>CM057342.1:695370494-705370494 GCA_030015575.1 Agapanthus africanus
AGGAAATCCGTAAGACCTGGGAGATTGACTGCGCAAAGGCCAAGTGCCTCATGCTTGCCTCTATGGACAATGAACATCAGAGGAGGCACGAGAATATGGATCTTGAATCCATATTTCTCCATACTAAGGTACTAGATGGAGAGCAATCCCGTATCGCAAGATACGAGACCTCGAAGAAGCTATTTTCAGCGAGGTTGGCCGTCAGATCATCTGTAGCGGAACACGTGCTTAAGATGAGGAGCTCGCGGACCTCGGGACCACGTTAGTGAACGAGCTCTACACTGACTTGATTCTCCAGTTCCTTCCTTCCACCTATGCCCAGTTTATCCTGAATTTCAACATGCAAGGAAAAGAAGTTGAACTTCCGGAACTCCTCAATATGTTGAGGAGTGCAGAGGGCATCCTACAGAAAGTCAGGGAAACACCCGCTTTGTTTGTTGGAGGAGCTTCTTCTTCTAGGTCCAAAGCGAAAGCCGAAGAAAGAAGAAGAAGGCCCCCACCAAACCAAGGGACGGTGTTAGTAAGGTGGAAGCCAAGGGAAAAACAAAGGTAGCGGGACAGATTGTGGGGAAGGAAGAATGCTTTTATTGTCACAAGAAAGGACACTGGAAGAAAGATTGCAGGGCTTAGAAAGCCAAGAACTAGGACCTGAAGCAAGTTGTGGCTTCGGCTCTCAGGTATGTATGTTATTGAAAACTGTCTGTCAATCACTACTTCCTGGGTATTGGATACCGGATCAGGATCTCATATTTGTAATTCTTTGTAGGCACTGAAAAGGCGTAGAGTTTTGAAAGCAGGTGATATGACCCTCAGAGTTGCAAATGGAGCAAGCATGGATGCTGAGTCTGTGGGGGACTATCACTTAGGGTTGACAGATGGACATGTTTGGTTTTGCGCAACTGTTATTTTGTACCCAGTTCGACTTGTAATATCATATCTGTATCTTTAATGTCTAAAGAAGGTTATGATTTTGCATTTGTAAGCAATGTTGTAAACACTCACCTTAATCATGTTTTGATTGGGTCGGGTACATTAAGCAACGGGATATACGTATTAAACCAACCGCAGATTTTCAATATCCAGAATACACACAAAAGAAAGTCTCCAGAATTAAATCATGCTTTCTTATGGCATTGTAGACTGGGTCACATCAATGAAACACGATTGACTAAATTACATAAAGAGGGATATTTGGATCCATTCGAATATCAGTCTTATGCAACTTGTCAATCTTGTCTCATGGGAAAGATGACAAAAACTCCGTTTACTGGACACGAAGTAAGAGCGAGCGAGCTCTTGGGACTCATACACAGCGATGTATGTGGTCCAATGTCTACACATGCGCGAAGTGGTTATTCTTACTTCATTACTTTTACGGATGATTTTTCAAGGTATGGACATGTCTTCTTATTGAAGCATAAATCTGAAGCCTTTGAAAAATTCCAGGAATACAAGAATGAAGTAGAAAAACAAACAGGCAAGAGTATCAAGACACTGAGATCTGATCGAGGTGGTGAATACTTGAGTGCCGAGTTCCTGGATTACCTAAAAGAGAATGGAATTCTCTCTCAACTTACTCCTCCATACACACCACAACACAATGGTGTATCGGAGAGACGGAACCGAACCCTATTTGATATGGTACGTTCCATGATGAGTAACGCTGAGTTACCGCGATCTTTCTGGGGATAAGCACTAGAATCAGCTGCATATCTTTTGAACCGGGTTCCAACTAGAGTCAGTGCCTACCACACCATATCAGATGTGGAGTAGGAAGAAACCCTATCTTAAACACATTAAGACATGGGGGATGTCCAGCTTTTATCAAAAAGCAGCATACGGACAAACTCGAGGCATGCTCAGTACAGTGCAAGTTTGTGGGATATCCAAAGAACTCCAAGGGATATTTCTTCTATTACGCAGAGGAACAAAAGAAATTTGTTTCTCGTCATGCCTGCTTCTTGGAAACTGAATTTTTAGAAAATCAAATAAGTGGGAGCGCAATAGAACTGGAAGAAATTCCAGAGCCACAAGCTATTACGGAAATCTTAGTAGATACAGAAGGTTCGAAAGGACAGGACATTCCTGCACCGCTCCGCAGGAGTAGTAGGCTTTCTCATCCACCTGAGAGATACTACGGTTTTCTCATAGACGGGGATAGAGAGGATTGCATCATTGAGAATGATGAGCCCACTAGCTTCCAGCAGGCCATTCAAAGTACTGACTCGGTAAAATGGCTGGATGCAATGCGGACCGAGATGGAGTCCATGTACACCAACAAAGTATAGACTTTAGACTTTGCTCCAGAAAGGGTAAAACCTGTAAGCTGCAAATGGATCATCAGAAGGAAGATTGGTGTAGATGGACAGGTTGAAACCTATAAGGCTAGACTTGTTGCAAAGGGTTTTCATCAAAGACCTGGTTTGGACTACGACGAAACTTTTTCTCCAGTGGCTATGCTCAAATCCATTCGGATCCTTCTTGCCATTGCTTCCTTCCACGATTATGAGACTTGGCAGATGGACGTAAAAACTGCTTTTCTAAATGGTAATTTAGAGGAGTGTGTCTATATGGACCAGCCAGAGGGACTCATTCAGAGTTGGAGCAGCGGAAAAGTGTGCAAGTTGCTGAAGTCCATTTATAGACTGAAGCAGGCATCGCGGAGTTGGAACATCTGTTTTGATGAGACGGTCAAAGAATTTGGCTTTATCAAAAATCCAGATGAACCATGCATTTATAGTAAGATTGTAGCGTGAACTGTCATATTCCTCGTTTTATACGTGGATGACATTCTCTTGATAGGAAATGATATTCATATGCTACAATCTGTCAAAGGATTCTTATCACAAAAATTCTCCATGAAAAACCTGGGTGATGCCTCTTACATTCTGGGGATCCAGATCTATCGTGATAGATCTAAGAGGATATTGGGACTTTCGCAGTCCAGGTACATCGACACCATATTGAAAAGATTCAGCATGGAAGATTCTAAGCGCGGTAATTTACCGGCTTGTCATGGAATCACCCTCTCCAAAGAGATGTCTCCCAAAACTGATTTGGAAAGGGATCGCATGTTTATTATACCCTACGCTTCTGCAGTAGGCTCTATAATGTATGCGATGTTATGTACCAGACCAGATGTAGCTAATGCACTGAGTGTGGTAAGCCGGTATCAGTAAAACCCTGGGGAGAAGCACTAGATAGCGGTAAAGAACATTCTGAAATACCTGAGAAGGACTAAGGAGATGTTCTTGGTTTACGGCGGAAAAGACCACCAGATCGAGGCCTTTGCTGACTCCAGCTTCCAGAGTGACAAGGATGACTCCAAATCCATGTCGGTTATGTCTTTACCCTCAATGGAGGGGCGGTCTGTTGGAAGAGTTCAAAACCGGAAACCATTGCTGACTCAACGATGGAAGCGGAGTACATCGCAGCTTCTGATGCCGTAAAAGAAGCAGTCTGGATGAGGAAGTTCTTAACATAACTTTAGGTGGTTCCGTCCATTATTGATCCAATACCTCTGTATTGTGACAACAACGGGGCTATAGCTTTAGCGAAGGACCCAGGTCCCATCAGAAGTCCAGACACATCTTGAGGTGGTATCACCTGATCAGGGAGATCGTGGATCGCCGGGAGATCGAGGTTCGGAGGGTTGCTACAGAAGATAACACCGCAGATCCATTCAAAAAGGCCATTCCTCAGACGCAGTTCGAGAAGCTATTCGAGATGATAGGTCTGCGATATACCAGCACATGGCCTTAGTGCAAGTGGGAGATTGTTAGTGTGATATGCCCTAGAGGCCATTATTGTATAGTACTGGTTTGTATATTACATTTTGGAAGCTTGGGATATATACACAGATTTATAACAGTCTTGCTCAATATGGTAGTACGCTACTTGGTTTGTATCTATCTTAATATGTGTATATGTTTCTTTTGATATATTGCTAATACATATTGATAGAGCCCTTAGAATCTTTTGCTTGACTACCAGCGTTGTGATGGCAGTCACACTAGTAGGGGCTGGGTAGTCTATAAGAACATCCTTTTATAGGTCCCTGGTCGTAGGATTATGGAGACAGGGCATCGATACTCCAGAGTAAACTAGTGTATACGCTTCTCATCCCAGGAGGGGAGATGGTCTGTCCCACAGCCATCAGTACGTCGTACTGGAGATAGGATGCAGGTGCACGTTAGGTTATGAGTACACAGGACAGGACTCGCTGGGAACTGTTGGTTAGTATTATACCTATCGTCAGTTATCAGTTCCCAGGTGGCATGAGTACAGCTTAGTCCGTTGACTTGACACTGTCACTTCGCCTCGAGTGTGTTCCCACTGTTCTTAGATTACTACCCTACCACGGCTCTATTGAGCGTGCAAACAGGTAGTAGTTGGGTGCAGTCCCGAAGCATTCGGAGGCAGTGACGGTTAGACAGGATTCGTCTCTCCTGGTATTGGGAGTTGATATCGCGCTGTGTCTAGGAGAGCCATTACACAAAGTCCCTGGCCAGGGCAAGCGAGATTTACTGGTAGGGTTTCCAGTAGTTTCTCGGGGTGTTCTGGGTGAAAGGTTCCTAGGCACCCTAGTGGGTTCTCACAAGGCAACGAACATGCCAATTTAAAAAAAATGGTGCCGAGAAACCCTAGACAACGGATCTTAGACTAGAAGTTTAGGCGAAAAATAAAGCTAGTTAACACTTAACTACTAGGATACGGAAATTACAACCTTTGTAGATCCGGATATCCACCTCCACGACTCCGCAACGAAGTCTTCTCGCTGTACATCATGAATCCTAGACTCCTCCGTCGGCTTCATCGGGAAAACGTGCGGAATAGGTCGTCGGCTTTGTGTCAAAGACGATCTACGTCGAGGTTGCACAAACTCAAGCTCCGACTTCACAAACTTATGAAACTTGTGAAGTAAACACCCAAAACAACTTGGCAAGAGGTAGAGGGTGAAGAAATAGGAGGTGGGTTCACTTTAGAATTGGATTTATCTCACTAGATCTCAAGTTGCCATTGTTGTAGCAAGCTTGAAGAAGAAGAAGAAGATGAGCTCAAGAAAAGAATATGATAAGTCTTGTGATAAAAATAAATTTAAATCAAATACTTATCATAACTTGAACTAGGGTTAAGTGTAGAGAATTAACCATGGTCACTTGGATGGGTTAGGGTTAAGCATGAAGATCAGGATGGTTAGCAAAGTCAAAGCTTCATGAAGCTTCAATATAAAACAAACTTAGCCACCATTCTTATCATAACTCATTTCAAATAAATAAATAAACAAATAAATAAATAAATGAATATGCAAAACCCTAATTATCAAATTAACCATGGATTAATTCTATAAACTTAACTATATGATAAAGTATCATCAAACATGATACAAAGTAGTGCACTAAAGCATATCACATATACAATGTGCATCAAGTGAGAAAAATCCGTTTAAAGTGAACCAATACTAGTTAATGCAATGCAATATATCAAATATATAATTATGCATTAAATCATTAAATCAACATTTGATTCAATGATCCGGTCATGTCGCACATGACCGACTAGAATGTAATGTATCGATTTATCGAATCAATGATTCGATAACTAGGTCATATCGAATATAACCAATCGAAACATATATCGCGAGAATGAAATGCGGTATCACATACATGCATTATTCTCGGTCCTGCACATATCTCATATGCGCTCCTATTTCGTTTCGCTTGAACCAGGAAACCTCTGTGTAGGACTCTAAAGACTCGTCAATACGCCGGTAGCAGATGATGATCATATCAAGCACCCACAAGCCGCAAGCGGTCTGCCAAACGTAACGGCCACCCGGGTATTGAGCGATCAGAAGATCGACGAGCTAGCCCGCTCACACTCCTGCGAATCCGACGAGTAACACTTACCGTACAGTCCGGTCTCTTCGTCAGATACGTCGCATATCAAGTCTAGGGGTGGTAAATGTCAGACCCCAATAACCCGATAAGTCGTGCCGATGTGAGGCTCGTAACGGGTCGAGAAACTACTGGTAACACTTACCAGCAAATCTCTGATCAGCCCTGGCCAGGGACTTCCCTGTTACGGCCAATCGAGCACAGCGCAACATCAACTCCCAATACCGGGAGAGACGAAACCCCTCCTATCGCTCATTGCCTCCATGTGACTCGGGACTGTACCCAAAGACCACCGTTTTGCACGCCCTCATGGACGTGGTAAGGTGGAGATCAAAGCACAGTGGGAATCACACAAGACTCTATGACGATCTCGGGTCTACAGACTAACCTGTACAAGTGTCACCTGAGAACTGCCATCTGACGTGAGGTATAATACCATCTGGGAGTTCTCGGCGAGTCCGTCCAGTGTACCCAGTCTCCACTGAGCACCCGTATACCATCTCTGATGTCAAACACCAATGGATATGGGATCATCCATCGCCCATCACATGGGTCGAGAAGCGTATACGCTAGTCTACTCTGGTATATCGATGCCCCGTCTCGATACACCCACGACTAGGGACCTTGAAGGATGTACTTATGGACTACCATGTCCCTACTAATATGATCTGCATCATAGTCCAGGCAGTCAAGTACAAATCCTAAGGGTTTTACCAACATGTAACTATAAGACAGTATAAAGAGACTAGTGTACATGTTAAGATAAATAGCAACCAGATAGCATACTATCATGTCGAGCAAGAAAGTCATCTCTATATATGTCCAAGCATCCAATATAATATACATAATCTGTACAATACTGGCCTCTAGGGCATACATACAACTAACACTGGGCTACACTCCGATACGACTTGTACCGCTATTAGGGGACTGACGTTTACCGCCCCCTAGGCCCGACATGCGATACTCTTAGATGAACAGACCGGACTGTACGGAGATTGTCACATTCAGGCTCAGTAGGAGTTCGGATGGGTTCACCTCATCGGTCTTCTTATCGACATCTACCTGGGGACCGTTATGTACAGCTAGTACCGCTTGCGGCCTGTGGTTAAACCCACTGCCAGCATAGTGTCGAGCCTTTAGAGTCCCACATAAAGGGTTGTTCACCTTTGGGCGAAACAAAGTAGAGGTCGTATGGTTTTACGACGAGGTTCGTTCACATACGCGCACTTATGCACATTTGGTGTCCGGGAAGTTATTACTAGTGGGCTTTGGTTTAAGCCAGATCCTAGTATTTGTTTTGGGATTGGTCTTGTCTCATTGTATTCGTGTTTCTTCGGAACACGAATGCGGGTACGTACGCACAGTTGACAGAGGCGGAGAGGGAGACACCTCATTAGGGTTTTTGACCATTGACTTAATGAAAACCCTAATGAGAATGAGAAATATGATTAATAATATTAATTAATTATAATTGTATCTTGGTTAGAATTTGTTTGACCATTTGACTTGTTGACTTACATTGACCTAGATATTTTTCTTTTTGTTTTTGTTAAGCAGAAGATGCTTCTTGAAGCATGCTTAGCATTAAATGTGAAATGATAATGGTCAAATCAATTCACCATCATAATTTTCTTAATTATTATTATATTTATCATATGAGAGCAAGGTTCATTCATTCTATCATTCTCTTTCTCTCTCATAGTTGGCTCTCCTTCTTCCTCTCTCAAAGCTTAAATGTTTCATGTGTTGAAAATCATAAGCTTTTGAGACTAAACCACCAAAACACCTCTCTACTCACTCTAGGGTTCTTAGTCAAGCAAACCAAGCACTTTAGTTACTTCATTGTTGAGGTAGGAGCTCAAGGTAGAGGCCTTCGGGTGGATCTTTCTTTGGCAAAGAGAAGACGAAGAGGAGGAGCCGTCTACACCACTCAAACGAGCTCACAAGAAAAGGAAGCAATACAAGAAGAGAAGGAGTTCAAGCTTTTGGTATAACCTCTTGACCTAGTAGTTAAAGCTCCTTGTATGTTTGTTAGTTTTTGTTTAGCAAAGATCCTTCATGGTTAGTCTATGTTTCCTTGTGATAAAAATTTGATTTTTACTCTTTCCGCCTCCCGGTAAGTACTGGGGTGGGTAACATAGACTTACATAATATCTAGTACAATACCTCACATTATTATTATATCAAATTCACCTCTAGTACGGCATACTCTTTCGTATCAATTTACCCAAAACATATGTAAACTATATGCAAATGAGTATCATGCTATATGCAAATTAACTTCAACATCCATACCATACGTAATTACTAAAACTACTATATACCATATTTCTATTTATAAGGTTGCGGGGGTGCTATACGCTATCCACCCGACTTCCCCCGTAGATGCAAATCTAGTCACCAACTTGATGAGCTTGCTGAAATTCACGCTGCTATGTCTGCCAACTCCGTCTCGGAAATCTTCGCAATTGTACCTATAATCGTCGTTATATCTTATCGACGTAAATATTATATCAAAACTCAAAATAACGAGATAGACACTCATAGGTTAGAACCTACAACATACTTAACCCAAAAATAAAAAATATATTTCTGTTGTTAACGTATAAACGTTAATGATTCAGCTATAGTTAAAAATACGAAAACCCATATCGTAATATCTGAAATTTGGTAAAACCAATACTAATCATTCCCAGATTTTAATGTGTAATTATTGAGACAAAACAAACAATACAGAAACTTATAAAATACCAAACCTAGGCTACAGAAGAAAAATCAACATCAAAACCCACCAAAAGTCCAGCGAGCTCGGATTTTAGGGTATTTTCGCCGGCCAAAACATGGAGTTGGGGTCTCAGGCTTTGAGTAAAGTTCTCTAGTGGTTTTATTATAGTTTTGGTCTTGCTAGTTTTTCTAGTAGTTTTACCTAATGATTCCAGATTCAATTTCAGTGAGCTAGATATCACAAAATACACTATTTTCTATACTGCATACTAAAAACAAATATGAACTTATACAGAACTTGCAAGGAGGAAAGGAATTATACCTATGCAGATTGTGTATAAGAAAGTCCAGCTAAAGAAGTGTTTGTGGAAGCACCTATGGTTGTAGTGGCATCTAGGATGAGGGTGTGCACCATTTGATGAAGGATTAATGTTTCATTCATTAGGATTGAGGAACACTTGTGAAAATTAGTTTGGAGCTTGAAGAATTAACTCTTTGTTCAGTTGAGAAGCAAAGGAGTTCCTGTGTATGTGTGTGTGTGTGTGTGTGTGTGTGTGTAGAGAAAGCATGAGGTGGAGGTTGAGAGGTGGAGATGGCATGAGAGGAGTAGGATGTGTCACACTTGAAGTAAAGTAGAGTGTTCATGCAAGGAGGAGGTGTAAAGCAATGAAGAAGGAGGTGAAGAGTGTTGAGCATGGTGAGGATATGTTGTATGTGAGGGTTTAGATTTAGGTTATAATATAACAACCATTAAAAGAATTATCAAATTTCAAAATCTTAAATGTCACAAACTAAATCCATTTTACAATTTAAAAAGATATGAAATAATAAAGATATCACTTAAATGTCATTAGCTAAATAAAAAATACAATGTCATATTAAAATAATTAAAATATCATTTTTATGACATCACACACTTTTATTCATATTTACCGAAATAACTACAATTTTAAGGATAAAATTCCAATACCAAAAGTTCTATGTGATATCACTTTTTATAAACTCATTATTTTATATTTAAAATTATAAATTAATATTTATAATTTTCCAAAATGTTACAATAAGGTCTACCCCAGCTTTGATTATGGGGGTGTTATGATTCCGCTTTTTCATGAAAGATGCTCCATCGAAGTAAAGTTCCCATCGGGAATCATTTTCTTCATCCTTTGTGTCGAACGCATGTTCATCCGGCAACTCGCAATTTAAGGGAGAGTCGACTGGTATCGAATACTCAGCGAGAAATTCGGTGATGGCCTGGCCTTTCACTGCCTTGAGGGATATATACGTTATCGAGAACTCCATCAAGAGTAGAGCCCATTTGGCAAGCCTTCCTGTTAGTATGGCTCTTGACATCAAATATTTGAGAGGATCCACCTTTGATATGAGATGGACCTCATGCGCCAAGGCGTAGTGTCTGAGAGTAGGATGTCTTTTACATACACGTAGGGTATATGATCGATATTTGGATAAAATATAGGGAGGAAAACTAAAGGCGATGTTTTATTGAGAGATGATGTGATTTCTAACATCTTTTCATGACCATTAAGATAGGGCTCATGAAAACTGAAAAGCTAGTGCAGTTGGAAACTCTTCTTTTCAAGTTCTTTTTTTTATATTTCTTATCTTTGTATGTAACTTTCACCATCTTTCTTTTATTATGGGATTTTGTGGGTGTAATCCGCTGAAAACCCTCAGGACACAACACTCCTCCTATTAGGGGCACCTAGAGGTTTAAAGGCTTATTGCACGTGCTCAGTGCAATCATGTTGCCTACAAAAGTGTGCTACTTAGGTTTTTCTTTTTCTTTTTCTGTCTTTTATCTCCCTTTCTTGAATAACTAGTTTGCTCGGGACGATCAAAGTTAAGTTTGGGGGTATTTATTCGGTCAAAAATATTGCACATTTGATATAACATTTTCCTTACTTTTTTTTAAATATTTAAAGGTGTTTATTATAAATATAGAACATATTTGGGTTTATCTGCAAAAGACTATTTACCATATGTTTATATATTATAATTAATATTATGAAGAAAAATATATGCATATCATATCAAATATTCTTGATCAAATTGCTTAAACATTTATTACCAAATAAAAGGATTAAGATTATATCTCTAATATAACAAATTTTACTAACTTTATTCATGGAAATATTGTGCAGATTTAACTCAGGTTAAGAGATCAAGATATTCAAGATGTTGATTTATACTAAGTTTTGTGCTCAAAAATATTTTTTACCGCAATCAAGAACGGCGTCGCTTGGTAGCTAGCCGGTGAGTACGGGTCGGTCCACAGGGATTTTGTGTATTCTTAAATTGTTCTAACGAGTTAATTCCGATTGTTTACGGATTGATTAAATCTAAAAACTAAGTTGATCTAAACTAAAATCTTGCTAGGGTTAGGTTTAGGTTAAATTTGGAAAGTCAATATTCCTCACCGCTTTCTATACCCTAATTAAGATCTATGAGGTGTTATGGTAATAATTAATAAAGTGGATTAGTACCATCGGGAAGAAACGGTGTTTCTTCCTTTAGGTTCTTGTCCTTCCTTTCTTAATTCTTACCCTAACCTCCATGGAAGACATACGCAACCGGTCCTTTATACTACGGTATCACTGCTACCTCGTGGGATAGGGTGCCGTAGGGAGCGGTGTGTGCATGTATGCATGGAGTCCTATAAAAACGTGTGATGGGCAAGAAAGGGGTGAGAGATCTTCATCTCTCAAGCCTTCCCCAAATCTAACCCTAACAAGCGAGGAGACTACTCACTCATTAGGGAATTGAAAAAGATATTCTAAACTAATTAACTAGGGCAGATAATAAAGATCTATGCTAGGGCAAGAAAGAAATTACCTAGGGCATGGAAATAAAATTTAACTAGGGCAATGAAAAGAAAACTTACTCCTAATTTTTATTTGATGCTCTCTTCCAACATTGCAGAAATTTACAGATCTGAATTTTGATAAAATGAAATGAGGCACAAGAAGAGGCATGCTCCAGAAAGAGCATTAGGATTTCTTTTTATAGATCATAGAAACCCTAGGGTTACAATTGATTCACGTCTGCATTTACAATTTTACCCTAAGAAAAGAACTAGCCAACGCAGCGCCAGCGACCACAGAGTTTTTCCACTGACACGGGCTTAGCGTGGCCGCGGATCTGCGGCCAAAGCCCCTATTAGGCCGCAGATCCACGGCCATATAGGGTCCATGATTGCTCAATTTTTCTGGTTTGCTTCCTGCTGCTTTTGGCTTCTTTTTTCTTTACTTGGTTTCTCAGTTTGTCTTCTAGATTTCTTCCAGATTTCCACAGTGAATAAAGTCGTGGACTTTTACCGCTTGCTTCTTGTCGAAGTCTTGAACCTTGCACTGCCTTTGTTCTTTTTGAAATCGTCCATTGATCTTCGTTTAGTCTCAAAACTGTAGGCTTGATCAAGATTCTTCCATTTGTTGGTCGTAGTCTCACTTTTGTATCGTCTTTTCATCTTTTTCACTGTTTTTGTTCTGATAACCTGTAACCTGCAACTATATAGCAGACATGGATCAAAAGCACCTGTTTATTTGTAAAATGAATAAGAATGGGAAATATAATAATGCAAAATTATGGTATGAACAGATACCCCTAAACTTATCTTTTGCTCGTTCTCGAGCAAACCTAGTTTTATTCTCGAAAAGACCTAGCCTCACTTTCGCAGGGAAACGTGATTGCACTGAGCTCGTGCAACAAGCCGTTAAACCTCTAGGTGTCCCTAGTAGGAGGAGTGTTGTCTCCTGAGGGTTTTCAGCGGATACTACTCACAAAATCCTATCAATTTGGTCTATTAACTTTTATTCTCCAATTAAGTTTTCTAACAAGGAACTCTATTATCTTCGACTCATAAATTATCCACCCATATTTTTCACGCTTTCTTATTATTTAACTTAAGATTATATATGTTCTGTAAATTTACTTAACTTTTAGCATCTTTTGAGTTTTCCTTCTAAGGTTCTATCTCAACTTAGGAATTTTTATCATCTCTATTAAAGATATAAGTCCTATTTTTCATTCCTACCTCTTATCTAAACCCCAATCACATACCCCTACGTGTGTGTATATATCACCCCTACACTTGGAAATTCAAATCAAGCTATCATACTCTTGTCCATTGTCCAAAGTACTTTTCAATTAGTGAATTTTTAGATGAAATTGCTAATACATTCTTCATGCGACCGTTAATACTTCTTGAGGTACCAACGACCGATTACAAAATGTGTTCGCACATTAAGGCGTAATTCCTAGTCTTGTAATACCTGAGGCTTTAGCAGTGACTCCCAAACCAGTTGGTCTAAGGCACTAGGTGATAAAGCACCCTCGCTAAATATTTTTCTATTTATGCAGCCTTAAGTAATTACAAAAACATGTGTTCATTTTTTATCTCTTTATTCACACTTGTATTTTTATTTTATTTTCCTTCATACTAAGGACTTTAGACAAGAGCATTTCAAGGTCTCTTCTACTATTCCAAGTTTCAAGGTTCATGTTTGTACAATTTGTAGGGTATATATTTTCAGAATTTAGACTTAAGGTTAGGGATTATTTTTCAGACTTATACTTTAATAAAAATATCAATACTTTTCCCTTGTTTTAACTTAGCCCAAGAAGTGAACTCAAAATTTGCCTATTTCTAAATAAATTACAAAGACATATAGTTTCTACCGTTAAATTTTAAGAAAGGTTATTTTTAGGGTTTTTAATTGACTAAGTCTAGGATCTAGTTTTTCCTAGGTAGTTAACCTTTTTGTCAAACTCAAGTCAATTATGGCCAAAGTTGAATTTTTCAATTTTATAATTTTTTAAAATTTTCAATTTTTATGGGTTTTAAAATTAGTATGCAAATGAAAAAATGTACATATGAATGCGAAGGAAGAAAGCTTATCGAGCACACTCTCAAACTTAAACTTGACAGTGTCCTCACTGTCAGGCTACACCAAGAGGGTCAAAATTGTCGGCACTCCCCTGTTTATTATAATTTTTTTTATTGTTAACAAAACAAAATATATATACAAAAAAGTCCCCCCCCCCAAACTTAAGTGAAACAGTGTTTCCACTGTTGAAGTATTAAAGTTCAGAGTTAGGGATGAGAAAAAACACAGTATCAAGCTATACAAGGCCTTACATAGGCCAAAGGTTAGCACCAACCATTCAAAAAATTTATCATTATAATGGTGTGGTTGGTGAAAGAATGGAGTGTAGAGGAAAGAAATGAGAAACATACAAGACTGTGTGGGAATAGAAGCAGTATACGATCTCGGTAGAAGAGAAGATTGGTGGAAAAGAGAAAGAAGTGTAGTACGAACTTGAGGGTGTAAATTAAGTGAATAAATTAGCGCAAATTGTGATGACCGATGTGTTAAAAGCGATTGTGCTAATTTATCAACCCGTCGAGAAATGGGGTCAAATCCCTCAAGATTCGCGAGAAAACATGGGTACGTCAAACTTGGTAAACCACACATTGAAAATGGAAGCGTGACGGATTCTTGCTCGGTCGAAACGATGGAAAGGACGAAGGAGAGTGATTTAGGGATGGTCTCATTCTCACCTAAGTAAGCATATGTAAGGTGAGACGGCAACAGCTTGAGTTCGAGTTTCAGAGGTGAAACAATTGAAGGTGAAATTGGTGAAACTGTCTCGAACTCGAAGGATTCCATCAATGGTTCGAAATGACTGTAAGCAACCGAGTCTGATGGTTCAACTAACTCATCTGAAAATTCAAAGGACTCAAACTCGGGAGGTGAGTCTTCAAAATCGTCCGAAAAAGTGAAACACTCGTAATCGTTATCGGTTGTGAGAACTGTGTCAGATTCAAGGAGGAACGCACTAGTGGCGTCAAAACTGCTGTGATCGAACAGAAATTTTTCAAGCTCACAGTCCTCCTGCGTGATCGGAACGATGGAAAGGATGAAGGGGGTGATTTAGGAAGTATAACAGTTAAAGTTTCAGGAGGATGAATTGGAAAATCCGACTCTTCAAACAAAACTGGTTCATCCTCAATACTCTCATCAATACTATCCTCATAATTCTCCTCAAAAGTTATCCCATCCATGCAATTATCATCAAAATCCAGACGCATATGAAGTTCGGGAGAAACATTTAATGACTCGAGATGATGAATTGGAGAGAAAAATTCAGTCAAATCTGCGGGTTCATCATCCAAAATATTCCTTACGTCAATATCCTCAATCAAGTGAAAATCAATTTTTTTCGGACACCTCATCAAAAGCATGGATATTTATTAATTCAGATTCTAGATTGGAGGTGTAGAGGTCAAAAGGATTGGTGATGGTTTCACTCGAAAGGGACCCTTCACAATCTGGCAAACCAAGCACTACAAAGTCACACAACTCATTAAACGTTTTATTTTCAACTGGTGAATCATTTGGGACACTTGATAGACATTCAAAAACAGAGTTGTGGGATTCAATTGGTGATGGGTAGGTTTGATTTAGAAGGGTACACAGCTCACTCTCTCCACTCAAATTCTCAATCTGTCCAACCGCCTCATCATACATTGGAATTTTTGGAGCTAGTTGGAAACTAGCTACCGGATCACTAGGTTGCATAAGGGTGGCAATGGACGCATCCAAATTCCTCATCTGTTGGTTTGTAACTGCAATGTAAGCTTCCAACGAATGTTCCAGACTAGACATGGGTTGTGAAGGGGTTTCAGTAAAAGATTCAAAGTTGTTTGGATACTGCAAACTCCCAAATGGCTGTGTAGAAGCAATATCTAGGGAAGGTGCGAAAGTCGGGTAGGACTGGTAGGAATTGAATGGTTGGACAGGAGTAGGATCAACATTTGGATAAAAAGGTGAATGGACTTGTTGATCCCAAGAACTGGAAGTGTTGAAAGGAGTGAAAGATCGGTTACGAGATTGTTCAATATGTTCAGCAATAGACATGGGTTTCGGAGTTACAACAAGACTCGAAAAAGTAGTATCAACGTAAGAAGGTGGTGAAAGATGAAATGGTTGATACAAAGTGGATTGCAGAGTCCAACTGTTTCTCCTAGACGCTTCTATTCGATCTTTCAAAGAAATTTTGGGCATGGAGGGGTTGTCCGTAATTCGACCAAAACAATTCGCGTATGAAGCAATATTTGGATGAGGGTACCAAAGTTCGGCAAGAGTTTTGGGAGGTGGGGTACCCATGATGTAAGAAGGAGAAGAAAACGAATGTGGGTGCAAGTGGGGTGCACGGATTTCTTAGCGACAAGTTGCAAGTGTTTGTAAAAAAAAATTCTTTCTTTTCTTTTTGTGTGTTTTTTTTTATAAGGAGCTTTATGCAAAAAGATTTTCAATAAAAGGCTTAGACACACGTTCAATCAATCACAAATGCACAATCAAGCCTAGATCTAGGGTCACCTAGGTCAGCTAGACAGCTCCTAACTGTTCCAAAGGGCAAGATATGAGGACCTCAAACCGCCTCTTCACCGCCAATTATGGCCAGGTAAGCACAAGTAGAGTAAGGAGGGATCCGCTCACGAATCACCGTGAGTCGGGCCTTTTAAAGTTACCTTTCCCTACCTGTCTAGCCTAGGCACCACAAAGTCAGGTTAGGATCAACGGTCGATGCCTACAACTATTTCTTTGTCCTATTGAGCGCGAAATCCTTAGGGCTGAGTCTAATCTTTTTTTAATTAACTTGATGGTCAATGCAATATACTTTATGTGATTTTTGGGGTCCTGGGAAGGGTAATGAAATCCCAACCCGATCTGGATTGGTGTTCAAGCCCCTTAAAGTCAATTTAGATATGCAAAGCAGTAAACACAATCAAACACTTGCAAACAATTTTTTTTAGCGCGGCGCAAAGAATCCTGCACAAGATCAAGTTATTGGAGAAGTTTTTGAGCAAAGAACCCTACAGGAAATTTTACAGAGGATATATCAGGGGTTCAGAGAGAGAAGAGAAAGCTTACAGAGGAAATTTCAGATGATGACGTCACCAACAGACCGCGTTTCCACCGCCAGAAGTGTGTTTTTGCCGCGTTTCCGTGGTGCCCTATGCGGTTCAGTTCCCGAAATTTTTTCTGCTCCTCTGATCTGATTTTTCTATGTTGTTCAGATCTAGGGTTTTTTGTTTTGCTCTCTGGATTTTTCCAGATCTGAATTCGTTCGTTGGTCCTGCAAAATTCAAACGAAACACCCTTCAAACAATAACAAGATGATAAAAAAATTTATAATTTTTTTATTTTTCAGTTTTTATGAGTTTTATGATTTTATATTAACCCGAAATTACAAAAAGAAAATAACTATGCCATCCTCGGCAACGGCGCCATTTGATTTATACTAAGTTTTGTGCTCAAAAATATTTTTTACCGCAATCAAGAACGGCGTCGCTTGGTAGCTAGCCGGTGAGTATGGGTCGGTCCATAGGGATTTTGTGTATTCTCAAATTGTTCTAACGAGTTAATTCCGATTGTTTTCGGATTAATTAAATCTAAAAACTAAGTTGATCTAAACTAAAATCTTGCTAGGGTTAGGTTTAGGTTAAATTTGGAAAGTCAATATTCCTTACCGCTTTCTATACCCTAATTAAGATCTATGAAGTGTTATGGTAATAATTAATAAAGTGGATTAGTACCATCGGGAAGAAACGATATTTCTTCCTCTAGGTTCTTGTCCTTCCTTTCTTAATTCTTACCCTAACCTCCATGGAAGACATACGCAACCGGTCCTTTATACTACGGTATCACTGCTACCTCGTGAGATAGGGTGCCGTAGGGAGCGGTGTGTGCATATATGCATGGAGTCCTATAAAAACGTGTGAGGGGCAAGAAAGGGGTGAGAGATCTTCATCTCTCAAGCCTTCCCCAAATCTAACCCTAACAAGCGAGGAGACTACTCACTCATTAGGGAATTGAAAAACATATTCTAAACTAATTAACTAGGGTAGATAATAAAGATCTATGCTAGGGCAAGAAAGAAATTACCTAGGGTATGGAAATAAAATTTAACTAGGGCAATGAAAAGAAAACTTACTCCTAATTTTTATTTGATGCTCTCTTCCAACATTGCAGAAATTTACAGATCTGAATTTTGATAAAATGAAATGAGGCACAAGAAGAGGCATGCTCCAAAAAGAGCATTAGGGTTTCTATTTATAGATCATAGAAACCCTAGGGTTACAATTGATTCACGTCTGCATTTACAATTTTACCCTAAGAAAAGAACTAGTCAACGCACCGCCAGCGACCACAGAGTTTTTCAACCGACACGGGCTTAGCACGGCCGCGGATCCGCGGCCAAAGCCCCTGTTTGGCCGCCGATCCGCGGCCATATAGGGTCTTTGATGGCTCAATTTTTCTGGTTTTCTTCCTGCTGCTTTTGGCTTCTTTTTTCTTTACTTGGTTTCTCAGTTTGTCTTCTAAATTTCTTCCAGATTTCCACAGTGAATAAAGTCGTGGACTTTTACCGCTTGCTTCGTGTTGAAGTCTTGAACCTTGCACTGCCTTTGTTCTTTGTGAAATCGTCCATTGATCTTCGTTTAGTCTCCAAACTGTAGACTTGATCAAGATTCTTCCATTTGTTGGTCGTAGTCTTACTTTTGTATCGTCTTTTCATCTTTTTCACTGTTTTTGTTCTGAGAACCTGTAACCTGCAACTATGTAGCAGACATGGATCAAAAGCACCTGTTTATTTGTAAAATGAATAAGAATGGGGAATATAATAATGCAAAATTATGGTATGAACAGATGTCAGCATCAAAAATCTGCCAATAAAATCGTAGAATCGATACTGGCAGAGACTCAGAAAATATTTCCAAAATCTAGGAATCTAGAAGATCTCCATGTGTCAACATGAGGCTGTTCCCCTCCGAATAGACGGCACGACATGACGTCTTGCCTGAAATTCGGGGGCAAATGCTAATTGGTGCTATCCGCTTACCTCTCCGAAGATGCCAAGTTGATTTATGGCACCATGTATCGAAGGTTTAAATGGATGCGTCCGATGTAGCAGACTTCATCAGATTCCCCCTCGCTTGAGGGGGATTTTATTGTGGGGACGCTCTTCCCTGCAGGCGCAAGCCCCTGCAGTTAATTACGCTACCGCATTGTGGTAACAACTTTCTCCTTCTCCAGATGGTCACTTCATGTCGTGTTTGTTTTTTAATGTTTGGTTGCCCGTGGATTGTATACGGAGATTGAGTTATGTCGTCGCCCGTAGGGCGTGAACTAGTCCAAATCCGTATTATCTTAGATTTGGATTTGAGGTTTTGGTTTAAGGATACGTTAGCCATATTTGAGCCAAAGATCAACTTAAACGTTTGTTAAGGATACATTAGTCCAATTTGAGACTAAGATCAACTTAACTGGATCGTTTAGATCCGACAAAAGAGCATTTGGGCTCTATTATTCCAGTTTAGGGACATAGTGGTCCATTGCCAGTTTAGAGACATGGTGGTCCAATACTAGTTTAAGGACATAGTGGTTCATTGCCAGTTTAGGGACATAGTGGTCCAATACCAGTTTAGGGACATAGTGGTCCAATAAAATGTATGGCTGTCGGGACCCATCACCTCTCTGAAGACGTTGAAGGATTACAACGACAAATATGAGAGGAGCTCAGAGATGTACCCTTGAACCAATGAGTTGGTTGAAAGAGCAGATGTGCTCGGTTCAAGATGATTTGAGGACTTATGGCCAGATTGGGCTAAGTCCAATTATGTTTGAAGTATTGGCCCTTTGGGCCATTAGACATTTGTCTGGGTTTAGCCCATCATCATTCAGCAGTGCTAAACAGAGGTTTGGGGGCTCTGACAACATCTTGTCTTTGATTTCCTCAATTTTGAGATTCATTTGGAGGAGGGACTTTTGCCTCTAGAAAACTAGCCAATTTGGCTAAAAGTAGTGTTGAACACTAAAGAACAACAGTGTTTAACACTGGAGGTAGAACTCTCAAATTAGTGTTAAACACTAAAAGACAATCAGTGTTAAACACTGGAAATATAATCTTCAATTTAGTGTTAAACACTAAAAACAATCAGTGTTAAACACTGGAAATATAATCCCCAAATTAGTGTTAAACACTAAAGAAAGAGGGGTCACGTGTGGACACGTGAGAGCGCCCAAAGATGGGACCAGATCCCTTTTCTTCGTTCTGCAATTAAGTGTTAAACACTTTTTTATATTTTTTTATTTTTGAGCATCACGTGCTGACACGTGACGGTGATTTATGCGCTGACTGTTAAAGCGTTTGCTAAGGGGTCACGTGGTATCACGTGAGAGCACCCAAAGCCTTCATTTCCTTTGATTTTTCTTTCTGCGTTTTGGGAGTCATGTGGGAGCACGTGAGGCATTGCCTCAAAGCTGTTTCCTTTTTATCTTTGGGGATCTTTTTAGGGGTCACGTGGGGACACGTGACCTAGTTTTATTCCTTCTTTTCTGATCACTGCGGATTGGGGTCACGTGTCATCACGTGACCAATGTTCTTTATGTGCATGGAAATCTTTCAAGTCTCTTTATTTTAAGAATTAAATTCTCTGTAGGATTAAGAATTAAATTCTTATGTAGGGTTAAACCCTAATTTCTTTTAAAGGAATTGAATTCCCATATATGTAAAAGAATTAAATTCTTGATTAGGGTTAAACCCTAGTTCCACTTTTTTTAAGAGGAATTAAATTCCAGTGGATTTGAGAGAATTAAATTCTCAATTAGGGTTAGACCCTAGTTCTGTTTTGGGAGAATTAAATTCTCTAAACTCAATTACCCCTCTAAGTTTTGGATCTGCATGGCAGGATCTCAACCCGATGAGAATTAAATTCTCATCCTATGGGGAGATGTGCTCTGTACAGATTTTCAACCAGAAGAAGAACTAAGTTCTTTATTCGCAAAAGAGTTAAACTCTTAAATTTTGAGAATAAAATTCTCTTTTTAAAGTTGATCTTTTTCCCTTTTCTCACCTAGGGTTTTCTTTGTTGAGAATTAAATTCTCCTTTCTTTTCTCTCTGCAATTTCAAGATCCCAGAATTCTCTCCAAAGTTTTCTCTCTCCAAATTCTATATCTCCTTCTCTTCTCTTGGCTCCTATTTATAAGAGGAGGAAAAGAATCAATTTATTTAGCAAATCTTTCATTGAAAGATTTTGCTTGTTTTCATAATTAATATGATCGTTTAGATCACACAGTGAATTTTATTCACCGTTGGATTTTAAATCCAAAGATATTATGTTTGTTATTTTCGGTGAAATTTAGGGGAAATCTTTCCTTGTCCAAGATTTTTCCATAAATTGGTGATATTTAATCACCCTTGGATTTTTAATCCAACGGTCCCCACAATCCTTTTCCATTTGGAAAGATTTAGAGAAATTTAGAATTTTAATTCTATTAACTGTGAGGCTTTCGGAGCCAGTAACGTGTTGACACGTGACCCTTGGTCACGTGTGAGCACGTGACCCCCAATTGAGTCCTTTTCTCAGCGTTTATTTACGCTTCAGTTTTAACCATCACGTGTCAACACGTGACCATTGGTCACGTGTGAGTACGTGATACCTCATTGAGGTATTTCCTTTAGCCATTTGTTTTTATTTCTGTTTTAACTATCACGTGTCAACACGTGACCATTGGTCACATGTGAGAACGTGACCCCCAATTGGGTCCTTCTTCAGCCGTTTGTTTTTTATTTCTGTTATAATTATCACGTGTCAACACGTGACCTTTGGTCACGTGTGAGCACATGACACCTCATTGAGGTAATTCCTGATTTTTAATCAGGGAACAGTGTATAGCATATTTGCTCATAACTTTTGATCCCGGATGAATTATGAAGCCCATAATATATCAAATCGAAGGATTTTTCGAGATGCTTCCAATACCATCAGAATTTAATAGTTCCTCCTTCGAGAGTTTATAAAAATACAGGCCGGAAGATACTGGTTCGCATTTCCTTAAGAGTATCGCTGCCATTTGATACCTTGGACTCTTCTGCACAGAAATTTTTGGCGGGAACAAATGCCCCCCACTACTTTACCCACGTAAGTATATTCGTGGGTGAAGTAGTGCAAAGTTATGAGTAGCCATGGAATTGAGGGCTTAGGAGACAAGTTTAGGGTCCTTGTAGCCTAAGACTTTTCAACTTTATGAGCCGTGAAGGTCTCACAAAGATTTTTCTCCCTACGGATCGAGAGGATCTCGTAGGTGTATTTTCTCTTTAGGGGTTGTGAGGACTCCTAAGTGTGTTTTCTCTTATAAGTCGTAAGGATCTTATAAGAGAATTTTCCCTCCTACGAGTCGAGAGGACCCGTAAGCGGTTGTTTCTCTCTTTGTCGAGATTCGACTTTGGAGAGTGTGACCCATGGATAGTATGCAAGAGACCGTTTTGGATCGACTTGCAGGGTCCCAGTGCTTAGGAAACAGGTTTTTTAATCCCCGCTGCCTAAGGTTTTTCCTTACGAGTCGAGACGAATCGAGTATTTCTCGCAAAGACACTAATTTCCTAACGAGTCGAGACGAATCGAGCATTTCTCGCAAGAATATCCTAACGTCACAGTTAACCTCTGCTCTTTACGACAGAGGTCCGTTAGGGTCTGTGGTACTTAGGGTTTTGTCAGTCCTACCGCCGCATCGGCTGATGTATTCCTCGATAGGCAGTTTTGCTGTTCGAGTAGCCTTGCGATTGTCGTGTCTTCGATCCTTTCTGGGGCTGGACAAGACGTCTTCAAGCAATCCTCCTAGGCAGTTTGACCGTCGGAAGAGCAAGCGTTAGGAATTTTGCCATGCCACTTTTTACTTGAGGTTAGGCTCATTTTGGAGAGCCTCGATGAGTCATAACCACTCCGCGCTGGTGTGGGATGATCTCCGATAGTCTTTCAGGCTTTATATGACTTGCCGTTAAGACCCTAAAGCTAGGAATTTGGCCTTTGCTTCGTTTGCTGGCATCGCGTCTGCTGTATCGAGACGAATGTCACGGTTGTCTCTAGGTTGCTGGTGAACCGTCGAGGTTTGGAACCAGGGATTTTGCCGTGACTCCTTTTGGTGATGTCGCGTCTGCTGTGTCGAGACGAACGTCGAAGTGGTGACCACTCCGCACTGGTGCGAGATAATCTCCGATTGTCTTTCAGGCTTTATATGACTTGCCGTTAAGACCCTGAAGCTAGGAATTTGGCCTTTGCTTCGTTTTCTTACATTGCATCCGCTGTATTGAGACGAATGTCGTGTATGTCTCTAGGTTGCTGGTGAGCCGTCGAGGTTTGGAACTAGGGATTTTGCCATGGCTCTGTTTCGTTGATGTTGCGTCTGCTGTGTCGAGACGAACGTCGAGGTGGTGACCACTCTGCACTGGTGCGAGATAATCTCCGATTGTCTTTCAAACTTTATATGACTTGCCGTTAAGACTCTGAAGTTAGGAATTTGGCCTTTGCTTCGTTTGCCTGCATTGCGTCTGCTGTATTGAGATGAATGTCGTGGTTGTCTCTAGGTTGCCGGTGAATCGTCGAGGTTTGGAACTAGGGATTTTGCTGTGGCTCCTTTTGGTGATGTTGCGTCTGCTGTGTCGAGACGAATGTCAAGGTAGTAACCACTCCGCACTGATGCGAGATAATCTCCGATTGTCTTTCAGGCTTTAGATGACTTGCCGTTAAGACCCTGAAGCTAGGAATTTGGCCTTTACTTCGTTTGCTTGCATTGCATCTGCTGTATTGAGATGAATGTCGTGGTTGTCTCTAGGTTGCTGGTGAAACGTCGAGGTTTGGAACTAGGGATTTTGCCGTGGCTCCTTTTGGTGATGTTGCATTTGCTGTGTCGATACGAACGTCGAGGTGGTGACCACTCCGCACTGGTGCGAGATAATCTCCGATTGTCTTTCAGGCTTTATATGACTTTCCGTTAAGACCCTGAAGCTAGGAATTTGGCCTTTGCTTCGTTTGCTTGCATTGCGTCTGCTGTATTGAGACGAATATCGTGGTTGTCACTAGGTTGCTGGTGAATCGTCGAGGTTTGGAACTAGGGATTTTACCATGGCTCCTTTTGGTGATGTTGCGTCTGCTGTGTCGATATGAACGTCGAGGTGGTGACCACTCCGCACTGGTGCGAGATAATCTCCGATTGTCTTTCAGGCTTTATATGACTTGCCGTTAAGACCCTGAAGCTAGGAATTTGGCATTTGCTTTGTTTGCTTGCATTGCGTCTGCTGTATTGAGACGAATATCGTGGTTGTCTCTAGGTTGTCTATGAACCGTCGAGATTTGGCTTCGCTTTCTGATGGAGCCTGTTGGGAAGGTATGGTTCCCTCTTTATTTGTGCCCCTGGATTGTATACAGGGATCGATGTGATCTCACCTGTAGGGCAAAAAGTTTCATTCTTTCATCATTCATTTTCATCATTTTTTTATTCTTTCCGCGACGCTCTATCATTTCAGCATTTTATATCGCGAAGATCGCAATTGCCCAATCATTTCGGCTATTTTTCGCGGTGCCCAATCATTACGGCTATTTTTCTTTTTACTCGCTGCTTTTTATTGCGAGTTGCCCAATCATTTCGGCTATTTTGCATGCATACATTTTTACTTGCTGATTTTGTTTGCAAGTTGCCCCATCATTTCGGCTATTTCGTATGCATTTTTTTTTGGCTCGCTGATTTTTTCTCGCGAGTAGGGGATTTGGGATCTGATACCAATCTTAGCATCAGCATCGCTACGACTGGAATATTGCCAGGAGCGAATCATCATTTGCCTTAAAAGGACTTGGAATTTGATACCGATTTAGGCATCAGCATCGCTACAACTGGGATATTGCCAGAAGCGAATCATCATTTGTCTCTGTCAATGTCGAACAAAGGTGGCTTAGCAAACAGGGTTAGGATCCCGTCGACTAAGGCTTTTGACTTTATGAGCCGTAAGGGTCTTATAAAGGTGTTTCTCCCTACGAGTCGTGAGGATCTCGCAGGTGCGTTTTCTCCTTAGAAATCATGAGGACTCCTAAGTGTATGTTCCCCTGTAAGTCGTAAGGATCTTACAAAAGGGTTTTCTCTTTATAAGTCGAGAGGACTTACAAGGGTTGTTCACCGTATGGACATATCCCCAGTCACGGGTAGGACTTGGTTAGGGAAATGTTTATTCGCGCCCGTGGATTGTATACAAGGGTCAGTATTGAGCCGCTTGTAGGGCACTATCGAAGGTTGTGGGGGTTGCTTAAGAACAGGTTCAGGTCTCTGTAACTTAAGACTTTCAAATCTTATGAGCCGTAAGGGTCCCATAAGAGAGTTCTCCTTACGAGTCGTGAGGATCTCGCAAGTGTGATTTCTCCTTAGGAATCGTGAGGATCCCTAAGTGTGTTGCTTCCTTTGTGAGTCGCAAGGATCTCACGCGGGTGGTTTCTCCTTACAAGGTCGAGAAGACCCTGTAAGTGTCTTTTAATGAGGTTACGCCCTTTCGGGTTTTCACAAACACTCGCTGGTAGCCCTGCTGTTTTTACTCACGGAGCCCTTTTGGGTTTTCATCCGTGCCCATTTTGCTTATGGACATACCATCTTCTTTTCTTTTATTCTTTCTAACGAGGTTGCGCCCTTTCGGGTTTTTACAAAACTCGCCGGTAGCCCCGCTGTTTTTACTCACGGAGCCCTTTCGGGTTTTCATCCGTACCCATTTTGCTTATGGACATACCGTTTTTTTTTGTTTTTTTTGGCTTTTTTTGGCTTTTTTTTTACCACGTCAACCTGGGGATGCTGCGGGTTGGTAGTAGTTTAACGACGTTTCGATCATTTGCAAGTTTTAGGACATTGCGGTCCATTGTTAGTTTAACGACGTTTCGGGTCTATATCTAGTTTTAGGACGTAGTGGTCCGTTGTTAGTTTAACGACGTTTCGGTCTATTGCAAGTTTTAGGACGTAGTGGTCCGTTGGGCTTTCTCTATGAATGAGCATGATTCCCCCGGCGTGTCCATCTTTTTCGGAGCATGTGATTGTAGCGGGCTCACCTTCCAGTTTTCGGACAGCGCGAGTTTGCCTTGTTGGTATTGGTCTTCAGCCCAGTTTTTGAAGACGAAGCAATCTTCAATCAGATGACTTACTGCTCGATGGTAGAGGCAGTAATTAGGATCGTTGACATCACCTGGCTGTAGCGGACGTTTCGGACTCGGCAGATTGATGAATCCGTTGCGCACTGTCAGCTCAAACAGTTTCCTTATTTTATCCTGGGGAAACGAGTAAGGACGTCCCAGTCTTTCCTCGAGGGATGGGCGTGGACGCACGTTGTTTTGGCGAACAACCGGCTTTAAGTTGCTCAGCCGTTGTTGAGTATTGGCAACGAAGGTTGCTTTCCCTTTGCCCTTTTCATTCCAAGGCTCTGTCTTTGAAGAGGAAGGCCTATGGCCCACCTGGTCCATTTGGGCCAGCTTGTCAATCAAGGCCTGGAAAATGGTCGGCTTAAAGAACATCATGAATTGGGAGATGGTCGCTTGAGGGTCGAGAGTACCCACGAACATGCCACGGCAGGAGCTTCTTCGATGCGCTGCTCGCACTTTGACCATAGATTACGCCACCGTATCGCATACTGGACCCAAGTTTCTCCAGGCTTCACCCTGACATTGATCAATGCCGTGATTGGGGTGCGTTCGCTAGCGCTTGTAAAACGTTGGGTGAATAACAACTCCATCTCTGCGAATGTCTTGACAGAGTCATTTGGGAGTTCAGAGTACCACTCGAACGCCGTCTTCGATAAGCTGCCGACGAATTGGCGGAGCAAGAGTTTATCATCGCCGCCAGTGTTGCCGCATAAGGCTTTGAATTGAGCGACGTGCTGATGCGGATTTCCCGTCCCCTTGTATACATAGAATTTGGGGATTGTGTATCCCGGCGGGTACTTTATTTGGTCGTACCAACCCGGATAGGATCGTCCAGTTTTAACAATTTGTCCAGCCGCTTCATTCGTCTAATGAACTCGTATCTGCTGAGCGATGTAATCATCAAGCGTGGCTTTTGAGATGGTTTCCTCCTTGGCTGCTGAAAAAGTCGGATGAGGGTTCGATGTCTCCCCTCTATCTTCTTCCATAATGATCGGAGGGTTTTCAGTTGGAGGGTCCGGCTGTAACATCATTCCTACCATTTCTTGGAAGAGAAGCGCCATTTGCTTTATGGGGGCAGCTTGTTCTGCTGCTTCTCTGTCCTTCTTTTCGAGGATTCTCCGAAGAAACTCTGCATCAGTTTCCTGCTCACGGCGCTGCTCTGATGACGCCTCCGGGCTTTCTTTTGGCCCGGTGAGTGTGGCCATTTGCGTCAGCATTTCTTGAAGCTTCTGTCGCTGCTCCTGGGCTTTTGTTACGGATCGGGTGAGCGGTCGGTGATCCGTCAAAGCGCGGCTATCCTCTTTCCCGGATGCCATATAGACTGTGTGCACCACCATGCCCCCAGACTTGGGGCGTTTAGATTCAGTGTCTTTGCGATTTGCCAAAGACACAGGGATCTTCTCCGACCTCCTTCTTTTATGGGCGGTCGAAGTTGAGGGGGCCGTTGTAGTGGGTACCCAAGTAGCTGTCGCTTTTGGTGGCTTGACAAATTAGTCCTTCTCCTGCCGAACCTTCATCTTTTTCTGTCGGCGGAGATAGTCTTGATCCACTACGTAGTCCTGGACTTGACTCCAGACCTTGTATATTTTAGAAGACAGCCGTTGAGGGGGCTGCTCCAGCTTCACCTTTGGGGCATTATCCACAGGTATGGGAGATCTTTTCAATACGGCAGTTGGCGAGTTTTTGCGCACCCTTCTTAGCGGTTCAAAGCTATTCCCGGTCGGAACAGCAGTATTGATTTCCACCATCGGAGCTGGCGGAGTTAGCCCAGAGGGGGAGTTGCCCCCGGCCTTCCTAACTCGGCGCCAGTGGCGACGTCGAGCGTGTCGAGCTGTTGGGGCTGGTTCGGAGATGGGGATGACTTTATCTTGCCCCCTGTCCAGATGAGGCACTGCTGGTGCCAGCCTCTTGAAGACTAATGTCTTTTGAGCAGTGGTATCCAATCTGTCAAAGACAGACCTTCAAGCAGGAACGGGAGCCGGAATAGTCAATCTTGTAAAGACCGACTCTTTGATAGGAGAAGCCGCTTTGACGACTTCAGAGGCAGGGATGGCTATCCTCTTCGGAACAACGCCTTCTGGTATTGCAGGCTTCTTCATGGGCCCGTTGGAGCTCTGTCCTAGTCTATTAAAAACTGAGGCGGTTGGTTTGGGCGACCCATTGAGAGGGGCCGCGGCAGTTGTAAGCTGATCAAAGACCGACTTCTTTAGAGCTTCTTGCAACAGCATTGGGGCATTGAAGCTCATGGGTGGGAGCATGGTCATGAAGAATAGCCCAGCGGTGGCTTGAGTTACCTGCTCCACTGGCATCTTGAAAAGGGAGGCCGCTTGGGGCCCGTAAGTCACTCCTCCAGCAGGGACGGAGTGGGAGTTGTTGCAATTAGTGTAGTTTGAAGCCATTGATCTTCTATTTTCTGTACGGAGCAAGACACCAAATCTTAGTACCACGAATCCACAGGCAACCATAACAAACCGCGATTCGTTCGCGAACACGACACACGAAGTGTGGAGTGGAAAGAGGAAAAGGTCCCACCGGGTGTGCCAGAATCTGTTCCCCTCCGAATAGACGGCGCGACATGACGTCTTGCCTGAAATTCGGGGGCAGATGCTAATTGGTGCTATCCGTCTACCTCTCCGAAGATGCCAAGTTGATTTATGGCACCATGTATCGAAGGTTTAAACGGATGCGTCCGATGTAGCAGACTTCATCAGATTCCCCCTCTCTTGAGGGGTTTTTGATTGTGGGGACGCTCTTCCCTGCAGGCGCAAGGCCCTGTAGTTAATTACGCTACCGCATTGCGGTAACAACTTTCACCTTCTCCAGATGGTCACTTCATGTCGTGTGTGTTTGTTTTATGTTTGGTTGCCCGTGGATTGTATACGGAGACTGAGTTATGTCGTCGCCCATAGGGCGTGGACTAGTCCAAATCCGTATTATCTTAGATTTGGGTTTGAGGTTTTGGTTTAAGGATACGTTAGCCATATTTGAGGCTAAGATCAACTTAAAAGTTTGTTAAGGATACGTTAGTCCAATTTAAGACTAAGATCAACTTAACTGGATCGTTTAGATCCGACAAAAGAGCATTTGGGCTCTATTGTTCCAGTTTAGGGACATAGTAGTCCATTGCCAGTTTAGAGACATGGTGGTCCAATACCAGTTTAAGGACATAGTGGTCTATTGCCAGTTTAGGGACATAGTGGTCCAATACCAGTTTAAGGACATAGTGGTCTATTGCCAGTTTAGGGACATAGTGGTCCAATACCAGTTTAAGGACATTGTAGTCATTGCCAGTTTAGGGACATAGTGGTCCAATAAAATGTATGGCTGTCGGGACCCATCACCTCTCTGAAGACGTTGAAAGATTACAACGACAAATATCAGAGGAGCTCAGAGATGTACCCTTGAACCAATGAGTTGGTTGAAAGAGCAGATGTGCTCAGTTCAAGATGATTTGAGGACTTATGGCCAGTTTGGGCTAAGTCCAATTATGTTTGAAATATTGGCCCTTTGGGCCATTAGACATTTGTCTGGGTTTAGCCCATCATCATTCAGCAGTGATAAACAGAGGTTTGGGGGCACTGACAACATCTTGTCTTTGATTTCCTCAATTTTGAGATTCATTTGGAGGAGGGACTTTTGCCTCTGGAAAACTAGCCAATTTGGCTAAAAGTAGTGTTGAACACTAAAGAACAACAGTGTTTAACACTGTAGGTAGAACTCTCAAATTAGTGTTAAACACTAAAAGACAATCAGTGTTAAACACTGGAAATATAATTTTCAATTTAGTATTAAACACTAGAAACAATCAGTGTTAAACACTGGAAATATAATCCCCAAATTAGTGTTAAACACTAAAGAAAGAGGGGTCACGTGTGGACATGTGAGAGCGCCCAAAGGTGGGACCAGATCCCTTTTCTTCATTCTGCAATTAAGTGTTAAACACTTTTTTTATATTTTTTTATGTTTGAGCATCACGTGCTGACACGTGACGGTGATTTATGCGCTGACTGTTAAAGCGTTTGCTAAGGGGTCACATAGTATCACGTGAGAGCGCTCAAAGCCTTCATTTCCTTTGATTTTTCTTTCTGCGTTTTGGGAGTCACGTTGGAGCACGTGAGGCATTGCCTCAAAGTTGTTTCCTTTTTATCTTTGGGGATCTTTTTAGGGGTCACGTGGGGACACGTGACCTAGTTTTATTCCTTCTTTTCTGATCACTGCGGATTGGGGTCACGTGTCATCACATGACCAATGTTCTTTATGTGCATGGAAATCTTTCAAGTCTCTTTATTTTAAGAATTAAATTCTCTGTAGGATTAAGAATTAAATTCTTATGTAGGGTTAAACCCTAATTTCTTTTAAAGGAATTGAATTCCCATATATGTAAAAGAATTAAATTCTTGATTAGGGTTAAACCCTAGTTCCACTTTTTTTAAGAGGAATTAAATTCCTGTGGATTTGAGATAATTAAATTCTCAATTAGGGTTAGACCCTAGTTCTGTTTTGGGAGAATTAAATTCTCTAAACTCAATTCCCCCTCTAAGTTTTGGATCTGCATGGCAGGATCTCAACCCGATGAGAATTAAATTCTCATCCTATGGGGAGATGTGCTCTGTACAGATTTTCAACCAGAAGAAGAACTAAGTTCATTATTCGCAGAAGAGTTAAACTCTTAAATTTTGAGAATTAAATTCTCTTTTTGAAGTTGATCTTTTTCCCTTTTCTCACCTAGGGTTTTCTTTGTTGAGAATTAAATTCTCCTTTCTTTTCTCTCTGCAATTTTAAGATCCCAGAATTCTCTCCAAAGTTTTCTCTCTCCAAATTCTATATCTCATTCTCTTCTTTTGGCTCCTATTTATAGGAGGAGGAAAAGAATCAATTTGTTTAGCAAATCTTTCATTGAAAGATTTTGCTTGTTTTCATAATTAATATGATCCTTTAGATCACACAGTGAATTTTATTCACCGTTGGATTTTAAATCCAAAGATATTATGTTTGTTATTTTCGGTGAGATTTAGGGGAAATCTTTTCTTGTCTAAGATTTTTCCATAAATTGGTGATATTTAATAACCCTTGGATTTTTAATCCAACGGTCCCCATAATCCTTTTCCATTTGGAAAGATTTAGAGAAATTTAGAATTTTAATTCTATTAACTGTGAGGCTTTCGGAGCCAGTCACGTGCTGACACGTGACCCTTGGTCACGTGTCAGCACGTGACCCCCAATTGAGTCCTTTTCTCAGCGTTTATTTATGCTTCAGTTTTATTTCTGTTTTAACTATCACGTGTCAAGACGTGACTATTGGTCACGTGTGAGCACGTGACCCCCAATTGGGTCCTTCTTCAGCCGTTTGTTTTTTATTTCTGTTTTAATTATCACATGTCAACACGTGACCATTGGTCACGTGTGAGCATGTGACGCCTCATTGAGGTAATTCCTGATTTTTAATCAGGGAACAGTGCATAGCATATTTGCTCATAACTTTTGATCCCGGATGAATTATGAAGCCCATAATATATCAAATCGAAGGGTTTTTCGAGATGCTTCCAGTACCATTAGAATTTAATAGTTCCTCCTTCGGGAGTTTATCAAAATACAGGCCGGAAGATACTGGTTCGCATTTCCTTCAGCGTATCGCTGCAATTTGATACCTTGGACTCTTCTGCACAGAAATTTTTGGCGGGAACAGAGGCCACAGCAGAAAACCCAAACCCTAAGCCCACCAAAGCGAGGCGGTTGCGCGGCCAAAGTTCCATATGTGCGGCGGATCCACGGCAGTATTGGGGAGTTGGATTTAAGATTTTTCTACGGTGATTGCAATAGAAAATTACCATATTAGGCAACTAGGGTTTCTGATTTGAGGGCTATATAAAGGGCCAAGGGCTAAACTTAGAAAGTCATCACCTTTTACATGAAGCAAATCACCGTCAAAGAACAAGAGATCCACGACAGGTCCATGATTCAACGTGATAGAGCGGCGTGAATATCAACAGATCATCTACTTCCTGCGATGCAGAGATCGAGAGCAATTTCTTCCTCTTGTAATCTAAATTCGAAGGATTTGTACTTGTAACGTTGATTAATAAAGGTAGATCATTTGTGATTATTTCTCATTTACTTTTCGCATTTAATTTCTGTATTATGATTTCCTTCTCTATCCCTTCTTCTTCTATCTCCACCATGCATGAGTAATTCTCCGCTTGATAGGGTTCGTAGGATTAGGGTAGAACAATAGATGAGAAAATATTTTAACTTTTTTTACATCTTATGAAGTTTATAAACTTTAGCAAAATAAATGTTAACATCCTTATCGGGCGCGCTGCCAAACTATTGATAGTCTCGACCGGGATTTGAGATTAGATTAACAATTTTTTTGTTAAAGGCTAGACATGAATAGGGATCAATGAAGAGACAAGGGTCAATAGTGGGGAAACCCTAGTTTCTTCCAAGAACCCTAATCCTCATTAATCACTATCTGTCTAGTTTTAAATCTATCAAAAGATAAAAGAAATCATCTTTATCAGTCATCCATCAACTACTAAATTCTAACGAACCCTACAAGCCCTCTTCTTATATATTCTACATTCGTGTTTAACATAGACTTAAAACTATTCTCCCTTCTTTCAATCAACTCGTCTAAGGCAAGATTAAAAGTTCCACGCATCCCTGCAGACGACCCGTACTCATCTTGGCTAGCTACACGCAACACCGTTATTGATTGCGGTTATTCTACAACACTCTTTCACACAACAATCAAATGGCGGCGTTGCCGGGGATACGTACGTAATTTTTTTCTTTCTATTCGGGTTGAATTCTTATCCGAAAACCATAAAATTAAATATAAAAGAATCAAAACCGCATCTTGTGTATTTAACGACTATTGTGCGAATTTTGCAAGGGAAACTGGAATCACTAGAGCGAGGAAATCAATATCCAGAAACTTTCTTTGAATCTCATAGGAGCAAGGGAAGCTACTGAAGAAAACTCAGCATACGAACCCACCTTATTGCGGCGGAACCGCGACCTAAGCTTGGTTTTGGCGGTGGAACTGCGGCGGTCTTGAGGCATCGTGCACCCAAACTCCTCTGGTATCTTCTTCATATCTTTCTCTCTCCTCTAGAAATCCAATAATTTGATTTTCTGCAGGATTCTTTGCAAAATATCACCGCTCAAAAATCTTTTTGCATGTTTTGAAATTGTTTTGTTTGTGCATATTTTAATACGGACTTTAAGGGGGAAAACCAAAATTCAGATTAGGTGGGGATTTCATCACCCTTCCTGGGCCCCACAAATCACAAAACGAGCATCCGCATCATCCTACATTAATTAAAAAATATCGAGACCAAGACTCTAAGGACCGTCACGCTTAATTAGGACAAAGGAGGTTCATTGGTAATCTATCGCTTATCTGCATCTCTCTCGTGGTATCTAAGGCAAGTGTCACTAAGGAAAGTGGTTACTTAATTAGGCCTACTATTTCGGTGATTCGTATAGCAGATACCTCCCACTTACCTGGCCACTAGAGTGATAAAAAAGTGGTAGAGAATTGATCCTGCAACTTGTCCTTTGGAAGTCTAGGAGAGGTCTAGTGACTTGACCTAAGTGACCTTAGTTCTAGGATTGTTTGTGCAATTTTTATGTAATTTGCCTCAAGTCCGACCTTTTTCTCAAAACAAACATTTTTAATAGTTCTCACATATGCTGCCGCTTGCGCTAAACTCGCTTAGTGCATGATCGGCTGGACACGGGATTCTAGTGCCCGTCTTGTCCGCGTTTATGGTATCGACTCCGAAATCAGTTCTTCATCTTCTTTTTCCCCTTCACCCACCACATTGACCGAGATGGAAGATTCTCCATCAGATTATAACACACCCCTGCCACCATCCATCGATGCGCAGAATTCACCGCGCATCTCTTTCCAAGAAAGATGTTACCCCGTGCATGGACCCCTTCCTACTTGTCTATCTATTCCACTAGCCAATAGGGATAATTTTGAAATTAAACCCCACTTCATCAAACTGTTGCCTAAATTTCACGAGCTTGAATCCGAAGATACATACATTTTCATAACCAAATTCGAAAACGTATGTACAATGATGGGCACTTCACAACTTTCTGTGGATACTATGAGATTACGTCTTTTCCCTTTTACCTTTTGCGATCTAGCAGAAAAATGGCTTTATAACGCTGCCGCACACTCTATTACCAAATGGGATGAATTAGTTATAGCATTTCTTAAGAAATTTTATCCCAATCACAAAATCGCCCGTACTCGAAGCGAGATCAATCAGTTTACCCAACTTCCCAACGAACCATTCTGGAAATGCTTTGAATGGTTCAAGGATCTTCTTCTACAATGCCCCTATCACGGAATTGATAAATGAAAACTTTGCCGAATTATATATGAGGGTGTTAATCTTTCCACGAAACAAATGCTTGAAACCATCTGCCAATGCCATTTCATGTCTAAAGACGAAAGCGAAGCTTGGCAATTCCTGGAAGATCTTGCCGAACAGACTTTACATTGGGAAAGCGTTAGACTAATATCATCTAGGGAAGGTATCCATAAGCTCGATATTTCCATCACGGTAAAAGCCGAAATGGCAGTGATGCAAAAGAAACTCGAAGCTATAGAAAACAAATTCTCTTCAGCCTCCCTAAACCAAGTTACACTTCCTAAAACCGTGTGTGGTTGCTGTTCCGACCCATCACATTTGACGGAAGAATTTCCTTTGAACCCTCCGTTTCAAGGTCAAGAACAAACTAATGCTACTTTTCAGCAACGACCTAGAAACGATCCTTATTCTTCCACGTACAATCAGGGATGGAGGAATCATCCGAATTTTGCTTGGAACCAAAACCAAACTCAAAATCAAAACCAGTTCCCAAGAAACTATCAAAGACCTCCCCCACAGCAACAGCAACCACCATGTAACATTTCATAAAAATAAAATATTATTTTGGGGAATTTTTTTTATTTAAATAATAAATATTGAGAATATTTCGATAATGCGGTATAATTAAATACTGATAAATGGAGGGAAATTTGGAAAACTATGAAAATTACTAAAAAGAGGGTGCTTTATGTGATTTATGTGAATTATGAAAATTTATGACTTGTTTGACATTATTTTAATGCTAATCGCGATTAAATATCGCTAATCGTGCTTTAAGCCGGATTTTTGCACATGACATGCACGGTGTCATTTTTAACACTTGTTACACTTTTTTTATCATGGTTTTCCTCTTCTTTCATGCATGGCTTTGTATTTGAAAAGAAAAGAAAAGAGAAGAAAACAAAACAAAAGAAAAAGGAAAACATTTAAAAAGTGAGGTATGGCCAAGTGAGAGAGTGAGAGGTGAGGGGTCTTCCATTGACCAAGACCATTGTTTCATTCTCATCTTCATCCTTCTCTCTTCTCCTCACTCAATGGCAGCACCTCACTTCCTCCCCCCCCCCCCTCTTCAAGCCTCACTTCATCACCAAAAACTCACCAAAAGTTCATCCCCACTTCACAAAAATTGTGCACAAGCTCACAAGCTGTACTTTGGACCAAGAAAGTTTGCATTTTGGCGCTGTAGGGGTTTCTTGAGTGCCAAATTAGGTATTTCCTTCACCCTTAGCATAGTTTTCCATTCACTTTAGCACCTATGTGTGTTTAGAACCGATTTAGTGTAAAATTGTGAACTTTGAGAATTCTAGAAGAGATTAGGGTTTGATTTGAATTGTGGATTGTAAATTGAGGTTAGTAGAGGCCTTGCAGCCCTTGTAACGATCGTATTTTGGATTAAAACCAGAGATAGAACCCAAACAGTAAACATAGAAAACCCCAATATCGGGAAATTGTTGAAATTGTGATGAGAATTAGTGATATGCTAACACCCGGGGCCTCTGAAAATTATTTAGCATACACAATGAGTCATGCAGGCACCTACGAAGCTACCACAGAGACCCGAGCCCCTAACCCCTAAACTAGGGTGCAGATTTAATCATTCTGGCCGCAAATTGCGGCCAGAGTAGGGTTGATTTGGTCCATGTTTGTTCCAGTGCTTTATCTCCAGTAAAATAGACCCTTTGCATATGCAAAATTTGCTAATTTGACCTAGAGTAAAATCTGGGACCATTTTCATGAGTTGCTGCCTTATATTTCATGATATTTATGAAATAAAGTTTTGATCTTGGTGTTTTTATCGGACGATTCACGTTCATACGTCAATCGTCGAGGGTTGTTAGTTATTCTTGCATACGTAAATCATGGGTTTTAACCCATGTGTGATACGCGTGCCGATTTGGTTTTCGTATGCGATTTCGAATTTACAATGTCATGTGATATACATGTAGGTACCCTCGAGTGGGTTTCAGAGCAACAAGGATGGGCGTGGCGATATCGACTTCGGCAAGCAAGAGCAGGTGAGTAGATATATATCTACGGGGGAAGTCAGGTGGATGGCGTATAGCACCCCCGTAGTTCGAAGTATAGTATGCTATATATATGTTTTATATATATATATATATATATATATATGATTTTGTTATGTGAAACATGGATATTCATGATAGGTTATAAGGTTCATGGTATAGTGTAGTGTAATTAGAAGTAAACTAGCATAGCTTCTTAGTCGCGAACCCTAAAATAGGTTTATACCCACACGCGCGCGCACACATGCATACATTTTATTACCTGTGCGTATATGGGGATATGTATATATATATACACATGGGTATGGGACTATGTATATATATATATACGTATACATATACATGGATTATGAGGATAGTACTTGGGATTGGAGATGAGTCGATAAGATTGGGGTTGATGCCATGAGATCGATGATATGACGTAGTTCGTATTATGAGGTACGACACGATGTTTAGCGGGTCCTTTAGGCGTGGAGTTTTCATACATATGCATGCATATATGTAGATGGTATCAGTATGTACTCGACGTAGATCAGTACTCCCAGATCATGATACATGATAAAAAGGATACCAGATGAATAATGAGATAATGTGATATTGACCCGTACCCAGATTTGGGATTCCGTACGATGGAGTTGCCGTATGAGCTATATTAATGATAGATCCGCACTCTTGACTCGAGAATTTCATATTATATAGGGTATCGTATGGGATACTATTGAGGTGGGATCACCGACTATTATATGTGTGTGTGTGTGTGTATGTATCGACTCAGATTTAGGTGGTTTCCTTACCTTTTGATTAGACTGTTAGTTTAGACCTGTAATTTACTGTATGACTCATATTATTTATTGCATATTCATTATTATTGTGTTTATTATTCAGCTCCCGCATATTCTTGCTCTTGCATCGCATTGCATGATTATATTGTATTTTCATATGCTATTAATGAAATCATGCTATCAGGACACTGTTCCTATCATAATATTGCATTATTATATTCCCCATTCTTATGCATTTTACAAATAAACAGGTGCTTTTGACCCATGTCTGCTACATAGTTACAGGTTACAGGTTCTCGGGACAAAAACAGTGAAAAAGACATAAGATGATACAAAAGTGAGACTACGACAAATAATTGGAAGAATCTTGATCGTGCCCACATCTAGAGGAACATTGAAGATCAATTAACAAGTTCACAAAGAACAAAGGCAGCGCAAGGTTCAAGACTTCGTCACGAAGCAACGGTAAAAGTCCACTACAATTATTCACTGTGGAGATCTGGAAGAAACCTAGAAGCCAACCTAAGAAAAGAACCAAAGAAATAGAGAGACAAAAACACCCAGAAGCATTGAAGAAAAAATGAAGCATTGATCTCCCTACTTGGCCGTGGAACCGCGGCCAAGGCATGCTATTGGCCGCGGAACCGCGGCCGGGTATGACCCATGTCGGCGCAGAAAGTTTTGGCGGTGCGCGGGCGTTGACTAGGTCTTTTTCTTAGGGGGTATTTTTGTAAAAGCAGATGTGCGAGACAATTGTAACCTAGGGTTTCTATGAATCTATAAATAGAACCGTAAAAACCTTTTCTAGGTCATGCCTCTTTTCATTTCATAAATTCAGATCTGTACTGTGTTGATGTTTGGAGATAGTCATCAATAAAAATTAGTAAGTTCTTTTAATTTCATTGCCTTAGTTTACTTTTAATTTAGAATGTTCTTAAATTCCCTAATGAGCGAGTAGTCTCCTCGCTTGTTAGGGTTAGCTTTAGGGAAAGATTTGAAAGATGAGATCTCTTACCCCTTTCTTGCCCCATCACACATAATAATTAGAACTCCATGCATACACGCACACACCGCTCCCTGCGGTACCTTACCCCTCGAGGTAACGGTGATACCGTAGTATAAAGGATCGGTTGTGTATGTTTTCCATGGAGGTTAGGGTAAGGATCGATAAAGGAAGGACAAGAACCTAGAGGAAGAAACACCGTTTCTTCCCGATAGTACTAATCCCTTTTATTGATAAATAGGGCATTGAAAGCGGTGAGGAAACCTTCAATCTCCCAACTTACCCTAGACCTAACCCTAGCAAGACTTAGATCTAGATAATCTTAGTATAAATCAATTTAGGTTTTAGAAATAATCAATCCGACACCCATCGGAATTAACTCGTTAGAGCGATTAGGAAAACACAAAATCCCTGTGGACCGACCCGTACTCACCGGCTAGCTACCAAGCGACGCCGTTCTTGATTGCGGTTAACAAATATTTTTGATCATAAAAATCTTTAAATCAAATGGCGCCGTTGCCGGGGATGGCGTGTTATTTTCTTTTTGCAATTTCGGGTTAATCTAAAATTAAAAAATCATAAAAACTGAAAAATCAAAAATATAAAAATTTATCATCTTTTTTTTGTGAAGGGTATTTTTGTGTGAATTTTGCAGGATCTACAATCGAGTTCGGATCTGGAAAAATCATTTGATTTGTATGTCAAAGAATATTTGTTAACCGCAATCAAGAACGGCGTCGCTTGGTAGCTAGCCAGTGAGTATGGGTCGGTCCACAGGGATGTCGTGAATTTCCTAATTGTTCTAATGAGTTAATTCCGAATGGTGTGAACGGATTGATTAAATCTAAAAACTAAATTAATCTAGATCTAAATCTTGCTAGGGTTAGGTTTAGGTTAAGTTTGGAAAGTCAATAAATCTCACCGCTTTCTATACCCATATTAAGATCTATTAGGAGTTATGGTAATTATTAATAGAGGGGATTAGTACCATCGGGACGAAACGGTGTTTCTCCCTTTAGGTTCTTGTCCTTCCTTTCTTAATCCTTACCCTAACCTCCATGGAAAACACGCTCAACCGGGTCTTTATACTACGGTTGATTTAAAGATTTTTATGATCAAAAATATTTGTTAACCGCAATTAAGAACGGCGTCGCTTGGTAGCTAGCCGGTAAGTACGGGTCAGTCCACAGGGATTTTGTGTTTTCCTAATCGCTCTAACGAGTTAATTCCGATGGGTGTCGAATTGATTATTTCTAAAACCTAAATTGATTTATACTAAGATTATCTAGATCTAAGTCTTGCTAGGGTTAGATCTAGGGTAAGTTAGGAGATTGAAGGTTTCCTCACCGCTTTCAATGCCCTATTTTAGATCTATTGGTGTTATGGTAATTATCAATAAAAGGGATTAGTACCATCGGGAAGAAACGGTGTTTCTTCCTCTAGGTTCTTGTCCTTCCTTTATCGATCCTTACCCTAACCTCCATGGAAAACATACACAACCGGTCCTTTATACTACGGTATCACCGTTACCTCGAGGGGTAAGGTGCCGCAGGGAGCGGTGTGTGCATGTATGCATGGAGTTCTAATTATTATGTGTGATGGGGCAAGAAAGGGGTAAGAGATCTCATCTCTCAAATCTTTTCCTAAAGCTAACCCTAACAAGCGAGGAGACTACTCGCTCATTAGGGAATTTAAGAACATTCTAAATTAAAAGTAAACTAAGGCAATGAAAATAAAAGAACTTACTAATTTTTATTGATGGCTCTCTCCAAACATCAACACAGTACAGATCTGAATTTATGAAATGAAAAGAGGCATGACCTAGAAAAGGTTTTTAGGGTTCTATTTATAGATTCATAGGAACCCTAGGTTACAATTGGCTCGCACATATGCTTTTACAAAAATACCCCCTAAGAAAAAGAGCTAGTCAACGCCCGCGCACCGTCAAAACTTTCTGCGCCGACATGGGTCATACCCGGCCGCGGTTCCGCGGCCAATAGCATGCCTTGGCCGCGGTTCCGCGGCCAAGTGGGGAGATCAATGCTTCATTTTTTCTTCAATGCTTCTGGGTGTTTTTGTCTCTCTATTTCTTTGGTTCTTTTCTTAGGTTGGCTTCTAGGTTTCTTCCAGATCTCCACAGTGAATAATTGTAGTGGACTTTTACCGTTGCTTCGTGACGAAGTCTTGAACCTTGCGCTGCCTTTGTTCTTTGTGAACTTGTTAATTGATCTTCAATATTCCTCTAGATGTGGGCACGATCAAGATTCTTCCAATTATTTGTTGTAGTCTCACTTTTGTATCATCTTATGTCTTTTTCACTGTTTTTGTCCCGAGAACCTGTAACCTATAACTATGTAGCAGACATGGGTCAAAAGCACCTGTTTATTTGCAAAATGCATAAGAATGGGGAATATAATAATGCAATATTATGATATGAACAAATACCCCCAAACTTATCTTTTGCTCGTCCTCGAGCAAACCTAGTTTTATTCTCAACAAAAACCTAACCTCACTTTCGCAGGAAAACGCGATTGCACTGAGCTCGTGCAACAAGCCGTTAAACCTCTAGGTGTCCCTAGTTGGAGTAGTGTTGACTTCTGAGGGTTTTCAGCGGATACTACCCATAAAATCCTATCAATTAGGCCCATTGACTTTTATTCTCCAATTAGGTTTTCTAACAAGGAATTCTATTATCTTCGACTCATAAATTATCCACCCATATTCTTCACGCTTCCTTATTATTTAACTTAAGATTATATATATTCTGTAGACTTACTTAGCTTTCGGTATCTTTTAAGTTTTCCTTCTAGGGTTCCATCTCAACTTAGGAATTTTTATCATCCCTACTAAAGATATAAGTCCTATTCTTCATTCCTATCTCTTATCTAAACCCTAATCACATACCCCCTACGTGTGTGTATATATCACCCCTACACTTAGAAATTCAAATCAAGCAATCATATTCTTGTCCATTGTCCAAAGCACTTCTTAATTGGTGAATTTTTAGATGCATTTTGCTCTCACATCTTTCATGCGATCGTTAATACTTCTTGAGGTACCAACAACCGATTACAAGATGTGTTTGCACATTAAAGCGTAATTTCAAGTCTTGTAACACCTAAGGTTTTGCAGTGACTCCCAAACCAGTTGGTCTAAGACACTAGGTGATGAAGCACCCTCGCTAAATATTTTTCTATTTTTGCAGCCTTAAGTAATCACAAAAACCAGTGTTCATTTTTTTCTTTATTCACACTTGTATTTTTTTATTTTTTTCGTACTAAGGACTTTAGACAAGAGCATTTCAAGGTCTCTTCTACTATTCCAAGTTTCAAGGTGCATGTTTGTGCAATTTGTAGGGTATATATTTTCAGAATCTAGACTTAAGCTTAGGAATTATTTTTCAAATTTATACTTTAATAAAAACATCAATACTCTTCCCTTTGTTTAAACTTAGCCCGAGAAGTGAACTCAAAATTTGCCTATTTCTAAATAAACTACAAAGACATATACTTTCTACCGTTAAACTTTAAGAAATGTTAATTTTAGGGTTTTTAATTTATTAAGTCTAGATCTAGTTGTTCCTAGCTAGTTAACCTTTTTGTCAAACTCAAGTCAATTATGGCCAAAATTGAATACTTTAATTTTTATAATTTTTGAAAATTTTCAATTTTTTATGGATTTTAAAATAAGTATGCAAATGCAAGAATATACACATGAATGCGAAGGAAGAAGGCTTACCGAGCATACCCCCAAACTTAAACTTGACAGTGTCCTCACTGTCATGCTACACCAAGAGGGTCAAAATGACGGCACTCCCCTGTTTATTTATTTATAATTTTTATTTTTATTTTTATTTTTTTTTAAAAGAAAAACAAAAATATATATACAGAAAGCCCCCCCCCCAAACTTCATTGAAACGATGTTAAACGTCATTACCAAACTTTGCAAAGACCAAACGTCAACACCAACCAGTCGAAAAATTTATCTGTAAAAAGTATCGGTTGGTGGAAGAACATGTTGTACCGATCCAAAAAGAATTGGAGAAGATAGAAGTGGTGGTATGGAAAGTGTGGAAGTGAATAGATAGAAGGTGGTGATGAATCAAAATGAGAATGTGAGTGATCAGCAATCAGTGGAATATTGGCATTCTCGTAGCTTATTAAAAGGAAAGGGGGTGGTTCAACTTCTAAAGGAGGAGGTTGACTATCCACACTATCCCCAAGATATTTCTGTGGATCCTTTATCGACTTGGCATCATCCATCATATGCATATGATATTCAATTATGAGGGAACTAATCTCCTCGATGTCCGCCATAGTCCAGCCGAAAGCTTGCCGCCTATCTTGTAAGACCATTAAAAGGGTGTTCTCTTGCTCGAGGGCTAGAGAGGCCGATATGATAATGGAAAAGGTCTCATTCTCACCTAAGAAAGCATATTTAAGGTGAGACGGCAAGGGCATGAGTTCGAGTTTCAGAGGCGAAACAATCATAGGCAAAATTGGGAAATCTACCTCGAACTCAAAAGACTGCAACACAGGTTCGAAATCACTGCAAACAACCGATTCGGATGGTTCAACTAACTCATCCAAAAAATCAAAAGACTCATATTCGGGCTATGAGTCGTCAAAATCATCCGAAAAAGTGAAACATTCATAATCAATATCGGTTGTGTCAACTGTGGTAGATTCAAGGAAGGACGCACTAGTGGCGTCAAAACTGTTTTCATCAAACAAAAATTTTTCAAGCTCGCAGTCCTCCTGCGTGATTTCGTGAATAGAGCAAACTTCTCGTGTACTAGTTTTAGGCATGGGGGGCAGACTTCCTAACTTGTAAATATTGAACTCACTAGACGTTTTCCCGAAGGATAGAGTCATGGAGCCATTGCGACAGTTTATTACGGCATTGGAAGTGGCCAAAAATGGTCGACCGAGGATCACCGGAATTTGGTTCCGTGGGTTAGCAACAGGTTGTGTGTCCATAACAATAAAATCAACGGGGAATATAAAGTCCCCAACTTTGATCAACACATCCTCTAGCTCACCCCTAGGATGGGTGATTGATCGATCAGCCATTTGGAGAGTACAACGAGTGGGTTTCAACTCTCCAACCCCTAATTGCTCGTACACGGAGTAGGGATGCACGGATTTTAAGCGACAAGTTGTGGGTTTTTATAAAAAAATTTCTTTCCCCCTTTTTTTTATTTGGAACTTTTTGCAAAAAAGATTTTCGATAAAGGGCTTAGACACACTTTCGATCAACCAAAAATGCACAATCAGGCCTAGATCTAGGGTCAGCTAGACAGCTCCTAACTGTTCCAAAGGGCTAGAAATAGGACCTCAAACCGCCTCTTCACGGCCAATTGCGGCCAGGTAAGTGCCAGGTGAGTGGGAGGCTCCTCACTACGAAAGTAGTGGTCCTAATTAAGTAACCACTCGCCTTAGACACATTTGTCTAGACACCGCAAAGTCAGGTTAGGATAAACGGTCGATGCCTATAACTAGTCCTCTGTCCTATTGAGCGCGACGTCCTTATGGCTGAGTCTAGTATTTTTTAATTAAGAATGGTAATGCAAATGCCTTATATGATTTCTGGGGTCCTGGGAAGGGTGATGAAATCCTCACCCAATCTGAATTGGTCTCAAGCCCCTTAAAGTCCGATTAAAAATATGCAAAACAGAAAAAATCACTTGCGATCAATTTTTTTTATTTTAAGCGCGGCGCAAAGAATCCTGCACAAGATTTGTTATTGGAAGGGGGAAGATTTTTTTTTAAGCGCAAAGAATCCTGCAGGAGATTTAGCAAAAGATATATCGGGATTTGCAGAGGAGAGAGAAAGAGATCTTACAGTGCAAATTTCACGCGATGAAGCCGCCAGATAGCCGCTATTCCGCGGTCAGAAGGGTACTATTGCGGCGGTTCCGCGGTTGAAAAGGCGGCACGGTTCGCGAGAATTTTTCCCACGCGATGACGTCACCTTACCGCAGCGCTTCCGCGGTCAGAGGCTTAGTGCGGCCGCGGTTCCACGGTCGGATGAAGGGTTCAGATCCCGAGACTTTTTATTCTGTTCTGTTTTTGAAATCCTCTTCTGTTCGGATCTCCCATTTTCTGTTTCGCACTCTGGATATTTCCAGATCCGTCAATCCTGCAAAGATTCATACAAAAAAAATACCCTTCAAACAATAAATGATAAAATTTTTATAATTTTTCTTTTTCTGTTTTTATGAATTTTTAATTTAGATTAACCCGAAATTGCAAAAAGGAAATACTACGCCATCCCCGGCAACGGCGCCATTTGATTTGTATGTCAAAGAATATTTGTTAACCGCAATCAAGAACGGCGTCGCTTGGTAGCTAGCCGGTGAGTACGGATCGGTCCACAGGGATGTTGTGAATTTCCTAATTGTTCTAACGAGTTAATTCCGAACGGTGTGAACGGATTGATTAAATCTAAAAACTAAATTAATCTAGATCTAAATCTTGCTAGGTTTAGGTTAAGTTTGGAAAGTCAATAAATCTCACCGCTTTCTATACCCATATTAAGATCTATTAGGAGTTATGGGAATTATTAATAAAGGGGATTAGTACCATCGGGACGAAACGGTGTTTCTCCCTCTAGGTTCTTGTCCTTCCTTTCTTAATCCTTACCCTAACCTCCATGGAAAACACGCTCAACCAGGCCTTTATACTACGGTATCACCGCTACCTCGTGGGATAGGGTGCCGTAGGGAGCGGTGTGTGCATATATGTATGGAGTCCTATTAATTATATGTGATGGGCAAGAAAGGGGTGAGAGATCTTCATCTCTCAAGCCTTCCCCAAAGCTAACCCTAACAAGCGAGAAGACTACTCGCTCATTAAGGAATAGAAAGACATCTCTAAACTATTTATCTAGGGCAAGGAATTAAAGATCTAACTAGGGCAGATAATAAATTTAACCTAGGGTAAAAAATAAATTAAGAACTAGGGCAAAAATTAAAACTACTTACAAATTGATGCTCTCCAAAAGAAATCTGAATTTTATTAATGAAAGGAGGCATAACCTAATACAAGATTTAGAGTTCCTATTTATAGAGAATAGGAACCCTAGGGTTACAATCGCCGCTTGAATGATTTTACAAAAATGCCCTTAGGTAGACCAGTCAAAGCGCCGCAAATCTTTCTGGAAAATTTCACCCAGTACGTGCCATACACGGCCGCGGAACCGCGGCCGCAGGCCAGGTTTGGCCGCGGTTCCGCGGCCAAATTATGGTGTTGAATGTTGAAACTTCCTGTACTGCTTCTGGGTGATTTTGTATTCCTAGTTCTCTGGTTTGTTCTTCAGAATATTTTCTATTTCTCTTCCAGATCTCCACAGTGAGTAATGTAGTGGACTTTTACCGTTGCTTCATGTCGAAGTCTTGAATCTTGCGCTGCCTTTTACTTTGTGAACTGGTCTTCGTGTAGGCTTTATCAAGATTCTCTGTTTGTTGGTCGAAGTCTCACTTTTGTATCGTCTTTTGTCTTTTTCACTGTTTTTATTCCAAGAACCTGTAACCTGCAACTAATTAGCAGACATGGGTCAAAAGCACCTGTTTATTTGTAAAATGACTAGGACTGGGGAATATAATAATGCAATATTATGATATGAACAAACACCAGCACCATTACCGATGATGCGTATGTTCCACATACACCTACTTGCCGGCTCATACACATCATCATCGGTAATTGTCATGTCATGTACACTTAGAAAATACTATTCATTAGTATAAATTGTTATATGTTAGTTTCGACATGATACTAATGCGATTACTTTTATACGATAGCTTAGACATCGCATTCATTATTGTGATTTTCATGCATATCTATATATTCATTTTCATGCAATTGTTATTTAGGGCCAGTCCGGATTTGCCGGAGCCTAATACTTTTAAATTCATTGTCTTTTATTCTCGAGATTTGGGTTTTCCATGAGATTTATGGATTTGGAAAAATCGCAAGATTTTATAAAACTGATTATCATTTTAAAATGAAAGTTGCGGTTTTCTCATGATATGCTTTTTGAGATTTGTCCACCATGAGTTTTCTCGGCTCTTGAGCGATATCATACACCCAATTCGAGGAGGAGTAGAATCCGTCTATGGGTGCATGGTGGACTCGGTGCGGTACCCCGAGGCAAGAAGATCGCTTTTGATCAGCGTTGAGCCTGTGACAAGGGAGCATTGCTGACCGGTGATTGTATTGGGACTCGACGGATATCCGGAGGATACCAATCGGAGTTGGGCCAGTCCGGATAGCCAGAGCCCAGGGGCCAGTCTGGATAGCCGGAGCCCCAGATATTGATATTGAGGTATTGAGATGTTATGATATGGGCCAGTCCGGATAGCCGGAGCCCTAGATATTGAGATATTGGGATTTATGTTTTGTGTCGATGCTAGACACTGATTTATGTTGATTTCATTGATGATACCTCATTTTAAATTATAGAGATCTCGCTAAATTAAGAAAACAGTTTTCTCATACATGATGCATTCTGTTTTCATATTATCACATTCATACCTCATACACATGATATATTACTACCTGAGGCACTAACACGAGCACATGGGATTACACTTGTGTATAGCTGTTTACCCTTGCCACCTTCTCATGCTTCAGACTTTATCATTTGAGGTTATATATTATTGATCATATTGACCTAGGATTGAGTCATACATACGATTTCTGCTCGGTGATATTTTCTACTCACGAGTTGGCAACTCACCCCTGTTGTGCCACAGTTTATTGCTAGTTTTGCCGTACAGGTTTCGTTACAGCTTTGCTGGCACACTGCTTCCATTTCGGATGATTTGCTTTGGTAGGTGGGTTCACTTGCATCGTGACCACCATTGTATTTTATTTACTTTCAGTTGTATCTAGTAACTCCATCAACCAAACATGTATATTATTTCAGACTTAGAGACCAGTTGTATTATTATTTCGACCTTAGAGTCGCGCGTTGTATTATTATGGGTTTTCAGGTTGTTTTGAGTTTCCTTTCAGTTTTGATCCTCGCTCTTGGCGTTGTATATTATATTGCTTGCGTGGTTGTGACCGTCGATTGACGAAGAGCTATCTTTCGCTTGGGGATGCCTTTTATCATTCATGTATATATTATTCATGTTGTACCCCGTTCGGGGCCAGTATTTACAAAGGAAACTCTGCCGAAATTTTCAGAAAAGACTGATGTTTTAAAAGCGCATAATTCGGCTTATGCTATTAAAACCACTTGCTTTTCAACAAGTTTTCCTTCATTTATTATTTAAAATGGTTTTAGATTTCTAGGCTTTTGGCTTACTTGAATTTGATGTGGTCCTATAGACTTCATCTGATTCAAGTGCCAGTCACGTGCTATTTCAGGTCGTGATAAAGTTGGTATCAAAGCGCTAGGTTAACCTTGGTTCGAGTCTATGTTTGACTATGTGGAGCCTAAGGCGTTTAGATATATACAGAATCTAGGCTTGACCTTACGGAACGTAGACTTAGTCGAGGGGGTATTAGACCCGAACTTTCGTCGCATAGGTTGACTTTGGTTGATGGAGTAGATGACTTAAGGAGAGTGGCGAACCGTGTGTATGTTCCGCGGCATACTTACAATACACTACTCCACTTAAGAAGCCTTAGGATGTACATTTCCTTGCACATTATTATATTCATTCATGATATATCCTCATCGATACCGGTTTATGGTTTTGCTGCCACGATTATATGGGCAGAGAGAGCTACGGCTAGAGTTGTGGTCAGCACGAGCTCGTCACGGATGAGGACTGACCAGGGCGTGATTCCAGGGACATATGATTGAATATAGAGGCGTCGTTTTATTGTGTTTTCACGCCATGAACATTTGATGGATCGCTATTATGAGATTTCTCGGACATGCAGATCAGCACCAGAGGATTAGGCCACTAATAGAGGCCAGCCAGAATGTGATGACCGTTGATGTATCGACTATTCTTGATGATTAAGGCACTGTTCAGCATGCAGACGAATAAGCCAGTTATTGCTGCGAATGACAAGATATCACCCCAGATGTTGGAGCTACTGCAGCATGAGTATATACTTAAAGATATGATGGAAGGTCGCTAGTCACCCGAGAATGAATGACTAGGACATGTGGTTCGTTCGCTTACCCCGATGCGAGGGCATCAGATAGATTGATTCTAGCTAGAGACGACTTCACGCAGGTACGTTGAGAGTCGATAGAGGCGATCGAATGTCAGAGACCCGTATTCTAAGTTTAAAGTATTCAGAAAGATATGCAAGAAATTCTATGGACCCTCTAGAAGAATGAAACCCTAACTTGACATAATGACCATGTGAAAGCCTTTAAACCTTAGGGTTTGCGGCAGTTCCGTGGTGCCATTAGTGAGCCTTGGGTTTGCCCTTCTATGGCCGGTCCACCAGTGTTGTGGCATGTACTCGATACTATTAAACTGTACCCAAGATGTTGAGCTCTTGGAGGATTATGAGGTTTTGACGAATCGATCGAATGGTTCGACATCTTTCGGATATCATGTGATGGGATGCATTGCTTGGGAAACTCCAGATATGAGTATAGCCGTTGGAGCGCAGTCTATGCAGCCACGAAGAGACGAGTCCGAAGCAGTCGATATTAGAGGAAAGTGGAGTAAGAGGTTCGTACGAGATCTTGATGAGATGACGTTCCACTCCGCTGACATCAGAGATGTGATACGCATGCTGAGGCGTTGTTTATGGGTATATCTTCCAGAAGGAGTCATGATGAGTATGCAGCTGTTCCGTAACCAGAAATTGATATAGTAAAGGGTGATAACCTCCGGACAGTGCGGCAAAAACGAGATTTGGGAGAGACCTCAACAGGACCGTTCTGGAATAATTTACGGAGACTTGGACCCAGGAGTGGTCATATTACACACACCAAGCAGGCCAGAGTTCGGTATCGTCGACGAGACATGTTATGAGTGACCACGATAATTGGCCAGAGATCTTTAAAGGATGTGTTTGAGCGGAACTATTCCGCCATACCTGATTTCGGTATTTTGGGTGATCTATTCGCATGATTGAGTTTTGATGACTGAGTTTCATGATATTTGTTTTTGTGCACAATGGTTGCACCTACTGGATATTTATGATTTGTACACAGTTATTGCACTTGATATCGTTTTGTACCTTGGCTGCATATGTTTATGATTTCATGGATTTTATACAGTTGGGTTGATTTTGTGCATGTGGTATGCACTCGATTTGGTTTTCGCACTAGGTATAGTTCACATATGCTTGCAGTGCATTAATACGTATTTTGTGCACCACAGTTGCACCTGACTTCGTGTTGATGTCATTTGAGATATTGATTTTGATTTCATGCCTAGGGCATGCATATGATTTGACTTATGCTTTCAGTATAGTTTTCATACACCTTGAGCACTTGATACGTATTTTGTGCACGCGGTTGCACATGGTTATGAGATTATATACCACGGTATACTGGATTTGGATTTGAGATGTGTTGTATACTGTCGATTTCGATTGTGATACTCGATATTTATTTTGTGCACCTTGTGCACCTGATTGGATTCTTGCGCATATTTGACGTGCTTGGGTTGGATTTATGTGCATGTTCGGCGCTTGATATTGGATTTCGTGATTTCGTGCAGTTGGATACAAATGATTTAGATTTTATTCGTGCATGATGGATGCACCTGATTTGGATTTTCGCGCATATTGGGTGCATGATTTGAGATGCAATTTTGGTGCACACCAGATGAACTAAATCGGGATTCTTTGTGCATATCAGATGCACCTGATATTACTGTCAGGAACACCGTTGCCTCTGACAGGTGTTTCGTACACACCCGTTGCACTTAGAAGTTATTTCTATGCACATGTATGGCACATTTTGGGGATTGATTTTTGGAGTAGTACGTTTTAATGATATTTACTATTTGTTTTCGTACTGAGCAGGACTAGTCAGAGGACAGTACCTCGATATATTTTGCATGCATTGATAGTCATCGAAGGGATTTTCAAAAAAAAAGGGAGCTATAGTCTCAGTATTTACCTACATGTCTGAGATGACACGAAAAGTTTAAAAACAAGGAAACCATTCTAAATTGTTTTCAAAACAGCGGGACGTGCATAATAAACAAATGATATACAGATATACATAGTTATTTTCTTACTAGAGATGTCCGCCACTGTGCAGCGTTATGCGTATCGCACAGCGACTTAAAAAGGGGTTTGGCATATATTTCTTTCAGATGTTTATATGTACAGTGTTGAGTATATCATATTGATTTCGTTTTGGATTTTGACATTGATGTCTTCCCCATGACTCCGATGATTGCGGGATGCTTGACGGAGTTTTACTTTTGATTGATATACCCGTTTTTCATGCGCGCGTATTGTGATACGACGTGTTTTATGTATTGATGATTTCGGAAACCCCGACGACTTGGACTTTTTACTGAAATGTTTTAGTACTTGAGGGATTTAAATTTAAATTCGGGGACCGAATTTCTTTAAGGGGGAAATATTGTAATATTTAGAAAAATAAAATATTATTTTTGGGAATTTTTTTATTTAAATAATAAATATTGTGAAAATTTCGATAATGCGGTATAATTAAATACTGATAAATAGGGAAAAATTTGGAAAATTATGAAAATTACTAAAAAGAGGGTGCTTTATGTGATTTATGCGAATTATGAAAATTTATGACTTGTTTGACACTATTTTAATGCTAATAGCGATTAAATATCGCTAATGGTGCTTTAAGCCGGATTTGTGCACATGACATGCACCGTGTCATTTTTAACATTTGTTACGCTTTTTATCATGGTTTCCCTCTTCTTTCATGCATGGCTTTGTATTTGAAAAGAAAAGAAAAGAGAAGAAAACAAAAGAAAAAGGAAAACATTAAAAAAGTGAGGTATGGGCAAGTGAGAGAGTGAGAGGTGAGGGGTCTTCCATTGACCAAGACCATTATTTCATTCTCATCCTCATCCTTCTCTCTTCTCCTCACTCAATGGCAGCACCTCACTCCGTCCCCCTCTTCAGGCCTCACTTCATCACTAAAAACTCACCAAAAGTTCATCCCCACTTCACAAAAATTGTGCACAAGCTCACAAGCTGCACTTTGGACCAAGAAAGTTTGCATTTTGGCACTGTAGGAGCTTCTTGAGTTCCAAATGAGGTATTTCCTTCACCCTTAGCATAGTTTTCCATTCACTTTAGCACCTATGTGTGTTTAGAACCGATTTAGTGTAAAATTATGAACTTTGAGAATTCTAGAAGAGGTTAGGGTTTGATTTGAATTGTGGATTGTAAATTGAGGTTAGTAGAGGCCTTACAACCCTTGTAACGATCGTATTTTGGATTAAAACCAGAGATAGAAACCAAACACTAAACATAGAAAACCCCGATATCGGGAAATTGTTGAAATTGTGATGAGAATTGGTGATCTGCTAACACCCGGGGCCTCTGAAAATTATTTAGCATACACAGTAAGTCATGCAGGCACATAGGAAGCTACCACAAAGACCCGAGCCCCTAACCCCTAAACTAGGCCATAGATTTAATCATTCTGGCCGCAAATTGCGGCCAAAGTAGGGTTGATTTGGTCCATGTTTGTTCCAGGGCTTTATCTCCAGTAAAATAGACCCTTTGCATATGCAAAATTTGCTAATTTGACCTAGGGTAAAATCTGAGACCATTTTCATGAGTTGTTGCCTTGTATTTCGAGATATTTATGAAATAAAGTTTTGATCTTGGTGTTTTTATCGGACGATTGACGTTCATACGTCAATCGTCGAGGGTTGTTAGTTATTCTTGCATGCGTAGATCATGGGTTTTAACCCATGTGTGATATGCGTGCCGATTTGGTTTTCGTATGCGATTTTGAATTTACAATGTCATGTGATATACATGTAGGTACCCTCGAGTGGGTTTTGGAGCAACAAGGATGGGCGTGGCGACATCAACTTCGGCAAGCAAGAGCAGGTGAGTAGATATATATCTACGGGGGAAGTCGGGTGGATGGCGTATAGTACCCCCGCAGTTCGAAGTATAGTATGCTATATATATGTTATATATATATATATATATATATATATATATATATATGATTTTGTTATGTGAAACATGGATATTCTTGATAGGTTATAAGGTTCATGGTATAGTGTAGTGTAATTAGAAGTAAACTAGCATAGCTTCTTAGTCGCAAACCCTAGAATAGCTTTATACCCACACGCACACGCACACGCACACACACATGCATACATTTTATTACCTGTGCGTATATGGGGATATGTATATATATATATACACACATGGGTATGGGACTATGTATGTATATATATATATATATATATATATATACGTATACATGGATTATGAGGATATTACTTAGGATTGGAGATGAGTCGATGAGATTGGGCTTGATGCCATGAGATCCGTGATATGACGTGGTTCGTATTATGAGATACGACACGATATTTAGCGGATCCTTTAGGCGTGGAGTTTTCATACATACGCATTCATATATGTATATGGTATCAGTATGTACTAGACGTAGATCAGTACCCTCAGATCATGATACATGATAAAAAGGATACCAGATGAATAATGAAATAATGTGATATTGACCCGTACCCAGATTTAGGATGTCGTACGATGGAGTTACCGTACGAGCTATATTGATGATAGATCCGCACTCTTGACTCGAGAATGTCATATTATATAGGGTATCGTATGGGATACTATTGAGGCGGGATCACCGACTATATATATATATATATATATATATATATATATATATATATATATATATATCGACTCAGATTTAGGTGGTTTCCTTACCTTTTGATTAGACTGTTAGTTTAGACCTGTAGTTTACTGTATGACTCATATTATTTATTGCATATTCATTATTATTTTGTTTATTATTCAACTCCCGCATATTCTTGCTGCTCGCATCGCATTGCATGCTTATATTGTATTTTCATATGCTATTAATGAAATCATGCTGTCAGGACACCAGCACCATTACCGATGATGTGTATGTTCCACATACACCTACTTGCCGGCTCACACACATCATCATCGGTAATTGCCATGTCACGTACACTTAGAAAATACTATTCATTAGTATAAATTGTTAGCTGTTAGTTTCAACATGGTACTAATGCGATTACTTTTATATGATAGCTTAGACATCGCATTCATTATTGTGATTTTCATGCATATCTATATATTCATTTTCATGCAATTTTTATTTAGGGCCAGTCCGGATTTTCCGGAGCCCAATACTTTTAAATTCATTGTCTTTTATTCTCGAGATTTGGGTTTTCCATGAGATTTATGGATTTGGAGAAACCGCAAGATTTTATAAAACTGATTATCATTTTAAAATGAAAGTTGCGGTTTTCTCATGATATGTTTTTTGAGATTTGTCCACCATGAGTTTTCTCGGCTCTTGAGTGATATCATACACCCAATTCGAGGAGGAGTAGAGTCCGTCTGTGGGTGCATGGTAGACCCGGTGCAGTACCCCGGGACAAGAAGATCGCTTTTGATCAGCGTTGAGCCTGTGACAGGGAAGCATTGCTGACCGGTGATTGTATTGGGACTCGACGGATATCCGGAGGATACCGATCGGAGTCGGGCCAGTCCGGATAGCCGGAGCCCAAGGGCCAGTCCGGATAGCCGGAGCTCCAGATATTGATATTGAGATATTGAGATGTTATGATATGGGCCAGTCCGGATAGCCGGAGCCCTAGATATTGAAATATTGAGATTTATGTTTTGTGTCGATGTAAGACACTGATTTATGTTGATTTCATTGATGATACCTCGTTTTAAATTACAGAGATCTCACTATATTAAGAAAACAGTTTCTCATACAGATGCATTCTGTTTTCATATTATCACATTCATACCTCATACACATGATATATTACTACCTGAGGCACTGACACGAGCACATGGGATTACACTTGTGTATAGCTGTTTACCCTTGCCACCTTCTCATGCTTCAGATTTTATCATTTGAGGTTATATATTTTTGATCTTATTGACCTAGGATTATGTCATACATACGATTTCTGCTCGGTGATGTTTTCTACTCACGAGTTGGCAACTCACCCCCGTGGAGCCACAATTTCTTGCAGGTTTTGCCGTACAGGTTTCGTTACGGCTTAACTGGCACACTGCTTCCATTTCGGGTGATTTGCTTTGGTAGGTGGGTTCACTTGCATCGTGACCACCATTGTATTTTATTTACTTTCAGTTGTATCTAGTAACTCCATCAACTAGACATGTATATTATTTCAGACTTAGAGACCAGTTGTATTATTATTTCGACCTTAGAATCTCGCGTTGTATTATTATGGGTTTTCAGGTTGTTTTGAGTTTCCTTTCAGTTTTGATCCTCGTCCTTGGCGTTGTATATTATATTGCTTGCGTGGTTGTGACTGTCGATTGACGAAGAGCTAGCTCCCGCTTGGGGATGCCTTTTATCATTCAAGTATATATTATTCATGTTGTACCCCGTTCGGGGCCAGTATTTACAAAGGAAACTCTGCCGAAATTTTCAAAAAAGACTTGATGTTTTAAAAGCGCATAATTCGGCTTATGCTATTAAAACCACTTGCTTCTCAACAAGTTTTCCTTCATTTATTATTTAAAATGGTTTTAGATTTCTGGGCTTTTGGCTTACTTGAATTAGATGTGGTCCTATAGACTTCATCTGATTCAAGTGCCAGTCACGTGCTGTTTCGGGTCGTGACACACCACCACCGAGTCAGCACCCCTTTCAACCGCAACCCTTTCAAACCCTGGCCAACAACTTTGATCCTTATAATAATTCTTTTGCCGGTACCAACAAACCCTCTGCACTCGACACGTTCATTAAACAATCTACATAAATGATGGCTAATTTAACGTCTGCTATCCAAACTCTAGTGCAGAACACCGCTTCCTACGGTGAAAGCATAAAATCTATAGAAGCACAACTTGTACAGTTAAATGCTGCGATGAGTGCGAGTGAGAAAGGGAAACTTCCATCTCAACCCCTACCGAATCCTGGCCACTCACAAAGTTATAATGTGAGTGTCGTAACCACGTTGGGATCGGAAACAGTGCTGAACAACCAAGTGGGTGAACAAGTTGATGATGAGGAATCAATTGAAACCCCGGCTTCTACTTCTAACCCTATTTCTTCTATTCCACCTTCTTCCGAGCCTATTCTCCGTTTTCCACTAGGCTCGAAACCTCAGCCCACTTCCTCGAGTCAACCTAAAACGATCCCAACTCTAATTCTGGGATCAATTCCATCCCCACAAACTTCTCTACAAATGGTGGACCAACCCCTTATTGATAAAGCTCCTTATCCAAACAGGTTAAGGAGCAACAGACCAAGTCCCCAAATGGAGAAAATTGTGGAAATTTTTAAGCAAGTTAATATAAATATTCCTCTCATAGATGCTATCCAACAAGTTCCGTCCTACTCAAAAATTTTAAAAGACTTGTGCACTAGGAAGAGAAAAATTCATGTACCTAAAAAATTTTTCCTAGCGAGTAATGTGAGCACTGCTTTTACCCAACAACTTCCCAAGAAATGAAAGGACCCCGTGAGTCCTACAATATCTTTTTCTATTGGGGGTAAAAATATCAATCGTGTTCTACTTGATTTAGGTGCTAGTGTTAACTTGCTTTCGTATTATGTTTATGAGCAATTATTTATCTAAGAGTTAAAACCGGTGCACTGCACTCTTCAGATAGCCGATCGATCTATCACCCAACCTAGGGGTGAGCTAGAGGATGTGTTAATCAAAATCGGGGAATTTATATTCCATGTGGACTTCATAGTTATTGATACACAGCCTGTAGCAAACCCACGAAACCAAATTCTGGTGATTTTAGGTCGACCTTTTCTAGCGACTTCTAACGCTGTAATCGATTGTCGTAACAGCTCTATGAACCTATCCTTCGGAAAGATGTCAATTGAGCTTAACATTTATAAGTTGGGAAGTGAACCCTCCGAACCCTATGCTTAAGTATGTTCTGTCGAAATGATGGATTCCGACAGTAGCCAATTTGAACAGCTTCACGATACTGATCTTGACTCCACTAGTACGTTGTTTTTTGACCCTGCTATTTATTATACACATATGGACCCTTCTATCGAGCTGTCCGGGTCAACATCTAATGCTAAATATGAACCTTTTATAGAGTCCGAGTATCATCCCGTTCTTTTCGATGAGATTATTATTCGGGATATCGATGAAAGCTTTGAAGATATCTTCGCAGAAGAACTCGCATTCTTAGAAGACATGAGAGTTGTGATGAGTCAACCCCTACCAAAAGAAGTTGAACCGCCATCTCTTCTTCTTATCAATAATGAGAATGCGAGTAATCCATCATCACTGTTTCGTCTCTCTAAACCGAGATATAAACACATTCTATTACACCTCTTATCTCCTCCCCACTTCTTCACGTCGATAGGTGACATGTTCTTCTACCAACCTTGGTTCTACATTGATAAAATATTTGAATGGTTGGTATTGACTTTTGGTCTTTGTAATGCTTTATATTGACCAATAACTTTAACCCCCCCCCATAATTTTAACTGCTTAATACTATTTTACTCAAGTTTGGGGGGAGAAAAATATATTTTGGCTCTTGAACGAAAATAAAAATTTTACAAAATTATGAGCCAAAAATAAGTTTGGGGAAGGTTTTCACTATTATTAATTCATGTCCCCGTTACTAACTTTTCCTCCCAAGTCTATAGTTTTTTAAGCTTAAAAGATGACATCGGTGAGGACACTATTGCAAATATGTTTGTGCTTATTCACGCATCATTATACTATGCATTATACTTTGCTTAAGCACAAATTTTTTTTTGTAGATAGTAAAAGTTAGAAAGTGAAAATTTACATACGATAAGATTGGAAGAGTTTGAGAAATACAAGAAAGTTAGATATTTTCTTAAACGAAACTAGTAATAAGTAGTCATGAGTCATTGTCCCAAGGGTTAGTAAGATGAATGAAATTACTAATCTGAGAATAAGAATAAGTCTGAAAAATAGTCCATATTCTTGAGTCCAAATATTTGAACGTCGATACCCTACTAGACGCACTTGCACACATCTTGAAACTTGGGATAGTAGAGGATACCTTGAAATGCTCTTGTCTAAAAGCCTTGGTATGAAAAATAAAAAAATAAAAAAAGTGATGAAGAAAAAAAAATGAACACTAGTTTTGTAATTACTTAAGGCAGCATAAAAAAATATAGCGAGGGTGCTTTATCACCTAGTACCTTAGACCAACTGGTTTGGGAGCTACTGCTAAGCCTTAGGTGCTATAAGACGAGGATAATTATGCCTTACTGAGCAAGCACATTTGGTAATCGGTCGATTAGTACCTCAAGAAGTATTAATGGGCGCATGAAGAATGTGTGAGCAACACCATCTGAAAATATTCACCGACTAAAAAGAGTACTAAGGAAGATGGACAAAAGTATGATAGCTTGAATTGAATTCTCTAAGTGTAGGGATGTTTTTTACACACACGTAGGGGTATATAATCGATGTTTGGATAAAATATAGGGAGGAAAACTAAAGGCAATGTTTCATTGAGGGATGATGTGATTTCTAATATCTTTTCATGACCATTAAAATAAGGCTCATGGCAACTAAAAAGCTAGTGTAGTTGGAAACTCTTCTTTTCAAGTTCTTTCTTTTATAGTTCTTATCTTTGTATGTAACTTTCACCATCTTTCTTTTATTATGGGATTTTATGGGTATAATCCGCTAAAAACCCTCAGAAGACAACAATCCTCTTACTAGAGACACCTAGAGGTTTAAAGGCTTGTTGCACGTGCTCAGTGCAATCCTGTTGCCTACGAAAGTGTGCTACTTAGGTTTTTCTTTTTCTGTCTTTTTTCTCCCTTTCTTGAATATCTAGTTTGCTCGGGACGATCAAAATTAAGTTTGGGGGTATTTGTTCAGTCGAAAATATTGCACATTTGATATAACATTTTCCTTACTTTTCTTAAATATTTAAAGGTATTTATTATAAATATAGAACATATTTGGGTTTATCTGCAAAATACTATTTACCATATGTTTATATATTATAATTAACATTATAAAGGAAAATGTATGCATATCATATCAAATATTCTTAATCAAATTGCTTAAAATTTTATTACCATATAAAAGGATTAAGATTATATCTCTAATATAACAAATATTACCAACTTTATTCATGGAGATATTGTGCAGATTTAGCTCAGGTCAAGAGATCAAGATATTCAACCTGTCAGGATCAAAAATCTGCCAAGAAAATCGTAAAATCAATACAGGCAGAGACTCAGGAAATGTTACCAAAATCCAGATATCTAGAAGATTTCCACGTGTCAATATGAGGCCACAGCAGAAAACCCAAACCCTAAGCCCACCAAAGAGCGGCGGTTGTGCGGCCAAAGTGTCATATGTGCGGCGGATCCGCGGCAATATTGGGGATTTGGGATTTGAGATTTTTCCAGGGTGATTGCAATAGGAAATTACCATATTAGGAAACTAGGGTTTCTGATTTGAGGGCTATATAAAGGATCAAGGGCTAAACTTAGAGAATCATCACCTTTTACACGAAGCAAATCACCGTCAGAGAACAAGAGATCTATGACAGGTCCGCGATTCGACGTGATAGAGCGGCGTGAATATCGACAGAGCATCTATTTCCTGGGAGGCAGAGATCGAGAGCAACTTTTTCCTCTTGTAATCTAAATTCGAAGGATTTGTACTTGTAACGTTGATTAATAAAGGTAGATCATTTTTAAATATTTCGTATTTACTTTTCGTATTTAATTTCTACATCATGATTTCCTTCTCTATCCCTTCATCTTCTATCTCCACTATGCGTGAGTAATTCTCCGCTTGATAGGGTTCGTAGGATTAGGGTGGAACAATAGATGAGAAAATATTTTAACTTCTTTTACATCTTATGAAGATTTTAAACTTTAGCAAAATAAATATTAACATCCTTTTCAGGCGCACTACCAAACTATTGATAGTCTCGACCGTGATTTGAGATTAAATTAACAATTGTTTTGTTAAGGGCTAGACATGAATAGAGATCAATGAAGGGACAAGGGTCAATAGTGGGGAAACCCTAGTTTCTTCCAAAATTCATAATCCTCATTCATCACTATCTATCTAGTTTTAATTCTATCAAAAGATAAAAGAAGTCATCTTTATTAGGCATCCATCAACTACTAAATTCTAACGAACCCTACGAGCCCTCTTCTTATATATTCCGCATCCATGTTTATCATAAATCTAGAACTATTCTCCCTTCTTTCAATCAACTCGTCTAAGACAAGATTAAAAGTTCAACGCATCCCTGCGGACGACCCGTACTCATCTCGGATAGCTACACGCGACACTGTTATTGATTGCGGTTATTCTACAAATACTCTTTCATACAACAATCACTATACGATGGCTTATCCAATCAATATGGATCTTCGTAGTAATACGGAATGTTCCAGAGAAATATGAAGAGGAAAAGTAGGAGCGGCAATGATATATGCGACTATGACAATCCAAAAGCCAAAGTGTTTTAAGAAGGTTCGGTTAACTTGGTTCATGAGTTTTAGTCTAGGGTCGAGCCATGGTCGCTGCAAAAGAGAGAGAGAGAAAAGAAACACTCAGCGTGCACTCTAACCTAGATCAGAATAGTTATTTATTTATCTAATCAGGATGTCTCCCACTATATCCTCGAATTCTCCTCCAAACCCAAAAGTAGAATTAGTTGGGATCATCTAAAATCACCCGAGGAGTAACACATACTCATCAGTAGGAATCGGGATCCAACTATCATCGCATGATAACTTGATGGAGGCCACTCAAGTCACCACACTCCAGAAGGTATGCGCATGCCTGGCAAGTTTCCTGTATATTTGAAACTCGTGATGTGATTTTTACCCCTAACAACCTATAACCTTAACGCTTGCCAACAAGTTATAGGCCACTAGTCAAGTTCAACCTGTCATTATCTTGGATTAACTCGAACCCACTCGCATAAACTTTCGACGCCTGCCAACAAAGCTATACGACTGTCTCAATCAATCGCATATTCATACAACAAACAAATATTACTCAGCTACCGTGCACTATGCCTTGACGCTTGCCAACATGCACAACATGAATACTAAGTGGTACCCGTCTGAAATGACGGACGGCTATGGCTGGTTTTTGGCGAAAAACCTTTACGTAATGAACTTGATATCGTTGAAGGAACCGAGTGGTTTTACAAATATATAGTGGCGAAAGTTTTTGCTAAAGAGGTCACTCCCGATGAAAGGATCTCGGCTCTTTCCTCATCGAATGAGGTGCAGGATATTCTAAACTGAATACCACGATGTAAAACAAAAGAATCGACTATAGTGAAGTTATTACCCTGACGCAAACTTTTGCTCAAGAGCTCACTCCCGATGAAGGGATCTCGGCTCTTGCCTCGTAGAATGAGGTGCAGCATATTCCCAATCGAATACCGCTGTGCAAAGAAAAAGAGAACGTTTGTAATGTCTGCTTTCAAACATCTTAGTCCCAACAATGTCATATAGGTTTATTTTTCCTTGCATTGATCAGAATCAACGCAATCCCATCAATTAAACATATCACACCACAGAAAGGAACGAAAATATAATGTATGTATATTCCATCCACATTCGCCACTGGGCCTTGTCATCACCCGTTAGGTTACTTAACTAACGATAGAGCTTGGGCTGGACTAGCGTGGATGGAAAATATATACAACATCTATTAGTATATATATAAATATATATATATAACATTCTTCCCAGTCATGATATAAAGCAACATCATAGAATCTCAGCCAAGCAACACAGAGTGGTGGATAATCCTGGAGCCTCGGGTTTCATTTAAGCCGCAAATGAAACCTGACGTTCTCTGTCGTGTGGATAGCTTGTGCAATGAAAACCTAGACCCCTACGAGCGCGGCAAGTTACCGGCCAATCTCAGAAGTGAGGAAACCCCAATCAACAAAGTGAATGGGCCACCCAGTACTTCACGGAATCTGGTAACTTAAGCACCCCACCATGGTTCAAACTATACCCCCGACGAGTGCGGCAAATAGCCCGCCAATTCTAGAGTAAGGTCCCCTCCGTCTCAACGCCATGAGATGCGGACCCGTTGCCTTCTAGAACCCGGCTATTCGTGCACTCCACCACAGGGTAATCCTAGTACAAAAAGGAAAAAAATATGTACAAGGGTGATATGGACCTCAACCCGATCGTACCACAAACAAATAATATACAAACTGGCAGAGACGGCAGTCCATATATCGAACGCTCGCCCCGCAATATCAAATGTACAAACTGAATCTAAACTGTACTATCATTGCACCACTGGCTATCCACCACAACGATCCAGCTACAACCTCAGTACAACACAGAACATCAACGTGAATGTCATGTTCGCAAACCCGTTTAAAAGACATATAGCAAGTAGACGAGTTGTACCGCTCTAATGACATTCACGGTCACAGATAGCAATGTATGTACTGAAATCTTTTAAACAATGTTAAAAATAGCGACTTCGAAATACCCCATAATGCCCCCAAACAAAAGATAATATAATATGCAATCTAGGCAAAATCAAACAATACCAAAATACCAATATTCCAGAGACCAGAACACACTAAAAAACTCATGCCCCAACTCCTCACAAAAACCGGCGACGCCGGTCAAAAACCCGATCTCACTGGCCGTACTAAAAAATTTGGGTCTGGTTTTTGGGGTGTGTTCTAATTGACACAAGAGTGGTCTTCTGCAATTGTTTAATAATTTTTTAATACTAATTTAAAATCGACAAAAACTAGAATATTCGTCGTATTGTTCCGGAGTTGTTTCGGTTTCGTTATTTAATTCATCGTTTAAACTGCTAGTATAGGTTTTATGGGTTGGCTCTGATACCATTTTGGGTTATTCCAACGCCCTGGCCATCTACCGTGATCGTTTGCGGAACAAAAATTTATGAAACTAACGCTAGAACAACCCGATAACCCGGATCTACCCTTAAGCCCTAGATAATAAAACTTGCAAAGGAATTAGAATGGTTATACCAAATTGATCTGTGTTCTTGGTCTTTAACCATCATCATAAGCTCCAAGTGGCCACCATGATCAAGCTTGGTCGCCGGTCTCCCTCCATCGAAGATGATCCACCTGAGAGTCTACGAATCAAACTCCAACCTCATAACCGTGGTAACTAGGGTACCTAGTTCACTAAACTAGATAGTCTGGAAGATATAGAGTCTAATGATGGATTAATATGCCTCATAACACCCTAGGTTTCTTAACTCATGAGACTTTTAGGGTAGAGGTAGAGGAAGAAGAAGAAAGAAGAGATGAGATTGTGAAGTGTGAAGCAACTCAAGAAAAATGGCTAAATGTTGTGAGCATATCAAAAAAATGAATCATCATACGAACAAAATATCTCACAACACAAACTAAATCAAGCATGCTAGAATAGTATACCATGAGTCACACCATGATTCACCTCATGAGTCACTACATAAGTCACTAAGAAACCAAGATTCATTTAAAGCCAAGCACAACTCATCCCTCCACCTCATTTAACCATTTAACAAAATGATTAAAACAAATATGAGGTGTTATCTTGTAGAAGCAACTTGTAATAAATTACAAGAATACCCCTCATCCGTATATACATACCCGTATCCGTATTCCGAAAAAATACAAATACAAAGAAACGAAAACAATCCAACAATATAATACTAGAATCCGGCTTGAACCAAAGCCACTAGTATAAACAGTCTGAATCATGATAAGTGCACAAGTGCACGTATATGATCGAACCCTACCGTAAAACCATACAGCCTCTACATAGTTTCGCCCGAAGCAAGGAAACCTCTATGTGGGACTCTAAAGACTCGTCAATACGCTGGCAGTGGGTTAAACCACAAGCACGTCAGTGGCACTAACTGTACATAACGGCTACCCAGGTATTGAGCGAAAGGAAAGCCGACGAGCAAACACATCCTGACCCCTACTGAGCCTGTCCATGACAATTTCCGTACAGTCCGGCCCATTCGTCTAAGAGTATCGCATATCGCATTTAAGGGGTTGATAAAGTAAGATCCCTAATAACGCGACATTTCATGTCGGTATGAAACCCATCACCACCTGAGAAACTATTGATCCTAGATCAGTAATTCTCGACTACCTTGGCCAAGGATTTCTAGTGATGGCCACCCATGCACAACGTGATATCAACCCCCAATATCAGGAGAGATGAATCCCCGACGATCCGCTCACTACCTGCATGTCGCTCGGGACTGTACCCAACTAAAACCCATTTGCACGACTCCTTTAAGCCATGGTAGGATAGTAATCAAAGCACGGTGGGAACTCACACAAGACAAATGATGATCTCAGGTCGACAGACTAACCTGTACACATCTCACCTGGGAAATGCAATCTGATAATAGGTATAATATCATCTAGCATATTCCCGGCGAGTCCGTCCCGTGTACTCATTGTTAGTGTTATATGCCCTAGAGGCCATTATTGTATCATATTGGTTTGTATATTACATATTAGAAGCTTGGGATATACACGGACATAGTAACAATCTTGCTCAAAATGGTAGTATGCTACCTGGTTTGTTTCTACCTCAATATGTGCATGTGTTTCTTTTAACATATCGCTTATGCATATTAGTAGAGCCCTTAGAATCCTTGATTGATTACCAACGTTGTGATGGCAGTCACACTAGTGGGGGCTGGATAATCTATAAGCACATCCTATACAGATCCCTAGTCGTAGGATTATCGAGACAGGGCATTGATACTCTAAAGTAGACTAGTGTATACGCTTCTCACCCCAGCAAGGGATATGGTCTGTCTTACAGCTATTAGTAATTCGTATTGGAGATAGTATGCAGGTGCTCATTGGGTTATGAGTACACCGGACAGAACTCGTTGGGAGCTGGTGGTGGGTATTATACCTATCGTCGAGTGGCAGTTCCCAGGTGACATGAGTACAGCTTAGTCAGTCGACTTGACACTGCTACATCGCCTCAGGTGTGTTCCCACTATTCTTAGATTACTACCCTACCATGGCTCAAAAGAGTCATGCAAATAGGTAGTAGTTGGGTGCAGTCCCAAAGCACTTGGAGGCAGTGGTGGTTAGATAGGATTCGTCTCTCCCGATATTGTGGATTGATATCGCGCTGTGTTCGGAAAGCCATTACACAAAGTCCTTGTCTAAGGAAAGCGAGATTTACTGGTAGGTATTCCAATAGTTTCTCAGGGTGTTTTGGGCTACACTCCGACACGACTTATTGCGCTATTAGGGGTCTGACGATTACCACTCTTCTAGGCCCGATATGCGAAAAGAAGACCCGAAGGACATGAATCTGTGAGCTATAAACTTCTTTCTGAGTAGTTAACCTCATACAGTTTGTTAGATAGGGTTTAGCATCGATCCTGGGGTTCAAGTCGGTGTTGCGACGCCCGTAAAACTCATTTTTTATGCATTCCGCCTCCCGACTAACCCGCGGGGTAAGCGACATCGACTTATAGTGGTATCAAAGCCTACTAAACCTTAGCTAACAGTTTAGACAACGTGTAAAACTATGAAACCAAAATAACTCCAAAACACGAAACTGACAATCCAAGTTTCTGTTAAATTTTTCGGAGGCTCTAAAATTTTTTTAAACAATTGCAGAATGCTCTATTTGTTATGAGATGAGCATAGAACAAAAACGAGGCAATTCCACCATGTTTTGGCCGGGCACATTTCCAAAATGACCGGCCTCACCGGGTCAAGTATGGTGAATGGTCTTGGGTTTTGTTTTGTGGTCTTGTTGCTTGGATTTAGGGTTTCAGGTGGTGTTTGATTTTGCCAATTTTGATTATACTATTATATTTCTATTATAGCAATACGGAGTATTTCGAAGTCATATTTTTAACGTAGTTTAACATGTTTCGGTTGTTATATGTGTTCGTAAACTTCCGCTAATTGCTATATGTCGGTTAGTTAGGGGTTACACATATCCGTGATGTTGGTTTATGTATATGGACTTTATTGGATAGTCATGGATGAATAGCCGGGGATGTAAGAAGAGAGTTTTCTTTCATTCGATGTAAAATTGTAAAGTGATGTAATACTATTTTGTGGGGCACATCCGGGTTGAGGTTGTAACCACCGTTGTATTTTCTTTTACTGTTTTCTGCTCCTAGGATAGACCCAAGGTGGGGTGAACAAGCTACCAGGTATTTTGAAGTGTCGAGTGGCCTAATCATTTTACTGAGGGACGTTGCTTCACTTCGGGTATTTGGCGGGTATTTTGCCTCACCCATAGGGGTCTAGGATGTGCTTTAGCTATTCATTACGACCTTGAAATCCGTCTTTCGTTACAAGCTTAAACAAAACTCGGAATTCCTAATATATCTAATATGTTCATCTGTGATCTAGAATGCCTATTATTGCATGAGAAGAATGGTTATTATATATATGTTATATAGTAGATGTTGGTTATGTTTTACACCCGCGCTAGTCCAGCCCCCGCTCTGGCGTTAGTTAAGTAACCTAACGATGTTAGACGGGGCCCAGTAGCGAATGCGAATGGCATAAGCGTACGTCATAGTTTCGTTTCTCTCTGTGATGATAGGTGTAAATGATGGGACTGTATTAGATTAATGTAAAGAAAACAAACCAAAGCTGAATCGTTGGAACACTTTTTAAACCACTCGTTTTTTTCAAAAACATCAAACTTTTAAATGCGGAGCTTAAACCACTCCTTTAAAAGCTATCAGGTTCCTTCGATTAAATCAAGTTCATTACGTTCACGGTTTCGCCAAAACTAGCCGTAGCCCTCCGTCATTTCAATTGAATATTCAGTAGTATTCAATCTATGTATTTTGACCTTTGCCAAGGCATGGTGATTGGTAGCTGCTGGATATTCATCTGTAGCATAGATAGATGCGTTGGTTTAGGACAATCGTACTACTATTTTGGCCTTCGTCAAAGGTATGTACGGGTGGATTCAAATTAACCTGGACAATGATGGGTAGAACTTGACTTGCGACTTATAATATGTTAGCCTTCGTCAAGGTCATAAGAGCATGGGGCAAAAATCCACATCGGGAGTTTCTAAAGAAACTGAAACTTGCTGGTGTTGCATACCATTTGGAGTGTGATAATGTTGGTCGGATTCCTTCAGGATTATCACACAATGATATTTGGATCCCGATCCTACTGTGAGTATCCATTACTTCTCGGGAGATTTTTTCACTAAAACAATCAATGCTATAAACTAAGTAGGTGTCTATAATGGTGTTAGAGGGGATACGCCTCCAGGAAAAAGAGGTTGTGTAATTAAGGAACTTTGCAAAAGTATTGGAAAACCTCCCTCGAAGTACCAACACCAGCCTGGCTGAAAGGTTAAGCAAGTATTGTAGGGTGAGATTAATCCTGGCTAATTCTTCTTTTATGGTTTGAGGAAGGCTTCGAGATACAATGGGAGCCATCCTGTTTAAATAAACTAATAACCAATCTAAACTTGCAAGAGCGACATGCTGAGTGTTTCTCCTTTCTCTCCTATTTGCAACGACCAGGTAACCAGACATAGGTTACAGCTAGACAATAAAATGACTAAGTTATACTATATTGACAGGAAAACGTTTGTCCAGATGTCCATTACCTATGACAAGATGGGCCACCTCCTTACTGCTAAAGCCCCCACCGTCCAAGGTCCAGATTCCACTGTCCCGGATAATGATATCCGTAAGACATTGGAAAAAGATAGTACGAATGCCAAGTGCCTCATGTTGGCATCAGTAGATGGTGTAAATCAGAGACAGCACAAGAATATGGACTTAGTTTCCTTCTTCCTCCATAACAAAGATTTATATGTGGAACAATCTCGTATCGCAAGATATGAGACCTCGAAAGAATTGTTTCAAGCGAGATTGGCTGTCGGGTCATCTGTAGGGGACCACGTCCCTACAATGATCGGCTGTATTAAATAGCTCACGGACCTGGAGACCACGTTGGAGAACGAGTCATATGCTAACTTGATTCTACAGTCCCTACCATTTACTTACGCCTAGGGGAAGAAAATTATACTTCCAGTTGAGGGCACCTTGAAAGAAACCAGGAAGACACCCGCTCTGCTTATTGGGGAATTTTCATCTTCTGGATCCAAGGTGAAAGCCAAGGATGAGAAGAAGAAGATCTCCACAAAGCCGATAGGCGGTGTCAGTAAGATAGAAGGAAAGGGCAGTGCAAAAGTTTCGAGGCTAATATTAGGGAAGGAGGGATGTTCCTATTGTTACGGGAAAGGGCATTTGCAGAAGGAATGCAGGGCTTAGAAAACCAGAATCCAGGATCCGAAGCACGTTGTGGCTTCAGCTTTGGGTGTGTTTGTGATTGAAAACTGTCTGTCAATTAACTCTAATTCCTGGGTACTAGATATTAGATCATGATCTTATATCTGTAATTCATTACAGGCTTTGAGAAACCGTAGAGTTATCAGAGCAAGTGATATGACTCTCAGGGTTGCTTACAGGCTTTGATTTAGGTGTTTGTGGACGCTGTATCCGTAGGGGAATATCACCTAAGATTGACAAGTGGGCAGATATTGATTTTACGTAACTGTTTTTGTGTAACTAGTATAGCTTATAATATCATATCTGTATCTTTACTTTCTAAGGAAGGATATGATTTTACATTTGTAAGCGATGTGGTTCACATCCACCTAAATCAAAGTTTAATTGGATCAGGTACACTAAAGGACAGTATATACGTGTTAAATTAAGCTCAGTTTTTCAACGTCCAGAACACACTTAAAAAAAGTCTCCAGAATTAAATAAGGCTTTCTTATGGCATTATAGACTGGGTCACATCAATAAAATATGGTTGACGAAGTTACATAGAGAAGGATATTTAGATCCGTTCGAATATCAGTTTTATGCAACTTGTCAATCTTGTCTCATAGGAAAGATGACAAAGACTCCGTTCACTGGACACGGAGTAAGAGCGAGCGAGCTCTTAGGACTCATACACAGCGATGTATGTGGTCCAATGTCTACATATGCATGAAGTGGTTATTCCTATTTTATTACTATTACGGATGATTTCTCTAGGTATGGACAGGCCTTCTTGATGAAATATAAATCCGAGACCTTTGAGAAATTCCGAGAATATAATAATGAAGTAGAAAAACAAACAGGCAAAAGTATCAAGACACTTAGATCTGATCGAGATGGTGAGTACTTAAGTGCCGAGTTCCTGGATTACCTAAAAGAGAATGGAATTCTCTCTCAGCTTACTCCTCCATACACACCACAACACAACGGTGTATCGGAAAGGCGGAACAGAACCCTATTGGATATGGTACGTTCCATGATGAGTAACGCTGAGTTATCGCGATCCTTCTTGGGTTATGCACTAGAATCAGCTGCATATCTTTTGAATAAGGTTCCGACTAAGACTATGCCTACCACACCATATCAAATGTAGAGTGGGAAGAAACCCTATCTTTAGTATCTGAAGATATAGGGATGTCCAGATTTTGTCAAAAAGTAGCATGCGGACAAGCTCGAGGCACGCTCATTACTGTGTAAGTTTACGGGATACCCAAAGAACTCCAGGGGGTATCTTTTCTATTACGCAGAGGAACAAAAGGTTTTTGTTTCTTGTCATGTCCACATTTTGGAAAATCAATTTTTGGAAAAAGAAACTAGTGGGAGAACAATAGAACTAGAAGAAATTCCAGAACCACAAGCTATTATTGAAAGCATGGTGGAACCAGAAATTTCAAAGGAACCGGACATCCCCGCGCCACTCCGCAGAACTAGTAGGCAGTCTCATCCGCTCGAGAGATACTACAGTTTTCTCATAGACGGAGATAGAGATGATTGCATCATTGACAATGATGAGCCAACTAACATCGAGCAAGCCATTCAGAGCGATGACTCAGTAAAGTGGCTGGATGCAATGCGGACCGAGATGGAGTCCATGTACGCCAACAAAGTATGGACTTTATACATTGCTCCAGAAGGGGTAAAACCCGTAGGCTGCAAATGGATCTTCAGAAAGAAGATTGGTGTAGATGGACAGGTTGAAACCTATAAGGCTAGACTTATTGCAAAAGGTTTTCGTCAAAGACCTGGTTTTGATTATGATGAAACCTTTTCTCCAGTGGCTATGATCAAATCCATTAGGATCCTTCTTGCCATTGCTGCCTTCCACGATTATGAGATCTGGCAGATAGATGTAAAGACAGCTTTTCTAAATGGTAATTTGGAAAAGTGCGTCTCTATGGATCGGCCAGAGGGTTTCAATCAGAGTGGGAGCAGCGGAAAAGTGTGTAAGTTGCTTAAGTCCATTTATGGACTAAAGCAGGCATCGTTGAGTTGGAACATCTGTTTTGATGAGACGGTCAAATAATTTGACTTTATTAAAAATCCAGATGAACCGTGTATATATAGTAAGATTGTAGTGAGAACTGTGGTATTCCTCGTTTTGTACGTGGATGACATTCTCTTGATAGGAAATGGCATTCCTATGCTATAATCAGTCAAAGGATTCTTGTCACAGAGATTCTCCATGAAAGACCTAGGTGATGCCAACTACATTCTGGGGATCCAGATCTATCGTGATAGATCTAAGAGGACGTTGGAACTTTCACAGTCAAGGTACATCAACACCATACTGAAGAGATTCGGTATGGAAGATTCAAAGAGCGGTAGTCTGCCGGCTTGTCACGGAATCACTCGCTCCAAAGAGATGTCTCCCAAGACTGATTTAGAAAGGGCTCACATGTCGATTATACCCTACGCTTCTGCGGTAGGCTCTATAATGTATACGATGTTATGTACCAGACCAGATGTTGCTTACGCACTTACCATGGTAAACCGGTATCAGTCAAACCCAGGAGAGAAGCACTGGGAAGCAGTAAAGAATATTCTCAAGTACCTGAGAAGGACTAAGGAGGTGTTCTTAGTGTATGGCGGAAAAGACCTCCAGATCGAGGCCTTTGCTGACTCCAGCTTCCAGAGTGATAAGGATGACTCCAAGTCCATGTCAGGTTATGTCTTTACCCTCAATGGAGGGGCGGTCTGTTGGAAGAACTCCAAGCCGGATGATTGTTAGAGGTTGTGCGTGTTCAAGTTCTAGTTTAAATACCGCAATCAAGACGGTTTCGCTTGTAGCTAGCCGGTTGAGTACGGGTCGTCCGCAGGGAGATGGGAGTCTTTTTCAATGTGTTTTAACGAGTTAAGTCCGAGAGTTCAGATTTTGTTGTGATTATCTAAGTGTTGAGTTGATATTTAAAGAGAGCTTGTTAGGGTTAGGATTAGGTTAGTTTGAGTTAGGAGTCTCCACATCTTTCGTTGCCCCTCTTAATATCGGTGTTACGGTAATCGGCAACAACGGGGATTAGCACGACTAGGAAGAACTTTGCGAGTATAAGCTAGGCTTTCCAACGCATAAGTCTTCCTTTTGGTGCTTGTCCGTCCGTTCTTGGCTCTTAGCCATAACCTCCGGTTAATTCAACCACAACCGGTCTCACTACGGAATCACCGCTATCATGTAGGATAGGGTGCCGTAAGGAGCGGATTGTGGTTCAATTAACGGGAGTCGAATTAATCTGTTGGGCAAGGAAAGAGTGAGAGAGATTTCCTTCTCTTAAACTTCCCTTATCCTACCCTAACAAGTATAAACTACTCACACATCATGATACGGAAAAATAAAACAAAACAAAAGAGGAAGATAGAAAGAAGGAGATTAGAAGAATACGAGTAGCTATTTGCGACCTCACCTTGGCGAGGATCGAGCGTAAGCATCATTGTCGTATTAAGGATAAAGAAAAAGAGAGAAGAAAGAAACAGCAAGAAAATAACAACAACTACTTAACAAATTAAAATTACAACAATTAACAAGATAAAGAGACAAGCATGATAATAAATGGTTTTTCTTTATTCATCACTCTTCACTCATAAGCTCACTACAAGTTTCAATGGAGAAGAGGTGAGAAGAGGAAGAAGAAACACACTAAACTTAGCAAAATGAAAATACAAGAATGGACCCTTTCCTTCACAAAGTTCTGGGCTATTTATAGGCCAGAAAATGAAAACCTAGGGCAACCACCAGAACCCAAATGGAATGACCAAAATAACCCCCAAAAGTTTCTGTCTGCGGCGCCAGTACGGCCGCGAATCCGCGGCCTAGACCCCCCTTTGGCCGCGGATCCGCGGCCATATGGATGAGTTAGGGTGTGGGCTTTTTGGTACTTTCCTGATCTTCTGTGCACTTCAGTATGGCATATGTGTTTTCTGAAAATACCTCCGCATTTCTTCCAGAATTTCTGTTGAGGGAAAGGTGGACTTTTTGTCAAGATTTGGCATGATTGCCTCGAGCTCCGCGTAGATCTCTTGGAACTTGTTGTTGCCATTGAGCCTTGTGCATGAAGGTGACATTGATTTGACATTTTGTCTTCCTAAACTGGTATCTGGCAACATACGGATGAAGAGCGGAGACCGTGTTTTATCTGTGGTTGGCAGGAACCCGGATTTTGTCGTGTTTTTCATGAATTTCACCGTTTTTAGAACCGAGAACCTGTATCCTGTAATTGACTAGCAAACACGGCTTAAGAGTATCTACCGATATGCAATGTGATAAAAATTGGGCGGTATGAAAAATGCAAAAATCTGATATGAACAAATACCCCCAAACTTATCATTTGCTCGTCCCGAGCAAAGTCTATTTATTCACAAAAAATTTCCTAACCTCACTTTCGCAGGGAACGCGATTGCACTGAGCTTGTGCAACAAGCCGTTAAACCTCTAGGTGTCCCTAGTAGGAGGAGTGTTGTCTCCTGAGGGTTTTCAGCGGATACTACCCACAAAATCCGGTCAAGTTGGTTTTGCAAAATAACTAAGATTCAAACCCTAAAGTTTTGTTTTAGAAAATAACAATTCTATAATCCTAAGTCTAGACCATCGAACCTTTATTTTTCACACCTCGCTTCTTATTTAACTACAGATTTTACATGTCTTTACGTGCATTGCAAATAGTGTCGTTAAGTTCCCGAAAGGTCGAATAAAGTCATCATGTCGCACAATAAAGCCCAGATAACAATTTAAAAAGGATCACATAAGTTTTATAAAGAGTTAAGCATTTTTCAAGTTTCGTTTTCCAGTAAGGTTTCAACTTCAGAATTTCTATCTTCCATAACAGGAAACTAAGTCGTATTTTTCACTCCACCTTTTCCTTGTTTTCATTTCATACACACCTCTGTGAACGTGCAATAGTCTTTATCATAGAATAAAACCTTCATATCTCCGCTAAAAATTTTATAAAAGCCTGTCTTTTATCAAGATTATTCTCACACAAAGAACCGTTAGGAATTTTAACTCGGAGAGAACACTTGCTTGACTTTGTTTTAAAACTGGACTTTCTAGGCTTCTTAGCGAGCTTTGGGCCAATGCACCCAAACCAGTTGGTTTTAGGGCATTAGGTGTAGAAACACCCCAGCGGACTTAATTACTCAAGTTACCTAGGTCCAAAAACAAAAGACAGTTTGACGTGAAAATCAGATGATTTAATACGAACGGAGATATAACCGGCAGTTCAATTATTTTTTTGGATAAAAGACGTGTTTAGTGGGTTTGGTGTGTAATCATTCCAATCAAGTTTCCGATGGGTTATTTTTCAGACCTAGCTCCAATTACGGCATCAATAACATTCCTTCATATTCGCTTTACTTCATAAACTATTCTTGACATTACTTATTTCAGAACAACCCTATTTGGTCCTCAGAAAATCATTTATCTGTTTAAAAGTTTAAACATGAAAGACTTGTCGTCTAATTCCCAAAATCTTACGACATGTGTAGTGTGATGTAAAGACGTATATCAGCTATAGTTAACTTCAAAGGAGAGTTATCTTTCAGGTTTTCAAAATCCAAACATAAGATTTAGTTATTCCTATTTTTTCAAACAAAAACCGTCGAATGTTGAATCAGAGTTCTTCCACAAGCTAACTTGACAAAAAAGTTTTTATATTTTTTTTAGAAAATTTTTAAATTTTTATGGATTTTATGGATATTAATATGCAGATGCAAAATATACATATGAATGCGAAGGTAAGAAATGAGTACCGAGCGTACCCCCAAACTTAAACTGGACAGTGTCCTCACTGTCATTGCATGAAGAGATCATATGAAGGGTCAAAATTGTCGTTCAGCGATACACAAATTTTTATTTGTTTTTGTTTTTAAAGAAAAGAAAAAGAATATACACAAATATATACAAAATGGTTTGTACATACCCCCAAACTTATTCGGAACAATGTCCACTGTTCTTGGCTGGATAACCGAAGTTTGGAGGTAGGCAGAGGAAGATCACTCAGGGTAAACCGGCTCCTGCAAGAACAGGAGCTCCTCTGTTGGTTCGGCGCTAAGGTACGGTTTGCATCGGTGTCCATTTACTTTGAAAAGTGAACCGTCCTTTGGATTTTCCAAATCCACGGCGCCCTGCGGATACACATTCCGCACAAAATACGGCCCTTTCCAGCGAGATCTGAGCTTTCCTGGATGGAAGTGAAGTCGGGTGTCGTAAAGCAATACCTGCTGACCAGGTACGAAGGTTTTGCGCAAAAGGTGTTTATCGTGAAACACCTTCGTTCGATTCTTAACGACAACCGCGTTATCGTAAGCCTCATCCCTAAGCTCGCATAGTTCGTTCAGCTGCAGCTTCCGATGGCTGCCCGCATCCTCGATAGACAGATTCAGCTCCTTTATCGCCCAAAATGCGCGATGCTCTATTTCGACAGGAAGGTGGCAGGCTTTTCCGTACACAAGCCGATGGGGAGACATGCCAAGGTCGGTCTAATAAGCGGTTCTAAATGCCCAAAGGGCATCAGTGAGTTTCAGAGACCAATCCTTACGGTTCTTGAAAACCGTCTTCTCCAGTATCTGCTTGATTTGCCGATTTGAAACTTCGGCCTGCCCGCAGGTTTGGGGGTGGTAGGGCGTAGAAAGCTTATGATTAATGGAGTATTTCCGCATCAAGGCTTCGAAAGTTTTATTGCAGAAATGACTTCCATTGTCGCTAATGATCGCTCGGGGGTGCCCAAACCGGGAGAAAATGTTTTCTTTAAGGAACCTAACGACAACCTTGTTGTCGTTAGTCCGGCTGGGCACAGCCTCGACCCATTTAGAGACGTAATCAACAGCTAGAAGAATGTACAAGTTCCCAAAAGAGCTGGGAAACGGCCCCATGAAGTCTATCCCCCAAACATCGAAAATCTCCACAACCAAGATAGGTTGGAGCGGCATCTCGTTCCTCCTGGATATCCGGCCCATGTGTTGGCACCGGGAGCAAGTCTTGCAATAGTCGTGAGCGTCTTTGAAAAGTTGTGGCCAGTAGAAACCACATTGCAAGATCTTCTCAGCTGTCTTTCTGGGCCCAAAATGCCCGCCACACGCTTGATCGTGGCAAAATGACAGCACACTCTTGAATTCCTCATCAGGGACACACCGACGAATAATCTGGTCGGGACAGTACTTGAACAAGTAAGGTTCGTCCCAGTAAAAGTGTTTTACTTGGGATAAGAAGAGAAGTCTGTCCTGACGTGACCATTCGGTCGGTAGTAATCCCGTGGCCAAATAGTTCACAATATCTGCGAACCAGGGTTCGCACGATACTGTCAAGAGTTGTTCATCCGGGAAAACGTCGTTGATCGGAATTGGAAGCGAAGGAGAAGAAGGAAGTCGTGAGAGATGGTCGGCAACTACGTTTTGACATCCTCGTTTGTCCTTAATGACAAGGTCAAACTCTTGAAGCAAGAGGATCCAACGTATTAACCGAGATTTCGCATCTTTCTTCGCAAAAAGATGGCGCAGAGCAGAATGGTCAGTGTAGACAATGACTGGAGAGCCGATGAGGTAGGGCCTGAACTTTTCTAAAGCAAATACAACAGCTAAGAATTCCTTCTCAGTTGTTGTATAGTTGAGTTGGGCGTCGTTCAGGGTTCGGCTCGCGTAATAGATTACGTGCGGCATCTTGTTGATGTGCTGTCCAAGGACAGCACCGATGGCAAAGTCGGATGCATCGCACATAATCTCGAATGGGTGCGTCCAGTCAGGTGAAGAAAGAACGGGAGCAGAAGTGAGTGAGCGTTTCAGTGACTCGAAGGCAGTCACACAGCTTGAGTTGAAGTCGAAAGGCGTATCCTTGGCCAGCAAAAGAGTCAAGGGCCTAGCAATCTTGCTAAAGTCCTTGATAAACCGTCTATAAAAACCGGCATGGCCAAGGAAGGCTCGGATATCTCTGACGCATCGGGGAGGAGGCAGATTGGAAATGACCTCAATCTTTGCTTTGTCAACCTCTATGCCATTTTGCGAGATGATATGTCCTAAGACAATACCTTCGCGCACCATGAAGTGGCATTTCTCCCAGTTCAAAGTGAGATTCTTGTCCTTACATCGGGTAAGGACAGCGTCAAGATGCAGCAAACACTCGCTGAAGGAATCGCCGAAGATGGAGAAGTCATCCATGAAAATCTCCAGAAATTTTTCCACCATGTCTGAGAAAATTCCCATCATACACCGCTGGAAGGTAGCAGGCGCATTGCATAACCCAAAGGGCATGCGTCGATATGCAAACGTGCCGAAAGGACAAGTGAAAGTGGTCTTGTCCTGGTCTTTTTCGGCGATGGGAATTTGATTATAGCCGGAGTAGCCATCAAGAAAGCAGTAGTACTCGTGTCCGGCCAATCGTTCAAGCATCTGGTCAATGAAGGGTAGCGGAAAGTGGTCTTTCCGTGTTGCGGCGTTGAGTTTTCTGTAATCAATGCAAACTCGCCACCCAGTTTGGGTGCGAGTAGGGATTAACTCGTTCGCCTCGTTGGTTATGACCGTGATGCCCGACTTCTTGGGGACAACGTGAATGGGGCTAACCCACTGGCTATCAGAGATAGGGTAAATGATACCACTATCTAGACATTTGACGATCTCCTTCTTCACAGCCTCCTTCATGACTGGATTAAGACGTCTTTGTGGATCCCGGGCTGGTTTGGCATCATCCATCAGATGAATGTGATGCTCAACGATCAGGGGACTAATCCCCTTGATGTCCGCCATGGACCAGTCAAAAGCTTGCCTGTTGCTGTGCAAGACCGCGAGAAGGGCTTTCTCTTGCTCGGGAGCTAGAGAAGCCGAGATGATGACAGGAAGGGTCTCGTTCTCACCTAAGTAAGCATACTTGAGGTGAGACGGCAAAGGCTTGAGTTCGAGCGTTGGAGGTGAAACGATGGAAGGCAAGATTGGTGCAAAGGTCTCGAACTCAAAGGACTCCAGCAAAGGTTCAAAGCGAGTGTAAGCAACCGAGTTGGATGGTTCAGGTAACTCATCCGGAAAGTCGAAAGATTCAAACTCGGGTTGTGCGCGGCTAAGATCGTTCATGAATGTGAAACACTCGTAGTCGTTGTCGGGCGCAGAAACAGCAGCAGGTTCGAAGAGAAACGCACTAGTGGCGTCAAGATTATCGTGATCAAACAGAAACTTCTCGAATTCACACTCTTCGGGGGTGATCTCCTGGATCGAGCAGACGTCCAGTATATGAGCATTAGGTTCGGCGGGCTGATTCCCCAACCTAAAAATGTTGAGTTCAATTGTCATATTTCCAAAAGAGAGGTTCATCGAACCATTGCGACAATTGATCACAGCAATTGAGGTTGCGAGAAATGGGCGACCGAGTATCACCGGAATTTGATTCCGGGGGTTAGCTACAGGCTGTGTATCTAATACAATGAAGTCAACGGGGAATATGAAGTCCCCGACTCTTATCAACACATCCTCTAGCTCACCCCTAGGATGGGTGATCGATCGGTCGGCCATTTGGAGAGTGCAGTGCGTGGGTTTCAACTCTCCGACGCCTAATTGCTCGTATACTGAATACGGAAGCAGGTTAACACTGGCACCAAGATCTAATAGTGCGCGGTTGATGTTCTTATTCCCAATAGTAATTGAAATCGTAGGACAGCCAGGGTCCTTCCGTTTTTGTGGTAAAGATTGGGTAAGGGCATCACTCACACCACTAGCCAAGAAAACTTTCTTGGGTACCTGAGACTTCCTCTTTTTTGTGCACAAGTCCTTTAAGATTTTCGCGTAAGACGGGACTTGTTGGACAGCATCTAAAAGAGGAATATTAATGTTAACCTGCTTAAATAACTCCAGAATCTTCTCCATTTGAGGATTTTGTTTATTAGATCTCAACCGGTTTGGAAATGGGACATTTTGAAAATTGGTTGAGTCTAATGCTGGAGGAGGAGATTGTGGAGTTGGAACGGATCCCAGAATAGGTGTTTTCGTGGAGTGAGAAGTGGGTCCGTTCAGAGCAGAAGAAGAGGAAGGAGAGCCTGTTGAAGAACGAAGAATAGGCTCGGAAGACGAAGAAGAAGGAGAAGAAGAAGAAGCGGCGGCCGGGGTGTCATCGTTGATTCGTTTGCCAATGTTGTTTTGCAGCATCCTCCCCGATCTCAGTGTAGTCACGGCACTCACATTATGGTTTTGTTGTTCAAGAGCAACATGTGCATTATGTGGGTGACCGGGATTTGGAAGTGGCTGGGATGGGAGCTTCCCCTTCTCTCGCTCGCTCAAGGCCGCGTTCAGCTGTGCAATCTGGGCCTCGATGGTCTTGATGCTTTGCCCGTGTGCGGCAGTGTGTTCCACTAAAGATTGAATCGAAGACTGGATGTTGGCGGTGGATTGAGTCGATTGTTTAACAAACGCCTCCAGACTACGCTCGAGCGAGGAAACCTTATCGTTGTTTGACGGAACAAAGTTGTTTGGTGGAAAAGAGTTGTTGGGTGCAAAGTTGTTCGTCTGGTTTTGGAAAGGTTGGGGTTGGAAGGGCTGCTGATACTGAGTTTGTTGTTGCGGTGGAGGCGCCCTTTGGAAATTGTTGCCCTGGAATTGATTCTGATTCTGATTCCAGGCGAAATTGGGGTGGTTCCTCCAATCGGGATTGTAGGTGGAAGAGTATGGATCATTCCTCGGTCTTTGCTGAAAGGCAGCATTAACCTGATCCTGTCCTTGCGACGGTGGGTTATAAGGACACTCTTCGGTCAAGTGGGAAGGATCGGAACAACAAGCGCAGATGGTACGAAGGGGGAGAACAGGGGTAGGAGCAGAAGCAGAAAATTTGCTCTCTATTGCTTCAAGCTTTCGTGTTATTGCAGCCATTTCAGCTTTCATCGCAATGGAGACATCAAGTTGGTGGATTCCTACCCTAGACTGACCGGTAGAAGTGGAGGTAGAAGAAGAAGAAGTCGGTCTGGTGCTCTCCCACTGTAGCGTTTGCTCCGCAAGATCGTCAAAGAACTGCCACGCTTCCTCGTCAGATTTTGATAGGAAGTGGCCCTGACAGATGGTTTCCAACAACTGCTTCGTTGCTGGGTTCAGTCCCTCGTATAAGGTTTGGCAGAGTTGCCATTTCTCTATACCGTGGTGAGGACACTGAACAAGAAGGTCTTTGTACCGGTCAAAGCACTTCCAGAAGGGTTCAGAAGGAAGCTGGGAGAATTGGTTGATTTCATTTCGAATTCTTGCGGTCTTATGATTAGGATAGAATTTTTTCAGAAACGCTTTAACAAACTCGTCCCAGCTGGTGATTGAGTGGGAAGCGGTGCTATACAGCCATTTTTCAGCGAGGTCGCATAAAGTGAACGGAATGACCCGTAGACGTATTGCATCGTCCGACAGCTGGGTGGTTTTCATCATGGCACAGACATTTTGAAATTTGTTGATGAAGATATAGGCATCTTCAGATTCAAGCCCATGAAAACGTGGAAGCATGTTGATGAAATGGGGCTTAATTTCAAAGTTGTCCCGATTGGCCGGAGGAAGAGAAAGGCAGGTGGGAAGTGCAGAACGGGTGGGGTAGAAACGATCCTGGAGCGCGATTCGCTGCGGCGCTACAACAGGCGGAGGTGGTGGGAGATTGGTCTCCGTAGGAGGTGGAGCCAATCCAGCGGTGGTCAAAGAGATGTTCGGATTAAATCCTGACATCGCGGAAGAAGAGGTTGGTGAAGGTGAAGGTGAAGGTGAAGATGTATGAACAGAATTCCGGTCAACGTCGGAGTTGGCCGGAAAAGGAAGGGGTGAAAGAGGAGTGGACGGAGTATCGACTTCGGAGTCGATCGCGTAGTCGGTCGCGACTAACGTAACGCGGACTAGACGGGCGCTAGTGTCCCGAGTCCAAGCGGACATACACTAAACGAGTTTAGTATAGTCAAAGCGAAGAAGGTGAGGGTAAGAAAACGTCAATGGAGAAAGGCGATGGGTGGTGGGTGAAAATGGATTTGGCGACAAAAGGGCAAGTTTTTATAAAAGTTTTTGATTTTTTTCTTTTTTTTGTTTTTTTTCGTTTTTAGAAAGAGATTTACAGAAATATGTACGGAAATACGGCTTAAGTAATCACAAACAAGATATGCACAATCACACCTAGATCTAGGGTAACCTAGGTCTGCTAGACCTGCTCCTGAACTTGATTGTCGAAGTTAAACAGTGTCGAGAAACGGGCTTAAAAATACACTGATCACGAGGCCAGGTAAGTGCAGAGATAAGGGGAGGTTGTCCAACGCTTTCGCGAAGTTCCTTAATTAAATAACCCTTTCTCTTTCGGCGGTTGCGCCTTTAACACTTTTCTAGACACCCCGTAAACAATATACGGTTAAGCGAGGTTCTAAACACGGTTTATCTTCTCCTAATGAGCGCGAAGTCCTTAGGGCTGAAGTCTAGTATTTTTTAATTTACAATGGACAATGCATATGTTTTAGTGATTTTTGGGGTCCTGGGAAGGGTGATGAAATCCCCACCCAATCTGGATTGGTTTCAAGCCCCTTAAGTCCGTATTAAAGAATGCAAAACAGTAACAAATCAACTGCAAACAATTTTTATTTGTGGCGCAAAGAATCCTGCACAAGAACAGTTTATTGGAAGGGGGAGAAGAGTTTGCGCAAAGAAGGCTGCAGAAAACACAATTCAGTGGAGTTCAGAGGAGAGGGGAGAAGCAGAGGGACTTACAGAGAGAATTTGGCAGCCTGAGGCCACCAAGTGGCCGCGGATCCGCGGCCTAAGCCCTCTATTGCCTCGGATCCGCGGCAGTAACAGGGACTTGGGGCTTCATTTTTTGTGTGGGTGCTTCTGTGGATCTCCTCTGCTTGTCTGGATCTTCGGAATTTTTACTTACTCACTGTACCAGCTCCAGATCTTGACAGTAGACCGTATGCTTCGTTTTGTCCGTCGCGGTGTAGCCGCGAAATGTGGGTCTATCTTCCCACGTCTTTGGCACTGTACTTGAACTCCGTATTTTCAACGTCTTGGCCACTGAACTCGAACCTTGTATTTTCCTGCACACTTGCACAAAAGCTAATCAAAAAAACAACAAGATGGTTTTTTACAAAGTATGTATTTTTTTCGTTTTTTTTTTATTTTGGTTATATTTATACTTACAAATTAACCCGAAATTACACAAGAAAATAAACTACCGTCTCCCCGGCAACGGCGCCATTTGATTGTTAGAGGTTGTGCGTGTTCAAGTTCTAGTTTAAATACCGCAATCAAGACGGTTTCGCTTGTAGCTAGCCGGTTGAGTACGGGTCGTCCGCAGGGAGATGGGAGTCTTTTTCAATGTGTTTTAACGAGTTAAGTCCGAGAGTTCAGATTTTGTTGTGATTATCTAAGTGTTGAGTTGATATTTAAAAAGAGCTTGTTAGGGTTAGGATTAGGTTAGTTTGAGTTAGGAGTCTCCACATCTTTCGTTGCCCCTCTTAATATCGGTGTTACGGTAATCGGCAACAACGGGGATTAGCACGACTAGGAAGAACTTTGCGAGTATAAGCTAGGCTTTCCAACGCATAAGTCTTCCTTTTGGTGCTTGTCCGTCCGTTCTTGGCTCTTAGCCATAACCTCCGGTTAATTCAACCACAACCGGTCTCACTACGGAATCACCGCTATCATGTAGGATAGGGTGCCGTAAGGAGCGGATTGTGGTTCAATTAACGGGAGTCGAATTAAACTGTTGGGCAAGGAAAGAGTGAGAGAGATTTCCTTCTCTCAAACTTCCCTTATCCTACCCTAACAAGTATAAACTACTCACACATCATGATACGGAAAAATAAAACAAAACAAAAGAGGAAGATAGAAAGAAGGAGATTAGAAGAATACGACTAGCTATTTGCGACCTCACCTTGGCGAGGATCGAGCGTAAGCATCATTGTCGTATTAAGGATAAAGAAAAAGAGAGAAGAAAGAAACAGCAAGAAAATAACAACAACTACTTAACAAATTAAAATTACAACAATTAACAAGATAAAGAGACAAGCATGATAATAAATGGTTCTTCTTTATTCATCACTCTTCACTCATAAGCTCACTACAAGTTTCAATGGAGAAGAGGTGAGAAGAGGAAGAAGAAACACACTAAACTTAGCAAAATGAAAATACAAGAATGGACCCTTTCCTTCACAAAGTTCTGGGCTATTTATAGGCCAGAAAATGAAAACCTAGGGCAACCACCAGAACCCAAATGGAATGACCAAAATAACCCCCAAAAGTTTCTGTCTGCGGCGCCAGTACGGCCGCGGATCCGCGGCCTAGACCCCCCTTTGGCCGCGGATCCGCGGCCATATGGATGAGTTAGGGTGTGGGCTTTTTGGTACTTTCCTGATCTTCTGTGCACTTCAGTATGGCATATGTGTTTTCTGAAAATACCTCCGCATTTCTTCCAGAATTTCTGTTGAGGGAAAGGTGGACTTTTTGTCAAGATTTGGCATGATTGCCTCGAGCTCCGCGTAGATCTCTTGGAACTTGTTGTTGCCATTGAGCCTTGTGCATGAAGGTGACATTGATTTGACATTTTGTCTTCCTAAACTGGTATCTGGCAACATACGGATGAAGAGCGGAGACCGTGTTTTATCTGTGGTTGGCAGGAACCCGGATTTTGTCGTGTTTTTCATGAATTTCACCATTTTTAGAACCGAGAACCTATATCCTGTAATTGACTAGCAAACACAGCTCAAGAGTATCTACCGATATGCAATGTGATAAAAATTGGGCGGTATGAAAAATGCAAAAATCTGATATGAACACAGGACACCGTTGCAGACTTGACGATGGAAGAAGAGTATATCGCTGCTTGTAATGCCGGGAAAGAAGCAGTCTGGATGAGGAAGTTCCTAACAAAACTTCAGGTGGTTCCGTCCATTGTAGATCCAATACCTCTGTATTGTGACAACAACAGCGCTATAGTTTTAGCGAAGGAACCCAGATCCTATCAGAAGTCCAGACATATCTTGAGGCGGTACCACCTGATCAAGGAGATCGTTGATCGCCAGGAAATCGAGGTGAGGAGAGTAGATACGGAGAACAACACTGCAGATCCACTCACCAAGGCCATCCCTCACACTCATTCGAAAGGCTATTCGAGATCATAGTTCTGTGATATGCTAATATATGGTCTTAGTGCAAGTGGGAGATTGTTAGTGTTATATGCCCTAGAGGCCATTATTGTATCATACTGGTTTGTATATTACATATTGGAAGCTTGGAATATACATGGATATAGTAACAGTCTTGCTCAAAATAGTAGTATGCTACCTGGTTTGTTTCTACCACAATATGTAAATGTGTTTCTTTTAGCATATCGCTTATATATATAGGTAGAGCCTTTAGGATCTTTGCTTGATTACCAGCGTTGTGATGGCAATCACACTAGTGGGGGCTGGGTAATCTATAAGCACATCCTATACAGGTCCCTAGTCATAGGATTATCGAGACGGAGTATCGATACTCCAAAGTAGACTAGTGTATACGCTTCTCATCCCAGCAGGAGAGATGGTCTATCCCACAGCCATTAGTACGTTATACTGGAGATAGTATGCAGGTGCTCATTGGGTTATGATTACACCAGACAGGACTCATTGGGAGCTGCTGGTGGGTATTATACCTATCGTCGGTTGGTAGTTCCCAGGTGACATGAGTACGGCTTAGTCCGTCGACTTGATACTTCTACTTCGCCTTAGGTTTGTTCCCACTGTTCTTAGATTACCACCCTACTACGGCTCAAAGGAGTCATGCAAATAGGTAGTAGTTGGGTGCAGTCCTGAAACACTTGGAGGCAGTGGTGGTTAGATAGGATTCATCTCTCTCCGATATTGGGGATTGATATCGCGCTGTGTTCGGAAAGCCATTACACAAAGTCCTTGGCCAAGGCAGGCGAGATTTACTGGTAGGTACTCCTGTAGTTTCTCATGGTGTTTTAGGCTACACTCCGACACGACTTATTGTGCTATTCGGGGTCTAACGATTACCGCCCCCTAGTCCTGATATGCGATACTCTTAAACTAACAGACCGGACTGTACGGAGATTGTCACAGATAGGCTCAGTAGGAGTTCGGATGAGTTTGCTCATCGACCTTCTTATCGAATGATACCTGGGTAGCCGTTACGTGCAGCTAGTACCACTGACGGTTTGTGGTTAAACCTACTACCGGTATAGTGTCGAGTCTTTAGAGCCTCACACAGAGGGTTTCCCTGCATCGGGCAAAAGATATAGAGGTCGTATGGTTTTACGACAGGGTTCGATCATGTACGTATACTTGTGCACATATGATGATTTGAACAGATAATACTAGTGGGCTTTGGTTAAAGCCGGATCCTAGTATTATACTAATGGATTATTTTCGTCTCTTTATATTCATATTTTTTGGAATACGGATACGGGTATGTATATACGGTTGAGGGGCATTCTCATAATTTACTCGGGATTGCTTCTAGAAGAAGATGCCTCATATTTGTATTAACCATTTAGGTTAAATGGTTATGAGGTGGAGGAAATCAGGTGGATATTTACATTAAATGAGGCATGGCTTCTTGGTGACTCATGGCATGACTCACATTATGATATTTTTGAACCATGCTAGATATTTTGTGTTTGCATTATTGGTATGGTTCTATTCATCACAAATGAGAGCCATCTCATTTTAATCTATCTCCTTCACTCTCTTTTCCACAAGCTCCCCTTCTTCTTCCTCTAATCCTAAACCTCTTATGTGTTGAGAATCCTAAGGTACTTAGAGACATATTAATCCATCTACACTCTCTACATCATTTAGGAAATCTAGTTTAGCGAACTAGATGTCATAGTTACCGCGGATTTGAGGTTGGAGCTCGGACTATAGACTCTCGGGTGGATCGTCTTTGACTCGAGGAGGCCGACGAGGAGGCATCAATCCAAACGATCCTTGGAGCTTATGACGAGGAGGAGGAATACGACAAGAAGGCCCGAAGGACATGAATCTGTGAGGTATAAACTTCTTTCCAAGTAGTTAACCTCATACAGTTTGTTAGCTAGGGTTTAGCATCGATCCTGGGGTTCAAGTCGGTGTTGCGACGCCCGTAAAAATTGTTTTTTACGCATTCCGCCTCCGGGCGAACCCGCGGGGTGCGCGACATCGACTTACACTCATAACCCAATGAGCACCTGCATACTATCTTAGGTGAACAAACTAACACCAATGGCTTGTGAGGCCTGGCCACCGCCCCTCGTCGGGGTCTTGATCAGTATACACTAGTCTACTCTGGAGTATCAATGCCCGGTCTCGATACTCCCACGACTAGGGAAATTTAAGGATGTGCTTATAGACCACCCATCTCTCACGTATATGATTGCCATCATAATACTGGTAGTCAAGCAAGAATCCTATGGGCTCTATCAACATGTAACAGTGATCTGTAATACCACCTAAAACATGTACATGATGATAAAAACAAACCAGATAGTATACTATCATCTCGAGTAAGACTGTTCTATCAGTATAGGTCCTCCCTCAATCATCATAATCACTTAACTGCGATTACAATAATTGCGTTAAGGGCACTATAGCCCAAACTGCTCACTGCTCATAAGTCGATCTTAGTCTCAAATATGGATAATGATCCTTAGATCAAACCCAAATATCTTATGAACCGATGGAACTCACAAATGTGAGATCTGCGTCCTAAGTTCATTCCCGTTGGCAAACCAAGCTACCAACGTGGGCCCCATCAAGCAAAATTCTTGACCTAAACCCAAATCTCAAATATACGGATTTGGACTAATCCGCGCCCTACGGGCGACGACATAAGTTAGTCTCCATATACAATCAACGGGCAACCCAAAATAAAACAAACACAACACGACACGAAGTAAAATTCCGGAGCAAGAGAAAGTGGTTATCTCAACGCGGTAACGTAATTAACTGCAGGGGCTTATGCCTGCAAGGAAGAATGTCACCACAATCAAAAAACCATCATAAAATGAGGGCAAATCTGATGAAGTCTTCTACAACGGTCGCATCTGTCCAAAACTCTGATATATGGTGCCATAAATCAACTTGGTATCTTCGAAAAGGTGGATGGATAAGTCCAAATAGCATATACCCCCAAACTCAGGCAAGACGACCCATTCCAGTTCGTCTCCATTCCCCTCAGTGAACAGATTCTGGCACGCCCGATGGGACCACTTCCTCTTTCCACTCCACACTTCGTATGTCGTGTTTTTCCGTGATCAAATTATCACGGTATAGATGTTTGTAGTTGCCCTTGGGTGATGGGATACCGAAGCCCGTGTTTCGTCTATATTTAGAAGGGCGTTTATTTCCACTCACCGCAACTTAGGCTCTGTCACATTTAGTGGAGTCAAGTATGGGCCACTTGCAGCCTCAAATCTCTGCAATCCGGCTCTTCAAGAAATCAATGGGCTTCTCTTTGGGTCTATACTCCCACCTCCCACCCTCGGTACCTCAACGCCGAAGGAGGAATCCTAGAAGAAGTCGGTCTTCCACAGGCTGGCTCCTCAAGTTTCTGCTTTGCCGACGGAATCGGTCTCCAAACAACTAGTACCTTCCAAAGGCCATAGTCGACACAGGGGGCAGAATATTCAAGCTCTCAAAGAAAACAGAAGGCAGGCTCAGCAAAATCCTAAGGCTAATCAAATTCCGGCCATAAGAAACGGTCGACGTCAATATCGGCGTCATACAAAACAAGCTGGGGGCAGTTCTCCATATGGTCTTGTTTCAACCCCAATGGTGAATTTTGTTGTTCTAACCGGGAACAGCTTCGAACTATTGTGAAGGGTCAGACAAAATTTGTTGGGTTATGCAAGCGCCCTGGCCATCAAACCGTGGCCGAATGCAGAACAAAAATTTTATAAACTGGCACTAACACAACTCAAAGCTACGGATCTACCATTAACCTTAATCTAGCAATATATATAGGAGTTTAGAAAGGTATACCGAATGATCCGTGTCCTTCGGTCTTTAACCTTTATCCCAAGCTCCTAGTGGCCTCCTTGATCAAGCTTGATCTCCGGTCTCCCTCCATCGAAGATGATCCACCTGAGAGTCTATGAATCAAGCTCCAACCTCATAGCCGAGATAACTAGGATACCAATTCGCTAACCTAGATAGCCTAGAAGTTGTAGAGTCTAATGATGGATTAGTTTGTCTCTAAACACCCTAGGTTTCTCAACACATAAGACTTTTAGGGTGAGGTAGAAGAAGAATCAAGAGAAATGAGAATGTAGCAAGCAACTCAAGAAATGGCAGTGTTGTGTGCAAAACCAAAAGCAACATCAAGTCAAGAAAAATCTCACAACACAAACTAAATATCAAGCATGCTAGAATAGTGTCCATGAGTTACCCCATGAGTCACCAAGTGAGCCATGCCTTCAATTAAAGCCAAATACACCTCATCCTCTACCTCATTAACCATTTAAAAACAAACGGTTAAAACTAAATGAGGTAGCATCTTCTAGAAGCAACTTGTTGTAACAACCTAGTTCATTTATACCATTTCCAGTTCCCGTATTTACTTATCTGTGGTATTTTTTTGATTTATCGTATTTTGGGTGCGAATGGTATTTTACGTTTTACATTGCATTCGACCCGACCCGCTTGCTTGAACCTGTTTGATTCATATTTATGAATTACCTTGTTTGTTACATAGACACGTGCATTTCATGTATACTGCATGCTGACATTTTATCTGACATTGCATCTTTTACCATATAACATTTTAGGTCATGTAAAATAATTTAAAATTGCATTCCATAGCTTGCATGATACCCCTAACCCTATGGTAGCATCCACGCATCTTGTTCTCGTCGCGTTCAGTGAAACGGACGTGTTTGGATGGCTACGCGCACGTACGTGCATCCATTCTTAGGGGTATACATTTTCGTTAGCTGAGCATTCATTTTAAAATTTGGAAGTCGCATATATTTTTTGTATTTTAAAACTGAAATTTGAGACCCGACCCGGGCGTGTTTTGAAATATTTCTGTATCCCGCCAAATTTCATTTATTTTAAATTTTAAAATTTAGTCGAATATTTTTACAGTTCATAAAATTTCTTTCAAAAATCCTAAAATCTTTTTTTAAAATTTAAAATCTAAAATCCTAACCAAACCCAGCTCTCTCCCCTCTGGCCTGTGGACCCCATTCCTCTCTCTTTCTTTCTTTCTCTCTTTCTCTCTCTTGATCTCACCGCTGATCTCTTTCTCTCTCCCTCTCTCAGCCTCTCTCTTCCTCTCTTCCTTTCTCTCTCTCCCACAAACCAACAAAATTCTTTCTCCTCACTATTCACTCCCCCCTCTCTCTCCTCTCGATCTACTCTCACTCTCCTCTCGATCTCGTCTCGATCTTCTCTCTCTCCTCTCTCTCTCCCCCCTATATTTATTTATTTCCTTCCTCTCTCTCTCATTTTCCACCACGAGAACCCAGCTAACCCTACCCTTTCGCACCTCGTCGTCGTCCACGTTGCCGTCGCCGTCTCGTCGCTGCCTCCTCACCCTCATCACTACCTTCTCCTCTTCTCCTTCTCCCATTCTCCGAGTCAGGAACCCGAGCACACACACACCAGAAACAGAACCCGAGCCCCCTGCACACCACTTCACCATCGGAGTTGATCGCCGCCGTCGATCTCGTCGTCGCACCCTCGTTCCCAGATCACCATACACCCCCAGTGAGCCTTGCACTCCTTCTTCTTCCCCTTCTTTCTTCTTTCTTTCTTTTCTTTCCTTTCTTTTGCCTTTAAAGAAAATAGTCCTTTGCCTTTTGTAGTTCGCCGGAGCCGGACGTGACGTCGACGATCCTGACGATCCAGACATCGTACCTGACTCGTGTGATCACCCTTGTGCGTTTTTTGAAATCGTTCTGTGTACCGTGCGCGCGTCGCGACATTTCGCCGACGTGAGACGTTCCGTACACACCCGTTTCTTGATCCGTTTAGGCAAGTTAATCTTGCTACATGCTATATAATTCTGTTTATACCTATTTAAATATATATTATACCTGTAGTTTAAATCTAGTACCCCATGTTTCATTTTATAACATTTCGGTATTCCGTTTGCATCCGTTTACATCATTTTAGATCTATATCATGAAAACTAGTCTTGTTACATAGTATATTACATTACAATGCATTCATACCAATATTTATATCACATATTGCTTAGTTGTATATCCCACATTACCATTTGATAGTTTTTATAATGTTTCGGATACCCATTTGCATCCATCTCATTTAGAATATAGATAATTGCATCCATAGATCACATTAAGACATAATACTGTGATATTAACATTCCATGTTTAATAAAGTGCATCCTAATTAATATTGGAACTATAAACGTAACCCTAATCGATAATTGTGCATCCATATGCTTGAATCTATACCTATTTACATACCACATCACATTATTCCATTTTATTGTTACATTGGTACCCCATACTTGTTTTTGTGTACCCATGCTTATTATAGTTTGATTATGAGCACCCACGTGATACTTGTGCACCCCCTGACATGACTTGATACACTGCTACTTGATACGACTTGATACCGTGCACTTCTTGACATGATTGGATTTATATACACTACCTGACTTGACCTGATGTACCACAGCTTGACCTGTTACCTGATCTTGTTGCTAATGCCAACAACCTTGACATGTTGTCCCTACGAACATTTCCTGTTGTCTATTCAGACCAACCTGTACCTGCTTGATCCTGTGTTGGCATTAGCTCCAGATTTATCAATACCTGACTTGAACACATAACCTGGGGGTATGGGGAAATCAATGATGAAACCTGACTTGTAACTCGATAGTTCGATACCTTTACTGATCAGTCTTACGGGCTAGGCCAGCCCCGGGATCATGCTGATGACATCATTCATCTTTACATACTACCTTTTACTGCCTTACGGCACGTCTTGGATTCAGCCCGATAATCTTGACCGTGGTCCCGGGCATGCACGGGATACTATTGAGTTACATCAATGATTCATCAAATTGATTTCAAAGACTTGAGAGTAGTTAACCCAGTAGACCAGTCTAGATTGCTCACTGCACTTTACCCTTCACTGTCGTTATTTATATTACTATTATACATGTTTTACCGTTCATACTCATACCTGCATGTCTTGCTACCCCCTGTTTATATTATTGCTTGATATTATGATGCACTGACGTCTGGGTTTTGCATAGCCCAGATTCTTTACCTTTGCTGCAGGCCGAGCAGGAGTATTTCAGTCAGCAGGCCGAGCAGCGAGGACCCGTTAGTATTTGGTTTTATTTATGCATTTTCATTCCTGATGTGAGCCCGCATTATGAGACGTACATTCCAGTTTATTCTTGTATCGGATCTTTTTGCATCCGCATTATTTTATTCTTGACTCATTTATTATGGCTTATGGACATGTGTTAGATAGTTTATTATTGTTCTGGATATCTTTACAGACGTAATGTGACTGTGGAAGGGTATTTCCTATCCACAGGTAGCATGGTTGGCTCTGTCACGTGCCTATCTTAGCGTACTCTGGGAAGCGGGGCGTGACAGAGTTTGTTTGGTATCAGAGACATAGGATCTAGGTTAATCGGGTTTGATTCTTTTGTAGTTGGGTATTGGACCCAATACACGAATCAGAATACTCATGATTAGGAATATGTCCTGCCACCTTACCATCTTACCATTTTTGAATCTTAACTTCCTCGTGATTTCACCTTAACGATATGCAAACCTCTTTTGCATCTCGACTCAAAACCTGGTTTCCTATTGTTTATCTCTAGAACTTAGGCGACTTGGATGGAGTTATGTGATTGTAGGTATGTACCGCGGCATGGTTACAATGCGGTACTCTATTTAAGTAACTTGGAGTTCTAGCCTTGATTCATATCCTTGATCTATATTTTGAATTTGTTATCATACTAATCCTTTCGGTGTTTGATTTCAGGAACATGGCAGACAAGAATCTGAAAACGTACCAGAGGCGCGTTGACGAAGCCGCTTTGCTTGGAGTAATCCGTGGGATGCTGGAGAACCAGAAGCGGCAGACCGAGCTAAACCAGCAGCAAGCTGAAGCTTTTCTGGAAGGTTTGCGGACTGTCCAGCAGTCCGTGAACAATGTTGTGGCCAGACCAGTTGATCTTGTGGGTACCGTGGCGGATTTCAGGAGACTTGGTCCGTCCATCTTTACTGTCCTGGAAGAGCCATTGCCAGCGGAGCAGTGGCTGGTTGACACATAGAATTTACTCGTTGCGGCACAGATTCCAGAAGATAAGAGAGTGGATGTGGTACGCATCCAGTTGGTGGACTATGCCCGTGAATGGTGGCTTGTAGAAGAGACCCGCTTGCCCAAGCCGATCAGTTGGGCGGATTTTTCGAGGAGTTTCTTAGAGAAGTTCTTCCCGCAAACTGCACGGGAGGAAATGGAAGAAAAGTTTATCAGTTTGAAGCAGAACGGCACACCTGTGGATGTACATGCAGCTGAGTGGACACGGCTCAGTAGATTCGCTGGACCTTTGGTGGCCAAAGAAGCTGATGGGGCACGAAGGTTTATGCACAGTTTGGATGTGGACATCCAGAGGCAAATTATATCCCTGGGTTTGACCACTTTCTCACAAGTACTTACAGCGGCCCGAGAGCAGCAGAGCCTATCTATGAAAACTGGGAGTACGCAGCAGCAAGTAGTTACAGTGCAGAAGCCGGCATTTGCACCGAACCGAGTGCATGTACGCAGAGGTATTCCGGTGAACCGACATGGCGTAACACCTATGAAAAAGCCTATCATTGTTGATCAAAGAAGGAGCGTAATTTGTGACTACTGCCATTTACCCGGACATGTGCAAAGAGATTGCCGAAGGATGCGGGGACTCTGTTTGGTTTGTGGATCGGCGGATCATACTATCAACGCTTGTCCGTCAAAGCTTCGCACGAAAGATGATGTTCAGAGACCACCGCAGAAACCATTTCAGGGACAGAAGCAATTGACTCAAGGACCCAATCAAGCTCGAGCATTTACCCTGACGGATGAGGACGCTAAGGCTTCAGGAGAAGTTGTTTCAGGTATTCTACTTGTTCATGGTTTTTCTGCATTAGCGTTATTCGATTCGGGTGCATCCCATTGTTTTATGTCGTCCAAGTTTATTGCTACACAGTCGATTGCTTGCACGACCCTGTCTAGTTGCTGGGACATACACACTGGGAATGGGAAGATCATATCTAGTAGAGAATGTAAGGATTGTTCTGTTGTTGTTTGCGGACGGGAGTTATTTGCAGATTTCTTGGTGATTGATACCGGCAGCTATGAAGTCGTCTTGGGAATGGATTTTCTCGGCACGTTCCACACTCACATTGATTGTAGGGCAAAGAAAGTGATTTTCCAGATTCCCGGACATCCAGAGTTTATCTTTGCTGGAGGAAGCAGTTCTGTCGGGCCAGTCGAGTTTCGGGCTAGGCCGACAAATAATGTTCTTTCGTCTATGGAAGTGGATAAGGAAGAAGCGCCAGCGGTTGTTCGAGATTTCATGGACGTGTTCGAAGACATCTCCGGTTTACAGCCGAAACGAAACGTGGAGTCCGCGATTGATCTTGTTCCTGGTACAGCGCCAATCTCAAAAGCGTATTATCCAATGGCACCAGTGGAATTGGAAGAAGTCAAGAAGCAGGTTGCTGAATTACTTGAGAAGGATTGGATTCACAGCAGTAACTCACCTTGGGTAGCTCCAGTTCTTCTAGTCAAGAAGAAAGATGGCACAAGGAGGATGTGCATCGATTATCGAGAATTAAACCGAGTGACTATTAAGAACAAGTACCCGATCCCTCGCATTGACGAATTATTTGAGCAGCTTAGTGGCACAAGGGTATTCTCGAAGCTGGATTTGCGATCCGGATATCATCAGGTACGAGTTAAATCAGAAGATATTTGCAAGATGGCATTCAGAACTCGGTATGGACATTACAAGTATTTGGTGATGCCCTTCAGAGTAACGAATGCACCGGCGATATTCATGGACTTGATGAACCGAATCTTCTCACCATTCTTGGACCAGTTTATAGTGGTGTTCATTGATGATATTCTGGTTTACTCGAAGAGTATTGAAGAACATTCAGAACACTTGAAGATCGCACTGCAGACATTGAGGCAAGAAAGATTGTATGCAAAGATGAGCAAGTGCGAGTTTTGGCTTGAAGAAGTGAAGTTTTTGGGGCATGTCATGTCCGGAGATGGAATCGCCGTTGATCTCGAAAAGATTGCAGCAGTTCGAGATTGGCCGATTCCGAAGAACGTTGCAGAGATCAGAAGCTTTCTTGGACATGCCGGGTATTACAGAAGGTTCGTGGAGAATTTTTCTCGTTTGGCTGAGCCTCTGACCAACCTTACGTGCAAGGAGGTACCATTTGTGTGGACGGATAAGTGTGCGTCAGCTTTTGAGGCATTGAAACAGAAATTGATAACCGCTCCTATTTTGACCGTGCCAGACAGTTCCGGAGGATTGGTGATTCACAGCGACGCATCTGGGAAAGGATTGGGATGTGTTTTGATACAGCATGGGAAGGTTATAGCTTACGCATCAAGACAGTTGAAGACCCATTAGAAGAATTACCCAACTCATGACTTGGAGATAGCAGCTGTGATTTTTGCTTTGAAGATTTGAAGACACTACTTATTGGACGAAAGAGTCGAAGTATTCACCGATCATAAAAGTTTGAAGTATGTGTTCACGTAGAAGGAGCTTAATATGAGGCAGCGTAGATGGTTGGAGCTGATGGCTGACTACAATCTTGATCTTAAGTACTATCCGGGGAAGTTAATATTGTGCCGGATGCGCTTAGTCGGTTGCCAGCAATTCAGATATTGACTGCACAGAAAGAACTTATTGAAGACTTTCGGAGATTCGATTTGGAGGTTGTGCTACCGCATTCTTCAGGACAGTTGATGCAGTTGCAAGTACAATCATCGTTGATCGAGAATATTAAAGCAGCACAATTACAGGACCCAAGATTGCAGAAGTTTCGAGAACAGGTTGAAGCTGGACTTCGAACGGACTTATTGATTCATGAAGATGGTTCGTTATGATATGGTAGTCGTTTGTGTGTGCCAAAGGGAGATATCCGCGAAGAAGTTATGAAGGAGGCGCACAGTTCAGCATATTCCGTACATCCAGGAGGCACGAAAATGTACCGCGATCTACGACAGCATTTCTAGTGGGAAGGCATGAAACGGGAGATTGCCCGCTTTGTAGCAAAGTGCTTGGTGTGTCAGCAAGTTAAGGCTGAACATCAAAGGGTTGCTGGTTTATTGCAACCACTTCCGATTCCTCAATGGAAGTGGGAACATATAACCATGGATTTCGTGACGGCTTTACCGCGGAGTCCAAAAGGCAACAATGCAGTTTGGGTGATTGTTGATCGATTGACCAAGGCAGCTCATTTCATCCCTTTTCGAGTTGGTCAATCAACAGAAGCTTTGGCAGAACGGTACATGCAGGAGATTGTAAGATTGCATGGAGTACCGGTGAGCATCGTGTCCGACCGTGACACTCGTTTCTTATCACACTTCTGGAGGAGCTTACAGGAAAGTTTGGGGACTCAATTGAAGTTTAGCACGGCTTATCATCCTCAGACAGATGGCCAGTCGGAAAGAACGATTCAAACTCTTGAAGACATGTTGAGGGCTTGCATGTTAGACTTCAAGGGTTCATGGGAGGATCACCTACACTTAGTGGAGTTTTCTTATAATAACAGTTTCCAGACGACTATTCAGATGGCTCCATTTGAAGCATTGTATGGTCGCAAGTGTCGTTCACCTGTTTGTTGGGACGATGTTGGAAAACGAAGATTGTTGGGACCGGATTTGATCGTGCAAACAGTTGAGAAGGTTAACACTATCCGGAATCATATGAAAGCAGCACAAGATCGGCAGAAGAGTTGGGCCGATATATCGAGAAGACCTCTAGAGTTCGCTGTTGGTGATCTGGTATTCTTGAAGATATCACCGACTAGAGGGGTGATTCGTTTTGGAAGTCGAGGAAAGCTTAGTCCTCGATTCGTTGGACCTTTTGAGATTTTGGAGCGTGTTGGAGAAGTGGCGTATCGATTGGCGTTACTGCAATCTTTGGCGAATGTTCATGACGTGTTTCATGTATCTCAACTCCGTAAGTATGTTCGAGATGAAACACATGTGTTGGATCATTCGGAGCTGACTGTATGAGAAGATTTGACTTTTGAGGAGCGACCAATGTCGATTGTGGATCGAAGAGAAAAGGTTCTTAAGAAAAAGGTTATCCCTCTTGTACTTGTTTCTTGAGGAAATCGCTCACATGGAGAATCAACTTGGGAACGAGAAGATGAAATCCGGCAGAAGTTTCCACATTTGTTCTTGTAGTTTCTTGATTGTTTATCCTTTCTTGTTCTTGGAATTTCGAGAACGAAATTCTTTTTGTAGTTGGGTATAATGTAACAACCTAGTTCATTTATACCATTTCCAGTTCCCGTATTTACTTATCTGTGGTATTTTCTTGATTTATCGTGTTTTGGGTGCGAATGGTATTTTACGTTTTACAATGCATTCGACCCGACCCGCTTGCTTGAACCTGTTAGATTCATATTTATGAATTATCCTGACTTGTTACATAGACACGTGCATTTCATGTATACTGCATACTGACATTTTATCTGGCATTGCATCTTTTACCATATAACATTTTAGGTCATGTAAAATAATTTAAAATTGCATTTCATAGCCTGCATGATACCCCTAACCCCGTGTTAGCATCCGCACATCTTGTTCTCGTCCCGTTCAGTGAAACGGACGTGTTTGGATGGCTACGTCCACGTACGTGCATCCGTTCTTGGGAGTATGCATTTTCGTTACCTGAGCATTCATTTTAAAATTTGGAAGTCGCATATATTTTTCGTATTTTAAAACTGAAATTTTAGACCCGACCCGGGCGCGTTTTGAAATATTTCTGTATCCCGCCAAATTTCATTTATTTTAAATTTTAAAATTTAGTCGAATATTTTTACAGTTCATAAAATTTCTTTCAAACAAACTAAAATCTTTTTTTAAAATTTAAAATCTAAAATCCTAACCAAACCCAGCTCTCTCTCCTCTGGCCCGTAGACCCCATTCCTCTCTCTTTCTTTCTTTATCTCTTTCTCTCTCTTGATCTCACCGATGATCTCTTTCTCTCTCCCTCTCTCAGCCTCTTTCTTCCTCTCTCCCCCACAAACCAACAAAATTCTTTCTCCTCACTATTCATTCCCCTCTCACTCTATCCTCTCGATCTCTTCTCTCTCCTCTCTCTCTCTCCCTATATTTATTTATTTCCTTCCTCTCTATCTCATTTTCCACCGCGAGAACCCAGCTAACCCTACCCTTTCGCACCTCGTCGTCGTCGCCGTCGCCGTCTTGTCGCCGCCTCCTCACCCACATCACTACCTTCTCCTCTTCTCCTTCTCCCATTCTCCGAGTCAGGAACCCGAGCACACACACATCAGAAACAGAACCCGAGCCCCCTGCACACTACTTCACCGCCGAAGTTGATCGTCGCCGTCGATCTCGTCGTCGCCCCCTCGTTCCCAGATCACCGTACACCCCCAGTGAGCCTTGCACTCCTTCTTCTTCCCCTTCTTTCTTCTCTCTTTCTTTTCTTTCCTTTCTTTTTCCTTTAAAGAAAATAGTTCTCTGCCTTTTGTAGTTCGCCGGAGCCGGAAGTGACTTCGACGATCCCGACGATCCAAACGTCGTACCTAACTCGTGTGATCACCCTTGTGTGTTATTTGGAATCGTTCCGTGTACCGTGCACGCGTCGCGACATTTCGCCGACGTGAGACGTTCCGTACACACCCGTTTCTTGATCCGTTTAGGCAAGTTAATCTTGCTACATGCTATATAATTCTGTTTATACCTATTTAAATATATATTATACCTGTAGTTTAAATCCAGTACCCCATGTTTCATTTTATAACATTTCGGTGTTCCGTTTGCATCCGTTTACATCATTTTAGATCTAGATCATGAAAACTAGTCTTGTTACATAGTAGATTACATTACAATGCATCCATACCAATATTTATATCACATATTGCTTAGTTGTATATCCCACATTACCATTTGATAGTTTTTATAATGTTTCGGATACCCATTTGCATCCATCTCATTTAGAATATAGATAATTGCATCCATAGATCACATTAAGACATAATACTGTAATATTAACATTCCATGTTTAATAAAGTGCATCCTAATTAATATTGGAACTATAAACGTAACCCTAATCGATAATTGTGCATCCATATGCTTGAATCTATACCTATTTGCATACCACATCACATTATTACATTTTATTGTTACATTGGTACCCCATACTTGTTTTTGTGTACCCATACTTATTATAGTTTGATTATGAGCACCCACGTGAAACTTGTGCACCTCCTGACATGACTTGATACACTACTACTTGATACGACTTGATACCGTGCACTTCTTGACATGATTGAATTTATATACACTACCTGACTTGACCTGATGTACCACAGCTTGACCTGTTACCTGATCTTGTTACTAATGCCAACAACCTTGACATGTTGTCCCTACGGACATTTCCTGTTGTCTATTCAGACCAACCTGTACCTGCTTGATCCTGTGTTGGCATTAGCTCCAGATTTATCAATACCTGACTTGAACACATAACCTGGGGATATAGGGAAATCAATGATGAAACCTGACTTGTAACTCGACAGTTCGATACCTTTACTGATCAGTCTTACGGGCTAGGCCAGCCCCGGGATGATGCTGCTGACATCATTCATCTTTACATACTACCTTTTACTGCCTTGCGGCATGTCTCGGATTCAGCCCGAGAATCTTGACCGTGGTCCCGGGCATGCACGGGATACTATTGAGTTACATCGATGATTCATCAAATTGATTATAAAGACTTGAGAGTAGTTAACCCAGTAGACCAATCTAGATTGCTCACTACACTTCACCCTTCACTGTCCTTATTTATATTACTATTATACATGTTTTACCGTTCATACGCATACCTGCATATCTTGCTACCCCCTGCTTGATATTATGACGCACTAACGTCTGGGTTTTGCATGGCCCAGATTCTTTACCTTTTCTGCAGGCCGAGCAGGAGTATTTCAGTCAGCAGGCCGAGCAGTGAGGACCCGTTAGTATTTGGTTTTATTTATGCATTTTCATTCCTGATGTGAGCCCGCATTATAGGACGTACATTCCAGTTTATTCTTGTGTTGGATCTTTTTGCTTCCGCATTATTTTATTCTTCACTCATTTATTCTGGCTTATGGACATGTGTTAGATAGTTTATTATTGTTCTGGATATCTCTACAGTCGTAATGTGACTTTGGAAGGGTATTTCCTATCCACAGGTAGCATGGTTAGCTCTGTCATATGCCTATCTTAGCGTACTCTGGGAAGTGGGGCGTGACACTTGTAATGAATTACAAGAATACCCATCATCCGTATATATATACCCGTATCCGTATTCCGAAAAATACAAATACAAACAGAACAAAATAATCCAACAATATAATACTAGAATCCGGTTTAAACCAAAGCCCCTAATATAAACCGTCCGAATCACGATACGTGCACAAGTTCACGTATATAATCGAACCCTGCCGTAAAACCATACGGCCTCTACATCGTTTTGCCCGAAGCAGGGAAACCTTCTGTGTGGGACTCTAAAGACTCAACAATACGCTGGCAGTGGGTTTAACCACAAGCACGTCAGCAGTACTAGCTGTACGTAACGGCTACCCAGGTATTGAGAGAAAGGGAGACCGACGAGCAAACTCATCCTGAACCCCTACCGAGCATGTAAGTGACAATATCCGTACATTCCGGTTTGTTTGTCTATGAGTATCGCATATCGTGTCTAGGGGGTAGATAAAGTTAGAGCCCTGATAACGCGACATTTCGTGTTGGTATGAAGCCCATCATCACAGAGAAACTAGTAATCCAAATCAGTAATTCTCGACTACCTTGGCTAAATATTTCTAGTGATGGCCACCCATGCACAACGCGACATCAACCCCCAATACCAGGAGAGACGAATCCCCGACGATCCGCTCACTACCTCCATGTGGCTCGGGACTGTATCCAACTAAAACCTGTTTGCATGACTCCTTTGAGCCGTGGTAGGGTAGTAATCAAAGCACAGTGAGAACTCACACGAGAAAATAACGATCTCAGGTCGACAGACTAACCTGTACATATGTCACCTGGGAATTGCAATCTGACAATAGGTATAATACCAAATAGCAGGTTCCCGGCGAGTCTGTCCAGTGTACTCATAACCCAATGGGCACCTGTATACTATCTTAGGTGAATAAACTAACACCAATGGCTTATGAGACCTGGCACCGCCCCTCATCGGAGTCTCGATCAGTATACACTAGTCTAATCTGGAGTATCAATTCCCAGTCTCGATACTCCCACGACTAGGGACATTTAAGGATGTGCTTATAGACTACCCAGCTTTCACGTATATGATCGTCATCATAATGCTGGTAGTCAAGCAAGAATCCTATGGGCTCTATCAACATGTAAAAGTGATCTGTAATGCCACATAAAGTATGTACAAGATGATAAAGACAAACCAGATAGCATACTATCATTTTGAGTAAGACTGTTCTATGCGTATAGGTCATCCCTCAATCATCATAATCACGTGCCTGTGATTACAAAAATTGCCTTGAGGGCACTATAGCCAACAATCTCCCACTTGCTCTTAAGGCTAATAATTGCGGTGTCGCATACTCACAGCCCGTGTGATACCGAACATCCAACTTCTCTACTAATCAGTTTCGCAAAGCTCGTTCGCGAAACTATTGTGTTCGAGAAATAGCCTCAGTGAGTGGAGCCGCTCCAATGTTTCTTTCTATATCTCTCTATATCTCAACTTCGCGGAGAATGACTATCTCCCAAAATGAGCAATACCTGTCTTAGAATTTGTTTGGATATCTGATGGGACCCAGTTCACTAATGAACTCCAAATCCAATAAACTTCTTAGATTGTATCATCCACTGAATTTAATCAGTATCCTGCGCCATACCTTCCATAGTATCCACGTGGACTACTTGTCCAATATATTATCCCTCAAAAGAGGGAAAACTATAACTCTGACAGCCACTCTGTCATCCAGGTCACCTTGGAAGCCTGAAATGAAAACCGTCTCGAGAAGGAGGCTGCCGTTACCAAATCCCAAGAACATCCACTTATGTTCATAACTGCTTCCCAACGTTTCTCCAGGATTTGATTAATATATATACTTATTGCAGCTAGTGCAAAATCAATATCTAGTGTGGTACTTGACATCTCATGATTGACTCGATTGCCTAGGCAAGTAATATGCCAATCATGGAAATCTCTCTCCCCATTAGTCTATAAGACATCTTTTAGAGAGGGTGACTCCATCACCTGCAGGTACACCACCATGCCAGGAGTCGTCCATTCTAAAACACTATTAGAATAATGTCAAAATACCCAAATTGGGACACTTCCTAAATCTAGATCTAGTTACCATAATCCCTGATATTATATCCATATCCTATATGGAGAAACAATTTGTGACAACCACAGTATATAACCGATCGTGGTATAGGAAGATCACTTCCTATCAAGTGCATGTCATCCAAATACCTGGACATCACTCTCTACTACCTTCTTACCTGATCCATCTCATATTCTGATGAAATTAACTCTATGACTGTCTCATCAAAAATAGATGATCTATCTCCGCTATACCTGCTTTAGTCTATAAATAGACATAAGCTACCTGCCCACTATGCTTCCGCTGCTCCCACTGACTACAACAACCTTCTGGCAGAGTCATATACACGTGCACTTCCAAACCTAGTTTAGAACAACGTTACTCATCCTCCTGCTAGGTCTCATAGTCTAGAACAGCAGCAATGGAAAGTCTAGGTAAACAAGAAGCTCCCTGCACCATCTCTGAGAAGACCGAAGTATCTCTCGAGTGCCTGAAGTTACCCACCAAATCTACGGAGTGGCTAATGGATTGTCAAAACCAATTGAATCTTTAGGTTCTATTAAATTTTCAGTAATCGTTTGTGGTTCTGAAATAACATCCAGTTCTACCATACTGCCACTAATGTTTTCTGAAAAAGAATCCATTTTACTAAAACTGGTGGCGAGTAAAAAACAATATTACTATTGATTTTCCTGATGGTAGAATGTTAACCCTCGTCAAAGCCCGGGATAATTCACAAACTGTCATTACTGAAACGTTCCTTGAGTTTATCCAGCTTCTGTTTTTAAGCATAAGCTGGAAAACTCCATATACCTTAACATCGTTAAGGTATGATCCATTCTATATCTATATAGAAACATAGGCACTAATTTAATTGCAACTAGATTCGATATACATGCAGCTGTCTCCAGTGCATATCAACCAAATGGAAGAAGGCCAATCAGCATTACTCATCAAGGAATGCATCCACCTATGAGTAACCTGAAAAAGAAGCAAGTTCTCATAACCATTATTATCAATGGAATACCTAGCATAAGTATCTACATTTTCGATCAACTTGAAGAATCCTGATACTTTGCAACATATGGTTCTCTACTTTATTCATATACCTTTAACTTCTCAAAATTTGGACCTTGTATTTCTACGAAATACTTGTCTAAAACTAGAGAAGTCAAAAATAAACTGAATATAGTACGAGTACCCACCCCTTTGTCTTAATGGACACTGGACAACATACAATACTTTGTATAAGTCATCTGAGTTTAATAACTCAAATCTTATGCGTCGTAGATTGAAAACTGTACTATGGTTAAGAAGAATTACACCACTGTTGAATGCACCTTACCTACCTAATCACCAACTGATACAGGTAAATGTTATAGACATGATTTCAAACACTTATATATCACTTTATAAAATAAACGTATAAATATATCGGTTTGAAATTGGTGCATAACAATGGATATTCAAAACCAAATATTTGCCATCAGGCAAAACCCAGGTGATTTTCTCAAATATCACCAATTACAAAGAATTCCGATATAGTGAGGATATAATCACCTAATTCCCAATATTCTACTCACACTCATCATCCGTAACGCTATACAAATGTGAGAATCAAATCTGACAAATACATACCCTGGAGTCTGAATCAAAATGGGAAAACAATCCCAATATCTTACTCATACTCATCATCTGTAACGCTATACAGATGTGAGAATCAAAACCGGTAAATACATACCCTGAAGTAAGGATCTAATTAAGAAAACAGTTTTCAATTAACACCGCACAGTAAAACTGAAACATGAAAATTTTTCGGAGGGGTATCCGAGTATTCCTAGTAATGCCACTTCCACTATCCTGATTCATGACTGTAGCCGTATATTTCCTTTCCATCTCTCCAATCCCTTTATTTGTCTTTACTTAGTACCTTCTGTACACCACCCTTAGGCTAAAGTTTTTCTTCCTTCCTTACCTTTTGGCACCAGCCTATGGTTTGGAAGAAGACTATCCAATAAGCGTAATAGGTGTACTCTCAAAATCCTAGGAGCCCTCACAACCTGAGAGAAGGTAAAGATAAAAGACAACCCGAATAATCCTATTCGATTTCTCCTGAACCGGAAACCATCCTCGAACTAAAACAAGTTCCTTCGAGTTCGTATGTAACTATACGATGGTCATATCTAAACAATATGGATCTTCGTAGTGATACGGAGTGTTCCGGAGAAATGCAAAGGTGAAGTAGGAGTGGCGATGATATACGCGGTTTCGTCGTGAATGATAGCAGTCGCAATTTCCTTTGCCCTCTTTCTAATCCCTTTATATGTCTTTACTTATTACCTTCTATACACCACACTTAGGCTAGTTAGTTTTCTTCCTTCCCTACCCTTCGGCACCAGCCTAAGGTTTGGAAGAAGCCTATCCAATAAGCTCAATAGGTTTACTCTCCTAAATAGCATGAGCCCTCGTAATCTAAGAGAAGGTAAAGGGAAAACACAACTGAATAGTCCTATTCTAGTTCTCCAGAACTGGAAACCATCTTCGACCTGAAATAAGTTTCTTCGAGTTCGTATGTAACTATACGATGGCTTATCCAATAAATGTGGATCCTCGTAGTGATACGGAATGTTCCGGAGAAATGTAAAGGGGAAAAGTAGGAGCAGCAATGATATATGCGACTATGACAATCCAAAAGCCAAAAGTGTTTTTAAGAAGGTTCGATTAACTTGGTTCATGAGTTTTAGTCTAGGGTCGGGCCATGGTTGCTGCCAAAGAGATAGAGAAAATAAACACTCAGCGTGCACTCTAATCTAGATCAGAATGGTTAATCACTTTATATAATCAGGATGTCTCTCACTGTATCCTCGAATTCTCCTCCAAACCCAAAGAAGAATTAGTCAGGATCATCTAAAATCACTCGAGGAGTAACACCTACTCATCAGTGAGAATCGGGATCCAACTATCATCGCATGATAACTTGATAGAAGCCACTCAAGTCACGACACTCCAGAAGGTATGTGCATACCTGACAAGTTTTCTGTATGTTTGAAACTCCCGATGTGATTTTTACCCCAAGAGGCTTATGACCTTGACAGAGGTCAACATATCATAAGTCGTAAGTCAAGTTCAACCCGTCATTTTCCTGGATTAACTTAGACCCACCTGCATATGTTCTTGACAGAGGTCAAAATGACCATGCGACTGTCCTAAATAATCGCATATCTATGCAACAAACAAGCATTACCCAGCTACCAAGCACTGTGCCTTGACAGATGTCAACATACACAGCATGAATACTAAGTAATACCTGTAAGAAATGACAGAAGGCTACGACTGGTTTTTGGCGAAAAACCTTTAACGTAATGAACTTGATATCGTTGAAGGAATCCAAGCGGTTTTACAAATATATAGGGGTGAAAACTTTTTGCTAAAGAGGTCACTCCTGGTGAAGGGATCTCGGATCTTTTCTCATCGAATGAGGTACAGGATATTCCAAACTGAATACCACGATGCAAAGCAAAAGAATCGACTATAGTAAAGTTATTACCCTGACGCAAACTTTTCCTCAAGAGGTCACTCCCGATGAAGGGATCTCGGCTCTTGCCTCGTGGAATGAGGTGCAGAATATTCATAACCGAATACCACTGTGCAAAGCAAAAGAGAACATCTGTAATGTCTGTTTTTCAAAAAAACTTGGTTCCAATAACATCATATAGGTTTTTTTATCCTTGCGTTAATCAGAATCAACGCAGTCCTATCAATTAAACATATCACAGCAGATAAAGAACCGAAAATATAATATACGTATATGCCATCCGCATTCGCCACTGGGCCCTGTCATCACCCGTTAGGTTACTTAACTAACGAGAGAACGGGGACTGGACTAGCGCGGGTGCAAAACATATACAACATCTGCTAGTATATATAAATATATATAACATTCTTCCCAAGCATGATATAAAGCAACATCACAGAAGCATCACAGAAACTCAGCCAAGCAACACAGAGTGGTGGATAATCCTGGAACCTCGGGTTTCACTTGAGCCGCAAATGAGACCCGACGTTCCCTGTCATGTGGATAGCCTGTGCAATGGAAACCTAGACCCCTACGTGTGCGGCAAGTTACCAGCCAATCTCAAAAGTGAGGCAACCCTAATCAACAAAGTGAATGGGCCACCCAGCACTGCACGGAATTCGGTAACTTGAGCACCCTACCTTGGGTCATAACTGCAGGGTTGCCTAGCACAGCAGCAAAGTTTCGGGAGGCATCGTCCATACCAATTTCAAAAATTTTCCATTCTAGCTAACCCTAACCCTAGAATCTTTACTAGAAAATGCGACGAACACTTATGTAAACATCTTTACAACTAAGTGAATGAGGAATACAACCTTTGTAGACCGGTCCTTCACTTCAAAAGCTCCGTGTAGTGGTCCCTTCGCTGCGAGTAATGATCTCCCAAACTCTAGTATGGGTTCCCTTGGGAAAATGAACAAGCTTGCTCGAAGTCTTCGAGACCGAAGATGACTACATTGAGGAGACTCAACCTCATGCTACCTCTTCACTAATGGTAGGTTGGTGAAGCAAACACCCTAAACTAAATGGCTAATAGTAGAGGATGATGAAGTAGGAAATGGGCTCACTTTAGTTTTCTTTTTCTCACAATATTTTCTCACCTTGAGAAAAGCTAGTGAGCTTTCTCATGAGGAAGATGAAGCTCAAGTGAAGAAATGAAGAATGAGAGAATGAACTCATGAGGTGAGAATAACAACCATGGGTGAGTTAGTGTCATACAATAACCCATGTAGAAATTAAACCATGGCTAACAATAATGGTTAGGTTAATAAATATCTACAAGTAAAACAAAAGGAGTGGATTTGGTCAATGGTTCCACAAGCTTCTACAAGCTTCAACCATGTGACTTAATTCCACTAATTTTGATTTACTTTAAATAAATAAAACCTTAACATTATTATTAGTATGGTGTGAGTCTCATACATCCATGACACATATGGCATCAAGCATGACACAAAATAATATACATTAATATATATCACATATATACTATATGCACACAAGTGAGAAAAGAAATCTTAAGTGAGCTAATATTAGTTAATGTAATGTAATATATCAAATATATAATTATACATTAAATTATTAAATCAACACTTGATTTAATAATCCGGTCATATCACATACAACCGACAAATATCAAATGTAACAATCTATCGAATCAACACTTGATCCGATAACCCGGCTATATCACATATAACCGAGCTATATCACATATCGCGAGAATAGAATGCGGTATCACATACGCGCATTAATCTCGGTCCCACACATATCACATATGTGCTCCTACTTCATTTCGCATGAACCAGGAAACCTCTGTGTAGGACTCTAAAGACTCGTCAATACGCCGGCAGTAGATGATGATCATATCAAACACCCACAAGCCGCAAGCAGTCTGCTAAATGTAATGACCACCCAGGTATTGAGCGATCAGAAGATCAACAAGCAAGCCTGCTCATACTGCTGCGAATCCAATCAGTAACACTACCGTACAGTTTGGTCTCTTCGTCTGATATGTCGCATATCTCGTCTGGGGGTGGTAAACGTCGGACCCCAATAACTCGATAAGTCGTGACGATGTGAGGCTCATAACGGGTCGAGAAACTACTGATAACACTTACCAGTAGATCTCAAAAACAGCCCTGGCCAGGGACTTCCTGTTATAACCAATCGAGCACAGCACAACATCAACCCCCAATACCGGGAGAGACGAAATCCTCTCCTATCGCACATTGCCTCCATGTGACTCGAGACTATACCCAAAAACCACCGTTTTGCACGTCCTCTTGAGCGTGTTAAGGTGGAAATCAAAGCACGGTGGGAATCACACAAGACTCTATGACGATCTCGGGTCGACAGACTAACCTGTACCAGTGTCACCAGAGAACAGCCATCTGACGTGAGGTATAATACCATCTAGGAGTTCTCAGCGAGTCCTTCCAGTGTACCCATGTAACACATTGGTATTCTTTTAGACTAAGTTCGTGTTAATTAGCATTAAAGTGTGTTTTTCATAAAATCTCGTAATTCATTTAACTTCCACATAAACTAGAATAAATCAAACTTTAATTGTGAAATCATGTGATCTTATATATAATGTGTTTTATTAATTATTAATTAGTTTAGTCTTCACTTAATTAGAAAATTTTCTTAATTATATTTTCCTAAGAAAAATTAGTGTAGCATGCAAAATTTCACCTTAGGCCAAGTTTTAATATGTCTACCATTTCAAATTTTTCATTTCACTCCTTTTAAATAAAACCCAAAACAAAATCAGCTTTAAAGAAAAAAAAAATAAGAAAAGAAATGAGGCATGGTGCATTTAATGGGCATGGGGGAGTGTTGACTTTGCACATTCTCTCTCTCTTCCCTTTCTCCTACACCCACAGCAGCAGCAGAAGAAGCAGCAGCAGCACATTCATCTTCTTCTTCTTCTTCTTCTTCTTCTTCTTCTTGCATCCAGGCACAAATCTCTACACAAAAATTCATCTTTTCTTCATTAAACCCTTGCAAAACACCTCCTTTGTTGGTCTTGATGGCAAATCTTTACCTTTGAAGGCAAGTGCAGCAAGTTTAGACCCCCTAAGACAAATTTAAGGTATTAAGCTCACCCAAATCCCTTTATTGCTAAACTTGTAGTTTTAATTAGCTAAAAGTTGTGTTTTTGTGAGTTTTAGTGCTAATTAGATGGTTTAAGTGAAGATTAGGGTTACTTAGGGTTTTTAGGGTTTGATTGACTTAATTAGGTGATATTAATGTTGTTTAAACCAAGTCATTTCTTCAGTTTACACTAAAATATCATTTTGTACCAAATTAGTGTTTTTAAAACGTTTTTAAGCAAGATTATAGGATACGGTGTATCTGCTATATCTGCGAGTATTTTCTTGATTTGCAAACATATATAGAATGATGTGCAGGCTTTTTAGAGTATTGTGTAGGATTTCGAGCCCGTTTTCCTCCCCAAAATCCGGCGAGATCCCTCCCAAATCCGATGTCACCAGCCTCTTGAAGGAATTGGGAGTTGGTGCTGTGCAGGGGGTGTCTGTATATTTTTGTCTGTGTTTGGTGTTGTTTATTTCCTTGGTCTTGTTCCAGGTAAAAATCTGGGACCAATTAACCTTAGTTAGTGTTTTGTGACTTCGCGACACGTACGCTTCGAGTCTGGGTTCTGTGTGTCGCAGCACATCGGGATAGTTCTGGGTTTGCACACACATGTTTTAGTGTATTGATTTGCATACGCATTTAGCTTGCGACGCTAGTTTCTCATGTGATCTTGTTATTGCATTTTTGCAGGGTTTTAGCCTTATGAATGTTGTTTGTGTAAATTCTAGGTTCGCAGGCGGGGACATCGGACGCCGCGAAGAAGGGGAAGCAGGTGGTCGGATACACTTAGCACGAGATCACCGGTAAGTAGATTTAACATTTACGGGGTAATCGCCCGTATGGCGTTAAGCGTCAGGGCTTGATAGGATATTGTAGTCGCGTGTTATATTCATATATATATATATATATATTGCTTGTGTATATATACCATTATAGCGTACCCCTCTTTTGTTGCATATAGACACAGTATTTATGTAACACCGCACGGTTACTAACGGTTCAAGATGCACGAGCACTATTTGTATGTTACACCCACACCGTTAGTGATTGGCATGACACTCGCACTATAGGATTGCTACAAACCATACATCATTTGGATTATCTCATCATTGAGGATTAGACATGATTCTGTCCCTTTGTGTGCATACATGCTTGCGTATATACCACTTGTACATCCATATTGGCACATATACATATTGTACACTCATGCTTGCGTATATACCACTTGTACATCCATATTGGCACATATACATATTGGCACATATACATATTGTATACTCATACTTGCGTATATACCACTTGTACATCCATTTTGGCACATATACATATTGTACACTCATGCTTGCGTATATACCACTTGTATATCCACATTGGCACATATACATATTGTACACTCATGCTTGCGTATATACCGCTTGTACATCCATATTGGCACATGTACATATCATACATTCATTCTTTCGTATATACCCACTTGTATATCCATATTGGTGCACATGCATATTGTACATCCATACTTGCGTGTGTGTGTGTGTCTTGGTGCATCCATGCCTACATACGTACTCTTACACATACATAGATGATGCTGACTTTGATTTTGGAAAATTAGGGACCGCATGAAATATTTTCAACTGGATCTATTTAAAAGAACGGTTTCCCCTTTTTACTCATAGTACAATTTTATGCGGTATACGACAAATTGCATGGATTTACGCAGTGAGTTTTGGATTCAGGCGATTTCTGAATTTGAGAACCGTGGTATTATTTTAAGAAAGTATGCACCATGCATTTTCTCTAGATATGATATTTCAGTGTGTCCACCATGCGTTTTCTCGGTTCTGAGACGTATGATATGTGAACCCGATTTGAGGAGCTGGATGAGGCCGATTGCGGGTACATGGTGGACCCGGTATGGTACCCCGGGGCAAGAAAAGGATGCTGTGTATACAGACGGTGAGCCTGGAAGAGGGACTACTACCAACCGGTGATTGGTTGGACCTGGCGGTTATCCGGAGGATACCGACCAGAGTCGAGAGATGGATATGGGCCGACCCATACTACCGGAGCCCGAGGGCCGATCCCGCAGACGGAGCCCGTGGGCCGATCCGGACTGACGAAGCCTGATATATGAGGATTTGCGTGTCGATACTGGACACGAGTATTTCATGATGTTTTCGGGTGCCGATGTTGGGCACCCCGCTTCTATGAGATTTACAGTATTTGAGGGCCGGATAGAGTGACGGCGGCTGAGTTATCGGGATTTTGGGGTGTTTTTGTTAGACACCGGGGTTTTCCAAGATGATGATTCGTGTAGATTATATTTTATCCCATGCTCAGCATCCATTGTTATGCATTGCATCATGTAGTCATAGTACCTGATAGAGTACTTTGCATGATTATTGCATACCCAGTTCATCATATAGATGTTATCTGATTGCACATGTTAGAGTATCGCAGTATATGCTTACTCGCGATTATCTTTATATGTTATTTACTATTCACGAGTTGGCAACTCACCCCCGTTGTGCCTCAGTGTTTGTAGGTCGACCCTCAGAGTAATTGCGACAGGGCTACCTCTTTGTATCTTTTTGCTACGGATACCACTGCAGTTGGCGTGTGAGCCGTTTTGCTGATGGGTGGGTTTGCGGTATCCGTTTATTTTCCATTTATACACTCTATTGTATCTAGTACTCTCCATCTACTATTTCATGTATTGGCTTAAAGACCAGTTGTGAGGACGATGTTGTATATTATTTTGTACACTGGATGTCGAGCTCGTATGAGCCGATTTTATTTATGCAGTTTTATCTTTTATGCTGTTTTTCGCTTATATTGTCCATTTCTTCGCTACGGCGTTGTATACTATTCTTGTGGTGGTTGTTTCCGCTGTTGGGCGTGATTTCTCCCGTTTGGGAATGTTTTATTCTTGTTATCAGTCATTTTACTTATATCATATTTTGTACCCGTTTTCGGGGCTAGTTTTACAAAGGAGGTGCTGCCGAAATTTTTAAGAAAATAACTTAAACTTTAAGGATTTTACTCAAGGTTTTCTAAAGGTTTTAGACTAATGTTTTCATCACTCACTATTTTAATGGTTTTGATTACTGGGTTTCGGCTTACTTAATCGCGTTATGCCTGTAGACGTTACACGGTTAAGTGCCGGTCACGGGCCGAACTTTGGGTCATGACAAAGTTGGTATCAGAGCGTAGGTTTTACCTTTGGATTGTAGAATGACCTTGGTATGATGGAGTTGGTAGCTGAAGCAGAGTGGCGTAGCGTGTGTATGTTCCGCGACATACTCACAACACGGTACTTCGCCTAAGTGACCTTAGGACTTATTGGTTGAAATTCCTTCATGATTATATATATTCTTGTGATTCGATTTCCGTGTTCTTATCGAATATTGTTTCATTTCCGACCATTATGCCACCGAAGACTACGAGGGCACAGAGAGCTGCCGCGAGAGCCGAGATTAGAGTTGACTCGTCTAAGACGAGGACTGACCCGGGCAGTACACCCGTTGTACCAGAGCAGACTGTTCCCCCTTCGACAGACCAGATCGCTATGCTAGGGGCCGGCATGCAGGAGATGCGCCAGATGATGGGGTAGTTAGTTGAGGCACTTCGAGCACAGTGACCAGAGATAGTTCCACCCGTTACGGGGACCGTGATGGTACCTACAGTTCAGGCAGTTGCACCTGCAACTACAAAGGTTATCACAGTATCACTATCTGAATTTATGAGGCTGAAGCCTCCAGTCTTCACAGGCACCGATGCAGCCGAGGACCCGTAGTCATTTATCGATAGGATGGCCCGGATATGTCGTTCACTCAGATGCTCAGATGCAAGATGGGTGGAGTTCCCGAGCTTTTGCCTGGAAGGTCTTACGTAGAAATGGTGCGAGTCGGAAGAAAAGGGCAGAGCAGCAGGTCTTCCTCCTATGACCTGGACTGAGTTCGTGATGGTATTTCTAGCCTGTTTCCTTCCACAGAGTGTCAGGGATGCTCGAGCGCGCAGATTCGAGTCATTACGCCAGACGCCGGATATGACGGTGGCGGAGTATGATGTGCAGTTCACTGAGCTATCTGTTTATGCCCCGTATTTAATGGCTACTGAGGAGATACGAGTCAAGAGGTTTGTTTGAAGCTTGCTTACCCCGTTGTTTCTTGCGATCAGCGTAAAGCATTGCGATACCTATGCAGCAACTATAGATGCAGCCCTATTAGTCGAGGAGCGCCTTGCTGAGACTTCGGTAGTTTCAGGGCCAAAGAGGGTTTGTACAGGTACGTCAGCACAGAGACAGCCATTTAGGCGCCGTGACAGGTTCCGTTCAGGTACGGAGGGTAGCGGAGGCTTAGGACGAGGTCAATTATTCAGCTCTTATCCCCAGGAGGGTCAGCCGGCACCATCTAGATGTTTCCGGTGCGGGAGTACTTATCATCGTATTCGAGATTGTCCAGAGCCACGTGAGGGCGAGACAGCCGTATCACATGTCACGTTTCCACCTTCTCCACCCCAGAGAGCGATGCCTCTTGTACCTGCTGTTGCTCCACGTCAGACTCATGCACAGAGAGGTCGTGGTCGCAGAGGGTTTGCTCAGAGAGGATGAGGTGGCCGAGGCAGAGGACAGCCAGCTGCCGGCAGAGGACAGCCAGTTGCTAGTAGGGGAACGCCAGTCGCAGGTAGAGGACAGGCATGAGTATTCACTTTGACGTATCAGGACGCGCAGGCGTCCAATACAGTAGTCTCAGGTACTCTTTCAGTATGTTCTTTTGATGCACACGTGTTGTTTGATCCGGGGTCTACACACTCGTATGTTTCTACACACTTCGTGCCGAGTTTAGGTAGAGAGTCTTGTTTACTTGATCAGCCTCTTGTTGTGACCACTCCTGTGGGCGAGTCGTTTGTTGCAGACACGTGTTCCGGTCGTGTGTTGTCCGTATTGGCGAGAGAGAGTTGCCTGTCGACTTGATCCTTCTTGATGTTGGAATTCGACGTTCTCCTGGGCATGGACTGGTTAGCCACGTGCTACACGTCTGTGGACTGCCGCGAGAAGACAGTTAGGTTTTGTTTTCCCAGCAAGTCGGCTTTTGTTGTGCACGGGGACTGTGGTGCCACCCCTCACAGTTTTATTTTGTCTCTTCGCGCTGGACAGCTTTTAAGGAAAGGATGTCAGGGATTTCTAGCCTATGTTTGCGATACTAGAGCTACAGAGGTTCCGTTGGACCAGGTCCCGATTGTTAGTGAGTTCCCTGATGTTTTCCTTGACGAGCTTCCTGGGCTACCTCCTGAGCGCGATATTGTTTCTGCGTTGACTTGATTCCCGGCACGGGGCCTATTTCCATACCGCCTTATCGGATGGCCCCGACGGAGCTCAGAGAGTTGAAGAGTCAGTTGCAAGATTTGCTGGATAAAGAGCTTATTCAACCTAGTGTGTCTCCTTGGGGTGCTCCAGTCCTGTTCGTCAAGAAGAAGGATGGCGGTTGGCGCTTATGTATTGACTACCGCCAGCTGAACAAGGTTATCGTACGGAACAGATATCCCTTACCACGTATCGATGACTTGTTCGACCGGCTTCAGGGTGCGGGATACTTTTCGAGGATTGACTTGCGATCAAGCTACCATCAGTTGCGGGTTCGGCAAGAAGATATTCCAAGGACGGCTTTTCGCACGTGTTACGGTCACTATGAGTTTTTGGTGATGTCGTTCGGACTCACCAACGCCCCAGCAGAATTTATGGACTTGATGAACCGCGTCTTCAGGCCGTATCTTGATCAGTTCATCATCGTATTCATCGACGATATCTTAGTGTACTCCCGGAGCCGAGAGGAGCATGAGCAGCACTTGCGTATTACGTTGCAGACCTTGAGGGAGCATCAGTTGTTCGCTAAATTCTCCAAGTGCGCATTCTGGCTCGACAGTGTAGACTTCTTGGGTCACATGGTGACGAGAGATGGTATATGTATGGACCTGAAGAAGATTGAGGCCGTTCAGCATTGGCCCAGACCAGCATCAGTTACAGAGATCCGCAGCTTCCTAGGCCTGGCCGGCTACTACCGACGATTTGTCCAGGACTTCTCCCGTATTGCTACACCGTTGACCGGGTTGACCCGGAAGGGAGTTCCTTTTGTTTGGACGGAGGCATGCGAGCATAGCTTTCAGCAGTTGCAGACTCGTTTGACTACAGCGCCGGTGTTATCATTGCCTTCGAGATCGGGCGGATTTGTGGTCTATTGCGACGCTTCTCGGGTGGGATTTGGGTGCGTATTGATGCAGCACGACAGGGTTATCGCGTATGCTTCTCGGAAGCTGAAGAAGCATGAACAGAACTACCCCACTCATGATTTAGAGATGGCTGCAGTGGTCTTTGCACTCAAGATCTGGTGACATTACCTATACGACGAGTCGTGCCAGATATTCACGGATCATAAGAGTTTGAAGTACATATTTTAGCAGCGAGACCTGAATCTGAGACAGCGGCTTGGATAGAACTAGTGAAGGACTACGATTGCGAGATCCTTTATCATCTGGGCAAGGCGAATGTAGTGGTGGATGCTTTGAGTCGGAGGCCCGGAGGTAGTCTATCTTGTTTGAGCACAGTGCAGAGACAGTCGTCGGCAGATTAGCAGACTTTATACGACAGCCGAGTGCAGTTCGAGTTTACTCCGACCGAAGGACAACTTGCGCATATCCGTGCACGTCCACAGTTGCTTGACCGTATCCGTGAGGCACAGCCCAGTGATGACCGTCTTTCAGAGATCAGGGAGAAGATTAGATAGGGCAGAGACTCCGAGTTCGTGATCGATGAGCAGGGGGTACTGCGATTTGGGACTCAACTGCGCGTACCAGATTCTGAGGGACTGAGGCGTAAGATTCTCGAGGAGGCGCATCAATCGTTATACAGTGTTCATCCAGGTTCCACCAAGATGTACCATGATCTGAGAGATGTTTACTGGTGGGAAGGGATGAAGAGGGACGTCACAGACTTCGTGTCGAGATGCCTGACTTGTCAGGAAGTCAAAGCCGAGCACCAGAGGCCTGCGGGAGAGCTACAGCCGTTGCCCATTCCGGAGTGGAAATGGGAGCAGATTTCTATGGAATTCATTGTGGGTCTACCTAGGACCAGTCGAGGGTATGACTCCATTTGGGTGATCGTGGATCGATTGACGAAAGCGGCTCACTTTCTGCCAGTAAAGACCACTTTTAGATTCGCTCAGTATACCCAAATATACATCGACGAGATCGTATGATTGCATGGAGTCCCGACATTTATTGTGTCCGACCGAGGCATCCAGTTTACCAGCCGACTATGGCAGAGGCTTCAGGAGGCTTTGGGCACTCGCTTGAGTTTGAGCACAGCATTTCATCCGCAGACCGACGGCCAGTCAGAGCGGACTATTCAGACTCTTGAGGATATGCTCCGAGCGTGCGTTTTAGATTTCGGAGGTAGCTGGGATCACCAATTGCCCTTAATAGAGTTCTCCTACAACAGCAGTTTCCAGGAGACGATCCAGATGGCACCATTCGAGACTCTATATGGGAGGAGATGCAGATCGCTCGTCTGTTGGACAGAGCTCAGCGAGAGCAGTATTTTAGGGCCGTAGATTGTTGAGGAGACGACCGCGAAAATCCAGTTGATTCGTGATAGGATGAGAGCATCCCAGAGCAGGCAGTGATCTTATGCAGACCGTCGTCGGCGCAGACTTGAGTTTTCTGTTGGCGATCATGTTTTCTTGAGGGTCTCCCCAATGAAAGGCGTGATGGGATTTGGGAAGAAGGGGAAACTTAGTCCCAGATATGTGGGCCCCTTCGAGATCCTCGAGCTTATTGGTGTTGTTGCGTATCGGTTAGCTCTTCCGCCTAGTTTCCCAGACGTTCACCCCGTCTTTCACGTTTCAATGCTCCACAAGTATCTTCATGATCCTTCGCATGCGATTCAGCACCCGACGATCCAGCTGGAGCACGACCTTTCTTTTGCAAAGCAGCCGGTGATCATCTTGGATCGACAGGTGAAGAAATTGAGATCGAAGGTTATACCGTCCGTCAAGGTCCTTTGGCGTGGCCCGAGCAGCGGGGAGGTCACCTGAGAGACCGAGGACGAGATGAGGAAGAAATATCCCCATCTCTTTGAAGGTACGCGTAGCTAGATTTTTTAATTCGGGGACTGAATTTCTTTAAGGGGAAGATTATAACACATTAGAATTCGTTTAGACTAAGTTCGTGTTAATTAGCGTTAAAGTGTGTTTTTCATAAAATCTCGTAATTCATTTAACTTCCACATAAACTAGAATAAATCAAACTTTAATTGTGAAATCATGTGATCTTATATATAAATATGTTTTATTAATTATTAATTAGTTTAGTGTTCACTTAATTAGAAAATTTTCTTAATTATATTTTCCTAAGCAAAACTAGTGTAGCATGCAAAATTTCACCTTAGGCCAAGTTTTAATATGTCTACCATTTCAAAATTTTCATTTCACTCCTTTTAAATAAAATCCAAAACAAAATAAGCTTTAAAGAAAAAAAAATAAGAAAAGAAATGAGGCATGGTGCATTTAATGGTCATGGGGGAGTGTTGACTTTGCACATTCCCTCTCTCTCTCTCTCTTCCCTCTTTCCTACACCCACAGCAGAAGCAGCACATTCATTATCATCATCATCTTCTTCTTCTTCTTCTTCTTCTTCTTCTTGCATCCAAGCACAAATCCCTACACAAAAATTCATCTTTTCTTCATTAAACCCTTACAAAACACCTCCTTTGTTGGTCTTGATGACAAATCTTTGCCTTTGAAGGCAAGTGCAGCAAGTTTAGACCCCCTAAGACAAATTTGAGGTATTAAACTCACCCAAATCACTTTATTGCTAAACTTGTAGTTTTAATTAGCTAAAAGTTGTGTTTTTGTGAGTTTTAGTGCTAATTAGGCGGTCCAAGTGAAGATTAAGGTAAGTAAGGGATTTTAGGGTTTGGTTAACTTAATTAGGTGCTATTAATGTTGTTTAAACCAAGTCATTTTTTCAGTTTACACTAAAATACCATTTTGTACAAAATTAGTGTTTTTAAAACGTTTTTAAGCAAGATTATAGGATACGGTGAATCTGCTATATCTGCGATTATTTTCTTGATTTGCAAACATATACAGAATGATGTGCAAGCTTTTTAAAGTATTGTATAGGATTTCGAGCCCGTTTTCCTCCGCAAAATCCGGCGAGATCCCTCCCAAATCCGATGTCGCCGGCCTCCTGAAGGAATTGGGAGTTGGTGCTATGCAGGGGGGTGTCTGTATATTTTTGTCTGTGTTTGGTGTTGTTTATTTTCTTGGTCTTGTTCCAGGTAAAAATCTGGGACCAATTAACCTTAATTAGTGTTTTGTGACTTGCGCGACACGTACGCTTCGAGTCTGGGTTCAATAGGTTCTGTGTGTCGCAGCACATCGGGATAGTTCTGGGTTTGCACACACATGTTTTAGTGTATTGATTTGCACACGCGTTTAGCTTGCGACGCTAATTTCTCATGTGATCTTGTTATCGCGTTTTTGCAGGGTTTTAGCCTTATGAATGTTGTTTGTGTAAATTCTAGGTTCGCAGGCGGGGACTTCGGACACCGTGAAGAAGGGGAAGCAGATGGTCGGATACACTTAGCACGAGATCACCAGTGAGTGGATTTAACATCTACGGGGAAATCGCCCATATGGCGTTAAGCGTCAGGGCTTGACAGGATATTGTAGTCGCGTATTATATTCATATATATATATATATATATATATATATATATATATATATATTGCTTACGCATATGTACCATTGTAGCGTACCCCTCTTTTGTTGCATATAGACACAGTATTTATGTAACACCGCACGGTACTAACGGTTCAAGCTGCACGAGCACTATTTGTCTGTTACACCCACACCGTTAGTGATTGCCATGACACTCGCACTATAGGATTGCTACGAACCATACATCGTTTGGATTATCTCATCATTGAGGATTAGACATGATTTTGTCCTTTGTGTGCATACATGCTTGCGTATATACCACTTGTACATCCATATTGGCACATATACATATTGTACACTCATGTTTGCGTATATACCACTTGTGCATCCATATCGGCACATATACATATTGTACACTCATACTTGCGTATATACCATTTGTGCATCCATATCGGCACATATACATATTGTACACTCATGCTTGCGTATATACCACTTGTACATCCATTTTGGCACGTATACATATTATACACTCATACTTACGTATATACCACTTGTACATCCACATTGGCACATATACATATTGTACACTCATGCTTGCGTATATACCATTTGTACTTCCATATTGGCACATGTACATATCATACATTCATTCTTGCGTATATACCCACTTGTATATCTGGTGCACATGCATATTGTACATCCATACTTGCGTGTGTATGTGTGTATGTGTGTGTGTGTATCTTGGTGCATCCATGCCTACATACGTACTCTTGCACATACATAGATGATGCTGACTTTGATTTTGGAAAATTGGGGACCGCATGAAATATTTTCAACTGGATCCATTTAAAAGAGCGGTTTTCCCCTTTTACTCATAGTACGATTTTATGCGGTATACAACACATTGCATGGATTTACGCAGTGAGTTTTGGATTCATGTGATTTCTGGATTTGAGAACCGTGGTATTATTTTAAGAAAGTATGCACTGTTTTAAAAATCCGGTTTCTCTTGATATGATATTTCATTGTGTCCACCATGCGTTTTCTCGGTTCTGAGACGTATGACATGTGAACCCGATTCGAGGAGCTGGATGAGGCCGATTACGGGTATATGGTGGACCCGGTATGGTACCCCGGGGCAAGAAAGGGATGCTGTGTATACAAACGGTGAGCCTGGCAGAGAGACTACTAGCTACCGGTGATTGGTTGGACCTGGCGGTTATCCGGAGGATACCGACCAAAGTCGAGAGATAGATATGGGCCGACCCGTACTGCCGGAGCCCGAGGGACGATCCTGCAGACGGAGCCCGTGGGCCGATCCGGATTGACAGAGCCTGATATATGAGGATTTGCATGTCGATGCTGGACACGAGTATTTCATGATGTTTTCAGGTACCGATGTTGGGCACCCCGCTTCTATGAGATTTACAGTATTTGAGGGCCGGATAGAGTGACGGCGCCTGAGTTATCGGGATTTTGGGGTGTTTTTGGTAGACACCGGGGTTTTCCATGAAGATGATTCGTGTAGATTCTATTTTATCCCATGCTCAGCATTCATTGTTATGCATTGCATCATGTAGTCGCAGTACCTGATAGAGTACTTTGCATGATTACTACATACCCAGTTCATCATATAGATGTTATCTGATTACACATGTTAGAGTATCGCAGTACGTGCATACTCGCGATTACCTTTATATGTTATTTACTATTCACTAGTTGGCAACTCACCCCGTTGTGCTACAGTGTTTGCAGGTCGGCCCTCAGAGTAGTTGCGGCAGGGCTACCTCTTTGTATCTTTTTGCTACGGATACCACTGCAGTTGGCGTGTGAGACGTTTTGCTGATAGGTGGGTTTGCGGTATCCGTTTATTTTCCATTTGTACACTCTATTGTATCTAGTACTCTCCATCTACTATTTCATATATTGACTTAGAGACCAGTTGTGAGGACGATATTGTATATTATTTTGTACTCTGGATGTCGAGTTCGTGTGAGCCGACTTTATTTATGCAGTTTTATCTTTTATGTTGTTTTTCGCTTATATTGTCCATTTCTTCGCTACAGCGTCGTATACTATTCTTGTGGTGGTTGTTTCCGCCGTTGGGCGTGATTGCTCCCGTTTGGGAATGTTTTATTCTGTTATCTGTCATTTTACTTATATCATGTTTTGTACCCGTTTTCGGGGTTAGTTTTACAAAGGAGGTGCTGCCGAAATTTTTAAGAAAATAACTTCAATTTTAAGGATTTTACTCAAGGTTTTCTAAAGGTTTTAAACTGATGTTTTTAAACTAATGTTTTCATCACTCACAATTTTAATGGTTTTGATTTCTGGATTTCGGCTTACTTAATCGCGTTACGCCTGTAGACGTTACGTGGCTAAGTGCCGGTCACGGGCCGAACTTTGGGTCGTGACAACCCAGTCTCCACTGAGCACCCGTATACCATCTCTGATGTCAAACACCAATGGATATGGGATCATCTATCGCCCATCTACATGGGTCGAGAAGCTATACGCTAGTCTACTCTGGTATATCGATGCCCTGTCTCGATACACCCACGAATAGGAATATTAAAAGATGTACTCACGGACTACCTCTGTCCCACTAGTATGATCCGCATCATAATTCAGGTAGTCAAGTACACATCCTAAAGGCTTTATCAACATGTAACAGAGAGACAATCAGTATACATGTTAAGATAAAGAGTAACCAGATAGCATACTATCATGTCGAGCAAGAAAGTCCTCCCTATGTATGTCCAAGCATCCACTATAATATACATCATATGTACAATAATGGCCTCTAGGGCATACATATAACTAACAATCACCCACTTGCACTAGGGCCATCATATAGCAATGGTTGTAGTATCCCATACTCAACCATCACATAAAAGTCTCTCTTGGAAAAAGACTTTTGTGAGTGGATCCGCTGTGTTGTCATCTGAGTCTACTCTCCTAACCTCGATCTCCCTGGAGATCAACCATCTCCATGATCAGGTGATACTGCCTTCGAATATGTCTGGGTTACTGATGGGACGGGGGTTCCTAGACATAAGACACAACTCCATTGTCATACAATGGTAAGAACGAAGTTCATCTCATGAACTTATATACACCCAGACTGCCTCTTTGGTAGTTTCGTTGGTAGCGATGTATCCAGCCTTTATCGTCTAGTTTGTCACGGTATCTAGCTTGGAACTCTTCTAACATACCGTCCCTCTACTGAAGGTAAAGACAATGCCTGTGACTGACATTCAGTCGACCTTACCACCCTGGAAGCTATCCAGTGATTCTCCTCAGGATCGATTGATACCATCTCACTACACCTAGTGAGAATCCAAACATCCACTTAGATCTATCTCATAGATCCAAAATCCAGGATTTAGGATGTATCACCTTGATCCTGTATGGAGAATCGTTGTGATAAGAGGAGATTGACCGAGTGTAGCATAGGAAACACCTTCCCTATCAAGAGTATGTCATCTACGTACAATATGAGGAAGACCACCTTACTCTCTACTACCTTTTTGTATATACAAGGTTCATCTACGATTTTGATGAAGTCAAACACTTTGACTACCACATCAAAAAAGATGTTCCAACTCCGCGATGCCTGCTTTAACCCGTTAAGCAACTTGCACACGTTTCCGCTGCTCCCATTGTCTACGAAGCCCTCTGGATGCATACTTACAGACGCTCTCTGATTGATCTGTATTTTTGTATAGTAATTAACCGCAATCAATAACGGTGTCGCGTGTAGCTAGACCGAGATGAGTACGGGTCGTCCTCTGGGAAACGTTGAATATTTTATTCTTACTTTAGGCGTGTTGAGAAAGGAGGAAGAATAAAGAATGGTGAAGAATGGTTGTAGGATCTAGATCTACGTTAAACATGGATGCAAAATATAGATCTAGATTAACTACGGATGTAGGTTTTATAGTAGAAAGGGGCTTGTAGGGTTCATTAGGATTTAGTAGTCATGGATGATTAATTAAAAATTACTCTTTTTATCCTTTAATAGATTTAAAACTAGAACGACAGTGATGCATGTAGATTAGGGTTTCTGGAGGGAAAAAGGTTCCCACTCTTAACCCATATTTCGACATAGATCTCCGTTCATTTCTAGCCTTTACCAAAACAATTGTTAATCTAATCTCTAATCGCGGTCGAGACTAGCAATGAATTGGTAGCGTGCCCGATTAGAATGTTAACTATTCTTTTGATAAAGTTTATAAACTTTATAAGACGTAAAAATAGTTTAAGGAACTGCATCATCCATTAATCTACCCTAATCCCATGAACCCTAACAAGCGAAGAATTACTCGCTCATGTTAGGAGAAGAAGAGATGGAAAGGGAAATCATATTAAAACTACAAAGAAATAGAATAAGAAAAACAACTACCTTTATTAATCAACAAAATTCATTTACACTTTGTTCCCTTAGAAATGATTACAAAATGCTAGTTTTTCTTCTCGATCTCTTCTAAGGAGGTAGACGAATCGTTGATGATCAGCCTGGATGCGTGAACCTGTCGCGGACTTCGTGATCTCTTCAGCTTGATTATTTTTCCAAGAGGCTCTCGGTCCTTATTTATAGTCCCAAAGCCAGAACCCAAGCTGCCTAATTTGGAAGTCAGAAGTTAAGATCCTAACAGCGAAATCTAAACTTCCCAATCTTCTGAACCGCGGCGGAACCGCGGCCAATAGGTGGGTTTGGCCGTGGTTCCGCGGTCAAACAAGGAGATCATCTGTTAGTTTTTCTGGGGCTTCATCTTGATGACATGTGGTGATCTTTTGAATATCTGGAAACTGAAAATCTTTTCTACGTCACTGCCAGAGTTTATTTCTTTAGTTTACTTTCTTAATTAGGCAAGTTTGTTTTGCCAACTTTGATTTCCTTGATTTCAGTCCTGAAAATTCTGCACAATAACTCAACAAATAATATTAGTTTATTTTATGGAGATATTAACTTAACCATTAAGAATTGGTCAAAGGCTTTTAATAAGGTAAGTATATTTAAATGGGCCAAATGTTACATGGATATTATATGCTTACTTTTTCCTACCAAATGTTAATTATAATATATAAACACATAAAAATAGTATTTTTACAGATAAATCCTCATATGTATCATATATTATAATAAACACCTTTTATTATATAGAAATAGTAGGAAAAATGTCATATTAAATGTGCGGTTTTATCAACTGAACAAATACCCCCAAACTTATCTTTGATCGTCCCGAGCAAACTAGTTTATTCAAGAGAAGGAGAAAAAGAAAGGAGAAAGGTAAGCATACTTTTGTAGGCAACACGATTGCACTGAGCATGTGCAACAAGCCGTTAAACCTCTAGGTGTCCCTAGTAGGAGGGGTGGTGTCTCCTGAGGGTTTTCAGCGGATTACACCCACAAAATCGCATAATAAAAGAAAGATAGTGAAAGTTACATATAAAGATAAGAACTATAAAAGAAAAAACTTGAAAATAAGAGTTTTCAACTACATCAGTTTTTCAGTTGCTACGAGCCCTATCTTAATGGTCATGAAAAAATGTTAGAAATCACATCATCCCTCAATAAAACATCGCCTTTAGTTTTCCTCCCTATCTTTCCTCCAAACATCGATCATATACCCCTACGTGTGTGTAAAAGACATCCCTACACTCGGAGAATTCAATTCAAGCTATCATACTCTTGTCCATCACCTCAGTACTTTTTAATCAATGAATATTTAGATGGATTTGCTCACACATTTTTCATGCGACCTTTAATACTTATTGAGGCACTAACCGACCGATTACTCATGTGCTTGCTTATTAGACGTATTAGTATTTTCCTCGTCTTGCAACACCTAAGGCTTAGCAGTGACTCCCAAACCAGTTGGTCTAAGGCACTAGATGATGAAGCACCCTCGCTATATTTTTTTATTGCTGCCTTGGTGATAACAGAACCAGTGTTTATTTTTTTCTTTTCACCATTTTATCTTTTATTTTCCACTTTTATTTTCTTCATACTTTGGCTTTTAGACAAGAGCATTTCAAGGTATTCTCTACTATCCCGAGTTTCAAGACGTGTGTAAGTGCGTATAGTAGGGTATCAACGTTCAAATGTTTGGCTTCCGGAATATGAACTATTTTTCAGACTTATTTTTATGCTCAGATTAGTGAATTCCTTCATCTTACCAACCCTTGGGACAACGGCTCATAACTACTTATTACTAGTTTCGTTTAAGAAAACTTCTAACTTTCTTGGTTTTCTTAAATTTTTCTAATCTTTTATATGTAAATTTTCACTTTCAAACTTTCATTATCAAAAAAACTTTGTGCATATATATAGTATAATGCAAAGTATCGCATAAATAAGCACAAACCTCCCCCAAACCTGTTTGCAGCAGTGTCCTCACTATTGTCATCTTTTAAATCTCAAAAACCTGTAGACTTGGCAGGAAAGGTTATTAACGGGGGCAACAAAAATAATGACAGTGAAATCCTCCCCTAAACTTATTTCTGGCTCGTAATTTTGTAAAAATTTTCTTTCAAGAGCCGAAATATCCCCCCCCCCCAAAAAAACTTGAGTAAAATCGTATTAAGCATTTAAAATTATGAGGGGGGTTAAAATTATTGGTCAAAGTAAAGCCTTACAAAGACCAAAAGTCAACACCAACCATTCAAAAATTTTATCGATGAAGCATCAAGGTTGGTGGAAGAACATGTTGCCTATTGGCGTGAAGAAGTGGGGAGGAGATAAGAGGTGTAATGGAAAAGGCTTACGTCTCGGTTTGTAGAGACGAAGCAATGATGATCGATTACTCGCATTCTCAGTCTTGATAAGAAGATGTGGCGGTTCAACTTCTTTGGGTTGGGGTTGATTCATCACAACGCCCATGTCTTCTAAGAATGCGAGTTCTTCAGCGAAGATTTCTTCAAAACTTTCATTGATATCCCGAATAATAATCTCATCAGAAAGAATAGGATGATACTCGGACTCCTTAAAAGGTTCATATTTAGCGTTAGATGTTGACCCGGACAACAACGTAATAGTGGAGTCGAGATCAGTATCGTGAAGCTCTTCAATTTTGCAGCTGTCGGAATCTATTGTTTCGATAGAACACACATGAGCATAGGGTTCGGAGGGTTCACTTCCCAACTTGTAAATGTTAAGCTCAATTGACATCTTCGTGAAGGATAGGTTCATAAAGCCGTTACGGCAATTGATTACAGCGTTGGAAGTCGCAAGAAAAGGTCGACCTAAAATCACTGGAATTTGGTTCCGTGGGTTCACTACAGGATGTGTATCTAGAACAATAAAGTCCACAGGAAATACAAATTCCCCGATTTTTATTAACACATCCTCCAGTTCACCCCTAGGTTTGGTGATTGATCGGTCGGCCATCTGGAGAGTGCAGTGAGCTGGTTTCAACTCTCCGATCCCTAACTGCTCATAAACCGAGTAAGGAAGCAGGTTAACACTTGCGCCAAGGTCAAGTAGAGCACGGTTAATATGTTTACCCCCAATAGAAATAGAAATTGTAGGACAGCCAGGGTCCTTACGTTTTCTAGGTAATTGTTGGGGAAAAACTGTGTCTACAGTACTCGACATGAACACCTTTTTTGGCACTTGAGTCTTCCTCTTCCTAGTGCACAAATCCTTGAGAATTTTTGCATAAGCCGGGACTTGTTGTATAGCATCTAGGAGAGGGATATTGATGTTAACCTGTTTAAAAATTTCAGTGATCTTCTCCATTTGCGGACTTGGTCTGTTGCCCCTTAACCTGTTTGGATAAGGTGCTTTATCAATAAGGGTTGGGTCGAACATTGGAGAGGATTGTGGGGATGGAATGGATCCCAGAATTGGAGTGGGGATCGTTTTAGATAGATTTATGGAAGTGGGCTGAAGGTTCGAGCCTTGTGGGAAGCATAGAATAGGCTCGGAAGTAGGTGGGAGACTAGACGAATTAGGGGAAGAAGTAGAAGCCAGGGTATCATTGGTATCACTAACATCATCAACTTGTTCACCCACTTGGTTATCCAGCACTCTTCCCGATCTCAAAGCAGTAACGGCACTCATATTATAACTTTGTGAGTGGCCAAGATTTGGTAGGGGTTGAGACGGAAGTTTCCCTTTCTCTCTCGCACTCATTACGACGTTCAACTGTTTAATACTCTCACCGTGGGAGGCGGAGTCTTTCTTAATGGTATCAATAGAAGACTTCATATCAGCCGACATTTGAATGGTATGTTTCGTAAACAAATCCAAAGTTTGTGCAAGTGAAGAGTTATCAGTACCGGCCAATTGCAGTGTAGAAGTGTTGGCCGGATTTTGAAAATTTTATGACTGAAAGGGGTGCTGACTTTGTGGTTGTGGTTGCTGTGGAGGAGGTCTTTGATAATTGCTTTAGAACTGATTTTGATTTTGGGGTTGGTTTTGGTTCCAAGCAAAGTTAGGATGATTCCTCCATCCCTGATTGTACGTGGAAGAATAAGGATCGTTTCTAGGTCGCTGCTAAAAAGCAGCATTAGTTTGCTCATGACCTTGAAACGGTGCATTCATAGGACATTCTTCCGTCAAGTATGAAGGATCTGAACAGCAACCATACACGGTCTTAGGAAGCGTTACCTGATTTAGGGAGACTGATGAGAATTTGTTCTCAATAGCGTCGAGTTTCTTCTGCATCGCTGCCATTTCGGCTTTTACTGCGATGGAAATATCGAGCTGATGAATACCTCCCCTAAATGAAGGTGGTCTTACGCTTTTCCACTGCAAAGTGTTTTCAGCGAGGTCTTCCAGATATTTCCAAGCTTCATCATCATCTTTAGACATGAAATTGCATTGACAATTTGTTTCAAGCATCTGCTTTGTCGCTGGTTAATGCCCTCATATATAATTCGGCACAAATCCCATCTATTTATTCCATGATGAGGACATTGGACAAGCAGATCCTTGAAACGTTCAAAGCACTTCCAAAATGGTTCATTGGGAAGCTGGGTAAACTGGTTGATCTCGCTTCTAACACGGGCGGTCTTATGGTTTGGGTAAAACTTCTTAAGAAATGCTATTACAAATTCATCCCAATTAGTGATAGAGTGTGCGGCAGTATTATAAAGTCATTTTTCTGCCAAGTCGCACAAAGTGAATGGGAGAAGACGCAAGCGCATGGCATCCACAGTCAGTTGTGAAGTACCCATCATTGCGCATACGTTTTCGAATTTAGTGATGAAAACGTACGCGTCTTCAGACTCAAGCACATGAAATTTGGACAACGGATTGATGTAGTGGGTTTTAATTTCAAAATTATCCCCGTTGGCTGGTGGAATAGATAAGCAAGTAGGAAGTGGACCACGGATAGGATAGCATCTTTCTTGGAGAGAGATGCGCGGTGGATTCTGCGCACCTACGGGTGGTGGCAGCGTGGTGTTATAATCTGATGGAGTACCGTCCATCTCGGTTGATGTGGTGTGTGGTGGGGGAAAAGAAGATGAAAAAGCACCGACTTCGGAGTCGATAGCAGGAACGCGGACAAGACGGGCACTAGAATTCCTTGTCCAGCCAAGCATGCACTAAGTGGGTTTAGCGCAAGTGGCAGCGTGTGTACTTTTAAAAATGGTTTGTTTTGAAAAGTGTGTCGGACTTAGACAAATCATACAAAAATGCACAAACAACCCTAGAACTAAGGTTACCTAGGTCAAGTCTCTAGACCGCTCCTAGACTTCCAAAGGAAAAGCCGCAGGATCAATCCTCTACCACCTCTTTACTACTCTTGTGGCCAGGTAAGTGCCAGGTAAGTGGGAGGTTCTTCACTACGTAAGTAGTGGGCCTAATTAAGTAACCACTTGCCTTAGACACACTTGCCTAGGCACAATAAAAGTAATGCGGATAAGCGATAGATTACCCATGACCTTCCTCTGTCCTTATTGAGCGCGACAGTCCTTAGAGTCTTGTCTAGATATTTTTTAAATTAATGTAGCGTTGATGCGAATGCTCATTTTGTGATTTGTAGGGCTTAGGAAGGGTGATGAAATCCCCACCTAATCTGAATTTTGGTCGTGTCCCTTAAAATTCATATTAAAATATGAAATAACAAACCAATAACAAAACTTTGCAAAAAGATTTTTGAGCGGCGATATTTTGCAAAGAATCCTGCAGAAAAGATATTTTATTGGATTTCGGAGGAGAGAGAAAGAAATATAAAAGATACCAGAGAATTTGGAAACCCTAAATCCCGTAACGCGCCACGGTTCCGCCGCCAATATGCTCCTTGTGCCGCGGTTCCGCCACCGACTAGGAAGATCTAAAGAAGATTTTTGCTACGTGGCCTCCCTTCCTTCTCTGGGTCTTGATGAATGTCTCTAGATCTCTGTTTCCTCAAGTCTGTGACTCTAAATTCCCTCGCAAAAATCGCACACTTATCGTTAAATATGCAAGATGCAGTTTGTTTTTTTTTTTATGATATAAATCGAATAAGAATTCAGCACAAATAGTAAGAATAAAAAAATTACGCACGTATCCCCGGCAACGGCGCCATTTGATTGATCTGTATTTTTGTGTAGTAGTTAACTGCAATCAATAACGGTGTCGCGTGTAGCTAGACCGAGATGAGTACGGGTCGTCCTTTGGAAAACGTTGAATATTTTATTCTTACTTTAGGCGTGTTGAGAAAGGAGGAAGAATAAAAAATGGTGAAGAATGGTTGTAAGATCTAAATCTACGTTAAACACGGATGCAAAATATAGATCTAGATTAACTACGGATGTAGGTTTTATAGTAGAAAGGGGCTTGTAGGGTTCATTGGGATTTAGTAGTCATGGATGATTAATTAAAGATTACTCTTTTTATCCTTTAATAGATTTAAAACTAGAACGACAGTGATGCATGTAGATTAGGGTTTCTGGAGGGAAAAGGGTTCCCACTCTTAACCCCTATCTCGATATGGATCTCCGTTCATTTCTAGCCTTTACCAAAACAATTGTTAATCTAATCTCTAATCGTGGTCGAGAGTAGAAATGAATTGGTAGCGTGCCCGATTAGGATGTTAACTATTCTTTTGATAAAGTTTATAAACTTTATAGGACGTAAAAATAGTTTAAGGATCTTCATCATCCATTAATCTACCCTAATCACATGAACCCTAACAAGCGAAGAATTACTCGCGCATGTTGGGAGAAGAAGAGATAGAGAGGGAAATCATATTAAAACTACAAAGAAATAGAATAAGAAAAACAACTACCTTTATTAATCAACAAAATTCATTTACACTTTGTTACCTTAGAAAATGATTACAAAATGCTAGTTTTGCTTCTCGATCTTTTCTAAGGAGGTAGACGAACCGTCGATGATCAGCCTGGATGCGTGAGCCTGTCGCGGACTTCGTGATCTCTTCAGCTTGATTATTTTTCCAAGAGGCTCTCGGTCCTTATTTATAGTCCCAAAGCCAGAACCCTAGCTGCATAATTTGGAAGTCAGAGGTTAAGATCCTAACAGCGAAATCTAAACTTCCCAATCTTCTGAACCGCGGCGGAACCGCGGCCAATAGGTGGGTTTGGCCGCGGTTCCGCGGTCAAACAAGGAGATCATCTGTTAGTTTTTCTGGGGCTTCATCTTGATGACACGTGGTGATCTTTTGAATATCTGGAAACTGAAAATCTTTTCTACGTCACTGCCAGAGTTGATTTCTTTAGTTTACTTTCTTAATTAGGCAGGTTTGTTTTGCCAACTTTGATTTCCTTGATTTCAGTCCTGAAAATTCTGCACAATAACTCAACAAATAATATTAGTTTATTTTATGGAGATATTAACTTAACCATTAAGAATTGGTCAAAGGCTTTTAATAAGTTAAACATATTTAAATGGGCCAAATGTTACATGGATATTATATGCTTACTTTTTCCTACCAAATATTAATTATAATATATAAACACATGAAAATAGTTTTTACAGATAAATCCTCATATGTATCATATATTATAATAAACACCTTTTATTATATAGAAATAGTAGGAAAAATATCATATTAAATGTGCAGTTTTATCAACTGAACACTCTCTTCTAAATCACTATTTAGAAAAGCAGTCATGACATCCAACCGCCAGATATCGTAGTCATGGTATGTAGCAATGGCAAGTAGGATCCGGATGGACTTAAGCATAGCTACTGGAGAAAAAGTTTCATCATAAACCACAACTAATGAAGAGAACCTTTTATAATAAGTCTAGCTTTGAAATTCTCAACTTTTCTATCTACACCAAGTAATCTTCTCAAGATATACTTGCTCCTGATGGAGATTTAACCCTTCAGATATAGCAACCAAAGTCCATACTATGTTGGTGTACATAGATTCCATCTCAGATCGCTTAGCATCCATCCATTCTTACAGAGTCACCACTCTTGATGTCCTGCTCGAAACTAGTTGTGTCATCATCTGATGATGCAATTCTCGCTTCCACTGTCATAGAGAAAACCAAAGTATCTCTCAGGTGGATGAGAAACCCTACTAGATCGGCGGAGTGGCTGAGCTCCTTCGGGAACTATTGAATCCTCTGATTTTACCAAATCATCAGTTGTAGTTTGTATAGCTGGAACTCCTTCCAGTTCTACCTCATGACCATAAATTTGTTTCCAAAATAAATTCATTTTCTAAAAAGATGGCATGCCGAGAAATAAAACACCTTTTGTTCCTCGGTGCGGTAGAAGATATTTCCTTGCGAATGCTTGGGATATCCAACAAACTTCCACAGAACTGACCTTGCCTCGAGCTTGTCCGAATTTTTCTTTTAGACATAGGTCGGACAACCCCAAATCTTAACTTACTTAAGAGATGAGCTCTTCCCATACCATATCGCATATGGAGTGGTAGGCACCTGATTTGGTTGGAACCCAATTCAATAGGTATGCAGCTTCTCAAGTGCATAACCCCAAAGGAAATAGGCAACTCAGTAGTACTCATTATAGAACGCACCATATCTCATAGGGTGCGATTGCTCCGCCCCGATATACCGATGTGTTGTGGTGTATACGGAGGAGTAATGCTGAGAGAGAATCTCATTCTCCTTTAGAATAGTCCAGGAATACCATGCTCAAGTATTCTCCTCCCTGACCACATCAAAGGACATAATACTTATACCCATTTTGGTTCTCTACTTCTGACTTATATTCTATGAATTTCTCAAAAACTTCAGACTTGTGTTTCAACAGGAACATATGTCCAAATCTTGAGAGATCATCAGTGAACGTAATGAAGTACAAAGAACCGGTCCTGGCATGTGTAGACAGGGAACCTCATACATCATCATATATTAATCCCAAGAGTTCATTAACTTTTTCTCTGTTTCCAGTAAACGGAGCTGTGGTCATTTTATCTGTGACATGACTGGCAAGTTTCACAAGATGTAAATTCAAATTGATTTAAATATGCATCTTAATATAACTTTGCTAGTTGGGTCTCATTGATATGACCTAGTCTACAATGCCTCAAGAAGGATTCGTTCATTTCTGAACTCTTCCTCTTGTGTGTGTTCCTGTACGTTAAGAACTGTAGTTTGATTTAGAACGTATATGCTTTTAGATAACGTGCCTGAACCGATCAACTCTTGATATAGGAAATGTTCAAAACATTATCCAACAATACAAAATCATATCCTTCTTTGCTTAATAAAGAGACTGATATGATATTGTATATCAGGTTCGGTATCTAATAACATTCGTTCAGAATCAATGTATTTGGTAATACAGGGTGATAACTGCCAACATCTTGGCTGCAACAATTGCATCGTTTCCAACTCTTGAAACTTATCACCCATTCTCAGTTCTCTACCTATATGTAGCCCATGTAAAAGATTACACATATGGGATCCTGATCCGGTATCTCATACCCAGGACGCAAAGGATATTGAGAAACGGTTCTCGGTAACGAATACACCCGAAGAATATGCATCAACATTCACTTTCTTCATTTGGGCGACACGAAAATCCTGGTAATCCTATATTTCCTACTCGGACTTATAACAATTATAAGGTAGAGCGGGACCAACGTTCCCCAGCTCAGTTTAACAAGCGGGTTCAGCCAATACATCCAAATTATTATCTTGATTAAGACGTGAAATGGTCGCTATCTGGAGAGAGAGAGAAGAAAACACTCAGCGTATACTCTTGCAAGATCAGATTAGTTATTATTTTATCTAATCAGGATGGCTCCCACTGTTTTTATCAAATCTTCCTTCAAACCCTAAAAGGAAAGACTAGCCGGGATTAATTACACTCTATAAGTTCGCTAATCTTTTGGCCAGGCCAATGCCGGTACTTTGAGGGAGGTTCCTCGTGCTTTCGCACGGACCTAATTGAAATAAACCTCATTTTCCCAAGGGCATAACCCCGTTGACACCTTTCTAGACACCTACTTGATCGGCTAATTGTAAAGTGCAAAACTCTCCCAGGAGTAACAATTACTCGCAGTGAGTATCGGGATCCAACTATCTCATAGAAGGTATGCAATCTCATTGCAAATTTCAACACTTGAAATTCCCGATAATTTTGCCCCTAGCAACCTATGACCTTGACGAAGGCCAACAAACCATAAGCGGCTAGTCAAGTTCAACCCGTACATTTCATGATTGAATTAAACCCACCCGCACGACCCTTGACGAAGGCCAACAAAGTCGCACGACTACCCTAACTCAATCACATCATATGCTTAAGCAGATAAGCATAAATAGCTACCGCACACTATGCCTTGATGAAGGCCAACAAACGTAGCACGAATACTGTGAAGTACTTATCTGAAATGACGGAGGGCTACGACAGGTTATTAAGAAAACCTTTTGCATAATGAACTTGATATCATTGTAGAATCACATGATTTAAATAGAGTGTTTTTTAGGCTTTTGCTAGCTTTGCTAAAGAGGTCACTCCCGGTGAAGGGATCTCGGCTCTTTCCTCGTCGAATGAGGTGCAGGATATTTACAATACCACTATGCAAAGCAAGAATTAGAAAAGCAATCAAAAGACGAAACCAAGGGTTGTAGCATCTGTCAGTTATCGCTAAAGAGGTCACTCCCGGTGAAGGAATCTCGACTCCTTCCTTATCGAATAAGGTGTTGGATATTCTACAAGGAATACCGCTATGCAAAGCAAGAACTAGAGCTACCTGTTTTTGAAAATTCGATCCCACGACATCTTTAGGTTTATTTTCTTTCATTAATCACATTAATGAATGTCCCATCATTTAAGTTACCTAAGCATCACAGATAAATACAACATACGCTTATGACATCTGCATTCGTCTCGATGTCCCGTCATGCACCGTTAGGTTAGGTAACTAACGGCAGAGCAGGGCAGGGCTAGCGCTGGTGTAAAACATAAGCAACGTCTATATAATATATCACATATACTATATACAGTATCTATCTCATCATATCTAGTGATCACATCACAGAATATCGCAGCAGAAATCAACATATGAAATATTGGATATATTAGGATTTTCGGATTTTATATTAAGCCTGTATAAAACACGGATTCCACGGTCATGATGAATATCCAAACACACATCCCTAGACCCCTACGAGAGCGGCAAGCAACCCTACCAATTCTAGAGTTAGGAGACCCGGTCTCGACGCCTCGAGATGGTCTCCCTCTAGACTCTAGAACCCGGTTACTTGTGCTCCCCTCCTTGGGTCTATCCTAATATGGAAAAGTAAATAATATACATCAACGGTGACATCTTCCTCAACCCGGTTGTGCCCCAATAAAAGAATATTACATAAAATCTTTTACATGAATGAAAATGAAAAACTCTCATCTCACATAAAACCCCCGGCTATTCAAAAACAACGATCCAATATAACATATCACAGCAACACATAATATCTCATGTCATCAACGTAAGTAAATATGCGTATCCCAATTGTCGTTGACATATAGCAACGAAACCGGCGATACACCACATATTACACTTACGGTCGCAGAAAAGAAAGTGAAAAACTACAACAGTTGGAATCGTCGCTGCCCCTAAACATCATAAACCTGGAATATCACATATTCTGGATTTCATGCCTAACAATGCAAATCTTACAATTAGGTCTCAACTATGAAAACACTTTTCAAAAAAAATCGGGTAATTCAACAAGATTCCCGATTTCACCCAAGACCGAAATGTTAAACTTGCACGCAACTAAATAGATTCCAATTATTGTATCACAATCACAGATAGCTAGACGAAATTAAACTTTTCGATCGAATAAGCAAGCACCCAAAATTTCCCAACAAGCACAACACTTGAGCGGAGTTCAAAAAGTACCCAGAAACTGCCACAGGTCCTATGAATCATCTGTAGAAGGGCCAACCCATGTGTTCATACCATAATTTTGCATTATTATATTCCCCATTCTTATTCATTTTACAAATAAACAGGTGCTTTTGATCCATGTCTGCTACATAGTTGCAGGTTATAGGTTCTCGGAACAAAAACAGTGAATAAAATGAAAAGACGATATAAAAGTGAGACTACGACCAACAAATGGAAGAATCTTGATCAAGCCTGCAGTTTGGAGAATAAACGAAGATCAATGGACAATTCCACAAAGAACAAAGGCAGTGCAAGGTTCAAGATTTCGACACGAAGCGAACGGTAAAATCCACTACATTATTCACTGTGGAAATCTGGAAGAGAACTAGAAGACATTCTGAAGAACCAAGTGAAGAAACGAGAATCAAAATGCAACCAGAATCAACCCAAGAAAACTCAGCCAACAAGACCCCTTTATGGCCGCAGAACCGCGGCCAAACCTAGCTCTTGGCTGCGGATCCGCGGCCGTGCGTCGCCCGTGTCGGTGCAAAAATTCTGTGGCGGCTGGCGGCGCGTTGACTAGTCTTCTTTAGGGGTAAAATTGTAAATGCAGATGTGAATCGATTGTAACCCTAGGGTTTCTATGATCTATAAATAGAAGCCCTAAACCTCTTTTGGAGGTATGCCTCTTTTTATTTCATCTATTCAGAATTCTAAATTCGTTGTAAATGTTTGGAGAGAGCCATCAAATAAAGTAAGGTTCTTTATTTCATTGCCCTAGTTAATTTTCATTCTGCCTTAGTATAATTTTTATTATCTGCCCTAGTTAGATAGTTAGAACATGTTTATCAATTCCCTAATGAGTGAGTAGTTCCTCGCTTGTTAAGGTTAGGAATAGAAAAAGTTTGAGAGATGAAAATCTCTCACCCCTTTCTTGCCCATCACATATAATTAATAGGACTCCATGCATACATATACACACCATTCCCTACAGCACCCTATCCCACAAGGTAGCGGTGATACCGTAGTATAAAAGACCGGTTGCGTATGTTTTCTATGGAGGTTAGGGTACGAATTAAGAAAGGAAGGACAAGAACCTAGAGGAAGAAACCTAGTTTCTTCCCGATGGTACTAATCCCCTTTATTAATTATTACCATAACACCTAAAGAGATCTAAATTAAGGCATTGAAAGCGGTGAGGAAATCTTTAATTTCCAAACTTAACCTAAACCTAACCCTAGCAAGATTCTAATCCTAGTTTAAATCAGTTTAGTTTTTAGTGATAATCCATCCACACCGTTTGGAATTAACTCGTTAGACCAAATTAAGAAATACACAACATCCCTGTGGACCGACCCGTACTCACCGGCTAGCTACCAAGCGACGCCGTTCTTGATTGCGGTTAAATAATTCTTTGATTCATCTTTTAAAAGCGCATATGCAAAATAACATCAATCAAATGGCGCCGTTGCCGGGGATGGCGTAGTATTTTCCTTTTTTGCAATTTCGGGTTAATATAAAATCATAAAACTCATAAAAAACTGAAAAATTAAAAAAATATAAAAATTTTATCATCTTTTTATTGTTTGAAGGGTGTTTCGTGTGAATTTTGCAGGATCGACGAATGAGTTCGGATCTGGAAAAATCCAGAGAGCAAAACAAAAAAACCTAGATCTGAACAAAAGAGAAAAATCAAACCAGAGGAGCAGAAAATTTCTCAAGATCTAAACCGCATAGGAGACCGTGGAACCGCGGCAAGAGCACTACGTTGGCGGCGGAAGCACGGTGGGGAAGTGACGTCATCATTTAAAAAGCCCTCTGTAAGCTTCTTTTCTCCTTCTCTGAACCCCCTGATATCTCCTTTGTAAAAATTGCCTGCAGGATTCTTTGCGTCAAAAATTTCTCCCCTTTCAATAATTGATCGTGTGCAGAATTCTTTGCGCCGCGCTAAAAATTGTTTGCAAGTGATTGTGTTACTGCTTTGTATATTTTAAATTGACTTTAAGGGGCTTGAACACCAATTCAGATTGGGTGGGGATTTCATCACCCTTCCCAGGACCCCAAAAATCACATAAGGCATATTGCATTGACCATCAATCTAATTAAAAAAGATTAGACTCAGCCCTAAGGACCTCACGCTCAATAGGACAAAGGAATAGTTGTAGGCATCGACCGTTGATCCTAACCTGACTTTGTGGTGCTTAGGCTAGACAGGTAGTGAAAGGTAATTTTAAAAGGCCCGTCTCACGGTGATTCGTGAGCGGATCCCTCCTTTCTCTACTTGTGCTTACCTGGCCACAATTGGCGGTGAAGAGGCGATTTGAGGTCCTACTTCTTGCCCTTTGAAACAGTTAGGAGCTGTCTAGCTGACCTAGGTTACCCTAGATCTAGGCCTGATTGTGCATTTGTGGTTGATTGAACGTGTGTCCAAGCCTTTTATCAAAAATCTTTTTTTGCAAAAATCTCCACATAAAAAAAAACACAAAAAGAGAAAAGAAAATTTTTTACAAAAACTTGCAGCTTGTCGCTGAGAAATCCGTGCACCCCACTTACACCACTTACTTTCCATTGACGTTTTCTTACCCCCACATTCCGTTTTTCACCTTTTTGACTACACTACCTCTTTAGTGTATGTCCGGTTGGACTAGGGACACTAATGCCCGATTAGTCCGTATCTCGTTGGTACCGACCGACGACGCTTTCGACTCCGAAGTCGAAATTCCTTCCACTTCCTTACCTTCACCTTCACATTCTTCGTCTTCTAAGGAAATGTCATGATTTAATCCTAACAACACCTTACCCACGGGACTGATTTCACCTCTGCTAGGTGCGAATAACCTGCAACACCCGCCTGTTGAAGCGCCCCAACGAATCGCGCTCCAGGATCTTTTCTACCCTATCCGCACCGCCTTACCTACTTGTCTTTCACTCCCACCGGCAAATGGGGACAATTTTGAGATCAAACCCCACTTCATCAACATGTTGCCAAAATTTCACGGACTGGAATCTGAAGATGCCTATATCTTCATAAACAAATTCCAAAACGTTTGCGCAATGATGAAAACAACCCAACTTTCAGATGATGCTATAAGGCTAAGGGTCATTCCTTTCACCTTATGTGACTTAGCCGAGAAATGGTTATACAGCACAGCATCACACTTAATTAAAAATTAGGAAGAGTTTGGTAAAGCTTTTCTTAAAAAGTTTTATCCACATCACAAGACCGCGAGAATTCGCAATGAGATCATTCAATTTTCCCAGCTTCCTTCCGAACCCTTTTGGAAGTGTTTTGAAAGATTCAAAGACCTATTTGTTCAATGCCCTCATCACGGTATCGAGAATTGGCAACTTTGCCAAACTTTGTACGAAGGATTGAACCCAGCAACGAAGCAGTTGTTGGAAACCATTTGTCAAGGTCACTTTCTAACCAAATCTAGTGAGGAAGCTTGGCAGTTTCTCGAGAATCTTGCTGAACAAACACTTCAGTGGGAAAGCACTAAGACCACCTCATCTTCTTTGGTTGGTCAGTCTATGGCAGGCATACATCAATTAGATATGTCGATTACAATGAAGGCCGAGATGGCCGCACTTACGAAAAAGCTAGAAGCAATTGAGACCAAAATCTCATCGCCTTCTCCTGCCCCTACTTTATCCCCACCAACTGTTTGTGCTTGTTGTTCGGATCCATCACATCTTACCGAAGAGTGTCCTTACAATCCACCTGTTCAAGGACAAGATCAAGTCAATACTGCCTTTCAGCAAAGACAAAGAAATGATCCATACTCTTCGACTTATAATCCGGGATGGAGGAGCCACCCAAATTTTGCTTGGAATCAAAATCAACAATTCCAAAGAAACAACAACTTTCAAAGGCCTCATCCTCCACAACAACAAGCACCCCAACAAACTCAATACCAGCAACCTTTCTAACCACAACCTTATCCAAACCAAATGAACAATTTTGTGCCCAACAACTCTTACCCCCCAAACAATTTTGTTCAACCAAATGATGATAAGGTTACCTCGCTAGAAAGAAGTCTAGATGCATTCTTAAAACAATCTAAACAATCCGCGGCAAGGTTGGAAACTTCCATTCAGTCTTTGGTGCACAACAATGCTTCACATGATCAAAGTATCAAATCAATCGAGGCCCAAATTGCACAACTAACTGCTGCGTTGAGCGAGCGAGAGAAAGGAAAACTTCCATCTCAACCATTGCCAAATCCCGGTCACGCACACAATGCACATGTTGCATATGAACAACAAAATCATAATGTAAATGCTGTGACCACGTTGAAATCTGGAAGAATGTTGCATAATAACGTGGGTAATAGTGATGACACCCTTTTCGGTGGTTCTTCTTCATCTTCTTCATCTTCATCTTCTTCGTTAGAGCCTATTCTTCATTCTTCACAAGTCTCTACTTCTTCTACTTCGAACGGACCCACTTCTCACATCACGAACACACCAAAACTGGGATCCGTTCCAACTCCGCAATCTAATCCACAAAAATTGGACTCAACAGATTTTCAAAATGTTCCATTTCCAAACAAGTTGAGATCCAATAAACCAACTCCACAAATGGATAAGATTGTGGAGTTATTCAAACAGGTTAGCATAAATATACCTCTCTTGGATGCAATTCAACAAGTCCCTTCTTACGCGAAAATCTTAAAGGGCTTATGCACCTCGAAGAGAAAATCTCAGATACCTAAGAAAGTGCTAGGAGCTAGTGCCGTGAGCAATGCTATTAACCAACATCAACCCTTGCCCCAAAAACGAAAGGACCCTGGCTGTCCTACAATTTCAATAATAATTGGGGATAAGACCATCAATCGAGCACTTTTAGATCTTGGTTCTAGTGTTAACCTGCTTCCTTACTCCGTGTATGAGCAATTAAGTGTTGGAGAGTTGAAACCCACTCATTGTACTCTCCAAATGGCTGATCCATCGATCACCCATTCTAGGGGTGAGTTAGAGGATGTGTTGATCAAAGTAGAGGACTTCATATTCCCCGTTGATTTTATTGTTATGGGCGCACAACCTGTTGGTAACCCACGGAACCAAATTCCGGTGATTCTCGGTCGACCATTTTTGGCCACTTCCAATGCCGTAATCAATTGGCAATGGCTCTATGACTCTATCCTTCGGGAAGATATCTAGTGAGTTCAATATTTACAAGATAGGAAGTCTGCCCCCCGTGCCTAAAACTAGTATACGTGAAGTTTGCTCGATCCACAAAATCACGCAGGAGGACTGCGAGCTTGAAAAATTTCTGTTCGATAACAGCAGTTTTGACGCCACTAGTGCGTCCCTCCTTGGATCTGACACAGTTTGCACAACCGATAACGATTACGAGTGTTTTACTTTTTCGGATGATTTTGACGACTCACCCCCCGAGTATGAGTCCTTTGAATTTTTGGATAAGTTATTTGAACCATCCGATTCGGTTGCTTACAGTGATTTCGAACCAGTGTTAGAATCCTTCGAGTTCGAGATAGCCTCCCCAATTTTACCTTCAATTGTTTCGCCTCCGAAACTCGAACTCAAGCCTTTACCACTCACCTTAAATACACTTACCAAGGTGAGAATGTGACCTTTCCCGTTATCATATCGGCATATGTAGCTCTCGAGCAAGAGAAAGCCCTTTTAATGGTCTTACAAAATAACCGGCAAGCTTTCGGCTGGACTATGGCGGACATCGAGGAGATTAGTTCCCTCATAATTAAATATCATATGCATATGATGGATGATGCCAAGTTAATAAAGGATCCACAGAAATATCTCGGGGATTTTGTGGTTAATCAACCTCACCCTATAGAAGTTGAACCACCCCCTTTTCTTCTAATAAACTACGAGAATGCCAATATTCCACTGATTTCTGATCATTCACATTCTCGTTTTTATTCATCATCACCTCTTATCTCTTCACATCCACGTTCACGGAAACTTTTTCCATACCACCTCTAATCTCTTCCCTACTTTTTCTTGGCTCGGTACAACATGTTCTTCCACCGACCGATACTTTACACAGATAAATTTTTCAACTGGTTGGTGTTGACTTTTGGTCTTTGCAAAGTTTGGCATTGACTTGTAATATCGTTTAACTCAAGTTTGGGGGGGACCTTTTTGTATATATTTTTGTTTTCTTTTTCAGTTAACAATAAAAAAAATAATAATAAAATAATAATAATAGGGGAGTGCTGACATTTTTGACCCTCTTGATGTGACATGACAGTGAGGACACTGTCAAGTTTAAGTTTGGGGGTATGCTCGGTAAGCCTTCTTCCTTCGCATTCATATGTATATTTTTGCATTTGCATACTTATTTTAAAACCCATAAAAAATATTTTTGCATTTGCATACTTATTTTAAAACCCATAAAAATTGAAAATTTTCAAAAATTATAAAAACTGAAAAATTTTAAAAATTATAAAAATTAAAACATTCAATTTTGGCCATAATTGACTTGAGTTTGACAAATAGGTTAACTAGCTAGGAACAACTAGATCTTAGATTTAGTAAATTAAAAACCCTAAAAATAACCTTTCTTAAAATTTAACGGTAGAAAATATATGTCTTTATAGTTTATTTAGAAATAGGCAAATTTCGAGTTGACTTTTTGGGCTAAGTTAAAACAAAGGAAAAGTATTGATATTTTTATTAAAGTATAAATTTGAAAAATAATTCCTAATCTTAAGTCTAAATTCTGAAAATATATACCCTACAAATTGCACAACACGAACCTTAAAACTTGGATTAGCAGAAGAAACCTTGAAATGCTCTTGTCTAAAGTCCTTAGTATGAAGGAAAATATAAAAATATAAAAATACAAGTGTGAATAAAGAGATAAAAAAAATGAACACTGATTTTTGTAATTACTTAAGGCTGCATAAATAGAAAAAATATTTAGCGAGGGTGCTTTATCACCTAGTGCCTTAGACCAACTGGTTTGGGAGTCACTGGTAAAAGCCTTAAGTATTACAAGACTAGGAATTACGCCTTAATATGCAAACACATTTTGTAATCGGTCGTTGGTACTTCAAGAAGTATTAACGGTCGCATGAAGAATGTGTGAACAATTTCATCTAAAATTCACCGATTGAAAAGTACTTTAGACGATGGACAAGAGTATATTAGCATGATTTGAATTTCCAAGTGTAGGGGTGATATATACACACACGTAGGGGTATGTGATTGGGGTTTAGATAAGAGATAGGAATGAAAAATAGGACTTATATGTTTAGTAGAGATGATAAAAATTCCTAAGTTGAGATGGAACCCTAGAAGGAAAACTCAAAAGATGCTAAAAGCTAAGTAAGTCTACAAAACATATATAATCTTAAGTTAAATGATAAGGAAGCGTAAAAAATACGGGTGGATAATTTTTGAGTTGAAGATAATAGAGTTTCTTGTTAGAAAAACCTAATTGGAGAATAAAAGTCAATAGGCCGAATTGATAGGATTTTGTAGGTAGTTGTAACATTTTGAAAATTTGGAAATAAATAAAATTATTTAATTAAATAATAAAGTGTTAAATTAAGAAGTTATTAAAACCAAATAAGACAATATCATAAGTTTTATGTAAAACAAATTAAATTTTAGTTTTAGTATGGAACATAAATAAATTATAAGGGTTTTAGTGATAAATTTAGCTTCATTTTAATAAAATGGTGATTTTATAATAACATAAGTTGTGAGGGGTTGTTATGTAAAGCTTAGGACTTTGTGCAAATTGAAAGTTATTAAGGGTGTAAATGAAAGGAAATGGGATAAGATTAGTTTAGAATTTTATCATAAGGTAAATCAAATTGGAAAAGAAATTCATTGCCACCACCTCCTCTCATGCACAACATACTCCCCACACCTCCTCCTTGCATGAAACCACCACATCTTGCTTGGTGACACCTCCTCCTACACCTCACCATTCCCTTCATCCTTTTATCTAGTGTGTTCATATTAGTTTAACTAGCTAAACATTCAGAAAAAAAAAATCAAAAGTTATAGAAAATGAAGAACAAGAAAAGAAAAAAATAAAAGAAAAGAGAAGTGAGAAGGAGAAATTGGCTAAGGAGTTCCAATATCAAACTAGGAGCTAAGGAATTGGGTGTCTTGAAGGAAGCCTTTCAACTATCCTTAGTAGGTATAATGTTTAAACTCGGTAGACTTTAACTCTGTAGTTGTAAGAAAATTGGGAATCGAATGTCTATAATATCGTATTTTTAGCAAAACGGAACTCTGTTAAAATCTGCTTTAGTTTAGATAAAAATCAAATTAACAAAACAGTGCCAGAATGATGTATGTTGAACGTAGAACAAACCATAGGAGGATGGACCTAAGGGATCGGACTTTGGCCGGCGACCTTAAGAGTAATTCCGGCGTCACCGGATTTCCAGAGGGCTTGGGTGTTTTGACGTGTGGGGTAGGTCTCTGTGTAGATTTTTGGCTATTTTAGTATTATTTAAACAAGTTAGTTTAACTGTATATAAAATCTGAAAGCTAATATCGGAAAAAGTATATAAAAACCCAAAATACGATACGGGTAAAACGTAACGCGGTCTGTTTTCTGTCGCGGTGCAGAGTTGGGTTAGATTTCAGTGAGGTTAAGTATTAAGTCTTTTGCAATGGTCGAATGTAGTGTAATTAGAACGTACAAATTGTGTTTTCATGATTTTGTCATATCGGAGTAGCCGTTTCCTTATACAAGTTATTACAGTGTTAGATTCCAATAAGGGAACTTCGGAGGCCGCGAGGAAAGGAAAAGGATTGGCGATTCCTGAGTGGATATGACATATTTCTGGTGAGTAGATTTACATCTATGGGGGAAGTCGGGTGGATGGCGTATAGCACCCCCGCAACCCTATAATTAGAATTATGATATCTACTTAAGTTTAGCGTTTCGTCAAAGCATTGATATGATATTGCATCTTGTATACCCTTCAATTGCATAAAAGTTTTATATATAGTTTTTAAATGAGATATACGTGATACTTGATCCATACGATATGGGTATTATTTGATGAGTTTGTACGAGGAATCATGCCGTACTTAAGATGATAGGGATATAGCGGTGTGATGAGCTATAATACGAGGATTTATATATATCGGAAATGATGAACTCTGTATGCCGAATAACGGCCAAATTATTCTTTGACTTGTAGAGATAAATTACGTTCTGTTTTAGGAGGTAATACTGGTATGAGCTATATTATTTTACAAACTACGGTTCGTTGTCCTTTAAATAAACTATCGGGATGCGTGCCAGTTTCTAAAACAAACATCTCTTTTAAATTTAGGACAGCTTCCTTATTTCAAACTTAACGTTCCGATCATTTCTAAAAATAATGGTATAGCTCATAAAAAGTAATTACAATAAGTACGTTTAGATTACTTATAGGTTTGTATTATGTATTCTATATTTTATGTTTCCGCGTTACGCACACTCTGATTGAACACTGCACAAATACCAATGAGTATTATGCTGCACAAGCACATAAATATATGTTACACAACACCTCATTGGTACTGCCATGTCACTGTAGAATCGTTCGGATAGATATGTGTTAATATATAGATTGTTACACCGTAAAACACTTGCACAAATACTAATGATTTCCATGTTGCACGAGCACAGACGCGTATGCTACACTACACATCATTAGTAGTGCCATGACACATTAGAATTGAAATCATTATGTTATGTGTTATGATTACGTAGTCTTTTTCCTATTCATGTTGTAGTACTATAGATGCTGTATATTGATTTTCTTGGGATTTCTGGGTATTTTACTCTTGATGATATATATATCGGTGGTATGGGACACTGTTATATATATATACATATATAGTATATCATCAATACAATCGATGCAACTATTATGATTCCTTACTTGATATTTTGATGTGATAAGAAAAACGTCCACCATGAGTTTTGTGTTTTCTGGTTTTTATTCCAGACCGAGTGGGGGAGATATACGGTCGTGGATTTTTACGTTATCCAGACTGAGTGGGGGAGATATACAGTTGGATACATGGTGGACCCGGTCGAGATCGAGGGGCAAGATAGCCGCATTGAAGCGGGAGAGCCTAGCGAGGATACTCGATACCGGAAATAGAATTGAGTACGGCAGATATCCAGGGGATACTGACCGAAAATTGAGATGAGCACGGAAGCTATCCAGGGGATACTGACCGTGGTTCGATTAGGTACGGCAGATATCCAGGGGATACATTTCGTAGCCAGGATATCGGGTGACGATTATCTGTTGAGATGGTGTCGACGGTATCTGTATTTACGTGTCGATGCTGGACACGAAAGAGTTCAGATTTCGATGTCGATGCTGGGCATCTATTTGTATATTGATACGATCATTATCATGAGGTACATCGTTAGGTATGTATTTATTGGATTCCATCAGGACTGATCCAGGGGACAGTACCTGCATATATTTGTACAGACATTCATAGCCAAAAAGGGAATTCCAATAGGGATAATAGATTCATGATTTTGATTCATATGACATTGAGATATTATACCTGTGATCGCATGATAGCTAGTGTTGTACCTCTGCATATCATATAGTATATCGATACAGATTATGATAGTACTATACCTATGACCTAGGTAATCGTCATGCATTTCTATTTCTACCTTTAGATGCATTTTTATTCACTGAGTTGGCGACTCATCCCCGTTATGCCACAGTTTCTTGCAGGTTTTACCGCTTGGATTATCAGCGGTTTGGGCACACATTCTTTTGGGGATTGATGGGTAAGTAAGTTGTTATTGTATCCTACTCACTCTTGATTATTCTTATATTCTTGTATCTAGTGGAAACTCCATCAACTTAGAAATGGCATATTATGGACTTAGAATCGAGGAATAGAGTTGTGTTTTGAGTTGTCGCTCTCTTTGGAGTCGACTTCTGATTTAAATTGATTGGTTGCTCCATTGTTTGGACGTGGAGACTAGCTTCCATTGGGATGCTATTTTTTTATATTGTATCGGGTTTTTATAAAAATGGAAAGGAAGTGATGTCAAGTTTCAAAACATCATAAATGCTTTTCAACATACTTAGATGTTATTTTAAATTGATTTTATCAGATGATTATTGAAACCTCACCTCCAATAATTTCAAAAAGGGTTTAGATTCCAAGTTTCAGCTTACTTGGATTGCGTTGATGTCTTTAGATATCATGTGATTTAAGTGCCGGTCACGTGCTACATTTGGGTCGTGACAAAGTTGGTATCAGAGCGTTTGGTTTAACCTTTGTTCGAGTCTAGATTGACTATATGGAGTCTGGGAATATATTTTGTTACCTGGGCTTGACCTTATAGGACTTAGACTTGACTTTGGGGATCTTATACCCGAACTTTCATTATATAGGATGACCTTTGTTGATGGAGTAGGTACTAAGTAGAGTAACGTACCGTACATATGTTCCGCGGTATATTTACGATATGATACTCCACCTAAGTTACCTTAGGATTTATATCTTGAGATCTTCCTTCTATTCCTTCCGTTGATCTATCTTCGTCAGTGCATGATTGGTTGTTCGATCACCATGTTATGAGGGCCGAGAGAGCTATAGTTAGAGATACGGTCGAGCAGATTTGTCTGGGACAAGGACTGACTGGGGTGACTTTTCGATGATATAGAGATGTCGTTTATTCATATATAATCGAGTTCTAATTGTGGAGCGAGTTTCTTCGGAATCCGCACCAAATGGTAGAGTCATTGTTAGAGCTCAGGCAGACTTGAGACGTGATGTTTTCCCCTCTCCGAAGATCATGGTGTTGGGTACTGTTCAGACAGCAGTATCAATCTTTGCTAAGATTATCGAGATGTTAATTCCGGAGTTCATGAAGTTAAAGATTGACGAGGTTACAAGTGTAGATGGATCGGCAGGATTCATAACCGTTCAGAGGTGAGATGGTTAGGATTTTAATCCGTTCTGGTGTTTCGATACGAGATCGGTGAAATTGATGTATTTCTTCCGATGGAGTTTATTCAGATCAGGTGCAAGTAGTTCAAGAAAGAGATCATGTTGTAAGCTCTCTTCCGACTAATTGGGACGAATCTTCGAAGGTGAGATTAGCCAGACTTCTCTACAGGGTATCAGAAGTAACGGATTCACTAAATTCTCCAAGTGTGCTTTCTGGCTGGATAGTGTAGATTTCTTGGGTCATGTATTTGCAAGAGATGGGATACGTGTGAACCCAAAGAAGATAGAAGCGGTACAACACTAGCCCAGACCTGTGTCAGTTATAGAGGTTCGAAGTTTCTTGGGTCTGGCCGGTTATTACAGACGTTTTGTGCAGGATTTTCTCAGATCGCTGCACCATTGACCGGATTGACTAGGAAGAAAATTCCATTTCTTTGGACAGATGCATGTGAACAGAGTTTCCAGCAGTTAGAGACTCGATTGACGATGGCACCTGTCTTATCGTTACCTTTCGGGTCAGGTGGGTTCGTGGTATACTGTGATGCCTCTCGAGTAGGGTTTAGGCTGTGTATTGATGCAGCAAGGCTGGGTTGTAGCTTATGCTTCTCGACAGTTGAAGAGGCACGAGCAGAACTACGCCAATCATGATCTAGAGATGGCTGCTGTAGTATTCGCATCGAAGATTGGAGACATTACTTATATAGAGAGTGGTGCCAGATTCTCACAAATCATAAGAACTTAAAGTATATTTTTCAGCAGAGGGATCTGAATCTGAGGTAGCATAGATAGAGGGAACTCGTGAAGAATTACGATTGTGAGATCTTGTATCATTCAGGCAAAGCAAATGTTGTGGTAGATGCCTTGAGTCGGAGGCCTGGGGGTAGCTTATCTCGTTTGCGCACCTTACAGAGACAGTCTTTTACAGACTGGCAGATTTTATGTGATAATCGTGTACAGTTTCAGTTCACACTGACAGGAGGACAGTTAGCATATGTTCGCACTGTCCTTAGTTATTGGATCGTATTCGAGAAACATAGCCGCAGATGCTCGTATGACGGAGATCATGGATAAGGTTAGGCAGGGTAGAGAGTCGGAGTTAGTGATAGATGACCGTGGAGTATTGTTAGTTATATGTATGCCCTAGAGGCCATTACTATACATAGGATGTATATTGTAGTGGATGCTTGGACATATATAGGGAGGACTTTCTTGCTCGACATGATAGTATGCTATCTGGTTACTCTTTACTTTAACGTGTATACTGATTGTCTCTCTGTTACATGTTGGTAAAGCCCTTGGGATGTGTACTTGACTACCTGGACTATGATGTAGATCATACTAGTGGAGACATGGTAGTCCATAAGTACATCCTTCAAGGTCCCTAGTCGTGGGTGTATCGAGACGGGGCATCGATATACCAGTGTAGACTAGCGTATACCTTCTCGACCCATACAGATGGGCGATGGATGATCCCATATCCATTGGTGTTTGACATCAGAGATGATATACGGGTGCTCAGTGGAGACTGGGTACACTGGACGGACTCGCCGAGAACTCCCAGATGGTATTATACCTTACGTCAGATGGCAGTTCTCTGGTGACACTGGTACAGAGTAGTCTGTTGACCCGAGATCGTCATAGAGTCTTGTGTGGTTCCCACTGTGCTTTGATTTCCACCTTACCACGTCCAAGAGGGCATGCAAAACGGTGGTTTTTGGGTACAGTCCCGAATCACATGGAGGCAATGAGTGATAGGAGGGGATTCGTCTCTCCCGGTATAGGGAGTTGATGTTGCGCTGTGTTCGATTGGCTATAACCGGAAATCCCTGGCCAGGGTTGCTGAGATTTACTGGTAAGTGTTATCAGTAGTTTCTCGAACTGTTATAGACCTCATATCGACACGACTTATCGAGCTATTGGGGTCTGACGTTAACCACCCCTAGGCGAGATATGCGACATATCAGACGACGAGACCGGACTGTACGGTAAGTGTTACTGGTTGGATTCACAGGAGTGTGAGCGGGCTTGCTCGTCGATCTTCTGATCGCTCAATACCCGGGTGGCCGTTACGTTTAGCAGACCGCTTGCGGCTTGTGGGTGTTTGATATGATCATCATCCTCTGCCGGCGTATTGACGTGTCTTTAGAGTCCTACACAGAGGTTTCCTGGCTCAAGCGAAACGAAATAGGAGCGCATATGAGATATGTGCGGGACCGAGAATAATGCGAGTATGTGATACCGTATTTCATTCTCGCGATGAATGTGTCGAATGGTTGTATGCGATATAACCTAGTTATCGAATCAAGGATTGATTCGATAAGCCGATACATTAGATACTAGTCGGTTATGTGCGACATGACCGGATCATTGAATCAAGTGTTGATTTGATGATTTAATGTATAATTATATATTTGATATATTACTTTGCATTAACTAGTATTGGTTCATTTTAAATGGATTTTCTCACTTGAAGTTCACAAGTTGTATATGTGATATACTTTTGTGCACTCTTTTGTATCATGTTTGATGATACATGCATGTTTGTGTGTATGTTTGATTAAACCTTAGTTAAGTAAATGGTTAGGGTTTTAATTTATTTATTTATTTATTCTTTTTGGAAAAGATAAAATGGTGGATTTATTTTTCTTTCTTTGCTTGAAGCTTCTTGAAGCTTCAAAGCATCTTTGAAAGTCCACCACTTTGTCTTCATCCTAAACCTAACCATTCACCTAACTATAGTTTACTCTCTACACATAATCATGGTTGACATTATGATAAGTATTCATTTATTTTCTTTTTGGAATAATACTTATCATATTCATTATCTTCTTCTTCTTCTTCTTCAAGATGAAGAAGCTTGCCTCCATCAATGGCAACTAGTGAAAAAGAGTGAGAAATCCAATTCTAAAGTGAACCCACTTCCTATTTCTTCATCCTCTACCTCTTGCCAAGTAGTATAGGGTGTTTTCTTCACAAGTTTCTTGACTTGGTGAAGTTGGAGCTTGATCTCGTGTTGCCTCGACGTAGATCATCTTCGGCATCGTAGTCGATGACCTAGCCCGCCCATTTCTCCGATGAAGCCGACGCTAGAGCCCGGGATCAAAATTGGACAGCAAGGAGACTTCATCATGGAGCTATGGAGGTGGAGGACCGGATCTACAAAGGTTGTATTTCCGTTCTTTTAGTTAAGTAGTTAACTAGTTGTTTGTTTCGCCTAAAATTCTAGTTAACGATCCGTATTAGGATTTCTCGGCACTTGTAAAATTTGAAATTGGCATGGTTGATACCTTGTGAGACCTCATTAGTGTGCTTAGGAACCCTACAGTGGTATCAGAGCCTAGCTAGAGCCTTAGGCGATGCGTAGACGAAGTTTGAAACCCGAACGAACCCGAAACCCTAAAATTTCACGCTCTCTGGACTTTTTTCAAAAACTGGGTTTTTTCCAGATTAAAAATGCTTAAAAAATTCAACAGGGAATTATAAGAATTACGGTGCAAAATTTGACCAATGATACCTCAAACAGGCGGCGGAACCGCGGCAGAAGCCTAGCTTCTGCGGCGGTTCCGCGGCTCTATGGTGACTTCAGCCTTCCATTTTTGCACAGTAATTCCTCTTTCACAGTGCTGAGTTTTATGGGAATTTTTAATATTTACTCAAGAGTTGAGTTTTCTGGGTTGTATTGGGAGTTCGTTTATTCGATCGGATTATCAAGCTTTGTCTATGTGTCTTTCCGGATAATTATTGAATATGTTAAAAAGTTCGACCGGATATAAATACCCAATTTTTCCCCTGCCGGAAAATTTCCAAGTGTTGGATTTTTCCGAGGTTTAAAGACGTTCTAATTAGTGCAAGTAACGCGATGGTCCCTCTAGAAGACAACAAACCTTAACTCGATTATGTGACCGTCTTGAACTGCCCTTTGAACCTTCGGGTTTGGGGCAGTACGGCGTGCCACATGTGAGGCGTTGGCTTGACCCTTCTACGGCTGGACCGTTGGTACTAAGGCACGAAGTGAATGTCTTTGAACTTATTTCATGAGTTGAGCTGTTTCGGGAAAACTTGGGTGTTCGATTATTCGATCGGAAAGTTTAACATTTTCTATCTTATTCGGAATGTGATACAATAATTGGAATTCACAATAAGTTATGAGATAACTGAATGAATGTTATGAACATAGCAGTTTAGTCTCACTTGATCGGTTGCCACGGAATTTTGATGTGATCAAAAGTCCGTCGCAATCACGTAGCGTACGCGGATAGTCGCCGGGTAAACTTAATAGACAGCCTCGCTCCATAGCCCCGACCAAGTGACTGTAGGAGAACCCCATAGCCGAAAGCATCCGTTCGGGTGCTCGCGGCAGCGGTGTTCCGCCTTGGTGCACTTCGTCGACGGCGTCGGGGGTGCGGCCGTCTACTGAAGTTTGCGACGAGCATTCGATCAGGATGTCGGGAATCTTGTTGAATTGCCCGACTTGATATTGAAAAGAGTTTTCGAAAATGAGACTAAAATGCGGGGTTTATAATTGTTAGGCATGCGATGTCTAAGGAATTCATTTGATTAGGCATGCGATGTCTATGGAGGTTGCGGATTCCAACTATTGTAGTTTTACACTTTCTTTTCTGTGACCGTAAGTGTAATATGTGATATCGCCGGTTTCGTTGCTATATGTCAACGACAATTGGGATGGACATATTTACTTACGTTGATGACATGTGATGTTATGTGTTGCTGGATATGTTATATTGGATCGTCGGTTTTGAATAGCCGGGGGGTTTTATGTGAGATGAGTGTTTTTCATTTTCATTCATGTAAAAACTTGTATGTAATATTTTTTTTATTGGGGCACTTCCAGGTTGCGGAAGATGTCACCTTTTGTATATTATTTACTTTTCCGCACTAGGATAGACCCAAGGAGGAGGGCACAAGTAACCGGGTTCTAGAGTCCAGTGGGAGACCAACTCGAGGAGTCGAGTCCGGGTCTCCTAACCCTAGAATTGGTAGGGTTGCTTGCCGCTCTCGTAGGGGTCTAGGGGTGTGGGTTTGGCTATTCATCGCGACCGTGGAATCCGTGTTTCATACTGGCTCGTATTGAAAACACGGATGTCCTAGTATATCCAATATTTCATATGATTCTTCTGCTGTGATATCTGTGATGTGATCATGTGATATGTTCTGTGATGGATACTGTATATAGTATATATGATATATTATATAGGCGTTACTTATGTTTTACACCCGCGCTTGCCCTGCCCCGCTCTGCCGTTAGTTACCTAACCTAACGGTGCACGAGGGGACATCGAGGCGAATGCGGATGGCATAAGTGTACGTCGTATTTATCTGTGATGTTTAGGTACTTAAATGATGGGACTTCATTAATGTGATTAATGAAATAAAAGAAACCTAAAGATGTTGTGGAATCGAATTTCAAAAATAAAATAGGTAGCTACAGTTCTTGCTTTGCACAGCGGTATATATGATATATCCTGCACCTTATTCGATAAGGAAAGGACCGAGATCCCTTCACCGGGAGTGACTCCTTTAGCAATAACTGGCAGATGCTACACACTCGGTTTGTCTTTTGATTTCTTTTAAAGAGTTTTTCTTTGCACAGTGATATATATGATATATCCTGCACCTCATTCGACGAGGAAAGGACCGACGATCCCTTCACCGGGAGTGACTCCTTTAGCAAAACTAGAAAAGCCTCAAAAACACTCCATTTTAAAATCATTTGATTCTACAACGATATCAAGTTCATTACGCAATAGGTTTTCAGAAAAACCTGTCGTAGCCCTCCGTCATTTCAGATAAGTACTAGTTAGTATTCGTGCTGCGGTAGTTTGGCATTCGTCAAGGCGTAGTGTACGGTAGCTAACTAGTATTTATCTGCTTATGCATATGATGCAGATTGGATTAGGGTATTCGTACGGCGTTGTTTGGCATTCGTCAAGGGTTGTGCGGGTGGGTTTAATTCAATCAAGAAATATACGGGTTGAACTTGACTAGTGGACTATGGGTTGTTTGGCATTCGTCAAGGTCATAGAACACTAGGGGAAAAATATTATCGGGAATTTCAAGTGTTGAAATTTGCAATGAGATTGCATACCTTCTATGAGATAGTTGGATCCCGATACCCACTGCGAGTAAGAGTTACTCCTGGGAGAGTTTTACACATTACAATTAGCCGATCAAGTAGGTGTCTAGAAAGGTGTCAACGGGGTTACGCCTCTGGGAAAACGAGGTTTACTGTAATTAGGTTCGTGCGAAAGCACGGGGGACCTCCCTCAAAGTACCGACACTGGCCTGGCTGAAAGATTGGCGAACTTGTAGTGTGTAATTAATCCCGGCTAGTCTTTCCTTTTGGGGTTTGAAGGAAGATTTGATAAAAAGCAGTGGGAGCCATCCTGATTAGATAAAATAATAACCGATCTGATCTTGCAAGAGCGCACGCTGAGTGTTTTCTTCTCTCTCTCTCCAGGTAGCGACCATATCACGCCTTAATCAAGATAATAATATGGATATTTGACCGAACCCGCTTGTTATACTGAGCTCGGGAACGTTGGTCCCGCTCCAACTTATAATTGTTATAAGACAGAGCAGGAAATTGGGGATTACCAGAATTCCCGTGCCGCCCAAACGAAGAGAGTGCATGCTGATGCATCATCTTCGGGTGTGTTCATTATATAGAACTGTTTCTCAGTGTCCTTTACGTCCTGGGTATATGATACCGGATCAGGATCCCGCATATGTAATATGTTACATGGGCTACAGATAGGTAAAGAACTGAGAACGGGTGATAAGTTTCATGAGGCAGAAAACGGGGCAAGTGTTGCAGCCAAGTCTGTTGGTCACTGTCACCCTGTATTACCAATACATTGATTCTGAATGAATGTTATTAGATACCGAACCTGATATACAAAATCATATCACTCTCTTTAATAGTAAAGAAATGATAAAATTTTGTATTGTTGGATAATGTTTTGAACATTTCCTATATCAAAAGTTGATCGGTTCAGGTACGTTATCTAAAAGCATAAATGTTCTAAATCAAACTACAGTTCTTAGTATACGGAACACACACAAGAGGAAGAGTTCAGAAATGAACGAATCCTTCTTGAGGCATTATAGACTAGGTCATATCAATGTGACCCGACTAGCTGAAGTTACATGAAGATGCATATTTAAATCAGTTTGAATCTACATCTTGTGAAACTTGCCAATCATGTCACAAAGATATAATGACACCAGCTCTGTTTATTGGAAACAGAGAAAGAGTTAGTGAACTCTTGGGATGATACATGTTGATGTATGTAAGGTTCCCTGTCTACACATGCCAAGACCGGTTCTTTGTACTTCATTACATTCTCTGATGATCTCTTTAGATTCAGACATATGTTCCTGTTGAAACACAAGTCCGAACCTTTTGAGATATTCACAGAATATAAGCTAGAAGTAGAGAACCAATACGGGTATAAGTATTATGTCCTTTGATGAGATCAAGGAGGAGAATACTTGAGTACGGAATTCCTGGACTATTCTAAAGGAGAATGAGATTCTCTCTCAGCATTACTCCTCCGTATACACCATAGCACGATGGTATATCGAGGCGGAGAAATAACACCCTATGTGATAAGGTGTGCTCTATGATGAGTACTACTGAGTTACCTATTTCCTTTTTGGGAGTTATGCACTTGAGAAGTTGCATACCTACTGAATTGGGTTCCAATCAAATCAGTTGCCTACCATTTCATATGTGATATGATAAGGGAAGAGCCCATATCTTAAGTTGGTTAAGATTTGGGGTTGTCCGGGCTATGTCTAAAAGCAAAATCCGGACAAGCTCGAGGCAAGGTCAGTTATGTAGAACTGAAATGTTTCAGCTATACAAACTGCAGCTGATGATTTGAAAGAACCAAAGGATTCAATAGTTACCAACGAACCTCAGCCTCTCCGCCGATCTAGTAAGGTTCCTCACCCGCCTGAGAGATACTTCGGTTACTCTATGACAGTGGGAGCGAGGATTGCATCATGAGATGATGACCCAACTAGTTTCGAACTGGCCATCAGGAGTGGGACTCTGTAAGAATGGCTGGATGCTTAGCGATCTGAGATGGAATCCATGTACACCGACAAAGTATGGACTTTGGTTGCTATATCTGAAGGGTTAAATCCCCATCAGGAGCAAGTATATCTTGAGAAGATTACTTGGTGTACATGGAAAAGTTGAGACTTTCAAAGCTAGACTTGTTAAAGGTTTGCATCATTAACCAGGCATAGATCATGATGAAACCTTTTCTAAGGAGCTATGCTTAAGTCCATTCAGATCCTACTTGCCACGGCTTCATACCATGACTACGATATCTGGCGGTTGGGTGTCATGACTGCTTTTCTTAAATGATATTTCAGAAAAGAGAGTCTGTAAGTACACAGCCAGAGAGCTTCGTAAACAGTGGGAGCAGCGGAAACGTGTACAAGATGCTTTATAGGATAAAGCAGGCATCGCGGAGTTGGAACATCTGTTTTGATATAATAGTCAAATAGTTTGACTTCATCAAAATGATAGATGAACCTTGTATATACAAAAAGGTAGTAGGGAGTATGGTGGTGATCCTCGTAAAGGACGTGGATGACATACTCTTGATAGGGAAGGAGTTTCCTATGCTACGCTCGATCAATCTCCGCTTATCACAATGATTCTCCATATAGGATCAAAGTGATACCTCCTAAATCCTGGATTTTGGATCTATGAGATAGATCTAATTGGATGTTAGGAGACTCACTAGCTGTAGTGAGATGGTATCAGTTGATCCTGGGGAGAATCACTGGAAAGGTTCCAGGGTGATAAGGACGACTGAATGTCAGTCACAGGTATTGTCTTTACTCTTAGTAAAGGGACGGTATGTTGGAAGAGTTCCAAGCTAAATACCGTGGCATACTAGACGATAAAGGCAGGATACATCGCTACTTAAGATGCTACCAAAGAGGCAATCTGGATGTATATTTGTTCATGAGATGAACTTAGTTCCTCCTATTGTGTGACAATGGAGTTGTGGCTTATGCCAAGGAACGTCCGTCCCATCAGTGATCCAGACATATTCTGAGGCAGCATCACCTGATCATAGAGATGGTTGATCTCCAAGGAGATCGAGGTTAGGAGAGTAGACTCAGAGGACAGCACGGCGGATCCACTCACAAAGGCATTTTCCCAGAGAGAGACTATTATGGAATGGTTGAGTATGAGATACTTCAACCACTACTATCAGATGGCCCTAGTGCAAGTGGGAGATTGTTAGTTATATGTATGCCCTAGAGGCCATTACTATACATAGGATGTATATTGTAGTGGATGCTTGGACATATATAGGGAGGACTTTCTTGCTCGACATGATAGTATGCTATCTAGTTACTCTTTACCTTAACGTGTATACTGATTGTCTCTCTGTTACATGTTGGTAAAGCCCTTAGGATGTGTACTTGACTACCTGGACTATGATGTAGATCATACTAGTGGGGACATGGTAGTCCATAAGTACATCCTTCAAGGTCCCTAGTCGTGGGTGTATCGAGACGGGGCATCGATATACCAGTGTAGACTAGCGTATACCTTCTCGACCCATACAGATGGGCGATGGATGATCCCATATCCATTGGTGTTTGACATCAGAGATGATATACGGGTGCTCAGTGGAGACTGGGTACACTGGACGGACTCGCCGAGAACTCCCAGATGGTATTATACCTTACGTCAGATGGCAGTTCTCTGGTGACACTGGTACAGAGTAGTCTGTTGACCCGATATCGTCATAGAGTCTTGTGTGGTTCCCACTGTGCTTTGATTTCCACCTTACCACGTCCAAGAGGACGTGCAAAACGGTGGTTTTTGGGTACAGTCCCGAATCACATGGAGGCAATGAGTGATAGGTGGGGATTCGTCTCTCCCGGTATAGGGAGTTGATGTTGCGCTGTGTTCGATTGGCTATAACCGGAAATCCCTGGCCAGGGTTGCTGAGATTTACTGGTATGTGTTACCAGTAGTTTCTCGAACTGTTATAGACCTCATATCGACACGACTTATCGAGCTATTGGGGTCTGACATTAACCACCCCTAGGCGAGATATGCGACATATCAGACGACGAGAACGGACTGTACGGTAAGTGTTACTGGTTGGATTCATAGGAGTGTGAGCGGGCTTGCTCGTCGATCTTCTGATCGCTCAATACCCGGGTGGCCGTTACGTTTAGCAGACCGCTTGCGGCTTGTGGGTGTTTGATATGATCATCATCCGCTGCCGGCGTATTGACGAGTCTTTAGAGTCCTACACAGAGGTTTCCTGGCTCAAGCGAAACGAAATAGGAGCGCATATGAGATATGTGCGGGACCGAGAATAATGCGAGTATGTGATACCGTATTTCATTCTCGCGATGAATGTGTCGAATGGTTGTATGCGATATAACCTAGTTATCGAATCAAGGATTGATTCGATAAGCCGCTACATTGGATACTAGTCGGTTATATGCGACATGACCGGATCATTGAATCAAGTGTTGATTTGATGATTTAATGTATAATTATATATTTGATATATTACTTTGCATTAACTAGTATTGGTTCATTTTAAATGGATTTTCTCACTTGAAGTTCACAAGTTGTATATGTGATATACTTTTGTGCACTCTTTTGTATCATGTTTGATGATACATGCATGTTTGTGTGTATGTTTGATTAAACCTTAGTTAAGTAAATGGTTAGGGTTTTAATTAATTTATTTATTTATTTATTTATTCTTTTTGGAAAAGATAAAATGGTGGATTTATTTTTCTTTCTTTTCTTGAAGCTTCTTGAAGCTTCAAAGCATCTTTGAAAGTCCACCACTTTGTCTTCATCCTAAACCTAACCATTCACCTAACTATAGTTTACTCTCTACACATAATCATGGTTGACATTATGATAAGTATTCATTTATTTTCTTTTTGGAATAATACTTATCATATTCATTATCTTCTTCTTCTTCTTCTTCTTCAAGATGAAGAAGCTTGCCTCCATCAATGGCAACTAGTGAAAAAGAGTGAGAAATCCAATTCTAAAGTGAACCCACTTCCTATTTCTTCATCCTCTACCTCTTGCCAAGTAGTATAGGGTGTTTTCTTCACAAGTTTCTTGACTTGGTGAAGTTGGAGCTTGATCTAGTGTTGCCTCGACGTAGACCATCTTCGGCATCGTAGTCGATGACCTAGCCCGCCCATTTCTCCGATAAAGCCGACGCTAGAGCCCGGGATCAAAATTGGACAGCAAGGAGACTTCATCATGGAGCTATGGAGGTGGAGGACCGGATCTACAAAGGTTGTATTTCCGTTCTTTTAGTTAAGTAGTTAACTAGTTGTTTGTTTCGCCTAAAATTCTAGTTAACGATCCGTATTAGGGTTTCTCGGCACTTGTAAAATTTGAAATTAGCATGGTTGATGCCTTGTGAGACCTCATTAGTGTGCCTAGGAACCCTACAAGTATTACGTTTTGGGACTCGTCATTGTGTGCCAGATTCGGATGGACAAGCCTTAGAGGAGGCAATAGATCAGCATACAGTATTCATCCTGATTCCACCAAGATATATCATGACTTGAGGGATGTTTATTTGTGGGAAGGAATGAAGAGGGACGTTGCGGGGTTAGTTTCGAGATGCTTGTCTGGTCAGCAAGTCAAGGCAGAGCACCAGAGGCCGGCTGGAGAATTATAGTCCTCACCCATTCCGTAGTGGAAATGGGAACAGATTTCCATGGATTTGTAGTGGGTCTACCCAGGACTAGCAGAGGGTATGATTCCATCTGAGTGATTGAAGATAGACTGACAAGATCAGCTCACTTTCTATTAGTGAAGACGACGTATGGGTTACACAGTGCGTTCAGATTTATATCGACAAGGTTGTTCGATTGCATGGAGTTCCAACGAGCATAGTGTCAGATAGGGGTACCCAGTTTTCTGATAGGCCATGGCAAAAACTTCAAGAAGTTCTTGGTACGCGATTGAGTTTTAGTACAGCTTTTCACCTACAGACGGATGGTCAATCAGAGCGGACCATTCAGACTTTAGGGGATATGCTTCGAACTTGCAGCCTTGATTTCGATGGTAGTTGGGATCGTCACATACCTTTGATAAAATTTTCATACAACAATAGTTTTCAGAAGACGATCCAGATGACTCCCTTTGAAGCTTATTATGTAAAGAAATTTCGATCGCTTGTTTGCTGGACGGAACTGAGCGAGAGTAGCATTTTGGGACCGCGGATAGTTCAGGAGACTACCGAAAAGATCTAGTTGATACGAGACAGGATGGGAGCAGCCCAGTGCAGACAGAGATCATATGCAGGTCGACGACGTCGTAAACTCAAGTTTGATGTGGGAGACCATGTGTTCCTTTGTGTATCTCCGATAAAAGGTGTGATGTGTTTCGGGAAGAAGGGGAAGCTCAGTCCCAAATGTATCGGGCCCTACGAGGTTCTAAAGAGAGTGGGTGTTGTAGCTTATCGTTTAGAACTTCCACCAAGTTTTTCCGATGTGCATCCGGTGTTTCATATTTCGATGCTTCGCAAGTATCTTCACGATCTTTCTCACGCGATCCAGTATCAGACCTTACAGCTTGAGCCGGATTTATCCTATACAATGTAGCCTGTAGCTATTCTAGGCAGGCAGGCAAAGAAACTGAGATCGAGGATACTTCCATCTGTAAAGGTTCTTTGGCAAGAAACGAATCGTGAGGAGATTACTTGGGAAACCAAGGATGCGATGCGAAATGAGATTTCCACGTTTTTTGAGGGTATGCCTAGTTAATTTTAAATTCGGGGACCGAATTTTCTTAAGGGGGGAATATTGTAACATTTTGAAAATTTGGAAATAAATAAAATTATTTAATTAAATAATAAAGTGTAAAATTAAAAAGTTATTAAAACCAAATAAGACAATATCATAAGTTTTATGTAAAACAAATTAAATTTTAGTTTTAGTATAGAACATAAATAAAATATAAGGGTTTTAGTGATAAATTTAGCTTCATTTTAATAAAATGGTGATTTTATAATAACATAAGTTGTGAGGGGTTGTTATGTAAAGCTTAGGACTTTGTGCAAATTAAAAGTTGTTAAGGGTGTAAATGAAAGGAGATGGGATAAGATTAGTTCAGAATTTTATCATAAGGTAAATCAAATTGGAAAAGAAATTCATTGCCACCATCTCCTCTCATGCACAACATACTCCCCACACCTCCTCCTTGCATGAAACCACCACAACTTGTTTGGTGGCACCTCCTCCTACACCTCACCCTTCCCTTCATCTTTTTATCTAGTGTGTTCAGATCAGTTTAACTAGCTAAACATTCAGAAAAAAAATTCAAAAGTTAAAGAAAAGAAAAAAAGAAAAGAAAAGAGAAGTGAGAAGGAGAAATTGGCTAAGGAGTTCCAATATCAAACTAGGAGCTAAAGAATTGGGTGTCTTGAAGGAAGCCTTTCAACTATCCTCAGTAAGTATAATGTTTAAACTCAGTAGAGTTTAGCTCTGTAGTTGTAAGAAAATTGGGAATCGAATGCCTATAATATCGCATTTTTAGTAAAACGGAACTCTGTTAAAATCTACTTTAGTTTAGATAAAAATCAAATTAACAAAACAGTGACAAAATGATGTATGTTGAACCTAGAACAAACCATAGGAGGACGGACCCAGGGGATCGGACTTTGGCCGGCGACCTTAAGAGTAATTCCGGCGTCACCGAATTTCCAGGGGGCTTGGGTGTTTTGACTTGTGGGGTAGGTTTCTGTGTAGAGTTTTGGCTATTTTGGTATTATTTAAACAAGTTAGTTTAACTGTATATAAAATCTGAAAACTAATATCGTAAAAAGTATATAAAAACCCAAAATACGATACGGGTAATACGTAACGCGATCTGTTTTCTGTCGCGGTGCAGAGTTAGGTTAGATTTCAGTGAGGTTAAGTATTAAGTCGTTTGCAATGGTCGTATATAGTGTAATTAGAACGTACAAATTGTGTTTTCATGATTTTGTCGTATCGGAGTAGCCGTTTCCTTATACAAGTTATTACAGTGTTAGATTCCAATAAGGGAACTTCGGAGGCCGCGAGGAAAGGAAAAGGATTGGCGATTCCTGAGTGGATACGACATATTTCTGGTGAGTAGATTTACATCTATGGGGGAAGTCGGGTGGATGGCGTATAGCACTCCCGCAACCCTATAATTAGTATTATCATATCTACTTAAGTTTAGCGTTTCGTCAAAGCATTGATATGATATTGCATCTTGTATACCCTCCAATTGCATAAAAGTTTTATATATAGTTTTTAAATGAGATATACGTGATAATTGATCCATACGATATGGGTATTATTTGATGAGTTTGTACGAGGAATCATGCCGTACTTAAGATGATAGGGATGTAGCGGTGTAATGAGCTATAATACGAGGATTTATACATATCGGAAATGATTAACTCTGTATGCCGAATAACAGCCAAATTATTCTTTGACTTATAGATATAAATTACATTCTGTTTTAGGAGGTAATACTGGTAGGAGCTATATTATTTTACAAACTACGGTTCGTTGTCCTTTAAATAAACTATCGGAATGCGTGCCAGTTTCTAAAACAAACTTCTCTTTTAAATTTAGGGCAGCTTCCTTATTTCAAACTTAACGTTCCGATCATTTCTAAAAATAATGGTATAGGTCATAACAAGTAATTACAATAAGTACGTTTAGATTACTTATAGGTTTGTATTATGTATTCTATATTTTATGTTTCCACGTTACGCACACTCTGATAGAACACTGCATAAATACCAATGAGTATTATGCTGCACAAGCACATAAATATATGTTACACTACACCTCATTGGTACTGCCATGTCACTGTAGAATCGTTCTGATAGATATGTGTTAATATATAGATTGTTACACCGTAGAACACTTGCACAAATACTAATGATTTCCATATTGCACGAGCACAGACGCGTATGCTACACTACACATCATTAGTGGTGTCATGACACATTAGAATTGAAATCATTATGTTATGTGATATGATTACGTAGTCTTTTTCCTATTCATGTTGTAGTACTATAGATGTTGTATATTGATTTTCTTGGGATTTCTGTGTATTTTACTGTTGATGATATATATATCGGTGGTATGGGACACAGTTATATATATATATATACATATATAGTATATCATCAATATAATCGATGCAACTATTATGATTCCTTACTTGATATTTTGATGTGATAAGAAAAACTTCCACCATGAGTTTTGTGTTTTCTGGTTTTTATTCCGGACCGAGTGGGGGAGATATACGGTCGCGGATTTTTACGTTATCCAGACTGAGTGGGGGAGATATACAGTTGGATATATGGTGGACCCGGTCGAGACCGAGAGGCAGGATAGCCGCATTGAGACGGGGGAGCCTAGCGAGGATCCTCGATACCGGAAATAGAATTGAGTACGGCAGATATCCAGGGGATACTGACCGGAGATTGAGATGAGCACGGCAGCTATCTAGGGGATACTGACCGGGGTTCGATTAGGTACGGCAGATATCCAGGGGATACTGATCGTAGCCAGGATATCGGGTGACGATCATCTGTTGAGATGGTGTCTACGGTATCTGTATTTACGTATCGATGCTGGACACGAAAGATTTCGGATTTCGATGTCGATGCTGGGCATCTATTTGTCTATTGATATGATCATTATCATGAGGTACATCGTTAGGTATGTATTTATTGGATTCCATCAGGACTGATCTAGGGGACAGTACCTGTATATATTTGTACAGACATTCATAGCCAAAAAGGGAATTCCAATAGGGATAATAGATTCATGATTTTGATTCATATGACATTGAGATTGTTAGTTATATGTATGCCCTAGAAGCCATTACTGTACATAGAATGTATATTGTAGTGGATGCTGGGACATATATAGGGAGGACTTTCTTGCTCGACATGATAGTATGCTATCTGGTTGCTCTTTATCTTAACGTGTACAATAATTGTCTCTTTGTTACATGTTGGTAAAGCCCTTAGGATGTGTACTTGACTATCTGGACTATGATGCGGATCATACTAGTGGGGACATGGTAGTCCATAAGTACATCCTTCAAGGTCCCTGGTCGTGGGTGTATCGAGATGGGGCATCGATATACCAGAGTAGACTAGCGTATACCTTCTCGACCCATACAGATGGGCGATGGATGATCCCATATCCATTGGTGTTTGACATTAGAGATGATATACGGGTGCTCAGTGGAGACTGGGTACACTGGACGGACTCGCCGAGAACTCCCAGATGGTATTATACCTTACGTCAGATGGCAGTTCTCTGGTGACACTGGTACAGGTTAGTCTGTAGACCCGAGATCGTCATAGAGTCTTGTGTGATTCCCACTGTGCTTTGATTTCCACCTTACCACGTCCAAGAGGGCGTGCAAAATAGTGTTTTTTGGGTACAGTCCCGAATCACATGGAGGCAATGAGCGATAGGAGGGGATTCGTCTCTCCCGGTATAGGGAGTTGATGTTGCGCTGTGTTCGATTGGCTATAACCGGAAATCCCTGGCCAGGGTTGCTGAGATTTACTGGTAAGTGTTACCAGTAGTTTCTCGAACTGTTATAGACCTCATATCGACACGACTTATCGAGCTACTGGGGTCTGACGTTTACCACCCCTAGGCGAGATATGCGACATATCAGACGACGAGATCGGACTGTACGGTAAGTGTTACTGGTTGGATTCACAGGAGTGTGAGCGGGCTTGCTCGTTGATCTTCTGATCGCTCAATACCCGGGTGGCCGGCTTGTGGGTGTTTGATATGATCATCACCTGCTGCCGGCGTATTGACGAGTCTTTAGAGTCCTACACAGGGGTTTCCTGGCTCAAGGGAAATGAAATAGGAGCGCATATGAGATATGTGCGGGACCGAGAATAATACCAGTATGTGATACTGTATTCTATTCTCGCAATTTGTATCATTGGACGCTTATATGAGATATAGCCTGGTTACCGAATCAAGTGTTGATTCGATACATTGATACACTTGATATTAGTCGGTTATATGCAGTATGACCGGATCATTAAATCAAGTGTTGATTTAATGATTTAATGTATAATTATATATTTGATATATTACTTTACATTAACTAGTATTGGTTCACTTAAGATTATTTTCTCACTAAATTGTGCACATTGTATATATGATATATTTTTGTGCACTTGTTTGTATCATGTTTGATGATACATGCAAACTTGGGTGTGTGTATGCTTTAAACTATGATTAGGTTAATGGTTAGGGTTTGATTTACTTATTTATTTATTTTATTCATTTATTTAGTTAAAACAAAATGGTGGCTTTCTTTCTTTTCTTTACTAGAAGCTTCATGTTGTTTTCTAGCATCTTTGAAAAAGTCTTACCATTTTGTTTTATTCCTTAACCCTAACCATTTACCTAAACCCTAGTTTATTCTCTACATGAGTTTATCTCACCCATGGTTGCAAGATGATAGATATCACTTAAATTTTCTTTTTGGTGATAATTCTTTTTCTTTCTTCTTCTTCTTCTTCTTCTTCATGAAGAAAAGAAAAGCTTGCTAGAAAATTCTAAGTGATGAAATCAAGTGAGAAATCCAAATTCAAAGTGAACCCACTTCCTATTTCTTCATCATCTACCACTTGCCATGTTGTATAGGGTGTTTTCTTCACAAGGTTCATGACCAAGTGAAGATGGAGCTTGAGTTTGAGTCGCCTCGACGTAGATCATCTTCGGCACCGAAGTCAACGACCTAGCCCGCTCATTTCTCCGATGAAACCGACGCTAGAGTCCGGGATCCCGATGATCGCAGCGGAGGGACGTCATCTCGGAGCTAAAGAAGTGGTGGACCGGATCTACAAAGGTTGTAATCCCTTTCACTTATTAGCAAAGTTGTTTGCTTGCTTGTAGTTTCGCCTATCCTCTAGTTAACGATCTATATTATGGTTTCTCGGCACCTAAATTTTTGAATTTGGCATGGTTGATACCTTGTGGAACCTCTTGAGTGTGCCTAGTAACCCTACAGTGGTATCAGAGCCTTGCTAGAGCTTTAGGCAAAGTGCAGACGATGTTAGAAATCCGATCGAACCCCGAAACCCTAACTTTTAACCCTCTCTGTACATTTTCTGAAACAGTGGATTCTTCCTAATTAAAAATTGTCAAAAAATTCAGCAGAGATTTGTAAGAGTTACTGTGAAGCGCGTGATTCCAAATCGACTATTGCACCGCGGAACCGCGGCCCCACCCTGGCTTGGGCGGCGGTTCCGCGGCCATAGTGGTGAATTCTGCCACGTGCTTTCAACAGTAATGTCTGTCTGTACATGCTGTATTTTATGGGAATTTTTAATTGATACTCAACAGTTGAGTTTTTCTGGGTTGTTTTGGGGACTCGATGATTCGATCGGATTGTTTAACTTTGTCTATGTGTTTTTCCAGATAATTTAGAATATGTTAAAAAGTTCGACCGGATATAAATACCCACTTTTTCCCTAGCCAGGAAATTTCCAATTGTTGGATTTTTCCGTAGTTTAAGAATGTCTAAGTAGTGCAAGTAACGCGATAGACTCTCTAGAAGACAACAAACCTTAACTCGATTATGCGACCGTCTTGAACTGCCCTTTGAACCTTAGGGTTTGGGGAAGTACGGCGTGCCACATGTGAGGCGTTGGCTTGACCCTTCTACGGCTGGACCGTTGGTGCTGTGGCATGAAATGGATTTTTTTAAACTTATTTCATGTGTTGAGCTGTTTCGGGAAAACTTGGGTGTTTGATTGTTCGATCGGAAAGTTTAACATCTTCTATTTATCTGGAATGTGATACAATATTTGGAATCCACAAGTAGTTATGAGATAACTGATTTGAATGTTATAAACATAGCACTTTAGTCTCACTTGATCGGTTGCCACGGAATTTTGATGCGATCAAAAGTCCGTCGCAATCACGTAGCGTACGCGGATACTCGCCGGGTAAACTTAATAGACAGCCATCCCCCATAGCCCCGACCAAGTGACTGTAGGAGAACCCCGTAGCCAAAAGCATCCGTTTGGGTGCTCGCGGCAGCGGAGTTCCGCCTTTGTGCACTTCGTCGACGGCATCCGGGGGTGCGGCCGTCTACTAAAGTTTGCGACGAGTATTCGATCAGGATGTCAGGAATCTTGTTGAATTGCCCGACTTGATATTGAAAAGTGTTTTCGATAATGAGACTAAAATGCGGGGTTTATAATTGTTAGGCATGCGATGTCTAAGGAATTCATTTGGTTAGGCATGCGATGTCTAAGAAGGTTGCGGATTCCAACTGTTGTAGTTTTACACTTTCTTTTCTGCGACCGTAAGTGTAATATGTGATATCGCCGGTTTCGTTGCTATATGTCAACGACAATTGGGATGGGGCATATTTACTTACGTTGATGACATGTGATGCTATGTGTTGCTGGATATGTTATATTGGATCGTCGTGTTTGAATAGCCGGGGGTTTTTCTGTGAGATGGGTGTTTTTCATTTTCATTCATGTAAAAACTTGTATGTAATATTCTTTTATTGGGGCACTTCCAGGTTGCGGAAGATGTCACCATTGTATATTATTTACTTTTCCGCACTAGGATAGACCCAAGGAGGAGGGCACAAGTAACCGGGTTCTGGAGTCCAGTGGGAGACCAACTCGAGAAGTCGAGTCCGGGTCTCCTAACTCTAGAATTGGTAGGGTTGCTTGCCACTCTCGTAGGGGTCTAGGGGTGTGGGTTTGGCTATTCATCGCGACCGTGGAATCCGTGTTTTATACTGGCTCGTATTGAAAACACGGACGTCCTAGTATATCCAATATTTCATATGATATTTTCTGCTGCGTTATCTGTGATGTGATCATGTGATATGTTCAGATAGATATTATATATAGTATATATGATATATTATATAGACGTTGCTTATGTTTTACACCCGCGCTAGCCCTGCCTTGCTCTGCCGTTAGTTACCTAACCTAACGGTGCAGACGAGACATCGAGGCGAATGCGGATAGCATAAGCGTACGTTATATTTATCTGTAATGTTTAGGTGACTTAAATGATGGGACTTCATTAATATGATAAATGAAAGAAAAGAAACCTAAAAGATGTTGTGGAATCGAATTTTCAAAAACAGGTAGCTACAGTTCTTGCTTTGCATCGCGGTGTTCCTTGTAGAACATCCTGCACCTTATTCGATAAGGAAAGGGCCGAGATCCCTTCACCGGGAGTGACCCCTTTAGCAATAACTGGAAGATTCTACAACCCTCGGTTTGTCTTTTGATTGCTTTTGGAGTTTTTACTTTGCACAGCGGTATATATGATATATCATGCACCATATTTGATGAGGAAAGGGCCGACGATCCCTTTACCGGGAGTGACCCCTTTAGCAAAACTAGAAAAGCCTCAAAAACACTCCATTTTAAAATCATTTGATTCTACAACGATATCAAGTTCATTACGCATTAGGTTTTCAGAAAAACCTGTCGTAGCCCTCCGTCATTTCAGATAAGTAGTAGTTAGTATTCGTGCTATGTTTGTTGGCCTGCGTCAAGGCGTAGTGTGCGGTAGCTAACTAGTATTTATCTGCTTATGCATATGATGCAAATTGGATTAGGGTAGTCGTGCGACTTTGTTGGCCTGCGTCAAGGGTCGTGCGGGTGGGTTTAATTCAATCAGGAAATGGCGGGTTGAACTTGACTAGCGTACTATGATTTGTTGGCCTGCGTCAAGGTCATAGGACGCTAGGGGCAAAATTATCGGGAATTTCAAGTGTTGAAATTTGCAATGAGATTGCATACCTTCTATGAGATAGTTGGATCCCGATACCCGCTGCGAGTAATTGTTACTCCTGGGAGAGTTTTACACATTACAATTAGCCGATCAAGTAGGTGTCTAGAAAGGTGTCAACGAGGTTACGCCTTTGGGAAAATGAGGTTTACTTTAATTAGGTCCGTACGAAAGCACGGGGAACCTCCCTCAAAGTACCGACACTGGCCTGGCTGAAAGATTGGCGAACTTGTAGCGTGTAATTAATCCCGGCTAGTCTTTCCTTTTAGGGTTTGAAGGAAGATTTGATAAAAACAGTGGGAACCATCCTGATTAGATAAAATAATAACCAATCTGATCTTGCAAGAGCATACGCTGAGTGTTTTCTTCTCTCTCTCTAAGTAGCGACCATGTCACGCCTTAATTAAGATAATAATACGGATGTATTGACCGAACCTGCTTGTTATACTGTACTGGGGAACGTTGGTCCCGCTCCAACTTATAATTGTTATAAGACAGAGCAGGAAATAGGGGAATGCCAGGATTCCCATACCGTCCAAACGAAGAAAGTGCATATGATGCATCTCCTTCAGGTGTGTTCATTACAAAGAACTGTTTCTCTATATCCTCTACATCCTGGGTATTTGATACCGGATCAGGATCCCAGATATGTAATCTGTTATATAGGGCTACAGAAAGGTAGAGAACTGAGAATGGGTGATAAGTTTCATGAGACAGAAAACGGTGCAAGTGTTGCAGCCAAGTCTGTTGGTCACTGTCACCCTGTATTCCAAATACATTGATTCTGAATGAATGTTATTAGATACCGAACCTGCTATACAAAATCATTTCACTCTCTTTATTAGTAAAGAAATGATAAAATTTTGTATTGTTGGATAATGTTTTGAACATTTCCTATATCAAAACTTGATCGGTTCAGGTACGTTATCTAAAAGTATTGATGTTCTAAATCAAACTACAGTTCTTAGTATACGGAACACACACAAGAGGAAGAGTTCAGAAATGAATGAATCCTTCTTGAGGCATTATAGACTAGGTCATATCAATGCGACCCGACTGGCTCAAGTTACATTTAGATGCATATTTAAATTAATTTGAATTTACATCTTGTGAAACTTGCCAGTCATGTCACAGAGATAAGATGACCATAGCTCTGTTTACTGGAAACAGAGAAAGAGTTAGTGAACTCTTGGGATGATACATGTTGATGTATGTAGGTCCCCTGTCTATACATGCCAAGACCGGTTCTTTGTATTTCATTACATTCTCTGATAATCTCTCAAGATTCAGACATATGTTCCTGTTAAAACATAAGTCCGAACCTTTTGAGATATTCACAGAATATAAGTTAGAAGTAGAGGACCAAAATACGAGTATAAGTATTATGTCCTATGATATGATCAGGAAGGAGAATACTTGTGCATAGAATTCCTGGACTATTCTAAAGGAGAATGAGATTCTCTCTCGGTGTTACTCCTCTGAATACACCACAGCACAACGGTGTATCGAGGCGGAGCAATCGCACCATATTAGATATGGTGTGCTCTATGATGAGTAATACTGAGTTACCTATTTCTTTTTGGGAGTTATGCACTTAAGAAGCTGCATACCTATTGAATAGGGTTCAAATCAAATCAGTTGCCTACCACTTCATATGTGATATGGAAAGGGAAGAGCCCATATCTTAAGTTTGTTAAGATTTGGGGTTGTCCGGCCTATGTCTAAAAGCAAAATCCGGACAAACTCGAGGCAAGATCTGGAAATGTTTCAGCTATACAAACTGCAGCTGATGATTTGATAGAACCAAAGGATTCAATAGTTACCAACGAACCTCAGCCTCTCCGCCGATCTAGTAGGGTTCCTCATCCGCCTGAGAGATACTTCGGTTTCTCGATGACAGTGGGAGCGAGGATTGCATCATGAGATGATGACCCAACTAGTTTCGAGCAGGCCATCAAGGGTAGGGACTCTGTAAGAATGGCTGGATACTTAGTGATCTGAGATGGAATCCATGTACACCAACAAAGTATGGACTTTGGTTGCTATATCTGAAGGGTTAAATCCCCATCAGAAGCAAGTGTATCTTGAGAAGATTACTTGGTATAGATGGAAAAGTTGAGATTTTCAAAGACTAGACTTGTTAAAGGTTTTCGTCATCGACCAGGCGTGGAAAATGATGAAACCTTTTCAAGTAGCTAAGCTTAAGTCCATCCAGATCCTACTTGCCACGGCTACATACCATGACTACGATATCTGGTGGTTGGGTGCCATTACTGCTTTTCTAAATAATGTTTTAGAAGAGTGCGTCTATAAATACACAGCCAGAGGGCCTCGTAGACAGTGGGAGCAGCGGAAATGTGTGCAAGATGTTTTATGTGATAAAGCAGGCATCGCGGAATTGGAACGTCTGTTTTGATGTGTTAGTCAAAGAGTTTGACATCATCAAAATGGTAGATGAACCTTGTATAAACAAAAGGGTAGTAGGGAGTATGGTGGTAATCCTCGTAGAGTACGTGGATGACATACTCTTGATAAGAAAGGAGTTTCCTATGCTACGCTCGGTCAATCTCCGCTTATCACAATGATTCTCCATATAGGATCAAAGTGATACCTCCTAAATCCTGGGTTTTGGATCTATGAGATAGATCTAATTGGATGTTAGGATACTCACTAGTTGTAGTGAGATGGTATCAATTGATCCTGGGGAGAATCACTGGAAAGGTTCCAGAGTGATAAGGACGACTGAAAGTCAGTCACAGGAATTGTCTTTACCCTCAGTAAAGGGACGGTATGTTAGAAGAGTTCCAAGCTAGATACCGTGGCATACTAGACGATAAAGGCTGGATACATCGCTACTTAAGATGCTACCAAAGAGGCAGTCTGGATGTATATTAGTTCATAAGATTAACTTCGTTCCTCCCATTGTGAGACAATGGAGTTGTGGCTTATGCCTAGGAACGCCTGTCCTATCAGTGATCCAGACATATTCTGAGGCAGCATCACCTGATCATGGAGATAGTTGATCTCCAAGCAGATCGAGGTTAGGAGAGAAGACTCAGAGGACAACACGGCGGATCCACTCACAAAGGCCTTTTCCCAGAGAGAGACTTTTATGGGATAGTTGAGTATGAGATACTGCAACCACTGCTACAGATGGCCCTAGTGCAAGTGGGAGATTGTTAGTTATATGTATGCCCTAGAGGCCATTACTGTACATAGGATGTATATTGTAGTGGATGCTGGGACATATATAGGGAGGACTTTCTAGCTCGACATGATAGTATGCTATCTGGTTGCTCTTTATCTTAACGTGTACACTGATTGTCTCTCTGTTACATGTTGGTAAAGCCCTTAGGATGTGTACTTGACTACCTGGACTATGATGCGGATCATACTAGTGGGGACATGGTAGTCCATAAGTACATCCTTCAAGGTCCCTGGTCGTGGGTGTATCGAGATGGGGCATCAATATACCAGAGTAGACTAGCGTATACCTTCTCGACCCATACAGATGGGCGATGGATGATCCCATATCCATTGGTGTTTGACATCAGAGATGATATACGGGTGCTCAGTGGAGACTGGGTACACTGGACGGACTCGCCGAGAACTCCCAGATGGTATTATACCTTACGTCAGATGGCAGTTCTCTGGTGACACTGGTACAGGTTAGTCTGTAGACCCGAGATCGTCATAGAGTCTTGTGTGATTCCCACTGTGCTTTGATTTCCACCTTACCACGTCCAAGAGGGCGTGCAAAACGGTGGTTTTTGGGTACAGTCCCGAATCACATGGAGGCAATGAGCGATAGGAGGGGATTCGTCTCTCCCGGTATAGGGAGTTGATGTTGCGCTGTGTTCGATAGGCTATAACCGGAAATCCCTGGCCAGGGTTGCTGAGATTTACCGGTAAGTGTTACCAGTAGTTTCTCGAACTGTTATAGACCTCATATCGACACGACTTATCGAGCTACTGGGGTCTGACGTTTACCACCCCTAGGCGAGATATGCGACATATCAGACGACGAGACCGGACTGTACGGTAAGTGTTACTGGTTGGATTCACAGAAGTGTGAGCGGGCTTGCTCGTTGATCTTCTGATCGCTCAATACCCGGGTGGCCGGCTTGTGGGTGTTTGATATGATCATCACCTGTTGCCGGCGTATTGACGAGTCTTTAGAGTCCTACACAGGGGTTTCCTGGCTCAAGCGAAACGAAATAGGAGCGCATATGAGATATGTGCGGGACCGAGAATAATACCAGTATGTGATACTGTATTCTATTCTCGCAATTTGTATCATTGGACGCTTATATGAGATATAGCCGGGTTACCGAATCAAGTGTTGATTCGATACATTGATACACTTGATATTAGTCGGTTATATGCAGTATGACCGGATCATTAAATCAAGTGTTGATTTAATGATTTAATGTATAATTATATATTTGATATATTACTTTACATTAACTAGTATTGGTTCACTTAAGATTATTTTCTCACTAAATTGTGCACATTGTATATATGATATATTTTTGTGCACTTGTTTGGATCATGTTTGATGATACATGCAAACTTGGGTGTGTGTATGCTTTAAACTATGATTAGGTTAATGGTTAGGGTTTGATTTACTTATTTATTTATTTTATTCATTTATTTAGTTAAAACAAAATGGTGGCTTTCTTTCTTTTCTTTACTAGAAGCTTCATGTTGTTTTCTAGCATCTTTGAAAAAGTCTTACCATTTTGTTTTATTCCTTAACCCTAACCATTTACCTAAACCCTAGTTTATTCTCTACTTGAGTTTATCTCACCCATGGTTGCAAGATGATAGATATCACTTGAATTTCTTTTTGGTGATAATTCTTTTTCTTTCTTCTTCTTCTTCTTCTTCATGAAGAAAAGAAAAGCTTGCCAGAAAATTCTAAGTGATGAAATCAAGTGAGAAATCCAAATCCAAAGTGAACCCACTTCCTATTTTTCATCCTCTACCACTTGCCATGTTGTATAGGGTGTTTTCTTCATAAGGTTCATGACCAAATGAAGATGGAGCTTGAGTTTGAGTCGCCTCGACGTAGATCATCTTCGGCACCGAAGTCAACGACCTAGCCCGCTCATTTCTCCGATGAAACCGACGCTAGAGTCCGGGATCCCGATGATCGCAGTGGAGGGACGTCATCTCGGAGCTAAAGAAGTGGTGGACCGGATCTACAAAGGTTGTAATCCCTTTCACTTATTAGCAAAGTTGTTTGCTTGCTTGTAGTTTCGCCTATTCTCTAGTTAACGATCTATATTAGGATTTCTCGGCACCTAAATTTTTGAATTTGGCATGGTTGATACCTTGTGGAACCTCTTGAGTGTGCCTAGTAACCCTACAGAGATATTATACCTGTGATCGCATGATAGCTAGTGTTGTACCTCTGCATATCATATAGTATATCGATACAGATTATGATAGTACTATACCTATGACCTAGGTAATCGTCATGCATTTCGATTTCTACCTTTAGATGCACTTTTATTCACTGAGTTGGCAACTCATCCCCGTTGTGCCACAGTTTCTTGCAGGTTTTACCGCTTGGATTATCAGCGGTTTGGGCACACATTCTTTTGGGGATTGATGGGTAAGTGAGTTGTTATTGTATCCTACTCACTCTTGATTATTCATATATTATTGTATCTAGTGGAAACTCCATCAACTTAGAAATGACATATTATGGACTTAGAATCGAAGAATAGAGTTATGTTTTGAGTTGTCGCGCTCTTTGGAGTCGACTTCTGATTTAGATTGATTGGTTGCTCCATTGTTTGGACGTGGAGACTAGCTTCCATTGGGTTGCTATTTTTTTATGTTGTATCGGGTTTTTATAAAAATGGAAAGGAGGTGATGTCAAGTTTCAAAACGTCATAAATGCTTTTCAACATACTTAAATGTTATTTTAAATTGATTTTATCAGATGATTATTGAAACCTCACCTCTAATAATTTCAAAAAGGGTTTAGATTCCGGGTTTCGGCTTACTTGGATTGCGTTGATGTCTTTAGATATCATGTGATTTAAGTGCCGGTCACGTGCTATATTTGGGTCGTGACAGTAGTATCCGCTGAAAACCCTCAGGAGACAACACTCCTCCTACTAGGGACACCTAGAGATTTAACAGCTTGTTGCACGAGCTCAGTGCAATCGCGTTTCCCTGCAAAAGTGAGGTTAGATCTTTTTTGAGAATAAACTAGTTTTGCTCGAGGACGAGCAAAAGATAAATTTGGGGGTATTTGTTCATACCATAATTTTGCATTATTATATTCCCCATTCTTATTCATTTTACAAATAAACAGGTGCTTTTGTTCCATGTCTGCTACATAGTTGCAGGTTACAGGTTCTCGGAACAAAAACAGTGAAAAAGATGAAAAGACGATACAAAAGTGAGACTACAACCAACAAATGGAAGAATCTTGATCAAGCCTACAGTTTGGAGAATAAACGAAGATCAATGGACAATTCCACAAAGAACAAAGGCAGCGCAAGGTTCAAGACTTCGATACGAAGCGAACGGTAAAATCCACTACATTATTCACTGTGGAAATCTGGAAGAGAACTAGAAGACATTCTGAAGAACCAAGTGAAGAAACGAGAATCAAAATGCAACCAGAATCAACACAAGAAAACTCAGCCAACAAGACCCCTTTATGGCCACGGAACCGCAGCCAAACCTGGCTCTTGGCCGCGGATCCGCGGCCGTGCGTCGCCCGTGTCGGTGCAAAAATTCTGTGGCGGCTGGCGGCGCGTTGACTAATCTTCTTTAGGGGTAAAATTGTAAATGCAGATGTGAATCGATTGTAACCCTAGGGTTTCTATGATCTATAAATAGAAGCCCTAAACCTCTTTTGGAGGTATGCCTCTTTTTATTTCATCTATTCAGCATTCTAAATTCGGTGTAAATGTTTGGAGAGAGCCATCAAATAAAGTAAGGTTTTTTATTTCATTGCTCTAGTTAATTTTCATTCTGCCTTAGTATAATTTTTATTATCTGCCCTAGTTAGATAGTTAGAACATGTTTATCAATTCCCTAATGAGTGAGTAGTTCCTCGCTTGTTAGGGTTAGGAATAGGAGAGATTTGAGAGATGAAAATCTCTCACCCCTTTCTTGCCCATCACATATAATTAATAGGACTCCATGCATACATACACACACCGTTCCCTACGGCACCCTATCCCACGAGGTAGCGGTGATACCGTAGTATAAAAGACCGGTTGCGTATGTTTCCCATGGAGGTTAGGGTAAGAATTAAGAAAGGAAGAACAAGAACCTAGAGGAAGAAACCTAGTTTCTTCTCGATGGTACTAATCCTCTTTATTAATTATTACCATAACATCTAAAGAGATCTAAATTAGGGCATTGAAAACGATGAAGAAATCTTTAATTTCCAAACTTAACCTAAACCTAACCCTAGCAAGATTCTAATCCTAGTTTAAATTAGTTTAGTTTTTAGTGATAATCCATCCACACCGTTTGGAATTAACTCGTTAGACCAAGTTAGGAAATACACAACATCCCTGTGGACCGACCCGTACTCACCGGCTAGCTACCAAGCGACGCCGTTCTTTATTGCGGTTAAATAATTCTTTGATTCATCTTTTAAAAGCGCATATGCAAAATAACATCAATCTCCATGCCTCACTCATGTCGCCACGGAACTGCGGAAAAACCCTAGGGTATGACCGCGGTTCCGCGATCCAAAAATTCGAGTTTGGGTATCGTTTTTCTAAAGGGTCCACAAAATCGCTTGCATGATTTTCTGAAAATTTTAAACTCGGAAAAATCCAACTCTTGGAAAATTCAGTGAGGGAAAATATGGGTTATTGATATCCGTTCAAACTTTTTAACATCATCTGAATAACCCGAATACATGTTAGAATTACGACTGTGAAACACTCCGAATTGCCTTTGCAGAAAGTTAATATCACATACAAATTTAGCAAAAACAAACAACACCTGAAACACCAAAACCCAGAGACTGGAACACCATGAAAATTTGAAGCCCAAACTCCAAAATTGACCCGAGCTCGCCGGTTTTAATACCTTTGTGGCCGGCCATATCATGCCCAAATTGCTCTAAATTTTCACGGTGTTCATGTTATATCTCATACAACATTCTGCAGTTGTTTAAAAAAAATTTTGAAAACTTTGTAAAATCCACAGAAATTAAGTTCAAGTGTTTCAAGTTTCGGAGTCGTTTCAGTTTCGTAATCTAACAAACATCGTCTAATTTTCTAGTATGGCTCCGATACCACTGCAGGGTTGCCTAACACGGCAGCAAGGTTCCGGGAGGCATCGTCCATGCCAATTTCAAAAATTTACCATTCTAGCTAACCCTAACCCTAGAATCTTTACTAGAACATCCGACGAACACTTATGTAAACATATTTACAACTAAGTAAATGAGGAATAAAACCTTTGTAGACCGGACTTTCACTTCAAAAGCTCCGTATAGTAGCCCCTTCACAGGGACTAGTGATCTCCTGAACCCTAGTATAGGTTCCCTTGGAGAAATGAACAAGCTTGCTCGAAGTCTTCGAGGCCGAAGATGATCTACGTCGAGGAGAATCAAGCTCATGCTACCTCTTAACTAATGGTAGGTTGGTGTTCATACCATAATATTGCATTATTATATTCCCCATTCTTATTCTTTTTATAAATAAACAGGTGCTTTTGACGCATGTCTGCTACATATTACAGGTTACAGGTTCTTAGATCTAAAACAGTGAAAAAGATATAAAGACGATGCAAAAGTGGAACTACAACCAACAAACAGAAGGATATTGATGAAGCCTACACAAAAGATCTGTTTACAAAGTACAAGGCAATGCAAGGTCCAAGATCGCGAAGTCACGGTTAAAGTCCAACACAATTATTCACTGGAAAATCTGGAAGAGAATTAGAAGCCAAGTTCAGAAAAGTACTGAAGAAATAGGAATACAAGAATTACCAGAAGCCACACAAGAAACTGCAAAGCCCAACTCTTCTTTTTGACCACGGAACCGCGGCCAAACAGGGCCTCGGGCCGCGGTTCCGCGGCGGGCTTGAGCGATTGGAAAATACAAATTTTACCATATTTTTGTGCGACGCTGACTAGTCAACCTAGGGGTATTCTTGTAAATGCAGACGTGTGAATCAATTGTAACCTAGGGTTTCCTATCCTCTATAAATAGGAACTCTAAACCTTATATTCTTTTTATGCCTCCCTATGCTTCTTTCTATGAATAAAATTTAGAATTCTTTTGGAGAGCATCGGTGCCTCTTTTCATTTCATGAATTCAGATCTGACAACCCTGTGTTGATGTTTGGAGAGAGCCATCTGTAAAGTAAGTAGGTAATTTCAATTCTTGCCCTAGGTAATTTTTCATTCTTTGCCCTAGATAAATGTTTTTAAATTCCCTAACGAGCGAGTAGTCTCCTCGCTTGTTAGAGTTAGATTTGGGGAAGGCTTTTGAGAGATGAGATCTCCCATCCCTTTCTTGCCCGTTATATATTAAATAGGACTCCATGCATACATGCACATACCGCTCCTTACGGCACCCTATCCCACGAGGTAGCGGTGATACCGTAGTATAAAGGCCCGGTTGTGATGTTTTCCATGGAGGTTAAGTTAAGGATCGATAAAGGAAGGACAAGAACCTAGAGGAAGGAACACCTTCCCAAATGGATCTAATCCCTTTTATTGATAATTACCATAACTCCTCATAGATCTTCATTTGGGTATAGAAAGCGTTGAGATTTATTTACATTTCCAAACCATTCCTAAACCTAACCCTAGCAAGACTTAGATCTAGATAATCTTAGTATAGGTAGATTTAGTTTTTAGATTTAATAAATTAATCCGAACACCCATCGGAATTAACTCGTTTGAGCGATTAGGAAATTAACAGCATCCCTATGGACCGACCCGTACTCACCGGCTAGCTACATGCGACGTCGTTCTTGATTGCGGTTAATAGATAGTTTTTGAGATCAATCAAATGGCGCCATTGCCGGGGATGGCGTGTTATTTTCTTTTTGCAATTTCGGGTTAATCAAAATTAAAAAAATCATAAAAATCAAAAAAATATAAAAAATATAAAAATATATCATCTGTTATTTTTGGGAAGGGTATTTTTGTGTGAATTTTGCAGGATCTACGAACAAATTCGGATCTGAAAATCTACAGAGATCAAAACAGCAAATATCAAATCCGAACAAACAGAGGAATATGACAATAGACAATAGAAGAAATTTGGAGGACCGAGTCAACAAGAAGAATCGCGGTGATCTGGTCCCAAAAAAAAACTGCCGAAGCGACCAACACGCGGCGGAACCGCCACGCAACCCCCATTCCGGCCGCGGAACCGCCGCGCCCTGGTGACATCACCAGAAAGAAAAAAAAAACAGTTCCGCCACTGCAAATCTCTGTGAGTTTTCTCTCTCCTCATCTGCAAATCTCTGATATATCTTCTGAAAAATCTCCTGCAGGATTCTTTGCGTTTAAAAAAATATTTCCCCTTCCAAATAACAATCTTGTGGAGGATTCTTTGCGCCGCGCATAAAATAAAAAGAATTGATTGCAAGTGTTTGTTACCGTTTGCATATATTTAATCGGACTTTAAGGGGCTTGAGACTAATCCAGATTGGGTGGGGATTTCATCACCCTTCCCAGGACCCCAGAAATCACATAAGGCATTTGCATTGACCATATCTTAATTAAAAAATACTAGACTCAGCCCTAAGGACTTCAAGCTCAATAGGACAGAGGACTAGTTATAGGCATCGGCCGTTAATCCTAACCTGACTTTGCGGTGTCTAGGCAAGTGTGTCCAAGGCGAGTGGTTACTTAATTAGGACCGCTACTTGTAGCGGGGAGCCTCCCACTCACCTGGCACTTACCTGGCCGCAATTGGCGGTGAAGAGGCGGTTTGAGGTCCTATTTCTAACCCTTTGGAACAGTTAGGAGCTGTCTAGCTGACCTAGGTGACCCTAGATCTAGGCCTGATTGTGCATTCCTGGTTGATTGCATTTGTGTCTAAGCCCTTTATCGAAAATCTTTTTTTGCAAAAAGTTACAAATAAAAAAAGGAAATTTTTATAAAAAGACTTGCAACTTTTGTCGCTAAGAAATCCGTGCACCCCAATCTTCTTTCTCTTCTCTTTCTTCTATCATGGGTACCCCACATCATAAATCTTTTGCCGAACTTTGGTATCCCGAACCTAACTTTGTCTCGTACGTCAATTGTTTCGGTCGATTTAAGGAAGACCCCTCCGTGCCCAAAATATCTTTGAAAGATCAAATAGAAGCGTCTAGGAGAAACAGTTCGACTTTGCAACCCACTTTGTGTCAACCATGTCAACCTTCACCACCTTCGTACGTGGATACCACTTTTTCAAGTCCTGTTGTAACTCCTAAACCGATGTCCATTGCTGAGCATATTGCTCAATCTCGTAGCCGATGTTTCACCCCTCTCCACTCATCCAGTTCTAGGAATCAACAAGTCCATCCACCTTTTTATCCACATGTTGATCCTACTCCTGTCCAACCATTCACCTCCTACCAGTCCTACCCGACTTTCCCACCTTCACTAGACATTGCTTCTCCACAGCCATTTGGGAGTTTCATGTATCCAAACAATTTTGAATCTTTTACCGAAACCCCTTCACAACCCATGTCTAGTTTGGAACAGTCGTTGGAGGCATACATTGCAGCAACAAACAAAATGATTAGGAATGTGGATGCGTCCGTGGCCGTCCTTATGCAACCTAGTGAACCGGTAGCTAGTTTCCCGCTAGCTCAAAAATTTTCAATGTATAAGGAGGCGGTTGGACAGAGTGAGAATGTGAGAGGATTTCCAAATCAAACCTACCCATACCCAATTGAATCCAACAACTCCAATTTTCAAACATGTGTCCAAATTGATGAGTTGTGCGACTTTGTAGTGCTTGATTTACCAGATTATGAGGAACCCCTTTCGAGTGAAACCGCACCTAACCCGTTTGACCTTTACACCTCCACTCTAGAACCTGAATTGATAAATATCCATGCTTTTGATGAGGTGTCAAAAAAAATTGATTTTCACTTGATTGAGGATACAGACGCCGGGAATATTTCGGATGATAAACCTGTCGATTTGATTGAAATTTTATGTCCAATTCATCATCCCGAGTCATTAATTGTTTCTCCCAAACTTCATATGCGTCTTGATTTTGATAATAATGGCATGGATGAGTTAAATATTGAGGAGAATTATGAGGATAGTACTGAGGAGAGTATTGAGGATAGTATTGAGGTTGAACCATTTTTGTTTGATGTGTCGGATTTTCCAATTCATCCTCCCGAACCTTTAACTGTTATATCACCCTCCCTCCTTTCCATCGTTCCGACCACGCAAAAGATCACGCTTGAAGACTGTGAGCTTGAAAAATTTTCCTTTGAATCTGACACAGTTCTCACAGCCGATAACACTTACGAGTGTTTCACTTTTTCGGACGATGTTAATGACTCACCGCCCGAGTTTGAGTCCTTTGAAATTTCAGATGAGTTAGTTGAACCATCAGACTCGGTTACTTACAGTCGTTTCGAACCCTTGTTGGAATCTTTCAAGTTCGAGATAGTTTACTACGGTGAGAATGAGACTATCCCTAATTCACTCCCTTTCGTCCTTCCTATCGTTCCGACCGTACAAGAGACCGTTACGCTTTCATCTCCAATACCAAGTTCGGTGTACCCATGCCTTCTTGCGAATCTTGAGAGATTTGTCCCCATTTCTCGACAGGTTGATAGGTTAGCACAATCGCTTTTAACACATCGGTCATCACAAATTGCCCTAATTTATTCACTCGATTTATACCCTCAAGATCGTACTCCTCTTCTTTCTCTTTTCCGCCATTCTTCTCCCCCACAGAGACCGTATCCCATTTCTACCTCCACACGGTCTCGTGTGCTTCTCATCTCTTTTCTTTCAACTCCATTCTTTCTCCAATTCGACCATTACCATGATAAGATTTTTGAATGGTTGGTGCTAACCTTTGGCTTGTGTAAGGCCAAGCTTAAGTTTGGGGGGAACCTTGTTGTATATATATATTTTTTTTTTCTTTTAACAATAAAAATAAAAAAATTTCAAAAAAATTTCAAAACATTAAAAAAATATATATATAAAATTTATAAATAAATAAACAGGGGAGTGCCGACAATTTTGACCCTCTTGGTGTAGCATGACAGTGAGGACACTGTCAAGTTTAAGTTTGGGGGTATGCTCGGTACGTCTTCTTCCTTCGCATTCATATGTACATATTTTTGCATTTGCATATTTATTTGAAAACCCATAAAAATTGAAAAATCTCAAAAATTATAAAAATTAATGTATTCAATTTTGGCCTTATTTGACTTAAGTTTGACAAATAGGTTACTTAGCTAGGAACAACTAAATCGTAGACTTAGTAAATTAAAAACCCTAAAAATAACCTTCCTTAAAGTTTAACGGTAGAAAGTGTATGTCTTTGTAGTTTATTTAGACATAGGCAAATTTTGAGTTCAATTCTTGAGCTAAATCAAAACAAGGGAAAAGTATTGATATTTTTATTAGAGTATAAGTTTGAAAAATAATTCCTACCTTAAGTCTAGATTCTGAAAATGTATACCCTACAAATTGCACTAACACGCACCTTGAAACTTGGAATAGTAGAGGAGATCTTGAAATGCTCTTGTCTAAAGTCTTTAGTACGAAGAAAATAAAAAAAAAGTGAATAAAGAAAAAAAAAATGAACACTGGTTTTTGTGATTACTTAAGGCTGCAAAAATAGAAAAATATTTAGCGAGGGTGCCTCATCATCTAGTGTCTTAGACCAACTGGTTTGGGAGTCACTGCTAAAGCCTTGAGTGTTGCAAGACTAGGAATTACGTTTTAATGTGCAAACACATCTTGTAATCGGTCGTTGGTACCTCAAGAAGTATTAACGGTCGCATGAAGGATGTGTAAGCAAAATTCATTTAAAAATTCACCTATTAAGAAGTGCTTTGGACAACGGACAAGAGTATGATTGCTTGATTTGAATTTTCAAGTGTATGGGTGATTTATACACACACATAGGGGTATGTGAATGGGGTTTAGATAAGAGATAGGAATGAAGAATATGACTTATATCTTTAATAGAGATGATAAAAATTCCTAAGTTGAGATAGAACCCTAGAAGGAAAACTTAAGAGATGCTGAAAGCTAAGTAAGTTTACAGAATATATATAATCTTAAGTTAAATGATAAGGAAGCGTGAAGAATATGGGTGGATAATTTACGAGTCGAAGATAATAGAAATCCTTGTTAGAGAACCTAATTGAAGAATAAAAGTTAATGGGCCTAATTGATAGGATTTTGTAGGTAGTATCCGCTGAAAACCCTCAGGAAACAACACTCCTCCTACTAGGGACACCCAGAGGTTTAACGGCTTGTTGCACGAGCTCAGTGCAATCACATTTCCCTGCGAAAGTGAGGTTAGGTTTTGTAGAGAATAAAACTAAGTTTGCTCGAGGACGAGCAAAAGATAACTTTGGGGGTATTTGCTCATACCATAATATTGCATTATTATATTCCTCATTCTTATTCTTTTTATAAATAAACGGGTGCTTTTGACACATGTCTGCTACATATTACAGGTTACAGGTTCTTGGATCTAAAACAGTGAAAAAGATATAAAGACGATGCAAAAGTGGAACTACAACCAACAAACAGAAGGATCTTGATGAAGCCTACACAAAAGATCAGTTTACAAAGTACAAGGCAATGCAAGATCCAAGATCGCGAAGTCACGGTTAAAGTCCACCACAATTATTCACGGGAAAATCTAGAAGAGAATTAGAAGCCAAGTTCAGAAAAGTACTGAAGAAATAGGAATACAAGAATTACCAGAAGCCACACAAGAAACTGCAAAGCCCAACTCTTCTTTTTGGCCACGGAACCGCGGCCAAACAGGGCCTCGGGCCGCAGTTCCGCGGCGGGCTTAAGCGATTGGAAAATACAAATTTTACCATATTTTTGTGCGGCGCTGACTAGTCAACCTAGGGGTATTCTTGTAAATGCAGACGTGTGAATCAATTGTAACCTAGGGTTTCCTATCCTCTATAAATAGGAACTCTAAAGCTTGTATTCTTTTTATGCCTCCCTATGCTTCTTTCTACGAATAAAATTTAGAATTCTTTTGGAGAACATCGGTGCCTCTTTTCATTTCATGAATTCAGATCTGACAACCCTGTGTTGATGTTTGGAGAGAGCCATCTGTAAAATAAGTAGGTAATTTCAATTCTTGCCCTTGGTAATTTTTCATTCTTTGCCCAAGATAAATGTTTTTAAATTCCATAATGAGCGAGTAGTCTCCTCGCTTGTTAGGGTTTGGTTTGGGAAAGGCTTTTGAGAGATGAGATCTCTCATCCTTTTCTTGCCCGTTATATATTAAATAGGACTCCATGCATACATGCACATACCGCTCCCTACGGCACCCTATCCCATGAGGTAGCGGTGATGTCGTAGTATAAAGGCCCGGTTGTGATGTTTTCCATGGAGATTAGGGTAAGGATCGATAAAGGAAGGACAAGAACCTAGAGGAAGGAACACCTTCCCGAATGGATTTAATCCCTTTTATTGATAATTACCATAACTCCTCATAGATCTTCATTTGGGTATAGAAAGCGTTGAGATTTATTTACATTTCCAAACCATTCCTAAACCTAACCCTAGCAAGACTTAGATCTAGATAATCTTAGTATAGGTAGATTTAGTTTTTACATTTAATAAATCAATCCGAACACCCATCGGAATTAACTCGTTTGAGCGATTAGGAAATTCACAACATCCCTGTGGACCAACCCGTACTCACCGGCTAGCTACATGCGACACCGATCTTGATTGTGGTTAATAGATAGTTTTTGAGATCAATCAAATGGCGCCGTTGCCGGGGATGGCGTGTTATTTCCTTTTTGCAATTTCGGGTTAATCAAAATTAGAAAAATCTGAAAAATCTGAAAAATAAAAAAAATATAAAAATATATCATCTGTTATTTTTGGGATGGGTATTTTTGTGTGAATTTTGCAGGATCTACTAACAAATTCGGATCTGAAAATCTACAGAGATCAAAACAGCAAATATCAAATTCAAACAAACAGAGGAATATCACAATAGTCAACAGAAGAAATTTGGAGGACCGAGTCAACAAGAAGAACCGCGGTGATCTGGTCCCAAAAAAAAACTGCAGAAGCGACCAACACGCAGCGGAACCGCCGCGCGACCCATATTCCGGCCGCGGAACCGCCGCGCCCTAGTGACATCACCAGAAAGAGAAAAAAAACAGTTCCGCCACTGCAAATCTCTGTGAGTTTTCTCTCTCCTCCTCTGCAAATCTCCGATATATCTTCTGAAAAATCTCCTGCAGGATTCTTTGCGCTTAAAAAGATCTTTCCCCTTCCAAATAACAATCTTGTGCAGGATTCTTTGCGCCGCGCATAAAATAAAAAGAATTGATTGCAAGTGGTTGTTACTGGTTTGCATATATTTAATCGGACTTTAAGGGGATTGAGACCAATCTAGATTGGATGGGGATTTCATCACCCTTCCCAGGACCCCAGAAATCACATAAGGCATTTGCATTGACCATATCTTAATTAAAAAATACTAGACTCAGCCCTAAGGACTTCGAGCTCAATAGGACAGAGGACTAGTTATAGGCATCGGCCGTTAATCCTAACCAAACTTTGCGGTGTCTAGGCAAGTGTGTCCAAGGCGAGTGGTTACTTAATTAGGAACGCTACTTGTAGCGGGGAGCCTCCCACTCACCCGGCACTTACCTGGCCGCAATTGGCGGTGAAGAGACGGTTTGAGGTCCTATTTCTAGCCCTTTGGAACAGTTAGGAGCTGTCTAGCTGACCTAGGTGACCCTAGATCTAGGCCTGATTGTGCATTTCTAGTTGATTGTATTTGTGTCTAAGCCCTTTATCGAAAATCTTTTTTTGCAAAAAGTTACAAATAAAAAAAAGGAAATTTTTTATAAAAAGACTTGCAACTTTTGTCGCTAAGAAATCCGTGCACCCCAATCTTCTTTCTCTTCTCTTTCTTCTATCATGGGTACCCCACATCATAAATCTCTTGCCGAACTTTGGTATCCCGAACCTAACTTTGCCTCGTACGTCAATTGTTTCGGTCGATTTAAAGAAGACCCCTCCGTGCCCAAAATATCTTTGAAAGATCAAATAGAAGCGTCTAGGAGAAACAGTTCGACTTTGCAACCCACTTTGTGTCAACCATGTCAACCTTCACCACCTTCGTACGTTGATACCACTTTTTCAAGTCCTATTGTAACTCCTAAACCGATGTCCATTGCTGAGCATATTGCTCAATCTCGTAGCCAATCTTTCAACCCTCTCCACTCATCTAGTTCTAGGAATCAACAAGTCCATCTACCTTTTTATCCACATGTTGATCCTACTCCTGTCCAACCATCCACTTCCTACCAGTCCTACCCGACTTTCCCACCTTCACTAGACATTGCTTCTCCACAGCCATTTGGGAGTTTCATTTATCCAAACAATTTCGAATCTTTTACCGAAACCCCTTAACAACCCATGTCTAGTTTGGAACAGTCGTTAGAGGCGTACATTGCAGCAACAAACAAAATGATTAAGAATGTGGATGCGTCCGTGGCCGCCATTATGCAACCTAGTGAACCGGTAGCTAGTTTCCCGCTAGCTCCAAATTTTCAATGTATAAGGAGGCGGTTGGACAGAGTGAGAATGTGAGAGGATTTCCAAATCAAACCTACCCATACCCAATTGAATCCAACAACTCCAATTTTCAAACATGTGTCCAAAATGATGAGTTGTGCGACTTTGTAGTGCTTGATTTGCCAGATTATGAGGAACCCCTTTCGAGTGAAACCGCACCTAACCCGTTTGACCTTTACACCTCCACACTAGAACCTGAATTGATAAATATCCATGCTTTTGATGAGGTGTCAGAAAAAATTGATTTTCACTTGAATGAGGATATAGACGCCGGGAATATTTCGAATGATGAACGTGTCGATTTGATTGAAATTTTATGTCCAATTCATCATCCCGAGTCATTAATTGTTTCTCCCGAACTTCATATGCGTCTTGATTTTGATGATAATGGCATGGATGAGTTAAATATTGAGGAGAATTATGAGGATAGTATTGAGGAGAGTATTGAGGATAATATTGAGGTTGAACCATTTTTATTTGATGTGTCGGATTTTCCAATTCATCCCCCCGAACCTTTAACTGTTATATCACCCTCCCTCCTTTCCATCGTTCCGACCACGCAAAAGATCACGCTTGAAGACTGTGAGCTTGAAAAATTTTCCTTTGAATCTGATACGGTTCTCACAGCCGATAACACTTACGAGTGTTTCACTTTTTCGGAGGATGTTGATGACTCACCGCCCGAGTTTGAGTCCTTTGAAATTTCAGATGAGTTAGTTGAACGATCAGACTCGGTTGCTTACAGTCGTTTCGAACCCTTGTTGGAATCTTTCAACTTCGAGACAGTTTACTACGGTGAGAATGAGACTATCCCTAATTCACTCCCTTTCGTCCTTCTTATTGATCCGACCGTACAAGAGACCGTTACGCTTTCATCTCCAATACCAAGTTCGGCGTACCCATGCCTTCTTGCGAATCTTGAGAGATTTGACCCCATTTCTCGACGGGTTGATAGGTTAGCACAATCGCTTTTAATACATCGGTCATCACAAATTGCGCTAATTTATTCACTCGATTTACACCCTCAAGATCGTACTCCTCTTCTTTCTCTTTTCCGCCATTCTTCTCCCCCACCGAGACTGTATCCCGTTTCTACCTCCACACGGTCTCGTGTGCTTCTCATCTCTTTTCTTTCAACTCCATTCTTTCACCAACTCGACCATTACCACGATTAGATTTTTGAATGGTTGGTGCTAACCTTTGACTTGTGAATGGCCAAGCTTAAGTTTGGGGGGAACCTTGTTGTATATATATTTTTGTTTTTCTTTTAACAATAAAAATAAAAAAAATTCAAAACATTAAAAATTATATATATAAAATTTATAAATAAATAAACAGGGGAGTGCCGACAATTTTGACCCTCTTGGTGTAGCATGACAGTAAGGACACTGTCAAGTTTAAGTTTGGGGGTATGCTCGGTACGTCTTCTTCCTTCGCATTCATATGTACATATTTTTGCATTTGCATATTTATTTGAAAACCCATAAAAATTGAAAAATCTCAAAAATTATAAAAAATAATGTATTCAATTTTGGCCTTATTTGACTTAAGTTTGATAAATAGGTTACTTAGCTAGGAACAACTAAATCTTAGACTTAGTAAATTAAAATCCCTAAAAATAACCTTCCTTAAATTTTAACGGTAGAAAGTGTATGTCTTTGTAGTTTATTTAGAAATAGGCAAATTTTGAGTTCAATTCTTGGGCTAAATCAAAACAAGGGAAAAGTATTGATATTTTTATTAGAGTATAAGTTTGAAAAATAATTTCTAGCTTAAGTCTAGATTCTGAAAATGTATACCCTACAAATTGCACTAACACGCACCTTGAAACTTGGAATAGTAGAGGAGACCTTGAAATGCTCTTGTCTAAAGTCTTTAGTACGAAGAAAATAAAAGAAAAAAAAAGTGAATAAAGAACAAAAAATGAACACTGGTTTTTGTGATTACTTAAGGCTGCAAAAATAGAAAAATATTTAGCGAGGGTGCCTCATCACCTAGTGCCTTAGACCAACTGGTTTGGGAGTCACTGCTAAAGCCTTGGGTGTTGCAAGACTAGGAATTACGCTTTAATGTGCAAACACATCTTGTAATCGGTCGTTGGTACCTCAAGAAGTATTAACGGTCGCATGAAGGATGTGTAAGAAAAATTCATTTAAAAATTCACCTATTAAGAAGTGCTTTGGACAACGGACAGGAGTATGATTGCTTGATTTGAATTTCCAAGTGTAGGGGTGATTTATACACACACGTAGGGGTATGTGATTAGGGTTTAAATAAGTGATAGGAATGAAAAATATGACTTATATCTTTAATAGAGATAATAAAAATTCCTAAGTTGAGATAGAACCCTAGAAGGAAAACTTAAGAGATGCCGAAAGCTAAGTAAGTCTACAGAATATATAAAATCTTAAGTTAAATGATAAGGAAGCGTGAAGAATATGGGTGGATAATTTACGAGTCGAAGATAATAGAATTCCTTATTAGAGAACCTAATTGAAGAATAAAAGTTAATGGGCCTAAATGATAGGATTTTGTGGGTAGTATCCGCTGAAAACCCTCATGAGACAATACTCCTCCTACTAGGGACACCTTGAGGTTTAACGGCTTGTTGCACGAGCTCAGTGCAATCGCGTTTCCCTGCGAAAGTGAGGTTAGGTTTTTGTAGAGAATAAAACTAAGTTTGCTCGAGGACGAGCAAAAGATAAGTTTGGGGGTATTTGTTCATACCATAATATTGCATTATTATATTCCCCATTCTTATTCTTTTTATAAATAAACAGGTGCTTTTGACGCATGTCTGCTACATATTACAGGTTACAGGTTCTTAGATATAAAACAGTGAAAAAGATATAAAGATAAAGCAAAAGTGGAACTACAACCAACAAACAAGAAGGATCTTGATGAAGCCTACACAAAAGATCAGTTTACAAAGTACAAGGCAATGCAAGGTCCAAGATCGCGAAGTCACGGTTAAACTCCACCACAATTATTCACGGGAAAATCTAGAAGAGAATTAGAAGCCAAGTTCAGAAAAGTACTGAAGAAATAGGAATACAAGAATTACCAGAAGCCACACAAGAAACTGCAAAGCCCAACTCTTCTTTTTGGCCGCGGAACCGCGGCCAAACAGGGCCTCGGGCCGCGGTTCCGCGGCGGGCTTGAGCGATTGGAAAATACAAATTTTACCATATTTTTGTGCGGCGCTGACTAGTCAACCTAGAGGTATTCTTGTAAATGCAGACGTGTGAATCAATTGTAACTTAGGGTTTGCTATTCTCTATAAATAGGAACTCTAAAGCTTGTATTCTTTTTATGCCTCCCTATGCTTCTTTCTATGAATAAAATTTAGAATTCTTTTGGAGAGTATCGGTGCCTCTTTTCATTTCATGAATTCAGATCTGACAACCCTGTGTTGATATTTGGAGAGAGCCATCTGTAAAGTAAGTAGGTAATTTCAATTCTTGCCCTAGGTAATTTTTCATTCTTTACCCTAGATAAATGTTTTTAAATTCTCTAATGAGCGAGTAGTCTCCTCGCTTGTTGGGGTTAGCTTTGGGGAAGGAATTTGAGAGATGAGATCTCTCATCCCTTTCTTGCCCGTTATATATTAAATAGGACTCCATGCATATATGCACATACCGCTCCCTACGGCACCCTATCCCACGAGGTAGCGGTGATACCGTAGTATAAAGGCCCGGTTGTGATGTTTTCCATGGAGGTTAGGGTAAGGATCGATAAAGGAAGGACAAGAACCTAGAGGAAGGAACACCTTCCCGAATGGATCTAATCCCTTTTATTGATAATTACCATAACTCCTCATAGATCTTCATTTGGGTATAGAAAGCATTGAGATTTATTTACATTTCCAAACCATTCCTAAACATAACCCTAGCAAGACTTAGATCTAGATAATCTTAGTATAGGTAGATTTAGTTTTTAGATTTAATAAATCAATCCGAACACCCATCGGAATTAACTCGTTTGAGCGATTAGGAAATTCACAACATCCCTGTGGACCGACCCGTACTCACCGGCTAGCTACATGCGACGCCGTTCTTGATTGCGGTTAATAGATAATTTTTGAGATCAATCAAATGGTGTCGTTGCCGGGGATGGCGTGTTATTTCCTTTTTGCAATTTCGGGTTAATCAAAATTAAAAAAATCTGAAAAATCTGAAAAATCAAAAGAATATAAAAATATATCATCTGTTATTTTTGGGATGGGTATTTTTGTGTGAATTTTGCAGGATCTACGAACAAATTCGGATCTGAAAATCTACAGAGATCAAAACAGCAAATATCAAATCCGAACAAACAGAGGAATATCACAATAGACAACAGAAGAAATTTGGAGGACCGAATCAACAAGAAGAACCGCGGTGATCTGGTCCCAAAAAAAAACTCCCGAAGCGGCCTACACGCGGCGGAACCGCCGCGCGACCCCAATTCCAGCCGCGGTACCGCCGCGCCCTGGTGACATCACCAGAAAGAAAAAAAAACAGTTCCGCCACTGCAAATCTCTGTGAGTTTTCTCTCTCCTCCTCTGCAAATCTCCGATATATCTTCTGAAAAATCTCCTGCAGGATTATTTGCGCTTAAAAAAATCTTTCCCCTTCCAAATAACAATCTTGTGCAGGATTCTTTGCGCCGCGCATAAAATAAAAAGAATTTATTGCAAGTGGTTGTTACTGTTTTGCATATATTTAATCGGACTTTAAGGGGCTTAAGACCAATCCAGATTGGGTGGGGATTTCATCACCCTTCCCAGGACCCCAGAAATCACATAAGGCATTTGCATTGACCATATCTTAATTAAAAAATACTAGACTCAGCCCTAAGGACTTCGAGCTCAATAGGACAGAGGACTAGTTATAGGCATCGGCCGTTAATCCAAACCGGACTTTGCGGTGTCTAGGCAAGTGTGTCCAAGGTGAGTGGTTACTTAATTAGGACCGCTACTTGTAGCGGGGAGCCTCCCACTCACCTGCCACTTACCTGGCCGCAATTGGCGGTGAAGAGGCGGTTTGAGGTCCTATTTCTAGCCCTTTGGAACAGTTAGGAGCTGTCTAGCTGACCTAGGTGACCCTAGATCTAGGCCTGATTGTGCATTTCTGGTTGATTGAATTTGTGTCTAAGCCCATTATCGAAAATCTTTTTTTGCAAAAAGTTACAAATAAAAAAAAGGAAAATTTTTATAAAAAGACTTGCAACTTTTGTCGCTAAGAAATCCGTGCACCCCAATCTTCTTTCTCTTCTCTTTCTTCTATCATGGGTACCCCACATTATAAATCTCTTGCCGAACTTTGGTATCCCGAACCTAACTTTGCCTCGTACGTCAATTGTTTCGGTCGATTTAAGGAAGACCCTTCCGTGCCCAAAATATCTTTGAAAGATCAAATAGAAGCGTTTAGGAGAAACAGTTCACTTTGCAACCCACTTTGTGTCAACCATGTCAACCTTCACCACCTTCGTACGTTGATACCACTTTTTCAAGTCCTGTTGTAACTCCTAAACCGATGTCCATTGCTGAGCATATTGCTCAATCTCGTAGCCGATGTTTCACCCCTCTCTACTCATCTAGTTCTAGGAATCAACAAGTCAATCCACCTTTTTATCCACATGTTGATCCTACTCCTGTCCAACCATTCACATCCTACCAGTCCTACCCGACTTTCCCACCTTCACTAGACATTGCTTCTCCACAGCCATTTGGGAGTTTCATGTATCCAAACAATTTTGAATCTTTTACCGAAACCCCTTCACAACCCATGTCTAGTTTGGAACAGTCGTTGGAGGCGTACATTGCAGCAACAAACAAAATGATTAGGAATGTGGATGCGTCCGTGGCCGCCCTTATGCAACCTAGTGAACCGGTAGCTAGTTTCCCGCTAGCTCCAAATTTTTCAATGTATAAGGAGGCGGTTGGACAGAGTGAGAATATAAGAGGATTTCCAAATCAAACCTACCCATACCCAATTGAATCCAACAACTCCAATTTTCAAACATGTGTCCAAATTGATGAGTTGTGCGACTTTGTAGTGCTTGATTTGCCAGATTATGAGGAACCTCTTTCGAGTGAAACCGCACCTAACCCGTTTGACCTTTACACCTCCACTCTAGAACCTAAATTGATAAATATCCATGCTTTTGATGAGGTGTCAGAAAAAATTGATTTTCACTTGATTGAGGATACAGACGCCGGGAATATTTCGGATGATAAACCTGTCGATTTGATTGAAATTTTATGTCCAATTCATCATCCCCAGTCATTAATTGTTTCTCCCGAACTTCATATGCGTCTTGATTTTGATTATAATGGCATGGATGAGTTAAATATTGAGGAGAATTATGAGGATAGTATTGAGGAGAGTATTGAGGATAATATTGAGGTTGAACCATTTTTGTTGGATGTGTCGGATTTTCCAATTCATCCTCCCGAACCTTTAACTGTTATATCACCCTCCCTCCTTTCCATCGTTCCGACCACGCAAAAGATCACGCTTGAAGACTGTGAGCTTGAAAAATTTTCCTTTGAATCTGACACAGTTCTCACAGCCGATAACATTTACGAGTGTTTCACTTTTTCGGACGATGTTGATGACTCACCGCCCGAGTTTGAGTCCTTTGAAATTTCAGATGAGTTAGTTGAACCATCAGACTCGGTTGCTTACAGTCGTTTTGAACCCTTGTTGGAATCTTTCAAGTTCGAGACAGTTTACTACGGTGAGAATGAGACTATCCCTAATTCACTCCCTTTCGTCCTTCCTATCGTTCCGACCGTACAAGAGACCGTTACGCTTTCATCTCCAATACCAAGTTCGGCGTACCCATGCCTTCTTGCGAATCTTGAGAGATTTGTCCCCATTTCTCGACAGGTTAATAGGTTAGCACAATCGCTTTTAACACATCGGTCATCACAAATTGCCCTAATTTATTCACTCGATTTACACCCTCAAGATCGTACTCCTCTTCCTTCTCTTTTCCGCCATTCTTCTCCCCCACCGAGACCGTATCCCGTTTCTACCTCCACACGGTCTCGTGTGCTTCTCATCTCTTTTCTTTCAACTCCATTCTTTCACCAACTCGACCATTACCACGATAAGATTTTTGAATGGTTGGTGCTAACCTTTGGCTTGTGTAACGCCAAGCTTAAGTTTGGGGGGAACCTTGTTGTATATATATTTTTGTTTTTCTTTTAACAATAAAAATAAAAAAATTAAAAAAAATTTCAAAACATTAAAAAATATATATATAAAATTTATAAATAAATAAACAGGGGAGTGCCGACAATTTTGACTCTCTTGGTGTTGCATGACAGTGAGGACACTGTCAAGTTTAAGTTTGGGGGTATGCTCGGTACGTTTTCTTCCTTCGCATTCATATGTACATATTTTTGCATTTGCATATTTATTTGAAAACCCATAAAAATTGAAAAATCTCAAAAATTAAAAAAATTAATGTATTCAATTTTGGCCTTATTTGACTTAAGTTTGACAAATAGGTTGCTTAGCTAGGAACAACTAAATCTTAGACTTAATAAATTAAAAACCCTAAAAATAACATTCCTTAAAGTTTAACGGTAGAAAGTGTATGTCTTTATAGTTTATTTAGAAATAGGCAAATTTTGAGTTCAATTCTTGGGCTAAATCAAAACAAGGGAAAAGTATTGATATTTTTATTAGAGTATAAGTTTGAAAAATAATTTCTAGCTTAAGTCTAGATTCTGAAAATGTATACCCTACAAATTGCACTAACACGCACCTTGAAACTTGGAATAGTAGAGGAGACCTTGAAATGCTCTTGTCTAAAGTCTTTAGTACGAAGAAAATAAAAGAAAAAAAAAGTGAATAAAGAAAAAAAATGAACACTGGTTTTTGTGATTACTTATGGCTGCAAAAATAGAAAAATATTTAGCGAGGGTGCCTCATCACCTAGTGCGTTAGACCAACTGGTTTGGGAGTCACTGCTAAAGCCTTGGGTGTTGCAAGACTAGGAATTACGTTTTAATGTGCAAACACATCTTGTAATCGGTCGTTGGTACCTCAAGAAGTATTAACGGTCGCATGAAGGATGTGTAAGCAAAATTCATTTAAAAATTCACCTAATAAGAAATGCTTTGGACAACGGAAAAGAGTATGATTGCTTGATTTGAATTTCCAAGTATAGGGGTGATTTATACACACATGTAGGGGTATGTGATTGGGGTTTAGATAAGAGATAGGAATGAATAATATGACTTATATCTTTAATAGAGATGATAAAAATTCCTAAGTTGAGATAGAACCCTAGAAGGAAAACTTAAGAGATGCCGAAAGTTAAGTAAGTCTACAGAATATATATAAGCTTAAGTTAAATGATAAGGAAGCGTGAAGAATATGGGTGGATAATTTACGAGTCGAAGATAATGGAATTCCTTGTTAGAGAACCTAATTGAAGAATAAAAGTTAATGGGCCTAATTGATAGGATTTTGTGGGTAGTATCCACTGAAAACCCTCAGGAGACAACACTCCTCCTACTAGGGACACCTATAGGTTTAACGGCTTATTGCACGAGCTCAGTGCAATCGCGTTTCCCTGCGAAATTAAGGTTAGGTTTTTGTAAAGAATAAAACTAAGTTTGCTCGAGGACGAGCAAAAGATAAGTTTGGGGGTATTTGTTCATACTATAATATTGTATTATTATATTCCCCATTCTTATTCTTTTTATAAATAAACATGTGCTTTTGACGCATGTCTGCTACATATTACAGGTTACAGGTTCTTAGATCTAAAACAGTGAAAAAGATATAAAGACGATGCAAAAGTGGAACTACAACCAACAAACAGAAGGATCTTGATGAAGCCTACACAAAAGATCAGTTTACAAAGTACAAGGCAATGCAAGGTCCAAGATCGCGAAGTCACGGTTAAAGTCCACCACAATTATTCACTGAAAAATCTGGAAGAGAATTAGAAGCCAAGTTCAGAAAAGTACTGAAGAAATAGGAATACAAGAATTACCAGAAGCCACACAAGAAACTGCAAAGCCCAACTCTTCTTTTTGGCCGCGGAACAGCGGCCAAACAGGGCCTCGGGCCGCGGTTCCGCGGCGGGCTTGAGCGATTGGAAAATACAAATTTTACCATACTTTTGTGCGGCGCTGACTAGTCAACCTAGGGGTATTCTTGTAAATGCAGACGTATGAATCAATTGTAACCTAGGGTTTTCTATCCTCTATAAATAGGAACTCTAAATCTTGTATTCTTTTTATGCCTCCCTATGCTTCTTTCTATGAATAAAATTTAGAATTCTTTTGGAGAGCATCGGTACCTCTTTTCATTTCATGAATTCAGATCTGACAACCCTGTGTTGATGTTTGGAGAGAGCCATTTGTAAAGTAAGTAGGTAATTTCAATCCTTGCCCTAGATAATTTTTCATTCTTTGCCCTAGATAAATATTTTTAAATTCCCTAATGAGCGAGTAGTCTCCTCGCTTGTTAGGGTTAGCTTTGGGGAAGGCTTTGAGAGATGAGATCTCTCATCCCTTTCTTGCCCGTTATATATTAAATAGGACTCCATGCATACATGCACATACCGCTCTCTACGGCACCCTATCCCATGAGGTAGCGGTGATACCGTAGTATAAAGGCCCGGTTGTGATGTTTTCCATGGAGGTTAGGGTAAGGATCAAGGAAGGACAAGAACCTAGAGGAAGGAACACCTTCCCGAATGGATCTAATCCCTTTTATTGATAATTACCATAACTCCTCATAGATCTTCATTTGGGTATAGAAAGCGTTGAGATTTATTTACATTTCCAAACCATTCCTAAACATAACCCTAGCAAGACTTAGATCTAGATATTCTTAGTATAGGTAGATTTAGTTTTTAGATTTAATAAATCAATCCGAACACCCATCGGAATTAACTCGTTTGAGCGATTAGGAAATTCACAACATTCCTGTGGACCGACCCGTACTCACCGGCTAACTACATGCGACGCCGTTCTTGATTGCGGTTAATAGATAGTTTTTGAGATCAATCAGTTGGTAAAGCAAACACCCTAAACTAAATGACTAATAGTAGAGAATGATGAAATAGGAAATGGGCTCTCTTTAGTTTTCTTTTTCTCACAATATTTTCTCACCTTAAGAAAAGCTAGTGAGCTTTCTCATGAGGAATAAGAAGCTCATGTGAAGAAATGAAGAATGAGAGAATGAACTCTTGAGGTGAGAATAACAACCATGGGTGAGTTAGCGTAATACACTAACCCTTGTAGAGATTAAACCATGGCTAACAATAATGGTTAGGTTAATAAATATTTACAAGTAAAACAAAAAGAGTGGACTTGGTCAATGGTTCCACAAGCTTCAACCATATGACTTAATTCCACTAATTTTGATTTGCTTTAAATAAACAAAACCTTAACATTATTATTAGTATGGTGTGAGTCTCATACACCCATGACACATGTGGCATCAAGCATGACACAAAATAATGTGCATTAATATATATCACATATATACTATATGCACACAAGTGAGAAAAGAAATCTTAAGTGAGCTAATATTAGTTAATGTATGTTAATATATCAAATATATAATTATAAATTAAATTATTAAATCAACACTTGATTTAATAATCCGGTTATATCACATACAACCGACTAATATCAAATGTAACAATTTATCGAATCAACACTTGATCCGATAACCCGGTTATATCACATATAACCAAGCTATATCACATATCGCGAGAATAGAATGCGGTATCACATTTAATTTCGGTCCCGCACATATCACATATGTGCTCCTACTTCGTTTTGCATAAACCAGGAAACTTCTGTGTAGGACTCTAAAGACTCGTCAATACGCCGGCAGTAGGTGATGATCATATCAAACACCCACAAGCCGCAAGCAGTCTGCTAAACGTAACGGCCATCCGAGTATTGAGCGATCAGAAGATCAACAAGTAAGCCTGCTTATACTCCTGCGAATCCAATCAGTAACACTACCGTACAGTCCGGTCTCTTCGTCTGATATGTCGCATATCTCGTCTGGGGGTGGTAAACGTCAGACCCCAATAACTCGATAAGTCGTGCCGATGTGAGGCTCATAACGGGTTGAGAAACTACTGATAACACTTACCAGTAAATCTCAAAAACATCCCTGGTCAGGGACTTCCTGTTATAGCCAATCGAGCACAGCGCAACATTAACCCCCAATACCGGGAGAGACGAAATCCCTTTCTATCGCTCATTGCCTCCATGTGACTCGGGACTGTACCCAAAAACCACCATTTTACACGTTCTCGTGAACATGGTAAGGTGGAAATCAAAGCACAGTAGGAATCACATAAGACTCTATGACGATTCGGGTGTACGGACTAACCAGTACCAGTGTCACCAGAGAACTGTCATCTGACGTGAGGTATAATACCATTTAGGAGTTCTCGGCGAGTCCTTCCAGTGTACCCAGTCTCCACTGAGCACCCGTATACCATCTCTGATGTCAAACACCAATGGATATGGGATCATCCATCGCCCATCTACATGGGTCGAGAAGCTATACGCTAGTCTACTCTGGTATATCGATGCCCTATCTCGATACACCCATGACTAGGAACATTAAAGGATGTACTCACGGACTACCTTTGTCCCACTAGTATGATCCGCATCATAATTCAGGTAGTCAAGTACACATCCTAAGGTCTTTATCAACATGTAACAGAGAGACAATCAGTGTACATATTAAGATAAAGAGTAACCAGATAGTATACTATCATATCGAGCAAGAAAGTCCTCCCTATGTATATCCAAGCATCCACTATAATATACATCATATGTACAATAATGGCCTCTAGGGCATACATATAACTAACCATAACTATACCCCCTATGAGTACGGCGAATAGCCCGCCAATTCTAGTGTAAGGTCCCCTCCGTCTCAACGCCATGAGATGCAGACATGTTGCCCTCTCGAACCCGGCTATTTGTGCACTCCACCACGGGGTAAACCTAGTACAGAAAAGAAAATATATACAAAGGTGACATCGACCTCAATCCGGTCGTGCCCCAAACAAATAATATACAAGCTGGCAGAAACGGCAGTCCATAAGTCGGACGCTCGCCCCGCAACATCAAATGTACAAATGAATCTAAACTGTACTACCATTGCACTACTGGTTATCCACCACGACGTTCCAACCACAACCACAGCACAACACAGAACATTAACATGAATGTCATGTTCGCAACCCCGTCTAAAATACATATAGCAATTAGACGAGTTGTACCGCTCTAATGACATTCACGGTCGCAGATAATAGTGCATGCACTGATAACTTTTAAACAGTGTTAAAAATAGCGACTTTGAAATACCCCGTATTGCCACCAAACAAAAGATAACATAATATCCAACCTAGGAAAAATCAAACAATACCATATAATCAATATTCCAGAGACTAGAATAAAGCCAAAACCCCAAGACCCAAACCCACCACAAAACCAGCGACGCCGGGTCTTTTCCCGATCTCGCCGGCCAAGAAGAAAAGTTTGGGGCTCGTTTTTCGTAGGTGTTCTAGTTGTCATAAAGGTAGTCTTCTGCAACTATTTAAATATTTTTAGAAGACTGATTTAAAATCGACAGAAACTGGAAGACATAAGGTATTTTTTCGGTGTTGTTTCAGTTTTGATACTTTAACATCGTCTAAAACTGCTAGTATAGGGTTAGTGGGTTGGCTCTGATACCATGTTAGGTTATGCCAGCGTCCTGGCCATCCAACCGTGGCCGATTGCGGAACAAAAATTTTATAAACTGGCGCTAACACAACCCGAAGCTACGGATCTACCATTAACCCTAATCTAGCAATATATATAGGAGTTTAGAAAGTTATACCGAATGATCTGTGTCCTTCGGTCTTTAACCTTTATCCCAAGATCCTAAATGCCTCCTTGATCAAGCTTGATCTCCGTTCTCCCTCCATCGAAGATGATCCACCTGAGAGTCTATGAATCGAGCTCCAACCTCATAGCCGAAGTAACTAGGGTACCTAGTTCGCTAAACTAGATAGCCTAGAAGATGCAGAGTCTAATGATGGATTAGTTTGTCTCTAAACACCCTAGGTTTCTCAACACATGAGACTTTTAAGGTGAAGGTAGAAGAAGAATCAAGAGCAATGAGAGTGTAGCAAAGCAACTCAAGAAATGGCTAAGTGTTATGTGCAAAACCAAAAGCAACATCAAGTCAAGAAAAATCTCACAATACAAACTAAATATCAAGCATGCTAAAATAGTGTCCATGAGTCACCCCATGAGTCACCAAGTGAGCCATGCCTTCAATTAAAGCCAAATACACCTCATCTTCCACCTCATTAACCATTTAAAAACAAACGGTTAAAACTTAATGAGGTGGCATCTTCTAGAAGCAACTTGTAATGAATTACAACAATACCCCTCATCCGTATATGCATACCCGTATCCGTATTCCGAAAAATACGAAAACAAAGAGACGAAAATAGCCCAACAATATAATACTAGAATCCGGCTTAAACCAAAGCCCCTAGTATAAACTGTCCGAATCATGATACGTGCACAAGTGCACGTATATGATCGAACCCTGCTGTAAAACCATACGGCCTCTACATCGTTTTGCCCGAAGCAGGGAAACCCTCTGTGTGGGACTCTAAAGACTCGTCAATACGCTGGCAGTGGGTTTAACCATAAGCACGTCAGCGGCACTAGCTGTACGTAACAGCTACCCAGGTATTGAGCAAAAGGGAGGCCGACGAGCAAACTCATCCTGAACCCCTACTGAGCCTGTCGATGACAATATCCGTACAGTCCGATCCGTTCGTCTATGAATATAGCATATCGTGTCTAGGGGGTGGATAAAGTCAGACCGCTAATAACGCGACATTTCGTGTCAGTATGAAGCCTATCACTACCTGAGAAACTACTGATCCAAATCAGTAATTCTTAACTACCTTGACCAAGGATTTCTAGTGATGGCCACCCGTGCATAACGCGACATCAACCCCCAATACCGGGAGAGACGAATCCCCGACGATCCGCTCACTGCCTCCATGTGGCTCAAGACTGTACCTAACTAAAAATTGTAAGTCGATGTACAACACCCCAATGCTTGTGGGGAGGCGGAATTTTCCAGAACGAACTTGTTTAGTGAACAAACATCGACTAACCGCTTGAATCGAAGCTAAACGATAACTAACTTAAAACATAGAGTTTCTATGCTACTATGTTTAGGGATTATACCTAACGAATCGTGTCCTTCGTCTTTGTGAACTCCTCCTCCTCCTCGGCCTTCTCGAAGTAGTAGACGATCCACCCGAGAGCTTTACTCCAAGCTTAGCCTCTAAACTTGAGGCAACTAAACTTCTTTAAGTGCTAGTCAAAGAAGCTAGGTGAAATATAGAGAGGGTTATGGATTAAGTAGTCTTACTAATCCTTGTACTCAACTCATGAGAGGGGAGGATTAGTGTTTGAAGAGGGAGAGCTTGAGGAGAGAGAAGATGATAAAGATAATGATTTTAGGAACCATGCTTGATAATATCTAGTGATGATTCACTCCATGAGTCATTAAGCATTTATCATGCATTAATGACATGGATGAATCATCCATATGACTCACTAATCACATTCATTGCATATGCCACCTAAACCTCCTTAGTCACCATCTTCTAGAAGCTTCTCGCGCAATTACGAGAACACCCCTCCTTTCCGCAAAAATACGGAAAAACTTTAGACTGTATAAATCCAATAACCGGATACCAGTAACTGGCTTAAACCAAAGCCGACTGGTAAAAACTGTCCGAAAGTCGTACGCGCGTAAACGCACGTATGCGTCCGAACCCTTGTCGTAAAACCATACGACCTCTATATCGTTTCGCCTGGAGTAGGGAAACTCTCTGTGTGGGACTCTAGAGACTCGACTACTACGCTGGCAGTGGGTTTAACTACAGACCGCAAGCGGCACTAGCTGTACGTAACGGTCCCCAGGTAGATGTCGATAAGAAGGCCGATGAGGGAACCCATCCGAACTCCTACTGAGTCTGATGTGACAATCTCCATACAGTCCGGTCCGTTCGTCCAAGACTATCGCATATCGGGCCTAGGGGGCGGCAAGCGTCAGTCCCCTAATAGCGGTATAAGTCGTGTCGGAGCGAAGCCCATTACACCCTGAGAAACTACTGGAACCTACCAGCAAATCTCGCTTGCCCTGGCCAGGGACTTTGCGTAATGGCTCTCTGACACAGCGCGATATCAACCCCCAATACCGGGAGAGACGAATCCTGTCTAACCGCCACTGCCTCCAAGTGCTCGGGACTGCACCCAACTGCTACCTGTTTGCACGACTCCTTTGAGCCGTGGTAGGGTAGCAATCTAAGAACAGTGGGACACACTCGAGGCGAAGTAGCAGTGTCAAGTCTGCGGACTATGCTGTACTCATGTCACCTGGGAACTGTTCACTGACGACTGGTATAAAACCAACCAACAGTTCCCTGTGAGTCCTGTCCGGTGTACCCGTAACCCAACGAGCACCTGCATACTATCTCCAGTACGACGTACTGACGGCTGTGGGACAGACCATCTCCCCAACTGGGATGAGAAGCGTACACACTAGTCTACTCCGGAGTATCGATGCTCTGTCTTGATAATCCAACGACCAGGGACCTGAATAAGGATGTGCTTGTAGACTACCCAGCCCCCACTAGTGTGACTGCCATCACAATGCTGGTAGTCAAGCAAGATCCTAAGAGCTCTACCAATACGTATACTCACATATTAAGATAGAAAAACCAAGTAGCATACTACCATGTTTAGCAAGACTGTTATATACATGTGAATATCCCAAGCTTCCATTAAGTAATATACAAACTAGTATGATACAGTAATGGCCTTCTAGGGCATAAACACTAACAATCTCCCACTTGCACTAGGGCCATGTACTGGCGTATCGAAGACCGATGATCTCGAGTAGCCTCTCGAACTGAATCTGAGGTAGGGCCTTCGTGAATGGATCAGCAATGTTCTCTTCAGAAGCAACTCTCCGAACCTCGATCTCCTGACGATCAATGATCTCCCTGATCAGGTGATACCGCCTTAAGATGTGTCTGGACTTCTGATGGGACCTGGGTTCCTTCGCTAAAGCTATAGCGCCGTTGTTGTCGCAATACAGAGGTATTGGACCAACACTGGTAGGAACCACCTGAAGTTCTGTGAGGAACTTCTTCATCCAGACAGCTTCTTTTGCGGCATCGCAAGCAGCTATGTACTCCGCTTCCATCGTTGAGTCAGCAACGGTGTCCTGCTTGGAACTCTTCCAACAGACCGCCCCTCCATTGAGGGTAAAGACATAACCCGACATGGACTTGGAGTCATCCTTGTCACTCTGGAAGCCGGAATCAGCATAGGCCTCCATCTTGAGGTCCTTTCCGCCGTAAACCAAGAACATCTCCTTAGTCCTTCTTAGGTACTTGAGAATGTTCTTTACTGCTATCCAGTGATTCTCCCCTGGGTTTGCCTGATACCGGCTTACAACGCTCAATGCGTATGCTACATCTGGTCTGGTACATAACATCACATACATTATAGAGCATACCGCAGAAGCGTAGGGTATAATCGACATGCGTTCCCTTTCCAAATCAGTCTTGGGAGACATCTCTTTGGAGAGGGTGATTCCGTGACAAGCCGGTAGGTTACCGCGCTTTGAATCTTCCATACTGAATCTCTTCAATATGGTGTCTATGTACCTGGACTGTGAAAGTCCCAACATCCTCTTTGATCTATCATGATAGATCTGGATCCCCAGAATGTAGGTGGCATCACCCAGGTCCTTCATGGAGAATTTCTGTGACAAGAATCTTTTGACTGACTGTAGCATAGGAATATTATTTCCTATTAGGAGAATGTCATCCACGTACAAGACGAGGAATACAACAACTCTCCCTACAATCTTACTATATATGCATGGTTCATCTGGATTTTTGATAAAGTCGAATTCTTTGACAGTATCATCAAAACAGATGTTCCAACTCCGCGATGCCTGCTTTAGTCCATAAATGGACTTAAGCAGCTTGCATACTTTACCGCTGCTCCCACTCTGAATGAATCCCTCTGGCTGATCCATATAGACGCTCTCTTCTAAATTTCCATTTAGAAAGGCCGTCTTTACATCCATCTGCCAGATTTCATAATCGTGGAAGGCAGCAATAGCAAGAAGGACCCGAATGGATTTCAGCATAGCCACTGGAGAAAAGGTTTCGTCATAGTCCAAACCAGGTCTTTGACGGAAACCCTTTTGCAACAAGTCTAGCCTTATAGGTTTCAACCTGTCCATCTACACCAATCTTCTTTCTGAAGATCCACTTGCATCCTACGGGTTTCACCCCATCTGGAGCAGTGTCCAAAGTCCATACTTTGTTAGTGTACATGGACTCCATTTCGGTCCGCATTGCATCCAACCATTTTACCGAGTCACCGCTCTGAATGGCTTGCTGGAAGCTAGTAGGGTCGTCATTATCAATGACGCAATCTTCTCTATCCCCGTCTATGAGAAAACCGTAGTATCTCTCGGGCGGATAAGACTGCCTACTACTTCTGCGGATAGGCGCTGGTATGTCCCTTTCTTCTGAAACTTCTTGTTCCACCAAACTTTCAGTAACAGCTTGTGGTTCTGGAATTTCTTCCAGTTCTACTGCGCTCCCACTCTTCTGATTTTCTAAAAATTCAGTTTCTAAGAAGCGGGCATGACGAGAAACAAAAACCTTTTGTTCCTCTGCGTAGTAAAAGCAATATCCTATTGAATTCTTTGGATATCCCACAAACTTACACTCTACTGAGCGTGCCTCGAGCTTGTCCGGATGCTGCTTTTTTACAAAAGCTGGACATCCCCATGTCTTCAGGTACTGAAGATAGGGTTTCTTCCCACTCCACATCTGATATGGCGTGGTAGGCACAGTCTTGGTTGGAACCTTGTTCAAAAGATATGCTGCTGATTCTAGCGCATAACCCCAGAATGATCGCGGTAACTCAGCCTTACTCATCATGGAACGAACCATATCTAATAGGGTTCGATTCCTCCTTTCCGATACACCGTTGTGTTGTGGTGTGTATGGAGGAGTAAGCTGAGAGAGAATTCCTTTCTCTTTTAAGTAACCCAGGAACTCGGCACTTAAGTATTCACCACCTCGATCAGATCTCAGTGTCTTAATACTTTTGCCTGTTTGGTTTTCCACTTCATTCTTGTATTCTTGGAATTTCTCAAAGGCCTCGGATTTATGCTTCATCAAGAAGATATGTCCATACCTAGAGAAATCATCCGTAAAAGTAATGAAGTAGGAATAACCACCTCGCGCATGTGTAGACATCGGACCGCATACGTCACTGTGTACGAGTCCTAAGAGCTCGCCCGCTCTTACTCCGTGTCCAGAAAACGGAGTCTTTGTCATCTTTCCCATGAGACAAGATTCACAAGTGGCATAAGATTGATATTCGAACGGATTCAAATATCCTTCTCTATGTAACTTCGTTAACCGTGTTTCATTGATGTGACCTAGTCTACAATGCCATAAGAAAGCCTGATTCACTTCTGGAGACTTTCTTTTAAGTGTGTTCTGGACATTGAAAACCTGAGCTTGATTTAATACGTATATACCGTCATCTAATGTACCGGACCCAATCAGAACTTGATTTAGGTGGATGTGAACTACATCGCTTACGAATGTAAAGTCATATCCCTCTCTTGAAAGTGAGGACACTGATATGATATTACAAGTCAAACTAGGTACATACAGACAGTTATGTAGAATCAATATCTGCCCACTTGTCAAACCTAGGCGATATTCTCCCACGGATTCAGCGTCCACGCTCATTCCGTTTGCAACTCTGAGAGACAAATCACCTATCCTTATAACTTTACGGTTTCTCAAAGCATGTAACGTATTACAGATATGAGATCCTGCTCCGGTATCTAGTACCCAGGAAGTAGAGTTAATTGACAAACAGTTCTCAATTACAAACACACTTGAGGCTGAAGCCACAACATGCTTCGTATCCTGGCTACTGGCTTCCAAAGCCCTGCAATCCTTCTGCCAATGTCCATTCCCACAACAATAGGAATGTCCCTCCTTACCTATATCAAGTCCCGAAACTTTTTCTCTTCCCTTTCCTCCTACTTTGCTGACACCGTATATCGGCTTTGTAGAGGTCTTCTTCTTTTCACCCTTTGCTTGCGCCTTGGATGAAGAAGAAGAAGGTCCCCTATTAAGCAGAGCTTGTGTCTCCCTGGTTTCTTTCGTGGTGTAAGTAGAGGGTAGGGACTGTGGAAATAAGTCAGTATATGACCTGTTTCCCAACGTGGTCTCCAGGTCCTTGAGCTCATCAATATAGCTAGTCATCATAAGGACGTCGTCCCTTACATATGACCCGTCAGCCGACCTCGCTTGAATCAATTCGTTCGAGGCCTCATATCTTGCGATATGAGATTGCTCTCCATATAAATCTTTGTTATGGAAAAAGATGGAAACAGAGTCCATCTTCTCGTGCTGCTTCTGGTATATACCATCAACTGAAGCCAACACGAGGCACTTGGCTTTCGCTTTATTCTTTTCCTTTGTCTGACGGATATCCATATCCGTGACGGTGGAAACTGGACCTGCGACGATGGGATCTTAAGTAGTAATAGGGTGGTCCAGCTTGTCATAGGCAATGGTCATCTGGACAGACCTTTGCCAGTCAAATAAGTTAGATTCGGTCAACTTGTTATCTAGATGTAACCTAGTCATGGTCACAAGGTCGCTGCAATGAGAGAGAGGGAAGAAAACACTTTAGCATGATGCTCTTGCAAGTTTAGATTGGTTTTTAATTTATCTAAACCGGATGGCTCCCACTGTTTTTCGAATCCTTCCTCAAACCATAAAAGAAGAATTAGCCAGGACTATTCTCACTGTACAATTCTTGCTTAACCGTTCAGCCAGGCTAGTGTCGATACTTCGAGGGAGGTTTTCCAACGCTTTCGCGAAGTTCCTTAATTAAATAACCTCTTTTCTCTGGGGGCGTAACCCCTCTGACACCTTTCTGGACACCTACTTGGTTTATAGCATTGATCGTTAAGTGACGAATATCCTGATAAGTAGCATATACTCTCAGTAGGATCGGGATCCAAATATCATCGTATGATAATGTTGAAGGAATCCTACCAACATTCATCAAACTCCAAATGGTATGCATCTCTTTGCAAATTTCAGTTTCTTTAGAAATTCCCGATATAAATTTTTGCCCCATGTTCTTATGACCTTGACGAAAGCCAACAAATCATAAAACACATGTCAAGTTCTGCCCATCATTATCTTGTTAATTTGAACCCACCCGTATATACCCTTGACGAAAGCCAACAAGGTTATACGACTGTCCCAAACCAACTCATCTATCTATGCAACAAATGAATACCCCAGCAGCTACCAAACACTATGCCTTGACGAAAGCCAACAAGCATAGCTTGAATACTACTGACCATCCATAAGAAATGACGGAGGGCTACGACTGGTTTTGGCGAAACCGTGAACGTAGTGAACTTGATATAACCGAAGGAACCTGATAGCTTTTAAAAGGAGTGGTTAAAGCTCCGCATTTAAAAATATCTATTTTTAAAATTAACCGAGTGGTTTCTTTTAAATTGTTCCAACGATTAAAACTTTGGTTTATTTTCTTTGCATTATAGATAATGCGTCCCATCATTAACCTATCATTGCAGAAAACAACGAAAATACAACGTCCTCTTATGCCATCCGCATTCGCCACGGGGTCCCGTCATCACCCGTTAGGTTACTTAACTAACGACAGAGCGGGGGCTGGGCTAGCGCGGGTGTAAAACATAAGTGACGTCTAAATAGCTATCATATATAGATATTGTACATTCGTCATACGCAATAATAGGCATTCCAGATCACAGATGAACTTTATTGGATTTGCAAGTAATCCGTGTTTGTTTCGAGCCTGCAACAAAATACGGATTACACAGTTGTGATGAATAGCCATTACCCCACCCAAGACCCCAACGGGTACGACAAACTACCCGCCCGGCAGTTTGTGCACCCCACCTTGGGTCTGTCCTAGGAGCAAAAACAGTAAAATGAAATAATACAACGGTGGCTACAACCGCAACCTGGATGTGCCCCGCAAAATAATATTACAACAAATTACATTTACATCAAATGAATTAAATAATAACCCATCACATAACCCCGGCTATACATCACAACAGTCCAACACAGTTCATATGCACAAACAGATAAAATCCATTACAGAAATGTGCAACCCCCTGCCAACCGACATACTAGCAGTTAGGGGAGGTTTACGAACACATTATACAAACACAGATATAATCCAACAAGCAAATACTGTATAATTTCGATCGATTAAACACTTTTAATTTTGCTCCAATACTGCTCTGCAAATCTGAAACCTGAGCAAAAATTAAATATTCCAGAAAATCCCAAATATCACACAGAACCAACACAGGAAAATTGGGTTCATGACTCGGCAACTCGGCGGCGGAACCGCGGCGGATCGGTGGGATCCGCCGCGTTTCCGCGGCTCTTTAGCCGAATCATGTGCCCAATTTTCTTGGGTGTTCTTCTACTGTCTTTTTAAGCTTTCTGAACCTCCCTGAAAAATTTTAGGACTTCATTTAAAAATCGACAGAAACTGAAGTTTTCGGGCTTTTCCGGTTTCGTTTTTTCCGTTCGAAATTCATACAAATTTGCAAGTAAGTTATTTATTGTTTAGCGAGGCTCTGATACCACTGTAAGTCGATGTACAACACCCCAATGCTTGTGGGGAGGCGGAATTTTCCAGAACGAACTTGTTTAGTGAACAAACATCGACTAACCGCTTGAATCGAAGCTAAACGATAACTAACTTAAAACATAGAGTTTCTATGCTACTATGTTTAGGGATTATACCTAACGAATCGTGTCCTTCGTCTTTGTGAACTCCTCCTCCTCCTCGGCCTTCTCGAAGTAGTAGATTATCCACCCGAGAGCTTTACTCCAAGCTTAGCCTCTAAACTTGAGGCAACTAAACTTCTTTAAGTGCTAATCAAAGAAGCTAGGTGAAATATAGAGAGGGTTATGGATTAAGTAGTCTTACTAATCCTTATACTCAACTCATGAGAGGGGAGGATTAGTGTTTGAAGAGGGAGAGCTTGAGGAGAGAGAAGATGATAAAGATAATGATTTTAGCAACCATGCTTGATAATATCTAGTGATGATTCACTCCATGAGTCATTAAGCATTTATCATGCATTAATGACATGGATGAATCATCCATATGACTCACTAATCACATTCATTGCATATGCCACCTAAACCTCCTTAGTCACCATCTTCTAGAAGCTTCTCGCGCAATTACGAGAACGCCCCTCCTTTCCGCAAAAATACGGAAAAACTTTAGACTGTATAAATCCAATAACCGGATACCAGTAACTGGCTTAAACCAAAGCCGACTGGTAAAAACTGTCCGAAAGTCGTACGCGCGTAAACGCACGTATGCGTCCGAACCCTTGTCGTAAAACCATACGACCTCTATATCGTTTCGCCTGGAGTAGGGAAACTCTCTGTGTGGGACTCTAGAGACTCGACTACTACGCTGGCAGTGGGTTTAACCACAGACCGCAAGCGGCACTAGCTGTACGTAACGGTCCCCAGGTAGATGTCGATAAGAAGGCCGATGAGGGAACCCATCCGAACTCCTACTGAGTCTGATATGACAATCTCCATACAGTCCGGTCCGTTCGTCCAAGACTATCGCATATCGGGCCTAGGGGGCGGCAAGCGTCAGTCCCCTAATAGCGGTATAAGTCGTGTCGGAGCGAAGCCCATTACACCCTGAGAAACTACTGGAACCTACCAGCAAATCTCGCTTGCCCTGGCCAGGGACTTTGCGTAATGGCTCTCTGACACAGCGCGATATCAACCCCCAATACCGGGAGAGACGAATCCTGTCTAACCGCCACTGCCTCCAAGTGCTCGGGACTGCACCCAACTGCTACCTGTTTGCACGACTCCTTTGAGCCGTGGTAGGGTAGCAATCTAAGAACAGTGGGACACACTCAAGGCGAAGTAGCAGTGTCAAGTCTGCGGACTATGCTGTACTCATGTCACCTGGGAACTGTTCACTGACGACTGGTATAAAACCAACCAACAGTTCCCTGTGAGTCCTGTCCGGTGTACCCGTAACCCAACGAGCACCTGCATACTATCTCCAGTACGACGTACTGACGGCTGTGGGACAGACCATCTCCCCAACTGGGATGAGAAGCGTACACACTAGTCTACTCCGGAGTATCGATGCTCTGTCTCGATAATCCAACGACCAGGGACCTGAATAAGGATGTGCTTGTAGACTACCCAGCCCCCACTAGTGTAACTGCCATCACAACGCTGGTAGTCAAGCAAGATCCTAAGAGCTCTACCAATACGTATACTTACATATTAAGATAGAAAAACCAAGTAGCATACTACCATGTTTAGCAAGACTGTTATATACATGTGAATATCCCAAGCTTCCATTAAGTAATATACAAACTAGTATGATACAGTAATGGCCTTCTAGGGCATAAACACTAACAAAAATTGTTTGCACGACTCCTTTGAGCCATGGTTGGGTAGTAATCAAAGCACGTTGGGAACTCACATGAGACAAATGACGATTTTAGGTCGACAGACTAACCTGTACACATGTCACCTAGGAACTGCAATCTGGCAATAGGTACAATACCAACTAGCAGGTTCCCGGCGAGTCTGTACAGTGTACTCATAACCCAATGAGCATCTTTATACTATCTTAGGTGAACAAACTAACACCAATGGCTTGTGAGGCCTGGCCACCGCCTCTCATCGGGGTCTCGATCAGTATACACTAGTCTACTCTGGAGCATAGATGCCCAGTCTCGATACTCCCATGACTAGGAACATTTAAGGATGTGCTTATAGACCACCCAGCTCTCACGTATGTGATCACCATCATAATGCTGGTAGTCAAGCAAGAATCTTATGGTCTCTATCAACATGTAAAAGTGATCTATAATACCACATAAAGCATGTACATGATGATAAAGACAAACCAGATAGCATACTATCATTTTGAGTAAGACTGTTCTGTCCGTATAGGTCCTCTCTCAATCATCATAATCACATGCCTGCGATTACAATAATTGCCTTGATGGCACTATAGCCAAAAAAATTCTCTCATCGTAATATTGAAGAAATCTCCGCAACCTATGGAGATCCGAAGCGAGCAAAAAACAGTTCGCTCCCTAAAATGACTTTCCTCGTCTATATATAAGGTGTAGAAGTAAGTGAAGGAATCAGTCCTCGTCTGCAGCTCTTCCCCTAAACGTCAGCCAAATTCTGACAAATCCCCTTTCAAATACAAGGGGACTCATCCCAAGGCGGTTCCTGCTACAACGGTTCCTCCAAAAACCAAAGCGGTTGCTCACAAAAAAGAGAGGCCTAATAAAGCTCAAGTGCCCGAGGCAAACTCCAAAGACCAAAACTCCAAACACCCCAAGCCTGGGGGCATGGCAGTTCATACAGTCCACATGGTGAACTCCAAAGACAATGTACAAGCTTCTACTAGCCACGGACCGCATACTCAGTCCCTGACAAAGGCTCAACTGCAACGTGAAAAGCTGCAGGAGATGCATGCTCAGGTGGCAGCACTCGCTAATCCATCGCCTGAGGAAAATCCTGAGGACGCGCCCAAAGAAAGAGTAGGGAAGGAGTCGGATATTGATTTCCTAAATCACGCTCTCAAAAAGAGAGATGAAGAAGCGGCAGAAATGTCCACTAAAATGAACCAGATGGCCCTTCTGATCCAGAACATGGCTGGAATAATGGTCCAATCGGAACCACTGGCAGATAAACTGACGGTTGTCGCTCTTAAAGACGAGGGTGACATTTCAAATTCTCTACAAATCTCATCAACAGCCGATAAGGAAATGATTCCAAAAGTAAAGCTGGATGAATATATCATTCAGCAAATCAAAGCTCACTATGTCAGTGAAGCTGCAAATAGGAAAATCAAGATTGGTCGACCATATCCGGTCTGGTACGATCAAATACAGTACCCGCCAGAATACATACTTCCGACGTTCCATATGTACAAAGGAACTGGGAATCCTCGCCAGCACATTGCGCATTTTAAATCCATGTGCGGCAACACTAGAGGAAGTGATATACTTCTCCTCCGACAGTTCGACAGCAGTCTGGCGGGCATCGCGTTCGAATGGTATGCGGAACTACCAAATGATTCCATGAAGACCTTCGACGGGATGGATAAGATCTTCTGTCAAAAATTCGCTAGTGCAGATAAATGCCCTACCGTGGCGGCGTTGGTCAACGAAAGGGTTGGACCGAATGAGCCCTGGGTTCAATATGTTACCCGATGGTGAAATCTCTAGTCAAAATGTGAGCAACGCATCGACGAAGCCGCAAACGTGGGAATGTTTATAGCCACCCTTAAGCCAAATTCAAAGGTGTTCCCATATATGGCCCTCTTCAAGCCGACGACTTTCCAAGAGCTCATGGATAAAATAGCTCGATTGGACCTGATGGGTCAAGATACTTCCTCTTCCGAGGAAAATATATGAAAAGCAAAAGCAAGGTGGCGTTTGTCGCCAACGGTCAACAAAAATGAGCGGTTTTAAAGCAACTTGTTGCCAAGATAGCGACGGCGTGGGTACTCACTCCCCCCCCTAAATATATACAGGGGGCATATTCCCCACTGGCGGAAGAATCTCTACATAAGATGGTCCTTTCTTCTCAAAGAACAGAAAGGATATAAAGGGACCTACGAGCGGGTCCTGCAATCAAGTGGAATATCCCACTTGAACCAAAAACCATGGGAGGGATGTGAAATCCATCAGACGATGAGAAGAAAAGCCCCCAGGTCAAGTTCCTTCTTCTAAGGAAGAAGGAAGACTCGGCAGAAGAAATGACGTGATATCTCGTTCGTTCGTATATGAGGAAGATACTCCATCAGTATCAGAAAGTGACATTGATAAGCAGGGGGCAGGTGCCGTGTAAAACGCCCGGTATTTCCCGCAAAACAACCCGATTTCTGCGATGGTAAAAAAAAAGAAGTTCAAGAGGGTGGAGATAGCCTAAGGCGTGAAGTGTTCATGCATACAAAGGACATGCAGTAGCGTCTTGGCCAGCAACCGTCGGAAGGAATGAGTTATGTAACGTCTTGACTGAATGAAAAAGAACGGACCAAAAAGTCCTTAAACTAATTACTCGCCTCAAATATGGCAGTATCGGACCGAGATGTCCTTAAACTAAAACTTCGTCTCAAACATGCCGGTAATGGACCGAAAAGTCCCTAAACTAAAATGTCGCCGCAAACATGGCGATAATGGACCAGAACATCCCTAAACTAGCATATCGCCCCAAATACGTCGATACATTCCCTTGAGATCTATACTACAATCAAAGTCTTAGCAGCAAAGATTGCAACTCAAGTCCAAATGGCTACACAGTTGTTCCAGCAATGAAGCCACCCCTAAGTCCCAACGAAAAATTGATGGGCACCCGCGACGAAGCTACTCTCGAGAATCAGTTTGCCGCCAAAAAAAGGTATGTTCACAAGAGAAATGGGCACAGATGAAAACCCGAAAGGACGCCGTGAGTAAAAACAGCAGGACTATCAGCGAGCTTGTGAAAACCCGGAAGGGCGCAATCTCATAAATAATAATAATAATAATAAAAATGGTACGTCCACAAGCGAAATGGGCATGGATGAAAACCCGAAAGGGTGCCGTGAGTAAAAACAGCAGGACTACCGGTGAGCTTGTGAAAACCCCGAAGGGCGCAATCTTGTAAAAAATAATAAAAATTAATATACTTGCGAGATCCTCACGACTTGTAAGGAGAATTCCCCCTATAGGACCCACACGACTCATAGGATTCAAAAGCCTTAAGGTATAGGGATCCGAACCTGTTCTTAAGCCGCCATATCCCCCAAGTTGCCCAATAGGCAGTCCAGTATTGGCCCTTATATACAATCCAAGGGCACGAATAAATATTCCCTTACCAAGTTCTACCAATGGCAAGAAATGTCCCCATATGGTGAACGACACTTGTAAGTTCTCTCGACTTACAAGGAGAAAACACTCTTGGAATATCCTTACGACTTACAAGAGAAAATATCACTTAGGAATCCCCATGATTTCTAAGGAGAAAATACACTTTCTAGATCCTCTCGACTCGTAGGGAGAAATACCTTTGTTAGACCTTTACGGCTCATAAAGTCAAAACCCTTAGTCGACAGGACCCTAACCATGTCTACTAAGCCATTTTTGTTCAAATCGATAAAAGCAAATGATAATTCGCTCTTGGAAACATTCCGGTTGTAGCGATGCTGATGCATAAATAAGGTGTCAAATTCCAAGTCCTCTTACAGCAAATAATGATTCGCTCCTGGCAATATTCCAGTTGCAGCAATACTGACACCAAAATTGGTATCAGATCTCAAGTTCCTGACTCGCAATAAAAAGCAGCGAGCAAATAAAATATATATATATATATATATATATATATATATATATATATATATAGCCGAAATGATTGGGCACCACGATAAATACATAGCCGAAATGATTGGGTAATCGCGACTTTCGCGGTATGAAAAACTGAAAAGATAGAGTATCGTGGAAATAAAAAAAATTAATAATATATATATAAATATTTTCCTCTGCCCTGCAGGTGAGTCCACACAAACCCCTGTATACAGTCTATGGGCACAAATGAAAAGGGAACCATATTTTCCCACCAGGCTTCGTCAAAGGGAGAACCAGATGTCGACGGCAACATCTACAGCCTAGAGATCAGCTCGACGTTCTTCTCATTCCAACAGGGTGCAGACGTAACGTCAACAAAGCTCCAAGGAGACAAATCAAAATGGAGTGATGGCAAAATCATAGTTCCAACTCGGCATTATTTCTTATTCCAGCAGGATGCAAACGTAACGTCAACAGAAGACCCAAGAGTCGAAACAAAAACGGAGCAATGGAAAAATCCTAGCTCCAAGTCTTGACGGTACATATACAACCTAAAGTCTATCTCGGTGTTCCTTCTCATTCCAGCAGGATGCAGACGCAACGTCAACAAAAGACCCAAGGGTCGAAACAAAAATGGAGTAATGCCAAAATCCTAGCTCCAAGTCTCAACGGCGCATATACAACCTAGAATCTATCACAGCGTTCACCCTCATTTCAGAAGAATGCGGACGCGACTAACAATTGAAATTGGAGCAATGGCATATTCCTGGCTCCGGACTTTAATTGCAATACATGCAGCATAGAGGTCCTACAGATGTCTACCCTACTTCAGCAAAGAAACGGCACGGCATCGTCAAAACAAAAATGAAGTGACGGCATATTCCCAGCTTTGAGTCTCGATGGCAACTCATATAAAACTATCGGAGATCATCCTACACCAGAGCGGAGTGGTTATGACTCATCGGGGCTCCAAATTGAGCCTAATCTCAAGTAAAAAGCGTCATGGCAAATTCCTAACGCTTGATCTTCCGACGATAATATGACCTAAGAAGATTACTTGAAGACGTCTTGTCCAGCCTCAGAAAGGATCAAAGACATGACAGTTGCGGAGCTACTCGAACAGCGGCTTAAAGACTGCATATCGAGGAATACATCAGTCAACGCGACAGTATCATGGACTAAAACCCTAGTACCACAAAACCTAACGGACTTCTATAAAAAAGGGGGTTATATATATTTCACGTTAAGATACACCTGCGAAATCCTCTCGACTCGTCTCGACTCGTAGGGAAAAACATCTTTATGAAACCCTCACGGCTCATGAAGGTGAAAAGCCTTAGACGGTGGGGATATTAACCTGTTGCCTAAGCATTGTGGCCCTACAAGTAGGTCCAAATTGACTCTTGTACACTATCCACGGGCTGCATTCTCTAAAGTCGCATACCGACGAGGAGGAGAAACCACTTACGAGTCCTCTCGACTCGTAAGAGGAAAATTCTCTTGTGAGATTCTTACGACTCTCAAAAGAAAACGCACTTAAGAGTCCTCACGACTTCTAAGGAGAAAATATTCCTATGAGATCCTCTCGACTCGTAGGGAGAAAAGTCTTTATGAGACCCTCATGGCTCATAAAGTTGAAAAGTCTTAGGCGACAGATCTAAACCTGTTTCCTAAGTCATCGCTGCCCTACAAAAAGGTCCAAACAGACTCTTGTATACTATCCACGGGCCACATTCATCAAAGTTACATGCCAATGAAGTGAAGAAGTTACTTACGCGTCCTCACGACTCATAAAAAAATACCCGAGTGAGATTCTTACGACCCACGGAGGCGATGAACACTTAGAAATCCTCACGATTTCTAGAAAGAATATGCACCTATGAGATCCTCACGACTCATAGGAAGAAAAAAACCTTCTTAAAACCTATACGGCTCATAAAGATGATAAAGCCTTAGGCTACAAGTATCTTAAACTTGTCTCCTGAGCCATCGATTCTGTGGCAATGCATAACTTTGCACTACTTAACCTACGTACATACCTACGTGGGCAAAGTAGTGGGGGGCATTTGTTCCCGCCAAAAATTTTTGGCTCAGAGCTTGTTGTTCCCTTATAAAAATAAAGGAAAACCCCTATATGTTAAACACGTGCACCCACATACAAAGCATGTAGATACCACCTCAGATAAAATTAAATCATATATTGGGTCCTCAAGTGTTTCCCACGTGAGCGCCAGCGCCAGCCTCTGTTAACAGGATTAAATCTTATAGGAGCGCCTCACGTGGAACACACGTGAGCACCGGCGTGCAAAGCACGTGAGTGACTATTTATAAAAGAATTAAATTCTTAAGCGGCGCCCACATGCATGGCACGTGAGCGTCTACGCCCAAATTAAAGATGATAGAATTAAATTCTATATGGGGAATATTCCCCTAAAATCTGGGATATTCTCTGTTAAACAGAGAGCCGTTGGATCAAAAATCCAACGGTGATTTAAAATCATCAAATGATATAATTAAATTCTATTTAGGAAATATTTTCCTTAATCTTTCTAATATGGAAAGATTTTTCTCTAACAGAGAATCTTGGATTTAAAATCAATTGTGATAAAATATCACAAATTAAACAATCTGATAGAATTAAATTCTATATGGAAAATATTTTCCTGATATTTCTCAAACTAAAAAGATTTTCTTTATTAAACAAAGGACCCTTAGATCAAAAATCCAACGGTGATTATAAAATCACCTATTGATTATCTGATAGAATAAAATTCTATCTTAGGAAAATATTTTCCTAATCTTGTTAAACTAACAAGATATTCATATAACAGAATTAAATTCTATGTTAGAAAAATATATTCCTAATCTTGTTAAACTAACAAGATATTCGTATGATAGAATTTAATTCTATGATAAAATTAAATTCTATGTTGGAAGAAAATTTTAATTTTCTTAAACTAACAAGATATCCATATGATAAAATTAAATTCTATATTAGAAAAATATCTTCCTAATCTTGATAAACTAATAAGATATCTATATGATAGAATAAAATTCTAATCTTGTTAAACTAACAAGATATTCATATGATAGAATAAAATTCTATTTTAAAAAAATATTTCCTAATCTTTTTTAACAAACACGAAATATTCTCTGTTAAACAGAGAGCGTTTGGATTAAAAATCCAACGGTGAATAAAATTCACCGGTTGATCTAAAAGATCATTTTGATTGATCATGAAATCAATCATGATCTCTCAATGAGAGATTTTCTCAACAAATTGATTTTTCTCTTCTTCTATAAATAGGAGCAAAGAGATTAATCAAGGAGGAGGAGGAAAAATGGAGAGGAGGCCCTCCTATAAGCTTCTGTAAAAATACAGAAGGCTCTAAAAACAACATAGAATTTAAGTCTCTCAAAGAAGAAGATCTCCCTCCTAAAAGCCCTAGGTAAACAAAAAAGAAGAGATCAAAATATCTCCTTTACCTATCATATCATATATAAGGGTCTAACCCTTTTAAAAAGAACTTAGTTCTTTCTCTGGATCTGAGATCCATTAGATAAGTCTCCCACAAGTTGAGAATTTAATTCTCATCGGGAAGATCTTGTTCGTGAGAATCAAAGATTCAGAGAAGAGCATGAATACAAGAACTTAAAAAAACATAGAGTCCATAATATTCTAGGAACTTAGTTCCTTCAAATCAAGAATTTAGTTCTTTAAAGAATTCGATCCAATATCCTCGAAATAGTGATCTTGGTAATCCTTAATGGTCAAAACGCCATTAAAAGAGGTTTAACCTCTCTGAAAATATGAACATGAAAAACATGGAGTTCATGATACTTCAGGAACTTTGTTCTTTCAAATCAAGAACTTGGTTCTTAAAGAACATGATTCCAGATCTTCAAAATAATGATCTTGGTGATCGTTAATGGTCAAAATACCATTAACAGAGATTTAAGTTCTCTAAAAAATATCAGCAGAGATTAAATTTCCAAAAGCACTCAGCATCTCACGTGAAAAGCACGTGAGCACTCAAGGCCAAGTTACATAGCGCCTCACGTGAAACACACGTGGGCACCACAAAAAGCTAGTGCTTAGCACTATTTCAACGCCTCACGTGAACCACATGTGGGCGCTGTATAACTGAGTACTTAGCACTGCCGGGTAGTACAGAAACCCAGTCTTAACCCAAATTGGCTAAGTTTTCTGAGGTTAAACCTCTTTGATTCTTCAAGCGAGCCCATATGCTCGTAATTTCCAAACTAATTCTAGTCTCAAACATGACTAACGATCTCTTATTGATGATATCCAAAATGATATTCATCTCATATCTTCTAAGGTAATCTTAGTCTCAAATAAGGCTAACATGATCTTTTCCCTCAAATACGGGATTTGGTTTAAGGGTACATCTCTTCACACCTCTGATATATGTCGTTATAATTTCTCAACGTCTTCAGATAGGTGGCGGGTCCCGACAACCAACAACTCCTTCCATCCCACATTAATGCACTTCCAAATTGACGTGCGCACATCAAATCAGACCGCACCCCAAATTGGGTGCATTCCATATCATTATTGTTCACTCTGTCACGTAACAAATACACGTGCACGCAAGATGAATAACGGACCAAGATATTCTTAAACTAAAACTTCGCCTAAAAAATGGTGACAATGGACCGAAATGTTCTTAAACTAACATCCGTCCCCAAAACGAGAATGTTGGACCGAAATGTCCTTAAACTAACATTCGTCCCAAACAGGAAATGTTGGATCGCGACGTCCTTAAACTAATATGTCTTGCCCTGCGAACTGTCTCCATAATGACTACCGTATACTCTTCATGAGCTATTCATATATGATCTAATCATCAGTTGAGCCAATATGCTCACTTGCTCATAAATCGATCTTAATCTCAAATATGACTAATGATCCTTAGATCAAACACAAATATCCCATGAGCCGATGGACCTCACAAATGTGAGATCTGCATCCTAAGTTCATTTCTGTTGTCAAACCAAGCTACCAACGTGGGCCCCGTTAAGCAAAATTCTTGACCTAAACCTAAATCTCAAATATACGGATTTGGACTAATCTGTGGCCTACGGGTGATGACATAAGTTAGTCTCCGTATACAATCCACGAGCAACCCAAAATAAAACAAATACAACACGACATGAAGTGAACTTTCGGAACAGCAGAACGTGGTTATCGCAACGCGGTAACGTAATTAACTGCAGGGGCTTGCGCCTGCAGGGAAGAGCGTCCCCACAATCAAAAACCTCTCATAAAATAAAAGGGAATTTGATGAAGTCTGCTACAACGATCGCGTCTGTCCAAACCTCCGATATATGGTGTCATAAATCAACTTGGTATTTTTAGAAAGGTGGATGGATAAGTCCAAATAGCATATGCCCCTAAACTCAGGTAAGACGGCTCATCCCGATTCGTCTCCGTTTCCGGTGGTGAACAATAGATTCTCCCTCAATTATCATAATCGTTTACCTATTATTACAATAATTGTTTTGAGAGCATTATAACCAACAACATCATCATTGCAAGGCTACACGTTAAAGGGTCCTCTCCACAATATCTTTAATGTAAAGAGAGGCTCAAAATGAAGTAAATTATTCTTTAGTGATAGTGGAGCGTTTACATTTCCATTTATAGTAAATGCACGAACACTAAGCTATCAACTTTATGTTTTAAACGATACCCTTTTACTTCTTCGGACCCACCACGGACCTGAGGCCTTCTTTTGTTAGCATCAAGTCCAAGTATATATAGACATTACTGAACTCACTCTGCACAATCCAAACCATATACAACATCCAAGTAAACACACATTTGAGATTCAATTTAATTCTTCACTTCGAATCTTAAAGTGCAATTGCATTTTCATGGATAGCGAAACCGACCCTTTGATTGTTGGTAGGGTAGTTGGTGACGTGTTGGACCCATTTACAAGAAGCGTTCCTCTAAGGGTAATCTACTCCTCAAGGGAGGTCACTAATGGCCGTGAATTTAAACCATCACAGGTTGCTCACCCTCCTATGGTCGAGATCGGAGGCAATGACCTTAGAACCTTCTACACCCTTGTAAGAATATGAAGACCTTTGGTCACTTATGTTTGATACTACTGGTTTAATCTGGGGTTGTTTGTTTCTCAGCAGGAGAACTTGGTGCATGCAACTTCTTTTGCGATGAATGTGCATGGTTTTGTCGTTGCTTGTTTTGTTGAAAGTATAGGCTTTGCATGTAAGGGTGAAGAGAGGAGGTAGGACGTCATGATAATCATAGTAAAGAGTCACAAGTTCAAAACATGCAATCGGCATAAAGGAAGAAAAGATCGACCTTATTTACTAATGGAAGGAGGTTGCTCCGGCATAGGCCCACCCTTAGAACGAAAAGAAATGTTAGGATAGAATCAAATATTTAATTTACAAGGTTTTGTAATGCAAAAACAAGCTGTGCGGCCAAAACTACACTACCGACAATTACATCCGCATGCTGCTGCATTTGAACTACAATAATACCATGACAGAAACAAGCAATGTGAAAGGGACCCTTTGATGTTTCCTGACGTGAGCTATCACTACCACATTATCTTTAACGCCATGGATTGTTGTTTCCTGAATTGAATTGATCTGAATCATATATCGGCGTATCACAAACATTGTAGATATTTAGTTTACTGCATGCATGCACCTACCAAGAACTATCATATTGGTATATTACATTATTTCAGTTTCAATCTAATGCTTAATGTTGTTCGATAATGTAAGCTTCACTTTTACAGGCTACATACAAGGTATAGAAATCTCTTTTCCTTCTAAAAAAAAGTTTAAACATATGCTGCAGGTGATGGTGGACCCTGATGCGCCAAGTCCAAGCAATCCACATCTAAGGGAATATTTGCACTGGTAAGATTATGCTCAGTCTGACAGTTCTTTCAGTTTGTAGGGTTCACTTCATATGCTTGATGCTCTTTGTCAGAGCATTTCATGAAACCAAGTCATGCTTCGTCTTTACGTTTGAGTAAATGAAGGCTCTATTTTTAAGCTCAATACACCATGTATCAGGTTGATCACAGACATTCCGGGAAGTACAGGAGCAAGTTTTGGTGAGTATAAACATGCAACTCATCTATTCATTCAGCAACAAGCACATATACATGCCTATATATGAATATGTATTTGGTATCAGGGCAAGAGATAATGTGTTATGAAAGTCCAAGGCCAACAGCAGGAATTCACCGTTTCGTCTTTATCCTGTTCCAGCAGCTTGGCCGCCGGACTGTATATGCTCCTAATTTGCGCCAGAATTTCAACTCCAGAGAGTTCAAGGAAAATTACAATCTCGGGTCTCCAGTTGCTGCGGTCTACTTCAACTGCCAAAGGGAGTCAGGATCTGGTGGCAGGAGAATGTATACATGAATATTACAAGACAATGCTAGTATATATATGTGTGTGTATGAAGTAAAGATCGATGTCGAACCTATAAATGTTCATGTGGTGTAGTATTTGAGCCAAGTGTGAAGGGCATAAAGAATAACCTGGTCCTGCGATGTAATCCCGTCGAATAATGATATGTACAATATTAGTGATGAGATGTTGTCTAGACTTCTTTGAATTTGGAGGAAGCTTGGCAGACTCTGCAATCACCCTTGGACAGTCGTAACATGTGACTTCTTGACCGTGACAATTTTCACTTGGGACCAATGTAATGCTCAGCCGAATACATTTTGGTGTTGCAGGCGGCTCTGTCACAAAATTTGGGCATTGCTAAAGTATGGCAAGTGTGGGTATAATTTAATACAAGGAAACTTGAAAGGAAGGTATAGGAAATACCAAGCAAAATATCGGAAAGGGAGGGTTGATCATCATATAAATGTGAACATCCCCCCCCCCCAAAAGAAGGGGAAAATCCCAAAAAGAGAGGACGGTGCTTCTTCTAAGCTAAAGTCACAAAATAAATCGATAACAGAAAGAAAATTAACAGTAAAGATGACCAAATCAAGAGCCGCATTACTAAAGGATAGAAGAGTTGATAACGTCATGAGAATTGTGACAAGGATGTTTCAAGATCATTTCATTCAACCAACACCTAAGCAACACAGATTCAGATATAATACGGGACACGGCATGAGTTGGATTCGTGGATTCGTAATTTTCTAAAAACTTGGGATATGACTCGTTGGGATATATGTATATTTTTATATTGGTTAAATATATACGTAATAACATAAAGTTATATTTTCGCAAATCGAAAAGTAAAATATACAAATGATTTGATGCTTGCTTAGATTTTTTTTGTCGAATTCAATTAAGCAAAGCTTTTATTTATATAAATATTGAGTTCATATGTAAAACATAAATGTTTTGCATATTTCTTGTTACTAAAATCGGTGGTGTAAAAGGGAAAAAAACATTATCAAGTTTATTGCACCTCAATCAAATCGAAAAAAGATAGCACAAGTATGTTTAACAGGTTGCCTCGTATTCTCTATCTCAAGTCCCTGCTATATTATCTTCAACAAACTTGCAGAAATCCATATAGATTTGAATTATAAAAAGGATGTAATAAATCTGTTATGAGATTTTAAGAAATGCATGGTTATGGCATTGCTCAACACTAAAACATGTGCTAGTTTCTCTTTTCAAGTTTGGAAACAATTATTCCATAATTTTTTTGGTATTACATGGAAACAAAGATTAGTCCTTGCAACTTAGAATATGTTGTACTGTAGTCTCGAAGAAACATGTGTCCATCCATATTTATATGCAGCAAGGATTCTAGGATAATGACAATTTACAAGAAGCCTTCGTAAGTGAGCCTTCCCAAGTGACAATATATATATATATATATATATATATATATATATATAGGGGGGGAGAGAGAGAGAGAGGAGGCGATCCATTGAGGCCGGTCCTCATTTTGTAAAATGAGGCCAACTCCTCAAACTTCTATACTGTCGTGTTTTTCACCGATCCGACCGGTTATTGTGATCTATATGTCATGGATAGATTACATATCGAAAATCATGAGATTTGAAGAACTCTAGCACATCAATTAGGTGGATAAAAAATTAACGGCCTTTCATTACTTGAAAAATGTGATCACTTGATAAATATTCTAAAGGTCTCCAAATCTCGTAAATTTTAATACCTAAGCTATCCATGATATGTAGATCACGATAACCGGTCGGATCAGAGAAAAACACGACGGTTTGGGAGTTTGAGAAGTTGGCCTCATTTCACAAAATAAACACCGCCTCAATGGATCGCATCCCTATATATATATAGCGCCTAGAATACTATCGGTAGGATTTAGAAACAAATCCTACCAACTTTCTAACCTGTGGATCCATGTTCGGATGTGTGCAAACAACTATGGTAATATTTGAATAAATGAGAAATTTTCTTCATAACCATTTGCATGCATCCCAAAGTAAATCCGATGGTTAAATAGTTGGTAGAATTTATTTGCAAATCCTACCGATAGGAGCATATATATATGAGAAACCGGTATATACCCCTCCAAACTCTGCCAGAGGGAAACCGGTAAAGGCTCGGAACCGACACTTCAAACTTGCTAAGGATGGATCATATGTGATGTAGGAATTTTTCCACTAATTATTTCTCTCTATAACCATGCTCAAGAAAGCAAGAAGAATGAGAGAGATGAGGAAAAAATGGTTAAGTGTTGAGAGAGTATCTCACATGAAGCATGAACAAGGACGTTGAAAAAACCAAGTGTAGAAAGTGAATGGCTTCTATTTACAACCATGTATCAATAGTGCACACAAATCATTTCATCATTAAAACCAAAACCATACCTTTCTACTTGCACAACCATGCTTCATGCAACCTTACCCTCCACCTCATTTCCTTTTAATTTTCTAAAAAGAAAATCAAATATGAGGTATCCTTCTAGAAGTATTCTCGTATAAATACGGAATACTTCACCCGGTATATTTATCGCTATATATACGCTTATCTGTAAAAAAATACGGATAGCACTAAAGTGAGAATGAATAGTGAACAAAAATAATAATAATATATATATATACATACTATTAAATCAAAACCTGATTTAATAATCCGGCTTAATCCTAAGCCGGCTAGAATTATCAACCGTCCGATTAAAGTCCGTGTATCTCGTACACGTATTTAATCGGAACCCTGCACGTACCAACGTACGGTTCCTCCATCTATCGCCAGAACGAAAAAACTCTCTGTGTAGGACTCTAAACACTCGACAATACGCTGGCAGATGGTTTAACCCCAAGCACGTCAGCGGCACTAGCTGTACGTAACGGCTACCCATATACTTGCCGAAAGGGGATCGACAATCAAGTACGTCTTTACCCTACTGAGCCCGAATATGACAATCTCCGTACAGTCCGATCTCTTCGTCTAAGAGTATGCATATCGGGTCTAGGGGTCGATAACGTCAGACCCCTACTAACCCGATAAGTCGTGTTGGAGTCAAGCTCATCACCAACAGAGATACTACTGATCAACTATCAGTAAATCTCATCCACCGTGGCTACGGATTTAGGGTGATAGCCAACTGAATACAACGCGACATCGACTCCTAATACCAGTAGAGACGAATCCCTGACAATCATCCACTGTTTCTATGTGGCTCGGGACTGTACCCAACTAAAACCTGTTTGTACGACTCTTTTGAGCCATGATAGAGTGGTAATCAAAGTACAGTGGGAACTAACACGAGACAAATGACGATCTCAGGTCAAAAGACTAATTTGTACTCATGCCACCTGAGAACTTCCATCCGACAATAGATATAATACCATCTAGAAGTTCTCGGCAGGTCCGTCCGGTGTACTCACCTCCAGTGAGCATCTATATACTATCTTAGATGACACAACACCAATAGCTTGTAAGGTCAGCCACCGTCCCTCGTCGGGGTCTAGAAACGTACACTAGTCTACGCCGGAATATCGATACCCAGTCCCGATACTCCGACAACTAGAGACATTTAAGGATGTGCTTATGGACAACTCATCTCCCATGTATATGATCACCATCACAATACCGGTAGTCAAGCAAGAATAGTATGGGCTTCATCAATGATGAAGACAAACCAGATAGCATATTATCATTTCGAGTAAGACTGTCCTACCTGTATAGGTCATCTCTCAATTATCATAATCGCCTACTTGCAATTATAATAATTGCCTTGAGGGCATTATATCCAACAAAAATAGAAGTATCTCTCAAATGGCTGAGGTTACCTACTAAATCTGCGGAATGGCTACGGTTTGTCGAGTCCAATTGAATCTTCGGGTTCTACTAAATTTTCAGTAACCGTTTGTGGTTCTGCAATCACTTCTAGTTCTGCCATTCTCACTAATTTCTTTTGCAAAAAAATTCCTTTTATAAAAAGATGGCGGATCAAGAATAATACAATTATTGATCTTGAAACTGTAGAAGCAAAACCCTAGCAAATATTGGGGATAATTCACAAACTGCCATTACCGAAGCGTATATTGAGTTTATCTGGATTCTTCTTTTAAACAGAAACCGGATAACTCTATATCTTAACAATCTCAAAATATGCAACAATTCTATGTCCATATAGAATCAAAGGCACAAATTTACAAATTTAGATGGAACCATATTCAAATATTATACACCTATTTCCAAGCATATCACAAATGGAAAAAAGCCATACATCATTACTCACCAAGGAGCACACCCATGGATGAGTAACTTGTGAGAGAATTAAGTTCTCAATATTACTATGATGGAATACCTAGCATAAGTATTTATATCTTCGATCACTTTGAAAAATCCTGATACTTCCAACAAATGGTTCTCTACTTCAATCTTGTACATATAAACTTCTTAAAATCTTTGGTCCTTGCATTTTAACGATTGCGTGTTTAAGACTAGAGAACTTATAGCTTACCTGAATGAAGTAAGAGTACCAACCCTTATTCCGAAAGACACTGGGCAACATACATTTTCATGTATTAGCCCTAAGGAGTTTACTAACTCAAATTCCGTTATTCAATACATCTACTTTATTCTCAACTGATAAAGGTAAATATTTGGAATATAATTTTCAAAATTTATATCTCATTTTATAAAATAAAGATACAGATATTCAATTTTAAAAATTGGTGCATAACGGTTATTCAAAACTAAATATTTGCCGTTAAGCAAAACCAGACGATTTAATCCAATATCACCAATTACTACGAATTTCGATATTAAGGATCAAATCACCCATTTTCCAATATTCTACTCCTTCTCAGCATCTGTAATACTCTACAAATGTGAGACCAATCTGGTATATACATACCCAAGAGTCGGAATTAATTTGAAAAACAGTTTTCAATTATAAGTACACAGAAAAACTACAATATAAATGTTGTATGGGGATGGCCGGGCATTCTTAATAATGCCTCTTCCACTATCCAGATTTACGACAGTAATCGCAATTTCTTTTTCCCTCACTCCAACCCTTTATATGTCTGTACATCTCATCTTCTGTAACTCATACTTAGACTAGTTGGTTTTCTTCCTTCCTTACCTTTCAGCACCAGTCTAAGGTTTGGAAGAAAACTATCCAACAAGCGTAACAAATGTACTTTCCAAGTACAAGGAGCTCTCAACTAGAGAGAAGGTGAAGGGAAAAAACAACCGAATAATTCTATTCAATTTCTCCAGAACCAGTGGTCATTGTCGACTGAAGTAACTTTCTCGAGTTCGTATGTAACTATACAATGGCTTTTCCAAGCAATATGGATCATCATAGTGATACATAGTATTCTGGAGAAAAACAAAGGAAAAGTAGGAGTAGCAGGAATATATGAAACTTTGTCGTGAATCATCACAATCCAAAACTAAATTATGTAAGAAGGTTCGATCAATTTGGTATACGAGTTTTAATTTATAATAGGTCATGGATCACTGCCAGAGAGAGAAGAAATACTCGGCGTGTACTCTATCAAGATTATATTGGTTAATCACTTTATCTAATCAGAATGGCTCCCACTGTATCCTCGAATTCTTTTTCAAATCCTAAAAGAAAAACTAGTTGGGGTTATGTACACCTTACAAGTTCACTAACCGTTCAGTCAGGCCGGTATTGGTACTTCAAGAGAGGTTTCCCATGCTCTCGCACGGACCCAATTTAATAACCTCGTTTCTGCAGAGGCGTAATCTCATTAACACTTTCTAGACACCTAATAGGTTAAGCTAATAATGAAGTGAAAATCTCCCGAGGAATAATACCTACTCATCAGTGGGAATCGGGACCCAACTATCATCGTGCAATAATTTTGATGGAAGCCGACCAAAATTACCACTTCAGAAGGTATGCGCAAACTTGGCAAGTTTCTCTTATATTTAAAACTCCTGATATGGTTTTTACCTCTAGGACCCAAGTGAACTTGACATAGTCAACAAATCAAAAGGTCCTAATCAAGTTCATCCCGTCATTATCTTGATTGCATTAAACCCCACCCGCATGAGCTCTTGACACAATCAACAAAGCCGCACGGCTGTCCTAACTAATTCACATATCCATGCAACAGAAAAACACTGCATTGTTACCGAACACTATGCCTCGACAGAGCATGACAAACGTAGCACGAATACTAAACAATACTAATCTGAAATGACAGAGTGCTACGGCTGGGTCTTGGCGAAAAACGTTTAATGTAATGAACTTGATATCGTTGAAGGAACTCGAGTGGTTTTGAAAATGAGTGATCTTATTTTAAAACTAGTAACATAAAATTTTGCTTAAGAGCGAACTTCCCGTTAATGGATCAAGGCTCTTTCCTCATAAAATAAGATGCGGGATATTCCTAACCGAATACCTCTAGTAAAGCAAAAGAATATGACTGCAGTTTTGAAGAAAACCGAGTAGTTTTAAAAAATGGTTCCGACAATATCATTTAGGTTTAATTTTCTTGCATTAAACATATAATGTGATCCCATCATTTTAAGTTTTTAAGCCACACCAGAAACAACCAAAATAGCATGTTTTTATATGCCATCCGCATTCGCCACGGGTTCCAGGATCTTCACCGTAAGGTTACAAGGCTAGCGGATGCAAAATATATAGAAACATCTAATATATATATATATATATATATATATATATATATATATCAAAGGCATGTAATAACATCACAGATATGCAGCAAACAATATAGAATAGCGGATAAACTAATCTGAGCCGTAAATGAGACGACATATTCCCCAGTCATGTAGATAACCCGTATAATATCGATCATAGACCCTTACGAGTGCCGCAATCCACCTGCCAATTCAAGAAACTGGATAACCCATTCTCAACACCATGAGTTGGTCACCCATCGCATTCGAGAATCCGGTAACTTGGACACTCCTCCGAGGGTCGATCCTAGTACATAAAATAAATATATACAATGGTAACATTAACCGCATCCTAGTCGAATCCCAATAAAAGAATATACATAACACGAAAACGATGGCCACAAGTTGGAGCTCGTCTCGAAAAAAAGGTCAACAAAATAAATAAAAACTGTACAAGCAATCACACGTAGGGCTATCCATCATAACAATCCAGCTAAACCTTCATAGAGATATATATACAAGCAACACAAGCAAGTGTGCAACTACGTCTAATCGAACATATAGCAATTAGACTACGTTTAACACAAACAAAAAATACGGATCATAAACAATGTATTAGTTTCGACCAAAAAGTTTTCCGAACTTGCCCAAAAACAAAGATAGCCTTAACTGAAATATGGGGCAATTAGAAATATACCAAAAATCAAGTTTTCCGATTTCCAAGCCACCAAAAAAAACCAGGGACCTAATTCAAATTTTAGGGCATAAAAAGCGGTCAAAAAGAATAAACAAGCGGCCATATTTTGGAGTTGGGTCCTCGGGTTTTGTGCCATGTTTTCATAGCTCAAAACAAGCCAACTGACATACTCAAAAAAAATTCAGGTGTGTTTTCATATATGGACAAAAACTTGGAATTCAAAACTCGATCCGAGAAAACTTTCGGTGTTGAAACTATAACACTGTCTACAACTAGTTCTAGTGTTTAGATGGCTCCGATACCATTGAAAGTTCCTAATGCTCTTGCCGTTACAACTGCGCCAATGTGGAATCGAAAAAAAAATTTACAGGAAACACTAGAACTGATCCCTAACGATCATTCCAAACACTAAACTAGAAAACTATGCATGCAAGGTTTAGGTATTACAACCTTTGATGCATAGCCATCCAATCGTGGAAAACCCCTCCAACCTCCTCGTAGGCGGTCTGAAACAAACTTGAGAGACAACCGTTCTTACCGAAGATGATCCATTCGAAAGAAACCGATCCAAGCTCCAGTTTCATCTAGTGAAGCAACCGACATTTGAAGCTTGCTAAAAATAAAGTGTGGGGATTTCCGATTTTTCCACCATCATTCACTCTAAAACAAAACTCGAGAGAGTAAATGAAGGAGGAAGAAGAGGATGAAAGTTAGCCATAATAAAAATTAGCTAAGTATGGAATGAATGAAAGAATGGAATGGCTTCAGTATTTTATTTCAGACATAAAAAAATATGTTACAACATTTTACCTTAAACAATTGAAGCTCGTCCCTCTCTACATGCCATCAACCATACCCAAAACCACCTCTCTCCACCTCATTTCCAATTGATTTTCTAAAAAGAAAATCAATAATGAGGTGTTCTCCTTCTAGAAGAATTCCGTATAAATACGGAATACAACCTGGTATACTTATCGAAATACATATACGCATATCCGTATAAAATACGAATAGCCAAACGCGAGAAAATGAATAATGAACAATAATACTAGAATATATATATTATTAAATTAAAACTTGATTTAATAATCCGGCTTAATCCTAAATCGACTAGTATTATCAACCGTCCGATTAAACTCCGTATAGCCATTACACATATTTAATCGGACCCATGCACGTATCAATATGCCTCTACATCATATCGCCTGAACCGACGAAAACCCTCTGTGTGGAACTCTAAACACTCGACAATACGCTGGCAGTGATTTACTGGACAAAACAAAAACCACAAGCACGTCAGCGGTACTAGCTGGCTACTCAGGTATCTGCCGAAAGGGAGGTCGACATTCAAATCCGTCCGTATCCTACTGAGCATGAATGTGACAATCTCCATACAGTCTGATCTCTTCGTCTAAGTGTATCGCATACCGGGTTTAGAGAGTGAATAACATCAGACCCCTATAACCCGATAAGTCGTGCTGGAGTCAACCTCATCACCAACCGAGAAACTACCGAACTCCTATCAGTAAATCTCATCCACCGTGGTCACGGATTTAGGATAATGACCAACCGAACACAGCGTGATATCGACTCCTAATACCAGGAGAAACGAATTCCTGACAATCGCTCACTGCCTCCATATGGCTCGGGACTCTATCCAACTAAAACTTGTTTGCACGACTCTTTTGAGCCGGGGTAGAGTAGTAATCTAAGTACAGCGGGAACTCACAAGAGACAAATGACGATCTCAGATCAAGTAAGCTATACTCCTGCCACTAAAGAACCGTTATCGGATGATTGGTATAATACCATTTAGAAGTTCTCGGCGAGTCTATCTGGTGTACTCACCTCCAGTGAGCACCTGTATATTATCTTAAGTGACACAACACCAATAGCTTGTGAGACCGACCGTCCCTCGTCGGGGTCTAGAAACGTATACACTAGTCTACTCCGGAATATCGATGACCAGTCTCGACACTCTCTCGACTAGGGGCATTTAAGGATGTGCTTATGAACTACCCAGCTCTCACGTATATGATCGTCATCATAATGCTGGTAGTCAAGCAAGAATCCTACAGGCTTCATCATTATGTATTAGCGACACGTAATAACAAGTAAAACGTATACACATCAATGATAAAGACAAACCAGATAGCATACTATCATTTCGAGTAAGACTGTTTTACCTATATAAGTTCTCTCAATTATCACAATCGTCTACCTGCAATTATAATAATTGTCTTGAGAGCATTATATCCAACAGAATCACCATTGCAAGGCTACACATTAAAGGGTCCTCTCCACATTATCTTTAATGTAAAGAGAGGCTCAAAATGAACTAAATTATTCTTTAGCGATTGGGGAGCGTTTACATTTCCATTTATAGCAAATGCATGAACACTAAGCTATCAACTTTAAGTTTTAAACGATACCCTTTTACTTCTTCGGACCCACCATGGAGCTGAGGCCTTCTTTTGTTAGCATCAAGTTCAAGTATAGACGGCCTGACTAATCATGAGATTATATCAATTGTCACAATCCGATGTGGTTTTTGAATGAAAACATAAGTGTAGGCAAAAGAATTTGTGTTACATGACAGGACTAAACCTCATACGGAAACATGGATTGATGTAAAATTTGATGTACACCTTTGCAACATGATTCGCCATAAGCAGTATGATAACAAAGGCCAAACTCAACCAGACAATGAGAAAGGCAGAAAACAGTGATACCCACTTTGATTAAAAGTAGTGACAGAAAACCATAAACACGATAACTACGAAAAAATGGGAAAATAAAGTGGATTCTGATAAAGATATCAGCTGAGCAAACTCACCAGTCGTATGAGTATATATAGACATTACTGAACTCACTCTGCACAATCCAAACCATATACAACATCCAAGTAAACACACATTTGAGATTCAATTTAATTCTTCACTTTGAATCGTAAAGTGCAATTGCATTTTCATGGATAGACAAACCGACCCTTTGATTGTTGGTAGGGTAGTTGGTGACGTGTTGGACCCATTTACAAGAAGCATTCCTCTAAGGGTAATCTACTCCTCAAGGCAGGTCACTAATGGCCGTGAATTTAAACCATCACAGGTTGCTCACCCTCCTATGGTCGAGATCGGAGGCAATGACCTTAGAACCTTCTACACCCTTGTAAGAATATAAAGACCTTTGGTCACTTATGTTTGATACTACTGGTTTAATCTGGGGTTGTTTGTTTCTCAGCAGGAGAACTTGGTGCATGCAACTTCTTTTGCGATGAATGTGCATGGTTTTGTCGTTGCTTGTTTTGTTGAAAGTATAGGCTTTGCATGTAAGGGGTAGATGGGGCATATTTAAAGCACAACATGAGACCAAAAATGCATGCAAGTTGGTTTGCAAGAGAATATGCATGAATGCTATCAAACTTTTATGAATTTAATGTTAGGTCAGAATAAGATAGGGTGAAGAGAGGAGGTAGGACGGCATGATAATCATAGTAAAGAGTCACAAGTTCAAAACATACAATCGGCATAAAGGAAGAAAAGACCAACCTAATTTATTAATGGAAGGAGGTCGCTCCGGCACAGGTCCACCCTTAGAACGAAAAGAAATGTTAGGATAGAATCAAATATTTAATTTACAGGGTTTTGTAATGCAAAAACAAGCTGTGCGGCCAAAACTACACTACCAACAATTACATCCGCATGCTATTGCATTTGAACTACAATAATACCGTGATGAAACGAGCAATGTGGAAGGGACCCTTTGATGTTTCCTGAAGTGAACTATCACTACCACATTATCTTTAACGCCATGGATTATTGTTGCCTGAATTGAATTGATCCGAATCATATATCAGCGTATCACAAACATTGTAGATATTTAGTTTACTGCATGCTTGCACCTCCTACCAAGAACTATCATATTGGTATATTACAATATTTCAGTTTCAATCTAATGCTTAATGTTGTTAGATAATTTAAGCTTCACTTTTACAGGCTACAAGGTATAGAAATCTCTATTCCTTCTAAAAAAGTTTAAACATGCTGCAGGTGATGGTGGACCCTGATGCGCCAAGTCCAAGCAATCCACATCTAAGGGAATATTTGCACTGGTAAGATTATGCTGATTCTGACAGTTCTTTCAGTTTGTAGGGTTCATGATGCTCTTTGTCAGAGCATTTCATGAAAGGATAATTGTGTGTGTGTGTGTGTGTGTGTGTGTGTGTGTGTGTACATATATATGTACCTATATGTATAGATATATATGTATATATGTATAGATATATATATATCTATACATATATATGTATATATATAAGCACTGGTAACTGGTGGGGTCTGTACCAGTTCCTAAATATGGAAAAGATAGAAAGCGCTCGATCTTGTCAGCTGCTACATAAACCCCAAACGAATTAACACGATAGACACGAACACGTGCAGTATGCATGATAATGAAGAGGTATGTAATTTACAACAAGCTACAGAGGCCTTACATTAGGCAAAAACCAAGCCATGCTTTGTCTTTACGTTTGAGTAAATGAAGGCTCTATTTTTAAGCTCAATACACCATGTATCAGGCTGATCACAGACATTCCGGGAAGTACAGGAGCAAGTTTTGGTGAGTATAAACATGCAACTCATCTATTCATTCAGCAACAAGCACATATACATACCTATATATGATATGTATTTGGTATCAGGGCAAGAGATAATGTGTTATGAAAGTCCAAGGCCAACAGCAGGAATTCACCGTTTCGTCTTTATCCTGTTCCAGCAGCTTGGCCGCCGGACTGTATATGCTCCCAATTTACGCCAGAACTTCAACTCCAGAGAGTTCAAGGAAAATTACAATCTCGGGTCTCCGGTTGCTGCGGTCTACTTCAACTGCCAAAGGGAATCAGGATCTGGTGGCAGGAGAATGTATACATGAATATTATAAGACAGTGCTAGTATATATGTGTGTATGAAGTAAAGATCGATGTCGAACCTATAAATGTTAATGTGGTGTAGTATTTGAGCCAAGTATGAAGTGTGAAGGGCATAAAGAATAACCTGGCCCTGCGATGTAATCTCGTCAAATAATGATATGTAAAATATTGGTGATGAGATGGTGTCTTGACTTCTTTGAATTTGGAGGAAGCTTGGCAGACTCTGCAATCACCTTGGACAGTCGTAACATGTGACTTCTTGGACCGTAACAATTATCACTTTGGACCAATGTAGTGCTGAGCCGAATACATTGTGGTGTTGCAGGCAAGCTCTGTCACAAAATTTGGGCATTGCTAGAGTATGGCAAGCATGGGTATAATTTAATACAAGGAAACTTGAAAGGAAGGTATAGGATATACCAAGAAAAATATCGGAAGGGAAGGGTTGATCATCATATATATGTGAACACCCTGTCCCCCCACCCCCACCCCCACCCCCAAAAAAAAGAAAAAGAAGAAGAAGAAAAAAATCCCAAAAATAGAGGACGGTGCTTCTTCTAAGCTAAAGTCACTCAACTAAAATAAATCGGTAACAGAAAGAAAATAACAGTAAAGATGACCAAATCAAGAGCCGCGTTACTGAAGGATAGAAGAGTTGATAAGGTCTTGAGAATTGTGACAAGGATGTTACAAGATCATTTCATGCAACCACCACCTAATGAACACAGATTCGGATATGATACGGGACACGGCATGAGTTGGATTCGTGGATTCGTAATTTTCCAAAAACTTGGGGTATGACTTGTTGGGATATATATACTATTTTTATATTGGTTAAATATATACGTAATAACATAAAGTTATATTTTCGCAAATCGAAAAGTAAAAATACAAATGATTTGATGCTTGCTTAGATTTTTTGTGTCGAATTCAACTAAGCAAAGCTTTTATTTATATAAATGTTGAGTTTATATGTAAAACATAATGTTTTGCATATTTCTTGTTACTAAAATCAGTGGTGTAAAAGGAAACAAAACATTATCAAGTTTATTGCACCTCAATCAAATCAAAAAAAGATAGCTCAAGTATGTTTAACAGGTTGCCTCATATTCTCCATCTCAAGTCCCTACTATATTATCTTCTACAAGCTTGCAGAAATCCATAATAGATTTGAATTATAAAAAGGGTAATAAATCTGTTATGAGATTTTAAGAAAAGCATGGTTATGGCATTGCACAACACTATAACATTGCTAGTTTCTCTTTTCAAGTTTGGAAACAATTATTCCATAATTTTTCGGCATTACATGGAAACAAAGATTAGTCCTTGCAACTTAGATATGTTGTACTGTAGTCTCGGAGAAACATGTGTCCTTCCGCACTTATATGCAGCAAGGATTCTAGGATAATGACAATTTACAAGAAGCCTTCGTAAGTGAGCCTTCCTAAGTGACATTATATATAGGAGGCGATCCATTGAGGCCGGTGCTCATTTTGTAAAATGAGGCAAACTCCTCAAACTTCCAAATTGTCGTGTTTGTCACCGATCCGACCAGTTATTGTGATCTACATGTCATGGATAGATTACGTATCAAAAATAATGAGATTTAAAGATCTGGCACATAAATTTTAATACCTAAGCTATCCATGACATATAGATCGCGATGACCGGTCGGATCGGAAAAAACACGACAGTTTGGGAGTTTGAAAAGTTGGCCTTATTTCACAAAATAAGCACCGTCTCAATGGATCGCCTCCATATACACACACTATCGGTAGAATTTAGAAACAAATCCTACCAACTTTCTAACATGTGGATCCATGTTCAGATGTGTGCAAACAATTATGGTAATGTTTAAATAAATGAGAAATTTTCTTCATAACCATACATTCCAAAGTAAATCCAATGGTTAAAAAGTTGGTAGAATTTGTTTGCAAATCCTACCGATAGGAGCATATATATAGGAGTGATCCATTGCAAACATCTCCGCATTTTTTAAAAACAGAAACTTCCGATCTACAACATATTTTAACGATTCGATCCGTTCAAGTTTATCGCCATACCCTCAAATGTATGTACATGAAAATCAAAGGATTTAAAGATCATTAACCTATGCATCGATGGTGCAAAAATGAACGTTTTTCGATTATGCAATATAAACTTCATCCGATACATCGGTAAAGATCTTTAAATCTTTTAATTTTTCATGTACATACATTTGAGGATGAACGGCGATCAACCTGAACGGATCGGATCATTAAAATATGTCGTAGATCGGGAGTTCCCGTTTCTAAAAATCGCAGACCGGTTTACAATAAATCACTCATACACACACACACCGTTGATTTAGCAATGTAAAAAATTCTATTATCGGTAAACCGTTAATTTTGCACCCACTAAATCAACGATGAAAAAGTGTTAGAATCACATGAAATTTGGCGTATCGACATATTTGACGATGAAGATCAAGATGGACGTTGCCGATTGTCGAATAAAATGGTGGAGGGTATACTTTTTGACATCACCCGACAAAAAAAGCCTCCTGCCTCCCCCTCTCTCGCTATATATATATATATATATATTATGGGGGACTTTTGAATATGTGAAAGTTTTCCTAAATAGGAATGTCGAAATGTTGTGACAGTGATTAAAATTGAGGAGTGCCTCCAAGTCTTTATAGTATTTAAATGAGACGAGAGACAGCAAGTTTTACTTGGTACATAATTGATATAACTAGTCTTCAAAGATGCAATTTAATCATTTATCAGCATTGGCTGAACCACATTTGGAATATATTGGTAAAATGTTCAATATAAAGCTTGATGAAAGTAAGGGAAATATAGAAACTCAAGTTTTTAAAGAAAACAAAGGGCACTCCGATAAATATTATCGATCCCATTGATAGCAGGTAGCCTATTAGATGTGTTGGATTGATTGCCTTTCCTAATATGATGTTGTTTGTGACATGTATGTCTTAGAGACCATATTATATAGTGGAAGCTTGGACATATATATATATATATATATATATATATATATATGAGAATAATGGAGGAAAGATGCCATAGGAGGGAATTTCCTCCTATGGCGTTGAAAAAATACAATCTCCATCGTGTTTTCCGACGATCGGCACCCATCAATCTTCATCGTTATCATCTAAGATATGAGTACACCAAATTTCATGTGATTCTACAATTTTTTCACCTGTAGGGTGTTTTTCGTCACCCCATTGAGATGGGAATACGCGCGCTTGTCAGGCGTACTACAGATTCCCCCTGCCTTGGGTAAGCCGGGGTTTATTGATTGTGGGGCTCCGAATCTCCGGCAGCCGGGGACTAAACTGCCGTTAATTACCCCTCGCTCCAAAGGCGAGGGAACCTCCAATTGACGGGTTAAACTGGTCATGCGAACTCAATGTGCAGCGTGCGTGTGTTGTGTTTTGAAAGGGGGGTATGGATATATCGGGAGCCACGCAGAGTTTTTACGGGGTTCCCGCTACCCGGATAGCGGGCTGGGGTCAAGAGGGCTAGCAGCCCCCTTGCGGGGTGCGGGGTGCGGGGCAGCGCCCCGGCCCAAAATTTTTTGGGAGGGACAGTGGTGTAGAGTATGTGTATGTGTGTATATATACATATATATATATATAAAAGAAAGGGAAAGGGCATCCAAAGGATGCGTGGGAAAAAAGCGCTAGCGCTCCACGTGTCAGCACGTGGGCGTTCGGGCGCTAGCGCTCTAAGCGCAAGAGCGCTAGCGCTCCACGTGTCAGCACGTGGGCGCTCGCGCACTAAAAGGGACTTAGTCCCTGCAATGGGAGTTGTACTCCCAGAAAGGAGCGCTTATTATTATGTATGTATGTATGTATATATGGGGAGTTAAACTCTTAGGATGTTTTGAAGCTGATGATAGGCTTCTCCTCTTGAGCCCTAGTTCTTCCTTAAAGTGGGTTTCTGGAGATGGGTCTCCTTATTCTTCCTTTGTTGGCCGGGATCTTGAAGATCAAGAAATATGAGATTTTAAAAATCTCTTCTTTCTGAGATCTGATGGCAGATCTGAGTTCCCCTTTGTTGGTTTTGTGGTGAAAAACTATTTAGTTTTGGAAAAGGAAGAGAAACTCTTGATTTAATTTCAAAGAAAAGAAGAAGGTTTAGAATCTTCAGAAAGGGGAAAGAGGCACAAACCCTAGGTTTTTTGAGAGAATGAAAAGTGTTACTTTATTCATCATCATGTTGCCTTATATAGGCTTACATATTTACATATAGCCCCTTGGGCTTTGCAAAACGGCATTTTGCTCATTCCATGGCTCATGTGCCATTTCTTTTTTTACACATAAGCCATGTGTTTACAAAATATTGGCTTTATGCCCATTTTGCATACACATGCATAAAAAATTATATAAAAATTATTTATTACATGATTTTGTTGTTGGCATGGGAGAGGCCGGCCGCTTCATGGTCGGGCTCGCTCCGGGCATTGGCCCACTTGGCCTGGGCTTGGGCCCACCTGGCTTGGGGTTGACTTTGATTTTGACTTGGTCAACCGGTGTGTAAATTTTTACCCCAACATCACCGTTGAATTAGTGGGTTCAAAATTAACGGTTTACCGACAATAGAACTTTTTACATTGCTAAATCGGTGAAAAAGTTGTAGAATCACATAAAATTTGGCGTACTCACATTTTAGATGATAACGATGAAGATGATGAATTCCGATCGTCGGAAAACACGATGGAGGGCGTATTTTTTCGACGCCATAAGAGGAAATTCCTTCCTATGGCCTCTTTCCTCCATTATTCTATATATATATATATATATTCTTGCTCAATATGATAATATGCTATCTGGTTTCACTTTATCTTAACATGTGCATTTGTTTTAGTTACTATTTCATTGATACATGTTGATAAAGCCCTTAGCATGTTTGCTTGACTACCAGGAATATAATGAAGATCATACTAGTGGAACCTAAGTAGTCCACAAGCACATCCTTAAATGTTCCTAGTCGAGAAAGTATCGAGATAGGGCATCAATATTCCAGAATAGATTGGTGTATACGTTTCTTGACCATGTATGGGACGATGGCTGATCCCACAACTATTGGTGTTTGACATTAAAGATTGGATACATGTGCTCATTGGAGAATGAGTACACCGAACAGACTCACCGAGAACTCCTAGATGGTACCATACCTATCATCAGATAGCAGTTCTCTGGTGACACTAGTACATGTTAGTTTGTAAATCCGAGATCGTCATAGTGTCTTGTGTGGTTTCCACTGTGCTTTAATTACCTCCCTATCAAGCTCTACTGAGTCGTGCAAACAGGTGGTAGTTGGGTACTGTCCCGAATCACGTGGAGGCAGTGAGTGATAGGAAGGGTTTCACCTCTCCAGGTATTAGGAGTTGATGTTATGCTATACTCGATTGGCTATAAACGCAAGTCCCTGGCCAGGGCTGATGAGATTTACTGATAAGTGTTATCAATAGTTTCTTGATTAGTCATATGTTACACATCGGCATGACTTATCGGGTTAATGGGATCTGACAAAACCATCTCCCAGACTCGATATGCAACATATCAGACGAAGAGACCGGACTGTATGGTAAGTGTCGCTTATAAGCACTACAGGGAGTTTCGATAAGTTTACTTGTTGATCTTCTGTTCGTTCAAGACCTGGATAGCTGTTACGTGCTTGTACGTGTTTGATATGATCATTACCTACTGTCAGCGTATTGGCCAGCCTTTAGAGTCCCGCATAGAGCTTTCCTAGCACAAACGAAACGAAGTAGAGCATGTATAGAGATATGTGAGGGAGCTCGATTAAATACAGGTATATGATACCGTATTTTAATCTATCGTTATTTAATATTAGCTGGATTATATATGATATAACCGGATTATTAAATCAAGTGTTGATTTAATAATTTGATATATATTTATATATGATATGTATATATATTAACTAATATTATGCTCACTTTATATTTTCTTCTCCTTGTATATTATTTGTACATACAACAACAACTGAGCCTTTTATCCCAAGCATATAGGGTAGGCTACATGAACCAGCATGAGAACCATGCCGGGTCCAGCACATGAATCCTCCGCCTCCACTCACTCTTATCGAACAATATACTTTCATTGAGGCCTTTGGCAACCATATCGTTTCGTATCACCTCCATCCATGTTTTCTTCGGTTTCCCTTTTGCCCTTTTGCCATTGCCCATATCGAGAGTATCTATTCGTCGAACCAGTGCTTCCATAGGTCTGCATCACACATGACCAAACCATCTTACCCGGTTTTCCCGTATCTTCTCCTCCACAGATGCTACACGAACTTTTGCACAAATATCCTCATTTCGCACCTTATCTTTTCTAGTGTTACCGCACATCCAACGAAGCATGCGCATCTCCGCTACGTGCATCTTCTGTGTATGATGCTTCTTAGGAGCTCAGCATTCTATACCATATAATAAGGCAGGCCGAATAGCGCTCCGATAAAACTTCTCTTTCAATTTTAACGGAAAGTTACGATCACACAAAATCCATGTTGCACTCCATTTCAATCAACCAGCTTGGATCCTTTGATTAACATCACTATCGATCCCCCCATCCTTTTGGATGATGAAACCTAAATATCTAAACTGATCGCTCAGTGATATCCTTGTCCTTCCAATGTTATACCAATATAGTTTTGACTTCTCTGTTTACTAAATTTGCAATGCATATATACTGTCTTGGACCTGCTCAATCTGAACCCCCGACATTCCAATGTTTGCCTCCATAATTCCAATTTGGCATTAACCCCTGCTTTCGTCTCATTTACTAGAACAATATCATCAGTGAATAGCATACACCAAGGTACCTCATCTTGGATAGTTCTAGTAAGCTCATCCATCACGATGGTAAACATGAATGAACTTAATGCAAATCCTTGATGTAAACCAATTGTGATCGGAAAATCACTCGTTAGGCCGCCGCAAGTTCTGACATTTTCCACTACTTCATCGTACATATCCTTGATTATGTCAATATACTTGACGGGGACCCCTTTCTTCATCATTGTCCCCCATAATACCTCTCTAGGTACCTTGTCGTACGCTTTCTCTAAATCAATAAATATCATATGCAAATCTCTTCTCCTCTCTCGAAAACACTCGACAATTTGACGAAGCAAATGAATAGCTTCTGTCGTCGATCGTCCAGGCATGAACCCAAACTGATTCTCTGTTATCTTAATATCCTTGCTTAGCATGTGTTCAATCACTCTCTCCTAAAATTTCATGATGTGACACATAAGTTTTATTCCACGGTAATTTGAGCAATTTTGAATGTCACTCTTGTTCTTGTAGATAGGCACAAGAATAATTTTCCTCCATTCATTTGGCATCTTTTTTGTCTGCCAAATCTTATTGAACAGATCTGTCAGCCATTTAACGCCTATTTCTCCTAAGCATCTCCAAATCTTTATAGGAATCCCGTCATGACCAACCGCTTTTCTTAAACTCATTTTGTTCAAAGCTTTTTTAACCTCAGGTAGTCTTATTTTACGCATGAAATCACGGTTTATATCTTGAGATTGAATGACAAGCCCATCCAAATTTTTAGTAAAGCTCTCATTGAACAATTTGTCAAAATAATCTCTCCACATTTCCTTAATATCCTCATCTCGAACTAAAACCTTCTGATTTTCATTTTTGACACACTTCACCACACATAAGTCTCTGGTCTTCTTTTCCTGTATCCGAGCAATCCGATATATATCATTTTCAGCCTCTTTAGTGTCTAATTTCTCGTACACCTCCTTGTAGACCTTAGATTTAGCTTCCCGAACAGCTTTCTTAAATTCCTTTTTTGTCATTTTATATTTCTTAAATCTCTACACATCTCTACTTTTCTTCAAATCTTTATAAGAATTCCTTTTAATTTTAATAGCAGCCTTTACTTTTTCATTCCACCATGATGTATCTTTAGATGGTGGAGCACCACCTCTCGACTCACCAAGTAGATCTCTAGCTACCCTCTTGATACAACTAGTCATTTTGTTCCATATTCTATCTGAATTATCTTCCGACTGCCAATCCGCTTCTTGGACTACACGATCTATAAAAGCCTTTTGGTTACTTTCTTTCAATCGCCACCATTTAATTCTAGGCTCTACCTTACGTCTTCTAGGTCCTCTTCTAAATCGAAAATCTAGAACTAAAAGCCTATGTTGAGTGGTTACACTCTCACCTGGCACTATGGTACAGTCGATATAACAACATCTATCTATTCTTCTCGTCAGAAAGAAGTCTATTTAACTAGTACTTGATCCGCTCATAAAAGTGATAAGGTAGGACTCTCTTTTCCTAAACCAGGTGTTTACTAAGATCAAGTCATAAGATAAGGCAAAATCTAGAATCGAGCCACCTACTTCATTTCTTTGTCCAGAACCAAAACCTCCATGGATAGTATGAAACCCACTACGACTAATACCTACATGTCCATTAAGATCACCACCAATAAATAACTTCTCTCCACTAGGTATACTTTGCATCATCTCGTCTAAATCCTCCCAAAATAGACGCTTACTAACGTCATCAAGACCTATCTGTGGTGCATAAGCACTAATAACATTAAGGATCTCTCCACCTAGAATAAGCTTAACAAGTAAAATTCTATCACCTTTTCTCCTAATCTCAACTATATTCTCAAGCAACCGTCTATCTATGATTATGCCTACCCCATTACGATTTTTATCTCTACCCTTATACCAAAGCTTATAACCCCAATACTCTATGACTCTACTCTTTTCACCTACCCATTTAGTTTCTTGCAAACACATAAAACAAACTCTCCTCCTAATCATCACCTCTACTAATTCTATTAGTTTACCCGTAAGGGAACCTATGTTCCAGGAAGTTAGACGGATCCTATGAAACCCTTGCTTATTTATCACTACACCCGGGGTCTGATGTAGTGCGCTGTTTCTGGACGACGACCTAAAAGCCCTTGCATACTTAACACTACATCCGGGATCCGATGTAGCGCGTCGCTGAGTAGGGGACGCCCCAACGATATCTTATTATGGTTCATGTCATAGAATGTGACAGTTTTACATTGGCTGTCACAAGCCTACCACAAGTCTCACCCTTTCTCATCCGGACTTGGGACCGGCAACGATATTCTTATATATTATTTGTATATGATATAAATAAAATATATTTGTAATAGTTGATTATACACAATAGTTGTGTATATGAGAATTACATTGGATTAAAAGATAAAGTAATGATTTCTTATGTGAATTTGTCAAAAGAAAGAATGAGTCATTTTTTTAAAAGGTTACAGTATGCATGACTCATTTCTTCTTTTCCTTTTATTAATATAAGTTTATCATTTGCTCTTATCTTAACTCCAAGCCATTCTCATCTCTATCATCATCTTCTTCCTCTCCTCTCTTGATTTATTTTTAAGAAAGAGAGAAGAAAAAGAAAAGAAAGTTAAGTGAGAAAAAATCTTACTTTTTCAATCTAAACTAAACTAGCAAATTAGTTTAGGTTGTTCTTTTCACTATAAGTTATTGATTAGTGAAGTGAGAGCTTGTGTTAGAGTTTTCTCAAAGTGGATCACCTTTTGGCCTAGAAGACTTCAAGAAAACTTGATCAAGTCTTCAAGTGGAGCTTATGGAAGAGTTCAAGAGGCTACTACATGGAGCTTTAGAAGTGAAGGACTTGACTACAAAGTTTGTAGTTCTTCCATCGCTTAGATTAACTCTTGTTTGCTTTCTTTATTAGTCTTAAACCTTTAGTTTGATATTTGTATATAGACTTAGCCCTCTAGAATTTTTTTAAATTGCATACTTGTTTTCCATAAAACCCTAGTAGAGGTGCTAGCATCTACTTTCAGATATAACCTAATATTGTAATAACAAGATGAATCTTCAAAATAGTGCTAAAAGACTGTAAGCCAATTGCTCTCTGGAAATTTGATTCTTTTCATGTGTCAGCGTGACATGGAAGAAGGTTAAAACATAAAGTCCAAGACACTTTCCTAGATGGCATTATTTAATTACATTTCTATATGGAAAAGAGAGATAAAAACAAGAACAAACTTTGATCGGAGTTGCATTTCCAGTTATGTTTCTTAGAGCACAGCCAGATAACCGGCTGAGCTCAAGAAAGAACCACAAATGTAAGGGGTGGACAAGAAACATGTGATCATGGAATGATTAATGTTGGACTTTGGGCCTGACCTGACCAAAACCCGTCCAACCAAGTGAATGGGTCAGACCGGGGTCGTGGACCCGACCCCTACCGAGCCACCGAGCATTGCTCGGCCCATGGCGCCCACACCAATTGGTGTGGGTCACATGGTTCGGCTAGAAGCTGAACCCAGGGCTAGGGTTCAGGCTTTTGAGTGATCATAGCCATCCATTGGTTTTTGCCTAGCATATATATTACGGGTTTATTAGGGATGAGAACAAGCCATTGAATAAATAGAAACTAGGGTTTCTAGCCACCAAAGAAATCAGGGGTTTCTACGGGTTCTCTTTCATGGCGTCGTTTGCTATCCTGCTGTTGTGGATGCACATCTCTCCCGCATTAATACACGTAGTCCGATCCACCGACTATCGAGAAGACGACGATCAGGAGTTCGAAGAATCAGAAACCGCATCTCCTTTTCACATCAATATAAGTTTCCCTTCTCTTATATATGTGTAGGCCATAAGATTGCTTTCCGCTGCATAATCCAAATAAAGTATCGAACCCCGGTTATGTTTAGAAAAGCCTACAATTAACTTGAGTAGCATATCAACGAGATTATGGAAAATATGTAAGAACATGACGTGTCCACCCCCACATTGATAAGATTTCTCAAAGTTCTACGAATATATGATGCGGGAGAATATTAATGCCAACTATGTAGATTCTGAAAGAGAATAATTAGCAACAAATAATTTGATGAAGAATAATAAAAGGATATTCTTAGTTGACGATACTGTTGGGAATTTGTCACTCCCTGGAAACATGAATTTTATAAAGCTAGCACAGGAAACAACTAACCAATCATGATTAAGAATTAAATTAATGATGCAAAGAGAAAGGACACGTGACATGTTTAGACATTGGCTTAGAATTGATGACCTGTATGGAAGATACCAAGGGGTTGAAAGAATACAAACCCGCTAAGAAAAAAACGGTACCCGCTTCATATCCATTTACTGAAGCCCAAACCGAGACATCCCAAACCGAGACTTCTTTTTTTTCACCGAAATTTCTTCTTTTTAACCGAGACTTCACAGCGCCTCCAACAACTTCTTCCATCCTCGATCGTAGCCTCGATGCCGACCATCTCCAGCCTCGACGTCGACCATCTCCAGATGTAAGTTTTCAAATTAGGGTTCTCCTAAAAAATTTCTTGGTGTTTTTTAGTTTAAATCTTTTATTGTTAGTATCTTTTGTTGTTATATTATGGATATCATGTTGTTTTCTTGGATCTTTTACTATTAAATGTTTCAACTTGTTACATGCAAAGTGCAAACCAGGTGTTTAAGAAAATGCCCCCATAGAACTTGTACTCTTTTTTAACTTTTCATAGTAGTTATATTTGTTTTATTGTTTGTTTAAGGTTTAACTGTCTTCTATGGCTTCGGATGCGAATATTGGGGGATCGTCAAAAGAAAGTCAATGCGATTGTTTGGATCGAAAATTGCATCCCGGTTGACCAAGTCAAAGTCAAGATCAACCCCAAGTCCAGATCAAGTGGGCTCATGCCCAAGTCGAGTCAGAACATGAAGCGGCCGGCCCCCTCCATGCCAAAATAAAAATCATGTAATAAATAATTTTGATGTAAATTTTTATGCATGAATGTAAACAAAATGGGCATAAAGCCAAATTTTTGTAAAGCCCATGGCTTATGTGCAAAAGAAATGAGCACATGAGGCATGAGATGAGCAAAATGCCATTTTGTAAAACCCAAAGAGCTATGTGTAAATGTGTAAGCCTATATAAGGCAACATGATGAAGAATAAAATATAGACTTTTCATTTCTCTCAAAAATCAAGGGTTTTTTGTGCCTCCTTCTCCTTCCTCAAGGTTCTAAATCTTCTTCCCCTTTTCAATTAAATTAAGAGTTTTACTCTTCCTTTTCCAAAACTAAATAGTTTTTCACTACAAAACCCATAAAGGGGAGCTCAGATCTTCCATCAGATCTCAAAAAAAGATTTTTAAATCGCACCCCCTTTCTCCAAGATCCGATCAACCGAGAGAAAGGAGACTCATCTTCAAAAATCCCATCTTAGGAAGATCCAGGACCAAAAGGGAGAAAAACAAAGGGCCCCTTTGATCATTTCCAAAGATTTCTAGAAATTTAACTCCATTCAAGATCTGTTGGAGTTTAACTCCATAATTTAATCTCTTTTCAGAGAAGTCAAATCGGAAGCACAGCTCCCAGTGCAGGGACCAAGTCCCTTTTTCTGCTGACGCCTAGCACGTGGGGCGGTGGCGCCCAGCGTCCGCGTGCCACGCACGTGAGGCTCTAGGCCCCCACGCGTCTTTTGGACGCTTTTTCCCTTTTAATATATATGTATATATGTATATATTTATATATATACAGATACACACACTCCACGACACTGTCTCTGTTAGAAAAAATTTCTAACGGGACGCTGCCCCGCACCCCGCAAGGGGGCTGTTAGCCCTCTTGACCCCCAGTCCGCTATCCGGATAGCGGGACCCTCGTAAAAACTCTTCGGGACCCCCGATATATCTAAAACCCCTTCAAAACACAACACTGCACATTGATTTCGCATGACATGTTTAACCCGTCAATCGGAGGTTCCTTCATCCCAAAGGCGAGGGGTAATTAACGGCAGCTTAGTCTGCGGCTGCCGGAGATTCGGATCCTCACAGTCAATAAACCCTAGCCTATCCTAGGCAGGGAGAATCTGTAGTACGTCTGACAAGCGTGCGCGTATTCCCATCTCAATGGGGTGATGAAAAACACCATACAGATTCTGGCACGCCCGGTGGGACCAATCTCTCCTCTTATATTTCAGGTTAAATATCCAAGCGAACTCAATCAATATATACATTGATTGCCTGTACTGAAATCATCTTCTTTGTGCAGGTTAACGACTTTCGACTGCAATCTTCGAACGCAAGTCGGTATTTGAACGACTTTGCTTGGCCCCAGCTGGAAGCAAGGCCATCAACACCGACAAATTAATAAGGCATCTCGGGCAAGCTCCAGCGATGCCCCTGACAACTGCTCAATCGGGTATCTTCTCTAAGCTCCCCGTCGGATGACCTCTAAGTCGTTAAACTGAGAATAGATGACCGCCACATCGTTAAACTGGAAACAGATGACCTCTAAATCGTTAAACTGAAAACAGATGACCACCACGTCATTAAACTGGAAACAGTCGAGCTCTAAGTCGTTAAACTGAGGATGTAAAAATATGTAAATAAAACAAATATATATATAAAAAAAAATAACCAAAATGATGGGGCAACTCGCAATAAAAATCAGCGAGTAAAAATAAAGATGAAAATAAAACCGAAATGATGAGGCAACTCGCAATAAAAATCAGCGAGTAAAAATAAAAATGGAAATAAAGCCGAAATGATGGGGCAACCGCGAATAAATAGCCGAAATGATAGGGCAATCGCGACCTTCGCGATAAGAAAAGCTGAAATGATATAGCAGTCGCGGTATAAAAAAAACTCCTCCAAATGGTGAATGATGAGTCGCTCCTGATACCATATTCCAGTGCAGCGATACAGACGCCAACCAAAATTTCAAATCCCAAGTTTTCCCAACGGCGAATGATGAGTCGCTCCTGGTACCATATTTCAGTACAGCGATGCAGACGCCAACCAAAATCCAAATTCTCAAACGGCGAATGCTGAGTCGCTCCTGGTACCATATTCCAGTGCAGCGATGCAGACGCCAACCAAAATCCAAATTCTCAAACGGCGAATGATAAGTCGCTCTTGGTACCATATTCCAGTGCAGCGATGCAGACGCCAACCAAAATCCAAATTCCCAAAATTCTTCCGGCCCTACGGTTGGTCCCCAAGTTGACTATCGTATACAATCCACGGGTTCAAATAATTCTCATCACACTCATGCCCCACTGCAATCACCGGTTCAGCGGCCGGTCTCCGCCCTCGGAATTATGCTCCATTTGGGAAGACCCACTCATGTGTCCTCACGATACATGAGGAGAACAAACTTACGAGATCCTCTCGACTCATAAGAAAACACCTTCGTGGGATCCTTACGACTCACGAAGGAAAAACACACTTGGGGGTCCCCACGACTCCTAAGGAGAAAGTACACCTGCGAGATCCTTTCGACTCGTAGGGAGAAAATGCTTTTATGAGACCCTTACGGCTCATTAAATTGAAAAAGTCTTAGGTGATGGGGACTTAAACCTGTCTCCTAAGCCATCGCTCCCCAACAAGGAAAGGCAAATGATGAATTGCTCCTGGCATCTGTGCTTCGGTGTTAGCAATGCTGATGCCGATCCCTACCCCAAAATTCCAAGATTCCGATCCAATAAACCCTCAAGTCTTTAAACTGGGAACAGATGACCTATAAGTCGTTAAACTGAGAACAAATGACCTCTAAGTCATTAAACTGGGAATAGATGACCTCTAAATCGTTAAACTGGGCACAATAGACCCCTAAGTCTTTAAAATGGGAACAGATGACCTCTAAGTCGTTAAACTGAAAACAGATGACCTCTAAGTCATTAAACTGGGAACGAGGGAAATCCACTCATATGTCCTCACGATGCATGAGGAGAACAAAACTTGCGAGATCCTTACGACTTGTAAGAAAACGCCTTCGTGGGATCCTTACGACTCACAAAGAAAAAATACACTTGGGGGTCCTCACGGCTCCTAAGGAGAAAATACACATACGGGATCCTTACAACTCGTAGGGAGAAAATGCTTTTATGGAACCCCTACGGCCCATAAAATTAAAAAGCCTTGGATGATAGGGATCTAAACATGTCTCCTAAGCCATCGCTTCCAAACAGGGAAAGGCAAATGATGATTCGCTCCTGGTACCATATTCCAGTGTAGCGGTGCTGATGTCAACCCAAATCAAACCAACCACCTCTGCGTCGAAATCATGCTTCGTCCCAGAATGTATCCCATGCCGAAATCATGCTTCGTCTCGGAATATCTTCCTTCCCTGCTGGAATTATGCTCCGCCTCGGAATCAGGTCAACCAGCGACACTCCGTATCGGGGGCAAGTCGATCAACGACACTCCGTGACGGGGACAAGCCGACCAGCGACACTCCGTACCGGGGACAAGTCGAACAGCCAGCGACACTCCGTGCCGGGGACAAGTCGAACAACCAGCGACACTCCATGCCGGGGACAAGTCGAACGACCAGCGACACTCCGTGCCGGGGACAAGTCGAACAGCGACACTCCATGTCGGGGACAAGTCGAACAGCCGCGACATTCCGTGCCGGGGACAAGTCGACCAGCGACACTCCGTGCCGGGGACAAGTCGAACAGCCAGCGGCACTCCGTGCCGGGGATAAGTCGACCAACGACACTCCGTGCCGAGGACAAGTCGAACAACCAGCGACACTCCGTGCCGGGGACAAGTCGACCAGTGACACTCCGTGCCAGGGACAAGTCGAACAGCAACACTCAGTGCCGTCGACCGTCCATGTGGTAAAAAGGGCAATGCCGGCTTCTCACAAAGCAAGAACCAAATCACTTCGTGCCAGGAGAACGTCTACCATGGACACTCCGTCTCGGAGATGCGCCAAACGTCGACCGTCCATGTCGTAAAAAGGGCAGTACAGACTTCCCACAGATTGGAAACCAAATCGCTCCGGGCCAGGGAAAAGTCTACCACGGACACTCCGTCTCGGAGACGCGTCAAGCGTCGACAGTTCATGTCGTAAAAAGGGCAGTGCAGGCTTCCTACAAAGCGGGAACCAAATCACTCCGTGCCGGGAAAACGTCTACTACGGACACTCCTCGGAGACGCGTCAAGCGTCGACCGTCTATGTTTTAAAAAGGGCAGTGTAGGCTTCCTACAAAGCGGGAACCAAATCATTCCGTGCCGGGAAAACGTCTACTACGGACACTCCATCTCGGAGACGCGTCAAACGTCGACCGTCCATGTTGAAAAAAAGGCAGTGCATCCCAAAAAGTGGGAACCAAAGCAAGTCGCCTCCACGCGAAAGAAAATCCATCAATTTCATGCATACGACCTACATATGTGGTGTGCATTTATTGATGGGGGCACTTTGTTGGGGTCGAAAATTGCAGCCCGGTTGACCAAATCAAAATCAAGGTCAAACCCTAGCCAAGTGGGCCCAAGCCCAGATCAAGTGGGCCCATGCCCAAATCGAGTCCGAACATGAAGCGGCCGGACCCCTCTATGCCAAAATAAAAATCATGTAATAAATAATTTTGATGTAATTTTTTATGCATGAATGTAAGCAAAATGGGCATAAAGCCAAATTTTTGTAAGGCTCATGGCTTATGTGCAAAAGAAATGAGCACATGAGGCATGGGATGGGCAAAATGCCATTTTGTAAAGCCTAAGGGGCTATGTGTAAATGTGTAAGCCTACATAAAGTAACATGATGATGAATAAAATATAGACTTTTCATTTCCCTCAAAAATCTAGGGTTTTTGTGCCTCCTTCTCCTTCCTCAAGGTTCTAAACCTTCTTCCCCTTTTCAATTAAATCAAGAGTTTTTCACTTCTTTTTCCAAAACTAAATAGTTTTTCACCACAAAACCCATAAAGGTGAGCTCAGATCTTCCATCAGATCTCAAAAAGGGGAGATTTTTAAATCCACCCCTTTCTCCAAAGATCCGGTCAACCGAGAGGAAGGAGACCTATCTTCAAAAATCCCATCTTGGGAAGATCCAGGACCAAAAGAAAGAGAAACAAAGGGCCCCTTTGATCATTTCCAAAGATTTCTAGGAGTTTAACTCCATTCAAGATCTGTTGGAGTTTAACTCCATAATTTAATCTCTTTTCAGAGAAGTCAAATCGGGAGCACAGCTTCCAGTGCATGGACCAAGTCCCTTTTTCTGCTGACGCTTAGCACCCGCGTGCCAAGCACGTAGGGCGCCCAGCGCCCAGCGCCCGCGTGCTATGCACGTGGGGGGCCGGCGCCCGGCGCCGGCGCCCGCGTGCCACGCTGTGAGGCGCTGGCCCCCACGCGTCCTTTGGACGCTTTTTCCTTTTTATATATATGTATATATGTACATATACACACTCCACAACACTGTCCCTGTTAGAAAAAATTTCTAACGGGACGCTACCCCGCACCCGCAAGGGGCTGCTAGCCCCCTTGACCCCCAGCCCGCTATCCAGGTAGCGGGACCCCCGTAAAAACTCTGCGGGACCCCGATATATTCAAAACCCCTTCAAAACAACACTGCACATTGAGTTCGCATGACCTGTTTGACCCGTCAATCGGAGGTTCTTTCACCCCAAAGGCGAGGGGTAATTAACGGCAGCTTAGTCCGCAGCTGCCGGAGATTCAGATCCCATCAATCAATAAACCCCAGCTTACTCTAGACAGGGGGAATCTATAGTACGCCTGACAAGCGCGCGTATTCCCATCTCAATGGGATGATGAAAAACACCCTACAGCGATGTTCCGGAAAAGCCAGAGAATTCTAATGATGTAGGATGAGAGTATGCAAGGCTTGTTAAAAAAGGATGTTATACTAAGATAGCTTGTAAGTTGTGCCTTGGAGTAATCAACGGTGGAATCAGTCGGCTCAAGCAACACATTGCCCATATTAAAAAGGGAAGTGAGAAGTTGTCCAAACTCGACCGCTAAGGATAAGACTAAATGCAAAGAAATCTTGGAAGATTTTAGGAAGAAAAGGGAAGATCGAAAGCTTGAGGAACATCAAAGAAGAATGGATGTTCAAATTTCGAAATCAAAAGAGTTAAATGAACTTGAACTTGCTCTAACCGGCTCTAAAAGACCGCGTGTGCACGGACATTTAGATAACTTGGTAGATGAGGAGAAACTAAAGCAAACGGTGCTCAATGAAGAAGAGAAAACAATGGCGAGAGATGGCACATTCATATGTGACTATGTAGGCGTATGCGACGGGAGTTCCATTCCATACGTTGGTTATTACGGAGTTTGATTCAATGTGTGAGGCCATCGATAAGCATGGCCTGGGATATAATGGGCCTACACAATATCAACTTCGGATTCCTCTTTTAAAGTAATCCTATGACAAGGCCGACGAAGAGTTAAAGGAGCATAAAGAAGCTTGGAAAAATTATGATTGTAGTATCTTAACCGATGGATGGACGGATCGAAAGTATTAAAGTATAATGAATTTGTGCGTTCATTGCAAAAAAAGGCACAAGTTTTGTTAAGTCGATTGAAGATTCCAACAAAACTCATACCGACGACTATATATTTGAATGGGTTGAAATGAGTATTAAAGAGAATGGAGAGGACTTTGTGATACAAGTGATTATGGATAACCATTCTTCAAATATGGCCGCAAAAGAGAAGATAAAAGTGAGCCGACCGAATGTTTTTTAGACAAGTTGTGTCGCTCACACGATCGATCTTATGCTCGAGGATACTGAAAAGATTCCTAAATATTAGTCTGTAATTGATAGAGCTAAATCTCTTGCGACTTTCCTCTATCCACACCATAGCCCTCTTTTTATGATGCGGCATTTTACCAACCGAAGAGAACTTGTTAGGCCGGGTATTACAAGGTTTCCTACTTCTTTTCTTAGTTTGTCGTGCATTGTGGAAAAAAAGATGGATTTGGTGACCATGGTTTCAAAGAATGCAAGCCTACTATATATTCAGATGCATTTTGGAGCAACGCGCAACAACTTCTCAAGATATTCTCGACTCTTTAAGCGAGTCGTAGATGGAGATAGGATCCCATCGATGGCATTTGTATATGGCATGCTCGAGTATGCGAAAAATGAAATTATAACCGCTTTCAAGAGGAATGAGAGCATATATCGGCCAATTTTAGATATCATGGCAAAGGGAAAGAAAGGCTTGATACTCTCCATTTGGCGGCCTACTATTCAATCCTCATTATTTTTATAAGGATAGAAAAATTCAAGATGCCCCGATAATCTTTTCCGTGGTGATGACTTTGATTGATATGTTTTATCCCGATGAGAAGATTCAAGATCAAATCGGAGAAGTGAGGCTTCGAAAATACAAAGAGAAAGAGGGGATTTATGGGGAAAGGAATGACGGAGAGATCAGAAAACATTTGATGGTTCGAACCGCTTTAATCCGGATAATTACTAATTATTATTATTTATATTATTTATTATTTGAATTTCAAATTCAATTAAGAATTTAAGTTTATGTGTTGATAGTCAATGTTTATAGTTTATATGTTGTATAAGTTGCGTTTTGAATTTTTTACTTGTATGGTTTTCATATGGATTATTGGTGGGATATGTATGCAAAAGAGATGCCTTATTTGCGTGGTTTAGCTATAAAGATTTTATCTTTAACTAGTAGTTCTTCCAGATGTGAGCGAAATTGGAGCGTCTTTTAAGGGGTTAGATTAATGTCATTTAATTCATTTGCAATTTCTTATTCTTACAATTAGTTTTTCAATTAATTGATAATCATTATCATTTCTATACAGATTATCTTGTTTTGAATATATAGATACATACGAAGAAGAGAAATAGGCTATATCCCAAAAGATTAAGCGATTTAGTCTTTATCCAATTCAACAAAAAGGTGATGCAAAAGAGAGCAAAGAAGACTATAAGGAGCAGAAAAAATTGAGAGGTTCTTCTTGCAAAGGATGATTTGACGGCGTTGCATTGGAAACATGACATAGTGAAGGAAAGAGAGCATGAGGAGGAGGTGTTTCCCGGTTCCGGCTTTACGTGGGCTATTGCAGCGGAGGCTTGTGAGGCCAATGAAATATTGATGCCTAGAAAGAAAGAGTGGGAGGACAAGGAGGAGACATGCCACAAAGGCAAAGAAGGCATCTTCTAGTGCGTTGGTTGAAATGAGTTTAAGAGATGTTGAAGAAGAGCTATGCAGTGGAAAGGACTTGGATACGGATGAAAATGTTGATGAGGTTTCTTTTGAAGAGGAGCCTAATGATATAGAAAAGCATTATGAAAATGATGATGAGTACGATTAATAAAATATTTGTTTATGATATTTTGTGGCAAATTTTGATATTGTGTTGCTTTTAAAGTTATTTGTAAAGCATATGGTATCACTTCTTTGCGAAACTTATCTTTATCACATTATGTGGTGTTATGGTTTAGACGTATCGTTCTATCAATATTTTGATTTGTTATTCTTTGCGTGGTTTGTTGTGGTGTATTTATATGCTAATTTATAATTGCATATGTGTGAGATATTGCATATGCATATAATGGATAATGTTGAGAGTAGCCAAGTTTTCTTTGATTGTTTTCTGTTGATTAATAAGGTGTTTCTTGTTGCATAATGTCTAGTTGTGTTGTATTATTGTGTCTTTTGTTGAGAATTTGAGATTGCTTTCTCTTTATTGGGATTATTTGTGCGTAAATTATATAATATATATCGTACAAAATATATTGCATGTCCGGTTGGACTCGAACCCGCAATCTTCCTCATTTTATTTTATTCGGATGGATTACCATTAGCTCACAGACATATTTAATATCTAATAATTGCAGGTAAGGCTAAATTTTAAGGCAAATTTTTTGTTTAATAAATACTTATCATATTTTTCTTATATATATTTATGTGTGTGTTTTTATTTATTTATGGCCACGTAATCCTCGTAAAACGATTAATCACTGTATAATCCGATTATACGCTACCGGCTAGCCGAACGAAAACGAATACGTGTTTTTACAACGTTGGAAAGAAGATATATCTAAAAAACAGTACCTCCTATAGGGCATCAGAGTTAAGTTTACGAAGTGGCTGACATGCAATCATGCCACATTTTCTACTAGATGATAATTGCTAGCTTGTCATTTGCAATGCTACGGTGTGTACGTACATACAAGCCACACATTTGTACCTCTCGGCGCCTTCTATATTTTTCCTAGGGGGTTCAGGCTTCAAACAAATGGCATGTGCAGATTTAGGTGTTGGCCAATGCTCATGCCGTTATCTATGCATGAGTGATAACCCCATACTGGCAAGAGAAGAATGAAATGAGTAGAAGGTTACGACAGAAAGATGGATTGAATTTGGCTCAGTTGCTTGTGTACCGGCTCCTTTCCGAAGACAGACATATATAAGTACAAGGATTTCCACTGGTTTTCAGCTGCAGCATGCTTTCCCATTTCTGGTAAAGATGCCAAAGCTATTTCGTATATATATTCTTAATGGACGTGTTCCAAAGGAAATGCCTGCAACCATTCATCCAGCCGTCTATATATCAGGGATGGTAAGATCAAGATCAGTCGCATGCGGTAGAGCTCATGAAGTTCAGTGGAAATTATTCTATCCTTCTTTGGATTGGTTTGCAGAATCCTAAAAGACAGCGCTTCGTCGGAGGCCATAAAGAAAATACCCCTTCTTTGTTTTTTTGGACTTCAGTCAGAAAGTTATAAGAATATCTTTTTGCAGCCTATGGATTGGCCATGCTGCATAGTTTTACTTTCTCTGCTTTGGCACGAGAAATATTCTCCTCCAGTGGACTATGACGAGGAATAGTTTTCAACTCAGAAGCATTGTATCATGATTTCCTTATCTCTGGGTCCTTTATTGCAGCATCAAAGAAAGATGAATATAGGACAATTAGTTAGATAATAGATACAAGTCTCACGAGGGGCTCTAAAGGGGGAAGGATCATCATATGAATCAGCATCATCTTTTTATACGTTATGGATTCAGTGCAAATGTCGCAGCCTAGGCAAAACATCAGCTCAATAAATTTCAGTACGAATTTGGAGGCAATCAGTATTGTTGCTTTAGCCCTGGAACAAGTGAAGGCCCATGTCACCGAGACGGCTTTCTTTCACTGAGCTAACCTGGAACAGAGGGGACAAAAGGGTGAGGGAGTATTTAGATCGAGAAGAATTCAATTCTAAGGACTCTTGCTCTAAAGAAATATACTTGAGGTTTGATCAGTCTCAATTTAACTAAACTTTTTCAGTTGTTTTATTATTATTTTTGGCTGTTTTACCAGGGGTGGGGGGGAGACCATTACCCATAGTGAAATATTGAAATCCAAAAAGAAATTAAGATGCACAATTGCAATTTACACAAATTTCATTCTACGAACACCTAAAATTTGTTTACAGAACTAAGAAAGAAGGAATTGGCAGAAGTCCTGTCAAATTCATTGTCATCCAGCCACATAATCCTACAAAGTGAAAGACAAACCAACCTTGATATTGCATAATAGAACCATCTGACGTATACATTCCCAAGCATAATTGAGTGGACTTACAAAAAAAGACCTGATATGCCACAAAGAAAAGACTTGTGATAGCACGATCTAAGCTATGTTGATTTACATGTCTTGTGTGTGTGTTGGGGTGGGGTGGGGTGGGGGTGGGGGTGGATGATATTGTTGAAAAAATCTTACAAAACCAAAATAGGTTACCCCAAAGATAATTGAAGACCAAAAGGTACCCATTCTAAATAGGTTGGCATAGTAGGGCATATACAAATATATATCTTGTGCTTCTTTAGCATTAAGTATTTGCGGAGGAACACACAAGATTCATAATTTCATACTTTGTCAAAGTTTGGTTGAATCAGATAAAATTCAGACATATCCTAATCAAGTGCAATTTAGCAAAAGCAAAATTCACAAATGGCCAAATATAATCAATTATTATAAAGTGTAATGTCGGCAATGCTATATTATCCAAAACGAATCATACATGGAGTTCAATATAGCCATGGGAAACAGAAATATCTCTCATTCTATTTCAATTAGATTCTTTGGAATGTATTGAACATTCTCACCCATCAATCCAAATTGCAAGCAACACCGGTCCCATATTCACCTTCAAATATTACAATAATCCAATATTTTACTGTTTAAGAAATTGTTGCAAGGATTAAATCTTAAGAGATACTAAGCGGAACCTTAAAAGCATGTTTTGTAACCAGTCTAGTTAACCAACATATTTCACTATAGAATTCATACCCACCACACATTTAACCGAAACAGCTCTAATTACTCATCTGTACCTTGAATAAGGTGACTCTTGGGAGACTTTTCTCTTAGTATTTTATGTCCTCAATTATTCAATTTGGCTTAGAATCAACAAGAATTGGTATCTTTTACGAGAGAGTTTGGAAATGGAGAATGGTTTTGGTGTCCTAAATTTAGATATCATCTAACTGAAGAACATCAGGATGAATTAACTCTCTTTTTTCACTTACTTCCCTTGGCTAATTTATCCGAGCATAAAGATATTTGGAATTGGAGGTAGAGTGTTGATGACCTATTTTCAGTTAAATCTTTATACAGATTCATAACATTCGGTGGTTGCAAGTGCCCTATTGCTGGAGTTTTATGGAGGTGACACGTTCCATCGAAATTTAAAATCCATATGTGGCCTATGGTTAAAGAAAAGCTTCTCATCTTAGATGTTATGAAGAAAAAGGAGTTGACAAAGAGACTTTATGTGTCTTGTGCAATAAAGAATCTAAAACAATTGAACATATTTTCTTAAGACGTTCTATTGCGAAATCGATATGGAATAATAAAAAATATCTATGGAAGATTAAAGGAAATCCAGCATCAATGTTCTCGTTATGGATGAAGTGAAGACTCAAATGGGTCAAAGAATATTAGGAATGCTTGGGATATGTTTGTCATGGTATTCTGCTGGTGTATTTAGGCCGAAAGAAATACGAGGATCTTCCGTGATAAAAGTGCGCTTTTTTATCTGAACTACATAGAGTTAATATTCTACTGGACTTTTGGACTAGCGCTGTGAAGAGGAAGATGTCCACATCTACATAATTTACAGGATTTTTTGAAGAATTTTATGGAGAAATGGTTTAAATCGTTGTATAGTTAATTTTTTGTTGTCTGTAGAGGTGGTTTTCTAGAACTTTTTTTTATTTTTTTCCCTGTTTACTTATTTTTGTAACTTTCCTCGTTTCATATTTTTAATGAAATGTTCTATCAGGCTAGGTTTCTTTTGACCCTATTCTTTTTCTCAAAAAAAGGTGACACACTAAAACCCTTTCCCAATAACTCTGATACCTTTAAATTTCATGCTTATAGTTCTTGAAATCAGATACTCCCTCTGTTCATAGTTACTTGTCTTTTTAGATTTTTGCACGGCAATTAAGGTATGATTTAAAATCTATTTGAAAAAAATATTATAATATTATCGTCCTAGTAAATTTTCCTAAATTACCCTCATATAAAATGGATGTTCTCTTCTCATCTTCTTATATTTTTTTTGGACCTTACACCAATGCTTTTTAAATGAGATTAGTTTAGATATTTTACAAAAACAAAATAATAAATGTGGTGAGAAATTCTATACTATTCACCTCCATTTCATAAAAGGACAAGTTGTTCAGAACAGAACAAAAACTTTCTAAAAGAACAAGTAATTGTGAAAAGAGGGAGTATATTTTTTCGCATGAAACTCCATAGGGAAACAAGACCTGCTATCTTCAGAAACATATTCAAGACACACTGATCATTCTTAAGAATGGTGCAGAACCATGCCAGAAATAAAGGTCTCAACTCTCCGGACTTGATTTCTAGCTCAAAGAAGTCAATGCCTAAGTATGGATCTTAGCTTCAGCTTTTCAATACTCAATTGGTATGAGTGCCTTAATATACAGTTTGTGTAACTATTAATTGCTAACCCATTAGGGATGGGCGATTTGGAACGATCATCCCCAATAGGGGACAGTACCATTCCAGATCAGAAGAGTCGTCATTCCGACCTAACTAATTGGGAACTTAAGTTAAATGGGCACCAAGTAGGATATGTGTTAAATTATCCTGCGAAAAGTTAATTCTTTTTTAGGAACTTAAAATAGATGGAAAAAGAAATTAATTATATGTATGTATATTATTTATATATCCATACGTATACACACACATATATACACGAGATCCTAAAACACTCACGTTCAAGAGCTACATTTCCCATTTTGTACAAGCATATCGAAGAAGACTACCCCTAGCATACCATGTTCCATGACACAGGACATTCTACATTCTCGTTTCATTTCGGGTGCCATAATGTCCACATTTCGGGTAATATTTATAAAGACCATGTAAAATATACTGAGAAGGCTGCTTGGTTTCTTCAAAGCAAACTACTGTTCTTCAGCTCTTTCATAATTTTTGTTATTCAATGATAAGAAAACATTAATTTGTGCCATCGATTCTTTTCTTTGGCTGTGCAGGAACTACAACATAATCATGCACCTTGGCTAGCACATCAAATGTTACTCATTTTAGATGCTGCCTATACCTTCCTTTAGAAAACCAAGTTAAAGCGAAGATTCTCGAAAAGAATTCTCGCAAAGATAGCAAGATGCGAATGAGGTGTTCTTTTCAATAATGCGGAGTTTTAGAACTTTACATGCACCCCCTTGGGTTACCCCAGGTGAAAATAAAAGAAATTTACCTAAAACAAAAAAGCAAAAACAATCTTGTTGATGAAAAATGAACATATGCATAAAAAAGCTGACGATTGAATCGAAACATGAAAGGTAAATACTTTCAACAACTTCCACACCCAAATCAATAGTTCAAGCCATTGGCAGACTTCATCAAACAAGAAGAATCAAGCGCATAGTTGTCGATTAGGAATCAGAATAAGCTCAATCGCGACTCGCTCCAATGAATTTATCAATAAAATTGCATAAAGGCATGAATGTGTTCAAAATTTAAACAACGTCGCGTTCAAATTTAACTGTGCAACTTAATCTTTCAACAATTGGGGTGGGGGAGGGAGAGAGAGAGAGTACCATCGCTAGGGTTTTGAGATCTCGGTCGCCATCGCTAGGGTTTTGGGTCCTGAGTGATCGAGAGAGACATTGAGAGGGATGTAAACGGGTCGGATACTCTAATGTGGATTTTATAAACCGCAATTTCTTTTAGGTTTAAATCAAAAAACTACCAAAAACTTTACTCCAATCCAAACCAACTTAATACCAAAAACTTCCAAAATTATGAAAAATATTTAAAAGTTTTGTGGCAGTTTGTTGTGATTATTAATTGCTAACGTGGAAGCTTAATCATGATAGTTTATAAAGCTTTGTGGTAGTTTCTCGTAGATTTAAAAAGTAGCAGATAGTTTGTTGCCATGTGGGTAAAGTTTTTTTTATGGTTTTTTGAATTTAAACCAATTTTTTAATAGATATACTGATAAATTACACTAAAATACTCTTTAATTATCATGTTTTTTCACTAAAATACCTTAAAAAGTTTTATTAGAGGTAAATACCTAAGGAGCTACTCTTGAGGGTATTTTAATGAAAGAATCACTCTTGAAAACCTTAGTTAAAGGTATTTTACTGTAATAAAATATCGAGGTATTTTAGCGAAGTTTTTTGATAGTTAAGGGTATTTTAGTGTAATTTACCCTATTCGGGGTATAATTGTTCGAGTTTTACTCGATCAAGTAAAATGTGAATCAACCTTTACTTGACCATGATAGTTACTACATTCTTAGAAAAGAAATTCCAAGTGCTATTTAGATGCTATGAAAGACCAATAGTTGCTAGCTCCGTTAAATATTTTTAATAAAAAAAATCACATTTGTAGCTCTTGTTAAATATTTTGAAGAGCAGATATAGATGCTGCAATTTCGATTTCTCGAGGTTATTTGCAGATGCGGATATGAACAGGTAGTCATCTGAAATGTAAATATATATTCTGATAAAATTCAGATATGGAGTTGGGGTTGGCTCGGATTACATGCATCATTTACATCCCTAAAGACATTGGAATTTTTTGGTCAGCTGGTATAATTTGAATCCTTTTTTTTTCAAGTTGGTGATATTCACTATGTTTTCATCGGTTTACTTTAGATTAAAATTCTATAGCCCGGTTGAACAATTGCGTCGATGGGAAAAAGAAAAGGCTACTTGCAATGACTTTGTTTGTCGAAAGACTAGAAGTTTGAAAATAACATGGAATGGAACGCTCGTCACGGTTTCCTAAGGTATCATTTAACTTGTTCACAATTAGACGGGGTCCATCCAATTTATTTTATGTACATCCAGCCCTTGTTATCTCAGTTTGATATTTAATAAATAATACAATTAAAATTACGGTTATCGAATTTTCTCGGATTACTCATATCCATTTACATCCTTAAAAAGACGGGAGTATTGTGATTAGCTGACTAATTAGAGGTTTTTGGGTCAAGGGGGTCACATTCACTGTTTCACTCTACTAAACTAAAATTCCATCGAATACAATTATTATCTTTTGTTCTGAAAAAACTAAAAAAAGTTAGCTCATTTAAACTATTGCATTGGTGTGGGGTCCATGGTTACCTTTAGAATTTTTATCAACCTATATTTTTCTAAATTCAACTGCTTTTTCTAGTTAGCCAAAGGTATCAAGTCCAATGTAGCGTTGTGAATGGTAAAATCTTATTGCAGTTAAGCGAGAAGATTGACGGTCAAACCCTACTTGCATCAGATTATGGCCTAATACTTCCAAAAAAAATGCAGTGTAGAATTTAATGTGTCATCCAAAATGTTCATCTTTCTGATATTTATATACGAACAAACAGTATGACTATAACATTCCGTTCTCTGACAATCAAAACTCTCATACATATAAAAGTTTTGAAGAAAAACAGTAATATTATAGATTTCTGAAGAAATCAAATATGCCATTTCAAATGCTCATGATTGTTAAATCTCACCATCTTTGATTCAACTCTCTACTCTAAACGCATACCTGCTTATAACAGAAATCGAAACCTTAGATTTTATCCTTGAAAAAAACGAAGCTAAACTTATATCTGGGAGCATAAAAGGTTTGGGGTCGTGTATACACCTTATGCCGATTCATCATCAAGATTCTGGTTTAACGTACATTAATACCGTCGAAAGCTCAATGCATCAGCAAAGGTAGGTGCTAAGCAAATCCTCAACAAAATCCATGCGATCCTTATTTTCCAATGAAGCAGCTACGCGTTCTTTGTCGTTCAATTGTTTGTTCACTACCAATTACACAAAGAGGTGATGGTATTAGCATTAATTCACACACACAAAAATTAAAATCATTATGTTTCAAGAAAAAGGACGAAGAATACAAAACAATACCAGATGCTTCAGATAAATGAGTCCCGGGAGCTACCCTAATATCCACCTTTAAGAAATGCAACAAAGAATCAGCAAATTGATCATTAAATTATAAGAAGATATATGAGGCAAGTTATATTGGAGGTCATATGCAGAAATCAATGTGAACAAAGATTAGCGGAAAAGGCGAGGAAAGTATGACACTTTCTAAATGATAAGTATCTGTTACTTCAACGAAAACTTAAAAAATAGTGGATAACTACATATTTGCATCGATACACTCAAAAAGTTTAAAAGACAACCTGATGATATTCATAAGTGGGAATTCCCCATACCACGACACGTAGCAGATGACGTGTCATCCACATAAGTCCGCTAGATTCCTAGAGCTGCGGAGCTGGAATAAGTATGATGCATGGGGGCATTCCTCGGCACCTCGCCTCCGAAATTACGCCCGACCTTTCCGATGACCTTTCCGGAGCACGTTCCCTCTTTGGCTGACCGTCAGCCAATAGCTCATTTCCGAGCTATCCTATAACTGAGACTTTTTAGCTCACTTGCTTATCTCCGAGCTATCCTATATTTGAGATTTCTCGACGTCTCTATTTGGCCGGGAGCACGAAATCCGAGAGCACCCGTAACGGCTCCGTGTATCTCGCCGCGACGAGATCTCCGCCGCTCCACGTCCCGCGTCCTACGCTAGCGTATCTCGCCATTAAAGGGTGTATCCCGCCATCAACGTGAACGTGACGCAGGGGCGTAATGGACGGCGAGAATCTCGTATCGACTCGCTCCATGCAACCGCTATATAAACCTCTCTTCCAGACGACTCAGGTAACTCGAACTCATTCTAATACACATCTACTCTAGCCTAATGTTTCTCGATACTTACTTGGTCGTCGAAGGATCCTACGGTGGTTTCTTATCCCGGGACTCCCCTTACAGGTAGTTCGGCGTTAACAACAACCAACAACCCATTGAGATCCACACGTTCAATTCTCATCCCAAATCTCACTTGTTCAGCACCACTTGCAACTTGATCGACAGAGGACAACAACTAAGGGAGATTCCGACCCCCATCAGTTGGCGCCGTCTGTGGAAACGTTTTTCCACCCAAAAAAATTTGACCTGGGGCGGTTCTCCCCCCTCCCAACGTCGTCGAAGCCTTATCTGCTCAGATCGACAGGCTCACGGCGATAGTGGATGCGCTCGCTCGTGTCCGAGCGGCCGGTCACACCCGCCAGAACGTCGCCCTTCCTCCCAACGACATACACTAAGAGGCAGAGGGATGCGTTTAGGTCCTCGGCCTCGCTCGTGCCCACCACGACACCACGGAAGAGGACGGTCGACTTCCTGTTCACCATCAAGAGCAAGGACAGGGAATCCTTTAAGGGTTATGTCACCCGGTTCTATAATGCCCTCCTGGAGGTAGCCGAGCACCGGGACGAAACGGTCATCACCACCTTGAGATCCGGCTTTAGGCATAAAGAGTGGCTCCGCTCTTTTGCATTAACGCAACCTAAGACCGTGGCCGAGGTAAAAGTTTGGACCGAGCGGGAGATCAAACTCGAGTCTGAAGTGAATGCTAACTTTCCCCACGGGGATCAGACGGACCGAAAGAAACGGGACTGGAAGGATTAGAAAAAGACCGATCACCCAAAGCCTTATTCTCCGAGGTTTCATGAGTACACTCCTCTGAATATGTCTCAGGCTGAACTGCTAGAGGAGGCAAAGGGCGATAGATTCTTCAAACTACCGCCGATGATACAAAAGCGGGGTAAGCGACTCTGCGGCCTATACTGTGCCTTTCATCGATCACAGGGGCACCTGACCGAGAACTGCAAACAGCTCCAAGATTATATCGAGGAGCCGATCCACTCCGGTCACCTAGCAAAATACCTTCGAGACAAACATCAAGAAGATCGGGAGCAAGTAGACCAACCTCCAACCGGATAGTTGACGATCGGGCAGACCATGGTCATCTTTGTTGACCCGACTCCGAGCAACAAGAACACCCGCCTTATTCGAACGGTCATGACCTTAGGTGCCCCCCCTCCAAAAGGTGCAAGGAGGTTACTCCCATCACTTTCACCAAGGAAGACCTTCGTAGCATATCCATCCCGCACAATGACCCCCTGGTGATCACGGTTTCGGTAAATCGGTATAAAGTCCAGAGGATCCTAGTTGACTCAGGAAGCTCGGCGGATATCCTTTTTTATGACTATTTCCAGCGTATGGGGTTAAACCCGTCCGATCTACAACCAACCTCGCACGTCCTCTAACTACTCCGTCCAAGCCGAGGGAACGATCACTCTCTTTTTCAACATTGGGGAGGTCGGTAGAACCCAAACCATGTCAGTGAGTTTCCTCGTCGTCCGGGTTCCTTCGTCTTATAACATCCTCTTGAGTCGCCCCACTTTAAATGCCCTCCAGGCTTAAATCTCGACCTACCACCTCGCAATCAAATTCCTTTTAGGCGATGGGGAGGTAGGCCGAACTTACGGAGATCAGCAAATCGCTAGGGTGTGCCTCGCCATGATGGTGCCCGAGGATAAAGAAATCGACCTATCCGAGGGACCATATGACCCTCGGGAATCGCTGGATACACGTGATGATAAGGAGGTCCAGAGTTCCCCAATGGAGGCTTTGTTCGAGGTCCTCCTCAATGAGGGAGACAGCAGCCGAACTATATAGATCGGCTCCCTATTGACCGAAGAACTTCGGGACAACCTTATTCAGTTCTTCCAAAACAACTCTGACGCATTTTCTTGGACTCCCACAGACATGCCGGGGATTGACCCCAAAGTGATCTCCCACAAGCTCGGAATTGACTCAAAAGCCCGGCCGATCCGACAAAAAAAAAGAAGCTTCACGCCTGTCAAACAGAAGGCGATCGAAGAGGAAGTAGACCAACTACTCATGGCTGACTTCATCAGGAACCTGGACTACTCGGCTTGGCTAGCCAATGTAGTCATGGTCAAGAAAGCGAATGGGAAGTGGTGCATGTGCATTGATTTTACCGACCTGAACAAGGCTTGCCCCAAAGACAACTACCCGCTCCCTTGAATAGATCAGCTGGTTGACAGCTCAGCCGGTCATGAGCTGCTGAGCTTTATAGATGCCTTCTCCAGTTATAATCAAATCCGGATGAATCCAGCCGATGAAGAGCTCACCTCCTTCACCATCTATCGAGAAGTCTACTGCTACAAGGTAATGCCCTTCGGGCTAAAAAACGTTAGGGTAACGTACCAATGGCTAGTCAACAAGCTGTTCAAGCCACATATCGGGAGGAATATGGAGGTCTACATCGACGATATGCTCATGAAATTCACCTTGTCAACAGGGCATACCGCGGACCTTGGCGAGACCTTTGAGGTCCTACGAAAGTACAAAATGAAGCTGAATCCAGCCAAGTGTGCTTTCGGCATCACGGGTGGAAAGTTCCTCGGATTCATGGTCACACACCGAGGAATCGAAGCAAACCTGGAGAAGATCAGGGCCATGATAGACATGGCGATGCCCAGGAGCAACGTTGAAATCATGCGGCTCATAGACAAGGTGGCCGCTTTGAGTCAGTTCATGTCCAGATCCGGCGAAAAGTGCCTACCTTTCTTCAAAGCCTTAAGGAAAATCCCCGGGTACGAGTGGTGTCAAGTAGCCTTCGAGCAGCTCAAGACTCATCTGATGATGCTACCGCTTCTCACCCGACCGGCTGAAGGAGACGAGCTGCTGATGTGTCTAGCCATTTCCGACCAGGCTATCGGCTCCGTGCTCATCAGAGAATCTGAGGATATACAGAGGCGGGTCTACTACGTCAGCCATATTTTCAAAGGCGTGGAGACCAGGTACTCGGCCATCGAGAAGATAGTCCTAGCGCTCGTCATCGCATCCAGGAAACTTCGGCACTATTTTCAGGCTCATACTATCATCGTTCTCACCGACCGACCCCTGGGAAACATCCTTAGTTCTCCCGAGTCATCGGGCCGCTTGGAGAAGTGGAGATGAGAGTTGTCGCAGTTTGACATCCGATACCAACCAAGGCAAGCCGTTAAAGCCCAAGCCCTCGCTGATTTCGTGGTTGAATGCACCATTCCCAATAGAGAAGAAGCGCCAACGCGAGATCCAGACCCACAACACTTAGTCGAATAAAAGCTTGGTCCGATTCTGGACTGGGTACTCTATATGGACGGTTCCTCCACAGAGGAAGGGAGTGGGGCTGGGCTGGTCATCCATGGCCCTAATGAAGCCGAGATGGAATACTCTCTGCGGCTCAACTTCAAGGCGTGAAACAACGCTGTGGAATATGAAGCCTTATTGTCCAGTCTATGAATCGCCTCGGGAGTGAGGCTAAAGAGAATTAGAATTCGCAGCAACTCCGAGTTGGGCGTCGGCCAAGTGACCGGACGATTTGAAGCTCGGAACCCTTGATGATGAAATACTTAGCCGAGGTAAGAAGGCTTTGGAAAAATTTCGATGAGTTTCAGGTGGAACAGATTCCCCGAAGTATGAACGTCAAATCAGATGTCACGCTCTGCTTTCCAAAAATGAGAAATGAGAGTGACCAACCCGTAATGTATTCATATCGAGAAGAACTCTTTCTCGATATGAATATGCTAAGCGTCTATATAAACATATAGGAAATTATAGTACAAGAATTTTAAACTTATAAAATATCCAACAATATTTATAATAGTCCCAAAATCGATAACTGAACACGGTTCGAAAATTTAAGAAACTGGCAATGAAAGATAGCTGCAACGACTCTGAATTTACTGTATGGAATTTTCAGTTTAATTTACAGAAATGAGTTATACAGCCTGAGATTGAGTAATAAGTTAATTTTATTAAATAACAGCAAGAAGCAATTTTTAGCTCACTGGTAAAGCCCTTGCACTGCTGTGACGTAGCCCCTGTATTCGATCCCCATCAGACACATTATTTTTCTGATTTTTTTCTTTTTAACTTTTTGGAAGCACAGAAGTTTACACGTGCAATACACATAAAAATGAAAAGTTAGAAAAATCAAACATGTGCAAAAGGGTTTAAACACTGAGTTGTACACGTGGCATAAATCTAGAGGCACGAAGCCCTAGATCGGCCGACGGAAATGAGGTTTACGACGGTACCTACGGTCTAACAGTGGCCAATGAGGCTCGGGCTTTGCACACTTGACTCTTCCCCTACCCCTAACTCCCCTGCACTGTTTGATTTCCCTGCAATCAAACAGAGACCCTTCATTCACCATTTATCATCGTTTTAATGCATTTTAATTCCAAAACCCTAATTCTATACTATAATTACAACCCCACACTTTGGCTCAGTATCATTCTAAAATTTCTAGCCAAAACTCTCAAAAAATTCTCTAAGTACAAGTGGAGTAAAGAGGAGTTAGTAATCAGTCAACTTCCGGCGAAAGATCGAAGCTATTCCGGAGCTACCGCGATGCTACGACAACAACCCTCTCTTTTTATACCTTTTCTTAACCTAACCAACTTGTAAGTCCTTTCTAATCTTCATCTCTTTCTTTAAAAAAATTCATTTCAAAACGTATATCGGTAAGTGGCGTTAATACCAATATCTTTTTCAAAACCCTAGAAAAACTTCTTCTCTTTAATACTTTGTTCAATCTAACTTGTACACATCACTTGTAATCTTAAATCATAATGTTTAGAATAAATTTTAACCTAGAATTCCATGCAAAATAACTTATATTTAAGTTTTTCATTTAAATACCATGAACTTTAAATATCATCTCTTTTAGTTTGTTAAAACAATACATTTAGGAAAACTTCACGGAGTAATGACCTTTCCCTTACATACACACATGGTTTCTTAGCACGATACCTCTTTTATGTGAATATTTGTTACAAGTACAACTTTACATTAAAATACCACTCACTTTAAAAATGGTTTTCTTTTAAAATAGTATTTTTATTTCCTTTGCGATTATACCTCTACAACCCTTTTTTGGGGACTCGCTATTGGATGGTGCAGATTATCGCATATCCTTGGGCTAGTAGAGTGAGATGCAGACCTTCTCACGGAGCATTCGGTCTCGAAAAGTTTTAAATACGGTTTTTAAGAAAAATGCATTTTTCTAATTAAAATTTAATTTTTAATAATTATATAAAAATTACAAATCCATCTATTTTCAAAATATAATAAAATTACATTTTTTTAAATGAAAGAATTACAAGTTTCACTAAAATACCATCAAGATACCGATAAAAGACAAGTTTTACAATAAAATATCATGAACTTTCCAAATTAAGCAATTATCGCTAAAATACCTCAAATCCTTAAAACTCATATCCATGAAAACCCTAAATAATCAAAATAAATCTCGAGAATTTATTTATATTATTTAGGGTTTTCATGGATATGCGTTTTAAGGATTTGAGATATTTTAGTGATAATTACTTAACTTGGAAAGTTCATGATATTTTATTGTAAAACTTGTCTTATATTGGTATCTTGATGGTATTTTAGTGAAACCTGTAATTCTTTCATTTTAAAAAATGTAAGTTTATTATATTTTGAAAATAGATGGATTTGTAATTTTTATATAATTATTAAAAATTAAATTTTATTTAATTAGAAAAATGCGTTTTTCTTAAAAACCGTATTTAAAACCTTTCGAGACCGAATGCTCCATGAGGAGGTCTGCATCTTGCTCTACTAGCCTAAGGATGTGCGATAATCTACACCATCCAATGGCGGGTCTCCTAAAAAGGGTTATAGAGGTATAATCACAAAGGAAATAAGAATACTGTTTTAAAAGAAAGCCGTTTTTAAAGTGAGTGGTATTTTAATGTAAAGTTGTACTTGTAACAAATATTCACATAAAAGAGGTATCGTGCAATAGAACTATGTGTGTATGTGAGGGGTGGGTCATTACCCCATGAAGTTTTTCTAAAGGTATTGTTTTAACAAACTAAAAGAGATGATATTTAAAGTTCATGGTATTTAAATGAAAAACTTAAATATAAGTTATTTTGCATGAAATTCTAGGTTAAAATTTATTCTAAATATTATGGTTTAAGATTACAAGTGATGTGTACAAGTTAGATTGAACAAAGTATTAAAGAGAAGAAGTTTTTCTAGGGTTTTGAAAAAGATATTGGTATTAACTTCACTTACCGATATATGTTTTGAAATGAATTGTTTTAAAGAAGAGAGATGAAGATTAGAAGGGACTTATAAGTTAGTTAGGTTAAGAAAAGGTATAAGAAGAGAGGGTTGTCGTCGTGGCGTCGCGGGAGTTCCGGAATAGCTTCGATCTTCGCCAGAAGCTGACCGCTTGCTAACTCCTCTTTACTCTACTTGTACTTAGAGAATTTTTTTGAGAGTTTTGGCTAGAAATTTCAGAATGATACCGAGCCAAAATGTGGGGTGGTATTTATAATGTAGAATTAGGGTTTTGGAATTAAAACGGTGAATTAAAATGCATTAAAAAGATGATAAATGGTGAAATGAAGGGTCTCTTTTTGATTGCAGGGAAATCAAACAGTGCAGGGGAGTTAGGAGTAGGGGAAGAGTCAAAGTGTACAAAGCCCGGGCCTCATTGGCCATTGTTAGACCATCGGTACCGGCCTAAACCTTATTTCCATCGGCCGATCTAGGGCTTCGTGCCTCTGGATTTGTGCCACGTGTATAACTCAGTGTTTAAACCCTTTTGCACATGTTTGATTTTTCTGACTTTTCATTTTTATGTATATTGCACGTGTAAACATTTGGGCTTCCAAAAAGTTAAAAAGAAAAAAATCAGAAAAAAATGTGTCTGATGGGGATCGAACACAGGGGTTACGTCACAGCAGTGCAAGGGCTTTACCAGTGAGCTACAAGTTACTTCTTACTGTTATTTAATAAAATTAACTTATAACTCAATCTCAGGCTGTATAACTCATTTCTGTATATTAAACTGGAAAATTCCGTACAGTAAATTCAGAGTCATTATATAATCCTTGAAAATGCAACAGTCTTCAATAGTGTGTTCCAACATTCGATGGTATGGGCAAAAATTGGGATGATCAGTTTTGTATGCTTCACTCAGCCTCTTTGGTTCTGGCAACCGCAGCTCATTTTTCAGAGCATCTTTGATTATTTTGTGGACCTTGTCTCTTCTGAAAGAGTAGTCCTTATTTCTCCTTTCCTCCAAAATTGGCTCCTGAGGTTTGTTGGCTTTCGCTCCGCCCGCTCTCTGCCTATTGAGAGAATCGGTGTTGTTGGAACTTTCGCCTTTCCGGTTGTCTTCCTTCCGATGTCTCGGTCTATTTGTGAATTGGAGATCCTGAGTGGATTGTCTACCCCAATCAGAGCAAAGCTCTGTTCAAATTCCAAGGCGGGAAACGAAGCAACGCTTCTGTTTCCCCCAATCAGAGCAAAACTCTGCTTTGAAAATTAAAGTAAAAATTAAAAGTTAGAATAAATGAAGCAACGCTTCAGATCCTCTGCGCTGCGCGCAGGGCGCCACGTGTCAAAATCAGACACGCCAGCGCAGGGAGCGCAGCGCCCAAGGCAGCACGCCCAATCAGAGCAAAACTCTATTTAAAACAAAAATTAAAGGAAGCAACGCTTCAGTCGCGCAAGCGCTGCGCTGCGCGACACGTGTCAGCGCAGTTGCGACGCGCTGTGCGCTGCGCGACACGTGTCAGCGCAGTTGCGCTGCGCTGCATGACACGTGTCACTTGCTGGGGCGTTTGCGCCAAACAGAATTAAAATTTAGTAAGATCTTTCTGTTCTTGTTAAAACAAGAAGATTGCCTTCTGTAAAACAGAAGCCCTTGGATCAAAAATCCAACGGTAGGGAAAATTCCCCAAATCACTCAGAGAAAGATCTCTTTAACAAATTTAACTAATTTATGGGCACCATATAAAGGACCCTAGACCCCAATCCAAAATGAAGATCATCATCAAGATTGAAAAGAAAAAAGAACTCTGAAGAATTTGAGAGAACTCTTCAAAAACAAAAAGAAAAGGTAAAAAAAACCTTTAGAAAAAGAGAAGATTCTCTTATGAACAGATCATTGATCTAAAAACAAGATCAATGATCTTCAATAAAAAAGAAAAAGAAATAAAAATAGTGCCTTGCACTTTTTATGAACCATTGGTTCTGGAATCTTAAAAATTCTCAAGATTATTGAAATAGTGCCTTGCACTTGCAAAAACTACACTGTTGCGCTCCTGGGTTGGCGCAAGCCACCAGAGAGCGCCACGTGTCAGCATCTGAATCACTTGCGCTATGCGCTTCTAAGAAAGAGCCTTGCTCTCTGAAATTGGCGCAACTCACCAGAGCGCTCCACGTGTCAACAGCGCAAGCACAGCGCACTGGCGCAGCGCACTGCGCTTGCGTGACACGTGTCATCACCACAAGCGCTTGCGCTCAGTGATTGGCGCAAAGCGCCTGACAAATGCAAAGCATTGTTTACTAAAGGGCCAGGCCCAAATCAAAAAGGCCCAGTAGGCCAAAATAAATTGCAATGCAATAAAAGGGGCAGAGCCCAAATAAAATTGATACTCTGCATCATTTATAAAAGGGCAGAGCCCAAATAAAATAAAATGCAGAGCCCAAACAAGGGTCTGTCAGACCAGAACAGATGCTGTGCATCATTTAAAGGGGGCAGAGCCCAAATAAAGGTCCAACAGAGACTAAGATTAATGCTATGCATTATTAAATATGGGCAAAGCCCTAGCACAGGTCTAATAGGCCAAAATAAGAAATAAACTGGACTTAGCCCAATCATGGCCGTAAGTCCTCAAATTAAATTGACTGAGCAAGATTGCTCTCCTAAATCAATTTACATCCGGTTCAAGGGTACATCTCTGAACTCCTCTGACCCCTATCGTTGTAATCCTTCAACGACGTCAGAGAGATGACGGGTCCCGACAACCACACATCGATATGGACTGCGGGGTCCTTAAACTCGTGGACCGAAACGTCCCTAAACTAATATTCGTCCCCAAATGGGAATGTTGGACCACCACGTCCCTAAACTGGAACATGGACCACCACGTCCTTAAACTGGAACATGGACCACCATGTCCCTAAACTGGAAATCGACCGCAACGTCATTAAACTAAACAGCAGAGCCAATTGCTCTCTTGTCGGATCTAAATGATCCCGTTAAGTCGATCTTAGTCTGGAGATTAGACTAACGTATCCTTAACAAAAGTTTAAGTTGATCTTAGCCTTAAATAGGGCTAACGTATCCTTAAACTAAAACACCAAACCCAAATTTAAGTAAATACGGATTTGGACTAATCCACGTCCTACGGGCGACGGCATCACTTAGTCTCCGTATACAATCCACGGGCAACCACAAATAAAACAAACACACACGACACGAAGTGAAATTCTGGAGAAGGAGAAAGTTGTTACCGCGATGCGGTAGCGTAATTAACTGCAGGGGCTTGCGCCTGCAGGGAAGAGCATCCCTACAATCAAAAACCCCTCAAGCGAGGGGGAATCTGACGAAGTCCGCTATATCGGCCACATCCGTCTAAACCTCCGATATACGGTGCCATAAATCAACTTGGCATCTTCGGAGAGGTGGACGGATAAAACCAAATAGCATCTGCCCCGAATCTCAGGCAAGACGTCCTAATGTCTCGGCCGCCATTCGGAGGGGAACATGGATGTCACGCCCCGCTTCCCAGTGTACGGGTAAGAGGACGCGGCAAGGCCCGCGATGTATTCACTCAGAAGTAAATACGTTAAGCGTAAATAAGTAATATAATAAATATACACAAGAGATGACAAGAGATATAAATAAACAACAATTTTTTATTGATTAAACATTCTTTACATACAACTGGAAAGTAAATACAATACTGGAAAGCGATGTCTAAACAATGACAAATGAATTGAAAGTAAAAGTATGTACAAGTAGACTAGAGCTCTGGGTCTTCAATGAACTGTTCCAAATCGTCCTGGCTGGGCTCGACCTCCTAATAGTCGGGTCCTCCTGACAACATTCCAAAAAAAAAAGAAAAATGAATGTCGTCATTGAACAATCGCTCGGTAAGTCCCAAAAGAGAAATAGATCTAGTAAAAGGAATAGATCTGGTAATTTATCTGTTTTTATTATACTAACGTGGTGTTAGTTATATGTATGCTCTAGAGGCCATTACTGTACATTGGATGTATATTGTAGTGGATGCTGTGACATATATAGGTAGGACTTTCTTGCTCGACATGATAGTAAGCTATCTGGTTGCTCTTTATCTTAACATGTATACTTTCTGTCTCTATGTTACATGTTGATAAAGCCCTTAGGATGTGTACTAGACTTCCAGGACTATGATGCAGATCATACTAGTGGGGCCTGGGTAGTCAATGAGTACATCCTTCAATGTTCCTAGTCGTGCGAATATCGAAACGGGGCATCGATATTCCAGAGTAGACTAGCGTATATCTTCTCGACCCATGTGATGGGCGATGGATGATCCCATATCCATTGGTGTTTGACATCAGAGATGGTATGCGGGTGCTCACTGGAGACTGGGTACACTGAACGGACTCGCCGAGAACTCCCAGATGGCGTTATACCTCACGTCAGATGGCAGTTCTCTGGTGACACTGGTACAGCTTAGTCTGTTGACCCGAGATCGTCATAGAGTCTTGTGTGTCTCCCACTGTGCTTTGATTTCCACCCTACCACGGCTCTACTGAGTCGTGCAAATAGATGGTTTTTGGGTACAGTCCCGATTCACATGGAGGCAATGAGCGATAGGAGGGGATTCGTCTCTCCCGGTATTGGGGGTTGATGTTGCGCTATGCACGACTGGCCATAACAGGAAATCCCTGGCCAGGGTTGCAGTGATATACTGGTAAGAGTTATCAGTAGTTTCACGAATGTTATGGACCTCACGACGGCATGACTTATCAAGCTATTGGGGTCTGACGTTTACCACCCCTAGGCGAGATATGCGACATATCAGACGAACAGACCGGACTGTACGGTAAGTGTTACTGGTTGGATTCACAGGAGTGTGAGCGGGCTTGCTCGTCGATCTTCTGATCGCTTAATACCCGGGTGGCCGTTACGTTTAGCAGACCGCTTACGGCTTGTGGGTGTTTGATATGATCATCAACTGCTGCCGGCGTATTGACGAGTCTTTAGAGTCCTACACAGAGGTTTCCTGGCTCAAACGAAACGAAATAGGAGTGCATATGAGATATGTGCGGGACCGAGAATGATACCAGTATGTGATACTGTATTTGATTCTCGCGATTTGTGACATTGATCGGTTATATGTGATATAGCCGGGTTATCGGATCAAGTGTTGATTCGATAAGTTGTTACTATTGATATTAGTCGGTTATATGTGATATGACCGGATCGTTAAATCAAGTATTGATTTAATAATTTAATGTATAATTATATATTAGATATATTACTTTACATTGACTAATATTGTTCACTTTAGATGGATTTTCTCACTTGAAGTGCACATTGTATATATGATATAGTTTTGTGCACTAGTTTGTATCATGTTTGATGATACATGCAAACTTGGGTTTGTATAAGACTTAAACCATGTTTAGTGAATGGTTAGGGTTTCATTTGCCTTATTTGTTTATTTCATTTATTTATTTTTGGCAAGAAACTAAAACAAAATGGTGGTGGCATTCTCATTTTGACTTGAAGCTTCATGAAGCTTCTTAACTTTATCTACCATTTTGTTTTTTCCTTTGACCCTAACCATTCACCTAACTATAGTTTATTCTCTACACTAAACTATGGTTGCAAATATGATAAGTATCATTTTATTTCCTATTTTAAAAAGACTTATCATATTCTTTTCTTCTTCTTCTTCTCCTTCTTCAAGATGAAGAAAAGCTTGCTACCATCAATGGTGAAATGAGAAAAAGAGTGAGAAATCCAATTCTAAGGTGAACCCACTTCCTATTTCTTCATCCTCTACCACTTGCCAAGTAGTATAGGGTGTTTTCTTCATAAGTTTCATGACTTGGTGAAGTTGGAGCTTGATCTTGAGTTGCCTCGACGTAGATCATCTTCGGCATCGAAGTCGACGACCTAGCCCGATCATTTCTCCGACGAAACCATCGCCAGAGTCCGGATTCCGATTGGTACAGCGGAGGGAAGTCATCACGGAGCCAAGGAAGTGGAGGACCGGATCTACAAAGGTTGTAGTCACTTTCCTTTAGCAATAAAGTCGTTCACTTGCTTGCATCGCCTTATCATCTAGTTAACGATCCGTATTAGGGTTTGTAGGCACATGAAAAAATTTGAATTGGGCATGTTTGATCTGTTGTGAGACCTCATTAGTGTGCTTAGGAACCCTACAGTGGTATCAGAGCCTAGATAGAGCCTTAGGCGATGAGTAGACGGAGTTAGAAGTCCGATCGAACCGAAACCCTAATCTCAAATTGCTCTCTGTACATTTTTTGAAATCGGGGATTTTTGAGAATTAAAAATATGCAGAAAAATCAGCAGGAGTTTCTAAGAATTACTGTGAAGCCCGTACTCCTGATTCCATCAAAGCGCGGCGGAACCGCGGCATTAGCATGGCTAATGCGGCGGTTCCGCGACCACTTAATCACTTCTTCAATTGATTTTTGCACAGTAATTCCTGTATTTTGGTGCTGTATTTTCTGGGAATTTTTAATTTCTACTCAAGAGTTGAGTTTTCTGGGTTGTATTGGGAGTTCGTAGATTCGATCAGATTATCAAACTTTGTCTATGTGTTTTTCCGGGTAATTTTAGAATATATTAAAAGGTTCGACCGGATATAAATACCCACTTTTTCCCCTGCTGGGAAATTTCCAATTGTTGGATTTTTCCGTAGTTTAATGACGTTCTAAGTAGTGCAAGTAACGCGATGGTCCCTCTAGAAGACAACAAACCTTAACTCGATTATGTGACCGTCTTGAACTGCCCTTTGAACCTTAGGGTTTGGAGCAGTACAGCGTGCCACATGTGAGGCGTTGGCTTGACCCTTCTACGGCTGGACCGTTGGTACTGAGGCACGAAGTGAATGTTTTTAAACTTATTTCATGTGTTGAGCTGTTTCGGGAAAACTTGGGTGTTCGATTGTTCGATCGGAAAGTTTAACATTTTCTATTTATCCGGAATGTGATACAATACTTGGAATTCACAAGTAGTTATAAGATAACTAATATGAATGTTATAAATATAGCACTTTAGTCTCACTTGATCGGTTGCCACGGAATTTTGATGTGATCAAAAATCCGTCGCAATCACGTAGCGTACGCGGATACTCGCCGGGTAAACTTAATAGACAGCCTCACCCCATAGCCCCGACCAAGTGACTGTAGGAGAACCCCGTCGCCGAAAGCATCCGTTCGGGTGCTCGCGGCAGCGCTGTTCCGCCTTGGTGCACTTCGTCGACGGCGTCGGGGGTGCAGCCGCCTACTAAAGTTTGCGACGAGCATTCGTTCAGGATGTCGGGAATCTTGTTGAATTGCCCGACTTGATATTGAAAAGAGTTTTCGATAATGAGACTAAAATGCGGGGTTTATAACTGTTAGGCATGCGATGTCTAAGGAATTCATTTGATTATGCATGCGATGTCTAAAGAGTTTGCGGATTCCAACTATTGTAGTTTTACACTTTCTTTTCTGTGACCGTAAGTGTAATATGTGATATCGCCGGTTTCGTTGCTATATGTCAACGACAATTGGGATACGCATGTTTACTTACGTTGATAGCATGTGATGTTATGTGTTGCTGGATATGTTATATTGGATCGTCGTGTTTGAATAGCCGGGTTTTTTTTTATGTGAGATGAGTGTTTTCCATTTTCATTCATGTAAAAACTTGTATGTAATATTCTTTTATTGGGGCACTTCCAGGTTGCGGAAGATGTCACCCTTTGTATATTATTTACTTTTCTGCACTAGGATAGACCCAAGGAGGGGAGCACAAGTAACCGGGTTCTAGGGTCCAGTGGGAGACCATTTCGAGGAGTCGAGTCCGGGTCTCCTAACCCTAGAATTGGTAGGGTTGCTTGCCGCTCTCGTAGGGGTTTAGGGGTGTGGGATTGTCTATTCATCATGACCGTGGAATCCGTGTTTTATACTGGCTCGTATTAAAACACGGACGTCCTAGTATATCCAATATTTCATATGATATTTTCTGCTGCGTTATCTGTGATGTGATCATGTGATTTGTTCAGATAGATATTATATATATTATATATGATATATTATATAGACGTTGCTTATGTTTTACACCCGCGCTAGCCCTGCCTCGCTCGGGCGTTAGTTACCTAACCTAACGGTGCAGACGGGACATCGAGGCGAATGCGGATGGCATAAGCGTACGTTATATTTATCTGTGATGTTTAGGTGGACTTAAATGATGGGATATTCATTAATGAGATTAATGAAAGAAAATAAACCTAATTGATGTTGTGGAATCGAATTTCAAAAATAAAACAGGTAGCTACAGTTCTTGCTTTGCATCGCAGTGTTCATTGTAGAACATCCTGCACCTTATTCGATGAGGAAAGGACCGAGATCTCTTCACCGGGAGTGACTCCTTTAGCAATAACTGGCAGATGATACACACTCGGTTTGTCTTTTGATTGCTTCTATAGTTTCTGCTTTGCACAGTGATATATATGATATATCCCGCACCTCATTCGACGAGGAAAGGGACGACGATCCCTTCACCGGGAGTGACCCCTTTAGCAAAACTAGAAAAGCCTAAAAAACATTCCATTTAAAAACCATTTGATTCCGCAACGAGATCAAGTTCAAAGCGTTAAAGGTTTTCATAAAAACCATTCGCAACCCTCCGTCATTTTAGGAAGTAGAGTACTTAGTATTCGTGCTGTGTTTGTTGACCATAGTCAAGGCACAGTGTACGGTAGCTAAGTGATTCTTCTTACACCGCATATGATGTGATTAGTTAGGACAGTCGCGTGACTTTGTTGACCTTAGTTAAGGGTCATGTGGATGGGTCTAATTAATCATGAAATGACGGGTAGAACTTGACTAGTGCTTATGATTTGTTGACCATAGTTAAGGTCATAAGTGCTAGGGGTAAAAATCTTTATCGGGAGTTTCAAGTGTTGAAATTTGCAATGAGATTGCATACCTTCTATGTGATAGTTGGATCCCGATACCCACTGCGAGTAATTGTTACTCCTGGGAGAGTTTTGCACTTTACAATTAGCCGATCAAGTAGGTGTCTAGAAAGGTGTCAACGGGGTTACGCCTCTGGGAAAACGAGATTTACTGTAATTAGGTCCGTGCGAAAGCACGGGGAACCTCCCTCAAAGTACCGACACTGGCCTGGCTGAAAGATTGGCGAACTTGTAGAGTGTAATTAATCCCGGCTAGTCTTTCCTTTTAAGGTTTGAAGGAAGATTTGATAAAAACAGTGGGAGCCATCCTGATTAGATAAAATAAATAACCAATCTAATCTTGCAAGAGCGCACACAGAGTGTTTTCTTTTCTCTCTCTCCAGGTAGCGACCATATCACGCCTTAATCAAGATAATAATATGGATGAGTTGACCGAACCCGCTTATTATACTGAGCTGGGGAACGTTGATCCCGCTCCAACTTATAATTGTTATAAGACAGAGCAGGAAATAGGGGAATACCAGGATTCCCATGCCGCCCAAACGAAGAAAGTGCATGAGATGCATCTCCTTCGGGTGTGTTCATTACAAAGAACTGTTTCTCAGTATCATCCTGGGTATTTGATACCGGATCAAGATCCCAGATATGTAATCTTTTACATAGGGCTACAAAAAGGCAGAAAACTGAGAACGGGTGATAAGTTTCATGAGACAGAAAATGGGGCAAGTGTTGCAGCCAAGTCTGTTGGTCACTGTCACCCTGTATCACCAGTACATTGATTCTGAACAAATGCTATTAGATACCGAACCTGATATACAAAATCATATCGATCTCTTTATTTATTAAAGAAATGATAAAATTTTGTATCGTTGGATAATGTTTTGAACATTTCCTATATCAAAAGTTGATCCGTTCAGGCACGTTATCTAAAAGCATTGAAGTTCTAAATCAAACTACAGTTCCTAGTATACAGAACACACACAAGAGGAAGAGTTCAGAAATGAACGAATCCTTCTTGAGGCATTGTAGACTAGGTCATATCAATGCGACCCGACTGGCTGAAGTTACATTTTAGATGCATATTTAAATCAGTTTGAATTTACATCTTGTGAAACTTGCCAGTCATGTCACAAAGATTAGATGACCATAGCTCCGTTTACTGGAAACAGAGAAAGTTAGTAAACTCTTGGGACTGATACATGATGATGTATGTAAGGTCCCCTGTCTACACATGCCAGGACCAGTTCTTTGTACTTCACTACATTCTCTGATGATCTCTCAAGATTCAGTCATATGTTCCTGTTGAAACATAAGTCCGAACCTTTTGAGATATTCACAGAATATAAGTTAGAAGTAGAGAACCAATACGGGTATAAGTATTATGTCCTATGATAAGATCAGGGAGGAGAATACTTGTGCATGGCATTCCTGGAGTGTTCTTAAAGAAAATGAGATTCTCTCTCAGTATTACTCCTCTGAATACACCACAGCACAACGGTGTATCGGGGCGGAGCAATCGCACAATATTAGATATGGTGTGCTCTATGATGAGTATTACTGAGTTACCTATTTCCTTTTGGGGTTGTGCACTTGAAAAGTTGCATACCTATTGAATTGGATTCGAATCAAATCAGCGCCTACCACTCCATATAAGATATGGTATGGGAAGAGCCTATCTTTTAAGTAAGTTAAGATTTGGGATTGTCCGGCCTATGTCAAAAGCAAAATCCGGACAAGATCGGGGCAAGGTCAGTTCTGTAGAACTGGAAAGGTTCCAGCTATACAAAACTGCAGCTATTGATTTAGTAGAACCAAAAGATTCAATAGCAACCAACGAACTTCAGCCTCTCCGCCGATCTAGCAGGGTTCCTCATCCGCCTGAGAGATACTTTGGTTTCTCGATGACAGTGGGAGCGATTGCATCATGAGATGATGACCCAACTAGTTTCGAGCAGGCCATCGAGAGTAGGGACTCTGTAAGAATGGCTGGATGCTTAGTGATCTGAGATGGAATCCTTATACACCAACAAAGTATGGACTTTGGTTGCTATATCTGAAAGGTTAAATCCCCATCAGGAGCAAGTATATTTTGAGAAGATTACTTGGTGTAGATAGAAAAGTTGAGACTTTCAAAGCTAGACTTGTTAAAGGTTTTAGTCATCAACCAGGTATAGATAATGATGAAACCTTTTCTAGGGACTATGCTTAAGTCCATCCAGATCCTACTTGCCATTGCTACATACCATGACTACGATATCTGGTGGTTGGGTGCCATGACTACTTTTTAAAAAATGATTTAGAAGAGAAAGTCTATAAGAACACAGCCAGAGGGCTTCGTAAACAGTGTGAGCAGCGGAAACGTGTGCAAGTTGCTTTACATAATAAAGCAGGTATCGCGGAGTTGGAACGTCTGTTTTGATGTGATAGTCAAAGTGTTTGACTTCATCAAAATAGTAAATGAACCTTGTATATACAAAACGGTAGTAGAGAGTAAGATAGTCATCCTCGTATTGTACGTGGACAACATACTCTTGATAGGAAAAGAGTTTCCTATACTACGATCGGTCGATCTCCTCTTGTCACATGGATTCTCCAATAGGATAAAGGTGATACCTCCTCGATCCTGGGGAGAATCATTGGAAAAGTTCCAGGGTGATAAGGACGACTGAATGTCAGTCGCAGGCATTGTCTTTACCCTCGGTAAAGGGACGGTATGTTGGAAGAGTTCCAAGCTAGATACCGTGGCATACTAGACGATTAAGGCTGGATACATCGCTACTTAAGATGTTACCAAAGAGGCTGTCTGGGTGTATATTTGTTCATGAGATGAACTCAGTTCCTCCCATTGTATGACAATGGAAGTGTGGCCTAGGCCCAGGAACCCTGGTCCCATCAGTAACCCAGACATATTCTGAGGCAGCATCACCTGATCATGGAGATAGATGATCTCCAGGGTGATCGAGGTTAGGAGAGTAGACTTAGAGGACAACACGGCGGATCCACTCACAAAGGCTTTTTCCCAGAGAGAGACTTATATGGGATGGTTGAGTATGTGATACTGCAACCACTGCTACAGATGGCCCTAGTGCAAGTGGGAGATTGTTAGTTATATGTATGCCCTAGAGGCCATTACTGTACATTGGATGTATATTGTAGTGGATGCTGTGACATATATAGGTAGGACTTTCTTGCTCGACATGATAGTAAGCTATCTGGTTGCTCTTTATCTTAACATGTATACTTTCTGTCTCTTTGTTACATGTTGATAAAGCCCTTAGGATGTGTACTTGACTTCCAGGACTATGATGCAGATTATACTAGTGGGGCCTGGGTAGTCAATGAGTACATCCTTCAATATTCCTAGTCGTGGGAATATCGAGACAGGGCATCGATATTCCAGAGTAGACTAGCGTATATCTTCTCGACCCATGTGATGGGTGATGGATGATCCCATATCCATTGGTGTTTGACATCAGAGATGGTATGCGGGTGCTCAGTGGAGACTGGGTACACTGAACGGACTCGCCGAGAACTCCCAGATGGTATTATACCTCACGTCAGATGGCAGTTCTCTGGTAACACTGGTACAGCTTAGTTTGTTGACCCGAGATCGTCATAGAATCTTGTGTGTCTCCCACTGTGCTTTGATTTCCACCCTACCACGGCTCTACTGAGTCGTGCAAACAGGTGGTTTTTGGGTACAGTCCCGATTCACATGGAGGCAATGAGCGATAGGAGGGGATTCGTCTCTCCCGGTATTGGGGGTTGATGTTGCGCTATGCACGACTGGCCATAACAGGAAATCCCTGGCCAGGGTTACAGTGATATACTGGTAAGAGTTATCAGTAGTTTCACGAATGTTATGGACCTCACGACGGCATGACTTATCAAGCTATTGGGGTTTGACGTTTACCACCCCTAGGCGAGATATGCGACATATCAGACGAACAGATCGGACTGTACGGTAAGTGTTACTGGTTGGATTCACAGGAGTGTGAGCGGGCTTGCTCGTCGATCTTCTGATCGCTCAATACCCGGGTGGCCGTTACGTTTAGCAAACCGCTTGCGGCTTGTGGGTGTTTGATATGATCATCACCTGCTGCCGGCGTATTGACGAGTCTTTAGAGTCCTACACAGAGGTTTCTTGGCTCAAACGAAACGAAATAGGAGCGCATATGAGATATGTGCGGGACCGAGAATGATACCAGTATGTGATACTGTATTTGATTCTCGTGATTTGTGACATTGATCGGTTATATGTGATATAACCGGGTTATCGGATCAAGTGTTGATTCGATAAGTTGTTACTATTGATATTAGTCTGTTATATATGATATGACTGGATCGTTAAATCAAGTATTGATTTAATGATTTAATGTATAATTATATATTAGATATATTACTTTATATTGACTAATATTGTTCACTTTAGATGGATTTTCTCACTTGAAGTGCACATTGTATATATGATATAGTTTTGTGCACTAGTTTGTATCATGTTTGATGATACATGCAAACTTGGGTTTGTGTAAGACTTAAACCATGTTTAGTGAATGGTTAGGGTTTCATTTGCCTTATTTGTTTATTTCATTTATTTATTTTTGGCAAGAAACTAAAACAAAATGGTGGTGGCATTCTCATTTTGACTTGAAGCTTCATGAAGCTTCTTAACTTTATCTACCATTTTGTTTTTTCCTTTGACCCTAACCATTCACCTAACTATAGTTTATTCTCTACACTAAACTATGGTTGCAAATATGATAAGTATCATTTTATTTCCTATTTTAAAAAGACTTATCATATTCTTTTCTTCTTCTTCTCCTTCTTCAAGATGAAGAAAAGCTTGCTACCATCAACGGTGAAATGAGAAAAAGAGTGAGAAATCCAATTCTAAGGTGAACCCACTTCCTATTTCTTCATCCTCTACCACTTGCCAAGTAGTATAGGGTGTTTTTTTCACAAGTTTCATGACTTGGTGAAGTTGGAGCTTGATCTTGAGTTGCCTCGACGTAGATCATCTTCGGCATCGAAGTCGACGACCTAACCCGATCATTTCTCCGACGAAACCATCGCCAGAGTCCGGATTCCGATTGGTACAGTGGAGGGACGTCATCACGGAGCCAAGGAAGTGGAGGACCAGATCTACAAAGGTTGTAGTCACTTTCCTTTAGCAATAAAGTCGTTCACTTGCTTCTATCGCCTTATCATCTAGTTAACGATCCGTATTAGGGTTTGTAGGCACATGAAAAAATTTGAATTGGGCATGTTTGATCTGTTGTGAGACCTCATTAGTGTGCCTAGGAACCCTACACGTAGTTGTTTGTAGTTTGGTACAGAATATATCAGTGTATATGAGAGGAGTCCAACTTTTCCGTGGACTAAGGTATATGGAGTACAAGGCCCCGTCAATACCCACGGGACAACGACAACGGATATTCAAGTTAGGTGTATTATAGTGACCGTCTCATTCCACTTCTAATACATTCCGTACCAATTTATTCCTTAAAAAACCCCATAATGTATATTGTATTGTTTTATAGATGTAAGAATTTCCGAGACCATGGTATAAATTGTTCATATAAACGGATAAGGATATAAACGGATAGTCATGTAGTCAAGTCAAGAATATCCATGGTTTGGTCAAGTCAAGTCATGTTGCATGTTTGATATAGTTCTGGTATTCATGTTCAAGTTCAAGTATAGATTGGATTCATGTTGTACTGGAGTTAAGATTGGATCGCGTTCATATTTAGATTGTATTCGGATTAGACTGAGACTCAGATTGAGTCTGACACTTAAACAGAATTGGATCCTGAATTAGGTTTAGGAGTTATCGGTAACTGCTGCACATGGACGGCAGGATTTGTGACTTTTTCCGAGCCAATTACCATTGATAACCCTGTTTTAGTTTTCTACCTTAAATAGGCAAGCACCCGCTTTCTCCGGCTCCCTGAGGCTTGATTTGTCATAATGTTTTGCGTATGTACTTTTAAAAGATGAATCAAAGAATAATTTTACCGCAATCAAGAACGGCGTCGCTTGGTAGCTAGCCGGTGAGTACGGGTCGGTCCACAGGGATGCTGTGTCTTTTCTAATTTGCTCTAACGAGTTAATTCCAAACGGTGTGGATTGATTATCACTAAAAACTAAGTTGATTTATACTAGGATTAGAATCTTGCTAGGGTTAGCTTTAGGTTAAGTTTGGAAATTAAAGATTTCCTCACCACTTTCAATACCCTAATTTAGATCTATTTAGGTGTTATGGTAATAATTAATACAGGGGATTAGTACCATCGGGAAGAAACGATATTTCTTCCTCTAGATTCTTATCCTTCCTTTCTTAATTCTTACCCTAACCTCCATGGAAAACATATGCAACCGGTCTTTTAAACTACGGTATCACCGCTATCTCGTGAGATAGGGTGCCGTAAGGAACGGTGTGTGTATGTATACATGGAGTCCTATTAATTATATGTGATGGGCAAGAAAGGGGTGAGAGATTTTCATCTCTTAAACCTTCCCTATTCCTAACCCTAACAAGTGAGGAATTACTCACTCATTAGGGAATTGATAAACATTTTCTAAAATATTTTCTAACTATCTAACTAGGGCAGATAATGAAAATTATGCTAAGGCAGAATGAAAATTAACTAGGGCAATAAAATAAAAACCTTACTTTATTTGATGGTTCTCTCCAAACATTTACACCGAATTTAGAATTCTGAATAGATGAAATAAAAAGAGGCATACCTCCTAAAGAGGTTTAGGATTTCTATTTATAGAGCATAGAAACCCTAGGGTTACAATCGACTCACATCTGCATTTACAAATATACCCTAAGAAAAACCTAAGTAATGCACCGACGCACCGACACACGCGACACGCGCCAACACGCGCGCCGCACGGCCGCAGATATGCGGCCATAAGCTTGGTTTGGCCGTGGTTCCGCTGCCGTCTTGAGGGCTTGATGGCTAATTTTTCTTCTGTTGTTTCTGGTTGCTTTTAACATCTGTTTTCTTCACTTTGTTGTTCATAATGTCTTCTGGTCTTCTTCCAGATTTCCACAGTGAATAATGTAGTGGACTTTACCGTTCGCTTCGTGTCGAAGTCTTGAATCTTACGCTGCCTTTGTACTTTGTGAACTTGTTTATTGATCTTCGTTTATTCTCCAAACTGTAGGCTTGATCAAAATTCTTCCATTTGTTGGTCGCAGTCTCACTTTTATATCGTCTTTTCATCATTTCACTGTTTTTATTCCGAGAACCTGTAACCTACAACTATGTAGCAGACATGGATCAAAAGCACCTGTTTATTTGTAAAATGACTAAGAATGGGGAATATAATAATGCAAAATTATGATATGAACAAATACCCCCAAACTTATCTTTTGCTCGTCCTCGAGCAAACCTAGTTTATTCTTGAAAAAAACCTAGCCTCACTTTCGCAGGGAAACGCGATTGCACTGAGCTCGTGCCACAAGCCGTTAAACTTCTAGGTGTCCCTAGTAGGAGGAGTGTTGTCTCCTGAGGGTTTTCAGCGTTTACTACCCACAAAATCCTATCAATTCGGCCTATTGACTTTTATTCTCCAATTAGGTTTTCTAACAAGAAACTCTATTATCTGTGACTCAGAAATTATCCACCCGTATTTTTCACGCTTCCTTATTATTTAACTTAAGATTATATATATTCTTTTGAATTTACTTAGGTTTTGGCATCTTTTAAGTTTTCCTTCTAGGGTTCTATCTCAACTTAGGAATTTTTATCATCTCTATTAAAGATATAAGTCCTATTCTTCATTCCTATCTCTTATCTAAACCCCAATCACATACCCCTACGTGTGTGTATATATCACCCCTACACTTGGAAATTCAAATCAAGCTATTATACTCTTGTCCATTGTCCAAAGTACTTTTCAATTGGTGAATTTTTAGATGAAATTGCTCACACATTCTTCATGTGACCGTTAATACTTCTTGAGGTACCAACGACCGATTACAAAATGTGCTTGCACATTAATGCGGAATTCTTAGTCTTGTAATATCTAAGGCTTATAGCAGTGACTCCCAAACCAGTCGGTCTAAGGCACTAGGTGATGAAGCACCCTCGCTAAATATTTTTTTCTATTAATGCAGCCTTAAGTAATTACAAAAACCAGTGTTTATTTTTTTTATCTCTTTATTCACACTTGTATTTTTATTTTTATTTTCCTTCATACTAAGGACTTTAGACAAGAACATTTCAAGGTCTCTTCTACTATTCCAAGTTTCAAGATTCGTGTTTGTGCAATTTGTAGGGTATACATTTTTAGAATTTAGACTTAAGCTTAGGAATTATTTTTCAGACTCATACTTTAATAAAAATATCAATACTTTTCCCTTGTTTTAACTTAGCCCAAGAAGTCAACTCGAAATTTGCCTATTTCTAAATAAACTACAAAGACGTATACTTTCTACCATTAAATTTTAAGAAAAGTTATTTTTAGGGTTTTTAATTTCCTAAATCTAAGATCTAGTTGTTCCTAGCTAGTTAATCTTTTTGTCAAACTCAAGTCAATTAAATGGCTAAAATTGAATAATTCAATTTTTATAATTTTTTAAAATTTTTCAATTTTTATGGATTTTAAAATAAGTATGCAAATGCAAAATTATACATATGAATGCGAAGGAAGAAACCTTACCGAGCACTCCCCCAAACTTAAACTTGACAGTGTCCTTACTGTCAGGCTACACCAAGAGGGTCAAAATGTCGGCACTCCCCTGTTTATTATTTTTTTTATAATTTTTTTATTATTGTTTAAAAGAAAAACAAAAAAATATATACAAAAGGTCCCCCCAAACTTAAGTGAGACGGTGTTTCCACTGTTTTGAGCGTTAAAGTTCAGAATTAGGGAGGAGAAAAATCAAACTATACAAGGCCTTACACAGGCCAAAGATTAGCACCAACCATTCAAAATTTTTATCGTTATAATGGTAGGGTTGGTGAAAGAATGGAATGTAGAGAAAGGAGATGAGAATGACCGTATGGAGATAGAAGCAGTATACGGTCTCGGTGGAGAAGAAGAATGACGGAAGAGAGAAAGAAGTGTAGTAAGAACTTGAGGGTGTAAATTGAGTGAATAAATTAGCACAAATTGTGATGACCGATGTGTTAAAAATGATTGTGCTAATTTATCAATCTTTTGAGAAATGGGGTCAAATCCCTCACGATTCGCAAGAAAACATGGGTACGTTGAACTTGGTAAACTAGACATTGCAAATGGAAGCGTGATGGATTCTTGCACGGTCGAAACGATGGAACGGACAAAGGGGAGTGATTTAGGAGGGTCTCATTCTCACCTAAGTAAGCGTATGTAAGGTGAGACGGCAACAGCGTGAGTTCGAGTTTCAGAGGTGAAACAATTGAAGGTGAAATTGGTGAAACTGTCTCGAACTTAAAGGATTCCATCAATGGTTCGAAATCACTGTATGCAACCGAGTCGGATGGTTCAACTAACTCATCTGAAAATTCGAAAGACTCAAACTCGGGCGGTGAGTCTTCAAAATCGTCCGAAAAAGTGAAACACTCGTAATCGTTATCGGTTGTGAGAACTGTGTCAGATTCTAGGAGGAATGCACTAGTGGCGTCAAAACTGCTGTGATCGAACAGAAATTTTTCAATCTCACAGTCCTCCTGCGTGATCTCTTGCGTGGTCGGAACGATAGAAAGGATGAAGGGGGGTGATTTAGGAAGTATAACAGTTAAAGGTTCAGGAGGATGAATTGGAAAATCCGACTCATCAAACAAAACTGGTTCATCCTCAATACTATCCTCAATACTATCCTCATAATTCTCCTCAAAAATTATCTCATCCATGCAATTATCATCAAAATCAAGACGCAAATGAAGTTCGGGAGAAACATTTAATGACTCGGGATGATGAATTTGAGAGAAAAATTCAGTCAAATCTGTGGGTTCATCATCCAAAATATTCCCAGCGTCAATATCCTCGATCAAATGAAAATCAATTTTCTCAGATACCTCATCAAAAGCATGGACATCAATCAATTCAGGTTCAAGATTGGAGGTGTAGAGGTCAAAAGGATTGGTGATGGTTTCACTCGAAAGGGACCCTTCACAATCTGGCAAATCAAGCACTACAAAGTCGCACAACTCATTAAACGTTTTATCTTCAACTGGTGAATCATTTGGAACATTTGATAGATATTCAAAACCGGAGTTGTGGGATTCAATTGGTGATGGGTAGGTTTGATTTGGAAGGGTGTTTAGCGCACTTTCTCCACTTAAATTCTCGATCTGTCCAATCGCCTCATCATACATTGGAATTTTTGGAGCTAGTTGGAAACTAGCTACCGGGTTACTAGGTTGCGTAAGGGCGGCCATGGACGCATCCACATTCCTCATCATTTGGTTTGTCGCTACCATATAGGCTTCCAACGACTGTTCCAGACTAGACATGGGTTGTGAAGGGGTTTCAGTAAAAGATTCAAAGTTGTTTGGATACGTGAAACTCCCAAATGGCTGTGTAGAGGCAATGTCTAGGGAAGGTGCGGAAGTTGAGTAGGACTGGTAGGAATTGAATGGTTGGACAGGAGTAGGATCAATATTTGGATAAAAATATGAATGGAGTTGTTGATCCAAAGAACTGGAAGTGTTGAAAGGAGTGAAAGATCGGTTACCAGATTGTTCACTATGTTCAGCAATAGACATGGGTTTCGGAGTTACAATAGAACTCGAAAAAGGAGTATCAACGTAAGAAGGTGGTGAAGGTTGAAATGGTTGATACAAAGTGGATTGCGGAGTCGAACTGTTTCTCCTAGATGCTTCTATTCGATCTTTCAAAGAAATTTTGGGCATGGAAGGGTCGTCCGTAATTCGACCAAAACAATTCGCGTAAGAAGCAATGTTTGGTTGAGGGTACCAAAGTTCGGCAAGAGTTTTGAGAGGTGGGGCCCCCATGATGTAAGAAAGGAGAAGAAAAAGAATGTGGGTGCAAGTGGGGTGCACGGATTTCTTAGCGACAAGTTGCAAGTTTTTGTAAAAAAATTTTCTTTTTGTGTTTTTTATTTTTTATATGGAGTTTTTTGCAAAAAGATTTTTGATAAAAGGCTTAGACACACGTTCAATCAATCACAAATGCACAATCAAGCCTAGATCTAGGGTCACCTAGGTCAGCTAGACAGCTCCTAACTGTTCCAAAGGGCAAGAAGTAGGACCTTAAACCGCCTTTTCACCGCCAATTGTGGCCAGGTAAGCACAAGTAGAGAAAGGAGGGATCCGCTCACGAATCACCGTGAGACGGGCCTTTTAAAGTTACCTTTCACTAACTGTCTAGCCTAGGTAGCACAAAATCAGGTTAGGATCAACGGTCGATGCTTACAACTATTCCTTTGTCCTATTGAGCGTGAAGTCCTTAGGGCTGAGTCTAATCTTTTTTAATTAAATGATGGTCAATGCAATATGCCTTATGTGATTTTTGGGGTCCTGGGAAAGGTGATGAAATCCCCACCCAATCTGAATTGGTGTTCAAACCCCTTAAAGTCAATTTAAAATATGCAAAGCAGTAAACACTCACTTGCAAACAAATTTTTTTTTAACGCGGCGCAAAGAATCCTGCACAAGATCAATTATTGGAAGGGGGAGAAATTTTTGGCACAAAGAATCCTGCAGGAAATTTTTACAGAGGAGATATCAGGGGATTCAGAGAAGAAGAAAGGGAGCTTACAGAGGAAATTCCTTTTGCTGACGTCACCAGATAACCGCGGATGCGCGGTCGGAGAAGGGCTCTCGCGGCGGAATCGCGATCTGCTAGACTGTTCGGTTCCCAAGATTTTTTCTGTTCCTCTGTTTTGATTTTCCTCTTGTTTCCCCCAATCAGAGCAAAAATCTGTTTTGAATTTCAAAATTCAAAAATTGAAGCAACGCTTCAGATCCCTTGCGCTGCGCGCTGCGCGCCACGTGTCAAAAGCAGACACGCCAGCGCCAGAAGCGTTACGCCCTAGGCAGCGCACCCCCAATCAGAGCAAAGCTCTGTTTCAAAATTCAAATTCTAAAATTGAAGCAACGCTTCAGATCTCTTGCGCTCTGCGCTGCGCGCTACGTGTTGAACGCAAGCATGCTAGCGCAGTTGCGCTGCGCGCCACGTGTCGAACGCAGGTATGCTAACGCAGGTGCGCTAGCGTACCGGCGCTGGAATTTAAAGAATTCCCCACCGTTAGATCAAAAGATCTAATAATAACAATAAATTATTAATTAATCAGAATTAAAATTCTGTTCTAGAAAGATCTTTCCAATCTTATTAAAATAAGAAGATTATCTTCTGTAAAACAGAAGCCCTAGGATTAAAGATCCAACGGTGGGGAAATATCCCCAAATCAATCAGAGAAAGCTCTCTTCAACTAACTTAACAAATCAATTGGCCCTATATAAAGGCCCTAAGACTTCAAGTCCCATATAGAAAAAACCCTCTACAAACTTTGAGAAAATACTCAAAGGGAAAGAAAGGCAAGCCTTTGAAGAAAGAAGATCATTTTCTTCATCTTTAAAGGTAAAGAATTATATTCTTGAAAGACAGAGATGAAATCATCTCATTAAAGAAGAAGAACCATCTTCTAAAAAGATCAGAGATCTAAGAACAAGATCAAGGTCTTCAATAAAAGAAAAGAAAAAAGATCAAAAAGATCTAATTATAAAAGATTAAAAGAAGTAATTTACTTCATTCACAGATCTTTTGATCTATAAAGGCAGAACCTTTTGATAAGAACAAGAACTTTGGTTCTTGGATCTTGAGGCAAGGCCTCCTTTGAAGAACAAAAAACTTGTTCTTTGATCTTAAATTGATCAAAATGCGCTCTGCGCTATTGGACAGTGCTTTGCACTCTTGAATTGCGCCTTTGCGCTTATTGGACTGGCGCACAGCGCCAAAACTCGCTACGTGTCAACCACAGAACAATTTGCGCTTTGCGCTTCTAAAAATAGCGCACTGTGCTTTTGGACTGGCGCACAGCGCCAAGCGCACCACGTGTCACTCACTGGCGCACCCATAAACTGGCGCAGCGCACTTATAAAGTGCAATGCACTAACAAACCAGCGCTCAGCGCTAAGCGACACGTGTCACTCTTATGTGCGCTAGCGCAATGCGCTCTTTAATTGGCGCAAAGCGCCTGATGCGCCACGTGGCGCGCTGTCAGAACATACTTTGTTCTGATAAATGCTATGCATTTAATTCCAGACAAAATGTCAGAGCCCAATGGTTTGCATTATTAAAAGGGCAGAGCCCAAATAAAGGCCTAATAGGCAGAACATAAATGAAAAAGTTAAACATTTTTAACTGGATTTAGCCCGATTCTGGCCATAAGTCCTCAATTTAAATTGAACTGAGCCCAACTGCTCTTCCAATCAATTTACACCCGGTTCGAAGGTACATCTCTTTACTCCTCTGACATCTGTCATTGTAATCCTTCAACGTCGTCAGAGAGGTGACGGGTCCCGACAACTACACATTGCTACGGACTGTGAGGTCCTTAAACTCATGGACTATGATGTCTTTAACCTTGACCGTGATGTCTTAAAACTAATATCGGACCGTGGAGTCCTTAAATCTACGGACTATGATGTCCTTAACCTCGACCATGATGTCTTAAAACTAACATCGGACTGTGGAGTCCTTAAACCCATTGACTATGATGTCCTTAACCTTGACCGTGATGTCTTAAAACTAACACCGGACTGTGAAGTCCTTAAACTCACAGACTATGATGTCCTTAACCTCAACCGCGATGTCTTAAAACTAACATTGGACCGTAATGTTCTTAAACCAATTATCGACCGCAATATCACTAAACTAAACAATAGAGTCCAATTACTCTTTTGTTGGATCTAAACGATCCCGTTAAGTTAATCTTAGTCTAGAATTAGACTAACGTGTCCTTAACAAACGTTTAAGTTGATCTTAGCCTCAAATAAGGCTAACGTATCCTTAAACACAACCCCCCAAACCCAAATCTAAGAAAGATACGGATTTGGACTAATCCACGTCCTACGGGCGACAACACAAATTAGTCTCCGTATACAATCCACGGGCAACCAAACACAAAACAAACACCCACGACACGAAGTGACTATATGGAGAAGGAGAAAGTTGTTACCGCGATGTGGTAGCGTAATTAACTGCAGGGGCTTGCACCTGCAGGGAAGAGCGTCCCCACAATCAAAAACCCCTCAAACGAGGGGGAATCTGATGAAGTCTGCTACATCGGCCGCATCCGTTTAAACCTTCGATACATGGTGCCATAAATCAACTTGGCATCTTCGGAGAGATGGACGGATAGCACCAATTAGCATCTGCCCCCAAATTCAGGCAAGACGTCCAGTCTTCCCGGCTTCCGGCGGTAAACAGATTCTGGCACGCCCGGTGGGACCTTTTCCTCTTTACACTCCACACTTCGTGTGTCGTGTTTTTCCCGCGATCAGATAATCGCGGTGTATATGTGTTTTTGGTTGCCCTTAGGGGAGTGGATACTGAAGCCGGCATTTCGTCTCTATGAAGAATGGTGTTTGCTCCCACCCTAGCAACTCAGGCTCTGTTATATCTGGTGGAGTCAAGTACGGGCCATTTGCAGCCTCAAATCTCTGCAATCCGGCTCTTTAAGAAATCAACGGGCTTCTTTTTGGATCGATACTTCTACCTCCCACCCTCGGTGCCTCAACGCCGATGGAGGAATCCCAGAGGAAGTTTGTCTTCCACAGGCTGGTTCCCCAAACAGCAGCTTTGCCGACGGAATCAGTCCTCAAACAACTGGCACATGCCAAGGACCAAAGTCGACGCAGGGGGCAAAATAGTCAAGCTCTCAAAGGAAACAGGGGGCAGGCTCAGCAAAATCTTGAAGCTAATCAAATCCCGGCCGTAATAAACGGTCAATGTCGATATCAGCGTCATACAAAATGAGCTGGGGGCAGTTCTCCGTATGGTCCTGTTTCAACTCCAGTGGTGAATGTTGTTGTTCCAACTGGGAACAGCTTCAAACTGTTGTGAAGGGTCAGACAAAATTCTCCTACTGCAATATTGAAGAAGTCTCTGCAGCCCATGGAGATCCCACGAGAGCTTCGCAGCCCATGGAGATCCCACGAGAGCAGAAACTGGTTCGCTCCCTAAAGCAACTTTCCTCATCTATATATAAAGTACGGAAGCAAGTGAAGGTCTCTGTCGTCAACCGCGGCTCTTCCCCTAAACGTCAGCCAAATTCTAACAAATCCTCTTTCAAATACAAGGGGACTCACCCCAAAACGGATCCTGATATAAAGGTTCCTCCCAAAACCAAAGCGGCTTTTTACAACAAGAAGCCCAATAAAGCTCAAGTGCCCGAAGAAAACTCCAAAGGCCAAAAAACTCCAAACTTCCCAAGCCTGGGGGCATGGTAGTTCACGTAGTCTATGTGGTGAATTCCAAAGACGAAGTTCGAGCTTCTACTAGTCACTGACCTCAAACTCGGTCCTTAACAAAAGTTCAACTGCAACGTGAAAAGATGCAGGAGATGCTTGCTCAGGCGGCACCACTCGCTAATCCATCGTCTAAGGCAAATCTCGAAGAAGCACCTGGAGAAAGAAATCTGGCATGGCGCTGATGCTACGCTTGACAAGCTCCAGCCCATCCACCTGCCCAGATACTATACGGGAGGGAGGGGTTAAAAAGGCTGTTGAGGTGCCAAGGCGTATCCTTCTAACAGACTGCTCGAAAAGCTAAGTTCTACAACAGGATCTGGAGCGTCCCTGGAACTCAGCGAAAGTTGCCCAACGGGAGAATGGAAACGATCGGGCTTGGATATGTTCGGTCCAAGAAACGCGAGCTACTCTGCGACTGCTATGTCGTACATGACTTTGATGAAGAAGGAGATGCTCAATGGGATGATGCTAACCCTGAACCGGAAAAGGCCCCCGACGTGAAAATGCCCAGTCCGTCGTTCGAAGAACAAATGGACAAGCTTATAAGGGAAGCTGGTCAAAAAGTTCGAGACGACCATAATCGCGAAATGGCCATCTACGAGAAAGCCAGGATGCAACGCCTTTTTCAACAGGCTGCGAAAAATGAAAACGCCCCTCCCTGTCAACCTGTTGTAAAAAAGGCCCGACACAGAGGCAGAAACAAGTCAAAGAGCGGAAAAGGCGTTCGATAGCGACAAAGCGGGATCAAGAAGTCACGCAATCATGAATCGAGCGGTCCGGATTTGTCTCTTATGAAGAAGATGAGTCGAGCATACTCTTTTCCTCAAGACAAGACAAAGAAAATACTTGATCTCGCCATAAAACATCAAATGATTACACTTCCGGAATCCAAGCACCCCGAGCAAGCCAGCGAGATCTCTCACCCAGACTATTGCTCTTATCACCAAGCGATAGGACATCCTCTCGAAGACTGCTTCACTTTTAAGAATTGGGTTGAAGACCAATATCAGCTCGGCAAATTCGCTCTATCCAGAAGTTGGAGGGTAACACCGTCGCAGAAGCATGAACCCAAATCTGCGAGAGTAGAACCAGATCAACATTGGTCTTGGAAGCGAGCTCGTACTTGTCATATGATAACACTATCAAAAGAAGAGCCTGAGGACAGGGATGACCTCCCCTGGTACTTCAAAAACGGTGATGATAAGGTAATCTCAGAATTTCCACCGACGCCGAAAGAGCTGGAAGATGGAATATACACTACCGCAGATAACCTCAAGAAGATTGATTTGGGAACGGCAAGTGACCCGTGACCTACATTCATCAGTGAGCTGCTATCTGAAGAAAAGGTGGCTGCGTTAAAAGACGTGCTTGTGCAGCATAGAGATTGCTTCGCATGGAACTATTCCGAAATGCCAGGATTAGATCCAGAGATTGCGGTCCACAAACTGACGATATCCCCGGACATCAAGCCAATCAAACAAGCACCGAGGAGAATACGGCTTGAGCTTGAGATGAGCATCAACGCCGAGGTTAAGAAGCTAATCGATTCTGGCTTCATCCAAGAGGTTCAGTATCCTGATTGGATCGCCAACATCGTCCCAGTGATGAAGAAGAATGGGACAGTACGCATGTGTGTGGACTTTCGGGATCTCAATAAAGCCTGTCGGAAGGTTGATTTCCCAGTACCGGTCACTGAGCTGATGATAGACAATACGTCCACTCACGAAGTTTTCTCCTTCATGGACAGATCGTCAGGATACAATCAAATAAAGATGCATCCCGAAGACCAGAAGCACACCGCTTTCCGGACCCCTTTGGGTATATTCTGCTACAAGGTGATGCCCTTCGGTCTAAAGAACGTCGGTGCCACCTATCAGAGGGCCATGACGAAGATCTTCGATGACCTCATGCATGAAATCGTCGAATGCTATATCGACGACCTCGTGGTTAAAAGCAAATCATACGAGGAACATCTCGAACATCTGAAGATCGTCTTTCAACGCCTTCGGCAATACAACCTGAAGATGAACCCTCTCAAATACGCGTTTGGGGTGTCCTCACGTAAATTCCTAGGATTCATCGTCCGACACCGAGGTATCAAGATAAATCCGTCAAAGATCAAGGCGATCATGGAAATGCCTCCACCAAGGACTCTCAAACAATTGCGGTCTCTCCAAGGGAAGCTAGCGTATATCCGGCGATTTATAGCCAATCTCTCTGGCAAGTGCCGCCCTTACAGTCACCTGATGAAGAAAGGAACCCTGTTCGTCTGGGATCACAAATGCCAAGGCGAGCTGGACGAAATCAAGCAGTATCTGCAGAACCCGCCAGTGCTGGCTGCTCCGGTCAAAGGGAAGCCCCTTATTCTTTATACAACAGCTCTCGAAGGTTCCTTAGGCGCATTATGGGCACAAGAGAACGACCAAGGGAAAGAAAGAGCTCTCTATTACTTGAGTCGAGTTCTCCTGGGGGTAGAAAGCAATTATTCTCCCATCGAAAAACACTGCCTGGCATTGATCTTCACTATAACGATGCTCAGACACTATGCGTTGGCACATGAAGTCCGTCTCATTTCGAAGGTGGATCCCCTTAAATATTTAATGTCGAAGGCCATACTGACGGGGCGACTCGCTAAATGGGCCCTGCTCTTAATGGAGTTCTCAATAACTTATCAAGCTCTTAAGGCAGTGAAAGGCCAGGCCATCGCCGACTTCCTCGCCGAGCATCCGATACCGGCCGATTCCCATTTGAATTGCGAACTGCCAGACGAACGTGCGTTTGATGCGATCGACGGTGATAATACCCGATAGGAACTTTATTTTGATGGAGCGTATTCCATGAAGAAACGCAAACAGAGCGCGCCTATAATCAAATCAGGGGTAGGCCTTATCTTCGTGACCCTACAAGGAGGGATAATGCGCTTTGCTTTCTCCTTAACAGAGCCGAGGACAAACAATGAAGCCGAATACGAAGCTTTGATAGCAGGCCTCGAGATCGCCATCGACATGGGAATTGAAAACCTCCTCATATATGGAGATTCCTAACTGGTCGTTAGTCAAGTAAACGGCAACTACCAGACGTGCAAACCAGAGTTGGTAAAGTACGGTGAGAGGGTACAACAAATGCTGACCCAAATACCTTCCTACATGTTGGAAAGCATACCGCGTGCAGAAAATAGCAAAGCGGATGCACTAGCTAAGCTCGCTAAAGAACTGGACGACGAGAACCTCGATGACGTGAGAATCATTGTACAAAGCCGTCGGGTCCTCGCACCGGCAGAAATATCTCCGGAATCATCCGAGGAAAAGGAAGTGACAGAGCAGACGGCCCTGCAAATAAAAGACCAAGAAAAGGCTGAGGATTGGAGAGAAGTCTTTGTAGACCACTTCAAATCCCGTCGAACACCTGAAGATGCGTCTTCAAAACATCAGCTTATGAAACGAGCTCTGTCTTTTGCCTTCGTCAACGATACTCTATATAAGAGGTCATTTGATTCCCTGTGGCTGAGATGCCTGGGACCTGAAGAGGCGAAGAGAGTCGTTCAGGAAATTCACGATGGACTCTGCAGTTCTCACCAAGCTGGGCCGAAGATGAAGTTGAAGATCAAGCGGATAGGCTACTACTGGCCCACGATGATTCAGGACTGTCTCGAATATGCGAAGCAATGCCACTCATGCCAGATCCATGGGGACTTTATCCATCAGAACCCGAATCCATTACACCCGACAGTGGCTAGCTGGCCATTTGAAATGTGGGGGATTGATATAATCGGCCCTATCGAGCTGGCATCGTCCAGAGGACATCGATGCATTTTGGCGACGACTGATTACTTCTCCAAATGGGCAGAAGCAGTACCGCTGAGAGAAGTGAAGACGGAGAATATCCTCCATTTCTTCAAGACGCACGTTATTTATCGGTTTGGAACTCCGAGACGGATCATATCCGATAACGGGCCAGCCTACAGAAGACACAAAATTAGATGCTTCGCACAACAACATAACATAGACTAGAGATACTCCTCAGTTTATAACCCCCGAGCTAACGGTCTAGCTGAGGCTTTCAATAAGACCCTAACAAAGATCGTGAAGAAGACGGTATCCCGAAATAAGAAGGACTGGCACGAGAGACTGCAAGAAGCTCTCTGGGCGTATCGAACTACGTTCAAGACGGCCACGAACACAACGCACGCGTTGGTATTCGGTACAGAAGCGGTACTCCCCCTCGAGATAGAGCTACCCTCTCTGCGAGTGGCAGTCCATTATGAGCTAACGGACGAAGAGAATGCTCCCTTTCGCCTCGAGGAGCTCGATGCCCTTGATGAAACCCGGCTCATAGCGCAACAAAATCTAGAGGCTTATAAAGCAAAGATGACGCGCTCATACGAAAGATTGACTAGGCCGAGAACATTCCGCCAAGGCAAACTCGTGCTAATAGTCAAAAGACCTATGATCCCTAATCGCGCCAAACAGGGGAAATTTGAGCCAAACTATGAAGGCCCGTATATCATAGACAAGGTCTACTAGGGTGGGGCCTCTCTACTCATGGACATGCATGGTGAAAGACCTTTCAGGCCAATAAACGGTCGCTTCCTGAAGAAATACTACGCTTGACGAATTATGGCCTAGGTCAATGATAGATGACGACGACTATGTCCGCTCGCTATCTTCCTAAGCCCAAGCTCTATCAGTAGTAACCGGCTTTCTTTACAATGGACCGAAACGTCCTTAAACTAGCAACGGACCACTATGTCCTAAAACTAGTTGTTGACCGAGATGTCGAGAAACTACGGCAGATTGCAGCATCCCAAAGCTGATAAAAAAACGGTATGTCCATAAGCAAAATGGGTACGGATGAAAATCCGAAAGGGCTCCGTGAGTAAAAACAGGAGGGCCACTGGCGAGTCTTGTGAAAACCCGAAAGGACGCAACCTCGTTAGAATAAAAAAAAAGAAAAAACAAAAAAAGGGGAAAACGGTATGTCCATAAACAAGATGGGCACGGATGAAAACCCGAAAGGGCTCCGTGAGTAAAAACAGCAGGGTTACCGGCGAGTGTTTGTGAAAACTCGAAAGGGCGCAACCTCGTTAAAAGACACTTGCTAGGTCCTCTCGACCTTGTAAGGAGAAATCACCTGCGTGAGATCCTTACGACTCACAAGGGAGCAACTGTAAGGTTGCTAGGCACGCGCACAAGGGTCTACGAGGCATCAACCATGCCCGAATAAAAATTTAGCCGTGCCGAACAACCCGAATACGGAACTTTAAACTAGAGATTAGGCGAAAACTAGCATGCTAAACACTTTAACACTAAGTGAGAGGGATTACAACCTTTGTAGATCCGGTCCTTCACTTCATATGCTCCGTGTTGTGGTCCCTTCGCTGTGATCATCGGGATCCGGACTCTCGAGAGGTTCCACGAAGAGAAAGATGCAACCTTTGCTTCCGATCTTCGATACTAAGATGATCTACCTTGAAGTTTCTTTAACACAAGCTAACACTCATGAAATGATGTGAACACCCTCATCTAAATGGCAAGGGAAGATGAGGATGATGAAGTAGGATTTTTGCTCTATTTATTTATCTTTTTCTCACAATTATTCATCACCTTTTGAAAAACAAGTAAGCTTTTTCATGAAAGAATTGAAGGAAGAAGATGAACAATATTAGTTATCCTTTTGTGATGAATAGGAAATGAAATAATATGATAGATAATGCAACCATGGTCAAGCCAACCCTTGTAGAGAATTAACTAGGGTTAAAGGTTTGGTTAGGGTTTTGGAAATATCTAGCATAATATCTTAACAAAGACAAAGAAAGAAAACTTCTAGAAACTTCTAGAAAGCCTTAACCCTAATCAAACCCTAACCATGTTTAATCTCTACTAAACAAGTTGCATTATTTATCATATCATGTTACAATATTATATATCACATATAAAATATTTATTGCAACAAAATAAAATAATACATTTAACATATATCGCATATATATTAATGTATTACCCGAGTGAGAAAAAGAATCTTTTAGTGAGCAAATATTAGCTAATGTAATTTAATATATCATATATATTATTATACATTAAATTATCGAATCAACACTTGATCCGACAATCCGGCTATATCGCATATAACCGACTAATATTTATCCGTACCGATTTGCCGAATCAACACTTGATCCGACGACCCGGCTGATATCAAATATCGCGAGAATATAATACGGTATCACATATCGCATTATCCTCGGTCCCGCACATATCACATATGTGCCCCTACTCCGTTTTGCCTGAGTCAAGAAACCTCTGTGTAGGACTCTAAAGAATCGTCAATATGCCGGCAGTAGGTGATGATCATATCAAATACCCACAAGCTGCAAGCGGTCAGCTAAACGTAACAGCTACCCAGGTATTGAGCGCTCAGAAGATCAACAAGCAAGCCTGTACATTCTCCTGTGAATCCAAACAGTAACACTCCCGTACAGTCCGGTCTCGTCGTCTGATATGTTGCATATCTCGCCTAGGGGTGGTAAACGTCAGACCCCAGTAGCTTGATAAGTCGTGTCGATTTGAGGTCTATAACATTTCGAGAAACTACTGATAACACTTACCAGTAAATCTCAGCAACCCTGGCCAGGGATTTCCGGTTATAGCCAATCGAACACAGCACAACATCAACTCCCTATACCGGGAGAGACGAATCCCCTCCTATCGCTCATTGCCTCCATATGATTCGGGACTGTACCCAAAAGCCACCTTTTTGCACGCCCTCTTGGACGTGGTATGATGGAAATCAAAGCACAGTGGGAATCACACAAGACTCTATGACGATCTCGGGTCAACAGACTACTCTGTACCAGTGTCACCGGAGAACTGCCATCTGACGTATGGTATAATACCATCTGGGAGTTCTCGGCGAGTCCGTCCAGTGTACCCAGTCTCCACTGAGCACCCGTACACCATCCTTGATGTCAAACACCGATGGATATGGGATCATCCATCGCCCATCATATGGGTCAAGATGCGTATACGCTAGTCTACTCTGGTGCATCGATGCCCTGTCTCGATACACCCACGACTAGGAACAGTTATAGGATGTACTCGTCGAATACCGTGGCCCCACTAGTATGATCTCATCATAGTCCCAGTAGTCGAGTACATATCCTAAGGGCTTTATCAACATGTAATATAGAGACAATCAGAGTATATGTTAAGATAAAGTACAACCAGATAGCATACTATCATGTTGAGCAAGAAAGTCCTCCCTATATATGTCCTAGCATCCACTACAATATACATCGTATGTACAGTAATGGCCTCTAGGGCATACATATAACTAACAGCAACACACTTAGGGATCCCCACGATTCCTAAGGAGAAATTACACTTGCGAAATCCTCACAACTCGTAAGGAGAACCCTCTTATGAGACCCTCACGGCTCATAAGATTTGAAAGACTTAAGCTACAGAGACATGAACCTGTTCTTAAGCAACCCCCACAACCTTCGATACTGCCCTACAAGCGGTGCAACACTGACCCTTGTATACAATTCACGGGCGCGAATAAACATTTCCCTAGCGAAGTCCCACTCGTGACTAGGGATATGTTCGCACGGAGAACAACCCTTGTGAGCCCTCTTGACTTATAAGGAGAAAACTCTCTTGTAAGATCCTTACAACTTACGAGAAACCATACACTTAGGAGTCCCCACGATTCCAAAGGAGAAAACGCACCTACGAGATCCTCACGACTCGCCGGGAGAAATACCTTTGTGAGACCCTTCCGGCTCATGGAGTCAAAAGCTTTAGTAAACAGGATCCTAACCCTGTTCGCTAAGCCACCTTTGTTCGATATCGACAGAGGCAAATGATGATTCGCTCCTGGCCATATTCCAGTTGTAGCGGTGCTGATGCCGAAATCGGTGTCTAATCCCAAGCTTGCGGCGAAAAACTAGCGAGCCACACATGCATACGAAATAGCCGAAATGATGGGGCAACTTGCAACAAAATCAGAAAGTAAAAAAATGTATGCATGCAAAATAGCCGAAATGATTGGGCAACTCGCAATAAAAAGTAGCGATTAAAAATAAAATAAATAGCCGAAATGATTGGGCACCGCGAAAAATAGCCGAAATGATTGGGCAATCGCGACCTTCGCGATATAAAAGCTGAAATAATAGAGCATCGCGGAAAGAATTGAAAAAAAATAAATAAATAAAAAATAATAATAAAATTTATGCCCTACAGGTGAAATCACAGCAGTCCCTGTATACAATCCAGGGGCGCAAACAAAGAAGGAATCACACATCTCCCTCCTCCCCAGGTTTCATCCGAAGAAGAAGCCAAATCTCGATGGGTCACAGATAGCCTGGAGATCATATCAACATTCGTCTCAGCAGACACAACATCAAGTAAATCAGAAACGGCGGCAACTCCCAGTTCCATGACTCGGCGGTGTACAGATGACCGAGAATCAAATCCCAACTCCGTGAAATGCGGATATAATCAACAAAATTCCTGGTCACGTGGAACGCGGATAACGTCACTTCTGACCCCGTGGAAAACTTCCAGAGCGGATCCTGGTCCTCGCAGAGCATGGCAGTAAACCCGTGTGAAGCATCCAAAACGGAGCCTAGTCCTCGCCGAACACGGCAGTGAACCCGTGGGAAGCATCTAGTGCAAAATTCCTGGTCACGTGGAACGCGGATAACGTCACTTCTGACCCCGTGGAAAACGTCCAGAGCGGATCCTGGTCCTCGCAGAGCATGGCAGTGAACCCATGTGAAGCATCCAGAGCGGAGCCTAGTCCTCGCCGAACACGGCAGTGAACCCGTGGGAAGCATCTAGTGCAAAATTCCTGGTCACGTGGAATGCGGATAACGTCACTTCTGACCCCATGGAAAACGTCCAGAGTGGATCCTGGTCCTCGCAGAGCACGGCAGTGAACCCGTGTGAAACATCCAGAGCGGAGCCTAGTCCTCGCCGAACACGGCAGTGAACCCGTGGGAAGCATCTAGTGCAAAATTCCTGGTCACGTGGAACACGGATAACGTCACTTCTGACCCCGTGGAAAACGTCCAGAGCGGATCCTGGTCCTCGCAGAGCACGGTAGTGAACCCGTGTGAAGCATTCAGAGTGGAGCCTAGTCCTCGCCGAACACGGCAGTGAACCCGTGGGAAGCATCTAGTGCAAAATTCCTGGTCACGTGGAACACGGATAACGTCACTTCTGACCCCGTGGAAAACGTCCAGAGCAGATCCTGGTCCTCGCAGAGCACGGCAGTGAACCCGTATGAAGCATCCAGAGCGGATCCTAGTCCTCGCCGAACACGGCAGTGAACCCGTGGGAAGCATCTAGTGCAAAATTCCTGGTTACATGGAACGCGGATAACGTCACTTCTGACCCCGTGTGAAGCATCCAGAGTGGAGCCTGGTCCTCGCCAAACACGGCAGTGAACCCGTGGGAAGCATCCAGAGCAAACATCGGATTGTGGAGTCCTTAAATCCACGGACTATGATGTCCTTAACCTTGACCGCGATGTCTTAAAACTAACGTCGGACTGTGAGGTCTTTAAACTCACGGACTATGATATCCTTAATCTCGACCGTGATGTCTTAAAACTAACAATCAACCCCAATGATTTTACACTAATTTTAGCTTGGTTCAAGGGTACATCTCTTCACTCTTTTGATATTTGTCGTTGTAATTCTTCAACGTCTTCAAAGAGGTGACGGGTCCCAACAACCACACGTTTCATGGACTGTGGAGTCCTTAACTCCATGGGCTATGATGTCCTTAACCTCGACCGTGATGTCTTAAAACTAACATTGGACTGTGGAGTCCTTAAATCCACGGACTATGATGTCCTTAACCTCGACCGTGATGTCTTAAAACTAACATTGGACTATGAGGTCCTTAAACTCATGGACTATGATGTTCTTAACCTCGACCGTGATGTCTTAAAACTAACAACGGACTGTGGAGTCCTTCAATCCACGGACTATGATGTCCTTAACCTCGACCGCTATATCTTTAAACTACGGTATCCTGGAAAACGTCTAGAGTGGAGCCTGGTCCTCGCAGAACACGGCAATAAACCCGTGGGAAGCATCCAGAGCAACCCCTGACCCCGTGAAATGCGGATAAGGACAACTTCGTCCATCACTCGCTGGTCCTCACGACTCATAAGGGAGTAAATTCTCTTGTGAGATCCTTACGACTTTCAAGAGAAAACGCACTTGAGAATCCTCATGTTCTTAAGGAGAAATTACATATACGGGACCCTCTCGGCCGGTAGGGAGAAAATTCTTTATGAGACCCTCACGGCTCATAAAGTTGAAAAGTTTTAAGTGACAGATCCTAACCCTGTTTTCTAAGCCATCGCCACTCTACAAAGAGCCTAAGACTGATAGCTGTACGCTATCTACAGATCACACTGGCTAAAGTCACATGGCAAAGAACACAGCAAGAAAGAAGAAAGCAGAAAAATGACACAAGACATTACGAAGAACGTGTATCTTTTATTCATGAATTCGATTGAGTACAAAATACATCGTGTTAAAGAATAAAAGAACAAATACATTTTATTCACAATTACAAATGATACAAAATTTTCATTGAGAGGAAAGCGCTTTTAATAATCCGATCAGCTGCTCGCGCACTTCCCTCAGCCCCTCTTCCTGATCAGCTGCCGCAGCCAACTCTGCTTCGACCTGGGCTCGTTGCTACAAGTAGGATGAGAGTTGTTCCTCGACGGCTCGCTGAGCTGCTTCACGAGCTTGTGCGTCATGCTCAACGATATCGAGCTTCTGCTTCAATGTTAACCCATCAGAGATACATTGCAGAAGGCCCTCGAAGATAACTTTCACCTGGGCAGCTTCGCGTCGACCTCAGCGTGCAGTCGAGCAGACTCGCTTGAAGTTTCTTTGCATTCCCTTCGCTTTAAAGCCACTTCTTGTTCAAGATGGCGGAAGTAAGAAGCGCTCTGCTCGATCCATGCCGCCCGTTGAGTGCTCATAGCCAGAATCTCAGGTGCCGGACGCTTAAGCTCAAGCTCATGCAAGCAAGCCTCGATCTCCCGGCAGCGATTAACCCAAAACTCAATGACACCCTCACCATGAAAGTTCATGAGCGTCGCCAGCATAGGATTAACCTCTGAGGCAAAATCCACAGCAGACGTGGGAGTCTCTACGTCGAACTCCTCGATATACTCGCTCAGCATGCGTAGGCTGGTCACAGTACCTTTGGATGATGGACACCTGGAAAAGGGCACGGCCGGCATTATAATACAAGACTCGAACGGGGTTGGAGTCGATATGATTGCTGCAAAATAGATCATAATCAGATGTCGGCTCAAGAAATAAAGAAAACAAGCAAAAAGTAGAGTCTACTATACGGGCTGCAGTAGGGGGCAGAGCTGGGAGTACTGGTGGCGCAACGACAGCCTCGTCCCCTCCTTCAATTCGTAAGGCTACACGCAATATAAAGAAGAGTTAGAAATAATGCGACTGCCCGTTAAAGAAGAGGACGTCGTTTAAAGAAAACACTCACCGACACCAGCAGGCGGACTCGTCTCGGAAAAGAAGGAGAAGTGTGGGTGCAGCACCTGGTACAGGTGGTCAAAAAGGACTCCTGCAAAGACGCAATAAGTACAACGTCAGTACATAAATTATGTAGCTTAAAGATAAGACTGATGAGTCACAAATCCATACCTTCCAGCATCTGCGACGGTGCGAGAGAAGGAAGAGAAGTGGTCACCGTCAGAGCAGTAACTGACGGCGCTCCCTCGAGTAACGCGGCATCAGCACTAGCCGCACCTGCGTTAGAAACAAGATAAACCCTGTCAAGAAGGATTGCAGAATAAAGAAAGAAGGGCGGTGACCCAAAATTTACCTGATGAGTCGCCAGCCGGAGCCATGACGAGGGCGCCACTTGATGCAACGGTGGCGTCCCCCTCCTCCATTGGGGTGGTCTCACCTCCCGTTGCCTCGTCCCCTGACTCCACAGGAACCGTCTTCACGCTAGCAACGCCGGAGACGACGAGGAACCGTAGATAGGGAGAGCGATAATCGGAGCAGTGCCCGACTCTTGAGAAAGAGCGGCCATCTCGTGCTCAGCGATCATGCCCGTTTCACCCGCTACCACCTCGGGCGCAGTGGTCGCAACCGTCTCGTCCATCGTTGCTTTAGGATTGTCTGTAGCAGCCGTTTCATCCACTGCTTCCTCAGGCTCGGCCGTAGCAGCCGTCTCACCCGCCACCACCTCGGGCCCGGCATTGGTAGCCATCTCGGGTATAGCAGTCGTGACTGTCTCGTCAGCCACTATCTCGGGCCCGGCAACTATGGTTACATCGCCTACCGTCGCCTCGGGTTCAGCAGCTACCTTCTCCACCGTCTCCTCAGGCTCAACGGTCGCCGCCACTCCCTCAGAAAGGCTCGGCCCTGCAGGACATGATATATAAGAATTGATAGTTTAAAAGCTTTGACAACGAGATCTCAAAAAAAAAACATTACCTGAGGCGGATTTACTGTTGGCTTCCCGAGCTGCACGTGCCGCCCGTCTATGAGCAGTAGACAAGGAGACCAGGAGCTCCTCTGAAGGAGTAGCAGCGGAAGTAATGGCGCTTGAACCTGCTCCCACAGCCAAAGCAGTGCTATGCTCCCTTGCCGCGCGCCTCAGGCACTTCCTTTCCTCCCGAGCCGTCACGATAGACCTTTTGGAAGCCTCCTTCAGTAAAGCGTCGTCATTCGCATTCAGGGTTGCCTCCAGAGCCATAAAGGCTTCCATCATCGGCTTTTTAAGTAGGGCCTCTTGCGGCAATCCCGAAGAGGCCGGGACTTCGGTAGCTGGCCCGGGGAGAATTTCCGCATCGGCTTGCGAGGTAGGTCTTGTGGTCCCTGCAATAAGACAAAGAGCGGGTCAGATTACTCATAAGAAATGGGAGCAGAAACATAGCGAACCGAAATGTACCAAGGCCTAAGGATGCTCTAAGTCGTTCTTCCTCCTCGAAAGTCTTGAGAGAAGCAACGAAGGCTTCTTCGGTAGAAATGCCTGTTAAAGAAGGAAAAGCGTTAGTCAAACATAACGATAAAGGTACGATGCAATGACAAAAGAAAATACAACTAATGATTACCTGATTGCGCGAGTTTAGCCAACCAATCATCGCGCCTTGCCAATCGCTCGGAAGCTGCGATGGCGGCCGCCAGATCAGTGTCATCTGGCAGCATAAATAGACCTTCGTTGGTCCCGTACTCACTCAAGCCCTCGCTATAAGGAGCATGAGGTTCCTGACCAAATGCAACGTCAGCAGAGAGGATCAACTTCTTCTTCCTCTTCTGCGTGCGAACCCCGGTCGCACCCAAAATCAGCTTACGCTTCGTAGGCATCTTGGGACGGCGGGTCCCGATGTCCGAGCCCACGCCGGATTCAGGCGAAACCACGTTTACCTTCTCCACGGGAGCATGGGGCGCTGAGGGCACGTCTACAGAATCACGGGGCAATCCGCGCGTGGGGCTTAGCACACGTAGAGGCTCAACTCCAGCATCTCCTCTTAGTGGAGGAGGGACAGGGGTCCTTCGCTTTAAGGGGACGTTACGATCGCTGGCGGGGGGCGCATCCTTGCGATCGAGCAGCAGTCGCTTCTCTTCCCTGATGACAGCGCCCATCGCGTGTTGATACCAGGCCCCGTATACGTTGAGGGCCCTTTGATTGATCTCAAAAACTATCTATAACCGCAATCAAGAACGGTGTCGCATGAAGCTAGCCGGTGAGTACGGGTCGGTCCACAGGGATTTTGTGAATCTCCTAGTCGCGCTTACGAGTTAATTCCGAAAGGTGTTCGGATTGGTTATTAAATCTAAAAACCTAAATTATTCTATCTACGATTATCTAGATTTATTCTTGCTAGGGTTAGGTTTGGGGATGGTTTGGAAATGCAGGTAAATCTCAATGCTTTCATACCCGAATGAAGATCTTTGAGGAGTTATGGTAATTATCAATAAAGGGGATTAGATCCATTCGGGAAGGTGTTCCTTCCTTTAGGTTCTTGTCCTTCCTTTAGAGATCCTTACCCTAACCTCCATGGAAAACGCGCGCAACCGGGCCTTTATACTACGGTGTCACCGCTACCTCGAGGGATAGGGTGTCGTAGGGCGCGGTGTGTGCATGTATGCATGGAGTCCTATTGAAAATATATTATGGGTAAGAAAGGGATGAGAGATCTCATCTCTCAAAATCCTTCCCCAAAGCTAACTCTAAGCAATTTATCCACGGAAAGAATTTAAATCTACCTAGGGCAAAGAATTGAAATCTAAACTAGAGCAAGGAATTAAATCTACTTACAGATGCTCTCTCCAATCATCAACGCAGGTTTGTCAGATCTGAATTCATGAGTTGAAAAGAAAACACCGATGCTCTCCATAAAGAGATCTGAATTTATTATTTAAAAGGAGGCATAAGAAATTACAATCTTTAGAGTCCCTATTTATAGAAGATAGGAAACCCTAGGTTACATTTGACCCGCATGTCTACAATTACAAAAATGGCCCTATAAAGACCAGTCAACGCCGCCACAAACTTTTGGTAAAAAGCAATCTTCCTTTTGTCTTCTTCTGGCCGCGGAACTGCGGCAATGGTGGGCTTGGGCCGTGGTTCCGCGGCCCAATAGTTGAATCACATGCTGAAATTTTCAGGTATTGTTTTGGGCTTTCTGGGCTTTAATATTCTGTATTTCTTTTCTCAATTTAGCTTCTGACTCTCTTCCAGATTTTCCAGTGAATATTGTTGTGGACTTTAACCGTGGCTTTGTGTCGACGTCTTGAACTTCGCTTTATGAACTGTTTCTTATGTAGGCTTGATCAAGATCTTCTGTTCATTGGTTAAAGTCCACTTTTTCATCGTCTTTACATCGTTTTCACTGTTTTCTGTCCAAGAACCTGTAACCTGTAACATGTAGCAGACATGTGTCAAAAGCACCTGTTTATTTATAAAAAGAATAAGAATGGGGAATATAATAATGCAATATTCTCGTGTGAACACCCTTGGAATGCAACTCGGCTCGCTAATGAAGAAGTGGGAGCCCGTATTTAACCGCATAAAATGATGCAGTGCACTCCGTATTCCCTCTCTGGTGGCCGCAGGCTCTTCCAAAAATGCCTCTAGTGTGACCCCCTGGTTATAACTTAGCTGCTGGGCGAAATGATGGGGGTTGTATCTCATAAAAAGTGCCGCCTCATTTTGCCTGAATACGAGGAAGCCCGGCCTGATGGAGTATAGATGTAGAATCTCCCGGGCTTTCAACACGGAGGCCCCGTCCTTGAAATTGTCGCGCAACGCCAACACTGCCATGGAGGTTTCCGGGCCGATTGTCAGGACCTTGTCCGTAAAAGACATACCCGCTCCGACCGTGCGCGGACGAAGAAGCAACCCCCTAGCCTCCCGCGGAGGCGGATTCACGATAGAAGCACCGATCACCCGCATAACTCTCGGGAATCCGTACTTCTCGTAAAACGAGGGTCTTTTATGAATACCAAATACCTCGAGCACGTGCATTTCCATCCACGAAGTAAAGTAGTGCATCGGGAAATTAGCAGCTTACACCCCCGGTTTAGTTGCGTCCGCCGCCACGCTAAGACCATGGTACAGGTGGGCCAACCCGGCAATTCCGATGGCCAATTGTAAGCCAACCACCATTCGATGTGCTGGGTAGAAGACGGACGGCCTCATATAGCGAGGGTGCATAGGGAGCGCGAACCAGCACAACCATAGCCCCAGAAACCCGAGAAAGAAAATCTCCTCGTCGATGCCCGGAGCAGCGATTTCCGACAAAGGGATGATTGCGGCATCGGGGAGATAAAAGCCTTTTTGATCGGCTTCCACTGCTGGTCGACGATCTAAGCCGAGGCCGAAGAGGTCGTCGAGCTTAGCAAATTTTTTGCCCCGTTGCGATAGAATCTCCGGTCGAAGAAAGCGGGCAATGAAGTCTGCGAAACTAACTCCCCGGCTTCCCGATTCCAAGAAAAGACTCTCATACATATTCAGCACCTTTATCAGACTCGGAAACTGGTGCCGAATAGCATTCTCCGACGCTAGGTCCATCACCAACGGCTTGGTGGCAAAAACATATTCGTCCGGAGGAAGAAGCTCCTCATAGTGCTCCCCCCTCACCGGCAGACCGGAAATCTCAGCAAATTCTTCTAGAGTGATGGAAACTTCCCTGTCCATTAGAAGAAAGGTATGGGTGGGGATGTTCCATTGCTCCATGAACGCCTTAATCCACAATGTCGGAGGAGCAGAATACTCGAACAGCGAGGCGTAAACTGCAGGGTATAGACCGATCTTCAGCAGATGCGCTTTCTTCGCTGACAAAATGTACCTGGCCCACTGCAGATACCCTGCCGAGTGTCGAGGGGTCAACCCGATGTTGTAGGGTTGTCCCCAAGGGCGCGAGTCGCCCTGGCATATGCGCCGCCCCAAAATATCCAAGGCTGCAGGCAGCTACATGGGTATGGCAGCAATCGAAGGTTGAAGAAGACCCTCCGAAGTCCAATTTACGACCTCTACGGCATAGTTCACCGGGGGTATATCTGCGTACGAGATCGATGAGATCGGATCCGATGGCGTTGCACAGGAGAAGTTTCGGCGACCTTTGATTATTTGGTCATACCACCTACCCCACAAGTGAAGGTTTTTGTACTCCGGGTCATAGTCTTTAATAAGAGCAAGAACCTTCCGGTCTACCGGTGCTTCAGGGAATCCTCCCTCTGAGCGGAAAAACAGGAATGAGAGATCAGAAGACATGTCGCCCGCAAGAAAGAACGAAATTCAAATTATCAGTGTCATAATTTAATTTTAAAAAAAAATCCCGACGCTCGGTACTTTAAAATTTGTATCACACTGCAATGCAGTGGAAAAAGGGACCAAAGGGGGACCCACAAAATCCAGATGACCATGCATCAATTAATAAGACAGCCTCATCATTGGATGAGACTATCAATTAATAAGGAAATCCTCAAAGAATATTCTCATTAAATGAGAAATCCCTCGAGACAAGGAGAAAATCTCCTTTTCAGAGCAAAGCTCTATAACAGAGTGACACTTGTCAAACTCTGGTCACGAGAGAATAAAATTCCTTAAAGAGCCTAACTCTGTAATGATGATGGAAAATCCATCAAAAGTTAATGAAAATTAATTCCTAAGGATTAAAATTCTGGGATCTTAAAGATCCATAAGAGAAAAAAAAATTCTTAAGAGTTCTTCATCAAAAGATCAAAAGATCTATATTGTCAAAAGAGCAGAGCTCTGACTCATGGGCTAAGAAACCCTAAGGAAAGATCTATTTAGATCTATGGGTTCATGAGAGCAAGGCTCTGTTTATGAAACCCTAAAAGGGTTTTCTTTGGATCAAAAGATCTATGAGAGCAAGGCTCCGTTAATGGGTTAGAATTAATTTAATTTAATTTTTACCTAAATCTAGTAAAGTTCTAACTCTTGAAAGTTCTTGGAAAGAAGAGCAAGGCTCCGAAATAAAAATTCTTGAAGAGAAGATAACAATCATCTGAGGACCAAGAGTCCTATTTATAGGCGCTGAAGCACCTCCTCAACTTCTGAGTTGATCTAAGGGCTCAGATGTTGCCACCGCTGCACTCACGTGTGCGCCACGTGAGCGCAATGGTGGGGGGGAGGCATTTGTTTCCCCCAATCAGAGTAAAGCTCTGTTTTGAATTTCAAAATTCAAAAATTGAAGCACCGTTTCAGATCCCTTGCTCTGCGCGCCATGTGTCAAAAGCAGACACGCCAGCGCCAGGAGCGCTGTGCCCTAGGCAGCGCAACCCCAATCAGAGCAAAACTCCGTTTCAAAATTCAAATTTTAAAATTGAAGCAACGCTTCAGATCCCTTGCGCTCTGCACTGCGCACCACGTGTCGAACGCGGGCGCGCTAGCGCAGTTGCGCTGCGCGCCACGTGTCAAACGCAGGCGCGCTAGCGCAGTTCAAACGCAGGCGCGCTCGCGCAGTTGCGCCAGCGCTGGAATTTAAAAAGTTCCCCACCGTTAGATCAAAAGATCTAATAATAATAATAATAAATTATTAATTAATCAGAATTAAAATTCTGTTCTAAAAGGATCTTTCCAATTTTATTAAAATAAGAAGATTATCTTCTGTAAAACAGAAGACCTAGGATCAAAGATCCAAAATGGGGAAATATCCCCAAATCAATTAGAGAAAAATCTCTTCAACTAACTTAACAAATCAATTGGCCCTATATAAAGGTCCCAAGACTTTAAGTCCCTTATAGAAAAAAACTCTCTACAAACTTTGAGAAAAAACTCAAAGGGAAAGAAAGGCAACCCTTTGAAGAAAGAAGATCATTTTCTTCATCTTTAAAGGTAAAGAATTATATTCTTGAAAGACAGAGATGAAATCATCTCATTAAAGAAGAAGAACCATCTTCTAAAAAGATCAGAGATCTAAGAACAAGATCAAGGTCTTCAATAAAAAAAAGAAGAAAAAAGATCAAAAAGATCTAATTATAAAAGATTAAAAGAAGTAACTTACTTCATTCACAGATCTTTTAATCTATAAAGGCAGAGCCTTTTGATAAGAACAAGAACTTTGGTTCTTGGATCTTGAGGCAAGGCCTCCTTTGAAGAACAAAAAACTTGTTCTTTGATCTTAAATTGCTCACCCAGACTATTGCTCTTATCACCAAGCAATAGGACATCCTCTCGAAGACTGCTTCACCATTAAGAATTGGGTTGAAGACCATTATCAGCTCGGCAAATTCGCTCTATCCAGCAGTTGGAGGCTAACACCGCCGCAGAAGCATGAACCCAAATCCGCGAGAGTAGAACCAGATCAACATCGGTCTTAGAAGCGAGCTCGTACTTGTCATATGATAACACTATCAAAAGAAGAGCCTGACGATAGGGATGACCTCCCCTGGTGCTTCAAAAACGGTGATGATGAGGTAATCTCAGAATTTCCACCGACGCCGAAAGAGCTGGAAGATGGAATACACACTACTGCAGATAACCTCAAGAAGATTGATTTGGGAACGGCAAGTGACCCGTGACCTACATTCGTCAGTGAGCTGCTATCTGAAGAAAGGGTGGCTGCGTTAAAAGACGTGCTTATGCAGCATAGAGATTGCTTCGCATGGAACTATTCCGAAATGCCAGGATTAGATCCAGAGATTGCGGTCCACAAACTGACGATATCCCCGGACATCAAGCCAATCAAACAAGCACCGAGGAGAATGCGGCTTGAGCTTGAGATGAGCATCAATGCCGAGGTTAAGAAGCTAATCGATTCTGGCTTCATCCAAGAGGTTCAGTATCCTGATTGGATCGCCAACATCGTCCCAGTGATGAAGAAGAATGGGACAGTACGCATATGTGTGGACTTTCGGGATCTCAATAAAGCCTGTCCGAAGGATGATTTCCCAGTACCGGTCACTGAGCTGATGATAGACAATATGTCCACTCACGAAGTTTTCTCTTTCATGGATGGATCGTCAGGATACAATCAAATAAAGATGCATCCCGAAGACCAGAAGCACACCGCTTTCCGGACCCCTTTGGGTATATTCTGCTACAAGGTGATGCCCTTCGGTCTAAAGAACGCCGGTGCCACCTATCAGAGGGCCATGATGAAGATCTTCGATGACCTCATACATGAAATCGTCGAATGCTATATCGACGACCTCGTGGTTAAAAGCAAATCATACGAGGAACATCTCGAACATCTGAAGATCGTCTTTCAACGCCTTCGACAATACAACCTGAAGATGAACCCTCTCAAATGCGCGTTTGGGGTGTCCTCAGGTAAATTCCTAGGATTCATCGTCCGACACCGAGGTATCGAGATAGATCCGTCAAAGATCAATGCGATGATGGAAATGCCTCCACCAAGGACTCTCAAACAATTGCGGTCTCTCCAAGGGAAGCTAGCGTATATCCGGCGATTTATAGCCAATCTCTCTGGCAAGTGCCGCCCTTACAGTCACCTGATGAAGAAGGGAACCCCGTTCGTTTGGGATCACAAATGCCAAGACGCGCTGGACGAAATCAAGCAGTATTCGCAGAACCCGCCAGTGCTGGCTACTCCGGTCAAAGAGAAGCCCCTTATTCTTTATACAACAGCCCTCGAAGGTTCCTTAGGCACATTATGGGCACAAGAGAACGACTATGGGAAAGAAAGAGCTCTCTATTACTTGAGTCTAGTTCTCCTCGGGGCAGAAAGCATTTACTCTCCCATCGAAAAACACTGCCTAGCGTTGATCTTCGTAATAATGAAACTCAGGCACTATGCGTTGGCGCATGAAGTCCATCTCATATCAAAAGTGGATCTTCTCAAATACTTGATGTCGAAGGCCATATTAACAGGACGGCTTGCTAAATGGGCCCTACTCTTGATGGAATTCTCGATAACTTATCGGCCTCTTAAGGCAGTGAAAGGCCAGGCCATTGCCGACTTCCTCGCTGAGCATCTGATACCGGCCGATTCCCCTTTGAATTGCGAACTGCCAGACGAACATGCGTTTGACACGATCGACGGTGGTGGCACCCGATGAGAACTTTATTTTGATGGAGCGTCTTCCATAAAGAAGCGCAAACAAAACACGCCCATAATCAAATCAGGGGTAGGCCTTATCTTCGTGACCCCACAAGGAGGGATAATGCGCTTTGCTTTCTCCTTAACAGAGTCGAGAACAAACAATGAAGCAGAGTATGAAGCTTTGATAGCAGGCCTCGAGATCGCCATCGACATGGGGATTGAGAACCTCCTCATATACAGGAACTCCCAACTGGTCGTTAGTCAAGTAAATGGCGACTACCAAACGTGCAAAGCAGAACTGGTAAAGTACGGCGAGAGGGTACAACAACTGCTGACCCAAATACCTTCCTACATCTTGGAAACCATACCACATGCAGAAAATAGCAAAGCGGATGCACTAGCTAAGCTCGCTAAAGAACTGGCAGACGAGAAGCTCGATGACGTGAGAATCATTGTGCAAAGCCGTCGGGTTCTTGCACCGGCGGAAATATCTCCGGAATCATCCGAGGAAAAGGAAGCGACTGAGCAGACGGCCCTGCAAATAAAAGACCAAGAAATGGTTGAGGATTGGAGAAAAGTCTTTATAGACTACTTCAAATCCCATCGAACGCCTAAAGATGCGTCCTCAAGACATCAGCTTATGAAACGAGCTCTGTCTTTTACCTTCGTCAACGATACTCTGTATAAGAGGTCATTTGATTCCCTGTGTCTGAGATGCCTGGGACCTGAAGAAGCAAGAAGAGTCATCCAAGAAACTCACGACGGACTCTGCGGTTCTCACCAAGCCGGGCCGAAGATGAAGTTGAAGATCAAACGGATGGGCTACTACTGGCCCACGATGATTCAGGACTGTCTCGAATATGTGAAGCAATGCCATTCATGCCAGATCCATGGGGACTTTATCCACCAGCACCCGAATCCATTACACCCGACAGTGGCTAGCTGGCCTTTTGAAATGTGGGGGACTGACATAATCGGCCCCATCGAGCCGGCATCGTCCAGAGGACATCAATTCATTTTGGCGACAACTGATCACTTCTCCAAATGGGCAGAAGCAGTACCGCTGAGAGAAGTGAAGATGGAGAATATCCTCCATTTCTTCAAGACGCACGTTATTTATCGGTTTGGAACTCCGAGACGGATCATATCCGATAACGGGCCAGCCTACAGAAGCCAGGAAATTAGCCGCTTCGCACAACAACATAACATAGACTGGAGATACTCCTCAGTTTATAACCCCCGAGCTAACGGTCTAGCCAAGGCTTTCAATAAGACCCTGACAAAGATCGTGAAGAAGACGGTGTCCCGAAATAAGAAGGACTGGCATGAGAGACTGCAAGAAGCTCTCTGGGCGTATCGAACTACGTTCAAGACGGCCACGAACACAACGCCGTACGCGTTGGTACTCGGTACAGAAGCGGTACTCCCCCTCGAGATAGAGATACCCTCTCTGCGAGTGGCAGTCCATTATGAGCTAACGGATGAAGAGAATGCTCACCTTCACCTCAAGGAGCTCGATGCCCTTGATGAAATCCGGCTCATAGCGCAACAAAATTTAGAGGCTTATAAAGCAAAGATGACGCGTTCATACGAAAGATTGACTAGGCCGAGAACATTCCGCCAAGGCGAACTCGTGCTAATAGTCAAAAGACCTATGATTCCTAATCGCGCCAAACGGGAGAAATTTGACCCAAACTATGAAGGCCCGTATATCATAGACAAGGTCTATCAGGGTGGGGCCTATCTACTCAAGGACATGCATGGTGAAAGACCTTTCAGGCCAATAAACGGTCGCTTCCTGAAGAAATACTACGCTTGACGAATCATGGCCTAGGTCAATGATAGATGACGACGACTATGTCCACTCGCTATCTTCCTAAGCCCAAGCTCTATCAGTAGTAACCGGCTTTCTTTACAATGGACCGAAACATCCTTAAACTAGCAACAGACCACTATGTCCTAAAACTAGCTGTTGACCGAGATGTCGAGAAACTACGGCAGATTGCAGCATCCCAAAGCTGATAAAAACTGTTGTGGTCAAAATTTGCACCCCGGTTGACCAAGTCAAAGTCAAGATCAACCCCAAGCCAGGTGGGCCCAAGCCCAGGTCAAGCGGGCCCATGCCCAAGTCGAGCCCGCAGCCAGCCTCCTCCATGCCAAAATATACATCATGTAATAAATAATTTTTATGTAATTTTTTATGCATGAATGTATGCAAAATGGGCATAAAGCCAAATTTTTGTAAAGCCCATGGCTTATGTGCAAAAATAAATGCCACATGAGCCATGAGATGGGCAAAATGCCATTTTGTAAAGCCCAAGGGGCTATATGTAAACATGTAAGCCTATATAAGCCAACATGATGATGAATAAAGCATATACTTTTCATTCTCTAAAAAACCTAGGGTTTGTACCTCTTTCCCCTTTCTGAAGGTTTCAAACCTTCTTCTTTCTTTTGAATTAAATCAAGAGTTTTACTCTTCCTTTTCCAAAACTAAATAGTTTTTCACCACAAAACCCACAAAGGGGAACTTGGATCTGTCATTAGATCTCAAAAAGAAGAGATTTTTAAAATCTCACATCTCTTGATCTTCAAGATCCGGCCAAACAACAGGGGGAAGAAGGAGACCCATCTCCAGAAACCCCACTTTGGGGAAGAACTAGGGCTCAGCGCTTCATCAGCTTCAAAACTTCTTAGGAGTTTAACTCCTCATATATATATATATACAAAATAATAAGTGCTCCTTTCTGGGAGTATAACTCCCATTGCAGGGACCAAGTCCCTTTTGCTGCTCGAGCGCCCACGTGCTGACACGTGGTGCGCTAGCGCTCTTGCGCCCAGAGCGCCAGCGCCCAAAGCGCTTGCGCTCGAGCGCCCACGTGTCGACACGTGGCGCGCTAGCGCTTTTGCGCTCAGAGCGCTAGCGCTCAAAGCGCTAGCGCCCGAGCGCCCACGTGCTGACACGTGGCGCGCTAGGGCTCAGTGCGCTAGGGCTCTTGCACTCAGAGCGCTAGCGCCCGAGCGCCCACGTGCTGACACGTGGCACGCTAGCGTTCAGTGCGCTAGCGCTCTTGCGCCCAGAGCGCTAGCGCCCTAGCGCCTATGTGCTGACACGTGGCGCGCTAGCGCCCAGTGCGCTAGCGCCTGAGCACCCACGTGCTGACACGTGGTGCGCGAGCGCTCAAAGCGCTGGCGCTGGCCCTACGCATCCTTTGGATGCCTTTTCTCCCTTATATATATATACATACATATATATATATATATATATATATATATATATACATAACACACACATACTCCACGACATTGTCTCTGGTAGAAAAAAATTTCTAATGGGGTGCTGCCCCGCACCTCGCAAGGGGGCTGCTAGCCCCCTTAACCCCCAGCCCGCTATCCGGGTAGCGGGACCCCCGTAAAACTCTGCGTGGCTCCCGACATATCCAAAACCCCCTTTCAAAACACATCACACGCACTACATATTGAGTTTTCATGACCAGTTTAACCCGTCAATCGGAGGTTCCCTCGCTCCAAAGGCGAGGGGTAATTAACGGCAGTTTAGTCCGCGGCTGCCAGAGATTCGGATCCCCACAATCATTAAACCCCGGCCTACCCAAGGCAAGGGGAATCTATAGTACGCCTGACAAGCGCGCGCGTATTCCCATCTCAATGGGGTGACGAAAAACACCCTATAGATTCTGGCACGCCCGGTGGGACCAATCTCTCCTCCCATATTTCGGGTTAAACGTTCATGCGAACTCAATCAATATATATATATATATCTATATTTATACTAAAATAATGCTCTTTCATGCAGGATTTTCAAGCAATCACCTTTCAACAATGTCTCCAAAGATGAACTCAGCTCCTATCTCATACACGATGAAGATGGACTCCAGGACGGTCCTCCCGGCCAGTCTTGGGCGACAATGGGAAGAGCCGCCGCTACCATTCGGCTCTATTCTGTTCGTGTCAGCTAACGCCATCCCAGCTCCTCAAGTCCCGGTGATGGACAAACCGGTCTCGAAAGGCAAGATGCCAAATATGATGGTCTCGAAGGTGCCCCAACCTAAACACAAGTCGGTGTCTGAACGACTTTCCTTAGCCCCAGCTGGGGGCAAGGCCATCAACACCAACAAAGCTACAAGGCGTCTCGAAAGGCAAGAGGCCAAATATGATGGTCTCGAAGCTCCCCGCTAATCGACTCACAATGGCTTTCCGGATAACGGATGCCCGTCAAGCCCTTAAAATTGAGAAGCTAAGGCAGAAAAGGCTCAGATATAGAGCCAACAAAAGGGCCAGGGCTCCTGCTAGGATGAACCTCATAAGGTTCGAAGAACAGGGTTACCCTGCCAAAGATGAGGAAATGGCTGGATATATTGTCCACACTGTCTACATGGTAGGCACGTGCAGCAAGAGCAAGGACGGGGCCACCACATCTCAAATCCAATCTTGCTTGAATGTGGTTGCCGTTTCCCAAGAACAGTCGCCTCTGCTGAGTGATGAAAACCCTCTCGATGAGGATGATAGGCAGAAAGACCCTTCGGTCCATAAGGAGTCGGGCTCGGAAAGCGAAGATGAGCCAACCTTCCGTCCTAAGAACGCAGAGCAACAACTTCTCCAAGAGCTCCGAAAATAACTCAGAAGTAAAGATAAGGAGATGTCCAAACTCTACTCCAAAATTGACGACTTGGCGAATGTCGTGATGTAGCTCACGGCCCAACTTGCCTCTCAGCCGCCCAATCAAGCAGAGGGCACTGCTCGTGAACCGGGAAATGGTGTCCCAAAGCAGCCGACGCCTATTCCCTCAAATCCAAAAGTAGGCGAACTACATGAAAATCAGTCGCATCCTATCTCGGGAAATGTCTTGGCTACCGATGAGCCCGCTAACTCAAGATCAAATCATGGATTTGGTTTCCAGCAAAGTCAAAACATTGATGGCCGAAGCCGAAGCGCAAAAAGATATCAGCAGTAGTAGGAGACCATATCCTGCTCAGTATGATCTGGTAGAATTTCCTAGCGGCTATGTCATCTCCAAATTCGGAAGATTCGATGGGACGGGAAATGCGAATCAGCACATCGCCCACTTCAAAGCCTCATGCGGGAATACTGAGGGTAATGATGCGCTTCTCCTCCGCCAGTTCGTTAATAGCTTGACCGATGTTGCTTTCGACTGGTACGCGAGCATACTGGATGGCTCCGTTACTACTTTCGTCCAAATGGAATCTTTGTTTCGACAAAGGTTCATGAGCGTCAGCGATAAGATCACCTTGCCGAGCTCGTAAAGACCAAGCCCAAGAACAACGAAAGCAGTACGGATTTTATAACCCGATGGCGCAATCTCTCCGTCAAATGTGAACCGCCGATAGAACAGGACCAATCTGTCAGTCTCCTTGTCGGAAATCTCAACAATTGGATGGCCCCGTTTCTATGCACCGCGGGTCTCAAAACATTTCAAGAGCTGACCAGGAAAGTTCAAATGCTGGAGCACTCAAAGCAGGAGTCCTCATCGGATTCCCAAAATAACAATAGGTCCTGGAGAAACCGAAAGGACGATAATCACAAAGGCGAAAATTCCGACGATTCTGAATCTTTCAATACCTCGACCAACCGAAATAAGCAAGGGTTGAACGGGCCTAATGCCAACCAGCCTCGGAAGCCAGTGTTCGGAGTGGGAGGAGAATCTCCACTGAAAGAGAAGCTGGATAAGGTCTATTCCTTCAGAAGGGACAAAATCCGTAAAATATTCAAAGACGCCCTGAGGAATGGTCTACAACTGCCAGAGTCAAAAAGACCGCAAGAAGCGAATATGACCGACGACCCCAAATATTGCCCCTATCACAGAGTGATAGGTCATGCCATTGAGGACTGCTTTGTCTTCAAAGATTGGGTCGAAAAGCAATACCAGGCAGGAGAGATAGAACTGTCTAAAGGCGTGTTAACAAACAGTCCAACTGCGACCGCCAATTTCACACAAACGGAGACCGAAGTTCTTCGTGAAACCGATTCTCTCAGACATCTGCCTTTCTCTGAAAACAGTCGACCACCACGTCATTAAACTGGGAACAACTGACCACCACGTCGTTAAACTGGGAGCAGTTGACCTCTAAGTCGTTAAACTGGGAATGTAAAATATATATATATATATATATATATATATATATATATATATATATATGTAAATAGACAAAAAATGTGTAAATAAATGAAAAATAAAAAAAAGCCGAATTGATGGGGCAACTCGCAATAAAAATCAGCGAGTAAAATAAAGATGAAAAATAAAGCCGAAATGATGGGGCAACCGCGACTAAATAGCCGAAATGATAGGGCAATCGCGACTTTCGTGATAAGAAAAGCTGAAATGATAGAGCAATCGTGGTATAAAAAAACGACGAGTAATGTGTCGCTCCTGGTACTATATTCCAGTGCAGCGATGCAGACGCCAACCAAAATTCAAATTCCCAAAACTCTCCCAGCCCTACGGCTAGTCCCCAAATTGACCATCGTATACAATCCACGGGCTCAAATAATTCTCAGCATACCCATGCACCACCGCAACCACCAGTTACGCGGCTTGTCTCCGCCTTTGGAATTATGCTCCATTGAGAAGACCCACTCATGTGTCCTCACGATACATGAGGAGAACAAACCTTTGTGGGATCTTTACGACTCACAAAGGAAAAACACACTTAGGAGTCTTCACGATTCCTAAGGAGAAAATACACCTGCGGGATCCTTACGACTCGTAGGAAGAAAATGCTTTTATGGGACCTTCACGGCCCATAAAATTGAAAAGTCTTAGGTGATAGGTGTTTCCTGATTTAAAATCAGGAAAGTTTACGGAGGAGGCATCACGTACTGGCACGTGACCAGCAGTCACGTGTTGGCATGTGACAATTAAAAGCAGCGGTAAAGGCAGATTCGGCTCCTTGATTAAATCAAAGGGAAGGCTCCAGAAAGGGTCACGTGCTCACACGTGACCAGGAGTCACGTGTTAGCACGTGATGGCTGAAAAGCGGCTAGAAGACAAAGCGCAGAAAGCAGAAGAAAGCTCATTCCAAGGGGTCACGTGCCTACACGTGACCAGGGGTCATGTGGCCACACGTGACCGGCTTTCAAAGCCTATCTATTTAACAGAATTAAATTCTGAACAGCATTCAAATCTTTCCAAAGGAGAATGATTATTTGGAACCGATTGGATTAAAGATTTAAAAGTGATTAAATATCACCTATCTATGGAAAAATCTTGAACTTGGAAAGATTTCCCCTTAAAATCTAACCGAAATAACAAAGGAATATCTTTGGATTCAAAATCCAATGGTGAATAAAATTCACCTAATAATCCAAAGGTCCAAATGAATGATGAACGCAAATCAAATCTTTAAAGAATACAAATCAAATCCCTCAATGAATGATTCACTAAAACTAATTGATTCTGCTCCTTCTCCTATAAATAGGAGCCAAGAGATACACAGAAAAAGAGAGAGACAAGAGGAGATACAGAGATCTATATACAGAGACATAGAGAGAAAAAGAAACAGAGCCTTGAGATTTTGGAAGAATTTGATCTTCTGCAAAAGAAAACCCTAGGTAAGAAAGGGAAGGCTTTTAAAAAAAAAAGAGAATTTAATTTTCAAAAGAGTTTAACTCTTATATTAAAAAGAAGAACTTAGTTCTCTCTTGTGGAGGATCTGCAAAGTGCACATCTCCCCATGAATTGAGAATTTAATTCTCATTAGGTTGAGATCCTGCCATGCAGATCCAAAGCATAGGGAGGGAATGAAAGTTTGAGAATTTAATTCTCATAGAACTATAGGAATTTAATTCCTTTAAAATAAAATTAGGGTTTAACCCTATGTTATAGGAATTTAATTCCTTCAAATGAACAGAACCAGGGTTTAATCCCAGTTAAGAACTCAAATCTGTCAAAATAACAGGAATTTAATTCCCTTAGAAGAACCTAATTCCTCACATGTATGGGAATTCAATTTTTACAGAAGACAAGTTAGAGTTCAACTCTATCTAAGAATATAATCCTTCAGAAGAAAACAGGAATTTAATTCCTTTAAAAGTTTATTGCTAGGGTTTAACCCCATGAAGAATTTAATTCTTAAGAAAATATAAACACATCTTCAAACAGGCAAAGAAACAGGGTCACGTGCTACCACGTGACCCCTGAAAAGTTCCACAGAGAAGGGCTTTGAGGCAATGCCTCACGTGCCCCATGTGACCCCTGACAGAAGCTTTAACAGACAAACATTTAAATGCCCATCACGTGACAGCACGTGCTGCTCCAAAGTATTCAATACTTTTGGCAGAATAAAATGAATTGAGGGCGCTCTCACGTGCTACCACGTGACCCCTCTTGCTTTAGTGTTTAACACTAAAGTTGAAATCTCTATATCCAGTATTCAACACTGATTTTCTTAGTGTTTAAACACTAATTTGGAAAACTCTATTTACAGTGTTTAACACTGATTTTCTTAGTGTTGAACACCAACTTGGAAGACCCTGTTTCCAGTGTTTAACACTGATCTGCCTTAGTGTTAAACACTAATTTGAAATCTCCACTGGCAGTGTTTAACACTGATTTGCTTTAGTGTATAAGCACTAATTTGAAAGCCCTGTTGCTAATGTTTAGCACTAACTATCTTTTAGTGTTAAACACTAACTTGTCAATCTCACTCCCAGTGTTCAACACTGTTGGTCTTTAGTGTTTAACACTAACTTTAGCCCAATTGGCTAAGTTTCTAAAGGCAAAGCCTCTCCTTCAATGGACCAACAGAAAGCCAATATTCTAAACATGATTGGACTTAGCCCAAGCTGGCCATAAGTCATCAATTCAAACTTAACTGGGCTAATGAGCTTATAATATAATTAATTGGTCTTGGTCCCAAATTAGGCCGAAGACTATTTAATCTACCTTGGTTCAAGGGTACATCTCTTCACTCCTTTGATACTTGGCGTTGTAATTCTTCAACGTCTTCAAAGAGGTGGCGGGTCCCGATGACCATACATTGATACGGAATGTGGGGTTCTTAAACTCATGGACTATGAGGTCCTTAACCTTGACCGTGATGTCTTAAAACTAACATCGGACTGTGGAGTCCTTAAATCCATGGACTATGAGGTCTTTAACCTTGACCGGGATGTCTTAAAACTAACATCGGACTGTGGGGTCCTTAAACCCATGGACTATGACGTCCTTAACCTTGACCGGGATGTCTTAAAACTAACGCCGGACTGTGGAGTCCTTAAATCCACGGACTATGATGTCCTTAACCTTGACCGCAACGTCTTAAAACTAACAATGGACCGCAATGTCCTTAAACTACCTATTGACCGCAATGTCACTAAACTAAACAACAGGGCTCCCTTAATTGCTCTATTGTTGGATCTAAACGATCCCGTTAAGTCGACCTTAGTCTAAAAACTAGGCTAACGTGTCCTTAACAAACGTTTAAGTTGATCTTAGTCCTCAATGAGGCTAACGTATCCTTAAACCCAAACCCCCAAACCCAAATCTCAGATAATACGGATTTGGACTAGTCCACGCCCTACGGGCGACGACATAACTCAGTCTCCGTATACAATCCACGGGCAACTAAACACAAAATAAACACACACGACACGAGGTGACCATCTGGAGAAGGAGAAAGTGGCTACCGCGATGCGGTAGCGTAATTAACTGCAGGGGCTTGCGCCTGCAGGAAAGAGCGTCCCCACAATCAAAAACCCCTCAAGCGAGGGGGAATCTGACGAAGTCTGCTACATCGGACGCATCCGTTTAAACCTTCGATACACGATGCCATAAATCAACTTGGCATCTTCGAAGAGGTGGACGGATAGCACCAATTAGCATCTGCCCCGAATCTCAGGCAAGACGTCCCTGTCGCGCCGTCATTCGGAGGGGAACAGATTCTGGCACGCCCGGTGGGACCTTTTCCTCTTTCCACTCCACACTTCGTGCGTCGTGATTCGCGAACCAATCGCGGTTCGTTAATGGTTGCCCTTGGTTTGCGAGGTACTAAGATTTGGCGTTTTGCTTGGTGCAGAAATCAAAGAATCAATGGCTTCCACTTGTGCGAAATGCTCCAACTGCAATTGCAACCAGCGCTCTGCCTCACCTGGAGGTGTAGCATATGGACCGCAGGCTGCTTCCCTATTCACTATGCCTGTGGAGCAAGTGACCCAAGCTACTACCGGTCTATTCTTTGGGACCATGCTCCCGCCGGTGAACATTGATATCCCAATGCCCGTACCGGAAGCTTCGAAGAAGTCGGTCTTCGATCGACTTACTACTCCCACAACCCCTTTCAATGGGTCGTCCAATTCTTCAGTCTTCACCAGACTAAGCCTGAACTCCAAAGGGCCCGCCAAAAAGCCCATGATACCTGAGAAGGCCATCCCAAAGAAGATAGCTACTCCTGAAGTCGTCAAGATGGCTTCTCTTCCCAGAGGGTCGGTCTTCGTGAGACTGACTACCTCCGTCACCACTCCCGCTCAGAAAACTGTAGCTTCTCAACGAACGTCAGTCTTCAAGAGGCTGACACCGGCAGCGACCCTTCCCCAGAACAGGGGGCAAGACGCAGCCATCGCTGAGCCAGTCCCAACAACTCGTCACGCCCGACGTCGCCACTGGCACCGGATAAGAAAAGCTGGGGGCAACTCCCCCACTAGGCTAACTCCACCAGCTCCAACGGTGGAAGTTAATGCTGCTATCCCAACTGGGAACCGCTTTGAGCCGCTGAACAGGGTACGCAGAAACTCGCCAATTGCGGCGCTCAAAAGATCTCTTCCACCGGTAGAAACTGCCGTGGAAGAAGAAAAGCCGGAGCAGTCCCTTCAATCGCTGTCCTCCAGGATCTACAAGACATGGCGACAGGTTCGAGAATCTGCGATTGATCCTAATTACTCTCGCCAACACAAGAAGTCGAAAGGTCGGCCAGAAGAAAATTCCCCGATCAAGCAACGAAAGGTGACGACCGATTGGGTGCTCAAAGCAACGGCCCCCTCAACTTCAACGGCCTACAAGAGACGAAGACCAGAGGAAGTCCCCGCTCCCGCAGCAAATATCAAGGACAATAAGCTAAAACGCCCTGAGTCTGGGGGCATGATGGTGCATACAGTATACATGGCGCTGGGAAAAGAAGACAGCTGTGCATCCACGGGTCATAGACCGCTTACACGGTCAGTGACTAAAGCTCAGGAGCAACAACAGAAGTTCCAAGAAATGATGAACGCGATGGCCGCACTCACTGGGCCGAAAGAAAACCCCGAAGCATCATCTGATCAACGCCAGGAACAGGAAACTGACGCTGAGTTCCTTCGTAGGATACTGGAGAAGAAGGATAAAGAGGCTGCTGAACAAGCAACCAATATACAACGAATGGCCCTTCTGTTTCAGGACATGGTAGGTATGATGATCCAGCAAGAGCCTCCAGCTGAAGATCCCTCGACCATCCTCGAAGATGATAGAGGGGAAACGTCAAATCCACCACCGGCTCTCTCAACGGACAAGGAGGAGACAATCTCTAAGGCTGACTTGAACGACTATATAGCCCAGCAGATCCGGGTTCATCATGCGACTGAGGCAGCTGGTCAAGTCGTAAAAATGGGGCGACCGTATCCGAGCTGGTACGACCAAATCAAATATCCGCCGGGTTATACAATACCGAAATTCCATGTGTATAAGGGGACCGGCAATCCCCACCAACATGTTGCCCAGTTCAGGGCCCTTTGCGGTAACACCGGCGGTGACGATAAACTGTTGCTTCGCCAGTTCGTGGGCAGCTTATCAGAAACAGCGTTCGAATGGTATTCGGAACTCCCGAATGATTCTATCAAGACGTTCGCTGAAATGGAGTTGCTATTCACTCAGCGATTCGCAAGCGCTAGCGAACGCACTCCAATAACAGCATTGATTAATGCCAGGGTGAAACCAGGCGAAACGTGGGTCCAGTATGCTATACGCTGGCGAAATTTGTGGTCGAAATATGAGAAACGCATTGAGGAAGCGCCCGCGGTGGGCATGTTCGTGGGTACACTAGATCCTCATGCAACCATCTCACAGTTCATGATGTTCTTTAAACCAACCACGTTTCAGGTTCTGATCGACAAGTTGGCCCAGATGGACCAGATGGGTCACAGACCGCCTCCCCCGAAGCCAGAACCTCGGAATGACAAGGGTAAAGGGAAGGCAACCTTCGTTGCGAACACACAGCAGCAACCCAGTGCCCCAAAGCTGGCGGATCAGCTGGAAGAAAGACGCCGGTATTATAATGAGAGGATGAAGCGCCCCTACTCGTTCCCACGGGATAAGACAAAACGGTTATTCGAGCTGGCCGTACGCAACAGGCTTATCAACTTGCCAAACCCAAGGCGACCGCCACAACCCACTGAGGTGAATAACACCAATTATTGCCCATACCATCAAACGGTAAGCCATCCGATTGAGGATTGCTTCGTTTTTAAAGGATGGATTGAAGATCAATACCTCCAGGGGAAGTTTGCACTATCCGAAAAGTGGAAGGTGAACCCGCCACAGTCGCATACTCCTAAGAAAGCAGATACACCGGGGGCAACCTGTTCCTTTAATGAAGAAGCTCCATGGGAGGTCGTGCTGTCAACTAAAACCAAAAGAATGCTGAGGGACCTTCATGCGTGCCCGGCGGTCGAATGGAAGGACCCGCTAGAACCCCAGATCATTGAAGGAATGCTGAAGCCGCGCCCAACTACAAAGAGCGGTGGTGATGGCCCAAGTACTCACGCCCAACCGTCAAAATCTTCGAAGAAAAAGAAGAAGAAATCTAAGAAGCCGGTGAAGCCTGGAGACAAGCGCACGGATTTACAGAAACAGATTGACGCGCTGGAGGAGTACAATCAAAAGGCGTGGACTCCCATCACGCTACAAGAGTTTCTCAACCACGTCTTTCAGGAGGAAGATGATGGAGAGAGCTCATCGGATGAATTCGAGGGATATGTGGCGAGTTGTCATGTGATCTCCCACTCGGAAGATGAGAAAACTCCTGGCACTGAGAAACTGGGGGCACAGCCTGAGCCAGAATTTGTATGGCCAACAGATGAAATGATCGACGCCTTTCTAGACGAGATTCGTCTGAAGAGTAAAGCCGATCAGGAGCGTAAGATGGCTGCATTAGAAGGAGCCAAACGCAAGCGACTAAACGAAAAAGTCGAAGCACTCCCTCCAGATCAAAAGACATCCGATGCGGATAAAAACATATTCAAGACGAGGAAAAGGTTTGCCAAAGCCATGTCAATGGGGATGAAGCCACCACCCTCGGAAGAGAACGCGTTCGATGGGGCGGAGAGGCACCCTAATTATTGTTCATATCACCGGAAAATTTCACACCCTACGGAGGAGTGTGACGCTTTTAGGATATGGTGGCAGGGATATGTCGCTCACCGGCAACATTTTAAGCGCATAAAACGCAGAACTCGTCGGGAGCAAAGAAGCATAACCAATAGGCACAAAAGAACTACCGGCAGCTGTTGCATGGTTGACGCCGGAGGATTACAAGTTCTCACCTTTGGGAGCGACTCTGATGAGGAAATGGCTTTGGTCCCTCTCTTTAAAGAATTCATTTTAGGGAAAGGGGAAGAACCAAAAGCCTGCGAAAATATTCAGCTGCGCAATCGCACGCTCCCGGAAAAGAACCTCGGGCCCGCGAATAGAAAAGATAAAGGAAAGGAAAGGGTCACTGGGGATATCGCCTTAGATGACCATGAAAGAGCTGACTGCCAAGGACCCTCCCAGGAAGGGTAAGGTGGACTACAACATCCTAGCGCACCTAAGGAAGCTACCCTCTCAGTTCAGCATTCTCGATGCCCTCCTATTATCAAAAGAAGCGCGAGATTCATTAATCAAGGCGTTACAAGAACCCGAGCAGTTCCAAACTTTCCTGGCTGAAGAAAGGATGAAGGATGAACTGGAAGAAGTGCACACGGCCGACATCACTTTCGGTGACGAAGACCTTCTCCTCGGGACGTGCGACCACAACCGTCCCCTATATGTCTCCGGATATTGCCACGATATCAAGATAGGCAAGATCCTCGTGGATAATGGATCCTCCGTCAATCTCCTTAATGTTCGGGTGTTGAAGAAAATCTGCATGAGCGTGCAGCATCTCGCTCGTGACAAAATTACCATCTCCGGTTTCGACTCCCAGTCGTCGCGGACTCTCGGATCTGTGATATTAACACTACGCTTCGGGCTGCTCGTCACGGACATCAAGTTTCACATCATTGACGCCAAGACCTGCTACAACGCCTTGCTCGGTCGCCCTTGGTTACACGAGTACAACATCATCCCTTCTACACAGCATCAGTGTATGAAGTACTTTAAGGATGGTTTCGAGTATACCGTAACAGGTGAGCTGAATCCATTCTCCATGAACGAAGTCCGCAAGTACGAAGATGCAAAGTACTTTTTGCCAGATTTCGAGGATACAGAAAGGTGTCGCCAGCCGGAGGACAAAGCCGCCGCCACCATCCCTGTTTTCGGGAGTGATACCGAAGAAGAAGAAGAGATAGTTTACGCTGGTCCGTCCCGACACAACAACCCGGGACCGTCCGCCCCTATGCTGATATTCGGAAGTGACTCGGAAGATGAGGTTAATACCGTGTTCTCCAGTCGGTCGTCAATACAAGCATCCCTCGGCGATGATCAGAGTTTGCAAATCACCATGGTGCTGCGGAAACACTACAAGGATCTCGACGCACTTCAAGCTTACAATGTGCAGGACCTGCAGACGTTTTACGTCCCTCCTAGGCGAAAGGGTGAAAAGGTGATCCTATTCTACCAATCCACAGAAACGAGAGTGGAGAAAGAGATATGGAATGGCGCGGATTCTACACTCGACAGGCTCCAACCCATCCGTTTGCCCAGATATTACACAAATGGACTAAAGAGGCTATTGAAGCGCCAAGGGGTACCCTTAAAACAGACTGTTCGACAAGCTCGGTTCTACAACAAGATTTGGGAGGTCCCTGGGACTCAGCGCAAGTTGCCCAACGGGAGAATGTAAACACTTGGGCTTGGATATGTGAGATCCGAGAAACGGGAGCGAGTCCACGGTAGCTACGTCATATATAACTTCGATGAGGAAGAGGACGCCCTGTCGAGAGATGCTAACCCCTCGTCAAAACTGGATCCCGCAAGCGAAGTGCCGAATCCGTCGTTTGAAGAACGAATGGACAAGCTTATCAGGAAAGCGGGTTAGAAAGCTCGGGAAGACCATAATCGCGAGATGGCCATCTATGAGAAGGCCATGATGCAACGTCTGTTTCAACAGACAGCAAAAGTCGAAGATGCTCCTCCCTGTCAACCCGTTGTGCAAAAGGCCCGACGCAGAGGCAGAAGTAAGTCAAGTAGTGGAAAAAGAAGTCGACAACAACGACGTAGGATTAGAGAGTCATGTGATCGGGCATTGCGCGGTCCGGATTTGTCCCTCATGAAGAAGAGGAGTCGAGCGTATTCCTTCCCTCGAGACAAGACGAAGAAGTTACTCGAGCTCGCTATAAAACATCAAATGATCGCACTTCCGGAGTCTAAGCACCCTGAGCAAGCTAACAAAGTTTCTCATCCGGGCTATTGCTCTTATCACTGAGCCATAGGACACCCCCTCGAAGACTGTTTTACCTTCAAGAACCGGGTCGAAGACCAGTACCAGCAGGGCAGATTTGCTTTATCCAGCAGCTGAAAGGTAACGCCGCCACAAAAGCACGAACCCAAAGCCACAAGAGCAGAACCAGATCCACATCGGTCTTGGAAGCAGATTCGCACTTGTCACATGATAACAATATTAAAAGAAGAGCCCGAGAACATGGATGACCTTCCCTGGTGCTTTGAGAACAGCAATGATGAGGTGATCTCAGAATTTCCACCAGCTCCGAAAGAACTAGAAGATGGCATACATACTACTGCAGATAACCTCAAGAAGATTGAGTTGGGGTCGGCAGATGATCCGCGACCGACATTCGTCAGCGAGCTGCTGTCTGAAGAAAGGGTGGCTGCGTTAAAGGACGTGCTTCTACAGCACAGAGATTGCTTCGCGTTGAACTATTCCAAGATGCCAGGACTAGATCCAGAGATTGCTGTGCATAAATTAGCAATATCCCCGGATATCAAGCTAGTCAAGCAGGCGCCGAGAAGGATGCGGCTCGAGCTTGAGATGAGCATTAACGCCGAAGTCAAGAAACTGATCGATTCTGGGTTTATCCAGGAGCTACAGTATCCTGACTGGGTCGCCAACATCATCCCGGTAATGAAGAAAAATGGGACAGTACGCATATGTGTGGACTTCCGAGATCTCAATAAAGCCTGCCCGAAAGATGATTTACCAGTGCCGGTCACCGAACTGATGATAGACAATACGTCTACTCATGAGGTTTTCTCCTTTATGGACGGTTCATCAGGGTACAATCAGATAAAGATGCATCCCGAAGATCAGAAGCACACCGCTTTCCGGACTCCTTTGGGTATATTCTGCTACAAAGTTATGCCCTTCGGTTTAAAGAACGCCGGTGCTACCTATCAAAGGGCCATGACAAAATTTTTTGATGATCTCATACATGAAATCGTTGAGTGCTATATCGACGACCTCGTAGTAAAGAGCATGTCATATGAAGAGCATTTAGAGCATCTGAAGACCGTATTTCAACGCCTTCGGCAATATAATTTGAAGATGAATCCCCTCAAATGCGCGTTCGGAGTCTCCTCGGGTAAATTCCTGGGATTCATCATCCGACACCGAGGTATCGAAATAGATCCATCTAAGATCAAGGCGATCATGGAAATGCCACCGCCGAGAACTCTCAAACAATTGCGGTCTCTCCAAGGGAAGCTCGCGTACGTCAGGCGGTTTATCGCCAACCTATCAGGCAAGTGCCGTCCTTACAGCCACCTGATGAAGAAGGGAACCCCGTTCATCTGGGACCAAAAATGCCAGAGCGCGCTAGATGAGATCAAGCAGTACCTGCAGAACCCGCCGGTGTTAGCTGCTCCAGTCAAGGGAAAGCCCCTTATTCTTTATACAACAACCCTTGAGAATTCCTTAGGCGCATTATGGGCACAAGAAAACGACCAAGGGAAGGAGAGAGCGCTCTACTATTTAAGCCGAGTTCTTCTGGGGGCAGAAAGCAATTACTCCCCTATCGAAAAACATTGCCTGGCGTTAATCTTTGCGATAAAAAAACTCCGGCACTATGCATTGGCGCATGAAGTCCGTCTAATATCAAAGGTGGACCCCCTAAAATATCTAATGTCAAAGGCCATATTGACAGAGAGACTCGCTAAATGGGCCCTGCTCTTGATGGATTTTTCAATAACCTATCAGCCTCTTAAGGCAGTGAAAGGCCAAGCCATCGCCGACTTCCTTGCTGAGCATCCAGTACCTGCCGGTTCTCCTCTAAATTGCGATTTGCCGGACGAACATGCGTTTGACGCGATCGACGGTGGTGATACCCGATGGGAACTTTATTTCGATGGAGCGTCCTCCGTAAAGAAGCGCAAACAAAGTACCCCAATGATCAAATCGGGGGTAGGCCTCATCTTCGTAACTCCGCAAGGAGGGATATTGCGCTTCGCTTTCTCCTTAACAGAACCGAGGACGAACAATGAAGCCGAATACGAAGCTTTGATAGCAGGCTTCGAGCTCGCCATTGACATGGGAATTGAAAACCTCCTCATATACGGGGATTCTCAACTGGTCGTTAGTCAAGTAAACGGCGACTACCAAACATGCAAACCGGAGTTGGTGAAGTACGGTGAAAAGGTACGACAACTGTTGACCCAAATTCCCTCCTATACTCTGGAAAGCATACCACGCGCGGAAAACAGCAAAGCAGACGCGTTGGCCAAGCTCGCTAAAGAACTGGCTGACGAGAACCTTGATGACGTTAAAATCATGGTGCAAAGCCGTCGAGTACTTGCCTCAGCAGAAATATCTCCGGAATCGTCCAAAGGGAAGGGAGTGACTGAGCAGACGACCCTACAAATAAAAGACCATGAGAAGGCTGAGGACTGGAGGGAAGTCTTCATAGACTACTTTAAATCCCACCGAATGCCCGAAGAAGCGTCCTCAAGACATCAGCTCATGAAATGATCTCTATCTTTCGCCTTCATCAACGATACTCTATACAAGAGATCGTTTGATTCTCTGTGGCTGAGATGCTTAGGACCTGACGAAGCAGAAAGAGTCGTTCAGGAAGTTCATGACGGAATCTGTGGTTCTCATCAAGCAGGTCCGAAGATGAAGTTAAAAATTAAACGGATGGGTTACTACTGGCCCACGATGATCCAGGACTGGCTCGATATGCGAAGCAATGCCACTCATGCCAAATCCATGGGGATTTCATCCATCAGCATCCAAATCCACTACACCCGACGGTGGCTAGCTGGCCGTTCGAGATATAGGGAACTGACATAGTCGGCCCCAACGAACCAGCAACGTCTAGAGGACATCGTTTTATCCTGGCGACGACTGATTACTTCTCCAAATGGGCAGAAGCAGTATCGTTGAGGGAAGTGAAGACGGAGAATATCCTCCATTTCTTCAAGACGCACGTCATATATCGGTTTGGAACTCCGCGACGGATCATCTCTGATAACGGGCCAGCCTACAGAAGTCACAAGATCAGCCGCTTTGCGCAACAGCATAATATAGACTGGAAGTATTCCTCGGTTTATAATCCGCGAGCTAACGGTCTCGCCGAGGCCTTCAACAAGACCTTGACGAAAATCATAAAGAAAACGATGTCCCGAAATAAGAAGGACTGGCACGAGAGACTGCAAGAGGCTCTCTGGGCATATCGGACTACGTTCAAAACGGCCACGAACACAACGCCGTACGCGTTGGTATTTGGTACAGAAGCAGTACTCCCCCTCGAGATAGAGTTACCCTCTCTGCGAGTGGCGGTCCACTACGAGCTGACGGACGAAGAAAATGCTCACCTTCGGCTTGAGGAGCTTGATGCCCTTGATGAGACCCGGCTCATAGCGCAACAAAATCTGGAGGCTTACAAAGCAAAGATGACGCGCTCATACGAAAGATTGACCAGGCCGAGGACGTTCCGCCAAGGCGAACTTGTGCTAATTGTCAGAAGACCTATGATCCCCAATTGCGTCAAGTGGGAAAAATTCGAGCCAAACTATGAAGGCCCGTACATCATAGACAAGGTCTACCAGGGTGGAGCTTATCTACTCATGGATATGCACGGTGAAAGGCCTTTCAGGCCAGTAAACGGCCGCTTCCTCAAGAAATACTATGCTTAAGGGGCCATAGCCTAGGTCAATGGTAGATGACGACGACTATGTCCGCTCGCTATCTCCCTAGGCTAAAGCTCTATAAGTAGTAGCCGGCCCTCTCTTAACAACGGACCGAAACGTTCTTAAACTAAAGACGGACCGAAACGTTCTTAAACTAACAACAGACCGAAACGTCCTTAAACTAAAGACGGACCGAAACGTTCTTAAACTAATGACGGACCGAAACGTCCTTAAAACTACTACCGCAGAATCCTTAGGCTGATGTGATGAATAAAAAAATAAAAATAAAAATAAAATAAATAAAAATATAAAAAACAAAACGGTATGTCCATAAGCAAAAAGGACACGGATGAAAACCCGAAAGGGCTCCGTGAGTAAAAACAGCAGGGCTACCGGCGAGTGTTCGTGAAAACCCGAAAGGGCGCGACCTCGTAAAAAATATATATATATATATATATAAATAATAAAGGTATGTCCATAAGCAAAATGGGCACGGATGAAAACCCGAAAGGGCTCTGTGAGTAAAAACAGCAGGACTACCGGCGAGTGTTTGTGAAAACCCGAAAGGGCTCAACCTCGTTAAATGACACTTGCAGGGTCCTCACGACCTTGTAAGGAGAAACCACCCGCGTGAGATCTTTACGACTGATAAGGGAGCAACACACTTAGGGATCCTCACGATTCCTAAGGAGAAAATACACTTGCGAGATCTTCACGACTCGCAAGAAGAACTCTCTTATGGGACCCTCAAGGCTCATAAGACTTGAAAGTCTTAAGTCACAGAGACCTAAACCTGTGCTTAAGCAAAATCCCCCATAACCTTCGACAATGCCCTACAAGCAGCTCATACTGACCCTTGTATACAATCCACGGGCACGAATAAACATTTCCCCAGCAGAGTCCCACCCGTGACTAGGGGTATGTCCCTATGGTGAACAACCCTTATAAGTCCTCTCGACTTATAAGGAGAAAGCCCTCTTGTAGGATCCTTACGACTTACAGAGGAACATACACTTAGGAATCCTCACGACTCCTAGGGAGAAAATACGCCTACAAGATCCTCACGACTTGTAGGGAGAAATACCTTTGTGAGACCCTTACGGCTCATGAAGTCAAAAGCCTTAGTCGACAGGACCCTAACCCTGGTCTGCTAAGCCACCTTTGTTCAACATCGACAGAGGCAGATGATGATTCGCTCCTGGCTATATCCCAGTTGTAGCGGTGCTGATGCCGAAATCGGTGTCTAATTTCAGGTTTATGGCGAAAAGCCAGTAGGCCGCACGTGCATACGAAATACCCAAAAGGATGGGGCAACTTGCAATAAAAAGCAGCAAGTAAAAATGTATGCACGCAAAATAGCCGAAATGATGGGGCAACTCGCAATAAAAAGCAGCGAGTAAAAATGAAATAAATAGCCGAAATGATTGGGCACCGCGAAAAATAGCCGAAATGATAGGGCAATCCCGACCTCCGTGATATAAAAGCTGAAATGATAGAGCATCATGGAAAAAGAAATAAAATAAAAAGAAAAGTTTTAATTTATGCCCTACAGGTGATGTTCCATCACACCCTGTATACAATCCAAGGGCGTAAACAAAGAAGTGATCATACTTCCCTCAGGTTTCATCAAAGAAAGAAGCTAAGTCTCGACGGGCCTCAAGCGACCTAGAGATCATCTCAACACTCGTCTCGTAACAACGGACACAACTTCAGACAAAGCGGAGCAGCGGCAACCCCTAGTTCCATGGCTCGGCGATATACATGTCACCAACAGCCAAACCTCCATTCCGTGAAATGCGGATACAATCAGCAAAATTCCTGGTTACGTGGAACGCGGATAACGTCACTCTTTGACCCCGTGGAAAACGTCCAGAGCGGATCCTGGTCCTCGCAGAGCACGGCAGTGAACCCATGTGAAGCATCCAAAGTGGAGCCTAGTCCTCGCCGAACATGGCAGTGAACCCGTGTGAAGCATCTAGTGCAAAATTCCTGGTTACGTGGAACGCGGATAATGTCACTCTTTGACCCCGTGGAAAACGTCCAGAGCGAATCCTGGTCATCGCAGAGCACGGCAGTGAACTCGTGTGAAGAATCCAGAGCGGAGCCTAGTCCTCGCCGAGCATGGCAGTGAACCCGTGACAAGCATCTAGTGCAAAATTCCTGGTTACGTGGAACGCGGATAACGTCACTCTTTGACCCGTGGAAAGCATCCAGAGCGGAGCCTAGTCCTTGCCGAACACGGCAGTGAACCTGTGTGAAGCATCTAGCGCAAAATTCCTGGTTACGTGGAACACGGATAATGTCACTCTTTGACCCCGTGGAAAACATCCAGAGCGGATCCTAGTCCTCGCAGAGCACGGCAGTGAACCCGTGTGAAGCATCCAGAGTGGAGCCTAGTCCTTGCCGAGCACGGCAGTGAAACCGTGTGAAGTATCTAGTGCAAAATTCCTGGTTACGTGGAACGCGGATAACGTCACTCTTTGACCCCGTGGAAAACGCCCAGAGCGGAGCTTAGTCCTCGCCGAGCAAGGCAGTGAACCCGTGTGAAGCATCTAGTGCAAAATTCCTGATTACGTGGAACGCGGATAACGTCACTCTTTGACCCGCGGAAAACATCCAGAGCGGATCCTGGTCCTCACAGAGCACGGCAGCGAACCTGTGTGAAGCATCCAGAGCGGAGCCTAGTCCTCGCCGAGCACGGCAGTGAACCTGTGTGAAGCATCTAGTGCAAAAATTCCTGGTCACGTGGAACGCAGATAACGTCACTCTTTGACCCCGCGGAAAACGCCCAGAGCGGAGCCTGGTCCTCGCCAAGCACGGCAGTGAACCCGTGTGAAGCATCCAGAGCGAACACCGGACTGTGGAGTCCTTAAAATCCACAGACTATGATATCCTTAACCTCGACCGTAATGTCTTAAAACTAACAATCAACCACCCTGATTCTGTATTGATTCCACTTTGGTTTAGGGGTACATCTCTTCACTCCTTTGATACCTGGTGTTGTAATTCCTCAACGTGTTCAAAGAGGTGACGGGTCCCCGCAACCACATATCGGACTGTGGAGTCCTTAAATCCACGGACTATGAGGTCCTTAACCTTGACCGTGATGTCTTAAAACTAACATCGGACTGTGGAGTCCTTAAATCTACGGACTATAAGGTCCTTAACCTTGACCGTGATGTCTTAAAACTAACATCGTACTGTGGAGTCCTTAAATCCACGGACTATGAGGTCCTTAACCTTGACCGTGATGTCTTAAAACTAACATCAGACTGTGGAGTCCTTAAATCCACGGACTATGAGGTCCTTAACCTTGACCGTGATGTCTTAAAACTAACATCGGACCGTGGAGTCCTTAAATCCATGGACTATGAGGTCCTTAACCTTGACCGTAATGTCTTAAAACTAACATCGGACTGTGGAGTCCTTAAGTCCACGGACTATGAGGTCCTTAACCTTGACCGTGACGTCTTAAAACTAACATCGGATAGTGGAGTCCTTCAATCCACGGACTATGAGGTCCTTAACCTTGACCGTGACGTCTTAAAACTAACATCGGACTGTGGAGTCCTTAAATCCACGGATTATGAGGTCCTTAACCTTGACCGTGACGTCTTTAAACTACGACGCCTTGAGCAACCCCTGACCCCGTGAAACACGGATAAGGGTGACCACATCCAGCACTTGCAGGTCCTCACGACCTGTAAGGAAGAAAAACTCTCTTGTGAGATCCTTACGACTCTCAAGGGAAAACCCGCTTAAGAATCCTCACGATACTTAAGAAGAACTTACACCTACGGGATCCTCTCGACCCATAGGGAGAAAAACTCTTTATGAGACCCTCGTGGCTCATAAAGTGCAAAAGTCTTAGGAAGCAGATCTTAACCCTGAATCCTAAGCCATCGCAAACAATGAAAAGAGATCAAGATAAATGGTCCGCAAAACACATTCAATGAAAAGAGACACACCGTCGAGAAGAAGATTGTATCTTTTATTCATAAACCAAAATGGATACAAAGTACAATTCCTGAAAGAACAAAAAGAAAATACTCTCATCTATGAGTATATACAAAAAAGGAAGGAAAAGATACAAATGTTTTAAGCCGGTGGGCGATTTAGCAGCTTGGTCAGCTCATCCTGCTTTTGTTGGGCCACGGCCTCATGATTTAAGATCGCCAAAAGACGGGCCTCCGCCTGTGCCTGCTGGGCCTGATACGAAGCGAGCCGGCCTTCAAGCTCTTTCTTGGTGGCCTTATAAGCCTCGATCCTCTCACGAGTGAACGTGGCAGCTTTATCAAGAGTCACCACCTCCCTAATAGACTCTTGAAGCACCCGCCAGAGTTCATACGCTTTGTTGGCCTTGGCAGTAAGACTCGCCTGAAGCTCGCTCAGCGCTTTAGCAAGCCAGCTCCCTCTCCGAGAATTTACGGCCGAACCCTTTTCTCGCACAACAATATGTTCGCCACATGTCGCCCTATCAGGCCATGTAAGCTCACTTTCGCGACCGCAACCTTGGAAACGGGACATACAATCTCAAGACCGTATAAATGGGCTTCCAGTCGACAGCAAGAATCGATCTAAAACGCGCTCACATCGCCTGGTATGAAAAGCAACGAGAAAATTTTCGACGTTTATCCTATCAAGCATGTGTTCGCAAGTATATGAACACCCGAAAAAGAAATAATATTCGAAGTTTTAATGTGCATGCAACGTGATGATAGTGTTGATAATTAAAGAAAGTTCTTATAAGGAGAACACAAAGTTTATTTATGCAAGCGAAAACATACATACGAGCACCAAGCCTACATGGAAGTTCAGCATAAAGCATACAAAAAAGGGACTAATTTAAATATGCTACGCTAGCGGGAAAATGTCACCAAACACGGGATCAATAGCACAAGGGTTGACAAAGCAGGGAACAAAATTCTCCATCTCCCTCTCTGCTTTCTCCAGCACATCAAAGCGACGGTTCTCGCGAGGAGTCGCTCCCCATCGGTTGGTGCCATGTTCGTCCGCGAAAGCAGACATAATAGTCCGCCGGGCCTTTATTTGGCTCAACAGGTGAATTGAGCAATCCTTCAAAGCCTGAGTAATCAGGCACGCTTCGTGAAAGCCCTCAAGCTTTTCTTCAGCCGCGTCAAGCATCGCCAGGGTCATATCCGCCGGATGAGGAGGGATGTCGGCAAGCACAGCTGCGAGAATCATCCGGAGCCAGAGGGACCCCATCGGGAGGGGGGACACCCTACGGATCGAGAGTTCATACATCGCCGAGTCGCATTCGTCATCAGTAAGGAGTGGATCCACCAATCGGGCGGCAAAGCGGGGGATCATCTTCTCGATAGGAACTTCCCATGGCTGTCGACGAGCATGAGGGCGATTGCAGGCTATAGCGCTCGGTTGTTTCTCAAGACAAATCACACCAAAATGAAAATAAATCTCTTTGTGAAGAGAAAAGAAGGCTATGGCCTCAGATATAAAGAGGTGCATTAAGTGTTGAACGCAGAAAAGTTTGCATGTTAAAGCTATTCCCAAGGCCTAAAAAAGGAAAGGCATCGAAAATCAAGGAGATAGAACTATTTCCAAGGCTACTTTTCTGCATCTGATATTGTGCACTAAAAATATGGCATTGGAAAGTTTTTCGAACAGTCTAATCAAAAGGACCCCACGTGTGGAGCACGTGAGCCCCAAACTCGACGTGCACTAAAAAAATGGATTAGCACCCTGCATATTAGAAGCGCCAACAACAACAATAGAGAAATGATAGAAAGGCATGCAAACGCACAAAGACATAATAGAACTTATCATTCATACTTTAAGAAGTTCATACAAAATAAAGAGAACACGTTTACAATGGTAAGACCTCAGACGCGGGGTACGGATTAAGAAACTCAAGCTTAACTTTGTCCAAGATCCTCCAAGCATTTCGAACCTCCCGAGTATGTTTTCTCTCACGATCACAAGTGTCGGAGTCCTCGTGAATGTCCTCCACCCTCCGATAGGCGGCAAGTACGGCCGACTGCTGAAATGCCTGGTGCAAGAGATCAATGAGGTTGTCGCGCGTTCTCTTCGAGATTAGACTCATCAGATACACCGAATGTATCTTGTCCTCAGCAGCGTCCAATGCCCTGAGCGGTACACCGGCGCAGAAGAGAGGAAGCGCCTCCCAAATCGCCAGCACGATGAGTCTCAAAAGAGGAGACCGACGGGGGAGTAGCCGATGATTGTACTCGTCAAAGCGGCTCATAATCTCAGCACACTGAGCGTTGGTGAACTCCTGGTTCTGACTGCGGCCCAGTGCACGAATGTTCCCATAGGAAATGATTTCGTCAAGACCGTACATATGGGCATCTATAATACCTGAAATAAAGGTCATGAGAATTGTTATAAAGCTTCTGCTGCATTGATTACAGAAGGACAACCGAAGGCAGGGAAACCCTAAGAAGCCTCCATATGAAGAAACTGAGTTCTTCGTAGGAATTAAATTCCTTAATAAGAAAAAGGGAATTAAATTCCCAGAAACTTTTTTTTTGGATGGAATTAAATTCCATAGATTTTAACCGTCACCATTATCTCCCTAAAGATCATATGAACCCTAAAAGGATCTACTGTTGAAAGTTCTATTTCATACTTCGGTTGAAAAACTTAAAGGAAAAATGGGTTCATATTAAAAGGGTGAAACCCTTGAAGTGGATTTAAAATCCAGAGAATTTCATGTATAAAAGTTCTTCGTCCACTCAAGATGATTACCTGAAGAAGAGGAATCGGTCAAACAGAGTTAAACTCTGGAAAGTTTTTGAGGCAGAGAACTAAGCTCTGGAAGAAGAGAATTAAATTCTCAGGAAAAAGTTCTCAAACGAGAAAGATGAGCAAAGTGGAGGCTCTTCTGAAAGGACATGGGTATTTATAGGCTGAAATGGAGACGCTTCATCTCCCCAAATCCCTAGAGGAATCCAGCGGCCACAAAAATGACAGCGTTGCACTCACGTGCAGACACGTGAGAACAACGCTGTGGGGGCATTTGTTTCCTGATTTAAAATTAGGAAAGTTTACGGAGGAGGCATCACGTGCTGGCACGTGACCAGCAGTCACGTGTTGGCACGTGACAATTAAAAGCAGCGGCAAAGGCAGATTCGGCTCCTTGATTAAATCAAAAGGAAGGCTCCAGAAAGGGTCACGTGCTCACACGTGACCAGGAGTCACGTGTTGGCACGCGACGGCTGAAAAGCGGCTAGAAGACAAAGCGCAGAAAGCAGAAGAAAGCTCGTTCTAAGGGGTCACATGCCTACACGTGACCAAGGGTCACGTGGCCACACGTGACCGGCTTTCAAAGCCTATCTATTTAACAGAATTAAATTCTGAACATCATTCAAATCTTTCCAAAGGAGAATGATTATTTGGAACCGATTGGATTAAAGATTTAAAAGTGATTAAATATCACCTATCTATGGAAAAATCTTGAACTTGGAAAGATTTCCCCTTAAAATCTAACCGAAATAACAAAGGAATATCTTTGGATTCAAAATCCAATGGTGAATAAAATTCACCTAATAATCCAAAGGTCCAAATGAATGATGAACGCAAATCAAATCTCTAACGAATACAAATCAAATCCCTCAATGAATGATTCACTAAAACTAATTGATTCTGCTCCTTCTCCTATAAATAGGAGCCAAGAGATACACAGAAAAAGAGAGAGACAAGAGGAGATACAGAGATCTATATACAGAGACAGAGAGTGAAAAAGAAACAGAGCCTTGAGACTTTGGAAGAATTTGATCTTCTGCAAAAGAAAACCCTAGGTAAGAAAGGGAAGGCTTTTAAAAAAAAAGAGAATTTAATTCTCAAAAGAGTTTAACTCTTATATTAAAAAGAAGAACTTAGTTCTCTCTTGTGGAGGATCTGCAAAGTGCACATCTCCCCATGAATTGAGAATTTAATTCTCATTGGGTTGAGATCCTGCCATGCAGATCTAAAGCATAGGGAGGGAATGGAAGTTTAAGAATTTAATTCTCATAGAACAATAGGAATTTAATTCCTTTAAAATAAAATTAGGGTTTAACCCTATGTTATAGGAATTTAATTCCTTCAAATGAATAGAACCAGGGTTTAATTCCAGTTAAGAACTCAAATCTGTCAAAATAACAGGAATTTAATTCCCTTAGAAGAACCTAATTCCTCACATGTATGGGAATTCAATTTTTACAGAAGACAAGTTAGAGTTCAACTCTATCTAAGAATATAATCCTTCAGAAGAAAACAAGAATTTAATTCCTCTAAAAGTTTATTGCTAGGGTTTAACCCCATGAAGAATTTAATTCTTAAGAAAATATAAACACATCTTCAAACAGGCAAAGAAACAGGGTCACGTGCTACCACGTGATCCCTGAAAAGTTCCACAGAGAAGGGCTTTGAGGCAATGCCTCACGTGCCCCACGTGACCCCTGACAGAAGCTTTAACATACAAACATTTAAATGCCCATCACGTGACAGCACGTGCTGCTCCAAAGTATTCAATACTTTTGGCAGAATAAAATGAATTGAGGGCGCTCTCACGTGCTACCACGTGACCCCTCTTGCCTTAGTGTTTAACACTAAAGTTGAAACCTCTATATCCAGTGTTCAACACTGATTTTCTTAGTGTTTAAACACTAATTTGGAAAACTCTATTTACAGTGTTTAACACTGACTTTCTTAGTGTTGAACACCAACTTGGAAGACCCTGTTTCCAGTGTTTAACACTGATCTGCCTTAGTGTTAAACACTAATTTGAAATCTCCACTGCCAGTGTTTAACACTGATTTGCTTTAGTGTATAAGCACTAATTTGAAAGCCCTGTTGCTAGTGTTTAGCACTAACTATCTTTTAGTGTTAAACACTAACTTGTCAATCTCATTCCCAGTGTTCAACATTGTTGGTCTTTAGTGTTTAACACTAATTTTAGCCCAATTGGCTAAGTTTCTAAAGGCAAAACCTCTCCTTCAATGGACCAACAGAAAGCCAATATTCTAAATATGATTGGACTTAGCCCAAACTGGCCATAAGTCCTCAATTCAAACTTAACTGGGCTAATGAGCTCATAATATAATTAATTGGTCTTGGTCCCAAATTGGGCCGAAGACTATTTAATCTACCTTGGTTCAAGGGTACATCTCTTCACTCCTTTGATACTTGGCGTTGTAATTCTTCAACGTCTTCAAAGAGGTGGCGGGTCCCGATGACCATACATTGATACGGACTGTGGGATCTTTAAACTCATGGACTATGAGGTCCTTAACCTTGACCGTGATGTCTTAAAACTAACGTCGGACTGTGGAGTCCTTCAATCCATGGACTATGAGGTCCTTAACCTTGACCGGGATGTCTTAAAACTAACATCGGACTGTGGGGTCCTTAAACCCATGGACTATGACGTCCTTAACCTTGACCGGGATGTCTTAAAACTAACGCCGGACTGTGGAGTCCTTAAATCCACGGACTATGATGTCCTTAACCTTGACCGCAACGTCTTAAAACTAACAATGGACCGCAATGTCCTTAAACTACCTATTGACCACAATATCACTAAACTAAACAACAGGGCTCCCTTAATTGCTCTATTGTTGGATCTAAACGATCCCGTTAAGTCGACCTTAGTCTAAAAACTAGGCTAACGTGCCCTTAACAAACGTTTAAGTTGATCTTAGTCCTCAATGAGGCTAACGTATCCTTAAACCCGAACCCCCAAACCCAAATCTAAGATAATACAGATTTGGACTAGTCCACGCCCTACGGGCGAAGACATAACTCAGTCTCCGTATACAATCCACGGGCAACTAAACACAAAATAAACACACACGACACAAAGTGACCATCTGGAGAAGTAGAAAGTGGCTACCGCGATGCAGTAGCGTAATTAACTGCAGGGACTTGCGCCTGCAGGGAAGAGCGTCCCCACAATAAAAAAACCCCTCAAGCGAGGGGGAATCTGACGAAGTCTGCTACATCGGACGCATCCGTTTAAACCTTCGATACACGGTGCCATAAATCAACTTGGCATCTTCAGAGAGGTGGACGGATAGCACCAATTAGCATCTGCCCCGAATCTCAGGCAAGACGTCCCTGTCGCGCCGTCATTCGGAGGGGAACAATAGGGATCTAAACCTGTCTCCTAAGCCATCACTTTCCAAATCCCCAAGTGGCGAATGATGAGTCGCTCCTAGTACCACATTCCAATGCAGCGATGCAGACGCCAACCAAATTCCAAACTCAAATCCCAAATGGCGAATGATGAGTCGCTCCTGGTACCGTATTCCAGTACAGCGATGCAGACGCCAACCAAATTCCAAATCCCGTACCCCAACGGCGAATGATGAGTCGCTCCTGGTACCATATTCCAGTGCAGCGATGCAGATGCCAACAAAGTCCCGAAATTTTCCAGCCCTACGGTCTGGATCATACATCCTGTAAAACTGTATACAATCCAAGGACGTAAAACGATCCTAATCTCTCCCGAGTCCTACCGGCGAGACCACATTCAAAGTCCCAGCGGCGGGGAAGATTCAAAAAAAAAGAGAAGAAAAAAGAAGGTACGTCCACAAGAAAAATGGGCACGGATGAAAACTCAAAAGGGCTCCGTGAGTAAAAACAGCAGGACTGCCGGCGAGTTTGTGAAAACCCGAAAGGGCCCAAACTCATGAAAAAAAGATGAAATGCACTCGCAAAGTCCTCTCGACTTTGTGAGGAGAAAATTCCCGCGTGAGATCCTTACGACTCACAAAGGAGCAACACACTTAGGAGTCCCCATGACTCCTAGGGAGAAAATACACCTATGGGATCCTTACGACCCGTAGGGAGAAAAATGCTTTGTGAGACCCTTACGGCTCACAAAATTGAAAAGTCTTAGGTGATAGGGACCTAAAACCTGTCTCCTAAGCCATCACTTCTTGATAAGCAAGGGCAAATGATGAGTTGCTCCTGGCATTATTCCAGTGCAGCAATGCAGATGCCGGAAAAAAACCAATTCCCAAATCCTCCCGGGGCAAATGATGAGTTGCTCCTGGCATTATTCCAGTGCAGCAATGCAGATGCCGGAAAAAAAAAACCAATTCCCAAATCCTCCCGGGGCAAATGATGAGTTGCTCCTGGCATTATTCCAGTGCAGCAATGCAGATGCCAAACAAAACCGAAATCCTCAAATCCACTCATGGCAAATGATGATTCGCTCCTGGTACCATATTCCAGTGTAGCGATGCTGATGTCAACCCAAATCAAATCAAACCAACAACCTCTACGGCGGAATCATGCTTCGTCCCATAATTTACCCCGTGTCGAGATCATGCTTCGCTTCGGGATATCTACCTTCCCTGCCGGAATTATGCTCCGCCTCGAAATCAAATCAACCAACCAGCTCTGCGTCGAAGTCATGCTCCGTCTCAAAGTGTACCCCGTGTCGAAATCAAGCTTCGCCTCGGTGTATCTTCCTTCCCTGTCGGAATTATGCTTCGGCTTAGAATCAACCAACGACCTCCTCGTCGGAATTATGCTCCGCCTCGGAATCAAGTCAACCAGGCAGCTCTGTGTCGGAATCATGCTTCGTCTCAGAATGTGCACCCCATGTCGAAATCAAGCTTCGCCTCGGATTATCTTCTTTCCCAATCGGAATTATGCTTCGCCTGGAGATCAACCTCTGCATCGAAATTATGCTTCAGTCAGAATGTATGCCGCTCTTCGGAATGATGCTCCGATCCCTTTGGAATCATGCTCCGCTTTTCGGAATGATGCTCCTATCTCTGGAATCATGCTCCGCCCTTCGGAATGATGCTCCGATCCTTGGAATCATGCTTCGCTTTTCGGAATGATGCTCCGCTCCCTGGAATCATGCTCCGCCCTTCGGAATGATGCTCCGCCCTTCGGAATGATGCTCCGATGGAATCATGCTCCGCTTTTCGGAATGATGCTCCGACCCCCTGGAATCATGTTCCGCTCCTCGGAATGATGCTCTGATCCTCAGAATTATGCTCCAACCCTTGGGAATCATGCTCCGCCCGATGGAATCATGCTCCGCTTTTCGGAATGATGCTCCGACCCCCTGGAATCATGCTCCGCTCCTCGGAATGATGCTCCGATCCTCGGAATTATGCTCCAACCCTTGGGAATCATGCTCCGCTCATCGGAATGATGCTCCGATCTCTGGAATCATGCTCCGCTCATCGGAATGATGTTCCGATCTCTGGAATCATGCTCCGCTCTTCGGAATGATGCTCCGATCCTTAGAATCATGCTCCGCTTTTCGGAATGATACTCCGATCTCTGGAATCATGCTCCGCCCTTCAGAATGATGCTCCGATCCTTAGAATCATGCTCCGCTTTTCGGAATGATGCTCCGATCCCTGGAATCATGCTCCGCCCTTCGGAATGATGCTCCGATCCTTGGAATCATGGTTCGCTTTTCGGAATGATGCTCCGTCCCCATGGAATCATGCTCCGCTCCTCGGAATGATGCTCCGATCCTCGGAATTATGCTCCGACCCTTGGGAATCGTGCTTCGCTCATCGGAATGATGCTCCGATCACTGGAATCATGCTCCGCTCATCGGAATGATGCTCCGATATCTGGAATCATGTCCGCTCTTCGGAATGATGCTCCGATCCTTGGAATCATGCTCCGCTCATCGGAATGATGCTCCGATCTTTGGAATCATGCTCCGCTCATTGGAATGATGCTCCGATCTCTGGAATTATGCTCCGTGAATCAGAATGATGCTCCGATCCCCGGGAATCATGCTCCCCGGGATGATGCTCCGCCCCTGGAATGATGTTCCACCTCGAAGTCCAACTTCAAGATCCATCAATTTCATGCACACATCTCAAATGTGCGGTGTGCATTTATTGATGGGGGACACTTTGTTGGGGTCAAAATTTACACCCCGGTTGACCGAGTCAAAGTCAAGGTCAACCCTAAGCCAGGTGGGCCCAAGCCCAGGTCAAGCGGGCCCATGCACAAGTTGAGCCCGCGGCCAGCCTCCTCCATGCCAAAATATAGATCATATAATAAATAATTTTTATTTAATTTTTTATGCATGAATGTATGCAAAATGGGCATAAAGCCAAATTTTTGTAAAGCCCATGGCTTATGTGCAAAAATAAATGCCACATGAGCCATGGGATGGGCAAAATGCCATTTTGTAAAGCCCAAGGGGCTATATGTAAATATTTAAGCCTATATAAGGCAACATGATGATGAATAAAGCATATACTTTTCATTCTCTCAAAAACCTAGGGTTTGTACCTCTTTCCCCTTTCTGAAGGTTTCAAACCTTCTTCTTTCTTTTGAATTAAATCAAGAGTTTTACTCTTCCTTTTCCAAAACTAAATAGTTTTTCACCACAAAACCCACAAAGGGGAACTTGGATCTGTCATTAGATCTCAAAAAGAAGATATTTTTAAAATCTCACATCTCTTGATCTTCAAGATCCGGCCAAACAACAGGAGGAAGAAGGAGACCCATCTCCAGAAACCCCACTTTGGGGAAGAACTAGGGCTCAAGGGGAGAAGCGCTTCATCAGCTTCAAAACATCTTAGGAGTTTAACTCCTCATATATATATATACAAAATAATAAGTGCTCCTTTCTGGGAGTACAACTCCCATTGCAGGGACCAAGTCCCTTTTGCTGCTCGAGCGCCCACGTGCTGACACGTGGTGCGCTAGCGCTCTTGAGCCCAGAGCGCTAGCGCTCGAGCGCCCATGTGTCGACACGTGGCACGCTAGCGCTCAAAGCACTAGCGCTCTTGTGCTAGCGCTCAAAGAGCTAGCGCTCTTGCGCCCAGAGTGCTAGCGCCCTTACACTAGCGCTCAAAGCGCTAGCGCTCTTACGCCCAGAGCGCTAGCGCCCAAAGCGCTAGCGCCCGAGCGTCCACGTGCTGACACGTGGCGCGCTAGCGTTCAGTACGCTAGCACCCAAAGCGCTAGCGCCCGAGCGCCCACGTGCTGACATGTGGCGCGCTAGCGTTCAGTGCGCTAGCGCTCTTGCGCTCAGAGCGCTAGCGCCCAAAGCGTTAGCGCCCTAGCGCCCATGTGCTTATACGTGGTGCGCTAGCGCCCAGTGCGCTAGCGCCCGAGTGCCCACGTGCTGACACGTGGTGCGTTAGCGCTCAAAGCGCTAGCGCTCTTGCGCTCAAAGTGCTGGCGCTGGCCCTACGCATCCTTTGGATGCCTGTCCTCCCCCTTTTTTTTTATATATATACATATATATATATATACATATGTATACATAACACACACATACTCCACGACACTGTCTCTGTTAGAAAAAAATTTCTAACGGGGCGCTGCCCCGCACCCCGCAAGGGGGCTGCTAGCCCCCTTAGCCCCCAGCCCGCTATCCGGATAGCGGGACTCCCGTAAAAACTCTGCGTGGCTCCCGACATATCCAAAACCCCCTTTCAAAACACATCACACGCACTGCACATTGAGTTCGCATGACCGGTTTAACCTGTCAATCAGAGGTTCCCTCGCTCCAAAGGCGAGGGGTAATTAACGGCAGTTTAGTCCGCGGCTGCCGGAGATTCGGATACCCACAATCATTAAACCTCGGCTTACTCTAGGAAGGGAGAATCTGTAGTACGCCTGACAAGCGCGCGCGTATTCCCATCTCAATGGGGTAACGAAAAACACCCTACAGATTCTGGCACGCCCGATCCCCGGGAATCATGCTCCCCGGGATGATGCTCCGCCCCCGGAATGATGTTCCACCTCGAAGTTCAGCTTCAAGATCCATCAATTTCATGCACACAACTAAAATATGCTGTGTGCATTTATTGATGGGGGGCAATTTGTTGGGGTAAAAATTTGCACACCGGTTGACTGAGTCAAATTCAAGGTCAACCCTCAAGCCAGGTAGGCCCAAGCCCAGGTCAAGCGGGTCCATGCCCAAGTCGAGCTTCCTCCATGCCAAAATATAGATCATGTAATAAATAATTTTTTATGTAATTTTTTATGCATGAATGTATGCGAAATGGGCATAAAGCCAAATTTTTGTAAGCCCATGATTTATGTGCAAAAAGAAATGGCACATGAGCCATGAGATGGCTAAAATGCCATTTTTGTAAAGCCCAAGGGGCTATATGTAAAGTGTATAGCCTATAAAGGCAAGGATAATGAAAATATCCCAACAACTTTTTCTCTCTCCAAAGAAAAATCCAGATCTATGATCTTCTCCTTCCTCAAGGTTCTAAACCATCCTTTTTTTTATAATTAAATCAAGAGTTTTACTCTTCCTTTTCCAAAACTAAATAGTTTTTCGCCACAAAACCCACAAAGGGGAACTCAGATCTGCCATCAGATCTCAGAAAGGAGAGATTTTTAGAATCTCATATTTCTTGATCTTCAAGATCCGGCCAACAAAGGAAGAAGAAGGAGACCCATCTCCAGAAACCCCACTTTGGGGAAGAACTAGGGCTCAAAGGGAGAAGCCCTTCATCAGCTTCAAAACATCTTAGGAGTTTAACTCCTCATTCATATATATATATATATATATATATACACACACACACACACACACACACACAGAATAATAAGTGCTCCTTTCTGGGAGTACAATTCCCATTGCAGGGACCAAGTCCCTTTTGCTGTTCGAGCGCCCACGTGCTGACACGTGGTGCGCTAGCGCTCTTGCGCCCAGAGCGTTAGCACCCAGAGCGCTAGCTCTTGAGTGCGCTAGCGCGCTTGCGCCCAGAGCGCTAGCGCTCGAGTGTCCACGTGGTACGCTAGTGCTCAAAGCGCTAGCGCTCTTGCGCTCAGAGGGCTAGCGCCCGAGCGTCCACGTGCTGACACGTGGCACGCTAGCGCTCAGTGCGCTAGCACTCTTGCGCTCAGAGCGCTAGCGCCCAAAGCGCTAGCGCCCGAGCGCCCACGTGCTGACACGTGGCGTGCTCGCGCTCAGTGCGCCAGCGCTCTTGCGCTCAGAGCGCTAGCGCCCGGGCGTCCACATGCTGACACGTGGTGCGCTGGCCCCACGCATCCTTTGGATGCCTTTTCCCCCTTTTTTTTAAATATATACATATATGTATATATATGTATACATATGTACACACACATACTCCATGACACTGTCCTTACTAGAAAAAAATTTCTAACGGGGCGCTGCCCTGCACCCCGCAAGGGGGCTGCTAGCCCCCTTGACCCCCCAGCCCGTTATCCGGGTAGCGGGACCCCCTTAAAAACTTTGCGAGCCCCTGATATATCCAAAACCCCTTCAAAACACAACACTGCACATTGAGTTCGTATGACCATTTTAACCCGTCAATCGAAGGTTCTCTCGCTCCAAAGGCGAGAGGTAATTAACGGCAGCTTAGTCCGCGGTTGCCGGAGATTCGGATCCCCATAATAATTAAACCGTGGCCTACCCTAGGCAGAGAGAATCTGTAATGCGCCTGACAAGCGCGCGCGTATTCCCATCTCAATGGGGTGACGAAAAACACCCTACAAAAACAAAAAAAAAACAGTATGTCCATAAGCAAAATGGGCACGGATGAAAATCCGAAAGGGCTCCGTGAGTAAAAACAGCAGGACTACCTGCGAGTCTTGTGAAAACCCGAAAGGGCGCAACCTCGTTAGAATAAAAAAAAGAAAAAACAAAAAAAGGGGAAAACGTTATGTCCATAAGCAAGATGGGCACGGATGAAAACCCGAAAGGGCTCCATGAGTAAAAACAACAGGGCTACCGGCGAGTGTTTGTGAAAACCCGAAAGGGTGCAACCTCGTTAAAAGACACTTGATAGGTCCTCTTGACCTTGTAAGGAGAAATCACCTGCGTGAGATCCTTACGACTCACAAGGGGGCAACACACTTAGGGATCCCTACGATTCCTAAGGAGAAATTACACTTGTGAAATCCTCATAACTCGTAAGGAGAACCCTCTTATGAGACCCTCACGGCTCAAAAGATTTGAAAGACTTAAGCTATAGAGACTTGAACCTGTTCTTAAGCAACCCCCACAACCTTCGATACTGCCCTACAAGTGGTGCAACGCTGACCCTTGTATACAATTCACGGGTGCGAATAAACATTTCCCTAGCGAAGTCCCACTCGTGACTAGGGATATGTTCGCACGGAGAACAACCTTTGTGAGTCCTCTCGACTTATAAGGAGAAAACTCTCTTGTAAGATCCTTACGAATTACGAGAAGCCATACACTTAGGACTCCTCACGATTCTTAAGGAGAAAACGCACCTACGAGATCCTCACGACTCGCAGGGAGAAATACCTTTGTGAGACCCTTCCGGCTCATGAAGTCAAGAGCCTTAGTCGACAGGATCCTAACCCTATTCGCTAAGCCACCTTTGTTCGATATCGACAGAGGCAAATGATGATTCGCTCCTGGCCATATTCCAGTTGTAGCGGTGCTGATGGCAAAATCAGTGTCTAATCCCAAGCTTGCGACAAAAAAACTAGCGAGCCACACATGCATACGAAATAGCCGAAATGATGGGGCAACTTGCAACAAAATCAGCAAGTAAAAAAATGTATGCATGCAAAATAGCCGAAATGATTGGGCAACTCGCAATAAAAAGTAGCGAGTAAAAATAAAATAAATAGCCGAAATGATTGGGCACCGCGAAAAATAGCCGAAATGATTGGGCAATCGCGACCTTCGCGATATAAAAGCTGAAATGATAGAGCATCGCGGAAAGAATTGAAAAAAAATAAAAAATAATAATAAAATTTATGCCCTACAGGTGATATCACAGCAGTCCCTGTATACAATCCAGGGGTCCAAACAAAGAAGGAATCACACTCCTCCCTCCTCCCTAGGTTTCATCCGAAGAAGAAGCCAAATCTCGATGGGTCACAGATAGCATGGAGATCATCTCAACATTCATCTCAGTAGACACAACATCAAGCAAATCAGAAACGACGGCAACTCCCAGTTCCATGACTCGGCGGTGTACAGATGACCGAGAGTCAAATCCCAACTCCGTGAAATGCGGATATAATCAACAAAATTCCTGGTCACGTGGAACGCGGATAACGTCACTTCTGACCCCGTGGAAAACGTCCAGAGCGGATCCTGGTCCTCGCAGAGCACGGCAGTGAACCCGTGTGAAGCATCCAGAGCGGAGCCTAGTCCTCACCGAACACGACAGTGAACCCGTGGGAAGCATCTAGTGCAAAATTCCTGGTCACGTGGAACGCAGATAACGTCACTTTTGACCCCGTGGAAAACGTCCAGAGCGGATCCTGGTCCTCGCAGAGCACGGCAGTGAACCCATGTGAAGCATCCAGAGCGGAGCCTAGTCCTCGCTGAACACGGCAGTGAACCCGTGGGAAGTATCTAGTGCAAAATTCCTGGTCACGTGGAACGTGGATAACGTCACTTCTGACCCCATGGAAAACGTCCAGAGCGGATCCTGGTCCTCGTAGAGCACGGCAGTGAACCCGTGTGAAGCATCCAGAGCGGAGCCTAGTCCTCGCCGAACATGGCAGTGAACCCGTGGAAGCATCTAGTGCAAAATTCCTGGTCACGTGGAACACGGATAACGTCACTTCTGACCCCGTGGAAAACGTCCAGAGCGGATCCTGGTCCTCGCAGAGCATGGCAGTGAACCCATGTGAAGCATCCAGAGCGGAGCCTAGTCCTCGCCGAACACGGCAGTGAACCCGTGGGAAGCATCTAGTGCAAAATTTCTGGTCACGTGGAACACGGATAACGTCACTTCTGACCCCATGGAATACGTCCAGAGCGGATCCTGGTCCTCGTAGAGCACGGCAGTAAACCTATGTGAAGCATCCAGAGTGGAGCCTAGTCCTCGCCGAACACGGCAGTGAACCCGTGGGAAGCATCTAGTGCAAAATTCCTGGTCACGTGGAACACGGATAACGTCACTTCTGACCCCGTGGAAAACGTCTAGAGCGGATCCTGGTCCTCGCAGAGCACGGCAGTGAACCCGTGTGAAGCATCCAGAGCGGAGCCTAGTCCTCGCCGAACACGGCAGTGAACCCGTGGGAAGCATCTAGAGCAAAATTCCTGGTTATGTGGAACGCGGATAACGTCACTTCTGACCCCGTGTGAAACATCCAGAGCGGAGCCTGGTCCTCGCCAAACACGGCAGTGAACCCGTGGGAAGCATCCGGAGAAAACATCGGGCTGTGGAGTCCTTAAATCCACGGTCTATGATGTCCTTAACCTTGACCGCGATGTCTTAAAACTAACGTCGGACTGTGAGGTCCTTAAACTCACGGACTATGATGTCTTTAACCTCGATCGTGATGTCTTAAAACTAACAATCAACCCCAATGATTTTACGCTAATTTTACCTTGGTTCAAGAGTACATCTCTTCACTCTTTTGATATTTGTCGTTGTAATTCTTCAATGTCTTCAAAAAGGTGACGGGTCCCAATAACCACACGTTTCACGGACTGTGGAGTCCTTAAATCCACGGACTATGATGTCCTTAACCTCGACCGTGATGTCTTAAAACTAATATTGGACTGTGGAGTCCTTAAATCTATGGACTATGATGTCCTTAACCTCGACTGTGATGTCTTAAAACTAACATTGGACTGTGAGGTCCTTAAACTCATGGACTATGATGTCCTTGACCTCGACCGTGATGTCTTAAAACTAACAACGGACTGCGGAGTCCTTAAATCCAGGGACTATGATGTCCTTAACCTCGACCGCAATGTCTTTAAACTACGGTATCCTGGAAAACGTCCAGAGCAGAGTCTGGTCCTCGCAGAAACGGCAATAAACCCGTGGGAAGCATCCAGAGCAACCCCTGACCCCGTGAAATACGGATAAGGGCAACTTCACCCATCACTTGCGAGTCCTCAAGACTCGTAAGGGAGTAAATTCTTTTGTGAGATCCTTATGACTCTCAAGAGAAAACACACTTATGAATCCTCATGATTCTTAAGGAGAAATTACACCTACGGGATCCTCTCGACCGGTAGGGAGGAAATTCTTTATGAGACCCCCATGACTCATAAAATTGAAAAGTCTTAGTCCACACTTGCTAAAGTTACATGGCAAACAACACAGCAAAAAAGAAGAAAGCAGAGAAATGATACAAGACATTACGAAGAACGCGTATCTTTTATTCATGATTCGATCGGGTACAAAATACATCGTATCAAAGAATAAAAGAACAAATACATTTATTCAAAATTACAAATCGTACAAAAATTTTATTGAGAGGAAAGTGCTTTCAATAATCCAATCAGCCGCTCGCGCACTTCCCTCAGCACCTCTTCCTGATCAGCTGCTGCGGCCAACTCTGCTTCGACCTGGGCTCGCTGCTGCAAGTAGGATGAGAGTTGTTCCTCGACAGCTCGCTGAGCTGCTTCACGATCTTATGCATCATGCTCAACGACATCGAGCTTCTGCTTCAATGTTAACCCATCAGAGATACACTGCAGAAGGCCCTCGAAGATAACTTTCACCTGTGCAGCGTTCGCGTCGACCTCAGCGTGCAGTCGAGCAGACTCGCTTGAAGTTTCTTTGCATTCCCTTCGCTTTAAAGCCACTTCTTGTTCAAGATGGCGGATGTAAGAAGCGCTTTGCTCGATCCATGCCGCCCGTTGAGTGCTCATAGCCGGAATCTCAGGTGCCGGACACTTAAGCTCAAGCTCATGCAAGCAAGCCTCAATCTCCCGGCAGCGATTAACCCAAAACTCAACGATGCCCTCACCATGAAAGTTCATGAGCGTCTCCAGCATAGGATTAACCTCTGCGGCAAAATCCACAGCAGACGTGGGAGTCTCTACGTCGAACTCCTCGATATACTTGCTCAGCATGCGTAGGCTGGTCACAGCACCTTTGGATGATGGACGCCTGGAGAAGGGCCCGACCGGCATTATAATGCGAGACTCGAATGGGGCTGCAGTCGATGTGATTGCTGCAAAATAGATCATAATCAGAGGTCGGTTCAAGAAATAAAGAAAACACGCAAAAAGTAGAGTCTATTATACCGGCTGCAGCAGGGGGCAGAGCTGGGAGTACTGGTGGCGCAACGACAGCCTCGTCCCCTCCTTCGATTCATAAGGCTACAAAAAATATAAAGAAGATTTAGCAATAATGCGACTGCCCGTCAAACAAGAGGACGTCGTTTAGAGAAAATACTTATCGACACCAGCTGGTGGACTAATCTTTGACAAGAAGGAAAAGTGTGGGTGCAACACCTGGTATAGGTGGTCAAGAAGAACTCCTGCAAAAACGCGATGACTCGACGTCAGTAAATGAATTATACGCCCGAGGGATAAGAATAATGGGTTACAAATCCATACCTTCCAGCATTTACGACGGTGCGAGAGAAGGCAGAGGGGCGGTCACCGTCAGGGCGGTAACTGACGGTGCTGTCTCGAGCAGCTTGATTTCAGCACTAGCCACACCTGCATTAGAAGCAAGATAAACTTTATTAGGAAAGATTGCAGAATAAAGAAAGAAGGGCAGCGACCCAAGATTTACCGGAAGAGTCGCCGGCCGGAGCCCTAACGAGGGCGTCACTTGATGCAACGGTGGCGTCTCCTTCCACCATTGGGATGGTCTCACCTCCCGTTGCCTCATCGACCAACTCTACAGGAGCCGTCGTCACGCTTGCGACGCCGGGAGATGACAAGGAACCGTAAGCAGGGAGAGCGATGATCGGAGCAGTGCCCGACTCTTGAGAAAGAGCGGCCTTCTCGTACTCAGCGATCATGCCCGTTTCACCCGCTACCACCTCGGGCACAGTGGTCGCAACTGTCTTATCCATCGTTGCCTTAGGATCGTCTGTAGCAGCCGTTTCGTCCACTGCTGCCTCAGGCTCGGCCGTAGCAGCCGTATCACCCGCCGCCACCTCGGGCCCGGCATTGGTAGCTATCTCGGGCATAGCAGTCGTGACTGTCTCGTCAGCCACTATCTCGGGCCCGGCAACTATGGTTACATCGCCTACCGTCGCCTCGAGTTCGGCAGCTACCTTCTCCACCGTCCCCTCAGGCTCAACGGTCGCCGCCACTCCCTCAGTAAGGCTCGGCCCTGCAGGACAAGATATATAAGAACTGATAGTTTAAAAGCTTTGACAACAAGACCTCAAAAACACATTACCTGAGACGGATTTACCATTGGCTTCCCGAGCTGCACGTGCCGCCCGTCTATGAGCAGTAGACAAGGCGACCGGGAGCTCCTCTGAAGGAGTAGCAGCGAGAGTAACGACGCTTGAACCTGCTCCCGCAGCCAAAGCAGCGCTACGCTCCCTTGCCGCGCGCCTCAGGAGCTTCCTTTCCTCCCGAGCCGTCACGACAGACCTTTTGGAAGCCTCCTTCAGCAAGGCATCGTCATCCGCATTTAGGGTTGCCTCCAGAGCCATCAAGGCTTCCATCATCGGCTTTTTAAGTAGGGCCTCTTGCGGCAATCCCGAAGAGGCCGGGACTTCGGTAGCTGGCCCGGGGAGAATTTCCGCATCGGCTTGCGACGTAGGTCTTATGGTCCCTGCGATAAGAGAAAGAGAGGGTCAGATTACTCATAAGAGATGGAAGTAGAGACATAGCAAACCGAAATGTACCAAGGCCTAAGGATGCTCTGAGTCGTTTCTCCTCCTCGAAAGTCTTGAGAGAGGCAGCGAGAGCTTCTTCGGTAGAAATGCCTATTAAAGAAGGAAAAGGTTAGTCAAAAACAATGATAGAGGTATGATGCAATAGCGAAAAATACAACTAGTGACTACCTGATTGCGCGAGTTTAGCCAACCACTCGTCGCACCTTGCCAATCGCTCGGAAGCTGCGATGGCGGCCGCCAGATCAGTGTCATCTGGCGGCATAAATAAGCCCTCGTTGGTCCCGTACTCACTCAAGCCCTCACTATAAGGAGCATGAGGTTCCTGACCAAATGCAACGTCAGCAGAGAGGATCAACTTCTTCTTCCTCTTCTGCGCGCGAACCCCAGTCCCACCCAAAATCAGCTTACGCTTCGTGGGCACCTTCGGACGGCGGGTCCCGACGTCCGAGACCATGCCGGATTCGGGTGAAACCACGTTTACCGTCTCCACGGGAGCACGGGGTGCTGATGGCACGTCCACAGGATCGCGGGGAAATCCACGCGTGGGGCTTAGCACGCGTGGAGGCTCAACTCCAGCATCTCCTCTTAGCGGAGGAGGGACAGGGGTCCTTCGCTTTAAAGGAACGTTGCGATCGCTGGTGGGGGGCGCACTCTTGTGATCAAGCAGCAGCCGCTTCTCTTCCCTGATGACAGCGCTCATCGCATACCGATACCAAGCCCCGTATATGTTGAGGGCCCGTGGAATGTAACTCGGCTCATTAATGAAGAAGTGGGAGCCCGTGTTTAACCGCATAAAGTGATGCAGTACGCTCCGTATTCCCTCTCTGGTGGCCGCGGGCTCTTCCAAAAATGCCTCCAGTGGGACCCCCTGGTTATAACTCAGCTGTTGGGTGAAACGATGGGGGTTGTATCTCATAAAAAGCGCCGCCTCATTTTGCCTGAATACGAGGAAGCCAGGCCTGATGGAGTATAGATGTAAAATCTCCCGGGCTTTCAACACGGAGGCCCCGTCCTTAAAATTGTCGCGCAACGCCAACACCACCTTGGAGGTTTCGGGGCCGATTGTCAGGACCTTTTCCGTAAAAGACATACCCGCTCCGACCGTGCGCGGACGAAGAAGCAACCCCCTAGCCTCCCGCGGAGGTGGATTCACGATAGAAGCACCGATCACCCGCATAACTCTCGGGAATCCGTACTTCTCGTAAAACGAGGGTCTTTTATGAATACCAAATACCCCGAGCACATGCATTTCCATCCACGAAGTAAAGTAGTGCATCGAGAAATTAGCAGCCTGCACCCCCGGTTCAGTTGCGTCCGCCGCCACGCTAAGACCATGGTATAGGTGGGCCAACCCGGCAATTCCGATGGCCAATTGTATGCCAGCCACCATTCGATGTGCTGGGTAGAAGACGGACGGCCTCATATAGCGAGGGTGCATGGGGAGCGCGAACCAGCACAACCATAGCCCCAGAAACCCAAGAAAGAAAGTCTCCTCGTCGATGCCCGGAGCAGTGATTTCCGACAAAGGGATGATTGCGGCATCGGGGAGATAAAAGCCTTTTTGATCGGCTTCCACTGCTGGTCGACGATCTAAGCCGAGGCCGAAGGGGTCGTCGAGCTTAGCAAATTTTTCGCCCCGTTGCGATAGAATCTCCGGTCGAAGAAAGCGGGCAATGAAGTCTGCGAAACTAACTCCCCGGCCTCCCGATTCCAAGAAAAGACTCTCATACATATTCAACACCTTTATCAGACTCGAAAACTGGTGTTGAATAGCATTCTCCAGCGCTAGGTCTATCACCAACGGCTTGGTGGCAAAAACATATTCGTCCGGAGGAAGCAGCTCCTCATAGTGCTCCCCCCTCACTGGCATACCGGAAATCTCAGCAAATTCTTCTAGAGTGATGGAAACTTCCCTGTCCATTAGAAGAAAGGTATGGGTGGGGATGTTCCATTGCTCCATGAATGCCTTAATCCACCATGTCGGAGGAGCAGAATACTTGAACAGCGAGGCGTAAACTGCAGGGTATAGACCGATCTTCAGCAGATGCGCCTTCTTCGCTGACAAAATGTACTTGGCCCACTGCAGATACCCTGCCGAGTGTCGAGGGGTTAACCCGATGTTGTAGGGTTGTCCCCAAGGGCGCGACTCGCCCTGGCATATGCGCCGCCCCAAAATATCCAAGGCTGCCGGCAGCTGCATGGGTATGGCAGCAATCGAAGGTTGAAGAAGACCCTCCGAAGTCCAATTTACGACCTCCACGGCATAGTTCACCGGGGGTATATCTGCGTACGAGATCGATGAGATCGGATCCGATGGCGTCGCACAGGAGAAGCTTCGACGACCTTTGATTATTTGGTCATACCACCTACCCCACAGGTGAAGGTTTTTGTACTCTGGGTCATAGTCCTTAATAAGAGCAAGAACCTCCCGGTCTACCGGTGCTTCAGGGAATCCTCCCTCTGAGCGGAAAAACGGGAACGAGAGATCAGAAGACATGTCGCTTGCAAGAAAGAACGAAATTCAAATTATCAGTTTCATAATTTAATTTAAAAAAAAAATCCCGACGCTCGGTACTTTAAAATTTGTACCACACTGCAATGCAGTGGAAAAGGGGACCAAAGGGGACCCACAAAATCCAGATGACCATACATCAATTAATAAGACAGCCTCATCATTGGATGAGACTGTCAATTAATAAGGAAATCCTCAAAGAATATTCTCATTAAATGAGAAATCCCTCGAGACAAGGAGAAAATCTCCCTTTCAGAGCAAAGCTTTATAACAGAGTGACACTTGTCAAACTCTGGTTACGAGGGAATAAAATTCCTTAAAGAGCCTAGCTCTGTAATGATGATGGAAAATCCATCAAAAGTTAATGAAAATTAATTCCTGAGAATTAAAATTCTGGGATCTTAAAGATCCATAAGAGAAAAAAAAACTCTTAAGAGTTCTTCATCAAAAGATCTATATTGTCAAAAGAGCAGAGCTCTGACCCATGGGCTAAGAAACCCTAAGGAAAGATCTATTTAGATCTATGGGTTCATGAGAGCAAGGCTCTGTTTATGAAACCCTAAAGGGGTTTTCTTTAGATCAAAAGATCTACGAGAGCAAGGCTCTGTTAATGGGTTAGAATTAATTTAATTTAATTTTTACCTAAATCTAGTAAAGTTCTAACTCTTGAAAGTTCTTGGAAAGAAGAGCAAGGCTCGGAAATAAAAATTCTTGAAGAGAAGATGACAATCATCTGAGGACCAAGGGTCCTATTTATAGGCGCTGAAGCGCCTCCTCAACTTCTGAGTTGATCCAAGGGCTCAGATGTTGCCACCGCTGCACTCACGTGTGCGCCACGTGAACGCAACGGTGGGGGGGCATTTGTTTCCCCCAATCAGAGCAAAGCTCTATTTTGAATTTCAAAATTCAAAAATTGAAGCAACGCTTCAGATCCCTTGCGATGCGCGCTGCGCGCCACGTGTCAAAAGCAGACACACCAGCGCCAGGAGCGCTGCGCCCTAGGCAGCGCACCCCCAATCAGAGCAAAGCTCTATTTTAAAATTCAAAATTTAAAATTGAAGTAACGTTTCAGATCCCTTGCACTCTGCGCTGCGCGCCACGTATCGAACGCAGGCACGCTCGCGCAGTTGCGCCAGCGCTGGAATTTAAAGAATTCCCCACCGTTAGATCAAAAGATCTAATAATAATAATAAATTATTAATTAATCAGAATTAAAATTCTGTTCTAGAAAGAGCTTTCCAATCTTATTAAAATAAGAAGATTATCTTCTGTAAAACAGAAGCCCTAGGATCAAAGATCCAACGGTGGAGAAATATCCCCAAATCAATCAGAGAAAAATCTCTTCAACTAACTTAACAAATCAATTGGCCCTATATAAAGGCCCCAAGACTTCAAGTCCCATATAGAAAAAACCCTCTACAAACTTTGAGAAAAAACTCAAAGGGAAAGAAAGGCAAGCCTTTTAAGAAAGAAGATCATTTTTTCATCTTTAAAGGTAAAGAATTATATTCTTGAAAGACAGAGATGAAATCATCTCATTAAAGAAGAAGAACCATCTTCTAAAAAGATCAGAGATCTAAGAACAAGATCAAGGTCTTCAATAAAAAAAAAGAAAAAAGATCAAAAAGATCTAATTATAAAAGATTAAAAGAAGTAATTTACTTCATTCACAGATCTTTTGATCTATAAAGGCAGAGCCTTTTGATAAGAACAAGAACTTTGGTTCTTGGATCTTGAGGCAAGGCCTCCTTAGAAGAACAAAAAACTTGTTCTTTGATCTTAAATCGATCAAAATGCGCTCTGTGCTATTGGACAGTTCTTTGCACTCTTGAATTGCACCTTTGCGCTTAGTGGACTGGCGCACAGCGCCAAAACTTGCCACGTGTCAACCACAGAACAATTTGCGCTTGGCGCTTCTAAAAATAGCGCACTGCGCTCTTGGACTAGCGCACAGCGCCAAGCATGCCACGTGTCACTCACTGGGGCACCCATAAACTGGCGCAGCGCACTTATAAAGCGCAGTGCGCTAACAAAGCAGCGCTCAGTGCTAAGCGACACGTGTCACTCTTATGTGCGCTAGCGCAATGCGCTCTTTAATTGGTGCAAAGCGCCTGATGCGCCACGTGGCGCGCTGTCAGAACATACTTTGTTCTGATAAATGTTATGCATTTAATTCTAGACAAAATGTCAGAGCCCAATGCTTTGCATTACTAAAAGGGCAGAGCCCAAATAAAGGCCTAATAGGCAGAACATAAATGAAAATGTTAAACATTTTTAACTGGACTTAGCCCAATTCTGGCCATAAGTCCTCAATTTAAATTGAACTGAGCCCAACTGCTCTTCCAATCAATTTACATCCGGTTCGAAAGTACATCTCTTTACTCCTCTGATATCTGTCGTTGTAATCCTTCAACGTCGTCAGAGAGGTGACGGGTCCCGACAACCACATATTGCTACGGACTGTGGGGTCCTTAAACTCATGGACTATGATGTCCTTAACCTCGACCGTGATGTCTTAAAACTAATATCGGACTGTGGAGTCCTTAAATCCACGGACTATGATGTCCTTAACCTCGACCGTGATGTCTTAAAACTAACATCGGACTGTGGAGTCCTTAAACCCATGGACTATGATGTCCTTAACCTTGATCGTGATATCTTAAAACTAACACCGGACTGTGAAGTCCTTAAACTCACGGACTATGATGTTCTTAACCTCGACCGCAATGTCTTAAAACTAACATTGGACCGTAATGTACTTAAACTAATTATCAACCGCAATGTCACTAAACTAAACAATAGAGTCCAATTACTCTTTTGTTGGATCTAAACGATCCCGTTAAGTCGATCTTAGTCTAGAATTAGACTAACATGTCCTTAACAAACGTTTAGGTTGATCTTAGCCTCAAATAAGGCTAACGTATCTTTAAACACAACCCCCTAAACCCAAATCTAAGAAAGATACGGATTTGGACTAATCCACGCCCTACGGGAGACAACACAAATTAGTCTCCGTATACAATCCACGGGCAACCAAACACAAAATAAACACCCACGACACGAAGTGACCATATAGAGAAGGAGAAAGTTGTTACCGCGATGCGGTAGCGTAATTAACTGCAAAGGCTTGCACCTGCAGGGAAGAGCGTCCCTACAATCAAAAACCCCTCAAACGAGGGGGAATCTGACGAAATCTGCTACATCGGCCGCATCCGTTTAAACCTTCGATACATGGTGCCATAAATCAACTTGGCATCTTCGGAGAGGTGGACGGATAGCACCAATTAGCATCTGCCCCCAGATTCAGGCAAGACGTCCAGTCTTCCCGGCTTCCGGCGGTAAACATCTCTGTTTGTTTAGATCTATGGTTTTCTGTTTTGCTCTCTGGATTTTTCCAGATCCGAACTTGTTCGTCGATCCTGCAAAATTCACACGAAACACCCTTCAAACAATAACAAGATGATAAATTTTTTATATTTTTTAATTTTTCAGTTTTTATGATTTTTATGTTTTATATTAACCCGAAATTGCAAAAAGAAAATACTACGCCATCCCCGGCAACGGCGCCATTTGATTTGTGATGATGTTTTGTGTATGCACTTTTAAAAGATGAATCAAAGAATAATTTTACCGCAATTAAGAACGGCGTCGCTTGGTAGCTAGCCGGTGAGTACGGGTCGGTCCACAGGGATGTTGTGTCTTTTCTAATTTGCTCTAACGAGTTAATTCAAAACGGTGTGGATTGATTATCACTAAAAACTAAGTTGATTTATATTAGGATTAGAATCTTGCTAGGGTTAGGTTTAGGTTAAGTTTGGAAATTAAAAATTTCCTCACCGCTTTCAATGCCCTAATTTAGATCTATTTAGGTGTTATGGTAATAACTAATAAAGGGGATTAGTACCATCGGGAAGAAACGATGTTTCTTCCTTTAGGTTCTTATCCTTCCTTTCTTAATTCTTACCCTAACCTCCATGGAAAACATACGCAACCGGTCTTTTAAACTATGGTATCACCGCTACCTTGTAGGATAGGGTGCCGTAGGGAACGGTGTGTGTATGTATGCATGGAGTCTTATTAATTATATGTGATGGGAAAGAAAGGGGTGAGAGATTTTCATCTCTCAAACCTTCCCTATTCCTAACCCTAACAAGTGAGGAATTACTCACTCATTAGGGAATTGATAAACATTTTCTAACTATCTAACTAGGGAAGATAATAAAAATTATGCTAAGGCAGAATGAAAATTAACTAGGGCAATGAAATAAAAACCTTACTTTATTTGATGGCTCTCTCCAAACATTTACACCGAATTTAGAATTCTGAATAGATAAAATAAAAAGAGGCATACCTCCAAAAGAGGTTTAGGATTTCTATTTATAGAGCATAGAAACCCTAGGGTTACAATCGACTCACATCTACATTTACAAATATACCCTAAGAAAAACCTAAGTAATGCACCGACGCACCGACACACGCGACACGCGCCAACACACGCGACGCACGGCCTCGGATCCGCGGCCATAAGCTTGGTTTGGCTGCGGTTCCACGGCCGTCTTGAGGGCTTGATGGCTAATTTTTCTACTGTTGCTTCTGGTTGCTTTTAACATCTGTTTTATTCACTTTGTTCTTCATAATGTCTTCTGGTCTTCTTCCAGATTTCTACATTGAATAATGTAGTGGACTTTACCGTTCGCTTCGTGTCGAAGTCTTGAACCTTACGCCGCCTTTGTACTTTGTGAACTTGTTTATTGATCTTCTTTTATTCTCCAAACTGTAGGCTTGATCAAAATTCTTCCATTTGTTGGTCGTAGTCTCACTTTTGTATCGTCTTTTCATCATTTCACTGTTTTTATTCCGAGAACCTGTAACCTACAACTATGTAGCAGACATGGATCAAAAGCACCTGTTTATTTGTAAAATGACTAAAAATGGGGAATATAATAATGCAAAATTATGATATGAACAAGGCTCAAGAGAATTGGTCTCGCTTAAACCTATATTTACTATGGTCCTTAATATAAATTAATATAATTTGAGGAGGTTTTATGAAAAATAGTTTTAGTATACTTTCAAAATAAATCTCAAGTATTTATTTATTGCATTTAGGGTTTTCATGGATGTACTTTTAAAAGTGAGTTATTCTATTGAATAAATACATAGTTGAATAGTTCATGGTATTTTTGTGTAAATTTGACTTGTATGGATTCTTGATGGTATTTTCTTGAAAATTGTAATTCTTTTGTTTAGAAAACATGGAATTTATTATATATTTAAAATAAATGATTTGATAATATTTATATATATTATTAAAAATAAAATTTATTTATTAAAATAGAAAATCACGTTTTTCTTAAGAATTGCATTAAAATTCCATCGAGATCGTATGCTCCGTAAGGAGGTCCGCATCTTGCTCCACTGGTCCCGAGGATGTGCGATAACCCGCACCATCCCGATCGAGTTTCCCAAAATGGGTTGTAGATGCATAATTGCAAGGAATGTAAATAACAGAATTCAAAGAATACGGTTTTTAATAGGTTATGGTATTTTGATGTAAAAGTCATATTTGTCTCAAAATATTGTTAAAAGGAAATCGTGCTATGTTAAGATGTGTGTTGTAAGAGGTGAGTCATTACCTCGTGAGATATTCTAAAGATAATATGAGCAAAAGTATTAAAATATGTCATATGTAAATTTTGTGGTATTTAAACGAAAAAGTGTAATAAAAATTACATAGCATGATATTTTAAGATGAAACTTGTTCTCAATATTTGTATTAAGATTAATAGACAAGATATAACAAAATGGTTGATTGGTTATTAAGAAAGATTCTGTTTTATAACAAGTTTAGAATTGGATGTCGGAATAACTCCACTTTCGATAAGTTTTGAAAAGAGAACCTTTTAAATTACGAAAAGAGAAAAAGAGAGGGGACTTACTAGATGAAATGAGAGAGGGGAGGTTGAGGAAGGATTTGGAAGTTTCTTTGAGTCACGGGGTCGCCGGAATCGTCTCGAATCGTCGCCGGAACTTGACCTTGGGCTAACTCCACTTGTACTCTTCTTTGACTTGGAAAATTTTGAACAATAGATTTCAGAATGAAGAGGGCTAGAGTATGAGGTTGTATTTATTGGGTAGAATTAGGATTTTGAGAATTAAAAAGATAATTAAAATGCATTAAAATTTTGATTTAAAGCTTGTTTTTAATTCTCTGGATAATTGCAGGGAAAACAAATAGACTAGGAGTGGTGGGGGTAGGCCAATGGACCGAGGTGAAGAAAATGGGGGCATTACCGACGGTTTGACCCGGCGGCGCCGGCCTTTATGCTCATCTCGCCGGCCAATCTAGGATTTTGGGTGCTAGGATTTGTGCCACGTGTCTAGGTCGCTGTTAATACAATTTTCCACATGTTTATTTTCTGTGACTTTTCATTTTTATGTGTATTGCACGTGTAAACTTTTGGGCTTCCAAAAGTTTAAAAGAAAAATCATTAAAAATAATATGTGGCGGGGGGATTCGAATACAGGGGTTATGTCACAGCAGTGCAAGGCTTTACCAATGAGCTACAAGTGCTTTCTTTGCCGTTCTTAAACAATTTTAATTTATAACTTGTGCTCAGGCTTGAAACTCTATTCTGTACATTAACTTGAAATTTTTTTGTATAATGAAATTGGAATCATTACATTCTACCCTCCTTACAAAAATTTCGTCCTCGAGATTTACAATTATTTGAGGACTAATTTACAAATAAGAAAGGGTATCTTGTACGCATATCGTCTTCTAGTTCCCACGTTGATTCTCCTGGTGAATCTTTTCTCCACATCACTCGGACCAAGTTTACTTCCTTGTTCCTAGGTGACTTTACCTTTCTGTCCAGGATTTCAACGGGTTGCTGCTCACAAGATACGTCTGTCTGTACAGTGAGCTCAGAGTGATCAAGAATGTGACTAGGGCCACTCACATATCTTCGGAGTTGGGATATGTGAAACATGTTGTGCACTCCTTCCAATGAGGGTGGAAGTGCCAAACGATAATCCACTTCTCCGACTCGTTCGAGTATGTCGAATGGTCCAATAAATCTCGGACTAAGCTTACCCCTCTTTCCAAAATGAATCACTCCACGGTTTGGAGAGATCTTTAAGAACACATGATCTCCCGGTTGGAACTCCAGGTGTCGGCGCTTTGCATCAGCCCAGTGCTTCTGTCTGTCTTAGACTATGCGCATTCTTTCCCTGATCGTGCGAACTATATCCACAATTGCTACGATCATCTCTGGTCCAAGGAGTTCTCTATCTCCGATGTCGTCCCAACTTAATGGTGAACGACACTTCCATCCATAGAGAGCTGCAAATGGTGCCGTTCCAATACTCGCTTGGTAGCTGTTGTTGTATGAGAACTCCACAAGATGTATGTGATCTTCCCACGATCCTCCAAAATCTAACATACAAGCTCTTAGCATATCTTCAATGATCTGAATTGTTCGCTCAAACTGACCATCCGTTTGTGGATGATAAGCTATACTGAAGTTCAGACTCGTTCCCATGCTAGCTTGCAGACTCTGCCAAAACTGCGATCGGAATCTGGTATCACGATCGGAGACAATACAAACCGGTACTCCATGTAATCTCACGATCTCTTCCACGTACTTCCTTTCTAGTGTCTCAATAGATTGGCCAATTCGAAATGGGATGAAGTGATCCGACTTTGTGAGTCGATCCACAATAACCCATACCGCATCGTTACCTTTCGTGTTGCGAGGAAGTGCAGTCACGAAGTCCATGGTGATGTGTTGCCACTTCCATTCTGGAATAGGTAACGGTTGAAGTAAACCGGCAGTCCTATAATGTTCAGCTTTTACTTGCTGACACAATAAGCATTTGGCTACACTTCTGGCTACTTCATGTTTCATTCCATGCCACCAGTAATGTTGTCATGGATCTTTGTACATCTTTGTACCACCAGGGTATACTGAGTATGGAGAGTTGTGAGCTTATTTCATTAACTCTTCCCGAACAGGACCTTGTGGTACACACAATCTGCTTCCGTATCTCAAAGATCCGTTTTTATGGATGATGAAGTCTGTTCTAAGTCCACTTTCTACTTGTTCTCTGATCTTTTGCAACTTGGCATCACTTGCTTGAGTTGCTTTGATCTGATTGACAATAGTAGACCGAACTTATAAGTTCATCAACTTTGAAGTATTACCTAGCATAACCACTTCTATCTCCATCTTGTGCAAATCTTGCTGTAGCTTCCACTGTGCGGTGAGATTCATTGATAGTGGCTGGCGGCTAAGTGCATCAGGAACTACATTCACCTTCCCTGGATGATATTGTAGGTTGATGTTGAAGTCTGCCATAAGTTCTAGTCATCTTCTCTGCCGCATATTCAACTCTTTCTGAGTAAACACATACTTCAGACTGTTGTGGTCTGTGTATATATCTACTCGTTCTCCAAGAAGGTAATGACGCCAAATCTTCTGTGCAAATATAACGGCCGCCAACTCCAGATCATGCATTGGATAATTGCGCTCATGAATCTTCAACCGTCTTGATGCATAAGCTACAAATTTTCCATGCTAGTGTAGAACGCATCCTAATCCCTTACCGGATGCATTACAATACACAACAAAACCTCTAGATTGGTCCGATATTACGAGAATAGGGGCCGATGTCAATCTTGACTTGAGTTCTACAAAAGCTTGTTCGCATGCTTCTGACCACACGAATGCTTCATCTTTACTGTGAGCTTGGTCAGGGGTGTTGCAACCTTCGAAAAGCCTTCTATGAATCTTCGGTAGTATCTTGCTAAACCCAAGAATCTTCGAATGTCCTTCACTGTCTTTGATGTCGACCATTCGCTTACCGCTGATACTTTAGCTGGATCCACAGAGATTCCTTCACCTGAAACGATATGTCCGAGAAATCCGACTTGATCTAGCCAAAATTCGCACTTGTTGTACTTGACATAGAGTTGATGCTGTCGCAAACTCTCTAGGACAATCCTCAAATGTTCAGCCTGCTCTTCCCGATTTTTTGAATATACCAGGATGTCGTCGATGAAAATAACAGCAAACTTGTCTAGGTACTCTCGGAAAACTTGGTTTATTAGATTCATGAATATGGCTGGTGCACTGGTCACTCCAAATGGCATCACGAGAAACTCATAATGATCATAGCAAGTCCTGAATGCCGTCTTCGAAATATCAAACTCTTTGACCTTCATATGATGATAACTCGAACGAAGATCTAATTTTGAGAAAATGCAAGACCCACTTAGCTGATCGAACAGATCGTCGATTCGCGGTAGTGGATACTTATTCTTTATCGTGACTTCTTTCAGAGCTCGGTAGTCAATGCACATTCTATATGAACCTTCCTTCTTCTTCACAAGTAGAACTGGAGATCCCCAACTTGAAGTACTGGGATGAATCCATCCTTTCTGCAGAAGTTCATCCAATTGAATACGGATCTCCTTCAATCCTTCTGGACTTAACCGATATGGTGCTTTGATCACCGGTTATGCACCAGGTACTAAATCAATACCAAATTCAAGAGCTCTATCGGGAGGCAAACCTGAGATGTCTTCAGAAAATACATCTTTGAACTCTCGAACAACTTCTGGCTTGACTTCTTCAGCTTGTATTGTTGCAATCACCGCCTTCCTAGGTTTAGCCTTGTAGATGCTAGGTTCCAAAGTTCGGTCTCCACTTTTGAAATAAAAGACCGGATGATCTGGTATCTCGGACACTACCCTCCTTTTACGATAGTCGATGGTAGCATAGAAAGTTCCTAGCCAATCCATACCCAAGACTATGTCGAAGTTCGGTATGTCTAACACCTTAAACTCATCATAAAATTCTCTGCTGCAGACGACCACTGGACACATGTCGTATCCCAAAGTTGTCTTTAGAACGCCGTTCCTTGAACTGACATTCCAGCTGGATACGAGCGGTTTAACTGGAATCGCATGAGTTCAGACGAACTGTTGCGACATAAAGCAATGAGATGCTCCAGTATCGAAGAGTGCTAAGGCAGATAGGGAAGCTACTAAGATTGTACCTAAGTTGTATGGGATATGTTAGGTATAAGAAAAGATATTTTGATATGTATAAAGGTTGAAAGAAAGTTTGAAAGAAAGGTGTTAGTTATATGTATGCCCTAGAGGCCATTACTATACATAGGATGTATATTGTAGTGGATGCTTGGACATATATAGGGAGGACTTTCTTGCTCGACATGATAGTATGCTATCTGGTTGCTCTTTACCTTAACGTGTACACTGATTGTATCTCTGTTACATGTTGGTAAAGCCCTTAGGATGTGTACTTGACTACCTGGACTATGATGCAGATCATACTAGTGGGGACATGGTAGTCCATAAGTACATCATTCAAAGTCCCTAGTCGTGGGTGTATCGAGACGGGGCATCGATATACCAGAGTAGACTAGCGTATACCTTCTCGACCCATAGAGATGGGCGATGGATGATCCCATATCCATCGGTGTTTGACATCAGAGATGATATACGGGTGCTCAGTGGAGACTGGGTACACTGGACGGACTCGCCGAGAACTCCCAGATGGTATTATACCTTACGTCAGATGGCAGTTCTCTGGTGACACTGGTACAGAGTAGTCTGTTGACCCGAGATCGTTATAGAGTCTTGTGTGGTTCCCACTGTGCTTTGATTTCCATCTTACCACGTCCAAGAGGGCGTGCAAAACGGTGGTTTTTAGGTACAGTCCCGAGTCACATGGAGGCAATGAGCGATAGGAGGGGATTCGTCTCTCCCGGTATAGGGAGTTGATGTTTCGCTGTGTTCGATTGGCTATAACCGGAAATCCCTGGCCAGGGTTGCTGAGATTTACTGGTAAGTGTTACCAGTAGTTTCTCGAACTGTTATAGACCTCATATCGACACGACTTATCGAGCTATTGGGGTCTGACGTTTACCACCCCTAGGCGAGATATGCGACATATCAGACGATCAGACCGGACTGTACGGTAGTGTTACTGGTTGGATTCATTGGAGTGTGAGCGGGCTTGCTCGTCGATCTTCAGATCGCTCAATACCCGGGTGGCCGTTACGTTTAGCAGACCGCTTGCGGCTTGTGGGTGTTTGATATGATCATCACCTGCTGCCGGCGTATTGACGAGTCTTTAGAGTCCTACACAGAGGTTTCCTGGCTCAAGCGAAACGAAATAGGAGCGCATATGAGATATGTGCGGGACCGAGAATAATGCGTGTATGCGATACCGTATTTCATTCTCGCCAACAATGTGTCGAATGGTTGTATGCGATATAACCTAGTTATCGAATCGAGGGTTGATTCGATAAGCCGATACATTTGATGCTAGTCGGTTATATGCGATATGACCGGATCGTTAAATCAAGTGTTGATTTAATGATTTAATGTATAATTATATATTTGATATATTACTTTGCATTAACTAGTATCGGTTCACTTTTAAATGGATTTTCTCACTCGGTTTGTGCACATTGTATATGTGATATACTTTTGTACACATGATTGTATCATGTTTGATGATACATGCTTTTTGGTTAAGTGTAAAGAATTAAACCAAGGTTAAGTTGTTGATTAGGGTTTTACTTATTCATTTATCTTATTTATTTATTCATTTTGAATAAATTGAAAGATAAATGAATGGTGGCTTCATTTGTTTTTAGTTGAAGCTTCATGAAGCTTTGACTTGATGACCTTTTTGTTCTCATCCTTAACCCTAACCAATCAACCCAACCTTAGTCAATTCTCTACACTTAACTAAGGTTAAGATTATGATAAGTATTCTTTTATTTTTCTATTTTCTAATAACTTATCATAAGATTCTTCTTCTTCTTCTTCATTTCTTCAAGTGAAGAAAGCTTGCCTCCATCAATGGCAAGTGATGAAAATGAGTGAGAAATCCAATTCTAAAGTCTACCCACTTCCTATTTCTTCATCCTCTACCTCTTGCCAAGTAGTAGAGTGTGTTTCCTTCACAAGTTTTCATGGCTAGGTGAAGGTGGAGCTTGATCTAGTGATGCTTCGACGTAGATCATCTTCGGCACGTCGTCGATGACCTAGCCCGTCTATTCTCCGATGAAGCCGACGCTTGAGCCCGGGGTTCGACTTGGACAGCGAGGATACTTCATTGCGGAGCTATGGAGGTGGAGGACCGGATCTACAAAGGTTGTATTTCCGTTTCCTTATAGTTAAAGTTGTTAACTAGTTATCATTTCGCCTAGAAATCTAGCCAACGATCCGTATTCTAGGGTTTCTCGGCACCGTAATTTTTGAAATTGGCATGGTTGATGCCTTGTGAGACCTCTTGAGAGTGCCTAGGAACCCTACAGTGGTATCAGAGCCTAGCTAGAGCCTTAGGAGAAGTCTAGACCGAATTTGAAACCCGAACGAACCCGAAACCCAACTCAAAAATAGCTCTCTGGACAATTTTCAAAATCGTGATTTTTTCCAGATTAAAAATATTCAGAAAAATCAGCAGGAAGATATAAGGTTTACTGCAAAATTCGAGCGCGTGATTCCATAAAGGGGGCGCGGATCCGCGGCCTTACAGGAGGCTCATGCGGCGGATCCGCGGCCCTTTTGTCGTTTTGTGCTTCGAAATTTGCACCTTAATTCTTAGTTTTCAGTTCTGGTTTTCCTGGGAATTTTTAATATTTTTTCCAGAGTTTTATTTTCTGAGTTGTTTTGGGGATTCGAATGTCCGGTCGGATTATCAAATTTTGTCTGTGTGGCTTTCCGGATAATTTTAGAATATGTTAAAAAGTTCGACCGGATATAAATACCCAACTTTTCCCCTGTCGGGAAATTTCCAAGTGTTGAATTTTTCCGTAGTTTGACGACGTTCTAAGTAGTGCAAGTAACGCGATGGACCCTCTAGAAGACAACAAACCTTAACTCGATTATGTGACCGTCTTGAACTGCCCTTTGAACCTTAGGGTTTGGGGCAGTACGGCGTGCCACATGTGAGGGGTTGGCTTGACCCTTCTACGGCTGGACCGTTGGTACTGAGGCACGAACGGAATGTTGTTAGACTTATTTCATGTGTTGAGCTGTATAGGGAAAACTTGGGTGTTCGATTGTTCGATCGAAAAGTTTAACATTTTCTGTTTATCTGGAATGGGATACAATAATTGGAATTCCCAAAAGTTATGTGAAAACTGAATGAATGTTATAAATCTAGCGGTTTAGTCTCACTTGATCGGTTGCCACGGAATTTTGATGTGATCAAAAGTCCGTCGCAATCACATAGCGTACGCGGATACTCGCCGGGTAAACTTAATAGACAGCCTCACTCCATAGCCCCGACCAAGTGACTGTAGGAGAACCCCGTCGCCGAAAGCATCCGTTCGGGTGCTCGCGGTAGCGGTGTTCCGCCTTGGTGCACTTCGTCGACGGTAACGGGGGTGCGGCCGTCTACTGAAGTTTGCGACGAGCATTCGATCAGGATGTCGGGAATCTTGTTGAATTGCCCGACTTGATATTGAAAAGTGTTTTCGATAATGAGACTAAAATGCGGGGTTTATAATTGTTAGGCATGCGATGTCTAAGGAATTCATTTGATTAGGCATGCGATGTCTATGAAGATTGCGGATTCCAACTGTTGTAGTTTTACACTTTATTTTCTGTGACCGTAAGTGTAATATGTGATATCGCCGGTTTCGTTGCTATATGTCAACGACAATTGGGATGCGCATATTTACTTACGTTGATGACATGTGATGTTATGAGTTGCTGGATATGTTATATTGGATCGTCGTGTTTGAATAGCCGGGGGTTTTTATGTGAGATGAGTGTCTTTCATTTTCATTCATGTAAAAAACTTGTATGTAATATTCTTTTATTGGGGCACTTCCAGGTTGCGGAAGTTGTCACCGTTTGTATATTATTTACTTTTCCGCACTAGGATAGACCCAAGGAGGGGAGCACAAGTAACCGGGTTCTGGAGTCCAGTGGGAGACCAACTCGAGGAGTCGAGTCCGGGTCTCCTAACTCTAGAATTGGTAGGGTTGCTTGCCGCTCTCGTAGGGGTCTAGGGGTGTGGGTTTGGCTATTCATCACGACCGTGGAATCCGTGTTTTATACTGGCTCGTATTGAAAACACAGACGTCCTAGTATATCCAATATTTCATATGTTTCTTCTGCTGCGATATCTGTGATGTGATCATGTGATGTTCTGTGATAGATACAGTATATAGTATATATGATATATTATATAGACGTTACTTATGTTTTACACCCGCGCTAGCCCTGCCCCGCTCTGCCGTTAGTTACCTAACCTAACGGTGCACGAGGGGACATCGAGGCGAATGCGGATGGCATAAGTGTACGTCGTATTTATCTGTGATGTTTAGGTAATTTAAATGATGGGACTTCATTAATGAGATTAATGAAATAAAAGAAACCTAAGATGTTGTAGAATCGAATTTCAAAATAAAACAGGTAGCTACAGTTCTTGCTTTGCACAGCTGTATATATGATATATCCTGCACCTTATTCGATAAGGAAAGGACCGAGATCCCTTAACCGGGAGTGACTCCTTTAGCAATAACTGGCAGATGCTACACACTCGGTTTGTCTTTTGATTGCTTTTAAGAGTTTTTGCTTTGCACAGTGATATATATGATATATCCAGCACCTCATTCGACGAGGAAAGGACCGACGATCCCTTCACCGGGAGTGACTCCTTTAGCAAAACTAGAAAAGCCTCAAAAACACTCCATTTCAAAATCATTTGATTCTACAACGATATCAAGTTCATTACGCAATGGGTTTTCAGAAAAACCTGTCGTAGCCCTCCGTCATTTCAGATAAGTAGTAGTTAGTATTCGTGCTGCGTTTGTTGGCCTTTGTCAAGGCGCAGTGTGCGGTAGCTAACTGGTGCTTATCTGCTTTTGCATATGATGCAGATTGGATTAGGGTAGTCGTGCGACCTTATTGGCCTTTGTCAAGGGCCGTGCGGGTGGGTTTATTTCGATCAAGAAATGACGGGTTCAACTTGACTAGCATCCTATGGTTTGTTGGCCTTTGTCAAGGTCATAGGAGGTTAGGGGCAAAATATTATCGGGAATTTCAAGTGTTGAAATTTGCAATGAGATTGCATACCTTCTATGAGATAGTTGGATCCCGATACCCGCTGCGAGTAAGAGTTACTCCTGGGAGGGTTTTATACATTACAATTAGCCGATCAAGTAGGTGTCTAGAAAGGTGTTAACGAGGTTACGCCTCTGGGAAAACGAGGTTTACATTAATTAGGTTCGTGCGAAAGCACGGGAGACCTCCCTCAAAGTACCGACACTGGCCTGGCTGAAAGATTGGCGAACTTGTAGTGTGTAATTAATCCCGGCTAGTCTTTCCTTTTAGGGTTTGAAGGAAGATTTGATAAATAGCAGTGGGAGCCATCCTGATTAGATAAAATAATAACCAATCTATTCTTGAAAGAGCGCACGCTGAGTGTTTTCTTCTCTCTCTCTCCAGGTAGCGACCATATCACGCCTTAATCAAGATAATAATACGGAATATTGACCGAACCCGCTTGTTATACTGAGCTAGGGAACGTTGGTCCCGCTCCAACTTATAATTGTTATAAGACAGAGCAGGAAATAGGGGATTACCAGAATTCCCGTGCCGCCCAAACGAAGAGAGTGCATGCTGATGCATCATCTTCGGGTGTGTTCATTACAGAGAACTGTTTCTCAGTATCCTTTACGTCCTGGGTATGTGATACCAAATCAGGATCCCAGATATGTAATCTGTTACATAGGGCTACAGAAAGGTAGAGAACTGAGAACAGGTGATAAGTTTCATGAGGCAGAAAACGGGGCAAGAGTTGCAGCCAAGTCTGTTGGTCACTGTCACCCTGTATTACCAATACATTGATTCTGAACAAATGTTATTAGATACCGAACCTGATATACAAAATCATATCAGTCTCTTTATCAGTAAAGAAATGATAAAATTTTGTATTGTTGGATAATGTTTTGAACATTTCCTATATCAAAAGTTGATCGTATCAGGCACGTTATCTAAAAGCGTTGATGTTCTAAATCAAACTACAGTTCTTAGTATATGGAACACACACAAGAGGAAGAGTTCAGAAATGAACGAATCCTTCTTGAGGCATTGTAGACTAGGTCATATCAATGTGACCCGACTAGCTAGAGTTACATATAGATGCATATTTAAATCAGTTTGAATTTACATCTTGTGAAACTCGCCAGTCATGTCACAAAGATAAGATGACCATAGCTCCGTTTACTGGAAACAGAGAGAGAGTTAGTGAACTCTTGGGATGATACATGTTGATGTATGTAGGTCCCCTGTCTACACATGCCAAGACTGGTTCTTTGTACTTCATTACATTCTCTGATAATCTCTCAAGATTCAGACATATGTTCCTGTTGAAACATGAGTCCGAGCCTTTTGAGATATTCACAGAATATAAGCGAGAAGTATAGAACCAAAATACGGGTATAAGTATTATGTCCTATGATGAGATCAGGGAGGAGAATACTTGTGCATGGAATTCCTGGACTATTCTAAAGGAGAATGAGATTCTCTCTCAGCATTACTCCTCTGTATACACCATAGCACGATGGTATATCGGGGCGGAGCAGATACACCCTATTTGATATGGTGTGCTCTATGATGAGTACTACTGAGTTACCTATTTCCTTTTGGGTGTTATGCACTTGAGAAGTTGCATACCTATTGAATAGGGTTCGAATCAAATCAGATGCCTACCGCTTCATATGTGATATGGAAAGGGAAGATCCCATATCTTAAGCTAGTTAAGATTTGGGGTTGTCCAGCCTTTGTCTAAAAGCAAAATCCGGACAAGCTCAAGGCAAGGTCTGTTATGTAGAACTGGAAATGTTCCAGCTATACAGAATGCAGCTGATGATTTGATAGAACCAAAGGATTCAGTAGATTCCAACGAACCTCAGCCTCTCCGCCGATCTAGTAGGGTTCCTCACCCACCTGAGAGATACTTCGGTTTCTCTATGACAGTGGGAGCAAGGATTGCATCATGAGATGATGACCCAACTAGTTTCGAGCTGGCCATCAGGAGTAAGACTCTGTAAGAATGGCTGGATGCTTAGTGATCTGAGATGGAATCCATGTACACCAACAAAGTATGGACTTTGGTTGCTATATCTGAAGGGTTAAATCCTCATCAGAAGCAAGTATATCTTGAGAAGATTACTTGGTGTAGATGGAAAAGTTGAGACTTTCAAAGCTAGACTTATTAAAGGTTTGCATCATTGACCAGGTGTGGATTATGTTGAAACCTTTTCTAAGGATCTATGCTTAAGTCCATCCAGATCCTACTTGCCACGGCTACATACCATGACTACGATATCTGGTGGTTGGGTGTCATTACAGCTTTTCTAAATGATGTTTTAGAATAGAGCGTCTATAAGTACACAGCCAGAGTGCCTCGTAGACAGTGGGAGCAGCGGAAACGTGTGCAAGATGTTTTATGTGATAAAGCAGGCATCGCGGAGTTGGAACATCTGTTTTGATGGATTAGTCAAAGAAGTTGACATCATCAAAATGGTAGATGAACCTTGTATAAACAAAAAGGGTAGTAGGGAGTATGGTGACGATCCTCGTAGAGTACGTGGATGACATACTCTTGATAGGGAAGGAGTTTCCTATGCTACGCTCAATCAATCTCCGCTTATCACAATGATTCTCCATATAGGATCAAAGTGATACCTACTAAATCCTAGGTTTTGGATCTATAAGATAGATCTAAATGGATATTAGGATTCTCACTAGTTGTAGTGAGAAGGTATCAATCGACCCTGGGGAGAATCACTGGAATGGTTCCAGGGTGATAAAGACGACTGAATGTCAGTCACAGGCATTGTCTTTACCCTCAGTAAAGGGACGGTATGTTGGAAGAGTTCCAAGCTAGATACCGTGACATACTAGACGATAAAGGCAGGATACATCGCTACTTAAGATGATACCAAAGAGGCTGTTTGGGTGTATATTGTTTCATAAGATGAACTATGTTTCTCCCATTGTGTGACAATGGAGTTGTGGCTTATGCCAAGGAACGCAGGTCCCATCAGTGATCCAGACATATTCTAAGGCAGTGTCACCTGATCATGGAGATGGTTGATCTCCAGGGTGATCGAGGTTAGGAGAGTAGACTCAGAGGACAACACAGCGGATCCACTCACAAAGGCCTTTTCCCAGAGAGAGATTTTTATGGGATGGTTGAGTATGAGATACTACAACCACTGCTATCAGATGGCCCTAGTGCAAGTAGGAGATTGTTAGTTATATGTATGCCCTAGAGGCCATTACTATACATAGGATGTATATTGTAATGGATGCTTGGACATATATAGGGAGGACTTTCTTGCTCGACATGATAGTATGCTATCTGGTTGCTCTTTACCTTAACGTGTACACTGATTGTCTCTCTGTTACATGTTGGTAAAGCCCTTAGGATGTGTACTTGACTACCTGGACTATGATGCGGATCATACTAGTGGGGACATGGTAGTCCATAAGTACATCCTTCAAAGTCCCTAGTCGTGGGTGTATCGAGACGGGGCATCGATATACCAGAGTAGACTAGCGTATACCTTCTCGACCCATAGAGATGGGCGATGGATGATCCCATATCCATCGGTGTTTGACATCAGAGATGATATACGGGTGCTCAGTGGAGACTGGGTACACTGGACGGACTCGCCGAGAACTCCCAGATGGTATTATACCTTACGTCAGATGGCAGTTCTCTGGTGACACTGGTACAGAGTAGTCTGTTGACCCGAGATCGTTATAGAGTCTTGTGTGGTTCCCACTGTGCTTTGATTTCCATCTTACCACGTCCAAGAGGGCGTGCAAAACGGTGGTTTTTGGGTACAGTCCCGAGTCACATGGAGGCAATGAGCGATAGGAGGGGATTCGTCTCTCCCGGTATAGGGAGTTGATGTTGCGCTGTGTTCGATTGGCTATAACCGGAAATCCCTGGCCAGGGTTGCTGAGATTTACTGGTAAGTGTTACCAGTAGTTTCTCGAACTGTTATAGACCTCATATCGACACGACTTATCGAGCTATTGGGGTCTGACGTTTACCACCCCTAGGCGAGATATGCGACATATCAGACGATCAGACCGGACTGTACGGTAGTGTTACTGGTTGGATTCACTGGAGTGTGAGCGGGCTTGCTCGTCGATCTTCAGATCGCTCAATACCGGATGGCCGTTACGTTTAGCAGACCGCTTGCGGCTTGTGGGTGTTTGATATGATCATCACCTGCTGCCGGCGTATTGACGAGTCTTTAGAGTCCTACACAGAGGTTTCCTGGCTCAAGCGAAACGAAATAGGAGCGCATATGAGATATGTGCGGGACCGAGAATAATGCGTGTATGCGATACCGTATTTCATTCTCGCCAACAATGTGTCGAATGGTTGTATGCGATATAACCTAGTTATCGAATCGAGGGTTGATTCGATAAGCCGATACATTTGATGCTAGTCGGTTATATGCGATATGACCGGATCGTTAAATCAAGTGTTGATTTAATGATTTAATGTATAATTATATATTTGATATATTACTTTGCATTAACTAGTATCGGTTCACTTTTAAATGGATTTTCTCACTCGGTTTGTGCACATTGTATATGTGATATACTTTTGTACACATGATTGTATCATGTTTGATGATACATGCTTTTTGGTTAAGTGTAAAGAATTAAACCAAGGTTAAGTTGTTGATTAGGGTTTTACTTATTCATTTATCTTATTTATTTATTCATTTTGAATAAATTGAAAGATAAATGAATGGTGGCTTCATTTGTTTTTAGTTGAAGCTTCATGAAGCTTTGACTTGATGACCTTTTTGTTCTCATCCTTAACCCTAACCAATCAACCCAACCTTAGTCAATTCTCTACACTTAACTAAGGTTAAGATTATGATAAGTATTCTTTTATTTTTCTATTTTCTAATAACTTATCAGAAGATTCTTCTTCTTCTTCTTCATTTCTTCAAGTGAAGAAAGATTGCCTCCATCAATGGCAAGTGATGAAAATGAGTGAGAAATCCAATTCTAAAGTCTACCCACTTCCTATTTCTTCATCCTCTACCTCTTGCCAAGTAGTAGAGTGTGTTTCCTTCACAAGTTTTCATGGCTAGGTGAAGGTGGAGCTTGATCTAGTGATGCTTCGACGTAGATCATCTTCGGCACGTCGTCGATGACCTAGCCCGTCTATTCTCCGATGATGCCGACGCTTGAGCCCGGGGTTCGACTTGGACAGCGAGGATACTTCATTGCGGAGCTATGGAGGTGGAGGACCGGATCTACAAAGGTTGTATTTCCGTTTCCTTATAGTTAAAGTTGTTAACTAGTTATCATTTCACCTAGAAATCTAGCCAACGATCCGTATTCTAGGGTTTCTCGGCACCGTAATTTTTGAAATTGGCATGGTTGATGCCTTGTGAGACCTCTTGAGAGTGCCTAGGAACCCTACAAAAGGGAGTTACCAGTGATGACTTGGCCAGTGGCTTCAGCTTCTTCCACAGTCATTTTGAAAGTTTGATGCCTCGGTACATTCCTCTTTGCTGGAGGAGCATTCCTCTGTCCGTTCCTCTGTCCCTGAGGTAGGTTCCTTTGTGCTTGATGAAACTGACGAGGATGAGGTGCATTAGGTCCATGAGAAGGTGGAGCTGGGAAAGCAAGTCGAGGAGTAGGTGCTTGGATAGCTAACCACTGTAGATAGGTAATTGCTGGTCTGGGTGCAGGGTTTGGATTGAGTCTATGAGGACAAGATCCAATATCATGTGTGGATGAGTCACAGACTAAGCAAAGGCGATTAGCACGCTTGCAATCCTTTGCCAGGTGTCCCTTTCTTTTGCAATAGAAGCAAAAATCTAGATTGGGCCGGTTAAAAGGTACTCCCGGTCTCCTGGGTATAAACGGTGGCCTGGAAGAGGCTCCTCCTACCATCTGAGTAGCAGGGCGCTTCAACCGGCAGATTGAGATCTGCCTTTCTTCTTCACCACTGCCTCATATCTTCGGGCAGCTTTCAAAGCAAGGCCGTGGGTTGGGAAATCCCCTGTAGCTAGAGCAGCTTGGATCTCTGAGTCCAACCCCTACTGAAATCATCATGCTCTGATCTCAGCAGTCGGTATGAGATGGGCCGCAAACCTGTTACGGTCTTGTGTTAGCTGTGTAGTATGTGATATTATAAAATCGAATATTTGAGACATATCTTACATGCTCAGCATGGTGAATTCAGCGTCATACTCATCCACTGATTTGGTCCACATTGAATCTTGTTGCAGGTGGATGAATTGCTGCATCATATCAAATCAGGTAGTCTTGGGAAAATATTTCGCGTCGAACATCTCACGAAAAATCATCCATTTGATCGGTTGGGCAAGACGGCTTTCTTCCGCCTTCTACCGTACCCTGGCATTATCAATTAGTTACAGCTTCGCAACTCTTACCCAAGCGATCTCTGGCACTTGTGCTGCTACCAGATCGTCCTCAATCGACTGAGCCCATTTCTCTGCTTCCAAAGGGCTCTCTTTCCCAGAAAAGTTCTTAGGGTGCAATGCCTAGAATTTCTTCACTCCGGGTGCCTTGGATTCTGGGCGGTGCAAGAGAATAGCAGTCTGCTGCTGCTGTCCCTCCAGGAGGCTCTTGATTGTCTCAAGAAAAACCGTCTGCTCGTTGATCGGAGCAGCTATGGTAGGTGTAAGCGGTAGAGGTGGTGGTGGTGGTGGGGTGTTGACATTCACGTTGGTGCTGGTATTGTTGGAAGAATCCATAACCTTTTAAAAGAAAAATAGGGTTAGAATAGATTCAAGGAACATGAAATGTGAAGAATGTTTAGTTGCCGATTCTTATAATTCTTGTAATATAGTGCTTAGGATTCCATGGATAATTGACCCTGCATGGTTATGTAGGTTTCCACACAGAACTGACCTGTATGGGCCGCCAACAAAACATGTCACACCCCGCTTCCCAGTGTACGGGTAAGAGGACGCGGTGAGGCCCGCGACGTATTTACTCAGAAGTAAATACGTTAAGCGTAAATAAGCAATATAATAAATATACACAAGAGATGACAAGAAATATAAATAAACAACAACTTTTTATTGATTAAACATTCTTTATATACAACTGGAAAGTAAATACAATACTGGAAAGTGATGCCTAAACAATGGAAAATGAACTGAAAGTAAAAATATGTACAAGTAGACTAGAGCTCTGGGTCCTCAATGAACTGCTCCAAATCGTCCTGGCTGGGCTCGACCTCCTGAGAGTCGGGTCCTCTTGACAACATTCCAAAGAAAGAAGAGAAAGGAATGTTGTCAGCGAACAATCGCTCGGTAAGTCCCAAAAGAGAGATAGATCAAATAAAAGGAATAGATCTGGTAATTTATCTGTTTTTATTATACTAACGTAGTTGTTTGTAGTTTGGTACAGAATATATCAGTATATATGAGAGGAGTCAAACTTTCCCCGTGGACTAAGGTATATGGAGTACAAGGCCCCATCAAAACCCACAGGACAACGGCAACGGATATTCAGGTTAGGTGTATTATAGTGACCGTCTCATTCCACTTCTAATACATTCCGTACCAATCTACCCCTTAAAACCCCCGTAATGTATATTGTGTTGTCTTATAGATGCAAGACTTGCTGAGACCATGGTATAAATTGTTCATGTAAATGGATAAGGATATAAACGGATAATCATGTAGTCAAGTCAAGATATATCCGTGGTTCGGTCAAGTCAAGTCATGTTGCATGTTTGATATAGTTCTGGTATTCATATTCTAGTTCAAGTATAGATTGGATTCATGCTGTATTGGAGTTAAGATTGGTTTGTGTTCATATTTAGATTGTGTTCGGATTAGATTGAGACTCAGATTGAGTCAGACACTTAAACAGAATTGGATCCTGAATTAGATTTAGGAGTTATCGGTAACTGCTGCACATGGACGACAGGATTTGTGACTTTTTCCAAGCCAGTTACCATTGATAACCACGTTTTAGTTTTCTACCTTAAATAGGCAAGCACCCACTTTCTCCGGCTCCCTGAGACTCAAGAGAATTGGTCTCGCTTAAACCTATATGTACTAGGGTTCTTAATGTAAATTAATATAACTTGAGGGGGTTTTATGAAAAATAGTTTTAGTATACTTTCAAAATAAACCTCAAGTATTTATTTATCGTATTTAGGGTTTTCATGGATGTAACTTTTAAAAGTGAGGTATTCTAGTGAATAAATACCTAGTTGAATAGTTCATGGTATTTTTGTGTAAATTTGACTTGTATGGATTCTTGATGGTATTTTCTTGAAACCTGTGATTCTATTGTTTAGAAAACATGGAATTTATTATATATTTAAAATAGATGGCTTGATAATATATTTATATATATTATTAAAAATAAAATTTATTTATTAAAATAGAAAATCACTTTTTTCTTAAGAATTGCATTAAAAATTCCATCGAGATCGTATGCTCCGTGAGGAGGTCTGCATCTCGCTCTACTGGTCCCGAGAATGTGCGATAACCCACACCATCCCGATCGGGTTCTCCAAAATGGGTTGTAGAGGTATAATTGCAAGGAATGTAAATAACACAATTCAAAGAATATGGTTTTTAATAGTTTATGGTATTTTGATGTAAAAGTCATATTTGTCCCGAAAATATTGTTAAAATAAAATTGTGCTATGTCAAGATGTGTGTTGTGAGAGGTAGGTCATTACCTCGTGAGATATTCTAAAGGTAATATGAGCAAAAGTATTAAAATATGTCATAAGTAAATTTTGTGGTATTTAAACGAAAAAGTGTAATAAAAATCACATAGCATGGTATTTTAAAATGAAACTTGTTCTCAATGTTTGTTTTAAGATTATTAAACAAGATATAACAAAATGGTTGATTGGTTATTAAGAAAGACTGTGTTTTATAACATGTTTAGAATCGAATGTCGGAATAACTCCACTTCCGACGAGTTTTGAAAAGAGAACTTTTTAAATTAGGAAAAGTGAAAAGGAGAGGGGACTTACTAGATGAAATGAGAGAGGGAAGGTTGAGGAAGGATTTGGAAGCTTCGTCGAGTCGCGGGGCGTCGGAATCGTCTCGAATCGTCGTCGGAACTTGATCTTAGGCTAACTCCACTTGTACTATTCTTTGACTTTGAAAATTTTGAGGATTTTGAACAATAGATTTCAGAATGAAGAGGGCTAGGGTGTGGGTTGTATTTATAGGGTAGAATTAGGGTTTTGAGAACTAAAAAGAGAATTAAAATGTATTAAAATTTTGATTTGAAGCTTGTTTTTAATTCTCTGGATAATTGCAGGGAAAACGAACAGACTAGGAGTAGTGGGGGTAGGCCAATGGGCCGAGGTGAAGAAAATGGGGGCATTATCGACGGTTTGGCCTGGCGGCGCCAGCTTTTATGCTCATCTCGCCGTCCAATCTAGGGTTTTGGGTGCTAGGATTTATGTCACGTGTCTAGGTCGCTGTTAATACAATTTTCCATATGTTTGTTTTCTGTGACTTTTCATTTTTACGTGTATTTCACGTGTAAACTTTTGGGCTTCCAAAAGTTTAAAAAGAAAAATCATTAAAAATAATATGTGGCTGGGGGGATTCGAACACAAGGGCTATATCACAGCAGTGCAAGACTTTACCAATGAGCTACAAGTGCTTTCTTGCTGTTCTTAAACAATTTTAATTTATAACTTGTGCTCAGGCTTGAAACTCTATTCTATACATTAACTTGAATTTTTTTTTGTACAATGATATTGGAGTCATTATAGTGGATTCGGGCTTTGGGCGTTCTAACATTAGAACCTTCTTGGTCAGTTCTTGGAATGTTTTGAGGCCTGCGGTGCACAGGAAAGGTTTCATTCAGTTGTTCAGATTTTCTATAAGAAGACTGACAGATTGGTCTTGTTCCAACGGCGGTTAACATTTGACAGAGAGATTGCGCCATCGGACTATAAAATCCGTGCTGCTTTTGTTGTTCTTTAGTTTGGTCCTTACAAGGTCGGCAATGGTGATTTTATCGCTGGTACTCATAAACCTTTGCTTGAACATGGATTCTATTTTAGCGAACATCGTAATCAAGTCATCCGGTATGCTTGTATACCAATCGAATGCAACATCGGTCAAGCTATTGAAAAATTAACGGAAAAGGAGCGCATCATTGCCCCCAGTATTCACGCATAATGCTTTAAATTGGGCAATGTGCTGGTTCGCATTTACCATCCCATCAAACCTTTCCAATTTGCGGGCGACATAACCGCTGGGAAACTCCGTAAGATCGTATTGTGCAGGGTATGGTCTCCCACTGCTGCCGACCTCTTTCTGTGTCTCGGTCGTGGCCACCAATATTTTGATTTTGTTGGTGATCAAATCCATGATCTGATCTTGCGTTGGTGGGCGGCTGTCATCGGTAGTCAAGACGTCTCTTGAGGAAGAATGTGGACGACTTTCATGCGGCTCACCCACCTTTGGGTTTGAGGGAATAGACATCGGTTGCTTCGGGACACCGTTTCTCGATTCATGAGTTGAACACTGCGCTTGATTGGGCGGTTGAGTGGCAACTTGGGCCGTGAGCTGTAAGACGACGTTTGTCAAGTCGTCAATCTTTGAGTAGAGCTTGGCCATATCCTAGTCTTTGTTCCTGAGTTGCTTTTGGAGCTCTTGGAGAAGTTGCTGCTCTGCGGTCTTAGGACAGAAGATTGGCTCCTCTTCGCTTTCCGAACCCGACTCCTTATAAATCGAGGGGTCTCTTTGCTTATCAGTCTCACTGGAAGGGTTTTCATTTCTTCCGGAGGAGGCTGGTCATGGGAAGTGGCAGCCACATTCAAATCAGATGATCACTGATTGGGAGATTTTCTCTTCATCCGTTTGAGATGTTGTGGCCCTATCTTTGCTTTTGCTGTTTGTACCTGTCATGTAGACAGTGTGGACCACATATCCATCCATCTCTTTATCTTTGGCGGCTGATCTTTCGGACCATCGTCATGGCCCCTCCTCTTCGGGAGAGGACGGGCGACCGAAGACGGTTGCCCTAGCTGGGTCCTTGGGTGGCATGGTCTAGATCACAGTTTTCTTGACTCTTGTAGTCATGACATTCTTCTGAACCAATTTCAGCGGTTCAAAAGAGTTAGCGAACTTTACAGCTGATTCAGCTGTTGTCGTAGGGTAAACTTGTTCTTAGAACCTCATGGAGTTCAACCTAGCAGGAGCCTTAGCCTTTTTGTTGGCTCTATATCTGAGCCTTTTCTTTCTTAGGTTCTTGATTTTGAGTGCTTGGCGGGCATCCGTTTTCCGGGAAGCTTCCTTGAGTTGATTGACGGGGAGCTTAGAGAAGATACCTGATCTTGTCAAGGGCACCGCCGGAGCTTGCCCGAGACGCCATGTTGCTTCGTTGGTGTTGATGGCCTTGCTCCCAGCTGGAGCAGCAGAAAGTCGTTCGGAAATGGATTCGTGCTTGGGCTGAAATGCTTTCGCGACCACAACATTTAGCCTTTTGCATTTTGAGGCCGGTTTATCTGTCACCGGGGCTTGAGGAGCAGAAATGGTGTTGGCCGAGACAAATAAAATAGATCCAAATTGTAGCAGCGGTTCCTCCCACTGCCGTCCGAGACTTGCCAGGAGGATCGTTCAAGCGTCTTTCTTCATCGTGTAGGAGACGAGAGCTGCCATGAGAGCTGATTTCATCTTTGGAGACATTGTTGAGAATTAAATGCTTGAAAGCCTGCATGAAAGAGCATTATTTTAGTATAAATATCGATATGTATGTTGATTGAGTTCGCATGAACGCTTAACCCGAAATATGGGAGGAGAGAAAAGGTCCCACCGGGCGTGTTAGAATCTGCAGAGTGTTTTTCGTCACCCTATTGAGATGGGAATGCACGCGCTTATAAGGCGTATTACAAATTTTCTTTGCCTAGGGTAGGCCGGGGTTTATTGATCGTGGGGATCCGAATCTCTGGCAGCCGCGGACTAAGTTGCCATTAATTACCTTTCACTTTTGGAGCAAGAGAACCTCCGATTGACGGGTAAAACTGGTTATGTGAACTTAATGTGCAGTGTGCGTGTGTTGTGTTTTGAAGGGGTCTTAGACATATCGGGGGACTCGTAGAGTTTACGGGGGTCCTGCTATCCGGATAGTGGACCGGGGGTCAAGAGGGCTAGTAGCCCTCTTGCGGGGTGCGGGGCAGTGCCCCGTTAGAAATTTTTTCTAATGGGAAAAGTGATTTGAGTGTGGAGCATGTGAAAAAAAGAAAGGTGAGGAGCGTCCTAAGGACACGCAAGGTAACACGTGACCGCTGGGCGCCAGCGGGTCACGTGCGTGGCGTGTGGGCACTGGGTGCCAGCAGGTCACGTGCCAGGCGCGTAGGCGCTGGGCGCAAGCAGGTTACGTGAGCTACACACGACTGCTGGGAGCCAGCGGGTCACGTACGCGAAACGCGACCGCTGGATTCCAGCGGGTCACGTGCATCCCAGCGGAACAAGAGGCTAAGCTCTTGGGCTTGGAGTTGAACTCCTGAACAGGAATTGGGTGTGGATTTGGAGTTAAACTCCTAAAAGGTTTGGATTTGGAGTTAAACACCTAAGAGGTTTGGATTTGGAGTTAAACTCTTTTGAGAATTTGGATCTTGGAGTTGAAATCCTCAAAAATCTTCAGAAATGATCAAAGGGGACCCATTTCTTCTCTTTTGAGCCTTGGATCCTCCCAAAGTGGGATTTTTGGAAGTGGGTCTTCTTCCTCCTCTCTTTTGCTGGATCTTGAAGAAAAAGAGAGGTGAGATTAAAAATCTCTCTTTTAGGGATTTGATGGGAGATCTGAACCCCCCTTCGAGGGTTTTATGGTAAAACTTTATTTGGTTTTGAGAAAAAGAGAGTAAAGCTTTTGATTTAATTGGAAATGAAAAGAAAGAGGGAGAACTTGATATAGAGGAGATGGAGGCACAAACCCTAGAATTTTTATGGGGAATGAATTATTCTTCATTTCATCATAATGCTGTCTTATATAGGCTTACAAATTTACACATAGCCCCTTAGGCTTTACAAAAAGGCATTTTTCCTATCCCATGCCTCATGTGCTTATCTCTTTTTGCACATGAGCCATGAGCTTTACAAAAATTTGGGTTTTTGCCCATTTGTTTAAATATTACATTTATTTGCTGTACTTTCTTGACATAGAGCCGATCTGGGCTTGGGCCCACCTGCTTGGACTTGGGTTCGGGCATGGGCCCAGCTTGGGTTCGGGTGTGGGCTCGGCTTGATTCAACAGTAGAGTCCGTTTGCTTTGGTTTGGGCCTATTTGTCCGCGGTTTGACCTTTATTTTTACATTTAGCCAATGGGGTGTAAATTTTTACCCCAACAAACCCGAGAAGAATCCTCCACGAATTCGGTGCTATTTGGGCGGGGTAAATTAGAAACAATGAAGGACGGCACAAATCTCGAATGAAAAGGGCAGACACATCTCTGCTTGGAATGCTTCTAGGTACAGAGCAATCTCATTGCCCTGTACCTGGTTTACCCGTTCACCATCCCTGGCCAGACGGAGCGAGTAGCCAGAGGGAATATAGAAACGAGCCCTGATATCGGAAAGCTCGTCTGACTTGTTCAATATCAAGGCTACATCACAAGTATTCTTGATATGCACCTTGGGGGCCCGTTTGGCCCCCCGATGATGAAGTACAAGAGAATCACCACCCCTTGGGGGAGAACCCGACGCAGAAAAAGAAGAACTTCATTGGCTATCAGAAGCCGAGGAAGATGAAGATGACCCACTAGACTCGACTTCAGAAGCTGAAGCCGAATCGCTTGACTTAACCTTAACTACATCTACTAAAACATCAGAGGAAGACATCTGACCTGATTCAAGGAAAGAGTGGCTGAGGATGGATTTTGACTGGGGATTCGACATAAGAGATGAAACATCGAGCAATCCTCAGATGACAGGAGGCAAGAGAAGCAAATGTGTTTCCTAGGGATAGGCCTCTCTTATTTATACACCCAGCAAAGGCCATCCGACGGCCCAAATCCACTCCCTCCAGAACGAAGTGTCGCACCCCATGGTCCCGATGACGCCACACGGTAACCAACCATTAGGCGTTTCCTCCCTCACGCGGATCCAACCGGATGAAGCGATGTCTCGCCATTCGCCACCCAATTATAGCCACGTGGCATGAAATCGACGGCCCAAACAAGCAAAGCGACGTCTCCATTATGGCGCCACCCTTTCACTGGTCCACTAACGTCATCAAGGATACGTGCAAAAATTAAGACGCGCGGTGTTCAGTCGAAAATATTGCACTTTTGATATAACATTTTTCTTACTTTTTAAAAATATTTAAAGATGTTTATTATAAATATAGAACATACTTGGATTTATCTGCAAAATACTATTTACCATATGTTTATATATTATAATTAACATTATGAAGGAAAATATATGCATATTATATTTATATAATATTTTGGTAATTAACATATGCATATCATATCAAATATTCTAATCAAGATTCTTAAAATATATAATATCATACAAATGGTTAGAATAATATTTCAAAATATATGCATAATATTTTAGTAATTAAAAGATGCACAGCATATTAAATATTCTTAATTAAGTTTCTTAAAGATTTATTTCCATATATAGTGATTAAGATACTCTCTCTGATTTAATAAATAGTACTAACATTATTCATGGAGATATTGTGCAAGATTTAGCCCAGGTCAAGAGATCAAGATGTTCAAGACATCAGGACAAAAAATCTGCCAAAATCACAAAATCAGTATTGATAGAGACTCAGAATCCAAGCATGGAAATCACCATATTAAGCAATCACCATATTAGGAAATCACCATATTAGTCAATCACCATATTAGAGTTAGAGGGCATCACCTTTACCACAAAGCAAATCACCGTCAAAGAACAAGAGATCCACAACAGGTCCACGATTCGACGTGATAGGGCGAAGTGAAAGTCGACGGAGCATCTACTTCCTACGGGGCAGAAATTGAGAGCAACTTCTTCCTCTTGTAATCTAAATTCATAGGATTTGTACTTGTAAAGTTGATTAATAAAGGTAGATCATTTTGTTTAATTATTTATTTTCTGTATTGTTTTCTGCATTATGATTTCTTTAACTATCTTTTCTTCTTCTTCTCAAAATTTGCGTGAGTAATTCCTAGCTTGCTAGGGTTCGTAGGATTAGGGTAGAACAATGGATGGGAAAATATTTTAACTTCTTTTAAGTCTTATGAAGTTTATAAACTTTAGCAAAAGAATCGTTAACATCCTAATCGGGCGTGCTACCAATTTATTGCTAGTATCGACCGCGATTTGAGTCAGATTAACAATTGTTTTGTTAAGGGCTAGACATGAATAGAGATCAATGAAAGGACAATGGTCAATAGTGAGGAAATCCTAGTTTCTTCCAAAAACCCTAATCATCATTCATCAATATTGATCTAGTTTTAAATCTATCAATAGATAAAAGGAGTAATCTTTATTAGTCATCCATGACTACTAAATCCTAACGAACCCTACAAGCCTTCTTTCTATATATTCTATATCCTTATTTAAACCAGATCAAGAATTTATTCTTCATTATTCTCTATTCTCCTTCCTCTTTTTTTAATCAACACGTCTAAAGCAAGATTAAAAGTTCCACGAATCCCTGAGGATGACCCGTACTCATCTCGGCTAGCTACACGCGACACCGTTATTGATTGCGGTTATACTACTACACTTTTTCACGATCAATCAAATGGCGCCGTTACCGGAGATACGTGCGTAAATTTTTTTCTTACTATTCGGGTTGAATTTTTATCCGAACCATAAAATATAAAACAAAACAGCAAATTGTGTATTTAACAATTATTGTGCGAATTTTGCAAGGGAATCTAAAGTCACTTGAACGAGGAATTTGAGATTCAGAGACTTTCAGAGCGGGTTTGAAGGATCATATATCCAAACTCCTCTGGTATCTTCTACATATCTTTCTCTCTTCTCTGAAATCCAATAAAATATTTTTCTGCAGGATTCTTTGCAAATTTCGCCGCTCAAAAAAAAATCTTTTTGCTTGTTTTGTTTTGCGGTTTGTTTTTGCATATTTTTAATACGGACATTAAGGGGCAAGACCAAAAATCAGATTAGGTGGGGATTTCATCACCCTTCCTAGGCCCCACAAATCACAAAACGAGCATCCGCATCACCCTACATTAATTAAAAAATATCTAGACCAAAACTCTAAGGACCGTCGCGCTCAATTAGGACAGAGGAAGGTCGTGGATAATCTATCGCTTATCCGCATTACTTGTGTGGTGTCTAAGGTAAGTGTGTCTAAGACAAGTGGTTACTTAATTAGGCCCGCTATTTTCGGTGATTCATATAGCGGATACCTCCCACTTACCTGGCATTTACCTGGCCACAAGAGTGATAAAGAGGTGGTAGAGAATTGATCCTGCGGCTTGTCCTTTGGAAGTCTAGGAGCGGTCTAGTGACTTGACCTAGGTGACCTTAGTTTTAGGGTTGATTGTGCATTTTTTGTATGATTTGTCTAAGTCCGACACTTTTCAAAACAAACCAATTTTTAAATCACACATACGCTGCCACTTGCGCTAAACCCGCTTAGTGCATACTCGGCTGGACACGGGATTCTAGTGCCCGTCTTGTCCGCGTTTCGGTTATCGACTACGAAGTCGGTGCTTCTTCATCTTCTTTTTCCCCACCACCCACCACATCGACCGAGATGGATGGTTCTCCATCAAATTTTAATAACACCACGCTGCCGCCACCCGCAGGTGTGCAGAATCCACAACGCATCTCTTTCTAAGAGAGATGCTATCCTATTTGTGGTCCCCTTCCTACCTGTCTATCTATTCCACCAGCCAATGGGGACAATTTTGAAATCAAACCCCACTTTATCAACTTGTTACCCAAATTTCATGGGCTCGAGTCTGAAGACGCATACGTTTTTATCACTAAATTCGAAAACGTATGCGCTATGATGGGCACCTCACAACTTTTAGTGGATGCTATGCGTTTGCGTCTTCTCCCTTTCACTTTGTGTGATTTAGCCAAAAAATGGCTTTATAACACTGCCGCACACTCTATTACCAATTGGGATGAATTCGTTGTAGCATTCCTTAAGAAGTTTTATCCCAATCATAAGACCGGCCGTGTTCGGAGCGAGATCAACCAGTTTACCCAGCTTCACAGTGAACCATTTTGGAAATGCTTTGAACGGTTTAAGGATCTGCTTTTCCAATGTCCTCATCACGGAATAAATAGATGGGATCTGTGCCGAATTATATATGAAGGCATTAATCTAGCGACAAAGCAGATGCTTGAAACCATATGTCAATGCAATTTCATGTCCAAAGACGATGGTGAAACCTGGAAATATCTGGAAGATCTTGCTAAAAATACTTTGCAGTGGGAAAGCGTTAGACCACCTTCATCTAGGGGAGGTATCCATCAGCTCGATGTTTCCATAGCAGTAAAAGCCGAAATGGCAGCGATGCAAAAGAAACTCGAAGCTATGGAAAACAAATTTTCATTAGCCTCCCTAAACCAGGTAACGCTCCCCAAGACTGTGTGTGGCTGCTGTTTCGATCCATCTCATTTGACGGAAGAATGTCCTTTAAATTCTTCGTTTCAAGGTCACGAGCAAACTAATGCTGCTTTTCAGTAACGACCTAGAAACGATCCTTATTCTTCCTCATACAATCAAGGATAGAGGAATCATCCTAATTTTGCTTGGAGCCAAAACCAAACTCAAAATCAAAACCAGTTTCAAAGTAATTATCAATGACCTCCTCCACAGCAACAGTAACCACCACCACAAAGCCAGCACCCCTTTCAATCGCAACCTTTTCAGAATCCGGCCACTAATTCTTTCCAAACGGCCGGTACCGAAAACTCATCTGTGCTAGAACGAAGCGTGGATATGTTTATTAAACATTCCATGTAGTCGACGGATGAAATAAATAACCGATCATTAACACAGACCACCAACTCCCATGGTGAAAGTATTAAATCGACAGAAGCACAACTTGGACAAATAAATGCCGCGATGAGTGCGAGAGAAAAAGGGAACTTCCATCTCAACCCCTACCGAATCCTGGCCACTCACAAAATCATAATGTGAGTGCCGTTATCACGTTGAGATCAGGAAGAGTGTTGAACAATCAGGTTGGTGAATAGGTTGATGAGGAGGAATCAATCAATAATACTCCGACTTCTACTTCTCACCCTAATTCATCTAGTCTTCCATCCTCTTCTGAGCCTATTCTTTATTTTCCTCTAGGCTCGAACCCTCTGCCCACACCTTTGAGTCAACCTAATACGATTCCAACTCCAACTCTGGGATCGATTCCACCACCACAAACTTCTCCACTAATGTTGGACCCAACACTTATTGATAAATCTCATTTTCCAAATAGATTGAGGGCCAAAAAACCTATTGCACAAATGGAGAAGATTGTGGAAATGTTTAAGCAAGTTAACATAAATATTCCTCTCCTATATGCTATTCAACAAGTTCCGTCTTATGCGAGAATTCTTAAGGACTTGTGCACTAGGAAGAAAAAAACTCAAGTGCCAAAAAGGTGTTCCTAATGAGTAATGTAAGCACAGCTTTTACATAACAATTACCTAAGAAACGTAAGGACCTCGGCTGTCCTACAATATCTATTTCGATTGGGAGTAAAAATATCAATCGTGCTCTGCTCGACTTAGGCGCTAGCGTTAACTTCCTACCGTATTCCGTCTATGAGCAGTTAGGTATTAGAGAGTTAAAACCTGCTCATTGCACTCTCCAAATGGCTGATCGATCTATCACCCAACTAAGGGGTGAGCTAGAGGACGTGTTGATCAAAGTCGGGGAATTTATATTCCCTGTGGACTTTATAGTTTTGGATACACAGCCTGTGGCAAACTCACGAAATCAAATCCCGGTGATACTAGGTCGACCTTTCCTAGCAAGTTCAAATGCCGTAATTAATTGTCGTAACGGTTCTATGAACCTATCCTTCGGGAAAATGACAATTGAACTTAATATTTACAAGCTAGGAAGTCAGCCATCCGAACCTTCTACTCATCTAATTGATGTCTGTTCCGTCAACGAGATAGCTCCCGACAGCTGCGAGATTGATGAACGTTGCTATAATGATCTCGACGACACTAGTGCGTCATTGTTCGATCTTGCAAATTATTATAGTGAGGACACCTTTGACGAGCCCGCCCCCGAGTTCGAATCGTTCGACTCATCGCATAAGTCAGCAGCACCTTCCGAGTCAATATTCTATGCAAATTATGACCCTCTTGGAGAGTCCGAGTATCATTCCCTTACCCCACCTTCTATCGTCTCTCCGCCGATATTAGATCTCAAACCGCTACCTTCTCATCTTAAATATGCATATTTAGATGAGAATGAGTCTTTTCTCGTGATCATATTCGCTTCTTTAGTGTTAGAGCAAGAGAACGCTCTTTTAACGGTATTGAGATCAAATCGGCAAGTATTTGGTTGGACAATGGAGAACATTAAAGGGATTGGTCTCTTAATTGTTGAACATCATATAAATTTGATAGATGAAGCCAAACCAACTAGAGATCCAAAAAGACGGTTAAATCCTGTTATGAAGGAGGCGGTAAAGAAAGAGATCGTCATGTGCCTTGATAGTGGTATAATTTACCCAATATTAGATAGCCAATGGGTAAGTCTTATTCATATAGTCTCTAAAAAGTCCGGCATCACGGTCATAACCAATGAGGCTAATGAATTAATCCAAACATACACCCAAACTGGGTGGCGAGTATGTATCGATTACAGAAAACTCAATGCCGCAACGAGAAAAGATCACTTCACTCTACCTTTCATTGACCAGATGTTGGAACGATTAGCTGGACACGAATACTATTGTTTCTTGGATGGATACTCTGGCTACAACCAGGTCCCCATCGCCGAAAAGGATCAAGATAAAACAACATTTACTTGTCCTTTTGGTACTTTTATTTTTAGACGCATGCCCTTTGGGTTATGCAAGGCTCCCGCTACATTTCAGCGGTGTATGATGGGGATATTCTTAGACATGGTCGAGAATTTCCTGGAGATATTTATGGATGATTTCTCAATATTTGGGGACTCCTTTAAGGAATGTTTTTGTCATCTTGACGCTGTTCTTACCCGCTGTAAGGATAAGAATTTAATTTTGAATTGGGAAAAATGCCATTTCATGGTCCAAAAAGGTATTGTGCTTGGACATATCATTTCATGAAAAGTCATTGAGATAGACAGAGCTAAAATTGATGTCATCTATAACCTTCCTCCTCCCAAATGCATCAAAGATATACAATCATTCTTTGGTCATGCATGATTTTATAGGAGATTCATTAAGGACTTTAGCAAAATTGCTAGATCCTTAACCATTCTTTTGGTCAAAGATACAACCTTTCACTTCGATTCGGATTGCGAGGCTGCTTTTGAATCACTTAAATGTTCCCTCATTACAGCCCCGGTTCTATCATCTCCGGATTGGAACCACCCGTTCGAGCTTATCCGTGATGCATCAGATTTTGTTATTGGTGCAGTCTTAGGACATCACATTGATAAGATGCATCATGTAATTTATTATGCAAGTAGGACCTTGAATGATGCCCTACTCAATTATACAACTACCAAGAAAGAACTCTTGGCAGTTGTATTTGCATTAGAAAAATTCATGCCCTACTTGATTGGTTCGCCAATAATTGTTTACACCGATCACTCTGCTCTAAAAAATCTTTTATCTAAGAAGGATGCTAAAGCCCGGTCAATACGTTGGATCCTGTTGCTACAAGAATTTGATCTCGTCATAAGAGACAAGAGTGGATGTGAAAACGTAGTAGCTGACCATATTTCACGCATCTCTTCTTCACCAACAGTGACCTTGCCAATAAATGATTCCTTTCCCGACGAACAGCTCTTGACCGTATCCTGCGACCCTTGGTTCGTGGATATTGTGAATTATCTAGCGACGTAACTTATTCCCAGCGATTGGTCAAAACAAGACAATCATCGATTTCTATCCCAAGTAAAACACTTTTACTGGGATGAACCTTATTTGTTTAAGTATTGTTCCGACCAAAGCATTCGCAGATGTGTCCCTAATGATGAATTCAAGAGTGTGTTGTCTTTCTGTCTTGACCAAGCATGTGGCGGTCACTTTGGTCCACGTAAAATGGCGGAGAAAGTTTTGTAGTGTGGCTTTTATTGGCCAACATTGTTTAAAGATGCATATGATTATTGGAAAACTTGTTCACGGTGTCAACACACAGGTCGGATTACACGTAGAAATAAGATGCTGCTCCAACCTATGTTGGTTGTGGAGATATTTGATATTTGGAGTATTGATTTTATGGGCCCATTTCCCAACTCTTTTGGGAATTTATACATTCTGTTAGCGGTTGATTACGTCTCGAAATGGGTGGAAGCGATACCGTGTCGCACTAATGAAAACAAGGTTGTTATTAAGTTTCTTAAAAAAAATATCTTTTCGCGATTCGGACACTCTCGCGCTATAATTAGCGACAACGGGACGTATTTCTGTAATCGGTCTTTCAAGGCTTTGATGAGGAAATATTCGATCAAGCACAAACCTTCTACGCCCTATCATCTCCAAACGAGCGGGGAAGCTGAGATCTCCAATCGACAGATCAAACAAATTTTTGAGAAAACGGTTTCTAAGAACCGTAAAGATTGGTCAACCAAATTGACAGATACTCTTTGGGCATTTCGTACCGCTTATAAGACTGATCTTGGTATGTCCCCATATCGCCTAGTGTTTGGAAAGGCATACCACCTTCCTGTTGAGATCGAATATAAAGCAATGTGGGCTATTAAAGAGCTTAATTTTGATTTTGATCAAATTTGCAGCTATCGGAAGCTGCAATTAAATGAGCTAAGTGAACTACGCGATGAAGCGTACGATAATGCGGTTATAGTAAAGAGTCGTACTAAAGTGTTTCACGATAAAAATCTTTTTAGAAAAACTTTCATCCCGGGACAACAAGTCATTCTTTACGATTGCCGTCTCCATCTTCATCCGGGTAAGCTAAGATCTCGTTGGAAAGGACCTTTTGTGGTGTGATATGTATACCCACACGGGGAAGTAGAAATTGAAAATATTAAAAACGGTTCTATTTTTAAAGTAAATGGGCATAGATTAAAACCGTATTTTTCCGGTGACCCCGTGGAGGAGCTCCTGTTTCTACAGGAGCCGCTTTATCATAACTAAATCTCCTCCGTCTCACCTCCATATTTCGGTAATATTGTCTAATCTTAAAAATGGAGGTGAGGGGAAAATGACTTAACTGAATATCCGTGCGTGCCAAAGTACAAGTTTGGGGATGGTTTCATTTAACTATTATTTTATCCCTATTATTTTCTCTCCTAAGGTTTACAGGTCTATGCGCTCAAAGAACAATATCAGTGAGGACATTGCTGAAAACAGGTTTGGGGAGAGGTTTGTATTTACTGAACTATCTTTTGGCACTAGGCACTAAAAAAAATACAAAAATAATTTTTTTTGATAATAAAAGTTTGAAAGTGAAAATTTACATATGAAAGATAGGAATAATTTGAGAAAAGTAAGAAAATTAGATGTTTTCTTAAACGAAACTAGTAATAAGTAGTTATGAGCCGTTGTCCCAAGGGTTAGTAAGATAAAAGAAATTGCTATTTTGAGGATAAAAATAAGTCTGAAAAATAGTCTCTATTCTTGAGTCTAAACATTTGAACGTTGATACCTTACTATACGCACTTACACATATCTTGAAACTTGGGATAGTAGAGGATATCTTGAAATGCTTTTGTCTAAAACCCTTAGCATGAAGAAAAATAAATATAAATGAAGCATAAAGTATAAAATGGTGAAGGAAAAAATAAATACTGGTTTTGTAATTACCAAGGCAGCATAAAAAAATATAGCGAGGGTGCTTTATCACCTAGTGCCTTAGACTAACTGGTTTGGGAGCCACTGCTAAGCCTTAGGTGTTGCAAGACGAGGAATTATGCCTTAATAATGCGAGCACATTTTGTAATCGGTCGGTTAGTATCTCAAGAATTATTAACGGCGTATGAAGAATGTGTAAGCGAGAGCATTTAAAATATTTACCAACTAAAAAAGGTACTGAGATAGATGGACAAAAGTATGATAGCTTGAATTGAATTATCTAAGTGTAGGGATATTTTTTACACACACGTAGGGGTATATGATCAATGTTTGGAAGAAAGGTAGGGAGGAAGACTAAAGACGATGTTTTATTGAGGGATGATATGATTTCTAACATCTTTTCATGACCATTAAGATAGGGCTCATGGCAGCTGAAAAGCTAGTGTAGTTGGAAACTCTTATTTTCAAGTTTTTTGTTTTATATTTCTTATTTTTATATGTAACTTTCACCATCATTCTTTTATTATAGGATTTTGTTGGTGTAATCCGCTGAAAACCCTCAGGAGACAACACTCCTCCTACTAGCGACACTTAGAGGTTTAACGGCTTGTTTCACATGCTCAGTGCAATCATGTTGCCTACGAAAGTGTGTTAATTAGTTTTTCTTTTTCTTTTTTCTTTTTCTCCCTCTCTTGAATAACTAGTTTGCTCGGGACGATCAAAGTTAAGTTTGGGGGTATTTGTTCAGTCGAAAATATTGCACTTTTTGATATAACATTTTTCTTACTTTTCTTAAATATTTAAAGGTGTTTATTATAAATATAGAACATATTTGGATTTATCTGCAAAATACTATTTACCATATATTTATATATTATAATTAACATTATGAAGGAAAATATATGCATATTATATTTATATAATATTTTGGTAATTAAAATATGCATATCATATCAAATATTCTAATCAAGATTCTTAAAATATATAATATCATACAAATGGTTAGAATAATATTTCAAAATATATGCATAATATTTTAGTAATTAAAAGATGCATAGCATATTAAATATTCTTAATCAAGTTTCTTAAAAATTTATTACCATACATAGTGATTAAGATACTCTCTCTAATTTAATAAATAGTACTAACATTATTCATGCACATATTGTGCAAGATTTAGCCCATGTCAAGAGATCAAGATGTTCAAGATGTCAGGATAAAAAATCTGCCAAAATCACAAAATCAATATTGACAGAGATTCAGAATCCAAGCATGGAAATCACCATATTAGGAAATCACCATATTAAGCAATCACCCCATAATAAGCAACCACCATATTAGGAAATCACCATATTAGGCAATCACCATATTAGGTAACTTGGTGTTCTGATTTGAGAGGTATATAAAGGACCGAGGGCTAAAGTTAGAGGGCATCACCTTTACCACAAAGCAAATCACTGTCAAAAAACAAGAGATCTACGACAGGTCCACGATTCGACGTGATAGGGTGATGTGAAAATCGACGGAGCATCTATTTCCTACGGGGCAGAGATCGAGAGCAACTTCTTCCTCTTGTAATCTAAATTCGTAGGATTTGTACTTGTGAAGTTGATTAATAAAGGTAGATCATTTTTTTTTAATTATTTATTTTCTGTATTTTTTTCTGCATTATGATTTCTTTAACTATTTTTTCTTCTTCTTCTCAAAATATGCGTGAGTAATTCCTAGCTTGCTAGGGTTTGTAAGAATAGGGTAGAATAATCGATGAGAAAATATTTTAACTTTTTTTAAGTCTTATGAAGTTTATAAAGTTTAGCAAAAGAATTGTTAATATCCTAATCGGGCGCGCTACTAATTTATTGCTAGTCTCGACCGCGATTTGAGATCAGATTAACAATTGTTTTGTTAAGGGTTAAACATGAATAGAGATCAATGAAAGGACAAGGGTCAATAGTGAGAAAATCATAGTTTTTTCCAAGAACCCTAATCCTCATTCATCACTATCGATCTAGTTTTAAATCTATTAATAGATAAAAGAAGTAATTTTTATTAGTCATCCATGCCTACTAAATCCTAACGAACCCTACAAGTCTTCTTTCTATATATTCTATATCCTTATTTAAACTAGATCTAGAATCCATTCTTCATTATTCTCTTTTCTCCTTCCTCTTTTTTTTAATTAACACGTCTAAAGCAAGATTAAAAGTTCCACGAATTCCTGAGGACGATCCGTACTCATCTCGGCTATCTACACGCGATACCGTTATTGATTGCGGTTATACTACTACACTTTTTCACGATCAATCACGCGGTAAAATTCTACGTGGACCCAGAGATCGAAGAGACACAGCCGCCAAATGCTACAACGTTCTCGGAAAATCCACTGTGAAGAATGCTCGGCACCAAGATGAAAAGAGAAAACCGAGCAGACCACTTTCAACCTGATCTATAAATAGGTCAGAACGAGAGTGGGGGATAATGATGATACTCATAAGTAGGAATTTCCCAGATCACGACACGTAGCAGATGACGTGTCATCTACGTAAGCCCGCTAGATTCCTGGGGGCTACGGAGCTTGAATAAGTATGATGCATAAGGGACATTCCTCAGCACCTCACCTTCGAGGTTGCGCCCGACCTTTCAGATGACCTCCTCAGAGCACGTTCCACCGTCGGCTGACCGCCATCCAATAGCTCATCTCCGAGCTATCCTATAGCTGAGACTCCTAAGCTCACTTGCTCGTTTCCGAGCTATTCTATATTTGAGATTCCTCAGCGTCCCTATTTGGCCTAGAGCATCGAGCCCGAGCGCTCCCGTAACGACTCCGTGTATCTCGCTATGACGAGATCTTCGTCGCTCCATGTCCCGCATCACATGCTAGTGTATCTCGCCATTAATGGGTGTATCCCGCCATCAACACGAATGTGACGTAGGGGCGTAACGGATGGCGAGAATCTCTCATTGGCTCGCTCTATGCGACCGCTGTATAAATCTCTCTTCCAGATGACTTAGGTAACTCAAACTCATTCCAATACGCCGCTACTCTGTCCTAATATTTCTCGGTATTTACTTGGTCGTCGGAGGGTCCTACGGTGGTTTCCTACACCGGGACTTCTCTTGCAGGTAACTCGACGTCAACAACAGCCAACATCCCATTGAGATCCACACGCTCAATCCTCATTCCAAATCTCAGCCGTTCAACACCGCTGGCAATTTGATCGACGGAGGATAACATCTAAGGGAGATTCCGACCGCATCACAACCGCTATTGTGTTTTTCTTCTAAAAAAATAAATAGATGTTGCCATTGAAGCATTGATCTGGTTTGCATTTGAACTTAACTCTAAAATCTTAGCTTTAGTCGTTGATATGATAACCAAAATACTGCTAAAATAAGTGAGATCATCAGAGTTATCATATGCTCCAGTCCAACCACATTTACGGAACTCCAATTATATGAACCCCTTTTTAGACATGGACAACTCCAAAGTCGAAAAGATCAAATCAGAGTTGTAAATTCAAATGCAGGTGGAGCCCTGCTGGACAAATAACTTCATATATCCTACTTCCAAAGTCCTCAATGAAAGTATATTGTTCGATATGAGTGAGTGGAGGCGGAGGATTCATGTGCTGGACCCGGCGTGATTCTCATGTTGGTTCATGTAGCCTATACCCTATATGCTTGGGATAAAAGGCTTGTTGTATCCTACTTCCAAAGTCCATAGGCAAACACAGCCTACAAAATAGTAGTTTATATAATCAGAATCGTCGTAGTTTCGCAATTCCAATATTCAGTTCTCTATTTTTCTAACAACTACAAAACAGAAGGTCTACAATAGATTATATATGTTCTATCGACTAATTCATTAAGTATTAACATGTCCATAACTCATCTTAATTACCAGCTAAACCAGTAGCTATTGCTAATATCTAAAGGACGTAAGCACTCTTAGTGTTATAAGCAATAAAGTTAAAAATAGAACCTTAAAAAAGTCCAATCTTAAAGCATTGTGATCCAACAAATTATGTTCTACATGACCAAGTAAAGACTGTTAGAAGAAGGAAGGCTGTAAAAACTACATTAAAATATCCAAACCACAAGCAAATATATGTATTATAACTGTAGACGTCTTACATGAAATTGATACACAATAAGCAAAACCAGCTTATTTCCTAAATAGAGTAGAGCACATCAAACGACGTCCCTCTTTATCGCATACAAAAAAGTTTCCCTTTATCCTTGATCGATAGTTTTCTTCGAAATTTTCACGCATGACAGTCTGTTTCATTGCCAGTGACTAATAAAACTGCAATAAAAATAGAAAGGAATAAGAATACCTTGTAACGAGAAGGTAAACTACGCTTAAGTTTCACAAGCAAACAAATCCCGATAGTAGTAGTCGAGGAACAATGCGGCAGTGCAGGTGTAAATGCGACCCTGGTTCAAAAGGAGATTGTTTCTTAGTCCTCGATAAGAAAAAATGTTGAGAGACTCAAAGAAGATGTGTACTCACTGAACATAACTTTCTTTAACGTCGTTTACTTTGATACGCTCTTCTGAAACAACATTCAGTTGCTCCAATCAATAGTCATGCTCTGGATCCTTTATATTTCTTATAAGATTTAAGATATTAAGGAAGAAACTTTCTTTCTTAATAGGTTCCTTAAGACAGACGGTAAATACATGTAGATTAACAGCAAGAAAGAAGATAGATATTGCTGTCTATGTAGCACATGTTCGGATACGGATATGAGATACAATACAATATGGATTTGCAATTTTCCAAAAACTTACGATACGGGATACGTTTTTATATTGATTTTAAATTAACTAAATATGAATATATATTAAATATATATATCAATATATAATAATATAAATAAATAATGGCATTACGTTAAATATTCAATGCACTTTCAAACTTTAGAGTTCCTTAATTTTCGAGAGAAAGAAAAGATGCGTCAATTCGAGAGAGGTTGGTGATGTTATATCCCGATCTCCTCTGACATGGCGCGGTGAACTACGAAAGGATCACGCAAACCGATAGCATGACAAGCGATATGATTCAATGGAAAATCACATAATCATGTACAAACGAAAACAATGAAAAAGATATATCCGACGGCTATCGCAACATACCAAACGAATAAAAACACACACCAACACGAGAACACAACGATATACTCAGGGTCGGCGCAACTGGACCTAATCCTGCCTTCGCAACGAGAACCTTCCATTAGAGTAAGAAATTACACGAGATACACTCAAAGTTGATCACATGCCCAATACAAAACTCTCTAACCTCTGTCTCTCTAAACTCTTTCGGCTAAATAGCTATAGCCCCCTCAAAACCCTCTCTATGGACTTCTTTTATTCTAGTGGAAGGTTCTCGCTGCGGAGGCAGAATAAGGTGCAGTTGCGCCAAACCTGGGTATATCATTGTGTTCTTATGTTATTGGTGTGTTTTTTCTATTCGTTGGTATGTTGCAATAGTCGTCGGGTATATCTTTTTCATTGTTTTTGTTTGCACATGATTCTATGATTTTCCGTTGCGTTGTACCTTTTTTTCGTGCTATCGGCTTGTGTGATCCCTTCGTGATTCACCGCACCGTGTCAGAGAAGATAAGGATACAACAAGTGGTATCAGAGCATAGGCTTGGTGATTTGGAGATCTTGAGAAGATGACGACTATGAACTACCAGATAGATAAGTTCGACAATCTTAACAACTTCAGTTTATGGAAGTTAAAGATGACTGCCATTTTAAAGCAACATGGCGTTCACAAGATAGTTTTTACGAAAGATAAAATACTGAAAGGGACCACATATATAGAGCTGGAGGCGATGGAAGATAAGACGAACAGTTTGTTGCACCTTTACCTAGTAGACGTGATACTTTGCAAGATCATGTAAGAGCTCATGGTAGCAGCTATTTGGGATAGGCCGGAGTCCCTCTACAATAGTTTCTCACCAAACGTCTCTATCTCAAGCAGAGATTGTACACCTTAAGGATGAAGGAAATGACTTCCGTCAAAAGCCACATCGACGAGCTTAATCAGATTGTGATGGACTTATGAGATATGAAGGTGAAGATCGATGATGAAGATAAGGCAATGATTTTATTATGCTCTTTGACCACCGAGTTCGGTCAGTTTGTCAAATTTATGGCGTATGGCCAGGACAAGTATGTCAAGACAGATTTTTATAGTGAAGCGTTGAGGGAAAATGTGATCGATGAAAAAGAAAGTTTGGGCGATGCGATGTTCACTAAAGTCTGCTCGATGAAGTGGATAGATGATAGTTCTAAGGAGTCGAGAAGCCGGGTAAATGACAAGTGCACACATCGCAAAGAAAGTGGACATTGGAAGTTGGATTGTCCGAAGCTAAAAGAGAAAGGCAAGCAAATTTCTTCCAGCACTGCAGTCGCAGAGGGGATTTAGATCAGGACAGTGATTGTTTAATTTTATCGGTATGTGCTATTTCATACGTACATGATTCTTAGATGGTGGATTCGAGGAGCTCGTTCCATGTGACTCCGCATCGGAGTTGGTTTCCTACATATTATTAGTTTGTTGGAGACTCGGTCTTTATGGGGAACGATGCGTCGAGCAAAGTTGTTGAGGCGGGCATAGTTTGAATTCGCATGCATGATGGGATAGTTCGAACATTGACAGGTGTCAGGTACGTGCCAGATTTAAGGAGGAGCTTGATCTTTTTAGGAGCTTTGGATGAGTCCGGCTACAAGTGCGTGGCCGACAGATATTCCGTAAGGATTTACAAGGATACTTTGATTGTCATGAAGGGGAAGACGGTGTAGAATCTATATTTTCTTCAGGGAAAGACAATCGTAGGATGTGTTGTCGAAATTTCTACCAATTCAGGAGGTTCAGATTCGGTCAGGATGTGGCATCCACGTTTGGGTCATATCAGTCAAACAAGTTTGAAGATGCCTCGAAAGAGGCAGTTACTTAAAGGTGGAGAGTTCAACAGGACAGATTTCGGTGAGGATTGTGAGAAGAAGATACAAGTGGTTCTGGCACCGGATTGTTCTTGAGGTGGAGCTAGTTATTATGTTTCCTTCATGGACAACTTCTCGAGAAAGTTGTGGGTGTACTTTCTCAAATCCAAGGCCGGGAATTATTAGAAGTTCAGAACGACCATATTGGATTTGCAGCTCAGGAAGCACGTAGAGGTTTTTTGGTCCGATTTAGATGGAGGGTTCGCTTTGCAGGGATTCAAAGAATTATGCAAGCCGGAGAGGATCGTGCATCAGTACCCTACATTGGGAGATCCTCAGTCAGATGGCATTACAGGGCAGATGGTTCGGACAGTTGGAAAGAACAGAACTTTATAGCTTACTGCTAGTTTTCCGAGAGAGTTTCGGGCTAGAGCCCTATTTACTGCCGATCACCTCATCAATTGGTCACCATCGACGATGGTTGATATGAGATTTCCAGAGGAGTTATGGACAGGAGGGGCTAGAAATTACTCGGGGCTTTATAGTTTTAGATGCAGAGCAAAAAGGTATAGATCGTAATGTCTTGGTACTAAGGATGGAGTAATCAGCCGACATTTGATAGTCGTTAAGTCTGCGATGTCTCAGAGAAAACAAACTCAATTGGATTGTGAACAGAGAAAAGGGCCACCGAGCCAGGTAGTGTTCGAGGCTTTAGTTCAGGTTATAGAAGATGATGTGGTCGGTACTTTGATTCAGGTAGAGAGTCCAGTATAGCTATTGGTGCAAATGTCGAGGACAGTTTGGCGCACAAGATATTTTAAGGACAAGTCTCTAAGGTAAGAGGATCGGGAGTTCGACAGAAAGACTGCATATTTGATTCGTGACATGGAGAGTGTCAAGAATAGGGAGTTTCATCGGTTGTAGCAGAGTATCGAGCAGGTTCTAGCTCATTATAGAATGGACGAGACTCGACCCATGTTTTCTTACTTAGAGGCGCACTTTAGGTTTTCGGCGATGATATCATCAGGTATAGATTACGCTGGTGATAAGGCAGATGGAGGTCGATGACATGTTACATGGGCACAAATGCAGTGCCAGGTAGATCGACGCTTTGGGCTGGTATCATGCTTTCAACAATAGAGGCAGAGTTGATAGCTGTCATGTAGGCGGTTAGAGAGGCCATCTATTTGCGTAGATTGTTGGGTTTGGGTGTGTTTAACGCCGAAGACCGGAATGAGACGTGGAGAACGTCTAGCCTGAATTTTAGGGCAGATGCTATTTGGACATATCCATCCACCTCTCCGAAAATACCAAGTTGATTTATGGCACTATATATCGGAGGTTTGGATAGATGCGACCGTTGTAGCAGACTTTATCAAATTCCCCTTCATTTATGAGGGGTTTTTGATTGTGTGGACGCTTTTCCCTACAGACGCAAGCCCCTGCAGTTAATTACGTTATCGCATTGCGATAACTACTTTCTCCTTCTCCAGTAGTTCACTTCGTGTCGTATGTTATTTTGTTTGTTTTGGTTGCCCGTGGATTGTATACGGAGACTAGTTCATGTCGTCGCCCGTAGGGCGAGAATTAGTCCAAATCCGTATATTTTAGATTTGGGTTTGAACTTAGGTTATATATTCCTTTAGTTCAAAGAATATTTTATTTTTATTTAAGGACCGTTAATCTGGTTTGAGATTAATATTGACTTAAACATATGAGCATTTGGGCTCAGTTTAACTAAGGATACGTTAGTCCTATTTGAGACTAGGATCAACTTAGATATATTTTCAGGATCATTTTTATTAAGATCCAATAACAGAGCATTTGAGCTCAGCTGCAAGAAACTTTCAGAGAGACTTAACCAATTTGGGTTTGGTCTACTCAGTTTTTCTTCCATTTTTTAATCAAAAGCGCTAAGCACTTATTTATGGGTCTGATTGCTCAGCCCTTTTCCTTTTATGCATAAGTGCTAAGCACTTGTTTGGGGATCTGGCGCTCACATGTGTTTTACGTGAGGCGCTTAGACACGGTGCTACCCAATCATTGCTAAGCACTTTAGTCATTTTGACTAAATATAGAGTGCTAAGCACTTTGTATGGCGCTCACGTGAGGGGCACGTGAGGCGTTGCCTCATTTATTTTATTGGGCACTCACGTGTGTTTCACGTGAGGCGCTGCCCAATCAGTGCTAAGCACTTAGTCATTTGGACTAAATATAGAGTGCTAAGCACTTTGTATGGCGCTCACGTGCACGTGAGGCGCTGCCTCATTTATTTTGTTGAGCGCTTACGTGTATTTCACGTGAGGTGCTCAGATATGGACGCTGCCCAATCAGTACTTAGTCATTTAGACTAAGTTTATAATGGTTCTGCACTTTTATATAGCCCTCACGTGTATTTCATATAAAGCGCTGAGCTTTCTATTTTGAGCGCCCACGTGGGAAGCACGTGAGGCGCTGGGTCCTTTGTTTTCGGCGCTCACATTGGAAGCACATGAGGCACTGGGTTCCATTTAAGGGAATGTTTTAGGTGCTCACGTAGAAAGTACGTGAGACGCCAAGTCTTTTCTTTGTTGATGTTTTCTGAAGAAGTTTTGACTTCTGTTAATGGCATTTTGACCATTAATGATCTCTGTTTTGAAGATCCGAGACCAGTTTCATTGGAGAACTAAGTTCTTCTATTTTTTTTTGTAAGAACAAAGTTCTTTATGTAGGGTTAAACCCTGTTTGTGAAGGAATTAAATTCCTAGATAATGTGTTTTATATTTCTTTTTGATCCAGTTTTCTTTTTTTTTCCCCTAGATTTTGAGTTTGGAGAACAGAATCTCTCCGATGAGAATTAAATTCTCAACTTGTGGAGAGATTTGCTTTTCAAATCTCAGATCAGGGGAAGAACTAAGTTCTTTTGTGGAGAGTTAAACCCTTATTTTCCTTTTGTTAAGAAAAAGTGATAAGTTCTATCTCTGCTTTTCTTTACCTAGGGTTTTGAAGAGCAAGGATCTTTTTCCTTCAGAAGAGAATTGAATTCTCGGTTTTGTTGTGGAAAGAAACTTGTGGAGTTGATCTTCTATCTGGCTCCTGAAAGCTTGTGAGTTTCTGTTTAACAGAATATGTTTTTTTGTTTTTAACAAGATTAAGGAAATATTTTCCCATATACAGAATATAATTCTGTTAGACAATGATTTTTAATCACCATTGGATTTTTAATCCAAGAGCTCTCTATTTAATAGAGCACATTTTTCTTTGTTTAGAAAGATATAGGGAAATATTCTCCTATCTCATTGGATTTTTGATCCAACAACTTTCTGTTTAACAGAAAATATCTTTCTCATTTAGAAAGATTAGGGAGATATTTTCCCCTAATAGAATTTAATTCTATATTTGGTGATTTTTAATCACCATTGGATCCTTAATCCAACGATTCTCTGTTAATAGAGAATATCTTCCCCTTTTAGAAAGATCAAGTGAGGTATTTTTCCAAGAATAGAATTTAATTCTATATAGGGAGGCGCTCTCATGTATTTAACATGTGACCCCGGTGTGGGTTTTAGCCTGTTTTATTTAGCGCCCATATGCCTTGCATATGGGCGCTCACGTGTTTAACACGTGAGGTCAGTTTGGCCTTTAGCCACTTACTCTTAGTGCTTATATGCTTTGCATACAAAAAATAGAATTTAGTTCTATATACAAAGTTTAATTCTATTTGAAGCTAATGCATTAAAAGGGTGTTCTCACGTGTTTAACACATGACCCCAATGTTGGTTTTAATCTGTTTATTTAGCGCTTATATGCTTTGCATATAAGCGCTCACGTGTTTAACACGTGAGTCCTGTTTAGCCTTTAGTTGTTTGCTTTCAGTACTTATATACTTTGCATATAAGCGCTTACGTGTTTAACACGTGAGGCTTAAAATATGGAAATTCTCCTCTTTTTTTCTCTCCCTTTTTATAAGGAAACAAATGCCCCCCAGCGTTGTTCTCACGTGGCTTGCACGTGAGTGCAACTGTGTCCATCTTTACCACCGTTGGATTGCCTAGGGGAATGGAAAGTTGAAACGATCCTATCACGTCTTATAAATAGGGCATGTTCCCATAATAATTAAACATAATAAAAGAGCTAAGCTCTATTAAATTCCAATGAGGCAGCGCCTCACGTACTCCTCATGAGAGCGCTAGTCTTATAGAATTAAATCCTATAGTGGCGCCGCATGTGAATTCACGTGAACACCAATGCGCAAGGCACAGGAGCGCTTGTCATAAATAATTTAATTCTTAAGTGGCGCCCACGTGCCTAACACGTAAGCACCAACGCCCAAACTAAAACAAGTAGAATTAAATTCTACATGAGAATTATTTCTCTAAAAAATTGGGATATCCTCTATTAAACAGAGCCGTTGGATCAAAGACCTAGTGGTGATGATAAATTATCAAATGATAGAATTAAATTCTATTAGGAGAAAATATCTCCATAATCTTTCTAAGTGAGAAAGATGTTCTCGGTTGGATTAAAGATTTAATGATAGAATTAAATTCTATTAAGAGAAAATATCTCCCTAATCTTTCTAAGTGAGAAATATATTCTCAGTTGGATCAAATATCCAATGATAGAATTAAATTCTATTTTTAGGAATATATTTCTCCAATCTTTCTAAACAAAGAAAGATTGTTCTCTGTAAGACAAAGAGCCCTTAGATTAAAATCCAATGGTGATTAAAATCACCGTTTGACAGAATAAAATTCTGTATAAGGGAAAATATTTTCCTAATTTTGTTAAAAATAAGAAAACATATTCTGTGAAACAGAAATCACTGGATCAAAGATTCAACGATGGATAAAATCCCCCGAACAATCTTGAAGCCAACTAAATCAATTGGTATCTCTCAAATGAGAGATTTTCTCAAAATAATTAACAATTTTACCTTTACTATATAAAGGAACCGAGACTTCAAGTCTCAACCAGACACCATCAGATATAGAGAATTGACCCCATAAGTTTCTCCATAAAAAAATAGAGAATTTAATTATCAAAAAAAGAAGAAGATCTCCCTTCTTTCAAACTTTAGGTAAAGAAAAAGAAGAGATCAAAATATCTCCTTTGCCTAGTATAAACGGACACAAGGGTTTAACCCTTCATATAAGAACTTAGTTATTCTTCTGATTTGAGATTTGAAAAGCAAATCTCTGTAAGTCGATGTTGCACACCCCACACACTTGTGGGGAGGCAGAATTTACGAAAAACGATTTTAAAACTTGCAACATCAACCTATCATACAGGATCTTTTCGAAAACCATAACTAGCTTAACACTTATAGGTTTTTAACTACTCTGAAAGAGTTTATACCTCCAAGTTACAAGTCCTTCGGGTCTTTTTCTCCTTAGCTTGAGCTCCTTGAAGGTGCGGATCTAGCTCGGTCGTCGTCCTTCTCGTGTCGAAGACGATCCACCCGAGTGCCTATGGTTCAAGCTCTAACCTTTAAACCGAGATAAGTAAAGTACTTAGTTCGCTAATATAGGTAACTTAGGAGATGTAGAGAGTTAACTGGAGTATTTTATCTCAAATGATCCAAGGATTCACAACACATGTGAGGGTTAAGGTCTTGAGAAAGAAGGAGAAGAACAATGGAGAGAGAGTGAGAAAACACAAATGAGCGAGTCTTGTGCAAGTGAAGAATGGCTCATTCTGTCTCAATGATCAAGCATGCAATATTTTCCATAAACAAATAACAACCATGCTTAAAAGTAAAGAAAAACCAATAAACTAAAGGAATAAGCCATGCTTCATCATGCCACAAATATCTCCATTTTCCACCTCATTAATCTATTTTAAAAAAATAGATAAATCCAATAATGAGGTGTCCCCTTCCAGAAGCATCTCTTATAAAATTACAAGAATGCCCTCACCGTATATACATACATGTATTCGTACTGCAAAAATACGAATACGATGAGATAATAATAATCCAATAATATAATACTAGTATCCGGCTTAATCCAAAGCCTACTAGTATTATCTGTCTGAATAACATCCCTGTAGCTAGTATACGTATATGATCGGAACCCTGCACGTAAAACCATACGGCCTCTATATCGTTTTGCCTGAACCAGGAAAACCCTCTATGTGGGAATCTAAAGACTCGACAGTACGCTGGCAGTGGGTTTAACTATAAGTTCGTCAGCAGCACTATCTGTACATAATGGCTACCCAGGTATCTGTCAAAAAGAAAGCCGGCGAGCGAACTCATCCGAACCCCTACCAAGCCTATTCGTGACAATCTCCATACAGTCCGGTCTGTTCGTATAAGAGTATCACATATCGGGCTTAGGGGGTGGTGGTAAACGTCAAACCCTTAATAGCGCAATAAGTCGTGTTGGTGTAGAGCCTAATACACCCTGAGAAACTACTGTTGTATCTACCAGTAAATCTTACTTTCCCTGGTCAGGGACTTTGTGTATTAGCTATCCGAAACAGCACGATATAAACTCCCAATACCAGGAGAGACGAATCCTTTCTATCCACTACTGCCTCCAAGTGCTTCGGGACTGCACCCGACCACTACCTGTTTGCACGACTCATTTGAGCCGTGATAGGGTAGTAATCTAAGTACAGTAGGAACACACTCGAGACGAATAGTGATATCAAGTCAACGGACTAACCTATACTCATGTCACCCGGGAATTGCTAACCGACGATAGGTATAATACTAACCAGCAGTTCCCATCGAGTCCGTCCAGTGTAACTCATAACCCAATGAGCACATGTATAACTATCTTTGGTACCATATACCAATAGCTGTAGGACATGCCACCTCCCCTGACTGGGTATAAGAAGCGTATACATTAGTCTACTCTGGAGTATTGATGCCCTGTCTCGATAATCCTATGACTAGGGACAAGCTTAAGGATGTGCTTATAGACTACCTAGCCCCCACTAGTGTGACTGCCGTCACAACGCTGGTAGTCAAGCAAAGATTCTAAGGGCTCTATCAATATGTATTAGCGATATGCTAAAAGTAACATATACACATATTAAGATAGAAACAAACCAAATAGCATACTATCATATTGAGCAAGACTTTTATTATATCTGTGTATATCCCAAACTTCCAAAATGTAATATACAATCCAGTACTATACAATAAAGGCCTCTAGGGCATATATCACTAACAATCTCCCACTTGCACTAAGGCCATGTATTAGCATATCGCAGACCTATCATCTCGAATAGCCTCTCGATTGCGTCTGAAGGATGGCCTTTGTGAGTGGATCTGCAGTGTTGTTCTCCGTGTCTACTCTCCGCATCTCGATCTCCCGGCGATCCACGATCTCTTTGATCAAGTGATACCGCCTCAAGATATGTCTGGACTTCTGATGGGACCTTGGTTCCTTCGCTAAAGCTATAGTCCCGTTGTTGTCACAATACAAAGGTATTGGATCAACAATGGATGGAACCACCTGAAGTTCTATAACGAACTTCTTCATCCAGACCGCTTCTTTTGCGGCGTCACATGCAGCGATATACTCTACCTCCATCGTCGAGTCAGCAACGGTATTCTGCTTGGAGCTCTTCCAACAGATCGCCTTTCCATTGAGGGTAAAGACATAACCCGACATAGATTTGGAGTCATCCTTGTCACTCTGGAAACTGGAGTCAGTGAAGGCCTCGATCTGGAGGTCTTTACTGCCGTACACAAAGAACATCTCTTTAGTCCTTCTCAGATACTTGAGAATGTTCTTAACTATCTAGTGCTTCTTCCCAGGGTTTGACTAATACCTGCTTACCACGCTCAGTACGTAAGCAACATCTAGTGTCGTACACAACATCGTATACATTATAGAGCCTACTACAGAAGCGTAAGGTATAATACTCATGCGATCCCTTTCCAAATCAGTCTTGGGAGACATCTCTTTGGAGATGGTGATCCCATGACAACCCAGTAGATTACCGTGCTTAGAATCTTCTATACTAAATCTTTTTGGTATAGTGTCGATGTACCTGGACTGTGAAAGTCCCAACATTCTCTTAGATCTATCACGATAGATCTAGATCTCTAGAATGTAGGAGGCATCACCCAGGTCTTTTATGGAGAAATTCTGTGATAAGAATCCTTTGACTGATTATAGCATAGGAATTTCATTTCCTATCAGGAGAATGTCATCCACGTATAAGATGAGAAATACTACAGTTCTCGCTACAATCTTACTATAAATGCATGGTTCATCTGGATTTTTGATAAAGTCAAATTCTTTGAGCGTCTCATCAAAGCAGATGTTCCAACTCCACGATACCTGTTTTAATCCATAAATGGATTTAAGCAACTTGCACACTCTTCCGGTGCTCCCACTCTTTATGAAACCCTCTGGCTGATCCATATAAACACACTCTTCCAAATCTCCATTCAGAAAAGCGGTCTTTACATCCATCTGCCAAATTTTATAATCATGGAAGGCGGCAATGGTAAGTAGGATCCGAATGGATTTAAGTATAGCCACTGGAGAAAATGTTTCATCATAGTCCAAGCCAGGTCTTTGACGAAAACCTTTTGCTACAAGTCTAGCCTTATAGGTTTCAACCTTTCCATCTACACCAATCTTCTTTCTGAAGATCCATTTGTAGCCTACGGGTTTTACTCCTTGAGGTGCAATGTCCAAAGTCCAAAGTTTGTTGGTGTACATGGATTCCATTTCGATCCGCATTGCATCCAGCCATTTTACCGAGTCTCTGCACGTAATGGCCTGCTGGAAACTAGTTAACTCATCATCATTGATGATGCAATCCTCTCTATCCCCGTCTATTAGAAAACCGTAGTATCTCTCGGGCGGATGAGACTGCCTACTAGATTTGCGGAGTGGTGCAGGGACGTCCGGTTCTTTTGAAACTTCTGGTTTCACTATGCTTTCAATAATAATTTGTGGTTCTGGAATTTCTTCCAGTTCTATTGCGCTCCCACTTAATTTTTTTCAAGAAATTGAGTCAGAAAGTGGGCATGCTGAGAAACAAAAAGCTCTTGTTCCTCTGCGTAATAGAAAAGATACCCCCTGGAGTTTCTTGGGTATCCCACAAACTTATATAGTACTGATCGTGTCTCGAGCTTGTCCGCATGTTGCTTTTTGACAAAGGCTGGACATTCCCATATCTTAAGATACTTAAGATAGGGTTTCTTCCTACTCCACATTTCATATGGTGTGGTAGGCACAGATTTAGTAGGAACTTTGTTCAAAAGATATGCAGCGGATTCTAGTGCATAACCCCAGAAGGATCACGGTAACTCAGCGTTACTCATCATGGAACGTACCATATCCAATAAGGTGCGTTTCCGCCTTTCCGATACACTGTTGTGCTGAGGTGTGTATGGAGGAGTAAGCTGAGAGAGAATTCCATTCTCTTTTAAATAATCCAGGAACTCGGCACTTAAGTATTCAGCACCTCGATCAGATCGATATATCTTGATACTTTTGCCTGTTTGTTTTTCCACTTCATTCTTGTATTCTTAGAATTTCTCAAAGATCTCGGATTTATGTTTCATCAAGGATATATGTCCATTCCTTGAGAAATCATCCATAAAAGTAATGAAGTTGGAATAACCACTTCTTGCATGTGTAGACATTGGACCATACACGTCGCTGTGTATGAGTCCCAAGAGCTCGGTGGCTCTTACTCCGTGTCCAGTGACGGAGTCTTGTCATCTTTCTTTTGAGACATGATTGACAAGTTGCATAAGACAGATATTCAAACGGATCCAAATATCCCTCTTTATGTAAATTCGTCAACCGTGTTTCATTGATGTGACCTAGTCTACAATGCTATAAGAAAGCTTGATTTAATTTTGGAGACTTTCTTTTAAGTGTGTTTTGGACATTGAAAACTTGGTATTGATTTAATACGTATATACCGTTTTCTAGTGTACTGGACCCAATCAAACCATGATTAAGGTGGATGTTTACAACATCACTTACAAATGTAAAATCATAACCTTCTTTAGAAAGTAAAGATACAGAGATGATATTACATGTAAAACTAGGTACACAAAAACAGTTACGCAAAACCAAAATGTGTCCACTTGTCAATCTTAGGTGATATTTTCCTACGGACACAGCATCGACGCTCACTCCGTTAGCAACCCTGAGGGTCATATCACCTGCCTTTATAACTCTACGGTTTCTCAGTGCCTGCAATGAATTACAGATATGAGATCCTGATCCGGTATCCAATACCCAGGAAGTAGAGTTGATTGACAGACAGTTTTCAATCATAAACACACCTGAAACCGAAGCCACAACTTGCTTCGAATCCTGGTTCACGGCTTTCCAAGCCCTGCAGTCCTTCTTCCAATGGTCTTTCCTGTGACAATAGAAGCATTCCTCTTTCCCTACTATCGGCCACCCAACTTTTGCTTTGCCCTTTCTCTCTACCTTACTGACACTTCCTTTCGGCTTGGTGGGGGCCTTCTTCTTTATCCATTTGGCTTTCGCCTTGGATCTAGAGAAGGAAGATTCGACAATAAATAGAGAGGTGTCTCCCTGGTTTCCTTTAGGGTGCCCTCTACACTCCTCAACATGTTGAAGAGTTCTGGAAGTGTAACTTCCTTATCTTGAATATTAAAATTCAAGATAAGCTGGGTATAGATAGAAGGGTGGGACTGTGGAATCAAGTTTGTATATAACTCGTTCTCCAATGTGGTCCCAAGGTCCGCGAGCTCTTTAATATAGCTAATCATCTTAAGGACGTGGTCCCCTGCAGATGACCAGATAGCCAACCTCGCCTGAAACAATTTCATCGAGGTCTTATATCTTTCGATACGAGATTGCTCTCCATATAAATCTTTGATATGGAGGAAGATGGAAGCTAAGTCTATCTTCTCATGCCGCTTTTGGTGTTCATTATCCATTGAGGCCAGCACGAGACACTTGGATTTCGCACAGTCCACTTCCCATGTATTACGGATCTCTATATCCGCGATGGTGGAATCTGGACCTGGGACGACGGGGGCTTTGGTAGTAAGGAGGTAGCCCAGCTTGTCATAGGTAATGACCATCTGGACATTCCTTAGCCAATCTTTATAATTTGGCCCCGTCAATATATTTTTATCTAGCAGTAACTTAAGTCTGGTCATTTTGATCGCTGCAATTAGGAGAGAGAGAAGAAACACTTAGCATGATGCTCTTTCAAGTTTAGATTGGTTATTAGTTTATCTAAACATGATGGCTCCCACTGTTTCCTCAAATCCTCCTTCAAACCATAAAAGAAGAATTAGTCGGGATTAATCACATCCTACAATTCTTGCTTAACCTTTCGGCCAGGCTAGTGTCGGTACTTCAAGGGAGGCTTTCCAATGCTTTCGCGAAGTTCCTTAATTACATAACCTTTTTTCCTTGGAGGCGTAGCCCCGCTAACACTGTTCTAGGCACCTACTTGGTTTATAGCATTGATTGTAAAGTGAAAAACTCTCCCAAGGAGTAACAAAACTCACGGTGGGATCGGGATCCAACTATCATTTTGTGACAACTTTGAAGGAATCTTACCAAAATCATCACACTCCAGATGGTATGCAAAACTAGCAAGTTTCCTTTTCTTTTGAAACTCCCGATGTAGATTTTTGCCCTAGGCTCTTGTAACCTTGACGAAGGCCAACATATCATAAGACGCAAGTCATGTTCTACCCGTCATTGTCCAGGTTAATCTGAACCCATTCGTACAAACCCTTGACGAAGACCAAAATAGCTGTACGCCTGTCCCAGATTAACGCATCTATCTATGGTACAGATGAATACCCAACAGCTACCAATCACTATGCCTTAGTGAAGGTTAAAATACATAGCTTGAATACTACTGAATACCCATCTGAAATGACGGAGGGCTACGACTGGTTTTGGCGAAAATCGTGAACGTAATGAACTTGATATAGTCGAAGGAACCATGATAGCTTTTAAAAGGAGTGGTTTAGGCTCCGCTTTTAAAAGTTGTTTTTAAAGAAAACCGAATGGTTTTGAAATTGTTCCAATGATTTAACTTTGGATTGTTTTCTTTGCATTAAACAATATTAATGTTGTTCCATCATTTAACCCTATCATTGCAGAAAGAAACGAAAATAGAACGTACGCTTATGCCATCCGCATTCGCCATGGGGCCCCGTCATGCATCGTTAGGTTACTTAATTAACGGCAGAGTGGGGGCTGGACTAGCGCGGGTGCAAAACATAAGCAACATTTATATATATATATATATATAGCCATTCGTCTCACGTAATAATAGTCATTCCAGATCACAGATCACAGCAACACAGATGAATATATTGGAAATATTAGGATTTCCGTGTTTCGTTTTAGCCTAGAACGAAAAACAGATTCCACACTCGTAATGAATAGCTAAACCCTAACCTAGACCTCTATGGGTGCGGCAAACTACCCTCCAAATTCCCGAAGTGAAGCAACCTCCCTCAATGAAATGAGTAGGCCACTCGGCACTTCAAGAACCCGGTAGTTTGTGCACCCCATCCTTGGGTCTATCCTAGGCGCAAGAAAAAGTAAATGAAATAATACAATGGTGGCTACAACCTCAACCTGGATGTGCCCCGCAAAAGAATATTATATCAATTTACAAATATACATGAATGAAAGAAAAGAACACTCTTCTCACATCCCCCCGGCTATTCATTCACGACGATCCAATACTTCATATCCAAAAAACAATCAACAAGATACTAGATGTGTGCAACCCCCCTAATTGATATATACACTAGTAAAATAGGGGGTTGCCCCTACGGATATTGGAATCCGTAGGGGCAGATTTAACCTGGCCCTACGGATTAATCCGTAGGGCTAAAAGGTTGCCCCTACGGGCACAGACGTCCAAGAATAAAAATATTAATTCTTAATTTGGTGTTTGCCCCTACGGAGCCGCAAACAAAGGACCTACGGGTATATCCGTAGGGGCAAGTAAATATCGATTTAACAAAAGCCCAGATCGATCGCCTACGCTCACTTTCTCTCTCTCTCTCGATCGCGCGCGAAAAAAATCCCCAAATCGCCACGCCGTCGTCGCCACCGTCGTTCTCCTCGTCGCCACCGCCGGTTTCGTCGCCATCGCAGTTCTCGTCGCCACCGCGGTTCAGGTCGTCGCCACCGTCGTTCAGGTCGTCGCCCCAGCCCCAGCAGCAGCCGTGTATATCCGTAGGGGCAAGTAAATATCGATTTAACAAAAGCCCAGATCGATCGCCTACGCTCACTTTCTCTCTCTCTCTCGATCGCGAGCGAAAAAAATCCCCAAATCGCCACGCCGTCGTCGCCACCGTCGTTCTCCTCGTCGCCACCGCCGGTTTCGTCGCCATCGCAGTTCTCGTCGCCACCGCGGTTCAGGTCGTCGCCACCGTCGTTCAGGTCGTCGCCCCAGCCCCAGCAGCAGCCGTTCAGGTGAGTAAATCTCGAAGTAAATTAAAGAATTTTTGGATTATTTTGGGCTTAGGGTTCATGGCTGGGTCTGGGGTTGCGCGCGCGAGTTGGGGTTAGGCAGGGGTCACGGTCGGGGTCGGGGTCGGGGTAGGGTTAGGGTTGGGGTTCGGCTGCTGCTGGGGTGGGGCTGGGGTTAGGGTTTGCCTTAGGGTTGGTGTTGGGGTTTAGCTGGCCGCGCTGGGGTTAGGGTTAGGTTGGGGCTGGGGTCTGGGGCTGGGGCTGGGTTGGGGTTAAGTGGTGGGGAGTTGGAAAAAAACAAGAAAATGAAAGAGTAATGAATGTGAGAAATTAAGAATGAGAACAATTGCACAACAAATTTGTTGACAAGAAAATGAGAGAGTAATGAATGTGAGAAATTAAGAATGAGAACAATTGCACAGAAAAAGCTATGCTTGACTAGGGGGGATGGTTCTATGTGCTTTCAGAGAGCAACTTGGGGTTAGGGTTAGGTGGATTGATGACAACAAAATACCATAATTTATAACTAAATTACTCATATAATATGTATGTCATGTGAAAGCTAGATGAAGGTCGAGGCAAGCACAATAAATTTGTTGGATGGGACAATATCAATAGGAGCTCAATGCTATTTGGAAAAATAATAATTCAAAGACATAGTGGAGTTTCCGATTGATGGCATGGACTAGTTTGATATATGTAGTTGGTTTGATTTATGAAAAAATGGGGAGACAACATGCATGTATGCATATAGGTAACATCTGCCAATATGCCATATCCAGACCGCAATCTATTTTTGCCTATTGGCTAATATGAAAATATCGGCCCGCGTATATGACATAATCAAAGTTGTTAAATCTTGATACGGTTTGTGTTTCGTTTTTTTATTTATCAGTTCTATCAATGTTGCGTATAACGCTTTATGATATCAGTATCCTACATTTGTAGTTTTAATTGTTGATTGTTATAGATGAATACCATTGCAATAATAGTTTTTGGTTGATGAATGCTATTGCAATGTAGGATGATCAGTTCTATCAATCTTGATCTCAATGGTTTAAAATCATGTTACACATACAACACGAATGCACAACAAACGCATAATTAGAGAGCGACTCGAGATATTCAGGTTAAAACCAATATATGATACTCGATGATAATATGAAACCTTCATATTCCCATCGATACTCATATATGAAACTAAAAGCGCCACTTAGTCCCCGTCTATCGGTTAACATACGTGCGATGCTCGTCGTGACCTAGAACTATACGAAGGTTGTTAAATATCGGACAGTATAGCTCGATATTAACAACCGTCGTATAGTCTACGCGACGAGAAAATTCAATCGTATGGTAACCCATAGATTTGTCCCGTGTGGACAAGTTAAGAATGTATAAAGCAAACGCCTTCATTCACTTGTGTTTTCATCCGTTTCGAGATATTTCGTCGGTACCTTTCCGCTGGTTCTCCGTGTACAAAGATAGATTAGATGTTCATTTCAACGTTGTTTCACAGCTTTGAAATGATTATCTATTCTATTACAGTGTACTCGGAGAACAGCGGGGAGGTGCTGCTGAAATTTACTCGAAACGGTTGAAAGCACAAGTGATGGGCGTTCGCTCTATACATTCTTAATGGGATAGAAGCCTACCCCCGACAGCCGGAACACACACATACAACAAGAATACACAACAAACGCATAATTAGAGAGCGATTCGAGATGTTCGGGTTAAAACCAATATATGATACTCGATGATAATATGAAACCTTCATATTCCCATCGATACTCGTATATGAAACTAAAAGCGCCACTTAGTCCCCGTCTATCGGTTAACATACGTGCGATGCTCGTCGTGACCTAGAACTATACGAAGGTTGTTAAATATCGGACAGTATAGCTCGATACTAACAACCGTCGTATAGTCTACGCGACGAGAAAATTCAATCGTATGGTAACCCATAGATTTGTCCCATGTGGACAAGTTAAGAATGTATAAAGCAAACGCCTTCATTCACTTGTGTTTTCATCCGTTTCGAGATATTTCGTCGGTACCTTTCCGCTGGTTCTCCGTGTACAAAGATAGATTAGATGTTCATTTCAACGTTGTTTCACAGCTTTGAAATGATTATCTATTCTATTACAGTGTACTCGGAGAACAGCGGGGAGGTGCTGCCGAAATTTACTCGAAACGGTTGAAAGCACAAGTGATGGGCGTTCGCTCTATACATTCTTAATGGGATAGAAGCCTACCCCCGACAGCCGGAACACACACATACAACAAGAATACACAACAAACGCATAATTAGAGAGCGATTCGAGATGTTCGGGTTAAAACCAATATATGATACTCGATGATAATATGAAACCTTCATATTCCCATCGATACTCGTATATGAAACTAAAAGCGCCACTTAGTCCCCGTCTATCGGTTAACATACGTGCGATACTCGTCGTGACCTAGAACTATACGAAGGTTGTTAAATATCGGACAGTATAGCTCGATACTAACAACCGCTGTATAGTCTACGCGACGAGAAAATTCAATCGTATGGTAACCTATAGATTTGTCCCGTGTGGACAAGTTAAGAATGTATAAAGCAAACGCCTTCATTCACTTGTGTTTTCATCCGTTTCGAGATATTTCGTCGGTACCTTTCCGCTGGTTCTCCGTGTACAAAGATAGATTAGATGTTCATTTCAACGTTGTTTCACAGCTTTGAAATGATTATCTATTCTATTACAGTGTACTCGGAGAACAGCGGGGAGGTGCTGCCGAAATTTACTCAAAACGGTTGAAAGCACAAGTGATGGGCGTTCGCTCTATACATTCTTAATGGGATAGAAGCCTACCCCCGACAGCCGGAACACACACATACAAACGCATAATTAGAGAGCGATTCGAGATGTTCGGGTTAAAACCAATATATGATAATATGAAACCTTCATATTCCCATCGATACTCATATATGAAACTAAAAGCGCCACTTAGTCCCCATCTATCGGTTAACATAACGTGCGATAATTTATTCTTTTCAACGACAAACGCACACACAAAGCATATACACGGATTTTCTCCTTTGTCAGTAACTATCCCATTCTTATATTTCTCAATATAGTCAGCATAACCTACAATTTATATGTTATTCAGTCTAACATGGCCCATGAGTACGTCATAGTTAAGGACTGGATGTATGTGGATTGGAAACAACGTATGCAGTTTGTCGCAGGAGTTGCTGCTTTCCTTGAATTTGCACGCGCACATAATAAGATCATAATAGAGAAGATTCTCTGTCCGTGCGATAGATGTGGCAATAAGTACTGGCAGAAGGTAGAATTGGCAGAGCTTCATATTGTAAAACATGGGTTTACTAGATTTTATTCAAGTTGGAAATATCACGGGGAAGGAGAAGAATGCAGTACTGCGGTAGAAGAAGAAGGAGAACACGATAATGTGGCAGGAGAAGAAGAATTCGGTAATACGGCAGGAGACGGAAATTTATTTCCATCAGAAGAAATGGAGGATATGGTAGAGGCTGCCCTAGGTGAATCTATTCGTACCGAAGATGACATTCCTTCCGGTCAAGGACCGCGTGCGGATAAATATGAAAATTTCATGAATGATGCTAGGAAACCAATTTATGAGAATGCGAAGTATTCCACCCTCTCATGGTTCGTCCAACTTTTCCAGATTAAGTGCCTAAATGGATGGAGCAACAAGTCATTCACAATGCTTCTTTCGTTCTTGAAAGATTCTATGCCTCCGGGAAATAATGTGCCCGAAAGCTGGTACGAAGCCCAGAAAATGATGTCTGATTTGGGTCTAAAGTGCGAGAAGATTCAAGCATGTCCTAAAAATTGCGTGTTGTACCGGAAAGAGAATTCAGATTTGAAAGAGTGTCCAACATGCGGAGATGCCAGGTATAAGCCGAAAGATTCTGATAAGAAGCCTGATATACCTGTGAAGATAGCACGATATTTTTCCATAACACAGAGGCTACAGAGGCTATTCAGGTGCAAGAAAACAGCCGATGCAATGATTTGGCATCACCGTGCTCCTCCAAGCGAAAATGGAAAAATGAGCCATCCAAGAGATTCACCGGCATGGAAGGATTTCGATAGGAGGCACGCAATATTCAGTAGCGATCCTCGCAATGGCCGGCTCGGACTGGCTACCGATGGCTTCTGCCCATTCAACTATATGGCTGGAAGTCACAGTACATGGCCCGTTGTAATGATAATTTATAATCTGTTGCCTTGGTTGGCTATGGACCAATCATACTTTATGATGCCTCTTCTTATCGACGGACCAAACTCACCGGGGAACAATATCGACATCTATCTCCGACCTCTGATCGAGGAGCTGAAAACTTTGTTCATTGATGGTGTAGAGACGTATGATTCAAACACAAATACAACCTTCATACTGCGTGCGGCTTTAATGTGGACAATTAATGACTTTCCTGCGTATGGAATGCTATCAGGTTGGTCCGTACATGGTCACAAAGCATGTCCTCATTGCCATGAACACACAACATCAAAAATTTTGAATTTTAGCAGGAAGGTTTGTTATTGCGGCCATCGACGTTTTCTGCCTCCAGACCACCCCTATAGGTTATGTTAGTTATATGTATGCCCTAGAGGCCATTACTGTACATAGGATGTATATGGTAGTGGATGCTGGGACATATATAGGGAGGACTTTCTCGCTCGACATGATAGTATGCTATCTGGTTACTCTTTACCTTAACGTGTATGCTGATTGTCTCTCTGTTACATGTTGGTAAAGCCCTTAGGATGTGTACTTGACTACCTGGATTATGATGCGGATCATACTAGTGGGGACATGGTAGTCTATAAGTACATCCTTCAAAGTCCCTAGTCGTGGGTGTATCGAGACGGGGCATCGATATACCAGAGTAGACTAGCGTATACCTTCTCGACCCATACAGATGGGCGATGGATGATCCCATATCCATTGGTGTTTGACATCAGAGATGATATACGGGTGCTTAGTGGAGACTGGGTACACTGGACGGACTCGCCGAGAACTCCCAGATGGTATTATACCTCACGTCAGATGGCAGTTCTCTGGTGACACTGGTACAGAGTAGTCTGTTGACCCGAGATCGTCATAGAGTCTTGTGTGGTTTCCACTGTGCTTTGATTTCCATCTTACCACGTCCAAGAGGGCGTGCAAAACGGTGGTTTTTGGGTACAGTCCCGAGTCACATGGAGGCAATGAGCGATAGAAGGGGATTCGTCTCTCCCGGTATAGGGAGTTGATGTTGCGCTGTGTTCGATTGGCTATAACAGGAAATCCCTGGCCAGGGTTGCTGAGATTTACTGGTAAGTGTTACCAGTAGTTTCTCGAATTGTTATAGACCTCATATCGTCACGACTTATCGAGCTATTGGGGTCTGACGTTAACCACCCCTAGGCGAGATATGCGACATATCAGACGATCAGACCGGACTGTACGGTAGTGTTACTGGTTGGATTCACTGGAGTGTGAGCGGGCTTGCTCGTCGATCTTCAGATCGCTCAATACCCGGGTGGCCGTTACGTTTAGCAGACCGCTTGCGGCTTGTGGATGTTTGATATGATCATCATCTGCTGCCGGCGTATTGACGAGTCTTTAGAGTCCTACACAGAGGTTTCCTGGCTCAAGCGAAACGAAATAGGAGCGCATATGAGATATGTGCGGGACCGAGAATAATGCGTGTATGTGATACCGTATTTCATTCTCGCGATGAATGTATCGATTAGGTTATATGCGATATACCCTAGTTATCGAATCAAGGGTTGATTCGATAAACCGATGCATTGCATACTAGTCGGTTATATACGATATGACCGGATCGTTAAATCAAGTGTTGATTTAATGATTTGATGCATAATTATATATTTGATATATTGCTTTGCATTAACTAGTATCGGTTCACTTTAAATGGATTTTCTCGCTCGGATGTGGGCATTACATATGCGATATGATTTTGTGCACTTGTTTGTATCATGTTTGATGATACATATCTTTTTGGTTAAGTGTAAAGATTTAAACCATGGTTAAGTGGATAATTAGGGTTTTACTTATTCATTTATTAATCCTTTTATTTTTGGAAAAAGGAAAAGAAATGAGAGAAAAATGGTGGCTTATTTTGTTTGCAACATGAAGCTTCATGAAGCATTCATTAAGTGACCATTTTTGTCTCATCTCCTTAACCCTAACCATTCTTTAACCTTGGTCAATTCTCTACACTTAACTTAGGTTAATATTATGATAAGAATAAATTTATTATTCTTTTCATAATAACTTATCATATCATTTCTTCTTCTTCTTCCTTGAACTCAAGAAGAAAACCTTGAGGTCATCAATGGTGATTGATGATAAAGAGTGAGAAATCCAATTCTAAATTGAACCCACTTCCTATTTCTTCATCCTCTACCTCTTGCCAAGTAGTAGAGTGTGTTTCCTTCACAAGTTTTCATGACTTGGTGAAGTTTGGAGCTTGATCTTGCGATGCCTCGACGTAGATCATCTTCGGCATGGACATCGACGACCTAGCTTGCCCATTCTCCGACGAAGCCGACGCTAGAGCCCGGGAACTCATTTGGACAGCGAGGGGACTTCGTTGCGGAGCTATGGAGGTGGAGCACCGGATCTACAAAGGTTGTATTTCCGTTATCTTATAGTTAAGTGTTAACTACTTTATTGTTTCGCCTAGAAATCTAGCAAACGATCCGTACACTAGGGTTTCTCGGCACCGTAATTTTTGCAATTGGCATGGTTGATGCCTTGTGAGTCCTCACTAGTGTGCCTAGGAACCCTACAGTGGTATCAGAGCCTAGCTAGAGCCTTAGGTGAAGTCCAGACGGAATTTGAAGTCCGAACGAACCCGAAACCCGATCACAAACTTGGTCTCTGGACTTTTTCTAAAATCTGGAGTTTTTCGATATTAAAAATGCTTAAAAAATTCAGCAGGGAATTATAAGAATTACGACGCAAAAATTGAGTCATGAACAGTAAATATCGCGGCGGAACCGCGGCATAAGGCTGCCTTATGCGGCGGTTCCGCGGCGAGATGATGACGTCATCCTCCTATGTTTGCACAGTAACTCTTATTATATTATGCTGGATTTTCTGGGTATTTTTAAATTTTATTCAAGAGTTGAATTTTCTGGGATTGTTTTGGGGATTCGAATGTTCGATCGGATTATCAAATTTTGTCTGTTTGGCTTTCCGGATAAATTTTAGAATATGTTAAAAAGTTCGACCGGATATAAATACCCAATTTTTCCCCTGTCGGGAAATTTCCAAGTGTTGGATTTTTCCGTAGTTTAACGACGTTCTAAGTAGTGCAAGCAACTCGATGGACCCTCTAGAAGACAACAAACCTTAACTCGATTATGTGACCGTCTTGAACTGCCCTTTGAACATTAGGGTTTGGGGCAGTACGGCGTGCCACATGTGAGGCGTTGGCTTGACCCTTCTACGGCTGGACCGTTGGTACTGAGGCACGAACTGAATGTTGTTAGACTTGTTTCATGTGTTGATCTGTATCGGGAAAACTTGGGTGTTCAAATGTTCAATCGGAAAGTTTAACATTTTCTAATTATCTGGAATGGGATACAATAATTGGAATTCACAAAGAGTTATGAGATAACTAAATGAATGTTATAAACATAGCAGTTTAGTCTCACTTGATCGGTTGCCACGGAATTTTGATGTGATCAAAAGTCCGTCGCAATCACGTAGCGTACGCGGATACTCGCCGGGTAAACTTATTAGATAGCTACATCCCTTAGCCCCGACCAAGTGACTGTAGGAGAACCCCGTCGCCGAAAGCATCTGTTCGGGTGCTCGCGGCAGCGGTGTTCCGCCTTGGTGCACTTTGTCGACGGCGTCGGGGGTGCGGCCGCCTACTGAAGTTTGCGACGAGCATTCGATCAGGATGTCGGGAATCTTGTTGAATTGCCCGACTTGATATTGAAAAGAGTTTTCGATAATGAGACTAAAATGCGGGGTTTATAATTGTTAGGCATGCGATATCTAAGGAATTCATTTGGTCAGGCATGTGATGTCTGAGGTGGTTGCGGATTCCAACTGTTGTAGTTTTACACTTTCTTTTCTGTGACCGTAAGTGTAATATGTGATATCGCCGGTTTCGTTGCTATATGTCAACGACAATTGGGATGCGCATATTTACTTACGTTGATGACATGTGATGTTATGTGTTGCTGGATATGTTATATTGGATCGTCGTGTTTGAATAGCCGGGGGTTTTTATGTGAGATGAGTGTTTTTCATTTTCATTCATGTAAAAACTTGTTTGTAATATTCTTTTATTGGGGCGCTTCCAGGTTGCGGAAGTTGTCACCGTTTGTATATTATTTACTTTTCCGCACTAGGATAGACCCAAGGAGGGGAGCACAAGTAACCGGGTTCTGGAGTCCAGTGGGAGACCAACTCGAGGAGTCGAGTCCGGGTCTCCTAACTCTAGAATTGGTAGGGTTGCTTGCCGCTCTCGTAGGGGTCTTGGGGTGTGGGTTTGGCTATTCATCACGACCGTGGAATCCGTGTTTTATACTGGCTCGTATTGAAAACACGGACGTCCTAGTATATCCAATATTTCATATGATTCTTCTGCCGCGATATCTGTGATGTGATCATGTGATGTTCTGTGATAGATATAGTATATAGTATATATGATATATTATATAGGCGTTACTTATGTTTTACACCCGTGCTAGCCCTGCCCCGCTCTGCCGTTAGTTACCTAACCTAACGGTGCACGAGGGGACATCGAGGCGAATGCGGATGGCATAAGTGTACGTCGTATTTATCTGTGATGTTTAGGTAATTTAAATGATGGGACTTCATTAATGTGATTAATGAAATAAAAAGAAACCTAAGATGTTGTAGAATCGAATTTCAAAATAAAAAAGGGTAGCTACAGTTCTTGCTTTGCACGGCGGTATATATGATATATCCTGCACCTTATTCGATGAGGAAAGGACCGAGATCCCTTCACAGGGAGTGACTCCTTTAGCAATAACTGGCAGATGCTACACACTCGGTTTGTCTTTTGATTGCTTTTAAGAGTTTTTGCTTTGCACAGTGATATATATGATATATCCTGCACCTTATTCGATGAGGAAAGGACCGACGATCCCTTCACCGGGAGTGACTCCTTTAGCAAAACTAGAAAAGCCTAAAAAACACTCAATTTCAAAATTCATTTGATTCTACAACGATATCAAGTTCATTACGCAAAAGGTTTTCAGAAAAACCTGTCGTAGCCCTCCGTCATTTCAGATAAGTCTTGTTTAGTATTCGTGCTGCGTTTGTTGACCTTGTCAAGGCGCAGTGTGCGGTAGCTAACCAGTATTTATCTGGTTATGCATATGATGCAGATTGGGTTAGGGTAGTCGTGCGGCCTTGTTGACCTTGTCAAGGGTCGTGCGGGTGGGTTTGATTCAATCAAGAAATGACGGGTTGAACTTGACTTGTGGTCTATGGTTTGTTGACCTTGTCAAGGTCATAGATCGTTCGGGGCAAAATAATATCGGGAATTTCAAGTGTTGAAATTTGCAATGAGATTGCATACCTTCTATGAGATAGTTGGATCCTGATACCCGCTGTGAGTAAGAGTTACTCCTGGGAGAGTTTTATACATTACAATTAGCCGATCAAGTAGGTGTCTAGAAATGTGTCAACGGGGTTACGCCTCTGGGAAAACGAGGTTTACATTAATTAGGTTCGTGCGAAAGCACGGGAGACCTCCCTCAAAGTACCGACACTGGCCTGGCTGAAAGATTGGCGAACTTGTAGTGTGTAATTAATCCCGGCTAGTCTTTCCTTTTAGGGTTTGAAGGAAGATTTGATAAAAAGCAGTGGGAACCATCCTGATTAGATAAAATAATAACCAATCTATTCTTGCAAGAGCGCACGCTGACTGTTTTCTTCTCTCTCTCTCCTGGTAGCGACCATATCACGCCTTAATCAAAATAATAATACGGATTATTAACCGAACCCGCTTGTTATACTGAGCTGGGGAATGTTGGTCCCGCTCTAACTTATAAATGTTATAAGACAGAGCAGGAAATTGGGGAATACCAGATTTCCCGTGCCGCCTAAACGAGGAGAGTGCATGATGATGCATCATCTTCGGGTGTGTTCATTACAGAGAACTGTTTCTCAGTATCCTTTACGTCCTGGGTATATGATACCGGATCAGGATCCCGCATATGTAATATGTTACATGGGCTACAGATAGGTAAAGAACTGAGAACGGGTGATAAGTTTCATGAGGCAGAAAACGGGGCAAGCGTTGCAGCCAAGTCTGTTGGTCACTGTCACCCTGTATTATGAATACATTGATTCTGAACAAATGTTATTAGATACCGAACCTGATATACAAAATCATATCTATCTCTTTATCAGTAAAGAAATGATAAAATTTTGTATAGTTGGATAATGTTTTGAACATTTCCTATATCAAAAGTTGATCGGTTCAGGCACGTTATCTAAAAGCATTGACGTTCTAAATCAAACTACAGTTCTTTAGTATACAGAACACACACAAGAGGAAGAGTTCAGAAATGAACGAATCCTTCTTGAGGTATTGTAGACTAGGTCATATCAATGCGACCCGACTGGCTGAGTTACATTTAGATGCATATTTAAATCAGTTTGAATTTACATCTTGTGAAACTCGCCAGTCATGTCACAAAGATAAGATGACCATAGCTCCGTTTACTGGAAACAGAGAAAGAGTTAGTGAACCCTTGGGATGATACATGTTGATGTATGTAAGGTCTCCTGTCTACACATGCCAGGACTGGTTCTTTATACTTCATTACATTCTCTGATGATCTTTCGAGATTCAGACCTATGTTCCTGTTGAAACACAAGTCCGAACCTTTTGAGATATTCACAGAATATAAGTTAGAAGTAGAGAACCAATACGGGAATAAGTATTATGTTCTTTGATAAGATCAAGGAGGAGAATACTTGAGCACGGAAATCCTGGACTATTCTAAAAGGAGAATGAGATTCTCTCTCAGCATTACTCCTCTGTATACACCATAGCACGATGGTATGTCGGGGCGGAGCAGATACACCCTATTTGATATGGTGTGCTCTATGATGAGTACTACTGAGTTACCTTTTTCCTTTTGGGAGTTATGCACTTATGAAGTTGCATACCTATTGAATAGGGTTCGAATCAAATCAGTTGCCTACCACTTCATATGTGATATGGAAAGGGAAGAGCCCATATCTTAAGTTAGTTAAGATTTGGGGTTGTCCGGGCTATGTCTGAAAGCAAAATCCGGACAAGCTCGAGGCAAGGTCTGTAATGTAGAACTGGAAAGGTTCCAGCTATACAAACTGCAGCTGATGATTTGAAAGAACCAAAGGATTCAATAGTTACCAACGAACCTCAGCCTCTCCGCCGATCTAGTAGGGTTCCTCACCCACCTGAGAGATACTTCAATTTCTCTATGACAGTGGGAGCGAGGATTGCATCATGAGATGATAACCCAACTGGTTTCGAGCTGGCCATCGAGAGTAAGACTCTGTAAGAATGGCTGGATGCTTAGTGATCTGAGATGGAATCCTTATACACCAACAAAGTATGGACTTTAGTTGCTATATCTGAAGGGTTAAATCCTCATCAGGAGAAAGTATATCTTGAGAAGATTACTTGGTGTAGATGGAAAAGTTGAGACTTTCAAAGCTAGACTTATTAAAGCTTTTCGTCATCGACCAGGCATGGATAATGATGAAACCTTTTCAAGTAGCTATGCTTAAGTCCATCCAGATCCTACTTGCCACGGCTACATACCATGACTATGATATCTGGTGGTTGGGTGTCATGACAGCTTTTCTAAATGATGTTTTAGAAGAGAACGTCTATAAGTACACAGCCAGAGGGCTTCGTAAACAGTGGGAGCAGTGGAAACGTGTGCAAGATGCTTTATAGGATTAAAGCAGGCATCGCGGAGTTGGAACATCTGTTTTGATGAAGTAGTCAAAGAAGTTGACATCATCAAAATGGTAGATGAACCTTGTATATACAAAAAGGAAGTAGGGAGTATAATGACGATCCTCGTAGAGTACGTGGATGACATGCTCTTGATAGGGAAGGAGTTTCCTATGCTACGCTCGATCAATCTCCGTTTATCACAATGATTCTCCACATACGATCAAAGTGATACCTACTAAATCCTGGGTTTTTGGATCTATGAGATAGATCTAAATGGATGTTAGGATTCTCACTAGTTATAGTGAGATGGTATCAATTGATCCTGGGGAAAATCACTGGAAGTGTTCCAGGGTGATAAAGACGACTGAATGTCAGTCACAGGCATTGTCTATACCCTCAGTAAAAGGACGGTATGTTGGAAGAGTTCCAAGCTAGATACCGTGGCACACTAGACGATAAAGGCAGGATACATCGCTACTTAAGATGCTACCAAAGAGGAAGTCTGGGTGTATAAAAGTTCATAAGATGAACTTTGTTCCTACCATTGTGTGACAATGGAGTTGTGGCTTATGCCAAGGAACGCAGGTCCCATCAGTGATCCAGACATATTCTAAGGCAGTATCACCTGATCATGGAGATGCTTGATCTCCAAGGGATCGAGGTTAGGAGAGTAGACTCAGAGGACAACACAGCGGATCCACTCACAAAGGCCTTTTCCCAGAGAGAGACTTTCATGGGATGGTTGAGTATGAGATACTGCAACCACTGCTACAGATGGCCCTAGTGCAAGTGGGAGATTGTTAGTTATATGTATGCCCTAGAGGCCATTACTGTACATAGGATGTATATGGTAGTGGATGCTGGGACATATATAGGGAGGACTTTCTCGCTCGACATGATAGTATGCTATCTGGTTACTCTTTACCTTAACGTGTATGCTGATTGTCTCTCTGTTACATGTTGGTAAAGCCCTTAGGATGTGTACTTGACTACCTGGATTATGATGCGGATCATACTAGTGGGGACATGGTAGTCTATAAGTACATCCTTCAAAGTCCCTAGTCGTGGGTGTATCGAGACGGGGCATCGATATACCAGAGTAGACTAGCGTATACCTTCTCGACCCATACAGATGGGCGATGGATGATCCCATATCCATTGGTGTTTGACATCAGAGATGATATACGGGTGCTTAGTGGAGACTGGGTACACTGGACGGACTCGCCGAGAACTCCCAGATGGTATTATACCTCACGTCAGATGGCAGTTCTCTGGTGACACTGGTACAGAGTAGTCTGTTGACCCGAGATCGTCATAGAGTCTTGTGTGGTTCCCACTGTGCTTTGATTTCCATCTTACCACGTCCAAGAGGGCATGCAAAACGGTGGTTTTTGGGTACAGTCCCGAGTCACATGGAGGCAATGAGCGATAGGAGGGGATTCGTCTCTCCCGGTATAGGGAGTTGATGTTGCGCTGTGTTCGATTGGCTATAACAGGAAATCCCTGGCCAGGGTTGCTGAGATTTACTGGTAAGTGTTACCAGTAGTTTCTCGAATTGTTATAGACCTCATATCGTCACGACTTATCGAGCTATTGGGGTCTGACGTTAACCACCCCTAGGCGAGATATGCGACATATCAGACGATCAGACCGGACTGTACGGTAGTGTTACTGGTTGGATTCACTGGAGTGTGAGCGGGCTTGCTCGTCGATCTTCAGATCGCTCAATACCCGGGTGGCCGTTACGTTTAGCAGACCGCTTGCGGCTTGTGAATGTTTGATATGATCATCATCTGCTGCCGGCGTATTGACGAGTCTTTAGAGTCCTACACAGAGGTTTCCTGGCTCAAGCGAAACGAAATAGGAGCGCATATGAGATATGTGCGGGACCGAGAATAATGCGTGTATGTGATACCGTATTTCATTCTCGCGATGAATGTATCGATTAGGTTATATGCGATATACCCTAGTTATCGAATCAAGGGTTGATTCGATAAACCGATGCATTGCATACTAGTCGGTTATATACGATATGACCGGATCGTTAAATCAAGTGTTGATTTAATGATTTGATGCATAATTATATATTTGATATATTACTTTGCATTAACTAGTATCGGTTCACTTTAAATGGATTTTCTCGCTCGGATGTACGCATTACATATGCGATATGATTTTGTGCACTTGTTTGTATCATGTTTGATGATACATATCTTTTTGGTTAAGTGTAAAGATTTAAACCATGGTTAAGTGGATAATTAGGGTTTTACTTATTCATTTATTAATCCTTTTATTTTTGGAAAAAGGAAAAGAAATGAGAGAAAAATGGTGGCTTATTTTGTTTGCAACATGAAGCTTCATGAAGCATTCATTAAGTGACCATTTTTGTCTCATCTCCTTAACCCTAACCATTCTTTAACCTTGGTCAATTCTCTACACTTAACTTAGGTTAATATTATGATAAGAATAAATTTATTATTCTTTTCATAATAACTTATCATATCATTTCTTCTTCTTCTTCCTTGAACTCAAGAAGAAAACCTTGAGGTCATCAATGGTGATTGATGATAAAGAGTGAGAAATCCAATTCTAAATTGAACCCACTTCCTATTTCTTCATCCTCTACCTCTTGCCAAGTAGTAGAGTGTGTTTCCTTCACAAGTTTTCATGACTTGGTGAAGTTTGGAGCTTGATCTTGCGATGCCTCGACGTAGATCATCTTCGGCATGGACATCGACGACCTAGCTTGCCCATTCTCCGACGAAGCCGACGCTAGAGCCCGGGAACTCATTTGGACAGCGAGGGGACTTCGTTGCGGAGCTATGGAGGTGGAGCACCGGATCTACAAAGGTTGTATTTCCGTTATCTTATAGTTAAGTGTTAACTACTTTATTGTTTCGCCTAGAAATCTAGCAAACGATCCGTACACTAGGGTTTCTCGGCACCGTAATTTTTGAAATTGGCATGGTTGATGCCTTGTGAGTCCTCACTAGTGTGCCTAGGAACCCTACAGGTTAGACACGGTTCACTTTGATGGTCATCAGGAGCTTCTTGGAGCTCCATCCCCATTATCCGGAGAGGACGTGACTGCTAAATGGGATGGTTATAATAACGTGACCTTCGGGATGGATCCGACGAAACAGGTCAAACCACAATATTGGAACAAGTTAAGCATTTTCTTCGAGCTTCCGTACTGGTCTACAAATTCAGTGCGTCATTGTCTGGACGTCATGCATATAGAGAAGGGAGTATCAGAGCACATACTTAACTTGCTTCTGTGTAAAGACGGGAAATCGAAAGACAACATGAATGCTCGGATGGATCTACAAGAGTGAGGAATAAGAAGTGAATTGCACCCTAGACCGGTAGCAGGTAAACCGGGCAAGTTTGTACTTCCCAATGCCGCTTATCATATGTCACAACCGGAGAAGAAAAGATTCCTGCAGGTGTTGCATGATTTGAAAGTCCCCACAGGTTTCTCAGGATCATTCAGCAAGAAAATAAAAATTGTGAAGGGCAAGATCGATGGGCTGAAAAGTCATGATCACCATGTTATCGTGGAGCACCTTCTTCCATTAGCCCTCAGGACTTCTCTCCCCGACTCGGTTGGTCTAGTAATCAACGTCCTATGTTGTTTTTTCAGGGAGTTGTGTGCTAAAACACTGGAGGTTGCGACGCTGGATAAACTAGAAAATTCTATTGCGTTGATACTTTGCAAGTTTGAGCGTATTTTCCCACCGTCATTTTTCGATATCATAATACACTTGACGGTTCATCTTGCAACTGAGGCGAAGTTAGCCGGACCAGTACAATATCGATGGATGTATCCCGTCGAGAGGTACGTGTAATTTTTCGTTTCGCGCAATTTATAAATTTATTGTTGTCATGTATGCCCGTATTTATTTATTCAACATATTCTCATTAGGTACCTCTACACTCTTAAGAAGTATATACGCAATAAAAATCGACCAGAGGGTTCTATCATGCAAGGTTATCTTCTTGATGAAGCAACCACATTTTGTTCCCGCTATCTGGACGAGAACATTGAGACAAGGCTTAACCGACCACGAAGAATTCAAGACGGGCCATATGGTAAAGCCGAGTATAAGAGGGTAGATACTATGTTTATCAACAAGATATACCGGTTTATCTTGCTTAATTGCGCATATCTTGAACAAATTAGAGAGTAAGTTCTTTTGGATTAATTGTTATATCTGTGTTTGTGTGTGTATGAAATGACATAATATTAATGTCACAATTACTTGTCGAAAACAGAACTCATTTTAACGAGGTACGTGAGGGGCATCCTGATTGGAACGAAGAACGTTTGGAAAAATACCATCAGGATAATTTTTGTGATTGGGTCACAGATCATGTAAGTTATTCGAATAACATTTTATTGCTATCAGTTTTAATCTAAACTTGTATCGTTATGTATTTTGTCGTAAAATTTGTTTTGTTAGATCCACGATCCGAACTTGTCTGCATCATTTGAGAGTGATTCAAGATGTTTAGCTCAATTTCCTAGTATGGAGGTTGCATATTACAAAGGATTTAGTGTCCTTGGATACAAATTCGAAGTTAAGGACATAGAAACATCTAGAACCACTCAGAATAGTGGGATTGCGACGGTAGGATCGGACGGTGTGATTTACTATGGGTACTTAAATTGTATACTCGGCATCCACTATCCCGGACGATCAGAACCCTTTTATATATTCCAGTGTACTTGGTACGATCCGCGAACCGATACGGACTGGTGGAGAAGCAGTCTTGGGACTTGGAAAGATGAATATGGATTGACCAGTGTGAACACACTTCGATTTTACGGTCAGGACGATCCGTTTATCTTTCCGAACCAAGCGTTCCAAGTATACTACTCACAGTGTTTGAAGCATCCGGGGTGGAGTGTTGTATGCCGATGGAAACCTAGAGATGTCTACGATGTCCCAGAATACGAGGACAGCGATGAGGACGAAGAAGAGAGAAGGCTTAAAGTGCTCCGACCGTCTATTTCGAAGGACGGGTTTTCTTCGACCGATCATGAAGTTACGTGGGTTAGAAATGACATCGACGATGAAATCCAAGTAGATATGTATGATGCGCCCACGAAACGAAAAAGGTTATCAGTAATGTTATATTATTACTTCACATTTTACGCTCTAGATCATATATAGTCAATACTTTTAATGATTGTCTAATGCGTCCACGAACCGTTTATCTAGATTTTATGACGATGTCGGGAGAAGCGAGGGGCGGCAGGAGCTCCAGCCGCGGCAGAGGCAGAGCGGTTCTGCCGCCCGGAGAGCTCCGTAGGGAGCTTCAGAGGGCCGGTCTTGCACCCAGATCGGAGACCCCTTCGGATGCCTCCTTCCGTGTTGATTTGGCCACACCTCCAGGTATACTGCACGCATATCCATTTTGAATGTAATATTACAGATATTCATGCATGTTTATGTCAAAATTACTTATATTGTCAATGTTTGATTGTCTAGTTGTTGGTGATGCGTCCACATCTGGGACAGAGGCCACCCCCGCTCCTCCAGGTATGTTTATATATCATATAGTGTATGTATATTGATTTAGAATGCTATATCATAAATACACACATTCCTTTTGCTCTTACTTAGCAATTTTTATTATTGTCTAGCTGTAGGTGGTGACACCACCGCACCTGCGGGTATGTTTATATATCCTATAGTGCATGCATATTGATTTAGAACGTTATATTATTGATCTACACATTCTTTTTGCAATTACTTATATAATCTATTTTTAATTGTCTAATTATAGGTGGTGCGGCCACACCTTCCACAGGGGCCACTCCTGCCGCTTCCATACCCTCCGCATCGTCTGCAGGTTAGTATGAATAAATTTAAAATATTTATTCATTTTACATATGCTCTATAGAATAAATATGAACTTCATGGAAATTTAGCGTCGATATTTATTTTATAGTTGGAGGGGATGCGTCCGGGTCCGGGACCCCGGTTGTTCCTCACCGGAGGAACTATCGTCCCGCTCGTGCTGCTGCTCGGGCCCAGGCTCGTGCGCTAGTCACCGGAGGTATATATCACACTTGAATTTTTGTTTAACCTTGATTTCTTAATACAATTTTGTCTTATTATTGATTGTCTTGATATTTCGTGCAGACGCAGGGCCTCTCCATCCCTAGAGGGGGACTCGAGGCCCGAATCAGTCCCATAGGCTGAGGCCTGATAGAGCTAGGGGGGAGGCAGCATTCCCCCTATTTTTTTACCCTTGACTATCGCTATACCGGTCCTCATGCCGAGAGGTTCAGCCGGTATTTGGGGGACGAGAGCCGGATCGTGAAGAACTATCCACTTCACGTTGAGTGGGGCGAGCAGCACCAGCGCTCATTCGCCCTCTTCTTTGATCAGGCTCTGGTATGTATTAATATATATTTTCATTTGATCTATCCAATATATTTATTATTAACACTTGCAATCTAATAACAATGTTTTTTTTTGTATTTTCAGTTGGATTACGATTTTCAGCCTGTAGCCGACCCTGATCACCCGGGGAGGGTGCTCGACCTTCATGCTCTGTACAATGGCCTGATGAAGAACATGCAGGCCAAGGTCCGATACAACAAGAATGAGATGAAGGCCGACTGCTACTCCCTGTGGATGGCGACCCCCAAGGCAGAGAGAGCGGCCCTCCTATCTACTCCGGCGTTTGCGAGAGTCGACGTAGAGACATGGCCTCTATTGTGCGCTTATTTCGACTCCCAACGCAAACAGGTATGTAGTTTAAATTTAATTCATTATTTATGATTTAATTTATTTCTTTGTGTTTCTTAATTAGAAAACTAAATGTTAGTGCGTTGTGCAGAAACAGGCCGCTCAGAATACGGAGAACAGGAAGTCGGCGAAGAGGGGTCGCCCCATTTACACAGGTGGCTCGAGGAACATTACTCGAGCCATGGAGTTATCGGTAAATTAAGAGTTATTCTCTAATATTCTGCAATATTAAGAGTTATTCTCTAATATTTCTAATATTAAGAGTTACTTTCTAATATTGCAGACATCTCGGACCGTGGCGTCAGGTGGTACACCGAGCGTGCTGTTCGCATATCTTGCCGTCCACGGCACCTCGACAGATCCCGCCACGGGCGAGCTTCGATATCCCGACGTCGCTACCCAGGAGTACTGCGTAAGTGTTAATATTTTTTCTACCCAAATTTGAAATTTTAGTTTTGGAAGGTTCAAGTTTAAATTTTATACTTATACTTTACTGCTTAATGTGGGTGTAGGAGCGGGTGGTTGAGCAGGCCCAGGCCTCGGGGATCGATTTTACCGGACAGATCGATCCGAGGCTGCTGACCCCAGTTCTGGACGCCGCACACGAAGGGCACCACGGAGGTTGGGAGAGAGGCCGGGGATTGGGCCCTAGCAGGGCCCATATGAGGTTGGACTCCATCCTGGCGGTTACTTCCTCCGTCTCCAGTGACCGGCAAGTCCATCAGGAACTGGATAGCTTGAGGGCCACCGTTCAGGAGTTGAAGGAGATGCTGGTATGTATACTACTTTATAGTAAAATATCATTTCATATTATATACATATCAACATATCCATAATTAGTACGTAGCTTGAGCTTATTTGGTTTTAGAATTAAGTTTGATTAATCATACATACATATGTAATTAAAATAAACAACGCTTTTCCAAACTACATATCCAAACAGGGTTTCGAAATAACTTAATAATGATACGAATTCGAATAATACACAGTTCTTACACGCTTCTTACACACGTTATGTCCAGACGCGACAGGGTAGATCGGCCGAGCCTCCACATGCATCTCCTTCGGCTGCGGCTCCGCAAGACACTACATCGGCTGCGGTTCCGCAGACAGCTCTTGTAGCTCCACCGCCCACTCAGACTCCCGCAGCCACGGCTCCGCAAGCGACTACCTCGACGGCGGCTGCGCTGACCACATCGCCAGCTCCACATGCCGCTCAGACTCCCGCTCGCGACGAATTGCAGAGTTTATTGACCGAGGAGCAGGCGTGCGTTATTCTATCGTTATTCAGAGGTGGAGCTGGACCGAGCTAGGGTAGATTTTTGGTTCTTATTTTTTGAAACATGTATTTATTTATATCATACACATTGTACTACATTTTGAAACGATATTGATATTGGTTTGTATTTATATCATATTCAGTTTTTGGGTTTCTTTTGTATATTATATATATGCGTGAGATGTGATTATGAATACTGCAATATATGATTTGATTGACGTATATATTATTGTGCACAGGGCGGGAAAAAATCAAGCAGCCCATTTTAAAAAAAAAATACAGACAATATGTACCTACGGATTAACCCGTAGGCACACATGTTACCCCTACGGATATATCCGTAGGGGCACAATATCAGCAGTAACTGATATTCCCCCCTGATCTCAGTGCCAGGGTGTTGGGAATGCCCCTACGGACATAGCCGTAGGGGCCACTGCCTATCCCCTACGGCGTTATCCGTAGGGGCAAAATATCAGGAATCCTGATATTTTGCCCCTACGGAAACGTACCTACGCACATATCCGTAGGGGGTAGTATATGGACCTACGGATATGTCCGTAGGTACAAGTAATATATTAAAAAAAACCGTAAATAATATAAAATATTATACCCTACGGGTTAATCCGTAGGGGCAACAGGACCTACACATAAATCCGTAGGGGCAAGAATTTGCCCGTAGGGGCAAGTTCAGGGCCTCAACTTGCACCTGCGGCCTTTGCACCTACGGGGTATTTTTTTCGCCCCTACGCATATATTCGTAGGGGCAGTGGGTTGCCTCTACGGATTTATCCGTAGGGGCAACCCTTATTTGTAGTAGTGATAGCAATTAGTAGACGTTTAACAACACATATACAAACACAAAATACACCGTTAAGCAAAAATTTAGAATTTCGATCGAATATAACTATCCGTATTTACCCCATGTATAAATCAGTACACAAACAAATCTGGGCAAAAATCAAATGTACCAAAAATCATATTTCCAAGAACCTGAACCACAAAAAATTGGGAGCACCTTTGCCCCAATAAGGCCGCGGAACCACGGCCAAATGAGCTATTTGGCCGCGGATCAGCGGTCGAATTGTGAGCTCATGTGCTCGAAATTTTTTCTTGGTCTTAGAAAAGCCTGTTTATATTTTAAGGCCACTGAAACAATTTTTTGAACAAGTTTAAAATTTGGACAGCAAGCAATACATGGAAATGCAATTTCGGGTAATTTCCGTCGATCGAAGTTCTAAGTACTTGCTAACAAGCTAGTTAAGGTTTAAGTAGGTTCTGATACCACTGTAAGTCGATATGGCACACCCCACACACTTGAGAGGAGGTGGAATATACGAAAAACGATTTTAAAACTTGCAATATCGATCTATCATACATGATCTTTTCGGAAACCATAACTAGCTTAACACTTAGAGGTTTTTAACTACTCTGAAAGAGTTTATACCTCCAAGTTACAAGTCCTTCGGGTCTTCTTCTCCTTAGCTTGATCTCCTCAAAGGTGCGGATCTAGCTCGGTCGTCGACCTCCTCGTGTCGAAGACGATCCACCCGAGAGTCTATGATTCAAGCTTCAACCTCTAAACCGAGGTAACTAAAGTACCTAGTTCGCTAATCTAGGTAGCTTAAGAGACGTAGAGAGTTAATTAGAGTATTTTATCTCAAATGACTCTAAGATTCACAACACATATGAGGGTTAGGGTCTTGAGGAAGAAGAAGAAAAACAATGGAGAGAGAGAGAGAGAGAGAAAACACAAATGAGCAAGTCTTGTGCAAGTGAAGAATGGCTCATTCTATCTCAATGATCAGGCATGCAGTATTTTCCATAAACAAATAAGAACCATGGTTGAATAGTAAAGACAAACCAATAAACTAAAGGAATAAGCCATGCTTCACCATGCCATAAATATCTCCATTTTCCACCTCATTAATCTATTTTCAAAAAATAAATAAATCCAATAATGAGGTGTCCCCTTCTAGAAGCATCTCTTATAAAATTACAAGAATGCCCTCACCGTATATACATACCTGTATTCGTATTGCAAAAATACGAATACGATGAGATAATAATAATCCAATAATATAATACTAGAAGCCGGCTTAATGCAAGGCCCACCAGTATTACCCGTCTGAACAACATCCGTGTAGCCAGTACACGTATATGATCGGAACTCTGCACGTAAAACCATACGGCCTCTACATCATTTTTCCTGAACCAGGGAAACCCTCTGTGTGGGACTTTAAAAGACTCGACAGTATACTGGCAGTGGGTTTAACCACAAGTTCGTCAGTGGCACTACCTGTACGTAACGACTAGCCAGATATTCGTCGAAAAGAAGGCCGACGAGCGAACTCATCCGAACCCCTACTGAGCTATCCGTGACAATCTCCGTACAGTCCGGTCTGTTCGTCTAAGAGTACTGCATATCGGGCCTAGGGGGTGGTAAACGTCAGACCCCTAATAGCGTAATAAGCCGTGTCTGTGTAGAGCCGAATACACCTTGAGAAACTACTGATGTACCTACCAGTAAATCTCACTTGCCCTGACCAGGGACTTTGTGTATTGGCTATCCGAACACAGCGCGATATCAACTCCCAATATCGGGAGAGATGAATCCTTTCTATCCACTACTGCCTCCAAGTGCTTCGGAACTGCACCCAACCACTACCTGTTTACACGACTCATTTGAGCCGTGGTAGGGTAGTAATCTAAGTATAGTGGGAACATACTCGAGACGAATAGTGACGTCAAGTCAATGGACTAATCTGTACTCATGTCACATGGGAACTGCTAACCGACGATAGGTATAATACCAACCAGTAGTTCCCATCGAGTCCGTCTAGTGTAACTCATAACCCAATGAGCACTTGTATACTATCTTTGGTACCGTATACCAATGGCTGCGGGACATGCTAACTGGGGATAAGAAGCGTATACACTAATATACTCTGGAGTATCAATGCCCTGTCTCGATAATCCTACGACTAGGGACAAGCTTAAAGATGTGCTTATAGACTACCCAGCCCCTATTTGTGTGACTGCCATCATAACGCTGGTAGTCAAGCAAAGATCCTAAAGGCTTTATCAATATGTATTTGCGATATGCTAAAAGAAATATATACACATATTAAGATAGAAAAAAACCAGATAGCATACTATTATATTGAGCAAGACTGTTATTATATCTGTGTATATCCCAAGCTTCTAAAATATAATATACAATCCGGTACTATACAATAATAGCCTCTAGGGCATATATCACTAACAATCTCCCCACAAGTTGAGAATTCAATTCTCATCGGGCAGATTCTGTTCTTCAAACTCAAAACCAAAGGGAAAAGAACTAGGTTAAATAGAAAGAGAAAGAAAAAGAACTTATGTTCTAGGAATTTAATTGCTCTGAAAATATGGATTAACCCTAAAAAAGAAAATCAGTTCTTATAAAAGAAAAAAAATATAAGAACTTAGTTTTTAAAGAAAACTGGATCCCAGATCTTCAAAACAAAGATCTTGGTGATCATTAATGGTCAAAATGCCATTAATAGAGATTCAATCTCTGAAAAAGAAAAGGAACTCAGCGCCTCACGTGCTTCCCATGTGGGCACTCAAAACAGAAGGCCAGTGTCTCACGTGAAATACACGTGAGCGCTGAGTAAAAGTGCTCGGCACCTCATATGCAACCAAAACGGCTGAGTGCCCAGCACTGATCTGGCAGCGCTCAGGGCCTCACGTGAAAAACACATGGGCGCCCAACAAAATAAAATGAGACAGCGCTGCATGTGCTCCTTACGTGGACGCCATACAAAAGTGCTTAGCACTACATATTCAGTCAAAATGACTAAAGTGCTTAGCACTTATTGGGCAGTGCCCATGACTGAGTGCTTCACATGATACACATGTGAGCGCCAGAGCTTTAAACAAGTGCTTAGCACTCCTGCAAAAAAAAGGGCTGAGCAAATAAAACCTAAATAAGTGCTCAACACTTTTGAATAAAAAAAAGAAAGAAGAAATTGAGCCCAAATGCTGAGCCTAAATACTCTGTTGTTGGATCTTAAACAAAAATGATCCTTAATATATTGCTAAGTTGATATTAGTCTTAAATAGGACTAACGCATCCTTAGTTAAAATAAATTGAGACCAAATGCTCATATATTTAAGTTGATCTTAATTTTAAATTAGATTAACAGTCCTTAAATAAAACAAAATATTTTTGAACTAAAAGAATATATAACCTAAGTTCAAAACCCAAATCTAAAATATACGGATTTGGACTAATCCACGCTTACGGGCGACGACATAAAATAGACTCCGTATACAATCCACGGGCAACCACATAAAAACAAAATAACACACGACACGAAGTGAACTTCCGGAGAAGGAGAAAGTGGTTATCGCAATGCGATAACATAATTAACTGCAGGGGCTTGCGTCTGCAGGGAGGAGCGTCCCCACAATCAAAAACCCCTCCCAAATGAGGGGAATCTGATAAAGTTTGCTACATCGGTCGTATCTATCCAAACCTCCGATATACGGTGCCATAAATCAACTTGGTATCTTCAGAGAGGTGGATGGATATGTCCAAATAGCATCTGCCCCCAAATTCAGGCAAGATGATCAATCTCAGTTTTCGGTGGTAAACAGATTTTGGCACACCCGGTGGAACGTTTTCCTCTTTCCACTCCACACTTAATGTGTCGTGTTTTGCGAAAAAAATCACGGTTCGCTATGGTTTCCCTTGGATTCGAGATACTAAAACTTGGTGTCTTGCTCCTGTGCAGAAAAAATCAACGGCTCTCAACTGCACCTCTTCCAACAGCAACTCCCACTCCACCCCAACTGGAAGAGTGACCTATGGGCCCAACGTGGCCTCTATTTTCTCAATGCCGGTGGGTGTAATGACTCTGAAATCCCTATACAAAAATTTCTTGTTATTGTACAGAAAAGAGTATTACAGCCTGTGTAAGAGTTAAAAGTTATTTTTGTTAAATAAAAGCAAGAAGTAACTTGTAGCTCACTGGTAAAGCCCTTGTACTGCTGTGATGTAGCCTGTGTGTTCGATTCCCATCAGACCCAATTATTTTTAGATTTTTTCTTTTTAATTTTTGGAAGCTCAAGAATTGCACGTGCAATACACGGAGAAATGAAAAGTTTCAGAAAAATCAAACAGGCGCAATGAGGTGTACATACCCAAATACCCACATGGCACGAATCTCAAGGCAATGCCTCAAGATCCGACCGTCAAAATTCCCCATATGGCCGGCGCCGACAGTTGGGATGAGCCCAAATGGCTTCATGCTTTACACACACACCTCTACGAGTCCCCTTAACTCTCCTGCACTGTTTAACTTTTCTGCAATCAAACAGAGACTCTTCAATCCACCATTTAACACCTTTTTAATTTCCAAACCCTAATTCTTCACTATAAATACCACCCCATGCCCTAGGTCCCCTCTATTCTGAAAATTTCTAGCAAAATCGCCTCAAAAGTTCCTAAATGCAAGTGGAGTCAAGTTGAGTTAGCAACCAAGCTTCTTCCATCGAAGATCGAAGCCATTTTCGGAGCTCCCATGACGACACAAAGCCCCCTCCCTTTTCCTTACTCCCTTCTCAAAATTATAAATACGTAAGTCCCTCTCATCTCTCTTTCTTTTCATCTCATTTCATTCCCTAAACATATATCGGTAAAGTGGAGTTACTTCCGATACATTTCTTTTAAAACTTAGAACTCCCTTTTCCTTATACATATGTCAAACAAATTTTACCACCCTATTTGTAATTTTGATTATAATCTTTTAGCTCCGAGTTTAATCAAAATTTTCATGTGAAACAAACATAAACGAACTTTTTCATTAAAATACCTTGAAGTTTAATATAAACCTCTTTTCGATAATTGTTTAAACAATACCTTTAGGAAAACTTCACGAGATAACGACCTACCCCACACACACATTTTGGTTTCATAGAACGATGTCTACATATATATATGGTTGGTTTAAAGAATAGCTTTTCATTAAAATACCATCTCTTTTCAAAACCGGGTTTCTTTTAAAGCGGTATTTTGTAATCCTTGGCAAATACGCCTATACAACCCTTGTCAGGGGACCTGCTAATGGATAGTGCAGATTATCGCACATCCTTGGGACAGTAGAGCGATATGCAGAACTCCTCACGGAGTATTCGATCTCGAAAGGAAATAAAATACGGTTTTTAAGAAATACGACTTCTCTAAATAAAAATAAATTTTGAAAAAAATTATATAAAAATATAAATCAGTATTTTTAATAAAACATATAAACTATATTTTTAATATGAAAGATTAAACTTTTAAATAAAATATCATCAAGTTACCAAAAATGGCTAGTTTTCAATAAAATACCATAATGTTTTAAAAGCTAGGTATTTATCATTAAAATACCACAACAATTAAAATACATGTTCATGAAAACCCTAAATGTTATAAATCACCTTCGAGGTTTATTCTTAAACTATATTAAAGTATTTTTTCATAAAACCCTCTTGAGATATACAAATAATAATTAAGGACTCTAGATTAATATAGGTTTAAGCGAGATCAATTCTCTTGAGCCCTAGGAAGCCGGAGAAAGTGAGTGCTTACCTATTTAGGTTAGACAACTTAACGGAGTTATCAATGGCAATTGTCTTGAAAAAAGACACAAATCCCACCGTCCATGTGCAGCAGTTGCCGATTACTTCCGAACTTATGATATTGCAAGAACAAAGTCCTTTTCATAAGATTCTAACTCCAACATGAATCCAAACTCAAACCAGAATCCAAATATCAAACTTGAACCCTTGATCATGACCCAGAACACTTGAACTTGAATATCCCAGAACTTAAATACTAGAATACTATGACTTGACATGAACTTAACATGAATACCAGAACACAATGGCTGCTATTGAAATTAACTTGACTCGAACCATGAATACAACTTGACATGAATACATGAACACTTGACATGAATACTTGATATTGACATGAACTCAATCCTGCAACTTAATGTATTCATGGATTCGAGCAAGGCTAGTAATTTTAACTGTAACCTAGAATACACGGGGTGTTGGGGAGTTCATGTGTGAATCCAACGAAATCTCAGGAGTCCCCCTAGATCATAAATCCATGTCTACTAACACAAGCAAGCTATCATGAAGGCCCGTGTTTCCTTGCTCCTGGATTATAGTCTGTTGAGTTTGGAATACTTCAATACTAGGTTGAAGTCTTATTACTAACACTTGATTCGGGCTCGTGGTTCCTTACCTCTGGATTATAACCTGTTGGGTTCGAGAACACTCTTGAGATTGGTTGACATTCACCTTTAAACTTACGTCACATTAGTTTACCCATGTAAAGACCTTTTAGGACACTTCATGTCCACTACACCTACACTACATGGCCATGCTATACTATGCTCATGTTATTTTGCCATGATATATATATAACTGCATGTTAAATAGAATTGCCATGTTTATATTAAATGACATGTTTAAACACCATATCTCCTAGTCCATTGATTCATGATATACATTTTCTTTGTCATTATAATTTTATACTTTACACCCATTTCTTGGGGACTTACCGAGCGAAAGTTCGTTGACGGGCATTCCACCCATCTTTGTTTCTTGGAATGTTCGTCAGATACTGTGGAGACCGAGGAGGTGGAACACCACCGAGGAGGAGCACGATTAGATCGCGACTCAAGCCTAGACTGGTTATCCTCTCTTTCAGTTTATGTATACCACCTGTTTAGGCATTTCTCTTTTTGTATTTTTTCAGTTGAACTCATGTATTGTAAATGTATCAAGTTGAATGTAAATAAAGTTGTCGAAGTTTAAATTTCATGGTAATTTCTTGTCATTATATATTGCTTAATTACGCTTAGCGAATTTATTCCGGGAAATGACCTTCTTGAAATAAATACGTAGCGAGCCTCGTCATGTACTTGTTTCCGTCTTTTGGGAAGCGAGGCGTGACAGTGGGGCAGGTCACAAAAGTCACTATCGGACCATTCTTCGGGACCATGCTCCCACCTGTGAGTTTCGGTGCCTTAACGCTGCAAGAAGAAGCTCCTAGAAGGTCGGTCTTCAATTGACTAGCAACCACGACGGCTCTCATCATCAAGCCGTCAAACTATGGTATCTATGTTTTCAACAGGCTGAGCAAAACCTCGAACGGGCCCGTAAAGAAGCTCGTAATACTTGAAGAAGCTACCTTAAAAGGGTTAGCCATTCCTGCCCCTGCTACAGGCGAAGTCAGCAAAGGTGCTTCCTCCATCATACGGTTGGCCTTTGAAAAATTGGTCGGCTCTCCTTAAACCCTATCAAGGACGTCGGCCTTCAACAGTCTGATGCCGATTGAAACCCCTAAGCAAAGTCGGGGGCATGATGAAGCCGCTTCCAAAATTAAGGCGGTCCCTTCAGCAAGGCACACTCGACGTCGCTGCTGGTGCCGAATAAAACAGGCTAGGAGCAACTCCTCCTCTGGGCTCACCCCACCAGCTCTGATGGTGGATATCAACGCTGCTGTTCCAATTGGGAACAACTTTCATCTGCTGAGGAGAGTACGCAAGAACTCTCCAATGATGATGCTGAAGAAATCACCTCTGCCAATAGAGGTCCCTGTGCTGCAACAGCCAGAGCAGCCTCGCCAAAGGCTCTCTTCACAAATTCATAGGGTCTGGCGAAAAGTCTAAAGTTCTGTGATTGACCAAAACTACTCTCGTCGACCAAAGAAATCGAAGGTCCGACCAGAAAAAGACCACTCCTCCGCCATACAATGGGGGACTTTTCATAAATAGGTGCATGTCATAACGGCTCCTTCAACTCCAATCTCTCATAAAAGGACGAGGCTTGAGAAAACTCTACCACCCACGGTAAATTCCAAAGGCGATAGATGTAAACACCCTAAGTCTGGGGACATAACCATACATACGGTCTACATGGCTTCAAGAAAAGAGGAAAGCCATGCCTCGGTGAGTCATCGACCGCAAACCCGATCGCTGATTAAGGCTCAGGAGCAACAGCAAAAGCTTCAGGAAATACTAACCAAAATGGCAGCACTTACCGGACAGAAAGAAAGTCTGGATAAAGAAGTCGAACAACGCCAAGTGCTAGAGACCGATACAGAGTTTCTACGAAGGGTGCTCGAGAGAAACGAAAAAAGGCTGCTCAGCAAGCTGCTAACATAAAACAGATGGCTCTTTTGTTCCAAGACATGGTTGGAATGATGATCCAACCAGAACCCCTGGCTGAAGATCCGTCGATAATTATCGAGGATGACAGAAGTGAAACATTAAACCCTCCTCCGGCCTTATCAGCGGCCAAAGAAGAAATGATCTCCAAGGTCGCCCTTGATGATTACATTGCTCAAAAAATAAGAGCTCATCAAGCTAATGAAGCCGCCGGCTAAGTTGTCAGAACTGGGGCTGGTATGATCAAATCAAATACCCGTAAGGATATACGATCCCCAAATTCTGTCTACAAAGGAACATGCAACCTTTATCAACATGTCGCACAATTCAAAGCTCTGTATGTCAACACTGGAGACGACGACAAATTGTTGCTTCGCCAGTTCATGCCTGTCAGAAACAGCCTTTGAATGGTACTCGGAGCTCCTAAATGATTCCATGAAAACATTCGCAGAAATGGAACTGCTATTCATACAGCGTTTCGCCAGCGCGAGCGAACACACTCTGACCACGGCATTAATTAATGCCATGGTAAAGCCGGGAGAAACATGGGTCCAATACACGATCCGGTGGCGGAACCTGTGGTCTAAGTGCGAACAGCGCATTGAAGAATCTCCTACCATGGGCATGTTCATCGGAACCCTTGATTCTCAAACGACTGTATCCAGTTCACGGCGTTCTTCAAGCCCACAACCTTTCAGGCTCTGATAGATAAACTGGCCTAAATGGACTAGATGGGATATAGGCCTTCCTCCTAAAATAAGGACCCACGAAATAACAAGGGTAAAGGGAAAGCGACCTTCATTGCCAATACGCAACAACAGCCGAGTGGCCCAAAACCAGCTGCTTTCCAAAACAACGTGCGTCCGCGCCTATCATTGGAGGAAAGATTAGGACATGCTTACTCGTTTCCCCGTGACAAGACGAGGAGACTGTTCGAATTGGCAATGCGTAATAAACTCATCACATTGCCAGACCCATGGTTTCCACCGCAACCCGGTGACGTCAACAACCCTAACTACTGCTCCTATCACAGAATGGTGAGCCACCCAATTGAAGATTTCCATGTCTTCAAAAACTGGGTCGAAGACCAGTATCAATAGGGAAAATTCGTGCTGTCTGATAACTGGAGGGTAAACCCGCTCCAGAAACACACTCCCAAAAAGGTGGATGCGCAGAGGGCATCATGCTCACTCCTGGAAGAGACTCCATGGGAAGCCATTCTTTCAGTAAAAACCAAAAGAAAAGATCTACAAGCATGTCTGGCAGTCAGGTGGAATAGCCTACTTGGACCCGAAATAATCGAAGGATGCTAAAACCTCATCCCACACCGAAAATTATTGACGAGGGGAAAACCCCCCAAGTCAAGCCTTCGAAGTCTTCGAAGAAAAAGAAAAAGACTAATAAGCCTGTGCAGCCTGCCGAGTATGATGACAAGAGCACAGATATACAAAAATACATAGCCACGCTGGAGGAGTACAACCAGAAGGCATGGACACCGGTCACGCTCGAAGAATTCCTCAAGCATATTCTTGAGGACGGAGACAGTGACAATGATGAGGGAAATGAATCATCAGAAGATGCCGAAGACCGTGTAGCAAGTTGCCACATGGTCTCTTATTCATCGTTATATGATGAAGAGGTTCCTTCAGCGTCAGAAAACAACGCAGAGGAACTGGGGGAAGAATCTGTGCTAAAATCCCCCGAACTGTTAGAAGAAGACACTATTGAGAGGCTGCTAAACGAAGCCTTTCAAAAAAGCAAAGTTGACCGAAAACGCGAGACAACCATATATGAAAAGGCTAAGTGTCAGCGTCAGGATAAAGAAGCTATGGCGAGGACGAGTCGTAAAGTACTCCAACCAAACCAAAACACACCTGCAACAAATAAGAGCAGGATCAAAACCAAGAAGCGGTTCGCCAAAGCCCTGTCAATGGGGATGAGGCTGCCACCTCTCATAAAGAACACTCTCGGGATCATATACCTCGATGGAGAAGAATCACATCCATACTACTGCCTATATCATCGGAAGGTCACCCACCCCATCGAGGAATGCAATGCCTTCAAGAAGTGGTGGCAAGGATACGTTGCCCATAAAAAACACTTCAAGAGGATGAAGTGCGAAGCTCGCGCTCGTTGACGGCAAAATAGTGGGACGAACATACATGAATAAATGACTGACAACTGTCATATAGTTGGTACCAGTTCGGAAGGGGAAAAACCCTAAGTTCTTACCTTCGCGAGCGATTCTGAGGACGAAACACCCCTCAACCCTCTCTTCAAAGACTCCGCCTCCGAAAAAAAGAGGAGGAGAAGAACTGTAAGAATATTCAGCTGCGTAACCGCACGCTTTCTGAGAAGAACCTCGGATCTACAAACAAAGGTTCGAACAAAAAAGACAAAGGGAAAGGGAAAATCCCTGAGGAAATTGTCCTCGACGATGGGTTGTAAAAGAGCTCACCACAGAAGATCTGCCTAAGAAAAACAATGTGTATTACAACGTCCTGGCACATCTGAGGAAAATACCTTAACAACTGAGCATATTGGATGCTCTCGTCCTATCCAAAGAGGCACGAGATTCCCTGATCAAGGCATTACAAGAGCCCGATCAATTCCAAGCTTTCCTCGCAGAAGAGATGAACTGGCAGAGGTCCACACAGCTGATATTACATTCAGCGATGAGGATCTCCTCCTCGGTACGTGCGAGCATAATCTCCCGTTATACGTCACTGGGTACTGCCATAACATCAAGATAGGAAAAGTTCTTATCGACAACGGATCCTCCGTTAACCTTCTCAATGTAAGAGTGCTGAAGGAAATTTGCATGAACGTTCAGCACCTTACCCGAGATAAAATTACTATTTTCGGGTTCGAATCGCAGTCGTCACGGACGCTCGGCTCCGTAATACTGACACTACGCTTTGGGCTGCTCGTCACTGACATCAAATTTCATGTCATTGACGCCAAGACTTGCTATAACACTTTGCTCGGTAGGCCTTGGTTACACGAGTACAATGTCATCTCTTCTACACAATATCAGGGCATGAAGTATTTCAAGGATGGTTCGGAGTACACCATCACGGAAGATATAAACCCGTTTTCGATAAACGAAGTCCGGAAATACAAAGACGCAAAGTACTTCCTATCAGATTTCGAGGATACTGAAAGGTGCCAGAAGCCGGAGAATAAACAGAAATCCGTCGCCACTATCCCGATCTTTGGGTGCGATATCGAGGAAGATGAAGAAATAGTCTACTCGGGGCAACCCCAAAAGGAAAATTATAAACCCGGATCATCTACTCATATTTTGGTCTTTGGCAGTGACTCTGAGGACGAGGCCAATCCAGTGTTTTCCGTCCGCCCGTCAATGCAGACTCTTGCCCAGGCAGATCAGAGTCTGCAAATCACAATGGCTTCGCCTCAGCATTACAAGAAACTTGATGCGCTCGATACATACAATGTACAAGAGCTATGAACTTTCTACATATCTCCTAGGTGAAGAGGTGAAAAGGTGATCCTCTTCTACCAATTTACGGAGACTAAAGTAGAAAAAGAAGTCTGGTATGGTGTCAATTTTGCACTCGACAGGCTTCAACCCATCCGTCTGCCAAGATATTACGTAGAGAGATTGAAAAGGCTGTTAAGATGTCATGGTGTACCCCTCGAACAAACTGTTCGACAAGCCCAATTCTAAAAAAAGATTTGGGATATTCCCGGGACTCAGCGAAAGATGCCCAACGGGAAGATGGAGACAACTGGGCTCGGATACGTTCGGTCTAAGAAACGGGAACAAATCCACAGTTGCCGCGTTATAAACAGCTCAAGTGAAGCGGAAAACGCTCTTCCAAATAGCCGTGACGTCAAATCGGAGCGAGATCCCGCTCTAAAAATGTTAAGTCCGTCGCTGGAAGAACAAATTGATAAGTTAATAAAAGAAGCTTGTCAAATGAGCCGGGACAACCATAGCCGCGAAATGGTCATTTATGAAAAGGCCAGGACGCAGCTGTAGGGTGTTTTTCGTCACCCCATTGAGATGGGAATACGCGCGCGCTTGTCAGGCGTACTACAGATTCCCCCTGCCTGGAGTAGGCCGGGGTTTAATGATTGTGGGGATTCGAATCTCCGGCAGCCGCGGACTAAGCTGCCGTTAATTACCCCTCGCCTTTGGGGCGAGGGAACCTCCGATTAACGGGTTAAAAATGGTCATGCGAACTCAATGTGCAGTGTACGTGTGTTGTGTTTTGAAAGGGGGGGTTTGGATATATCGGGAGCCACGCAGAGTTTTTACGGGGTATGTGTGTGTATAAATTTGTATACATATGTATATATGTATGTATGTACACAAAAAGAGGGGGAAAAGACATCCAAGGGATGCGCAGGTGCGCAAGCGCGCGCGCCACGTGTCGGCACGCGGGCGCCTTGCGCACTTGCGCAGGTGCGCAAGCGCGCGCGCCACGTGTCGGCACGCGGGCGACTTGCGCACTTGCGCACCTGCGCAAGCGCGCGCGCCACGTGTCGGCACGCGGGCGCCTTGCGCACTTGCGCAGGTGCGCAAGCGCGCGCGCCACGTGTCGGCACGCGGGCGACTTGCGCACTTGCGCACCTGCGCAAGCGCGCGCGCCACGTGTCGGCACGCGGGCGCCTTGCGCACTTGCGCAGGTGCGCAAGCGCGCGCGCCACGTGTCGGCACGCGGGCGACTTGCGCACTTGCGCAGGCGCGCGCGCCATGTGTCGGCACGCGGGCGCCTTGTGCACTTGTGCAAGCGCGCAGGTGAGGCACAACAGGCTTTTAGCCTAAAAAAATTTCTCAGAAGAGAAATCAGAGAGGAGTTGGACTCCTGAATGTGTTTTTTCTTCTTTTTTTTTTGGGGGTTTAGTGAAAGATGTTCTTCTTCTTCCTCCTGTTGCTTGCTGGATCTTGAAGATCAAGAGATGTGAAATCTCAAAATCTCTCCTTTTTAAGATCTGATGACAGATCCAAGTTCCCCTATGTGGGTTTTATGGTGAAAAACTAATTTGTTTTGAAAAGGGAAAAGTAAAACTCTTGATTTAATTCAAAAGAAAGAAGAAGGTTTTGGAACCTTGGAGAAGGAAGAAAGAGCTCAGCTCTGAAGCTTTTTTTTTGGAGAGAGAAAAAAGTTATTGGGATATTTCATTATCCTTGCCTTTATAGGCTATACACTTTACACATAGCCCCTTGGGCTTCACAAAATGGTATTTTGCCTATTTCATGGCTCATGTGCCATTTTTTTTTGCACATAAGCCATGGGCTTTACAAAAATTTGGCTTTTATGCCCATTTTCTTACATTTATCCATAAAATAAAATAAAAGAAAATGCAACAAAATTATTTATTACAAAATTTTTATCTTGGCATGGGGGGAGGCCGGCCGCTTCATGTTCGGGCTCGACCCGGGCATGGGCCCACTGGGTCTGGGCTTGGGCCCACTTGGCTTGGGGTTGACTTGGATTTTGACTTGGTCAACCGGGGTGTAAATTTTTACCCCAACAAATTGCCCCCCATCAATAAATGCACATCACATATGTGGGTCGTGTGCATGAAATTGATGGATCTTCTTTCACGTGAAGGCGACTTTATCTGGTTCCCGCTTTGTAGGAATCCTGCGCTGCCCTTTTTGCGACTTGGACGGTCGGTGCTGCCCTTTTTGCGACGTGGACGGTCGATGCTGCCATTTTTGCGACTTGGACGGTCGATGCTGCCCTTTTAGCGACTTGGACGGTCGTTGCTGCCCTTTTAGCGATGTGGACGGTCGGTGCTGCCCTTTTTGCGACTTGGACGGTCGATGCTGCCCTTTTAGCGACTTGGACGGTCGGTGCTGCCCTTTTTGCGACTTGGACGGTCGGTGCTGCCCTTTTAGCGACTTGGACGGTCGTTGCTGCCCTTTTAGCGACTTGGACGGTCGTTGCTGCCCTTTTCACGACTTGGACGGTCGGTGCTGCCCTTTTAGCGACTTGGACGGTCGATGCTGCCCTTTTAGCGACTTGGACGGTCGTTGCTGCCCTTTTAGCGACTTGGACGGTCGTTGCTGCCCTTTTCACGACTTGGACGGTCGGTGCTGCCCTTTTAGCGACTTGGACAGTCGATGCTGCCCTTTTAGCGACTTGGACGGTCGATGCTGCCCTTTTAGCGACTTGGACGGTCGTTGCTGCCCTTTTAGCGACTTGGACGGTCGTTGCTGCCCTTTTCACGACTTGGACGGTCGGTGCTGCCCTTTTAGCGACTTGGACGGTCGATTCTGCCCTTTTTGCGACTTGGACGGTCGGTGCTTGATTTGACTTGCTCTGCTTCTTGCAGTGTCAGGGGCAGACTTGACTTGCTCCCTTCTTGCGGTGTTGAGATTGGATTCTGACTTGCTCCGCTTTCTGCGGTGTCGGAGTGGAAGTTGACTTGTTGATTTTGATTTGGGTTGACATCAGCATCGCTATACTGGAATATGGTACCAGGAGCGAATCATCATCTGTCATAGGGAGGATTTTGGGATTTTTTTGTTTTTGTTTGGCATCTGCATTGCTGCACTGGAATAATGCCAGGAGCAACTCATCATTTGCCCCGAGAGGATTTGGGAGAAATTGGGATTGTTTTACGCCCGTGGATTGTATAAGGTTTTGCAGGATGTATGATCCAGACCGTAGGGCCGGAAAAATTTCGGGATTTTGTCGGCGTCTGCATCGCTGTACTGGAATATGGTACCAGGAGCGACTCATCATTCGCCGTTGGGGTAAGGGATTTGGAATTTGGTTGGCGTCTGCATCGCTGCACTGGAATATGGTACCAGGAGCGACTCATCATTCGCCATTTGGGGATTGGGGAGCGATGGCTTAGGAGACAGGTTTAGATCCCTATCGCCTAAGACTTTTCAATTTTATGGGCCGTGAGGGTCCCATAAAAACATTTTCTCCCTACGGGTCGTAAGGATCCCACAGGTGTATTTTCTCCTTAGGAGTCGTGAGGACTCCTAAGTGTGTTTTTCCTTTATGAGTCGTAAGGATCCCACAAAGGTTTGTTCTCCTCATATATCGTGAGGACACATGAGTGGGTCTTATCAATGGAGCATCATTCCCAAAGCGGAGACCGGCCGCATAACTGGTGATTACGGTGGGGCATGGGTATGATGAGAATTATTTGAGCCCGTGGATTGTATACGATGGTCAATTTGGGGACCCACCGTAGGGCCGGAGAATTTTGAGAAATTGGATTTTGGTTGGCGTCTGCATCGCTACACTGGAATATGGTACCAGGAGCGACTCATCATTCGCCGTTTGGGGACTTGGAATTTGGATCTTGTTTGGCATCAGTATTGCTGCACTGGAATAATGCCAGGAGCAACTCATCATTTGCCTCGGGAAGACTTGGGATTTGGGTTTTTGGTCGGCATCAGCACCGCTAACACTGAAGCGAAATGCCAGGAGGGGATCATCATTTGCCGTTGCCCGTTGGGGAACGATGGCTTAGGAGATAGGTTTGGGTCCCTACCACCTAAGGCTTTTCAATTTTATGGGCCGTGAGGGTCCCATAAAGCATTTTCTCCCTACGAGTCGTAAGGATCCCGCAGGTGTATTTTCTCCTTAGGAATCGTGAGGATTCCTAAGTGTGTTGCTCCTTTGTGAGTCGTAAGGATCTCACGCAGGGGTTTTCTCCTCACAAGGTCGAGAGGACTTTGCGAGTGTATTTCATCTCTTTTCACAAGTTTGCGCCCTTTCGGGTTTTCGCAGACTCGCCGGTAGTCCTGCTGTTTTTACTCACGGAGCCCTTTCGGGTTTTCATCCGTGCCCGTTTTGCTTGTGGACATACCGTTTATTTTTATTTTTTTATTTCTTTTATTTTTTATTTATTTTTTTTTCTTCTCTTTTTTTTTTTTACCGCTGGTGGGACTTTTAAAAGTAGTCTCACCGGCAGGATTTGGGAGAGATAGGGGTCATTTACGTCCGTGGATTGTATACGGTTTTGCAGGATGTATGATCCAGACCGTAGGGCTGATGTGCTCAATTCGCCTGCGACTTGGAGCATTCATGTGTAGTATTTCTTGAGATATCGTCCATTGATGGGTGGCATGGGCCTTTCTCCCTCGGCACTTATTAGTTGGTAGGATCCTCCGTCGAACACTTTCTCGATGACGTATGGTCCTTTCCAGTTCGGCTTGAATTTTCCCTTGGCATGTCGATTGGGGATGATCGGTCTTTTGAGGACCAGCACCAATTCACCTTTCTTGAAAGCGCGGAGACGGGTTATCGTGTCATAGGCCCGTGACATTTGGGCTCGGTACAGCTCCAGATTTTGCTGCACCGCGAGCCTCTTTTCTTCGAGGGCATCGAGTTCTTCAAGTCGAAGGAGCACGTTTTCCTCTTCTGTCAACTCATGCTGAACGGCCATTCTTAAGCTTGGAACTTCGACTTCGAGGGGGAGGACCGCCTCCACTCCGAAGAGCAATGAGTATGGAGTGGACTGAGTTGGAGTACGGTGCGTGGTACGATATGCCCACAATGCCTCGTGAAGCTTGAGATTCCAGTCTCTCTTGTTGGCTGAAGCATTTTTCCTCAGGAGCTTGCATAGAGTCTTATTGAAGGCTTCGGCTAGCCCATTGGCTCTTGGATTATAGATGGAGGAATACCTCCAGTCTATCTTGTGCTGAGTAGCGAATCTTGAGACATTGAAGCTCTTGAAAGAAGGCCCGTTGTCAGAAATGATTCTTCTTGGTGTACCGAAGCGGTATAGAATATTATGCTGGAAGAATGTCAGAATATCCTTTGTCTTGACTTCTTTTAGCGGGACAGCTTCAGCCCACCTGGAGAAGTAGTCTGTCGCGGCCAGTATGAACCGGTGGCCTTTAGATGACGGAGGATCAATTGGGCCAACAATGTCGGTGCCCCAAACTTCGAAGGGCCACGACGCCACTGTAGGATGCAATTGGTTGGGATGCTTGTGAATAAAATCACCGTGAATTTGGCAGATATAACATTTCTTTGCATGCTCTCCGCAATCCCGTATCATGGTGGGCCAGTAATACCCAAGCCGTTTAATTTGAAGTCGCATCTTGGGGCCAGATTGGTGAGCACCGCAAACTCCCGAGTGGATATCTTTCATGACCTTTTGTGCTTCGGCCGACGACAGGCACCTGAGCCAGAGTTGGTCATATGACCTGCGGTATAATGTGTCATTTACAAACACGTATCGGAGGGATCTTTTCTTCAGCTGAATCCTTGCAGATTTTTCTTCGGGCAGCTTGTCGTATCAGAGGTACTCTATGAAGGGTTCTCTCCAATCGGGCTCGTCTTGGATGATCGAAGCTTCTTCCGCAGGACTGCTCTTCTGTTACGCGCTTTCCTCTTCTCGTAGAGAGACTGGGGGTAGAATTTGCCGGCTCCTGACTGTGATCAGAATTTCGTCCATTTCAGGATCAGCCAGTTCCTTGGCCAAGCGAGCGAGTACATCAGCCTTTCCGTTCAACGCTCTAGGGACTCTCGTTAGTTCAATATGAGTGAATCGTTTCATGAGTTCCACCACTCGACCTCTGTACCGAGCTAACTCGGGTTTGTATATCTTATAGTCGCCGCTTACTTGGTTGACGACGAGCTGGGAGTCACCGTAAACTCGTAGCCGACGGATTTCCATTTCTATGGCGAGCTCCAAACCAGCTATCAGAGCTTCATACTCAGCTTCATTGTTTGTCCGAGGCTCGGTGAGAGCAAAAGAACGCCGTAGGGTTCCCATTGATGGTGTGATGAACACCAATCCTATCCCTGCTTTTATCTCCGGGATGCTTGATTTACTGGAGGTTCTTAACGATGAGGCCCCATCGAAGTAGAGCTCCCAACATGGCTCGTCATTCTCGAGATGCAGCACTTGTTCGTCGGGTAACTCACAATTTAGTGGCGACCCTTCTGGTATGGGATGAGCAGCGAGAAAGTCTGCAAGAGCTTGCCCTTTTACTGCTTTCTGAGGAGTGTAAACTATGTCAAACTCAAGTAGCATGACAGCCCATCTTGCCATTCTGCCGGCTAGGCTTGCTTTGGTCATCAAGTGTTTGAGCGGGTCGACCTTGGAGATCAGCATAACCCGATGAGCGAGCAGATAGTGTCTCAGCTTCTTCACAGCAAATATCAGAGCCAGGCATTGCTTTTCGATTGGGGAGTAGTTGTGTTCCGCCCCGACTAGAGTTCGACTGAGGTAGTAGAGGGCATTTTCTTTTCCTTCCTCATTATTCTGGGCAAGGAGCGCACCGAGTGACTCGTCCAGCGCGGCAGTGTAGAGAATCAGCGGTTTATTCGGAATGGGAGCGGCCAGCACTGGAGGGTGCAACAAGTATTGTTTAATGCTTTCGAACGCTGCTCGACATTCGGCATCCCAGATAAAAGGAGCTCCTTTCTTCATGAGCTTTGAGAAGGGCCTACATCTCCCTGAAAGATTTGAGATAAACCTCCGTATATAAGCAAGCTTGCCTTGAAAAGATCTTAGCTGCGTCAGACTCTTCGGAGGGGGCATCTCCATGATAGCCTTTATCTTTGATGGGTCAACTTCGATCCCTCGATGTCGGACTATGAAGCCCAGGAATTTTCCCGATGACACGCCAAAAGCGCACTTCAGAGGATTCATCTTCAGATCGTATTCCCTCAGTCTGGTGAGAACGGTCCTGAGATCTTGGATATGATCGGCCTTGGCTTTAGTCTTGATGACCAGATCATCAACATAGCATTCAACGACTTTATGGATTAGGTCATCAAAGATATTAGTCATCGCCCTTTGATATGTAGCACCTGCGTTCTTCAGTCCGAATGGCATTACCTTGTAGCAATATATTCCGATCGGGGTTCGAAATGCTGTGTGCTTCTCATCCTCAGGCGACATCTTGATCTGATTATATCCAGACGAGCCGTCCATAAAGGTGAACAGTTTGTAATTTGAGGTGTCATCGACCATCATTTCCATGACCAGTAGCGGGAAGTCGTCTTTAGGGCATGTCTTATTGAGGTCCCTGAAATCGACACAAACTCGGATCTGCCCATTTTTCTTCTTCACTGGGACTATGCATGCGATCCAGTCTGCATATTTCTCTTCCCTGATGAAGCCGGCATCAATGAGTTTCTTGGTTTCCTCGATGACCTTTTCTTCCAACTCCCTTCTCATTCTTCGAGGAGCTTGTTTGACTGGCTTAGCATAAGGAGATATAGCCAGCTTATGCACGGCTACCTCAGGGGAAAGGCCAGGCATTTCTTTGTACGTCCACGCGAAGCAGTCGACGAACTCACGCAGCAGGGCAATTATCTGCTCTTTCATTTCCTCCGACAAGAGTGAGCTGATGTAGGTCGGCCTTGGATTATCGGGCGTTCCTAAGTCAATCTCGGTTAGCTCATCAATGGTTGCTTGTCCTCCATCTTCGAGCTCTTGAGGAGCTTCTTCTGGCTCGGCTATCTCGTCGTCATCATTTGATCTTTCGCTGGTCTCACCAACATGGATCATGTAGCACGCTTTGGAATAAGGTTGAATGTAGCCTATGCCCCGTCTATCTGGAATTCGTCCATCGATGAGTGCTCGGACCTGGGGCGGATACCATAGCCCTTCGTAAAACTTTGCTTCGGACTCCGTTTGATATAACCGGCATCCGCACTTCTTAAAGTATTCCCGCATCTCGGGCGCATAGTATCTGGGATTGAGGACGGCTCTTAAGCCTCTCTCATAGGGAAGGCACGCGACAGAAAGATCGTCCGGGTGCACAACGGGGTTTGACCTGTAAAACAGGATGCCCTTCTGTCCATTTTTCCTCCCGGGCACGTAGAAAGTTTTCAGCTGGTCCACGGTAGAGACTGACAATGCGTCGAGCTCTTTGCACATCTGTTCCGGCACCCTTGTGATGGCCAGGGACCCTTCTGCGACTTCGAGGGTCTCTCGTAGTTTCGCTTGCTGCACGGGGGGCCGATCTGCACAGCTGTTGCACGGCAGGTCCTCTTCTTCTGACTCTTCAGTGTCACTGCCAAGATGAGGGCGGACTTTGCTGCTAGATGGGCCTTCAATAACAGATTCGTCCGTATCGCTGCCGAAACATGGGCGAGTTTTATGGAAGGACGGGCTTCCAGCGTCGGACTCATCAGTGTCGCTGCCGAAATGCGGGCGCACTTGGGTATTTTTGCTTTTGAAAGTGACAGCCGGCGCAGATTTGCTCTTGTGTCTTGGGGCCGGTCTATCCTCAGTCAGTTGTGGCTTAGCATTTTGGTGGTTCATAAAGTACCGAGAATCTTCATATCGGACTTCATGCACACCGAACGGGTGGATGTCTCCGTCAATGCGTCTTTCTTCGCCATTTTTAGTATACTTCATGCATTGATGGAGAGTTGACGGAATGATGCTGTAATCGTGGAGCCACGGCCGCCCTAAGAGAATCTTATAAGACGTGTCGGCGTCGATCACGTATATCTTAGCTTCAGTTTGCAGATCCCCGAATTTGATTGGCAGAGCTATGGACCCCAGAACTTGCTGACAATTTTGGTTGAAGCCTTGAATGACAATCCTTTCCCTTGACAGGTGTCGGACGTCCATTGACAAACTCTTCAGAGTTCGCAAGTTCATGATGTTCACTGAGGACCCCGGATCAATCAATATGCGATTAATTCGATCTCCGTCGCTATACCCGGTCATGTAAAGCGGCCGATTATGCTCAGCCGTTCCCAGTAGCAAGTCTTCATCCTTAAATGTGACTGCGGCGGCATACAAAGCATGCTGGGCTTCTTTCATGTTAATTTCCGCAAAGTGAGCCTGATACCGCTCGGGGTTTTGCAGAGCGTGGATGAGAACATCTCTAAGCTCCTTAGATAGGACCAAGGCGTCGTAGATGCTCAGGAGAGACGGAAGCTTCCGGAGATGCGCCAAGACATTATAGTCCACCGAGGAAGGACTTATGTTTTCATCAGCCGGTTCTCTGCCATCTTCTTCATTAGCGACTTGTTTTTCCTTCCCTTTTGGGGCGTTGCCCTGATTTTGCGGTAGAGCCCTGCCGCTTCTGAGCTGGATTTGATTGGCCTTTGTGGTGAGCTCTTCGTCCTCTTCCGGAAAATAGAGATCATCCTCAGAGTCGCTGCCAAGATGGATGGCGTAGCAGGTCACTACTGGAATTTCTTCATTGGAGTCTTCTTCTAACTCCTCCAGAATTTCGGCCGCTTGTACAGGGAAGAACTCCTTCAATTGAATCAATGTTCTTTCCTTTTGCTCATATTCTTCGAGGGAATCGATATACTTTTGAATGGTCGATCTCCCTGCAGACTCTTTTTCGCGCCGAGCTGCACTTTTCTTCTTCTTGAGCTTCTTGGATTTTGAGCCTGATGGAGCCGCATAGGCAGCTGGACTGGTAGGCTTCTTCTGTCCTTCCCATTCCATCCTAGGCTCTTTCTGAAGTAGCTTTAGCATCTTCTTCGTCTTATTAGATATGTGCGTACTCCACGGAGGCCGCGATGAGTCAGTTTCGTTTGTCAGGGCAGCGGGTTCGGCTGTCTGCTCCCAGAAGGCTTCAGCTTCCGTCTGTATAAAGTTGGCGGTTGCAACTTGATTGTTCACCAACACGCTTTTGGACAGCTCGATCTCTCCAGCCTTGTACTGCTTCTCGACCCAGTCCTTGAAGATATAGCAATCCTCGATCGCATGGCTCACTACTCAGTGGTACGGGCAATACAGGGGATTGTCGGTCATTTTTGCTTCTTGGGGTCTTTTCGACTCCGGCAGTTGTAGGCCATTGTTCAAGGCATCTTTAAATATCTTGCGGACCTTGTCCCTTCTGAAAGAGTAAACCTTGTTCTTTTTCTCCTCTAGGGAAGGCCCATCTCCTCCCAGCAATGGCTTTCGAGACCGGTTGGTTTTGGATTCGCCCGCCCTTCGCTTTTCTTCATTGTCGGAGGCATTGAAGACATTGGTACTGCTGGAACTCCCGCTTCTACGGTTGTCGTCCCGCTTGCTTTTCCAGGTTTTGTCTCTCTGAGAGTCTGGCGGGGACTCTTGCTTCGAGCGTTCCAGCATTTGGACTTTCTTGGTTAGCTCCTGAAACGTCTTGAGGCCCGCTGTACACAAGAAGGGGACCATCCAATTGCTGAGGTTCCCAATGAGAAGGCTGACGGACTGGTCCTGCTCCAGCGGCGGTTCGCACTTGACCGTGAGATTACGCCATCGGGCGATAAAGTCAGTGTTGCTTTCATTCTTCCCCGGCTTGGTCCTCACAAGGTCGGCAATGGAGATTTTATCACTGACGCTCATGAATCTTTGCCGGAACAGAGACTCCATTTGGGCAAAGGTAATGACGGACCCGTCTGGTATGCTCGCGTACCAGTCGAAGGCGACGCCGGTCAGGCTATTGACAAACTGACGAAGAAGGAGCGCGTCGTTGCCCCCAGTATTTCCGCACGATGCTTTGAAGTGGGCGACGTGCTGATTTGCATTCCCCGTTCCATCAAATCTTCCGAACTTCGGAATAACATAGCCGCTTGGGAACTCAATCAGATCGTACTGCGCGGGATATGGCCGCCCGCTACTGCCGATTTCTTTCTGAGCTTCAGCTTCGGCCACCAATATTTTAACCTTGCTGGTGACCAAATCCATTATCCGATCCTGTGTTAGCGGGATAGTATTATCTGGGGCCAAGGCATCCCCAGAAGCGGAGTGTGGACGGCTCTCATGTGGCTCGACCAGTCTTGGACCCGAAGGAACAGGCATTGGCTGCCTCGGATTGTCATCACCCAGCTGATTAGTAGCGGCTTGTGCTTGATTGGGAGGCGCTCGAGCAATTTGAGCCGTAAGCTGCATCACCACGTTCGTTAAGTCGTCAATCTTCGAATAGAGCTTGGCCATCTCTTTATCTTTGCTCCTGAGCTGTTTTCGAAGCTCTTGAAGCAGCTCTTGCTCCGCAGTCCTGGGGCGGAAAGTCGGCTCTTCCTCGCTGTCCGAGCTTGACTCTGTGTGGACCGAGGGGTCTTTCTGCCTATCATCCTCATCGAGAGGGTTTTCTTCATCCAGCGGGGGCGGCTGTTCTTGAGCGGCGGCGACCACATTCAGGCTAGATTGGGCTTGGGATGTGGTGGCCCCATCCTTGCTTTTGCTGCGAAGGTTGTCGCTGGGGCGTCCGCCCGCCATATAGACCGTATGGATGATGTATCCGGCCGTCTTTTTATCATTGGAAGCTGATTTCACGGATCGCTGTCTTGACCCCCTTGCTTTGGTAGCTGGTAATCGATTGAAGACGGCTGGCCTACCCAGGTTCTTGAATGGTGATGGCGCTTCTTTTCTGGATTTGCCCCGCTGCTTTCGTGCGGCACAGAGCGCTTGATAGACTCTTGATGAGACAGTGTCATACTTCTTCCGTTGGGGCCGGGACACGTCTCTTTGTGGCACTGTTCGGACCGCTGTCTTCTTGATTCTGGCGGTCATGGCATTTTTCTGAACCCACTTCAGAGGCTCGAAGGAATTGCTGATTCTTACGTCCGACTCAGCCGTCGTCGCTGGGCAACCCTGCACTTGGAACTTCACACGATTCCATTTGGCCGAAGCCTTGGCCCTCTTGTTGGCTCGATACCTGAGCCGCTTCTGCCTTAACTTTTCTGTTCTAAGCACCTGGCAGACTTCGACTTTTTGGGAAGATGCCGCAGACCGGTTGATGGAGGGCCTTGGAGATACGCCCGATTGTGCATTTGTTAGAGTCATCGCCTGAGCTCGTCCGCGACATTTGATGTTGCCTTTCGCATCGGAAGTCTTGCCCCCAGCTAGAGCGCCAGGGAGTCGTTCAGATAGCGTCTTGAGTTTCGGTTGTGGTGCCTTGGCGATCACGACATTCGGCCTCTTTCCTCTTGAGACCGGCTTGGCCACCTGTTCCGCCGGGATCTCCGCCAGATGAGCGCTTCCGGCAGGGTAGATGATGACGGAGCCGAACTGACGGGGCGGTTCCTCCCACTGTCGACTGAGGCTTGCGGGGAGAACCACACGAGCGTTGATCTTGACCACGTACAGAATCGGGGTCGCATTGGAAGTTGAATTCGTCTGGGGAGACATTGTCGTCGAAGGTTGATTGCTTGAAAATCTGCATTAAAACGCATTATTTTTAGTATAAATACAGGTATGTATATTGATTGAGTTCGCATGAACGTTTAACCCGAAATATGGGAGGAGAGATTGGTCCCACCGGGCGTGCCAGAATCTGTAGGGTGTTTTTCGTCACCCCATTGAGATGGGAATACGCGCGCGCTTGTCAGGCGTACTACAGATTCCCCCTGCCTGGAGTAGGCCGGGGTTTAATGATTGTGGGGATCCGAATCTCCGGCAGCCGCGGACTAAGCTGCCGTTAATTACCCCTCGCCTTTGGGGCGAGGGAACCTCCGATTAACGGGTTAAAAATGGTCATGCGAACTCAATGTGCAGTGTACGTGTGTTGTGTTTTGAAAGGGGGGGTTTGGATATATCGGGAGCCACGCAGAGTTTTTACGGGGGTCCCGCTACCCGGATAGCGGGCTGGGGGTCAAGGGGGCTAGCAGCCCCCTTGCGGGGTTCGGGGCAGCGCCCCGGCCCGAAAATTTTTTTGAGGGGGAGAATGTTGCGGAGTATGTGTGTGTATAAATTTGTATACATATGTATATATGTATGTATGTACACAAAAAGAGGGGGAAAAGACATCCAAGGGATGCGCAGGTGCGCAAGCGCGCGCGCCACGTGTCGGCACGCGGGCGCCTTGCGCACTTACGCAGGTGCGCAAGCGCGCGCGCCACGTGTCGGCACGCGGGCGACTTGCGCACTTGCGCAGTTGCGCAAGCGCGCGCGCCACGTGTCGGCACGCGGGCGACTTGCGCACTTGCGCAGGCGCGCGCGCCACGTGTCGGCACGCGGGCGCCTTGCGCACTTGCGCAGGTGAGGCACAACAGGCTTTTAGCCTAAAAAAATTTCTCAGAAGAGAAATCAGAGAGGAGTTGGACTCCTGAATGTGTTTTTTCTTCTTTTTTTTTGGGGGGTTTAGTGAAAGATGTTCTTCTTCTTCCTCCTGTTGCTTGCTGGATCTTGAAGATCAAGAGATGTGAAATCTCAAAATCTCTCCTTTTTAAGATCTGATGACAGATCCAAGTTCCCCTATGTGGGTTTTGTGGTGAAAAACTAATTTGTTTTGAAAAGGGAAGAGTAAAACTCTTGATTTAATTCAAAAGAAAGAAGAAGGTTTTGGAACCTTGGAGAAGGAAGAAAGAGCTCAGCTCTGAAGCTTTTTTTTTGGAGAGAGAAAAAAGTTATTGGGATATTTCATTATCCTTGCCTTTATAGGCTATACACTTTACACATAGCCCCTTGGGCTTCACAAAATGGCATTTTGCCTATTTCATGGCTCATGTGCCATTTTTTTTTGCACATAAGCCATGGGCTTTACAAAAATTTGGCTTTTATGCCCATTTTCTTACATTTATCCATAAAATAAAATAAAAGAAAATGCAACAAAATTATTTATTACAAAATTTTTATCTTGGCATGGGGGGAGGCCGGCCGCTTCATGTTCGGGCTCGACCCGGGCATGGGCCCACTGGGTCTGGGCTTGGGCCCACTTGGCTTGGGGTTGACTTGGATTTTGACTTGGTCAACCGGGGTGTAAATTTTTACCCCAACAGCAGCGTCTCAGCCGGCAATCTGGGCAAAAAGTAGATCGTAATGCTCTTCATCCCCGGCCGGATATATGCTCTCACGAAAGGGGAAAACCCCGAAATGGAGGTAAAAACAGGGCAAAGGACGCAAACAACTCTTGAAGACAACAAAGCGGATCCAAGACACCGTGCAATCTAGAAAAACTTAATTGGAGCCTATCCTTTATAAAGAAGATGGGTCGGTAATACTCTTTCCCTCAAGACAAGACAAGAAAAATATTTAACCTTGTCATGAAGCACCAAATGATGACGCTTCCGGAGTCTTGGCACCCTGAACAAATAAACGAGGTCCATCATCTGGATTATCGTTCTTATCACCGAGTAATAGGTCACCTCCTTGAAGACTGCTTCACCTTCAAAGACTGGGTGGAAGACCAGTATCGACAAAGCAGGTTTATGTTATCCAACAACTGGAGAATAACCTCATCACAAAAGCATGAGCGAAAAAGGAACTACACTGTCAGGTTAAGACCAGCTCAACCGAAAGAATGGAAGCAAACTCATACCTGCTATATGATAACACTCTTAAAATAGGGAGAGCACGAGAATATGATTGACCTCTTCAGATTCTTCGCAAATGAAGACGACGACGAGCTGATCTCAGAGTTTCCACCAGCACCAAAAGAGCTGGAAGATGGGATACACACTATGGTGGACAACCTAAGAAAAATCGACTTAGGGACGGAAAATGATCCGAGGCCAATATTTGTCAGTGAGCTACTATCTGAAAAATAGGTAGCTATGTTAAAAGACGTGCTCATGCAGTATAAAGATTGCTTCACCTAGAACTACTCTGAAATGCCGGGTCTAGATCCAAAAGTGGCATTACATAAACTGGCTATATCGCCAGCTATAAAGCCAATCAAACAGGTGCTAAGAAGGATGCGACTCGAACTTGAGATGAGTATCAACGTTGAAGTCAAGAAACTAATCGACTCCGGCTTCATCCAAGAATTTCAATATCCCAACTGGATCGTTAACATCATTCCAGTGATGAAGAAAAATGGAACGGTGCGCATCTGCGTGGGCTTTTGGGACCTCAACAAAGCTTGTCCGAAGGAAGACTTCCTAGTGCCCGTTACCGAGCTTATGATCGATAACACGTCTACCCATGAAGCCTTCTCCTTAATGGATGGATCATCAAGATACAACTAAATAAAAATGCATCCTGAAGACCAGAGGCATACCGCCTTCCGAACCCCACTGGACATATTCTGCTATAAGGTAATGCCCTTCGGTTTAAAGAACGCTGGTACTACCTACCAGAGGGCCATGACAAATATCTTCGATGACATCATACACGGGATTGTCGACTGCTACATCGACGACCTTGTAGTAATGATAAATCTTACGAGGAACATTGGGAACATCTAAACATAGTGTTCCAAAGTTTTCGGAAGTATAATCTGAAGATGAATTCTCTAAAATGCGCGTTTGGAGTTTCCTCGGGCAAATTCCTGGGATTCATCATACGTCACCGAGGTATCGAAATCGATCCCTTAAAGATTAAGGTGATTATCGAAATGCCTACGCCAAGAACCCTCAAACAACTGCGGTATCTCCAAGGAAAGCTTGCGTATATCCGGCGGTTCATAGCCAACATCACCGGAAAATGCCATTCCTATAGTCATTTGATGAAGAAAGGGACCTCGTTCGTTTGGGATCAAAAGTGCCAAAATGCACTGGACGAAATCAAGTAATACCTGCAAAATTCGCCGGTATTAACTGCTCCGGTTAAGGGAAAACCTCTTATCCTATATACAATGCCCTTGAAGGTTCTCTGGGCGCGCTATGATCACAAAAGAAAGATCAGGTAAATGAGAGAGCTCTGTACTATTTGAGTCGAGTTCTTTTAGGGGGCAGAAAACAACTATTCCCCCATTGAAAAGCATTGCATGACACCGATCTTCGCAATAACAAAACTCAGACATTATGCCTTGGCAAATAAAGTCCATCTCATATCGAAGGTGGATCCTCTCAAATATCTAATGTCAAGGGACATACTGACAGGAAGGCTTGTCAAATGGGCCCTCCTCCTGATGGAGTTCTCGATAATATATCGTCCCCTCAAAGCAGTGAAAGGGTAGGCCATTGCCAGCTTTCTCACGGAGCATCCAATACCAGTTGACTCACCATTAAATTTTGAATTGCCAGACGAACATGCGTTCGATGCAATCGAAGAAGAAAATGATTCCCAATAGGAACTTTACTTCCATAGAGCATTTTCCATAAAGCAGCGAAAGCAAAACACTCCCATAATCAAAGCCGGGGTGGGCTTTATCTTCGTGACCCCATAAGGAGGGATATTATGTTATGCCCTCTCCTTAACAGAGCCAAGAACTAATAACGAAGCTGAATATGAAGCTTTAATAGTAGGTCTCGAGATCGCTATCAACATGGGTATCAAAGACATCCTCATATATGGAGATTCCCAGCTAATCGTTAGCCAAGTAAATGGCGACTATTGATTTGTATGATAACTTGTATTTACCGTAATCAGAAACGGCGTCGCTTTGCAGCTAGCCGGTGAATACGGGTCGATCCACAGAGATGGGTAAATTTCTGATTTGTGTTTTTACGAGTTGATTCAAATTGTTGTTTTGGTTGGTTTATAAAATCTGATCTAAATTAATCTGATTTAAAGTCTTGCTAGGGTTAGGCTTAGGGGAAGTTTTGGAGATTAACGTTTTCCTCACCGCTTTCAATGCCTTCTTTTAGATCTATTAGATGTTATAGTAATTATCAATAAAGTGGATAAGAATCTTTTGGGAAGATGTTACTTCCTCTAGATCCTTGTCCTTCCTTTATCGATAATTACCCTAACCTTCATAGAAAACACACGCAACCGGCCTTTTATACTACGGTTCACCGTTACCTCGAGGGGTAGGGTGCCGTAGGGAGCGGTTGTGCGCGTATGCATGGAGTTCTAATTCATTAGGTGAATGTGGCATTGAAAGGGCTGAGAGATCTCACCTCTCAACCCTTTCCCTAAGGCTAACCCTTACTCGCTCATTAGGGGATGATAAAACATATTAATTAAAAGAGAATTAAAAAGCGTAAAACTACTTACTAATTTGATGGCTCCCTCCAAGCAAGATACAGAACAGATCTGAATTTTATTTATTGAAAAGAGGCATAGGATTTTACAAATATTGATTACAATTTATAAGCAAACAGGAGAATTTAGGTTTACAGACTCTCGCACATGTGAAAATACAGATTTGCCCACTGAAAATCCAAACACCCGCACCGACGCACCGACACAAGAAGTCGGTGCCGACACGGGCATTAAATGGCCGCGGAACCGCGGCAATAGGGCGCTTGGGCAGCGGTTCCGCGGCCCTTTGGTGATATCATCTCACCAAACTTTCTGGGTTGCTTCTTGTTGGCTTGGGCTTCTTACTTATATATATCTTTTCTCTGTTTGGCTTCTTATTCTTCTCCAGATCTTTCAGTGAAAACTTGTAGCGATCTTTTAACCGTTTGCCATGACATTTTGGACCTTACACTGTTCTTCGTCTCGGCTTGAGTAAGATCCGTCTGCTTGTTAGTCAAAAGTCCCTTTTCTGTATCAACTTTCGTCTTTTTCACTGTATTTGCTCCAAGAGCCTGTATCCTGTAACATGCAACAAATGTGCGTCAAGAGTACCTGTTTATTTATAAAACGGATAAGAATAGGGGGATGAAAAATGCAATATTATGGTCTGAACAAATACCCCCAAACTTATCTTTTGCTCGTCCTCGAGCAAACTTATTTTTTATTCACTAAAATCCTAACCACACTTTCGCAGGGAAACGCGATTGCACTGAGCACGTGCAACAAGCCGTTAAACCTCTAGGTGTCCCTAGTAGGAGGAGTGTTGTCTCCTGGGGGTTTTCAGCGGATTACACCCACAAAATCCTATCAATTCGGCCCATTAACTTTTGTTCTCCAATTAGGTTTTCTAACAAGGAATTCTATTATCATCGACCTGCAAATTATCCACCCATATTCTTCACACTTCCTCATTATTTAACTTAAGATTATATATGTTATGTAGACCTACTTAGCCTTCGGCATCTCTTAAGTTTTCCTTCTAGGTTTCCATCTCCACTTAGGAATTTCTATCAACTCTATTAAAGATACAAGTTCTATTCTTCACTCCTTTCTCTCATCTAAATTCCAATCACATATCCCTACGTGTGTGTATAGATCACCCCTACACTTGGAAATTCAAATCAAGCAATCATACTCTTGTCCATTGTCCAAAGCACTTACTAATTAGTGAATTTTTAAATGAAATTTGCTTACACATCCTTCATGCGACCGTTAATACTTCTTGAGGTACCAACAACCGATTACAAGATGCGTTAGCACTTTAAAGCGTACTTCCTAGTTTTGCAACACCCAAGGCTTTAGCAGTGACTCCCAAACCAGTTGGTCTAAGGCACTAGGTGATGAAGCACCCTCGCTAAATATTTTTCTATTTTTGCAGCCTTAAGTAATCACAAAAACCAGTGTCCATTTTTTTATTCTTCATTCACATTTTTTTCTATTATTTTCATCGTACTAAAGACTTTAGACAAGAGCATTTCAAGGTCTCTTCTACTATTCCAAGTTTCAAGGTGCGTGATTGTGCAATTTGTAGGGTATACGTTTTCAGAATCTAGACTTAAGCTAGGAACTATTTTTCAAACTTATACTCTAATAAGAACATCAATACTCTTCCCTCATTTTGACTTAGCCCAAGAAATGAACCCAAAATTTGCCTATTTCTAAATAAACTACAAGGCATATATTTTCTACCGTTAAACTTTGAGAAATGTTATTTTTAGGGTTTTTAATTCACTAAGTCTAAGATCTAGCTGCTCCTAGCCAGTTAACCTATTTGTTAAACTCAAGTTAATTAGCCAAAATTGAATACAATAATTTTTATAATTTTTGAAAATTTTCAATTTTTATGGGTTTTCAAATAAGTATGCAAAAATATGTACAAATGAATGCGAAGGAAGAAGACGTACCGAGCATACCCCCAAACTTGAACTTGACAGTGTCCTCACTGTCATGCTAAACCAAGAGGGTCAAAATACCGGCACTTCACTGTTTATTTATTTATAATTTTTTTATTGTTAAGGAAAACAAAAATATATACAGAAAGGCCCTCCCCCAAACTTCATTTAAACTATGTTAGACATTACTGCCAAACTTTGCATAGCCCAAAAGTCAACACCAACCAGTTGAAAAAATTATCAGTAAAGAGTATTGGCTGGTGGAAGAATAAGTTGTGGCGGTCCAAAAAGAATTGGGGAAGATAGAAGTGGTGGTATGGAAGGTGTGGAGGTGAATAGACAGGAGGTGGTGATGAATCAAAACGAGAATGCGAATGATCAGCAATCAGCGGAATGTTGGCATTCTCGTATCTTCTTAAAAGAAATGGGGGTGGTTCAACTTCTAAAGGAGGAGGTTGACTAACCACAATATCCCCAAGATGTTCCTGTGGGTCCTCTATTGAATTGGCATCATCCATCAATTTCATATGATATTCAATTATAAGGGAACTGATCTCCTCGATGTCCGCCATAGTCCAACCGAAAACTTGCCGTCTCTCTTGTAAGACTTTTAAAATAGCGTTCTCTTGCTCAAGGGCTAGAGAAGCCGATATGATAATGGGAAGGGTCTCATTCTCACCTATGTAGGCATATTTAAGGCGAGGCGGTAAGGACATGAGTTCGAGTTTCGGAGGCGAAAGGATCATTGCGGAATCTACCTCGAACTCAAAGGACTCTAACACAGGTTCGAAATCACTGCAAACAACCGATTCGGATGGTTCGACTAACTCATCAAAAAATTCAAAAGACTCATATTCGGGCTGTGAGTCATCATCATCCGAAAAAGTGAAACATTCATAATCCATATCGGTTGTGTCAACTGTGGTAGGCTCAAGGAAGGACGCACTAGTGGCGTCAAAACTGTTTTCATCAAACAAGAATCTTTCAAGCTCGCAGTCCTCCTGCGTGATTTCATGAATAGAGCAAACTTCTCGTGTACTAGTTTTAGGCATGGGGGGCAGACTTCCCATCTTATAAATATTGAACTCACTAGACATCTTCCCAAAGGATAGAGTCATGGAGCCATTGCGACATTTTATTACAGCATTGGAAGTGGCCAAAAATGGTCGACCTAGGATCACCGGAATTTGGTTTCTTAGGTTAGCAACAGGTTGTGTATCCATAACAATAAAATCAACGGGGAATATGAACTCCCCAACTTTGATCAACACATCCTCTAGCTGACCCCTTGGATGGGTGATTGATCGATCAGCCATTTGGAGAGTACAACGAGTGGGTTTCAACTCTCCAACCCCTAATTGTTCGTACACAGAGTAGGGAATCAGGTTAACACTAGACCCAAGATCTAAAAGTGCTCGATTAATTTTCTTATCCCCAATTGTGATTGAAATAGTAGGACAGTCGGGGTCCTTTCGTTTTTGGGGTAAGGTTTGATGGTGGTTAATAGCATTGCTCACTGCACTAGCCACTAGCACTTTCTTGGGTACTTGAGATGCCTTTCTCTTCGAGGTGCATAAGCCCTTTAAGATTTTCGCGTATGAAGGGACTTGTTGGATAGCATCCAAGAGAGGTATATTTATGCTAACCTGCTTAAATAATTCCACAATCTTCTCCACTTGTGCAGTTGGTTTATTGGGACTCAACCTGTTTGGAAATGGAACATTTTGAAAATTTGTTGAGTCAAATGTCTGTGGAGTAGAATGTGGAGTAGGAACGGATCCCAGTGTGGATGTGTTCGTGTTGTGAGAAATGGGTCCGTTCGAGTTAGAAGAAGTAGAGCCGTGTGAAGGGTGGAGAATAGGCTCTAAAGAAAAAGGTGAAGAAGAAAGTGAAGAAAATGAAGAAGGGGAAGATGACGATGGAGAAAAAGAAGAAGAAGAAGAAGAACCACCGGCGGGGATGTCATCACTAGTTCCCACATTATTTTGCAACTCTCTTCCGGATTTCAACGTGGTCACCGCATTTACATTGTGATTGTGATATGCGTTTTGTGTGTGACCGGGATTTGGCAATGGTTGAGATGGAAGCTTTCCCTTTTCTCTCTCGCTCAACGCAGTAGTTAATTGTGCAATTTGTGCCTCAATAGATTTGATACTTTGATCGTGTGAGGCATTGTTATGCATCAAAGATTGAACATAATTTTCAAATCTTGCTGCGGATTCTGTAGATTGCTTGAGAAATGCATCTAGACTTTTTTCTAGCGAGACAACCTTATCATCATTTGGTTGAACCAAATTGTTCGTTTGATTTGTATAAGGTTGTTGTTGGAAAGGTTGCTGGTTTTGAGTTTGTGGAGGTGCTTGTTGTTGTTGTGGAGGAGGAGGTCTTTGAAAATTGTTATTTCCTTGGACCTGTTGATTTTGGTTCCAAGCGAAATTTGGGTGACTCCTCCACCCCGGATTGTATGTCGAAGAGTACGGATCGTTTCTTTGTCGTTGCTGAAATGCAGCATTGACTTGATCCTGTCCTTGAGTAGATGGATTGTAAGGACACTCTTCGGTAAGATGCGATGGATTCGAACAACAAGCACAAACAGTTCGTGGAGGCAAAACAGGGGCAGGAGAAGACGATGAGATTTTGGTCTCAATGGCTTCTAGCTTTTTCATAAGTGCGGCCATCTCGGCCTTCATAGCGATTGATATATCTACTTGATGTATGCCTGCCCTAGATTGACCAACAGAAGAAGATGATGTGGTCTTGGTACTCTCCCACTGAATTGTTTGCTCAATAAGATCCTCAAGAAACTGCCAAGCTTCGTCGCTAGATTTGGAAAGAAAATGACCTTGACATATGGTTTCTAGCAACTGCTTCGTTGCCGAGTTCAATCCCTCGTATAATGTTTGGCAAAGTTGCCAACTTTCGATCCCATGATGAGGGCATTGAACGAGTAGGTCTTTAAATCTCTCGAAGCACTTCCAAAATGGTTCGGAAGGAAGCTGTGAAAATTGTATAATCTCGTTACGGATTCTAGCAGTTTTGTGATGAGGATATAACATTTTCAGAAAAGCTCTCACAAACTCTTCCCAATTTCTAATGGAATGTGATGCGGTGCTATATAGCCACTTCTCGGCTAGGTCACATAAGGTAAAAGGAATGACCCTTAGCCTTATAGCGTCATCACTTAATTGGGTCGTTTTCATCATAGCGCACACATTTTGGAATTTATTGATAAAGATATATGCATCTTCAGATTCCAAACCATGAAATTTTCGCAGCATATTGATGAAATGTGGTTTTATTTCAAAGTTGTCCCCATTTTCCGGTGGGGGTGAAAGACATGTAGGTAAAGAAGTGCGGACGGGGTAGAAGAGATCCTGGAACGCAACTCGTGCGGGCGCTACAACAGGCGGAAGATTCGGGTTATTCGCACCTAACGGAGGTGGAATCATTCTCGTTGGTAAGGTATCGTTGGGGTCGTGTCCCGACATACCTTCAAAAGAAGAATTTAAAGGTGGAGGTAAGGAAATGGAGGGAATTTCGACGAAGGGTTCGTCGGTCGGTACCAACGAAACACAGACTAATCGGGAGTTAGTATCCCTAGTCCAAAGTGACTTACACTAAAGGAGTAGTGTAGTCAGAAAAAATAGAAAAACAAAATGTGGGGGTAAGATAACGTCAATGGAGGGAAGTGATGGAAGCGAGTTGCAAGGTTTCTTAGCGACAAGTTGCATGTTTTGAAAAGATTTTTCTCTTTTTTTATTTATTTATGTGAGAGTTTTGCAAAAAGGTTTTCGGAAATGGGACTCGTGACACAAATGTATCAACCACACATGCACAATCAGGCCTAGATCTAGGGTCACCTAGGTCTGCTAGACAGCTCCTAACTAGGGCTAGAAATAGGACCTCAAACTGCCTCTTTACGGATAAGTACGGCCAGGTAAGTGGGAAGGAACCACCACTACAGTGGGCCTAATTAATAACCACTAGCCTAGACACCGCAATGTCAGTTAGGATAAACGGTCGATGCCTATACTAGTCCTTTTCCTATTGAGCTCGATGTCCTTAGGTCTGAGTCTAATATTTTTTAATTACTTGTGGTCAATGCACATGCTTTAGGTGTTTTCTGGGGTCCTGGGAAGGGTGATGAAATCCCCACCCAATCTGAGTTTGGTCAATTAGCCCCTTAAAGTCCGATTAAATTATGCAAAACAGTAAAATTCACTTGCAATCAATTTTTAGCGCGGCGCAAAGAAACCTGCAGAAAATCTGTTATTTAGAAGGGGGAGAAAGAATTTTTAGCGCAAAGAAGTCCTGCAGAAAGTTTTTACAGAGAGATATATGGGAGGTTGAAGAGAGGAGAAGGAGAAATCAAACCCTGCAATTTTTAGGTGCTGACGTGGCAGGCAGAGCACGGAACCGCGGCGGGAGACCTACTTATGCGGCGGAAGCGCGGCAGTTCAGTGGGTTCAGCCTCTGAAAAATTTTGTGCAGCTCCTGTTCACCAATTCTACTCTGTTCTGATGGTTCCTTTTCTGTTTTGACCTTCTGTAAAATTCCAGATTTGCAATCCTTCGCTATTCCTGCAAGATTCAAGCAATAAACCCTTCAAACAGATAAAAATTGATAAAATATTTTTGTACTTTTTTATATTTTCTGATTTTTATGATTTTAAAATTTATATCAACCCGAAAATACACAAAAAGAAATTTTACGCCATCCCCGGCAACGGCGCCATTTGATTTGTATGATAACTTGTATTCAGAAACGGCGTCGCTTTGCAGCTAGCCGGTGAATACGGGTCGATCCACAGAGATGGGTAAATTTCTGATTTGTGTTTTTACGAGTTGATTCAAATTGTTGTTTTGGTTGGTTTATAAAATCTGATCTAAATTAATCTGATTTAAAGTCTTGCTAGGATTAGGCTTAGGGGAAGTTTTGGAGATTAACGTTTTCCTCACCGCTTTCAATGCCTTCTTTTAGATCTATTAGATGTTATAGTAATTATCAATAAAGTGGATAAGAATCTTTTGGGAAGATGTTACTTCCTCTAGATCCTTGTCCTTCCTTTATCGATAATTACCCTAACCTTCATGGAAAACGCGCGCAACCGGCCCTTTATACTACGGTTCACCGTTACCTCGAGGGGTAGGGTGCCGTAGGGAGCGGTTGTGCGCGTATGCATGGAGTTCTAATTCATTAGGTGAATGTGACATTGAAAGGGGTGAGAGATCTCACCTCTCAACCCTTTCCCTAAGGCTAACCCTTACTCGCTCATTAGGGGATGATAAAACATATTAATTAAAAGAGAATTAAAAAGCGTAAAACTATTTACTAATTTGATGGCTCCCTCCAAGCAAGATACAGAACAGATCTGAATTTTATTTATTGAAAAGAGGCATAAGGTTTTACAAATTTTGATTACAATTTATAAGCAAACAGGAGAATTTAGGGTTACAGACTCTCGCACATGTGAAAATACAGATTTGCCCACTGAAAATCCAAACACCCGCACCGACGCACCGACACAAGAAGTCGGCGCCGACACGGGCATTAAATGGCCGCGGAACCGCGGCAATAGGGCGCTTGGGCCGCGGTTCCGCGGCCCTTTGGTGAGATCATCTCACCAAACTTTCTGGGTTGCTTCTTGTTGGCTTGGGCTTCTTACTTATATATATATTTTCTCTGTTTGGCTTCTTATTCTTCTCCAGATCTTTCAGTGAAAACTTGTAGCGATCTTTTAACCGTTTGCCATGACATTTTGGACCTTGCACTGTTTTTCGTCTCGGCTTGAGTAAGATCCGTCTGCTTGTTGGTCAAAAGTCCCTTTTCTGTATCAACTTTCGTCTTTTTCACTGTATTTGCTCCAAGAGCCTGTATCCTGTAACATGCAACAAATGTGCGTCAAGAGTACCTGTTTATTTATAAAACGGATAAGAATAGGGGGATGAAAAATGCAATATTATGGTCTGAACAACTATCAGACATGCAAGTCAGAGCTGATAAAATATGGTGAAAGAGTATAGCAACTGCTGACACAAATCCCTTCCTATACCCTGGAAAGCATACCGCGTGCGGAAAACAGTAAGGCGGATGCATTTACCAAATTGGCTAAGGAATTGGCCGATGAAGATCTCGATGACATAAAGATTATTGTGCAAAGCCGTAGGGTTCTCACGCCAACAAATATATCTTCGAAAGACCTGATAGAGCCATCTAAAGTAAAAGAAACGACCAAACAAGTAGCCCTTCGAATAGAGGACGAAGATAAGGTCATCGACCGGAGGGAAGTCTTCATAGACTACTTCAAATCCCAACGAACGTACGGAAACTCATCGTCTAGACATCAGCTCATGAAACGAGCTTTGTCTTTCTCCTTTGTCAATGATACTCTATATAAGAGATCGTTTGATTTTTTATGGTTAAGATGTCTGGGGCCGGAGGAAGAAAAGAAAGTAGTCCAAGAAATTCATGACGGATTCTGCGGTTCTCATCAAGCTGGGCCAAAGATGAAGCTGAAGATAAAATGAATGGGTTATTATTGGCCCACGTTGATCCAGGACTACCTCGAATATGCGATGCAGTGTCACTTTTCCAAATTCATGGGGACTTCATCCATCAACATCCAAATCCGTTACTCCCAATAGTGACTAGCTGGCCGTTCGAAATGTGGGAAACCGATATAATTGGCCCTATCGAACTCGCATCATCCAAAGGACATTGATTTATATTGGCAACGACTGATTACTTCTCTAAGTGGGCAGAAGCAGTACCACCGAGGGAGGTGAAGATGGAGAATATTCTCCATTTCTTCAGAACCCAGGTCATCTATCGGTTCGGAACTCCCCGACGGATAATCTCGGATAATAGGCTAGCTTATAGGAGTCATAAAATAAGCCGCTTTGCACAGCAGCATAAAATAGATTGGAGATAATCTTCAGTGTATAATCCTCGAGCCAACGGTCTAGCTAAAGCTTTCAACAAGACCTTGATAAAGATTATAAAAATGACGGTGTCCAGAAACAAAAAAGACTGGCAAGAAAGGCTGCATGTAACTCTCTGGGCATATCGAATAACGTTCAAGACGGCCATAAATACAACACCATACGCATTGGTGTTCGGCATAGAAGTGTTAGGTTTCAGCAGTGCCCTGGCTATCAAACCATGGCCGGATGCAGAAAAAAATTTACAAAAACTGGCGCTAACGGAACCCGATGCCAGGATATACCATTAACCCAAAACCAGCAATATGTAAAAAGAGAGTTGATAATGGTTATACCGAATGATCCGTGTCCTTCGGTCTTGAACCATCATCCCAAGCTCCTAAAGGCCTCCTTGATCAAGCTTGATCTCCGGTCTCCCTCCATCGAAGATGATCCACCTGAGAGTCTATAAAATGAGCTCTAACCTCATATCCGAGGTAACTAGGGTACCTAGATCGCTATACTAGATAGCCTAGAAGAAGTAGAGAGTGATGAAGGATTAATTTGTCTCAAGACACCTTAGGTTTCTCAATACATGAGACTTGTAGGGTGGAGGTAGAAGAAGATGCCATGAGGATGATAGTTTGAGAGCAACTCTAGTGAGGAAAGAATGGCTAAGTCTTTTGTTGTGTTGTGAGAGTTATAGAAATAATGGAGCCACCCAAATAAATATCTCAAGTCTCCAAAAATATCTTAAGTCAACCAAAAATATCTTAAGTCAATAAAAATCTCACAACAAACAAAAGATTAAGCATGCCAGAATAGTAACCATGGGTCACTACTAAGCTATGCCACAAAATATGGAATAAACACCTCATCCTCCACCTCAATAATCTTTTAATCTAAAAGGGTTTAAACGAGGTGTAATCTTCTAAAAGTAATTTTGTAAGAAATTACAAGAATACCCCTCATCCGTATATACATACCCGCATCCGTATTCCGAAGAATACGAATACAATGAGACAAAAATAATCCAACAATATAATACTAGCATACGACTTAAACCAAAGCCCACTAGTATTATCCATCCGAGCATCATCCGTGCACAAGTACACGTAAGTGATCGAACCCTGTTGTAAAACCATACGGCCTCTATATTGTTTCGCCCGAAGTAGGGAAACCCTCTGTGTGGGACTCTAATGACTCGTCAATACGCTGACAGTGGGTTTAACCACAAGCACGTCAGCGGCACTAGCTGTACGTAACGACTACTCAGGTATTGAGCGAAAGGGAGGCCATCGAGCAAACCCATCCTGAAACCTTACTGATCCTGACAGTGACAATATCCGTACAGTCCAGTTCGTTCGTTTATGAGCATCGCATATCGAGTCTAGGAGGGTGGATAAAGTCAGACCCCTAATAACGCAACATTTCGTGTCGGTATGAAGCTCGTCACCACCCGAGAAACTACCGATCCTAGATCAGTAATTCTCGACTATCTTGGCAAAGGATTATTGGTGATGGCCACCCGTCCACAACGCGACATCAACCCCCAATACCGAGAGAGACAAATCCCCCGACGATCCGCTCACTGTCTCCATATGGCTCGGGACTGTACCCAACTAAAACCTTTTTGCACGACTTCTTTGAGCCATGGTAGGGTAGTAATCAAAGCACAGTGGGAACTCACATGAGACAAATGACGATCTCAGGTTGATAGACTAACCTGTACACATGTCACCTGGGAACTGCTATCTGACAATAGGTATAATACCAACTAGCATATCCCCGGTGTACTCATAATCCAATGAGCACCTGCATACATCTTAGGTGAACAAACTGACACCAATGGCTTGTGAGACCGGCCACCGCCCCTTGTTGGGGTCTCGATCAGTATATACTAGTCTACTCTGGAGTATTGATGCCCAGTCTCGAAACTCCCATGACTAGGGACATTTAAGGATGTGCTTATAGACTACCTAACTCTCACTTATATGATCGCCATCATAATGCTGGTAGTCAAGAAAGAATCCTATGGGCTCTATCAACATGTAATAGTGATCTGTAATGCCACCTAATGCTGTACATGATGATAAAGACAAACCGGATAGTATACTATCATCTCGAGTAAGACTGTTCTACCAGTATAGGTCCTCCCTCAATCATCATAATTACCTGCTTGCGACTATGATAATTGCCTTGAGGGCACTATAGCCAACAATCTCCCACTTGCACTTAAGGCTAATTATTACGAGTCGCATACTCACAGCCCGTGTGATACCCAACACCCAACTCCTCTGCTAATCAGTCTCGCATAGCTCGTTTGCCAAACTATTGTGTTTGAGAAATAGCCTCACTGAGTGAATCCCTCTAATGTTTCTTTCTGTATCTCTCTATATCTCAACTTCGCGGAGAATAACCATCTCCCGAAATGAGCAATACCTGTCTTAGAATTTGTCTGGATATCTGATGGGACCCAGATCACAAATGAACTCCAAATCCAGCAATTCTTAGACTGTATCGTCCATTGAATTTAATCAGTATCCTGTGCCATGCCCACCTGTCCAACATACTGTCCCTCAAAAGAGGGAAAACTAAAACTCTGACAGTCACTCTGTCATCCAGGTCACCTTGGAAGTCTGGAATGATAACCGTCTCCCGAAGGAGGCTGCCATTACCATATCCTAAGAACATCCACTTATGTTCATAAACTGCTTCCCAACGTTTCTCCAGGATTGGATCGATATATAAACTTATTGCAGCTAGTGCAAAAACAACATCTAGTGTGGTACTTGACATCTCATAATTGACTCAATTGCCTAAGCAAGTGATATGCCAATCATGCAAATCCCTCTCCCCTTTAGTTTGTAAGACATCCTTTAGAGAGGGTAAATCCATCACCTGCAGGTACACCACCATGCCAGGAGTCTTCCATTCTAAAACACCTTTAGAATAGTGTCAAAGTACCCAAATTGGGAAACTTCCTAAATCTAGATCTAAAACCATAGATTTAGTAACCAAAATGCCTGATATTATATCCATATCCTATGTAGAGAAACAACTGTGTGACAACCATAGTATAACCGATCGTAGTATAGGAATTTCACTTCCTATCAAGTGCATGTCATCCAAATACCAGGACATAACACCCTACTACCTTCTTACCAGATCCATCACTTATTTTGATGAAGTCAAACTCTATGACTGTCACATCAAAATAGATGATGTATCTCCGCTATACCTGTTTTAGTCTATAAATAGACATAAGCTACTTGTCTACTATGCTTCCGCTGCTCCCACTGACTACAACAACCCTCTGGCAGAGTCATATACACGTGCACTTCTAAAGCTAGTTTAGAACGACGCTATACTCATCCTCCTACCGGGTCTCATAGTCTAGAACAGCAGTAATGACAAGTCTAGATAAACAAGAACCTCCCTGTCACCGTCTTTGAGGATACCAAAGCACCTCTCGGGTGCCTGAGGTTACCCACCAAATCTGCGGAGTGGCTAATGGAATGTCGTAACCAATTGAATCTTTAGGTTCTATTAAATTTTCAGTAACCGTTTTTGGTTCTGGAATCACTTCCAGTTCTACCATTCTCCCACTAATGTTTTCTGAAAAGAATCCATTTTACTAAACTGTTGCGAGTCAAGAACAATCTAACCATTGATCTTCTAGATGGTAGAAAGTTAACCCTCGACATAGCCCGGGATAACCCATAAATAGCTATTAGTGAAACGCGCCTTGAGTTTGTCGAGAGTCTGGTTTTAATCATAAGCCGGACAACTCCATATACCTTAACATCGTTAAGATATGAACCATTCTATATCCAATATAGAACAGAGTCACTAATTTAATTGGAACCAGATTCAAATCATGCACTTGTCTCCAGTGCATGTCAACTAAGTGGAATGAGGCCAAGCAGCATTACTCATCTAGGAGTACATCCACATATAAGTAACCTGAAAGAGAAGCAAGTTCTCAAAACTATTACTATCAACGGAATACCTAGCATAAGTATCTATATCTTCGATCACCTTGAAGAATCCTAATACTTTGCAACATATGGTTCTCTACTTTATTCATATACCTATAACTTCTCAAAATTTGGACCCTGTATTTCAACGAAATACTTGTCTAAAAACTAGAGAAGTCACAAGTAAACAGAATATAGTATGAGCACAAACCCCTTTGTCCTAATGGACACTGGACAACATAAAATACTTTGTATAAGTCCCCTGAGTTTAATAACTCAAATCCTGTGTGTCGTAGGTCAAAAACTGTACTATGGTTAAGAAGAATTACACCGATGTTGAATGCTACTTACCTAACCATCAACCGATATAGGTAAATGTCATAGAAATAATTTCAAAAATTTATATCTCATTTTATAAAATAAACGTACAGATATATCAGTTTGAAATTGGTGCATAACAATCGGATATTCAAAACCAAATATTTGCCGTCAGGCAAAAACCCAAGCGATTTCCTCAAATATCACCAATTACAATGAATTCCGATATAATCACCTCATTTCCAATATCTTACTCCTACCCATCATCTGTAATACTATACAGATGTGAGAATCAAATCTGGTAAATACATACCCTGGAGTAAGAATCTAATTGGGAAATTAGTTTTCAATTAACAATGCACAGTGAAACTGAAACATGAAAATGTTTCGAAGGGGTATCCGAGTATTCCTAGTAATGCCTCTTCCACTATCCATATTCATGACTGTAACCGTATATTTCCTTGCCATCTCTCTAATCTCTTTATTTGTCTTTACATATTACTTTCTGTACACCACCCTTAGGCTAAATGGTTTTCTTCCTTCCCTACCGTTCGACACCAGCCTATGGTTGGAAGAAGACTATCCGATAAGTGTAATAGGTGTGCTCTCATAATACCAGGAGCTCACGCAACCTGAGAGAAGGTAAAGGGAAAAGACAACTGAATAGCCCTATTCAATTTCTCCAGAACCGGAAACCATCCTCGAATCTGAAACAAGTTCCTTCGAGTTCGTATGTAACTATGACAATTCAAAAGCCAAAGTGTGTAAGAAGGTTCGGTTAACTTGGTTCATGAGTTTTAGTTTAGGGTCAGGACATGGTCGCTACCAGAGAGAGAGAGAGAGAGAGAGAGAGAGAGAGAGAAAAGAAACACTTAGCGTGCACTCTAATCTAGATCAGAATGGTTAATCACTTTATCTAATCAGGATGTCTCCCACCGTTTTCTCGAATTCTCCTCCAAATCCAAAAAAAAAAAATAGTCGGGATCATCTAAAATCACCCGAAGAGTAAACCAACTCATCAGTGGGAATAGGGATCCAACTATTATGGCATGATAACTTGATGGAAGCCACTCAAGTTATCACACTCCAGAAGGTATGCGCATGCCTGGAAAGTTTCAGTTTCTTTAGAAACCCCCGATGTGGATTTTTGCCTCATGCTATTATGACCTTGACGAAGGCCAACAAATCATAAGTCGTAAGTCAAGTTCTACCCGCCATTGTCCAGATTAATCTAAATCCACCCGTACTCGCTCTTGACGAAGGCCAACAAGGCTGTACGACTGTTCTAGATTAATGCAAATCCATGCAACAGAAAAGTAACACACAGCTATCATACACTATGCTTTGACGAAGGCCAACAAACATAGCATGAATACTAGGCGCTACTCGTCTGAAATGGCTGAGGGCTACGGCTGGTTTTTGGTGAAAAACCTTTAACGTAATAAACTTGATATCGTTGAAGGAATCTATTTGTTTTTACAAATATATAGTGGTGAAAACTTTTACTAAAGAGGTCATTCCCGGTGAAGGGATCTCGGCTCTTTCCTCATCGAATGAGGTGCAGGATATTCCAAACTGAATACCATGACGCAAAGCAAGATAATCGACTATAGAAAAGTTATTACGTTGACGCAAACTTCTGCCTAAGGGGTCACTCCCGATGAAGGGATCTCGGCCTTTGCCCCGTCGAATGAGATGCAGAATATTCCAAACTGAATACCACTGTGCAAAGCAAAAGAAAACGTCTGTAATGTCTGTTTTCAAAAAACTTGGTTCCAAAAACATCAAATAGGTTTGTTTTATCTTTGCATTGATCAAAATCAACGCAGTCCTATCAATTAAACATATCATACCAGATAAAGGAATGAAAAATAAAATGTACGTATATGTCATCCGCATTCGCCACTGGGCCCCGTCATCACCCGTTAGGTTACTTAACTAACGGCAGAATGGGGGCTGGACTAGCGCGGGTGCAAAACATATAAAACATCTACTAGTATATATATAAATATATATAACATTCGTCCCAGGCATGATATAAAGAAATATCACAGATTCTCAGCCAAGCAACACAGAGTGGCGGATAATCCTGGAGCCTCGGGTTTCACTTGAGCCGCAAATGAGACCCGACGTTCCTTGTCGTGTGGATAGCCTGTGCAAGGAAAACCTAGACCCCTACGAGTGCGGCAAGTTACCCACCAATCCCAGAAGTGAGGCAACCCTAATCAACAAAGTGAATGGGCCACCCAGCACTCCACGGAATCCGGTAACTTAGCACCCCTCCGTAGGTAAACCTATACCCCCTACGAGTGTGGCGAGTAGCCTGCCAATTCTAGAGTAAAGTCCCCTCCGTCTCAACGCCATGAGATACAGACCCGTTGCCTTCTAGAACCCGGCTATTCGTGCACTCCACCTTGGGGTAATCCTAGTACAGAAAAGAAAATATATGTACAAGGGTAATATCGACCTTAACCCGGTCGTGCCCCAAACAAATAATATACAAACTGGCAGAGACGGTAGTCCACATGTTGGACGCTCGCCCCGCAATATCAAATGTACAAATGAAACTAAATTATACTACTATTGCACCACTGGCTATCCACCACGACGATCCAACCACAACACAACACAACACAGAATATCAACGTGAATGTCATGTTCGCAAACCCTTCTAAAAGACATATAGCAATTAGACGAGTTATACCGCTCTAATGACATTCACGGTTGCAGATAGTAATGTATGCACTGAAAACCATACATTTAAAATTTCGATCGATTAAACTTTTTCATATTGGTCCCAAATGCAAATCCAGCACTCAAACAATTCTGGGCCAAAACCATATATCACAAAAATCATATTTCCATGAACTAGAGCCCCAGAAAAAATTTGGGGCACTGTAGCCCAAAAAGCGCGGCGGTTCCGCCGCAAAATGTGACATTTTTCTCCGGTTCCGCAGCGGAATTTTGGGGTTAGGTGTCCAAATTTTTTTCTTAGCTCTAGTTTTTCCTGCACATATTTTTAAGATACCCTAAATTTTTTTTTGAACAACTTTTAAATTCGACAGCAAGCACATGAACATGGAACCGTGATCCGTAAAAATTGGTCGATCGAGATTTTAACCTTGTCCAAACAAGCTAGTAGGGTTTATGGGGTTGGCTCTGATACCATGTTGGGTTTCGGCAGCGCCCTGCCCACCAAACCGTGGCCTGATGCGGAACAAAAATTTACAAAAACTGGCGCTAACGGAACACGATACCCGAATCTACCATTAACTCTAAACTAGCAATATGTAAAAAGAGAGTTGAGAATGGTTATACCGAATTATCCGTGTCCTTCGGTCTTGAACCATCATCCTAAGCTCCTAGAGGCCTCCTTGATCAAGCTTGATCTCCGGTCTCCCTCCATCGAAGATGATCCACCCGGGAGTCTATGAAACGAGCTCCAAGCTCATATCCGAGATAACTAGGGTACCTAGATCGCTACATTAGATAGCTTAGAAGAAGTAAAGAGTGATGAAGGATTAATTTGTCTCAAGACACCTTAGGTTTCTCAACACATGAGACTTGTAGGGTAGAGGTAGAAGAAGATACCATGAGGATGAGAGTTTGAGAGCAACTCTAGTGAGGAAAGAATGGCTAAGTCTTTTGTTATGTTGTGAGAGTTATAGAACTAATGGAGCCATCCAAATAAATATCTTTAGTCTCCAAAAATATCTTAAGTCAACCAAAAATATTTTAATTCAATATAAATCTCACAACAAACAAAAGATTAAGCATGCCAGAATAGTAACCATGGGTCACTACTAAGCCATGCCACAAAATATGCAATAAACACCTCATCCTCCACCTCAATAATCTTTTAATCTAAAAAGGTTTAAACCATAATGAGGTGTAATCTTCTAAAAGTAATCTAGTAAGAAATTACAAGAATATCCTTCATCCGTATATACATACCCGCATCCGTAATCCGAAGAATGCGAATAAAATGAGACGAAAATAATCCAACAATATAATACTAGGATCTGGCTTAAACCATAACCCACTAGTATTATCCGTCCGAACATCATCCATGCACAAGTACACGTAAGTGATCGAACTCTGCCGTAAAACCATACGGCCTCTACATCATTTCGCTCGCAGCAGAGAAACCCTCTGTGTGGGACTCTAAAGACTCGTCAATACGCTGGCAGTGGGTTTAACCGTAAGCACGTCAGTGGCACTGGCTGTACGTAACGGCTACCCAAGTATTGAGCGAAAGGTAGGCCGACGAGCAAACTCATCCTGAAACCCTACTGAGCCTAACAGTGACAATATTCGTACAGTCCAGTCCGTTCGTCTATGAGTTTCACATATCGAGTTTACGGGGTGGATAAAGTCAGACCCCTAATAACGCGGCATTTCGTGTCGGTATGAAGCCCATCACCACCTAAGAAACTACCAATCCTAGATCAGTAATTCTTGACTACCTTGGCCAAGGATTTCTGGTGATGGCCACCCGTGCACAACGCGACATCAACCCACAATACCAGGAGAGATGAATCCCCTGACGATCCGCTCACTGCCTCCATGTGGCTCGGGACTGTACCTATCTAAAACCTGTTTGCATGACACCTTTGAGCCGTGGTAGGGTAGTAATTAAAGCATAGTAGGAACTCACACGAGACAAATGACGATCTCAGGTCGATAGACTAACCTGTACACATGTCACCTGGGAACTGCTGTCTGACAATAGGTATAATACCAACTAGCATGTTCCCGGCGAGTTCGTCCGGTGTACTCATAACCAAATGAGCACCTGTATACATCTTAGGTGAACAAACTGACACCAATGTCTTGTGAGACCGGCCACCTCCTTTCGTCGGGGTATCGAACAGTATACACTAGTCTACTCTGGAGTATCGATTCCTAGTCTCGAAACTCCCATGACTAGGGACATTTAAGGACGTGCTTATAGACCAGCCAACTATCACGTATATGATAGCCATCATAATGCTGGTAGTCAAGCAAGAATCCTATGGGCTCTATCAACATGTAATAGTGATATGTAATGCCACCTAATGCTGTACATGATGATAAAGACAAACCAGATAGCATACTATCATCTGGAGTAAGACTGTTCTACCGGTATAGGTCCTCCTTCAATCATTATAATCACCTGCCTGCGACTATGATAATTGCCTTGAGGGCACTATAGCTAATAAGAAGCAGTGCTCCCATTGGAAATAGAACTCCCTTCTCTAAGAGTAGCGGTTCGATACGAGCTGATAGATGAAGAAACTTCTGATCTTAGACTTGAGGAGCTCGATACCCTCGATGAAACTCGCCTTATAGCATAGCAAAATCTAGAGGCTTATAAGGCAAGGATGACACGGTCATATGAAAAACTGACCAGGCCAAGAGCATTCCGCCAAGACGAACTCGTACTAGTTGTCAAAATACCAATGATCCCCAATCATGCAAAACGGGGGAAGTTCGAGCCGAACTATGAAGGCCCGTACATTATAGAAAAAGTCTACCAAGGTGGAGTCTACCTGCTCATGGATATGCATGGCGAAAGTCCCTTCGGGCTAATAAACGGCCGATTCCTCAAAAAGTACTATGCTTGAAGAGTCATGACTTTGATCAATGATAGACGACGACGTTTGTGTCCGATCGCTATCTTCCTAAGTCAAAACTCTGAAAGTAGTACAAAAAAACTAAAGCGTCACTTCAAACATAGCGATAATGGACCAAACATCCTTAAACTAGCAATTCGCCCCAAAATACGGTGACAATGGACCGTCATGTCCTTAAACTAACACGTTTAGCCCTACGGTGAATCCCCATATCGATTTCCATATACAATCCATGGGCTTAAACGATTAATAACTCTTCCATGTCCCACATGGTAGTCCTTTGAAGGAGATCGAGGCCTACAGCTAATGGTGTGTTACCTTACGGGCCAACTCAAAAAAGGGTATGTCCATAAGCAAAACGGGCACGGATGAAAACCCGAAAGGGCGTCGTGAGTAAAACAGCAGGACTGCCAACGAGCTAGTAAAAACCCAAGAGGGCGTGAACTCGTTAAAAAAATAAATAAAAACCTGTTGGATATAGTGCCCTTAAGTCAATTATTGTAATCGCAGGCACGTGATTGTGATGATTGAAGGAGGACCTATACGGGTAGAACAGTCTTACTCAAAATAATAGTATGCTATCTGGTTTGTTTTTATCATCATGTACATGCATTATGTGCTATTACAGATCACTCTTACATATTGATAGAGCCCATAGGATTTTTGCTTGACTACCAGCATTATGATGGCGATCATATACTGTAACATTTCAAAAAATAAAATATTATTTTTGGGAATCTAAATAATTAAAATAATAAATTTCATGAATATTATTAAAGTATGGGAATCGGTTTTAATGAAATGGTATAATTATATACCGATAGTTTGGAAAATATTTGGAAAATTAATATAAATTATTGTTTTTGAAAGAATTTATGTGATTTGGACATGTTATAAATTATTATACAATTAATTGTATATAAGTTAATACTAAACTTGATTAATATTTCACTAATTATGCATTAATCTTGTTTATGTATTTCGCATGCAACAAAACATTTTGCAAAACACTTGTTACATGTTTTTGAACCATACATCATTTTCATTTAATTGGGGTTTTTTTTGTTAAAAAAAAAGAAATAAGAAATGGGAAGATTTGTGAGAGGGGACATGGGAGTATGGGCATGGTGGGGGAGGGGAGAGAAGGGGTTTCTTCTTCTCACCATGGCTTACATCCTTCTTCATTTTTCCTCACCTCCATTTTCCTCCTTCATCTCCCCATTCTCCACCTCCTCTTCCACCACAAAAAAAAAACCCCAAAACTTAATCAAAACCTCACCCTCCTTCAAAAAAAATGACCACAACCTCTTTTCATGCATGATGGATCAATCAAGTGAAGATTTTGAGCACTTTGGGCAACCCAAGAATTTTCTTGAGTTGCCAAATGAGGTAATCCCTACACTTCTAGTTAAGTTTTTAGTGTTTCTAATATCCTATAGTGATTTAGAGTTAAAACTAGTGCATGTTAGTGATGTTAGAATTTTCCAAGATGAGCTTTAGGGTATATTATGAATTAAAAAGGTATAATTGAGGTTTAGTGGTGACCACAACCCCTGTAGTGATAGAAATCCTGACCAAAACCTGAGACTTCACCCTAAGACCTGAACTTTGAATTTGAATTTGCCGATATCAGATTTTTGTGGGATTTATGATGATATTCTAGGATCTGCTATAACCTGGGAACCCTGAAAATTATTTAGCGATCACAGAGATGTGCAGGAAAAATGGAGCATACCCTAAAGACCAGAGACCCCAACACCCATTCTTGGCCGCAAATATATCCCATCTGGCCATAATTTGCGGCTTGGGCATGAGGATATGTTTCGTGCTTGGTCCATGGCTCCATTATCTGTTAAATAGACCTATCCTATGTACAAAATTGGCTAATTTCACCTGAGACAAAATCTGTAAGTGTTTTTCAAAGTTTCCGATTTCGGTTTGCGACTTTTAATGACTTGTGTTTTGGTATTTATGTTTTATCTCGGTTGATTGACGTTTGTACGTCGACGTCGAGAGTTGTTTGGGTGTTTTTGAATGCGTGTACCATAGGTTCTAACCTATGTGTGTTTCGTGTGCCATGTCGGTTTTTCTTGTATTTGATTCTTGTTTTACAATATGATGTGCTTGAAAATTGTAGGTACCTTTATGTGGACTTCGGGAAAACAACGGAGAGCAAGGCATCATCGACTTCAACAAGTAAGGATCGAAGGTGAGTAGATGTATACCTATGGAGGAAGTCGGGTTGATGGCGTATAGCACCCTCGCAACTGTAGAATATGATATTCGTATATTGTGTGTGTGTGTGTGTGTGTGTGTGTGTGTTAATGCGAGACTTAGGTACTTAGCAAATAGGTTTCTAGGAGACTATAGGCTAGGTTAAGCATACTCGTAGGATGGTTTACTCTTAGTTTAGTTCCTTAGTTGTGAGCCGTTAGTTTTATATTGTCGCACACACACACGCACTTGGTATGATATGTGGGTATATGTATATATGTGTGTGTAAATATATATATGGATGTGTTGATATATATATATATATATATATATGTATATATATATACATATAGTATACATATATGGGTAAGATGAGGATATGATGTATTATGGTTTGAGTCGATACGATCGAACAGGATATCAAGAGATCATGATATATAACTTGAGAGGAGACATCGTTATGATGCGATATATTAGCGGATCGGTGGGCGTTATATACATAACATGCGGTAATGTGAATTGATGAAATAATAGATTGTACGAGACCTTAGATCCATACCCTGATTATGATATTGTACGACGATTGATACTGTACAAACTATGATCTATATATGATATATATGATATTTAACCCGTACCCTCGATTTTGAGGATGCCGTACGATAGATTTTACCGTATGAGATATATTTATATGATGATTGATCCGCACTCTTGACTTGAGGATGCTGTACGATGGATATTACCGTACATGATGCTATGAGGCTGGATCACCGACTACTAGATATATGGACTCGGATATGCTTTCTCTTCCTATTTACTTTCTACTCGGTTCTTAGTTTAGTCTTTAGTTGCTTAGTTAGATGTTAGCTTAGGCTCGAGTCATACCTATTTTCAAAACTAACGAATTGTAGGCATTTTCAAAGGATAAACCGAGGGACGCTACGGATTTTCAAAATGATATCTCTTTTCTCAAAAATACCGTAGCCCCTACTTTTCCAAAAAAAATGATTCGTGCCATTTCCAATACTATAACTGTATGACATATATATATATATATATCTTATAATGTTGCATTTACTGTTTATTTTCTGTTATGATCTCGCCTGCTAGGACACCTGCACCATTACCGATGATGCGTATATTGCATGTACACTTGCTTGCCGGCTTACACACATCAACATCGGTGATTGCTATGTCATATACACTTTAGTAACCATTACTTCATGTGTATACCCTGATAAATTGTAGCTAAGTAGTACTGTTTTGCATTCATGATATCATATGCTAGTTTAGACTTTGTATTTCTTACTTAGATGCCACATGCTTTCACCTACATACATTCCGGTTATGTACTGCAGTTGGGCTCTATGCCGATATTCATTGTTCATTATTAGCTCATGATTATAAGATTCCGATTTTCATGAGATTTCTGTATTTGGGAAAACCGCATGTGAAACTAAAAACTTATGCTCCTTTTAAAAGAAAAATGCAGTTTTCCTTGATATGTTGTGTGACGTCCATCATGAGATTTCTCGGTTCTGGAGCATATGTGATATATGATTACCCGCTATGAGGAGCAATGGTGACACCGTCTGTGGGTACATGGTGGACCCGGAGCGGTATCCCGGGGCAAGAAGGCCGTATAGAGATTGAGACGTTGGGCCCGGCAGGGGAGCACTACCGTCCGGTGATAGTTTGGATCCGGCGGTTATCCGGAGGATACCGACCGGAGTCGTGAGATGGATTTGAGGGCCGACCTAAGGATACGGCGCCCGAGATATATGAGGATATTGTATCACAGATGGACTGTAACAACCCTAAACTTTCTGTACAACTTTCTGTACAATTTTTTCAAAAAAATACAGAAAGGGGTACTTTTGCCTGAGCATAAGTTATAAGTTTGTTCTGCTTTTTAATAGCAAGAAGGAGCTTGTAGCTCATTGGTAAAACCTTGCACTGCTGAACCAAAAAACCATAGTTCAAATCCCATCCCCCACATTATTTTTTATATTGATTTCTTTTTAAATTTTTAGAATTCTAAGGGTCTACACGTGCATAACTCGTAAAAACTCTACTTCACATATAAAACAAACTGGTCCAGGGGGTAGAGGAATCGACGAGGGACACGTGGCAGCCGACCCCGGCCTGACTCGCCGTGACTCGGCCGACTCGGCCGCCGCCGCCGGCCTAACTCGGCTGAATCCGAGTGGGGTCTTCTGTGAAGTTGTGTTTTTCTGGCTTCTGATAACCCCTGCACACTTTATTTCCTCTGCACATTAACAGTGAGATTTAAAATCCAATTAAACCAATTTTTAATACAATTTTCATACCATTTTTCAATACAACCTTTCATCTACCCTAAACCCTAGATTACCCTATAAATACCACCCCTAAACACACACCCCTCACTCACCAATTCTGTCCAGAACTCTCAAGAAAACTCTATAGAATTTTTGTGTACAAGTGGAGTTAGCGAAGGGCGAAACTCCGGCGATCTTCTGACGACGACTCTAGGAGCTCCCGACGCCGAAACGATGCATCGATGCCTCCTACCGCTTCCTCTCCCTCTTCTCTTGACTCTAAACCCGTAAGTCCCACTTCTCTCTTCTCTAATCTATTCTTAAAACTACTTTTAATAAAACCCGACGGAAGCGGAGTTAAATCCGACATCCGATTCAGTTTTCTTTATAAAATTCAATTTTCCTTAACGCAACCATATTAAACTCTTACATCTTGACTATTAATCATTAACAAAATATGTTGAATAAGTTTCATAGCAAAATATTTCATTTTGTAACTTTTACCGCTCATTTTCAGTAAAATACTATGTAGTATAGTTTCGACTTTAAAACATCATTAATCTTGCTATACCTTTAAGTAGATCACAAGGTAATGACCTACCTCCTCATAACACTCATATGCAACATAGCACAATACCTTTAGGGAAATATAGATCCGGGAAATACCGTTTTACAGAAAACTACCTTGAACTAATAAAAACCGTTTTCTACAAGATTACATATTTTTACAAATCTTTGCAAAGCGCCGCTACAACCCATTTTGGGGAACCCATTCAGGATGGTGCGGATTATCGCACATCCTCGGGCTTAGTAGTGCGAGATGCAGGCCTCCGCAAGGAGCATTCGGTCTCGAAAGATTTGAAATACAAATATCTTAAGAAAATGAGATTTCTAGAAAATAATAAAATTATTTTTATAAATATATATATATATATATTATCAAAATACCTATTTTTGATATAATATAAATATTCCAATTTTTCTAAATCAAAAGAATTACTTTACATGAAAATACCATGAAATTCTATACAAGTCCAGCACTTTACAATTAAATACCATGTAAGATGAAAAATAGGTTTATTCACTAGAAATATCACAAATATAAAATCCACAGCTATGAAAACTCTAAAGACGACAATTAAATACTTGAGGTGTATTTTGTAAATTATACAAAATTATTTTTACATAAAACCCCTTCAAGTTTTATAAACTACAATAAGGACCCTAGTAAATATAGGTTTAAGCGGGACCAATCTCTTGAGCCTCAGGGAGCCGGAGGAGTGGGTGCTTGCCTATTTTAAGGTAGACAACTTAACAAACGGTGTTATCAACACGGTAATCGTCTCTGAAAAAGACACAAATCCTGCCGCCCATGTGCAGCGTTACCGATAACACCAAAACCTAATTCAGGATTTTAATTTTCTTTTCTAATTGTCTGACTCAGACTGAGTCTCATTATAAATAATCTGACTTGAATATGATTCAAGTACAATCTACAATACTACAATTCAATATGAATCCATGAATACATATATTCAATCTATATTGACCGAACCGAACCATGGATATACTTCCATTTACATGATTCTCCAGTTACATCCATGATTCTCCAGTTACATCCATTTACTGATATCATTGTTTCGGCAAGTCATCCAATTATACAATCTATATTGCAAAACAACACAAGTTGCAATACAATACAACTATACAAACAAGACATCACCGGGTTTAAGGGGTAGATTGGTACGGAAGGTGTTAGAAGTGACACGAGACTGCAAGACTTAAGACACCTAACCTGTATTTCCGTTGCTGTTGTACCGTGGCATAAACGGTTCCTTGTACTACACTTGCCTCTAGTCTCTGGCATATAGAGTCTCCTCTCGTATACACTGGCATCCTTCTGTACCAAGCTACAAAAAAAAGCGTTAACACTAAATACAACATTATAACAATCAAATACAACTTTAAAAGTTACACTCTCGCTCTTACTCTCTGTCTATTCTATTTCTCCCTTATCTTTAGGACTTACCGAGCGATTTGTTCGCTGACGACATTCTCTTTCTTCTTCTTTGAATGTCGTCAGGTGATTCGGACCTTCCAGAGATCGAGCCTAACACTGAACACCTGGACCAGTTTATTGAAGATCCCGAGCTGTAGTTACACTTGTACACATTTCATTTCAGTACTTTCCTTTTCTGTTATGCCATTGTTTAGGCATTGCTTTCATTCAGATATATTTACTTTTCCATGCATTGTGCAAAAGAATGTTAATAAATAAAGTTGCTGTTTCATTGCATTTGTCTCTTGTGTACATTTATATATTGCTTAGATACGCTTAGCCTATTTACTTCAGAGTAAATACATAGCGTCCTCGTCACGTCCCTTTCGTCGTACATCGGGAAGCGGGGCGTGACAGGTTTTGTTGGCGGCCCATGCGGGCCTGAGCTGTATGGAACCTTACCATGCAGTTCTGTTCTGCGTGAACAACCTAAGCAATATAACACAAGAACCAGCAAACAAAACATTCTTTACAATTCATACTTCTTGAATCTCATCATTTCATATTCTTTGAATCATATACTTTGAATCTGTCCTAACCTAAATTTTTCTTTCAAGGTTATGGATTCCCCAAACAACACCAGCACCAATGTCAACAACACACCTCCACCACTACCACTCACACCTGCCGTCCCTGCTCCGATCAACGAGCAGACGGTTCTGCTTGAGGCAATCCGAAGCCTCCTGCAGCAGCAGACTGCTAGTGAACCGATCAGAAGCAGAAGCAACCGGTATAAAGCGCTCTGCCACCCAGATGGCAAGAGGAGCCTACCCTACATAACCTTCAAAACCTAAGAGACATAAGTAACAATTAACCGGCCATGTCCAAGTTTTTGTTTCTACTGCAATAGGAATGGACATTTGGTGAAGGGCTGTAGGCGCGCAAATGACCTGTGTCTAGTTTGTGGCGCGTCCAATCACAGAATTGAAACCTGTCCTTATAGACATAACTCATCTCACACACCCACCAACTATCCACAGCGGCCAGCTTTCCAGGCTCCTTCACCTCGTCTTGCACTTCTAGCACCACCTCCACATGGACCATCTCTACCCAGTCAGGCATCGATGTACTGGCATACACAGAAAAATATGCCGAGATGCCAAGCCTCCACCTTAGCAGCCGTAGAAGCCGAGACAGTTGACTAAGCTAACACTAGTAAGTCTCTTTCACATTTTTAAAACCCTTTTATCACTTTTTTATTTTTCATACACTATCAGTACTCCAGTCACCAACTTTCCCTGAAACTGCTACACTCTCCTTTTACAAATTTCGAGGACAAAATTTTTATAAGGAGGGTAGAATGTAACAACCCTAAACTTCCTGTATAACTTTCTGTACAAATTTTTCAAAAAAATACAGAAAGGGTTACTTTTGCCTGAGCACAAGTTATAAGTTTGTTTTTCTTTTTAATAGCAAGAATGAGCTTGTAGCTGATTGGTAAGACCTTGAACTGTTGAACCAAAACACCAGAGTTCAAATCCCACCCCCACATTATTTTTTATATTGATTTCTTTTTAAATTTTTAGAATCCCAAGGGTCTACACGTGTATAACTCGTAAAAACCCTACTTCACATATAAAACAAACTGGCTCACGGGGTAGAGAAATCGACGAGGGACACGTGGCAGCCGACCCCGGCCTGACTCGCCGTGACTCGGTCGGCGACTCGGCCGAATCGGCCGCCGGTGCCGGCCTAACTCGGCTGAATCCGAGTGGGGTCTTCTGTGAAGTTGTGTCTTTCTGGCTTCTGATAACCCCTGCACACTTTATTTCTTCTGCATATTAACAGTGAGATCTAAAATCCAATTAAACCAATTTTTAATACAATTTTCATACCATTTTTCAATACAACCTTTCATCTAACCTAAACCCTAAATTACCCTATAAATACCACCCCTAAACACACACCCCTCACTCACAAATTTTGTCCAAAAGTCTCAAGAAAACTCTATAGAATTTTTGTGTACAAGTGGAGTTACCGAAGGGCGAAACTCCGGCGATCTTCTGACGACGACCCTAGGAGCTCTCGGCGACGAAACGACGCACCGGCTCCTCCTACCGCTTTCTCTCCCTCTTCTCTTAACTCTAAACCCGTAAGTCCCACCTCCCTCTTCTCTAATCTATTCTTAAAACTTCTTTTACTAAAACCCGACGGAAGCGGTGTTAAATCCGACTTCCGATTCGGTTTTCTTTATAAAGTTCAATTTTCCTTAACACAACCATATTAAACTCTTACATCTTGACTATTAATCATTAACAAAACATATTGAACAAGTTTCATAGCAAAATATTTCTTTTTGTAACTTTTACCGCTCTTTTTCAGTAAAATACCATGTAGTATAGTTTCGACTTTAAAACATCATTAATCTTGCTATACCTTTAAGTAGATCACGAGGTAATGACCTACCTCCTCATAACACTCATATGCAACATAGCACAATACCTTTAGGGAAATATAGATTCGGGAAATACCGTTTTACACAAAACTACCTTTAACTTATAAAAACCGTTTTCTACAAGATTACGTATTTTTACAAATCTTTGCAAAGCGCCGCTACAACCCATTTTGGGAAACCCGTTCAGGATGGTGCAGATTATCGCACATTCTCGGGCTTAGTAGTGCGAGATGCAGATCTCCGCAAGGAGCATTCGGTCTTGAAAGATTTGAAATACAAATATCTTAAGAAAATGAGATTTCTAGAAAATAATAAAAATATACATATATATATATATATTATCAAAATACCTATTTTTGATATAATATAAATATTCTAACTTTTCCAAAATCAAAAGAATCACTTTACATGAAAATACCATGAAATTCCATACAAGTCCAACACTTTACAGTTAAATACCATGTATTATGAAAAATAGGTTTATTCACTAGAAATGTCACAAATATAAAATCCACAGCTATGAAAGCTCTAAAGACGATAATTAAATACTTGAGGTGTATTTTGTAAGTTATACAAAATTATTTTTACATAAAACCCCCTCAAGTTTTATAAATTACAATAATGACTCTAGTAAATATAGGTTTAAGCGGGACCAATCTCTTGAGCCTCAGGGAGCCGGAGAAGTGTGTGCTTGCCTATTTTAAGGTAGACAACTTAACAAACCGTGTTATCAACACGGTAATCGTCTTTGAAAAAAACACAAATTCTGCCGCCCATGTGTAGCGGTTACCGATAACACCAAAACCTAATTCAGGATTTCAATTTTCTTTTCTAATTGTCTGACTCAGACTGAGTCTCATTATAAATAATCTGACTTGAATATGATTCAAGTACAATCTACAATACTACAATTCAATATGAATCCATGAATACATATATTCAATCTATATTGACCGAACCGAACCATGGATATATTTCCATTTACATGATTCTCCAGTTACATCCATTTACTGATATCATGGTTTCGGCAAGTCATCCAATTATACAATCTATATTACAAGACAATACAAGTTGCAATACAATACAACTATACAAACAAGACATCCCGGGGTTTAAGGGGTAGATTGGTACGGAAGGTGTTAGAAGTGGCACGAGATTGCAAGACTTAAGACACCTAACCTGTATTTCCGTTGCTGTTGTACCGTGGCATAAACGGTTCCTTGTACTACACTTGCCTCTAGTCTCTGGCATATAGAGACTTCTCTCGTATACACTGGTATCCTTCTGTACCAACCTACAAACAAAAGCGTTAACACTAAATACAATATTATAACAATCAAATACAACTTTAAAAGTTACACTCTCTCTCTTACTCTCTGTCTATTCTATTTCTCCCTTATCTTTGGGACTTACCGAGCGATTTGTTCGCCGACGACATTCTCTTTCTTCTTCTTTGAATGTCGTCAGGTGATTCGGACCTTTCAGAGATCGAGCCTAACACTGAAGACTTAGACCAGTTTATTGAAGATCCCGAGCTGTAGTTACACATGTATACATTTCATTTCAGTACTTTCCTTTTCTGTTATGCCATTGTTTAGGCATTGCTTTCATTCAGATGTATTTACTTTTCCATGCATTGTGCAAAAAATGTTAATAAATAAAGTTGCTGTTTCATTACATTTGTTTCTTGTGTACATTTATATATTGCTTAGATACGCTTAGCGTATTTACTTCAGAGTAAATACGTAGCGGCCTCGTCGCGTCCCCTTAACCGTCACCGGGAAGCGGGGTGTTACATAGACACGATTTCCATGATGTTTTCGAGTGTCGATACTGGGCACTCAGGTTTTATCATGATTTATTGTGCCGTTGCTGGACACACATTGATTGATGCATTTACACTTATACATACATTTACATATGTCTTGTTACCACTTTATGACACTGACACGTATACCTTGGTTTATACTATTACCCTGGTTATTACTTTATGTCTATATATATTATTATTATATTGTATGACCTAGGAGATAGTCATATATTCGGTTTCTACTCGGTGATTTCTTCTACTGACGAGTTAGCAACTCACCCCCGTTGTGCCACAGTTTCTTGAAGGTTTGGCCGCACAAGTTTTTCGTAGCGGCTTTGCTGGCACACTACTTTTCTTCCTGATGATTTGCTTTGGTAGGCGGGGTTCACTTGCATCGTGACCACCATTGTACTTGTATATTTATTTAAGTTGTATCTAGTTAAAACCTCAATCAACCAGACTGTGTATATTCGTAGACTTAGAAACCTCGGGTTGTATATTCTTTCGGCCTCAGTGTCACGCTCATGTATTTATTAATGTATTTAGTTTCTTAATAATGTTACGTTTTCTTTGCTTTACTTCTGAGTTTTTGATCCCCGCCTTCGGCGTTGTATATTTATATTTTTGCGTGGTTGTTTCCGCCTTTTGGCGAAGAGCTAGCTCCCGCTTGGGGATGACTACTATTATTATTGCTTGTATTGTTTTCAGGTTAAAATATACAATGGAGGTGCTGCCCAAATTTCTAATGACGAAAATGTTTTCAAGATAGATATAAAACATTGCGTTTTTCATATATTATAACTTATGCTTTAAAGAAAGGACTTGGTTTTGTTAAACCGTTATTTCAAAACTTCACCTCCACTATTTTCCCTAAAAAGGTTTAGATTTCTAGGCTTTTGGCATACTTGAATTAGGTGGGGTACTATAGACTTCATATGATTCAAGTGCCAGTCGCGTACCTTTTCCGGGTCATGACATATACGTGGGAGCTGGGTGATCTATAAGCACAACCTTAAATGTCCCTAGTCGAGGGAGTATCGAGCCTGGGCATCAATACTCCGGATTAGACTAGTGTATACTTTTCGAGACCCCGACGATGGACGGCGGCCGGTCACACAAGCCATTGGTGTCAGTTAGTCACCTAAGATAGTATACATGTGCTCATTGGGTTGTGAGTTACACTGGACGGACTCGCCGGGGATATGCTAGACGGTATTATACCTATTGTCAGATAGCAGTTCTCAGGTGACATGAGTACAGGTTAATCTGTTGACCTGAGATCGTCATTTGTCTTGTGTGAGTTCCCACTGTGCTTTTGTCACGCCCCATTTCCCGGTATACGGGGAGGGGACGTGGCGAGATCCGCTACGTATTTACTCTGAAATAAACACGCTAATCGTATCTAAGCAATATAAAGTAAATGTACACAAGGAAGATGACAATAGATGTAATTGAACATCAACTTTTATTTATTAAACATTCTTTTACAGGTACAACTGGAAATGTAAATACATGAATAGAAAGCAATGCCTAAATAATGACATAACTGAAATGAAAATATGTACAAGTGACTATAGCTCGGGGTCTTCAGGGTACTGCTCCAAGTGCTCCTGGCTGGTCTCGAGCTCTAGTGCGTCCGATCCACCTGACAACATTCAAAAGAAGAAGAGAAATATGCATGTTGTCAGCGAACAATCGCTCGGTAAGTCCCAAAGAATGGGAGAAGTAGAATAGACAGAAAAAGAGTATATCTAGTATAATGTTTGTTTATAATGTTAACGTAGTGTTTGTAGCTTGGTACAGAATATGCCAGTGTATACGAGAGGAGTCCAACTTACATCGTGGAATTTGGTAACTCGTAGTACAAGGCTCCGTCGAAAATACCACGGAACAACGGCATGGATGTAATTACGTCTTAAGTGACCACCTCGTGCCACCTTTAACATGTCTCGTACCAGTCTACCCCTTTATAAACCTCGTAATGTTTATTGTATTGACTGTTTTGATTGTACTGATTGCATTGTATTGTCTTGTAGTAAATGGAAGGATTGCCGAAACCATGATATCAGTAAATGGCATGAATATAAATGGATATCATGTAAACGGAGTATATCCATGGTTCGGTTCATTCATGTTCATATTGATGTGGATTGTATTATGGTATTCATGGATTCATGTTGTATTGTAGTTATACTTGAATTGAATTCAAGTCATATTATAACCAGATTTGACCATGACTCGAACCGAGTCAGACTTTTAAACAGAATTTAAGTCCTGATTGTTTTGGTATTATCGGTAACTGCTGCATATGGACTGCAGGATTTATGTCTTTTTCCAAGACAATTACTGTGTTGATAACACCGTTTGTTAGATTGTCTATCTTAAATAGGCAAGCACCCATATTCTCCGGCTCTCTGAGGCTCAAGAGAACTGGTCCCGCTTAAACCTATATTTACTAGGGTCCTTATTGTAAATTAGTATAACTTGAGGGGTTTTATGTAAAAATAGTTTTGGTATAATTTCAAAATAGTCCTCAAGTATTTATTTATTGTCTTTAGGGTTTTCATAGATGTATATTTTATAATATGAAGTATTTTCTATTATAAAATGAAGCATCACCTACGGAGGGGGGCCGGCGTCGACGGGCCAGAGAGGAATCTCGCCGGTCGATTTTATGGGGTCGGGGCTGGGATTCTCGCCACGTGTCACTGTCGCATCATATACCCCAGTGCACGTGTTTGTTTATTCTGTGTCTCTTCAGTTTACGTGTAGTGTGCGTGTAAACCCTTAGGCTTCTAAAAGATTAAAAGAAAAATGCAATAAAAATATATGTGGCTGGGGGGATTCGATCACAGGGGTTATGCCACAGTAGTGCAAGGCTTTACCAATAAGCTACAAGTGCTTTCTTGCTGTTTAAAAGCAAATCAAATTTATAACTTGTGCTCAGGCTAAGGTATTCCTTTTGTATTTTGGAAAATTTTTGTACAGAAAGTTTAGGGTTGTTACATTCTACCCTCCTTATAAAAATTTCGTCATCGAAATTTCTAAAAGGAAAGTGTAACAGATTCAAGAAAAGTTTGGTGTTAGAACTATTGGTAGTGCATAAAAATATTTAGAAGAATGAAAGAATGCAAAAGTTTTGGCAGGATTGAAAAACAGATGTGAAGGAATTACCAGGGTTACCTTGGTCTACAGTCTCGGCTTCTACGGCCGCTAATGTGAAAGCCTGTCGCCGGGGTACATTCCTCCTAGCTGGAGGCACAATCCTCTACCCTTGAAGCATGTTCCTCAGTGCCTGTTGGAATTGGAAATTTGGCTGTGCAGGAGGTCCACATAGCGGTGGAGCTGGAAGAGCAAGACGAGGTGCAGGAGCCTGGATAGCTGCTCGCTGCGGATAAGTGTTGTGAGTTGGAACTATGTTGCGTTTATAAGGACATGTTCTAATTCCATGATTGGATGCGCCACAAAATAAGCTCAGGATTTTTGCGCGCCTACAGTCCTTCCACAGGTGTCCATTCCTCTTGCAATAGAAGCAAAATCTGGACTCGGGAGGTTATCGGTTTCTTTCGGTCTCCTGTGTTCAACAGTTGGCCTTGAAGAGGCTCCTCCTGCCATCTGAGTGGCAGGGTGCTTCACTCCGGCAGATTAGGATCTGCCCTTCTTCTTCACTACCGCCTCGTATCTTCGAGTATCCTTCAAAGCCAAATCATGAGTTGGGAAATCCCCTGTAGCTAAAGCAGATTGGATCTCCTGGTCCAACCTTTGTTGAAATCGTCATGACCTGATCTCAACAGTTGGAATCATGTGTGCCGCGAATTTGTTGCGGTCTTGTGTTAGCTGTATAGTATGTGATATTAGAAATCGAATATTGAGACATATCTTACCTACTGAGCATGGTAAACTTAGCATCATATTCATCCACGGATTTGGTCCACATCGAACCCTGTTGTAGATGGATGAATTGCTGCTCCATGTCAAATCGGGCAGTCTCTGGGAAGTATTTCGCGTCGAACATTTCGCGAAAAGTCCTCCATTCGATAGGTTGGTTAAGACGGCTTTCTTCCGCCTTCCACCAAACTCGTGTATTGTCAGTGAGTTGCAGCTTCGTAACTCGAACCCAAGCGATCTTTGGCACTTGTGCCGCTGCCAGGTCATCCTCAATACTCTAAGCCCGTTCTTCAGCTTCCAGGGGGCTCTCTTTTCCTGAAAATTGTTTTGGGTGCAATGCCTAGAATTGCTTCACTTCGGGTGTTTCCGCTTTTAGACGGTTCATCAGAATAGCAGTCTACTGCTGCTGTCCTTCCAGGAGGCCACGGATTGCCTCAAGCAGTACTGTCTGCTCATTGATAAGAGCAGCTACGGTAGGCGTAAGCGGTAGAGGTGGTGGTGTGTTGTTGAAGTTGGTGCTGGTGTTGTTTGGAGAATCCATAACCTTGAAAGAAAAATTTGGGTTAGAATAGATTCAAAGTATATGAAATTGTAAGATTCAAGGAATATGAAATGTAAAGAATGTTTTTATTTGCTGATTCTTTTGTTATATTGCTTAGGACTTCATGCAGAATTGACCCGCATGTCTATGCAGAACTGATCTGCATATCTATATAGAGCTGACCTGCATGGGCCACCAAAAAAACCTGTCACGCCCCGCTTCCCGGTATACGGGGAGGGCATGCGGCGAGGTCCACTACGTATTTACTCTGAAGTAAACACGCTAAGCGTATCTAAGCAATATAAAGTAAATGTACACAAGGAATGATAATAGATGTAATTGAACAACAACTTTTATTTATTAAACATTCTTTTACAGGTATAACTGGAAATGTAAATACATGAATAGAAAGCAATGCCTAAACAATGACATAACTGAAATGAAAATATATACAAGTGAGTATAGTTCGGGGTCTTCAGGGTACTGCTCCAAGTGCTCCTGGCTGGTCTCGAGCTCTAGCGCGTCCGATCCACCTGACAACATTCTAAAGAAGAAGAGAAATAGGAATGTCGTCAGCGAACAATCGCTCGGTAAGTCCTAAAGAATGAGAGAAGTAGAATAGATAGAAAAAGAGTATATCTAGTATAATGTTTGTTTATAATATTAACGTAGTGTTGTGTAGCTTGGTACAAAATATGCCAGTGTATACGAGAGGAGTCCAACTTACACCGTGGACTTTGGTAACCCGTAGTACAAGGCTCCGTCAAAAATACTACGGAACAACGGTATGGATGTAATTACGTCTTAAGTGACCACATCGTGCCACCTTTAACATGTTATGTACTAGTCTATCCCTTTATAAACCCCATAATGTTTATTGTATTGACTGTATTGATTGTACTGATTGCATTGTATTATCTTGTAGTAAATGGAAGGCTTGCCGAAACCATGATATCAGTAAATGGAATGAATATAAATGGATAGTCATGTAAACAGAGTATATCCATGGTTCGGTTCAGTCATGTTCATATTGATATGGCTTGTATTATGGTATTCATGAATTCATGTTGTATTGTACTTATACTTGAATTGAATTCAAGTCAGATTATAACCAGATTTGACCATGACTCGAACCGAGTCAGACTTTTAAAAAAAATTGAAGTCTTGATTGTTTTGGTGTTATCGGTAACTGTTGCACATGGACGGCAAGATTTGTGTCCTTTTACAAGACAATTACCGTGTTGATAACACCGTTTCTTAGATTGTCTACCTTAAATAGGCAAGCAGCCAAATTCTCCGGCTCCCTGAGGCTCAAGAGAACTGGTCCCGCTTAAACCTATATTTACTAGGCTCCTTATTGTAAATTAGTATAACTTGAGGGGGTTTTATGTAAAAATAGTTTTGCTATAATTTCAAAATAGTCCTCAAGTATTTATTTATCATCTTTAGGGTTTTCATAGATATATATTTTATAATATGAAGTATTTTCTAGTTGATATAAACCTAGTAATATTTGTATATGGTATTTTAATGTAATAATAGAATTGTCTTGATCTTGATGGCGGTTTCATGAAATTGGTGATTCTGTTCTTGGATTTTGGAAAACATGGAATATTTTGTATATTTAAAATAGATATTTTGATAATAGTGTTATATATATATATTTAATAAAAATAACTTTTATTTATTTTGTATAAATACCATTTTCTTAAAAATTGCATTAGAAATTCCATCGAGATCGAATGCTCCTTGCGGAGGTCTGCATCTCGCTCTACTAGGCCCGAGTATATGCGATAACCCGCACCATCCCGATCGGGGTTCCCCAACATGGGTTGTAGAGGCATATTTGCAAGGAATTAGATAACACTCTTTTTAAAGAAAACGGTTTTGTAATAGTTCAGGGTATTTTATTGTAACTCGTAATATTCCTACAAATATTGTCCAAAAGTAAATCGTGCAATGTCCAATATGTGTGTTGTGATGAGGTAGGTCCTTACCTCGTGAGTTATCTAAAGATAATACGGTTAAAAGTGGATAACAATATCGTTTGTAAACATGGTGGTATTTTACTGTAAAAGTGATATAAAAGTTGCAACATGAATTATTTTGAGATGAAACTTGTTCTACTATGTTTATTTTTGTTTGTTAAATATTATATGAGAGTATGGTATTTTATAGTTTAAGAAAAATAGAATTTTTAAAGAAAAATGAATCCGAAGTTGGATTAACTCCGCTTCCGACGGGTTTTGGAATGAATATATTTTAGAATAGTAGAAGAGGTTGGGAGAGGGGACTTACTGGCTATAAGGGTAGAGGGGAGGTAGGGTAAGACTATGGAAGTGTCGGGGCGTCGTTTCTTCGCCGGAATCTCCTCGAAATGTCATCGGAATCTTGCCCTTTGCTAATTCCACTTGCACAACTATATGGACTTGGAAATTTTATAGAGTTTTTGTGAGGAAATTCTAAGTGAGGAGGGGTGAAATATGGTGTGGTATTTATAGGGAAAATTAAGGTTTTGGGGTAATGAAGAATGAATTAAAAATGAATTAAAATTTTGGTTAAATGCCCATTTTTAATTCACCGTTTATTTTTAATAAAAACAAATAGTACAGGGGTTAAGGGGGGAGGCCAAGAGACTAGGGTTAGAAAATGAAGCATCACCTATGGACGGGGGACGGCGTCGCCGGGCCAGAGAGGAATCTCGCCGGTCGATTTTGTGGGGCCGGGGCTGGGATTCTCGCCACGTGTCTCTGTCGCCTCAAATACCCCAGTACACGTGTTTGTTTATTCTGTGTCGCTTCAGTTTACATGTAGTGCATGTGTACACCCTTGAGCTTCTAAAAGATTAAAATAAAAATACAATAAAAATATATATGGCTGGGGGGATTCGATCACAGGGGCTATGTCACAGCAGTGCAAGGCTTTACCAATAAGTTACAAGTGCTTTCTTACTGTTCAAAAGCAAATCAAATTTATAACTTGTGCTCAGATAAGGTATTCCTTCTGTATTTTGGAAAAAATTTGTACAGAAAGTGTAGGGTTGTTACAGCTTTGATTACTACCTTACCACGGCTCAAAGGAGTCGTGCAAACATGTTTTAGTTGGGTACAGTCCCGAGCCACATGGAGGCAGTGAGCGGATCGTCGGGGATTCGTCTCTCCCGGTATTGGGGGTTGATGTCGCGCTGTGCACGGGTGCCTATCACCAGAAATACTTGGCCAAAGTAGACGAGAATTACTGATTTGGATCAGTAGTTTCTCAATGGGTGATGGGCTTCACACCGACATGAAATATCACGTTATTAGGGGTCTGACTTTATCCACCCCCTAAACCCGATATGCGATACTCTTAGACGAACAGACTGGATTGTATAGAGATTGTCATAGATAGGCTCAGTAGGAGTTCGGATGAGTTTGCTCTCCGGCCTTCGTTTCGCTCAATACCTTGGTAGTCGTTACGTACGGCTAGTGCCGCTAACGTGCTTATGGTTAAACCCACTGCCATCATATTGACGAGTCTTTAGAGTCCCACACAGAGGGATTCCCTGGTTCAGGCAAAATGATGTAGTAGCCATATTTTGATACGTGCAGGGCTCCGATTGAATGATTGTACTAGTTATCCGGAATTTTGGTCGGACGGTTGATAATACTAGCCGGCTCGGGTTTGAGCCGGATTACTAAATCAGGCATTGATTTAATAATTTATGTATGTATATTTCGATATGTATATTCTAGTATTATGTTCTTTGTGTTATTCTATCTCTTTGGGTATTTGTATTTTAGTACGAATACGGGTATGTATATACAGTAGAATGTATTCCGTATTTATACGGAAAACATTTTAGAAGGTGGACATCTCATTTTGGTTTATCCATTTATTAAGTTAAATGGAAATGAGGTGCAAAGGTAGTAAAGAGAGAATGGTGAGAACCAAATAGTGTTGACAAATGATTTTTCAATTTATTTGTGCAAACTATTCAAGTATGGTTGCTATATTATATTTGGAAATTGAGTTTTACAAAACCATGCTTGATGTTTTTCTCTCATTAGTTTTTACTTGAGTTTTTGCATGGTTGGTTTTTGAAAAAGACTCTCACCATTTTGCTCACTTCTCTTCACTAGCCTTTCTTGAGCTCCTCCTCCTTCTTCTTCATTTTCTACCCTACCATCTCATGTGTTGAGAATCAAGGGTATAAGAAAGATAGATACACACTTAGAAAAACTCACTACATTCATAGGCACTTTAGATTAGCAACCTAGAGTCCCTAGTTGCTCTACTAGATTCTTAATATGGAGCTAAAGCCATGAGCTACATCCCTCGGGTAGATCATCTTCGACGGAGGAAGACCGACGGTCAAGCTCGATCAAGATGATCTCAAGGAGTTAAGGAAAAGGGTAGAAGACCGAAGGACACAAATCTTTCAGTAAAACACTTCTATCTCAGTAGATAACATCTTTGTAGCTTGCTAGTTTCATATTTGGTTTCGATTCTAGGCAGTTGTTTCTAGCGCCAAGTTTTTTAAACACCAAAATTTTTCGTTCCGCAACGACTGCGGTCGACGACCAGGGCGCTAGGAACCTCAATATGGTATCAGAGCCACTCGATCATTAGAAACTAGTAGTAGACGATGCATTAGTTTAAAAACCGAAAAATTCCGATTTCAAAACTCACTCTCTGTTCTGAAATTTTTTTGGTCTCTGAATTTTTTTTAAACAAGTGTAGAGACTTAGTATTGACATGTGTGTGAAACACAATGAAAATGAGCCAATTCCTTCTTACTTTGGCCGGCCAAATCCCTTTTTTTTCCCGATATGGATGGTTTACTATTCATATCTGGGTCTCGTTTTCATCCACTGTCTTGGGTTTTGTAAATTGATGTTTTTGGTCTTATTTGATTTTCCAAGATTTCACTTAGTGTTGTCTTTGCTTTGGGGGGCAACTTGGAAAGTTTCAAAACTTGAAATTTTGCATATATATCTGTGATGTAGTGTATGTGTTTTTCAAACGTCGTCTATTTGCTATATGTCATTTAGACGGGGTTGCACATACTTGCTTATACTACTGTGATGTTGATATATGTGATGGCATATTCGGATTGTCATGTTGGATAGCCCCTTGTGCAATGGTAGCTGTACAGTTTAAATTCATTTGTATATTCATTATTGCAGGGCGAGCATCCGACTTGTGGACTTCCGTTTCCGCCAGTTTGTATATTCTTTTATTGGGGCACGATCGGGTTGAGGTTGATGTCACCATTGTATAAATGTTTTTCTTTTCTATACTAGGATTACCCAGCGGTGGAGTGCTCGAGTAGCCGGGTTCTAGAGGGCAATGGGCCCACATCTCATGGCGTTGAGACGGAGGGGGCTTCACTCTAGAATTGGTAGGCTATTCGCCGCACTCGTAAGGGGTATAGGATGACCCTCGTAGGGGTGCTCAAGTTACCGGATTCCGTGAAGTGCTGGGTGGTCCATTCACTTTGTTGATTGGGGTTGCCTCATTTCTGGGATTAGCGGGTAACTTGCCATACTTGTAGGGGTCTTGGTTATACATTACACAGGCTATCCACACAACCGGAGAATGTTGGGTTTCATTTGCGGCTCAAAGGAAACCCGGGGCTCCTAGATTATCCGTTATTATGTGTTGTTTATCGCTTTTCTGTGATGTTGCTTATATTATGCCTGGGACGAATGTTATATATATATATTTATATAGACTAGTAGATGTTGTATATGTTTTGCATCCGTGCTAGTCCAGCCCCCACTCTGCCGTTAGTTAAGTAACCTAACGGTGCATGACGGGGCCCCGTGGCGAATGTGGATGGCATATATATACATTGTGTTTTCGTTTTTTTCTGGTGTGATATGGATTAATTGATGGGAGTGCGTTAATTTTGATTAATGCAAGGAAAAATAAACCTAATTGATATTGTTGGAACCAAATTTTGAAAACTGGCATTACAGACGTTTCCTTTTGCTTTACACAGCGGTATTCAGTTATGAATATCCAGCACCTCATTCGACGAGGCAAGAGACGAGATCCTTTCATGGGGAGTGACCTCTTGGGCAAAAGTTTGCATCATTGTAATAACTTCACTATAGTCGATTCTTTTGCTTTTCATTGTGGTATTCAGTTATGAATATCCTGCACCTCACTCGACGAGGAAAGAGCCTAGATCCCTTCGCAGGGAGTGACCTCTTTAGCAAAAGTTTACGCCACTATATATTTGTAAAACTACTCGGGTTCCTTCAACGATATCAAGTTCATTAAATTAAAGGTTTTTCGCCAAAAACCAGCCGTAGCCCTCCGTCATTTCAAATTAGTATTGCTTAGTATTCGTGTTACGTTTGTCGTTGCTATTTGTCGAGACGTAGTGTGCGGTAGTTTTATAATACTTTTCTGTCGCATGGATATATGGATTGGTTAGGACAGTTGTACGACTTCGTTGATCATTGGTCAAGGGTCGTGCGGGTGGGTTTAACGCAATCAAGATAGTGACGGGTTGAACTTGACTAGGACCCTTGATTTGTTGATTATTCATCAAGATCCTTGGGTCCTAGGGGTAAAAACTATACCGGGAGTTTCAAACATACAGGAAACTTGCCAGGCATGCGCATATTTTCTGGAGTGTGGTGACTTGAGTGGCTTCCTGTAGGGTGTTTTTTATCACCCCATTGAAATGGAAATATGCGTTGCTTGTCAGGCATATACAGATTCCCCTTGCCTAGGGTAGGCTCGGGTTTATTGACTGTAGGGATCCGATTCTCCGGCAGCCGCGGACTAAGCTGCCGTTAATTACCCCTCGCCTTTAGAGCGAAGGAACCTCCGGCTGACGGGTCAAACTGGTCATGCGAACTCAATATGAAGTGTGCATGTTTTGTGTTTGAGAGGTCTTGGGTATATCGGGGGCCTTGCAGAGTTTACGGGGGTCCCGCTACCTGGATAGCGGGCTGGGGGTCAAGGCGGCTAGCAGCCTCCTTACGGGGTGTGGGGCTGCGCCACGTTAGAATTTCTAATGGGGAAAGTGTTGTGGAATGTGTGTGTGTATGTGTAAAGGGTGAATAGCGTCCAAATGATGCGTGGGCGCCAGCGCCTCACGTGCCCGGCACGTGGGCGTTGGGCGCCAGCGCCTCACGCACCCGGCACGTGGGCGGTGGGCGCCAGCGCCTCATGCTCCCGTCATGCTGGCTAGGGACGCCCGACGCCTCACGCGTCCGGCATGTGGGCGCCGGACGCCTGCGGAAAAAAGGGGCTTAGCCCCTGTACTGGGAGTTGTACTCCCAATTGACTTTTGGAGTTAAACTCCTAAAAGAAGGACAAAGGGGCTTTAGCCCCTGCAGCGGGAGTTGTACTCCTAAAAAAAGATTTATTATTATATATATATATATATATATATATTGTGGAGTTAAACCCCTAAGAGATTTTCGGAGATGATGAAAAGGGACTCCATTCTTCTCCCTTGAGCCCTAGGTTTTCTCTTGATCCTTGGATCTTTCCTAAAGTGGGATTTTTGGAGATGATTCTCCTTCTTGCTCCTCTCTATTAGTTGGATCTTGGAAGTAAAGGGGAGGTGAGGCTTAAAAATTACCCCTTTTGGGGATTTGATGGGAGATCTGAGTTCCCCTTTAAGGGTTTTATGGTGAAAAACTGTTTCTTTATGGAAAAAGAAGAGTTAAACTCTTGATTTAATTCAAAAAAAAGGAAAAATGTTTAAAACCTTGAGGAAGGAGAAAGAGGCACAGAAACCCTAGATTTTTGAGAGGAATGAATTATTCTCTTTCATTTCAGATGATCCCGACTAATTCTCTTTTTAGGGTTTGAAAGAGAATTCGAGAAAACAGTGTGAGCCATCCTGATTAGATAAAGGGATTAACCAATCTAATCTAGGTTAGAGTGCATGCTGAGTGTTTCTTTTCTCTCTTTTTGGCAGCGACCATGACCTGACCTTAAACTAAAACTCATGAACCAAGTTAACCGAACCTTCTTAAACACTTTGGCTTTTGGATTGTCATTAAGTCAGATATATCCCCGCCACTTCTACATCCCCTTTGCATTTCTCCAGAACACTCCATGTCACTACGAAGATCCATATTGCTTGGATATTCCATCGTATAGTTATATACGAACTCGAAGAAACTTGTTTCTGTTCGAGGATGGTTTCCGGTTTTGGAGAAATTGAATAAAATTATTCGGTTGTCTTTTCTCTTTACCTTCTCTCAGGTTACGAGAGCTCCTAGTATTAGGAGAGTACACCTATTACGTTTATTGGATAGTCTTCTTTCAAACTTTAGGCTGGTGCCGAAAGGTAGGGAAGGAAGAAAACCAATTAGCCTAATTATGGTGTACAAAAGGTAAGAAGTAAAGACATATAAAGCGATTGGACTGAGGGCAAGGAAATATATGGTTACTGTCATGAATCTGGACATTGGAAGAGGCATTACGAGGAATACCTGGCTACCCCTTCGAAACATTTTCATGTTTCAGTTTTTACTGTGCGGTGTTAATTGAAAACTGTTTTCTCAATTAGATTCTGACTCCAGGGTATGTATTTAGCAGACTTGATTCTCACATCTGTATGGCTTTACGGATGCTGAGTGGGAGTAGAATATTAGGAATTGGGTGATTAGATCCTCAATATATCAGAATTCTTTGTAATTGGTGATATTTGAGGAAATCATCTGGGTTTTGCATAACGGCAAATATTTGGTTTTGAATATCCGTCGTTATGCACCAATTTCAAACTGATATATCTGTACGTTTATTTTATAAAGTAAAATATAACTTTTTGAAATTATGTCTATGATATTTATATATATCAGTTGATGATTAGGTAAGGTGCATTTTACAGTGGTGTAATTCTTCTTAACCATAGCACAGTTTTCAAACCTACGACGCACATGGTTTGAGTTATTAAACTCAGAGGACTTATACAAAGTATTGTATGTTGTCCGATGTCCGTTAAGACAAAGGGATTGGTACTCGTACTATATTCTATTTACTTATGACTTCTGTAGTTTTAGACAAGTATTTCGTTGAAATACAAGGTCCAAATATTGAGAAGTTATAGGTATAAGAATAAAGTAGAGAACCATATACTTCAAGTATCAGGATTCTTCGGGATGATCAAAGTTGTAGATACTTGTGCTAGGTATTCCTTCGTTAATAATATATTTGAGAACTTGCTTCTCTTTCAGGTTACTCATCTATGGGTACGCTCTTTGATGAGTAATGTTGTATGGCTTTCATCCATTTAGTCGATATGTACTGGAAACAGCAGCATGTATTTTGAATATGGTTCCAATAAGTTAGTGCTTTTGTTTCTATATTGGATATAGAATGGATTCATATCTTAACGATGTTAAGGTAAATGGAGTTGTCCAGCTTATGCTTAAAACCAGAATCCGGATAAACTCAAGGCACGTTTCAGTAATGGCAGTTTGTGGGTTATCCCGGGCTTTGATGAGGGTTAACTTTCTACCATTTGGAGAATCAATAGTTATATTGTTTTTGACTCGCCACCTGTTTTAGTAAAATGAATTCTTTTCAGAAAACATAAGTGGGAGTATGGTAGAACTGGAAGTGATTCTAGAACTACAAACGGTTACTGAAAATTTAGTAGTACCTAAAGATTCAATTGGATTCGACAATCTATTAGCCACTCCGCAGATATGGTGGGTACCTCTGCCGCCCGAGAGGTACTTCGGTCTCCTCAAAGGCGGTGACAGGGAGGTTTTTGATGCCCAAGCTTGCCACTACTGCTGTCCTAGACTATGAGATCTGGCAGGTGGATGACTATAACGTCGTTCTAAATCAGTTTTAGAAGTGCATGTGTATATGACTCTGCCAGAGGGTTGTTATAGTCAGTGGGAGCAGCGGAAGCATGGTGGGCAAGCAGCTTATGTCTATTTATAGAATAAAGCAAGTATAGCGGAGATAGATCATCTATTTTTGATGTGACAGTCATAGAGTTTGACTTCATCAGAACAATTGATGGACCTGGTAAAAAGAGAGTAGGGAGTGATGTCCTGGTATTTGGATGCCATGCTCTTGATAGGAAGTGATATTCCAATACTATGATTGGTTATACTGTGGTTGTCATAAAGAATTTCTCCACATAGGATTTGGATAAAATATCAGGGATTCTGGTCACTAGATCAATGGTTTTAGATCTAGATTTGGGAAGTGTCCCAATTTGGGTACTTTGACACTATTCTAAAGTGTTTTAGAATGGACGACTCCTGGCGTGGTGGTGTACCCGCAGGTGATGGAGTCACCCTCTCTAAAGAGATGTCTTCTAGACTGATGAGGAGAGGGATTTGCATGATTGACATATCACTTGCTTAGGCAATTGAGTTAATCATGAAATGTCAAGTACCACACCAGATATTGCTTTTGCACTGGCTGCAATAAATATATATTAGTCCAATCCTGGAGAAACATTGGGAAGCAGTTATGAACATAAGTGGATGTTCTTGGTATATGGTAACGGTAGCCTCCTTCAGGAGGCGGTTACCATTTCAGGCTTCCAAGGTGAGCTGGATGACAGAGTAATTGTCAGAGTTATAGTTTTCCCTCTTTTGAGGGGAAGTATGTTGGACAGGTGGTCCAAGCGGATACAGAGGAAGGCATTGCATAAGACACTGATTAAATTCAGTGGAAGATACGGTCTAAGAAGCTTGTTGGATTTAGAGTTCATTTGTGAACTGAGTCCCATCAGATATCCAGACAAATTCTAAAACATGTATCGCTCATTTTGGGAGATTGTCTTTCTATGCGAAGTTGAGATATAGAGAAATAAAGATAGAAACATTGGAGCGGATCCACTCACTGAGGCTATTTCTCGAACGCGGTAGTTTCACAAACGTGCTTTACGAGACTGATTAGTAGAGAAGTTGGATGTTCGGTATCACACGGGCTGTGAGTATGCGACACTGCAATAATTAGCCTTAAGTGCAAGTAGGAGATTGTTGGATATAGTGCCCTCAAGTCAATTATTGTAATCGTAGGCATGCAATTGTGATGATTGAGGGAGGACCTATATGAGTAGAACAGTCTTACTCAAAATGATAGTATACTATCTGGTTTGTCTTTATCATCATGCACATGTATTATGTGGTAGGACACATCACTATTACATGTTGATAGAGCCTATAGGATTTTTTCTTGACTATCGGCATTATGGTGGCAATCATATACGTAGGAGCTGGGTGATCTATAAGCACATCCTTAAATGTCCCTAGTCGAGGGAGTTGAGACTGGGCATCAATACTCCGGAGTAGACTAGTGTATACTTTTCGAGACCCCGACGAGGGGCGGTGGCCGGTCTCACAAGCCATTGGTGTTAGTTAGTCACCTAAGATAGTATACAGGTGCTCATTGGGTTATCAGTTACACTGGACGGACTTGCCGGGAACATGTTGGATGGTATTATACCTATTGTCAGATATAAGTTCTCAGGTGACATGAGTACAGGTTAGTCTGTCGACCTGAGATCGTCATTTTTCTTGTGTGAGTTTCTACTGTACTTTGATTACTACCCTACCACGGCTCAAAGGAGCCATGCAAATAGGTTTTAGTTGGGTACAGTCCCGAGCCACATGGAGGCAGTGAGCGGGTTATCGGGGATTCGTCTCTCCTGGTATCGGGGGTTAATGTCGCACTGTGCACAGGTGGCCATCACCAGAAATCCTTGGCCAAGATAGACGAGAATTACTGATTTGGATCAGTAGTTTCTCAGTGGGTGATGGGCTTCATACCGATACGAAATATCGCGTTATTAGGGGTCTGACTTTATCCACCCCCTAAACCCGATATGCGATACTCTTAGATGAACAGACCGGACTGTATGGAGATTTCACAGATAGGCTCAGTAATGGTTCAGATGAGTCTGCTCGTTGGCCTTCCTTTCGCTCAATACCTGGTAGCCGTTACGTACAGCTAGTGCCACTGATGTGCTTATGGTTAAACCCACTGCCAGCGTATTGACGAGTCCTTAGAGTCCCACACAGAGGGTTTTCCTGATTCAGGCGAAATGATGTAGTAGCTGCATTTTGATACGTGCAGGGCTCCGATCGAATGATTGTATAAGTTACCCGGACTTTCGATCGGACGGTTGATAATACTAGCTGGCTCGGGTTTTAGCCAGATTATTAAATCAGGCATTGATTTAATAATTAATGTATATGTATTTCGATGTGTATATTCTAGTATTATGTTCTGTGTGTTATTCTATCTCTTTGGGTATTCGTATTTTGGTACGAATATGGGTATGTATATACAGTTGAATGTATTCCGTATTTATACGGAAAACATTCTAGAAGGTGGACACCTCATTTTGGTTTATCCATTTATTAAATTAAATGGAAATGAGGTGTAAAGGTAGTAAAGAGAGAATGGTGAGAACCATGATTGAATAGTATTGACAAATGAATTTTCAATTCATTTGTGCAAAATATTCAAGTATGGTTGCTATATTATATTTGGAAATTGAGTTTTACAAAACCATGCTTCATGTTTTTCTCTCACTAGTTTTTACTTGAGTTTTTGCATGGTTGGTTTTTGAAAAAGACTCTCACCATTTTGCTCACTTCTCTTCACTAGCCTTTCTTGAGCTCTTCCTCCTTCTTCTTCATCTTCTACCATACCATCTCACGTGTTGAGAATCAAGGGTAGAAGAGAGATAGATACACATTTAGAACAACTCATTACATCCCTAGGCATTTTAGATTAGCAACCTAGAGTTTCTAGTTGCGCCATTAGATCCGTAGTGTGGAGCTAGAGCCATGAGCCACATCCCTCAAGTGGATCATCTTCGATGGAAGAAGACCGGCGGTCAAGCTTGATCAATGTGATCTCAAGGAGCTAAGGAAGAGGGTAGAAGACTGAAGGACACGAATCTTTCGGTAAAACACTTCTATCTCAGTAGATAACATCTTTGTAGCTTGCTAGTTTCATGTTTGGTTTCGATTCTAGGTAGTTGTTTCTAGCGCCAAGTTTTTTAAACACCAAAATTTTTTATTCCGCAATAGCCGCGGTCGAGGGCCAGGGCGCTAGGAACCCCAACAAAACCTGCGTGAGATCCTTACGACTCATAAATGAACAATACACTTGGGAGTCCTCACGACTGCTAAGGAGAAAATACACTAACGTGATCCTCACGACTCGTAAGAAGAATTTCCCCCTATGAGACCCTCATGGCTAATAGGATTCAAAATCCTTAAGTTACAGGGATCTAAACCTATTTTTAAGCCATCAAAAAATCCTACAAAACCATTTTTCCTTACAAGTAACTCGATATCGAATCTTGTATACAATCTACGGGCACGGACAAAATATGTTCCAACCGAGTTCCACCAATGGCGAGAAATATGCCCATATAGTGAACACCACTTGTAAGTCCTCTCGATTTACAAGAAGAAAATACTCTCGTAAGATCCTTACGACTTATAAGAGAAAAACACACTTAGGAATCCTCACGACTCCTAAGGAGAAAATACACCTACAAGATCCTCTCGACTCGTAGGGAGAAACGCCTTTATCAGACCCTTACGACTCATAAAACCAGAAAGACTTAGTTGACAGGATCCTAACCCTGTTTGCTAAGCCATCTTTGTCCAAACTAACAAAGGAAAATGATGATTCGCTCCTGGCAATATCCCAGTTGTAGCGATACTGATGCCTAAATAGGTATCAAATTTCAAGTCTTTGTTTGCTAAGCCGTCTTTGTCCAAACTAACAAAGGAAAATGATGATTCGCTCCTGGCAATATTCCAGTGGTAGCGATACTGATGCCAAGATTGGATCAGATTTCAAATCCCCAATTCAAAAAAAATGTTTGGTCAACTCGCAATAAAAAGAAGCGAGTCAAAATAAAAAAAAATAGCCGAAATGATTGGGCACCGCGATAAAAAGCCGAAATGATTAGGCAATCACAACTTTTGCGATATAAAAGATGAAAAGATAGAGCATCGTGGAAAGAAATAAAAAAAAAGAAATAAGAATAAAATGAAACTTTTCTGCCCTGCAAGTATGTCCATATTGACCCTTGCATACGATCCATGGGCATGAATAAAGGAAAGGGAACCATATTTTCCCACCACGCTTCATCAAAAGGAGAACCGAGTCTCGATGGTACATATACCACCTAGAGACTATCCCTGTGTTCCCCCTCATGCCAGCAGGGTGTGGACACAATAATCAAATAAAATTGAAGTGACGACAAAATCCTAGCTTCAGGTTTTAGTGGCAACATCTACAGCCTAAAGATCATCCCAGCATTCCTTCTCATTCCAGCAGGATGCAGATGCAACGTCATCATCAAAAAAGAAAGACCCAAGGGTCAAAGCAAAAAATGGAGTAATGGCAAAATCCTAGCTCCAAGTCTTGACGGTACATTTACAACCTAGAGACTATCCCGGCATTCCCCCTCATTTCCGCAGGGTGCGGATGCAACTATTAAATGAAATTAGAGCAATGACATATTCTTAGCTCCGGACTTCAATTGCAATACATACAATATAAAGGTCCTACAGATGTTTACCCTACTTCAGCAATGAATCGGCGCGACATCGTCAAAGCAAAAAATGAAGTGATGGCATATTCCTAACTTTGGGTCTTGATGGTAGTACATATAAAGCCTTAAGACCGTTGGAGATCATCCCACCCCAGAAGGGTACGTTTATGACTCATCGGTGCTCCAAACTGAGCCTAACATGTCAAATACCTAACGCTTGTTCTTCCAACAGTAATATGACCTAAGAAGATTACTTGAAGATGTCTTTTCCAGCCTCAGAAGGGATCAGAGACATGACAATCGTGGGGCTACTCAAACAGTGGCTTAAAGACTGCATATCGAGGAATATATCAGTTAACGCGACGGTACCACAGACTAAAACCCTAGTACTATAAACCTAACGGACCTCTGTCATAAATGAATTGGGGTTATCACAAAGTTAGGACAAGTTTACCTATAAACCCAAGGGAGGTAAACTAAAAACAGCCCGAAATGAGTACATAAACAAAACACTCTGAAATGAGTACATAAACTATAAACTCCGAAATAAGTACATAAAGTAGAGACTCCAAAATGAGTGAATAAACTATAAACTACGAAATGAGTGAATAAACTACAGACTCTGAAATGAGTACATAAACTACTTTGCGCCAGATTAAGACATCAAACACAGAAGAGTGCATGCAAAAGAAAAGATTGTATACTCTTTATTCATGAATCAAAATGTTTGAAAGATACAATTTATATATAAAAAAAGAGATACAATTCTAGCCTCTAAGAGGGCGGGGCTTTCAATAAAGCGGCGACCCGCTCATTCTCTTGCCGCAGCTCCTTTTCATGCTCCACTATTGCGGCTAGCATAGTTTTGACTTGATGCAAGCATAAAGAAAGCTTCTTAGAATTTTCCTGCTTAGCAGCTTCAAAGTCCCGCATTCCTCGCTTAGTAGAGTCAAGGTCCCGCCTTAGTGTCACTCCTTCAGAAATGCATTGTTGAAGATTTTCGAAGATAACTCGGAGTCGCGCATCATTTGTTTTTACCTGGGTACGTAATTAGCTTGACTCGCTAAAAGTCGTCTCATGCTCTTTCTGCTTCAGGATCATCTTCTGCTCGAAATATTGAATGGAAGCGGCACTTTGTTCGATTCACGCGACCAATTGAGCCTTAGAGGATAATGCCTCAGGCGTAAGATGTTTGCGCTCAATCTCATAGAGGCAAGTCTCGATTCGCTTACAATAATCAACCCAGGTGCTGACAAAATCTTCAATATGGAAAGTTACAAGAGTCTTCAGCATGGGGTTGACTTCATTCGCAAGTCCACAAAAGAAGTGAGAGCCTCGACATTAAGATCTTCGATAAATTCACTTAGCATGCGCCTGCTATTTTCTGCGTCTCTGGAAGATTGGCATTTAACGAAAAGCCCTGCGGGCATAGAAATGCGAGACTCGAAAGGAACCAAAGCTAGTGGAGCTGCTATGGAATAAGACACATATAAAGAAGGGTCGGATTTCAACCTAAAATTAAAAAAATATGAATGAGATCTAAGCTATCAATAGTTGAAAGTGGCAAATCGGGGAGCATAGAGGGCTCAATTATTTCTTCGTCTTCTCCTTCGAGCCGTAAGACTGTGGTCAGTACAAGGAAAAGCCTATTAGAAAAGGGTTACTCATGGAAAGATGAAATAAGAAATGAAAGATATACTAACCAACTCAAGATGGAGGGATGGTTCCTAATTGGAAGGCGAAGTGCGAGGCTAACATTCGGCACAGATGATTGAAAATCACTTCTGTATGATTGCAACAATATACATTAAGAAATTAATCCAAGAAGTAATATTAATGCTAAAATGAGGAAATAAAAGAGTTTTACCTTCCGTCGCTGAGCTCGAGAAAACTCGGGGAGGTATAAAAGAGATGGATGGAACGACATGTCTTGGTACCAGCTGACGGAGGTTTTTCAATTAGCAAATTGCCAGGGTTTACCATACTTATATCAGAAATAAAGAAGATGTTAACGAATGTGTCTAGCAGGATTAAGGATCCAAAAGTAATAGCACGGAAGATACCTGACGGTGTGGAAACCATAGTTGTATCTAGAGCATCATTAGTTGCGACAGTTTCTTCGACTTCCATCACCATTGGGAAGACGGATTCAACATCTGCACCTTTATCTCCCGAATGAATAAGGGCCATCGTTATGATAGCATCACTCGCGGATATTGTGGATCCACAAGGAGAGAAAGTGGCAGCTGGAACAGTCTCAGACTCAAAATAAAGGCCTGTCGCCCCAGAATCCCTAGATGTTGGTACCTCATCCGTAACGCTGACACCTAAACTTGTCCCTGCTGTATCATTCAAGGAAAAGTGTGTTATAATTCCAATAAACTGTTATGGAAAGAAACTTGGATAAGTAAATAAGTCCTACCAGGTTTCGTTAAAGTGTCGTGCGCTGTCTTACCTTGAAGTAAATGCTCAGCCTCTTCATGAGCTGCACACGCAATCTGTCTATGAGCGGTTGACAAGGAAGAGGGAATGTCCTCCATAGGAACATCAGAGGGTCGTATCTCACTCGAACCTACACCTTTGGCCAAGCTAGCCTGACGCTCCCTCGCAGCATGTTTCCGACGAATCTTCTCGGCTTTAGTTGTATGGAGATCTCTCTCCAGAACCACAGAAAGATGAACGTCTTCATCTGAATCAGACTCAGCCTCTGGATCTGCTACAATATTTGTCATCGACTTCTTTAGCGACACTTCCTATGGTTGCCCAGAGATGGCCTCAACGGTAGCCAGTAGCTCTGAAGGTTCCATAGGGGCCATCGGGGGTCGAATATCCTCTGCACTACCACCTAAAGATGGCACTGCACTCGGAACAACACTAACTGCGGTGGTTCCTATAATAAAAAAAAGTCAGGAGGTGGACGAAAATAAGCTAAATATTTTTAAAAAAAGCGTCACAAAATGAATCATACCAAAGTCCATAGAAGTGCGAAGCCTCTCCTTCTCCTTGAATGTTCTGATGGACACCAGAAGAGCCTCTTCAGTAGAGATGCCTGTTAAGAAAAGATTGTTAATAAAGCACAATAAACTCTAAAATATACGAAAAAGTATAAATGAGATGTACCTGATGCCGCAAGAGCAGCAAACACTGCTTGCTCGCAGGCTAATCGCTCAGAGGCCTCAATAGCAGCTTGAAGATTGGTTGCCGCATTCTCATCAATAGAAGTTTCAAAAAGATTGTCGTTGGTGCCATATTCGGACAAGCCTTCGCTGTAGAGAGCATGAGGTTCTTGACCAAATACAACGTCAGCTGAAAACAGGGATTTCTTCTTCTTCTGAAAGCCGGCAACAACACCTGACGATAAGAGCTTTCGCTTTGTAGGCCTTTAGGACGGCGAGTCCCGATTTCTGAGCCAATATTCGAATCAGAAGACGCTGCAGCCATAACGCTGCCAGGGGCACCCACGTCCGGTCGTGTCTTAGCCGTCGACACCATTGGAATGGCTCGTGGAACTACGACCGCGTCGCTTTCTCTCAAAGAAGGACGGACAACCGCTCGTCGTTTTAGTGGAATCACGGGGTTACTGGACGGGACAGAATCCTTGTGATCAAGGAGCATCCCGCCTTTCTTCTTTGATAACGGCACCCGTCGCATGCTGATACTATGCTATATAGGCATTTGAAGCCTTCGGAATATGACTCGGCTCAGTAATCAGAAAATAAGACCTTGTATTCAGCCGCATAAAATGATGCACCACGTTGCGGACGATCTCCTCTGAAGCAACCAGATCGACAAGAAATGCTTTGAGGGGAACACCTTGGTTATAGCCGGATTGTTGAGCAAAGCGATGTGGGTTATACCTCATGAATAACACCGAGGCATTTTGCCTGAATACTAGGAAACCTGGCCTGATGGAATACAAATGCACGATTTCCTGGGCCCTCAAAGCAGAAACCCCATCCTTGAAGACATCATGAAGCGGCTGGACCAGTTTGGAGGGTTCTTTACCAATGGTCAGGACCCTATCAACAAAGGTCATGCTGTCCCCAACCATGCGCTGATGCAGAAGCAATCGCCGAGGCTCTCGCTGTGTTGGGTCCGGAGAAGAAGCGTCGACCAGTTGCATGACCCGGGGGAAATTGTACCCTTCATAAAATTTAGGTCTCTTATGCACACCAAAGGCACTCAACACATGCAACTCGATCCATGAGGTGAAATAATGTAAAGGGAGATTTACAGGCTTCAAACCCGGCTGGGTTGTGTCAGCTACTATACTTAGGCCATTATACAAATGGGCCAATCCTGCAACTCTAACAGCCATACACGTCCCCGCCGCAACACGACGAGCCGGATAGGAAAATAACAGTCTCATATAACGAGGATGCATTGAAAGTGCAAACCAGCTCAGCCACAAACCAATGAAGCCCACGAAAAATGTTTCCTCATCAATGTCCGGAGAAGCGATTTCTGCAAAAGAGACGATGGGGGTGTCCGGGATAAAGAACCGCTTCAAATCCGCATCAGCAGTCGGCAATTTGTCTAAGCCGAATTCAAACGGATCATCAAGCTTGGAAAACTTTGTAGCCTTTTTTGATAAGACCTCCGGACGAAGGAAACAAGCAACGAAATCTGTAAAGCTAACCCCATGCCCCCCGGACTCTAAAAATAAGCTTTCATAAATATTCAACATTTTGATCAGACTCGGGAACTTGTGATGGATAGCATTTTCCAGAGTATGGCCCATGACTATCGATTCGGTGGCGAAGATATTCTCGTCAGGAGGAAGTATCTGCTCATAATGCTCCCTTCTGATGGGTAATCCAGAAATATCTGCAAATTCTTCCAGAGAAATCAATACTTCTCGGTCCGATAATAAAAACGTGTGGGTCAGAATATTCCATTGTTCCAAGAAAGACTTAACTCACCATACACGAGGAGTATGGTATTAGAAGAGAGAGTCATAGACTGCTGGGTATAACCCGGTTTTCAACAGCAACGATTTTTGGCCGATAAGATGTAGCGGGCTCAGTAGAGGTAACCAGCTGGATGTTGAGGGGTCGCTCCTATTGTATAAACCTGACCTAAGGATGCGACTCTCCTTGACACATACGACGCCCCAAAATATCTAAGGCCATTGGCGGCTGGACTGGTATTGATGCTATGGAAGATTGAAGACGACACTCCGCAGTCCAATTGACCTCATCCACAGCATAAGCAACCGGTGGAAGGTCAGCATAATGAATCGAGGGGATCAGTTCTGATGGCGCCTCATAAGTAAAGCCGCGCCGACCCAGGATAACGTAGGTGCACCACGCTCCCTATAGATGAAGAGATTTCCGTTCCGGATTGTAGTCCCGAATTAAAGAAAAGACTTCACTGTTTACATCCGAAAACAGAGACAAAATCGGGATAGGTCGTCTTGCCTGAATTTGGGGGCAGATGCTATTTGGATTTATCCGTCCACCTCTTCGAAGATGCCTGTTCTCCGCCGAATATGGGAGACGGAACCGCGTAGGTCGTCTTGCCTGAATTTGGGGGCAGATGCTATTTGGTTTTATCCGTCCACCTCTCCGAAGATACCAAGTTGATTTATGGCACCGTGTATCGGAGGTTTAGACGGATGCGGCCGATGTAGAAGATTTCGTCAGATTCCTCCTCGTTTGAGGGGTTTTTGATTGTGGGGACGCTCTTCCTTGCAGGCGCAAGCCCCTACAGTTAATTACGCTACTGCATCGCGGTAACAACTTTCTCCTTCTCTAGATGGTCACTTTGTGTCGTATGTGTTTGTTTTATTTTTGGTTGCTCGTGGATTGTATACGGAGACTAATTTATGTTGTCGCCCGTAGGGCGTGGATTAGTCCAAATCCGTATTTTCTTAGATTTGGATTTAGGTTGGGTTTAAGGATCGTTAATCTCATTTGAGACTAAGATCAACTTAAACGTTTGTTAAGGATACTTTAGCCAAATTTTAGATTAAGATCAACTTAACGTTTGTTAAGGACGCGTTAGTCTAATTTTAGACTAAGATCAACTTAACAAGATCATTTAGATCTAACAAAAGTGTATTTGGACTCTATTGTTTTGGTTTAGGGACATTGCGGTCCATTGGGTTTATTGATTGTCGGGACCCGCCACCTCCCTGAAGACGTTGAAGAGTTACAACGACACATATCAGGGGTGTGAAGAGATGTACCCTTAAACCAATGTCAGTTGATGGATCTGTAGTTGGATTGATTTAAGGATTGTTAATCTCGTTTGAGATTAAGATCGACTTAAATGGTCGTTAAGGATACGTTAGTCTAATTTTAGACTAAGATATACTTAACAGGGTTTTAGGATCATTTAGATCCAGCGAAAGAGCATTTGGGCTTTATCGTTTTAGTTTAAGGACGTTACGGTCCATAAGTTTAAGGACATCATAGTCCATGGAGTTTAAGGACATCATAGTCCATAGTTTAGAGACATCATAGTCTAGTTTAGAGACATCATAGTCTAGTTTAGAGACATCATAGTCTTTAGGGTTTAGTTTAGAGACGTTGCGGTCCATAAGTTTAAGGACATCATAGTCCATGGTATTTTGGGTCCACAGTTTGGGGATGTGCTAAAAGTTATTTGTTATTGGGACCCTCCATCTCTCCGAAGACGTTGAAGGATTACAACGACATGTATCAGAGGTATGAAGAGATGTACCCTTGAACCAATATCCCGATTTGGGGAATGGGATGAAAATCAGTTTAGATGTCATCCGTTAGGAGAACACTAGTCATCTTTAGGACTAGGATTAGTTTGGGGAGACTTGAATATGGGGGCTCAGTTGATTAGTGACAGAAAGGGTCTTGGCTTCGGAAGACTTAGCTAATTTGAGCTAAGGTTGATTTCCCTTAATCATCTCATAGTTCTAAGCACTGAATCAGTGTTAAACACTGGAATTTGGAGGAGCTCATGTTTGAACACGTGATGACCCCGAAGTGGGCATTGTTCCTTGAGTTTATTCCCTCATATATATATATAAAAGTGTTGAGCACTTAGCTCACGTGTGAGCACTTGAGCGCCCGAGGTGAGAACTGTTCTCTGGATTTTATTCCTCTTTCATTTATAAGTGCTAAGCATTTGGTTCATCAAACAGTCACATGTAGACACGTGAGGCGCCTTCAAAATGCGAGCCTGTCTTTTGAATTTTCTCCCTCTTTTATACACCACTATTTGGGGGTCACACGGGAATACGTGAGGTGCCCCAAAATGGGAACTATCTTGGGTTTATTCCCTTTTTCCTTTTCTAAGTGCTAAACACTATTGGGTCACGTGAGATCATGTGAGACGCTCTGAAGAATGAAAATTTTCTTTGTTTTATTCTCCTTTTCTTTTTCTGAGTGCTAAGCACTATCAAGGGATCACGTGAGGTCATGTGAGGCGCCCCAAGAATAGAAACTGCTATTTGATTTATTCCCTTTCTGTTTTATGAAAGTTAAGTACTGCTTGGGGGTCACGTGAGGTCATGTGAGGTGCTCCAAAAGTAGGGTTTATTACCTTTTTCTCTTTTATAAGTGCTGAGCACTTTTTAGAGGTCACGTGGGGTCACGTGACCTGATATCAGTTGTTCTCTTTTGGTCATTGAGGGGAGGCTCACGTGGGTGCATGCGATCTGATATTTATCATGTTAGGTACTGATCTCTTTGACATGCATGGAGAGTTAAATCCCTTGTTTAAGAATTAAATTCTCTTATAGGGTTAAACCCCAATTCTATTTAGAGGAATTAAATTCCTATATGTTATATTGAAAGAATTAAATTCTTTAAACTCAATTCTCCCCATAAGTTTTGAATCTGCATGACAGATCTCCCCGATGAGAATTAAATTCTCAACTTGTGGGGAGATCTGCTCCTGCAGATATTCAACCAAAGGAAGAATTGAGTTCTTTTAAGAAGAGTTAAACTCTTAATTTGAGAATTAAATTCTCTTTTTTTTGTGGGAGCTTCTAGAATGAACTCCTTCCTTCTCTTACCCAGAGTTTTTTTTCTCTGAAAAGATCTTCTTTTCTCTCTGGAGAATTAAATTCTCTTCTCTTTTTTCTCTTCTGTCTTCTCTCTCTGTTGTTTTATCCGTCCTTTCTCTTCTCTTCTTGGCTCCTATTTATAGGAGAAAGAAAAGAATCAGTTTGTTCAGCCAATCTCTCATTGAGAGATTTTGATTGATTTTATAACCAACATGATCTTTTAGATCATTCGGTGAATTTTATTCACCATTGGATTTTTAATCCATAAGATATTTTATTTGTTGTTCCTGGCAAATTTTAGGAAAATATTTCCTCGTACATAATCTTTCTATAAATTGGTGATTTTTTAATCACTATTGGATTTATAATCCAACGGTGCTCCAGTTTATAGAGTGCAATCTTTTCTGTTTGGAAAGATCTAGGGAAATATTTTTCCAATTAGGGCTTTTGAATCCTTTTAATTAGAATTTAATTCTATTGGTTCAGCGGGTTTAGGAATCCATCACGTGTTGGCACGTGACCCCACTGATTAAGCATCTAATTAGAATTTAATTCTATTTGTTTAGAGGGCTCAGGAACGCATCACGTGTTGGCACGTGACCCCATCAATTAGGCATTCAGGCGCAGATAGACTTTGCTCATAAAAGGTCACGTGTCTGCACGTGAGGCCCGGTCACGTGTGGACACGTGATACTCCATTTTAGGGGTTTTCCTTGCTGCTTTATTCGTATTTTATTCAGTTCCCATGAGGGAACAATGCCAAGTTGATTTATGGCACCGTGTATCAGAGGTTTGGACTGATGCGTCCATTGTAGCAGAGTTCGTCAGATTCCCCCTCGTTTGTAAGGGATTTTTGATTGTGGGGACTCTCATCCCTGCAGGCGCAAGCCCCTGCAGTTAATTATGTTATCGCATCGTGATAACCACTTTCTCCTGCTCCAGAAGTTCACTTCTTGTCATGTGTATTTGTTTTATTTTTGGTTTCCCGTGGATTGTATACGGAGACTAATTTATGTTGTCGTCCGTAGGGCGTGGATTGGTCCAAATCCATATATCTTAGATTTGGGTTTGGGTTGATTTAAGGATCATTAATCTCGTTTGAGATGAAGATCAACTAAAATTTTTGTTAAGGATACGTTAGTCCAATTTGAGACTAATATCTACTTAACAGGATTTTAGGATTATTCAGATCTAACAAAAGAGCATTTGGGCTCTATTGTTTTTGTTTAAGGACGTTACGGTCCGTTGTTAGTTTGAGAACGTTTCAGTCCGTGGATCACCATTTTTGAGGTGAGGGTTTAGTTTTAAGGACGTTACGATCCGTAGTAGTTTGAGGACATTACGGTCCGTAGATCACCCTTTTTGAGGTGAGGGTTTAGTTTAAGGATATTTCGTTCCGTAGTAGTTTGAGAACGTTAAGCTCCGTAGATCACCCTTTTTGAGATGAGAGTTTAGTTTAAGGACGTTTCGGTCCGTAGTAGTTTGAGGACGTTACGGTCCATAGAGTTTAGTTTAAGGACGTTACGGTCTGTAGTAGTTTGAGGACGTTACGGTCCGTAGAGTTTAGTTTAAGGACGTTACGGTCCGTAGATCACCCTTTTTGAGGTGATGGTTTAGTTTAAGGACGTTTTGGTCTATAGTAGTTTGAGGACGTTATGGTCCGTAGAGTTTAGTTTAAGGAAGTTACGGTCCGTAGATCACCATTTTGGAGGTGAAGTTGTAGTTTGAGGACATTTCGGTCTGTAGATCATCTTGCGCGCATGTGTATTTGTTACGTGTCAGGATGAGCAACTATGATATGGGAGACACCCAGCTTGGGGTGTGGTTTGATCTTGGGTGTGCACGTCAGTTTAGGAAGTGCACTGAAGAGCAGTTGGTTGTCGGGACCCGCCACCTCTCTGAAGACGTTTAGAAATTACAACGACATGTATCAGATGTGTGGAGAGATGTACCCTTGAACCAATTTCCCTATTCTAGGGAAAATGAAGTTGGTGGTCAACCCCGAAATCATTAGTCGTATTTTGAGACTAAAATTTCCTCGGGGGAATGTGGGATGAATATCGTTTTGGATATCATCAGTTGAGTGGTCATCAGTCATGTTTGAGACTGAGATTAGTTTGGGAAAACATGAGCACAGAGGCTCGGTTGACTTGGAGATCAAAGAGGTTTTGACCTCAGGAAGACTTAGCCAATTTGAGGCCGATGTCTGATTTCCCAAAAATGTTAAGCACTGGTATATGTTCAACACTCACGTGTTCCCCCGTGAGGCTCCGAATATGTTAGTTATATCCATGCCCTAGAGGCCATTATTGTACATGTAATGTGTATTATAGTGGATGCTTGGATATATAGAGAGAGGAATTTCTTGCTAGACATGATAGAATGCTATCTGGTTGCTCTTTGTCTTAACATGTTGACTTGTATAAGTGATGTTGTCTTGTTCTCACATATTGATAAAGCCCTTATGATGTGTACTTGACTACCAGGACTATGATGAAGATCATACTAGTAGGGCCAAGGGTAGTCCACAAGTACATCCTATAATTGTTCCTAGTCGAGGGTGTATCGAGACAGGGCATCGATGCTCCGGAGTAGACTAGCGTATACGCATCTTGACCCATATGATCGGCGATGGATGATCCTATATCCATTGGTGTTTGACATCAAAAATGGTATACGGGTGCTCAGTGGAGAATGGGTACATTGAATGGACTCACCGAGAACTCCTAGCTGGTATTATACCTATCGTCAGATAGTAGTTCTCTGGTGACACTGGTATAGGTTAATCTGTGGACCTGAGATCGTCATAGAGTCTTGTGTGATTCCCACTGTGCTTTGATTTTCACCTTACCACGTTCAACAGAACGTGCAAAATGGTGGCTTTTGGGTACAGTCCCGAATCATATGGAGGCAATAAGCGATAGGAGGGGATTCGTCTTTCCCGGTATTGGGGGTTGATGTTGCGCTGTGCTCGATTGGCCATAACAATAAGTCTCTGGCCAGGGCTGCTACGAAGATTTATTGATAAGTGTTATCAGTAGTTTCTCGACCCATTATGAGCCTCACATCGGTGCGACTTATCGGTTACTGGGGTCTGACGTTTACCACCCCTAGACTTGATATGCGACATATCAGACGAAAAGACCGGACTGTACGGTAGTGTTACTGACAGGCTTTTGCAGGAGTAAGAATAGGCTTGCTTGTTGATATTCTGATCGCTCAATACCCGGGTAGCCGTTACGTCCAACTAGTACCGCTGACGGCTTGTGGGTGCTTGATGTGATCATCACCTACTGCAGGCGTATTGACGAGTCTTTAGAGTCCTACACAGAGGTTTCACTGGCTCAGGCAAAATGAAGTAGGAGAAAATATGTAATATGTGCGGGACCGAGATTAATACGAGTATGTGATACTGTATTATATTCTCGCGATATTGGTATCGGTCGGTTATATGTGATATAGCCGGGTTATCGATTTAAGTATTGATTCGATGACGTGATACATATGATATTAGTCGGTTATATGTGATATAGCCGGATTATTAAATCAAGTGTTGATTTGATAATTTAATGTATAATTGTATATTTGATATACTAGATTACATTAACTAATATTAGCTCACTTAAACATTTCTTTTTCTCACTTGTATGCATAAAGTACATACGAGATATATATTAATGTATATTTTTGTGTCATGCTTGATGATACACACTACATGGGTGTATGGGACTTACACCATGCTTATGATAATTGTGAGGATTATTTATTTTAAGTAAATCCAAGTTAGATGGAAATTAGTCACATGCATGAAGCTTGTGGAAGCTTGTAGAAGTTTTGACTTGGTCCACTAATTTTGTTTTACCTAAGATATTTATTAACCTAACAATTATTACTTAGTCATGGTTATGTCTCTACATAAGTTAGTATATGATACAAACTGACCCATGGTTGCCATTCACTCTCTCATCCATTATTTGCTTCTTCTTCCTTAAGCTCAAGAGAGAGCTCTCTAGGTTTTTGAGAGGAGCTTAAAATTAGTGAGAAAAATAATTCTAAAGTGAGCAAAAATCCTACTTCATCATTCTCAACTAGATTAGCACTTTAATATAGGGTGTTAGCTTCACTAATCCTACATTAGTGAATAGGTAGCTTGGGTTAGTGTCTCCTCGACGTAGATCATCTTCGGCCTCAAAGACTTCGTGCAAGCTCGTTGCTTTCTTCTTGTGGAGCCACTCTAGAGTCCACAAGATCACTACTTGGAGCGAATGGACCACTGCAAGGAGCTATTGAAGTGAAGGACCGGTCTACAAAGATTGTATTCCTAGTTCAGTTAGATATAAAGTAGTTTACATCATGTTTCGTCTAAATCACTAGTTAAAGATTCTAGGGTTAGGATTGTTTTGTACGGCAAATTTTTGAAAATGGCATGGACGATGCCTCCCGAAACCTTGCTGTCGTGCCAAGAAATCCTACAGTGGTATCAGAGCTACTAGGCATTGGATGTCGACCTATGGGGGTTCTCACTGTGTGACAGTATGGCGAAGCTAGGCTCTTACCCTCCGGTTGCCCCGAGACCGGAAGGTGTTCCGGCGGGTTGTAGTCCTCGCGATGGGGCATGCGTAAAAAGTAGCCGCTGAGGGACCTGTAGGTGCTACAGATCCTATTGGATGGGGTGGCTATCTGACCTACAGTGGTATCAGAGCCAAGCTAGAGATTTAGACGATGTTTGTAGAATACGAAACCGAAACAACTCCGAAACACTGCAAACTAAAAACCCAGTTTCTGTTAATTTTTAAAGTCATCGAATTTTTTTTAAACAACTGCAGAATGTTATATGAAATGTAACATGAACACAGAACAAATATGAACTCATTTGGCCGGATTTGACCCGAGCACACACCCCTAAAAACTGAGCAGGCCGGCCCAGATGAGGCTTCTGGAGTTCATATTTGTCTGGTGTTCTGGTCTCTGGGTTTTGGTGTTTCACGTTTTGTTTGTTTTTGCTAAATTTGCATGTGATGTTATCTTTTTGCAAAGACAATTCGGAGTGTTTCGTAGTCATAATTCTAACTATATTTCAGGTTATTTAGACGGTGTTAAAAAGTTCGAATGGATATCAAATACCCACTTTAACCCTCGACGGAAAATTTTCCAAGAGTTGGATTTTTTACAAGTTAAAGAACATTCAAATATCATGCAAGTAATGCGGTGGACCCTCTAGAAGAACAAAACCCTAACTCGATTCTATGACCGTAAGAACCGCCGCCAAACTCTAGGGTTTGCAGTAGTTCCGCTGCGCCATAGGTGAGGCAAGGGTTGACCCTTCTACGGTTGGTCCATTGGTACTGTGGTATGTGATGAGTATTTTTAAACTGTGCTCAAGTGATGAGCTTTTTGGGAAATTTTGGGTGTTTGTTGATTCGATCGGAATGTTTAACATTGTCTAGCTATTTGTGGAATGTGATACAATATGTGGAATTCATATAGTTAGGCATGAAATCCAAAGTATGTGATATCTTGGGTTTATGATGTTTAAGGTGATTGTGGATTCCAAATGTTGTAGTTTGACATTTTCTTTTCTGCGATCGTAAGTGTAATATGTGGTGTATCACTGTTTTCGTTGCTATATGTCAACAACAATTGTGATACGCATATTTACTTACATTGATGACATGTAATGTTATGTGTTGGGATATGTTATATTGGATCGTCGTGTTTTGAATAGCCGGGGGTTTTATGTGAGATGAGAGTTTTTATTTTCATTCATGTAAAATTCATTGTATGTAATATTCTTTTATTGGGGCACTTCCGGGTTGAGGATGATGTCACCATTGTTGTATATTATTTACTTTTCCGTATTAGGATAGACCCAAGGAGGGGAGCATAAGTAACCAGGTTCTAGAGTCGAGTGGGAGACCATCTCGAGGAGTCGAGTCCGGGTCTCCTAACTCTAGAATTGGTAGGGTTGTTTACTACTCTCGTAGGGGTCTAGGGATGTGGATTTGGCTATTCATCGCGACCGTAGAATCCGTGTTTTATGCTGGCTTAATTTAAAACATGGAATTCCTAATATATCCAATATTTCATATGTAATCTTCTGCTGCTGATATTCTGTGATGTGATCACTTTATATGCGTGAGACAGATGCTTAATTAATGTATATATGATATATAATAAACGTTGCTTATGTTTTGCACCCGCGCTAGTCCCGCCCCGGTATGCCGTTAGTTAAGTAACTTAACGGTGCATAACGGGACACTGTGGCGAATGCGGATGGCATAAGCGTACGTTGTATTTTCGTTTCTTCTGTGATGCTTAGGAAGCATAAATGATGGGAATTCATTAATGATATTAATGAAAAAGAAAGAAACCTAAAAGATGTTGTAGAATCATATTTTCAAAAGGGTAGCTCTAGTTTTTGCTTTGCATAGCGGTATTCCTTGTAGAATATCCAGCACCTCATTCGATGAGGAAAAAGCCGAGATCCCTTCACCGGGAGTGACCTCTTTAGCGAAACTAGCAGATGCTACAACCCACTCAGTTTTGTTTTTGATTGCTTCTTTTAGTTCTTGCTTTGCATAGATATATTTATGAAATATCTTGGACCTTATTCGATAAGGAAAGTGCCGAGATCCCTTCACCGGGAGTGACCTCTTTAGCAAAACTAGTAAAAAGCCTCAAAAACACTCCTTTTCAAAAATCACTTGTTTCTACAACTACATCAAGTTCATTACGCTCATGGTTTTCTTAAAAACCTGCGTAGCCCTCCGTCATTTCAGATAAGTGCTATTTTAGTATTCGTGCTACGGTAGTTTGGCCTGTGTCAAGGCGTAGTGTACGGTAGCTGATTAGTACTTATCTGCGACATGAGATGCGATTGGATTAGAGTATTCGTACGGCGTTGTTTGGCCTGCGTCAAGGGTCGTACGGGTAGGTTTAATTCAATCAGGAAATGTACGGGTTGAACTTGACTAGCGAACTATGGGTTGTTTGGCCTGCATTAAGGTCATAGGACGCTAGGGGTATAAGTATTATCGTGAATTTTAAGTGTTGAAATTTGCAATGAGATTGCATATCTTCTATGAGATAGTTGTATTCCGATACCCACTGTGAGCAAAAGTTGCTCCCGGGAGAGTTTTGCACTTTACAATTAGCTAGCTCATTAGGTGTATAGAAAGGTGTCAACGGGGCTATGCCTATGGGAAAATGAGGTTTATTTTAATTAGGTCCATGCGAAAGCACGGGGAACCTCCCTCAGAAGTACCGGTACTGTCCTGGCTGAACGGTTAGCGAAGTTGTAGAATGCAATTAATCCTGGCTAAATTTTCTTTTTAAGGTTTGAAGGAAAATTTGATAATAGCAGTGGGAGACATCGATTAGATAAGATAAATAACCAATATGATCTTTGCAAGAGCATTCGCTAAGTGTTTTCTTCTCTCTCTCTCCAGGTAGCGACCATGTCAGGCCTTAATCAAGATAATAATATGGATGTATTGACTGAACCCGCTTGTTATGCTGAGCAGGGGAACATTGGTTCCGCTCCAACTTATAATTGTTATAAGTCCGAGCAGGAAATAGGAAAATATCCGGTTTCCCACACCATCCAAACGAGGAATGAGCATGTTGATGTATCTTCTTTGGGTGTGTTAGTCACCCAGAACTGTTTCTCAGTACACTCTACGTCCTGGGTATTAGATACTGGATTAGGATCCCACATATGTAATATGTTACATGGGCTAAAGAAAGGTAGAGAACTGGGAATTGGTGATCATTCCGTACTAGTAGGGAATGGTGCAAATGTTGCAGCCAATGCAGTTGGCGAATATCATCTTATATTACCAAATGGTAATACATTCATTCTGAACGAATGCTATTACATACCGACCCTGATATGCAATCTTATATCAGTTTCTTTATTAAGTAAAGAAGGATATAATTTTGTAGTACAGGATAATGTTATGAACATCTTCCTAAATCAAAAGTTGATTGGATCAAGCTCGCTAAATAATGGCATATACATTCTAAATCAAACCATAGTTCTTAACGTACAAAACACACACAAGAGGAAGAGTTCAGAAATGGACGAATCCTTCTTATAGCATTGTAGACTGGTTCATATCAATGCGACACGACTAGATAAGTTACATAAGGATGGATATTTGAAACCGTTCGAATTTTCATCTTGTGAAACTTGTCAGTCATGTCTCAAAGGCAAGATGACCAAAACTCCGTTTACAGGATACGGAGAAAGAGTTACAGAACTCTTAGGACTGATACATAGCGATATATACGGTCCCATGTCTACACATGCTAGGAATGGTTCCTCGTACTTCATTACATTCACTGACGATCTGTCAAGATATGGACATGTGTTCCTGTTGAAACACAAGTCTGAAACTTTTGAGAAATTCAAAGAATATAAGCATGAAGTCGAGAACCAAACGGGTAAAAGTATTAAAATCTTGCGATCCGATCGGGGAGGAGAATACTTGAGCATGGAATTCCGTGACTATCTAAAAAAGAATGGGATTCTCTCTCAGCTTACTCCTTCGTATACACCACAACACAACGATATGTCGAAGCGGAGGAATCGCATCCTATTAGATATGGCGCGCTCTATGATGAGCACTGCTGAGTTACCTATTTCTTTTTGGGGTTATGCACTAGAGACAGCTGCAGACCTATTGAATATGGTTCCCACTAAATTTGTGCCAACCACTCCATATGAGATATGGAAAGGAAAGAGACCATATTTTAATTATATTAAGATATAGGGTTGCCCGACATATATGAAAACACAAAATCCGGATAAGCTCGAGGCAAGGTCAGTTCTGTGCAAGTTTATAGGATATCCCAAATATTCGCGAGGGTATATCTTCTACCATTCCGAGAAACAAAAGGTGTTTGTTTCTCGATATACCACCTTTTTAGAAAAGGGTTTTCTTATGAAAGAAATTGGTGGCAATGAGGTAGAACTGGAAGAAGTTCCAGCAGCATAGACTACAACTGACGATTTGGTAAAACCTGAGGATTCGATAGCTCCCAACGAACCTTAGCCTCTTCGCTGATCTAGTAGGGTTTCTCATCCACCTGAGAGATACTACGGTGTTCTCGTAGATGGTGGGAGCGAGGATTGCATCATGGCTGATGATGACCCAACTAGCTTCGAGCAGGCCATCACGAGTGGGGACTGTGAAATGGCTGAATGCAATGCGATCTGAGATGGAATCCATGTACACCAATAAAGTATGGACTTTAGAAGTTGCTCCTGAAGGGGTAAAACCCATTGGGAGCAAATGGATCTTTAAGAAAAAATTTGGTGTAGATGGAAAAGTTGAGACTTTCAAAGCTAGACTTGTTGCAAAAGGTTTTCGTCAATGACCTGGTGTGGACTATGATGAAACCTTTTCTCCAGTGGCTATGCTTAAGTCCATCCGGATCCTGCTTGCCATCGCTGCATACCATGACTACGAAATCTGGTAAATGGATGTTAAGACCACCTTTCTAAATGGTGATTTAGAAGAGTGCGTGTACATGACTCAGCCAGAGGGCTTCGTGGACAGTGGGAGCAGCGGGAAGGTGTGCAAGCTGCTTAAATCTATCTACGGGTTAAAGAAAACATCGCGGAGTTGGAACATCTGTTTTGATATAGTAGTCAAAGAGTTTGATTTCATCAAAAATGTAGATGAACCTTGTAAATACAAGAAGGTGGAAGAGAGTAAGGTTTTCTTCTTCGTATTGTACGTGGATGACATACTATTGATAGGAAATGACGTTCCTATGCTGCACTCGGTCAAGCTGTTCTTATCACATAGATTCTCAATAAAAGATCTAGGTGATGTCTCCTACATCTTTGGGATTAAGATCTATAGAGATAGATCTAAACGGATACTGGGATTGTCCCAATCCAGGTACATTGACACCATATTAAAGAGGTTTAGTATGGAAGAATCCAAGAGTGGAAATTTACCCACGATCACAGGACTCACCTCTCCAAAGAGATGTCTCCTAAGACTGATTTGGAGAGAGCTCGCATGCAAGAGATACCCTATGCTTCGGCAGTAGGCTCTATCATGTATGCGATGTTATATACTAGAACCGATGGAGCATACTCACTAAGTGTAGTGAGTAGGTATCAAGCAGATCCAGGAGAGAGTCACTGGACAGCTATGAAGAACATTCTCAAGTACTTGAGAAGGACTAAAGAGATGTTCTTGGTGTATGGTAACGGAGAACTCCAAGTGAAGTCCTTTACCGATTCGAGCTTCCAAAGTGATAAGGACGACTCTAAATCGGTCTCGGGATTTGTCTTTACCCTCAATAGAGGGGCGGTTTGTTGGAAGAGTTCTAAATAGGAAACCGTGGCAGACTCGACGATGGAGGCTGAATACATCGCTGCCAACGATGCTGCCAAAGAGGCCGTCTAGATAAAGAAGTTCATAACTGCACTTGGAGTGGTTCTATCCATTGAGCATCCAATACCTTTGTATTGCGATAACAATGGAGCAGTGGCGTTGGCCAAGGAACCAAGGTCCCATCAGCGATCCAGGCATATTCTGAGGCGGTATCACCTGATCTGGGAGATAGTTGACCGCCAAGAGATCGAGGTCAGGAGAGTTGACATGAAGGACAACACGGCGGATCCACTCACAAAGGACATACCCTAGATACAATTTGAGAGACTCTTTGGGATGTTGGGTATGAGATACTACAACAACTGGCCTTAGTGCAAGTGGGAGATTGTTTGTTATATGTATGCCCAAGAGGCCATTATTGTACATGTGATGTATATTATAGTGGATGCTTGGATATATATAGAGAGGACTTTCTTGCTCGACATGATAGTATGCTATCTGGTTGCTCTTTGTCTTAACATATTGACTTGTATAAGTGATGCTGTCTTTCTCAGACATATTGATAAAGTCCTTAGGATGTGTACTTGACTACCAGGACTATGATAGAGATCATACTAGTGGGGCTAAGGGTAGTCCACAAGTACACCCTATAATTGTTCATAGTCGAGGGTGTATCGAGACAGGGCATCGATATTCCGGAGTAGACTACCGTATACGCATCTTGACCCATATGATGGGCGATGGATCATTCCACATCTATTGGTCTTTGATCTCAAAGATGGTATACGGGTGCTCAGTGGAGACTGGGTACACTGAACGGACTCGCCGAGAACTCCTAGCTGGTTTATACCTATCATCAGATAGCAGTTCTTTGGTGACACTGTTACAGGTTAGTCTGTAGACCCGAGATCATCATAGAGTCTTGTGTGATTCCCACTATGCTTTGATTTCCACCTTACCACGTTCAACAGAACGTGAAAAATAGTGGCTTTTGGGTACATTCCCGAATCACATGGAGGCAATGAGTGATAGGAGGGGATTCGTCTCTCCCGGTATTGGGGGTTGATGTTGCGCTGTGCTCGATTGGCCATAACGATAAGTCCTTGGCCAGGGCTGCTACGGAGATTTACTGATAAGTGTTATCAGTAGTCTTCGACCCGTTATGAGCCTCACATCGGCACGGCTTATCGATTACCGAGGTTTGACGTTTACCACCCTTAGACTTGATATACGACATATCAGACGAAAAGACCGGACTGTAGGGTAGTGTTACTGACAGGCTTTTGCATGAGTTAGAACAGGCTTGCTTATTGATCTTCTGATCGCTCAATACCCGGGTAACTATTACGTCCAGCTAGTACTGCTGACGGCTTGTGGGTGCTTGATGCGATCATCACCTACTGCCGGCGTATTGACGAGTCTTTAGAATCCTACACAGAGGTTTCACTGGCTCAGGAAAAATGAAATAGGAGCACATATGTGATATGCGCGGGACCGAGATTAATACGAGTATGTGATACCGTATTATATTCTCGCGATATTGGTATCGGTCGGTTATATGTGATATAACTGGGTTATCGATTCAAGTATTGATTCGATGACATGATACATATGATATTAGTCGGTTATATGTGATATAGCCGGATTATTAAATCAAGTGTTGATTTGATAATTTAATGTATAATTGTATATTTGATATACTAGATTACATTAACTAATATTAGCTCACTTAAACATTTCTTTTTCTCACTTGTGTGCATAAAGTATATATGAGATATATATTAATGTACATTTTTGTGTCATGCTTGATGATACACACTACATGGGTGTATGAGACTTACACCATGCTTATGATAATTGTGAGGATTATTTATCTTAAGTAAATCCAAATTAGATGGAAATTAGTCACATGCATGAAGCTTGTGGAAGCTTGTAGATGTTTTGACTTGGTCCACTAATTTTGTTTTACCTAAGATATTTATTAACCTAACCATTATCACTTAGCCATGATTATGGCTCTACATGAGTTAGTATATGATACAAACTCACCCATGGTTGCTATTCACTCTCTCATCTATTATTTGCTTCTTCTTCCTCAAGCTCAAGAGAGAGCTCTCTAGGTTTTTGAGAGGAGCTTAAAATTAGTGAGAAAAGTAATTCTAAAGTGAGAAAAAATCCCACTTCATCATCCTCTACTAGATTAGCACTTTAATATAGGGTGTTAGCTTCACTAATCCCACATTAGTGAAGAGGTAGCTTGGGTTAGTGTCTCCTCGACGTAGATCATCTTCGGCCTCGAAGTCTTCGTGCAAGCTCGTTGCTTTCTTCTTGTGGAGCCACTCTAGAGTCCATAAGATCACTACTTAGAGCGAAGGGACCACTACAAGGAGCCATTGAAGTGAAGGACCGGTCTACAAAGGTTGTATATCTAGTTCACTTATATGTAACGTAGTTTACATTATGTTTCGTCTAAATCACTAGTTAAAGATTCTAGGGTTAGGATTGCTTTGTACGGCAAATTTTTGAAAATGGCATGGACGAACCCTCCCGAAACCTTGCTATCGTGCCAAGCAGTCCTACAGAATCAATGTTAAACACTGCACTTTGGAAGCGCTCATGTGTCGGCATGTGAGGAGCCCCAAAACGGGATTTGTTTTCTGGGTTCTATTCCCCCTTTCCTTTTTTATATAGAAGTGTTAAACACTTTACTTTTGGAAATGCTCACATGTGGGCACGTGAGGCGCCCCAAAGTGAGAATTGTTCTCTGGGATCTATTCCCCCTTTCCTTTTTTTTATATAGAAGTGTTAAACACTTGGCTCATGTGCGAGCACGCGAGGTGATTTTGTGTGTTCCCCCTTTTCATTCATCAGAAACACTCGCGTGGAGCACGTGAGATCCTATTGAGTGTTTGGAGATTTTGATCTCATGCAAGGATTTTGGAGGATCTCATGCCTTTCTTTTTTTTGTAAGAATTAAATTCTTTTTGTAGGGTTAAGCCTTGATTTTTAGAGGAATTAAATTCCCATATGTTCCTGTAAGAATTAAATTCTTTGAACTCAGTTGTTTCCCCTAGGTTTTGAATCTGTATGATAGAATCTCCCCGTTGAGAATTAAATTCTCAACTTATGGGGAGATCTTCTTCTACAAATCTCAATCAGAGAAAGAACTAAGTTTTTATGCGAAGGGTTAAACCTTTTGAAAGGTCAAGATAGAACAATCTCTGTGTGTTTCTTTTTTTTTGTTACTTAGAATATTCTGATGAAGCAAGTCTTTTTCGAGACTTAAATTCTCTTCTTCCTCTTTTTCTCTATATGTTTCTCACTGTTCTCCTTTTTTTCTGTATATTTCTCTCTCTTCTCTCTCTTGTTCTTTTTTTCTATATGTTTCCCTCTCTTCTCTCTCTTGTTCCTTTTTTTCTTTTTTTTGTTTGCTCCTATTTATAGGAGAAGAAAAAAAAATCAATTTGTTAAGCAAATTCCTTATTGAGAGATCATGATTGATTTCAAAATTAATCCAATTGTTCTGGTGAATTTTATTCACCGTTGGATTTTTAATCCAAAGGCTCTCTGTTTAATAGAGAAGATTTATTATTTGTTTTTTTTAACCAGATTAGGAAATATTTTCCTGAGATAGAATTTTATTCTATCAGACGATCACCGTTGGATCTTTGATCCAAAGGTCCTTCGTCTAACAAAGAATTTTTTTCTAGTTTAAGGAAGATCAGGGAAATATTTCCCACATACATAGAATTTAATTCTATCAGATAGTTTAGAAAGATTTAAGGAAATATCTTCCAAATAGAGTTTTAATCCTTTTATTTAGAATTTAATTCTATCAGCTTGGAAGGTGTTTAAGAACACTCACGTGTAGGACGCGATCCCAATGGAATTAAGCTTGTTCGTTTATATACAACAGTATAAGAAGGTATCACGCGTTAACACGTGAGCCTTTTTGTCTTGGCATCTGTTTGAATGTAGCGCCTATATGCTTTGCATATAGGCGCTCACGTGCTTACACGCGAGGCTCAATTTTAGCCTATCGATTGCTTAAATGCAGCGGCTATATGCTTTGCATATAGCCGCTCACGTGTGGGCATGTGAGACCTGCACAGTAGGGAGTTCCCCCCTTTTCTTTCTCTCTCTATATTTTTTATAAGGGAACAGTCACGATCAGTAGGGGCATAAGCAAAAACACTCTCCGAACGAACATACGGAAAAAAGGAACCAGAAGCCATGGTACCTGAAAAGAAAACCAGTGGAGGGTTAGCAATCAAAATGCTAAAATCACTAAGTTTAAAGAAAAAACAGTGGGCCCACAAAATCAAGATGGTGGCTCATCAATGATGAGACATGTGTCCATTGTGAGAATCTAAAAGGATTCTCATTAAATGTATAGTGCCCATTAAACAGTGGAGTTAAAAACTACCAATATTCCCCGAAAGGCAGGCTCTTTAAAACAAGCAACAGATTCAAATCTGTGAAAGGAAGAGGCAAAGGGATTAAAACCCCAAAATTTCAAAAAAAAAAAAAAAAACCTCCAAGAACAATAAAGGAAGTGAAATTCCCCAATGTTCTTAAGATCCAAAGCAGAGCTAAGCTCTACAAAAAAATGGATTAAATTCTTCTAAATAGTGGGATTAAATCTCAGAGAGCCCTATATTAGAAAAACTCATGGGATGAATGATGGAATCAAATTCCAGGAAATCTCAAATTTCAAGATTGATAGGAGGGTAAAACTCTAAAGAAGAGAATCAAAGATTTTCAAGTATTGGATGTGGACATTAAGATCCACGATCTATATAAAAAGGTTTTTTTTAGATCTCCAAGAGATCGATTAAAAAAAAGAGAGATCTAAGCTCTGTCGAATCTGATAATGGACTCAAAATCCAAAACTAAGAAAATATATATGCGCAAAAGGAGTTAAAGAGCTAAGCTCTATTCATAATCCTTACCAAGAAATTTGGCAAAGTATACTCTGTTCAGAAGAGTTTTTGAGGACAAAGATCTAAGCTCTGGAACGAGAACTAAATTCTCAAAAGAAGAGTAAGGCTCAAGGAAGAAGATGATGATATAACAGTCATCTCAAGGGCCAAAAGCCCTATTTATAAGACGTGGGTGGGGAGGGGACGGTTCAACTTCCTAGGTGATCCAATGGTGGTAAAAGTGATACCGTTGCACTCACGTGTAAGCCATATGAGAAAAATAGTGGGGGGCATTTGTTCCCCTAAGAATTAAACATAATAAAAGAGCTAAGCTATATTAAATTCCAATGAGGCAGCACCTCACGTGCTCCCCACGAGAGCGCCGGCGCCAGTCTTATAGGATTAAATCCTATAGTGGCACCGCACATGAAGTTCATATGAATGCCAATGCGCAAGGCACAGGAGCACCTGTCATAAATAAGAATTTAATTCCTAAGTGGCACTCACGTGCATAACACGTGAGCGCCAACACCCAAACTAAAACAGGTAGAATTAAATTCTATATGAGAATTATTTCTCTAAAAAATTAGGATATCCTCTATTAAACAGAGCCGTTGGATCAAAAATCCAGTGGTGATAATAAATCATCAAATGATAGAATTAAATTCTATTAGGAGAAAATATCTCCCTAATCTTTCTAAGTGAGAAAGATATTCTCGGTTGGATCAAAGATCCAATGATAGAATTAAATTCTATTTTTAGGAATATATTTCCCCAATCTTGCTAAATAAAGAAAGATTGTTCTCTGTAAAACAGAGAGCCCTTGGATTAAAATCCAATGGTGATTAAAATCACCGTTTGATAGAATAAAATTCTGTATAAGGGAAAATATTTTCCCAATCTTGTTAAAAACAAGAAAACATATTCTGTGAAACAGAAATCACTGTATTAAAGATCCAACGGTGGATAAAATCCCCCGAACAAGCTTGAAGCCAACTAAATCAATTGGTATCTCTCAAATGAGAGATTTTCTCAAACTAATTAACAAATTTGCCTCTACTATATAACCAAGACTTCAAGTCTCAACCAGACACCACTAGATATAGAGGATTGACCCCATAAGTTTCTCCATAAAAAGAAAAACAGAGAATTTAATTCTCAAAAGAAGAAGAAGATCTCCCTCCTTTCAAATTCTAGGTAAAGAAAAAGAAGAGATCAAAATATCTCCTTTGCCTAGTATAAACGGAAACAAGGGTTTAACCCTTCATATAAGAACTTAGTTCTTCCACTGATTTAAGATTTGCAAAGCAAATCTCCCCACAAGTTGAGAATTCAATTCTCACCGGGGAGATTCTGTTCTTCAAACTCAAAACCCAGTAGTAAAGAACTAGGATAAAAAGAAAGAGAAAAAAAGAACTTATGTTCTAGGAATTTAATTCCTCTGAAAATAGGGTTTAACCCTAAAAAAGAAACTTATTTATCATAAAAGAAAAAGAAAAAGAACATAAGAACTTAGTTATTAAAGAAAACTGGATCCCAGATCTTCAAAACAAAAATTTTGGTGATCATTAATGGTCAAAATGCCATTAACAGAGATTCAATCTCCAAAAAAGAAAAGGAACCCAGCGCCTCACATGCTTCCTATGTGGGCGCTCAAAACAGAAAGCCGGCGCCCCACATGAAATACACGTAAGCGCTGAGTAAAAGTGCTAGCACTTCATATGCAGCCAAAACGGCTGAGTGCCTAGAACTGATTGGGCAGTGCCCGGCGTCTTACATGAAAAACATGTGGGCGCCCAACAAAATAAAATGAGACAGCGCCGCACGTGCTCCTTACATGGACGCCATACAAAAGTGCTTAGCACTAAATATTCAATCAAAATGATTAAAGTGCTCAGCATTTATTAGGCATCGCCCATGACTGAGTGCTTCACATAATACACATGTGAGCGCCAGAGCTCTAAACAAGTGCTTAGCACTCCTGCAAAAAAAAGGGCTAAGAAAACAAAACCCAAATAAGTGCTTATCACTTTTGAATAAAAAAAGAAGAAAGAAGAAATGATTGAGTAGACCAAGCCCAAATCGGCTAAAAGTCTCTCTAAAGCAGCTGAGCCCAAATGCTCTTTTGTTGGATCTTAAAAAAAATGATCCTTAAAATATTGCTAAGTTGATCTTAGTCTTAAATAGGACTAACATATCCTTAGTTAAAATAAATTGAGCCCAAATGCTCATATATTTAAGTGGGTCTTAATCTCAAATTAGATTAACGGTCTTTAAATAAAACAAAATATTTTTGACTTAAAGGAATATATAACCTAAGTTCAAAACCCAAATCTAAAATATATGGATTTGGACAAATCCGCGCCCTACGGGCGACGACATAAAATAGTTTCCGTATACAATCCACGGGAAACCACATAAAAACAAAATAAAACACTACTCGAAGTAAACTTATGGGGAAGGAGAAAGTGGTTATCGTAACACGATAACGTAATTAACTGCAGGGGCTTGCGCCTGTAGGAAAGAACGTCCCCATAATTAAAAATCCCTTACAAATGAGGGGGAATCTGATAAAGTCTGCTACATCGGTCGCATTTATCCAAACCTACGATATACGGTGTCATAAATCAACTTGGTATCTTCGGAGAGGTAGATGGATATGTCTAAATAGCATCTGCCCCCAAGTTCAGGAAAGACGATCAATCCCAGTTCGTCTCTGTTTTCGGCGGTAAACAGGGCCTTTGGCCTTAGAGTGACTATGTTTTTCATCTTCCTCCTTGAGTTTTTTCTTCCTTAAGAATTTAATTCTCATTTCAGAGCTTAGATCTCTTCCCTCAGAACTCCTTTAATCAGAGTTAAACTCTGCCAAAATTTTGGTAAGGATTATGAACAGAGCTTAGCTCTTAGAAGACTTTTTTGGATGTTCTTTTTATCATTTTTTGATTTTTTAATCCATTAACAGAGCTCGGCTCTTTTCTTGAACCGATCTCTTAGAGATCTAAAAAAAACTTTTTTTTTTTAGTAGACCGTGGGTCTTGATGTCTATATCAAGGGTGTGAATCAATGTGCATTCTCGAGAATCGCTGATTCTTTTCTTAGGGTTTTACCCTATTATTGATCCTGACATTTGAGGGTCTCTGGAATTTAATTCCATTATGTTTTCCAGCATGGGGATTTATGGGATTTAATCCCATTATTGAGGGAATTTAATTCCATTTTGTTTTGCAGAGCTTAGCTCTGATATTATTTTTTTTGGAACTTTAGGAATTTTATTTCCTTTACCGTTCTTGGGTATTTTCCTTTTTAAGGTTTTAATATCCCTTTCACAGATTTGAATCTATTGTTGTCTTTAAAAGATCCCGCTTTTCGGGGATATTGGGAGTTTTTAACTCCACCGTTCATTTACTGAGAATCATATTTGATTCTCACAATGGGCACTTGTCTCATCATTGACGAGCCGCCATTTTGACTTCGTGGGGCCCACTGTCTCTGTAGTTAGTAATCCATAAAACACATTCACACCTTTTGTTGACAAATTTTTTCCCTTTTCCTTAGGTACAATGGCCTCACTTCCCTATACCTGCTCAGAGGTCGCTTTCCTACAGTCTCCATCAGACGAGGAAGCGATGACTATGATTAGGAAACATGACAAGGACCAAAAGAGCCTTCTCCTATGGGGAATCTGGTACGGTCATATTATTAGGGACTTTCGTAGTTTTACATGGGGAGTGCCAATAGAACCCATTCGCCATTCAATTTACAGAGCGTCCGCATACTGTTTATGCAATGGAGGCTGCTAATTGGACTCCTGAGGGCCGGCTTGAGCCATCAACAATAGGGATACCTAATCAACCCTTGGTGGCTATTGATATTTTGGGATGCCGAATATGCCAAGGCGAAGCTCGACCTTAGGGGCAGGTCTATAAGATAGGCACCACCCGGCGACATCCAGTAGGCTACCTTCCTTGGGCCCGGTATATTCTTTCCTCCCAATGCTCACGGCTGCAGAAAGTTGGACTGTACCAGACGGTGTATGCGTCGTTGTTCTAATACCATGCTCCCCACGTTTGGTGGGTTAATGCTTTTTTAAACTAATGGAATCTTCCAACGCATATGTTTCTACTAGGAGACCGCGGAGTTTCTATTTTGCTGGAAGAATTCCGAGAAATTTCCGTACCACCGATCAAGGAAGAACATTACGAAGAGTTACTACCCTCTGATGAGTATGTTTTTGCCACGGTGCCAGCCATGCGTGAAGGCCTGACAGCTGAGAATGCTGTTCAGTACAAGCATCCGAGTTTAATCAAAACCTTGGGCATTTATGAGAGCCTGTTTGTGGCATCAGATGGGAAAGGTGTCAGTTTTGACAATTTCATCGCTCGCTTCCTTCGTAGTGATGCTTTATCCAAGAAGGCTCCAAAATTTGCGAAGGTCGAGGATCCTTTTGGATTTGGCTTGGGCAAACTGCCGACTAACAAGGAAGATCTGCCATAATTTTATATTCCAAGTACGTCGACCATGGCTTTTGACAAGATCGCTGCTCCTGGCATAAACAAGGAAACATTTTTTTATAGGTTTCATCAGTTTTTGGCTCAGCTGGTTTGCGATGCCAATGCATCGACGCTTTATGAAAGCCTCCGTCGTCTACCCTGCACACTGCATAGCCGAAGGAGCACAACTGCTCGTTGGCATTGCAGGGTTATCCCACCTGTATCATGGTTTAGGTACCGCGGCCAATACTTCAACTCCAGGTGCAGACACCTTGAACTTCTCACTCCATTACTTCACGTCCTGGATTGTGATGCACGTGTTAGGTGCATTTGTTGTACACCGGCGGCCTGATTTCTATGAGTCCTATACTTTCCCATGAGTCATGAGATTGGTTGACGCTTTCTTTCCTGATCCGATTCAGTTGGGGGCTTTGCACGTGCTGCTCAACCAGTATTCAAATAAGGGTGGCATGGTTTTCAATGATCGGGTTCTTTCTGCTCCAGCGGGGCCTATTCAACAGTTATTTGATTTATTGAAGAACGAAGCGCCGACTTTGAAACACAAGGAGATCATGCACTTGTATTCAATCAGGCTGGGGTACTTGGTGGTCCAATTAAATGATGCCGCTTTCTTCAAAAGATATAATCCGCATTGTTTTGCCAAAAAGTTAGGTAATAACCAGGGTGTGCCTCTCGAAGATTTCTTGCTCGAGCTTACTCCCTCGCTGGAGACTGCCCATGACGCTATTCATCATTTTATGTAACTGAACACCAGTTCTCTCTTTATAGTCCCCGAGCCTGATTACATTCCAAGGCATGTGGGACCCTTCAAGGGCTGGTATCATCATAGGGTATTACAGAGGAGAGACGGGTGCTTTTTGAGTATAAGGCCTCTACGCTTGCCCAAGACGTCAACATCCCACTATGACCATGATCGGTCATTACCCCCTCTGAGAGACATCGATTCAATAATTATTCCGAAGGCTTCTCGAACATAATTGACCTCTTGTATTTCTGGTATGCTTGTTCACACTGGACCCGACCTAAGGATTCCCGATACTACATAAGCTGCGTCGTTACCAAAGTCGGATCCCGAAGATGAAATTGGGCAACGCTGTGCAAAGGCGCTTAGGGGGAGGAAGTGCCCTTTCTGCGAGTGCTATCTTGAGCCCTAAAAAGAGGAAGAAGTCGGATGCGTGCTTAATCGACATCTTGCTCGAGCTTGAGTCTCTCATTTGTGATGAGCCTATGCCTGTGCAAGAACCATATAATGATCTTTTTTCTCCAGGGACATCTACCAAGGAGGCCGCTCAATTGGCCGAAGCCCTTAAGCGATCACAGGATGAGACCGAAAATGTGCACCCTAAGAAGGGAGGTTTCCCCCCGTCGACTTCCGTGATGTTGATTCGGCTCCTTCTATGTCACCGGTAGTTCCTTTAACGTCAACAGAAGAAAGGGCACTTAAACAACCGATATCAGCTGCTTCTGAAGATGAGGCTGCTCTGAAAGCGGGTAGAGCTCTATCTTCAATCGAAGCCCGAAGAGCATGGTTAACAAGAAAAGAGCAGCGGCTCGAAAAGGCTATACTTCAGTCTCCTTAGCGTATCGGTATGTATCTTTTACATCCTTTCCAGTAAATGGTTTATATTGCTCTCATATTGCATTCATCTTTACACATTTTTCTTTTGTAGGGCCTTCCGTAGCGGGCACAGTTTGGAACCTAGATCGCGCTTTAGAGACTCCGGTGATGGCTCTTATTCCTTCGACGGAGGTTCCTAGACAAGCTATAGACTTCGTGGATGTTACCAATGGTGCACCAGAGAATGTAGAGGACATTCCTGAGGCTGCCGTCCCTTTGGTCCAGAACGGACGAAGTATTGAAGATAATCATATCTCTCTCTTTCTATTTAACGATCTTTTAATATGTCTGACCCTTTCTTGTGTTTCTAGAGTTGCAGGAGTTGACGTTGTTTCCCCAATATATTTAACCTAATAAAAGAGCAAAGCTCTATTGAATTTAATGAGGCAGCACCTCACGTGCTCTCTATGAGGGTTCTAGCACCAGAGCTAATCTTATAGGATTAAATCCTATGGTGGCGCCTCACGTGCTCCTCACGCGGGCGCCAATATGCAAAGCACATAAGAGTTCATAACAAAGAGTTAAACTCTTAGATGGCACTGCATGTGCTCCTCATGCGGGCGCCAATATGCAAAGCACAGAAGAGTTCATAAGAGTTAAACTCTTAGATGGTGCCGCACGTGCTCCTTGCGTGGGCGCTAATGTGCAAAGCACATAAGTACCCATCTTAGAAATTAAATTCTTAAGTGGCACCCACGTGCACGACACGTGAGCGCCAAGCGCCCAGATAGAATTAAATTCTATAATACTTTATTAAACAGAGCTGTTGGATTAAAGATCCAACAGAGATAATAAATCATCAAAATACAGAATTAAATTCTTTTGGGAGAAAACATTTCCCAAATTTTCTAAAATAAGAAAGATACCTTCGGTTGGATTAAAGATCTAATTATAGAATAAAATTCTATTTTGGAATATATTCTCTCAATCTTTCTAAATAAGAAAGATTGCTCTCTGTAAAATAGAGAACCATTGGATTAAAAAATCTAATGGTGATTAAAAATCACCATTTTTACAGAATAAATTCTGTACAGGGAAAATATTTCCCCAATCTCGTTAAAAACAAGAATCATATTCTGTAAAAACAGAAGTCCTTGGATCAAAGATCCAATGGTGGATAAAATCCCCCAACTCAATTAAATCAATTGGAATCTCTCAATATGAGATTTTCTCAGAATTAAGTAATAAACTTGCCTCCACTATATAAAGGACCGAGACTTCAAGTCTCGAGAGAGGAGAAAAGGGAGAAAGAAAAAGAGGAAGAAGAAAAAACCCCAATAAGCTTCGGCAAAAATACAGGGAGCTCTTGAAAGAACAGAGAATTTAATTCTCAAAGAAGAAGACTCTCCTCCTCAAAAACCCTAGGTAAAGAAAACACAGAGATCAAAATATCTCCTTTTACCTATATAAGGGTTTAACCCTTCTCAAGAACTTAGTTATTTCTCTGGATCAGAGATCCACAAGACAAGTCTCCCACAAGTTGAGAATTTAATTCTCATTGGAAGGATCTTGTTTTTGAGAATCAAAGATTTAGAAAAGAATTAGATCCAAAAGAAAAAAAAGGAAAAAGAACCTATAAAAGAACTTAGTTCTTAAAGAAAAACCTGATCTCAGATTATCAAAATATGAAGATCTTGGTGATCATTAATGGTCAAAATGCCACCAACAGAGATTTAATCTCTAAAAAAGGAAAAAAGACTAGCGCCTCACGTTCTCCTCACCTAGGCACCCCCTTTTAACAGCTCCTAGCGCCTCATGTGAAAAACACACGGGTGCCCAAAACAGAAGGCCATCGCCTCACGTGAAACACACATGGGCGCTGAATAAAAATACTCAGCACTCCCTAATCGGCCGATGACAGCTAAGTGCTTAGCACTGATTGGGCAGCGCCCAGCGCCGCACGTGCTCCTCATGTGGGTGCCATACAAAAAGTGTCGAGCACTTTATAGGCAGCCAAAACGGCTGAGCTTAGCACTAATTGGGCAGCGCCTAGCGCTTCACGTGCACCTCACGTAGACGCCATAAAAAGTGCTTAGCACTTCACATTTAGTCAAAATGACTAAAAGTGTTCAACATTTATTTGGCAGCACCCATGACTGACTGCTTCACATGACATACATGTGAGCATCAGAGCTTAAATATGTGCTTAGCACTTTTACATGAAAAGAAAAGGGCTTAACAAAGAGAGCCCAAATAAGTGCTTAGCACTTTTGAATAAGAAAAAGGCTAAGTAGACTTAGCCCAAATTGGCTAAGTCTCTGAGATTTTCTTGCAGCTGAGCCCAATGCTCTTTTACTGGACCTTAAATAAAAATGATCCTTGAAATTTTACTAAGTTGATCTTGGTCTCAAATTAGACTAACGCATCCTTAGCAAGAACAAATTAAGCCCAAATGCTCACATATTTAATTTGATTAATCTCAAACCAAATTAACGGTCCTTAAATAAACCTAAGCCTAAATCTAAAATATACGTATTTGAACTAATCCGTGCCCTACGGGCGACGATATAAACTAGTTTGCATATACAATCCACAGGCAACCAAAACAAGCAAAAACACACACGACACGAAGTGAACTTCCAGGACAGGAGAAAATGATTATCGCAATGCGGTAACGTAATTAACTGCAAGGGATTGCGTCTGCAGGGAAGAGCATCCACACAATCAAAACCCCCCTCATAAAATGAGGGGGAATTGATAAAGTCTGCTACAACGGCCGCATCTGTCCAAACCTATGATATATGGTGCCATAAATCAACTTGGTATCTTCGGAGAGGTGGACGGATAAATCCAAATAGCATCTACCCCTAAATTCAGGCAAGACGATCCATCCCAGTTCGTCTCTGTTTTCGGCGGTGAACAGATTCTGGCACGCCCGGTGGGACCTTTTCCTCTTTCCACTCCACACTTCGTGTGTCGTGTTTCACGAACAAAATCGCGGTTCACTATGGTTGCCCTTGGATTCGAGGGACTAAAATTTGGTGTCTTGCTCCTGTGCAGAAAATTGATGGCTTCCAACTGCACCTCTTGCACCAGCAACTCTCACACCACCCCAACTGAAGGAGTGACCTACGGGCCCAACGTGGCCTCCATCTTTTCAAAGCAGGTGGGGCAAGTAACGCAAGCCACTACTGGGTTGTTCTTCGGGACCATGCTCCCACTAGTGGGTGTCGATGCCTTAGCGCCGCAGGATGAAGCTCCTAAGAGGTCGGTCTTCGATCGACCAGCGACCACAATGGCCCCTCTTAACGGGCCATCCAAAACTGACGTTTCAGTCTTCAACAGGCTGGGCAAGAACCCAAACGGGCCTGTAAAGAGGCTCGTGACACCTGAAGGGGCTACCCCAAAATGGATAGCCCTCCCAACTCCTACTACGGGAGAAGTTATCAAAGGTGCTTCCCCTACCAGAAAATCGTTCTTTGAAAGACTGGCCGGCCATCCTCAAACCCTGCCATGGACGTCAGTATTCAACAGGCTGACACCAACAACAGCCCCTCATCAAAGCCGGGGGTATGAAGAAGCCGCTTCCAAATCTGAGACGGTCCCGTCTGCAAGACATGCTCGACGTCGCTACTGGCACCGAGTGAGAAAAGATTGGGGCAACTCCCCCTCTGGATTTACTCCGCCAGCTCCAATGGTGGAAGTTGACGCTGCTGTTCTAACCGGGAAGAGCTTTGATTTGCTCAGGAGGGTACACAAGAACTCTCCAATGGCAGTGCTAAAGAAATCGCTGCCGCATGCAGAAACCACAGTGCAGGAAAAGATGAAGCGCCCCCATCAACGGCTCTCATCGCAAATTCATAGGGTCTGGCGAAAAGTCCAAGCCTCTGTGATTGATCAAAACTACTCTCGTCGACCAAAGAAATTGAAGACTCGGCAAGAGGAAGACCACCCCTCTGTCATACAGCGAGAGACTTCTTCTACACAGGTGCCTGTCATAATGGCTCCTTCAACTTCGACCTTCCACTAAAGGATGAGACCAGAGAAAATACCACCGCCTGCGGCAAATTCCAAAAGTGATGGACCCAAACACTCTAAGTCTGGGGGCATGATCGTGCATATGGTCTACATGGCTTCCGGGAAAGAAGAAAGTCGTACTTCCGTAGGTCATCGACCGTAAACTTGATCGCTGATAGAAGCCCAGGAGCAATAACAAAAACTCCAGGAGATGCTGACCAAAATGGTAGCTCTTACCGGGCAGAAAGAAAGCTCGGACACAACAGCCGAACAATGTCAGGAGCAGGAAACCGATACAGAGTTCCTGCGAAGGGTGATTGAAAGAAAGGATAAGGAAGCTGCTGAGCAGGCTTCTAACATAAAGCAGATGGCTCTATTGTTCTAAGATATGGTTGGAATGATGATCCAGCTAGAACCCGCAGCCGAGGATCCGCCGATAATCATAGAGGATGACAGAGGGGAAATATCAAACCCTCTTCCGGCTTTATCAACAGCCAAGGAGGAAACAATCTCTAAGGCTGCTCTTGATGATTTTATAGCTCAACAAATAAGAGCTTATCAAGAAAATGATGCGGCTGGCCAAATTGTCAGAACCGGGTGACCGTATCTAGGCTAGTATGACCAAATTAAATACCCGCCGAGATATACAATCCCCAAGTTCCATGTGTATAAGGGGACAGGCAACCCACACCAGCACGTCGCGCAGTTCAGAGCTTTGTGCGGAAACACTGGAGGCGACGACAAACTGTTGCTTCGTCAGTTCATTGGAAGCCTATCAGAGACGTCCTTTGAATGGTACTCGGAGCTCCCAAATGACTCCATGAGGACATTCACAGAGATAGAGCTACTTTTCACACAGCAGTTCGCCAGTGCAAGCGAGCGCATCCCAATCATGGCATTAATCGATGCCGGGGTAAAGCCAAGAGAAACCTAGGTCCAATATGCGATCCGGTGGCGAAACCTATGGTCAAAGTCCGAACAACGCATCGAAGAATCCCCCGCCGTGGGCATGTTCATCAGGACCCTTGATCCTTAAATTACTGTGTCCCAGTTCATGACGTTCTTCAAACTAACGACCTTCCAGGCTCTGATCAATAAACTAGCCCAAATGGACCAGATGAGCCACGGGCTTTCCTCCACAAGTAAAGACCCTTGAAATGCCAAGGGTAAATGGAAAGCGGCCTTCGTCGCTAACGCTAAAAAACAACCGAGTGGCCCAAAACCGGCTGCTCACCAAAACATTGCACGTCCACGCCTATCCCTGGAAGAAAGGCTAGGACGCGATTACTCGTTTCCTCGTGATAAGACGAGGAGACTATTTGAGTTGACAATGCGTAACAAACTCATCACATTACCAGACCCACGGTGTCCACCGCAACCCGGCGACGTCAACAACCCCAACTATTGCTCCTATCACAGAATGGTGAGCTACCCAATTGAGGATTGCTACGTATTCAAGAACTAGGTCGAGGACCAGTATCAACAGGGGAAGTTCGCGCTGTCTGAGAACTGGAGGGTGAACCAACCACAGAATCACACTCCCAAAAAGGTGGATGCGCTGGGGGCATCATGCTCGCTCGTGGAAGAAACTCCATGGGAAGTCGTTCTTTCAGCTAAAACCAAAAAAATGCTGAAAGATCTACAGGCATGTTCGGCATTCAGGTGGGAAAGCCTACTTGAACCTGAAATTATCGAAGGGATGCTTAAACCGCGCCCCGTACCGAAATTGTTGACAAAGGGAAAAATCCCCAAGTCAGGCCTTCAAAGTCTTCGAAGAAAAAGAAGAAGACCAAGAATCTTATGCATCCTGCCGAGTAAGATGAAAAGCGCACAGACCTACAAAAATACATTGACGCGCTGGAGGAGTACAACCAGAAGGCGTGGAAACCGGTCACGCTTGAAGAGTTCCTCAAGCATATTCTGGAGAATGAAGATAGTGACTGATGAGGAAAATGACTCATCAGAAGAAATCGAATACCGTGTAGCAAGTTGCCACATAGTCTCCCATTTGTTGTTAAGTGACGAAGAAACTCCCTCAGAGTCAGAAAACAACGCAGAGGAACTGGGGGCAAAATCGGCGCTAAAATCCCCGGAACTGCCAGAAGACCCGATTGATAGGCTGTTAAACGAAGCCTTTCAAAAAAGCAAAGCTGACCAAGAACGCAAAACAGGTATATACGAAAAGGCTAAGCGTCAGCGTCAGGATGACGAAGCTGCGGCAAGGTGGAGTCGTAAAGTACTTTAAAAAAACCAAAGCATGCCTACGATAAATAAGAGCAGGATCAAGGCAGAGAAGCAGTTTGCCAAAGCCCTGTCAATGGGAATGAAGCTGCCACCTCTCGTAGGAAACACTCCCGGGGTCATTTGCCTCGACGGAGAGGATTCATATCCAAACTATTGCCTATATCATCGGAGGGTCATCTATTGGCTATAGTGCACTTAAGGCAATTATTGTAATCACCGGCAGGTGATTATGATAATTGAGGGAAGAACTATACGGATAGAACAATCTTATTCAAAATGATAATATCTATCTGGTTTGCCTTTATCATCATATACATGTATCATGTGGTATTACAGATCACTATTACATATTGATAGAGCCCATAGGATTCTTGCTTGACTACCAGTATTATGATGGCGATCATATACGTGAGAGCTGGGTGGTCTATAAGCACATCCTTAAATGTCCCTAGTCGAGAGAGTATCAAGACCGGGCATTGATACTCCAGAGTAGACTAGTGTGCACTTATCAAGACCTCGAAGAGGGGCGGTGGCCCGGTCTCACAAGCCATTCGTGTCAGTTAGTCACCTAACATAGTATACCGGTGCTCATTGGATTATGAGTATACTGGACGGACTCGCCAGGAACATGCTAGTTGGTATTATACCTATTGTCAGATAGCAGTTCCAAGGTGACATGTGTACATGTTAGTCTGTCGACCTGAGATTGTCATTTGTCTCGTGTGAGTTCCCACTGTGCTTTGATTACTACCCTACCACGGCTCAAAGGAGTCATGCAAACAGGTTTTAGTTGGGTATAGTCTCGAGCAACATGGAGGCAGTGTGCTGATCATCGGGGATTCATATCTCCCGGTATTGGGAGTTGATGTCGCGAGGTGCACAGGTGCCTATCACCAGAAATCCTTGGCCAAGGTAGACGAGAATTACTGATTTGGATCAGTAGTTTCTCAGTTGGTGATGGGCTTCATACCGACACGAAATATCGTGTTATTAGGGGTCTGACTTTATCCACCCCCTAAACACGATATGCGATACTCTTAGACGAACGGAATGGACTGTACGGAGATTGTCACGGACAGGCTCAGTAGGGGTTTGGATGAGTTTGATCGTCGGCCTTCCTCTCGCTTAATACCTGGGTAGCTGTTATGTACAGCTAGTGCCACTGACGTGCTTGTGGTTAAACCCACTGCTAACATATTGACGAGTCTTTAGAGTCCCAAGCAGAGGGTTTCCCTGCTTTGGACGAAATGATGTAGAGACTGTATGGTTTTACGGCAGGGTTCGATCATATATGTGCACTTGTGCACGTATCATGATTCAGACGGATAATACTAGTGGGCTTTGGTTTAAGCTGGATCCTAGTATTATATTATTGGATTATTTTCGTCTCTTTGTATTTGTATTTTTCAGAATACGGATACGAGTTTGTATATACGGATGAGGGGTATTCTTGTAATTTATTACAAGATTACTTTTAGAAGATGCCACGTCATTTTTGTTTTAACCATTTTGTTAAATGGTTAAATGAGGTGGAGGATGAGGTGTTCTATGCATATATGGAAGCATGGCTCACTTGGTGACTCATGGAGTGACTCATGGTTACTATTGTGGCATGCTTGATATTTGTGTGCGGTGAGATATTTTTGGTTTGCATAATTATCTTTCACAACACTTGGCCATTTTCATGGTTGAAAAAACACCACACTCTTATCCTCTTGCTTCCTTCTTTTACCTCCACCCTAAATGTCTCATGTGTTGAGAAACCTAGAGTGTTTTGGAGATAAATTAATCCATCACTAGACTCTATATCCTCTAGGCTATCTAGTTTAGCGAACTAGGTACCCTAGTTATCTCGGCTATGAGGTTGGAGCTTGAACTACATATCCTCAGGTGGATCATCTTCGATGGAGGGAGACCGGAGACCAAACTTGATCATGGTGGCCACTTGGAGCTTGGGAAAATGGTTAAAGACTGAAAGACACGGATCATTCAGTATAACTATTCTAAACTCCTCTTTAGTTTGCTAGCATTAGGTTTATGGTAGATCCGGGTTATAGGGTTGTTCTAGCGCCAGTTTATAAAATTTTTTGTTCCGCAAACTGTCACGGTAGATGGCCAGGGTACTAGCATAACCCAACATGGTATCAGAGCCAACCCATAAACCCTTAGCTAGTAGTTTAAACGATATTTAAAGTAACAAAACCGAAACAACTCCGAAACAATACGTAAAATATTCAAGTTGTTGTCGATTTTTTAGAGTCTTTTAATTTTTTTTTAAACAATTGCAGAAGGCTACTCATCTTGTTACTAGAACACCCTCAAAACACGAGCCCCAAATGCCAAAATTTGGCTGACGAGGTTGCCTGAATTCCCGGCCTGGCCTGTCCCACATGGGTTTTGGGACTTCAATTTTTTGGGGTGTTCTAGTCTCTTGAATATTAGTTTTCAGGTATTGTTTGTTTTTGCCCAGATTGCACATTCTGTCATCTTATGGTTTGGGGCAATACGGAGTGTTTCGAAGTCGCTATTTTTAACACCGTTTAAAAGTTTTCAGTACATACATTACTATCTGTGACCGTGAATGTCATTAGAGCGGTATAACCCATCTGACTGCTATATGTTCTTTTAGACGGGTTTGAGAACATGACATTCACGTTGATGTTCTGTGTTGTGCTGAGGTTGTGGTTGGATTGTCGTTGTTGATAGCCAGTGGTGCAATGATAGTTGTACAGTTCAGATTCATTTGTACATTTGATATTGCGGGGCGAGCGTCCGACATATGGAATGCCATCTCTGCCTGTTTGTATATTATTTATTTGGGTCACGACCTGGTTGAGGTCTATGTCACCCTTGTAAATATATTTTCATATTCTGTACTAGGATTACCCCGCGGAGGAGTGCTAGAATAGCCAGGTTCTAGAGGCAACGGACCCGCATCTCATGCCATTGAGATGGAGGAGGCCTCACTCTAGAATTGGTAGGCTATTCGACGCATTCGTAAGGGTTACAGGTTGACCCATGGAGGGTGCTCAAGTTACCGAATTCCGTGTAGTGCTGGGTGGCCCATTCACTTTGTTGATTGGGGTTTCCTCACTTCTGGGATTGGCGGGTAACTTTCCGTGCTCGTAGGGGTCCAGGATTTCATTGTTAGTTGTATGTATGCCCTAGAGACCAGTATTGTACAGATGATGTATATTATATTGGATGCTTGGACATATATAGAGATGACTTTCTTGCTCGATATGATAGTATGCTATCTGGTTACTCTTTATCTTAACATGTACACTTGTCTCTTTATACTGTCTTATAGTTACATGTTGGTAAAGCCCTTAGGATGTGTACTTGACTACCTGGACTATGATGCAGATCATACTAGTGGGGACATGGTAGTCCATAGGTACATCCTTCAAGGTCCCTAGTCGTGGGTATATCGAGACAGGGCATCGATATACCAGTGTAGACTAGCGTATACGCTTCTCGACCCATGAGATGAGCGATGGATGATCCCATATCCATTGGTGTTTGACATCAGAGATGGTATACGGGTGCTCAGTGGAGACTGGGTACACTGGACGGACTCGCCGAGAACTCCCAGATGGTATTATACCTCACGTCAGATGGCAGTTCTCAGGTGACACTTGTGCAGGTTAGTCTGTAGACCCGAGATCGTCATAGAGTCTTGTGTGATTCCCACTGTGCTTTGATCTCCACCTTACCACGTCCATGAGGGCGTGCAAAACGGTGGTCTTTGGGTACAGTCCCGAGTCACATGGAGGCAATGAGCGATAGGAGGGGTTTCGTCTCTCCCGGTATTGGGGGTTGATGTTGCGCAGTGCTCGATTGGCCGTAACAGGGAAGTCCCTGGCCAGGGCTGATCAGAGATTTGCTGGTAAGTGTTACCAGTAGTTTCTCGACCCGTTATGAGCCTTACATCGGCACGACTTATCGGTTATTGGGGTCTGACGTTTACCACCCCTAGACTTGATATGCGACGTATCAGACGAACAGACCGGACTGTACGGTAAGTGTTACTGGTCGGATTCGCAGGAGTGTGAGCGGGCTAGCTCGTCAATCTTCTGATCTCTCAATACCCGGGTGGCCGTTACGTTTAGCAGACCGCTTGCGGCTTGTGGGTGCTTGATATGATCATCATCTGCTACCGGCGTATTGATGAGTCTTTAGAGTCCTACACAGAGGTTTCCTGGCTCAAGCGAAATGAAATAGGAGCGCATATGAGATATGTGCGGGACCGAGAATAATGCGAGTATGTGATACCGTATTTGATTCTCGCGATTAATGTTTCGATTGGTTGTATGTGATATAACCTAGTTATCGAATCGAAGATCGATTCGATAAGCCGATACATTGAATACTAGTCGGTCATGTGCGACATGACCGGATCATTGAATCAAGTGTTGATTTAATGATTTAATGTATAATTATATATTTGATATATTACTTTACATTAACTAGTATTGGTTCACTTTAAACGGATTTTTCTCACTTGATGCACATTGTATATGTGATATGCTTTTGTGCACATTTTTGTATCATGTTTGATGATACTTGATCATTTGGTTAAATGTGTAGAATTAAACCATGGTTAATTTGATAATTAGGGTTTTACATATTCATTTATTTATTTATTTATTTGGAAATGATTTAAAGAGAATGGTGTCTTTCTTTTGTCATTAGTTGAAGCTTCATGAAGCCTTGACTTTTGCAACCATTCTTGTCCTCATGCTTAACCCTAACTCTCCAAATGACCATGGTTTATTCTCTACACTTAACCCTAGTTAGATTATGATAAGCATGGATTTTCTTTTCATTTTAAAAGAACTTATCATAAAACTAGCTTCATCTTCTCCTTCTTCTTCAACATAGAAACCTTGATGCCATCAATGGCAACTTGAGTTCTAGTGAGAGAAATCCAATTCTAAAGTGAACCCACCTCCTATTTCTTCACCCTCTATCTCTTGCCAAGTTGTTTTGGGTGTTTTCTTCACAAGTTTCACAACTTTGTGTAGTCGGAGCTTGAACTTGTGATGCCTTGACATAGATCGTCTTTGACACGAAGCCGACGACCTAGCTCGCCCGTTTCTCCGATGAAGCCGACGATTGAGTTCGGGATTCATGATGGACAGCGAGAGGACACCCACGTGGAGCTAAGGAAGTGGAGAACCGGATCTACAAAGGTTGTAGCATCTAACTTTTAGTTAAGTAGTTAACTAGATTATCTTTTCGCCTAGATTTCTAGTCAACGATCCGTATTAGGGTTTCTCGGCACCCATAAAATTTGAAATTGGCATGGTTGATGCCTTGTGAGACCTCTATAGTGTGTCTAGGAACCCTACAGTGGTATCAGAGCCTAGCTAGAGCCTTAGGCGAAGTCTAGACGACGTTTGAAACCCGAATACGCATCGAAACCCTAACACATGATGCTCTCTGGACATTTTCTAAAAACTGGGATTTTTCCAAATTAAAAATACTTAAAAAATTCAGCAGGGAAATCTAAGAATTACGATGCAAAAATTATTCCATGAACAGTAAATAGTGCGGCGGAACCGCAGCAGAAGCCTGGCTTCTGCGGCGGTTCCGCGGCGGTTTGATGACGTCACCCCTCATGCTTTGCACAGTAATTCATCATTTCAGCAGCTGAGTTTTATTGGTATTTTTAATATTTTTTCAAGAGTTGAATTTTCTGGGGTGTTTTAGAGCTTCGATGTTTCGATCGGATTATCAAATTTCGTCTTTGTGTATTTCCGGATAATTTTTAGAATATGTTAAAAAGTTCGACCGGATATAAATACACAATTTTCCCCTGTCGGGAAATTTCCAAGTGTTGGATTTTTCCGTAGTTTAACGACGTTCTAAGTAGTGCAAGTAACGCGATGGACCCTCTAGAAGTCAACAAACCTTAACTCGATTATGTGACCGTCTTGAACTGCCCTTTGAACCTTCCGGTTTGGGGCAGTACGGCGTGCCACATGTGAGGCGTTGGCTTGACCCTTCTACGGCTGGAACGTTGGTACTGAGGCACGAACTGAATGTTGTTAGACTTATTTCATGTGTTGAGCTGTATCGGGAAAACTTGGGTATTCGACTGTTCGATCGGAAAGTTTAACATTTTCTGTTTATCTGGAATGTGATACAATAATTGGAATTCACAAACAGTTATGAGATAACTGAATGAAAGTTATAAATCTATCGGTTTAGTTTCACTAGATATTGAAAAGAGTTTTCGATAATGAGACTAAAATGCGGGGTTTATAACTGTTAGGCATGTGATGTCTAAAGAGGTTGCGGATTCCAACTGTTGTAGTTTTACACTTTCTTTTCTGTGACCGTAAGTGTAGTATGTTCATATCGCCGGTTTCGTTGCTATACGTCAACGACAATTGGGGTATGCATACTTACTTACGTTGATGACATGTGATTTTATGTGTTGCTGGATATGTTATATTGGATCGTCGTGTTTGAATAGCCGGGGGTTTTTATGTGAGATGAGTGTTTTTCCTTTTCATTCATGTAAAAACTTGTATGTAATATTCTTTTATTTGGGGCACTTCCAGGTAGCGGAAGATGTCACCTTTTGTATATTATTTACTTTTCCGCATTAGGATAGACCCAAGGAGGGGAGCACAAGTAACCGGGTTCTGGGGTTCAGTGGGAGACCATCTCGAGGAGTCGAGTCCGGGTCTCCTAACCCTAGAATTGGCAGGGTTGCTTGCCGCTCTCGTAGGGGTCTAGGGGTGTGGGATTGGCTATTCATCACGACCGTGGAATCCGTGTTTTATACTGGCTCGTATTGAAAACACGGACGTCCTAGTATATCCAATATTTCATATGTTTCTTCTGCTGCGATATCTGTGATGTGATCATGTGATGTTCTGTGATAGATACAGTATATAGTATATATGATATATTATATAGACGTTACTTATGTTTTGCACCCGCACTAGCCCTGCCCTGCTCTGTCGTTAGTTACCTAACCTAACGGTGCACGAGGGGACATCGAGGCGAATGCGGATGGCATAAGTGTATGTCGTATTTATCTGTGATGCTTAGGTATTTAAATGATGGGACTTCATTAATGTGATTAATGAAAGAAAAGAAACCTAAGATGTTGTAGAATCAAATTTTAAACTAAACAGGTAGCTACAGTTCTTGCTTTGCATAGCGGTATATATGATATACCCTGCACCTTATTCGATGAGGAAAGGACCGAGATCCCTTCACCGGGAGTGACTCCTTTAGCAATAACTGGCAGATGCTACACACTCGGTTTGTTTTTGATTGCTTCTATAGTTTCTGCTTTGCACAGCGATATATATGATATATCCCGCACCTCATTCGACGAGGAAAGGGCCGACGATCCCCTCACCGGGAGTGACCCCTTTAGCAAAACTAGAAAAGCCTCAAAATCACTCCATTTCAAAACTTCATTTGATTCTACAACGATATCAAGTTCATTACGCAATAGGTTTTCAGAAAAACCTGTCGTAGCCCTCCGTCATTTCAGATAAAGACTATTTAGTATTCGTGCTGCGTTTGTTGACCTCTGTCAAGGCGTAGTGTGCGGTAGCTAACTAGTATTTTATCTGCTTATGCATATGATGCAGATTGGATTAGGGTATTCATACAACCTTGTTGACCTCTGTCAAGGGTCGTGCAAGTGGGTTTGATTCAATCAAGAAATGACGGGTTGAACTTGACTAGTGCACTATGGTTTGTTGACCTCTGTCAAGGTCATGGCACACTAGGGGCAAAATATTATCGGGAATTTCAAGTGTTGAAATTTGCAATGAGATTGCATACCTTCTATGAGATAGTTGGATCCCGATACCCACTGCGAGTAAGAGTTACTCCTGGGAGAGTTTTACACATTACAATTAGCCGATCAAGTAGGTGTCTAGAAAGGTGTTAACGAGGTTACGCCTCTGGGAAAACGAGGTTTACATTAATTAGGTTCGTGCGAAAGCACGGGGGACCTCCCTCAAAGTACCGATACTGGCCTGGCTGAAATATTGGCGAACTTGTAGTGTGTAATTAATCCCGGCTAGTCTTTCCTTTTAGGGTTTGAAGGAAGATTTGATAAAAAGCAGTGGGAGCCATCCTGATTAGATAAGATAATAACCAATCTAATCTTGCACGAGCATACGCTAAAGTGTTTTCTTCTCTCTCTCTCCAGGTAGCGACCATTTCATGTCCTAATAAAGATAATAATATGGATGTATTGACTGAACCCGCTTATTATATTGAGCAGGGGAACGTTGGACCCGTTCTTTCTTATAAGAGTTATGAGACTGAACAGGGAATAGGAGAATATCTAGATTCTCAAGCCGCCCAAAAGAAAATACATGTTGATGCATCTTCTTCGGGTGTGTTAGTTATTGAGAACTGTTTTTCAGTTCACCCTACGTCCTGGGTATTAGATACCGGATCAGGATCCCACATATGTAAGCAGTTACATGGGCTACGGAAAGGTAGAGAACTGGGAAAATGTGATCATTCCGTTCAAGTAGGGAATGGGGCAAATGTTGCAGCCAAAGCTGTTGGCATATATCACCTGGTATTACCAAATGGTGATACACTAGTTCTGAATGAGTGCTATTATATACCGAACATGATGTGCAACATTATATCAGTCTCTTTATTAAGTAAAGAAGGATATAATTTTGTAGTAAAGGATAATGTTATGAACATATTCCTAGATCAAAAGTTGATTGCATCAGGCTCGTTACATAATGGCATATTCATTCTAAATCAGAATACAGTCCTCGATATACAAAACACACACAAGAGGAAAAGTTCAGAAATGAACGAATCCTACTTGTGGCACTGTAGACTTGGTCATATCAATGCGACACGACTGGCTAAGTTACATAAGGATGGTTATTTGAATTCATTTGAATTATCATCTTATGATACTTGCCATTCATGTCTCAAAGGAAAAATGACCAAAGCTCCGTTTAGTGGACACAGAGAAAGAGTTAATGAACTCTTACGACTAATACATAGTGATGTATGCGTTCCCATGTCTACGCATGCCAGGAACGGTTCTTCCTACTTCATTACATTCACTGATGATTTCTCTAGATTCGGACATGTGTTCCTGATGAAACACAAGTCTGAAGCTTTTGAGAAATTCAGGGAATATAAGCACGAAGTAGAAAAACAAACAGGCAAAAGTATTAAGATCCTTCGATCTAATCGAGGAGGAGAATACTTAAGCAATGAGTTCCTAGATTATCTAAAAGAGAATGGGATTCTCTCTCAGCTTACTCCTCCTTATACACCACAGCACAACGGTGTATCGGAGTGGAGGAATCGCACCCTATTAGATATGGTGCGCTCTATGATGAGTACAGCTGAGTTACCTATTTCCTTCTGGGGGTATGCGCTTGAGACAGCAGCATACCTATTGAATCAAGTTCCAACTAAATCTGTACCTACCACACCATATGAGATATGGAGTGGGAAGAGACCATGTCTTAAACGAATTAAGATATGGGGTTGTCTGGCCTATGTCAAAAGGCAAAATCCAGACAAACTCGAGGCACGGTCAGTTCTATGTAAGTTTGTGGGATATCCTAAACATTCAAATGGATATTTTTTCTACCACAGTGAACAACAAAAAGTGTTTATTGCACAACATGCCACCTTTTTAGAAAAGGAATTTCTTGCAAAAGAGATTAGTGGCTCTGAGGTAGAACTGGAAGAAATTCCAGAAACACAAACTATAACTGAAGATTTAGTGGAACCAGAAGATTCGGTAGTACCCGACGAACCTCAGCCTCTCCGCCGATCTAGTAGGGTTTCTCGTCCACCTGAGAGATACTACGGTTTTCTCATTGATGGTGGAAGCGAGGATTGCATCATGGAGGATGATGACCCAACTAGCTTCGAGCAGGCCATCATGAGTGGGGACTCAGTGAAATGGCTGGATGCTATGCGGTCCGAGATGGAATCCATGTACACCAACAAAGTATGGACTTTGGAAGTTGCTCCTGAAGGGGTAAAACCCATTGGGAGCAAGTGGATCTTCAAGAAAAAACTTGGTGTAGATGGGAAAGTGGAGACTTTCAAAGCTAGACTTGTAGCAAAGGGTTTTCGTCAAAGACCAGGTGTGGACTATGACGAAACCTTTTCTCCAGTGGCTATGCTTAAATCCATCCGGATCATGCTTGCCATCGCTGCATATCATGATTACGAAATCTGGCAAATGGATGTTAAGACCGCCTTTCTAAATGGTGATTTAGAAGAGTGCGTGTACATGACTCAGCCAGAGGGCTTCGTAGACAGTGGGAGCAGCGGGAAAGTGTGCAAGCTGCTTAAATCCATTTATGGATTAAAGCAAGCATCGCGGAGTTGGAACATCTGCTTTGACGTCGTTATCAAAGAGTTTGATTTCGTCAAAAACCCAGATGAACCTTGTATTTACAAGAAGGTGGCAGAGAGTAAGGTTGTCTTCCTCGTATTGTACGTAGACGACATACTCTTGATAGGAAATGATATTCCTATGCTGCAATCGGTCAAGCTCTTCTTATCACAAAGATTCTCAATGAAAGATCTTGGTGATGCCTCCTGCATATTGGGAATTAGAATCTATAGAGATAGATCTAAACGGATTTTGGGATTGTCCCAATCCAGGTACATTGACACCATACTAAAGAGGTTTAGTATGGAAGATTCTAAGCGTGGGAACTTGCCCATGATCTCTGGAGTCACTCTCTCCAAAGAGATGTCTCCCAAGACTGATTTGGAGAGAGCTCGCATGCAAGGGATACCCTATGCTTCGGCTGTAGGCTCTATCATGTATGCGATGCTATGTACCAGACCCGATGTTGCATACTCACTAAGTGTAGTGAGTCGGTATCAAGCAGATCCTGGAGAGAGTCACTGGACAGCTGTGAAGAGCATTCTCAAGTACTTACGAAGGACTAAAGAGATGCTCTTGGTGTATGGTAATGGAGAACTCCAGGTGGAGTCCTTTACCGATTCGAGCTTCCAGAGTGATAAGGACGACTCTAAGTCGCAGTCGGGCTTTGTCTTTACCCTTTACGGAGGGGCGGTTAGCTGGAAGAGTTCCAAGCAGGAAACCGTGGCAGACTCGACGATGGAGGCTGAATACATCGCTGCCAACGATGCTGCCAAAGAGGCTGTCTGGATCAAGAAGTTCATTACTGAACTTGGTGTGGTTCCATCCATTGAGCATCCAATACCTTTGTATTGCGATAACAATGGAGCGGTGGCTTTGGCCAAGGAACCTAGGTCCCATCAGCGATCCAGGCATATTCTGAGGCGGTATCACCTGATCCGGGAGATAGTTGATCACCGGGAGATCGAGGTCAGGAGGGTTGACACGAAGAACAACACGGCGGATCCACTCACGAAGGCCATTCCCCAGATACAGTTTGAGAGACTCTTCGGGATGCTCGGTATGCGATACTACAGCAGCTGGCCCTAGTGCAAGTGGGAGATTGTTAGTTGTATGTATGCCCTAGAGGCCAGTATTGTACAGATGATGTATATTATATTGGATGCTTGGACATATATAGAGATGACTTTCTTGCTCGATATGATAGTATGCTATCTGGTTACTCTTTATCTTAACATGTACACTTGTCTCTTTATACTGTCTTATAGTTACATGTTGGTAAAGCCCTTAGGATGTGTACTTGACTACCTGGACTATGATGCAGATCATACTAGTGGGGACATGGTAGTCCATAGGTACATCCTTCAAGGTCCCTAGTCGTGGGTATATCGAGACAGGGTATCGATATACCAGTGTAGACTAGCGTATACGCTTCTCGACCCATGAGATGGGCGATGGATGATCCCATATCCATTGGTGTTTGACATCAGAGATGGTATACGGGTGCTCAGTGGAGACTGGGTACACTGGACGGACTCGCCGAGAACTCCCAGATGGTATTATACCTCACGTCAGATGGCAGTTCTCAGGTGACACTTGTGCAGGTTAGTCTGTAGACCCGAGATCATCATAGAGTCTTGTGTGATTCCCACTGTGCTTTGATCTCCACCTTACCACGTCCATGAGGGCATGCAAAACGGTGGTCTTTGGGTACAGTCCCGAGTCACATGGAGGCAATGAGCGATAGGAGGGGTTTCGTCTCTCCCGGTATTGGGGGTTGATGTTGCGCAGTGCTCGATTGGCCGTAACAGGGAAGTCCCTGGCCAGGGCTGATCAGAGATTTGCTGGTAAGTGTTACCAGTAGTTTCTCGACCCGTTATGAGCCTTACATCGGCACGACTTATCGGTTATTGGGGTCTGACGTTTACCACCCCTAGACTTGATATGCGACGTATCAGACGAACAGACCGGACTGTACGGTAAGTGTTACTGGTCGGATTCGCAGGAGTGTGAGCGGGCTAGCTCGTCGATCTTATGATCTCTCAATACCCGGGTGGCCATTACGTTTAGCAGACCGCTTGCGGCTTGTGGGTGCTTGATATGATCATCATCTGCTACCGGCGTATTGACGAGTCTTTAGAGTCCTACACAGAGGTTTTCTGGCTCAAGCGAAACGAAATAGGAGCGCATATGAGATATGTGCGGGACCGAGAATAATGCGAGTATGTGATACCGTATTTCATTCTCGCGATTAATGTTTCGATTGGTTGTATGTGATATAACCTAGTTATCGAATCGAAGATCGATTCGATAAGCCGATACATTGAATACTAGTCGGTCATGTGCGACATGACCGGATCATTGAATCAAGTGTTGATTTAATGATTTAATGTATAATTATATATTTGATATATTACTTTACATTAACTAGTATTGGTTCACTTTAAACGGATTTTTCTCACTTGATGCACATTGTATATGTGATATGCTTTTGTGCACATTTTTGTATCATGTTTGATGATACTTGATCATTTGGTTAAATGTGTAGAATTAAACCATGGTTAATTTGATAATTAGGGTTTTACATATTCATTTATTTATTTGGAAATGATTTAAAGAGAATGGTGGCTTTCTTTTGTCATTAGTTGAAGCTTCATGAAGCCTTGACTTTTGCAACCATTCTTGTCCTCATGCTTAACCCTAACTCTCCAAATGACCATGGTTTATTCTCTACACTTAACCCTAGTTAGATTATGATAAGTATGGATTTTCTTTTCATTTTAAAAGAACTTATCATAAAACTAGCTTCATCTTCTCCTTCTTCTTCAAGATAGAAACCTTGATGCCATCAATGGCAACTTGAGTTCTAGTGAGAGAAATCCAATTCTAAAGTGAACCCACCTCCTATTTCTTCACCCTCTACCTCTTGCCAAGTTGTTTTGGATGTTTTCTTCACAAGTTTCACAACTTTGTGTAGTCGGAGCTTGAACTTGTGATGCCTCGACGTAGATCGTCTTTGACACGAAGCCGACGACCTAGCTCGCCCGTTTCTCCGATGAAGCCGACGATTGAGTTCGGGATTCATGATGGACAGCGAGAGGACACCCACGTGGAGCTAAGGAAGTGGAGAACCGGATCTACAAAGGTTGTAGCATCTAACTTTTAGTTAAGTAGTTAACTAGATTATCTTTTCGCCTAGATTTCTAGTCAACGATCCGTATTAGGGTTTCTCGGCACCCATAAAATTTGAAATTGGCATGGTTGATGCCTTGTGAGACCTCTATAGTGTGCCTAGGAACCCTACATTCATTGCACAGGCTATCCACATGACAAGGAACGTCGGGTCTCATTTGCGGCTCAAATGAAACCCGAGGCTCCAAGATTATCTACCATTCTGTGTTGCTTGTTGAGATTCTGTGATGTCGCTTATATCATGCCTGGGATGAATGTTATATATATTTATATATATACTAGTAGATGTCATATATGTTTTGCATCCTCGCTAGTCCAGCCCCCGCTCTGCCGTTAGTTAAGTAACCTAACGGTGCATGACGGGACCCCGTGGTGAATGCGGATGACATATACGTACATTGTATTTTCGTTCTTTTCTGGTGTGATATGGATTAATTGACGGGACTTCATTAATTCTGATTAATGCAAGGGAAAAAAACATATATTATGTTGTTGGAACCAGGTTTTTGAAAACTGACATTACAGACGTTTCCTTTTGCTTTGCACAGTGGTATTCGGTTATGAGTATCCAGCACCTCATTCGACGAGGCAAGAGCGGAGACCCCTTCACAGGGAGTGACCTCTTGGGCAAAAGTTTGCGTCTGTGTAATAACTTCACTATAGTCGAATATTTTGCTTTGCATCGTGGTATTCATTTTGGAATATCCTGCACCTCATTTGATGAGGAAAAGGCCGAGATCCCGTCACAGGGAGTGATCTCTTTAGCAAAAGTTTTCGCCACTATATATTTGTAAAAAACCACTCGGTTTCTTCAACAATATCAAGTTCATTACGTTAAAGGGTTTTTCACCAAAAACTTAGCCGTAGCCCTCCGTCATTTTAGACAAGTGGCAGTTATTATTCGTGCTATGTGCGTTGATCTCTATCAAGGCATAGTGAACGGTAGCTAGATGTTACTTATATGTTGCATCTTAGGATGCGATTAATTAGGACAGGCGCATAGCCACTTTAGTCTCAATCAAGGGCTTATGCGGGTGGGTCTAAGTTAATCTAGGACAATGATGGGTTGAACTTGACTTGCGACTTATGGAACATTGGTCTCTATCAGGACCATATGACACTTGGAGCAAAAACCACATCAGGAATTTCAAATATATAGGAAACTTGTCAGGCATACGTATACCTTCTGGAGTGTGGTGACTTGAGTGGATTCCATCAAGTTATAATGCGATGATAGTTGGATCCCGATTCCTACTGATGCGTAGGTGTTACTCCTTGGGTGATTTTAGATGATCCCGACTAATTCTCCTTTTAGGGTTTGAGGGAGAATTCGAGAAAACAGTGGGAGCCATCCTGATTAGATAAAGTGATTAACCAATCTAATTTAGGTTAGAGTGCACGCTGGGTGTTTCTTTTCTCTCTCTCTCTCTTTGGCAGCGACCATGGCCTGACCCTAGACTAAAACTCATGAACCAAGTTAACCGAACTTTCTTAAAACACTTTAACTTTTGGATTGTCATTTAGTCGCATATATCATTGCCACTCCTATATCACCTTTGCATTTCTCCAGAACACTCCATATCACTACGAAGATCCATATTGATTGGATGTGCCATCATATAGTTACATACGAACTCGAAGGAACTTGTTCCAGTTCGAGAATGGTTTCTGGTTCGGGAGAAATTGAATAAGATTATTTGGTTGTCTTTTATCTTTATCTTCTCTCAGGTTGCGAGGGCTCTTAGTATTAGGAGAGTGCACCTATTGAGCTTTTTGGATAGTCTTCTACCAAACCATAGGCAGGTGCCGAAAGGTAGGGAAGGAAGAAAACCAATTAGCTTAAGTGTGGTGTACAGAAGGTAATAAGCAAAGACATATAAATGGATTAGATTAAGGGTAAAGGAAATTGCGACTGCTATCATTCACGACGAAATAGAGTATACCCCTGCCACTCCTATATAACTTTGCATTTCTCCGGATCACTTCATATCACTATGAAGATCTATATTGCTTGGAAATTCCATCGTATAGTTACATACGAACTCGAAGGAACTTGTTCTAGTTCGAGGATGGTTTCCGGTTCTGGAGAAATTGAATAGGATTATTTAATTGTCTTTTCCCTTTACATTCTCTTAGGCTGTGAGAGCTCCTAGTATTAGGAGAGTACACCTATTGCGCTTATTGGATAGTCTTCTTCCAAACCTTAGGCTGGTGCCGAAGGGTAGGGAAGGAAGAAAATCAATTAGCCTAAGCGTGGTGTACAGAAGATAATAAGTAAAGACGTATAACGGGATTGGAGTGAGGGCAAGGAAATATACAGTTATAGTCATGAATCTGGATAGTGGAAGAGGCATTTATAGGAATACCCACTTACCCCTTCAAAACATTTTCATGTTTTAGTTTTACTGTGCGGTGTTAATTGAAAACTGTTTTCCTTATTAGATTCTAACTCCAGGGTATGTATTTACTATATTTGATTCTCACATCTGTATGGAATTACAGATGATGAGTGGGGGTAAGATATTGGGAATTGGATTATTAGATCCTCTATATATCGAAATTCTTTGTAATTGGTGATATTTGAGGAAATCACCTGGGTTTTGCCTAACGGCAAATATTTGGTTTTGAATATCCGTTGTCATGCACCAATTTAAAACTGATATATCTATACGTTTATTTTATAAAGTGAGATATAACCTTTTGAAATTATGTCTATGGCATTTACCTATATCAGTTGATGGTTAGGTAAGGTGCATTCAACAATGGTGTAATTCTTCTTAACCATGGTACAGTTTTCAACCTACGACGCAATGGTTTAGGTTATTAAACTCAATGGACTTATACAGAGTTTTGTATATTGTCCAGTTTCCATTAGGACAAAGGGATTGGTACTCGTACTATATTCAGTTTACTCATGACTTCTCTAATTTTAGACAAGTATTTCGTTGAAATATAAGGTCCAAATTTTGAGAAGTTATAGGTATAAGAATAGGGTAGAGAACCATATGTAGCAAGTATCAGGATTCTTCAAGGTGATCGAAAATGTAGATACTTGTGTTTGGTATTCCGTTGTAAGTAATAATTTTGAGAACATGCTTCTCTTTCAGGTTACTCATACGTGGATGTATTCCTGGATGAGTAATGTTATATGGCCTCCTTCCATTTGGTTGATATGCACTAGAAACAGCTGCATGATTTTTGAATCTGGTTCCAATTAAATTAGTACATTTGTTTCTATATTGGATATATAGAATGGATTCATATCTTAATGATGTTAAGGTATATGGAGTTGTCCGGCTGATACTTAAAACCAGAATCTGGACAAAATCAAGGCACGTTTCAGTAATGGCAGTTGTGGGTTATCCCGGGCATTGACGAGGGATAACATTCTACCATCTGGAAGATCAATAGTTATATTGTTCTTAACTCACCACCAGTTTAGTAAAATGGATTCTTTTCAGAAAACATTAGTGGGAGTATGGTAGAACTGGAAGTGATTCCAAAACCACAAACGATTACTGAAAATTTAGTAGAACCTAAAGATTCAAATATTTTCGACGATCCATTAACCACTCCGCGTTTGTTCCGAGGGACGAAGGAGGCTAGGTTAGCCGAAAGATAGTTATCGGTTCAAGGAAGCAAGGTTACCTTTGGTGGGTAACCTCAGGCACCCGAAAGGTACTTCGGTCTCCTCAAAGACAGTGATAGGGAGGTTTATGATTACCCAAACTTGCCACTATTGCTGTTCTAGAATATGAGGTCTGGCAGGAAGATGAGTATAACGTCATTCTAAACAAGTTTTAGAAGTGCACGTGTATATGACTCTGCCAGAGGGTTGTTGTAGTCAGTGGGAGCAGCGGAAGCATAGTGGGCAAGTAGCTTATACCTATTTATAGACTAAAGCAGGTATAGAGAAGATAGATCATCTATTTTTGATGTGACAGTCATAGAGTTTGACTTCATCAGAATAAGAGATGGATCAGGTAAGAAGGTAGTAGCGAGTGATGCCCTGGTATTTGGATGACATACACTTAATAGGAAGAGATCTTCCTATAATATGATTGGTTATACTGTGGATGTCACAAGTAGTTTCTCCACATAGGATATGGATAAAATATCAGGGATTCTAGTGACTAGATCTTGTTGGGTTGCCTAGCACGGCAACAAGTTTTCGGGAAGCATCATCCATGCCAATTTTAAAATTTTTCCGTTCTAGTAAACCCTAACCCTAGAATCGCTAGTAGAAAACCTGACGAAACATAATGTAAATACTTTACATCTAAAGTGAACAAGGAATACAACCTTTTTAGACCGGTCCTTCACTTCAATAGCTCTGTGTAGTAGTCCCTTCGCTGCGATCACGAACTCCCGGACTCTAGAGAGGCTCCCATGAAGAAACGAACAAGCTTTGCAACGAAGTCTTCGAGACCGAAGATGATCTACGTCGAGGAGACACTAACCCAAGCTACCTCTTCACTAATGGTGATATTAGTAAAGCAAACACCCTAAACTAAATGGCAAGTAGTAGAGGATGATGAAGTAGGAAGTGGGCTCACTTTAGTTTTATTTTTCTCACACTAATTTTTCACTTGGAAAAAACCTAGCAAGCTTTTTCTTTTGTTGAAGAAAAAGAAGAAATGAAACTTATGAGAGAGTGAGGTTAGAATTGCAACCATGGGTGAGTAAGTATCATGCCTAACTCATGTAGAGAATAAACCAAGATCAAGGGTTAAGGTTGGGTTAACAAATATCTTAAGGAATGACAAAAGAGTGGACTTGGTCAATGTTCTACAAGTTTCATCCAAGCTTGAAACATTGACTAAGTCTTCACTATTTTATGATAACTTAAGTCATAAATATCAAACCCTAGCTTTAACCCTAGTATGGTATAAGTCTCATACATTCATGTTGCAAGTGTAACCCAGCATGACACAACAATATATATCACATATATATTTTGTGTGCAAATAGAAAACAATACATATATCACATATATGTAAAGTGTATCAAATGTGAGAAAAGAAATCTTAAGTGAGCTAATACTAGTTAATGTAATGTAATATAACAAATATATAATTATACATTAAATTATCAAATCAACACTTGATTTAATAATCCGGCTATATTACATATAACCGACTAATATCAAATGTAACATCTTATCGAATCAACACTTGATCCGATAACCCGGCTATATCACATATAACCAATCATGTCACACATCACGAGATTAGAATGCGGTATCACATACACGCATTAATCTCGGTCCCGTACATATCACATATGTGCTCCTACTCCGTTTCGCTTGAGCCAGGAAACCTCTGTGTAGGACTCTAAAGACTCGTCAATACGCCGGCAGTGGGTGATGATCATATCAAACACCTACAAACCATAAGCGGTCTGCTAAACGTAATGGCCACCCGGGTATTGAGCGATCAGAAGATCAACAAGCAAGCCTGCTCGTACTTCTGCGAATCCACTCAGTAATACTACCGTACAGTCCGGTCTCTTCGTCTGATATGTCGCATATCATAGCCTGGGGGTGGTATAACGTCATACCCCAATAGTCTGATAAGTTATGCCGATACAAGGTCCATAACGGTTCGAGAAACCTCTGATAACACTTACTAATAAATCTCAACAACCCTGGCCAGAGGTTTCCTGTTATGGCCAATCGAGCATAGCGCAACATCAACTCCCAATACCCGAAGAGACGAAACCCCTCCTATCGCTCATTGCCTCCATATGGCTCGGGACAGTACCCAAAAACCACCTTTTTCACGATCTCTTGACCGTGGTATGGTGGAAATCAAAGCACAGTGGGAATCACACAAGACTCTATGACGATCTCGGGTCTACAGACTAACCTATAATAGCGTTACCAGAGAACTGCTATCTGACGATAGGTATAATACCATTTACAAGTTCTCGGTGAGTCCGTGCAGTGTACCCAGTCTCCACTGAGCACTCGTATACCTTCTCTGATGTCAAACACCAATGGATATGGGATCATCCATCGCCCATCATATGGGTCAAGAAGCATATACACTAGTCTAATCTGGAGTATCGATGCCCTGTCTCGATACTCCCACGACTAGGAACAATCTAAGGATGTACTTACCGACTACCTCTGCCCCATTAGTATGATCTCCATCATAATCCTGGTAGTCAAGTACTCATCCTAAGGGCTTTATCAACTTGTAATAGAGAGACAATAAGTGTACATGTTAAGATAAAGTGCAACCACATAGCATATTATCATGTCAAGCAAGAAAGTCCTCCCTATATATGTCCAAGCATCCACTACAATATACATTGCATGTACAGTAATGGCCTCTACGGCATACATATAACTAACAATCTCCCACTTGCATTAAGGCCATCTTTTGTAGTATTCCATACACAACAATATAGCAGTGGTTGTAGTATCCCATACTCAACCATCCCATAGAAGTTTCTTTAGGGGTAAGACCTTTGTGAGTGGATCCGCCGTGTTAACCTCAAAGTCTACTCTCCTTACCTCGATCCCTTGGAGATCAAACATCTCCCTGATCAGGTGATACTTACCTCAGAATATGTCTGGAACGCTGATGGGAGCTGCGTTCCTAGGCCAAAGCCACAACTCCATTGTTGTCACAATAACAGTTATTCAATGGTAGGAACCTTGTTCATCTCATGAACAAGAAATGCCCAGACAACCACTTTGGCAGCATCATTGGTAGCAATGTATTCTGCCTTTATTGTCTAGTATATCACGGTATCTAGCTTGGAACTCTTCCAACATACCGTCCCTACACTGAGGGTAAAGACAATGCCTGTGACTGACTCTCAGTCGACCTTATCACTCTGGAAGCTCGAACCAAGAACTTTCTTTTAGTGCTTCTCAAGTACTTAAGAATGTCCTCCACAGCTGTCCAGTGATTCTCCTAAGATCCGATTAATACCTTATCACAACTCCTAGTGAATCATCTACATCTGGTCTGGTATAAAACATCGCATATTTTGATAGAGCCTGCTGCCGAAGCATAGGATATCCCTTGCACGCGGGCTCTCTCCAAATCAGTCTTGGAAGACATCTTTTTGGAGAGAGTGATCCATGAGTAAGTGGGCGAACCACCATGCTTAGAATCTTCCATACTAAACCCCTTTAGTATGGTGTTAATGCACCTGGATTTGGGACACTCCCAACATCCACTTAGATCTATCACCATAGATCATAATCTACAAGATGTAGTAGGTATCATTCAAATCTTCTATTAAGAATCACCGTGATAAGAGGAGTTTGACCGAGTGTAGCATAGAAAACCATTTCCTATCAAGAGTATGTCATCTATGTACAATACGTAGAAGACAACCTTACTCTCTACAACCTTCTTGTATAAACAAGGTTCATCTACCATTTTGATGAAGTCAAACTCTTTGACCGTCACATCAAAATAGATGTTCCAAATCCGCGATGCGCGCATTGATCCTGATGGACATAAGCATAGGTTTGAAAGTCTCAACTTTTCCATCTACACCAAGAATCTTCTTTAAGATTGAATTGCTCCTAATGGGTTTTACCCTTTCAGGTGCAACATTCAAAATCATACTTTGTTGGTGTACATGGATTCCATCTTTGATTGCATAGCACCCAGCCATTTCACTGAGTCGCCACTCGTGATGGCCTGTCTGAACCTAGTTGGGCCATCATCTACCATGATGCAATCCTTGCTCTCACTGTCACCGAGAAGACTGTAGTATCTCTCAAGTGGATGAGGAACTCTACCAGATTCGCGGAGAGGCTGAGGTTTGTTGGAGACTATTGAATCCTTTGGTTTCAACAAATCATCAGCTGTTAGTTTGTCTAGCTGGAACTCTTTCCAGTTCTACCTCATGTCTGCTAATTTCTTCACAAGAAATTCCTTTTTTAAAAAGGTGGGATGCTGAGAAACAAAACCCCTTTTTGCTCCTCAGAGTGGTAGAAGATATTCCCTTGTGAATGTTCGGGATATCCTAACAAACCTGTACAGAACTGACCTTTCCTCGAGCTTGTCCGGATTCTGCTTTTCAACATAGGCCGGACAACCTCATATCTTAACTCATTTAAGACATGATCTCTTCCCACACCATATCTCATATGTAGTGGTGGGCCCTGATTTGGATAGAACCCCATTCAATAGGTATGCGGCTTCTCAAGTGCATAACACCCAAAGGGAAACAGGTAACTTAACAGTACTCATCATAGAGCGCACCATATCTTATAGGGTGCAATATCTCCGTCCCGATACACCATTGTGCTGTGGTGTACTTGAAGGAGTAAGCTAAGAGAGAATCACATTCTCCTTTAAATAATCCAGGAACTCCATGCCCAAGTATTCTCCTCCTCGATTACATCGAAGGACTTTAATACTTCCACCTGTCTGGTTCTCAACTTCAAGCTTATATTCGTTGAATTTCTCAAAAAGTTTCAGACTTGTGTTTCAACAGGAACATGTGTCCGAATCCTGAGAGAAGATCAGTGAATATAATGAAATACGAAGAACTAATCTCGGCATTTGTAGACATAGGACTGTATAGATCAGCATATATGCATCCCAAGAGTTCACTAACTCTTTCTCTGTTTCCAGTAAACGGAGTATCGGCTATTTTATCTTTGAGACAAGACTGACAAGTATCATAAGATGAAAATTCGAACAGATTCTTATATTCATCCTTATGTAACTTAGCTGGTCATGTCGCATTGATATGACCTAGTCTACAATGCCTCAAGAAGGATTCATTCATTTTTGAACTACTCCTCTTGTGTGTGTTCTACATACTTTGAACTGTGGTTTGATTAAGAACGTATATGCTATTATATAACGTGCCTGATCGAATCAACTCTTGATTCAGGAAAATGTTCACAACATTATCCCCCAATACAGAATTATATCCTTCTTTAACTCAGTAAAGAACATGATGCGATGTTGTATATCAGGTTCGGTATCTAATAACATTTGTTCAGAATCAATGTATCCAATACAAGGTGATATCTTCCAACTGACTTGGCTGCAACAATTGCACCATTCTCTAACTTTTAGAGATATATCACCCATTCTCAGTTCTCTACCTTTCTATAGCCCATGTAACAGATTACATGTGTAGGATCCTAATCCGGTATCTCATACCTAGGACGCAGAGGATACTGAGAAACAGTTCTTGGTAATGAACACACCTGAAGAATATGCATCAACATGCTTAATCTTCGATTGGGTGGCATGGGAATCCGGATATTCCCCTATTTCCTGCTGGGACTTATAAAAATTATAAGATTGAGTGGAACCAACGTTTTCTAGCTCAGTATAATAAGCAGGTTTGGTCAATGCATCCATATTATTATCTTGATTAAGGCGTGACGTGGTCGCTACCAGGAGAGAGAGAGAGAAGAAAACACTCTGCGTGCGCTCTTACAGTATTAGTTTGGTTATTAGTTTATTTAATCAGTATGGCTCCCACTGTTTTAGTCAAATCTACCTTCAAACCCTAAAAGGTAAGACTAGTCGGGATTAATTACACCCAACAAGTTCGCCAGTCTTTCGGCCAGTCCAGTGTCGGTACTTTGAGGGAGGTTCCCCGTGCTTTCGCACGGACCTAATTAAAATAAACCTCATTTTTCCATGGGCGTAACCCCGTTAACACCTTTCTAGACACCTACTTTATTGGCTAATTGTAATGTGTAAAACTCTCCCAGGAGTAACTCTTACTCGCAGTGGGTATCGGGATCCAACTATCTCATAGAAAGTATGCAATCTCATTGCAAATTTCAACACTTGAAATTCCTGATAATATTTTGCCCCGAGCGATCTATGACCTTGATAAGGTCAACAAACCATAGACCATAAGTCAAGTTCAACCCGTCATTTCCCGATTGAATTAAACCCACCCGCACGACCCTTGACAAAGTCAACAAGGCTGCACGACTACCCTAATCAAATCGCATCATATGCTAGCAGATAAGCACTAATCAGCTACCGCACACTACGTCTTAACAAGGTCAACAAATGCAGCACGAATACTAAACACTGCTTATCTGAAACGACGGAGGGCTACGACAGGTTTTTATGAAAACCTTTTGCGTAAAGAACTTCATATCGTTGTAGAATTGAGCGAATTATAAAAAGGAGTGTTTTTGAGGTTTTTACTAATTTTGCTAAAGAGGCCACTCCCGGTGAAAGGATCTTGGCTCTTTCCTTATCGAATAAGGTGCAGGATATTTCATAAATACCACTATGCAAAGCAAAAACTATAGAAGCAATCAAAAGACAAACCGAGTGGGTTGTAGCATATGGTAGTTTCGATAAAGAGGACACTCCCGTTGAAGGGATCTTGGCTCTTTCCTTATCGAATAAGGTGCTAGATATTCTATAAGGAATTTCGCTATGCAAAGCAAGAACTAGAGCTACCAGTTTTTAAAACAAGTTTCTACAACATCTTTTAGGTTTTTTTTATTTCATTAATCTCATTAATGAATTCCCATCAATTATGCTTCCCAAGAATCACATAAGAAATGAAAGCAGCAATATTAATTATATCTCATATATATAATATAGGCATTCGTCTCAAAATATATCAAGTGATCACATCAAAAAATATCAGCAGCAGAAGAACATATATGAAATATTGGATATACTAAGAATTCCGTGCTTTAATTTAAGCCAGTATAAAACACGGATTCCACGGTCATGATGAATAGCTAAACCCATATCCCTAGACCCCTACGAGAGCGGCAAGCAATCCTACTAATTCTAGAGTTAGGAGACCCGGTCTCAATTCCTTGAGATGGTCTCCCACTGGACCCTAGAACCCGGTTACTTGTGCTCCCCGTCTTGGGTCTATCCTAATGCGGAAAAGTAAATAATATACATCAATGGTGACATCATCCTCAACCCGGAAGTGCTCCAATAAAAGAATATTACATACAATGAATTTACATGAATGAAAATAAAAACCCCCATCTCACATAAAATCCCCGGCTATTCAAAACACGATGATCCAATATAACATATCACAGCAACACATAACATCACATGTCATCAACGTAAGTAAATATGCGTATCCCAATTGTCGTTGACGTATAACAACGAAACCGGCGATACACCACATATTACACTTACGGTCGCAGAAAAGAAAGTGAAAAACTACAACAGTTGGAATTCGCAACCACTTTAGACATCATAAACCCATTGTATCATATACTTTGGATTTCATGCCCAACAAAATGAATTCCTTAGACATCACATGCCTAACAATTATAAACCCTGCATTTTAGTCTCGATATTGAAAACAATTTCCAATAACCTGTCGGGTAATTCAACAAGATTCCCAATAATCTGATCGAATGCTCGTCGGAAACTTTAATAGACGGCCGCACCCCCCCGATGTCGTCGACGAAGTGCACTAAGGCGGAACACCACTGCCACGAGCACCCGAACGGATGCTTTTGGTGACGGGGTTCTCCTACAGTCACTTGGTCGGGGCTATGGGGCGTGGCTATCTAGTAAGGTTACCCGGGGAGTATCCGCGTACACTACGTAATTGCGACGGACTTTTGATCCACATCAAAATTCCGTGCCAACCGATCAAATGAGACTAAACTGCTAGATTTATAAAATTCAAACTAGTTATCACATAAACATTTATGGATTCCAAATATTGTATTACAATCACAGATAGCTAGACGAAGTTAAACTTTTCGATCGAATAAACAAACACCTAAAATTTATCGTGAAGCTCAAGACTTGAGCGGAGTTCAAAAAGTACCCAGAAACTGCCACAGCTCTTATGAACCAGCCGTAGAAGGGTCAACCAATGCCTCACATGTGGCACCGCTGAACTACCACAAACCCTAGGGTTTGATGGCGGTTCTGATGGTCACATAATCAAGTTAGGGTTTCGTTCTTCTATTGGGTCCACAGAATCCCTTGCAAGTTTTTCTGAAAATTTTAAACTCGGAAAAAATCCAACTCTTTAAAAATTTCCAGCGGGTGAAAAATTGGGTTATTGATATCTGTTCGAACTTTTTAACATCGTATAAATAACCTGAATACATGTTAGCATTACGATTACGAAACACTCCGAATTGTTTTTGCAGAAAGTTAACATTACATGAAAATTTAGCAAAAACAAACAACATCTGAAACACCAAAACTCAGAGACTGAAACACATTGAAAATTTGAAGCCCAGACTCCTCTGGAAAACCGAGCAGGTCGGTGTTTGGCATGATGTGGCCAGCTAAATTTTCACAAAACCCCTACAAATTTTCACAGTGTTCATGTTATATCTCATACAACATTCTGCATTTGTTTAAAAAATTTTTAGAGTCCTTTAAAAATTCGACCGAAACTTTGTTTGAAAATCGGGTGTATCGGAGTTGTTTCGGTTCGTAATCTTAGCAAACATTGTCTAATTTTCTAGTATGGCTCTGATACCACTGTTGGGTTGCCTAGCACGACAGCAACTTATCGGGAGGTATCATCCATACCAATATTAAAATTTTTCCGTTCTAGTAATCCCTAACCTTAGAATCGCTACTAGAAAACCCGACGAAACATAATGTAAACACTTTACATCTAAAGTGAACAAGGAATATAACCTTTGTAGATCGGTCCTTCACTTCAATACCTCCATGTAGTAGTCCCTTCTCTGCGATCACGAACTCCCGGACTATAGAGAGGCTCCCATGAAGAAACGAACAAGCTTGTATCGAAGTCTTCGAGGCCGAAAATGATCTATGTCGAGGAAACAGTAACCCAAACTATCTCTTCACTAATGATGAGATTAGTGAAGCAAACATCCTAAACTAAATGGCAAGTAGTAGAGGATGATGAAGTAGGAAGTGGGCTAATTTTAGTTTTATTTTTCTCACACTAATTCTTCACTTGGAAAAAACCCAGCAAGCCTTTTCTTTTGTTGAAGAAGAAGAAGAAATGAAACTCATGAGAGAGTGAGGTTAGAATTGCAACCATGGGTGAGTAAGTATCATGCCTAACTCATCTAGAGAATAAACCAAGGTCAAGAATTAAGATTGGGTTAACAAATATCTTAAGGAATGACAAAAGAGTGGACTTGCTCAATGTTCTACAAGCTTCATCCAAGCTTGAAACATTGACTAAGTCTTCACTATTTTGTGATAACTTAAGTGATAAATATCAAACCCTAGCTTTAACCCTAGCACGGTATAAGTCTCATACATTCATGTTGCAAGTGTAACCTAGCATGACACAACAATATATATCACATATATATTTTGTGTGCAAATAGAAAACAATACATATATCACATATATGTAAAGTGTATCAAATGTGAGAAAAGAAATTTTAAGTGATCTAATACTAGTTAATGTAATGTAATATAACAAATATATAATTATACATTAAATTATCAAATCAACACTTGATTTAATAATCTGGCTATATCACATATAACCGACTAATATCAAATGTAACATCTTATCAAATCAACACTTGATCCGATAGCCCGGCTATATCACATATAACCAATCATGTCACACATCATGAGAATAGAATGTGGTATCACATACATGCATTAATCTCGGTCCTGCACATATCACGTATGTGCTCCTACTCTGTTTCGCTTGAGCCAGGAAACCTCTGTGTAGGACTCTAAAGACTCGTCAATATGCCGGCAGTGGGTGATGATCATATCAAACACCTACAAGCCGCAAGCGGTCTGCTAAACATAACGGACACCCGGGTATTGAGAGATCAGAAGATCAACAAGCAAGCCTGCTCGTACTTTTGCCGTACAGTCCGATCAGAAGATCAGAATCCACTTAGTATCACTACCGTACAGTCCGGTCTCTTCGTTTGATATGTCGTATATCATAGCCTGGGGGTGGTATAAAGTCAGACCCCAATAACCTGATATATCATGCCGATACAAGGTCCATAATGGTTCGAGAAACTACTGATAACACTTACCAGTAAATCTCAACAACCCTGGCAAGGGATTTCCTGTTATGGCCAATAGAGCATAGCGCAACATCAACTCCCAATACCGGGAGAGATGAAACCCCTCCTATCGCTCATTGCCTCCATGTGACTCGGGACTGTACCCAAAAACCACCTTTTTGCACGATCTCTTGACTGTGGTATGGTGGAAATCAAAGCACAATGGGAATCACACAAGACTCTATGACGATCTCGGTTCTACAGACTAACCTGTACCAGTGTCACCAGAGAACTGCTATCCGACGATAGGTATAATACCATCTAAGAGTTCTCGGCGAGTCCGTTCAGTGTACCCAGCCTCCACTGAGCACCCATATACCTTCTTTGATGTAAAACACCAATAGATATGGGATCATCCATCGCCCATCATATGGGTCAAGAAGCGTATACGCTAGTCTACTTTGGAGTATCGACGCCCTGTCTCGATACTTCCACGACTAGGAACAATCTAAGGATGTACTTATCGACTACCTCTGTCCCGCTAGTATGATTTGCATCATAATCCTGGTAGTCAAGTACTCATTCTAAGGGCTTTATCAACATGTAATAGAGAGACAATAAGTGTACTTGTTAAGATAAAGTGCAACCAGATAGCATACTATCATGTCAAGCAAGAAAGTCCTCCCTATATATGTCCAAGCATCCACTACAATATACATCGCATATACAGTAATGGCCTCTAGGGCATACATATAACTAACAGATTTATGGTTTTAGATCTAGATTTGGGAAAGGTCCCAAATTGGGTACTTTGACAATATTCTAAAGTGTTCTAGATTGAATGACTCCTGGCGTGGTGGTGTACCCGCAGGTGATGGAGTCACCCTCTCTAAAGAGATATCTTTTAGACTGATAAGAAGAGGGATTTACATGATTGGCATATCACTTGCTTAGGCAATTGAGTCAATCATGAGATGTCAAGTACAACACTAGCTATTGATTTTGCACAAGCTACAATAAGTATATATTAATCCAATCCTGGAGAAACATCGGGAAGCAGTTATGAACATAAGTGGATGTTCTTGGTATATAGTAACGACAGCCTCCTTCGGGAGGCGGTAATCATTTCAGGCTTCCAAGATGACCTGGATGACAGAGCGACTGTCAGAGTTATTGTTTTCTCTCTTTTGAGGGGCAGTATGTTGGACAGGTGGTCCAACCGGATACTGTGGAAGGCATGGCGCAAGATACTGATTAAATTCAGTGGATGATACAGTCTAAGAAGTTTGCTGGATTTGGAGTTTATTTGTGAACTGGGTCCCATCAGATATCCAGACAAATTCTAAGACAGATATTGCTCATTTCGGGAGATAGTCTTTCTCCGCGAAGTTGAGAAATAGAGAGATAAATATAGAAACACTGGAGTGGATCCATCTGAGGTTGTTTCTCGAATGCAATAGTTTCACAAACGACCTTTGTGAGACTGATTAGTAAAGAAGTTGGGTGTTCGGTATCACACGGGCTGTGAGCATGCGACACTGCAATAATTAGCCTTAAGTGCAAGTGGGAGATTGTTGGCTATAGTGCCCTCATGGTAATTATTGTAATCACTGGGAGGTGATTATAATAATTGAGGGAGGACCTATACGGATAGAACAGTCTTACTCAAAATGATAGTATGCTATCTGGTTTGTCTTTATCATCATGTACATGCATTATGTGGTATTACAGATCACTATTACATGTTGATAGAGCCCATAGGATTCTTGCTTGACTACTAGCATTATGATGACGATCATATACGTGAGAGCTGGGTGGTCTGTAAGCACATCCTTAAATGTCCTTAGTTGAGGGAGTATCGAGACTGGGCATTGATACTATAGAGTAGACTAGTGTGTACTTATCGAGACCCCGACGAGGGGCGATGTCCGGTCTCACAAGCCATTGGTGTCAGTTAGTCACCTAAGATAGTATACAAGTGCTCATTGGGTTATGAGTATACTGGACGGACTCGCCGGGAACATGCTAGTTGGTATTATACCTATTGTCAGATAGCAGTTCCGAGGTGACATGTGTACAAGTTAGTCTGTCGACCTGAGATCGTCATTTGTCTTATGTGAGTTCCCACTATGCTTTGATTACTACCTTACCATGGCTCAAAGGAGTCGTGCAAATAGGTTTTAGCTGGGTACAGTCCCGAGCCACATGGAGGCAGTGAGCAGATCGTCGGGGATTCGTCACTCCCGGTATTGGGGGTTGATGTCGTGAGGTGCACGGGTGGCCATCACCAGAAATTCTTGGCCAAGGTAGACGAGAATTACTGATTTGGATCAGTAGTTTCTCAGTTGGTGATGGGCTTCAAACCGACACGAAATATCGCGTTATTAGGGGTCTGACTTTATCCACCCCCTAGACTCGATACGCGATACTCTTAGACGAACGGACCGGACTGTACGGAGATTGTCACGGACAGTTTTAGTAGGGGTTCGGATGATTTTGCTCGTCAGGCTTCCTTTCGCTCAATACCTGGGTAGCCGTTATGTACAGCTAGTGCCGCTAACGTACTTGTGGTTAAACCCTCTGCCAGCGTATTGACGGGTCTTTAGAGTCCCACACAGAGGGTTTCCCTGCTTTGGGCGAAACGATGTAGAGGCCGTATGGTTTTACGGTAGGGTTCGATCATATACGTGCACTTGTGCACGTATCATGATTCGGACGGATAGTACTAGTGGGCTTTAGTTTAAGCCGGATCCTAGTATTATATTATTGGATTATTTTCGTCTCTTTGAATTTGTATTTTTCAGAATACGGATAAGGGTTTGTAAATACGGATGAGGGGTATTCTTGTAATTTATTACAAGATTAGTTCTACAAGATACCACCTCATTTTTGTTTTAACTATTTTGTTAAATGGTTAAATGAGGTGGAGGATGAGGTGTTTTATGCATTTATGGAAGCATGGCTCACTTGGTGACTCATGGTTACTATTGTGGCATGCTTGATATTTGTGTGTGGTGAGATATTTTTGGTTTGCATAATTATCTTTCACAAAACTTAGCCATTTTCATGGTTGGAAAAACACCACACTCTTATCCTCTTGCTTCCTTCTTCTACCTCCACCTTAAATGTTTTATATGTTGAGAAACCTAGAGTGTTTTGGAGACAAATTAATCCATCACTAGACTCTACATCCTCTAGGCTATCTAGTTTAGCGAACTAGGTACCCTAATACCTCGGCTATGAGGTTGGAGCTCGAACTACATATCCTCAGGTGGTTCATTCGATGGAGGGAGACCGGAGACCAAACTTGATCAAGGTAGCTATTGGGAGCTTGGGAAAATGGTTAAAGACCGAAGGACACGGGTCATTAGGTATAATCATTCTAAACTCCTCTTTTGTTTGCTAGCTATATGTAACGTCTTCAAAATAATAAAATATGATTTTTGGGAAATTTTATAATTTAATATTATTTTAATGAATATTTTAATATTCTGGTATAATTAAATACAGATAAATGGGAAAAAATTATGGAAAATTCTAAAATAAGGTATTTTAAGGAATTGCCTCGTTTTCTGTGCATGCCCCCATTTCCTCTAGTTTTGACCCTGAGTATGTCTAGTTTTGACTGATTCCATCTAGGGTGAAATCTGGGTTGATTTTCCTATGTTGGTGTATAATTTTGGACTTGTTTTAGCATGGATTTTGGTATTTGGTGATTCATTCCTGTCGGGTGGCGTTTGGACGTCAACGACAAGTGGATTTTGATTGTGTTTACATGCGAGTCGATAGGTTTTTACCTATGCGGGTAGCGTGTGCTATTTTGGTTTCCGATGTGATTTTCATGTGCTTTAGCATTGTGATATACTTGTAGGTACCCCGCGTGATGTTGAGGCAAATGAGGTGAAGATAGCGACATCGGCTTTGGCACACGAGAAGCAAGGTGAGTAGATTTATATCTACGGGGAGAAGTCGGGTGGATGGCGTATAGCACCCCCGCAGTCCGTGGTGATGTATACGAATACGTATACACACGAATATTTATATTGTGTTGTTTAGGGTTATTGATGGTAATAATGATATTTTGATGATAAGAATATATTGGTTTAGTATAGTGCGAACCCTAGAGTAGTGGTTGCACTCACACATACATTTACACACATACTTGCATTCATTCTTTCATTTATTAGAGTGCATATGATGGTGCGTATATCTACACATGGGTATGGGACTATGTGTTTATATACGGGATTTGAGGATGATACGTGGTTTGAGATGATACTTGATGTGAGGCCGTGAGATCGGCGATGTGACATAGCTTGTCTTCGAGGTGCGATATGATAGTTTTAGCGGGCCTTTGGACATGTGCTTTACCCGCATTCATATTTTTATAGATGGTATCGATTTGTACTAGACTTAGAGTAGTACCCCAGATTATGTGATCTGATGATAGTGATACCTGATATGTGATGAGGTACTGTGATATTGACCCCTACCCAGCTATTGGGATGCCGTACGACGATCTACCGTACGAGCCGATATTGATGATAGATCCACACTCATGACTCGAGGATATCTTACGATATGTTATTGAGGCGGGATCACCGACTATCATATCTATATGTATTGACTCAGATTATGTGGTTTCTTACCCCTCCTGTCTAGATTACTTAGTAGACATTAGACTGGACCGAGTCATACCTATTTCAAACTAACGAATCGGGGATATTTTAAAGATAGGCAGAAGGGTCATACGGATATTTTCAAATGATGTATCTTTTCTTAAAACACCGTAGCCCTTGTTTTTCCAAAAGCCCTGATTCGTCTTATTTCAAATAGCACCCCTGCATGACTTGTACAGATTGGTGTAGATTATTTACTTTTGCGTTGATTATTCGATTCCGCATATTCATGCTATTTGCATTGCATCGCTTGTACTGTGGTTATATTTCAGTCATGCTGCTAAGACACCAGCACCATTATCGATGATGCATATGTTCCACGTACACTTGTTGCCGGCTCACACACTCATCATCGATAATTGCCATGTCACTACACTGTAGTACTATTGCATTCAGTATATGATCCTTGCATGACATGATGATGTGCATACCTTCCTTTACATGTCGCATACTTCATGCTTTTGACTATACGCATTGAGATATGTTGTTTCTATGATATTTCTGGATTTGGGAACCGAGAGTGTTTCAAAAGAGAATATGTCATTGCTTTAAAAACCCGGTTACCCTTGATATGATATTTCAGTGCGTCCACCATGTGTTTTCTCGGTGCTGAGAGCGACATGTGAAACCCGAATCGAGGAGTGGATGAGCCGATTGCGGGTACATGGTGGACCCGGTATGGTTCCCCTCGGCAAGATGATCGATGAGCTTTGCCGATTGAGCCTGGAGGCGGGCGAGTACCTACCGGTGATTGGTTGGACCTGGCGGTTATCCGGAGGATACTGACCAGAGTCGATGGATAGATTTGGGCGTCCTGCCGGGGCCGAGGGCCGATACCGCAGACAGAGCCCGCGGGCCGATCCGGACTGACGGAGCCCGATATATGAGGATTTATGTGCCGATGCTGGGCACAGTTTTCATGATGTTTTCGAGTGCCGATGCTGGGCACTCCGGTTCCATGATTTTGACGTGTCGCGAGGGACACGGGTGGGTTATATCCTCATATTTCCATGCACAGGTTTCATGATATTTACTTGCATGATTGGTATTGTCATTGGGTGACGAGTGGACCGGATCCACGTGTGTGCAGATTTGATTACATTGATCATACCTCATATTCATGACATGCTATTACCTGAGGCACTAGCACGAGCACTTGGCATTACACTCATGTAGAGATTACATTGCCAGTTTAGCATGCTTCAGCTTTATTCATATTGAGGTTTATTTATATCTGATCGTATTGACCTAGGATGGGTCATGCATTCGATCTCTGCTTGTAGATATTTTCTATTCACGAGTTGGCAACTCACTCCCGTTGTGCCCCAGTCCTTGCAGGTTTTTGCCGTACAGATTCCATAGCGGCATTTCTGGCACACTGCTTCCTTATGGGTGACTTTCTTGGATAGGTGGGTTCTTTTGTATCAGAACCGCCATTGTTCATGTATCATTTATTGTATCTAGAATTTCCATCAACCAAAACTTGTATATTGTTTCAGACTTAGAAAACAGTGTTGTTTTATTTCGACCTTAGAGTCGCGCTAGTAGTATTACGGTTTTCTGGCTGTTTTGAGTTTCTTTTTTTTGGGTTTTGATCCTCGCCCTTTGGCGTTGTATATTATTATTGCTTGCGTAGTTGTGACCGTCGATGGACGAAGAGCTAGCTCCCGCTTGGGGATGCCTTTTATCATTTCATATATATTATTCTTGTTGTACCCCGTTCGGGGCCAGTTTTTACAAAGGAAACTCTACCGAAATTTTCAGGAAAGGTTACACATTTTAAAAAAATGCATATTCGGCTTAGTTATTTAAAAACTTTGATCTCCAAACATGATTTCCTTACTTTTCAAAAACAGTTTTTCCTTATTTACTCTTTAAATGGTTTTAGATTGCTGGGCTTTTGGCTTACTTGGATCAGATGGGGTCCTATAGACTTCATATGGTTCAAGGGCCAGTCACGTGCTCTTTCGGGTCGTGACAAAGTTGGTATCAGAGCGCTAGGTTGACCTTGGTTCGAGTCTAAGTTTGACTATGTGGAGCCTAGGGCGTTATCTATATAAGGAACTTAGGCTTGACCTTACGGAACTTAGACTTGGTCGAGGGGGTATTAGACCCGAACTTTCGTCGTGTAGGATGACCCTTGGTTGATGGAATAGGTGACTAAAGTAGAGTGACGTACCGTAGGTATGTTCCGCGGCATACTTACGACACGCCACTCCGCTTAAGAAACCTTAGGTTGTACATTTCCTTGCATTGTGTCATATTCCTTCCTATGATCTATCTTCATCGATACTGGTTATGGTTTTGCTGCCGCGATTGCACGGGCAGAGTGAGCTACGGCTCGAGTTGTCAGCATGAGCTCGTCGTGGATGAGGACTGACCGGGGCGTGATTCCAGAGACATACGGTTGCATTGAGGCTTCGTATTTTGTGTTTCCGCACTATGGGCGTTTGACAGATCGCTGCTGTGAGATTTCTAGGATGTACCGGACGGTACCAGAGGATTGAGCCTCTGATAGAGGCCAGCCAGGATGTGATGACCGTTGATGTATCACTTATTCATGATGGTTGAGGCGCTGCTTAGCGTACCGACGAATGAGCCAGTTGTTGCTGCGAGTGATGAGATATCGCCCAGATGATTGGAGCTACTGCAGCATGAGCATATTCTTAGAGATGTGATAGTGAGTCGCTAGTCACCGAGGATTAATGACTAGGACATGTGGTTCGTTCGCTTACCCCGATGCGAGGTCATCAGATAGATTGATTCCAGCTAGAGGCGACTTCACGCAGATTCGTTGAGAGTCGATTGAGACGATCGAAGGTCAGGAACCCATTTTCCAAGTTTAAAGTATACGGAAAGACATGCAGGTGATTCTATGGACCCTCTAGAAGAATGAAACCCTAACTCGACTTAATGACCGTGTGAAAGCCTTTGAACCTTAGGGTTTGCGGCAGTTCCTCGGCGCCATTAGTGAGGCTTGGGTTTGCCCTTCTACGGCTGGACCACCGACGCTGTGGCATGTACTCGATACTATTAAACTGTACCCGAGATGTTGAGCTCTTGGGGGATTGTGAGGTTCTGACGAGTCGATCGGATGATTCGACATCATTCGGATATCATGTGATGGGACACTGCTTGGGAGACTCCAGATACGAGCATAGCCGTCGGAGCGCAGTCTGTGTAGCCATGATGAGATGAGTCTGAATCAGTCGATAGTGGAGCAAGGTGGAGTAAAGAGTTTGCACGAGATTTCGACGAGATGACGTTCCACTCCGCTGACATCAGAGATGCGATATGCATGCTGAGGATGTGTTCGGCTAGATATCTTCTACTGAGTGATGAAGATACTGAGTTCATGATTTCGAGTCCGTGTTAGAGACTTCGGGTGGACCGTAGCCGAGGACATTGCAGTGTGCAGATAAAGATGCGACGTCGAATGGTCGATGATACAGACAAGCGGGACAAGAAGTTCGTGCGAGAGGCAGACGAGCTGTTACTACACCCCGTTAAGATTAAAGGCCGGACATGCATACAGAGGCGCAGAGATGCGACTAGCTTCCGAGGAGATGTTGTACTAAGGACGCAGAGGTCCAGAGAGCGAGAAAAGATTACGCCAGAGTACCAGCCTCCTTACAGTTTGGCTTAGGCAAGATCAAAAGAGACCTTGAGTAGGATTCCTTCCAGTACACTGCTGCAATAAGAGTTGCACCCAGGATCGGATGTGTGATATGCATTCAGAGGACCCGAGGTCGGCGCCAGAGATGTGCTGCTTTACGAGCGGTCGTGAGGATTGACCGAGAGATGACCAGGGAAGTGCAAGAACGGAATCGTTCCTGTCAGCACACCTGACCGGGCCGATGAGCCGATGGATTGCGAGTTGGTAATCTACAGGAAAGATCAGGAACCAGAGGCAGAGGACGCCAGCCGCGAGCAAGAGGCAAGTAGATATCTTGCGCCGCTAGCATCGGATGTACCGGTACCTTCTCGACCCTGAAGGAGGGTATACCGACGACGGTAATTATGATTTGTGATTTTGTGATTTGATTATCACGTATCCGTTGCTTTGGATTTCGGTATTTTGGGCGATCTATTCGCATGATTTAGTCTTAATGACTGAGTTTCATGATATTTGATTTTGTGCACCATGGTTGCACCTACTGGGTATTTATACCTTGTACATAGTTATTACTCTTGAGCTGTTGATTGCGATTTCATGCCTATTTTATGCTGGTGATTTGATTTACGCTTCCAGCAGAGTTTCATGTAATTTTAGTGTTTTGATTTTGCACTCGGTATAGCTTATATGTACTTGTAGTGCATCGATATGTGTTTTGTGCCCGCAGCTGCACACGTTTATGATTTTCTTCATATCTGGATACACTTGGTGTTGCTGCTTACGTATTTGAGTTATTGCTTGGTATTTGTGCATGGGATGCACCAGTTCTATACTTCGTGCATTTGTCGCACCAGTTTTATGTTTCTTGCGTTTATCGCATCAGATTTATATTTCGTGCCTTTGTTGCACCGGATTTATATTTTGTGCATTACGATTGCACCTGACTTCGATTTGATGCCTTTCGGTATGTCGATTTTGATTGTGATATTGATGTGGATTCTTGCACTCCGTGCTTTTGACTGGACTTACGCATATTCGACGTTGCTATTGGATTTTGTGATTCCGTGCATATTGAGTGCGCAGGGTCTAGATTTTCATTCGTGCATGATGGATGCACCGATTTGGATTTTCGCGCATGTTGGGCGCATGTTTTGAGATACGATTTTGGGGCACACCAGATGCACTAAATCGAGATTCTTCGTGCATGTCAGATGCACCTGTTTTGGCTGTCAGGCACACATGTTGCCTATGACAGATGCTTCGTGCACACCCGTTGCACCTAGATGTTGTTTTGTGCACATGTTTAGCGCATATATGGATTTTGATTTCCGTGCGCGTCAGACGCACAGGGTGGTGTTATGTGCATTTTTGGAATTTATTCCTTTTGGAGCAGTACATTTTTATGATGTGGGATATTTGCTTTCATACTGAGCAGGACTAGTCAGTGGACAGTGCCTGGATATATTTTGCATGCATCGATAGTTATCGAAGGGATTTCCGAAAAGCGAGCTATAGTCTCAGTATATACCTACGTGTCCGATATGACACAAAACGTTTTAAAAACAAGGAAACCCTTCTGATTATTTTCAAAATGGTGGAACGTGCTTATTAAACAAAGGATATATATACACATATATAGTTATTTTCCTATGAGAAACGTCCGCCACTGTGCAGTGTTACGCGCATCGCACAGCGACTTAAAAAGATTTGGCATACAGTTGCATCAGCTAATTACATATATAGATTGGGTGTCTACATGTATAGTCTTGGTCCATATCATATTGATTTTGTATTGGATTTGACATTGTGTCGTTACCATGACTCCGATGATTGCGGATGCTTGATGGAGTGTTGCTTTTGAGTTATCTGCTCAGTACTCATGCGCATGCATTGCGCTATGATGTTTTATGTATAGATGATTTCGGAGCCCCGATGACTTGGAATTTGTATTTAAATATTTTAGTATTTGGGGGTTTAAATTTGAATTCGGGGACCGAATTTCTTTAAGGGGGGTAGATTGTAACGTCTTCAAAATAATAAAATATGATTTTTGGGAAATTTTATAATTTAATATTATTTTAATGAATATTTTAATATTCTGGTATAATTAAATACAGATAAATGGGAAAAAATTATGGAAAATTCTAAAATAAGGTATTTTAAGGAATTGCCTCGTTTTCTGTGCATGCCCCCATTTCCTCTAGTTTTGACCCTGAGTATGTCTAGTTTTGACTGATTCCATCTAGGGTGAAATCTGGGTTGATTTTCCTATGTTGGTGTATAATTTGGGACTTGTTTTAGCATGGATTTTGGTATTTGGTGATTCATTCCTGTCGGGTGGCGTTTGGACGTCAACGACAAGTGGATTTTGATTGTGTTTACATGCGAGTCGATAGGTTTTTCCCTATGCGGGTAGCGTGTGCTATTTTGGTTTCCGATGTGATTTTCATGTGCTTTAGCATTGTGATATACTTGTAGGTACCCCGCGTGATGTTGAGGCAAAGGAGGTGAAGATAGCGACATCAGCTTTGGTACACGAGAAGCAAGGTGAGTAGATTTATATCTACGGGGAGAAGTCGGGTGGATGGCGTATAGCACCCCCGCAGTCCGTGGTGATGTATACGAATACGTATACAAACGAATATTTATATTGTGTTGTTTAGGGTTATTGATGGTAATAATGATATTTTGATGATAAGAATATATTGGTTTAGTATAGTGCGAACCCTAGAGTAGTGGTTGCACTCACACATACATTTACACACATACTTGCATTCATTCTTTCATTTATTAGAGTGCATATGATGGTGCGTATATCTACACATGGGTATGGGACTATGTGTTTATATACGGGATTTGAGGATGATACGTGGTTTGAGATGATACTTGATGTGAGGCCGTGAGATCGGCGATGTGACATAGCTTGTCTTCGAGGTGCGATATGATAGTTTTAGCGTGCCTTTGGACATGTGCTTTATCCGCATTCATATTTTTATAGATGGTATCGATTTGTACTAGACTTAGAGTAGTACCCCAGATTATGCGATCTGATGATAGTGATACCTGATATGTGATGAGGTACTGTGATATTGACCCCTACCCAGCTATTGGGATGCCGTACGACGATCTACCGTACGAGCCGATATTGATGATAGATCCGCACTCATGACTCGAGGATATCTTACGATATGTTATTAAGGCGGGATCACCGACTATCATATCTATATGTATTGACTCAGATTATGTGGTTTCTTACCCCTCCTGTCTAGATTACTTAGTAGACATTAGACTGGACCGAGTCATACCTATTTCAAACTAACGAATCGAGGATATTTTAAAGATAGGCAGAAGGGTCATACGGATATTTTCAAATGATGTATCTTTTCTTAAAACACCGTAGCCCTTGTTTTTCCAAAAGCCCTGATTCGTCTTATTTCAAATAGCACCCCTGCATGTCTTGTACAGATTGGTGTAGATTCTTTACTTTTGCGTTGATTATTCGATTCCGCATATTCATGCTATTTGCATTGCATCGCTTATACTGTGGTTATATTTCAGTCATGCTGCTAAGACACCAGCACCATTATCGATGATGCATATGTTCCACGTACACTTGTTGCCGGCTCACACACTCATCATCGATAATTGCCATGTCACTACACTGTAGTACTATTGCATTCAGTATATGATCCTTGCATGACATGATGATGTGCATACCTTCCTTTACATGTCGCATACTTCATGCTTTTGACTATACACATTGAGATATGTTGTTTCTATGATATTTCTGGATTTGGGAACCGAGAGTGTTTCAAAAGAGAATATGTCATTGCTTTAAAAACCCGGTTACCCTTGATATGATATTTCAGTGCGTCCACCATGTGTTTTCTCGGTGCTGAGAGCGACATGTGAAACCCGAATCGAGGAGTGGATGAGCCGATTGCGGGTACATGGTGGACCCGGTATGGTTCCCCTCGGCAAGATGATCGATGAGCTTTGCCGATTGAGCCTGGAGGCGGGCGAGTACCTACCGGTGATTGGTTGGACCTGGCGGTTATCCGGAGGATACTGACCAGAGTCGATGGATAGATTTGGGCGTCCTGCCGGGGCCGAGGGCCGATACCGTAGACAGAGCCCGCGGGCCGATCCGGGCTGACGGAGCCCGATATATGAGGATTTATGTGCCGATGCTGGGCACAGTTTTCATGATGTTTTCGAGTGCCGATGCTGGGCACTCCGGTTCCATGATTTTGACGTGTCGCGAGGGACACGGGTGGGTTATATCCTCATATTTCCATGCACAGGTTTCATGATATTTACTTGCATGATGGGTATTGTCATTGGGTGACGAGTGGACGGGATCCACGTGTGTGCAGATTTGATTACATTGATCATACCTCATATTCATGACATGCTATTACCTGAGGCACTAGCACGAGCACTTGGCATTACACTCATGTAGAGATTACATTGCCAGTTTAGCATGCTTCAGCTTTATTCATATTGAGGTTTATTTATATCTGATCGTATTGACCTAGGATGGGTCATGCATTCGATCTCTGCTTGTAGATATTTTCTATTCACGAGTTGGCAACTCACCCCCGTTGTGCCCCAGTCCTTGCAGGTTTTTGCCGTACAGATTCCATAGCGGCATTTCTGGCACACTGCTTCCTTATGGGTGACTTGCTTGGATAGGTGGGTTCTTTTGTATCAGAACCGTCATTGTTCATGTATCATTTATTGTATCTAGAATTTCCATCAACCAAAAGTTGTATATTGTTTCAGACTTAGAAAACAGTGTTGTTTTATTTCGACCTTAGAGTCGCGCTAGTAGTATTACGTTTTTCTGGCTGTTTTGAGTTTCTTTTTTTTGGGTTTTGATCCTCGCCCTTTGGCGTTGTATATTATTATTGCTTGCGTGGTTGTGACCGTCGATGGACGAAGAGCTAGCTCCCGCTTGGGGATGCCTTTTATCATTTCATATATATTATTCTTGTTGTACCCCGTTCGGGGCAGTTTTTACAAAGGAAACTCTGCCGAAATTTTCAGGAAAGGTTACACATTTTAAAAAAATGCATATTCGGCTTAGTTATTTAAAAACTTTGATCTCCAAACATGATTTCCTTACTTTTCAAAAACAGTTTTTCCTTATTTACTCTTTAAATGGTTTTAGATTGCTGGGCTTTTGGCTTACTTGGATCAGATGGGGTCCTATAGACTTTATATGGTTCAAGGGCCAGTCACGTGCTCTTTCGGGTCGTGACACTATAGGTGTATGGTAGATCCAGGTTATAAGGTTGTTCTAGAGTCAGTTTATAAAATTTTTGTTCCGCAAACGGTCACAGTAGATGGCCAGGGTGCTGGCATAACCTAACATCACCCACGCCACCAAAGAATGTAATACCTTCAAGAAGTTGTGGCAAGGATATGTTGCTCATCAAAAACACTTCAACAGGATGAAGCACGAAGCTCGTCGACGGCAAAAGAGTGTGACCGATACGTGTGAAAAAACGACTGGCAACTGTCATATGGTTGGTACCGGTTCAGAAGGGGAAAACCCCCAAGTCCTTACTTTTGGGAGCGATTCTGAGGACGAAATATCTCTCAGCCCTCTCTTCAAAGACTCCACCTTCGAAAAAGAAGAGGAGAAGAAGAACTGTGAAAACATTCAGATGCGTAACCGCACGCTTCCTGAGAAGAACCTCGGACCTACAAACAAAGGTTCGAGCAAAAAAGACAAAGGGAAAGAAAAAATACCCGAGAAAATTGCCCTCGATGATGGAGTTTTCAAAGAGCTCACAGCAAGGGGACCGCCTAGGAAAAATAAGATGGATTACAATATCCTAGCACATCTAAGGAAAATACCCTCATAATTGAGCATATGGATGCTCTCCTATTGTCCAAAGAGGTACGGGAGTCTCTGATCAAGGCATTACAAGAGCCCGATCAGTTCCAAACTTTCCTCGCAGAGGAGAAGATGAAAGATGAGCTGGCAGAAGTTCACACAGCTAAAATTACATTCAGCGATGAAGATCTCCTCTTTGGTACGTGAGAACATAACCGCCCGTTATACGTCACCGGGTACTGCCACGACATCAAGATAGGTAAAATCCTTGTCGACAACGGATCCTCCGTCAACCTTCTCAACGTGAGAGTGCTGAAGGAGATTTGCATGAACGTTCAGCACTTGGCCCGAGAAAAAATTACAATCTCCAGGTTCGACTTACAATCGTCATGGACGCTTGGGTCCGTAATACCGACGTTACGCTTCGGGTTGCTCGTTACATACATCAAATTTCACGTCTTTGACACCAAGACTTGCTATAACGCTTTGCTCGGTTGACCCTGGTTGCATGAGGACAATGTCATCCCTTCTACACAATATCGGTGTATGAAGTATTTCAAGGATGGCTTGGAATGCACCGTCACAGGGGAGCTAAATACGTTCTCCATAAACGATGTCCGGAAATATGAAGACGCAAAATACTTTCTACCACACTTTGAAGATACAGAAAGGTGTCATAAGCCGGAGGATAAACAAATGTCCGCCATTACTATCCCGATGTTTGGGAGCGATTCCGAGGAAGATGATTAAATAGTCTACTCGGGGAAACCCCAGAAAGAAAACGACAGGCCCAGACCATCTACCCCTATTCTGGTCTTTAGTAGCGATTCTGAGGACGAGACTAACGCGGTGTTCTCCATCCGCCCGTCTGTGCAAACCCTTGCTGGAGCAGATCAGAGCGCTTCACTGAGCGTCGTTGCGCCCTCAATCGCCGGGGGCTCGCTGCACCCTCAAGCGGCGGGGTTTTATGCTTAATGTATTGATAATAATTAGGCCACCGGTTGATGAGATTGGTATTGTGGTACTGGGTATTATAGGTTTAAATTTTATTAGAATAATGGGTTCAAGTCAAACGGGACGAATCAGGTCTGTAACCCAAGCCTGAACCTTTGGGTTAATCCAGTTAAAACCTTAGTAGTTTGGGTTGCTAATTTCTGGTTGGATTCAAGCGTTTAAGTATTTTGACATCCCTCGCTCACAGACCTATTTGGAATTCCCTTTTTTATTTATTTATGATATTGTGTTATTGATTCTTTGACAATTGTTATTCTAATTCCAAATCACTTCTTTTCTTGTTTCGGGAAGTACTACTTGAAAGTAAAGTTCTTTGTTGCAAGCCGAGCAGAACAGAAGATAGAGCAAATCACAATGGCTCTGCCTCGGCATTAAAAGGAACTTGATGCGCTCGATACATACAGCATACAAGAGCTACAGACATTCTACGTCCCTCCCAGGCGAAGAGGTGAAAAGGTGATCCACTTCTACCAATCTACGGAGACCAAAGTAGAAAAAGAAGTCTGGCATGGTGCCGATTTTGCACTCGACAGGCTTCAAACAATCCGTCTGCCAAGATACTATGCGGAGGGATTGAAAAGGTTATTAAGATGTCAAGGTATACCCCTCGAACAAACTGTTCGGTAAGCCCAATTTTACAAAAAGATTTGGGATATTCCCGGGACTCAGCAAAAGATGCCTAACGGGAAGATGGAGACAACCGGGATCGGATACATTCGGTCTAAGAAATGGGATCAGTTCCACAGCTGCCGCGTCATAAACAACTTCAGCGAAGAGGAAAACACTCTTTTAGATGTCCGTGATGTTGAAACAGAGCTAAATCCCGCTATAAGAACGTTAAGTCCGTCGCTCGAAGAACAAATAGACAAGCTAATAAAAGAAGCTTGTCAAAAGAACCGAGACAATCACAGCCGTGAAATAGCCATTTATGAAAAGGACAGGATGCAGCGCCTCAATCAGAAATCCGCGGAGAAGGAAGACTATAATGTTCTTCATCCCCGGCCCGCTGTATGTCCTTGTGAAGGGGGAAAATCCTGAAATAAAGGCAAAAACAGGGTAAAGAATGCAAACAATGTTAAAAAACAACGAAGTGGATCTAAGACGCCATGCACTCGAGAAAAAATCGATTGGAACCCGTCCTTTATAAAGAAGATGGGTCGGGAATACTCCTTCCCCCCAAGACAAGACAAGGAAAATATTCAACCTTGTCATGAAGCACCAATTGATGACATCTCCGGATTCTCGGCACCCCGAACAAATAAACGAGGTCCATCACCCAGATTATTGCTTCTACCACTGAGCAATAAGTCATACCCTTGAAGACTGCTTCACCTTCAAAGACTTGGTGAAAGACCAGTATCAGCAAGGCAGGTTCGCTTTGTCGGAAAGCTGGAGGGTAAAACCGCCGCAAAAGCACGAGCCAAAGAAGATTTATACCATGAGGATAGGACCAGCTCAACCACAAAAAGGGAAGCGGACTCATACCTGCCATATGATAACACTCTCAAAAGAGGGAGGGCACGAGATTATGGATGACCTCCACATGTGCTTTGCAAATGAAGACGAGGACGAAATGATCTCAGAGTTTTCACCAGCCCCAAAGGAGCTGGAAGATGGGATACACACTACGGCGGATAACCTAAGGAAAATTGACTTAGGGTTGGAAAAAGATCCGAGACCAACGTTCGTCAGTGAGCTACTATTCGAAAAACAGGTAGCCACATTGAAGGACGTGTTCATGCAATATAAAGACTGCTTCGCATGTAACTATTCAGAGATGCCAGGTCTAGATCCAAAAGTACCGGTACACAAACTGGCCATATCGCCGGACATAAAGCCAGTAAAACAGGCGCCGAGAAGGATGCGACTCAAACTTGAGATGAATATTGATTGATCTCAAAAACTATCTATTACCGCAATCAAGAACGGCGTCGCTTTGCAGCTAGCCGGTGGGTACGGGTCGGTCCATAGGGATGTTGTGAATTTCCTATTCGCTCAAACGAGCTAATTCCGAAGGGTGTTCGGATTTATTATTAAATCTAAAATCTAAATCTATCTATCTACGATTATCTAGATTTAGTCTTGCTAGGGTTAGGTTTAGGGATGGTTTGGAAATGCAAGTAAATCTCAACGCTTTCTATACCCAAATTAGGATCTAAGAGGAGTTATGGTAATTATCAATAAAGGGGATTAGATCCATTCGGGAAGGTGTTCCTTCCTCTAGGTTCTTGTCCTTCCTTTAGAGATCTTTATCCTAACCTCCATGGAAAACGCGCACAACCGGGCCTTTATACTACGGTATCACCGCTACCTCGAGGGATAGGGTGCTGTAGGACGCGGTGTATGCGTGTATGCATGGAGTCCTATTGAAAATATATAATGGGTAAGAAAGGGATGAGAGATCTCATCTCTCAAAAGCCTTCCCCAAAGCTAACTCTAAACAATTATCTACGGCAAGGAATTAAATCTACCTAGGGCAAAGAATTAAAATCTAAACTAGAGCAATTAATTAAAACTACTTACAGATGGCTCTCTCCAATCATCAACGCAGGTTATCAGATCTGAATTCATGAATTGAAAAGAGGCACCGATGCTCTCTATAAAGAGATCTGTATTTTATTATTAAAAGGAGGCATAAGAAAAATACAATGATTTGGGTTCTATTTATAGGAGATAGAAACCCTAGGTTTACAATTGACCCGCATGTCTGAAATTACAAAAATAGCCCTTAGGTTGACTAGTCAGCGCGCCGCAAACCTTTCTGGAAAATTTTACCCTATACGTATAACACACGGCCGCGGAACCACGGCCTAAGGCCAGGTTTGGCCGCGGTTCCGCGGCCAACTTGGGGTCTTGAATGCTGAAATTTTTAGTGTTGGTTCTGGGTGACTTGTACTTCCTGTTTCTTTAGGTCTTTTCTCAGATTGACTTCTATTTCTTCTCCAGATCTTCACAGTGTGTAGTGCAGTGGACTTTTAATGTTTCTTCGTGTCGTTGCCTTTGTACTCGGTGAACTGTTGTTCATTGTTCCTCAAAATGTAGGCTCGATCACGATTTCACCATTTATCATTCGCAGTCTCACTTTTGCATTGTCTTTTCATTGTTTTCACTGTTTTTGATCCAAGAACCTGTAACCTGTAATATGTAGCAGACATGCGTCAAAAGCACCTGTTTATTTATAAAACAAATAAGAATTGGGAATATAATAATGCAATATTATGGTGTGAACAAATACCCCCAAACTTATCTTTTGCTCGTCCTCGAGCAAACTTGTTTTTTATTCTCTACAAAAACCTAACCGCACTTTCGCAGGGAAACACGATTGCACTGAGTACGTGCAACAAGCCGTTAAACCTCTAGGTGTCCCTAGTAGGAGGAGTGTTGTCTCCTGAGGGTTTTCAGCGGATACCACCCACAAAATCCTATCAATTAGGCTTTTCGACTTTTGTTCTCCAATTAGGTTTCCTAACAAGGAATTCTATTATCTTCGACTCATAAATTATCCACCCATATTCTTCACACTTCCTCATTATTTAACTTAAGATTATATATGTTCTATAGACTTACCTATCTTTCGGCATCTCTTAAGTTTTCCTTCTAGGATTCCATCTCCACTTAGGAATTTCTATCAACTCTACTAAAGATACAAGTTCTATTTTTCACTCCTTTCTCTCATCTAAACTCCAATCACATACCCCTACATGTGTGTATAGATCACCCCTACACTTGGAAATTCAAATCAAGCAATCGTACTTTTGTCCGTTGTCCAAAGCACTTCTTAATTGGTGAACTTTTAAATGAATTTTGCTTACACATCCTTCATGCGACCGTTAATACTTCTTGAGGTACCAACGATCGATTACAAAATGCGTTTGCACTTTTAAAGCGTAATTCCTAGTCTTGCAACACCTAAGGCTTTTTAGCAGTGACTCCCAAACCAGTTGGTCTAAGGCACTAGGTGATGAAGCACCCTCGCTAAATATTTTTCTATTTTTACAGCCTTAAGTAATTACAAAAACCAGTGTTCATTTTTTTATATTCTTTATTCACACCTTTATATATATTTTTTCCATTTTCATTGTACTAAGGAGTTTAGACAAGAGCATTTCAAGGTCTCTTCTACTATTCCAAGTTTCAAGGTGCGTGATTGTGCAAATTGTAGGGTATACATTTTCAGAATCTAGACTTAAGCTAGGAATTATTTTTCAAACTTATACTCTAATAAGAACATCAATACTTTTCCTTCGTTTCGACTTAGCCCAAGAAGTAAACCCAAAATTTGCCTATTTCTAAATAAACTACAAGGCATATATTTTCTACCGTTAAACTTTAAGGAATGTTATATTTAGGGTTTTTAATTTACTAAGTCTAAGATCTAGTTGTTCCTAGGCAGTTAACCAATTTGTCAAACTCAAGTCAATTAGCCAAAATTGAATACAATAATTTTTATAATTTTCGAAATTTTTCAATTTTTATGGGTTTTCAAATAAGTATGCAAATGCAAAAATATGTACAAATGAATGCGAAGGAAGAAGACGTACCGAGCATACCCCCAAACTTGAACTTGACAGTGTCCTCACTGTCATGCTAAACCAAGAGGGTCAAAAATGCCGGTACTCCCCTGTTTATTTATTTATAAATTTTTTTTAATGTTTTGAATTTTTTTTATTTTTTAATAGAAAAAGAAAACAAAATATATATATATATACATATATACAAAAAGTTCCCCCCCCAAACTTAAGCTTGGCCTTACACAGGCCAAAGGTTAGCACCAACCATTCAAAAATCTTATCGTGGTAATGTCCAAGTTGGTGAAATAATGGGGTGTAGATGAAAGAAATGAGAAACACACGAGACCGTGTGGGAAGAAAGGTAGAATACGGTCTCGGTGGAGGAGAAGAATGGCGGAAAGGAGAAAGAAGGATCGTGCGATCTTGAGGGTGTAAATCGAGTGAATAAATTAGCGCAATATGTGATGACCGATGTGTTAAAAGAGATTGCGCTAACCTATCAACCCGTCGAGAAATGAGATCAAATCCCTCAAGATTCGCAAGAAAACATGGGTACGTCGAACTTGGTATAGGAGATGAAAGCGTAACGGTCTCTTGTACGGTCGGCACAATATGAAGGACGAAAGGGAGTGAATTAGGGATAGTATCATTCTCACCGTAGTAAACTGTCTCGAACTTGAACGATTCCATTAATGGTTCGAAACTACTATAAACAACCGAGTCTGATGGTTCAACTAACTCATCTGAAAATGTAAAGGACTCAAACTCGGGCGGTGAGTCATTAACATCGTCCGAAAAAGTGAAACACTCGTAGGTGTTATCGTCTGTGAGAACTGTGTCAGATTCAAAGGAAAAGTTTTCAAGCTCACAGTCGTCAAGCGTGGTCGGAACGATGTAAAAGAGGGAGGGTGATATAACAGTCAAAGGTTCAGGAGGATGAATTGGAAAATCAGACACATCAAACAAAAATGGTTCAACCTCAATATTATCCTCAAAATTCTCCTCAATACTATCCTTATAATTCTCCTCAAAATTCAACTCATCCATGCCATTATCATCAAGACGCATTGGTTCGGCAGAAACTTTTAATGACTCGGGATGATGAATTGGACATAAAATTTCAATCAAATCGACAGGTTCATCATCCGAAATATTCCTGGCGTCTATATCCTCAATCAAGTGAAAATCAATTTCTTTAGACACCTCATCAAAAGCATGGATATTTATCAATTTAGGTTCTAGAGTGGAGGTGTAAAGGTCAAACGGATTAGGTGCGGTTTCACTCGAAAGGGGTTCTTCATAATTTGGTAAATCAAACACTACAAAATCGCACAACTCATCATTTTGGACACTCGATGGAAAACCGGAGTTGTGGGCTTCAATTGGGTAAGGGTAGGTTTGATTTGGAAATCCTCTCACGTTCTCAGTCTGTCCAACCGCCTCCTTATATATTGAAAAATTTTGAGCTAGCGGGAAACTAGCTACCGGTTCACTAGGTTGCATAAGGGCGGTAATGGATGCTTCCACATTCCTAACCATTTTGTTTGTTGCTGAAATATAAGCCTCCAACGACTCTTCCAAACTATACTTGGGTGGTAAGGGGGTTTCGGTAAAAGATTCGAAATTGTTTGGATATGTGAAACTCCCAAAAGGCTGTGGAGAAACAGTGTCTAGTGACGGTGGGAAAGTCGGGTAGGACTGGTAGGAAGTGGGTGGGTGGACAGGGGTGGGGTCAACATGTGGATAAAAAGGTGAATGGACTTGTTGATCCCTAAAACTAGATGTGTGGAGCGGGGTGAAAGATCGGCTGCGAGATTGAGCAATATGCTCAGCAATGGACATCGGCTTAGGAGTTACAGCAGGACTTGAAAAAGTGGTATCAACATATGAAGGTGGTAAAGGTTGACTTGGTTGACACAAAGTGGGTTGAAAAGTCGAACTGTTTCTCCTAGACGCTTCTATTTGATCTTTCAAAGATATTTTAGGCATGGAAGGATCGTCTTTAAAACGACCGAAGCAATTGACGTATGAAGCAAAATTAGGTTCGGGATACCAAAGTTCGGCAAGTGATTTATGATTTGGGGTACCCATGTTGGAAGAAAGGGGAAAAGAAAGAAGGTTGGTTGGTGCAAGGATTTATTAGCGGCAAAAATTTGCAAGTTTGTTTATAAAAAGATTTTTTTCTTTTTCCTATTTCTCTTTATTTAGAACTGTTTGCAAAAAGATTTTCGAGAAAAGATATGCAACAAAAAAGATTACTTGCAATCAATTTCTATTTTAAACAAATCGCAAAAATCCTGCATAAGATTGTTATATGGAAGGAAATATATTTTTAAACCACAAAAAATCCTGCAGGCAAATTTACAGAGGATATATCAATATTTGCAGAGGAGACAAAGGGAAACTTACAGAGCAATTTTCATGAACTGAAGACACTGTTCAACCGCGTTTCCACAGTCTTAACATGGATACCACCACATTTCCGCGGTGAAAGAGAGGGCTCGAGTTCCTAGAATTTTTCTCAAGCGTTGATTCGTCAACAGGGCCGCGTTTTCGCGGTCAAATCCAGCTTTAGGCCGCGGAAAGGCGGCGCAATGGGGGGTTCAACGCTCCAAATTTTTTTTGTTGTTCTGTTTTTCAATTCTCCCTCTGTTTAGATCGTTTGTTTTCTGTTTTGCTTTCTGTATATTTTAGATCCGTCTCGATTGTTCCTGCAAGACTCACACAACAAAGTACCCTTTCCAAAAAAAATAACAATTGATATATTTTTATAATTTTTGGATTTTTTAGATTTTTATGATTTTTTAATTTAAGATTAACCCGAAATTGCAAAAAGGAAATTTCTACGCCATCCCCGGCAACGACGCCATTTGATTGATCTCAAAAACTATCTATTACCGCAATCAAGAACGGCGTCGCTTTGCAGCTAGCCGGTGAGTACGGGTCGGTCCACAGAGATGTTGTGAATTTCCTATTCGCTCAAACGAGCTAATTCCGAAGGGTGTTCGGATTGATTATTAAATCTAAAATCTAAATCTATCTATCTACGATTATCTAGATCTAGTCTTGTTAGGGTTAGGTTTAGGATGGTTTGGAAATGCAAGTAAATCTCAACGCTTTCTATACCCAAATTAGGATCTAAGAGGAGTTATGGTAATTATCAATAAAGAGAATTAGATCCATTCGGGAAGGTGTTCCTTCCTCTAGGTTCTTGTCCTTCCTTTAGAGATCCTTACCCTAACCTCCATGGAAAACGCGCACAACCGGGCCTTTATACTACGGTATCACCGCTACCTCGAGGGATAGGGTGCCGTAGGGCACGGTGTGTGCGTGTATGCATGGAGTCCTATTGAAAATATATAATGGGTAAGAAAGGGATGAGAGATCTCATCTCTCAAAAGCCTTCCCCAAAGCTAACTCTAAACAATTATCTACGGTAAGGAATTAAATCTACCTAGGGCAAAGAATTAAAATCTAAACTAGAGCAATTAATTAAAACTACTTACAGATGGCTCTCTCCAATCATCAACGCAGGTTATCAAATCTGAATTCATGAATTGAAAAGAGGCACCGATGCTCTCCATAAAGAGATCTGTATTTTATTATTAAAAGGAGGCATAAGAAAAATACAATGATTTGGGTTCTATTTATAAGAGATAGAAACCCTAGGTTTACAATTGACCCGCATGTCTGAAGTTACAAAAATAGCCCTTAGGTTGACTAGTCAGCGCGCCGCAAACCTTTCTGGAAAATTTTACCCTATACGTGTAACACACGGCCACGGAACCGCGGCCTAAGGCCATGTTTGGCCGCGGTTCCGCGGCCAACTTGGGGTCTTGAATGCTGAAATTTTCAGTGTTGGTTCTGGGTGACTTGTACTTCCTGTTTCTTTAGGTCTTTTCTCAGATTGACTTCTATTTCTTCTCCAGATCTTCACAGTGTGTAGTGCAGTGGACTTTTAATGTTTCTTCGTGTCGTTGCCTTTGTACTCGGTGAACTGTTGTTCATTGTTCCTCAAAATGTAGGCTCGATCACGATTTCACCATTTATCATTCGCAGTCTCACTTTTGCATTGTCTTTTCATTATTTTCACTGTTTTTGATCCAAGAACCTGTAACCTGTAATATGTAGCAGACATGCGTCAAAAGCACCTGTTTATTTATAAAACATATAAGAATGGGGAATATAATAATGCAATATTATGGTGTGAACAAATATCAATGCTGAATTCAAGAAACTAATCGACTCCGGCTTCATCCAAGAAGTTCAATATCCGGACTGGATCGCTAACATCGTTCCGGTGATGAAGAAAAATGGGACGGTACGCATCTGCGGGGACTTTCGGTACCTCAAAAAAGCTTGCCCGAAGGATGATTTCCCAGTACCTGTTACCGAGCTTATGATCGATAACACGTCTATGTAAGTCCATGTCACGCATCCCACGTGTTCGCGGGGAGGCGGAATATATGAAGAACAATTATCAAATCTTCGTAACACGGACTTGAGCACACGGATCGTGTCTAAACCATTACTAGAAAACTACGAGAGGTTTAACTACTCTGATTCGAAGTTATACCCCACGTTACTTGTCCTTTAGGTATTCATCGCTGTCCTCCACACCTTGTCGGCTCTATAGAACATGGGTACCTCAACGGCCTCCTCGAGTCAAAGACGATCTACCCGAGAGTCTATAATCCGAGCTCCTATCTCGAATCTGAGATAACTATGGCTTTTAGTTTGCTAATCTAGAAGTCCTAGAGGGTGTAGAGTATTTAGATGGATTACTTAATCACTTTAAACCCTAGGATTCTCAACTCATGAGAGCTTTTAGGGTTTGAGGAAGAAGATGAAAACTTGTGGAGAGAGAAGTGTTTTGTGATAATGAATGAACTATTCTCATTTGTGAATATTATGAAGCATAATAATATCATCAAAATAAATATCTAGCTAATATTCATCATGCTTCATTTAATTCACTAGATGAATCATCTAATGAGTCATGGATAATTTAATGAAATTTACACTTCATCCTCCACCTCATTTAGTTTAAATCACAAAAGAAATAAACACAAATGAGTCACCTCCTTTTAGAACCTTCCGGACAAATTACGAGACTGTCCCTCCCATCCGTATTTCCGAAAAACACGGATAATCTTTGACTGAATAAATCCATTTGTATAATACTAGAATCTGGCTTAAACCAAAGCCCGCTAGTATTATCTGCCCGGTCACAGTACGTACACAAGTGTACTTAAGTGATCGCGGCCCTGCTGTAAAACCATACGGCCTCTATACCTTTTTCCCGGTGCAGGGAAACTCTCTGTGTGGGACTCTAAAGACTCGACACTACGCTGACAGTGGGTTTAACCACAGGCCGTAAGCGGAACTAGCTGTACGTAACGGTCCCCAGGTAGAGGTCGATAGAAGGTCGATGAGTAAACCCATCCGAACTCCTACTGAGCCTGATGTGACAATCTCCGTACAGTCCGGTCTGCTCGTCTAGGACTATCGCATATCGGGCTTAGTGGGCGGTAGACGTCAGACCCTTAATAGCGGTATAAGTCATGTCGGAGTGAAGCCTATTACAACTTGAGAAACTACTGGAACCTACCAGTATATCTCGCTTGTCCTGGCTAGGGACCTTGCGTAATGGCTCTCCATACACAACGTGATATCAACCCCCAATACCGGGAGAGACGAATCCTGTGTAACCGCCACTTCCTCCAAGTGCTTCGGGACTGCACCCAACTACTACCTGTTTGCACGACTCCTTTGAGTCGTGGTAGGGTAGTAATATAAGTACAGTGGGAATGTAAGGTTCCTAGGCACTCTAATGGAGTCTCACAAGTGATCAAACATGGCCAATTGAAATTTTACAAGTGCCTATTAACCCTAATACGGATCGTTAACTAGATAAATAGGCGAAGCAAGCAAGTAAACGGAAATATAGCTAAAGGAAAGGGGCTACAACCTTTGTAGATTCGTTCCACCACCTCCTAAGCTCCGTGATGAAGTCCCCTCGCTGTCCAAATCATATCTTGGGCTCTAGCGTCGGCTTCATCGAAAAAAAACGGGCTAGGTCATCGACGACGATGCCGAAGATGATCTACGTCGAGGCATCGCTAGATCAAGCTCCACCTTCACCAAGCCATGAAAACTTGTGAAGGAAACACCCCATACTACTTGGCAAGAGGTAGAGGATGAAGAAATAGGAGTTGGGTTCACTTTAGAATTAGATTTCTCACTCAAATACATCAATCACCATTGATGAAGAAAGCTTTCTTCTTGTGAGGAAGAAGAAGAAGAAGATAAGTGTTATGATAAGTTCTTATTAAAAGAATAATAAAAATGGAAACTTATCATAATCTTAACCTTAGTTAGTTGTAGAGAATAGACCATGGTAAGTTATGATGGTTAGGGTTAAGCAAGAGACAAGAATGGTTAACTAAGTCAAAGCTTCATGAAAGTTCATGAACAAACAAAGAAAGCCACCATTATCCTCTTATGACAATTATTTTATTTCCAAAAAGAATAAATGAAAAAGATAAATAAATGAATAAGGAAAACCAAAACCCTAACCATTTAAATAACCATGGTTTAATTCTTTACACAAACCAAGTAAGTATGCATCATCAAACATGATACAATCATGTGCACAAAACTATATCAAATATACAATGTGCACATCCGAGCGAGAAAATCCATTTAAAGTGAACCGATACTAGTTAATGCAAAGTAATATATCAAATATATAATTATGCATTAAATCATTAAATCAACACTTGATTCAATGATCCGGTCATGTCGCATATAACCGGCTAGTATCCAATGTATCGGTTTATCGAATCAATCCTTGATTCGATAACTAGGTTATATCGCATACAACCATTCGACACATTCATCGCGAGAATGAAATACGGTATCACATACACGCATTATTCTCGGTCCCGCACATATCTCATATGCGCTCCTATTTCGTTTCGCTTGAGCCAGGAAACCTCTGTGTAGGACTCTAAAGACTCGTCAATACGCCGGTAGCGGATGATGATCATATCAAGCACCCACAAGCCGCAAGAGGTCTGCTAAACGTAACGGCCATCCGGGTATTGAGCGATCAGAAGATCGACGAGCAAGCCCGCTCACACTCCTGTGAATCCAACCAGTAACACTTACCGTACAGTCCGGTCTGTTCGTCTGATATGTCGCATATCTCGCCTAGGGGTGGTAAACGTCAGACCCCAGTAGCTTGATAAGTCATGCCGACTTGAGGTCCATAACATTCGTGAAACTATTGATAACTCTTACCAGTATATCACTGCAACCCTGGCCAGGGATTTCCTGTTATGGCCAGTCGAGCATAGCGCAACATCAACCCCCAATACCGGGAGAGACGAATCCCCTCCTATCGCTCATTGCCTCCATGTGAATCGGGACTGTACCCAAAAACCACCTGTTTGCACGACTCAGTAGAGCCGTGTTAGGGTGGAAATCAAAGCACAGTGGGAGACACACAAGACTCTATGACGATCTCGGGTCAACAGACTAAGCTGTACCAGTGTCACCAGAGAACTGCCATCTGACGTGAGGTATAATACCATCTGGGAGTTCTCGGCGAGTCCGTTCAGTGTACCCAGTCTCCACTGAGCACCCGCATACCATCTTCGATGTCAAACACCAATGGATATGGGATCATCCATCGCCCATCGCATGGGTCGAGAAGATATGCGCTAGTCTACTCTGGAATATCGATGCCCCGTCTCGATATTCCCTCGACTAGGAACATTTCAAGGATGTACTCATGAACTACCCAGGCCCCACTAGTATGATCTACATCATAGTCCTGGAAGTCGAGTACACATCCTAAGGGCTTTATCAACATGTAATCAGAGAGACAGAAAGTATACATGTTAAGATAAAGTGCAACCAGATAGCGTACTATCATGTCGAGCAAGAAAGTCCTACCTATATATGTCCCAGCATCCACTACAATATACATCCGATGTACAGTAATGGCCTCTAGGGCATACATATAACTAACAATCTCCCACTTGCACTAGGGCCATCTGTAGCAGTGGTTGCAGTATCACATACTCAACCATCCCATAAAAGTCTCTCTTTAGGAAAAGGCCTTCGTGAGTGGATCCGCCGTGTTGTCCTCTGAGTCTACTCTCCTAACCTCGATCACCCTGGAGATTAACTATCTCCATGATCAGGTGATGCTGCCTCAGAATATGTCTGGGTCACTGATGGGACCAGAGTTCCAGGGTCGAAGCCACGCTTCCATTGTCAACAGACTATGGTCAACAAAACCAGCCGCAACCCTCCGTCATTTTAGGAAGTAGAGTACTTAGTATTCGTGCTGTGTTTGTTGACCATAGTCAAGGTACAGTGTACGGTAGCTAAGTGATGTCTTCCTACACCGCATATGATGCGATTAGTTAGGACAGTCGCGTGACTTTGTTGACCTTAGTTAAGGGTCATGTGGGTGGGTCTAATTAATCACGAAATGACGGGTAGAACTTGACTAGTACTTATGATTTGTTGACCATAGTTAAGGTCATAGGTGCTAGGGGTAAAAACCTTTATCGGGAGTTTCAAGTGTTGAAACTTGCAATGAGATTGCATACCTTCTATGTGATAGTTGGATCCCGATACCCACTGCGAGTAATTGTTACTCCTGGGAGAGTTTTGCACTTTGCAATTAGCCGATCAAGTAGGTGTCTAGAAAGGTGTCAATGCCGCTCAAACGATTATGTGACCGTCTTGAACTGCCCTTTGAACCTTCGGGTTTGGGGCAGTACGGCGTGCCACATGTGAGGCGTTGGCTTGACCCTTCTACGGCTGGACCGAGATGGTCTCCCACTGTTTTTATCAAATCTTCCTTCAAACCTTAAAAGGAAAGACTAGCCGGGATTAATTACACTCTACAAGTTCGCCAACCTTTCAGCCAGGCCAGTGTCGGTACTTTGAGGGAGGTTCCCCATGCTTTCTGCATACCTATTGAGATATCTGGTGGTTGGGTGCCATGACTACTTTTTTAAATACTGATTTAGAAGAGAACGTCTATAAGAACACAGCCAGTATAAAATACGGATTCCACGGTCGTGATGAATAGCCAATCCCACACCCCTAGACCCCTACGAGAGCGGCAAGCAACCCTATGGTGCGGGAAGATCCTATCTCTTAAGTAAGTTAAGATTTGGGATTGTCCGTCCTAAGGGTTGCTTGCCGCTCTCGTAGGGGTCTAGGGGTGTGGGATTGGCTATTCATCACGACCGTGGAATCCGTGTTTTATAGGGAACACACCCGAGGCGAAGTAGCAGTGTCAAGTCGACGGACTAAGTTGTACTCATGTCACCTGGGAACTGCTATCTAACGATGGGTATAGTACCAACCTGCAGTTCCCTGCGAGTCCTGTCCGGTGTACTCGTAACCTAACGAGCACCTGCATACTATCTCCAGCACGACGTACTGATGGCTGTGGGACAGACCATCTCCTCATGCTGGGATGAGAAGCGTATACACCAGTCTACTTCGGAGTATCGATGCCCCGTTTCGATAATCCTACAACCAGGGACCTGTATAGGATGTTGTTTATAGACTACCCAGCCCCCACTAGTGTGACTGCCATCACAACGCTGGTAATCAAGCAAAGATCCTAAGGGCTCTACTAATATGTATAAGCGGTATGTTAAAAGAAACATATGAACATATTAAAGTAGAAACAAACCAAGTAGTATACTACCATTTTTAGCAATACTGTTAATACAACTGTGAATATCCCAAGCTTCCATTAAGTAATATACAAACTAGTATGATACAGTAATGGCCTCTAGGGCATAAATACTAACAATCTCCCACTTGAACTAGGGCCATGTACTGGCATATCACAGACCTATCATCTCGAATAGCCTCTCGAACTGCATCTGAGGAATGGCCTTTGTGAATGGATCAGCAGTGTTATTCTCCGTTTCTACTCTCTTCACCTCGATCTCCCGGCGATCTACGATCTCCCTGATCAGGTTGATACCGCCTTAAGATGTGTCTGGACTTCTGATGGGACCTAGGTTCCTTCGCTAAAGCTATAGCGCCGTTGTTGTCACAATACAAAGATATTGGATCAACACTGGTAGGAACCACCTGAAGTTCTGTGAGGAACTTCTTCATCCAGACAGCTTCTTTTGCGGCATCACAAGCAGCTATGTACTCCGCTTCCATCGTCGAGTCAACAACGGTGTCCTGCTTGGAACTCTTCCAACAAACCGCCCCTCCATTGAGGGTAAAGACATAACCCGACATGGATTTGGAGTCATCCTTGTCACTCTGGAAGCTGGAGTCGGCAAAGGTCTCGATCTGGAGGTCCTTTCCGCCATACACCAAGAACATCTCCTTAGTCCTCCTCAGGTACTTGAGAATGTTCATTACCGCTATCCAGTGCTTCTCCCCTGGGTTTGCCTTATACCAGCTTACAACGGTCAATGCGTATGCTATATCTGGTATGGTACATAGCATCGCATACATTATAGAGCCTACCGCAGAAGCGTAGGGTATAATCGACATGCGAGCCCTTTCCAAATCAGTTTTGGGAGACATCTCTTTGGAGAGGGTGATTCCATGACAAGCCGGTAGGTTACCGCGCTTAGAATCTTCCATACTGAATCTTTTCAATATGGTGTCTATGTACCTGCACTGCGAAAGTCCCAACATCCTCTTTGATCTATCACGATAGATCTGGATCCCCAGAATATACGTGGTATCACCTAGGTCCTTCATGGAGAACTTCTATGACAAGAATCCTTTGACTGACTGTAGCATAGGAATATCATTTCCTATTAAGAGAATATCATCCACGTACAAGACGAGAAACACTACAGTTCTTCCTATAATCTTACTATATATGCATGGTTCATCTGGATTTTTGATAAAGTTGAATTCTTTAATAGTATCATCAAAACAGATGTTCCAACCCCGCGATGCCTGCTTCGGTCCATAAATGGACTTAAGCAACTTGCACACTTTACCGCTGCTCCCACTCTGAATGAATCCCTCTGGCTGATCCATATAGATGCACTCTTCCAAATTACCATTTAGAAAAGCCGTCTTTACATCCATCTGCCAGATTTCATAATCGTGGAAGGCAGCAATGGCAAGAAGGACCCGAATGGATTTGAGTATAGCCACTGGAGAAAAGGTTTCGTCATAGTCCAAATCAGGTCTTTGACAAAAACCCTTTGCAACAAGTCTAGCCTTATATATTTCAACCTGTCCATCTACACCAATCTTTTTTCTGAAGATCCATTCGCATCCTACGGGTTTTACCCCATCTGGAGCAATGTCCAAAGTCCAGACTTTGTTAGTGTACATGGACTCCATTTCGGTCCGCATTGCATCCATCCATCTTACTAAGTTGCCGCTCTGAATGGCTTGCTGGAAGCTAGTAGGGTCATTATTGTCAATGATGCAATCCTCTCGATCCCCGTCTATGAGAAAACCGTAGTATCTCTCGGGCGAATGAGACTGTCTACTACTTCTGCGGATAGGCGCTGGGATGTCCCTTTCTTCTGAAACTTCTGGTTCTACCATATTTTCAGTAACAGTTTATGGTTCTGGAATTTCTTCCAGTTCTATTGCGGTCCCACTCTTCTGATTTTCTAAAAATTCAGCTTCCAAGAAGTGGGCATGACGAGAAAAAAAACCTTTTCTTCCTCTACGTAATAAAAATAATACCCTTTGGAGTTCTTTTGATATCCCACAAACTTACACTGTACTGAGCGTGCCTCGAGCTTGTTCGCATGCAGCTTTTCAACAAAAGCTGGACATCCCAATGTCCTAAAGTGTTTAAGACAGGGTTTCTTCCCACTCCACATCTGATATGGTGTGGTAGGCACAGTCTTGGTTGGGACCTGGTTCAAAAGATATGCAGCTGATTCTAGTGCATAACCCCAGAAAGATCGCGGTAACTCAGCCTTACTCATCATGGAACGAACCATATCCAATAGGGTTCGATTCCGCCTTTCTGATACACTATTGTGTTGTGGTGTGTATGGAGGAGTAAGCCGAGAGAGAATTCCATTCTCTTTTAAGTATCCCAGGAACTCGGCACTTAAGTATTCACCACCTCGATCAGATTTCAGTGTCTTGATACTTTTGCCTGTCTGTTTTTCCACTTCATTCTTGTATTCCCAGAATTTCTCAAAGGCCTCGGATTTATACTTCATCAAGAAGATATGTCCATACCTAGAGAAATCATCCGTAAAAGTAATGAAGTAGGAATAACCACCTCTTGCATGTGTAGACATTAGACCGCACACGTCACTGTGTACGAGTCCTAAGAGCTCGCTCGCTCTTACTCCGTGTCTAGTAAACGGAGTCTTTGTCATCTTTCCCATGAGACAAGATTCACAAGTAGCATAAGATTGATATTCGAACGGATTCAAATATTCTTCTCTATGTATCTTACTCAACCGTGTTTCATTTATGTGACCTTGTCTACAATGACATAAGAAAGCCTGATTTATTTCTGGAGACTTTCTTTTAAGTGTGTTCTGGACAATAAAAACCTGAGTTTTATTTAATACGTATATACCGTTATCTAATGTACCAGACCTAATCAGAACTTAATTTTGGTGGATGTTTACTACATCGCTTACGAATGTAAAATCATATCCCTCTCTAGAAAGTGAGGATACTGATATGATATTACAAGTCAAATTAGGTACATACAAACAGTTACGTAGAATCAATATCTGCCCACTTGTCAGCCCTAAGCGAAATTCTCCCAGGGATTCAGCGTCCATGCTCATTCCGTTCGCAACTCCGAGAGACATATCACCTACCCTGATAACTCTATGGTTTCTCAAAGCATGTAACGAATTATAGATATGAGATCCTGATCCGGTATCTAGTACCCAGGAAGTAGAGTTTATTGACAATGAGTTCTCAATTACAAACACACCTGAGGCCGAAGACACAACATGCTTCGCATTCTGGCTACTGGCTTCCAAAGCCCTGCAATTTTTCTGCCAATGCCCCTTCCTATAACAATAGGAACATCCCTCCTTCCCTACACCAAGTACCGAAACTTTTGCTCTTTCCTTTCCTTCTACTTCACTGATACCGTATATCGGCTTTGTAGAGGTTTTCCTCTTTTCACCCTTTGCTTTCGCCCTGGATGCAGAAGAAGAAGGTCCCCCATTAAGCAGAGCGGGTGTCTCCCTGGTTTCTTTCAGGATGTAAGTAGAGCGTAGGGACTGTGGAAATAAGTCAGCATATGACTGCTTCTGGTATACACCATCAACTGAAGCCAACACGAGGCACTTGGCATTCGCACTGTCCTTTTCCCTTGTCTGACGGATATCCATGTCCATGACGGTGGAAACTGGACCTGGGACGGCAGGGGCTTGAGTAGTAATAGGGTGGTCCAGCTTATCATAAGAAATGGACATCTGGACAGACCTTTGCCAGTCATAAAAGTCAGATTCTGTCAACTTGTTATCTATATGTAACCTAGTCATGGTCACAGGGTCGCTGCAGTTGAGAGAGAGAAAAAACACTTTAGCATGATGCTCTTGCAATTTTAGATTGGTTTTTAGTTTATCTAAAAGAAGAATTAGTCAGGACTGATCTCACCATACAATACTTGCTTAACCGTTCAACCAGGCTAGTGTAGGTACTTCGAGGGAGGTTTTACGACGCTTTCGCGAAGTTCCTTAATTAAATAAACTCTTTTCCCTGGAGGCGTAGCCCTGCTGATACTGTTCTAGACACCTACTTGGTTTATAGCATTGATCGTTAAGTGACGAATCTCCTGATGAGTAGCATATACTCACAGTAGGATCGGGATCCAAATGTCATCATGTGATAATGCTGAAGGAATCCTACCAACATAATCAAACTCCAAATGGTATGCAATACCAGCAAGTTTCAGTTTCTTTAGAAACTCCCGATGTGGATTTTTGCCTCATGCTCTTATGATCTTGACTAAGAGCCAACAAATCATAAGTCACATGTCAAGTTCTACCCGTCATTATCCAGGTTGATTTGAACCCACCTGTATATACACTTGACTAAGGGCCAACAAAGTAATACGACCGTCCCAAACAAATGCATCTATCTATGCTACATGTGAACACCCCAGCAGCTATCAATCACTATGTCTTGACTAAGGGCCAAACAAACATAGCTTGAATACTACTGACCATTCATATGAAATGACAGAGGGTTACGACTGGTTTTGGCAAAACCGTGAACGTAGTGAACTTGATATAACCGAAGGAACCTGATAGCTTTTTAAAAGGAGTGGTTAAAGCTCCAATTAAAAATTCTGCTCTTTTAAAATAACCGAGTGGTTTCTTTTAAATTTGTTCCAACGGTTCAGCTTTGGTTTGTTTTCTTTGCATTAAAATAATGCGTCCCATCATTTATCCTATCATTACAGAAAACAACGAAAATACAACGTCTGCTTTTGTCATCCGCATTCGCCACTGGGCCCCGTCATTCAACCGTTAGGTTACTTAAGTAACGACAGAGTGGGGGTTGGGCTAGCGCGGATGCAAAACATAGGCAACGCCTACTACATATCATATATAGATATTGTACATTCGTCAGACGCAATAATAGGCATTCCAGATCACAGACGAACATATTGGATATACTAGGAATCCGCGTTTCGTTTGAGCCTGCAAAAAAAGACGGATTACGGTCGTGATTAATAGCCAAACCCCACCCTAGACCCCTACGGGTGCGGCAAACTACCCGCCTAGTACCAGAAGTTAAACGGTCTCCCTCAACGATGTGAGTAGGCCATTAAATACTTCAAAGTACTCGATAGTTTGTGCACCCCATCTTGGGTCTATCCTAGGAGCATAAAACAGTAAATGAAATAATACAACGGTGGCTATAACCTCAACCTGGATGTGCCCCGCAAAAGAATATTACAACATATTACAATTTATATCGAATGAAAGATAAAATCCCCCATCTCACATCCCCGGCTATTCATCCACGACAATCCAATAGAGTTCATTTACACAAACCAATATCCATCACAGAAATGTGCAACCCCCAACTAACCGACATACTAGCAATTAGCGGAGGTTTACGAACACATTAAACATCACAGATAAAACTTGATTAGCAAATAACTTAGAATTTCGATATACAACCTTTTTCCGTGTCTACCCCAAATGCAAGCCAGCACTGAAAAGACCTGGGCAGAAACAAAATATAAAAGAAAACAGAACACCCAAAAATAAGACAAACTGTGTAAATACGAGTCAACTCAGAGTCGACTCGGCCGCGGATCCGCGACGTATTGCACCAATCCGCCACGCTTCCACGGTCGTCTTACCGAGTTAGCAACTCGTATTTCTCCAGTATTCTTATAATTCCCTGCTATGAATTTTCATTCCTCTGAAATAATTTTTTCGACAGGTTTAAAATCGACAGAAACTTGAGGGTTCCGGGGTTAAGTTTTCATGTTTTTCCGACGATCGAAGTTCTAATTAGTTGTTAACAAGCTAGTAAAGGTTTAGTATGCTTTGATACCACTATAAGTCCATGTCACGTACCCCACGTGTTCGCGGGGAGGCGGAATATATGAAGAACAATTATCAAAGCTTCATAACACGGACTTGACCACACGGATTGTGTCTAAACTATTACTAGCAAACTACGAGAGGTTTAAATACTCTGATTCGAAATTATACCTCACGTTACTTGTACTTCAGGTCTTCATCGTTGTCCTCCACACCTTGTCGGCTCTATGGAACATGGGTACCTCAACGGCCTCCTCGAGTTAAAGACGATCCACCTGAGAGTCTATAGTCCAAGCTCTTATCTCGAATCTGAGATAACTAAGGCTTCTAGTTTGCTAATCTAGAATTCCTAGAGGGTGTAGAGTATTTAGATGGAGTACTTAGTCACTTTAAACCCTAGGATTCTCAACTCATGAGAGTTTTTAGGGTTTGAGGAAGAAGATGAAAACTTGAGGAGAGAGAAGTGTTTTGTGATAATGAATGAACTATTCTCATTTGTGAATATCATGAAGCATAATAATATCATCAAAATAAATATCTAGCTAATATTCATCATGCTTCATTTAATTCACTAGATGAATCATTTAAAGAGTCATCTAATGAGTCATGGATCATTTAATGAAACTTACACCTCATCCTCCACCTCATTTAGTTTAAATCATAAAAGAAATAAACACAAATGAGTCACCTCTTTCTAGAAGCTTCCCGAAAAATTACGTGACTGCCCCTCCTACCCGTATCCGAAAACCACGGATAATCTTTGACTGAATAAATCCATCTGTATAATACTAGAATCTGGCATAAACTAAAGCCCGCTAGTATTATCTGCCCGGTCACAGTACGTGCATAAGTGTACGTAAGTGATCGCGGCCCTGCCGTAAAACCATACGGCCTCTACACTTTTTGCCCGGTGCAGGGAAACTTTCTGTGTGGGACTCTAAAGACTCGATACTACGCTGGCAGTGGATTTAACCATAGGCCGCAAGCGGCACTAGCTGTACGTAACGGTCCCCAGGTAGAGGTCGATAAGAAGGTCGATGAGTAAACCCATCCGAACTCCTACTGAGCCTGATGTGACAATCTTCCTACAGTCCGGTCTGTTCGTCTAGGACTATCGCATATCGGGCCTAGGGGGCGGTAAACGTCAGACCCCTAATAGCGGTATAAGTCGTGTCGGAGTGAAGCCTATTACACTTGAGAAACTACTGGAACCTACCAGTAAATCTCGCTTGCCCTGGCCAGGGACCTTATGTAATGGCTCTCCATACACAGCGCGATATCAACCCCCAATACCGGGAGAGACGAATCCTGTCTAACCGCCACTGCCTCCAAGTGCTTCGGGACTGCACCCAACTACTACCTGTTTGCATGACTCCTTTGAGCCGTGGTAGGGTAGTAATCTAAGTTCAGTGGGAACACACCCGAGGCGAAGTAGCAGTGTCAAGTCGACGGACTAAGCTGTACTCATGTCACCTGGGAACTGCTATCTGACGATGGGTATAGTACCAACCTGCAGTTCCCGGCGAGTCCTGTCCGGTGTACTCGTAACCTAACGAGCACTTGCATACTATCTCCAGTACGACGTACTGATGGCTATGGGACAGACCATCTCCCTATGCTTGGGATGAGAAGCGTATACACCAGTCTACTTCGGAGTATCGATGCCCTGTCTCGATAATCCTACGACCAGGGACCTGTATAGGATGTTACTTATAGATTACCCAGCCTCCACTAGTGTGACTGCCATCACAATGCTGGTAATCAAGCAAAGATCCTAAGGGCTCTACTAATATGTATAAGCGATATATTAAAAGAAACATATGCACATATTAAAGTAGAAACAAACCAAGTAGCATACTACCATTTTTAGCAAGACTGTCAATACAACTGTGAATATCCCAAGCTTGCATTAAGTAATATACAAACTAGTATGATACAGTAATGGCCTCTAGGGCATAAACACTAACAGTCTACCCATGAGGTCTTCTCCTTCATGGATGGATCTTCAGGATACAATCAAATAAAAATGCATCCTGAAGATCAAAAGCATACCGCCTTCTGGACTCCGCTGGGCATATTTTGCTATAAGGTGATGTCCTTCAGTCTGAAGAACGCTGACGCTGCCTACCAGAGGGCCATGACAAAGATCTTCGATAACCTAATCCATGAGATCGTCGAATGCTACGACGACCTTGTGGTTAAAAGAAAATCTCATGAGGAGCATTGGGAACACCTTAAAATAGTGTTCCGACGTTTTCGGAAGTATAATCTGAAGATGAATCCTCTAAAATGCGTATTTGGAGTCTCCTCAGGCGAATTCCTAGGATTCATCATACGGCACCGGGGTATCAAAATCGATCCCTCAAAGATCAAGGCGATTATGGAAATGCTCATGCCAAAAACTCTTTGACAATTGCGATCTTTTCAAGGAAAGCTTTCTTATATCCGGTGGTTCATAGCCAACCTCTCTGGAAAATGCTATCCTTACAGTCATCTGATGAAGAAGGGGACCCCGTTCGTCTGGGATCGGAAGTGACAAAACGCACTAGACGAAATCAAGCAATACCTGCAAAATCCGCTGGTATTGGCCGCTTCGGTTAAAGGGAAAACCCCTTATCCTATATACAATGGCCCTTGAGGGTTCTTTAGGCATGCTATGGGCACAAGAGAATGATCAAGAAAAGGAGAGAGCTCTATGCTATTTGGGTCGAGTTCTCCTGGGGGTAGAAAACTACTCCTCCCCCATTGAAAAGTATTGCCTGGCACTGATCTTCGCGATAACGAAGCTCAGAAATTACGCCTTGGCACATGAGGTCCATCTCATATCAAAGGTGGATCCTCTCAAATATCTGATGTCAAGGGCCATACTAACAGGTAGGCTTTCCAAATAGGCCTTCCTCCTGATGGAGTTCTCGCTAACGTATTGACCCCTCAAAGCAGTGAAAGGCCAGGCTATTGCCGACTTTCTCACAGAGCATCCAATACCAGCCGACTCCCCCTTAAATTGTGAGTTGCCGGATGAACATGCGTTCGACAAAATTGAAGGAGAGAAGGAAGAAAATGATTCCTAATGGGAACTCTACTTCGATGGAGCATCTTCCATAAAGAGACGAAAGCAAAACACCCTCATAATCAAAGCCAGGGTGGGCCTTATTTATGTGACTCCGTAAGGAGGAATATTAGGTTACGCCTTTTCCTTAACGGATACAAGGACTAATAACGAAGCTGAATATGAAGCTTTGATAGTAGGTTTCGAGATTGTTGTCGATATGGGAATCAAAGACCTCCTCATATATGGAGACTCCCAATTGATCGTTAACTAACTATATGGCGACTATCAGACGTGCAAGCCAGAGCTGATAAAGTATGGCGAAAAGGTGCGGCAACCGCTAACAAAAATCCCCTCCTACATTCTGGAGAGTATACCACGTGCAGAAAACAGCAAGGAGGATGCATTGGCCAAATTGGCTAAGGAACTGGCTGATGACGACCTCGATGACGTAAATATTATTGTGCAAAGCCACAGGGTTCTCACGCCAACGGATATATCTTCGGAAGATCTAATAGAGTCATCTGAAAGAAAAGAAATGGCCGAATAAGTAGCCCTTCAAATATAGGACGAAGAAAAGGTCAAGGATTGGAGGGAAGTCTTCATAGACTACTTCAAATCCCAACGAACGCTAAAAAATACGCCGTTTGGACATCAGCTCATGAAACGAGCTCTGTCCTTCGCCTTTGTCAATGATACTCTATCTAAGAGATCTTTCGACTGTCTGTGGCTAAGATGCCTGGGATCAAAGAAGTGAAGAGAGTCGTTCAAGAAATTAACGACGGACTCTGCAGTTCTCACCAAGCTGGGCCAAAGATGAAGCTGAAGATCAAAAGAATGGGTTACTATTGGCCCGCAATAATTCAGGACTGTCTCAAATATGCGAAGCGGTGTCACTCGTGCCAAATCCTCTTGGACATCATCCACCAACATCCAAATCTGCTACACCCAACAGTAGCTAGATGGACGTTCGAAATGTGGGGAACTGATATAATTGGCCCCATTGAACTGGCGTCGTCCAAAGAACATCGGTTTATATTGGCAACGACCGACTACTTCTCTAAGTAGGCAGAAACAGTACCACTAAGGGAGGTGAAGACGGAGAATATCCTCCATTTCTTGAGGACACATGTCATCTATCGGTTCGGCACTCCACGACGAATTATCTCGGATAATGGGCCAGCTTATAGAAGCCATAAAATCAGCCGCTTCGTACAACAGCATAAAATAGATTGGAGATACTCTTCAGTCTATAATCCTCGGGTCAACGGTCTAACTGAAGCTTTCAAAAAGACCTTGACAAAGATTATAAAGAAAACGGTGTCCAGAAACAAAAGAGACTGGCATGAAGCTTTCTGGGCATACCGAACAACGTTCAAAACGGTTACGAATATTACACCATACATATTGGTATTCGGCACGGAAGCAGTGCTTCCCGTGGAAATAGAAATCCCTTCTCTGCGAGTAACGGTTCGATACGAGCTGATAGATGAAGAAAATGCTCATTTTCGGCTTGAGGAGCTCGATGCCCTTGACGAAACCCGCCTTATAGCACAGCAAAATCTGGAGGCTTATTAGGAAGGGATGACACGCATACGAAAGAATGACCGGGCCAAGAACATTCCGCCAAGGCGAACTCGTACTAGTCGTCAAAAGACCAATGATCCCCAATCATGCAAAACGGGGGAAATTCGAGGCGAACTATGAAGGCTTGTACATCATAGACAAAGTCTATCAAGGTGGAGCCACCTATTCATAGATATGCATGGCGAAAGACCCTTCTGGCCAATAAACAACCGATTCCTCAAAAAATAATACCCCTGACGAGTCACTACTTAGGTCTATGATAGATGATGACGCTCGTGTCCGCTCGCTATCCACCTGAGTCAGAACTCTGAGAGTAGTATGCAAAGAAGCTCCGTCGCCTCAAACATAGCGATTTAGGACTGAGATGTCCTTAAACTAGAAATTCGTCTCAAATATGGCGACAACGGACTGAGATGTTCTTGAACTAGAAATTCGCCTCAAACATGGCGATAACAGACCGAGATGTCTTTAAACTAGAACTTCGCCTCAAATATGGCGAAATTGGACCAAAAAGTCCCTAAACTAAAATTTCGCCTCAAACATAGTGATAATGGACTGGAACATCCTTAAACTAGTACATCGTCCCAAATACGGCGATACATTCCCTTAGGATCTATATCACAATCGAAGTCTTAGCAGGAAAGATTGCAACTCGAGTCCCACTGGCTACATAGCTAATCCAGCGATGAAGCCACCTTCAAAACCCACCGGCAAACAGGTGGGTCACTTGCGACAAAGCTACTTTCGAGAGTTTCGCCATTAAAAAAATGGTATGCCCATAAGCGAAATGGGCTCGGATGAAAACACGAAAGGGCACCGTGAGTAAAAACAGCAGGATTGCCGGCGAGTTTATGAAAACCCGAAAGGGCGCAATCTCGTTTAAAATAATAATAATAATAATAATAATAATAATAATAATAAAGATAAGAAAAAAAACGGTATGTCCATAAGCAAAATGGACACGGATGAAAACTCGAAAGGGTGCTGTGAGTAAAAACAGCAGGACTACCGGCGAGTTTGTGAAAGCCCGAAAAGGGCGCAAACTCGTAAAATAAAAAATTCATGTGCACTTACAAAGTCCACTCGACCTTGTGAGGAGAAAATACCCGCGTGAGATTCTTACGACTCATAAAAGAGCAACACACTTAGGAATCCCCACGATTCCTATGGAGAAATTACACTTGCGAGATCCTCACGACTCGTAAGGAGAATTTACCCTTATGAGACCCTCACGGCTCATAAGATTCAAAAGCCTTAAGTTACAGGGATTTGAACCTGTTCTTAAGCCGCCACATCCCCCAAGTTGCCTTACAGGTGGTCTATATTGACCCTTGTATATAATCCACGGGCACAAATAAATATTCCCCCACCAAGTTCCACCAACGACGAGAAATGTCACCATATGGTAAACGACACTTGTAAGTCCTCTCGACTTATAAGGAGAAAACCACTCTTGCAAGATCCTTACGACTTACAAGAGAAAATACACTTAGGAATCCCCGCGATTCCTAAGGAGAAAGTACACCTACGAGGTCCTCACGACTTGTAAGGAGAAATACCTTTATGAGACTCTTACGACTCAAAAAGTCAAAAAGTCTTAGTCTACAGGATCCTAACCTTGCTTGCTAAGCCGCCATTGTTCAAGTCCTTTCACGGTAAATGATGATTCGCTCCTGGCAATACTCCAGTCATAGTGATGTTGATGCCAAGGTTGGTATCATATTCCAAACTCGCAATAATAAACAGTAGCGAGTAGCAAAAAAATGCATATAAAAACAGCCGAAATGCTTGGGCAACTCGTAATAAAAAATCAGCGAGCAAAAAAAATTCATATAATAACAGCCGAAATGTTTGGGCAACTCGTAATAAAAAATCAGCGAGCAAAAAAATGCATATAAAAACAGCCAAAATGTTTAGGCAATTCGCAATAAAAAGCAGCGAGTAAAAATATAAAAAATATAGCCGAAATGATTGGGCACCGCGGATAAAAAGCCGAAATGATTGGGCAATCGAGACTTTTGCGATATGAAAAGCTGAAAAGATAGAGCATCGCGGCAATAAAAAATAAAATAAAATAAAATTTCCTCCGCCCCGCAAGTATGTCCATATTAACTCTTGTATATGATCCAGGGGCATAAAGAAATGAAAAGGTAACCATACTTTCCCAGTAGGCTCCGTCAAAGGGAGAGCCAGATCTTGATGGCAATATCTACAGCCTAGAGATCAGCTCGACGTTCTTCTCATTCCAACAGGGTGCAGACGTAACGTCAACAAAGCTCCAAAGAGCCAAATCAAAACGGAGTAATGGCAAAATCCTAGCTCCAACTTGGCGTTCCTTCTCATTTCAGCAGGATGTGGACGCAACGTCAACAAATGACCCAAGGGTTGAAACAAAAATGGAGCCATGGCAAAATCCTAGCTCCAATTCTTGATGGTTCATATAAAACCCATAGACTATCTCGACGGACTATCTCGACATTCCTTCTCATTCCAGCAGGATGCAGACACAACGTCAACAAAAGACCCAACGGTCGAAACCAAAAGTGGAGTAACGGCAAAATCCTAACTCCAAGTCTCGACGGCACATATACAACCTAATGACCATCCCGACGTTCCTCCTCATTTCAGCAGTATGCGAATGCAGCTATGAAATGAAATTGAAGCAATGGCATATTCCCAGCTCCGAACTTCAATTGCAATACATACAGCATAGAAGCCTTACGATGTCTACCCTATTTCAACAAAGAATCAGCGCGACATCATCAAAACAAAAAGATGAAGCAACGGCATATCCCCAGCTTTGGGTATTGAAGGCAACTCATATAAATCCTAAAAGACTAACGGAGATCATCCTACACCAGAGTGGAGTGGTTATTACTCATCAGGGCTCCAAACTGAGCCTAACCTCAAGTAAAAAGTGTCATGGCGAATTTCTAACGTTTTCTCTTCCGATGGTAATATGACCTAAGAAGATTACTTGAAGACGTCTTGTCCAGCACCTGAAGGGATTAGAGACACGACAGTGGAGGGGCTACTCGAACAACGGCTTAAAGACCGCATATCGAGGAATACATCAGCCAATGCGACGGTACCACGTGTTAGTGTAATATGCCCTAGAGGCATTATAGTATAGTACTAGTTTGTATATTACATTTTAGAAGCTTGGGATATATACACGGATTTATGACAGTCTTGCTCAATATGGTAGTATGCTACTTGGTTTTTATCTATCTTAATATATGTATATGTTTCTTTTGACGTATCGCTAATACATATTAGTAGACCCTTAAGATATTTGCTTGACTACCAGTGTTGTGATGGCAGTCACACTAGTGGGGGTTGGGTAGTCTACAAGCACATCCTTATAATGGTCCCTGGTTGTAGGATTATCGAGACAGGGCATCGATACTCCAGAGTAGACTAGTGTATACGCTTCTCATCCCAGCAGGAGAGATGGTATGTCCTACAGCCATCAGTACGTCGTAATGGAGATAGTATGCAGGTGCTCATTGGGTTATGAGTTACACTAGACGGACTTGTAGGGAACTGCTGGTTGGTACTATACCTATCGTCAGGTAGCAGTTTCCAGGTGACATGAGTACAACATAGTCCGTTAACTTAACACTGCTACTTTGCCTCAAGTGTGTTCCTACTGTTCTTAGATTACTACCCTACCACGGCTCTATTGAGTTGTGCAAACAGGTAGTAGTTGGGTGTAGTCCCGAAAAACTTGGAGGCAGTGGCGATTAGATAGGATTCGTCTCTCCCGGTATTGGGGGTTGATGTCACGCTGTGATTAGGAAAGACATTACACAAAGTCCCTGGCCAGGGCAAGTAAGATTTGCTGGTAGGGATTCCAGTAGTTTCTCAGGGTGTTTTTGGCTGCACTCCGACACGACTTATTGCGCTATTAGGGGTCAGACGCTTGCCGCCCCCTAGGCCCAATATACGATACTCTTAGACGAATAGACCGGACTGTATGGAGATTGCTACAGACAGGCTTAGAAGGAGTACGTATGAGTTTTCTCATCGGTATTCTTATCGACAGATACCTAAGTAGCTGTTACATGCAGCTAGTACCACTGACGTGCTTGTGGTTAAACCCACTGCCGGCGTACTGTCGAGTCTTTAGAGTCCCACACAGAGGGTTTCCCTGCTACGGGTGAAACGTGTAGAGGTTGTATGGTTTTGAGACAGGGTTCGATCACATACGTGTACTTGTGCGCGTATGATGTTCGGGTGGACAATACTAGTAGGCTTTGGTTTAAGCCGGATCCTAGTATTTGATTATAGGATTAGTTCCGTCTCATTGTATTCGTGTTTCTCAGAATACGGTGCGGGTTTGTATATATGGATGAGAGGGGCATTCTTGTAAATTCATCAAGATTGCTTCTAGAAGTGAGACACCTCATATTAGGGTTTTTCTATTTGTTTAAATCTTTTTGAGGTGGAGGATATGAGGTGGAGGGATACATTGAATCAAGGATGGCTACTTGGCGACTCATAAGATGAATCACCACTTGAATTTATTGAACCATGCTAGATATTTTACAAGATATTTTCTAGTGTGGATTATTAGTTTGGTTCATTGTTTCAAATAGGCAGCCACTCTTTTTTCAAGGCAACTCAAGAAAACATTCTCATTTTTCCTCAAGCTCTCTTCTAAACCCTCAAACCCTAATTGTCTCATGAGTTTAGTACCTTAGGGTTTTGTGAGAGTACTAGACTCCTAATCACTCTCTACACATCCTAGGCTACTTAGTTTAGCACACCAAGTGACCTAGTTAACTCATCTTGGAGGTGAAAGCTGAAGGTTGGAACTCTCGGATGGATCTTCATCAACTTCGAGAAGCCGACAAGGAGGCGCGATACATTTTCACTCCAAGGAGCTTACAAAGAGGAAGAGGACAGCAAGAAGACTGGAAGGACACGATACTAAGAGGTATAACATTTATCCGAGTAGTTAAACCTCAAGTTGTTTGCTTGCTAGGGTTTGTGTTTGATCCTTGGTTCAAGTTGGTGTTGCGAAACCCGTAAAAATCATTTTTTGCAATTTTCGCCTCCCCGCGAACACGTGGGGTGCGCGATATCGACTTATAGTGGTATCAGAGCCTCTCATAAATCTTAGATAGTTTGTAATGACGTTAGAAATCCGTTGTTTTTGTCGCGCAAAAATTGCCGAGAAAAACAGTTTCCAAAAATGATAGTTTAAGATGTTTGCACACCCCGCGGGCTGACGGTTTGAACTAAGAAGCCGGGGGTGGTACATGGGAACTCTGGGGAACCCCCAAAGGGGACCAAATGGCTGGGCCCACTCCCTAAGACCACCACAAGGTGGTCATGGCGGTGGGGACCCGAAACTGCCCCACCTTAGGCAGTTTCGGGTCTGCCTCACCCCCTGGCCACATCGTGGTGGTCTCGAGGGTGGGGTACCCGCTATAGTCTCCCAGACTCAAAGTTAATTTTGTGCTCTAACTCTCCGTGAAGGTTCGGGCGCGTTTCGTTTTGATTCGGACTTCCGAATTGGCTTAAAACCATCATTTTTGGAACTTTAGCTTACTGGATTTTCAAGTTTTGGAAAATTGGTTAAGTTTTCTAATTGCTTGCGGAATTCTAATGTCGCAGTTACTTTACAAGCTTTGTGATGTATATGTTTTTAGAAACGTCGACTAATTGCTATACGTCGATTAGTCGGGGTTACACATATCTGTGATGCTTTTATGGTTTGTGTATATGAATATTGTTAGATTGTCGTGAATGAATAGCCGGGGATGTGAGGTGTTATATTCTTTCATTCGATGTAAAATTTGTAAAGTGATGTAATATTATTTTTCGGGGCACATCCGGGTTGAGATTGTAGCCACCGTTGTATTATTTCATTTACTGTTTATTGCTCCTAGGATAGACCCAAGGTGGGGTGCACAAACTACCAGGTACTTTAAAGTGCCGAGTGGCCTACTCACGTTAATGAGGGAGGTTCCTTCACTTCGGGTATTTGGCGGGTAGTTGTTAGATATAGTGCCCTCAAAGTAAATTATTGGATCGCAGGCATGTGGTTGCAATGATTGAGGAGGACCTATACCGGTAGGACAGTTTTACTCGAGATGATAATATGCTATCTGGTTTGCCTTTATCAGTCGTGTACAGTTTTAGGTGACATTACTGTTCACTATTACACGCTGATAGAGCCCTTAGGATCCTGCTTGACTACCAACAGTATGATGGTGATCATATACGTGAGAGTTGGGTAGTCCGTAAGTACATCCTTAAAAGTGGTCCCTAGTCGTAGGAGTTTCGAGACAGGGCATCGATACTCCGGAGTAAACTAGTGTATACAGTCGAGACCCCGACAAGAGGCGGTGGACGGTCTCACAAGCCATTGGTTTCAGTTTGATCAACTATGATGTATATAGGTGCTCATTGGGTTATGAGTACACCGGACAGGACTCGCCGGGAACCTGCTAGTTGGTATTATACCTAACGTCAGATAGCAGTTCCCTGGTGACATGTGTACAGGTTAGTTCATCGACCTGAGGTCTTCATTTGTCTCGTGTAAGTTCCCACTGTGCTTTGATTATTACCCTACCACGGCTTAAACGAGTTGTGCAAACAGGTTTTAGTTGGGTACAGTTCCGAGCCACATGGAGGCAGTGAGCGGATCGGCAGGGGATTCGTCTCTCCCGGTATTGGGGGTGAGATCGCGCTGTGTCTAGGAGAGCCATTACACCAAGTCCTTGGCCAAGGCAGATAAGAATTCCTGGTAGGTATTCCAGTAGTTTCTCAGGGTGTTCAGGGCTACCCTCCGACACGACTTATACTGCTATTGGAGGTCTGACGTTACCAGCCCCTAGGCCGGATATGCGATTCTCATAGACGAACGGACCGGACTGTATGGATATTGTCACTGATAGGCTTAGTAGGGTTCCAGGATGAGCTCGCTCATCAGATTCCCTTTCTGTCATTACATAGGCAGCCATTACGTACAGCTAGTACCACTGACGGCTTGTGGTCAAACCCACTGCCAGAGTATTGACGAGTCTTTAGAGTCCCCCATAGACTGTTTCCCAAGTTCGGGCGAAACGTTGTAGAGCCCATATGGTTTTATGGTAGGGTTCGAACATACACGTGCACTTGTGTACGTGTCATGGTTCGGACAGATAATACTAGTAGGCTTTGATTTAAGCCAGATTCTAGTATTATATTGTGTAGGAGTATTTTTGTCTCTTTGCATTTTGTATTCGGTCGGAATACAAATACGGGTATGTTTATACTGTAGTGGAGTTATCATGTAATTATTTACGGGATCAATTTTTGAAGTTGGCTGTTTGTATCTTCGTTTTGGCCATTTTCCTTTCTATCCTTCTTGGCTGAATTCCTTTGTTGTGAAGGGGTTTATTTGCAAATGCTACATTTATAATATGAGGGTTTTTTTTGTGGTGCCCGGGGCTCCAGCAGCAACTAGAGAATTCTAGTAGGATGAGGTGCTATATGAGTCACCATTTGCATTAATTTCTTTTGTCCAAGCTTAAGATATTAGTGTTGATCTTTTGTGTTGGATATTTTTTCATATAGTCACCATTCTTTAGCTTGTGCTTACCCTTCCACCTCATTGGCCGGCCCCACCAATTCAGCCCCTAAAAATGGCCGAGCCCCATTTGTGTGAGAAAATGATTCATTTGCTAAAATTCCTAGCACAATTCATCAACCCAAAAGGCAACTTCAATTTACCTTCACCCAATGGCTTGGATGCCTTGAGACAAAGTATTCTACACTATCTCTACATCAATCTTGGACATGTCGGCTAGCAAAATTCATGTCCGAGATGCCTCGGTTTAGAGGCGGGAGCCCGTATAAAGATCCGTTGACGTGGTGCCACCTTGACAAGGAGACAGGGGATCGGAGATGCCGCGAGGAGCGTGGGATGATGTCTAAAAACCGAAGGACACGGATCGATTGGTATAGCCTTTCTATCATCTTTGTAGTTAGCTAGTTTAGCGTTAATGGCAAGATCCGGGTTATACTAAGCGATAGCGCAAGTTGTAAAAATTTTTGTTCCGTGTTTGGCCTCAGATTGACGGCCGGGACGCTACCGTAGACTTACATTGTCACGACCCGAAATAGCCCGTGACTGGCACTTGAATCATATGAAGTCTATAGGACCCCATCTAATCCAAGTAAGCCAAAAGCCCAAAAATCTAAAACCGTTTTAAGTAATAAATAAGAAAAAACTAGTTTTAAAGAAGTGAAGAAAACATGTTTTAAATACAAGGTTTGTAAATAAGTAAGCCGAATGTGCATTTTAAAAATGTATAGTCTTTTCTAAAAATTTTGGCAAAGTTTCCTTTGTAAAAACTGGCCCCGAACGGGGTACAACAAGAGTAATATATGTGCAATGATAAAAGGCATCCCCAAGCGGGAGCTAGCTCTTCGTCAATCGACGGTCACAACCACACAAGCAATATAATATACAACGCCGAAGGGCGAGGATCAAAACTCAAAAGAAAACTCAAAACAGCATGAAAACCGATATACTACAAGGCGCGACTCTAAGGTCAAAATAATACATCACTAGTGTTTAGGTCTGAAACAATATACAAGTTTCGGTCGATGGAATTTCTAGATACAATGAATAATACATATACAAGGGTGGTTCTGATGCAAAGAACCCACCTACCAAGCAAATCACCCGCAAAGGAAAGCAATGTGCCGGAAATGCCGCTATGGAACCTGTACGGCAAAACTTGCAAGAACTGTGGCACAACGGGGGTGAGTTGCCAACTCGTGAATAGAAAATATCTATAAGCAGAAATCGAAAGCATGACATAATCCTAGGTCAAAATGATCAGATATAATATAAAGCTCAAAGGGTAAGTCTGAAGCATGATAAGGTGGCAATGTAACATCTAAACATGTAGGTAGTGCCAAGTACTCGTGCCAGTGTCTCAGGTAATAACATGTCATAAATATAAGGTATGTTTGCATGAAGTAAATATGATAAAGTATCAAAATGGATATCAATACACATATATTAGCGTCCCATTTCATTAATATTGGTGTAAGGGTATATATAACAGTGCCCTCATACCCTGTTATATATACAAATGAAGTATGATCAATATAATCAAGGTCTGTATGTGATCAATGTCTGTATATATGTGGATCCCGTCCACCTGTCACCCAATGACAATAAGCATCATGCATATAGATATGAGGATATAATCAAAAGCATGGAAAACATCATGAAAACTGTGCCCAGCATCGGCACGTAAATCGTCATATATCGGGCATCCGTCAGTCCGGGTCAGCCCACGGGCTCCGTCTGCGGTATCGGCCCTCGGCCCCAGCAGTACGCCCATATCCATCTATCGACTCTGGTTAGTATCCTCCGGATAACCGCCAAGTCCAACCAATCACCCGTAGGTAGTAGTCCCTCTGCCAGGCTCACCGTCTACAACACAGCGATCCGTTCTCGCCCCGGGGTACCGTACCGGGCCCACCATGTACCCGCAATCGGCCTCATCCACTCCTCGAATCGGGTTTCATATGTTACTCTAGCTCCAAGAAAACACATGGTGGACGCACTGAAATATCATATCAAGGGTAATCGGGTTTTTAAAATAATTACATATTTTCTTTTAAAACATCCACGGTTCCCAAACCCAGAAATATCATGGAAACAACATATCTCAATGCGTATAATCAAAAGCATGATATATGCGACATGTAAAAGAAATGCAAGCACATCTGTCTATCATGCAACCTGGAATAGTAATATGCACATATTGAGGGAAACCGCTCTTTTAAAATGAATCAGTTTTAAAGAGTATCTTGCGGTTCCCAAATCTAGAAATATCATCGATGTATGTGCAAACATGTATGTGTACCAGTATGAATATACAGTAATTATGTGCACAAATATAAGTGTACAATGAGCATGTGTACAAGTATGCCATGCAAGGATTGTATCCTGAATGCAACAGTACTACAGTGTAGTGACATGGCAATTATCGATGATGAAGTGTGTGAGCCGGCAAGCAAGTGTACGTGGAACATACGCATCATCGATAGTGGTGCTAGTGTTCTAACAGCATGATGGTAATATAGCAATAACCCATGAAATGCAATGCGAATAACACTGAAAATGCGGAATCGAATAAATCAACGCAGCAGTGAAGTGTCTACATCAATATGTATATGTCATACAATTGTGCCATTTGAAATAAGACATTCGGGTTTTTAAGAAAACTAAGGGCTACAGTGTTTTTAAGAAAGATACGTCCTTTGAAAATACCCGTAGAATCGCTTAACTTGTTTTTAAGATATTCCCGATTCGTCAGTTTTTGAAATAGGTATGACTCGGGTCTAGTCTAACATCTACTATACTAACTACTGATCTAACTATCAAGACAATCGGGAGGAGTATGGAAACCACCTAAATCTGAGTCGATATATATATATAAATAAATATAATAGTTGGTGATCCCACCTCAATAGTATCGCGTACGATACCATATATCATCTGACATTCTCGAGTCATGAGTGCGGATCAATCATCAATATAAAACTCGCACGGTAAATCGTCGTACGGCATCCCATAAGCTGGGTACGGGTCAATATTACATTCCTCTCATCACATATCAGGTATCATTATCATCATATCACATAATCTGGGGTAGTGATCTAAGTCTAGTACAAGTCGATACCATCTATATAAGTAAGAATGCGTGTGTGAGACACACGTCCAAAGGCTCGCTCAAAATCACCTATCGTATCCCAAATATGAATCATATCACATCACCAATATCATGGCACTATGCCCAATCTCATCGGCTCATCTCCAATGTCCTCCAATATCCTCATCATCACAGTATAAACATAGCAAATATGCACGTGTGTGCGTGTGGGTGTAAACCTATTCTAGGGTTCGCGATTAGGAACTATACTAGTTACTTCTAACCCTAATCTATGCATAGTACACCTAACACATCCTAGGCAACTAAGTCACACATAAGCTATCATATATATATATATATATATATATATATATATATATATATAGTATACTAGTCATCGGACTGCGGGGGTGGTATACGCCATCCACCCGACTTCTCCCCGTAGATATAAATCTACTCACCTTGCTTCTCGTGTGCCGATGCCGATGTCGCCATCTTCATCTTCAACGCCTCAACATCACGTAGGGTACCTACAAAGATACACAATCGCAAAAACGCATGAAAATCATGTCGGAAACCAAAACGGCACACGCTACTCGCATAGGTAAAAACCTATAGTTTCGCATGCAAACACGATCAATAACCCTTTGCCGTTGACGTTCAAATGCCACCCGACAGAAATGAATCATCAAATACCAAAATCCATGCTAAAACAAGTCATAAATCATGCACCAACATAGGAAAATCAACCCAGATTTTATCCTGATTGGAACCAGACAAAATTGCACATGCCAGGGGTCAAGTTAACTGAAAATTAGGCCATGCACCAAAAACAAGGCAATTCCCTCCTGCTCTGGCCGCAATTTGCGGCCAGAAGGAATTAATCTGCGGCTAAAAAATGGTGGTTGGGGCTAAGGCTTTGGGTGTTGGTTTCTATTTTCCTGCACATCTCACTGCCAACTCAAAATTATTTTTTGACGTCTCGGGTGATAGCAGATTCCTAAAAACTGTGACGGATTTTCAGTTTTCCCCGACATCGATTCGCTAAGTCCATATTCTGGGTTTTATCCTTAGGTTTGGTCCAAATTAACATCCCACCAGGGGTTCTAAGTTCACCACAATCCTCAATTTCACCCTTGAATTCAGATCTAACCTAAACCCTAACTAGAAATCTCCAAAGTCCACAAAACGACACAATATCGATATGAAACTAGCATGGATGTAAAAAGAATTAGAACTACTACTCTAGGGTGCAGAAATTAGCTCCTTTGGCAACTCAAGAATTTTCTTGAGTTGCTCAAAGTTCTCCAAATCAGCTCCTCCTTTCTTGAGTTGCTCAAAGTTCTCCAAATCAGCTCTTCCTTAGTCCAATAGGTAGCTAGCGAGCTCGGGAACAAGTTTTGTGAAGTGGAATTAGGGTTTTGGGTTTTTTTAATGGTGTTATGGGGTTACTAAAGGAGGAGGAAGAAGAAGAGGGAGCAGGAGCAGCAGCAGCTCTAGGAGAGGGGAGAGAGAAAATGAGATGGAAAATGATGGGGGTATGGTTCAAAAAGGCAAGTTGACCTATACCTACCCTCTCTCTCTCTCATCATGAACCTTTTCCTTTTCCTTTTCTTTTCCTTTTCTTTTCTCCCATCATGGTGAACCCTAAGCAACCATGAATCCAAAACATGTAACAAGTGTGGAAAAAATGATATGTGCACATTTTTACACAAAAATACTAAAAATCCAATTAGCGATTTTTTATTGCGATTAACACTAAAATAGCATATAATTAACCATAAAAGCTTAAAAATAATATAATTCCACAAAATACTCTATTTTAGAATTTTCCATAATTTTTCCAAATTTTTTCCCATTTATCTGTATTTAATTATACCAAAATATTAAAATATTCAATAAAATAATATTAAATTATAAAAATTCCCAAAAAATAATATTTTATTTTTTTGAAATGTTACAATCTTCCCCCCTTAAATAAATTCGGTCCCCGAATTTAAATTTAAACCCCCAACTACTAAAACATTTCAGTAAAAATCCAAATTGTCGGGGCTCCGAAAACATCAATACATAAAACACATCATAGCGCAATACATGCGCATAAGTAATGAGCAGATAACTCAAAATCGAAACTCCGTCAAGCATCCTGCAATCATCGGAGTCATGGTAAAGACACAAATGTCAAACCCAAAACAAAACCAGTATGATGTACATCAAAATTATACATGTATATATGAAAGCTATATATGTAAATAGCTAAGTAAATGCATGCAAAAGTATGCGGGTACTATCCTCTGACTAGTCCCGCTAAGTATGAAAACACATGGCAATTATCATAAAAAAGTACTGCTCCATGAAAATCAGTTCTAAGACGTATAAAAGAATACCCCGTGCGTCTGGTGCGTACGGAAACAAAATCCATATATGTGCTATACATGTGTACAAAACAACATCTAGGTGCAACTGGTGTGCACGAAACATCTGTCATAGGCAACGTGTGTGCCTGACAGCAAAATCATGTGCATCTGACATGCACAAGGAATCCCGATTTAGCGCATCTGGTGTGCACTAAAATCGTATCAAAACACTAAAGGTGCATGAAAACTATGCTGGAAGTGTAGATCAAATCACTGGCATAAAATAGGCATGAAATCACAATTAATACCTCAAACGTAATAACTATGCGCAAAATATAAATACCCAGTGGGTGCAACCCTGGTGCATAAAAACAAATATCATGAAACTCAGCCATCAAGACTAAATCATGCAAACAGAATCCCCAAAACACCGAAATCCAAGATGACGGATACGTGATAATCGAATCACAAAATCACAAATCATAAATACCGTCGTCGGTAGTCCGTCCTTCAAAGTCGAGAAGGTGTCAGTGCATCCAATGCTAGCAGCGCAAGATATCTACTTGCCTCTTGCTCACGGTCTGGCATCCTCTGTCTCTGGGTCCTTATCTGCTATGTGGATTACCAATCTCACAATCAGTCGGCTCATCGGCCCTGTCAGGTGTGCTAACGGGGACGATTCCGTTTTGGCACTTCTCTGGTCATCTCTCGGTCAATCCTCACGACCACTTGTAAAGCAGCATGTCACTGGCGTCGGCCTCTGGCTCTCTGAATGCACATCACACATCTGTTCCTGATGCAAATCTTATTGCAGCAGTGTCCTGGAAGGAATCCCGCTCATGGTCTCTTCCGATCTTGCCTATGCCGATCTGTATGGAGGCTGGTACTCTTACATAATCCTTTCTCGTTTCCTGGACATCTGCGTGTTCCGCACACATTTCCTCGGAAACTGGTCGTATCCCAATGCCTCTGCAAGCCTATCAGGTCTCTAGCCTCGACGGAAAGTAATGACAGCTCGTCAGTGCCTCGCACGAACCTCTGGTTCCACTTGTCTTAATCGTCGTCCACTATGACGTCACGCCATGCCATCTACGCACTACACTGTTCTCTACCAAGGTCAATCCGAAGTCTCTCGCACGGACTCGAAATCGCGTACTCTGTAGCTTCATCATTCTATAGAAGATGTCTGGCCGAACAGGTCCTCGGGAACGCGTCCCTACCATTAGAGGAATACTCGTCCGTCCTCGATCAACTCACAACGCATCTGGGTGAGGTCCTTTATCCGAACCTGGTCAACTATCTCGTCGACGATGCCGAACTCTGGCCTGCTGGGTGTGCGCAATATGACCATTCCTGGGTCCAGGTCTTCTCGTATCTCGTTTTTTTGCCGAATTGCCCGGAAGTCATCGTCCTTTACTGAAGCTAATTCTTATTCCGGAACGGCAGCATACTCCTCGCGACTCCTCCTGGAAGGTACATCCATATACTATGCCTCTGCATGCGTATCGCATCTCTGATGTCAGCGGAGTAGAACGTCACCTGGTCAAATTCTCGTGCGAACTCTTCACTTCACTTGGCTCCAATGTCAACTGATTCGGACTAGTCTTCTCGTGGCTGCATGGACTGCGCTCCAACGGCTATGCTCGTATCTGGAGTCTCTCAAGCAGTGTGTCCCATCACATGATATCCGAATGATGTCGACCCATCCGATCGACTCGTCAGAACCTCATAACCCCCCAAGAGATCAACATCATGGGTACAGTTTAATAGTATCGAGTACATACCACAGCATCGGTGGTCCAGCCGTAGAAGGGCAAACCTAAGCCTTACTAATGGCGCCGCGGAACTGCCGCACACCCTAAGGTTCAAAGGCTTTCACACGGTCATTATGTCGAGTTAGGGTTTCATTCTTCTAGAGGATCCATAGAATTGCCTGCATGTCTTTCTGAATACTCTAAACTTGGAATAGTAGGTTTCTGACATTCGATCGTCTCTGTCGACTCTCAACGTACCTGCGTGAAGTCGTCTCTAGCTGGAATCAATCTATCTGATGACCTCGCATCGGGGTAAGCGAACGAACCACACGTCCTAGTCATTGACCCTCGGGTGACTAGCGACTTACCATCATATCTCTAAGGATATACTCCTGCTGCAGTAGCTCCAACCATCTGGGGCGATATCTCGTCGTTCGCAGCAACAACTGGCTCCTTCGTCTGTACGCTGAACAGCGCCTCAATCCTCCAGGAAAGACGATATATTGGCGGTCATCTCTAAATCGGTCTGCTCTAGATCTGAGTAAAACTCTCCACACTGGAAATCTTCAACTCACTGGGCCTGCTCCGGCGCATAAATCGGACGAATCACCTTCGTCTCTCAAATCGGATAGACTAGCTATCATCTGTCTCATATCTGCCTGGAAGCTCCGGCGATCTCAGCTCGTAAGCTCCGGAAGCGACATCCTATCAATCTCCGCAACAGCTGCTTCATGTGTATGCACGGTAGGCGACATCATAATCTCTGAGGTATGCTGTACATCAACAGTCCTCTCTCAACTGGCAGCTCTAACAATGGCCCGATCATCCGGTGTGAAACCAAGAACTCGCCTCCACAAGAGGTCACAATCATCAATACTAACTCGAGACGTTCCCATGTCACCGGAAAATACAATGGTTAGCCCTCGTACCAGACGAGCTCGCCCTAACCGTAACACTAGCAGCAGCTCAAGCTGCGCTCAACAATAGCGACAGGAACCTCAATCGAATATCGAAGAGAGCAGATCAATGGCAAGAACGAAAACAACAGATCCAGAATGGATATATGATCATAAGAAGGAATAGCATCAATGAAAGTATGATCATGGAACTAATAGAACCGAGGATCTCAAATGGGTGTATAATCATGGATATGAAGAGAATCACTGATCTCGAAAATATGTACATCCTAAGGTTTCTTAAGCAGAGTGGCGTGTCGTAAGTATGCCGCGGAACATACCCACGGTACGTCACTCTACTGAAGTCACCTACTCCATCAACGAAGGGTCATCCTACGCGACGAAAGTTCGGGTCTAATACCTCCTCGACTAAGTCTAAGTTCCGTAAGGTCAAGCCTAAGTTCCGTATATATATAAACGCCCTAGGCTCCACATAGTCAAACTTAGACTCGAACCAAGGTTAACCTAGCGCTCTGATACCAACTTTGTCATGACCCAAAATAGCCCGTGACTGGCACTTGAATCATATGAAATCTATAGGACCCCATTTAATCCAAGTAAGCCAAAAACCCAGAAATCTAAAACCTTTTTAAGTAATAAATAAGGAAAAACTAGTTTTAAAGAAGTCAAGAAAACATGTTTTAAATACAAGGTTTTTAAATAAGTAAGCCGAATGTGCATTTTAAAAATGTATAGTCTTTTCTAAAAATTTCGGTAAAGTTTCCTTTGTAAAAACTGGCCCCGAACGGGGTACAACAAGAGTAATATATGTGCAATGATAAAAGGCATCCCCAAGCGGGAGCTAGTTCTTCGTCAATCGACGGTCATAACCACAAAAGCAATATAATATACAACGCCGAAGGGCGAAGATCAAAACTCAAAAGAAAACTCAAAACAGCATGAAAACCGATATACTATAAGGCGCGACTCTAAGGTCAAAATAATACATCACTAGTGTCTAGGTCTGAAACAATATACAAGTTTCGGTTGATGGAATTTCTAGATACAATGAATAATACATATACAAGGGTGGTTCTGATGCAAAGAACCGACCTACCAAGCAAATCACCCGCAAAGGAAAGCAATGTGCCGGAAATGCCGCTATAGAACCTGTACGGCAAAACTTGCAAGAACTGTAGCACAACGGGGGTGAGTTGCCAACTGGTGAATAGAAAATATCTACAAGCAGAAATCGAATGCATGACATAATCCTAGGTCAAAATGATCAGATATAATATAAACCTCAAAGGGTATGTCTGAAGCATGATAAGGTGGCAATGTAACATCTAAACATGTAGGTAGTGCCAAGTACTCATGCCAGTGCCTCAGGTAATAACATGTCATAAATATAAGGTATTTCTGCATGAAGTAAATATGATAAAGTATCAAAATGGATATCAATACACATATATTAGCGTCCCATTCCACTAATATTGGTGTAAGGGTATATATAACAGCGCCCTCATACCCTGTTATATATACAAATTAAGTATGATCAATGTAATCAAGGTCTGTATGTGATCAATGTCTGTATATATGTGGATCCCGTCCACCTGTCACCTAATGCCAATAAGCATCATGCATGTAGATATGAGGATATAATCAAAAGCATGGAAAACATCATGAAAACTGTGCCCAGCATCGGCACGTAAATCCTCATATATCGGGCATCCGTCAGTCTGGGTCAGCCCACGGGCTCCGTCTGCGGTATCGGCCCTCGGCCCCAGCAGTACGCCCATATCCATCTATCGACTTTGGTCATTATCCTCCGGATAACCGCCAGGTCCAACCAATCACCGGTAGGTAGTAGTCCCTCTGCCAGGCTCACCGTCTACTATACAGCGATTCGTTCTCGCCCTGGGGTACCCTAGCGGGCCCACCATGTACCCGCAATCGGCCTCATCCGCTCCTCGAATCGGGTTTCATATGTCACTCTAGCACCGAGAAAACACATGGTGGATGCACTGAAATATCATATCAAGGGTAACCGGGTTTTTAAAATAATTACATATTTTCTTTTGAAACATTCACGGTTCCCAAACCCAGAAATATCATGGAAACAACATATCTCAATGCGTATAATCAAAAGCATGATATATGCGACATGTAAAAGAAATGCAAGCACATCTGTCTATCATGCAACCTGGAATAGTAATATGCACATATTGAGGGAAACCGCTCTTTTAAAATGAATCAGTTTTAAAGAGTATCTTGCGGTTCCCAAATTTAGAAATATCATCGATGTATGTGCAAATATGTATGTGTACCAGTATGAATATACAGTAAGTATATGCACAAATATAAGTGTACAATGAGTATGTGTACAAGTATGCCATGCAAGGATCGTATCCTGAATGCAACAGTACTACAGTGTAGTGACATGGCAATTATCGATGATGAAGTGTGTGGGCCGGCAAGCAAGTGTACGTGGAACATACGCATCATCGATAATGGTGCTAGTGTCCTAACAGCATGATGGTAATATAGCAATAACCTATGAAATGCAATGCGAATAGCACTGAAAATGCGGAATCGAAAATCAACGCAACAGTGAAGTGTCTACATCAATATGTATATGTCATGCAATTGTGCTATTTGAAATAAGTCAATCGGGTTTTTTTAGTAAAATAAGGGTTACGGGGTTTTTAAGAAAGATACGTCCTTTGAAAATACTCGTAGAATCCCTTTACTTGTTTTTAAGATATTCCCTATTCATGAGTTTTTGAAATAGGTATGACTCGGGTCTAGTCTAACATCTACTATACTAACTACTGATCTAACTATCAAGTCAATCGGGAGGAATATGGAAACCACCTAAATCTGAGTCGATATATATATAAAAATAAATATAATAGTCGGTGATCCCGCCTCAATAGTATCGCGTACGATACCATATATCTTCTGACATCCTCGAGTCATGAGTGCGGATCAATCATCAATATAAAGCTCGCACGGTAAATCGTCGTACGGCATCCCATAAGCTGGGTACGGGTCAATATCACATTCCTCTCATCACATATCAGGTATCATTATCAACATATCACATAATCTAGGGTACTGATCTAAGTCTAGTACAAGTCGATACCATCTATATAAGTAAGAATGCGTGTGTGAAACACACGTCCAAAAGCCCGCTCAAAATCACCTATCGTATCCCAAATACGAATCATTTCACATCACCGATATCACGGCACTATGCCCAATCTCATCGACTCATCTCAAATGTCCTCTAATATCCTCATCATCACAGTATAAACATAGCAAATATGCACGTGTGTGCGTGTGGGTGTAAACCTATTCTAGGGTTCGCGACTAGGAACTACACTAATTACTTCTAACCCTAATCTATGCATAGTACACCTAACACATCCTAGGCAACCAAGTCACACAAAAGCTATCATATATATATATATAGTATATATAGTATGCTAGTCATCGGACTGCGGGGGTGCTATACGCCATCCACCCGACTTCTCCCCGTAGATATAAATCTACTCACCTTGCTTCTCGTGTGCCGATACCGATGTCACCATCTTCATCTTCAACGCCTCAACATCTCATAGGGTACCTACAAAGATACATAATCGCAAAAACGCATGAAAATCATGTCTGAAACCAAAACGGCACACGCTACTCGCATAGGTAAAAACCTATAGTTTCCCATACAAACACGATCAATAACCTTTTGCCGTTGACGTTCAAACGCCACCCGACAGAAATGAATCATCAAATACCAAAATCCATGCTAAAACAAGTCATAAATCATGCACCAACATAGGAAAATCAACCCAGATTTTACCCTGATTGGAACCAGACAAAATTGCATAGGCCAGGGGTCAAGTTAACTAGAAATAATGCCATGCACCAAAAACGAGGCAATTCCCTCCTGCTCTTGCCGCAATTTGCGGCCAGAAGGAATTAATCTGCGTCCAGAAAATGGTGGTTGGGGCTAGGGCTTTGGGTGTCGGTTTCTATTTGCCTGCACATCTCACTGCCAACTCAAAATTATTTTTAGATGTCTCGGGTGATAGAAGATTCCTAAAAACAGTGACAGATTTTCAGTTTTCCCCGACATCGATTCGCTAAGTCCGTATTCTGGGTTTTATCCTCAGGTTTGGTCCAAAGTAACATCCCACCAGGGGTTCTAAGGTCACCGCAATCCTCAATTTCACCCTTGAATTCTGATCTAACCTAAACCCTAACTAGAAATCTCCAAAGTCCATAAAACGACACAATATCGATATGAAACTAGCATGGATGTAATAAGAATTTGAACTACTACTCTAGGGTGCAGAAATTACCTCCTTTGGCAACTCAAGAATTTTCTTGAGTTGCTCAAAGTTCTCCAAATCAGCTCCTCCTTAGTCCAATATGTAGCTAGCGAGCTCGAGAACAAGTTTTGTGAAGTGGAATTGGGGTTTTGGGTTTGTTTTAATGGTGTTTTGGGGGAATTGAAGGAGGAGGAAGAAGAAGAGGGGGCAGGAGCAGCAGCAACTCTAGGAGAGGGGAGAGAGAAAATGAGATAGGAAATGATGGGGGTATCGTTCAAAAAGGCAAGTTGACCTATACCTACCCTCTCTCTCTCTCTCATCATAAACCTTTTCCTTTTTCTTTTCTTTTCCTTTTCTTTTCTCCCACCATGTTGAACCCTAAGCAACCATGAATCCAAAACATGTAACAAGTATGAAAAAAATGATATGTGCACATTTTTGCACAAAAATGCTAAAAATCCAATTAGCGATTTTTTTATTGCGATTAACACTAAAATAGCATATAATTAACCATAAAAGCTTAAAAATAATATAATTCCACAAAATACTCTATTTTAGAATTTTCCATAATTTTTCCAAATTTTTTCCCATTTATCTGTATTTAATTATACCAAAATATTAAAATATTCAATAAAATAATATTAAATTATAAAAATTCCCAAAAAATAATATTTTATTTTTTTGAAATGTTACAATCTTCCCCCTTAAATAAATTCGGTCCCCGAATTTAAATTTAAACCCCCAACTACTAAAACATTTCAGTAAAACTCCAAATTGTCGGGGCTCCGAAAACATCAATACATAAAACACATCATAGCGCAATACATACGCATAAGTAATGAGCAGATAACTCAAAATCGAAACTCCGTCAAGCATCCTGCAATCATCGGAGTCATGGTAAAGACACAAATGTCAAACCCAAAACAAAACCAGTATAATGTACATCAAAATTATACATGTATATATGAAAGCTATATATGTAAATAGCTAAGTAAATGCATGCAAAAGTATGCGGGTACTGTCCTCTGACTAGTCCCACTCAGTATGAAAACACATGGAAATTATCATAAAAAAAATGTACTGCTCCATGAAAATCAGTCCTAAGACATATATAAGAATACCCTGTGCGTCTGGTGCGCACGGAAAAAAAATCCATATATGTGCCATACATGTGCACAAAACAACATCTAGGTGCAACTGGTGTGCATGAAACATCTGTCATAGGCAACGTGTGTGCCTGACAGCAAAATCAGGTGTATCTGACATGCACAAGAAATCCCGATTTAGCGCATCTGGTGTGTACTAAAATCGTATCAAAACACTAAAGGTGCATGAAAACTATGCTGGAAGCGTAGATTAAATCACTGGTATAAAATAGGCATGAAATCATAATTAATACCTCAAATGTAATAACTATGCGCAAAATATAAATACCCAGTGGGTGCAACCATGGTGCATAAAAACAAATATCATGAAACTCAGCCATCAAGACTAAATCATGCAAACAGAACGCCCAAAACACCGAAATCCAAGATGACGGATACATGATAATCGAATCACAAAATCACAAATCATAAATACCGTCGTCGGTAGTCCCTCCTTCAAAGTCGAGAAGGTGTCGGTGCATCCAATGCTAGCAGCGCAAGATATCTACTTACTTCTTGCTCACGGTCTGTCATCCTCTGTCTCTGGGTCCTTATCTGCTCTGTGGATTACCAATCTCACAATCAGTCGGCTCATTGGCCCTGTCAGGTGTGCTAACGGGGACGATTCCGTTTTGGCACTTCTCTGGTCATCTCTCGGTCAATCCTCACGACCACTCGTAAAGCAGCATGTCACTGGCGTCGGCCTTTGGCTCTCTGAATGCACATCACACATCCGTTCCTGATGCAAATCTTATTGTAGCAGTGTCCTGGAAGGAATCCCGCTCAAGGTCTCTTCCGATCTTGTCTATGCAGATCTGTACAGAGGCTGGTACTCTTACATAATCCTTTCTCGTTTCCTGGACATCTGCGTGTTCCGCACACATTTCCTCGGAAACTGGCCGTATCCCAATGCCTCTGTAAGCCTATCAGGTCTCTAGCCTCGACAGAAAGTAATGACAGCTCATCAGTGCCTCGCACGAACCTCGGGTTCCACTTGTCTTAATCGTCGTCCACTATGATGTCACGCCATGCCATCTACGCACTGCACTGTTCTCGGCCACAGTCAATCCGAAGTCTCTCGCACGGACTCGAAATCGCGTACTCTGTAGCTTCATCGTTCTGTAGAAGATGTCTGGCCGAAGAGGTCCTCGGGAAAGCGTCCCAACCATCGTAGGAATACTCAATACTCGTGCGTCCTCGATCAACTCACAACGCATCTAGGTGAGGTCCTTTATCCGAACCTGTTCAACTATCTCGTCGACGATGCCGAACTCTGGCCTGCTGGGTGTGCGCAATATGACCATTCCTGGGTCCAAGTCTTCTCGTATCTCGTTTTTTTGCCGAATTGCCCGGAAGTCATCGTCCTTTACTGAAGCTAATTCTTATTCCGGAACGGCAGCATACTCCTCGCGACTCCTCCTGGAAGGTACATCCATATACTACGCCTCTGCATGCGTATCGCATCTCTGATGTCAGCGGAGTGGAACGTCACCTGGTCAAATTCTCGTGCGAACTCTTCACTTCACTCGGCTCCAATTTCGACTGATTTGGACTCGTCTTCTCGTGGCTGCATGGACTATGCTCCAACGGCTATGCTCGTATCTGGAGTCACTCAAGCAGTGTGTCCCATCACATGATATCCGAATGATGTCGACCCATCCGATCGACTCGTCAGAACCTCATAACCCCCCAAGAGATCAACATCATGGGTACAGTTTAATAGTATCGAGTACATACCACAGCCTTGTATTGGCCGCGGTTCTGCCACCGTTTTGAGGCTTCAGTGCACCATTTTTCTTCTGGGTGTCTTTCATGTGGAATTGTGATTTCTGGAATATTTTGTTTGGGCCCAGATTTTGTTTGAGTACTGGAGTTGTACTTGGGGCCCACTTCGGGAAGTTTTGTCGATTGGAATTTTAAATGCGTTAGTTTACAGTACTTACATTATATCTCCGACCGTGAATGTCATTCGAGCAGTAAATCGTGTCTAATTGCTATAGCTCTTTTAGACGGGTTTGCGAACGTGACATTCGCGTTCATGTTCTGTGTTGTGCTGTGATGTTGTGGATTTGTCGTGGTGGATAGATGTGTGCAATGGTAGTGCAGTTTGGATTTATTTGTACATTTGATATTGCGGGGCAAGCGTCCAACATGTGGACTGCCGTCACTGCCTGTTTGTATTATTCTTTTGGGGCACGACCGGCTTGAGGTCGATGTACCCGTTGTATATATTTTCATTTCTGTACTAGGTTTACCCCGCGACGGAGTGCACGGATAACCAGGTTTTGGAGGGCAACGGGTCCGCATCTCATGGTTTTGAGAGGCAAGGGGCCTCACTCTAGAATTGGCAGGCTATTCGCCGCACTCATAGGGGGTACAGGTTGACCCAAGGAGAAGTGCTCAAGTTACCGAATTCCGTGAAGTGCAGGATGGTCCATTCACTTTACTGTAGGGGGCTGCCTCGCTTAAAGTTTTAGCGGGTAACTTGCCGCACCCGTAGGGGTCTAGGTTTCATTGCACAGGCTATCCAAATGTCCAGGGGAACGTCAGGTTTCAGTAGCGGCTCTGTGAAACCCGGGGATCCAAGATTATCTGTATTGTTCTGTGATGCTTATTACTTTTCTGTAATGTTGCATGTATCACACCTGGAGCGATTATTGTATATTGGTATATATACTAGTAGATGTTGTATATGTTTTGCACCCGCGCTAGTCCAGTCTCCGCTCTGTCGTTAGTTAAGTAACCTAACGGGTGATGACGGGACCCAGTGGCGAATGCGGATGGCATATACGTACATTTTATTTTCATTATTTTCTGGTGTGATTAATTGATGGGACTGCGTTGATTCTGATCAATGCAAAGCAAAAAAACCTGTTTGACGTTGTTGGAACAGTTTTCAAAAAGTGTTATTACGAGGACATTTTCTTTTGTTTTGCACAATGGTATTCAGTTGGAATATCCTGCACCTCATTCGACGAGGCAATGGCTGAGATCCCTTCACCGGGAGTGACCCCTTGGGAAGAAGTTTGCGTCAGGGTAATAACTTCACTATAGTCGATTACTTGTTGCTTTGCATCGCGGTATTTAGTTGGAATATCCTGCACCTCATTCCATGAGGAAAGAGCCGAGATCCCTTCACCGGGAGTGACCTCTTTAGCAAAGGTTTTCGCCACTATATTTTTATAAAAAGCTATTAGGTTCCTTCAGCTATATCAAGTTCGTTACGTTAAAGGTTTTTCGCCAAAAACCAGCCGTAGCCCTCCGTCATTTCAGTTGGGTATTCAGTAGTATTCAAGCTATGTATTTTGACCAACGCCAAGGCATAGTGTTTGGTAGCAGCTGGGTATTCATCTGTTGCATAGATAGATGAGTTGGTTTAGGACAGTCGTTCTGCCATTTGGCCAACGTCAGGGGCATGTACGGGTGGGTTCAAATTGACAAGATAATGATGGGTAGAAATTGACATGTGACTTATGGCATTTGGCCAACGTCAGGGTCATAAGAGCATGGGGCAAAAATCCATATCGGGAGTTTCTAAAGAAACTGAAACTTGCCAAATGTGCGCATACCTTCTGGAGTGTGATAATGTGAATGGATTCCTTCACGTTATCATGCGATGATAGTTGGATCCCGATTCCCACTGATGAGTTGGTTTACTCTTCGGGTCATCCCGACTAATTCTTCTTTCAGGTTTGGAGGAGAATTTGACGACACAGTGGGAGGTTTCTTGATTAGATAAAGTGATAACCATTTTGATCTAGGTTAGAGTGCACGCAGAGTGTTTCTTTTCTCTCTTTCTTGGCAGCGACCTTTGACCGACCCTAGACTATGACTCAGTGACCAAGTTGACCGAACCTTCTTAAAATACTGGCTTTTGGATTGTCTGAGTTGCATAAGTCATTGCCGCTCCTTCTTTTACCCTTTGCATTTCTCTAGAACACCTCGTATTACTACGAACATCCACTTCCATTGGATAAATCCATCGTATGGTTATATACAAACTCGAAGGGACTTCTTCTAGGATGGATCCAAGTTCAGGAGAAATTGAATTGGTTTATTCAGTTGTCTTTTTCATCACCTTCTTTCAGGTTGTGAGGGCTCCTTGGTTTAGGAGAGTACACCTATTACGCTTATTGGATAGTCTTCTTCCAAACCATAGGCAGGTGCCGAAAGGTAGGGAATGAAGAAAACCAATTAGCCTAAGTAGGGTGTACAGAAGCTAATAAGTAAAGACAAAATAAAGGGATTAGAAAGAGGGCAAAGTAAATTGTGACTGCTATCATTCACGACCAAACTGTGTAGTTCATCGCCACTCCTATTTCACCTTTGCTTTTTTCTCCATTTGAGGAGGAATAGAATAAACTTTATTCAGTTGTCTTTTATTATCACCTTCTCTCAAGTTGCGAGTACTCCTAGGATTAGGAGTATACACCTATTACGTTTATTGGATAGTCTTCTTCCAAACCATAGGCTGGTGCCGAACGGTAGGGAAGGAAGAAAACCATTTAGCCTAACGATGGTGTACAGAAGGTAACGACTAAAGACAAATAAAGGGATTTGGAGAGATGACAAAGAAATATACGGTTACAGTCATGAATTGGATAATGGAAGAGGCATTACTAAGAATACCAGGATACCCCTATGAAACATTTTCATGTTTCAGTTTCACTGTGCATTGTTAAAGGAAAATTGATTTCCCGATTAGATATTTACTCCAGGGTATGTATTTACCAGGTATGATTCTCACATATGTATGGTTTTACAGATGATGAGTGGGAGTAAGTTATTGGGAATTAGGTGATCATCCTCATTATATCGGAATTCGTTGTAATTTGTGATATTTGAGGAAATCGCCTGGGTTTTTGCCGGACGGCAAGTATTTGGTTTTGAGTATCCGTTGTTGTGCACCAATTTCAAACTGATATATCTGTATATTTATTTTTATAAAGTGAGATATAACCTTTTGAAATTATATCCGTGACATTTACCTATATCAGTTGACGATTGGGTAAGGAGTATTGAACAGCGGAGTAGTTCTTAACCATAAGTACAATTTTCAACCTACGATGCACAGGTTTTAAGTTATTCAACTCAGCGGACTTATACAGAGTAATGTATGTTGTCCAGTGTCCATCAGGACAAAGGGGTTGGTCCTCGTACTATGTTCTGTTTACTTGTGACTTCTCTAGTTTTTAGACAAGTGTTTCGTATAAATACAAGGTTTAAGTTTTGAGAAGTTATAGGTAAAAGAATAAAGTAGAGAACCGGGTGTTGCAAGTATCGGGATTCTTCAAGGTGATCGAAGATGTAGATACTTGTGATTGATATTCAGTTGATAGTAATGGTTTTGAGAAACTTGTTTCTCTTTCGGGTTACTCATAATTGGATGCATTCCTAAGTTGAGTAATGCTGATCGGCCTCTCTCCATTAAGTTGATATGCACTGGAGAAAGCTGCATGATTTGAATCTGGTTCCAATTAAATAAGTGCCAATGTTTCTATATTGGATATAGAATGGTTCATATCTTAACGATGTTAAGGTACGGGGAGTTGTCCGGCTTATGCTTAAAACCAGACTCTGGATAACTCAAGGCACGTTTCTGTAATGGCAGTTTGTGGGTTGACCCGGGCTATGTCAAGGGTTGACTTTCTACCATCTGGAAGATCAATAGTGATATTATTCTTGACTCGCCACAGTTTTAGTAAAATGGATTTTTTCAGAAAACAGTAGTGGGAGTATGGTAGAACTGGATGATATTCCAGAACCGCAAACGATTACGGAAAATTTAATAGGACCTAAAGATTCAATCAGGTTTAACATTCCATTAGCCACTCCGCAGATATGGTGGGTAACCTCAGACACCCGAGAGGTACTCCGGTAGCTTCAAGGACGGTGACAGGGAGGTTCTTGTTTACCCAGACTTGACACTACTGTTGTTCCAGGCTATGAGACCCGGCAGGAGGATGAGTATAGCGTCGTTCTAAACTCTTTTTAGAAGTGCCCTTATATATTATTCTGCCAGAGAGTTGTTGTGGTCAGTGGGAGCAGCGGAAGCATAGTGGGCAAGTAGCTTATGTCTATTTATAGACTAAAGAAGATATAGCGGAGATAGATCATCTATTTTTGATGTGACAATCTTGGGTTTGACTTCAGCAGAATAGAGGATGGATCTATTAAGAAGGTAGTAGAGTGTGATGTCCTGGTATTTGGATGACATTGTTCACACCATAATATTGTATTATTATATTCCCCATTCTTATTCTTTTTATAAATAAACGGGTGCTTTTGACGCATGTCTGCTACATGTTACAGGTTACAGGTTCTTGGACAGAAAACAGTGAAAAAGACAAAAGACGATGTAAAAAGGGACTTTTGACCAACAAATAGAAGGATCTTGATCAAGCCGACATGAAAGATAAAGTTCACAAAGTACAAGGCAGCGCAAGGTCTAAGATGTCAGAGAACGGTTAAAAGTCTAATACAAGTATTCACTGGAATATCTGGAAGAAACCTGGAAGCCTATTTGAGAAAATTACCAAAGAAACAAGAAGCCCAAAAAGCCCAGAGCCATATGAAGAAAACTCAAGTAGTGATCTCACTATTGGGCCGCGGAACCGCGGCCCAAAGCCTACCCAGGCCGCGGTTCCGCGGTAGTATGGAGCCTGTATGGAATAAATTTTTTACTATAATTCTTTATGTCTTTGACCGGTCTTTCTAAGGCTATTTTTGTAATTATAAACATGCGGATCAAATGTAACCCTAGGGTTTCCTATTCTCTATAAATAGGAACTCTACAGATTGTAATTTTTTACGCCTCTCTTTAATGAATAAAATTTAGAAATCTTTTGGAGAGCATCGGTGTTTCTTCTCCATTCAGAAATTCAGATCTGACAACCCTGCATGGATGATTGGAGGGATGCATCTGTAAGTAATTTAATTTCTTGCCTTAGTGTAGATTTAAATTCCTTGCCCTAGGTAGATTTAATTTCATGCCCTAGGAACTTGTTTAGGATTTAGCTTTTGGGAAGGATTTTGAGAGATGAGATCTCTCATCCCTTTCTTACCCACCAAATATTTACAATAGGACTTCATGCATACATGCACATACCGCTCCCTACGGCACTCTATCCCTCGAGGTAGCGGTGATACCGTAGTATAAAGGCCCGGGTGTGATGTTTTCCATGGAGGTTAGGGTAAGGATCTCTAAAGGAAGGACAAGAACCTAGAGGAAGGAACACCTTCCCGAACGGATCTAATCCACTTTATTGATAATTGCCATAACTCCTCACAGATCTTCATTCGGGTATTGAAAGTGGTGAGATTTAATTACATTTCCAAACCATCCCTAAACCTAGCCCTAGCAAGAGTAGATCTAGATAATTGCCCTAGGATAATTTAGATTTTTAGATTAAATAATCTGTCCGAACACCTTTCGGAATTAACTCGTAAGAACGAATCGGAAACTCACAACATCCCTGTGGACCGACCCGTACTCACCGGCTAGCTTCAAGCGACGCCGTTCTTGATTGCGGTTATAAATAGTTTTGATCTATCTTTTAGAAAGCGCAAGCACGCTAAATCACTCAAATCGAATGGCGCCGTTGCCGGGGATGGCGTGCTATTTCCTTTTCGCGATTTCGGGTTAATCATAAAATAAAATAAAAAATTCATAAAAATCTGAAAAAATCATAAAATATAAAAATATATATCATTTGTTATTTTTGGAAGGGATACTTTGTTGTTTGAATTTTGCAGGATATACGAAAATCGGATCTGGAAATCTACAGAGATCAAAACAGGAAAAAAACAGATCGGAACAACAGAAGATCATAACAACCGAGGAACAGAAGAAATTTGGAGGACCGAGTTTAAAAGTTAACCGTGGTGATCTGGTCCAACAAAAAAAAAGGCTGAACTCACCAAAGCGCAGCGGAACCGCCGCGCCGACCCCCTTTTGGCCGCGGAACCGCCGCGGTCTGGTCGAATCAGGGCATAAAATAAGAGGGGCAGAAGCGCGATAAAAAAAAAAAAAAAAACAACTGTTCTGCCACTGGAAATTTCTGTGAGTTTTCTCTCTCTTCTCTTCTGCAAATCTTGATATATTTTCTGTAAATTTGCCTGCAGGATTTCTTTGCGCTCAAAAATCTTTTCCCTTTTAAATAATAATCTTGTGCAGGATTCTTTGCGCCGCGCATAAAATAAAAATATTTGATTGCAAGTGATTTACTGTTTTGCATATCTTTAATTGGACTTTAAGGGGCTTTTTGACCAATTCAGATTGGGTGGGGATTTCATCATCCTTCCCAGGACCCCAGAAATCACATAAGGCATTTGCATTGATCAATCTTTAATTAAAAAAATACTAGACTCAGACCTAAGGACATCGAGCTCAATAGGAAAAGGACTAGTATAGGCTTCGACCGTTTATCCTAACTGACATTGCGGTGTCTAGGCTAGTGGTTATTAATTAGGCCCACTGTAGTGGTGGTTCCTTCCCACTTACCTGGCCGTACTTGTCCGTGAAGAGGCGGTTTGAGGTCCTGTTTCTAGTCCTAATTAGGAGCTGTCTAGCAGACCTAGGTGACCCTAGATCTAAGTCTGATTGTGCATTTCTGGTTGATTACATTTGTGTTTAAGCCCTTTATCGATATTTTTTATGCAAACAGTCTCAAATAAAAAGAAAAAGAAAAAAAAGAAATTTTTTTATAAAAACTTGCAAAAATTTTGTCGCTAAGAAATCCTTGCACCCCACTTGCACCACCTACCTTCTTTCTTTCCCTCTTCTTCTAACATAGGTACTCCACATAAAAAATCATTAACCGAATTTTGGTATCCCGAACCTAATTTTGCGTCATATGTTAATTTGTTCGGTCAATTTAAAAACGATCCTTCCTTACCAAAAATTTCGTTGAAAGATCAAATAGAGGCGTCTAGGAGAAATAGTTTGACTTTTCAACCTACCTTGTGTCAACCGAGTCAACCTTTACCACCTACATATGTTGATACCACTTCGTTAAGTCCTTCTGTCACTCCTAGGCCGATGTCCATTGCTGAGCATATTGCTCAATCTCGCAGTCGATCTTTCACCCCTCTCCACTCGTCTAGTTCTAGGGATCAGCACGATTATTCATCTTCTTATCCATATGTTGACCCTACCCCTGTCTTACCACCCACTTCCTACCAGTCATACCCAACTTTCCCACCTTCACTAGACACTGTTTCTACACAGTCATTAGGGAGTTTCACATATCCACACCATTTTGAATCCTTTACCGAAACCCCCTCACCATCTAAGTCTAGTTTGGAAGAGTCGTTAGAGGCTTATATTGCTGCAACAAATAAAATGACTAGGAATGTGGAAGCGTCCGTGGCCGCCCTTATGCAACCTGCTGAACCTGTAGCTAGTTTCCCGCTAGCTCCAATTTTTCAATGTATGAGGAGGCGGTTGGACAGAGTGAGAATGTGAGAGGATTTCCAAATCAAACATACCCTTACCCAATTGAAGCCCACAACTCCAGTTTTCCATCGAATGTCCTAAATGAGTTACCAGTTGAAAATAAAAACGAGTTGTGTGATTTTGTAGTGTTTGATTTACCAAATTGTGAGGAACCCCTTTCGAGTGAAACCGTACCTAATCCTTTCGATCTTTACACCTCCCATCTAGAACCTAAATCGATAGATATCCATGCTTTTGATGAGGTGTCTAAGGAAATTGATTTTCACTTGATTGAGAATATAGACGCCGGGAATATTTCGGATGATGAACCTGTCGATTTAATTGAGATTTTATGTTCAAATCATCATCCCGAGTTATTAAATGTTTCTCCCGAATCTAATATGCGTCTTGAATTTGATGATAATGGCATGGATGAGTTGAATTTTGAGAAAAATTATAAGGATAATATTGAGGAGAGTTTTGAGGATAATATTGAGGTTGAACCATTTTTGTTTAATATGTCGGATTTTCCAATTCAGCCTCCTGAACCTTTGACTGTTATATCACCCTCCCTCTTTCCTATCGTTCCGACCGAACAAGAGACCTTTACGCCTTCATCTCCAATACCAAGTTCGGCGTACCCATGTTTTCTTGCGAATCTTGAGGGATTTGACCCCATTGCACGACGAGTTGATAGGTTAGCGCAATCGCTTATAACATATCGGTCATCACATATTGCGCTAATTTATTCACTCAATTTACACCCTCAAGATCGTACTCCACTTCCTTCTTCTTTTCGCCATTCTTCTCCCCCACCGAGACCATATTCTACCATTCTTCTTTCCACACGGTCTCGCGTGTTTCTCATTTCTTTCATCACCACCCCATTCTTGCACCGAATATACCTTTACCATGATAAGATTTTTGAATGGTTGGTGCTAACCTTTGGCTTGTGTAAGGCCAAGCTTAAGTTTGGGGGGAACCTTATTGTATATATATATATTTGTTTTCGTTTCTTATAAAAAATAAAAAAAATTTCAAAACATTAAAAATATAAAAAAAATTATAAATAAATAAACAGGGGAGTATCGATATTTTGACCCTCTTGGTTTAGCATGACAGTGAGGACACTGTCAAGTTCAAGTTTGGGGGTATGCTCGGTACGTCTTCTTCCTTCGCATTCATTTGTACATATTTTTGCATTTGCATACTTATTTGAAAACCCATAAAAAATTGAAAAATTATAAAAATATTTGTATTCAATTTTGGCTAATTGACTTGAGTTTGACGAATAGGTTAACTGGCTAAGAACAACTAGATCTTAGATTTAGTAAATTAAAAACCCTAAAAATAACCTTCCTTAAAGTTTAGCGGTAGAAAGTATATGTTTTGTAGTTTATTTAGAAATAGGCAAATTTTAAGTTCACTTCTTGGGCTAAGTCAAAACGAAGGAAAAATATTGAAGCTTTTATTAGAGTATAAGTTTGAAAAATAGTTCCTAACTTAAGTCTAGATTCTGAAAACGTATACCCTACAATTTGCACAATCACGCACCTTGAAACTTGGAATAGTAGAAGAGACCTTGAAATTCTCTTGTCTAAAGTCCTTAGTACGAAGAAAATAAAAGAAAAAAAAGGTGAATAAAGAAAAAAAAATGGACACTGGTTTTTGTGATTACTTAAGGCTGTAAAAATAGAAAAATATTTAGCGAGGGTGCTTCATCACCTAGTGTCTTAGACCAACTGGTTTGGAAGTCACTGCTAAAGCCTTGGGTGTTGCAAAAATAGGAAGTACGCTTTAAAGTGCTAACGTATCTTGTAATCGGTTGTTGGTACCTCAAGAAGTATTAACGGTCGCATGAAGGATATATAAGTAAATTTCATTTAAAAATTCACCAATTAAGAAGTGCTTTGGACAACGGACGAGAGTATGATTGCTTGATTTGAATTTCCAAGTGTAGGGGTGACTTATACACACACGTGGGGATATGTGATTGGAATTTAGATAAGGGAGAGGAATGAAGATTAGAACTTGTATCTTTAGTAGAGTTGATAGAAATTCCTAAGTGGAGATGGAACCCTAGAAGGAAAACTTAAGAAATGCCGAAAGCTAAGTAGGTCTACATAACATATATAATCTTAAGTTAAATAATGAGGAAGTGTGAAGAATATGGGTGGATAATTTGCGAGTCAAAAGGTAATAGAATTCCTTAGAAAACCTAATTGGAAAACAAAAGTCAATGGGCCGAGTTGATAGGATTTTGTGGGTGTAATCCACTGAAAACCCTTAGGAGACAACACTCCTCCTACTAGGGACACCTAGAGGTTTAACGGCTTGTTGCACGTGCTCAGTGCAATCGCGTTTCCCTGCGAAAGTGTGGTTAGGATTTTAGTGAATAAAAAATAAGTTTGCTCGAGGACGAGCAAAAGATAAGTTTGGGGGTATTTGTTCACACCATAATATTGTATTATTATATTCCCCATTCTTATTCTTTTTATAAATAAACGGGTGCTTTTGACGCATGTCTGCTACATGTTACAGGTTACAGGTTCTTGGACAGAAAACAGTGAAAAAGACAAAAGACGATGTAAAAAGGGACTTTTGACCAACAAATAGAAGGATCTTGATCAAGCCGACATGAAAGATAAAGTTCACAAAGTACAAGGCAGCGCAAGGTCTAAGATGTCAGAGAACGGTTAAAAGTCTAATACAAGTATTCACTGGAATATCTGGAAGAAACCTGGAAGCCTATTTGAGAAAATTACCAAAGAAACAAGAAGCCCAAAAAGCCCAGAGCCATATGAAGAAAACTCAAGCAGTGATCTCACTATTGGGCCGCGGAACCACGGCCCAAAGCTACCCAGGCCGCGGTTCCGCGGTAGTATGGAGCCTGTATGGAATAAATTTTTTACTATAATTCTTTATGTCTTTGACCGGTCTTTCTAGGGCTATTTTGTAATTATAAACATGCGGATCAAATGTAACCCTAGGGTTTCCTATTCTCTATAAATAGGAACTCTACAGATTGTAATTTTTTATGCCTCCCTTTAATGAATAAAATTTAGAAATCTTTTGGAGAGTATCGGTGTTTCTTCTCCATTCAGAAATTCAGATCTGACAACCCTGCATGGATGATTGGAGGGATGCATCTGTAAGTAATTTAATTTCTTGCCTTAGTGTAGATTTAAATTCCTTGCCCTAGGTAGATTTAATTTCATGCCCTAGGAATTTGTTTAGGATTTAGCTTTTGGGAAGGATTTTGAGAGATGAGATCTCTCATCCCTTTCTTACCCACCAAATATTTACAATAGGACTCCATGCATACATGCACATACCGCTCCCTACGGCACTCTATCCCTCGAGGTAGCGGTGATACCGTAGTATAAAGGCCCGGGTGTGATGTTTTCCATGGAGGTTAGGGTAAGGATCTCTAAAGGAAGGACAAGAACCTAGAGGAAGGAACACCTTCCCGAACGGATCTAATCCACTTTATTGATAATTACCATAACTCCTCACAGATCTTCATTCGGGTATTGAAAGTGGTGAGATTTAATTTCATTTCCAAACCATCCCTAAACCTAGCCCTAGCAAGAGTAGATCTAGATAATTGCCCTAGGATAATTTAGATTTTTAGATTAAATAATCTGTCCGAACACCTTTCGGAATTAACTCGTAAGAACGAATCGGAAACTCACAACATCCCTGTGGACCGACCCGTACTCACCGGCTAGCTTCAAGCGACGCCGTTCTTGATTGCGGTTATAAATAGTTTTGATCTATCTTTTAGAAAGCGCAAGCATGCTAAATCACTCAAATCAGACTTACACAGAGTAGGAAGCAATATTCCTATACTAAGATCGGTTATACTGTGGTTGACACACTGTTGTTTCTCCACACAGGATATGGATATAATACCAGACATTCTGGTTACTAGATCTATAGTTTTAGATCTAGATTTGGGTAGTTTCCCAATCTGGGTACTTAGACAGTATTATAAAGGTGTTTTAGAATGGACGACTCCTGGCATGGTGGTGTACCTGCAGGTGATGGAGTCTCCCTCTCTAAAGGTGTCTTACAGACTAAAGAGGAGAGGGATGTGCATGATTAACATATCACTTGCTTAGGCAATTGAGTTGATCATGAGATATCAAGTACCACACCAGATGTTGTTTTTGCACTAGATGCAATAAGTTTATATTAATCCAATCCTGGAGAAACATTCAGAAGTAATTTTAGAACATATGTGGATGTTCTACGGATTTGATGACGGCAGCCTCTTTCGGAGACGGTTATCATTCCAGGCTTCTAAGGTGATATGGATGACAGGGTGATTGTCAGAGTTATAGTTTTCCCTCTGACGAAGGGGGCAGTATTATGGACAGATGGTCCAGGCGGATACTGTGGGAGGCATGGTTCAGGATACTGATTTAGTTCAGTTGACGATACAGTCTAAGAAGTTTGGATTTGGAGTTCATTTATGAACTAGGTCCCATCAGATATCCAGACATATTCTAAGACGGGTATTACTCAATTCGGGAGATGGCTTTCTCCGCGAACTTGAGATTAAGAAAGACATAGAAAGAAACATCAGGGCGGATCCACTCATTGAGGCTATTTCTCGAACATAATAGTTTTACAAACGGGCTTTTGAAAATGTTTAGTAGAGGAGTTGGGTGTTCGGTATCACACGGGCTATGAGTATGCGACATCGCAATAATTAGTCTTAAGTGCAAGTGGGAGATTGTTGGATATAGTGCCCTCAAAGTCAATTATTGGATCGCAGGCACGTGATTGCAATGATTGAGGAGGACCTATACCGGTAGGAAAGTCTTACTTGAGATGATAGTATGCTATCTGGTTTGCCTTTATCAGTCGTGTACAGTTTTAGGTGACATTACTGTTTACCATTACACGCTGATAAATCCCTTAGGTTCCTGCTTGACTACCAACAGTATGATGGCGATCATATACGTGAGAGTTGGGTAGTCCATAGGCACATCTTTAAAAGTGGTCCCTAGTCGTAGGAGTTTCGAGACAGGGCATCGATACTGCGGAGTAGACTAGTGTATACAGTCGAGACACTGATAAGAGGTGGTGGCCAGTCTCACAAGCCATTGGTGTCAGTTGGATCACCTAATATGTATACAGGTGCTCATTGGGTTATGAGTACACTGGACAGGACTCACCGGGAACCTGCTAGTTGGTATTATACCTAGCGTCAGATAGCAGTTCCCTGGTGACATGTGTACAGATTAGTTCATCAACCTGAGGTCGCCATTTGTCTCATGTGAGTTCCCACTGTGCTTTGATTATTATCCTACCATGGCTCAAAGGAGTCGTGCAAACAAGTTTTAATTGGGTACAGTCCCGAGCCACATGGAGGCAGTGAGCGGATCGGTAGGGGATTCGTCTCTTCCGGTATTAGCGGTGAGATCGCGCTGTGTCTAGGAGAGCCATTACAACAAGTCCTTGGCCAAGGCAGGTGAGAATTACTGGTAGGTATTCCAGTAGTTTCTCAGGGTGTTCAGGGCTACCCTCCGACACGACTTATACAGCTATTGGGGGTATGACGTTACCAGCCCCTAGGCCGGATATGCGATGCTCATAGACAAACGGACTGGACTGTATGGATATTATCACTGATAGGCTCAGTAAGGTTCCAGGATGAGTTCGCTCATCAGATTCCCTTTCTGTCATTACATGGGCAGCCGTTACGTACAGTTAGTACCACTAACGGCTTGAGGTTAAACACACTGCCAGAGTATTGACGAGTCTTTAGAGTCCCCCACAGATTGTTTCCCAAGTTCGGGCGAAGCGTTGTAGAGGCCGTATGGCTTTATGGCAGGTTCGAACATACACGTGCACTTGTACACGTGTCATGGTTCGGACAGATAATACTAGTAGGCTTTGGTTTAAGCCGGATTTTAGTATTATATTGTGTAGGAGTATTTTTGTCTCTTTGCATTTTGTATTTGGTCGGAATATAAATGCGGGTATGTTTATACTGTAGTGGGGTTATCCTGTAATTATTTACGGGATCACTTTTTGAAGTTGCCAGTTTGTATCTTCGTTTTGGCCATTTTCCTTTATATCCTTCTTGGCTGAATTCCTTTGTTGTGAAGGGGTTTATTTGCAAATGCTACATTTATAATGTGAGGGGTTTTTTTGTGGTGCCCGGGGCTCCAGCAGCAACTAGACAATTCTAGTTGGATGAGGTGCTATATGAGTCACCATTTGCATTAATTTCTTTTGTCCAAGCTTAAGATATTAGTGTTGATCTTTTGTGTTGGATATTTTTTCATATAGTCACCATTCTTTAGCTTGTGCTCACCCCTCCACCTCATTGGCCGGCCCCACCAATTCAGCCCCTTAAAATAGCCCACCCCATTTATGTGAAAAAATGATTCATTTGCTAAAATTCCTAGCTCAATTCATCAACCCAAAAGGCAACTTCAATTTACCTTCACCCAATGGCTTGGCTGCCTTGAGACAAAGTATTCTACACTATCTCTACATCAATTTTAGACATGTAAGCTAGCAAACTTCATGTCCGAATTACCTCGGTTTAGAGGTGGGAGCCCGTATAAAGATCCGTTGACGTGGTTCTACCTTGACGAGGAGACAGGAGATCGGAGATGCCGCGAGGAGCGTGGGATGATGGCTAAAGACCGAAGGACACGGATCGATCGGTATAGCATTTCTATCATCTTTGTAGTTAGCTAGTTTAGCATTAATGGCAAGATCCGGGTTATAGTATGCGATAGCGCCAGTTGTAAAATTTTTTGTTCCGTGTTTGGCCTCAGATTGACGGCTGGGGCACTACCGTAGACTTACAGTAGTTTGCCTCACCCGTAGGGATCTGGGGTGGGGTTTGGATATTCATCACGACCGTGGAATCCGTCTTTCGTTACAGGCTTAAACGAAATGCGGAATTCCTAGTATATCCAATATATTCATCTGTGATCTGGAATGCCTATTATTGCGTCTGACGAATGGATATTATTATATTATATATATATATATATATAATGGACGTTGCTTATGTTTTGCATCCGCGCTAATCCAGCCCCCAGCTCTGGCGTTAGTTATCTATCCTAACGGTGTAAGACGGGGCCTAGTGGCGAATGCGGATGGCATAAGTGTACATTATATTTTCTCTTTTTCTGCAATGGTAGGTTAATTGATGGGACTGCATTATATTAATGCAAAGCAAACAAACCAAAGCTGAATCGTTGGAACAATTTTAAAACCACACAGTTTTTTCAAAACAGTAAAACTTTTAAAATGCGGAGCTTAAACCACTTCTTTTAAAAGCTATCAGGTTCCTTCAATTATATCAAGTACACTACGTTCACGGTTTCGCCAAAACCATTCGTAGCCCTCCGTCATTTCAGTTGGACATTCAGTAGTATTCAAGCAATGTATTTTGACCTTCGCCAAGGCATAATGATTGGTAGCTGCTGAACATTCATCTGTAGCATAGATAGATGCGTTGGTTTAGGACAGTCGTACTACTATTTTGGCCTTCATCAAGGGTATGTACGGGTGGGTTCAAATTAACCTGGACAATGACGGGTAGAACTTGACATGTGACTTATGATATGTCGGCCTTCGTCAAGGTCATAAGAGCATGGGCCAAAAATCCACATCGGGAGTTTCTAAAGAACCTGAAAGTTGCTAGTGTTGCATACCATTTGGAGTGTGATAATTTGGTAGGATTCCTTCAACTTTATCACATAATGATATTTGGATCCCGATCCTACTGTTAGTATATGCTACTCCTCGGGAGATTTTTTCACTTAACGATCATTTCTATAAACCAATTAGGTGTCTAAAACAATGTTAGTAGAGGTTATTTAATTAAAAAACTTCGCGAAAGCATCGTAAAACCTCCCTCGAAGTACCGACACTAGATTGGCTTAAAGGTTAAATAAGTATTGTACGGTGAGATTAATCCTGACTAATTCTTCTTTTATGGTTTGAAAAAGGAATCGGGAAACAGTGGGAGCCATCATGTTTAGATAAACTAAAACCAATCTATACTTGCAAGAGCATCATGCTAAAGTGTTTCTTCTCTCTCCTAATTGCAGCAACCAAAGATAACGGTCCTTAAGTTACTATTAGATAAAAATATATTGACAGGGCCAAACTATAAAGATTGGTTTAGGAATGTCAAGATGGAAATCACGTATGACAAATTGGGCTATGTCCTTACCACTAAAGCCCCCGCCATCCCATGTCCAGACTCAGTGTCGCGAATATTGAGATCCGTAAGACCTGGGAGATTGACTGTGCGAAAGCCAAATGTCTCATGCTGGCATCTATGGACAATGAGAACCGAAGGCGGCATGAGAATATGGATCTTGAATCCATATTCCTCCATCCCAAGGAATTATATAAAGAGCAATCTCGTATTGCAAGATACGAGACCTCGAAGAAGCTATTTCAGGCGAGATTGGCAGTCGGGTCATCTTTATGGGAACACGTCCTTAAGATGATCGGTTACATTGAGGAGCTCACGGACCTTGGGACCATGTTGGAGAATGAGCTGTATCTACAGTCCCTCCCTGCCACCTATGCCCAGTTTATCTTGAATTTTAATATTCATGGTAAAGAAGTTGAACTTCCGAAATTCCTCAACATGTTTAGGAGTGCTGAGGGCACCCTGCAGAAAACCAGGAAAACACCCGCTCTACTTGTTGGTGGAGCTTCTTCTTCTAGATCCAAGGAGAAAGCCAAAGGAAAGAAGAAGAAGGCCACCACCAAGCCGAGAGGCGGTGTTAGTAAGGTGGAAGAAAATGGCAGAGCAAAGGTAGCGGGGCCAATGGTAGGAAAGGAAGAATGCTTCTACTGTCATAAGAAGGGCCATTGGAAGAAAGATTGCAGGGCTTGGAAGGCCAAGAACCAGGACCTGAAGCAAGTTGTGGCTTCGGCTTCAGGTGTGTTTATAATTGAAAACTTTCTGTCAATCAACTCTAATTCCTGGGTATTGGATACCGGATCAGGATCTTATATCTATAATTCTTTGCAGGCATTGAGAAGCCGTAGGGTTACGAAGACCGGTGATATGACCCTTAGATTTGCTAACGGAGCGAGCGTGGATGCTGTGTCCGTAGGGGAATATCACTTAGGGTTGACAAGTGGACATATTTTGGTTTTGCGTAACTGTTTTTGTGTACCTAATTTGACTTGTAATATCGTTTCTGTATCTTTGTTATCTAAAGAAGGTTATGATTTTATATTTGTAAGCGATGTCGTAAACATCCACCTTAATCATGGTCTGATTGGGTCAGGTACTCTAAGTAACGGTATATACGTATTAAACCAATTGCAAATTTTCAATGTTCAGAACACACATAAAAGAAAGACTCCAGAATTAAATCAAGTTTTCTTATGGCATTGTAGACTGGGTTACATCAATGAAACAAGGTTGACCAAATTACATAAAGAAAGATATTTGGATCCGTTTGAATATCAATCTTATGCAACTTGTCAATCATGTCTCAAAGGAAAGATGGCAAAGACTCCATTCACTGGACACGGAGTAAGAGCGAGCGAGCTCTTGGGACTAATACACAGCGACGCGTGTGGTCCAATGTCTACACATGCAAGAAGTGGCTATTCCTATTTCATTACTTTTACGGATGATTTCTTTAGGTATGGACATATTTTCTTGCTGAAACATAAATCCGAAGCCTTTGAGAAATTCCGAGAATATAAGAATGAAGTGGAAAAAACCCAGGAAAAAGTATCAAGACACCGAAATCCGATCGAGGTGGTGAATACTTGAGTGCCGAGTTCCTGAATTACTTAAAAGAGAATGGAATTCTCTCCCAGCTTACTCCTCCATACACACCACAACACAACGGTGAATCGGAGAGACGAAACCGAACCCTACTGGATATGGTACGTTCCATGACGATAACGCTGAGTTACTGCGATCATTCTAGGGCTATGCACTAGAATCAGCTGTATATCTTTTAAACAAGGTTCCTACCAAGACTGTGCCTACCACACCATATCAGACGTGGAGTGAGAAGAAACCCTATCTTCAATATCTGAAGATATGGGGATGTCCAGCTTTTGTTAAAAAGCAACATGCGGACAAGCTCGAGGCACGCTCAGTTCTGGGTAAAGTTTGTGGGATACCCAAAGAACTCCAGGGGGTATCTTTTCTATTAAGCAGAGGAACAAAAAGTTTTTTTTTCTCGTCATGCCCACTTTTTAGAACATCAATTTTTAGAAAAAGAAACTAGTGGGAGTGCAATAGAACTGGAAGAAATTCTAAAACCACAAGCTATTACTGAAAGCTTGATAGAACCAGAAGTTTCAGAAGAACAGGACATTCCCGCACCACTCCGCAGGAGTATTAGGCTGTCTCATCCGGCCGAGATATACTACGGTTTTCTCGTAGACGGGGATAGATAAGATTGCATCATTGATAATGATGAGCCAATTAACTTCCAGCAAGCCATTCAGAGCACAGACTCGGTAAAATGGCTGGATACAATGCGGACCGAGATGGAGTCCATATACACCAACAAAGTATGGATTTTGGACATTGCTCCAGAAGGGGTAAAACCCGTAGGCTGCAAATGGATCATCAGAAAGAATATTGGTGTCGATGGACAGGTTGAAACCTATAAGGCTAGACTTGTTGCAAAAGGATTTCGTCAAAGACCTGGTTTGGACTATGATGAAACCTTTTCTCCAGTGGCTATGCTCAAATCCAATCGGATTCTTCTTACTATTGCTTCCTTCCACGATTATGAGATTTGGCAGATGGACGTAAAGACCGCTTTTCTAAATGGAAATTTGGAAGAGTGCATCTATAGGGACCAGCCATAGGGTTTCATTCAGAGTGGGAGCAGCAGGAAAGTGTGTAAGTTGCTTAAGTCCATCTATGGACTAAAGCAGCCATCACGGAGTTGGAACATCTGTTTTGATGAAACGGTCAGAGAATTCGACTTTTTCAAAAATCTAGATGAGCCGTGCATTTATAGTAAGATTGTAGCAAGAACTGTAGTATTCCTCGTCTTGTACGTGGATGACATTCTATTGATAGGAAATGGCATTCCTATGCTACAATCTGTCAAAGGGTTCTTATCACAAAAGTTCTCCATGAAAGACCTGGGTGATGCCTCTTACATTTTGGGGATCTAGATCTATCGTGATAGATCTAAGTGGATGTTGGAATTTTCACAGTCCAGGTACATTGACACCATACTGAAAAGATTCAGTATGGAAGATTCAAAGTGCGGTAATTTACCGGCTTGTTACGGAATCACCCTCTCCAAAGAGATGTCTTCCAAGACTGATTTGGAAAGGGATCGCATGTCAATTATACCCTATTCTTCTGTGAAAAGCTCTATAATATATATGATGTTGTGCACCAGACCAGATGTAGCTTATGCACTAAGCGTGGTAAGCCGGTATCAGTCAAACTCGGGGGAGAAGCACTGGATAGCAGTAAAGAACATTCTCAAGTACCTGAGAAGGACTAAAGAGATGTTCTTGGTTTACGGCGGAAAAGACCTCCAGATCGAGGCCTTTGCTGACTCCAGCTTCCAGAGTGACAAGGACGACTCCAAATCCATGTCGGGTTATGTCTTTACCCTCAATGGAGGGACGGTATGTTGAAAAAGTTCCAAGCAAGACACCATTGCTGACTCGACGATGGAAGCGGAGTATATCGCTGCTTCTGATGCCGTAAAAGAAGAAGTCTGGATGAGGAAGTTCATAACAGAACTTCAGGTGGTTCCGTCCATTGTTGATCCAATATCTTTGTATTGTGAAAACAACAGGGCTATAGCTTTAGCAAAGGAACCCAGGTCCCATCAGAAGTCCACACACATCTTGAGTCGGTATCACCTGATCAGGAAGATCGTAGATCGCCGGGAGATCGAGGTACGGAGAGTTGCTACTGAGGACAACACTGCAGATCCATTCACAAAGGCCATCTCTCAGACGCAGTTCAAGAGGCAATTCGAGATGATAGGTCTGCGATATGTCAGCACATGGCCTTAGTGCAAGTGGGAGATTGTTAGTGTAATATGCCCTAGAGGCCATTATTGTATAGTACTAGTTTGTATATTACATTTTGGAAGCTTGGGATATATACACGGATTTATGAAAGTCTTGCTCGATATGGTAATATGCTACTCGGTTTGTATCTATCTTAATATGTGTATATGTTTCTTTTGAGGTATCACTAATACAAATTAGTAGAGCCCTTAGGATATTTACTTGACTACCAGTGTTGTGATGGCAGTCACACTAGTGGGGGCTGGGTAGTCTACAAGAAAATCCTTATAATGGTCCCTGGTTGTAGGATTATCGAGACAAGGCATCGATACTTCAGAGTAGACTAGTGTATACGCTTCTCATCCCAGCAGGGGAGATGGTATGTCCTACAGCCATCAGTACATCGTGCTAGAGATAGTATGCAGGTGCTCATTGGGTTATGAGTTACACTGGACGGACTTGTAGGGAACTGCTGGTTGGTACTATACCTATCGTCAGGTAGCAGTTCCCAGGTGACATGAGTACATCATAGTCCGTTGACTTAATACTGCTACTTCGCCTCAAGTGTGCTCCCACTGTTATTAGATTATTACCCTAGCACGGCTCTATCGAGCCGTGCAAACAGGAAGTATTTGGGTGCAGTCCCGAAGCGCTTGTAGGCAGTGGCGGTTAGATAGGATTCGTCTCTCCCGGTATTGGGGGTTGATGTCGCGCTGTGATTTGGAAAGCCATTACACAAAGTCCCTGGCCAGGGCAAGTGAGATTTGCTGGTAGGGATTCCAGTAGTTTCTCAGGGTGTTTTTGGCTGCACTCCGACATGAATTATTGCTCTATTAGGGGTCTGACGTTTGCCGCTCCCATAGGCCTGATATGCGATACTCTTAAACGAACAGACCGAACTGTATGGAGATTGCCACAGACAGGCTAAGTAGAAGTATGGATAAGTTTGCTCATCGGCCTTCTTATCGACAGATACCTGGGTATACGTTACGTGCAGCTAGTACCGCTGACGTGCTTGTGGTTAAACCCACTGCCAGTGTACTGTCGAGTCTTTAGAGTCCCACAAAGAGGGTTTCCCTTCGGGCGAAACGTGTAGAGGTCTTATGGTTTTGTGACAGGGTTCGATCAAATACGTGTACTTGTGCGCGTATGATGTTCGGGCGGACAATACTAGTAGGTTTTGGTTTAAGCTGGATCCTAGTATTTGATTATAGGATTAGTTTCATCTCATTGTATTCGTGTTTCTCCGAATACGGATGCGAGTATGTATATACGGATGAAAGGGGCATTCTTGTAAATTCATCAAGACTGCTTCTAGAAGTGAGACACCTTATATTAGGGGTTTTCTATTTGTTTAAATCTTTTTGAGGTGGAGGATATGAGGTGGAGGGATATATTGAATCAAGGATGGCTACTTGGTGATTCATAAGATGAATCACCACTTGAATTTATTGAACCATGTTAGATATTTTACAAGATATTTTCTAGTGTGAATTATTAGTTTGGTTCATTGTTTCAAATAGGCAGCCACTATTTTTTCAAGGCAACTCAAGAAAACATTCTCATTTTTCCTCAAGCTCTCTTCTAAACTCTCAAACCATAATTGTCTCATGAGTTGAGAACCCTAGGGTTTTGTGAGACTACTAGACTCCTAATCACTCTATACACATACTAGGCTACTTAGTTTAGCACACCAAATGACCTAGTTAACTCATCTTGGAGGTGAAAGCTCAAGGTTGGAATTCTCGGGTGGATCTTCTTCGACTTCGAGAAGACAACGTGGAAGCGCGATCCATTTTCACTCCAAGGAGCTCACGAAGAGGAAGAGGACAGCAAGAAGACTAGAAGGACACAATACTATGAGGTATAACATTCATCCGAGTTGTTAAATCTCAAGTTGTTTTCTAGTTAGGGTTTGTGTTCGATCCTTGGTTCAAGTTTGTGTTTTGAAGCCCGTAAAAATCATTTTTTACAATTTTCGCCTCCCCGCGAACACGTGGGGTGCGCGACATCGACTTACACCATGGACTAAAACCCTAGCACCACAAGCCTAACGGACCTATGTTATAAGAATGGGGCTTATCTGCATATAACGTTAGGACAAGTTTGCCTGTAAACCCAAGAGAGGTAAACTACAAACTCCGAAATGAGTACATAAACTAGAAACTCCGAAACGAGTGAATAAACTACAAACTCCGAAATGAGTACATAAACTATAGACTCCGAAATGAGTGAATAAATTACGGACTCAGAAATGAGCACATAAACTAGAAACTCCGAAAAGAGTGAATAAACTACAAACTCCGAAATGAGTAAATAAACGAGAGGCTCCGAAATGAGTAAATAAACTATAAACTCTGAAATGAGTAAATAAACTAGTGAGCGCTAAAGTAAGACATCGGACACAAGGGAGCCCATGCCAAAAAAAAGTGAATTCTTTATTCATAAATCAAAATGGTTTACATTTATGTAAAGAAAAGTGGGAAATACAATTTTAACTGTTAAGAAGGCAGGGCTTTCAATAATTTGTCTACCCGCTCACTTTCTTCCCGCATCTCCTCCTCACGTGCCACTACTACAGCTAGCCTCCCGTCGACTTGAGCCCGTTGTTGCAAACATGATGAAAGCTTCTCAGCGATTTCCTTCTTTGCAACCTCGCAATCTCGCATGCCCCGCTCAGTAAAGTTGAGATTCCGCTTCAGCGCCAGTCCATTAGAAATGCATTGTTAGAGGTTTTCGAAAATAACTCGCAGCTGCATGGCATTCATTTCGACTTGGGCTCGCAATCGGCTGGATTCATCAGAAGCTGTCTCATGGTCCTTTCGCTTCAAAGCCAACCTTTGCTCAAAGTATTGAATAGAATCGACACATTGCTCGATCCATGCGATCAGTTGAGCCTTCGAGATTAATGCTTCAGGAGTAAGATGCTTGATTTTGATCTCATGCAGACAAGCCTCGATCCGCTTATAATAATCAACCCAAAGGCCGACGAAATCTTCGTTGTGGAAATTCTGAAGCTTCGCCAGCATCGGGTTGAACTCGTCAGCAAAATCGGCTGCAGAAGTAAGAACTTCAATGTTAAGATCTTCGATGAATTCACTCAGCATTCGCCCGCTATTGGCCACACCCCTGGAAGATTGATGCTTAGCAAAGGGCCCTGCGGGTATGGAAATGCGAGATTCAAAGGGAGCCAAAGCCTATGTAGCTGCTGCAGAATAAATCATGCAAACAGAAGGGTCAGATTTCAACCTGAAAAGTAAAGAAGAATGCTGATGGACGAGATCTACCATACCGGTGGTCAAAAGTGTCAGGGCAGGGAGCACAGGAGGCTCAGTTATTCCTTCATTCTCTCCCTCGAGCTGTGATACTGTGGTCAATATGAGAAAAACTTAACAATAGAAAGTTTACTCATAGAAAGATGAAATAATAAGTGAAGAATATACTAACCAACGCCTGAAGGGGGAACGAAATCCTATTGGAAGGCGAAGTGCGGGCTTATCATCTTATATAAGCGGTCAAAAAGCACTCCTGTAGGATTGCAACAATATATGGTCAATACAAGAAAACGGTATCTACCTAAAAACAAGAAATGAGGGATCTCTACCTTCTGTCATTAAACCCAAGGGAACTCGTGGGGACACAAAAAAGAGGGGTGGAGCAGTGACAATCGTGGTCACGGCTGACAGTGATCCTTCAATCAGCACCACGCCTGGGTCTACCACACCTGTATTCAGAATAAAGGAAATATCAGCAGAAATGTTTAATGGGATTGAGAAACCGAAAGTAATAGCTCGAGGTATACCCGATGGGGAGGAAATCATAACAGGGTATGAAGCATCAACAGCCTCAACAGCTTCCTCAGTTTCTATCATCATCGGGAAGGTGGATTCGGCATCCACACTTTCGTCCCCTAAATCAATAAGGGCCGTCGTAATGCTTGCATCACCCGCCGATATCGGGGATCTACGAGTGGAGGAAGCGGCGATCGAAAAAGTCCTAGATTTGAAAGGGGGCCTGGTACTCCAGGCACTTCGAGCGCTGGCGCTTCGCCCGTCGCGTCACCATCTGAACTCGACCCTGTTGAAAGAGTGTTATAATTCAACGAAAAAAGACTTCTATCAGGTTTCAATAACGGATCGTGCATTGTTTTACCTTGAAGAGACCGCTCGGCCTCTTCGCGAGCCGCATGCGCAACCTGCCTATGAGTGGTGGACAGGGCAGAAGGAATGTCCTCCATACAAACATCAGAAGGTCGAGCAACGCTCGAGCCTGTGTTTGCGGCCAGATTAGCCCGACGCTCCCTTGTGGAGTGCTTTTTGCGCTTCCTCTCAGCTTTGGCTGTACGGACGGATCTCCTCAGGACCTCCGACAGAGGAGCATCTTCGTCCAGATCAGGCTTGGCCTTGGGACATACTGTAACGTCCATCATCGGCTGCTTCATCGACGCCTCCCATGGCATCCCGGGGAGGACCTCAGCCATAACTGGTGGTTCTGAAGGCTCTTCTGCACCACTACCCGAAGTTGGCATTGTACTCGGAACAACATGGGCTGCGGTGGTTCCTGTAAGAGGAAAGGAAGGGAGTCAAGTTGTGAATAAAATAAACTAAATATCTAAAGGCCTCGTGAAACAAATCATACCAAGACCCATGGAAGCGCGAAGCCTCTCTTCCTCCTCAAACGTTTTGAGGGACGCCAAGAGGGCCTCTTCAGTGGAGATTCTTGTTAAGAGAAGGGCGCTAGTAAAGCGTAATAAACTCATAAAAAGGAATATATACAGGAGAGTAAAAATGAAATATACCGAATGCCGCAAGAGAATCTAACACCGCTTACTCACGGGACAGTCTTTCAGAAGCTTCGATAGCAGCTTGAAGGTCGGTAATGGCAACAAGAACTTCGAATAGACCATCGTTGGTGCCATACTCAGACAAGCCTTCGCTATAAGGAGCATGGGGCTCTTGGATGAATACAACATCAGCTGAGAATAGAGATTTCTTATTTTTCTGTGAGCTGGCACCAACCCCCGACGACAACAGCTTCCGCTTAACGGGCTTCTTCGACTGCGGGTTCCCATCTCTGAGCCAATAACCGAATCGGGGGATCCAACAGCTGCCACAGCCACAGGAGCATTTACCTCCAGTCGAGGCTTATCTGGAAAAGCTCGCGGAACCACAACTGCGCTGCTTCCCCTCAAAGAAGGAAGCATAACCGCCCATCGCTTCAGCAGGACCACTGGATTACTAGCTGGGACAACATCTTTATGGCCAAACAGCAGTCGCCTCTCTTCCTTGATGACAGCGCCCGTTGCATGTTGGTACCAAGCAACGTAAGCATTCGAGGCCCTTAGAATGTGACTCAGCTCACTGATGAGGAAATGGGACCCCGTATTCAAACGCATGAAATGTTGCGTTGCGTTGCGAACACCTTCCTTGGTAGTAACAGGATCCACGATGAACGCCTCGAGGGGAATGCCTTGGTTGTAACCTGATTGCTGAGCGAAACGGTATGGGTTATATCTCATGAACAAAGCTAAGGCGTTCTGTCTGAATACCAGGAAGCCTGGCCTGATAGAATACAAGTGGGCAATCTCTTGGGCCCTCAAAGCAGAAGCTCCGTCCTTGAAAATGTCGTGAAGCGGCTGGATTGCTTTGGAAGATTCCTTGCCGATAGTCAGGACTCTGTCGACGAAGGTCATGCTGTCCCCGGCCATGCGTGGGCGAAGAAGAAATTGCCGAGCCTCCCGCCGTGTTGGGTCTAGAGAAAAAGTATCGACCAAGCGCATGACCCGAGGAAAATTATATCCTTCATAAAATCTGGGTCGTTTATGCACACCAAAAGCACCCAGCATGTGCATATCGATCCATGAGGTGAGGTAATATAGTGGGAGATTAACGGGCTTCAGACCCGGCTGAGTAGTGTCGGCCGCTAGACTCATGCCATGATATAAATGAGCCAGACCTGCGACCCCAACGGCCAGGCGTGTCCCCACCATAATACGGTGAGCCGGATAAAAGATAGACGGTCTCATATAACGAGGATGCATCGGAAGTGTGAACCAGCTCATCCACAATCCGAAGAACCCCAGGAAGAATGTCTCCTTATCAATGTCCGGAGCAGTAATTTCTGCGAAAGAAACGACCAGGGTATTCGGAATAAAAAACCGCTTTAAATCTGCTTCCATGGCCGGTAATTTGTCTAAGCCAAATCTGAACGCACCATCAAGCTTGGCGGACTTCGCAGCTTTCTTCGGCAAAGCCTCCGGACGAAGAAAGCGGGCGATGAAATCTGTAAAGCTAACTCTGTGCCCACCAGACTCCAAGAATAAGCTCTCGTATATGTTCAACAGCTTGATCAAGCTTGGAAACTTGTGTTGAACGGCATTCTCTGGGGTAAGACCTATTACCACTGATTCGGTAGCAAAGATGTACTCGTCAGGGGGGAAGTATCTCCTCATAATGTTCCCCTATGACGGGTAATCCAGATATCTCCATGAATTCCTCCAATGAGATTGAGACCTCCCGATCCGATAAGAGAAATGTATGGGTTGGGATATCCCATTACTCTAGAAAAGATTTGACCCACCATACATGGGGAGTGTGGTAGTGAAAGAGGGATGCACAGATCACGGGATATAGCCCTGTCTTCAGTAGTAGCTACTTCCTGGCCGACAGAATGTATCGGGCCTACTGCAGATAGCCAGCCGAATGACAGGGATTCATTCCTATCATATAAACCTGCCCCCAAGGTCGTGATTCTACTTGGCATATGCGACGCCCTAAAATGTCTAGGGCCATCGGTGGCTGCACTGGTATCGATGCCATGGAAGGTTGGAGATGACCTTCCGAGGTCCATTTGACCTTTTCTACAGCGTAAGTGACCTACGAAGGGTCGGCGTAATGGATTGATGGGATCGGTTCTAACGGCGTTGCGTAAGTAAAACTGCGCCGACCCCGAATAATGTGATTATACCATGACCCTCACAGATGAAGAGACTTCTGCTCTGGGTCATAATCCCGAATGAGTGCAAAGACTTCCTGATCTATAGGCGCATCGGTGAAAGCACTCTCCGAGCGAACGTAAGGGAAGAAGGAATCGTAAACCCTAATACCTATAAAAAATGGGGGTTAATTATCGACACAATGTTCAAGACTTTAACATTTTCATTACACCTAAATTTGTACTACATTCTAGCATGTTAAAGTCACCACAGTTCAAAGAGAAAGGGACAATGCCCCCCACAAAATCAATGTACTCCGCCGAAAGATGCGACCGGGACGTTGGGACGTTTGGCCTGAATTTTGGGGGCAGATGCTATTTGGATTTATCCGTCCACCTCTCCGAAGATGCCAAGTTGATTTATGGCACCGTGTATCGGAGGTTTGGACAGATGCGACCGTTGTAGCAGACTTCGTCAGATTCCTCCTCATTTGAGGCGTTTTTGATTGTAGAGACGCTCTTCCCTACAGCCATAAACTCCTGCAGTTAATTACACTACCGCATCGCGGTAACCACTTTTTCTTCTCCAGATGGTCACTTCGTGTCGTGTGTGTTTGTTTTATTTTTGGTTGCCCGTGGATTGTATACGGAGACTAATTTATGTTGTCGCCCGTAGGGTGTGGATTAGTCCAAATCCGTATTTTATTAGATTTGGGTTTGTGTTGGGTTTAAGGATCGTTAATCTCATTTGAGACTAAGATCAACTTAAACGTTTGTTAAGGATAAATTAGTCTAGTTTTTATACTAAGATCAACTTAACGTTTGTTAAGGACACGTTAGTCTAATTTTAGACTAAGATCAACTTAACAGGATCATTTAGATCTAACAAAAGGGCATTTGAGCTCTATTGTTTTAGTTTAGGGACTTTGCGGTCCATAATTAGTTTATGGACATTACGGTCCAAGGTTAAGGACATCATAGTCCATGAGTTTAAGGACCCCACAGTCCAAGATTACGGACACCATGGTCCATAGGTTTAAGGACCCCACAGTCTAGTTTAAAGACGTCATAGTCTATGAAATGTATGGTTGTCTGGACCCGTCACCTCTCTGAAGACGTTGAAGGATTACAACGACAAATATCAAAGGAGTGAAGAGATATACCCTTGAACCAATTTTGGTTAGGAGATCTGTAGTCCAATTGAGACTAAGATCTGAGATTTATGAGCATATGTGCTCGGTTAATTTGAATGAGGGGTTTATAGCCAACTTGGGCTCGGCCCACTCAGTTAAAATGTTAAACATTTGTCAATGCTGGACATTGATTTGAATTATGACAATATTTTTGTCTTTTATTGAATGCTGGGCATTCATCATAACTTTAGGGCTTTATTTTAAAGAACAGTTTATGTTCTATCAGCGCACACGTGAGAAACATATGGCGCGCTTGGCGCTAGCGCCAGTTAATGAGCTCAGTGTGCTACTTTAAATTTGGAGCGCTAAGGCTCTGCAGCGTTTTGCGCTAAATGTGGAGCGCTGAAGCACTTCTGTTAAGTAGTGCACACGTAAGGAGCACGTGGCGCGCTTGGCGCTGAGCGCCAGTCAATGAGCGCAGTGCGCTATATTTGGAGCGCTAAGGCTCTTTAAAATTAAGAGCGCCAAGGCTCTGCAGCGCTTTGCGCTAGATGTGGAGCGCTGAAGCTCTTTTAAATTAAGAGTGCCAAGGCTCTGCAGCGTTTTGGGCTAGATGTGGAGCGCTGAAGCTCTTTTAAATTAAGAGCGCCAAGGCTCTGCTTTTATGCAACTTAAATCAGTTTTGCGCCCTGAGAATTAAATTCTCTTTTTATAAGAGACTTTGTCTCAAGGTTCTAAGAACAAAGTTCTTATTTTATAGGAGATGTTTCAATCTCTTATTTTGGTGAAAGGCTTTGCCTTTATGGATCTGTGATCTAGGAGAATTGAATTATTCTCTCCCCTTTTATAATAAGATGTTCATAATCTCTAAAAGACAATTTGTCTTATAGATCTATGATCTGAAGAAGGTTAAGTTTTTCCTCTTATTCTTTGTGATGAGATACTTTGATCTCTTTGTGAAAGACCTTGGTCTTATAGATCTATGATCTTAAAGAAAAGAAGTGAATTCTTCTTTTGATATGAGACGATTTCGTCTTTCTGTTCTTTTTACCTTGAAGAGAATTTTCTTCTTCTACCAAGAGCTTGCTCTTCTTTCTGAGATTTCTCAAAATTTATGGGGGGGGGGGTTCTTTTCTATATTTTTCTATATCCTGAGACTTGAAGTCTTGGGGCCTTTATATAGGACGAGCTGATTTGTTCAATCGGTTAAGAAGATCTTTTCTCCAATTAATTTGGGGATTTTTCCATCGTTAGATCTTTGATCCAAGGGCTTCTGATTTACAGAAGGTAATCTTCTTGTTTTTAACAAGATTGGAAAATCTTTCCCCATACAGAATTTATTCTGTATTTTAATGATTTTTAATCACCATTAGAACATTGATCCTACGGTGCTCTGATTTACAGAGCACAATCTTTTTGTTTGGGAAGATTTTGAGGAATCTTTCCGTAACAGAATTTTATTCTGGTTAATTGATATTTTTTTTAATCATGCTCGTTGGATCTTTGATCCAATGGTTGGGAACGTTTAGTTCCAGCGCTAGTGCTCCCGTGCTTTGCACGTGGTGCGCTGCTTAGAATGCAGCTCACATAGCGCTAGCGCTTACGTGCTTTGCACGTAGTGCGCTGCAGTGCACTTAGAGCTAGCACTTACATGCTTTGTACGTAGTGCGCTGCTTAGAGTGCAGCGCTCTTAGTGCTAGCGCTTACGTACTTTGCACATAGTGCGCTGCTTAGAGTGCAGCGCTCTTAGCGCTAGCGTCCATATGCTTTGCATATGGGCGCTGCCTCAGAGTCTTTGACTCTCTCAGCGCTGGCGCTGCTATGAAGCGCTGCTTCATTTCAAAATTTGAATTTTTGAACAGTGTTTTGCTCTGATTAGGAGAAACAATCAAGGTAACGCCCCCATCAATAATGAGGAAGGCACTCATTGTAAGAATCCAAAAAGATTCTCATTTAATAATCTCATTGAGCTGTGGAGTTAAACTCCCTCGAAAAACGAGTTCTACAGCAGATTCAAATCAGCAAGAAGAACTCTAGAAAAAAATAAGAAAAGAGGAATAAATTTCCCAAAAGAATTTTAAAAAAAAAGAAATTTTCTCAGAGCTAAGCTCTGTAGAACAACCCAGAATTAAATTCCTCTAATAATGGGATTAAATCCCAGAAATCCCCATGGGAAATATACTGGAATTAAATTCCAGAGAACTCTTAAAGATCAGAGTAACATGGTAAAACCCTAACATCTCTGAGACCAACGGTCTACTTAAATAAAGTTTTTAAAGATCTCTAAGAGATCATTTCAGGAAAAAGAGCCAAGCTCTGTTAATAGGTTAAAAATCCAAGACAAAAAAGAGTCTCTTTTAAGGGAAAAATGGTCATAATCCTTACCAATTTTCTTAAACAGAGTTAAACTCTAAGAGTTTCTCTGGATAGAGATCTAAGTTTTGAGAAGAGAATTAAATTCTCAAGGAGGAAGCAAGAAGATGATGGAACGACAGTCATCTGAAGGGCCAAAGGCCCTATTTATAAGATATGAAGTGACGGTTCAACTCCCTAGGAGATCAAACGGTAGAAAAGGTGACACCGTTGCACCCACGTGTAAGCCACGTGAGAAAAATGGTGGGCGGCATTTATTTCCCCAATATATTTTACCTAATAAAAGAGCAAAGCTCTGTTGAATTTAATGAGACAACGCCTCACGTGCTCTCCATGAGGGTGTCAGCGCCAGAGCCAATCTTATAAGATTAAATCCTGTGATGGCGCCTCACGTACTCCTCACATGGGTGCCAATGTGCAAAGCACAGAAGAGTTCATAATATAGAGTAAAACTCTTAGATGGCGCCGCACGTGCTCCTCACGCGGGCTCCAATATGCAAAGCACAGAAGAGTTCATAAGAGTTAAACTCTTAGATGGCGCCGCACGTACTCCTCATGCGGGTGCCAATGTGCAAAGCACATAAGTACCCATCTTAGGAATTGAATTCTTAAGTGGCGCCCAGTGCACAACACGTGAGCGCCAAGCATCCAGGTAGAATTAAATTCTATAAACAGAGCCGTTGGATCAAAGATCCAACGGAGTTGATAAATCATCAAAATACAAAATTAAATTCTGTTGGGAGAAAACATTTCCCAAATCTTTCTAAATTAAGAAAGAAACTTTCGGTTGGATCAAAGATCCAATTATAGAATAAAATTCTATTTTGGAATATATTCTCTCAATCTTTCTAAATAAGAAAGATTGCTCTCTGTAAAATAGAGAACCATTGGATTAAAAAATCCAATGGTGACTAAAAATCACCATTTTTACAGAATAAATTCTGTACAGGGAAAATATTTCCCTAATCTCGTTAAAAACAAGAATCATATTCTGTAAAAACAAAAGTCCTTGGATCAAAGATCCAATGGTGAGTAAAATCCCCCAACTCATTTAAATCAATTGGAATCTCTCAATAACTTATTTTCTCAAAATTAAGTAACAAACTTGCCTCCACTATATAACGGACCCTAGACTACAAGTCTCAAGAGAGGAGAAAAGGGAGGAATAAAAGGAGGAAGAAGAAAAAAACCCTCGATAATCTTCTTCAAAAATATAGGTTGCTCTTGAAAGAACAGAGAATTTAATTCTCAAAGAAGAAGACTCTCCCCCTCAAAAACCCTAGGTAAAGAAAACACAGAGATCAAAATATCTCTTTTTACCTATATAAGGGTTTAACCCTTCTCAGGAACTGAGTTCTTTCTCTGGATCAGAGGTCCACAAGACAATTCTCCCACAAGTTGAGAATTTAATTCTTATCGGGAGAATCTTGTTCTTGAGAATCAGAGATTCAGAAAAGAATTAGGTCCAAAAGAAAAAACAAAAGGAAAAAGAACCTATAAAAGAATTTAGTTCTTAAAGAAAAATCCGATCCCAGATTTTCAAAAACGAAGATCTTGGTGATCATTAATGTAACGACCGTGTTTTCTAATATCTAATAAAATATATTTTATTTAAATTTCTACTATCAAATAATTATTTACGTGTTTCGTTGATAGAAGAATATTTTTAAAGTAATGTTAATAATTTTTAAAGCATTGAAAATGATTAAAGGAATTTTCTAAAATCTTTATTGTTTTTATAGGCTTAAAATGTTTGAATAAAATTTTATAATGCTTTAAAATAACCTACACATTTTTATTATCAATTAAAATAATTAATTCTTAATTAAAAATATTGTAAAGGATAAACTAGATTTTAAATAATCATAATAACCAGCTAACACAATAGAAATGGGTATATTATTTTGTTTAAGCCCAAAATTATTTTTATACTAAATATAACAATAAAATATATTTTCTGAAATTTTTCCATAATTTTCCAGTATTTTTAACTATTTTTAACAATTATTTTAAAACCAAATTCAATTTTTAAAAAATAAATCAGTTTAGTATTTATATATAAAAAAAATAAAATAAACTCCCTTTAACCTGGACCGTTGGATCACAAGATCCAATGGCCCAGAGCCTTGCGGCGGCGCCCATGTGGTGGGGACCACGCGAAAACGCGTGGCCCCCACCCACAGACGCAGACACGGGCACGTGGCGACACGTGGCGGGGGCGGCGGGACTGGTGGCGCGATCCAGACCGTTGGATCTTGATCCAACGGCTGATGCAATGAAGCGGCGGCGGCTAATCACGAGCTAATGATTCGCAATCATTGGCGGCGCGGATTTTGGGGGATTTTAACTGAAATTTTGGATTTTATGGTTGGTAATAAAACCTTATAAATAGACACTTCAAATATTGATTTCTCGCACCTCAGAACTCCAAAAATTCTGAAAAAAATACCCACAACTTCGTATCGACGACGCCGACGCTACGGCTCCACCGAACCACCAAGGAAAAATCTGAGCGCGGAACTATTGAGGATTTTGTACACGCCTACGTTTTAAACCCTTCGGCATCCGACTCAAACCAAAGGTAGGATCCGCCTCTCTCCACTCCTCTGTCGCCTTCTTTCTCATAATAGTCTTGGTTCCAACTCCTACTCCCTAATCTCATATTAAAATGACGTTAAAAATATTCTGCATGCCTATTTTTCGGTACATCTCAATGATGATAATGTTAACCCATGTTTTAAAACGGTGTTTAATTTGCTCTGTACGCAGAAATATATTGCACTCTCATACTACCTGGAATCTGATATTCTTAATGTCATAACCCATGAATTGTCAATTCACTTCTGATATACCCACACTTACCCATACTATCAAAATGATCTCGAAATAGGTTACTTCTACAAAATACGCTCGTTTAATTAAATTTTTATATTTGTTTAAAATATCCATAAGAGATAAGATATGTGGAATAAATGTTTTAGATACGACATACATATATTTTACTTACACTTTTTCTTCAACTACTATAATTTTGTTAAATCGCTTCACCTTTTGAAAGGGGATAATACTAAATCTAAATAACGACATATTGTTTTTCCAACTTAGCCCCTTTCACTCGAAAGGATATTTTTATATTCATTCTTCTTAGAATGTTAACTAAAGTTTAATGAGTTACCCTAACAATAGCGTAATGTTTTACGCGAGTACCTCGTGGTTGATAAGGCAATCGTCCCTGAAAAGGACACAAATCCTGCCGTCCATGTGCAGCTGTTGCCAACACGAACGTATTTTCTAAAACATTACCTCAAACTTAAAACACTATAATTTCATAAAATTATTATTTACAATAAAATACCTCAATCCATCCTAAAAAAGAGATAATTTCATTTAAATACCCGGGCCTTTACTAAAAGGCTATTTTCAGTAAAGAACATAACCCTTATAAATGATATTTTCCAAAAGGATATCTAAAACTTTATTAAAGGATAATTTTCAAATAAATACCATAACCTTTTATTAAAAGGATGTTTTCTCAATAAAATATTATGGGTTTCCAAAATGATAAATATTCCAAATATCATGGTTTTCTTATAAACAATAAAAATAATCAAACACTATTATTTTTTATTAACTATGTGTTCTATAAGATAACACGAAGTACATTACAAACTTTAGAAGATAACAAGATAAAACTAGCGGTTGTGGATGACCATATTAAATGAGATCAACTTATTGATTACATATCTATGACACATACAAAACATGATACGGTTAGGGTTAGAATGCGCGGACCTAGGTATAGAATACTTATTGAGAAGATCCCGATATTCCGGGTGACCAGTCTGATGTACAGACGACTATATATATATGAAGATCCCTACAGGCAGGGTGACCAGTCCAATGTGTGGACGACTACTAACCCGATATTCAGGCGAATACTAGCCCTATTTGAGGGCGAATGATCCAAAATGTGGATGACATAAAATGTGGAAATTCCATGCCTAGAGGTATACGCACTAACTCTAATTCGTCAAAACCTTTATACTGAACGAGGGGATGTGTAGCTTGATTAGGTAAGGAGATTCGGAACTCGGATTCCCCTACTACTCGAACATGATCCTGGGAAGTGAAACTGTACATTTCACTTCCCCAGTTTTTGTTCCATGGCCACAACGGAATAATCGCAAGTATTCGGACCCTTGTTTAACAAACTAAAACGTTTACAATACCTATTGATACTCAACACTAAACTCGCATCATGCGCTATACCCACCTGTTATCTTATCTACTTTTCTTTATGAGACACGAGTTATTCAGTATCTTGGATGTGGATATTTTACCAGTTTAGACATGTTGTTTATTATAGAACTGAAGGGTGGTAATACCTGTGCACTTAAGTGATATTCACGCTAGACAAAGCTCCATCGTAGTCATGGGACACCTTTCGGAGATGTTCATGCTACCATATTGATTGCCATCCCAGGCACGAGCACCAGCTCATACTGCTTCCAGCTAGTCATGGGATACCTCAAGGATACGAGTATGTTCACCAGTCAATTCCATCCATACACACCTTGTTTAACCTGATCTAACTCTTCGACTGAATATCCGTTTGACTTGACTTGAACCTTTACCAAATATATACCTTACATAACCTACTCATATTCACATATAACTCTGTCAACATATCTAATTTGCATACAACCTCATACATTTATACCCATGTACATCATATTCATTAGATTTATATACACCTGTTTGTTTCTATACCTACTTCCTTATGAGGCAATCCTACCCGAGTATAACTCGCTGACGGACCATCCTTTTCTTCCTTTATCTTTGGAATGTCCGTCAGATTAGAATGGGTATTATGATGAGGATCAAGGTGTGAATCCAACTTATGAAGATTATGCAGACTGGACGATAGAAGATTAGCTAGATTTAATTTTTGTTATTGCCCACATGTTTAGGGCTATTGTTTCTCCTCGATGTAATTAAACTACTTAGTTTACTTTACTCTTTCTTTTGGGATGTAATAAAGTTTGGTTAATGGAAATAAATGCCTTTCGCTTTTATTATTTTTGTTCATCCTGCATGTTAAATATTCATACGCTTAACGTAACTGTATTGAATAGACCACCTTCAATACAGTTAGGTTGCGGACCATGCTACGTCATCCTTCTCCTTCTTTTGGGAAGTGGGGCGTGACAGGTTTTAGTGGTGGCCCATGCAGGTTCTCTTGTGTACTAAAATGAAACCGTTAACTGACTTATTATATTTGTGAATCTCATCCATCTATACCGATATCATAGTTTTCCTATGTCCCTTGTCCTTTCCTTGACATTCTGTATCCTGACCATGACCTTCCCTTCTGGTCATGGTAAATCTTTCCAACGAGGATGACATGTCCGATATTACTTTTGAAGCTACATCTGGAGATTCTGACGACGAAGTCGTTGACTCTCAGGTAGTTATTTCCGACAGCGACTCGGAAGACGAAGGAGTCGATGCTGCAACTCCGGAGCCTATGATGGCCAATGACTCCGAAGATGAAGAAGAAGATCCTATGGAAGAGGAGCATATAGAGGAGGGACCAGAAAAAGAAGCTCCTACGGCAGAAGAGAATCCTATAGAATATGATCCGGATGAGGAGACTCCTGCAGAAGAAGAAGACCCTATAGCGGTGGAATCCGAGAGCGAGGCTCCTGCCGAGGATGAGTCGAAGGACGAAGCTTCGAGTGAGGAGGAACTCGAGGCCGAAGAAACTCAGGCAGTTGTCCCCGCAAGGCACCGTGGGAGTGACCGTACCCTTCTTAGTGCGAGGACCTATCACCACTTGTTGAACTCTCATAATCGAGATTAATAAGACTTTTTCCTTTTCTTTGGCCGAATAAAACGATGTAGAATAGTAGGGGCATGTCCTTACTTTTCGGTTGTACTCTCCTTATTGAAGTTGGATAATAAAATCTTAGTTCCAAGCAATAATCTCTCTTGTGTCTCTTACTCTTCTTACTAGTCTCTCTCTTGCATTAATTATTGTTCTTCCATGCAAGTTATTATCTTGTCTCACCTCAGCCGTTTATAACCTAACCTATTCTGATTCGGATCATCAATGGCCGGATGACACCATAACCGCAATAGAAGGGGAAATGAAGTCAATGAAGCCGCTGCTCAGCAAGCAGCTATGCTACAAATGATGCAAGGACTACTGGAGCAACAGCAGCAGCAGACAGCCGCCCTTCATCAGGAGCTATGAGAAAGTAGGCAGCAGCAAGCAGAGATTTTAAGTAAGGAACTAGCCCCAGTTCCTCAAGGTTCGGCAGGATTGAAGCAGTTCAGATCACTCCACCCCAAGACTTTTTTCGGTGAAGGAAACTCCCCTAGAAGCTGAGGAATGGCTCAAGGGAACAGTCAATGATCTCGGTTCCGCCCAAATTCTGAAGGACGCATGGGTGAACATCACTAAGCTACAATTGACAGATAATGGCAGGATATGGTGGGAGGCAGAGGAAAGTAGATTGAAGGAGCCCATCGATTGGGAAACATTCAAACAGCGTTTTGATACCCAGTACTTTCCAGTCGTGGCACACTTAAGGATGGAAAAAGAGTTTATACAATTCCAATAAAGGAGCATGTGGGATAAGTCGGTGGACAAGTACTCTTCGGAGTTTGCAAGGTTAAGTCGGTTCGCGCATCATCTGGTGGAAACCCCAGAACTTTATGCTAAGAGATTCCGATAAGGATTGAACCTGAAGACGCAGTCCTCTATGTCTTTTGCTACTCTTTCGACTTATGATGAAATCTTAGAGGCGGCACGAAACTTTGAAGACCTTCAGAGACGGATGAGGAAGGATGACCATTTGTGTAGCATTAAGCGACCAACCAACCAAATTCTTGGAGGATCATTTTCCAGATTCAACGGGAGACAACAACCCAGGAGGACAGCCGGACCAACTATCTTCGGAAAACCAGCCGTTATATGCAACCATTGTGGTAGGACCGGACACTACATGAGAGACTGTCGCATTTTGAACAAACTTTGCATAGTCTGTGGGTCTCCGGATCATACTATTGAGGACTGTCCTTAGAGAGGGAGACAATCAGGCCCCGTCAACAAGCCGGCTAACTATGGGGCACCAACATAGGGAAACCAGCTACTTTCCGCCACTAAACCAACCGGCCAAGGGCCATCACCAAAGGGACCACCCTTGCCATCACAGAAGCATGTTTTCAGCAAGCGTAGAGGAATGGACCTAAACGCTAGACCTTCGCCTTGGCAACCGAGAAGGCTGATGCCACGTGGAAAGACAACAGAGATACTCTTTCTTTTTCTCAACCTTTCTTTTGATACCATTCTTTCGATGCAAATCTTCGTTGGACTCACCATAATTCCTCTAGTTTTCGTAATTTCGACTAGTTGCTTTTATGTTATATCTCGCAAGTTTTCCATCAATTCACAACCTCCCTTCAACTTCCAAACTTTTCTATCTGGAAGAAACTACTGATTTTACATTTTCCGATTCCTTGTACCTAAACCTTTCAAAGACTTTTCATGCAAGTGATACACCAACTCGCGGGAGCGACACATGCAGCAAAGAGGATTCTCGACAGTGTTATTGATTTCCGTGCCTAGTAGTGGCTACTCCTTTGAAAATTTTAAATATGAAATTATTCTAAGGAGGGTAGATCGTAACTATCACAACCATTCTTGCCATTCATAGAAAACCCAGAAGTTTTAAGCATCAACTACGATTTTCGGAGAAGGGACTTGGTGGTGCGATGTATCAGCGCGGCGATATAGTTGCATATGCGTCAATGCAACTAAAGACTTTTGGACGCAACTATCATGTTCAGATTTAGAGCTGGCGATTGTGATGTTCATCTTGAAGATATAAAAACACTACTATAAGAAGATCGTGTGGACACGGATGGTCAAAGCACATGAAGCGGAAGAGAGGGGTCAAGTCTTATATAGGAGAAATGCCAATCGGTTGGGACGATCCTGAAGATGGAGAATTTGTAAGATTAAAATAATGGTAGAAAAAGTGGAGATGGTGATACAATGCAGCGAGCGAGGAAAGCTCAGCCCACGACTCATCGGCAGTTTAACATCTTGGAAGGAGACGGTGGGTTTGTGTATAGACTAGCTTTGCTATTTTCTATGGAGGGCATTCATAATACTTTTATATCTTACAGTTAAGAGGGTATGCTATCAACCCTAGTCATACTTTTGATCATTCTGAGATTATGGAAAAGTTGGCGTAACCTACGAGCAGCAACCGGTCGGGATACTAGAAGAATGAAACCTTGAGGGACAAGGCAATCCAGCCGGCTAGAGTTGTGTGGAGGCACACATACACGGAAGCGAGGAAACGGGACGAGAGAGCGAGACCCAAAATATTTAACCGCGATAATCCCTTCTTAGTGATTTCTTTTTCTTGACCTATCTTCTGAAATTTCGAGGACGAAATTATTTTAAGGAGGGCAAATTGTAACGACCGTGTTTTCTAATACCTAATAAAATATATTTTATTTAAATTTCTACTATAAAATAATTATTTACGTGTTTCGTTGATAGAAGAATATTTTTAAAGTAATGTTAATAATTTTTAAAGCATTGAAAATGATTAAAGGAATTTTCTAAAATATATTTATTGTTTTTATAGGCTTAAAATGTTTGAATAAAATTTTATAATGACTTAAAATAACCTACACATTTTTATTATCAATTAAAATAATTAATTCATAATTAAAAATATTTTAAAGGATAAACTAGATTTTAAATAATCATAATAACCAGCTAACACCATAAAAATGCGTATATTATTTTGTTTAAGCCCAAAATTATTTTTATACTAAATATAACAATAAAATATATTTTCTGAAATTTTTCCATAATTTTCCAATATTTTTCACTATTTTTAACAATTATTTTAAAACCAAATACAATTTTTTAAAAATAAATCAGTTTAGTATTTATATATAAAAAAAACAAAAAAAAAACTCCCTTTAACCTGGACAGTTGGATCACAAGATCCAACGGCCCAGAGCCTCACGGCGGCGCCCACGTGGTGGGGACCACACGAAAATGCATGGCCCCAACCCACAGACGCAGACACGGGCACGTGGCGACACGTGGCGGCGGCGGCGGGACTGGTGGCGCGATCCAAACTGTTGGATCTTGATCCAACGGCTGATGCGATGAGGCGGCGGCGGCTGATCACGAGCTAATGATTCGCAATCATTGGCGGCGCAGATTTTGGGGGATTTTAACTGATATTTTGGATTTTATGGTTGGTAATAAAACCCTATAAATAGACACTTCAAACATTGATTTCTCACATCTCAGAACTGCAAAAATTCTGAAAAAATTACCCACACATTCGTATCGACGACGCCGACTCTACGGCTCCACCCAACCACCAAGGAAAAATCTGAGCACGGAACTATTGAGGATTTTGTACACGCCTGCGTTTTCAACCCTTCGGCATCCGACTCAAACCAAAGGTAGGATCCGCCTCTCTCCACTCCTCTGTCGCCTTCTTTCTCATAATAGTCTTGGTTCCAACTCCTAATCCCTAATCTCATATTAAAATGATGTTAAAAATATTCTACATTCCTATTTTTCGGTACCTCTCAATGATGATAATGTTAACCTGTGTTTTAAAACGGTGTTTAATTTCCTCATTACGCAAAAATATATTGCACTCTCATACTACCTGGAATCTGATATGTTTAATGTCATAACCCATGAATTGTCAATTCACCTCTGATATACCCACACTTACACATACTATCAAAATGATCTCGAAATAGGTTACTTCCACAAAATACCCTCGTTTAATTAAAATGTTATGTTTGTTTAAAATATCCATAAGAGATAAGATATGTGGAATAAATGTTTTAGATACGATATAAATATATTTTACTTACACTTTTTCTTCAACTACTATAATTTTGTTAAATCCCTTCACCTTTTGAAAGGGAATAATACTAAATCTAAATAACGGCATATGGTTTTTCCAACTTAGCCCCTTTCACTCGAAAAGATATTTTTATATTCATTCTTCTTAGAATGTTAACTAAAGTTTAATGAGTTACCCTAACAATAGCGTAATGTTTTACGCGAGTACCTCGTGGTTGATAAGGCAATCGTCTCTGAAAAGGATACAAATCCTATCGTCCATGTGCAGCGGTTGCCAACACGAACGTATTTTCTAAAACATTACCTCAAACTTAAAACACTATAATTTCATAAAATTATTACTTTACTATAAAATACCTCAATCCATCCTAAAAAAGAGATAATTTCATTTACATACCTGGGCCTTTACTAAAAGGCTATTTTCAATAAAGAACATAATCCTTATAAATGATATTTTCCAAAAGGATATCTAAAACTTTATTAAAGGATAATTTTCAAATAAATACCATAACCTTTTATTAAAAGGATGTTTTCTCAATAAAATATTATGGGTTTCCAAAATGATAAATATTCCAAACATCATAGTTTTCTTATAAACAATAAAAATAATCAAACACTATTATTTTTTATTAACTATGTGTTCTATAAGATAACATGAAGTACATTACAAACTTTAGAAGATAACAAGATAAAACTACCGGTTGTGGAAGACCTATTAAATGAGATCAACTTATTGATTACACATCTATGACACATACAAAACATGATACGGTTAGGGTTAGAATGCGCGGACCTAGGTATGGAATACTTATTGAGAAGATCCCGATATTCCAGGTGACCAGTCTGATGTACGGACGACTATACATATATGAAGATCCCTGCAGGCAGGGTGACCAATCCAATGTGTGGACGACTACTAACCCGATATTCGGGCGAATACTAACCCTATTTGAGGGCGAATGATCCAAGATGTGGATGAGATATAATGTGGAAATTCCATGCCTAGAGATATACGCACTAACTCTAATTCGTCAAAACCGTTATACTGAACCAGGGGATGGGTAGTTTGATTAGGCAAGGAGATTCGGAACTCGGATTCCCCTACTACTCGATCATGATCCCGGGAAGTGAAATGGGACATTTCACTTCCCCAGTTGTTGTTCCGTAGCCACAACGGAATAATCGCGAGTATTCGAAATCTTGTTTAACAAACTAAAACGTTTACAATACCTATTGATACTCAACACTAAACTCACATCATGCGTTATACCCACCTGTTATCTTATCTACTTTTCTTTATGAGACACGAGTTATTCAGTATCTTGGATGTGGATATTTTACCAGTTTAGACTTGTTGTTTATTATAGAACTGAAGGGTGGTAATACCTGTGCACTTGAGTGATATTCACGCTAGATAAAACTCCATCGTAGTCATGGGACGCCTTTCGGGGATGTTCACGCTACCACATTGATTGCCATCTCAGGCACGAGCACCAGCTCATACTGCTTCCAGCTAGTTATAGGATACCTCAAGGATACAAGTATGTTCACCAGTCAATTCCATCCATACACACCTTATTTAAGCTGATCTAACTCTTCGACTGAATATCCGTTTGACTTGAATTGAACCTTTACCAAATATATACCTCACACAACCTACTCATATTCACATATAGCTCTGTCAACATATCTAATTTGCATACAACCTCATACCTTTATACACATGTACATCATATTCATTAGATTTATATACACCTGTTTGTTTCTATACCTACTTCCTTATGAGTCAATCCTACCCGAGTATAACTTGCTGACGGACGTTCCTTTTCTTCCTCTATCTTTGGAATGTCCGTCAGATTAGAATGAGTATTATGATGAGGATCAAGGTGTGAAGCCAACTTATGAAGATTATGCAGACTGGACGAAGGAAAATTAGCTAGATTTATTTTTTGTTATTGCCCATATGTTTAGGGCTTTTGTTTCTCCTCGATATAATTAAACTACTTAGTTTACTTTACTCTTTCTTTTGAGATGTAATAAAGTTTGGTTAATGGAAATAAATGCCTTTCGCTTTTATTATTTTTGTTTTGGTACACATCCTGCATGTTAAATATTCATACGCTTAACGTAACTGTATTGAATAGACCACCTTCATTACAGTTAGGTTGCGGACCATGCTACGTCATCCTTCTCCTTCTTTTGGGAAGCGGGGCGTGACAATTAATGGTCAAAATGCCACTAATAGAGATTTAATCTCTAAAAAAGGAAAAAAGACTAGCATCTCACGTGCTTCTCATGTGGGCGTCCCTTTTAACAGCTCTTAGCGCCTCACGTGAAAAACATGCAGGCACCCAAAACAGAAGGCCAACGCCTCATGTGAAACACATGTGGGCGCTGAATAAAAATGCTCAGCATTCCCTATGTAGCCGAAGACAGTTAAGTGCTTAGCATTGATTGGTCAGCGCCCAGCACCGCACGTGCTGCTCATATGGGCGTCGTACAAGAAGTGCCGAGCACTTTATAGGCAGCCAAAACGGCTGAGTTCTTAGCACTGATTGGGTAGCGCCCAGTGCCTTATGTGCACCTCACGTGGACGCTATAAAAAGTTTTTAGCACTTCACATTAAGTCAAAATGACTAAAAGTGTTCAACATTTATTGGACAACGCCCATGACTGAATGCTTCACATGACATACATGTGAGCGTCAGAGCTCAAATAAGTGCTTTTTACTTTTACATAAAAATAAAGGGCAGAACAAACAGAGCCCAAATAAGTGCTTAGTACTTTTGAATAAGAAAAATGCTAAGTAGACTTAGCTCAAATTGGCTATGTCTCTGAGATTTTCTTGCAGCTGATCCCAAATACTCTTTTGCTGGATCTTAAATAAAAATGATCCTTGAAATTTTTCTAAGTTGATCTTAGTCTCAAATTAGACTAACGCATTCTTAGCAAGAACAAATTGAGCCCAAATGCTCACACATTTAAATTGATTTTAATCTCAAACCAGATTAACGGTCCTTAAATAAACCTAAGCCCAAATCTAAAATATACAGATTTGGACTAATCCGCGCCCTACAGGCGACGACATAAACTAGTCTCCGTATACAAACCACGGGCAACCAAAACAAACAAAAACATACACGGCACGACCGGAGCAGGAGAAAGTGGTTATCATATTGCAGTAACGTAATTAACTGCAGGGGCTTGCGCCTGTAGGGAAGAGCATCCCCACAATCAAAAACCCCTCATAAAATGAGGGGGAATCTGATAAAGTCTGGTACAATGGTCGCATCTGTCCAAACCTCCGATATATGGTGCCATAAATCAACTTGGTATCTTCGGAGAGGTGGACGGATAAATTCAAATAGCATCTGCCCCCAAATTCAGGCAAGACGATCCATCCCAGTTCGTCTCTGTTTTCGGCGGTGAACAGGCGTTCTCCATCGTGGATCGTTCTCTAGAGGAAACCTTCTTGCACCTGCTTAATATGGCGGCCCCGCACATGATACCCCCCAGCGTGTCATCCTTTCTTCTAGCCATGGTTAGTATTCTCTTGCCTTTCGTATTATATGTCCATAACGGCACTGATGCATCCTTATTTTGAACCACAGTCCTTCAAGCTGATAATGAAGTTGAGGTTCTTGACAGGCCCGGAGATTTCTCAGATTTTCCTTCTATAGCCACGGGTAAGTGATATTTTAGCCTTGGTATTCTTTTGCATATTTCCCATTTGGAAAGGTGACTGATCTTTTATATATATTCACAGTTCTGCCAACCCTGACTCCATTTGAGTCCCATATTTGCATGCCACCGGGACCTTATGCCTGACATATGTCTGAAAGGATGGCGAAGCAGAGTATACATTCACTGGCTACTATTATCGAAGATCTCAGCTCCGGCACTTCCGTCATTGCAGAGGAATTTGATGTCGAAGCTAATGCTTCTTTGTCCGTCCTTGCCACTTACCATGACAAGGCACTGGTGCGTACTTGGGTTTATTACAGCCATCGAGTGGAGGCTTCTCTTCATGGACTTGAATGCATATGCCTTCCTTCGGAGATCTTATCTATAAAGGCAAAATTGCATGAATGGATTGATCGGTGTGCGGCCAACCTCCGATCCTGTGAGAAAAGGCTCAACCGGAAATTTTCGGAGAGGGAGCTGGCCTCAAAAGCTTTGAGGGAACTCCAAGCCCAGCTCGCAACTAAAACTACTCAGGCCTATGAGATTTGGTGAGTTCTTCAAGAGGCAATTATGGAGGTGGTAGCTCTCGATAAAGCTGTCACTTTTACAAACAAAATAGTTAAGACTCCCAAGACTGCTGAGAAGGAGCTTGAGCATCGGTTTTCTTTGTATCGACAACAACAAGCACAGGAAGGGGCTCAACTTGCGGCGCTAATAAAGCTTGAGGCGGAAGTCCGACGAAAAAATGATGATCTAGCTGGCTTATTGAATCGTCCACCGTCTTAAAACTTTTTGTCGCTATTTTTTTTCTTTTTTTGTATCTTGTACACATTTTGGTTTGTGAATAAAAGACATATATTTTATTTCGTGCTTGCACTTCTTTATCTTTTGATCTCTTGGCTTGGCACGAATTAGTTTATTTACTCATTTCGGAGTTTGTAGTTTATTTACTCATTTCAGAGTCTCTAGTTTATTCACTCATTTTGGAGTCTCTAGTTTATTCACTCATTTCGGAGTCTCTAGTTTGTCGTTTATTCACTCATTTCGGAGCGTTTTTAGTTTACCTCCCTTGGATTTATAGGCAAATTTGCCCTAACATTGGATGTAGATAATCCTTATTCTTTTATGACAGGGATCCGTTAGGTTTGTGGTACTAGGTTTAAGTCCATCGTACCATCGCGTTGGGTGACGTATTCCTCGATATGCACTCCTTAGGCTGCTGCTCGAGTAGCCCCATGACCGTCGTGTCTCTAATCCCTTCTGAGTCTGGACAAGATGTCTTCATGTAATCTTCTTTAGGTTGGTGTATATGTATTACCATCAGAAAAACAAGCGTTAGGTATTTGACGTGGCGCTTTTTACTTGAGGTTAGGCTCGATTTGGAGCTCCGATGAGTCATAACCGCACACTTATGCGATGGGATGATCTCCAATGGTCTTTAGGCTTTGTATGTATTACCGTCAAGACCCGAAGTTAGGAATATGTCGTTACTTCGTTTTTGCTTTAATAATGTCGCGCCGATTCTTTGATGAAGTAGGGTAGACATGCATATGACCTCTATATTGTATGTATTGTAATTGAGATTTGGAGCTAGAAATATTCCGTTTCTCCAATTTCATTTGATAGTCGCGTCCGCACCCTGCTGAAATGAGGAGGAATGTCGAGATGATCTCTAAGCTGTAAATGTTGCCATTAAGACATGAAGTTAGGATTTTGCCGTCACTTCACTTTTATTTGATTGTTGCGTCCGCACCCAACTGGAATGAGGGGGAACGCTGGGATAGTCTCTAGGTTGTATATGTACCGTTGATTAGTCTAAAATATTTCACATTTGAATGAATATTTTCCCTACTATTATTAAGTACTAAAACGTGTTTATTGTAAATATAGAACATATGATAGTTTATTTGTATGAAGTTTATTATCATATGTTTCTATATTATAATTAATATAATGAGAGAAAATATATGCATATAATATTTAAATGAAATATTTGTAAATTAAAATATGCATATCATATCAAATATTTCTAATCAATATTCTTAAAATATTATATCATTTAAATGGTTAGAATAATATCTCAAAATTACCAAATGCTACTAATACTTTGATTTGAGATCTTATGCAGATATTAGCTCAGGTCTGGAATCCAAGTAAGAGATCCAAGTCATATCGGAATATTGGAACCGAATCTGCAAAAATTTAGAAGTAAATCGAGAGATCTAGCAACTGCAGATACTCAAAGTATTATTTTCAAAATCTAGACATCAAAAGGAACTCCACATGTCAACACAAGAGGCCAGAAAAAATCCCAAGTCATGATCCCACCAAAGCGCGGCGAAAGGGCAACCAAAAGTGGCATTTTGCGGCGGTTCAGCGGTCAAATCTGGGCCGTTGGATATGAGAGTTTGGAATCATGATCTTAACTGCATCTATTCCTATATGGAATCTAGGGTTTCTGGTTTCAAGGACTATATAAGGGACCAAGAGTTGTGCATTGAAAATCATCACTGAAGAGATAAAGAGATCCACGTATCCGAGTGATCATCATCTATTCATCTACCTCCAAAAAGAGAGAGATCTAGAGCAAACTAGGGTTCTTGTATTCTATTTTCTAAGGAGAATTGTAAATGCAAGAGTTGATTAATAAAGGTAGTTGTTTTTTATCATTCTTTTTGCATTTAATTTCTGCACTTACCATTCTGCATCTTCATTATGATTTCATTCTTCAATCGTTCTTCTAACTTAACCATTGAGCGAGTAATTTTTAGCTTGCTAGGGTTTGTAGGATAGGGTAGAAAAATAGATGTGAAAATATTTTAACTTCTTTTATACATTTTAAAGTTTATAAACTTTAGCAAAATAAATGTTAACCTCGTTATCGTTCGCGCTACCAATTTATTGATAGTTACGACCACGATTTGAGATTGGTTTAACACTTGTTTTTTAAGGGCTAGACATGAATAGAGATCAATGCAAGGACCAGAGTTAGTAGTTAGGAAATCCTAGTTTCTTCCAAGAACCGTAATCTACATTCATCACAATCGATCTAGTTTTAAACTATTAAAAGATAAATGAGTCATTTTTAATTATTTATTCATTACTATTAAGTCCTATGAACCCTACAAGCCTTTTTCATTATAAATTTTATATTCGTAACGACAAACAATCACCCTTCTTTGATCAACTCTTCTAAAGCAAGAAAAGAGTTCACGTTTCCCTGCGGACGACCCGTACTCATCACGGCTAGCTACTAGCGACACCGTCTTGATTGCGGTTATTTTCGAACACACTTTTTCACGATCAATCAAATGGCGCCGTTGCCGTGGAAATGGTCGTAATTTTTTTCTTGTTATTCGGGTTGATTTCTTATAAAATCCAGCGAACACAATATAAAAGAGAACCAAAACCGTATCTTGTGTATCTAACGATTATTGTGCGAGTTTTGTAAGGGAATCTAGAGTAACTGGAGCAAGCCAACAGAGAGCCATAGAATTTCAACTTGGACCAGAGAAGTATAGGAGGGCCCTGAAGAAATTTGAGCAGAAGATCCTCTAAATCGGCGGCGGAACCACGACACTTTGGTGCTTTTGGCGGCGGAACTGTGGCGCTTTGGGAGAATTTGGCCTCCAAAATTCACAGCTACTCCCCTCTTATCTTTCTCTCTCCTCTAAACCTCCAATAAACTGATTTTAGTTATAGGATTCTTTGCAAACAGTGCTGCTCAAAAATCTTTTTGCGTGTTTTGATTTTGTTTTTTTTGCATATTTAAGCCGGACTTTAAGGGGCAATAAACCTAAATTCAGATTATGTGGGGATTTCATCACCCTTCCTAGGCCCCACAAGTCACAAACGTGCATATTATCACCCTACATTAATTAAAAAATATCTACCAAGCCTCTAAGGACATTCACGCTCAATTAGGACAGAGGAGGGTCGTGGGCAATCTATTGCTTATCTACATTTCTCGTGTGGTGTCTAGGCAAGTGTGACTACGGAAAGTGGTTACTTAATTAAGCCCGCTGTTTCGGTGATTCGTATAGACGATACCTCCTATTTACCTAGCACTTACCTGGCCATAAGATTGATAAAGAGATAGTAGAGGATTGATTCTGCGGTTTGTCCTTTGGAAGTCTAGGAGCGGTCTAGTGACTTGACCTAGGTGACCCTAGATTTTAGGGATTGCTTATGCATTTTGTGATTTGTTGAGTCAAGCCTCACGTCCAACATTTTTTCAAAACAAACCTTCTTAAAATTGTTCTCACACATGCTGCTACATGCACTAAACCCGCTTAGTGCATGATCGGCTAGACACGGGATTCTAGTGCCCGTCTTGTCCGCATTTTTTCTATCGACTCCGAAGTCGGTACTTCTTCATCTTCTATTTCTCCTCTACCCACTACATCTCCCAAAATGGACGGATCTCCATCGGGTTTTAACGACACCACCTGTTCACCGCCGAAAACAGAGACGAACCCGTGATGGATTGTCTTGCCTGAATTTGGGGGCAGATCCTATTTGGATTTATCTGTCCACCTCTCCGAAGATGCCAAGCTGATTTATGGCACCATGTATCGGAAGTTTGGATAGATGCGGCTGTTGTAGCAGACTTCGTCAGATTCCCCCTCGTTTGCGAGGGTTTTTGATTGTGGGGACGCTCTTCCCTGCAGGCGCAAGCCCCTGCAGTTAATTACGTTATCGCATCACGATAACCACTTTCTCCTGCTCCAGAAGTTCACTTCGTATCGTGTGTGTTTGTTTTATTTTTGGTTGCATATGGATTTTATACGGAGACTAATTTATGTTGTCGCCAGTAGGGCGTGGATTAGTCCAAATTCGTATATCTTATATTTGGGTTTGGGTTGATTTAAGAATCGTTGATATGTTTTGAGATCAAGATCGACTTAAATGTTTGTGAGCAGATGGGGCTCGATTGGTTTTTGTTAAGAATACGTTAGTCCAATTTGAGACTAAGGTCTACTTAACAGGGTGTTAGGATCATTCAGATCCAACAAAAGAGCATTCGGGCTCTATTGTTTTAGTTTAAGGACGTTACGGTCCGTTGTTAGTTTAAGGACGTTTCGGTCCGTTGATCACCATTTTTGAGGTGAGGGTTTATTTTAAGGACATTTCGTTCCGTAGTAGTTTGAGGACGTTACGGTCCATAGATCACCATTTTTGAGGTGAGGGTTTAGTTTGAGGACGTTACGGTCCGTAGTAGTTTGAGGACGTTACGGTCCGTAGATCACCCTTTTATGCCCGTGTATTTGTTACGTGACGGGATGTACGGCGATGATGTGGGATACACCTATTTGGGGTGTGGTTTGGTTTAAAGTGCGCACGTCAGTTTGGGAAGTGCACCCAAAAATAGTTGGTTGTCGAGACCCGCCACCTCTCCGAAGACGTTGAGGAATTACAACGACATGCATCAGAGGTATAGATAGATGTACCCTTGAACCAATTCCCGTGTCTGAGGAAAGAGATCGTGGTGGACCATCTAAGAATCATTAGCCATTTTTGGGGGACTAAGATAAACTTAGGAAATGTGGGATGAATCATTTTGGATGTCATGAGTCATGTTTGGGGAGCAATGAACCCTTGGGCTCAGTTGACCTGAATTAGGGACCCAGCCAACTTGGGCTTGACCCACTCAGTTTTCTTTTATTTGAAAGAAGTGTTAAGCACTGGTTTGGGCTCAATCCCCTTTTCTTGCAAAAAAGTGCTGAGCACTTATGTGAGTTCTGACGCTCACATTTTACTCTCTTTTTTCTTTTGTCTCTATATGGAGTGCTGAGCACTCTTTATAGCACCCACGTGCGAGGCACGTGAGGCGCTAGGTATTGAATGATGAATGCTAAGCACTTTTATATTTTGTGGCACCCACGTGAGGGTCACGTTGGATGCTGGGCGCCGCACCACAGAGTGCTGAGCACTTCTTATTTTGTAGTGCCCACGTGAGGGGCACGTGAGGCACTGGGCGCTGAGTGTTAAGCACTCTTTATGTTTTAGCGCCTACGTGAGGGGCGCGTGGGGTGCTAGGCGCTGAGCGCCAGCCACTGAGTGCTAAACACTCTTTATTTTGTCTCTTTTTTTTGAATGATCCACAGGATCTTTGTTTACTTTTAGTTATCTAAAATTTCCAAGAATAGAGTTCTTCTTCCTCGAGAATTTAATTCTCTGTTTTTTCAAAGCATTCTCTCTTTTTTTTCAAAGCTTATGGGGGGGTTCCTCCATCTCAGACTTGAAGTCTTGGGTCCTTTATATAGTAGAGGCAAGTCTGTTGATTACTTGAAGAAATCTCTCCTTGAGAGATCCTAATTGATTTGGGTATTTTACCCACCGTTGGATCTTTGATCCAAGCACTTCTGTTTTACAGAAGATATTTTTCTTGTTTTTAAAAAGATTAGGGAAATATTTTTCCACACAAAATTTATTCTGTAGATCGGTGATTCTTTAATTATCATTGGATGGTACTCTGTTTTACAGAGAGCGATCTTTCTTGTTTAGAAAGATTTGAGGAATATTTCCTCAACAAAATTTAATTCTGAATTCTGATGATTTATCATCTCCGTTGGATTTTTGATCCAACGGCTCTGTTTAACAGAGAGTAGAATTTAATTCTACGAGGCGCCGACGCTCACGTGCTGTGCACGTGCGGTGCCAATAAGAGTTTTTAACTCTGGCGCTGGTGCACTCGTGGCAGACATGTGAGACGCTGCCTCTTGAGTTTTGAACAGAGCTTTGCTCTTTTAAGAGTTTTTAACTCTGGCGCCCTTATGGCAAACACGTGAGGCACTGCCTCTTGAGTTTTGAACAGAGCTTTGCTCTTTTAAGAGCTTTTAACTCTGGCGCCCTCGTGGCAGACACGTGAGGCGCTGCCTCTTGAGTTTTGAACAGAGCTTTGCTCTTTTATTGTGGAAACAAATGCCCCCCCACCGCCATGCTCACATGGCTCACACATGAGTGCAGCGGTGGCATCTTTTCCACCGTTCGATCTTCTCGAAAGTGGAATGTTACGACCCGAAAAGTACGGAACGTGACTGGCACTTAAATTACGAAACGTCTCAAGACGTACGTAATCTAAGTAAGCCAAAGCTCAGAAATCAAACCCATTTAAGCAATAGAGTGAAGGAAAACCATATAAGTCGCATCAAAATCTTTAAAAAAAACATCACATTTTCCAAAAAAATTTCGGCAAAGTCTCCTTTGTAAAAACTGGCCCCAAAATGGGTACAAATCACGAAAAAACATATAACATGAATAAGGCATCCCCAAGCAGGAGCTAGCTCTTCGCCGAAGCGGATTCAAATACCACGCAATGTAAATCATCAATGTGCAAAAAAAAAGCATAAAAGGCACAAATAATAAGCATCATGTCGGCTCAAGTGAGCTCGACTCAGAGAAACAACATAAATGTCCACAAATCTCACTGTCTCGTCTCGAAGTCATAGTACATCAATACAAGTAGCAGGTACAGTAGATGGAGTACTCTAGATACAATAAATATATAAGGTGGAAACAAATAATTTCACAACCCACCTACGAGCAAAAGTCTCAAATCCAAGCGAAAGGAGCAAAAGGAGCAAGTGCGTCCGCCGCTACAGTGCTGACGGATCGGACCTGCAAAAGGCTGTGACACAACGGGGGTGAGTTGCCAACTCGTGAGTAATAAGTAACATCTATAAAGGCTATCGTAAGCATGTACGCAAAGTGTCACAACTCAACAATATTGATATAGCGTGATGTGCTAGAAGGTATGCAACATGAATCAATTCTACAATACTAGTATAACATGATGTACAGGCAGATATGCAACATGAATCAATTCTACAATACTAATATAGCATGATGTACTGGCAGGTATGCAACATGAATCAATTTAACCTAAGATTTGAATATATTTATACGAGAAAAACATCATTTTCATCTTAGAAAAACTCCTGTGAAGTATAGGTAATATCAATGAAATCAACAGAAATCCATGTCCAGCATCGACACCTCAAACGACTATCTCAGAATCTCAAGTATCGGTATCACACTATCTCGGGCCCCAGCCATCCGGCTGGCCCATCTCAAAGTATCAATATCTCAATATCTCACGACCACGGTCGGTATCCTCTGGATATCCGCCGCGCCAACAATCACCGGTAGGTAGTCTGTCCCTGCCAGGCTCATCATTTACAACTCGATCTTCTTGCCCCGGGATACCTTACCGGGCCCACCATGTACCCGAGATGGTTCATCCAACTCCTCGAAACGGGTCTCGAAAAATAACAGAAAACCTATGGTGGACGACACATGTATCATATCACGAGAAAAACCGTAACTTTCAATGTTTAAAAGAATATCAGGTTTATTAAATCCTTGCGGCTTTTCCCTAAAATCTCATAAATCTCAAGCGCTGAAATCCTCAAGAAAATCATCATAAGTACACATGTCAATGATAATGAATGCCTATGGTATCAACAAGGCGAACTGCAATCTATGAATAAAAGACTAGGCATGAACGAATGATGCAATGAGGTACATGCATATGACTAGCAATCATACATGTTCATCATGAGGAATTTAAATGTATTAGCACAGGTTTACACATCATATATGGTGAAATTGTTCTAGATTTCAGATTATACAAGTTATCTAGTGTTTGTGGCATAGAAATTACCAAGGCGTTTGTGTCCGCATGAATAGTGCTCGCGCTGCATAAAACCATGGTAATGGTGCAAGTGTCCTATGAAATAAGTTCGCACATGTATGTAAATATATAGGATCGTGAATGCAACAAGATGATTAACTAGGAACTATACTCATAAATGTTAGTACTACCAGAAGTTTTTAAACTATCTAAACTATCGGGCATTTTGCACCATCCAAACGATTTCCCCTATAGATATTACATCTACTCACCCGTGATCTCGTGCTAGCCAGGTCCAACCACCGCTTTTCCCTTCCGCACCACGTCCGATGTATCCGCGATCGATCCTAGAATTACACAAAGTGATACACATAAGGCTAAAATCCTACTAAAATCACGATATCAAGATCAAAAGAGAACTCGCGTTGGAAGTTAAACGCGTGTGCACTCGATAAGCCAGAACGTGTGTAACCTCGCTTGAAACCACCTGACTCGCTATGACGTGCAGTGAACAACAAACCAACTCACAAAACGCACATTTCGCACAAGTTAAAAAGTATCGAAAACGAGGTTTTAGGTTCCATATTTTGACTCGAGTGGAAAAAGCAGAAGTTGTATATACCAAAAACCTTAGATATATAGCAGACTCTAACAGACCAAGACCCGACACCCACACCTACCCTATGGCCGCAAATTGTGGCCAGACAGAATAAATCTGTGGCCTTAAGGGGGAGAGGGGGCCCTGTGCTTCGTGTGTGTGTCCCTAGCTTAGTCACTAGGCTCCAGTAAATGCAACTTTTTCCTGAAATACCCGGGTCAAAAGCAAATCTCAAAAAGAACCCAAAATCTTAACCAAAATCTTTACTTTACACTAAATTTAAAACAATATGGTATTTTTGTGAATCTGAAGCAATTACTAGGATTAAGTGACACTAATAACACTTAATTAAGCTACTTTAGCCATAAAAATCCTAACTTGGCCTAAACTCCACTTAAATCACAAAACTAGCACTAAAATCAACGTAAACCCTAAACTATGCTAAATAAACTACAAGTTTAGAAAAATGGAAGTTGAGTTTAACATTATACCTCTAATTGGTCCTAGGATGCAAGAAGAAGAAGAAGAAGAAGAAGAAGAGAAGGGGGTTCTGCTGCTGCTGCTGCTGCTACTGATGTTGCTGTTGCTGCTGTTGTTGCTACTGATGCTGCTTGCTGCCGCTGCTTGCTACTGCTGCTGCTGCTTGTATGTGTATGGGGGGGAATGAGAGGGAGAGATGTGAGAATGGGTGAAAGAAATTAGAGTGAGGGAATGAGTGGGAGTGTAAGGGTGTTAGAGAGTGAGGGTTTGGAAATGAGGGTGAGGTTAGTGGAGCCATGCCTCATGCCATCATTCCCTCTCTCTCCTCAATCTCAAGTCAACCCCACAACAAAAAAAGTTAATTTAATTAAGAAAACTAATACCCTTAATTAACTTCATATTAACCTAATGAAATGTTTTAGTTTACCATGGCTACTTAAACATGGTTTAACCCCAAACTTAGCCCTAGTTTACATGCACATGTGTGGGCAAGCCCAAATAAATTCTAATAAAATATTCATAAATTCTGATAAAATATTTGAAAACCGTTTTGGTAAACTTTTTACTAAAAACCCCACATTAAGGCATAAATAACCACTAATCACATTCTAAGGTGTTACAATCTTCCCCCCTTAAAGAAATTCGTCACCGAATTTTAAAATATAGCTACGCGTACCTTTAAAGAGATGAGGGAATTTCTTCCACATCTCGCCCTTGGCCTCCCAAGTGATCTCTTCACCATTCGGGCTGCGCCAAAGAACCTTCACAGATGGCAAGACTTTTGATCGAAATTTCTTCACCTGCCGATCCAATATCACTACTGGCTGCTCGGTGAACGAAAGATCACGCTCAAGTTGAATGGTCTGATGCTGAATCATATGAGAAGGGTCATGAAGATATCTGCAAAGCATCGACACGTGGAATACGGGGTGAACATCCGAAAAGCTGGGTGGAAGAGCTAAACGATATGCAACTGCGCCGACACGCTCGAGGATCTTGAAGGGACCCATAAATCTGGGACTAAGCTTTCCTTTTCACCCAAATCTCATCATGCCCTTCATCGGAGAGACCCTCAGAAAAACATGATCGCCAATTGCGAACTCTAGTCTGCGACGGCGTCTGTCCGCATACGATTTCTGCCTACTCTGAGCCATCCTCATCCGATCTTAAATCAACTATACTTTCTCGGTCGTCTCCTGCATGATCTGCGGCCCCAAAATACTGCCCTCGCTGAGCTCTGTCCAACAGATGGGCGATCTACATCTCCTCCCATACAGGGCCTTGAAAGGTGCCATCTGAATAGTATCGTGGAAGCTGTTGTTGTAGGAGAACTCCACTAAGGGTAAATGATGATCCCAGCTACCACCGAAGTCTAAAACACACGCTCGGAGCATGTTCTCAAGAGTCTGAATAGTCCGCTATGACTGGCCGTTGGTCTGCGGATGAAAAGCTGTGCTGAAACTCAAACGGGTGCCCAACGCCTCCTGAACTCTCTGCCATAGTCGGCTGGTAAACTGGGTGCCTCGGTCTGACACGATATAAGTCGGGATGCCATGCAACCGTACGATCTCGTGGATGTAAATCTGGGCATACTGAGCAAAATCGAAAGTGGTCTTCACTGGCAGGAAGTGAGCCGGTTTCGTCAATCGATCCACGATCACCCAGATGGAGACATACCCTCGACTGGTCCTGGGTAGACCCACGATGAAGTCCATAGAAATCTGCTCCCACTTCCACTCCAGAATGGGCAAAGGCTACAACTCTCCAGCGGGCCTCTGGTGCTCGGCCTTGACTTGCTGACAAGTCAGGAATCTCGACACGAAGTCTGTGACGTCCCTCTTCATTCCGTCCCACCAATAAATATCTTTCAGATCATGGTACATCTTGGTGGAACATGGATGAACGCTATAAATCGATCTATGCGCCTCCTCAAGAATCTCACACTGCAGTCCCTCAGAATCTGGTACGCATAATCGAGTCCCAAATCGCAGTACCCCCTGATCATCGATCACGAACTCGGAATCTTTGCCCTGCCTAATCTGCTCCATGATCTCTGAATTACGGCCATCACTGGGCTGCGCCTCTTGAATACGGTCAAGAAACTGCAGACGTGCACGAATATGCACAAGCTGTCCCCCGGTCGGAGTGAACTCGAACTCCACTCGGCTGTCGCATAGAATCTGCCAATCTGCTGGCGATTGCCTCTGCACGGCGCTCAAACAAGATAAACTACCTCCGGGCCTCCGACTCAAAGCATCTTCCACTACGTTCGCCTTGTCCGGATGATAAAGGATTTCGCAATCATAGTCTATCACCAGCTCCATCCAACGGCGCTGTCTCAGATTCAGGTCTCGCTGTTGAAATATGTACTTCAAGCTCTTGTGGTCCGTGAATATCTGGAACGACTCACCGTATAGGTAATATCTTCAGATCTTGAGTGCAAACACCACTGCAGCTATCTCTAAATCGTGCGTAGGATAGTTCTGTTCATGTGTCTTCAGCTACCGAGAAGCATACGTGATAACCCTGTCGTGCTGCATCAACACGCCACCTAGTACCACTCGAGAAGAGTCACAATAAACCACGAATCTGCCCGATCCTGAAGGCAATGACAACACTGGTGCAGTAGTCAGACAAGTCTTCAACTACTGGAAGCTATGCTCACACGCCTCGGTCCAATCAAAAGGAACTCCCTTCCGGGTCAACCCGGTCAACGGTGCTGCGATACGGGAGAAGTCCTGAACAAATCTTCTGTAGTAACTAGCCAGGCCTAGGAAGCTGCGGATCTCTATAACTGATGCTGGTCTGGGCCAATGCTGAACGGCCTCGATCTTCTTCGGGTCCACACGTATACCATCACTCGTAACCACGTGACCCAAGAAATCAACGCTGTCTATCCAAAATGCGCACTTGGAGAACTTCGCGAATAGCTGGTGCTCTCTCAACGTCTGCAACGTGATCCGTAAATGCTGCTCGTGCTCCTTTCGGCTCCGGTAATACACTAAGATGTCGTCAATAAACACGATGATGAATAGATCTAGATACGGCCTGAAGATGCGGTTCATGAAGTCCATAAACGCGGCTGATGCATTGGTGAGTCAGAACGACAACACCAAAAACTCATATTGTCCATAACGCGTGCGAAAAGCCGTCCTCCGAATATCCTCCTGCCGCACCCGCAACTGATGGTAACCCGATCGCAAGTCAATCCTCGAAAAGTATCCCGCACCCTGAAGCTGGTCGAACAAATCATCGATATGTAGTAAGGGATATCTGTTCCGTACGGCAACCCTGTTCAGCTGGCGGTAATGAATGCACAAGCGCAAACTGCCGTCTTTCTTCTTGACGAACATGACAGGAGCACCCCACGGAGATACACTAGGTCGAATAAGATCTTTATCTAAAAAATCCTGCAACTGATCCTTCAGCTCTCTAAACTCCGCTGGGGCCATCCGATAAGGAGGTATGGAAATAGGCCCTGTGCCAGGGATCAAATCGATGCAGAACTCAATATCGCGCTCAGGCGGTAACCCAGGCAGCTCATCAGGGAAAACATCGGGGAACTCATACACAATCGGGACCTGGTCCAAAGGAACCTCTGCAGCTCGAGTATCACAAACATAAGCTAAGAATCCCTGACATCCTTTCCGCAAGAGCTGACCGGGGTGAAGAGAAAAAATCAAGCTGGGAAGGGTGACGCTGCGGTCTCCCTGAATAACAAGGACCGGCTCTCCCGGAAAGCTAAATCTGACTGCATTCTCACGGCATTCCACAGATGCATAACAAGTGGCTAGCCAGTCCATGCCCAGAAGCACATCAAAGTCCAACATATCGAGGAGAATCAAATCAACCGATGAATCCCTCTCCCCGATATGAACGGAACACAATCGAAATACAAAACGAGCGACAAACGACTCGCCTACCGGGGTAATAACAACAAGTGGTTGATCTAACGATGATGACTCATGGCCCAACATCAGTGCAAAGTGTGTAGATACATATGAATGTGTGGAACCTGGGTCGAATAATACTCGCGCGTCGAAAGAACATACTGTCAAGGTACCTGTCACAACGGCATTGGATGCCTGCGCATCCTGCGGAGTCAAAGTGAACACTCGGGCATGTCCACCACCAATAGCTGGCTGTCCTCCACCTTGGCCTCTGCCTCCTCGTCCTCTCTGAACAGGACCGCCGCGTCCATGGCTTCTGGGGGCATCTAACTGACATGGATCACCATCGGGGGTAGGAAGTAGAGCTCTCTGAGGAGGTGGTGAAGGTGGTAAAGTCATTTGTGGAACTGTCGCCGCTCCCTGTCGTCTCACCATACAGTCTCTGATACGATGGTACGGACTCTCGCACCAAAAACATCCTGGCAACGCCTGCTGGCCCTGCGGATAAGAACCAAATAACTGACCCCTTCTGACTCCTCTACCGCCACCATCTCTCGAAAAGAATCTGTCACGATGCCTCTGAGCTGGCATATCGGTACGAATCCTCTTCGGTCCAGAAACGGCCGAAGTCTCTGAAATGCGTGCCTTCATCCATAAGGCCGTGTCCATAATAGCTGCATAAGTGTCAAAATGCTGGGCGCCGATGGCAAGAAATAACTGTGTGTCAAGTCCCTGCATAAACCTCTTTATCCTCTTCTCTTCGGTGTCTACCAAGTACGGAGTATATCGGGACAACTGAGTAAACTGAATATCATAATCGGACACTGTCATCCCTGGAGTCTTGCGTAAAGCCTCAAAACTACGAGCTTAAGCATCACGAACGCTCTCTGGAAGGAAACGGGCTAGAAATACTGCTGTGAACTCGTCCCAAGTCATAGGAGGTAGACCTGCAGCTCGACCTCTCTCGACCGACTCACATCACGTCTGCGCCAGGCCCTCTAGACGGAAACTCGTAAGCTCCACCCATCTATCGTCAGAACATCTAAGCGATGGCAAATCCTAGCTAATATGTCGAGGAATGTCTGCGGATCCTCCGCTGCATCAGTGCCGGTGAAGACTGGGGGTGTCAGCCTCATGAAATCCTGTAGTGATACTGGAATAGCCACGGTAGTAGTAGGAGCAACTGTATAGGAAGCAGGTACAATCATAGTCTGTGCTGTGGTAGATACGTCATCCGATCTCGGTGCACGACTGGCCTCGACTAAGGATCCCACCATCTGTCGTAACTCCTGCATACCAGACTCTAGCCTATCCATGCGGCCTGGGGAAGGTGGATCAGTCTGTCCCTGAGGGGTAGGTACACCGTCCTGATCGGTCCTCATCTCGGACGGGCCTGCTCTAATCTCATCTCGAGCGGCAGCCCTCTGCGCTCTCATAGCCTTCGGCGGCATAGTGGCTGGTATAGGAAATAGGATAATAAGAACAGTGCAATAGAATCATAGGATACACGAAATTGAAGAAGGAATTTCAAGAAAGTATATCCTAAAGTCACCTAGGCGGAGTACCGTATCGCAAGTATGCCGCGGACATACACACGCTACGTTACCCTTCTTAAGTCACTTACTCCATCTACCAAGGGTCATCCTATACTCAGAAAGGTAAAACCTATCGGTCTAATACCAACTTTGTCACGACCCGAAAAGTACGGAATGTGACTGGCACTTAAATTACGAAACGTCTCAAGGCATACATAATCTAAGTAAGCCAAAGCCCAGAAATCTAACCTATTTAAGCAATAGAGTGAAGGAAAACCATATAAGTCACATCAAAATCTTTAAAAAAAACAGCACATTTTCTAAAAAAAATTTCGGCAGAGTCTCCTTTGTGAAAACTGGCCCCAAAACAGGCACAAATCACGAATAAACATATAACATGAATAAGGCATTCCCAAGTGGGAGCTAGCTCCTCGCCGAAGCGGACTCAAATCCCACGCAATGTAAATCATCAATGTGCAAAAAAAAAGCATAAAAGGTACAAGTAATAAGCATCATGTCGGCTCAAGTGAGCTCGACCCAGAGAAACAACATAAATGTCCACAAATCTCATTGTCTCGTCTCTAGGTCATAGTACATCAATACAAGTAGCAGGTACAGTAGATAGAGTACTCTAGATACAATAAATATACAAGGTGGAAACAAATAATCTCACAACCCACCTACGCGCAAAAGTCTCAAATCCAAGTGAAAGGAGCAAAAGGAGCAAGTGCGTCCGCCGCTACAGTGCTGACGGATCGGACCTGCAAAAAGGCTGTGGCATAACGGGGGTGAGTTGCCAACTCGTGAGTAATAAGTAATATCTATAAAGGCTATCGTAAGCATGTATGCAAAGTGTCACAACTCAACAATACTGATATAGCGTGATGTGCTAGCAGGTATGCAACAAGAATCAATTCTACAATACTAGTATAGCATGGTGTACTGGCAGGTATGCAACATGAATCAATTCTACAATACTAGTATAGCATGATGTACTGGCAGGTATGAAACATGAATCAATTTAACCCAAGATCTGAATATATTTATACGAGAAAAACATCATTTTCATCTTAGAAAAACTCCTGTGAAGTATAGGAAATATCAATGAAATCAACAGAAATCCGTGTCCAGCATCGACACCTCAAACGACTATCTCAATATCTCAAGTATCGGTATCACACTATCTCAGGCCCCAGCCGTCCGGCTGGCCCATCTCAAAGTATCAATATCTCAATATCTCACGACCACGGTCGGTATCCTCTGGATATCCGCCGTGCCAACAATCACCGGTAGGTAGTCTGCCCCTGCCAGGCTCATCGTCTACAACTCGACCTTCTTATCCCGGGGTACCTTACCGGGCCCACCATGTACCCGAGACGGTTCATCCAACTCCTCGAAACGGGTCTTAAAAACTAACAGAAAACCCATGGTGGACGAGACATGTATCATATCACGAGAAAAACCGCAACTTTCAATGTTTAAAATAATATCAGGTTTATTAAATTCTTGCGGCTTTTCCTCAAAATCTCATAAATCTCAAGTGCTGAAATCTTCAAGAAAATCATCATAAGTATACATGTCAATGATAATGATGCCTATGGTATCAACAAGGCGAATTGCAATGTATGACTAAAAGACTAGGCATGAACGAATGATGCAATGAGGTATATGCATATGACTAGCAGTCCTACATGTTCATCATGAGGAATTTAAATGTATTAGCATAGGTTTACACATCATATATGGTGAAATTGTTCTAGATTTCAAGTTATACAAGTTATCTAGTGTTTGTGGCATAGCAATTACTAAGGCGTGTGTCCGCATGAATAGTGCACGTGCTGCATAAAACCATGGTAATGGTGCAAGTGTCCTATGAAATGAGTTCGCACATGTTTGTAAATATATAGGATCGTGAATGTAGCAAGATGATTAACTAGGAACTATACTCATAAATGCTAGTACTACTAGAAGTTTTTTAACTATCTAAACTATCGGGCATCTTGCGCCATCCAAACGATTTCCCCCGTAGATGTTACATCTACTCACCCGTGATCTCGTGCTAGCCAGGTCCAACCACCGCTTTTCCCTTCCTCGCCGTGTCCGATGTCTCCGCGATCGATCCTAGAATTACACAAAGCAATACACATAAGGCTAAAATCCTGCTAAAAACACGATATCAAGATCAAAAGAGAACTCGCGTTGGAAGTTAAACGCGTGTGCACTCGATACGCCAAAACATGTGTAACCTCGCCTGAAACCACCCCGACTCGCTGTGACGTGCAGTGAACAACAACCCAACTCACATAACGCACGTGTCGCACAAGTTAAAAAGTATCGAAAATGAGATTTTAGGTTCCAGATTTTGACTCGAGTGGAAAAAGCAAAAGTTGTATATACCAAAAACCTTAGATATATAGCAGACTCCAACAGACCAAGACCCGACACCCACACCCACCCTCTAGCCGCAAATTACGGCCAGACAGAATAAATCTACAGCCTTAAGGGGGAGGGGGGCCCGTGCTTCGTGTGTGTGTCCTTAGCTTAGTCACTAGGCTCCAGTAAATGCAACTTTTTCCTGAAGTACCCGGGTCAAAAGAAGATATCAAAAAGACCCAAAACCTTAACCAAAATCTTTACTTTACACTAAATTTAAAACAATATGGTATTTTTGTGAAATCTGAAGCAATTACTAGGATTAAGTGACACTAATAACACTTAGTTAAGCTACTTTAGCCTAACTTGGCCTAAACTCCACTTAAATCACAAAACTAGCATTAAAATCAACTTAAACCCTAAACTTGTTGGATATAGTGCCCTCAGAGTCAATTATTGGATCACAGGCACGTGATTGCAATGATTGAGGAGGGCCTATACCGGTAGGACAGTCTTACTCGAGATGATAGTATGCTATCTGGTTTAATTTTATCATCGTGTACTGCTTTAGATGACCTTACGAGTCGCTATGACACATTGATAGAGCCTCTAGGATTCTGGCTTGACTACCAGCAGTATGAGGGCGATCATATACGTGAGAGCTGGAGTCTATAAGCACATCCTTAAAAGGTCCCTAGTCGTGGGAGTTTCGAGATAGGGCATCGATTCTCCAGAGTAGACTAATGTATACAGTCGAGACCCCGACGAGGGGCGGTGGCCGGTCTCACAAGCCATTGGTGTCAGTTGGTTCACCTAAGATGTATATAGGTTCTCATTGGGTTATGAGTACACCGGACAGGACTCGCCGGGAACCTGCTAGTTGGTATTATACCTGATGTCAGATAGTAGTTCCCTGGTGACATGTGTACAGGTTAGTTCATCGACCTGAGATCGTCATTTGTCTCGTGTGAGTTCCCACTGTGCTTTGATTACCACCCTACCACGCTCAAAGGAGACGTGCAAACAGGTTTTAGTTGGGTACAGTCCCGAGCCACATGGAGGCAGTGAGCGGATCTGCAGGGGTTCGTCTCTCCCGGTATTGGGGGTGAGGTCGCGCTGTGTCTAGGAGAGCCAGAACATGAAAAGTCCTTGGCCAAGGCAGGAGATTTGCTGGTAGGTATTCCAGTAGTATCTCAGGGTGTTCTGGGCTTCACTCCGACACGATTTGTATCGCTTTTGGGGGTCTGACTTTTACCAACCCCCTAGGCCCACCATGCGATGCTCATAGACGAACGGACCGGACTGTACGGATATTGTCACTGACAGGCTCAGTAGGGGTGTCAGGATGAGTTCGCTCATCGACGTCCCTTTTGGTCAATACCTGGTAGCCCGTCATGTATTGGCTTATACCTCTGACGTGCTAGTGGTTAAATCCACAGCCATAGTATTAAAGAGTCTTTAGAGTCCACCACACACACAGTTACTCAAGTTTCGGGCGAAACGCTGTAGAGGCCGTATGGAGATATGGCAGGGTTCGATCAGATACGTGCGGTATTGCACGGATCGTGATCGGACGGTTTTTACTAGCCGGCTTTGGCTTAAGCCGGATCCTAGTATTAGACAGTGTAGATTGTCTCCTTGCATGTGTGTTCAGTGGGAATACAAATGCGGGCATGTATATGCAGTAGTGGGGTTTTCCTGTAATTTATTACGGGATCAGTTTTCTGAAGTTGCCAGTTTGCATTCCGTTCCGGCCGGTTTTCCTTTGTTCCTTCATGGCCGGACTTTTCGATGGAGGGGGTTATTTGCAAACATTAGTAGAGGGGGTTTCTTGCATATGGATTAATTATGATAGCATCCTTTTTATTCCATTCTTTTCTTTCATCATTTCATGCATTAATGAGATTAAGATTGATTTAGTGTATGATGTGAAGCTTGCTTTTGATGTGGTCACCACCCTTGATCTCCTACACTCACCTCTCTTCTTGTTTTGTTTTTCCCTCCACCATTTCTTTGAGAGGGGGCCGGCCACTTCATGAGAGGGGAGAGAGAGGTTTTCATTTGGTATGAGGGAAATTTGATTATCTCATTTTGGCTTGCTCACAAAATCCTTCCCACCTCTCCAAAGTTCATATTGATTCCTCCATCAATGGAAACTACATAAACTCCAAGAGACAAAGTTTCTATACTAGTCTACAGCACTCCTTGGACGCGTCGGCTATCCAACTTCGCGCCCGAGTTGCCTCGGTCAAGAGGTGGGAGCCCGCAAAAAAGATCGGCTACGTGGTGCCCTTTCCGACGAGGACGTGACGGACAGAGATTCCGCGGGAGATCGGAGTGGAGACGAAGACCGAAGGACACGGATCGCTTGGTATAGCTTCTCTACTCTTTTCTAGTTTGCTAGTAGCTAGGTTAATGGCCTGATCCGGATGAAAAGTGCGCGGTGGTGCCGGTTTGCTAGTTTGCAAAGTTTTTCGTTTCCGCATTCCGGCGTCGGATCGACGGCCGGGGCGCCCCCGCGGACTTACACTGGTATCAGAGCCACGCCATTAACCATGCCTAGCTTCCTCTAGTATGTTTAGAACTCGATCGAACAAAAATCCCCAAAAACCGTATTTTCCAATGCATCGTGTTTCTGTCGAAATGTTTTCTGCTCCAAACATTTTTCAGGTTGTTGCAGAGACACGTGTAGGCAATTATAAGCATTCTGAGAAAATTAGGTGGCGTGATGTCACCATTCCACCGCGGAACCGTGGCCAAATCCACGCATTAGCCGCGGTTCCGCCGCCATTTTGACTTGTCAACGCATCAAATTTTTCCAGTGGGTTGTTGGGTTGGAAATAGGGGTTTTGGGACATTCTTTTTGGGCCCAGATTTTCTGTATGTGCTACAGTACTTCTTGGGGCCCACTTTGATAAATTTGTTCGATCGGATATTTTAAACATGTTAGTTCACAGTATTTACATTATATCTGCGACCGTGAATGTCACTCGATCGGTAAATCCTATCTAACTGCTATAGCCCGGTTAGACGGATTTACGAACGTGACATTCACGTTGATGTTCTGTGTTGTGCTGTGATGTTGTGGATCGGTCGTGGGGATAGCCTGGATGCAATGGTAGTACAGTTTTGTTTTATATGTACATTTGATATTGCGGGGTGAGCGTCCGACATGTGGACTGCCGTCACTGCCTGTTTGTATTATTCTTTTGGGGCACGACCAGGTTGCGGTCGATGTACCCGTTGTATGTATATTTTACTTTCTGTACTAGGATTGCCCCGCGGAGGGGTGCACGGATAGCCGGATTCTAGAGGGCAACGGGCCCGCATCTCATGGCATTGAGACGGAGGGGGCTTTACTCTAGAATTGGCGGGCTATTCGCCGCACTCGTAGGGGGTACAAGTTGACCCAGGAGGGGTGCCCAAGTTACCGGATTCCGTGAAGTGCTGGGTGGTCCATTCACGTTGTTGAAGGGGTCTGCCTCTCTTCAGGTTTTGGCGGGTGACTTGCCGCGCCCGTAGGGGTCTAGGATCTCATTGCACAGGCTATCCACACGACCAGGGGAACGTCGGGTTTCAGTAGCGGCTCTATGAAACCCGGGGATCCCAGATATCTGTATTGTTCTGTGATGTTGTACATTTTTGTGATGTTGCATTTTATCACGCCTTGAGCGAAAATTATGTATTATATATATACTAGTAGATGTTGTATATGTTTTGCATCCGCGCTAGTCCAGTCCCCGCTCTGTCGTTAGTAAGCTAACCTAACGGGTGATGACGGGACCCAGTGGCGAATGCGGATGGCATATATGTACGTCATTATTTTCGTTCTTTGTGGTGTGATCAATTGATGGGACTGCGTTGATTCGGATCAATGCAAGATAAACAAACCTATTCTGATGTTGTTGGAACATTTTTCAAAAGGCTGTTATTGCAAGGACGTTCACTTTTGTTTTGCACAGTGGTATTCAGTTGGAATATCCTGCTCCTCAGTTGACGAGGCAAGGGCCGAGATCCCTTCACCGGGAGTGACCCCTTGGACAAAAGTTTGCATCAGGGCAATAACTTCACTATAGCCGATTACTTTTGCTTTGCATCGTGGTATTCAGTTGGAATATCCTGCACCTCATTCTACGGGAAAAGAGCCGAGATCCCTTCACCGGGAGTGACCTCTTTCGCAAAGGTTTTCGTTACTATATTTTTATAAAGCTATCAGTTCCTTCAACGATATCAAGTTCATTACGTTAAAGGTTTTCGCCAGAAACCATTCGTAGCCCTCCATCGTTTCAGACGGGTAGCACGTAGTATTCATGCTATGTTTGTTGGCCTTCGTCAAGGCATAGTGTATGGTAGCTGCTTGTTACCTTTCTGCTGCATAGATAGATGCGTTGGTTTGGGACAGTCGTATAGCCTTGTTGGCCTTCGTCAAGGGCTTATACGGGTGGGTTCAAATCAACCTGGACAATGACGGGTAGAACTTGACATGTGACTTATGATTTATTGGCCTTCGTCAAGGTCATAAGAGCATGGGGCAAAAATCCACATCGGGAGTTTCAAAAGAACTGAAACTTGCCAAATATGCGCATACCTTCTGGAGTGTGATAACGTGAGCGGATTCCGTCACGTTATCATGCGATGAGAGTTGGATCCCGATTCCCACTGATGAGTTGGTTTACTCCTCGGGTGATCTCGGCTAATTCTTCTTCCAGGTTTGGGGAAGAATTTGACGTTACAGTGGGAGGTTTCCAGATTAGATAAAGTGATAACCATTCTGATCTAGGTTAGAGTGCACGCTGAGTGTTTCTTTTCTCTCTCTCTTTGGTAGCGACCATTGACACGACCCTAGACTATGACTCAGTAACCAAGTTGACCGAACCTTCTTAACACTGGCTTTTGGATTGTCAGAGTTGCAAACCTCATTGCCACTCCTACTTTTACCCTTTTCTCCGGGACACCCCGTATTACTACGAACGTCCACTTCCATTGGACAAAACCATCGTATGGTTATATACGAACTCGAAAGAATTCGAGGATGGTTTCGGGTTCTGGAGAAAACGAATAGGACTATTCAGTTGTCTTTTCATTTTACCTTCTCTCAGGTTGCGAGTACTCCTTGGTTTAGGAGATAGTACACCTATTACGCAAATTGGATAAGCCTTCTTCCAAACCATAGGCAGGTGCCGACCGGTAGGGAATGAAGAAAACCAATTAGCCTAAACGGTGTGCAGAAGGTATTAAGTTAAGACAAAGAAAGGGATTAGTAAGAGGGCAAAGTAAATTGCGACTACTATTCACGACCAAACCAAGTATTTCTTCGCCAATCCTAAATCACCTTTGTATTTCTCCAGGACACTCCGCATCACTACGAAGATCCCAAGTTTATTGGATAATCCATCGTATGGTTATATACGAACTCGAAAGGAACTTGTTCCAGTTCGGGGATGGATCCTGGTTCAGGAGAAATAGGAATTAAGTTCATTTGGTTGTCTTTTATCTTCACCTTCTCTCGCATTGCGAGTGCTCCTAGGATTAGGACAGCACACCCATTATGCTTATTGGATAGTCTTCTTCCAAATCATAGGCTAGTGCCGAACGGTAGGGAAGGAAGAAAACCATTTGGCTTAAAGGGGTGTACAGAAGGTAATGACTAAAGACATATAAAGGGATTTGGAGAGATGGCAAAGAATTATACGGTTACAATTGTGAATCTGGATAATGGAAGAGGCATTACTAGGAATACCCGGATACCCCATCGAAACATTTCAATGTTTCAGTTTCAATGTGTACTGTTAAAGGAAAACTGATTTCCCAATTAGACACTTGCTCCAGGGTATGTATTTACCAGGTTTGATTCTCACATCTGTATGGTTTTACAGATGATGAGTAGGAGTAAGTTATTAGGAATTAGGTGATCATCCTCATTATATCAGGATTCGTTGTAATTAGTGATATTTGAGGAAGTCACCTGGGTTGTTTGCCGGTCGGCAAATATTTGGTTTTGAATATCCGTTGTTATGCACCAATTTCAAGTTGATATATCTATACGTCTATTTTAATAGAGTGAGATATACCTTTTTGAAATTATGTCTATGACATTTACCTATATCAGTGGATGGTTAGGTAAGGAGCATTGAACAGCGGTGTAATTCTTCTTAACCATAAGTACAGTTTTCAACCTACGGCACACAGTGAATGAGTCATTTGACTCAAGCGACTTATACAGAGTATTGTATGTTGTCCAGAATCCATTAGGACAGAGGGGTTGGTCCTCATACTATATTCGGTTTACTTATGACTTCTCTAGTTTGATAGGTGTTTCGTAGAAACACAGGGTCCAAGTTTTGAGAAGTTATAGGTATAAGAATAGAGTAGAGAACCAGGTATTGCAAGTATCGGGATTCTTCAAGGTGATCGAAGATGTAGATACTTGTGTATGGTATTCAGTTGATAGTAATGAGAACTTGCTTCTCTTTCAGGTTACTCATAATTAGAAGTATTCCTAAGTTGAGTAACGCTGATCGGCCTCCTTCCATTTAGTTGACATGCACTAGAGACAGCTGCATGATTTAAATCTGGTTCAATTAAATCAGTGCCTCTGTTTCTATATTGGATATAGAACAGTTCATATCTTGACATTGTTAAGGTACGGGGAGTTGTCCGGCTTATGCTTAAAACCAGACTCCGGATAACTCAAGGCACGTTTCTGTAATGGCTGTTTGTGGGTTGACCCGGGCTATGACGAGGGTTGACTTTCTACCATCTGGAAGATCAATAGTGATATTGTTCTTAACTCGCCACAGTTATAATAAAAATGGATTTTTTTTTCGGAAAACAGTAGTGGGAGTATGGTAGAACTGGAAGTGATTCCAGAACCGCAAACGATTACTGAAGATTTGATAAGAACATAAAGATTCAATCTGGTTTGACATTCCATTGGCCACTCCGCAGATATGGTGGGTAACCTCAGGCACCCGAGAGGTACTTCGGTATGCTCAAGGACGGTGGCAGGGAGGTTCTTGTTTACCCAGATTTGCCATTGCTGTTGCTCCAGACTGTGAGACCCGGCAGGAGGATGAGTATAGCGTCGTTCTAAACTAGCTTTAGAAGTGTACGTCTATATGACTTTGCCAGAGGGTTGTCGTAGTCAGTGGGAGAAGCGGAAGCATTGGTGGATAGGAGGCTTATGTCTATTTATAGACTAAAGCAGATATAGCGGAGATAGATCATCTATTCTTGATGTGACAGTCATAGGTTTGACTTAATTAGAATAAGGGATGGATCTGTTAAGAAGGTAATAGGGTGTGATGTCCTGATATTTAATGACATACACAAAGTAGGAAGTGATATTCCTATACTACGATCGGTTATACTTTGGTTGTCACACAGTAGTTTCTCCACATAGGAATTGGATCTTATATCGTACATTCTGGTTACTAGATCTATAGATCTAGATTTGGGTGGTTTCCCAATCTGGGTACTTTGACAGCATTCTATGAGTATTTAAAATGGACGACTCCTGGCATGGTAGTGTACCTGCAGGTGATGGAGTCACCCTCCCTAAAGGTGTCCTACAGACTAAAATAAAGAGGGATGTGCATGATTGGCAGATCACTTGCTTAGGCAATTGAGTCAATCATGAGATGTCAAGTACCACACCAGATGTTGTTCTTGCAGTAGGTGCAATAAGGTGATATTGATCCAATCCTGGAGAAACGTTCGGAAGCAGTTTTAGAACACAAGTGGATGTTCTAGGGATATGATAACATCAGCCTCATTTGGGAGACAGCTATCATTCCAGGCTTCCAAGGTGATATGGACGACAGGGTGGTCGTCAGAGTTATAGTTTTCCCTCTGACGAGGGGCAGTATTTTGGACAGGTGGTCCAGGCGGATACTAAGGGAAGGCATGGCGCAGAATACTGATTAAGTTCAGTTGACGATACAGTCTAAGAAGTTTGGATTTGGAGTTCATTTATGACCTAGGTCCCTTCAGACATCCAGACATTCTAAGACAGGTATTGCTCATTTCGGGAGATGGTTTTCTCCGCGAACTTGAGATAAAGAGAGATATAGAAAGAGACACCACAGCGGATCCACTCACTGAGGCTATTCCTCGAACGCAATAGTTTCGCAAACGAGCTTTGTGAGACTGACTAGTAGAGGAGTTGGGTGTTCGGTATCATACGGGCTGTGAGTATGCAACATCGCAATAATTAGCCTTGAGTGCAAGTGGGAGATTGTTGGATATAGTGCCCTCAGAGTCAATTATTGGATCACAGGCACGTGATTGCAATGATTGAGGAGGACCTATACCGGTAGGACAGTCTTACTCGAGATGATAGTATGCTATCTGGTTTATCTTTATCATCATGTACTGCTTTAGGTGACCTTACGAGTCACTATTACACGTTGATAGAGCCAATAGGATTCTTGCTTGACTACCAGCAGTATGAGGGCGATCATATACGTGAGAGCTGGAGTCTATAAGCAAATCCTTAAAAGGTCCCTAGTCGTAGGAGTTTCGAGACAGGGCATCGATTCTCCAGAGTAGACTAGTGTATACAGTCGAGACCCCGACGAGGGGTGGTGGTCGGTCTCATAAGCCATTGGTGTCAGTTGGTTCACCTAAGATGTATACAGGTGCTCATTGGGTTATGAGTACACCGGACAGGACTCGCCGGGAACCTGCTAGTTGGTATTATACCTGATGTCAGATAGTAGTTCCCTGGTGACATGTGTACAGGTTAGTTCATCGACCTGAGATCGTCATTTGTCTCGTGTGAGTTCCCACTGTGCTTTGATTACCACCCTACCACGCTCAAAGGAGACGTGCAAACAGGTTTTAGTTGGGTACAGTCCCGAGCCACATGGAGGCAGTGAGCGGATCTGCAGGGGTTCGTCTCTCCCGGTATTGGGGGTGAGGTCGCGCTGTGTCTAGGAGAGCCAGAACATGAAAAGTCCTTGGCCAAGGCAGGAGATTTGCTGGTAGGTATTCCAGTAGTATCTCAGGGTGTTCTGGGCTTCACTCCGACACGACTTGTATCGCTTTTGAGGGTCTGACTTTTACCAACCCCCTAGGCCTGCCATGCGATGCTCATAGACGAACGGACCGGACTGTACGGATATTGTCACTGACAGGCTCAGTAGGGTGTCAGGATGAGTTCGCTCATCGACGTCCCTTTTGGTCAATACCTGGTAGCCCGTCACGTATTGGCTTATACCTCTGACGTGCTAGTGGTTAAATCCACAGCCATAGTATTGACGAGTCTTTAGAGTCCACCACACACACAGTTACTCAAGTTTCGGGCGAAACGCTGTAGAGGCCGTATGGAGATATGGCAGGGTTCGATCAGATACGTGCGGTATTGCACGGATCGTGATCGAACGGTTTTTACTAGCCGGCTTTGGCTTAAGCCGGATCCTAGTATTAGACAGTGTAGATTTTGTCTCCTTGCATTTGTGTTCAGTGGGAATACAAATGCGGGCATGTATATGCAGTAGTGGGGTTTTCCTGTAATTTATTACGGGATCAGTTTTCTGAAGTTGCCAGTTTGCATTCCGTTCCGGCCGGTTTTCCTTTGTTCCTTCACGGCCGGACTTTTTGATGGAGGGGGTTATTTGCAAGTTTGTAAATAACATTAGTAGAGGGGGTTTCTTGCATATGGATTGATTATGATAGCATCCTTTTTATTCCATTCTTTTCTTTCATCATTTCATGCATTAATGAGATTAAGATTGATTTAGTGTATGATGTGAAGCTTGCTTTTGATGTGGTCACCACCCTTGATCTCCTACACTCACCTCTCTTCTTGTTTTGTTTTTCCCTCCACCATTTCTTTGAGAGGGGGCCGGCCACTTCATGAGAGGGGAGAGAGAGGTTTTCATTTGGTATGAGGGAAATTTGATTATCTCATTTTGGCTTGCTCACAAAATCCTTCCCACCTCTCCAAAGTTCATATTGATTCCTCCATCAATGGCAACTACATAAACTCCAAGAGACAAAGTTTCTACACTAGTCTACAGCACTCCTTGGATGCGTCGGCTAGCCAACTTCGCGTCCGAGTTGCCTCGGTCAAGAGGTGGGAGCCCGCAAAAGAGATCGGCTACGTGGTGCCCTTTCCGACGAGGACGTAACGGACGGAGATTCCGCGGGAGATCGGAGTGGAGACGAAGACCGAAGGACATGGATCGCTTGGTATAGCTTCTCTACTCTTTTCTAGTTTGCTAGTAGCTAGGTTAATGGACCGATCCGGGTGAAAAGTGCGCGGTGGTGCCGGTTTGCTAGTTTGCAAAGTTTTTCGTTTCCGCATTCCGGCGTCGGATCGACGGCCGGGGCGCCCCCGCGGACTTACAAAACTATGCTAAATAAACTACAAGTTTAGAAAAATGGAAGTTGAGTTTAACATTATACCTCTAGTTGGTCCTAGGATGCAAGAAGAAGAAGAAGAAGAGAAGGGGGTTCTGCTGCTGCTGCTGCTACTGATGTTGTTGTTGCTGCTGATGTTGTTGCTGCTGCTTCTGCTTGCTGCTGCCACTAGCTAATGCTACTGCTGCCTATGTGTGGGGGAGGGGGGGAATGAGAGGGAGAGATGTGAGAATGAGTGAAAGAAATGAGAGTGAGGGAATGAGTGGGAGTTTGAGGGTGTTAAAGAGTGGGTTTGGAAATGAGGGTGAGGTTAGTGGAACCATGCCTCATGCCATCATTCCCTCTCTCTCCTCAATCTCAAGTCAACCCCACAACAAACAAAGTTAATTTAATTAAGAAAACTAATACCCTTAATTTACTTCATTTTAACCTAATGAAATGTTTTAGTTTACCATGGCTACTTAAACATGGTTTAACCCCAAACTTAGCCCTAGTTTACATGCACATATGTGTGCAAGCCCAAATAAATTCTAATAAAATATTCATAAATTCTGATAAATATTTGAAAACCGTTTTGGTAAACTTTTTACTAAAAACCCCACATTAAGGCATAAATAACCACTAATCACATTCTAAGGTGTTACAATCCGTCTCCTTGTGCCTATAAGTAGGGCTTTTGACCCTTGAGATGACTGTTGTTCATCTTCCCTAAACTTCTTCTTTCTGAGAATATAGTTCTCTTTCCAGAGCTTACATCTCTGCCCAAAGAAACTCTTTTAGAGTTAGAACTTTGCCAAAAACTTGGTAAGAATTATGATCGAACCCATTAACAGAGCTTTTCTCTTCTTAGATCGTAGATCTTAAAATGTGTTTTAGGGTTTCTTAACCCGTTAATCAGAGCTTTGCTCATCTTTCATGAAGAACACTTAGAGTTTTTAGGATTTTTCTTGCAGATCTTAAAGATCTTGGGGTCTTACCCTATTTAAAAGCTTTGTTTTTAAAGGTTTTGGTAGATTACCACATTGTTTTATAGAGCATGGCTCTAAGAAATTTTGGGGAATTTTATTCACTCCTTAATTTTCTGACAGATGTGAAATCTGTTTGCAGAGCACAGCTCTCGAGAGAGTTTAACTCCTTAGTCCAATGATATTTCTCATTAAATGAGAATCCTTTTAGGATTCTATTCATAATATGTGACTGCCCCATCAATGATGGGACGTCACCTTAATTTTGTGGGCCCCCTTTTGTCCCTTTCTTTTGCACTGCAATGCAGTACAATTTTTTTAATTATCAAAGAATGTTAAAGTTCTGAACATAACGTTAGTAGCTGAACCTTCTCATTTTGTGCATGTGCAATGGCCTTCGACTCTTCCTTCCCTTTCGTACGTTCAGAGAGCGCCTTTTCCGATGTGCCCGTGGATCGAGAAGTCTTCGCTCTTATTAAAGATCATGACCCGGAGCAGAAATCTCTTCATCTGTGGGGTTCGTGGTATAATCAGATCATTCGGGGTCGGCGCAGTTATTCTTGTGCAGCGCCTTCAGAGCCAATTTCAGCGATTCATTACGCTGATTCGCCTCAAGTGACTTATGCCGTAGAATAGGTTAATTGGACCTTGGAGGGTCGCCTTCATCCCTCCATAGCATTAATACCCGTACAGCCACCGATGGCTTTGGATATTTTGGGGCGGCGCATATGCCATGGCGAGTCGCGCCCTTGGGAGTAAGTTTATATGATAGGGTTGACTCCTCTCCATTCAGCCGGCTACCTGCAGTGGGCTCGGTATATCTTGTCGGCCAAGAAGTCAGTGCTGCTGAAGCTTGGGCTGTATCCTGCAATATGTGCATCCTTTTTTCAATATCCTGCAGCTCATGTATGGTAGATTAAGGCTTTTCTGGAACAGTGGAACATCCCAACCTACACATTTCTTATATCGGACCGGGAGGTTCCAATTTCCTTGGAGGAGTTTGCGGAAATTTCCGGCTTACCCGTTAGAGGGGAACATTACGAGGAGATTCTTCCCCCCGATAAGTATATCTTTGCCACCAAATAAGTGGTGATGTGCCTTACTCCAAAGAATGCTGTTCAATACCGGTTCCCGAGCCTAATCAAGGTGTTGAACATTTTTGAGAGTTTGTTCTTAGAGTCTAGAGGGCACGGAGTCGGCTTTGCAGATTTCATCGCCCACTTTCTTCGTCCAGAAGTCTTGTCAAAACAAGCCACGAAATTCTCTAAGCTTGATAACCCGTTCGGTTTTGGTTTGGATAACTTGCCGACGGCAGAGGCGGATTTGAAGAATTTCTTCATTCCAGACGTTCCGGTCATCCCTTTCGCAGAGCTCGCTGCTCCAGACGTCGACGAAGAGACGTTCTTTCTGAGGTTCATAGGCCTGTGGTTGAATTGGTTTGTGCTTCCGACGCATCCTCGCTATATGTGGCCGTCCGTATTTTATCCGGCCCACCGCATGATTGCAGGGACGTGTGTGACCATTGGTATCGCAGGGCTGGTTTATCTATATCACGGATTGAGCTTAGCGGCAGACACTGTTCAGCCGGGGGTAAAGCCCGTACATCTTCCGTTGCACTACTTCACGTCGTAGATCGAGATGAACGTGCTAGGTGCTTTCGATGTTCACAAATGACCCTCTTCTACGACAACTACAACTTTCCTCAGGTCATGTATCTGGTTGACGCTTCCGCGTCAGACCCGTCGCAGCGAGAGGTTCGGCGACTGGTCCTCCGCCCGCGTATGGTTTGGGACAGCATGGCCTTTGTCGATAGAGTCTTGACTATCGGCAAGGAATCTACTAAGGTGGTGCAACTGTTGTGTGAAACTTTCAAAGACGGGGCTTCCATGTTGAAGGCTCAGGAAACCTTGCACTTGTATTCTATCAGGCCGGGCTTTTTAGTATTCAGACAGAACGCCTCGGCACTGTTCATGAGGTAAAACCCGCGCCGCTTTGCTCAACAGTCGGGTTATAATCAGTGTGTTCCTCTTGAGGCATTCTTAGCCGAGCCGGCTGCTACAGAGGAGGGTATTCGCAGCGCGCTGCACCACTTTATGCGATTAAATACAGGGTCCAATTTTCTCATTAGCGAGCCGAGCTATGTGCCGAAAGCTTCAAACGCTTATGCGGCATGGTACCAGCATGCGACGGGTGCTGTTATCAGGGAAGAAAAGCGGCTATTGCTCGATCACAAGGATGCAGTCCTCGCGGGTAATCAATCGGTCCCTTTGAAGCGACAGACTGTCGTTCATACCTCCTTAAGAGAAGATATTCCGGCTATGGTCCCACGAGCTTTCCCTGAGAAGCTTCAATCGGGTGTTCCCGCAACTGCGGTAGCCGGGGCTTCCCCGAAATCTGGTGTTGGTTCGGAAATCGGGACCCGCCGCCCGAAGATGCCTGTCAAGTGCAAGCTCTTATCGTCGGCCGCTAGTGTCCGTTTGCAGAAAAAGAAGAAGTCTTTATTCTCCGCAGACGTCGTATTCGGTCAGGAGCCCCATGCTCCCTACAATGAGGGCTTGTGCGAATACAGCACCAATGAGGGTTTGTTCGACACGCCTACGACCAATACTGATCTACAGGCTGCCCTCGCAGCTTCCGAGCGACTGGCTCACGAGGAAGCGGCGTTGATCTCTATCGCGGTGTCAGGTATATTTCAGTTATATTCTTCTGCGCCTATCCCTTCTCTCTTTATTATGCTTCTATTAACGCTTTCTTCTTCAACATGTATTTCTGCCGAAGAGGCTCTCGCGGCTTCCCTCAGGACGTTCGAGGAGGAAGAGAGGATCCACGCTTCTTTGGGCCTTGGTATAATTCATTTCATTACACTTTTACTCTTTTTTATTCATGATCTGACCCTTCTCTTTGCCCTATAACTACCGTAACTCAGGTCATTCCAAGTGCAGTGCCAATTCCAAGTGGCGATGCAGCAAAGCTTATAGAGCCAGCGACTGTGGCCACGGCCATCCCAAAGTCACCACAGGAGTCGTTACTGAAGCAGCCGATGATGGACGCCGTAGAGGCTCTGGAGGCAGAGCTTGGATCGGACGACGACGTCCCCCTGTCGGAAGTCTTAAGGAGGTCAGTTTTTACTGCTCAGACTGAAAGGAAGCACATGAAGCATACGACGAGGGAACGCGATGCTGTTTTGGCCGTAGGTGCAGGCTCAAGCAATATTTCTCCTGCTTACATTCCTTCGGCGGATGTTCCTTCCGCCCTGTCTACCGCCTATAGACAGATTGCATGTGCAGCTCGGGAAGAAACTGAATAGGTACTTCAAGGTAACGTAACGCCCAGTCCTTTATTAGAAGCTGGTCTTCGAATTCTGACATTCGTATTTTCTTTTAAGCTAGGCCGAGTCCTGACGATGGTATGGCAGATGAAACGGCGATGATTACAGAGCCCGAAGTGGCCACTCTTTTTAGGGAATCTGGGACTGTCCAGACAGCTGCTCTTAACCTTTGTGGCTCCTTGGTATCGGCAGGTGTCACAATTATTACGACGGCCCTCGTCGTGTCAGAAGATTAAGCTATGGGTGCAGAATCTATTCCCCCGAGAGAGAGTGAGGAAGCCACACTTGGTGACGCTTTCGGCGTGGTTTTGGTCCTTGATCTATCAGGTAGTCCTTGGGTTGTTCTTTTTGAGTTTTTCAATCCTGTTAAGCCCTTCTAATGATATTTCGTTTGTCTTGAGTATAGGCGCGGTAAACCCTTAAGCTGTGCTGGCTGAAGAAGTGTCACCAGTCGCTACTTTGATGGTCGCTGTCTCTTTGCTTTCTTCTGCGCCTCCTCAAAACTTGGAAGGTATGGGTTTCTCACTTATTTATTTCACTGTGGGTACAATCCTCCTTATATTAACTGTATATTATCGCAACTCTGCAGGAGTACTTTTCGACCATTTATACCAAGTGTTAAACCCGCATTTTTCCTTTCAGCGGAAATTGTTCCACCTTCTGGTATTGGTCAGTATATTTTTCACCTAATGTTTCTCCTTTTTTTATGAGTAGATGTATTGTTGCTAAGCCTTCCTTATATTGAGCACAATATCACGGGTCGGAGGAGGAAGCGAAAGAATAGCCACGCCTCTGGTACTCCCTATTCTGCCGCCTACAACAGCCGGTATGATAGATTCCATCTCTCAGGTGTTTTCTTTGTCTCCCGAGTTGAAATTTGACCATAATTCATTTTGCTGCGATTACACCGGCTCCAGCTCCTTTTGAGTCTCGCATTCCAATGTCCGCGGGGGCTTTCTCTAAGTGTACATCCTCCAGGGGTGCCGTGAATAGCCGCCGAACGTTAAGCGTGTTTATTGAAGATCTCAGTGACGAGGCCCTCACTTCTGCTATGGATTTTGCCGATGAAGTCAATCCAATGCTGGAGACGCTCGTGAACATCCATAATGAAGATCTCTTCAGTTCTTGGGTCGATTATTGCAGGAAGATCGAGGCTTGCCTGCACGAGATTGAGCTTAAGCGTCTCGCTCCTGAGGTGTTGGCCTCGAACTCTCAGCGGGCTGCGTGGATTGAGCAGAGTGTTCCTTTCATTCGCTATTTTGAATAAGAGGAAGCCTTGTAGTGAAAGGAATATGAGGCGGCTTCCGGCGACTTCATCCAATTGCGCGCCTAGGTTGAAGTGAATGCTGCATAGCTAAAAACTATTTTCGACAACCTTCAGCGATGTGTTTCGGATGGGTTGATGCTAAGGCGGAAGCTTGACTTCACCGAGCGGGTCACGCGGGACTTCAAAGCTTCCAAGCAAGAAATTGATGAAAAGCTTTCATCTTGTTTGCAGCAAGGGACTCAAATCGAAGTGGAGTTGGCCGCTGTAGCTGAACACGAGAAGGAATTGAGAGGAGAGCGCGAGCGGCTTGTTAGTTTGTTGAAGACGCCTCCTCCTTAATAACTGTCAGTGTACCCCTTTTCTTGTACTGGTTGTAAACTTTTGATTCATGAATAACATGTATTCATTTTGATTCCTTTATAAAATGTATCTTGTACTCACCTGAATTCATGAATAAAAGACATATTTTATTTCATACTGGCATTTCTCTTTTCTTCGATGTCTTGATCTGGTGTGAATTAGTTTATATACTCATTTCGGAGTTTGTAGTTTATTCACTCATCCCGGAGTCACTAGTTTATGAACTCATTTCAGAGTTTGTAGTTTACCTTCCTTGGGCTTGTAGGCAAATCTGTCCTAACGTCACAGTTAACCCCTGCTCTTTACGACATAGGTCCGTTAAGGTATGTGGTACTAGGTTTTTGTCAGTCATACCGTCGCATTGGCTGATGCATTCCCTGATATGAAGACTTTACGTTGCTGTTCGAGTAGCCCCGCGACTGTCATGTCTCTGATCCCTTCGAGGGCTGGACAAACGTCTTCAAGTAATCTCCTTAGGTCATATTACCGTCGGAAGAGCAAACGTCAGGAATTTTCCATAACGCTTTTTACTTGAGGTCAGGATCAGTTTGGGAGCCCCGATGATTCATAACCACTCCACGCTAGTGTGGGATGATCTCCGATAGTCTTTCAGGTTTTATTTGAGTTACCGTCAAGACCGTGAAGCTAGGAATTTGGCCTTCGCTTCCTTTGTCGACTCCACGTCTGCTGTAACGAGATGAATATCGAGTTGATCTCTATGTTGTTTATGAACCGTCGAGGCTTGGAACTAGAGACTTTGTCGTGGCTCCGCTTTGTTGACGTTGCGTCTGCTGTAACGAGACGAAAGTCGAGGTGGTCTATAGGTTTTCGGTGAACCGTCGAGATTTAGAACTAGGGACTTTACCATAGCTCCGCTTTGTTGACCATGGGGTCGCTTGTTGACTTCGCATCTGCATCCGGTTGGAGTGAGAAGAAACGGCGTTGTTGATCTCTAGGCTGTCTGTGAATCGTCAAGATTTAGAACTAGGGACTTTTCCATGGCTCCATTTTGTTGCCATCGCGTCTGTTATAACGAGACGAACGTCGAGATGGTCTCTAGGTTGTCTGTGAACCGTCGAGATTTGGAACTAGGGAGTTTGCCATGGCTCCTCTTTGTTGACCCTGGGGTCGCTTGTTGACGTCGCTTCTGCATCCGGTTGGAGTGAGAAGAAACGCCGTTGTTGAACTCTAGGCCATAGACGTTTCCGTCAAGATCTGGCTCTTCTTCTGATGGAGCCTGGTGGGAAAATGTGGTTCCCTTTTCGTTTGTGCCCATGGATTGTATACAGGAGTCGATGTGGACTCACCTGCAAGGCAAAAGTTTTATTTTCAATCGTTTTTTTATTTCTTTCCGCGACGCTCTATCATTTCAGCTTTTTATATCGCGAAAGTCGCGATTGCCCAATCATTTTGGCTTTTTATCGCGGTGCCCAATCATTTCGGCTATTTTTTCTTTTTACTCGCTGCTTTTTATTGCGAGTTGCCCAAACATTTCGGCTGTTTTTATATGCATATATTTAGCTCGCTGATTTTTATTGCGAGTTGCCCCATCATTTCGGCTATTTCATACGCGTTTATTTTTATTCGCTGATTTTGTTGCTATTATGGAAATTAAGATCTGATACCAATCTTGGCATCAGCACCGCTGCGACTGGGATATATCCAGGAGTGAACCATCGTTTGCCGTGAAAAGACTCGGAATTTGATACCGATTTAGTCATCAACATCGCTACAACTAGGATATTTCCAGGAGCGAATCATCATTTTCCTTTGTCGTCTTGAACAAAGGTGGCTTAGCAAACAGGGTTAGGATCCTATCGACTAACGCTTTTTGACTTTACGAGCCGTAAGGGTCTCATAAAGGTATTTCTCCCTACGAGCCATGAGGATCTCGTAGGCATATTTTCTCCTTAGGAATCGTGGGGATTCTTAATTGTGTGTTCTCTTATAAGTCGTAAGGATCTTACAAGAGTGTTTTCTCCTTATAAGTCAAGATGACTTACAAGTGTCGTTCACCATATGAGAACATTCCTCGTGATTGGTGGAACTTGGAGGGGGAAACGTTTATTTGTGCCCGTGGATTGTATACAAGGGCCAATATCGGACCGCCTGTAGGGCAACTTGGGAAGTATGACGGCTTAAGGACAGGTTTGGATCCCTGTAACTTAATACTTTGAATCCTATGAGCCGTGAGGGTCTCATATGGGGAGTTCTCTTTACGAGTCGAGAGGATCTCGTAAGCGAAAATTTTACGAGATTGCGCCCTTTCGGGTTTTCACAAGCTCACCGGTAGCCTTGCTGTTTTTACTCACAGCGCCCTTTCGGGTTTTCATCCGTGCCCATTTCTCTTGTGGACGTACCATTTTTTTACCCCTCTGTTCGCTAATAGAACTTTAGGGGGACTTCGCCGTCGGGGTAGCTGTGTAGCCAGCGGGACTTGAGTAGTTGTCCTTGCCGTTGGGACTTGTGGACTTGAATTCCATTATCGCCGTGTTTGAGGCAATGTATTAGTTTAAGGACATTACGTTCCATTGTTAGTTTAGGGACATCTCGGTCCAGGGCCAGCTTCGAGGCGAAGTTTGCCGGATACTACTTATAGAGCCTTGACTCAGGAAGACAGCGAGCGGACACGAGCGTCGTCATCTATCATTAACCTGAGTCGCGACTTATCAAACATAGTATTTATTAATGAATCGTTCGTTTATTGGCCAGAAGGGTCTTTCACCATGCATATCCATGAGCAAGTAGGCCCCACCTTGGTAGACCTTGTCTATGATATACGGTCCCTCATAGTTCGGCTCGAATTTCCCCCACTTTGCACGGTTGGGGATCATAGGTCTTTTCACGACTAGCACGAGTTCTCCTTGGAGTAATGTTCTCGGTCTGGTTAGTTTTTCGTATGAGCGCGTCATCCGTGCTTTGTAAGCTTCCAGGTTTTCCTACGTTATGAGATGAGTTTCATCGAGGGCATCGAGCTCCTCAAGCCGAAGATGGGCATTTTCTTCATCCGTCAGCTCATATCGAACTACCACTCATAGAGAAGGTAGCTCTATCTCCAATGGAAGTACCGCTTTCATGCCGAATACCAACGTGAATGGCGTTGTATTCGTGGCCATTTTGAACGTGGTTCGATACACCCAGAGAGCTTCATGCAGTCTCTCGTACCAGTCCTTTTTGTTTCTGGACACCGTTTTCTTTATGATCTTCATTAAGGTCTTGTTGAAACCCTCAGCTAGACCATTAGCTCAGGGATTATAGACTGAAGAGTATCTCCAGTCTTTATTATGCTGCTGTGCGAAGCGGCTGATCTTATGGCTCCTATAGGCCGGCCCATTATCTGAGATGATCCATCACGGAGTGCCGAACCGGTAGATGACATGTGTCCTGAAGAAATAGAAGATGTTCTCCATCTTAACTTCCCTTATCGGTACTGCCTCTGCCTACTTAGAGAAATGATCGATTATTGATAATATAAACCAATGCCCTTTGGATGATGCTGGCTCGATAGGCCTGATTATATCGGTTCCCCACATTTCGAACGGCCAGCTGGATAATGTTGGGTGTAGCGGATTTGGATGCTGGTGGATGATTTCCCCGTGAATTTAGCACGAGTGACACTGCTTCGTATATTCGAGGCAGTCCTGAATCATCGTGGACCAATAGTAACCCATTCTCTTAATCTTCAGCTTCATCTTTGGCCCGGCTTGATGGGAACCGCAGAGTTCGTCGTGAGTTTCTTGGACGACCCTTTTTGCTTCATCTGGTCCCAAGCACCTTAGCCACAAACTGTCGAACGATCTCTTATATAGAGTATCATTGACGAAGGCAAAAGACAGAGCTCGTTTCATGAGCCGATGTCTTGAAGATGCGATTTCGGGCGTTCGATGGGATTTGAAGTAGTCTGTGAAGACTTATCTCCAATCCTTCACCTTTTATTCATCCTCTAATTGGAAGGCTGCCTGTTCGGTCGCTTCCTTTCTTTCAGACGACTCTGGAGATATTTCTGCTGGCGCGAGAATCCGGCGGCTTTGCACAATGATCCTTATGTCATCGAGGTTTTCGTCGGCCAGTTCTTTAGCGAGCTTGGCTAACGCATCTGCCTTGCTATTTTCCACCCGCGGTATGCTTTCCAGGATGTAAAAGGGAATTTGAGTCAGCAGTTGCTGCACTCTTGCTCCATATTTTACCAACTCCGGTTTACACGTCTGATAGTCGCCATTTACTTAGCTAACGACTAGTTGGGAGTCTCCATATATAAGGAGGTCTTCAATTCCCATGTCGACAGCAATCTCAAGACCCACTATCAAAGCTTCATACTCAGCCTCATTGTTTGTCCTCGGCTCTGTTAAGGAAAGGGCGAAACGCATTATCCCTCCTTGCGAAGTCACGAAGATAAGGCCCACACCATCTTTGATTATGGGGGTGCTTTGCTTTCTCTTCATTGAGGAAGATGCTCCAATGAAGTATAGTTCCCATCGGGTATTATTTCCTTCCTTCTCCCCTTCGATTGTGTCGAACGTGTGTTTGTCTTGCAATTTGCAATTTAAGGGAGAGTCGGCTGGTATCGGATTCTTTTCCAGAAAGTCGGCGATGGCCTGACCTTTCACTGCCTTGAGGGGTCGATATGTTATCGAGAATTCCATCCAGAGGAGGGCCCATTTGGCAAGCCTTCCTGTTATTATAGCCCTTGACATCAGATATTTGAGAGGATCCACCTTTGATATGAGATGGACCTCATGTGCCAAGGCATAATGTCGAAGCTTCCTTATCGTGAAGATCAGTGCCAGGCAATGCTTTTCAATGGGGGAGTAGTTGTTTTCTGCCTCCAGAAGAACTCGACTCAAATAGTAAAGAGCTCGCTCCTTCCCCTGGTCATTCTCCTATGCCCATAGTGCGTCTAAAGAACCATCAAGGGCTGTTGTGTACAGGATGAGATGCTTTCACTTGACCGGGGCGGTTAGTACTGGAGGGTTCTGCAGATATTGCTTGATTTCGTCCAGTGCATTTTGGTATTTACGATCCCAAACGAACGGGGTCCCCTTCTTCATTAGATGGCTGTAGGGTGGCATTTGCCGGAGAGGTTGGTTATGAACCGTCAGATATACGCGAGCTTTCCTTAGAGAGACCGCAGTTGCTTGAGAGTTCTTGACGCGGGCATTTCCATAATCGCCTTGATCTTTGATGGGTCTATTTCGATGCCTCGGTGTTGTACGAAGAATCCTAGGAATTTAACTGAGGAGACTCCAAACACGCATTTCAGAGGGTTCATCTTCAGATTATATTTCCGAAGACGCCGGAACATTATTTTCAAATGCTCCAGTGCTCCTCATACGATTTGCTTTTCACCACCAGGTCGTCAGTATAGCATTCGACAATCTCATGTATGAGGTCATCGAAGATCTTTGTCATGGCCCTCTGGTAGGTAGCGCCAGCGTTCTTCAGACCGAAGGGCATCACTTTATAGCAGAATATGCCCAGCGGAGTCCGGAAGGTAGTATGCTTTTGGTCTTCGTGATGCATCTTTATTTGATTATACCCCGAAAATCCATCCATGAAGGAGAAGACCTCATGGGTGGATGTGTTATCGATCATCAGCTCGGTAACAGGTACTGGGAAGTCATCCTTCGGACAAGCTTTGTTGAGGTCCCGGAAGTCCACGCAGATGCGTATTGTCCCATTTTTCTTCATTACTGGAAAAATGTTGGCGATTCAATAAAGATATTGAACTTCTTGGATGAATCCGGAGTCAATTAGTATCTTGACATCGGCGTTGGTACTCATTTCAAGTTCGAACCGCATTCATCTTGGCACTAGCTTGACTGGCTTAACGTCCGGCGATATAGCTAGTTTATGCACCGCTATTTGTGGATCTAATCCCGGCATTTCGGAATAGTTCTATGCGAAACAGTCTTTATACTGCATAAGCACATCCTTTAGTGTGGCCACCTGTGTTTTAGACAACAGCTCACCGACGAACGTTGGTCTTGGATCGTTTTCCGTCCCTAAGTTAATTTTCCTTAGATTGTCCGTCGTGGTGTATATCCCATCTTCCAGCTCTTTTGGCGCCGGTGGAAATTCTGAGATCACCTTGTCTTCATCCTCATCTGCAAAGCACTGGGAGAGGTCGTCCATATTCTCATGGTCCCCCTCCTTTGAGAATGTTATCACATGGCAGGTATAAGTTCGTATCCAAGCTAGATGTTTATCTGGACTTACCCTCGCAATATAGGTTGCTTTTGGCTCATGCTTTCGTGGTAGGGTTACCCTCTAACTGTTAGATACAGCAAACCTGCCTTGCTGATACTGTTCTTCGACCCAGTCTTTGAAGGTAAAGCGGTCTTCAAGAGGATGTCCTGATCAGTCGAAAATATTTCATTTTTAACGCATCAATTTCCCTATTCTTTACAATCATCTAAAAGTGTTTGGTATAAATATATCACATATTAGAAATTTGTCTACAAAATACCAAATAACATGTGTTATACATTATAACCAGCATTATGAGGGAAATTGTGTGTTTATTATTGCATGCATGATCTTTGTATATCAATCCTTGTCTCGAGATTGCATGCAGGGAATTCTCCAGGTAAGAGAGCCGGAAGTGCTAAAAGTGCTGGTAAAAATACAGAAAGTCTTTGACCTGAGATCTGGCAGAAATCAAGAAAGAAACATAGGATTCTAGACATCAGATAAAGACCCTAAACCCCACAGAAGAATTCCCGGAAATTGCATGCAGTAAACTCACCAACATGGCCGCGGATCCGCGGCCAAGTCGGCCAAGTCGCCGTGGTTCCGCGGCCTTGTTAGCTCATCAGCGCGTCAAATCTCTCAACATGACTTCTTATAATAGCCTGAGCTTCCAGAAGACTCTCAAAGAGCACGTGGCTTTATCCAGAAGGCTCGGCCTAACAACCTTATCCTAGAATATTCCTTATTCTAGAATATTCCCTCAAACAAACTTCCTCTAGAAGACTCTCTCTAACAACCTAGGTTTGGAGGGAAGATTCAAATGAGTGGTTATAAAAGGAGATCTAAACCTAGGGCTAGAGGTTGTTGAAGGTTGTTCATCAATTGAGTGGTAAAAATTGTAGTGCGATCCAAATCATTTCTAAATCAAACTGAGTGACACAATTTGATCCAAATCAAGATCCATCGAGTACCGAACCTAAGCAAGCCTTCAATGAGCCTTTTGAAGCAACGCCGATCTTCATCCGAGCAAGAGATCTATGATGATCTGCGACTCAAGAAGACGATGCGAAGCTAGTTCGACGATTTAGTTCCTCCTCAAACCTTGTAATCTTTGAGTGTATTGTAACGAAACATCGATTAAATAAAAGGTGAAAATTCTTGATCTTGCTTTTCATTACATTTGAGCATTATGAAGAGTTATCAATTTTTGATTGCTTTCTTTTTCATGATGTTTGAGTGAAAACTCCGCTTGTGGAGGAATCGGGAAAATAGATAGATGGTGATGATTAAATTCTTGAACGATTCTTAAGTCTTATAAGTTTTGTAAACTTTAGGAAATTGAATCAACGATGACCTAGTTTTGAGCAAGATGCTTTCTTGAATATTTTCGCTCCAAATTAGATATCAACGATCGATAATTGAATTTCTTAGAGGCTAGAATTTGAATGCTAATTAACGAAAGGACAAGGGATAATGATGAAGAAACCCTAGTTTCTTCGATAAATCCCAAAACCATGTTGATTGTCATCGATCTAGAAATAAATTTTTAATAGATAAGAATTTGTAATCATCATTCTTCATCACCACTATCAATTGGATCGATTCCTACAAGCCTCTTTACAAATCTTGATAATTCAAACGATTTGGACATTTTCTTGATCTTTAGTATTTCTTGATTTTAGATCTATTTCTTTATGATTCTTGAAACTAAATTTCATAAATCTTGAATCAATTTTCTTATAATTTTCTTTTATCTTTTCATTTTGACTCATCTAAAACAAAATCGATCAAAATACACATCTCAGTGGACGATCCGTATTCATTGACGCGCTACATCGACACCGTTAATTGATCGCGGTATAAATTTCTTTGGTTGTGATTAAAACTTTTCCATACACATGAAGAACGATCAATCAAATGACGCCGTTGCCGAGGATGCGTGTTATTTTGTTCGTTTTTGTTATTTGAGTTGAAAAATTATTATTCCATCAAATTTTCATCTAAGAATCGCTTCAAGTGCTTAACGTTTAGTATTTGAATTTTTTGCGAGGGAATCTGGAATCATTTCGGCAGTTAGATAAAAGATTCAAAGAAGATCTACAAATTTCAGAGGAGTACAAGAAGCTACAGGAAAAGTTTGAAACCCTACTTCCTCCATTCCACCGCGGATCTGCGGCGTAGTGCTGGTTTTTGCGGCGGTTCCGCCGCCTTTTAGGCGTTTCACTGTTCCCAACTTCTGTGGTATATTCTCTGTTCTCTTCTCTTCTCTCTGATCTTGTCCAATAACAAATTTTCTACAGGATTCTTTGCAAAATTCGCAGCGCGCTAAAAGAAAAAAATTCTTGTTGCGTTTCTTGAAATTGGTTGTTTGTGCATATTTTAATATGGAAATTAAGGGGCAAAGACCAAATTCAGATTAGGTGGGGAGTTCATTACCCTTCCTAAGCCCCGCAAATCACAAAATGAGCATCCGCATTACCCTTCATTAACTAAAAAATATCTAGACAAGACTATAAGGACCGTCGCGCTCAATCAGGACAGAAGGAGGTCGTGGGTAATCTATTGCTTATCCGCGTTTCTTTTGTGGTGTCTAAGACAAGTGGTTACTTAATTAGGCCCACTACTTACGTAGTGGAGAACCTCCCACTTACCTGGCACTTACCTGGCCACAGAAGGGGCAAAGAGGCAGTAGAGAATTTATCCTGCGATTTGTATTCTGGAAGTCTAGGAGCGGTCTAGAGACTTGATCTAGGTGACCATTAGATATAGGGTTGCTTGTGCATGTTTGTGTGAATTTTCATAAATCCGTCCTTTTTCAAAACAAACCAATTATTTTCTCCCCTTTTACCCTTTTCCCCCCTCTTCTCTTCTTAAAATGGGTGACCCAAACAGAAGAACTCTTGCCGAGCTTTGCTGTCCACAACAAGATATTTCTTATTTTCGTAATCCCTTCGGTATACCGTCCGACTCTCCCATGTCCTTAAGAGATCGTATAAAACAAGAGGGTAGAAACAGTTGGCCACATCAGTCCAGGTCTTATCAACCATATCCTAATTCTACATCCATTTCAGTTGATACTCCGAGTGAGGATGCCCCTAGACGCATGTCCATTGCTGAGCATATAGCTAGGGCTAAATGCCAAAGTTTCAATCCGAACAATTATCAACCATCACCTCCACTTTCCAAAAAAGAATTTCATAATCGGTTTGTAGCATGTATGATGTCCAATAGCCAACCGAAGAACCAATATCAAAATTCTTCTTATCACAATGTTGACCCTACTCCTGCCCAATTTTCATAACCATTCTGTTCCTATCAATCAAATCCGACTTTTCCACCTTCTTTAAATGGTCCTTTTAATCAGTCATTTGGGTGTTTTAATTGTCCACAAGAATTTCAATCTTATACTGAAAATCCTTATCAACCCAAGTCTAGTCTTGAGCGGACATTAGAAGAAGGTTTAGTGATGTTGAACCGCATCAGAGAGGAATGGAAGGTAAGCATGGCTAAATATGAAGGAGCAACTAATTTCAAACCAGCCCAAAAATTTTCAGTATATAATTCAGGTATAGGACAAAATGAGAATTTGGGTAGTGAGAGAGAACTGTACACCTTTCCTTAATCATACATCCCCTTTCCAAACTGAAATCCACAATTCCAGTTTCACAGATTCATCGAGTACACCAAATGATTCACCAATTGACGATAGAATGTATGAGAAGTTATGTAATAATGCAGTGTTTGATTTACCCGACTGCGAAGGGTCCATTTCGAGTGAAACCATACCAAATCCTTGTGATCTCTACACCTCCACTCTTAAACCAAAATTGATTGAAAACCATACTTTTGATGAGGTGTTTGAGAATTTTAACCTTCACTTGAATGAGGTGATTGATGTTGGGGATATATTGATTGATGAACCCAAAATTTTGGATGAGTTTGTCCCACCAATTCATCAGGTCCTTTAACTTCCTTGTCGTCATCATCTCGAGCTTTTGATAATTCTTCCCGAACCCCAAATGCGTCTTGAAGTTGATGATAATCGTATAACCGAATATCAGACCGAAATTCAGCCTTCATCTCCCACATCTGGTTTAGTGACACTCGACACATCAATAGGTTTACCCATTTCATCTTCCACTCTTTCTGGTTCTTCTTCTGTTCCTGAAATGATAGTGAGTGTTGATGAATCACAATCCGTTAATTCAATTTCAATAATACCAAAAAGTCAACTTGATTTGGGTACTTTTGAAAATGAGGTAGATGAGTTTTTCGAGTCTTCTAACTCCATAATTTTTGATGAATCAAGTAGGATAAATTCTGGCACAAAACTTATTGACAGAAAAATGTTCGATCACATCATTGATGAAGGTTTGAAGAACTTTTTGCTGACGAACTTGCATTTCTAAACAATACGGATTTTGTGATTGATCAACCTCCACCTATAGAAGTTGAACCGCCACCACTCCTTGCTAATCATTCACATTCATCCTCATTCTTTCATTTCTTTAATTTAAAACTCAAACCCTTTCCAGACTACCACTTATCTCTTCCCCACTTTTTCCTGACTCGATACAACATGTTCTTCCACCAACCTATACGTTATACTGATAAAATTTTTGAATGGTTGGTATTGACTTTTGGTCTTTGTAAAGTCTTATTTTGACCAAATGACTCACCCCTTCTTAAAATGCTTAATATTGTCTAACTCATGTTTGAGGGGGGGTGTATTTTTGGCTCTTGAAAATAACTGTTGTCCTCAATATTGTGAGCCAAAAATAAGTTTGGGGAAGGATTTTCACTTTAATATATTTTGCCCCCGTTAATAAATGTCCTCCCAAGCTTACAGGTTTTTGAGTTTTAGCAGAAGTCAACAGTGAGGACACTGTTGAAAACAAGTTTAGGGGAACTTTGTGCTTATTTACGCATCATTTTGTATCATACTTTGCATAAGCACAAAACATATAATAAAAAAATAATAAAATAAAAAAATAAAAAAATTGTACATAAATAAGATAATAAAAGATTAGATGGTGAAAAATTACATCCAAAAGATTAGGAAAATTTAAGAAAACCAAGAAAATTAGAAGTTTTCTTAAACGAACTAGTAATAAGTAGTTATGAGCCATTGTCCCAAGGGTTAGTAAGATGAAAGAAGTCACTAATCTGAGGATAAAAATAAGTCTGAAAAATAGTTCCTATTTTGGAAGCCAAACATTTGAACGTTGATACCCTACTATACGCACTTACACATGTCTTGAAACTCGAGATAGTAGAGGATACCTTGAAATGCTCTTGTCTAAAAGCCAAAGTATGAAGAAAATAATAAATGAAGATAATATAAAATGGTGAAGAAAAATGAATACTGGTTTCGTTATCACCAAGGCAGCAATAAAAAAATATAGCGAGGGTGCTTCATCACCTAGTGCCTTAGATCAACTGGTTTGGGAGTCACTGCTAAGCCTTAGGTGTTGCAAGACGAGAAAAATACTAATACACCTAATCAGCAAGCACATGAGTAATCGGTCGGTTAGTACCTCAAGAAGTACTAACGGTCGCATGAAAAATGTGTGAGCAAATTCATCTGAATATTCACCGACTAAAAAGTACTGAGGTAGATAGACAAGAGTATGATAGCTTGAATTGAATTCTCCGAGTGTAGGGATGTCTTTTATACACACGTAGGGGTATATGATCGATATTTGGAAGACAGGTAGGAATGAAGAATAAAGGCGATGTTTTATTGAGGGATGATGTGATTTCTAACATCTTTTCATGACTATTAAGATAGGGCTCATGACAACCGAAAAGCTAGTGTAGTTGGAAACTCTAATTTTCAAAGTCTTTCTTTTATAATTCTTATCTTTACATGTAACTTTCACGGTCTTCCTTTTATTATGGGATTTTGTGGGTGCAATCCGCTGAAAACCCTCAGGAGACAACACTGCTCCTACTAGAGACACCTAGAGGTTTAAAGGCTTGTTTCACGTGCTCAGTGCAATCGTGTTGCCTATGAAAATGTGCTAGTTAGTTTTTCTTTTTCTTTATTTTCTCCTTCTCTTAAAAAAATAAAACAAGTTTGCTCGAGACGACCAAAATTAAGTTTGGGGGTATTTGATCAGTCGAAAATATTGCATTTTTAACGCATCAATTTCCCTATTCTTTGCAATCATCTAAAGGTGTTTGGTATAAATATAGCACATATTAGCAATTTGTCTGCAAAATACCAAATAACATGTGTTATACATTAAAACTAGCATTATGAGGGAAATTGTGTGTTTATTATTGCATGCATGATCTTTGTATATCAATTCTTGTCTCGAGATTGCATGCAGGAAATTCTCCAGGTAAGAGAGCTGGAAGTGCTAAAAGTGCCGATAAAAATACAACAAGTCTTTGACCTGAGATCTGGCAGAAATCAAGAAAGAAACATAGGATTCCAGACATCAGATAAAGACCCTAAACCCCACAGAAGAATTCCCTGGAAATTGCATGCAGTAAACTCACCAACATGGCCGCGGATCCGCGGCCAAGTCGGCCAAGTCGCCGCGGTTCCGCGGCCTTGTTAGCTCATCAGCGCGTCAAATCTCTTCACATGACTTCTTGTAACGGCCTCAGCTTCCAGAAGACTCTCAAAGAGCACGTGGCTTTATCCAGAAGGCTCGGCCTAACAACCTTATTCTAGAATATTCCTTGTTCTAGAATATTCCCTCAAACAAACTTCCTCTAGAAGACTCTCTCTAACAACCTAGCTTTGGAGGGAAGATTCAAATGAGTGGTTATAAAAGGAGATCTAAACCTAGGGCTAGAGGTTGTTGAAGGCTGTTCATCAATTAAGTGGTAAAAATTGTAGTGAGATCCAAATCATTTCTAAATCAAATTGAGTGACACAATTTGATCCAAATCAAGATCCATCGAGTACCGAACCAAAGCAAGCCTTCGACGAGCCTTTTGAAGCAACGCCGATCTTCATCCGAGCAAGAGATCTATGACGATCCGCGACTCAAGAAGACGATGCGAAGCTAGTTCGACGATTTAGTTCCTCCTCAAATCTTGTAATCTTTGAGTGTATTGTAACGAAACGTCGATTAAATAAAAGGTGAAAATTCTTGATCTTGCTTTTCATTACATTTGAGCATTATGAAGTGTTATCAATCTTTGATTGCTTTCTTTTTCATGATGTTTGAGTGAAAACTCCGCTTGTGGAGGAATCGGGAAAATAGATAGATGATGATGATTAAATTCATGAACGATTCTTAAGTCTTATGAGTTTTGTAAACTTTAGGAAATTGAATCAACGATGACCTAGTTTTGAGCGAGATACTTTCTTGAATGTTTTCGCTCCAAATTAGAGATCAACGATTGATGATTGAATTTCTTAGAGGCTAGAATTTGAATGCTAGTTAACGAAAGGATAAGGGATGATGATGAAGAAACCCTAGATTCTTCGATAGATCCCTAAACCACGTTGATTGTCATTGATCTAGCAACAAATCTTCAATAGATAAGAATTTGTAATCATCATTTTTCATCATCACTATCAATTGGATCGATTCCTACAAGCCTCTTTACATATCTTGATAATTCAAACGATTTGGACATTTTCTTGATCTTTAGTATTTCTTGATTTTAGATCTATTTCTTTATGATTTTTGAAACTAAATTTCATAAATCTTGAATCAATTTTCTTGCAATTTTCTTTTATCTTTTCATTTTGACTCATCTAAAACAAAATCGATCAAAACACACATCTCAGTGGACGATCCGTATTCATTAATGCGCTACATCGATACCGTTAATTGATTGCGGTATAAATTTCTTTGGTTGTGATTAAAACTTTTCCATACACACAAAGAACGATCAATCATGTCCTACTACTCGGTGGTAGGAGCAATAAGCCAGGTGATGGACCTCGTTTATCTGTTCGGGGTGCCGAGACTCCGGGAGCGTCATCATCTGATGTTTAATGACAAGGTTTAATATTTTCCTTGTCTTGTCTCAAGTGAAAGAATATTTCCGACCCATCTTCTTCATAAAAGACGGGTTCCAGCTGACTCTTTCTTGATTGCGTGGCTTCTTGGATCCGCTTCGTTGTTTTAGAACATCATTGTCGTTTTTCATCCTGTTTTTGCCTCTATGTCGGGCTTTTTCCTTGCCACGAGAGGGCACGGCGGGCTGAGGGTGAAGGGCATCGTAGTCTTCTCTTTCCACAGACTGCTGAGTAAGACACGGCGTCCTGGCTTTCTCGTAAATAGCCATTTCGCGGCTGTGGTCATCCCGGACTTTTTGACCTGCTTCCCTTATTAGATTGTCAATTTGTTCTTCGAATGACGGGCTTGGCATTCTTACGGCGGGATCTCACTCTAGTTCAATATCAGCGCTATCTGGGAAAGCATTCCCTTCTCCACCGAAGTTATTTATCACACGGCAGCCATGGAGTCGCTCCCGTTTCATGGACCGAACGTATCCAAGTCCAGTCGTCTCTATCTTCCTGTTGGGCATCTTTCGCTGAGTGCCGGGAATGTCCTAAATCTTGCTGTAGAACCGAGCTTGTCAAGCGGTTTGCTTGAAGGGTACGTTTTGGCATCTTAATAGTCTTTTCAATCCCTCTGCATAATATCTGGGCAGACAGATTGGTTGAAGCCTGTCAAGCGCAAGTTCAGCACCATGCCAGACTTCCTTTTCCACTTTAGTCTCCATAGATTGGTAGAAGAGGATCTCCTTTTCACCTTTTCATCTAGGAGAGATGTAGAAGGTCTGCAGCTCTTGCATGCCATATGTATCGAGCGCATCAAGTCCTTGTAATGCCGTTGCAGAACCATGGTAATTTATAAACTCTGATCAGCTTCCGTGAAGGTCTGCATTGACGGGCGGACGGAGAACACTGCATTGGCCTCGTCCTCAGAGTCATTGCTGAGGACCAAAATAGGGATAGATGGTCTAGGCCTGTTGCCTTGCGATTGCCCCGAATAGACTATCTCTTCATCCTCCTCGGTATCGCTCCCAAAGACCAGGATAGTGAGGACGGCTTTTTGTTGGTTCTCCGGTTTACGACATCTTTCCGTGTCTTCGAAATCTGGTAGGAAGTACTTAGCATCTTCATATTTGCAGACATCATTTACGGAGAACGGGTTTAGCTCCCTTGTAACTTTGTACTCGAGGCCGTCTTTGAATTACTTCATACACTGATGTTGTGTATAAGAGATGATGTTGTACTCATGTAGTCAAGGCCGTCCGAGCAGAGCGTTGTAGCAAGTCTTGGCGTCAATGACATGAAATTTGATATCGGTGACGAGCATCCCAAAGCGTAATGTCAATATCGTGGACCCAAGCGTTTGTGATGACTGTGAGTCGAAACCGGAGATAGTAATTTTTTCCTGGCCAGGTGTTGAACGTTCATGCAGATTTCCTTCAGCACCTTCATGTTGAGATGGTTGACGGAGGACCTGTTGTCAACCAGGATCTTCCCTATCTTAATGTCGTGGCAGTACCCGGTGACATACAAAGGACGTTTATGCTCGCATATTCCAAGGAGGAGTTCTTCATCTCCGAATGTGATGTCGGCTGTATGAACCTCTGCCAGCTCGTCTTTCATCTTTTCTTCCGCAGAGAAGGCTTGGAACTGATCAGGCTCTTGAAGTGCCTTGATCAGAGAATCTCGTGCCTCTTTGGACAGGAGGAGAGCATCCAGTATGCTCAGTTGTGAGGGTATCCTCCTCAGATGTACCAGGACATTGTAATCCACCTTTGTTTTTCTTAGGCGGGTCCTTAGTTGCGAGCTCTTTGACGACTCTATCATCGAGGGCAATTTCCTCAGGGACTTTTTCCTTCCTCTTGTCTCTTTTGCTCGAACCTTTGTTTGTAGGCCCAAGGTTCTTTTCAGTCAACATACGGTTACGCAGCTGAATGTTCTTGCAGTCTTCCCCTCCTCTTCTTTTCTAGAAGTGGATTCTTTGAAGAGAGGGCTGAGGGTTATTTCTTCTTCAGAATCTCTTCCGAATGTAAGAACTTGAGATTTTCCTTTTTTCGAACCGGTATCAACCATATGACAGTTGTTAGCCGTTCCTTCATGCTCGTCTGTCGCGCTTCTTTGTTGTCGACGGGTTTTGCGCTTCATCCTCTTGAAGTGTTGCCAGTGAGCAACGTATCCTTGACACCACTTCTTGAAGGCATTGCACTCTTCGGTGGGGTATGTGACCTTCCGATGGTATAAGCAGTAGTTCGAATGTACATCCACTTTGTCGAGGCACCTACTCCTAGGAGTGTTTTCCATGAGAGGAAGCAGCTTCATTCTTATTGACAGGGCTTTGGCGAACTGCTTCTCTGCTTTGATCCTGCCCTTGTTTGTAGCAGGTGTGCTTTGGATTGGGTGGAGTATTTTACGACTCATCCTTACCGCAGCTTCTTCATCCTGACGCCGACGCTTGGCCTTTTCGTATATGGCCGTTTCACGTTCTTGGTCAGCTTTGCTCTTTTGAAGGGCTTCGTTTAGCAACCTGTCAATTGGGTCTTCTGATAGTTCCGGGGATTCTGGCGCAGGTCCTGCCCCCAGTTCCTCTACGTTGCTTTCTGACGCCGAGGGAGTTTCTTCATCTTTTAACGACGAGTGAGAGACCATGTGGCAACTCCTACATAATCCTCTGGTTCTTCTAACGAGTCGTTTCCCTCATCACTGTCATTGTCTCCGTTCTTAAGTATGTGGTTGAGAAACTCTTCAAGTATGACTGGGGTTTGCGCCTTTTGGTTGTATTCCTCCAGAGCGTCGATGTATTTTTGTAGGTCTGTACGATTGTTATCGGGCTGCACGGATTTCTTGGTCTTCTTCTTTTTCTTCGAATGCTTCGAAGGCTTGGCCTGGAGGTCTTGTCCATCGTTAGTAGTTTTCGGTGTTAGGCACGGTTTAAGCATTCCCTTAATGATCTTGAGCTCCAGCGGACTTTTCCACATGATCGCCGGACATGCTTGAAGGTCCTTCAGCATTCATTTAGTTTTAGCTGAAAGGACAACTTCCCACGGAGCTTCTTCTACAAACGAGAATGATGCTCCCGGTGTGTCCACCTTTTTAGGAGCGTGCTTCTACGGTGGGTTCACCCTCCAATTTTCAGACAGCGCAAACTTCCCTTGTTGGTATTGGTCCTCGACCCAGTTTTTAAGACATAGCAATCCTCAATTGGGTGGCCCACTACTCTGTTGTAGGAGCAGTAGTTGGGACTGTTGGCATCACCAGGCTGCAGTGGATGTCTCGGAGCTGGCAAAGTGATGAGTTTGTTGCACATCGCCAGTTCGAACAGTCTCCTCGTTTTATCACGGGAAAACTGTTAGTGTATATGCCCTAGAGGCCATTACTGTATCATACTGGTTTGTATATTACTTAATGGAAGCTTGGGATATTCACAGTTGTATATACAATCTTGCTCGAAATGGTAGTATGCTACTTGGTTTGTCTCTGCTTTAATATGTGCATGTGTTTCTTTTAGCATATTGCGGGTATACATATTAGTAGAGCCCTTAGGATCTTTGCTTGATTACCAGCGTTGTGATGGCGCTCGCACTCGTGGGAGCTGGGCAATCTATAAGCACATCCTTATACAGGTCCCTGGTCGTTGGACTATCGAGACAGGGCATCGATACTCCGGAGTAGACTAGCGTATGCGCTTCTCATCCCAGTGTGGGAGACGGTCTGTCCCACAGCCGTTAGTACGTCGTACTTGGGATAGTATGCGGGTGCTCGTTAGGTTACGAGTACAATGGACAGGACTCGTCGGGAACTGTTGGTTGGTAATATACCTATCGTCAGTTATCAGTTCCCAGGTGACATGAGTACAGCTTAGTCCGCTGACTTGACACTGTCACTTCGCCTCGAGTGTGTTCCCACTGCACTTTGATTACTACCCTACCACGGCTCAAAGGAGTCGTGCAAACAGGTAGTTTTTGGGTGCAGTCCCGAAGCACTTGGAGGCAGTGACGGTTAGACAGGATTCGTCTCTCCCGGTATTGGGGGTTGACATCGCGCTGTGTCTAGGAGAGCCATTACACGAGTAGTCCCTGGCCAGGGCAAGCGAGATATACTGGTAGGTTTCCAGTGTTATCTCAGGGTGTTCTGGGCTTCACTCCGGCACGACTTGTACCGCTATTAGGGGACTGACGTTTACCGCCCCCCTAGGCCCGCCATGCGATGTATCAGACGAACAGACCGGACTGTACGGAGATTGTCACATACAGGCTCAGTAGGAGTGCAGATGGGGTTCACCTCGTCAGTCTTCTTATCGACATCTACCTGGGGACCGTTACGTACAGCTAGTGCCGCTTGCGGTCTGTGGTTAAACCCACTGCCAGCGTAGTGTCGAGTCTTTAGAGTCCCACACAGAGAGCTATTCACCTTTAGGCAAAACGAGTAGAGGTCGCATGGTTTTGCGACAGGGTTCGTTCGCATCCACGCACTTGTGCACGTTTGCTGTCCGGACAGTTTATACTAGCGGGCTTTGGTTTAAGCCGGATCCTAGTATATGATTTGAGATTGGTTTTTCTCAGGGTATTCGTGTTCCTCGGATCACGAATGCGGGTGCGTATGCACAGTTGCTTGAGATTGGGGGAGAGGACCTTGTTTAGGGTTAATGGCTTTTGTCATTTTATTAACCCTATTGATTTTGTGTGGATTATTGTTAATTGATAATTAGCTTAATTATTGTGCATGGTTGTTGTTGACAATTTGACTTCATTGACTTGTTGACCTTGTTGACAACTTGACCATAATCATTTCATTTGGAAGATGCTCTTTGATCTTTGCAAAATTGAAATGATAATGGTCAAGTCATGATTTATCATGACAATTTTCAAGCTAATTATCTAATTAAAATTATCCTCACATATTAGTGAGAATGGCTCACTAATATTTCATTCTATCATATCTTTTCTCTCTCTTGCTCATCCTCTCCCTCAAGCTCTCTCCCTCTCATGTGTTGAGAAACAAAAAGCTTGAGAAAAACCTTCACTTGATCTTCTCTACTCACTTCTAGGGTTCAAGTCTTAGCATTTCTTGCACTCTAGTTACTCCTAGCTTGGAGTTGAAGCTAAAGGTGGTGGCTTTCAAGTGGATCTTTCTTTGACGGGAGAAGACAAGCAAGGTGATCTCTTTCTACCATACCTAGGAGCAAGGAGAGAAGGACTAAAGACCAAAGGTATAACCTTTCATCACTTAGCTACTTTGTAGTTAGGGTTAGCTAGTTTATGTTTAGCAAAGATCCTCACAAGCTTAGTCCATGTTGCCTAAGTCATTAAAAATCCGTTTTTTATTATGTTTTCCGCCTCCCCGTAAGCACCGGGATGGGCAACACGGACTTATAGTGGTATCAGAGCCTAACTAAACCTAAACTAGTTAAGTAGTTAAGTGTAACGAAGTTCGGAACCGGAAAAATCACAAAACCAAACTTTTTCAAAATCCAAGTTTCTGTTAAAAATTTTCCTGCTCTAAATGAAAAACGTTATACATGTAAAATCGTCTCAGGGTTTTGTGAATACACCCAAGAAAAACGATACCCTAATTCCCACAAGCCGCCGCCCTTCCGCCGCATGAAGTAGGTATATGCGGCGGAACCGCCGCGGATTGTCGTTATCGGCGCATCGTTTTTCGTGCAGAGTGTGTTGTTGTTGGTTTTGGGATTTTTAGGATATATTATATGTACCCAGATTTTCCAGAAAAGAAATTTCCTTTTGGGGTCCTATAATTCCGTATTTTTCCGAACTTCACTGCACTTTAACTATATCGGTTATATCTGTAATGCTTGCATGTATTGAACGTCGGCTAATCGCTATAAGACGATTAGTCGGGGTTATACATGATCTGTGATTGTTATTGGTTTGTGGATATGAATGGATTGGATTGTCGCGGGTGAATGGCCGGGGTGGATGTGAGATGAGCGTTGTTTTTCTTTCATTCATTTGTAACATGTAAATTGATGTAATAATATTCTTTGTATGGCCGCACAACCGGGTCGGGGTTGTAGCCGTCATTGTATAATTCTTTTTACTGTTTTTGCTCTTAGGATAGACCCATGGAGGGGGTGCACAAACTACCGGGTATCTCGAAGCGCCGAGTGGCCTACTCACGGTGGTGAGGGAGGTTGCTTCGCTTCGGGTGCTTGGCGGGTAGTTTGCCGCACCCGTAGGGGTCTTGGGTGGGGTATTGGCTATTCACCGCGACCGTGTAATCCGCTTTGCGTTGCAGGCTCGAACGCATTGCGGATTCCTAGTATATCCAATGTATTCATCTGTGATCTGTAATGTCTATCATTGCTATATATTTATATATAATAACTATTTAGGCGTTGCTTATGTTTTACAGCCGCGCTAGCCCAGCCCCCGCTCTGTCGTTAGTTAAGTAACCTAACGGGTGATGACGGGGCCCCGTGGCGAATGCGAATGGCATAAGCGTACGTCATATTTTGGTTGTTTTCTGCAATGGTAGGATTAAATGATGGGACGCATTAAAAGAACTAATGCAAGAAATAAACCAAGTAAAAGTCGATTGGAACACTTTGAAAACCACTCGGTTCTTTTCAAAACTAAACTTTTAAACGCGGAGCTTGAACCACTTCTTTTAAAAGCTATCTCGTTCCATCGATTAGATCAAGTTCACTACGTTCACGGTTTCGCCAAAACCATCCGTAGCCCTCCGTCGTTTCGTATGAATATTCAATAGTATTCAAGCTATGTTTGTTGACCTTCGTCAAGGCATAGTGATTGGTAGCTGTTGGGTGTTCATATGTAGCATAGATAGATGCGTTGGTTTGGGACAGTCGTACTACCTTGTTGACCTTCGTCAAGGGTATGTACGGGTGGGTTCAAATTAACCTGGATAATGACGGGTAGAACTTGACATGTGACTTATGATTTGTTGACCTTCGTCAAGGTCATAAGAGCATGGGGCAAAAATCCACATCGGGAGTTTCATAAGTACTGAAACTTGCTAGCGTTGCATACCATTTGGAGTGTGATGATTCTGGTAGGATTCCTTCGGTTTTATCACGCGATGATATTTGGATCCCGATCCTACTGTAAGTATATGCTACTCCTCGGGAAAACTCTCACTTAACGATCAATGCTATAAACCTAGTAGGTGCCTAGAAAGGTGTTAGCGGGGCTACGCCCACAGGGAAAAGAGGTTACTTAATTAAGGAACTTCGCGAAAGCGTTGGAAAACCTCCCTCGAAGTACCGACACTGGCCTGGCTGAACGGTTAAGCAAGTATTGTACGGTGAGAATGATCCCGGCTAATCCTTTTCTTTATGGTTTGAGAAGGGATTCGAGAGACAGTGGGAGCCATCCAGTTTAGACAAACTAAAAACCACTCTAAACTTGCAAGAGCATCATGCTAAGTGTTTTCTTCTCTCTCTCTCTTAATTGCAGCGACCCAGTGACCACACCTAGGTTACATCTAGATAATAAGATGACTGAATCTAACTGTTTTGACTGGCAAAGGTCTGTCCAGATGTCCATTACCCAGGACAAGCTGGGACACCTCTTAACTGATCCAACCCCTGCCGTCTCAAGTCCAGTTTCCCCTGTCACGGATATTGATATTCGTAGGACATCGGAAAAAGTCTGTGCGAAAGCCAAGTGCCTCGTGTTAGCCTCAGTTGATGGTATATACCAGAGGCAGCACGAGAAGATGGACTTAGCTTCTATCTTCCTCCATAACAAAGTTTTATATGGAGAGCAATCTCGTATCGCAAGATATGAGACCTCGAACGAATTGCTTCCAGCGAGGTTGGCTATCGGGTCATCTGTAGGGGGCAACGTCCTTACAGAGACCAGCTCTATTGAGCTCTCGGACCTGAAGACCACGTTGAAGAACAGGTCAGATGCTGACTCGGTTCAACAGTCTCTGTCTACTACCCTAAAGGAAACTAGGGAAGTAGAAAGAAAGGGAAGGGCAGAAGTTTCAGGAACAGATGTAGTAAAAGAAGGATGTTCCTATTGTTACGGGAATGAACATGGACAGAAGGATTGCAGGGATTGTAAAGCCAGTAGCCAGAATTCGAAGCATGTTGTGGCTTCGGCTTCGGGTGTGTTTGTGATTGAGAACTGTATGTCAGTTAACCCTACTTCCTGGGTATTGGATACCGGATCAGGATCTCATATCTGTAATTCATTACAGGCTTTGAGAAACCGTAGGGTTATCAGGAAAGGTGATATGACTCTCAGGGTTGCTAACGGAATGAGCATGTATGCTGAATCCGTAGGGGAATATCATCTAGGACTGACAACTGGGCAGATATTGATTCTGCGTAACTGTTTTTATGTACCAGGTGCGACATGTAATATCATATCTGTATCCTTAATTTCTAAGGAAGGATATGATTTTACTTTTGTAAGCGATGTAGTTAACATCCACCTAAATCAAGTTCTGATTGGGTCAGGTACATTACAGAACGGTATATACGTACTGAATCAAGCTCAGATCTTCAGCGTCCAGAACACACTTAAAAGAAAGTCTCCGGAAACAAATCAGGCTTTCTTATGGCATTGTAGACTGGGTCACATTAATGAGACACGGTTAACAAAGTTACATAAAGAGGGATACTTGAATCCGTTTGAGTATCAGTCTTATGCCACTTGTGAATCTTGTCTCATGGGAAAGATGACAAAGACTCCGTTCACTGGACACGGAGAAAGAGCAAGCGAGCTCTTGGGACTCATACACAGTGATGTGTGTGGTCCAATGTCTACACATGCGCGAAGTGGTTATTCATACTTCATTACTTTCACCGATGATTTCTCTAGGTATGGGCATGTCTTCTTGATGAAGCACAAATCCGAGGCCTTTGAGAAATTTCAAGAATACAAGAATGAAGTTGAAAAACAAACAGGCAAAAGTATCAAGATCCTAAGATCGGATCGAGGAGGAGAATACTTAAGTGCCGAGTTTCTGGGCTTCTTAAAAGAGAATGGAATTCTCTCTCAACTTACTCCCCCATACACACCACAACACAACGGTGTATCGGAAAGGAGGAATCGAACCCTATTGGATATGGTTCGTTCCATGATGAGTAAGGCTGAGTTGCCGCGATCCTTCTGGAGTTATGCACTAGAAACAGCTGCATATCTCTTGAACAAGGCTCCAACCAAGACTGTGCCTACCACCCCATATCAGATGTGGAGTGGGAAGAAACCCTGTCTCAAGTACCTTAAGACATGGGGATGTCCAGCTTTTGTAAAAAAGCAGCATGCGGACAAGCTCGAGGCACGTTCAGTACTGTGTAAGTTTGTGGGATACCCGAAGAACTCCAGGGGGTATCTTTTCTATTCCGCAGAGGAACAAAAGGTTTTTGTTTCTCAGCATGCCCACTTCTTGGAAACTGAATTTTTAGAAAATCAGATAAGTGGGAGCGCAATAGAACTGGAAGAAATTCCAGAACCACAAGCTATTACTGAAAGCTTGGAAGAACCAGAAGTTTCAAGAGAACCGGATATCCCAGCGCCACTCCGCAGAAGTAGTAGGCAGTCTCATCCGCCCGAGAGATACTACGGTTTTCTCATAGACGGGGATAGAGAGGATTGCACCATGGATTATGGTGAGCCTACTAGCTTCCAGCAAGCCATCCAGAGCGGCGACTCGGTAAAATGGCTAGATGCTATGCGGGCCGAGATGGAGTCCATGTACACCAACAAAGTTTGGACTTTGGACTTTGCACCAGAAGGGGTAAAACCCGTAGGCTGCAAATGGATCTTCAGAAAGAAGATTGGTGTAGATGGGCAGGTTGAGACCTATAAAGCTAGACTTGTAGCAAAGGGTTTTCATCAAAGACCTGGTTTGGACTATGACGAGACCTTTTCTCCAGTGGCTATGCTGAAATCCATTCGGATCCTACTTGCCATTGCTGCCTTCCACGATTATGAAATCTGGCAGATGGACGTAAAGACGGCTTTCCTAAATGGAAATTTGGAAGAGTGCGTCTATATGGATCAGCCGGAGGGATTCAATCAGAGTGGGTGCAGCGGTAGAGTGTGCAAGTTGCTAAAGTCCATCTATGGACTTAAGCAGGCATCGCGGAGTTGGAACATCTGCTTTGATGATACTGTCAAAGAATTCGACTTTATCAAAAACCCAGATGAACCATGCATTTACAGTAAGATTGTAGGGAGAACTGTGGTATTCCTCGTCTTGTACGTGGATGACATTCTCCTAATAGGAAATGATATTCCTATGCTACAGTCAGTCAAAGGATTCTTGTCGCAGAGGTTCTCCATGAAGGACCTGGGTGATGCCAACTACATTCTGGGGATCCAGATCTATCGTGATAGATCTAAGAGGATGTTGGGACTTTCACAGTCAAGGTACATTGACACCATACTGAAAAGGTTCAGTATGGAAGATTCCAAGCGCGGTAATCTACCGGCTTGTCACGGGATCACCCTCTCCAAAGAGATGTCTCCCAAGACTGATTTGGAAAGGGATCGCATGTCTATTATACCCTACGCTTCTGCGGTAGGCTCTATAATGTATGCGATGTTGTGTACCAGACCAGATGTAGCGTACGCATTGAGCGTTGTAAGCCGGTATCAGTCAAACCCAGGGGAGAAACACTGGATAGCGGTAAAGAACATTCTCAAGTACCTGAGAAGGACTAAGGAGATGTTCTTGGTGTATGGCGGAAAAGACCTCCAGCTCGAGGCCTTTGCTGACTCCAGCTTCCAGAGTGACAAGGATGACTCCAAGTCCATGTCGGGTTATGTCTTTACCCTCAATGGAGGGGCGGTTTGCTGGAAGAGTTCCAAGCAGGAGACCGTTGCAGACTCAACAATGGAAGCGGAGTACATAGCTGCTTGCGATGCCGCAAAGGAAGCTGTCTGGATGAAGAAGTTCCTCACGGAGCTTCAGGTGGTTCCTACCATTGTTGATCCAATACCGCTGTATTGCGACAACAACGGAGCTATAGCTTTAGCGAAGGAACCCAGGTCCCATCAGAAGTCCAGGCACATTTTGAGGCGGTACCACCTGATCAGGGAGATCATAGATCGCCAGGAGATCGAGGTAAAGAGAGTTAATACGGAGAACAACACTGCAGATCCACTCACGAAGGCCCTACCCCAGACTCAGTTCGAGCGGCTGATCGAGATGATAGGTCTTCGATACGCCAGTACATGGCCTTAGTGCAAGTGGGAGATTGTTAGTGTATATGCCCTAGAGGCCATTACTGTATCATACTGGTTTGTATATTACTTAATGGAAGCTTGGGATATTCACAGTTGTATATACAATCTTGCTCGAAATGGTAGTATGCTACTTGGTTTGTCTCTGCTTTAATATGTGCATGTGTTTCTTTTAGCATATTGCGGGTATACATATTAGTAGAGCCCTTAGGATCTTTGCTTGATTACCAGCGTTGTGATGGCGCTCGCACTCGTGGGAGCTCGGCAATCTATAAGCACATCCTTATACAGGTCCCTGGTCGTTGGACTATCGAGACAGGGCATCGATACTCCGGAGTAGACTAGCGTATGCGCTTCTCATCCCAGTGTAGGAGACGGTCTGTCCCACAGCCGTTAGTACGTCGTACTTGGGATAGTATGCGGGTGCTCGTTAGGTTACGAGTACACTGGACAGGACTCGTCGGGAACTGTTGGTTGGTAATATACCTATCGTCAGTTATCAGTTCCCAGGTGACATGAGTACAGCTTAGTCCGCTGACTTGACACTGTCACTTCGCCTCGAGTGTGTTCCCACTGCACTTTGATTACTACCCTACCACGGCTCAAAGGAGTCGTGCAAACAGGTAGTTTTTGGGTGCAGTCCCGAAGCACTTGGAGGCAGTGACGGTTAGACAGGATTCGTCTCTCCCGGTATTGGGGGTTGACATCGCGTTGTGTCTAGGAGAGCCATTACACGAGTAGTCCCTGGCCAGGGCAAGCGAGATATACTGGTAGGTTTCCAGTGTTATCTCAAGGTGTTCTGGGCTTCACTCCGGCACGACTTGTACCGCTATTAGGGGACTGACGTTTACCGCCCCCCTAGGCCCGCCATGCGATGTATCAGACGAACAGACCGGACTGTACGGAGATTGTCACATACAGGCTCAGTAGGAGTGCAGATGGGGTTCACCTCGTCAGTCTTCTTATCGACATCTACCTGGGGACCGTTACGTACAGCTAGTGCCGCTTGCGGTCTGTGGTTAAACCCACTGCCAGCGTAGTGTCGAGTCTTTAGAGTCCCACACAGAGAGCTATTCGCCTTTAGGCAAAACGAGTAGAGGTCGCATGGTTTTGCGACAGGGTTCGTTCGCATCCGCGCACTTGTGCACGTTTGCTGTCCGGACAGTTTATACTAGCGGGCTTTGGTTTAAGCCGGATCCTAGTATATGATTTGAGATTGGTTTTTCTCAGGGTATTCGTGTTCCTCGGATCACGAATGCGGGTGCGTATGCACAGTTGCTTGAGATTGGGGGAGAGGACCTTGTTTAGGGTTAATGGCTTTTGTCATTTTATTAACCCTATTGATTTTGTGTGGATTATTGTTAATTGATAATTAGCTTAATTATTGTGCATGGTTGTTGTTGACAATTTGACTTCATTGACTTGTTGACCTTGTTGACAACTTGACCATAATCATTTCATTTGGAAGATGCTCTTTGATCTTTGCAAAATTGAAATGATAATGGTCAAGTCATGATTTATCATGACAATTTTCAAGCTAATTATCTAATTAAAATTATCCTCACATATTAGTGAGAATGGCTCACTAATATTTCATTCTATCATATCTTTTCTCTCTCTTGCTCATCCTCTCCCTCAAGCTCTCTCCCTCTCATGTGTTGAGAAACAAAAAGCTTGAGAAAAACCTTCACTTGATCTTCTCTACTCACTTCTAGGGTTCAAGTCTTAGCATTTCTTGCACTCTAGTTACTCCTAGCTTGGAGTTGAAGCTAAAGGTGGTGGCTTTCAAGTGGATCTTTCTTTGACGGGAGAAGACAAGCAAGGTGATCTCTTTCTACCATACCTAGGAGCAAGGAGAGAAGGACTAAAGACCAAAGGTATAACCTTTCATCACTTAGCTACTTTGTAGTTAGGGTTAGCTAGTTTATGTTTAGCAAAGATCTTCACAAGCTTAGTCCATGTTGCCTAAGTCATTAAAAATCCGTTTTTTATTATGTTTTCCGCCTCCCCGTAAGCACCGGGGTGGGCAACACGGACTTACAAAAACGAGTAAGGACGTCCTAGTTTCTCCTCGAGGGATTGGTGCTGGCGCATATTGCTTTAGAGAACAACCGGTTTCAAGTTGCTCGGCTGTTGTTGAGTGTTGGCAACGAAGGCCGCTTTCTCTTTACTCTTTACATTCCAAGGATCCATTTTTGAAGAGGAAGGCCCATGGCCCATCTGGTCCATTTGGGCCAGCTTATCGATGAAGGCCTGAAAGGTGGTCGGCTTGAAGAACATCATAAACTGGGATACAGTCGCCTGAGGATCGAGTGTCCCTACGAACATTCCCACGGCAAGAGGTTCTTCTATGTGTTGTTCGCATTTTGACCATAGGTTCTGCCATCGGATTGCAAATTGAACCCAGGTCTCTCCTGATTTCACCCCGGCATTGATTAATGTCGTGATTGGGGTGCGCTCTCTTGCGCTGGCAAACCGCTGTGTGAATAGAAGCTCCATTTCCGTGAATGATTTGACGGAGTCATTTCGGAGCTCCGAGTACCATTCAAACGCCGTCTCTGACAAGCTGCCAATGAACTGGCGAAGCAGCAATTTGTCGTCGCATCCAGTATTGCCGCATAATGCTCTGAATTGGGCAACGTGCTGATGCGGGTCCCCTTGTATACGTGGAAATTGGGGATCATATATCTTGGTGGGTACATGATTTGATCGTACCGTCCTGGGTAAGGTCGCCTGATTCTAACGACTTGGCCAGCTGCTTCGCTTTCCTGATGAGCTCGTATTTGCTAAGCTATGTAGACATCGAGGGCCGTTTTGGAGATTGTTTCCTCCCTGTCCTCTGATAGATTCGGGAGAGGTTTTGATGTTTCCCCTCTGTCGTTCTCAATGATTATTAGTGGATCTTCGGCTGGAGGTTCTGGTTGGATCATCATTCCAACCATGTCTTAGAACAGGAGCGCCATCTGTTTTATATTAGCCGCTTGTTCTGCGGCCTCCTTATTCTTTCTCTCCAGCACCCTTCGCAAGAATTCTGTATCTGTCTCCTGCTCTTGGCGCTGTTTAGACGCTGCTTCTGGGCTTTATTTCTGCCCGGTGAGTGCTGTCATTTTCATCAGCATCTCCTAGAGCTTTTGTTGCTGCTCTTGATCTTTCGTCAACGACCTAGTTTACGGCCGGTGAGCCACGGAAGCAAGGCTCTCCTCTTTTCCGGAAGCCATGTACACCGTGTGCACGACGATGCACCCAGACTGGGGGCATTTGGATCCAGCACCCTTGGGATTTACCGCCGTCGGTGGGAGATTCTCCGGCCTTCTCTTTTTGTGAGAAGTCAAAGTTGAAGGATCCATTGTAACAGGCGCCTTCATGAAAGAAGTCCCTCGTTGCATGGTGGAGGGATGGTCCTTCTCTTGCCGAGCCTTTGTTTTCTTCAGTCGGTGAGAGTAGCCTTTATTGATCACAGAATCTTGGACCTTCCGCCATACCCTGTAGACTTAGGAAGACAGCCGCTGAGGGGGCTTCTCTGGCTTCACCTGTATCATGTTTTCAACAGGTGGAGGCGATTTCTTCAGCACTACGGTCGGAGAGTTCTTTCGCACCCTCCTAAGCAGATCAAAGTTATTCCCAGTTGGAACAGCAGCATCAACTTCCACCACTGGAGCTGGTCAAGTAAGTCCAGAGGGGGAGTTACCCCCAGCTCTTCTCACTCGGCTCCAGCGAGCATGTCTTGCAGACAGGATTGCCTCAGTTGTGGTAGTGGCTTCATCATGCCCCCTGCTTTGGTTAGGGGCCAGTTCCGGGGCCAGCCTGTTGAAAACTAGCATCCATTGAGATGGGATGGCCAGTCTTTCGAAGGCCGACCTTTTAGTAGGGGAAGCAGTCTTGATGACTTCGCCGGAAGCAGGAGTTGGAACAGCCAATCTCACGAAGACTGATCCTTTAGCAGGAGAAGCATGTTCATACCATAATATTGCATTATTATATTCCCCATTTTTATACATTTTACAAATAAATAGGTGCTTTTGACCCATGTCTGCAACATAGTACAGGTTACAGGTTCTTTGAGCAAAAACAGTGAGAAAGATAAAAGATGATGCAAAAAGTGGGACTACAACCAACAAATAGAAGGATCTTGATCAAGCCTACATAAAGATCAGTTCACAAAATACAAGGCATCGCAAGGTTCAAGACTTCGACACGAAGCAAGTGGTAAAAGTCCACGACTTTACTCACTGTGGAAATCTGGAAGAGAACCAGAAGCTATTCTGAAGAATAAAGTGAAGAAAAACATACCCAAATGCAACCAGAACCCAACCCAGAAATTTCAGCCCACAATCACTTCTTTTGGCCGCGGAACCACGGCCAAACCAGGGCTGCGGCCGCGGTTCCACGGCCGTGTGATGCACGTAGAGGTGGAAAATTTTACCAAAAAGAAGGGCGGCGCTGACTAAGTCTTCCTAAGGGTATTATTGTAAATGCAGACATGCGGCGATTGTAAACCTAGGGTTTTTTATGTCCTATAAATAGATACCCAAATTCTTGTATTAGGCTATGCCTCCTTTCATTAATAAAATTCAGAATTCATTTTGGAGAGCATCAATTTGTAAGTTCTTAATTTATTTTTCTGCCTTAGCATAAATTTCTTATCTGCCCTAGTTAAATTTAATTCCTTGCCTTAGTTAGATAGTTAGATCTTTTATTCTCTGCCATAGATAAATGTTTTTCAATTCCCTAATGAGCGAGTAGTCTCCTCGCTTGTTAGGGTTAGATTTGGGGAAGGTTTGAGAGATGAAGATCTCTCACCCTTTCTTGCCCATCACATATAATTAAGAGGACTCCATGCATACATGCACATACCGCTCCCTACGGCACCCTATCCCACGAGGTAGCGGTGATACCGTAGTATAAAGGCCCGGTTGCGCGTGTTTTCCATGGAGGTTAGGGTAAGGATTGATAAAGGAAGGACAAGAACCTAGAGGAAGAAACATCTTTTCAAATGGTTCTAATCCCCTCTATTAATAATTACCATAACTCCTAATAGATCTTCATATGGGTATAGAAAGCGGTGAGATTTATTGACTTTCCAAACTTAACCTAAACCTAACCCTAGCAAGAATTAGATCTAGATTAATTTAGTTTTTAGATTTAATTGATCCGTTCACACCGTTCGAAATTAACTCGTAAAAGTGATTAGGAAATTCACAAAATCCCTGTGGACCGACCCGTACTCACCGACTAGCTACCAAGCGACGCCGTTCTTGATTGCGGTTTAGAAATATTTTTGACATACGAATCAAATCGCACCGTTGCCGGGGATGGCGTGTTATTTCCTTTTTGTGATTTCGGGTTAATATAAAAAAAATCATAAAAAACTGAAAAATTAAAAAAAATATAAAAATTTATCATCTTTGTATTTTGTGAAGGGTATTCTTGTTTGAATTTTGCAGGATCTACAATCGAGTTCGGATCTGGAAAAATTCAGAGATCAAAACAGAAAAAGAAAGATCTGAACAGCAGAGGAATTCAGCAGCAGAACAACAGAAAAAATCTTGGGATCTGATCCAGCTACCTGACCGCGGAACCGCCGCATTAGGCCCCTTCTGACCGCGGAAACGCGGCGACGTGGTGACATCATCGTGTGAAAAAATCTCGGGAATCTGACTGAACATTTCACCGCGGAAACGCAGCAGTAACCCCTCGTTGGCGGCGGAAATGTGGTTGTAGGGACGATTCATCCTCTGCAAAAAGCACTGTTTGTTTTCTTTCTTTCTCCTTTGCAAATCCTGATATATCTTTTGTCAAATCTCCTGCAGGATTCTTTGCGCTTAAAAAATCTTCCCCCTTCTCAATAACAAATCTTGTGCAGGATTCTTTGCGCCGCGCTTAAAATAAAAAAAAATTGATTGCAAGTGATTTTTTCTCTTTTGCATATCTTTAATCGGACTTTAAGGGGCTTGAAACCAATCCAGATTGGGTAGGGATTTCATCACCCTTCCCAGGACCCCAGAAATCACATAAGGCATATGCATTGACCAATATCTAATTAAAAAATACAAGACTCAGCCCTAAGGACGTCGCGCTAATAGGACAGAGGACTAGTTGTAGGCATCGGCCGTTGATCCTAACCTGACTTTGCGGTGTCTAGGCAAGTGTGTCTGAAGCGAGTGGTTACTTAATTAGGACCACTACTTTTGTAGTGGGGAGCCTCCCACTCACCTGGCACTTATCTGGCCGCAATTAGTGATGAAGAGGCGGTTTGATGTCCTATTTCTAGCCCTTGGGAACAGTTAGGAGCTGTCTAGCTGACCTAGGTGACCCTAGATCTAGGTCTGATTGTGCATTTTTGGTTGATCGAAAGTGTGTCTAAGCCCTTTATCGAAAATCTTTTTGGCAAACAGTTCCAAATAAAGAGAAAAAGAAAACAAAAAGAAAAATTTTATAAAAACTTGCAAAATTTTGTCGCTAAGAATTCCTTGCACTCCACTTACACCCACCTTCTTTCTCTTCTCCTTCTGACATCATGGGTACCCCACCTCATAAATCTCTTGCCGAACTTTGGTATCCTGAACCTAACTTTGCCTCGTACACGAATTGTTTCAGTCGATTTAAGGACGACCCCTCCATTTCCAAAATTTCTTTGAAAGATCAAATAGAAGCGTCTAGGAGAAACAGTTCGACGTTGCAATCCACTTTGTATCAACCATTTCAACCTTCAGCACCTTCGTACGTTGATACCACTTTTTCGAGTCCTGTTGTAACTCCTAAACCGATGTCTATTGCTGAGCATATTGCACAATCTCGTAGCCGATCTTTCACTCCTCTCCACACATCCAGTTATAGGGATCAACAAGTCCATTCACCTTTTTATACAAATGTTGATCCTACTCTTGTCCAACCATCCAATTCTTATCAGTCCTACCCGACTTTCCCTCCTTCACTAGACATTGCTTCTACACAGCCAGTTGGGAGTTTCACGTATCCAAACAATTTCGAATCTTTTACCAAAACCCCTTCACAACCCATGTCTAGTTTGGAACAGTCGTTGGAAGCTTATATTTTAGCAACAAACAAAATGATGAGGAATGTGGATGCATCCATGGCCGCCCTTATGCAACCTAGTGAACTGGCAGCTGGTTTCCAACTAGCTCCAAATTTTCCAATGTATGAGGAGGCGGTTGGACAGAGTGAGAATTTGAGAAGACATAGTGAGTTCTACACCTTTCCAAATCAAACCTACCCATACCCAATTGAAGCCCACAACTCCGGTTTTCCATCGATTGTCCCAAATGATTCACAAGTTAAAAATAAAACATCTAACGAGGTGTGAGACTTTGTAGTGCTTGATTTGCCAGATAGTGAAGAATCCCTTTCGAGTGAAACTACACCTAATCCTTTTGACCTTTACACTTCCACTCTAGAACCTAAATTGATAAATATCCATGCTTTTGATGAGGTGTCAGAAAAAATTGATTTTCACTTGATTGAGGATTTAGACGCCGGGAATATTTCGGATGATGAACCCGTCGATTTGATTGAAATTTTATGTCCAATTCATCATCCGGAGTCATTAAATGTTTCTCCCGAACTTCATATGCATCTTGATTTTGATGATAATGGCATGGATAAGCAAAATTTTGAGGAGAATATTGAGGAAATTATTGAGGATGAACCAGTTTTGTTTGATGAGTCGGATTTCCCAATTCATCATGTCCCTTCCACTGATTGTGTACACCCTCCTGAATCTTTAACTGATACCCTTCCTCACTCACTTCCCTCCGTCCTCGTTCCAACCTTGTAAGAAACCGTTACGCTTTCATCTCCAATACCAAGTTCGACGTACCCATGTTTGCTCATGAATCTTGAGGGATTTAATCTCATTTTTCTGTGGGTTGATAGATTAGCACAATCGCTTTTACACATCGGTCATTACAAATTGTGCTAATTTATACACTCCATCCCTACCCTCAAGTTTGTACTCCCACTTTCTTTGGTTCTTTTAGTCTTCCTTTAATGCTACCGAGTGTTGATGAATCACAATCCGATATTTTGAGTTCGATAATTTTCAATTGGACCTTCGATGAAAGTTTCGAAGATATTTTTGCCGACGAACTCGCATTCTTAAACGATACGAATTTTGTGATTAATCAACCTCCCCTCGAAGAAGTAGAACCACTACCATTTTTTTTTCCCTTCCGCCATTCTCCTCCACCGAGACCATATTCCACTCTTCTTCCCATACGGTCTCATGTGTTTCTCATCTCATTTCTTTACACTCCATTCTTTCACCAACCCCACCATTATCCCGATAGAATTTTTAAATGGTTGGTGCTAACTTTTGGTCTGTGTAAGGCTTTGTATAGTTTGATTTTTCTCCTCCCTAACTCTGAACTTTAACGTTGTTTTACTTAAATTTGGGGGGAACCTTGTTGTATATATATTTTGTTTTTCTTTTAAGAATAAAAAATAAAAAAAAATTATAAATAAATAAATAGGGGAGTGCCGACATTTTCAACCCTCTCAGTGTAGCCTGACAGTGAGGACACTGTCAAGTTTAACTTTGGGGGTGTGCTCGGTAAGCCTTCTTCCTTCGCATTCATGTGTATATTTTTGCATTTGCATACTTATTTTAAAACCCATAAAAAATTTCAAAAATTTCAAAAATTATAAAAATTAAAGTATTCAATTTTGGCTATAATTGACTTGAGTTTGACAAAAAGGTTAACTAGTTAGGAACAACTAGATCTTATACTTAGTAAATTAAAAACCTTAAAAATAACTTTTCTTAAAGTTTAATGGTAGAAAATATATGTCTTTGTAGTTTATTTAGAAATAGGCAAATTTTGAGTTCACTTCTTGGGCTAAGTCAAAACAAAGGAAAAATATTGATATTTTTATTAAAGTATAAGTTTGAAAGATAATTCCTAACTTAAGTCTAAATTCTGAAAATGTATACCCTACAATTTGCACAAACACGAACCTTGAAACTTGGAATAGTAGAAGAGACCTTGAAATGCTCTTGTCTAAAGTCCTTAGTACGATGAAAAATAAAAAATACAAGTGTGAATAAAGAAGAAGAAAAAATGAACACTAGTTTTTGTGGTTACTTAAGGCTGCAAAAATAGAAAAATATTTAGCGAGGGTGCTTCATCACCTAGTGCCTTAGACCAACTGGTTTGGGAGTCACTGCTAAAAAGCCTTAGGTGTTGCAAGACTAGGAATTACGCTTTAAAGTGCAAACGCATTTTGTAATCGGTCGTTGGTACCTCAAGAAGTATTATCGGTCGCATGAAGGATGTGTAAGCAAAAATTCATTTAAAAATTCACTAATTAAGAAGTGCTTTGGACAACGGACAAGAGTATGATTGCTTGATTTGAATTTCCAAGTGTAGGGATGATTTATACACACACGTAGGGGTATGTGATTGGGATTTAGATAAGAGATAGGAATGAAGAATAGGACTTGTATCTTTAATAAAGATGATAAAAATTCCTAAGTTGAGATAGAACCCTAGATGGAAAACTTAAGAGATGCTAAAAGCTAAGTAGATCTGCAGAACATATATAATCTTAAGTTAAATAATGAGAAAGTGTGAAGAATATGGGTGGATAATTTATGAGTCGAAAATAATAGAATTCCTTGTTAGAAAACCTAATTGAAGAATAAAAGTTAATGAGCCAAATTGATAGGATTTTGTGGGTAGTATCCGCTAAAAACACTCAGGAGACAACACTCCTCCTACTATAGACACCTAGAGGTTTAACGGCTTGTTGCACGAGCTCAGTGCAATCGTGTTTCCCTGCGAAAGTGAGGTTAGGTTTTTGTCGAGAATAAAACTGGGTTTGCTTGAGGACGAGCAAAAGATAAATTTGGGGGTATTTGTTCATACCATAATATTGCATTATTATATTCCCCATTCTTATACATTTTACAAATAAACAGGTGCTTTTGACCCATGTCTGCTACATAGTACAGGTTACAGGTTTTTGGAGCAAAAACAGTGAAAAGGATAAAAGACGATGCAAAAAGTGGGACTACAACCAACAAATAGAAGGATCTTGATCAAGCCTACATAAATATCAGTTCACAAAATACAAGGCATCGCAAGGTTCAAGAGTTCGACATGAAGCAAGTGGTAAAAGTCCACCACTTTACTCGCTGTGGAAATCTGGAAGAGAACTAGAAGCTATTCTGAAGAATAAAGTGAAGAAAAACATACCCAAATGCAACCAGAACCCAACCAGAAATTTCAGCCCACAATCACTTCTTTTGGCCGCGGAACCGCGGCCAAACCAGGGATGCGGCCGCGGTTCCGCGGCCGTATGATGCACGTAGAGGTGGAAAATTTTACCAAAAAGAAGGGCGGCGCTGACTAAGTCTTCCTAAGGGTATTTTTGTAAATGCAGACATGCGGCGATTGTAAACCTGGGGTTTTCTATGTCCTATAAATAGATACCCAAATCCTTGTATTAGGCTATGCCTCCTTTCATTAATAAAATTCAGAATTCTTTTTGGAGAGCATCAATTTGCAAGTTCTTAATTTATTTTTCTGCCTTAGGTTAAATTTCTTATCTGCCCTAGTTAAATTTAATTTCTTGCCCTAGTTAGATAGTTAGATCTTTTATTCTCTGCCCTAAATAAATGTTTTTCAATTCCCTAATGAGCGAGTAGTCTCCTCGCTTGTTAGGGTTAGATTTGGGGAAGGTTTGAGAGATGAATATCTCTCACCCCTTTCTTGCCCATCACATATAATTAATAAGACTCCATGCATACATGCACATACCGCTCCCTACGGCACCCTATCCCACGAGGTAGCGGTGATACCGTAGTATAAAGGCCCGGTTGCGCGTGTTTTCCATGGAGGTTAGGGTAAGGATTGATAAAGCAAGGACAAGAACCTAGAGGAAGAAACATCTTTCCAAATGGTTCTAATCCCCTCTATTAATAATTACCATAACTCCTAATAGATCTTCATATGGGTATAGAAAGCGGTGAGATTTATTGACTTTCCAAACTTAACCTAAACCTAACCCTAGCAAGATTTAGATCTAGATTAATTTAGTTTTTAGATTTAATTGATCCGTTCGCACCGTTCAGAATTAACTCGTAAGGGCGATTAGGAAATTCACAAAATCCCTGTAGACCGACCCATACTCACCGGCTAGCTACCAAGCGACGCCGTTCTTGATTGCAGTTTAGAAATATTTTTGACATACGAATCAAAGCCCCTTTGACGATTTCACCCACCGGAGCTAGAATGGCTATCCGTTTTGGGATAACCCCTTCAAGTATTGCAAACCTCTTTGCGGGCCCATTTGACCTTCGGTTCAGCCTGTTGAAGACTGAGGTGGCAGACTTGGACGACCCGTTGAGACGGGCCGTGGTGGTTGCAAATCTATCGAAGACCGACTTCTTTGGAGCCTTTTGTGATGGCACTGGGGTGCCAAAGCTTGTTGGCGGGAGCATGGTCCCGAAAAACAATCCAGTGGTGGCCTGAGTCGCCTGTTCCATTGGCATCGAAAAGATGCAGGCCGCATTTGGTCCGTACGTTAATCGTCCAACGGGGACGGAGCGGGAGTTGCTGTTGTAAGTACACTTGGAAGCCATTGATCTTCTTTTCTCTGCACAGGAGCAAGACACCAAATTTTAGTACCTCGAATCCACGGGCAACCATAGTAAACCGCGATTTGTTCACGAACACGACACACGAAGTGTGGAGTGGAAACAGGAAAAGGTCCCACCGGGCGTGCCATAATCTGTTCACTGCCAAAAACAGAGACTAAGCCGGGATGGATCGTCTTGCCTGAATTTAGGGGCAGATGCTATTTGGATTTATCCGTCCACCTCTCCGAAAATACTAAGTTGATTTATGGCACTATGTATCGAAGGTTTGGAAGGATGTGGCCGTTGTAGCAAACTTCGTCAGATTCCACCTCGTTTGCGAGGGGTTTTTGATTGTGGGGACGCTCTTCCCTGCAGGTGCAAGCCTCTGCAGTTAATTACGTAATCGCATCGCGATAACCACTTTCTCCTGCTGCAGAAGTTCACTTCGTGTTGTGTGTGTTTGTTTTATTTTAGGTTGCTCATTGATTGTATACGGAGACTAATTTATGTTGTCGCCCGTATGGCGTCGATTAGTCCAAATCCATATATCTTAGAATTGGGTTTGGGTTGATTTAAGGATCGTTGATCTGTTTTGAGATCAAGATCTACTTAAATGTTTGTGAGCAGTTGGGGCTCGATTGGTTTTTTGTTAAGGATACGTTAGTCTAATTTGAAACTAAAATCTACTTAACAAGGTGTTAGGATCATTCAGATCCAACAAAAGAGCATTCAGGCTCTATTGTTTTAGTTTAAGGACGTTACGGTCCGTTGTTAGTTTAAGAGCGTTTCGGTCCGTAGATCACCATTTTTGAGGTGAGGGTTTAGTTTAAGGACGTTTCGGTCCGTAGTAGTTTGAGGACATTACGGTCTGTAGTAGTTTGAGGATGTTATGGTCTGTAGATTACCATTTTTGAGGTGAGGGTGTAGTTTGAGGACGTTACGGTCCGTAGTAGTTTGAGGACGTTACGGTCTGTAGTAGTTTGTGGACATTATGGTCCGTAGATCACCCTTTTATGCCCATGTATTTATTACGTGAAGGGATATACAACGATGATGTGGGATACACCTATTTGGGGTGTGGTTTGGTTTAAAGTGTGCACGTCAGTTTAGGAAGTGCACCCAAAAACAGTTGGTTGTCGGGACCCGCCACCTCTCTGAAGACGTTGAGGAATTACAACAACATGCATCAGAGGTATGGAGAGATGTACTTTTGAACCAATTCCTGTGTCTGAAGGAAGAGATCATGGTGGACCATCTAAGAATCATTAGCCATTTTTGGGGGACTAAGATTAACTTAGGAAATGTGGGATGAATCATTTTGGATGTTATGAGTCATGTTTGGGGAGCAATGAACCCATAGGCTCAGTTGACCTGAATTAGGGACCCAACCAACTTGAGCATGACCCACTCAGTTTTATTTTATTATAAAGAAGTGCTAAGCACTGGTTTGGGCTCAGTCCCCTTTTCTTGCAAAAAAAGGCTGAGCACTTATGTGAGTTCTGACGCTCACACTTTACTCTCTCTTTTTTGTCTCTATATGGAGTGCTGAGCACTCTTTATGGCACCCACGTGCGAGGCACGTGAGGCGCTAGGTGCTAAATGATGAATGTCAAGCACTTTTATGTTCTGTGGCGCCCACGTAAAGGTTACGTAGGACGCTGGTCGCTGGTCGCCGCACCATTGAGTGCTGAGTACTCCTTATTTTGTAGCGCCCACGTGAGGGGCACGTGAGGCACTGGGCGCTGAGCGCCAACCACTGAGCGCTAAGCACTCTTTATGTTGTAACGCCCATATGAAGGGTACGTGAGGCGCTGCGCGCTGAGCGCCAGACACTGAGCGCTAGACACTGAGTGCTAAGCACTCTTTATCTTGTCTCTTTTTTTTATGATCCATAGGATCTTTATTTACTTTTATTTTCCTAAAATTTCCAAGAAGAGAGTTCTTCTTCCTCGAGAATTTAATTCTCTGTTCTTTTAAAGCTTTCTCTCTTTTTTTTTCCAAAGCCTATGAGGGGGTTCCTCCATATCAAACTTGAAGTCTTGGGTCATTTATATAATAGAGGAAAGTTTGTTGATTAGTTGAAGAAATCTCTCATTGAGAGATCCTAATTGATTTGGGGATTTTACCCACCGTTGGACCTTTGATCCAAGGAATTCTATTTTACAGAAAATATTTTTCTTGTTTTTAACAAGATTAGGGAAATATTTCCCACACAAAATTTATTCTGTAGATCGGTGATTCTTTAATCACCATTGGATTTTTAATCCATCGGTACTCTGTTTTACAGAGAGTAATCTTTCTTGTTTAGAAAGAATTGAGGAATATTTTCTCAACAGAATTTAATTCTACATTCTGATAATTTATCATCTCCGTTGGATCTTTGATCCAACGGCTCTGTTTAACAGAGAGTAGAATTTAATTCTACCAGGCGCCGGCGCTCACGTGCTGTGCACGTGTGGCGCCAATAAGAGTTTTTAACTCTGGCGCTGGCGCCCTCGTGGCAGACATATAAGGCGCTGCCTCTTGAGTTTTGAACAGAGCTTTGCTCTTTTAAGAGTTTTTAACTATGGCGCTGGCGCTCTCGTGGCAAACACGTGAGGCGCTGCCTCTTGAGTTTTGAACAGAGCTTTACTCTTTTAAGAGTTTTTAACTCTGGCACTGGCGCCCTCATGGCAGACACGTGAGGCGCTGCCTCTTGAGTTTTGAACAGATCTTTGCTATTTTATTAGGGAAACACCACCCTGCCACCACCCATAGGTGCGCAGAATCCACCGCGCATCTCTATCCAAGAAAGATGCTACCCCATACGTGGACCCCTTCCTACTTGTCTGTATTTTCCATCAGCCAATGGGGATAATTTCGAAATTAAACCCCACTTCATCAACTTGTTGCCCAAATTCCACGGGCTTGAATCTAAAGACGCATACGTTTATATAACCAAATTTGAAAACATATGTGCTATGATGAGTACAATCCAACTTTCAGGGGGTGCTATGCAATTACGTCTTCTCCTTTTTACCTTGTGCGATCTGGCAGAAAAATGGCTTTACAGCACCGTCACACATTCTATCGGTAAATGGGATGAATTTGTTATAGCATTCCTTAAGAAATTCTATCCTCATTACAAAACCGCCTGTATTCCGAGCGAGATTAACCAGCTTGCCCAACTTCCCAACAAACCTTTTTGGAAATGCTTTGAACGGTTCAAAGATCTTCTTATCCAATGCCCTCATCACGGAATCGATATATGGAAACTTTGCAAAATTATATATAGGGGTGTTTATCCAGCGACAAAACAAATGCTAGAAACCATTTGTTAATGTCATTTCATATCAAAAGATGATGGCGAAGCATGGCAATTTCTGGAATATCTCGCCGAACAAACGTTACAATGGGAGAGCACTAGACCAACATCATCTTCATCTAGGGTAGGTATCCATTAGCTCGACGTTTCCATCGCAGTGAAAGCCGAAATGGCCGTGATGCAAAAGAATCTCGAGGCTATGGAAAGCAAATTCTTATCAACCTCCCTAAACCAAGTTATGCTCCCCAAAACCGTGTGTGGTTGCTGTTTTAACCCATCCCATTTAACGGAAGAATGTCCTTTGAATCCTCCGTCTCAAGGTCATGAACAAACTAATGCTGCTTTTCAGCAACAACCTAGAAATGACCCTTATTCATCTACATATAATCAGGGATAGAGGAATCATTCTAATTTTGCTTGGAACCAAAACCAATCTCAAAATCAAAATCAGTTCCCAAGCCAAAATAACCATCAAAGGCCTCCTCCACAGCAATAACCGCCACAACCACAAATTCTGCAACCTTTTCAACCGCAATATCTTCAAAATCCGGCCAACAACTTTGCTCCTTATAATAATATTTCGACGGCTGATACCAATAAAATCTCTGCACTCGAACGACACTTAAAAACGTTCATTAAACAATCCACACAAACGACGGCTAATTTAACGTCTTCTATCCAAATGTTAGTGCAACACACTGCTTCCCACAGTGAAAGCATAAAATCTATAGAAGCACAAATTGTACAATTAAATGCCGCGATGAGTGAGAAAGAGAAAAGGAGAATTCCATCTCAAGCTCTACCAAATCTCCGCCACTAACAAAGAGCAAATCTCATCCTTGAAAATCATAATGTGAGTGTCGTAACTATGTTGAGATCGGGAAGAGTGCTGAATAACTAAGTTGGGGAACAAGTTGAAGTTGATGATATTGATGAAACCCCGGCTACTACTTCTACTCTTACTTCGTCTAATCCAACATCTTCTTCCGAGCCTATTCTCCGTTTTCCAATAGGCTCGAACCCACAGCCCACTTCCTTGAAGGAATTACCATCTACGACCATCCCAAATCCAATTTTGGGATCTATTCTATCCCCACAAACTTCTCCTCAAAAGTTGGACCCAACCCTTATTGATAAAGCTCCTTTCCAAACAGGTTGAGGGCCAACAGACCAAGTCCCAAAATGGAGAAAATTATGGAAATTTTTAAACAAGTTAACATAAATATTCCTCTCCTAGATACTATCCAACAAGTTCCCTCCTTTGCGAAAATTCTAAAGGACTTGTGCACTAGGAAAAGAAAAATTCAAGTGCCTAAAAAAGTTTTCTTAGTGAGTACTTTGAGAAATTCTCTTACCCGATTGGTGCCCACGAAACGTAAGGACTCCGGTTGTCCTACAATATCCATAACTATTGGGGATAAAAATATCAATCGTGCTCTACTCGATTTAGGTGCTATTGTTAACTAGCTTCTGTATTCTGTTTATGAGCAACTAGGCATAGGAGAGTTGAAACCTGCGTACTGCACTCTCCAGATGGCCGATCGATCTATCACCCAACCTAGGGGTGAGCTAGAGGACGTGTTAATCAAAGTTGGGGAATTTATATTCCCAGTGGACTTTATGGTTATAGATACACAGCCTGTAGCAAACCCACGAAACCAAATTTCGGTGATTCTAGGTCGACCTTTTCTAGCAACTTCCAACGCAATAATCAATTGTCGTAACGGTTCAATGAACCTGTTCTTTGGGAAGATGACAATTGAGCTTAACATCTACAAGTTAGGAAGTCAACCCTCCGAACCTTATGCTCATATAGTTGATGTATGATCTGTCGAAAAGATAGTTTCCGACAGTTGCGAATTTGAGGAGCTTCACGATACTGATCTCGACGCCACTAGTGCGTTATTGTTTGATCCTGCTATTTATTATACACGTGAAGACCCTTCTATCGACAAGTCCACACCCGAGTCTGAATCCTTTGACTTGTCGAATGATTTAGTCGAGCTATCCGAGTATCATAATTTCCTTTCCGATAAGATTATCAATCAGAATATCAATGGATGTTTTGAAGACATTTTTGCTAAAGAAATCGCATTCCTAAAAGATATGGATGTTGTGATGAATCAACCTCTATCCAAAAAAGTTGAACCGCCACCCCTTCTTCTTATCAAGTCCGAGAATGCGAATATCCCATCTACTCCTTATCTTTCAAATTCTCGTTTTCATCTACCATCATTATTTCGTCTCTACCAACCAAGATGTAAACCCGTTCAATTACACCTTTTATCTCCTCCCCACTTCTTCACGTCTATGTGTAAGATCTTCTAGCAACCATGGTATTACATTGATAAAATATTCGAATGGTTGGTGTTGACTTTTGGTCTTTATAAAGTTTTGCATAGACCAATAATTTTACCCCCCTTTTTTATGATTTTAAATGCTTAAAACACAGTTTTAATTAAGTTTGGTGGGGAGAAAAATATTTTGGCTCTTGAAAGAAAAGAAATTTTTTACACAATTGTGAGCCAAAAATAAATTTGGGGGAGGATTTCACTGTCATTGACTTTTGTCCCCTTTTGCTAATCGTTGAGAACTTTTCCTCCCAAATCTACAAATCTTGATATTAAAAGATGACATCAGTAAGGACACTGCTGCAAATTGGTTTGGGTGAGGTTTGTGCTTATTCACACATCATTTTGCATTATACTAAATAAAAACACTAAATTTTTTTTATAGTAAAAGTTAGAAAGTGAAAAATACATATGAAAGATAGGAAGAAAGTTAAGAAATATAAGAAAATTAGATGTTTTTAAAATGAAACTAGTAATAGGTAGTCATGAGCTATTGTCCCAAGAATTAGTAAGATGAAAGGAATCACTAATCTGAGGATAGAAATAAGTCTGAAAAATAGTCTCTATTCTTGAGTCTAAACTTCTGAATGTTGATACCTTACTATACGCACTTGCACAAATCTTGAAACTTGGGATAGTAAAGAATACCTTGAAATGCTTTTGTCTAAAAGCCTTAGTATGAAGAAGAAAAAGATATATAAACAAAAATATAAATGAAATATAAAATATAAATGGTGAAGAAAAATGAACACTGGTTTTGTAATTACTTAAGGCAACAGAAAAAATATAGCGAGGGTGCCTTATCAGCTAGTGCCTTAGACCAACTGGTTTTGGAGTCATTGCTAAGCCTTAGGTGTTGCAAGACTAGGATATTGCTAATTACGCCTGAAAGAGTGAGAATATTTGGTAATCGGCTGGTTACTATCTCAATAAGTATTAACGGTCGTAAAAAGAATGTGTGAGCAATTCCATCTGAAAATATTCACCAACTAAAAAGTACTAAGAAAGATGGACAAGAGTATGATATCTTGAATTGAATTCTCTAAGTGTAGGGATGTCTTTTACATATATATAGGGGTATGTGATTGATGTTTGGAAGAAAGATAGGGAGGAAGACTAAAGACAATGTTTTATTTAGGGATATGTAATTTCTGATATCTTTTCACGACTATTAAGATATGGCTCATGTCAGCTAAAAAGTTAGTGTAGTTTGAAACACTTATTTTCAAGTTCTTTCTTTTATATGTTTCTTATCTTTGTATGTAACTTTCATCTTCTCTCTTTTATTATGAGATTTTGTGGGTGAAATCCGCTGAAAACCCTCAGGAGACAACACTCCTCCTACTAGGGACACCCAGAGATTTAAAGGCTTGTTGCGCGTGCTCAGTGCAATCGTGTTGCCTACGAAAGTGTGTTAGTTAGTTTTTTCTCTTTAATAACTAGTTTGCTCGGGACGATCAAAGATAAGTTTGGGGGTACATTGATCGTCCCGAGCAAACTATTTATTCAAGAGAGGGAGAAAAAGAAAAAGAAAAACCTAAGTAGCACACTTTCGTAGGCAACACGATTGCACTGAGCACGTGCAACAAGCCGTTAAACCTCTAGGTGTCCCTAGTAGGAGGAGTGTTGTCTCCTGAGGGTTTTCAGTAGATTACACCCACAAAATCTTATAGTAAAATAAAGAAGATGAAAGTTAGGTACAAAGATAAGAACTATAAAAGAAAGAACTTGAAAATAAAAGTTTCCAACTACACTAGTTTTTCAGTTGTTATGAGCCCTATCTTAATGGTCGTGAAAAGATATTAGAAATCACATCATCTCTCAATAAAACATCATTTTTATTCTTCCTCTCTATCTTTCTTCCAAACATCGATCATATACCCCTACGTGTGTGTAAAAGATATCCCTACATTTAGAGAATTCAATTCAAGCTATCGTACTCTTGTCTATCTTCCTTAATACTTTTTAGTTGGTGAATATTTTAGATGAAATTGCTCACACGTCTTTCATGTGACCGTTAATACTTCTTGAGGTACTAACTAACCGATTACAAAATGTGCTCGCGCATTTAGGCGTAATTCCTCGTTTCACAACACCTAAGACTTAGCAGTAGCTCCCAAACCAGTTGGTCTAAGGCACTAGGTGATAAAGAACCCTCGCTATATTAATTTTTTATGCTGCCTTAAATAATTACAAAACCAGTGTTCATTTTTTTCTTCTTCACCACTTATACTTTTTTTCATACTAAGGCTTTTAGACAAGAGTATTTCAAGGTATCCTCTACTATCCTAATTTTCAAGATGTGTGCAAGTGCGTGTGGTAGGGTATCAACGTTCAAATGTTTGGCTTCAAGAATAGGGACTATTTTTCAGACTTATTTTTATCCTCAGATTAATAATTTCCTTCATCTTACTAACTCTTGGGACAATAGATCATAACTACTTATTACTAGTTTTCTTTAAGAAAACATCTAACTTTCTTGCTTTTCTTAAACTTTTTCAATCTTACATATGCAGTTTTTCACTTTCAAACTTTCATTATCAAATTTTTTTTTGTGCTTATATATAGAATAATGCAAAATAATGCGTGAATAAGCACAAACCTTCCCCAAACCTGTTTACAGCAGTGTCCTCACTGATGTCACCCGTTATGCCTAAAAAAAACTGTAGACGTGGGAGGAAAAGTCATCAAAGGGGACAAGAAGTAATGACAGTAAAATCCTCCCCCAAACATATTCTTGGCTCACAATTTTGTAAAAATTTTCTTTCAAGGACCAAAATATATCCCCCCCCCCGAACTTGAGTGAAATATTATTAAGCATTTAAAATGAGGGGGGGTTAAAGTTATTGGTCAATATAAAACTTTACAAAGACTAAAGGTCATCACCAACTATTCAAATATTTTATCAATGTAACGCACTGGTTGGTGGAAAATCAGAGATTTGAAGAAGTGGGAAGATAGGTGGCGATATGGTTTACGTCTCGGTTGATAGAGACAAAACAATAATGGTGAACAGAAACAAGAATGTGAATGCTTAGGAATTGGAAGAATAGTCACATTCTCGTATGGGATAAGAAGAAATGGTGGTAGTTCAACTTCTTCAGGTAAAGCTTGATTAAATATAAAATCCATGTCATTTAGGAATGCAAGTTCGTCGGCGAAAATGTCTTCGAAATTTTCATCGATGGTCCGATTAAACGTTTCAATGTCAATAAGTGTCATGCCAGAATTTAACACACTTGATTTGTCAAAAATTATGGAGGTGGAAGACTCGAAAAGCTCATCTACCTCATTCTCAAAAGAGTCTACATCAAGTTGTCTTTCTCGAATTATCGAACTCGAAATATCGGATTGTGATTCGTCAACACTCGCTATCATTAAAGGAAGATTAGAAGAAGAACCGGAGAAAGTGGAAGATGAAATGGGTAAACAAATTGGTGTCTCGAGTATTGCTGAACCAGATGTAGGAAATGAAGGCTGAATTTCGTTTTGCTTTTCGGTTACATTTATCATCAACTTCAAGACACATATGGGGTTCAGGAAGAACAGTTAAAGGTTCGAGATGATGACCACATGGGAGTGAAAGGAACTAATGAATTAGTGGGACAAACTCATCCAAAATTTTGGGTTCATCATCCAATATATCCCCAACGTTAATCTCCTCAATCAAGTGAAGGTTAAGATTCTCAGACACCTCATCAAAAATAGGGTTTTCAATCAATTGTGGTTCTAGAGTGGAGGTGTAGAGATCATAAGGATTGGGTGTGGCTTCACTTGAAATGGACTCCTCACAATCGGGTAAATCAAACACTACAAAGTCACACAACTCGTCAGACATTCTATCTTTAATTGGTGAATCATTTGGTGTAATCGATAGATTTGTGAAACTGGAGTTGTAGATTTCAATTTGGGATGGAGAGGTTTGATTTAGAAGGGTGTACCGCTCTCTCTCACTACCCGAATTCTCAATTTGTCCTACGGCCATATCATACACTAAATTTTTTTGAGCTGGTTCGAAACTAGTTGCTTGTTCGTTTTGTTGTATGAGGGTAGCCATGCACTCATTCAATTCCTCTCTGGCACAGCGCGACACTAACACATATCCTTCTACGGTCCGTTCAAGACTAGACATAGGTCGGTAAGGGGTTTCAGCATAAGATTGAAATTCTTATGGATAAGTAAAACTCCCAAATGACTGATTAGAAGGGATGCCTAGAGAATGTGTTAAAGTCGGGTAGGATTGATATTGGTTGTGTGGTTGGCGACTGACAACAGATGTCATATACGCCACAAACCGAGTAGTAAAATCTTCGTTAGAAGGTGGTGGCGTTTGTTGTCCTAACGGTTTGACTGGATTGAAACTTTGGCCGTTAGTCTGTGCTATATACTCAGCGATGGACATGCATTTAGGAGTTCCCTCACACGTGTTGGATGGAGTATCAACATAAGAAGATGTAGAATTTTGATGCGGTTGATAGGACCTGGAGTGAGGTGGCCAACTGTTTCTTTTCGCTTGCTCTATCCGGTCTCTTAAAGACATGGTAGAGTCGGATGGTATATCGAAGCGATTACGATAATAAGAAATATCCGGTTCTGGATAGCAAAGCTCGGCAAGAGTTTTTCTATTTGGGTTACCTATTATAAGAAGGTGAAAAGAAAAGAGGGTGAAAAGATTTAAGCTCCATTTCGATTGTTTTGCTTTAAAAGTGGGACATGAGGGTTGACTTGACAAATCACAAAATGCACAAGCAAACCCTAAAACTAAGGTCACCTAGATCAAGCACTAGACCGCTCATAGACTTCCAAGGGACAAGCCACAGGATCAATCCTCTACCACCTCTTTATAACTCTTGTGGCCAGGTAAGTTCCAGGTAAGTGGGAGGTATCCGCTATACGAATCACCGAAAATAGCAGACCTAATTAAGTAACCACTTGCCTAGACACACTTTCCTAGACACCACAAAAGAAATGTGGATAAGCGATAGATTACCCACGACCTTCCTCTGTCCTATTTGAGTGCGAAGGTCCTTAGAGTCTTGGTCTAGATATTTTTTAATTAATATAGGATTATGCATATACACATTTAGTGATTTGTGGGGCCTAGGAAGGGTGATGAAATCCCCACCTAATCTGAATTTGGTCTTTGCCCCATAATGTCCGTATTAAAATATACAAAAACAACCCGCAAAACAAAACACACAAAAAGATTTTTGAGCGGCGATATTTTGCAAAGAATCCTGCAGAAAATATATTATTGTATTTTTTAGAGGAGAGAGAAAGATGTAAAGAAGATACCAGAGGAATTTGAGGGCACAACTCCCAAACTCCGCCACGGTTCCGTCGCCCAAACGCACTTCTTGCCGCGGTTCCGCCGCGGAGTGGAGAGTTCTTTGAAAATGTTTTGCTACGGTGGCCTCCCTTGCTCCTCTGGGTCTTGATGAATGTCTCTGAATCTTTATCTCCTCACTACAGTGACTCCAGATTCCCTCGCAAAAATCGCACACTAATCGTTAAATATGCAAGATGTGGTTTTGTTTTATTTATGATATTGATTGAATAAGAATTCAACACGAATAGTAAGAAAAAAAATATTACGCACGTATCCCAGGCAACGACGCCATTTGATTGATTTCTATTTTAGAGTGTGTAGTAACCGCAATCAATAACGGTGTCGCGTGTAGCTAGCCGAGATGAGTACAGGTCGTCCTCAGGGATATGTGGAATCTTTCAATCTTACTTTAGACGTGTTGATTAAAAAAGAAGAATAGAAGAATAAAGAATAGTGAGAATAATTTCTAGATCTAAGTTAAATACGGATGTAGAAAATAGATCTAGTTTAAATACAGATAAAGAATATATAAGAAGACGGCTTGTAGGGTTCGTTAGGATTTAGTAGTCATGGATAACTAATAAAGATTACTCATTTTATCTATTGATAGATTTAAAACTAGATAGATAGTGATGAATGAGGATTAGGGTTCTTGGAAGAAACTAGGGTTTCCACTATATTGACCCTTGTCCTTTCATTGATCTCTATTCATATCTAACCCTTAACAAAACAATTGTTAATCTGATCTCAAATCGCGGTCGAGATTAGCAATGAATTGGTAGCACGCCCGATTAGGATGTTAACAATTCTTTTGCTAATGTTTATAAACTTCATAAGACTTAAAAAAAGTTAAAGTATTCTCTCATCCATTGTTCTACCCTAATCCTACGATCCCTATCAAGCGGAGAATTACTCGTGCATGATGAAGATAGAAGAAGAACTGATAGAGAATGAAACCATAATGTAAATAAAATGCAAAATAATTAATCTAATGATCTACCTTTATTAATCAACTTCAAAAGTACAATGCCTTCAAGTTTAGATTACAAGAGGAAGAAGAAGTTGCTCTCAATCTCTGCCTTATAGAAAATAGATGCTCCGTCGAATCTCACGTCGCCTTATCATGTAGAATCGCGGACCTGTCATGGATCACTTGTTCTTTGACGGTGCTTGGCTTCGTGTAAAAGGTTGATGATTTCTAACTTTAGCCCTCGGTCTTTTATATAACCACAGAAGATACAAACCCTAGATCCCATGTATTAGAGATTGTTTTGGAGATCCTACCAAAAAAATCCCACTCCCTTCTGCCGCATTAATGCTATTTTGGCCGTGGAAGGGCGGTTATTTTGGGGCTTTAGGGCTTCAATTTTCAGGGCCTGCCTTCTGTTGACACTCGTATATTTCTTATCTGGAATCTTAAAATATTTCTTGAGTCTCTGCCAGTATTGATTCTTCGATTTTAGTTAACTTTATCGGCAGATTTTTGATTCCCGGCATCTCAATATCTTGATCTCCTGACCTGAGCTAAAGCTAGCACAATATCTCAAAGAATAATGTTAGTAATATTTAGTATTTTTGAGATATTATCCTAACCATTTGATATGATATTATATTTTAAGAATATTGATTAAGGATATTTGATATGATATGCATATTTAAATTATCAAAATATTATATAAATATTGTATGCATACATTTTCCTTCATAATGTTAATTATAATATATAAATATATGGTAAATAGTATTTTTACAGATAAACCCAAATATGTTCTATATTTATAATAAACACTTTAGATATTTAAGAAAAGTAAGGAAAATGTCATGTCAAAAGTGCGATATTTTAGACTGGACAGGGGTATTTGATTAGTCTAAAATATTGCACATTTGAATGAATATTTTCCCTACTATTGTTAAGTACTAAAACGTGTTTATTGTAAATATAGAACATATGATGGTTTATTTATAAAAAGTTTATTATCATATGTTTCTATATTATAATTAATATAATTAGGAAAAATATATGCATGTAATATTTAAATGAAATATTTGTAAATTAAAATATGCATATCATATCAAATATTTCTAATCAATATTCATAATATATTATATCATTTAAATGGTTAGAATAATATCTCAAAATTACCAAATGCTACTTATACTTTGATTTGAGATATTGTGCAGATATTAGCTCAGGTCTGGAATCCAAGTAAGAGATCCAAGTCAAATCGGGATATCGGTACCGAATTTACCAAAATTTAGAAGTAAATCGAGAGATCTAGCAACGACAGAGACTCAGAGAATTATTTTCAGAATCTAGACATCGAAAGGATCTCCACATGTCAATACAAGAAGCCAGAAAAAATCCTAAGTCATGATCCCACCAAAGCGCGGCGGAAGGGCGACCAAACGTGGCATTTTGCGGTGGTTCAGCGGTCAAATCTAGGCCGTTGGATGTGAGATTTTGGGATCATAATCTTAACTGCATCTATTCCTATATGGAATCTAGGGTTTCTGGTTTTAAGGACTATATAAGGGACCGAGAGCTGTACATTGAAAATCATCACTGAAGAGATCCAACAGATCCACGTATCCGAGTGATCATCATCTATTCATCTACCTCCAACAAGAGAGAGATCTAGAGCAAACTAGGGTTCTTGTATTCTACTTTCTAAGGAGAATTGTAAATGCAATAGTTGATTAATAAAGGTAGTTGTTTTCTATTATTTTTTTTGCATTTAATTTATGCACTTAACTTTCTGCATCTTCATTATGATTTCATTCTTCAATCTTTCTTCTAACTTAACCATGAGCGAGTAATTCCTAGCTTGCTAGGGTTTTTAGGATAGGGTAAAACAATGGATGAGAAAATCTTTTAAATTCTTTTATAAATTTTAAAGTTTATAAATGTAGGGTTACTAGGCACTGTCACAAGGGTCTATAAGGCATTAACCATGCCCGATTTAAAATTTAGACGTGCTGAATAACCCAAAGCGAGGATCTTTGCTAGATAATTAGGGTTAAACATGCAAGTAAAAATCTTTACAACTAAGAGAGAGGGATTACAACCTTTGTAGTCCGCTCCTTCGCTTCATAAGCTTCGAGTAGTAGTCTCTTCATCGCGATCCATGATCTCCCGGACTCAAAAGAGGCTCCACAAGCCGAACGATCCATGCTTGCTTGAAGTCTTCCTTCTCGAAGATGATCTACCTTGAAGTTTCTTTAACTCAAGCTCTCACTTACTAATGAAGTGAACACCCTAATCTAATTAGCTAGATTAGATGAGGATGATGAAGTAGGATTTATGCTCTCTTTTATTATCAAATTCTCTCACTAATCCATCACAAAATAAAAACGGAGAAAGCTTTTTATGGGCTCAAGGAGGAAGAAGAAGAATGAATAATCCTTTTGTAATGAATAATGAAATGTTAATATCATTACAATTGCAACCATGGTTAAGTCAAGAAAGATTTAACTATTGTAGAGATTTGACTAGGGTTAAAGGGTGTGGGTTGGGTTAGGAAAATATCTCCAAAAATATCAACCATAATATGTTTGCAAGAAACAAAAGAAAAGCTTCTAGAAGCTTCATGAATAAGCTAACCCAAATCAAACCCTAACCATGTTTAATCTCCACTAATCATGTTGCATTTGTAATCATAACATGTTACAATATTATATATCACATATATAATATATTTTTGTAACAAAAGAAAATAATACAATTAACATATATCGCATATATATCAATGTATTATCCGGTGAGAAAATGAAACAATAAACCGAGCCAATATTAGATAATGTAATGTAATATATCACATATATAATTATACATTAAATTATCGAATCAACACTTGATCCGATAATCCGGCTATATCGCATATAACCGACTAATATATCATGTACCGATTCATCGAATCAACACTTGATCCGATGACCCGGCTGACATCAAATATCGCGAGAATAGAATACGGTATCTCATATCGTATTATTCTCGGTCCCGCACATATCACATATATGCGCCTACTCCGTTTTGCCTGAGTCAAGAAAGCTCTGTATAGGACTCTAAAGAATCGTCAATACGCCGGTAGCAGGTGATGATCATATCAAACACCCACAAGCTGCAAGCGGTCAGCTAAACGTAACAGCCACCGAGGTATTAAGCGATCAGAAGATCAAAAGCAAGCCTGTACATTCTCCTATGAATCCAATAAGTAACACTCCCGTACAGTCCGGTCTCTTCGTCTGATATGTTGCATATCTAGTCTAGGGGTGGTATATGTCAGACCCTAGTAACCGATAAGTCATGTCGATGTGAGGCTCATAACAGGTCGAGAATCTACTGATAACACTTACCAGTAGTACTCTATATCATCCCTGGCCAGGGACTTCCAGTTATAGCCAATCGAACACAGCACAACATCAACTCCCTATACCGGGAGAGACGAATCCCCTCCTATCGCTCATTGCCTCCATGTGATTCGGGACTGTACCCAAAAGCCACCGTTTTGTATGCCCTCTTAGACGTGGTAAGGTGGAAATCAAAGCATAGTGGGAATCACACAAGACTCTATGACGATCTCGGGTCTACAGACTAACCTGTACCAGTGTCACCGGAGAACTGCCATCTGACGTGAGGTATAATACCATCTGGGAGTTCTCGGCGAGTCCGTCCAGTGTACCCAGTCTCCACTGAGCACCCATACACCATCCTTGATGTCAAACACCGATAGATATGAGATCATCCATCGCCCATCATATGGGTCAAGATGCATATACGCTAATCTACTATGGTGTATCGATGCCCTGTCTCGACACACCCTCGACTAGGAACAGTTATAGGATGTACTCGTTGACTACCCTGGCCCCACTAGTATGATCTCATCATAGTCCCAGTAGTCGATTTCATATCCTAAGGGCTTTATCAACATGTGAGAGTAAGACAATAAACTAATATAAGTCAACATTTTAGGATAAAGAGAAACCAAATAGCATACTATCATGACGAGCAAGAAATTCCTCTCTATATATATCCAAGCATCCATTATAATATACATCATATGTACAACAATGGCCTCTGGGGCATATATATAACTAACAATCTCCCACTTGCACTAAGGCCAGCTGTTGTAGTATCTCATACCTAGCATCCCGAATAATCTCTCAAACTGTATATGGGGAATAGCCTTCGAGAGTGGATCCGCAGTGTTATCCTTCGTATCAACTCTCCTGACCTCGATCTCCCGGCGATCAACTATCTCCCTGATCAGGTGATACCGCCTCAGAATATGTCTGGACTTCTGATGGGACCTGGGTTCCTTAGCAAAAGCCACAGTTCCATTGTTATCGCAATACAAAGGTATTGGATGCTCAATGGACGGAACCACACCAAGTTCATTGATGAACTTCTTTATCCAGATAGCCTCTTTAGCAGCATCGTTGGTAGCGATGTATTCAGCCTCCATCGTCGAGTCTGCAACGGTATCCTGTTTGAAACTCTTGCAACATACCACCCCTCCATTGAGGGTAAAGACAAATCCCGAGTGCGACTTAAAGTCGTCCTTATCACTCTGGAAGCTGGAATCGGTAAAGGACTCCACCTGGAATTCTCCATTACCATACACCAAGAACATCTCTTTAGTCCTTCATAAGTACTTGAGAATGTTCTTCACAGCTGTCCAGTGACTCTCTCCAGGATCTGCTTGATACCGACTCTCTACACTTAGTGAGTATGCTACATCGGGTCTGGTACATAGTATCACATACATGATAGAGCCTACTGCCGAAGTATAGGGTATCCCTTGCATGCGAGCTCTCTCCAAATCAGTATTGGGAGACATCTCTTTGGAGAGAGTGAGTCCAGAGATCGTGGGTTGGTTACCACGCTTGGATTCTTCCAAACTAAACCTCTTTAGTATGGTGTCAATGTACCTGGATTGGGACAATCCCAGTATCTGTTTAGATCTATCTCTATAAATCATAATTCCCAGTATGCAGGAGGCATCACCTAGATCTTTCATTGAGAATCTTTGTGATAAGAAGAGCTTGACCGATTGCAGCATAAGAACATCATTTCCTATCAAGAGTATGTCATCGACGTACAATACGAGGAAGACAACCTTACTCTTTGCAACCTTCTTATAAATGCAAGGTCCATCTACGTTTTTGATGAAGTCAAACTCTTTGACCACAACATCAAAGCAGATGTTCCAACTCCGTGATACTTTCTTTAACCCGTAAATCGATTTAAGCAGCTTGCACACCTTTCCGCTGCTCCCACTATCTATGAAGCCCTCTGGCTGAGTCATGTACACGCACTCTTCTAAATCACCGTTTAGAAAGGCGGTCTTAACATCCATCTGCCAGATTTTATAGTCATGGTATGCAGCAATGGCAAGTAAGACCCGGATGGACTTAAGCATAGCCACTGGAGAAAAGTTTTCGTCATAATCCACACCTGTTCGTTGACGAAAACCCTTTGCAACAAGTCTAGCTTTGAAAGTCTCAACTTTTCCATCTATACCAAATTTCCTTTTAAAGATCCAATTGCTCCCAATGGGTTTTACCCCTTCAGGAGCAACTTCCAAAGTCCATACTTTATTGGTGTATATGGATTCCATCTCAGATCGCATTGCATCCAGCCACTTCACAGAGTCACTACTCGTGATGGCCTGCTCGAAACTAGTCGGGTCATTATCTTCCATGATACAATCCTCGCTCCCACCATCAATGAGAAAACCATAGTATCTCTCAGGTGGATGAGAAACCCTACTAGATCGGCGGAGAGGCTGGGGTTCGTCGGGAACCACTGAATCCTCTGGTTCTACTAAGTCTTCTGTTACAGTTTGTGTCGCTGGAACCTCTTCCAGCTCTACCTCAATGCCACTAATTTGTTTCATAAGAAAATCTTTTTCTAAGAAAGTGGCATGTCGAGAAACAAACACCTTTTGTTCCTAGGGGTGGTAGAAGATATACCCTTATGAATTTTTGGGATATTCTACAAACTTGCATAAGACAGACCTTGCCTCAAGTTTGTCTGGATTTTGTCTTTTGACATATCTTAACATATTTAAGAGATGGTCTCTTCCCTTTCTATATCTCATATGGAGTGGTAGGCACTGATTTGGTAGGAACCATATTCAATAGGTGTATTGTTGTCTCAAGCGCATACCCCCAGAAGGAAATAGGCAACTCAGCAGTGCTCATCATAGAGCGCACCATATCTAATAGGGTGTGATTCCTCCATTCTGATACACCGTTGTGCTGTGGTGTATAAGGAGGAGTAAGCTGAGAGAGAATCCCATTCTCTTTTTGATAATCTAGGAACTCATTGCTTAAGTATTCTCCTCCTCGATCAGATCGAAGGATCTTAATACTTTTGCCTGTTTGGTTCTCTACTTCGTGCTTATATTCTCTGAATTTCTTAAAAGCTTCAGACTTGTGTCTTATCAAGAACACATGTCCGTATCTTGAGAGATCGTCAGTGAATATAATGAAGTAGGAAGAACCGTTCCTGGTATGTGTAGACATGGGACCGCATACATCACTATGTATCAGTCCTAAGAGTTCCTCAACTCTTGCTCCGTGTCCACTAAATGGAGTTTTGGTCATTTTGCCTTTGAGACATGAATGGCAAGTATCATAAGATGATAATTCGAACGGATTCAAATATCCATTTTTATATAACTTAGCTAACCATGTCGCATTGATATAACCAAGTCTACAATGCCATAAGAAGGATTCGTTCATTTCTAAACTCTTCCTCTTGTGTGTGTTTTGTATATTAAGGACTGTATTTTGATTGAGAACGTATATGCCATTATGTAACGAGCCTGATCCAATCAACTTTTGATTCAGGAATATGTTCATAACATTATCCTGTACTGCAAAATTATATCCTTCTTTACTTAATAAAGAAACTGATATACTGTTGCACATCATGTTCGGTATATAATAGCACTCGTTCAGAATCAATGTATTACTACTTGGTAATACAAGGTGATATTCGCCAACTGCTTTGGCTGCAATATTTGCACCATTCCCTACTTGTACGGAATGATCACCCTTTCCCAGTTCTCTACCTTTACATAGCCCACGTAACAATTTACATATGTGGGATCCCGATCCGGTATCTAATACCCAGGACGTAGGGTGAACTAAGAAACAATTCTCAATAACTAACACACCCGAAAAAGATGCATCGGCATGCATGTTCTTTGTTTGGGCGGTATGAGAATCCAGATATTCTCCTGTTTCCTGCTCAACCTTATAACTCTTATAAGAAAGAACGGGACCAACGATCCCCTGCTCAGTAAAATAAGCGGGTTCAGTCAATACATCCATATTATTATCTTGATTAAGGCCTGACAAGGTCGCTACCTGGAGAGAGAAAGAAGAAAACACTTTAGCAGATGCTTTTGCAAGATTAGATTCGTTATTATCTTATCTAATCAGGATGTCTCCCACTGTTTTTATCAAATCTTCCTTCAAACCCTAAAAGGTAAGATTAGCCGGGATTAATTACACCCTACAATTTCGTCAATCTTTCAGCCAGATCAGTGTTGGTACTTGAGGGTGGTTCCCCGTGCTTTCGCATGGACCTAATTAAAATAAACCTCGTTTTCCCAGCGGCATAACCCCGTTAACACCTTTCTAGACACCTACTTGATCGGCTAATTGTTCTGTGTAAAATTCTCCCAGGAGTAACTCTTACTCGCAGTGGGTATCGGGATCCAACTATCTCATAGGAGGTATGCAATCTCATTGCAAATTTCAACACTTGAAATTCCCAATAATGCTTTTGCCCCTAACGTGCTATGAACTTGACGAATACCAAACAACCCATAGTCCGCTAGTTATGTTCAACCCGTACATTTCTTGATTGAATTAAACCCACCCGTACGACCCTTGACGAATGCCAAACAACGCCGTACGAATACCCTAATCCAATCGCATCATATGCTGCAGATAAGTAGTAAATAGCTACCGTACACTATGCCTTGACGAATGCCAAACTACCGTAGCACGAATACTAAGTAATATCTATCTGAAATGTCGGAGGGCTACGCAGGTTTTTCAGAAAACTATGAGCGTAATGAACTTGATATCGTCGTAGAATCGAGTGATTTTTGAAAAAGGAGTGTTTTTGAGGCTTTTCTAGTTTCGCAAAAGAGGTCACTCCCGGTGAAGGGATCTCGGCTCTTTCCTCATCGAATAAGGTGCAGAGTATATCATATATACCGCTATGCAAAGTAAGAACTATATAGAAGCAATCAAAAACTAAACCGCAAGTTTGTAGCATCTGCCAGTTTTGCTAAAGAGGTCACTCCCGGTGAAGGGATCTCGGCTCTTTCCTCATCGAATAAGGTGCACGGTATATCATATATACCGCTATGCAAAGAAAGAACTGTAGCTACCCTTTTTATAAAGTTTTGATTTTACAACATCTTTTAGGTCTCTTTTCTTTTATTAATCTCATTAATAAAAATCCCATCAATTAATGCTTCCTAAGCATCACAGAAGAAACGAAAGCAGTAATATTTATATATCAACATATATATATAGTATAAGCATTCGTCTCAGGCAGTTTTATGATCTCATCACAGAACATTGCAGCAGAAGATAACATATGAAATATTGGATATACTAGGATGTCTGTGTTTTATTTCGAGCCAGTATAAAACACGGATTCCACGGTCGCGGTGAATAGCCAAACCCACATCCCTAGACCCCTACGAGAGCGGCAAGTAACACTGCCAATTCTAGGGTTAGGAAACCCGGTCTCGACTCCTCGAGATGGCCTCCCACTGTACCCTAGAATCCATTTACTTGTGCTCCCCTCTTCGGGTCTACCTAATGCGGAAAAGTAAATAATATACAAAGGTGACAACAACCTCAACCCGGAAGTGCCCCAATAAAGAATATTATATACAAATGAATTTTACATGAATGAAAATAAAAACCTTCATCTCACATAAAACCTCCGGCTATTCAGAACACGACGATCCAATATAATATATCACAGCAACACATAATATCTCATATCATCAACGTAAGCAAGTATGCGTATCCCGATTGTCCTTGATGTATAGCAATGAAGCCGGCGATACACCATATACTACGCTTACGGTCACAGAAAATAAAGTGTAGAACTACAACATTTGGAATCCACAATCACTTTAGACATCATAAATCCGAAATAGCACATACTTCGCATTTCATGCCTAACTATATGAATTCTACATATTGTATCACATTCCAGATAAATAGACAAAATTAAACTTTCCGATCGAATAATCAAATACCCAAGATTTCCTAAATAGCTCAACACTTGAGCAGAGTTCAAAAAATCCCAGAACATGTCACAGCCCTAGTGAACCAGCCGTAGAAGGGTCAAACCAACGCCTCACATGTGGCAACGCCAAACTACCACAAACCCAAAGGTTCAGTGGAAGTTTTGACGATCACATAATCGAGTTAAGGTTACGTTCTTCTAGAGGGTCCACAGATATGCTTGCATGTTTTTCCAAAAGTTTTAAACTCAAGAAAAATTCAACACTTGAAAGTTTTTCGTGTTGGGAAAAAATGAGTTATTGATATCCGTTCGAACATTTTAACACATTCTAAATTATCTGGAAAAAAAGACGAAGTTAAACTTTCCGATCGAATCAACGAATACAAAGTATCTCCAGAAAACTCAACACATGAGTAAGATTAAAAATTCCCAGAAGCAAGTATAAGCACCTACGGATATTACCTACAGACACGTGTCCCTAACACCCAAGTTCGGCCGCGGAACCGCCGTGCAAGGCATGTTCCTGCCGCGGTTCCGCGGCAACTTGAGGGAATTGGGGGCTCGTATTTAACAGTTATCCATAGAATCACCTGCTGAATTTTCTGAGTATTTTTAATACAGAAAAATCATATTTTTAAAAAAATTCCAGAGAGGGGTTCAAAACCGACGTTTCGGGGTTCGATCGGACTTTCAACTTCGTATACACGTCGTCTAATGCTCTAGCTAGGCTCTGATACCACTGTAGGGCTACTAGGCACTGTCACAAGGGTCTATAAGGCATCAACCATGCCCGATTTAAAATTTAGACGTGCCGAATAACCCAAAGCGAGGATCTTTGCTAGATAATTAGGGTTAAACATGCAAGTAAACATCTTTACAATTAAGAGAGAGGGATTACAACCTTTGTAGTCCGCTCCTTCAGTTCATAAGCTCCGAGTAGTATTCCCTTCGCCGCGATCCATGATCTCCCGGACTCAAGAGAGGCTCCACAAGCCGAACGATCCATGCTTGCTTGAAGTCTTCCTTCTCGAAGATGATCTACCTTAAAGTTTCTTTAACTCAAGCTCTCACTCACTAATGAAGTGAACACCCTAATCTAATTAGCTAGATTAGATGAGGATGATGAAGTAGGATTTATCTTCTCTTTTATTATCAAATTCTCACACTAATCCATAACAAAATAAAAACCTAGAAAGCTTTTTATGAGCTCAAGGAAGAAGAAGAAGAATGAATAATCCTTTTGTGATGAATAATGAAATGTTAATATCATTACAATTGCAACCATGGTTAAATCAAGAAAGACTTAACCATTGTAGAGATTTGACTAGGGTTAAAGGGTGTGGGTTGGGTTAGGAAAATATCAACCATAATATCTTTGCAAGAAACAAAAGAAAAGCTTCTAGAAGTTTCATGAATAAGCTTACCCAAATCAAACCCTAACCATGTTTAATCTCCACTAATCACGTTGCATTTGTAATCATAACATGTTACAATATTATATATCACATATATAATATATTTTTGTAACAAAAGAAAATAATACAATTAACATATATCGCATATATATCAATGTATTATCCTGTAAGAAAATGAAACAATATTAGATAATGTAATGTAACATATCACATATATAATTATAAATTAAATTATCGAATCAACACTTGATCCGACAATCCGGCTATATCGCATATAACCGACTAATATATCATGTACCGATTCATCGAATCAACATTTGATCCGATGACCCGGCTGACATCAAATATCGCGAGAATAGAATACGGTATCTCACATCGTATTATTCTCGGTCCCGCACATATCACATATGTGCTCCTACTCCGTTTTGCCTGAGTCAAGAAACCTCTGTGTAGGACTCTACAGAATCGTCAATACGCCGGTAGCAGGTGATGGTCATATCAAACACCCACAAGCTGCAAGCGGTCAGCTAAACGTATCAGCCACCCAGGTATTGAGCGATCAGAAGATCAACAAGCAAGCCTGTACATTTTCCTATGAATCCAATCAGTAACACTCCCGTACAGTCCGGTCTCTTCGTCTGATATGTTGCATATCTAGTCTAGGGGTGGTATACGTCAGACCCCAGTAACCGATAAGTCGTGTCAATGTAAGGCTCATAACAGGTCGAGAACCTACTGAAAACACTTACCAGTAGTACTCTATATCAGCCCTGGCCAGGGACTTCCAGTTATAGCCAATTGAACACAGCACAACATCAACTTCCTATACCGGGAGAGACGAATCCCCTCCTATCACTCATTGCCTCCATATGATTCGGGACTGTACCCAAAAGCCACCGTTTTGCATGCCCTCTTGGACGTGGTAAGGTGGAAATCAAAGCACAGTGGGAATCACACAAGACTCTATGATGATCTTCGGTCTACAGACTAACCTGTACCAGTGTCATCAGAGAATTGCCATATCTGATGTGAGGTATAATACCATCTGGGAGTTCTCGGCGAGTCCGTCCAGTGTACCCAGTCTGCACTAAGCACCCGTACACCATCCTTGATGTCAAACACCGATGGATATGGGATCATCCATCGCCTATCATATGGGTCAAGATGCGTATACGCTAGTCTACTCTGGTGTATCGATGCCCTGTCTCGACACACCCTCGACTAGGAACAGTTATAGGATGTACTCGTTGACTACCCTGGCCCCACTAGTATGATTTCATCATAGTCCCAGTAGTCGAGTACATATCCTAAGGACTTTATCAACATGTGAGAGTAAGACAGTAAACTAATATAATTCAATATGTTAAGATAAAGAGAAACCAAATAGCATACTATCATGACGGGCAAGAAAGTCCTCTCTATATATATCCAAGCATCCATTATAATATACATCATATGTACAACAATGGCCTCTAGGGCATATATATAACTAACAATAAACTTTAGCAAAATAAATGTTAACCTCCTTATCGGGCACGCTACCAATTTATTGATAGTCACGACCACGATTTGAGATTAGTCTAACACTTCTTTTGTTAAGGGCTAGACATGAATAGAGATCAATACAAGGACAAAGGTTAGTAGTGGGGAAACCCTAGTTTCTTCCAAGAACCCTAATCTACATTCATCACTATCGATCTAGTTTTAAACTATTAAAAGATAAATGGGTCATTTTTAATTATTCATCCATAACTGCTAAGTCCTATGAACCCTACAAGCCTTTTTCATTATAAATTTTATATCCGTAACGACAAAAAATCATCCTTCTTTGATCAACTCGTCTAAAGCAAGAAGAGAGTTCACATTTCCCTGCGGACGACCCGTATACATCACGGCTAGATACTAGCGACACTGCCTTGATTGCGGTTATTTCGAACATACTTTTTCATGATCAATCAACAGTCAAGACTTAGAGCTAGGATTTTGCTATTACTCCATTTTTGCTTTGACCTTTGGGTCCTTGCTGACGCCATGTCTATACTTCGCTGAAGTAGGAAGGACGTCCAAATAGTCTCTAGGCTGTAGATGTGCCACCCAAACTCAGTTCTTCTTTTGACGAAGCGTGATGGGAAAATATGGTTCCCTTTCTTTCATTTGTGCCTATGCATTGTATACAAGAGTCAGTATGGACCTACTTGCAGGGCATTTTTTTATTTTATTATTATTTTTATAGTTTCGCGATACTTTATCTTTTCAGTTTTTATATCGCAATAGTCGCGATTGCCCAATCATTTCGGTTATTTATCGCGGTACCTAATCATTTCGGTTATGTTAGATGCATTTTTTTTCCTTTTTTAGTTTTATTATAAGTCGGGAACTTGAGATCTGATGTCAATCTTGGTATCAGAATCGCTAAAATTGGAATATTGCCAAGAGCGAATCATCATTTGCCGTTGTCAATTTGAACAAAGGTGGCTTAGCAAATATGATTAGGATCCTGTTGACTAAGGTTTTTGACTTTATGAGCCTTAAGGGACTCATAAAGATATTTCTCCCTACGAGTCGAGAGAATCTCGTAGGAATATTTTCTCCTTAGGAGTCGTAAGGATTCCTAAGTGTATTTTCTCTTATAAGTCATAAGGATCTTATAAGAGTATTTCTCCTCGTAAGTCGAGAGGAGTTATAAGTGTCGTTCACCATATAGGGATATTTCTCGCCATTGGTGAAACTTGGTGAGAGATATATTTATTTATGACCGTGGATTGTATATGTAACGTGCTAAAAATAAATAAATAAATAAAATCCTTTAGGTGAATTTCTGGTAATCGGTAAAAAAAATCGTATTTTCCGTAAAAGTTAACTATAATTATTTTTCATCATAGACTTAAAAACACCTATTTTAACTATATAATTGCTAGTATTTGGTATTTATTTAGTCACTTATAAATTGCCATTTACTTAAATATTTTTCCTTAATTATTTATTTTAAATATTATTTTAAGCTTTCATTTATACAATTAATTAGTGCTAATTACAAATGAGAATGGGTTAATTACATTTTAATGAACCATGACAACATTGTAACAAGTTGATAATGTGTTCTCATTTTCTCACTTGTCTTCATGCTTCTAGATTTTTCTAGGAGTGAAAGAAATTGTAATAAAAAAAATTAAATGAAATGATGTAAATTGCTTTAATGTGAAATGAGGGGTTTTAATGTCATGGAAATTTTCCACACACTTCTCTCTCTCTTCCATTCTCACGTCATGGCCGTAATTATGCAGCCCCCCATTCCTTTTTTTCTCACATGCAACATCTCACAACTCACATGAAAAAAAAGAAAAGAAAAGAAAAAAATCTTGGTGCATTATTGGAGGTATGGAGGCATGTTTCTTAAGCTCACCACCACATTTCTCCTCATCCCCTCCTCCTATTATTCGGTTGCACAAGGGCAGCAGCCCCTTCACCATTTCCCCACTTCACTTTACTTTCAAAAATCCTTCAAATTCACTCAAAAATGCACACAAAATTCCACAAATCCCTAATTAAACCTTTACCCATTATTCTTTGGCCAAATTAGCAAGGATCTTGGAGCAAAAGAGAGCAATTTGGGAGGCTAAGATTGCATGCTAGGTCTCAAAATTTGTAAAGCTATAATCTTAAACCTTTGGTTAATTTCTTAAATCAAGCTTAATTAGGTATTAATATAGTGTTGATTTCAAGTTTTGGAATTTCAAGAGAAGGTTTTGAACTAAAATTAGGGTTTTTATTACTTGCTTATGGTTTAAATATGTAGTATAACATCTTAAGACAAGCAAATCCTAGTTTAGTTGCTAAATTGCTAAATTGTTATATTTAAAATTTTCCAAATGATATAAATTGCAAACTAGATATTTATAATTAATTAAATAGGAGAGAGAAAAATATAGTTAATATTCGTGTGACTTAGTTAAAATATTTAGTGAGCATTGTGGCCACTAGAATGGTTAAAACATCTAGATTTGAACTTAAATGGAAATCGATGCTTACTAGGTTTCGGAATAAATAGCTTTTAAATGAGTTTGGGGTTTTGATAAACTATGACCTATTTCATATAATATCTAGAGTGTTGTGAGTGCGCAATTGATGCGATTTTGGTTTTGGGTTTTAGGTTTGGTGTTTTTCATGTGTGGCGACCCTAGTTGTAGTTGTAGTGTGGTCGCGAGCACGTTTGTGCACCAAGTGAGTGTGCGTGTCTTGCCTTACGTATGGATTGACTTGTGTCGTTTTCTCCAGCGACTATTCATATATTTATCCTTTTATTTCTTGTGTGTGATCCTATGGTCGAGTGCAGAGGTGTAGGACACAGCGCGGAAAGACAGACGGAGATCGAATCGGTTTAGCCGAGGCGTCCCGGTGAGTAGATATAAACATCTATAGGGGATCGTCTGGATGGCGCGAGGCACCCAACAGTAGGGTTATTATTAGTAATTTTATTTATATGCGTAGCTCCTAGTTAGCCATCTCATTGCATCGCATCGTTATATTTATATATGTAAGTGATATCGTTTCATAGGACACTTGCACCATTACCATTGGTTCCTGCTGCACGTGCACTATTTATGTGAATACACACGCCATTGGTAATTGCTATGTCATGAACACTATTGAACCTGCTTAGATTAGTATCGAAAATATTTGCATCATACATGATATTTAAACTGGTAGTTGTATTTTCCATCTCATCAAGATTGACACTAAGGATTGCTAGTCGTTCATATACCGCATTTCATCATTCATACATAGTTTTCTAGTTATAATCGCATTTCATGATATGGATATCGTAGACACTATCATTTTCCTACATGATCATGTATTGTGATTCTTCTCGAGGATTTCAGTATTTATTAGATTTCTGGATTTTGGGGAAAACCGTAAGAATTTTACAAAATTATTATCTTTTAAAATGCAAGTTGCGGTTTTCTCATGATGTATGTGTCGTCCACCATGAGTTTTCATGTTTTTTGTTGGATTTCGAGACCTGATTCGAGGAGTGGATGAACCATCTCGGGTACATGGTGGGCCCGGTATGGTACCCCGGGGCAAGAAACTCGAGTTGTAGACGATGAGCCTGGCAGGGGAAGACTACCTACCGATGATGTTTGGCGCGGCGGATATCCGGAGGATACCGACCGTTGTCGTAAGATTTGATGATGTGGGCCGATCCGGACCGACGGAGCCCGAGATATTGAGACTTTGAGATATTGAGACATTTAGATATATATGTTTTGTGTCGATGCTTGACACGGATTTCTATGGATTTCTTTGATGATACTTCAGCCACTTCACAGAAGTTTTTCTAAGAAAAATAAAGATTTTTCCTCATACCAAACATACTCAGATTTCATGTTGATTATGCATTCACATTGCATACAGGTTAATACATTGCATCACATTAGTATATGCATAGGTTGTGACGCATTTGCGTGCATGCTTACGATAGCCTTATTAGATGTTACATACTACTCATGAGCTAGCAACTCATCCCCGTTGTGCCATAGTATCTTCCAGGTTTGACCGTCAGCACAGTAACGGGGTGTACTTTCTATTCCACTTGTTTGCATCGACTTACAGCTTGCTCACAGGTGGGTTTGGAGTGTTTGATTTTTCTTCCACCGTGTATTTTTTTTGTATCTAGTATACTCCATCTACCCTTGTATATTGGACTAGACGGTGAGATTTGTGATACTTGTACTTGTGGTTTCGTGTCGATGCTTACTTGAGCCGACATGTTGTTTTCTTACTTTCGTGCTTTTACATGTTTATTTTGGTATTGATGATATATATATTGTATGTGGTTATGATCCGCCTTTGGTGAAGAGCTAGCTCCCGCTTGGGGATGTCTTATTCATGATATATATGTATATCTCTTGTTTGTACCCGTTTCGGGTCCAGTATTTACAAAGGAGACTCTTCCGAAATTTCCGGGAAAATTTGTTGTTTTAATAAAATGTTTAATGCGACTTGTTTTGGTTAAAATCGCTTTCTTTTAACAAGTTTTCCTTCACTCTACTTCTAATTTTGGTTTAGATTTCTGGGCTTTGGCTTACTTAGGTTACGTTTCGCCTTTAGACGTTTCGTAATTTAAGTGCCAGTCACGTTCCGTACCTTTGGGTCATGACAAAGTTGGTATCAGAGCGATCGGTTTTACCTTTCTGAGTGTAGGATGACCTCTGGTAGATGGAGTATGTGACTTAAGCAGAGTGGTGTAGCGTGTGTATGATCCGCGGCATACTGACGATACAGTACTCTGCCTAAGTGACCTTAGAATATATATATATATATATATATATATATATATTTGCTGTATCTCCTTCCTTGACTCCAGAAATCCTTTGATTCGATCGCAATGTTCCTATCAATCCTGTTTCTTGTTCCAGCCACTATGCCGCCGGCGTCTATGAGGGCCAGAGGGCTGCTGCCAGAGATGAGTTTGGAGCAGGCTCGTTTGAGGCGAGGACCGACCAGGGCGGTATGCCTACCCCTTAGGGACAAGTGATCCGCTTTCTCCAGGACGAATGGCTAGGCTGGAGTCGAGTATTCAGGATGTGTGAAAGATGGTTGGATTGTTAGTTATGGCTAGCCGAGCTCCAAGAGTCGATGATGTCCCTCCTATTTCAAGGACTGCGATTGTACCTGCTGCACAGGCAGCTGTTTCTGTTGTTACCAAGATTAATTATGTATCCTTATAGGAGTTCTTGAAGCTGAAGCCTCCAGTTTTTACCGGCACAGATGCAGCGGAAGATCCGTAGATAACCCTCGATAAGATGGCTAATATTAGTCATTCACAAAGATGTTCAGACGAGATACGGGTTGAGCTTGCGAGTTTTTGTCTAGAGAGGTCTTGCTCAGACGTGGTGCAAGTCGGTTTAGAGAAGCCGAACTGCAGATCTACTTCTTATAATTTGGGTTGAGTTCATAGCTATAATTCTTGCTCGTTTCCTCCCGGCGAGCGTTCGAGATGTCCGAGCTCATAGTTTCGAGCCTTTGTATAAGGTTTCAGGGATGACAGTGTCCAAGTACGACATTTAGTTTATTCAGCGGTCCGATTTGCTCCATACCTGGTGGACACTGAAGCGGAACGGATAAAGAGGTTCGTGTGGAAATTGGACATACGGTTATTGCTTGCTATAGGCACTCGGCATTTTGACACTTATGCTGCCGTGATGGATGCACCCTTACTATTGGAAGAGCACTTTTCCGAGACTTCAGTCGTTTTTGGACCAAAGCGGATTTGTACCAGTATGCCAGCTCAGAGGCGGTTAGATAGACGCCGTTGTGATAGGCTAATCTTTTGGTCGCTCGATATGTTGTTCGTTCGTGGTTCGTTCGCATTGGAGATAAGGATTCTTTTGTCGATTTGATTCTTCCCGATATGTTGGACTTCAAAGTTTTCTTGGCATTGATTGGTTGGCCACGTGTTGTGCGTCCGGGGACTGCCGTATGAAGGCAGTCAGGTTTAGTTGTCTGAGTAAGCCAGTTCTTGTTTTCGGGGAGACCATAGCGTCTTTTTTCCCAGTTTGAGTTCTCTTTGGCGTTAGTCAGCTCTTGAAGAAGGGATGTCAGAAATTCTGGACGTATGTATATGATGTTGGAGCGTAGGGGTCTCGTTGGACCAGATTCCATTTGTGAGGGAATTTCAAGGTGTTTTTCCTGACGAGTTGCTTGGTTGGTCGCCAGAGCGCGATATTGTGTTCTGCCTTTAATTTGATTTCCGGCGAAGCGTAAAGAACTGAAGAATCAGTTGCAAGATTTATTGGATAAAGGGCTTCTTCGTCCGAGTGCGTCACTTTAAGGAGCTCATGTTCTGTTCGTCAAGGACAAAGACGGCAGTTATGTTGGTGTATCGATTTTCGTCATTTGAATTGGGCTACTATGGGAATAGATATCCCATACCTCGTACTGAAGATTCATTTGATTTGCTCCAGGGTGAGGGACATTCTCGAAGATTAACTTGCGATCGGGTTACTACCAGTTATGGGTTCGAGAGGATGATATTCCGAAGATTTTTTTTTCACACAAGTTACGGGCGTTATGAGTTTTGGTGATGTCGTTCGAGCTCACCAATGCCACAACAGCATTTATGGACTTGATGAACCGAATATCCAGGCCGTTCTTGATCAGTTTATCATCGTGTTCATTGAGGACGTCTTAGTGTACTTTTGGAGCCGACTGGAGCCTGGACAGTAATTGAGGATTTCGTTACAGACTTTGAGGGAGCGCCAGTTATTCATAAAATTATCCAAGTGTGCTTTCTTGCAGATATTGTTGAATTCTTGGGTCACGTAGTTACGAAAGATGGTACGTATGGAACCGAATGAGATCGAGGCCATTCAGCACAAGCCCAGACCTGTATCAGTGATGGAGGTTCGCATGCATTTTGGGTATGGACAGATGCTATTGACGTTCGTACAGAATTTTTCATAGATAGCTACGAGTTGACCGGGATGGCCCAGAAAAGAGTTTCTCTTCTTTGGATTGAGGTATGCAAGCAGAGCTTTTAACAGTTAAAGTTTCGTTGACTACGACGCTAGTATTGTCTTGTCTTCAGGATCAGACGGTGTTGTTGATTATGGCAATGCTTCTCGGTAGTTGAAGAAGCGTGAGTAAAACTATTTCATGCATGATTTAGAGATAGCCGCAATGATTTTTACACTTAAGATTTGGAGACGATTCGTGCCAGATATTCACGGGCCACAAGAGTTTAAGGTACATTTTCTTCAGAAGCGAGATCTGAAATTTGAGATAACACAGTTGAATGGAGCTAGTGAAAAAATATGACGGCAAGATAAATTATCATTCGGGCAAGGAGAATGTTGTAGCAGATGTTTTGAGTAGGAAGCCGGAGGTAGCTTTTCTTGTGTAACACAATTCAGAGATAGTCGACGGCAGATTGGAAAATTCTATATGACAGCCGAGTATAGTTCGAGTCTACATCGACCGGGGGACAACTTGTCCGTGTCCGTGCACATCCTCCGTTATTTGATCGTATCTGTGAGGCACATTCCGATGACGTTTGTTGGTCGGAAATCATAGAGCAGGTTCGATGGGGGCAAAGATTCAGAGTTCGTGATTGATGATCAAGGAATGCTAAGATTTAGGATTCGACCATGCGTACCAGATTCCGAGGGACCATGATGTGAAAGTTTAGAGGAGGCATACCAATCGACATATAGTGTTTATCCGGTTTCCACCAAGATGTATCATGACTTAAGAGATGTCTACCAGTGTGAAAGGATGAAGAGAGACGTCACAGATTTTGTTTCAGGATGCTGACTTGTCAGTAAGTCAAGGCCGAGTATCAGAGGCCAACAGGAGAATTACAACCTTGCCCATTCTGGAGTGGAAATGGGAACAGACTTCTGTGGATCTTATTGTAGGTCTACCTAGGATCAGTCAAGAATATGACTCTAATTAGGTGACGGTAAACCGATCGATGAAAGTAGTTCACCTTTTACTAGATAAGACGACTTTCGAACCCGTTCAGTATGTTCAGATGTATGTTGATAAGATGGTACGACTGCATGGAGTTTCGTCTTGTATTTTGTCCGATAGAGGCACTCAGTTAACCAGTTGGCTATGGAAGAAACTTCAGAAGGCTTTGGACACCAATTGAGATTCAGTGCAGTTTTCTATCCGCAGACCGACGGTCAATCAAAGAAGACCATTCAAATTCTTGAGGACATGCTCCAAGCTTGCGTTCTAGATTTCGTGGCAGTTGGGATCGCCACTTACCATTGATAGAGTTTTCCAATAATAACAGCTTCCAGGAGAAAATTCAGACGGCGCCCTTCAAGGTATTATATAGGAGGAAACGTCGATTACCCGTAAGTTTAGCAGTATGTTGGACAGAGCTCAGTGAGAGCAGTATTTTGGGGCCACAGATGGTTTAAGAAACGACCGAAAGGATTCAGTGATTCAGTATAGGTTGAGAGTGGCCCTGAGCGGGCAAAAATCTTATCTAGACCGACGTCGGCATAGACTTAAGTTTACTGTTGGCGATCATGTTTTTCTTAAAGGTTTCTCCGATGAATGGAATGTTGAGATTCAGGAGGAAAGGAAAACTTAGTTCTAGATATATGGGTCCCTCAGAGATTCTCAAGCGTGTTGGCGTAGTGTTTATTGTGTGGCACTTTTACCTAGTTTTCCAGATTGTTCGTTCTGTATTTTATGTATCGATACTCCGGAAGTACCTTCATGACCCTCTTACGTGATGCACCACTAGACGTTTTAGTTGGAGCGCAATCTTTCTCTCACAGTGCAGCCGATAATCATTCTAGATCGGCAAATGATGAAACCCGTTTTGATTCTTTGGCGTGGCCGAGCGGCGAAGAGGTTAAGTAGGAAGCCGAGGTCGAGATGTGGAAGCAAGGTTCCCATCTCTTCGATGGTACGTGTAGTTAGATTTTAAATTCGGGGACCGAATTTCCTTAAGGGGGAAGATTGTAACGTGCTAAAAATAAATAAATAAATAAATAAAATCCTTTAGGTGAATTTTCTGGTAATCGGTAAAATAAATCGTATTTTCCGTAAAAGTTAACTATAATTATTTTTCATCATAGACTTAAAAACACCTATTTTAACTATATAATTGCTAGTATTTGGTATTTATTTAGTCACTTATAAATTGCGAGTTACTTAAATATTTTTCCTTAATTATTTATTTTAAATATTATTTTAAGCTTTCATTTATACAATTAATTAGTGCTAATTACAAATGAGAATGGGTTAATTACATTTTAATGAACCATGACATCATTGTAGAAGGTTGATAATGTGTTCTCATTTTCTCACTTGTCTCCATGCTTCTAGATTTTTCTAGGAGTGAAAGGAAATTGTAATAAAAAAAATGAAATCAAATGATGTAAATTGCTTTAATGTGACATGAGGGGTTTTAATGTCATGGAAATTTTCCACACACTTCTCTCTCTCTTCAATTCTCAAGTCATGGCCGAAATTATGCAGCCCCCATTCCTTTTTTCTCTCACTTGCAACATCTCACAACTCACATGAAAAAAAAAGAACGGAAAAGAAAAAAAGCTTGGTGCATTATTGGAGGTATGGAGGCATGTTTCCTAAGCTCACCCCCACATTTCTCCTCATCCCCTCCTCCTATTATTCGGTTGCACAAGGGCAGCAGCCCCTTCACCATTTCCCCACTTCACTCTACTTTCAAAAATCCTTCAAATTCACTCAAAAATGCACACAAAATTCCACAAATCCCTAATTAAACCTTTACCCATTATTCTTTGGCCAAATTAGCAAGGATCTTGGAGCAAAAGAGAGCAATTTGGGAGGCTAAGATTGCATGCTAGGTCTCAAAATTTGTGGAGGTATAATCTTAAACCTTTGGTTAATTGCTTAAATCAAGCTTAATTAGGTATTAATATAGTGTTGATTTCAAGTTTTGGAATTTCAAGAGAAGGTTTTGAACTAATGTTAGGGTTTTTATTACTTGTTCATGGTTTAAATATGTAGTATAACATCTTAAGACAAGCAAATCCTAGTTTAGTTGCTAAATTGCTAAATTGTTATATTTAAAATTTTCCAAATGATATAAATTGCAAACTAGATTTTTATAATTAATTAAATAAGGGAGAGAAAAATATAGTTAATATTCGTGTGACTTAGTTAAAATATTTAGTGAGCATTGTGGCCACTAGAATGGTTAAAACATCTAGATTTGAACTTAAATGGAAATCGATGCTTACTAGGTTTCGGAATAAATAGCTTTTAAATGAGTTTGAGGTTTTGATAAACTATGACCTATTTCATATAATATCTAGAGTGTTGTGAGTGCGCAATAGATGCAATTTGGGTTTTAGGTTTGGTGTTTTTCATGTGTGGCGACCTTAGTTTTAGTTGTAGTGTGGTCGCAAGCGCGTTTGCGTACCAAGTGAGTGTGCGTGTCTTGCCATACGTATGGTCGCGAGCGCGTTTGTGCACCAAGTGAGTGTGCGTCTCTTGCCATACGTATGGATTGACTTGTGTCGTTTGTTCCCGCGACTATTCATATATTTGTCCTTTTATTTCTTGTGTGTGATCCCAGGGTCGGGTTCAGAGGTGTAGGACGCGGCGCGGAAAGACAGACGGAGATCGAATCGGTTTAGCCGAGGCGTCCCGGTGAGTAGATGTATACATCTATGGGGGATCGTCTGGATGGTGCGAGGCGCCCGACAGTAGGGTTATTAGTAGTAATTTTATTTATATGCGTAGCTCCTAATTAGCCATCTCATTGCATCGCATCGTTATATTTATATATATAAGTGATATCGTTTCATAGGACACTTGCACCATTACCATTGGTTCCTGCTGCACGTGCACTATTTATGCAAACACACACACCATTGGTAATTGCTATATCATGAACACTATAGAACCTGCTTAGATTAGTATCGAAAATATTTGCATCATACATGATATTTAAACTGGTAGTTGTATTTTCCATCTCATCAAGATTGACACTAAGGATTGCTAGTCGTATATATACCGCATTTCATCATTCATACATAGTTTTCTAGTTATAATCGCATTTCATGATATGGATATCATAGACACTATTATTTTCCTACATGATCATGTATTGTGATTCTTCTCGAGAATTTCAGTATTTATGAGATTTCTAGATTTTGGGGAAAACCGCAAGAATTTTACAAAATTATTAACTTTTAAAACGCAAGTTGCGGTTTTCTCGTGATGTATGTGTCGTCCACCATGAGTTTTCATGTTTTCTATTGGATTTCGAGACCCGATTCAAGGAGTGGATGAACCATCTCGGGTACATGGTGGGCCCGGTATGGTACCTCGGGGTAAGAAGCTCGAATTCTAGACGATGAGCCTGGCAGGGGAAGACTACATACCGGTGATGTTTGGCGCGGCGGATATCCGGAGGATACCGACCGTTGTCGTGACATTTGATGATGTGGGCCGATCCAGACAGACGGAGCTCGAGATATTGAGACTTTGAGATATTGAGACATTTAGATATATATGTTTTGTGTCGATGCTTGACATGGATTTCTATGGATTTCTTTGATGATACTTCAGCCACTTCACAGAAGTTTTTCTAAGAAAAATAAATATTTTTCCTCATACCAAACATACTCAGATTTCATGTTGATTATGCATTCACATTGTATACAGGTTAGTACATTGCATCACATTAGTATATGCGTAGGTTGTGACGCATTTGTGTGCATGCTTACGATAACCTTATTAGATATTACTTACTACTCACAAGCTGGCAACTCACCCCTGTTGTGCCACAGTATCCTGCAGGTTTGACCCTCAACACAGTAACGGGGTGTACTTTCTATTCCACTTGTTTGCATCAACTTACAGATTGCTCACGGGTGGGTTTGGAGGATTTGATTTTGCTTCCACCATGTATTTTTATTTTGTATCTAGTATACTCCATCTACCCTTGTATATTAGACTAGACGGTGAGATTTGTAAGACTTGTACTTGTAGTTTGGTGTCAATACTCACTTGAGCCGATGTGTTGTTTTCTTACTTTCGTGCTTTTACATGTTTATTTTGGTATTGATGATATATATTGTATGTGGTTGTGATCTGCCTTTGGCGAAGAGCTAGCTCCCGCTTGGGGATGCCTTATTCATGATATATATGTATTTCTCTTGTTTATACCCGTTTCGGGGCTAGTATTTACAAAGGAGACTCTACCGAAATTTCCGGGAAAATTTGTTATTTTAATAAAATATTTAATGCGACTTGTTTTGGTTAAAATCGCTTTCTTTTAACAAGTTTTCCTTCACTTTACTTCTAATTTTGGTTTAGATTTCTGGGCTTTGGCTTACTTAGATTACGTTTCGCCTTTAGACGTTTCGTAATTTTAGTGCCAGTCACGTTCCGTACCTTCGGATCGTGAAAGTATACAAGTGTCAATACTGGACCACTTGTACGGTAGGAAAGTTTTATAGGGTTTTGTTAGCTTAAGAATAGGTTTAGGTATTTGTATCTCAAGTCTTTAAGCCGTGAGGGTCTTATGGAGGGTATATTCTTCTTACGAGTCATGAGGATCTCGTAAGTGCATTTCCTTCTTAGGAATTGTATGGATTCCTAAGTGTGTTACTCTTTTGCAAGTCGTAAGGATCTCACGCAGGTGTTTTCTTCTTACAAATTAGTGAAGTTTTTTTTACGAGTTCGTGCCCTTTCGGGTTTTCACTAGCTCGCCGGCAGTCCTGCTGTTTTTACTCACGGTGCCCTTTTGGGTTTTCATTCGTGCCCATTTTGATTGTGGACATACCTTTTTTTATGAGTTCGTGCCCTCTCGGGTTTTCACTAGCCTGCTGGAAGCCCTGCTATTTTTACTCATGGCGCCCTTTCAAGTTTTCATCCGTGCCCATTTCACTTATGGACATACCTTTTTTTTTATGAGTTCGCGCCCTTTTGGGTTTTCACTAGCTCGCTAGAAGCTCTGCTGTTTTTACTCACGGCACCCTTTCGGGTTTTCATCCGTGTCTATTTCACCTGTAGACATACCTTTTTTTAGGCGGCTCGTAAGGTAATGCACCATTAGTCGTATGCCCTATTTTAAAAAAAAAAGACTACATCATGTGGGACCTAGAAGAGTTATGAAGCGTTTATGCCCAAGGATTGTATACAGTAATTAATATGGGGATTCACCGTATGGTTAAACATGTGAATTTAAGGACATGACGGTCCATTATCGCCGTATTTTGGGGCGAAATGCTAGTTTAGAGACGTTCCGGTCCAACATTCCCGTTCTGCGGACGGATGTTAGTTTAAGAACATTTCGGTCCATTATCGTTGTATTTCGGGGCGTGTATTAGTTTAAGAACTTTCGGTATATTGTTAGTTTAGGGATGTTTTGGTCCAATATCGCCGTGTTTTGGGGTGAATGTTAGTTTAAGAACATTTCGGTCCATTATTAGTATAAGGACGTTTCGGTCCATGTTAGTTTAAGGACGTTTCGGTCCATTATCACCATTTTTTGAGGCGATGGAGCTTTTTGGGTACTACTCTTAGAGTTCTGACTCAAAAATATAGAGAACGGACACAAACGTAGTCATCTATCCTTAACTTAAATTATGGCTCGTTAGGCATAGTAATTTTTGAGGAATCGGCCGCTTATTGGCTGGAAGGGTCTTTCACCATGCATATCCATGAGCAGATAGGCTTCACCCTGGTAGACTTTGTCTATGATGTACGGGCCTTCATAGTTTGGCTCGAACTTTCCCCATTTTGCATGATTGGGGATCATTTGTCTTTTGATGACCAACACGAGTTCTTCTTGGCGGAATGTTCTCGGCCTGGCCAATCTTTCATATGACCGTGTCATCCTTGCCTTATAAGCCTCCATATTTTGCTGTACTATAAGAGGAGTGTCGTCAAGGGCGTCGAGCTCCTCAAGCCTAAGATGAGAATTTTCTTCATATGTCAGCTCGTATCAAACCGCTACTCGTAGAGAAGGGAGTTCTATTTCCAATGGGAGAACCGCTTCCGTTCCGAACATCAATGCGTATGGTGTTCTATTCGTGGCTGTTCTGAACGTTGTTCGGTACGCCCAGAGAGCTTCATGCAGCCTTTCGTGCCAGTCTTTTTGTTTCTGGACACCTTCTTTTTTTATGATCTTTGTCAAGGTCTTATTGAAAGTTTCAGCTAGACCGCTGGCCCGAGAATTATAGACCGAAGAGTATCTCCAATCTATTTTATATTACTGTGCGAAGTGGCTTATTTTATGGCTTCTGTAAGCTGTCTCATTATCCGAAATGATCCGTCGTAGAGTTCTGAACCGGTATATGACATGGGTCTTGAAGAAATGTAAGATATTCTTTGTCTTCACTTCTCTTAGCGGTACTGCTTCTGCCCACTTAGAGAAGTAGTCGGTTGTTGCTAGTATGAACCGATATCCTTTGGATGATGCCGGTTCGATAGGGCCAATTATATCGGTTCCCCACATTTCGAATGGCCAGCTAGCCACTGTCGGGTGTAGCGGATTTGGATGTTGATAGATAAAGTCCCCGTGAATTTGGCACGAGTGACATTTCTTCGCATATTCGAGGCAGTCCTGGATCATTGTGGGCCAATAGTAACCCATTCTTTTTATCTTGATCTTGATCTTCGGACCCGTAAGATGGGAGCCGCAAAGTCCATCGTGTACTTCATGGACGACTTTCTTCGCTTCTTTCGGCCCCAGGCACCTCCGCCATAGGAGGTCAAATGATCTTTTACTGTCACGATCCAAAATATTAGCACGTAATCAGCACTTAGATCACGCAACGTTTAAAGGCGTAGCGAAATCCAAGTAAGCTGAAACCAAGAAATCTAAACCTTTTAAAGAAATAAAAGAGGTGCAGTTTTGAAATAAAGGTAAAATGAAGAAAAGTTTTCTTAATGCATAGAATAGGAACATGAAAAATGCAAGTGGATTATGCATGTTTAAAAACTTGTTTCGTCTTTTAAAAATTTGGGCAGCACCTCCTTTATATATTTTGATCTAAAACCACAAATACATACAATAATAATGGCATCCCCAAGCGGGAGCTAGCTCTTCGGCAAACGGCAGATCACAACCATGCAAGACAGTGGATATAAGTATACGACGCCCAATGGCGAAGTTCACCACAAAGATAAAAAATAAGCAAAACATCAACCCAAAACGCGAACATAAAACCCATCACTCAAGTCTCGCAACTACAAATCTCACTAAGGCTCATTACTTATACAAATGCTAGTTTGATTGATGGAGTTAACTAGATACAATATGAAATATAAATACAAGAGTGGGTACGATACAAATATCCCACCTACCAAGGCAATCACCCGAAAGCAACTGTGTGCCAGCGATTTCGCTACTGATCCATACGGTCAACCTGCAAGAACTGTGGCACAACGGGGGTGAGTTGCCAACTCGTGAGTAGAAAAACATTAACAAGTGGAAATCGAATAAACAACGACTCCTAGGTCAACTGTATCATAAAGGTAATACTATGATATCTAGGGTGACCGGGTCTGTATATGTGCCAACACTAATATCAATATCAATCAGCATGCGGATATCAGCCAACAATATAATCAGCGTATGTATGCATGTGGATCTCGTCCAACCATATAACCAATGTATGTATGCATCATAAAAGCATGTGCATGAAGTATGAGGATATAAATTAACGTGTGTCCCTCGCGACACCTCAAAAATCATGGAACCTGGATGTCCAACATCGACACCCAAAAACATTATGAAACCCGTGTCCAGCATCGACACGTAAATCCTCATATCTCAGGCTCCGTCAGTCCGGATCGGCCATCGGGCTCCGTAGGTCCGGATCGGCCCACCTCATCTCTCGACTCCGGTCGGTATCCTCCGGATATCCGCCGAGTCCAAATACTATCACCGGTAGGTAGTAGTCCCTCTGCCAGGCTTACCGTCTACTGGACAGCAATCCGTTTTTGCCCCGGGGTACCATACCGGGTCCACCATGTACCCGCAATCAGCCTCATCCAGCTCCTCGAATCGGGTTTCACATGTCATACGTCTCAGAACCGAGAAAACGCATGGTGGAAGCACTGAAATATCATATCAAGAGAAACCGGGTTTTTAAAATAGTACATACTTTCTTTTGAAATAGCCACGGTTCTCAAATCCAGAAATCTCACGAAAACAACATATCTCAATGCGTATAATCATAAAGCATGATGTATGCGATATATAACATAAATGTAAGCATATCCGTATATCATGCAATATGGAACAGTAATATGCACATATCGAGGGAAACTCGCTCTTTTAAATGAATTCAGTTTTTAAAATATATCATGTGGTTCCCCAAATCTCCAAAATCGAATGCAATATCGTATAAAGGTGCATATGTGTATATACGCAAGTATGAACGTACAAATGTGTATGTCCGCAAGTATGGGTGTACAATATGTATGCACGCAAGTATGGTGTACAATATGTATGTACGCAAGTATGGTCTACAATATGTATGTACGCAAGTAATTTATGCAAAGAGTCATATCATTATGCAGCGATCCTACAGTTTAGTGACATGGCAATTATCGACGATAAAGTGTGTGAGCCGGCAAATCTGTGTACGTGTAACATACGCATCATCGATAATGGTGCAAGTGTACTAGCATAGGTATATGCAATGTAATGAGAATATCATGAATGCAGTATAAGGTAAAACATCAGCTAAAAACTATAGGGTATACGTAACTATTATAAGTCTGTGTCGGTAAATCTATCAATTGGCATCCAGCCTCCCAATATCACGTTCGGTAAACTCCATCGTATGGCATCCTCTAGTCAAGGGTATGGATCAAACCTCAAGTCAAACTCATCACGTACGGAAAATCATCGTACGGCGGCATTAAGCTATCAGAGATCCTATCAACCTATAAGACGAGGAGGGTACGGACCTAACGTCTCGTACGGCAAACGCTCATGATTCACGACATTCTATATATATCTATATACCTATGTCCCAGGTCACATCCCTAACAATCTCGTATCAGGGGACCGACAAGGTATCCATAATCTCAATCGACTCACATCCGTATACTAACATATCATCATATCATATGTCAAATCGTATTCTCTTTTCATCGCATTTATATCTCACATAAGGTCAATTTTACATATACATTCTATCTTTACTATAAGCATAAGTATCAAATCTAACATACACACCCGAACCATACAAACAGTTTTTTGAAAGATGCGAATTGTAGTTTTGAAAGTAGGGGCTACGGTGTTTTTAAGGAAAAGATATCATTTGAAAATCCATAACGTCCCTTAATATATCTTTTTAAAAGATGCATATGATTCTTAAGTTTGGAAATAGGTATGGTTCGGATGACACGTCTACGTCGGCTATCTAGTCCTATAGTACCCTAAACGGTAATATCATCAAATATCATCCTCAAATCCCGTCATTATATATTAGCCGTATCATATCACTTCTAACTATCCTTTAGTTCCTAATATAGTTTCTCTAACTATCTTTTAACTCTATCTATAGTTTTCTATTAATGGTTTCCTTAACCATATACTAGGAATCAGTTTCCATCAAAAACTTTGTAGGGGTGCTATACGCCATCCACCCGACTTCCCTCATGGATATAGATCCACTTACATTGATCTTGCTTGCCGAAGTGGATGTTGCCACGCCCTTGCTCATCATCCCGAAGCTTGCGCGGAGGTACCTACAATAATACACAATCGCAATCGCTATTAAAATTTTAATCCGGAAAACCGATACGGCATGCGAATCGCTTATAGGTCAGAACCTATAGCCTGCGCCTGCAAAACCACCAAACAACCCCCATCGCTGACGTACAAACATCAGACGACGGAACACAAAAACAAATACCAAATCTCAAATTAAAACAAAGTCGCAAAATAATGCAGCAACTCAAGAAAATGGTCTTAGATTTTATCCTAGGTGAAATTAACTAATTTTGCATAATTTACTGAAGATAGAGCCATGGACCAAACATGGATCAATTTGGTCATACCCAGGCCGTAAATTGCGGCCCAAATCCTTAAATTTGCGGCCAAGATGAATGGGTTGGGGCTTAGGTTTCAGGGGGTGATTCATGGTTTCCTGCACGTCTTATGGTTAAGGGAACTTCTTCTACAATGGTCTCGAGTTATCCCAGATCTCTAATACCATCACTAAATCCATAAAAACCCGATATCGACAAATCTAAAGTTCGTATTTTGGGGGTTGGTCACTGGTCCAGGTCAAGAATCGACATCTAGGGTCTATTAAACAGCCACTAGGCATCACCCAATCCACACAACACTCAAACCCTTCCTTAGGAATTTCTAACTTCACCATTTCACACTTAAACAACTTTTAAACTAAACTAGAATATAAAGAACTAAAAACTACACTAAATGGAAGAAGATATACCTCATGGATCCAACTCAAGAAAAACCGGAGTTTGCCAATGTTGTCAAAATCCCACTTTTCTTGGTCCAATGTGTAGAGGAGAAGGAGGGGATCAACTTTTGTGAAGTGGGTATAGGGTTTAGGTGAATATTTGGAGGTGGATCTTAGGGTAGAGGTGGAGGGAAGTGAGTTGAAGGAGGAGATGTAAACAAATGGGGGAGGATGAAGATGGCTGCCCTCTCTCTCTCTTTCCTCTCTTATACTCACCCTCACTCACTATTTACCCTTTTACCCTTTCTCTTTTTAACCTTTTCTTTTTATTTAAAACCAAACTATATATAACACAAATGAAACAACATGTAATATGCCATGGTGCACTAACCATGGAAAACTATAGAAACATGGATTTGGCCTTTTCGCGATTAGCAGTGCACTAATCGGGTTTTTATCTAAACTGCATATAATAAATTTTTAAAATGCCAAATCCTTTAAATATATTTTTAAATGAATAGATCATTTTAATTTCCATTTATTTCACAATTATTTGTATATATTTATACCCTTTTTCGAAAACCCCAATTTCGCAAGTCGGCAGTTTTCGGGAAATTTATTATTTTAATATTAAATTCCAAAAATAATATTTTATATTTTCTGAAATGTTACAATCTTCCCCCCTTTAAATAAATTCGGTCCCCGAATTTAAATTTAAATTTAAACCCCCAAATGCTAAAACATTTCAATAATCAACTCAAATCAACGGGGCTCCGAAATCACGGAAGATACAGAAATACCACCGCGCATCGCGTGCGCCTGACAACGAATACAAAACTCAAATCAAACTCCGTCAAGCGTCACGCAAATCATCAGATTTGCACGCATATCCTCGGAGTTATAATGAAGATACAGATCTCAAAATTCACTACAGAAATCCAATATACACTAGTAAAATACTATAATACGTGTATAATACGCATATTTGGAAACCTCCAAAAACTAGCTAAAACACATGTAAAATCTTTTCTAAATAGCCGTGTGATGCGTAACTCATGGCACAAGTGACGGACGCTCATTTGTAGAATAATAAATATAGTTTCGTATATGTTTTGCTTAGATATACGTCCCGTCCATTTTAAAATATCCCAAAAGGTTTTCCTTTATAAACATTAGTGTCGCTCACGGACACGTAGGAAATAGCGAGACTATAGCTCCTTTTTGAAAACCTCTTGTTAAACTTTTTAATGCATGCAAAATACTCAGGTACTGTACCTAGATTTTCATTTCGTGCATTTGTCCAGGCGGTATAAGCGTGATACTCGGATCACAAACGCAATTCGCAACAAATGACATTGAGGTACACCTCCTAAAATGTCGAAAAATGTATCGATGCGCCAAAAACTGGCAGAGCAAGAACATCCGCTTGCCTCCTGCTCACAGTCTGGCGTCCTCTGTCTCTGGGTCCTCGTCTTTTATGTGGATTTACCAATCTCGCAATCTATCGGCTCATCGGCCCGGTCAGGTGTGCTAACGGGAACGATTCCGCTCTGGCACTTCTCTGGTCATCTCTCAGCCAAGTATCACGACCACTCGTAAAGCAGCACGTCACTGGCGTCGGCCTCTGGCTCTCTGAATACACATCACACATCTAAACCTCGGTTCTAATCTTATTGCAGCAGTGTTCTGCAAGGAACCTGCTCAGGGTCTCTCCTAATCTCTCTTATACCAAACTATACGGAGCCTGGTACTCTTGCATAATCTTTTCCCGTCTTCTGGACATCTGCGTTCTCCTCAAAACATTTCCTCGGGAACTGGTCGTATCCCAATGCCTCTGTATGCATATCAGATCTCTGACCTCAACGGGGAGTAGAAACCGCTCGGCAGCATCTCGCATGAACCTCTGGCTCCCACTTGTCTTTATCATCGTCCACTTCGACGTCACGTCATGCTATCTGCGTACTGCAATTGTTCTCGGCTACTGTCAATCCGGAGTCTCTCACACGGACTCGAAATCACGAACTCGGCATCTTCATCACTCTGTAGAAGATTTCTAGCCGAACACGTCCTCGGGAACTCGTCCCAACCATCGGAGGAATACTCAATACATGTCTGTCCTCGATCAACTCACTACGCATCTAGGTGAGGTCCTCTATCCGAAGCTGGTTAGCTTGCTGATCTCTTATCACATGATATCTGGACGACGTCCAACCTTTCGATCGAGTCTTCGAGATCCTACAATTTCCCGAAGGCTCAACACCTGAGCACAGTCTAAAAATATCGGGTACATACCACAGTACCTCTGGACCAGCCGTAGAAGGGCAAACCCAAGCCTTACTGATGGCACCGCTAAACTGCCGCAAACCCTAAGGTTCAAAAGCGCTTCAATGGTCATCATATCGAGTTAGCGTTTTATTCTTGTAGAGGGTCCACAGAATCACTTGCATGTTCCTCCGAACACTTTAAACTTGGGAAAATGGGTTTCTGACACTCGCTCGAACTCTTTAGCTTCGCTTAGCTGACATGTGAATACCCTTCGTCCGCATGCTAAACAATGCCTCAATCCTCCAGGAAGGACGATACTTCAACGGTCATCTCTGGATCGGTCTGCTCTAGATCTGATTAAGACTCTCCACATTGGAAATCTTCAACTCAACTGGGCCTGCGTCGGTGCATCAATCTGATGAATCACCTTCGTCTCCCAACTCGGGATAGAGTAGCTATCATCTGTCGCATCTCTGCCAGGAACCTCCAGCGATCTCAGCTCATAAGCTCTGGAAGCGACATCACATCAATTTCAGCAACAGCTGGGTCATCTGTCCACATGGTAGGCGACTTCAAAATCTCTGAGGTACGTTGTACATCAACAGTCCTCTCGCAACTGGCAGCTCTAACAATGGCCTGATCATCCGGTGTAAAACCAAACACTCGCTTCCACAAGAGGTCACAACAAAAAACTACATCGAGATGTTCCCATGTCACCAGAAAACACAATGGTCAGCTTTCATACCAGATGAGCTCGCCCTGACCGCAACACTAGAAGCAGCTAAATCTACGCTCAAACCATGGTGACAGGAACCTCAATCGTGTAAATCGATGAAAACAGATCAAGGGCATGAAAGGAAGCGACGGATCTAGAATGGATACATGATCATAAGAAGAACAACATCAATGAAAGTATGATCATGGAACGAACAGAATCAAAGATCTCAAATGGATGTATGATCAAGAGAACGAAAAGAATCATAAGTCTCAAATATGTACATCCTAAGGTTTCTTAAGTGGAGTATCGTATCGTAAATATGCCGAGGAACATACGTACGATACGTCACTTTACTCAAGCTACCTACTCCATCAATCAGGATCAGCCTATGAAATGAAAGTTCGGGTCAAATACCCCCTGTTCAATTCTAAGTTCCGTAAGGCCAAGCATAGGTTCCGAAATACATACCCGCCCTAGACTCTGCATAGTCAAACATGGACTCGAACCAAGGTTAAACCTAGTGCTCTGATACCAACTTTGTCACGACCCAAAATATTAGCTCGTAACCAGCACTTAGATCACGCAACGTCTAAAGGCGTAGCGAAATCCAAGTAAGCAGAAACCCAGAAATCTAAACCTTTTAAAGAAATAAAAGAGGTGCAGTTTTGAAATAAGGTAAAATGAAGAAAAGTTTTCTTAATGCATAGAATAGGAACATGAAAAATGAAAGTGGATTATGCAAGTTTAAAAACATGTTTCGTGTTTTAAAAATTTGGGCAGCACCTCCTTTGTATATTTTGATCCAAAACCACAAATACAAACAAGAATAATGACATCCCCAAGCGGGAGCTAGCTCTTCGCCAAACGGCGGATCACAACCACGCAAGACAGTAGATATAAGTATACGATGCCCAACGGTGAAGTTCACCACAAAGATAAAGAAATAAGCAAGACATCAACCCAAAACGCGAACATAAAACCCATCGCTCAAGTCTCGCAACTACAAATCTCACTAAGGCTCATTACTTATACAAATGCTAGTTTGGTTGATGGAGTTAACTAGATACAATATGAAATATAAATACAAGAGTGGGTACGATACAAATGTCCCACCTACCAAGGCAATCACCCGAAAGCAACTGTGTGCCAGCGATGCCGCTACTGATCCATACGATCAACCTGCAAGAACTGTGGCACAACAGGGGTGAGTTGCCAACTCGTGAGTAGAAAAGCATCAACAAATAGAAATCGAATAAACAACGACTTCTAGGTCAACTATATCATAAAGGTAATACTATGATATCTAGGATGACCGGGTTTGTATATGTGCCAACACTAATATCAATATCAATCAGCATGTGGATATCATCCAACAATATAATCAATGTATGTATGCATGTGGATCTCGTCCAACCATATAACCAATGTAATTATGCATCATAAAAGCATGTGCATGAAGTATGAGGATATAAATCAACGTGTGTCCCTCGCGACACCTCAAAAATCATGGAACCTGGGTGTCCTGCATCGACACCCAAAAACATCATGAAACCCGTGTCCAGCATCGACACGTAAATCCTCATATCTCGGGCTCCGTCAGTCGGGATCGGCCCTCGGGTTCTGTTAGTCCGAATCGGCCCACCTCATCTCTCGACTCCAGTCGGTATCTTCCGGATATCCGCCGAGTCCAAATACTATCACCGGTAGGTAGTAGTCCCTCTGCCAGGCTCACCGTATACTGCACAGCAATCTGTTCTCGCCCCGGGGTACCATACCGGGTCCACCATGTACCCACAATTGGCCTCATCCAGCTCCTCGAATCGGGTTTCACATGTCATATGTCTCAGAACCGAGAAAACTCATGGTGGACGCACTGAAATATCATAACAAGAGAAACCGGGTTTTTAAAACAGTACATGTTTTCTTTTGAAATAGCTACGGTTCTCAAATCCAGAAATCTCATGAAAACAACATATCTCAATGCGTGTAATCATAAAGCATGATGTATGCGATATATAACAGAAATGTAAGCATATCTGTATACCATGCAACATGGAACAGTAATATACACATATCGAGGGAAAACCGCTCTTTTAAATGAATCCAGTTTTTAAAATATATCATGCGATTCCCCAAATCTCTAAAATCGAATGTAATATCGTATAAAGGTGCATGTGTGTATATACGCAAGTATGGACGTACAAATGTATATATCCGCATGTATGGGTGTACAATATGTATGCACGCAAGTATGGTGTACAATATGTATGTACGCAAGTATGGTGTACAATATGTATGTACGCAAGTAATTTATGCAAAGAATCATATCATGATGCAGCAATCCTACTGTGTAGTGACATGGCAATTATCGATGATGAAGTGTGTGAGCCGTCAAATCTGTGTACGTGTAACATACGCATCATCGATAATGGTGTAAGTGTACTAGTACAGGTATATACAATGCAATGAGAATATCATGAATGCAGCATAAGGTAAAACATCAGCTAAAAGCTATAAGGTATACGTAACTATCATAAGTCTGAGTCGGTAAATCTATCAATCGGCATCCAGCCTCCCAACATCACGTACGGTATACTCCATCGTACGGCATCCTCTAGTCAAGGGTATGCATAAAATCTCAAGTCAAACTCATCACGTACGGAAAATCATCGTACGGCGGCATTAAACTATCAGGGATCCTATCAACCTATAAGACGAGGAGGGTACGGACCTAACGTCTCATACGGCAATCGCTCATGATTCACGACATTCTATATATATCTATATACCTATGTCTTAGGTCACATCCCTAACAATCTCGTATCAGGGGACCGGCAAGGTATCAATCATCTTAATCGACTCGTATCCGTATACCGACATATCATCATATCACATGTCAAATCGTATTCTCTTTTCATCGCATTTATATCTCGCATAAGTTCAATTTTATATATACATTCTACCTTTACTATAAGCATAAGTATCTAATCTAACATACACACCCGAACCATACAAACAGTTTTTTGAAAGATGCGAATCGTAGTTTTGAAAGTAGGGGCTATGGTGTTTTTAAGGAAAATATATCATTTGAAAATCCGTAACGTCCCTCAAGGTATTTTTTTAAAAAATGCATACGGATCTTAAGTTTGGAAATAGGTATGGTTCGGATGACACGTCTACGTCTGCTATCTAGTCCTATAGTACCCTAAACGGCAATATCAACAAACATCATCCTCAAATCCCGTCATCACATATTAGCCGTATCACATCACTTCTAACTATCCTTTAGTTCCTAATATAGTTTCTCTAACCATCTTTTAACTCTATCTATAGTTTTCTATTAAAGGTTTCCTTAACCATATACTAGGAATCGGTTTCCATCAAAAACTTTGCGGGGGTGCTATACGCCATCCATCCGACTTCCCCCGTGGATATAGATCCACTCACTTTGATCTTGCTTGCCGAAGTTGATGTTGCCACGCCCTTTCTTGTCACCCCAAAGCTTGCACGGAGGTACCTACAATAATACACAATCGCAATCGCTATTAAAATTTGAATCCGGAAAACCGATACGGCATACGAATCGCTTATAGGTCAGAACCTATAGCCTACGCCTGCAAAACCACCAAACAACCCCCGTCGCTGACGTACAAACATCAGACGATGGAACACAAAAACAAATACCAAATCTCAAATTAAAATGATGCCGTAAAACAATGCAGCAACTCAAGAAAATGGTCCCAGATTTTACCCTAATTGAAATTAGTCAATTTTGCATATGTGGAGGGTCTAATTTACTGAAGATAGAGCCATGGACCAAACATGGATCAATTTGGTCGTACCCAGGCCGTAAATTGCGGCCCAAATCATTAAATTTGCGGCCAAGATGAATGGGTTGGGGCTCAGGTTTCACGGGGTGATTCATGGTTGCCTGCACGTCTTATGGTTAAGGGAACTTCTTCTAGAATGGTCTCGAGTCATCCCAGATCTCTAAATACCATCACTAAATCCACAAAAACCTGATATCGACAAATCTAAAGTTCATATTTTGGGGTTTGGTCACTAGTCCAGGTCAAGAATCGACCTCTAGAGTCTATTAAACAGCCACTAGGTATCACCCAATCCACACAACACTCAAACCCTTCTTTAGGAATTTCTAACTTCACCATTTCACACTTATACCACTTTTATACTAAACTAGAATATAAAGAACAAAAAACTACACTAAATGGAAGAAGATATATGTAACGCTTTGAAATTCGTTTAGCTTAATTTCGCGTTAGTTAGTCATGATGCATGTTTTTCATAAAAACCCGTAAATTTTAATTTCTTTTTTTAAACTAGAATAAAACTAGTTCTAATTATGATGAGAAGTGTTTTTATATATAAATGGGTTTTATTAATTATAATTTAGCTTGTGTTCACCTTAATTAGAAATTTTCCTTAATTACTTTTCCTAAGCAAGGATTAGTGTGACTAGCATGCACACTTATCACATTTTTGTAACATAGGTTAAGTGTTAGCATGTAGCCTTTTTCCTTTTCTTTCTTGTATGGTTCATATATCCCCACCAAAAACCAAGTCAACCCTTAATTTTTAAAATGAAAATGAAGAATGGGAGGCAGGTTTGGGGTAGGTGAAGTTTGGGGCTTGACTTTTGACCATATCTCACTCATTTTTCTCTATCTCCCTCTCATTTCTGCATTTCCAGCAGAGGCAAGAGCAGCAGCAGCAACATCTTCATCTACTTCTTCTTCTTTTGCTCCTCTTGATATTCAAACACTATCCCTACACAAAAAGCTCACTTTTTCTTCTTTAAACCTTTGGAAAATGGCTCTTTTGAGGATTTTGGTGGAAAATCAGTGCCTTTGAAGGCAAGGCCTGGAAGTTAGGTTTCCCTAAGATCTTTTGGAGGTATTAAACTTACCCATATCACTTTAGTTCTTAACTTGTAGTTTATTTAGCTAAAAATTGTATTTTTGTGCATTTTAGTGCTAATGAGGGGAAATAAGTGAAGTTTATGATAATTTAGGGGCTTTATGGCTTGTTTAACTTAATTAGGTGTTATTAGTGTTGTTTGAACCAAGTCTTTTCTTCAGTTTGCACTAAAATACCTTTTGGTACCAAATTAGTGTTTTTAAAAGGTTTTTAAGAAAGATTATAGGATACGGTGATCTGCTATGACTACGATTATTTTCTGGGGTTGCAAACAATTACAGAGTAGTGTACAAGGTAGCTAGGGTTTTGGGTTAAAGTTCGAGCCCGTTCCACCCTATAAAATCCGGCGACCTCCCTTACAATTCCGGCGACGCCGCCGCCCCCTGTGCTTTGGGTGTTGGTGTTTTGCAGGGTATTGTCTGTGTTGGTTTTACAGTATTTGGTTTTGTTTGCTTTTTGGGTTTTCTTCCAGATAAAAATCTAGGGACCTGTTGCCCTTAAATTGGAGTTTTGTGTTTAGCGCGACACATACGCTTCGTCATGGTCTGGTGGGTTCTGTGCATCACAATGCATCGGTGTAGTTCTGGGTTTAGCACACGCGCGTTTTAGTGTATCGAGTTCACGCGTTTAGCTTGCGACGCTACTTTTTCCGTATTGCCTTAGTATCGCGTTTTTAAAGGTTTTTAGCTTATGTTATTCTTTGTGTAAATTCTAGATTCGCAGGCGAGTACGTTGGACGCCACAAAAAAAGGAAAGCAAGTAGTCGGCTACACTTAGCACGAGACCACGGCGAGTAGATTTAACATCTACGAGGAAATTGCCCGTATGGCGTTATGCGTCAGGACTTGATAGGATATTGTAGCGGCATATTGCATTTACATATATTGACTGTGCATGGATACTATTTGTTGCATACTATATTTCCTGCCATATAAGAACTTAGAATTAACAGAACACCGCATTGTTACTAACGGTTCATGTTGCACGAGCACTAATCTGCATGTTACACACACACCGTTAGTAATTGCCATGACACTCACACTATAGAATTGCCATGAACAATATATTGTAGCTCACTTCATATATGATTCGACATGATTATGTTACTTGTGCACATCCTCATTCGCATACCCATACTTGTGCGCATACATGTTGCACATTCGTATTGGTGCATATATACACCTTGGTGCATCCATATTTACGCATTGAGTTGGATTTCATGTGATTTCTGGATTTGAGAACCGTGGTATTATTTCAAGAAAGTATGCTTTATTTTAAAAACCCGGTTTCTCTTGATATGATATTTTAGTGCGTCCACCATGAGTATTCTCGGTTTTGAGAGCTTGTGTGGGTATACCCGATTCGAGGAGTGGTAGGTACCGTCTGCGGGTACATGGTGGACCCGGTATGGTACCCCGGGGCAAGAGGACTCGTATAGTTAGACGGTGAGCCAGCAGAAGGACTACTACCTGCCGGTGACAGTTTGGAGACCCAACGGATATCCGGAGGATACCGTCTGGGGGTTATGACATGAGATACATGCTGAGGGCCGATCTGGTATGCGGCGCCTGAGAGAGGAGGATTTGCATGTCGATACTGGACACGGGTATTTCTTGTTATTTTGAGGTGCCGATGTTGGGCACCCCGCTTCTATGAGATTTACAAGATTGAAGGCCGGATAGAGTGACGGCGCCTGAGTTATCGGGATTTTGGGGTGTTTTTGGTAGACACCGTGGTTTTTCCACGTTGATATTCCGTGTTGATGATATTTATCCCATGCTCAGTATTCATTGTTATGCATTGCATCATGTAGTTTTAGTACCTGATAGAGTACTTTCACATGATTACCGCATACCCAGTTCATCATATAGATGTTATCTGATTTTACATGTTAGAGTATCGCAGTACGTGCATACTCACGATTACCTTTATATGTTATCTTTATTCACGAGTTGGCAACTCACCTCCGTTGTGCCCCAGTGTTTGCAGGTTTCCCCTCAGAGTAGTTGCGGCAGGGCTATCTCTTGTATCTTTTTGGCTACGGATACCACGGCAGTTGGTGCGTGAGCTGTTTGCTGCTAGGTGGGTTTGTGGTATCCGGTTATTTTCCACTTGTACACACTTTTGTATCTAGTACTCTCCATCTACTATTTCATGTATTGACTTAGAGACCAGGATGAGGACGATGATGTATATTATTTTGTACTCTGGTGTCGAGCTCGTATGAGCCGACTTTATTTATGCAGTTTTATCTTTTATGATGTTTTTCACTCGTATTGCTCATTTCTTCGCTACGGCGTCGTATACTATTATTGTGTGGTTGTTTCCGCCGTTGGGCGTAATTGCTCCCATTTGGGATGCTTTATTCTTATTATATATCATTTTACTCATATCTTATCTTGTACCCGATTACAGGGTTAGTTTTTACAAAGGAAATGATGCCAAAATTTTTAAGATAATAACTTGAACTTTAAAGAATGTTACTATACTAGTTAAGGTTTTCTAAATGTTTTAAACTAATGTTTCTTTTCACTCACCTTTTCAACGGTTTCTGATTTCTGGGTTTCAGCTTACTTAGTCGCGTTACGCCTGTAGACGTTACGTGGTTAAGTGCCGGTCATGGGCCGAACTTTGGGTCGTGACAATATACCTCATGGATGCAACTCAAAAAAAACCCTAGTTTGCCAATGTTGTCAAAATCCCACTTCTCTTGGTCCAATGTGTAGAGGAGAAGGAGGGGATCAACTTTTGTGAAGGGAGTATAGGGTTTAGGTGAATGTTTGGAGGTGGATCTTAGGGTAGAGGTGGAAGGAAGTGAGTTGAAGGAGGAGATGTAAAAAAATGGGGGAGGATGAAGATGGCTGCCCTCTCTCTCTCTTTTCTCTCTTATTCACACCCTCACTCACTATTTACCCTTTTACCCTTTCTCTTTTTAACCTTTTCTTTTTATTTAAAACCAAACCATATAAACCCAATAAAATAACACAAATGAAACAACATGTAACATGTCATTGTGCACTAACCATGGAAAACTATAAAAACACGGATTTGGCCTAATCGTGACTAGCAGTGCACTAATCAGGTTTTATCCAAACTGCATATAATAAATTTTAAAAATCCCAAATCCTTTAAATATATTTTTAAATTAATATATCATTTTAATTTCCATTTATTTCACAATTATTGGTATATATTTATACCCTTTTTCGAAAACCCCAATTTCGCAAGTCGGCAGTTTTCGGAAAATATATTATTTTAATATTAAATTCCAAAAATAATATTTTATATTTTCTGAAATGTTTCATTTACAAAGGGTATCATTGATGAAGGCGAAAGACAAAGCTCGTTTCATGAGCTGATGTATAGACGACGTATTTTCGAGCGTTCGTTGGGACGTGAAGTAGTTTATGAAGACTTCCCTCCAGTCCTTGACCTTTTCTTTATCCCCAATTTGAAAGGCCCCTTGTTCGATCATTTCTTTTCCTTCGCATGGCTTTATCAGGTCTTCTGAAGATATATCTATTGGTGCGAGAACCCTGCGGCTTTACACAATGATCCTCATGTCATCGAGGTCTTCATCGGTCAATTCCGTAGCCAATTTGGCCAACACATCCGCCTTGATGTTTTCCGCTCTCGGTATGCTTTCCAGGTTATAGGAAGAGATTTGTGTCAGAAATTGCCGCACTCTTTCGCCATACTTTATCAGCTCAGGCTTACATGTCTGATAGCCACCATTTACTTGGCTAACGATCAGCTCGGAGTCTCCATATATGATGAGGTCTTTGATTCCCATATCGATAGCGATCTCAAGACCTGCTATCAAACCTTCATATTCATCTTCGTTGTTAATCCTTGGCTCCATTAAGGAGAGGGCGCAACGCAGTATCCCTCCTTGCGGGGTCACGAAGATAAGGCACACCCCATCTTTGATTATAGGGATATTTTTCTTTTGCCGCTTCATGTAGGATGCTCCATAGAAGTAAAGCTCCTATTGAGACTTATCTTCTTCTTTTTCTTTTTCAATTGCGTCGAATGCGTCCTCATCCGGTAACTCGCAATTTAAGGGGGAGTCGGCTGGTATCGGATGCTCCGCTAGAAATGACGATGCCTGCCCTTTCACCGCTTTGACGGTGCAATACGTTACCGAGAACTACATCAGGAGGAGGGTCCATTTGGCAAGCCTTTCTGTTAGTATGTCCCTTGACATTAGATATTTGAGAGGATCCACCTTCGATATGAGATGGACCTCATGTGTCTGGTTGTAATGTCTGAGCTTCATTATTGCGAAGATCAGCGCCAAGCAATGCTTTTCGATGGTGGAATAGTTGTTTTCTGCCCCCAGGAGAACTTGACTTAAATAGTATAGAGCTCTTTCTTTTCCTTGATCATTCTCTTGTGCCAATAATACGCCTAGAGAACCCTCAAGGGCCGTTGTATAAAGGATAAAGTGTTTTCCCTTGACTGGAGCAGCCAATACCGACGGATTTTTCAGGTATTGTTTAAATTCATCTAGTGCGTTTTGGCATTTCTAAACCTAGACGAACGGGGTCCCTTTCTTCATCAGATAATTGTATGGGCGGCATTTTCCGGAGAGATTGGCTATGAATCATGAATCTGTAAGTTGATGTCGCGCAACCCGCGGGTTTGCGGGGAGGTGGAATTTTCAAAAATGATTTTAACATGCTTCGCAACACCGACTAAACTCCAGCATCTTTACGAAACCTTAACTAGCTAATCTAAAAGAGGTTTAACTACTATGAAGAAAGTTATACCTCCTAGTATCAAGTCCTTCGGGTTTTCTTGATCTCCTCCTCCCCTTCTTGATCTCCTTGAAGAGTGTACGGATTGCGCTTGATCTTCGGCCTTCTCGCGTCAAAGACGATCCACCCGAGAGTACGTACTTTGAGCTCCTACCTCTAAATCGAGGTAACTATGGTACTTAGTTTGCTAATTGATTGATACGAATTCTTGTTGTGTATGTTTAGAAAATATGTTTAGAAATCACAACCAAAAATTATTTGACCGCGATCAATAACGGTGTCGATTGTAGCACGTTAGTAAGTGCGGATCGTCCACAGGAAAAGTGTAATTTTTCGTGTTTCGAATTAGATGAGTCGAAAATTTAAAGAAAAGAAAAGAAACAATTCATGATTTATAGAATTGAAGTTCAAGAACTAGTAAAATTTAGATCTAATAACTAGAAAACATTAAAATCAAGAATCGGGAATTGAGAAGTGATGATTTCTAATCCAAATATCAAGAATCGAAGTGAGGCTCGTAGGAATCGATCGGATCTATAGATGTGATGAAATCTATAGATTACGTATTCTTATTCATCGATGAATTGATACTAGATCGATGATGATCAACGAGAATTAGGGATTTCTTGCGGAAACTAACGTTTCATCATCTATCCCTTGTCCCTTCGTCGATATCATTCACATTCTAGCCTCTAGTAAATTCAAGAATCGATCGTGGATCCCTAATTTCGAGCGATCAGAGTCAAGAAAGCATCGCATCGAAACTAGGTCGTCGATTCTTCAATTTGCTAGGGTTTAAAAACTCGTAGGACTTAAGAATTGTTTTAAGATTTGTTACATCATCATTCTATTGATCGTCTCGACTCCTTTACGAGCGGAGTTTTACTCAAACATCACAACAAGAACCACAATCACAAATTGAGATCGAATCATGATGCAAGAATTTAAAGAAAGCAAGATTAAAGAATTTCACCTTTTATTTATCAACAATTTCGTTACAATTCGCTCAAGAACTACAAGAGGAAGAACTCGATCGTCGATTTGGCTTCGCTCGTCTTCGTGAGTCGCGGATCGGCCTGGATCACTTGCTCGGATGAAGATCGGCTGCACTCCTAAAAGGTTGAAGGCTTCTTGCTTGAATTGTACTCAGGGATTTTGAATTTGGCTTTGGATTTTGAATTGGGGTTAAGGTTTACAAGTTGTGTCACTCAACTTGTAGGTGGAAGATGAAGAAGAATTCTTGAACAACCTCAACCCTAGATCTAGGTTTCCTTTTATAAGCCATCAAAAACCCTAGATCTAGAATTCAAATTTCAAATTTCCCTTCAAAAGTTTGTTAGAGAGAGGCTTCTAGAAATAGTTTGTTGGAAGGATGCTTCTAGAACTAGGTTGTTAGGCCGAGCCTTCTAGATGAAACCACGTGGAGTTTCTGGAGTATTCTGGAAGCTTGGCCGTTAGAGAGAAGGCACGTGCTGAAAAGTGAGGAGCTGATGTCACTATATAGCCGTGGATCCGCGGCGCCAAGGGGGTTCTGGCCGCGGATCCGCGGCTCTGTTGAATCCTTGGGCTATGAAAGTCTCTGGTATCTCTTGGGCTGACATTTGGGCCTTTCTAAAATATGTGGAATATCATTTGGCTTTCTGTATCACTGCCAGATCTCAGATCTTTGAGTTGGCGTATTTTTATCAGCACTGTTTCACTGATTTGGCTTTTCTCCTGGAATTTCCTGCACAGATTCTGGAAACAAGTGTTGCACTACACAAAGATAATGCGATGCCATGATAAACACTCAATTTCCCTCAAAATGCCGGTTTTAGTATACAACACAGGTATTCTGGTACTTTACAGTTGTTTTCCTAATATGTGCAATATGAATACCGAACCCCTCTAGATGAGTGCAAATGATAGGGAAATGGACGTGTTAAAAATACATTATTTTCGACTGATCAAATTCCCCCAAACTTATTTTCGGTCGCCTCGAGCGAACTATTTTATTAAAAAGAGAAGGAGAAAATAAAGAAAGAGATAAACTAACTAGCACACTTTCATAGGCAACATGATTGCACTGAGCACGTGCAACAAGCCTTTAAATCTCTAAGTGTCCCTAGTAGGAGGAGTGTTGTCTCCTGAGGGTTTTCAGCGGATTGCACCCACAAAATCCAATAATAAAAGGAAGACCGTGAATATTACATTTAAACACAAGAATTGTAGAAGAAAGACTTTGAAAATTAGGGTTTCCAACTAAGCTATCTTTTCGGTTGTCATGAGCCCTATGTTAATAGTCATGAAAAGATATTAGAAATCACATCATCCCTCAATAAAACATCGTCTTTATTCTTCATTCCTATCTTTCTTCCAAACAACGATCATATAACCCTACGTGTGTGTAATAGACATCCCTACACCCGGAGAATTCAATTCAAGCTATCATACTCTTGTCCATCTGCCTCAGTACTTTTTAATTAATGAATATTTAGATGAATTTGCTCACACACTTTCATGCGACCGTTAATACTTCTTGAGGTACTAACCGACCGATTACACATGTGCTTGCTTATTTGGTGTTTTTCCTCGTCTTGCACCACCTAAGGCTTAGCAGTGACTCCCAGACCAGTTGGCCTTAGGGCACTAGGTGAAGAGGCACCCTCGCTATATTTTTTATTGCTGCCTTGGCGATAAGAAAACCAGTGTTCATTTTTCTCACCATTTTATATTTTATTCATATTTTTTTTATTTCCTTCATACTTTGGCTTTAAGACAAGAGCATTTCAAGGTATCCTCTACTATCCCGAGCTTCAAGATGTGTGTAAGTGCGAATAGCAGGGTATCAACGTTCAAAATGTTTGGCTTCCAGAATAGGAACTATTTTTCAGACTTATTTTTATCCTCAGATTAGTGACGTCCTTCATCTTACTAACCCTTGGGACAACGGCTCATAACTACTTATTACTAGTTCGTATAAGAAAAGTTCTAATTTTCTTGGTTTTCTTAAATTTTTCTAATCTTTTGGATGTAATTTTTCACTATCTAATCTTTTATTATCTTATTTATGTACAAAAATATTTTTTTTATTTTTTAAAATTTTTATAGGTTTTCAAAAAAATGTTTTATGCTTATGCAAGGTACGATGCAAATGATGCGAAAATAAGCACAAACCTAAATTCCCCCAAACTTGTTTTCAACAGTGTCATCACTGTTGCCTTCTATTAATTCTCAAAAACCTGTAAGCTTGGGAGGAAATTTATTAACGGGGGCAAAATATTTAAGTGAAAATCCTCCCCCAAACTTATTTTTGGCTCACCATTTTCAGTAAAAAAAATTCTTTTCAAGAGCCAGAAAATATACCTCCCCAAACTTGAGTTAAGAAATGTTTAATCTTTAAAAATCATATGAGGGGGTCAAGAATCAGTGGTCGATGCCATGTTTTGCAAAGACCGAACGTCAACACCAACCATTCGAAAATTTTATCAATGTAGTGCTCAGGTTGGTGGAAGAAGAAGTGGGGAAAGGGTAAGTGGTGGAATAGAATGTGTGTGCGTCTCATTTTGGAGAGACGATGTAGTGAATATGATGGATTGCTCGCATTCTTTTTACAGTCCAAAAGAATGGGTGGAGGTTCAATTTCATTGATTGGGAGATGATTCATCTCAACACCCGTGTCATTCAAAAATGCGAGTTTTTCAGCGAAGATTTCCTCAAAAGTTTTATCACTTCCCCAAAGAATAATATCATCACACAGTGCGGGGTGATCTTCAGACTCTAAAAAAAGTTCATAATCGGTGTTAGTTGTTGACCCGGACATCTCGGTGGAAGAGTCCGTATGTGTATGATACATAGTTGGGTCAAACAACAACATATGAAAAGAGTCTAGATCAGTATTATGAGGATCATCAAATTCGCTGCTGTCGACATCCATTAAGTCGACAGAACAGACCTGAGCAGTAGGTTCGGAGGGTACACTTCCCAACTTGTAAATGTTCAGCTCAATTGACCTATTCCCGAAGGATAGGGTCATAGAGCCATTATGACAGTTGATGATAGCATTGGAAGTGACCAAAAAGGGGCGACCAAGAATCTCCGGAATTTGATTCCGTGGGTTTGCTACAGGCTGTGTATCAAGTACAATCCACAGGGAATACGAATTCCCCGATTTTTATTAACACATCCTCCAGTTCACCCCTAGCTTTGGTGATTGATCGGTCAACCATCTGGAGAGTTATGCTCGAGGGCTTTAACACTCCGATACCTAACTGCTCGTAAACCGAGTATGAAAGCAAGTTAACACTAGCGCCAAGGTCAAGTAAAGCACGGTTGATGTGTTTTTTCCCGATAGAAATAGAAATAGTAGGACAGCCAGGGTCCTTACGTTTCCGTGGTAATTGTTGAGGAAAAACCGTGTCTACAGTACTTGACATGAATTTTTTTTTAGGCACTTGAGTCTTCTTCTTCCTAGTGCACAAGTTCTTAAGAATTTTCGCATAGGACGGAACTTGTTGGATAGCATCTAGGAGATGGATGTTGATGTTAATTTTCTTAAACATGTCCACAAGCTTCTCCATTTGGGCATTGGGTTTGTTGGGCCTCAACCTATTTGGAAATGGAGCTCTATCAATAAGTGTTGGGTCCAACATTTGTGGAGAAGTTTGTGGGGGTGGGAAGGATGAAGTGGGTGGAGGGTTCGAGCCTTTGGGAAAACGGAGAATAGGCTCGGAAGAAGACGGTAAATGAGACGAAATAGGGTAAGAAGTAGAAATGTGAGTGGAAGTGGAAATGGAAGCCTGGGGTTTACTTGATTCCTCAACATCAATCTGTTCACCCACATGATTGTCTAGCACTCTTCCAGATCTCAACGTTGTAAAAGCATCCACATTAGTGCAATGTGAAGGTCCAGGATCAGGTTGGGGTTGAGATGGAAGATTCCCTTTTTCTCTAGCACTTATTTCGGCTGTTATTCGTTCAATTTGTGCTTCCATCGATTTAATATTCTCATTTTGAGTGAGAATGATCTTTATCATATTATCGATGGAAGATTGAAAACTTGTCGACCCGTGGATGGATTGTTTCATGAAAGTAACCAAGGTTTGTACTAGTGCAGAGGTATTATCAGTACCGACCAATTGCAAAGAGTTTTCATGTGGTGCAAAAGTGTTGACCGAATTTTAGAAGTTTTGTGATTGACAGGGGTGCTGACTCAATTGAAGCGTTCGCTGTTGTGGTGGAAGAGCCCTTTGGAAAGTGTTCTGATTTAGATCCATGTATTGAGGTTTGTGTTGGATCTACGAAAAATCAGGGTGATTCCTCCAATCTTGATTATATGAGGAAGAAGAAGGATCGTTTCCAGGTCTTAGCTGAAATGCAGCATTAGTATGACCTTGAAACGGTACATTCAAAGGACATTCTTCTGTCAAATGTGAAGGGTTTGAACAGCAGCCACACACGGATTTGGGAAGTGTGTATTGGTTTAGGGAGGCTGAAGAAATTTTGTTTTCTATAGCGTCGAGTTTCCTTTGTATTGTGGCCAGTTTGGCTTTCATTATGACGGAAACATCGAGCTGATTGACATCTTCCCTAGGTGGTGGTGGTCTAACACTTTCCCATTGTGATGTGTTTTGAGCTAAATCTTCTAAGTATTTCCAAGCTTCACCATCATCTTTAGATAGGAATTGGCAATGACACATGGTTTCAAGCATCTGTCTAGTAGTGAGATCAATACCCTCATAGATAATTCGACACAAATCCCATCTGGAGATTCCGTGATGAGGACATTGGATAAGAAGATCCTTGAACCGTTCAAAGCATTTCCAAAATGGTTCATTGGGAAGTTGGGTAAATTTGAAGATTTCGCTCCGAACACGACTGGTCTTGTGATTGGGATAAAATTTCTTAAGGAATGCTGCAATGAATTCGTCCCATGTTGAAATAAAATGTGCGGGTGTGATGTAAAGCCACTTCTCGGCTAAATCACACAAAGTGAATGGGAGAAGACGTAAACGCAGAGCATCCAAAAACAGTTGTGAATTTCCCATCAAAGCACATACATTTTCGAATTTGGAAATAAACATGTATGCATTTTCAGAATCAAGACCGTGAAATTTAGGTAACAGTTTGATGAATTGGGGGTTGATTTCAAAATTTTCCCCGTTGGCAGGTGGTATGGAAAAACAGGTGGGAAGGGGAACACGTGTAGGATAGCATCTCTCTTGGAGAGAAATGCGTGGAGGATTCTGCTCACCTGCGGGCGGTGGCAGAGTGGTGTTAAAGTTTGATGGAAATCCGTCCATCGCGGTCGTGGTGGGTGGTGGGGAAGAAGGCGAAGAATTACCGACTTTGAGGTCGATAAAAGAAACGCGGACAAGACGGGAAATGGAATCCCGTGTCCAGCCTATCATGTGCTAAAATGGTTGTAGCACAAGTGGCAGCATTGGTATAATTAGAGGAAATGAATGAAGTGGTTGGTGTTTTGAAAAATATACGGATTTTTGAAAAAAATGATGCAAATCACAACAAATGCAATAAGCAACCCTAAGTCTAGTGGTCACCTAGGTCAAGGCTCTAGACCGCTCCTAACTGCCAAAAGACAAGTCGCAGGATCAATCCTCCACTGCCTCTTTGTCTCTCCTGTGGCCAGGTAAGTGGGAGGTTCTCCACTACGTAAGTAGTGGGCCTAATTAAGTAACCACTTGCCTTAGACACACTTGCCTTAGACACCACAAAAGAAACGCGGATAAGCAATGAATTACCCACGGCCTTCTTCTGTCCTAAGTGAGTGCGACGGTCCTTAGAGTCATCTCTAGATATTTTTTAGTTAATGAGGGTAATGCGGATGCAAGTTTGTGATTTTTGGGGCTTAAGAAGGGTAATGAACTCCCCCACCTAATCTGAATTTGGCCGTGCCCCTTTATTTCCGTATTAATATGCAAACAACCAAAAATCAAAACACGCGCAATTTTTTATTGCTTTTTGCGGCGCTGCGAATTATTTGAAAAGAAACCTGCAGCAAATTGTTAATTGGAGCAGATGAGGAAGGAGATAAGAAAGTAAAGAATTTACCAGGGAATTTTGGTACAGTGTTGCCTCTGAGACGCGGCGGATCCGCCGCAGATGCGTACTAATGCCGCGGAAAAGCGGTCTAAAAGACTGATCACTGCACAAAAATTCTTGAGGCTGCTACTGTTCACCTTCTAAGCTCTCTGGATTATTCAGAAAAAATTTTCCACAGCTCCACAAATTCCAGATTTCCTCGCAACAAATCACAACAACACGTTTAGTGTTTGTGCGAATTTAGATATAAAAATATAGATGGAATAAACTTTTCAACTTAAATTTCAAAAACAAACGAATTAGCGCACTATCCCGGGCAACGGCGCCATTTGATTGATACGAATTCTTGTTGTGTATGTTTAGAAAATATGTTTAGAAATCACAACCAAAAATTATTTGACCGCAATCAATAACGGTGTCGATTGTAGCTCGTTAGTAAGTGCGGATCGTCCACAGGGAAAGTGTAATCGTTCGTGTTTCGAATTAGATGAGTCGAAAATTTAAAGAAAAGAAAAGAAACAATTCATGATTTATAGAATTGAAGTTCAAGAACTAGTAAAATTTAGATCTAATAACTAGAAAACATTAAAATCAAGAATCGAGAATTGAGAAGTGATGATTTCCAATCCAAATATCAAGAATCGAAGTGAGGCTCGTAGGAATCGATCGGATCTATAGATGTGATGAAATCTATAGATTACGTATTCTTATCCATCGATGGATTGATACTAGATCGATGATGATCAATGAGAGTTAGGGATTTCTTGCGGAAACTATCCTTGTCCCTTCGTCGATATCATTCACATTCTAGCCTCTAGTAAATTCAAGAATCGATCGTGGATCCTTAATTTCGAGCGATTACAATCAAGAAAGCATCGCATCGAAACTAGGTCATCGATTCTTCAATTTGCTAGGGTTTACAAACTCGTAGGACTTAAGAATTGTTTTAAGATTTGTTACATCATCATTCTATTGATCGTCTCGACTCTTTTACGAGCGGAGTTTTACTCAAACATTACAATAAGAACCACAATCACAAATTGAGATCGAATCATGATGAAATAATTTAAAGAAAGCAAGATTGAAGAATTTCACCTTTTATTTATCAACAATTTCGTTACAATTCGCTCAGGAACTACAAGAGGAAGAACTCGATCGTCGATTTGGCTTCGCTCGTCTTCGTGAGTCGCGGATCGGCTTGGATCACTTGCTCGGATGAAGATCGGCTGCGCTCCTAAAAGGTTGAAGGCTTCTTGCTTGAATTGTACTCGGGGATCTTGAATTTGGCTTTGGATTTTGAATTGGGGTTAGGGTTTACAAGTTGTGTCACTCAACTTGTAGGTGGAAGATGAAGAAGAATTCTTGAACAACCTCAACCCTAGATCTAGGTTTCCTTTTATAAGCCATCCAAAACCCTAGATCTAGAATTCAAATTTCAAATTTCCCTCCAAAAGTTTGTTAGAGAGAGGCTTCTAGAAATAGTTTGTTGGAGGGATGCTTCTAGAACTAGGTTGCTAGGCCGAGCCTTCTAGATGAAGCCACGTGGAGTTTCTGGAGTATTCTGGAAGCTTGGCCGTTAGAGAGAAGGCACGTGCTGAAAAGTGAGGAGCTGATGTCACCATATAGCCACGGATCCGCGGCGCCAAGGGGGTTCTGGCCGCGGATCCGCGGCTCTGTTGAATTCTTGGGCTATGAAAGTCTCTGGTATCTCTTGGGCTGACATTTGGGCCTTTCTAAAATATGTGGAATATCATTTGGCTTTCTGTATCACTGCCAGATCTCAAATCTTTGAGTTGGCGTATTTTTATCAGCACTGTTTCACAGATTTGGCTTTTCTCCTGGAATTTCCTGCACAGATTCTCGAAACAAGTGTTGCGCTACACAAAGATAATGCGATGCCATGATAAACATTCAATTTCCCTCAGAATGCCGGTTTTAGTATACAACACAGGTATTCTGGTATTTTACAGCTGTTTTACTAATATGTGCAAAATGAATACCGAACACCTCTAGATGAGTGCAAATGATAGGGAAATTGACGTGTTAAAAAATACATTATTTTCGATTGATCACTAATCTAAGTAGTCTAGATGAAGTAGAGAGTCTAATGGATTGTTTTATCTCACAAGATCCTTTGTTTCACAACACATGTGAGGATAAGGATCTTTGAGGAAGAAAGAGAGGAAACTTGGAGAGAGAATGAAGAGAAGCAAATGAGCTAGGGTTCTTGGCTATGTGTGAAGAATGGCTAATAGCTCTTCTCACTCATTGAACCATGGAATAAAAATCAATACAATATATCACTCATACTTCAATAGTGAGACCAAATGGATAAACAAATCAAAATAGCCATACTTCACCCATGCCAAGTATGTCTCTCCAAATATCCACTTCATTAATCTATTTTGCAAAATAGATAAACCAATAATGAGGTGTCCCCTTCTAAAAGCATACCATGTAAAATTACAAGAATACCCTCACCGTATATACATACATGTATTCGTGTTCCGAAAAATACGAATACAATGAGATGATAACAATCCAATAATATAATACTAGAATCCAGCTTAAACCAAAGCCCATTATTATTATCTGCCCGAACATCATCCGTGTAAAAGTACACGTATGTGATCGAAGCCCTGCCGTAAAACCATATGGCCTCTACATTTTTTACCCAAAGCAGGGAAACCCTCTGTGTGGGACTCTAAAGACTCGACAGTACGCTGGCAGTGGGTTTAACAATAAGCACGTCAACGGTACTAGTTGCACGTAACGGCTACCCAGGTATTTGTCGATAAGAAGGCCGATGAGCAAACTCATTCGAACTCCTACTGAGCCTATCTGTGACAATCTCCATACAGTCTGGTCTGTTCATCTAAGAGTATCGCATATTGAGCCTAGGGGTGGTAACCGTCAGACTCCTAATAGCGCAATAAGTCATTTCGGGGTAGAGCCCAAAACACCCTGAGAAAGTACTGGAGTAAATCTCGCTTGCCTTGGCCAGGGACTTTGTATAATGGCTTTCCGAGCACAGCGCGAAATCAACCGCCAATACCGGGAGAGATGAATCCTATCTAACCACTACTGCCTCCCAGTGCTTCGGGACTGCACCCAACCACTACCTGTTTGCATGACTCATTTGAGCCATGGTAGGGTAGTGATCTAAGTACAGTGGGAACACACTCGAGGCGAAGTAGCGATATTAATTCAACGGACTATGTTGTACTCATGTCACCTGGGAACTGCTACCTGACGATAGGTATAGTACCAACCAGTAGTTCCCTATCAGTCTTGTCCAGTGTAACTCATAATCCAATGAGCACCTGTATACTATCTCCAGTACGACGTACTAATGGCCGTGGGACAGATCATCTCCCCTGCTAGGATGAGAAGCGTATACACTAGTCCTTTGGAGTATTGATGCCCCATCTCGATAATCCTATGACTAGGGACCTGTATAAGGATGTGCTTATAGACAACCCAGCCCCTACTGTGTGACTGCCATCACAACGCTGGTAATCAAGAAAAGATCCTAAGGGCTCTATCAATATGTATTAGCGATACGTTAAAAGAAATATATACACATATTAAGATAGAATCAAACCAAGTAGTATACTACCATATTTAGCAAGACTGTTATTATATCCGTGTATATCCCAAGCTTCCAAAATATAATATACAAACCAGTACTATACAATAATGGCCTCTAGGGCATATATCATTAACAATCTCCTGCTTGCACTAAGGCCATGTATTGGCATATCACAGACCTATCATCTCGAATAGCCTCTCGAACCGCGTCTGAGGGATGGCCTTTATGAGTGGATTTGTAGTGTTGTTCTCTGTATCTACTCTCCGCACCTCGATCTTCCGGTGATCAACGATCTCCCTGATCAGGTGGTACCGCCTCAAGATGTGTATGGACTTCTGATGGGACCTGGGTTCCTTCGCTAAATCTATAGCCCCATTGTTGTCACAATACAGCGGTATTGGATCAACAATGGACAGAACCACCTGAAGTTCTGTTATGAACTTTCTTATTCAGACTGCTTCTTTCATACCGTCACATGCAGCGATATACCCCGCTTCCACAGCCGAGTCAGCAAAGGTGTCCGGCTTGGAGCTCTTCCAATAGACCGCCCCTCCATTGAGGGTAAAGACATAACCCTACATGGACTTGGAGTCATCCTTGTCACTCTGGAAGCTGGAGTCAGCAAAGGCCTCGATCTGGAAGTCTTTTCCACCATACACCAAGAACATCTCCTTAGTCCTTCTCAGGTACTTGAGAATGTTTTTTACTGCTATCCAGTGCTTCTCCCCTGGGTTTGACTGAAACCGGCGTACAACGCTCAGTGCGTAAGCAACATCTGGTCTGGTACACAACATCACATACATTATAGAGCCTACCTCAGAAGCGTAGGATATAATTGACATGCGATCCCTTTCTAAATCAGTCTTAGGAGACATCTCTTTGGAGAGGGTGATTCTGTAACAAGCCGGTAGATTACCGCACTTTGAATCTTCCATACTAAATCTTTTCAGTATGGTTTTGATGTACCTGGACTGTAAAAGTCCCAACATCCTCTTAGATCTATCACGATAGATCTGGATCCCTAGAATGTAGGAGGCATCACCCAGGTCTTTCATGGAGAACCTTTGTGACAAGAATCTTTTGACTAATTGTAGCATAGGAATATTATTTCCTATCAAGAGAATGTCATCCAAGTACAAGACGAGTAATACCACAGTTCTCGCTACAATCTTATTATAAATGCATGGTTCATCTGGATTTTCGATAAAGTCGAATTGTTTGACCGTCTCATCAAAACAGATGTTCCAACTCCGCAATGTCTTCTTTAGTCCATAAATGGACTTTAGGAACTTGTACACTTTTCTGCTGCTCCAACTCTGAATGAAACCTTCCGGCTGATCCATATAGATGCACTCTTCCAAATTTCCATTCAGAAAAGCGGTCTTTACGTCCATCTGCCAAATTTCATAATCGTGGAATGCAGCAATGGCAAGAAGGATCCGAATGGATTTGAGCATAGCCACTGGAGAACAGGTTTCATCATAGGCCAAACCAGGTCTTTGATGAAAACCTTTTGCAACAAGTCTAACCTTATAGGTTTCAACATGTTCATCTACACCAATCTTCTTTCTGAAGATCCATTTGTAGCCTACGGGTTTTACCCCTTCTGAAGCAATGTCCAAAGTCCATACTTTGTTGGTGTGCATGGACTCCATTTCGGTCCGCATTGTATCCAGCCATTTTACCGAGTCTCTGCTCTGAATGGCTTGCTGGAAGCTAGTTGGCTCATCATCATAGATGATGCAATCCTCTTTATCCCCGTCTATGAGAAAACCGTAGTATTTCTCGGGCGAATGAGACTGCCTACTAGTCCTGCGGAGTGGCGCGGGGATGTCCGGTTCTTTCGAAACTTCTGGTTCCACCATGCTTTCAGTAATAACTTATGGTTCTGGAATTTCTTCCAGTTCTATTGCGCTGAAATTCCAGTTCTATTGCGCTCCCACTTATCTCTTTTTCTAAAAATCGATTTTCCAAAAAGTGGGCATGACGAGAAACAAAAAACTTTTGCTCCTCTGCATAATAGAAAAGATACCCCTTGGAGTTCTTTGGGTATCCCACAAACTTACACAGTACTGAGCGTGCCTCGAGCTTGTCCGCATGCTGATTTTTTACAAAAGCTGGACATCCCCATATCTTCAGATACTGAAGATAGGGTCTCTTCCCACTCCACATCTGATATGGTGTGGTAGGAACAGTCTTGGTAGGAATCTCATTCAAAAGATATGCAGCTGATTCTAGTGCATAACCCAGAAGGATTGCGGTAACTCAGCATTACTCATTATAGAACGTACCATATCCAATAAGGTTCGGTTCTGCCTTTCCGATACACCGTTGTATTAAGGTGTGTATGGAGGAGTAAGCTGAGAGAGAATTACATTCTCTTTTAAGTAATCTAGGAACTCGGCACTTAAGTATTCACCATCTCGATCAGATCTAAGTGTCTTGATACTTTTTCCTGTTTGTTTTTCCACTTCATTTTTATATTCCCGGAATTTCTCAAAGGCCTCGGATTTATGTTTCATCAAGAATACATGTCCATACCTTGAGAAATCATCTGTAAAAGTAATGAAATAGGAATAACCACTTCTTGCATGTGTAGACATTGGAACACACACGTCGCTGTGTATGAGTCCTAAGAGCTTGCTCGCTTTTACTCCGTGTCCAGTGAACGGAGTCTTTGTCATCTTTCCTTTGAGACATGATTGACAAGTTTCATAAAACTGATATTCGACGGATCCAAATATCCCTCTTTATATAACTTCGTCAACCGTGTTTCATTGATATTACCCAGTCTACAATGCCATAAGAAAGGCTGATTTAATTCTGGAGACTTTCTTTTAAGTGTTTTCTGGAAGTTGAAAACCTGAGCTTGATTTAGTACGTATATTCTATTATCTAGTGTACCTGACCCAATCAAAGCTTGATTTAGGTGGATGTGGACCACATCGCTTACAAATGTAAAATCATAACCTTCTTTAGAAAGTAATGATATAGAAATGATATTATATGTCAAACTAGGTACACACAAACAGTTACGCAAAATCAAAATCTGCCTACTTGTCAATCCTACATGGTATTCCCCTACGGATACAACGTCCACGCTCATTCCGTTAGCAACCCTGAGATTCATATCACTCGCCTTGATAACTCTATGGTTTCTCAGAGCCTGTAATGAATTAAAGATATGAGATCCTAATCCGGTATCTAGTACCCAAGAAGTAGAGTTAATTGACAGATGATTTTCAATCATAAACACACCCGAAGTCGAAGCTACAACGTGCTTCGAATCCTGGTTTCTGGATTTCTAAGACATGCAGTCCTTCTGACAATGGCCTATCACGTAACAATAGAAACATTCCTCCTTCCCTACTGTTAGCCCCGAAACTTTTTCCCTGCCCTTTCCCTCTACCTTACTGACATCGTCTATCGGCTTGGTGGAGGCCTTCTTCTCCTCTCCCTTGGCTTTCGTTTTGGATCTAGAAGAGGAAGAATCTCCAATGAGAAGAGCGGAAGTCTCCCTGGATGCCTGCAGGGTGTCCTCTGAGCTCCTCAATATGTTGATGAGTTCTGGAAGTGAAACTTCCTTCCCTTGAATGTTGAAATTCAAGATAAACTGGGCGTAGGTAGAAGGGAGGGACTGTAGAATCAAATCTGTACATAACTCGATCTTCAACGTGGTCCCCAGGTCCGTGAGCTCCTCAATGTAGCTGATCATCTTATGGACGTGGTCCCCTACAGATGACCCGATAACCAACCTCGCTTGAATTAATTTCTTTGAGGTCTCATATCTTGCGATACGAGATTGCTCTCCATATAAATCTTTGGTATGGAGGAAGATAGAAGTAAGGTCCATCTTCTCGTGCTGCCTCTGGTGTTCATAATCCATTAAGGCTAACATGAGGCACTTGGATCTCGCACTGTCTTTTTCCTATGTCTTACGGATATCAGCATCCGCGACGGTGGAATTTGGACTTGGGACGGCGGGGGATTTAGTAGTAAGAAGGTAGCCCAGCTTGTCATAGATAATGGCCATCTGGACATTCCATATCCAATCTTTATAGTTCGGCCCCGTCAATAAATTATTATGTAGCAGTTAAATAAGTCCGGTCATCTTGGTCGCTGCAATTAGGAGAGAGAAGAAACACTCATCATGATGCTCTTGCAAGTTTAGATTGGTTATTAGTTTATCTAAACAGGATGGCTCCCACTGTTTCTCGAATCCTCCCTCAAACAATAAAAGAAGAATTAGTCAGGAATAATCTCACCATACAATTCTTGCTTAACCTTTCGGCCAAGGTAGTATCGGTACTTCGAGGGAGGTTTTCCAACGCTTTCGCGAAGTTCCTTAATTACATAACCTCTTTTCCCTGGAGGCATAGCCCCTCTAACACCGTTCTAGACACCTACTTGGTTTATAGCATTGATTGTTTAGTGAAAAAAATCTCCCGAGGAGTAGCGTATACTCACAGTAGGATCGGGATCCAAATATCATCGTGTAACAACCTTGAAGGAATCCTACCAAAATCATCACACTTTAAATGGTATGCAACACTAGTAAGTTTCAATTTCCGTAGAAACACCCGATGTGGATTTTTTCCCCAAGCTCTTATGACCTTGACGAAGGCCAACATATCATAAGTCGCAAGTCAAGTTCTACCATTCATTGTCCAGGTTAATTTGAACTCACCCGTACATACCTTTGACGAAGGCCAAAATAATAGTACGACTATCCCAAACCAATGCATCTATCTATGCTACAGATGAATACCCAGCAGCTACCAATCACTATGCCCTGGCGAAGGTCAAAATACATAGCTTGAATATTACAGAATACCCATCCGAAATGACGGAGGGCTACATATGGTTTTGGCGAAACCGTGAACGTAATGAACTTGATTTAGTCGAAGGAACCATCATAGCTTTTAAAAGGAGTGGTTTAGGCTCCGCTTTTAAAATTTGCTTTTTGAAGAAAACTGAGTGGTTTTGAAACTATTCCAAAGATCAAGCTTTGGTTTGTTTTTCTTGCATTAATAAATGTTAATGTGGTCCCATCATTGCAAAAAAGAAATTAAAATACAATGTACGCTTATGCCATCCGCATTCGCCATGGGAGCCTGTCATGCACCATTAGCTTACTTAACTACCGGCAGAGCGGCGGCTGGACTAGTGCGGATGCAAAACATAAGCAACGCCTACTATATATATATATATATATCCATTCTTCTCATGCAATAATAGGCATTCCAGATCATAGATGAATATATTGGATATACTAGGAATTCCGCGTTTCGTTTAAGCCTATAACGAAAGTCGGATTCCACGGTCGTGATGAATAGCCAAACCCCACCCTAGACCTCTATGGGTGCGGCAAACTATCCACCAAATTCCTGAAGTGAAGCAACCTCCCTCAGTAAAATGAGTAGGCCACTCGGCACTTCAAGAACCCGGTAGTTTGTGCACCCCATCTTGGGTCTGTCCTAGGAGCAAAAACAGTAAAAGAAATAATACAACAGTGGCTACAACCACAACCCGGATGTGCCCCGCAAAATAATATTACATCACTTTACAAGTTTACATGAATGAAAGAAAAACGCTCTTCTCACATCCTTGGCTATTCATCCACGACGATCCAATACTCCATATCCACAAACCACAACAATAAAGATATGTGCAACCCCCAACTAATCGACATATAGCAATTAGCGGAGATTTATGAACACATATCCAAACACAGAAAACCCAATAAGTCAAGTAACTTAAGAATTTCGATCAAACATATTTTCCATGTCTACCCCATGTACAAACCAGCACACAAACAATACTGGGCAGAAACCAAATATACCAGAAATCAAAACTCCACAAAATAGACCCACGGAAGAAAATCGGTCCAACTTGGCTTTGACTCGGCCGTGGAACCACGGCGAAACGCATTGTTTCGTCGCGCTTCCACGGTGGTCATGGCGAGTTAACGACTCGTTTTACTTCTCTGTACTTAGAATACCCTGCTTGTATTTTTAAGGCTTCTGAAATAATTTTAGACCAGTTTTAGAAAACGACAGCAAGCAAGGGTTTTGAAGTTATGATTTCGGGTTTTTCCGACGATCGAAGTTCTAACTACTTGCTAACTAGCTAGTTAAGGTTTATTAGGCTCTGATACCACTGTAAGTCGATGTCGCGCACCCCGCGGGTTCGCAGGGAGGCAGAATTTTCAAAAAACGATTTTAACATGCTTCGCAACATCGACTAAACTTCAGGATCTTTACAGAACCTTAACTAGCTAACTAAAAGAGGTTTAACAACTATGAAGAAAGTTATACCTCCTAGTATCAAGTCCTTCGGGTCTTCTTGATCTCCTCCTCCTCTTTTTGAGCTCCTTCAAGAGTGTACAGATCGCGCTTGATCTTCGGCCTTCTCATGTCAAAGACGATCCACCCGAGAGTATGTACTTTGAGCTCCTACCTCTAAATCGAGGTAACTAGCGTACTTAGTTTGCTAATCTAAGTAGTCTAGATGAAGTAAAGAATCTAATGGATTGTTTTATCTCACCAGATCCTTTGTTTCACAACACATGTGATGGGGAAACTTGGAGAGAGAATGAAGAGAAGCAAATAGGCTAGGGTTCTTGGCTAAGTGTGAAAAATGGCTAATATCTCTTCTCACTCATTGAACCATGGAATAAAAATCAATACAATATATCACCCATGCTTCAATAGTGAGACCAAATGAATAAACAAATCAACATAGCCATATTTCACCCATGCCAAGTATGTCTCTCCAAATATCCACTTCATTAATCTATTTTGCAAAGTAGATAAACCAATAATGAGGCGTCCCCTTCTAGAAGCATACCATGTAAAATTATAAGAATGCCCTCACCATATATACATACCCGTATTCATATTCCGAAAAATACGAATACAATGAGATGATAACAATCCAATAATATAATACTAGGATCTGGCTTAAACCGAAGCCCATTAGTATTATCTGCCCGAACATCATCCGTGTACAAGTACACGTATGTGATTGAAGCCCTGCCGTAAAACCATATGGCCTCTACATCTTTTGCCCAAAGTAGGGAAACCCTTTATGCGGGACTCTAAAGACTCGACAGTACGCTGGCAGTGGGTTTAACCACAAGCACATCAACGGTACTAGCTGCACGTAACGGCTACCCAGGTATTTGTCGATAAGAAGGCCGATAAGTAAACTCATCCGAACTCCTACTGAGCCTATCTGTGACAATCTCCATACAGTTTGGTCTGTTCGTCTAAGAGTATTGCATATCAGGCCTAGCGAGCAGTAACCGTCAGACCCCTAATAGCGGAATAAGTCGTGTCGGGGTAGAGCCCAAAACACCCTGAGAAACTACTGGAGTACCTACCAGTAAATCTCGCTTGCCCTGGCCAGAGACTTTTTATAATGGCTTTCCGAACACAGCGCGATATCAACCCCCAATACTGGGAGAGAAGAATCCTATCTAACCATTACTGCCTCCAAGTGCTTCGGGACTGCACCCATCCCCTACCTATTTGCACGACTCATTTGAGCCATGGTAGGGTAGTGATCTAAGTACAGTGGGAACACACTCGAGGCGAAGTAGCGATGTCAAGTCAATGGACTATGCTGTACTCTTGTCACCTGGAACTGCTACCTGACAATAGGTATAGTACCAACTAGTAGTTTCCCATCAGTCCTGTCCAGTGTAACTCATAACCCAATGAGCATTTGTATACTATCTTCAATACGATGTACTAATGGCTGTGGGACAGACCATCTCCCATGCTCGGACGAGAAGCGTATACACTAGTCTACTTTGGAGTATCGATACCCCTCTCGATAATCCTATGACTAGGGACATGTATAAGGATGTGCTTATAAACTATCCAGCCCCCAATAGTATGACTGCCATCACAATGCTGGTAGTCAAGCAAAGATCCTAAGGGTTCTATCAATATGTATTAGCGATACGTTAAAAGAAACATATACACATATTAAGATAGAATCAAACCAAGTAGCATACTACCATATTGAGCAAGACTGTTATTATATCCATGTATATCCCAAGCTTCTAAAATGTAATATACAAACCAGTACTATACAATAATGGCTTCTAGGGCATATATCACTAACAGAACCGCCGGACGTACACGAGCTTTCCTTGGAGAGATCACAACTCTTTAAGGGTTCTCGGCGTGGGCATTTCTATAATCGCCTTAATCTTTGAGAGATCGATTTCAATACCCCGGTGTCGTATGATGAATCTAAGGAATTTATCTGAGGAAACTCTAAATGCGCATTTTAGAGGGTTCATCTTCATATTATACTTCTGAAGACGTTGGAACACTATTTTTAGATGTTCCTAATGCACCTCATGAGATTTACTCTTCACTACAAGGTCGTCGATGTAACATTCTACAATCTTGTGTATGAGGTCATCGAAAATCTTTTTCATGGCCCTCTGGTAGGTAGTGTTGGAGATAGTGCCCTCATAGTCAATTATTGGATCGCAGTTACGTGATTGCAATGATGGCGGAGGACCTATACCGGTAGGACAGTCTTACTCGAGATGATAGTATGCTATCTGGTTTGCCTTTATCAGTCGTGTACATGTTCAGGTGACTGATTATATGTTACACTTTGATAGAGCCCTTAAGATCTTTCTTTACTACCAACTGTATGATGGCGATCATATACGTGAGAGTTGGGTAGTTTATATGCATATCCTTAATTGTGGTCCCTAGTCGTGGGAGTTTCGAGATAGGGCATCGATACTCCGGAGTAGACTAGTGTATACAGTCGAGACCCCGACGAGGGGCGGTGGCCGGTCTCACAAGCCACTGGTATCAGTTGGATCACCTAAAATGTATACAGGTGCTCATTGGGTTATGAGTACACCGGACAGGACTCGCCGGGAATCTGCTAGTTGTTATTATACATATCGTCAGATAGCAGTTCCCTGGTGACATGTGTACAGGTTAGTTCATCGACCTGAGGTCGTCATTTGTCTCGTGTGAGTTCCCACTGTGCTTTGATTTCTACCCTACCACGGCTCAAAGGAGTCGTGCAAATAGGTAGCTTTTGGGTACAGTCCCGAGCCATATGGAGGCACGTGAGCGGATCGGCAGGGGATTCGTCTCTCCCGGTATTGGGGGCGAGATCGTGCTGTGTCTAGGAGAGCCATTACACAAAGCCCACGGCCGTGGCAGGAGATTTACTGATAGGTACTCCAGTAATATCTCAGGGTGTTATTGGGCTACACTCCGACACGACTTATACTGCTATTGGGGGTCTGACGTTACTAGCCCCCTAGGCAGATATGCGATACTCATAGACGAACGGACCGGACTGTATATACATTGTCACTGTTAGGCTCAGTAGGGTTTCCGGATGAGTTCGCTCATCGGCATCCCTTGAGGTCAGTCCATGGGCAGCCGTTACGCATTGCTAGTGCCGCTGACGGTTTGTGGTTAAACCCACTGCCAGGGTACTGACGAGTCATTAGAGTCCCCCACAGACAGTTTCCCAAGTTCGGGCGAAACGTTGTAGAGGCCGTATGGTTTTATGGCAGGGTTCGGAAAATGCACGTGCGTTTACGCACGTGTCATATTTCGGGCAGATGATACTGGTCGGCTTTGGTTTAAGCCGGATCCGAGTATTATATTGAGTAGATATAATATCTTTATCTCAGTTGCATTTGTATTCGATCGTAATACAAATGCGGGTATATTTATACAGTTACGGGGTTATCCTGAAATTCGTTTCGGGATCACTTTTGGAAGTTGCCAGTTTTCAGTTTTCTATCAGCCGTCTTTTAACATTCGGTTAAAAACGGATTTATCTTTTCTTTGGAAGAGTGTGGATGCTTCTAGAAGGTTCTCGAAGCGGTGAGGTGTTATTGTTTCATTGGTTGCTTTCTTTGTGTTCACACTGTGTGTTCACACTAGATATTTATTTGTGTTCACACTAGATATTTATTTGTGTTCACACTAGATATTTATCCTTATGGTTATCTCCCCTCTCCTACACTCACCCCCCACCTCTATATATGGCCGGCCCCTTCCCCTTCTCTCACTCACTCTCACTTATAGTTGAAAAAGATTATGATAGATTTTGGGGTGTATGGAAATTTCATTGCTCATTTCATTCCATCACCCGAATCAATCGGCAACTTCATTAACCGTTCGTCCATAGTTTTGGACGGAACGAGACAAAGTCTTCTACTCATTCTCTACATCATTCTTGGTCGTCTCTTTTAGCAAACTTGACGACCGAGTTGCTTCGAGTCAGAGGCGGGAGCCTGTTTAAAGAATCGTTGACGTGGTGCCACCTGGACGAGCAGATCGGAGATCGAAGAGATCGGAGCAGCCGCAACGGAGCGTGGGATGATGGTTAAAGAACGAAGGACTCGGATCGTTCGGTATAACCCTTCTACACTCTTTACAGTTTGTTAGTTTAGCAATAATGGAAGATCCGGGTTAAAGTATACGATAGCGCCAGTTAAAAAGTTTTTGTTCCGCATTTGGCGTCTGTAGACGGCCGGGGTGCTACCGTAGACTTACAGTGGTATCAGAGCCTCACCATTTTGCTATACTAACTTGTGCTAACGCGTTTAAAATATCGATCGAACCGGAAATCAAAAACCGCATTTTACAATTTCACAGTTTCTGTAGATTTTAAATGATGTCCTAAAATTATTCTACATATCACAGAAAGTTGTGCAGGATTTTAGAAGCACACCGACCAAATTTGAGCAAGTGATTCGACTATATTGCCGCGGAATCGCGGCCAAACCCATGGTTTGGCCGCGCATCCGCGGCCATTCTATTGAATCACGCTTCCAAATTTGCTCAGTGTCTTCTCTGTTGGAATTTGGGGTTTTTGGTATATATCTTTTGGGCCCAGATTTTGTTACTGTTCAACAGTTGTTCGTGGGGCCCACTTTGTGATATTTTGTCGATCGAAATTTAAACATGTTAGTTTACAGTGCTTACATTATATCTCCTACCGGGAATGTCATTTGATCGGTAAACCGCGTCTGATTGCTATAAGTTCTTTTAGACGGGTTTGCGAACGTGACATTCGCGTTGATGTTCTGTGTTGTGCTGTGATGTTGCGGATTTGTCGTGGTGGATAGCAGTGTGCAATGGTAGTGCAGTTTGGATTTATTTGTACATTTGATATTACGGGGCGAGCGTCCAACATGTGGACTGCCGTAACTGCCTGTTGTATAATATTCTTTTGGGGCACGACCAGGTTGCGGTCGATGTACCTATTGTACTATTTTTCATTACTGTGCTAGGTTTTGCCCCGCGACGGAGTGCACGGATAGCCGGGTTCTGGGGGGCAACGGGTCCGCATCTCATGGCTTTGAGAGGCAGAGGGGCCTTACTCTGGAATTGGCAGACTATTCGCCGCACTCGTAGGGGGTACAGGTTGACCCAAGGAGGGGTGCTCAAGCTACCGGATTCCATGAAGTGCTGGGTGGTCCATTCACTATGCTGTAGGGGGCTGCCTCGCTTCAGGTTTTGGCGGGTAACTTGCCGCACCCGTAGGGGTCTAGGTTTTATTGCACATGCTATCCACACGACAGGGGAACGTCGGGTTTCAGCAGCGGCTCTGTGAAACTCGGGGATCCCAGATTATCTGTATTGTTCTGTGATGCTTATTACTTTTCTGTAATGTTGCATATTATCACACCTGGAGCGATTATTGTATATTGGTTTATATACTATTAGATGTTGTATATGTTTTACACCCACGCTAGTTCAGTCCCCGCTCTGTCGTTAGTTAAGTAACCTAACGGGTGATGACGGGACCCAGTGACAAATGCGGATGGCATATACGTACATTTTATTTTCGTTCTTTTCTGGTGTGATTAATTGATGGGACTGCGTTGATTCTGATCAATGCAAAGTAAAGCAAACCTGTTTACAGTTGTTGGAACAAATTTAAAAAGTGTTATTGCAAAGACGTTTCCTTTTGTTTTGCATAGCGGTATTCAGTGGAATATCCTGCACCTCATTCGACGGGGCAAGGGCTGATATCCCTTCACCAGGACTGACCCCTTGGGCAGAAGTTTGCGTCAGGGTAATAACTTCACTATAGTCGATTACAAGTTGCTTTGCATAGCGGTATTCAGTGGAATATCCTGCACCTCATTCCACGAGGAAAGAGCCGAGATCCCTTCACCGGGAGTGACCTCTTTAGCAAAGGTTTTCGCCACTATATTTTAAAAAGCTATCAGGTTCCTTCAGCGATATCAAGTTCGTTACGTTAAAGGTTTTTCGCCAAAAACCAGCCGTAGCCCTCCGTCACTTCTTTTGGGTATTCAGTACTATTCAAGCTATGCATTTTAGCCAAAGTTAAGGCATAGTGTTTGGTAGCTGCTGGGTATTCATTTGTTGCATAGATAGATGAGTTGGTTTGGGACAGTCGTTCTGCCATTTGGCCAAAGCCAGGGGCATGTGCAGGTGGGTTCAAATTGACAAGACAGTGACGGGTAGAACTTGGCATGTGACTTATGACATTTTGACCAAAGCCAAGGTTATAAGAGCATGGGGCAAAAATCTTATCGGGAGTTTCTGAAGAAACTGAAACTTGCCAAGTATGCGCATACCTTCTGGAGTATGAGTAACGTGGATGCATTCCATCACGTTATCATGCGATGAGAGTTGGATCCCGATTCCCACTGATGAGTTGGTTTACTCTTCGGGTGATCCCGATTGATTCTTCTTTCAGGTTTGGAGGAGAATTTGACAGGACAGTGGGAGGTTTCCGGATTAGATAAAGTGATAACCATTCTGATCTAGGTTAGAGTGCACGCAGAGTGTTTCTTTTCTCTCTCTCTCTATGGCAGCGACCTTTGCCCGACCCTAGACTTTGACTTAGTGACCAGGTTGACCGAACCTTCTTAAAATACTGGCTTTTGGATTGTCCGAGTTGCATAAGTCATTGCCACTCCTTTTACCCTTTGGATTTCTCAGAACACCCGTATTACTACGGACATCCACTTCCACTGGATAGATCCATCGTATGGTTATATACGAACTCGAAGGGACTTCTTCGAGGATGGATCCAGGTTCAGGAGAAATAGAATTGTTTTATTCAGTTGTCTTTTATTATCATCTTCTCTCAGGTTGTGAGGGCTCCTTGGTTTAGGAGAGTACACCTATTACGCTTATTGGATAGTCTTATTCCAAACCATAGGCAGGTGCCGAAAGGTAGGGAATGAAGAAAACCAATTATCCTAAATAGGGTGTGCAGAAGGTAATATGTAAAGACAAAATAAAGGGATTAGAAAGAGGGCAAAGTAAATTGCGACTGATATCATTCACGACCAAACCGCGTGCTTCATCGCCACTCCTATTTCACCTTTAATAGAATAAGGTATTATTCAGTTATCTTTTATCATCACCTTCTCTCAAGATGTGAGTACTCCTTGGTTTAGGAAAGTACACCGATTATGCTTACTGGATAGTCTTCTTCCAAACCATAGGCTAGTGCCGAATGGTAGGGAAGGAAGAAAACCATTTAGCCTAACGAAGGTGTACAGAAGGTAACGACTAAAGACAAATAAAGGGATTTAGAGAGAAGGTAAAGAAATATACGGTTAAAGTCATGAATTGGATTATGGAAGAGGCATTACTAGGAATACCAGGATACCCCTACGAAACATTTTCATGTTTCAGTGCATTGTTAAAAGAAAACTGTTTTCCCGATTAGATACTTACTCCAAGGGTATGTATTTACCAGGTTTCATTCTCATATATGTATGGTTTTACAGATGATGAGTGGGAGTAAGTTATTGGGAGTAGGGGTGTAAACGAGCCGAACTCGAGCCAGCCAAGCTCGGCTCGAGTTCGGCTCGTAGTTCTTTTTGTCGGCCCAAGTCCGGCTCGTTTAGTTAATCGAGCTAGAGATGCTCGGCTCGAGTCCGGCTCGATTAAACATGCCCAGCTCGTGTTCGGTTCATTTGTGGCCCATTAACTAAACGAGCCGAGTTCACGAGCCGAGCTCAACTGAGCTCGTTTAAAACTCGTTTGTGAGTTCGGCTCGTTTTCAGCTCATTTACTCATATTAATAGTATCTTCCAAGAAAAACACATAATTAACAATAATGCTTAAAACTCAGGGTTTTGAGATATGGAAAAATTAAAAAACATTAACATCTAGGGCATTGAATGGGTCTAAGTGCTGGGTTTTATATTTATCTCAGTACACTTTATATACTGTCATTTAATTGAATTAAGTGTTCTGAGAGTTGTATAGAATCTGCTATATATTACATATTACTGTTTTTTTTCAAACTGCGTAACCCAGCCGAACCCGAGTCAATACCGAACGAGCCTGGCTGAGCTCGAGTCCGGCTCGTTTAATAAACGAGCCAGGCTTTTTGGCTCATGTCCGGCTCGTTAATAAATGAACCGAATTTGAATGAGCTGATACCGAGCCGAACCTTAATCGAACCCGAGCTGGCTCGTTCAATTACCACCCCTAATTGGGAGTTAGGTAATTATCCTCATTATATCAGAATTCGTTGTAATTGGTGATATTTGAGGAAATCGCCAGGGTACAGTTTTCAACCTACGAAGCACAGGTTTTGAGTTATTCAACTCAGCGGACTTATACAGAGTATTGTATGTTGTCCAGTGTCCATCAGGACAAAGGGGTAGGTCCTCGTACTTTGTTCTATTTACTTATGACTTCTCTAGTTTTTAGACAAGTGTTTCGTAGAAATACAAGGTCTAAGTTTTGAGAAGTTGTGGGTATAAGAATAAAGTAGAGAACCAGGTGTCACAAGTATCGGGATTCTTCAAAGAGATCGAAGATGTAGATTCTTGTGATTGGTATTCAGATGATAGTAATGGCTTTGAGAAACTTGTTTCTCTTTCAGGTTACTCATAATTGGATGGATTCCTAAGTTGAGTAATATTGATTAGTCTCTTTCCATTAAGTTGATATGCACTGGAGACAGCTGCATGATTGAATATGGTTCTAATTAAATAAGTGCCAAAGTTTCTATATTGGATATAGAATAGTTCGTACCTTAAAAGATGTTAAGGTACGGGGAGTTGTCCAGCTTATGCTTAAAACCAAACACTGGATAACTCAGGGCAAGTTTCTGTAATGGCTGTTTGTAGGTTGACCCTAGCTATGACGAGGGTTGATATTCTACCATTTGGAAGATCAATAGTGATATTGTTCTTGACTCGCCACAGTTTTAGTAAAATGGATTTTTTCAGAAAACAGTAGTGGGAGTATGGTGGAACTGGAAGTGATTTCAGAACCGCGAACGATTACGGAAAATTTAATAGGACCTATATATTCAATCAGGTTTGACATTCCATTAGCCACTCCGCAGATATGGTGGGTAACCTCAGACACCCGAGAGGTACTTCGGTAGCCTCAAGGACGGTGACAGGGAGGTTCTTATCTAACCAGACTTGACACTACTGTTGTTCCAGACTATGAGACCAGGCAGGAGGATAAGTATAGTGTCGTTCTAAACTAGTTTTAGAAGTGCACGTGTATATTATTCTGCCAGAGGGTTGTCGTAGTCAGTGGGAGCAGCGGAAGCATAGTGGGCAAGTAGCTTATGTCTATTTATAGACTAGAGCAGTTATAGCGGAGATAGATCATCTAATTTTGATGTGACGGTCATGGGTTTGACTTCATCAGAATAGGGGATGGATCTGTTAAGAAGGTAGTAGGGTGTAATGTCATGGTATCTGGATGACATACACAGAGTAGGAAGTAAAATTCCTATACTACGATCGGTTGTACTGTGGTCGTCACACAGTTGTTTCTCCAGACATGATATGGATATAATATTTGACATTCTGGTTTCTGGATCTATGGTTTTAGATCTAGATTTGGGTAGTTTACCAATGTGGGTACTTTGACAGATATTCTAATGGTTTTTAGAATAGTTGACTCCTAGCATGGTGGTATACCTACAGGTGTTGGAGTCACCCTCTCTAAAGGTGTCGTATAGACTAAAGGGGAGAGGGTTGTGCATGATTGGCAGATCACTTGCTTAGGCAATTGAGTCAATCGTGAGGTGTCAAGTACCACACCAGATGTAGTTTTTGCACTAGATGCGATAAGTTTGTATTAATCCAATCCTGGAGAGACATAAGGAAGCAGTTTTAGAACATAAGTGGATGTTCTACGGATTTGATGACGGCAGCCTCTTTCGGGAGACGATTATCATTCCAGGCTTCAAAGGTGACATGGATGACAGAGTGATTGTCAGAGTTTTAGTTTTTCCTCCGACGAGGGACAGTATTATGGACAGGTGGTCCAAGAGGATACTGTGGGTGGCATGGTGCCGGATACTGATTAGGTTCAGTGATCGATACAGTCTAAGAAGTTTGGATTTGGAGTTCATTTATGAACTAGGTCCCATCAGATATCCAGACATATTCTAAGACAGGTATTACTCAATTCGGGAGATGGTTTTCTCCGCGAACTTGAGATTAAGAGAGATATAGAAAGAAACATCTAGGCGGATCCACTCACTGAGGCTATTTCTCGAACACAATAGTTTTACAAACGGGCTTTATGAAACTGATTAGTAGAGGAGTTGGATGTTTGGTTTCACACGGGCTGTGAGTAGTCGACATCGCAATAATTAGCCTTCAGTGCAAGTGGGAGATTGTTGGAGATAGTGCCCTCATAGTCAATTATTGGATCGCAGTTACGTGATTGCAATGATGGCGGAGGACCTATACCGGTAGGACAGTCTTACTCGAGATGATAGTATGCTATCTGGTTTGCCTTTATCAGTCGTGTACATGTTCAGGTGACTGATTATATGTTACACTTTGATAGAGCCCTTAGGATCTTGCTTTACTACCAACTGTATGATGGCGATCATATACGTGAGAGTTGGATAGTTTATATGCATATCCTTAATTGTGGTCCCTAGTCGTGGGAGTTTCGAGACAGGGCATCGATACTCCGGAGTAGACTAGTGTATACAGTCGAGACCCCGACGAGGGGCGGTGGCCGGTCTCACAAGCCACTGGTATCAGTTGGATCACCTAAGATGTATACAGGTGCTCATTGGGTTATGAGTACACCGGACAGGACTCGCCGGGAATCTGCTAGTTGGTATTATACATATCGTCAGATAGCAGTTCCCTGGTGACATGTGTACAGGTTAGTTCATCGACCTGAGGTCGTCATTTGTCTCGTGTGAGTTCCCACTGTGCTTTGATTTCTACCCTACCACGGCTCAAAGGAGTCGTGCAAACAGGTAGCTTTTGGGTACAGTCCCGAGCCATATGGAGGCACGTGAGCGGATCGGCAGGGGATTCGTCTCTCCCGGTATTGGGGGCGAGATCGTGCTGTGTCTAGGAGAGCCATTACACAAAGCCCACGGCCGTGGCAGGAGATTTACTGGTAGGTACTCCAGTAGTATCTCAGGGTGTTATTGGGCTACACTCCGACACGACTTATACTGCTATTGGGGGTCTGACATTACTAGCCCCCTAGGCAGATATGCGATACTCATAGACGAACGGACCGGACTGTATATACATTGTCACTGTTAGGCTCAGTAGGGTTTCCGGATGAGTTCGCTCATCGGCATCCCTTGAGGTCTGTCCATGGGCAGCCATTACGCATTGCTAGTGCCGTTGACGGTTTGTGGTTAAACCCACTGCCAGGGTACCGACGAGTTATTAGAGTCCCCCACAAACAGTTTCCCAAGTTCGGGCGAAACGTTGTAGAGGCCGTATGGTTTTATGGCAGGGTTCGGAAAATGCACGTGCGTTTACGCACGTGTCATATTTCGGGCAGATGATACTGGTCGGCTTTGGTTTAAGCCAGATCCGAGTATTATATTGAGTAGATATAATATCTTTATCTCAGTTGCATTTGTATTCGGTCGTAATACAAATGCGGGTATATTTATACAGTTACGGGGTTATCCTGAAATTCGTTTCGGGATCACTTTTGGAAGTTGCCAGTTTCCAGTTTTCTATCAGCCGTCTTTTAACATTCGGTTAAAGACGGAATTATCTTTTCTTTGGAAGAGTGTGGATGCTTCTAGAAGGTTCTAGAAGCGGTGAGGTGTTATTGTTTCATTGGTTGCTTTATTTGTGTTCACACTGTGTGTTCACACTAGATATTTATTTGTGTTCACACTAGATATTTATTTGTGTTCACACTAGATATTTATTTGTGTTCACACTAGATATTTGTCCTTATGGTTACCTCCCCTCTCCTACACTCACCCCCCACCTCTATATATGGCCGGCCCCTTCCCCCTCTCTCACTCACTCTCACTTGATAGTTGAAAAAGATTATGATAGATTTTGGGGTGTATGGAAATTTCATTGCTCATTTCATTCCATCACCCGAATCAATCGGCAACTTCATTAACCGTTCGTCCATAGTTTTGGATGGAACGAGACAAAGTCTTCTACTCATTCTCTACATCATTCTTGGTCGTCTCTTTTAGCAAACTTGACGACCGAGTTGCCTCGAGTCAGAGGCGGGAGCCCGTTTAAAGAATCGTTGACGTGGTGCCACCTGGACGAGCAGATCGGAGATCGAAGAGATCGGAGCAGCCGCAACGGAGCATGGGATGATGGTTAAGGAACGAAGGACTCGGATCGTTCGGTATAACCTTTCTACACTCTTTTCAGTTTGTTAGTTTAGCAATAATGGAAGATCCGGGTTAAAGTATACGATAGAGCCAGTTAAAAAGTTTTTGTTCCGCATTTGGCGTCTGTAGACGGCTGGGGTGCTGCCGTAGACTTACAGGTAGCGCCAGCGTTCTTCAAACCGAAGGGCATCACCTTAGAGCAGAATATGCCCAGCGAGATTCGGAAGGCGGTATGCTTCTGGTCTTCAAGATGCATTTTTATTTTGTTTTATCCTGAAGATCCATCCATGAAGGAGAAGACCTCATGGGTAGACGTGTTATTGATTATCAGCTCGGTAATGGGTACAGGGAAGTCATCCTTCGGCAAGATTTATTGAGGTCCCGAAAGTCTACGCAGATGCGAACCGTCCCATTTTTCTTCATCACTGGAACGATATTACCGATCCAGTCGGGATATTGAACCCTTTGGATGAAGCCAGAGTCAATTAGTTTCTTTAGTTCAGCGTTGATACTCATCTCAAGTTTGAGACGCATCCTTCTTGGCACCTGTTTGATTGGCTTTATACCTAGTGATATAGCCAGTTTATGTACTACCACTTTGGGATCTAGACTCGACATTTCAGAGTAGTTCCAGGCGAAGCAATCTTTATGCTACATGAGCACGTCTTTTAATATGGCTACCTATTTTTCAGATAGTAGCTCACTGAATAACGTTGGCCTCGGATCATTTTCCATTCCTAAGTCAATTTTTCTTAGGTTGTCCGCCATAGTGTGTATCCTAACTTCTAGCTCTTTTGGTGCTGGTGGAAACTCTGAGATCACCCCATCCTCGTCTTCATGTGTGAAGCACCTGTAGAGGTCATTTATAGTCTCATGCCCTCTTTCTTTTAAGAGTGTTATCATATAGCATGTACGAGTTAGCTTCCATTCTCGATGTCGATCCGGTCCTATCCCGACGGTATATGTCCTCTTTAGCTCATGCTTTTGTAGCGGGGTTACCCTCCAATTGTCGAATAACGTAAACATGTCTTGTCGATACGGGTCTTCTACCTAGTCTTTGAAGGTGAAGCAGTCTTCAAGGGAATGACCTATTGCTCGGTGATAGGAGCAATAATCTGGATTATGGACCTCGTTTATTTGTTTGGGGTGCCAAGACTCCGAAAGCATCATCATTTGGTGCTTTATGATAAGATTGAATATTTTCCTTATCTTGTCTTGAGAGAAAAAGTATTCCCGACCCATCTTCTTTATAAAGGATGGGCTCCAATCGAATTTTTCTCGAATACACAGCTTCTTGGTTCTGCTTTGTTGTCTTCGAGCATTGTTTGAGTCCTTTGCCCTGTTTTACCTCAATTTCGGGGTTTTCCCCTTTCGTGAGAACATATAGCAGGCTGGGGATTAAGAGCATTACGGTCTACTTTCTCTATAGATTGTTGACTGAGACGCTGCGTCCTGGCCTTTTTAAAATGACCATTTCGCGGTTGTGGTTCTCTCGGCTCATTTGACAAGTTTCTTTTATTAACTTGTCAATTTGTTCTTCAAGTGACGGACTTAACGTTTTTGAAGCGTGATCTCGCTCCGATTCGACGTCATGGCTATTTGGAAGAGCTTTTTCCTCTTCACTCAAGTTGTTTATGATATGGAAGCTGTAAATTTTCTCCCGCTTCTTGGACCAAACATATCCCAGCCTAGTTGTCTCCATCTTCCCGTTGGGCTTTTTTCTTTGAGTCCTGGAAATATCCCATTTTTTTTGTAGAATTGGGCTTTGTCGAACAGTTTATTTGAGGGGTACGCCTTGGCGTCTTAACAGCTTTTTTAATCTCTCTGCATAATATCTTGGCAGACGGATGGGTTGAAGCCTGTCAAGCACAAAATCAACACCGAGCCAAATTTCTTTCTCTACTTTGGTCTCCGTGGATTAGTAGAAGAGGATCTCCTTTTCACCTCTTCGCCTAAGAGGTATGTAGAAAGTTTGTAGTTCGTGTACGCTGTATGTATCGAGGGCATCAAGTTCCTTGTAATACCGAAGCGGAGCCATTATAATTTGTAGACTTTGATCTGCTCCGAAAGAGTCTGCATTGACGGGCGGACGGAGAACACTGCATTGGCCTTGTCCTCTAAGTCACTGCCAAAGACCAAAATAGGAGTAGATGGTCTGGGCTTATTGTTTTCTTTTTGGGGTTGCCCCGAGTAGATTATTTCTTCATTTCCTCGGTATCACTCCCAAAGATCGGGATAGTGGCGATGGATTTTTGTTTACTTTCCGGCTTGTGACACCTTTCAGTATCCTCAAAGTACGGCAGAAAGTACTTCGCATCTTTATACTTCTGCACTTCATTCACCGAGAATGGATTTAGCTTTCCCGTGACGGTGTACTCCGAGCCATCCTTGAAATACTTCATACACTAATATTATGTATAAGGGACGATGTTTTACTCGTGTAACCAAGATCTGCCGAGCAAAGCGTTATAGCAAGTCTTGTCATCAATGACATGAAATTGGATGTCAATGATGAGCAGCCTAAAGCGCAATGTCAGTATTATGGAGCCAAGCATCCGTGATGACCGTGAGTCAAATCCGGAGATGGTAATTTTATCTCGGGAAATTTGTTGAACGTTCATGCAAATTTCATTCAGCACTCTCACATTGAGAAGGTTAATGGAGGATTCATTGTCGACATGAATTTTCCCTATCTTGATGTCGAGGCAGTATCCAGTGATGTATAACGGGCGATTATGGTTGCATGTATCGAGGAGGAGATCTTCATCGCTAAATGCAATATCAGTCATGTGGACCTCTGCCAGTTCATCTTTCATCTTCTTTTCTGCGAGGGTATTTTCCTAAGATGTGTTAGGACGTTGTAATCCACATTGTTTTTCTTAGGCGGGTCCTTTGTGGTGAGCTTTTTACCATTTCTTCATCGAGGGCGATTACTTCAGGTATTGTCCCTTTCCCTTTGTCCTTTTTGTTCAAATCTTTGTTTGCAAGTCCGAGATTCTTCTTATGCTGCGTACGGTTACGCAGCTGAATGTTCTCGCAGTTCTTTTCCTCCTCTTCTTTTTCAAAGGCAGAGTCTTTGAAGAGAGGGTTGAGGGGTGTTTCATCCTCAGAATCTCTCCCGAACATAAGAACTGGAGGTTTTCCTCCATCCGAACTGGTACCAACCATATGACAGCTACCAATCGTTTCTTCATGCTCGTTTGTCTAGCTATTTTGATGTCGATGAGTGTAAGCTTCGTGCTTCATCCTCTTGATGTGTTTTTTATGGGCAACGTATCCTTACCACCACTTCTTGAAGGCACTGCATTCCTCGATGGGGTGAGTGACCCTTCGATGATATAGGCAGCAGTTTGGATTTGATTTTTCTCCATCAAAGCATATGACCCCGGGAGTGTTCTTTATGAGAGTTGGCATCTTCATCCCCATTGACAGGGTTTTGGCGAACCGATTCTCTATTTTGAACCTGCTCTTATTTATTGCAGATGAGCTTTGGATTGGTTGGAGTACTTTACGACTCATCCTCACCGCAGCTTCTTTATCCAGACGCCGACGCTTAGCCTTTTCATATATGGTTGTCTCGAGTTCTCGGTCAATTTTGATTTTTTGAAATGCTTCGTTTAGCAGCCTCTCAATCGGGTCTTCTTCTAGCAGTTTTGGGGATTTTAGCTCCGATTCTATATCCAGTTCCTCTGCGTTGTTTTCTGACGCTGAGGGAGCCTCTTGGTCAAATAATGACGAATGGGAGACCATGCGGAAACTTGCTACATCGTCATCCACTACTTTGATGAGTCATTTCCATCACCATTGTCACTGTCCCGTTCCTTAAGAATATGCTTGAGGAATTCTTCGAGTGTGATTGGTGTTCGCGCCTTCTGGTTATACTCCTCCAGTGCATTTATATATTTTTATAGATCTGTGCGCTTATCGTCATACTCTGCAGGCTGCACAGGCTTCTTGGTCTTCTTCTTTTTCTTCGAAGACTTCGAAGGCTTGACTTGGGGGCTTTTCCCCTTGTCAGCAATTTTTGGAGCGGGACAAGATTTTAGCATCTCTTCGATTATTTCGGGTTCAAGTGGGCTTTTCCACCTGACTGCCGGACATTCTTATAGATCCTTGGACATTCTTATAGTTATTGCTAAAGGAACGCCTTCCCATGGAGTTTCTTCTACGGTGAGCATGATGCCCCGTGCACGTCCACCATTTTAGGAGTGCGCTTCTGGGACGGGTTCACCCTCCAATTATCAGACAGCATGAATTTCCCCTGTTGATACTGGTGTTCAACCCAATTTTTGAAGACGTAGCAATCCTTAATTGGGTGGCTCACCATTCTATGATAGGGCATAATTAGGGTTGTTGATGTCGCCAGGTTGTGCTGGACGCCGCGGGTCTGGCAATGTGATAAGGTTATTTCACATCGCCAACTCGAACAGTCTCCTCATTTTATCAGGCAAAAACAAGTAAGCGCATCTTAGTCTTTCTTCCAAGGACGGGTGTGGACGCGCGTTGTTTTGGCGAGCAGCTGGTTTTGGGCCACTCGGCTGTTGTTGTTAGGAATATGTATGCCCTAGAGTTCATTATTGTATATTGTAATGGATGCTTAGACACACACACACACACACACACACATATATATACATAAATACATATATATATAGGACTTTCTTGCTTGTCATGATAGTATGCTATCTGGTTGCTCTTTATTTTAACATATGCACTTGTTTTAGTTTACTATCTCATTCATATATGTTGATAAAGCCCTTAGAATGTTGGCTTGACTACCAGGACTATGATGTTGATCATACTAATGGGGCTTGTGTAGTCCACAAGCACATCCTTTAATAGTTCCTAGTCGAGGGAGTATCGTGACAGGGCATCGATATTCCAGAGTAGACTGGTGTGTACGTTTCTTAACCCTGTATAGGGCGATGGTTGATCCCATAACCATTGGTTATTGACATCAAAGGATTGTACACAGGTGCTCATTGGAGAATGGGTACACCAAACAGGACTCGCCGAGAACTCCTATATGGTACCATACTTATCGTCAGATATCAGTTCTCTGGTGAAATTTGTATAGGTTAGTCTATAGACCCGAGATCGTCATAGTGTCTTGTGTGGTTCCCACTGTGTTTTGATTTCTTCCCTAGAAGGAGTCATGCAAACAGGTGGTTTTTAGGCACAACCCTGAGTCACATGGAGGCAGTGAGCGATAGAAGGGGTTTCGTCTCACCCGGTATTGGGAGTTGATGTTGCGCTATGCTCGATTGGCTATAACAGCAAGTCTCTAGCCAGGGCTGATGAGATTTACTGATAAGTGTTATCAGTAGTTTCTCGAAAGGTTATAAGCCACATATCGACATGACTTATTAAGTTAGTAGGGTCTGACGATTCTACCCCAGACTCGATATGCGACATATCAGACGAAAAGAACGGACTGTACGATAAGTGTTGCTTATAGGCTGTACGGGAGTTTGGACAAGTTTTCTTGTTGATCTTCTATTCGTTCAATACATGGGTAGCCGTTACGTCCAGCTAGTACCGCTGATGGCTTGTGGGTATCTGATGTGATCATTACCTACCGATGGCCTATTGACAAGTCTTTAGAGTCCAACATAGAGGTATTCTAGCTCAAGCGAAACGAAGTAGGACACATATGGAGATATGTGAGGGAGCTTGATTAAATACGAGTATATGATACCGTATTCTAATCTAGCGAAATTTAATATTAGCCGGTTATATATGATATAATCGGATTATTGAATCAAGTGTTGATTCAATGATTTTATATATATATATATATATTAACTAATATTGAATATTAGCCAGTTATACGTGATATAACAGGATTATTGAATCAAGTGTTGATTTGATAATTTGATATATATTTGATATTAGCCGGGTTATATATGATATAACCGGATTATTGAATCAAGTGTTGATTTAATAATTTGATATATATATATATATATATATATGTATGTATGTATCTATGTATGTATGTATGTATGTATTTATATTGTATCATGGTTGATGATACAAGAAACAGGGATGTATGAGAATCACACAATAAGTGAAGATGAGAAGATAATGAAAAACATTTATGAATTAAAAAGAAATGAAGAATGAGTCATGGCTTTAGATGCTTGGAGAAGCATTAAGAAGCCATGACTTATCTTCAATTCTTAGCTTATTCATACATATTTTTGTTATTCTCATCTCATCTTATCTTTGCTTCATGGTTCACACTTCATCGCCTCACTAATTTTCTAGGGTTGACAAAAAGAAAAGAGAAAGAAATATTTCTAGTGAGAAAAATTCCTACTTCATCAACCTACACTTCCCTAGCCCATTAGTATAGGTTGTTATCTTCACTAATAGCTTGATTATTAAAGTGTGAGCTTGAGTGTGAGTTGCCTTATGGTGGATCATCTTCGACGACATAGACTGCAAGCGAGCTCATTCTATTCATCAAGTGGAGTCAAAGAAAAGTTCTAAGGATTACTATTTGGAACTTTAGAAGTGAAAGACTAGACTACAAAGGTTGTAGACTTTCTTCACTTAGTTCAAAACATAGTTTGCTAACCTTAAAACCCTAATTCTTTAGTTCTATTCTTGTTTAGTATACTTAGACCTCTAAATTTTTAAAATTGCATACTTGATGCTCATAAAAACATAGTAGAGTTGCTAAGACATATTTTCAGTTGTTGCGTGTTAGCGACGAAGGCCGCCTTTCTTTTACCCTTAGTATTTCGAGGGACCTTATTTGAGGAGGAAGGTCTATAGCCCATCTAGGCCAGTTTATCTATTAGGAAAGGTTGTGGGCTTGAAGAATGTCAAGAACTGGGACACGGTCGTTTAAGGATCAAGGGTCCCGATGAACATGCCCACGGCATGAGACTCTTCAATACGCTGTTCGCAATTAGACCGCAGGTTCCGCCACAGCGGTCGCGTATTGGACCCAGGTTCTCCTGGCTTTACCATGGCATTGATTAATGCCATGATTGGATTGCGTTCGCTCGCACTGGCAAAACGCTTTGTGAACAGCAGTTCCATTTCTGTGAAGGTTTTCACGGAGTCAATGTCCATTTCTCGGATCGGGACTTAGCTATTAACCCAGCCCGGTTCGTTTAAAAGAAGATCTATTGGGAGCTCCGAATACCATTAGAAAGCTGTCTCTGACAAGCTGCCGATGAACTGGCAAAGCAACAGTTTGTCGTCATCTCCAGTGTTGTCGCACTAAGCTCTGAATTGCATGACATGTTGATGAGGGTTGCCCGTTCCTTTATAGACATGGAACTTGAGGATCGTATATCCCGGCACGTATTTGATTTGGTCATACCAGCCTGGATATAGTCACAAGTTCTGATAATTTAGCCAGCGGCTTCATTAGCTTGGTGAGCTCTTATTTACTGAGTAATGTAATCATCCAGGGCGGGTTTGGATATCGTTTCCTCCTTGGCCGCTGATAAGGCCGGAGGAGGGTTTGATGTTTCCCCTCTGTCATCCTCGATGATTATCGGCGGATCTTCGGCCGAGGGTTCTGGTTGGATCATCATTCCAACCATATCTTGGAATAAGAGAGCCATCTGCTTTATGTTAGCAGCTTTCTCTGCAGCCTCTTTGTCATTTCTCTCTAGCACCCTTCGCAGAAACTCTGTATCTCTTGGCGCTATTCGACTTCTTTGTCCGGTATGCGCTGCCATTTTGGTCAGAATTTCCTAGAGCTCTTGTTGTTGTTCCTGAGCCTTAGTCATCGATCGGGTTTGCGGTCGATGACTCACTGAGGTGCGGCTTTCTTCTTTTCCTGAAGCTATATAGACGTATGTACACTTATTCCCCCAGACTTGGGGCGTTTAGATCCACCGCCTTTGGAATTTGCCGTGGCCAGTAGAATTTTCTCCAGCTTTGTTCTTTTATGAGAATTCGGAGCTGAAGGAGCCATTGTGGTAGGAACCTGTTTAGGAGAAGTCCCCCATTGTATGGTGGAGGAGCGATCTTTTCCTTACCGACTCTTAGATTTCTTGGGTCGACGAGAGTAATTTTTGTCAATCACAGAATCTTAGAATTTTCGGCAAACCCTATGTATTTGTGAGGAGAGCCGTTGATGAGACTCCTCTAGCTGTTGCGGCACAGGGACCTCTACCGGCAGAGGTGATTTCTTCAGCACCATCGTTGGGGAGTTCTTACGTACTCTCCTAAGTGGATCAAAGCTGTTCTTGGTTGGAACAGCATCGTCGACCTCTACCATAAGAGCTGGTGGGGTGAGTCCAGAGGGAGAGTTGCCCCAGCCTGTCTTATTTGGCGCCAGTGGCGACGTCGAGCGTGCCTTACTGAAGAGACCGCCATAGTTCTTGAAGCGGCTTCATCATGCCTCCGGCTTTGCTGAGAGGTTTCAATCGGCGCCAGCCTGTTGAAGACCGACATCCTTGATAGAGTTTGAGGAGAGCCGACCAATCTTTCGAAGATCGACCGTCTGATGGTGAAGCAGCTTTGCCGGCTTCGCCTGCAACAGGGGCAGGAATGGCTAATCTTTTTAGGGTAGCCCCTTCAGGTATCATGAGCTTCTTCATGGGCCCGCTTGAGCTTTTGCTCTTTAAGACTAAAGTTTTAAGGTTTGACGGCTTGCTGATAGGAGCCGTCATAGTTGCCAGCCGATCGAAGTCTGACTTTCGGGGTGTTTCTTCTCGTGGCGTTAAGGCACTAAAGATCACAGGTGGGAGCATGGTCTCAAAGGACAGTTCGGTAGTGGCTTGTGTAACCTGTCTCACTGGCATTGAGAAAATAGAGGCTGCGTTGGGCCCATAGGTCACTCCTCCAGTTGGGGTGGAGCGGGAGTTGCTGTTGCATGAAGTGCAGTAAGAAGCCATTGATTCTTCTACACAGGAGCAAGACACCAAGTCTTAGTATCTCGAATCCAAGGGCAACCATAGCAAACTACGATTTTGTTCGCGACACGCGACATACGAAGTGTGGAGTGGAAAGTGGAAGAGCTCCCACCGGGCGTGCTAGAATCTGTTTACTGCCGATGACCGGAACGAGACGCAGAGGATGTCTAGCATGAATTTAGGGGCCGATTCTATTTGGACATATCCATCCACCTCTTCGAAAATACTAAGTTGATTTATGGCACCATATATTGGAGGTTTGGATAGATGCGACCGTTGTAGCAGACTTTATCATATTCCCCCTCATTTGTGAAGGGTTTTTGATTATGGGGACGCTCTTCCCTGCAGGAGCAAGCCTCTACAGTTAATTACGTTATCGTATTGCGATAATCACTTTCTCCTTCTCCAGTAGTTCACTTCATGTCGTGTGTTATTTTGTTTGTTTTGGTTGCTCGTGGATTGTATACGGAGACTAGTTCATGTAGTCGCCCGTAGGGCGTAGATTAGTCCAAATCCCTATATTTTAGATTTGGGCTTGAACTTAGGTTATATATTCCTTTAGTTTAAAGAATATTTTATTTTTATTTAAGGACCGTTAATCTAGTTTGAGATTAAGATCGACTTAAACATATGAGCATTTGGGCTCAGTTTAACTAAGGATATGTTAGTCCTATTTGAGACTAAAATCAACATAGATATATTTTCAGGATCATTTTTATTTAAGATCCAACAACAGAGCATTTGGGCTTAGCTGCAAGAAACTTTCAGAGAGACTTAGCCAATTTGGGCTTGGTCTACTCAGTTTTTTCTTCCTTTTTTTTTATTCAAAGGTGCCAAACACTTATTTGTGGTTCTGTTTGCTCAGCTTTTTTTCTTTTATGCAAAAGTGCTAAGCACATATTTGGGGCTCTGGCGTTCACATGTGTTTCACGTGAGGCGCTCGGATATGGCGCTGCCCAATCAGTGATAAGCACTTTAGTCATTTTGACTAAATATAGAGTGCTAAGCACTTTATATGGCGCTCACGTGAGGGGCATGTAAGGCGCTGCCTTATTTATTTTATTAGACACTTACGTGTGTTTCACGTGAACCGTAGGGACCTGAGCGCTGCCCAATCAGTGCTAAGCACTTAGTCATTTAGACTAAATATAGAGTACTGAGCACTTTGTATGGCGCTTATTTGAGGGGCACGTGAGACGCTGTCTCATTTATTTTATTGAGTACTCATGTGAGGCGCTCAGACATTGGCGCTGCCCAATCAGTACTTAGTCATTTGGACCAATTTTATAGTGCTTCTACACTTTTATATAGCGCTCACGTGTATTTCACGTGAGGTGCTGGGCTTTCCATTTTGAGCGCCCACGTGGGAAGCACGTGAGGCGCTGAGTCCTTTGTTTTGGACGCTCACATTTAAGGGAATCTTTTGGGTGCTCATGTGGAAAGCACGTGAGGCGCCAAGTCTTTTTCTTTATTGATGTTTTCTGAAGATATTTTGACTTCTGTTAATGGCATTTTAACTATTAATGATCTCTATTTTGAAGATCTGAGACCGGTTTCATTGGAGAACTAAGTTCTTCTAATTTTTTTTTGTAAGAACAAAGTTCTTTATGTTGGGTTAAACCCTGTTTGTGAAGGAATTAAATTCCTAGACAATGTGTCTTTTATTTATTTATTATCTATTTCTCTTTTTTTTTCTAGATTTTGAGTTTGGAGAACAAAATCTCCCTGATGAGAATTAAATTCTCAACTAGGGGAGAGATTTTCTTTTCAAATCTCAAATCTGGGGAAGAACTAAGTTCTTTTTATGGAGGGTTAAACCATTGTTTTTCCTTTTGTTAGGAAAAAGAGAAGTTCTATCTCTGCTTTTCTTTACCTAGGGTTTTGAAGAGTAAGGATCTTTTTTCTTCAGAAGAGAATTGAATTCTCGGTTTTGTTGTGGAAAGAAGTTTGTGGGGTTGATCTTCTATCTGCCTCCTGAAACTTGAAGTCTCGGGCCCTTTATATAAGAGAGGCAAGTTTGTTGATTAATTCTATTTGAGAGATACAAATTAATTTTAATTGGCCTCAAAGATTATTTGGGGGATTTAATTCACCATTGGATCTTTGATCCAGAGAGTTTTTGTTTAACAGAATATGTTTTCTTATTTTTAATAATATTAGGGAAATATTTTCCCATATACAGAATTTAATTCCGTTTGACGGTGATTTTTAACCACCATTGGATTTTTAATCCAAGGGCTCTCTATTTAACAGAGCACATATTTCTTTGTTTAGAAAGATATAGGGAAATATTCTCCCATCTCATTAGATTTTTGATCCAACAACTTTCTGTTTAACAGAAAATATCCTTCTCATTTAAAAAGATTAGGGAGATATTTCCCCCCAATAGAATTTAATTCTATATTTAGTGATTTTTAATCACCATTGGATCTTTGATCCAACGATTCTCTGTTAACAAAGAATATCTTTCCCTTTTAGAAAGATCAAGGGAGGTATTTTCCTAAGAATAGAATTTAATTCTATACAGGGAGGCGCTCTCACGTGTTTAATGCATGATCCCGATGTGGGTTTTAGCCTGTTTTATTTAGCGCCCATTTGCCTTGCATATGGGCGTTCATGTGTTTAACACGTGAGGCCAGTTTGGCCTTTAACCAATTATTCTTTGTGCTTATATACTTTGCATACAAAAAATAGAATTTAATTCTATATACAAAGTTTAATTCTATCTGAAGCTAATACTTCAAAAGGGTGTTCTCATGTGTTTAACATGTGACCCCAATATGAGTTTTAATCTGTTTATTTAGTGCTTATATGCTTTGCATATAAGCTCTCACGTGTTTAACATGTGAAGATTGTTTAGCTTTTAGTTATTTGCTTTCAGTGCTTATAGGCTTTGCATATAAGCGCTCACGTGTTTAACACGTGAGGCTCAAAACGTAGGAATTCTCCTCTCTTTTTTCTCTCCCTTTTTTATAAGGAAACATGATGTTTCATAGAAGATGAGGGTGTTCTTCCTAAAGGCCTAGAAGAAATGGATATCTCTTACGAAAATTGGTACTGTAAATGATCCGGCAGACGCATTTCTAAGATGGTTTTGGTCCAAGTTCAAGTTTTCCTTAATAGATTATTGAGATGTCTTCGGGCACATGGCGATGAAAACATAGTTCCAAAGTTTTGAGAAAGTTAAGAAATTATGGTGAATTTAAATCAAGGTGGAAATTATTGAAATTTGATTTAAATTCGGATTAGTTAAGGATTTGTTAGGATTTAAATATAATATCTTCAGTTTAGATTTAAATCTAACCTCTATTTTGAATTCATATTTATCTCTAATTTAAATATGAACTTATACCCTAGCATTTGTTTATCCTATAAATAGAAGGCTTTCTCTAAGGTTTTTGATGAATCCAAAATTCTCTAAAAACCTAGGGTTTGACTAAAGTAGGAGAGACGGCCAGGCACGGTCGTCGATAGAGAGAGATTTTTTAAGAGGGGTATTTATTTGTAAAGGAGGGGTGGAAAGTCGGTGTAATTGTAAGGGTCAGTCAGCGCAGCGGAAGCTGGCCGTGGCGTCCATAGGTCCCTCAGCAGCTACTTCTTACGTAGTCTCCTGATGACGGACTACAAACCGCCGGACCATATAATCGCACGGGGCATCCTGGGGGTAAGAGCATGCGCTTCGGCACTACTGTCACACAGTGAGAACCCCATATGGGTTGGCATCCCTATCTAGTAACTCTGATACCATATAAATGTGGCTTGTGCTCGCGCTGCGTGAGCTGCGACCAATGCGGAACGGATTTTAATAATTTTAAGGCAAGCACAAGTCACCAATACCCAATGATTCAAACCATACACTTGAACCAGCAACTAACATACAAGGTTATAGAGATTACAACCTTTGATACGTGTCCACCCAATCATGGAAGATCCCTCCAAGCTCCTCATAGGCCGTCAGGAACAAGTTTGAGAGGCGACCGCCCTTCCGAAGATGATCCACCCAAGAGAACCGATCTTAGCTCCAGCTTCACCTAGTGAAGCAACCGACGCTCCAAACTTGGTAGGAATGGAGAGTGGGAATGTAGCAATTTTCCACTATCATTTTCACTCAAACATAAAACTTAAGAGAGCATGCAAGAAGAAGGAGGAGGAAGTAGTCATGACAAAAAAAAATGAGCTAAGGTTTAATGGATGAACGAATAATAGAATGGCTCCATAATCTTTTAACCATCAAAATAAAATATCAAAACCATTTTCCAATAAACAATTGAAGCCTAATCCTCTCTACATTCCCATAACCATACCTAAAGCCACCTCACCATCCACCTCATTTCCATGAATCTACACAAATGAAGTGTCCTCTTTCTAGAAGTATTTCTATATAAATATGGAATATTTCCCGGTATACGTATCGAAATACATATACGTGTATCCGTATAACAATACAAATAGCCAAGAGAGAGAAAAAGATCAGTGAAAAATAATACTAGAATATATATTAAAAATATACATATGAATTATTAAATCAAAACTTGATTTAATAATCCGGCTTAATCCTAAGTTGGATAGTTATTATCAACCGTCCGATTAAAATATGTGTAGCTTGTACACGTATTTAATCAGACCCATACATGTACCAGCATACGCCATCTATATCATATCACCTGAACCGGGAAAACTCTCTATGTGGGACTCAAAAAACTCGACAATACGCTGGTGTTTACCTCTGAAGGCTGTACTGAGACGCGGAGAACGTATAGCCTGGATTTGGTGGTAGATACTATTTGGAACATATCCTTTCACCTCTCCGAAAATTCCAAATTGATTTATGGTACCGTATATCGGAGATTTAGACAAATGCGACCATTGTAGAGTGACTTTATCAGATTCCCCTCATTTGCAAGGGATTTTTGATTGTGGGGACGCTCTTCCCTGCAAGCGTAAGCCCCTACAGTTAATTACGCTATTGTGTTGCGATAACAATTTTCACCTACTCCAGTAGATCACTTCGTGTCGTATTATATTATAGTTATTAAGGTTGCGCATAGATTGTGTACGGAGACTAGTTTATGTCATCGCCCGCAGGCCGCGGATTAGTCTAAATCCGTATTTTAGATTTAGGCTTGACCCTAGGTCATATGTTCCATCATTTCAGGGGATATTTTATTCTATTTAAGGACCATTAATCTGGTTTTAGATTAAGATCGACTTAAATATATGAGCATATGGGCTTAATTTATTTTAACTAAGGATACATTAGTTTTATATAAGACTAAGATTGACTTAGAAACATAGTTAAGGATCATTAAATTTTGTCAAGATCCGCTAACAGAGATGAGCATATGGGCTTGATTGTGATGAGCGATATGGGCTTAAGGAATATGAAGTTTCAGAGGCTCCGCCTATATTAGGGCTCAGTCTTGGGCCTTTTTCATCATCCAGCAATGCTAAACACTTAGTCTTTTGACTATGGATATAGTATCCGAACTCCACTCTAGCGTTCACGTGGGGGTCATGTGAGGCGCTTAGGCTTGGGCGTTGCCCTATTAGTGCTAAGCACTTAGTCTTTATGAATATATATTATTCAAATCAGATGTTGACGCTCATGTGAATATCACGTGGGGTGATTGGACTTGGACATTTCCACATTAGTGCTAAGCACTTTATACAGAGCTCACGTGGGTATCATGTGAGGCGCTCCTGCTTGACATTTTTTAAACACTCGCGTGAATGGCACGTGAGGTGCCAGATTTTTTCTTATGGGCGCTCATGTGTGTGGCACGTAAGGTGCTGTCTTCATGGGCCTTCTGCACGCTCACGTGAGTGTCATGTGAGGCGCTAACTTCATGGAATCTTTTGGGCGCTCACGTGAATATCACGTGAGGCGCCGAGTCCTTAGAGATTTAATCACTGTTTATTTTTTGAAAAGAAGTTAAACTTCTATTAATAGTATTTTGGCCATTAATTATCACCAAGATCTCTGTTTTGAAGATCTGGGATCGGATTTTTTAGAACTAAGTTCTTTGTTTCCCCGTAAGAACCAAGTTCTTTGAAGGGTTAAACCCTGTTTTTAGAGAAATTAAATTCCTGGAATGTAAATTTTATTTTTTTATCTTTATTTTCTCATGTTTAGTTTATCCCCTAAATCTTGAGTTTGAAGAACATGATCTTTCCAATGAGAATTAAATTCTCAACTTATGGAAGATTTGTCTTACGGATCTCAGATCTAGAGAAAAAACTAAGTTTTTTATAAAGGGTTAAAACCTTGTATCTCTATATATGAGAGGCAAAGGAAATACTTTGATCTTTATTTTTTTTTCTTTACCTAGGGTTTGAGAAGAACAAGAAGGTTTTCTTCAGAAAGAGAATTAATTTCTCGATTGTGGCTTCTATCTCTTTATTTTGCAGAGGCTTATAGTGGGTTTTCTCTCTGTGAGACTTGAAGTCTCAGGTCTTTTATATAGGTGAGGAAAAACTGTTGATTAGTTGAGAGAAACCCTTATTTAAGAGATCTCGACTTGATTTCATAATCAAGTGGTAATTTTTAATCACCGTTGGATCTTAGATCCAAGGCTCTAAGTTTAAAAGAATATATTTTTCTTCTTTTAATCAAGATTAGGGAAATATTTTCCCGTATAGAATTTAATTTTATCTCTTGATTTAAACGGTGATCTTTAATCACCATTGGATTTTTCAATCCAAGGGTTCTCTATTTAACAGAGCAAATCTTTCTTGTTTAGAAAGACTAAGCAAATATTTTCCTATATAGAATTCAATTCTATCTCTTGATGATTTTTTTAATCACCATTGTATTTTTATCCAACGGCTCTCTGTTTAACAGAGAATGCCTTTCTTATTTAGGGAAATATTTTCCCATGTAGAATTTAATTCTACCTAAAGCAAAATTGCTTCAACTTTGGGCGCTGAAGCTCACGTGCTATGCACATAGACGTAGCTAAAGGATTAATTCTTACTGAAGCAGGTGCCCATGAGCTTTGTATGCAGGTACTCACGTGCTTAACACATGAGGCGCTGCCATAGGATTTAATCCTATCAGAGACAGGCATCTACGTGCTTTGCACGCAGGCGCTCACGTGCTATAAACGTGAGGCGCTGCCATAGGATTTAATCCTAACAGAGAACAGTGTCCACATGCTTTTCACATGGGAGCTCACATGCTATAAACATGAGGCGCTGCCATAGGATTTAATCCTAATAGAGACAGGCGTCTATGTGCTTTGCAAGCGGGCACTCACATACTATAAACGTGAGGCGCTGCTATAGGATTTAATCCTAAGAAAGACAGGCGTCCACGTGCTTTGCATGCGGGCACTCACGTGCTATAAATATGAGGCGCTGCCTTATTTTTTATGAGGGAACAAATGCTCCCCATCATTATTTTCATGTGACTTGCACGTGAGTGCAACAGTGTCCAGCCTTTTAGCCGTCCGATCCGTCTTGGGATACGAGTAATTTGAACTGACCCTATCACTTTATAAATAGGGTATTAAGCCCTAGGTGACAGCTGCGCCTCCATTTTTTCTTCTTCCTTGAAAATTTTATTCTCTATTAGAGCTTAGTTTTATCGTGAAGCTTAGTTCTTTATCTTTTCCCACAAATCTGCATTGCAGACTCGCTCTGCCAAAATTTTCTTAGTAAGAGCCTTCTTCAATAGAGCTTAACTCTTACATTTAGGACATTGTTCATCAGAAATTTTGGAAGATTAACTCTATTTTGTTTACAGAGCTTGGCTCTGGCATATCCCCTTTGGGGATTTCTTGAAGTTTTGATTTCATTTGTTATCATAGAACTTAGTTCTAATTTTTTTATTTTAGATCATACCCCCTTTAGGGATTTTACGAAGTTTTGACTTCACTTGTTATCACAGAACTTAGTTCTGATTTCAATTTTAGATCATCTCCTCTTTGGGGATTTCTTGATTTATTTTAAATCAACAGAGCTTTGCTCTGATAATTTTTAATATCAAATCCCCTATTTGGGGATTTTTAGGACTTAATTCCACTTTATTTTGTAGATCCTGGCTCTAATCTCAATCGTTTTTCCTTTTAGGAAAATTTTTGGTATTTTATACCATTTTATAAAACAGAGCTCGGCTATGAAAAATTTTATTATTAAAATCATTCTTAGAGAATCTTTTTAGATTTCTCTACTTGGCACATGTTCCAATCACTAATGTACCGCCATTTTGATTCTGTGGGATCCACTAGCTTTTGGATTTAGAGATTCTAGCACTTCTTGCTAATTTTCGACCTGGTTTCTTTTCAGGTACCACGGCTGCTCATTTGTATGGTATCGAGAAGATTGTTTCCTACAAATAGATTCGCATTCAAGGTCGCCTTCGAGGCCAGGAGTATACTGCGGCCTAATGCGATGATGTGATGCGTCGCTTCCATGATCACAATGGCCGATTTGTCCCCCTTCGCTCTGCTCTTTTGAAAATTGTCGTTAGGTCGATTTAGGAAGCTCTACCTGAGCTTGATGAGGCTATGCCGCTCTAGGCACTCGATGGCGCTGAAGACAAGATACATTCAGTATATATGATAGGCCTGATTTTGAAGAAACGGAGAGAAGATCTCGTCACTATCTTGTGTCGCGTCTTCCAACAGAAAGCAATAATATTCTCATACCAAAGGATGCAGGATATCAGCGGTGATCCTGAAGTTTGCATCCGGGAGAAGATGCATAAGAAGATGGTTGATGAAGCTAAAGATGCTTTACTCAAACTTACCTTTAAGTTTGAGAATGCACGACCGGAATTTAGCGTTCTGCCACTGTAGATCTTAGATGATGCGGTAGCGTTTGTTTTTAATTTTGTTTCTTTTTAATTTCCATTGTAATTGTCTTCAGCCGACAGTGTGTGATTCCCCCCCCCCCTTTGAAGTATGAAAATCATCTTTTCCTTCCATATCTGCACTTTTCTTTAGGTTTAAAGGCAAGCTCACCCTAACATTAAATATAGATAACCCCCTTTTTTATGATAGGGGTCCATTAGGTTTGTGGTATTAGGTTAAGTCCATCGTACTGTCGTGTTGGCAAATGTATTCTCAATATGCAATCCCTTGAGTTGCGGCTCGAGTAGCCACACGTCTGTCATGTCTCTGATCCTTTCTGAGGCTGGACAAGACGTCTTCAAGTAGTCTTCTTGTAACAACTCTATTTTTAGTGTACAAAATTTTGCTTTAAAATTAATGTATACTTGGGGTATTTACTTTTGCTGTGATTACTTTTAGTAATTAATTAACTCCATAATTACAAGAAAGAGCTTGTAGCTCATTGGTAAGACCTTGCACTGCTGAACAAGGCCACCAGAGTTCAAATCCCATACCCCACATTATTTTTAATATTATTTTCTTTTGAATTTTTAGAATACCAAGAGTTTACACGTACATATCTGACAAAAACCCCACTACCCATAAAAACTTAAATACACCAGTGAGTATATGGACAGTCAGGGGACCCATTGGGGGCCTGACTCGGCCGGACTCGGCCGGCGGACCGGCCGACTCGGGCCGGCGCCGCCGGCCGGACTCGGCCGGACCGTCGAGTCCCCAACAGTAAAGTTGGGGCTCTTGGCCTCCCCTGTTAGTGTATATGCCCTAGGGGCCATTATTGTATCATACTAGCTTGTATATTATTTAATGGAAGATTGGAATATTCACAGTTATATTAACAGTCTTGCTAAACATGGTAGTATGCTACTTGGTTTTATCTATCTTAATATGTATGTACGTATTGATAGAGCCCTTAGGATCTTGCTTGACTACCAGCGTTGTGATGGCAGTCACACTAGTGGGGGCTGGGTAGTCTACAAGCACATCCTTTTTCAGGTCCCTAGTCATAGGATTATCGAGACAGGGCATCGATACTCCGGAGTAGACTAGTGTGTACGCTTCTCATCCCAGTTGGGGAGATGGTCTGTCCCACAGCCATCAGTACATCATACTGGAGATAGTATACAGTGCTCGTTGGGTTACGGGTACACCGGACATGACTCGTGGGGAACTGTTGGTTGGTATTATACCCGTCGTCAGTTAACAGTTCTCAGGTGACATGAGTACAGCATAGTCCACAGACTTGACACTGCTGCTTCGCCTCGAGTGTGTTCCCACTGTTCTTTGATTGCTACCTTACTACGGCTCAAAGGAGTCATGCAAACAGGTAGCACTTGGGTGCAGTCCCGAAGCACTTGGAGGCAGTGGCGGTTAGACAGGATTCGTCTCTCCCGGTCTTGGGAGTTGATATCGCGCTGTGTCTGAGAGCCATTACGCAAAGTCCCTGGCCAGGGCAAGCGAGATTTACTGGTAGGTTTTCCAGTAGTTTCTCAAGGTGTAATGGGCTTCGCTCCAACACGACTTATACCGCTTTTAGGGGACTGACGCTTGCCGTCCCCCTAGGCCCGATATGCGATAGTCCTAGACGAACAGACCAGAATGTACGGAGATTGTCACATCAGGCTCAATAGGAGTTCGAATGAGTTTCCTCATCGGCCTTCTTATCGACATCTACCTGGGGACCGTTACGTACAGCTAGTGCCGATTGCGGTCTATGGTTAAACCCGCTGCTAGCGTTGTAGTCGAGTCTTTAGAGTCCCACATAGAGAGTTTCCCTGCTCCGGGCGAAACGATATAGAGGTCGTATGGTTTTACGACAAGGATTCGGATGCATACGTGTTTTTACGCACGTACGATGTTCGGACAGTTTTTACTAGCCGGCTTTGGTTTAAGCCAGATTCTAGTATCGGATTATTGGATTTATACAGTCTAAAGTTTTTCCGTGTTTTCACGGATAGGAGGGGCATTCTCGTAATTTGGCGAGATGATGACTTGGTGGCTAAGGTGGCATTTGCATTTATTGATTTAGTGACTCATTTGTGTGATTCATTCATGTAGTTAATGGTGCATTTAATGACTAATGACTCATGAGATGAATCACACATAATGAATAAATGAAGCATGGTTGATAAATCATTTGATTTATTCATTTAATAAATCATTATGCTTCATATATTCAAATGATATCATTATTTCATTTCATTCTCACTCTCACCTTCTCTCTCCTCAAGCTCTCTCTCTTCAAACCCTAATCCTAACCTCTCATGTGTTGAGATCAAGGATTAGTAAGACTCATTAATGCATAATCATACTCTATATTCCCTAGGTGACTTTGATTAGCAATTAGAGTAACCTAGTTACCTCAAGATTAGAGGCAAAGCTTGGAGTAGAAGCTCTAGGGTGGATCGTCTATTACAAAGAGGAGGCCGACGAGGAGGTGGTTAACGAGAAGAAAAAGGACTTGGTTCATTAGGTATAATCTTCTTTCATAGTAGTTAATTACTCCTATGATAGTGTTAGTTATAGTTTGGCAAAGATCCTTTCGGTTAGTCGATGTTAGTTTAAAGAAAAAGATTGTTTTTCATATTTCTGCCTCCCTGCAACTCGTGGGGTGTACAACATCGACTTACAGTGGTATCAGAGCCTCGCTAAACCATAACTAACTTGTTAGCAAAGTCGTTAGAAAACGGGGTCTAAAAATTTTTCAGGGACCTCTAAAATTACATGCGGGAAAATATAAGAATACTAGAGAAATTTGGGTTCCTGAATCGGCCACAACACCGTGGAACCGCGGCCGATCCATGCTATCGGCCGCGGATCCACGGCCGAGTTGGGGCCGAGTCAGCCCAAGATTCCCCAGAACTCTTTTGTGATGATTTTTTTCTTTATGGAATGTTTATTTTCTGCTCAAGTCTCAGGTGCATAGAGAAGTTTTTGGAGTAGAATCTATTGTGTTTGCTCGATCGAAATTCTACGATTTTTGGCTAATTAGATTATATCTGTGATTGTATAATGTGTTCGTAAACCTCCCCTAACTGCTAGTATGTCGGTTGGCAGGGGGTTGCACATTTCTGTAATGATTTTACTGTTTGTGTTTATGAATTTGATTGGATCGTTGTGATGATTAGCCGGGGTTTGAGATGGGTTTTTATATTCATTCATTCGATGTAAATTGTAATATGTTGTAATATTCTTTTGCGGGGCACATCCAGGTTGCGGTTGTAGCCACCATTGTATTATTTCATTTTACTGATTTTTGCTCCTAGGATAGACCCAACTTGGGGTACACAAACTACCGGGTACTTTGAAGTGTTTAGTGGCCTACTCACGTTGTTGAGGGAGACCGCTTCATTTCGGGTACTTGGCGGGTAGTTTGCCATACCTGTAGGGGTCTAGGGTGGGGTAATGGCTATTCATCACAACTGTGTAATCCGTATTTCATTGCAGGCTCAAAGGAAACGCGGATTGCTTGTATATCCAATAATTTTCATCTGTGATCTGGAATGCCTATTATTGCGTCTGACGAATGTACAATATCTATATATGATAGCTATTTAGACATCACTTATGTTTTACACCCGTGCTAGCCCAGCCCCCGCTCTGTCGTTAGTTAAGTAACCTAAGGGGTGAATGACGGGGCCCCGTGGCGAATGTGGTTGGTATAAGAGGACGTTGTATTTTCGTTGTTTTCTGCAATGATAGGTTAATGATGGGACACATTATTATTAATGCAAAGAAAATAAACCAAAGTTGAATCGTTGGAACAGTTTAAAAGAAACCACTCGGTTATTTTTAAAACAGAAGATATTTTTAATTGCGGAGCTTTAACCACTCCTTTTAAAAGCTATCAGGTTCCTTCGGTCATATCAAGTTCACTACGTTCACGGTTTCGCCAAAACCATTCGTAGCCCTCCGTCATTTCATTTGGGTATTCAGTAGTATTCAAGCTATGCATTTTGGCCAAAGTCAAGGCATAGTGTTTGGTAGCTGCTGGGTATTCATTTGTTGCATAGATAGATGAGTTAGTTTGGGAAAGTCGTATTATCATTTGACCAAAGTCAGGGGTCTGTAGGGATGGGTTCAAATTAACAAGATAATGATGGGTAGAACTTGACATGTGACTTATGACATTTTGATCAAATCCAAGGTCATAAGAGCATGGGGAAAAAATTTATATCGGGAATTTCTAAAGAAACTGAAATTTGCAAAGAGATGCATACCATTTGGAGTGTGATGAATGTTGGTAGGATTCCTTCAGCATTATCACACGATGATATTTGGATCCCGATCCTATTGTGAGTATATGCTACTCATCAGGAGATTCGTCACTTAACGACCAATGCTATAAACCAAGTAGGTGTCGAGAAAGGTGTCAGCGGGGCTAAGCCCCCAGAGAAAAGAGGTTATTTAATTAAGGAACTTCGCGAAAGCGTTGGAAAACCTCCTTCGAAGTACCGACACTGGCCTGGATGAACGGTTAAGCAAGTATTGTACGGTGAGAATAGTCCTGGCTAGTTCTTCTTTTTTGGTTTGAGGAGGGATTCGAGAAACAGTGGGAGCCATCCAGTTTAGATAAACTAAAAACCACTCTAAACTTGTAAGAGCATCATGCTAAAGTGTTCTCTCTCTCTCTCCTAATTGCAGCGACCCAGAAAATGACAGGACTTAAGTTACTACTAGAAAAAAGTATATTGACAAGGCCAAACTATAAAGATTGGCTGCGGAATGTCAAGATGGCTTTGACTTATGACAAATTAGGGTATATCCTTACTGCTAAGGCACCTGCTGTCCCTGGTCCAGATTCCAGTATTGCGGATAAGGAAATCCACAAGACCTGGGAGTTAGATTGTGCAAAGGCCAAGTGCATCGTGCTTGCCTCGATGTATAATGAACATCAGAGGAGGCACGAGGATATGGATCTTGAATCCATATTTCTCCATACAAAAGATCTGTATGGGGAGCAATCTCGTATAGCAAGATATGGGATCTCAAAGAACTTGTTTCAGGCGAGGTTGGCCGTCGGATCATCTGTAGGAGAACATGTCCTAAAGATGATTGGCTATATTGAAGACCTCGCAGACCTTGAGACGACTTTGGAGAATGAGCTCTATACAGACTTGATTCTCCAATCCCTTCCTTCCACCTACGCCCAGTTTATTCTGAATTTCAACATTCAAAGAAAAGAAGTTGAACTTCCAGAACTCGTTAACATGTTGAGGAGTGCAGAGGGCACCTTGCAGAAGGCAAGGGAAACACCCGCTATGTTTGTTCGCGGTGCTTCTTCTTACGGGTCCAAGAGTAAGGCCAAAGGAAGGAAGAATAAGGCCTCCACCAAACCTAGAGGAGGTGTTAGTAAGGTGGGAGTGAAGGGAAAGAAAAAGATTGCGGTGCCAGTAGTGGCAAAGGATGAGTGCTTCCACTGTCATAGGAAAGGGCACTGGAAGAAAGATTGCAAGGCTTGGAATGCCAAGAACCAGAAACCGAAGCAAGCTGTGGTTTCGACTTCAGGTGTGTTTGTAATTAAGAATTGTCTGTCAATCAACTCTACTTCCTGGGTATTGGATACCGGATCAGGATCTCATATATGCAATTCATTGCGGGCACTGAGAAACCGTAGAGTGCTGAAGGTTGGTAATATGACCCTGAAGGTTGCTAACGGAGCTAGCGTGGGAGCTGTGTCCGTAGGGGATTATCACCTTGGATTGACGAGTGGACATATTTTGGTTTTGCATAACTGTTTTTGTGTACCTAGTTTAACGTGTAATATCATATCAGTTTCCTTGTTATCAAATAAAGGTTATGATTTCACGTTTGTAAGCGATATTGTTAACATCCACCTTAATCATGGTTTGATTGGGTCCGGTACACTAGATAACGGTATATATGTCTTAAACCAATTACAGATTGTTAATGTCCAGAACACACTAAAAAGAAAGTCTCCAGATATAAATAAGGCTTTCTTATGGCATTGTAGACTAGATCACATCAATGAGACAAGGTTAACTAAGTTACATAGAGAAGGATATTTTGATTCGTTCGAATATCAATCTTATGCCACTTGTCAATCATGTCTCAAAGGAAAGATGACAAAGACTCCATTCACTGGACATAGAGTAAGAGCGAGCGAGCTCTTAGGACTCATACACAGCGATGTATGTGGTCCAATGTCTACACATGCAAGAGGTAGTTTTTCCTATTTCATTATTTTTACGGATGATTACACTAGGTACGGATTCATTTTCTTGATGAAACATAAATCCGAGGCTCTTGAGAAATTCCAAGAGTATAAGAATGAAGTAGAAAACCAAACCGGCAAAAGTATCAAGACACTGAGATCTGATCGAGGTGGTGAATACTTAAGTGCCGAGTTCCTAGGTTACCTAAAAGAGAAAGGAATTCTCTCTCAACTTACTCCTCCATACACTCTACAGCATAACGGTGTATCGGAGAGATGGGATCGAACCCTATTGGATATGGTACGTTCCATGATAAGTAATGCTGAGTTACCGTGATCTTTCTGGGGTTATGCGCTAGAATCAGCGGCATATCTTCTGAACAGGGCTCCTACCAAGACTGTGCCTACCACGCCATATCAGATGTGGAGTGGGAAGAAACCCCATCTTCGGCATCTGAAGATATGGGGATGTCCAGCTTTTGTTAAAATGCAGCATGCGGACAAGCTCGAGGCACGATCAGTACAGTGTAAGTTTGTGTGATATCCAAAGAACTCCAAGGGATATTATTTCTATTACGCAGAGGAACAAAATGTTTTTGTTTCTTGTAATGCCCATTTTCTAGAACAGCAGTTTTTAGAAAAGGAAACAAGTAGGAGCGAAATAGAACTGGAAGAAATTCCAAAACCACAAACTACTACTGAAAGTTTGGTAGAACCAGTAGCTCAAGAAGAACAGGACATTCCCGCACCCCTCCACAGGAGTAGTAGGCCGTCTCATTCGCCTGAGAGATACTACGGTTTTCTCATAGATGGAGATGGAGAGGATTGCATCATTGATGATGATGAACCTACTAGCTTCCAGCAGGCCATCCAGAGCGGCGACTCGGTATGATGGCTAGATGCAATGCGGAACGAAATGGAGTCCATGTACACTAACAAAGTATGAACTTTGGACTTTGCTCCAGATGGGGTAAAACCCATAGGATGCAAGTGGATCTTCAAGAAAAAGATTGGTATAGATGGGCAGGTGGAAACCTATAAGGCTAGACTTGTTGCAAAGGGTTTTCTTCAAAGACCTGGTTTGGACTATGATGAAATCTTTTCTCCAGTGGCTATGCTCAAATCCATTCGTATCCTTCTTGCTATTGCTGCCTTCCATGATTATGAAATCTGGCAGATGGACGTAAAGACGGCTTTTCTGAATGGTAATTTAGAAGAATGCATCTATATGGATCAGCCAGAAGGTTTCAATCAGAGTGGGAGCAGTGGGAAAGTGTGCAAGTTGCTTAAGTCCATTTATGGACTGAAGCAGGCATCATGGAGTTGAAACATCTGTTTTGATGAAATGTTCAAAGAATATGACTTTATCAAAAATCCAGATGAACCATGCATATATAGTAAAATTGTAGCACGAACTGTCGTATTCCTCGTCTTGTACGTGGATGACATTCTATTGATAGGAAACGACATTCCTATGCTACAATCTGGCAAAGGATTTTTGTCACACAGGTTCTCCATGAAAGACCTGGGTGATGCCTCTTACATTCTGGGGATCCGGATCTATCGTGATAGATCCAAGAGGATGTTGGGACTTTCGCAGTCCAGGTATATCAACACTATACTGAAAAGATTCAGTATGGAAGATTCTAAGCGCGGTAATCTACCGGCTTGTCACGGAATCACCCTATCCAAAGAGATGTCTCCCAAGACTGATTTGGAAAGGGATCGCATGTCTATTATACCCTACGCTTCTGTGGTAGGCTCTATAATGTATGCGATGTTGTGCACCAGACAGATGTAGCTTACGCACTGAGCGTGGTAAGCAGGTATCAGTCAGACCCAGGGGAGAAGCACTGGATAGCAGTGAAGAACATTCTCAAGTACCTGAGAAGGACTAAGGAGATGTTCTTGGTTTATGGCGGAAAAGACCTCAAGATCGAGGCCTTTGCTGATTCTGGCTTCCAGAGTGATAAGGATGACTCCAAGTCTATGTCAGGTTATGTCTTTACCCTCAATGGAGGGGCGGTGTGCTGGAAGAGTTCCAAGCAGGACACCGTTGCTGACTCGACGATGGAAGCGGAGTATATTGCTGCTTGCGATGCCACAAAAGAAGCAGTCCGGATGAAGAAGTTCCTAACAGAACTTCAGGTGGTTCCTACCATTGTTGATCCAATACCTCTGTATTGCGACAACAACGGAGCTATAACTTTAGCAAAGGAACCCAGGTCCCATCAGAAGTCCAGACACATTTTAAGGCGGTATCACCTGATCAGGGAGATCATAGATCGCCGGGAGATCGAGGTTAAGAGAGTTGCTACAGAGGAGAACATTGTTGATCCATTCACAAAGGCCTTACCTCAGATTCAGTTCAAGAGGCTACTCGAGATGATCGGTCTTCGATATGCCAGTACATGGCCCTAGTGCAAGTAGAAGATTGTTAGTGTATATGCCCTAGGGGCCATTATTGTATCATACTAGCTTGTATATTACTTAATGGAAACTTGGGATATTCACAGTTATATTAACAGTCTTGCTAAACATGGTAGTATGCTACTTGGTTTTATCTACCTTGATATGTATGTACGTATTGATAGAGCCCTTAGGATCTTGCTTGACTACCAGCGTTGTGATGGCAGTCACACTAGTAGGGGTTAGGTAGTCTACAAGCACATACTTTTTCAGGTCCCTAGTCGTAGGATTATCGAGATAGGGCATCGATACTCCGGAGTAGACTAGTGTGTACGCTTCTCATCCCAGTTGAAGAGATGGTCTGTCCCACAGCCATCAGTACGTCGTACTGGAGATAGTATACAGGTGCTCGTTGGGTTACGGTTACACCAGACAGGACTCGCGGGGAACTGTTGGTTGGTATTATACCCGTCGTTAGTTAAGAGTTCCCAGGTGACATGAGTACAGCATAGTCCGCAGACTTGACACTGCTGCTTCGCCTCGAGTGTGTTCCCACTGTTCTTAGATTTCTACCCTATCACGGCTCAAAGGAGTCGTGCAAATAGGTAGCAGTTGGGTGCAGTCCCGAAGCACTTAGAGGCAGTGGCGGTTAGACAGGATTCGTCTCTCCCGGTATTGGGAGTTGATATCGCGCTGTGTCTGAGAGCCATTACGCAAAGTCCCTAGCCAGGGCAAGCGAGATTTACTGGTAGGTTTTCCAGTAGTTTCTCAAGGTGTAATGGGCTTCGCTCCGACACGACTTATACCGCTTTTAGGGGACTGACGCTTGCCGCCCTCTAGTCCCGATATGCAATAGTCCTAGACGAACAGACCGGACTGTACGAAGATTGTCACATCAGGCTCACTAGGAGTTCGGATGAGTTTCCTCATCGGCCTTCTTATCGACATCTACCTGGGGACCGTTACGTACAGGTAGTGCGGCTTGCGGTCTGTGGTTAAACCCACTGCCAGCGTAGTAGTCGAGTCGTTAGAGTCCCACACAGAGAGTTTCCCTGCTCCGGGCGAAACGATATAGAGGTCGTATGGTTTTACGACAAGGATTCGGACGCATACGTGTTTTTACGCACGTACGATGTTCAGACAGTTTTTACTAGCCGGCTTTGGTTTAAGCCAGATTCTAGTATCGGATTATTGGATTTATACATTCTAAACTTTTTCCGTATTTTCACGGATAGGAGGGGCATTCTCGTAATTTGGCGAGAAGCTTCTAGAAGGATGATGACTTGGGGGCTAAGGTGGCATTTGCATTTATTGATTTAGTGACTCATTTGTGTGATTCATTCATGTAGTTAATGGTGCATTTAATGACTAATGACTCATGAGATGAATCACACATAATGAATAAATGAAGCATGGTTGATAAATCATTTGATTTATTCATTTAATAAATCATTATGCTTCATATATTCAAATGATATCATTATTTCATTTCATTCTCACTCTCACCTTCTCTCTCCTCAAGCTCTCTCTCTTCAAACCCTAATCCTAACCTCTCATGTGTTGAGATCAAGAATTAGAAAGACTCATTAATCCATAATCATACTCTATATTCCTTAGGTGACTTTGATTAGCAATTAACCTAGTTACCTCAAGATTAGAGGCAAAGCTTGGAGTAGAAGCTCTCGGGTGGACCGTCTATTACAAAGTGGAGGCCGACGAGGAGGTGGTTAACGAGAAGAAGAAGGACTTGGTTCATTAGGTATAATCTTCTTTCATAGTAGCTAATTACCCCTATGATAGTGTTAGTTATAGTTTAGCAAAGATCCTTTCGGTTAGTCGATGTTAGTTTAAAGAAAAAGATTGTTTTTCATATTTCCGCCTCCCCGCAACTCGTGGGGTGTACAACATCGACTTACATCCCCTACCCCCCCTGAACACTTCATCTACCTAGATCGGTTCCAGAGACCTCTTAATACAGCAATTACTCCACTTTTATTACATTTTAATATATTTTTAATACATTTTTTAATTATACTCTTCATCTACCCTAACCCTATAAATACCACCCCTAAACACTACCCCCTCACCCCAAAATTCTGAGCCAACTCTCAAGAAATCCCTAGAAAACCCTAGTGTACTTTGGAAGAAGCGAAAGGCGAAGCTCCAGCGAATTTTCCGGCGACAACCTTAGGAGATCCCGGCGACGGAACGATGCACCGGAAGCTACGTCCTCTCCTACTCCCTCTCCTCTGTTAACTAAACCCGTAAGTCCCAATTCCCTCTTCTCTATTCTTCTTCTAAAATACGAAATTTCAAAGCCCGACGGAATCGGAACAAATCCGATTTCCGATTCGGTTCTTTATAAAACCTAACTCTTTCTTTAATACAATCATGCTACAACCACTACATGTTGACTATTAAACACTAACTAATCATATTAAACAAGTTCCATATCAAAAGTAATTGCTATTTCCATTTTACCGTATTTTTTCATTAAACTACCATATAGTTTCATTTCAACATTTAAACCATCAAAACCTTGCTATACCTTTAAGTAGATCACGAGGTAATGACCTACCTCCTCACACACTCACATGCAACATAGCACAATATTTTCGGGAACATAGAATACGGGAAAACAACACCTTTTCAAATAAATACCATTACTAATAAAACCTTTTTCTAAACGATTTAGTATTTACACAAATCTTTGCAAAGTGCCGCTACAACCCAATTTGGGCAACCCGACTGGGATGGTGCAGATTATCGCACATCCCTGGGCTTAGTAGTGCGAGATGCAGACCTCCAGAAGAAGCATTCGGTCTCGAAAGATTTAAAATACGAAAATCTTAAGAAAATGAGATTTCTAGAATTATAATATATATTAAAATTTATTTTTATAAATAAATATATATATGTAATATCAAAATACCTATTTTTGTTATAATATAAATATTCAAACTTTTCCAAATCGAAGAATCATTTTACATTAAAATACCATGAATTCTATACAAGTCAATATTACAAATAAATACCTTTTATTATGGAATTAGGATATTTTCACTAGAAATATCACAATGTAAAATCTACATTCATTACAACTCTAAAGATGATTAATAAATACTTGGGGTGTATTTTGAAAACTATACAAAAGTATTTTTTTTTACATAAAACCCTCAAGTTCTATAAATTACCCTAAGAACCCTAGTAAATATAGGTTTAAGCGGGACCAATCTCTTGAGCCTCAGGGAGCTGGAGAAGTGGGTGCTTGCCTATCTAAGATAGACAACTTAACAAACGGTGTTATCAACACGGTAATCGTCTTTGAAAAAGACACAAATCCTGCCGCCCATGTGCAACGGTTACCGATAACATCAAAACAATCAGAACTTCAATTTACTTTTCTAATTGTCTGACACAGATTGAGTCTCTTTATAATCTGACTTGAATATGATTCAAGTACAATCTACAATATTACAATTCAACATGAATTCATGAATCCATTTATCAATCTATACAACTTGACTGAACCGAACCATGGATATACATCCATTTACATGATTCTCCAGTTACATCCATTTACATGATTATACAGTTAAATCCGTTTACTGATATCATGGTTTCGGCAAAGTCATCGAATTATACAATCAATACATTTTACAATACAACACAATACAATACAACTATACAACAAAACATCTCGGGGTTTAAGGGGTAGATTGGTACAGAAGGTGTTAGAAGTGTCACGAGACAGTAAGATTTAATACACCTAACCTGAATCCAGGTTCTGTTGTACCGTGGAATAAACGGTTCCTTGTACTATACTTGCCTCTAGTCTTTGGCATATAAAGACTCCTCTCGGCATCCTTCTGTACCAAGATACAAACAACAACGTTAACACTAAAACAATATAATACAACTTTGAAAGCTACCTTCTTATTCTGTCAATTCTAGTTCTCCCTTATCTTTGGGACTTACCGAGTGATTTGTTCGCTGACGACATTCTCTTTCTTTCTTCTTTGAATGTCGTCAGGTGATCTGGACATTCCTGAAATCGATCCCACTGCTGAAGACTTGGACCAATTCATTGAAGACCCCGAGCTTTAGTTCATTGTACACTTTCACTTCAGTACCTTTTCATTTCTGTTATGTCATTGTTTAGGCATTGCTTTATTTCATTTGTATTTACTTTCCATGCATTGTACAGAAAGAATGTGAATAAATAAAGTTGTTATTTTATTATATCTTGTCTCTTGTGCATTTACTTTTATACGCTTAGCGTATTTACTTCGCAGTAAATACGCAGCGGCCTCGTCGCGACCTCTGCCCGTATAGTGGGAAGCGGGGCGTAACAGGTTTTGTTGGTGGCCCATGCAGGTCAGAGTTGTATGAAACTCTATCATGCAGTTTTGTTCTGCTGAACAACCTAAGCAATATAACACAAGAATCAGCAACTAAAACATTCTTTACAATTCATGTTCCTGGAATCTTATCATTTCAAATATTTTGAATCTGTACTAACCTAAATTTTTCTTCAAGGTTATGGATTCCCCAAACAACAGAAGCACCAACTTCAACAACACTCCACCACCACTACCAATCATACCTACTGTTCCTGCTCCACCCACCGAGCAAACGGTTCTGCTTAAGGCGATCCGCAGCCTCCTTGAGAGACAGCAGCAGCTCTTGAACTATCCCGAGATTGAGGCACCTGGGGTGAAGCAATTCAGAGCTTTACATCCCAAACAGTTCTCAGGAAAGGGAAGCCCACTGGAAGCTGAGGAATGGGCACAAAGTATAGAGGATGATCTGGTGGCAGCATAAGTTCCAGACATAGCATGGGTTCGTGTGGCAAAATTACAGCTCACGGACAATCCACGGAACTGGTGGAAGGCGGAAGAAAGCCGTCTTGAATAGCCCATTGAATGGAAGACTTTCCGCGATAAGTTCGATGTGAAATACTTCCCTGTGAATGCTAGGTTCGACATAGAACAACAGTTTATTCATCTGCAACAAGGTTCAATATGGGTCAAGTCGGTAGATGAGTATGACGCTGAGTTCACCATGCTCAGTCGGTAAGACATGTCACAATATTTCAAATTTTTAAGTATCACATACTACACAGCTAACACAATCCTTTAAACATATTTGCGGCACACTTGATACCGACGGACGAGATCAGAGCCCATCGATTTTAACAAGGTTTGAACACGGAAATCCAGGCTGCATTAGCCACAGGGAAATTTCTGACTCATGAAGATGCTCTGAAAGCTGCCCGCAGTTATGAGGAAGTGATAAAAGCGAGGGGCAGATCTCATTCTGCAGGTGTTAAACGCCCTGTCAACCAGGTGACAGGAGGAGCCTCGTCCAGGCCACCTTTTGTGCCAAGGAGACCAGGAGTACCAAACAACAGGCCCAGCCCAGCCTTTTGTAACTACTGCAAGAGAAATAAGCATCTGGCGAAAGATTGCCGGCGTGCGAACAACCTTTGCTTGATCTGCGGCTCAGCTGCTCATGATATTGGGTCTTGTCCTTATAGACAAAATCTAATTGCTGTACCCAGGCCAGCAAACACTTACCCACAGCGCCCAGCCATCCAAGCACCTGCTCCAAGACTTGCCCTAACCGCTCCACTACCTAGAGGACCACAAGCTGCACCACCTCCTCGTCAGTTCCATCAAGCTCAAAGGAACATTACGAGGAATGCTCCTCAGGCCAGGAGGAATGTACCAAGGCGCCAGGCTTTCACGATGACCGTGGAAGAAGCTGAGGCCACTGGCCAAGTTATCACTGGTAAACCTTTCTTTCTCAAACTTTCTTTCAGTCTTGCTATTTATCTACATACATTTCATATACCTAAAACATATCCCGCATACCTTAGGTACAATCTTAGTATCCTCAATACCTGCACTAGCACTGTTTGATACTGGAGCATCTCACTGCTTTATGTCGCAACGGTTCGTCCGAACCCATGCGATTCCAGTCTTACCGCTTGTATCCAGTTGGAATGTCAGTTCGGGAAATGGCATTCTAAAGGCAACAATGGGATATAGTTTGTGTCCAGTAGTCGTCTGCAGCAGAGAGTTCTATGCTGACTTCAAAGTGCTGGACATACCAAACTTCGATGTGGTTCTAGGTATGGATTGGCTTGGAACTTTTTATGCTACCATTGACTGTCGTCAAAGGAGGGTAGTCTTCGAGATTCCAGACCACCCAGTATTCTATTTCAAAAGCGTAGACTGTACCTTGGAGCCAAGTACCTACAAAGTGAAGCCAAGGGAAGCAATAGTTGCAGCAGCTCAAGCAGAAGAAGAATCAAGACCAGATGTGGTTCGAGAGTTCGACGATGTGTTTCCTGACAATAAATCAGTTTTGCCTCCCGATCGAGCTCTTGAATTCAGCATTGATTTAGTACCAGGAGCACAACCGGTAATCAAAGCACCTTATCGATTAAGTCCGGAAGGTTTGACGGAAGTACGGACACAGTTGGACGAATTATTAGTGAAAGGATGGATTCGTCCCAGCATTTCAAGTTGGGGATCACCTGTACTACTTGTGAAGAAGAAGGAAGGTTCATACAGAATGTGCATCGATTGTAGAGGCTTGAACGAAGTCACTATAAAGAACAAGTATCCACTCCCGCGCATCGACGATTTATTCTATCAGCTAAGTAGATCTTGTGTTTTCTCTAAATTAGATCTTCGTTCAGGTTATTATCAGGTGAAGGTCAAGGAAGCTGATATTCATAAAACAGCTTTCAGAACTCGCTATGGACATTACGAATTTCTAGTGATGCCATTTGGAGTGACTAATGCACCAGCAATATTCATGAACCTGATGAATCAAGTTTTCCGGGAGTACCTAGACAGGTTTGTTGTCATCTTCATCGATGACATCCTGGTATATCTAAGAGTCGGAAAGAACATGCCAAGCATCTACGAATTGTCCTGGAAACTCTACGACAACATCAGTTATATGCCAAGTACAGCAAGTGCAAGTTTTGGCTAAATCAAGTTGGTTTTCTTGGACATATCATATCAGGTGAAGGAATATCTGTGGATCCAGCGAAAGTTTCAGCAATAAGAGAATGGCCGACACCAAAGTCAGTGAAGGACATTCGGAGTTTCTTGGGTCTAGCTGGATATTACAGAAGGTTCATTGAAGGCTTTTCAAAGATAGCAACACCCCTAACCAAGCTCACACATAAAGATGAAGATTTTGTGTGGTCAGAAGCATGCGAACAAGCTTTCATAGAACTCAAGTCAAGGTTGACATCAGCGCCTATTCTCGTCATACCGGATCAATCTGGAGGTTTGAAGTGCATTGCGATGCATCCGGTAAGGGATTAGGATGTGTTCTACATCAGCACGGTATAGTTGTGGCTTATGCTTCAAGATAGCTGAAGACTCATGAGCGCAATTATCTGATGCATGATCTGGAATTGGCAGCTGTCATCTTTGCTCTCAAGATTTGGCGCCACTATCTACTTGGTGAACGAGTGAACATATACAGAGATCATAAGAGCCTGAAGTACGTATTTACTCAGAAGGAGTTGAATATGAGGCAGAGAAGATAGTTAGAACTCATGGCGGACTTTGACATCAACCTGCAATATCACCCAGGGAAGGTGAATGTAGTTACAGATACTCTTAATCGACAACCATTACCAATGCAACTCACCGCTCAGTGGAAGCTTCAACAGGACTTGCATCAGATGGAGATTGAAGTAGTCATGCCAGGTAACGCTTCAAGTTTGATGAATTTACAAGTTCAATCTACCATTGTCAATCAGATCAAAGCAGCTCAAGCAAGTGATGCTAAGTTGCAAAAGATCGGAGAACAAGTGGAGAATGGACTCAGAACAGACTTCATCATCCATGAAGACGGATCTTTGAGATACGGCAGCAGATTGTGTGTACCAAAAGGTCTTGTTCGAGAAGAGTTAATGAAAGAAGCTCATAGCTCTCCCTACTCGGTACACCCTGGAGGTACCAAAATGTACAAAGATCAACGTCAGAATTATTGGTGGCATGGAATGAAGCGTGAAGTAGCCAGAAGAATCGCAAAATGCTTGGTGTGTCAGCAGGTAAAGGCTGAACATCACAGGACAGCTGGATTACTTCAACCGTTACCAATCCAAGAATGGAAGTGGCAATACATCACAATGGATTTTGTAACTGCACTTCCTCGCAGCACAAAGGGTAACGATGCCGTATGGGCCATTATGGATCGACTCACAAAGTCAGCTCACTTCATCCCATTTCGAGTTGGCCAATCAACTGAGACACTAGCAAAGAAGTACATAGAGGTAATAATCTACTTAAGATTTAAACTCTTCATAATGTACTATCTCTGATACCCATGAACTCATACAGGAAATTATGAGACTTCATGGAGTACCGGTCTGCATTGTCTCCAATCGTGACACCAGGTTCCGATCGCAATTTTGGCAGAGTCTGCAAGCAAGCTTGGGAACAAGTCTGAACTTCAGCATGGCTTATCATCCACAAACAGATGATCAGTCTGAGCGAACTATTCAGATCTTGGAGGATATGCTCAGAGCATGTATGTTAGACTTCAAAGGATCGTGGGAAGATCACCTACATCTTGTGGAGTTTTCGTACAACAACAGCTACCAAGCAAGTATAGGAATGTCACCTTTTGCATCACTCTATGGAAGGAAGTGTCGATTGCCATTAAGTTGGGACGACGTCGGATATAGGGAACTTCTTGGACCAGAGATGATAGTAGCGACTGCTGATGTGGTTCGTACTATCAGGGAAAAGATGCGCAAAGCCCAAGATCGACAGAAGCACTGGGCTGATGCAAAGAGACGTCACTTGGAGTTCCAGCAAGGAGATCATGTGTTCTTAAAGATATCTCCGAACCGTGGAGTGATCCGATTTGGAAGACGGGGTAAGCTAAGTCCGAGATATATTGGACCGTTCGACATACTTGAATGAGTCGGTGAAGTGGCATACCGCTTAGCACTTCTACTTTCATTGGAAGGAGTGCATAATGTGTTCCATATAACTCAACTCAGAAGGTATGTGAGTGACCCCAGCCATGTTCTTGATCATTCCGAGCTCACTATACAACCCGACTTATCTTGTGAGCAACAACCTATGGAGATCCTGGACAGGAAAGTGAAGACACTTCGGAACAAGGAAGTCAACTTGGTTCGAGTGATGTGGAGAAAAGACACTCAGAAGAGCCTACTTAGGAATGAGAAGATGAAATGCGTGCAAGATATCCACATCTCTTTGTAAACTAGTCCTCAAATAAAATTTGTAAATTTCGAGGACGAAATTTTTGTAAGGAGGGTAGACTATAACAACTCCATTTTTAGTGTACAAAAATTTGCTTTAAAATTAATGTATACTTGGGGTATTTACTTTTGCTGTAATTACTTTAAGTAATTAATTAACTCCTTAATTACAAGAAGGAGCTTGTAGCTCATTGGTAAGACCTTGCACTGCTGAACCAAGCCACCAGAGTTCAAATCCCATACCCCACATTATTTTTAATATTATTTTATTTTGAATTTTTAGAATACCAAGAGTTTACACGTGCATATCTGATAAAAACCCCACTCCCCATAAAAACTTAAATACACCAGTGAGTATATGGACCGTCAGGAGACCCTGACTCGGCCGGACCGTCGAGTCCCTAACAGTAAAGCTGGGGCTCTTGGCCTCCCCTACCCCCTTGAACACTTCATATACCTAGATCGGTTCCAGAGACCTCTTAATACATCAATTACTCCACTTTTATTACATTTTAATATATTTTTAATACATTTTTTCAATTAAACTCTTCATCTACCCTAATCCTAGCCTAACCCTATAAATACCAACCCTAAACACTACCGCCTCACCCCAAAATTCTGAGCCAACTCTCAAGAAATCCCTAGAAAATCCTAGTGTACTTTGGAAGAAGCGAAAGGCGAAGCTCCAGTGAATTTTCCGGCGACAACCTTAGGAGATCTCGGCGACGGAATGACACACTGGAAGCTACGTCCACTCCCACTCCCTCTCCTCTGTTAACTAAACCTATAAGTCCCAATTCCCTCTTCTCTATTCTTATTCTAAAATACGAAATTTCAAAAGCCGACGGAATCGGAACAAATCCGATTTCCGATTCGGTTCTTTATAAAACCTAACTCTTACTTTAATACAATCATGCTACAATCACTAAATGTTGACTATTAAACACTAATAAATCATATTAAACAAGTTCCATATCAAAAGTAATTTCTATTTCCATTTTACCGTATTTTTTTCATTAAACTTCCATATAGTTTCATTTCTACATTTAAACCATCAAAACCTTGCTATACCTTTAAGTAGATCACGAGGTAATGACCTGCCTCCTCACACACTCATATGCAACATAACACAATACTTTCGGGAACACAGAATACGGGAAAACAACACCTTTTCAAATAAATACAATTACTAATAAAACCATTTTCTAAACGATTTAGTATTTACACAAATCTTTGAAAAGTGCCGCTACAGCCTAATTTGGGGAACCCGACTGGGATGGTGCGGATTATCGCACATTACTGGGATTAGTAGTGCGAGATGCAGACCTCCGCAAGGAGCATTCAGTCTCGAAAGATTTAAAATACGAAAATCTTAAGAAAATGAGATTTCTAGAATTATAATATATATTAAAATTTATTTTATAAATAAATATATATATGTAATATCAAAATACCTATTTTTGTTATAATATAAATATTCAAACTTTTCCAAATCGAAGAATCATTTTACATTAAAATACCATGAATTCCATACAAGTCAATATTACAAATAAATACCCTTTATTATGGAATTAGAATATTTTCACTAGAAATATCACAATATAAAATCTACATTCATTACAACTCTAAAGACGATTAATAAATACTTGGGGTGTATTTTGAAAACTACAAAAGTATTTTTTTTTACATAAAACCCCTCAAGTTCTATAAATTACCCTAAGGACCCTAGTAAACATAGGTTTAAGCGGGACCAATCTCTTGAGCCTCACGGAGCCGGAGAAGTGGGTGCTTATCTATCTAAGGTAGACAACTTAACAAACGGTGTTATCAACACGGTAATCGTCTTTGAAAAAGACACAAATCCTGCCGCACATGTGCAGCGGTTACCGATAATATCAAAACAATCAGGACTTCAATTTACTTTTCTAATTGTCTGACTCAGATTGAGTCTCATTATAATCTGACTTGAATATGATTCAAGTACAATCTACAATCTACAATTTATAATATTACAATTCAAAATGAATTCATGAATCCATTTATCAATCTATACAACTTGACCGAATCGAACCATAGATATACATCCATTTATATGATTCTCCAGTTACATCCATTTACATGATTATACAATTACATCCGTTTACTGATATCATGGTTTCGACAAAGTCATTGAATTACACAATCAATACAGTTTACAATATAAGACAATACAATACAACTATACAACAAGACATCTCGGGGTTTAAGGGGTAGATTGGTATGGAAGGTGTTAGAAGTGACACGAGACAGTAGTATTTAATACACCTAACCTGAATCCAGTTGCTGTTGTACCATGGCATAAACGGTTCCTTGTACTATACTTTCCTCTAGTCTCTGGCATATAGAGACTCATCTCGTATACACTGGTATCCTTCTGTACCAAGCTACAAACAACAGTGTTAATACTAAAACAATATAATACAACTTTAAAAGCTACCTTCTTATTCTGTCTATTCTAGTTCTCCCTTATCTTTGAGACTTACCGAGCGATTTGTTCGCTGACGACATTCTCTTTCTTTATTCTTTGAATGTCGTCAGGTGATCTGGACATTCCTGAGATCGAGCCCACTGCTGAAGACTAGGACCAATTCAGTAAAGACCCCGATCTTTAGTTCATTGTACACTTTAATTTTGGTACCTTTTCATTTCTGTAATGTCATTGTTTAAGCATTGTTTTATTTCAGTTGTATTTACTTTCCAGGCATTGTACAGAAAGAATGTGAATAAATAAAGTTGTTAATTTATTATATCTTGTCTCTTGTGCATTTACTTTTATACGCTTAGCGTATTTACTTCGCAGTAAATACGTAGCGGCCTCGTCGCGATCTCTGCCCGTATACTGGGAAGCAGGGCGTGACACTTCTTAGGTTGGAATATCCATATTACTATCGGAAGATCAAGCGTTAGGTATTGCCGTGGCACTTTACTTGAGATTAGGCTTGATTTGAATCCCCGATGAGTCATAACCGCACCTTTCTGGGGTGGGATGACATCCAATGGTTTTAAGCTTGCCACAAGACCTGAAACTAGGCACATGCAGTCACTTCGCTTTCGCTTTAGTGTCGCACCGATTCTTCATTGTAGTATGGTAGACATAGGTATGATCTCTATGCTGTATGTATTGCTATCGAGATCTGGAGCTAGGATTATGCCATTGCTCCGATTTTATTTGATAGTTGTGCCTACACCCTGCTGGAACGAGGAAGAACGTCGAAGTAGTCACTAGTCTATAGATGTCCCATCAAGACTTTGCTCTTCTTTTGATGAAACAAGGTGGTAAGATATGGTTCCCATTCTTTAATTTATGCCCACGGATTGTATACAAGAGTCGCTGCGGAAATACTTGCATGGTAGAATTTTTTTTATTTTATTATATTTTTTATATTTCCGTGATGCTCTATCCTTTCAGCATTTCATATTGCAAAAGTCGGGATTTCCCAATCATTTTGGCTATTTTATTTGTTGGGGTTCCTAGCGTCCTAGCCGCTAATAGCGGCTGTTGCTGAACGAAAAATTTTGGTGTTTAAAACTTGGCGCTAGAAACAATTATCTAGAATCGAAACCAAACATGAAACTAGCAAACTATAAAGAGATTAACTACTATCAAAGAGTTGTTTTACCAAAAGATCCCTATCCTTCGGTCATCTATCCTCTTTCTTTTCTCCTTAAGGTCTCCATGATCGAGCTTTGACCATCGGTCTTCCTCCGTTGAAGATGATCCACCCGAGGGATGTAGTTTATGACTCTAGCTCCACACTAAAAATCTAGTGGAGTAACTAGAGACTCTAGGTAGCTAATCTAAAATGTCTAGTGATGTAGTGAGTTGTTCTTTATGTATATCTATCTCTCTCCCACCCTTAATTCTCAACACATGATATTATAGGGAGGAAGATGAAGAAGGATGATGAGCTCAAGAAAGGCTAGTGTGGAGAGATAAGCAAATGGTGAGAAATGATTTCATCTAAGTGAGAGAAAAACATGAACCATGGTTTTGTATAAAATATTTTTTCAATATTAAAACACAACCATGCTTGAATAGTTTGCACAAATGAATATTCAATTCATTTGTCAACACTATTGAAGCATAGTTCTCACCATACTCACCTCACTACCTTGACACCTCATTTTCCATTTAAATTAATAAATGGAAAAACTAAAATGAGGCGTTCACCTTCTAGAATATTTTCCGTATAAATACGGAATACACTCTACCATATATGAATACCCGTATTCATATCAAAATACGAATACTCAAAGAGATAGAATAACATAAAAAACATAATACTAGAATATACATATCGAAATATATATACGTAAATTATCAAATCAATACCTGATTTAATAATCCGGCTCAATCCCAAGCCGGCTAGTATTATCAACCGTCCGATCGAATGTCCGGGTAACTAGTACAATCATTCGATCGGAACCCTACATGGATCTCGATCAAAAGTTTGGGTAACTAGTACAATCATTCGATCGGAACCCTACACGTCTCAAAATAAGGCTACTACATCATTTCTCCTGAACCAGGGAAACCCTCTGTGTGGGACTCTAAAGACTCGACAGTACACCGACAGTGAGTTACTGGATAAATCCATAATCACAAGCACGTCAGCGGCACTGGCTGTACGTAACGGCTATCCGGATACCTGTCGAAAAAGGAAGGCCGAAGAGCAAACTCATCCGGATCCCTACTGAGCCTATCTGTGACAATCTCCATACATTCTGGTCTCTTTATCTGAGAGTATCGCATGCCGGGTGTAGGGGATGGTAAACGTCAGACCCTAATAACCCGATAATTCATGCCGATGTTGCTCAGGACCAATCCGGAAAACTACTGATCTAACTATCAGTAAATCCCAACTAGCTTGGCTAAGGTCTTATGGTGCTGGTCAATCGAACACAATGCGATATCGACTCTCTATACCGGGAGAGACGAATCCCTAAAAATCGCTCAGTGCCTCCATGTGGCTCGGGACTGTACCCAACCTTAAACCTATTTGCACGACTCAGTAGAGCCGTAGTAGGGTTGTAATCTAAGTACAGTGGGAACTCACACGAGAAAAATGACTTTCTCAGGTCTAAAGACTAACCTGTACTCATGTCACCTGAGAACTGCTATCTGACAATAGGTATAGTACCATCTAAAAGTTCTCGGTGAGTCTGTCCAGTGTACTCACCCCTAGCGAGCACCTATATATGATCTTAGGTGCGAAAGACCAATGGCTGTGGGACCAACCATCGCCCCTTGTCGGGGTCTAGAAACGTATAACTAGTCTACTTCGGAATTTCGATGCCCAGTCTCGATACTCCCATGACTAGGGACATTTTAAGGATGTGCTTATGGACTACCCAGCCCCCATATGTATGATCGCCATCATAACGCCGGTAGTCAAGTAATGATCCTACGGGCTTTATTAACATATATAAATGATATGTAATAACAAGTAAACCATATGCACATGTTAAGATAAAAACAAACTAAATAGCATACTATCATATCGAGCAAGTTTGTCCTATACATACATATGTCCAAGCATCCACATGTATACATATACAATAATGGCCTCTAGGGCATACATATCTAACAATCTCCCACTTGCACTAAGGCCATATATTAGCATATTGAGTACCCAATGTCTGCACTAGGGCCAGTTGTTGGCGTATCGTGTCACGCCCAGCTTCCCAGTATACGGGCAGAGGACGCGATGAGGCCGCAACGTATTTACTGTGAAGTAAACACGCTAAGCATATCTAAACAATATAAAAGTAAAGCATAAGAGACAAGATATAATAAACATCAACTTTATTTATTCACATTCTTTCTGTACAATGCATGGAAAGTAAATACAACTGAAATAAAAGGTGATGCCTAAACAATGGCAGAAATGAAAAGTACTGAAATGGAAAGTGTACAATGAACTAGAGCTGGGGTTTTTCACTGAATTGGTCCAAGTCTTCACTCGTGGGCTCGATCTCTTACGTGTCCAGATCACCTGACGACATTCAAACAAGAAAGAAAGAAAATGTCGTCAGCGAACAGGTCGCTCGGTAAGTCCCAAAGATAAGGGAGAAATAGAATAGACAGAGAGAGAGAGTGTGTGTGTAGCTTTTAAAGTTGTATCATACTGTTATAATGTTGTATTTAGTGTTAACGCTGTTGTTTGTAGTTTTGTACAGAAGGATGCCAGTGTATACGAAAGGAGTCTCTATATGCCAGAGACTAGAGCAAATGGAAGTACAAGGCTCCGTTATACAATCTGGAACAACGGCAATTGGATTCATGTTAGGTTTCTTAATCTTGCAGTCTCGTGCCACTTTTAACACCTTCCGTACCAATCTACCCATTAAACCCCGTGTTATCTTAATTGTATTGTTGTATTGTAAATTGTATTGATTGTATAATTGGATGACTGACTGAAACCATGATAAGTAAACGGATGTAACTGTAGAATCATGTATGTAACTAGAGAATCATATAAACTGGATGATCATGTAAATGGAATGTATATCCATGGTTCGGTTCAGTCAAATTGATAGATTCAATATCTAGAATAATGGATTCATGGATTCATCTTGAATTGTAATATTGTAAATTGTAGATTGTACTTGAATCATATTCAAGTCAGATTATAATGAGACTCAAACTCAGTCAGACAATTAGAAAAGTAAATTGAAGTCCTGATTGTTTTGATGTTATCGGTAACAGCCGCACATGGGCGGCAGGATTTGTGTCCTTTTCAAAGACGATTACCGTATTGATAACACATTGTTAAGTTGTCTACCGTAAATAGGCAAGCACCCACTTCTCCGGCTCTCTGAGGCTCAAGAGATTGGTCCCGCTTAAACCTATGTTTACTAGGGTCCTTAAGGTAATTTATAGAACTTGAGGGGGTTTAATGTAAAAATACTTTTATATACTTTTCAAAATACTCCCCAAGTATTTATTAGTCGTCTTTAGAGTTGTAATGAATGTAGATTTTATATTGTGATATTTCTAGTGAAAATATCCTATTTTCATAATAAATGGTATTTATTTATAATATTGGTTTTGTATGGAATTCATGGTATTTTAGTGTAAAATTGATTCTTGTGATTTTTTTTAGCAAAAGGTGGAATATTTATAATACTTCAAAATAGATATTTTTTATGTTACATATACATATATTTATATGAAAATAATTTTTGTACATATCTATAATATTCTAGAAATCTCGTTTTCTTAAGATGTCGTATTTTAAATCTTTCGAGACTGAATGCTCCGTGCGGAGGTCTGAATCTCGCACTACTAAGCCCGAGGATGTGCAATAATCCGCACCATCCTGAACGGGTTCCCCAAAATAGGTTGTAGCGGCGCTTTGCAAAGATTGTAAAAATACCAAATCCTTTAGAAAACGGTTTTATTAAGTAAATAGTATTTATTTGCAATGATGTCATTTTCCCGTATTCTATATTCCCAAGGGTATGGTACTATATTGCATATGAGTGTGTGAGGAGGTAGGTCATTACCTCGTGATCTACTTAAAGGTATAGCAAGGTTTTGTGATGTTGAAGGTGAAATTGAAACTATGTGGTATTTAAATGAAAAATACGGTAAAATGAAGTAGTAATTATTTTGTGATATGAAACTTGATCAATTTGGTTGATTAGTGTTTAATAGTCAACATGAGAGAGTTAAGCATAATTGTATTAACGAGAAGTGAAGTTTTATAAAGAAACCGAATCGGAAATCGGATTTGTTCCGATTCCGTCGGCTTTGTAAATCCGTATTTTAGAAAGAAAAGAAAGATAGAAATGGGGACTTATGGGTTTTGGACAATAACGAGAGTGAGATGGAAGGAGAGGAATCGCCGGTGCGTCGCTTCGTCGCCGAGAGCTCCTAAAACGATCACCGGATGTTCACCGGGAATTTCACCGTAGCTTCGCTTCGTGCTCGTGTTCAAAGTACACAAGTTTGTTGTAAATTTTAGAGAGTTGGCTCAGAGTTTTAGTGTGAGAGGGTGTAACGCTTTGAAATTCGTTAGATAAATTTTCGTGTTAATTAGCGGTAATGTGTGTTTTTCATAAAATCTCGTAAATTTTAAACTTCCACTTAAACTAAAATAAAATTAGTTTTAATTGTGATAAGGTGTGTTTTTATATATAAATGGGTTTATTAATTATAAATTAGCTTAGTGTTCACTTAATTAGAAATTTTCCTTAATTACTTTTTCCTAAGAAAGGATTACTGTAACTTGCATGCACACTTAACACATTTTATAATGCATGTTTCTTTTTCGCACTTCATTCAAATTATCATTTCTTTCCCTTATAAAAACTATAACTAAATAAAACAATAAAGAAAAATAGAAAATGAGAGAAAAGAGAGAGCATGGGGGGCATTTATTAAGGCATGGTGAGCTTTTGACTTTAGGCATTCTCTCTCTCACACTCTTTCTCATCATTTCCAGCAGCAGCAGCAGCAACCCCAGCAGCAACCTAGCTCCCCCTTCATCTCTTCTCCTTCTCTCATCAATTTCTAACACAAACCTTCATTAAAAACACATCTACCCTCACACCAACCTCACTTCAATCACTCTTTTGTGGATTTTTGGAGACAAATATGAACTCTTGGGACAAGGCCAGCAAGTGTGCCACTACTTGACCTATTGTGAGGTATAAAGCCCACTTTAATCACCTCTTTGCTAAACTTGTAGTTATTTTAGCTTAATTTAGTGTTTTTATGGGGTTTTAGTGCTGATTAGATGGTTTAAGTGGTGATTATGATATATTAAGGTTTTTATGACTTGATTAGCTTAACTAAGTATTGTTAGTGTCATTTAATCCTAGAAATTGTTTCAGGTTACACTAAAACACCATAATATATTAATTTAGTGTTAAATTAGCGTTTTAATTAAGATTAGTGCTCTGTTGTGATCTGCTTTCAACCCGGTTGCTTCAGGCAAAAGTTGCAATTACTGGAGCATGTACACTAAACCTAGACCACACACACAAAGCACGGGACCCCCATTCTTCTTCTGGGATGCAAATAAATGGGTTCTGGCCGCAATTTGTGGCTAGATGTGGGAGCTGGGTGTCGGGGTTTGGTGAGTTGGTGTCTGCTATATATTTAAGACCTTTGGTATATGCAATTTTTCCTGTTTTCACTTTAATTAAAATCTGGAAAAAAATACCATATTTCCAATACTTTTGAGCTTGCGCGACACGTGTGTTATGTGAGTGGGTTTAGCGTTTGCTGCGTATCACAGCGTGTCGGGGTAGTTTCAGACGTGTATACACACGTTCTAGCGTATCGGATACACACGCGTTTAGTTCGCGACGCGAGTTTCTCGTTTGGTTTTGATATCGCGTTTTTGCAGGATTTTAGCTTATGTGTATTCTTTTTGTAAATTCTAGATTCGCAGGCGGGTACTTCGGACGCCGCAAGGAAGGGGAAGCAAGTAGTCGGTTACACTTAGCATGAGACCACGGTGAGTAGATTTAACATCTACGGGGAAATCGCCCGTATGGCGTTAAGCGTCAGGGCTTGATAGGATATTGTAGTCGTATGTATATGTGTGTGTGTGTGTATACATATATTGCTTGTGCATATGTACTTTTGTAGCGTACCCCTCTTTTGTTGCATATAGAAACAGTAGTTATGTAACACTGCACTGTCACTAACGGTTCAAGCTGCACGAGCACTATTTGTATATTACACCCACACCGTTAGTGATTGCCATGACACTCGTACTATAGAATTGCTACGAACCATACATCATTTTGATTACCGCATCATTGATGATTAGACATGATTCTGTCGCATATTGGCACATATACATACTGTACACTCATACTTGTGTATATACCACTTGTACATCCATATTGGCACATATACATATTGTACATCCATACTTGCGTATATATATATCTTTGTGCATCCATGCCTACAGACATACATACTCTTGCACATACATAGATGATGCTGACTTTGATTTGAAAATTTGGGGACCGCATGAAATGTTTTCAACCGGATCCTTTTAAAAGAGCGGTTTTCCCTTTTTACTCATAGTACGATTTTATGCGGCATACGACACATTGCATGGATTTACGCATTGAGTTTTGGATTCGTGTGATTTCTGGATTTGAGAACCATGGTATTATTTAAGAAAATATGCACTGTTTTGAAAACACGGTTTCTCTTGATATGATATTTCAGTGCGTCCACCATGAGTTTTCTCGGTTCTGAGACATGCGACATGTGAACCCGAATCGAGGAGCTGGATGAGGCCGATTGCGGGTACATGGTGGACACGGTATGGTACCCCGAAGCGAGAACGGATTGTTGTGGTGCAGACGATGAGCCTGACAGACGGACTACTACTTACTGGTGATTGGTTGGACCTGGCGGTTATCCGGAGGATACTGACTAGAGTCGAGAGATGAATACGGGACGACCCATACTGCTGGGGCCGAGGGCCGATTCCGCAGACAGAGCCCGTGGGCCGATCCGGACTGACAGAGCCTGATATATGAGGATTTGCGTGTCGATACTGGACACGAGTATTTCATGATGTTTTTGGGTGCCGATATTGGGCAGCCCGCTTCTATGAGATTTATAGGATTGAGGGCCGGATAGAGTGACGGCGCCTGAGTTATCGGGATTTTGGGGTGTTTTTGGTAGACACCGGGGTTTTCCGCGATGATGATTCATGTAGATCATATTTTATCCCATACTCAGTAGTTATTGTTATGCATCGCATCATGTAGTCGTAGTACGTGATAGAGTACTTTGCATGATTATGGCATACCCAGTTCATCATATAGATATTATCAGCGTGCACATGTTAGAGTATAGTAGCATGTGCATACCTGCGATTACCTTTATATGTTATCTACTATTCACGAGTTGGAAACTCACCCGCGTTGTGCCACAGTGTTTGCAGGTTGACCCTCGGAGTAGTGGCGGCAGGGCTATCTCTTGTATCTTTTTGCTACGGATACCACTACATTTGGCGCGTGAGCCGTTTTGCTAATAGGTGGGTCGCGGTATCCGTTTATATTTTCTATTTGTAAACTCTGTTGTATCTAGTATTCTCCATCTACTATTTCATGTATTGACTTAAAGACCAGTCGTGAGGACGATGTTGTATATTATTTGTACTCTGGATGTCGAGCTCGTGTGAGCCGGCTTTATTTATTTATGCAGTTTTATCTTTTATGATGTTTTTCACTTATATTTTTCATTTCTTCGCTACGGCGTCGTATATTATTTTTGTGGTGATTGTTTCCGCCGTTGGGCGTGATTGCTCCGTTTGGGGATGTTATATTCTTGTTATCAGTCATTTTACTTATATCATGTTTTGTACCCGTTTTCGGGGCTAGTTTTTACAAAGGAGGTGTTGCCAAAAATTTTAAGAAAATAACTTAAACTTTAAAGATTTTTACTCAATTACTTAAGGTTTTCTAAATATTTTAAACTAATGTTTTTCTTCACTCACTATTTTTAATGGTTTTGATTTCTGGGTTTCAGCTTACTTGATCGCTGCGCCTGTAGACGTTATGTGGTTAAGTGCCGGTCACGGGCCAAATTTTGGATCGTGACGGAGGGTAGAGAGTAGGGGTGTATTTATAGGGTTTGGGTAGATGAAGGGTTTTAAATAAAAAAATGTAAAAATGTATTAAAAAATCATTAAAAATAGAGTAAATGGTGGTTAATGGGCTCTCTAGAAACGATCCAATTAAATGGTGTTTGCAGGGGAGTTGGGAATGTGAAATGGCACAGTTTCCCTTCAGGCGACTCGGCCTTCCGGCCGAGTCCGGCCGGCGGTGCCGGCCCAAGTCGCCGGTCCGCCGGCCGACTCGGCCGAGTCGGGCCGAGTCAAGGCATGGGTAGGTGGGGGGTCTCCTGGGGTGCTCACTGGGGCATTTAGTTTAGTGGGTGTAGTGGGATTTTTAGAATTTATCACGTGTTGACTGTTGGACTTCTAAAATTTTAAAACAAAATAATATTAAAGATAATATGGGGCATGGGATTTGAACTCTGGTGGCTTGGTTCAGCAGTGCAAGGTATTACCAATGAGCTACAAGCTCCTTCTTGTAATTATGGAGCTAATTAATTACTATCTTGTGCTCAGGTAATAAATACCCCTTTATGGATTTTGAAAAACTTGTATTGGAAATTTGGGGTTGTTACAATACCCTCCTTATAAAAATTGTCCTCGAAATTTATAAAAGGAAAGTGTAACAAATTCAAGAAAAGTTTTGTGACTAGAATATAGATAGTGTATAGCAAGATGGTGCAAGGGTTTTTTAAAAATGTGAAAAATGTGTGAAGGAATGAAAGAATGCGAAGGTTTTGGTAAGATTGTAAAAGAGATGAGGGAATTTTGGGTTAGGACAGATTCAAATTATATGATTCAAAGAATATGAAATGAAAAGATTTAAGGAACACGAATTGTAAAGAATGTTTTAGTTGCTGGTTCTTGTGTTATATTGCTTAGGTTGTTCACGCAGAACAGAACTGCATGATAGAGTTTCATACAGCTTGGACCTGCATGGGCCACCAACAAAACCTGTCACACCCTGCTTCCCAGTATACGGGCAGAGGACGCGACGAGGCCGCTACATATTTACTGTGAAGTAAATACGCTAAGCGTATCTAAGCAAAATAAAAGTAAAGCACAAGAGACAAGATATAATAAACAACAACTTTATTTATTCACATTCTTTCTGTACAATGCATGGAAAGTAAATACAACTGAAATAAAAGGCGATACCTAAACAATGGCAGAAATGAAAAGTACTGAAATGGAAAGTGTATAATTGTCACGCCCCGCTTCCCGGTATACGGCGAAGGGGACGGGACTGGTCCGCTATGTATTTACTCTGAAGTAAATACGCTAAGTGTATCTAAGCAATATAAAAGTAAATACACATGAGACAAGATATAATAAAAACAGCAACTTTTATTTATTAACATTCTTTTGTACAATGCATGAAAAGGAAATACAACTGAAATAAAAGCGATGCCTAAACAATGGCATAACAGGAAATGAAAAGTACTGAATGGAAAATGTACAATGAAACTAGAGCTCTGGTTCTTCAGCAAACTGATCCAAATCTTCTGCAGATGGCTCGATCTCTGCCGGGTCCAAACCACCTGACGACATTCAAAGAAGAAAGAAATAGAATGTCATCAGCGAATAGGTCGCTCGGTAAGTCCTAAATATAAGAGGAAAGTATAATAGATAGAATAAGAAGGTATCTTTTTAGTGTTGTATTATCTTGTTGTAATATTATATTAACGCTGTTGTTTGTATCTTGGTACAGAAGAATGCCAGTGTATACGAGAGGAGTCTCTATATGCCAGAGACTAGAGGCACGTATAGTACAAGGAACCGTTTATGCCACGGTAAAACAGCAACTGGATTCATATTAGGTGTATTAAGTCTTATAGTCTCATGCCACTTTTAACACCTTCCGTACCAATCAACCCCTTAACCCCGCAATGCCTTGTTTGTATTGTTTGTCTTGTAAATTATATTGGTTGTATAATTGATTGACTAATCGAAACCATGATATCAGTAAACGGATGTAACCGTAGAATTATGTAAGTGGAATAACTGGAAAATCATGTAAATGGAATGTATATCCATGGTTCGGTTCAGTCAAAATGTATAGATTGGTAATTGGATTCATGGATTCATGTTGAATTGTTATATTGAAGATTTTAGATCTTTGATTGTACTTGAATCATATTCAAGTCAGATTAGACATAGACTCAAACTGAGTCAGACAATTAGCAAAGTAAAGTGAAGTCCTGATTGTTTTTATTAATTTGTCTACTTTAAATAGGCAAGCACCCACTTCTCCGGCTCTCTGGGACTCAAGAGATTGGTTCTGCTTAAACCTATGTTTACTAGGGTCCTTAGGGTAATTTATAGAACTTGAGGGGGTTTTCTGTAAAAATACTTTTATATACCTTTCAAAATACTCCTCAAGTATTTATTATTCGTCTTTAGAGTTGTAATGAATGCGGATTTTATATTGTGATATTTCTAGAGAGAATATCTTAGTTTCAGAAATAACGTATTTATTTGTAATATTGGTTTGTGTGGAATTTATGGTATTTTAGTGTAAACTTTATTCTTGTGTTTTTTTAGAAAAAGATGGAATATTTATATCATAATAAAATAGGTATTTTAAGGATAAATATACATATATTTATACAAAAATAATTTTAATAAATATCATATATTCTAAAAATCTCATTTTCTTAAGATGTCGTATTTTAAATCTTTCGAGACCGAATGCTCCTTGCGGAGGTCTGAATCCCGCACTACTAAGCCCGAGGATGTGCGATAAACCGCACTATGCCGAACGGGTTCCCCAAAATGGGTTGTAGCGGAGCTTTGCAAAGATTGTAAAATACTAAATGTTTTAGAAAACAGTTTTATGAAGTAAATGGTATTTATTTGTAAAGATGTTAATTTTCCGTATTCTATATTTTAAGGTCTCCTAAGTCAACTAGACTATTCCTAATTGGTCCAAACAACAAGTTATGAGATGCCTCAAATCGCCTCTTCACCGCCAATTGTGGCCAGGTAAGCACAAGTGAAGAAAGGAGGGATCCGCTCAATGTGAGACGGACCTTTTAAAGTTACCTTTCTCACTTGCCTAGCCTAGACACCACAAAATCAGGTTTAGATAAACGATTGATATCCACAACTTATCGTATTTTCATAATAAGAGGTATTTATTTAAAAGTGTATCAACACTAAATCTTTTAGAAATAGTTTTATTAAGTCAATGGTATTTAAATGAAATTGTTTATTTTCTCGTATTCTAAGTTTTCGATGGTATCGTGTTAGGTTGTATATAAGTGTGTGAGAAGGTAGGTCGTTACCTCGTGATCTACTTTAAATGTATAGCAAGTTTGATGGAGTTAAATGAAGGATTGAAACAATGTGGTATTTAAGTGAAAAATACGATAAATTGAAATAGCTATCATTCCATGTGATGAAACTTGATCAAATTGTTTGATTAGTGTTTAATAATCAATATGAGAAAGTTTAAGTATGATTGTATTAGTGAGAAGTGGAATTTTATAGGAAACCGAATCGGAAATCGGATTTGTTCCGATTCCGTCGGGTTTTGTAAATCCGTATTTTTAGATAGAAGAGATAGGTAGAAATTGGGACTTACGGGTTTTAGGACACACAAGAGGGTGAGAAGAAAGTAGTGGAATCACCGATGTGTTGCGTCATCGCCGGAAGTTCCTAGGACGATCGCCGGAAGTTCCGCCGGGAATTCGTTCGAAATTTCGCCTCGAGCTCGTTTTCAAAGTACACAAGATCTCTTAAGAATTTTAGAGAGTTGGCTCAGAGTTTTGGGATGAGAGGGTAGTGTGTAGGGTTGGTATGTATAGGGTTAGGCTAGGGTTAGGGTAGATGAAAAGTTTAAAATAAAAATGTGATAAAATGTAATAAAAATGTATTAAAAGTAGAGTAATTGGTGGTTTTAAAGAGTTCTGGAAATGATCTGAGGCTAAAATTTTGCAGATGTGTAAGGAATGTGAAAAGACACAATTTTCATGTTGGGTTCGTCGCCGTAATCGGCCGACTCGGCCGTGACTCGGTCGGAGGACGGAGTCGGCCGAGTTGGGGCCGATTTGGCCGATTCCCGGCGGAGTCAGGCGGCCAGGATCGCTCCCGACGGTTCATCTACCCTCTGGCAATGTTACATTTTTGGGTGTAGTGGGGTTTTTATGAGATATGCACGTGTAAACTCTTGGTATTCTAAAGGTTCAAAATAAAAACAATATTAAAAATAATGTGGGGTATGGGATTTGAACTCTGGTAGCTTGGTTCAACAGTGCAAGGTATTACCAATGAGCTACAAGCTCCTTCTTGTAATTATGGGGATAATTAATTACTTAAAGTAATAACAGTAAATGTAAATACCCCAAGTATACATTAATTTTAAAGCAAATTTTTGTACACTAAAAATGGAGTTGTTACATTCTTTTAATTTGTAATTAAAAAACAAAATAATTACTTATCTCTTGTGCTCAGGCTAAAATACCCCTTTATGGATTTTGAAAAAATATTTGAAAAAAATTGTATAGGAAAATTAGGGTTGTTATATTCTACCCTCCTTAAAAAATTTCGTCCTCGAAATTTGTAAAAGAAAAGTGTAATAATTTCAAGGAAAGTTTGGTGTCTGGAGTACTTGATAGTGTATAATAATAACAAAGTGATATAAGGGTGAAAAAGGCTTACCGGTGTTACCTTGACCTACAGTTTCGGTTTCTACGGCTTCTAATATGAATGTCTGTCGCCGTGGTACATTCCTCTTGGCCTGAGGAGCATTCCTCAGAACGTTCCTTTGCGCTTGATGGAACTGACAAGGAGGTGGTGCAGCTTGTGGTCCTCTAGGTGGTGCAGGTAGTGCAAGTCTTAGAGCAGGTGCGTGGATGGCTGGGCGCTGTGGGTAATTGTTTGCTGGCCTGGGTGCAGTGTTCCCCTCCGAAAGACGAGCAAGACAGACGTCTTGCTTGAAATTCGGGGCAGATGCTAATTGGTGCTATCCGTCCACCTCTCCAAAGATGCCAAGTTTATTTATGGCACCGTATATCGAAGGTTTAAACGGATGCGGCCGATGTAGCAGATTTCGTCAGATTCCCCCTCGCTTGAGGGGTTTTTGATTGTGGGGACGCTCTTCCCTGCAGAAGGGGTTTTTGATTGTGGGGACGCTCTTCCCTGCAGGCGCAAGCCCCTGCAGTTAATTATGCTACCGTATCGCGGTAACAACTTTCTCCTTCTCCAGATGGTCACTTCGTGTCGTGGGTGTTTGTTTTGTTTTTGGTTGCCCGTGGATTGTATACGGAGACTAATTTATGTCGTCGCCCGTAGGACGTGGATTAGTCCAAATCTGTATTTTCTTAGATTTGGGTTTGGGGGTTTGGGTTTAAGTATACGTTAGCCTCATTTGAGACTAAGATCAACTTAAACGTTTGTTAAGGATACGTTAGTCTCATTACAGACTAAGATCAACTTAACTGTTTGTTAAGGATACGTTAGTCTTATTTCAGACTAAGATCAACTTAACGGGATCGTTTAGATCCAACAAAAAAGCATTTGGGCTCTATTGTTTAGTTTAGGGACATTGCGGTCGATTACCAGTTTAAGGACATGGTGGTCCAATGTTAGTTTTAAGACATCGCGGTCGAGGTTAAGGACATCATAGTCTATGGATTTAAGGACTCCACAGTCCATTAATAGTTTTAAGACATCACGGTCAAGGTTAAGGACGTCATAGTCCGTGGAATTAAGGACTCCACGGTCCAATGTTAGTTTTAAGACATCACGGTCGAGGTTAAGGACATCATAGTCCATGAGTTTAAGGACCCCACAGTCCGTTGTTAGTTTTAAGACATCACGGTCGAGGTTAAGGATATCATAGTCCATGAGTTTAAGGACCCCACAGTCCGTGAAATGTATGGTTGTTGGGACCCGTCACCTCTTTGAAGACGTTGAGGGATTACAACGACAAATATCAAAGGGATGAAGAGATGTACCCTTGAACCAAGGTGGATTAAATGATCTGTAGCCCAGTTTGGAACCAGAACCAATTAATTATATTATGAGCACATTGGCTCAGTTAAGTCTGGATTGAGGACTTATGGCCAATTTGGGCTAAGTCCAATTAAGTTTGACATATTGGCCCTTTTTTGGACCATTAGTCTATTTGTCTGGTTTCAGGCCCACATTATTTAGCAATGCTAAACAAAAGTTTGAGGGCTTTGATAATATTTTTATCTGAGATTGAGCAGGAGATATTAGAGTTCTAATTTTTACTCAATTTTGAGTGGGAGGCTTTGCCTCTGGAAGATTAACCAATCTGGTTAAAACTGGTGTTAAACACTAAAGAACGACAGTGTTAAACACTGGAGATAAAACTCTCAAATTAGTATAAAATACCAAAAGACAATCAGTGTTAAATACTGGAAATATAGAATCCCAAATTAGTGTTAAACACTAGAAAGTAACAGTGTTGAACACTGGAAATAAGGTTCTGGAATTAGTGTTAAACAATAAAAGATAATCAGTGTTAAACACTAGGAATAAAGCTCACGAATTAGTGTTTAAACACTAAATAGGAATGGGTCACGTGGGGCCACGTGAGAGCGCCCAGAGGTGGGACCAGATCCTTTTACTTCGTTATGCAAACGAGTGTTAAGCACTTTTTTATATTTTATTTTGGAGCATCACGTGCTGGCACGTGAGGAGGATTCATGCACTGATCATTAAAGCGTCTACCAAGAGGTCATGTGGGAACACGTGAGAGCGCCCAAGGCCTCTATTTCTTTTGCTTTTTCTTTCTGTGTTTCGGGGGTCACGTGGAGCATGTGAAGCGTTGCCTCTGAGCTCTTTCCTTCTCATTTCTGGGGATCTTTTCAGGGGTCACGTGGGGACACGTGACCCTGGTTTTTTGCATGCTTGAAGATCTCTTTATCTTTTAAAAATTAAATTCTTCATAGGGTTAAACCCTAATTATGATTCTGGAGGGATTAAAACCCCTATTATGAAAGAGTTAAATTCTTATGTAGGGTTAAACCCTAATTTTCTTTTAGAGAAATTAAATTCCCATATATTAAATTCCCATATATGTAAAAGAATTAAATTCTTATATAGGATGAAACCTTAATTTCATCATTTTAGGGGGAATTAAATTCCTATGATCTGAGAGAATTAAATTCTCAATTAGGGTTAAACCCTGATTCTGTCCATCTTGAAGAAATTAAATTCCTATAATTTTAGGAGAATTAAATTCTCAGATAGGGTTCAATACCCTAATTATGATTTGCGAGAATTAAATTCTCTAAACTCAATTCCCCCTCTATGTTTTGGATCTGCATGGCAGGATCTCAACCCGATGAGAATTAAATTCTCAACTTGTGGTGAGATGTGCTCTTGCAGATCCTCAACCAGAGGAAGAACTAAGTTCTTTGCCAAAGAGATAAACTCTTAGATTGTTGAGAATTAAATTCTCTTTTTCTGAAGTTTTGATCCCCTTTCTTTTTCTCACCTAGGGTTTTCTTTCTGAATTTTCAAGATGCCAAAATTCTCTCCAAAGTTTTCTCTCCAAAATTCTATATCCTCTATTCTCCCCTTGACTCCTATTTATAGGAGGAGGAAAAAAATCAATTTGTTTAGTAAATCTCTCATTGAAAGATTTGATTTGTTTTTTTTGAAATTAACATGATCCTTTAGATCATTTAGTGAATTTTATTCACCGTTGGATTTTTAATCCAAAGATATTCCGTTTGTTAATTTGGTGAGATTTGGGGAAATCTTTCCTTGTTTAAGATTTTTCCATAAACTGGTGATTTTTAATCACCCTTGGATTTTTAATCCAACGGTTCTCTATAACCCTTTTCCATTTTCGAAAGATTTAGAGAAACCTCTAAAATTTAATTCTATTAAACTGTGAGGCTTTTAAAGCCAGTCACATGCTGACACGTGACCTTTGGTCACGTGTGAGCACGTGACCCCTGGTCACGTGTAAGCACATGACCCCCAAATTGACTTCTTTTCCCAGCGCTATTTGCGCTGCTGCTTTAACCATTACGTGTCAACACGTGACCATTGGTCACGTGTGAGCACGTGATGCCTTTTTGAAGTCTTTCCTAATTTTTTAATCAGAGAACAAATGCCCCTACAGCGTTGCTCTCACGTGTCTGCACGTGAGTGCAACGCTGTCACTTTTGTGACCGTTGGATCCATCTAGGGAATCGGGGAGATGAAGCGTTTCCATCACATCCTATAAATGAAGGGGTCTCTTCAGAAGCGCCTCCACTCTTTCATCTTCTTCCTTGCAATTTTTTTCCTTTGAGAATTTAATTCTCCTTTCCAGAGCTTAGTTCTCTGCCTTGAAAATTTTCCAAAGTTTAACTCTGTTCAAAAAAGACCCTTTCTTTCAGGTAATGATCTTTGAACGATCGAAGAACTTTCGCAGAAATCTTCACTGGATTTCAAATCTACACCAAGGGTTTTCCCTTTTGACAAGAACCCATTTTTTTAAGTTCTTTAACAAAAACAGAAAACCATCTAATCTTCAAATACTAGATCTCTTAAGGTTTCTCTGATCTTTAGGGATCGGTGGTGGTGTCTGTCTTTTCCATGGAATTTAATTCTATTATCAAGGAGCTCTGGCTCTGGAAAAAAATTCTGGGACTTTAATTCCCTTTTTCAAAAAGGAATTTAATTCCTATGAGGAACTAAGTTCTTCCCATGGGGACTTCTTGGGGTTTTCTTGCCCTGAGTTCTCTTTTTCACAACCGAGAAGAAGAAGTTTGCACTGTTGCTTTCTAGGAATTTAATTCCCTTAATTCTGTTTGATGTGTCACAGAGTCCAAGATGGATTTCTTTTAGGGGAATGTGTAGGGGCATTTGAAATCCACTGTTTATTTAATGAGAATCTTCCTTTTGTCTCCTTATAATTTCTTTGTCTCATCATTAGCCAGCCGCCATCTTGATTTCGTAGGACCCACGTGTTTTGTAACTAATGGTCCCATAAAATGAGTCCGCTGTCGCTTTCTTCCACTGTCCTTTTATATGTATATATTTATAATCATATATATATATTGTTGGCTTTGCTTTTAATAGTTTCCCCCTATTTCATTTTAGGTATGATGACGTCTATTCCGTATTTCCCTTTCACTCGCTCGGAACCCGCTTTTCCCTAATCGCCATCTGATGAGGAAGTGATGGCAATGATCAGGGCTCACGACCCGAACTGCACCAACTTACTTTTGTGGGGAACTTGGTACAGCCATATCATCCGGGGGCGCTGGAGTTTCCTTTGCAAAGTACCGACAGAGCCCACCTTTCCGTTTCTGCCGATGGATCCTCCAAGGACGGTCTTTGCCATGGAGATGCCGAATTGGACTCCGATGGGGCAGCTCGACCCTTCGACAACTGGTATACCGAACCATCCGATCCCAGCTATAGATATTCTGGGACGACGTATTTGCTAGGGTGAGGCCCAACCATGGGGACAAATCTACAAGATAGGGCTCACCCCTCGACACCCTACGGGCTACCTCCTCTGGGCTGGCTACATCCTTTCTGCCCATCCCGCGCGGCTGCAGAAGGTTGGGCTTTACCAGGAAATATATGCGTCGCTCTTCCACTACCAATCCCCGCACGTCTGGTGGGTTAAGGCGTTCTTAAACCAGTGGAATCTCCCCACCAACACTTTTCTCCTAGAGGACCGCGAAGTTTCGATCTCCTTGGAAGAATTTCATGAGATTTCGGGGCTGCCAATCAAGGGGACACTTTATGAAGAGTTGCTGCCACCCGACGAGTACGTCTTTGAGCCCGAGCCCGCAATGCTTGACGGCTTGTCTACTGAGAACGCCGTCCGCCACAAGCGTCCAAGTTTGATCAAGGCGCTGGGTATCTTTGACCGTCTGTTCACAGAATCTGAGGAGTAAGGTGTTACTTTTAAGATTTTCATTGCTTTCTTCCTTCGCGAGGATGTCCTGTCGAAGACGGCTCCGAAGTTCGCAAATATCAATGACCCCTTTGGGTTTGGTCCGAAGAAGCTGCCGACTAAGAATCGGATTTACCACAGTATTACATTCCTATTATGTCACCGGTGTCTTTTGAATCTATTGCAGCTCCCGGCATGGATGAGGAGACATTCTTCATGGGCTTCGTCAGTGTCTGGCTCAGCTGGTTCGTTATCCCCATGCATCGCCGCTTCATGAGAGTCTCGGTTATCTATCCGGCTCATCGTATTGCTGAGGGGACACGGCTGTCCGTCGGCATCCCGGCATTGGCGCATCTCTATAATACCTCTGTAAGTCTATGTTACCTGTCCCGGTTCTTTCGGGGTTGCGGAAATGGTGAAAAACAATTTTAGGGTTTAGGGTAACATGGACTATAAAACCCGGATCTTTGCTAAACTACACACTAGCAACTACTATGAGCTTTAGCTACTCGGTTAGGGGTTATACCTAGTCTTGAACTCCTTCTCTCCTTCACCTTGGAGTGGGCTGGATGGTTCTCCTCGTCGCCTTCTCTTGCCGAAGATGGATCCACCCGAGGGCCTCTACCTTGAGCCCCTTCCTCGAACTTGAGGCAACTAAAGTATTAGGCTTGCTAGACCTTCAACCTTAGGATGAGTAGAGATGATTTTTGGTGTTTTATCCCCAAGGCAAATGGTTCTCAACACATGAGGGGTTTTTCCTTGAGCTAGAGGGAGAGGGAGAGCAAAGGATGAGAGAGAATGATAATGAGAGAATGATAAGAATTTTGCAACCATATGCAAAATATATGTGAATTAATCAATTAACAATATTAATCCAAAAAGAAAAAGGTGATGGTAGGTTGAAAAGACCATTATCATTTCACATTAAATGAGTTTTGCGAAGATCAAAGAGCATCTTTGCTTGAAATGCTGATGGTCAAAGTTTCAACCTTGGTCAACAAGTCAACTTTGGTCAACAAGTCAACAACCCTAACCATAACTCAATTTCCTTTAATTAATATTATTAATTGATATTTCACATATTCATTAGGGTTTGGTAAAAGACAACCGTCAACTATGCATACACACCCGTACCAAAACCCTAATGAGAATCCTCTGCCTCTGCCTCAGTCAACTGTGCATACACACCCGCATTCGTGTTCCGAGGATCACGAATACAATGAGATAAAACTAACCCCAAAACATATACTAGGATCTGGCTTAAACCAAAGCCCGCTAGTAATGACTGTCCGGACACCAAACGTGCACAAGTGCGCGGATGTGAACGAATCCCGTCGCAAAACCATGCGACCTCTACTCTGTTTTGCCCAAAGGCGAATAACCCTCTGTGTGGGACTCTAAAGACTCGACACTACGCTGGCAGTGGGTTTAACCACAGACCGCAAGCGGCACTAGCTGTACGTAACGGTCCCCAGGTAGATGCCGATAAGAAGACTGATGAGGCGAACCCATCCGAACTCCTACCGAGCCTGTATGTGACAATCTGCGTACAGTCCGGTCTGTTCGTCTAAGAATATCGCATGGCGGGCCTAGAGGGTTGGTAAACGTTAGTCCCCTAATAGCGGTACAAGTCGTGTCGGAGTGTAACCAAGAACACCCTGAGATAACACTGGAAACCTACCAGTGTATCTCGCTTGCCCTGGCCAGGGACGACTATGTGTAATGGCTCTCCTAGACACAACGCGATATCAACTCCCAATACCGGGAGAGATGAATCCTATCTAACCGTCACTGCCTCCAAGTGCTTCAGGACTGCACCCAACTACTACCTGTTAGCACGACTCCTTTGAGCCGTGGTAGGATAGTAATCAAAGTACAGTGGGAACACACTCGAGGCGAAGTGACAGTGTCAAGTCAGCGGACTAAGCTGTACTCATGTCACCTGGGAACTGATAGCTGACGATAGGTATAGTACCAACCAACAGTTCCCGACGAGTCCTGTCCAGTGTACTCGTAACCTAACGAGCACCCGCATACTATCTCAAGAACGACGTACTGATGGCTGTGGGACAGACCGTCTCCCCTGCTGGGATGAGAAGCACATACGCTAGTCTACTCCGGAGTATCGATGCCCCGTCTCGATAATCCTACGACTAGGGACCTGTATAACGATGTGCTTGTAGATTACCCAGCCCCCACTAGTGTGACTGCCATCACAACACTGGTAATCAAGCAAAGATCCTAAGGGCTCCACTAATGTGTGTAGGCGATATGCTAAAAGAAACACATGCACACATTAAAGCAGAGACAAACCAAGTAGCATACTACCATTTTGAGCAAGATTGTCTATACAAATGTGAATATCCCAAGCTTCCATCAAGTAATATACAAACTAGTATGATACAGTAATAGCCTCTAGGGCATATACACTAACAATCTCCCACTTGCACTAAGGCCATGTACTGGCGTATCGAAGACCTATCATCTCGATCAGCCGCTCGAACTGAGTCTGGGGTAAGGCCTTCGTGAATGGATCTGCAGTGTTATCTTCTGAAGCAACCCTCCGAACCTCGATCTCCTGGCGATCCACGATCTTCCTGATCAGGTGATACCGCCTTAAGATGTGTCTGGATTTCTGATGGGACCTGGGTTCCTTGGCTAAAGCTATAGCCCCATTGTTGTCGCAATACAGAGGTATTGGATCAACAATGGACAGAACCACCTGAAGTTCTTTCAAGAACTTCCTCATCCAGACGGCTTCTTTTGCGGCATCAGATGCAGCGATATATTCCGCTTCCATCGTCGAGTCAGCAACGGTTTCCTGTTTGGAACTCTTCCAACACACCGCCCCTCCATTGAGGGTAAAGAAAAAACCCGACATGGACTTGGAATCATCCTTGTCACTCTGGAAGCTTGAGTCAGCAAAGGCCTCGATCTGGAGGTCTTTTCCGCCATACACCAAGAACATATCCTTAGTCCTTCTCAGGTACTTGAGAATGTTCTTTACCGCTATCCAGTGCTTCTCCCTAGGGTTTGACTGATACCGGCTTACCACACTCAGTGCATAAGCTACATCTGGTCTGGTACACAACATCGCATACATTATAGAGCCTACCGCAGAAGCGTAGGGTATAATAGACATGCGATCCCTTTCCAAATCAGTCTTGGGAGACATCTCTTTGGAGAGGGTGATCCCGTGACAAGCCGGTAGATTACCGCGCTTGGAATCTTCCATACTGAATCTTTTCAGTATGGTGTCAATATACCTGGACTGTGAAAGTCCTAATATCCTCTTGGATCTATCACGATGGATCCGGATCCCCAGAATGTAAGAGCCATCACCCAGGTCTTTCATGGAGAACCTGTGTGACAAGAACCCTTTGACAGATTGTAGCATAGGAATGTCATTTCCTATCAAGAGAATGCCATCCACGTATAAAACGAGGAATACGACAGTTCATGCTACAAATCTACTATAGATGTATGGTTCATCTGGATTTTTGATAAAGCCAAAATCTTTGACCGTCTCATCAAAACAGATGTTCCAACTCCGCGATGCCTGCTTTAGTCCATAAATGGACTTAAGCAACTTGCACACCTTTCCGCTGCTCCCACTCTGAATGAAACCCTCTGGCTGGTCCATATAGACACACTCCTCTAAATTTCCATTTAGAAAAGCGGTCTTTACGTCCATCTGCCAAATCTCATAATCGTGAAAGGCAGCAATAGTAAGAAGGATCCGAATGGATTTCAGCATAGCCACTGGAGAAAAGGTTTTGTCATTGTCCAAACCAGGTCTTTGACGAAAACCCTTTGCAACAAATCTAGCCTTATAGGTCTCAACCTGTCCATCTACACCAATCTTCCTCTTGAAGATCCACTTGCATCCTACGGGTTTTACCCCATCTGGAGCAACGTCCAAAGTCCATACTTTGTTGGTGTACATGGACACCATTTTGGTCCGCATTGCATCCAGCCATTTTACCTAGTCAACGCTCTGAATGGCCTGCTGGAAGCTAGTCGGCTCATCACTATCAGTGATGCAATCCTCTCTATCCCCATCTATAAGAAAACCGTAGTATCTCTCGGGCGGATGAGACTGCTTACTACTCCTGCGGAGCGGCGTAGGAATGTCCTGTTCTTTCGAACCCTCTGGTTCTACTAAGCTTTCAGTAATAGCTCGTGGTTCTGGAATTTCTTCTAGCACTATTGCGCTCCCACTTATCTGATTTTCCAAAAATTCAGTTTCCAAGAAGTGGGCATGACGAGAAACAAAAACCTTTTGTTCTTCTTCGTAATAAAAGTAATATCCCTTGGAGTTCTATGGATATCCCACAAACTTGCACTGTACTGAGCGTGCCTCGAGCTTGTCCGCATGCTGCTTTTTGGCAAAAGCTGGACATCCTCATATCTTAATGTGCTTAAGATAGGGTTTCTTCCCACACCATCTGATATGGTGTAGTAGGCACAGTCTTAGTTGGAACTCGGTTCAAAAGGTATGCAGCTGATTCTAGTGCATATCCCCAGAATGATCGCGGCAACTCAGCGATACTCATCATGGAACGTACCATATCCAATAGGGTTCGGTTCTGTCTCTCCGATACACCGTTATGTTGCAGAGTGTATGGAGGAGTAAGCTGAGAGAGAATTCCATTCTCTTTTAAGTAATCCAGGAACTCGGCACTTAAGTATTCACCACCTCGATCAGATCTTAGTGTCTTGATACTTTTGCCTGTTTGTTTTTCTACTTCATTCTTGTATTCCTGAAACTTTTCAAAGGCTTCAGATTTATGTTTCATTATGAAGACATATCCGTACCTTGAAAAGTCATCCGTAAAAGTAATGAAGTAAGAATAACCGCTTCGCGCATGTGTAAACATTGGACCGCACACGTCACTGTGTACGAGCCCCAAGAGCTCGCTCGCTCTTACTCCATGTCCAGTGAACGGAGTCTTTGTCATCTTTCCTTTGAGACAGGATTGACAAGTTGCATATGATTGATATTCGAACGGATCCAAATATCCTTCTGTATGTAACTTCGTCAACCTTCTTTCATTGATGTGACCCAGTCTACAATGCCATAAGAAAGCATGATTGATTTCTGGAGACTTTCTTTTGTGTGTATTCTGGATATTGAAAATCTGTGGTTGGTTTAATACGTATATACCATTGCTTAATGTACCTGACCCAATAAAAACTTGATTAAGGTGAATGTTTACAACATTGCTTACAAATGCAAATTCATAACCTTCTTTAGATAATAAAGATACAGATATGATATTACAAGTTGCATTGGGTACAAAATAACAATCACGCAAAACCAAAACATGCCTATCTGACAATCCCAGGTGATAGTCCCCCACGGACTCAGCATCCATACCAGCTCCGTTCGCAACTCTGAGGGTCATATCACCTGCCTTCAAAACCCTACGCCTTCTCAGTGCCTGCAAAGAATTACAGATATGAGATCCTGATCCGGTATCCAATACCCAAGATGTAGAGTTTATTGATAGACAGTTTTCAATAACATACACACCTGAAGCCGAAGCCGCAACTTGCTTCGGATCCTGGTTTCTGGCCTTCCAAGCCCTGCAATCCTTTTTCCAGTGTCCACTCTTATGACAGTAAAAGCATTCTTCCTTTCCTACAAGCTTTCCCACTACCTTTGGTGCCTTTGCCTTTCCCTTCGTATCCACTTTACTAACACCGCCCCTTGGTTTGGCAGGGGCTTTCTTCTTCTTTCCCTTGGCTTTCGTCTTGGACTTAGAAGAGGAAGATCCTCCTACAAACAAAGTGGATGTTTCCCTACCTTTCTGTAAGGTGCCCTCTGCACTCCTCAACATATTGAGGAGCTCCGGAAGTTCAACTTCTTTTCCTTGCAAGTTGAAGTTCAGGATAAACTGGGCATAAGTGGAAGGAAGGGACTGGACAATCAAGTCCGTATAGAGATCGTTCTCTAACGTGGTCCCAAGGTCTGCGAGCTCTTCAATGAAGCCAATCATCTTAAGCACGTGTTCCGCTACCGATGATCCGACGGCCAATCTCGCCGAAAACAACTTTTTCGAGACCTCGTATCTAGCGATACGGGATTGCTCCCTATACAGATCCTTAGTATGGAGAAATATGGATTCGAGGTCCATATTCTCGTGCCTCCTCTGATGTTCATTGTCTATAGAGGCAAGCACGAGGCACTTGGCCTTCGCGCAGTCGATCTCCCATGTCTTACGGATTTCTATATCCGCGATGCTGGAGGTGGGACCTGGGACAGGGGGAGCTTTGGTGGTATGGGGATACCCCAACTTGTCATAAGTGATTGCCATTTTGACATTCCTGAGCCAATATTTGTAGTTTGGCCCTGTTAGTATGTTTTTATCTAATAGTAACTTAAGTCCGGTCATGTCGATTGGTCGCTGCAATTAGGAGAGAGAGAAGAAACACTTTAGCATGATGCTCTTGCAAGTTTAGAGTGGTTTTAAGTTTATCTAAACAGGATGGCTCCCACTGTCTCTCGAATCCCTCCTCAAACCATAAAGGAAGAATTAGTCGGGATCAATCTCACCGTACAATACTTGCTTAACCGTTCAGCCAGGCCAGTGTCGGTACTTCGAGGGAGGTTTTCCAACGCTTTCGCGAAGTTCCTTAATTTAAGAACCTCTTTTCCCTGGGGGCGTAGCCCGCTAACACCTTTCTAGACACCTATTTGGTTTATAGCATTGATCGTTAAGTGAGAAATTTCCCGAGGAGTAGCATATACTCATAGTAGGATCGGGATCCAAATATCATCGCATGACAAAACTGAAGGAATCCTACCGGAATCATCACACTCCAAATGGTATGCAGCGCTAGCAAGTTTCAGTTTCTTTAGAAACTCCCGATGTGGATTTTTGCCCCATGCTCTTATGACCTTGACTTTGGCCAACAAATCGTAAGTCACATGTCAAGTTCTACCCGTCATTCTCCAGGTTAATTTGAACTCACCCGTACCTACCCTTGACTTTGGCCAACAAGGCAGTATGACTGTTTCAAACCAACGCATCTATCTATGCTGCATATGAATACCCAATAGCTACAAAACATTGTGCCTTGACTTTGGCCAACAAACACAGCTTGAATACTATTGACTATCCATATGAAATGACGGAGGGCTACGAATGGTTTTGGCAAAACCGTGAACGTAGTGAACTTGATATAATCGATGAAACGAGATAGCTTTTAAAAGGAGTGGTTCAAGCTCCGCATTTAAAAGTTGGTTTTTGAAAAGAACCGAGTGGTTTTAAAAGTGTTCCAACGACTTTACTTGGTTTATTTTCTTGCATTAATTTTAATGCATCCCATCATTTAATCCTACCATTGCAGAAAACAACGAAAATATGACGTACGCTTATGCCATCCGCATTCGCCACGGGGTCCCGTCATCACCTGTTAGGTTACTTAACTAACGACAGAGCGGGGGCTGGACTAGCGCGGATGCAAAACATAAGCAACGCCTAAATAGATATCATATATAGATATATACATTCGTCAGATGCAATGATAGCCATTCCAGATCACAGATGAACACATTGGATATACTAGGAATCCGCGTTTCGTACGATCCTGTAACGAAAAGCGGATTACACGGTCGCGATGAATAGCCAATACCCCACCCTAGACCCCTACGGGTGTGGCAAACTACCCGCCAAGTACCCGAAGCGAAGCAACCTCCCTCAACAACGTGAGTAGGCCACTCGGCACTTTGAGATACCCGGTAGTTTGTGCACCCCCTCCTTGGGTCTATCCTAGGAGCAAAAACAGTAAAAAGAAATTATACAATGGCGGCTACAACCTCATCCCGGATGTGCGGCCATACAAAGAATATTACAACAAATTACATATTACATGAATTGAAAGATAAAGAAAAACCCTCATCTCACAACCCCCCGGCTATTCATCCGCGACAATCCAACGAATTCATATACACAAACCATCAACATTACAGAACACAGATATGTATAACCCCCACTAATCGACGTATAGCGATTAGCAGACGTTCAATACATATAAAACATCACAAATATAACCCATTAGCCAAAGTCTACAGAAAATCGATCAAAACACGGATTTGTAACCACCCAAAAACAAATTTTGTTTTCTGGAAATTCTGGGCAGAAACAAACCATCCTAAAAATCACAAAACACCAACATAAGAACACTGCAGGAGAAACAACCCACGGCCGAGTCAACTCGGCCGCGGATCCGCGGTGAGTTGGTCGACTCACTGGATCGTTTTTCTTGTCTGTTTTTTAAAAACCCTGAGCCGATTATTAGTACATGATTTATTATTTTTTGAGCAGAAATAAAAATCGGCAGAAAGTTGATATTTTTGACGTATTTTGCGGTTTTTTGTCCGATCGAAATTCTAGATACTTTGCTAACATGTTAGGGTGTGTTTAGCTAGGCTCTGATACCACTGTAAGTCCACGTTACCTGTCCCGGTTATTTCGGGGTTGGGAAATAGTGAAAAACAATTTTAGGGTTTAGGGTAACATGGACTATAAAACCCGGATCTTTGCTAAACTACACACTAGCAACTACTATGAGCTTTATCTACTCGGTTAGGGGTTATACCTAGTCTTGAACTCCTTCTCTCCTTCTCCTTGGAGTGGGTTGGATGGTTCTCCTCGTCGCCTTCTCTTGCCGAAGATGGATCCACCCGAGGGCCTCTACCTTGAGCTCCTTCCTCGAACTTGAGGCAACTAAAGTATTAGGCTTGCTAGACCTTCAACCTTAGGATGAGTAGAGATGAGTTTTGGTGTTTTATCTCTAAGGCAAATGGTTCTCAACACATGAGGGGTTTTGCCTTGAGCTAGAGGAAGAGGGAGAGCAAAGGATGAGAGAGAATGAGAATGAGAGAATGATAATGAGAGAATGATAAGAATTTTGCAACCATATGCAAATATATGTGAATTAATCAATTAACAATATTAATTCAAAAAGAAAAAGGTGATGGTAGGTTGAAAAGACCATTATCATTTCACATTAAATGAGTTTTGCAAAGATCAAAGAGCATCTTTGCTTGAAATGCTGATGGTCAAAGTTTCAACCTTGGTCAACAAGTCAACCTTGGTCAACAAGTCAACAATCCTAACCATAACTCAATTTCCTTTAATTAATATAATTAATTGATATTTCACATATTCATTAGGGTTTGGTAAAAGACAGCCGTCAACTGTGCATACACACCCGTACCAAAACCCTAATGAGAATCCTCTGCCTCTGCCTCAGTCAACTGTGCATACACACCCGCATTCGTGTTCCGAGGATGACGAATACAATGAGATAAAACTAACCCCAAAACATATACTAGGATCTGGCTTAAACCAAAGCCCGCTAGTAATGACTGTCCGGACACCAAACGTGCACAAGTGCGCGGATGTGAACGAACCCCGTCGCAAAACAATGCGACCTCTACTCTGTTTTGCCCAAAGGCGAATAACCCTCTGTGTGGGACTCTAAACACTCGACACTACGCTGGCAGTGGGTTTAACCACAGACCGCAAGCGGCACTAGCTGTACGTAACGGTCCCCAGGTAGATGCCGATAAGAAGACTGATGAGGCGAACCCATCCGAACTCCTACTGAGCCTGTATGTGACAATCTGCATACAGTCCGGTCTGTTCGTCTGAGAATATCGCATGGCGGGCCTAGGGGGTTGGTAAACGTCAGTCCCCTAATAGCGGTACAAGTCGTGTCGGAGTGTAGCCCAGAACACTCTGAGATAACACTGGAAACCTTCCAGTATATCTCGCTTGCCCTGGCCAGGGACGACTATGTGTAATGGCTCTACTAGACACAGCGCGATATCAACTCCCAATACCGGGAGAGACGAATCCTATCTAACCGTCACTGCCTCCAAATGCTTCCGGACTGCACCCAACTACTACCTGTTTGCATGACTCCTTTGAGCCGTGGTAGGGTAGTAATCAAAGTACAGTAGGAACACACTCGAGGCGAAGTGACAGTGTCAAGTCAGCGGACTAAGCTGCACTCATGTCACCTGGGAACTGATAACTGACGATAGGTATAGTACCAACCAACAGTTCCCGACGAGTCCTGTCCAGTGTACTCGTAACCTAATGAGCACCCGCATACTATCTCAAGTACGACGTACTGACGGCTGTGGGACAGACCGTCTCCCCTGCTGGGATGAGAAGCGCATACGCTAGTCTACTCTGGAGTATCGATGCCCCATCTCAATAATCCTACGACTAGGGACCTGTATAAGGATGTGCTTGTAGATTACCCAGCCCCCACTAGTGTGACTGCCATCACAACGCTGGTAATCAAGCAAAGATCCTAAGGGCTCCACTAATGTGTAGAGGCGATATGCTAAAAGAAACACATGCACACATTAAAGCAGAGACAACCCAAGTAGCATACTACTATTTCGAGCAAGATTGTCTATACAAATGTGAATATCCCAAGCTTCCATCAACTAATATACAAACTAGTATGATACAGTAATGGCCTCTAGGGCATATACACTAACAACCTCTACTCCTAGCATGAATGTAGTAAACTTTTCTCTCCATTATTTCACGTCTTGGATCGAAATGCACGTGTTGGGTGCTTTTGCTATGCATCAGAGACCCGCATTTTACGACGCCTGCACCTTCCCGCGACTTATGCGATTGGTGGATGCTTCTGCCCCTGACTCGACTAAATTTGGGGCCATTCGGGCGTTGATTGCTCCTTACGCTACTGCTGGCGGTTTGATATTTACCGACTGGGTTTTATCTTCTCCTTCAGGTCTAGTTCAGCAACTCTGGGACCAGTCAAAAGAAAATGTGCCTTCTTTGAGGCCCCGGGAGGCCACGCACTTGTATACAATCAGACCAGGCTATCTGGTATTTCGTCAGTATAGTGCGGCCCTTTTCATGCGGTACAACCCGTATCGCTTCGCCCGGCAGCTTGGATATGACCACGGCGTCCCTTTCGAGGCTTTCATAGTCGTGCCGGTCCCTTCACCCGAAGCCGTTCGTGATGCTGCTCATCATTTCGTGAGGCTGAACACCGGTTCCCACTTCATGATCCCCGAAGCTGACCATATTCCCTGATGCGTGGGGTCGTTTACGGGCTGGTACCTTCATCGGGTCAACCCGATTATTGCTGAGGAGAGAAGGGTACTTCTTGGATATGGTGCTCCTACTCAGGTTCCGGCCACGAGAGTTACGCTGCGACCGCGCGCACCTGTCCACTTTCCCTTGAGGGATACCGGTGTTGCGCTTATTCCGGGAGAGTCGGGAGTAGACCTCACTCCCACAGTTGGTATGCCATTGGGCACCCGGTCGCGGGCTAATCGGGCTCCGGTAGCAGCACCACCACCCGTGGCGTCGACAATGGCCGTGTCATCCTCAGTTGTGGCGCCAAGCGAGGGTGGTAGGGATGAGGGTGTTGAAGATGAGGTGGGTCGGCGTCGTGCCAAGGCTCCACGGGGGAGGAAACGGTCGTCTTCGGCGGTCGGTTCTGGATCCAAACGGCGGAGGAAGGTGGCTACCAACCTGCTCGATTCTTTAGTAGAGTCTGAGCCCATTCTTCAGGATGAACCGTTGACCGTGCAAGAGTCGGATGCGTGCTTACTTTTTCCAGGTTCAGCTGCCGAGGAAGCCGCACAATTGGCTGAGGCTATAAAACGTTCTAAAGATGAGTCTCAGAACGTAAGGGTTCCGAAGAAGCCCTATCCTGCTGTAATCTTTTATGAAGGCCCTTCGTGGATCTGGCGGCAGTTCATCGGCCCTTTGGAGGAATGGGGCGAAAGGGCCCTTAAGAAGGCTGCTCCGGAGGATGCTGTGGATGCGCTTTCATTATGGACTGGCAGTCACGAGTCCACCCTTGAACCTCGGCGGGCACAACTCCTTGAAAAGGAGCATCGGCATGAAGAAGCCATATTGAAAGCTTCCTTACGCATTGGTATGCTCCTGTATTTCTTTGTAATACTTCATATTGCCTGCACTTGTGTACATGTATTCTTATTCTCATGTGAATTGTGCAGAGACTTCGGCGATGGGGGAGGTTCCTACGGGCTTGCTGACGGTAGAGCATGTTGACACCCCCAATGAAACATTGCTCGATGCAGAGGGGGTTGACGATGCTATCCCTCTCGCGATAGAGCCTCCTGTGGCGGTTCTTGATCTCGGAGCACTCGCTCCTTTGGGAAAGGCACCCTTGGTGGTCGCCGTCCCAACGGATCTTCCTGAGGGCGGCCCGGAGGCTGGGATGGAGATAGTCGAGACTACCCTCCCTTCGTTGGAACCCGCCGTGGCTGCCACTGCTCCTTCCTCAGAGGCCGTTACACCGGCCCGTGTCCTTGTTACTGTGCCTGAGGTCGCGACGGAGGCCGTTGAAGCTGCTATCCCTCCAGCTCAGAATGGGAGGAGCGTCGAAGGTAACCTTCCACATTTTAAACTAGTGATCTTTCCGTTATCTGAACTCTTTTATCTTTTCAGAATTGCGTGGACTGGCGTCCTCTATTGCCGATCTGTCTCCCCGGTAATCCTTTCAGCGTTTGCTGGAGATGGCCGCTCCACAGGCGATATCTCCTCAACGCATCGTCCTCTCGTCTGGGCAAGGTTAGTGTCGTTCACCATTTCATAGCCTTGCTATTATTTCGCAAAATGACATTGATGTTCTTTACAGTTCTGGAGGCCGATGACGAGGTTAAGGTTCTCGAAGGGCTAGGGGAACCTTCAGCTCCTTCTTGCATGACTGTGGGTAAGTGAAGTCTCAATATGGTCCCACTTGTTTCTTTGTTTAAAAGTTTCACTGATCTTTTATAAATCCGAATAGCCCTGCCAGTTCTCAGAGCGCTGGAGTCGCGCATCGCCATGCCGTCCGGCCCTTATGCTTTACGAGCCTCAGACCGTCTGGCAAAATTGAGCCTCGACTCCCTGTCATCCCTGATCGAAGAGCTTCGTGCGGGCAGTGTGATCACAGCCGAAGCGTTTACTGCTGAAGCTAACGGTTCTCTTTCCTTTCTTGCTGTCTATCATAGCAAAGCGGTGGTGCAAGTCTGGGTTGAGTTTTGTCGGAAGGTGGAGGCTTGCTTGCATGTGCTTGAGTGTACCCGCCTTTCTTCGAAGGCTGTGGCTGCGAAGGCGAGCTTACGGGGCTTGTTCATATCAGATTTTTGCATTTTCATACCGCCCAATTTTTATCACATTGCATATCGGTAGGTACTCTTGAGCCGTGTTTGCTAGTCAATTGCAGGATACAGGTTCTCGGCTCTAAAACGGTGAAATTCATGGAAAAACACGACAAAGTCTGGGTTCTTGCCACCACAGATAAAACACGGATCTCCGCTCTTTATCCGTCTGTTGCCACATACCAGTTTAAGAGACAAAATGGCAAATCAATGTCGTTTTCATGCACAAGGCTCAATGGCAGCACAAGATCCAAGAAATCTACACGGAGCTCGAGGAAATCATAACAAAAAGATACACATCAAATCACCTTTTGCTCAACAGAAATTCTGGAAAAATCGTGAAGACAATCTGAGAAAATACATATACCAGAATAAAGGGCACAAAATACCAGGAAATCCCACCAAGTTTGGTGACCCAATTCTCCAAGTAGGCCGCGGAACCGCGGCCTAAGCATGCTTAGGCCGCGGAACCGCGGCCGTACGGCCTCCGCAGAGCACCAAAATTGGGGGGTATTTGGGTCTTTTCATTTGTATTCTGATGGTTGCCCTAGATTTTCAGTTTCCTGCCTATAAATAGTCCAGAACTTGTGAAGCCAAGGGGTGCATAATCTTGTTTTTTTCTAGGTTTAGAATACTTGTTTCTTCTTCCTCTTCTCATCTCTTCTCCATTGAAAATCTTGTTGTGAGCTTTTGTGAGTGAAGAATGATGAATAAAGAAGAACCTTTTACTTATCATGCTTGTCTTGTTCTTTAGTTAACTTGTTAATTATTGTAATTTTCATTTGTTAAGTAGTTGTTGTTATTTATTGTTGTTTCTTTTTTTCTCTTTTCCTTTATCCTTAAAAACAACCATGATGCTTACGCATGATCCTTGCCGAGGTGAGGTCGCAAATAGCTAGTTGTTATCTTCTAATCTCCTTCTTTCTATCTTCCTCTTTTGTTTTGTTTTCTTTTCATTATGATGTGTGAGTAGTTTCATACTTGTTAGGGTAGGATAAGGGAAGTTTGAGAGAAGGAAATCTCTCTCACTCTTTCCTTGCCCAACATCTTAAATCGACTCCCGTTAATTGAACCACAATCCGCTCCTTACGGCACCCTATCCTACATGATAGCGGTGATTCCGTAGTGAGACCGGTTGTGGTTGAATTAACCGGAGGTTATGGCTAAGAGCCAAGAACGGACGGACAAGCACCAAAAGGAAGAACTTAAGCGTTGGAAAGCCTAGCTTATACTCGCAAGTTCCTTCCTAGTCATGCTAATCCCCGTTGTTGCCGATTACCGTAACACCGATATTAAGAGTGGCAATGAAAGAAGTGAGGGACTCCTAACTCAAACTAACCTAATCCTAACCCTAACAAGCTCTCTTTACATATCATTTTAACACTCAGTTAATCACAAACAAATCTGGAAAACTGGACTTAACTCGTTAAAGCACATAGAAAAAGATTCCCATCTCCCTGCGGACGACCCGTACTCAACCGGCTAGCTACAAGTGAAACTGTCTTGATTGTGGTAATTAACTAAACTTGAACACGCAGAATCTCTAACAATTAGGGCTTAATCGAGCGGTGCGCGGCGAATATGGTATCGTGCGAGAAGAGGCTCGGCCGCAAATTTTCGGAGAGGGAGCTGGCTTCTAAAGCGCTGAACGAGCTCCAAGCCAATCTTACAGCCAAAGACAACAAAGCGTATGAACTCTGGCGAGTACTTCAAGAGTCTATCAAGGAGGTGGTGGCCATCGATAAAGCCGCCGTGTTCACTCGCGAAAGGGTTGAGGCTCACAAGGCTATCGAGAAAGAGCTTGAAGGCCGGCTCGCCTCATATCAGGCCCAGCAGGCTAAGGCGGAGGCCCGTCTTCTGGCGATATTGAACCACGAAGGCGAGGCCCAGCGAAAGAGGGATGAGCTGACCACTCTGCTAAATCGCCCGCCGGCTTGAAGCCTTGTATATGTATATTTTTATTCTTTCTTTGTATATACTCCTGAATAAGAGTATATTTTTTTTTGCTTCTTTCGTGAATTGTACCTTGTATTCATTTCGATTCATGAATAAACGATATATTTTTCTTCATAACGGCGTGTCCCTTTTTATTGAATGTATTCTGCGGATAGCCTATCTTGATCTCTTTGCATGACAACGATGGCTTAGGATTCAGGGTTAAGATCTGCCTCCTAAGACTTTTCAACTTTACGAGCCGTGAGGGTCTCATAAAGAATTTTCTACCTACCGGTTGAAAGGATCCCGTAGGTGTAATTTCTTCTTAAGAATCGTTAGGATTCCTAAGCGTGTTTCTCTTGAAGGTCGTAAGGATCTCACAAGAGAATTTTCTTCCTTACGAGTCGTGAGGACCCGCAAGTGCTGGGTGAAGTTGCCCTTATCCGTATTTCACGGGGTTAGGGGTTATGCTGGATGCTTCCCACGGGTTCACTGCCGTGTTTGGCGAGGACAAGGCTCCGCTCTGGATGTTTTCCGGGGTACCGTAGTTTAAGGACATCGCGGTCGAGGTTAAGGACATCATAGTCCGTGGATTTAAGGACTCCACCGTCCGTTGCTAGTTTTAAGACACTACGGTCGAGGTTAAGGACATCATAATCCGTGGATTTAAGGACTCCACAGTCCAATGTTAGTTTTAAGACATTACGGTCGAGGTTAAGGACATCATAGTCCGTGGATTTAAGGACTCCACAGTCCGATATTAGTTTTAAGACATCACGGTCGAGGTTAAGGACATCATAGTCCGTGGATTTAAGGACTCTACAGTTCGATGTTAGTTTTAAGACATCACGGTCAAGGTTAAGGACATCATAGTCCATGAGTTTAAGGACCTCACAGTCCATGAAATGTGTGGTTGCCGGGACCCGTCACCTCTCTGAAGACGTTGATGAATTACAGCGACAAATATCAAAGGAGTGAAGAGATGTACCCTTGAGCCAAAGTAAAATTAGTTTAAGGACATTACGGTCCATTGTTAGTTTTAAGACATCACGGTCGAGGTTAAGGACATCGTAGTCCATGAGTTTAAGGACCTCACAGTCCGATGTTTGCTCTGGATGCTTCCCACGGGTTCACTGCCGTGTTTGGCGAGGACCAGGCTCCGCTCTGGATGCTTTACACGGGTTTACTGCCGTGCTCTGCGAGGACCAGGATCCACTCTGGACGTTTTTCATGGGTCAGAAGTGACATAATCCATGTTTCACGTAACCAGGAATTTTGCTCTAGATGCTTCCCACGGGTTCACTGCCGTGTTCGGTGAGGACTAGGCTCCGCTCTGGATGCTTCACACGGGTTCACTGCCATGCTCTGCGAGGACCAGGATCCGCTCTGGACGTTTTCCACGGGGTCAGAAGTGACGTTATCGATGTTCCACGTGACCAGAAATTTTGCTCTAGATGCTTCCTACGGGCTCACTGCCGTATTCGGCGAGGACTAGGCTCCGCTCTGGATGCTTCACACGGGTTCACTGCCGTGCTCTGGGAGGACCAGGATCCGTTATGGACGTTTTCCACGGGGTTCGAAGTGACATTATCCGCGTTCCACGTGATCAGGAATTTTGCTCTAGATGCTTCCCACGGGTTTACTGCTGTATTCGGAGAGGACTAGGCTCCGCTCTGGATGCTTCACACGGGTTCACTGCCGTGCTCTGCGAGGACCAGGATCCGCTCTGGGCGTTTTCCACGGGGTCAGAAGTGACATAATCAGCGTTCCACGTAACCAGGAATTTTGCTCTAGATGCTTCCCACGGGTTTACTGCCATGTTCGGCGAGGACTAGGCTCCGCTCTGGATGCTTCACACGGGTTCACTGCCGTGCTCTGCGAGGACCAGGATCCGCTCTGGACGGTTTCCACGGGGTCAGAAGTGACATAATCCGCGTTCCACGTAGCCAGGAATTTTGCTCTAGATGCTTCCCACGGGTTCACTGCCGTGTTCGGCGAGGACTAGGCTCCGCTCTGGATGCTTCACACGGGTTCACTGCCGTGCTCTGCGAGGACCAGGATCCGCTCTGGACGTTTTCCACGGGGTCAGAAGTGACGTTATCCGCGTTCCACGTGATCAGGAATTTTTCTCTGGATGCTTCCCACGGGTTCACTGCCGTGTTCGGCGAGGACCAGGCTCCGCTCTGGATGCTTCACACAGGGTCAGAAGTGACGTTATCTGTGTTCCACGTGACCAGGAAATTTGTTGATTATATCCGCATTTCACGGAGTTGGGATTTGATCTCGGTCATCTGTACACCGACGAGCCATGGAACTAGGAGTTGCCGTTGTTCCGCTTTGCTTGATGTTGTGTCTTTTGTAATGAGATGAATGTTGAGATGCTCTCCAGGCTATCTGAGAACCGTCGAGGTTTAATTTCTTCTTCTGATGAAACCTGGGGAGGAGGAGTGTGATTCCTTCTTTGTTTGCGCCCCTGGATTGTATATAGGAATTGATGTAATATCACCTGTAGGGGATAAATTTCATTTTTATTTTTATTTTATTTCTTTCCGCGATGCTCTATCATTTCAGCTTTTTATATCGCGAAGGTCACGATTGCCCAATCATTTCGGCTATTTTTCGCGGTGCCCAATCATTTCGGCTATTTTTTTATTTTTTTACTCGCTGCTTTTTATTGCGAGTTGCCCAATCATTTCGGCTATTTTGCATGCATACATTTTTTACTTGCTGCTTCTGCTGCAAGTTGCCCCATCATTTCGGCTATTTCGTATGCATGTGTGGCTTGCTAGCTTTCCTCTGCAAGCCTGGGATTAGACACCGATTTTGGCATCAGCACCGCTACAGCTGGGATATTGCCAGGAGCGAATCATCATTTGCCTCTATCGATGTCGAACAAAGGTGGCTTAGTAAATATGGTTGGTGTCCTGTCGACTAAGGCTTTTGACTTTATGAGCCGTAAGGGTCTTATAAAGGTATTTCTCCCTTCGAGTCGTGAGGATCTCGTAGGTGTGTTTTCTCCTTAGGAGTCGTGAGGATTCCCAAGTGTATGATCTCTCGTAAGTCGTAAGGATCTTACCAGAGTGTTTTCTCCTTATAAATCGAGAGGACTTACAAGGGTTGTTCACCATGCGAACATATCCCTAGTCACGCATGGGACTTGGTTAGGGAAATGTTTATTCGCGCCCGTGGATTGTATACAAGGGTCAGTGTTGCACCGCTTGCAGGGCATTATCAGAGGTTGTGGGGGTTGCTTAAGAACAGGTTCAGGTCTCTATAGCTTAAGACTTTCAAATCTTATGAGCCGTGAGGGTCTCATAAGAGGATTCTCCTTACGAGTCGTGAGGATTTCGCAAGTGTAATTTCTCCTTAGGAATCGTGGGGATCCCTAAGTGTGTTGCTCCCTTGTGAGTCGTAAGGATCTCACGCGGGTGATTTCTCCTCACAAGGTCGAGAGGACCCTGTAAGTGTCTTTTAATGACGTTGCGCCCTTTCGGGTTTTCACAAACACTCGTCGGTAGCCCTGCTGTTTTTACTCATGGAGCCCTTTCGGGTTTTCATCCATGCCCATTTTGCTTATGGACGTACCGTTTTCTTCTTCTTTTTTATTCTTTTCTTTTTCTTTTTCTTTTAACAAGGTTGCGTCCTTTCGGGTATTCACAAGACTCGCCGGTAGCCTTGCTGTTTTTACTCACGGAGCCCTTTCGGGTTTTCGTCCGTGCCCATTTTGCTTATGGACATACCGTTTTCTTTTTTTCTTATTCTTTTTTTTTGTATCAGCTTTGGGATGCTGCAATCCACCGTAGTTTCTCGACATCTCGGTCAACAGCTAGTTTTAGGTCTTAGTGGTCCATTGTTAGCTCAAGGATGTTTCGGTCCGCTGTTAGTTTAAGGACGTTTCGGTCCGCTGTAAAGGAAGCCGGTTACTACTTGTAGAGTTTGGGCTTAGGAAGATAGCGAGCGGACATAGTCGTCGTCGTCTATCATTGACCTAGGCCGTGACTCGTCAAGCGTAGTACTTCTTCAGGAAGCGACCGTTTATTGGCCTGAAAGGTCTTTCACCATGCATGTCCATGAGTAGATAGGCTCCACCCTGGTAGACCTTCTCTATGATGTACGGGCCTTCATAGTTCGGCTCGGATTTTCCCCGCTTGGCGCGATTGGGGATCATAGGTCTTTTGACCACTAGCACGAGTTCGCCTTGGCGGAATGTCCTCGGCCTGGTCAATCTTTCATATGAGCGCATCATCTTTGCTTTATAAGCTTCCAGATTTTGCTGCACCAGGAGCCGGGGTTTCATCAAGGGCATCGAGTTCCTCAAGCCGAATGTGAGCGTTCTCTTCGTCCGTCAGCTCGTAATGAACTGCCACTCGTAAAGAGGGTAACTCTGTCTCAAGGGGGAGTACCGCTTCTGTACCGAATACCAACGCGTACAGCGTTGTGTTCGTGTCCGTCTTGAACGTAGTTCGATATGCCCAGAGAGCTTCTTGCAGTCTTTTGTGCCAGTCTTTTTTATTTCGGGACACCGTCTTCTTCACGATCTTTGTCAGGGTCTTGTTAAAAGCTTCAGCTAGACCGTTGGCTCGGGGATTATAAACTGAGGAGTATCTCCAGTCTATGTTGTGCTGTTGTGCGAAGCGGCTAATCTTTTGGCTTCTGTAAGCTGGCCCGTTATCGGAGATGATCCGCCGTGGAGTTCCAAACCGATAAATAACGTGCGTCTTGAAGAGGTGGAGGATATTCTCCGTCTTCACTTCGCTCAGCGGTACTGCTTCTGCCCATTTGGAGAAGTAATCAGTCGTCGCCAAAATGAATCGATGTCCCCTGGACGATGTTGGTTCGATGGGGCCGATTATATCAGTTCCCCACATTTCCAGTGGCCAGCTAGCCACCGTTGGATGTAGTGGATTTGGATGTTGATGGATAAAGTCTTCATGAATCTGGCACGAGTGGCATTGGTTCGCATACTCGAGGCAGTCCTGGATCATCGTGAGCCAATAATAACCCATCCTTTTAATCTTCAGCTTCATCTTCGGTCCGGCTTGGTGAGAACCGTAGAGTCCGTCGTGAACTTTTTGGACGACCCTTTTTGCCTCTTCAGGTCCCAGGCATCTTAGCCATAGGGAATCAAATGACCTCTTGTACAGAGTATCATTGATGAAGGCGAAAGATAGGGCTCGCTTCATGAGCTGATGTTTTGAGGACGCATCTTCAGGTGTTCGATGGGATTTGAAGTAGTCTATAAAGACTTCTCTCCAATCCTCAACCATTTCTTGGTCTTTTATTTGCAGGGCCGTCTGCTCAGTCGCTTCCCTTTCTTCGGATGATTCCGGAGATATTTCCGCCAGTGTGAGGACCCGACGGCTTTGCACAACGATCCTCACGTCATCGAGGTTCTCGTCGGCTGGTTCTTTAGTGAGCTTAACTAGTGCATCCGCTTTGCTATTTTCTGCACGTGGTATGCTTTCCAGCATGTAGGAGGGAATTTAAGTCAGCAGTTGCTGTACTCTCTCGCCATACTTCACCAGTTCTGGCTTGTACGTCTGGTAGTCGCCGTTTACTTCACTAACGACCAGTTGGGAGTCTCCGTATATGAGGAGGTTTTCAATTCCCATGTCGATGGCGATCTCGGGGCCTGCTATCAAAGCTTCGTATTCGGCTTCATTGTTCGTCCTCAGCTCTGTCAAGGAGAAGGCAAATCGCATTATCCCTCCTTGTGGGGTCACGAAGATAAGGCCTAACCCTGATTTGATTATATGCGCGTTCTGTTTGCGCTTCTTCATGGAAGACGCTCCATCAAAATAAAGTTCCCACCGGTTAACACCACCGTCGATCGTATCAAACGCATTTTCGTCTGGCAGTTCACAGTTCAAAGGGGAATCGGCCGGTATCGGATGTTCAGCGAGGAAATCGGCGATGGCCTGGCCTTTCACTGCCTCAAGAGGTCGATAAGTTATCGAGAACTCCATCAAGAGCAGGGCCCATTTAGCTAGTCGTCCCGTCAATATGGCTTTTGACATCAAATATTTGAGAGGATCCACCTTCGATATGAGACGGACTTCATGCGCCAACGCATAGTGCCTGAGCTTCGTTATCGCGAAGATCAATGCCAGGCAGTGTTTTTCGATGGGAGAATAATTGCTTTCTGTCCCCAGGAGAACTCGACTCAAGTAATAGAGAGCTCTTTCTTTCCCTTGGTCGTTCTCTTGTGCCCATAATGCGCCTAAGGAACCTTTGAAAGCTGTTGTATAAAGAATAAGGGGCTTTCCTTTGACCGGAGCGGCTAGTACTGGCGGATTTTGCAAGTATTGTTTGATTTCATCCAGTGCGCCTTGGCATTTGTGATCCCAGACGAACGGGGTCCCTTACTTCATCAAGTGACTGTATGGGCGGCACTTGCCAGAGAGATTGGCTATAAATCGCCGGATATACGTGAGCTTTCCTTGGAGAGACCGCAATTGTTTGAGAGTCCTTGGCGGGGGAATCTCTATGATCGCCTTGATCTTTGACGGATCTATCTCGATACCTCGGTGTCGGACAATGAATCCTAGGAATTTGCTTGAGGAGACCCCGAATGCGCATTTGAGGGGGTTCATCTTCAAGTTGTATTGCCGGAGGCGTTGAAATACGACCTTCAGATGCTCCAGATGTTCCTCGTATGATTTACTTTTAACCACGAGGTCGTCAATATAGCATTCGACAATTTCATGTATAAGGTCATCGAAGATCTTCGTCATGGCCCTCTGATAGGTGGCACCGGCGTTCTTTAGACCGAAAGGCATCACCTTGTAGCAAAATATACCCAAAGGGGTCCGGAAAGCGGTGTGCTTCTGGTCCTCAGGCTGCATTTTTATCTGATTATAACCTGATGAGCCGTCCATGAAGGAGAAGACTTCGTGAGTGGACGTGTTATCTATCATCAGCTCAGTGACTGGCACTGGGAAGTCGTCTTTCAGGCAGGCTTTATTGAGACCCCGAAAGTCCACGCATATGCGCACTGTCCCATTTTTCTTCATCACCGGGATGATGTTGGTGATTCAGTCAGGATACTGAACCTCTTGGATGAAGCCAGAGTCGATCAGCTTCTTGACCTCGGTGTTGATACTCATCTCAAGCTCGAGCCGCATTCTTCTCGGTGCTTGTTTGATTGGCTTGACGTCCGGGGATATCGTCAATTTATGGACCGCAATCTCTGGATCTAATCCTGGCATTTCGGAATAGTTCCATGCGAAGCAATCTCTATGCTGTATAAGCACGTCTTTTAGCGCAGCCACCCTTTCTTCAGATAGCAGCTCACTGACGAATGTTGGTCGCGGGTCACTTGCCGTCCCCAAATCAATTTTCTTGAGGTTATCTGCAGTGGCGTGTATTCTATCTTCCAGTTCTTTTGGCGCCGGTGGAAACTCTGAGATCACCTCGTCATCATTGTTTTCGAAGCACCAGGAAAGGTCATCCATATTCTCGGGCTCTTCTTTTGATATCGTTATCATATGACAAGCACGAGCTCGCTTCCAAGACCGATGTGGATCTGGGTCTACTCTCGTGGATTTGGGTTCATGCTTCTGTGGCAGAGTTATCCTCCAACTGTCGGATAGAGCAAACTTGTCGAGCTGATATTGATCTTCGACCCAGTTCTTAAAGGTGAAGCAGTCTTCGAGAGGGTGTCTTATTGCTCGGTGATAAGAGCAATAGTCTGGATGAGAGATCTCGTTAACTTGCTCAGGGTGTTTGGACTCCGGACGTGTAATCATCTGATGTTTTATAGAGAGATCAAGTATCTTCCGTGTTTTGTTCTTAGGAAAAGAGTATGCTCGACTCATCTTCTTCATAAGGGACGAATCTGGATTGCTCGATTCCCGATCACGTAGCTTCTTGGTCCTGCTTTATTGCTGTCGAACGCCTTTTTCGCTCTTTGACTTGTTTCTGCCTCTGCGTCGGGCCTTTTGCACAACAGGTTGACAAGGAGGAGCATTTTCATCTTTTGCAACCCGTTGAAGAAGGCATTGCGTCCTGGCTTTCTCGTAAATGGCCATTTCGCGATTATGGTCGTCTCGAACCTTTTGACCCGCTTCCCTGATAAGCTTGTCCATTCGTTCTTCAAATGACAGACTCGGCATTTTGATTGCAGGATCTCGTTTTGGTTCGGGGTCAGCGTTTTCTGACAGGGCGTCCTCTTCTTCATCGAAGTCATATATGACGTAGCTACCATGGACTCGTTCCTATTTCCCAGATTTCACATATCCAAGCCCGAGCGTTTCCATTCTCCCGTTGGGCAGCTTGTGCTGAGTTCTAGGGACATTCCAAATTCTATTGTAGAACCGAGCTTGTCAAATGGTCTGTTTGAACGGTACCCCTTGGCGCTTCAAGAGCCTTTTTAGTCTGTTCGTGTAATATCTGGGCAAACGGATGGGCTGGAGCCTGTCAAGTGTAGAATCCGTGCCGTGCCAGATTTCTTTCTCCATTCTTGTTTCCGTGGACCGGTAGAATAAGATCGCCTTTTCACCCTTTCGCCTGGGAGGGACGTAAAATGTCTGTAGTTCTTGCACACTACAAGCTTCAAGTGCGTCGAGATCTTTGTAGTGCTCCCGCGGAATCATGGTAATTTGCAAACTCTGATTATCACCAGTGAATGCTTGTATTGGTGGCCGAGCGGAGAATACAGCATTAACCTCGTCTTCCGAGTCGCTGCCGAAGATCAACATGGGGGCGGACGGTCCCGGGTTGTTGCGTCGAGGCGGCCCAGAATAAACTATCTCTTCTTCTTCCTCGGTATCACTCTCGAAGACAGGAATGGTGGTGATAGCTTTGTTCTCCGGTTTGTGACATCTCTCCGTGTCCCCGAAATCTGGCAAAAAGTATTTTGCATCTTCGTACTTGCGGACTTCATTCACGGAGAATGAGTTCAGCTCTCCTGTTACGGTATACTCGAGACCATCCTTGAAATACTTCATACACTGATGTTGTGTAGAAGGGATGATGTTGTACTCATGTAACCAAGGACGGCCGAGCAAAGCGTTGTAGCAGGTCTTGGCGTCAATGACGTGAAACTTGATATCCGTGAGGAGTAGCCCGAAGCGCAACGTTAGTATCACAGACCCAAGAGTTCGTGACGATTGGGAGTCAAAACCAGAGATGGTAATTTTATCGCGAGCGAGATGCTGAACGCTCATGTAGATTTCCTTTAACACTCGCACGTTGAGGAGATTGACGGAAGACCCATTGTCGACCAGGATTTTGCCTATCTTTATATCGTGGCAGTATCCTGAGACATAGAGGGGACGGTTATGCTCGCACGTCCCAAGAAGGAGTTCTTCGTCGCTGAAGGTGATATCGGTTGTGTGTACTTCCTCCAGCTCGTCCTTCATCTTTTCTTCGACGAGAAAAGCTTGGAATTGCTCCGGTTCTTGCAGCGCCTTGATCATTGAATCTCTCGCTTCTTTGGAGAGTAAAAGAGCGTCGAGAACGCTGAGCTGCAAAGGTAACTTCCTCAGGTGCGCCAGAATGTTGTAGTCCACCTTAATTTTCTTTGGCGGGTCCTTAGCAGTTAGCTCTTTCATGACTGGTCATCCAGGGCGATATCCTCATAGACCTTTTCTTTTCCCTTATCTTTTCTGTTCATGGGTCCGAGATTCTTTTCGGGTAGCGTACGATTGCGTAGCTGGATATTTTCACAGGCCTTCGGCTCTTCTTCTTTCCCCGAGATGGACTCTCTATAGAGAGGGCCAAGAGCCATTTCTTCGTCAGAGTCGCTCCCAAATGTGAGAATTTGCGATCCCCCGGCATTGACCGTGCGACAGTTGCCAGTATTTCTTTTATGCTCTTCAACCGCACTTCTTTGCTCCCGACGAGTTTTGCATTTTATCCGCTTAAGATGTTGCCGGTGAGCGACATATCCCTGCCACCATCTTTTAAAAGCGTCGCACTCTTCGGTAGGGTGCGAAATCTTTCGATGATATAAGCAATAGCTAGGATGTATTTCTGTTTCACCAGGAATGTTTCCTTCAGAGGGTGGTAGCTTCATTCCCATTGATTTGGCTTTAGCAAACCTTTTCCTCGTCTTGAACTTGTTTTTATCCGCGACGGGTGTTCCTTGATTTGGCAGGAGTGTCTCGACTCTTTCGTCTAGTCGCCGGCGTTTTGCTCTTTCAAATACGGCCATCTCAAGCTCCCGATTGGCTTTGCTTTTGAGATGAATCTCATTCAGGAAGGCGTCGATCATTTCGTCTGACGGCCATAGAAGTTCCGGTTCGGGACCTGCCCCCGGTCTCTTGGTGCAAGGAGCTTCTTGATCGTCTATCAATGAGTGAGAGATCACATGACAACTTGCTACGTAATCCTCAGATCCATCTGATGAGTCTTCTCCATCATCTTCGTCCTCAAGAACGTGGCCGAGGAATTCTTGGAGCATGATCGGAGCCCGCACCTTCTGGTTGTACTCTTCCAGCGCGTCGATCTGTTTCTGGAGGTCCGTGCGCTTGTCACCAGGCTCCACGGACTTCTTGGATTTCTTTTTCTTCCTCGAGGATTTTGACAGCTGGGTGTGCGAGCTTTAGCCGTCACCACTGATCTTTGGAGTTGGGCGCGGCTTTAGCATCCCTTCGACGATCCGGGGTTCGAGCGGATTCTTCCACCTGATCGCCGGGCATGTCTGGAGATCACTCAGCATCCTTTTGGTTTTGGCCGAAAGAGCTACTTCCCATGGAGCTTCTTCAACAAAAGAGCACGTTGCCCCCGGTGTGTCCGTCTTCTTAGGAGTGTGCGGTTATGGTGGGTTTACTTTTCACTTCTCAGACAGCGCAAACTTGCCTTGTAGGTATTGATCCTCGATCCATCCCTTAAAGACGAAGCAATCCTCGATCGGATGGCTTACCGTTTGGTGGTAAGGGCAATAATTGGGATTATTTACATCGCTGGGTTGCGGTGGTCGCCTTGGATTCGACAAGTTGATAAGCCTGTTGCGCATCGCCAGTTCAAACAGCCTCTTCGTTTTATCCCGCGGGAATGAGTAAGGGCGCTTCATTTTCTCATTATAATACCGCCGTCTCTCTTCCAGTTGGTCTGCTAGCTTTGGAGCACTGGGCTGCTGTTGGGTGTTCGCAACGAAGATCGCCTTCCCTTTACGCTCGGTTCCGGCTTTGGAGGAGATGGTCTATGGCCCATTTGATCCATCTGGGCTAGCTTGTCGATTAAAGCCTGGAACGTGATCGGTTTAAAGAACATCATGAACTGTGAAATAGTTGCATGAGGGTCTAGGGTGCCCACGAACATGCCCATGGCCGGCGCTTCTTTGATGCGCTGATCGCACTTCGACCATAAATTTCACCACTGTATCGCATATTGTACCCACGTTTCACCTGGCTTCACCCTAGCATTGATCAATGCCGTTATTGGGGTGCGTTCACTAGCACTCGCAAATCGCTGGGTGAATAACAACTCCATTTCTGCAAAAGTTTTGACGGAGTCGTTTGGAAGCTCGGAGTACCATTCAAAAGCCGTCTCCGACAAGCTACTAACAAACTGGCAGACCAAAAGCTTATCATCGCCTCCGGTATTGCCACAAAGAGCTCTGAACTGAGCGACATGTTGATGGGGATTGCCTGTCCCTTTGTACACATGGAACTTGGGGATCGTGTAGCCCGGCGGGTACTCTATCTGATCATACCAGCCCAGTTTTAACAATTTGGCCGGCTGTTTCATTTGCCTGGTGAACTCGTATTTGCTGAGCAATGTAGTCATCCAAAGCAGCTTTAGAAATGGTTTCCTCTTTGGCTGCTAAAAGAGCCGGAGGAGGATTAGGCGTTTCCCCTTTGTCGTCTTCAATAATGATCGAAGGGTCTTCGGCTGGAGGATCTGGCTGTAACATCATCCCAACATGCCTTGGAAGAGAAGCGCCATTCGCTTCATATTAGCCGCTTGTTCTGCGGCTTCTTTATCCTTCTTTTCGAGGACTCTGCGAAAGAAATCAGCATCGGTTTCTTGTTCATGACGCTGCTCCGATGACGCCTCCGGGCTTTCTTTTGGTCCGGTGAGCGCAGCCATTGCAGTCAGCATCTCCTGAAGCTTCTGATGTTGTTGTTCTTGAGCCCTTGTTATTGATCGGGTGAGCGGTCAGTGGCCTGTAGAAGCGCGTCTATCCTCTTTCGCGGATGCCATATGGACGGTATGCACCACCATGCCCCCAGACTTAGGGCGTTTGGGCTCAGTGCGTTTGACATTTGTCGCAGGCATGGGGATTTTCTTCGGCCTTCTCCTCTTATGAGCGGTCGACGTTGAGGGGGGCATTGCAGTAGGCACCCGGGTAGCCGTCGCCTTCTGTGGCTTAAAAGGACGGTTCTCTTCCTGTCGGATCTTCAGCTTCTTCTGCCGGCGGGGATAGTCTTGGTCCACCACCGACTCTCGGACTTGTCGCCAGATTTTGTAAACTTTGGAAGACAGCCGTTGAGGAGGCTGCTCCGGCTTTATCTCTGTGACAGTCTCCACCGGTGACAGGGATCTTTTCAGTACGACAGTAGGTGAATTCCTGCGTACCTTGTTCAGCAGCTCAAAACTGTTCCTGGTTGGGACAGCAGCATTAATTTCCACCATCGGAGCTGGCGGAGTTAGCCCAGAGGGGGAGTTGACCACAGCCTTCCTTACCCGGCGCCAGTGACGACGGCGAGCATGTCGTGCGATTGGAGTTGGTTTAGCCGCAGGGGTGACCTCCTCATGCCCCCTGTGTTGGTCAGAAGTCGTTGGTATCAGCCTTTTAAAGACTGACATTCGTTAAATGGGGACGGCCAACCTATCAAAAGCAGACTTCTGAGTAGGGCAAGCAACATTGGTGATTTCGCCTGGAATGGGAGCAGAAATAGTCAGTCTTGTGAAGACTGACCCTTTAGCAGGAGATGTCGCCTTGATGATTTTGGGAGCAGGGATGGCTATCCGCTTTGGGATAACGCCTTCTGGTATTGCAGGCTTCTTCATAGGCCCGTTGGAGCTCTGGCCTAGTCTGTTAAAAACTGAGGCAGTGGAGTTGGTTGACCCGTTGAGAGGGGCCGCAGTAGTAGCAAGCCGATCGAATACCGACTTCTTGGGAGCTTTTTGTGACGGTATAGGGGCGTTGAAGCTCATGGGTAGGAGCATGGTCCTGAAGAATAGTCCAGTGGTGGCTTGAGTTACCTGCTCCACTGGCATCTTGAAAAGGGAGGCCGCTTGGGGCCCGTAAGTCACTCCTCCAGCAAGGATGGAGTGAGAGTTGCAGTTGCAGGTAGTGCAGTTTGAAACCATTGATCTTCTGTTTTCTGCACGGAGCAAGACACCAAATCTAATCACCACGAATCTACAGGCAACCATAGCAAACCGTGATTCATTCGCGAACACGACACACGAAGTGTGGAGTGGAAAGAGGAAGAGGTCCCACCGGGCATGCCAGAATCTGCTCCCCTCCAAAAGACGCGCAAGACAGATGTCTTGCCTGAAATTCGGGGCAGATGCTAATTGGTGCTATCCGTCCACCTCTCCGAAGATACCAAGTTGATTTATGGCACCGTATATCGAAGGTTTAAACGGATGCGGCCGATGTAGCAGACTTCGTCAGATTCCCCTCGCTTGAGGGGTTTTTGATTGTGGGGATGCTCTTCCCTGCAGGCGCAAGCCCCTGCAGTTAATTACGCTACCGCATCGCGGTAACAACTTTCTCCTTCTCCAGATGGTCACTTAGTGTCGTGGGTGTTTGTTTTGTTTTTGGTTGCCCGTGGATTGTATATGGAGACTAATTTATGCCGTCGCCCGTAGGACGTGGATTAGTCCAAATCCGTATTTTCTTAGATTTGGGTTTGGGGGTTTGGGTTTAAGGATACGTTACACTCTTTTGAGACTAAGATCAACTTAAACGTTTGTTAAGGATACATTAGTCTCATTTCAGACTAAGATCAACTTAACCGTTTGTTAAGGATACGTTAGTCTCATTTCAGACTAAGATCAACTTAACGGAATCGTTTAGATCCAACAAAAGAGCATTTGGGCTCTATTGTTTAGTTTAGGGACATTGCGGTCGATTACCAGTTCAAGGACATGGTGGTCCAATATTAGTTTTAAGACATCGCGGTCGAGGTTAAGGACATCATAGTCCATGGATTTAAGGACTCCACGGTCCATTATTAGTTTTAAGACATCACGGTCAAGGTTAAGGACGTCATAGTCCGTGGAATTAAGGACTCCACAGTCCAATATTAGTTTTAAGACATCGCGGTCTAAGGACATCATAGTCCATGAGTTTAAGGACCCCACAGTCCGTTGTTAGTTTTAAGACATCACGGTCGAGCTTAAGGACATCATAGTCCATGAGTTTAAGGACCCCACAGTCCGTGAAATGTATGGTTGTTGGGACCCGTCACCTCTTTGAAGACGTTGAGGGATTACAACGACAAATATCAAAGGGATGAAGAGATGTACCCTTAAACCAAGATGGATTAAATGATCTGTAGCCCAGTTTGGAACCAAGACCAATTAATTATATTATGAGCACATTGGCTCGGTTAATTCTGGATTGAGGACTTATGGCCAATTTGGGCTAAGTCCAATTAAGTTTGACATATTGGCCCTTTGTTGGACCATTAATCTATTTGTCTGGTTTCAGGCCCACATTATTTAGCAATGCTAGACAAAAGTTTTAGGGCTTTGATAATATTTTTATCTGAGATTGAGCAGCAGATATTAGAGTTCTAATTTTTACTCAATTTTGAGTGGGAGGCTTTGTCTCTGGAAGATTAACCAATCTGGTTAAAAATGGTGTTAAACATTAAAGAACGACAGTGTTAAACACTGGAGATAGAACTCTCAAATTAGTATAAAATACTAAAAGACAATCAGTGTTAAACACTGGAAATATAGAATCCCAAATTAGTGTTAAACACTAGAAAGTAACAGTGTTGAACACTGGAAATAAGGTTATGGAATTAGTGTTAAACACTAAAAGATAATCAGTGTTAAACACTAGGAATAAAGCTCACGAATTAGTGTTTAAACACTAAATAGGAATGGGTCACGTGGGGCCACGTGAGGGCGCCCAGAGGTGGGACTAGATCCTTTTACTTTGTTATGCAAACGAGTGTTAAGCACTTTTTTATATTTTATTTTGGAGCATCACGTGCTGGCACGTGAGGAGGATTCATGCACTGATCATTAAAGCGTCTGCCAAGAGGTCACATGGGAACACGTGAGAGGCCCAAGGCCTCTATTTCTTTTACTTTTTCTTTCTGTGTTTCGGGGGTCACGTGGAGCACGTGAGGCGTTGCCTCTGAGCTCTTTCCTTCTCATTTCTGGGGATCTTTTCAGGGATCACATGGGGACACGTGACCCTGGTTTTTTGCATGCTTGAAGATCTCTTTATCTTTTAAGAATTAAATTCTTCATAGGGTTAAACCCTAATTATGATTCTGGGGGGATTAAAACCCCTATTATGAAAGAGTTAAATTCTTATGTAGGGTTAAACCCTAATTTTCTTTTAGAGGAATTAAATTCCCATATATGTAAAAGAATTAAATTCTTATATAGGATGAAACCTTAATTTCATCATTTTAGGGGGAATTAAATTCCTATGATCTGAGAGAATTAAATTCTCAATTAGGGTTAAACCCTGATTCTGTCCATCTTGAAGAAATTAAATTCCTATAATTTTAGGAGAATTAAATTCTCAGATAGGGTTCAAAACCCTAATTATGATTTGCGAGAATTAAATTCTCTAAACTCAATTCCCCCTCTAAGTTTTGGATCTGCATGGCAGGATCTCAACCCGATGAGAATTAAATTCTCAACTTGTGGGGAGATGTGCTCTTGCAGATCCTCAACCAGAGGAAGAACTAAGTTCTTTACCAAAGAGTTAAACTCTTAGATTTTTGAGAATTAAATTCTCTTTTTCTGAAGTTTTGATCCCCTTTCTTTTTCTCACCTAGGGTTTTCTTTCTGAATTTTCAAGATGCCAAAATTCTCTCCAAAGTTTTCTCTCCAAAATTCTATATCCTCTATTCTCCCCTTGACTCCTATTTATAGGAGGAGGAAAAGAATCAATTTGTTTAGTAAATCTCTCATTGAAAGATTTGATTTTTTTTTTGAAATTAACATGATCCTTTAGATCATTTAGTGAATTTTATTCACCATTGGATTTTTAATCCAAAGATATTCTGTTTGTTATTTCGGTGAGATTTGGGGAAATCTTTCCTTGTTTAAGATTTTTCCATAAACTGGTGATTTTTAATCACCCTTGGATTTTTAATCCAACGGTTCTCTATAACCCTTTTCCATTTTGGAAAGATTTAGAGAAACCTCTAAAATTTAATTCTATTAAACTGTGAGGCTTTTAAAGCCAGTCACATGCTGACACGTGACCTTTGGTCACGTGTGAGCACGTGACCCCTGGTCACGTGTAAGCACGTGACCCCCAAATTGACTTATTTTCCCAGCGCTATTTGCGCTGCTGCTTTAACCATCACGCGTCAACACGTGACCATTGGTCACGTGTGAGCACGTGATGCCTTTTTGAAGTCTTTCCTGATTTTTTAATCAGGGAACATGCAGCAATTGGATTTTGTTTGTGAGGACAAGATCCAATACCATGAGCAGTTAAGCCGCAGATCAAGCAAAGGTTGTTCCCACGCCGGCAATCTTTCGCCAGATGCTCATTTCTCTTGTAGTAGTTATAAAAGGCTGGGCTGGGCCTGTTGATTGGTGCTCCTTGACGTCTTGGCACAAAAGGTGGTCTAGACGAGGCTACTCCTGCCATCTGGTTGGCAGGGCACTTAACTCTAGCAGACTGAGGTCTGCCCCTTGCTTTTATCACTGCCTCATAACTGCGGGCAGCTTCTAGAGCATCCTCATGAGTCTGAAATTTCCCTGTGGCTAGTGCGGCCTGAATTTCTGTGTCCAAACCTTGTTGAAAGCGACGGGCTCTGATATCATCCGTCGGTATCAAGTGTGCTACGAACCTGTTTAAGGATTGTGTTAGCTGTGTAGTATGTGATATTTAAAATTTGAAATATTGTGACATATCTTACCGACTTAGCATGGTGAATTCAGCGTCGTACTCATCTACTAACTTGTCCCACATCGAACCTTGTTGTAGATGAATGAACTGCTGTTCTATGGCAAACCTGGCAATCACAGGGAAGTACTTCGTGTCAAACTTCTCGCGAAAAGTCATCCATTCAATAGGCTGTACAAGACAGCTTTCTTCCGCCTTCTACCAGTTCCGAGCATTGTTCGTGAGCTGCAGTTTCGCCACACGGACCCAAGCTATGTCTGGCACTTGAGCTACCGCCAGATCATCCTCTATGCTTTGTGCCCATTCCTCAGCTTTAAGAGGGCTTCCCTTTCCAGAGAACTGCTTCGGATGTAAATCCCTGAATTGCTTTACCCCAGGTGCGTCAATCTCGGGACGGTTCAGGAGTTTTTGCTGTCCCTCAAGAAGGCTGCGGATCGCCTCAAGTAGCACTGTTTGCTCGGTGGGTGGGGCAGGAACAGCAGGAACGATTGGTAGTGGAGGTGGAGGTATGTTGTTGATATTGGTGCTGGTGTTGTTCGGGGAATCCATAACCTTGAAGAAAAATTTAGGTTAGGACAGATTCAAGTACATGAAATGATAAGATTCAAGGAATATGAATTTATAAGATTCAAGGAATATAAATTGTAAAGAATGTTTTAGTTGCTGGTTCTTATGTTATATTGCTTAGGTTGTTCACGCAGAACAGAACTGCATGATAGAGTTTCATACAGCTCTGACCTGCATGGGCCACCAACAAAACCTGTCACGCCCCGCTTCCCGGTATACGGCGAAGGGGATGGGACTGGTCCGCTACGTATTTACTCTGAAATAAATACGCTAAGCGTATCTAAGCAATATAAAAGTAAATACACAAGAGACAAGATATAATAAAAACAGCAACTTTTATTTATTAACATTCTTTTGTAAAATACATGAAAAGGAAATACAACTGAAATAAAAGCGATGTCTAAAGAATGGCATAACAGGAAATGAAAAGTACTAAATGGAAAATGTACAATGAAACTAGAGCTCTAGTTTTTTAGCAAACTAATCCAAGTCATCTGTAGATGGCTCAATCTCTGCCGGGTCCAATCCACCTGACGACATTCAAAGAAGAAAGAAATAGAATGTCGTCAGCGAACAGGTCGCTCGGTAAGTCCTAAAGATAAGAGGAAAGTATAATAGATAGAATAAGAAGGTATCTTTTTAGTGTTGTATTATCTTGTTGTAATATTGAATTAACGCTGTTGTTTATAGCATGGTACAAAAGAATGCCAGTGTATACGAGAGGAGTCTCTATATGCCAGAGACTAGAGGCACGCATAGTACAAGGAACCGTTTATGCCACGGTACAACAACAACTGGATTCATGTTAGGTGTATTAAGTCTTACAGTCTCGTGCCACTTTTAACACCTTCCGTACCAATCTACCCCTTAACTCCACGATGTCTTGTTTGTATTATTTGTCTTGTAAATTGTATTGGTTGTATAATTGATTGACTGACCGAAACCATGATATCAGTAAACGGATGTAACCGTAGAATCATGCAAGTAGAATAACTGGAGAACCATGTAAATGGAATATATATCCATGGTTCGTTTTAGTCAAACTGTATAGATTGATAATTGGATTCATGGATTCATGTTGAATTGTAATATTGAAGATTGTAGATCTTTGATTATACTTGAATCATATTCAAGTCAGATTAGACATAGACTCAAACTGAGTCAGACAATTAGCAAAGTAAAGTGAAGTCCTGATTGTTTTTATTAATTTGTCTATCTTAGATAGGCAAGCACCTACTTCTCCGGCTCTCTGGAGCTCAAAAGATTAGTTCTGCTTAAACCTATGTTTACTGGGGTCCTTAGGGTAATTTATAGAACTTAAGGGGGTTTTCTATAAAAATACTTTTATATACCTTTCAAAATACTCCTCAAGTATTTATTATTAGTCTTTAGAGTTGTAATGATTGTGGATGTTATATTGTGATATTTCTAGTGAGAATATCTTAGTTTCAGAAATAAGGTATTTATTTGTAATATTGATTTGTGTGAAATTTATGGTATTTTAGTGTAAACTTTATTCCTGTGGGTTTTTTTTAGAAAAAGGTGGAATATTTATATCATAATAAAATAGGTATTTTAAGGATAAATATACATATATTTATACAAAAATAATTTTAATAAATATTATATATTCTAAAAATCTCATTCTCTTAAGATGTCGTATTTTAAATCTTTCGAGACCGAATGCTTCTTGTGGAGGTCTGAATCTCGCACTACTAAGCCCGAGGATGTGCGATAAACTGCACCATCCCGAACGGGTTCCCCAAAATGGGTTGTAGCGGCGCTTTGCAAAGATTGTAAAATACTAAATCCTTTAAAAAACGGTTTAATGAAGTAAATGGTATTTATTTGTAAAGATGTCAATTTTCCGTATTCAATGTTTTAGGGTCTCCTAAGTCAACTAGACTATTCCTAACTGGTCCAAACAACAAGTTGTGAGATATCTCAAATCGCCTCTTCACCGCCAATTGTGGCCAGGTAAGCACAAGTGAAGAAAGGAGGGATCCGCTCACGAATCACCGTGAGACGGGCCTTTTAAAGTTACCTTTCTCACTTATCTAGCCTAGACAACACAATGTCAGGTTTAAATAAACGACTGATGTCCACAACTTATCGTATTTTCATAATAAAAGGTATTTATTTAAAAGTGAATCAACACTAAATCTTTTAGAAATAGTTTTATTAAGTCAATGGTATTTAAATGAAATTGTTTGTTTTCTCGTATTCTAAGCTTTCGATGGTATCGTGTTAGGTTGTATGTAAGTGTGTGAGGAGGTAGGTCGTTACCTCGTAATCTACTTTAAATTTATAGAAAGTTTGATGGAGTTAAATGAAGGATTGAAACAATGTGGTATTTAAGTGAAAAATACGATAAATTGAAATAGCTATCATTTCATGTGATTAAACTTGATCAAATTGTTTGATTAGTGTTTAGTAATCAATATGAGAAAGTTAAAGTATGATTTTATTAGTGAGAAGTGGAATTTTATAGGAAACCGAATCGGAAATCGGATTTGTTCCGATTCCGTCGGGTTTTGTAAATCCGTATTTTTAGATAGAAGGGATAGGTAGAAATTGGGAATTACGGGTTTTAGGACACACAAGAAGGTGAGAGGGAAGTAATGGAATCACCGATGTGTTGGGTTGTCGCCGGAAGTTCCTAGGACGATCGCCGGAAGTTCCGCCGGGAATTCGTCGAAGCTTCGCCTCGAGCTCGTTTTCAAAGTACACAAGATCTCTTGAAAATTTTAGAGAGTTGGCTTAGAGTTTGGGGGTGAGAGGGTAGTGTGTAGGGTTGGTATTTTTAGGGTTAGGGTAGATGAAAAGTTTAAAATAAAAATGTGATAAAATGTAATAAAAATGTATTAAAAATGGAGTAATTGGGGTTTTTTAAGAGTTCTGGAAATGGTCTGAGGCTAAAATTTTGCAGATGTGTAGGGAATGTGAAAAGACACAATTTTCATGTTGGGGTCGTCGCCGGAATCGGCCCACTCGGCCGTGACTCGGTTGGAGGACCGAGTCGGCCGAGTCAGGGCCGATTTGTCCGATTCCCGGCCGAGTCAGGCGGCCGGGATCCCCCCAGACGGTTCATCTACCCTCTGGCAATGTTACATTTTTGGGTGTAGTGGGGGTTTTTGTGAGATATGCACGTGTAAACTCTTGGTATTCTAAAGGTTCAAAATAAAAACAATATTAAAAATAATGTGGGGTATAGGATTTGAACTCTGGTGGCTCGGTTCAGTAGTGTAAGATATTACCAATGAGCTACAAGCTCCTTCTTGTAATTATGGTGCTAATTAATTACTTAAAGTAATAACAGTAAATGTAAATACCCCAAGTATACATTAATTATAAAGCAAATTTTTGTACACTAAAAATGGAGTTGTTATATTCTTTTAACTTGTAATTAAAAAGCAAAATAATTACTTATCTCTTGTGCTCAGGCTAAAATACTCTTTTATGGATTTTGGAAAAATATTTGAAAATATTTGTATAGGAAAATTAGGGTTGTTACAACAATGAACTAGAGCTCGGGGTCTTCACTGAATTGGTCCAAGTCTTCACTCATGGGCTTGATCTCTGACGTGTCCAGATCACCTGACGACATTCAAAGAAGAAAGAAAGAGAATGTCGTCAGCGAACAGGTCGCTCGGTAAGTCCAAAAGATAAGGGAGAAATAGAATAGATAGAGAGAGAGTGTAGCTTTTAAAGTTGTATCATATTGTTATAATGTTGTATTTAGTATTAACGCTGTTGTTTGTAGCTTGGTACAGAAGGATGCCAGTGTATACGAAAGGAGTCTCTATATGCCAGAGACTAGAGCAAATGGAAGTATAAGGCTCCGTTATACAACCCGGAACAACGGCAATTGGATTCATGTTAGGTGTATTAATCTTGCAGTCTCGTGCCACATTTAACACCTTCCGTACCAATCTACCCATTAAACCCCGTGCTATCTTAATTGTATTGTTGTATTGTAAATTGTATTGATTGTATAATTGGATGACTGACCGAAACCATGATATCAATAAACGGATTTAATTGTAGAATCATGTATGTAACTGGAGAATCATGTAAACTGGATGATCATGTAAATGGAATGTATATCCATGGTTCGGTTTAGTCAAGTTGATAGATTGAATATCTGGAATAATGGATTCATAGATTCATGTTGAATTGTAATATTGTAAATTGTAGATTGTAGATTGTAGATTGTACTTGAATCATAATCAAGTCAGATTATAATGAGACTCAAACTGAGTCAGACAATTAGAAAAGTAAATTGAAGTCCTGATTGTTCTGATATTATCGGTAACCGCTGCACATGGGCGGCAGGATTTATGTCTTTTTCAAAGACGATTACCGTATTGATAACACCGTTGTTAAGTTGTCTACCCTAAATAGGCAAGCATCCACTTCTCCGGCTCCCTGAGGCCCAAGAGATTGGTCCCGCTTAAACCTATGTTTACTAGGGTCCTTAGGGTAATTTATAGAACTTGAGGGGGTTTTATGTAAAAATACTTTTATATACTTTTCAAAATACACCCTAAGTATTTATTAGTCTTCTTTAGAGTTGTAATGATTGTAAATTTTATATTGTGATATTTCTAGTGAAAATATCCTATTTTCATAATAAATGGTATTTATTTGTAATATTAGTTTTGTATGGAATTCATGGTATTTTAGTGTAAAATTGATTCTTGTAATTTTTTTAGCAAAAGGTGGAATATTTATAATACTTCAAAATAGATTTTTTTTATGTTACATATACATATATTTATATGAAAATAATTTTTGTATATATTTATAATATTCTAGAAATCTCGTTTTCTTAAGATGTCGTATTTTAAACCTTTCGAGACCGAATGTTCCTTACGGAGATCTGAATCTCGCACTACTAAGCCCGAGGATGTGCGATAATCCGCACCATCCCGAATGGGTTCCCTAAAATGGGTTGTAGCGGCGTTTTGCAATGATTGTATAAATACTAAATCCTTTAGAAAACGGTTTTATTAAGTAAATGGTATTTATTTGCAATGATGTCGTTTTCCCGTATTCTATATTCCCAAAGGTATGGTGCTATATTGCATATGAGTGTGTGAGGAGGTAGGTCATTATCTCGTGATCTACTTAAAGGTATAGTAAGGTTTTGTGATGTTGAAGGTGGAATTGAAAATATGTGGTATTTAAATGAGAAATATGGTAAAATGAAATAGTAATTATTTTGTGATATGAAACTTGATCAATTTGGTTGATTAGTGTTTAATAGTCAACATGAGAGAGTTAAGCATAATTGTATTAACGAGAAGTGAAGTTTTATAAAGAAACCGAATCGGAAATCGGTTTTGTTCCGATTCCGTCGGGTTTGTAAATCCGTATTTTAAAAGAAAAGAAAGATAGAAATGGGGACTTACAGGTTTTGGACAATAAAGAGAGTGAGATGGAAGGAGAGGAATCGCCGGTGCGTCGCTTCGTCGCCGAGAGCTACCAGAACGATCGCCGGAAGTTCGCCGGGAATTTCGCCGTAGCTTCGCTTCGTGCTCGTTTTCAAAGTACACAAGTTTCTTGGAAATTTTAGAGAGTTGGCTCAGAGTTTTGGGGTGAGAGGGTAGAGAGTAGGGGTGTATTTATAGGGTTAGGGTAAATGAAGGGTTTTAAATAAAAAAATGTAAAAATGTATTAAAAAATAGAGTAAATGGTGGTTAATGGGCTCTCTGGAAACGATCCAATTAAATGGAGTGTGCAGGGGAGTTGGGAATGTGAAAAGGCACAGTTTCCTTTCATGCAACTCGGCCGTCCGGCCGAGTCCGGCCGGCGGCGCCAGCCCGAGTCGGCCGATCCGGCGGCCGACTCGACCGGTCCGGGCCGAGTCGAGGCATGGGTAGGTGGGGGGTCTCCTGGGGTGCTCACTGGTGCATTTAGTTTAGTGGGTGTAGTGGGATTTTTGGAATTTATCACGTGTTGACTGTTGGACTTCTAAAAATTTTAAAACAAAATAATATTAAAAATAATATATGTGGGGCATTGGATTTGAACTCTGGTGGCTTGGTTCAGCAGTGCAAGGTATTACCAATGAGCTAGAAGCTTCTTCTTGTAATTATGGAGCTAATTAATTACTTATCTTGTGCTCAGGTAATAAATACCCCTTTATAGATTTTGAAATTTTTTGTAAAAACTTGTATTGGAAATTTGGGGTTGTTACATATCGCATACCCAACATCTCAAATAGTCTCCCAAACTGTGCTTGAGGAAGGGCCTTGGTGAATGGATCCACCGTATTTTCTTTTGTGTCCACTCTCCTCACCTCGATCTTCCGGCGATCAACAATCTTCTTGATCAGGTGATACCGCCTAAAGATGTGTATGGATTTCTAATAGGACCATGGTTCCTTCGCTAAAGCCATATCCCTATTGTTGTCACAATACAAAGGTATTGGATTAATAATGGATGGAACTACTCCAAGTTCAGTAATGAACTTCTTAATCCAGACCGCTTCCTTTGCGGCATCGTTGGCAGCAATGTATTCAGCCTCCATCTTCGAGTCTGCGACGGTATCCTGTTTGGAGCTTTTCCAACAGACCGCCCCTCTGTTGAGGGTAAACACAAAACCCAAGACAGACTTGCTGTCATCCTTGTCACTCTGGAAGCTCGAGTCGGTAAAGGACTCCACCTGGAGGTCCCCATTACTGAATACCAAGAACAGTTCCTCAGTCCTTCTCAGGTACTTAAGAATGTTTTTTACGACTTTCCAGCGGTTCATTCCTGGGTTTTACTGATACCGACTCACCATGGTAAGCGCGTAAGCTACATCTGGTCTAGTACATAGCATCGCATATATTATAGATCCTACTGCCAAAGTGTAGGGTATAATGCTCATGCGAACTCTCTCCTCATCAGTCTTGGGAGACATCTCTTTGGAGAGGGTGATTCCGTGCAAAGCGGGTATATTACCGCGCTTGGAATTTTCCATACTAAATCTCTTTAGTATGGACTCTATGTACCTAGACTGTGAAAGTCCCAACAATCTCTTGGATCTATCTCTGTAGATCTTAATCCCCAGAATGTATGAGGCATCACCCGGGTCTTTCATGGAGAACCTTTGTGACAAGAACAGCTTGACCGATTGTATTATAGGAATGTCATTTCCTATCAAAAGAATGTCGTCTACGTACAAGACTAGGAATACGACAGTTCGTCCTATAATCTTTTTATATATACAAGGCCCATCCTCACTTTTGATGAAGTTAAATTCCTTGTCCGTTTCATCAAAACAGATGTTCTAGCTCCGCAATGCCTGCTTTAATCCATAAATGGATTTAAGCAACTTGCACACCTTCCCGCTGCTCCCACTGTCTACGAATCCCTCCGGCTGATCCATATAAACGCACTCTTCCAAACTTCCGTTTAGAAAAACTGTTTTACATCCAACTGTCAGAACTCATAGTCATGGAAGGCGGAAATGGCAAGTAGGATCCGAATGGATTTGAGCATAACCACTGGAGAAAAGGTTTCATCATAGTCCACACCTGATCTTTGACGAAAACCTTTTGCAACAAGTCTAGCCTTATAGCTTTTCACCTATCCATCTACACCAATCTTCTTTTTGTAGATCCATTTGCATCCAACGGGGTTTACCCCAGGTGGAGCAATATCCAAGGTCCAAACTTTATTGGTGTACATGGACTCCATTCGGATCGTATAGCATCCAGCCATTTATCAGAGTCCCTACTGGTAATGGTCTGCTTGAAACTAGTAGGGTCATCTTCTTCCAAGATGCAATCCTCTCGATCTTCGTCTATGAGAAAACTATAGTTTCTCTCGGGCAGATAAGAAATCCTACTAGATCTACGGGGTGGCTGAGGTTCGTCGGGTACTACTAAATCTAACAGTTCCACTAAATCTTCAGTTACAAGTTGAGGTTCAAGAATTTCTTCCAGTTCTACCGCATTCCCACTAATTTCTTTTGCAAGAAATTCCCTTTCTAAAAAGCTAGCGCGGCGAAATACAAAAACTTTCTGTTCCTCAGTGTGGTAGAATAAATATCCTAGTGTATTCTTAGGAGATCCCACAAACTTACATAGAACTGATCGTGTCTCCAGTTTGTCCGGTTTTTGCATTTTAACATAAGCCGGACAATCCCATATCTTAATGAATTTAAGACATAGTTTCTTACCACTCTATATTCATATGGAGTGATAGGAACGGATTTGGTCGGAACTTGATTCAAAAGATATGATGCTGTTTGAAGCGTATGTCCTTAAAATAAAAGAGGCAACTCAGCACTACTCATCATAGAACAAACCATATCCAATAGGGTACGATTCCTCCGCTCCGATACACCGTTTTTCTGTGGTGTATATGGAGGAGTAAGCTAAGAGAGAATTCCATTCCCTTTTAAGTATTCTATGAATTCCGTGCTTAAGTACTCCCCTCCTCTATTAGATCAGAGGTTCTTGATACTTTTACCAGTCTGGTTCTCTACTTCATTTCTGTATTCTTTGAATTTCTCAAAAGCTTCAGATTTGTGTTTAAAAAGATACACATATCCGAACCTAGAGATATCGTCAGTGAATGTGATGTAGTATGAGAATCCATCCCTTGCATGTATAGACATTGGACCACATACATCACTATGTATGAGTCCCAAGAGCTCTGTTGCTCTTTCTCTGTGTCTGATGAACGGAGATTTGGTCATCTTTCCTTTGAGACAAGACTGGCAAGTTTCATAAGATGAAATTTCGAACGGATTCAAATATCCATCTTTATGTAACTTAGATAGACCTTTCTCATTGATATGACCAAGTCTATAATGCCACAAGTAGAATTCGTTCACTTCTGAACTCTTCATCTTGTATGTGTTTTGTATATTGAAAACTGTGTTTTAATTTAGAATGTAGATACCATTACAAAGTGTACCTTCTGCAACCAATACCTTATCAAGGTAAATGTTCATGATATTTCTATCTAGAACAAAGTTATATCCATCTTTATCAAGTAAAGAAACTGATATGATGTTGCAAAGTATGGAAGGTACATAATAGCAGTTGTTCAAAATCATAGTATTGCCACTTGGCAATGCTAGGTGATATTCACCGACGGTGGTAGCATCAACTTGTGCTCCGTTCCCTACTCTGAGGGACATATCACCAGGTCCAACCATCCTACTTTTTCTCAGTCCTTGTAATAAATTACAGATATGGGATCCTGATCCGGTATCAAGTGCCCAGGAGGTAGGACTGACCGAAAAACAGTTCTCAATAACAAAAACACCTAAAGGAGACGCAATACTATTCTTTTTCGGTAGGGTCATCAAGAAATTCATGCAATCCTCTTTCCCTTACTCATACTCATGACAGTTGTCATCAGTTAGAACCGAACTGACGTTCCCCAGCCCTGAATAAGAATCCGGATCGGTCAAGTCATACATTTTATTATCTTGATTAAGGCATGAAATGGTTGCTACATAGAGAGAGAGAGAGAGAAAAGAAATACTCAGCGTGCGCTCTTACAAGATTAGATTGGTTATTAGTTTATCTAATCAGGATGGCTTTCACTGTTTCCTCAAATTCTACTTCAAACCTTAAAAGGAGAACTAGCTAGGATCATTAACACCTTACAAGTTCCCTAACCGTTCAACCAGGTTGGTGTTGGTACTCCGAGGGAGGTTCCCCATGCTATCGCACGAACCTAATTAAAATAAACCTCGTTTTTGCAGAGGCGTAGCCCCGTTAACACCTTTCTAGACACCTAACAGGTCAGCTAATTAGTATATACAACATCTACTAGGATATATATAAATATATAATCATTCTTCCCAGGCATGATATAAGAAACATCACATAAAAACCATATAAAAAACAGAATAGCGGATAATCTTGGAGCCCCGGGGTTAATTTGAGCCGCAAATGAAACCCGGCGTTTCCCGATCGTGTGGACAGCCCGTGCAATGAAGAACCGAGACCCTATAAGTGTGACAAGTTACCCGCCAATCCTAGAAGTGAGGCTGTTAGGAATATGTATGCGCTAGAAGCCATTATTGTATGATATAGTGGATGCTTGGACATATATATAGAGGACTTTCTTGTTCAACATGATAGTATGCTATCTGGTTGCTCTTTATCTTAACATGTACACTTGTATTATTATACTGTTTCTCTGATACATGTTGATAAAGCCCTTAGGATGTTTGCTTGGTTACCAGGACTATGATGCGAATCATACTACTGGGACTTGTGTAGTCCATAAGCACATTCTTCAATTATTCCTAGTAGAGGGGATATCGAGACAGGGCATCTATATTCCAGAGTAGACTAGTGTGTACGTTTCTTGACCCTGTAGGGTGCGATGGTTGATCCCATAACCATTGGTGTTTGATATCAAAGATTGTACACAGGTGCTCATTAGAGAATGGGTACACCGAACAGGACTCGTCGTGAACACCTAAATGGTACCATACCTATCGTCAGATAGCAGTTCTCTGGTGACACTGGTAAAGGTTAGTCTATAGAGCTGAGATCGTCATAGTGTCTTGTGTGGTTCCCACTGTGCTTTGATTTCCTCCCTACCACGGCTTAAAGGAGTCATGCAAACAGGTGGATTTTGGGTACAGTCCCGAGTCACATAGAGGCAGTGAGCGATATGAGGGATTTCGTCTCTCCCGGTATAGGGAGTTGATGTTGCACTATACTCGATTGGCTATAACAGCTAGTCCCTGGCCAAGATGATGAGATTTACTGATAAGTGTTGTCAGTAGTTTCTCGAACCGTTATGAGCCATACATCGGCATGACTTATCAAGTTACTGGGGTCTGACGATTCTACCCCTAGACTCGATATGCGATATATTAGACGAAGAGACTGGACTGTACAGTAAGTGTTACTTGTAGGCTTCATGGGAGTTTGGACAAGCTTGCTTGTTGATCTTCTAATCGCTCAATACCTGGGTAGCCGTTATGTCCAGCTAGTACCGCTGATGGCTTATGGGTAATTGATGTAATCATTATTTACTGCTGGCATATTGACGAGTCTTTAGAGTCCCACTCAGAGGTTTCATATTTCAAGCGAAACGAAGTATGGCACATATGCTGATATGTGTGGAAGCCTGATTAAATACGAGTATGTGATACCGTATTCTAATCTGGCGACATTTGGTATCAGTTAGGTTATATGTGATATAACCGGATTATTGAATCAAGTGTTGATTTGATAACGTAATATACAAATAAATGATATTAGTCGGTTATATATGATATAACCGGATTATTAAATCAAGTGTTGATTTAATAATTTGATATATATATTTATATTTGATATTATTATATATTAACTAATATTAAGCTCACTAATTATTTTCTACTCTTAATATATATTCATGTGTGTGTGTGTGTCTATATATATATATATATGTGTGTGTGTGTGTGTGTGTATATGAAGCATGGATTTTCTATTTTGAGAAAATAGAAAAATGAGGTGGAAAAGGAGAGATATTTAAGGAATGGGTAAAGTATGGGTTGATCATTATTTTATTTGTCATTCTACACTATTGAAGCATGGTTCAATAAAAGTGTTAGAAATATATTGATGCTTCAATAAGTGAGTTAAATGAGAAGCCATTCTTCACTTGTGATTTTTTCTTAGCTCATTCTCTCTAGCTCTCTCCAACTTCTTCTTCCTCTTCCAAAAAGTCCTAACCCTCACATGAGTTGTGATCAGTCGAAAATACTGCATTTTTAACACGGCAATTTCCCTATCATTTGCACTCATCTAGAAGTGTTCGGTATTCATATTGCACATATTAGCAAAACAGTCCTGAAATACCAGATTGCATGTGTTATACTCTAAAACCGACATTTCGAGGGAAATTGTGTGTTTATCATGGCATCGCATCATTCTTGTATGGCGCAACTCTTGTCTCGAGAAATTGTGCAGGAAATTGCAGGAACAAAGTCAAAATTGGGAAAAGAGCTGATCAAAAATACACCAACTCCAAGATGTGAGATCTGGTAGTGATACAGAAAGCCAGATAAAATTAAACATATCAAGAAATGGTCCAAGTCTCAGCCCAAACAAAGACCAGAGAGCCCAAGCCCTAAGGCTTCAACTTAACCGCGGATCCGCGGCGGGAGCCTGCTTGCGCCGCGGATCCGCGGCGGGGTGACGTCATCAGCTCCTCAGTTTTTCTCCACATGTTTAAAATAACGGCCAAAGCTTCCAGAATACTGTAGAAACTCCACGTGGCTCATCTAGAAGGCTCGGCTTAACAAACTTCATCTAGAAGGCTCTCTTTAACAAACTTTTGGAGGGAAAATTCAAATTTGAAATCCTAGATCTAGGGTTTTGATGGTCTATAAAAGAGAGCCTAGATCTAGGGTTAAGGGGGGTTCAATTTCTCATCATTCTCTCATCATCTTCCATCCACAAGTTGAGTGACACGACTTGTGCGAAACCCTAACCCTAATTCCAATCCAAATTCAAGATCCCGAGTACCATTCAAGAAAGAAGCCTTCAACCTTTTAGGAGCGGAGCCGATCTTCAATCGAGCAAGTGATCCAAGCCGATCCGCGACTCAAGGAGACGAGCGAAGCCAGATCGACGATTGAGTTCTTCCTCTTGTAGTTCTTGAGCGATTTGTAATGGAATTGTTGATATAAATAAAAGGTGAAATTCTTTAATCTTGCTTTCTTTAAATTCTTGCATCATGATTCGATCTCAATTTGTGATTGTGATTCTTGTTGTGATGTTTGAGTAAAACTCTGCTCGTAAAGGAGTCGAGACGATCAATAGAATGATGATGTAACAAATGTTAAAACGATTCTTAAGTCCTACGAGTTTTGTAAACCCTAGCAAATTGAAGAATCGACGACCTAGTTTCGTTGCGATGCTTTCTTGATTGTGATCGCTCGAAATTATGGATCCACGATCGATTCTTAAATTTACTAGAGGCTAGAATGTGAATGATATCGATGAAGGAACAAGGGATAGATGATGAAACCCTAGTTTCACACGAAATCCCTAATTCTCGTCGATCATCATCGATCTAGTACTAATTCATCGGAGGATAAAAATACGTAATCGCTAGATTTCATCACATCTATAGATCCGATCGATTCTTACGAGCTTCACTTCGATTCTTGATATTTGGATTGGAAATCATCACATCTCAATTCTTGATTTTAATGTTTTCTTAGATCTAGATTTTTCTAATTCTTGAACTTCAATTTACAAATCATGAATTGTTTCTTTTCTTTTCTTTAAAGTTTCAACTTATCTAATTCGAAACACGAACAATTACACTTTCCCTGTGGACGATCCGCACTTACTAACGCACTACATTCGACACCGTTATTGATTGCGGTCAAATAATTTTTGGTTGTGATTTCTATACATTTTCTAAACATACACATCCAGAAATCGCGTTTCAATCAAATGGCGTCGTTGCCAGGGATTGTGCGCTAATTGTTCTTTTTTTGAAATTTGAGTTAAAAAGTTTATTCCATTATAATTTTTGAGATCTAAATACGCACAAACCCTAAACGTGTTGTTGTGATTTGTTGCGAGGAAATCTGGAATTTGTGGAGCTGTGGAAATTTTTTTTCAGATCATTCCAGAGAGCTCTTGAGATGAACAGGAGCAGCTGCAGAAAAATTTGTGCAGTGATCATCTAGACCGACCGTGATTCCACGGCATAAGGCGACTCCTGTGGCGGATCCGCGGCTTGGTAGCTTCCTCTCTGTACGAAATTTTGCAGGTATAATTCTAACATTCTTATCTCCTTCCTCATCTGCTCCAATTATAAATTTGCTGCAGGTTTCTTTGCAAATAAATCACAGCGCCGCAAAAAGCAAAATAAATTGTGCGTGTTTTTGATTTTTGGTTGTTTGCATATTAATACGGAAATTAAGGGGCACGGCCAAATCCAGATTAGGTGGGAAGTTCATTACCCTTCCTAAGCCCCAAAAATCACAAACTTGCATCCGCATTACCCTCATTAACTAAAAAATATCTAGAGATGACTCTAAGGACCGTCGCGCTCACTTAGGACAGAAGAAGGCCGTGGGTAATTCATTGCTTATCCGCGTTTCTTTTGTGGTGTCTAAGGCAAGTGTGTCGAAGGCTAGTGGTTACTTAATTAGGCCCACTACTTACGTAGTGGAGAACCTCCTACTTACCTGGCACTTACCTGGCCACAGGAGAGACAAAGAGGCAGTGGAGGATTGATCCTGCGACTTGTTTTTTGGCAGTTAGGAGTGGTTTAGAGCTTTGACCTAGGTGACCACTAGATTTTAGGGTTGCTTGTTGCATTTGTTATGATCGCATCATTTTTTTCAAAAATCCGTATACTTTTCAAAACAAACACCAATCACATTTATTCTTTCCCCTAATTATAAGTCACGCTGCCACTTGTACTAACCCTTTTTAGTGCAAGATAGGCTGGACACGGGATTCTAGTGCCCGTTTAGTCCGCGTTTCCCCTGATCGACCCAAAAGTCGGTATTTCTACATTTACCTTTTCTTTACCCACCACCACACCTATTTCGATGGACGATTCTCCATCGAACTTCTTTACCACTACTCTGCCGCCGTCCGTTGGTGCGCAGAATCCATCCCGCATCTCTCTCCAAGAGAGGTGCTATCCTACACGAGGTCCTCTTTCGACCTGTCTTTCTATACAACCAGCCAACGGGGAAAATTTTCAAATAAAACCCCAATACATCAACCTTCTACCCAAATATCACGATCTCGAGACTGAAGACGCATATGCCTTTATCACCAAATTTGAAAATGTATGCGCAATGATGGGTACCTCACAGCTTTCTATGGATGCTATGCGTCTACGTCTTCTCCCATTTACCTTGTGCGATATAGCCGAGAAGTTGCTTTACAACACAACCGCACATTCCATTTCAAACTGGGAAGAATTCGTAAAAGCATTCCTAAAGAAATTCTACCCAAATCATAAGACAGCTCGAGTCTGTAGCGAAATCAATCAATTCACCCAGCTTCCAAATGAAACATTTTCACAATGTCTTGAACGCTTTAAGGATTTGTTAGTCCAATGTCCACATCACGGAATTCCCAGATGGGATCTGTGCCGAATCATTTATGAGGGCATTAATCCTAACACAAGACAAACCCTTGAATCCATGTGTCAAGGCAACTTCATGACCAAAGATGATAGGGAAGCCTGGAAATTTCTAGAAGATTTCGCTGAAAAATCGTTACAGTGGGAGGGTGTGAGTTTATCGTCTAGGGCTGGCAATAACCAATCGGATATTTTCATAGGAGTTAGAGCTGAAATTTCAGCTATCAATAAGAAACTCGAGACTATGGAAAACAAATTTTTAGCCGCCGCCCTAAGTCAAATGTCACTCTCCAAAACTGTATGTAGATGCTGTTCTGATCTTTCTCATTTGACGGAAGAATGTCTAATAAATTCTCCGTTTCAAGGTCATGAGCATATCAATTCTGCTTACCGACAAAGACCTAGAAACGACCCATTTTCTTCCACATATAATCAGGGTTGGAGGAATCACCCAAATTTTGCTTGGAACCAATCACAAAATCAAAACACGGTTCGAAATCAAAACAATTTCTAAAGGGTCCCTCCACCACAACAGCAACCACTTCAATTGAGTCAGCACCCCTACCAATCACAAAACTTCCAAAATCCGGCCAACACTTTTGCACCACATGAAAACTCTTTGCAATTGACCGGTATAGATAATACCTCTGCACTAGCACAAACCTTGGATACTTTCATGAAACAATCCATCCAAGGAACGGCAAGTTTGCAATCTTCCGTCGAGAATGTGATGAAGATCATTGTCTCTCAAAATGAGAATATCAAATCGATGGAAGCACAAATTGCACAACTAAAAGACGAAATGAGTGCAAGAGAGAAAGGGAAACTTCCATCTCAACCTCTACCCAATCCTGGCTATTCACATCATATGAATGCAATCACGTTGAGATCTGGAAGAGTGCTTGACAATCACGTTGGGGAAGAGATTGATGACACTGAAAAATCTATCGATGATACCCCGGCTGAGACCTTTCCTTCCACTTCTACTTCTAATTCTGACCCCAATTCTTCTACCCCACCGCCTTCTCATGAGCCTATTCTCCGCTTCCCACAAAGCTCGACAACTCAGCACACCTCTTCTACTCCTCCACAGACGATCCCCACTTCTATTCTGGGATCGGGTCTACACACACTTCCTTCTCCTATGATGGACCCAGCGCTTATTGCTAAAGCACCTTATCCTAATCGGTTAAGGGCTAACACATCGAGTCCACATATGGAGAAGATTATGGACATTTTTAAGCAAGTTAACATCAACATCCCTCTCCTAGATGCCATCCAACAAGTTCCGTCCTATGCGAAAACTCTTAAGAACTTGTGCACTAGGAAGAGGAAGACTCAAGTGCCCAAGAAGATATTCATGGCAAAGACTGTAGACACGGCTTTCCCCCAACAAGTACCGAGGAAACGTAAGGACCCTGGCTGTCCTACTATTTTCATTTCTATTGGGAAAAAACACATCAACCGTGCTCTACTAGACCTTGGCGCTAGTATTAACTTGCTTCCATACTCGGTTTATGAGCAGTTAGGTATCGGAGTGTTAAAGCACTCGAGCATAACTCTCCAAATGGCTGACCGATCAATCACCAAACCTAGGGGTGAACTGGAGGATGTGTTAATAAAAATCGGGGAATTCGTATTCCCTGTGGACTTTATTGTACTTGATACACAGCCTATAGTGAACCCACGGAATCAAATTCCGGTGATTTTAGGTCGCCCCTTTTTGGCCACTTCCAATGCAATAATCAACTGTCGTAATGGTTCTATGACCCTATCTTTCGGGAATAGGTCAATAGAGCTGAACATTTACAAGTTGGGAAGTGTACCCTCCGAACCTACTGCTCAAGCATGTTCTGTCAAATTAATGGATGTCGACAGCAGCGAAATTGATGATCTTCATGATACTGATCTTGACTCTTTTCATATGTTGTTGTTTGACCCAGCTATGTATCATACACATACGGACTCTTCCACTGAGTTGTCCGGGTCAACAACTAACACTGATTATGAAATGCTTGTAGAGTCTGAAGATCACCCCGCACTTTGTGACGACATTATTCATTGGGGTATTGATGGAACTTTTGAGGAAATCTTCGCTGATGAACTCGCATTTTTGAATGACACAGGTGTTGAGATGAATCATCTCCCAATCAATGAAATTGAACCTCCACCCCTTCTTTTGGACTGTAAAAAGAATGCGAGTAATCCATCGCAATCACTGCATCGTCTCTCCAAAATGAGACGCACACACATTCTATTCCACCACTTACCCTTTCCCTACTTCTTCTTCCACCAACCTGAGCACTGCATTGATAAAATTTTTGAATTGTTGGTGTTAACTTTCGGTCTTTGCAAAGCTTGGCATCGACCATTAATTTTTACCCCCTCTTGTGATTTTCAAAGATTAACATGGCTTAACTCAAGTTTGGGGGGGTATATTTTCTGGCTCTTGAAAATAAAATTTTTACACAAAAAGATGAGCCAAAAATAAGTTTAGGGGAGGATCTTCACTTATATATTTTACCCCCACTAATAAATTCCTCCCAAGCTTACAGGATTTTTGAGATTTAGCTGATGGCAACAGTGAGGACACTGTTGAAAACAAGTTTGGGGGAGGTTTGTGCTTATTTGCGCATCATTTGCATCATACTTTGCATAAGCACAAAACATTTTTGAAAACCTATTAAAATTTTAAAAAACTTTCAAAAGATAAAAACATTTTTGTACATAAATAAGATAATAAAAGTTTAGATAGTGAAAAATTACATCCATGAGATTAGAAAAATTTAAGAAAACTAAGAAAATTAGAAGTTTTCTTATACGAACTAGTAATAAGTAGTTGTGAGCCGTTGTCCCAAGGGTTAGTAAGATGAAAGAAGTCACTAATCTGAGGATAAAAATAAGTCTGAAAAATAGTTTCTATTCTGGAAGCCAAACATTTTGAACGTGGACACCCTGCTATTCGCACTTACACACGTCTTGAAGCTCGGGATAGTAGAGGATACCTTGAAATGCTCTTGTCTTAAAGCTGATGTATGAAGGAAATAAAATAAAAAAAATGAATAAAAATATAAAATGGTGAGAAAAATGGACACTGGTTTTGTTATCACCAAGGGCAATTAAAAAATATATAGCAAGGGTGCCTCTTCACCTAGTGCCCTAAGGCCAACTGGTCTGGGAGTCACTGCTAAGCCTTAGGTGGTGCAAGACGAGGAAAAACACCAAATAAGCAAGCACATGAGTAATCGGTCGGTTAGTACCTCAAGAAGTATTAACGGTCGCATGAAAGTGTGTGAGCAAATACATCTAAATATTCATTAATTAAAAAGTACTGAGGTGGATGGACAAGAGTATGATAGCCTGAATTGAATTCTCCGGGTGTAGGGATGTCTTTACACACACGTAGGGTTATATGATCGATGTTTGGAAGAAAGATATGAATGAAGAATAAGACGATGTTTTATTGAGAGAGGACGTGATTTCTAACATCTTTTCATGACTATTAAGATACGGCTCATGACAACCGAAAAGCTAGCTTAATTGGAAACCCTAATTTTCAAGGCTTTTCTTTTACAATTCTTGTCTTTAAATGTAATATTCACGGCCTTCCTTTTATTATTGGATTTTATGGGTGTAATCCGCTGAAAACCCTCAGGAGACAACACTCCTCCTACTAGGGACACCTAGAGGTTTAAAGGCTTGTTGCACGTGCTCAGTGCAATCGTGTTGCCTACGAAAGTGTGCTAGTTAGTTTTTCTCTTTCTTTATTTTCTCCTTCTCTTTTTAATAAAACAGTTCACTCGAGACGATCGAAAATAAGTTTGGGGGAATTTGATCAGTCAAAAATACTGTATTTTTAACATGGCAATTTCCCTATCATTTGCACTCATCTAGAAGTGTTCGGTATCCATATTGCACATATTAGCAAAACAGTCCTGAAATACCAGATTGCATGTGTTATACTCTAAAACCGGCATTTCGAGGGAAATTGTGTGTTTATTATGGCATCGCATCATTCTTGTATAGCGCAACTCTTGTCTCGAGAAATTGTGCAGGAAATTGCAGGAACAAAGTCAAAATTGGGAAAAGAGCTGATCAAAAATACACCAACTCCAAGATGTGAGATCTGGTAGTGATACAGAAAGCCAGATAAAATTAAACATATAAGGAAATGGTCCAAGTCTCAGCCCAAACAAAGCCCAGAGAGCCCAAGCCCTAAGGCTTCAACTTAACCGCGGATCCGCGGTGGGAGCCTGCTTGCGCCGCGGATCCGCGGTGGGGTGACGTCATCAGCTCCTCGGTTTTTCTCCACATGTCTAAAATAACGGCCAAAGCTTCCAGAATACTGTAGAAACTCCACGTGGCTCATCTAGAAGGCTCGGCTTAACAAACTTCATCTAGAAGGCTCTCTTTAACAAACTTTTGGAGGGAAAATTCAAATTTGAAATCCTAGATCTAGGGTTTTGATAGTCAATAAAAGAGAGCCTAGATCTAGGGTTAAGGGGGGTTCAATTTCTCATCATTCTCTCTTCATCTTCCATCCACAAGTTGAGTGACACGACTTGTGCGAAACCCTAACCCTAATTCCAATCCAAATTCAAGATCCCAAGTACCATTTAAGCAAGAAGCCTTCAACCTTTTAGGAGCGGAGCCGATCTTCAATCGAGCAAGTGATCCAAGCCAATCCGCGACTCAAGGAGACGAGCGAAGCAAAATCGACGATCGAGTTCTTCCTCTTGTAGTTCTTGAGTGATTTGTAACGGAATTGTTGATATAAATAAATAGTGAAATTCTTTAATCTTGCTTTCTTTAAATTCTTGCATCATGATTCGATCTCAATTTGTGATTGCGATTCTTGTTGTGATGTTTGAGTAAAACTCCGCTCGTAAAGGAGCCGTGACGATCAATAGAATGATGATGTAACAAATGTTAAAACGATTCTTAAGTCCTACGAGTTTTTTAACCCTAGCAAATTGAAGAATCGACGACCTAGTTTCGTTGCGATACTTTCTTGATTGTGATCGCTCGAAATTAGGGATCCACGATCGATTCTTGAATTTACTAGAGGCTAGAATGTGAATGATATCGACGAAGGAACAAGGGATAGATGATGAAACCCTAGTTTCACACGAAATCCCTAATTCTCGTCGATCATCTCGATCTAGTATCAATTCATCGAAGGATAAGAATACGTAATCGCTAGATTCCATCACATCTATAGATCCGATCGATTCCTATGAGCCTCACTTCGATTCTTGATATTTGGATTGGAAATCATCACATCTCAATTCTTGATTTTAATGTTTTCTTAGATCTAGATTTTTCTAATTCTTGAACTTCAATTTACAAATCATGAATTGTTTCTTTTCTTTTCTTTAAAATTTCAACTCATCTAATTCGAAACACGAACGATTACACTTTCCCTGTGGACGATCCGCACTTACTAACGCGCTACATTCGACACCGTTATTGATTGCGGTCAAATAATTTTTGGTTGTGATTTCTATACATTTTCTAAACATACACATCCGGAAATCGTGTTTCAATCAAGTTGTAAACCGTAGGACTTTATAGTATACTAAGTGAGCTAGAAACTCCTACTTCATCAACCTACACTATATTAGCCATTAAGTATAGGTTGTTCCATTCACTAATAGTGTATTAGTGAAATGGTAGCTTGAATTAAAGAAGCTTTAAGGTGGTGCTAGGAAATACTTTCATGGTTTCACAGCCAAGCTAGAGCATTAGACGATGTTAGTTGAATTACGAAACCGAAACAACTCCGAAACTGTCGCATCGAAACCCTAGTTTCTGTCGAATTTTCCCGAGCCTCTAAAAATTTTTTAAACGGTTGCAGAGTGCTCTTCTTCTTTCCATTAGAATCCCAGAGAAAAACGAAGCCAAGAATCCAAAATGTGGCCGACCACATCACCTAAATTCTCGGCCTGGCCGGCCCATTCATTGATTTTAGCATCCTGTTTTGTTTGGTGTTCTAGAAACATGGATTTAGGGTTTCAGGTTATGTTTGATTTTGCCAAGATTGCATGTGATGTTATCTTTCTGTTAAGGCAATTCAGAGTGTTTCGTATTCGCAATTTTAACATTGGGTCGAGTTTAAATTTGATATGTCATACAATAGTTCGAATCCACATTTAATTAGTTTTGTGAAAACTAGTTTGTAATTGGTAAATCAAGCATTTTAGTCTCGGTTCATCGATTGCCACGGAGTTTCGATTCGCATAAAAACTCCGTCGCAATCTCGTATAGTACGTGAACACTCGCCGGGTAACACTGTTAGATAGCCACACCCCATAACCCCGACCAAGTGACTGTAGGAGAACCCCGTTGCCAAAATCATCCACTCAGGTGCTCACGGCCACGGTGTTCCGCCTAAGTGCACTTTATCGACAGCATCGAGGGTGCGGCCATCTACTAAAGTTCCCAAGGAGCATTTGATCAGGTAGTCGAAAATCTTGGTGAATTACCGGACTAAGTTATTGAAAAGTGTTTTCGATTTGAGACTAAAATGCAAGGTTTATAGGGTTAGGCAAGAAATTCGGAATATGTGATATTCCGGGTTTATGATGTCTAAGGTAAATACGAATTCTAAATATTATAGTTTTTCATTTCTTTTCTGAGACCGTAAGTATAATATGTAGGGTATCCCCAATCTCATTTCTATATGTAAATGACATTCGGGATATGCATATTTACTTACGTTGATGACATGTGATATTATGTATTGATGTGATATGTTATATTGGATCGTCGTGATTGAATAGCCGGGGGTTTTTGCGTGAGATGAGTGTTTTTCAATTTTCATTCATGTAAAAATTTGTATGTAATATTCTTTTATTGGGACACTTCCAGGTTGAGGATGATGTCTCCATTAATGTATATTATTTATTTTTCTGCATTAGGATAGACCCAAGGCAGGGAGCACAAGTAACCGGGTTCTAGAGTCCAGTGGGAGACCATCTTGAAGAGTCGAGACCGGATCTCCTAACTCTAGAATTGGCAGCGTCGCTTGCTGCTCTCGTAGGAGTCTAGGGATATGGGTTTGTCTATTCATCATGACCGTGGAATCCGTGTTTTTCATTACTTGCTAAATTTAAAACACAGACCTTCTAGAATATCCAATATTTCATATGTTGACTTCTGCTGCTTGTGTTCTGTGATGTGATCATATAACTGCATGAGACGAATGCTATATATATATGATATATATAATAAACGTTGCTTATGTTTTGCACCCGCACTAGTCCAGCTCCCGCTCTGCCGTTGGTTAAGTAACCTAACGGTGCATGACGGGGGCCCGTGGTGAATGCCGATGGCATAAGCGTACGTTCTATTTTTGTTTCTTCTGTGATGTTTAGGAAACATAAATGATGGGACGTCATTAATGAGATTAATGATAAGAAAAAAAACCTAAAGATGTTGTTGAATCAAAATTTTCAAAAAGATAGCTCTAGTTCTTGCTTGGTGGTATTCCTTGATGAATAACCAGCGCCTCATTCGATGAGGAAAGAGCCGAGATCCCTTCACCGGGAGTGACCACTTTAGCAAAAATAGTAACTGCTACAACCCACTCGGTTTTGTTTTGATAGCTTCCCTAATTCTTATTTTGGTAGTCCTTGATGAATATCCAGCACCTCATTCAATGAGGGAAGAGCCGAGATCCCTTTACCAGGAGTAACTTCTTTAGCAAAACTAGCAAAAGCTACAAAAAACACTCATTTTCAAATCACTAGATTCTACAATGATATCAACTTCATTATGCTAAAGGTTTTCTTCAAAACCAGTCGTAGCCCTCCGTCATTTCAGATAAGTGCTATTTAGTATTCATGTTGCGTTTGTTGGCCTCTGTCAAGGCGTAGTGTGCGATAGCTGATTAGTGTTTATCTGCCGCATATGATGCGATTGGATTAGGGTAGTCATACGATCTTGTTGGCCGCCGTCAAGGGTCGTGCGGGTGGGTTTAATTCAATCCCGAAATGAACGGGTTGAACTTGACTAGCGGCCTATGGTTTGTTAGCCTCCTTCAAGGTCATAGGCCGTTAGGGGTAAAAACAGATATTGGGAATTTCAAGTGTTGAAATTTCCAATGAGATTGCATATCTTCTATGAGATAGTTGGATCCCGATACCCACTGTGAGTAAGTGTTACTCCTGAGAGAGTTTTCCACTTTACAATTAGCTGATCCAGTAGGTGTCTAAGAAAATTGTTAACGGGGTTATGCCCCTGCGAAAACGAGATTATTTATTTAGTTCTATGCGAAAGCATGGGGAGACTCCCTCGGAGTACCAATACCTGCCTGGCTGACCGATTGGCGAACTTGTAGGGTGTAATTAATCCCGGCTAATCTTACCTTTTAGGGTTTGAAAGAAGATTTGATAAAAATAGTAGGAGCCATCCTGATTAGATAAGATAATAACCAATCTAATCTTGCAAAGAGCGCACGCTAAAGCGTTTCCTTCTCTCTCTCTCTAGGTAACGACCATGACACGCCTTAATTAAGATAATAATATGGATGTATTGACCGAACCCGCTTATTATATAGAGCTGGGGAACGTTGGTTCCGCTTTTACTTATGATTGTCATAATTCTGAGCAAGGAATAGGAGAATATTAGGATTCTCATGCAACCTGAACGAAGAAAGAGCATGATGATGTATCTTTTTCGGGTGTGTTCGTAACCAAGAACTGTTTCTCAGTATGCTCTACGTCCTGGGTTTTGGATAACGAATCAGGATCCCATGTATGTAATTTGTTACAAGGGTTAAGGAGAGGTAGAGAACTGTGAAAGGGTGATATGTCTCTTAAAGTAGGGAATGGAGCAATTGTTACAGCCAAAGCAGTTGGCGAATATCACCTAATATTACCAAATGGTAATACAATGATTCTGAACGACTGTTATTACGTACCAAACATGATGTGCAATATTATATCAGTTTCTTTGTTGCATAAAGAATGATATAATTTTGTATTGGAGGATAATGTTATAAACATTTTTCTAAATCAAGTATTGATTGGGTTTGGTACGTTATGTAATGGTATATACGTTCTAAATCAAATGACAGTTCTAAGCATACAGAACACACATAAGAGAAAAAGTTCAGAAATGAACGAAGTCTCCTTGTGGCATTGTAGACTAGGTCATATCAATGCGACAAGACTAGCTAAGTTATATAAAAGTCGATATTTGAATCAGTTCGAATTTACATCTTATGAAACTTGCCGGTCATGTCTCAAAGGAAAGATGACCAAAACTCCGTTTACAGGACACGGAGAAAGAGTTACTGAACTCTTGGGACTGATACATAGTGATGTATGCGGTCCTATGTCTACACATGCCAGGAATGGTTCCTCATACTTCATTACATTCACTTATGATCTCTCAAGATACGGACATGTGTTCCTGACGAAACACAAATCTAAATCTTTTGAGAAATTCAAGGAATATAAGTGCGAAGTAGAGAACAAGACGGGTAAAAGTATTAAAATCCTATGATCTAATCGGGAAGGAGAATACTTAAGCACGGAATTGCGAGATTATTTAAAAGAGAATGGGATTCTCTCTCACCTTACTCCTCCGTATACACCACAACACAGCGGAGTATCGGAGCGGAGGAATCGCACCCTATTAGATATGGTGCGCTCTATGATGAGTATTGCTGAGTTATCTATTTCCTTTTGGGGTTATGCACTTGAGACAGCTGCATACCTATTGAATAGGGTTCCGACCAAATCGGTGACTACTACTCCATATGAGATATGGAAGGGGAAGAGACCATGTCTTAATTTCATTAAGATATGGGGTTGTCCAGCTTATGTTAAAAAGAAAAATCCGGACAAGCTCGAGGCAAGGTATGTCCTGTGTAAGTTTGTTGGATATCCTAAACATTCACGAGGGTATATCTTCTACCACACCGAGGAACAAAAGGTGTTTGTTTCTCGGAATGCCACCTTTCTAGAAAAGGAATTTCTTGTGAAAGGAATTAGTGGTAATGAGGTAGAACTGGAAGAAGTTCCAGATATACAAACTATAACTGACGATTTGGTAGAACCGGAGGATTAAATAGTTCCCGACAAATCTCACCCACTCTGCAGATTTAGTAGGGTTCCTCATCCACCTGAGAGATACTATGGTTTTCTCATAGATGGTGAGAGCGAGGATTGCATTATGGAAGATGATGGCCCAACTAGTTTTGAGCAGGCCATCACAAGTGGGGACTCTGTGAAATGGCTGGATGCTATGCGATCTGAGATGGAATCCATGTACACCAATAAAGTATGGACTTTCGAAGTTGCTCCTGAAGAGGTAAAACCCATCGGGAGCAAGTGGATCTTTAAGAAGAAAATTGGTGTAGATGGAAAGGTTGAGACCTTCAAAGGTAGACTTGTTGCAAAAGGTTTTCTTCAACGACCAGGTGTCGATTATGATGAAACTTATTCTACAGCCGCTATACTTAAGTCCATCAGGATTCTACTTGCCATTGCTGCATACCATGACTACGAAATCTGGCAGATGGACATCAAGACCGCTTTTCTAAATGGTGATTTAGAAGAGAGCATGTACATGGCACAGCCAGAGGGCTTCGTAGACAGTAGGAGCAGCGAAAAGGTATGCAAGCTGCTTAAATCAATCTACGGATTAAAGCAGGCATTGCGGAGCTGGAACATCTGTTTTGATGTGGCAGTCAATGAGTTTGACTTCATCAAAAACGTAGATGAACTTTGTATATACAAAAAGGTTGTAGAGAGTAAGGTTGTCTTCCTCGTATTGTACATGGATGACATACTCTTGTTGCGAAACGATGTTCCTATGATACACTCGATCAAGCTCTTCTTATTACAAAAGTTCTCCATGAAAGATCTGGGTGATGCCTCCTACATCCTGGGGATAAAGATCGATAGGGATAGATCTGAACGGATGTTGGGATTGTCCTAATCCAGGTATATAGACACCATACTAAAGAGGTTTAGTATAGAAGATTCTAAGCACGGTAATTTACTCGCTTGTTCAGGAATCACTCTCTCCAAAGAGATGTCTCCCAAGACTGATTTGGAGAGGGCTCGCATGACATTGATACCCTATGCTTCTGCAGTTGGGTCTATCATGTATGTGATGTTATGTACCAGACCAGATGTAGCTTACACACTAGGTGTAGTGAGTGGGTATCAATCATATCCTGGGAAAAGCACTGGACAACTGTGAAGAACATTCTTAAGTACTCTAAAAGGACTAAAGAAATATTTTTGGTGTATGGGAACGGTGAAGTCCATGTGGAGTCCTTTACCGATTCGAGCTTCCAGAGTGATAATGACGACAGTAAGTCGGTCTCGGGTTTTGTCTTTACCCTCAATGGAGGGGCGGTATGTTGGAAGAGTTCTAAGAAAGATACCGTAGAAGACTCGATGATGGAGGCTGAATACATCGCTGCCAACGATGCTGCGATTGGCTGTCTGGATGAAGAGTTCATTGCTGAACTTAGTGTTGTTCCATCCATTGAGCATCCAATACCTTTGTATTGTGATAACAATGGAGCTGTGGTTTTGGCCAAGGAACCCCGGTCCCAACAGCGATCCAGACATGTTCTTAGGCGGTATCACCTGATCCGGGAGATTGTAGATCAACGGGAGATCGAGATCAGGAGAGTTGACACGAAGGACAACACAGAGGATCCACTAATAAAGGCCCTCCCCAGATGCAGTTTGAGAGACTTTTTGGGATGTTGAGTATGAGATACTACAACAACTGGTTTTAGTGTAAGTGGGAGATTGTTAGGACTATGTATGCTCTAGAGGCCACTATGGTATGATATAGTGGATGCTTGGACATATATATAGAGGACTTTCTTGCTCGACACGATAGTATGCTATCTAGTTGCTTTTTATCTTAACATGTACACTTGTATTATTATACTGTCTCTCTGATAGATGTTGATAAAGCCATTAGGATGTTTGCTTGACTACCAAGACTATGATGCGGATTACACTACTGGGACTTGTGTAGTCTACAAGCACATCCTTTAATTGTTTCTAGTCGAGAGGATATCGAGACAGGGCATCGATATTCTAGAGTAGACTAGTGTGTACGTTTCTTGACCTTGTAGGGGGTAATGGTTAATCCCATAACCATTAGTGTTTGACATCAAAGATTGTACACAGGTGCTCATTAGAGAATGAGTACACCAAACGGGACTCGCCGAGAAATCCTAGATGGTACCATACTGATCTTCAGATAGCAGTTCTCTGGTGACATTGGTACAGGTTAGTTTGTAGACCGAGATCGTCATAGTGTCTTGTGTGGTTCCCACTGTGCTTTGATTTCCTCCCTACCACGGCTTAAAGGAGTCGTGCAAACAGGTGGATTTTGGGTACAGTCCCGAGTCATATGGAGGCAGTGAGCGATAGGAGGGGTTTCGTCTCTCCCGGTATAGGGAGTTGATGTTACGCTATGATCGATTGGATATAACAGCAAGTCCCTGGCCAGGAATGATGAGATTTACTGGTAAGTGTTATCAGTATTTTCTCGAACCGTTATGAGCCATACATCGGCATGACTTAGCAAGTTACCGAGGTCTGATGATTCCACCCCTAGACTCGATATATGACATATCAGACGAAGAGACTGGACTATATGGTAATTGTTACTTATAGGCTTCACAGGAGCTTGGACAAGCTTGCTTGTTGATATTCTAATCGCTCAATATCTGGGTAGCCGTTACGTCCAGCTAGTACCGCTGACGGTTTGTGGGTAACTGATGTGATCTTTACCTACTGCTGGCGTATTGATGAGTCTTTAGAGTCCCACACAGAGGTTTCATAGTTCAAGTGAAACGAAGTATGGCATATATGCTGATATGTGCGGGAGCCTGATTAAATACGAGTATGTGATACCGTATTCTAATCTGACGAAATTTGATATCGGTTAGGTTATATGTGATATAACGGGATTATTAAATCAAGTGTTGTTTTGATAATGTGATATACAGATAAATGATATTAGTCGGTTATATATAATATAACCGGATTATTAAATCAAGTGTTGATTTAATGATTTGATATATATTTATATTTGATATAATTATATATTAATTAATATTAAGCTCACTAATTATTTTCTACTCTTAATATATATTTATGTGTGTGTGTGTGTGTGTGTGTGAAGCATGGATTTTCTGCTTTGAGAAAATAGAAAAATGAGGTGGAAAAGGAGAGATATTTGAGGAATGGGTGAAGCATGGCTTGATCATTATTTTATTTGTCATTCTACACTATTGAAGAATGGTTCAATAAAAGTATTGAGAAATATATTGATGCATCAATAAGTGAGTTAAATGAGAAGTCATTCTTCACTTGTGAGTTTTTCTTAGCTCATTCTCTCTATCTCGCTCCATCTTCTTCTTCGTCCTCCAAAAAGTCCTAACCCCCACATGAGTTGTGAACCCTAGGACTTTATAGTATACAAAGTGAGCTAAAAATCCCTACCTTATCAAGCAACACTCTATTAGCCATTAAGTATAGTTTGTTTCATTCATTAATAGTGGATTAGTGAAGAGGTAGTTTGAATTAGAGAAGCTTCAAGGTAGTGCTAAGAAACACTTTTAGAGGCAACCCCAATTAATAAAGTGAATGGGCCTCCCAACACTTCACGAAATATGGTAACTTGAGCACCCCTCCGTGGGTCATCCTATACACTTACGAGTGCGGCGATTAACCCGCTAATTCTAGAGTAAGGCCCCCTCCGTCTCAACGCCATGAGATGCGGGCCTGTAGCACTGCAGAACCTGGCTACTCGAGCACTCCACCGCGGGGTAATCGTAGAACAGAAAAGAAAAACATATATACAATGGTGACATCGACTTCAACCCGGTCGTGCCCTAATAAAAGAATATACAAACTGGTGGAAACGGCAGTCCACAAGTCGGACGCTCATCCCGCAATAACGAATATATAAATGAATCTAAACTGTACATCTAACATTGAAGTAGGGGCTATCCATCATGACAATCCGAATGAACCATCACAGATAACAACATCACAGCAGTATAAGCAAGTATGTGCAACCCCGTCTAAATGACAAATAGTAAATAGACGATGTTTGAAAAACACATACACCACATCATAGATACAAACGATGCAAAATTTCAAGTTTTGAAACTTTCCAAGTTTCCTTCAAAGCAAAGACAACACTAAGTAAAATCTGGGCAAATCAAACAAGACTAAAAATACCAATTTACAAAACCCTAGACACTGGATGAAAACGAGGACCGGAAGTGAATAGTAAAAAGGCAGAAACGGGAATTTAAGGAATTTGGCCGGCCATATTTTATTGGAAATCCCTCATTTTCATAGTGTGTCACATACATGTCTAGAGTAAGTCTTTGTACTTGTTTAAAAAAATTCAGAGACCAAAAAATTTTCAGAATAGAGAGGGTTTTGAAATCGGAATTTTTCGGTTTCGAAACTAATGCATTGTCTACTACGAGTTTCTAATGTTTGTGTGACTCCGATACCATGTTCGGGTTCCTAGCGCCCTAGCCGCTAACCGAGGCTGTGTAGCTTAACCGGTTCTAGGGTCGCGACATTCACGGCCGCAGCGGAATAGAAAAATCAAATTTTGCAAAACATAGAACTAATTAACTACCAAGATCACACATTTACATCTAATTGCACAAAATAGAAAAACCTAGAGAGCTAGTTTATGAGTGTTACAACCTTTGTAATATCTTCATATGCTCCAATGAAGAACTTGAACTCTAGCTAGACTGTAAGAGCTCTCCGAAGCGCTTGGAAGTCGACCATCTCTCCATAGATGATCCGCGTGAAAGCACCAAGCCCAAAACTTCATCTTCACTTCTCAAGTGAAGAAACCAAAAAATAAAACTAGCTAGGTTAATGTGTGAGGCAATGCGATCAAGAAAAACACACTCCTTTTGAATTCTACCCTCATTTCATACCTTCACCATTTTTGTAGAGAGAGGAAGAAGAAGAAGAAGAAGAGCCGTGGTAAAATATGAATAAAATTTAACTTAAAAAAGAAAAGAGAAGAAGAGAAGAGAAGAGAAGAAAGAATAAAACAAAAAAGAGAAGAGATAAGAAAGGATAAGAAATATTACTTCTTTTCTTTTCTTTTTCAATTCTAATCTTTTCTTTTCTTTTCCATTTGTGTTTAATCTTAACATATTATGTCTCTTCACATATTATATATATATATATATATATATATATATATATATAAAGAGAAGAAAACATGTATCAAATACATTTCCATTATACGTATCACATACATAATAATATATCAGTATCGCATACTTATATAATATATATATAGAAAGAGTGTGTGTATCCAATACACAATACTAGAAACCATATCAAAATACGGTTATTAAGTCAACACTTGACTTAATATTCTGGCTTTTAAACCGGCTGGTATTTTTCGGACATTCGATTAAATCAAACATTTAATTGAACTCCCACACATATCCAATACGCACGTCACATCAACGTTTTGCCTGGGCTGGTATTTTCGTTGCGGGACTCTAAAGACCTGTCAATACACCGGCAGTAGGTTATATAAGATCATATCCGATTGAATCCGAAACCTTTCCGGATCCAATCCCCTGATGGGATAACCCACAAGCACGTTAGTGGCACTAGCTGTACGTAACGGCTACCCAGGTATGATCAAGATAAAAGCAAGTCGACGAGCAAATTCATCTGAACCCTAAAAAGTCTATAAGCGACAGTCACCGTACAGTCTGGTCTCTTCGTCTACGAGTATCGCATATCGGGTCTAGGGTTTGGTATTTGTCAGACCCCAATAACTCGATAAGTCGTGCGACAGAGAACTCATAACTAATCAGAGATACAGCTGATAACACTTATCAGTTTATCTTCACTGCGGTGGCCACCGACTTTTGGTTGTGGTCATGTCCTGTACAGCGCGACATCAACTCCCTATACTGTGAAAGACGAATCACCTCAACCGTTCACTGCCTCCACATGCTTTGGGACTATACTCAACAAAAACATGTTTGCATGACTCCTTTGAGCCGTAGTAGGATAGAAATCTAAGTATAGTGGGAACACACATGAGACACTGTGGCGATCTCAGGTCCAAGGGACTACCCTGCACTCATGTCACCAGAGAACTGCTATCTGATATTGGTATATTACCAACTAGGAGTTCTTGGTGAGTACATCCAGTGCAACTCATCCAATAAGCACGTGTATACAATCTTCGGTGTCAAAAACCAATAGCTATGGGATCAGCTATCGCCCTCCAACCAGGTCAGGAAACATATACACTAGTTTAAAATGGAGTACCGATGCCCAGTCTCGATACTCCTACGACTATGGACCTTGAAGGATTTGCTTATCGACTACCCAGGCCCCACTATTATGATCTGCATCATCGTCCTGATAGTTAAGCAAAATCCTAGGGGCTTTATCTCATGTATTAGCGATACGTGATAACTAGTAAAACATATTCACATGACAGATAAAGACAAACCAGATAGTATACTATCATCTCGAGTAAGATTGTTCTCTCGTATAGGTCCTCCGTCAATTACAATAATTTCCTTGAGGGCACCTATATCCAACAATCTCCCACTTGCACGTAAGGCTAATGATTACGGTATCGCATACCCAACTTCTGTAATAACAGTTTGGCAAACTGTGTTCAAGAGCTAGCCTCAATGAGTGGACCCAGTATGGTGCATCTATCTTTTTCTCCATAAATCTTAACTTCGCGGAGATAAAATATCTCCCGAACTAAGCGATCACTACCTAAGTATTTTCCTGGACAGACGATGGGATCATGTTCATAAATGAACAATTATATCCAGCGAATTCTAGGGTGGTATCCATTGCTGATGCACAATCAGTATCTTGCGCCACGACTAGCTCAGTATCCCTCGTGGAACTCTTTCCAATATACAGCTCCTCAAAAGAGGGTAAACATATAACTCGCGACAGATGCTCTATCTTACATGCTACTTGGGAAGCTAGAATCGGTAATCACATCCTTCAGGAGGATGCTATTACCATATACTAAGAACATCAAAGGCTCTTCATTGCTATCTTATGTTTCTCCAGGATTGGACTGATATCCATATCCTATACGGAGAAACCCATGTCACTACCATTGTTTTACGGATTTGCAGCATAGGAACATCACTTCCTATCATGAGTATGTCATCCACATACCATATGAGAAATCTAACACTGCCTACTACTTTCTTACAAATACCAAGTTTATCTCTCATTTTGATGAAATCAAACACTTTGATTGTGAAATCAAAATAGATGATCCTTTTCTGCTATGCCTGCTTTAGTCTAAAGATGGACTTAAGCAACTTACACACTTACAGCTGCTCCTACCTACTAAGATAACCCTCTGGCAGAGTCATATACACGTACACTTCTAAATCCAATTTAGAAAGACGTTATAGTCATGAAAGACAATAATGGAAAGTTATATCCGTATGTACTTGAGCACAGACCCTGAAATAATGGTTTCATCACAATCCACATTAGGTATTTGATGAAAACATTTTACTACAAGTCTAGCTTTATTAGCTTAGTACCTTTCTATTTGCACCGATCTCATAAGATCTACTTTCTCCTAATGGATTTTACCACTTCAGAAGTACCCAACAAAGTCCATACTTTGTTGCAGTGCATGGAGTCCAACTAGGATAACTCGGCATCCAGCTATCAATCGGAATTCACCACTTCCTATGGCCAATTGATTACTAGTAGGGTCATCATCACATGATACAAGCCTTTAAGTCACCGTTTATAAGGGAACCGAAGTATTTCTCAGGTGGCTGAGGTCACCTACTAAATCTGCAGAGTAAGATAAGGTTTGTCAGGGTCAATTGAATCTTCAGGTTCTACTAAATCTTTATTAACCATTTGTGGTTCTGGAATTACTTTTAGTTCTACTATACTCCCATTAATTTCTCATGCAAGAAATTCATTTTCTAAAAAGGTGGTGTGTCAAGAACAGAACAACTTTTGATACCAAAAATGGTAGAAAGTTAATCCCTCGTCAATACTCGGGATAACCCACAAACTGCTATTACTTAAATGTGCCTTGAATTTATCCGGATTCTGGTTTTAAGCATAAGCTGGACAACCCAACATCTTAAAAATCTTTAGATGATCACCCATTCTATATCACATATAGAATTTGAGGTATTGATTTTGGTGGAATCGGTATCAATTGCTATGCATCTATTTCTAGTACATCTCTCAATTGAAAAAGGCGATTCAGCATTACTCATCATGGAGCGCACTCGCGGATGAGTAATCTGAGAGAGAATCAAATCCTCAATTATTTTACTACGGAATACCTAATATAAGTATCCACATTTTCGAACACTTCGAAGAATCTTGATATTTCCAACATTCGGTTCTCTACTTTATTCCTATATTTCATGAACATCTCAAAAATTTTGGACTTTGCATTTCAAAAAGAATGTGTGTCTAAAACCAAAGAACTCATAGGAAAATGGAACGAAATACGAGTACCAATCCTTTTTCTGTGCGGACACCGGACAACATATATCATTATGTATAAGTCTTATGAGTTCACTAACTCATATTCTGTGTGTTATAATTTGAAAACTGTATTTTGGTTAAGAATATATATCCCGTTATTCAATGCACCTTACCCAATCATCAAATGATAAAGGAAAATGTTTAAAATTTGGTGCATAATAACAGATATTTAAAACCAAAAGTTTGCCAAAAGGCAAAACCAGGTGATTTCTCCAATAGCAACAATTGCTTCAATATCCAATATTGAGGATCAAATCACCTTTCCAATAATCTAATCCTTCTCAGTATCTGTAACGAATTACAGATGTGGGATTTTAATCAGGTATTTATATACCTAGGAGTGAGAATAAATTGGAAAGCAGTTTTTGATTACAATCACATAGAAAATCATGAAACATCAAAATATTTCAAGGGGTGGCCGGGTATTCTAAGTAATGCCTCTTTTATTGACCCAGGGTTATAGCAGTAGTTGTATTTTCCTTTCCGCTCACTTCGTCCTCTATTGTTGTCTCTCTTTCTTACCTTGTGTATACCGGACTTATGCTAGTTGGTTTTCTTCTTTCCATTCCTTTCAGCTCCAGAATCGGGACTGGAAGAAGACTATCCAACAAGCGTAACTGGTATATTCTCTTCATTTAAGGATCTCTCAATCTTGAGATAAGGTGGAGAGGAGAGACAAATGAATTTTATCATATACAATTAACTTTCTCCAGAACCTGTGACCATTCTTGACTGAAACAATTTCTTCGAGTTCGTATCTGGCTATACGATGGACTTTTGAGCAATATGGATCTCAGTATCGGATACATAGTGTTCTGGAGGAAGCAAAAGGGGAAGTGGGAGAGATAAGGATATATACGATTATGTCGTGAAAATAGAGCAATCATGATATTCCAAAACCGTTAATTGTAAAAAGGTTCGGTTAACTAGGTTGCGAGTTTAGTTTAAGGTCAGTCTTAGGTTGCTGTCAGAGACAGAGAGAGAGAGAGAGAGAGAGAAAAGAAACACTCATCATGCAATCTATCATAAATTAGATTGGTTAATTAATTTATCAAATCTGTTCTCCCACCATCTCGTCGAATCCTCCTTCAAACCCTAAAAGTGGAATTAACAGGGGTCATCTGAAAATCTCCTGGGAGTAACAGTTACTCACAGTAAGAATCAGGATCCAAACTATCATGGTGTGGTAACCTTGACGAAAGCCAACAAGTCACCCCACTCCGTAGAAGGTATGCAATCTCATTGCAAGTTTCAACACTTGAAACTCTCGATATCGGTTTTTACCCCTGACGACCTATGACCTTGACGAAGGCCAACAAACCATAGGCCGCTAGTCAAATTCAACCCGTCATTTCGTGATTAACTCGAACCCACCCGCACATGCCCTTGATGAAGGCCAACAAAACCGTGCGACTGTCCCGGCTAATCGCATCACATGCTGACATGAAGTCATCACTTAGCTACCGTACACTATACCTTGACGAAGGTCAACAAATGCAGTACGAATACTAAGTACTCTACTTTCTGAAATGACAGAGGGCTACGGCAGGTTTTGAAAAAAACGTTTAACGTAATAAACATGATCTCATCGTAAGAACCGAGTGATTTTGTATATTTATAGTTATGTAGACTATTGCTTAATTGTGGATTCCCCGTGAAGGGATCAGGACTCTTACCTCATCGAATGAGATACAGAATATTCGTAACTGAATACCTCTATGCAAAGCAATAGGATACGACTATTCAAGTTGCAAATTTATAGTAACTCAATCTTTTTCCAACGATGTCACTCCTTGTGAAGGGATCTAAGCTCTTTCCTCATCGAATGAGGTGCAGGATATTCCTAACGGAATACCTCAATACAAAACAAAAGAATCGACTATAACACCAATTACTAATATTCAGTTTCTACAATGTTTTTTAAGGTTTATTATCTTTTCATTAATCCGAATCAATGCAATCCCATCAAATAGATAATCACATTACCTAACATTTTCTCATACAATCACAGAAAAGAAAATAGAATGCATATATACGTCATTCGCATTTGCCATGGGGCCCTGGGCCTTCACTGTAAGGTTACTTAACTTACGGCAGGGCCGGGGCAGGGCTAGCGCGGGTGCAAAACATATATAGCATTTATTTATATATTATATATATCACTATATACATTATCGCATGCAGATAATCAACATTACAGGCAAGCGATAAATACCATCACAGACAAGTAATGAAAAATACAGAGATGGAATGGTTGGATTACCAAGAAATCCCGCGTTTCGTTCGAGCCATCAAACGAAACCTGACATTCCCCGGTCGCGTGAATAGCCCGTGCGCAGCCAAAAGCAGACCCCTACGAGTGCGACAAGTTACCAGGCAATCCAAGAAACGAGGCAACTCAACATCATCATCATGAGGGGACACCCAACACTTTCTCGAATCCGGTGACTTGAGCATTCCTCCATGGGTCCATCCTATACCCCCTACAAGCGCGGCATACAACCCGCCAATTTTAGACTTGAGTGACCCGATCTCAACTTCTTGAGATAGCCACTAGTTGTAATCTAGAATCCGGCCGTCCGTGAGCTTCTCTGCGGGGTAATCGTAAACCTGTATTAATACAACGACGACAACGATCGCAACCTGATCATGTCCCGACAAATAATAATATATAAAGCGATGATTGCGGCCACATGTGAACTGCTGCACCCCGGAAAAGAATATACATATAGCGGAAACGGCAGCCATAAGTTGGAGCCCGTCCCGAACAAATAAATATATAAGATGGTTACAAGTATGAATGGAAATACATTACGACATCTCAATTCCGTATAGGGTTATTCATTTCGCGACAATCCAATACATTCCAAACATACAAAATATCAACATATGTACCAAAAAATTTTGATTAAATGAATTGATCAAACGATTTGATCAAATCATTTTTCTTATTGATAATCCGATAAATCCAAAACATATATCCATGTAAATACAATTATTAACTAATGTTTCATGTTAGAACAAAAACTTTGAAGAATCAATTAAAAAAATTTCCACTGCCTCCCAATAATGCTCGGCCAGAAAATCAAAAGCTCTCTATACGGGCTGAAAAATTTACTTGGAGGGATGGAAAAATAATTAATTAATGGTATCGATGTTTTTGAGATGCAACATTAATCAATACATCAAAGCAAATGCTTGCAATTCCTTTAAGAATGGCAGCCTCATGGCATGGGAAAAAAATTTGCAAAGGGAAAAAGAATTGCAATCAAATGGAATATGCTAAGTTTTATTTATCATCAACAACAAATGCAATTACAAGTAAATGATGCTTTGATACCATATAGGTTAACCGGTTCTTGGATCATGAGATTCGCGGCCGCGGTGGAATAGAAAAATCAAATTTTGCAAAACATAGAACCATTTAACTACCAAGATCACACATTTACATCTAATTGCACAAACTAGAAAAACCTAGAGAGCTAGTTTAGGAGTGTTACAACCTTTGTTGTTTTTTCATATGCTCCAATGAAGAACTTGAACTCTAGCTAGACTTTGCGAGCTTCCAGAAGCGGTTGGACGCCGACCTTCTCGCCATAGATGATACGCGTGAAAGCACCAAGGCCAAAACTTCATCTTCACTTCTCAAGTGAAGAAAATCACAAATAAAACTAGCTAGGTTAATGCGTGAGGTGATGTGATCAAGAAAATCATTCTTTTTGAATTCTACCCTCATTTCATACCTCCACCATTTTTGTAGAGAGAGAAAGAAGATGAAGAAGATGAGTCATGGAAAAATATGAATAAAATTTAACTTAAAAAAGAAAAGAGAAGAAAAAATAAAACAAAAAAGAGAAGAGATAAGAAGTATTACTTCTTTCTTTTCTTTTTCAATTCTAATCTTTTCTTTTCTTTTCCTTTTGTGTTTAATCTTAACATATCATGTCTCTTCACATTTTATATATATATATATATATAGAAGAAAATATGTATCAAATATATTTTCATTATACGTATCACATACGCAATGATATATCAGTATCGCATAGTAATATAATATACAGAGAGAGAGTGTGTGTGTGTATCCAATACATAATACTAGAAACCATATCAAAATACGGTCATTAATTCAACACTTGACTTAATATTCCGGCTTTTAAACCGGCTAGTATTTTTTGGACATTCGATTAAATCAAACATTTAATCGAACTTCCGCACATATCCAATACGCACGTCACATCAACGTTTTGCCCGGACTGACACTTTCGTTGTGGGACTCTAAAGACCTGTCAATACGCTGGCAGTAGGTTATATAAGATCATATCCGATTGAATCCGAAACCTTTCCGGATGCAATCCCCTGACGGGGTAACCATAAGCATATCAGTGGAACTAGCTACACGTAACGGCTACCCAGGTATGATCAAGATAAAAGCAGGTCGACGAGCAAACTCATCTGAACCCTAGAAAGTCTATAAGTGACAGTCATCGTACAGTCCGGTCTTTTCTTCTATGAGTATCGCATATCGGGTCTAGGGTTTGGTATTTGTCAGACCCCAATAACTCGATAAGTTATGCGACGGAGGACTCATAACCAACCAAAGATACAACTGACAACACTTATCAGTTTATCTTCACTGCGGTGGCCACCAATTTTTGGTTGTGGTCATGTCTTGCACAGCGCGACATCAACTCCCTATACCAGAAGAGACGAGTCCCCTCAACCGTTCACTGCCTCCACGTGTTTCTGGACTATACCCAACAAAAACCTATTTGCATGACTTCTTTGAGCTATGGTAGGATAGAAGTCTAAGTATAGTGGGAACACACATGAGACACTGTGGCGATCTTAGGTCCAAGAGACTACCCTGTACTCATATTACCAGAGAACTGATATCTGACATTGGTATATTACCAACTAGGAGTTCTTGGTGAGTTCGTCCAATGCAACTCATCCAATGAGCACCTGTATACAATCCTCGGTGTTAAACACCAATAGTTCTGGGATCAGCTATCGCCTTCCAACCGGGTCAGAAAACGTATACACTAGTCTAAACTGGAGTACCGATACCCAATCTCGATACTCCTATGACTAGGAACCTTTAAGGATGTGTTTATCGACTACCCAGTCCCCACTAGTATGATCTGTATCATCGTCCTGATGGTCAAACAAAATCCTAAGGGCTTTATCTCATGTATTAGCGATACGTGATAACTAGTAAAATGTATTCACATGACAGATAATGACAAACCAGATAGCATACTATCATCTCGAGAAAAATTGTTCTCTCGTATAGGTCCTCCTTCAATTACAATAATTGTCTTGAGGGCACCTATATCCAAGAGGCTGTTGTGGAACGAAAAATTTTGTTGTTTAAAACTTGGCGCTAGAAACAACTATCTAGAATCGAAACCAAACATGAAACTAGCAAACTACAAAGAGATTAACTACTGGGATAGAGTTGTTTTACCAAAAGATCTGTGTCCTTCGGTCTTCTATCCTCTTCCTTTGCTCCTTGAGGTCTCCTTGATCGAGCTTGACCGCCAGTCTTCCTCCGTCGAAGATGATCCACTCGAGAGATGTAGTTCATGACTCTAGTTCCACACTAAAAATATAGTGGAACAACTAGAGACTCTAGATTGCTAATTTAGAGTGTCTGGTGATGTAGTGAGTTATTCTTAGTGTATATCTATCTCTCTCCCACTCTTGATTCTCAACACATGAGATTGTAGGGAGGAAGATGAAGAAAGAGGATGTGCTCAAGAAAGGCTGATAAGGAGAGATAAGCAAATGGTGAGAAATGATTTCATCTAAGTGAGAGAAAAAGATAAACAATGGTTTTTTATAAAATATTTTTTCAATATTAAAACACGATCATGCTTGAATAATTTGCACAAATGAATATTCAATTCATTTGTCAATACTATTGAAGCATGGTTCTCACCATACTCACCTCACTACCTTTACACCTCATTTTCCATTTAAATTAATAAATGGAAAAACTAAAATGAGGTGTCCACCTTCTAAAATGTTTTCCGTATAAATACGGAATACACTCTACCGTATATACATACACGTATTCATATCAAAATACGAATACCCAAAGAGATAGAATAACACAAAGAACATAATACTAGAATATACATGTCGAAATATATATACGTAAATTATCAAATCAATACCTGATTTAATTATCCGGCTCAATCCCAAGCCGGCTAGTATTATCAACCGTCCGATCGACAGTCCGGATAACTAGTACAATCATTCGATCGGAACCCTACATGCATCCCGATCGAAATTCCGGGTAACTAGTATAATCAATATATCGGAATCCTGCACGTATCAAAATACGGCTACCACATCATTTCGTCTGAACCGAGGAAACCCTCTTTGTGGGACTCTAAAGACTTAACAGTACGCCGACAGTGAGTTACTAGATAAATCCATAACCACAAGCACGTCAGTGGCACTAGCTGTACGTAATGGCTACCCGGGTACCTATCGAAAAAGGAAGGCCGACGAGCAAGCACATCCGGATCCCTACTGAGCCTATCTGTGACAATCTCCATACAGTCCGGTCTCTTCGTCTGAGAGTATCGCATACCGGGTCTATGAGTGGTAAACGTCAGGCCCTAATAACCCGATAATTCATGTCGATGTCTCTCATGACCAATCCAGGAAACTACTGATCTAACTATCAGTAAATTCCAACTTCCTTGGCTAAGGTCTTATGGTGCTGGTCAATCGAACACAGTGCGATACCAACTCACTATACCGGGAGAGACGAATCCCCAACAATCGCTCACTGCCTCCATGTGCCTCGGGACTGTACCCTACTAAAACCTATTTGCATAACTCAGTAGAGCCGTGGTAGGGTAGTAATCTAAGTACAGTGGGAACTCACATGAGAAAAATGATGATCTCAAGTTTGAAAACTAACATGTACTCATGTCACCTAAGAACTGCTATCTGACAATAAGTATAATACCATCTAGAAGTTTTCGGCGAGTCCGTCCAGTGTACTCACCCCTAGTGAGCACCTGTATACGATCTTAGGTATGAAAGACCAATGGTTGTGGGACCAACCATCGCCCCTCGTCGGGGTCTAAAAACGTATACATTAGTCTACTCCGGGATATCGATGCACAGTCTCGATACTCCCACGACTAGGGACATTTTAAGGATGTGCTTATGGACTACCCAGCCCCCACATGTATGATCGCCATCATAATACCGGTAGTCAAGCAATGATCCTACGGGCTTTATCAACATGTATAAATGATACGTAATAACAAGTAAAACATATGCACATGTTAAGATAAAGACAAACCAAATAGTATACTATCATATCGAGCAAGATTGTCCTGTACATACATATGTCTAAGCATCCACATGTATACATATATAATAATGGCCTCTAGGGTATACATATCATACATTATTCAAGGTGCCCAATCATTTCGGCTCTTTTTTGTTTTTACTCGCTTCTTTTTTTATTGCGAGTTTCCCTATCATTTCGGCTATTTTTTTTTCTTTTTTCATGCTCATCAATTTTGTTATGAGTCAGAGACTTGGGGTCAGATGCCAGCTTCGGTATCAGTATCGCTACAACTAGAATATTGCCATGAGCGATTGATCATATGCCATTGGTAATTTCGGCCAAATGGTGGCTTAGTTAACAGGTTTATAGCCCTGCTAGCTAAGGATTTTTCAACTATTCGAGCCGTGAGGGTCTCATAAAGCTATTTCTCCCTATGGGTGGTGAGGATCTCATATGTGTATTTTCTCTTTAGGAGTCGTGGGGACTTCTAAGTGTATATTACTCTTGTAAGTCGTAAGGATCTTACAGGAATACTTTCTCCTTGCCAGTCGAGGGGATTGCAAGTGTCATTCACCTTGTTGAGCAATATTTCTCATTTTTAGTGGGACTTGGTTAAGACTATATTTATTTACACTCGTGGATTGTCTACAAGGGTCGATATTGGACCAAATATAGGGCATAAATTTATGGTGTTATGATGGCTTAAAAACAGGTTCAGATCCTTATAACTCAAGGCTTCTGAATTCTATAAACCATGAGGGTCTTATAGAGGGTATATTCTCTTTATTGGTCGTGAAGATCTCGTAAGTGTATTTTCTCCTTAGGGTTCGTATGGATTCCTAAGTGCGTTGCTCCTTTGTGAGTCGTAAGGATCTCATGTAGGTGCTTTCTCCTTATAAAGTCATGAGGACTTTGCAAGCGCATCTTTTCCTTTCTTTTAACAAGTTTGTGTTCTTTCGGGCATTCACAAGCTCGCCGGTAGTCCTGCTGTTTTCACTCACGGTGACTTTTTGAGTGTTCATTCATGCCCATTTTGCTTGTTGACATACCCTTTTTTTAGGCGGCCCGTAAGGTAATGCACTAACAGCTGTGGATCACAACATTTTTTGAAGGACCGCATCATATGGGAGCTGGGAAGGATATGGATTGTTTATGGCCATGGATTGTATACGGTGATCAATATAGGGATCCACTGTAGGGTACGGCGCCAGTTTAGGGACATAGTGGTCCATCATTAGTTTAGGGACATTTCGGACCATCATTAGTATAGGGACGTTTTGGTCCGATAGAGACATGGAGAACATGGATCGTTTGTGCCCATGAATTGTGTACGGCTGGTCATATAACCCATACCGTAGGGCAATATATTAGTTTAAGGACATTTCGGTTCATTATTAGTTTATGAACGTTTCGGTCCAACATTAGTTTAGGGATGTTTCGGTCCAACATTCCCATATTTGGGACGAATATCATTTGGCACCACTTTCAAAGTTTTGACTCAGGAAAATAGCGAGCGGGCACAAGCGTTGTCATCCATCATTGACCTAAGTCGTGACTTTTCAGGCGTAGTACATTTTGAGGAATTGACCGTTTATCGGCCGGAATGACCTTTCTCCATGCATGTCCATGAGCAGATAAGCTCTATCTTGGTAGACCTTATCTATGATGTACGGGATTTCATAATTAGGCTCGAACTTCCCCAACTTTGCACGATTGAGAATCATAGGTCTTTTAACAACTAGCACGAGTTCGCGTTGGCGAAATGTTCTCGACCTAGTTAGTTTTTCATATGACCGTGTTATCCTTGCTTTATAAGCCTTTAGATTTTGTTGTGATATAAGGCGGGTTTTTTCAAGAGCATCGAGTTCCTCGAGCTTAAGATGAGAATTTTCTTCATCTTTTAGCTCGTATTGAACTTCCACTCATAGTGAAGGGAGCTCTATCTCCAGTGGGAGTACTTCTTCAGCGCCAAACACCAAAGCGTATGGTGTCGTATTTGTAGCCGTATTGAACGTTGTTCGCGATTGCTGCTTCATTCCTTTCTTCGCTTCAGGATTTTCCTTTTTCATAGGAGTATACAACGAGCTGTGGATGGAGAGTATCATGATCTACTTCTTCCACTGATTGTTAACTGAGATGTCGTATCTTGGCCTTTTCATATATGGCCATTTCGCGACTATAGTTGTCCCGGCTGGCTTGACAAGCTTCTTTTATTATCTTGTCAATTTGCTCTTCGAGCGATGGACTTAAGTTTCTTCGAGCAATACTTTTCTTTTGTTCGGCAATATGGCTGCTTGGAGAAACATTATCTTCTCCATTTGAGCTGTTTATGGCATAGTAACTGTAAATTTGCTCACGCTTCTTGGACCGAACATATCCCAGCCCAGTTGTTTCCATCTTCCCGTTGGGCTTCTTTCGTTGAGTCCTGGGGATATTCCAAATCTTTTTGTAGAATTGATCTTAGAGAACCGTTTGTTCAAGAGGCACACCTTGGTGCTTTAACAGCTTTGCATAATATCTTAGCATACGGATGGGCTGGAACTTGTCAAGAGTGGGATCGGCACCATGCCAGACTTCTTTTTCTACCTTAGTCTCCATAGATTTATAGAAGAGGATCGCCTTTTCATCTCTTCGTCTTGGAGACGCGTAGAAAGTATCCAGCTCCTGCACGCTATATGTATTTAGCGCATCAAGTTCCCTGTAGTGTCGAGGCAGAGTTATCATAATATGTTGACTCTGATCTGCTTCAGCAAGAGTTTGTGTTAATGGGCGAATGGAGAACACCGCATTTGTCTCGTCTTCAGAGTCACTGCCAAAGACTAGGATAAGGTCGATGGTCCGGGCTTATCGTTCTCCCTCTGAAGCTGTCCTGAGTAGACAATTTGTTCATCTTCTTCAAAATCGCTTTCGAAGACCGGGATGGTAGCCACGGATTTTTGCTTATTTTCAGGTCTGTGGCACCTTTCAGTATCCTCAAAGTCCGGTTGAAAGTATTTTGCATTTTCATACTTTCGCACCTCATTCACCAAGAAAGGATTGAGCTCCGCCATGACGGTGTACTCCGAGTCATCTTTGAAATATTTCATACACTGATGTTGTGTAGAAAGGATGACGTTGTACTCATGTAGCCAAGGCCTACTGAGTAGAGTGTTATAACAGGTCTTGACAGTTAGGAATATGTATGCCCTAGAGGCCATTATTGTATGATATAGTGGATGCTTGGACATATATATAGAGGACTTTCTTGCTCAACATGATAGTGTGCTATCTAGTTGCTCTTTATCTTAATATGTATACTGGTATTATTAAACAGTCTCTCTGATACATGTTGATAAAGCTCTTAGGATATTTGCTTGACTACTAGGACTATGATGCGGATCATACAACTGGGACTTGTGTAGTCTACAAGCACATCCTTTAATTGTTCCTAGTCGAGAGAGTATCGAGACAGGGCATCGATATTCCAGTGTTGACCAATGTGTACATTTCTTGACCCTGTATGGGGTGATGGTTGATCCCATAACTATTGGTGTTTGACATCAAAGATTGTACACAAGTGCTCATTAGAGAATGGGTACACTGAACATGACTCGCCGAGAACTCTTAGTTGGTACTATACCTATCGTCAGATAGCAGTTCTCTGGTGACACTGGTATAGGTTAGTCTGTAAACCCAAGATCGTCATAGAGTCTTGTATAGTTCCCACTGTGCTTTGATTTCCTCCCTACCACGGCTCAAAGGTGTCGTGCAAACAGGTGGATTTTGTGTACAGTCCCGAGTCATATGGAGGCAATGAGCGATAGGAGGGGTTTCGTCTCTCCCGGTATTGGGAGTTGATGTTGCACTATACTCGATTGGCTATAACAGCAAGTCCCTGGCCAGGGCTGCTGTTAAGATTTACTGGTAAGAGTTATCAGTAGTTTCTCGAACCGTTATGAGCTATACATCGGCATGACTTATCAAGTTACTGGGGTCTAATGATTCCACCCCTAGACTCGATATGCGACATATCAGACAAAGAAACCGGACTGTATGGTAAGTGTTACTTATAGGCTTCATGGGAGTTTGGACAAGTTTGCTTGTTGTTCTTCTATTCGCTCAATACCTGAGTAGCCGTTACGTCCAGCTAGTACCGCTGACGGCTTGTGGGTAACTGATGTGATCATTACCTACTGCTGGTGTATTGACGAGTCTTTAGAGTCACACACAGAAGTTTCCTAGTTCAAGAGAAACGAAGTAGGTTACATATGCTGATATGTGCGGGGGCCTGATTAAATACGAGTATGTGATGCCGTATTTTAATCTGGCGGTTATTTGATATCAGTTAGGTTATATACGATATAACCGGATTATTGAATCAAGTGTTGATTTGATAATGTGATATACAGATAAATGATATTATTCGATTATATGTGACATAACCAGATTATTAAATCAAGTGTTGATTTAATTATATGATATATACTTTTGATATAATTATATATTAACTAATATTATTGCTCACTAATTATTTGCTATACATTAATATATATATATATATATATTAATGTATATTATATATATATATATATTATATGAAGCATGGTTGATTTCTATTTTTAGAAAATAGAAAAAGATGTGGAAAATGGGGAGAATTTTGTGGAACGGTGAAGCATGGCTTTGATGATTATTATATTGGTCTCGACTCACTATTGAAGCATGGTTCCAATTGTTTATTTGGAAATTATGGATGCTTCAATGAGTGAGGTATATTGATGAGCCATTCTTCATTCTACACAAGACTTGAGTTATTTTTCCTTACTTGAGCTCCTTGCTCTCTAGCTCTCTTCATCTTCCTTCTCACCTCCTCTAAGCTCAATCCCTCACATGAGTTGTGAAACATTGAGCTTGTAAGAACCCTAGTGAGCAAACAAAACCCCTACTTCACCATCCTACACTTGATTAGTAATTAAGTGTAGTGTGTTTACTTCACTAAAGAGTTTAGTGAAGAGGTAGCTTGGATTAGCGGAGCTTCGGGTGGATCATCTTCGGCACGAAGATCACAAAAGAAGCTCGATCCAACTTCAAGTGGAGCCCAGCGGAGTCGCTTGGACTACTACATGGAGTTTGAGAAGAGAAGGACATGGTCTACAAAGGTTCTAGCCTCTTTCTCTTATTGTAAAGTTTTTGTTATATCATGTTAAACCCTAATCATCTAGGTTAGTGTTGATTAGCACCCCGAAATTTTTAAATTGGCATGCTTGATGCTAGTAAAATCCAGTGGTGGTGCTCGTAAAAACTTTCATGGTATCAAAGCCAGATTAGAAGATTAGACGATGTTAGATAGATTATGAAAACGAAATAACCCCGAAACTGGTAACCCAAACACCTAGTTTCTGTTGAATTTTTGAAGCCTTCTGAAATTTATTTAAACAAGTGCAGAAGCTTACATTTTATGTAACTAGAACATCAGAGAAAATTGAGACCCAACACCCAAAATCTCACCGGCCACATCCCCAAAATTGCCGGCCTGGCCGGTCCCCCTTTGATGTATTGGGCTCGATTTTCTATGGTGTTCTGTTGTGGTGTTTTTAGGGTTTCAGGTTATGTTTGATTAGCCTAGTATGCATGTGATGTTAAATTTTCTTTTGGGGCTATTCGGAGTGTTTCGTAGTCGTGTTTTAACATGTTTCGGGTTTAAGTTTGATATGTGATACAATAGTTGGAATCCACATTAAATTAGTTTTGTGAAAACTAGTTTGATTTTATAAATCTAGCATTTTAGTCTCGATTCATCGATTGCCACGGATTTTCGATTCGGATCAAAACTCTGTCGCAATCGCGTATATTACGTGAACGATAGTCGGGAATCTTGTTGAATTATCCGACTGCTTATTGAAAATAGTTTTTAGTTTGAGACTAAAATGCAAGGTTTATAGGTTAGGCATGAAATTCGGAATATGAGATATTCCGAGTTTATGATGTATAAGGAAATTCGGATTCTAATTATTGTAGTTTTTCTTTTTTTTTCTGCGACCGTAAGTGTAAATGTGGGGTATCCCAGTTCTCGTTGCTATATGTCAACGACATTTGGGATACGCGTATTTACTTACGTTGATGACATGAAATGTGATATGTTGCTGTGATATGTAATATTGGATCGTCGTGATTGAATAGACGGGGGGTTTTATGTGAGATGGGAGTTTTTCAATTTTCATTCATGTAAAAGTTGTATGTAATATTCTTTTATTGGGACACTTCCGGGTTAAGGATGATGTCACCATTGATGTATATTATTTACTTTTCCGCATTAGGATAGGCCCAAGACGGGTAGCACAAGTAACCGGGTTCTAGAGTCCAGTGGGAGACCATTTGGAGGAGTCGAGACCGGGTCTCCTAACTTTAGAATTGGCAGGGTTACTTGCCGCTCTCGTAGGGGTGTAGGGATATGGGTATAGCTATTCATCACGATCATGGAATCCGTGTTTTTCATTACTGGCTGAATTTAAAACACGGACCTCCTAGTATATCCAATATTTCATATGTTGACTTCTGTTGCTGAGTTCTGTGATGTGATCATATAGCTGCGTGAGACGAATGCTATATATAATAAACGTTGCTTATGTTTTGCACCTGCACTAGTCCAGCCCCCGCTCTACCGTTAGTTAAGTAACCTGACGGTGCATGATGAGGACCCGTGGCGAATGCAGATGGCATAAGCGTACGTTTTATTTCTGTTTCTTTTGTGTGATGTTTAAGGAAACATAAATGATGGGACTTCATTAATGAGATTAATGAAAAGAAAAGAAACCTAAAGATGTTGTAGAATAGAAATTTTTAAAAGGTAGCTCTAGTTCTTGCTTTGCATAGTGGTATTCCTTGATGAATATCAAGCACCTCATTCGATGAGGAAAGAGCCGAGATCCCTTCATCGGGAGTGACCTCTTTAACAAAACTAGAAAATACTGCAACCCACTCAGCTTTGTTTTTATAGCTTCTCTAGTTCTTGCTTTGCATAGTGGTATTCCTTGATGAATATCAAGCACCTCATTCGTTGAGAAAAGAGCCGAGATCCTTTTACCAGGAGTGACCTCTTTAGCGAAACTAGAAAAAGCTACAAAAAACACTCCTTTTCAAATCACTAGATTATACAACGATATCAAGTTCATTACGTTAAAGGTTTTCTTCAAAATCATTCATAGCCCTCTGTCATTTCAGATAAGTGCTATTTAGTATTCGTGATGTGTTTGTTGACCTTGTCAAGGAGTAGTGTGCGGTAGCTGATTAGTGTTTATCTGCCGTATGTGATGCGATTCGATTAGGGTAGTCATACGGTTTTGTTGACCTTGTTAAGGGTCGTACGGGTGGGTTTAATTCAATCACGAAATGTCGGGTTGAACTTGGCTAGCGCTTATGATTTGTTGACCTTGTTAAGGTCATAAGTTGCTAGGGGTAAAAACAGATATTGGGAATTTCAAGTGTTGAAATTTGCAATGAGATTGCATACCTTCTATGAGATAGTTGGATCCCGATACCCACTGCAAGTAAGAGTTACTCTTGGGAGAGTTTTCCACTTTACAATTAGCTTATCCATTAGGTGTCTAAGAAAGGTGTTAACGGGGTTATGCCCCTGCGGAAATGAGATTATTTAATTAGTTCCATGCGAAAGCATGGAGAGACTCTCTCGGAGTACCAATACCTGCCTGGCTGACTGATTGACGAACTTGTAGGGTGTAATAAATCCCGGCTAATCTTACCTTTTATGGTTTGAAGGAAGATTTGATAAAAAATAGTGGGAGCTATCCTGATTAGATAAAATAATAACCAATCTAATCTTGCAAAGAGCGCATGCAAAAGTGATTATCCTGCTCTCTCTCCTGGTAGCGACCAATGACACGCCTTAATCAAGATAATAATATGGATGTATTGACCGAACCCACTTATTATACTGGGCTAGGTTCCACTCTATCTTATGACTGTCATAAAGTCAGAGCAAGGAATAGTAGAATACCCGGATTCCCACTCCACCCAAAATGAAGAAGGAGCATGTTGATGCATGTTTTTCGGATGTGTTCGTTACCAAGTACCGTTTCTCTGTTTGCTCTATGTCCTAGGTATTGGATACCGGATCAGGATCCCACGTATATAATTTGTTATATGGGTTAAGTAGAGGTATAGAACTGGGAAAAGGTAATATGTCCCTCAGAGAAGGGAATGTTGCAATTGTTGCAGCCAAAGCAGTTGGCGAATATCACCTTATATTACCAAGTGGTAACACAATGATTCTGAGCGACTGTTATTTCGTACCAAAAATATTGTGAATGTTTTCCTAAATCAAGTGTTGATTGGGTATGGTACGTTGTATAACGGTATATACATTCTAAATCATAAAACAGTTCTAAGTATACAGAACACACACAAGAAGAATAGTTCAGAAATGAACGAAGCCTACTTGTGGCATTGTAGACTAGGTCATATCAATGTGACAAGACTGACAAAGTTGCATAAGGATGGATATTTGAATCCGTTCGAATTTACATCTTATGAAACTTACCAGTCATGTTTCAAAGGCAAGATGACCAAAATTCCATTTACTGGACACGGAGAAAGAGCTACTGAACTCTTGGGACTGATATATAGTGATGTATGCGGTCCTATGTCTATACATGCCAGGAATGGTTCTACATACTTTATTACATTCACCGATGATCTCTCAAGATACGGACATGTGTTCCTGATGAAACACAAATCTGACTCTTTTGAGAAATTCAAGTAATATAAGTACGGAGTTGAGAACCAGATAGGTAAAAGTATTAAAATCCTTCGATCTGATCGGGGAGGAGAATACTTGAGCACGGAATTCAGAGACTACTTAAAAGAGAATGGGATTCTCTCTCAACTTACTCTTCCGTATACATCACAGCACATTGGAGTTTCGGAGTGAAGGAATCGCACCCTATTAGATATGGTGCGCTCTATGATGAGTACTGTTGAGTTACCTATTTCCTTTTGGGGTTATGCACTTGAGACAGCTGCGTACCTATTGAATCAAGTTCCATCAAAATCTGTGCCTAAAACACCATATGAGATATGGAGTGGAAAGTGACCATAACTTAAACGAGTTAAGATATGAGGTTGTCCGGCTTATGTCAAAAAGCAAAATCCGGACAAGCTCGAGATATGGTCAGTTCTTTGCAACTTTGTGGGATATCCTAAAAATTCACATGGATATATCTTCTAGCACACTGAGGAACAAAAAGTGTTTGTTTCTCAATATGCCACCTTTTTAGAAAAGGAATTTCTTGTAAGAGAAATTAGTGGTAATGAGGTAGAACTGGAAGAAGTTCCAGCCGAACAAACTACAACAGATAATTTGGTGGAACCAGAGGATTCGATAGTCCCCGACAAACCTCAGCCACTCCGCAGATCTAGTAGGGTTCCTCATCCACCTGAAAGATATTATGGTTTTCTCATAGATGGTGAGAGTGAAGATTGCATCATGGAAGATGATGACCCAACTAGTTTCGAGTAGGTCATCACAAGTGGGGACTCTGTGAAATGGCTAGATGCTATGCGATCTGAGATGGAATCCATCTACACCAACAAAGTATGGACTTTGGAAGTTTCTCCTGAAGGGGTAAAACCCATTGGGAGCAAGTGGATCATTAAGAAGAAATTTGGTGTAGATGGAAAAGTTAAGACTTTCAAAGCTAGACTGTAGCAAAAGATTTTTGTCAACGACCAGGTGTCGACTATGATGAAACCTTTTATCCTGTCGCCATGCTTAAGTCCATCAGGATTCTACTTACCATTGCTGCATACCATGACTACGAAATTTGGAAGATGGACGTCAAGACCGCTTTTTTAAATGGTGATTTAGAAGAGAGCGTGTACATGACACAGCCAGAGGGCTTCGTAGACAGTGGGAGCAGCGGAAGCGTGTGCAAGCTGCTTAAATCAATCTACGGATTAAAGTAGGCATCGCGGAGATGAAACATCTATTTTGATGAAGCTATCAAAGAGTTTGACTTCATCAAAAGCGTAGATGAACCTTGTATATCCAAAAAGGTTGTAGAGAGTAAGGTTGTCTTTCTCGTATTGTACGTGGATGACATACTCTTGATAGGAAACGATGTTCCTATGCTACACTCGGTCAAGCTCTTCTTATCACACAAGTTCCCCATGAAAGATCTAGGTGATACCTCCTACATCCTGGGGATAAAGATCTGTAGAGATAGATCTAAGCGGATGTTGGGATTGTCCCAATTCAGGTACATAGACACCATACTAAAGAGGTTTAGTATGGAAGATTCTAAGCGTGGTAATTTACTCACTTTCTCAGGAATCACTCTCTCCAAAGAGATGTCTCCAAAGACTGATTTGGAGAGGGCTCGCATGCAATGGATACCCTATGCTTTGGTAGTCGGGTCAATCATGTATGCGATGTTATGTACCAGACCGGATGTACCTTACTCACTAGGTGTTATGAATAGGTATCAATCAGATCCAGGGGAGAAACACTGAACAGCTGTGAAGAACATTCTTAAGTACTTGAGAAGGACTAAAGAAATGTTCTTGGTGTATGGTAACGGTGAACTCTAGGTGGAGTCCATTACCGATTCGAGCTTCCAGAGTGATAAGGACGACAGTAAGTCGGTCTTGGGTTTTTTCTTCACCCTCAATGGAGGGGCGGTATGTTGGAAGAGTTCCAAGCAAGATAGTGTAGCAGAGTCGACGATGGAGGCTGAATATATCGCTGCCAACGATGTTGCCAAAGAAGCTGTCTGGATGAACAAGTTCATTACTGAACTTGGTGTGGTTCCATCCATTGAGCATCCAATACCTGTGTATTATGATAACAATGTGGCTATGGGTTTAGCCAAGGAACCCTGGCCCATCAGAGATCCAGAAATATTCTTAAGCGGTATCATCTGATCCGGGAGATAGTAGATCGACGGGAGATCGAGGTCAGGAGAGTTAACACGAAAGACAACGTAGCGGATCCACTCACGAAGGCCCCCCCAGACACAATTTGAGAGACTTTTTGGGATGTTGGGTATGAGAAACTATAACAACTGGCCTTAGTGCAAGTGAGAGATTGATAGAAATATGTATGCCTTAGAGGCCATTATTGTTTGATATAGTGGATTCTTGGACATATATATAAAGGACTTTCTTGCTCGACCTGATAGTATGCTATCTGGTTCCTCTTTATCTTAATATGTACACTAGTATTATTATACTGTCTCTCTGATACATGTTGATAAAGCCCTTAGGTTGTTTGCTTGACTACCAGGACTATGATGAAAATCATACTACTGAGACTTTTTAGTCTACAAGCACATCCTTTAATTGTTCCTCGTCGAGGGAGTATCGAGACAGGGCATCGATATTCCGGTGTAGACTAGCGTGTACGTTTCTTGACCCTATATGGGGCAATGGTTGATCCCATAACCATTGGTGTTTGACATCAAAGATTGTACACATGTGCTCATTAGAGAATGGGTACATTGAATAGGACTCGCCGAGAACTCGTAGTTGGTACTATACCTATCGTCAGATAGCAGTTCTCTGGTGACACTGGTACAGATTAGTCTGTAGACCCGAGATCTTCATAGAGTCTTGTGTGGTTCCCACTGTACTTTGATTTCCTCCCTACCAAGGCTCAAAGGAGTCGTGCAAACAAGTGGATTTTGGGTACAGTCCCGAGTCACATGGAGGCAATGAGCGATTGGAGAGGTTTCGTCCTTCCCAGTATTGGGAGTTGATGTTGAGCTATGCTCGATTGGTTATAACAGAAAGTCCCTGGCCATGGCCGCTGTTGAGACTTACTGGTAAAAGTTATCAGTAGTTTCTTGAACCGTTATGAGCCATACATCGGCATAACTTATCAAGTTACTAGGGTCTGACGATTCCACTCCTAGACTCGATATGCGACATATCAGACGAAGAGACCGGACTGTATGGTAAGTGTTACTTATAAGCTTCACGAGAGTTTGGACAAGCTTGCTTTTTGATCTTTTATTCGCTTAATACCTGGGTAGCCGTTCGTCCAGCTAGTACCGCTGACGGCTTGTGGGTAACTGATGTGATCATTACCTACTGCTGACGTATTGACGAGTTTTTAGAGTCCCACACAGAAGTTTCCTAGTTCAAGCGAAACGAAATAGGGCACATATGCTGATATGTGCAGGGGCCTGATTAAATACGAGTATGTGATACCGTATTCTAATTTGGCGGTTATTTGATATCAGTTAGGTTATAGGTAATATAACCGGATTATTGAATCAAGTGTTGATTTGATAATGTGATATACAGATAAATGATATTAGTCGGTTCTATGCGATATAACTGAATTATTAAATCAAGTGTTGATTTAATAATATGATATATATTTAAATTTGATATAATTATATATTAACTAATATTATTGCTCACTAATTATTTGCTTATCTTTATATATATATATATATATATATATATATATATATATATTATATGAAGCATGGTTGATTTTCTATTTTTAGAAAATAGAAAAAGAGGTGGAAAGTAGGGAGACTTTTGTGGAATGGTGAATTATAGCTTTGATGATTATTATATTAGTCTTGACTCACTATAAAAGCATGGTTCCAATTGTTTATTTGGAAATTATGGATGGTTCAATGAGTAAGGTATATTGATGAGCCATTCTTCATTCTACCCAAGACTTGAGTTATTTTTCCTTACTTGAGCTTCTTGCTCTTTAGCTCTCTTCATCTTCCTCCTCACCTCCTCCAAGCTCAATCCCTCACATGAGTTGTGAAACTTTGAGCTTGTGTGAACCTTAGTGAGAAAACAAAACCCCTACTTCACCATCCTACACTCGATTAGCAATTAAGTGTAGTGTGTTTACTTCGCTAAAGAGTTTAGTGAAGAGGTAGTTTGGATTAGCGGAGCTTCGGGTGGATCATCTTCGGCACGAAGATCGCAAAGGAAGCTCGATCTAACTTCAAGTGGAGCCTAATGAAGTCGCGTGGACTATTACACGGAGCTTGAGAAGAGAAGGACACGGTCTACAAAGGTTGTAGCCTCTTTCTCTTAGTGTAAATTTTTTGTTATATCATGTTAAACCCTAATCATCTAATTTAGATTCTAGGTTAGTGTTGATTAGCACCCCAAAATTTTTTAAATTTTCATGATTGATGCTAGTAAAACCCAGCGGTGGTGCTCGTAAACACTTTCATTGACATCAATAGCATGGAATTTGGTGTCAGTGACGAGCAGCCCGAAGCGGAATGTCAATATTATGGACCCAAGCGTCCATGACAACTGCGAGTCAAACCCCGAGATGGTAATTTTTTCTCGTGTAAGATGCCGAACATTCATACATATTTCTTTCAGAACACTCACGTTAAGAAGATTGACGGAAGATCCGTTGTCGACAAGGATTTTCCCTATCTTGACATTGTGGAAGTACCCGCTGACATATAGCGGTCGATTATGTTCGCATGCAGTGAGGAGTAGATCTTCATTGCTGAATGTGATGTCAGCCATGTGGACCTCTGCCAATTCATTTTTCATTTTTTCTTTAACGAGGAAAGCTTGAAACTGATCAGGCTCTTGCAGGGCTTTGATTAAGGAGTCTCGTGCCTCTTTGGACAAGAGCAAAGTATCCAGTATGCTCAGTTGTGAGGGTATCTTCCTTAGATGTGTGAGGACATTATATTCCACCATGTTTTTCTTAGGCAGGACTTTCTCGGCGAGCTCTTTACCCACCTTTTCATCAAGGGCAATCTCGTCGGGCATTTTCCTCTTCCCTTTACCCTTTTTATTCGAACCCTATTTTGCCGGTCCAAGGTTCTTTTCAGGGAGCGTGCGGTTACGCAGCTGAATATTCTCGCAATCCTTTTCCTCTTCTTCTTTCTCCAAGACGGAACTTTCAAAGAGAGGGTTGAGAGGCATTTCATCCTCAGAATCGCTCCCGAACATGAGAACCTGAGGTTTTTCACCTTCTGAACTGGTACCGGCTATATGACAGCCGTAGTTGCTTCCTTATGCACTGTCATTTCACCGTTCTTATCTCAACGAGCGTGAGCTTCACGTTTTTCCTTTTTGAAGTGTTTTCTATAGGCAACATATCCTTACTACTACTTATTGAAGGCGTTGCATTCCTCGATGGGATGAGCGATCCTTCGATGGTATGCGCAGTATTTTGGATGTCACTCTCCACCATCGAAATATAGGACCCCAGGAGTGTACATCATGAGAGGTGATAGCCTCATCCCAAGCGATAGAGCATCGGAAAACCACTTCTCAGTTTTGATCATGCTCTTATTTTTTGCAGGCATGCATTGGATTGGTCGGAGAGCTTTACGACTCGTCCTCACCACAGTTTCTTTGTTCAGACGCTGACATTTAGCCTTTTCATATATGGTCGTCTCGCGTTCTTGGCCAATTTTGCTCTTTTGAAAAGCTTCTTTTAGTAGCCTTTCAATCGAGTCCTCTTCCGGCAATTTTGGGAGTTTAGCGCCGATTCTGGCCCCATGTGGCAATTTGCTACACGTTCTCCTGCTTCGTTTGATGAGTCACTTTCCTCCTCCTCATCATCGTTCTCGTCCTTAAGAATATGCTTGAGGAATTCTTGTGACTGGCGTTCGCGCTTTCTAATTCTATTCTTCCAGCGTGTCTATATATTTCAAGAGGTCTATGCGCTTGTCGATAAATTCAGCAGGCTGCACAGGCTTCTTAGTCTTCTTCTTTTTCTTAGAAGATTTCGAAGGCTTGACTTGGGGACTTTTCCCCTTGTTGGTGGTTTTCGGCGCTGGACGCGGTTTCGACATCCCTACTATAATTTCGGACTCAAGCTAGCTTTTCCACTTGATCGTCAGACAAGCTTGTAGATCCTTCAGCATTCTTTTAGTCTTTTCTGAAAAGAATACTTCCCATAGAGCTTCTTCCACGAGCGAGCAGGATGCCCCCTGCACATCCACCTTTTTGAGAGCGTACTTTTGGGGCAGATCTATCCTCTAATTATCAAACAGTGTGAATTTCCTCTGTTGATACTGGTCCTCAACCATGTTTTTGAAGATGTAGCAGTTCTCAATTGGATGGCTCACCATCCTATGATAGGAGCAGTAGTTGGGGTCATTGACATCGTCGGCTTGTGCAGGTCGCCATAGGTCTGGAAATATGATCAGATTATTTCGCATCGCCAGCTAAAACAATATTCTCGTCTTATCGTGAGGGAATGAATAAGAACATCCCAACCTTTCTTCCAAGGATGGGCATGTACAAGTGTTGTTTTGGTGGACAGGTGCTTTCGGACCGCCCGGTTGTTGCTACGCATTAGTGACAAAGGCTTCTTTTCCTTTGCCCTTATTATTCCGGGGGTTCTTGCTTGTAGAGGAAGGACCATGACCCATTTGATCCATCTAGGCTACCTTAACAATCAGCGCCTGGAATGTGATGGCCTTGAAGAAGGTCATAAACTGGGATACGTTTGTCTGGGGATCAATAGTCCCACTGAACATTCCCACAGTTGGAGACTCCTCAATACGTTGTGTTGGCTATAGTGCCCTCAAGGAAATTATTGTAATCGAAGGTAGGTGATTATGATGATTGAGGGAGGACCTATACGGATAGAGTCTTAATCAAGATGATAGTATGCTATCTGGTTAGTCTCTGTCATCATGTACATGCATTATGTGGTATTACTGATCACTATTACATGTTGATAGAGCCCATAGGATTCTTGCTTGACTGTCAACATTATGATGGCGATCATATACGCGTGAGCTGGGTGGTCTATAAGCACATCCTTAAATGTCCCTAGTCGCGAGTGTATCGAGACTGGGCATCGATACTCCAGAGTAGACTAGTGTATACTTATCGAGACCCCGACGAGGGGAGATGGCCAGTCTCACAAGCCATTGGTGTCAGTTAGTCACCTATGATAGCATACAGGTGCTTATTGGGTTATGAGTACACTGGACGGACTCGCCGGGAACATGCTAGTTAGTGTTATACCTATTGTTAGATAGAAGTTCCCAGGTGACATGTGTACAGGTTAGTCTGTCGACCTGAGATCGTTATTTGTCTCATGTGAGTTCCTACTATTCTTTGATTACTACCCTACCATGGCTCAAAGGAGTCATGTAAACAGGTTATAGTTGGGTACAGTCCCGAGCCACATGGAGGCAGTGAGCGAATCATCGGGGATTCGTCTCTCCCGGTATTGGGAGTTGATGTCACGTAGTGCATGGGTGGCCATCACCAGAAATACTTATCCAAGGTAGACGAGAATTACTGATTTGGATCAGTAGTTTCTCAGTTGGTAACGGGCTTCATACCGACACGAAATATCGTGTTATTAGGGGTCTGAATTTATCCACCCCCTAGACTCGATATGCGATACTCTTAGACGAATAGAACGGACTGTACAGAGATTATCACGGACAGGCTGAATAGGGGTTCGGATGAGTTTGCTCGTCGGCCTCCCTTTCGCTCAATACCGGATAGCCATTACGTACAGCTAGTGCCGCTGACATGCTTGTGGTTAAACCCACTGCCAGCGTATTGACGAGTCTTTAGAGTCCCACAAAGAGGGTTTCCCAGCTTCGGGCGAAACGATGTAGAGGCCGTATGGTATTACGGCAGGGTTCGATCATATACGTGCACTTGTGCACGTATCATGATTCGGAAGGATAATACTAGTGGGCTTTGGTTTAAGCCGGATCCTAGTATTAGATTATTGGATTATTTTCGTCACTTTGTATTCGTATTTTTTCGGAATACGAATACGGGTATGTATATACCGTGAGTGGTATTCTTGTAATTTATTACAAGGGTGCTTCTAGAAGAAGACACCTCATTTGTCATTAACCATTTTGATTAAATGGTTAATGAGGTGGAGGGATGAGATGTTCTTTGTATTAAATGAAGCATGGATTTGTGGTGACTCATGGGATGACTCATGGAGTGACTCATGATTGCATTATTGTAGCATGCTTGATTTTTGTGTTATGAGATTTTTTTTGGTATGCTTGATTTGTTCACAACACTTAGCCATTTTCATGGTGGCTCACTACACAACACTCTCATCCTCTCTATCTTGCTTCTTCTACCTCCACCCTAAAAGTCTGATGTGTTGAGAAACCAAGGATGTTATGAGACATATTAATCCATCATTAGACTTTACATCCTCTAGGCTATCTAGTTTAGCGAACTAGGTACCCTAATTACCTCGGTTTTTAGGTTGGAGCTCGAACTGCAAATTCTCAGGTGGATCATCATCGATGGAGGGAGACTGACGATCAAGCTTGATCATGGAGACCACTACGAGCTTAAGAAGATGGTAAAAGACCGAAGGACACGGATCATTCGGTATAACCATTCTAACTCCTATTTAGTTTGCTAGCTTATAGGTTTATGGTAGATCCGGTTTATCGTGTTGTTCTAGCGCCAGTTTATAAAAAATTTTGTTCCGCAAACGGTCACAGTAGATGGCTAGGGTGCTGGCATAACCCAACATGGTATCAGAGCCAACCCATAAATCCTAAACTAGCAGTTTAAACGATGTTTAAAGTAACGAAACCGAAACAACTCCGAAACAATCCGCGCAATATTCAAGTTTCCGTCGAATTTTATTAGTCTTCTAAATTTTTTTTAAACAATTGCAGAAGGCTATTCATGTGATAACTAGAACACCATTAAAACACGAGCCCCAAATTCCAAAATTTAGCCGGCGAGAATGCCATAATACCCGGTCTGGCCGGTCCTATAATGGTTTTGGGACTTGTAATTTTTGTGGTATTCTAGGTTCTTGAATATTGGTTTTTAGGTATTGTTTTTTTTTGCCCAATTACATATTATGTTATCTTTGGTATTAGGGCAATACGGAGTATTTCAAAGTCGCTATTTTTAACACCGTTTATAAGTTTTCAGTACATACAATACTATCTGCGACCGTGAATATCATTAGAGCGTTATAACTCATCTAACTGCTATATGTTCTTTTAGACAGGTTTGAGAACATGGCATTCACGTTGATGTTCTGTGTTGTACTGAGGTTGCGGTTGGATTGTCGCGGTGGATAGCTTGCGGTGCAATGGTATTTGTACAGTTGAAATTCATTTGTACATTTGATATTGCGGGGCGAGCGTCCGACATGTGGTCTGCCGTCTCTACCAGTTTGTATATTATTTGTTTGGGGCACGACCGGGTTGAGGTCGATGTCACCCTTGTACATATATTTTCTTTATCTGTACTAGGATTACCCCACGGAGGAGTGCTCGAATAGCTTGGTTCTAGAGGGCAATGGGCCCGCATCTCATGGCGTTGAGACGGAGGGGGCCTTACTCTAGAATTGGCGGGCTATTCGCCGCACTCATAGGGGGTATAGGAGGACCCACGGAGGGGTGCTCAAGTTACCGGATTTCGTGAAGTGCTGGATGGCCCATTCACTTTGTTGATTGGGGTTGCCTCACTTCTGGGATTAGCGGGTAACTTTCCACGCTCGTAGGGGTCCAGGTTTTCATTGCACAGGCTATCCACACGACAGGGAATGTCGGGTCTCATTTGCGGCTCAAATGAATCCTAAGGCTCCAAGATTATCCACCATTATATCTTGCTTGCTGAGATTCTGTGATTTTGCTTATATCATGCCTGGGAAGAATGTTATATTATTTATATATATAGTAGTAGATGTTGTATATGTTTGCACCCGCGCTAGTCCAGCTCCCGCTCTGTTGTTAGTTAAGTAACCTAATGGTGCATGACGGGGCCCCATGGCGAATGCGGATGGTATATACACACATTATATTTTCGTTCTTTTTGGTATGATATGGATTAATTGATGGGATTGTATTAATTCTGATTAATGCAAGAAAAACAAATCTATATGATGTTGTTGGAACCAAGTTTTTGAAAACTGACATTACAAACGTTCTTTTTTGCTTTGCACAGCGGTATTCGGTTATGAATATCAAGCACTTTATTCGATAAGGCAAGAGCCGAGATCCCGTCATCGGGAGTGACCTCTTAGACAAAAGTTTGCGTCAGTGTAATAACTTCACTATAGTCGATCCTTTTCGTTGCATCATGGTATTCAGTTTTGAATATCTTGCACCTCATTCGACGAGGAAAGAGCAGAGATCCCTTCACAGAGAGTGACATATTTAGCAAAAGTTTGCGCCACTATATATTTGTAAAACCACATGGTTCCTTCAACGATATCAAGTTCATTACGTTAAAGGCTTTTCGCCAAAAACCAGCCGTAGCCCCCCATCATTTCAGATTAGTATTGCTTAGTATTTGTGCTACGTATGCCGTGCATTTCTGAGGCGTAGTGTTCGGTAGCTATGTAATGCTTTTCTGTTGCATGGATATGTGGATTGGTTAGGACAGTCGTACGGTCATGTTGGCATTCTCAAGGACACGTACAGGTGGGTTTAACACAATCAAGATAAAGACGGGTTGAACTTGACTAGGACTCTTTGATATGTTGGTATTGTCAAGGTCACTTGGGTCCTAGGGATAAAAACCACATCGGGAGTTTCAAACATACAGGAAACATGCCAGGCATGCGCATACCTTCTGGAGTGTGGTGACTTGAGTGGCTTCCATCAACTTATCATGCGATGATAGTTGGATCCCGATTCCCACTGATGAGTAGGTGTTACTCCTCGGGTAATTTTAGATGATCCCGACTAATTCACCTTTTAGGGTTTGAAGGAGAATTCGAGGAAACAGTAGGAGCCATCCTGATTAGATAAAGTGATTAACTAATTTAATCTAGGTTAGAGTGCACGCCGAGTGTTTCTTTTCTCTATCTCTCTTTGGCAGCGACCATGGCCTGACCTTAAAAACTCATGAACCAAATTAACCGAATCTTCTTAAAACACTTTGACTTTTGGATTGTTATTTAGTCGCATATATCATTGCCACTCCTACATCTCCTTTGCATTTTTCCAGAACACTCCATATCACTACGAAGATCCATATTGATTTGATATACCATCGTATAATTACATACGAACTCTGTAACAACCCTAAACATTCTGTACAGAATTTTTTCAAAAATAAAGAAAGGAATACCTAAGCCTCAGCACAAGTTATAAATTTAATTTGCTTTAGAACAACAAGAAATCACTTATAGCTCATTGGTAAAGCCTTGCACTGCTGTGATATAGCCCCTGTGTTCAAATCCCCCCAGCCACATATTATTTTTATTGTTTTTCTTTTAAACTTTTAGAAGCTCAAAAGTTTGCACGTGCACTGCACGTAAAATGAAAGGTCACAATAAAAACAAACATGTGGAAAATGCTATTTGAACAGCCTAGGACACATGGACCCAATCCATGCCCTCCAAGATGACCGATGAAATCTTGATTTGGGCCGGCACCATCGGTCCAAACCGTACCAAATGCTCCCAAAATTTAACCATAGCACCGCTTAGTCTACCCTACTACCCCCATATTGTTTATTTACTTTAAAAACATCAAGAGAGTGATAATTCCTTTCTTTAATCCATTTTTAATGCACATTTTAATTCCATTCTTCATTACCCTAAACCCTAATTTTCCTTATAAATACCACACTCCATTTCACCCCTCCTCATTCAAAAAAATCCCATACAAAAACTCTCTAAAATTTCCAAGTCCCAAGTTGTACAAGTAGAGTTAACAAAGGTCGAACTTCCGAAGATGTTTCGGGAAGATTTCGGCAACGAAATGACTCCCCGACGATCCCAAACTCTCCCCTATCTCTTCTCTTGTTCTTCAACCTGCAAGTCCCCTCTCCCTTCTCATTTGCTATTCTAAAACTTCTCCTTTTCAGAACTCATTGGAAGCGGAGTTTTTCCGACTTCAGATTCATTTTTCTTTAAAAAATCTATTTTTCTTAAATAATAAAATACAATATTCTCTCATAATGATCAAAACATAAATAAATACATTAGAACAAGTTTCACCGTAAAATAATTCATGTTGCAATTTTTATTTCACTTTTACAGTAAAATACCAGCATTTTACATACAACTTATAACTGTCCAACTTAACCGTATTACCTTTAGATAACTCATGAGGTAATGATCTACCTCATCACAACACGCATTTTTGTTATAGCACGATGAATTTTGGGATTTTAGTTTGTGGGAAAATACGATTTTACGAATAAATACATAAAACATTCAAAAACCATTTTCTTTAAAAAGTGTGTAATGTAATTCCGTGCAATTGCGCCTCTACAACCCATTTTGGGGAACCCCGATCGGGATGGTGCGGATTATCGCATATCCTCGGGCCTAGTAGAGCGAGATGCAGACCTCCGTAAGGAGATCTTGATGGAGTTTTTAATGCTATTTTTAAAAAAATACGGTTTCTACAAAATAAATAAAATTTATTTTTATTAAATACATATATATATATATGAATATTATCAAAAGATCTATTTTAAATATATTATACAAATATTCCATGTTTTCTAAATCAAAGGAATCACAATTACATGAAAGTACCATTTCAATATAATACAATTCCAATAAAATACCATATATAATGAAAACTAGGTTCTACTCACTAGAAAATTTCACTTTTATAAAATATACATTTAAAACCCTAAAGACGATAATTAAATACTTGAAGTGTATTTTGAAAAATATATCAAACTATTTTTACATAAAACCCCCTCAAGTTGTACAAATTACAATAAGGACCCAAGTAAACATAGGTTTAAGCGGGACCAATTCTCTTGAGCCTCGGGGAGCCGAAGAATGTGGGTGCTTGCCTATCTAAGATAGTCAATCTAACAACGGTGTTATCAATATGATAATTATCTTGGAAAAAGACACAAATCCTATCGTCCGTGTGCAGCAGTTACCGATAACTCCAAAACAATCAGGACTTCAATTCTGTTTAAAAGTCTGACTCGGTTCAAGTCATGGTCAAATCTGAAATCAATCTGACTTGAATTCAATTCAAGTATAACTACAATACAACATGAATCCGTCTATACAAGAATTCAATCTATATGAATCCATGAATACCAGAATATAATCCATAACAACATGAACATAACTGAACCGAAACGTGGATATACCCTGATTTATATGACTATCCATTTACATCCATTCCGTCTACTGATATCATGGTTTCAGCAAGTGTTCCATTTATCACAAGTCAATACAATCAATACAATAAACATTACGGGGGTTTATAAAGGGGTAGAGTGTTACGGAACATGTTAAAGGTGGCATGAGGTGGTCACTTAAGACATAATTACATCCATGCCATTGTTCCGTGGTATTTTTGATGGAGCCTTGTACTATGGGTTACCAAAGTCTACGGTGTAAGTTGGACTCCTCTCGTATACACTGGCATATTCTGTACCAAGCTACAAACAACCGCGTTAATATTATAATCAAACACTACTAGTTATACTCTCTTTCTGGCTATTCCATCTCTACCCATCTTTGGGACTTACCGAGCGATTGTTCACTAACGATATTCCTTTTCTTCTTCTTCGGAATGTTGTCAGGTGGATCGGACGCACTAGAGATCGAGACCTGCCAGGAGCACTTGGAGCAGACCCCTAAGCAGTACTCTGAAGACCCCGAGCTATAGTCACTTGTACATATTTTCATTTATGTTATGTCATTGTTTAGGCATTGCTTTCCATTCATGTATTTACATTTCTAGTTGTACCTGTAAAAGAATGTTTAATAAATAAAGTTGCTATTCAATTACAGCTATTGTCATTTTTCTTGTGTACATTAACTTTATATTGCTTAGATACGCTTAGCGTGTTTACTTCTGAGTAAATATATCGCGTGGCCCATCATGTTCTCTTCCCGTATAATGGGAAGCGGGGCGTGACAAGTTTTGTTGGCGGCCCATGCAGGTCAGCTCTGTATAGACATGCAGGTCAGTTCTGCATGGACATGCAGGTCAATTCTGCATGAAGTCCTAAGCAACATAGCACAAGAATTAGCAACTAAAAACATTCTTTACATTTCACATTACTTGAATCTTAAAATTTTACATACTTTGAATCTATTCTAACCCTATTTTTCTTTCAAGGTTATGGATTCTCCAAACAACACCAACACCAATTTTAACAACATACTACCACCTCTACCGCTTACACCTATCGTTGCTGCTCCGATCAATGAGCAGACGGTACTGCTTGAGGCAATCCGCAGCCTCCTAGAAGGACGACAGCAGCGGATTGCTATTCTGATGAATCGCTAGAAGCGGAAGCGCCCGGAGTGAAGCATTTCTGGGCATTGCACCCAAAACAATTTTCGGGACAAAAGAGCTCCCTTGAAGCTGAAGAATGGGCTCAGAGTATTGAGGATGATCTGGAAGCAGCATAAGTGCCAGAAATTGCTTGGATACGAGTTGCGAAGCTGCAACTCACCGACAACTCCCGAGTTTGGTGGAAGGCGGAAGAAAGCCGTCTTGACCAACCTATTGAATGGAGGACTTTTCGCGACATGTTCGACACGAAATACTTCCCAGAGACTGTCTGATTTGACATGGAGCAGCAATTTATTCATCTACAACAGGGTTTGATGTGGACCAAGTCCGTGGATGAATATGATGCTAAGTTTACCATGCTCAGTAGGTAAGATATGTCTCAATGTTCGATTTTCAAATATCACATACTACAAAGCTAACACAAGACCGCAACAAGTTCGTGGTGCACTTGATACCAACTGCTGAGATCAGGTTTAGACGATTTCAGCAAGGGTTGGACCAGGAAATCCAAGTTGCCTTAGCTACAGGTGATTTCCCAACCCATGATTTAGCTTTGAAGGCTGCCTGAAGATACGAGGCAGTAGTGAAGTGGAAGGGCAGATCTCAATCTGTCGGAGTGAAACGCCCTACCACTCAGATGGTAGGAGGAGCCTCTTCAAGGCCAACTGTTGAACCAAGGAGACCGGAAGAAACCAATAACCGGCCAAGTCCAGATTTTTGCTTCTACTGCAAGAGGGATGGACACCTGTGGAAGGACTGTAGACGCGCAAAAGGCCTGCGCTTAGTTTGTGGCGCATCTAATCATGGAATTGGAACATGTTCTTATAGGCGCAACACAGTTCCAACTCGCAACACTTATCCGCAGCGGCCAGCAAACTAGGCTCCTGCACCTCGTCTTGCTCTTCCAGCTCCACCTCCACATGGACCTCCTGTACAGCTTAATCGCCAATTCCATCAGGCACTGAGGAATATGCCTCGAGGGCAGAGTAACATGCCCCAAGAACGAGGAATATGCCTCCAACTAGGAGGAATGTACCCTGGCGTCAAGTTTATACTTTAGCGACCGTAGAAGTCGAGACTGTAGACTAAGGTAACCCTGTTAATTCCCTCACATCTTTTTCAATCTTACCAAAACTTTTGCATTCTGTCGTTCTTCCAAATATTTTTATGCATTATCACTAGTTCTTTCACCAAACTTTTCTTGAATCTGTTACATTTTCCTTCTATAAATTTCGAGGACGAAATTTTTATAAGGAGGAAAGAATGTAACAACCCTAAACTTTCTGTACAGAATTTTTTCAAAAATACAGAAAAGAATACCTAAGACTGAGCACAAGTTATAAATTTAATTTGCTTTAGAACAGTAAGAAAGCACTTATAGCTCATTGGTAAAGCCTTGCACTGCTGTGACATAGCCCATGTGTTCAAATCCCCCCAGCCACATATTATTTTTATTGTTTTTTCTTTTAAACTTTTAAAAGCTCAAAGGTTTGCACGTGCATTGCACGTAAAATGAAAAGTCACAATAGAAACAAACATTTCGAAAATGCTATTTGAACAGCCTAGGACACGTGGCCCCAATCCAAGCCCTATCCCCTCCAAGATGACCGGAGAGATCTTGATTTGGGCAGGCACCATCGGTCCAAACCGTACCAAATGCTACCAAAATTTAACCCTAGCACCCCTTGTCCTACCCCACTACCCCCATATTGTTTGTTTACTCTGAAAACATCCAGAGAGTGATAATTCCTCTCTTTAATCCAGTTTTAATGCACATTTTAATTTCATTCTTCATTACCCTAAACCCTAATTTTTTCTATAAATACCACACTCCATTTCACCCCTCTTCATTCAGAAAATCCCATACAAAATATCTCTAAAAACTCCAAGTCCCAAATTGTGCAAGTGGAGTTAGCGAAGGTCGAAATTCCGACGACGTTTCGGAAAGATTCCGGCAACAAAACGACTCCCCGACGATCCAAACTCTCCCCCTATCTCTTCTCTTATTCTTCAACCTGTAAGTCCCCTCTCCCCTTCTCATTTGCTATTCTAAAACTTCTCCTTTTCAATACTCGTCGGAAGCGGAGTTATTCCGACTTCCGATTCGTTTTTCTTTAAAAACTCCATTTTTCTTAAATAAAAAAATACCATATTCTCTCATAATGATCAATAAACATAAATAAACACATTAGAATAAGTTTCACCTCAAAATAATTCATGTTGTAATTTTTATTTCATTTTTACAGTAAAATACCATCATATTACATACAACTTATAATTGTACAATTTAACCGTATTACCTTTAGATAACTCATGAGGTAATGACCTACTTTATCACAACACGCATTTTTGACATAGCACGATGAATTTTAGGATTTTAGTTTGTGGGAAAATACGATTTTACGAATAAATATCTTAAACATTCAAAAACCGTTTTCTTTAAAAAGTGTGTTATGTAATTCCGTGCAATTGCGCCTCTACAACCCATTTTGGGGAACTCCGATCGGGATGATGCGGGTTATCGTAAATCCTCGGGCCTAATAGAGCGAGATGCAGACCTCCACAAGCAGCATTCGATCTCGATGGAGTTTTTAATGTTATTTTTAAGAAAATGCGGTTTCTACAAAATAAATAAAATTTATTTTTATTAAATATATATATATATATATGAATATTATCAAAAGATCTATTTTAAATATATTATACATATATTTCATGTTTTCTAAATCAAAGGAATCACAATTATATGAAAGTACCATTTCAATACAATACAATTCCAGTAAAATAACATATACAATGAAAACTAGGTTCTACTCACTAGAAAATTTCACTTTTATAAAATATACATTTATAAAAACCTAAAGACGATAATTAAATACTTGAAGTGTATTTTGAAAAATATATCATACTATTTTTACATAAAACCTCCTCAAGTTGTACAAATTACAATAAGGACCTAGTAAACATAGGTTTAAGCGGGACCAATTCTCTTGAGCCTCGGGGAGCCGGAGAATGTGGGTGCTTGCCTATCTATGGTAGTCAATCTAACAACGGTGTTATCAATAGGGTAATTGTCTTGGAAAAAAACACAAATCATGCCGTCCATGTGCAGCAGTTACCGATAACTCCAAAACAATCAGGACTTCAATTCTGTTTAATAGTCTGACTCAGTTCGAGTCATGGTCAAATCTGAAATCAATCTGACTTGAATTCAATTCAAGTATAACTACAATACAACATGAATCCGTCTATACAAAAATTCAATCTATATGAATCCATGAATACCAGAATATAATCCATAACAACATGAACATAACTGAACCGAAACGTGGATATACCCTGATTTATATGACTATCCATTTACATCCATTCCGTCTACTGATATCATGGTTTCGGCAAGTCTTCTAATTATTTCAAGTCAATACAATCAATACAATAGAAATTACGGGGTGTTATAAAGGGGTAGACTGGTACGGAACATGTTAAAGGTGGCACGAGGTGGTCGTTTAAGACGTAATTACATCCATGCCGTTGTTCCGTGGTATTTTCGATGGAACCTTGTACTACGGGTTACCAAAGTCCATGGTGTAAGTTGGACTCCTCTTGTATACACCGGCATATTCTTTACCAAGTTACAAATAACCGCGTTAACATTATAATCAAACATTACTAGTTATACTCTCTTTCTGTATATTCTATCTCTACCCATCTTTGGGACTTACCGAGCGATTCTTCGCTGACGACATTCATTTTTTTCTTCGTTGGAATGTTGTCAGGTGGATCGGACGCACTAGAGATCGAGACCATTCAAGAGCACTTGGAGCAAACCCCTGAGCAGTACTCTGAAGACTCTGAGCTATAGTCACTTGTACATATTTTCATTTCAGTTATGCCATTTTTTAGGCATTGTGTAAAAGAATGTTTAATAAATAAAGATGCTATTCAATTATATCTATTGTCATTTTTCTTATGTACATTAACTTTATATTGCTTAGATACGCTTAGCGTGTTTACTTCTGAGTAAATACGTCGCGTGGCCCGTCGCGTCCTCTTCCCGTACACTGGGAAGCGGGGCCTGACAAACTCAAAGAAACTTGTTTCAGTTCGAGGATGGTTTCCGGTTCTGGAGAAACAGAATAGGATTATTCGGTTGTCTTTTATCTTTATCTTCTCTCGGGTTGTGAGGGCTCCTGGTATTAGAAGAGTACACCTATTGCGCTTATTGGATAGTATTCTTCCAAACCATAGGCAAGTGCTGAAAGGTAGGGAAGGAAGAAAACCAATTATCCTAAGTGTGGTGTACAGAAAATAATAAGTAAAGACATATTTGTTGGAGATAGTGCCCTCAGAGTCAATTATTAGGTCACAGGTACGTGATTGTAATGATTGAGGGAGGACCTATCCCGGTAGGACAGTCTTACTCGAGATGATAGTATGCTATCTGGTTTACCTTTATCATCGTGTACTGTTTTAGGTGACCTGACACGTCGCTATTACACGTTGATAGAGCCCCTAGGATTCTTGCTTGACCACCAGCAGTATGAGGGCGATCATATAAGTGGGAGCTGGGGGTCTACAAGCATATCCTTAAAAGGTCCCTAGTCGTGGGAGTTTCGAGACCGGGCATCGATACTCCATTAGTAGACTAGTGTATACAGTCGAGACCCCGACGAGGGGCGGTGGCCGGTCTCACAAGCCACTGGTGTCAGTTGGATCACCTAAGATGTATACAGGTGCTCATTGGGTTATGAGTACACCGGACAGGACTCGCCGGGAACATGCTAGTTGGTCATATACCAGACGTCAGATGGCAGTTCCCTGGTGACATGTGTGCAGGTTAGTTCATCGACCTGGGGATCGTCATTTGTCTCGTGTGAGTTCCCACTGTACTTTGATTACTACCCTACCACGGCTCAAAGGAGTCGTGCAAACAGGTTTTAGTTGGGTACAGTCCCGAGCCACATGGAGGCAGTGAGCGTATCTTCAGGGGTTCGTCTCTCCCGGTATTGGGGGTGAGGTCGTGCTGTGTCTAGGAGAGCCATTACACAAAGTCCTTGGCCAAGGCAAGGAGATTTACTGGTAGGTATTCCAGTAGTATCTCAGGGTGTTCTGGGCTACACTCCGACACGACTTGTACCGCTTTTGGGGGTCTGACTTTTACCAATCCCCTAGGCCCGCCATGCGATGCTCATAGACGAACGGACCGGACTGCACGGATATTGTCACTGACAGGCTCAGTAGGGTGTCAGGATGAGTTCGCTCATCGACGTCCCTTTTAGTCAATAGCTGGTGGCCCGTTACGTATTGGCTTATACCTCTGACGGGCTAGTGGTTAAATCCACAGCCATAGTATTGACGAGTCTTTAGAGTCCCCCACATTCAGTTACTCAGCTTTCGGGCGAAACGCTGTAGAGGCCGTATGGAGATATGGCAGGGTTCGATCAGATACGTGCGGTATTGCACAGATCGTGATCGGACAGTTTTTACTAGCCGGCTTTGGCTTAAGCCGGATCCTAGTATTTGATAGTGTAGTTTTGTCTCTTTACATTTGTATTTCGGTCGAAATACAAATGCGGGTGTGTATGCACAGTATCGGGGTTTTCCTGTAATTTATTATGGGACCAGTTTTCTGGGGTTGCCAGTTTGCTTTCCGTTCCGGCCGGTTTTCTCTTTTTCCTTCCCGGTCGGACTTTTCGTTGGAGGGTGTTAATTGCAAGTTTGCAATTAACATTTTGTTGTGGGGGTTTCTTGCAAAAGGATTAATTTAATTTGATTGCATTTTTGGCTCCATGTTGCATTAATTTGACATGATAGAGTATGGCTATTGGATATGGGCAGGCACTGTTTGGGATTTGGGATTGGCCGGCCACTGTTGCTGTTGGCATGATGGAGTGTGGATTAATTTATCTTGATTGTTTTGAGCTCTTTTAATGTGCTGCTGGAATTGTTTCAAGGGGATAAATTAATATTTATATGATTGCTTTGTGATATTAAAAAGAGTGTGCAGGAGTGAAACTTAGGTGAGAGGAGGATTAATTATTTTGAGCTCACATCATTCTTTTCCAGTGAGAACAAAAAGCAATGGCCGAGCTCAATTTTGAGAGCATGCTCCATTCTTCTTCTAGGATGCTTCATTCCTTTTCTAGAAAGCATTCATGGAAAAATTCTTGTCTACAAAATTCCTCCACAATGGCAACTATCCTAAACCCCAAAGAGACAACTATACTATACATTCTACAGCAAATCTTGGGCGCGTCGGTTAGCCAACTTCGCGCCCGAGTTGCCTCGGCATTGAGGTGGGAGCCCGTAAAAGATACAGGCGATGTGGTGCCCTTCCGGCAAGGAGGCGACCACCGGAGGATCCGCGGGAGATCGGGACGACGACGAGAAGACCGGAGGACTCGGATCTGTCGGTATATCACTTCCCTTTTCTTCTTGTTAGCTAGACTAGTTTAATGGCCCGATCCGGGGTTTAGTGCGCGGTGGTGCCGGTTTGCAAAGTCCGCAAAATTAAAGTTTATCACCGTTTCCGCATTTAGCCGTCGGACTGACGGCCGGGGCGCCGCCGTGCACTTACAGTGGTATCAGAGCCTCGCCATTAACTTAGTCTAGCGTTCGTTAAATGTGTTTGCGTTTCCGATCGAACAAAATCCCGAAAACACGTATTTCAAGCATATCAGTTTCTGTCGAATTTTTTTTGAGTCCAAAAATTTTTCAGGTTGTCTCAGAGTGATGTGCAGGGAATTCTAAGTATAATGTAAAAATTTGGTACCATGAACCCACCATCCCACCGCGGAAGGGCGGCCAAATCCCCACTTTGGCCGCGCTTCCGCCGCAAGTTTCACTGTTCATGCTCCCAAAATTTTGCAGAATGTTCCTGAGTTGAAAATGTGCTTTCTGGAATATTAAAGTTGGGCCAATTATTTCTGTGAGTGCTACAGTTTTCTTTGGGGCCCACTTGTTAATGTTTGATCAATCGGAAAATTTTAAACACATTTTTCACAGTATTTACATTATATCTGCGACCGTGAATGTCACTCGATCGGTAAATCCCGTCTAACTGCTATAGCCCGGTTAGACGGATTTGCGAACGTGACTTTCACGTTGATGTTCTATGTTTATGCTGTGATGTTGCGGATCGGTCGTGGGGGATAGCCTGGATGCAATGCTAGTACAGTGCTGTCGTATTATGTACATTTGATATTGCGGGGCGAGCGTCCGACATGTGGACTGCCGTCACTGCCTGTTTGTATTATTATTTTGGGGCACGACCTGGTTGCGGTCGATGTATCCGTTGTATGTATATTTTACTTTCTGTACTAGGATTGCCCCGCGGAGGGGTGCACGGATAGCCGGGTTCTGGAGGGCAACAAGCCCGCATCTCATGGCATTGAGACGGAGGGGGCTTCACTCTAGGATTGGCGGGCTATTCGCCGCACTCGTAGGGGATACAGGTTGACCCAGGAGGGATGCCCAAGTTGCCGGATTCCGTGAAGTGCTGGGTGGTCCATTCACGGCGCTGAAGGGGGCTGCCTCGCTTCAGGTTTTGGCGGGTGACTTGCCGCGCCCGTAGGGGTCTAGGATTTCATTGCACAGGCTATCCACACGACCAGGGGAACGTCGGGTTTCAGCGGCTCTGTGAAACCCGGGGATCCCAGATATCTGTATTGTTTCTGTGATGCTGTTCATTCTCTGTGATGTTGCATTTTATTCACGCCTTGAGCGAATATAATATATTGGTATATATATTAGTAGATGTTGTATATGTTTTACATCTGCGCTAGTCCAGTCCCCGCTCTGTCGTTAGTTAGCTAACCTAACGGGTAATGACGGGACCCAGTGGCGAATGCGGATGGCATATACGTACATCAGTATATTTTCGTTCTTTGTGGTGTGATCAATTGATGGGACTGCATTGATTCGGATCAATGCAAGTTAAAAACAAACCTAATCTGATGTTGTTGGAACACTTTTTCAAAAAGCTGTTATTGCAAAGACGTTCACTTTTGTTTTGCATCGTGGTATTCATTTGGAATATCCTGCTCCTCAGTCGACGAGGCAAGGGCCGAGATCCCTTCACCGGGAGTGACCCCTTGGACAAAAAGTTTGCGTCAGGGCATTAGCTTCACTATAGCCGATTGCTTTTGCTTTGCACCGTGGTATTCAGTTGGAATATCCTGCACCTCATTCTACGGGGAAAGAGCCGAGATCCCTTCACCGGGAGTGACCTCTTTAGTAAAGGTTTTCGTCACTATATTTTCTAAAAAGCTATCCGTTCCTTCAACGATATCAAGTTCATTACGTTAAAGGTTTTCGCCAGAAACCATTCGTAGCCCTCCGTCGTTTCATATGGGTAGTCAATAGTATTCAAGCTGTGTTTGTTGGCCTTAGTCAAGGCACAGTGTTTGGTAGCTATTGGGTATTCATATGCTGCATAGTTAGATGCGTTGGTTTGGGACAGTCGTATAGCCTTGTTGGCCTTAGTCAAGGGCTTGTACGGGTGGGTTCAAATCAACCTGGACAATGACGGGTAGAACTTGACATGTGACTTATGATTTGTTGGCCTTAGTCAAGGTCATAAGAGCATGGGGCAGAAATCTTCATCGGGAGTTTCAAAAGAACTGAAACTTGCCAGATATGCGCATACCTTCTGGAGTGTGATACCGTGAGCGGATTCCGTCACGTTGTCATGCGATAAGAGTTGGATCCCGATTCCCACTGATGAGTTGGTTTACTCCTCGGGTGACCCCGACTAATTCTTCTTTCAGGTTTGGAGGAGAATTTGAGGTACAGTGGGAGGTTTCCAGATTAGATAAATTGGTAACCATTCTGATCTAGGTTAGAGTGCACGCTGAGTGTTTCTTTTCTCTCTCTCTTTGGCAGCGACCATTGACCCGACCCCAAGACTATGACTCAGTGACCAAGTTGACCGAACTTTCTTAACACAGCCTTTTGGATTGTCAGAGTTGCAGACCTCATTGCCACTCCTACTTTTACCCTTTTCTCCAGGACACCCCGTATTACTGCGAACGTCCACTTCTATTGGACAAAACCATCGTATGGTTAGATACGAACTCGAAGGGATTCGAGGATGGTTTCCGGTTCTGGAGAAAACGGATAGGATTATTCAGTTGTCTTTTCTTTTCACCCTCTCTCAGGTTCCGAGTACTCCTTAGTATAGGAGTAGTACACCTATTATGCAAATTGGATAGTCTTCTTCCAAACCTTAGGCTGGTGCCGACCGGTAGGGAATGAAGAAAACCAATTAGCATAACGATGGTGTGCAGAAGGTATTAAGTTCAGACAAAGCAAGGGATTAGTAAGAGGGCAAAGTAAATTGCGACTGCTATTCACGACCGAACCAAGTATTTCTTCGCCAATCCTAAATCACCTTTGTATTTCTCCAGGACACTCCGTATCACTACGAAGATCCCATTTTATTGGATAATCCATCGTATGGTTATATACGAACTCGAAAGGAACTTGTTCCAGTTCGGGGATGGATCCTGGTTCAGGAGAAATAGGAATAAAGTACATTCAGGTGTCTTTTATCTTCACCTTCTCTCGCATTGCGAGTGCTCCTAGGACAGGGACAGTACACCCATTATGCTTATTGGATAGTCTTCTTCCAAACCATAGGCTGGTGCCGAACGGTAGGGAAGGAAGAAAACCATTTGGCCTAAAGGAGTGTGCAGAAGGTAAAGACTAAAGACATATGAAGGGATTTGGAGAGGTGGCAAAGAATTACAAGGTTACAGACGTGATGATGGAAGAGGCATTACTAGGAATACCAGGATACCCCATCGAAACATTTCAATGTTTCAGTTTCACTGTGTAATGTTAAAAGAGAACTGATTTCCCGATTAGATACTTACTCCAGGGTATGTATTTACCAGGTATGATTCTCACATCTGTATGGTTTTACAGATGATGAGTGGGAGTACGTTATTGGGAATTGGGTGATCATCCTCATTATATCGGGATTCGTTGTAATCAGTGATATTTGAGGAAATCACCTGGGCTGTTTGCCGGTCGGCAAATATTTGGTTTTGAATATCCGCTGTTATGCACCAATTTCAAATTGATATATCTGTACGTCTATTTTCATAGAGTGAGATATACCTTTCTGAAATTATGTCTACGACATTTACCTATATCAGTGGATGGTTAGGTAAGGAGCATTAAACAGCGGTGTAATTCTTCTTAACCATAAGTACAGTTTTCAACCTACGACACACAGTGAATGAGTTATTAGACTCAAGGGACTTATACAGAGTATTGTATGTTGTCCAGGGTCCATCAGGACAGAGGGGTTGGTCCTCGTACTATATTCGGTTTACTTATGACTTCTCTAGTTTTTAGACAAGTGTTTCGTGGAAACACAGGATCTAAGTTTTGAGGAGTTATAGGTATTTGAATAGAGTAGAGAACCAGGTATAGCAAGTATCGGGATTCTTCAAAGAGATCGAAGATGTAGATACTTGTGTGTGGTATTCAGTTGATAGTAATGATAAAGAGATCTTGCTTCTCTTTCAGGTTACTCATAATTGGAAGTATTCCTAAGTTGAGTAACGCTGATCGGCCTCCTTCCATTTAGTTGACATGCGCTGGGGACAGCTGCATGATTTGAATCTGGTTCAATTAAATCAGTGCCTCTGTTTCTATATTGGATATAGAGCAGTTCATATCTTAACGATGTTAAGGTACGGGGAGTTGTCCGGTTTATGATTAAAACCAGACACTGGACAACTCAAGGCACGTTTCTGTAATGGCTGTTTGTGGGTTGACCCAGGCTATGACGAGGGTTGACTTTCTACCATCTGGCAGATCAATAGAAATATTGTTCTAGACTCGCCACAGTTTTACTAAAAATGGATTTTTTCAGAAAACAGTAGTGGGAGTATGGTAGAACTGGAAGTGATTCCAGAACCACAAACGATTACTGAAGATTTGATAAGGAACCTAAAGATTCAATCTGGATTGACATTCCATTGGCCACTCCGCAGATACGGTGGGTAACTTCAGGCACCCGAGAGGTACTACGGTAGCCTCAAGGACGGTGACAGGGAAGTTCTTGTTTACCCACAATTACCATTGCTGTTGTTCCAGGTTGCGAGACCCGGTGGGAGGATGAGTATAGCGTCGTTCTAAACTAGTTTTAGAAGTGTACATCTATATGACTCTGCCAGAGGGTTGTCGTAGTCAGTGGGAGCAGCGGAAGCATTGGTCGACAGGTTGCTTATGTCTATTTATAGACTAGAGCAGATGTAGCGGAGATAGATCATCTATTTCTGACGTGACAGTCATGGGTTTGACTTCATCAGAATAGGGGATGGATCTGTTGAGAAGGTAGTAGGGTGTGATATCCTGGTATTCGGATGATATACACAGAGTAGGAAAAGAAACTCCTACACTACGATCGGTTATACTTTGGTCGTCACACAGTTGTTTCTCCACAAAGGAAATGGATTTTATATCCGATATGCTGGTTACTAGATCTATGGTTTTAGATCTAGATTTGGGTGGTTTCCCAATCAGGGTACTTGACAGCATTCTAAGAGTATTTAGGATGGACGACTCCTGGCACGGTAGTGTACCTGCAGGTAATGGAGTCACCCTCTCCAAAGGTGTCTTACAGACTAAAGGGGAGAGGGACGGGCATGATTGGCAGATCACTTGCTCAGGCAATTGAGTCAATCATGAGATGTCAAGTACCACACCAGATGTTGTTCTTGCACTAGATGCAATAAGTTGACATTAATCCAATCCTGGAGAAACAGTCGGAAGCAGTTTTAGAACATAAGTGGATGTTCTAGGGATATGATAACGACAGCCTCATTCAGGAGACAGTTATCATTCCAGGCTTCCAAGGTGACATGGACGACAAGGAGGTTGTCAGAGTTATAGTTTTCCTTCTGATGAGGGGCAGTATTTTGGACAGGCGGTCCAAGGCAATACTGAGGGAGGTATGGCGCAGGATACTGATTAAGTTCAGTGGACGATACAGTCTAAGAAGTTTGGATTTGGAGTTCATTTATGAGCTAGGTCCCATCAGACATCCAGACATATTCTGAGACAAGTATTGCTCTTTTCGGGAGATGGCTTTCTCCGCGAACTTGAGATATAGAGAGACATAGAAAGAAACAACTAAGCGGATCCACTCACTGAGGCTATTCCTCGAACGCAATAGTTCCGCAAACGAGCTTTGTGAGACTGACTAGTAGAGGAGTTGGATGTTCGGTATCACACGGGCTGTGAGTATGCGACATCGCAATAATTAGCCTTGAGTGCAAGTGGGAGATTGTTGGAGATAGTGCCCTCAGAGTCAATTATTAGGTCACAGGTACGTGATTGTAATGATTGAGGGAGGACCTATCCCGGTAGGACAGTCTTACTCGAGATGATAGTATGCTATCTGTAAGTCCGTGTTGCCCACCCCGGTGCTTACGGGGAGGTGGAAAACATAATAAAAATCGGATTTTTAATGACTTAGGCAACATGGACTATGCTTGTGAGGATCTTTGCTAAACATAAACTAGCTAACCCTAACTACAAAGTAGCTAAGTGAAGAAAGGTTATACCTTTGGTCTTTAGTCCTTCTCTCCTTGCTCCTAGGTATGGTAGAAAGAGTTCACCTTGCTTGTCTTCTCCCGTCAAAGAAAGATCCACTTGAAAGCCACCACCTTTAGCTTCAACTCCAAGCTAGGAGTAACTAGAGTGCAAGAAATGCTAAGACTTGAACCCTAGAAGTGAGAAGAGAAGATCAAGAGAGGGTTTTTCTCAAGCTTTTTGTTTCTCAACACATGAGAGGGAGAGAGCTTGAGGGAGAGGATGAGCAAGAGAGAGAAAACAAATGAGAGAATGAGAATATTAGTGAGCCATTCTCACTAATATGTGAGGATAATTTTAATTAGATAATTAGCTTGAAAATTGTCATGATAAATCATGACTTGACCATTATCATTTCAATTTTTGCAAAGATCAAAGAGCATCTTCCAAATGAAATGATTATGGTCAAGTTGTCAACATGGTCAACAAGTCAATGAAGTCAAATTGTCAACAACAACCATGCACAATAATTAAGCTAATTATCAATTAACAATAATCCACACAAAATCAATAGGGTTAATAAAATGACAAAAGCCATTAACCCTAAACAAGGTCCTCTCCCCCAATCTCAAGCAACTGTGCATACGCACCCGCATTCGTGATCCGAGGAACACGAATACCCTGAGAAAAACCAATCTCAAATCATATACTAGGATCCGGCTTAAACCAAAGCCCGCTAGTATAAACTGTCCGGACAGCAAACGTGCACAAGTGCGCGGATGCGAACGAACCCTGTCGCAAAACCATGCGACCTCTACTCGTTTTGCCTAAAGGCGAATAGCTCTCTGTGTGGGACTCTAAAGACTCGACACTACGCTGGCAGTGGGTTTAACCACAGACCGCAAGCGGCACTAGCTGTACGTAACGGTCCCCAGGTAGATGTCGATAAGAAGACTGACGAGGTGAACCCCATCTGCACTCCTACTGAGCCTGTATGTGACAGTCTCCGTACAGTCCGGTCTGTTCGTCTGATACATCGCATGGCGGGCCTAGGGGGGCGGTGAACGTCAGTCCCCTAATAGCGGTACAAGTCGTGTCGGAGTGTAGCCCAGAACACCCTGAGATAACACTGGAAACCTACCAGTATATCTCGCTTGCCCTGGCCAGGGACTACTTGTGTAATGGCTCTCCTAGACACAGCGCGATGTCAACCCCCAATACCGGGAGAGACGAATCCTGTCTAACCGTCACTGCCTCCAAGTGCTTCGGGACTGCACCCAAAAACTACCTGTTTGCACAGCTCCTTTGAGCCGTGGTAGGGTAGTAATCAAAGTGCAGTGGGAACACACTCGAGGCGAAGTGACAGTGTCAAGTCAGCGGACTAAGCTGTACTCATGTCACCTGGGAACTGATAACTGACGATAGGTATATTACCAACCAACAGTTCCCGACGAGTACTGTCCAGTGTACTCGTAACCTAACGAGCACCCGCATACTATCCTAAGTACGACGTACTAACGGCTGTGGGACAGACCGTCTCCCACACTGGGATGAGAAGCGCATACGCTAGTCTACTCCGGAGTATCGATGCCCTGTCTCGATAGTCCAACGACCAGGGACCTGTATAAGGATGTGCTTATAGATTACCCAGCTCCCACGAGTGCGAGCGCCATCACAACGCTGGTAATCAAGCAAAGATCCTAAGGGCTCTACTAATATGTATACCAGCAATATGCTAAAAGAAACACATGCACATATTAAAGCAGAGACAAACCAAGTAGCATACTACCATTTCGAGCAAGATTGTATATACAACTGTGAATATCCCAAGCTTCCATCAAGTAATATACAAGCTAGTATGATACAGTAATGGCCTCTAGGGCATATACACTAACAATCTCCCACTTGCACTAAGGCCATGTACTGGCGTATCGAAGACCTATCATCTCGATCAGCCGCTCGAACTGAGTCTGGGGCAAGGCCTTTGTGAATGGATCTGCTGTGTTATCCTCTGATGCAACTCTCCGGACCTCGATCTCCTGGCGATCCACGATCTCCCTGATCAGGTGATACCGCCTTAAGATGTGTCTGGATTTCTGATGGGACCTGGGTTCCTTCGCTAAAGCTATAGCCCCGTTGTTGTCGCAATACAGAGGTATTGGGTCAACAATGGACGGAACCACCTGAAGTTCTTTCAAGAACTTCCTCATCCAGACAGCTTCTTTTGCGGCATCAGATGCAGCGATGTATTCCGCTTCCATAGTCGAGTCAGCAACGGTTTCCTGTTTGGAGCTCTTCCAACACACCGCCCCTCCATTGAGGGTAAAGACAAAATCCGACATGGACTTGGAATCATCCTTGTCACTCTGGAAGCTGGAGTCAGCAAAGGCCTCAATCTGCAGGTCTTTTCCGCCATACACCAAGAACATCTCCTTAGTCCTTCTCAGGTACTTGAGAATGTTCTTTACTGCTATCCAATGTTTCTCCCCAGGGTTTGACTGATACCTGCTTACCACACTCAGTGCATAAGCCACATCCGGTCTGGTACACAACATCGCATACATTATAGAGCCTACCGCAGAAGCGTAGGGTATAATAGACATGCGATCCCTCTCCTTATCAGTCTTGGGAGACATCTCTTTGGAGAGGGTGATCCCGTGACAAGCCGGTAGATTACCGCGCTTGGAATCTTCCATACTGAATCTCTTCAGTATGGTGTCGATGTACCTGGACTGCGAGAGTCCTAATATCCTCTTGGATCTGTCACGGTAGATCCGGATACCCAGAATGTAGGAGGCATCACCCAGGTCTTTCATGGAGAACCTGTGTGACAAGAACCCCTTGACAGATTGTAGCATAGGAATGTCATTTCCTATTAAGAGAATGTCATCCACGTATAAAACGAGGAATACTACAGTTCTCGCTACAAATCTACAATAGATGCATGGTTCATCTGGATTTTTGATAAAGCCAAATTCTTTGACCGTCTCATCAAAACAGATGTTCCAACTCCGCGATACCTGCTTGAGTCCATAAATGGACTTGAGCAACTTGCACACCTTTCCGCTGCTCCTACCCTGAATGAAACCCTCTGGCTGGTCCATATAGACACACTCCTCTAAATGACCATTTAGAAAAGCTGTTTTTACGTCCATCTGCCAAATCTCATAATCGTGGAAAGCAGCGATGGCAAGAAGGATCCGAATGGATTTCAGCATAGCTACTGGAGAAAAGGTTTCGTCATAGTCCAAACCAGGTCGCTGACGAAAACCCTTTACTACCAGTCTAGCTTTATAGGTCTCAACCTGTCCATCTACACCAATCTTCCTTTTGAAGATCCACTTGCATCCTACGGGTTTTACCCCGTCTGGAGCAATGTCCAACGTCCATACTTTGTTGGTGTACATGGACTCCATCTCGGTCCGCATTGCATCCAGCCATTTTACCGAGTCGACGCTCTGAATGGCTTGCTGGAAGCTAGTAGGCTCATCACAATCCAGGATGCAGTCTTCTCTATCCCCGTCAATGAGAAAACCGTAGTATCTCTCGGGCGGATGAGACTGCCTACTACTCCTGCGGAGTGGCATAGGAATGTCCTGTTCTTTTGAACCTTCTGGTTCCACTAAACTTTCAGTAGTAGTTTGTGGTTCTGGAATTTCTTCCAGTTCTATTGCGCTCCCACTTATTTCTTTTTCTATGAACTGATGTTCTAGAAAGTGGGCATTGCGAGAAACAAGGACTTTTTGTTCCTCTGCGTAATAGAAAAGATACCCCCTGGAGTTCTTTGGGTATCCTACAAACTTGCACAGTACTGAGCGTGCCTCGAGCTTGTCCACATGCTGCTTTTTGACATAAGCTGGACATCCCCAAATCTTCAAGTATTGAAGATAGGGTTTCTTCCCACTCCATAACTCATATGGTGTGGTAGGCACAGTCTTAGTGGGAACACGGTTCAAAAGATATGCAGCTGTTTCTAGCGCATATCCCCAGAATGATCGCGGTAACTCAGCGTTACTCATCATGGACCGTACCATATCCAATAGGGTTCGGTTCCGTCTCTCCGATACACCGTTATGTTGCGGAGTGTATGGAGGAGTAAGCTGAGAGAGAATTCCATTCTTTTTTAAGTAATTCAGGAATTCGGCACTTAAGTATTCTCCTCCTCGATCCGATCTTAGGATCTTGATACTTTTGCCTGTTTGTTTTTCTACTTCATTCTTATATTCCTGGAACTTATCAAAAGCTTCGGATTTATGCTTCATTAAGAAGACATGTCCGAATCTTGAGAAATCATCCGTAAAAGTTATGAAGTAAGAAAAACCGCTTCGCACATGTGTAGACATTGGACCGCACACGTCGCTGTGTACGAGTCCCAAGAGCTCGCTCGCTCTTTCTCCGTGTCCAGAAAACGGAGCCTTTGTCATCTTTCCTTTGAGACAGGATTGACAAGTTGCATACGATTGATATTCGAACGAATCTAAATATCCTTCAGTATGTAACTTAGTCAATCTTCTCTCGTTGATGTGACCCAGTCTACAATGCCATAAGAAAGTTTTATTAATTTCTGGAGACTTTCTTTTATATGTATTCTGGATATTGAAAACCTGTGGTTGGTTTAAAACGTAAATACCGTTGTTTAATGTACCTGACCCAATCAAAACTTGATTAAGGTGAATGTTCACTACATTACTTACAAATGCAAATTCATAACCTTCTTTAGATAATAAAGATACAGAAATGATATTACAGGTTGCATTTGGTACATAATAACAACTACGCAAAACCAAAAAGTGTCCATCTGATAATCCCAGGTGATAGTCCCCCACGGCCTCTGCATCCATGCTGGCACCGTTCGCAACTCTGAGGGTCATGTCACCTGCCTTCAAAACTCTACGCTTTCTCAACGCCTGCAAAGAATTACAGATATGAGATCCTGATCCGGTATCCAATACCCAGGATGTAGAGTTTATTGATAGACAGTTTTCAATAACATACACACCTGAAGCTGAAGCTGCAACTCGCTTCAAATCCTGTGTTCTGGCTTTCCAAGCCTTGCAATCTTGTTTCCAGTGGCCACTTTTGTGACAATAGAAGCATTCTTCCTTCCCCACCAGCTTCCCCGCTACCTTTGTTGCTTTACCCTTTCCCTTCGTATCCACTTTACCGACACCGCCTCTTGGTTTGGCGGGGGCTTTCTTCTTCTTGCCCTTGGCTTTCGCCCTGGACCTAGAAGAGGAAGATCCTCCTACAAACAAAGTGGATGTCTCCCTACCCTTCTGTAGGGTGCCCTCAGCAGTCCTCAACATGTTCAGAAGCTCGGCAAGTTCAACCTCCTTTCCTTGCATGTTGAAGTTAAGAATGAACTGGGCGTAAGTGGAAGGAAGGGACTGGAGAATCAGATCAGTATAGAGTTCATTCTCCAACGTGGTCCCAAGGTCCGCGAGCTCCTCTATGTAGCCGATCATCTTAAGCACGTGGTCCGCTACCGATGATCCGACGGCCAACCTTGCCGAAAAGAGCTTCTTCGACACTTCGTATCTTGCGATACGAGACTGCTCTCCATACAGTTCTTTTGTATGGAGAAATATGGACTCTAGGTCCATATTCTCGTGCCTCCTCTGATGGTCATTGTCCATCGAGGCTAGTACGAGGCATTTGGCCCTCGCGCAATCTATCTCCCATGTCTTACGGATTTCTACATCCGCGACGCTGGAGGTGGGACCTGGGACAGGGGGAGCTTTGGTGGTAAGTATATACCCCAGCTTGTCATAAGTGATAGCCATCTTGACATTCCTGAGCCAATCTTTGTAGTTTGGCCCTGTCAATATGTTTTTATCTAATAGTAACTTAAGTCCGGTCATCTTGAATGGTCGCTGCAATTAGGAGAGAGAAAAGAAACACTTTAGCATGATGCTCTTGCAAGTTTAGAGTGGTTTTTAGTTTGTCTAAACTGGATGGCTCCCACTGTCTCTCGAATCCCTTCTCAAACCATAAAGAAAAGGATTAGCCGGGATCATTCTCACCGTACAATACTTGCTTAACCGTTCAGCCAGGCCAGTGTCGGTACTTCGAGGGAGGTTTTCCAACGCTTTCGCGAAGTTCCTTAATTAAGTAACCTCTTTTCCCTGTGGGCGTAGCCCCGCTAACACCTTTCTAGGCACCTACTAGGTTTATAGCATTGATCGTTAAGTGAGAGTTTTCCCGAGGAGTAGCATATACTCACAGTAGGATCGGGATCCAAATATCATCGCGTGATAAAGCCGAAGGAATCCTACCAGAATTATCACACTCCAAATGGTATGCAACGCTAGCAAGTTTCAGTACTTATGAAACTCCCGATGTGGATTTTTGCCCCATGCTCTTATGACCTTGGCGTGAGGTCAAAATGTCATAAGTCACATGTCAAGTTCTTCCCATCATTATCCTGGTTAATTTGAACCCACCCGTACCTACCCTTGACGTAGGCCAAAACGGCAGTACGACTGTCTCAAATCAACGCATTCTATCTATGCAACGGATAAATATCCGGTAGCTACCAATCACTATGCCTTGGCGTGAGGTCAAAATACATAGCTTGAATACTACCGAATATTTAACCGAAATGATGGAGGGCTACGGATGGTTTTGGTGAAACCGTGAACGTAGTGAACTTGATATAATCGATGGAACGAGATAGCTTTTAAAAAGAGTGGTTCAAGCTCCGCGTTTAAAAGTTTAGTTTTGAAAAGAACCGAGTGGTTTTCAAAGTGTTCCAATCGACTTTTACTTGGTTTATTTCTTGCATTAGTTCTTTTAATGCGTCCCATCATTTAATCCTACCATTGCAGAAAACAACCAAAATATGACGTACGCTTATGCCATTCGCATTCGCCACGGGGCCCCGTCATCACCCGTTAGGTTACTTAACTAACGACAGAGCGGGGGCTGGGCTAGCGCGGCTGTAAAACATAAGCAACGCATAAATAGTTATTATATATAAATATATAGCAATGATAGACATTACAGATCACAGATGAATACATTGGATATACTAGGAATCCGCAATGCGTTCGAGCCTGCAACGCAAAGCGGATTACACGGTCGCGGTGAATAGCCAATACCCCACCCAAGACCCCTACGGGTGCGGCAAACTACCCGCCAAGCACCCGAAGCGAAGCAACCTCCCTCACCACCGTGAGTAGGCCACTCGGCACTTCGAGATACCCGGTAGTTTGTGCACCCCCTCCATGGGTCTATCCTAGGAGCAAAAACAGTAAAAAGAATTATACAATGACGGCTACAACCCCGACCCGGTTGTGCGGCCATACAAAGAATATTATTACATCAATTTACATGTTACAAATGAATGAAAGAAAAACAACGCTCATCTCACATCCACCCCGGCCATTCACCCGCGACAATCCAATCCATTCATATCCACAAACCAATAACAATCACAGATCATGTATAACCCCGACTAATCGTCTTATAGCGATTAGCCGACGTTCAATACATGCAAGCATTACAGATATAACCGATGTAGTTAAAGTGTAGTGAAGTTCCGAAAAATACGGATTTATAGGCCCCCAAAAGGAAATTTCTTTTCTGTAAAATCTGGGTACATATAATATATCCTAAAAATCCCAAAACCAACAACAACACACTCTGCACGAAAAACGATGCGCCGATCACGACAATCCGCGGCGGTTCCGCCGCATATACCTACTTCATGCGGCGGAAGGGCGGCGACTTGAGGGAATTAGGGTATCGTTTTTCTTGGGTGTATTCACAAAACCCTGAGACGATTTTACATGTATAAAGTTTTTCATTTAGAGCAGGAAAAATTTTAACAGAAACTTGGATTTTGTAAAAGTTTGGTTTTGTGATTTTTCCGGTTCCGAACTTCGTTACACTTAACTACTTAACTAGTTTAGGTTTAGTTAGGCTCTGATACCACTGTAAGTCCGTGTTGCCCACCCCGGTGCTTACGGGGAGGCGGAAAACATAATAAAAATTGGATTTTTAATGACTTAGGCAACATGGACTATGCTTGTGAGGATCTTTGCTAAACATAAACTAGCTAACCCTAACTACAAAGTAGCTAAGTGAAGAAAGGTTATACCTTTGGTCTTTAGTCCTTCTCTCCTTGCTCCTAGGTATGGTAGAAAGAGTTCACCTTGCTTGTCTTCTCCCGTCAAAGAAAGATCCACTTGAAAGCCACCACCTTTAGCTTCAACTCCAAGCTAGGAGTAACTAGAGTGCAAGAAATGCTAAGACTTGAACCCTAGAAGTGAGAAGAGAAGATCAAGAGAGGGTTTTTCTCAAGCTTTTTGTTTCTCAACACATGAGAGGGAGAGAGCTTGAGGGAGAGGATGAGCAAGAGAGAGAAAACAAATGAGAGAATGAGAATATTAGTGAGCCATTCTCACTAATATGTGAGGATAATTTTAATTAGATAATTAGCTTGAAAATTGTCATGATAAATCATGACTTGACCATTATCATTTCAATTTTTGCAAAGATCAAAGAGCATCTTCCAAATGAAATGATTATGGTCAAGTTGTCAACATGGTCAACAAGTCAATGAAGTCAAATTGTCAACAACAACCATGCACAATAATTAAGCTAATTATCAATTAACAATAATCCACACAAAATCAATAGGGTTAATAAAATGACAAAAGCCATTAACCCTAAACAAGGTCCTCTCCCCCAATCTCAAGCAACTGTGCATACGCACCCGCATTCGTGATCCGAGGAACACGAATACCCTGAGAAAAACCAATCTCAAATCATATACTAGGATCCGGCTTAAACCAAAGCCCGCTAGTATAAACTGTCCGGACAGCAAACGTGCACAAGTGCGCGGATGCGAACGAACCCTGTCGCAAAACCATGCGACCTCTACTCGTTTTGCCTAAAGGCGAATAGCTCTCTGTGTGGGACTCTAAAGACTCGACACTACGCTGGCAGTGGGTTTAACCACAGACCGCAAGCGGCACTAGCTGTACGTAACGGTCCCCAGGTAGATGTCGATAAGAAGACTGACGAGGTGAACCCCATCTGCACTCCTACTGAGCCTGTATGTGACAGTCTCCATACAGTCCGGTCTGTTCGTCTGATACATCGCATGGCGGGCCTAGGGGGGCGGTGAACGTCAGTCCCCTAATAGCGGTACAAGTCGTGTCGGAGTGTAGCCCAGAACACCCTGAGATAACACTGGAAACCTACCAGTATATCTCGCTTGCCCTGGCCAGGGACTACTTGTGTAATGGCTCTCCTAGACACAGCGCGATGTCAACCCCCAATACCGGGAGAGACGAATCCTGTCTAACCGTCACTGCCTCCAAGTGCTTCGGGACTGCACCCAAAAACTACCTGTTTGCACAGCTCCTTTGAGCCGTGGTAGGGTAGTAATCAAAGTGCAGTGGGAACACACTCGAGGCGAAGTGACAGTGTCAAGTCAGCGGACTAAGCTGTACTCATGTCACCTGGGAACTGATAACTGACGATAGGTATATTACCAACCAACAGTTCCCGACGAGTCCTGTCCAGTGTACTCGTAACCTAACGAGCACCCGCATACTATCCCAAGTACGACGTACTAACGGCTGTGGGACAGACCGTCTCCCACACTGGGATGAGAAGCGCATACGCTAGTCTACTCCGGAGTATCGATGCCCTGTCTCGATAGTCCAACGACCAGGGACCTGTATAAGGATGTGCTTATAGATTACCCAGCTCCCACGAGTGCGAGCGCCATCACAACGCTGGTAATCAAGCAAAGATCCTAAGGGCTCTACTAATATGTATACCAGCAATATGCTAAAAGAAACACATGCACATATTAAAGCAGAGACAAACCAAGTAGCATACTACCATTTCGAGCAAGATTGTATATACAACTGTGAATATCCCAAGCTTCCATCAAGTAATATACAAGCTAGTATGATACAGTAATGGCCTCTAGGGCATATACACTAACACTATCTGGTTTACCTTTATCATCGTGTACTGTTTTAGGTGACCTGACACGTCGCTATTACACGTTGATAGAGCCCCTAGGATTCTTGCTTGACCACCAGCAGTATGAGGGCGATCATATAAGTGGGAGCTGGGGGTCTACAAGCATATCCTTAAAAGGTCCCTAGTCATGGGAGTTTCGAGACCGGGCATCGATACTCCATTAGTAGACTAGTGTATACAGTCGAGACCCCGACGAGGGGCGGTGGCCGGTCTCACAAGCCACTGGTGTCAGTTGGATCACCTAAGATGTATACAGGTGCTCATTGGGTTATGAGTACACCGGACAGGACTCGCCGGGAACATGCTAGTTGGTCATATACCAGACGTCAGATGGCAGTTCCCTGGTGACATGTGTGCAGGTTAGTTCATCGACCTGGGGATCGTCATTTGTCTCGTGTGAGTTCCCACTGTACTTTGATTACTACCCTACCACGGCTCAAAGGAGTCGTGCAAACAGGTTTTAGTTGGGTACAGTCCCGAGCCACATGGAGGCAGTGAGCGTATCTTCAGGGGTTCGTCTCTCCCGGTATTGGGGGTGAGGTCGTGCTGTGTCTAGGAGAGCCATTACACAAAGTCCTTGGCCAAGGCAAGGAGATTTACTGGTAGGTATTCCAGTAGTATCTCAGGGTGTTCTGGGCTACACTCCGACACGACTTGTACCGCTTTTGGGGGTCTGACTTTTACCAACCCCCTAGGCCCGCCATGCGATGCTCATAGACGAACGGACCGGACTGCACGGATATTGTCACTGACAGGCTCAGTAGGGTGTCAGGATGAGTTCGCTCATCGACGTCCCTTTTAGTCAATAGCTGGTGGCCCGTTACGTATTGGCTTATACCTCTGACGGGCTAGTGGTTAAATCCACAGCCATAGTATTGACGAGTCTTTAGAGTCCCCCACATTCAGTTACTCAGCTTTCGGGCGAAACGCTGTAGAGGCCGTATGGAGATATGGCAGGGTTCGATCAGATACGTGCGGTATTGCACAGATCGTGATCGGACAGTTTTTACTAGCCGGCTTTGGCTTAAGCCGGATCCTAGTATTTGATAGTGTAGTTTTGTCTCTTTACATTTGTATTTCGGTCGAAATACAAATGCGGGTGTGTATGCACAGTATCGGGGTTTTCCTGTAATTTATTATGGGACCAGTTTTCTGGGGTTGCCAGTTTGCTTTCCGTTCCGGCCGGTTTTCTCTTTTTCCTTCCCGGTCGGACTTTTCGTTGGAGGGTGTTAATTGCAAGTTTGCAATTAACATTTTGTTGTGGGGGTTTCTTGCAAAAGGATTAATTTAATTTGATTGCATTTTTGGCTCCATGTTGCATTAATTTGACATGATAGAGTATGGCTATTGGATATGGGCAGGCACTGTTTGGGATTTGGGATTGGCCGGCCACTGTTGCTGTTGGCATGATGGAGTGTGGATTAATTTATCTTGATTGTTTTGAGCTCTTTTAATGTGCTGCTGGAATTGTTTCAAGGGGATAAATTAATATTTATATGATTGCTTTGTGATATTAAAAAGAGTGTGCAGGAGTGAAACTTAGGTGAGAGGAGGATTAATTATTTTGAGCTCACATCATTCTTTTCCAGTGAGAACAAAAAGCAATGGCCGAGCTCAATTTTGAGAGCATGCTCCATTCTTCTTCTAGCATGCTTCATTCCTTTTCTAGCAAGCATTCATGGAAAAATTCTTGTCTACAAAATTCCTCCACAATGGCAACTATCCTAAACCCCAAAAAGACAACTATACTATACATTCTACAGCAAATCTTGGGCGCGTCGGTTAGCCAACTTCGCGCCCGAGTTGCCTCGGCATTGAGGTGGGAGCCCGTAAAAGATACAGGCGATGTGGTGCCCTTCCGGCAAGGAGGCGACCACCGGAGGATCCGCGGGAGATCGGGACGACGACGAGAAGACCGGAGGACTCGGATCTGTCGGTATATCACTTCCCTTTTCTTCTTGTTAGCTAGACTAGTTTAATGGCCCGATCCGGGGTTTAGTGCGCGGTGGTGCCGGTTTGCAAAGTCCGCAAAATTAAAGTTTATCACCGTTTCCGCATTTAGCCGTCGGACTGACGGCCGGGGCGCCGCCGTGCACTTACAATATTAAGGGATTAGATTAAGAGCAAAGGAAATTGTGGCTGCTATCATTCGTGACGAAACAACGTATACCCCTTCCACTCCTATATCACCTTTGAATTTCTCTGGAATACTCCGTATCACTACGAAGATCCATATTTCTTAGGTATGCCATCATATAGTTATATACGAACTCGAAGGAACTTGTTCCAGTTCGAGGATGGTTTTCGATTCAGGCAAAATTGAATAGGATTGTTCAGTTGTCTTTTCTCTTTACCTTCTCTCAGGTTGCGAAGGCTCCTTGTAATTGGATAGTACACTTATTACGCTTATTGGATAGTCTTCTTCCAAACCCTAGGCTGGTGCTAAAGGGTAGGGATGGAAGAAAATCAATTAGCCTAAGTGTGGTATACATAAGGTAATAAGTAAGGACATATAAAGAGATTGGAGTGAGGGAAAAGAAGTATAAGGTTACCATCATGAATCTGGATAGTAGAAGAGGTATTACTAAGAATACCCGGCCACTTCTTCGAAACATTTTCATGTTTCGGTCTTACTGTACGGTGTTAATTGAAAACTGTTTTCCCAATTAGATTCTAACTCCAGGGTATGTATTTACCAGACTTGATTCTCACATCTGTATGGCATTACAGATGGTGAGTAGGAGTAAGATATTGGGAATTGGATGATTAGATCCTCATTATGTCAGAATTTTTTGTAATTGGTGATATTTGAGGAAATCACCTAGTTTTTACCTGACGGCAAATATTTGGTTTTGAATATCCGTTGTTATGCACCAATTTCAAACTGATATATCTGTACGTTTATTTTATAAAGTGAGATATAATTTTTTAGAAATTATGTCCATGACATTTACCTATATCAGTTGATGGTTAGGTAAGGAGCATTTAACAACGGTGTAATTCTTCTTAACCATAGCACAGTTTCAACCTACGACGCACAGAATTTGGGTTATTAAACACGGTGGACTTATATAGAGTATTGTATGTTGTCCGGTGTCCGTTAGGACAAAGGGGTTGGTACTCTTACTATATTCTGTTTACTCATGACTTCTTTAGTTTTAGACAAGTATTTCATTGAAATACAAGGTCCGGATTTTGAGAAAATATAGGTATAAGAATAAAGTAGAGAACCATATGTTGCAAGTATCAGGACGCTTCAAGGTGATCGAAGAAGTAGATATTTGTGTTTGGTATTCCGTTGTAAGTAATAGTTTTGAGAACTTGCTTCTCTCTCATGTTACTCATGCATGGGTGCACTTCTTGATGAGTAATGTTGCTTGGCCTCCTTCCATTTAGTTGATATGCACTGGAAATGGCTGCATGTATTTTGAATCTGGTTCCAATTAAATTAATGCATCTGTTTCTATATACTGGATATAGAATGGATTTATATCTTAACGATGTTAAGGTATATGGAGTTGTCCGGCTAATGCTTAAAACCAAAATCTGGACAAACTAATGGCACGTTTCAGTAATGGCAGATTGTGGGTTTTCCTAGGCTTTGACGAGGGCTAACATTCTACCATCTGGAAGATCAATAGTTATATTGTTCTTGACTCGCCACAGTTTTAATAAAATGGACTCTTTTCAGAAAACATTAGTGCGAGTATAGTAGAACTGGAAGTGATTTCAGAACCATAAACGATTACTGAAAATTTAGTAGAACCTAAAAATTCAATTGGATTTGACGATCCATTACCCACTCCGCTGATTTGGTGGTGTAACGTTGCAGAAATCGTTTAGCGAATTTTTCCGTTTTAGGGCAAAATTGTCGGTATTTTCCGTTTTAACCCGATTTCGATCAAACGTCCGTAGAACCTTACCGGCACCTAGTTTAGCTAAAATAAAACTAGTACGCGAACTTTGGGGCTATTTGGGAGGTTTTGGTTCAGATAGAATTTTTCTCGAATAAAATATTATTTTAGCCGGTAAAATATGCACGTAAATCGGGAAATTTCTTCTAAATGAAAATTCTTGGAAATCATCACTACAATTATTTTAGAACCTTCTTTTTAAATATCTAGATTTTTTTGGTCAAAGGATTTAATTTTTTTTAAAGAAAAAGAAAAAGAAAGAAAGGTGGCAAAATGCATTTAATGAAGCATTTATTGTATTTTTACTAGAACTTTCTTCACAAAAATTCATAAAAACACCCCCCTCCATGCTTTGGCCGGCCCCTCTCTCCCCCTTGCTGCCCTTGTACTTCCTCACTCAATTTTCATCATTTCAATCCAAAATAAATCATGAAAAATCCAAATAAAATCACAAAAATTCAAATATAATCATTTTCCTTCATTTCCTTAACCCTAAACTATGCTTGGTTCTTCATGAAGTCTTGATTTTGGAGGCTAATCTTGGTTTTCTTGTTGCAAGTTTTTGAATCATTTGGAGGTATAAAATCCTAACCCAAGTCCATAATTGTTAAGTTTAAATCTTTATGCTACCCTAATTAGATGTTAATTTAAGCTTTAAATTTCGTGTTTCAAAATTCTAGAAATGGTTTTTGATATTCAAGTTATAGATATAGCTTGATTTAAGTGTTTAATATTTAATTGAAGTGTTAATTTGTGTTTAGGAAAAGCTTAACCTAGTAAGAAATGAAAATTATTGTTAATTACTACTTTGTTTAATTATGAAATATTGCTTACTAGGTTCTTGCTAAAACTTATTTTGCAAGCGTTAAAAATATAGAAATGGTTTTGATAGCTTAGTTAAGCTATTATAAGGTGTTTTTGTGCGCTAGATATGCGTTACCTTGAAACTAGTGCGAAATATTGCGATAAGTTGTTTTCCAGGTTTCGGGGTTTTTCCGACGTGGGTTCGATTAGTCGTTTCGAGATTATATCTATTATATTCCTCGTATTTATTATATTGTGTTGCGCAATCGGGACGATCGGAGTCTAGAATTGGTGTTTCATAGTTTAGCGACCCTAGTTAGTGTTTTTGGCCGATGTCGTGCGCGGTAGATGCGCTAAGTGCGCAGTGCATTTTTCAGGGCGTTATCCTTGCGTTTCGTTGTCTTTTCGTCGTTTCAGGATATTTAGCTTATGTGATCTGTTTGTGAAATTTTAGGTTCGCAGGCGGTGACTTCGGACGCTGCGACGAAGGGAAAACAGGTGGTAGGTTTCACTTAGCCAAGAGCGTTGGTGAGTAGATTTAACATCTACAGGGGAATCGCCCGCATGGCGTTATACGTCTGGGCTAGAGATGACTTGACCTGTCGCACATTCTATTTCATATTTAGAATTTGCGCATACACCTTATTGTTATGCTTAGACTAGTACCCTTAGAACACTGTACATATTATTGACGGCTCTTGTTGCACGAGCACTGATTGTATGCTACACACACCGTCAATAATTGCCATGTCACGCACAACACCCGTATAGATATAATATCGTTTGGATAGGGACATTGCGACATTGATTCATATTTCTTTATGCATATGACATATAGCATACCTGTATACCTACATGCTTACACATATACCTTGACATGCTTACATGCTAGTTACCTATATACGTATAGAGTATTGTACCATTAGCGGTAGGTACATACACACTTCATGACATAGCTACAGGTATACCTTGCACACATACTTCACTTATACCTAGAGGGTATATTACATCATTACTTATAGGTAGATACATATAGCTTGCTATACCTTTATGTTTACACATATATCTGGTTATAGCTACATGTTTACCTTTACTTGATGTTATTTAGAATTGGAGAAAATAGGAACCGCATGATATTTTATATTAATTTGTTGCAGTTAATTAGCGGCTTTCTCTTTATATGCTTTCATTACAGTTTTATGTTGCATATATTATATTCATGGATTTTCGTATTGAGATATGGATTTTTCATGATGTTTTCTGGATTTGGGAACCGTGGGAGTTCATGAAATTATGCATTATTTGAAAAACCCGGTTTCCCTTGATATGATATTTCAGCAGCCACCATGAGATTTATCGGTTCTGATATATATATATATACCCCATGCGAGGAACGGAGGGGCCCGTGTGCGGGTACATGGTGGGGCTCGGAGGTGCCCTGGGGCAAGAATCTCAGTGAGGAGATGAGTTAGTGGGGGAACCATACTTCCCGGTGACATTACCAATGACTCGGTGGTTATCATGGGGATACCGACGGGAGTCATGTGCGTATAGATGCGTCGAGAGGCGAGGGTCAAAGCTAGGCACTAGATCTTTTGGTATAGCGTATGATACGTACCTATCAGGGGGCCAGTCTTGGTGACAGCACCTGATAGATCAGCATTTCTGTGTCGATGCTTGACACATTGGTTTCATGATATTTCTTTTTACTCCTAAGTATATATAATAGTGGAATAGGACGATGTTATATATGCCTTTGCACTAATATAAGTGGAATGGGACGCTAATATATGTGTATTGATATCAATTTATATACATCATCATATTTATTCATGCAAATATATTTCGGATGTTAGAGATTTATTTGATATTGGATTTGGGATATATGTGATTCATTTGATTTTAGATACAGAATATATATGAGATTTATCTGATATTGTACATTAAGGATTTGTGAGACTTATATGATATGAGAGCCAATTTGGGGGCTGATTTGGGGAAATTGGAATTTGGATTGTCTTGATGGATTTTGATCCTACCACGATGTCAGGATTCCGTGGAAATGACATGTTTCATTCCATACTCCACATTTATTGTTTATGCACTGTTTCATGTATTAGTAGTACCTGTTAGTGTACCTTCCATGACTGTTGTATTTACATACTTTTACTTTATATGCATTGCTTCATGTACTAGTAGTACCTGATAGAGTACCTTTCATGACTGTTGCATATATATATATATTGTCATATCATCGCTTCATGTATTAGTTGTACCTGATAGAGTACCTTACATGATTGTTGCACACAGATTGTCATATTATTGCTTCATGTATTAGATGTACCTGCTTGAGTATCTTTCATGACTATTGCATTCATATGACCATTTATTGCTATTAGCTTGCATATGTTAGATTCGCGCTGTACGTGCATACTTGCGATTACCTGCATATGTTATTTACTATTCATGAGTTGACAACTCACCCCCGTTGTGCCACAGTTTTGCAGGTTGTTCCCCAGAATAGTCGAGGCAGGCTATTCATCTATCTTATCATCTTTTGCTGCGGATACCGCATCAGCTCACAGTGTGCAGTTTGCTTAAGTGGGTTATGTGGTTATTCGTTGTTGTATTGTATATTCGTTGTATCCTTGTACTCTCCGTCTACTACTTTCATGTTGACTTAGAGACTTGATGTGAGGACAATATTGTATAGTATTTTATGACTGGGTTGTCTTTTATACAGTTGCCATTTTATCGTCTTTTATTTCTTCGCTATGGCGTCGTATATCTGTTGTGGTGGTTGTTTTCCGCCGTTGGGCGTGGAATTGCTCCCGTTGGGGATGCTTTACTTTATATTTTTGTTGTACCCATTTTTGGGGTTGGTTTTTACAAAGGAGGTGGTGCCGAAATTTTCAAGAAAGTAAATTGGACTTAAAGAATTTATACTTGAGATTTTCAAAAGATTAAACAATGTTTCTTATCTTTTCTTGTCTTTTAATGGTTTAGATTTCTGGGTTTTGGCTTTCTTTTACTGCGTTACGCCTGTAGACGTTGCGTAGTATTAGGGCCGTCACGTGCCAATTTCGGGTAGTGACAAAGTTGGTATCAGAGCGCTAGGTTTTACCTTTCGGAGAGTAGGATGACCTTGGTATGATGGAGTAGGTAGCTTAAGCAGAGTAACGTAGTGTGTGTATGTCCGCGACATACTCACGATGCAGTACTCCGCCTAAAGTGACCTAAATATAAATTGCTTGAAATTCCTTCCTTGATGACATATCCTTGTGATTCGATTTCCGAGTTCATATCGAATCTTATTTCTATTTATAGCCTTTGCTGCCGATGAATATGGGGACTCAGAGTGATGCAGCGAGGGCCGAGGTCAGGATTGACTGGGGTAGGACGAGGACTGACCAGGATGGCACGCTCGTTGTACAGGAGCAGATGGATCCGTCTTCGACAGATAGTATCGCTAGGCTTGTGGCAGAGATGCAGGACATGTGCCAGACAATGAGTTCATTGGTTGAGGCCGTTCGAGCGCAGCGACAGGAGGTTGTCACCCCTGTTACCCAGTTGTTCCTTGCAATCAGCATGCAGCATTCCGTCACCTACACAGCACCAGTGGATGCAGCCCCAGTTGACGAGACACGCCTTCCTGAGACTTTGGGAGTTCCGGAACAGTGGAGGACTCATACAGATGTACCAGCTCAGAGACAGAGCCTTAGTCGTCGAGACAGATTTCGTGACCGTCACAGGAGTAGCAGAGGATTGGGACGAGGACAGTCGTTCAGCTCTCATCCCCAAGAGGTTCAGCAGTCATCGCGTGGATGTTTTCGATGCGGGAGCTTTCATCACTTCGTCAGACATTGTTCCTTAGCACCGCGTCAGGATTATGTCCAGAGAGGTCGTGGTCACAGAGGATTCGCTCAGAGAGGACAGGTTGGCAGAGAAGGATTTCAGCCAGTTGCGGGTAGGGGGCAGACACGAGAGTTTGTTTCTACTCATCGGGACACACGGGCGTCCAATGCAGAGTTTTTAGGTATTCTAAATTCGTATGTTCTGTTGATGTACTTGTTGTTTTATACACTTGTGCCGTGGTTGGGACGAGAGCCGGTTAGCTAGATCAGCCGTTTGTTGTGTTAAGTTCTGTCAGCGATTCTTTTGTTGCGCGACACGTAATTCAGTTGTGTGCCAATCGGATAGGAGATAGAGATTCGTTTGTCGTTTTGATCCTTCTAGAGATGTTGGATTTGACGTTCTCCTGGGCACGGGCTGGTTACTTACGTGCATTGCGTCTGTGGACTGCCGTGAGAAAACAGACAGGGTTTGTTTTCCCGGCGAGTCAATTCTTGTTCTGCATGGGAGGGCAGTGGTGCCGCCTCACACAGCTTGAATTTAGCCTTTTTCGCTAGTCAGCTTTTGAGGAGAAGATGTAGAGAATTCTTGGCGTTCATTCGCGTTACCGGATCTATGGTGAGTTGTTGGACCGGGTTCCCTTCGTGTGAGAGTCTTCCGACGTTGTTCCAGATGAGTCGGCGGAGCTTAGGGAGCTTAAAGATCAGCTGCAGAGTTGTTTGTTGGAGGGCTTGTTCGTTTGTATGTTTCGCTTTGGGGAGCTCCTATGCTGTTTGTCAAGGAGAAAGACGACAGTGAGGTTTTGTATTGATGGATCGTCAATCGAACCGACTTACGGTGCGGATATGTATCCTTTACCTCGAATTGACGATTTCTTCAATCAGCTCCAGAGTGCGAGACTTTTTCTAAGTTTGTTTGAGATCGGGTCATCATTAGTTGCGGGTTCGGAGTGATGACATTCCGAAGACTGCTTTTGTACGTGCTACGGGCTTTGCGTGTTTTGGTGGTGTCATTGGACTCACCAATGCCCTAGCAGCATTCATAGATATGATGAACCAGATTTCTTTAGGCCGTTCCTCGACCAGTTATTGTTCTGTTATTGATGACATTCTGGTCTATTCAATGTGTCGTGAGGAACAGGAGCAACACTTGAGCATTTGTTTTGCAGACATTGAGAGAGCGCCAGTTGTTTGCTAGATTCTCGGAGTGTTCCTTCAGGCTTGTTTGTGTTGACTCCTAGGTCTTGTAGTTACGGGAGACGATTTTTGTATGGTCCCGAGGGAGATCGAGGCCGTACAACTTTAGCCCAGACTTATGTACGGACGGAGTTCCGCAGATCTTTGGGCTTAGCAGGTTGTTACTGCCGTTTCGTGCAGTATTACTAGTGTATCGCTGCACCGTTCACTGGACTGACCGGAAAGGAGGTTCCTTTTTCTTTGGACTGAGGCATGCGTGCGGAGTTTTCGGCAGTTGAAGACCCGGTTAATAACTGCATCAGTTCTTTCTTTACTTCAGGTTCGGGCAACCTTGTTGTTTAACTGTGATGTTTCGTGAGTGGGGCTTGACTGTGTACTGAGGTGACACTATAGAGTTATCGCTTTTACTTCCCGACAGTTGGAGGAAGTACGAGCATGATATCCCACTCATGATCTAGAGATGGCCGCGGTGGCTTTGCGTTGGAAATTTGGGAAACACTACTTGTCCGGAGAGTCGTGGAAGATTTTCACGGACCACCAGAGCTTAATGTACATCTTCCTGCAGCGGATTTTGATTGTTGAGATAGTCTTCTGCAGATTTACAGTTCTTGTTTGATCGTTGAGTACAGCTTAAGTTCTCCTCTACTGAGGGGACAGCTTGCTCATGTTAGCGTCCGACCACTTTTCCTTAATTGCTTTCGCGAGGCACTACCCGCCGATGCTCGTTTTTCAGAGATACTTGAGCATACATGGCTGGGTAATGATTCAGAGTCATTGATTTGTGACCAAGGTGTGCTACGTTTAGGGACGCGTTTGTGTACCTGTTGCTGATGGGCAGAGACGCGAAATCCTAGAGCAGGAACATTAGTCAACTTTCGGTGTTCATTCAAGTTCCACCAATTTGTAGCGTGACTTATAAGATAGTTACGGGTGGGCAAGGGTGAAGAGTGAAGTTTCAGATTTCGTTTCAAGGTGTCTGTCTTGTTGCGTGCTAAGGTTGAGCGTCTGAGACCGGCTGGAGAGTTGCAACCTTTAACCGTTCCGGAGTGGGAATGGGAGCAGGTCTCCATGAATATTCATTATGGCGTCTAACCAGGTTTAGTCAGGGTGTGACTCCATTCGGATGCTAGTTGTCCGGTTATACTCGGGTTGCTCAGTTGTTCTTTGTTAAGTTTGTGCGTTGCACGGAGTTCCTTCATGGGTCGTATCCAATGAAGGCACCCTGTTCACTTGTCGTCTTGGACAGGAGCTTCAGGAAGCCTTGGGTACTGGTTGATCTTTAGCTCCGCTTTTCCATTCGCAGGATGATGGTTTTGTGAGAGCGGGCTATACTGACTCTGGAGAATATGCTTGTGCGTGCGTACTAATTGTTTTCGGCTGTGGGGATCGTCACTTGCCATTGTTAGGGTTCTCTTCGATAGCAGTTATCAGGAGGCACTCCAATTGGCAACCTTTAAGTTTAGTCGTTAGGTCGTGTCGCTCTCCAGTCTGTTTTCTGACTCTGCGTAAGTAGGATTTTTGGACCCCAACTAGTCTAGAGATTTCGGAGATGATCCAGTTGGTTCAGGTCAGGATGAGAGTGGCCTAGTGCAGACAGAGGTCTTATGCCGACCGTAGTGGTCGCAGACTTGAGTTCGCAGTGGGAGATCATGTATTCCTACAGGATTTTCCGATGAATAACGTGTTGAGTTTTGGGAAGTACCCCAGGATTGTAGGTCCTTTTGAGATCCTTGAAGCGAGTTGGTTCCGTTGCCTATAATTTGACACTTCCGCCCAGATTTTGAGTATTCACCCTGTAGTCCTTGTGTCGATACTTCGCAATTACCTTCATGACCTTTTTCACATGATTCAGCATCAGACCAATTAGCTTGGATGCAATCTTTCATTCACCAGCAGCCGCTAGTTATAGTGGATCAGCAGGTGGAGGTACTTCGGTCAAGGGTCTTGCCGTCTATGAGGGTTCCTTGACGTAGCTGTATAGTGAGGTGATCACTTGGCAAGCTGCGAGCGAGATTTGGGAGTTTTGTACTCATCTTCTTGAAGGTACGCGTAGATGAATTTTAATTCGGGGACCGAATTTCGATAAGGGGGAAGATTGTAACGTTGCACAAATCGTTTTGCGAATTTTCCCGTTTTAGGGCAAAATTTTCGGTATTTTCCGTTTTAACCCGATTTCGATCAAACGTTCGTAGAAGCTTGCCGGCACCTAGTTTAGCTAAAATAAAGGTAGTGCGCGAACTTTGGGGGTATTTGGGAGGTTTTGGTTTAGATAGAATTTTTCCCACATAAAATATTATTTTAGCCGATAAAATATGCACGTAAATCGGGAAATTTCTTCTAAATGAAAATTCTTGGAAATCATCACTACAATTATTTTAGAACCTTCTTTTTAAATATCTATATTTTTCTGGTCAAAGGATTTAATTTTTTTTAAAGAAAAAGAAAAAGAAAGAAAGGTGGCAAAATGCATTTAATGAAGCATTTATTGTATTTTTACTAGAACTTTCTTCACAAAAATTCATAAAAACACCCCCCTCCTTGCTTTGGCCGGCCCCTCTCTCCCCCTTGCTGCCCTTGTACTTCCTCACCCAATTTTCATCATTTCAAGCCAAAATAAATCATGAAAAATCCAAATAAAATCACAAAAATTCAAATATTATCATTTTCCTTCATTTCCTTAACCCTAAACCATGCTTGGTTCTTCATGAAGTCTTGATTTTGGAGGCTAATCTTGGTTTTCTTGTTGCAAGTTTTTGAATCATTTGGAGGTATAAAATCCTAACCCAAATCTTTAATTGTTAAGTTTAAATCTTTATGCTACCTTAATTAGATGTTAATTTAAGCATTAAATTTCATGTTTCAAAATTCTAGAAATGGTTTTTGATATTCAAGTTAAGGTTAAAACTTGATTTAAGTGTTTAATTTTTAATTGAAGTGTTAATTTGTGTTTAGGAAAAGCTTAACCTAGTAGGAAATGATAATTATTGTTAATTACTACTTTATTTAATTATGAAATATTGCTTACTCGGTTTTTGCTAAAACTTATTTTGCAAGTGTTAAAAATATAGAAAAGGTTTTGATAGCTTAGTTAAGCTATTATAAGGTGTTTGTGAGCGCTAGATATGCGTTAGCTTGAAACTAGTGCGAAATATTGTGATAAGTTGTTTTCTAGGTTTCGGGGTTTTTCCGACGTGGGTTCGATTAGTCGTTTCGAGATTATATCTATTATATTCTTCGTATTTATTATGTTGTGTTGCGCAATCGGGACGATCGGAGTCTAGACTTGGTGTTTCATAGTTTAACGACCCTTGTTAGTGTTTTTGGCCGATGTCGTACGCGATAGATGCGCTAAGTGCGCAGTGCATTTTTTAGGGTGTTATCCTTACGTTTCGTTGTCTTTTCGTCGTTTCAGGATATTTAGCTTATGTGATATATTTGTGAAATTTTAGGTTCGCAGGCGGTGACTTCGGACGCTGCGACGAAGGGAAAACAGGTGGTAGGCTTCACTTAGCCAGGAGCGTTGGTGAGTAGATTTTACATCTACAGGGGAATCGCCCGCATGGCGTTATGCGTCTGGGCTAGAGATGACTTGACTGGTCGCACATACTATTTCATATTTAGAATTTGCGCATACACTTTATTGCTTAATTAATTGTTGTGCTTAGACTAGTACTCTTAGGATACTGTACATATTATTGAGGGCTCTTGTTGCACGAGCACTGATTGTATGCCACACACACCGTCAATAATTGCCATGTCACGCACAACACCCGTATAGATATAATATTGTTTGGATAGGGACATTGCGACATTAATTCATATTTCTTTATGCATACGACATATAGCATACCTGTATACCTACATGCTTACACATATGCCTTGACATGCTTATATGCTAGTTACCTGTATACCTATAGAGTATTGTACCATTAGAGATAGGTATATACACACTTCATGACATAGCTACAGGTATACCTTGCACACATACTTCACTTATACCCAGGGGGTATATTACACCATTGCTTATAGGTAGATACATATAGCTTGCTATACCTTTATATTTACACATATATCTGGTTATAGCTACATGTTTACCTTTACTTGATGTTATTTAGAATTGGAGAAAATAGGAACCACATGATATTTTATATTAACTTGTTGCAGTTAATTAGCGGCTTTTCCTTTATATGCTTTCATTACAGTTTTATGTTGCATATATTATATTCATGGATTTTCGCATTGAGATATGGATTTTTCATGATGTTTTTTGCATTTGGGAACCGTGGGAGTTCATGAAATTATGCATTATTTGAAAAACCCGGTTTCCCTTGATATAATATTTCAGCAGCTACCATGAGATTTATCGGTTCGGATATATATATATACCCCACGCGAGGAACGGAGGGGTCTGTATGCGGGTACATGGTGCGGCCCGGAGGTACCCTGGGACAAGAATCTTAGTGAGGAGATGAGTTAGTGGGGGAACCATACTTTCCGGTGACATTACCAATGACTCGGCGGTTATCATGGGGATACCGACGGGAGTCATGTGCATATGGATGCATCGAGAGGCGAGGGTCAGAGCTAGGCTCTCGAGCTTTCGGGATAGCGTATGATACGTACCTATCAGGGGGCCAGTCTTGGTGACAGCACCTGATAGTTCAGCATTTAGTGTCGATACTTGACACATTGGTTTCATGATATTTCTTTTTACTCCTAAGTATATATAACAGTAGAATGGGACGCTGTTATATATACCTTTAGACCAATATTAGTGGAATGGGACGCTAATATATGTGTATTGATATCAATTTATATACATCATCATATTTATTCATGCAAATATATTTAGGATGTTAGAGATTTATTTGATATTGGATTTGGGATGTAAGTGATTCATTTGATATTGGATACAGGATATATATGATATTTATTCGATATTGTACATTAAGGATTTGTGAGACTTATATAATATGAGAGCCAATTTAGGGGCTGATTTGGGGAAATTGGGATTTGGATTGTCTTGATGGATTTTGATCCTACCACGATGTCAGGATTCCGTGGAAATTACATGTTTCATTCCATACTCCACATTTATTGTTTATGCACCGTTTCATGTATTAGTAGTACCTGTTAATGTACCTTCCATGACTGTTGCATTTACATACTTTTAATTTATATGCATGGCTTCATGTACTAGTAGTACCTGATAGAGTACCTTTCATGACTGTTGCATATATATATATATATATATTGTCATATCATCGCTTCATGTATTAGTTGTACCTGATAGAGTACCTTACATGATTATTGCATACAGATTGTCATATTATTGCTTCATGTATTAGATGTACCTGCTAGAGTATCTTTCATGACTATTGCATTCATATGACCATTTATTGCTATTAGCTTGCATATGTTAGATTCGCGCTGTACGTGCATACTTGCGATTACCTGCATATGTTATTTACTATTCATGAGTTGGCAACTCACCTCCATTGTGCCACAGTTTTGCAGGTTGTTCCCCAGAGTAGTCGAGGCAGGCTATTCATCTATTTTATCATCTTTTGCTGCGGATACCGCATCAGCTCACAGTGTTCTGTTTGCTTAGGTGGATTTTGTGGTTATTCGTTGTTGTATTGTATATTCGTTGTATCCTTGTACTCTCCATCTACTACTTTCATGTTGACTTAGAGACTTGATGTGAGGACGATATTGTATAGTATTTTGTGACTGGGTTTTCTTTTATACAGTTGCCATTTTATCGTCTTTTATTTCTTCGCTACGGCGTCGTATATCTGTTGTGGTGGTTGTTTTCCGCCGTTGGGCGTGGAATTGCTCCCGTTGGGGATACTTTACTTTATATTTTTGTTGTACCCCTTTTTGGGGTTGGTTTTTACAAAGGAGGTGGTGCCGAAATTTTCAAGAAAGTAAATTGGACTTAAAGAATTTATACTTGAGATTTTCAAAAGATTAAACAATATTTCTTATCTTTTCTTGTCTTTTAATGGTTTAGATTTCTAGGTTTTGGCTTTCTTTTACTGCGTTACGCCTGTAGACGTTACGTAGTATTAGGGCCGTCACGTGCCAATTTCGGGTCGTGACAGGTGGGTAACCTTATGCACCCGAGAGGTACTTCGGTCTCTTCAAAGACGGTGATAGGGAGGTTTTTGATTACCCAAACTTGCCGCTACTGCTGTTCTAGACTATGAGATCTGGCAAGAGGATGGGTATAACGTCGTTCTAAATTAGCTTTAGAAGTGCACGTGTATATGACTCTGCCAGAGGGTTATTGTAGTCAGTGGGAGCAGCGGAAGCATAGTGGGCAAGTAGCTTATGTCTATTTATAGACTAAAGCAGGTATAGTTAAGATAGATCATCTATTTTTGATGTGACATTCATAGAGTTTGACTTCATCAGAATAACAGATAGACCTGATAAGAAGATAGTAGAGAGTGATGTCCTGGTATTTGGATGACATGCACTTAATAAGAAGAGATTTTCTTATATTACGATCGGTTATACTGTGGTTGTCACAAGGTGTTTCTCCACAAAATATCTGGATTAAATTTTATGAATTCTGGTTACTAGATCTATGGTTTTATATCTAGATTTGGGAAGTGTCCCAATTCCGGTACTTGACACTATTTTAAAGTGTTTTAAAATGAATGACTCTTGGCGTGGTGGTGTATCCGCAGATGATAGAGTCACCCTCTCTAAAGAGATGTCTTCTAGACTGATGAGGGGTGAGATTTGCATGATTGCCATATCTCTTGCTTAAGAAATTGAGTCAATCATGAGATGTCAAGTACCACACCGGATATTGATTTTGCACAGGCTGCAATATGTATATATTAATCCAATCCTGGAGAAACGTTGGGAAGCAGTTACGAACATAAGTCGATGTTCTTGGTATATGGTAACGGCAGCCTCCTTCTGGAGGAGTTTATCATTTTAGGCTTCCAAGGTGACCTGGATGATAGAGCGACTGTCAGAGTTATAGTTTTCCCCATTTTGAGGGGCAGTATGTTGGACAGGTGGTCCAAGCAGATACTGTGGAAGGTATGGCGCAGGATACTGATTAAATTCAGTGGATGATACAGTCTAAGAAGTTTATTGGATTTGGAGTTCATATGTGAACTGGGTCGCATCAGATATCCAGACAAATTCTAAGACTGGTATTGCTCATTTCGGGAGATGGTGTTTCTCCATGAAGTTGAGATATAAAGAGAGATAAAGGTAGAAATATTGGAGCAGATCCACTCACTGAGGTTATTTCTCGAACGCAATAGTTTCACAAACAGGCTTTGCGAGACTGATTAGTAGATAAGTTGAGTGTTCGGTATCACATAGGCTGTGAGTATGTAACACCGCAATTATTAGCCTTAAGTGCAAGTGGGAGATTGTTGGCTATAGTGCCCTAGCCCTCAAGAAAATTATTGTAATCGCAGGCAGGTGATTATGATGATTGAGAGAGGACCTATACGGATAGAACAGTCTTACTCAAGATGATAATATGCTATCTGGTTTGTCTTTGTCATCATGTACATGCATTATGTGGTATTACAGATCACTATTATATGTTGATAGGGCACATAGGATTCTTACTTGACTACCAGTATTATGATGGCGATCATATACGTGTGAGCTGGGTGGTCTATAAGCACATCCTTAAATGTCCTTAGTCGCGGGAGTATCGAGACTGGGCATCGATACTCTGGAGTAGACTAGTGCATACTTATCGAGACCCCGACGAGGGGCGATGGCCGGTCTCACAAGCCATTAGTGTTAGTTAGTCACCTAAGATAGTATAAAGGTGCTCATTAGGTTATGAGTACACTGGACGGACTAACCGGGAACATGCTAGTTGGTATTATACCTATTGTTAGATAGCAGTTCCCAAGTGACATGTGTACAAGTTAGTCTGTCAACCAGAGATCGTCATTTTCTCGTGTGAGTTCCCACTGTGCTTTGATTACTACCCTACCATGGCTTAAAGGAGTTGTGCAAATAGGTTTTAATTAGGTAAAGTCCTGAGTCACATGGAGGCAGTGAGCGGATCGTGGGGGATTCGTCTCTCCCGGTATTGGGGGTTGATGTCACGTAGTGCACGGGTGGCCATCACCAGAAATCTTTGGCCAAGGTAGACGAGAATTACTGATTTGGATCAGTAGTTTCTCAGTTGGTGATAGGCTTCACACCGACACGAAATATCGCGTTATTAGGGGTCTGACTTTATCCACCCCCTAGACTCGATATGCGATACTCTTAGACGAACAGACCGGACTGTACAGAGATTGTCACGGACAGGTTCAGTAAGGGTTCGGATGAGTTTGCTCTTCGGCCTCCCTTTCGCTCAATACCTGGGTAGCTGTTACGTACAGCTAGTGCCGCTGACATACTTGTGGTTAAACCCACTGCCAGCGTATTGACGAGTTTTTAGAGTCCCACACAGAGGGTTTCCCTGCGTCAGGCGAAACGATGTAGAGGCCATATGGTATTACGGCATGGTTCAATCATATACTTGCACTTGTGCATGTATCATGATTCGGAAGGATAATACTGGTGGGCTTTGGTTTAAACCGGATCCTAGTATTAGATTATTGGATTATTTTCATCTCTTTGTATTCGTATTTTTTCGGGATACGGGTATGTATATACAGTGAGAGTTATTCTTGTAATTTATTACAAGGGTGCTTCTAGAAGAATACACCTCATTTGTTTATAACCATTTTGATTAAATGATTAATGAGGTGGAGGGATGAGGTGTTCTTTGCATTAAATGAAGTATGTCTTTGTGGTGACTCATGGGGTGACACATGGAGTGAATCATGGTTGCATTATTGTAGCATGCTTGATTTTTTTGTTGTGAGATTTTTTTTGGTATGCTTGATTTGTTCACAACACTTAACCATTTTAATGGTGGCTCACTAAACAACACTCTCATCCTCTCTAGCTTGCTTCTTTTACCTCCACCCTAAAAGTCTCATGTGTTAAGAAACCTAAGGTGTTATGAGACATATTAATCCATCATTAGACTCTAGAACCTCTAGGCTGTCTAGTTTAGAAAATTAAGTACCCTGGTTACCTCAGCTTTGAGGTTGGAGATCGAACTACAAATCCTCAGGTGGATCATCTTCGATGGATGGAGACTGACGATCAAGCTTGATCATGGAGACCGCTAGGAGCTTATAGGTTTATGATAGATCCAGGTTATCGGGTTGTTCTAGCACCAGTTTATAAAAAAATTTGTTCCGCAAACGGTCATGGTAGTGGCCAGGGCGCTGGCATAACCAAACACGTTGTTCGCATTTGGACCACAGTTCCGTCATCGGATCGCGTATTGGACCCACGTTTCCCCTGGCTTGACCTTGGCATTGATCGGCGCTGTTATTGGAGTGTGCTCACTCGTACGGGAGAACCTTTGCGTGAAGGGCAGCTCCATTTCATAGAAAGTTTTTATGGATTCATTTGGGAGCTCCGAGTACCATTTGAAAGATATCTCTGATAAGCATCCGACGAATTGGCGAAGCAGCAGTTTTTCGTTGATCCAATATTACCACATAGAGCTCTGAACTATGCAACATGCTGAGAAAGATTACCCGTTCCTTTATATACGTAGAACTTCGGGATCGTATATCCCGGTGGGTACTTTATCTAGTTGTACCAGGTCGGGTAGGGTCATCTGTTTTGACGAGTTGATTGGCGGCTTCATTGGCCTGATGAACTCTAATTTGTTGAGCGATATAATCATCCAATTCCGCCTTGGAGGTTCTCTCCTCCTTGGCCATTGATAGGGCCTGGGGAGGATTTGATATTTCCTCTCTATCATCTTCGTTAATCACTGGAGGATCTTCAGCCGGTGGATCTGGTTGGATCATCATCCAAATCATATCATGGAATATAAGAGCTATCTGCTTCATGTTAGCAGCCTGCTCCGCAGCTTCCTTATCTTTCTTTTCCAGCACCCATCACAAGAACTTTGTATAGGTTTCTTTCTCCTGACGCTGCTCTATTTCTTTGTCCGAACTTTCTTTAGATCTGGTAAGTGCTGCCATCTTAGCAAGCATATCTTAGAGTTTCTATTGTTGTTCCTAAGGTTTTGTCAACGACCGGGTATGCGGACTGTGACTCATAGAAGCACGACTCTCTTCTTTGCCATTAGTCATATAGACCATATGTATAGTTATGCCCCTAAACTTGGGGTGTTTAGAGCTCCCGCCTTTGGGTTTTGCCTCTGGCAATAGAATTTTCTCCGGTCTTACTCTTTTATGAGAGATTGGAGCAGGATGAGCCGCTATGACATGCACCTCTTTATGAGAAGTCCCCATTGTATGGCGGAGGAGCAATCATTTTCTCGACGGACCATGGATTTTCTCGGTCGAAGAGAATAGCTTTCATCGAGCACTGAGGTTTGGACTTTACGCCGGACTCTATGGATTTGTGAGCAGAGCCGCTGATAATACTGCTCCGGCTTTTACAGGCGGAGGTGATCATTTTAGTACCTTCGTCGGGAACTTTTTGCGCACCCTACTAAGTGGATCGAAACTGTTCCCAGTTAGAACAGCAACATCAATGTCCACCATAGGAACTGGCGGGGTAAGCCCAGAGGGAGAGTTGCCCCCAACCCATCTCACTTGGCGCCAGTGGCGACGTCGGGCGTGTCTTGGAGTAGGAACTGCCTCAGTATTGGAGGCGCACTCATCATGCCCTGGGCGTTGCTGGGAGCTTCGTTTGGTGTCAAACTATGGAAGATGGACGTTCTTAGTAGTGCTGGAGCAGAGTTGATCAATCTGTCGAAGACTGACAGTCTTAGAGGTGAAGCACTTTTTCCTGCTTCATGCATGGCAAGAGCAGGGAGGGCTAGCCGTTTTAGGGTGACCCCCTCTGGAATCATGGGTTTCTTTATGGGCCCCTTCGAGTTCTTCAGCCTATTGAATACTAAGACTTCAGAGTTAGATGGCTTATTGATAGGAGCCGCCACAGTAGCTAGCCAATCAAAGACCGAATTTCGGGGAGCTTCTTCTTGGGGTGTTGAGGCGCCAAAGCTCACGGGAGGGAGCATGGTCCCAAAGAATAGTCCGATAGTGGCTTGAGTGACCTATCCCACCGACATCGAGAAGATGGAGACCGTGTTGGGCACGTACGTCACTTCTCCGGCTGGGATGGAGAGGGAGTTATTATTGCAGGAAGTGCAGTGGGAAGCAATTGATTCTCCACAAAAGTGAAATACCAAGTTTTAGTATCTCGAATCCAAGAGCAACCATAAATATAGAGGATCACGATTTTTTTCGTGAAACACGACACACAAAGTGTGGAGTGGAAAGAGGAAGAGATCCCACCGAGCGTTCCAGAATCTGTTTACCGCCAAAACTGGACTGAGATGCGGAGGATGTCTAGCCTGAATTTGGGGGTAGATGCTATTTGAAACATATCCGTCCAACTTTTCGGAGATGCCAACTTAATTTATGGCATCGTATATAGAAGGTTTGGATAGATGCGACCGTTGTAGCGTGACTTTATCAGATTTCCCCTCATTTGTGAGGGCTTTTTGATTGTGGGGACGGTCTTCCCTATAGACGCAAGCCCGTGCAATTGATTACATTATCGCATTACGATAACAACTTTCACCTGCTCTGGTAGATCACTTCATGTCGTGTTATATTATAGTTATTAAGGTTGCCCGTGGATTGTATATGGAGACAAGTTTATGTCATCGCCCTTAGGCCGCCGATTAGTCCAAATCTGTATATTAGGTTTGGGTTTGAACCTAGGTCATATGTTCCATCATTTCATGGGATATTTTATTCTATTTAAAGACCGTTAATCTGGTTTTAGATTAAGATTGACGTAAATATATAAGCATATGAACTCAATTTATTTTAACTAAGGATACATTAGTCTTATATAAGACCAAGATCGACTTAAAAATATGGTTAAGGATGATTAAATTTTGTTAAGATCCATTAACAAAGATGAACATATGGGTTTGGTTGTGATGAGCAATATGGCCTTAAAAAATATGATGTTTCAGAAGCTCAGCCTATATTGGGGCTCAGTCTTGGGCTTTTTCATCATCCAGCAGTGCTAAGCACTTAATCTTTTGAATATGGATATAGTATCCAAACTCTGCTCTGGCACTCACATAGGGGTCACGTGAGGCACTCAGGCTTGGGTGTTTCCCTATTAGTGCTAAGCACTTGGTCCCTATGAATATATATTATTCAAATCATATGTTGACACTCATGTGGATATTGCGAGGGACACTTAAACTTGGACATTTCCATATTAGTGCTAAGCACTTTATACAACGCTCATGTGGGTATCACGTGAGGCGCTCCTGCTTGACATTTTTTAAATGCTCATGTGTATGGAACATGCGGTGCTAGATCTTTGCTTATAGGCACTCACATGTGTGGCACGTGAGGTGTTGTCTTCATGGGCCTTCTGCACGCTCACGTGAGTGTCACGTGAGGCGCTAACTTCATGGAATCTTTTGGTCACTCACGTGAATATCATGTGAGGCGCTGAGTCCTTAGTGATTTAATCTCTATTTATTAATGATGTTTTGCCCATTAATGATCACCAAGATCTCTGTTTTGAAGATTTGGGATCGGATTTTTGAGAACTAAGTTCTTCTGTTCCCCTTTATTGTGAGAACTAAGTTCTTTGAAGGGTTAAACCCTGTTTTTAGAGAAATTAAATTCCTGGAATGTAAATTTCAATTTTTTTTATATTTATTTTCTTATGTTTAGCTTTTCCCCTAGATCTTGAGTCTGAAGAACAAGATCATTCTGATGAGAATTAAATTCTCAACTTATAGAAGATTCGCCTTGCGGATCTTAGATTCAGAGAAAAAATTAAAATTTATTATAAAGGGTTAAATCCTTGTATCTCTATATATGAGAGGCAAAGGAGATGCTTTGATCTCATTTTTTTCCTTTACCTAGGATTTGAGAAGAACAAGAAGGTTTTCTTCAGAAAGATAATTAAATTCTCGGTTGTGACTTCTATCTCTTTTTTTGCAGAAAGTTATAAAGGGTTTTCTCTCTGTGAGACTTGAAGTCTCAGGTCCTTTATATAAATGAGGAAAAACTGTTGATTAGTTGATAAGATCTCTTATTTAAGAAATCTCGACTTGATTTCATAATCAAGAGGTGATTTTTAATCACCGTTGGATCTTAGATCCAAGACTCTCTGTTTAACAGAATACATTTTTCTTGTTTTAATCAAGATTAGGGAAATATTTTCCCATATAGATTTTAATTCTATCTCTTGATTCAAACAGTGATCTTTAATCACCATTGGATTTTTCAATCCAAAGATTCTCTGTTTAACAGAGCAAATCTTTCTTGTTTAGAAAGATTATGGGGAATACTTTCCCATATATAATTTAATTCTATCTCTTGATTATTTTTTTAATCACCATTGGATTTTTAATCCAACGGCTATTTGTTTAACAAAGACTGTCTTTCTTATTTAAGGAAATATTTTCCCATGCATAATTTAATTATACCCGATGCAAAACTGCTTCAACTTTAGGTGCTGACGCTTACGTGCTATGCACGTGGGCGGAGCTAAAGAATTTAATTCTTACTGAAGCAGGTGTCTATGTGCTTTGCACGCAGGCGCTCACGTGCCTAACATGTGAGGCTTGTTAGTTATATGTATGCCCTAGAGGCCATTATTGTACATATGATGTATATTATAGTGGATGCTTGGACATATATAGGGAGGACTTTCTTGCTCGACATAATAGTATGCTATCTGGTTGCACTTTATCTTAACATGTACACTTATTGTCTCTCTGTTACATGTTGATAAAGCCCTTAGGATGCGTACTTGACTACCAGGATTATGATGCAGATCATACTAGTGGGGCCAGGGTAGTCCGTAAGTACATCCTTCAATTGTTCGTAGTCATGGGAGTATCGAGACGGGGAATCGATATTCCAGAGTAGACTAGCTTATACGTTTCTTAACCCATATGATGGGCGATGGATGATCCCACATCTATTGGTGTTTGACATCAAAGATTGTATACGGGTGCTCAGTGGAGACTGGATACACTGAACAGGACTCGCCGAGAACTCCTAGATGGTATTATAACTCATGTCAGATAGCAGTTCTCTGGTGACACTGGTATATGTTAGTCTGTTGACCCGAGATCGTCATAGAGTCTTGTGTGATTCCTACTGAGCTTTGATTTCGACCTTAACATGTTCAAGAGAACGTGCAAAACGGTGGTTTTTGGGTACAGTCCCGAGTCACATGGAGGCAATGAGCGATAGGAGGGGATTTCGTCTCTCCCAGTATTGGGGGTTGATGTTGCGCTGTGCTCGATTAGCCATAATAAGAAATCTCTGGCCAGGGTTGCTGAGATTTAATGGTAAGTATTATCAGTAGTTTCTCGAACCGTTATGGGCTTCACATCGGTATGACTTATCAAGTTATTGGGGTCTGACATTTACCACCCCCAGGCTGGATATGCGACATATCAGAAGAAGAGACCGAACTGTACAGTAGTGTTACTTATTGGATTCGCAGGATTATGAGCAGGCTTGCTTGTCGATCTTCTGATCGCTCAATATCCGGGTAGCCGTTACGTCCAGCTAGTACCGCTGACGGCTTGTGGGTGACTGATATGATCATCACCTACTACCGGCGTATTGACGAGTCTTTAGAGTCCTACACAGAGGTTTCCTGGCTCAGACGAAACAAAATAGGAGCACATATGTGATATGTGCGGGACCGAGATTAATACGCGTATGTGATACTGTATTCTAATCTCACGATATGTGGTATCGTTCGGTTGTAAGTGATATAGCCGGGTTATCAAATCAAGTGTTGATTCGATAAGTTGATGCAAATGATATTAGTCGGTTATACGTGGTATAGCCGGATTATTAAATCAAATGTTGATTTAATAATTTAATGTATAATTATCTATATTTGATATATTAATTTTACATTAACTAATGTTAGCTCACTTAAGCATTTCTTTTTCTCACTTCTATATAATATGTATGTGATATATATTATTGTGTCATGCTTGATGATACATTGTTCAAGGGTGTATGAGACTCACACCATGCTTATGATAATGAAGGTTTTTATTTATTTAAAGTAAATCAAAATTAGGTGGAAATTAGTCATGGTTTTGGAGCTTAGTGGAAGCTTATGGAACCATTGACTTAGTCCACTAATTTTGTTTTACTAAAATATTTATTAACCCAACCATTATGATTAGCCATGGTTAAGTCTCTACATGAGTTAATATGATATATTATCTCACGCATGGTTGCTATTCTCCCTCATTTTCATTCTCATTCCATTCACACCTTCATCTTCTTCTTCATTCAAATTTTGCTCTCTAGCTTTTTGGAAAGTGAACAAATATAGTGAGAAAAATTATTCTAAAGTGATCAAAAATCCTACTTCATCAACCTATACTAGATTAGCCATTTAGTTTAGGTTGTTTTCTTCACTAATTCCAAATTAGAGAAGAGGTAGCTTGAGTTGGAGTTTCCTCGACGTAGATCATCTTCGGCCTCGAAGACTTCAAGCAAGCTTGTTCCTTTCGCCTTGTGAACCTTTACTAGAGTCCGGGAGATCACTACTTGGAGCGAAGGGACTACTACATGGAGCTTTAGAAGTGAAGGACCAGTATACATAGGTTGTATTCCTTATTCACTTAGTGTAATGTTTGATTACATGCTTGCTTACTCCTAATTTTCTAGTTAAATCCTTGGTATGGGTTGCATAGCTCTCTAGGTTTTTAAAATTGCATACTTTATGCCCTATAAAATCGTAGTTAGGGTGCTATGGAACCCAGCAGTGGTATCAAAGCTGAGTTAGAGTATTAGGAGTTGTTTTGACGATGTTAGATGAATTGCGAAACCGAAATAACTCCGAAACCCCGACACAACACCACTTGTCAATTCTGGCCAAAAATTCATGATGGGTTGGCTTCGAAATTTTTTTTGTTTCGGTGCTCTGGAGTTTATTGTTTCGTAGTCGTAATTTTAATATCGTCTCGGGTAACTTTGACGACGTTAAAGGGTTCGAACGAATATAAAAAAAAAACCATTTTTTTACCCTTCTCTGGAAATTTTCCAAAAGATGGAATTTTTGGGTTTAAAAATTATTCAAATAACATGCAGGTAATTTTATGGACCCTCTAAAAGAACGATACCCAAACTCGACTCTTTGACCGCGGAACCGCGGCCAAACCCTAGGGTTTGCGGCAGTTTCGCGGCGCTATGAGCGAGGCATGGGTCGGCCCTTCTACAGTTGGTCCATAGGCGCAGTGGCATGTTTTGGGTATTTTTTAAACTGTGCTCAAGTGTTGAGCTCTTTGGGAAATTTTGGGTGTTTATTGATTCGATCGAATGTTTAACATCGTCTAGCTATCTGTGAATTGTGATACAATATTTGGAATCCACAATAATTAGTTTTGTGAAAACTAATTTGAATTTTATAAATCTAGCAATTTAGTCTCTTTTGATTGGTTTCCACAGGGTTTTGATTCGGATTGTACGCGAATGTTCGCCGGGTCCATCGCAATCTCGTATTGTACGTGAATGTTCGCCGGGTAACATTACTAGATAGCCACGCCCCAAAGCCCCGACCAAGTGACTTTAGGAGAACCCCATTGCCAAAAGCATCCCCCCGGGTGCTCGTGGCCGCGGTGTTCCGCTTAAGTGCACTTCGTCGACGACATCAGGGGGTGCAGCAGTCTACTAAAGTTTCCGACGAGCATTCGATCAACTTGTCGGGAATCTTGTTGAATTTCCCGACTTGTTATTGAAAAGTGTTTTCAATATCGAGACTAAAATGCGGGGTTTATAATGTTAGGCATGAAATTCGGAATATGAGATATTCCGGGTTTATGATGTCTAAGAAATTCATTTGGTTAAGCATGAAATCCGAAGTATGTGATATTTCGGGTTTATGATGTCTAAGGTGGTTGCGGATTCCAATTGTTGTAGTTTTCGCTTTTTTTTCTGCGACCGTAAGTGTAATATGTGGTATATCGCCGGTTTCTTTGTTTTATGTCAACAACAATTGGGATACGTATATTTACTTACGTTGATGACATGAGATGTTATGTGTTGCTGTGATATATTATATTGGATCGTCATGTTTGAATAGCCGGGGTTTTTATGTGAGATGAGAGTTTTTCATTTTCATTCATGTAAAAACTTGTATATAATATTCTTTTATTGGGGCACTTCCGGGTTGAGGATGATGTCACCATTGATGTATATTATTTACTTTTCCGCATTAGGATAGACCCAAGATGGGGAGCACAAGTAACCGGGTTCTAGAGTCCAGTGGGAGACCATCTCAAGGAGTCGAGACCGGGTCTCCTAACTCTAGAATTGGGTGGTTTGCTTGCCTCTCTCGTAGGGGTCTAGGGATGTAGAATTGGCTATTCATCACGACCGTGGAATCCATGTTTCATTACTGGCCTAATTTAAAACACGAAATTCCTAGTATATCCAATATTTCATATGTTGACTTCTGCTCCTGATATTCTGTGATGCGATCACTTTATATGATGAGACGAATGTCGTTATTATATATATATGATATATAATAAACGTTGCATATGTTTTGCACCCGCGCTAGTCCCGCCCCGCTATGCCGTTAGTCAAGTAACCTAACGGTGCATAACGGGACACTATGGCGAATGCGGATGGCATAAGCGTACGTTCTATTTTCGTTTCTTCTGTAATGCTTAGGAAGCATAATTGATGGAACTTCATTAATGAGATTAATGAAAGAAAATAAACCTAAAGATATTGTAGAATCCTGTTTTCGAAAAGGGTAGCTCTAGTTCTTGCTTTGCATAGTGGTATTCCTTGTAGAATATCCAGCACCTCATTCGATGAGGAAAGAGCCGAGATCCCTTCACCGGGAGTGATCTCTTTAGCAAAAAGCTAGCAGATGCTACAACACACTCAGTCTTGTCTTTTGATTTCTTCTCTAGTTCTTTCTTTGCATAGTGGTATTCATGAATATCCAGCACCTCATTCGATGAGGAAAGAGCCGAGATCCCTTCACCGGGAGCGACCTCTTTAGCAAAACTAGCAAAAGCCTAAAAAACACTCCTTTTCAAAATCACTCGACTCTACAACGATATCAAGTTCATTACACAAATGTTTTTCTTAAAAACTTGTCGTAGCCCCCCGTCATTTCAGATAAGTGCTACTTAGTATTCGTGCTACGTTTGTTGACCTTGTTAAGGCGTAGTGTGCGGTAGCTGATTAGTACTTATCTGCTTAAGCATGTGTTGTGATTGGATTAGGGTAGTCATACGACTTTGTTGACCTTGTTAAGGGTCGTACGGGTGGGTTTAATTCAATCATGAAATATACGGGTTGAACTTGGCTAGCGCTTATGATTTGTTGACCTTGTTAAGGTCATAAGTTGCTAGGGACAGAATATTATCGGGAATTTCAAGTGTTGAAATTTGCAATGAGATTGCATACCTTCTATGAGATAGTTGGATCCCGATACCTACTGCGAGTAAGAGTTACTCCTGGGAGAGTTTTGCACATTACAATTAGCCGATCAAGTATGTATCTAGAAAGGTGTTAACGGGGTTACGCCCCTGGGAAAACGAGGTTTATTTTAATTAGGTCCGTGCGAAAGCACGGGGAACCTCCATCAAAGTACCGACACTGGCCTGGCCGAAAAATTGGCGAACTTGTAGGGTGTAATTAATCCTGGCTAGTCTTACCTTTTAGGGTTTGAAGGAAGATTTGATAAAAACAGTGGAAGCCATCCTGATTAGATAAAATAATAACCAATCTAATCTTGCAAGAGCATACGCAGGGTGTTTTCTTCTCTCTCTCCCCTGGTAGCGATCGTGACATGCCTTAATCAAGATAATAATATGGATATATTGACCGATCCTGCTTAATATGCTGAGCTGGGGAACGTTGGTTCCGCTCTACCTTATAATTGTTATAAATCTGAGCAGAAAACAGGGGAATACCAGGATTCCCATACCACCCAATCGAGGAAAAAGCATGTTGATGCATATTCTTCGGGTGTGTTCGTTACCGAGAACTGTTTCTCACTATCATCTACGTCCTAGGTATGAGATACCGTATTAGGATCCCATATATGTAATCTGTTAAATGGGCTGCAGAAAGGTAGAGAACTGGGATTTGGTGATATGTCTCTAAGTGTAGAGAATGATGCAAGTGTTGCAGCCAAACTAGTTGGCAAATATCACCTTGTATTACCAAATGGTTAATACATTGATTCTGAACGAATGTTATTACATACCGAACCTGATATACAACATTATATCAGTTTCTTTATTAAGTTAAAGAAGGATATAATTTTTTATTGCAGTATAATGTTGTGAACATTTTCCTTAATCAAGAGTTGATTGCATCAGGCACGTTATGTAATGGCATATACATTCTAAATCAAACCACAGCTCAAAGAATATAGAACACACACAAGAGGAAAAGTTTAGAAATGAATGAATCCTTCTTGTGGCATTGTAGACTAGGTCATATCAATGCGACACAACTAGCTAAGTTATATAAGGATGAATATTTGAATCCGTTCGAATTTTCATCTTATGATACTTGCCAGTCTTGTCTCAAAAGTAAAATGACCAATACTCCGTTTACTGGAAACGGAGAAAGAGTTATCGAACTCTTGGGATGGATACATGATGATGTATACGGTCCTATGTCTACAAATACCAGGGTTGGTTCTTTGTACTTCATTACAATCATCGACGATCTCTCAAGACTCGGATATGTGTTCCTATTGAAACACGAGTCTGAAGCTTTTGAGAAATGCTAGGAATATAAGTACGAAGTAGAGAACCAAACGGGTAGAAGTATTAAAGTCCTTCGATGTGATCAGGAAGGAGAATACTTGAGCACGGAGTTCCTGGATTATTTAAAAGAGAATAGGATTCTCTCTCATCTTACTCCTCCGTATACACCACAGAAAAACAGTGTATCGGTGAGGAGGTATCGCGCCCTATGAGATATGGTGCGCTCTATGATGAATACTGCTGAGTTGCCTATTTCCTTTTAGAGTTATACACTTGAGAAGCTGCATACCTATTGAATTGTGTTCCAACCAAATCATGTGCCTACCACTCCATATGCGATATGGTATGGGAAGAGACCATATCTTAAACGAGTTAATATATGGGGTTGTCCAGCCTATGTTGAAAAGCAAAATCCGGACAAACTCGAAGCAAGGTCAGTTCTGTAAGTTTGTTGGATATCCCAAACATTCGTAAGGGAATATCTTCTACCAATCCGAGGAACACAAGGTATTTTGTTTCTCAACATGCCAGCTTTTTTTAGAAAAAGGAATTTCTTGAAAAACAAATTAGTGGTCATGAGATAGAACTGGAAGGAGTTCCAGCTATACAAACTAGGACTGATAATTTAGTGGAACCAAAGAATTCGATAGTTTCTAACGAACCTCAGCGTCTCCGCGAATCTGGTAGGGTTCCTCATCCACCTGAGAGATACTACAGTTTCCTCAGTGATGGTGGGAGTGAGGAATGCATCATGGTAGATGATGACCCAACTAGGTTCAGGCAGGCCATCACGAGTAGGGACTCTGTGAAATGGCTGGATGGAACATCTATTTTGATATGGAAGTCAAAGAGTTTGACATCATCAAAAATACAGATGAACCTTGTATATATAAGAAGGTTATAGAGAGTAAGATTGTCTTTCTCGTATTGTACGTAGATGACATACTCTTGATAAGAAATGGTTTTCCTATGCTACACTCGGTCAAGCTCCTCTTATCACGACGATTCTCCATGAAAGATCTGGGTGATACCTACTACATCTTGAGGTTTTAATCTATAAAGATAGATCTAAGTGGGCGTTGGGAGTGTCCCAAATCCAGGTACATTAACAACATACTAAAGGGGTTTAGTATGGAATATTCTAAGCGTGGTGGTTCGCCCAGTTACTCAGGAATCACTCTCTCCAAAAGGATGTCTTCCAAGACCGATTTGGAAAGAGCTCGCGTGTAAGGGATACCCTATGCTTCGACGGTAGGCTCTATCATGTATGTGATATTATGTCCCAGACTAGATGTAACTAACTCACTAGGTGTAGTGATCGGGAATCAATCGGATCTTGGGAGAATCACTAGAAAGCTGCGAAGAACATTCTTAAGTACTTGAGAAGCACTGAACAAATGTTCTTGGTGTTTGGTAACGGTGAACTCCAGTTGGAGTCCTTTACCGACTCGAGCTTTCAGAGTGATAAGGTCGACTGAAAGTCAGTCTCAGGCTTTGTCTATACCCTCAGTAGATGGACGGTATGTTGAAAGGGTTCTAAGCTAGATACCATGGCAAACTAGACGATAAAGACTGAATACATCACTACCAACGATGCTGCCAAAGTGACTGTCTAGATATTTCTTGTTCATAAGATTAACATGGTTCTTACCATTGAGCGTCCAATAACTGTTATTGTGACAACAATGGAGTTGTGTCTTTGGCCTAGGAACCCCGGTCCCATCAGCGATCCAGACATATTCTGTGGCAGAATCACTTGATCAGGAAGATGGTTGATCTCTAAGGGATCGAGGTTAGGAGAGTTGATATGAAGGATAACACGGCGGATCCACTTACAAAGGCCTTTCCTTAGAGAGACTTTTATCGGACGTTGAGTATGAGATACTACAACAAATGGCCTTAGTGCAAGTGAGAGATTGTTAGTTATATGTATGCGCTAGAGACCATTATTGTACATATGATATATATTATAGTGGATGCTTGGACATATATAGGGAGGACTTTCTTGCTCGACATGATAGTATGCTATCTGGTTGCACTTTATCTTAACATGTACACTTATTGTCTCTCTGTTACATGTTGATAAAGCTCTTAGGATGTGTACTTGACTATCAGGATTTTGATGCAGATCATACTAGTGGGGCCAGGGTAGTCCGTAAGTACATCCTTCAATTGTTCCTAGTCGTAGGAGTATCGAGACTGGGTATCGATATTCCAGAGTAGACTAGCGTATACGTTTCTTGACCCATATGATGGGCGATGGATGATCCCACATCCATTGTTGTTTGAAATCAAAGATTGTATACGGGTGCTCAGTGGAGACTGGATACACTGAACAGGACTCACTGAGAACTCCTAGATGGTATTATACCTCGCGTCAGATAGCAGTTCTCTGGTTACACTGGTACAGGTTAGTCTGTTGACCCGAGATCGTCATAGAGTCTTGTGTGATTCCCACTGTGCTTTGATTTCCACCTTACCACGTTCAAGAGAACATGCAAAACAGTGGTTTTTGGGTACAGTCCCAAGTCACATGGAGGCAATGAGCGATAGGAGGGGATTTCGTCTCTCCCGGTATTGGGGGTTGATGTTGCGCTGTGCTCGATTGGCCATAACAAGAAATTCCTGGGCAGGGTTGCTGAGATTTACTGGTAAGTGTTATCAGTAGTTTCTCGAACCGTTATGGGCCTCACATCGGCATGACTTATCAAGCTATTGGGATCTGACGTTTACCACCCCCAAGCTGGATATGCGACATATCAGAATAAGAGACCGGACTGTACGGTAGTGTTACTTATTGGATTCACAGGAGTATGAGCAGGCTTGCTTGTTGATCTTCTGATCGCTTAATACCCAGGTAACCGTTATGTCTAGCTAGTACCACTGACGGCTTGTGGGTGACTGATATGATCATCACATACTGTCGGCGTATTGACGAGTCTTTAGAGTCCTACGCAGAGGTTTCCTGGCTCAGGAAAAATGAAATAGGTGCACATATGTGATATGCGAGGGACCGAGATTAATACGCGTATGTGATACCGTATTCTAATCTCACGATATGTGGTATCGTTCGGTTGTATGTGATATAGCCGGATTATCGAATCAAGTGTTGATTCGATAAGTTGATGCAAATGATATTAGTCGGTTATATGTGATATAGCCAGATTATTAAATCAAATATTGATTTAGTAATTTAATGTATGATTATATATATTTGATATATTAATTTTACATTAACTAATATTAGCTCACTTAAGCATTTCTTTTTCTCACTTCTATATAATATGTATGTGATATATATTATTGTGTCATGCTTGATGATACATTGTTCATGGGTGTATGAGACTCACACCATGCTTATGATAATGAAGGGTTTTATTTATTTAAAGTAAATCAAAATTAGGTGGAAATTAGTCATGGTTTGGAGCTTAGTGGAAGCTTGTGGAACCATTGACTTAGTCCACTAATCTTTTTGTACTTAAGATATTTATTAACCCAACCATTATGATTAGCCATGGTTAAGTCTCTACATGAGTTAATATGAGATATTATCTCACCCATGGTTTCTATTCTCACTCATTTTCATTCTCATTCAATTCACAACTTCATCTTCTTCTTCATTCCAATTTTACTCTCAAGCTTTTTGGAAAGTGAAGAATATAGTGAGAAAAATTATTCTAAAGTGAGCAAAAATCCTACTTCATCAACCTATACTAGATTAGCTATTTAGTTTAGGTTGCTTTCTTCACTAATTCAAAATTAGAGAAGATGTAGCTTGAGTTGGAGTCACGTAGATTATCTTTGGTATCGAAGACTTCAAGCAAGCTTGTTCCTTTTGCCTTGTGAACCCTTACTAGAGTCCGGGAGATCACTACTTGGAGCGAAGGGAATACTACACGGAGGTTTAGAAGTGAAGGACTGGTTTATAAAGGTTGTATTCCTCATTCACTTAGTGTAATGTTTGATTACATGCTTGCTTACTCCTAATTTTCTAGTTAGATCCTTGGTATGGGTTGCATAGCTCTTTAGGATTTTAAAATTGCATACTTGATGCCCTATAAAATCGTACTTAGGGTGCTATAGAACCCAGCAGCTGTGCCATAGGATTTAATTCTATCAGAGACAGACGTTTACGTGTTTTGCACGCAGACGCTCACATACTATAAACGTGAGGCGCTGCCATAGGATTTAATCCTAATAGAGACCGGAATCAACGTGCTTTGTACGCGGGCGCTCATGTGCTATAAACGTGAGGCGTTGCCATAGGATTTAATCCTAATAGAGACAAGCGTCTACGCGCTTTGCACAAAGGTTCTTATATGCTATAAACGTGAGGCGTTGCCATATGATTTAATCCTAACAGAGACAGGCGTCCATGAGCTTTGCACACGGGCACTCATGTGCTATAAACATGAGGCACTGCCTTTTTTTATGAGGGAACAGCTGGTAGCAAGTTACTGGACAAATCCATAACCATAATCACGTCGGCGGCACTAGCTGTACGTAACAGATACCTAGGTATATGCCGAAAGAGAGGTTGACAATCAAGTTCGTCCATACCCTACTGAGCCTGAATATGACAATCTCCATACAGTCTGGTCATTGCATCTATGAGTATCGCATACAGGGTCTAGGATGGATAACGTCAAACCCCTAATAACCTGATAAGTCATGTCGGAGTCAAGCTCATCACCAACGGAGAAATTACTGAACTCCTATCAGTAAATCTCACCCACCGTGGCCACGGATTTAGGGTGATGGCTAACCGAACACAGCGCGACATCGACTCCTAATACCAGAAGGGACGAATCCCTGACAATCGCCCACTGCCTCTATGTGGCTTAGGACTGCACCTAACTAAAACCTATTTGCACGACTCCTTTAAGCCATGGTAGGATAGTAATCTAAGTACAGTGGGAACTCACATGAGAAAAATGACGATCTCAGGTCAAAGGACCAACCTATACTCATACCACTAGAGAAATTCTATTTAACGATAGATATAATACCATCTAGAAGTTCTCGGTGGGTCCATTTGGTGTACTCACCTCCAGTGAGCACCTGTATACTATCTTAGGTGACACAACACTAGTGGCTTGTGAGACCGGCCACCATTTCTCGTTGGGGTCTAGAAACGTATACACTGGTCTGCTCCGGAATATCGATTCCCAATCTTGATACTCTCTCAGTTAGGGACATTTAAGGATGTGCTTATAAACTACCCAGTTTTCACGTATATGATCTCCATCTAATGCTGGTAGTCAAGCAAGAATCCTACGGCCTTCATCATTATGTATTAGCGACACGTAATAATAAGTAAAACGTTTACACATCAATGATAAAGACAAACCATATAGTTTACTATCATTTCGAGTAAGATTGTTCTACTTATATAGGTCTTCTCTCAATTATCATAATCGCCTACCTGTAATTACAATAATTGCCTTGAGGGCACTATATCCAACAATCTCCCACCTGTACTTAAGGCCAATTATTATAGTATCGCATACACACATTTACCTAATTTATCTACTAATCAGTTTTGCAAACCGTGTTTGTGAAACAACTGTGTTCGAGAAATAGCCTCAGTGGGTGGATCCACTACAATATTCCAACTTCTTCTCTCTATGTCTCAACTTCGCGGAGATCAACAATCTTCCGAACTGAGCGATACCCCGCCTCAAGAATTTGTCTGGATAGTTGATGGGACCAAGTTCATAAATGAACAACTTTATCCAACAAACTTCTTGGGATGCATCTTTTGTTGAGTCATAACCAGCATCATGCACCATGTTTCCCTCATTATCCCTATTGGAACCCTCTCCAATATACTGCTACTCAGAAAAGGTAAATTCAAAACTCTTACAGCATCTCTGTCATCCAGGTCATCTTGGAAGTCGGAACCGATAACCGCCTCCTGGAAGAGGTTGTCGTTATCATATACCAAGAACATCCTCTTATGTTCTTAACTGCTTCCCTTTGTTTCTCCAGGATTGGATTAATATATTCTTACTATAGCAAGTGCAGTAGCAACATTCGGTTTGGTACAAGGCATTCTATGATTGACTCAATTGGCTAAGCAAATGATATGTCATTCATACCAGTCCCTCTCCTCATCAGTCTAAAAGACATCTCTTTACAGAGGGTGACTCCATTATCTGCGGATAGACTACCACGCCAAGAGTCATCCATTCTAAACTACATTATAATGGTGTCCAAGTATCCGAATTGGGAAACTTCTCAAATCTAGATCCATCGATATAGATCCGGTCACCAGAATCCCTGATATCTCAGTAAGTGAAAATGCAACTTCTGGTTTCGTACATGACATCTTATGATTGACTCAATTGCCTAAGCAAGTGATATGTTATTCATGCAAGCCGCTCTCCTCATCAGTCTAGAAGACATCTTTTTAGAGAGAGTGACTCCATCACATGTGGGTATACTACCACGCCTGGAGTCGTCCATTCTAAAACACTTTTAGAATGGTGTCTAAGTACCCAGATTATGACACTTCCCAAATCTAGACCTAAAAATATAGATCTATTCACCAGAAATCTCGATATACATATCTAGATCCTATATGGAGAAAAAACCTATGACAACTAAAGTTTGACCGATTGTAGTATAGGAACATCACTTCCTATCAGGAGTATGTCATCCAAATCTCAGGACATAACTCCTTACATCCTTCTTTGTTTTGATGAAGTCAAGCATCTTGACTGTCACATCAAAACAGATGATATGTCTCGACTATACTTACTTTAGTCTATGAATAGACATAAGTGTTGGATATAGTGCCCTCAGAGTCAATTATTGGATCACAGGCACGTGATTGCAATGATTGAGGAGGACCTATGCCGGTAGGACAGTCTTACTCGAGATGATAGTATGCTATCTGGTTTATCTTTATCATCGTGTACTACTTTAGGTGACCTTACGAGTCGCTATTACACGTTGATAGAGCCCCTAGGATTCTTGCTTGACTACCAGCAGTATGAGGGCGATCATATACGTGAGAGCTGGGGTCTATAAGCACATCCTTAAAAAGTCCCTAGTCGTGGGAGTTTCGAGACAGGGCATCGATTCTCCAGAGTAGACTAGTGTATACAGTTGAGACCCCGACGAGGGGCGGTGGCCGGTCTCACAAGCCACTGGTGTCAGTTGGTTCACCTAAGATGTATACAGGTGCTCATTGGGTTATGAGTACACCGGACAGGACTCGCCGGGAACCTGCTAGTTGGGATTATACCAGACGTCAGATAGCAGTTCCCTGGTGACATGTGTACAGGTTAGTTCATCTACCTGAGATCGTCATTTGTCTCGTGTCAGTTCCCACTGTGCTTTGATTACTACCCTACCACGGCTCAAAGGAGTCATGCAAACAGGTTTTAGTTGGGTACAGTCCCGAGCCACATGGAGGCAGTGAGCGGATCTGCAGGGGTTTGTCTCTCCCGGTATTGGGGGTGAGGTCGCGCTGTGTCTAGGAGAGCCAGAACATGAAAAGTCCTTGGCCAAGGCAGGAGATTTGCTGGTAGGTATTCCAGTAGTATCTCAGGATGTTCTGGGCTACACTCCGACACGACTTGTACCGCTATTGTGGGTCTGACTTTTACCAACCCCCTAGGCCCGCCATGCGATGCTCATAGACGAACGGACCGGACTGTACGGATATTGTCACTGACAGGCTCAGTAGGGTGTCAGGATGAGTTCCCTCATCGACGTCCCTTTTGGTCAATACCTGGTAGCCCGTTATGCATTGGCTGATACCTCTGACGTGCTAGTGGTTAAATCCACAGCCATAATATTGACGAGTCTTTAGAGTCCACCACACACAGTTACTCAAGTTTCGGGCGGAACGCTGTAAAGGCCGTATGGAGATATGGCAGGGTTCGATCAGATACGTGTGGTATTGCATGAATCGTGATCGGACGGTTTTTACTAGCCGGCTTTGGCTTAAACCGAATCCTGGTATTAGATAGTGTAGATATTGTCTCTTTGCATTTGTGTTCAGTGGGAATACAAATGTGGGCATGTTTTTGCAGTAGTGGGGTTTTCCTGTAATTTATTACAGGATCAGTTTTCTGAAGTTGCCAGTTTGCATTCCGTTCCGGCCGGCTTTCCTTTGTTCCTTCACGGCCGGACTTTATCGTTGGAGGGTGTTATTTGCAGTTTGCAAATAACATTTTGTGGAGGGGTTTTCTTGCATATGATGGCTTCATGATTTGACTAATATCATGAGATCCTTTTTCTTTCTTATCCTTTGCTTTTTGAGATTAAGATTGATTTAGTGTATGATATGAAGCTTACTTTTGATGTGGTCACCACCATTGATCTCCTACCATCACTTCCCTTCATGTTTTGGATTTTCCTCCATCATTTGATCAAAATGGGGGCCGGCCACTAGATGAGAGAGTGAGTTCATTTTTCATGTATGGCAATTTGCTTCATCTCATTTTCTTGTAAGGAAAAATGAAAGCACCATTTTTCCTTAACCTCATTGCTTCCTCCATCCATGGCAACTAAACCCCAAACAGACAAAGAGTCTACACTAGCCTACAGCAAATCTTGGACGCGTCGGCTAGCCAACTTCGCGCCCGAGTTGCCTCGGTCCAGAGGTGGGAGCCCGTAAAAGTATCCGGCTACGTGGTTCCCTTTCCGACGAGGACGTGATGGACGGAGATTCCGCGGGAGATCGGAGTGGAGACGAAGACCGAAGGACACGGATCGCTTGGTATAGCTTCTCTACTCTTTTCTAGTTTGCTAGTAGCTAGGTTAATGGCCCGATCCGGGTGAAAAGTGCGCAGTGGTGCCGGTTTGCTAGTTTGCAAAGTTTTTGTTTCCGCGTTTCCGGCGTCGGATCGACGGCCGGGGCGCACCCGCGGACTTACATTGGTATCAGAGCCAGGCCATTAACCATGCCTAGCTTGCTCTAGTATGTTTAGAACTCGATCGAACAAAAATCCCCAAAAACTGTATTTTCCAATGCATCGTGTTTCTGTCGAAATTTTTTCTGCTCCAAAATTTTTTCAGGTAGTTGCAGAATGATGTGCAGGGAAGTATAAGAATTCTGGTAAAATTTGGTCGCCTGAATCCATCATCCCACCGCGGAACCGCGGCCATAGCCATGCTTGGGCCGCGGTTCCGCCACCACTTAGGCTCCTCACTGCACCAAATTTTTCCAAATTGTCCTATACTTGGAAATAGGGGTTTTGGGATATTATTTTTGGGCCCATATTTTCTGTAAGTGCTACAGTACTGCTTGGGGCCCACTTCGGTAAATTTGTTCGATCGGATATTTTAAACATGCTAGTTCACAGTATTTACATTATATCTGCGACCGTGAATGCCACTCGATCGGTAAATCCATTCTATCTGCTATAGCCCTTTTAGACGGATTTGCGAACGTGACATTCACGTTGATGTTCTGTGTTGTGCTGTGATGTTGCGGATTGGTCGTGGGGGATAGCCTGGATGCAAGACTAGTACAGTTCTGTTTTATATATACATTTGATATTGCGGGGCGAGCGTCCGACTTGTGGACTGCCGTCACTGCCTGTTTGTATTATTCTTTTGGGGCACGACCAGGTTGCGGTCGATTTACCCGTTGTATGTATATTTTACTTTCTGTACTAGGATTACCCCGTGGAGGGGTGCACGGACAGCTGGGTTCTAGAGGGCAACGAGCCCGCATCTCATGGCATTGAGACGGAGGGGGCTTTACTCTAGAATTGGCGGGCTGTTCGCCGCACTCATAGGGGGTATAGGATTGACCCAGGAGGGGTGCCCAAGTTGCCGGATTCCGTGAAGTGCTGGGTGGTCCATTCACGTTGCTGAAGGGGGCTGCCTCACTTCAGGTTTTGGCGGGTGACTTGCCGCGCCCGTAGGGGTCTAGGATTTCATTGCACAGGCTATCCACACGACCAGGGGAATGTCGGGTTTTCAGTAGCGGCTCTGTGAAACCCGGGGATCCCAGATATCTGTATTGTTCTGTGATGCTGTACATTTCTGTGATGTTGCATTCTATCACGCCTTGAGCAAAAATTATATATTGTATATATTAGTAGATGTTGTATATGTTTTGCATCCGCGCTAGTCCAGTCCCCGCTCTGTCGTTAGTTAGCTAACCTAACGGGTGATGACGGGACCCAGTGACGAATGCGGATGGCATATACGTACGTCAGTATATTTTCTTTCTTTATGGTGTGATCAATTGATGGGACTGGGTTGATTCGGATCAATGCAAACTAAACAAACCTATTCTGATATTGTTGGAACACTTTTTCAAAAGCTGTTATTGCAAGGGCGTTCACTTTTGTTTTGCACAGTGGTATTCAGTTGGAATATCCTGCTCCTCAGTCGACGAGGCAAGGGCCGAGATCCCTTCACCGGGAATGATCCCTTGGATAAAAGTTTGCGTCAGGGCAATAACTTCACTATAGCCGATTACCTTTGCTTTACATCGTGGTATTCAGTTGGAATATCCTGCACCCCATCCTACGGGGAAATAGCCGAGATCCCTTCACCGGGAGTGACCTCTTTAGCAAAGGTTTTCGTTACTATATTTTTCTAAAAAGCTATCCGTTCCTTCAACGATATCAAGTTCATTACGTTAAAGTTTTTCGCTAGAAACCATTCATAGCCCTCCGTCATTTCAGACGGGTAGCACGTAGTATTCATGCTATGTTTGTTGGCCTTCGTCAAGGCATAGTGTATGGTAGCTGCTTGTTACCTTTCTGCTGCATAGATAGATGCGTTGGTTTGGGACAGTCGTATAGCCTTGTTGGCCTTCGTCAAGGGCTTGTACGGGTGGGTTCAAATCAACCTGCACAATGACGGGTAGAACTTGACATGTGACTTATGATTTGTTGGACTTCGTCAAGGTCATAAGAGCATGGGGCAAAAATCCACATCGGGAGTTTCAAAAGAACTGAAACTTGCCAGATATGTGCATACCTTCTGGAGTGTGATAACGTGAGCGGATTCTGTCACGTTATCATGCGATGATAGTTGGATCCCGATTCCCACTGATGAGTTGGTTTACTCCTCGGGTGATCCCGGCTAATTCTTCTTTCAGGTTTGGGGAAGAATTTGACGTTACAGTGGGAGGTTTCCAGATTAGATAAAGTGATAACCATTCTGATCTAGGTTAGAGTGCACGCTGAGTGTTTCTTTTCTCTCTCTCTTTGGCAGCGACCATTGACCCGACCCTAGACTATGACTCAGTGACCAAGTTGACCGAACCTTCTTAACATTGGCTTTTGGATTGTCAGAGTTGCAGACCTCATTGCCACTCCTACCTTTACCCTTTTCTCCAGGACACCCCGTATTACTACGAACGTCCACTTCCATTGGACAAAACTATCGTATGGTTATATACGAACTCGAAGGAATTCGAGGATGGTTTCTGGTTCTGGAGAAAACGAATAGGACTATTCAGTTGTCTTTTCCTCTCACCTTCTCTCATTGCGAGTACTCCTTGGTTTAGGAGATAGTACACCTATTACGCAAATTGGATAGTTTTCTTCCAAACTATAGGCAGGTGCCGACCGGTAGGGAATGAAGAAAACCAATTAGCCTAAACGGTGTACAGAAGGTATTAAGTTAAGACAAAGAAAGGGATTAGTAAAAGGGCAAAGTAAATTGCGACTGCTATTCACGACCAAACCAAGTATTTCTTCGCCAATCCTAAATCACCTTTGTATTTCTCCAGGACACTCCGTATCACTACGAAGATCCCAAGTTTATTGGATAATCCATCGTATGGTTATATACGAACTCGAAAGGAACTTGTTCCAGTTCGGGGATGGATCCTGGTTCAGGAGAAATAAGAATTAAGTTCATTCGGTTGTCGTTTATCTTCACCTTCTCTCGCATTGCGAGTGCTCCTAGGATTAGGACAGTACACCCATTATGCTTATTGGATAGTCTTCTTCCAAACCATAGGCTGGTGCCGAACAGTAGGGAAGGAAGAAAACCATTTGGCCTAAAGGGGTGTGCAGAAGGTAATGACTAAAGACATATAAAGGGATTTGGAGAGGTGGCAAGAATTATACGGTTACAGTTGTGAATCTGGATAATGGAAGAGGCATTACTATGAATATCGGGATACCCCATCGAAACATTTTAATGTTTCAGTTTCACTGTGTACTGTTAAAAGAAAACTGATTTCCCAATTAGACACTCGCTCCAGGGTATGTATTTACCAGGTTTGATTCTCACATCTGTATGGTTTTACAGATGTTGAATGGGAGTAAGTTATTGGGAATTAGGTGATCATCCTCATTATATCGGAATTCGTTGTAATTAGTGATATTTGAGGAAGTCACCTGGGTTGTTTGCCGGACGGCAAATATTTGGTTTTGAATATCCGTTGTTATGCACCAATTTCAAATTGATATATCTGTACGTCTATTTTCATAGAGTGAGATATACCTTTTTGAGATTATGTCTATGACATTTACCTATATCAGTGGATGGTTAGGTAAGGAGCATTGAACAGCGGTGTAATTCTTCTTAACCATAAGTACAGTTTTCAACCTACGACACACAGCGAATGAGTTACTAGACTCAGGGGACTTATACAGAGTATTGTATATTGTCCAGTGTCCATTAGGACAGAGGGGTAGGTACTTATACTATATTCTGTTTACTTGTGACTTCTCTAGTTCTTAGACAAGTAATTAGAAAAAACACAGGGTCTGAGTTTTGAGAAGTTATTGGTATAAGAATAAAGTAGAGAACCAAGTATTGCAAGTATCGGGATTCTTCAAGGTGATCGAAGATGTAGATACTTGTGTATGGTATTCAGTTGATAGTAATGAGAACTTGCTTCTCTTTCAGGTTACTCATAATTGGAAGTATTCCTAAGTTGTGTAACGCTGATCGGCCTCTCTTCCATTTAGTTGACATGCACTGGAGACAGCTGCATGATTTGAATCTGGTTCAATTAAATCAGTGCCTCTGTTTCTGTATTGGATATAGAACAGTTCATATCTTGACATTGTTAAGATACGGGGAGTTGTCTGGCTTATGCTTAAAACCAGACTCCGGATAACTCAAGGCACGTTTCTGTAATGGCTGTTTGTGGGTTGACCCGGGCTATGACGAGGGTTGACTTTCTACCATCTGGAAGATCAATGGTGATATTGTTCTAGACTCGCCACAGTTTTAATAAAAATGGATTTTTTCAGAAAACGGTAGTGGGAGTATGGTAGAACTGGAAGTGATTCCAAAACCGCAAACGATTACTGAAGATTTGATAAGAACCAAAAGATTCAATCTGGTTTGACATTCTATTGGCCACTCCGCAGATAAAGTGGGTAACCTCAGGCACCCGAGAGATACTTCGGTATGCTCAAGAACGGTGGCAGGGAGGTTCTTGTTTACCCAGACTTGCCATTGCTGTTGTTCCAGATTGTGAGACCCGGCAGGAGGATGAGTATAGGGTCGTTCTAAACTAGTTTTAGAAGTGCACGTCTATATGACTCTACCAGGGGGTTGTCGTAGTCAGTGGGAGTAGCGGAAGCATTGGTGGACATCAGGCTTATGTCTATTTATAGACTAAAGCAGATATAGCGGAGATAGATCATCTATTTCTGATGTGACAGTCATAGGTTTGACTTCATCAGAATAGGGGATGGATCTGTTAAGAAGGTAGTAGGGTGTGATGTCATGGTATTTGGATGACATACACGGAGTAGGAAGTGATATTCCTATACTACGATCGGTTATACTTTGGTCGTCACACAGTAGTTTCTCTACATAGGACTTGGATATTATATCAGACATTCTGGTTACTAGATCTATGGTTTTAGATCTAGATTTGGGTGGTTTCCCAATCTGGGTACTTAGACGGCATTCTATAAGTATTTAGAATGGACGACTCCTGGCACGGTAGTATACCTGCAGGTGATGGAGTCACCCTCTCTAAAGGTGTCTTACAGACTAAAAGGGAGAGGGATGTGCATGATTGGCAGATCACTTGCTTAGGCAATTGAGTCAATCATGAGATGTCAAGTACCACACCAGATGTTGTTCTTGCAGTAGGTGCAATAAGTTGATATTGATCCAATCCTGGAGAAACAGTCGGAAGCAGTTTTAGAACATAAGTTGATGTTCTAGGGATATGATAACGACAGCCTCTTTTAGGAGACGGTTATCATTTCAGGCTTCCAAGGTGACCTGGATGGCAGAGTGGCTGTCAGAATTATAGTTTTCCCTCTGACGAGGGGCAGTAGTTTAGACAGCTGGTCCAAGCAGATACTGAGGGAAGGCATGGCGCAGGATACTGATTAAGTTCAGTTGACGATACAGTCTAAGAAGTTTGGATTTAGAGTTCATTTATGAGCTAGGTCCCATCAGACATCCAGACATTCTAAGACAGGTATTGCTCATTTCCGGAGATGGTTTTCTCCGCGAACTTGAGATATAGAGAGACATAGAAAGAAACACCAGAGCGGATCCACTCACTGAGGCTATTCCTCGAATGCAATAGTTTCGCAAACGAGCTTTGTGAGACCGACTAGTAGAGGAGTTGGGTGTTCGGTATCACACGGGCTGTGAGTATGCGACATCGCAATAATTAGCCTTGAGTGCAAGTGGGAGATTGTTGGATATAGTGCCCTCAGAGTCAATTATTGGATCACAGGCACGTGATTGCAATGATTGAGGAGGACCTATGCCGGTAGGACAGTCTTACTCGAGATGATAGTATGCTATCTGGTTTATCTTTATCATCGTGTACTGCTTTAGGTGACCTTACGAGTCGCTATTACACATTGATAGAGCCCCTAGGATTCTTGCTTGACTACCAGCAGTATGAGGGCGATCATATACGTGAGAGTTGGGGTCTATAAGCACATCCTTAAAAGGTCCCTAGTCGTGGGAGTTTCGAGACAGGGCATCGATTCTCCAGAGTAGACTAGTGTATACAGTCGAGACCCCGACGAGGGGCGGTGGCCGGTCTCACAAACCACTGGTGTCAGTAGGTTCACCTAAGATGTATACAGGTGCTCATTGGGTTATGAGTACACCGGACAGGACTCGCCGGGAACCTGCTAGTTGGGATTATACCAGACGTCAGATAGCAGTTCCTTGGTGACATGTGTACAGGTTAGTTCATCGACCTGAGATCGTCATTTGTCTCGTGTGAGTTCCCACTGTGCTTTGATTACTACCCTACCACGGCTCAAAGGAGTCGTGCAAACAGGTTTTAGTTGGGTACAGTCCCGAGCCACTTGGAGGCAGTGAGCGGATCTGCAGGGGTTCGTCTCTCCCGGTATTGGGGGTGAGGTCGCGCTGTGTCTAGGAGAGCCAGAACATGAAAAGTCCTTGGCCAAGGCAGGAGATTTGCTGGTAGGTATTCCAGTAGTATCTCAGGATGTTCTGGGCTACACTCCGACACGACTTGTACCGCTATTGGGGGTCTGACTTTTACCAACCCCCTAGGCCCGCCATGCGATGCTCATAGACGAACGGACCGGACTGTACGGATATTGTCACTGACAGGCTCAGTAGGGTGTCAGGATGAGTTCCCTCATCGACGTCCCTTTTGGTCAATACCTGGTAGCCCGTTATGTATTGGCTGATACCTCTGACGTGCTAGTGGTTAAATCCACAGCCATAATATTGACGAGTCTTTAGAGTCCACTACACACAGTTACTCAAGTTTCGGGCGAAACGCTGTAGAGGCCGTATGGAGATATGGCAGGGTTCGATCAGATACGTGCGGTATTGCACGAATCGTGATCGGACGGTTTTTACTAGCCGGCTTTAGCTTAAGCCGGATCCTGGTATTAGATAGTGTAGATATTGTCTCTTTGCATTTGTGTTCAGTGGAAATACAAATGCGGGCATGTTTTTGCAGTAGTGGGGTTTTCCTGTAATTTATTACAGGATCAGTTTTCTGAAATTGCCAGTTTGCATTCCGTTCCGGCCGGCTTTCCTTTGTTCCTTCACGGCCGGACTATATCATTGGAGGGTGTTATTTACAGTTTGCAAATAACATTTTATGGAGGGGTTTTCTTGCATATGATGGCTTCATGATTTGACTAGTATCATGAGATCCTTTTTCTTTCTTATCCTTTGCTTTTTGAGATTAAGATTGATTTAGTGTATGATATGAAGCTTGCTTTTGATGTGGTCACCACCATTGATCTCCTACCATCACCTCCCTTCATGTTTTGGATTTTCCTCCATCATTTGATCAAAATGGGGGCCGGCCACTAGATGAGAGAGTGAGTTCATTTTTCATGTGTGGCAATTTGCTTCATCTCATTTTCTTGTAAGGAAAAATGAAAGCACCATTTTTCCTTAACCTCATTGCTTCCTCCATCCTCCATGGCAACTAAACCCCAAAGAGACAAAGACTCTACACTAGCCTACAGCAAATCTTGGACGCGTCGGCTAGCCAACTTCGCGCCCGAGTTGCTTCGGTCTAGAGGTGGGAGCCCGTAAAAGTATCCGGCTACGTGGTGCCCTTTCCGACGAGGACGTGATGGACGGAGATTCCGCGAGAGATCGGAGTGGAGACGAAGACCGAAGGACACGGATCGCTTGGTATAGCTTCTCTACTCTTTTCTAGTTTGCTAGTAGCTAGGTTAATGGCCCGATCCGGGTGAAAAGTGCGCGGTGGTGCCGGTTTGCTAGTTTGCAAAGTTTTGTTTCAGCGTTTCCGGTGTCGGATCGACGGCCGGGGCGCCCCCGCGGACTTACAATAAGCAACTAGCACACCTTCCGCTGCTCCCACTGACCACAATAACCCTCTGGCAGAGTTATATACGCGTGCACTTCCAAATTACCATCTAGAAAAACGTTATAGTCATCCACATACCAGAAATCATAGTCTAGAGCAGCAGCGGTGTCAAGTCATATCCGTGTGGATTTCAGCGTAGACACTAAATTAAAAGCCTCATCACAATCCACAACGGGTATTTGATGAGAATGTTTACAACAAGTTTAGCCATATTAGGTTAATACCTTTCCACTTGCATAGATCTCAAAAGATCTACTTGCTCCTAATTGGTTTTACCCTTTCAGGAGTACCCAATAAATTTTATAATTTGCTGAAGTGCGTGGTGTCTAACTTGGATATATTGCATCTGGTCACCTGGAAGTTACCACTTCATATGACTTGTTGATTACTAGAAGGGCCATCATCACCATGCGCTGACCTCCCTGTTACCGTCTATAAGGAAATCGAAGTATCTCTCGGGTGGCTGAGGTCACCTACTAAATCTGCGGGGTGGCTAAGATTTGTTGAGTCCAATTGAATCTCCAGGTTCTACTAAATTTTCAGTAACCGTTTGTGGTTCTGAAATCACTTCCAGTTCTACCAGACCACTAGTTTCTTTTGCAAAAAAATCCATTTATAAAAAGGTGGCAAATCAAGAACAATATAATTATTGATCTTGAAAATGGTAGAAGCAAAACCCTAGCAAATGCTTGGGATAAACCACAAACTGCCATTACCGAAGCGTGCTTTGAGTTTGTCTGGATTCTGCATTTAAACAAAAATTGGATAACTTCATATCTTAACAATCTCAAGATATGCAACCAATCTATACCATATAGAATCAAAGGCACTAATTTAGATGGAACCAGATTCAAATATTATGCAGCTGTTTCTAGTACATATCACATAAATGGAAAAAGGCAATACACATTACTCACTAAGGAGCGCACTGACGGATGAGTAACCCGTGAGAGAATCAATTTCTCAATATTACTACGACGGAATACCTAGCATAAGTATCTACATCTTCGATCACTTCGAAGAATGCTGATACTTCCAACGCATGGTTCTCTACTTTATTCTTATACCTATAAACTTCTCAAAATCTTTGGACCTTATATTACAACGAATGTGATGGGATGCTATGCTCCTCTAGCAGGGTTTAAAGTGCAGCGGAAGCAGTAATTTTAAAAATCTAGAGAGCGATAGCAAACCTAACCCAAAAATCAGACCAAAATGCAAAACTTGAAGCATAACTAGTAAACTAAAAACAAGAGTTGGCGGACTACCACTTTTGTAGCATGTTAGACACCTTTCCTTGGACTCCGACTAGTCTCCACGAAGCCGGAACAAGCTTGCTCAATGATCTCCATGCTGAAGATGATCCACCTTGAGATAACTCCAACACAAGCATTAGCTTAAAATTGATTTCATCAAAATGAAGCAACCCACTAATTAAATTTTCTAAGGATGATTAGTAGGAGATGTAGAATAATTAGCTCATTTAATTTTTCTCTTTTCTTTTTCACTTTCTCACTTGAAGAAAATCAAGAGAGCTAACCATGAAGGAGATGAGAGTATGAAGAAAATAAGCATGGCTAAAGATGAAAATAAAGCATATGAAAAAATGAGTCATCAAAAGAATAATCTCATCAAGTCAACACGTATCTTAAATCCATGACTCATTCTCATTTAAATAAATGAAAGAATAAAAGTGTTCTCATCTTCCATACAATTCTTATACACCCATCTTTAATGTATCATCATACATTAAACAATATTTATATCAAATATAAATATTAATAAAGAGGAAAAATAATAAAGTGAGCATGATTAGTTAATATATAAACATATCAATATATATTTAATTATTAAATCAACACTTTATTTAATAATCTGGTTATATCATATATATACCGGCTAATATCATTAAACACCCGATTAAAATACGTGTATCAAATACACATGTTTAATCCAACTCTTGCACGTATCCCTATACGTGTCCTACATCATTTCGCATGTGCTGGGAAATCTCTGTGTGGGACTCTAAATGCTCGACAATATGCTGGCAGTAGGTTAGGAATATATCCATAGCTTACAAGCACGTCAACGGTACTAGCTGTACGTTACGGCTATTCAGGCATTGATCGAAAGAAGGCCAACGAGCAAGCTCATCCGAACCCTGCAAAGTCTATCAGTGATATTACCGTATAGTCCGGTCTCTTTTTCTAAGAGTATCACATATCGGGTCTAGGGTTTAGAATCTGTCAGACCCCAATAACTCGATAACTTGTGCGACAGAGGACTCATAACCAACCAGAGATACAACTGATAACACTTATCAGTTTATCTCCATTGCGATGGCTATCGACTTATGGTTTTAGTCATGTCCTGCACAGTGTGACATCAACTCCCTATACCGGGAGAGACGAATCCCTTCAACCGCTCATTGCCTCCACATGCTTCGAGAATATACCCAACAAAAACCTGTTTGCACGACTCCTTTGAGCCATGGTAGGGTAGAAGTCTAAGTATAGTAGGAACACACATGAGTCGCTATGGCGATTTCAGGTCCTCAGGGACTATCCTGTACTCATGTCACCGGAGAACTGCTACCTGACATTGGTATATTACCAACTAGGAGTTCTCGGTGAGTCTGTCCAGTGTAACCCATCCAATGAGCACCTGTATACAATACTCGATGTTAAAAACCAATAGCTGTAGGATCAGCTATCGCCCTCCAACCGGGTCAGGAAACGTACACATTAATCTAAACTGGAGTATTGATGCCCAGTCTCGATACTCCTATGACTAGGGACATTTAAGGATTTTCATATCGACTACCCAGGCCCTACTACTATGATCTCCACCATCGTCCTGGTAGTCAAGAAAAATCTTAGGGCTTTATCTCATGTATAAACGATACGTGATAGTGAATAAAATGCATCACATGAAAAATAAAGATAAACCAAATAGCATACTATCATCTCGAGTAAGATTGTTCTCTCGTATAGGTCCTCCTTCAATTATAATAATTGAGTTAAGGACACATATATCCAACAATCTCCAACTTGCACTTAAGGCCAATTATTGCGGTATCGTATACCTAACTTCTCTACTAGCAATTTTGCAAACTGTGTTCGAGAACTAGCCTCAATGAGTGGACCCAGCACAGCACATCTCACTGTTTCTCCCTGAGTCTCAACTTCGCGGAGATCAAATATCTCCTGAATTGAGCGATATTTGTCTTAGTATTTGCCTGGACTGACGATGGGATCATGTTCATAAATGAAAAACTATATCCAGTGAATTTTCAGGCGGTATCCTTTGTTGATTCACAATCATCGTCTAGCGCCATGACTATCTCAGTATCCCACTTGGAATTCTTTCCAATATACCGCTCCTCAAAAAAGAGTAAACTTATAACTCGCGACAGATGCTCTATCTTTTATGGGAAGCTAGAATCCGTAACCATCTCCTTCAAGAGGCTGCCATTACCATACACTAAGAACATCAAATTCTTTTCACTACCCTATTTTTCTCTAGAATTGGACTGATATCCATATTCTGTATAGAGAAACACTTATGACCACCATTGTTTTACCGATTGCAGCATAGAAACATCACTTCCTATCATGAGTATGTCATCCACATACCATATGAGGAATCTGACAACACTCCCTACTTTCTTCTTACAAATATCAGGCTTATCTCTCATTTTGACGAAGTCAAACACTTTGACCGTGACATCAAAATAGATGATCCATTTCCACTATGCTTGCTTTAGTTTAAAGGTAGACTTAAGCAACTTGCACACTTACCGCCACTCCCACGAACTAAGATAACTCTCTGACAGAGTCATATACACGTATACTTCTAAATTTAATTTAGAAAGACGTTATAGTCATCCATTTGCCAGAAATGACAGTCATGAAAATCAGCAGCGGCAAGTTATATCCATATGGACTTCGGCATAAACACTGAAGTAATAGTTTTATCATAATCCACAACGGGTATTTGATGAAAATTTTTTACCACAAGTATAGCTTTATTAGATCGGTACCCTTCCATTTGCCCTGATCTCAAAAGATCTACTTGCTCCTTATGGATTTTACCCTTTCAGGAACATCCAACAAAGTCTACACTTTGTTGCAGTGCATGGAGTTTAACTAAGATAACTTGGCATCCAGCCATCGGTCGGAAGTCACTACTTCTTATGGCCTGCTGATAACTAGTACGGTAATCATCACATGATGCAAGCCTCTTTATCACCGTCTATGAGGAAACCGTATTACCTCTTAGGTGGCTTAGGTCACCTACTAAATCTGGGGAGTAGGATAAAATTTTTCAGGGTCAATTGAATTCCTGGATTTTACTAAATCTTCAGTAACCGTTTGTGCTTCTGAAATCACTTCCAGTTATACCTTACTCCCACTAATTTCTTTTACGAGAAATTCCTTTTATAAAAAGGTAGCGTGCCGAGAAAAAAACAACTTTTGATCACGAAAATGGTAGAAAGTTAATCCCTTATCAATACCCGGGATAACCCACAAACTGCCATTACCAAAACATGCCTTGAGTTTATCTGGATTCTGCTTTTAAGTATAAGCTGGATAACTCAATATCTTAACAATCTTAAGATGACAACCCATTCTATATCATATATAGAATTTGAGGCACTGATTTCGGTGGAACCAGTATCAATTGATATGCATCTATTTCTAATGCATCCTTTAATTGAAAAAGGTGATTTAGCATTACTCGTCATAGAGTACACCTACAGATGAGTAATCTAAGAGAGAATCAGATACTCGATTTTATTATTATGGAATACCTAGCATAAATATCCACATCTTCGAACACTTCGAAGAATCTTGATACTTCCAGCGTATGGTTCTCTACTTTATTCTTATATATTATGAACTTCTCAAAATCTTTGGACTTTGTATTTCAACAAGAATGCGTGTCTAAAATCAGAGAACTCATAGGAAAACAGAACGAAGTATGAGTACCAGCCCTTTGTGCATGCGGACACCGGACAACATACATCATTACGTATAAGCTCTATGAGTTCACTAACTCATACTCTGTGTGTTGCAATTTAAAAACTGTATTTTGGTTAAGAATGTTTATCCCATTATTCAATGCACCTTACCTAATCATCAAATGATAAAGGCAAATGCTCATAACATAATTTTTGAAAATTTATATCCTACTTTATCAAATAAAGAGACGAATATATCAGTTTTTAAAAGTTGGTGCATAATAACAGATATTCAAAACCAAAAATTTGGCGAAAGGCAAAACCAGGTGATTTCTCCAATAGCAACAATTACTTCAATATCCGATATTGAGAATCAAATCACGTTTCCAATAATCTAATCCTTCTCTGCATCTGTAACACCTTACAGATGTGGGATGTTAATCCAGTATCTATATACCCAGGAGTCAGAATTAATTGAAAAACAGTTTTTGATTACAATCATAAAGAAAACATGAAATGTCAAAATGTTTCAAGAGGTGGCAGGGTATTCCAAGTAATGCCCCTTTCATTGCCCAAGGTCATAACAATAGTTTCATTTTCCTTTCCGCTCACATCGACCCCTATTGTTGTCTCTCTTTCTTTCCTTGTGTATACCAGACTTATGCTAGTTGGTTTTCTTCTTACCCTTCCTTTCAGCTCCAGCATCAGGATTGGAAGAAGACTATCTAATAAGCGTAACTGATATATTCTGCTTATTTAAGGAGCTCTCAAAGTTGAGATAAAGTAGAGAGGAAAGACAAATGAATTGTATTATATACAATTCACTTTCTCCAGAACTTGCGGCCATCCTCGACCGAAACAATTTCTTCGAGTTCATATCTAACTATATGATGGCCTTCCAGGCAATATAGATCTCTGTATCAGATACAGAGTGTTCTCGAGAAAGTAAAAGGGAAAGTGGGAGGGGTAAGAACATATGAGACTATGTCGTGAAATAAAGCAATCATGACATTCCAAAGCCATTGATTGTAAAAAGGTTCGGTTATCTTGGTTTACGAGTTTTTAGTTTAAGGTCGGTCTTAGGTCGTTGCCAGAGAGAGAAAAGAAACACTCGTCGTGCACTCTATCAAAATTAGGTAAGTATATTTATCTAATCAGGATGGCTCCCACTATTCCATCGAGTCCTCCTTCAAACCGTAAAATGAGAATTAGCCGGGGTAATTTGAAAATTTCCCGGGAGTAATAATTACTCACAGTAGGAATCAGGATCCAAACTATCATGGCATGGTAACCTTAACAAAGGCCAACAGGTCACCCCACTCTATAGAAGATATGCAATCTCATTACAAGTTTCAACATGTCACGACCCGGAATTGGCATGTGACCGGCACTTGAATCACGTGAAGTCTATAGGTCCCCACCATAATCCAAGTAAGCCGAAAGCCCAGAAATCTAAACCTTTTTAGGAAAATAATGGAATTGAAGTTTTGAAATAAAGGTATAATGAATTTAATTGCTTCTTTTAAAAGTATAAGTAATATTATATGAAAATACAAGTGAGTTGTATACTATTTTTGAAAACATTTTCGTTATTTGAAATTTGGGCAGCACTTCCTTTGTAAATTTTGATCCAAAACCAATACATAACAATAATATAGGCATCCCCAAGCGGGATCTAGCTCTTCGCCAATTGGCGGAATCACAACCACGCAATAAATATATACGACTCCCCAAGGCAAAGATCAATCATGAAAAAGAAGATAAAGAAAACCAAAGTATTATCAACCTAAAAATAAAGAATAAATACATATCCGTGACTCTAAGTCTGAATGAATATACAATTTGTGGTTTCTAAGTCTAGCAAATATACAAAGTCTGATTGATGTAGCTTTTAACTAGATACAACTGGATAATAATGTATACAATGGCGGTTACGATCCGAGGAGTAACCCACCTACCAATGCAAATCGCCAAGAAAAGAGCAATATGCCAGCAATCCGCTACTAAATCTATGCGGTCGACCCTACAAGAAAACTGTGATACAACGGGGATGAGTTTCCAACTCTGAAAGTATGTCTTAGCACCACTACTAGGTTTATATGAGCATCAAGTATAAAATTTTAAAAATCTAGAGTGCTAAGTATACAAAACAAGAATCGAATTAGAGAATTAGGGTTTCAAAGTAAGCAAACCGCATTCTAAACTATGTGTAAAGAGTCCACAACCTTTGTAGTTTAGTCCTTCACTTCTAAAGCTCCAAGTTGAAGTCCCTAGAACTCTTCTTAAGGCTCCACTTGAAAAAAGGATCGAGCTTTCTTGTTGTCTTCGTTGCCGAAGATGATCCACCTTGAAGTCTCTCCCACTCAAGCTCACACTTCACTAATCAAGGTATTAGTGAAGTAAACAACCTAAACTAATGGGCTAGAATAGTGTATGTTGATGAAGTAGGAGATTTGCTCACTTAAAATATTTTTCTCTTTTCTTTTCTCAACTCAAGAAAATTCTAGTGAAGAGATGAAAAGGAAGATGAACTTGGATGAGTTGTGAACCATGTCTCAATGAGATAAGATGAAATTTGATAGATATAAATATCAATGAATAATCCAAAAAAGAAAAGGTGGGTCATGGCTTCTCAAGGCTTCTACAAGCTACTCAAGAATATAACCCATTCTCTTTTCTTTTTAATTAATTAATCCAACTATTATCTTCTCATCTTTAACCTCATATGTGATTCTCATACATCCTAGTTCTATGTATCATCAACCTTGATACAATTACAAATACATACATACATACATACATACATACATACACACACACACACACACATATATATATATATACACACACATATATATATGAAGAGAAGAAAATCTTAAGTGAGCTTAATATTACTTTATATATATATATATATATATCAAATAAATAAATATATATCAAATTATTAAATCAACACTTGATTCAATAATCCAGTTATATCATATATAACCGACTAATATCATATATATATATATATACATAAATGTATATCAAAACATTAAATCAACACTTAATTCAATTATCTGGTTATATCACATATAACCGGCTAATATTCAATATTAGATATTAAATCAACACTTGATTCAATAACCCGATCATATCATATATAACCAGCCAATATCAAATATATATTAACATATATATATATATCAAATTATTGAATCAACACTTGATTCAATAATCCGGTTATATCATATACAACCTGGCTGATATCAAATATCACTAGATTAGAATACGGTATCATATACTCGTATTCAATCAAGTTCCCGCACATATCTCCATACGTGTCCTACTTCGTTTCGCTTGAGCTAGGAAACCTCTGTATGGGACTCTAAAGACTCGTCAATACGCCAGCAGTAGGTAATGATCACATCAGATATCCACAAGCCGTCAGCAGTACTAGCTGGATGTAACGACTACCCAGGTATTGAACGAATAGAAGATCAACAAGCAAACTTGTCCAAACTTTAGTAGAGCCTATAAGAAACACTTAACGTACAGTCCGGTCTCTTCGTCTGATAAGTCGCATATCGAGTCTGGGGATGGAATCGTCAGACCCCACTAACTTGATAAGTCATGCTAATGTATGGCCTATAACCTTTCGAGAAACTACTCATAACACTTACCAGTAAATCTCATCAGCCCTGGCCAGGGACTTGCTGTTATAGCCAATCGAGCATAGCGCAACATCAACACCCAATACCGGGAGAGACGAAACCCCTCCTATCGCTTATTGCCTCCATATGACTCGGGACTGTACCCAAATTCCACCTGTTTTCACGACTCCTTTGAGCCGTGGTAGGAAGGAAATTAAAGCACAGTGGGAACCACACAAGACACTATGACGATCTCGGGTCTACAGACTAACATGTACAAGTGTCACCAGAGAACTGCTATCTGACGATAGGTATGGTACCATCTAGGAGTTCTCGGCGAGTCCTGTTCGGTGTACCCATTCTCTAATGAGCACATGCGTACAATCTATGATGTCAAACACCAATGGTTATGGGATCAACCATTGCCCCATACAGGGTTAAGAAACGTACACACTAGTCTACTCTGGAACATCAATGACCTATCTCGATACTCCCTCGACTAAAAACTGTTAAAGGATGTGCTTGTGGACTACACAAGCCCCACTAGTTTGATCTGCATCATAGTCCTGGTAGTGAAGCCAACATCCAAAAGGCTTTATCAACATGTATCAATGAGATAGTAAACTAAAACAAGTGTACATGTTAAAATAAAGAGCAACCAGATAGCATACTATCATGTCGAGCAAGAAAGTTCTCTATATATATGTCCAAGTATCCACTATAATATACAATAATTGCCTCTAGGGCATACATATTCCTAACGAACTCGTGAGTAGAAGAAATCATTAGGTAGAAATCGAATGTATGACGATATCTTAGGTCATACAGTAATATAATAATATAATACCGTGTGGTAACTAGGGTGATCGTATATACATAAGTATGATAAGCATATAAGGTCGAGTGGTAACGAGGGTGATAGTGTAAATATAATAATAATAATAATAATAATAATAATATAATCATGCCCGTGTCATAATATGGTACCATGTCATCTGTATCTTATATATGTGTATATGTGTATCATCTAACGTGTGTCCATCAACGACACATCAAATCATCATAAAAACCTGAATGCCCATAATCAACACTTGAAAACATCATAAAACCCATGTCCAGTATCGACACGTAAATCCTCATATCTCAGGCGCCGTCTCATCGGATCAGCCCTCATATGCATCCGTCTCAATCGCTCCGGTCGGTATCCTTCGGATATCCGCTGAGTCCAATCCATCACCGGTAGGTAGTGTTCCCCTGCCGGGCTCAACGCCTTTCTATACGATCTTCTTGCCCCGGGGTACCATACCGGGTTCACCATGTACCCACAGACGGTGCCTCTTCACTCTTCGAATCGGGTAGTATCATAGCTCAGAACCGAGAAATCTCCTGGTGGACATCGAAATATCATATCAAGAGAAACCGTATTTTTAAAACAATCATAAGACTTTAAAAATATATCCGCGGTTCTCAAATCCAACAATCTCATGAAAACAGAATCTCATAATCATGCAACCAAGATGGAACAGTAAATGCAAGCATATAACAGTACTGTAAGTTATAACCGGGGTTTTCATATAAGCATGTCATGTAACTAGGTAAAGAAGTGCAATATCTAAACTAGCATGCGTAGTAATTCTACAAATTAGGGAGCAATACAGTGATATAGCGGTTTCTAATGTGAACGTGGAATGGAAACTACCGATGATGAGTGTGTGAGCCGGGGAGTATGTGTACGTGCAACATGCGCATCATTGGTAATGGTGCATGTGTCCTAGCAGACAAGATCATACGGAGATAAGTACAAGGAACGTAGTATGTATGTCGCTAATGAAAAGTAATACAAGCATAACGGAAATAAGAAAAGTGTAAACATGAACAGTATAAAATACGTGATTACATATGAACCATACAGTTATAGCTTAAAATAGTACGAATCGTTGTTTTTGAAAATGGGGACTACGATATTTTTGAGAAAAAGATGCCATTTGAAAATCCGTAGCGTCCCTTGAGATTGTCAATTAAAAGTGCCTAACGATTAGTTAATTTTGAAAATAGGTATGCTTCTAAATATATCCTAATATCTACTTAAGTGATCTTAATCAATGTTCCTCGAGTCGATATATATATATATATATGTCGGTGATTCATCCTCAGCATATCATGTACGGTATAATCTATCGTACGATATCATCAAATCAAAAGTACGGATCTATCGTCCTATACATCATATCACGTACGGTATAATCCATCGTACAGTAACATCAAATCCGAAGTACGGATCTATGGTCACGTATATCATATCATCTCATATCATCATATATATATCATCTCATGCCATATCTTAGCAAATGTATATATAGATTGCCTCGCATCCTTATATCAAACATATCGAATCGTGTCATTTTATTTCATCATATCTGCTGGGTTCCCTAGAGCGGCCGCTAGGTTTCGGGAGGTATCAACTATGTCGTTTTTAAAAAATTGGCGCGCTAAAGAACCCTAACGATAGAATCTAAACCAGAGAATTAGACGAACAAACATGTAAACATCTTTACATCTAAGTGAACAAGAAATACAACCTTTATAGACCAGCCCTTCACTTCAATAGGTCCGTGTAGTAGTCCCTTCGCTCCAAGTAGTTATCTCCCGGACTCTAGTGAGGCTCCACAAGGTGAAATGAACAAGCTTGCTTGAAGTCTTCGAGGCCGAAGATGATCTACATCGAGGAGACACTAAATAAAGATACCTCTTCACTAAGTGATGATCTAGTGAAGAAACAACCCAATTTAAATGGCTAATAGAGAAGAGGTTGATGAAGTAGGAATTTTGCTCACTTCAGAAATGGTTTTCTCACTAATTTTCTTCACCTCTCATGAAGCTAGAAAGCTTTTGGAGATGAGGAAGAAGATGAAATGTGAATGGAATAATGAGTGAGAATAGCAACCATGGGTGAGTTAGTGTCATACACTAACTCATATAGAGAATAAACCATGGCTAACAATAATGGTTAGGTTAATAAATATCTAGAGTGAGACAAAATTAGTGGACAAAGTCAATGGGTTCTACAAGCTTCTAAAAGCTTCAACCATGTGACTTATTTCCAACTAATTTGATATACTTTAAATAAATAAAACCCGTTATTATTATAAGCATGGTGTGAGTCTTATACACCCATTAGCATGTGGCATCTAGCATGACACAAAAGATATACATTAATATATATCACATATATACTAAGTGTACACTAGTGAGAAAAAGAAAAATTAAGTGAGCTAATATTAGTTAATGTAAGAAAATATATCAAATATATAATTATACATTGAATTATTAATTCAACACTTGATTTAATAATCCGGCTATATCATATACAACCGACTAATATCAAATGTATCAACTTATCGAATCAACACTTGATTCGACAGCCCGGCTATATCACATATAACCGACCGATATCACATATCGCGATAATAGAATATGGTATCACATACGCGTATTAATCTCGGTCCCGCACATATCACATATGTGCTCCTACTTCGTTTCGCTTAAGCCAGGAAACCTCTGTGTAGGACTTTAAAGACTCGTCAATACACCGGCAGTAGGTGGTGATCATATCAGTCACCCAAAATCCGCAAGCGGTCTGCTAATCGTAACGGCCACCCAGGTATTGAGCGATCAGAAGATAAACAAGCAAGCCTACTCATACTCCTGCGAATCCACTCAGTAACACTACCGTACAGTATGGTCTCTTCGTCAGATATGTCGCATATCATAGCCTGGGGGTGGTATAACGTCAGACCCTAATAGCCTGATAAGTCATGCCGATGCAAAGTCCATAACGGTTCGAGAAACTACTGGTAACACTTACCATTAGATCTCAGCAACCCTGGCCAGGGATTTTCTGTTATGGCTAATTGAGCATAGCGCGACATCAACCCCCAATAACGGGAGAGACGAATCCCTTCCTATCGCTCATCGCCTCCATGTGACTCAGGACTGTAACCAAAAACCACCGTTTTGCATGACTCAGTAGAGCCATGGTAGGGTGGAAATTAAAGCACAGTGGGAGACACACAAGACTCCATGAAGATCTCGGGTCGATAGACTAACCTGTACCAGTGTCACCAGAGAACTGCTATCTGACGATAGGTATAATACCATCTCGGAGTTCTCGGCGAGTCCGTTCAGTGTACCCAGTCTCCACTGAGCACCCGTATACCTTTTCTGATGTCAAACACCAATGGATGTGGGATCATCCATTGCCCATCATATGGGTCAAGAAGCGTATAAGCTAGTCTACTCTGGAATATCGATGCCCTGTCTCGATACTTCCATGAATAAGAACAATTGAAGGATGTACTTACCGACTACCCTGTCCCCACTAGTATGATCTGTATCATAATCCTGGTAGTCAAGTACTCATCCTAAGGGCTTTATCAACATTTAATAGAAAGACAATAAGTGTACATGTTAAGATAAACAGCAACCAGATAGTATACTATCATGTCGAGCAAGAAAGTCCTCCCTATATATGTCCAAGCATCCACTACAATATACATCGTATATACAGTAATGGCCTCTAGGGCATACATATTACTAACAATCTCCCACTTGCACTAAGGTCGTTTGTTGTAGTATCTCATACTCAACATCGTATAGAAGTCTCTCTAGGTAAATGCCTTTATGAGTGGATCCGCCGTGTTATCCTTCACGTCAATTCTCCTAACCTTGATCCCTTGGAGATCAACCATCTCCTTGATCAGGTGATACTGTCCTCAGAATATGTCGGGAACACTGATGGGACCTGCGTTCCTAGGCCAAAGCCACAACTCCATTGTTGTCACAATAACAGTTATTGGACGCTCAATTGTAGGAACCATGTTCATCTCATGAACAAGAAATATCCAGACAACCTCTTTGGTAGCATCGTTTGTAGCGATGTATTCAGCCTTTATCGTCTAGTATGTCATGGTATCTAGCTTAGAACTCTTCCAACATGCCGTCCCTCCACTGAAGGTAAAGACAATACTTGTGACTGACTTTCAGTCGACCTTATCACTCTGGAAACTCGAACCAAGAACATTCTTTTAGTGCTTCTCAAGTACTTAAGAATGTCCTTCATAGCTGTCTAGTGATTCTCCCAAGATCCGATTGATTCCTAATCACCAAACCTTGTGATTTAGCTACATCTGGTCTGGTACATAATATCGCATATATGATAGAGCTTACTGTCGAAGCATAGGATATCCCTTGCACGCGAGCTCTCTCCAAATCAGTCTCGGAAGACATCTTTTTGGAGAAAGTGATTCCTGAGTTAGAGGGAGAACCACCACGCTTATAATCTTCCATACTAAACACCTTTAGTATGGTGTTAATATACCTGGATTTGGGACACTCCCAATATCCACTTAGATCTATCACCATAGATCATGACCCATAATATATAGTAGGTATCATCCAGATCTTTCATGGAGAGTCCTCATGATAAGAGGAGCCTGACCGAGTATAGCATAGGAAACCATTTCCTATCAATAGTATGTCATCTACGTATAATACGTAGAAGACAGCCTTACTCTCTACAACTTTCATGTATATACAAGGTTTATCTACATTTTTGATGAAGTCAAACAATTTGACTGCCACATCAAAACAGATGTTCCAACTCCGCGATGCCTGCTTTAATCCTGATGGACTTAAGTATAGCTTTGAAAGTCTCAACTTTTCCATTTAAACCAAGAATCTTCTCAAGATCCGATTGCTCCCGATGAGTTTTACCCTTTTAGGTGCAACATTCAAAATCATACTTTGTCGGTGTATATGGATTCCATCTTTGATCGCATAGCATCCAGCCTTTACACAGAGTCCCCACTCGTGATGGCCTGCCTGAAACTAGTTGGGCCATCATCTACCATGATGCAATCTTCGCTCCCACTGTCACCAAGAAAACCGTAGTATCTCTCAAGTAGATGAGGAACCCTACCAGATTCGCGGAGAGTCTGAGATTCGTTGGAGACTATTGAATCCTTTGGTTTCACCAAATCATCAGCTGTTAGTTTGTCTAGCTGGAACTCCTTCCAGTTCTACCCCATGACCATAAATTTCTTCACAAGAAATTTCTTATCTAAAAAGGTGGCATGCTGAGAAACAAAACACCTTTTCCTCCTCAGTTAGGTAGAAGATATACCCTAGCAAATGTTCAGGATATCCAACAAACTTATACATAACTGACTTTTCCTCGAGCTTGTCCGGATTTTGCTTTTCAACATAGGCCGGACAACTCCATATCTTAACTCGTTTAAGACATGGTCTCTTCCCATTCGATATCTCATATGGAGTGGTAGGCATTGATTTGGATGGAACCCCATTCAGTAAGTATGCAGCTTCTCAAGTGCATAACTCCAAAAGGAAACAGGTAACTCAGCAGTACTCATTATAGAGCGCACCATATCTCATAGGGTGCGATACCTCCACCCCGATACACCTTTTGTACTTTGGTGTACTCGAAGGAGTAAGCTGAGAGAGAATCACGTTCTCCTTTTAGAAACTCCAGGAACACCATGCCCAAGTATTTTCCTCCTCGATCACATCGAAAGACTTTAATACTTCTACCTGTTTGGTTCTCTACTTCGTACTTATATTCCTTGAATTTCTCAAAAGTTTCAGACTTGTGTTTCAACAGGAATACATGTCCGAATCTTGAGAGATCGTACATGAATGTAATGAAGTACTAAGAACCTACCATGGCATGTGTAGACATAGGACCGTATACATCATCATGTATCCGTCCCAAGATTTCAGCAACTCTACCTCCGTTTCCAGTAAACGGAGTTTTGGTCATTTTTCCTTTAAGATAAGACTGGCAAGTATCATAAGATGAAAAATTCGAACAGATTCAAATATTCATCCTTATATAACTTAGCTAGTCGTGTCGCACTGATATGACCTAGTCTAGAATTCCATAAGAGGGATTCGTTCATTTTCTGAACTACTCCTCTTGTGTGTGTTCATTGTACTTTGAACTGTGGTTTGATTTAGAACGTATATGTCATTATATAACGTGCCTGATACAATCAACTCTTGATTAAGGAAAATGTTCACAACATTATCTATCAATACAAAATTATATCCTTCTTTAACTTATTAAAGAAACCGATGTAATGTTGTATATCAGGTTCGGTATGTAATAACATTCGTTCAGAATCAATGTATTTAATACAAGGTGATATCTGCCAACTGATTTGGCTGCAACAATTGTACCATTCTCTACACTTAGAGATATATCACTCATTCCCAGTTCTCTACCTTTCTGTAGCCCATGTAATATATTATATATGCGGGATCCTGTTCCAGCATCACATACCCAGGACGTAGAGGATACTGAGAAACAGTTCTCGGTAATGAACACATCTAAAGAAGATGCATCAACATGCACTTTCTTCGATTGGGTGGCATGGGAATCCGGATATTCCTTTATTTCCTGTTCAGACTTATAACAATTATAAAAAAGAACGGAACCAACGTTCCCCAGCATTGTATAACAAGTAGGTTCGGTCAATACATCCATATTATTATCTTGATTAAGGCATGACATGGTTGCCACCAGGAGAGAGAGAGAAGAAAAATACTCTGTGTGCGCTCTTGCAAGATTAGATTGGTTATTATTTTATCTAATCAGGATGGCTCCCACTGTTTTTATCAAATCTTCCTTCAAACCCTAAAAGGTAAGACTAGCCGGGATTAATTATACCCTATAAGTTCGCCAATCTTTCGGCCAGGCCAGTGTCGGTACTTTGAAGGAGGTTTCCCATGCTTTCGCACGGACCTAATTAAAATAAACCTCTTTTCCCAGAGGCGTAACCCCGTTAACACCTTTCTAGACACCAACTTGATCGGCTAATTGTAATGTGCAAAACTCTCCCAGGAGTAACAATTACTCACAATGGGTATCGGATCCAACTATCTCATAGAAGGTATGCAATCTCATTACAAATTTCAACTCTTGAAACTCTCGATAATGGTTTTTACCCCTAGTACATATGACCTTGGCTATGGTCAACATATCATAAGTCCTAGTCAAGTTCTACCCGTCATTTTGTGATTAATTAGACCCACCCACATGACCCTTGGCTATGGTTAACATAATCATATGACTATCTTAATTAATCACATCATATGCTGTGTAGGAAGACATCACTTAGCTACCGTATACTACGCCTTGGCTATAGTCAACATACGTAGCACGAATACTAAGTACTCTACTTCCTAAAATGACGGAGGGTTGTGGATGGATTTTATGAAAACCATTAAAGCTCTGAACTTGATCTCGTTGTAGAATCGGGTGATTTAAAAGGAGTGTTTTTTAGGCTTTTACTAGTTTTGCTAAAGAGGTCACTCCCGGTGAAAGGATCTCGGCTCTTTTACCATCGAATGAGGTGCTGGATATTTCACAAATACTACTATGCAAAGCATGAACTAAAAAGGAAATCAAAAGACAAAATCGAGTGGGCGTAGCATCTGCTAGTTTTGCTAAAGAGGTCACTCTCGGTGAAGGGATCTCGACTCTTTCATTATCGAATAAGGTGCTGGATATTCTACAAGGAATACCACTATGCAAAACAAGAACTAGAGCTACCAGTTCTTAAAACAAGTTTCTACAACATCTTTAGGTTTCTTTTTCTTTCATTAATCTCATTAATAAAGTCCCATCAAATTACGCTTCCCAAATATCACAGAAGAAACGAAAGCAGCAATATTTATTATATATATAATATAAGTATTCGTCTCAGAATATCAAGTGATCACATCACAGAATATTAGCAACAGAAGAACACATATGAAATATTGGATATACTAGGAATTCCGTGTTTTAAATTAAACCAGTAAAAAACACGAATAACACGGTCGCGATGAATAACCAAACCCACATCCCTACACCCTTACGAGAGTGGAAAGCAACATTCCCAATTCTAGAGTTAGGAGACCCGGTCTCGACTCCTCGAGGTGGTCTCCCACTGGACCCTAAAACCCGGTTACTTGTGCTCTCCTCCTCCGGTCTATCCTAATGCGGAAAAGTAAATAATATATATCAATGGTGACATCATCCTCAACCCGGAAGTGCCCCAATAAAAGAATATTACAAACAATTTTTTACATGAATGAAAATGAAAAACTCTCATCTCACATAAAAAAAACCCCGGCTATTAAAAACACGACGATCCAATATAACATATCCCAGCAACACATAACATCACATGTCATCAGTGTAAGTAAATATGCGTATCCCAATTGTCGTTGACATATAGCAACGAAACCAGCAATATACCACATATTACATTTATGGTCGCAGGAAAGAAAGTGAAAAACTACAACAATTGGAATCCGCAACCACCTTAGACATCATAAACCTAATGTATCACATACTTCGGATTTCATGCCTAACTAAATGAATTTCTTAGACATTGCATGCCTAACAATTATAAACCCCGTATTTTAGTCTCGATATTGAAAAAACTTTTCAATAACCAGTCGGGTAATTCAACAAGATTCCCGATAACCTGATCGAATGCTCGTCGGAAACTTTAGTAGACGGCCGCACCCCCGATGCCGTCGAAGAAGTGCACTAAGGCGGAATACCTCAGTCGTGAGCATCCGAACGGATGCTTTTGGCAACGGAGTTCTCCTACAGTCACTTGTGTTGGCTATAGTGCCCTTAAGGCAATTATCATAGTCACGGACTTGTGATTATGGTGATTGAGGCAGGACCTATACCGATAAAACAATCTTACTCAAGATGATAGTATGCTATCTGGTTTGTCTTTATCATCATGTACATGTTCATAGAGCCCATAGGATTCTTGCTTGACTGCCAGCATTATGATGGCGATCGTATATATGGGAGCTGGGGTCTATAAGCACATCCTTAAATGTCCCTAGTCGTAGGGGTATCGAGACCGGGCATCGATACTCCAGTATAGACTAGTGTATACTGATCGAGACCCCGACCAGGGGCGGTGGCCAAGTCTCACAAGCCATTGGTGTTAGTTTGTTCACCTAAGATAGTATGCAGGTGCTCATTGGGTTATGAGTACACTGGACGGACTCGCCGGGAACCTGCTAGTTGGTATTATACCTATTGTCAGATAGCAGTTCCCAGGTGACATGTGTACAGGTTAGTCTGTCGACCTGAGATCGTCATTTGTCTCGTGTGAGTTCCCACTGTACTTTGATTAATACCCTACCACGGCTCAAAAGAGTCGTGCAAACAGGTTTTAGTCGGGTACAGTCCCGAGCCACATGGAGGCAGTGATCATATCGTCGGGGATTCGTCTCTCCCGGTATTGGGGGTTGATGTCGCGTTGTGTACGGGTGGCCATCACCACAAATCCATGGCCATGGTAGACGAGGATTACCGATTCAGGATCGATAGTTTCTCAGGAGGTGATGGGTATCATGCCGACACTAAATATCGCATTATTAGGGGTCTGATTTTATCCACCCCCCTAAACTCGATATGAGATACTCTAAGACGAACAGACCGGACTGTACGGATATTGTCACTGTCAGGCCTAGTAGGGGTTCAGGATGAGTTTGCTCGTCGGCCTCTCTTTCGCTCAATACCTGGGTAGCCGTTACGTACAGCTAGTGCCACTGACGTGCTTGTGGTTAAACCCACTGCCAGCGTATTGACGAGTCTTCAGAGTCCCACACAGAGGGTTTTCACGGTTCAGGCGATATGGTGTATATGACGTATGTTGATACATACAGGTATCCGATTAAATATGTGCGCAAGCTGCGCAGACTTTAATCGGACGGTTGATAATACTAGCGGCTTAGGATTAAACCGGATTATTAAATCGGGTTTTGATTTAATAATCTATATATGTATTTGTATATACGTATTCTAGTATTATTGTTCACTATTCGTTTTCTCTCTTGGCTATTCGTATTTTTGGTACGAATACGCGTATATGTATTTCGATACATGTACCGGGAAGTATTCCGTATTTTATACGGAATAGCTTCTGGAAGGTGGCCACCTCTTTTGTATGATTTTTCATTTTTGGAAAATTCATTTGACTCACAAATGAGGTGGAGGTGTGTGGTGGCATGTGCATAGTATTGAGCATGGTTTTGAGCATGGTTCAATGTATGGTTTGCATTGTTTATTGTTTTAATTGGAAAAGGGAAATGGTGGAGATTTTTTTGGGCATGAGACAGGAGGGGCCGGCTACTATGATGGTGGGATTTCATTTTTTCATTTGACATTACATTACACACTCTCTCACTCTCTCATGCTCACAAAAAAAAAAGAAAAGGAGTTAGCCATTTTTCATTGTTGATTCATGCCAAGATTTCCTCACATCCTTCTTCATCTTCTATGGTTGCTCCATGAGCACTTTGGGTAGAGAGAAAAACATAGTGACATACTACTACACCTCGACTCTCCATCGCTAGCGACTTTGGAGCGTCGGTTAGCTCGTTCGACGAGATTGAAGCTTGCGCCGTTTCCCTCAGGTGGATTATCGGAGATGGAGGAAGACCGGCAACCAAACTTCATTAAGGAATCACTAGGAGCTTGGAATGATGACCGAAGGAGTCGGATCAACTCAGTATAACCTTTCTAACTCTTAGTTAGCTCGCTAGATTAGGGTTTAAGGTCGATCCGGAAATCAGGTAACGGTAGCGCCAGTTTAGAAATTTTTGTTCCGCATTTTGGCCGCGTTTCGATGGCCGGGGCGCTGCCGCAACCCTTCATGGTATCAGAGCCACCCTTTAAACCCTTAGCTAGCTAGTTTAGACATTGTTAATGCATCGAAATCGAAACAGTGCACTGCAGATTTCTGTTCTCTGTTGTTTTTCAAAGTGTTCAAAAAAATTGTGCAAACAAGTGCAGAAGACTCCTTGAGTGACCAGAAGACCATACCCCAAAATCGAACCCACCTGGCCGGAATTGGGCCGATCACCAATGAAGGAAATCCTGCGAGGCCAGTTTTGTTGGGGAGTTTGGGGTTCAATTTTTGGGTATGGTTTGGACTCTGGGAAATTATTGCGGTGGTATTGTTTATTTAGCCCATTTTTGATATTGTGTTATCTGTTGTTTGGAGGCTATTCGGGGCGTTTCAAAGTTGATGTTTTTAACACTGTTTAAACATTTACACAGTACTTACATTTATATCTGCGACCGTGAATGTCATTTGATCGGTAAACTCGTCTAATTGCTATATGTCTTTTAGAAGGGTTTGCGAACGTGACATCACGTTGATGTTCTGTGTTGCGCTGTGATGTTGGTTGGATCGTCGTGGTGGATAGAAATGGTGCATTATTAGTACAGTTTTATTTCATTTGTACATTTGATATTGCGGGGTGAGCATCCGACATATGGACTGCCGTCACTGCCAGTTTGTGTATTATTCTTTCGGGACACGACCGGGTTGAGGTCGATATCACCCTTGTATATTATTTTCATTTCTGTACTAGGATTACCCCACGGTGGAGTGCATGAAAAGCCGGGTTCTAGAGGGCAACTGGTCCGCATCTCATGGCGTTGGGACGGAGGGGACCTTACTCTAGAATTAGCGGGATATTCGCCGCACTCGTAGGGGGTATAGGATGACCTAGGAGGGGTGCTCAAGTTACCGGATTCCGTGAAGTGCTGGGTGGTGCATTCACGTTGCTGAAGGGGGCTGCCTCACTTCTGGTTTTGGCGAGTAACTTACCGCGCTCGTAGGGGTCTAGGTTTCATTGCACATGCTATCCACATGATAGGGAACGTCGGGTCTCACTTGCGGCTCAAGTGAAACCCGGGGCTCCATATTATCCACCATTCTGTGTTGCTTCTGTGATGTTTCTGTGATGTTGCTTTATATCATGCCTGAGACGATTGTTTTATATATTTATATATATACTAGTAGATGTTGTATATGTTTTGCACCCGCGCTAGCCCAGTCCCCGCTCTGTCGTTAGTTAAGTAACCTAACGGGTGATGACTGGACCCAGTGGCGAATCCGGATGGCATATACGTACATTTTATTTTCATTCTTTTTTGGTGTGATTAATTGATGGGACTGCATTGATTCTTATCAATGCAAGGATAAAACAAACCTATATATGATGTTGTTGGAACCAAGTTTTTAAAACTGACATTACAGACGTTCTCTTTTGCTTTGCACAGTGGTATTCAGTTTGGAATATCCTGCATCTCATTCGACGAGGCAAGGGCCGAGATCCCTTCATCGAGAGTGACCCCTTGAGTAAATGTTTGCGTAAACATAATAACTTCACTATAGTCGATTACTTTTGCTTTGCATCGTGGTATTCAGTTTGGGATATCCTGCACCCCATTCGACGGGGAAAGAGCCGAGATCCCTTCACCGGGAGTGACCTCTTTAGCAAAAGTTTTCGCCATTATATATTTATAAAACCACTTAGATTCCTTCAACGATATCAAGTTCATTACGTTAAAGGTTTTTCGCCAAAAACCAGTCGTAGCCCTCCGTCATTTCATACAGGTATTACTTAGTATTCATGCTGTGTATGTTGACATCTATCAAGGCACAATACTTGGTAGCTGGGTAATGGTTGTTTGTTGCATAGATATGCGATTATTTAGGACAGTCGCATGGTCATGTTGACCTCTGTCAAGGGCTTCTGCGGGTGGATCTATGTTAATCGAGGACAATGACGGGTTGAACCTGACTTGTGACTTATGATATGTTGACCTCTATCAAGGTCATAAGCCGCTTAGGGTAAAAATCATATCGGGAGTATCAAACATACAGGAAACTTGCCAGGGTTGCGCATACCTTCTAGAGTGTGATGACTTGAATGGATTCCATCAAGTTATCATGCGATGATAATTGGATCCCGATTCCCACTGATGAGTAGGATTACTCCTCGGGTGATTCCGACTAATTCTCCTTTTAGGTTTGGAGGAGAATTCGAGGATACAGTGGGAGCCATCCGGATTAGATAAAATGATTAACCATTCTGATTTAGGTTAGAGTTCACGCTGAGTGTTTCTTCTCTCTCTCTCTCTCTCTGGCTGCGACTATGACCCGACCTTTAACTAAAACTTATGAAACCAAGTTGACCGAACCTTCTTAAAACACTTTGGCTTTTGGAGTGTCACGGTGTCGCATACATCATTGCCACTTCTATATCACCTTTGATTTTCTCCAGAACACCTCGTATCACTACGAACATCCACTTCCATTGGATAAATCCATCGTATAGTTACATACGAACTCGAATGAACTTTTTCGATGATGGATTTTGGTTCTGGAGAGATTGAATAGGATTATTCGGTTGTCTTTTCTCTTTACTCTCTCTCAGGTTGTGAGGGCTCCTAGGATTAGGAGAGGGTACACCTATTGAGCTTATTGGATAGTCTTCCTCCAGACCATAGGCAGGTGCCGAACGGTAACGAAGGAAGAAAACCAACAAGATTAACTTTGGTGTACAGAAGGTAATAAGTAAAGACATATAAAGGGATTAGAATAATGGCAAAGAAAATTGCGATCACCATCATTCATGACAAAAAACGGTGTATACCCCTGCCACTCCTACATCCACTTTGCTTTTCTCTAGAACATTCGGTATCACTACGGATATCCACTTCCATTGGATAAATCCATCGTATAGTTACATACGAACTCAAAAGAACTTTTCCGAGGATGGATTCTGGTTCAGGAGAAATAGAATAGAATTATTCAGGTGTCTTTTCTCTTTACCTTCTCTCAGGTTGTGAGGGCTCCTAGGATTAGGAGAGTACACCTATTACACTTATTGGATAGTCTTCTTCCAAACCTTAGGCTGGTGCCGAAAGGTAGGGAATGAAGAAAACCAATTAGCATAAAGGAGGTGTACAGAAGGTAATAAGTAAAGACATAATAAAGGGATTGGAGTGAGGGAAGGTAAGTATATGGTTACTGTCATGATTCAGGATAATGAAAGAGGCGTTACTAGGAATACCAGTTAACCCTTTTGAAACATTTTTCATGTTTCAGTTTTACTGTGCGATGTTAATTGAAAACTGTTTTCCCAATAAGAATCTAACTCCAGGGTATGTATTTATCAGATCAGTTTCTCACATCTATATGTTATTACGGATGGTGAGTGGGAGCAAGATATTGGGAATTGGGTGATTAGATCCTCATTATATCGGAATTCGTTGTAATTGGTGATATTTGAGGAAACCATCTGGTTTTTGCCGGATGGTAAATATTTGGTTTTGAATATCCATTGTTATGCACCAATTTCAAACCGATATATCTGTACATTTATTTTATAAAGTGAGATAACTTTTTGATATTATGTCTGTGACATTTACCTATATTAGCTGGTGATTAGGTAAGGTGCATTCAACAGCGGTGTAATTCTTCTTAACCATAGTATAGTTTTTCAGCCTACGACGCACAGAGTTTGAGTTATTGAACTCAGGGGACTTATACAAAGTATTGTATGTTGTCCAGTGTCCATTAGGACAATGGGGTTGGTACCCGGACTGTATTTTGTTTACTCATAACTTCTCTGATTCTAGACATGTATTTCATTGAAATGCATGGTTCAGATTTTGAGAAGTTATAGATATAAGAATAAAGTAGAGAACCATTTATTAGAAGTATCGGGATTCTTCGAAGTATTCGAAGATGTAGATACTTGTGTTTGGTATTCTATTGATAGTAATGGTTTTGAGAACTTGCTTCTCTTTCAGGTTACTCATATATGGATACACTCCTAGATGAGTAATGCTGATTGTCCTCTTTCCATTTGGTTGATGTGCATTGAAGACAGCTGCATGATTTTGAATCTGGTTCTAATTAAATTAGTGCTTTTGTTTCTATATTAGATATATATATAGAATCAATTTATATCTTAACGATGTTAAGGTATAGGGAGTTGTCCGGCTGATGCTTAAAACCTGAATCCGAATAAACTCAAGGCACGTTTTAGTAATGGCTGTTCGTGGGTTATCCCGGGCTTTGACGAGGGATAACTTTCTACCATCAGGAAGATCAATATTTATATTTGTTCTTGACTCGCCACAGTTTTAGTAAAATGGACTTTTCCAGAAAACACATGTGGGAGTATGGTAGAACTGGAAGTTATTCCATAACCACAAACGATTACTTGAAATTTAATAGAACCTAAGCATTCAATTGGATTTGATGTTCCATTAGCCACTCCGCAGATTTGGTGGGTAACGTCAGGCACCCAAGATGTACTTCGGTCTTCTTAATAACGGTGACAGGGAGGTTCTTGTTTACCCAGACTTGCCATTGCTTCTGTTCTAGACTATAAGACCCGGCAGGAGGATGAGTTTAGTGTTGTTCTAAACTAGCTTTAGAAGTGTATAAGTATATGACTCTGCTAGAGGGTTGTTGTAGTCAGTGGGAGCAGCGGAAGAATAATGAGCTGGTAGCTTATGTCTATTTATAAACTAAAGCTGGTATAGAGGAAATAGATCATCTATTTTTGATGTGACAGTCATACGCTTTGACTTCATCAGAATAGGAGATGGATCTGCTAAGAAGGTAATAGAGAGTGATGTCCAGGTATTAGGTTGACATGCACTTAATGGGAAGAGATATTCCTATACTACGATCGGTTATACTGTGGTTGTCACAAAGTTGTTTTTCTACTTAGGATATGGATATAATATCAGGTTTTCTGGTTACTAGATCTATGGTTTTGGATCTAGATTTGGGAAGTATCCTAATCTGGGTACTTTGACATTAAATGGACGACTCCTGGCACCGTAGTTAACCTGCAGATGATGGAGTCACCCTCTCTAAAGGTGTTTTACAGACTAAAGGGGAGAGGGATGTGCATGATTAGCATATCACTTGCTTAGGCAATCGAGTTAATCATGATATGTCGAGTACCACACCGGATATTGCTTTATCACTAGATGCAATAAGCAGATATATTAATCCAATCCTGGAGAAACATTGGGAAGTAGTTATTGAACATAAATGGATGTTCTTGGGAAATGATTACGGCAGCCTCCTTCGGGAGACGGTTATCATTTCAGGCTTCCAAGGTGACCTGGATGACAGAGTGACTGTCAGAGTTATAGTTTTCACTCTTTTAAGGGAAAGTATGTTGGACGGGTGGTCCAAGCGAATACTGAGGAAAGGCATGGCGCAGGATACTGATTAAATTCAGTGGACGATACAGTCTAAGTATTTGCTGGATTTGGAGTTCATTTGAGAATTAGGTCCCATCAGATATCCAGACAAATTCTAAGACAAGTATTGCTCATTTCGGGAGGTAGCTTTCTCCGTGAAGTTAAGTTATAGAGAGATACAGAATGAAACATTAGAGCGGATTCACTTACTGAGGCTATTTCTCGAACGTAATCATTTTTGCAAACGGGTTTTGCGAAACTGATTAGTAGAGAAGTTGAGTGCTCGGTATCACACGGGCTGTGAGTATGCGACATCGCAATAATTGGCCTTAAGTGCAAGTAGGAGATTGTTGGCTATAGTGCCCTCAAGGCAATTATCATAGTCGCGGACTTGTGATTATGGTGATTGAGGCAGGACTTATACCGATAAAACAGTCTTACTCAAGATGATAGTATGCTATCTGGTTTGTCTTTATCATCATGTACATGTTGATAGAGCCCATAGGATTCTTGCTTGACTACCAACATTATGATGGCGATCATATATGTGGGAGCTAGGGTCTATAAGCACATCCTTAAATGTCCCTAGTCGTAGGAGTATCGAGACCGGGCATCGATACTCCAGTGTAGACTAGTGTATACTGATCGAGACCCCGACGAGGGGCGGTGGCCAGGTCTCACAAGCCATTGGTGTTAGTTTGTTCACCTAAGATAGTATGCAGATGCTCATTGGGTTATGAGTACACTGGACGGACTCGCCGGGAACCTGCTAGTTGGTATTATATCTATTTTCAGATAGCAGTTCCCAGGTGACATGTGTACAGGTTAGTCTGTCGACCTGAGATCGTCATTTGTCTCGTGCGAGTTCCCACTGTACTTTGATTACTACCCTACCACGGCTTAAAGGAGTTGTGCAAAAAGGTTTTAGTTGGGTACAGTCCCGAGCCACATGGAGGCAGTGATCGAATCGTCGGGGATTCGACTCTCCCGGTATTGGGGGTTGATGTCGCGTTGTGTACGGGTGGCCATCACCATAAATCCATGGCCATGGTAGACGAGGATTACCGATCCAGGATCGATAGTTTCTCAGGAGGTGATGGGTATCATGTCGACACTAAATATCATGTTGTTAGGGGTCTGATTTTATCCACTCTCTAGACTCGATATGCGATACTCTTAGACGAACAGACCGGACTGTACGGATATTGTCACTGTCATGCTCAGTAGGGGTTCAGCATGAGTTTGCTCGTCGGCCTCCCTTTCGCTCAATATCTGGGTAGCCGTTACGTACAGCTAGTACCGCTGACGTGCTTATGGTTAAACCCACTGCCAGCGTATTGATTAGGCTTCAGAGTCCCACATAGAGGGTTTTCACGGTTCAGGCGATATGGTGTACATGACGTATGTTGATACATACAGGTGTCCGATTAAATATGTGCGCAACCTGCACAGACTTTAATCGGACGGTTGATAATACTAGCGGCTTAGGATTAAGCAGGATTATTAAATCGGGTTTTGATTTAATAATCTATATATGTATTTGTATATACGTATTCTAGTATTATTGTTCACTATTCGTTTTCTCTCTTGGCTATTCGTATTTTTGGTACAAATACGCGTATATGTATTTCGATACATATACCGGGAAGTATTCCGTATTTTATATGGAATAGCTTCTAAAAGGTGGCCACCTCTTTTGTATGATTTTCCATTTTTGGAAAATTCATTTGACTCACAAATGAGGTGGAGGTGTGAGGTGGCATGTGCATAGTATTGAGCACGGTTTTGAGTATGGTTTGCATTCTTTATTGTTTTAATTGGAAAAGGGAAATGGTGGAGATTTTTTTGGGCATGAGAGAGGAGGGGCCGGACACTATGATGGTGGGATTTCATTTTTTCATTTGACATTACATTACACACTCTCTCACTCTTTAATGCTCACAAAAAAAAAGAAAAGAAAAGGAGTTAGCCATTTTTCATTGTTGATTCATGCCAAGATTTCCTCATCTCCTTCTTCATCTTCTATGGTTGCTCCATGAGCACTTTGTGTAGAGAGAAAAACATAGTGACACACTACTACACCTCAACTCTCCATCGCTAGCGACTTTGTAGCGTCGGTTACCTCGTTCGACGAGGTTGAAACTTGCGCCGTTTCCCTCAGGTGGATCATCGGAGATGGAGGAAGACCGGCAACCAAACTTCATCAAGGAATCACTAGGAGCTTGGAATGAAGACCGAAGGACTCGGATCAACTTGGTATAACCTTTCTAACTCTTAGTTAGCATGCTAGATTAGGGTTTATGGTCGATCCAGAAATCGGGTAACGGTAGCGCCAGTTTAGAAATTTTTGTTCCGCATTTTTGCCGCGTTTCGATGGCCGGGACGCTGCCGCAACCCTTCAACTTGGTCAGGGCTATGGGGCATGGCTATCTAGTAAGATTACCCGGTGAGTATCCGCGTACACTACGTAATTGCGACGGACTTTTGATCCACATCAAAATTCCGTGGCAACCGATTAAATGAGACTAAACTGCTAGGTTTATAAAATTCAAACTAGTTATCACATAACTAATTATGTGGATTCTAAATATTGTATCATAATCATAGATAGCTAGACGCTGTTAAACTTTCGATCGAATAAACAAACACCCAAAATTTCCCAGAGAGCTCAACACTTGGGCGGAGTTCAAAAAGTACCCAGAACATGGCACAACACCTATGGACCAACCGTAGAAGGGTTAACCCTTGCCTCACTTGTGGCGCCGTGAAACTACCAAAAACCCTAGGGTTTGGTGGCGGTTCCAACGGTCACAGAATCGAGTTAGGGTTTCGTTCTTCTAGAGGGTCCATAGAAAACACCTGCAAGATTTTTTGAAGATTTCAAACTTAAAAAAATCCAACTCTTGGAAAATTCCAGCGAGGGAAAAAATGGGTTATTGATATGCTTCGAACTTTTTAAATTCATCTAAATAACCCGAATTGGTGTTAGAATTACGACTACGAAGCACTCAGAATTGTCTTTGCACAAAGTTAACATCTCATGCAATTTCACCAAAAACAAGCAACACCTGAAACACCAAAACCCATAAACTGGAACATGATAAAAATTTGAAGCCCAGAACAATTCCCAAAACCGGCCAGGACAGATTTTCATGCAAAGTGGCGAGCCATTTTCCGGCGAGAAGGGTTCAAATTTCTACTGTGTTCATGTTATATCTCATATAACATTCTGCAACTGCTTAAAAAAATTTTAGACACTCTAAAAATTTCGACGGAAACTAGATTTTTATTTCGGGTGTTTCGGAGTTTTTTCGGTTTCGTAAGGCTGCACCATCGTCTAATTCCCTAGCATTGCTTTGATACCATTGCTGGGTTCCCTAGGACGGCCGCTGGGTTTCAGGAGGCATCGACCATGCCGTTTTTAAAAAATTGGCGCGCTAAAGAACCTTAACAGCACAATCTAAACTAGAGAATTAGACAAAAAAGCATGTAAATATCTTTACATCTAAGTGAACAAGGAATACAACCTTTGTAGACCGGTCCTTCACTTCAATAGCTCCATGTAGTAGTCCTTTCGCTCCAAGTAGTTATCTCCCGCACTCCAGTGAGGCTCCATAAGGTGAAATGAACAAACTTGCTTGAAGTCTTCGAGGCCGAAGATGATCTATGTCGAGGAGACACTAACTCAAGCTACCTCTTCACTAAGTAATGATCTAGTGAAGAAACAACCCAATCTAAATGGCTAATAGAGAAAAGGTTGATAAAGTAGGAATTTTGCTCACTTTAGAATTGGTTTTCTCACTAATTTTCTTCACCAAGTGTGAATGGAATAATGAGTGAGAATAGCAACCATGGGTGAGTTAGTGTTATACACTAACTCATGTAGAGAATAAACCATGGCTAACAATAATGGTTAGGTTAATAAATATCTAGAGTGAGACAAAATTAGTGGACAAAATCAATGGGTTCTATAAGCTTCTATAAGCTTCAACCATGTGACTTATTTCCAACTAATTTGATTTACTTTAAATAAATAAAACCCGTTATTATTATAAGCATGGTGTGAGTCTCATACACCCATGTAGCATGTGGCATCTAGCATGACACAAAGATGTACATTAATATATATCACATATATACTAAGTGTACACTAGTGAGAAAAAGAAAACTTAAGTGAGATAATATTAGTTAATGTAAGATAATATATAAAATATATAATTATACATTAAATTATTAAATCAACACTTGATTTAATAATCCGGCTATATCATATAGAACCGGCTAATATTAAATGTATCAACTTGTCGAATCAACACTTGATTCGACATCTCGGTTATATCACATATAACCGACCGATATCACATATCGCGAGAATAGAATACAGTATTACATACGCGTACTAATCTCGGTCCCGCACATATCACATATGTGCTCCTACTTCGTTTCGCTTGAGCCAGGAAACCTCTGTGTAGGAGTCTAAAGACTCATCAATACGCCGGCATTAGGTGGTGATCATATCAGTCATCCACAAGCCACAAGCGATCTGCTAAACGTAACGGCCACCCGGGTATTGAGCGATCAGAAGATCAACAAGCAAGCCAGCTCAGACTCATGCGAATCCAATCAGTAACACTACCGTACAGTCCGGTCTCTTCGTCAGATATGTCGGATATCACAGCCTGGGGGTGGTATAATGTCAGACCCCAATAGCCTGATAAGTCATGCCGATACAAGGTCCATAACGGTTCGAAAAACTACCGGTAACATTTACCAGGAGATCTCAGCAACCCTGGCCAGGGATTTCCTGTTATGGCCAATCGAGCATAGCGCAACATCAACCCCAATACCGGGAGAGACGAATCCCCTCCTATCGCTCATTGCTTCCATATGACTCGGGACTGTACCCAAAAAACTACCGTTTTGCATGACTAAGTAGAGCCGTGGTAGGGTGGAAATCAAAGCACAGTGGGAGACACACAAGACTCCATGACGATCTCGGGTCGACAGACTAACCTGTACCAGTGTCACCAAAGAACTGCTATCTGACGATAAGTATAATACCATCTAGGAGTTCTCGGCGAGTCCGTTCAGTGTACCCAGTCTCCACTGAGCACCCGTATACCTTCTCTGATGTCAAACACCAATGTGTGTGGGATCATCCATCGCCCATCAAATGGGTCAATAAGCGTATACGCTAGTCTACTATGGAATATTGATGCCCTGTCTCGATACTCCCATGACTAGGAACAATTGAAGAATGTACTTACCGACTACCCTGTCCCCACTAGTATGATTTGCATCATAATTCTGGTAGTCAAGTACCCATCCTAAAGGATTTATCAATATGTAATAGAGAGAAAATAAGTGTACATGTTAAGATAAAGAGCAACCAGATAGTATACTATCATGTCGAGCAAGAAAGTCCTCCCTATATATGTCCAAGCATCCACTACAATATACATCGTATGTACAGTAATGGCCTCTAGGGCATACATATTACTAACAATATCCTCATCTCATCATATCATCTCGTAATTATCTTCATGGTTATATATATACACACACACACATATATATGTATGTATGTATGTATGGGTGTGTAGCTATGACTCATGGACTAAGAAAACTAGAACTATGGATATACCTTCCTATACGTACACTACTATGGTTTATAGTATTCCATAACCCTATTAGCTGGGTATACATATCTAATATATATATATACACATACACACACTGAATTTCTAATATCCTAGTACTATGGTTGCAGGGGTTCTATACGGCATCCACCCGACTTCCCCCGTAGATATATATCTACTCACCTACGATCCTCGCTCTAGCCGAAGTCGATGAATGTCATGCTCTTTTTAGTCACCCCGGAAGTTCACGCGAATGTACCTACAAATCAAAGCATATCGTATCGAAATCAAAATCAAATCCGAAAACCGACAAGCGAAACGTATATAGGTTAAAACCTATAGTCCACACATGCAAGAACAACTAAACAACTCATGGTGTTGACGTACGAATGTCACGCGGCCGAGTCAAAACCCCAATATCAAACCCCAAGTTTGCAAAAGTCACAAAACGAAATCAGCAACGTAGTAAAACACTCTCAGATTCTACCTAAGGTGAAATTACGACATTCTGCACATTAGATAGGCCTAGTTATCAGATGATTGAGTTATGGACCAAAAACTAAACCCAGACTCAAAAATGTGGCCCCAATCTACGGCCATATCTATTAAATTTGCGGCCAAGTTAAGGAGGTGAGGGCTCGGGCTTCTAGGGTATCTTCCTAAGTGCATGCACATCTCACTGTATCTGCAATATATTTTTCAGAGTTCTTGGGTAATACCAGATTCTAATTGATCACCACAATTCAAAAAAAACCCGATGTCGGAAAATTCTAAGTTCATGTTTGGGACTTCAAAGCTCATTTTAGACAAGGCTTCCATCACTACTAGGGCAAAGGACACTCACTACACCTCCACTAACCTCCACTACAAGTTTCATCCACTAACCCTCATCCTAGAATTGTCTAAGATCACAAGGCTAAACCTTTTTAACTCTAAACTAAAATTGAAAGCAAGAACACAAGGATTTAACAAAGGATTAAGAATTATACCTTGTGGAAGCAACTCAAGAAAATTTCTAGATGATCTAAAGTGCTCAAAACAAGAACTTGATCAACCCAAAAATAAAGAATAAATACAAATCTATGACTCTAAGTCTGAATGAATATTCAATCTGTGGTTTCTAAGTTTAGAAAATATACAAAGTCTGGTTAATGAAGATTTTAACTAGATACAACTGGATAATAATGTATACAATGGCCACCTACCAATTCAAATCACCTCGAAAGGAGCAATGTGCCAGCAAGCCGCTACTAAATCCGTGCGGTCGAGCCTGTAAGAAAACTGTGGCACAACGGGGGTGAGTTTCCAACTCGTGGGTAGAAGACATCATCAGGTAGAAGTCAAATGTATGATGATCTCCTAGGTCATACAATAATATAATAATTAAACACCGTGTGGTAACTAGTATGATCGTATATACATAAGTATGATAAGCATATAAGGTCGAGTGGTAACGAGGGTGATAGTGTAAACATAAGTATAATAATAATAATATAATCATGCCTGTATCATAATATGGTACCATGTCATCTGTATCATATATATGTGTATATGTGTATCATCTAACGTGTGTCCATCTACGACACATCAAATCATCATAAAATCCTAAGCGCCCAGCATCGACACTCGAAAACATCATAAAACCCGTGTCCAGTATCGACACATAAATCCTCATATCTCAAGCGTCGTCTCATCGGATCGGCCCTCATATCCATCTGTCTCAATCGCTCCAGTCAGTATCCTCCGGATATCCTCCGAGTCCTATACTAACACCGTTAGGTAGTGTTCCTCTGCCAGGCTCAACGCCTTTCTATACGATTTTCTTGTCCCGGGGTACCGTACCGGGTCCACCATGTACCCGCAGACGGTGCCTCCTCACTCCTCGAATCGGGTAGTATCATAGCTCAGAACCGAGAAATCTCATGGTGGACGTCGAAATATCAAATCATGAGAAACCGTGTTCTTTAAACAATCATAAGACTTTAAAAATATATCTGCGGTTCTCAAATCCAACAATCTCATAAAAACAAAATATCATAACAATGCAACCATGATGGAACAGTAAATGCAAGCACATAATAGTACTGTAAGGTATAACCGGGGTTTTCACATAAGCATGTCGTGTAACAAAGTAAGGAAGTGAAATATCTAAACTAGCATGCGCGGTATTGAGTACTAAACAAATAACTATAATTCTACAAATTAGGGAGAAATATAATGATATAGCAGTTTCGAATGTGAACGTGGCATGGCAATTACCGATGATGAGTGTGTGACCCGGCGAGTATGTGTACATGCAATTTGCGCATCATCGATAATGGTGCATGTGTCCCAGCAGATGAAGTCATATAGAGATAAGTACAAGGAACGTAGTGTGTATGTCGCCAATGAAAAGTAATACGAGCGTAATGGAAATAAGAAAAGCGTAAACGCGAATACTATAAAATATATGACTACATATGAACCATACAGTTATAACTTAAAATAGTACAAATCGTTGTTTTTGAAAATGGGGACTACGATGTTTTTGAGAAAAAGATGACATTTGAAAATACGTAGCGTCCCTTGAGATTATCATTTAAAAGTGCCTAACGATTCGTTAATTTTGAAAATAGGTATGGTTCTAAATATATCCTAATATCTACTTAAGTGATCTTAATCAATATTCCTCGAGCCGATATATATATGTCGTCGATTCATCCATATCATATCACGTACGGTATAATCCATCATACGATATCATCAAATCAAAAGTACAGATCTATCATCTTGTACATCATATCACGTACGGTATAATTTATCATACGGTATCATCAAATCCAAAGTACGGATCTATGGTCACGTACATCATAACATCTCATATCATATATATATATATATATATATATATATCATTTCATGTCATATCTTGGCATATGTATATATAGATCGCTTCACGTCCTCATATTAAACATATCGACTCGTGTCATTTTATTTCATCATATCCTCATCTCATCATATCATCTCGTAATTATCCTCATGGTTATATGTGTGTGTGTGTGTGTGTGTGTGTATGTGTACCTATGACTCAAGGACTAGGAAAACTAAAACTAGGGATATACCTTCCTACACGTACACTACTATGGTTTATAGTATCCCAGAAACCTATTAGCTGGGTATATACATCTAAAATATATATATATATATACTGAATTTCTAATATCCTATTACTATGGTTGCGGGGGTGCTATACGCCATCCACCCGACTTCCCCTGTAGATATACATCTACTCACCTACTATCCTCGCTCTAGCCGAAGTCGATGAACGCCTTGCTCTCCTTCGTCGCCCAGTAAGTCCACGCGAATGTACCTACAAATCAAAGCATATCATATCGAAATCAAAATCAAATCTGAAAATCGATACGGCAAGAGAAATGTACATAGGTTAAAACCTATGGTCCATGCATGCAAGAACAACCAAACAACTCTCGGCGTTGACGTATGAACGTCACGCGGCCGAGTCAAAACCCTAATATCAAAACCCAAGTTTTCAAAAGTCGCAAAACAAAATCAGCAACGTAGTAAAACACTCCCAAATTCTACCTTAGGTGAAATTAGAACATTCTGCACATTGGATATGCCTAGTTATCAGATGATTGAGCTATGGACCAAAAACCAAACCCAGACTCAAAAATATGGCCGCAATTCGCGGCCATATCTATTAAATTTGCGGCCAAGTTAAGGAGATGAGGGCTCAGGCTTCTAGGGTATCTTTCTAAGTTCCTGCACATCTCACTGTATCTGCAATATATTTTTCAGAGTTCTTGGGTAATACCATATTCTAATTGATCACCACAATTCAACAAAACCCGATGTCGGAAAATTCTAAGTTCGTATTTGGGACTTCAAAGCTCATTTTAGACAAGGCTACCATCATTACGAGGCCAAAGGACACTCACTACACCTCCACTAATCTCTACTACAAGTTTCATCCACTAACCTTCATCCAAGAATTTTCCAAGATCACAAGCCTAAATCTTTTTAACTCTAAACTAAAATTGAAAGCAAAAACTCAAGGATTTAACAAAAGATGAAGAGTTATACCTTGTAGAAGCAACTCAAGAAAATTTCTAGATGATCCAAAGTGCTCAAAACAAGAACTTGATCACCCCATGGTGTGTAGGATGAGATGAGGAATATTTTTTGTGAAGGCAAACACGAGTTTTGAGATGGTTTGAGTGGTGTTTGTAGAGATGGTAGTGAGGGTTTGGAGGTGAAGGAATAAAGAAGAGAGGATGAAAGAGATGAAGAATGGAATGAAGAAAGAAAAGAGTGAAGGCAACCATATCTCTCTCATTCTCACACTCTCTCTACCCATACCTTCGTGTCTCTTTGTCCCCATTTCTTTTTGTTTCTTTTCTTTTCTTATCTTTTCTTTTCTCTTTTATTTGAAATACAAAAACAAAATGTTACACAAAAAGAAATGTTGCATGTCATGACACTTAAACATGGTTAACAAAATTAGGTTAGGTTAAATGCACAATTAGTGAAATACTAATCAAGTTTAATATCAACTTATATTAAAATAATTATATATTAATTTATTAAAACCTAAATCAATCAAATGCTCCCATAAATGATAATTCATTTTAAAATTCCAATTATTTTCCAAATTATATGTATATAATTATACCATTCTATTAAAACTAAATACCATACTTTTATAATATTCATAAAATTTATTATTTTATTATTTAAATTCCAAAAATAATATTTTATATTTTCTGAAATGTTACACAACATTTGAAACTCCCGATATAGGTTTTAACCCTAACGACCTATGACCTTGACGTTGGTCAACAAATCATAGGCCACTAGTCAAGTTATGCCCGTCATTTCATGATTAACTCCCATATAAGCCCTTGACGGAGGTCAATAATGCTGTGTGACTGTCCTGACTAATCGCATCACTATGCTAACAAGAAGACATCACTTAGCTACCATATATTACGTCTTGATGGAGGTCAATGTTCATATCATATTATTGCATTATTATATTCTCCATTCTTATTTATTTTACAAATAAACAGGTGCTTTTGACCCATGTCTGCTACATAGTTACAGGTTACAGGTTCTCGGAACAAAAACAGTGAAAAAGAGAAAGGACGATGCAAAAGTGAGACTTCGACCAACAAACAGAGAATCTTTATCTTGCCTACAGTTTGAAAACTAAACGAAGATCAATGGACGATTTCACAAGGAACAAAGGTAGCGCAAGGTTCAAGACTTTGTCACGAAGCAACGGTAAAAGTCCACTACAATTATTCACTGTGGAGATCTGGAAGAAATCTAGAAGCCAATCTGAGACAAGAACTGAAGAAAATTGAAGGAAACATGCACCAGAAACAACTAGGATAAAATGAGCCCACAAGCCCCACATACGGCCCGGAACCGCGGCCAAACGTGGGCTTTGGCCGCGGATCTGCGGCCACGTGGCCCAAGTGTTGGTGGAAAAAGTCTTGAGGCGGCTGCGTGCGTTGACTAGGTCTTTTTCTTAGGGGGTATTTTTGTAATAGCAGACATGCGGTGATTGTAAACCTAGGGTTTTCTATGTCCTATAAATAGAAACCCAAATACTTGTATTAGGTCATGCCTCTTCTTGTACCTCATTTTATATCTAAAATTCATATCTGTAATTTCTGCAATGAATGAAGAAAGCATCAAATTAGAGTAAGTTTTCAATTTTTGCTCTAGTTAATTTTATTTCATTGCCTTACTATAATTTCTTATCTGCTCTAGTTAGATCTTTTATTCTCTGTCCTAGATAGATAGTTTAGAAATGTTTTTCAATTCCCTAATGAGCGAGTAGTCTCCTCGCTTGTTAGGGTTAGCTTTGGGGAAGGCTTGAGAGATGAAGATCTCTCACCCCTTCCTTGCCCATCACATATAATTAATAGGACTCCATGCATACATGCACACACCGCTCCCTACGGCACTCTATCCTATGAGGTAGCGGTGGTACCGTAGTATAAAGGCCTGGTTGAGCGTGTTTTCCATGGAGGTTAGGATAAGGATTAAGAAAGGAAGGACAAGAACCTAGAGGAAGAAACACCATTTCTTCCCGATGGTACTAATCCCCTTTATTGATAATTACCATAACACCTCATAGATCTTAATCTGGGTATTGAAAGCGGTGGGAAATCTTTGCATTTCCAAACTTAACCTAAACCTAACCCTAGCAAGATTTAGATCTATATAAACTTAGTTTTTAGATTTAATCAATCCGACAACAATCGGAATTAACTCGTTAGAACAATTAGGAAATTCACAAAATCCCTGTGAACCGACCCGTACTCACCGGCTAGCTACCAAGCAACGCCGTTCTTGATTGCGGTTATAAATTATTCTTTTGAGATCAAATCAAATGGCGCCGTTGCCGGGGATGGCGTGTTATTTTCTTTTTGCAATTTCGGGTTAATCTAAAATTAAAAAAATCATAAAAACTGAAAAATTAAAAAATATAAAAATTTATCATCTTTTTATTTTGTGAAGGGTATTTTTGTTTGAATTTCGCAGGATCTACAATCGAGTTTGGATCTGGAAAAATCCAGAGATCAAAACAGAAAACTGAAAATCTGAACAAACAGAGGAGTATCACTACAAAGAACAGAAGAAATCTTGGGATCTAAACCGACCACGTGACCGCGCTTTCGCCGTGTTGACCAGCTTCTGACTGCGGAACCGCCGCGGTGTAGTGACGTCATCAATTGAAATTTTTTCTGGAGGCTTGAACCCTACTGAAGACCGCGGATCAGCGGCAAGAACCCCCTTCTGGCGGCGGATCAGCGGCAGGAAGCTGACGTCAGCAAGAAAAATTTCCACTGTAAGTTTCCTTTTCTTCTCTGAAACCCTAATATCTCCTCTGAAAAATTTTCCTGCAGGATTCTTTGCGCCAAAAAAAAATTCTCCCCTTCCAATAATTGATCTTATGCAGGATTCTTTGCGCCGTGCTTAAAATAAAAAAAATTGTTGCAGGTGATTGTTTACTGCTTTGCATATTTAATCGGACTTTAAGGGGTTTGAGACCAATCCAGATTGGGTGGGGATTTCATCACCCTTCCCAGGACCCCAGAAATCACATAAGGCATATGCATTGACCAATATTTAATTAAAAAATACTAGACTCATCCCTAAGGACGTCGCGCTCAATAGAACAGAGGACTAGTTGTAGATATCGGCCGTTGATCCTAACCTGACTTTGCGGTGTCTAGGCAAGTGTGTCTAAGGCGAGTGGTTACTTAATTAGGGCCACTACTTGTAGTGGAGAGCCTCCCACTCACCTGGCACTTACCTGGCCGCAATTGGCGGTGAAGAGGCGGTTTGAGGTCCTATTTCTAGCCCTTTGGAACAGTTAGGAGCTGTCTAGCTGACCTAGGTGACCCTAGATCTAGGACTGATTGTGCATTTGTGGTTGATTGAACGTGTCTCTAAGCCTTTTATTGAAAATCTTTTTGCAAAAAAACACCAAAAGGAAAAAAATTTACAAAAAAAAACTTGCAAATTTTGTCGCTAAGAACTCCTTGGACTACCATCTTCTTTCTCTTCTCCATTTTACATCATGGGTACCCCACCTCATAAATCTCTTGCCGAACTTTAGTACCCTGAACCAAATTTTGCTTCGTACGCGAATTGTTTCGGTCGATTTACGGACGACCTCTCCATGCCCAAAGTTTCTTTGAAAGATCGAATAGAAGCGTCTAGGAGAAACAGTTCGACTCCGCAATCCACTTTGTATCAACCATTTCAACCTTCACCACCTTCTTATGTTGACACTACTTTTTCGAGTCCTATGTCTATCGCTGAACACATTGAACAATCTCGTAACCGATCTTTCACTCCTTTCAACACTTCTAGTTCTTGGGATCAACAAGTCCATTCACCTTTTTATCCAAATGTTGATCCTACTCCTGTCCAACCATCCAATTCCCACCAGTCCTATCAGACTTTCCCACCTTCACTGGACATTGCTTCGACACAACCATTTGGGAGTTTCACGTATCCAAACAATTTTGAATCTTTTACCGAAACTCCTTCACAACCCATGTCTAATTTGGAACAGTCGTTAGAAGCTTATATAGTAGCGACAAACCAAATGATGAGGAATGTGGATGCGTCCATGGCCGCCCTTATGCAACCTAGTGAACCGGTAGCTAGTTTCCAACTAGCTCCAAAAATTCCAATGTATAAGGAGGCGGTTGGACAAAGTGAGAATTTGAGTGGTGAGAGTGAGCTGTACACACTTCCAAATCAAAGCTACCCATACCCAATTGAATCCCACAACTCCGGTTTTCAAACAAGTGTTCCAAATGATTCATCAGTTGAAAATAAAACATTTAATGAGTTGTGCGACTTTGTAGTGCTTGATTTGCCAGATTGTGAAGAATCCCTTTCGAATGAAACCACACATAATCCTTTTGAACTTTACACCTCCAATCTAGAACCTGAATTGATAAATATCCATGCTTTTGATAAGGTGTCTAAAAAATTTGATTTTCACTTGATTGAAGATGTTGACGCCGGGAATATTTTGGATGATGAACCCGTAGATTTGACTGAAATTTTTTCTCCAATTCATCATCCCGAGTCATTAAATGTTTCTCCAGAACCTCATATGCGTCTTGATTTTGATGATAATGGCATGGATAAGCTAAATTTTGAGGAGAATTATGAGGATGGTATTGAGGAGAGTATTGAGGATAATATTGAGGATGAACCATTTTTGTTTGATGTGTCGGATTTTCCAATTCATCCTCCTGAACCTTTAACTGTTATACTTCCTAAATCACCCTCCATCCTTTCCATCGATCCGACCACGCAAAAGATCATGCAGGAGGACTGTGAGTTTGAATGATTTCTATTCGATCACAGCAGTTTGGACGCCACGAGTGCGTTCCTCTTTGAATCTGACACTCTTCTCACAACTGATATTGATTACGAGTGTTTCACTTTTTCGGACGATGTTGAAAACTCACCGCCCGAGTTTGAGTCCTTTGAATTTTCATATGAGTTAGTTGAACCATCAGACTCGGTTGCTTACAGTCATTTCGAACCGTTAATGGAATCTTTCAAGTTCGAGACAGATTACTTAGGTGAGAATAAGACTATCCCTCAATCACTCCCTTTCGACCTTCCTATCGTTTCGACCACGCAAGAATCCGTCGCGTTTCCATTTTCAATGGAGGGTTTACCAAGTTCGACGTACCCATGTTTTCTTGCAAATCTTGAGGGACTTGACCCTATTTCTCGAAGGGTTGATAGATTAGCACAATCATTTTTAACACATCGGTCATCACAAATTGCGCTAATTTATTCACTCGATTTACACCCTCAAGATCGTACTACACTTCTTTCTCTTTTCCGCCATTCTTCTCCTCCACCGAGACTATATTCCACTTTTCTTCCCACACGGTCTCGTGTGTTTCTTAACTCCTTTCTCTACACTCCATTCTTTCACCAACCCTACCATTATCACGATAGGATTTTTGAATGGTGGGTGCTAACTTTTGTCCTGTGTAAGGCCTTGTATAGTTTGATTTTTCTCCTCCCTAACTCTGAACTTTAACGCTTAGACAGTGGAAACACTGTCTCACTTAAGTTTGGGGGGAACCTTGTTGTGTGTATATATATATATATATATATATATATATATATATATATTTTTTTTTTGTTTTTCTTTAAAAAAAAATAAAAAATAAAAAAAATTTATAAATAAATAAACAGGGGAGTGCCGGTATTTTTGACCCTCTTGGTGTGGCATGACAGTGAGGACACTGTCAAGTTTAAGTTTGGGGGTGTGCTCGGTAAGCCTTCTTCCTTCGCATTCATGTATATATTTTTTGCATTTGCATACTTATTTTAAACCCCATAAAAATTGAAAAATTTGAAAAATTATAAAAACTAAAGTATTCAATTTTGGCCCTAATTGACTTGAGTTTGACAAAAAGGTTAACTAGCTAGGAACAACTAGATCTAGATTTAGTAAATTAAAAACCCTAAAAATAATCTTTCTTAAAGTTTAACAGTAGAAAATATATGTCTTTGTAGTTTATTTAGAAATAGGCAAATTTTGAGTTCACTTCTTGGGCTAAGTCAAAATAAGGGGAGAGTATTGCTATTTTTATTAAAGTGTGAGTCTGAAAAATAATTCCTAGTTTAAGTCTAAATTCTGAAAATGTATACCCTACAAATTGCACAAACACGCACCTTAAAACTTGGAATAGTAGAAGAGACCTTGAAATGCTCTTGTCTAAAGTCCTTAGTACGAAGAAAAATAAAATAAAAATTCAAGTGTGAATAAAGAGATAATAAAAAAAATGAACACTGGCTTTTGTGATTACTTAAGGCTGCAAAAATAGAAAAATATTTAGCGTGGGTGCTTCATCACCTAGTGCCTTAGACCAACTGGTTTGGGAGTCACTGCTAAAGCTTTAGGTGTTACAAGACTAGGAATTACGCTTTAATGTGCTTACACATTTTGTAATCGGTTGTTGGTATCTCAAGAAGTATTAACGATCGCATGAAGGATGTGTGAGCGAAATTCATCTAAAAATTCACCAATTAAGAAGTGCTTTGGACAACGGACAAGAATATGATTGCTTGATTTGAATTTCCAAGTGTAGGGGTGATACATACACATACGTAGGGGTATGTGATTGGGATTTAGATAAGAGATAGGAATAAAGAATAAGACTTGTATCTTTAGTAGAGATGATAAAAATTCCTAAGTTGAGATGGAACCGTAGAATGAAAATTTAAAAGATGCCGAAAGCTAAGTAAGTCTACAAGAATATATATAATCTTAAGTTAAATGATAAGGAAGCGTGAAGAATACGGGTGGATAATTTCTAAGTCAAAGATAATAGACTTCCTTGTTAGAAAACCTAATTGGAGAATAAAAGTCATTGTGCCAAATTAATAGAATTTTGTGGGTAGTATCCGCTGAAAACCCTCAGGAGACAACACTCCTCCTACTAGGGACACCTAGAGGTTTAACGGCTTGTTGCACGAGCTCAGTGCAATCGCGTTTCCCTGCGAAAGTGAGGTTAGGTTTTTGTTAAGAATAAAACTAGGTTTGCTCGAGAACGGGCAAAAGATAATTTTGGGGGTATTTGTTCATATCATAATATTGCATTATTATATTCCCCATTCTTATTTATTTTACAAATAAACAGGTGCTTTTGACCCATGTCTGCTACATAGTTACAGGTTACAGGTTTTCGGAACAAAAACAGTGAAAAAGAGAAAAGACGATGCAAAAGTGAGACTTCGACCAACAAACAGAGAATCTTTATCTTGCCTACAGTTTTAAGACTAAATGAAGATCAATGGACGATTTCACAAGGAACAAAGGCAGCGCAAGGTTCAAGACTTCGTCACGAAGCAACGGTAAAAGTCCACTACAATTATTCACTGTAGAGATCTGGAAGAAACCTAGAAGCCAATCTGAGAAAAGAACTGAAGAAAATTGAAGGAAACATGCACCAGAAGCAAGCAGGAAAAAATAAACCGACAAGCCCCACATACGGCCGCGGAACCATGGCCAAACGTGGGCTTTGGCCGCGGATTCGCGGCCACGTGTCCCAAGTGTTGGTGGAAAAAGTCTTGAGGTGGCTGCGTGTGTTGACTAGGTCTTTTTCTTAGGGAGTATTTTTGTAATAGCAGACATGCGGCGATTGTAAACCTAGGGTTTTCTATGTCCTATAAATAGAAACCCAAATACTTGTATTAGGTCATGCCTCTTCTTGTGCCTCATTTTATATCTAAAATTCAGATCTGTAATTTCTGCAATGAATAAAGAGAGCATCAAATTAGAGTAAGTTTTTAATTCTTGCCCTAGTTAATTTTATTTCATTGCCCTAGTATAATTTCTTATCTGCCCTAGTTAGATCTTTTATTCTCTGCCCTAGATTGATAATTTAGAAATGTTTTTCAATTCCCTAATGAGCGAATAGTCTCCTCGCTTGTTAGGGTTAGTTTTGGGGAAGGCTTGAGAGATGAAGATCTCTCACCCCTTTCTTGCCCATCACATATGATTAATAGGACTCCATGCATACATGCACACACCGCTCCCTACGGCACTCTATCCCAAGAGATAGCGGTGATACCGTAGTATAAAGGCCCGGTTGAGCGTGTTTTCCATGGAGGTTAGGGTAAGGATTAAGAAAGGAAGGACAAGAACCTAGAGGAAGAAACACCATTTCTTCCCGATGGTACTAATCCCCTTTATTGATAATTACCATAACACCTCATAGATCTTAATTTGGGTATTGAAAGCGGTGGGAAATCTTTGCATTTCCAAACTTAACCTAAACCTAACCCTAGCAAGATTTAGATCTAGATAAACTTAGTTTTTAGATTTAATCAATCCGACAACAATCGGAATTAACTCGTTAGAACAATTAGGAAATTCACAAAATCCCTGTGGACCGACCCGTACTAACCGGCTAGCTACCAAGCGATGCCGTTCTTGATTGCGGTTATAAATTATTCTTTTGAGATCAAATCAGTCAACAAACGCAGCATGAATACTAAATACTCTACAATCTGAAATGACAGAGGGTTATGACTGGTTTTGAAGAAAACCTTTAACGTAATGAACTTGATGTCATCGTAGGAACCTGGTGGTTTTGCATATTTATAGTTTCATAGACTATTTCTTAAGTGTGGATTTTCCGTGAAGGGATCAGGACTCTTACCTCATTGAATGAGGTGCAGGATATTCCTAACCGAATATCACGATGCAAAGCAAATGACTACAGCTATCCAATTTCAAACTTATAGTAACACAATCTTTTGTCAAAGAGGCCACTCCCTGTGAAGGGATCTAGTCTCTTTCCTCATTGAATGAGGTGCAGGATATTCCTAAACGAAAACCTCGATGCAAAACAAAAGATTCGACTATAACACCACAATATCTAATATTTAGTTCTACAAAATGTTTTAGGTTTATTATCTTTGCATTAATCCAAATCAATGCAATCCCATCATTTAGATAATCACTTTATCAAGCATCTTTTCATACCATTACAGATAAAGCATGATATGAAAAGAAAAATAGAATGCACATATACGCCATCCACATTCGACATGGGTCCCGGGTCTTCACCGTAAGGTTACTTAACTTACGACAGGGCGGGGGCAGGACTAGCATGGTTGCAAAACATATATAGCATTTATTCATATACTTTATATGTCACATATATCAATATATCATCATAAATATCATCGCAGGAAGATGATCATCATTACATCTAAGCGATAAATATCATTACAGGCAGGTAATCACATCACAAGTAAGTAATGAACATCACAGAATAGGAATGGTCGGATTATCTAGGAATCACGCGTTTCGTTCGATCCATCAAACGAAATGTGACATTTCCCGGTCGCATGAATAGTCTATGCGTAGCCAAAAGTATAGACCTCTACGAGTGCGTCAAGCTACCATGCAACTCAAGAAATAAGGTAACCCAACATCATCATCATGAGGGGGCCACTCGACACTTTCTCAAACCTGGTGACTTGAGCACTCCTTCGTGGGTATATCTTATACCCCCTATAAGCGCGACAAGCAACCCGCCAATCCTAGACTCGAGCGACCCGATCTCAACTCCTTGAGATGGCCACCCGCTGGAATCTAGAATTCGGTTGCTTGTGCACTTATCCATGGGGTAATCTTAAACTTGTATTAATACAACGGCAACAAAAATAGCAACCTGATCGTGTCCCGACAAATAATAATACATAAAGCAGCTACTACGGCCACATGTGAACAGCTAAGTCCCAAAACAAAGAATATACATTAAGTGGAAATGGCGACCACATATTGGAGCTCATCGCAAACAAATGAATATACAAATAGGCTACAAGCATGAATGGAAATAACACGTATCGCAACATCACACTTCCGCACGGGGGCCATTCATCTCGCAACAATCCAACGCATTCCAACAAACCAACATCTCAGACTCACTATTGCAATCTCGTCGAATTAAACACATCAATTCGTCGGCGTTAAACACTGCGTATCTTATACACCGACGAGTTATGTTAATTAAACACTTTAATCCTTTTAACTCATCGCCCATGGCCAACAAACCATAAAAACGTCGAGACAAAACCATTAATTTAACACTTGAAAAAACACTATTCACTCCGACATAAAAAAACGTTAATTCGCGCGTATCGCATACGCCAATGATGCAAATACATTAAACACTTTAATCTAGTTTATACCATCACAAATAGCTAATGAATCAAACAACTTTCTAAGTCGAAGCGAAAAATTCGAAAATTGAAAACACTATTCACCTCGACACTAAATCGGCACTTTTTGGCTCGGAAACGTATCGAAACGAACTCGAAATGCGCCCAAACTTCATGCGGACCTCGGGGAAGAAATTAGATTCCACTTTGAAATGTTTCTGGGGGTTGGCATGAACTTTGGTCAACTTTACGGTGGCCAGAAGCCATGCCACACCCGAGAACACCCTTATGGGTGCTCTCGGGTCATCAACCCCTCCAAGAGCACTTCAAAGTGCTCCCGGGTATGGTTGTTCCCCTCCGATACGTTCCATAGTGATAAAATTCAATCTATATCATATCTACAACGCCCGAGAGTGGAAAATTGAGCCATAAAGAATCGATTTAAGTCTATGTTTCCTAAACAGTGAACACTTCACATTGAAACATGGTTTTGGATTTCAAATTGGCCAAAAATAGGTTGTAGTCTGTTGGTATGGCTCTGATACCACTGATGAGATGCTAGGCTCATCTAATAGAGTTTAAAGCGTGGTGGAAGCGGTAATTTTAAAAATCTAGAGAGCGATAGCAAACCCAACCCAAGAATCAAACCAAAATGCTAAACTTGAAAGATAACTAGTAAGCTAAAAACAAGAATTGGCGGACTAAAACCTTTGTAGCGCGTTAGCCACCTTTCCTTAGACTCCGGATAGTCTCCACGAAGCCCAGAACAAGCTTGATCGATGATCTTCTCGCCGAAAATGATCCACCTTGAAATAACTCCAACACAAGTTTTACCTTCAAATTGATCTCATCAAAATGAAGCAATCCACTAATTAAAATTGCTAAGGATGATTAGTAGAAGATGTAGAATAATTAGCTCACTTAATTTTTCTCTTTTCTTTTTCCACTTTCTCACTTGAAGAAAATCAAGAGAGCTAGCCATGGAGGAGATGAGAGTATGAAGAAGATAAGCATGGCTAAAGATGATAATAAAGCATATGATAAAATGAGTCATCAAAAGAATAATCTCATCAAGTCTGCAAGTATCTTAAATCCATGACTCATTCTCATTTAAATAAATAAAAGAATAAAAGTGTTCTTATCTTCCATACAATTCTAATACACCTATCTTTAATGTATCATCATATATTAAACAATATTTATATCAAATATAAATATTAATAAAGAGAAGAAAATAATAAAGTGAGCATGATATTAGTTAATATATAAATATATCAATATATAAATATATATTTAATCATTAAATCAACACTAGATTTATTGATCCAGTTATATCATATATATACCGGCTAATATCATTAAACACCTGATTAAAATACGTTTATCATATACACGTGTTTAATCGAACTCCTGCACGTATCCCTACATGTCTCCTACATCGTTTCGCATCTGCCGGGAAAGCTCTGTGTGAGACTCTGAAGACTCGATAATACGCTGGCAGTAGGATAGGATCATATCTATAGCCCATAAGTATGTCAGCGGTACTAGCTGCACGTAATGGCTATCCAGGTATTGATCGAAAGAATGTCAACGAGCAAGCTCATCCGAACCCTGCAAAATCTATCAGGGACATTACCGTACAGTTTGGTCTCTTCGTCTAAGAGTATTGCATATCAGGTCTATGGTTTGGAATCTGTCAGACCCCAATAACTTGATAAATCGTGCGACAGAGGACTCATAACCAACCGGAGATACAACTGATAACACTTATCAGTTTGTCTCCACTGTGATGGCCATCGAGTTATGGTTTTAGTCATGTTCTGCACAGTGCGACTTCAACTCCCTATACAGGGAGAGACGAATCCCTTCGACCGCTCACTGCCACCACGTGCTTCATGAATATACCCAACAAAAACCTATTTACACGACTCCTTTGAGCCATGGTAGGGTAGAAGACTAAGTATAGTATGTAACGACTCTGAAATCTTTGTACGGAAATTCTTCTGTTACAATACAGAAAAGAGTTTTACAGCCTGAGTTTGAGTTCACTACTAAAATAGGGGGTTGCCCCTACGGATAACAGCATCCGGAGGGGCAGATTTAGTTTGGCCCTACGGATTAATCCGTAGATCTAAACGGTTGCCCCTACGGTCCTTCCATATTTATTTAAAAATTATTAAATCTTAAAGTGTTGTTTGCCCCTACGGAGCCGCAAACCAAGCACCTACGGGTATATCCGTAGGGGCATCTAAATAGAGATTTAAGTGATCGATCCCTACGCTGATTATTTCTTATTCCCTTATCAGTTGCGTGCGAACCCAAATCCCCAAACCCTCGTTCCCGCCGATCGCCGTTCTCGTCGTCGCCAGTGCCGGCCGAATCGTTGTCGCCACCGCCTGCTTCTTCCTCATCTCTGTTCGTCGTCGCCATCGCCTGCATCTTCAACCTACGGCCGATTCGTCGTCGCCACCGCCTGCACAGGTTAGGAAATCTTAATTAAACAAATTTTTGATTGTTTTAGGTCTATGGTTCATGGTTTGGGTAGGCATCGGTTGGGGTTAGCGTTAGGGTTAGGGGTGGGGCTGGGGGGTTGCTGTTGCGGTTGGAGTTGGGGTTTGGCAGGGGTAGCGGTTGGGGTTGGGGTTGGGGTTGTGTGTCCCTGAGCACTTCTTGATTGGGGCTGGAGCTGGGGCTGCGGGCTGGGGCTGGGGCTGGGGCTGGGGCTAGGGCTCGGGCTCGGGCTCAGGCTCGGGCTAGGGTTGGGGCTCGGGCTGGGGCTGCAGCTAGGGCTGTGGTTGGGGTTGGGGCTCGGGCTCGGGCTGCGGTTAGCTTTAGGGTTGGGGCTGGGGCTGGGGCTCGGGCTTGGGCTGCGGTTGGGGTTGGGGCTCGGAAAGAGGTTGCTGTTGGGGTTGGGGTTAGGGTTGGGGTTGGGGTTTTGGATTTCAGGGTCTAAGTAGTTAATTTCCATTCTAATTAGCATTAAGCTCGTTAATTGAAATGTTGATGATGATCATAAGAGGAAAATGTGTCTAGTTTGAGAAGGTGTTGGAAACTGGACTAATAATGTGGGTAAATCCCAGTTTAATTAATAATTTTATTTGTCATTCTCAAATTTTCTTGGAAACAGAGACTGTTTTGTTGAACTTTTAGACGTTGGGCATGTTGGGTTGAATTTGTTTGCTAATTGCATAAGATACTCATAAGATTCTGGATTTTGAGGATGGGCCGTTGTATTTGGAAATGCTTAGAATTGTAGGAACTTCTTTGTTTTAGCAATATATAATTGCAAAAAAAAAGATGATTTGAAGAAAAGGAAGGGCAAGATAGGGATTTAGTTATGGATTTTACTTGGGCGTCTCCTCTTTTAATACATGTCTATCTTTAGAAGAATATCGTGTCACATATTCGGTTTTAGCATCTGTACGCAACTGCTTTGATTATCATCATGTTATTAACATCTTTAACTTCTATCATTTTTCTAATATGTTTAATAGTTAATATAATAATCCTTTGTCTATATTTGTTGACAGTGGCCTTTCTTTTGGATGAACATGTTTTTTGATGTATGTTTTAGTCATGTGAATTCATATGTTGCGTATAACGCTTTATGATATAAGTATCCTATATTTGTAGTTTTAATTGTTGATTGTTATAGATGAATACCATTGCAATAATAGTTTTTGGTAGATGAATGCCATTGCAATGTAGGATGATCAGTTCTATCAATCTTGATCTCAATGGTTTAAAATCATGTTACACATACAACACGAATGCACAACAAACGCATCATTAGAGAGTGATTCAAGATGTTCAAGTTAAAACCAATATATGATACTCGATGATAATATGAAACCTTCATATTCTCATCGATACTCATATATGAAACTAAAAGCGCCACTTAGTCCCCGTCTATCGGTTAACATACGTGCGATGCTCGTCGTAACATAGAACTATACGAAGGTTGTTAAATATCAGACAGTATAGCTCGATACTAACAACCGTCGTATAGTCTACGTGACGAGAAAATTCAATCGTATGGTAACCCATAGATTTGTCCCGTGTGGACAAGTTAAGAATGTATAAAGCAAACGCCTTCATTCACTTGTGTTTTCATCCGTTTCGAGATATTTCGTCGGTACCTTTCCGCTGGTTCTCCGTGTACAAAGATAGATTAGATGTTCATTTCAACGTTGTTTCACAGCTTTGAAATGATTATCTATTCTATTACAGTGTACTCGGAGAACAGCGGGGAGGTGCTGCCGAAATTTACTCGAAACGGTTGAAAGCACAAGTGATGGGTGTTTGCTCTATACATTCTTAATGGGATAGAAGCCTACCCCCGACAGCCGGAACACACACATACAATAAGAATACACAACAAACGCATAATTAGAGAGTGATTCGAGATGTTCAAGTTAAAACCGATACTCGATGATAATATGAAACCTTCATATTCTCATCGATACTCATATATGAAACTAAAAGCGCCACTTAGTCCCCGTCTATCGGTTAACATACGTGCGATGCTCGTCGTGACATAGAACTATACGAAGGTTGTTAAATATCGGACAGTATAGCTCGATACTAACAACCGTCGTATAGTCTACGCGACGAGAAAATTCAATCGTATGGTAACCCATAGATTTGTCCCGTGTGGATAAGTTAAGAATGTATAAAGCAAACGCCTTCATTCACTTGTGTTTTCATCCGTTTCGAGATATTTCGTCGGTACCTTTCCGCTGGTTCTCCGTGTACAAAGATAGATTAGATGTTCATTTCAACGTTGTTTCACAGCTTTGAAATGATTATCTATTCTATTACATTGTATTCGGAGAACAGCGGGGAGGTGGTGCCGAAATTTACTCGAAACGGTTGAAAGCACAAGTGATGGGTGTTCGCTCTATACATTCTTAATGGGATAGAAGCCTACCCCCGACAGCCGGAACACACACATACAACAAGAATACACAACAAACGCATAATTAGAGAGTGATTCGAGATGTTCAAGTTAAAACCGATACTTGATGATAATATGAAACCTTCATATTCTCATCGATACTCATATATGAAACTAAAAGCGCCACTTAGTCCCCGTCTATCGGTTAACATACGTGCTATGCTCGTCGTGATATAGAACTATACGAAGGTTGTTAAATATCGGACAGTATAGCTCGATACTAACAACCGTCGTATAGTCTACGCGACGAGAAAATTCAATCGTATGGTAACCCATAGATTTGTCCCGTGTGGACAAGTTAAGAATGTATAAAGCAAACGCCTTCATTCACTTGTGTTTTCATCCGTTTCGAGATATTTCGTCGGTACCTTTCCGCTGGTTCTCCGTGTACAAAGATAGATTAGATGTTCATTTCAACGTTGTTTCACAGCTTTGAAATGATTATCTATTCTACTACAGTGTACTCGGAGAACAGCGGGGAGGTGCTGCCGAAATTTACTCGAAACGGTTGAAAGCACAAGTGATGGGTGTTCGCTCTATACATTCTTAATGGGATAGAAGCCTACCCCCGACAGCCGGAACACACACATACAACAAGAATACACAATAAACGCATAATTAGAGAGTGATTCGAGATGTTCAAGTTAAAACCGATACTCGATGATAATATGAAACCTTCATATTCTCATCGATATACATATATGAAACTAAAAGCGCTACTTAGTCCCCGTCTATCGGTTAATATACGTGCGATAATTTATTCTTTTCAACGACAAACGCACATACAAAGCATATACACGGATTTTCTCCTTTGTCAGTAACTATCCCGTTCTTATATTTCTCAATATAGTCAGCATAACCTACAATTTATATTTTATACAGTGTAACATGGCCCGTGAGTACGTCAGAGTTAAGGACTGGATGTATGTGGATTGGAAACAACGTATGCAACCTAAGTTTGTCGTAGGAGTTGCTGCTTTCCTTGAATTTGCACGCGCACATAATAAGATCATAATAGAGAAGATTCTCTGTCCGTGCGTTAGATGTGGCAATAAGTACTGGCAGAAGGTAGAATTGGCAGAGCTTCATATTGTAAAACATGGGTTTACTAGACTTTATACAACTTGGAAATATCACGGGGAAGGAGAAGAATGCAGTATTGCGGCAGAAGAAGTAGAACACGATAATGCGGCAGGAGAAGAAGAAGAATTCGGTAATGCGGCAGAAGGAGAAGGCGGTAATTTATTTCCATCAGAAGAAATGGAGGATATGGTAGAGACTGCCCTAGGTGAATCTATTCGTACCGAAGATGACATTCCTTCCGGTCAAGGACCCCGTGCGGATAAATATGAAAATTTCATGAATGATGCTAGGAAACCAATTTATGAGAATGCGAAGTATTCCACCCTCTCATGGTTCGTCCAACTTTTCCAGATTAAGTGCCTAAATGGATGGAGCAACAAGTCATTCACAATGCTTCTTTCGTTCTTGAAAGATTCTATGCCTCCGGGAAATAATGTGCCCGACAGCTGGTACGAAGCCCAGAAGATGATGTCTGATTTGGGTCTAAAGTGCGAGAAGATTCAAGCATGTCCTAAAAATTGCGTGTTGTACCGGAAAGAGAATTCAGTTTTGAAAGAGTGTCCAACATGCGGAGAGACCAGGTATAAGCCGAAAGATTCTGATAAGAAGCCTGATATACCTGTGAAGATAGCACGATACTTTCCCATAACACAGAGGCTACAGAGGCTATTCAGGTGAAAGAAAACAGCCGAGGCAATGATTTGGCATCACCGTGCTCCTCCAAGCGAAGATGGAAAAATGAGCCATCCAAGAGATTCACCGGCATGGAAGGATTTTGATAGGAGGCACGCAATATTCAGTAGCGATCCTCGCAATGTCCGGCTCGGACTGGCTACTGATGGCTTCTGCCCATTCAACTATATGGCTGGAAGTCACAGCATATGGCCTGTTGTAATGATAATTTATAATCTTTCGCCTTGGTTGGCTATGGACCAATCATACTTTATGATGCCTCTTCTTATCGACGGACCAAACTCACCGGGGAACAATATCGACGTCTATCTCTGACCTCTGATCGAGGAGTTGAAATCTTTGTTCATTGATGGTGTAGAGACATATGATGCAAACACAAATACAACCTTCATACTGCGTGTGGCTTTAATGTGGACAATTAATGACTTTCCTGCGTATAGAATGCTATCAGGTTGGTCCATATATGGTCACAAAGCATGTCCTCATTGCCATGAACACACAACATCGAAATTCTAGAATTTTAGTACGAAGGTTTGTTATTGCAGCCATCGACGTTTCCTGCCTCCAGACCACCCCTATAGGTTAGACACGGTTCACTTTGATGGTCATCAGGAGCTTCTTGGACCTCCATCCCTATTGTCCAGAGAGGACGTGACTGCTAAATTGGATGGTTAATAACGTGACCTTCAGGATGGATCCGACGAAACAGGTCAAACCACAATATTGGAACAAGTTAAGCATTTTCTTCGAGCTTCCGTACTGGTCTACAAATTCAGTGCGTCATTGTTTGGACGTCATACATATAGAGAAGGGAGTATCAGAGCACATACTTAACTTGCTTCTTTGTAAAGACGGAAAATCGAAAGACAACATGAATACTCGGATGGATCTACAAGAGTGGGGAATAAGAAGTGAATTGCACCCTAGACCGGTAGCGGGTAAACCGGGCAAGTTTGTACTTCCCAATGCCGCTTATCATATGTCACAACCGGAGAAGAAAAGATTCCTGCAGGTGTTGCATGATTTGAAAGTCCCCACAGGTTTCTCAGGATCATTCAGCAAGAAAATAAAAATTGTGAAGGGCAAGATCGATGGGCTGAAAAGTCATGATCACCATGTTATCATAGAGCACCTTCTTCCATTAGCCCTCAGGACTTCTCTCCCTGACTCGGTTGGTCTAGTAATCAACGACCTATGTAGTTTTTTCAGGGAGTTGTGTGCTAAAACACTGGAGGTTGCGACGCTGGATAAACTAGAAAATTTTATTGCGTTGATACTTTGCAAGTTTGAGCGTATTTTCCCACCGTCATTCTTCGATATCATAATACACTTGACGGTTCATCTTGCAACTGAGGCGAAGTTAGCCGGACCGATACAATATCGATGGATGTATCCCGTCGAGAGGTACGTGTAATTTTTCGTTTCGCGCAATTTATAAATTTATTATTGTCCCGTATGCCTGTATTTATTTATTCAACATATTCTCATTAGATACCTCTACACTCTTAAGAAGTATATACGCCATAAAAATCGATCAGAGGGTTCTATCATGCAAGGTTATCTTCTTGATGAAGCAACCACATTTTGTTCCCGCTATCTAGACGAGAACATTGAGACAAGGCTTAACCGAACACGAAGAATTCAAGGCGGGCCATATGGTAAAGCCGAGTATAAGAGGGTAGACTCTATATTTATCAACAAGATATACCGGTTTATCTTGTTTAATTGCGCATGTCTTGAACAAATTAGAGAGTAAGTTTTTTTGGATTAATTGTTATATCTGTGTTTGTGTGTGTATGAAATGATATAATATTAATGTCATAATTATTTGTCGAAAACAGAATTCATTTTAACGAGCTAAGTGAGGGGCATCCTGATTCGAACGAAGAACGTTTGGAAAAATACCATCGGGATAATTTTTTTGATTGGGTCACAGATCATGTAAGTTATTCGAATAACATTTTATTGCTATCAGTTTTAATCTAAACTTGTATCGTTATGTATTTGTCGTAAAATTTGTTTTGTTAGACCCACGATCCGAACTTGTCTGCATCATTTGAGAGTGATTCAAGATGTTTAGCTCAATTTCCTAGTATGGAGGTTGCATATTACAAAGGATTTGGTGTCCTTGGATACAAATTCGAAGTTAAGGACATAGAAACATCTAGAACCACTCAGAATAATGGGATTGCGACGGTAGGATCGGACGGTGTGATTTACTATGGGTACTTAAATTGTATACTCGGCATCCACTATCCCGGACGATCAGAACCCTTTTATATATTCCAGTGTACTTGGTACGATCCGCGAACCGATACGGACAGGTGAAGAAGCAATCTTGGGAATTAGAAAGATGAATATGGATTGACCAGTGTGAACACACTTAGATTTTACGGTCATGAAGATCCGTTTATCTTTCCGAACCAAGCGTTCCAAGTATACTACTCACAGTGTTTGAAGCATCCGGGATGGAGTGTTGTATGCCGATGGAAACCCAGAGATGTCTACGATATCCCAGAATTCGAGGACAGCGATGAGGACGAAGAAGAAAGAAGGCTTAAAGTGCTTCGACCGCCTGTTTCGAAGGACGGGTTATCTTCGACCGATCATGAAGTTACGTGGGTTAGAAATGACATCGACGATGAAATCCAAGTAGATATGTATAATGTGCCCACGAAACGAAAAAGGTTATCAGTAATGTTATATTATTACTTCACATTTTACGCTCTATACATATATAGTCAATACTTTTAATGATTGTCTAATGCGTCCACGAACCGTTTATCTAGATTTGATGACGATGTCGGGAGCATCGATGGGCGGTAGGAGCTCCAGCCGCGGCAGAGGCAGAGGCAGAGCAGTTCTGCCGCCCGGAGAGCTCCGTAGCGAGCTTCAGAGGGCCGGTCTTGCACCCAGATCGGAGACCCCTTCGGATGCCTCCTTCCATGTGGATTTTGCTACACCTCCAGGTATACTGCACGCATATCCATTTTGAATGTAATATTACAGATATTCGTGCCTGTTTATGTCAAAATTACATATATTGTCAATGTTTGATTGTCTAGTTGTTGGTGATGCGTCCACATCTGGGACAGAGACCACTCCCGCTCCTCCAGGTATGTTTATATATCATATAGTGCATGTATATTGATTTAGAATGCTATATCATAAATACACACATTCCTTTTGCTCTTACTTAGCAATTTTTATTATTGTCTAGCTGTAGGTGGTGACACCACCGCACCTGCGGGTATATTTATATATCCTATAGTGCATGCATATTGATTTAGAACGTTATATTATTGATCTACACATTCTTTTTGCAATTACTTATATAATCTATTTTTAATTGTCTAATTATAGGTGGTGCGTCCACATCTTCCGCAGGGGCCGCTCCTGCCGCTTCCATACCCTCCGCATCGTCTGCAGGTTAGTATGAATAAATTTAAAATATTTATTCATTTTACATATGCTCTATAGAATAAATATGAACTTCATGGAAATTTAGCGTCGATGTTTATTTTCTAGTTGGAGGGGATGCGTCCGCATCCGGGACCCCGGTTGTTCCTCACCGGAGGAACTATCGTCCCGCTCGTGCTGCTGCCCGGGCCCAGGCTCGTGCGATAGTCACCGGAGGTATATATCACACTTGAATTTTCGTTTAACCTTGATTTCTTAATACAACTTTGTCTTAATATTGATTGTCTTGATATTTCGTGCAGACGCAGGGTCTCCCCATCCCTAGAGGGGGACTCGAGGCCCGAATCAGTCCCATAGGCTGAGGCCTGACAGAGCTAGGGGGAGGCAACATTCCCCCTTTTTTTTACCCTTGACTATCGCTATATCGGTCCTCATGCTGAGAGGTTCAGCCGGTATATGGGGGACGAGAGCCAGCTCGTGAAGAACTATCCACTTCACGTTGAGTGGGGCGAGCCGCACCAGCGCTCATTCGCCCTCTTCTTTGATCAGGCTCTGGTACGTATTAATATATATTTTCAATTGATCTATCCGCTTATCATATTTATTATTAACACTTGCAATCTAATAACAATGTTTTTTTTTGTATTTTCGGTTGGATTACGATTTTCAGCCTGTAGCCGACCCTGATCATCCGGGGAGGGTGCTCGACCTTCATGCTCTGTACAATGGCCTGATGAAGAACATGCAGGCCAAGGTCCGATACAACAGGAATGAGCTGAAGGCCGACTGCTACTCCCTGTGGATGGCGACCCCCGAGGCAGAGAGAGGGACCCTCCTATCTACTCCGGCGTTTGCGAGAGTCGACGAAGAGACATGGCCTCTATTGTGCGAATATTTCGACTCCCAGCGCAAAAAGGTATGTATTTTAAATGTAATTCATTGTTTAGGATATAATTTATTTTTTGTGTTCCTTAATTAGAAAACTAAATGTTAATGCGTTTTGCAGAAACAGTCCGCTTAGAATACAGAGAACAGGAAGTCGGCGAAGAGGGGTCGCCCTACTTACACAGGTGGCTCGAGGAATATTACTCGAGCCATGGAGTTATCGGTAAATTACAATAGACCGACCTTTGTGATATTCTGCAATATTAAGAGTTATTTTCTAATATTTCTAATATTAAGAGTTATTTTCTAATATTGCAGACAGCTCGGACCGTGGCGTCAGGTGGTACACCGAGCGTGCTGTCCGCATATCTTGCCGTCCACGGCACCTCGACAGATCCCGCCACGGGCGAGCTTCGATATCCCGACGTCGCTACCCAGGAGTATTGCGTAAGTGTTAATATTTTTTCTACCCAAATTTGAAATTTTAGTTTTGGAAGGTTCAAGTTTAAATTTTATACTTATACTTTACTGCTTAATGTGGGTGTAGGAGCGGGTGGTTGAGCAGGCCGAGGCCTCAAGGATCGATTTTACCGGACAGAGCGATCCGAGGCTGCTGACCCCAGTTCTGGACGCCGCACACGGAGGGCACCACGGAGGTTGGGAGAGAGGCCAGGGACTGGGCCCTAGCAGGGCCCATATGAGGTTGGACTCCACCCCGTCGGTTACTTCCTCCGTCTCCAGTGACCGACGTTTCCATCAGGAACTGGAGAGCTTGAGGGCCACCGTTCAGGAGTTGAAGGAGATACTGGTATGTATACTACTTTATAGTAAAATATCATGTCATATTATATAGATATCAACATATCCATAATTAGTACGTAGCTTGAGCTTATTTGGTTTTAGACTTAAGTTTGATTAATCATACATACATATGTAATTAAATTAAACAACGGTTTTCCAAACTAGATATCCAAACGGGGTTTCGAAATAACTTAATAATGATAAGAATTCGAATAATACACAGTTCTTACACGCTTATTACACACGTTAGGTCCAGACGCGACAGGGTACATCGGCCGAGCCTCCACATGCATCTCCTTCGGCTACGGCTCCGCAAGCCACTACATCGGCTGCGGTTCCGCAGACAGCTCCTATAGCTCCACCGCCCGCTTAGACTCCCGCAGCCGCGGCTCCGCAAGCGACTACCTCGACGGTGGCTGCGCAGACCACATCGCCAGCTCCACAGGCCGCTCAGACTCCCGCTCGCGCCGAATTGCAGAGTTTATTGACCGAGGAGCAGGCGCGTGTTATTCTATCGTTATTCAGAGGTGGAGCTGGACCGAGCTAGGGTAGCTTTTTGGTTCTTATTTTTTAAAACATGTATTTATTTATATCATACATATTGTACTACATTTTGAAACGAAATTGATATTGGTTTATATTTATATCATATTCAGTTTTTGGGTTTCTTTTGTATATTATATGCGTGAGATGTGATTATGAATACTGCGATATATGTTGTGTGATGATTAATTTTATATTTTATTGTTTTATATATTATTGTGCACAGGGCGGGAAAAAATCAGGCAGCCCTTTTTTAAAAAAAAAATACAGATAATGTGTACCTACGGATTAATCCGTAGGTGCACATGTTGCCCCTACGGCTATAACCGTAGGGGCAAAATATCTGCAGTAACTGATATTTCCCCCCTGATCTCAGTACCAGGAGGGTTGGGAGTGACCCTACGGACATATCCGTAGGGGCCATTGCTTCGCCCCTACGGCGTTATCCGTAGGGGCAAAATATCAGGAATCCTGATATTTTGCCCCTGCGGATAAGTACCTACGCATATATCCGTAGGGGATAGTACGAGGCCCTACAGCTATATCCGTAGGTACAGTTAATATATTTAAAAAAACATAAATTATATAACTTTTTTTACCCTACGGCCTACTCCGTAGGTGAAACAGGACCTACACAGAAATCCGTAGGGGCAAGATTTTGCCCGTAGGGGCAAGTTCAGGGCTTCAACTTGCACCTGCGGCCTTTGCACCTACGGGGTCTTTTTTTGCCCCTACGCACATCTCCGTAGGGGCAGTGGGTTGCCCCTACCGATAAATCCGTAGGGGCAACCCTTATTTGTAGTAGTGGTTATAACTTACTTCATTTAAATAAAAGCAAGAAGCCACTTGTAGCTCACTAATAAAGCCCTTGCACTGTTGTGAAGTAGCCCATATGTTCGATTCCCATCAGACACAATTATTTTTTTCTGATTTTTTAAAAACTTTTTGGAAGCCTAAAAGATTGCACGTGCAATACACGGGGAAATGAAACGTTCAGAAAAATCAAACATGTGGAAAATGGAGTAAACACCGAGAAATACACGTGGCACAAATCTCGAGACCCATCTCTCAAGATCGACCGGCGGTTTTGCCCCTAGGGCCGGCGGGGACAGTCAAGATGCATCCATAATGCTCTGTGTTTTGCATACATGACTCTTCAACTCCTATTAACTTCTCTGCACCGTTTGATTTCCCTGCAATCAAACAGAGACCCTTCATTTCATAATTTAACACTAGTTTAATGCTTTTAATCCACATTTTTAATTCCCAAACCCTAATTCTCCACTATAAATACCATACCCATGCCCTAGCTCTTCACCAGTCTGAAAATTCTAGCCAAAACTCTCTAAAAGTTCCTAATGCAAGTGAAGTAAAGTGGAGTTAGCGAGCAAGTTGGTTCCGGCGAAGATCGAAGCCAATTCCTGAGCTCCCGCGACACCACGAAGGCTCCCTCCTCTTCTTTAACCTCTTCTTGAAATATTCAAACGGTAAGTACCTCCCAAACTCCCTTTCATTTCATTGAATTTCTTTTTTAAACAAAATCGGTAAAAGTGGAGTTATTACCGATATCACGTTTTCTAAAACTGATAACTCCATTCTCCTTTATGATTTGGACAATCTAATTTTACCACTTCACTTGTAATCTTAATACCAATATTTAGAATAAATTTTATCCAAGAATCTCATGTTGAACAATCATATTTGAACTTTTTCATTAAAATACCTTGAACTTTGTTATCATATCTTTTCGACAAAATTTCTTAACAATACCTTTAGGAAAACTTCACGGGGTAACGACCTACCCCACACGCACACTTAGTTTTATAGCACGATGCCTAGTTGTATGTGTTTTTGGTTCGAAGAATAGCATTACAATAAAATACCACATAATTCTAAAACCGGATTTCTTTTAAAGCGGTATTTCATTTCCTTTGCGATTATGCATCTACAATTCTCTTTAGAAGACCCGCTAACGGATGGTGTAGATTATCGCATATTTTTGGGCTAGTAGAATGAGATGCAGAACTCCTCACGGAGCATTCGATCTCGAAAGGATTTAAATACGTTTTTTAGAAATACGAATTTTCTAAATAAAATAAAATTATTTTTAAAATTAAAATTATATAAAATTATAAAGTCATATTTTCAAAATATAATAAACTTATATTTTTCTAAAATTGAATGATTAACAAATGCCAATAAAATGCCATCAAAATACCAAAAGGACAAGTTTTTCATTAAAATACCATGAACTTTCAAATGCTAAGTGTTTATCACTAAAATACCCAATACATAAAATCCATGCTCATGAAAACCCTAAGTAATACTAATCTCCCTTAAGGTTTTATTTTTAATCTATATTAATATATTTTTTATAAAACCCTCTCGAGATATATATAAACAATATTTTAAAGATTCTAGTAAATATGGGTTTAAGCGGGATCAATTCTCTTGAGCCCTAGGGAGCCGGAGAAAGTGAGTGATTGCCTATTTAAGATAGATAATTTAACGGAGTTATCAATGGTAATTATCTTAGAAAAAGACACAAATCCTGCCATCCATGTGCAGCAGTTACCAATGACTCCCGAACCTAATTCAAGAGATAAATCTGTTTATAAGTGTCTGACCCAGTCTGAGTCCAATTCAAACCTGAATCCAAAATCAAACATGAATACTTGATCATGAACATGAATACTTGAAATCAAACATCAATATCAAATATGTATACTTGACTTGACCTGACTTGACCGAACCCCGGTTATAATTGGACATGAACTTAACATGAATACCAGAACACAATGGTTGATACTGAAACTGACTTGACTCGAACCATGAATACAACTTGACATGAATACATGAATACTTGACACGAATACATGATTTTGACATGAACTCAATCTTGCAACTTGATATATTTATGGATTCAAGAAAGACTGGTAATTTTAACTGTAACTTAAAATACACGGGTGTTGGGGTAGTTCATGTGTGAATCCAACGAAATCTCAAGAGTCCTCCTAGATCATGAATCCATGTCTACTAACACAAGCAAGCTATCATGAAGGCTCGTGTTCTTTGCTCCTGGATTATAGCCTGTTGAGTTTGGAATATTTTAACACTAGGTTGAAGTTCGGTTACTAACACTTGATTCGGGTCCATAGTTCCTTACCCCTAAATTACGGCCTATTTGATTCGAGAATACTCTTAAAATTGGTTGACATTCACCCTTGAACTTACGTTACATTATTTGACCCATGTAAAGACCTTTTAGGACACTTACTTCATGCTCACTATAACTACACCACACGGCCATGCTATACTATGCTCATATTATTTTGACATGATATATATAGAGAACTGCATGTTAAATAAAATTGCTATGTTTAGAGTAAATGACATGTTTAAAAACAACATATACCTAATCCATTACTTCAAGATATACATTTTCTTTATCATTATACTTTATACTGCACACCCAATTCTTAGGTACTTACCGAGCGAAATTTCGCTGACGGGCATTCCACCCATCTTTATTTCTTGGAATGTTCGTCAGATACTGTGGAGACTGAGGAGGTGGACACCACAGACGAGGAGCACGATCAGATCGCGACCTAGGCCTAGACTAGTTATCTTTTTCTCAGTTTATGTATGTCATATGTTTATGCATTTCTCTTCTTGTATAGTATTTCCTTTCAGTTGAACTCATGTATTGTAAATGCTTCAAGTTGAATGTAAATAAAGTTGTTAAAGTTTAAATCTCATGTTTATTTCTTTTCATTTTATATTTCTTCATTACGCTTAGCGTATTTATTCCGGGAAATGACCTTCTCGAAATAAATACGACGCGGGCTTGCCACGTCACCATTTCCGTCTATTGGGAAGCGGGGCGTGACAGGTTTTGTTGGCGGCCCATGCAGGTCCGTTCTGCATAAAGTCTTAAGCAATATATCACAAGAAATATGAAATTCAACAACTTTACATTCCTTGAAATTCCATTTCCGTTGAATCTATCCTAATCTTTGTTCTCTATCTAAGGTGATTAATTCTCCTGTCACGATCCGAAATTGGCACGTGATTGGCGCTTGAATCATATGAAGTCTATAGGATCCCACCTAATTCAAGTAAGCCAAAAGCCCAGAAATCTAAACCTTTTAAAGGAAAAATAGTGGAAGTGCAGTTTTAATATAAGGATTTCTAAATCAAATTTATTCTTATATATATATGCATAAGCAATAATATATGAAAACACTACATTTGTAACTAACTTGAAAACTTTTTTGTCATTCGAAAATTCGGCAGCACCTCCTTTGTATATTTTAACCCGAAAACAAATACAAGTAATAGCAATAAAGTCATCCCCAAGAGAGAGCTAGCTCTTCGCCAATTGGCGGAAACAACTACATAAGATATAAACATACAACGCCGAAAGGCGAGGATCAAAAACAAAAGAAAAATAAGAACAACCAGCATCCCAAAGAAAACAAGAATAATAGTAAATACATAATCACAACCCAAGGTCCAAAGCATATACAAACGATGGTTTCTAGGTCTCCTAAATATACAAGTCTGGTTGATGGAGCTTTAAACTAGATACAACTGAAATAAAATAAAAGTACAATGGTGGTCACGATGCGAGTGAACCCACCTACCAAGCAATCACCCAGAAGAAAGTAGTATGCTAGCGAAGCTGCTACGGAACTTGTACGGCTAAACCTGCAAGAAACTGTAGCACAATGGGGGTGAGTTGCCAACTCGTGAGTAGAAGACATCACCGATTAGAAATCGAATGTATGACTATCTCCTAGGTCATACAGTAAAATACACTATCACCGATTAGAAATCGAATGAATGACTATCTCCTAGGTCATACAGTAAAATACACTAATAGTAATATCACAGTAACAGCGAGTAGCGGTATGAGTAATCATATAAGCGGATGTGTAAGGTCAAGTACTCGTGTCCGTGTCACAGAGAAACTACATGTCATGTATGTTATGCATGAATGCATCATCAATGGGTATGTCCAGCATCGACATACAAAAATCATGATAAACCCGAGTGCCAAATATCGACAATCGAAAACAATCATGAAAACCGTGTCCATCAGCGATACATAATACTCATATATCTCGGGCTCCGTCTGTCCGAATCGGCCCATATCATCAGATCTCACGACTACGGTCGGTATCCTCTGGATTTCCGCCACGCCAAATATCATCGGTCGGTAGTGCTCCCCTGCCAGGCTCAACGCCTTTCTATACGATCTTCTTACCTCGGGATACCGCACCGGGTCCATCATGTACATGCAGATGGTGTCTCCTCACTTCTCGAATTGGGTATATGTACATACGTGGCTCAATAACCGAGAAAACTCATGGTGGATGCCACACATCATATCAAGAGAAACTGCATTTTCTTTTAAATTTTAGTATATATTTTCAAATTCACATGCGTTATCCCCAAATCCAGAAATCTAATGGAAAAACCGAAATCTCATAATCATCAGTATATAATGAGATAATGAATATCGACATCGGGCCCAACTGCAGTATATGATCAGAATATAGGTAAACAAATGCATGTGGCATATAAGTACGAAATGCAATGTCAAAACTAGCATATGATATCGGGATGCTAAACAATGCTACTTAACTACAACTATCAATGTATACAATGTAATAAAGGTTACTACTGTGTGCATGACATGGTAATTACCGATAATGATGTGTGTGAGCTGGCAAGCAAGTGTACGTGCAACATACGCATCATCGGTAATGGTGCGGGTGTCCTAGCAGATGAGATCATAACAGAAAGTAAACAGTGAAAGCAACAATAAAGTATATAAACCTATGTATGAGCCATACCGTTTATCGTGTTTAAATAGTACGAATCGTTGTTTATAGAAAAGTAGGGACTACAGTGTTTTTGAGAAAAAGAGATATCTTTTTGAAAATCCGTAGCGTCCCTCATTTTATTCTTTAAAAAAAGCCTACGATTCGTCAGTTTTGAAAATAGGTATGCTTTGAGCCTAAGTTAACATATATCTAAGCAACTGAAGACTAACTAAGAACCTAGTCGATAGTGATAAGAAATCTATAATATTCCAAGTCGATATATTTAATAGTCGGCGATCCAGCCTCATATCGTCACGTACGGTAATATCCATCGTACGACATTCTCGAGTCAAGAGTGCGGATCAATCATCATATACATCTCGTACAGTAAAATCCATCATACGGCATCCTCAAAATTGAGGTACGGGTCAAATATCATATAGTTCGTACGGTATCGATCGTCGTACAACATCACAAACAGGGGTACAGATCTAAGGTCTCATACAATCTTTTATTTATCAAGCCACATGTTATCACATGTTTGTGTGTGTGTGTGTATGTGTATATATCCCAAAGATCCTTGATTATATCATAACATACACGGTGTCTTGACTCAATCACATATCATAACCTCACGGCATCGTACCCGATCAAAGCGACTCATATCCGTATAACACATACTATCCTCATCTCACCTGTATATGTATATATATATATACCTATACAGGTGAGATGAGGATAGTATGTGTTATACGGATATGAGTCGCTTTGATCGGGTACGATGCCGTGAGGTTATGATATGTGATTGAGTCAAGACACCGTGTATGATATCATATAATCAAGGATCGTTGGGCGATATATATATATATATATATATATATATATATATATATATCGCCCAACGATCCTTGATTATATGATATCATACACGGTGTCTTGACTCAATCACATATCATAACCTCACGGCATCGTACCCGATCAAAGCGACTATATATATATATATATATATATCGCCCAACAATCCTTGATTATATGATATCATACACGGTGTCTTGACTCAATCACATATCATAACCTCACGGCATCGTACCCGATCAAAGCGACTCATATCCGTATAACACATACTATCCTCATCTCACCTGTATATGTGTATATATATATATATGTATATATAAATGAATAAACACCCATATATATACGCATATACACACATCAATATACCAAGTGTATGTGTGTGGGTGCGTGTGTGCAACAACATATAACCCCTAAGGTTCACGACTAAGGTAAATAACACTAGGGATAAATCTTTTTACGAGTACGCTTAATCTAGCCTACAGTCTCCCAGAAATCCTATTTGCCAAGTATCCATCTCGCAAGCTATATATATAATATAGATATCTTATTTTACGGTTGCGGGGGTGCTATACGTCATCCACTCGACTTCCTCCGTAGATATACATCTACTTACCTTGATCCTCGCTTGCCGAAGTCGATGATGCCACGCTTTCCCTTGTCGTACGATGTCCACGTAGAGTATCTACAATTTTCAATACGTTATATCGTAAACACGAATCAAATACGACAAACCAAAACGGCACACGAAACATACATAGGTTAGAACCTATGGTCTACGCATGCAAGAATAGTCATACAACTCTCGATGTTAACGTACAAATGTCCAACGATCAAGATAAAACACAAATATCAAAACTCAAGTTATTAAAAACCACAAAACCCAAAACAACAACTTAGGAAAATAGCTCCAGATTTTGACTCAGGTAATTTAGGACTAAACAAACAAAACAAGGGATAGTTTATAAGGCGTAGAAGCTACTGGAAAAACCCCAACCCCAATCTCCCAAACAAGTCCGGCGAGATTCCCATTATACCCGGTGTCGCCGGCCCCACATTGGAATTTGGGTCTCATCTCTCTGTGGTGGTTTTCTAAAGGTCTATCTAGGTTATTGAAGTTGTTTGATTTTTCTACACACACTCCAAGTTGCTCCAGATTCCTTGTAGGCCTTAAAACAACAAAATAAGATATCGGCAAAATTATAAGGTTCGAGTCTCGGTTTGGTCTCTAATACATCACTAAGGTCATGTAAAACACTCACTATGCCTCAAATACACCTTCAGGAATGGATAGAATACGTTGCATAATAAATGTACATCCTAAGGCTTCTTAAGAGGAGTAGCGTATCGTAAGTATGCCGCGGAACATACACATGGTACGTCACTCTACTTAAGTCACCTACTCCATCAAGCAAGGTCAACCTATGCGACTAAAGTTCGGGTCTAATACCCCCTCGGCCAAGTCTAAGTTCCGTAAGGTCAAGCCTTGGTTCCGAAATATATATACACCTTAGACTCCGCATAGTCAAACCTAAACTCGAACCAAGGTTAAACCTAACGCTTTGGTACCAACTTTGTCAAGACCCGAAATTGGCACGTGACAGGCACTTGAAGCTTGTGAAATATATAGGACCCTACCTAATTCAAGTAAGCCAAAAGCCCAGAAATCTAAACCTTTTTAGGGAAAAATAGTGGAAGTGCAGTTTTAAAATAAGGATTTCTGAAATCAAATTTATTCTTATATATATGTACATAAGTAGTAATATATGAAAACACTGCATTTGTAACTAACTTGAAAACTTTTTTGTCATTCGAAATTTCGGCAGCATCTCCTTTGTATATTTTAACCCGAAAACAAAACCAAGTAATAGCAATAAAGGCATCCTCAAGCAGGAGCTAGCTCTTCGCCAATTGGCGGAAACAACCACACAAGATATAAACATACAACGCCGAAAGGCGAGGATCAAACACAGAAGAAAAATAAGAACAACCAGCATCCCCAAGAAAACAGGAATAAAAGTAAATACATAATCACGACCCAAGGTCCAAAGAATATACAAACGGTAGTTTCTAGGTCTACTAAATATACAACTCTGGTTGATGGAGCTTTAAACTAGATACAATAAAATAAAATTACAATGGCGGTAACGATACGAGTGAACCCACCTGCCAAGCAATCACCCGGAATAAAGTGGTGTGCTAACAAAGCCGCTATGGAACCTGTACGGCTAAACTTGCAAGAAACTGTGGCACAACGGGGCTGAGTTGCCAACTCGTGAATAGAAGACATCACCGAGTAGAAACCGAATGTATGACTATCTCCTAGGTCATACAGCAAAATACAATAATAGTAATAACACAGTAACAACGAGTAGCAGTATGAGTAATCATATAAGTGGATGTGTAAGGTCAAGTACTCGTGTCCGTGTCACAGAGAAACTACATGTCATGTATGTTATGCATGAATGCATTATCAATGGGTATGTCCAGTATCGACATACAAAAATCATGATAAACCTGAGTGCCAAACATCGACACTCAAAAACAATCATGAAAATCGTGTCCATCAGCGACACATAATACTCATATATCTCGGGCTCCGTCTGTCCGGATCGGCCCATATCATCTGATCTCACGACAACGGTCGGTATCCTCCGGATATCCGCCGCGCCAAATATCACCGGTCGGTAGTGCTCCCCTACGGGGCTCAACGTCTTTCTATACAATCTTCTTGCCCCGGGGTACCGCACCGAGTTCACCATGTACCCGCAAATGGCGTCTCTTCACTCCTCGAATCGGGTATATATACATACGTGGCTCAATATCAGAGAAAACCCATGGTGGACTCCACACATCATATCACGAGAAACCGCATTTTCTTTTAAAATTTAGTATATGTTTTCAAATTCATATGCATTTTTCCCAAATCCAGAAATCACATGGAAAAACCGAAATCTCATAATCATGAGTATATAATAAGATAATGAATATCGGCATCGGGCCCAACTGCAGTATATGATCAGAATATAGGTAAACAAATGAATGTGGCATCTAAGTAAATGCAATGTCAAAACTAGCATATAATATCGGGATGCTAAATAATGCTACTTAACGACAACTATCAGTGTATACAATGTAATAAAGGTTACGACTGTGTGCGTGACATGGAAATTACCGATGATGATGTGTGTGAGCCGGCAAGCAAGTGTATGTGCAACATACGCATCATCGGTAATAGTGCAGGTATCCTAGCAGATGAGATCATAACAGAAAGTAAACATTGAAAGCAACAATAAAGTATATAAATCTATGTACGAGCCATACTGTTTATCGTATTTAAATAGTATGAATCATTGTTTTTAGAAAAGTAGGGACTACGGTGTTTTTGTGAAAAAGAGATAACTTTTTGAAAATCCGTAGCGTCCCTTGTTTTATTCTTTGAAAAAGACTACGATTCGTTAGTTTTGAAAAAAGATATGCCTCGAGCCTAAGTTAACATATATCTGAGAAACTGAAGACTAACTAAGAACCTAGTCGATGGTGATAAGAAATCTGTAATATTCCGAGTTGATATATCTAATAGTCGGTGATCCAGCCTCATATCATCACGTACAGTAATATCCATCGTACGGTATCCTCGAGTCAAGAGTGCAGATCAATCATCATATATATCTCGTACGGTAAAATCCATCGTACGGCATCCTCAAAATCGAGGGTACGGGTCAAATATCATATAGTTCATACGGTATCGATCGTCGTACAACATCACAAACAGGGGTACAGATCTAAGGTCTCGTACAATCTTTTATTTATCAAGCCACATGTTATCACATGTTTGTGTGTGTGTGTATGTATAGCCCAACGATCTTTAATTTTATCATATTATACACGGTGTCTTGACTCAATCACATATCATAACCTCACGGTATCATGCCCGATCATAGCGACTCATATCCGTATAATACATATTATCATCATCTCACATGTGTATGTGTGTGTGTATAGATATATATGAAGAAACACCCACATATATATACGCATATACACACATCAATATACCAAGTGTATGTGTATGGGTGCGTGTGTGCAACAACATATAACCTAAGGTTCACAACTAAGGTAAATAACACTAGGGATAGATCTTTCTACGAGTACGCCTAATCTAGCCTACATTCTCCCAGAAATCCTATTTTCCAAGTATCCATCTCGCAAGCTACATTTATATATATATATATAATATAGATATCCGAATTTACGGTTGCGGGGGTGCTATACGCCATCCACCTGACATCCCCCGTAGATATACATCTATTCATCTTGATCCTCGCTTTTCGAAGTCGATGACGCCACGCTCTCCCTTTTCGTACGATGTCCATGCGGGGTACCTACAGTTTTCAATACGTTATATTGTAAACACGATCGAATACGAAAAAACAAAATGGCACAAGAAACACACATAGGTTAGAACTTATGGTCTACGTGTGCAAGAATAGTCATACAACTCTCGATGTTGACGTACACACGTCCAACGATCGAGATAAAACACAAATATCAGAACTCAAGTTATTAAAAACCACAAAACGAAAAACAGAAACTTAGGAAAATAGCTCTAGATTTTGACTCAGGTAATTTGGGACTAAACAAAAAATACATGGGATAGTTTATAAGGGGTAGAAGCTACTGGAAAACCCCCAACCCCAATCTCCCAAACAAGTCCGGCGAGATTCCCATTATACCCGGTGTCGCCAGCCCCACAGTGGAATTTGGGTATCGTCTCTCTGTGGTGGTTTTCTGGTGGTCTTTCTAGGTTATTGAAGTTATTTGATTTTTCTACACACACTCCAAGTTGCTCCAGATTCCCTGTAGGCCTTAAAATCCACAAAATACGATATCAGCAAAATTCTAAGGTTCAAGTCTCGGTTTGGTCTCTAATACATCACTAAGGTCTTCTAAAACACTCACTATATCTCAAATACACCTTCACAATTCAAGATAAGTCCTAACCCTCATCTAGGAATTTTCAAATATCACTAAACTACAATATCTTAACTCTAAACCATACTAGAATAAACTACACACTACTAACTTAACTAAAAGTGCAGATATATACCTCATTTGGCAACTCAAGAATTTTCTTGAGTTGCTCAAAGTCTTCAAAACCTTAACTTGATCCTACCAATAGGTTTGTAGTGAAGTTTGGAGTGACTTTTATGAAGGTGGCAAATGTTTTGGTATGGATTTTGGGGTGGTTTTGAGGTGGAGGAGGAGAAGGAGAAGAAGAGAAGGAATGAAGAAGTGAGTGTAATGAGCCATGGTTGAGAGAATAAACCCCCACCCCTCTCTCTCTTCTATATCTCTCTCTCTTCTCTCTCTCTCTCTTGCCATGCCAAGACCATACCTCCATGTCCTCCCCTTACTTTTATTTTTATTTTAATTTTAAAACAAAAACAACATTTAAAATGGTAAATGGAGCCATGGCTATATAAAAAGCAACAAATCATTTGCAATATGTCGTGTTGCATGAAAAATAAATAAACGAGATTAATGCATAATCAGTGCCATGTTAATCAAGTTTAGTAGTAACTTAAATACAATTAACTGTATAAAAATTTCTAAAATATCCAAATCATATAAATCCTTTCAAAATCAATAAATCATATTAAATTCCAAATATTTTTCAAACCATCGGTATATAATTATACCATTTTATTAAAACTAATTTCTATGTCTTTATAATATTTCATAAAATTTATTATTTTAATTAATTAAATTCCTAAAAATAATATTTTATTTTTCTGAAATGTTACAATCTTCCACCCTTAAACAAATTCGGTCCCCGAATTTAAATTTAAACCCCCTAAATACTAAAATATTTCAGTAAAACCGTCAAGTCAACGGGGCTCCGAAATCACGAATACATAATATATATCATAACGCGTCACATGCGCATGAAAACAAGTGCAAAAGTTTCTCATGCGTCATTTAATCGTTGGAGTTATCATGAAAATACAATGTCAAAATCCATTACGAAAATCAAATATGATATAGATAGGGTTATAACATATATGCAGCACGCATCGTTGTGAAATCGTCAGACGTCCAGACAGAAATGCATGCAAAACCTTTTTCAAATCGCCGTGCGATGCGCAAATCAAGGCACAACCAGTAGACGTTCTTTTGTAAAGAAATTACCTATATATACACATATACATATCTTTTGTTTAGCATATACGTCCCACCTTTGAAAACGAATTTAGAAGGGTTTTCTTTGTAAAGTTTTATGTCGTCAAGGAAACGTAGGAAAATATTGAGATTATAGCTCTTTTTTTGAAAATCCCTTCCGTAAATATTGATGCGTGCAAAAATACTCAGGTACTGTCCTCAGACTAGTCCTGCTCGGTTACTAAACCGTATAGTATATATATATCATAAAAACATGATACTAGAAATGAAATCGATCTCAAAGAAAGTATACAAAACGCTACGTGCGTCTGGTGCGCACGGAAATCGAAATCAAATACAGGTGCCACGAAAGTGTACAGAAACAAAACTAAGTGAAATGGTGTGCACGAAAGCATCTATCAAGTGCAACGGGTGTGCCTGAAAAAAATATCTAGTGCATCTGATGTGCATGAAGAATCTCGATTAAGTGCATCCGGTGTGCACAAAGTCGCATCAAGCGCGCTAAGCATGCTCAAGAATCTAAATCAAGAACGTCAGGTCTGCACCAAAGTATCTAGTGCAAAAGGGTGCATGATAACTAAAATCAAGTGCACAAGGTGCACGAAAACAAAAATCCGGTGCACGAGGGTGCTTGTTCATACCATAATTTTGCATTATTATATTCCCCATTCCTAGTCATTTTACAAATAAATAGGTGCTTTTGACCCATGTCTGCTACATAGTTGCAGGTTACAGCTTCTCAGAACAAAAACAGTGAAAAAGATGAAAAGACGATACAAAAGTGAGACTACGACCAACAAATGGAAGAATCTTGATCAAGCCTACTATCGGAAAATAAACGAAGATCGGTGAACAAGTTCACAAAGTGAAAAGGCGTCGCGAGGTTCAAGACTTCGACACGAAGCAAACGGTAAAGTCCACGATATTATTCACTGTGGAAATCTGGAAGAAATCTAGAAGCTAATCTGAGAAAACAACTGAAGAAAATTGGAGCCAAAAGCAACAAAAAGAGCCTCTAAAAATTTCAACTAAAGAAGCCCCTACTTGGCCACGGAACCGCGGCCAAACCTTGCCCTTGGCCGCGGATCCGCGGCCATGCGAAGCCCGGGTCGGTGGAAATTTCTCGTGTCGGTGCGTTGGTGCATTAGTTAGGTTTCTTAGGAGGTAAAATTGTAAAAGCAGATATGCGTCGACTGTAACCCTAGGGTTTCTATGAATATATAAATAGAAGCCCTAAAACCTGTTTTAGATTATGCCTCTTCTTGTGCCTCATTTCATCTATCTAAATTCATATCTGTAAATTTCTGTAAAGAAGGAAGAGAGCATCAAATAAAAATTAGGAGTAAGTTTTCTTTTCATTGTCCTAGTTAAATTTTATTTCCATGCCCTAAGTAATTTCTTTCTTGCCCTAGCATAGATCTTTATTATCTTCCCTAGTTAGATAGTTAGAACATGTTATTCGATTCCCTAATGAGTGAGTAGTCTCCTCGCTTGTTAGGGTTAGATTTGGGGAAGGCTTGAGAGATGAAGATCTCTCACCCCTTTCTTGCCCATCACACGTTTTTATAGGACTCCATGCATACATGCACACACCGCTCCCTACGGCACCCTATCCCACGAGATAGCGGTGATACCGTAGTATAAATGACCGGTTGAGAGTGTTTTCCATGGAGGTTAGGGTAATAATTAAGAAAGGAAGGACAAGAACCTAGAGGAAGAAACATCGTTTCTTCCCGATGGTACTAATCCCCTTTATTAATTGTTACCATAACACCTAAAGAGATCTAAATTAGGGCATTGAAAGCGGTGAGGAATATTGACTTTCCAAAATTAACCTAAACCTAACCCTAGCAAGATTCTAATCCTAGTGTAGATCAATCTTAGTTTTTAGATTTAATCAATCCGACACCAATCGGAATTAACTCGTTAGAACAATTAGGAAATACACAAAATCACTGTGGACCGACCCGTACTCATCGGCTAGCTACCAAGCGACGCCGTTCTTGATTGCGGTTAACAATTCTTTTGAATCAAATCAAATGGCGCCTAAGATTGATCTACACTAGGATTAGAATCTTGCTGGGGTTAGGTTTAGGTTAAGTTTAGAAAGTCAATATTCCTCACCGCTTTCAATGCCCTAATTTAGATCTCTTTAGGTGTTATGGTAACAATTAATAAAGGGGATTAGTACCATCGGGAAGAAACGATGTTTCTTCCTCTAGGTTCTTGTCTTTTCTTTCTTAATTATTACCCTAACCTCCAGGGAAAACGCGCTCAACCGGTCGTTTATACTACGGTATCACCGCTATCTTGTAGGATAGGGTGCCGTAAGGAGCAGTGTATGCATGTATGCATGGAGTCCTATAAAAACGTGTGATGGGCAAGAAAGGGGTGAGAGATCTTCATCTCTCAAGCCTTCCCTAAATCTAACCCTAACAAGCGAGGAGACTACTCACTCATTAGGGAATTGAATAACATGTTCTAACTATCTAACTAGGGCAGATAATAAAGATCTATGCTAGGGCAAGAAAGAAATTACCTAGGGCATGGAAATAAAATTTAACTAGGGCAATGAAAAGAAAACTTACTCTTAATTTTTATTTGATGCTCTCTTCCTTCTTTACAGAAATTTACAGATCTGAATTTAGATAGATTAAATGAGGCACAAGAAGAGGCATAACCTAAAACAGATTTTAGGGCTTCTATTTATAGATTCATAGAAACTCTAGGGTTACAGTCGACGCATATCTGCTTTTACAATTTTACCCTTTAAGAAACCTAACTAATGCACTGACGCATCGACACGAGGAATTTCCACCGACCCGGGCTTCACACGGCCGCGGATCCACGGCCAGGAGTAAGGTTCGGCCGCGGTTCCGCGGCCAAGTAGGGTCTTCTTTAGTTGAAATTTTTAGAGGCTCTTTCTGTTGCTTTTGGCTCCTATTTTCTTCAGTTGTTTTCTCAGATTGGCTTATAGATTTCTTCCAGATTTCCATAGTGAATAATGTCGTGGACTTTACCGTTTGCTTCGTGTCGAAGTCTTGAACCTCGCGCTGCCTTTGCACTTTGTGAACTTGTTCACTGATCTTCGTTTATTCTCCGACTGTAGGCTTGATCAAGATTCTTCCATTTGTTGGTCGTAGTCTCACTTTTGTATCGTCTTTTCATCTTTTTCACTGTTTTTGTTCTGAGAACCTGTAACCTGCAACTATGTAGCAGGCATGGGTCAAAAGAACCTGTTTATTTGTAAAATGACTAAGAATGGGGAATATAATAATGCAAAATTATGGTATGAACAGTGCTCGAAAACTAATATCGAATATCAACATCGAAATCAGCGGTATACAACAAACACCAAATCAAATCAAGTATACCGCGGTATATGAACTCGTAAACGTATGCAACAGCATGCATAAAGCCATATCAAATACTGAAAGTGCTCGTAAACCACATCGAATGTATAAGTCCAAATCATGTGCATATTGTATGCACTAAATAGAAATCAAGTGCAAATGGTTATGTGCAAAAACAAAAATTAGTACAACTGATACACGAAAATACGAATCAAGTAAAGCTGTGGTGCACATAAGAATTATCAATCATGAAACGAAATCCTCAAAATTCCAGAATCAAAAACGATGAAAACGTGATATCCGAATCACCAAGTCGCAAATCATAAATAACTGTCATCGATGTCCCCCTCCTCCAAAGTCGAAAGGTGTCGGTGTATCCAAGGCTGACAGAGCAAGAATATCCACTTTCCCCTTGCCCACGGTCGGGCATCCTATGCTCTTAGATCTTCGTTTCTCTCTGTGGATTACCAGTTACATGACTCTTCGGCTCGACAGCCTGATTCAGAGTAATGACGGAAACAGTTCCACTCTGGCGCTTCTCTGAAGATCTTCTGACCAATTAACATGGTCACTCGTTTCATATCGCGTCAATGATGGCAATCTCTGGCCCACTGAGTGTGTGCAATACAACTTATCCTGGGTCCAAGTCTTTTTGTGTAGTCTTCCAGAAAGATCCTGTCGGGTCTCTTCAAATCTCATCTCTGCAGGATTGCCCGAAAGTTATCACTCTTTACTTAATCCGTTTCTTGTTCCGAGACAGCAACATTCTTATCAAGGTCTTCCTCTGGAAATACGGCTGTATCCAATGCCTCTACTTGCATATCAAGTCTCTGCCATCAACAGAGTGGAACGTCAACTCACAAAAATATCGCATGAAACTCTTACTCCGCTTCCTTTCAATAGGGACCAATTCTGAATCATCTCCTCGTAGCTGTGGAATGCGCTCCAATTGACTGTAGTCGTATCTAGAGTCTTCTTTTCCGAAACTACGAACTCGTTATCTCTAATATCCTGTAGTAAGAATCTAGCCAAAACTTCCTCGGGAACTCGTCCAAATCATCAGAGTGATGCGCTTACGCTTGTCCTTTCTTGATCGACCCACAACATGCCTGTGTGAGGTCCTCTTCTAGCTGAAGTTAGTTAATTTGACGATCTCGCATCGGAGTATCCAAATGAACAACATGTCCTAGTCATTCATCCAGGGGTGACTAGCGATCTTCTATCATGTCCCTATGTGTAGACTCATGCTGCATTAGCTTCAATGATCTGGGGACGATATCTTATCAATCGCAGCAACAGCTGGCTCATCTGCCCGCACAGTAGCCAACGCCTAAATCATCTGGAGTAGACAGTGCATCAACAGTCTTCACATTCAGGATGACCTGTAGCAGTGGCCCGATCATCTGGTATGGACGATACCTAACTAGTCGTCGTAAACTGACTGGCTTATAGCAATGACCCGATCATCTGGTGTCGATCTGATCATTCGCGTCAATGAGAAATCTTAGCAAAACAACACATCAAAATGCTCATGTCCACGAAAAACATCCTGGTCATTCCTCGTTCCTGACGAGCTCGCTCTGACCGCATCTCTAGCCGCAGCTCTCTCTGCCAGTGTAGTCATGGTAACAGAAACCACGATCAAACATCGATAGGGATAGATCACAGGAATGAATAGAATACGGTGCATAAGAAATGTACATCCTAAGGCTTCTTAAGCGGAGTAGCGTATCGTAAGTATGCCGCGGAACATACACACCGTATGTCACTCTACTTAAGTTACCTACTCCATCAACTAAGGTCAACCTATGCGACTAAAGTTCGGGTCTAATACCCCCCGGCCAAGTCTAAGTTCCGTAAGGTCAAGCCTAGGTTCCGAAATATATATACGCCCTAGACTCGGCATGGTCAAACCTAGACTCGAATCAATGTTAAATCTAACGCTCTGATACCAACTTTTTCACGACCCGGAATTGGCACGCGACAAGCACTTGAATCATGTGAAGTCTATAGGACCCCACCTAATTCAAGTAAGCCAAAAGCCCAGAAATCTAAACCTTTTTAGGGAAAAATAGTGGAAGTGCGGTTTTAAAATAAGGATTTCTGAAATCAAATTTATTCTTATATATATGTACATAAATAGTAATATATGAAAACACTACATTTGTAACTAACTTGAAAACATTTTTGTCACTCGAAATTTTGGCAGCATTTCCTTTGTATATTTTAACCTGAAAACAAAAACAAGTAATAGCAATAAACGCATCCTCAAGCGGGAGCTAGCTCTTCGCCAATTGGCAGAAACAACCACACAAGATATAAACATACAGCGCCGAAAGTCGAAGATCAAACACGGAAGAAAAATAAGAACAACCAGCATCCCGAAGAAAACAGGAATAATAGTAAATACATAATCACGACCGAAGGTCCAAAGAATATACAAACGGTGGTTTCTAAGTCTACTAAATATACAAGTCTAGTTGATGGAGCTTTAAACTAGATACAATAAAATAAAAGTACAATGGTGGTCACGATGCGAGTGAACCCACCTACCAAGCAATCACCCGGAAGAAAGTGGTGTTCCAGCGAAGCCACTACGGAACCTGTACGGCTAAACTTGCAAGAACCTGTGGCAAAATAGGGGTGAGTTGCCAACTCGTGAGTAGAAGACATCATCGAGTAGAAACCGAATGAATAACTATCTCCCAGGTCATACAGTAAAATACAATAATAGTAATAACACGGTAACAGCGAGTAGCAGTATAAGTAATCATATAAGCGGATGTTTAAGGCCAAGTACACGTGTCCGTGTCACAGAGAAACTACATGTCATGTATGTTATGCATGAATGCATCATCAATGGGTATGTCCAACATCGACATACAATAATCATGATAAACCTGAGTGCCAAATATCGACACTCGAAAGCAATCATAAAAATCGTGTCCATCAGCGACACATAATACTCATATATCTTGGGCTCCGTCTGTCCGGATCGGCCCATATCATCTGATCTCACAACAACGGTCGGTATCCTCCGGATATCCGCCGCGCCAAATATCACCGGTCGGTAGTGCTCCCCTGTCGGACTCAACAGCTTTCTATACGATCTTCTTGCCCCGGGGTACCGCACCTGGTCCACCATGTACCCGCAGATGGCGTCTCTTCACTCCTCGAATCGGGTATATATATATACGTGGCTCAATAACCGAGAAAACTCATGGTGGACGCCACACATCATATCACGAGAAACCACATTTTCTTTTAAAATTTAGTATATGATTTCAAATTCATATGCGTTTTCCTAAAATCCAGAAATATCATGGAAAAACTGAAATCTCATAATCATGAGTATATGATAAGATAATGAATATCGGCATCGGGCCCAACTGCAGTATATGATCAGAATATAGGTAAACAAATGCATGTGGCACCTAAGTACGAAATGCAATGTTAAAACTAGCATATGATATCGGGATGCTAAATAATGCTACTTAATTACAACTATTAGTATATACAATGTAATAAAGGTTACTACTGTGTGCGTGACATGGCAATTACCGATGATGATGTGTGTGAGCCGGCAAGCAAGTGTACGCGCAACATACGCATCATCGGTAATGGTGCGGGTGTCCTAGCAAATGAGATCATAACAGAAAGTAAACAGTGAAAGCAACAATAAAGTATATAAACCTATGTACGAGCCATATTGTTTATCGTGTTTAAATAATATGAATCGTTGTTTTTAGAAATGTAGGGACTACGGTGTTTTTGAGAAAAAGAGATATCTTTTTGAAAATCCGTAGCGTCCCTCGTTTTATTCTTTGAAAAAACCTACGATTCGTCAGTTTTGAAAAAAGGTATGCCTCGAGCTTAAGTTAACATATATCTAAGAAACTAAAGACTAACTAAGAACCTAGTCGATGGTGATAAGAAATCCGTAATATTCCGAGTCGATATATCTAATAGTCGGCGATCCAGCCTCATATCGTCACATACGGTAATATCCATCGTACGGTATCCTCAAGTTAAGAGTGCGGATCAATTATCATATACATATCGTACGGTAAAATCCATCGTACGGCATCCTCAAAATCGAGGGTACGGGTCAAATATCATATAGGTCGTACGGTACTGATCGTCGTACAATATCTCAAACAGGGGTACGGATCTAAGGTCTCGTACAATCTTTTATTTATCAAGCCACATGTTATCACATGTTTTTTTTTATATATATATCGCCCAACGATCTTTAATTATATCATATTATACACGGTGTCTTGACTCAATCATATATCATAACCTCACGGCATCGTGCCTGATCATAGAGACTCATATCTATATAACACATACTATCCTCATCTCATGTGTATATGTATGTATGTATGTATGTATGTATGTATGTATGTATATATGTTCCCCTCCGAAACACGTGGCGGAGACGCGATGAACGTCTTGCCTGAATTTCGGGGCAGATGCTAATTGGTGCTATCCGTCCACCTCTCCGAAGATACTAAGTTGATTTATGGCACCATTTATCGAAGGTTTAAACATATGCGGCCGACGTAGCAGACTTCGTCAGATTCCCCCTCGTTTGAGGGGTTTTTGATTGTGGGGACGCTCTTCCCTGCAGGCGCAAGCCCCTGCAGTTAATTACGCTACCGCATCACGGTAACAACTTTCTCCTTCTCCATATGGTCACTTCATGTCGTGGGTGTTTGTTTTGTGTTTGGTTGCCCGTGGATTGTATACGGAGACTAATTTATGTTTTCGCCCGTAGGGCGTGCATTAGTCCAAATCCGTATCTTTCTTAGATTTGGGTTTGGGGGTTGGGTTTAAGGATACGTTAGCCTCATTTGAGACTAAGATCAACTTAAACGTTGTTAAGGATATGTTAGTCTCATTTTAGACTAAGATCAACTTAATGGGATCGTTTAAATCCAACTAAAGAGCGATTGGACTCTATTGTTTAGTTTAGTGACATTGCGGTCAATTAGTTTAAGGACATTCGGTCCATCATTAGTTTAAGGACATCTCGGTCCAATGTTAGTTTAAAGACATTACGGTCGAGGTTAAGGACATCATTGTCTATGGGTTTAAGGACCCCACTGTCCAATGTTAGTTTAAATACATCACAATCGAGGTTAAGGACATCATAGTCCATGGGTTTAAGGACCCCACAGTCCGATGTTAGTTTAAAGACATCACGGTCGAGGTTAAGAACATCATAGTCCATTGGTTTAAGGAACCCGCAGTCCAATGTTAGTTTTAAGACATCACGGTCGAGATTAAGGACATCATAGTCCATGGGTTTAAGGACGCCACAGTCCGATGTTAGTTTAAAGACATCACGGTCGAGATTAAGGACATCATAGTTCATGAGTTTAAGGACCCTACAGCCCATGAAATGTGTGGTTATCGGGACCCATCACCTCTTTGAAGACGTTGAGGAATTACAACGACAAATATCAAAGGAGTGGAGAGATGTACCCTTGAACCAAGGTGAATTAAGTGATCTGTAATCCAATTTGGAACTAAGATCAATTAATTATATTATGAGCATATTGGCTCAATTGAGTCTGAATTGAGAACTTATGGCCAACTTGGGCTAAGTCCATTTAAGTTTGGAATATTGGCTCTTTGTTGGACCATTGGGCATTTGTCTGGGTTCAGCTCTCATCATTTAGCAATGCTAAACAAGAGTTTGTGGGCTTTGATAACATTTTTAACTTCTATTTACTCAATTTTGAGATTCAGTTAAAGTGGAGATTTTTGTCTCTGGAGAATTAGCCAATTTGGCTAAAAGTAGTGTTAAATACTAGAGAACAACAATGTTAAACACTGGTGATAGAACGCTCAAATTAGTGTTAAACATTAAAAGACAGTCAGTGTTAAACACCGAAAATAATTCTCAATTTAGTGTTAAACACTTAGAAAACACTCAGTGTTAAACACTGGAAATAAAGCTCTTGAATTAGTGTTAAACACTAGAAAATGACAGTGTTAAACACTGGAAATAAGTCTTTTAAATTAGTGTTTAAACAAAAAATAGGAATGGATCACGTGGGGCCACGTGAGGGCGCCTAGAGGTGGGACCAGATCCCTTTTACTTCGCTTTGCAAATAAGTGTTTAACACTTTTTTTTATATTTTATTTTTAGCATCACGTGTTGGCACGTGATGGGGATTTATGCACTGATCATTAAAGTATTTACTAAGGGGTCACGTGGGAGCATGTGGGAGCGCACAAAGCTTTGCTTTCCTTCGCTTTTTCTTTCTGTGTTTTGTAAGTCACGTGGGAGCACGTGAGGCGTTGCCTCAGAACTTTTTCCTTCTCATTTTTGGGTCACGTGGGGACACGTGACCTTAATTCTTTTCATGCACAGAGATCTCTTAAGTCTCTTTATTTTTAAGAATTGTATTCTTTTATAGGGTTAAACCCTAATCATGATTTTAGAGGAATTAAATTCCTATTGTGAAGAATTAAATTCTTATGTAGGGTTAAACTCTAATTTCTTTTTAGAGGAATTAAATTCCTGTGAGCTTGAAAGAATTAAATTCTTGTATAGGGTAAAACCCTAATTTCATTTAGGAGGAATTAAATTCCTGTAAATTTGAGAGAATTAAATTCTCATTTAAGGTTAAACCCTAGTTCTGTCCATCTTGAAGTAATTAAATTCCTATAATTTTAGGAGAATTAAATTCTCATATAGGGTTAAACCCTAGTTTCATCTTGAAGGAATTAAATTCCTGTGAGTTTGGGAGAATTAAATTCTCATATTGGGTTAAACCCTAGTTTCATCTTGAAGGAATTAAATTCCTGTGAGTTTGGGAGAATTAAATTCTCATATAGGGTTAAACCCTAATTTTTTTTGGGAGAATTAAATTCTCTAAACTCAATTCCCCCTCTAAGTTTTGGATCTGCATGGCAGGATCTCAATCCGATGAGAATTAAATTCTCAACTTATGGGGAGATTTGCTTCTGTAGATCTTCAACCAGAGGAAGAACTAAGTTCTTTTTTACAGAAGAGTTAAACTCTTAGATTTGAGAATTAAATTCTCTTTTTTGAAGTTTTGATCCCCTTTCTTTTCTCACCTAGGGTTTTCTTTGTTGAGAATTAAATTCTCCTTTCTTTTCTCTCTGAAATTTCAAGATTCCAAAATTTTATCTATCTCTCTTCTCTTGGCTCCTATTTATAGGAGAAGGAAAATAATCAATTTGTTTAGTAAATCTTTCATTGAAAGATTTTTTTTTGTTTTTATAATTAATATGATCCTTCAGATCATTCAGTGAATTTTATCCACCGTTGGATTTTCAATCCAAAGATATTCTGTTTGTTATTTTCGGTGAGAATTAGGGAAATCTTTCCTTGTCTAAGATTTTTCCATAAATTGGTGATTTTTAATCACCCTTGGATTTTTAATCCAACGGTCCCCATAATCTTTTTCCATTTGGAAAGATTTAGAATTTTAATTTTATTAAGTTGCAGGGCTTTCAAAGCCTATCACGTGCTGGCACGTGACCCTTGGTCACGTGTGAGCACGTGACCACCAATTGGGGTCTTTTTTCAGCCGCTTGTTTATACTTTTGCTTGACAGAATTTAATTCTGTAATGACATCACGTGTCAACACGTGACCTTTGGTCACGTGTGAACACGTGATACCTCTTTGAGGTAACTCCTGATTTTTAATCAGGGAACAAATGACCCCACAGCGTTGCTCTCACGTGTCTGCATATGAGTGCAACACTGTCACTTTTGTGACTGTTGGATCCATCTAGGGAATCGGGGAGATGAAGCGTTTCCATCACATCCTATAAATGCAGGGGTCTCTTCACAAGTGCCTCCACTCTTTCATCTTCTTCCTTGCAAACTTATTCATTTTGAGAATTTAATTCTCCTTTCCAAAGCTTAGTTCTCTACCTTGAATATTTTCAGAGTTTAACTCTGTTCAAAAAGACCCTTTCTTCAGGTAATGATCTTTGAACGATCGAAGAACCTTCACAGAAACCTTCACTGGATTTTAAATCCACACCAAGGGTTTTCCCTTTTAACAAGTACCCATTTTTTCTTTATGTTTTTTAACAAGAAACCCATTCATTCTTTAATCCATAGGCCCTTTAGGGTTTCTCTGATTTTCAGGGGGTTGATGGTGTTGTTTGTCTTTCCCCTGGAATTTAATTCCATCCTTAAAGAGCTCTGGCTCTGGAAAAAGAAGTTTCTGGGAATTTAATTCCCTTTTTAAAAAGGAATTTAATTCCTATGAAGAACTTAGTTCTTCCCAGGGGACTTCTTGGGGTATTTTTTCCCTGAGTTGTCTATCTGTAACCAAGAAGAAGAGGCTTGCAGTGGTGCTTTTCTGGGAATTTAATTCCTTTGATTCTATTTGATTTGTCACAGAGTCCAAGATGGATTTCTTTTAGGGAATGTGTAGGGTCATTTGAAATCCACTGTTTATTTAATGAGAATCTTCCTTTTGTCTCATCATAGTTGCTTTGCCTCATCATTAGCCAGCCGTCATCTTGATTTTGTAGGACCCATGTGTTTTGTAACCAATGTTCCCATAAAATGAGTCCTCTATCGCTTTCTTCAACTGTCTTTTTATATATATGCATTTATAAACATATATATACTGTTGGCTTTGCTTTAACAGTTTCCCCTTATTTCATTTCAGGTACAATGACGTCTGTTCCATATTTCCCTTTCACTCGTACGGATGCCGCTTTTCCCCAATCGCCATCTGACGAGGAAGTGATAGCGATGATCGGGGCTCACGACCCAAATCGCACCACCTTACTCCTATGGGGGACCTGGTATGGTCATATCATCCGGGGTCGCTGGAGTTTCCTTTGCGAAGTGTCGACAGAGCCTACCTATCTGTTCCTGCCGATGGATCCTCCAAGGACAGTCTTTGCCGTGGAGATGCCGAACTGGACCCCGATAGGACGACTTGAGCCTTTGACGACCGGCATCCCAAACCATCCGATCCCGGCCATAGATATTCGGGGACGCCGCATTTGCCAGGGTGAGGCCCAACCATGGGGACAGATCTACAAGATAGGGCTCACACCCTCGACACCCCACGGGCTACCTCCTTTGGGCTCGCTACATCCTGTCTGCCCATCACGCACGACTACAGAGGGTTGGGCTTTATCAGGCGATCTATGCGTCCCTTTTCCACTACCCGTCTCCCCACGTCTGGTGGGTTAAGGCCTTCCTGAACCAGTGGAATCTCCCCACCAACACTTTCCTCCAAGGGGATCACGAAGTTTCGATTTCCTTAGAAGAATCCGCGAGATCTCGGGGCTGCCGATCAGGGGGACACTTTATGAAGAGCTGCTGCCTCCCGACGAGTACGTCATTGAAGCTGAGCCTGCAATGCTTGACGGCTTGTCTACCGAGAACATCGTCCGTCATAAGCGCCCGAGTTTGATCAAGGCCTTGGGTATCTTTGACAAAATGTTCACAGAATCTGAGGAGCAGGGATTCACTTTTAAGAGCATCATCGCTTGCTTCCTCCGCGAGGATGTCCTGACGAAGACCGCTCCGAAGTTTGCAAACATCAATGATCCCTTTGGGTTTGGTTTGGATAGGCGGCCGACTAAGGAAGAGGATTTGCCGCAGTATTACATTCCAATCATGTTGGCGATATCTTTTGAATCGATTGCAGCTCCCGGCATGGATGAAGAGACTTTTTTATAGGCTTCATTAGCATCAGGCTCAGCTAGTTCGTCATCCCCATGCATCGCCGCTTCATGAGAGTCTCAGTTATCTACTTGGCTCATCGTATTGCCGAGGGAACACGGTTGGCCGTAGGCATCCCAACGTTGTCACATTTTTATCATGGGTTAGGCACCGCGGCTAATACCTCAACTCCACGTGTGGAAGCGGTAAACTTTTCTCTTCATTACTTCACATCTTGGATTGAGATGTACATGTTGGGGGCCTTCGCTACACACCAAAGACCCAAATTTTATGACGCCTATACTTTTTCGCGATTGATGCGGCTGGTGGGTGCTTCTGCTCCTGACCCAACTCAGTCCGAGGCCATTCGTGTATTGCTCGCTCCATACGCTAGCGCGGGCGGACTGGTGTTCATTGACCGGGCCCTATCTTCTCCTTCAGGTCCGATTCAACAACTCTGCGACCAGTCGAAAGATGGGGTACCTTCTCTGAAGCCCCGGGAGGCTACGCACTTGTACACGATCAGACCAGGTTATCTGGTATTTCGTCAGAATAGTGCGGCTCTTTTTATGCGGTACAATCCGCATCGCTTTGCCCGGCAGCTTGGATATGATCAGGGCGTTCCCTTCGAGGCATTTACAGTCGCGCCGGTCCCTTCACCCGAAGTTGTTCGTAACGCTGCTCATCACTTCGTGAGGCTTAACACTGGTTCCCGCTTTATGATTCCCGAAGCCGACCATATTCCCCGATGTGTGGGATCCTTCACGGGCTGGTACCTTCATCGGGTCAGCCTGATTATTGCTGAGGAGAAGAGGGTGCTTCTTAAACATGGTGCTCCTGCTCCGGCTTAGGTCATGGGAGTTCCGCCGCGGCCGCGCGCACCGGTCCACTTTCCGCTGAGAGATACCGGTGTTGCGCTTATTCCTGGGGAGTCGGAGGTGGACCTTACTCCTACAGTTGGTATGCCATTGGATACCCGGGCTCAGTCAAGGGGTAAAAGGGTGCCAGTAGCAGTACCACCATCGGCAGCATCGACAATGGCCGTGTCGTCCTCGGCAGCACCGCCAAGCGAGGATGCCGGTAACGAGGGTGTTGAAGGTGACGTGGTTCGGCGTCATGCTAAGGCTCCACGAGAGGGGAAACGGTCATCCTCGGCGGTCGGTTCTGGATCCAAGCGGCGGAGGAAAATGGCTACCAATCTGCTCGACTCTTTAGTATATTCTGAGCCCATTCTTCATGACGAACCCTTGGCCCTGCAAGAATCGGACGCTGGCTTACTTTTCCTGAGTTCAACTGCCGAGGAAGCCGTACAATTGGCTGAGGCTATAAGAAGTTCTCAAGATGAATCGGAGAACGTAAGAATTCCGATGAAGCCCTACCCAGCCATCATTTTCTATGAAGACCCTTCGTGGATCCGGCGATGATTCATCGGCTCTTTGGAGGAATGGGGCGAAAGGGCCCTTAAACAGGCTGCTTCGGAGGACGCTGCGGATGCGATTTCATTATGGACCGGTGGCCATGAGTCCACCCTTGAACCTCGGCGAGCACACCTCCTTGAGAAGGTGCGTCGGCTTGAACAAGCCATATTGAAAGCTTCCTTACGCATCGGTATGTTCCTGTTATTTCTTTGTAATACTTTATATTGTCTACACACGTATATATGTATTCTTATCCTTGTGTGAACTGTGCAGAGACTTCGGCGATGGGGGAGGTTCCCACGGGTTCACTGACCGTAGAGCCTGCTGATACCCCCCGTGAAACACTACTCAACGTAGAGGGGGTTGATGAAACTGTCCTTCTCGCGATAGAGCCTCCTGCGGTGGTTCCTAATCCCGAAGCACTTGCTCCTTCGGGGGAGGCACCCTTGGCAGTCGTCGTCTCAACGGGTCTCCTTGAAGGAGGCCCAGAGGCTAGGATGGAGGTAGTCGAGGCTATCCCCCTTTCGTTGGAGCCCGCAGCGGCAGCCGCTGCTCCTTCCTCAGAGGCCGTTACACTAGCCCGCGTCCCTAATATTGTGCCCGAGGTCGCGGCAGAGGCCGTCGAAGCTGCTATCCCTCCCGCTCAAAATGGAAGGAGCGTCGAAGGTAACCTTCTACATTTTAGATTAGTAATATTTCCGTTATCTGAACTCTTTTGTCTTTTCAGAATTGCGCAGACAGGCGGCCTCTATTGCCGATCTGTCTTCCCGGAAATCCTTTCAGCGTCTGCTGGAGATGGCCGCTCCGCAAGCGATATCTCCTCAACGTATCGTCCTCTCGTCTGGGCATGGTTAGTGTTGTTCACCGTCTTTTCATAGCATTGCTGTTATTTCGCAAAATGACATTGATGTCCTTTACAGTTCTGGAGGCCGACAACGAGGTTGAGGTTCTTGAAGGGCCAGGGGAGCCTTCAGCTCCTTCTTGCATGACTGTGGGTAAGTAAAGTCCCAACGTTGTTCCATTTGTTCTTTTGCTTACACATTTAGCTGACTGTTTATAAATCTGAACAGCTTGGCCAATTCTTACTGCGCTGGAGTCGCGCATCACCATGTCGCCCGGCCCTTATGCCCTGCGTGCCTCGGACCGGATGTCCAAGCTAAGCCTCGCCTCTCTGTCATCTTTGATCGAGGAACTTCGTGTCGGCAGCGTAATTACGGTAGAAGCATTTGCTGCCGAAGCTAACGGCTCTCTCCCCTTTCTTGCCACCTATAATAGCGAAGTAGTGGTGCAAGTCTGGGTTGAGTTTTACCGGCAGGTGGAGGCTTGCTTGCACGTGCTCGAGTGTACCCGCCTTTCTTCGGAGGCTGTGGCTGCCTAGGCGGGCTTGCGGGGACTGATTGAGCGGTGCACGGCGAACATGGTGTCGTGCGAGAAGAGGCTCGACCGCAAGTTTTCGGAGAGGGAGCTGGCTTCAAAAGCGCTGGTAGAGCTTCAGGCCAACCTTACAGCCAAGGCCAACAAAGCGTATGAACTTTGGCGAGTGCTTCAAGAGGCCATCAAAGAGGTGGCGGCCATCGACAAAGCTGTCGTGTTCACTCGCGAAAGGGTTGAGGCTCACAAGGCTACTAAGAAAGAGCTCGAAGGCCGGCTTGCCTCATATCAGGCCCAGCAGGCTCAAGCGGAGGCTCAGGTGGAGGCTCGTCTTTTGGCGATATTGAATCACGAAGGCAAGGCCCAGCGAAAGAGGGATGAGCTGACCAATCTGCTAAATCGCCCGCTGACTTAAAGACTTGTATATATTTTTCTTTATTCTTTCTTTGTACATACTCCTGAATAAGAGTACATTTTTTGTTCCTTTCACGAATTGTACTTTGTATTCATTTTGATTCATGAATAAAAGACGTATTTTTCTTCACAATGGTGTGCTCCTTTTTATTGAAATGTATTCTGTGGATAGACTTTCTAGATCTCTTTGCAGGACAACGATGGCTTAGGATTCAGGGTTAAGATCTACCTCCTAAGACTTTTCAACTTTATGATCCGTGAGGGTCTCATAAAGAATTTTCTCCCTACCGGTCGAGAGGATCCCGTAGGTGTAATTTCTCCTTAAGAATCGTGAGGATTCCTAAGTGTGTTTTCTCTTGAAAGTCGTAAGGATCTCACAAGAGAATCTGCTCCCTTACGAGTCGTGAGGACCCGCAAGTGATGGGTGAAGTTTCCCTTATCCGCATTTCACGGAGTCAGGGGTTGCTCTGGATGCTTCCCACGGGTTCACTGCCATGTTCTGCGAGAACCAGGCTCCGCTCTGGACGTTTCCCACGGGGTCAGAGTTGACATTATCCCCATTCCACATGACCTGGAATTTTGCTCTAGATGCTTCCCACGGGTTCACTGCAGTGTTAGGCGAGGACTAGGCTCCGCTCTGGATGCTTCACACGGGGTCATTGCCGTGCTCTGCGAGGACCAGGATCCGCTCTGGACGTTTCCCACGGGGTCAGGATTGACATAATACGCGTTCCACGTAACCAGAAATTTTGCTCTGGATGCTTCCCACGGGTTCACTGCCGTGTTCGGCGAGGACCAGGCTTCGCTCTAGATGCTTCACACGGGGTCATTGCCGTGCTCTGCGAGGACCAGGATCCGCTCTGGACGTTTCCCATAGGGTTAGGATTGACATAAGCCGCGTTCCACATAACCAGGAATTTTTGCTCTGTATGCTTCCCATGGGTTCACTGCCGTGTTCGGCGAGGACCAGGCTCCGCTCTGGATGCTTCACACGGGGTCATTGCCGTGCTCTGCGAGGACCAGGCTCCGCTCTGGACGTTTCCCACGGGATCAGGATTGACATAAGCCGCGTTCCACGTAGCCAGGAATTTTGCTCTAGATGCTTCCCACGGGTTCACTGCCGTGTTCGGCGAGGACTAGGCTCCACTCTGGATGCTTCACATGGGTTCACTGTCGTACTCTGGGAGGACCAGGATCTGCTCTGGACATTTCCCACGGGGTCAGGATTGACATAAGCTGCGTTCCACGTAGCCAGGAATTTTGCTCTGGATGCTTCCCACGGGTTTACTGCCGTGTTCGGCGAGGACCAGGCTCCGCTCTGGATGCTTCACATGGGGTCATTGCCGTGCTCTGTGAGGACCAGGATCCGCTCTGGACGTTTCCCACGGGGTCAGGATTGACATAAGCCGCGTTCCACGTAGCCAGGAATTTTGCTCTGGATGCTTCCCACGGGTTCACTGCCATTTTCGGCGAGGACCAGGCTCCACTCTGGATGCTTCACACGAGGTCATTGCCGTGATCTACGAGGACCAGGATCCGCTCTGGACGTTTCCCACGGGGTCAGGATTGACATAAGCCGCGTTCCACGTAGCCAGGAATTTTGCTCTGGATGCTTCCCACGGGTTCATTGCCGTGTTCGGCGAGGACCAGGCTCCACTCTGGATGCTTCACACGGGGTCATTGTCGTGCTCTGCGAGGACCAGGATCTGCTCTGGACGTTTCCCACGGGGTCAGGATTGACGTAAGCCGCGTTCCACGTAACCAGGAAGGGTTGACTTTATCCGCATTTCACGGAGTCGGGGTTTGACTCTCGGTCATCTGTGCACCGCCGAGTCAAGGAACTGGGAGTTGCTGCGGTTCCGCTTTGTTTGATGTTGTGTCTGTCGTAATGAGACGGATGTTGAGATAATCTCCAGGCTATCTGTGAACCGTTGAGATTTGGCTTCTTCTTCTGATGAAACCTGGGGAGGAAAGGTGTGATTCCTTCTTTGTTTGCGCACCTGGATTGTATATAGGGATTGACATTGTATCACCTGTAGGGCATAAATTTCATTCATTTTTTTATTTGTTTCCGCGATGCTCTATCATTTCAGCTTTTATATCGCGAGGGTCGCAATTGCCCAATCATTTCGGCTATTTTTTGCGATGCCCAATCATTTCGGCTATTTATTTTATTTTTTTCTACTCGCTGCTTTTTATTGCGAGTCACCCAATCATTTCGGCTATTTTTCATGCATACATTTTTTTTACTTGCTGATTTTGTTGCAAATTGCCCCATCAATTTGGCTATTTCGTATGCATGTGTGGCTCGCTAGCTTTTTGCTGCAAGCTTGGATTTAGACACCGATTTCGGCATCAGCACCGCTACAACTGGGATATTGCCAGGAGTGAATCGTCATTTGCCTTTGTCGATATCGAACAAAGGTGGCTTAGCGAACATGGTCAGGATCCTGTCGACTAAGGCTTTTGACTTCGTGAGCCGTAAGGGTCTCATAAAGGCATTTCTCCCTACGAGTCGTGAGGATCTCGTAGGTGTGTTTTCTCCTTAGGAATCGTGAAGACTCCTAAGTGTATGTTCTCTTATAAGTCGTAGGGATCTTACAAGAGTGTTTTCTCCTTATAAGTCGAGAGGACTCGCAAGGGTTGCTCACCGTGCGAACATATCCCTAGTCACGAATGGGACTTTGTTAGGGAAATGTTTATTCGCGCCCATGAATTGTATACAAGAGGCAGCATTGAGCCGCTTGTAGGGAAGTATCGGAGGTTGTGGGGGGCGGTTAAGAACAGATTCAGGTCTCTGTAACTTAAGACTTTTGAATCTTATGAGCCGTGAGGGTCTCATAAGAGGGTTCTCCCTACGAGCCGTGAGGATCTCGTAAGTGTAGTTTCTCTTTAGGGATCCCTAAGTGTGTTGCTCCCTTGTGAGTTGTAAGGATCTCACGCAGGTAATTTCTCCTTACAAAGTCGAAAGGGCCTTGCATGTGTCTTTTAACGAGATTGACTCACGGAGCCCTTTCGGGTTCTCATCCGTGCCCATTCTGCTTATGGACATACCGTTTTTTTATTCTAACGAGGTTGTGCCCTTTCGGGTTTTCACAAAACTCGCCGGTAGCCCTGCTGTTTTTACTCAAGGAGCCCTTTCGGGTTTTCATCCGTGCCCATTTTGCTTATGGACATACCGTTTTTCTTTCTTTTTTTATATTATTTTTTTTGTATCAGCTTTGGGATGCTGCAATCCACCGTAGTTTATCTACATCTCGGTCAACGGCTAGTTTTAGGATATAGTGGTCAGTTGTTAGTTTAAGGACATTTCGGTCCGTCGTTAGTTTAAGAACGTTTCGGTCCGTTGTTAGCTTAAGGACGTTTCGGTCCGCTGTTAGTTTAAGGACGTCTCAGTCCGTTGACCGATTACTACTTATAGAGTTTGGGCTTAAGAAGATAGCGAGCGGACATAGGCGTCGTCATCTATCGTTAACCTAGGCTGTGACTCGTCAAGCATAGTACTTCTTCAGGAAGCGACCGTTTATTGGCCTGAAGGGTCTTTCACCATGCATGTCCAAGAGTAGATAGGCTCCACCCTGGTAAACTTTGTCTATGATGTACGGGCCTTCATAGTTTGGCTCGAATTTCCCCCGTTTAGCACGATTGGGGATCATAGGTCTTTTGACCACTAGCACGAGTTCGCCTTGACGGAATGTCCTCGGCCTGGTCAATCTTTCATATGAGCGCGTCATCTTTGCCTTATAAGCCTCCAGATTTTGTTGCGCTATGGCCGGGTTTCATCGAGGGCGTCGAGCTCCTCAAGCCGAAGGTGAGCATTCTCTTCGTCCGTTAGCTCGTAATGAACTGCCACAAGTAGAGAGGGTAACTCTATCTCGAGGGGGAGTACCGATTCTGTACTGAATACCAATGTGTATGGAGTTGTGTTCGTGGTCGTTTTGAACGTAGTTCGATATGCCCAGAAAGCATCTTGCAGTCTCTCGTGCCAGTCTTTCTCAGGGGAGGTCATCCATATCCTCAGGCTCCTCTTTTGACAACATTATCACGTGACGGGTACGAGCTCGCTTCCAAGACCGATGTGGATCTGGTTCTAACCTCATGGATTTGGGTTCATGCTTCTGCGGCGGGGTTACCCTCCAGCTGCTGGATAGTGCGAACCTGCTTTGCTGATATTGATCTTCGACCCAGTTCTTGAAGGTGAAGCAGTTTTCAATAGGATGTCCTATTGCCCTATGATAGGAGCAATAGTCCGGGTGAGAGACTTCGCTTGCTTGCTCGGGGTACTTGGACTCCGGCAGTGTCATCATCTGATGCTTTATGGCGAGATCCAGTATCTTCCGTGTTTTATTTTGAGGAAAAGAGTATGCTCCACCCATCTTCTTTATAAGAGACGAATCCGGATTGCTCGATTCCCGATCGTATGGCTTCTTGGTCCCGCTTTGTCGCTGTCGAACGCATTTCCCGCTCGTTGACTTATTTTTGCCTCTGCGTCGGGCCTTTTGTATGACGGGTTGATAAGGAAGAGCATTGCCATTCTCCGTGGCCTGTTGCAGGAGGCGCTGCGTCCTGGCTTTCTTGTAAATATCCATCTCTCGGTTATAGTCATCCCGGCTCTTTTGACCCGCTTCCCTTATAAGCTTTTCCATTCGTTCTTCGAATGACGGACTCAGCATTTTGATGGTAGGATCTCGTTTTGGTTCAGGATCAACGTCTTTTAACAGGGCGTCCTCTTCTTCATTGAAGTCATATATGACGTAGCTACCATGGACTCATTCCCGTTTCCTGGATTTCACATATCCAAACCCGAGCGTTTCTATTCTCCCGTTGGGCAACTTGCGCTGAGTTCCAGGGACATCCCAAATCCTGTTGTAGAACCGAGCTTGTCGAGTGGTCTATTTGAAGGGTACCCCTTGGCGCTTCAATAGCCTTTTCAAGCCTTCTGTGTAATATCTAGGCAGACGGATGGGCTGGAGCCTGTCGAGCGTAGAATCGGTGCCATGCCAAACTTCTTTCTCCCCTTTAGTTTTCGTGGATCGGTAGAATAGGATTGCCTGTTCACCTTTTCGCCTGGGAGGGACGTAAAATGTTTGTAGCTCTTGCACGCTATAAGCTTCAAGTGCGTCGAGATCTTTGTACTGCTTCCGCGGAATCATGGTAATTTGCAAACTATGATTATCACCCGCGAATGCTTGTATTGGTGGCCGAGCAGAGAATATAGCATTAACCTCGTCTTCCGAGTCGCTGCCGAAGATCAGCATGGGGGCGGACGGTCCCGAGTTGTTGCGTTGAGGCGGCCCTGAATAAACTATCTCTTCCTCCTTCTCGGTGTCACTCCCGATGACTGGAATAGTAGCGATAGCTTTGTCCTTCAATTTGTGACACCTCTCTGTGTCCTCGAAATCTGTTAAGAAGTATTTCGCATCTTTGTATTTTCGGACTTCATTTACAGAGAATGGATTTAACTCCCTTGTTACAGTGTACTCGAGACCATCCTTGAAATACTTCATACACTGGTGCTGTGTAGAAGGAATAATGTTGTACTCGTGTAACCAGGGCCGGCCGAGCAAAGCATTGTAGCAGGTCTTGGCGTTAATGACGTGAAACTTAATATCCGTGACAAGTAGCCCGAAGCGCAATGTCAGTATCACGGACCCGAGAGTCCGTGATGACTGGGAGTCAAAACCGGAGATGGTAATTTTATCACGAGCGAGGTGCTGAACGCTCACGCAGATTTCCTTCAATACTCTCACGTTGAGGAGATTGATGGAAGACCCATTGTCAACCAGGATTTTGCCTATCTTTATGTCGTGATAGTATCCGGAGACATAAAGGGGACGGTTGTGCTCGCACGTCCCAAGGAGGAGATCTTCATCGCCGAAGGTGATATCGGTTGTGTGCACTTCTTCCAGCTAGTCCTTCATCTTCTCTTCGGCGAGAAAAGCTTGGAATTGTCCTGGCTCTTGTAGCGCCTTAATCAATGAATCTCTTGCTTCTTTTGATAGTAAAAGGGCGTCGAGAATCCTGAGCTGCGAGGGTAACTTCCTCAAGTGCGCCAGAACGTTATAGTCCACCTTACTTTTCTTTGGCGGGTCTTTGGCAGTCAGCTCTTTCATGACTTGGTCATCTAGGGCGATATCCTCAAAGACCTTTTCTTTTCCCTTATCTTTTCTATTCGTGGGTCCGAGATTCTTTTCTGGAAGCGTACGGTTGCGCAGCTGAATATTTTCACAGGCCTTCGGTTCTTCCTCTTTCCCTATGGTGGATTCTTTAAAGAGAGGGCCAAGAGCCATCTCTTCATCAGAGTCACTCCCGAAGGTGAGAACCTACGATCCCCCGGCGTTGACCATGCGACAGTTGCCGGTAGTTCTTTTACGCTCCTTAATCGCATTTCTTCGCTCCCGACGAGTTTTACATTTCATCCGCTTAAAATGTTGCCGATGAGCAACATACCCCTGCCACCATCTTTTAAAAGCGTTGCACTATTCGATGGGGTGCGCAATCTTTCGATGGTATAAGCAGTAGCTAGAATGCATTTCCGCCTCACCAAGGGCGCTCGCTTCGGAGGGTGGCAGCTTCATTCCCATCGATATGGCTTTGGCAAACCTCTTCTTCGTCTTGAACATGCTTTTATTCATGGCAGATATACTTTGATCTAGCGGGCGTATTTCAAACCTTTCGTCCAGTCGCCGACGTTTGGCCTTTTCAAATATGGCCATCTCACGCCCCCGATCAGCTTTGCTTTTAAGAAGAGCTGTGTTTAGGAATGCATCAATTATTTCATCTGATGGCCACAGGAGTTCTGGCTCACGTCCTGCCCCCAGTTTCTTTATGCAAGAAGCCTCTTCATTGTCTAGCGATGAATGAGAGATCACATGGCAACTTGCCACGTAATCTTCAGATTCATCCGACGAGTCTTCTCCATCATCTCCGCCTTCAAGGATGTGGTCGAGGAACTCTTGGAGCGTGATAGGAGTCCGCGCCTTCTGGTTATACTCTTCCAGCGCGTCAATCTATTTCTGCAGGTCCGTGCGCCTGCCGTCAGGCTTCATGGGCTTTTTGGATTTCTTCTTCTTTTTCGAAGGTTTCGACGGCTGGGTGTGAACACTTTGGCTATCACCACCAATCTTTGGAGTTGGGCGCGGCTTCAGCATTCCTTCGATGATCTGGGGTTCCAGCGGATTCTTCCACCTGATCGCCGGGCATGTATGGAGATCATTCAGCATTCTTTTGGTTTTGGCTGAAAGAACGACCTCCCATGGATCTTCTTCAACAAAAGAGCATGATGCCCCCGGTGTGTCCATCTTCTTAGGGGTGTGCGGTTGTGGTGGGCTTACTTTCCACTTCTCAGACAACGTAAACTTGCCTTGTTGGTACTGGTCCTCGATCCACCCCTTAAATACGAAGCAATCTTCAATTGGATGGCTTACCGTTTGGTGGTAAGGGCAATAATTGGGATTATTCGCTTCGTCAGGTTGCAATGGTCGCTTTGGATTCGGCAGATTGATAAGCCTGTTGCACATCACCAAATCGAATAGTCTCTTCGTTTTGTCTCGCGGGAACGAGTAAGGACGCTTCATTTTCTCATTATAATAGCGTCGTCTCTCTTCCAGTTGATCTGTTAGCTTCGGAGCACTGGGCTGTTGTTGGGTATTTGCAACGAAGATCGCCTTCCCTTTACCCTTTTCGTTCCGCAGCTCCGGCTTCGGAGGAGACGGTCTGTGACCCATCTGATCCATCTGGGCTAGCTTGTCGATTAAAGCCTGGAATATGGTCGGTTTGAAGAACATCATGAATTGTGAAATAGTCGCATGAGGGTCTAGGGTGCCCACGAACATGCCCACCGCTGGTGCTTCTTCGATGCATTGTTTGCACTTTGACCACAGATTCCGCCATCGGATTGCGTACCGAACCCACGTCTCGCCCGGCTTTACCCTTGCGTTGATCAACGCCGTTATTGGAGTGCATTCACTGGCACTCGTGAATCGCTGGGTGAATAACAACTCCATTTTTGCGAAAGTCTTGACGGAGTCGTTTGGAAGTTCGGAGTACCACTCAAATTCCGTCTTCGATAAGCTGCCAACGAATTGGCGGAGCAAAAGCTTGTCATCACCACCGGTATTTCCACATAGAGCCCTGAACTGGGCGACATGTTGGTCCGGATTTCCTGTCCCTTTGTAAACATGGAATTTGGGGATTGTGTATCCCGGCGGGTATTTTATCTGGTCATACCAGCTTGGATATGGTCGCCCAGTTTTGACGACTTGGCCGGCCACTTCATTTGCCTGGTGAGCTCGTATTTGCTGAGCTATATAGTTATCCAGTGCGGCTTTGGAAATGGTTTCCTCCTTGGCTGCTGAATGAGCCGGAGGAGGATTGGATGTCTCCCCTCTATCGTCTTCAACAATGACCGGAGGGTCTTCAGCTGGAGGATCCGGCTGTAACATCATTCCTACCATGTCTTGGAAGAGAAGCGTCATTTGTTTTATGTTAGCAGCTTGTTCTACCGCTTCTCTGTCCTTCTTTTCAAGGACCCTGCGTAGGAATTCAGCATCAGTCTCTTGTTCGTGACGCTGTTCTGATGATGCCTCCGGGCTTTCTTTTGGCCCGGTGAGTGTGGCCATCGCAGTCAGCATCTCCTGAAGCTTCTGCTACTGTTGTTCCTGAGCTCTTGTGATGGATTGGGTGAGTGGTCAGTGACCCGTAGAAGCACAGCTATCCTCTTTCCCGGATGCCATATAAATAGTATAGACCGTTATGCCCCCAGACTTGGGGCATTTAGACTCGGCGTCTTTATGATCTGCCGTAGTTATAGGGGCTTTTTCTGGCCTCCTTCTTTTCTGAGTGGTTGACGTTGAGGGGGCCGTTGCGGCGGGCACCCAGGTGGTTGTCGTCCTTTGTGTTTTGACAGGACGGTTCTCTTCCTTCTGAGCCTTCAACTTCTTCTGTCGGCGGAGATAGTCCTGATCGATCACCGAGTCCTGGACCCGTCGCCAGACATTGTAAACTTTGGAGGACAGCCGTTGAGGAGACTGGTCCAGCTTCATTTCTGTAACATTCTCCACCAGAGGGGGAGATCTTTTCAGTACGGCGGTAGGAGAGTTACTGCGCAACTTGTTCAGCAGCTCAAAGATATTCCCGGTTGGAACAGCAGCATTGATTTCCACCGTTGGGGCTGGTGGAGTTAGCCCAGAGGGGGATTTACCCCCGGCCTTCCTTACTCGGCGCCAATGGTGACGTCGAGCATGTCGAGCCGATGGTGTTGGTTTGGTGACGGGGATGGCTTTGTTTTGCCCCCTATGCAGGTGAGGGGCTGCTGCTGGTGTCAGCCTGTTGAAGACTGATGTCCGTTGAGAAGCGGTATCCAACCGGTCAAAAACAGACTTCTGAGCAGGGACAAGAACCATAGTGGGAACCGGAATAGCCCGTCTTGTAAAAACTGACCCTTTGGTAGGAGAAGCCTCCTTGACGACTTCAGGGGCAGCGTTGATTACTCTTTTCGGAATAACCTTCTCTTGAATTGCAGGCTTCATCTCGGGTCCACAGGAACTTTGGCCAAATCTGGAGAAGACCGAGGCGCCAGAGCTGGACGACCTGTTGAGAGGGGCCGCAGTAGTTGTAAGCCGGTCAAAGACCGACTTCTTAGGAGCTTCCAGTGTTGGTAGAGGAGTGTTGAAGCTTGCTGGCGGGAGCATGGTCCCGAAAAACAACCCTGTGGTGGCTTGAGTGGCCTATTCCACCGGCATCGTGAACAGGGAAGCCGCTTGGGGCCCGTAAACTATGCCTCCAGATGAGGCAGAGCGTGGGTTGCAATTGCAGTTGGAACATTTTGCACAAATGGACACCATTGATTCTTCACTTTCTGCACCAAGCAAAACGCCACATCTTAGTATCTCAAACCCAGGGGCAACCATTAGCAAACCGCAATTCGTTTGCGAACATGACACACGAAGTGTGGAGTGGAAAGAGGAAGAGGTCCCACCGGCCGTGCCAGAATCTGTTCCCCTCCGAAATACGCGGTGGAGATGCGATGAACGTCTTGCCTGAATTTCGGGGCAGATGCTAATTGGTGCTATCCGTCCACCTCTCCGAAGATGCCAAGTTGATTTATGGCACCATGTATCGAAGGTTTAAACAGATGCGACCGATGTAGCAGACTTCGTCAGATTCCCCCTCGTTTGAGGGGTTTTTGATTGTGGGGACGCTCTTCTCTGCAGGCGCAAGCCCCTGCAGTTAATTACGCTACCGCATCGCAGTAACAACTTTCTCCTTCTCCATATGGTCGTTTCGTGTCGTGGGTGTTTGTTTTGTGTTTGGTTGCCCGTGGATTATATACGGAGACTAATTTATGTTGTCGCCCGTAGGGCATGGATTAGTCCAAATCCGTATCTTTCTTAGATTTGGGTTTGGAGGGTTGGGTTTAAGGATACGTTAGCATCATTTGAGACTAAGATCAACTTAAACGTTGTTAAGGATACGTTAATCTCATTTTAGACTAAGATCAACTTAACGGGATCGTTTAGATCCAACAAAAGAGCGATTGGACTCTATTGTTTAGTTTAGTGACATTGCGGTCGATTAGTTTAAGGACATTACGGTCCATCGTTAGTTTAAGGACATCTCGGTCCAATGTTAGTTTAAAGACATTACGGTCGACGTTAAGGACATCATATTCCATGGGTTTAAGGACCCCACAGTCCAATGTTAGTTTAAAGACATCAAGGTCGAGGTTAAGGACATCACAGTCCATGGGTTTAAGGACCCCACAGTCCGATGTTAGTTTAAAGACATCACGGTCGAGGTTAAGGACATCACAGTCTATGAGTTTAAGGACCCCACAGTCCGATGTTAGTTTTAAGACATCACGGTCGAGGTTAAGGACATCATAGTCCATGGGTTTAAGGACCCCACAGTCCGATGTTAGTTTAAAGACATCACGGTCGAGGTTAAGGACATCATAGTCCATGGGTTTAAGGACCCCACAGTCCGATGTTAGTTTAAAGACATCACGGTCGAGGTTAAGGACATTATAGTCCATGAGTTTAAGGACCCCACAGTCCATGAAATGTATGGTTGTCGAGCCCCGTCACCTCTTTGAAGAAGTTGAGGATTTAAAATGACAAATATCAAAGGAGTGGAGAGATGTACCCTTGAACCAAGGTGGATTAAGTGATCTGTAATCCAATTTGGAACTAAGATCAATTAATTATATTATGAGCACATTGGCTCAGTTGAGTCTGAATTAAGGACTTATGGCCAACTTGGGGTAAGTCCAATTAAGTTTGGAATATTAGCACTTTGTTGGACCATTGGAAATTTGTCTGGATTCAGCCCCTCAACATTTAGCAATGCTAAACAAGAGTTTGAGGGCTTTGATAACATTTTTAACTTCGATTTACTCAATTTTGAGATTCAGTTAAAGGGGAGACTTTTGTCTCTGGAGAATTAGCCAATTTGGCTAAAAGTAGTGTTAAACACTAGAGAACAACAGTGTTAAACACAGGTGATAGAACTCTCAAATTAGTTTAAATACTAAAAGGCAATCAGTGTTAAACACTGAAAATAATTCTCAATTTAGTGTTAAACACTTAAAAAACACTCAGTGTTAAACACTGGAAATAAAGCTCTTGAATTAGTGTTAAACACTAGAAAATGACAGTGTTGAATACTGGAAATAAGTCTTTTAAATTAGTGTTTAAACACTAAATAGGAATGGATCACGTGGCGCCACGTGAGGGCGCCCAGAGATGGGACCAGATCCTTTTTACTTCGCTTTGCAAATAAATGTTTAACACTTTTTTTTTATATTTTATTTTTAGCATCATGTGTTGGCACGTGATGGGGATTTATGCACTGATCATTAAAGTATTTTCTAAGGGGTCACGTGGGATAACGTGAGAGCGCCCAAAGCTTTGCTTTCCTTCGCTTTTTCTTTCTGTGTTTTGTAAGTCACGTGGGAGCACGTGAGGCGTTGCCTCGGAACTTTTTCCTTCTCATTTTTGGGTCACGTGGGGACACATGACCTTAATTGTTTTCATGCACAGAGATCTCTTAAGTCTCTTTATTTTTAAGAATTGAATTCTTTTATAGGGTTAAACCCTAATCATGATTTGGAGGAATTAAATTCCTATTGTGAAGAATTAAATTCTTATGTAGGGTTAAACCTTAATTTCTTTTTAGAGGAATTAAATTCCTGTGAGCTTGAAAGAATTAAATTCTTGTATAAGGTAAAACCCTAATTTCATTTAAGAGGAATTAAATTCCTGTAAATTTGAGAGAATTAAATTCTCAATTAGGGTTAAACCCTAGTTCTGTCCATCTTGAAGGAATTAAATTCCGATAATTTGAGGGGAATTAAATTCTCATATAGGGTTAAACCCTAGTTTCATCTTGAAGGAATTAAATTCCTGTGAGTTTTGGAGAATTAAATTCTCATATAGGGTTAAAACCTAATTTTGTTTTAGGAGAATTAAATTCTCTAAACTCAATTCCCCCTCTAAGTTTTGGATCTGCATGGCAGGATCTCAACCCGATGAGAATTAAATTCTCAACTTATGGGGAGATTTGCTTCTGCAGATCTTCAACCAGAGGAAGAACTAAGTTCTTTTTTGCAGAAGAGTTAAACTCTTAGATTTGAGAATTAAATTCTCTTTTTTGAAGTTTTGATCCCCTTTCTTTTCTCACCTAGGGTTTTCTTTGTTGAGAATTAAATTCTCCTTTCTTTTCTCTCTGAAATTTCAAGATTCCAAAATTCTATCCATCTCTCTTCTCTTGGCTTCTATTTATAGAAGAAGGAAAAGAATCAATTTATTTAGTAAATCTTTCATTGAAAGATTTTGTTTGTTTTTATAATTAATATGATCCTTTAGATCATTCATTGAATTTTATCCACAGTTGGATTTTCAATCCAAAGATATTCTGTTTGTTATTTTCGGTGGGATTTAGGGAAATCTTTCCTTGTCTAAGATTTTTCCATAAATTGGTGATTTTTAATCACCCTTGGATTTTTAATCCAACGGTCCCCATAATCCTTTTCCGTTTGGAAAGATTTAGAATTTTAATTCTATTAAGTTGCAGGGCTTTCAAAGGGTCACGTGCCAGCACGTGACCCTTGGTCACGTGTGAGCACGTGACTGCAAATTGGGGTCTTTTTTCAGCCGCTTGTTTATACTTTTGCATGACAGAATTTACTTCTGTAATGACATCACGTGTCAACATGTGACCTTTGGTCACGTGTGAACACGTGATACCACTTTGAGGTAACTCCTGATTTTTAATCAGGGAACAATATATATATGAAGAAACACCCACATATATATATACGCATATACACACATCAACATACCAAGTGTATGTGTGTGGGTGCGTGTGTGCAACAACATATAACCTAAGGTTCACGATTAAGGTAAATAACACTAGGGATAGATCATTCTACGAATACACCTAATCTAGTCTACAGTCTCCCAGAAATCCTTTTTTCCAAGTATCCATCTCGCAAGCTATATATATATAATATAGATATCGTATTTTACGGTTGCGGGGGTGCTATATGCCATCCACCCGACTTCCCCCGTAGATATACATCTATTCACCTTGATTCTCACTTTTCGAAGTCGATGACGCCACGCTCTCCCTTTTCGTACGATGTCCATGCGGGGTACTTATAGTTTTCAATACGTTATATCGTAAACATGAATCGAATACGAAAAAACAAAACGGCACAAGAAACACACATAGGTTAGAACCTATGGTCTACGCATGCAAGAATAGTCATACAACTCTCGATGTTGACGTACAAACATCCAACGATCGAGATAAAACACAAATATCAAAACTCAAGTTATTAAAAACCACAAAACCCAAAATAGCAACTTAGAAAAATAGCTCTAGATTTTGACTCGGGATATTTGGTACTAAACAAACAATACAGGGGATAGTTTATAAGGGGTAGAAGCTACTGGAAAAAACCCAACCCCAATCTCCCAAACAAGTCCGGCGAGATTCCCATTATACCCGGTGTCTCCGGCCCCACAGTGGAACTTGGTTATCATCTATCTGTGGTGGTTTTCTAGTGGTCTTTCTAGGTTATTGAAGTCGTTTGATTTTTCTACACACACTCCAAGTTGCTCCAGATTCCCTGTGGGCCTTAAAAACCACAAAATACAATATCAGCAAAATTCTAAGGTTCAAGTCTCGATTTGGTCTCTAATACATCACTAAGGTCATCTAAAACACTCACTATGCCTCAAATACACCTTCACAATTCAAGATAAGCCCTAACGCTCATCTAGGAATTTTCAAATATCACTAAACCACAATATCTTAACTCTAAACCATACTAGAATATACTACACACTGCTAACTTAACTAAATGTGCAGATATATACCTCATTTGGCAACTCGAGAATTTTCTTGAGTTGCTCAAAGTCTTCAAAACCTCAACTTGATCCTACCAATAGGTTTGTAGTGAAATTTGGAGTGACTTTTATGAAGATGGCAAGTGTTTTGGTGTGGATTTTTGGGTGTTTTTGAGGTGGAGGAAGAGGAGGAGGAGAAGGAGAAGAAGAGAAGGAATGAAGATGTGAGTGTAATGAGCAATGGTTGAGAGAATAACCCCCCTTTTCCTTCTCTCTTTCTTTTCACCCCCTCTCTCTTCTCTCTTTCTCTTCTCTCTCTCTTTCCATGCCAAGACCATACGTCCATGTTCCCCCTTACTTTTATTTTTCTTTTAATTTTAAAACCAAAACAAAAACAACATTTAAAATGGTAAATGGAGCCATGGCTATATAAAATGCAACAAATCATTTGCAACATGTCATGTTGCATGAAAAATACATAAACGAGATTAATTTATAATTAGTGCCATGTTAATCAAGTTTAGTAGTAAATTAAATACAATTAACTATATAAAAATTTCTAAAATATCCAAATCACATAAATCCTTTCAAAATAAATAAATCATATTAACTTCCAAATATTTTTCAAACCATCGGTATATAATTATACCATTTTATTAAAATTAATTTCTATGTCTTTATAATATTTCATAAAATTTATTATTTTAATTAATTAAATTCCCAAAAATAATATTTTATTTTTCTGAAATGTTACATCTCCCAACAACCCTAGTACCAACGTCAATGGAAGTACACCACCACATCATACCTTTACCGTTCTACCACCTCCACCTATCATAGCCTCTCCACTCACTGAACAGGCGATACTTTTGGAGGCTATCAAAAACCTACTTGAGGGTCAGCAGGCTCAAAGCACGATTTTGCACGAGCAAACTGCTCTCCTTCAACAGAGTTTCATCCGCTCTGAAGCAGAAACACCGGGAGTGAAGCAATTTTGAGCATTACACCCGAATAACTTCTCAGGGAAAAAGAAACCGCTTGAAGTCGAGGAATGGGCTCAGAGCATAGAAGATGACCTAGACACAGCCCAAGTTCCAGAGGTGGCGTGGGTCAGAATAGCAAAACTCCAACTTACTGACAATGCCAGAGTCTGGTGGAAGGCCGAGGAGAGCCGTCTTGAGCATCTGGTCGAGTGGAAGACTTTCCGTGATCTCTTTGACGCCAAGTATTTTCTGGAAACCGCACACTTCGAGATGGAACAGAAGTTCATTCACCTGCAACAAGGATCCATGTGGGATAAGTCGGTGGATGAGTATGATGCAGAATTCACCATACTTGGCAGATGCGCCGCCCGTCTAATTCCTACTGCAGAAATCAGAGCCAGGCACTTCCAGCAAGGATTACACCCTGAGATCCAGGCTGCCGAAGCAACGGAAGAATACCTAACACATGAAGCAGCTTTGAAGTCATCCCGTCGCTATGAAGCTGTAATTAAGAAGAAGGGAAGGCCACAGTCGGTCGGTATGAAACGTATTTCCAACCAGATTACTGGAGGAGCCTCTTCTAGGCGATCTCTCTCAGCGCCAGCTAGGAGGATCATTTTCCGAGTCTGAACCAAACTTCTGTATCTATTGTAAGAAGACCGGACACCAAGTCAAGGATTGCCGTCGAGCGAATGGTCTTTGTCTGATATGTGGATCACCCTCACACATATAGGAACTTGCCAACACAATCGAACTGGCCCAGCCCCGTAGCTAGACCAATTATTCAAGCTCCACCTACTCGGTTAGCCCTTCCTACATCACCTCCACGTGGACCATCTTTACCTCATCAGCCATCGATATCCCATCATGCACAGAGAAATGTGCAGAGACGTCAGGCCTTCACTTTGGCGGCCGTAGAAGCCGAAGCTATAGGTCAAGGTAACAATGGTAAATCCCCTCCTATCTTTTTCAGCCTTTTCAAATTCTTTCATCTAACCAAACATTTTCATGCACTTTCGGTACAATATCAGTAGTTCCTTCACCAATGCTGTAACCAAAATTTTCTTGAATCTGTTACAACTTCTTCGTATAAATTTCGAGGACAAAATTTTTATAAGGAGGGTAGAATGTAATGACTCTGAAATCTCTGTTCAGAAATTCTTCTGTTATAATACAGAAAAGAGTTTTACAGCCTAAGTTTGAGTTATAAATTACTTCTTTCAATTAAAAGCAAGAAGCCACTTGTAGCTCACTGGTAAAGCCCTTGCACTGCTATGACGTAGCCCTTGTGTTCGATTCCCATCACACACAATTACTTTTTTCTAATTTTTTTAAAACTTTTTGGAAGCCCAAAAGATTGCACGTCTAATACACGGGGAAATGAAAATTTCAGAAAAATCAAACATGTGGAAAATGGAGTAAACACTGAGAAATACAAGTGGCATAAATCTCGAGACCCATCTCTCAAGATCGACCGGCCGTTTTTCCCCTAGGGCCGGTGGGGATGGTCGAGGGGCATCTAAAATGCTCCGTGTTTTGCACACATGACTCTTCAACTCCGATTAACTCCTCTGCACAGTTTGATTTCCCTGCAATCAAACAGAGACCCTTTATTTCACAATTTAACAAAATTTTAATGCTTTTAATCCACATTTTTAATTTCCAAACCCTAATTCTCCACTATAAATACCACCCTCATGCCTTAGCTCTTCACCATTCTGAAAATTCTAGCCAAAACTCTTTAAAAAGTTCCTAGTTTAAGTGAAGTAAAGTGGAGTTAGCGAGCAAGTTGGTTCCGGCGAAAATCGAAGCCAATTCTGGAGCTCCCGCGACACCACGAAGCCTCATTCCTCTTCTTTAACCTCTTCTTGACATATTAAAATGGTAAGTCCCTCATAAACACCCTTTTGCTTCATTGAATTTATTTTTTAAACAAAATCGGTAAAAGTGAAGTTATTACTTATATCACCTTTTCTAAAACCGATAACTCCATTCTCCTTTATCATTTGGACAATCTAATTTTACCACTTCACTTGTAATCTTAATACCATTGTTTAGAATAAATTTTACCCAAGAATCTCATGTAGAACAATCATATTTGAAATTTTACATTAAAATACCTTGAACTTTGTTATCACATCTTTTCGACAAAATTGCTTAACAATACCTTTAGGAAAAATTCACAGGGTAACTACCCACCCCACACACACTTGGTTTCATAGCACGATACCTAGTTGTATGTGTTTTTGGTTCGAAGAATAACATTACAATAAAATACCACATAATTCTAAAACCGGATTTCATTTCATTTGCGATTATGTATCTACAACCCTCTTTAGGCGACCCGCTAACGGATGGTGTGGATTATCGCATATCTTTGGGCTAGTAGAATGAGATGCAGACCTACTGATGGAGCATTTGATCTCGAAAGGATTTAAATACGTTTTTTTAGAAATACGAATTTTCTAAATAAAATAAAATTATTTTTAAAATTAATATTTTATAAAATTATAAATCCATATTTTCAAAATATAATAAACTTATATTTTTCTAAAAATGAAAGATTAACAAATGCCAATAAAATACTATCAAAATACCAAAAGGACAAGTTTTTCATTAAAATACTATGAACTTTCAAATGCTAAGTGTTTATCACTAAAATACCCAATACTTAAAATCCATGCTCATGAAAATCCTAAGTAATACTAATCACCCTCGATCTTTTATTTTTAATCTATATTAATATATTTTTCATAAAACCCTCTCGAGATATCTATAAACAATATTTTAAGGATTCTAGTAAATATGGGTTTAAGCGGGATCAATTCTCTTGAGCCACAAGGAGCCGGAGAAAGTGAGTTCTTACCTATTTAAGGTAAACAATTTAACGGAGTTATCAATGGTAATTGTCTTGGAAAAAGACACAAATTCTGCCGTCCATGTGCAGCAGTTACCAATAACTCCCGAACCTGATTCAAGAGCTAAATCTGTTTACAAGTGTCTGACTCAGTCTGATTCCACTTCAAACCTGAATCCAAAATCAAACATGAATACTTGATCATAAACATTAATACTTGAAATTAAACATCAATATCAAACATGTATACTTGAGTTGACTTGACCGAACCATGGTTATAACTTGACATGACTACTCGAATTCTTGATTACATCCTGAACATGAATACCTAAACATTTTATATCCATGGTTTTGACAAGACTTGTAAATATAATCTATACAAAACATTATGCAGGGATAAAGGGGTAGATTGGTACGAAACGTATATCGTGGCACCAGAGGTCACTTAAAAAACACCTACATGAATTCACATGCCATTTTCCCATAAGTTATGACGGGGTCTTGTACTACATATTACCATAGTCCACGGGGTAAGATAGACTCCTCTCGTATACATGAATACCTTCCAACCACGTTATAATAACTATAATATATCGGTAATCAATCATATACAACTTACCTGTTCATTTCACATTACTCCTTATATTCTCTTTCTTCTTTTGGGACTTACCGAGCGCTAGTTCGCTGACGACATTCCTTTCTATTTCTTTCTTTGGAATGTTCGTCAGGAGGACAGGACTCTCAGGAGATCGAGCCTAACCAGGAGGACATGGACCAGCTTGCGGCACATCCTGACTTCTAGTTCCTTGTACTTACGTACTTACCTGTATACCGTTGTTTAGGCACTGCTTATTATCATTGTATCTTTTCATGTAAAGATGAATGTAAATAAAGTTGCTATTTTATTTTAATACTCTTGTCATTCTTGTATATTTTTATATATTTCTTAATTATGCTTAACATATTTATTTCTTAGTAAATACGTTACAGCATGCCACGTCACTGTTTCCGTCTACTAGGAAGCAGGGCGTGACATAGTGGGAACACACATGAGACACTATGGCGATCTCAGGTCCTTACGGATTTCCCTGTACTCATGTCACCATAGAACTGCTACCTAGCATTGGTTTATTACTAACTAGGAGTTCTTGGTGAGTCTGTCCAGTGTAACTCATCCAATGAGCACATGTATACAATTCTCGATGTCTAAAACCAATCGCTTCAGTATCAGCTATCGCCCTCCAACCAGGTCAGGAAACATACACACTAGTCTAAACTGGAGTACCAGTGTCCAGTCTCGATACTCCTACGACTAGGGACATTTAAGGATGTGCTTATCGACCACCCAGGCCCCACTAGTATGATCTTCATCTTCGTCCTGGTAGTCAAGAAAAATCCTAGGGCTTTATCTCATGTCTAAATGATACGTGATAGCGAATAAAATGTATCACATGAAAAATAAAGACAAACCAGATAGCACACTATCATCTCGAGTAAGATTGCACTCTCGTATAGGTCCTCCTTCAATTAAACTAATTGACTTGAGGGCACCTATATCCAATAGAATGCGTTTTTAAAAACAGAGAACTTATAGATAAACCTGAATGAAGTAAGAAAACCAACCCCTTGTCCTAAAGGACACCGGACAATATACATTACCATGTATAAGTCCCAAAAGTATACTAACTCAAATTTCGTGTGTCGTAGGTTGTATTTTGGTTAAGAATGTCTTACACCGTTATTCAATACACCTTATCTTATCCTCAACCGATAATGGTAAATGTCTGGAACACAATTTTCAAAATTTATATCTCACTTTATAAAATAAAGATATAGATATTTCATTTTAAAAATTGGTGCATAATGGTTATTCAAAACCAAATATTTGCTGTTAGGCAAATCCATACGATTTAATCCAATATCACCAATTGCTACGAATTCCGATATTGAGAATTCAATCGCCCATTTCCCAATATTCTATTCCTACTCAGCATTTGTAACACCGTACAGATGTAAGATCCAAATCCGGTACATACATACCTTGGAGTCAGAATTAATTGGGAAAACAGTTCTCAGAAACAATTACACAGAAAAAAAAATGAAGCATGAAATTGTTTCAAGGGGTGGCCAAGTATTCCTAGTAATTCCTTCTCCAATATCCAGATTCATGACATTAGTTGCAATTTTCTTTTCCCTCACATCAACCCCTTTATATGCCTCTACATCTTAACTTCTGTGCACCACACTTAGACTAATTGGTTTTCTTTATTTCCTACCTTTCGGCACCAGTCTAAGGTTTAGAAGAAAACTATCTAATAAGCGTAATAGGTGTACTCTCCTAATACAGGGAGCTCTTGAAACATGAGAGAAGGTAAAGGGAAAAACAACCGAATAATACAATCCAAATTCTCTAGAACCAGTGGCCATTCTCAACTGAAATAATTTCTTCGAGTTCGTGTGTAACTATACGATGGCCTTTCCAAACAATATGGATCATCGTAGCGATACAGAGTGTTATGAAGAAATGCAAAGAAAAAGTAGGAGTAGGAGAGATATATGCGACTTTGTTATGAATCATGACAATCCAAAACCAAAGTTTGTAAGAAGGTTAGTTTAACTTGGTTAATGAGTTTTAGTTTAAGGTAAGTCATGAGTCGCTGTCAGAGAGAGAGAGAAGAAACACTCAGCGTGCACTTTATCAAAATTAGATTGGTTAATCACTTTATCTAATCAGGATGGTTTCCACTGTTTTCTCGAATTCTCCTTCAAATCCTAAAAGGAGAATTAGTCGGGATCATCTACAACTTACAAGTTCGCTAACCGCTCAACCAGGCCAGTGTTGGTACTCCGAGGGAGGTCCCTGTAAGTGCACGGCGGCGCCCCGGCCTCCATCCCGAGGCCAAATGCGGAAGCGATGGTTAACTTTAATTTTTCTTGAACCGGCACCACCGCGCACTAAAACCCGGATCGAACCATTAACTAGTCCTAGCTAACTATAAGATGGGGAAGAGAGATATACCGACTGATCCGTGTCCTCCAGTCTTCTCGTCGTCGTCCCGATCTCCCGCGGAAGCTCCGGTCACCACCTCGTCGCCGGAAGGGTACCACGTCGCCGGCTTCTTTTACGGGCTCCCACCTCTATACCGAGGCAACTCGGGCACGAAGCTGGCGAGTCGACGTGCCCAAGGTTTGCTGCAGAATGGTGTAGAACCATGTCTCATTTGGGGTTATGGAGTTTGCCATTTGGTGGAGGAATGAACTATACTTTGGAGGTGGAACCATGGGATTTTTGTGAAGCTAAAAGACCAAAATTCCCCACATGAAATATTGGGACAGCCCCCCTTCAATGTGGCCGGCCATATGAGATGAAGGAGGAGAGAAAATGAGAGAGTGTATCAAAAATGAGAGAGGCCACACAATAATGCAAGAGGGAATCAAAAGAAATCATGAAAGAACATGATCACAAACACATCCACACTCAACCACAACCATCATCAAACATGATGACTCCAAAAGTCAAGCAATGATGAAGTGAACAAGTCAAGGTCAACAAGAGATATCATGAAGTAACAAAATGCAAAGAACCCCCTCCACTAATGCTTATTTGCACAATTGCAAATAAGCCCTCCTCCACCAATCTTCGGCCAAAGAAGGATACAAAGAAATATGGCCGAAACGGAAAGCAAACTGGCAACTCCAGAAAACTGGTCCCGTAATAAATTACAGGAAAAACCCCGCTACTGTGTATACACACCCGCATTTGTATTTCGTCCGAAATACAAACGCAATGAGGCAAAATCTACACTGTACTATACTAGGATCCGGCTTAAACCAAAGTCGGCTAGTATAATCCGTTCGATCCTGATCCGTGCAATAACGCACGTATCTGATCGAACACTGCCATATCTCCATACGGCCTCTACAGCGTTTCGCCCGAAAACTTGAGCAGCTGAATGTGGGGGACTCTAAAGACTCGTCAACACCTTGGTTGTGGATTTAACCACTAGCACGTCAGAGGTATAAGCCAATACGTAACGGGCTACCAGGTATTGACCAAAAGGGATGTCGATGAGCGAACTCATCCTGACACCCTACTGAGCCTGTCAGTGACAATATCCGTACAGTCCGGTCCGTTCGTCTATGAGCATCGCATGGCGGGCCTACGGGGTTGGTAAAAGTCAGACCCCCAAAAGCGATACAAGTCGTGTCGGAGTGTAGCCCAGAACACCCTGAGATACTACTGGAATACCTACCAGTAAATCTCCTGCCTCGGCCGAGGGCTTTGTGTAATGGCTCTCCTAGACACAGCGCGACCTCACCCCCAATACCGGGAGAGACGAACCCTGAAGATCCGATCACTGCCTCCATGTGGCTCGGGACTGTACCCAACTAAAACCCGTTTGCACGTCTCCTTTGAGCGTGGTAGGGTAGTAATCAAAGTACAGTGGGAACTCACACGAGACAAATGACGATCCCCAGGTCGATGAACTAACCTGTACACATGTCACCAGGGAACTGCCATCTGACGTCAGGTATAAGACCAACTAGCATGTTCCCGGCGAGTCCTGTCCGGTGTACTCATAACCCAATGAGCACCTGTATACATCTTAGGTGAGCCAACTGACACCAGTGGGTTGTGAGACCGGCCACCGCCCCTCGTCGGAGTCTCGACTGTATACACTAGTCTACTCTAGAGTATCGATGCCCTGTCTCGAAACTCCCACGACTAGGGACCTTTTAAGGATGTGCTTATAGACCCCAGCTCCCACTTATATGATCGCCCTCATACTGCTGGTGGTCAAGCAAGAATCCTAGGGGCTCTATCAACGTGTAATAGCGACATGTCAGGTCACCTAAAGCAGTACACGATGATAAAGATAAACCAGATAGCATACTATCATCTCGAGTAAGACTGTCCTACCGGGATAGGTCCTCTCTCGATCATTGCAATCACGTGCCTGTGATCCAATAATTGACTCTGAGGGCACTATCTCCAACAATCTCCCACTTGCACTCAAGGCTAATTATTGCGATGTCGCATACTCACAGCCCGTGTGATACCGAACACCCAACTCCTCTACTAGTCAGTCTTGCAAAGTTCGCTTGCGAAACTATTGCGTTCGAGGAATAGCCTTAGTGAGTGGATCCGCTTTGATGTTTCTTTCTATGTCTCTCTATATCTCAAGTTCGCGGAGAAACCCATCTCCTGAAATGAGTAATACCTGTCCAAGAATGTGTCTGGATGTCTGATGGGACCTAGCTCATAAATGAACTCCAAATCCAAACTTCTTAGACTGAATCGTCAACTGAACTTAATCAGTATCCTGCGCCAAGTCTCCCTCAGTAATTCCTTGGATCACCTGTCCAAAATACTGCCCCTTGTCAGAAGGAAAAACTATAACTCTGACAACCTCCTTGTCATCCATGTCACCTTGGAAGCCTGGAATGATAACTGTCTCCCGAAAGAGGCTGTCGTTATCATATCCCTAGAACATCCACTTATGTTCTAAAACTGCTTCCGACTGTTTCTCCAGGATTGGATCAATGTCAACTTATTGCATCTAGTGTAAGAACAACATTTGGTGTGGTGCTTGATATCTCATGATTGACTCAATTGCCTGAGCAAGTGATCTGCCAATCATGCACATCCCTCTCCCATTTAGTCTGTAAGACACCTTTAGAGAGGGTGACTCCATCACCTGCAGGTACACTACCGTGCCAGGAGTCGTCCATTCTAAATACTCTTAGAATGCTGTCTAAGTACCCCGATTGGGAAACCATCCAAATCTAGATCCAAAACCATAGATCTAGTAACCAGTATGTCTGATATAATGTCCAAGTCCCATGTGGAGAAACTACTGTGTGACGACCAAAGTATAACCGATCGTAGTATAGGAATATCACTTCCTACTTTGTGTATGTCATCCAAGTACCAGGACATCACACCCTACTACCTTCTTAACTGATCCATCCCTATTCTGATGAAGTCAAAACTATGACTGTCACATCAGAAATAGATGATCTATCTCTGCTATATCTGCTTTAGTCTATAAATAGACAAAAGCCACTTGTCCATCAATGCTTCCGCTGCTCCCACTGACCACGACAACCCTCTGGCTGAGTCATATGGACGTACACTTCTAAAGCTAGTTTAGAACGACACGATACTCATCCTCCTGCCGGGTCTCACGGTCTGGAACAACAGCAATGGAAAGTCTGGGTAAACAAGAACTTCCCTGTCACCGTCTTTGAGGCTACCGAAGTACCTCTCGGGTGCCTGAAGTTACCCACCGTATCTGCGGAGTGGCCAATGGAATGTCAAACCAGATTGAATCTTTAGGTTCCTATCAAATCTTCAGTAATCGTTTGTGGTTCTGGAATCACTTCCAGTTCTACCATACTCCCACTGCTGTTTTCTGAAAAAATCCATTTTTAATAAAACTGTGGCGAATCAAGAACAATATCACTATTGATCTTCCAGATGGTAGAAAGTCAACCCTCGTCATAGCCTGGGTCAACCCACAAACAGCCATTACAGAAACGTGCCTTGAGTTGTCCAGTGTCTGGTTTTAATCATAAACCGGACAACTCCCCGTACCTTAACATCGTTAAGATATGAACTGTTCTATATCCAATATAGAACTAGAGGCACTGATTTAATTGAACCAGATTCAAATCATGCAGCTATCTCCAGTGCATGTTAAGTAAATGGAAGGAGGCCGATCAGCGTTACTCAACTTAGGAATGCTTCCAATTATGAGTAACCTGAAAGAGAAGCAAGTTCTCTTAATCATTACTATCAACTGAATACCATATACAAGTATCTACATCTTCGATCACTTTGAAGAATCCCGATACTTGCTACACCTGGTTCTCTACTCTATTCAAATACCTATAACTTCTCCAAATTCGGACCCTGTGTTTCCACGAAACACCTGTCTAAAAACTAGAGAAGTCATAAGTAAACCGAATATAGTACGAGGACCAACCCCTCTGTCCTGATGGACCCTGGACAACATACAATACTCTGTATAAGTCCCTTGAGTCTGATAACTCATTTACTGTGTATCGTAGGTTGAAAACTGTATTATGGTTATGAAGAATTACACCGCTGTTTAATGCTCCTTACCTAACCATCCACTGATATAGGTAAATGTCATGGACATAATATCAAAAAGGTATATCTCACTCTATAAAAATAGACGTACAGATATATCAATTTGAAATTGGTGCATAACAACGGATATTCAAAACCAAATAATTGCCGACCGGCAAACAGTCCAGGTGACTTCCTCAAATATCACCGATTACAATGAATCCCGATATAATGAGGATGATCACCCAATTCCCAATAACTTACTCCCACTCATCATCTGTAAAACCATACAGATGTGAGAATCGTACCTGGTAAATACATACCCTGGAGTAAGGACTAATTGGGAAATCAGTTTTCTTTTAACAGTACACAGTGAAACTGAAACATTGAAATGTTTCGATGGGGTATCTCGGTATTCCTAGTAATGCCTCTTCCAGATTCACGACTGTAACCGTATAATTCTTTGCCACCTCTCCAAATCCCTTTATATGTCTTTAGTCATTACCTCCTGCACACCCCTTTAGGCCAAATGGTTTTCTTCCTTCCCTACCGTTCGGCACCAGCCTATGGTTTGGAAAAAGACTATCCAATAAGCATAATGGGTGTACTGTCCTAATCCTAGGAGCACTCGCAATGCGAGAGAAGGTGAAGATAAAAGACAACCTGAATAAATCTTATTCCTATTTCTCCTGAACCAGAATCCATCCCCGAACTGGAACAAGTTCCTTTCGAGTTCGTATATAACCATACGATGGAGTATCCAATAAACTGTGGATCTTCATAGTGATACGGAGTGTCCTGGAGAAATACAAAGGTGAAGTGGGAGTGGTAATGAAATACCTGGTTTGGTCGTGAATATCAGTTGCAATTTACTTTGCCCTCTTACTAATCCCTTGCTTTGTCTTAACTTAATACCTTCTGTACACCATCGTTAGGCTAATTGGTTTTCTTCATTCCCTACCGGTCGGCACCTACCTATGGTTTGGAATAAGACTATCCAATTTGCGTAATAGGTGTACTATCTCCTAAACCAAGGAGTACTCACAACTCGAGAGAAGGTAAAAGGAAAAGACAACTGAATAATCCTATCCGTTTTCTCCAGAACCTGAAACCATCCTCGAATAAATCCCTTCGAGTTCGTATCTAACCATACGATGGTTTTGTCCAATGGAAGTGGACGTTCGTAGTAATACGGGGTGTCCTGGAGAAAAGGGTAAAAGTAGGAGTGGCAATGAGGTTTGCAACTCTGACAATCCAAAAGCCAGTGTTTAAGAAGGTTCGGTCAACTTGGTCTTTGAGTCATAGTCTTAGGGTCGGGTCAATGGTCGCTGCCAAAGAGAGAGAGAAAAGAAACACTCAGCGTGCACTCTAACCTAGATCAGAATGGTTACCAATTTATCTAATCTGGAAACCTTCCACTGTACCGTCAAATTCTTCTCCAAACCCAAAAGAAGAATTAGTCGGGGTCACCCGAGGAGTAAACAAACTCATCAGTGAGAATCGGGATCCAACAATCATCGCATGACAACGTGGCGGAATCCGCTCACGGTATCACACTCCAGAAGGTATGCGCATATCTGGCAAGTTTCAGTTCTTTTGAAACTCCCGATGTGATTTTCGCCCCATGCTCTTATGACCTTGACGAAGGTCAACAAATCATAAGTCACATGTCAAGTTCCACCCGTCATTGTCCAGGTTAATTTGAACCCACCCGTACAAGCTCTTGACGAAGGTCAACAAGGCTATACGACTGTCCCAAACCAACGCATCTATCTATGCAACAGAAAGGCAACAAGCAGCTACCATACACTATGCCTTGACGAAGGTCAACAAACATAGCATGAATACTACGTGCTACCCGTCTGAAACGACGGAGGGCTACGAATGGTTTCTGGCGAAAACCTTTAACGTAATGAACTTGATATCGTTGAAGGAACGGATAGCTTTTATAAAAATATAGTGACGAAAACCATTGCTAAAGAGGTCACTCCCGGTGAGGGGATCTCGGCTCTTTCCCCGTAGAATGAGGTGCAGGATATTCCAACTGAATACCATGGTGCAAAGCAAAAGTAATCGGCTATAGTGAAATTATTGCCCTGACGCAAACTTTTTGTCCAAAGGGTCACTCCCGGTGAAGGGATCTCGGCCCTTGCCTCGTCGACTGAGGAGCAGGATATTCCAACTGAATACCACGGTGCAAAACAAAAGTGAACGTCCTTGCAATAACAGCTTTTTGAAAAGTGTTCCAACAACATCAGATTAGGTTTGTTTTTAACTTGCATTGATCCGAATCAACGCAGTCCCATCAATTGATCACACCACAAAGAACGAAAATATACTGATGTACGTATATGCCATCCGCATTCGCCACTGGGTCCCGTCATTACCCGTTAGGTTAGCTAACTAACGACAGAGCGGGGACTGGACTAGCGCAGATGCAAAACATATACAACATCTACTAGTATATATATAATATATAATTTTCGCTCAAGGCGTGATAAAATGCAACATCACAGAAATGTACAGCATCATAGAACAATACAGATATTTGGGATCCCCGGGTTTCACAGAGCCACTACTGAAACCCGACGTTCCCCTAGTCGTGTGGATAGCCTGTGCAATGAAATCCTAGACCCCTACGGGCGCGGCAAGTTACCCGCCAAAACCTGAAGCGAGGCGGCCCCCTTCAGCGACGTGAATGGACCACCCGGCACTTCACGGAATCCGACAACTTGGGCACCCCTCCTGGGTCAACCTGTACCCCCTACGAGTGCGGCGAATAGCCCGCCAATTCTAGAGTAAAACCCCCTCCGTCTCAATGCCATGAGATGCGGGCTTGTTGCCCTCTAGAACCCGGCTATCCGTGCACCCCACCGCGGGGGAATCCTAGTACAGAAAGTAAAATATACATACAACGGGTACATCGACCGCAACCTGGTCGTGCCCCAAAATAATAATATACAAACAGGCAGTGACGGCAGTCCACATGTCGGATGCTCGCCCCGCAATATCAAATGTACATAATACAACAAAAATGTACTACCACTGCAACCAGGCTATCCCCCACGACCGATCCGCAACATCACAGCAAAATCACAGAACATCAACGTGAAAGTCACGTTCGCAAATCCGTCTAACCGGGCTATAGCAGTTAGACTGGATTTACCGATCAAGTGACATTCACGGTCGCAGATATAATATAAATACTGTGAACTAATGTGTTTAAAATATCCGATCGATCAAATTTTAACAAGTGGGCCCCAAGTACTACTGTAGCATATCAAGAAATTTTGGGCCCAAACAAAGTATACCAAAACCCCTATTTTCAGCCCACAAGCCCCCTGCAAAAAATTGGTGACGTGAATCCAAATTCCTGCGGCGGAACCGCGGCCAAAGAGGGGTTGTGGACGCGGTTCCGCGGTCGTACGGAACGATCAGGTGACCAAAATTCTACAGTGTTCTTAGGATTCCCTGCACATCATTCTGCAACATACTGAAAATTTATGGACTCCAAAAAAATTTCGACAGAAACTGATGTGAAGAAAAATACGGTTTTTGGAAAATTGTTCGATTGGAAATGTAAACACATTAGACAAAGCTAGACTATGTTAATGGCGAGGCTCTAGTACCACTGTAAGTGCACGGCGGCGCCCCGGCCTCCATCCCGAGGCCAAATGCGGAAGCGATGGTTAACTTTAATTTTTCTTGAACCGGCACTACCGCGCACTAAAACCCGAATCGAACCATTAACTAGTCCTAGCTAACTACAAGATGGGGAAGAGAGATATATCGACTGATCCGTGTCCTCCGGTCTTCTCGTCGTCGTCCCGATCTCTCGCGGAAGCTCCGGTCTCCACCTCGTCGCCGGAAGGGCACCACGTCGCCGGCTTCTTTTACGGGCTCCTACCTCTAATACCGAGGCAACTCGGGCACGAAGCTGGCGAGTCGACGTGCCTAAGGTTTGCTGCAGAATGGTGTAGAACCATGTCTCATTTGGGGTTATGGAGTTTGCCATTTGGTGGAGGAATGAACTATACTTTGGAGGTGGAACCATGGGATTTTTGTGAAACTAAAAGACCAAAAATCCCCACATGAAATATTGGGACAGCCCCCCCTTCAATGTGGCCGGCCATATGAGATGAAGGAGGAGAGAAAATGAGAGAGTGTATCAAAAATGAGAGAGGCCACACAATAATGCAAGAGGGAATCAAAAGAAATCATGAAAGAACATGATCACAAACACATCCACACTCAACCACAACCATCATCAAACATGATGACTCCAAAATTCAAGCAATGATGAAGTAAACAAGTCAAGGTCAACAAGAGCTATCATGAAGTAACAAAATGCAAAGAACCCCCTCCACTAATGCTTAATTGCACAATTACAAATAAGCCCTCCTCCACCAATCTTCGGCCAAAGAAGGATACAAAGAAATATGGCCGAAACGGAAAGCAAACTGGCAACTCCAGAAAACTGGTCCCGTAATAAATTACAGGAAAAACCCCGCTACTGTGTATACACACCCGCATTTGTATTCCGTCCGAAATACAAATGCAATGAGACAAAATCTACACTGTACTATACTAGGATCCGGCTTAAACCAAAGTCGGCTAGTATAATCCGTTCGATCCTGATCCGTGCAATACCGCACGTATCTGATCGAACCCTGCCATATCTCCATACGGCCTCTACAGCGTTTCGCCCGAAAACTTGAGCAACTGAATGTGGGGGACTCTAAAGACTCGTCAACACCTTGGTTGTGGATTTAACCAATAGCACGTTAGAGGTATAAGCCAATACGTAACGGGCTACCAGGTATTGACCAAAAGGGATGTCGATGAGCGAACTCATCCTGACACCCTACTGAGCCTGTCAGTGACAATATCCGTACAGTCCGGTCCGTTCGTCTATGAGCATCGCATGGCGGGCCTAGGGGGTTGGTAAAAGTCAGACCCCCAAAAGCGGTACAAGTCGTGTCGGAGTGTAGCCCAGAACACCCTGAGATACTACTGGAATACCTACCAGTAAATCTCCTGTCTCGGCCGAGGGCTTTGTGTAATGGCTCTCCTAGACACAGCGCGACCTCACCCCCAATACCGTGAGAGACGAACCCCTGAAGATCCGCTCACTGCCTCCATATGGCTCGGGACTGTACCCAACTAAAACCTGTTTGCACGTCTCCTTTGAGCGTGGTAGGGTAGTAATCAAAGTACAGTGGGAAATCACACGAGACAAATGACGATCCCCAGGTCGATGAACTAACCTGTACACATGTCACCAGGGAACTGCCATCTGACGTCAGGTATAAGACCAACTAGCATGTTCCCGGCGAGTCCTGTCCGGTGTACTCATAACCCAATGAGCACCTGTATACATCTTAGGTGAGCCAACTGACACCAGTGGCTTGTGAGATCGGCCACCGCCCCTCGTCGGGGTTTCGACTGTATACACTAGTCTACTCTGGAGTATCGATGTCCTGTCTCGAAACTCCCACGACTAGGAACCTTTTAAGGATGTGCTTATAGACCCCAGCTCCCACTTATATGATCGCCCTCATACTGCTAGTGGTCAAAAAAGAATCCTAGGGGCTCTATCAACGTGTAATAGCGACATGTCAGGTCACCTAAAGCAGTACACGATGATAAAGATAAACCAGATAGCATACTATCATCTCGAGTAAGACTGTCCTACCGGGATAGGTCCTCTCTCGATCATTGCAATCACGTGCCTGTGATCCAATAATTGACTCTGAGGGCACTATCTCCAACAGTCCTCCATACTTTCATTGTTGGATATAATGTCATCAAGGCAATTATTGTAATTGCAGACACGCGATTATGATAATTGAGGGAGGACCTATACAGGTAGAACAATCTTACTCGAAATGATAGTATGCTATCTAGTTTGTCTTTATCTTTGATGTGTACATATTTTACTTGTTATTACGTGTCGCTAATACATAATGATGAAGCCCGTAGGATTCTTTCTTGACTACCAACATTATGATGGCGATCATATACGTAAGAGCTGAGTGGTCTATAAGCACATCCTTAAATGTCCTCAGTCGTAGGAGTATCGAGACTGGGTATCGATATTCCGGACTAGACTAGTGTATATATTTCGAGACCCCGACGAGGGGCGGTGGCCGGTCTCACAAACCATTGGTGTTATGTCACCTGAGGTAGTATACAAGTGCTCACTGGAGGTGAGTACACTGGACGGACTCGCCGAGAACTTCTATATGGTATTATATCTATCGTCAGATGGAAGTTCTCGAGTGGAATTAGTTTAGGTTTGTCTTTTGACCTGAGATCGTCGTTTTTCTCGTATGAATTCCTATTGTACTTTGATTACTACCCTACCACGGCTCAAAGGATTCGTGCAAACAGGTTTTAGTTGGGTACAGTCCCGAACCACATGGAGGCAGTGAGCGATTGTCGGGGATTCATCTCTCCTGATATTAGGAGTCGATGTCGCGCTGTGTTCGGTTGGCTATCACCTTAAATCCGTGGCCACGGTGGATGAGATTTACTGATATGAGTTCAGTAGTTTCTCAATTGGTGATGAGCTTGACTCCGACATGACTTATCGGGTTATTAGAGGTCTGATGTTTCCAACCCCTAATCCCGGTATGCGATACTCTTAGAAGAAGAGACTGGACTGTACGGAGATTGTCACATTCAGGCTCAGTAGGTTTCAAACGGACTTAATTGTCGACCTCCTTTTCGATAGATACCTAGATAGCCGTTACGTACAGCTAGTGCCGCTGACGTGCTTATGGTTTTTGGATTTATCCAGTAAATCACTGCCAGCATATTATCGAGTCTTTAGAGTCCCACACAGAGGGTTTTCTCAATTCAGGTGATATGATATAGATGACGTATGTTGGTGCAGACAGGGTGTCTGATTAAATACGTGTACAGGCTACACGGATTTTAATCGGACAGTTGATAATACTAGCGGTTTAGGATTAAGCCGGATTATTAAATCAGTTTTTGATTTAATAATTTATATATATATATATATGTATATTTTAGTATTATTGTTCACTTTTCATTTTCTTTCTCTTGGCTATTCGTATTTTTGTATGAGTACGTGTATATGTATTTCTGTACGTATACCGGGTTGTATTCTGTATTTTTATAGAATTTGTTCTAGAAGATGGACACTTCATTTCTTGATTTTTCTTTTATAGAAAATCGAAAATGAAGTGGAGGATGAGGCGTAAAGAAGTATGGTAGAGAGGTATGGGTTGATTATTATATGATATATTTCATTTGGATACACTATTCTTCCATGGTTGCAAAAATCAAGCCATTCATTCTATGCTTGGTAATTTTTCTTCACAAAAAAGACTTAGCCATTTTCCATGACTTCTTCTTCTTCTTCACCTCCTCCTCCTTCTTCTAGGTAGCCTACTTGAGCATAGAAAAGAGAGAAAATATAGTGAAAATATTCCTACATCTCCACTCTCCATTCGTAGTGAGCGTCGGTCCTTTCACTAAGTGAAGCCGGAGCTTGGATCGGTTTCCCTAAGGTGGATCTTCTTCGGCAAAGGCGGTCTCCACTCAAGCTCGATCCAGACAACATACACGGAGCTTGGAGGGGTCATCCACTATTGGGTGTACATGCGTCGAAGGTAGTAATCTATATCTTTGCATGCTTGGTTTATTAGTTTAGGAGTTTGGATCGATTTTAGGTTCGGGGTTCCTTCGTGTTTGCTTGAATTTTTTTCGCCATCCGCGCTTCCACTGTGCCGCGGGCATTAAGGAACCCTACATTCACAAGGACCCAATTAAATAATCCCGTTTCCATAGAGGTGTAACCTCGTTAACACTTTCTAGACACCTAATAGGTTAGCTAATTGTGAAGTGAAAATCTCCCGATGAGTATTACCTACACATAAGTAGGAATCGGGACCCAACTATCATCATGTGACATCTTGACGGAAGTCGACTGTTTAATGCCGAAGACAGGACTGAGACGTTGAGACGTCTAGCCTGAATTTGGGGGCAGATCCTATATGGAACATATCCGTCCACCTCTTCGAAGATGTCAAGTTGATTTATGACACCGTATATCGGAGGTTTGGACGGATGCGACTGACGTAGCGTGACTTTATCAGATTCCTCCTCATTTGTGAGGGTTTTTTTGATTGTAATGATGCTCTTCCCTGCAGGCGCAATCCCCTGCAGTTATTTACGTTATCGCGTTATGATAACAACTTTCACCTGCTCCAAGCAGATCACTTCGTGTCATGTCATATATATTGTTTATTATAGTTGCCCGTAGATTGTATACGAAGACTAGTTTATGTCGTCGCCCGCAGGGCACGGATTAATCCAAAGCCGTATGTGTGTGGAGGGGTTGAACTTAGGTCATATGTTTCATCAGTTTAGGGGTTTAAGCATCGTTAATCTTGTTTTAGATTAAGGTCGACTTAAAATAATTGAGAGTATGGGCTAATGATACGTTAGTCTTATATTAGACTAAGATCAACTCAGACATACAGTTAAAGATCATTGACCTTATTAAGATCAGCTTCATAAGGGTGAGCATATGGGCTCATTTGATTTATAAACATGGAAGTTTAACTTCAGAAAAAGCTTAGTCCCTTTTGGACTAAGTATTGGGCTTTCTATTGCCCGTCCAGTGCTGAGCACTCAGTTTATGTGACTTACGTGTATATCACGTGAAACACTCAGACTTGGGCGTTGCCCTATCAGTGCTATGTACTTAGTTATTTAGACTATGGATATAATATCCAGATTTTGTATTGGCGCTCATATGATATCATGTGGGGCGCTGAGACTCTGGCGTTGCCATATCAGCGCTAAACACTTTTTTATACAGCGCTCATGTGGATATCATGTGGGTTGCTAAGGCTCTAGCGCTCACATGAGTATCACATGAGACGCTCAGGCTTTAGTATTTTTTAAAACACTTACACGTATGGCACGTGAGGTAACGAGTCTTTGCTTATGGACGCTCATGTATATGACACGTGAGGCGCAGTCTTCACATGGGCCTTCTGTGTCCTCACATGGATATCATGTGGGGCGTTCCCTTCATTATTTCTTTTGGAGCGCTCATGCGGATATCACGTAAGGTGCTGTGTCCTTAGAGATTTAATCTCTGCTTCTGTTTTTTAGAGAAATTAAATTTTTGTTAATGGTATTTTGACCATTAACGATCACCAAGATCACTATTTTGAGGATTTAGGATCAGGTTCTTTAAGAACCGAGTTCTCAATTATAAAGTAACTAAGTTCCTGGAGTATGAACTCTATATATTTTCATGTTCTTTTCTCCACTGTTCTTTCAACCTCGTTCTCCCATGAATCTCTGATTCTCAAGAACAAGATCTTCCCGATGAGAATTAAATTCTCAACTTATGGGAGACATATCTTATGAATCTCAGATCCAGAGAAAGAACTATGTTCTTTTTTAGAGGGTTAAACCCTTATATATATGGTAGGTAAAAGAGATATTTTGATCTCTCTACTTTATTTACCTAGGGTTTGAAGGGAGCAAGATGATCTTTCTTCAAAAAGAGAATTAAATTCTCGGTTGTTTTTGTGGAAGTCTATCGAGGGGATTTTCTCTATTGCAGAAGCTTATATAGGGTTTTCTGTATATGAGACTTGAAGTCTCGGGTCCTTTATATAGGTGAGGAAAAACTGTTGATTAGTTTAAGAAAATCTCTCATTGAGAGATATCAATTGATCTCAAAAATCACTCAGGGAATTTTGTCCACCGTTGGATTTTTGATCCAGTGGTTTTTTGTTTAAGAGAAAATATTTTTTGTTAGGTTTAATATGATCAGGAAAATATTTTCCTAACAAAGGGTCTTCTGATTTGATCGGTGATATTGTAATCACCGTTGGATTTTAAATCCAAAGCTTCTCTTTTCAAAAGAGAAAAATATTTCTAGTTTTAGAAAGATCAAGGGAAGATATTTTCCAAATAGAATTTAATTCTATCTGAAGCTAGTGCATCAAACAGATGCGCTTATGTGGCTTTCACATGAGGGCTGTCATATATAAACAATAGCAGCGCTCACGTGCTTTGCACCTGAGCGCTTACGTGTTAAACACGGAGGGCCTTGCTTGTGTTTTGATTTATTTGTATTCAGCGCTCACATGTTTTGCATGTGAGCACTGACATGTCTAACACGTGAGGCTTATATCCTAGGGTTTAACCCTTACTGATGCCGGAGGTCACACGTTTTGCATGTGAACCCTCACTTGCTTTGTATATGGGAGGGTTTCGTTTCCTCTTCTCGTGATTTTTTTGGGCCATCCTTTTCTTTTCCTACACTCTCTTTTTGTCAGTGCTTGGGAATAGTTCCAACTGACACCATGCGCAACATTTTTTGTATCAAGCCTTGAATGCTTCTCTTTATAATTTGAAAGAGTGCTCATCTTCTCCTTCAGAATCATAGAGAAAGAGCCATTTTTCCACAGAGAGAACCATGTCTTATGCTCGCTTGCATGCTCCTTGACAGCTATAGGAGGTGCCTATCGGGGAGATTATTCCTCGGTTTGCTGCACGTCTGGCGAATCCCGCTCTCGCGAGTGATCAATGCGACACAGTTATACATGAGCTCATGATTCATAGAGGATCTCCTCTTCCTTCCATCTCCATATGGCTTTGCATGATTTTCCTTGCCGTTCTCGATGACATTCCTCCTCACCCAGCGGAGATGACTTTGGCAATGCTCGACGTAGCTGAGGATAAAGTTGACTGCTTTCAGGAGGCTAGTTTGATCTTAAAGTCTCTAAGGGACCGATCCGTTCATTTGCTGAGCCAGATATGGGCTCAGCAGTCCATCAAATTTACTTTTGCCGATGAGCACGGTACTGGTCGATGGGGAGCGAATTTTCATGAGAATCGTCGTTTCGCATTGGTTGAGAAGGCTAAGAGGGAATTAGAGAATTTTGTATACTGTTCTGATCCCATGTAGTTCTGATCCCATGTTTGGTGATCATTTCCCCGTAGAATAAGTTGTTTATTTAAATGCATTGTTTTAATCGTTGACTGATGAATATTTCACCTCCAATAAATGTCCTTTCATTGATTGAAACATTTAAACATATGTGCATTTTGCATGTGCGCAGGTACATGTGGCAAGCGTATGCTCATATGCTCTTGAGCCTTAGAAACTTCTGCTAAGTGCGAACGCCAATGATGTGTGCGTATTCTGCGCACGTGTCACTCACTAACCTTCAAACACATGCATATAAGTGTACCTTCAACGTTATTTCTTACTCAAATTCGCACATATATGTAAGTGAGCATTTAAACAGATGTGAACAAATTCCCCCCACCGGCTGTGCACACGTGTCTTTCATATGTGTGCAGCGGTGTAAAACTGTCCACTATTCAATCTCCCTTGGGATTTCGCGAGTAATCGGACCGTCGCAATCAAGTGGGAAGTTGCACCATCATGTAGTTGAACCGTCATAGCCCTCTTATAAATAAGGCATATCTCCCGATCGTACTTGCTCCCCCGAAGCTTTAGCCTCTCACTCTTTCCTCCCAAGTACCATGATGATCACTTGTATACCATTAGGGACATCGTTTCTCACAACATCATTCATTATTATGGGCCAAGATATACTGACGATCAGTGCAAAACCGTGCTGCATCGCTTAGAAGCTCATTGCGGACAATTGCTTCCTTGCTGCTCTTCCCTTCTGCAGATGGTGTATAAAGCAATCTGGGATGCCTTGCCCAGAAACCGTTAGGTGATGCCGCTCCAAGCACTTGATCAGGCTGAAAACAATGTGCACTCAATCTACTTGATGGGCTTCATTTCAAAACAGCGAAGGGATAAAGCAATTACTCCCTTGCATCGCATATACCAACAAAGAGTAATCATAGCTTCATACGCTAGGACGAAAGATATTAGTGACGACCCCGAGGCCTGCCTCCATGAATGGAAGCACAAAAAGATGGAGGATGATGCTTGGGAAGCTTTGCTGAGCTTTATTTTTGAGTTTAGGAAACCATGTACTCATGCTAGTATCTTACCACTGTAAACCTTGTGTGATAAGTGTTGGATATGTATGCCCTAGAGGCCTGTATTGTATAGGATGCTAGGGATATATAAGTACAGGACAATCTTGCTCGGTTGTATATAGTATATTATTTGAGTTTTATTTATCTTAATATGTGTATTTCTTTCTCTTGTTGTTTTATATTGCTTACACATATTGATAAAGAATCGATACAGTAGTATACTATTATGGTTTGATTTTATCTTAACATGTGCATATGTTATACTCGATATCACATATGGCGGATACATGTTGATAAAGCCCGTAGGATTTTGCTTGACTACCAACGTTATGATGGCGATCATACTTATGGGAGCTGGGTAGTCCATAAGAACATCCTTAAAGGTCCTAAGTCGCAGGAGTATCAAGACCGGATATCGATATTCTATAGTAGACTTGTGTATACGTTTTTAGACCCTGACGAGGGGCGGTGGTTGATCCCACAGCCATTAGTGTGATCACCTAAGATTGTATACAGGTGCTCACTGGGGGTGAGTACACTGGACGGACTCGCCAAGAACCTCTAGATAGTATTATACCTATCGTCAGATAGTGGTTCTCAGGTGACATGAGTACAGGTTAGTCCTTAGACCTGAGATCATCATTTATCTCGTGTGAGTTCCCATTGTAGTTTGATCACTACCCTACCACGGTTCTATTGAGTTGTGCAAACAGGCTTTGGTTGGGTATAATCCCAAGCCAGATGGAGGCAGTGAGTGATTGTCAGGGATTCGTCTCTCCCGATATTGGGAGTCGATATCGCACTGTGTACGATTGGCCAAAACCATAAGACCTTGGCCAAGGCAGTTGAGATTTACTGATGTTAAATCAGTATTTTCTCGGATTGGTCCTGATCCATATCGACACGACTTATCGGATCAGTAGGGGTCTGACGTTTACCATCCCCTAGACCAGGTATGCGATACTCTTAGACGAAGAGACCGGACTGTACGGAGATTGTCACGGATAGGCTCGTAGGGGTTCGGATGAGCTTGCCCGTCGGCCTTCTTTTCGACAAGTACCTGGGTAGCCGTTACGTACAGCCAGTTCCCCTGACGTGCTTGTAGTTGAACCTACTGCCAGAGTACTGTTGAGACTTTAGAGTCCCACACAGAGGGTTTCTCTGATTCAGGAGAAACGATGTGATGGCCGTATGTTTATACGGGTAGGGTTCCGATCGAATGATAATACTAGCCGGTTTAGAATTAATCCGGATTATTAAATCAAATATTGATTTAATAATTTACATATACATATTTTAATATGTATATTCTAGTGTCATCCAGGTTTTCGATAGGGCAGGATTCCAATCGAATGATAATACTAGCGGGCTTAGAATTAAGCTGGATTATTAAATCTGGTATTGATTTAACAATTTACATATACATATTTCGATATGTATATTCTAGTGTTATCCAGGTTTTCGATCGGACAGTTGATGATACTAGCGGGCTTAGGATTAAGCCGGTTGTTAGATCAGATATTGATTTAATACTAGTATTATATTAGTAGTATTATTCTATCTCTTAGGTTTTCGTATTTTGATGCAAATACGGGCATGTATATACGGTAGAATGTATTCCGTATTTATACGGAAAGACATTCTAGAAGAAGGATACCTCATCATGTATTTTCCATTTTATTTGTAAAATGAAAATGAGGTGTAGAATAGGAAATGAGGTATAAAGAAGAGAATGGTGTGAACCATGCTTGAATAGTATTGACAAATGAATTGTAAATTCATTTGTGCGAACTATTCAAGCATGGTTATGTTATTTTTATTGAAAAATGGATTTTACAAAATCATGCTTCATGATTTTTCACACAAGATTTTTCATTCTCACCATTAGCTTCTCTCTCCTCTCTAGCCTTTATTGAGTTCCTCTTCCTTCTTCTTCATCTTCCTCCCTACTATCTCATGTGTTGAGAATCAAAGGAGGAAGAGAGATAGGAATACTACTACTAAATATCACCACATCATCTAAGCAAACTAGATTAGCAAACTAGTTTGCTTAGTTTGCTTCTTTTTGAAGTAGGAGCTTGAATCAAGAACCTTCAGGTGGATCATCCAGGAACGAGGAGGCTGGCCATCAAGGTTGATCTAGGAGACCTCAAGGAGCTTAAGAAGAGGAGAGAAGACCCAAAGGACATGTGTCTTTAGGTCTAACACTCTATCGTAGTATCTAGACTCCTCTAGTTTACTAGATTCGATGTTTGGTTAGATTCCTCTAGTTTACCAGACTCCTCAAGGATGTGTTTTCTAGTGCCAGTTTTTTAAAAAGTTAAAGTTTTTCGTTCCGAAACGGCCGCGGTCGGCGGCCAGGGCGCTAGGAAACCCAACAATAGGTTGTTTTATTTGTCTTTCGCACTTTCCAGTAGTCTGTTATCCACCTTTTGATGTATGAATGAAAAATACCTCTTTATATATCCATGCTTTCTATTTAGTGCTGCAATGGATTGACTTAGTTGATGTAGTCATTTCAGAGTGTTTAGTTTATCCTTCCCTTAGGCTTATGGGCAAACTTGTCCTAACGTTAAATATGGATAACCCTTTTTTATGATAGGAGTCTGTTAGGTTTGTGATATTAGGTTAAGTCTATCGTACAATCGCGTTGACTGATATTCCCTTGATATGCAATCCCTTGAATTGTGGCTCAAGTATCTAGCGTTTGTCATGTCTCTGATCCCTTCTGAGGCTGGACAAGACATCTTCAAGTAGTCTTCTTAAGTTGGAATATCCGAATTACCCTCAGAAGATTCAGTGTTAGGTGTTGCCGTAGCGCTTTACTTGAGGTTAGACTTGATTTGGAGCCCCAATGAGTCATAACCGTGCCTTTCTAGGGTTGGATGACATCCAATGGTCTTTAGGCTTGCCATCAAGACCCAAAGCTAGGCATATGTCATCGTTTTGCTTTTGCTTTAATGATATTACGCAAATTCTTCACTAAAGTAGGGTAGAAATCCATATGATTTCTAGGCCGTATATAACTGGAGCTAGGAATATGCCATTACACCGATTTTCATTGACCTTTGCGCCCACACCTTGTTGAAATGAGGAGGAACGTCGAGATAGTCTCTTGGGTATAGAAGACTTGGTTCTTCTTTTGACGAAACATGGTGAGAAAATACGGTCCCCTTTCTTTCATTTTGTGCCCATAGATTGTATACAAGAGTCGGTATGGACCTACTTGCAGGGCAGAAAATTTTCTTTTTATATTATTTTTTCCGCGATTCTCTATCATTTCAGCTTTTTTTTATCGTGAAAGTCACGATTGCCCAAACATTTCGTCTATTTGTTCACGGTGCCTAATCATTTCGGCTATTTTTTTTATATTTGCTCACTGATTTTTATTGCGAGTTATCATTTCGGCTATATTTTTTCTTTTTCATAGTCATCAATTTTGTTATGAATCGGAGACTTGGGATCTAATACCAGCTTCGGTATCAATATCGCTACAACTGGAATATTGTCAGAAGCGACTCATCATATGCCTTTGGCAATTTCGGCCAATGGTAGCTTAGGTAACAGGTTTAGATCCCTGGTAACTAAGACTTTTTTGACTTTACGAGCCGTAAGGGTCTAATAAAGGTATTTCTCCCTATGAGTCGTGAGGATCTCATAGGTGTATTTTCTCCTTAGAAATCGTGTGGATTCCTAAGCGTGTTTTGCTCTTGTAAGTCGTAAGGATCTTACAGGAGTACTTTCTCCTTACCAGTCGAGGGGACTTGCAAGTGTTGTTCACCTTGTCAAGCAATATTTCTTATTTTTGGTTAGACTTAGTTTGGAATATATTTATTTACGCCCGTAAATTGTATTCAAGGGTCAATATTGGACCACTTGTAGGGCATAACTTTTGTGGGGTCATGATGGCTTAAGAACAGGTTTAGATCCCTGTAACTTAAGACTTTTGAATTCCATAAACCGTGAGGGTCATACAGAGGGTATATTCTCCTTACGAGTCATGAGGATCTCGTAGGTATATTTTCTTCTTGGGAATCGTATGGGTTCCTAAGTGTGTTGCTCCTTTGTGAGTCGTAAGGATCTCAAGCAGGTGTTTTCTCCTTACAAAGTCGAGAGGATTTCGCAAGTGCATCTTTCTTTCTTTTAACGACTTCATGCCCTTTCGGGTTTTCACAAGCTCGCCGGTAGCCCTGCTGTTTTTTCTCACGGCTCCCTTTCGGGTTTTCATCCGTGCCCATTTCTCTTGTGAACATACCTTTATTTTATGTCGCTTGAGGAGACAGGCGGCCCGTAAAGTAACACACTATCGGCTGTAGTTCACGGCATTTTTCAAAGGACCGCATCATATAGGGCTTGGGAGAGATATGAGTCGTTTTATGCCCGTGGATTGTATACGGTGGTCGATATGGAGATCCACCATAGAACAATATATTAGTTTAAAGACATTACGGTCCACCATTAGTTTAGAGACATTTCGATCCATAGGAACATACTATGGGTTCATATTGTTTGTGCCCGTGGATTGTATACGGTGGTTGATATGGAGATCCACCATAAGGCAACATATTAGTTTAAGGATATTACAGTCCATCATCATGTATATCATGAAGAGTATTAGTTTTAGGAACGTTTCGGTCCAACATTCCCGTATTCAGGACGAAATGATAGTTTAAGGACATTTCGGTCTGATACTAGTCTAAGGACGTAGTGGTCCGTTATTAGTTTAGGGACGGTTTTGTCCATCATTAGTTTAGGGACGTTTCGGTCCATGGCGCATATAATGGAGCGCATATCATTTGATACTACTTTCAAAGTTTTGACTCCGGAAGTTAGCGAGCGGACACAAGCGTCATCATCTATCATTGACCTAAATCGTGACTCTTCAAGCATAATACTTTTTGAGGAATCAACTGTTTATTGGACGAAATGGCCTTTCGCCATGCATATCCATGAGCAGGTAAGATCCACTTTGGTAGACCTTATCTATGATGTACGGGCCTTCATAGTTTAGCTCAAACTGTTCCCGTTTTGCACGATTAGGAATCATTGGTCTTTTGACAACCAGCACGAGTTCTTCTTGGCGGAATGTTCTCGGCCTGGTTAGTCTTTCATATGATTGCGCCATCCTTTCCATATAAGCCTATAGATTTTTTTGTCCTATAAGGCGGTTTTCATCTAGAGTATCGAGCTCCTTGAGCCTAAGATGAGCATTTTCTTCATCTGTTAGCTTATATTGAACCGCCACTCATAATGAGGGGAGTTCTATCTCCAGCGGGAGTACCGCTTCAGTGCCAAACACCAATGCATAAGGTGTTGTATTTGTGGCCGTCTTGAACGTTGTTCAGTATGCCCAAAGTGCTTCATGTAGCCTCTCGTGCCGATCCTTCTTGTTCCTGGATACTGTCTTCTTTATAATCTTGGTCAAGGTTTAGTTGAATGCTTCAGCTAGACTAATGGCCCCGGAATTATAGACTGAGAAGTATCTCCAGTATATCTTATACTGTTGTGTGAAGCGACTTATTTTGTGGCTTCTATAGGCCGGTCCATTATCCGAGATTATCCGTCGCGGAGTTCCGAACCGGTAGATAACATGGGTCTTAAAGAAGTGGAGGATATTCTCTGTCTTAACCTCTCTTAGTGGTACTGCTTCTACCCACATAAAGAAGTAATCGGTTGTTTCTAGTATAAACCGATGTCTCCTGGATGACGTTGGTTTAATAGGGCCGATTATATCTGTTCCCTACTTTTCAAATGGCCAACTAGCTACTGTCGGATGCAGCAAATTTGGATGCTGATGTATGAAGTTCTCGTGTATTTGGAACAAGAGACACCGCTTCACATATTCGAGTTAGTCCTGCATCATCGTGGGCCAGTAATAGCCCATCCTTTTTATCTTCAGCTTCATTTTTCGTCCTACTTGATGAGAGCCGCAAAGTCCGTCATGCACTTCTTGGAAAACTTTCTTTGCTTCCTTCGGCCCTAGGCATCTTAACCATACGAAGTTGAAGGATCTCTTGTACAGAGTATCATTGACGAAGGCGAATGAAATAACACATTTCATGAGCTGATGTCTAGATGACGCATCTTCAGGTGTTCGTTGGGACTTAAAGTGGCCTATAAAGGCTTCTCTTCAGTCTTCGTCCTCTTCTTCATTTTCTATTTGGAGAACTTATCGTTCGGTCGTTTATTTTTCTTCGGGTAATTCTATCAGGTCTTTCGATGATATATCCTTTGGTGCCAGGATCTTGCGACTTTTGTTGGATATAGTGCCATCAAGTCAATTATTGTAATTGCAGGCACGCGATTGTGATGGTTGAGGAAGGACCTATACGGGTAGAACAGTCTTACTTAAAATGATAGTATGCTATCTGGTTAGTCTCTATCATCATGTACATGCATTATGTGGTATTACAGATCACTATTACATGTTGATAGAGCCCAAAGGATTTTTGCTTAACTACCAGCATTACGATGGTGATCATATATGTGGGAGCTGGGTGGTCTATAAGCGCATCCTTAAATGTCCCTAGTCAAGAGAGTATCAAGACTGGGCATCGATACTCAGGAGTAGACTAGTGTATACTTTTCGAGACCCCGAAAAGGGGCGGTGGCCAGTCTCACAAGCCATTGGTGTCATTTAGTCACCTAAGATAGTATACAGGTGCTCATTGGGTTATGAGTTATACTGGACGGACTCGCCGAGACTATGCTAGATGGTATAATACCTATTGTCAGATAGCAGTTCTTAGATGACATGAGTATAGGTTATTCTGTCGACCTGAGATCATCATTTGTCTCGTGTGAGTTCCCACCGTGCTTTGATTACTACCGTAACATGGCTCAAAAGAGTCATGCAAATAGATTTTAGTTGGGTACAGTCCTGAGCCACATAGAGCCAGTGAGCGGATCGTCGGGGATTCGTCTCTCCCAGTATTGGGGGTTGATGTCATGCTGTGCATGGATGGCCATCACCAGAAATCCTTGGCCAATATAGACGAGAATTACTGATTTGGATCAGTAGTTTCTCAGTGGGTGATGGGCTTCACACCGACACGAAATATCGCGTTATTAGGGGTCTGACTTTATCCACCCCTGGACCCGATATACGATACTCTTAGACGAACAGACCGGATTGTATGGAGATTGTCACAGACAGGCTCAGTAGGGGTTCGGATGAATTTGCTCGTCAGTCTTCCTTTCGCTCAATACCTGGGTAGCCATTACGTACAGTTAGTGTCGCTGACGTGCTTATGGTTAAACCTACTGCCAGCGTAATGACGAGTCTTTAGAGTCCCACACAGAGGGTTTCCCTGGTTCAGGAGAAATGATATAGTAGCCATATTTTGATGCGTGCAGGGCTCCGATCGAATAATTGTACTAGTTACCCGGACTTTCGATCGGACGGTTGATAATACTAGCCGGCTTAGGATTGAGCCGGATTATTAAATCAGGTATTGATTTAATAATTTTCATATATATATTTCGATATGTATATTCTAATATTATATTCTTTGTGTTATTCTATCTCTTTCGGTATTCGTATTTTGATACGAATACGGGTATGTATATACAGTTGAATGTATTACATATTTATACGGAAAACATTCTAGAAGGTGGACACCTCATTTTGGTTTATCCATTTATTAAATTAAATGGAAATGTGGTGTAAAGGTAGTGAAGAGAGAATGGTAAGAACCATGTTTGAATAGTGTTGACAAATGAATTTTCAATTCATTTGTGCAAACTATTCAAATATGGTTGCTATATTTTTATTTGGAAAATGAGATATACAAAGCCATGCTTCATGGTTTTCTCTCTCTTGGATGGTCATTTTGAAAACACTCTCACCATTTTGCATCTCTCTCTTCTCTAGCCTTTCTGAGCTCCTCCTCCTCCTTCTTCATCTTCTACCCTACCATCTCATATGTTGAGAATCAAGGGTAGAAGAGAGATAGATACAAACTTAGAATTACTCACTACATCTCTAGGCACTCTAAATTAGCAATCTAGAGTCCGTAATTGCTCCACTAGATTCTTAGTGTGGAGCTAGAGCCATGAGCCACATCCCTCGGGTGGATCATCTTTGACTGAGGAAGACCAACGGCCAAGCTCGATCAAGGAGACCTCAAGGAGCTAAGGAAGAGGGTAGAAGACCAAAGGACATGAATAATTTGGTAAAACATTCTATCACAGTAGATAATATCTTTGAAGATTGCTGGTTTCATGTTTGGTTTCGATTCTAAGTAGTTGTTTCTAGCGCCAAGTTTTTAAACCCTAAAATTTTTCGTTCCGCAACGGACACGGTCGACGGCCAGGGAGCTAAGAACCCCAACACGGTATCAGAGCCACCCAAACATTAGAAACTAGTAGTAGACGATACATTAGTTTCAAAACCGAAAAATTCTGATTTCAAAACCCACTCTCAGTTCTCAAATTTTTTTGGTCTCTAAAAATTTTTTAAACAAGTGCAGAGACTTAGTGTGGACTTTTATGTGACACACGATGAAAACGAGGGAATTCCATCATGATTTGGCCAGCCAAAATCCCTATTTTCTCAATTTTTCCTTTTTACTATTCACCAATGTACCTCGTTTTCATCCAGTGTCCTGAGTTTTGTAAATTTGTGTTTTTGGTCTTATTTGATTTCCCCAGATTTCACTTAGTGTTGTCTTTTGCTTTGGGGAAACTTGGAAAGTTTCAAAAGTTAAAATTTTGTATCGTTGATATCTGTGATGTGGTGTATGTGATTTTCAAACGTCGTCTGTTTGCTATATGTCATTTAGACGGGTTTGCGCATAATTGCTTATACTGCTGTGATGTTGATATCTGTGATGGCATGTTCGGATTGTCGCGTTAGATAGCCTCTAGTGCAATAGTAGTAGTACAGTTTAGATTCATTTGTATATTCATTATTGCGGGGCGAGCATCCGACTTGTGGATAGCCGTCTCTGCCAGACTGTATATTCTTTTATTGGGGCATGACCGGGTTGAGGTCGATATCGCCATTGTATATATACTTTTCTTTTCTATACTAGGATTACCCTGCAGTGGAGTACTTGAGTAGCCGGGTTCAAGAGGGCAACGGGCCCGCATCTCATGGCGTTGAGACGGAGGGGGACTCACTCTAGAATTGGCGGGCTATTCGCCGCACTCGTAGGGGGTATAGGATGACCCATGGTGGGTGCTCAAGTTACCGGATTCCGTGAAGTGCTGGGTGGCCCATTCACTTTGTTGATTGGGGTTGCCTCACTTCTGGGATTGGCGGGTAACTTGCCGCACTCGTAGGGGTCTTGGTTATACATTGCATAAGCTATCCATACAACCGGGAAACGTCGGGTTTCTCAAAGGAAACCCGGGACTCCTAGATTATCTGTTATTCTGTGTTGATTATCGCTTTTCTGTGATGTTTCTTATATCATGCCTGTGATTAATGTTATACACACACATACACACACTAGTAGATGTTGTATATGTTTTGCATCCACTCTAGTCCAGTCCCCGCTCTGCCGTTAGTTAAGTAACCTAACGGTGCATGACGGGGCCCCGTGGCGAATGCGGATGGCATATTCGTATATTTTATTTTCGTTCTTTTCTGGTGTGATATGGATTAATTGATGAGACTGCGTTAATTTTGTTTAATGAAAAGAAAAATAAACCTAAATGATGTTGTTGGAACCTATTTTTGAAAAACTGTTATTACATACGTTTCTTTTTGTTTTGCACAGCGGTAATCGGTTATGAATATCCAGCACCTCATTCGACGAGGCAAGAGCTGAGATCCCTTTATAAGGAGTGACCTCTTGGGCAAAAGTTTGCGTTTTTGTAATAACTTCTCTATTGTTGTATTCTTTTGCTTTGCATAGTGGTGTTCATTCAGGAACATCCAGCACCTCATTCTAGGAGGCAAGAGCTTAGATCCCTTTACGGGGAGTGACCTCTTGAGCAAAAGTTTATAATACCGTAGATTACTCGGTTTTCTTCAAAACCCCTAGTTTTTAAAAATGCGGAGCTTAAACCACTCATTTTCAAAAACTGCTTGAGTTCTTTCAACGATATCAAGTTCATTACGTTAAAGGTTTTTCACCAAAAACCAGCCGTAGCCCTCCATCATTTCAGATTAGTATTTCTTAATATTCGTGCAACGTTTGTCGTTGCTATTCTCCGAGACGTAGTGTACGGTAGCTCTGTAATGCTTTTCTGTCGCATGGATATGTGGATTGGTTAGAACATTCGTATAACTTTGTTAATCATTCGTCAAGGGTCGTGTGGGTGGGTTTAACGCAATCAAGATAGTGGTGGGTTGAACTTGACTAGGACCCTTGATTTGTTGATTATTCATCAAGGTCTTTGGGTCCTAGGGGTAAAAACTATATCGGGAGTTTCAAACATAAAGGAAACTTTCCAGGCATGAGCATACCTTCTGAAGTGTGATGACTTGAGTGGCTTCCATCAAGTTGTCATGCGAGGATAGTTGGGTCCCGATTCTCACTAATGAGTAGGTGTTACTCCTCGGCTGGTTTTCAGATGATCCCGACTAATTCTCCTTTTACGGTTTGAAGGAGAATTCGAGGAAACAGTAGGAGCCATCCTGATTAGATAAAGTGATTAACCAATCTAATTTAGGTTAGAGTGCACGCTGAATGTTTCTTTTCTCTCTCTCTTTGGCAGCAACCGTGACCTGGACTTAAACTAAAACTTAAGAACCAAGTTAATCGAACCTTCTTAAACAGTTTGGCTTTTAGATTGTCATTAAGTCGCATATATCCTCACCACTCCTACTTTCCCTTTGCATTTTTCCAGAACACTCCATATCACTACGAAGATCCATATTGCTTGGATATTCCATCGTATAGTTACATACGAACTCGAAGAAACTTGTTTCTATTCGAGGATGGATTCCGGTTTTGGAGAAATTGAATAAGATTATTCGGTTGTCTTTTCTTTTTCCCTTCTCTCAGGTTGCGAGAGCTCCTAGTATTAGGAGAATACACCTATTATGCTTATTGGATAGTCTTCTTCCAAACCATAGGCAGGTGCTGAAAGGTAAGGAAGGAAGAAAACCAATTAACCTAAGTATGGTGTATAGAAGGTAATAAGTAAAGATATATAAAGGGATTAGAGTGAGGGCAAAGGAAATTGCGACTACTATCATTCACGAAGAAGCCGCGTATATCCCTGCCACTCCTAATTCCCCTTTGTATTTCTCCAGAACACTCCGTATCACTATGAAGATCCATATTGCTTGGATATTCTATTGTATAGTTACATACGAACTCGAAGAAACTTGTTTCTGTTCGAGGTTGGTTTCCGGTTCTGGAGAAATTGAATAGGATTATTTGGTTGTATTTTCTCTTTACCTTCTCTATGGTTGCGAGGACTCCTAATATTAGGAGAGTACACCTATTACACTTATTGGATAGTCTTCTTCCAAACCTTAGGCCGGTGTCGAAAGGTAGGGAAGGAAGAAAACCAATTAGCCTAAGTATGGTGTACAGAAGGTAAGAAGTAAAGACATATGAAGAGATTGGAGTGAGGGCAAGGAAATATACGGTTACGGTCATGAATCTGGATAGTGGAAGAGGAATTACTAGGAATACCCGGTCACCCCTTCGAAAAATTTTCATGTTTCAGTTTTACCGTGCAGTGTTAATTGAAAACTGTTTTCCCAATTAGATTCTGACTCCAGTGTATATATTTACCAGACTTGATTCTCACATCTGTATAGCATTACAGATGCTGAGTGAGAGTAAAATATTGGGAATTAGGTGATTAGATCCTCTATATATCATAATTCTTTGTAATTGGTGATATATGAGAAAATCACCTGGGTTTTGCCTAACGACAAATATTTATTTTTGAATATCCGTTGTTATGCACCAATTTCAAACTGATATATCTGTACGTTTATTTGATAAAGTGAGATATAACTTTTTGAAATTATGTCTATGACATTTATCTATATCAGTTGATGGTTAGGTAAGGTGCATTCAACAGCGGTGTAATTCTTCTTAACCATAGCACAGTTTTCAACCTACGATGCACAGGGTTTGAGTCATTAAACTTAGAGGACTTATACAAAGTATTGTATGTTGTCCGATATCCGTTAGGACAAAGGGGTTGGTACTCGTACTATATTCCGTTTACTTATGACTTCTCTGGTTTTAGACAAGTATTTTGTTGAAATACAAGGTCCAAATTTTGAGAAGTTATAGGTATAAAAATAAAGTAGAGAACCATATGTTGCAAGTATCAGGATTCTTCGAGGTGATCAAAGATGTAGATACTTATGCTACGTATTCCATTGTAAGTAATATATTTGAGAACTTGTTTCTCTCTCAGGTTACTCATCCGTGAGTACGCTCCTTGATGAGTAATACTGCTTGGCCTTCTTCCATTTAGTCGATATGCACTGGAAATGGCTGCATGTATTTTGAATCTGGTTCCAATTAAATTAGTGCTTTTCTTTCTATATTAGATATAGAATGGATCCATATCTTAACGATGTTAAGGTATATGGAGTTGTCCGGCTTATTCTTAAAACCAGAATCTGGATAAACTCTAGGCATGTTTCAATAATGGCAGTTTGTGGGTTATCCCGGGCTTTGACGATGGTTAACATTCTACCATTTGGAGGATCAATAGTTATATTGTTCTTGACTCGCCACCTCTTTTGTAAAATGAATTCTTTTTAGAAAACATTGGTGGAAGTATGGTAGAACTGGAAGTGATTCCAGAACCACAAATGATTACTGAAAATTTAGAAGAACCTAAAGATTCAATTAGATTCAACAATCCATTAGCCACTCCGTAAATTTGGTGGGTAAGCTCAGCCACCCGAGAGGTACTTCGGTCTCCTCAAAGACGGTGACAGGGAGATTTTGATGACCCAAGCTTGCCGCTACTGCTGTTCTAGACTATGAGATCTGGCAGGAGGATGAGTATAACGTCGTTCTAAATTAGCTTTAGAAGTCCACGTGTATATGACTCTGCCAGAAGGTTATTGTAGTCAGTGGGAGCAGCGGAAGCATGGTGGGCAAATAGCTATGTCTATTTATAGACTAAAGTGAGTCCAGCGGAGATAGATCATCTATTTTTTGATGTGACAGTCATAGAGTTTGACTTCATCAGAACAATAGATGGACCTGGTAAGAAAGGAGTAGGGAGTGATGTCCTGGTATTTAGATGACATGCTCTTGATAGGAAGTGATATTCCTATGCTATGATCGGTTATACTGTGGTTGTCACAAGTATTTCTCTGCATAGGTTTTGGTTAAAAAATCAGGGATTCTGGTCACTAGATCAATGGTTTTAGATCTAGATTTGGGAAGTGTCCCAATTTGGGTATTTTGACACTATTCTAAAGTGTTTTAAAATGGGCGGCTCCTGGCGTGGTGGTGTACCCGCAGGTGATGGAGTCACCCTCTCTAAAAAGATGTCTTCTAGACTGATGAGGAGAGAGATTTTCATGATTGGCATATCGCTTGCTTAGGCAATTTAGTTAATCATGAAATGTCAAGTACCACACCAAATATTGCTTTTGCACTGGATGCAATAAGTATATATTAATCCAATTTTGGAGAAACATTGGGAAGCAGTTATGAACATAAGTGGATGTTCTTGGTATATGGTAATGGCAGCCTCGTTCAGGAGGCGGTTATCATTTCAGGATTCCAAGGTGACCAGGATGACAGAGTGATTGTCAGAGTTATAGTTTTCCCTCTTTTGAGAGGCAATATGTTAGACAGGTGGTCCAAACGGATACTGAGGAAGACATGGCGCAGGATACTGATTAAATTCATGGATGATACGGTCAAAGAAGTTTGTTGGATTTGGAGTTTATTTGTGAACTGGGTCCCATCAGACATCCGGACAAATTCTATGACATATATCGCTCATTTCGGGAGATAGTCTTTCTCCGCGAAGTTAAGATATAGAGAGATAAAGAAAGAAATATTGTAGCGGATCCACTCACTGACGCTATTTCTCAAACGCAATAGTTTCACAAACGTGTTTTGCGAGACTGATTAGTAGAGAAGTTGGGTATTCGGTATCACACGGGCTGTGAGTATGCGACACTGCAATAATTAGCCTTAAGTGCAAATGGAAGATTGTTGGATATAGTGCCCTCAAGTTAATTATTTTAATTGCAGGCACGCGATTGTGATGATTGAGGGAGGACTTATATGGGTAGAACAGTCTTACTCAAAATGATAGTATGCTATCTGGTTTGTCTCTTTCATCATGTACATGCATTATATGGTATTACATATCACTATTACATGTTGATAGATCCCATAAGATTCTTGCTTGACTATCAGCATTATGATGGTGATCATATATGTGGGAGCTGGGTGGTCTATAAGCACATCCTAAAATGTCCCTAGTCGAGAGAGTATCGAGACCGGGCATCAATACTCCGGAGTAGACTAATGTATACTTTTCGAGACCCCGACTGAAAATGTGTCTTAGCACTACCACTAGGTTTAGACAAGTATCAAGTATGCAATTTTAAAAAATCTAGAGTGCTAAGCTACACTAATCTAGAATCTAATTAGAGAATTAGGGTTTTTTAAACATGTAAAAATGTTTTACACTAAGTGAATTGGGTTGCAACCTTTGTAGACCAAGTCCTTCACTTCAATTGCTCCAAGTAGTAGTCCCTAAGCTCTAAGTAGTGGTCCCTAGAACTCTTCTTGGCTCCACTTGAAGAAAGGATCGAGCTTGCTATGTCGTCTTAGGGGCCCAAGATAATCCAACTTGAAGTTTCTCTAACTCAAACTATCTCTTCACTAATCAAGGAATTAGTGAAGCAAACAACCTAATCTTATGGGCTAGATGAGAGTAGGTTGATGAAGTAGGAATTTTGCTCACTTTACAAATTCTTTTCTCTTTTCCTTTTCCAACTCAAGAAAACCTAGAAAGGATGAAGATGAACTTGGGTGAAGAAAAATCTCAAGTAGTGAAGTGAGAGAGTGAACCATGGTTTAAAGATAAGAGTTGGGTGAGAAAAATATCTAGAGTAGAACAAAAATTAGTGGGATGAGTCATGGCTTCTACATGCTTCTACAAGCATCTAAGCCATGCTCATTTCCACTTCATTTTGAATTTACTCAAAATAAATAATTACCCAAATTATCTTTATCCTTGGCGTGAGTTTCATACACCCATGTTCAATGTATCATCTACCATGACACAAAAGAATTTTAGATATATATATATATATATATCGTATATACATATATACAATTATATATTAAATATATCATATATTAAATTATTAAATATTAGTTAATATATAAATATATCATATATAAATATATATAAAATTATTAAATCAACACTTGATTCAATAATCAGTTTATATCATATATAACCGACTAATATCACTTATATGTATATCACATTATCGAATCAACACTTGATTCAATAACCCGATCATATCACATATAACCGACAAATATTCAATACTATATTAAATCAACACTTGATTCAATAATCCGGTCATATCATATATAACCGGCCATTATTAAATATATATATATATATAACATATCATTGAATCAACACTTGATTCAACAATCCGGTTATATCATATATAACCTAACAGATATCAAATATCGTGAGATTAGAATACGGTATCACATAGTCGTATTTAATCAAGCTCCCACAGATATCACCATATGTGCCCTACTTCATTTCACTTGAGCTAGGAAACCTCTATGTGGGACTCTAAAGACTCGTCAATACACCAGCAGTCGGTAATGATCACATCAATCACCCATAAGCCGTTAGCGGTACTAGCTAGACGTAACGTCTACCCAGGTATTGAGCGAATAGAAGATCAACAAGCAAACTTGTCCAAACTGTTGGATATAGTGCCCTCAGAGTCAATTATTGGATCACAGGCACGTGATTGCAATGATTGAGGGAGGACCTATGCCGGTATGACAGTCTTACTCAAGATGATAGTATGCTATCTGGTTTATCTTTATCATCGTGTACTGCTTTAGGTGACCTTACAGGTCACTATTGCACGTTGATAGAGCCCTTAGGATTCTTGCTTGACTGCCAGCAGTATGATGGCGATCATATACGTGAGAGCTGGGGTCTATAAGCACATCCTTAAGTGGTCCCTAGTCGTGGGAGTTTCGAGACAGGGCATCAAAACTCTGGAGTAGACTAGTGTATACATTCGAGAACCCGACGAGGGGCGGTGGCCGGTCTCACAGGCCACTGGTGTCAGTTGGTTCACCTAAGATGTATACAGGTGCTCATTGGGTTATGAGTACACCGGACAGGACTCACCGGGAACATGCTAGTTGGGATTGTACCAGACGTCAGATAGCAGTTCCCTGGTGACATGTGTACAGGTTAGTTCATCGACCTAAGATCGTCATTTTTCTCGTGCGAGTTCCCACTGTGCTTTGATTACAACCCTACCACGGCTCAAAGGAGTCGTGCAAACAGGTTTTAGTTAGGTACAGTCCCGAGCCACATGGAGGCAGTGAACGGATCTGCAGGGGTTCGTCTCTTCCGGTATTGGGGGTGATGTCGCACTGTGTCTAGGAGAGCCATTACACGAAGTACTTGGCCAAGGCAGGAGATTTACTGGTAGGTATTCCAGAAGTATCTCAGGGTGTTCTGGGCTACACTCCGACACGACTTGTACCGCTTTTGGGGGTCTGACTTTTACCAACCCCCTAGGCCCGCCATACGATGCTCATAGACGAACGAACCGGACTGTACGGATATTGTCACTGACAGGCTCAGTAGGGTGTCAGGATGAGTTCGCTCATCGACGTCCCTTTTGGTGAATACCTGATAGCCCGTTACGTATGGCTAATACCTCTGACGTGCTGGTGGTTAAATCCACAGCCAAAGTATTGACGAGTCTTTAGAGTCCCCCACAGACAGTTTCTCAAGTTTTGGGCGAAACGCTGTAGAGGCTGTATAGATATATGGTAGGGTTCGATCATATACGTGCGGTATTGCATGGATCATGATCGGACGGTTAATACTAGCGGGCTTTGGTTTAAGCCGGATCCTAGTATTGTACAGTGTAGATTTTGTCTCATTGCATTTGTATTCGGTTGGAATACAAATGCGGGTATGTATATATAGTCGTGGGGTTTTCCTGTAATATATTACGGGATCAGTTTTTTGAAGTTGCCAGTTTGTATTCCGTTTCAGCCAGTTTTCCTTTCTTCGTTTCTTTGGCTGAAAATTGATGGAGGGGCTAATTTGCAAATGTGCAAATTAGCAAAGTGGAGGGTGTTATTAGTGATATGAGGCTTCTTGATATTTCTAGCACATTTAGATTCCATTTTGTGCACATGGCTTGCATTAAATAAGAGGGGAATGAGATTGGATTGGGTTAGACTTTGGTGTGACATATTCTTTTCATTATCATACAATTTCTCCTCTTGCTTTTTTCCATTGATTTTTCCCTCCTCATTCTTATGCATGGCCGACCACTTCTTGAGGAGAGAGGATTCATTTTTAGTGTGTGGGAATTTCTTCATCTCATTTGGCTTGCTACAAAAATTCCTTACCTTTCTCCAAAGTTCTTTTTCTCCTCCACATCTAAAAATGGCAACTTCATAAACCCTTGAGGCAAACCGATTCTACACTTAGTCTACAGCATTTTTGGACACGTCGGCTTGCCAACTTCGTGTCCGAGTTGCCTCGGTCCAGAGGTGGGAGCCCGTAAAAAGACTTCTCGATGTGGTGCCCTTTCCGACGAGGAGATGAAGACCGGAGTTGCCGCGGGGAGATCGGGATGGTGGCCGAAGACCGAAGGACACGGATCGCTCGGTATAGCTCTCTACCCCTTTCTCTAGTTAGCTAGTAGTAGGTAATGGTCCGATCCCGGGTTTTAGTACGCGGTAGCGCCAGTTTTCTAGTTTGAAAAAGTTTTCGTTTCCGCATTTTGGCCTCGGACAGACGGCCGGGGCACTACCGTGCACTTACATGGTATCAGAGCCACGCCATTAACCTAGTCTAGCTTGCTCTAACGTGTTTACAAGTTCTATCGAACAGATTTTCCAAAAACCGCGTTTTCATGTCACAGTTTCTGTCGAATTTTTGCTGTGCTCAAAAAATTATTTGGTACATTGCAAAATACGTGCAGGGTTTTATAAGAATTCTGTGAAAATTTGGTGCCCTGAAATTACTGTTCAGCCGCGGAACTGTGGCCAAACCCATGCTCTGGCCGTGGTTCCGCCGCCACTTTATCTCCTCTCTGCACCAAATTTCTACAGTGGATTTCTGACATGGAAATAGGGTTTTTGGAATATTCTTTTTGGGCCCAGATTTATTTTGAGTGCTACAGTTGTGCTTGGGGCCCATTTCGGTAAATTTAGTCGATCGAAAATTTTAGACATGTTAGTTCACAGTATTTACATTATATCTGCGACCGTGAATGTCATTTAATCGGTAAATCCTGTCTAACTGCTATAGCCCTTTTAGACGGATTTGCGAACATGACATTCACGTTGATATTCTGTGTTGTGCTATGATGTTGCGGATTTGTCATGGTGGATAGCCTGGATGCAATGTTAGTACAGTTTGGTTGTATATGTACATTTGATATTGCGGGACGAGCGTCCGACATGTGGACTGCCGTTACTGCCTGTTTGTATATTATTCTTTTGGGACACGACCGGGCTGAGGTCGATGTACCCGTTGTATATTTTACTTTCTGTACTAAGATTATCCTGCGGAGGGGTGCACGGATAGCCGGGTTCTAGAGGGCAACGGGCCCGTATCTCATGGCTTTGAGACGGAGGGGGCTTTACTCTAGAATTGGCGGGCTATTCGCCGCACTCGTAGGGGGTATAGGTTGGCCCAAGGAGTGGTGCCCAAGTTACCGGATTCCGTGAAGTGCTGGGTGGTCCATTCACGTTGTTGAAGGGGGCTGCCTCGCTTCAGGTTTTGGCGGGTAACTTGCCGCGTCCGTAGGGGTCTAGGGTTTCATTGCACAGGGTATCCACACGACCAGGGAAACGTCGGGTTTCAGTAGCGGCTCTATGAAACCCGAGAATCCCAGATATCTGTATTGTTTTATGATGCTTATTACATTTCTGTGATGTTGCATTTTATCACGCCTTGAGCGAATATTATATATTGATATATATACTAGTAGATGTTGTATATGTTTTGCATCCGCGCTAGTCCAGTTCCCGCTCTGTCGTTAGTTAAGTAACCTAACGGGTGATGACGGGACCCAGTGGAGAATGCGGATGGCATATACGTACATCATTATTTTCGTTTTTTTGTGGTGTGATTAATTGATGGGACTGCGTTGATTCGGATCAATGCAAGCTAAACAAACCTATTCTGATGTTGTTGGAACAATTTTCAAAAAGCTGTTATTGCAAGGGCGTTCTCTTTTGTTTTGCACAGTGGTATTCGGTTATGAATATCCAGCACTTCAGTCGACGAGGCAAGGGCCGAGATTCCTTCACCGGGAGTGACCCCTTGGACAGAAGTTTGCGTCAGGGCAATAACTTCACTATAGTCGATTACTTTTGCTTTGCATCGTGGTATTCAGTTGGAATATCCCGCACCTCATTCTACGGGGAAAGAGCCGAGATCCCTTCACCGGGAGTGACCTCTTTAGCAAAGGTTTTCGCCACTATATTTTTATAAAAGCTATCCGGTTCCTTCAACGATATCAAGTTCATTACGTTAAAGGTTTTTCGCCAAAAGCCATTTGTAGCCCTCCGTCATTTCAGAAAGGTAGCACTTAGTATTCATGCTATGTTTGTTGGCCTTAGTCAAGGCAAGTGTATGGTAGCTTTTTGTTACTTTTCTGTTGCATAGATAGATGCATTGGTTTGGGACAGTCGTACAGCCTTGTTGGCCCTAGTCAAGGGCTTGTATGGGTGGGTTCAAATTAACCTGGACAATGACGGGTAGAACTTGACATGTGACTTATGATTTGTTGACCTTAGTCAAGGTTATAAGAGCATGGGGTAAAAATCACATCGGGAGTTTCTAAAGAAACTGAAACTTGCCAGATATGCGCATACCTTCTGGAGTGTGATAACGTGAGTGGATTCCATCACGTTATCATGCGATGATAGTTGGATCCCGATTCCCACTGATGAGTTGGTTTACTCCTCGGGTAATCCCGACTAATTTTTCTTCCAGGTTTGGAGGAGAATTTGAGGTTATAGTGGGAGGTTTCCTGATTAGATAAAGTGACAACTATTCTGATATAGGTTAGAGTGCACGCCGAGTGTTTCTTTTCTCTCTCTCTTTGGCACCGACCATGACCCGACCCTTGACTATGACTCAGTGACCAAGTTGACCGAACCTTCTTAAACACTGGCTTTTGGATTGTCTGAGTTGCATACCTCATTGCCACTCCTACTTTTACCCTTTTCTCCAGGACACCCCGTATTACTACGAACGTCCACTTCCATTGGATAAAACCATCGTACGGTTATATACGAACTCGAAGGAATTTATTCGAGGATGGTTTCTGGTTCTGGAGAAAACGAATAGGACTATTCAGTTGTCTTTTCCTTTTACCTTCTCTCAGGTTGCGAGTGTTCCTTGGATTAGGACGGTGTACCTATTACGCTAATTGGATGGTCTTCTTCCAAACCATAGGCAGGTGTCGAACGGTAGGGAATGAAGAAAACCATTTAGCCTAAAAGGTGTAAAGAAGGTATTAAGTAAAGACAAATAAAGGGATTAGAAAGAGGGAAAAGTAAATTGCAACTGCTATTCACGACCAAACCAAGTATTTCTTCGCCAATCCTACATCACCTTTGTATTTCTCCAGAACACTCCATATCGCTACAAAGATCCACAGTTTATTGGATATTCCATCGTATGGTTATATACGAACTCGAAAGAACTTGTTCCAGTTCGATGATGGATTCTGGTTCAGGAGAAATAGGAATGAGGTTTATTCGGTTGTTTTTTATCTTCACCTTCTCTCGCATTGCCAGTGCTCCTAAGATTAGGACAGTACACCCATTATGCTTATTGGATAGTCTTCTTCCAAAGCATAGGCTGGTGCCGAACGGTAGGGAAGGAAGAAAACCATTTAGCCTAAGAGGGTGTGCAGAAGGTAATTACTAAAGACATATAAAGGGATTTGGAGAGATGGCAAAGAAATATACGGTTACAGTTGTGAATCTGATAATGGAAGAGGCATTACTAGGAATACCCGGATACCCCTCTGAAACATTCAATGTTTCAGTTTCACTCTGTACTGTTAAAAAAAACTGATTTCCCAATTAGACACTTGCTCCAGGGTATGTATTTACCAGGTATGATTCTCACATCTGTATGGTTTTATAGATGATGAGTGGGAGTAAGTTATTGGGAATTAGGTGATTGTCCTCATTATATCGGAATTCGTTGTGATTGGTGATATTTGAGGAAACCGCCTGGGTTGTTTGCCGGACGGCAAATATTTGGTTTTGAATATCCGTTGTTATGCACCAATTTCAAATTGATATATCTGTACGTCTATTTTTATAGAGTGAGATATACCCTTTTGAAATTATGTCTATGACATTTACCTATATCAGTGGATGGTTAGGTAAGAAGTATTGAACAGCAGTGTAATTCTTCTTAACCATAAGTACATTTTTCAACCTACGACACACAGGGAATGAGTTATTAAACTCACGGGACTTATACAGAGTATTGTATGTTGTCCAGTGTCCATTAGGACAGAAGGGATGGTCCTCATACTATATTCTATTTACTTGTGACTTCTCTAGTTCTTAGACAAGTGTTTCATAGAAACACAAGGTCCAAGTTTTGAGAAGTTATAGGTATAAGAGTAAAGTAGAGAACCACGCATTGCAAGTATCGGGATTCTTCAAGGTGATCGAAGATGTAGATACTTGTGTATGGTATTCAGTTAATAGTAATGATTAAGAGAACTTGCTTCTCTTTCAGGTTGCTCATAATTAGAAGCACTCCTAAGTTGAGTAATGCTGATCGGTCTCTCTCCATTTAGATGATATGCACTGGAGACAGCTGCATGATTTGAATCTGGTTCAATTAAATCAGTGCCTCTGTTTCTATATTGGATATAGAACAATGCATATCTTAACGATGTTAAGGTACGGGGAGTTGTCCGGCTTATGCTTAAAACCAGACTCTGGATAACTCAAGGCACGTTTCCTTAATGGCTGTTTGTGGGTTGACCCGGGTTATGACGAGGGTTGACTTTCTACCATCTGGAAGATCAATAGTGATATTGTTCTTGACTCGCCACAGTTTTAATAAAAATGGATTTTTTTTCAGAAAACAGTAGTGGGAGTATGGTAGAACTGGAAGTGATTCCAGAACCGCAAACGATTACTGGAAATTTGATAAGAACCTAAAGATTCAATCTGATTTGACATTCCATTGGCCACTCCGCAGATATGGTGGGTAACCTCAGGCACTTGAGAGGTACTTCGGTAGCCTTAAGGACGGTGACAGGGAGGTTCTTGTTTACCCAGACTTGCCATTGCTGTTGTTCCAGACTGTGAGACCCGGCAAGAGGATGAGTATACCGTCGTTCTAAACTAGCTTTAGAAGCGTATGTGTATATTATTCTGCCAGAGGGTTGTCATAGTCAGTGGGAGCAGCGGAAGCATTGGTGGACAAGTGGCTTATGTCTATTTATAGACTAAAGCAGATATAGCGTAGATAGATCATCTATTTCTAATGTGACAGTCATAGTTTTGACTTCATCAGAATAGGGGATGGATCTGTTAGGAAGGTAGTAGGGTGTGATGTCCTGGTATTTGGATGACATACACAGAGTAGGAAGTGAAATTCCTATACTACGATCGGTTATACTTTGGTTGTCACATAGTGGTTTCTCCACATGGGACTTGGATATTATATCAGACATTCTGGTTGCTGGATCTATGGTTTTAGATCTAGATTTGGGTAGTTTCCCAATTTGGGTACTTAGACAGCATTCTAAAGGTGTTTTAGAATGGACGACTCCTGGCACGGTAGTGTACCTGCAGGTGATAGAGTCACCCTCTCTAAAGGTGTCTTATAGACTAAAGGGGAGAGGGATGTGCATGATTGGCAGATCACTTGCTTAGGCAATTGAGTCAATCATGAGATGTCAAGTACCACACCAGATATTGTTTTTGCATAAGATGTAGTAAATTGATATTAATCCAATCCTGGAGAAACGTTCGGAAGCAGTTTTAGGACATAAGTTGATGTTCTAGGGAAATGATAGCGACAGCCTCTTTTAGGAGACGGTCATCATTACAGGCTTCCAAGGTGACCTGGATGACAGAGTGGCTGTCAGAGTTATAGTTTTCCCTCTCACGTGGGGCAGTATTTAGGACAGGTGGACCAAGCGGATACCGAGGGAGGCATAGCGCAGGATACTGATTGGTTTCAGTTGATGATACAGTCTTAGAAGTTTGGATTTGGAGTTCATTTATGAACTAGGTCCCATCAGATATCCAGACATATTCTAAGACAGGTATTGCTCATTTCGGGAGATGGCTTTCTCCGCGAACTTGAGATAAAGAGAGACATAGAAAGAAACATCATGGCGGATCCACTCACTGAGGCTATTCCTCGAATGCAATAGTTTCACAAACGGGCTTTGTGAGACTGATCAGTAGAGGAGTTGGGTGTTCGGTATCACACGGGCTGTGAGTATGGGACATCGCAATAATTAGCCTTGAGTGCAAGTGGGAGATTGTTGGATATAGTGCCCTCAGAGTCAATTATTGGATCACAGGCACGTGATTGCAATGATTGAGGGAGGACCTATGCCGGTATGACAGTCTTACTCAAGATGATAGTATGCTATCTGGTTTATCTTTATCATCGTGTACTGCTTTAGGTGACCTTACGGGTCACTATTGCACGTTGATAGTGCCCTTAGGATTCTTGCTTGACGGCCAGCAGTATGATGGCAATCATATACGTGAGAGCTGGGGTCTATAAGCACATCCTTAAGTGGTCCCTAGTCGTGGGAGTTTCAAGACAGGGCATCGAAACTCCAGAGTAGACTAGTGTATACAGTCAAGACCCCGACGAGGGGCGGTGGCCGGTCTCACAAGCCACTGGTGTCAGTTGGTTCACCTAAGATGTATACAGGTGCTCATTGGGTTATGAGTATACCGAACAGGACTCGCCGGGAACATGCTAGTTGGGATTATACCAGACGTCAGATAGCAGTTCCCTGGTGACATGTGTACAGGTTAGTTCATCGACCTGAGATCGTCATTTGTCTCGTGTGAGTTCCCACTGTGCTTTGATTACTACCCTACCACGGCTCAAAGGAGTCATGCAAACAGGTTTTATTTGGGTACAGTCCCGAGCCACATGGAGGCAGTGAGCGGATCTGCTGGGGTTCGTCTCTCCCGGTATTGGGGGTGAGGTCGTGCTGTGTCTAGGAGAGCTATTACACGAAGTCCTTGGCCAAGGCAGGAGATTTACTGGTAGGTATTCCAGTAGTATCTCAGGGTGTTCTGGGCTACACTCCGACACGACTTGTACCGCTTTTGGGGGTCTGACTTTTACCAACCCCCTAGGCCCGCCAGGCGATGCTCATAGACGAATGGACCGGACTGTATGGATATTGTCACTGACAGGCTCAGTAGGGTGTCAGGATGAGTTCGCTCATCGACGTCCCTTTTGGTCAATACCTGGTAGCCCGTCACGTATGGCTAATACCTCTGACGTGCTGGTGGTTAAATCCACAGCCAAAGTATTGACGAGTCTTTAGAGTCCCCCACAGACAGTTTCTCAAGTTTCGGGCGAAACGCTGTAAAGGTCGTATGGATATATGGCAGGGTTCGATCATATACGTGCGGTATTGCATGGATCATGATCGGACGGTTAATACTAGCGGGCTTTGGTTTAAGCCGGATCCTAGTATTGTATAGTGTAGATTTTGTCTCATTGTATTTGTATTCGGTCGGAATACAAATGCGGGTATGTATATACGGTCACGGGGTTTTCCTGTAATATATTACGGGATCAGTTTTTTGAAGTTGCTAGTTTGCATTCCGTTTCAACCAGTTTTCCTTTGTTCCTTTCTTTGGCTGAAAATTGATGGAGGGGCTAATTTGCAAATATGCAAATTAGCAAAGTGGAGGGTGTTATTAGTGATATGAGGCTTCATGATATTTCTAGCACATTTAGATTCCATTTTGTGCACATGGCTTGCAATAAATGAGATGGGAATGAGATTGGATTGGATTAGACTTTGGTGTGACATATTCTTCTCATTATCATACCATTTCTCCTTTTGCTTTTTTCCATTGATTTTTCCCTCCTCATTCTTATGCATGGCCGGCCACTTCTTGAGGAGAGAGGATTCATTTTTAGTGTGTGGGAATTTCTTCATCTCATTTGGCTTGCTACAAAAATTCCTCACCTCTCTCTAAAGTTCTTTTTCTCCTCCACATCTAAAAATGGCAACTTCATAAACCCTTGAGGCAAACCGATTCTACACTTAGTCTACAGCATTCTTGAACACGTCGGCTTGCCAACTTCGTGTCCGAGTTGCCTCGGTCCAGAGGTGGGAGCCCGTAAAAAGACTTCTCGATGTTGTGCCCTTTCCGACGAAGAGATGAAGACCGGAGTTGCCGCGGGGAGATCGGGATGGTGGCCGAAGACTGAAGGACACGGATCGCTCGGTATAGCTCTCTACCCCTTTCTCTAGTTAGCTAGTAGTAGGTTAATGGTCCGATCCGAGGTTTTAGTACGCGGTACCGCCGGTTTTCTAGTTTGAAAAAGTTTTCGTTTCCGCATTTTGGCCTCGGACAGACGGCCGGGGCGCTACCGTGCACTTACACAAACTCCCGCAAAGCTTATAAGCAACACTTACAGTACAGTCCGGTCTCTTCGTCTGATATGTCGCATATCGAGTCTAGGGGTGGAATCGTCAGACCCCAGTAACTTGATAAGTCATGCTGATGTGTAGCCTATAACTGTTCGAGAAACTACTGATAACACTTACCGGTAAATCTCATCAGCCCAGGCTAGGGACTTGCTGTTATAGCCAATCGAGCATAGCGCAACATCAACTCCCTATACCGGGAGAGACAAAACCCCTCCTATCGCTCACTGCCTCCATGTGACTCGGGAATGTACCCAAAATCCACCTCTTTACACAACTCCTTTGAGCCGTGGTAGGGAGGAAATCAAAGCACGGTGGGAACCTCACAAGACACTATGATGATCTCAGGTCTACAGACTAACCTATACCAGTGTCACCAGAGAACTGCTATCTGACGATAGGTATGGTACCGACTAGGAGTTCTCGGCGAGCCCTGTTCGGTGTACCCATTCTCTAATGAGCACCTGTGTATAATCTTTGATGTTAAACACCAATGGTTGTGGGATTTACCATCGCCCCATACAGGGTCAAGAAACGTACACACTAGTCTACTCTGGAATATCGATGCCCTGTCTCGATATCCCCTTGACCAGGAACTGTTAAAGGATGTACTTGTGGCCTACACAAGCCCCACTAGTATGATCTGCATCATAGTCCCGGTAGACAAGCTAACATCCTAAGGGTTTTATCAACATGTATTAGAGAGAGAGTATAATAATACGAGTGTACATGTTAAGATAAAGAGCAACCAGATAGTATACTATCATGTCGAGCAAGAAAATCCTATATGTGTGTGTGTGTGTGTGTGTGTATGTGTGTGTGTCCAAGCATCCACTATAATATACAATAATAGCCTCTAGGCCATACATATGACAAAAAATCTCCCACTTTCACTAAGGCCAGTTGTTATAGTATCGCATACCCAACATCCCAAAAAGTCTCTCAAATTGCGTCTGGGGGAGGGCCTTCGTAAGTGTATCCGCTGTGTTGTCTTTCGTGTCAACTCTCCTGACCTCGATCTCCCGACGATCAACTATCTCCTGGATTAGGTGATACCGCCTTAGAATATATTTGGATCGCTGATGGGACCATGGTTTCTTGGCCAAAGCTACAGCTCCATTGTTATCACAATACAAAGGTATTGGATGCTTAATAGATGGAACCACACCAAGTTCATCAATGAACTTCTTCAGCCAGACAGTTTCTTTGGCAGCATCGTTGGCAGCGATGTATTCAGCCTCCATCGTCGAGTCTTCCATGGTATCTTGCTTGGAACTCTTCCAACATACTGCCCCTCCATTAAGGGTGAAGACAAAACCCGAGACCGACTTACTGTCATCCTTATCACTCTGGAAGCTCGAATTGGTAAAGGACTCCACCTGGAGTTCTCCGTTACTATATACCAAGAACATTTCTTTAGTCCTTCTCAAGTACTTAAGAATGTTCTTCACAACTGTCCAGTGTTTCTCCCCAGGATCTGATTGATACCTACTTACCACACTAAGTGCGTAAGCTATATCCGGTCTCGTGCATAATATTGCATACATGATTGACCCAACTGCAAAAGCATAGGGTATCCCTTACATGCGAGCCCTCTCCAAATCAGTCTTGGGAGACATCTCTTTGGAGAGAGTGATTCCTGAGCAAATGGGTAAATTACCATGCTTAGAATCTTCCATACTAAATCTTTTTAGTATGATGTCAATGTACCTGAATTGGGACAATCCCAACATCTGTTTAGATCTATCTCTATAGATCTTAATCCCCAGGATATAAGAGGCATCACCGAGATCTTTCATGGAGAACATTTGTGATAAGAAGAGCTTGACCGAGTGTAGCATAGGAACATCATTTCCTATCAAGAGTATGTCATTCACATACAATACGAGGAAGACAACCTTACTCTCTACTATCTTCTTGTATATACAAAGTTCATCTACGTTTTTTATGAAGTCAAACTCTTTAACTGCCACATCAAAACAGATGTTCCAGCTCCGTGATGCCTGCTTTAATCCGTAGATTGATTTAAGCAGCTTGCATACCTTTCCGCTACTCCCACTATCTACGAAGCCCTCTGGCTGTGTCATGTACATGCTCTCTTCTAAATCACCATTTAGAAAAGTGGTCTTGACGTCCATCTGCCGGATTTCGTAGTCATGGTATGCAGCAATGGCAAGTAGGATCCTGATGGACTTAAGCATAGCCACTGGAGAAAAGGTTTCATCATAATCGACTCCTAGTCGTTGATGAAAACCTTTTGCTATAAGTCTAGCTTTGAAGGTCTCAACCTTTCCATCTATACCAATTTTCTTCTTAAAGATCCACTTGTTCCCGATGGATTTTACCTCTTCAGGAGCAACTTCCAAAGTCCATACTTTGTTGGTGTACATGGATTTCATCTCAGATCGCATAGCCTACAGCCATTTCACAGAGTCGCCCACTAGTGATGGCCTGCTCGAAACTAGATGGGTCATCATCTTCCATGATGCAAACCTCACTCCCACCGTCTATGAGAAAACCGTAGTATCTCTCAGGTGGATGAGGAACCCTACTAGATCTGCGGAGTGGCTGAGGTTCGTCCGGGTCTATCAAATCCTCCGGTTTACCAAATCATCAGCTGTAATTTGTGTAGCTGGAACTTATTTGAATTCTACCTCATTACCACTAATTTCTTTCACAAGAAATTCCTTTTCCAGAAAGGTGGCATATTGAGAAACAAACACTTTTTGTTCCTCAGTGTGGTAGAAGATATACCCATATGAATTCTTTAGATATCCCACAAACTTGCAAATAACTGATCGTGCCTGGAGTTTTTCTGGATTCTGTTTTTTAACATAAGCCGGACAACCCCATATCTTAACTCGTTTAAAATTTGGTCTCTTTCCACTCCATAACTCGTATGGTGTTTTAGGCACTGATTTTGATGGAACTTGATTCAACAGGTATGCAGCTGTCTAAAGTGCATAACTCCAAAAAGAAATAGCTAACTCAGCAACACTCATCATAGAGCGCACCATATCTAATAGGGTGCAATTTCTCCGCTCCGAAACTCCATTGTGCTGTGGTGTATACGGAGGAGCAAGCTGAGAGAGAATCCTATTCTCTTTTAAATAGTGTAACGACTCTATTTTAATGTACAGAAAATTTTTAAAGTTAATGTACAAATGGAGTATTTGTAAGCTCTGAGCACAAGTTATAAATTTGAATTGCTTTTGAACAGCAAGAAAGCACTTATAGCTCATTGGTAAAGCCTTGCACTGCTGTGATATAGACCTTGTGTTTGAATCCTCTCAGCCACATAATATTTTTTTGCTGATTTTTCTTTTAAACTTTTAGAAGGTCAAAAGTTTGCACGTGCACTACACGTAAAATGAAAGTCACACTAAAATCAAATATGTGGAAAATAATATTTAAACAGACACAAACATGTAGCATTCATCCAGGCACCCCGCCCACTTCTTGGACCGGCAAGATTCACCATGGCGCCAGCACCGCCAGTCCCCCCATCCTAAATGCTCCAATTCTTTAACTCTAGCACCCCTTGGACTCCCCCCACTAACCCTAGTCTGTTTGATTTCCCTGCACATTTCCAGAGAATTAAAATAAGTCTTAAAACCAAATTTTAATGCATTTTTAATTCTCATTTCAATACCTTAAACCCTAATTTCTCCTATAAATACCACCCTACACCATATCCCTCCTCATTCAGAATTCTTTTGCCAAAACTCTCTAAATTTTCTAAGTCCAAGAAGTTGTACAAGTGGAGTTAGCCATGATCAAAGTTCCGGCGACATTTCGGGACAAATCCGGTGACAATGCGAGTCCACGACGCCTTCGAAATACTCCTCTACCTCCCCCTTCTATAATCAATCAGTAAGTCCTTTCTCTTCTCTCTTTTTCACCTCTCAAAAAGATTTCTTTTCAAAAATCGTCGGAAGCAGAGTTATTCCGACTTTCGATTCTAACTTCATCAAAAACACAATTTTTCTTAATAACAAATTTACCATATTTTTATATATTCTTTAAAAAAACATAAAACAACATTTACCACAAGTTTTTTATTTCATTTTTACGGTAAAGTACCATCAAGTTTACATACGACATTACTTTATCGTTTTGCTCATATTACCTTTAGAAAACTCACGAGGTAATGACCTACCTCATCACAACACTCATCTTGATATAGCATAATGGCTTTTCTAACAATTTTTGTGGGACAAAATACAATTTACATTAAAATACCTTAAACTATCAAAACCCGTATTTTTAAATTGTTTTAATTAATTTGCTACAAATAAAGCTCTATCACCCAATTTGGGAAACCCGATCGGGATGGTGCGGGTTATCGCACGTCCTCGGGACTAGTAGAGCAAGAACCTCCTCACGGAGCATACGATCTCGATGGAATTTTTAATACAATTTCTAAGAAAACGTGATTTCTATTTAATAAATAAATTCTATATTTAATAATTATATATATATATATTATCAAAATATCTATTTTAAATATATAACATATTCCATGTTTTCTAATCAAAAGAAAAGAATCACAAAAGTTCATGAAAATACCATCAAGAATCAGTACAAATTAAATTACATGAAAATACAATATACTATTCAAGTTAGGTTTATATCCACTAGACTATCTCATCACTCTTAAAAATTACATCTATTAAAACCCTAAAGACGATAATTAAATACTTGAGGTGTATTTTGAAAATATATCAAAACTATTTTTCATAAAACCCCTTCAAGTTATATTAAATTACAATAAGGACCCTAGTAAATATAGGTTTAAGCGGGACCAGTTCTCTTGAGTCTCAGGGAGCCGGAGAATTTGGGTACTTGCCTATTTAAAATAGACAACTAAAAAAGAGGTTATCAATACGGTAATTGGCTTGGAAAAAGTCACAAATCCTGTCGTCCATATGCAGCAGTTATCGATAACTTCAAAACTAATTCAGGACTTCAATTCGTTTTAAAGTGTCTGACACAGACAGAGTCTCAGTCTAATCTGAAATCAATCCATCCTTGAATACAATTCAAGTACAACTCCAATTCAACATGAATCCATTTATACCATAATACAATCAATATCAATATGACTCGACTGAACCGAACGATGGATATACTCTGATTACATGACTATCCGTTCCATTTACATGAACTACTTATATCATGGTTTTGGCAAGTCTTACATCTATTAAAAAAATAATACACATCAATACAAAATACATTACGGGGTTTTAAAGGGGTAGACTGGCACGGAATGTGTTAGAAGTGCAACGAGACGGCCACTTTAATACACCTAACCTGAATATCCGTTGTTGTTGTTCCGTGGCTTAACGGTTCCTTGTGCTCCGTATACCTTAGTCCATGGAATAGTTAGACTCCTCTCGTATACACTGGCATTGTTCCCTGATTAAAAATCAGGAAAACATTCAGAAGAGGCATCACGTGCTCACACGTGACCAGTGGTCACGTGTTGGCACGTCCTGGTTAAGCAGCGGCACAGAGCATATTTGTTCTCTAATTAAAAGTCAGGAAGAAGCTTCAGAAGAGGCATCACGTGCTCATACGTGACCAGTGGTCACGTGTTGGCATGTGATGGTTAAGCGGCGGCCAGAAAACAGAGCGCAGAAGAGGAGCCCATTCAATCCACGTGACCAGGGGTCACGTGCTCACACGTGACCAAGGGTCACGTGCTCACACGTGACTGGCTTTAAGAGCCCTGCTTTTTTAACAGAATTAAATTCTGAGGAGAGATCATTCAAATCTTTCCAAAATGGAGAAGATTTATCTGAAACCGTTGGATCAAGAATCTGAAGGTGATTAAATATCACCAATTTATGGAAAAATCTTGGACATGGAAAGATTTCCCCCTAAATCTAACCGAAATAACAAAGAGATATCTTTGGATTTAAAATCCAATGGTGAATAAAATTCACCTAATAATCTAAAGGCCCAGATTAATGATGAAGATAAATCAAATCTCTCAATAAACAAATCAGATCTTTCAATGAAAGATTCATAAAAACAGATTGATTCTTTTCCTTCTCCTATAAATAGGAGCCCAAAAAGAAAGAAAAAAGGACATATACAGAGAGAGAGATATAGAGCCTTGGAATCCTGAAAATTCAGAAGGAAGAATTTGATTCTCTGCAAAAGAAAAACCCTAGGTAAGAAAAGAGAGGCTTTAAAAAGGAGAATTTAATTCTCAAAAGAGTTTAACTCTTATAAAAAGAAAAGAACTTAGTTCTTTCTCTGGTTGAGAATCTGCAAAGTGCACATCTCCTCATGAATTGAGAATTTAATTCTCATTGGGTTGAGATCCTGCCATGCAGATCTAAAACATAGAGGAGGAATTGAGTTTTGAGAATTTAATTCTCACAGAGTTATAGGAATTTAATTCCTTTGAGATAAAATTAGGGTTTAACCCTATATTATAGGAATTTAATTCCTTCAGAATGGACAGAACTAGGGTTTAACCCTAATTGAGAACTTAATTCTCTCAAACTTACAGGAATTTAATTCTCTTAAAAAAGAAATTAGGTTTTCACCCTATGCCAGAATTTAATTCTTTACATATATGGGGAATTTAATTCCTACAGAAAATAAATTAGGGTTTAACCCTATCTAAGAATATAATTTTTCAGAAGAAAATAGGAATTTAATTCCTCTAAAGTTTATTGCTAGGGTTTAACCCTTTGAAGAATTTAATTCTTAAAAGATGAACAAATCTTTAAAACATACAAAGAACCAGAGTCACGTGCTACCACATGACCCCTGGAAAGATCCACAGAAAAGAACTTTGAGGCAACGCCTCACGTGCCCCACGTGAACCCTGAAGCACACAAAGAAAAACCAAAAGAAAAGAAGCTCTGGGGTGCCCTCACGTGTCACCACGTGACCCCTAATGAGCATTCTAATAGACCAGAGCATGAGCCTCCATCACGTGCCCACACGTGATGGCTGTCAGAATTAAAAGTGTTAAACACTTAAACTGCAGCGCAAAATGAAGGGGATCTGGCCCCACCATTTGGATCCCATCACGTGCTCCCACGTGATCCCCTCTCTGTCAATGTTTAACACCAAACTGATAATTTGGTTGCCAGTGTTTAACACTGTTATTTATTAGTGTTTAACACTAATTTGAGAATCACAATTTCTAGTGTTTAACACTAATCTGATAATCTTATCTCCAGTGTTCAACACTGATTGGTCTTTAGTGTTTAACACTAACTTTAGCACAATTGGCTAATTTTCTAGAGGCAAAGCCTCTCCTTCAATTGAATCTCAAAATTGAGGAATTTAAAGATGAAAACAATGTGGACTAAAACCAGACAAATGTTAGATAGTCTAATGAAGGGTCAAACTTAGTTGGACTTAGCCCAAGTTGGCCATAAGTCTCATAATATTATTAATTGGTCTTGGTTCCAAATTGGGCCAAAGACTATTTAATTTACCTTGGTTCTAGGGTACATCTCTTCACTCCTTTGATACTTGGCGTCGTAATTCCTCAATGTCTTCAAAGAGGTGACGGGTCCCGATGACCACACATTGATACGGACTGTGGGGTCCTTAAACTCATGGACTATGAGGTCTTTAACCTTGACCGTGATGTCTTAAAACTAATGCCGGACTGTGGAGTCCTTAAAACCTCGGACTATGATGTCCTAAACCTTGACCGGGATGTCTTAAAACTAACAACGGACTATGATGTCCTTAACCTTGACCGGGATGTCTTAAAACTAACAACGGACTGTGGGGTCTTTAAAATCATGGACTATGATGTCCTTAACCTTGACCGGAATGTCTTAAAACTAACAACGGACTATGACGTCCTTAACCTTGACCGTGATGTCTTAAAACTAACACCGGACTGTGAAGTCCTTAAATCCATGGACTATGATGTCCTTAACCTTGACCGTGATGTCTTAAAACTAATGCCGGACTGTGGAGTCCTTAAATCCTCAGACTATGATGTCCTAAACCTTGACCGGGATGTTTTAAAACTAACAACAGACTATGATGTCCTTAACCTTGACCGTGATTTCGTAAAACTAACGATGGACTGTGGAGTCCTTAAATCCTCGGACTATGATGTCCTTAACCTTGACCGCAATGTCTTAAAACTGACATTGGACCGCAATGTCCTTAAACTACCTATTGACCGCAATGTCACTAAACTAAACAACAGGGCTCACTTAATTGCTCTCTTGTTGGATCTAAACAATCCCGTTAAGTTGATCTTAGTCTGAAACTAGACTAACGTATCCTTAACAAGCGTTTAAGTCGATCTTAGTCTTAAATGTGGCTAACGTATCCTTAAACACAACCCCCAAACCCAAATCTAAGATAATACGGATTTGGACTAGTCCACGCCCTACGGGCGACGACATAACTCAGTCTCCGTATACAATCCACGGGCAACCAAACACAAAACAAACACACACGACACGAAGTGAAATTCTGGAGAAGGAGAAAGTTGTTATTGCAATGCGGTAGCGTAATTAACTGCAGGGGCTTATGCCTGCAGGGAAGAGCATCCCCATAATCAAAAACCCCTCAAGCGAGGGGGAATCTGACGAAGTCTGCTACATCGGCCGCATCCGTTTAAACCTTCAATACATGGTGCCATAAATCAACTTGGCATCTTCGAAGAGGTGGACGGATAGCACCAATTAGCATCTGCCCCGAATTTCAGGCAAGACGTCCCTGTCACGCCGTCTTTCGGAGGGGAACAGATTCTGGCACGCCCGGTGGGACCTTTTCCTCTTTCCGCTCCACACTTCGTGTGTCGTGATTCACGAACCAATCGCGGTTTGCTAATGGTTGCCCTTGGGTTTCGAAGTACTAAGATTTGGCGTTTCATTTGCTGCAAAAAGCAAAAGGATCAATGACTGGCAACTGCTCGAACTGCTCCAACTGCAAATGCAACCGACGCTCCGCCTCACCTGGAGGCGTAGCCTATGGACCACTGGCTGCTTCCCTATTCACTATGCCTGTGGAACAAGTGACTCAAGCTACCACCGGTCTGTTCTTCGGGACCATGCTCCCGCCGGTGAACATTAACATCCCAGTGCCCGTACTGGAAGCTTCAAAGAAGTCAGTCTTTGATCGACTTGCTACTCCCACGGCCCCTCTCAACGGGTCGTCTAACTCCTCGGTCTTCTCCAGACTGAGCCTGAACTCCAAAGGGCCCGCCAAGAAGCCCATGATACCTGAGGTGGCCATCCCAAAAAAGATATCTGCTCCCGAAGTCGTCAAGGCGGCTTCTCCTCCTAGAGGGTCGGTCTTCGCGAGACTGACACCCCCGTTCCCGCTCCCGCTCAGAAATCTGTTTTTGACCGGATGGACGTAGCTTCTCAACGAAAGTCAGTCTTCAAGAGGCTGACACCGGCAGCAGCCCCTCTCCAAAATGGGGGGCAAGGCGAAGCCGTCGCTGAATCAATCCCAACAATCTGTCATGCCCGACGTCGCAACTGGCGCCGGATAAGGAAGACTGGGGGCAACTCCCCCTCCGGCATAACTCCACCAGCTCCAACGGTGGAAATTGAGGCTGCTGTTCCAACCGGGAACAGTTTTGAGCTACTAAACAGGGTACGCAGAAATTCGCCAACTGCGGTTCTCAAAAGATCCCCCCACCTGCGGAGAATGATACAGAAACAAAGTCGGAGCAGCATCCTCAACGGCTGTCCTCCAAAATTTACAAGGTCTGGCGACGGGTTCAGGACTCAGTAATCATTCAAGATCACTCTCACCGGCAGAAGAAGGTGAAAGTTCAGGAAGAAAAGAACCGTCCTGTCAGATCACAAAGGACGACAACCACTTGGGTGCCCGCTGCAATGGCCCCCTCCACGTCGACTACTCAAAAGAGAAGAAGGCCGGAGAAAGTCCCCACGCCTGCAGCAAATGTCAAAGACAGTAAGCCTAAACGCCCTAAGCCTGGGGGCATGGTGGTGCATACCGTTTACATGGCATCCGGAAAGGAAGACAGCTGTACATCTACGGGTCATCGACCGCTCACGCGATCGGTAACTAAAGCTCAGGAACAGCAGCAGAAGCTCCAGGAGATGCTGACTGCGATGGCCGCACTCACTGGGCCAAAAGAAAGCCCCGAAGCATCCTCTGATCAACGCCAGGAGCAGGAAACTAACGCTGAATTCCTTTGCAGGATACTGGAAAAGAAGGATAAAGAGGCTGCTGAACAAGCAGCCAATAAAAAGCGAATGGCCCTCCTGTTCTAAGACATGGTGGGTATGATGATCCAATAAGATCCTCCTGCTGAAGACCCTCCGATCGTCCTTGAAGACGACAGGGGAGAAACGTCAAATCCTCCACCGGCTCTGTCAACAGCTAAGGAGGAGACAATCTCCAAAGCTGACTTGGACGAATACATAGCTCAATAGATACGGGTGCATCAAGCGATTGAGGAAGCCGGTCAGGTTGTAAAAACGGGGCGACCATATCCGAGCTGGTATGATCAGATCAAGTACCCGCCGGGCTATACAATACTGAAGTTCCATGTCTATAAGGGGACGGGTAATCCCCACCAGCATGTTGCCCAGTTCAGGGCGCTTTGCGGAAACACCGACGGTGATGATAAATTGTTGGTTCGCCAGTTTGTCGGCAGCTTATCAGAAACGGCGTTCGAGTGGTACTCTGAACTCCCGAACGACTCCGTCAAAACATTTACGGAGATGGAGCTGCTATTTACACAGCGATTCGCGAGCGCCAGCGAACGCACCCCGATAACGGCGTTGATTAATGCCACGGTGAAACCGGGCGAGACGTGGGTCCAGTACGCTATACGCTGGCGAAACTTGTGGTCGAAATGCGGACAAGGCATTGAGGAAGCGCCCGCGGTGGGCATGTTCGTAGGTACCCTAGATCCTCATGCAACTATCTCACAGTTCATGATGTTCTTTATGCCAACCATGTTCCAGGCTTTGATCGACAAGTTGGCCTAGATGGACCAGATGGGTCACAGACCGTCTCCCCCGAAGCCGGAACCTCGGAATGACAAGGGTAAAGGGAAGGCAACCTTCGTTGCGAACGCACAGCCGCAACCCAGTGCCCCAAAGCTGGCGGATCAACTGGAAGAAAGACAGCGGTATTATAATGAGAAAATGAAGCGCCCTTATTCATTCCCGCGGGATAAGACGAAGAGGCTATTCGAGCTAGCGGTACCCAACAGGATTATCAACTTGGCAAACCCAAGGCGATCGCCACAACCCAGTGAGGCGAATAACCCCAATTATTGCCCTTACCATCAAACGGTAAGCCATCCGATTGAGTATTGCTTCGTCTTCAAAGGATGGATTGAAGATCAATACCTACAGGGCAAGTTTACGCTGTCCCAACGAAGTGCTTGTGCTTTCACTCTCTCCTGCCTCCGTCTTAATGGGACATCTCTCCTCAAAAAGTGGAAGGTGAACCCGCCACAACCGCACACTCCTAAGAAGACGGACGCATCGGGGGAAACTTGTTCCTTTATTGAAGAAGCTCCATGGGAAATCGTGCTTTCAGCAAAAACTAAAAGAATGTTGAATGAGCTCCAGACATGCCCGGCGATCAGGTGGAAAATCCCGCTGGAACCCCAGATCATTCAAGGGATGCTGAAGCCACCCCCGACCCCGAAGATCAGTGGTGATGGCCCAAGTACTCATACCCAACCGTCAAAATCTTAGAAGAAAAAGAAGAAGAAATCCAAGAAGCCAGTGAAGTCTGGCGACAAGCGCACGGACTTATAGAAACAGATTGACGCGCTGGAGGAGTACAATCAAAAGGCGCGGACTTCCATCACACTCCAAGAGTCCCTCAACCACGTCTTTCAGGAGGAAGATAATGGAGAAAGCTCGTCGGATGAAACCGAGGGATATGTGGCGAGTTGTCATATGATCTCCCACTCGTTTACGGACGATAAAAAAACTCCTGGCACTGAGAAACTGGGGGCACAGCCTGAACCAGAACTTGTTTGGCCGACAGAAGAAAAGATCGACGCTTTTCTGGATGAGATTCGTCTGAAAAGTAAAGCCGATCGGGAGCGTGAGATGGCCGCATCGGAAGGAGCCAAACGTAGGCGTCTAAACGAAAGATGCGAAGCACTTCTGCCGGGTCAAAAAACATCCGATGTGGATAAAAACATACTCAAGACGAGGAAAAAGGTTTGCCAAAGCCATGTCAATGGGAATGAAACTACCACCCTCGGAAGAAAACACGCTCAATGGGGCGGAGAGGCACCCTAATTACTGCTCGTATCATCGGAAGATTTCACACCCCACTGAGGAGTGCAACGCTTTTAAGATATGGTGGCAGGGATATGTCGCTCACCGGCAACATTTTAAGCGGATGAAACGCAGAACTCGTCAGGAGCAGAGAAGTACGATCGAAGGGCACAAAAGAACTACCGGTAACTGTTACACGGTCAACGCCAGAGGATCACAAGTTCTCACCTTTGGGAGCGACTCTGATGAGGAAATGGCTCTGGGCCCTCTCTTTAAAGAGTCCGTCTTTGGGAAAAAGGAAGAGCCAAAGGCCTGCGAAAATATTCAGCTGCGCAATCGCACGCTCCCGGAAAAGAATCTCGGACCTGCGACTAGAAAAGATAAGGGAAAGGAAAAGGTCGCTGAGGATATCGCCTTGGATAACCAAGTCATGAAAGAGCTGATTGCCAAGGACCCGCCCAAGAAGAGTAAGGTGGACTACAACGTCCTAGCGCATCTGAGAAAGCTACCCTCTCAGCTTAGTATTCTCGACGCCCTCTTATTATCAAAAGAAGCGAGAGATTCATTAATCAAGGCGCTACAAGAGCCCGAGCAATTCCAAGCCTTCCTCGTCGAAGAGAGGATGAAGGATGAACTGGAAGAAGTGCACACGGCCGATATCACTTTCGGCGACGAAGACCTGCTCCTTGGGACATGCGACCACAACCGTCCCCTATATGTCTTTGGATACTGCCACGATATCAAGATAGGCAAAATCCTAGTTGACAATAGGTCTTCCGTTAATCTCCTTAACGTGCGGGTGTTAAAGGAAATCTGCATGAGCGTCCAGCACCTCGCTCGGGACAAGATCACCATCTCCGGGTTCGATTCTCAATCATCACGAACTCTTGGATATGTGATACTGACGCTACGCTTTGGGCTACTCGTCACAGATGTTAAATTCCACGTCATAAACGCCAAGACATGCTACAACGCTCTGCTCGGTCGTCCCTGGTTACACGAGTACTACATCATCCCTTCTACACAGCATCAGTGTATGAAGTATTTCAAGGATGGTCTCGAGTATACCGTAACGGGAGAACTGAACCCGTTCTCCGTGAACGAAGTCCGCAAATATGAAGATGCCAAATACTTCTTACCGGATTTCGAGGACATAGAGAGGTGTCGCAAACCGGAGAACAAAGCCGCCGCCGCCATTCCTGTTTTCGGGAGTGATACCAAAGAAGAAGAAGAAATGGTTTACGTTGGGCCGTCTCGACGCAACAACTCGGGACCGTCCACCCCCATATTGATCTTCGGAAGCGACTCGGAAGATGAGGCGAATGCTGTGTTCTCCAGTCGGCCGTCAGTACAAGCGTTCCCTGGTGATGATCAGAATTTGCAAATTACCATGGTTCCGCGGGAGCACTACAAAGATCTTGACGCACTTGAAGCTTACAATGTACAAGATCTGCAGACGTTTTACGTCCCTCCCGGGCGAAAAGGCGAAAAGGCGATCTTATTTTACCAATCCACGGAAACAAAAGTAGAGAAAGAAATCTGGCATGGCGCGGATTCTGCACTCGACAGGCTTCAACCCATCCGTTTGCCCAGATATTACACAAACGGACTAAAAAGGCTATTGAAGCGCCAAGGGGTGCCCTTAAAACAGACTATTCGACAAGCTCGATTCTACAACAGGATTTGGGATGTCCCTAGGACTCAGCGCAAGTTGTCCAATGGGAAAATGGAAACGCTTGGGCTTAGATATATGAGATCCGGGAGACGGGAACGAGTCCACGGTAGCTACGCCATATATAACTTCGATGAAGAAGAGGACGCCTTGCCAGAAAACGCCGATCCTTTATCAAGACCAGATCCCACAATCAAAGTGCCGAGTCCGTCATTTGAAGAGCGAATGGACAAGAATCTCAGGAGAGCGGGACAAAAAGCTCGAGACGACCATAACCGCGAGATGGCCATCTACGAGAAAGCCAGGACGCAACGCCTTCTTCAACAGGCTGCCAAAGACGAAGATGCTCCTCCCTGTCAACCCGTTGCGCAAAAGGCCCGACGCAGAGGCAGAAGTAAGTCGAGAAGAGGAAAAGGCATTCAACAACAACAAAGCGGGACTAAGAAGCCACGCAAGCGGGAATCGAGCGGTTCCGATCTGTCCCTTGTAAAGAAGATGAGTCGAGCATACTCTTTTCCTCGGGACAAGACGAAGAAAATACTTGACCGAGCTATAAAATACCAGATGCTTACACTGCCGGAGTCCAAGCACCCCGAGCAAGCTGGCGAAGTCTGTCACCCGAATTATTGCTCTTATCACCGAGTAATAGTCCACCCTCTCGAAGACTGCTTCACCTTCAAGAACTGGGTTGAAGATAAATATTAGCTCGGCAAGTTCGCTCTATCTAACAGTTGGAGGGTAACGCCGCCACAAAAGCACGAACCCAAAGCTACAAGAGCAGAACCAGATCCACGTCGGTCTTGGAAGCGAGTTCGTACTTGTCATATGATAACAATATCAAAAGGAGAGCCCGAGAACATGGATGACCTTCCCTGGTGCTTCGAAAACAGCGATGACGAGGTAATCTCAGAATTTCCACCAGCGCCGAAAGAGCTGGAAGATGGCATATATACTACTGCAGATAACCTTAAGAAAATTGAGTTGGGAACGGCGAATGACCCGCGACCGACATTCGCCAGCGAGCTACTATCTGAAGAAAGGGTGGCTGCGTTAAAAGATGTGCTTATGCAGCATAGAGATTGCTTTGCATGGAACTATTCCGAAATGCCAGGACTAGATCCAGAAATTGCTGTACATAAATTGACGATATCCCCGGACGTCAAGCCAGTCAAACAGGCGCCGAGAAGAATGCGGCTCGAGCTTGAGATGAGCATTAACGCCGAAGTCAAGAAGCTGATCGATTCTGGGTTTATCCAAGAAGTTCAATATCCTGACTGGATCGCCAACATCGTCGGGGTAATGAAGAAAAATGGGACAGTGCGCATATGCGTGGACTTCCGGGATCTCAATAAAGCTTGCCCGAAAGACGATTTCCCAGTGCCAGTCACCGAGCTGATGATAGATAATACGTCCACTCACGAAGTTTTCTCCTTCATGGACGGCTCATCAGGGTATAATCAGATAAAGATGCATCCCGAAGACCAGAAGCACACTGCCTTCCGGACCCCTTTGGGTATATTCTGCTACAAGATGATGCCCTTCGGTCTAAAGAACGCCGGTGTCACCTATCAGAGGGCCATGACGAAGATCTTCGATGACCTTATCCATGAAATCGTCGAATGTTATATCGATGACCTCGTGGTTAAAAGTAAATCATACGAGGAACATCTCGAGCATCTGAAGACCGTATTTCAACACCTTCGACAATACAACTTGAAGATGAACCCTCTCAAGTGTGCATTCGGAGTTTCCTCGGGCAAATTCCTGGGATTCATCGTCCGACATCGAGGTATTGAGATAGATCCGTCAAAGATTAAGGCGATCATGGAAATGCCCCCGCCAAGAACTCTCAAACAGCTCCGGTCTCTCCAAGGGAAGCTCGCGTACATACGGCGATTTATAGCCAACCTTTCGGGCAAGTGCCGCCCTTACAGTCACCTGATGAAGAAGGGAACCCCGTTCATCTGGGATCACAAATGCCAAGGCGCGCTAGACGAGATCAAGCAATACCTGCAGAACCCGCCAGTGTTAGCCACTCCAGTCAAGGGAAAGCCTCTTATTCTTTATACAACTGCCCTCGAAGGTTCCTTAAGCGCATTATGGGCATAAGAGAACGACCAAAGGAAGGAGAGAGCGCTCTATTATTTAAGTCGAGTTCTACTGGGGGTAGAAAGCAATTATTCCCTCATCGAAAAGCACTGCCTGGCGTTGATCTTCGCGATAACGAAACTCCGGCACTATGCGTTGGCGCATGAAGTCCGTCTTATATCAAAGGTGGACCCCCTCAAATACTTGATGTCAAGGGCCATATTGACAGGGAGACTCGCTAAATGGGCCCTGCGCTTGATGGAGTTTGCAATAACCTATCAGCCTCTTAAGGCAGTGAAAGGCCAAGCCATCGCTGACTTCCTCGCTGAGCATCCAATACTTGGCGACTCTCTTTTGAATTGCGAGCTGCCAGACGAACATGCGTTTGATGCGATCGATGGTAGTGATACCCGATGGGAACTCTATTTTGACGGAGCGTCTTCCATGAAGAAGCGCAAACAAAGTACCCCTGTAATCAAATCAGGAGTAGGCCTCATCTTCGTAACCCCACAAGGAGGGATAATGCACTTTGCTTTCTCCTTGACAGAGCCAAGGACGAACAATGAAGCTGAATACGAAGCTTTGATAGCAGGCCTTGAGATCGCCATCGACATGGGAATTGAAAACCTCCTCATATACAGAGACTCCCAACTGGTCGTTAACTAAGTAAACGGCTACTACCAGACGTGCAAGCCAGAGCTGGTAAAGTATGGCGAGAGAGTACAGCAACTCTTGACTCAAATTCCCTCCTATACTTTGGAAAACATACCGCGTGCGGAAAATAGCAAAGCGGACGCATTGGCCAAGCTCGCTAAAGAACTGGCCGACGAGAATCTCGATGACGTCAGAATTGTGGTACAAAGCCGTTGAGTACTTGCCCCAGCAGAAATACCTCCGGAATCACCCGAAGAAAAAGGAGTGACCGAGCAAAAGGCTATGCAAATAAAGGACCAAGAGAAGGTTGAAGATTGGAGAGAAGTCTTCATAGACTACTTCAAATCCCGTCGAATGCCTGAAGATGCGTCCTCACGACATCAGCTTGTGAAACGAGCTCTGTCCTTCGCCTTTGTCAATAATACTCTGTACAAGAGGTCGTTTGACTCTCTGTGGTTGGGATGCCTGGGACCTGACGAAGCGAAAAGAGTCGTCCAGGAAGTTCACGACGGACTCTGCGGTTCTCAACAAGCAGGCCCGAAGATGAAGTTGAAAATTAAACGGATGGGCTACTATTGGCCAACGATGATTCAAGACTGCCTCGAATATGCAAAGCAATACCACTCGTGCTAAATTCATGGGGACTTCATCCACCAGCACCCAAATCCCCTACATCCAACGGTGGCTAACTGGCCGTTCGAAATGTGGGGAACTGACATAGTCGGCCCCATCGAACCAGCATCGTCTAGAGGACATCGTTTCATCCTGGCGACGATTGATTACTTCTCCAAATGGGCAGAAGCAGTACCGTTAAGGGAAGTGAAGACGGAGAATATCCTCCACTTCTTCAAGACACACGTCATTTATCGGTTTGGAACTCCGCAACGGATCATCTCCAATAACGGTCCAGCCTACAGAAGCCAGAAGATCAGTCGCTTCGCACAACAACACAACATAGACTGGAGATATTCCTCAGTTTATAATCCCCGAGCTAACGGTCTAGCTGAGGCTTTCAACAAAACATTGACAAAGATCGTGAAGAAGACGGTGTCCCGAAATAAAAAGGACTGGCACGAGAGACTGCAAGAAGCTCTTTGGGCGTATTGAACAACGTTCAAGACGGCCACGATCACAACGCCATACGCGTTGGTATTCGGTACAGAAGCGGTACTCCCCCTCGAGATAGAGCTACCTTCTCTACGAGTGACAGTCCACTACGAGCTGACGGACGAAGAAAATGCCCACCTTTGGCTTGAAGAGCTTGATGCCCTTGATGAAACACGGCTCATAGCATAGCAAAATCTGGAGGCTTACAAAGCAAAGATGACGCGCTCATATGAAAGATTGACCAGGCCGAGGATATTCCGCCAAGGCGAACTCATGCTAGTGGTCAAAAGACCTATGATCCCCAATCGCGCCAAGCGGGGAAAATTCCAGCCGAACTATGAAGGCCCGTACATCATAGACAAGGTCTACCACGGTGGAGCGTATCTACTCATGGATATGCACGGTGAAAGACCTTTCAGGCCAATAAACGGTCGCTTCCTGAAGAAATACTACGCTTAACGGGTCAAGGCCTAGGTCAATGATAGATGACGATGACTATGTCCGCTCGCTATCTTCCTAAGCCCGAACTCTATAAGTAGTAACCGGCCTTCTTCAACAACGGACCGAAATGTCCTTAAACTAACAACGGACCGAAACGTCCTTAAACTAATGACGGACCGAAACGTCCATAAACTAACGACGGACCGAAACGTCCTTAAACTAACGACGGACCGAAACGTCCATACTAACGACGGACCGAAACGTCCTTAAACTAACAATGGACCACTATGTCCCAAAACTAGCTGTTGACCGAGATGTCGATAAACTACGGTGGATTGCAACATCTCAAAGCCGATAAAAAAAATATATAAAAAAATAATTAAAAAAATATTTAAAAAAATAATAAAAATAAAAACGGTATGCCCATAAGAGAAATGGGCACGGATGAAAACCCGAAAGGGCACGGATGAAAACCCGAAAGGGCTCCGTGAGTAAAAACAGCAGGGCTACCGGCGAGTGTTTGTGAAAACCCGAAAGGCCGCAACCTCGTTAAAGGACACTTGCAAGGTCCTCACGACCTTGTAAGGAGAAACCACCCGCATGAGATCCTTACGACTCACAAGGGAGCAACACACTTAGGAATCCTCACGATTCCTAAGGAGAAATTACACTTGCGAGATCCTCACGACTCGTAAGGAGAACTCTCTTATGGGACCCTCATGGCTCATAAGATTTGAAAGTCTTAAGTTACAGAGACCTGAACCTGTTCTTAAGCAAACCCCCCCCCACAACCTTCGATGTTGCCCTACAAGCGGCTCAATATTGACCCTTGTATACAATCCACGGGCGCGAATAAACATTTCCCTAACCAACTCCCATCCGTGACTAGGGATTTGTTCATACGGTGAACAACCCTTGTAAGTCCTCTCGACTTATAAGGAGAAAACTCTTTTGTAAGATCCTTACGACTTACAAGAGAACATGCACTTAGGAATCCTCAGGATTCCCAAGGAGAAAACACACCTACAAGATCCTCACGACTTGTAGGAAGAAATACCTTTGTGAGACCCTTACGGCTCATGAAGTCAAAAGCCTTAGTCGACAGGATCCTTAACCCTGTTTACTAAGCCACCTTTGTTCAACATCGACAGAGGCAAATGATGATTCGCTCCTGGCAATATCCCAGTTGTAGTGGTGCTGATGCCGAAATCAGTGTATAAATCCAAGCTTGCAGCGAAAAGCCAACAAGCCACACATGCATACGAAATAGCCGAAATGATGGGGCAACTTGCGACAAAATCAGCAAGTAAAAATGTATGCATAATAAATAGCCGAAATGATTGGGCAACTCGCAATAAAAAGCAGCGAGTAGAAAATAAAATAAATAGCCGAAATGATAGGGCACCGTGAAAAATAGCCGAAATGATGGGGCAATCGTGACCTTCGCGATATAAAAGCTGAAATGATAGAGTATCACGGAAAAAGAGATAAAATAAAAATTAAATTTATGCCCTGCAGGTGATGTTACATCAATCCATGTATACAATCCAGGGGCGCAAACAAAGAAGGGATCATACTCCTCCTCCAGGTTTCATCGTAAGAAGAAGCCAAATCTCGACGGGCTACAAGTGACCTAGAGATCGTCTCGTCACAACGGACACAACATCAAGCAAAACGGAACAGCGGCAATTCCCAGTTCCATGACTCGACGGTGTACAGATCATCGAAAGTCAAATCCCAACTCCGTGAAATGCGGATATAATCAACAAAATTCCTGGTCGCGTGGAATGCGGATAACGTCACTCTTTGACCCTGCGGAAAATGCCCAGAGCGGAGCCTGGTCCTCACAGAACACGGCAGTGAACCCGTGGGAAGCATCCAGAGCAAAATTCCTGGTCACGTGGAACGCGGATAACGTCACTCTTTGACCCCGTGGAAAACGTCCAGAGCGGATCCTGGTCCTCGCAGAGCACGGCAGTGAACCCGTGTGAAGCATCCAGAGCGGAGCCTAGTCCTCGCCGAACACGGCAGTGAACCCGTGTGAAGCATCTAGTGCAAAATTCCTGGTCACGTGGAACGCGGATAACGTCACTTTTTGACCCCATGGAAAACGTCCAGAGCGGATCCTGGTCCTCGCAGAGCACGGCAGTGAACCCGTGTGAAGCATCTAGAGCGGAGCCTAGTCCTCGCCGAACACGGCAGTGAACCCGTGTGAAGCATCTAGTGCAAAATTCCTGGTCACGTGGAACGCGGATAACGTCACTCTTTGACCCCCGCGGAAAACACCCAGAGCGGATCCTGGTCCCCGCAGAGCACGGCAGTGAACCCGTGTGAAGCATCCAAAGCAAACATCGGACTGTGGAGTCTTTAAAATCCACGGACTATGATGTCCTTAACCTCGACCGTAATGTCTTAAAACTAACGATCAACCACCATGATTCTAGACTAAATTTACCTTGGTTCAAGGGTACATCTCTTCACTCCTTTGATATTCGTCGTTGTAATTCCTCAACGTCTTCAAAGAGGTGACGGGTCCCGGTAACCAAACATTAGACTGTGGGGTCCTTAAACCCATGGACTATGATGTCCTTAACCTTGATCGTGATGTCTTAAAACTAACACCAGACTGTGGAGTCCTTAAATCCACCGACTACGATGTCCTTAACCTTGACCGTGATGTCTTAAAACTAACATTGGACTGTGGGGTCCTTAAACCCACGGACTATGATGTCCTTAACCTTGACCGTGATGTCTTAAAACTAACATCGAACTGTGGAGTCCTTAAATCCGCGGACTATGATGTCCTTAACCTTGACCGTGATGTCTTAAAACTAACACCGGACTGTGGAGTCCTTAAATCCACGGACTATGATGTCCTTAACCTTGACCGTGATGTCTTAAAATTAACACCGGACTGTGGAGTCCTTAAATCCACGGACTACGATGTCCTTAACCTTGACCGTGATGTCTTAAAACTAACATCGGACTGTGGAGTCCTTAAATCCACGGACTATGATGACCTTAACCTTGACCGTGATGTCTTAAAACTAACATCGGACTGTGGAGTCCTTAAACCCAAGGACTATGAGGTCCTTAACCTCGACCGTGATGTCTTTAAACTACGGTACCCTGGAAAACATCCCAAAGCAACCCCTGACCCCGTGAAATACGGATAAAGGCGACCGCACCCGGCACTTGCGGATCCTTACGACCTGTAGGGAAGAAAACTCTCTTGAGAGATCCTTACGACTCCCAAGGGAAAGCCCGCTTAAGAATCCTCACGATTCTTAAGAAGAACTTACACCTACGGGATCCTCTCGATCTGTAGGGAGAAAAACTCTTTATGAGACCCTCACGGCTCATAAAGCTCAAAAGTCTTAGGAGGCAGATCTTAACCCTGAATCCTAAGCCATCGCAGCCCTGCAAAGAGACCAAGATAAATTGTCCGCAGAACACATTCAATAAAAAGGAGACACACCATTGAGAAGAAAAATATGTCTTTATTCATAAACCAAAATGGATACAAAGTACAATTCATGAAAGAACAAAAAGAAAATACTCTCATTCAGGAATATGTACAAAAAGAAAGGAAAAGATACAAGTTTTCAAGCCGGCGGGCGATTTAACAATTTTGCTAGCTCATCCTTCTTTTGCTGGGCCATAGCTTCATGATTCAGGATCGCCAGAAGACGGGCCTCCGCCTGAGCTTGCTGGGCCTGATACGAGGCGAGCCGACCTTCGAGCTCTTTCTCAGTAGCCTTGTGAGCCTCGACCCTTTCGCGAGTGAACACAGCAGCTTTATCAAGAGCCACCACCTCTTTGATAGACTCTTGAAGCACCCGCCAGAGTTCATATGCTTTATTGGATTTGGCTGTGAGGCTGGTTTGAAGCTCGCTCAGTGCCTTAGAGGCCAGCTCCCTTTCCGAGAATTTGCGGCCGAGCCTCTTCTCGCATGATGTCATGTTTGCCGCGCACCGCGCTATCAACCCCCGCAACTCCGCCTTTGCAGCCATGGCCTCCGAGGAAAGGCGGGAACATTCCAAGGCGTGCAAGCAAGCCTCCACCTGCTGACAGAACTCCACCCAGATTCGCACCACCTCTTCGCTATGGTAGGTGGCAAGAAAAGGAAGAGAACCGTTAGCTTCAGCAGCAAATGCTTCAGCTGTGGTTGCGCTGCCAGCACAGAGCTCCTCGATCAAAGACGACAAGGAGGCAAGGCTTAACTGGGCCAAGCGCTCTGAGGCTCGCAAAGCATAAGGGTCGGGCGGCATGGCGATGCGTGAGTCCAGCGCTATGGGGGCTGGCAGGGCTGTTCAGATTTGAAAAATGTCAGTAAAACTCTAAAGCAAAAGAACAAGTGGGACTATAATGAAATGTCACTTACCCACGGTCATGCAAGTAAGAGCTGAAGGTTCCCCTGGCCCTTCGACGACCTCGACTTTGTCGTCGGCTTCCAATACTGTAAGGAACATCAATGTCATTCCGCAAAATAGCAACAATGCTATAATAAAAATGGCGAATGACGCTAACCTTGTCCAGAGGAAAGGACGATGCGCTGAGGGGAGATCGCCTGCGGAGCTGCCATCTCCAATAGACGCTGAAACGATTGCCGAGGAGACAAATCAGCGAGAGAGGCCGCCAGCCCCCGCAATTCTGGGAAAACAAAAGAGTTTAGACAACAGAAAGATTGCTAATTTAAAATGTAGAAGGTTACCTTCAACACTCCTCCCATTCTGAGTCGGGGGGATGGCGGCTTCAACGGCCTCCGCCATGATCTCCGGCTCCAGCAAAAGGAGGGTAGTCCTGACTACCTCTCCTCCAGCCTCTGGGCCGCCCGCAGGAAGAGTCGTTGGGACGGCAACCACCAAAGGAGCCTCCACCAAAGGAGCAAGCGCTCCGTGATCAGGAACCGCCAATGGAGGCTCTATGGCAAGTGAAACAGCCTCGTCAGCCCCCTCCACATCGAGCAAGGCTGCACCGGGAATGTCAGCGAGCTTTAGCTTCAACAAACCCGTAGGGACCTCCCCTATCGCCGAGGACTCTGCACAATCCACACAAGAATCAGAATACATATATACGGGCATAAATAATCTGAAAAACTGCAAAGAAGTAAAAAAAAAACATACCAATGCGCAGGGAAGCCTTCAATATGGCTTCTTCAAGCCGATGCTCCTTCTCAAGGAGGCGTGCTCGCCGGGGTTCGAGGGTGGACTCGTGGCCGCCAGTCCATAAGGAAAGCGCGTCCGCAGCATCCTCCGAAGCGGCCTGCTTCAGCGCCCTTTCTCCCCACTCCTCCAAAGGGCCAATGAACCGCCGCCGGATCCATGAGGGGTCTTCGTAGAAGATCACAGCAGGATTAGCTTTCTTAGGAACCCTTGCATTCTGAGACTCATCGTTAGAACGCCGTATGGACTCAGCCAGCTGTGCGGCTTCCTCGGCGGCCAAACTCGGGAAAAGTAGTCCAGCATCTGATTCCTGCAGGGCCAACGGTTCATCCTCAAGAATGGGCTCAGACTCTATTAAAGAGTCGAGCAAGTTAGTAGCAACCTTCCTTCGACGCTTGGACCCAGAGCCGGTCGCCGAGGACGACCGTTTCTTTCCCAGTGCCACCTTAGCACGACACTGGCCCACCTCGCCTTCAACGCCCTCACCCCTGTCGCCCTCACACGGTACCACAATCGAGGATGACATCGCCATTGTAGATGCCACGGGAGGCGGTGCTGCCGCGAGTGGTGGTGCTGCTACCGGAGCCCGTTTACTCCGTGACCGGGTGCCCAATGGCATACCAACTGTTGGGGTAAGATCCACCCCCGACTCTCCCGGAATGAGCGCAGCACCAGTATCCCTCAAAGGAAAATGGACTGGCGCGCGCAGTCGCAGCGTAACTCCTGTGACCGGAACCTGAGTAGGAGCACCATGGCCCAGGAGTACCCTTCTTTCCTCAAGAATAATCGGGTTGACCCGATGGAGATACCATCCCGTAAACGCCCCTACGCATCGGGGCATGTAATCAGCATCGGGGATCATGAACTGGGAGCCGGTGTTCAACCTCACAAAATGATGGGCGGCATCTCGAACGGCTTCGGGCGAAAGGACCGGCGTGACTATGAAAGCCTCAAAAGGGACGCCCTGATCGTAGCCAAACTACCGGGCAAAGCGATGCGGATTGTACCGCATGAAAAGGGCTGCGCTATCCTGACGAAATACTAGGTAGCCCGGTCTGATTGCGTATAGGTGCGCGGCCTCCCGGGGCCTCAAAGAGGGCACGTTATCTTTCGACCGGTCCCAAAGCGGCTGAGCTGAACCCGAGGGAGAAGATAAGACCCGATCAGTGAATGCCAATCCGCCAGCAGCAACATAAGGAGAAATCAACGCCCGAATAGCCCCGAATTGAGTCGGGTCAGCGGCAGAAGCATCCACCAATCGCATAAGCCGCAGGAAGGTATAGGCGTCGTAGAATGCGGGCCTTTGATGCATAGCGAAAGCACCCAAGATGTGCATTTCGATCCAAGACGTGAAGTAGTGAAGCGAAAAGTTTACCGCATCTACGCCAGGGGTGGAAGTATTAGCTGCAGCGCCCAACCCGTGATAGAGATGTGCCAATGCCGGGATGCCAATGGCCAGCTGCGTCCCCTTAGCTATACGATGAGCCGGATAGATGACCGAAACTCTCATAAAGCGGAGATGCATAGGGATGACAAACCAGCTGAGCCAGACACTGATAAACCCCACAAAGAACGTCTCCTCATCCATGCTGGGAGCTGCAATGGATTCGAAAGACGTCGGCGACATTATGGGGATGTAGTACTACGGTAGATCCGATTCATTGGTCGGCAGCTTCTTCAGACCAAACCCAAAGGGGTCTTTGATATTTGCGAACTTCGGAGCTGTCTTCGACAAGACGCCCTCACGAATGAAAAAGGCAATGAAGCTCTTAAAAGTAACGCCCTGCTCCTCAGATTCGTTGAACAATCGGTCAAAGATACCTAGCACCTTGATCAAACTGGGACGTTTGTGGCGGACGGCGTTCTCAGCAGACAAGCCGTCAAGCGGTACGGGCTCGGGTTCGAAGACGTATTCATCAGAAGGCAGCAACTCCTCATAAAGTGCCCCTCGAATTGGCAACCCCGAGATCTCATAAAATTCCCCCAAAGAGATCGAAACCTCTTGTCCCCCAGAAGAAAAGTGTTGGTAGGGAGATTCCATTGATTCAAGAACGCCTTAACCCACTAGACATGTGGGGATTGATAATGGAAGAGCGACGCATATATTGCCTAGTAAAGCCCGACCTTTTGCAGCCGCGCACGATAGGCAGAAAGAATATAGCGAGCCCAGAGGAGGTAGCCCGTGGGGTGTCGAGGAGTGAGCCCTATCTTATAAATATGTCCCCATGGGTGGGCCTCACCCTGGCAAATACGTCGTCCCAGGATATCTATAACTGGGATCGGATAGTTCGGGATACCGGTTGTCGAAGGTTCGAGCCGTCCCTTTGGAGTCCAATTTGGCATCTCCACAGCGAAAACCGTCTTCGGAGGGTCCATCGGCAAGAACAGGAAAGTGGGCTCGGTCGGCACTTCGCAGAGGAAACTCCGGCGACCCCGGATAATATGGCTGTACCAAGTTCCCCATAGAAGTAAGCTAGTGCAGTTCGGGTCATGAGCCCTGATCATCGCCATCGCTTCCTCATCAGATGGTGACTAGGGAAAAGCGGCCTCCGAGCGAGTGAAGGGAAAGTACGGAGCAGAAGCCATCACACCTGAAACAAAGTAAAGGAAAACTGTCAAAAGTGAAGCCAGGAATATATATATATATATATATATATATATATATGAGCACGAATATATGAAGACAGTTGAAGAAAGTGACAGAGAACTTGTTTGGTAGGACCATTAGTTACAAAACATGTGGGTCCCGCGAAATCAAGATGACGGCTGGCTAATGATGAGACACAGCAATCATAATGAGACAAAGGGGATATTCTAATTAAATAAACAGTGGACTTCAAATAACCCTACACACTCCCCTAAGAGAAATCCACCTTGGACTCTCCATCAAATCAAACAGAATCAAGGGAATTAAATTCCCAGAAAAGACATCATTGCAAGCTTCTTCTTCATTGATTACAGAAGGACAACCCAAGGCAAGAAAACCATAAAAAACCTCCATAGGAAGAACTGAGTTCTTCATAGGAATTAAATTCCTTTTTTTGAGAAAGGGAATTAAATTCCCAGAAAATGTGGTTCTAGAGCCAGAGCTCCTTGGAGATGGAATTAAATTCCATGGAAGGGACAACCGACACCATCATCTCCCTAAAGGTTAAAGAGACCCTAAGAGATCTACAGTTTGAAAATTAGATGGTTTTCTATTCTTGTGGAAGAACTTAAACTGAAAAGAAATATGTGTTCTTGTCAAAGGGAAAAACCCTTAATTTGGATTTAAAATCCGGTGGTGATTTTTGTGAAAGTCCTTCGGTCGCTCAAAATGATTACCTGAGGAAAAGGAATCAGTCAACAGAGTTAAACTCTGGAAAATGTTTGAAACAGAGAACTAAGCTCTGGAAACGAGAATTAAATTCTCAGAAAGAAAAGTATGCAAAGAGGAAGATGAACAAAGTGGAGGCGCTTCTGAAAAGACATGGGCATTTATAGGATGGGATGGAAAACGTTTCATCTACCCTACTCCCAAGGCAGATCCAACGGTCACAAAAGTGACAGCGTTGCACTCACGTGCAGACACGTGAGAGCAACGCTGTGGGGGCATTTTTTCCCTGATTAAAAATCAGGAAAAAATTCAGAAGAGGCATCACGTGCTCACACGTGACCAGTGGTCACGTGTTGGCACGTGCTGGTTAAGCAGCGGCACAGAGCATATTTGTTCTCTAATTAAAAGTCAGGAAGAAGCTTCAGAAGAGGCATCACGTGCTCACACATGACCAGTGGTCACGTGTTGGCACGTGATGGTTAAGCAGCGGCCAGAAAACAGAGCGCAGAAGAGGAGCCCATTCAGGAGGCCACGTGCTCACACGTGACTGGCTTTAAAAGCCCTGCTTTTTTAACAGAATTAAATTCTGAGGAGAGATCATTCAAATCTTTCCAAAATGGAGAAGATTTATCTGAAACCGTTAGATCAAGAATCTGAAGGTGATTAAATATCACCAATTTATGGAAAAATCTTGGACATTGAAAGATTTCTCCCTAAATCTAACCGAAATAACAAAGAGATATCTTTGGATTTAAAATTCAATGGTGAATAAAATTCACCTAATAATCTAAAGGCCCAGATTAATGATGAAGATAAATCAAATCTCTCAATAAACAAATCAGATCTTTCAATGAAAGATTCACAAAAACGGATTGATTCTTTTCCTTCTCCTATAAATAGGAGCACAAAAAGAAAAAAAAGGACATATACAGAGAGAGCGAGATAGAGCCTTGGAATCCTGAAAATTCAGAAGGAAGAATTTGATTCTCTGCAAAAGAAAAACCCTAGGTAAGAAAAGAGAGGCTTTAAAAAGGAGAATTTAATTTTCAAAAGAGTTTAACTCTTATAAAAAGAAAAGAACTTAGTTCTTTCTCTGGTTGAGGATCTGCAAAGTGCACATCTCCCCATGAATTGAGAATTTAATTCTCATTGGGTTAAGATCCTGCCATGCAGATCTAAAACATAGAGGAGGAATTGAGTTTTGAGAATTTAATTCTCACAGAGTTATAGGAATTTAATTCCTTTGAGATAAAATTAGGGTTTAACCCTATATTATAGAAATTTAATTCCTTCAGAATGGACAGAACTAGGGTTTAACCCTAATTGAGAACTTAATTCTCTCAAACTCACAGGAATTTAATTCCCTTAAAAAAGAAATTAGGGTTTCACCCTATGCCAGAATTTAATTCTTTACATATATGGGGAATTTAATTCCTACAGAAAAGAAATTAGGGTTTAACCCTATCTGAGAATATAATTCTTCAGAAGAAAATAGGAATTTAATTCCTCTAAAGTTTATTGCTAGGGTTTAACCCTTTGAAGAATTTAATTCTTAAAAGATGAATAAATTTTTAAAACATAAAAAGAACCAGAGTCACGTGCTACCACGTAACCCCTGGAAAAATCCACAGAAAAGAACTTTGAGGCAACGCCTCACGTGCCCCACGTGATTCCTGAAGCACACAAAGAAAAACCAAAAGAAAAGAAGCTCTGGGGCACCCTCACGTGTCACCACGTGACCCCTAATGAGCATTCTAATAGACCAGAGCATGAGCCTCTATCACGTGCCCACACGTGATGGCTGTCAGAACTAAAAGTGTTAAACACTTAAACTGCAGCGCAAAATGAAGGGGACCTGGCTCTACCTTTTGGATGCCATCACGTGCTCCCACGTGATCCCCTCTCTGTCAATATTTAACACCAAACTGATAATTTGGTTGCCAGTGTTTAACACTGTTATTTATTAGTGTTTAACACTAATTTGAGAATCACAATTTCTAGTGTTTAACACTAATCTGATAATCTTATCTCCAGTGTTCAACGCTGATTGGTCTTTAGTGTTTAACACTAACTTTAGCCCAATTGGCTAATTTTCTAGAGGCAAAGCCTCTCCTTCAATTGAATCTCAAAATTGAGGAATTTAAAGATGAAAATAATGTGGACTAAAACCAGACAAATGTCAGATAGTCTAATGAAGGGTCAAACTTAGTTGGACTTAGCCCAAGGTTGCCATAAGTCCTCAATTCAAACTTAACTGGGCTAATGGGCTCATAATATTATTAATTGGTCTTGGTTCCAAATTAGGCCAAAGACTATTTAATCTACCTTGGTTCGAGGGTACATCTCTTCACTCCTTTGATAATTGGCGTTGTAATTCCTCAACGTCTTCAAAGAGGTGACGGGTCCTGATGACCACACATTGATACGGACTGTGGGGTCCTTAAACTCATGGACTATGAGGTCCTTAACCTTGACCGTGATGTCTTAAAACTAATGCCGGACTGTGGAGTCCTTAAATCCTCGGACTACGATGTCCTAAACCTTGACCGGGATGTTTTAAAACTAACAACGGACTATGATGTCCTTAATCTTGACCGGGATGTCTTAAAACTAACAACGGACTATGGGGTCCTTAAACTCATGGACTATGATGTCCTTAACCTTGACCGGAATGTCTTAAAACTAACAACGGACTATGACGTCCTTAACCTTGACCGTGATGTCTTAAAACTAACACCGGACTGTGGAATCTTTAAATCCATGGACTATGATGTCCTTAACCTTGACCGTGATGTCTTAAAACTAATGTCGGACTGTGGAGTCCTTAAATCCTCGGACTATGATGTCCTAAACCTTGACCGGGATGTCTTAAAACTAACAACAGACTATGATGTCCTTAACCTTGACCGTGATGTCGTAAAACTAACGATGGACTGTGGAGTCCTTAAATCCTCAGACTATGATGTCCTTAACCTTGACCACAACGTCTTAAAACTAACATTGGACCGCAATATCCTTAAACTATCTATTGACTGCAATGTCACTAAACTAAACAACAGGGCTCCCTTAATTGCTCTCTTGTTGGATCTAAACGATCCCGTTAAGTTGATCTTAGTCTAAAACTAGACTAACGTATCCTTAACAAACGTTTAAGTCGATCTTAGTCTCAAATGAGGCTAATGTATCCTTAAACACAACCCCCAAACCCAAATCTAAGATAATACGGATTTGGACTAGTCCACGCCGTACGGGCGACGACATAATTCAGTCTCCGTATACAATCCACGGGCAACCAAACACAAAACTAACACACACGACACGAAGTGAAATTCTGGAGAAGGAGAAAGTTGTTACCGCAATGCGGTAGCGTAATTAACTGCAGGGGCTTGCTCCTGCAGGGAAGAGCGTCCCCACAATCAAAAACCCCTCAAGCGAGGGGGAATCTGACGAAGTCTGCTACATCGGCCGCATCCGTTTAAACCTTCGATACATGGTGCCATAAATCAACTTGGCATCTTCGAAGAGGTGGACGGATAGCACCAATTAGCATCTGTCCCGAATTTCAGGCAAGACGTCCCTGTCGCGCCGTCTTTCGGTGGGGAACAGGTATATTCTGTACCAAGCTACAAATAATTGCATTAACATAATAATCAAACAATTTACCAGTTATATCCTCTTATCTGTCCGTTCTATTTCTAGCTTTCTTTGGGACTTACCAAGCGATTGTTCGCTGACGACATTCCTTTTCTCTTCTTTCTTTAGAATGTTTTCAAGTGGATCCGACTCACTACAGATAGAGCCCAGCACAGACGACTTAAAGCAGTTTTCAGAAGACCCTGAGCTTTAGACGCTTGTATATACTTTACTTTCAGTTCATGCATTGTTTAGGCATTGCTTTCCATTCTTGTATTTACATTTTCAGTTGTATTGTAAAGAAATTTTTAATAAATAAAAGTTGTTGTTCAATTACATCTCTTGTCATTTTTCTTGTATACTTTATTATATTGCTTATTTACGTTTAACATGTTTACTTCTGAGTAAATATGTAGCGGGCCCATCCCGTCTCCTTACCGTACACCGGGAAGCGGGGCGTGACAAATAGTCACAAAATTCTGTACTCAAGTATTCTCCTCCCCGATCAGATCATAGGATTTTAATACTTTTACCCGACCGGTCCTCAACTTCGTACTTGTATTCCTTAAATTTCTCGAAAGCTTCAGATTTGTGTTTTAACAAGAACATATGTCTGAATCTTGAGAGATCGTTGGTGAATGTAATAAAGTACGAGAAACCATTCCTGGCATGCGTAGACATAGGACCCCATGCATCACTATGTATCAGTCCCAAGAGTTCAGTAGCTCTTTCTCCGTGTCCAGTAAACGGAATTTTGATCTTCTTGCCTTTGAGACATGACTGGAAAGTTTCATAAGATGTAAATTTGAACTGATTTAAATATCCATCTTTATACAACTTAGCTAGTCTTGTCGAATTGATATGACCAAGTCTACAATACCACAAGAAGGATTCGTTCATTTCTGAACTTTTTCTCTTGTATGTGTTCTATATATTTAGAACTATAGTTTGATTTAAAACGCATATACCGTTATACAACGTATCAAACCCAATTAACACTTTATTTAAGAAAATGTTCATAGCATTTTTCTCTAATACAAAGTTATATCCTTCTTTATATAATAAAGAAATTGATATTATATTGCACATCATTTTTGGTACGAAATAACAGTCGTTCAAAATCAATGTATTACCATTTGGTAATACAAGGTGATATTCGCCAACTGCTTTGGCTGCAACAATTGCACCATTCACTACTACGAGAGAATTATCACCATTTCCCAGTTCTCTACTTCTTCATAACCATATAAAATATTACAAACGTGGGATCCTGTTCCGGTATCTAATACCCAGGACGTAGATCATATTGAGAAACAGTTCTCGGTAACGATCACACCCGAAAAAGATGCAGCATCATGCTCTTTCTTCGTTCGGGTTGCGTAGGAATCCTGATATTCTCCTATTCCTTGCTCAGACTTATGATAGTCATAAGATAGAGCGGAACCAACGTTCCCCAGCTCAGTATAATAAGCGGGTTCGGTTAATACATCTATATTATTATCTTGATTAAGGCGTGTCATGGTCGCTACCTGGAGAGAGAGAGAAGAAAACACTTTAGCGTGCGCTCTTGGAAGATTAGATTGTTTATTATCTTATCTAATCAGGATGGCTCCCACTGTTTTTATCGAATCTTCCTTCAAACCCTAAAAGGTAAGATTAGCCAGGATTAATTACACCCTACAAGTTCGCCAATCGGTCAGGCAGGCAGGTATTGGAACTCCAAGGGAGTCTCCCCATGCTTTCGCATGGAACTAATTAAAAACCTCGTTTCCGTAGGGGTATAACCCTGTTAACACCTTTCTTAGACACCTACTAGATTAGCTAATTGTAAAGTGCTAAATTCTCCGAGGAGTAACTCTTACTTGCAGTGGGTATCGGGATCCAACTATCTCATAAAAAGTATGCAATCTCATTGCAAATTTCAACACTTGAAATTCCCAATATCTGTTTTTACCCCTAGCAACTTATGACCTTAATAAGGTCAAAAAATCATAAGCGCTAGTCAAGTTCAACCCGTCATTTCATGATTGAATTAAACCGACCCGTACGACCCGTAACAAGGTCAACAAAGCCGTATGACTACCCTAATCCAATCGCATCATATGTGGCAGATAAGCACTAATCAGCTACCATACAGTACCCCTTGACAAGGTCAACAAACGCAGTATGAATACTAAATGGCACTTATCTGAAATGACGGAAGGCTACGACTGGTTTTGAATAAAACCTTTAACGTAATGAACTTGATATCATTGTAGAATCCAGTGATTTGAAAAGGAGTAGTTTAAGCCCCGCTTTTTAAAATCGAGTAGTTTTCAAAAAATAAACCGAGTGGGTTATAGCATTTTTTAGCTTTTTCTAAAGAGGTCACTCCTGGTGAAGGGATCTAGGCTCTTTCCTCATCGAATGAGGTGCGGGATATTCATCAAGGAATACCACTATGCATAACAAGAACTAGAGCTACCTTTTTGAAAAGTTTAATTCTAAAATATCCTTAAGTTTATTTTCTTTTCATTAATCTCATTAATGACGTCCCATCATTTATATTTCCTAAACATCACAGAAGAAACGAAAATAGAATGTACGCTTATATCATCCGCATTTGCCACGGGGCCCCGTAATGCACCGTTAGGTTACTTAACTAAAAGCAGAGCGGGGGCAGGACTAGCGCGGGTGCAAACCATAAGCAACTTTTATAATATATATCATATACATATAGCATTCGTCTCATGCAGTTATATTATCACATCACAGAACACGGGCAGCAGAAACAAACATATGAAATATAGGATATATTAGGAGGTTCGTGTTTTAAATTAAGCCAGTAATGAAAAATACGGATTCCACGGTCATGATGAATAGCCAAACCCACATCCCAAGACCCCTACGAGAGCAGCAAGTGACCCTACCAATTCTAGAGTTAAGAGACCCGGTCTCGACTTCTCGAGAGGGTCTCTGTATGTCACAGAAAACTGCATTTCAATACCACTCATTCATTATCTGTTTTGTTATATATCAGTGCTATTAACCAGTGTCTGCTCAGTAAATACAGATTATAGGTATCTGTGACACAATACTGGAAATACACTCAAAATCACGGATATAACATTTGTGAGCCGACACTGCAACCAGAACTGCAAACCGATCAATGACCAAAGAGTTCTTTTGCAACTAATAAAGTGTACACATTTTTTGTCCAACACAATGCAAGTGTACACATGCTCTTTGGGACTTGGGCCTAGGTGGTGGCTGCCATGGCACAATGGTGGTAACATATGGGGGACAAGAATGTTAAATGAAAAAAGATATGATGTGATATAAAGCTACAAGTTTTCCTCCAATCTACTGAGCACAACCCAAGCTTCTACAAAGAAATCAAGCAATACCAGGGGAATTGTGGAGAGCACACAATATCACACAACAAACACGATCCCCAAAATCCTCCATAAAACCGGCGACATGCCCAAAATTCCCGATCTCGCCGGCCCCACCATGCCCAATGCTCCCTACTTTTCTGCTTGCTCTCCCTTGCTGTCAGATCAACCCATTTTTATTACTTGTTTAATCTTATTTTGTGCCTATAAAAGGCAGATCAGTGAGCAAGGGAGGGGGGGCTCATATGCTCATACATAGATACACTTTTTTGTTTTCTTTTTCTTGTACATAGCTAGTTCCCCTTGAGCTCTTTGCCTTCTCTTGATCTTACAATCTCTTCATTGAGCTTACAAGTTTAAGTTTTGGTTATTGAACTCAAGGTTTGTATCATCACTTGGACATAATAAAGCTTTCATTTTGCACTTTGGGTTCTTAGTATTCTCTCTCTTTTACTTACTTGCTATTTATATTCTTGCCATTTACTTACTTGCATTTTATTCCTTGCTCTTTACTTACATGTAATGTTGTTTTATTCTTTTCTTTTATCTTTTCATTTGCTCTCTCTTTTTGTGGTTTCTATGGTTTGTGAATAATGGTGTTGTTAGGAAAGAAAACGATATTGTAAGTTAAGGTTTCCTTTCTCATTTTCTTTGCCCGATATTTTCCATTTGAACTCCGCCCAAACCTTATGCAAGTGCTCCGTTAGGCACCCTACCCTACCAAGATATTGGTGACCCTTAACCGTGACTAGCTGCGTTCGGTTTGGTCGGAGGCGAAAGCCAAGAGACAAGAACGGACGGACAAGGATTAATAAGTCGAATTTCACTAATACCGTGCTTAAGCACCCTAATCCACGTTGTTGCCGATTGCTCTAGCTTCAATGGTTAAGCTCGGCTCAAAAGATTAAGTACGAAATTCCCTAGCATACACTAACCTATCTATTCCTAACAAACTTATAATTGTGCATATACACACTTAGGTTAGAAACGAACTGATCCGAACCGCGCATTAACTCGTCATAACAAGAACGCAAAACGCACCGTCTCCCTGCGGACGACCCGTACTCATCGCGGCTAGCTACACGAGACGCCGTCTTGATTGCGGTTAACTTTAGGACTTAAAATACGTCATGTGGAAACGTGCGCCAATCAGTCTTCCACTGGACACTAGAACCCGGTTACTTGCGTTCCCCGCCTTGGGTCTATCCTAATGCGGAAAAGTAAATAATATACATCAATAGTGACATCGTCCTCAACCCGGAAGTGTCCCAATAAAAGAATATTACATACAAATTTATTACATAAATGAAAATAGAAAAACTCTCATCTCATGCAAAAAAAACCCGGCTATTCAATCACGACGATCCAATATAACATATCATAGCAACACATAACATCGCATGTCATCAACGTAAGTAAATATGCGTATCCCGAATGTCGTTGACATATAGCAACGAGAATGGGGATACACCATATATTACACTTACGGCCGCAGAAAAGGAATGAAAACTAAAATAATTAGAATTCACATCAAACCTTAGACATTATAAACCCGGAATATCTCATATCTCGGATTTCATGCCTAACACAATAAATCTTGCATTTAAGTCTTAAATTGAAAACACTTTTCAATTGTCAGTCGGGTAATTCAACAAGATTCCCGATATAATGATCAAATGCTCGTCGAAAACTTTAATAGAATGCTGCACCCCCGATACTGTCAACGAAGTGCACTTAGGCGGAACACCGCGGCCGTGAGCACCCGAGTGGATGCTTTTGGCTACAGTGTTCTCCTATAGTCACTTGGTCGACACAATGGGGTGTGGCTATCGAGTAGTGTTTCTCGGCGACTATTCGCATACAATACAAGATTGTGACGGAGTTTTGATCCGAATCGAAACTCTTTGGCAATCGATCAAAAGAGACTAAAACGCGAGATTTACAAAACACAAACTAGTTTTCACAAAACTAATTAATGTGGATTCCAAATATTGTATCATATATCAAAATAATCTAGACGATATTAAACATTTCGATCGAATTTTGAAACACCCATAAATCATAGAGAGCTCAACAACTTGAGCCTTACTAAAAATACCCAGAATGTGCAAAATATCATAATGGAGCAGCACAAGAAATAGGATACCACAACTCCATAAACTTGCAGCGGAACCATGACAAAACTAAGGTTTAGGCCGTGGTTTCGCGGCGGTTTAGTAGAGATGAGGATTCGTATTTCTTGGGGCTCCATAGAATACCCTGCACGTATTTCTGTATATTTTTAATTTGAAAATTATCGACTTTTGAATAATTGGACAGACACTATGAAATTAGGGTTTCAAAAATACCGATCGAACACTTTAACGTCGTTTAGAGCTCGCCTAATGCTCTAGCTTGGCTCTGATACCATGAAAGTGTGTCTTAGCACTACCACTAGGTTTAGACAAGTATCAAGTATGCAATTTTAAAAAATCTAGAGTGCTAAGCTACACTAACCTAGAATCTAACTAGAGAGTTAGGGTTTTCTAAACATATAAATAAGTTTTACACTAAGTGAATAGGATTACAACCTTTGTAGACTAAGTCATTCACTTCAATAGCTCCAAGTAGTAGTCTCTAAGCTCCAAGTAGTGGTCCCTAGAACTCTTCTTGGCTCCACTTGAAGAAAGGATCGAGCTTGCTACGTCGTCTTCGAGGCCGAAGATGATCTACCTTGAAGTTTCTCTAACTCAAACTATCTCTTCACTAATCAGGAAATTAGTGAAGCAAACAACATAATCTTATGAGCTAGATGAGAGTAGGTTGATGAAGTAAAAATTTTGCTCACTTTAGAAATTCTTTTCTCCTTTTCTTTTCGAACTCAAGTAAACCTAGAGAGGATAAAGTTGAACTTGGGTGAAGAAAAATCTCAAGTAGTGAAGTGAGAGAGTGAACCATGGTTTAAAGATAAAAGTGGGGTGAGAAAAATATCTAGAGTAAAAAAAAATTAATAGGATGAGTCATGGCTTCTACATACTTCTACAAGTATCTAAGCCATGCTCATTTCCACTTCATTTTGAATTTACTCTAAATAAATAATTACCCAAATTATCTTTATCCTTAGTGTGAGTCCCATACACCCATGTTCAATATATCATCTATCATGACACAAAAGAATTATATATATATATATAGAGAGAGAGAGAGTGAGAGAATAATAGAGGAAAGATGCCATAGGAGGGAATTTCCTCCTATGGCGTCGCAAAAATGCCATAGGAGGGAATTTCCTCCTATGGCGTCGCAAAAATACGCCCTCCATCGTGTTTTCCGACGATCGGAACCCATCATCTTCATCGTTACCATCTAATATGTGGGTACGCCAAATTTGATGTGATTCTACAACTTTTTCACCGTTGAATTAGTGGGTTCAAAATTAACGGTTTACCGACAATAGAACTTTTTACCTTGCTAAATCAACGGTGAAAAAGTTGTAGAATCACATGAAATTTGGCGTACCTACATCCTAGATGATAACGATGAAGATGATGGGTTCCGATCGTCGGAATACCCGATGGAGGGCGTATTTTTTCGACGCCATAGGAAGAAATTCCCTCCTATGGCCTCTTTCCTCCATTATTTTCATATATATATATATATATACACACACACACACACACAATTATATATAGCAAGAGAAGAAAATCATTAGTGAGCAAAATATTAGTTAATATATAAATATATATATATATATTAAATTATTAAATCAACACTTGATTCAATAATCCGGTTATATCATATATAACCGACTAATATCACTTATATGTATATGACATTATCGAATCAACACTTGATTCAATAACCCGGTCATATCACATATAACCGACAAATATTCAATACTACATTAAATCAACACTTGATTCAATAATCTGGTCATATCATATATAACCGGCCAGTATCAAATACACACACACATAACATATTACTGAATCAACACATGATTCAACAATCCGGTTATATCACATATAACCTAAACGATATCAAAGATCGCAAGATTATAATACGGTATCACATAGTCGTATTTAATCAAGCTCCCGCACATATCATCATATGTGCCCTACTTCGTTTTGCTTAAGCTAGGAAAGCTCTATGTGGGACTCTAAAGACTCGTCAATACGCTAGCAGTAGGTAATGATCACATCAGTCACCCACAACCCGTCAGCGGTACTAGCTGGACGTAACGGCTACCCAAGTATTGAACAAAAGAAGATCAACAAGCAAGCTTGTCCAAACTCCTGCAAATCCTATAAGCAAACTTACCGTACAATCCGGTCTCTTTGTCTGATATGTCGCATATCGAGTCTAGGGATGGAATCGTCAAACCCCAATAACTTGAAAAGTCATGCCAATGTGTGACCTATAACCGTTCAAGAAACTACTGATAACACTTACCAGTAAATCTTATCAGCCCTGGCCAGAGACTTGCTGTTATAGCCAATCGAGCATAGCGCAACATCAACTCCCTATACCGGGAGAGACGAAAGCCCTCCAATCGCTCATTATCTCCATGTAACTCGGGACTGTACCCAAAATCCACCTATCTGCATGATTCCTTTGAGCCGTGGTAGGAAGGAAATCAAAGCACAGTAGGAACCACACAAGATACTATGACGATCTCAGATCTTCAGACTAACCTGTACCAGTGTCACCCGAGAACTGCTATCTGACGATAGGTATAGTACCAACTAGGAGTTCTCCGCGAGTCCTGTTCGATGTACCCATTCTCTAATGAGCACCTATGTACAATCTTTGATGTCAAACACCAATGGTTGTGGGATCAACCATCACCCCATACAGAGTCAAGAAACATACACACTAGTCTACTCTGAAATATCGATGCCCTATCTCGATATCCCCTCGACTAGGAACTATTAAAGGATGTACTTATGGACTACACAAGTCCCACTAGTATGATCTGCATCATAGTCCTGCTAGACAAGCTAACATCCTAAGGGCTTTATCAACATGTATCAGAGAGACAGTATAATAATACGAGTGTACATGTTAAGATAAAGAGCAACCAGATAGCATACTATCATGTCGAGCAAGAAAGTCCTCTATATATATGTAACACCTTAGAATGCGATTAGAGTTAATTAAGCGATATAATGAGGATTTTAAATAAAATTTAACCAATAATTATTTTCACATATTTTATTATTATTAATTAAAATTTTATTTAATTATTTTTGTACTTGCACACATATGTGCATTCTAATCTAGGGTTAAGGACGTTTTAACCATACTTTGTTAGCCATGGCACCTTAACATATCGTTATGTCATATATATGTATACATATTTATTTTAAAGTATAAGCTTTATTTTAAATTGAAGAAAGAGAAAAGGGAAAAGAGTTGAAAATGGAGGCATTATGAGGCATGGGAGCATGGGGGCATTAATTGAAGCGAGAGAAAGAGTATGGCTCACCCTCTCACTCTCTCACAATACCCTCACCCTCTCACTCTCTCATTTCTTCTTCCTCTTCATATTCTTCACTTGAAAATTTTCCTCCACTTACCTTAAGCCTAAATCAACATCTAACCTCACTAAAACCCCAACTAAGCATGTTTAAACCTCTTGTGATGATATGGAGCTTGGATGGCATATGTTTTTCCAAAGTTTTAGTGAGGTAATGATCCCAAACTGTTAATTAGGCTCTAAGGAAGTTTGTGTATTAATTAGTTTCAGTTAAATACCTTAATGTTATAGTTGTCAACTGAGCATCTCAGCGGCGGGATTGAATAGTGTTAAATATCGTATTTTTGTTAAGTTTGGTATCTCTCATGAATCTGCTATTCTTACTTTAATCTCTAATTAAATCTAACAATACAGTAGATTGATATTAGAGTCTTGTGTTTACCCTAGAAACCCGGACCGCACCCTACGCTTTTCGACCGGCGAGAATAGCATTTTTCCCAGCGCCGCCAGTTTTCCTGTAGATTGGGTGTTTGATTTTTTGAGGGTAGCTCTCTGTGGGTCATGTAGGATATTTGGTATACTTTGTTTTTCCTATTTAATCTGTAGACAAAATCTGGGGCCGTTTAGATATAATTCTTGCGTTTCGGGAATGCGCGATATGGATTTATCCAACATTTGTTTTTGAGTTTCGTGCTATAGCGGCCATAGGTCTAGGATGTCGCTGCACATGTCTAGCCCGCTAAGCTAACACTTGGTAGCTTGTGGGAATCATTTCATTAGTTTGTCGTTGTTTCCGTATGTTATCGGAAAGTTTTCTAATTTTCACTTTTTATGGTTTGTGTGATGCTAGGATCTTTTGTGGGGATTTCGGACGCTGGTAGGAAGGAGAAAGACGTGATCGGATTCACCTAGCTTGAGATCGTCCGGTGAGTAGATTTAACATTTATGGAGGAATCGTCTCTATGGCGTTAAGCGCCGATGGCTAGATTCAGTGATATAACCTTATGTTTATATATACATTGTGATTATGCGTGATTATCATATTGCGCGTCCTTTTACCTGTTGTACATTGGCATAGTATTAATAGGACACTGCACCATTACTAACGGTTCATGTTGCACGAGCACTGAATTGTATGCCACACACACACACACCGTTGGTAATTGTCATGACACGCACACTATAGAATTTGCCATGGATAAATATATTGTACCGCATTCATTATTAACAGTTAGACAACGATTCTTGTTCTATTACGCATTATGAATTGCATCATACATACATACATACATACATACATACATGCGTGCATACATAAATTGCTATATATATATATATATACTCTTATATGATGTTTTTTTCGATTTCGTGGATTTGGGAAACCGTAAGATACCTTTTAAAACTTGAAATATTTAAAAAGTGCAGTTTTCCCTTGATATGATAAATTGTATCTACCATGAGTTTTCTCGATTATGAGTTTTTTCTAGTACCCGATTCGAGGAGGTGGATGAGCCGTCAGCGGGTACATGTGGACCCGGTAAGGTACCCCGGGGGTAAGAAGCTCGAGATGTAGACGATGAGCATGGCAGGGGGAGTACTACCTACCGGTGATTGTATGGAAACTCGAAGGATATCCGGAAGATACAGTTCGGATTTATATGCTGAGATGGATATGTGGGCCGATCATAGTGACGGCGCCTGAGATATTGGTATCTTGGTTGTCGTTGAGGGACACCGGATTTCCATGATGATGATTTATTGATGAGGATTCTGTTTTATCCTACACTCAGTATTTTTATGATATACTTTGTGCATACAGTCGTTGTACCCCGATGTAGTATCTTGATTTTGATTTTACTGCACCTCATATTATTGTACATATGCTATCATGACTGCATACGTAGGATTAGTTGATTATCGTGCATTCATGTGATTACCTGTACAATGTTATTTACTTATCACGAGTTAGCAACTCACCCCCATTGTGCCACAGTGTTTTGCAGGGTTGACCCTCAATATAGTCGCAGCAGGGCTCTTTATTGTATCATTTTCAGTGGATACCGCTACTGTTGGGTGTGAGACATTTTGTATGTGGGTTTTGTGCGGGTATCCATATATAACTCCATTGTATATCTTATTTTGTATCTAGTGTTGGGTGTTTTTCGTCACCCCATTGAGATGGAAATACGCGCGTGCTTGTCGGGTGCATTACAGATTCCCCCTGCCTAGGGTAGGCTGGGGTTTATTGATTGTGGGGATCCGAATCTCCGGCAGCCGCGGACTAAGCTGTCGTTAATTACCCGTCGTCTTTGGAGCGAGGGAACCTCCGATTGATGGGTCAAACAGATCATGCGAACTCAATGTGCAGTGTTGTGTTTTAAAGGGGTTTTGGATATATCAGGGGCCCCGCAGAGTTTTTACGGGGGTCCCGCTACCCAGATATTTAGTGTGGAGTGCATATAAAAAATGGAGGGAGCATCTTAAAGACGCGTGCATGGCACATGGGCGCTGGGTGCCCACGGGTCACGTGCTTGGTGAATGGGCACTAGCGCCCGCGGGTCACGTGCTTGGCGCGTGAGCGCTTGGCGCCTATGGGTTATGTGCCAGGCACGTAGGCGCTGGGCGCCAGCGGATCACGTACAGCACGCGACCGCTGGGCGCCAGCGGGTCACGTGCGCTGCATGCGACCGCTGGGCGCTGAGCGCCCGCGGATCGCGTGAGACGCACAAGGGCACTTAGCGCCCGTGGGCCACATGCCTTGCACGCGACCGCTGGGCGCTGAGCGCCCTCGATTCGTGTGAGGCGCACGTAGGCTCTTTATCGCCCATAGGTCACGTGCCATGCACGCGACGTTGGGAACACTAGCGGAAAAGGGGCTTAGCCCTTGGGTTAGGAGTTAAACTCCCAAGGAGGGCTTTGGAGTTGAACTCCTAACAGGGATTATGTATAGAATTAGAGTTAAACTCCTAAAAAGGGGTTTGATTTATGGAGTTAAACTCCAATAGATCTGGAATGGAGTTAAACACCTGAGATCTTTGGATTTTCTTTTGAGCCTTGGATCCTCCCGGAATGGGATTTTTTGAGATGGGTCTCCTTCTTCCTCCTGTTCGTTGGCTGGATCTTGAAGGAAAAGGGGGTGAGATTTAAAATCCCCCCATTAGAGATCTGATGGGAGATCCGAGCTCCCCTTTGTGGGTTTTATGGTAAAAACTATTTCTTTTTGAAAAAAGGAAGAGTTAAACTCGTGATTTAATTCAAAGAGGGGAAGAAGGTTTAGAACCTTGAGGAAGGAGAAGGAGGCACAAACCCTAGTTATTTTTAGAATGGAAAAGTTCTTTTTTTATTTCATCATCATGTTGCCTCTTATAGGCTTACAAATTTACATATAGTCCCTTAGGCTTTACAAAATGGCATTTTGCCCATCTCATACCTTATGAACTCATTTCTTTTGCACACGAGTTATGGGCTTTACAAAAATTTGGCTTTATGCCCATCTTTCTTACATTCATGCATAAAAAAATTACATCAAAATTATTTATTACATGATTTCATTTTGGCATGGGGGAGGCCGGCCGCGGGGCTCGACTTGGGCATGGGCCCACTTGATCTGGGCTTGGGTCCGCTTGCTTGGGGTTGACTTTGACTTTGACTTGGTCAACCGGGGTGTAATTTTCGACCCCAACATCTAGTACTCTCCATCTACCACTTATATGTATTTGACTTAGAGACGAGACTGAGAGATTCGGTATTGTATATTATTGTGCTTCTGGTTGTCGTGCTCATGTAAGCCGGATTTTATTTCATGTTGCGATGTTGTTTTACCTCTTATTATGATGTTTTCACTTCTCTTTTGCTTATTTCATCCCTACAGCATCGTATATATACCTGTTGTGGTTGTGTTCCACCTTTAGGCGTGAGTTGCTCCCGTTTGGGGATGCCTTATATGTATTCTATGTTTTGTACCCGTTTGGGGCTAGTTTTTACAAGGAGATGCTGCCGAAATTCTTAAGAAAATAAATTTAAGTTTTTTTGGAGATTTTAAATATTTTTAACTAATGTTTTATCACTCTATCTTTTCATGGTTTAGATTTCTAGGTTTTCAGCTTACTTGAATTAAGTTACGCCTAGTGACGTTACGTGATTTAAGTGCCGATCGCATTCCTAAATTGGGTCGTGGAAAATTTGGTATTAGAGCGTTGGGTTTTACCTTTTGGAGTATAGGATGACCCTTGGTAAGATGGAGTTGGTAGATTAAACAGAGTGACGTAGCATGTGTATGTTCTGCGGAATACTTACGAAATGATATTCCGCCTAAGTTACCTTAGGACATATTTGCTTGTAATTCCTTTCTTGATTCCATTTATCCTTATGATTCGATTTCTATGTTATTATCGGATCCTGTTTCCTTGTTCTAGCCACTATGCCGCCAAAGACTACGAGGGCATAGAGAGCTGCTGCTAGAGATGAGGTCAGAGCAGGCTCGTCCGAGATGAGGACTGACCAGGGCGATATGCCTTTTCTTCAGGAGCAGATTGATCCACCTTCTCCAGATCATATTGCTAGGATAGAAGCCAGTATTCAGGACTTACAACAGATGATTGGATCTTTGATAGAGATCGGTCGAGCATAGAGATCAGATGTTGCTCCACCTACTAAGATTGTTTCGGGACCTAAGCGGAGTCGTACTGGTGCACCAGCTCAGAGGCAGCTAGGTAGACGGCGTGACAGATTCTTTCCCGGTGATGGTGGTAGCAGAGGATTGAGACGAAGCTAGTTATATAGCTTTTACCCACGGGGTCAGCAGCCGTCGCTGGGATGTTTCTGGTGTGGGAGTCTGTATCACCGCATTAGGTTTTGTACCATGAGGTGCCAGGGAGAGACAGCAGTTCCACATGTCCTTTTACCACCTCAGAAAGATTTACCTCTTACGCTCGTTGTTGCTTTATGCCAGACCTATGCTCGGATAGGTCAGGGTCGTGATGGTCGTATTCCGAGAGGACGAGGTGGCAGAGGCAGAGGACAGCCGGTTGCAGGTAGAGGCCAGGCCCGAGTATTTGTGTTTACTCCTCTAGATGTATAGGCGTCGAATGCATTCGTCACAGGTACTCTTTTAGCGTTTTCTTTAGATGCATGCTTTTTGTTTGACCCGATATCTACGCGTTCGTTTGTGTCCACACACAGTTCGTACCATGGTTGGGCCGGGTTTCTTCATTGTTAGACGAGCCACTTGTCGTGATTACTCCCTTGGAGTGTCTTTTGTTGTGCGACATGTGTTTCGGTCGTGTGTCGGTCGTATCGGAGATAGAGATTGGTCCGTCGACTTGATCCTTCTTGATATGTTGGACTTTGACGTTCTCCTTGGCATGGACTGGGATGCTACTTGCTATGCATCTGTTGGCTGCCGTGAGGAGGAAGTTAGATTCTGTTTTCTGGGAGAGTCAGTTCTTGTTATGCAGGGGGACCATAGTGTCGCCCCTTACAGTTTGATTTATGCCCTTTGCGCTAGTCGGCTCTTAAGGAAAGGATGTCGGGGATTCTTAACCTATATTCGTGATACTGGAGCCACAGTAGATCTATTGGATCAAGTTTCTATTGCGAGAGAGTTTTCTGATGTATTCCCTGATGAGTTACCTGGATTGCCGCCAGAGCGCGATATCGAGTTTTGCATTGATTTGATTCCCAGCATGGGGCCTATTTCTATACCGCCTTATTGGATGTCCCCGGCGGAGCTTAAAGAGCTTAAGGATCAGTTGCAAGAGTTGCTTGACATGGGACTTGTTCATCTGAGTGTTTCATCTTGGGGAACTCCTGTTCTGTTCATCGAGAAGAAGGACGGCAGTATGAGATTGTGCATTAATTATCGTCAATTGAACCGAGTTACGATGCGTAATAGGTATCCTTTACCTCGCATTGACGATTTGTTTGATCGGCTCCAGGGTGTGGGACATTATTCCAAGTTTGATTTGAAGTCGGGTTATCATCAGTTGCGGGTTCGGAATGATGGCATTCCGAAGACTGTTTTTCGTACGCGCTACGGGCATTATAAGTTCTTGGTGATTTCATTCGGGCTCACCAATACCCCAGCAGCGTTCATGGATTTGATGAACCGGATTTTCAGGCCGTTCCTCGACCAGTTCATTATTGTGTTTATTGATGACATTCTGGTCTACTCCAGAAGTCGAGAGGAGCATGAGCAGCACTTGAGGATCACCTTGCAAACATTAAGAGAGCACTGGCTGTTTGCTAAATTCTCGAAGTGTTCCTTCTGGCTTGATAGTGTTGACTTCTTGGGTCATGTGGTTACGGGAGACGGTATACGAGTGGACCCGAAGAAGATCGAGTCCGTACAGCTTTGGCTCAGACCTGTATCAGTGACAGAGGTCCGCAGCTTTTTGGGCTTTGCCGGTTATTACCGCCGTTTCTTGAGTGTCGCTGCACCGCTGACCAGACTAGCTCGGAAGGGAGTTCCTTTTCTTTGGACTGAATCATGTGAGCAGAGTTTTTAGCAGTTGAAGACTCATTTGACGACTGCACCAGTTCTATCTTTGCCTTCTGGATCAGGCGGCTATGTCGTTTATTGTGATGCTTCTCGAATAGAGCTAGGTTGCGTGCTGATGCAGCATGATAGAGTTATCGCTTATGCTTCTCGGCAGTTGAAGAAGCACGAGCTGAAATATCCCACTCATGATCTTAAGATGGTCATGGTGGTCTTTGCACTCAAGATTTAGAGACACAACATGTATGGAGAGTCGTGTCAAATCTTTAAGAGCTGAAGTACATCTTCCAGCAGCGGGATCTGAATTTGAGGCAGTGTCATTGGATGGAGCTTGTGAAGGATTATGATTGTGAAATCCTTTATCACCAGGGGAAGGCGAATGTGGTAGCTGATGCTTTGAGGCGTAGGCCCAGAGGTAGCTTGTTCCATTTGAGCGCAGTTCAGAGACAGTCTTCTACAGATTGGTAGATCTTGTGCAATAGTAGAGTACAGTTTGAGTTCACTTCCTCTATAGGGCAGCTTGCTCATGTCTGCGCCTGTCCACTTCTACTTGATCATATCCGTGAGGCGCAGCCCGACGATGCTCGTCTGTCCGAGATCTTGGAGCATGTTCGGCAGGGTAGAGATTCAGAGATTTTGATTGATGACCGGGGTATGCTATGTTTTGGGACTCGTTTATGTGTACCAGATTCCGAGGGGCTAAGACGTGAGATCCTAGAGCAGGATCATCAGTCAGTATACAGTGTTCATTCAGGTTCCACCAAGATGTATCGTGATTTGAGAGATATCTACTGGTGGGAAGGGATGAAGAATGATGTTTCGGACTTCGTTTCAAGGTGCCTGACTTGTCAGCAGGTTAAGGCTGAGAATCAGAGACCGGAAGGAGAGTTGCAGCCTTTTCCCATTCCGGAATGGAAATGGGAGAAGATCTCTATTGATTTCGTTGTGGGTATACGCCAGGTTCAGTCGAGGGTATGACTCCATTTGGGTGATTGTTGACCGGTTGACGAAAGCGGCTCACTTCCTTCCAGTGAAGACCACTTTCGGATTTGCTTAGTATGCTCAGTTGTACTTTGATGAGATTGTGCGTATGCACGACGTTCCTACATGCATTGTATCCGACAGAGGCACCCAGTTTACTAGCCGTCTTTGGCACAAACTCCAGGAAGCTTTAGGTACCCGATTGAGTTTTAGCACCTCTTTCCATCTGCAGACCGATGGTCAGTCAGAGCGGACTATACAGACTCTCAAGAATATGCTTCGAGCGTACGCGCTTGATTTTGGTGGCGGTTGGGATTGTCACATGCCTTTGATAGAGTTCTCCTACAATAACAGTTTTCAGGAGACGATTCAAATGGCACCTTTTAGGCCTTGTATGAAAGAAAGTTTCGATCTCCAGTCTGTTGGACCGAACTGTGCGAGAGTAGGATTTTGGGACCACAGCTAGTTCAGGAGACTACGGAGAAGATCCAGTTGATCCAGGACAGGATGAGAGCAGCCCAGTGCAAGCAGAAGCCTTATGCCGACCGTCGTCATCGCAGACTTGAGTTCGCAGTGGGTGATCATGTATTCCTATGGATTTTTCCGATGAAAGGTGTGATAAGATTTGGGAAGAAAGGAAAACTTAGTCCCAGATTTGTAGGACCTTTTGATATCCTTAAGTGAGTTGGTACCGTTGCATATCGTTTGGCACTTCTGTCCAGTTTTCCGGATGTTCACCCTGTATTTCATGTATCGATGCTTCGCAAGAACCTTCATGACCCTTCTCAAATGATTCAGCACCAGGCCATTCAGCTGGAGCGTGATCTTTCATTCACCATGTTAGTTATATGTATGCCCTAGAGGCCATTACTGTGCATTCGATGTATATTGTAATGGATGTTGGGACATATATAGGTAGGACTTTCTTGCTCGACATGATAGTAGGCTATCTGGTTGCTCTTTATCTTAACATGTATACTTTCTGTCTCTCTGTTACATGTTGATAAAGCCCTTAGGATGTGTACTCGACTTCCAGGACAGTGATGCAGATCATACTAGTGGGGCTTGGGTAGTCCATGAGTACATCCTTCAATGTTCCTAGTCGTGGGAATATCGAGACGGGGCATCGATATTCCAGAGTAGACTAGCGTATATCTTCTCGACCCATGTGATGGGCGATGGATGATCCCATATCCATTGGTGTTTGACATCAGAGATGGTATGCCGGTGCTCAGTGGAGACTGGGTACACTGAACGGACTCGCCGAGAACTCCCAGATGGTATTATACCTCACGTCAGATGGCAGTTCTCTGGTGACACTGGTACAGCTTAGTCTGTTGACCCGAGAACGTCATAGAGTCTTGTGTGTCTCCCACTGTGCTTTGATTTCCACCCTACCACGGCTTTACTGAGTCGTGCAAACAGGTGGTTTTTGGGTACAGTCCCGATTCACATGGAGGCAATGAGCGATAGGAGGGGATTCGTCTCTCCCGGTATTGGGGGTTGATGTTGTGCTATGCTCGACTGGCCATAACAGGAAATCCCTGGCCAGGGTTGCAGTGATATACTGGTAAGAGTTAACAGTAGTTTCACACATGTTATGGACCTCACGTCAGCATGACTTATCAAGCTATTGGGGTCTGACGTTTACCACCCCTAGGCAAGATATGCGACATATCAGACGAACAGACCGGACTGTACGGTAAGTGTTACTGGTTGGATTCACAGGAGTGTGAGCGGGCTTGCTCATCGATCTTCTGATCGCTCAATACCTGGGTGGCCGTTACGTTTAGCAGACCGCTTACGGCTTGTGGGTGTTTGATATGATCATCACCTGCTGCCGGCGTATTGACGAGTCTTTAGAGTCCTACACAGAGGTTTCCTGGCTCAAGCGAAACGAAATAGGAGCGCATATGAGATATGTGCGGGACCGAGAATAATGCGTGTATGTGATACCGTATTCTATTCTCGCGATGAATGTATCGATTGGTTGTATGTGATATAACCTAGTTATCGAATCAAGGATTGATTCGATAAGCCGATACGTTGGATATTAGTCGGTTATATGAGATATGACCGGATCGTTTAATCAAGTATCGATTTAATGATTTAATGCATAATTATATATTTGATATAATAATTTGCATTAACTAGTATTTGTTCACTTTAAATGGATTTTCTCACTTGAAGTACACAAGTTGTATATGTGATATACTTTTGTGCACTTGTTTGTATCATGTTTGATGATACATGCTAATTTGAGTTTGTGTGTATGATTAAACCATGGTTATATGAATGGTTAGGGTTTTGTTTACTTATCTATTCATTTATTTATTTATTCATTTTTGCAAAATAAGTCATGGTGGCTTTCTTTGTTTGCTTGTTGAAGCTTCATGAAGCTTTGAACAAGTCCACCATTTTTGTCTCTTGCTTAACCCTAACCATTCAACCTAACCATAGTTTATTCTCTACACCTAACCATGGTTGCTATATGATAAGTATTCATTTTATTTTCTATTTTTGATTTAGACTTATCATATTCTTTTTTCTTCTTCTTCTTCATCAACAAGATGAAAAACTTGCCTCCATCAATGGCAACTTGAGAAAAAGAGTGAGAAATCCAATTCTAAAGTGAACCCACTTCCTATTTCTTCATCCTCTACCACTTGCCAAGTAGTATAGGGTGTTTTCTTCACAAGTTTCATGACTTGGTGAAGTTGGAGTTTGATCTTGAGTTGCCTCAACGTAGATCATTTTCGGCATCGAAGTCGACGACCTAGCCCAATCAATTCTTCGATGAAACCACCGCGAGAGTCCGAGATCCGATGGATACAGCGGAGGGACTTCATCACGGAGCTATAGAGGTGGAGGACCGGATCTACAAAGGTTGTAGCCCCTTCCCTTTTAGTTAAAGTCGTTAACTTGCATTGCATCGTCTATACATCTAGTTAACGATCCGTATTAGGATTTGTAGGCACATGGAAAATTTTGAATTAGCCATGTTTGATCACTTGTGAGACCTCATTAGTGTGCCTAGGAACCCTACAGTGGTATCAGAGCCTAGCTAGAGCCTTAGGCGATGCGTAGACGGAGTTAGAAGTCCGATTGACCCGAAACCCTAATTCAAAACGGCTCTCTGTACTTTTTTTAAAAACTGGGTTTTTTCCAGATTAAAAATTCTTAAAAAATTCAGCAGGAAGATATAAGAATTATGGTGCAAAACGAGCCCCTGAATCATCTAAATCGCCGTGGAACAGCGGCAGAAGCATGGCTTCTGCGGCGGTTCCGCGGCCGTATGGTCACATTGCCCAATAATTTTTGCACAGTAATTCCTATATTTTAGTTCTGGATTTTCTGGGATTTTTTAATATTTATTCAAGAGTTGAATATTCTGGGTTGTATTGGGAGTTCGTAGATTCAATCGGATTATCAAACTTTGTCTATGTGTTTTCCGGATATTTTAGAATATGTTAAAAAGTTCGACTGGATATAAATACCCACTTTTTCCCCTGCCGGGAAATTTCCAATTGTTGGATTTTTCCGTAGTTTAACGACGTTCTAAGTAGTGCAAGTAACGCGATGGTCCCTCTAGAAGACAACAAACCTTAACTCGATTATGTGACCGTCTTGAACTGCCTTTTGAACCTTAGGGTTTGGGGCAGTACGGCGTGCCACATGTGAGGCGTTGGCTTGACCCTTCTACGGCTGGACCGTTGGTACTGAGGCACGAAGTGAATGTTTTTAAACTTATTTCATGTGTTGAGCTGTTTCGGGAAAACTTGGGTGTTCGATTGCTCGATCGGAAAGTTTAACATTTTCTATTTTTCTGGAATGTGATACAATACTTGGAATTCACAAGTAGTTATGAGATAACTGAATGAATGTTATAAACATAGCAGTTTAGTCTCACTTGATCGGTTGCCACGGAATTTTGATGTGATCAAAAGTCTGTCGCAATCACGTAGCGTACGCGAATACTCGCCGGGTAAACTTAATAGACAGCCTCACTCCATAGCCCCGACCAAGTGACTGTAGGAGAACCCCGTCGCCGAAAGCATCCTTTTGGATGCTCGCGGCAGCGGTGTTCCGCCTTGGTGCCCTTTGTCGACGGCGTCGGGGATGCGGCCGCCTACTAAAGTTTGCGACGAGCATTCGATCAGGATGTCAGGAATCCTGTTGAATTGCCCGACTTGATATTGAAAAGAGTTTTCGATAATGAGACTAAAATGCGGGGTTTATAATTGTTAGGCATGTGATGTCTAAGGAATTCATTGGTCTGGGCATGCGATGTCTAAAGAGTTTGCAGATTCCAACTGTTGTAGTTTTACACTTTCTTTTCTGTGACCGTAAGTGTAATATGTGATATCGCCGGTTTCGTTGCTATATGTCAACGACAATTGGGATGCGCATATTTACTTACGTTGATGACATGTGATGTTATGTGTTGCTGGATATGTTATATTGGATCGTCGTGTTTGAATAGCCGGGGGTTTTTATGTGAGATGAGTGTTTTTCATTTTTATTCATGTAAAAACTTGTATGTAATATTCTTTTATTGGGGCACTTCCAGGTTGCGGATGTTGTCACCATTTGTATATTATTTACTTTTCCGCATTAGGATAGACCCAAGGAGGGGAGCACAAGTAACCGGGTTCTAGGGTCCAGTGGGAGACCATCTCGAGGAGTCGAGTCCGGGTCTCCTAACCCTAGAATTGGAAGGGTTGCTTGCCGCTCTCGTAGGGGTCTAGGGGTGTGGGATTGGCTATTCATCACGACCGTGGAATCCGTGTTTTATACTGGGTCGTATTGAAAACACGGACGTCCTAGTATATCCAATATTTCATATGATATTTTCTGCTGCGTTATCTGTGATGTCATCGTGAGATATGTTCAGATAGATATTATATATAGTATATATGATATATTATATAGACGTTGCTTATGTTTTACACCCGCACTAGCCCTGCCTCGTTCTGGCGTTAGTTACCTAACCTAACGGTGCAGACGGGACATCGAGGTGAATGCGGATGGCATAAGCGTACGTTATATTTATCTGTGATGTTTAGGTGGACTTAAATGATGGGACATTCATTAATGAGATTAATGAAAGAAAATAAACCTAATTGATGTTGTGGAATCGAATTTCAAAATAAAACAGGTAGCTACAGTTCTTGCTTTGCATCGCGGTGTTCATTATAGAACATCCTGCACCTTATTCGATGAGGAAAGGGCCGAGATCCCTTCACCGGGAGTGACTCCTTTAGCAATAACTGGCAGATGCTACACACTCGGTTTGTCTTTTGATCGCTTCTATAGTTTCTGCTTTGCACAGTGATATATATGATATATCCCGCACCTCATTCGACGAGGAAAGGGCCGACGATCCCTTCACCGGGAGTGACCCCTTTAGCAAAACTAGAAAAGCCTAAAAAATATTCCATTTAAAAACCATTTGATTCCGCAACGAGATCAAGTTCAAAGCGTTAAGAGTTTTCATAAAAACCATTCGCAACCCTCCGTCATTTTAGGAAGTAGAGTACTTAGTATTCGTGCTACGTTTGTCGACCATAGCCGAGGCGTAGTGTGCGGTAGCTAAGTGATGTCTTCCTACACAGCATATGATGCGATTAGTTAGGACAGTCATGTGGCTTTGTTAACCTTAGCCAAGGGTCATGTGGGTGGGTCTAATTAATCACGAAATGACGTGTAGAACTTGACTAGTACCTATGATTTGTTGACCTTAGCCAAGGTCATAGGTGCTAGGGGTAAAAACCATTATCGGGAGTTTCAAGTGTTGAAATTTGCAATGAGATTGCATACCTTCTATATGATAGTTGGATCCCAATACCCACTGCGAGTAATTGTTACTTCTGGGAGAGTTTTGCACTTTGCAATTAGCCGATCAAGTAGGTGTCTAGAAAGGTGTCAACGGGGTTATGCCTCTGGGAAAACGAGGTTTACTATAATTAGGTCCGTGCGAAAGCACGGGGAACCTCCCTCAAAGTACCGACACTGGCCTGGCTGAAAGATTGGCGAACTTGTAGAGTGTAATTAATCCTGGCTAGTCTTTTCTTTTAAGGTTTGAAGGAAGATTTGATAAAAACGGTGGGAGCCATCCTGATTAGATAAAATATATAACCAATCTAATCTTGCAAGAGCGCACGCAGAGTGTTTTCTTCTCTCTCTCTCCAGGTAGCGACCATATCACGCCTTAATCAAGATAATAATATGGATGTATTGACCGAACCCGCTTGTTATACTGAGCTGGGGAACGTTGGTCCCGCTCCAACTTATAATTGTTATAAGACAGAGTAGGAAATAGGGGAATATCAGAATTCCTATGCCGCCCAAACGAAGAAAGTGCATATGATGCATCTCCTTCGGGTGTGTTCATTACAAAAAACTGTTTCTCAGTATCCTCTGCATCCTGGGTATTTGATACCGGATCAGGATCCCAGATATGTAATCTGTTACATAGGGCTACAAAAAGGTAGAAAAACTGAGAACGGGTGATAAGTTTCATGAGACAGAAAACGGGGCAAGTGTTGCAGCCAAGTCTGTTGGTCACTGTCACCCTGTATTACCAGTACATTGATTCTGAACAAATTCTATTAGATACCGAACCTGATATACAAAATCATATCAGTTTCTTTATTAGTAAAGAAGGATATAATTTTGTATTGTTGGATATTGTTTTGAACATTTCCTATTTCAAAAGTTGATCATTTCAGGCACGTTATCTAAAAGCATTGACGTTCTAAATCAAACTACAGTTCCTAGTATACAGAACACACACAAGAGGAAGAGTTGAGAAATGAACGAATCATTCTTGAGGCATTGTAGACTAGGTCATATCAATGCGACCCGACTGGCTGAAGTTACATTTTAGATGCATATTTAAATCAGTTTGAATTTACATCTTGTGAAACTTGCCAGTCATGTCACAAAATTAAGATGACCATAGCTCTGTTTATTGGAAACAGAGAAAGAGTTAATAAACTCTTGGGACTGATACATGATGATGTATGTAAGGTCTCCTGTCTACACATGCCAGGACAGGTTCTTTGTACTTCATTAGTTCTCTGATGATCTCTTAAGATTCAGACATATGTTCCTGTTAAAACACAAGTCCGAACCTTTTGAGATATTCACAGAATATAAGCTAGAAGTAGAGAACCAATACGGGTATAAGTATTATGTCCTATGATGAGATCAGGGAGGAGAATACTTGTGCATGGAATTCCTGGACTATTCTAAAGGAGAATGAGATTCTCTCTCAGCATTACTCCTCCGTATACACCATAGCACGACGGTGTATCGGAGCAGAGCAACCGCACCATATTAGATATGGTATGCTCTATGATGAGTACTACTGAGTTACCTATTTCCTTTTGGGGGTTGTGCACTTGAGAAGTTGCATACCTATTGAATTGGATTCGAATCAAATCAGTGCCTACCACTCCATATAAGATATGGTATGGGAAGAGCCTATCTCTTAAGTAAGTTAAGATTTGGGATTGTCCGGCCTATGTCAAAAGCAAAATCCGGACAAGATCGAGGCAAGGTCAGTTCTGTAGAACTGGAAAGGTTCCAGCTGTACAAAACTACAGCTAATGATTTGACAGAACCAGAGGATTCAATAGTCCCCGACGAACCTCAGCCTCTCCGCCGAACTAGCAGGGTTCCTCATCCGCTTGAGAGATACTTCGGTTTCTCGATGACAGTGGGAGCGAGGACTGCATCATGAGATGATGACCCAACTAGATTCGAGCAGGTCATCGAGAGTAGGGACTCTGTAAGAATGGCTGGATGATTAGCGATCAGAGATGGAATCCATGTACACCAACAAAGTATGGACTTTGGTTGCAATATCTGAAGGGTTAAATCCCCATCAGGAGCAAGTATATCTTGAGAAGATTACTTGGTGTAGATGGAAAAGTTGAGACTTTCAAAGCTAGACTTGTTAAAGATTTTCGTCATCAACCAGGCATGGAAAATGATGAAACCTTTTTTAGGGACTATGCTTAAGTCCATCCAGATCCTACTTGCCATTGGTACATACCATGACTACGATATCTGGTGGTTGGGTGCCATGACTACTTTTCTAAATAGTGATTTAGAAGAGAACGTCTATAAGAACACAGCCAGAGGGCTTCGTAAACAGTGGGAGCAGCAGAAACGTGTGCAAGATGTTTTATGTGATGAAGCAGGCATCGCGGAGTTGGAACATCTGTTTTGATGAGTTAGTCAAACAGTTTGACATCATCAAAATGGTAGATGAACCTTGTATATACAAAAAGGTAGTAGGGAGTATGGTAGAGATCCTCGTAGAGTACGTGGATGACATACTCTTGATAGGGAAGGAGTTTCTTATGCTACGCACGGTCAATCTCCTCTTGTCATAAGGATTCTCCAAATAGGATAAAGGTGATACCTCCTCGATCCTGGGGAGAACCACTGAAAAAGTTTCAGGGTGACAAGAACGACTGAATGTCAGTCGTAGGCATTGTCTTTACCCTCAGTAGAGGGACGGTGTGTTAGAAGAGTTCCAAGCTAGATACCGTGGCAAACTAGACGATAAAGGCTGGTAACATCGCTATTAAAGATACTACCAAAGAGGCAGTTTGGGTGTATATTGGTTCATAAGATGAACTAGGTTCCTATCATTGTATGACAATGAAAGTGTGGCTTTGGCCAAGGAACCCTGGTCCCATCAGTGACCCAGACATATTCTAAGGCAGCATCACCAGATCATGGAGATAGATGATCTCCAGGGTGATCGAGGTTGGGAGAGTAGACTCAGAGGACAACACGGCGGATCCACTCACAAAGGCTTTCTCCCAGAGAGAGACTTATATGGGATGGTTGAGTATGTGATACTGCAACCACTGCTACAGATGGCCCTAGTGCAAGTGGGAGATTGCTAGTTATATGTATGCCCTAGAGGCCATTACTGTGCATTCGATGTATATTGTAATGGATGCTGGGATATATATAGGTAGGACTTTCTTGCTCGACATGATAGTACGCTATCTGGTTGCTCTTTATCTTGACATGTATACTTTCTGTCTCTCTGTTACATGTTGATAAAGCCCTTAGGATGTGTACTCGACTTCCAGCACTGTGATGCAGATCATACTAGTAGGGCCTGGGTAGTCCATGAGTACATCCTTCAATGTTCCTAGTCGTGGGAATATCGAGACGGGGCATCGATATTCCAGAGTAGACTAGCGTATATCTTCTCGACCCATGTGATGGGCGATTGATGATCACATATCCATTGGTGTTTGACATCAGAGATGGTATGCGGGTGCTCAGTGGAGACTGGGTACACTGAACGGACTCGCCGAGAACTCCCAGATGGTAATATAGCTCACGTCAGATGGCAGTTCTCTGGTGACACTGGTACAGCTTAGTCTGTTGACCCGAGATCGTCATAGAGTCTTGTGTGTCTCCCACTGTGCTTTGATTTCCACCCTACCACGGCTCTACTGAGTCATGCAAACAGGTGGTTTTTGGGTACAGTCCCGATTCACATGGAGGCAATGAGCGATAGGAGGGGATTCGTCTCTCCCGGTATTGGGGGTTGATGTTATGCTATGCTCGACTAGCCATAACAGGAAATCCCTGGCCAGGGTTGCAGTGATATACAGGTAAGAGTTATCAGTAGTTTCACACATGTCATGGACCTCACATCAGCATGACTTATCAAGCTATTGGGGTCTGACGTTTACCACCCCTAGGCGAGATATGGGACATATCAGACGAACAGACCGGACTGTACGGTAAGTGTTACTGGTTGGATTCACAGGAGTGTGAGCGGGCTTGCTCGTCGATCTTCTGATCGCTCAATACCCGGGTGGCCGTTACGTTTAGCAGACCGCTTGCGGCTTGTGGGTGTTTGATATGATCATCACCTGCTGCCGGCGTATTGACGAGTCTTTAGAGTCCTACACAGAGGTTTCCTGGCTCAAGCGAAACGAAATAGGAGCGCATATGAGATATGTGCGGGACCGAGAATAATGCGTGTATGTGATACCGTATTCTATTCTCGCGATGAATGTATCGATTGGTTGTATGCGATATAACCTAGTTATCGAATCAAGGATTGATTCGATAAGCCGATACATTGGATATTAGTCGGTTATATGCGATATGACCGGATCGTTAAAGCAAGTATTGATTTAATGATTTAATGCATAATTATATATTTGATATAATAATTTGCATTAACTAGTATTTGTTCACTTTAAATGGATTTTCTCACTTGAAGTACACAAGTTGTATATGTGATATACTTTTGTGCACTTGTTTGTATCATGTTTGATGATACATGCTAACTTGTGTTTGTGTGTATGATTAAACCATGGTTATATGAATGGTTAGGGTTTTGTTTACTTATCTATTCATTTATTTATTTATTCATTTTTGCAAAATAAGTCATGGTGGCTTTCTTTGTTTGCTTGTTGAAGCTTCATGAAGCTTTGAACAAGTCTACCATTCTTGTCTCTTGCTTAACCCTAACCATTCAACCTAACCATAGTTTATTCTCTACACCTAACCATGGTTGCTATATGATAAGTATTCATTTTATTTTCTATTTTTGATTTAGACTTATCATATTCTTTCTTCTTCTTCTTCTTCATCAACAAGAAGAAAAACTTGCCTCCATCAATGGCAACTTGAGAAAAAGAGTGAGAAATCCAATTCTAAAGTGAACCCACTTCCTATTTCTTCATCCTCTACCACTTTCCAAGTAGTATAGGGTGTTTTCTTCACAAGTTTCAAGACTTGGTGAAGTTGGAGTTTGATCTTGAGTTGTCTCGACGTAGATCATCTTCGGCATCGAAGTCGACGACCTAGCCCGATCAATTCTTCGATGAAACCACCGCGAGAGTCCGAGATCCGATGGGTACAGCGGAGGGACTTCATCACGGAGCTATGGAGGTGGAGGACCGGATCTACAAAGGTTGTAGCCCCTTCCCTTTTAGTTAAAGTCGTTAACTTGCATTGCATCGTCTATACATCTAGTTAACGATCCGTATTAGGGTTTGTAGGCATATGAAAAATTTTGAATTAGCCATGTTTGATCACTTGTGAGACCTCATTAGTGTGCCTAGGAACCCTACACACCAAGCCGCCGGTAGTTATAATGGATCGGCAGGTGAAGAAACTTCGGTCAAAGGTCTTACCGTTAGTGAAAGTTCTTTAGCATGGCCCAAATAGCGAAGAGGTCACATGGGAAGCCGAGAGCGAGATGCGGAAGAAATTCCCTCATCTCTTCAAAGGTACGCATAGTAAGATTTTTAAATTCGGGGAACGAATTTCTTTAAGGGGGAAGGTTGTAACACCTCAGAATGGGATTAGAGTTAATTAAACGATATAATGTGGATTTTTAATAAAATTTAACCAATAATTATTTTCACATATTTTATTATAATTAATTAATATTTTATTTAATTATTTTTGTACTTGCACATACATGTGCATGGTAATCTAGGGTTAAGGATGTTTTAACCATCCTTTGTTTGCCATGGTAGCTTAACATATTGTTATGTCATATATATGTATACATATTTATTTTAAAGTAAAAGCTTTATTTTAAATTGAAGAAAGAGAAAAGGGAAAAGAGTTGAAAATGGAGGCATTATGAGGCATGGAGGGCATTAAATAAAGTGAGAAAGAGCATGGCTCACCCTTTCACTCTCTCACAATACCATCATCCTCTCACTCTCTCATTTCTTCTTCCTCTTCTTCTTCGCTTAAAAATTTTCCTCCACTTACCTAAAGCCTAAATCAATATCTAACCTCACTACAACCCCAACTAAGCATGTTTAAACCTCTTGTGATGACATGGTGCTTGGATGGCTAGGGTTTTTCTCAAGTTTTGGTGAAGTAATGATCTCAAACTGTTAATTAGGCTCTAAGGAAGTTTGTGTGTTAATTAGTTTCAGTTAAATTCCTTAATGTTATAGTTTAGTGCTAAATATCGTATTTTTGTTAAGTTTGGTGTCTCTGTTGAATCTGCTATTGTTACGTTAATCTCTAAATAAATCTAACAATACAGTAGATTGATGTTAGAGCCTTGTGTTTACCCTAGAAACCCAGACCCCACCCTACGCTTTTCGACCGGAAAGAATAGCATTTTTCCCGGCTCCGCCAGTTTTCCTGTAGATTGGGTGTTTCTTTTTTTGTGGGTAGCTCTCTGTGGGTCATGTAGGATATTTGGTATACTTTGTTTTTCCTATTTAATCTGTAGACAAAATCTGGGGCCGTTTAGATATAATTCTTGCGTTTGGGCAACGTACGATACGGATTTATCCAACATTTGTTTTTGAGTTTCGTGCGTATAGCGGCCATAGGTCTAGGATGTCGTTGCATACGTCTAGCCCGCTAAGCTAACACTTGGTAACTTGTAGGAGTCGTTTCGTTGGTTTTTCGTTATTTCCGTGTGTTATCGGAAAGTTTACTAATTTTCACTTGTTACGGTTTGTGTGATGCTAGGATCTTTCGCGGGGACGTCGGACGCTGCTAGGAAGGGGAAAGAGGTGATCGGATTCACCTGTCTTAAGATCGTCCGGTGAGTAGATTTAACATCTATGGGGGAATCGCCTGTATGGCGTTAAGCGCCGATGGCTAGATTCAGTGATATAACCTTATGCTTATATTTACATTGTGATTATGTGTGATTATCATATTGCGCATCCTTTTACCTGTTGTATATTGACATGGTATTAATAGGAAACTCCACCATTACTAACGGTTCATGTTGCACGAGCACTGAATTTTATGCCACACACGCACACCGTTGGTAATTGTCATGACACGCATACTATAGAATTTGTCATGGATAAATATATTGTACCGCATTCATTATTAATAGTTAGACATTGATTCTTGTTCTATTACGCATTATGAATTGCATCATACATACATGCATGCATGCATACATACATACATTGCTATATATAAATAAATATATATATATATATACATACTCTTATATGATGTTCTATTTCGATTTCGTGGACTTGGGAAACCGCAAGATACCTTTTGAAACTTAAAATATTTAAAAAGTGCGATTTTCCCTTGATATGATAAATTGTGTCCACCATGAGTTTTCTCGGTTCTGAGTTTTTTCGAGTACCCGATTCGAGGAGGTGGACGAGCCGTCTGCGGTTATATGGTGGACCCGGTAAGGTACCCCGAGGCAAGAAGCTCGATGTAGACGATGAGCCAGGTAGGGGGAGTACTACCTACCGGTGATTGTATGGAAACTAGACGGATATCCATAGGATACCGTTCGGAGTTATATGCTGAGATGGATATGAGGGCCGATCATAGTGATGGTTCCTGGGATATTGGTACCTTGGGTGTCGTTGAGTGACACCGGATTTCCATGATGATGATTTATTGATGAGGATTCTGTTTTATCGCACACTCAGGATTTTTATGATATACTTTCTGCATACAGTCGTTGTACCCCGATGTAGTATCTTGATTTTGATTTTACTGCACCTCATATTATTGTACATATGCTATCATGACTGCATACGTAGGATTAGTTGATTATCATGCATGCATGTGATTACCTGTACGATGTTATTTACTTCTCACGAGCTAGCAACTCACCCCCGTTATGCCACAGTGTTTTGCAAGGTTGACCCTCAGTATAGTCACGGTAGGGCTCTTTATTGCATCATTTTCAGTGGATACCGCTATTGTTGGTTGTGAGACGTTTTGTATGTGGGTTTTGTGCGGGTATCCATATTTGACTCTATTGTATATCTTATTTTGTATCTACTACTCTCTATCTACCACTTATATGTATTTGACTTAGAGACGAGACTGAGAGATTCGGTATTATATATTATTGTAGTTCTGGTTGTCGTGCTCGTATGAACCGGCTTTTATTTCTTGTTGCGATGCTGTTTTACCTCTTATTATGCTGATTTCACTTCTCTTTTGCTTATTTCTTCTCTACGGCGTCGTATATATACCTGTTGTGGTTGTGTTCCGCCTTTAGGGGTGAGTTGCTGCCGTTTAGAGATTCCTTATATGTATTCTATGCTTTGTACCCGTTTGGGGCTAGTTTTTACAAGGAGATGCTGCCGAAATTCTTAAGAAAATAAATTTAAGTTTTTTTTGGAGATTTTTAACTTGAGGTTTTAAAAAATTTTAACTAATGTTTTATCACTCTATCTTTTTATGGTTTAGATTTCTGGGTTTTCGACTTACTTGAATTACGTTACGCCTAGTGACGTTGCGTGATTTAAGTGCCGGTCGTATTCCTAAATTGGGTCGTGACAAAGTTGGTACCATAGCGTTCGGTTTTACCTTTCGGAGTGTAGGATGACCCTTGGTTAGATGGCGTTGGTTGCTTAAGCAGAGTGACGTAGCGTGTGTATGTTCTACGACATACTTACGACACGATACTCCGCCTAAGTGACCTTAGGGCATATTTTCTTGTAATTCCTTTCTTGATTCCATTTATCCTTATGATTCGATTTCTATGTTCTTATTGGATCTTGTTTCCTTGTTCTAGCCACTATGCCGCCAAAGACTACGAGGGCACAGAGAGCTGCTGCTGGAGATGAGGTCAGGGAAGGCTCGTCTGAGACGAGGACTGACCAGGGCGGTACGCCTGTTCTTCTGGAGTAGATTAATCCACCTTCTCTAGATCGTATTGCTAGGATAGAGGCTAGTATTCAGGACTTACGCCAAATAATTGGATCTTTGATAGAGATCAGTCGAGCACAGAAATCAGATATTGCTCCACCTACTACGGTTGTTTCGGGACCGAAGCGGAGTCGTACTGGTGCACCAGCTCAGAGGCACCTAGGTAGACGCCATGACAGATTCTTTCCAGGTGATAGTGGTAGCAGAGGATTAAGGCAAGGCCAGTTATATAGCTTTTACCCACGGGGTCAGCAGCCGTCGCTGGGATGTTTCTGGTGTAGGAGTGTGTATCACCGCATTAGGTTTTGTACCGTGAGGTGCCAGGGAGAGACAACAGTTCCACATGTCCCTTTACTACCTTTACCACCTCAGAAAGCTTTACCTCTTACACCCGTTGTTGCTTCATGCCAGACCTATGCTCAGAGAGGCCGGGATCATGACGGTCGTATTCCGAGAGGACGAGGTGGCAGAGGCGGAGGACAGCCGGTTGCAGGTAGAGGGCAGGCCCGAGTATTTGCATTGACTCCTCAGGGCGCGCAGGCATCGAATGCAGTCGTGATAGGTACTCTTTTAGCATTTTCTTTCAATGCATGCTTTTTGTTTGACCCGGTATCTACGCATTCGTTTGTGTCCACACACACTTCGTACCAAGGTTTGGTCGGGGTTCCTCATTGTTAGACGAGCCACTTGTCATGATTACTCCCTTAGAGAGTCTTTTATTGCACGAGATGTGTTTCAATCGTATGCCGTTCGTATCGGAGATAGAGATTCGTCCGTCGAATTGATCCTTCTTGATATGTTGGACTTGATATGTTAGACTTTGACGTTCTCCTTGGCATGGACTGGGTAGCTACTCGCTATATGTCTATGGACTGCCATGAGAAAGTGGTTAGATTCTGTTTTTCGGGAGAGTCAGTTTTTGTTGTGCAGGGGGGCCTTAGTGTCGCCCCTCACAGTTTGATTTATGCCCTTTGCGCTAGTCGGCTCTTGAGGAAAGGATGTCGGGGATTCTTAGCCTATATTCGTGATACTAGAGAAACAGTAGATCTGTTAGATCAGGTTCCTATTAGGAGAGAGTTTTCTGACGTATTCCCTAATGAGTTACTTGGATTGCCGCGAGTTACTTGGATTGCCGCCAGAGCGCGATATCAAGTTTTGCATAGATTTGATTCCCGGTACGGAGCCTATTTCCATACCGCCTTATCGGATGGCCCCGGCGGAGCTTAAAGAGCTTAAGGATCAGTTGCAAGAGTTGCTTGATTGGGGACTTATTCGTCCGAGTGTTTCTCCTTAGAGAGCTCATGTTCTGTTCGTCAAGAAGAAGGACAACAGTATGAGACTGTGCATTAATTATCGTCAATTGAACCAAGTTACGGTAAGGAATAGGTATCCTTTACCTCACATGGATGATTTTTCTGATCAGCTCTAAGGTGCGGGACATTTTTCCAAGTTTGATTTGAAGTCGGGTTATCATCAGTTGCGGGTTCGGAATGATGACATTCCGAAGACTGTTTTTCGTATGCGCTACGGGCATTATGAATTCTTGATGATATCGTTCGAGCTCACCAATGCCCCAGCAGCGTTCATGGATTTGATAAACCGGATTTTCAGGTCGTTCCTCGACCAGTTCATTATTATATTTATTGATGACATTCTGGTTTACTCCAGAAATCGAGAAGAGCATAAGAAGCACTTGAGGATCACTTTGCAGATATTAAGAGAGCACCGGCTGTCTGCTAAATTCTCGAAGTGTGCCTTTTGGCTTGATAGTGTTGACTTCTTAGGTCATGTGGTTACGGGAGACGGTATACGAGTGGACCCGAAAAAGATCGAGACCGTACAGCTTTAACCCAGACCTATATCAGTGAGAGAGGCCCGCAGCTTCTTGGGCTTAGCCGGTTATTACCACCGTTTCGTGCATAATTTCTTGAGTATCGCTGCACCGCTGACCGAACTGACCCGGAAAGGAGTTCCTTTTCTTTGGACTGAAGCATGTGCGTAGAGTTTTCAGCAGTTGAAGACTCGTTTGACGACTGCACCAGTTCTATCTTTGCCTTCTGGATCAGGAGGCTTTGTCGTTTATTATGATGCTTCTCGAGTGGGGATAGGTTGCGTGTTGATGCAGCATGATAGAGTTATCGCTTATGCTTCTCGGCAGTTGAAGAAGCACGAGCAGAACTATCCCACTCATGATCTTGAAATGGTCGTGGTGGTCTTTGCGCTCAAGATTTGGAGAAACTACTTGTACGGAGAGTCGTGTCAGATCTTCATGGACCACAAGAGCCTGAAATACATCTTCTAGCAGTGGGATCTGAATTTTAGGAAGCGCCGTTGGATGAAGCTTATGAAGGATTATGATTGGGAAATACTTTATCACCGGGCAAGGAGAATGTGGTAGCTGATGCTTTGAGTTGTAGGCCCGAAGGTAGCTTGTTCCATTTGAGCGCAGTTCAGAGAGAGTCTTCTTCGGATTGGTAGGTCTTGTGCGATAGTACAGTACAGTTCGAGTTCACTTCCTCTGGAGGGAAGTTTGCTCATGTCCGCACCCGTCCACTTCTACTTGATTGTATCTGTGAGGCGCAGCCCGACGATGCTTGTCTGTTCGAGATCTTGGAGCATGTTTGGCAAGGTAGAGATTCAGAGTTTTTGATTGATGAACATGGCATGCTACATTTTGTGACTCGTTTATGTGCACCAGATTCCGAGGGGCTAAGACGCGAGATCATATAGCAGGCACATCAGTCGGCATACAGTGTTCATCCAGGTTCCACCAAGATGTATCGTGATTTGAGAGATATCTACTGGTGGGAAGGGATGAAGAGTGATGTTTCGGACTTCGTTTTGAGGTACCAGACTTGCCAGCAGGTCAAGGCTGAGCATCAGAGACCGGCAGGAGAGTTGCAGCCTTTGCCCATTCCGGAATGGAAATGGAAGCAGATCTCTATGGATTTTGTTGTGGGTCTACCAAGTTCCAGTCAAGAGTATGACTCCATTTGGGTGATTGTTGACCGGTTGAAGAAAGCAGCTCACTTCCTTCAAGTGAAGACTACTTTCGGATTTGCTCATTATGCTCAGCTGTAATTTGATGAGATTATGCGTATGCACGGCATTCCTACATGCATTGTATCCGACAGAGGCACCCAGTTTACCAGCCGTCTTTGGCATAAACACTAGGAAGCTTTGGGTACCCGATTGAGTTTTAGCACCGCTTTCCATCCACAGACCGATGGTCAGTCGAAGCGGACTATACAGACTCTCGAGGATATATTTCGAGCGTGCGTGCTTGATTTTGGTGGCAGTTGGGATCGTCACTTGCCTTTGATAGAATTCTCCTCCAATAATAGTTTTTAGGAGACGATTCAGATGGCACCTTTTGAGGCCTTGTATGGAAGAAAGTGTCGATCGCCAGTCTGTTGGACTGAACTAAGCGAGAGTAGGATTTTGGGACCACGGCTAGTTCAGTAGACTACGGAAAGGATCCAGTTGATCCAGGACAGGATGGGAGCAGCCTAGTGCAGGCAGAAGTCTTATTCCGACCGTCATCATCGCAGACATGAGTTCGCAGCGGATGATCATGTATTCCTACGGATTTCTCCGATGAAATATTTAATGAGATTTGGGAAGAAAGGGAAACTTAGTCCCAGATTTGTGGGTCCTTTTGAGATCATTGAGTGAGTTGGTACCGTTGCCTATCGTTTGGCACTTCCGCCCAGTTTTCTGGATGTTCACCCTGTATTTCATGTATTGTTGCTTCGCAAGTACCTTCATGACCCTTCTCACATGATTCAGCACCAGACCATTCAGCTGGAGCGCGATCTTTCATTCACCGAGCAGCCGGTAGTTATATTAGATCGGCAGCTGAAGAAACTTCGGTCAAAAGTCTTACCGTCGATGAAAGTTCTTTAGCGTGGCCTGAACAGCGAAGAGGTCACATGGGAAGCTGAGAACGAGATGCGGAAGAAATTCGCTCATCTCTTAGAAAGTACGCATAGTAAGATTTTTAAATTCGGGGACCGAATTTCTTTAAGGGGGGAAGATTGTAACATCTTAGAAATGCGATCAGAGTTAATTAAGCGATATAATGCGGATTGTTAATCAAATTTAACCAATAATTATTTTCACATATATTATTATTATTAATTAATATTTTATTTAATTATTTTTGTACTTGCATACATATGTATATTCTAATCTAGGGTTAAGGACGTTTTAACCATACTTAGTTAACCACGGCACCTTAACATGTCGTTATGTGATATATATGTATACATATTTATTTTAGAGTATAAGCTTTATTTTAAATTGAAGAAAGAGAAAAGGGAAAAGAGTTGAAAATGGAGGCATTATGAGGCGTGGGAGCATGGCGTCATTAATTGAAGTGAGAGAAAGAGCATGGCTCACCCTCTCACTCTCTCACAATACCCTCACCCTCTCACTCTCTCATTTCTTCTTCCTCTTCTTCTTCTTCACTTGAAAATTTTCCTCCACTTACCTTAAGCCTAAATCAACATCTAACCTCACTAAAACCCCAACTAAGCATGTTTAAACCTCTTGTGATGATATGGAGCTTGGATAGCATATGTTTTTCCAAAGTTTTAGTGAGGTAATGATCCCAAATTGTTAATTAGGCTCTAAGGAAGTTTGTGTATTAATTAGTTTCAGTTAAATACCTTAATGTTATAGTTTAGTGCTAAATATCGTATTTTTGTTAAGTTTGGTGTCTCTAATGGATCTGCTATTGTTACATTAATCTCTAATTAAATCTAAAAATACAGTAGATTGATGTTAGAGTCTTGTGTTTACCCTAGAAACCCGGACCCCACCCTACGCTTTTCGACCGGCGAGAATAGCATTTTTCCCAATGCCGCCGTTTTTCCTGTAGATTGGGTGTTTGGATTTTTGTGGGTAGCTCTCTATGGGTCATATAGGATATTTGGTATATTTTGTTTTTCCTATTTAATCTGTAAACAAAATCTGGGGCCATTTAGATATAATTCTTGCGTTTCGGCAACGTGCAATACAGATTTATCCAACATTTGTTTTTGAGTTTCGTGTGTATAGCGGCCATAGGTCTAGGATATCGCTGCACATGTCTAGCCCGCTAAGCTAACACTTGGTAGCTTGTAAGAGTCGTTTCGTTGGTTTGTCGTTGCTTCCGTGTGTTATCGGAAAGTTTGCTAATTTTCACTTGTTATGGTTTGTGTGATGCTAGGATCTTCTGCGGGGACTTCGGACGCTGCTAGGAAGGGGAAAGAGGTGATCGGATTCACCTAGCTTGAGATCGTCCGGTGAGTAGATTTAACATTTACGAGGGAATCGTCTGTATGGCGTTAAGCGATGATGGCTAGATTCAGTGATATAACCTTATGTTTATATATACATTGTGATTTTGCGTGATTATCATATTGGGCGTCCTTTTACCTGCTGTACATTGACATGGTACTAATAGGACACTGCACCATTACTAACGGTTCATGTTGCACGAGCACTGAATTGTATGCCACACACACACCGTTGGTAATTGTCATGACACGCACACTATAGAATTTGCCATGGATAAATATATTGTACCGCATTCATTATTAACAGTTAGACATTGATTCTTCTTCTATTACGCATTATGAATTGCATCATATATACATGCATGCATATATACATACATTGCTATTGTAATATATATATATATATATATATATATATAAATATATATACTCTCATATGATGTTTTTTTCGTAGATTTGGGAAACCTCAAGATACCTTTTGAAACTTGAAATATTTAAAAAGTGCGGTTTCCCCTTGATATGATAAATTGTGTCCACCATGAGTTTTCTCGGTTCTGAGTTTTTTCAAGTACCCGATTCGAGGAGGTGGACGAGCCATCTGCGGGTACATGGTGGACCCGGTAAGGTACCCCGGGGCAAGAAGCTCGAGATGTAGACGATGTGCCTGGCATGAGGAGTACTATCTACCGGTGATTGTATGGAAACTCGACGGATATCCGGAGGATGCCGTTCGGAGTTATTTGCTGAGATGGATATGAAGGCTGATCATAGTGACAGCGCCTGAGATATTGGTACCTTGGGTGTCGTTGAGGGATACCGGATTTCCATAATGATGATTTATTGATGAGGATTCCGTTTTATCCCACACTCAGGATTTTTATGATATACTTTGTGCATATAGTCGTTGTACCCCCAATTTAGTATCTTGATTTTGATTTTACTGCGCCTCATATTATTGTACATATGCTATCATGACTGCATACGTAGGATTGGTTAATTATCGTGCATGCATGTGATTACCTGTGAGATATTATTTACTTCTCATGAGTTGGCAACTCACCCCCATTATGCCACAGTGTTTTGTAGGGTTGACCCTCAGTATAGTCGCGGGAGGGCTCTTTATTGCATCATTTTCAGTGGATACCGCTACTGTTGGGTATGAGACGTTTTGTATGTGGGTTTTGTGCGGGTATCCATATATGACTCCATTGTATAACTTATTTTATATCTAGTACTCTCCATTTACCACTTATATGTATTTGACTTAAAGACGAGACTGAGAGATTCGGTATTGTATATTATTGTGCTTCTGGTTGTCGTGCTCGTGTGAGCCGGCTTTTATTTCATGCTGCGATGTTGTTTTACCTCTTATTATGCTGTTTTCATTTCTCTTTTGCTTATTTCTTCACTACGGCGTCGTATATATACCTGTTGTGGTTGTGTTCCACCTTTAGGTGTGAGTTGCACCCTTTTGGGGATGCCTTATATGTATTCTATGCTTTGTACCCGTTTGGGGCTAGTTTTTACAAGGATATGCTGCCGAAATACTTAAGAAAACAAATTTAAGTTTTTTTTTTGGAGATTTTTAACTTGAGATTTTAAATGTTTTTAACTAATGTTTTATCACTCTATCTTTTCATGGTTTAGATTTCTGCGTTTTCGGCTTACTTGAATTACGTTACGCCTAGTGACGTTGCGTGATTTAAGTGTCGGTCACGTTTCTTAATTAGGTCGTGACAATATATGTCCAAGCATCCACTATAATATACAATAATGGCCTCTAGGGCATACATATGACTAACACCGACGAGGGGTGGTGGCCGGTCTCACAAGCCATTGGTGTCAGTTAGTCACTAAGATAGTATACAGGTGCTCATTGGGTTATGAGTTACACTAGACGGACTCGCCGGAACATGCTAGATGGTATTATACCTATTATCAGATGAGTACAGGTTAGTCTGTCGACCTGAGATCGTTATTTGTCTCATGTGAGTTCCCACTGTGCTTTGATTACTACCCTACCACGGCTCAAAGAAGTCATGCAAATAGCTTTTAGTTGGGTACAGTCCCGAGCCACATAGAGGCAGTGAGTGGATCGTCAAGGATTCGACTCTCCCTGTATTGGGGTTGATGTCGCGTTGTGTACGGGTGGCTATCACCAGAAATCCTTGGCCAAGGTAGATGAGAATTACTGATTTGGATCAGTAGTTTTTTAGTGGGTGATGGGCTTCACACCGACACGAAATATCGCGTTATTAGGTGTCTTACTTTATGAGCCCCCTATACCCGATATGCGATACTCTTAGACGAACAGACCAGACTATATGGAGATTGTCACAGACAAGCTCAGTAGGGGTTCGGATGAGTTTGCTCGTCGGTCTTCCTTTCGCTCAATACCTGGATAGTCGTTACGTACAGCTAGTGCCGCTGATGTGCTTGTGGTTAAACCCACTGCCAGTATATTGACGAGTCTTTAGAGTCCCACACAGAGGGTTTTCCTGGTTCAAACGAAATGATTTAGTAGCCGTATTTTGATACGTGCAAGGCTCCGATCGAATGATTGTACTAGTTACCCGGACTTTCGATCGGACGGTTGATAATACTAGCCGTCTTAGGATTGAGCCGGATTATTAAATCAGGTATTTATTTAATAATTTTCGTACATATATTTCGATATGTATATTCTAGTATTATGTTCTTTGTGTTATTCTATCTCTTTAGGTATTCGTATTTTGATACGAATACGGGTATGTATATACAGTTTAATGTATTCCTTATTTATACGAAAAACATTCTAGAAGGTGGACACCTCATTTTGGTTTATCCATTTATTAAATTAAATGGAAATGAGGTGTAAAGGTAGTGAAGAGAGAATGGTGAGAACCATACTTGAATAGTATTGACAAATGAATTTCAATTCATTTGTGCAAACTATTCAAGTATGATTGCTATATTTTTATTTAGAAAATGAGATATACAAAACCATGCTTCATGGTTTTCTCTCTTGGATGGTCATTTTGAAAACACTCTCACCATTTTGCATATCTCTTTTCTCTAGCCTTTCTTGAGCTCCTCCTTCTTCTTCTTCTTCATCTTCTACTCTACCATCTCATGTGTTGAGAATCAAGATTAGAAGAGAGATAGATACACACTTAGAACAACTCACTACATCCCTATACACTCTAGATTAGCAACCTAGAGTCCCTAGTTACTCCAATAGATTCTTAGTATGGAGCTAGATCCATGAGCCACATCTCTCGAGTGGATCATCTTCAACGGAGGAAGACCGGCGACCAAGCTCGATCAAGGAGACCTCAAGGAGCTAAGAAAGAGGGTAGAAGAGCGAAGGACACGGATCATTTGGTAAAACATTCTATCACGATATATAACATCTTTGTAGATTTCTAGTTTCATGTTTGGTTTCAATTCTAGGTAGTTGTTTCTAGCGCCAAGTTTTTAAACCCCAAAATTTTTCATTCTGCAATGGCCGCGGTCGACAGCCAGGGCGCTAGGAACCCCAACAACTTTAGACAACGATCTTTACATCATCGAGCTCTTCATCGGCCAATTTCTTAGCCAACTTAGTTAATGTGTCTGCCTTACTGTTTTCCGCTCGCGGTATGTTTTCCAAGGTATAGGAAGGGATTTAGGTCATCAGCTGCTACACTCTTTCGCCATACATTATTAGTTCTGGCTTGCATGTTTTGTAGTCACCGTTTACTTGACTGGCAGTCAGCTGAGAATCTCCATATATGAGGAGGTCCTTAATTCCCATATCGATAGCAATCTCAAGTCCAGCTATCAAAACTTCATATCCCACTTCATTATTAGTCCTGAGTTCCATCAAGGGGAGCGCGTAACGTAATATTCCACCTTGCGGGATGATTAGTCAAAAATATTGCACATTTGTATGAACATTTTCCCTACTATTATTAATAACTAAAAGGTTTTAATTGTAAATAAAGAACATATATGGGTTTATTTGTAAAAAGATTATTATCACACGTTTCTTCATTTATAATTAATATAATTAGGGAAAATATATGCATATAATATTTAAATAAAATATTCATATTAAAATATGCATATCATATCAAATATTCCTAATCAATATTCTTAAGATATCATATCATATAAATGGTTGGAATAATATCTCAAAAATAACAAATATTACTAACAAGATGATATTATGCGGGTATTAGCTCAGGTCTGAAATCTAAGTAGGAGATCCACATCAAATCGGAATATCAAACTGAATCTGCCAAATATTAGAAGCAAATCGAGGAATGTGGCAACGGCGGATACTAAGGGCAATATTTTCAAAATCTGTATATCAAGAGGATCTCCAAATATCGAGAGAAAAAGCTAGAAAAAATCCTAAGTCATAAGCCCACCATATGGCGGTGGATCCACGGTCAATATAGTGCAGGGGCGGCGGTTCCGCGGTCAGGTAGTGGTCGTAGGATTTGGAAATTTAGGGGCATGATCGTAATGTCACCTACTCCAATATGGCATCTAGGGTTTCTAGTTTCAGAGACTATATAAAGAACCGAGAGTTGTGCATTCCGAAGTCATCAATTCATCTATTCATCTATCTCTCGATCAAGAGAGAGCTCTACGAGCAAACTAAGGTTCTTGTAATCTACCTTTTTAAGGAGAAATTTTGTAATGCAATAATTGATAAATAAAGGTAGTTTTTTGTTTTAATTCTTTTCTCATTTACTTTCCTCATTACTTTTTCGCATTTACTTTCCGCATTACTTTTCTGCATTACTTTTCTGCATTACATTCAGCATTACTTTCTGATTTTTAATATGGTTTCATTCATTTTCCACCTCTATTTTAAATTGCTAATAACCATGAGCGAGTAATTTCTTACTTGCTAGGATTTGTAGGATAGGGTAGAATAATGGATGCAAAATCCCTCAACTTCTTTTATCATTTTAATGTTTATAAAGATTAGCGAAATAATTGTTAACCCTCTTATCGGGTGCACTATCAATTAATGATAGTCATGACCACGATTTGAGATTAGTTAATACTTGTCTTTTTAAGGGCTTGAGATAAATAGAGATCAATGGAAAGACAATGGGCAGTAGTGGGAAACCTTAATTCCCTCCAAGGACCCTAATCCGCATTCATAACTATCTTTCTAGTTTTAAACAATTAAAAGATAAAAAGAATCATTTCTAAACCTTCATCCATTAACTACTAAGTCCTATAAACCCTACAAGCCTTTCTATTATAAATTTTCTACCCATCTTAATTTAAAAACGACAACAATCCTTCTTCTCTTTTATCAAGTCATCTAAAACAAGATAAGAAATTCATGTTTCCCTGCGGACAACTCGTACTCATCGCGGCTAGGTATTTGCGACACCGTCTTGATTGTGGTTATTTACAACACACATAGACACTACTATTTTCACGCATCTAATCACGGGGACACGAAGATAAAACCTACTCCAGCTTTGAATATAGGAATTTTCTTCTTTCACTGCTTCATAGAAGATGCTCCATCGAAGTAGAGCTCCCATTAAGACTCATATTCTTCTTTCTTCTCCTCGACCGCGCTGAATACATGTTTATCCGGTAACTCGCAGTTTAGGGGAGAATTGGCTGGTATCGGATGTTCCGCTAGAAAGTCGGTGATGGCTTGTCCTTTCACCAATTTGAGGGGTCGATATGTTATCGAGAATTCTATCAGCAGTAGGACCCATTTGGCAAGCCTTCCCATTAGCATGGCCTTTAACGTCAGATATTTCAGAGGATCCACTTTTGATATAACATGGACCTCATGTGCCAGGGCGTAGTGTCTGAGCTTCGTTATTGCGAAGATCGACGCCAAGCGGTGATTTTCGATGGGGGAGTAATTGCTTTCTCCCCCCCCCCGGGGAGAACTCAACTTAGATAGTACAGAGCTATCTCCTTTCCTTGATCATTCTTTTATGCCTACTCGCGCCTAGAGAACCTTCAAGGGCTGTTGTATATAGGATAAGGGGCTTTCCCTTAACCGGAGCGGCCAATACCGACGGATTTTGAAGGTATTGTTTGATTTCGTCCAATGAATTTTGGATTTTCTGATCCCAGATGAACGAGGTTCTCTTCTTCATCAGATGGCTATAGGAGCGACATTTTCTGGAGAGGTTGACTATGAACCGCCGGATGTATGCAATCTTTCCGTGGAGAGATCGCAATTGTTTGAGGGTTCTTGGTGAGGGAATTTCTATAATTTCCTTGATCTTTGAGGGATCAATTCAGATACCTCGGTGGCGGACGATGAAGCCTAGGAATTTTCCTGAAGAGACTCCAAACGCGCACATTAGAGGGTTCATCTTCATATTATACTTCCGAAAACGCTCGAACACGACCTTTAGATGCTGTTCACACTATAATATTGTATTATTATATTCCCCATTCTTATTCTTTTTATAAATAAACAGGTGCTTTTGACGCATGTCTGCTACATATTACAGGTTATAGGTTCTTGGAGCGAAAACAGTGAAAAAGACAAAAGACGACACGAAAAAGTGGATTTTGACCAACAAACAGAAGACTCTTGATCAAGCCTACATCAAAGATAAAATTCACAAAGTACAAGGCAATGCAAGGTCCAAGATTACAAAGCGAACGGTTAAAAGTCCACCGCAATTATTCACTGGAGATCTGGAAGAAACATAGAAGCTATTTTAATAAAAGAACCAAATAATAAGGAAGCCCAAAGATTCAAGGCCCAATACTTCCTTTTAAAGAGACAGAGACATAAAATTTTACCAAAACTTGAAGTCTACTTTGACTAGGTCTTCCTAAGGATATTTTGGTAAATGTAGACATGCGAATCAATTGTAACCTAGGGTTTCCTATCCTCTATAAATAAGAACTCTAAATCATTGTAAAGCTTATGCCTCCATTCATTAATAAATTTCAGCATTCTTTTGGAGAGCATCAAGTTGTAAGTTCTTTATTTTTCTGCCTTAGGTTAATTTTCTATTCTTGCTCTAGATAAATTTAATTCCTTGCCCAAGTTAATCTTTTATTCTCTGTCCTAGATAAATGTATTTTAATTTCCTAATGAGTGAGTAGTCTCCTCACTTGTTGGGGTTAGAAATAGGGAAGGGTTTGAGAGATGAAGATCTCTCATCTCTTTTCTTTGCCAATCTATTATGAACATTAGAACTCCATGCATACCTTCTTATTCCGCTCCCTACGGCACTCTACCCTCGAGGTAACGGTGATTCCGTAGTCTAAAGGCCCGGATTTTAAGGTTTTCCATGGAGGTTAGGGTAAAGATTAAGAAAGGAGGGACAAGAATCTAGAGGAAGATTCAATCTTCCCAATCATCCTAATTCCCTTTGTTAAGATTTACCATAACACTAATATAATATATTTAATTAAAGGCAATGGAAAGAGATGTACATCTTTGTTTACCAAATTTTCCCTAAACCTAATCCTAGCAAGTTTCTAATCCTAGTATCACACAACTTCAATTTTTAGGTTTAATTATAAGACCAAACACCATTTGGAATTAACTCGTAAGAACTTAAAGCAGATTTACAATATCCCTGTGGACCGACCCGTATTCACCGGCTAGCTTCATGCGAAGCCGTTCTTGATTGCGGTAAATATTTTTGATCGACAAAACCTCTCTAAATCAAATGGCGCCGTTGCCGGGGATGGCGTAGTATTTCCTTTTTGCAATTTCGGGTTAATCTAAATTAAATAAATCATAAAAATCTGGAAAAAAAAACATAAAAATATATCATCTGTTATTTTTGGAAAGGGTATTTTTGTGTGAATTTTGCAGGATCTACGAACAAATTCGGATTTGGAAATCTACAAAGATCAAAACAGGGAATATCAAATCCGAACAAACAGAGAAATATCACAACAGATAATAGAAGAAATTTGGAGGACCGAGTCAACAAGAAGAACCGCGGAGATCTGCAGCGCAAAAAAAAAAAAAACCGGCGGCGAAACCGCGGTCGGAGTGGCTACTCGCGGCGTTTCCGCGGTGGAGGTGAGGGATCAGTTCCCAAAAATAAAAAGGGCTGAAGCGCGGTTCAAAAAACAAAAAAAAAAAAACAGTTCCGCCACTGCAAATCTCTGTAAATTTTCTCTCTCCTCCTCTACAAATCTCCGATATATCTTCTGAAAAATCTCCTGCAGGATTCTTTGCGCTTAAAAAAAATCTTTTCTTTCCGAATAACAAATCTTATGCAGGATTCGTTGCGCTATACTTAAAATAATAATTGATTGCAAGTGATCTTTTCTGATTTGCATATCCTTAATCTTTTTGCTAAAAATATCTTTCCAAATAAAGAGCAAGAAAAAAAAAGGAAAATTTTAATTAGAAAACTTGCAAACTTTGAAATTCACAAAAAAAAAGATTTGATTGCAAGTGATTTACTGTTCTGCATATCTTTAATCGGATTTTAAGGGGCTTTTGACCAATTCAGATTGGGTGGGGATTTCATCACCCTTCCCAGGACCCCAGAAATCACATAAAGAATTTGCATTGACCAATCTTTAATTAAAAAAATATTAGACTCAGCCCTAAGGACGTCACGCTCAATAGGACAGAGGACTAGTATAGGCATCGGCCGTTTATCCTAACCTGTCTTTGCGGTGACTAGGCAAGTGTGTCAAGGCTAGTGGTTTTTAATTAGGCCCACAGTGTGGTTCCTTCCCACTTACCTGGCACTTACCTGGCCGCAATTGGCGGTGAAGAGGCGGTTTGAGGTCCTATTTCTAGCCCTTTAGAACAGTTAGGAGCTGTCTAGCTGACCTAGGTGACCCTAGATCTAGGACTGATTGTGCATTTCTGGTTATTTGCATTTGTGTCTTAGCCCTTTATCGAAAATTTTTGCAAAACAAATAAAAAATAATAATAAAAGGAAATTTTTTTTAAAAGACTTGCAACTTTTGTCGCTGAGAAATCCTTGCACCACCCAACCTTCTTTCTTTTCCCCTTTCTTCTAACATGGGTACCCCACATAATAAATCACTTGCCGAACTTTGGTATCCCGAACCTAATTTTGCGTCGTACGTCAATTTGTTCGGTCAATTTAAAGACGATCCTTCCTTACCAAAAAAATCTTTGAAAGATCAAATAGAGGCGTCTAGGAGAAACAGTTCGACTTTTCAACCCACTTTGTGTCAACCAAGTCAACCTTTACCACCTCCATATGTTGATACTACTTTTTCAAGTCCTGCTGTCTCTCCTAAACCGATGTCCATTGCTGAGCACATTGCTCAATCTCGCAGCCGATCTTTCACCCCTCTCCACATATCTAGTTCTAGGGATCCACAAGATTATTCACATTTTTATCCATATGTTGACCCTACCCCTGTCCAATCACCCACTTCCTACCAGTCCTACCCGACCTTCCCACCTCCACTAGACACTGCTTCGACACAGCCTGTTGGGAGTTTTGCACATCCACACGATTTTGAATCTTTTGCCGAAACCCTCTCACCACCTAAGTCTAGTTTGGAAGAGTCGTTGGAGGCATATATTGCAGCAACAAATAAAATGACTAGGAATGTGGAAGCGTCCATGGCTGCCCTTATGCAACCTGCTGAACCGATAGCTAGTTTCCCACTAGCTTCAAATTTTTCAATGTATAAGGAGGCGGTTGGACATAGTGAGAATGAGAGAGGATTTCCAAATCAAACCTACCCTTGCCCAATTGAAACCCACAACTCCGGTTTTCCATCGATTGCCCTAAATAGTTCATCTGTTGAAAATAAAATCGAGTTGTGTGATTTTGTAGTGTTTGATTTGCCAAATTGTGAAGAACCCCTTTCCAGTGAAACTGCACTTAATCCTTTCGATCTTTACACCTCCACTCTAGAACCTAAATCGCTAAATATTCATGCTTTTGATGAGGTGTCTAAAGAAATTGATTTTCACTTGATTGAGGATATAGACGCCGGGAATATTTCGGATGATGAACCTGTCGATTTGCTTAAAATTTTATGTTCAAATGATCATCCCGAGTTATTAGATGTCTCTCCCGAACTTCATATGCGTCTGGATATTGATGATAATGGCATGAATGAGTTGAATTTTGAGGAGAATTATAAGGATAGTATTGAGGAGAGTTTTGAGGACCATATTGAGGTTGAACCATTTTTATTTGATGTGTCTGATTTTCCAATTCGTCCTCCTGAACCTTTGACTGTTATATCACCCTCCCTCCTTTCCATCGTTCCGACCACGCTCGAAGACTGTGAGCTTGAAAAATTTTCTTTTGAATCTGACACAGTTCTCACAGATGAGTGTTTCACTTTTTCGGACGATGTTGATGACTCACCGCCCGAGTTTGAGTCCTTTGAGTTTTCAGATGAGTTAGTTGAACCATCAGACTCGGTTGCTTACAGTAGTTTCGAACCATTAATAGAATCTTTCAAGTTCGAGACAGTTTACTACGGTGAGAATGATACTATCCCTCAATCACTCCCTTTCGTCCTTCCTATTGTTCCGACCGTGCAAGTGACCGTTACGCTTTCATCTCAAATACCAAGTTCGGCGTACCCATGTTTTCTTAGGAATCTTGAGGGATTTGATCCCATTGCACGACGGGTTGATAGGTTAGCGCAATCGCTTTTAACACATCGGTCATCAAAAATTGCGCTAATTTATTCACTCAATTTACACCCTCAAGATCGTACTCTACTTCTTTCTCCTTTCCGCCATTCTTCTCCTCCACCGAGACCATATTCCACCATTCTTCTTTCCACACGGTCTCGTGTGTTTCTCATCTCTTTTCTTTCCACCACATTCTTGTACCAACTATACCATTACCATGATAAGATTTTTGAATGGTTGGTGCTAACCTTTGGCTTATGTAAGGCCAAGCTTAAGTTTGGGGGGAGCCTTGTTGTATATATGTATATATTTTTGTTTTCTTTTTCTATAAACAAATAAAAAAATCAAAATATAAAAAAATATTTAAAAAATTATAAATAAATAAACAGGGAAGTGCCGGTATTTTGACCCTCTTGGTTTAGCATGACAGTGAGGACACTGTCAACTTCAAGTTTGGGGGTATGCTCGGTGCGTCTTCTTCCTTCGCATTCATTTATACTTATTTTTGCATTTGCATACTTATTTTAAAACCCATAAAAATTGAAAAATTTCAAAAATTATAAAAATTATTGTATTCAATTTTGGCTTATTTGACTAAAGTTTGACAGATAGGTTAACTGGCTAGGAACAACTAGATTTTTAACGTAGTAAATTAAAAACCCTAAAGATAACATTTCGTAAAGTTTAACGGTAGAAAGTATATGCCTTTGTAGTTTATTTAGAAATAGGCAAATTTTGGGTTCACTTCTTGGGCTAAGTCAAAATAAGGAAAGAGTATTGATATTTTTATTAGAGTATAAGTTTGAAAAATAGTTCCTAGCTTAAGTCTAGATTCTGAAAACGTATACCCTACAATTTGCATAATCACGCACCTTGAAACTTGGAATAGTAGAAGAGACCTTGAAATGCTCTTGTCTAAAGTCCTTAGTACAATGAAAATGAAAAAAAAATATATAAGTGTGAATAAAGAAAAAAACTGGACACTGCTTTTTGTGATTACTTAAGGCTGCAAAAATAGAAAAATATTTAGCGAGGGTGCTTCATCACCTAGTGCCTTAGACCAACTGGTTTAGGAGTCACTGCTAAAGCCTTGGGTGTTGCAAGACTAGGAAGTACGTTTTAAAGTGCAAACGCATCTTGTAATCGGTTGTTGGTACCTCAAGAAGTATTAACGGTCGCATGAAGGATGTGTGAGCAAAATTCAATTAAATTCACCAACTAATTAGTACTTTGGACAACGGACAAGGGTATGATTGCTTGATTTGAATTTCCAAGTGTAGGGGTGATTTATACACACACGTAGGGGTATGTGATTGGGATTTAGATAAGAGAAAGGAGTGAAGAATAGAACTTGTATCTTTAGTAAGGGTTGATAGAAATTCCTAAGTGGAGATGGAAACCTAGAAAGAAAACTTAAGAAATGCCGAAAGATAAGTAGGTCCGCAGGACATATATAATCTTAAGTTAAATGATGAGGAAGTGTGAAGAATATGGGTGGATAATTTACGAGTCGAAGATAATAGAATTCCTTGTTAGAAAACCTAATTGAAAAAACAAAAGTCGAAAAGCCAAATTGATAGGATTTTGTGGGTAGTATCCGCTGAAAACCCTCAGGAGACAACACTCCTCCTACTAGAGACACATAGAGGTTTAACGGCTTGTTGCACGTGCTCAGTGCAATCGCGATTCCCTGCGAAAGTGCGGTTAGGTTTTTGTCAAGAATAAAAAATAAGTTTGCTCGAGGACGAGCAAAACATAAGTTTGGGGGTATTTGTTCACACCATAATATTGTATTATTATATTCCCCATTCTTATTCTTTTTATAAATAAATAGGTGCTTTTGACGCATGTCTGCTACATATTACAGGTTACAGGTTCTTGGAGCGAAAACAGTGAAAAAGACAAAAGACGACACGAAAAAGTGGACTTTGACCAACAAACAGAAGACTCTTGATCAAGCCTACATCAAAGATAAAATTCACAAAGTACAAGGCAATGCAAGGTCCAAGATTACAAAGCGAATGGTTAAAAGTCCACCGCAATTATTCACTGGAGATCTGGAAGAAACATAGAAGCTATTTTAATAAAAGAACCAAATAATAAGGAAACCCAAAGATTCAAGGCCCAATACTTCCTTTTAAAGAGACAGAGACATAAAATTTTACCAAAACTTGAAGTCTACTTTGACTAGGTCTTCCTAAGGATATTTTGGTAAATGTAGACATGCGAATCAATTGTAACCTAGGGTTTCCTATCCTCTATAAATAAGAACTCTAAATCATTGTAAAGCTTATGCCTCCCTTCATTAATAAATTTCAGCATTCTTTTGGAGAGCATCAAGTTGTAAGTTCTTTATTTTTCTGCCTTAGGTTAATTTTCTATTCTTGCTCTAGATAAATTTAATTCCTTGCCCTAGTTAATCTTTTATTCTCTGCCCTAGATAAATGTATTTTAATTTCCTAATGAGTGAGTAGTCTCCTCACTTGTTGGGGTTAGAAATAGGGAAGGGTTTGAGAGATGAAGATCTCTCATCTCTTTTCTTTGCCAATCTATTATGAACATTAGGACTCCATGCATACCTTCTTATTCCGATCCCTACGGCACTCTACCCTCGAGATAACGGTGATTCCGTAGTCTAAAGGCCCGGATTTTAAGGTTTTCCATAGAGGTTAGGGTAAAGATTAAGAAAGGAGGGACAAGAATCTAGAGGAAGATTCAATCTTCCCAATCATCCTAATTCCCTTTGTTAAGATTTACCATAACACTAATATGATATATTTAATTAAAGGCGATGGAAAGAGATGTACATCTTTGTTTACCAAATTTTCCCTAAACCTAATCCTAGCAAGTTTCTAATCCTAGTATCACACAACTTCAATTTTTAGGTTTAATTATAAGACCAAACACCATTTGGAATTAACTCGTAAGAACTTAAAGGAGATTTACAACATCCCTGTGGACCGACCCGTATTCACCGGCTAGCTTCATGCGACGCCGTTCTTGATTGCGGTAAATATTTTTTATCGACAAAACCTCTCTAAATCAGATGCCCTCAGTGTTCCTCATGAGATTTACTTTTAACTACAAGGTCGTCGATATAGCATTCGACGATCTTGTGTATGAGGTCACCGAATATCTTTGTCATGGCCTTTTGGCAGGTGGCTCCGGCGTTCTTCAAACCGAAGGGCATCACCTTATAGCAGAATACGCCCAACGGAGTCCAGAAGACGGTATACTTCTGGTCTTCAGGATCCATCTTTATTTGGTTTTATCCTGAAGATCCAACCATAAAAGAGAAGACTTCTTGGGTAGACGTGTTATTGATTATCAGATCGGTAATGGGCACTGGGAAGTCATCTTTCGTGCATGCCTTGTTAATGTCCCGAAAGTCCACGCAAATGCAAACCATCCCATTTTTCTTCATCACCAGAACAATGTTAGCCATCCAGTCAGGATACTGAATCTCTTGGATGAACCCAGAGTCGATTAATTTCTTGACAAGCGTTAATACTCATCTCGAGTTTAAGTCGCATCCTTCTTGGTGCCTGCTTGACTGGCTACATCTCTGGCGATATGGCCAGCTTGTGTACAGCTACCTCTGGATCTAAATCCGACATTTCGGAATAGTTCCAAACGAAGCAGTTTTTATACTGCATAAGCACATCTTTTAATGTGGCTATCTGTTCTTCGGATAGCAGCTCACTGACGAACGTCGGCCTCGGATCATTCTCCATTCCTAAGTTGATTTTTCTTAGGTTGTCCATCGTAGTATGTATTCCATCTTCCAGCTCTTTTGGTGCCGGTGGAAATTCTGAGATCTCCTCGTCATCATCTTCGTTTGTGAAGCATCCAAAAAGGTCAATCATATTCTCGTCTCCTCCCTCTTTTGAAAGTGTTATCATATGATAGGTACCAGTCTGCTTCCATTTTTGCGGTCGAGCTGGCCCCATCCTGATGGTATAAGTCTACTATGGCTCATGCTTTTGCGGCGGGCTTATCCTCTAGCTATCGGATAACATGAACCTGCCTTATTGATATTGGTCTTCCACCCAGTTCTTGAACGTGAAATAGTCTTCAAGGGGATGGCCTATTGCTCGGTGATGGGAGCAATAATCCGGATGATGGACTTCATTTATCCGTTCGAGATGCCGAGACTCTGGAAACATCATCATCTGGTGCTTCATGACAAGGCTGAAGATCTTTCCTGTCTTGTCTCGAGGGAATGAATATTTCCGACCTATCTTCTTGATAAGGGACGGGCTCCAACCAAACTTTTCTCAATTAAACGGCGTCTTGGACCTACTTTGGTGTCGTTGAGTGTTGCTCGTGATCGCTGCCTTATTCTCGTCTCCGCTTCGGGATTTTCCTTTTTCACGGGAGTACATAGTAGGTTATGGATGGAGAGTATCATGATCTACTTCTTCCACTAATTTTTCGTTCAGACGCTGCGTCTTGGGCTTTTCATATATGGCCATTACACGACTGCGGTTGTCTCGACTAGCTTGACAAGCTTCGTTTATTATCTTTTTAATTTGCTCCTCAAGTGACAGACTTGAGGTTCTTCGAGCGAGACTTTTCTCTCGTTCTGCGACATAGCCGCTTGGAGTAACATTTTCTTCTCTATTCGAGCCGTTTATGGCATGGCAGCTGTAGATTTGCTCCCACTTCTTGGACTGAACATATCCCAGCCTAGTTGTTTCTATCTTCCTGTTGGGCTTGTTTCGTTGAGTCCCGGGGATATCCTAAATTTTTTTGTAGAATTGGGTTTACCGAACCGTTTGTTCGAGAGGAACACCTTGGCGTTTTAACAGCTCCTTTAATCCCTCCGCATAATATCTTAGCATATAGATAGGCAGTAACTTGTCAAGAGCGGGGTTGGCACCATACCAAACTTTCTTTTTCACCTTAGTCTCCATAGATTTGTAAAAGAGAATCGCCTTTTCATCTCTTCGCCTTGGAGGTATGTAGAAAGTTTCCAGTTCCTGCACGCTGTGTGTATTGAGTACATCCAATTCGCTGTAGTGTCGAGGCTGAGTCATCATAATATGTAAGCTATGATACGTTTCGGCAAGAGTCTACGTTGATAGACAAACGGAGAACACCGCATTTGTCTCATCTTCGGAGTCATTGCCAAAGACCAGGATAGGGGTCAATGGTCCATGCTTATTGTTCTCCCTCTGAGTCTGTCTCGAGTAGACTATCTGTTTGTTTTCTTCAGTATCACTTCCGAAGACCGGAATGGTGGCCATGGATTTTTTCTTATTTTCAGGCCTATGCCACCTTTCAGTATCCTCAAAGTCCGGTTGAAATTATTTTGCATCTTCATACTTTTGCACCTCATTCAACGAGAAAGCATTGAGTTCTCCTGTGATGGTATACTCCAATCCATCTTTGAAATACTTCATACACTGATATTGTATAGAAAGGATGATGTTGTACTCGTGTAGCCAAGGCCTGCCGAGTAGAGCGTTATAACAGGTCTTGGCGTCAATGACATGGAATTTGATGTCGGTGGTAAGCAGCCCGAAGAGGAGCGTCAATATATTAATGACGACTGTGAGTTGAACCTTGAGATTATAATTTTGTCCCGGGCAAGATTCTGAACATTTATACATATTCCTTTCAGCACTCTCACGTTGAAGAGATTGACGGAGAATCTGTTGTCGACAAGGATTTTCCATATCTTGATGTCATGGCAGTACCCGGTGACATATAGCGGTCGATTATGCTCGCATGTACCGAGGAGTATATCTTCATCGCTGAATGTGATATCGGCAGTGTGGACCTCTGCTAGCTCATTTTCCAACTTCTCTTCAGCAAGAAAGGTTTGAAACTGATCAAGCTCTTGCAAGGCTTTGATCAAGGAGTCTCGTGCCTTTTTTGGACAAGAGCAGAGCATCCAGTATGCTCAATTAGGAGGTTATCTTCCTCAAATGCGCGAGGACATTATAATACATCTTAGTTTTCTTTGGCAAACCCTTTGCGGCGAGCTCTTTGGCCACCTTTTCTTCAAGGGCGATCTCATCAGGCATTTTCCTCTTCCCTTTATCATTTTTATTCGAACCCTTATTTGCAGGTCTGAAGTTCTTTTCAGGCAACGTGCGGTTACACAGCTGAATGTTCTCACAATTCTTTTCCTCTTCTTCTTTCTCCAAGGAAAAACTTTCAAATAGAGGGTTGAGAGGCATTTCATCCTTAAAATTGCTCCCGAACATGAGAACCCGAGGTTTTTCCCCTTCTGAACTGGTATTAGCCATTCCGGTTATTTCTTTGTGCACTACCATCTCGTCATTCTCATATCGATGAACGCAAGCTTCGCGCTTCTTCTTCTTTAAGTGTTTTCTATGGGCAACATATCCTTACCACCGCTTCTTAAAAGCGGTGCATTCACAATGGGATGAGCAATCCTTCGGTGCTATGCGCAGTATTTTGGGTGTCTCTCTCCACCATCAAAATATGAGACCCCAGGAGTGTACATCATGAGAGGTGTTAACCTCATTCCCATTGATAGGGCCTTGGCAAACTGCTTCTCAGTTTTGATCATGCTCTTATTTCCTACAGGCATCCATTGGTTTGGTCGGAGAGTTTTATGACTCATCCTCGCCGCAGCTTCTTTGTTCAGATGCTGAATTTTAGCCTTTTCATATATGTTCGTCTCGCGTTCCTGATCATCTTTGCTCTTTTGGAAGGCTTCTTTCAGTAGCCTTTCGATCGGGTCTTTTTCCGGCAATTTCGGGATTTTTTATGCCGATTCTTCCCCCAGTTAATCTGTATCGCTGTCCAACACCGGCGGAGCTTCTTCATCCTATAGTGATGAATAGAAGATCATGTGGTTTCTTGCTATATGTTCTTCCGTTTTCTCTGATGATTCATTTTCCTCATCATCATCACTGTCCTTATCCTCAAGAATATGCTTGAGGAATTCTTCGAGTGTGACTGAAGTTCACGCTTTCTGATTGTATTCTTCCAGTGCATCTATATACTTTTGGAGGTTTGTACGCTTGTTGACATTCCCATCATGTTGCACAGGCTTCTTGGTCTTCTTCTTTTTCTTAGAAGACTTTGAAGACTTGACTTGGGGGCTTTTCCCTTTGTCAGCAATTTTCGTCGTGGGACACGGTTTCAGCATCCCTTTTATGATTTTAGGTTCAAGCAGGCTTTTCTACTTGATCGCTGGGTATGCTTATAAATCTTTCAGCATTCTTTTCGTTTTTGCTGAAAGGAGTACTTCCCATGGAGCTTCTTCCATGAGTGAGCAGGATACCCCCTGTGTATCCACCTTCTTGGGAGGGTGCTTTCAGGGTGGATCTATCCTTCAATTATCCGACAGTGTGAATTTTCCCTACTGATATGGCTTACTACCCGGTGATAGAGATAATAGCTTGGGTTGTTGACATCACCAGCTTGTGCGGGTTGCCGCGGCTCTGGAAATATTATTAGATTGTTCCGCACAGCCAGCTCGAACAATCTCTCCATCTTATCGTAAGGGAAGGAGTATGCATGTCCTATTCTTCTTCTAGGGTCGGGCACGTACAGCTATTGTTTTGGCGGACAGTAGCTTTCGAACCGCCCAACTGTTGCTGTGCATTGACGACAAAGGCTGCTTTTCCATTGCCCTTATTATTTCGGGGGTCCTTGCTCAAAGAGGAAGGACCATGACCCATCTGATCCATTTTTTCTATCTTATCAACTAGTACCTGGAATTTGGTGGGCTTAAAGAAGGTCATGAATTGGGACACCTTCAACTGAGGATCAATAGTCCCAATGAACATCCCCACAGCTGGAGACTCCTCAATGCGTTGTTCGCATTTGGACCACAGGTTCCGCTATCGGATCTCGTATTGGACCCACGTTTCCCCTGGCTTGATAATGGAATTGATCAGCATCATGATTGGAGTGCGCTCACACGCACTGGCGAACCTTTGCGTGAAGAGCAGCTCCATATCAGAGAAGGTTTTTACAAAGTCATTTGGGAGCTCCGAGTACCATTCGGAAGCTGTCTCTGATAAGCTTCCGACGAATTGGCAAAGCAGCAGTTTGCCGTCACCTCCAGTATTGCCACGCAGAGCTCTGAACTGTGCAACATGCTAATGAGGATTACCCGTTCCTTTATATATGTGGAACTTTGAGATCGTATATCCCGGTATGTACTTCATCTGGTCGTACCAGGCCGGATATGGTCGCCCAGTTTTGACGAGTTGATTGGCAGCTTCATTGGCCTGATGAGCTCTAATTTGCTGAGTGATATAATCATCCAATGCTGTCTTGGGGATCGTTTCCTCCTTGGCTGTTGATAGAGCCTGTGGAGGATTTGACGTTTCCCCTTTATCATCTTTGATAATCACTGGAGGACCGTCAGCCGGTGGTTCTGGTTGGATCAGCATCCAACCATATCTTGAAACAGAAGTGACACCTACTTTATGTTAGCAACCTACTCTGCAGGTTCTTTATCTTTCTTTTCGAGCACCCATCGTAAGAAATTTGTATCGGTTTTTTGCTCTTGGCGTTGTTTTGTTTCTTTGTCCGGTCTTTCTTTTGGCACGGTAAGTACTGCATTTTGGCGAGCATTTCCTAGAGCTTCTGTTGTTGCTCCTGAGCTTTTGTCAATGACTGAGTATGCAGTCTGTGACCCACAAAAGCACGGCTCTCCTCTTTACCACCGGTCATATAGACCGTGTGTATAGTTATGCCCCCAGACTTGGGGCGTTCCGTGCTCTCTATAGGGTTTGTCTAGCATCATGCCAAGGGTTTGTCTTGCATCAAACATGCTACAATAAAAAATTTATGGGTGCTAAGCAAAACCAACCATGAATCGAACTAGAAATTTAGGGTAACAAAAGCAAGTATCACATACTAATAAGAGTCTAACACTAAGAGGAGAGTAATACAACCTTTATAGACCTCCTCTTTGTGACTCCTTGGATCAACTTGGTGTTTGAACCGGTTCGCTTGTGTCCTTCGAAGTCCACGACGATCCACTACGGAGTCCCTTTGCACAGGCTCCTAGCTTCACTTGATCAAGGTGGAAGTGAAGCAAACAATCTACACTAGTAGGCTAAACTAACATATATTGTGATGTGGGTTAGATCTCACTTAAAAACCTTTTCTTTTTCTTATCTTCACTCACTTTCTAAAATCTAGAAAGCTTGAAGGAGGAAGAAGAAGGAGGAGATGGCTAAGCTTAACTCTTGTGTTAATTATCTCAATCATCTCAAGTAATAAGAGAGAGAGGGGGGGTCATCTCACAATCAACCATGGTTACAAAATATCCAGATATTTTGATATTGAGTTAACTAAAACTATGGGCAATAAAACCATGGTTTTGACTTTGGTCAACAAAGGAAGAGTGTAGAAACCCAACCATGATTTTATTCCTTTTTCTCATAATCAAAATATATAAATATTTCTCTATGTGAGTCTTGCATTGCCATCTCCAATGTATCGTCAACCATGACACATGTATGCATGCATGTGTGCATTCATATCAATATATACATACATACACTCATGCATACATCATAAAGAAATAGGATTTAGTAAATGAGCTAATGGTCATTAATATTAAATCACCACTTGATTTAATAATCCGGTCATATCACATACGACCCGACCAATAGTAAACGCTAGATTAAAATGCGGTATCATATATTCGCATTTAATCAAGCTCCCGCGCATATCCCCATATGCACCCCACATTGTTTCGTCCGAGCCAGGAAACCCCTTTGTGGGACTCTAAGACTCGTCAATACGCTAGCATTAGGCAGTGATCATATCAGATCGAGAAACTACTGATAACACTTATCAATAAATCCCATTAACTCTGGCCAGGGACTTCCTATTATAGCCAATCGAGCATAGCGCAACATCAACCCCCAATACCAGGAGAGACGAAACTCCTCATATCGCTCATTGCCTCCATGTGCCTCGGGACTGTACCCAAAATCCACCTGTTTACATGACTCAGTAGAGCCGTGGTAGGGTGGGGATCAAAGTACAGTGGGAGCACACACAAGACCCTATGACGATCTCGGTTCTACAAACTAACCTGTACCAGTGTCACCTGAGAGCTGCTATCCGACGATAGATATAATACCACATAGGAGTTCTCGGCGAGTCCGTTCAGTGTACCCAGTCTCCAGATCGCACGCCAAAAGCGTGTCGGATGTTCAAAGTTCTAAAGTATAACCGCGATCAGGACGGTGTCGCTATGCAGCTAGCCGGTTGAGCACGGGTCGATCCACAGGGAGATGGTTGTATTTCCGTTCTTGTTTTAGACGAGTCAATAAAGAATGAGTATATGTTTGTTCAAGTCTACCCTATGTGTTTTATTTGCAAGTATAAAGTTGTTAAGAAAAAAGATACGAGATTGTAAGCTAAAGAAATCCGTACTCAAAACCTTTGAGCCGAGTCTTGACCAAATGAAGCTAGAGCAATCGGCAACAACGTGGATTAGGGGATTTAAGCACGGTATTCGTGGAATACGGCTTATTTACCCTTGTCCTTCCGTTCTTGTCTCTTGCTTTCGCCTCCGGCCAAACCGAACGCAATCGGTCGCGGTTAGGAATCACCGTTACCTTGTTAGGGTAGGGTGCCTAACGGAGCGCTTGCGTATCGTTTGGGCGGAGTTCAATGGAAAATAACGGGAAAAGGAAATGAGCAAAGAAACGTTAACTTACAATATCGTATTGATTCTTAACAACGACAATAATTACAACCATTCACAAAAAGAACCAAAATGAGAGAACAAAAAGAACAAAGAAAAGAAAAGATTACAAGTAAGTAAGGGCATGGAATTTAAAGTGCAAGAAAGAAAAGCAAGATTATAAAAAGCAAGTAATAAAAAGCGAGAAAGAAAGCTAGAAACTAGAACTCAAGACAAGCATGGGATCAATAGCCAACCCTTAAACTTGCAAGCTCAATCAAGAGGTTGCAAGATCAAGAGAAGGGTAGAGAACGCATGTGAAATGAAGCACTAATTCCATAAGAAAATACAACCCTTGAGATCAATAACTAACCATTATCCTTTCAAACTCAATGAAGAGGTTGAAAGATCAAGAGGAAGCAAAAATCTCAAGGGGAAGCTAAACAAATAAGAAATGATACAAAAACTCTCATCTTCATTTAACATCCACTCAATGCTCTCACTACATTTTCATGGAGGAAAGATGAAGAAGAAGAAGAAGAAGAAGAAGAACAAAACTACACTAAAAGAGGCTAAAGAAATTAACACCCTTGGCTTGGCAAATTCTGGGGTATTTATAGGCAGGGAATTGGAAACCTAGGGCAAGAATCAGGCTCCATGTGAAAGTACCAAACTGCCCCCAGAAAATGACAGAGAGAGGAGTCTATATGGCCGCGGTTCCGCGGCCTAAGCGCGCTTATGCCGCGGTTCCGCGGCCTTTTAGAAGGATCGTGCCTTCATCTTTTGTCGTATCCCCTAGTTTGTGGTCCTCTTCAGTGTGGTATAGTACTTTTCTCAGAATCTCTTCACAATTCTTCCAGAATTTCAGTAGAACAAGAGGTGATGTGATGTGGATCTTTTGCCATGATTTCCTCGAGCTCCGCGTAGATTTCTTGGATTTTCTGTTGACATTGAGCTTTGTGCATGACATGACAATCGATTTGCCATTTTGTCCCTTAAACTGGTATGTGGCAACACATGGATAGAGAGCGGAGACCCGTGCTTTTATCTGTTGTTGGCAGTAATCCGGAATTTGTCGTACTATTTCATGGATTTCACTGTTTAGAGTTGAGAACCAGTATTCTGCAAATATGTAGCAAACACTGATCAAAAGCACCTGCCTATAAATAAATGAGCGTAAGAATGGGCGGTATAAAATGCAATATTCTGGTATGAACAAATACCCCCAAACTTAACTTTTGCTCGTCCCGAGCAAAACCAATTATTCACAAAAAAGTCCTAACCGCACTTTCGCAGGGAACACGATTGCACTGAGCACGTGCAACAAGCCGTTAAACCTCTAGGTGTCCCTAGTAGGAGGAGTGTTGTCTCCTGAGGGTTTTCAGCAGATTACACCCACAAAATCCCGTCAAGCTAGTGTTATAAGTTAACATCGATTCTACTCCTACAATTTAGTATTTACGTTAGAAATTCTATCATCCTAAGTTAGAAATATCCAACCCTTATGCTTTACACCTCCTATCTATTTAACCTTAGATCATATACGTTCCAAAAAAAGCTTAAAAAGATATTGGTATCTCTTGAGTTTTCCTTCTAAAGTGTGGTCTTAAATCAGGGATTTTTATCAACTTTACAGAAAACATAAGTCTTATTCTTTATTTCTATCTTTTATCCAAACATCGATTGTATGCCCCTACGTGTGTGTATATTTGCACCCCTACACTCAAGAATTCAATTCAAGCTATAATACCCTTGCCCTAATACCTAGTACTACTGCTTTTCATTAAGGATGGACGGATTTGCTCACACACCTTTCATGCGACTATTAATGCTTCTTGAGGCACTAACGGCCGATTACTGAATGTGTGAGCTTAAAGCGTAAATAGCAGTTTCCAGGACTTGACTTTATTCTATTTTTCTTTTCATTTTTCTTTTTCTTTTTCTTTTTCAAGACCGGATATATTTTTCAACATGCTCTTTTGGTGTTTAGCTTTAAATACCGTTTTTTCTTTCATACTAGGCTTTCAGGCAAGAGTATTTCAAGGTATCATCTACTATCCCAAGTTTCAAGGTGCGTGTAAGTGCAGTTTGTAGGGTATATACTTTCTAAATTTGAACTCGAGAAAAGAAACTATTTTTTAGACTTATCCTTCAGTAAAGCATCAATACTTTCCCTTCATCTTGACTTAACTCAAGAACTGAACTCAAGATTACCTATTTCTCAAAAAAACTGTAAGGACGTATACTTACCAAAGTTAGACAGAATGAGGGTTATTTTTAGGGTTTTCAATCCCTAAGCCTAGAATTTAGTTATTTCTATCATATCAACTAAACTTTCGGAATAAAGATCTAAGTTACCCTATTAGCTAACTTGACGACAAAGTTTTTATATTTTTTGGAAAATTTTCAATTTTTTTTTGTGGGTTTTTAATAAGGTATGCAAATGCAAAATATACAAATGAATGCGAAGGAAGAAAGCTTACCGAGCACACCCCCAAACTTAAACTTGGCAGTGCCCTCACTGTCAGGCTACACCAAGAGGGTCAAAATTGTCGGCGCTCCCTAGAAACAAATTATATACAAAACAAAAAGGAAAACAAAAAAATATATACAAAAAAGGAGTCCCCCCCAAACTTAAGTAAAACAGTGTTTCCACTGTTAAGCATTGAAGTTCAGGATTAGGGGGGAAAGAGAATAGTATCAAGCTATACAAGGCCTTACAAAGGCCAAAAGAGAGCACCAACCATTCAAAGATTTTATCTCTATAATGTGCTGGTTGGTGAAAGAACGCGGAGAGGTAAGAAATGGAGAATACGCGAGACCGTATGGAGATAGATGCGGGATATGGTCTCGGTATATGAGAAGAAGAATGGCGGAAGGGAGAAGGAAGTGGAATACGAATTTGAGGGTGGAAATGGAGTGAATAGATTAGCACAATTTGTGATGACTGATGTGTAAGAAGCGTTTGTGCTAATCTATTAACCCATTGAGAAATGGGGTCAAATCCCTCAAGATTCATGAGAAACCATGGGTACACCGAACTTGGTAAACCAGACAATGGAAATGGAAGTGATACGGTTTCTTGCCAGGTCGGAACGATGGAAAGGATGGAGGGAAGTGGTCGAGGAAGGTTATCGGTTAAAGGTTTAGGAGGGTGTACACAGTTAGTGACAGGAACAGGATGAACTGGAAAATCCGACTCATCAATTAAACTGGTTCATCCTCAAAGCTATCCTCAAAATTCTCCTCAAAATTTAGCACATCCATGCATTTCTCTTCAAAATCCAGACGCATATGGGGTTCGGGAAAAATATTTAATGACTCGGGATGATGAATTGGAGATAAAAACTCTGCCAAATCTACAGGTTCATCATCCAAAATATTCCCGGCGTCAATATCCTTAATCAAGTGAAAGTCAATTTTCTCAGACACCTTATCAAAAGCATGGATTTCAATCAATTCAGGTTCTAAGATGGAGGTGTAGAGGTCAAAAGGATTGGGTATGGTTTCACTTGGCAAGGTCCCTTCACAATCTGGCAAATCAAACACTAAAAAGTCGCACAACTCATTAAACATTCTATCTTCAACTGATAATTCATTTGGAACACTTGATAGACTTTCAACACAGGAGTTGTGGGATTCAATTTGAAACGGGTAGGTTTGATTTAGAAGGGTATACAGCTCACTCTCTCCACTCAAATTCTCATCCTGTCCTACTGCCTCTTCATACATTGGAAAATTTGGAGCTAGCTGGAAACTAGCTACCGGGTCAGTAGGTTGTATGAGAGCGGCTATGGACGCATTCAAATCTATCATCTGTTGGCTTGACGCTACCCTAAAGTCTTCCAACGACTGTTCCAGACTAGACATAGGTTGTGAAGGGGTTTCAGTAAAAGATTCAAAGTTGTTTGGATACTGAAAACTCCCAAATGGCTGTTCTGAAGCAATGTCTAGGGAAGGTGCAAAGGTAGGGTAGGATTGGTAGGAATTGAATGGTTGGATAGGGGTAGGATCAATATTTGGATAAGAAGGTGAATGAAATTGTTGATCCCAAGAATTTGAAGTGGTGAAAGGAGTGAAAGATCGGCTACGAGATTGTTCAATACGTTCAGCGATGGACAAAGGACGACTTGCAAAAGGGGTATCAACATAAGAGGGTGGGGGAGGTTGAAAAGGTTGATACAAAGTGGATTGCGGAGGGCAAGTGTTTGTCCTAGACGCGTCTATCCGATCTTTCAAAGAGATTTTGGGCATGGAGGGATCGTTCGACGTTCGGCCAAAGCAAGAACCGTAAGAAGTAATGTCTGGTTGTGGGTACCAAAGTTCGGCAAGTGTTTTGCGAGGTGGGGTACCCATGATATGAAGAGAGGGAGAAAGAAAGGCAGAGAAAAGGAGGGGAAAAAAGAATGTGATTTTTTTTTTTTAGTTTTTAACAAAAGAATGAAATATGCACACAAAAAAGAATATGGACAAAAACAATCACGACACAAAAATACCACACACCTAATCGTTCTAGGGTTCACCTAGGTCAACTAGACCTGCTCCAGAACTTGATTGTCGAAGTAAAACTGTGTCGAGAAACAGGCTCAAGATACACTGATCACGAGGCCAGGTAAGTACAGAGATAAGGGGAGGTTTTCCAACGCTTTCGCGAAGTTCCTTAATTAAATAACCCTTTCTCTTTTGGCGGTTTCGCCGTTAACACTTTTCTAGACACCCCGTAAACAATATACCGTTAAGCGAGGTTCTAAACACAGTTAACTTCTCCTAGTGAGCGCGAAGTCCTTAAGGCTTAAAGTCTAGTTTCTTTTAAATTTTTTTGCGGGTAAACGTTATGCTCAAGTTCGTGATTTGTGGGCCACGGAAAAGGTGATGAAATCCTTTACCGTATGTTGTGGGGTTCGCTTGCCCTTAAATCCGTATTAATGTATGCAATGCGCAATTCAATAAAAATTCTATAAAGAATCAAACAATCGTTTTTAGTTTAAGCACGGCACTGCAACAAATACGAGTTAGTCAATTTTTACCGTTTGCTAGCGAACTTGCAAAGAATTCTGCAAAGAATAGTATATTGGATGCGTCGGATTTGAGAAGAAGGTGTTAGTAAAGTACGTACCGTTAAGTTTTTGGGTTAGGAAACCCCCGTTGAATCAAATTCGGTAAGCTTGAAAAGTTCGCTTGCACGGGTCAAACTTCTCGGATCTTTGGCACAGTACTTCGTAATCACCTTAACCTTGAACGTACACTTTGCTCCCCACAATCGCAGTTTGCAAATCCGCAAAAATCTGCACTCTTGCCCACAAAAATGATCAAAAATAACAAAAAGATTTTTTTTTCTTTTAATATATATATATATACAAAAAGAATATTAACCCGAATAACAAGAAAAGAAATACGTTACCGTCTCCCCGGCAACGGCGCCATTTGATCGCACGCCAAAAGCGTGTCGGATGTTCAAAGTTCTAAAGTATAACCGCGATCAGGACGGTGTCGCTATGCAGCTAGCCGGTTGAGCACGGGTCGATCCACAGGGAGATGGTTGTATTTCCGTTCTTGTTTTAGACGAGTCAATAAAGAATGAGTATATGTTTGTTCAAGTCTACCCTATGTGTTTTATTTGCAAGTATAAAGTTGTTAAGAAAAAAGATACGAGATTGTAAGCTAAAGAAATCCGTACTCAAAACCTTTGAGCCGAGTCTTGACCAAATGAAGCTAGAGCAATCGGCAACAACGTGGATTAGGGGATTTAAGCGCGGTATTCGTGGAATACGGCTTATTTACCCTTGTCCTTCCGTTCTTGTCTCTTGCTTTCGCCTCCGGCCAAACCGAACGCAATCGGTCGCGGTTAGGAATCACCGTTACCTTGTTAGGGTAGGGTGCCTAACGGAGCGCTTGCGTATCGTTTGGGCGGAGTTCAATGGAAAATAACGGGAAAAGGAAATGAGCAAAGAAACGTTAACTTACAATATCGTATTGATTCTTAACAACGACAATAATTACAACCATTCACAAAAAGAACCAAAAAGAGAGAACAAAAAGAACAAAGAAAAGAAAAGATTACAAGTAAGTAAGGGGATGGAATTTAAAGTGCAAGAAAGAAAAGCAAGATTATAAAAAGCAAGTAATAAAAAGCGAGAAAGAAAGCTAGAAACTAGAACTCAAGACAAGCATGGGATCAATAGCCAACCCTTAAACTTGCAAGCTCAATCAAGAGGTTGCAAGATCAAGAGAAGGGTAGAGAATGCATGTGAAATGAAGCACTAATTCCATAAGAAAATACAACCCTTGAGATCAATAACTAACCCTTAACCTTTCAAACTCAATGAAGAGGTTGAAAGATCAAGAGGAAGCAAAAATCTCAAGGGGAAGCTAAACAAATAAGAAATGATACAAAAACTCTCATCTTCATTTAACATCCACTCAATGCTCTCACTACATTTTCATGGAGGAAAGATGAAGAAGAAGAAGAAGAAGAAGAAGAACAAAACTACACTAAAAGAGGCTAAAGAAATTAACACCCTTGGCTTGGCAAATTCTGGGGTATTTATAGGCAGGGAACTGGAAACCTAGGGCAAGAATCAGGCTCCATGTGAAAGTACCAAACTGCCCCCAGAAAACGACAGAGAGAGGAGTCTATATGGCCGCGGTTCCGCGGCCTAAGCACGCTTATGCCGCGGTTCCGCGGCCTTTTAGAAGAATCGTGCCTTCATCTTTTGTCGTATCCCCTAGTTTGTGGTCCTCTTCAGTGTGGTATAGTACTTTTCTCAGAATCTCTTCATAATTCTTCCAGAATTTCAGAAGAACAAGAGGTGATGTGATGTGGATCTTTTGCCATGATTTCCTCGAGCTCCGTGTAGATTTCTTGGATCTTGTGTTGAGATTGAGCTTTGTGCTCGATTTGCCATTTTGTCCCTTAAACTGGTATGTGGCAACACACGGATAGAGAGCGGAGACCCGTGCTTTTATCTGTTGTTGGCAGTAATCCGGAATTTATCGTACTATTTCATGGATTTCACTGTTTAGAGTTGAGAACCAGTATTCTGCAAATATGTAGCAAACACTGATCAAAAGCACCTGCCTATAAATAAATGAGCGTAAGAATGGGCAGTATAAAATGCAATATTCTGGTATGAACACTATCCGACGATAGATATAATACCACATAGGAGTTCTCGGCGAGTCCGTTCAGTGTACCCAGTCTCCACTGAGCACACGTATACAATCTTTGGTGTCACCACACCAATGGATATGGGATCATCCATCGCCCATTATATAGGTCAAGAAACGTATACTCTAGTCTACTCTGGAATATCGATGCCCCATCTCGATACATCCATGACTAGGAACATTTTAAGGATATGCTTATAAACTACACGTGTCCCACTAGTATGATATGCATCATAATCCCAGTAGTCAAGCAAATATCCTAAGGGCTTTATCAACATGTACCAAATGACTAATATGCATGATCAAGTGAACATGTCAAGATAAAGAACAACCATATAGCATACTATCATGTCGAGCAAGAATGTCCTCTGAATATATATATACACATACCGATACATCCACTATCAAATAATGGCCTCTAGGGCATACATATATCCAACACTCTCGCCTTTGGGTTTTGCCTCTAGCGATAGAATTTTCTCCGTCCTTACTCTTTTATGAGAGGTCATAGCAGGAGGAGCCGCTATGACAGGAACTTCTTTTCAAGAAGTCCCATGTTGTATGGCGGAGGAGCAATCGTTTTCTTCTCGGACCTTGGATTTTTTCGGTCGACAAGAGTAGCTTTCATCAAGCACCGAGTCCTGGACTTTCCACCAGACTCTATGGATTTATGAGGAGAGCCATTGATAGGAATGCTCCGGCTTCGGCTGCCTTGGAGCCTCTGTGAGAGGAGGTGATCTCTTCAATACTATCATTGGGTAATTCTTGCGAAACCTCTTAAGTGGATCGAAGCTGTTTCCGGTTGGAACAGCAGTATCAATGACCACCACAAGAGCTGGTGGGGTAAGTCCAGAAAGAAAGTTGCCCCCAGCCTATCTTACTCGGTGCCAATGATGACATCGAGCGTGCCATGCAGTAGGAACTGCCTCGATATTAGAGGCGTCTTCATCATACCCCCGGCGTTGCTGGGGAGCTTCGCCTGGCGTCAGCCTATAGAAGACTGGCATTCTTGACGGAGCCAGAGCAGAATCGGTTAACCTGTCGAAGATTGTAACACCCTAGTATATGTATACGATATTCTATTTGGGGTATTTCCAAATCTTGCGACAGTTTCTTGTTTATTATTGCTTTGGGTGCGAATAATGCATTTGGTATCTACGGTTAGCATTCGACCCGACCCACATACTTGAAACCCATCATGGTTCTAGATTATGTCATAGTTTACTAGTAGAGAGGATCCGTGCACATCTAGATTCTATATACATGTATAATGTATTTTTGTGTCCGCATATCGTTTAAATAATAAAAATTATAACCAGATAATAATTTTTGATATCTAGCATTGCATGTTACCATACCCCATATCCTATATTTGCATCTATATATCGTGTTCATGTCCAGATTGATAAAACAGATTTGTTTGGATCGCTTCGTGTATTTACGTATATCCGAACTTGGGGGTATGCATTTTTATTAATCGGACATCACATTATAGTTTTAGCTGGTACCTATATTATCTATATTTTAAAACTAGATTTTTAGATGAGACCCGGGTATTTTTTCGGAGTAATTTGATAATACATGTATAATCCAAGAAAATATATTACAATATTTTAAAACTTAAAACCTAAACTAATAAAACTAACGGTTAAGAAAATATATTTATATAACTAAATTATTATATATCCTAATATTCTCACGTCTCTCTCTCTCTTATCTCTCCTCCCCCCACCTTAATATATTAATTACCTTAATAATTATTAACCCCTCTCTCTCTCCTCTCTTTTATTTCTTCTTCCTCCTTTCGTCACGAGAAACCCAAAACTCGAGCCCTAACCTTAGCCTGCGCCTCATCTTGCCGTAGCCGCCAACTTCCCTATAATCCCATCACCATCACCCTCATCCCCGCCTTCACCTCCTCTTCTCCTCTCTCCAAACACTCATAACTACCACCCTCGACCTCCCCACAACCCCAAGAACCCACGATGCCACCTGCAATCCCTCACCGCCGATCACCTCACCATCTCGACCTCATCCCCCTCATCTCCTCACCCTCATAACCACCTCCTCTTCCTCTCCTTCTTTCCCTGACGAGACCCTGTACACCCAACCCTGCAAACCCCGGCGACCCATTGCACCTCGCCGTTATCCTTGCCGGAGACCTTGTTGTCATCACCTCCTCCTTCTCTTCACCTCTCTCTAACTCCCGACACCATAAACCACCACCACCATCGACCCTAACTCCCCCAAATACCTCAACAGCAACCCAAGAAAAACCCTCTGCTCTTCACCGTCGACGGCTGCCCATCGCCGCCGTCGTCTCCTCCTTTGTCCTCTGTCCCTTGAAAACCAACCAGCAACCACACCCTGGTCTTCTCCTTTTTCTTCTCCTCTTTATTTATTTCTTTCTTTCTTTCTTTCTTGTATCATGATCGATTCTTAACCGTCTCGCCGGAGTCACACGCGCCGCCGACGATCCGGACGACCCAGTCATCGTCGTCGTCCAGCATAGACATCACGTCACATCATTGATCAGCCAGGTCTAGTCCTGCATGAGCGCGAGTTTGCATCGCGACATTTATCCGAAATCGGACGTAGCATTCGTACACCATCGTGAGATCCGATCAGGCAAGTTTAACTTGCAACATGCTATGTTACTATATCGATATCTATATGAATAAAAATAGTACATGTGTTTTATTATACAGTAAATGTTATAGATTTACATTTTTACGATATCCGTTCATATTCGTACTGATAATCGCATATCTAATTGCATGTCGGAACATCATGATATCATTATACTACTATATTAGTACAGCATGCTATCTAGTTTGCATCATACTTGGTAATGGATATATAAAGGTTATTACAGATAGATACATATGCATCCTGGTATCAGTTTGGTTACCGTGTTTCGTTATCAATTATAGTTTCACATTTGGGTATCTATTTGATACATATGCATCACATGATATGTTCACGACGCACTACTTGACTTGTTACTTAGATCTTGTTACTAATGCCAACAATATTGACGTGTTGTCCAGACAGACGTAACTTGTTGTCTGCATAAACGAGAACTATACCTGTTTGATCCTGTGTTAGCATTAGATCTATATTGGCAATACCTGCCTTGAACAAAAATCTGGGGGAAAAGGAAGAAATCAAGAATGTGACCGAAACGTAAATCAAGAGGATATTATTACATGTTTGCCGTTTTTCCGGACGTTACGGAATAATTACTTGTTTGCCGTTTTTCCGGGCGTTACGGAATAATTACTTGTTTTCCATTTTTTCGGGCGTTACGGAATAAATCTTGTTACTGTGGTCCAGTAGGGAATGAATGGGATATATACCGTTGGGTTATGATGAGGATTACATTAATTAATGATAACCTAGAAGCACAGTTTTAGGTTACACTTCACACATCACATACATACACATACCTCACTGTTTATATCTATGTTATTTATTTATACACATGTTTACCTATATCTATACATTCTGGTTATAATTTTTATTTTGATATTATGACGCACTGACGTATGGGTTTTGCATGGCCCAGTTCCTCTACCTTTATCGCAAGCCATCAAGCCGAGCAGTGAGGAATTGAACATGTGTTACTTAGAAATATTTAGTTTAGTTTATTTTTCGCGGTTTTATTTCTTGATGTGAGCCAATATTGGGACATGTTTTAGATGTTGTTTATTGGATTTGATTCGTTTCCGCTTATGCATTTTCCTGAATCTATTTACTGTGGCAAATGGATATGTACTTGATAGATTTTATATTTTACTATTCTTGATATCCTATAGACGGCCATAATGTGACTATGGAGGAATGTTTCCTAGCCACAGGTAGCATGGTTGGCTCTGTTACGTGCCGTGTTTGCGTATTTTGAGAAGTAGGGCGTGAAAAAGACCAACCATTTTTGTGGCAAAGCACTCTTGTTGGCTTCACGCATGGCATATTCAGAGAGAACTAGACGTTTTGGGGCAACCCACTTAAGAATCATGGGCTTCTTTGCGGGCCCCTTCGAGCTTTCTTTCAGCCTATTGAAGACAGAAACTCCAGAATTAGACGGCTTGCTAATAAGGGCATCCAAGGTAGTTAGCCAATCAAAGACCGACTTTAGGGGAGCTTCTTCCTTGGCGTTGAGGCGCCAAAGCTCAAAAATGGGAGCATAGTCCCTAAGAATAGTCCGGTGGTCGCCTGGGTTGACCTGCCCCACCGGCATAGAGAATATGGATGCCGCGTTAGGCACGTAAGTCACTCCTCCGGATGAGATGGAGTGAGAGGAGTTGTTGCTTGAAGTGCAGCTAGAAGCCATTGATTCAGCGCGGAAGTGAAATACCAAGTTTTAGTATTTCGAACCCAAGGGCAACCATGAATATAGTTAACCATGATTTTGTTCATGAAACACGATACACGAAGTGTAGAGTGGAAGGAGGAAGAGATCCTACCGGGCATGCAAGAATTGTTTACCGCCGAAAACCGGAATGAGACGTTAAGACGTCTAGCCTGAATTTGGGGGTAGATGCTATATGGAACAAATCTATCCACCTCTCTAAAGATGCCAGGTTGATTTATGACACCGTATATCGGAGGTTTAGACATATGCGACCGATGTAGTGTGACTTTATCAGATTCCCCCTCATTTGTGAGGGGTTTTTTTTTATTGTGGGGATGCTCTTCCCTATAAACGTAAGCTCTTGCAATTAATTACGTTATCGCGTTCCGATAAAAACTTTCATCTACTCCAGGCAGTTCACTTCGTGTTGTTTCATATATATTGTTTATTATGGTTGCCTATGGATTATATACGAAGACTAGTTTATGTCGTCGCCCGTAGGGTGCAGATTAATCCAAATCCGTGTGTATGTGTCTATATATATATTTGGGTTTGAACATAAGTCATATGTTCCATCAGTTCAGGGGTTTAAGGATCATTAATCATGTTTTAGATTAAGATCGACTTAAAATATATAAGTGTATAGGCTAAGAATACGTTAGTCTTATATTAGACTAAGATCAAGTCAGACATACAGTTAAAGATCATTGATCTTATTAAGATCGGCTTTATAAAGGTGAGCATATGGGCTCGGTCACAGTGAGCATATCGGCTCATTTGATTTATAAACACAGAAGTTTAACTTCAGAAAAAGCCTGGTTCCTTTTGGACTGAGTATTAGGCTTTCTATTGCCCGTCCAGTGCTGAGCACTCAGTTTATGAGACTCACGTGTATATCACGTGAGATGCTCATGCTTGGGCGTTGCCCTATCAGTGATAAGCACTTAATCATTTTGACTATATATATAATATTCAGATCATGCATTGGCGCTCACGTGGATAACACGTAGGGCGCTGAGGCTCTGGCATTTCCATATCAATGCTAAGCACTTTTTTATACAACGCTTATGTATATATCATGTGGGTTGCTAAGGCTATAGCACTCACGTGAGACGCTCATGCTCTAGTAATTTTTTAAAACTCTCACGCGTATGGCACATTGATCAGTCAAATTTATTGCATATTTTTATGGACATTTTCCCTATTATTATTAACCGCTAAAAGGTGTTAATTGTAAATAAATAACATATGTGGGTTTATTTGTAAAAATATTATTATCATATGTTTCTTCATTTATAATTAATATAATTAGGGAAAATATATGCATATAATATTTAAATAAAATATTCATATTAAAATATGCATATCATATCAAATATTCCTAATCAATATTCTTAAGATATCATATCATATAAATGGTTGGAATAATATCTTAAAAATAACAAATTCTACTAACAATTTGATTTGAGATATTGTGCTGGTATTATAATAAGATTAGCTCAGGTCTGAAATCTAAGCAAGAAATCCACAACAAATCGAAATATCAAACCAAATCTGCCGAATACTAGGAGCAAATCGAAGAATCTCGCAACGGCAGAGACTAAGAGCAATATTTTCAGAATATTTTTATCACAAGGATCTCCAAATATCGAGAGAAGAAGCCACAAGAAAATTGGATGCACAAACCCACAAAGGGGCAGCGGATCCACGGTCAAGATAGGGTATAGAAAGCGGAACCGCGGTTTGATGGTGACCGTAGGATCTGAAATTGCAGGGTCTTGATCGTAATTACACATACTTCAATATGGAATCTAGGGTTTCTAATTCCAGAGACTATATAAATGACCGAGAGTTGTCTATCAAAACCATTCAAAAATTCATCGTTCATCTATCTATCGATCAAGAGAGAGATCTAGCAACCAATTAGGGTTTTGTTATTTACTTTTTCAGCAAGCAATTTTGTAATGCACTAGTTGATCAATAAAAGTAGATTTTATTCTTTTAATTTTTGTCGCATTTACTTTATGCACTTTACTTTCCGCATTTATTTTCTACAATTTACTTTCCGCATTACTTTCTGCAATTTACATTCCGCAATTACTTTTTGCAATTTTAATTTTTAATTATGGGTTCATTCATCTTCCACCTCTCTTTTAAATCACTAACATCCATGAGCGAGTAAATTTTTGCTTGCCAGGATTTGTAGGATAGAGTAGAATAATGGATGAAAACTATAATTTAAATTCTTTTTAAAAGTTTTAATGTTTATAAACTTTAGCAAAATGAATGTTAACTCTCCTATCGGGCGCGCTATCAATTCATAATTGTCATGACCACGATTTGAAATTCGTTAATAATCGTTTTGTTAAGGGCTTGAGACACTAGTAAAATAGGGGGTTGCCCCTACGGATATTGTAATCCGTAGGGGCAGAAATAACTTGGCCCTACGGATTAATCCGTAGGGCTAAAAGGTTGCCCCTACGGGCAAAGACGTCCAAGAATAAAAATATTAATTCTTAATTAGGTGTTTGCCCCTACGGAGCCGCAAACAAAGGACCTACGGATATGTCCGTAGGGGCAAGTAAATATCGATTTAACAAAATCCCAGATCGATCGCCTACGCTCACTTCCCTCTCTCTCTCTCGATCGTGCGCGAAAATAATCCCCAAATCGCCACGCCGTCGCCGCCAAGGTTGTTCTCCTCGTCGCCACCGCCGGTTTCGTCGCCACTGCAGTTCTCGTCACCACCGCGGTTCAGGTCGTCGCCACCGCCGTTCAGGTCGTCGCCCCAGCCCCAGCAGCCGTTCAGGTGAGTAAATCTCGAGGTAAGTTAAAGAATTTATTGGATTATTTTAGGCTTAGGGTTCATGGCGCGCGAGTTGGGGTTGGGCTGAAGTCGCGGTCGCAGTCGGGGTCGGGTTAGGGTTGGGGCAGGGGCTGGGCTGCGGGGTCGGGTTCGGGGTCGGGGTAGGGTTAGGGTCGGGGTCGGGGTCGGGGAAGGGTCAATTTATCAAATTTTTTATTGGGGGTGCGGCTGGGGCTGCGGGCTAGGGCTAGGGCTGGGTTGCGGCTAGGGCTAGGGTTGGGGCTGCGGCTGGGGCTGTGCGTCCTCCAGTGGGCGATCATAGGATCGGTGAAGTGAGGTGGCTGGATATGAGATACGATGGATTTCCATGTGTTCAATGGAATGCTGCGGGTCAGAGTCGGTTATTCATATATCTCCCAAAAAAGAATGAGTTTGTTATCAAAGGTGTATTGACTTCTACATCAAGGAATATCAGTTATATGTCATCCAGTGACTAAGTCTGTTTCTGGCCCAACCATATTTATGAATCGTTTCTTCTTTTTCCTTCTTACGTATATTTACTAGTTCAGACTATATGCACCTCTGCAATCAACGCCGAGAACTTGTACATTATAGGTTAATAGACATATGCTATGAAATCACGGTGCATATCGAATTCATGATATGTTATAGTCCCTCATTATTTTTACTGTGGTGAGAAAGCAGTCGCTGGTGGCCACAAGCCATAGAATTGGCAGTTGTCCTACCTGCGATAACATCTTACAAATCATCAGTAGACATCTCTGTTATATTAATCTTTTAATGTCTGCATGCATGCATGTTTATTTGCATATTTCCACTTGTTTGTGCCATAGTTTTTGTGTGCATGTGTGCGTGTGTGCCACTGTTATATTTACTTCTACATCAAGGAATATCAGTCGCATGGAAGGATTTAGTCCGGTTTTGGCCTAACCGCATTTATGAATTTGTCTTTTAGATGTTTTCCTGAGTGTCACATCGTTCTCACCCAAGTTTGTAAGCCATGTTCATTATTCTTTCAATTCTTTTAACTTGAATATGCCAGTTATTGTTCCGTTTACTATAAAGTTGCAACAAAGAGTCTCTGTTAGCACTTCCATGCACCCTTTACATGTTTTTATCATATCCACTCCTATCTATCCAGAAAGTCAACATCTTCTGGTATTTGTTTTCAAAAAGAAAAGATAAGAGAGGAAAAGATATTTGTCCGTCTCATATTTGAGCCATACTTTTGATTTTCTTGCAGATTCTGGGTTGATTTTCTGTGATAATTCATAAACATAGTAATATTTGTAATGTTTCTTCTTGTTAGTCTAGCTTTCCTCTTATGAATGCCAACACTGTTTTTTCCCTCCTTTTCTTCGGGGCACATGATATCTTGCACCTCTCCTCTCGAAAACTTATTTCTCTTTTATTTTATATATCTTTATTTTATTTTATCTTATTTGCTATGCTTTGTTTTGTTTTATTATACTTTTCCTCTGCTAATTATATTCTTCTAGATCATGTTTGCCTAATCTATCCGAGGCTTAGCATAATCTAGTTGCGATAAACAATTCCATCTTCTGCTACTATGGTGGCACTGAGAAACTTCCATTTAGAAATAACAGCACGTATTTTGTGGAAGTACTGTACATAAGTAAAACCACAACGGGCATGACAAATTTGTTGACCAGGTTCCGATTACTGTACATAAGTAAAACCACAACGGGCATGGCACAAGTCTGGAAAGTACAACTTACAACGATCGTGTTCCAAATTAACGTAATTCAAATAGCAATTCCTTGGAATTTTTTAGTCCAGAGAATCTTGATCGAGTCTCAGTTCCATATTATTGCTAGTGGATGCGTTTTGTTCAAAGATTCTTTTCATTTTAGTAATTTTCCTTTTTAGGGAGTTTTCGACATTGAAATCTCACTAGTTGATAATGTTAAATGAGTTCTAGTCCTAGTTTGCTACATTTTTTTATATATAGTAGATGGTGATACTTCTTTAAGTAAAAACAACCCTACACTTAAGCGAAATCATAAATCGAAACACACATATATAGAATACAACTCATACATGGGTATCCTCAAATCTAACTTTAATTATCGATAATTTATTTTTTTCAACGATAAACGCACACACAAAGCATATACACGGATTTTCTCCTTTGTCAGTAACCATCCCGTTCTTAGATTTCTCAATATAGTCATCATAACCTACAATTTATATGATACAGTCTAACATGGCCCATGAGTACGTCAGGGTTATGGACTGGAAGTATGTGAATTGGCAACAACGTATGCAACCTAAGTTTGTCACTGGAGTTTCCGCTTTCATTGAATTTGCACGCGCACTTAAAATAACAACCTTTATACTAAAAAATTATGTATGCCATTACTTAGTAGTTTATGGTTTTTAGACGCAAAAGCCATTTGAGAAATACTTTTCCTACCCACTATTAATCCATATTCTCAATATAGTCATTGAATTTGCACGCGCACATAATAAGAAGGAGAAGACAGTAATGTGGCAGAAGAAGAAGGAGAAGACAGTAATGTGGCAGAAGAAAAATAAAATGACATTCCTTGTTCTCTGTTTTAGCATCAATCTTCTGATATGAACTAATGATGGCTTTCACATAGGCTTTTCCCTTTAGAGACTTCTTAGTGTCCAATAGAAAGTATACATCAGATTTGTGCAGGTCAGGTTCTTCTATGACTTTCAAGAGTCTCAACTGATTCTGTAAATTACACCCTAGTTGGGTGATATTTTTACCACTTCTCACTGCAGGTGTGCTCTCTAATATCCATTTTGAATGTAATATTATCGATATTTAAAATGGATATTAGAGAGCGCACCTGCAGTGAGAAGTGATAAAAGTATCACCCAACAAGAGTGTAATTTACAGAATCAGTTGAGACTCTTGAAAGTCATAGAAGAACCTGACCTGCACAAATCTGATGTATGCTTTCCATTGGACACTAAGAAGTCTCTAAAGGGAAAAGCCTATGTGAAAGCCATCATTAGTTCATATCAGAAGATTGATGCTGAAACAGAGAACAAGGAATGTCATTTTTTTCTTCTTCTGCCACATTACTGTCTTCTCCTTCTTCTTCTGCCATATTACTGTCTTCTCCTTCTTATTATGTGCGCGTGCAAATTCAATGACTATATTGAGAATATGGATTAATAGTGGGTAGGAAAAGTATTTCTCAAATGGCTTTTGCGTCTAAAAAACATAAACTACTAAGTAATAGCATACATAATTTTTTTAGTATAAAGGTTGTTATTTTAAGTTTTCCCTTATAGAGATATGATCTAACTGCATCTATAAACTATAAGTGTGCAGAAAATTATGATAAGAAACCATAAGAAAGGGTCGTAGCCATGCATAACCTTGAATCTACATACCAAATCATGCAAAAGCATGCACTTATTGTCACCTTGCCTTGGAATATAAAATATCTTGGAAGACTATAAGCGAGCATTTAAATCTTGATAGCTTTTGACTTCAACATGTATTTTTCTCAAGTACCATGAAATATACTTCCTCCGTATAAACCGTTTTCAGGAAGATGGATTAATAATGACAAATTATCCATTATGGCTCACTAGGTTAGTATTTTCTCTTCTATTGACCATCTTACTAATCTGCTTGGTAAATTTATTCGGAACCGGCTGCGAATCATTAAAATACATGCATAAGAAAGAAAGCTAAAATACAGATATATAGCATACCGATACATCGAAACTTCAAAGTTGCGATGGCAATCCAGAAATATTTATTTCTACACACGTGGTGCGCGTGCGAATGCGTCAGGCATCATGGACAAATATTTCAGAACATGGAAAGTATTATTCGTATAAAGTAATTAAAACTTTTAAACACCTTGGGTAGATATTTTCTTAGTTGATGCAATCATATCATGAGGACTAAATTTAAGCTATTATACATATGCATATGTATTTTTCTAACCTAATATATCACACACACACACACACACACACACACACAGAGAGAGAGAGAACACCAGTTTGGTAGAGAAATCAGCTAGCAGGACCCTGAAGAAATGGAGTCCATAGCATTGCTCATCATCATCATCCATGATCCCTTTGAAAAAATATTATCGAAGGGATCATGGATGATGATGATGAGCAATGCTATAGACTCCATTTCTTCAGGATCCTGCTACCTGATTTCTCTACCTACCTGGTGTTCTCTCTCTCTGTGTGTGTGTGTGTGTGTGTGTGATATATTAGGTTAGAAAAATACATATGCATATGTATAATAGCTTAAATTTAGTCCTCATGATATGATTGCATCAACTAAGAAAATATCTACCCAAGGTGTTTAAAAGTTTTAATTACTTTATACGAATAATACTTTCCATGTTCTGAAATATTTGTCCATGATGCCTGACGCATTCGCACGCGCACCACGTGTGTAGAAATAAATATCTCTGGATTGTCATCGCAACTATGAAGTTTTGATGTATCGGTATGCTATATATCTGTATTTTAGCTTTCTTTCTTATGCATGTCTTTTAATGATTCGCAGCCGGTTCCGAATAAATTTACCAAGCAGATTAGTAAGATGGTCAATAGAAGAGAAAATGCTAACCTAGTGAGCCACAATGGATAATTTGTCATTATTAATCTATCTTCCTGAAGACGGTTTATACGGAGGAAGTATATTTCATGGTACTTGAGAAAAATATATGTTGAAGTCAAAAGCTATCAAGATTTAAATGCTCGCTTATAGTCTTCCAAGATATTTTATATTCCAAGGCAAGGTGACAATAAGTGCATGCTTTTGCATGATTTGGTATGTAGATTCAAGGTTATGCATGGCTACGACCCTTTCTTATGGTTTCTTATCATGATTTTCTGCACACTTATAGTTTATAGATGCAGTTAGATCATATCTCTATAAGGGAAAACTTAAAATAACAACCTTTATACTAAAAAAATTATGTATGCTATTACTTAGTAGTTTATGGTTTTTAGACGCAAAAGCCATTTGAGAAATACTTTTCCTACCCACTATTAATCCATATTCTCAATATAGTCATTGAATTTGCACGCGCACATAATAAGAAGGAGAAGACAGTAATGTGGCAGAAGGAGAAGACAGTAATGTGGCAGAAGGAGAAGACAGTAATATTCCTTGTTCTCTGTTTCAGCATCAATGTTCTGATATGAACTAATGATGGCTTTCATATAGGCTTTTCCCTTTAGAGACTTCTTAGTGTCCAATGGAAAGCATACATCAGATTTGTGCAGGTCAGGTTCTTCTATAACTTTCAAGAGTCTCAACTGATTCTGTAAATTACACTCTTGTTGGGTGATACTTTTATCACTTCTCACTGCAGGTGCGCTCTCTAATATCCATTTTGAATGTAATATTATAGATATCCATGCCTGTTTATGTCAAAATTACTTATATTGTCAATGTTTGATTGTCTAGTTGTTGGTGATGCGTCCATATCAGGGACAGAGGCAACTCCCGTTCCTCCAGGTATGTTTATATATTATATAGGGCATGTATATTGATTTAGAATGCTATATCATAAATATACACACATTCCTTTTGCTCTAAGTCGTCCAACTCATTATCATGGGCTGCTTGATGAGATTAGATTTGCGCCTGATGATCTACAAGAGCTTGTTCACTCCCTGTCATATGTGTAAGCAGAGCTATATGCGAGTTTACCTTGTTAGTATGTATGTACTGAAATTAATTAATATTATTCAAATTTTGATACATGCATATACCAGAGGAGCACATCTTCTATCTCTGTAGGTAAGGCTTTGAATTTGTTGATTTTGGTATTTCTTGTCAATTTTATAGACCAGTATGTGCTAAATATAATGTTCTGACAGTTGCTAGGGGGAAGGCAGCATTCGAGGCTGCTGACCCCAGTCCTGGACGCCGCACACGGACGGCACCACGGAGGTTGGGAGAGAGGCCAAGGACTGGGCTCTAGCAGGGCCCATATGAGGTTGGACTCCACCCCGGTGGTTACTTCCTCCGTCTCCAGTGAGCGATGTATCCAGCAGGAACTGGAGAGCTTGAAGGCCACCGTTCAGGAGTTGAAGGAGATGCTGGTATGTATACTACTTAATAGTAAAATATAATGTCATATTATAGATATCAACATATCCAATATCAGTACATAGCCTGAGCTTATTTGTTTGTAGACTTATGTTTTATTAATCATACATGTACATATCTAATTAAAATAAACTACAGTTTTGCAAACTAGATATCCAAATGGGGTTTCGAAATAACTCGATAATGATAAGAATTCGAATAAAACAGAGTTCTTACACGCTTATTGCACACGTTAGGTCCAGACGCGACGGGGTAGGCGCAAGATTCTAGCGTTTATCAGAGGTGGAGCTGGACCGAGCTAGGCTAGCATTTTGATTCTTATTTTTTGAAACATATATTTATTTATATGATACATATTGTACTACATTTTGAAACATTTTGGGCGATATTGATTTTGGTTTATATTTATATCATATTCAGTTTTTTGGTTTCTTTTGTATATTATATTGTTTTTTTTGGTTTCTTTGTGTTTCTTAATTAGAAAAATAAATGTTAATGCGTTGTGCAGAAACAGGCCGCTCAGAATACGGAGAACAGGAAGTCGGCGAAGAGGGGTCGCCCCACTTACACAGGTGGCTCGAGGAACATTACTCGAGCCATGGAGTTATCGGTAAATTAAGAGTTATTCTCTAATATTCTGCAATATTAAGAGTTATTCTCTAATATTTCTAATATTAAGAGTTACTTTCTAATATTGCAGACATCTCGGACCGTGGCGTCAGGTGGTACACCGAGCGTGCTGTCCGCATATCTTGTCGTCCACGGCACCTCGACAGATCCCGCCACGGGCGAGCTTCGATATCCCGACGTCGCTACCCAGGAGTACTGCGTAAGTGTTAATATTTTTTCTACCCAAATTTGAAATTTTAGTTTTGGAAGGTTCAAGTTTAAATTTTATACTTATACTTTACTGTTTAATGTGGGTGTAGGAGCGGGTGGTTGAGCAGGCCCAGGCCTCGGGGATCGATTTTACCGGACAGAACGATCCGATGCTGCTGACCACAGTTCTGGACGCCGCACACGGAGGGCACCACGGAGGTTGGGAGAGGCCGGGGTTGGGCCCTAGCAGGGCCCATATGAGGTTGGACTCCACCCCGGCAGTTACTTCCTCCGTCTCCAGTGACCGGCATGTCCATCATGAACTGGATAGCTTGAGGGCCAGCGTTCAGGAGTTGAAGGAGATGCTGGTATGTATACTGCTTTATAGTAAAATATCATTTCATATTATATACATATCAACATATCCATAATTAGTACGTAGCTTGAGCTTATTTGGTTTTAGACTTAAGTTTGATTAATCATACATACATATGTAATTGAAATAAACAACGCTTTTCCAAACTAGATATCCAAACAGGGGTTCGAAATAACTTAATAATGATACGAATTCGAATAATAAACAGTTCTTACACGCTTCTTACACACGTTATATCCAGACGCGACAGGGTAGATCGGCCGAGCCTCCACATGCATCTCCTTCGGCTGCGGCTCCGCAAGCCACTACATCGGCTGCGGTTCCGCAGACAGCTCCTGTAGCTCCACCGCCCACTCAGACTCCCGCAGCCGCGGCTCCGCAAGCGACTACCTCGACGGCGGCTGTGCAGACCACATCGCCGGCTCCACATGCCGCTCAGACTCCCGCTCGCGACGAATTGCAGAGTTTATTGACCAAGGAGCAGGCGCGCGTTATTCTATCGTTATTCAGAGGTGGAGCTGGACCGAGCAAGGGTAGATTTTTGGTTCTTATTTTTTGAAACATGTATTTATTTATATCATACACATTGTACTACATTTTGAAACGATATTGATATTGGTTTGTATTTATATCATATTCAGTTTTTGTGTTTCTTTTGTATATTATATATATGCGTGAGATGTGATTATGAATACTGCAATATATGATTTGATTGATGTATATATTATTGTGCACAGGGCGGGGAAAAATCAAGCAGCCCATTTTTTAAAAAAAATTACAGACAATATGTACCTACGGATTAATCCGTAGGCACACATGTTACCCCTACGGATATGTCCGTAGGGGCAAAATATCAGCAGTAACTAATATTTCCCCCTGATCTCGGTGCCAGGGGTTTGGGAAAGCCCCTACGGATATATCCGTAGGGGCCACTGCCTCTCCCCTACGGCGTTATCCGTAGGGGCAAAATCTCAGGAATCTTGAATTTGTGCCCCTACGGAAACGTACCTACGCATATATCCGTAGGGGGTAGTACATGCCCCTACGGACATATCCGTAGGTCCAAGTAATTTATTAAAATAAACCATAAATAATATAAAATCTTATACCCTACGGCTTAATCCGTAGGGGCAACAGGACCTACACATATATCCGTAGGGGCAAAAATTTGACCGTAGGGGCAAGTTCAGGGCCTCAACTTGCACCTGCGGCCTTTGCACCTACGGGGTATTTTTTCGCCCCTACGTATATATCCGTAGGGGTAGTGGGTTGCCCCTATGGATAAATCCGTAGGGGCAACCCTTCTTTGTAGTAGTGAGATATATAGAGATCAATGGAAGGATAAGGGGCAGTAGAGAGAAACCCTAATTCCCTCCAAGAACCCTAATCCTCATTCATCGCTATCTTCCTAGTATTAAACAATTAAAAGATAAAAAGAATTGTTTTTAAACCTCCATCCATTAACTACTAAGTACTATAAACCCTACAAGCCTTTTTCTTATAAAATCTTCAGCCTTCTTAGTAATAAACGATCAAAATCCCTCCTTTCTTCTATCAACTCGTCTAAAGCAAGAAAAGTAGTTCACCGTTTTCCTGCGGACGACCCATACTCATCGCAGCTAGCTATTTGTGACACCGTTATTGATTGTGGTTATTTACAAAACACAGACACATTTTTTTCACGACCAATCAAATAGCGTCGTTGTCGAGGAAATGGTCGTAATTATTTTTCTTGTTATCCGGGTTGATTTCTAATAAAAACCAAAAACATAAAATAAAAGAGAACCAAAACTGCATTTTTTGTTTTTAACAATTCTTTTGCGAGTTTTGTAAGGAAACCTAAAGTAATTGGTGCAAGCCAACAGAGATTCAAAGACTTTCAACTTGGACTAGAAGAGCACTGGAGTGCTCTGAAGAGATTTGAAGAGAAAAACTCATCAATAGGCGGCGGAACCGCGGCCTAAGAGTGCTTTTAGCGGTGGAAGCGCAACCGTAGTGAGGAGTTGGGCCCCCAAATTTCTCTGGTATTCTCCTATCGTCTTTCTCTCTCCTCTAAATCTCTAATAAACTGTTTTTACCTGTAGGATTCTTAGCAAACAGCGCCGCTAAAAAATCTTTTTGCGTGTTTTTTATTTCGGTTTGTTTTGCATATTTAAACCGGACATTAAAGGGCAATAAACCCAAATTCAGATTAGGTGGGAATTTCATCACCCTTCCCAGGCCCCACAAATCACAAACGAGCGTACTATTACCCTACATTAATAAAAAAAAATATCTAGACCAAATCTCTAAGGACATTCGAGCTCAATTAGGACAAAGAAGGGTTGTGGGTAATCTATTGCTTATTCGCATTTTTTTGTGCTGTCTAAGGCAAGTGTGACTAAAGCAAGTGGTTTACTTAATTAAGCCTGCTATTTCGGTGATTTGTATAGCGGATACCTCCCACTTACCTGGCACGTACCTAATTGCAAGATTGATAAGGAGGTGATAGAGAATTGATCTTACGTCTTGTCCTTTGGAAGTCTAGGAGTGGTCTAGTGACTTGACCTAGGTGACCCTAGCTCTAGAGATTGATTGTGCATTTTGTGATTAGTTGAGTCAAGCCTCGCGTCCGTCACATTTTGTCAAAAAAATCCTTTTTAAAATTGTTCTCACACGTATCACACGCTGCCACGTGCACTAAACCCACTTAGTGCATGATCGACTGGACATGGGATTCTAGTGCCCGTCTAGTCTGCGTTTTTGCTGTGGACTCCGAAGTCGATACTTCTTCACCTTCTTGTTCTTCTCCACCTACCACATCTCCCGAGATGGACGGACCACCACCGGATTTTAACAACACCATATTGCCACCACCCGTAGGTGCGCAAATTCATAATCCACTACGCATCGCTCTTCAAGACCGTTGCTACCCCGTACGCAGACCCCTTCCTATATGTCCGTCTCTTCCACCAGCCAATGGGGATAATTTCGAAATTAAACCCTACTTCATCAACTTGTTGCCCAAATTTCACGGGCTTGAATCTGAAGATGCATATATTTTTATAACCAAATTTTAAAACGTATATGCAATGATGAGCACCACCCAACTTTCAGGAGATGCAATGTGATTACGTCTTCTCTCTTTTACCTTATGCGATCTCACAGAGAAGTTGCTTTATAGCACCTCCTCATATTCTATAACCAATTGGGATGAATTTGTTAAAGCATTCCTAAAGAAATTTTATCCTAATCATAAGACTGCCCACATTAGGAGCAAGATTAACCAATTTGCACAACTTCCCAACGAACCCTTTTGGAAATACTTTAAACGGTTTAAAGATCTCTTTGTCCAATGCCCTCATCACGGAATCGAAAGATGGCAACTTTGCCAAATTATGTATGAGGTTATTAATCCAACGACGAAACAAATACTAGAAACCATTTGTCAATGTTATTTCATATCAAAATGCGACGAGAAAGCGTGGCAATTTCTGGAAGATCTCGCCGAACAAACATTACAGTGGAAAAACACAAGACCAACAACATCATCTTCATATAGGGTAGGTATCCATCAGCTCGACGCTTCCATCGCAATGAAAGCCAAAATGGCTGCGATGCAAAAGAAACTCGAAGCTATGGAAAGCAAGTTCTCTTCAGCCTCCCTAAACCAAGTTACACTCCCCAGAACCGTGTGTGATTGCTTTTTTGACTCATCACATTTAACGGAAGAATGTCCTTTGAATCCTCCGTCTCAAAGTCAAGAACAAACTAATGCTAATTTTCAGCAACGACCTAAAAATGATCCTTATTCATCCACATATAACCAGGAATGGAGGAATCACCTTAATTTTTCTTGGAACCAAAACCAAAACAAAAATCAAAATCAGTTCCCAAGTCAAAATAATTATCAAAGGCCTCATCCGCAGCAACAACAGCCACCACAATAAATTCAGCAGCCTTTTCAACCGCAATCTTTCTAAAATCCGGCCAACAACTTTACCCCTTACAACAATTCTTTCCAACCACAAAACAATGTTCCTTCTGCCTGTACCAATAAAATCTCTGCACTCAAAAGAAGCTTAGAAGCGTTTATTAAACAACCCGCGCAAACGTCGATTAATTTAACGTCTTCTATCCAAATGCTAGTGCAACACACTGCTTCCCATGGTGAAAGCATCAAATCTATTGAAGCACAAATTGCATAATTAAATGCCGCGATGAGTGAAAGAGAAAAAGAGAAACTTCCATCCCAACCTCTACCAAATCCCGGCCACTCACAAAGCGCTAACATCGTCCTTAACCAACAAAATCATAATGTGAGTGCCATAACTATGTTGAGATCGGGAAGAGTGCTGAATAACCATGTTGGTGAACAAGTTGATGTTGTCGATGACACCCCGGCTACTACTTCTACTTCTACTTTGTCTAATCCAACATCTTCTTCCGAGCCCATTCTCCGTTCTTCACTGGGCTAGACTCCTCAGTCCACTTCCTTGAATGAGTTATCATCTCATACCACCCCAAATCCAATTTTGGGATCCATTCCATCCCCACAAACTTATCCACAAGAGTTAGACCCAACCCCTGTTAATAAAGCTCCTTTTCCAAACCGGTTAAGGCCCAACAAACCAAGTCCGCAAATGAAGAAGATTATGGAAATGTTTAAGCAAGTTAACATAAATATCCCTCTCTTAGATGCTATCCAACAAGTTTCATCTTATGAGAAAATCCTAAAAGACTTGTGCACTAAGAAAAGAAAAACTCAAGTACCTAAAAATGTTTTCTTAGCGAGCAATATGAGTGATGCTCTTACCCAACATTTACCTAAGAAGCATAAGGACCCCGGTTGTCCTACAATTTCTATAACTATTGGGGGTAAAAACATCAATCGCGCTCTACTCGATCTAGGTGCTAGTGTTAACTTGCTCCCGTATTCTGTTTATGAAGAATTAGGCATAAGAGAGTTGAAACCTACGCACTGCACTCTTCAGATGGCCGATCGATCGATCACCCACCCTAAGGGTGAGCTAGAGGACGTGTTGATCAAAGTCAGGGAATTTATATTCCCTGTGGACTTTATAGTTTTAGATACACAGCATATGGCAAACCCACGGAACCAAATCCCGGTGATTCTCGGTCGATCTTTTCTCGCAATCTCGAATGCGGTAATCAATTGTCATAACGGTTCCATGAACCTATCCTTTGGGAATATGACAATTGAACTTAAAATTTTCAGGGTAGAAAGTCAACCTTCTGAACCTTCTGCTCATATGATTGATATATGTTCCGTCAATGAGATAACTTCTGACAGTTGCGAATTTAAGGAGTTTTACGATAATGATCTCGACGTTGCTAGTGCGTTATTGTTTGATCCAGCTATTTATTATACGAGTAGGGACTCTTCTGTCGATAAGTCCACCCCCGAGTCTAAATACTTTGACTTGTCGAATAAGTTAGTTGAGCTATCCGAGTCAGTCTCTTACACTAGCTATAAACCTCTTATGGAGTCCGAGTACCATTCCCTTACCCTACCTTCTATCGTCTCTCTGTGGATACTTGATCTCAAGCCGCTGTCATCTCATCTTAAATATGCATATTTTGGTGAGAATGAGTCTTTGCCCATTGTCATATCAGCTTCTCTAGCTTTAGAGCAAGAGAGAGCTCTTCTGTCTGTCTTGAGATCGAATCGGCAAGGTTTTGGTTGGACAATGGCGGACATCAAAGGGATTAGTCTCTTGATTGTTGAACATCATATATATTTGATGGATGAAGCCAAACCAGCCCCTGACTCATAAAGACGAATTAATCGCGTCATGAAAGAGGCGGTGCAGAAAGAAATCATCAAATGCTTAGATAATGGTATAATTTACCCAATATCTGATAGCCAATGGGTAATTCCTATTTATATGGTCCCTAAATAGTGTGGCATCACGGTCATAACTAATAAGGCTAATGATTTGATTCAAACACGCACCTAAACCGGGTGGCGGGTATGTATTGATTATAGAAAACTCAATGTCGCGACGAAGAAAGATCACTTCCCTCTACCCTTCATTGATCAAATGTTGGAACATTTAGCCGGGCACGAGTACTGCTATTTTTTGGATGGATACTCAGGCTATAACCAGATTCCAATCGCCGAAAAGGATCAAGATAAAACAACTTTTACTTTTCCTTTCGGTACTTTCGCTTATAGACGCATGCCCTTTGGGTTATTCAATACTCCTGCTACATTTCAGCGGTGTATGATGGGGATATTCTCGGACATGGTCGAGAATTTTCTGGGGATATTTATGAACGATTTCTCCATATTTGGGGACTTTTTTGAGGAATGATTACGTCATCATGACGCTGTTCTTACTTGCCGTAAGGATAAGAACTTAACTTTGAATTGGGAAAAATGTCATTTTATGATTCAAGAAGGTATTGTCTTATGGCATATCATTTCACAAAAAAGTTTTGAGGTAGAAAAAACTAAAATAGATGTCATTTCCAACCTTCCTCCTCCTAAATGAGTCAAAAATATTTGATCCTTTCTTGGTCATGCCGGATTTTATAGACGATTTATTAAGGACTTTAGTAAGATTGCTAGACCCTTAACTCTTCTCTTGGCTAATAATACAACATTTCATTTTGACTCGGATTGCTTGGCTGCTTATGAATTGCTTATACGTTCCTTCACTACAGCCCCCGTTCTATTATCTCCAGACTGGAATCACCCTTTTGAGCTTATGTGTGATACATCCGATTTTGCTATTGGTGCAGTCTTAGGACAGCACATTGATAAGATACCACATGTAATTTATTATGCAAGTAGGACCTTGAACGATAACCAAATGAATTATACAACCATCGAGAAAGAACTCTTGGCAGTTATATTTGCTTTAGAAAAATTCAGGCCCTACTTAATAGGCTCTCTGGTCGTAGTTTACACCGATCATTCTGCTTTAATACATCTTTTATCGAAGAAGGATGCTAAATCCAGGCTTATACATTGGATCCTATTGTTACAAGAATTTAATCTTGTCATACGAGACAAAAATGGATGTGAAAACGTCATAGCCGGACATCTTTCACGACTTTCTTCTTCACCAACGTTGACCAAGCCAATAAACGATTCCTTTCCATACGAACGGCTCTTGACCATATCTTGCGAATCTTGGTTCACTAATATTGTGAATTATCTAGCAACGAGACTTCTACCCAGCGAATGGTCAAATCAAGACAATCACCGATTTCTATCCTAGGTAAAACAATTCTACTGGGAAGAACCCTATTTGTTTATATATTGTCCTAATCAGATCATTCGCCGATGTGTCCCTAATAATGAGTTCAAGAGTGTATTGTCCTTCTGCCATGATCAAGCATGTGGCGGTTACTTTGGTCCAAGAAAAACGGCGGAGAAAGTTTTGCAATGTGGATTTTATTGGCCAACGTTATTTAAAGATACATATGATTATTGCAAAACTTGTTCATAGTGTCAACACATAGGTCGGATTTCACGGAGAAACAAGATGTCTCTCCAACCAATCTTGGTTGTTGAGATATTTGATGTATGGGGAATCGATTTCATGGGCCTATTTCCCAACTCTTTTGGGAACTTATACATTTTATTAGCGGTTGATTATGTCTCTAAATGGATGGAAGAAATACCGTGCCGTACTAATGAAAACAAGGTTATTGTTAAGTTCCTTAAAGAAAATATCTTTTCTCGGTTCGGGCACCCTCGCGCTATCATTAGCAACAATGAGATGCATTTCTGTAACCAATCTTTCGAGGATTTGATGCGGAAATATTCAATCAACCACAAACTTTCTACGCCCTATCATCCCCAAACGAGCAGGCAAGCTGAGATCTCCAATAGACAGATCAAACAAATTTTGGAGAAAACAGTTTCGAAGAACCGTAAAGATTGGTCCACCAAATTGACTGATACTCTTTGAACATTCCGTACCGCATATAAGACCGATTTTGGTATGTCTCCTTAACGACTGGTGTTTAGGAAGGCTTGCCACCTCCCTGTCGAGATCGAACATAAAGCAGTGTGGGCAATTAAAGAGCTTAATTTCGATTTTGACCAAGCATGCAACTATAGGAAGCTGCAATTAAATGAGCTAAGCGAGTTTCGTGATGAAGCCTATGATAATGCGGTTATAGTAAAGAACCGAACAAAGGTGTTCCACAATAAAAACCTTTTGAGAAAAACTTTCACACTGGGACAACAAGTCCTTCTTTACGATTCCCGTCTCCATCTTCATCCCGGTAAGCTGAGATCTCATTGGAATGGACCTTTTGTGGTGCGGTATGTGTAGGGTTCCTAGGCACACTAAGGAGGTCTCACAAGGCATCAACCATGCCAATTTCAAAATTTACGGTGCCGAGAAACCCTAGACTACGGATCGTTGGCTAGAAGTTTAGGCGACAAATGCAACTAGTAAACTACTTTACTAAGAGAACGGAAATACAACCTTTGTAGATCCGGTTCTCCACCTCCATGGCTCCGCGATGAAGTCTCCTCGCTGTCCAAATTGGATCTTGGGCTCTAGCGTCGGCTTCATCGGAGAAAAAGCGGGCAAGGTCGTCGACTTCGTGCCGAAGATGATCTACGTCGAAGCATCACAAGATCAAGCTCCCACTTCACCAAGTCATGAAACTTGTGAAGAAAACACACTCTACTACTTGGCAAGAGGTAGAGGATGAAGAAATAGGAAGTGGGTTCACTTTAGAATTGGATTTCTCACTCATTTCATCAATCCACCATTGATGAAGTGAAGCTTTCTTCATTGAAGAAGATGAAGAAGAAGAAGCTAATCTTATGATAAGTTCTAATGAAAAAGAAAAGAAAATCAAAACTTATCATCATATAACCATGGTCAAGTGTAGAGAATAAACTAGGGTTAAATGGAGTGGTTAGGGTTAAGCATGAGACAAAATGGTCACTTTGGTCAAAGCTTCATGAAGCTTCAATATCAATCAAAGAAAGCCACCATTTTTCTCTTTATGCAAATTATTTTCCAAAAAGAATAAAGAATAAATAAATAGATAATTAAAAGAAAACCCTAACCATTACATAACCATGGTTTAATCTTTACACAAACCCTAGAGAGCATGTATCATCAAACATGATACAATCAAGTGCACAAAAAGTATATCACATATACAATGTGCACATCCGAGCGAGAAAATCCATTTAAAGTGAACCATATTAGTTAATGTAAATTAATATATCATATATATAATTATACATTAAATCATTAAATCAACACTTGATTTAACGATCCGGTCATATCGCATATGACCGACTAATATTCAATGTATCGGCTTATCGAATCAATCCTTGATTCGATAACTAGGTTATATCGCATACAACCATTCGATACAATCATCGCGATAATGGAATAGGGTATCACATACACGCATTATTCTCGGTCCCGCACATATCTCATATGCGCTCCTATTTCGTTTCGCTTGAGCCAGGAAACCTCTGTGTAGGACTCTAAAGACTCGTCAATACGCCAGCAGCAGGTGATGATCATATCAAACACCCACAAGCCGCAAGCGGTCTGCTAAACGTAACGGCCACCCGGGTATTGAGCGATCAGAAGATCGACGAGCAAGCCCGCTCACACTCCTGTGAATCCAACCAATAACACTACCGTACAGTCCGGTCTAATCGTCTGATATGTCACATATCTCGCCTAGGGGTGGTAAACGTCAGACCCCAATAGCTCGATAAGTCGTGTCGATATGAGGTCTATAACAGTTCGAGAAACTACTGGTAACACTTACCAGTAAATCTCAGCAACCCTGGCCAGGAATTTCCGGTTATAGCCAATCGAACACAGCGCAACATCAACTCCCTATACCGGGAGAGACGAATCCCCTCCTATCGCTCATTGCCTCCATGTGACTCGGGACTGTACCCAAAAACCACCGTTTTGCATGCCCTCTTGGACGTGGTAAGATGGAAATCAAAGCACAGTGGGAACCACACAAGACTCTATGACGATCTCGGGTCAACAGACTACTCTGTACCAGTGTCACCAGAGAACTGCCATCTGACGTAAGGTATAATACCATCTGGGAGTTCTCGGCGAGTCCGTCCAGTGTACCCAGTCTCCACTGAGCACCCGCATATCGTCTCTGATGTCAAACACCAATGGATATGGGATCATCCATCGCCCATCTGTATGGGTCGAGAAGGTATACGCTAGTCTACTTTGGTATATCGATGCCCCGTCTCGATACACCCACGACTAGAGACTTTGAAGGATGTACTTATAGACTACCATGTCCCCACTAGTATGATCCGCATCACAGTCCAGGTAGTCAAGTACACATCCTAAGGGCTTTACCAACATGTAACAGAGAGACAATCAGTATACACGTTAAGGTAAAGAGCAACCAGATAGCATACTATCATGTCGAGCAAGAAAGTCCTCCCTATATATGTCCCAGCATCCACTACAATATACATCTTATGTACAGTAATGGCTTCTAGGGCATACATATAACTAACAGTATGTGTACCCGCACTGTGCAGTGGATGTAGAAAATGCTAAAAACAGTTCTATTTTCAAAGTAAATGGGTATAGATTAAAGCCGCACTTTTCCGCTGATCCATCGGAGGAGCTCATGTTTCTGCAGGAGCCGCTTTATCACGACTAACTTTTCTCTACCACACCTCCATGTTTCGATAACACTGTTTCATCTAAGAATGGAGGTGTGTAAAAAATTATATAAATAAATAAATAAATATATATGCATGCCAAAGAACAAATTTGGGGGAGGTTTTTCATTTGACTATCTTTTGGTCCTATTATTCTCCACCCGAGTCTACAGGTTTATGTGCTCGAAGAACAACATCAGTGAGGACACTGCTGCAAATAGACTTGGGGGAGGTTTGTATTTACTGACATATCATTTGGAACTAGGCACTATAAAAACAAAAAAAGAAAAAAATGAAAATAAAAGTTAGAAAGTGAAAAATACATATGAAAAAGAGGAAGAAATTTAAGAAATGCAAGAAAATTAGATATTTTAAAACAAAGCTTTTAATATGTAGTCATGAGCTGTTGATATAGGAATCACTAATCTGCGGATAGAAATAAGTCTAAAAAAAGTCTCTATTTTTTAGTCCAAACTTCTGAACGTTGATACCCTACTATACGCACTTACTCACATCTTGAAACTTGGGATAGGAGAGAATACCTTGAAATACTCTTGCTTGGAAGCCTTAGTATGAAGAAAAGAAATATAAATTAATAAAATATAAATGGTGCAGAAAAATGAACACTAGTTTTGTAATTACTTAAGGCAGCATAAAAAATATAGCGAGGTGTCTTATCATCTAGTGCCTTAGACCAACTAGTTTGGGAGTCGCTACTAAGCCTTAGGTGTTGCAAGGCTAAGATATTGCTAATTACGTCTTAATAAGTGAGCACATTCGGTAATCGATTAGTTAGTACCTCAAGAAGTATTAACGGTCGCATGAAAAATGTGTGAGCAAATCCATCTAAAACATCACCAACTAAAAATTACTAAAGAATATGGATAAAGGGTATGATAGCTTGAATTAAATTCTCCAAGTGTAAGGATATCTTTTACACACACGTAGCGGTATATGATCGATGTTTGGAAGATAGGTAGGGAGGAAGATTAAAAACGATATTTTATTGAGAGATGATATAATTTCCGAAATCTTTTCAAGACCATTAAGATAGGGCTCATGACAACTAAAAAACTAGTGTAGTTTGAAACACTTATTTCCAAGTCTTTCTTTTATATGTTCCTTACCTTTGTATGTAATTTTTATCTTCTTCCATATATTTTGGGATGTTGTGGGTTTAATCGACTGAAAACCCTCAGGAGACAACACTCCTCCTATTAGGGACATCTAGAGATTTAAAGACTTGTTATACGAGCTAAGTGCAATCGTGTTGCCTACGAAAGTGTGCTAGGTTTTTCTTTTTTTGATAATAAATAGTTTGCTCAGAACGATCAAAAATAAGTTTGAGGGTATTTGATCAGTCAAATTTATGGCATATTTTTATGGACATTTTCCCTACTGTAATTAACTACTAAAAAGTGTTAATTGTAAATAAAGAACATATGTGGGTTTATTTGTAAAAAGATTATTATCATATATTTATTCATTTATAATTTATATAATTAGGGAAAATATATGCATATAATATTTAATTAAAATATGCATATCATATCAAATATTCCTAATCAATATTCTTAAGATATCATATCATATAAATGGTTGGAATAATATCTCAAAAATAACAAATGCTACTAACAATTTGATTTGAGATATTGTGCAGGTATTATAATAAGATTAACTCAGGTCTGAAATCTAAGAAGGAGATCCACAACAAATCGAAATATCAAACCAAATCTGCCGAACATTAGAAGCAAATTGAAGAATCTCGCAACAGCAGAAACTAAGAGCAATATTTTCAGAATATTTTTATCATAAGGATCTCCAAATATAGAGAGAAGAAGCAACGAGAAAATTGGATGCATAAACCCACAAAGGGGCGGCAGATCCGCGGTCAAGATAAGGTATAGGCGGCGGAACCGCGGTTTGATGGTGGCCGTAGGATCTGAAATTGCAGGATCTTGATCGTAATTACACATACTTCAATATGATATCTAGGGTTTCTAATTCCAAAGACTATATAAAAGACCGAGAGCTGTCTATCAAAACCATTCAAAAATTCAACATTCATCTATCCATCGATCGAGAGAGTGATCCAGCGAGCAATTAGGGTTTTGTAATTTACTTCTTCAGCAAGCAATTTTGTAATGCACTAGTTGATCAATAAAGATAGTTTTTTTTCTTTTAATTTTTGTCGTATTTACTTTCTGCACTTTACATTTCGCATTTACTTTCTGCCCTTTACTTTCTGCATTACTTTCTGCAATTTACATTCCGCAATTACTTTCTGCAATTTTAATTTTTAATTATGGGTTCATTTATCTTCCACCTCTTTTTTAATCGCTAATATCCATGAACAAGTAAATTCATGCTTAGCAGGGTTTGTAGGATAAGGTAGAATAATGAATGAAAACTATAACTTAAATTTTTTTTAAAAGTTTTAATGTTTATAAACTTTAGAAAAATGAATGTTAACCCTCTTATCAGGCGCTCTTATCAGGAGCGCTATCAATTCATGATAGTCACGACCACGATTTTAGATTCGTTAATAATCGTTTTGTTAAGAGCTTGAGATAAATAGAGATCAATGGAAGGATAAGGGGCAGTAGAGGGAAACCCTAATTTCCTCCAAGAACCCTAATCCACATTCATCGCTATCTCTCTAGTATTAAACAATTAAAAGATAAAAATAATTGTTTTTAAACCTCCATCCATGAACTACTAAGTCCTATAAACCTTACAAGCCCTTTTTCTTATAAAATCTTCAACCTTCTTAGTAATAAACGATCAAAATCCCTCCTTTCTTCTATCAACTCGTCTATAGAAAGAAAAACAGTTCACTGTTTTCCTGAGTACGACCCGTACTCATCACGGCTAGCTATTTGCGACACCGTTATTGATTGCGGTTATTTACAAAACACATAGACACATTTTTTTCATGACCAATCACACATGAGGTGCCGAGTCTTTTCTTATGGGCCCTCACGCATATGACACGTGAGGCGCGGTCTTCACATGGGCCTTCTATGTGCTCATATGGATGTTATGTGGGGCGTTCCCTTCATTATTTCTTTTGGAGCGCTCATGCGGATATCACGTGAAGTACTGTGTCCTTAGAGGTTTAATCATTACTTCTATTTTTTAAAGAAGTTAAATTTCTGTTAATGGTATTCTGAGAATTAATGATCACCAAGATCACTATTTTGAAAATCTAGGATCGAGTTCTTTAAGAACTGGGTTCTCGATTATGAAGGAACTAAGTTCCTGGAGTATGAACTCCATATATTTTCATGTTCTTTCTTCCACTGTCCTTTTAACCTCGTTCTCCCATGAATCTCTGATTCTCAAGAACAAGATCTTTCTAATGAGAATTAAATTCTTAACTTGTAAGAGACTTATCTTATGGATCTCAGATCCAGAGAAAGAACTAAGTTCTTTTTTAGAGGGTTAAACCCTTATATATATGGTAGGTAAAAGAGATATTTTGATCTCTCTACTTTCTTAACCTAAGGTTTGAAGGGAGCAATATGATCTTTCTTCAAAAAGAGAATTAAATTCTCGGTTGTTTTTTTGGAAGTCTGTCGAAGGGATTTTCTATCTTGCAGAAGCTTATATAGGGTTTTCTGTATATGAGACTTAAACTCTTGGGTCCTTTATATAGGTGAGGAAAAACTGTTGATTAGTTTGAGAAAAATCTCTCATTGAGGGATATCAATTGATTTAATATATCTCACAGATTACTCGAGGAATTTTGTCCACCGTTGGATTTTTTATCCGGTGGATTTCTGTTTAACAAAAAATATTTTCTGTTAGTTTTAATATGATTAAGAAAATATTTTCCTAATAAAAGGTCTTCTGATTTGATCGGTGATATTGTAATCACCGTTGGATTTTAAATCCAAAGGTTCTATTTTTAAAAGAGAAAAATTCTTTCTAGTTTTAGAAAGATCAGGGGAAGATATTTCACAAATAGAATTTAATTTTATATAGAATTTAATTCTATCTGGCACTTCAAACAGATGCGCTTACGTGGTTTTCACGTGAGGGTTGTCATATATAAACGATAGCAGCGCTCACGTGCTTTACACCTGAGCGCTCACGTGCTTTGCACCTGGGGCCCTGCTTGTGTTTTGATTTATTTGTATTCAGCGCTCACATGCTTTAACACGTGAGGCTTATTGTAAGTCCGCGGCGGCGCCCCGGCCGTCAATCCGACGCCGAAAACGCGGAAACGAAAAACTTTTGCAAACTAGCAAACCGGCACCACCGCGCACTTTTAACCCGGATCGGGCCATTAACCTAGCTACTAGCAAACAATAAAAGGAGTAGAGAAGTATACCAAGCGATCCGTGTCCTTCGGTCTTCGTCTCCACTCCGATCTCCCGCGGATACTTCGTCCGTCACCTCCTCGTCGGAAAGGGCACCACGTAGCCAAATACTTTTACGGGCTCCCACCTCTGGACCGAGGCAACTCGGGCGCGAAGTTGGCTAGCCGACGCGTCCAAGATTTGCTGTAGACTAGTGTAGAAACCATTGTCTCTTTGAGGGTTTTCAAGTTGCCTTTGGATGGAGGGAAATATAAACAATGGAGATGAATGATTTTTGGTAGCAAGCAAAAATACATGAGATGAACATTTTCCTCACCAAATGAAATTCCTCTCACTCTCTCAAATAGTGGCCGGCCCTCTCATATCAAATGGTGGAGAGAAAAGATCAAAACCAAGAAGGGAGGTGATGGTAGGAAAAGTAGAGGGTGACCATACCAAAAGGTTATGATAACAACATCATATCAACCTTCATCTCATTTCTAATCACAATTAAAGCAAAGAGTGGATGGAAAAAGAATCTCATGATTATGAAGGCACAAATGCAAGAAACCCCTCCACAATAAGTAATTTGCACAATTGCAAATTACCCCCTCCATCGGAAAAGTTCGGCCGCGAAGGAACAAAAGAAAACTGGCCGGAACGGAATGCAAACTGGCAACTTCGAAAACCCCACTACTGCATATACATGCCCGCATTTGTATTCCCACTGATCACAAATGCAAAGAGACAATATCTACACTATCAAATACTAGGATCCGGCTTAAGCCAAAGCCGGCTAGTAAAATCCGTCCGATCACGATCCGTACAATACCGCACGTATCTGATCGAACCCTGCCATATCTCTATACGGCCTCTACAGCGTTTCGCCCGAAACTTGAGTAACTGTGTGTGGTGGACTCTAAAGACTCGTCAATACTATGGCTGTGGATTTAACCACGAGCACGTCAGAAGTATTAGCCATACGTGACGGGCCACCAGCTATTGACCAAAAGGGACGTCGATGAGCAAACTCATCCTGACACCCTACTGAGCCTGTCAGTGACAATATCCGTACATTCCGGTCCGTTCGTCTATAAGCATCGCATGGCGGGCCTAGAGGGTTGGTAAAAGTCAGACCCCCAAAAGCGGTACAAGTTGTGTCGGAGTGTAGCCCAGAACACCCTGAGATACTACTGGAATACCTACCAGCAAATCTCCTGCCTTGGCCAAGGACTTTCCATGTTCTGGCTCTCCTAGACACAGCGCGACCTCACCCCCAATACCGGGAGAGACGAACCCCTGCAGATCCGCTCACTGCCTCCATGTGGCTCGGTACTGTACCCAACTAAAACCTGTTTGCACGTCTCCTTTGAGCGTGGTAGGGTAGTAATCAAAGCACAGTGGGAACTCACACGAGAAAAATGACAATCTCAGGTCGATGAACTAACTTGTACACATGTCACCAGGGAACTGCTATCTGACGTCTGGTATAATCCCAACTAGCAGGTTCCCGGCGAGTCCTGTCCGGTGTACTCATAACCCAATGAGCACCTGTATACATCTTAGGTGAACCAACTAACACCAGTGGCTTGTGAAACCGGCCACCGCCCCTCGTCGGGGTCTCGACTGTATACACTAGTCTACTGTGGAGAATCGATGCCCTGTCTCGAAACTCCCACAACTAGGGACCTTTTAAGGATGTGCTTATAGACTCCAGCTCTCACGTATATGATCGCCCTCATACTGCTGGTAGTCAACCAAGAATCCTAGGGGCTCTATCAACGTGTAATAGCGACTCGTAAGGTCACCTAAAGCAGTACACGATGATAAAGATAAACCAGATAGCATACTATCATCTCGAGTAAGACTGTCCTACCGGGACAGGTCCTCCCTCAATCATTGCAATCACGTGCCTGTGATCCAATAATTGACTCTGAGGGCACTATCTCCAACAATCTCCCACTTGCACTCAAGGCTAATTATTGCGATGTCGCATACTCACAGCCCGTGTGATACCGAACACCCAACTCCTCTACTAGTCAGTCTCACAAAGCTCGTTTGCGAAACTATTGCATTCGAGGAATAGCCTCAGTGAGTGGATCCGCTATGATATTTCTTTCTATGTCTCTCTTTATCTCAAGTTTGCGGAGAAAGCCATCTCCCGAAATGAGCAATACCTGTCTTAGAATGTCTGGATGTCTGAAGGGACCTAGCTCATAAGTGAACTCCAAATCCAAACTTCTTAGACTGTATCGTCAACTGAACTTAATCAGTATCCAGCGCCATGCCTTCCCTCAGTATCTTCTTAGACCACCTGTCCAAAATACTGCCCCTCGTCAGAGGGAAAACTATAACTCTGACAGTCACTCCGTCATCCAGGTCACCTTGGAAGTCTGGAATGATAACCGTCTCCTAAAAGAGGCTGCCGTTATCAAATCCCTAGAACATCCACTTATGTTCTAAAGCTGCTTCCGATTGTTTCTCCAGGATTGGATGAATATCAACTTATTGCACCTACTGCAAGAACAGCATCTGGTGTGGTACTTGACATCTCATGATTGACTCAATTGCCTAAGCAAGTGATCTGCCAATCATGCGTATCCCTCTCCCCTTTAGTCTGTAAGACACCTTTAGAGAGGGTGACTCCATTACCTGCAGGTACACCACTATGCCAGGAGTCGTTCATTCTAAATACTCTTAGAATGCGGTCAAAGTACCCAGATTGGAAAACCACCCAAATCTAGATCTAAAACCATAGATCTAGTAACCAGAATGTCTGATATAATATCCAAGTCCTATGTGAAGAAACCATTGTGTGACGACCAAAGTATAACCGATCGTAGTATAGGAATATCACTTCCTACTCTGTGTATGTCATCCAAATACCAGGACATCACACCCTACTACCTTCTTAACAGATCCATCCCCTATTCTGATGAAGTCAAACCTATGACTGTCACATCAGAAATATATGATCTATCTCCGCTATATCTGCTTTAGTCTATAAATAGACATAAGCCTCCTGTCCACCAATGCTTCCGCTGCTCCCACTGACTACGACAACCCTCTGGCAGAGTCATATAGACGTACACTTCTAAAAATAGTTTAGAACGACGCTATACTCATCCTCCAGCCGGGTCTCGCAGTCTGGAATAACAGCAATGGCAAGTCTGGGTAAACAAGAACCTCCCTGCCACCTCCCTGCCACCGTCCTTGAGCATACCGAAGTACCTCTCGGGTGCCTGAGGTTACCCACCATATCTGCGGAGTGGCTAATGGAATGTCAAACCAGATTGAATGTTTAGGTTCTTATCAAATCTTCAGTAATCGTTTGCAGTTCTGGAATCACTTCCAGTTCTACCATACTCCCACTTCTGTTTTCTGAAAAAATCCATTTTACTTAAAACTGTGGCGAGTCTAGAGCAATATCACTATTGATCTTCCAGATGGTAGAAAGTCAACCCTCGTCATAGCCCGGGTCAACCCACAAACAGCCATTACAGAAACGTCCCTTGAGTTATCCAGAGTCTGGTTTTAAGCATAAGCTGGACAACTCCTCGTATCTTAACAATGTCAAGATATGAACTGGTCTATATCCAATATAGAAACAGAGGCACTGATTTAATTGAACCAGATTCAAATCATGCAGCTGTCACCAGTGCATGTCAACTAAATGGAAGGAGGCCGATCAGCGTTAGTCAACTTAGGAGTACTTCCAGTTATGAGTAACCTGAAAGAGAAGCAAATTCTCTTAATCATTACTATCAACTGAATACCATACACAAGTATCTACATCTTCGATCACCTTGAAGAATCCCGATACTTGCAATACCTGGTTCTCTACTTTAATCTTATACTTATAACTTCTCAAAACTTGGACCATGCGTTTCTACGAAACACCTGTCTAAGAACTAGAGAAGTCATAAGTAAACAGAATACAGTACGAGCACCTACCCCTCTGTCCTAATGGACACTGAAGAACATACAATACTCTGTATAAGTCCCTTGAGTCAAATAACTCATTCACTGTGTGTTGTAGGTTGAAAACTGTACTTATGGTTAAGAAGAATTACACCGCTGTTCAATGCTCCTTACCTAACCATCCACTGATATAGGTAAATGTCATAGACATAATTTCAAAAAGTATATCTCACTCTATAAAAATAGATGTACAGATATATCAATTTGAAATTGGTGCATAACAACGGATATTTAAAACCAAACATTTGCCGTCCGGCAAACAACCCAGGCGATTTTCTCAAATATCACCAATTACAACGAATTCCGATATAATGAGGATAATCACCTAATTCCCAATAACTTACTCCCACTCATCATCTGTAAAACCATACAGATGTGAGAATCATACCTGGTAAATACATACCCTGGAGCAAGTGTCTAATTGGGAAATCAGTTTTCTTTTAACAGTACACAGTGAAACTGAAACATTGAAATGTTTCAATGGGGTATCCTGGCATTCCTAGTAATGCCTCTTCCATTATCCAGATTCACAACTGTAACCGTATATCTCTTTGCCATCTCTCCAAATCCCTTTATATGTCTTTAGTCATTACCTTCTGTACACCCCTTCAGGCCAAATGGTTTTCTTCCTTCCCTACCGTTCGGCACCAGCCTATGGATTGGAAGAAGACTATCCAATAAGCATAATAGGTGTACAATCCTAATCCTAGGAGCACTTGCAATGCGAGAGAAGGTGATGATAAAAGACAACCGAATGAACCTTATTCCTATTTCTCCTGAACCAGGATCCATCCCCGAACTGGAACAAGTTCCTTTTGAGTTCGTATATAACCATACGATGGATTATCCAATAAACTTGGGATCTTCGTAGTGATACAGAGTGTCGTGGAGAAATACAAAGGTGATTTAGGATTGGCGAAGAAATACTTGGTTTGGTCGTGAATAGCAGTCGCAATTTACTTTGCCCTCTTACTAATCCCTTTCTTTGTCATAACATTTTACCTTCTGCACACCATCGTTATGCTAATTGGTTTTCTTCATTCCCTACCGGTCGGCACCAGCCTAAGGTTTGGAAGAAGACTATCCAATTTGCGTAATAGGTGTACTGTCTCCTAAACTAAGGAGTACTCGCAATGAGAGAAGGTGAAAGGAAAAGACAACTGAATAGTCCTATTCGTTTTCTCCAGAACTGGAAACCATCCTCGAATTCATTCGAGTTCGTATATAACCATACGATGGTTTTTTCCAAAGGAAGTGGACTTTCGTAGTAATACGGGGTGTCCTGGAGAAAAGCGTAAAAGTAGGAGTGGCAATGAGGTTTGCAACTCTGACAATCCAAAAGCCAGTGTTAAGAAGGTTCGGTCAACTTGGTCACTGAGTCATAATCTAGGGTCGGGTCAACGGTCGATGCCAAAGAGAGAGAGAAAAGAAACACTCAGCATGCACTTAACCTAGATCAGAATGGTTATCACTTTATCTAATCTGGAAACCTCCCACTGTAACGTCAAATTCTTCCCCAAACCTGAAAGAAGAATTAGCCGGGATCACCCGAGGAGTAAACCAACTCATCAGTGGGAATCGGGATCCAACTCTCATCGCATGATAACGTGACGGAATCCGCTCACATTATCACACTCCAGAAGGTATGCGCATATCTGGCAAGTTTCAGTTTCTTTAGAAACTCCCGATGTGGATTTTTGCCCCATGCTCTTATGATCTTGACGAAGGCCAACATATCATAAGTCACATGTCAAGTTCTACCCGTCATTATCCAGGTTAATTTGAACCCACCCGTACATACCTTTGACGAAGGCCAAAATAGTAGTACGACTGTCCCAAACCAACGCATCTTTCTATGCTGCAGAAAAGTAACAAATAGCTACCATACACTATGCCTTGACGAAGGCCAACATACATAGCATGAATACTAAGTGCTACCGTTCTGAAATGACGGAGGGCTACGAATGGTTTCTGGCAAAAACCTTTAACGTAATGAACTTGATATCGTTGAAGGAACCGGATAGCTTTTTAGAAAAATATAGTGACGAAAACCTTCGCTAAAGAGGTCACTCCCGGTGAAGGGATCTCGGCTCTTTCCCCGTAGAATGAGGTGCAGGATATTCCAACGGAATACCACGATGCAAAGCAAAAGTAATCGGCTATAGTGAAGTTATTGCCCTGATGCAAACTTTTGTCCAAGGGGTCACTCCCGGTGAAGGGATCTCGGCCCTTGCCTCGTCGACTGAGGAGCAGGATATTCCAACTGAATACCACTGTGCAAAACATAAGTGAACGTCCTTGCAATAACAGCTTTTTGAAAAATGTTCCAACAACATCAAATAGGTTTGTTTATCTTGCATTGATTCGAATCAACGCAGTCCCATCAATTGATCACACCAAAAAGAACGAAAATAATGACGTACGTATATGCCATCCGCATTCGCCACTGGGTCCCGTCATCACCCGTTAGGTTAGCTAACTAACGACAGAGCGGGGACTGGACTAGCACGGATGCAAAACATATACAACATCTACTAGTATATATATAATATATAATTTTCGCTCAAAGCGTGATAAAAAGCAACAACACAGGAATGTACAGCATCACAGATCAATACAGATATCTGGGATCCCCGGGTTTCATAGAGCCGCTACTGAAACCCGACATTCCCCTGGTCGTGTGGATAGCCTGTGCAATGAAATCCTAGACCCTTACGGGCGCGGAAAGTTACCCGCCAAAACCTGAAGCGAGGCAGCCCCCTTCAGCAACGTGAATGGACCACCCAGCACTTCACGGAATCCGGTAACTCGGGCACCCCTCCTGGGTCAACCTGTACCCCCTACGAGTGCGGCGAACAGCCCGCCAATTCTAGAGTAAAGCCCCCTCCGTCTCAACGCCATGAGATGCGGGCTCGTTGCCCTCTAGAACCCGGCTACCCGTGCACCCCTCTACGGGGTAATCCTAGTACAGAAAGTAAAATATGCATACAACGGGTACATCGACCGCAACCTGGTCGTGCCTCAAAAGAATAATACAAACAGGCAGTGACGGCAGTCCACATGTCGGACGCTCGCCCCGCAATAACAAATGTACATATAAAACAAAAACTGTACTAGTATTGCATCCAGGCTATCCCCACAACCGATCCGCAACATCACAGCACAACACAGAACATCAACGTGAATGTCACGTTCGCAAATCCGTCTAAAAGTGCTATAACAGTTAGACAGGATTTACCGATCGAGTGACATTCACGGTCGCAGATATAATGTAAATACTGTGAACTAGCATGTTTAAAATATCCGATCAAACAAATTTATCGAAGTGGGCCCCAAGCACTACTGTAGCACTTACAGAAAATCTGAGCCCAAAAAGAATGTTCCAAAAACCCCATTTCTCAGACTAGGACCTACTGGAAAAAAAATGGTGCAACGAAGCTATATTATTGCGGCGGAACCGCGGCCAAAGTGGGGTTATGGCCACGGTTCCGCGGCCGTATAGACGAATTAGGTCACCAAATTTTTGCAGTGTTCTTAGAATTCTCTGCACATGTTTCTGCAACAACCTGAAAAAATTTTGGAGCTGAAAAAATTTCGACAGAGAACACATGCACTAAAAATACGGTTTTTTGGGATTTTGTTCGATCAAGTCTTCAAACATACTAGAGCAAGCTAGGCAAGGTTAACGGCGTGGCTCTGATACCAATGTAAGTCCGCGGCGGCGCCCCGGCCGTCGATCCGACGCCGGAAACGCGGAAACGAAAAACTTTTGCAAACTAGCAAACCGGCACCACCGCGCACTTTTAATCCGGATCAGGCCATTAACCTAGCTACTAGCAAACAATAAAAGGAGTAGAGAAGTATACCAAGCGATCCGTGTCCTTCGGTCTTCGTCTCCACTCCGATCTCCCGCGGATACTTCGTCCGTCACCTCCTCGTCGGAAAGGGCACCACGTAGCCAAATACTTTTACGGGCTCCCACCTCTGGACCGAGGCAACTCGGGCGCGAAGTTGGCTAGCCGACGCGTCCAAGATTTGCTATAGACTAGTGTAGAAACCATTGTCTCTTTGAGGGTTTTCAAGTTGCCTTTGGAAGGAGGGAAATATAAACAATGGAGATGAATGATTTTTGGTAGCAAGCAAAAATACATGAGATGAACATTTTCCTCACCAAATGAAATTCCTCTCACTCTCTCAAATAGTGGCCGGCCCTCTCATATCAAATGGTGGAGAGAAAAGATCAAAACCAAGAAGGGAGGTGATTGTAGGAAAAGTAGAGGGTGACCACACCAAAAGGTTATGATAACAACATCATATCAACCTTCATCTCATTTCTAATCACAATTAAAGCAAAGAGTGGATGGAAAAAGAATCTCATGATTATGAAGGCACAAATGCAAGAAACCCCTCCACAATAAGTAATTTGCACAATTGCAAATTACCCCCTCCATCGGAAAAGTCCGGCCGCGAAGGAACAAAAGAAAACTGGCCGGAACGGAATGCAAACTGGCAACTTCAGAAAACTGATCCCGTAATAAATTACAGGAAAACCCCACTACTGCATATGTATGTCCGCATTTGTATTCCCACTGATCACAAATGCAAAGAGACAATATCTACACTATCAAATACTAGGATCCGGCTTAAGCCAAAGCCGGCTAGTAAAATCCGTCCGATCACGATCCGTACAATACCGCACGTATCTGATCGAACCCTGCCATATCTCCATACGGCCTCTACAGCGTTTCGCCCGAAACTTGAGTAACTGTGTGTGGTGGACTCTAAAGACTCGTCAATACTATGGCTGTGGATTTAACCACTAGCACGTCAGAGGTATTAGCCATACGTGACGGGCCACCAGCTATTGACCAAAAGGGACGTCGATGAGCGAACTCATCCTGACACCCTACTGAGCCTGTCAATGACAATATCCGTACAGTCCGGTCCGTTCGTCTATGGGCATCGCATGGCGGGCCTAGGGGGTCGGTAAAAGTCAGACCCCCAAAAGCGGTACAAGTTGTGTCGGAGTGTAGCCCAGAACACCCTGAGATACTACTGGAATACCTACCAGCAAATCTCCTGCCTTGGCCAAGGACTTTCCATGTTCTGGCTCTCCTAGACACAGCGCGACCTCACCCCCAATACCGGGAGAGACGAACCCCTGCAGATCCGCTCACTGCCTCCATGTGGCTCGGTACTGTACCCAACTAAAACCTGTTTGCACGTCTCCTTTGAGCGTGGTAGGGTAGTAATCAAAGCACAGTGGGAACTCACACGAGACAAATGACGATCTCAGGTTGATGAACTAACATGTACACATGTCACCAGGGAACTGCTATCTGACGTCTGGTGTAATCCCAACTAGCAGATTCCCGGCGAGTCCTGTCCGGTGTACTCATAACCCAATGAGCACCTGTATACATCTTAGGTGAACCAACTAACACCAGTGGGTTGTGAGACCGGCCACCGCCCCTCGTCGGGGTCTCGACTGTATACACTAGTCTACTCTGGAGAATCGATGCCCTGTCTCGAAACTCCCACGACTAGGGACCTTTTAAGGATGTGCTTATAGACTCCAGCTCTCACGTATATGATCGCCCTCATACTGCTGGTAGTCAAGCAAGAATCCTAGGGGCTCTATCAACGTGTAATAGCGACTCGTAAGGTCACCTAAAGCAGTACACGATGATAAAGATAAACCAGATAGCATACTATCATCTCGAGTAAGACTGTCCTACCGGGACAGGTCCTCCCTCAATCATTGGAATCACGTGCCTGTGATCCAATAATTGACTCTGAGGGCACTATCTCCAACACTTATATCCCAGGGTTTAACCCTTACTGAAACCGGAAGTCACACGTTTTGCATGTGTGCCCTCACGTGCTTTGTCCATGAGAGTGTTCCGTTTCCTCTTCTCATGATTTTTTTAGCCATCCTTTTCTTTTCCAACACACTCTTTTTGTCGGTGTTTGGGAATAGTTCCAACTAACACCATGCGCAACATTTTTTGTGCCAAACTTGAATGCTTCTCTTTATAATTTGAAGGAGTGCTCATCTTCTCCTTCATAATCACAGAGAAAGAACCATTTTTCCACAGAGAGAACCATGGCTTGTGCTCGCTTGCATGCTCCTCGATAGCCATGGGAGGTGCCTATCAGGGAGATTATTCCTCGTTTTGCTGCACATCTAGCGAATCCCGCTCTAACGGATGATCAATGCTGTAACATTTCAGAAAATATAAAATGTTATTTTTGGAATTTAATATTAAAATAATATTTTTCCCGAAAACTGCCCGATTTGCGAAATTGGGGTTTTCGAAAAAAGGTATAAATATATACCAATAATTATGAAATAAATGGAAATTAAAATGATTTATTCATTTAATATTATAATTAAAGGATTTGGCATTTTTAAAATTTATTATATGCAATTTTGATAAAAACCCGATTAGTGCACTGCTAATCGCGATTAAGCCAAATCCGTGTTTCTACAGTTTTCATAGTTAGTGCACCATGACATGTTTCATTCAGCTACATGTTACATTTCATTTGGGTTATGTGTTATGGTTTATTGGTGGTGAAAAAGAAAAAGGGAAAAAGAAAAGTCAAAAGGGGGCAAAATGATTAGGGTAGGTAGACTTTTGGAGAGAGAGTGTGTGTGAATAATAGTGAGGGGGAGAGGGGGGCTGATACCAAGCCCTTGGCCCATCATTTTCTCCTCCTTCTTATTCATTCTCCAACCTCACTTAACTCCTCAAAAAACCCTAGATCTATCTCCAATCAATCCCCAAAACCCTAAAACCCTTTCATTAAAATTGACCACCTCCTTTTCCTCTACACATTGGAACAAGAAAAATTAGGCTTTGACAACCTTGAGGAGATAAGGTTTTTCTTGGGTTGCCTAATGGAGGTATAAATTCTTCCCTTTATTTTAATTTTAGTTTCCTTGCATTCTTGTGTAGTTTAGAGGTTGATCGTGTGTGGAATATTGATTTTAGAAATCCCAAGAGAAAGGCTTAGGAAATTAGTGATGTTTGTGACTGTCAATAAAACTTTTGAGATGATTCATGACCTTGACCAGAGCTTAGAAAACCAAAACACGGAAATTAGAAACCCCGACATCGGATAAATATGTGAATTGTGAGGGTATTTTGGAATCTGGAGCAACACGGGTGCACTAGAAATAATTTTGCAGATACTGGGAGTCATGCAGGCACCTAGGATACTACCACTGAGACCCGAGCCCCTAACTCAAATCCCAGGCCGCAGATAAATTCAATATGGCCAAAAATTGCGGCCATAGTAGGGTGGATTTGGTTCATTTTGGTTCCTGGGCTTTATCTTCAGTAAATTAGACCCTCCATATATGCATAATTGACCAATTTGGCCTAGGGTGAAATCTGGGAGCACTTTGGTGTGTTTTAGGCTATGTTTTCCGTATTTTGAAATGCTATTTCTTGACATTTGGATTTGTATTTGGTTGTTAGATGTTCGCACATCAACAACAATGGTTGTTTGGTTGATTTTGTACGCGTAGGCTATAGGTTCTAACCTATGAGCAATGCGCGTGCCGTTTTGGTTTTCCGCCTTGATTTTTAATACGCATTGCGATTGCTTATTATTGTAGGTACCCTCGCATGGATTCCGAGGCGATGGAGCGTGACGTCATCGATTTCGACGAGCAAAGACCAGGTGAGCGGATCTATATCCACGGGGGAAGTCGGGTGGATGGCGTATAGCACCCCCGCAAAGTTTTGATGGAAAACTGATTTATAGAATATGGTTAGGAAACCTAGATTAGGAAACTAGGGTTAGAATGAGATATCTATGAAATCATATTAGAAACTAGAGGATAGTTAGAAATGATATGTTACTACTATCATAGGATGACGTTTAGGTTACTTCCCTTTTAATAATCGATATCGCCGTTTAGGGTACTATAGGACTAGATAGTCGATGTAAATGCGTCATCCGAACCATACCTTTTTCTAAACCGAAGAATCGTATGTATCTTTTAAATATATACCTTGAGAGATGTTACGGATTTTCAAATGATATCTTTTCTTAAAAACACCGTAACCCCTATTTTCAAAACTACAATTCACTTCTTTAAAAAAAATCTGATTGTATGGTTCAGGTCTGCTTGTTAAATTAGATACTTATATTTAGTAGAGATAGAATGTTTATGTAAATTCGATTTGATGTGTGATATAAATGCGATGAAGGAATATAACACGCATATGATGATATGATGATATGATGGTATACGGATGCGAGTCGATCGAGATGATTTATACCCTGCCGGTCCCCTGATATGAGATTATTACGGATGTGACCGGGGACATAGGTGTGTGTGTGTGTGTGTGTGTGTATATATATATATATATATATATATATATATAATGCTGTGAATCATGGATGATAAGCCATACGTGATATTAGGCAGTACCCTCATTTGTCGTATACGATGATAGGATCCCCTTTAGCCTAATGCTGTCGTACGATGATTTTCCGTGCGTGATGAGTTGACTTGATGGTTGATCCTTACCCTTGACTAGAGGTTTTCGTACGATGGATTATACCGTACGCGATATTGTTTAGGCTGGATGCCGATTAATAGATTCACCGACTCGATCATATTAGATACGTATACCCGTCAGCATGCGCATATGTTTTACCCTATGCTGCAATCATGTTATTCGCATTGCATTGCCTATACCTGTGATAGTAGACCTGCACCATTATCGATGATGCATATGTTACACGTACACAGATTGTAGGCTCACACACTTCATCATCGATATTGCCATGTAACTACACAGTAGAATTGCTGCATCATGATATGACCATTCGCATAACCTGCTTGCGTATATACATTGATATATTCATACTTGCGCACATACACATTGTATATCCACATTGGTGCTCATATACATTGATATATTCATACTTGCGCACATACATATTGTATATACATATTGGTGCACATATACATTAATACATCCATACTTGCGCATATGCACATTGCATACCCATATTGGCGCATATACACATTGGTACCTCTATACTTGCGCATATACATATTGTGCCTACATAGATAACTGGTTTTATTGGAAAATTGGAAACCGCATGTTATATTTAAAAAATGGAATCATTTTTAAAGAGCGGTTTTCCCTTAATATGTCATATCATTGATCCATGTTGCATGATACACGGATATGCTTGCATTTCTTTTATATGTCGCATACATCATGCTCTATTACTTTACGCATTGAGATATGCTGTTTTCATGAGATTTCTGGATTTGAGAACCGTGGATATTTCAAAAGAGATTATGTATTTTTTTTAAAACACGGTTTCTCTTGATATGATATTTTAGTGCGTCCACCACGTGTTTTCTCGGTTCTGAGAGCGACATGTGAAACCCGATTCGAGGAGGCGGATGAGGCCGATTACGGGTACATGGTGGACCCGGTATGGTACCCCGGAGCGAGAACGGATCACTGTGCAGTAGTCGGTGAGCCTGGCAGAGGGACTACTACCTACCGGTGATAGTATTTGGGCTCGGCGGATATCCGGAGGATACCGACCGGAGTCGAGAGATGATATGGGCCGATCCGGACTGACAGAGCCCGTGGGCCTATCCGGACTGACAGAGCCCGATATATGAGGATTTACGTGCCGATGCTGGGCACGGTTTTCATGATGTTTTCGAGTGTCGATGCTAGGTACTCAGGTTCCATGATTTGATGTGTCGTGAGGGACACCGTTGATATATATCCTCATACCTTCATGCACACTCTTTTATGATATTTACGTGCATACAGATATTAATTATATGGGTGGACGAGATCAACATGCATACATACATTGATTATATGGTTGGACGAGATCCGCATGCATACATGCATTGATTATTACTGTTGGATGTTATCAACATGTATATAGGTATTGACCACCTTATTGGCACATATACAGACCCGATCACCCTAGATATCATAGTATTACCTTTATGATATAGTTGACCTAGGAGTCGTTGTTTATTCGATTTCTATCTGTTGATATTTTTCTACTCACGAGTTGGCAACTCACACCCGTTGTGCCACAGTTCTTTCAGGTTGACCGCTTGGATCAGTAGCGGCTTTGCTGGCACACAGTTTAATTTGGGTGTTTTGCATTGGTAGGTGGGACATTTGTATCCTACCCACTCTTGTATCTATATATCTTATTGTATCTAGTTAACTCCGTCAATCAAAATTTGTAAATTGTATAAGTAATGAGACTTGGTGAGAGTTGTAGTTGCGAGACTGGAGGGATGGGTTATATTCACGTTTGGGGTTATGTCTTGCCTATTTCTTTATCCTTTGTGGTGAACTTCGCCGTTGGGCGTCGTATACTTATTTATGCTGTATTGCGTGGTTGTGATCGGCCGTTTGGCGAAGAGCTTGCTCCCGCATGGGAATGCCTTTATCAATATTATGTATTTGTGGTTTAGGATCAAAATATACAAAGGAGGTGCTGCCAAAATTTTTAAAAGACGAAACATATTTTCAAACTAGTAAACTTCACTTGCATCATTCATGTTTCTTTTCTATGCATTAAGAAAACTTGATTTCATTATACCTTTATTTCAAAACCTTACCTCTTTTATTTTTTCTTAAAAGGTTTAGATTTCTGGGTTTTAGCTTACTTGAATTCCGTTACGCCTTTAGAAGTTGCGTGATTCAACTGCTGGTCACGAGCTAATATTTCGGGTCGTGACAAAGTTGGTATCAGAGCGCTAGGTTTAACCTTGGTTCGAATCTATTTTTGACTATGCGGAGTCTAGGGCGGGTATGTATTTCGGAACCTAGGCTTGGACTTACGGAACTTAGACTTGAACGAGGGGGTATTAGACCCGAACTTTCGTTTCATAGGCTGACCCTGATTGATGGAGTAGGTAGCTTGAGTAGAGTGACGTACTGTACGTATGTTCCGCGGCATATTTACGATACGATACTCCACTTAAGAAACCTTAGGATGTACATATTTTTTAAACCAGTGATTCCCTTCGTATCCATGATTATACATCTATTTGAGATCCTTGATTCTATTTGTTTCCATGAGCATACTCTCATTGATGTTGTTCCTTCTTATGATCATGTATCCATTCTGGATCTGTCGTTTCCTCTCATGCCGTTGATCTGCTTTCTTCGATACTCGATTGAGGTTCCTGTCACCATGTTTGAGCGCAGATTGAGCTGCTGCTAGTGTTACGGTCAAGACGAGCTCGTCTGGTGCAAGGGCTAACCATAGTGTTTTCTGGTGACATGGGAACGTCTCGATGTAGTGTTGTGTTGTGACCTCCTGTTGAGGTGAGTTTTGGTTTTGCACCGGATGATCGGGCCATCGATAGAGCTGCCAGTTGCGAGAGGACTGTTGATGTACAGCATACCTCAGGGATTATGATGTCGCCTACCGTGCAGAAAGATGACCCAGCTGTTGCTGAGATTGATATGATGTCACTTCCAGAGCTTACGAGCTAAGATCGACGGAGCTTCCAGGAAGAAATGTGACAGATGATAGCTAGTCTACCCCGATTTGAGAGACAAAGGTGATTCGTCAGATTGATGCGCCGACGCAGGCCCAGTTGAGTTGAAGATTTCCAGTGTGGAGAGTCTTACGCAGATCTAGAGCAGACCGATCCAGATATGACCGCCGATGTATCGCCTTTCCTGGAGGATTGAGGCATTGTTTAGCGTGCGGATGGAGGGTATTCGCATGTCGGCTAGGCGAAGTTATAAAGTTCGAACGAGTGTCAGAAATCCATTTTTCCCAAGTTTAAAGTGTTCGGAGGAACATGCAGGTAATTCTGTGGACCCTCTAGAAGAATGAAAGCCTAACTCAACATGATGACCATGGAACCGCTTTGAACCTTAGGGTTTGTGGCAGTTTAGCGGTGCCATCAGTGAGGCATGGGTTTGCTCTTCTACGGCAGGTCCAGAGGTGCTGTAGTATGTACCAGATATTTTTAGACTATGCTCGGGTGTTGAGCTTTCAGGAAATTTTTGGACCTTGATGACTCGATCGAAAAGTTTGACATCGTCCAGATATCATGTGATAAGAGACCAGTAAGATGACCAGCTTCGGATAGAAGACCTCACCCAGATGCGTTGTGAGTTGATCAAGGACGGACGAGTATTGAGTATTTCTCCGATGGTTGGGACGAGTTCCCGAGGATGTGTTCGGCCAGATATCTTCTACAGAGTGATGAAGATACCGAGTTCATGACTTCGAGTCCGTGTGAGAGACTCCGGATTGACCGTGGCCGAGGACAGTTGCAACGCGCAGATAGCAAAACATAATGTCAAGATGGACGACGATAAAGACGCGCAGAACCAGAGTTTCGTGCGAGATGCTGGTGAGCTTTTGTTACTCCCCGTTGATGCCGGAGGATCTGATATACATACAGAGGCGTTGGGATGCGGCCAATTTCCGAGGAATTGTTTGCGGAACATGCAGATGTCCAGAAAACGAGAAAAGATTATGTAAGAGTACCAGCCTCCATACAGTTCGGCATAGGCAAGATCGGAAGAGACCCTGAGCAGGATTCCTTCCAAGACACTGCTGCAATGAGATTTGCACCCAGGATCAGATGTGTCACGTATATTCAGAGAGCCAGAAGCCGACGCCAGTGACGTGCTGCCTTACGAGTGGTCGTGATGATTGACCGAGAGATAACCAGAGAAGTGCCAGAACGGAATCGTCCCCGTTAGCACACCTGACTGGGCCGATGAGCCGATGGATTGCGAGATTGGTAAATCCACAGAGAAGATAAGGACACAGATACCGAGGATGTCAGACCGTGAGCAGGAGGCAAGTGGATGTTCTTGTTCTACCGGTTTTCAGCGCACCGATTTATTTTTCGACATTGTAGGAGGTGTACCTCGATGTCCTTTGTTGCGATTTGCGTTTTTGATCCGAGTATCATGCTTATATCGCTTGGATTTGAGTTTTGACGACGGGTTTCCTGATATTGATTTCGTGCACCATGGTTGCACCAACTGGGTATTTACATTTTTGCGCATAGTTATCGCACCTTATATATATTTTATACACTGTTATGTTGATTTGCGATTTGTGTATATCTATTTCACTTGAGATTCAGTTTTGTGCCTTGGTTGCACATGTTTATGATTTCATGGATTTCATACAGATGGTGTGATTTTTGCACTCGGTATAGCTCACATGTGCTCGCAGTGCATTGATACGGATATTGTGCACATGGTTGCACACGATTTTGATATATACACCTTGGTGTACTCAGTGTTGCTTTTTATGCGTTTGAGTTATTGATTGTATTCGTGCATTTGATGCACCAGATGTTGTTTTCGTGCACAATAGGTGCACCAGATATTGTTGTCATGCACACCGTTGCAGTGGACAGATGCTTTTGTGTACACCCGTTGCACTTAGTTTTCCCTTGTGCGTATTGTGGCACCTGTATTTGGATTTGATTTTCATGCGCACCAGACGCATGTGATTATTGGATATGCCTTTTGAGGCTGATTTTGCTTTTGAGCACTTTGTTTTCATGTTAGGCACTATATTGTGTAGTAGCCAAACAAGATTGCCCCGAGAACAGTACCTGAGTACTTTGCATGCATTAAAAGTTTACCAAGAGGTTTTCGAAAAAGAGGAGCTATAGCTCGCTATTTGCTACGTGTCCGTGAGTGACACGAACGTTTATAAAGGAAAATCTTTTGGGATATTTTGAAAATGACGGAACGTGTATTTGAGAAAACATATATGGACATATATTATTATTTTAAAATGAGCGTCCATCAGTTATGCCGTGAGTTATGCATTCCCGCGGCGATTTAGAAAATATTTTGCATGTATTTTTCAAAGATGCGTACTATACACGTATTATAGTGTTTGACTAGTATATATTGGATTTCAGTAGTAGATCTCGAGATCTGTATCTCTATTGTAACTCCGAGGATATGTGTGCAAATCCGATGATTTGCATGACTCTTGACGGAGTTCAATTTTGAGTTCTGTACTCATTTTTATGCGCACTTGACACGCTGTGTTATTTCTGCGTTTTCCATGACTTCGGAGCCCCGTTGATTTGAGCTGATTATTGAAATGTTTCAGATTTTGGGGGTTAAAATTTAAATTCGAGGACCGAATTTTTTTAAAGGGGGAAGACTGTAACATTTCAGAAAATATAAAATGTTATTTTTGGAATTTAATATTAAAATAATATTTTTCCCGAAAACTACCCGATTTGCGAAATTGGGGTTTTCGAAAAAAGGTATAAATATATACCAATAATTCTGAAATAAATGGAAATTAAAATGATTTATTCATTTAATAATATAATTAAAGGATTTGGCATTTTTAAAATTTATTATATACAATTTTGATAAAAACCCGATTAGTGCACTGCTAATCGCGATTAAGCCAAATCCGTGTTTCTACAGTTTTCATGGTTAGTGCACCATGACATGTTTCATTTAACTACATGTTACATTTCATTTGGGTTATGTGTTATGGTTTATTGGTGGTGAAAAAGAAAAAGGGAAAAAGAAAAGTCAAAAGGGGGCAAAATGATTAGGGTAGGTAGACTTTTGGAGAGAGAGTGTGTGTGAATAATAGTGAGGGAGAGAGGGGGGCTGCTGCCAAAGCCCTTGGCCCATCATTTTCTCCTCCTTCTTATTTATTCTCCAACCTCACTTAACTCCTCAAAGAACCCTAGATCTATCTCCAAACAATCCCCAAAACACTAAACCCCTTCATTAAAATTGACCACCTCCTTCTCCTCTACACATTGGAACAAGAAAAATTAGGCCTTGACAACCTTGAGGAGCTAGGGTTTTTCTTGAGTTGCCTAATGGAGGTATAAATTCTTCCCTTTGGTTTAATTTTAGTTTCCTTGCATTCTTTTGTAGTTTAGAGGTTGATCATGTGTGGAATATTGATTTTAGAAATCCCACGAGAAAGGTTTAGGAAATTAGTGATGTTTGTGACTGTCAATAAAACTTTTGAGATGATTCATGACCTGGACCAGAGCTTAGAAAACCAAAACACGGAAATTAGAAACCCCGACATCGGATAAATATGTGAATTGTGAGGGTATTTTGGAATCTGGAGCAACCCGGGGGCACTAGAAATAATTTTGCAGATACTGGGAGTCGTGCAGGCACCTAGGAAGCTACCACTGAGACCCGAGCCCCTAACTCAAATCCCAGGCTGCAGATAAATTCAATATGGCCGTAAATTGCGGCCATAGTAGGGTGGATTTGGTTCATTTTGGTTCCAGGGCTTTATCTTCAGTAAATTAGACCCTCCATATATGCATAATTGACCAATTTGGCCTAGGGTGAAATCTGGGAGCACTTTGGTGTGTTTTAGGCTATATTTTCCGTATTTTGAAATGCAATTTCTTGACATTTGGATTTGTATTTGGTTGTTAGATGTTCGTACATCAACAACAATGGTTGTTTGGTTGATTTTGTACGCGTAAGTTATAGGATCTAACCTATGAGCAATGCGCGTGCCGTTTTGGTTTTCCGCATTGATTTTTAATACGCATTGCGATTGTTTATTATTGTAGGTACCCTCGCATGGATTCCAAGGCGACAGAGCGTGGCGTCATCGATTTCGACGAGCAAAGACTAGGTGAGCGGATCTATATCCACGGGGGAAGTCGGGTGGATGGCGTATAGCACCCCCACAAAGTTTTGATGGAAAACTGATTTATAGAATATAGTTAGGAAACCTAGATTAGAAAACTAGGGTTAGAATAAGATAGCTATGAAACCATATTAGAAACTAGAGGATAGTTAGAAGTGATATGTTACTACTATCATAAGATGACGTTTAGCGATATCGTCGTTTAGGGTACTGTAGGACTAGATAGTCGATGTAGATGCGTCATCCGAACCATACCTTTTTCTAAACCGAAGAATCGTATGTATCTTTTAAATATATATCTTGAGGGATGCTACGGATTTTCAAATGATATCTTTTCTTAAAAACACCGTAACCCCTATTTTCAAAACTACAATTCACTTCTTTAAAAAAAATCTGATTGTATGGTTCAGGTGTGTTTGTTAGATTAGATACTTATACTTAGTAGAGATAGAATGTTTATGTAAATTCGATTTGATGTGTGATATAAATGCGATGAAGGAATATAAGACGGATATGATGATATGATGGTATACGGATGCGAGTCGATCGAGATGATTTATACCCTGCCGGTTCCCTGATATGAGATTATTACAGATGTGCCCGGGGACATAGGGGTGTGTGTGTGTGTGTGTGTGTAATGCTGTGAATCATGGATGATAAGCCATACGTGGTATTAGGCCGTACCCTCATTTGTCGTATAGGATAATAGGATCCCCTTTAGCTTAATGCCGCTGTACGATGATTTTCCGTGCGTGATGAGTTGACTTGATGGTTGATCATTACCCTTGACTAGAGGTTGTCGTATGATGGATTATACCGTACGCGATATTGTTTACGCTGGATGCCGATTGATAGATTCACCGACTCGATCATGTTAGATACGTATACCCATCAGCATGCGCATATGTTTTACCTTATACTCCAATCATGTTATTCGCATTGCATTGCTTATACCTGTGATAGTACACCTGCACCATTATCGATGATGCATATGTTACACGTACACAGATTGTAGGCTCACACACTTCATTATCGATAATTGCCATGTAACTACACAGTAGAATTGCTGCATCATGATATGACCATTCGCATAACTTGCTTGCGTATATACATTGATATATTCATACTTGCACACATACACATTGTATATCCACATTGGTGCTCATATACATTGATATATTCATACTTGCGCACAAACACATTGTATATACATATTGGTGCACATATACATTAATACATCCATACTTGCGCATATGCACATTGCATACCCATATTGGCGCATATACACATTGGTACCTCTATACTTGCACATATACATATTATGCCTACATAGATAACTGGTTTTATTGGAAAATTGGGAACCGCGTGTTATATTTAAAAACTGGAATCATTTTTAAAGAGCGGTTTTCCCTTAATATGTCATATCATTGATCCATGTTGCATGATACACGGATATGCTTGCATTTCTTTTATATGTCGCATACATCATGCTCTATTACTTTACGCATTGAGATATGCTGTTTTCATGAGATTTCTGGATTTGAGAACCGTAGATATTTCAAAAGAGATTATGTGTTGTTTTAAAAACCCGGTTTCTCTTGATATGATATTTCAGTGCGTCCACCATGTGTTTTCTCGGTTCTGAGAGCGATATGTGAAACCCGATTCGAGGAGGCGGATGAGGCCGATTGCGGGTACATGGTGGACCCGGTATGGTACCCCGGGGCAAGAACGGATCGCTGTGCAGTAGACGGTGAGCCTGGCAGAGGGACTACTACCTACCGGTGATAGTATTTGGGCTCGGCGGATATCCGGATGATACCGACCGGAGTCGAGAGATGATATGGGCCGATCCGGACTGACGGAGCCCGTGGCCCGATCCGTACTGACGGAGCCCGATATATGAGGATTTACGTGCCGATGCTGGGCACGGTTTTCATGATATTTTCGAGTGTCGATGCTAGGCACTCAGGTTCCATGATTTGATGTGCCGTGAGGGACACCGTTGATATATATCCGCATACCTTCATGCACACTCTTTTATGATATTTACGTGCATACAGACATTGATTATATGGGTGGACGAGATCCGCATGCATACATACATTGATTATATGGTTGGACGAGATCCACATGCATACATGCATTGATTATTACTGTTGGATGTTATCCACATGCATATAGGTATTGACTACCTTGTTAACACATATACAGACCCGATCATCCTAGATATCATAGTATTACCTTTATGATATAGTTGACCTAGGAGTCGTTGTTTATTCGATTTCTATCTGTTGATATTTTTCTACTCACGAGTTGGAAACTCACCCCCGTTGTGCCACAGTTCTTGCAGGTTGACCGCTTGGATCAATAGCGGCTTTGCTGGAACACAGTTTCATTCGGGTGTTTTGCATTGGTAGGTAGGATATTTGTTTCATACCCACTCTTGTATCTATATTTCTTATTGTATCTAGTTAACTCCATCAATCAAAATTTATAAATTGTATAAGCAATGAGACTTAATGAGACTTGTAGTTGCGAGATTGGAGCGATGGGTTATATTCATTTTTGGGGTTATGTCTTTCTTATTTCTTTATCCTTTGTGGTGAACTTCGCCGTTGGGCGTCGTATACTTATTTATGTTGTATTGCGTGGTTGTGATCCGCCGTTTGGCGAAGAGCTAGCTCCCGCTTGGGGATGCCTTTATCATTATTATGTATTTGTGGTTTTGGATCAAAATATACAAAGGAGGTGCTGCCAAAATTTTTAAAAGACGAAACATGTTTTCAAACTAGTAAACTTCACTTGCATCATTCTTGTTTCTTTTCTATGCATTAAGAAAACTTGATTTCATTATACCTTTATTTCAAAACCTCACCTCCTTTATTTTTTCTTAAAAGGTTTAGATTTCTGGGTTTTAGCTTACTTGAATTCCGTTACGCCTTTAGAAGTTGCGTGATTCAAGTACTGGTCACGAGCTAATATTTCGGGTCGTGACAAATGCGACACAATAATGCATGAGCTCATAATTCGTAGGGGGATCTTCTCTTCCTACCGGCTCCATCTAGCTTCACACGATTTTCCTTACCATTCTCGACGACATTCCTCTTCACCCGGCGGAGATGACTTTAGCAATGCTCAACGCAGCGGAGGATAAAGTCGACTGCTTTCAGGAGCCCGGTCTTATCGCAAAGTCTCTAAGGGACCACTCCGTTCATTTGCTGAGCCAGATACGAGCTCAGCGGGCCGTCTTGTCTGATTTTGCCGATGAGCATGGCACTGATCTATGGGGAGTGAATTTTCGCGAGAATCACCGTTTCGATATGGTATAGAAGGCTAAGAGGGAATCGGAGAATTTTGTATACCGTTTTGTTAACCTCTGTAGTCCCGATCCCATGTTTGGTGATCTCTTCCCTATAAAATAAGCCGTTTATTTAAGTGCATTGTTTTGATCGTTGACTGATGAATATTTCACCTCCAAGAAATGTCCTTTCACTAATTGCATCATTTAAACATACACACATTTTGCATGTGTGCACATGCATGTGGCGAGCGTATGCTTATGTGCTCTTAACCCTTAGAAACTTCTGCTAACTGTGAACGCCAATAATGCGTGTGTATGCTGCGCACATGTCACTCACTAACCTTCACACACACGCATATAAGTGTGCGTACCTTCAACTTTATTTCTTACTCAAATGTGCATATATATGTAAGTGAGCACTTAAACAGGTGTGAACACCGATCGAAATTACTACACTTCAGAAGGTATGCACAAACTTGGCAAGTTTTCCTTATATTTGAAACTCCCGATATGGTTTTTGCCCCTAACGCTTATGACCTTGACGTGGGCCAACATATCATAAGTCGTTAGTCAAGTTCAACCCATCATTGTCCTGGATTAATTTAGTCCCACAGTACAAGTCCTTGACGTAGACCAAAATAACTTACGGCTGTCCTAAATAATTGCATCTCTATGCAGCAAATTAGTATCACCAAGCTACCATACACTATGCCTTAACGTATGCCAACATACATAGCATGAATACTAGGCACTACTCATCTGAAATGAAGGAGGGCTACGACTAGTTTTTGGCGAAAACCATTAACGTAATGAACTTGATATTGTTGAAGGAACTCGAGTGGCTTTGAAATGGAGTGGTTTAAGCTCCGCTTTTAAAACTAGTAAAATAAACTTTTGCTTAAAAGAGAACTCCCCATGAAGGTATCAAGGCTTTTTTCTCATAGAATGAGGTGGAGGATATTCCTAACCGAATACCTCTCTGAAAAGCAAAAGAATATGACTATAAGTTTTGAAAAAAACCGAGTAGTTTTAAAAATTGGTTCTAACAACATCATATAAAGTTTGTTTTCCTTACATTAAAAATATAATGCAGTCACATCATTACAAGTTTCTAAGCCACACCAGAAACAACCAAAATAGTATACTTTTATATGCCATCCGCATTCGCCATGGGGTCCCGGATTTTCACCGTAAGCTTACTTAATTTACGGCAGGGTGGGGACAGGGCTAGCGCGGATGCAAAAACATATAGAAGCATATATATATATATATATATATATATATATATATATATATATATCTCGCAAGCAAGTAATAACATCATAGGCATGCGGTAAACAATATGGAATAGCGGATAAGTTAGGAGCCCCGCGTTTCATTTAAGCCACAAATAAAATGCGACGTTCCCCAGTCGTGTGGATAGCCCATACAATATCGATCCTAACCCCCCACGAGTGCAGCGAACCACCCGCTAATCCTAGAAATAGGCAGCACGATTTCAACTCCATGAGATGGCCACTCTCTAAATTCTAGAATCTAGTGGCTCGTGGGGTCCTCCACGGGATAGTCCTAGTACAGAAATGAAATATATACAAAGGTGACAACGACCGCATCCTGGTCGATCCCCAATAAAAGAATATACATAAAACGGAAACGGCAGCCACAAGTTGGAGCTCGTCCCGAACAAATGAATATACAACAATATAAATCAAAATTGTACAAGCAAACGCACGAGAGACTATCCAACACGACAATCCGGCGAAACCATCACTGATATATATATATATATATATATATATATATATATATGCAGGGTTGCCTCGCACGGCAGCAAGATTTCGGGAGGCATCGTCCATGCCATATTCAAAATTTTGCCGTTCTAGCTAATCCTAATTTTGAATCGTTAACTAGAAATCGACGGAATAACATATGTAAACACTTTACATTCTAAGTGAGCAAGGAATACAACCTTTGTAGACCGTTTCTTCACTTAAATAGCTCCGTATAGTAGTCCCCTTCGCTGCGATCGTGAACTACGGACTCTAGAGAGGATCCGATGAAGAAACGGACATGCTTGCTTCGAAGTCTTCGAGGCCAAAGATGATCTACGTCGGAGAGACACTAACTCAAGCTATCTCTTCACTAACTATGGAATTAGTAAAGCAAACACCCTATACTAAATGGCAAGTAGTATAGGATGATGAAGTAGGAAGTGGGCTCACTTTAGATTTGATTTTCTCACACTTTTTCTCATACCTCCATTGAAGCTAGAAAGCTTTTTGAAGAGGAAGAAGAAGAAGAATGAACTCATCAAATGAATTATTGTGTGAGGTTAGAAATACAACCAAGGGTTAAGCATGTCATGCTTAACCCTTGTAGAGAGTTAACCATAAGCTATGGTTAAAGGTTAGGTCAAGAAATATCTTAAGCTAGACAAAGAAAACGGACAAAGTCAAAAATGCTTACAAGCTTCTACAAGCTTTCAACAAATATCAACCATGAAAATTATCCATAATATTTGAATTACTTAATGCTAAATTTAAACCCTAATCTTAACCCTAGCATGGTTTAACCCTCATTAACCCTAGTTGCATTTGTAACCTAGCATGATACATTTAACATATATCACATATACATCAATGAATCCAAAGTGAGAAAAGAAATCATAAGTGATCTAATACTAGTTAATGTAATGTAATATATCAAATATATAATTATACATTAGATTATCAAATCAACTCTTTATTTAATAATCCGGCTATATCACCTATAACTAATTAATATCATAATGTAACATCTTATCGAACCAACACTTGACCCGATAACCCGGCTATATCACATATAACCTTTCATGTCACACATCACGAGAATAGAATGCGGTATCACATATCGCATTAATCTCGGTCCCGCACATATCACATATATGCTCCTACTCCGTTTCGCTTGAGCCAGGATACCCCTGTGTAGGACTCTAAAGACACGTCAATACGCCGGCAGTAGGTGATGATCATATCAAACACCCACAAGCTGCAAGCGGTCTGCTAAACGTAACGGCCACCCCGGTATTAAGCGATCAGAAGATCAAAAAGCAAGCCTGCTCACACTCCTACGAATCCAATCGGTAACACTACCGTACAGTCCGATCTCTTCGTCTGATATGTCGCATATCTCGTCTAGGGGTGGTAAACGTCAAACCCCAGTAACGCGATAAGTCGGGTCGATATGAGGCTCATAACGGATCGAGAAACTACTGATAACACTTACCAGTATATCTCTAAAGCAGCCTTGGCCAATGACTTCTTGTTATAGCCAGTCGAGCACAGCGCAACATCAACTCCTAATACCGGGAGAGACGAAACCCCTCCTATCGCTCATTGCCTCCATATGACTCGGGACTGTACCCAAAAGCCACCGTTTTGCACGTTCTCTTGAACGTGGTAAGGTGGAAATCAAAGCACAGTGGGAATCGCACAAGACTCTATGACGATCTCGGGTCTACAGACTAACCTGTACCAATGTCACCAGAGAACTGCCATCTGACATTAGGTATAATACCATCTGGGAGTTCTCGGTGAGTCCGTTCAGTGTACCCAGTCTCCACTGAGCACCCGTATACCGTCTCTGATGTCAAACACCAATGGATATGGGATCATACATCGCCCATCTATATAGGTCGAGAAGCTATACGCTAGTCTACTCTGGTATATCGATGCCCTGTCTCAATACACCCACGACTAGGAATATTTGAAGGATGTACTTATTGACTACTCTGTCCCCACTAGTTTGATCTGCATCATAGTCCTGGTAGTCAAGTACTCATCCTAAGGGCTTTATCAACAAGTATCATAGAGACAATCAGAGTACATGTTAAGATAAAGAGCAACCAGATAGCATACTATCATGTCGAGCAAGAAAGTCTTCCCTATATATGTCCAAGCATCCACTACAATATACATCGTATGTACAGTAATGGCCTCTAGGGCATACATATAACTAACAATCTCCCACTTGCACTAGGGTCATCTGTTGTAGTATCCCATACCCAACAATCAGCAGTGGTTGAAGTATCTCATACTCAACCATCCCATAAAAGTCTCTCCCGGGAATAGGACTTTGTGAGTGGATCCGCCATGTTCTCCTCTGTGTCTACTCTCCTAACCTCGATCTCCCTGGAGATCAACCATCTCCATGATCAGGTGATACTGCATAAGAATATGTTTGGATCTCTGATGGGACGGGGGTTCCTAAGCCAAAACCACAACTCCATTGTTATACAATGGTAGGAACGAAGTTCATCTCATGAACTATATACTGTAGGGTTCCTAGGCACACTAATGAGGTCACACAATAGATCAAACATGCCCAATTCAAAAATTTTCATGTGCCTACAAACCCTAATACGGATCGTTAACTAGAGGATAAGCGATGCAAGCGAATAAACAACTTTATTGCTAAAGGAAAATGACTACAACCTTTGTAGATCCGGTCCTCCACTTCCTAGGCTCCGTGATGACGTCCCTCCGCTGTCCATATCGGAATCCGGACTCTGGCGAAGGTTTCATCGGAGAAATGATCGGGCTAGGTCATCGACTTCGATGCCGAAGATGATCTACGTCGAGGCAACTCAAGATCAAGCTCCAACTTCACCAAGTCATGAAACTTGTGAAGAAAACACCCTATACTACTTGGCAAGTGGTAGAGGAAGAAGAAATAGGAAGTGGGTTCACTTTAGAATTGGATTTCTCACTCTTTTACTCATTTCACCATTGATGGTAGCAAGCTTTTCTTCATCTTGAAGAAGGAGAAGAAGAAGAAGAAAAGAATATGATAAGTATTATAAAATCACTTTTTTTTAATTATATTAAATCAAGTGATCTTATCATATATCAACCATGGTTAAGTGTAGAGAATAAACTAGGGTTGGGTGAATGGTTAGGTTTAGGAAAGAAACAAAATGGTCAAGCTTTCAACACTTCATGAAGTTTCAACAAAAGAACAAAATAAGCCACCATTCTATTTATCTTTCCAAAATGAATAAATAAATAAATGAATAAGTAAATGAACAAAACCCTAACCATTAACATAACCATGGTTTAATCACACACACAAACCCAAGTTTGCATGTACCATCAAACATGATACAAACAAGTGCACAAAAGTATATCACATATACAACTTGTGTATTCCAAGTGAGAAAATCCATTTAAAGTGAACAAATATTAGCTAATGCAAAGTAATATATCAAATATATAATTATGCATTAAATCATTAAATCAACACTTGATTTAACGATCCGGTCATATCGCATATAACCGACTAATATCCAATGTATCGGCTTATCGAATCAATCCTTGATTCGATAACTAGGTTATATCGCATACAACCAATCGATGCATTCATCGCCAGAATAGAATACGGTATCACATACACGCATTATTCTCGGTCCCGCACATATCTCATATGCGCTCCTATTTCGTTTCGCTTGAGCCAGGAAACCTCTGTGTAGGACTCTAAAGACTCGTCAATACGCCGGCAGCAGGTGATGATCATATCAAACACCCACAAGCTGCAAGCGGTCTGCTAAACGTAACGGCCACCCGGGTATTGAGCGATCAGAAGATCGACGAGCAAGCCCGCTCACACTCCTGTGAATCCAACCAGTAACACTTACCGTACAGTCCGGTCTGTTCGTCTGATATGTCGCATATCTCACCTAGGGGTGGTAAACGTTAGACCCCAATAGCTTGATAAGTCATGCCGACGTGAGGTCCATGACAATCGTGAAACTACTGATAACTCTTACCAGTATATCACTGCAACCCTGGCCAGGGATTTCCTGTTATGGCCAGTCGAGCATAGCGCAACATCAACCCCCAATACCGGGAGAGACGAATCCCCTCCTATCGCTCATTGCCTCCATGTGAATCGGGACTGTACCCAAAAACCACCTGTTTGCACGACTCAGTAGAGCCGTGGTAGGGTGGAAATCAAAGCGCAGTGGGAGACACACAAGACTCTATGACGATCTCGGGTCAACAGACTAAGCTGTACCAGTGTCACCAGAGAACTGCCATCTGACGTGAGGTATAATACCATCTGGGAGTTCTCGGCGAGTCCGTTCAGTGTACCCAGTCTCCACTGAGCACCCGCATACCATCTCTGATGTCAAACACCAATGGATATGGGATCATCCATCACCCATCACATGGGTCGAGAAGATATACGCTATTCTACTCTGGAATATCGATGCCCCGTCTCGATATTCCCACGACTAGGAACATTGAAGGATGTACTCATGGACTACCCAGGCCCCACTACTACGATCTACATCATAGTCCTGGAAGTCGAGTACACATCCTAAGGGCTTTATAAATATGTAACAGAGAGACAGAAAGTATACATGTTAAGATAAAGAGCAACCAGATAGCGTACTATCATGTCGAGCAAGAAAGTCCTACCTATATATGTCCCAGCATCCATTACAATATACATCCAATGCACAGTAATGGCCTCTAGGGCATACATATAACTAACAATCTCCCACTTGCACTAGGGCCATCTGTAGCAGTAGTTGCAGTATCACATACTCAACCATCCCATATAAGTCTCTCTCTGGGAAAAAGCCTTTGTGAGTGGATCCGCCGTATTGTCCTCTGAGTCTACTCTCCTAACCTCGATCATCCTGGAGATCATTTATCTCCATGATCAGGTGATGCTGCCTCAGAATATGTCTGGGTCACTGATGGGACCAGGGTTCCTGGGCCGAACCCACACTTCCATTGTCATACAATGGTAGGAACTGAGTTCATCTCATGAACTAATATACACCCAGACAGCCTCTTTGGTAGTATCTTAAGTAGCGATGTATCCAGCCTTAATCGTCTAGTATGCCACGGTATCTAGCTTGGAACTCTTCCAACATACCGTCTCTTTACTGAGGGTAAAGACAATGCCTATGACTGACATTCAGTCGTATTTATCACCCTGGAACCCTTCCAGTGATTCTCCCCAGGATCGATTGATACCATCTCACTACATCTAGTGAGAATCCTAGCATCCAATTATATCTATCTCATAGATGAAAACTCAGGATTTAGGAGGTATCACTTTGATCCTATTGGAGAATCCTTGTGATAAGCGGAGATTGACCGAGCATAGCATAAGAAACTTTTTTCCTATTAAGAGTATGTTGTCCACGTACAATACGAGGATGAACACCTTACTCTCTACTACCGTTTTGTATATGCAAGGTTCATCTACCATTTTGATGAAGTCAAACTTTTTGACTACCACATCAAAACAGACGTTCCAACTCCACGATACCTGCTTTATTCTGTAAAGAAACTTGCACACGTTTCTGTCGCTCCCACTGTCTACGAGGCCCTCTGGCTGTATACTTATAGACGTTCTCTTCTAAATTAGTATTTAGAAAAGCATTCATGACACCCAACCACCAGATATCGTAGTCATGGTATGTAGCAATGGCAAGTAGGATCTGGGTGGACTTAAGCATAGTCTCTAGAAAAGGTTTCATCATTATCCGTCGATGACGAAAACCTTTAACAAGTCTAGCTTTGAAAGTCTCAACTTTTCCATCTACACCAAGTAATCTTCTCAAGATATACTTGCTCCTGATGGGGATTTAACCCTTCAGATATAGCAACCAAAGTCCATACTTTGTTGGTGTATAAGGATTCCATCTCAGATCGCTAAGCATCCAGCCATTCTTACAGAGTCCCTACTCTCGATGGCCTGTTCGAATCTAGTTGGGTCATCATCTCATGATGCAATCCTCGCTCCCACTGTCATCGAGAAACCGAAGTATCTCTCAGGAAGGTGAGGAACCCTACCAGATCGGCGGAGAGGCTGAGGTTCGTCGGGGATTATTGAATCCTTTGGTTCTGTCAAATCATCAGCTGCAGTTTGTATAGCTGGAACCTTTCCAGTTGTACAGAACTGACCTTGCCTCGATCTTGTCCGGATTTTGCTTTTGACATAGGCCGGACAATCCCAAATCTTAACTTACTTAAGAGATAGGCTCTTCCCATACCATATCTCATATGGAATGGTAGGCACAGATTTGATTCGAACCCAATTCAATAGGCATGCAACTTCTTAAGTGCATAACCCCAACAGGAAATAGGTAACTCAGTAGTACTCATCATAGAGCACACCATATCATATAGGGTGCGATTGCTCCGCCATGATACACCGTTGTGCTGTGGTGTATTCAGAGGAGTAATACTGAGAGAGAATCTCATTCTGCTTTAGAATAGTCCAAGAATTCCATGCACAAGTATTCTCCTCCCTGATCTTATCATAGGACATAATACTTATACGTATTTTGGTTCTATACTTCTAACTTATATTCTGTGAATATCTCAAAAGCTTCGGACCTTTATTTCAACAGGAACATATGGCTGAATCTTGAGAGATTATCAGAGAACGTAATGAAGTACAAAGAACCGGTCCTGGCATGTGTAGACAGGAGACCTTACATACATCATCATGTATTAGTCCCAAGAGTTCACTAACTCTTTCTCTGTTTCCAATAAACAGAGCTATGGTCATTTTATCTTTGTGACATGACTGGCAAGTTTCACAAGATATAAATTCAAACTGATTTAAATATGCATCTAAAATGTAACTTAAGCTAGTCGGGTGACATTGATATGACCTAGTCTACAATACCTCAAGAAGGAATCGTTCATATCTGAACTCTTCCTCTTGTGTGTTATGTATACTAGGAACTGTAGTTTGATTTAGAACGTCAATGCTTTTAGATAACGTGCCTGAACCGATCAACTTTTGATATAGGAAATGTTCAAAACATTATCCAACAATACAAAATTTTATCATTTCTTTAGTAATAAAGAGACTGATATGATTTTTCATATCAGGTTCGGTATCTAATAACATTCGTTCAGAATCAATGTATTTGGAATACAGGGTGACAGTGACCAACAGACTTGGCTGCAACACTTGCACCGTTTTCTGCTTCATGAAACTTATCACCCTTTCTCAGTTCTCTACCTTTCTATAGCCCTATGTAACAGATTACATATCTGGGATCCTTATCCGGTATCAAATACCGAGGATGCAGAGGATACTGAGAAACAGTTCTGTATAATGAACATACCCGAAGGAGATGCATCATATGCACTTTCTTCGTTTGGGCGGCATAGGAATTCTGGTATTCCCCTATTCCAAGCTCTGTCTTATAACAATTATAAGATGGAGCGGGACCAACGTTCCCCAGCTCAGTATAACAAGCGGGTTCGGTCAATAAATCCATATTATTATCTTGATTAAGGCGTGATATGGTCGCTACCTGGAGAGAGAGAGAAGAAAACACTCTGCGTGCGCTCTTGCAAGATCAGATTGGTTATATATTTTATCTAATCAGGATGGCTCCCACTGTTTTTATCAAATCTTCCTTCAAACCCTAAAAGGAAAGACTAGCCGGGATTAATTACACTCTACAAGTTCGCCAATCTTTCAGCCAAGCCAGTGTCGGTACTTTGAGGGAGGTTCCCCGTGCTTTCGCACGGACCTAATTACAGTAAACCTCGTTTTTCCAGAGGCGTAACCCCGTTGACACCTTTCTAGACACCTACTTGATCGGCTAATTGCAAAGTGCAAAACTCTCCCAGGAGTAACAATTACTCGCAGTGGGTATCGGGATCCAACTATCATATAGAAGGTATGCAATCTCATTGCAAATTTCAACACTTGAAACTCCCGATAATGGTTTTCACCCCTAGCACCTATGACCTTGGCTAAGCTCAACAAATCATAAGCACTAGTCAAGTTCTATCCGTCATTTCATGATTAATTAGACCCACCCACATGACCCTTGGCTAAGGTCAACAAAGCCACATGATTGTCCTAACTAATCGCATCATATGCGGTGTAGGAAGACATCACTTAGCTACCGCACACTACGCCTCGGCTATGGTCGACAAACGTAGCACGAATACTAAGTACTCTACTTCCTAAAATGACGGAGGGTTGCGGATGGTTTTTAAGAAAACCTTTAACGCTTTGAACTTGATCTCGTTGCGGAATCAAATGGTTTTTAAATGGAGTGTTTTTTAGGCTTTTCTAGTTTTGCTAAAGGGGTCACTCCCGGTGAAGGGATCGTCAGCCCTTTCCTCGCCGAATGAGGTGCGGGATATATCATATATATCACTGTGCAAAGCAGAAACTATAGAAGCAATCAAAAGACAAACCGAGGGTTGTAGCATCTGCCAGTTATTGCTGAAGGAGTCACTCCCGGTGAAGGGATCTCGGTCCTTTCCTCATCGAATAAGGTGCAGGATGTTCTTCAAGGAACACTGCGATGCAAAGCAAGAACTGTAGCTACCTGTTTTTATTTTGAAATTCGATTCCACAACATCAATTAGGTTTATTTTCTTTCATTAATCTCATTAATGAATGTCCCATCATTTAATTTCACCTAAACATCACAGATAAATATAACGTACGCTTATGCCATCCGCATTCGCCTCGATGTCCCGTCTGCACCGTTAGGTTAGGTAACTAACGCCAGAGCGAGGCAGGGCTAGCGCGGGTGTAAAACATAAGCAACGTCTATATAATATATCATATATACTATATACAGTATCTATCTGAACAAATCACATGATCACATCACAGAAAACGCAGCAGAAAATATCATATGAAATATTGGATATACTAAGACGTCCGTGTTTTTAATACGAGCCAGTATAAAACACGGATTCCATGGTCGTGATGAATAGCCAATCCCACACCCCTAGACCCCTACCAGAGCGGCAAGCAACCCTACCAATTCTAGAGTTAGGAGACCCGGACTCGACTTCTCGAGTTGGTCTCCCACTGGACTCCAGAACCCGGTTACTTGTGCCCTCCTCCTTGGGTCTATCCTAGTGCAGAAAAGTAAATAATATACAAATTGTGACATCATCCGCAACCTGGAAGTGCCCCAATAAAAGAATATTACATACAAGTTTTTACATAAATGAAAATGAAAAACACTCATCTCACATAAAAAAAACCCGGCTATTCAAACACGACGATCTAATATAACATATCCAGCAACACATAACATCACATGTCATCAACGTAAGTAAACATGCGTATCCCAATTGTTGTTGACATATAGCAACGAAACCGGCGATATCACATATTACACTTACGGTCACAGAAAAGAAAGTGTAAAACTACAACAGTTGGAATCCGCAAACTCTTTAGACATCGCATGCCTAATCAAATGAAATACTTAGACATCGCATGCCTAACAATTATAAACCCCGCATTTTAGTCTCATTATCGAAAACTCTTTTCAATATCAAGTCGGGCAATTTAACAGGATTCCCGACATTCTGATCGAATGCTCGTCGCAAACTTTAGTAGGCAGCTGCACCCCCGACGTCGTCGACGAAGTGCACCAAGGCGGAACACCGCTGCCGCGAGCACCCGAACGGATGCTTTCGGCGACGGGGTTCTCCTACAGTCACTTGGTCGGGGCAATGGGGCGAGGCTATCTATTAAGTTTACCCGGCGAGTATCCGCGTACGCTACGTGATTGCGACGGACTTTTGATCACATCAAAATTCCGTGGCAACCGATCAAGTGAGACTAAACCGCTAGATTTATAACATTCATTCAGTTATCTCATAACTACTTGTGAATTCCAATTATTGTATCACATTCCGGATAAATAGAAAATGTTAAACTTTCCGATCGAACATTCGAACACCCAAGTTTTCCCGAAACAGCTCAACACATGACATAAGTTTAAAAACATTCACTTCATGCCTCAGTACCAACGGTCCAGCCGTAGAAGGGTCAAGCCAACGCCTCACATGTGGCACGCCGTACTGCCCCAAACCCTAAGATTCAAAGGGCAGTTCAAGACGGTCACATAATCGAGTTAAGATTTGTTGTCTTCTAGAGGGACCATCGCGTTACTTGCACTACTTAAAACGTCATTAAACTACGGAAAATTCCAACAATTGGAAATTTCCCGGCATGGGAAAAAGTGGGTATTTACATCCGGTCGAACTTTTTAACATATTCTAAAATTATCCGGAAAAACACAGACAAAGTTTGACAATCCGATCGAATCCTTGAACTCCCAATACAACCCAGAAAACTCAACTCTTGAGTGCAAATTAAAAATTCCCAGAAAATACAGCATTAAAATATAGGAATTACTGTGCAAAGAAAATTACAAGATGCCCTATTATAGCCGCGGAACCGCCGCACATGCCATGCTCGTGCCGCGGTTCCGCGGCCATTTGGTCGATTCATGCTCATGTGCTTCACAGTAATTCTTACAAAAGCCTGTTTATTTTTCTGCATATTTTTAATTCATAAAAATCCCCGATTTCAAAAAATGTACAGAGAGTGGATTTTGCATTAGGGTTTCGGTTCAATCGGACTTCTAACTCCGTCTACTCATCGCCTATGGCTCTAGCTAGGCTCTGATACCGCTGTAGGGTTCCTAGGCACACTAATGAGGTCACACAACAGATCAAACATGCCCAATTCAAAATTTTTCATGTGCCTACAAACCTTAATACGGATCGTTAACTAGAGGATAAGCGATGCAAGCGAATAAACAACTTTATTGCTAAAGGAAAATGACTACAACCTTTGTAGATCCGGTCCTCCACTTCCTAGGCTCCGTGATGACATCCCTCCGCTGTCCATATCGGAATCCGGACTTTGGCGAAGGTTTCATCGGAGAAATGATCGGGCTAGGTCGTCGACTTCGATGCCGAAGATGATCTACGTCGATGCAACTCAAGATCAAGCTCCAACTTCACCAAGTCATGAAACTTGTGAAGAAAACACCATATACTACTTGGCAAGTGGTAGAGGATGAAGAAATAGGAAGTGGGTTCACTTTAGAATTGGATTTCTCACTCTTTTTCTCATTTCACCATTGATGGTAGCAAGCTTTTCATCATCTTGAAGAAGGAGAAGAAGAAGAAAAGAATATGATAAGTATTATAAAATCACTTTTTTTAATTATATTAAATCAAGTGATCTTATCATATAGCAACCATGGTTAAGTGTAGAGAATAAACTAGGGTTAGGTGAATGGTTAGGTTTAGGAAAGAAACAAAATGGTCAAGCTTTCAACACTTCATGAAGTTTCAACAAAAGAACAAAATAAACCACCATTCTATTTATCTTTCCAAAATGAATAAATAAATAAATGAATAAGTAAATAAACAAAACCCTAACCATTAACATAACCATGGTTTAATCACACACACAAACCCAAGTTTGCATGTATCATCAAACATGATACAAACAAGTGCACAAAAGTATATCACATATACAACTTGTGTATTTCAAGTGAGAAAATCCATTTAAAGTGAACAAATATTAGCTAATGCAAAATAATATATCAAATATATAATTATTCATTAAATCATTAAATCAACACTTGATTTAACGATCCGGTCATATCGCATATAACCAACTAATATCCAATGTATCGGCTTATCGAATCAATCCTTGATTCAATAACTAGGTTATATCGCATACAACCAATCGATACATTCATCGCGAGAATTGAATACGGTATCACATACACGCATTATTCTCGGTCCCGCACATATCTCATATGCGCTCCTATTTCGTTTCGCTTGAGCCAGGAAACCTCTGTGTAGGACTCTAAAGACTCGTCAATACGCCGACAGCAGGTGATGATCATATCAAACACCCACAAGCCGCAAGCGGTCTGCTAAACGTAACGGCCACCCGGGTATTGAGCGATCAGAAGATCGACGAGCAAGCCCGGTCACACACCTGTGAATCCAACCAGTAACACTTATCGTACAGTCCGGTCTGTTCGTCTGATATGTCGCATATCTCGCCTAGGGGTGGGAAACGTCAGACCCCAATAGCTTGATAAGTCATGCCGACGTGTGGTCCATGACAATCGTGAAACTACTGATAACTCTTACCAGTATATCACTGCAACCCTAGCCAGGGATTTCCTGTTATGGCCAGTCGAGCATAGCGCAACATCAACCCCCAATACCGGGAGAGACAAATCCCCTCCTATCGCTCATTGCCTCCATGTGAATCGGGACTGTACCCAAAAACCACCTGTTTGCACGCCTCAGTAGAGCCGTGGTAGGGTGGAAATCAAAGCACAGTGGGAGACACACAAGACTCTATGACAATCTCGGGTCAACAGACTAAACTGTACCAGTGTCACCAGAGAACTGCCATCTGACGTGAGGTATAATACCATCTGGGAGTTCTCGGCGAGTCCGTTCAGTGTACCCAGTCTCCACTGAGCACCCGCATACCATCTCTGATGTCAAACACCAATGGATATGGGATCATCCATCGCCCATCACATGGGTCGAGAAGATATACGCTAGTCTACTCTAGAATATCGATGCCCCGTCTCGATATTCCCACGACTAGGAACATTGAAGGATGTACTCATGGACTACCCAGGCCCCACTAGTATGATCTACATCATAGTCCTGGAAGTCGAGTACACATCCTAAGGGCTTTATCAACATGTAACAGAGAGACAGAAAGTATACATGTTAAGATAAAGAGCAACCAGATAGCGTACTATCATGTCGAGCAAGAAAGTCCTACCTATATATGTCCCAGCATCCATTACAATATACATCCAATGCACAGTAATGGCCTCTAGGGCATACATATAACTAACATATACATCCAGACTACTCTTTGGTAGCATCTTTGGTAGCAATGTATCCAGCCTTTATCGTCTAGTATGCCACGGTATCTAGCTTGGAACTCTTCCAACATACCGTCCCTCCACTGAGGGTAAAGACAATGCATGTGACTGACATTCAGTCGTCCTTACCACCCTGGAATCTATCCAGTGATTCTCCCCAGGATCGATTGATACCATCTCATTACACCTAGTGAGAATCCTAACATCCACTTAGATCTATCTCATAGATCCAAAACCCAGGATTTAGGAGGTATCACCTTGATCCTATATGGAGAATCCTTGTGATAAGAGGAGATTGACCGAGTGTAGCATAGGAAACTCCTTTCCTATCAAGAGTATGTCATCCACGTACAATACGAGGATCACCACCATACTCCCTACTACCTTTTTGTATATACAAGGTTCATCTACCATTTTGATGAAGTCAAACTCTTTAACTACCACATCAAAACAGATGTTCCAACTCCGCGATACCTGTTTTATCCCATAAAGCAACTTGCACATGTTTCCGCTGCTCCCACTGTCTACGAAGCTCTCTAGCTGTGTACTTATAGACGCTCTCTTCTAAATCACCATTTAGAAAAGCAGTCATGATACCCAACCGCCAGATATCATAGTCATGGTATATAGCAATGGCAAGTAGGATCTGGATGGACTTAAGCATAGGGACTAGAAAAGGTTTCATCATTATCCATACCTGGTGTATGACGAGAACCTTTTGCAACAAGTCTTAGTTTTGAAAGTCTTAACTTTTCTATGTACACCAAGTATTCTTCTCAAGATATACTTGCTCCTGGTGGGGATTTAACCCTTCAGATAAAACAACCAAAGTCTATACTTTGTTGGTGTATATAGATTCTATCTTAGATCGCTTAGCATCCAGCCATTCTTAGAGAGTCACCACTTCTGATGGCCTGCTCGAAACTAGTCGGGTCATCATCTCATGATGCAATCCTCGCTCCAACTGTCATAGAGAAAACCAAAGTATATCTCAGGTGGGTGAGGAACCCTACTAGATCGGCAAAGAGGCTGAGGTTCGTTGGGAACTATTGAATCCTCCGGTTCTACCAAATCATCAGCTGCAATTTGTATAGCTAGAACTCCTTCCAGTTCTACCTCATGACCACTAATTTCTTCACAAGAAAATCCTTTTCCCAAAGGTGGCATGCTGAGAACAAAACACATTTTTCTCCTCAGTGTGGTAGAAGATATTCACTTGCGAATGCTTGGGATATCCAACAAACTTCCACAGAACTGACCTTGCCTCGAGCTTATCCGGATTTTGCTTTTAGACATAGGCCGGACAACCCGAAATCTTAACATCCTTAAGAGATGGGCTCTTCCCATACCATATCACATATGGGGTGGTAAGCACCTGATTTGGTTAGAACCCTATCCAATAGATATACAGCTTCACAAGTGCATAAACCCCAAAAGAAATAGGCAACTCAGTAGTACTTATTATAGAGCGCACCATATCTCATAAGGTGCGATTGCTCTACCCCGATATACCAACATGTTGTGGTGTATACGGAGGAGTAATGCTGAGAGAGAATCTCATTCTCCTTTAGAATAGTCCAGGAATTCCGTGCTCAAGTATTCTCCTCCCTGATCATATCAAAGGACATAATACTTATACCCATTTTAGTTCTCTACTTTTGACTTATATTCTTTAAATTTCTCAAAAGTTTCAGACTTGTGTTTCAACAGGAACATATGCCCGAATCTTGAATGTAATGAAGTACAAGGAACCGGTCCTTATATGTGTAGACAGGGGACCTACATACATTATCATGTATCAATCCCAAGAGTTCACTGACTCTTTCTCTGTTTCCTATAAATGGAGCTATGGTCATCTTTTCTTTGTGACATGACTGGCAGGTTTCACAAGATGTGAATTCAAATATATTTAAATATGCATCTCTATGTAACTTAGCTAGTCGGGTCACATTGATATGAGCTAGTCTACAATGCCTCAAGAAGGATTCGTTCATTTCTGAAATCTTCCTCTTGTGTGTGTTCTGTACATTAAGAATTGTAGTTTGATTTAAAACGTATATGCTTTAAGATAACGTGCCTGAACCGATCAACTCTTGATATAGGAAATATTCAAAACATTATCCAACAATACAAAATTATATCCTTCTTTACTAAATAAAGAGACTGATATGATATTTGTATATCAGGTTCAGTATCTAATAACATTCATTCAGAATCAATGTATTTGGTAATACAGGGTGATAATTGCCAACAAGTTGGCTGCAATACTTGCACCGTTTCCAACTCTTGAAACTTTATCACCCTTTCCCAGTTCTCTACCTTTCTGTAGTCCATGTAACATATTACATATGCGGGATCCTGATCCGGTATCACATACCCAGGATGTAGAATATACTGAAAAACAGTTCTCTGTAATGAACATACCCGAAGAAGATGCATCATCATGCACTTTCTTCGTTTGGGTGGCATGGGAATCCTGGTAATCACCTATTTTCTGCTCGGTCTTATAAAATTTATAAGTTGGAGCGGGGCTAACGTTCCCTAGCTCAGTATAACAAGCGAGTTCGGTTAATACATCCATATTATTATCTTGATTAAGGCGTGACATGGTCGCCACCTGGAGAGAGAGAGAAGAAAACACTCAGCGTATGCTCTTGTAAGATTAGATTGGTTATTTATATATCTAATCAAGATGGATCCCACTGTTTTAGTCAAATCTTCCTTCAAACCCTAAAAGGAAAGACTAGCCGGGATTAATTACACCCTACAATTTCGCCAATCTTTCAGCCAGGCCAGCGCCGGTACTTTGAGGGAGGTTCCCCGTGCTTTCGCACGGACCTAATTAAAATAAATCTCGTTTTCCCAGAGGCATAACCCCGTTAACACCTTTCTAGACACCTACTTGATCGGCTAATCGTAATGTGTAAAACTCTCCCAGGAGTAACTCTTACTCGCAATGGGTATCGGGATCCAACTATCTCATAGGAGGTATGCAATCTCATTGCAAATTTCAACACTTGAAATTCCCGATAATGGTTTTTACCCCTAGCGTCCTATGACCTTGACGGATGCCAAACTACCCATAGTGCGCTAGTCAAGTTCAACCCGTTCATTTCTTGATTGAATTAAACCCACCCGTACGACCCTTGATGGAGGCCAAACTACGCCATATGAATACCCTAATCCAATCGCATCGTATGCTGGCAGATAAGCACTAGTCAGCTACCGTACACTACGCCTTGACGGAGGCCAAACTACCGCAGCACGAATACTAAGTAGTACTTATCTGAAATGACGGAGGGCTACGCAGGTTTTTAAGAAAACCATGAGCGTAATGAACTTGATATCGTCATAGAATCGAGTGATTTTGAAAAGAAGTGTTTTTGAGGCTTTTACTAGTTTTGCTAAAGAGGTCACTCCCGGTGAAAGGATCTCGGCTCTTTCCTTATCGAATAAGGTGTAGGATATTTCACAAATACCACTATGCAAAGCAAAAACTAAAAAAGCAATCAAAAGACAAACCGAGTTTGTAGTATCTGCTAGTTTCGCTAAAGAGATCATTCCCGGTGAAGGGATCTCGGCTCTTTCCTTATCGAGTAAGGTGCTGGATATTCTACAAGGAATACCGCTATGCAAAGCAAGAACTAGAGCTACCAGTTTTTGAAACAAGTTTCATCAACATCTTTAGGTTTCTTTTATTTCATTAATCTCATTAATGAAGTCACATTTATTATGCTTCCCAAGCATCACATATGAAACGAAAGCAGTAATATATAATATATATCATATATATATATATATATATATATATATAATATAGGCATTCTTCTCAGAATATAATCAATGATCACATCACAGAATATCGCAGCAAAATAAAACATATGAAATATTGGATATACTAGGATTTCCGGGTTTTAAATTAAGCCTGTATAAAACGCGGATTCCACGGTCACGATGAATATCCAAACCCACATCCCTACACCCCTCCGAGAACGGCAAGTAACCCTACCAATTCTAGAGTTAGGAGACCTGGTCTCGACTCCTCGAGATGGTCTCCCACTGGACCCTAGAACCCGGTTACTTATGCTCCCCGCCTTGGGTCTATCCTAATGCGGAAAAGTAAATAATATATAATGGTGACATCATCCTCACCCTGAAAGTGCCCTAATAAAAGAATATTACATACAATGAATTTTACAAGAATGAAAATGAAAAACTCTCATATCACATAAAACCCTCGGCTATTCAAAACACGACGATCCAATATAACATATCACAGCAACATATAATATCACATGTCATCAACGTAATTAAATATGCGTATTCCAATTGTCGTTGACATACAGCACCGAAACCGGCGATACACCACATATTACACTTACGGTCGCAGAAAATAAAGTGAAAAACTACAACAGTTGGAATCCGCAACCACCTTAGACATCATAAACCCAATGTATCACATATTTTAGATTTCATGCCTAACCAAATGAATTCCTTAGACATCACATGCCTAACAATTATAAACCCCGCATTTTAGTCTCGATCTCGAAAATACTTTTCAATATCAAGTCGGGCAATTCAATAAGATTCCCGACATCCTGATCGAATACTCGTCGGAAACTTTAGTAGACGGTCGCACCCCCCGATGCCGTCGACGAAGTGCACTAAGGCGGAACACCGCTGCCGCGAGCACCCAAACGAATGCTTTTGGCGACGGGGTTCTCCTACAGTCACTTGGTCGGGGCTATGGGGCGTGGCTATCTAATAAGATTATCCGGCGAGTATCCGCGTATACTACGTGATTGCGACGGACTTTTAATCACATCAAAATCCCGTGGCAACTGATCAAATGAGACTAAATTGGTAAATTTATAACATTCAATTTAGTTATCTCATAACTACTGGTGGATTCCAAATATTGTATCCCATCACATAATACCCGAACGACGTTAAACTTTTCGATCGATTCATCAAAGTCCCACAATTTCTCGACAGCTCAACACTTGAGCACAATTTTAGTAATACCCAGGATATGCCACAGTACCCATGCACCAGCCGTAGAAGGGCAAACCCAAGCCTCATTTATGTCGCCACAGAACTACGGCAAACCCTAGGGTTTGACCGCGGTTTTGCGATCCAAAAAAGTCGAGTTAGGGTTTCATTCTTCTAGAGGGTTCATAAAATCAGTTGCATGTTTTTCCGGATACATTAAACTTGGAAAAATGGGTTTTTGACATTCGATTGAACTTTTTAATTTCGCCTAGACAACATGTGAATAACCCGAAACATTGTTAAAACTACGAATACGAAACACTCCGAATTGTTTATAGTGTAAGATTACACATGCAAAATTAGCAAAAACAAACAACACCTGAAATATCAAAACCAAGTAACTTGAACACACTAAAAATTTTAGAGGGGTGCTCGGATTTGGCCGAGATCATGTATATGGTGGCCGGCCAAAAAATCTTCAAACCCCCTGAAATTTTCACAGTGTTCATGATATATCTCATACATCACTCTGTACTTGTTTGAAACTTTTTTTGAACAACGTTTAAAATCGACAGAAAATAGGGTTTCGCGTTGAAAGTTTCGGAGTTGTTTCGGTTTCGTAATCTTAACAAAATCCGTATTAATTTCTAGCATGGATCTGATACCACTGCAGAGTTGCCTAGCACGGCAGCAAGGTTTCGGGAGGCATCGTCCATGCCATATTCAAAATTTTGTCATTCTAGCTAACCCTAACTTTGAATCGTTAACTAGAAATCGACGGAATAACATATGTAAACACTTTACATCCTAGGTGAGTAAGGAATACAACCTTTGTAGACCGGTCCTTCACTTCAATAGATCCGTGTAGTAGTCCCCTTCGCTGCGATCGTGAACTCCGGACTCTAGAGAAGCTCCAATAAAAAAATGAACATGCTTGCTTCGAAGTCTTCGATGCCGAAGATGATCTACGTCGGGGAGACACTAACCCAAGCTATCTCTTCACTAACTATGGAATTAGTGAAGCAAACACCCTATACTAAATGGAAAGTAGTAGAGGATGATGAAGTAGGAAGTGGGCTCATTTTAGATTTGATTTTCTCACACTTTTTCTCATACCTCTATTGAAGCTAGAAAGCTTTTTGAGGAAGAATAAAAAGAAGAAGAATGAACTCATCAAATGAATTATTGTGTGAGATTAGAATTGCAACCAAGTATTAAGAATGTCATGCTTAACCCTTGTAGAGAATTAACCATAAGCTATGGTTAAAGGTTAGGGCAAGAAATATCTTAAGCTAGACAAAGAAAATGGACAAAGTCAAAGATGCTTACAAGCTTCTACAAGCTTTCAACAAATATCAACCATGACAATTATTCATAATATTTGAATTACTTAATGATAAAATTTAAACCCTAATCTTAACCCTAGCATGGTTTAACCCTCATTAACCCTAGTTGCATTTGTAACCTAGCATGATACATTTAACATATATCACATATACATCAATATATCCAAAGTGAGAAAAGAAATCATAAGTGAGCTAATACTATTTAATGTAATGTAATATATCAAATATATAATTATACATTAGATTATCAAATCAACTCTTGATTTAATAATCCGGCTATATCACCTATAACCGACTAATATCATAATGTAACATCTTATCGAATCAACACTTGATCCGATAACCCGGCTATATCACATATAACATTTCATGTCACGCATCGCGAGAATAGAATGCGGTATCATATATCGCATTAATCTCGGTCCCACACATATCACATATGTGCTCCTACTCCGTTTCGCTTGAGCCAGGAAACCCCTGTGTAGGACTCTAAAGACTCATCAATACGCCGGCAGTAGGTGATGATCATATCAAACACCCACAAGCCGTAAGCGGTCTGCTAAACGTAATGGCCACCCCGGTATTGAGCGATCAGAAGATCAACAAGCAAGCCTGTTCACACTCCTGCGAATTCAATCAGTAACACTACCGTACAGTCCGGTCTCTTCGTCTGATATGTCGCATATCTCGTCTAGGGGTGGTAAACGTCAGACCCCGGTAACGCGATAAGTCGCGTCGATATGTGGCTCATAACAGGTCGAGAAACTACTGATAACACTTACCAGAATATCTCTGAAGCATCCTTGGCCAAGAACTTCCTGTTATAGCCAATCGAGCACAGCGTAACATCAACTCACAATACCGGGAGAGACGAAACCCCTCCTATCACTTATTGCCTCCATGTGACTCGGGACTGTACCCAAAAGCCACCGTTTTGCAGGTTCTCTTGAACGTGGTAAGGTGGAAATCAAAGCACAGTGGGAATCACACAATACTCTATGACGATCTCGGGTCTACAGACTAACCTGTACCAGTGTCACCAGAGAACTGCCATCTGACGTTAGGTATAATACCATCTGGGAGTTCTCGATGAGTCCGTTCAGTATACCCAGTCTCTACTGAGCACCCGTATACTGTCTCTGATGTCAAACACCAATGGATATGGGATCATCCATCACCCATCTACATAGGTCGAGAAGCTATATGCTAGTCTACTCTGGTATATCGATACCCTGTCTCAATACACCCACGACTAGGAACATTTGAAGGATGTACTTATCGACTACTCTGTCCCCACTAGTATGATCTGCATCATAGTCCTGGTAGTCAAGTTCTCATCCTAAGGTCTTTCTCAACATGTATCATAGAGACAATCAGAGTACATGTTAAGACAAAGAGCAACCAGATAGCATACTATCATGTCGAGCAAGAAAATCCTCCCTATATATGTCCAAGCATCCACTACAATATACATCGTATGTATAGTAATGGCCTCTAGGGCATACATATAACTAACAATATATATATATATATATATATATATATATATATATATATATATATATATATATCACAGAACAAGCAACACAAGCAAGTATGCAACCCCGTCTAATCGAACATATAACAATTAGACGACGTTCAACAACACATATACGCATGTAAACAAAGTCATGACATTATAATTACACACACAAATAGCACACATCCCAAATTTTCCAAAAGCCGAAAATCAAGTGCACTAAATATCCAAAAACCAAGTTTTAAGCCAATCCAGGAGTTTGAATCGAATCGAAACTGGCCATAAACCTCGCGGGGAGATCAAACATAAAATTAACGATCAATTGGGGGCCCTAGGGAGTACCCACCCCTCGAGGCCACCATAAGGTGGCCCAATGGGTGTGGCAGACCCGAGCCTACCTATTGGGGTAGTCTCGGGTCCCCACCCCCCTAGACCACCTCGTGGTGGTCTTGGGGAGTGGTGTCTGCCCTTCAATCCCCCCGAGGTTCTTCCCGGGGTACCCACACATCATCCCACGGCTTCTCGATTCAAATCGCGAGCCCACGGGGTGTGCAAACAGCTTAAAACTTGAATTTTCGAAATTGTTTTTTCAATAGTTTTCGATACCGGAAAAACCGTGAATTCTGACATCGTGACAAGCTAGTTTAGAGTGTTTGAGTGGCTCTAATACCATGTAAGTGTCAGTCAGCGCAGCGAAAACTAGCCGTGGTGTCCATAGGTCTCTTAGCAGCTACTTTTTACGTAGTCCCCTCACGACGGATTACAACCCATCGGACCATATAACCGCACAGAGCATCCTGGGGGTAAGAGCCTACACTTCGCCACTACTATCACACAGTAAGAACCCTCCATAAGTCGGCATCATTACCTAGTAGCTCTGATACCATGTAAGGGTGGCTTGTGCTCACGCCGCGTGAGCCGCGGCAAATTCGGAACGAATTTCAATAATTTTAAAGCAAGCACAAGTCACCAATACACAATGATTCAAGCCATACACCTAAACTAGCAACTAACATACAAGGTTATAGAGATAACAATCTTTGATGCGTGTCCACCCAATCATGGAAGACCCCTCCAAGCTTCTCTTAGGCTGTCGGGAACAAGCTTGAAAGACGACCGCCCTTTCCGAAGATGATCCACTCGAGAGAACCGATCTAAGCTCCAGCTTCACCTAGTAAAGCAACCGACGTTCCAAACTTGCTGGAAATAGAGAGTGGAGATGTAGGAATTTTCTACTATCATTTTCACTCAAACATAAAACTCAGGAAAGCATGCAAGAAGAAGGAGGATGAAGAAGTACCCATGACACAAAAAAATGAGCTAAGGTTGAATGGATGAATGAATAATAGAATGGCTTCATAATCCTTTGACCATCAAAATAAAATATCAAAACCATTTTCCAATAAACAAATGAAGCACATTCCTCTCTACATTCTCACAACCATACCCAAAACCATCTCACCCTCCACCTCATTTCCATGAATATTCATAAATAAATATTCACAAATGAGGTGTTCTCTTTCTAGAAATATTTCCGTATAAATACGGAATATTTCTCGGTATACATATCGAAATACATATACGCGTATTCGTATAAAAATACGAATGGTCAAGTGAGAGAAAATGAATAGTGAAGATTAATACTATAATATATATTAAATATATATATATATATATATCAATTATTAAATCAAAACTTGATTTAATAATCCGGGTTAATCATAAGCTGGTTAGTATTATCAACCGTCCGATTAAAATCCGTGTAGCTTATACACGTATTTAATCAGACCTCTTTATGTACCAACATACGTCATTTATATCATATTGCCTGAACCGGAAAAACCCTTTGTGTGGGACTCTAAAAACTCGACAATACGCTGGAAGTGAGTTACTGGATAAATCCATGACCACAAGCGCGTCGACGGCACTAGCTGTATGTAACGGCTACCTGGGTATATGCCGAAAGGGAGGTCGACAATTAGGTTCGTCCATACCTTACTGAGCCTGAATGTGACAATCTCTGTATAGTCTGGTCTCTTAGTCTAAGAGTATCGCATACCAGGTCTAGGGGTGGATAATGTCAAGGGGTGGAAATGTCAGACCCCTAATAACCCGATAAGTCATGTCAGAGTCAAGCTCATCACCAACCGAGAAACTACTGCACTCCTATTAGTAAATCCCATCCATCGTGACCACGGATTTAGGGTGATGGCCAACAGAACACAGCGCGACATCGACTCCTGATACCAGGAGAGACGAATCCCTGACAAAATCGCTCACTGCCTCCATGTGGTTCGGGACTGCATCCAACTAAAACATGTTTACACGACTCCTTTGAGCCGTAGTAGGGTAGTAATCTAAGTACAGTAGGAACTCACTCGAGACAAATGACGATCTCAGGTCAAAGAACTAACATGTAGTCATGCCACTAAAGAATTTCTATCTAACGATAGATATAAAATCATCTAAAAATTCTCGGCGAGTCCGTCCGGTGTACTCACCTTCAGTAAGCACTTGTATACTATTTTAGGTGACACAACACCAATAGCTTGTAAAACCGGCCACCGCCCCTCGTCGAGGTCTAGAAACGTATACATTAGTTTACTCCGAAATATCGATGCTCAGTCTCGATACTCTCTCGACTAGGGACATTTAAGGACGTGTTTATGGACTACCCGGCTCTTACGTATATGATCGCCATCATAATGCCGGTAGTCAAGCAAGAATCCTACAGGCTTTATCATTATATATTAGCGACACGTAATAACAAGTAAAATGTAAACAGATCAATGATAAAGGCAAATCAGATAGTATACAATTATTTCGAGTAAATCCATTCTACCTATATAGGTCCTCGCTCTATTATCACAATTACTTTCCTGCAATTACAATAATTGCCTTGAGGGCACTATATCCAACGGTAATCTCTTGTAATTCTTTGTCATAGTGGAAGTTCTTGTCGCAATTTGCCGGATTAGGTGCTAGTTGCATTAAATCTGGATAAATCTTGTGTGTTATTGGTGTATTCTTTTTGTGTGATTTGATATCTGTCGGATAGTTCTTTTTCAATCTACCCTAAAACAAAGATTTTGGATTTTCGCTGTGCAGTAGATACATAAACCTCCCTTGACACCAAAGTTTTAGAGAGTGAATTGTTATATAAAAAATCAAGGCAGTTTAGTGAAAACAGCAATAGTAAAGGGTATTTTAATAGAGTTTTCCCTATCAATTATTCAAGAGACGCCAATGAAGGCCATGGAACCATTACAAGCATGGTGTCGTATCATGCTGCCTAACTTTTCGCTTTAAAAATGGTCATATCATGCTTATGTGAAAAAGGAAGGCAAATGAAAAATTCAACGTTCAAAGTACTTATTGCGTTCTATCTGAAGGATATAAAAAATTTCTAGCTGATCTATGGGCTCTTTTGCATACTCATCAGTATCCAATGGTGAACTTCGTACTCGTCGTTCTCTTCTTTCATAAACAGCAGGATTAGGATTTATTATCAAGTCGGTAAGCAATTTATGCTACTCCAATAGGGAAAACAAAGCACAGAAGCTTCTTCGCTTAATCTTAATTCCTCATGAAAATAGGTTAAACAGCCATCGATTCATAAGACAATTATTATTAAACATATATTTAGCGAGTATGAGTATGTATACGATTATTTAATAACGGCATGGGAACAACACTAATTAAACCTGAACACGCATGTAAGAGAAAAATAGATGAAAACCCCAAAAATGGGCAATAAAAAAGAAGGAAAAATGATTAGTAAATGAGAGTGCCAGGAAAGATACAAGCAGAGAATAATATAAGCTGAAAACAGATAAGAAAGAAGGGGCAAATGGGAAACATGAAGGAAAAAGAAAGATATAGCAACAAATTGCACAAAAACATAAGTTGAAATAAAGGGGAAAGAAAGAAAGAGGAAGAAATTTGAAGACAAAACATCTATACCATTATATAACGCCAACACTCTGACAAAGTGACGCGGGTGAGATCCGTGCCAAGATGTTACCTTCCGTTGATCTGACGATGGTGGCGATGGACGGCTGAGATTTGATCTCAAGGCTGGCTCCTGAAGCGTGTTGATCTCAATGGGTTTGAGGTTGTTTGCGCCAAGCTACCTGCAAGGAAGTCCCAGGGTGGTTGTACCACCGAGGACCCTCCGACGGTCAAGTTAGAGAGGAAATCCGAGAAGAGTAACGGCTTAGTGGAGTAAAAAATGGTTTACTTGAACTGTTTGCAGAAGGGGTTTATATAGTGGTGGCAGCAGGCAAGACAGACGCGAGATCACGCCGGTCGTTACACTCCCGACGTCACGCCCGCGCGATGGGCGGGATCTTCCATTAATGGCGAGACAGGCTCGTTAATGGGGGGTCGTGATGGCGTGGAACGTGGGATGTGTCCGGTGGATATCTCGTGCATGACAAGATTCGTGGGATGGCGGTTACGCCTGTGAGCAGTGCCGTTGGTCGGTCGATGAGACCGAGGAAGATGACCTCGGCGGGAGAGCTCGTGGATGAGTGGGAGAGCCCGCGGATGAGCGGGAGAGCCGAGATATCTTGGTTTCGAGGTAGCCTGGAGACAAGACGAGAGGCCGAGGAGGCCAATTGTGCAGGGGGCTCGAAGGTGAGCCGGCGTTTGTTTGTAGGATGAGCATAGCCATGGTCTGGTCGGCCACTGTAGGTCCTTTCTCGTGAGCTTTGGGACACGTCATCTTCCACGTGTCATGATATGGGAGATCACCAGTATCAAGCATCATCATTAGCCCCCACTCTCGTCCCGACCAGCTGGCTGGTCGGGTCGAGAGTGGTCTGCCGGGTCATTCGAGGTGAGCTCCTTTTCGAAGATATCGTCAGGCGTGTTCCAGGGCAATTTATTGTATTTTCTGGATGACGCCAACGAATCAGGGGTATGATCTTTTCTTTAAAGAGGGTGCTCCAGATCGTGCATACAGACTCTGAAGCGACTGCCCACGTGTCGGGTGCTGGTTGGCTGATGCGACGTGCCGTGGGCTTCTGGCATCCGATAGGATACAGCCAATGTGCTTGCGACAGGTGGAGCGATCGTGGCCGTCGAGTGAACTGAACCGTTTTGGCGGGAGATGACCATCGCCATAGGATGTGCACGTTGGCCGCGATAAATAGAGGAGGGGTCTGATTCAGGATCCTTCTCTCTTCATATTTTTCTCGTTCTGAGTCTTGTTAGCTCGGCGCTCTTCTCTTTAGGTCGTATCTTTGCGCTCCCGAGAATTTCTTCCCATCAGGTTAGATGTCTTCTTTTGAGGAGTCTATAGATGTCGTAGGGGTTGATTCTAGGGGTTCTTCCCCTGAGTTGGAGTCCTCCTGGGAAGTTGGGGTCAGATCCTCTTCCCGAGGTCGTGCGTCTGGGGCGGTTCCCAGAGCGGTGGTGGCGGACACCCCTGGTGTGTCGTCCTCGGTGAGCTATGAGGACGAGCTTGCTACCACTCGGGCTCGTTTCCATATCCCTTCCGGCTATACGCTATGATTGGCCGAGGAAGGAGAGAGGGCAGATCAGGTACGGGGTAAAGAGATCGCCTTGTACTTGGAAGCCTTTTGGGCCAGACTACGCCTGCCTTTCTCTCCCGAGGTTGTTGGAACGCTAAATTACTTTAGGCTAGCCCCGGGCCAGCTAGTGCCGAACTCCTGGAAGATTCTCCTCGGGTTCCTGGTCCTCTTGAAGTTGCAGATGATCCCCTTCAGTCTGTCCATCCTTGCCTCCTCCCTCATTTAAAAAAGTCACCCCGGCACTCGCGCGGGTGACCCGATGTGGGTTTACCTCTCCTTTAGGAAACAACTAGGGAGTACAGCCGGGTCAGGTGTCGTCATCTTGACTTCTTCCATTTATGATTGGAGGAAGAGGAAGAAGTTTTTCTTCCATTTATGATTGGAGGAAGAAGTTTTTCTTCGTTAGGCCGCCAGAGGGTGAGGACTGGCCCATGCCCACCCAGTGGTCTAGGGATAGGTGCTGGACGGGAAGTCTGTCCAACGATCCCGACGCGGTGAGGGTAGCGGGGTGGGAGCCTATTCCCCGGGATGACGTGCTGCTTTCTGAGCGGGCCTTTAGTTAAGCCGGGCTCAGCCCCGTCCAGTTCGTCGGTAAGTTAGGAGCTTGTAGACAGTCTGTTAGGCTTGCGTTTGTTTTCATTTTTTTTGTGTTGCTAATTCTATTGTATTTTGTCTTATGCAGAACTCATGGACTTGAGCCACCTCCGAGCAGCCATGCACAAGCCGAAGAAGGGATCGAAGGCTGGAGGTGCCGGCTCTTCTCATCCGACGTCTGTCCCGGTTCCCCCGACAGCCGTCCCACCCCAGCGTTCGACTGCAGGCCGAGCCCCGGAGCCCAGCCAGGCGCCGAGAAGAAAATGGGTTCGGGGAAAGGATGCCCAGGCTTCGAAGGTGGAGACCGGCTCTCCGCCGTCGCCTCTCAAGAGGTTCCCCCAAACAGTTCCGCAGACCCCAGCCTCCCCGATCTTGGTGGACGAGGGGGGTCTCCGCTTTGAGGTGCCCTCGGGGCTTTCCGTCGCTGACAGCTTGCTGTAGGACATGGAGAGGTCGGCCGGGGGAAAGATCCCTCAGGGGACTCTCAGGGCACAAATGGCGGCAATCGCCCAAGAGGCCGTGCAGGTTAGTGGCCGTACTTTACTTGAATTTTGCTTCAGCTTCTTACCATTCATGAGATTTGGTGCCTCTCCTTTCTTTCTGACCCCTCTCTGATTTCTTTAGGTTCCCCAGCACGTCGCCCTCGTCATCCATATGGAGGACGAGGAAATTACCCCGGCGATCCGAGCTGCGGGCGAGCTCTCCTCGCTGGAAGAGAGCTCGAAATTAGAGCTGGAGGCAGCGATGGCAAGAGTTGCCGCCTTAGAGGCTGAGGTGGCGGCCGGTAAACAGGAGGTGGCAGCCGGGAAGAAAGAGGTGGCGGCCGCGAAGCAAGAGGTTGCCCGGTACCGCAAGGCCGCCCAGACCGCCGAGGCCAAGCTCCAGGACTCCAAGGTGCTCGTCGGCACCATGAAGAAGTTGGCGAGAACCCTCCGGAAGAAGCTGGAGGCGGCGATAGAGGGGTCGAAGCGAGACGATCTCAGGGTGGCGAAGGCGGTGGAGGACTTCAAGAAGTCGTAAGATTTCTACACCGTCCTAGTCTCGGCCACTACCGCCATCTGGCATGAAGCCCTCGACGCAGTCAAGACTCGGATGCCGGAGTTCGCTGACGAAGAGCTCCGAGCCGAGTATCCTCGCGCGGAAGACAAGCAGGGTGACGACCCTGGAGGCGAGGCCGGGGAAGAGATTCTCGGGGAAGGTGACGCCGAGGCTCCCGTGGTGGGCGGTGAATCCTCAGACGCCGCCCGAGTCGTGGTAGATATTGAGCTTCCCGGGGATGCGCCTGACCCCGAGGCCTGAAGCCCTTTGTTTTCCTGTTTCTTTTCTTTTGTTGCATCGGTAATATTGTAGGCCTCCAGGCATTTTGTAAGGCTGGGGAGCCCCCAATACCCTTGTAAAGACTTTGACATTGTGAATATAGATTTTTTGTGGTCGTGTTTGCGCATGTATTTTCCTTTTGTCGGCAACACTTGTATTTGCACAATACTGCCTTTGTGTAATGTCAGTTTTTTATCTAGCGATTACACGTCGAGTTAAATCTGTTCACTTTCCAAGTGTGCAAAGACCGGCGGGAAGACGGTATCTCTATGGCCCCGAAGTCGATGTGGAGATCGCTTAGACATAGATAGACCGGATGCCTCTTGGTAAGGGCTTTAGTTGCTTAATTATGTGATGGGCAGGAGGCTGTCCGCTGGGGATGCGCCGAGCAGGGTAGCTGCTCGATGGCCTCTTAGAGCCGGATTTGACTTTTGGCGTCGATGGGCAGTGAACTACCAGCCATGGATGGCCGAGCAGGGTAGCTGGAGCAGGGTGGCTGCTCGGGTGCATCTTGGTGAGGGTTTCGATTTAGCGCGGGAGGGGCCGTAAGTGGCCTACTAAGGATGGGTCGAGCAGGGTTATTGTTCGATGCCTCTTTGCGAGGGCTTTAATCCCTAGTGTGTTGGGGTAGAGAGCTACCAGCCAGGGATAACCGAGTAGGGAAGCCGCTCGGCTGCCTCTTGGTGAGGGCTTTGATCCTTAGCGCGGGAGGGGCCGTAGGTGGCCTACTAAGGATGGGCCGAGCAGGGGAGCCGCTCGGCTGCCTCTTGGCGAGGGCTTTGATCCCTGGTGTGTTGGGGTAGGGAGCTACCAGCTAGGGATAACCGAGCAAGGGCGGGCTCGGTTTCCTATTGCAAGGGCTTTTGATCCTTAAGGACGGGTTGGGCAGGGTTGCTGCCCGGTGCCTCTTGGCGAGGGCTTTGATCCCTAGTTTGTTGGGTTAGGGAGCTACCAGCCAGGGATGACCGAGCAAGGGAGGACCCGGATGCCTCTTGCGAGGGCTTTTGATCCTTAGCGCGGGAGGGGCCATAAGTGGCCTACTAAGGACGGGCCGAGCAGGGTTACTGCCCGGTGCCTCTTGGCGAGGGCTTTGATCCTTAAGGATAGCCGGGCAGGGTTGCTTCCCGGTGCCTCTTGGTGAGGGCTTTGATCCCTGGCGTTCTGGGGTAGGGAACTACCAGCCAGGGATAGCCGAGCAGGATAGCCGCTCAGCTGCCTCTTGGTGAGGGATTCGATCCCTGGCATTGTGGGATAGGTGAGCTACCATCCAAGGATAGCCAAGCAGGGTAGCCGCTCGGCTGCCACTTAGTGAGGGCTTTATCCCTGGCGTTGTGGGATAGGTGAGCTACCAGCCAAGGATAGCCGAGCACAGTAGCCGCTCGGCTGCCTCTTGGTGAGGGCTTTGATCCCTGGCGTTGCAGGGTAAGGGAGCTACCCGCCAGGGATAGCCGAGCGGGGTAGCCGCTCAGCTGCCTCTTGGTGAGGGATTTGATCCCTGGCGTTGCGGGGTAGGGGAGCTACCGGCCAGGGATAGTCGAGCAGGGTAGCCGCTCGGCTGCCTCTTGGAGATGGCTTCGATCCCTGGCGTTGCGGGGTAGGGGAGCTACCGGCCAGGAATAGCCGAGCGGGGTAGCCGCTCGGCTGCCTCTTGGCGAGAGCTTCGATCCCTGGCATTGCGGGGTAGGGGAGCTACCGGCCAGGGATAGCCGAGTAGGGTAGCCGCTCGACTGCCTCTTGGTGAGGGCGTCGATCCCTGGCGTTTTAGGTAGGGGAGCTACCATCCAGGGATAGCCAAGCAGGGTAGCCGCTCGAATGCCTTTTGGCGAGGGTTTTTGATCCTTAGCGCTGGAGGGTCCGTGGGAGGCCTGCTAAGGATGGACCGAGTAGGGAAGCTGCTCAGTTTCCTCTTGGCGAGGTTCTGTCCGTCCGCCCTGGTGCGAGGACTGGGAAGAGGGACTGTCGCTGTCGACACGTGTCACAATCGCATGGGGAACGCGAAGCGCCGGAGTGTCATTTTGATTTCGCATTGAGCGGCGCGATGTCTGCCGTGTGGCGGCACAGTTGCGGGTGAACAGGTGACCGTTGAACTCTGGGGGCGTTGTGGGCTATAAAACGGAGGGGGTGTTGATTACTCCCTTCCTCACACCCGAAACGCAAGAATGGAGGACTTCTCTTTCACCATCCAAGATATCATAAACTTCGAGGACGTGTACCTCTACGATCAGTACTGTACTGAGGACACGGTGCAGTTGGTGATAGGCCGCATCAAGGATCATTTTGGCCGGTTTCTCCCCCGGCGCTCCCCCCTACTTCAGCTGTTGATATACTCCATCTGGAGGGCATCGCCGGGGCTCAACAACCCCTTGTCAGAACAGCTGAAATACGAAGCCGTCAGTAAGCTAAGGTCCCTGAGGCGCTTTGGCTTGATCTCTGCGAGTCGGCTAAATCGCTAAGTGGCGCTCGTCATTGAGTGCTACCAATTGAGGCACGATGCCGACATTCGCGGGGGACATCGAGGGCAGAGGTTAGATGTCGCGAGGGCTCGGCTGGCAGAAATATCCTCAGAGTACCACGAGCAGTGCTCTATGCACTCCCTTCCCCGGCTATTGTAATTTTTTTTCAATGTATGGCTGAGGAGCCTACAGTACCTTTTGAATAAGATTCTTTTTCTTGTCGCAATGTTTTATTGACCTCTTCTTATTACATAAACAAAAAGATCTCAAGAAAGGTGTACACTGCTTTAAAAAGGAAATATATACTAGTAGATGCTCTTATTCGGGCAGCACGAGCCCCTATGATGTATGTCGGCCTCTATGCCCGGCATAGGGTACCGAGCTTCATGGGTACCAGATGCATTATCTGCTGACATGCCCATGATCTGGCCGATGGTCAGCTCTGCGGGAGGGGGATGCTGCTCCTGCTCGTGGTCAGCCTGCCACTTGTCTCTCAAGTACGCTGCGAGGTGCCCTGAACGGATAAGCTCCTCAATGTAGTCACGGAGCTGCTTGCATCTCTCCGTGGAGTGACCTAGCGACCTGTGGAAACTGCAGTAGGGGCCCCGGGTTTGTTTTGAGGCCATTCACGAGATCGGGGGAAGCTTGAAGAATCCCTCACCCTTGGCCTCCTCTAGTAGCACTGTCTGGGAGACGTTGAGCGGGGCGTATTCCTGAAACTTCGGGAGATAGGGCTTTGCCCGCTCAAGTCCCCTTCTCTCTTCCCTTTCCCTTTTCTTCTGGTTAGCTTGCTCTGCCCGAGAGAGATTTGTATTCACCTCGGATTCGAACTGGACCTCGTGCTCGGTCCTTGCTTTTACCTCGGCCATGGTCTTTGGTTGCGCTAATGCAAAGGAGCGTAACCACTCCTTGTGCCTAAGACCAGACCTAAGTACTGTGATGACGGTCTCGTCCCGGTGCTCTGGGACCTCGAGAAGGGCGTTGTAGAAGCGGGTGATGTATGCTTTGAACGTCTCCTTGTCCCCGCTCTTGATCGTGAAGAGATGGTCGACTGTGCGTTTTTGCCGCCTGTTCCTAACGAAGTGGCCGAGGAATTGGGTGGCCAGCTCGTCGAAATTTGAGATCGAGCGAGGTTTAAGTTCTCGGAACCAGTCTCGTCCGGAGCAGATGAGAGTGGTCGAGAAGGCTCGGCACCGGGCGGCGTCGGAGTTATCTTGGAAGCTCATTCCCGCGGTGAACGCATCCAAATGGTCCTTCGGGTCATATTTACAGTCGAAGAGAGAGACCTTTGGGGGCTTGTTGCGGGAGGAGACGTGGATAGCGAGCAGCTCCTCGGTGAATGGCTTAGTGAGCGAGTCAGTGGCGTATTTATCCCCGTCGCTCGAGCGGTGACCTTCCCGATGCATACCCTCGATATTCTTCTCGAGGGCATCAATTCGGCCGTCGTATCCCAACGATTCGTCACATTCTGATCCCCGGAATCTGCTGTTGGAGACCTGCATCTGGGAGCAGCCCCGGTTCCTCTCAATGAGGTTCCTCAGATCCCCCGGCGAGGTAGACTTTGAGCCGCCGTGGAGAGTCCTGTCCGCGCGACCCCGCCGAGGGAGGGGGTGTTGGTCATGCCTGGGAACAGGCGAGCTGACCGACATCTCCTCGGAAGGGAAAGGGTCGCGAAGAGGCTCGGGGTGAGGTGCTCTGGCGACGGACCTCGGTGTTGAACTATGGGGCGCCAAGCGAGTGGCAAAAGGTATTGGCCCGGGAGATCTGCGGCCATGGGAGGTAGTGAGGCGGTGGTCGGTAGTGTCGACGCGTGCGGAGTCTTCTCTCCCCCTGTAGGGGTCCCGGTCTCCAGGCGGAGGAGCAGCGACTTGGAGAACTTGCCCTGCCATTTGGACACGGATGAGTGCCTCCACGATAGACGCGAGTCTGTCTATCCGGCCGGCAAGGGCGTTGATGGCATTCGGCGGAGGAGGTTCTTCCGCACCTCCGTCGAGGGGGAGGCGGTGGCTGGTGCTAGGATCGTCATGATGATCGCTCGCTATTAGATTAAGATTGGAAGATGAACTTTTGTTTTTATGGAATCAAGGGTTCCCACAGACGGTGCCAGCTGACGCGTGCGGGATCCGCGCCAAGATGTTACCTTCCGTTGATCTGACGATGGCGGCGATAGACGGCTGAGATTTGATCTGGAGGCTGGCTCCTGAAGCATGTAGATCTCAATGGGTTTGAGGTTGTTTGCGCCGAGCTACCTGTAAGGAAGTCCCGGGGTGGTTGTACCACCGAGGACCCTCCAACGGTCAAGTTAGAGAGGAAATCCGAGCAGAGTAACGGCTTAGTTGAGTAAAAAATGGCTTACTTGAACCATCTGCAGAAGGGGTTTATATAGCGGTGGCAGCAGGCAAGGCAGGCGCTAGAATCACGCCAGTCATTACACTCCCAACGTCACGCCCGCGTGATGTGAGGGATCTCCCATTAATGGCGAGACAGGCACGTTAATAGGGGATCGTGATGGTGTGGAACGTGGGATGTGGCCGGCGGATATCTCGTGCATGGCGAGATTCGCGGGATGGCGGTTGCGCCTGTGAGCAGTGTCGTTGGTCGGTCGATGAGACCGAGGAAGATGACCTCGGCGGGAGAGCTCACGGACGAGCGGGAGAGCCGAGGTATCTTGGTTCCGAGGTAGCCTGTAGACGAGCCGGGAGGCCGAAGAGGCCAATTGTGCAGGGGGCTCAAAGGTGAGCCAGCGTTTGTTTGTAGGACGAGCATAGACATGGTCTGGTCGACCACTGTAAGTCCTTTCTCGTAAGCTTTGGGACACGTCATCTTCCACGTGTCATGATCTGGGAGATCACCGGTATCAAGCATCATCACAAAGGGTTGGCAAATTTGATTAATCGATTTTGTTAATCTTCTGCTGCGTCTATTTTAAAGACCCGTCTCTATATCCTCTCATAAAACTTAGTTGATAGCACAGAGCCTATGTCAATAAGGGAAAAAAGTAAATAAGCAAATCACAAGACCTTTCATCAACTTCAAAGCTTAACTATAATACACAAAATAAAGAGGGCGTCACGATCTTTTTATGTCCCAAGTTCACTCATAAGCGGTGCTACGTTCCTAAGGTACGACGTTCTCCCGGTCCTTCCGATATCTTCGACTTGCACAAGTTGCAGGGATAGTATATAGCATGCCTTGTCTCACACTGATGCTCAGAACAAAAAATCAACAGAGACAGAGAGAGAGAAAACTGTAAAGAAATTGTAGGACCCAAATAAATGTCTCCAAGGAACACAACTATTCTAAAAAACCGGGAATGGTTATAGTAACTGCTCCAAACAACCAGGAACGGTTGTAGTAACTGTCCAACAGTTACACCCGTTTATTTGAATTCATTTAAAATTAAATATGCAAAAAGATAAAAAAAACAGTGCAGGGCCTCGGAGCCCAGATTAGACCGACAATCGTGTCGACAGGACACACGACCATAGGAGGCTCGGGCTCGAGCCTGGGCCGGGTGTGGCGCACGCGCGTGTGTTTCAACAAAAACCCAATGCAAATGTTACTAATAACCTATGTGAAAGTAACTTATTTAAGTACATCAAAAACCTTTAGTTTTCCCGACGTGGAACTAAAGTTACTTTGTAAAGTATGAGTCTTTCCACTCAACTTCCAACAATTCCCCTACAAAGATTCAAACTTTAACTGATAATAAACACAATAAAAAATAATAAAAATTAGTAAATAAAGAATCTGAGCATCGGTTTATATTGTATATCAATATAGGTGTCATATCGACTTGAACCTATATCTCGTGTAATAACTCCTGACCGCAAGAATATAATAGTCATAATGACCTTACAAAACTACATCTTGTTTATCGACCGCTTATTATGAAACATACAATATGAGACATGTTTTAGAACAATCAAAACGGGTTGCACATTTAAGGCCATGCGTGGTACCTTGATTTTCATGAGAGTTATAGGGTTGCAGCTCAATCACCCATAGCCACGGCCTCATGGCAGTCTCACTTAGGTGATGTCTCCAGAGGATACTTGTTGTTAGAGTACCTCACAAATAATATGCATTTGACACCATTAAAAGTCAGCGACTCATCTTTAATTAACAACTGAAGCACAACAACATCATAGGAATAGGACTGAAGTTTAACTTCTTAAGTAACATGCTCCCAAGTTCACGTCGATAGCTTTGTTCTTCCCATCACAAAACCTGTATGAGGTTGGGTATCCACTATTGGTGATTAAATTATGGGTCTAAGCCTCATTCCCCTCGATACTTTAAGGATCTTAGGTTTTGGTAGACCCTTAGTTAGATTGTCTGCCAAATTCAGATGGACACATATATTGGAGACACAATAAAGTTTTTTTAAAATTCTTTATTGTCTCATATCTTAGTTGTAGGAAGTTATTTATCTTCCTATTACAAGTTTCTTGTTTCAATAAGTCAAGTAAGGATCTATTGTCACAATGTATTGTCATGACTTTGATTGGTTTAGAAATACAAGGAATTTTCATTATCAAACTCCATAACCAATCTGCCTCTGTACACGTGGTATCTAATGCTATCATTTCAGCATCCACGGTACTACGAGCAATTATTGTTTGCTTACAAGAACCCCAGTTAACTGCTCCACCACTAAGTACAAAAACAAATCCAGTAATAGACTTAATATCTAAAGTATCTGTAACCCAATTTGAATAACTATACCCCTCAATTTGATTTGGAAAGTTCGAGTATGCTAAATAATAATCCATAATACCCTTTAAGTACTTGAACAATCGTTCCAAAGCTTTCCAATATTCTTCACTAGGATTACTAGTGAATCTACTTAATCTCCCAACAACATATGATATATCAGGTCTAATGCGAGTAGAAATATAATTTAAAGATCCTATCAATTGAGCATATTTATTTTGCATTAAAGCTTGTCCATCATGCTTGACTAAATGAATATTAGGATCAAAAGGAGTAGAAACATGCTTGGCAACAAAATAGTTATACTTATTTAATAGTTTTTCTATAGCATGCGATAAGGAAAGAGCATAACCATTTCCTAAATTAGTGATCTTCATACCAAGTATATAGTCAACCCAGCCTAGATCTTTCATATCAAAACTTAATGATAAATATGCTTTTACTTCATTTATTGCAACTATAGTAGAGTTAAAAATTAGAATATCATCTATATATAAAAATAAAACTATAAACTCATTACCAATAGATTTGAAATAAAGACATTTATCAAACTTATTAATAGTGAATCCATAGCCAAGAATTACTTTGTCGAATTTGTTTTGCCACTGCTTTGGAGCTTGTTTTAGGCCATAAAGGGATTTTATAAGTTTGCAAACTTTATTTTCATTTTCCTTTTCTACAAAGCCTGGAGGTTGTTACATATATATTTCTTCATCAAGATCACCATTCAAGAAAACTGTCTTGACATCCATTTGAGGGATTAATAAGTTATGGACGAAAACCAAAGCAATAAAAGTTCGCATAGTGGTAATTCTTGCTACATGTGCATAAGTGTCATTGTAGTCTATACCTTTGCGTTGGGTAAATCCCTTAGCAACTAATCTAACTTTATATTTATCAATTGAACCGTCAGATTTAAACTTCTTTTTAAATATCCACTTACACCCTACAGTTTTACTTCTAGGAGGTAAGTTAGATAGGACCCAGGTCTTATTTTCTAGAATGGAATCCATCTCACTTCTAATTGCTTTTTTCTATTGTTCAGCATATGAAGATGCCACAGCCTCTTCATAGGTAGAAGGATCTCTTTCTACAAGAAGATAATACATAGTGCCATCAGTGTATATCTTTCTATACTTATACGTATTACTTCTTCTAGATTCTGGTTCAGGTGCATGAGTAGAAATGGATATATCATTATTTGGTTCAATGATTTAAGAAGTACTGGATAGAACAGATGTAGAAGTAGGAATAGTAGTAGGAATATCAACTGATCTAGAAATTGAAGACTTGTAAGAAAATGTGCTTTCCAATAAAGTAGCATCATTTATTTCAATAAGTGTATTAGCTCTAATTTCATTAATCCCAGAATGCAAAACAATAAATCTATATGTCTTACTATCTAGTGAATAACCTATGGATAAAGTATCAACTGTTTTAGGGCCAATTTTGTTTTTCTTATGTGAGGGAACACATATTTGTCTAAGGCAGCCCCAAACTCGAAAATAATCCAGTCAATGTGCTCTACCGAACCACAATGCAAACAGGGATTGGTTTGTGGTTTTATGAGGTATACGATTAAATATATGACATACTGATAAGATTTCTTCACTGCATAGGTTTTCAGAGGTTTCAGAACTAATCAATATGGAGTTAACCATGTTCATTAGCGTTCCGTTTTTCTTTTCTGCAACACCATTAGATTCAGGTGTATATGGAGGAGAGTATTCATATCTAATACCATATTCTTGGCAGAATGAGTCAAATTTATTTGATGTATATTCTCCCCCACGGTCCGATCTAAGTGTCTTAATTTTCTTTTTAGTGATATTTTCTATTTCGGCTTTGTATCTCTTAAATCTATTAAATACCTTATCTTTGGTGGGGATTAAATAGACATAACAATGCCTAGTATTGTCATCTATAAATGTGACATAATATTTATTTCCATCCCTTGTAAGTTGTCGGTTAGAGTCACAGACATCATAGTGTATTAAACCAAGTGTTTGAGTGTATCTATCTACTGATTGAAAAGTGATTCTAGTGTGTTTAGCCTTAACACAAATATCACACTTAGAATACAACTCAATATAACTCTTAGAAATTAAATTTAAATGCATCATTCTTTTTAAGGTTTGAAAATTAATATGTCCTAGCCTACCATGCCAAACATTACTAGAAGTGACATTTAAAACTAAAGAGACGTTATTATTAACAAACATTATTACAAACAATGTTAAGTTTAAATAAACCGTCACAAATATAAGCTTTACCAACAAATACATTGCCTCTAGAAATAACAATCTGATTTGATTCTAACATAATTATGTACCCCTTTTTTGATAATAAGGATGCACTTATTAAATTTCTCCTAACACCCGGAACATACAGCACATCCTCCAAGGGTAATGTTTTCCCTAAGATCATTGAGAGCCTGACGGTTCTCCTTCCCTTGACAGGTATTGTAGTGTCATTTCCGAGCGTTATACTTCCCTACATTCGTCCTGAAAGGTATGAAACCATTTATAATCAAAACATACATGTACATTTGCTCCACTATCCAACCACCTTTCATTTGATGAAATAGTGAAATTAATTGTGGGAGTATCAAACCTGAGCATTGGACCATCACTATTTTTCACCACATTTACAGTTGCCTTTGGCTTTCCCATGAGCTTTTGAATTGGAGCGATCTTCCTATAGAAGCACTTGGTGGAAATTTGATTTGTCCTTCCACAGACATAGCAGAATTTTCCATCGTTATTGTTGGGCCTTTGATTCTTAACCTGGTTTTTACCCTTGTTGAATATTTTTTTATTTTTAAATCTTTTCTTTTGGAATCCACTAGGAGGTCTACCAACCCCTTGTCCCTCAGTAAGATTAACTCTAGATCTGTTCGGAGGATTTTGAATTGTCCTCATTTGTTTATCTATACGAATAGAATTCATCATATCAACGAAAGAATATTGGTTTTGGTTTATCCTAAGGTGAATTGCAAAGGTTTTCCAGAAAGAAGGTAATACATCAATTAAGGCGGTAACCTGAAATTATTCAGAAAGTATTGTTCCAGAGTTGGCCACTTTCGTGACTAACTCTTGGAAGGCATGTAATTGATTGTTCATGTGTTAATCATCTTTCAGGGTAAAGTTACGGTAGGAAGAAATGGAATAGCGTTCAATTCCGGCATTGTCATTACCGTAATACTTTTCTAAGTCAGTCCATAGGTCCTTTGCATTTTTGTGATGAAGAAAACTAGGGTAAAGTGAACAATCAAGAGCACTTAGAATACAAAATTTGTAATGATAGTCGATTTCCTCCTGAGTGGAATACTTAGATTTCTTAGCAGGAGGGGTAGAGCTTGTAGTATCGTCATTTTCCTCACTAGACTCATGAGATGAGTTAACAGGTATAGGGACTCTTTTTAATAGCAGTTATTAAGCCTAGAATTTTTAACCAATATTCAACTTGGATTTGCCAGGTTTTGAAATCATTAGTGCCATTAAATTTATCAGGCTTAATAGCAGAGGAGTGTACTTGGATACCATCTAAAGCAATTTAGTGATTATTAGAATCAATGCAACAATATGATTAATTAGAATATTAACAATGAACAATATGTTAAATTTTTTGATTGATTAGTATAAAGAGGAAATTAACAGTTAATTTATATAACGAAACAGTATAGAAAATGTAATTAGATCAGTGCATATAATTATGTTCTTACACTGTTAGAAATTATGCACTAAAATAATTAAAAAATTCGATTTAAATGGTTAATCAAAAACTGGTAATAAGATTGGACAAACCTGAATAGGAATGAAGCATGCACTTGAGTGCGCTGCCGTAAGAATGCAATTGCCTCCCTCTTATGCAGCTTTTAAGAGGCACTAAGTTCTCAAAGTACGACGTCCCCCCAGCCCTTCCTGTATCTCCGATTTGCATAAGTCATAAGGTTAGTATGTATCCTTTCTTGTCTCACACTGATACTCAGAACAAAAAATCAACTGAGAAAGAGAGAGAAAACTGTAAAGAAATTGTGTGTTTAAGGAGAAGAGATTCGGGTTATTTATAGGACCCAAATCAACATCTCCAAGGAACACAACTGTTACAAAAAAGCAGGAACGGATATAGTAACTGTTCCAACAGTTACACCCATTCGTTTGAATTCATTTAAAAGCTAAAAACACTTGTTCATTCGAATTCATTTAAAAGATAAAAACAGTGTAGGGCCTCAAAGCCCACAACAAACCTACGTACATCATGCACGGGCACACGTTTCAACAAACCCTAATGCAAATGTTACTAACAACTCATGTGGAGATAACTTATTTAAGCACATAAAATGCCTTTTATTTTCCCGATATGGAATAAAGTTACTTTGTAAAGTTTGAGTTAATCCACTCAACTTCCAACAATAATTACTTTATTGTGTGGTAAAACAAAGTGATAGGCCATCGACACTACATACCTGCAAAACAAAGGATGCCCACACATTTTTCGTTGGGGACCTTCTCTAATGCCTAAGTTGGTCAAAGAGTATAACTTTTTTTTAGTGAAGAGTGCAAACCAAAATTGAGTTTGATGGTTGACTTATATAGAGCTGGATTGGAGAAAATCCTGATAGGATTTGGAGATTTGCCTGTATCCCAAATATGATAGATCGTGTTAGTTAACCATTAATTAAATTTCTTGCCGTCTTTAGGACGGATCCTACTTAAGATGGTAGGAATGGGGGAACGGACTTAGTGGACCTTTGGGCCTGTTCTGTTGGTGAATGCGAGCCCATTTGGTCGTGGATCTAGCCGAGTGCTAGTGTATCGGCAATTCAGTTGAGCTATAACTCGGAGACGAGCCGCCGCCGCCCCCCTAACCCCCCACCCGTATTATCTTCAAATACAAATATTTTAGAAATTATCTTTATATACAACTTTATTTCTAGAGCAACTCTCTTCACTTTCATATCAAAAGAACCTCACCTCCACATACATTTTCAAAGTTTCCCCTCACAAATTATAAGTCACTCTCAAGCTCAATAGTTTATATTCCTATAGAAAGTGGTATAAAAGTTTTAGTACTTCAATGACTCACGTCTTGTTCGAGAGAATGCATTATATATAGATATCAAGCTTCTAGGGAAAAAGGGATTGTGTAATGGGTTTCTCCGTCCGGTTAAAGGAGTGTGATACAGTGAAAGGAAAAATTCCTAAAGCCAGGGCCTTTAGGTTGTGTATTAAGCGACAGGCACCGAAAAACCCTAAAATCGTTGTGTTTGAGTTTGATTTTCTCATCTCTTTATTTTACTTTTTGCAGTGATATTGATGCCATAATTATTATCATACTTTGTGCTTGCTTTATATGATACAAAATATTGCTATGCTCTTGTAGTTGTTTGTTGGGTTAATACATCATTTTAATCTTGACAAGGCTGTAAAAGAAGCATGGGAAGATGAGGCCGGTCATAAAAAAAAGGTTGCGAATTGTCATAAAAAAATCATCTGATTCTAATTCTATCCGGCTATAGTAAAGTGGGAAGCCATGTTTAAAAATTGGAGACATTAATTTTGTAAAATCCTATCACTCTCCCCTTCTTGTGTTGGTGATTCAACTTTCATTAGGAATAAAACACTTATAGGATATGAACCAAGCACTACTCAGTAGATCATGGTGGAGAGAGTTCACAACATTCTGAATGCTAATTAGGTGTCATGCATAAAAAAGGGTAACAGTAAGCGGAATAGTGTATGAAATGCTATGGGAAAAAATAACCATACAACATCACGATTTTGGATAAGATAAAAAAAATTACGATTATGACAAGGAACACCAGGAATCAAATATGTATTCTTAGCGGGAACAGCATTTACAATAAGAAGGATAATTTTTTTTAAAAGCAGATGGTGTGGCTTACTACTTCTGAGATATGAATTCCTGAGTTAGTTTGATTTAGCAAGAGACGAAGACGGTTCAGTTGCATATCGAAAAATAAAAAGATGGTGGCCAAAATTTTCAAGTAGGTTACCAGTGCGAGAGAGAAAGGAAAGAAAGGATTTGATTGCTTACTTACAACAACAGAAGCCAATGGATGGAAAAGAATTAGATGGTTACATTGTTGAGGTGGTCGGTGACAGAAGTTTGGGCGACGCGATGTTCGCTAGAGGCCGCTCGGTGAAGCGGTCAGATGATGGCTCTAAGGAGTCGAAAAGCCGGGTAAATGACAAGCGCAGACACTGCAAAGAAAGAAGACTTTGGAAGATGTATTGTCCGAAATTAAAAGATAAAGGCAAGAAGATTTCTCCCAACACTACAGTCATAGAGGAAGATTCAGATCAGGGTAGTAATTGATCGGTTCTATTGGTATGTGCGACTTCAGACGTACATGATTCTTGGATGGTGGATTTAGGAAGCTCGTTCCATGTGACTCCGCATCGGAGTTGGTTTGCTACATATCGTTCAGTTATTGAGGACTCGTTCTTCATGGGGAATGATGCGATGAGCAAAGTTGTTGGAATGGGCACAGTTCTAATTCGCATGCATGATGGAATGGTTCGAACGTTTACAGGTGTTAGACACATTCCAGATTTAAGGAGAAGCTTGGTCTCATTGGAGGCTTTGGCTACAAATGTGTGGCCGACGGATATTCCATGAGGATTTCTAAGGATGCTCTGATTGTCATGAAGGTGAATATGGTGGGGAATCTATATTTTCTTCAGATGGTCGCAGAATATGTTGTCAAAACTTCAATCCGTTCAAACGATTCAGATTCGGTCAGTATGTGGCATTCACAATTAGGTCATATCAATCAGACGAGTTTGAAGGTGGCTCGGAAGAAGCGATTACTTGGAGGTGAAGAGTTCAGCATGACAGATTTCCTTGAGGACTGTGAGAAGAAGATACGGTGGGTTCCACACCGTATTGTTCTCGAGATGGAGCCAGGCATTAAATTTCCTTCATGGAAAACTTCTCGAGGAAGTTATGGGTGTACGTTCTCAAACCCAAGGCTGAGAATTTTCAGAAGCTCAGAACGACCATGTTAGATTTGCAGCTTGGAAAGAGCGTATAGGTTTTTTGGTTCGATTTTAGTAGAGGATTGGCTCCACAGGGGTTCGCAAGATTGTGCAGACCGAATAGAATCGTGTATCGGCACACCACGTTGGGAGATCCTTGGTAAAATGGCATTATAGGACGGACGTTTCAGACGGTTGGGAAGAACTGAACTTTACGGTTTACGGTTGGTTTTTCGAGGGAGTTTCGGGCTAGAGCCCAATCTACTGCCGAGTACCTCGTCAATCGATCACTATCGACGGCAGTAAATATGAGAATTTCCAAGAAGTTGTGAACTGGAAAGGCTAGAAATTACTCAGGGCTTCGTGTTGTTAGGTGCACCGAGGAACCGAGGTTCGAGAGATGTTCTCTTGTCGGCTTAGGAAGTGGAGCAAAAGGGTAAAGGTCGTGGTGTTCTGGGACCCTAAGTAGAGTAATCGGCCAAGTGACATTCGTTAAGTATGTAATACTTCAAAGAAGACAGACTCGGTCAAATGGTGAACAGAGAACAGGTATGCCACCAAGTAAGGTAGAGTTCAAAGTCCCGGTCTAGATTATGAGAGATGAGGTGGTCAATACTTCAATTTAGGTGAAGAGTACAGTACAGCCAGTGGTACAGAGGTTGAGGATAGTTCGGCCCATAAGAATGGCTAGGAATAAGTCTCTAAGGCAAGAGGATCAGGGGTTTGACAGGAAAACTGCAGTTTGATTTGTGGCATTGATAGTGCCATGAATGGGGAGTTGCATCGGTTGCAGCAGTGTATCGAGCATGTTCTAGCTCAATATGGGATTGAAAAGACTCGGCATGTGTCTTCTCATTTAGAGGCGCACTTCAGAATTTTGGTGATGTTAACAACATGGTCAGATGCAGCTAGAGATCACCTATCTTTAATGTCATATGCGAGTGCAGAGGTTGGTGTGGGCTGCACGCGGCCGAGTATTGCACAGGCAGTTAGAGCAGTCGGCGGATACTTGAGTATTCAGAGCAGAGAGCATTAGCAGGCAGTGGAGTGGATCCTAAGATACTTAAGAGATAGTGAAGGGTTCGACTCGTCATTCAGCACAGACGGTGTGTATGGATGTATCATGATAGTATATGCAAATGAAATGGGCAGATGGAAGTCGACGACGGGTTACATATTGGATACGGATGTATTACCAGGTAGATCGACGCTTTAATCCGGTAGCACGGTTTCAACAATAGAGGCAGAGTTGATAACCGCCTTAGAGGCGATTAGCAAGGCCATCTATTTATAGATTTTGTTTGGTTTAGCAGAGGTGGTGAGATTGTTCTTCTTACAGGCCGAGAAAAATGTAATGTCTCTTATGAAGAATGGTAGCCTAGATAATTCGGCAGATGCATTTTTGAGATGGTTTCGGTCCAAGTTCAAGATTTGTCTAGTAGATTGTTGAGGTGCTTTAGGGCATAAGACGACAAGAACGGAGTTTGAAAATGTCGAGAAAGTGAAGAGATTATGGCGAATTTGAATCAAGATGGAGATTGTTGAATTTGATTTAAATTCGAGATTAGTTAGGATTTAAATCTAATCTATTTAGTTTAGAATTAAATCTAATCTCTAGTTTAAATTCATATTTATCTTTAGTTTAAATATAGATTTATCTTCAAAAATTAATTCCTAATTCTCTAATAACCTAAAATTTGATTAGAATGGGATAGGGTGGCCAAACACGGCCGCGGATAGAGGGAGGGTATTTCTTTGTAAAGGAAGATGAGAGGTCGATATAATATCTTATAATTTTTTCTCATAGTGGAAGCTTTGGTCACGGTTTGCAATATTAGATGCTAGTGTCGAACCTGGATAAGTCTTGTGTGTAGGTGGTGATGTGTTCTTTTCGTGTGATTTGGTATCGATAGTCTTTTTCAACCTACCCTAAAACAAAGGTCTTGGATTCATATATGCGTAATTCTTACAGCAATTACAACATTTAGAATTAAAACTTCATATAGAGCACTTTATAATAATGGAACAAAATGATATACTGGTGATATTTGGAAAATTAGAGGCCCAATAAAAGTTGTTAAAGAAAATTTTATCAAGAGGAAATGGGTAGGAGACGCTAAATGTGTGTTTTCTTATAATGAGTTGGAAACTGACACGAGCCGTATCGCGTCAAGATGTTACCTTCCGTTGATCTGCTGTTGGCGATGATGGACGGCCCAGATTTGAGTTGGAGGATAGCTGCTGAAGTGTGTGGATTTCAATGGGTTTGAGGTTGTTGAGGCCGAGCTACCGCAAGGAAGTCCCGGGGTGGTTGTACCACCGAGGACCCTCTAACGATCAAGTTAGACAGGAAATTCGAGCAGAGTAATGGCCTAGTGAGTGGAAAATGACTTACTTGAATTGTTTGAAGGAGGGGTTTATATAGCGGTGGCAGCAGGCAGGCAGGTGCGAGAATCACGCCGGCCATTACGCCCCCAACGTTTCACCCCGTGTGATGGGCGAGATCTCCCATTAATGGTGAGATAGGCTCGTTAATGGGGATCGTGATGGCGTGGAATGCGGGATTGTAGGCAGCGGATATCTCGCGCATGGCGAGATTCGCGGAGGCGAGGCGGAAGCACCTGCGAATGATGTCATTGGTCAGTCGAAGGGACCGAGGAAGATGAGCTCGGCGGGGGCTCGGGACCGAGCGGAAGGCCGAGCTATCTTGGTTCTGTGGTAGCCCGGAGGCGAGCTGAGAGGGCCGAGGAGGCCAAATGTGCAGGAGGCTCGGAGGCGAGATAACAGTTCTTTGCAAGGCGGGCATAGGAGTGGTGTGGGTGGCCAAGAAGGTCGGCCACGTCTATGGGTCACAGACCCGGGTGTTCCTCTGACGTGCTGTCCTTGGTCCTTCCTTGCGGGCTTCGGGACACGTCATCAGCCACGTGTTACAATCTGGGAGATCACCGATATCGAGCATCATCATTTGGCCCCCACTCTCTTCCCGACCTATTCACGGGTCCTGACATGGATTGTTATGATCAGTATGTTGTTGAGGGGTTTATGCTCTCAAAGATTATGCTATGGCTATTTGGGGTTTGTCAGCTCATTTAGTTGTGGTTGTGGTTGTATCGGATCTTGAAATATCGATCACATTTGTTTGTGGTTGTGTTTGATTTAGTTGGTGTGACTCGTATTAATGGTATGGAGATAGACATTAAAGAAGGGAGGTTGATCTCTTCAACTAATATTGTAGCCACCAAGATAGTGGATTTCAAACTTGATGATAGTAATTTTCATAATTGGAAGCTCATGGTTGAGCGCTATATAAAGGGAAGGAGGAAGAGTGATCACTTGATGAAACATCCTCCTGACCCTGTTATCGATGATTGGGAGGCTGATGATGCACAGTTAAGTCATCTCATGCTTAGCTCAATGGATTGACGCATTATGGACGATCTCATTCACTTAGGATCCATGAAGGCTATTTGGGATAAGCTTCATGAGCTATATTCTTCACAATAGAGCCACTTGAAGGTGTATGATTTAGTACATCAGTTATACAAGATCCAGCAAAGGACTCGGTCGTTGCATCGGTATTACTCAGAGTTCTCAAGTCTTGCCTAGCTTGTCTCGGAGATGTTCTCTATCACTAGCGATGTTATGGAGATGAGGAGGAGACATGAGGCCTTTATGGTGATCATTTTTATTAGGGGGCTACGGCCCGACTATCAGTCAGCACGTCCGGCCTTACTTGGGAAAGCAGATATCACCGTTGCGACTTGTCATGCCCCGTTTCCCAAAATACAGAATACGGAGAGTAACGAAAGCCAGCCGTGCTACCTACGGTAAGGAAAGATCCTTCCATAGTCATATAAGGCTGTCTAGCTTAACCTGTAAAAAATAAATTCCAATACCAAAAGGAATAATACCGATAATCATGCTGCAACGAAACCACAAAGAATACTAAAAATGGGTCCACCAGATAATTGATGCAAATAAAGATCTGATACAATAAATTCGAAATAAAATAAGATCCAAAAGAGATACGTAAGTCATAATGTCCCATAAGGGCGCACATGCTAAATACAAACAGAAAGGAAATAAACCTATGGGTTACTGATCTTCGGCAAAGTCCTGATAGCCGTTGTGGTCATGCTCATCCTGAAAATCTGTCTCTAAACCTGAGATGGCAAATCTCAGGGATGTCAGAACATCGCAGTAAGTACTCAACGTATAAGATGTGTGTGGTATGATAACATGAATATATGAAAGTAGTGAGGCCCGTGTGCGTAAGTAAAAACAGATATATAAAAATAAATACCTGGATACTATGAAACAAACATGTAAGAGGTCAAGTCATAACCTAACTGGTCACTAAAAGGTAAACTATCCTATCGTAAGCTCGAGTGTGTGCATCAACCTCTGCAGGAGTATTCCTAACCCAAGAATGGTGCCCCAGGGGCTAGGAAACACGGGCCTAACTGTGGAGTGAACAAGCGACCGATATATCCCGGTACGAGCTGTAAACATGTGATCGATATAAGCCGGTACGAGCTGTAAACATGAGACCGATATAACCCGGTACGAGCTGTAAACATGCGACCGATATAGCCCGGTACGAACTGTAAACATGGGACCAATATAGCCCGGTACGAGCTGTAAACATGTGACCGATGTAGCCCGGTACGAGCTGTAAACATGAGACCGATATAGCCCGGTACGAGCTGTAAACATGAGACTGATATAGCCCGGTACGAGCTGCCGGCATGGGACTCCTGAGATCCTGTTGTACGAACGCACACTCAAACTATCCCAACACCCGCGTATTTATAGATATTATGGTAATGACTAGATCACTAATTAAGAATGTTGAAAAGACAGGAACTTGCGGTATGGTAATTGTATGGAAATAAAACTTGTGAATAGTCATGTGTCATGGCACGTAGTTCAGCATTCTAATTAGAGATCTCATCCATTAAGACTAGAGTAGTGAATAGTCAAGACATGTCGAAAGTAATTGTTATCTGGTATTGGTAACTACATGAAGGCGGTGTACAAGCTGGTATGAGTCACAATTGTTATCTTTACCGTTAACTTTAATATGGGTATATTAATCACAATCTGACTAAAAATATATAAATGCAAGATAGGTTAACAACTTTCGAACTTTATTTGTAGTTAAAATAAATCTCATTTTAAAACCACACTTGCTAATTATTCTTACTTGCAGCATAAAAGTTTGCATATATATATATATATATATATATATATATATATATATATATTGTATAATATAACGAAAAATAGGTACTAACACATTTCTCTTTTATTCTAACAGGAATGCAGATGTACATTGACCAAAAGTAGAGCATGAATACTTGCCTTGAGGATAAGGGTCACGGGAAAACGATGTACGAAGATGCGAGGCATGAACTCAGCTAGGATTCAACTTGGGACCAGAGTTATACGATCTGCCTAGATTGATTTAGCCATATACAATTGGATATAACCAAACATGCGCATTAACAAGCACGTTGTACTATATAACAGTAACATGATATAATCGGGTTCCGGTATACAACTAGACATGTAATAAACAGTACAGATACAAATGGATATCTGAAAACGGTAAAATAGTAACATGGGATGCAAAATGAAATAAACATGAAATATTTTTATTCATATGGATATAAATACAACGACATAGCATGCAGCAAGAGAAACTTGCCTGATCGGATCTCACGACGGGATGCGTACGCTGCGTCCGATGTCAGGTAAACGTAGCGATGCACAGGCGCCTACAGAGCAGGACCAAGCTATGCAAGAACATGACCATGCTGGTTCGGGACAACGACTGCATCACTCGGATCATCGGCGACGGGCACGGCTCCGACGGTGACCAAAAGAATGCGGAATCAAGAAATAAGAAGAAAAGGGTTTTAGTGGTTGCAGGGTGCATTGAGTTGTCTCATGGTTCTGGGATCAGAGAAGGCAGTGAGGGGTGACGTCGACGAGTCATGGGTTTCCGACGAGGTTTATAGCGAGGCAGTAGGGTTGCGATGTGCAGGCGAGTTCTTGGCTGTCGGGTTCGGGTGATCGGGCTTGGTTGTAGGGATCTCATCGGAGTTGCAAGGAATGAAGGAGGATAGGAGGAAGAGGAGGTGAGGTGATGGTGAGGGCTGGGGTCGAGGGTTCTGGAGTTGGGTTCAGGGACGAGGGCGATGGGTTTGCCGGGAGGGAGAGAAGAGGTGAGCGGGGAGAGGAGGTCGAGGATGAGAGGATGGAGGCGGCAAGGGGTGACAGTGAGGATCGGAGGTGATGGGTGTCATCGCGGTGGGTGCTGGGTTCAAGGGCGTCGGGGTTTGGAGCTCAGTGAAAGAAGATAGGTGAGAGGGAGGAGAGGTAAAAGGAGAAGGTCGAAGAGGATGAGAGGAGGAGATCGGGTCGAGGGTTGCGGGCGATGGTGGAGGAGGGCCGACGGTGATGAGGGCAGCGATGGGTTCGCGTGGGTTCTTGGGTGAGGCTGAGAGGAAAGGGTGGAGGCGGTGGAGTTTGTGAGGACGAGGGTGAGGAGATCGGGGACAAAGACGAGGCTAGGGGTTGTTGACGATAGGTCGTCGGTTTCCGGCAAGGTTTCACAGCGAGGCAACGGAGGATTCTTGATGTCGGGTGATCGGGTTCGGGTGCAGGGAAAAGCTGGGGGTTTGAGAGGGTAGGTGTCACGACCCAAAATAGCACATGACTGACCCTTGAATCATATGAAGTCTATAGGACCTCATCTAATTCAAGTAAGCCAAAAGCCCAGAAATCTAAAACCATTTTAAATAATAAATGAAGAAAACTAGTTTAAAGAAGTGAAGAAAACACGTTTTAAAAACAAGGTTTTTTTAAATAAGTAAGCCGAATATGCATTTTTAAATCCTCAAGTTTTTTCTAAAAATTTCGGCAGAGTTTCCTTTGTAAATACTGGCCCCGAACGGGGTACAACAAGAATAATATATGCATAATGATAAAAGGCATCCCCAAGTGAGAGCTAGCTCTTTGTCAATCGACGGTCATAACCACGCAAGCAATATAATATACAACGCCGAAGAGCGAGGATCAAACTGAAAAGGAAACTCAAAACAGCAGGAAATCCATAATAATACAACGCGCGACTCTAAGTTCGAAAGAATAAACAACTTTAATATCTAAGTCTGAAATAAAAAATACAAGTCTGGTTGATGAAATTACTTGATACAACTGATTAAAATAAATACAAGGGTGGTCACGATGCGAGTGAACCCACCTACCAAAGCAATCACCCAGAAAGGAAGCAGTGTGCCAGAAAAGCAGCAATGAAACATGTACGGCAAAACCTACAAGAACTGTGGCACAATGGGGGTGAGTTGCCAACTCGTGAGTAAAAAACATCACAGAGCAGAAATCGTATGTATGACTCAATCCTAGGTCAAACGATCAGTAATAATATATCCTCAATATGAATAGGTGATACTTCAATGGTCATCATATACATAAGTGTGATCCCATATGCTCGTGTCAGTGCCTCAGGTAACAACATATCATAAATATGGGGTATGATCAATGTAATCAACATGAAATCAGTGCCAACTATATCATAAAGTCTAAGTATGTGGATATCATCTAACTATGTAATCAATGCATGCATGCACGTAAATATCATCAAGAGTGTGCATGAAAGTATGAGGATATAACTCAATGGTGTCCCTCGTGACACAAAAAAATCATGGAACCGGAGTGTCCAGCATCGACACTCGAAAACATCATGAAACCTGTGCCCAGCATCGGCATGTAAATCCTCATATATATAGGGCTTTATCGGTCCGGATCGGCCCACGGGCTCCATCAATCCGGATCGGTCCGTATCATCTCCCGACTCTGGTCGGTATCCTCCGGATATCCGCCGAGCCCAAATACTACCACCGGTAGGTAGTGGTCCCTCTGGCAGGCTCATCGTCATCCACACGAAATCTCTCTCTCATCCCGGGGTACCATACCGGGTCCACCATGTACCCGCAAACGGAATCATCCGCCTCCTCGAATCGGGTTTCACATATCACATGTCTCAGAACCGAGAAAACATATGGTGGACGCACTGAAATATCATATCAAGAAAAACCGGGTTTTTAAAACAGTACATGCTTTCTTTTGAAATAACCACGGTTCTCAAATCCAGAAATATCATGGAAACAACATATCTCAATGCGTATAATCATAGAGCATGATGTATGCGACATATAATAGAAATGTAAGCATATCAGTATCTCATGCAACAAATCGTGGGAAACCGCTCATTTAAAGTGAATCCAGTTTTAAAAAAGTATATCATGCGGTTCCCAAATCTCCAAAATCAATCCAGAATCATCTATGAATGTACAAATACGTATGTATGCAAGTAATGGTGTACAATATGTGTATAGACAAGTATGAGTGCACAATAAGTATGTACGGAAGTATGTCGTGCAAGGAGTCATATCCTGATGAAACAGTCCTACTGTGTAGTGACATGGCAATTATCGATGATGAAATGTGTGAGCCGGCAAGCAGGTGTACGTGGAACATACGCATCATCGATAATGGTGCTGGTGTCCTGACAGCATGGGTTTAATATAACAATAACACATTTAAACATGCAATGCGATGCGAATAGCAAGAATATGCGGAAAATGAATAATAAACACAACAGTGAAGAATCTACATCAATATGTAAATGTCATATAGTTTTGCCATTTGAAATAAGACGAATCGGGGTTTTTAGAAAAATAACGGCTACGGTGTTTTTAAGAAAAGATGCGTCTTTTGAAAATATCCGTAGAATCCCTTAGCCTGTCTTTAAAATACTCGTGATTCGTTAGATTTGAAATAGGTATGACTCGGGTCTAGTCTAACATCTACTAAGTAAACTACAAATCTAACTAACAAGCTAATCGAAAGGGTATGGAAACCACCTAAATCTGAGTCGAAATATATATACATATATAATAGTCGGTGATCCCGGCTCAATAGTACCGCGTACGATACAATATATCATATGACATTCTCGAGTCATGAATGCGGATCTATCATCAATATATAGTTCGTACGTAATACGTCGTACGGCATCCCAAATCTGGGAACGGGTCGAATCTCACATTTATCTCATCAATTATCTGGCATCGTTATCATCATATCTCATGAACTGGGTTACTGATCTAAGTCTAGTACAAACTGATACCATCTATATAAATGTAAATGAGTGTGTAAAACACACGTCCAAAGGCCTGCTAAAATCTCATGACGTATCTCATAATACGAATCAAAACATATCACCGATCCCATGGCATCATGCCCAATCTCATCGACTCATCTCCAAATACCATAACAATCCTCATCATCCATGTGTAGGTATACGTATATATATATATATATATATATATACACACATAGTCCCATATCTATGTGTGTCTATATATATATATATATATATATATATATATATATATATATATAGACACACATAGATATGGGACTATGTATATATATATATACATATCTATGTGTGTCTAAATATATATAGACATACATAGATATGTATATATATATATATATATATACATAGTCCCATATCTATGTGTCTATATATATATATATATATATATACGTATCCCCATATACACACAAGTATAACAAAGTAAGTATGTGTATGCGTGTGGGTGTAAACCTATTCTAGGGTTCGCAACTAAGAAACTATACTAGTTTACTTCTAAAAACCCTAATCTAACCATTGAACACCTAAATATATCTTGGTAATCATCCACGTAACCAAAAACACATATATAACAACATATATATATAAGCTATACTACGAACTGCGGGGGTACTATACGCCATCCACCCGACTTCCCCCGTAGATATATATCTACTCACCTTGACCTTCACTTGCTGGAGTCTATGACACCATGCTCATCCTCGTTATCTCAAAGTCCCCGTGGGGTACCTACATATCACATATAGCATCGTAAATGAAATCAAGCACGAAAACCAAAATGTTGCACGAATCACCCATAGGTTAAAACCTATAGTTTACGCATGGAAGGATAACCAAACAACTCTCGATGATCTACGTATAAACGTGAATCGACCGAGGTAAAACACAAATATCAAACTTAAATTCAAAAACGTCACGAAATACAAGGCTGCAACTCAAGAAAATGGTCCCAGATTTTACCCTAACTGAAATCAGCTAATTCTATATATATGGAGGGTCTATTTTACTGGAGATAATGCCACAGAACCAAAACGAACCAATTTGGGAGTACCAAGGCCGCAATTTGCGGCCCAAATGAATAAATTTGTGTCCACAGTGAGGGATTTAGGGCTAGGGTTTTGGGTATAGGTTCTAGGTTGCTTGCTTGTGTCTCTGTATTTGCTAAATATTTTCCAGGTGTCCCGGGTGATAGCAGATACCAAAATACATCACAATTTCCTTAAAATCTGCCGATGTCAGGGTTTCAAAGTTTGGTTTTTGGGGTTTTATTCTCTGGTTTCAGTCCATTTTACAATCCATACAGGGGTTTAAGGTCACTATTAAGCCTCAATTGCACCTTTGGAATCAAAACCCTAAGCTTAACTTTAAATTTTCAAAGTTCACAATTCACCACTAAATCGGTTCTAAACAAATATGGATGCTAAAGTAAATGAAATACGATATTATTTGTGAAAGGATTACCTCATTTGGCAACTCAAGAATTTTCTTGAGTTGTCCAAGTGTCCAAAATGGAAGCTTTCTTGGTCCAATGTGTAGCTAGTGAGCTCATGCATCTTTTTATTGAAATGGGGATGGGGTTTTGATGTGGGGTTGAGGGTGTTTTTCATGGTTGAAGAGGAGGTGGAGGAGGTGCTGCCACGGAGTCAAGGGAGAGAGAAAGAGATGAAGAAAATGAGGGGGAGACAAAAGGGTAAGGCTCTCTCTTGACCCCTCACACTCTCTCACTTGCCCATGCTTATTCATTTCCATTTTCCTTTTTTCTTTTCTTTTATTTCCTTCTCTCCTCAATAGTGAACCCAAAGCAAATAACCATACACCCAAAATCATGTAGGAAAAATGTAACAAGTGTTAAAATGGCATGTGCAACTCATGTGCACCAAAACACGCTTAAAGCCCGATTAGCGATTTTTAATCGCGATTAACACAAAATTAGTGTATAATAAATCGTAAAATTTCATAATTTGAATAAATCACATAAAACACCCTCTTTTCAGTAATTTCCATAATTTTCCAATTTTTTTCCCAATTTATCGGTATTTAATTATACAGCCTTATTAAAATATTCAATATAATATTATTAAATTATAAAAATTCCTAAAAATAATATTTTATTTTTCTGAAATATTACAATCTTCCCCCCTTAAAGAAATTCGGTCCCCGAATTTAAATTTAAATCCCACAATACTAAAACATTTCAGTAAAAAGTCTAAGTCGTCGGGGCTCCGAAATCATCAATACATAAAACGTATTATAGCGCAATGCATGCGCATGAACAATGAGCCGATAACTCAAAAACAAAACTCCGTCATGCATCCCGCAATCATCGGAGTCATGGGGAAGACATCAAATGTCAAATCCAATACGGAAACCAATATGATATAAATCAGAACTATACAAGTAAACATCAAATTTATACATGTAGATATCTGAAGGAAACGCATGCCAAACCATTTTAAGTCACTGTGCGATGCGCATAACACTGCACAGTGGCGGACGTCTATTGTAAGAAAATAACCATATATGTATATATCTTTTGTTTAATATGTACGTTCCGCCGTTTTGAAAACAATTTAGAAGGGTTTCCTTGTTTTAAACGTTTCGTGTCATATCAGACACGTAGGTAAATACTGAGACTATAGCTCCCTTTTTGGAAATCCCTTCGCTAACTATCAATGCATGCAAAATATATCCAGGTACTGTCCTCCGACTAGTCCTGCTCAGTACGTAAACAAATATCAAATATCATAAAAACGTACTGCTCCATAAGAAATCAATCCTAAAATGTGCATATGAATACTACGTGCGTCTGGTGCGCACGGGAATCAAAATCCATATATGTGCCATACATGTGCACAGAAACAACATCTAAGTGCAACCGGTGTGCACAAAACATCTGTCAGACGCAACGTGTGTGCCTGATAGCAAGATCAGGTGCATCTGGTAAGCACGAAGAATCCCGATTTAGTTCATCTGGTGTGCGTCAAAATCGCATCTCATAACATACGCCCAACATGCGCGAAAATCCAAATCGGTGCATCCATCATGCACGAATAAAATCTAAATCATGTGTATCCAACATGCACGAAATCACGAAATCCAATATCAAGCACCAAACATGCGCAAAATCCAATCCAAGCGCGCTAAATATACGCAAGAATCCAAATCAATGCATAGAGTGCACGAAATCAACATCAATATCAGAATTGAAATCGACGGTATACAATAAAGCTCAATCCAAATCAGGTATACCACGGTATATAATCTCATGACCATGGGCATCAGCGTGCACAAATCAAATCGAAACTAAAAATGCAATAACCGTGCACAAATCATAAATCAACACAACGGTGTATAAAGCATATCTCAAGGGTAATAACTATGCACAAAATATAAATACCCAGTAGGTGCAACCATGGTGCACGACAACAAATATCATGAATCTCAGTCATCAAGACTAAATCATGCGAATAGATCGCCCAAAATACCGAAAGCCAAGGTGACGGATACGTGATAATCGAATCACAAAATCACAAATCATAAATACCGTCGTCGATAGTTCCTCCTTCAAAGTTGCGAAGGTGTCGGTGCATCCAATGCTAGCAGAGCAAGATATCTACTTGCCTCCTGTTCATGGTCTGGCGCCTGGTGCTTTTAGGCTCTTGTCTCTCACTGCAGATTGCTAAATGCATAGCTCCTCGGCTCTAGGGCCCAATATGGAATGACAACAAAAACGGTCCCACTTTGGCACATCCTCTACAGATCTCTGGCCAACTATCTCTTCAACGATACCGAACTCTGGCCTGCTAGGTGTGCGCAATATGACCGCTCATGGGTCCAAGTCTTCTCGCATAGTATTCCAGAAAGTTCCTATCGAGCTCTCTCTCAAATCTCGTTTCTGCCGAACTGCCCGGAAGTCATCGTCCTTTACTAAAACTATTTCTTGTTCCAGAATGGCTGCATACTCATCGCGACTCCTTCTGGAAGATATATCCATAATCAATACCTCTGCATGCGTATCACATCTCTGATGTCGGTGGATTGGAACGTCATCTCATCAAGATCTCGTACGAACCTCTTACTCTACTTTTCTCTGCTGTCGACTGCTTCGGACTCTTCTCATCGTGGCTGCATGGACTATGCTCCAACGGCTATACTCGTATCTGGAGTCTCCCAAGCAATGAATCCCATCACATGATATCCGAATGATGTTGAACCATTCGATCGATTTGTCAAAACCTGATAATCCCCCAAGAGATCAACATATTGAGTACAGTTTAATAGTATTCCGGTACATGCCACAGCACCTGTGGACCAACCGTAGAAGGGCAGACCCAAGCCTCACAAATGGCACCGCTAAACTGCCGCAAACCCTAAGGTTCGAAGGCGTTCCATGGTCATTACGTCGATTTAGGATTTCATTCTTCTAGAGGGTCCATAGCATTACTTGCATTTGTCTCTGAATACTTTAAATTTGGAAAATGGGCTCCTGATATTCGATCGTCTCCATCGACTCTCAACGTACCTGCGTGAAGTCGTCTCTAGCTGGAATCAATCAATCTGACGACCTCGCATCGGGGTAAGCGAACGAACCACATGTCCTAGTCCTTCCTCTATGGTGACTAGCGATCTTCTATCATATCTCTAAGTACAACTCGTACCGCAATAGCTCCAATATCTGTGGTGATATCTCGTCGTTCGCAGCAACAACTGGCTCATTTGTCCGCACGCTGCCTCAATCATCAGTTAATAGGTGCATCGACGGTCATCACATTCTGGCTGGGCTCTAGCAGTAGCCTGATCCTCCGGTGCTGATCTGCACGTCCGAGAAATCCCGTAAAAGCGATCCATCAAACGCTCATGGTGCGAAAACACAATAAACGACACCTCCATATATGATCGTATGTCCCAGGAATCACGCCCTGGTCAGTCCTCGTCTGCGACGAGCTTATGCTGACGCAACTCTAGCCGTAGCTCTCTCTGCCCGTGTAATCGTGGCAACAAAATCATAACCAATATCGATGAGGATAGATCATAGGAATGAATATAATACTGTGAAAGGAAATGTACATCCTAAGGCTCCTTAAGCGGAGTGGCGTATCGTAAGTATGCCGCGGAACATACACACGGTACGTCACTCTATTGAAGTCACCTACTCCATCAACCAAAGTCAAGCTATGCGACGAAAGTTCGAGTCTAATACCCCCTCGACTATGTCTAAGTTCCGTAAGGTCAAGCCTAAATTCCGAATATATACAAACGCTCTAGGCTCCACATAGTCAAACATAGACTAGAACCAAGGTTCACCTAGCGCTCTGATACCAACTTTGTCACGATCCGAAATAGCACGTGACTGGCCCTTGAATCATATGAAGTCTATAGGACCTCATCTAATTCAAGTAAGCCAAAAGCCCAGAAATCTAAAACCATTTTAAATAATAAATGAAGGAAAACTAGTTTAAAGAAGTGAAGAAAACACGTTTTAAAAACAAGGTTTTTTTTAAATAAGTAAGCCGAATATGCATTTTTAAATCCTCAAGTCTTTTCTAAAAATTTCGGCAGAGTTTCCTTTGTAAATACTGGCCTCGAACGGGGTACAACAAGAATAATATATGCATAATGATAAAAGGCATCCCCAAGCGGGAGCTAGCTCTTCGTCAATCGACGGTCACAACCACGCAAGCAATATAACAACACCGAAGGGCGGGGATTAAACTGAAAAGGAAACTCAAAACAGCAGGAAATCCATAATAATACAACACGGGACTCTAAGTTCGAAAGAATAAACAACTCTAATATCTAAGTCTGAAATAAAAAAATTACAAGTCTGGTTGATGGAATTACTAGATACAACTGATTAAAATAAATACAAGGGTGGACACGATACGAGTGAACCCTACCAAAGCAATCACCCAGAAAGGAAGCAGTGTGTCAGAAAAGCCGTAATGAAACCTGTACGGCAAAACCTACAAGAACTGTGGCACAACGGGGGTGAGTTGCCAACTCATGAATAGAAAACATCACAGAGCAGAAATCGTATGTATGACTCAATCCTAGGTCAAACGATCAGTAATAATATATCCTCAATATGAATAAGTGATACTTTAATGGTCATCATATACATAAGTGTGATCCCATGTGCTCGTGTCAGTGCCTCAGGTAACAACATATCATAAATATGGGGTATGATCAATGTAATCAACATGAAATCAGTTCCAACTATATCATGAAGTCTAAGTATGTGGATATCATCCAACTATGTAATCAATGCATGCATGCACGTAAATATCATCAAGAGTGTGCATGAAAGTATGAGGATATAACTCAATGGTGTCCCTAGCGACACAAAAAAATTATGGAACCGGAGTGTCCAGCATCGACACTTGAAAACATCATGAAACTTGTGCCCAGCATCGGCATGTAAATCCTCATATATATAGGGCTCTGTCAGTCCGGATCAGCCCACGGGCTCCGTCAGTCCGGATCGGTCCGTATCATCTCTCGACTCTGGTCGGTATCCTCCGGATATCTGCCGAGCCCAAATAGTATCACCGGTAGGTAGTGGTCCCTCTGGCAGGCTCATCGTCATCCATACGAAGTCTCTCTCTCGCCCCGGGATACCATATCGGGTCCACCATGTACCCGCAAACGGAATCATCTGCCTCCTCGAATCAGGTTTCACATATCACATGTGGTGGACGCACTGAAATATTATATCAAGAAAAACCGGTTTTTTAAAACAGTACATACTTTCTTTTGAAATAGCCACGGTTCTCAAATCCAGAAATATCATGAAAACAATATATCTCAATGCGTATAATCATAAAGTATGATGTATGCGACATATAATAGAAATCTAAGCATATCAGTATCTCATGCAACAAATCGAGGGAAACCGCTCATTTAAAGTGAATCCAGTTTTAAAAAAGTATATCATGTGGTTCCCAAATCTCCAAAATCAATCCAGAATCATCTATGAATGTACAAATACGTATGTATGCAAATAATGGTGTACAATATGTGTGTACGCAAGTATGAGCGCACAATAAGTATGTACGCAAGTATGTCATGCAAGGAGTCATATCCTGATGCAACAGTCCTACTGTGTAGTGACATGGCAATTATCGATGATGAAGTGTGTGAGTCGGCAAGCAGGTGTACGTAGAACATACGGATCATCGATAATGGTGCTGGTGTCCTGACAGCATGGGTTTAATATAAGAATAACACGTTTAAACATGCAATACGATGCCAATAGCAAGAATATGCGGAAAATGAATAATAAACACAACAGTGAAGAATCTACATCAATATGTAAATGTCATACAGTTTTGCCATTTGAAATAAGACGAATCGGGGTTTTTAGAAAAATAAGAGTTACGGTGTTTTTAAGAAAAGATGCGTCTTTTGAAAATATCTTTAGAATCCCTTAGCCTGTCTTTAAAATACTCGCGATTCATTAGTTTTGAAATAGGTATGACTCAGGTCTAGTCTAACATCTACTAAGTAATCTACAGATCTAACTAACAAGCTAATCGAAAGGGTATGGAAACCACCTAAATCTGAGTCGATATATATACATATATAATAGTCGGTGATCCCGGCTCAATAGTACCGCGTACGATACAATATATTATATGACATCCTCGAGTCATGAGTGCGGATCTATCATCAATATATAGCTCGTACGTAATCCGTCGTACGGCATCCCAAATCTGGGAACGGGTCGAATCTCACATTTATCTCACCAATTATCTGGTATCCTTATCGTCATATCTCATGAACTGGATTACTGATCTAAGTCTAGTACAAACTGATACCATCTATATAAATGTAAATGCGTGTGTAAAACACACGTCCAAAGGCCCGCTAAAATTTCATGTCGTATCTCATAATACGAATCAAAACATATCACCGATCCCATGGCATCATGCCCAATCTCATCGACTCATCTCCAAATACCATAACAATCCTCATCATCCATGTGTGTGTGTGTGTGTGTGTGTGTGTACACATAGTCTCATACCTATGTGTGTGTGTGTATACGTATCCCCATATACGCACAAGTATAACAAAGTAAGCATGTGTGTGCGTGTGGGTGTAAACCTATTCTATGGTTCGCAACTAAGAAGCTATACTAGTTTACTTCTAAAAACCATAATCTAACCATTGAACACCTAAATATATCTTGATAATCATCCACGTAACCAAAAACACATATATAACAATATATATATAATCTATACTACGAACTGCGGGGGTACTATACGCCATCCACCCGACTTCCCCCATAGATATATATCTACTCACCTTGATCTTCACTTGCTGGAGTCTATGACGCCATGCTCATCCTCGTCGTCTCGAAGTCCCCGTGGGGTACCTACATATCATATATAGTATCGTAAACGAAATCACGCACGAAAACCAAAATGTTGCACGAATCACCCATAGGTTAAAACCTATAGTTTACGCATAGAAGGATAACCAAACAACACTCGACGATCTACGTATAAACGTGAATCGACCGAGGTAAAACACAAATATCAAACTTAAATTCAAAAACGTCACGAAATACAAGGCTGCAACTCAAGAAAATGGTCCCAGATTTTACCCTAACTGAAATCAGCTAATTCTGCATATATGGAGGGTCTATTTTACAGGAGATAATGCAACAGAACCAAAACGAACCAATTTAGGAATACCAAGGCCGCAATTTGCGGCCCAAATGAATAAATTTGCGGCCACAGTGAGGTATTTGGGGCTAGGGTTTTGGGTATAGATTCTAGGTTGCCTTCTTATGTCTCTGTATTTGCTAAATATTTTCCAGGTGTCCCGGATGATAGTAGATACCAAAATACATCACAATTTCCTTAAAATCTGCCGATGTCGGGGTTTCAAAGTTTGGGTTTTGGGGTTCTATTCTCTGGTTTCATTCCATTTTACAATCCATACAGAGATTTAAGGTCACTATTAAGCCTCAATTGCACCTTTGGAATCAAATCAAAACCCTAAGCTTAACTTTAAATTTTCAAAGTTCACAATTCACCACTAAATCGGTTCTAAACAAATATGGGTGCTAAAGTAAATGAAATACGATATTATTTGTGAAAGGATTACCTCATTTAGCAACTCAAGAATTTTCTTGAGTTGCCCAAGTGTCCAAAATGGAAGCTTTCTTGGTCCAATGTGTAGCTAGTGAGCTCATGCATCATTTTATTGAAATGGGGATGGGGTTTTCATGTGGAGTTGAGGGTGTTTTGCATGGTTGAAGAGGAGGTGGAGGAGGTGCTGCCATGGAGTTAAGGGAGAGAGAAAGAGATGAAGAAAATGAGGGGGAGACAAAAGGGTAAGGCTCTCTCTTAACCCCTCACACTCTCTCACTTGCCCAAGCTTATTTCTTTATTCATTTCCATTTTCCTTTTTTCTTTTCTTTTATTTCCTTCTCTCCTCAATAGTGAACCTAAAGCAAATAACCATACACCCAAAATCATGTAGGAAAAATGTAACAAGTGTTAAAATGACATGTGCAAGTCATGTGCACCAAAACACGCTTAAAGCCCGATTAGTGATTTTTAATCGCGATTAACACAAAATTAGTGTATAATAAATCATAAAACTTCATAATTTGACAAAAACATGCTTTTTCGGATGCGATTTTCGGGTTTTTTCGGCGATCGAATTTCAAACACTTTGCTAACAAGTTAGTTAAGGTTTAATATGGCTCTGATACCAGTGTAAGTCCATGATGCACACCCCACAGGTCGCGGGGAGGCGGAATACTTTAAAAACGGTTTTCTCACCTCAAAAGAAACTTGTTTTTGCTTTGCATCATAGACTTTTTCAACTTTAGGATCTTGTTTAAACCTTAGCTTACAAAATTAAACTACAAGAGAGTGCTAACTACTAGGTTAAGAAGTTATACCCTCGTGTCTAGTCCTTCGGTTCTTCAAATGGTTCCTTGCTCCTTGGTTTGGCTTCTTGAACGAAATCGGTTGCCGGTCTCCTTTGTGTCGAAGATGGATCCACCCGAGGACCTATGGTCAAGCTCCAACCTCCATGAGATAACTTAGTGATCAAACTTGCTAAGAGAGAAGACTAAGTTCATGTAGAGTGAGTGTATTGGATTATTTGATCTCAAAGCTCATTGTTTTGCAACACATGCAAGTGTATGAGCTTGAGGAAGAAGGAGAGAAGAAAACTTAGGAGTGAGAATCCTTTTGTGATAATAATCATAGAAATGAGAAGAGAGATTGGTTAAGTATTTTGCCAATAATTCAACCATGGTATATTAAATCATATAATCTACAACCATGCTTGAATAGTGGCTCCAAAAGAAATAAACAAATACTTAGCCATCTTTCAACCCATGCCTCCTAATTTCCACCTCATTAATTCTTTAATGAAAAAGAATAAAACAATAATGAGGTGTCTCCTTCTAGAAGGTCAATCTTGTGAATTTACAAGAATGCCCTTTTTCCGTATTTTCATACCCGTATCCGTATTCCGAAAAATACGGATACACTGAGATCAGTATAATCCAATACTACAATACTAGTATCCGGCTTAAACCAAAGCCTACCAGTATTATCCGTCCGATCGTGATTCGAGTAGCCAGTACACGAATGCGATCGAAACCCTGCCGTAAGACCATACGGCGTCTACATCGTTTTGCCTGATCTAGGGAAACCCTCTGTGTGGGACTCTAAAAACTCGACAGTACGCTGGCAGTGGGTTTAACCACAAGTCCGTCAGTGGCACTAGCTGTACGTAACGACAACCCAGGTACCTGTCGAAAAGGAGGCCGACGAGTGAACTCGTCCGTAACCCCTACTGAGCCTATCCGTGATAATATCCGCGCAGTCCGGTCTGTTCGTCTGAGAGTATCGCATGTATGGTCTAGGGAGGTGGTAAACGTCAGACCCCTAACAACCGTACAAGTCATGCCGGTGAGGCTCAAGACCATCCGATTATCTACTGGTCAGTCCACCAGTAATTCCCTATCAGTCCTGGCCAGGGACTTATGGTAATGACCAACCGATCACAGTGCGATATCGACTCCCTATACCGGGAGAGACGAATCCCTAACAGTCGCTCACTGCCTCCATGTGGTTCGGGACTGTACCCAACTAAAACCTGTTTGCACGACTCCTTTGAGTCGTGGTAGGGTAGTAATCAAAGTACAGTGGGAACTCATATGAGACAAATGACGACCTCAAGTCGATAGACTGTCTGCACAAATGTCACCTGAGAACTGCTATCTGAAGTTAGGTATAATACCATCCAGTCAGTTCTTGGCGAGTCATGTCGGGTGTACTCACACTCAGTGAGCATCTGTATACAATCTTAGGTGCACATCACCAATGGCTGTGGGACCAATCCATCGCCCCTCGTCAGGGTCTAGATATATATACACTAGTCTACTCCGGAGCATCGATGCCCAGTCTCGATACTCCTGCGACCAGGGACATTCAAGGATGTGCCTATTGACTATCCAGCTCCCACAAGTATGACTGCCATCACAACGCCGGTAGTCAGGCAAACACCCTACAGGCTTTATCAACATGTATATATAAATACAAAGTAAAATATATCACACGTTAAGATAAAGACAAACCAAATAGTGTACTATCATATCAAGCAAGATTGTCATGTACATACATATCCCAAGCATCCTGCACAATGAAGGCATCTAGGGCATATATATCCAACAATCTCCCACTTGCACTAAGGCCTGTAATTGGTGCAATGAGTAACCACTGTCTGCACTAGATCCAGTTGCTGGCGTACCGCATGCCCAACATATCAAACAGCCTCTCGAATTGGACTTGAGAGATGGTCTTGGTGAATGGATCTGTCGTGTTATCTTTTGTGTCCACTCTCTGCACTTCGATCTCCCGGCGATCCACGATCTCCCTGATCAGGTGATACCGCTTCAAGATATGCCTGGATTTCTGATGGTACCTTGGTTCCTTCGCTAATGCTACATCCCCATTGTTATCAAAATACAAAGGTATTGGATTAGCAATGGACGGAACCACCTGAAGTTCAGAGATGAACCTCTTCATCCAGACAGCCTCTTTCACGGCATCGTTAGCAGCTATATACTCAGCCTCCATAGTTGAGTCTGCGACGGTATCTTGTTTGGAACTCCTCCAACATACCGCCCCTCCATTGAGGGTAAACATAAAACCCGAAACGGATTTAGATTCATCTTTGTCACTTTAGAAGCTGGAGTCGATAAAGGCCTCTACCTGTAGGTCCCCATTACCGTAAACCAAGAACATCTCCTTAGTCCTTCTCAGGTACTTGAGAATTTTCTTTACAGCTATCCAATGTCTCTCACCTGGGTCAGACTGATACCTGCTTACCACACTAAGTGCGTAAGCTACATCTGGTCTCGTACATAACATCGCATACATTATGGATCCTACTGCCGAAGCATAGGGTATAATGCCCATGCGAGCCCTCTCTTCATCAGTCTTTGAAGACATCTCTTTGGAGAGGGTGATCCCGTGACAAGCGGGTAAATTACCACTCTTGGAATCTTCCATACTAAATCTCTTTAGTATAGTGTCAATATACCCGGACTATGAAAGTCCCAACATCCTTTTGGATCTATCACGACAGATCTTAATGACCAGAATGTAGGATGCATCTCCCAAGTCTTTCATGGAGAATTTCTGTGAAAAGAAGAGCTTTACTGATTGTAGCACAGAGACATTATTCCTTATCAGTAGTATGTCGTCGACGTACAAAATGAGGAAGACTACTGCTCCTTCTACAATCTTCCTATAAATGCATGGTTCATCTACATTTTTGATAAAGTCAAATTCTTTGACCGTCTCATCAAAGCAGATGTTCCAACTCCGCGATGCTTGCTTTAATCCATAAATGGATTTAAGCAACTTGCACACTTTTCCGCTGCTCCCACTGTCTAAGAAACCTTCTGGTTGATCCATGTAAACACTTTCTTCTAAATGTCCATTTAGAAAAGCTGTTTTTACGTCCATCTGCCAGATTTCATAGTCATGGAAGGCAGCAATGGCAAGCAGGATCTGGATGGATTTAAGCATAGCTACTGGGGAAAAGGTTTCATCATAGTCCAATCCCGGTCTTCGACGAAAACCTTTTGCAACGAGTCTAGCTTTGTAGGTTTCCACTTGTCCAAATGCACCAATCTTCTTTTTGAAGACCCATTTGCATCCAACTGGTTTCACCCCAGGAGGAGCAACATCTAAAGTCCAAACTTTATTGGTGTACATGGATTCCATTTCGGATCTCATAGCATCCAGCCACTTCACCGAGTCTTTACTCGTGATAGCCTGCTGAAAATTGGTAGGCTCATCATCATCGATGATGCAATCCTCTCGATCCCCATCTACAAGAAACCCATAGTATCTTTCATGAGGACGAGAAAGCCTACCAGATCTGCGGAGCGGCGTTGGTTCGTCGGGCTCTATTGAAACTTGAGGTTCTACTAAGTCCTCGGCAGCAGTTTGAGGTTCTGGAATTTCTTCCAGCTCTACTGCGCTCCCACTAATTTCTTTTGCAAGAAATTCGCTCTCTAAGAAGACAATGTGGCGAGCGACAAACACCTTTTGTTCTTCAGTGTGGTAGACAATATATCCCCTTGAATGCTTGGGGTATCCCACAAACTTGCACAAAACCGATCGTGCATCGAGCTTGTCCGGATTATGCTTTTTAACAAATGCCGGACACCCCCATATCTTGATATACTTGAGACATGGTCTCTTCCCGCTCCACATTTCATATGGAGTGGTAGGCACAGATTTAGTCGGAACTCTATTCAATAGATATGCTGCTGATTCTAGCGCAAAACCCCAGAAGGAAAGTGACAACTCAGCACTACTCATCATTGAACGCACCATGTCTAGTAGCGTGCGATTCCTCCTTTCTGATACACCATTAAGCTGAGGTGTATAAGGTGGAGTAAGCTGAGAGAGAATTCCATTCTCTTTTAAGCATTCAAGGAAACTGGTACTTAAGTATTCTCCACCTCGATCAGATCAAAGTGTCTTAATGCTTTTACCAGTCTGTTTCTCTACTTCATTTTTATACTCCTTAAACTTCTCAAAAGCCTCGGACTTATGCTTCATTAAAAACACATGTCCATACCTAGAGAAGTAATCAGTAAAAGTGATGAAGTAGGAGTGACCACTTCGTGCAAGTGTAGATATCGGACCACATACATCGCTGTGTACAAGTCCCAAGAGTTCCGTGGCTCTTTCTCCGTGTCCGGTGAACGGAGATTTGGTCATTTTTCTTTTGATACATGATTGACAAGTTGCATATGATGAATATTCAAACGGATCTAAATATCCATCTTTATGTAACTTAGTCAACCTTGTTTCATTTATATGACCAAGTCTACAATACCATAAGAAGGCTTGGTTTGAATCTGGAGCCTTCCTTTTAAGCGTGTTTTGAATATTGAAAACTTGAGGTTGATTAAGTATGTATATGCCATTTTCCAGTGTGCCAAACCCAATCATTTCTTGATTTAGTAGAATGTTCATGACATTTCTTTCAAGTGCAAAATTATATCCTTCATTAGATAACAAAAATGCTGATATAATATTACACAGCATACTGGAAATACAAAAACAGTTGTACAACACCAAAATGTGCTCACTAGTCAACCCCAGGTGATATTCCCCCATTGCAACAGCATCTACGTGCATTCCATTGCCCATCCGGAGAGTCATATCACCTGTCTTCAGTGCTCTAAGGTTTCTCAGAGCCTGCAAAGAATTACAGATATGAGAACCAGAACCGGTATCAAGTACCCATGATGTAGAGTTTACTGAAAGACAATTTTCGATTACAAACACACCTGAAGCAGCAGCAGCAGCTTGCTTCGTGTCCTTGGCTTTGAAAGCCAAGCAATCCTTCTTCCAGTGCCCTTGCTTGTGACAATAATAGCATTCGTCTTTATCCGCCTTCATCCTTCCTGCCTTGTTCGTTCCCTGCACCTTCTTGACCCCGCCTTTCGGTTTAGTGGCTTTCATCTTCTTCTTCCCTTTAGCTTTCGCTTTAGATTTAGAAGAGGATGATTGACCAACATACAGAACGGGGGTCTTCTCCTTTTTCAAGGAGGTCTCTGCTACCCTCAGCATGTTGAGGAGCTTTGAAAGATCAGCTTCCATTTCGTGCATGTTGAAGTTCAGCACGAACTAAAAGAAGGTGTGGGAAAGTGACTGCAAAATCAAGTCGATGTACAACTCATTCTCTAGCACGCATCCCGGGTTTGCGAGTTCTTCAATAAGGATGATCATTTTCAGGACGTGCTCTCCTACAGGTGATCCTGAAGCTAACCTCATTTGGAATAGTTTCCTTGAGGTCTCGTACCTCGCGATACGGGAGTGCTCTCCATACAGTTCCTTGCAATAGAGAAAGATGGATATAATATCCATGCTCTCGTGCTGTTTCTGGAGTTCATTGTTCATGGACGCCAGCACGATACACTTAGCTCTCTCGCAGTCTAGATCCCAAGTTTTACGAACTTCCTTGTCCGCAACTGAGGAATCTGGTCCTGGGATAGGGGGAGGAACAGCGGTGGTAACATATGCAATTTTGTCATAAGTCAGTGTAATGTTGACGTTCCTTAGCCAATCTTTATAGTTTGGCCCGATCAGTGTATTTTTTTCAAGTAATAGTTTTAGTCCCATTATGGTAGCTGCCAGAGAGAGAGAAAAGAAACACTAAGCATATGCTCTTGTAAGTTTAGATTGGTTTATTAGTTTATCTAAACAGGATGGCTCCCACTGTTTCCTCAAATCCTTCTTCAAACCCTAAAATAAAAATTAGTCAGGATTTAATCGCACGTCACAATACTTGCTTAACCTTTCAGCCAGGCCAGTGTTGGTACTTCGAGGGAGGTTTTCCAACGCTTTCGCGAATTTCCTTAATTATATAATCTCTTTTCCCTGGAGGCGTAGCCCCACTAACACCTTTCTAGACACCTAGTTAGTTTATAGTATTGATTGTTAAGTGAGAAAATCTCCCGAGAGTAATCCTACTCATCAGTGGGATCGGGATCCAACTATCATCGCATGATGCCTTAGATGGAAGCCACTTAAGTCACCACACTCCAGAAGATATGCTAAATCTGCAAGTTTCCTTTATGTTTGAAACTCCCGATGTGATTTTTACCCCAAGCTCTTATGACCTTGATATAGGCCAACAAATCATAAGATGCAAGTCAAGTTCTACCCGTCGTTGTCCTGATTAATTTAGATCCATCCGTACTCGCCCTTGACGTAGGCCAACAAGGCTGTACGACTGTTCTAAACTAATGCATCTATCTATGCAATAAATAAGCAACACATTGCTACCATACACTATGCCTTGACGTAGGCCAACAAATACAGCATGAATACGATGTGCTGTTTATTTGAAACGACGGAGGGTTACGGCTGGTTTTTGGAGAAACCGTTAACGTAGTGAACTTGATATGATCGAAGGAACCAAGATAGCTTTTTAAAAGGAGTGGTTTAAGCTCCGCATTTAAAATTTGCTTTTTGAAGAAAACCGAGTGGTTTTGAAATTGTTCCAACGATTTAGTTTAGGTTTATTTTCTTTGCATTAATGAATTAATGTTGTCCCATCATTTAATTCTACCATTGCAAAAAACAACGAAAATACAACGTACACTTATACCATCCGCATTCGCCACTGGGCCCCGTCATCACCCGTTAGGTTACTTAACTAACGACAGAGCGGGGGCTGGACTAACGCGGGTATAAAACATAAGCAACGCCTAATAAATATCATATATAGATATATCCATTCGTCGCACTCAATAATATGCATTCCAGATCGCAGATGAACATATTGGATATACTAGGAATACTGCACTTCGTTTAAGCCCATAACGAAGGACGGGTTCCGCGGTCGTGATGAATAGCCAAAACCCCACCCTAGACCCCTACGGGTGCGGCAAACTACCCCCAAAGTACCAGAAGTGAAGCAGTCTCTCTCAACAACGTGAGTAGGCCACTAAGCACTTCAAAATACCCGGTAGTTTGTGCACCCCTCTTTGGGTCTATCCTAGGAGCAGAAACAGTAAAAGAAATAATACAACGGTGGCTACAACCTCAACCCGGATGTGCCCCGCAAAAATAATATTACATCAATTTTACAAATTACATTGAATAAAAGAAAAGAAAACACTCGTTTCATACCCCCCCAGCTATTCATCACGATGATCCAATAAGATTCATATACACAAACCAATCATCACAGATATGTGCAACCCCCACTAATCATCGTATAGCTATTAGCAGACGTTTCAAAACACATAAAACATTACAGAAGAACCGATTAGCTAAAGCAATTAGAATTTCGATCGATTAAGCAATTTTGAATCCACCCTCAGTTTAACACAGTACACAAAATATCTGGGAAGAAACAAAATATCCCAAAAATCACAATTCCAGAAAATAAGAATAACAGAAAAAGTTTGGACTGAATCGGAGTCGACTCGGCCGCGGATCGGCGGCAGAACGCATAGTTCTGCCGCAGATCCATACGGTCTAACCGATTCACGAGTCCAAATTTTTTCTGTGTTCTTAAAAAGGCCTGCATGAATTTTTAAGATCTCTGGAAAAAAATTTAGACCGGTTTTCAAAATCGACAGAAACATGCTTTTTCGGATGCGATTTTCGGGTTTTTTCGGCGATCGAATTTCTAACACTTTGCTAACAAGTTAGTTAAGGTTTAATATGGCTCTGATACCGGTGTAAGTCCATGATGCACACCCCACGGGTCGCGGGGAGGCGGAATACTTTAAAAACGGTTTTCTCACCTCAAAAGAAACTTGTTTTTGCTTTGCATCATAGATTTTTCCCACTTTAGGATCTTGTTTAAACCTTAGCTAACAAAATTAAACTACAAGAGAGTGCTAACTACTAGGTTAAGAAGTTATACCCTCGTGTCTAGTCTTTTGGTTCTTCAAATGGTTCCGTGCTCCTTGGTTTGGCTTCTTGAACGAAATCGGTTGCCGGTCTCTTTTGTGTCGAAGATGGATCCACCCGAGGACCTATGGTCAAGCTCCAACCTCCATGAGATAACTTAGTGATCAAACTTGCTAAGAGAGAAGACTAAGTTCATGTAGAGTGAGTGTATTGGATTATTTGATCTCAAAGCTCATTGTTTTGCAACAAATGCAAGTGTATGAGCTTGAGGAAGAAGCAGAGAAGAAAACTTAGGAGAGAGAATCCTTTTGTGATAATAATCATAGAAATGAGAAGAGAGAATGGTTAAGTATTTTGCCAATAATTTAACCATGGTATATTAAATCATATAATGTACAACCATACTTGAATAGTGGCTCCAAAAGAAATAAACAAATACTTAGCCATCTTTCAACCCATGCCTCCTAATTTCCACCTCATTAATTCTTTAATGAAAAAGAATAAAACAATAATGAGGTGTCTCCTTCTAGAAGGTCAATCTTATGAATTTACAAGAATGCCCTTTTTCCGTATTTTCATACCCGTATCCGTATTCCGAAAAATACGGATACACTGAGATCAGTATAATCCAATACTACAATACTAGTATCTGGATTAAACCAAAGCCTACCAGTATTATCCGTCCGATCGTCATTCGAGTAGCCAGTACACGAATGCGATCGAAACCCTGCCGTAAGACCATACGGCGTCTACATCGTTTTGCCTGATCCAGGAAAACCCTCTGTGTGGGACTCTAAAGACTCGACAGTACACTGGCAGTGGGTTTAACCACAAGTCCGTTAGTGGCACTAGCTGTACGTAACGGCAACCCAAGTACCTATCGAAAAGGAGGCCGACGAGCGAACTCGTCCGTAACCCCTACTGAGCCTGTCCGTGACAATATCCGCGCAGTCCGGTCTGTTCGACTGAGAGTATCGCATGTATGGTCTAGGGAGGTGGTAAACGTCAGACCCCTAACAACCGTACAAGTCGTGCCGGTGAGGCTCAAGACCATCCAAGAATCTACTGGTCAGTCCACCAGTAATTCTCTATCAGCCCTGGCCAGGGACTTATGGTAACGACCAACCGATCACAGTGCGATATCGACTCCCTATACCGGGAGAGACGAATCCCTAACAGTCGCTCACTGCCTCCATGTGGTTCGGGACTGTACCCAACTAAAACCTGTTTGCACGACTCTTTTGAGCCGTGGTAGGGTAGTAATCAAAGTACAGTAGGAACTCACACGAGACAAATGATGACCTCAAGTCGACAGACTATGTGCACAAATGTCACCTGAGAACTGCTATCTGACGTTAGGTATAATACCATCCAGTCAGTTCTCGACGAATCCTGTCCGGTGTACTCACACTCAGTGAGCATATGTATACAATCTTAGGTGCACATCACCAATGGCTGCGGGACCAATCCATCGCCCCTTGTCAGGGTCTAGATATGTATACACTAGTCTACTCTGGAGCATCGATGCCCAGTCTCGATACTCCTGCGACCAGGGACATTCAAGGATGTGCCTATTGACTATCCAGCTCCTACAAGTATGACTGACATCACAACGCCGGTAGTCAGGCAAACACCCTACGGGCTTTATCAACATGTATATATAAATACAAAGTAAAATATATCACACGTTAAGATAAAGACAAACCAAATAGCGTACTATCATATCAAGCAAGATTGTCATGTACATATATATCCCTAGTATCCTACACAATGAAGGCCTCTAGGGCATATATATCCAACTACAACTACGCAAGCAATATAATATACAACGCCGAAGGGTGAGGATCAAACTGAAAAGGAAACTCAAAACAGCAGGAAATCCATAATAATACAACGTGCGACTCTAACGTCGAAAGAATAAACAACTCTAATATCTAACTCTGAAATAAAAAATAAAAGTCTGGTTAATGGAATTACTAGATACAACTGATTAAAATAAATATAAGAGTGGTCATGATGTGAGTGAACTCATCTACCAAAGCAATCACCCAGAAAGGAAGCAGTGTGCCAGAAAAGCCGCAATGAAACGTGTACGGCAAAACCTACAAGAACTGTGGTACAACGGGGTGAGTTGCCAACTGATGAGTAGAAAACATCACAGAGCAGAAATCGTATGTATGACTCAATCCTAGGTCAAACGATCAGAAATAATATATCCTCAATATGAATAAGTGATACTTCAATGGTCATCATATACATAAGTGTGATCCTATGTGCTCGTGTCAGTGCCTCGGGTAACAACATATCATAAATATGGGGTATGATCAATGTAATCAACATGACATCAGTGCCAACTATATCATGAAGTCTAAGTATATGGATATCATCCAACTATATAATCAATGCATGCATGCACGTAAATATCATCAAGAGTGTGCATGAAAGTATGAGGATATAACTCAATAGTGTCCCTCGCGACACAAAAAAATCATGGAACCGGAGTGTCCAGAATCGACACTCGAAAACATCATGAAACCTGTGCCCAGTATCGGCATGTAAATCCTCATATATATAGGGCTCCGTCAGTCCGGATCGGCCCACGGGCTCCATCAGTCCGGATCGGTCCGTATCATCTCTCGACTCTGGTCGGTATCCTCCGGATATCTGCCGAGCCCAAATACTATCACCGGTAGGTAGTAGTCCCTCTGGAAGGCTCATCGTCATCCACACGAAATCTCTCTCTCGCCCCGGGGTACCATACTGGGTCCACCATGTACCCGCAAACGGAATCATCCGCCTCCTCAAATCGGGTTTCACATATCACATGTCTCAGAACCGAGAAAACACATGGTGGACGCACTGAAATATCATATCAAGAGAAACCAGGTTTTTAAAACAGCACATGCTTTCTTTTGAAATAGTCACGGTTCTCAAATCCAGAAATATCATGGAAACAACATATCTCAATGCGTATAATCATAAAGCATGATGTATGCGACGTATAATAGAAATGTAAGCATATCAGTATCTCATGCAACAAATCGAGGGAAACCGCTCATTTAAAGTGAATCCAGTTTTAAAAAAGTATATCATGCGGTTCCCAAATCTCCAAAATCAATCCAGAATCATCTATGAATGTACAAATACGTATGTATGCAAGTAATGGTGTACAATATATGTGTACGCAAGTATGAGTGCACAATAAGTATGTACGCAAGTATGTCGTGCAAGGAGTCATATCCTGATGCAACAGTCCTACTGTGTAGTGACATGGAAATTATCGATGATGAAGTGTGTGAGCCGACAAGCAGGTGTACGTGGAACATACGCATCATCGATAATGGTGTTGGTGTCCTGACAGCATGGGTTTACTATAACAATAACACATTTAAACATGCGATGCGATGCGAATAGCAAGAATATGCGGAAAATGAATAATAAACACAACAGTGAAGAATCTACATCAATATGTAAATGTCAAACAGTCTAACATCTACTAAGTAAACTACTGATCTAAATAACAAGCCAATCGAAAGGGTATGGAAACCACCTAAATCTGAATCGATATATATATACATATATAATAGTCGGTGATCCCGGCTCAATAGTACCACGTACGATACAATATATCATATGACATTCTCGAGTCATGAGTGCAGATCTATCATCAATATATAGCTCGTACGTAATCCATCGTACGGCATCCCAAATCTGGGAACGGGTCGAATCTCACATTTATCTCATCAATTTTCTAGTATCCTTATCATCATATCTCATGAACTGGGTTACTGATCTAAGTCTAGTACAAACTGATACCATCTATATAAATGTAAATGTGTGTGTAAAACACACGTCCAAAGGCCCGCTAAAATCTCATGTCGTATCTCATAATACGAATCAAAACATATCACCGATCGCATGGCATCATGCCCAATCTCATCGACTCATCTCCAAATATCATAACAATCCTCATCATCCATGTGTAGGTATACGTATATATATATATACACACACATAGTCACATACCTATGTGTGTGTGTGTGTGTATACGTATCCCCATATACGCACAAGTATAACAAAGTAAGTATGTGAGTGCGTGTGGGTGTAAACCTATTCTAGGGTTCGCAACTAAGAAGCTATACTAGTTTACTTCTAAAAACCCTAATCTAACCATTGAACACCTAAATATATCTTGATAATCATCCACGTAACGAGAAACACATATATAACAATATATATATAAGCTATACTACGAACTGCGGGGGTACTATACGCCATCCACCCGACTTCCCCCGTAGATATATATCTACTCACCTTGACCTTCACTTGCTGGACTCTATGACGCCATGCTCATCCTCATCATCTCGAAGTCCCCATAGGGTACGTACATATCATATATAGCATTGTAAACGAAATCACGCACGAAAACCAAAATGTTGCACGAATCACCCATAGGTTAAAACCTATAGTTTACGCATGGAAGGATAACCAAACAACTCTCGACGATCTACGTATAAACGTGAATCGACCGAGGTAAAACACAAATATCAAACTTAAATTCAAAAACGTCACGAAATACAAGGCTGCAACTCAAGAAAATGGTCCCAGATTTTACCCTAACTGAAATCAGCTAATTCTGCATATATGGAGGGTCTATTTTACTGGAGATAATGCCACAGAACCAAAACGAACCAATTTGGGAGTACCAAGGCCGCAATTTGCGGCCCAAATGAATAAATTTGCGTCCACAGTGAGGGATTTGGGGCTAAGATTTTGGGTATAGGATCTAGGTTGCCTGCTTGTGTCTCTGTATTTGCTAAATATTTTCCAGGTGTCCCGGGTGGTAGCAGATACCAAAATACATCACAATTTCCTTAAAATCTGCCGACGTCAGGGTTTCAAAGTTTGGGTTTTGGGGTTCTATTCTCTGGTTTCAGTCCATTTTACAATCCATACAGGGGTTTAAGGTCACTATTAAGCCTCAATTGCACCTTTGGAATCAAATCAAAACCCTAAGCTTAACTTTAAATTTTCAAATTTCACAATTCACCACTAAATCAGTTCTAAACAAATATGGGTGCTAAAGTAAATGAAATACGATATTATTTGTAAAAGGATTACATCATTAGGCAACTCAAGAATTTTCTTGAGTTGCCCAAGTGTCCAAAATGGAAGCTTTCTTGGTCCAATGTGTAGCTAATGAGTTCATGCATCTTTTTATTGAAATAGGGATGGGGTTTTGATGTGGGGTTGAGGGTGTTTTGCATGGTTGAAGAGGAGGTGGAGGAGGTGCTGCCATAGAGTTAAGGGAAAGAGAAATAGATGAAGAAAATGAGGGGGAGACAAAAGGGTAAGGCTCTCTCTTGACCTCTCACACTCTCTCACTTGCCCATGCTTATTTCTTTATTCATTTCCATTTTCCTTTTTTCTTTTCTTTTATTTCCTTCTCTCCTCAATAGTGAACCCAAAGCAAATAACCATACACCCAAAATCATGTAGGAAAAATGTAACAAGTGTTAAAATGACATGTGCAAGTCATGTGCACCAAAACACGCTTAAAGCCGGATTAGTGATTTTTAATCGCGATTAACACAAAATTAGTATATAATAAATCGTAAAATTTCATAATTTGAATAAATCACATAAAACACCTTCTTTTCAGTAATTTCCATAATTTTCCAATTTTTTTCCCAATTTATCGGTATTTTATTATACAGCCTTATTAAAATATTCAATATAATGTTATTAAATTATAAAAATTCCCAAAAATAATATTTTATTTTTCTGAAATGTTACAGTAGGAGAGAGGGAGAAAGGTGGCGGCGAGTGGAGTCGACGACGGCGAGGTGGTGACGGTGAGATGCAGGCGAGGTCGGGGGCTGTGGGTTCACGAGGCGAAGGCGGGAGAGCAAAGCATGTGAGGGAGAGAGAGGAGCATGGGATAATATATATATATATATAGGGTAGAGAGAGCCACGAAAGGGGAGAGAGAGGGAAGATCTGTGAGTTGGGATTTAGGAAAAATAAAAAGAATTGATTATATAGCAAGAGAGAGGGGGGAAAGGATTTGAATATTAAAAAATATTTAGAAATATCCTTTTTGTTAAGAACGTGTGTGTGTGTGTGTGTGTGTGTGTGTGTAAGTTAGTTCAATGTATGAAGAATATAATATTGTATATTTTGAGATTTTGGTTAAAATAAAAATTGTCCAAAACATGCCAGGGTCAGATCTAAAATTATGGTTTAAAAATACGGATAATATATGTGTTAACCAAAACCAAAATGCGATATCCGGTTAAAGAAAATACATACCCCCAAGAACGGATATACGTAGTATGCACGTAACGATCCAAACGAGTCCGTTTCACTAAATTGGACGTGAACACGATGCACGAATGCTACCACAGGGTCAGGGGTATGATGCGGGCCATGCTAGATATTTTTAAAATATATTATTTGATTATAATTGTATTATTAAAAAAAATGCAGATGCCAGATATAATGCAGGTAAACGGAACATATGCGAGCACGAATTCTCAAAACCAGCAGGGATAAAATGTGAACAAGAACCAAGACGGGTTTCAAGCATTTGGGTCGGGTCGGATACTAAAAACAGATACCAAAACACTATCCGCGCCCAAAACCAATAACACCAAGAAATAGCCACAGGAAAATAATAAAAAAGAATATGGTATAACTGAACCAGGGTGTTACATTCTACCCACATTACAAGAAATTTCGTCCTCGAAATTTGAAGAACGAAAAATATAAGGCCGCGAACTAATTACAAGGATCGATGAAAATAGATGGGTATAAAAAGTTAAGGTTCAAGGAAACAAATGAGGGTATGAAGAGTTACAGTCTTGGCACGAGAAATCGGCGTGCCGAAGGAAATCAAATCAGTGGAAACAAATTAAGAATAGAACTCTAAGTTACTCAAACAGAATGACACATTGTAACCATACCGCGGTATATAGGTACAATATCGTAATTCCATCCCAGTCGCCCGAATCCTATAATTAGAGTCAAGGAAATATGCAGCATGACGCACTGAGGGAAACCTAGACATGTGATTCTAACCTAAAAGGTCGGCAAAACCCAGACTAACTTTGACGTCAGCCTGGCTCTGATACCAACAAAACCTTGTCACGCCCCGATCCCAAAATATGGAATACGGAGAGCAACGAAGGCCAGCCGTGCTACCTACGGTAAGGAAAGATCCTTCCATAGTCACATAAGGCTGTCTAGCTTAACCTGTCAAAAATAAATTCCAATACCAAAAGAAATAATACTGATAATCATGCTGCAACGAAACCACAAAGAATACTAAAAATGGGTCCACTAGCTAATTGATGCAAATAAAAATCTGATACAATAGATTTGAAATAAAATAAGATCCAAAAGAGATACATAAGTCCTAATGTCCCATAAGGGCGCACATGCTAAATACTAACAGAAAGGAAATAAACCTACGGGTTACTGATCTTTGGCAAAGTCCTGATAGCCGCTGTAGTCCTGCTCATCCTGAAAATCTGTCTCTAAATCTGAGATAGCAAATCTCAGAGATGTCAGAATATCCAAGTAAGTACTCAACGTATAAGGTGTGTGTGTGGTATGATAACATGAATATATGAAACTAGTGAAGCCCGTGTGCGCAAGTAAAAACAGATATAAAAAAATAAATACCTGGATACTATGAAACAAACATGTAAGAGGTCAAATCATAACCTAACTGGTCACTAAAAGGTAAACTATCATATCGTAAGCTCGAGTGTGTGCGTCAACCTCTGCAGGAGTATTCCTAACTCAAGAGTGGTGCCCCAGGGGCTAGGAAACATGGGCCCAACTATGGAATGAACAAGCGACCGATATAGCCCGGTACGAGCTGTAAACATGCGACCGATATAGCCCGGTACGAGATGTAAATATGAGACCGATAAAGCCCGGTACGAGATGTAAACATGAGACCGATATAACCCGGTACGAGCTGTAAACATGCGACCGATATATCCCGGTACGAGCTGTAAACATGCGACCGATATAGCCCGGTACGAGCTGTAAACATGAGACCGATATAGCCCGGTACGAGCTGTAAACATAAGACTGATATAGCCCGGTACGAGCTGCCGGCATGGGACTCCTGAGATCCTGTTGTACGAACGCACACTCAAACTACCCCAACACCCGCGTATTTATAGCTACTATGGTAATGACTAGATCACTAATTAAGAATGCTGAAAAGACAAGAACTTGCGGTATGGTAATTGTATGGAAATAAAACTGGTGAATAGTCTTGTGTCATGGCATGTAGTTCAGCATTCTAATTAGAGATCTCGTCCATTAAGACTAGAGTAATGAATAGTCAAGACATGTCGAAAGTAATTGTTATCTGGTACTGGTAACTACATGAAGGCGGTGTACAAGCTGGTATGAGTCATAATTGTTATCTTTACCGTTAACTTTAATATGGGTATATTAATCATAATCTGACTAGAAATATATAAATGCGAGATAGGTTAACAACTTCCGAACTTTATTTATAGTTAAAATAAATCTCATTTTAAAACCACACTTGCTAATTATTCTTACTTGCAGCATAAAAGTTTGCATATATATATATATATATATATATATATATATATATATATATATATATATATATTGTATAATATAACGAAAAATAGGTACTAACACATTTCTCTTTTATTCTAACAGGAATGCAGATGTGCATCGACCAAAAGTAGAGCATGAATACTTGCCTTGAGGATAAGGGTCACGGGAAAACGATGTACGAAGATGCGAGGCACGAACTCAGCTAGGATTCAACTTGGGACCAGAGTTATACGATCTGCCTAGATTGATTTATCCATATACAATTGGATATAACCAAACATGCGCATTAACAAGCACGTTGTACTATATAACAGTAACATGATATAATCGGGTTCCGGTATACAACTAGACATGTAATAAACAGTACAGATACGAATGGATATCTGAAAAGGGTAAAATAGTAACATGGGATGCACAATGAAATAAACATGAAATATTTTTATTCATATGGATATAAATACAACGACATAGCATGCAGCAAGAGAAACTTGCCTGATCGGATCTCACGACGGGATGCGTACGCTGCGTCCGACGTCGGGTAAACGTCGCAATGCACACGCGCCTACAGAGCAGGACCAAGTTATGCAAGAACATGACCATACTGGTTGGGGACGACGACTAGATCACCCGGATCATCGGCGACGGGCACGGCTCCGACGGTGACCGAAAGAATGCGGAATCAAGAAACAAGAAGAAAAGGGCTGTAGTGGTTGCAGGGTGCATTGAGTCGTCTCAGGGTTCTGGGATCAGAGAAGGCAGTGAGGGGTGACGTCGACGAGTCGTGGGTTTCTGACGAGGTCTACGGCGAGGCAGTGGGGTTGCGGTGTGCAGGCGAGTTCTTGGCTGTCCGGTTCGGGTGGTCGAGCTTGGTTGTAAGGATCTCGTCGGAGTTGTAGGGAATGAAGGAGGATAGAAGGAAGAGGAGGTGAGGTGATGGTGAGGGCTGGGGTCGAGGGTTCTGGAGTTGGGTTCGAGGATGAGGGCAATGGGTTCGCTGGGAGGGAGAGACGAGGTGAGCGGGGAGAGGAGGTCGAGGATGAGAGGATGGAGGCGGCAAGGGGTGACAGCGAGGATCGGAGGTGATGGGTGTCGTCGCGGTGGGTGCTGGATTCAAGGGCGTCGGGGTTTGGAGCTCAGTGAAAGAAGATAGGTGAGAGGGAGGAGAGGTGAAAGGAGAAGGTCGAGGAGGATGAGAGGAGGAGATCGGGTCGAGGGTTGCGGGCGACGGTGGAGGAGGGCCAGCAGTGATGAGGGCAGCGATGGGTTCGCGTGGGTTCTTGGGTGAGGCTGAGAGGAAAGGGTGGAGGCGGTGGAGTTTGTGAGGACGAGGGTGAGGAGATCGGGGACAGAGATGAGGCTAGGGGGATGTTGACGATGGGTTGTCGGTTTCCGGCTAGGCGATGGTGGATTCTTAATGTCGGGTGATCGGGTTCGGGTGTAGGGGAAGCTGGGGGCTTGAGAGTGTAGGAGAGAGGAGAGGGGGAGAAAGGCGGCAGCAAGTGGAGTCGACGACGGTGAGGTGGTGACGGTGAGGTGCAGGCGAAGTCGGGGGCTGTGGGTTCGCGAGGCGAAGGCGGGAGAGGAAAGCATGTGAGGGGGAGAGAGGAACATAGGATAACATATATGTATATATATAGGGTAGAGAGAGCCACGAGAGGAGAGAGAGGGAAGATCTGTGAGTTAGGATTTAGGAAAAATAAAAAGAATTGATTATACAGCAAGAGAGAGGGGGCAAGGATTTGAATATTAAAAAAATATTTGGAAATATCCATTTTGTTAAGAACGTGTATATATATATAAGTTAGTTTAATGTATAAAGAATATAATATTGTATATCTTGAGATTTTGGTTAAAATAAAAATAGTCCAAAACATGCCAGGGTCGGATCTAAAATTATGGTTTAAACATACGGATAATATACGTGTTAACCAAAACCAAAATACGATGTCCGGTTAAAAAAAATGCATACCCCCAAGAACGGATACACGTAGTATGCACGTAACGATCTAAATGAGTCTGTTTCACTAAATTGGACGTGAACACGATGCACGGATGCTACCACAGGGTCAGGGGTATGATGCAGGTCATGCTAGATATTTTTAAAATATATTATTTGATTATAATTGTATTATTAAAAAATGCCGATGCCAGATATAATGCAAGTAAACGGAACATATGCGAGCACGGATTCTCAAAACCAGCAGAGATAAAATGTGAACAAGAACCAAGACGGGTTTCAAGCATGTGGATCGGGTCGGATACTAAAAACGGATACCAAAACACTATCCGCTCCCAAAACCAATAACACCAAGAAATAGTCACAGGAAAATAATAAAAAAGAATATAGTATAACTGAACTAGGGTGTTACACGACTACCTATCATATGCTCCACCAGATTTTCCCGTTCGAGATCATTGATGAGGAGGGGTCGGCATCTGGCGAACACAGTGCACTTATTAGGCCAGAGAGTTCTCCCGCTTCTATCTTTCATGAGAGAGGGGGAGCAGGTCGTTTTGGAGGCAGAGATAGAGGCAAAGGCCGTGGAAAGCCTCGTTGTTGCGATTATCATCGTCAGTAAGGACATATTCGCAGCACCTGCTGGAAGTTGAATGGGAGGCCTCCTCAGCCCCATCAGCCTTCTCGTCCCACTACTCGTGCACATGTTGGGGCTGCATCTCCTTCATCCTCCGAAACTTCGACAGATTCGGTATCATCTGAGAATTCCACCAGAGCCTTGGAGGAGGAGATTGCTCGATTGAGGCTTCTTGTTACCTCGTCTGCTTCTAGTAGCTCAACTGGATCGACTACACCTCGTGCTTCTGCTATGACCACTTTGGGTCTTACGAGTGGTAACCAAACGGCCTTAATTACTTCGACGTCTATATGTCATCCTAGGGTGATCAATATAGGGGTGACCGATCATATGATAGGAGAGAGAGGAATATTGTCTTCATATAGGCTATGGCCTGGGTGTACCCCGGTGACCCTAGTGAATAGCACAAACTCAGCCGTAGAGGGTGTGGGGTCTGTTCTAGCCACACCAAAGTTACCTCTCTCCACTATCTTATATTTTCCTAGTTTTCCTTTCAATTTACTTTCTATAAGCCAGTTGAATCAAGATTTGAATTGTGACGCAACTTTATTTTCTGGTGGATGTGTTTTTCAGGAGCTTGGGATGAAGCGGACGATTGGCACAGGAACTGCAGTTGATGGGTTGTATCACCTCGATGAGCATCCATTCCCCATAGCCTGCCAAATAGCATCCGCATCTCCTTTCGATACCCATTGCTGGTTTGGTCATGCCAATTTACAGACCTTGAAGAGGATTGTTCCATCTCTTGGTTGTTTGTCTAGTTTAGAGTGTGAGTTTTGTGAGCTGGTTAAACATCATCGCTCTAGCAACCCATCTCGTATTAATAAGAGAACTGAAAAACCTTTTGATTTGGTGCATTCTGATGTTTGGGGATCATGCCCTGTTGTTGCCCAAGGAGGCTCTCGCGACTTTGCGACCTTTATTAATGATTTTTCTCATGTTATATGGCTTTATTTGATGAAATCTAGAATTGAAGTGTTTTCTCATTTTCAAAATTTTTGTTCTGACGTTAAGACTCGATTTGAAGTCACTGTGAGTACCTTGAGAAGTGATAATACCAAGGAGTATTTTACTACACCTTTTAGGACATATATGGAGCAACTTGGTATATAACCCCCCAATAGAATGGGGTGGCAGAAAGAAAGAATAGGCATTTGTTAGAGGTCATTCAAACTCTTTTGTTTCATATGCGAGTACCTAAATCTTTTTTGGGATGCAGTTCTTACTGCTAGTTACTTGATTAATCGGATGCCCTCTTCTGTTCTTGATGGACAGATTCCACATTCCTTACTTTTTCCATCGGAGGTCTGTCATGGCCCGGAAATGGCACGTGACTGGCACTTGAATTACCTGAAGTCTATAGGACCCTACCGTAATCCAAGTAAGCCAAAAATCAGGAATCTAAATCTTTTTAGAAAAATAGTGGAGGTGAAGTTTTGAAAATGGGGTATAAATGAAATCAAGTTCTCCTTTTCAAAGTATAAATAAGGTTTGTTTGAAAATACAAGTGGAAAGCATACTAATGTTCGAAAACATTTTCGCCATTTGAAATTTGGGCAGCACATCTTTTATAAATTTTGATCAAAACCAGTACATAAACAATAATAATATGGCATCCCCAAGTGAGAGCTAGCTCTTCACCAATTGGCGGAATCACAACCACGCAAATAAGTATACGACGCCCAAGGCGAAGATCAATCACAGAAAAGTAAATAAAAACCCAAAACATCAACTCAACAATGTCCAAACATGGCATATAAAAGAATAATACAAGCCACGGCTCTACGTCTAAAGAATATACAACTGGTCTCTAAGTCTACCAAATATATATAGTCTGGTTGATGGAGCTTTTAACTAGATACAATGAAATATACATAAACAATCGGTGGTTACGATCTATAGTGTAACCCACCTACCAAGCAAATCACCCAAAGGAAGAAAGTGCCAGCAAGCCACTACTGAATCCGAGCGGTCGATTCTGCAAGAAAACTATGGCACAACGGGGGTGAGTTGACAACTCGTGAGTAGAAAATATCATCAGGTAGAAATCGAATGCATAATAATCTACCAATGTCAAACTGCATAATAATATTGTATCGTGTGGTATTTAAGGTGATCGTGTATACATATGTAAATAAATATATAATATCGTGCCTGTATCTCTATGTGGTACCATGTCATCCATATCATGTATATACATATATCATCCAATGAGTGTCCATCAACGAAACTCAAAACCATCATAAAATCCTGAGTGTCCGGCATCGACACTCGAAATCATCAAAACCCGTGTCCAGTATCGACACGTAAATCCTCATATTTCAGGTGTCGTCTCATCAGATCGTCCCTTATATCTCAGGCATCGTCTCGTAAAATCGGTCCTCATATCAATCTGTTTCATATCACTCTGGGTATCCTCCGGATATCCACTGAGTCCAATACTGTCACCGGTAGGTTGTGTTCCCCTGCCAGGCTCAATGCCTTTTTATACGATCTTCTTGTCCCGGGATACCGTACCGTGTCCACCATGTATCCGCAATTGGTTCCTCCTCCTGTCTCGATTCAGATAATCATAATAGCTCAACACCGAGAAATCTCATGGTAGACGCCGAAATATCATGTCAAGAGAAAAACGCATTTTTAAAACATTCACAAGTTTTGAAATAATATCCGCGGTTTCTCAAATCCAGAAATCTCATGAAAACAAAATCTTATAAGAATATGGTAATAATGAAATAATATGTACAGACACAAAACAATACTGTAATGCATAGCAAGTGTGTTCATATGAACATGTTGTGTAGCAAGGTAAAGAAAGTGCAATATCTGAAATAATATGTGGTATTGGGTACTAAACAGTAACTAAAATGCTAACAGATTATAAAGTGAAACGATAATATAACGAATTCTATATGTGTACGTGGCATGGAAATTACCGATGATGTGTGTGAGCATGCGAGTATGTGTGCGTGCAACATGTGCATCATTGGTAATGGTGCGTGTGTCCTAACAAACGAAGTTATATAAAGATAAGAGTATAAAACGCAATATGTATATCGTAAATGAAAGAAATGCGAGCGTATGCAGAAATAAGAAATCGTAACGCGAGCATAAACAGAATAAAGAAATCGTACATGCGAATAGTATAAAAATACGCAACTACGTGTTCCCTTATATTAAAAGGGATGAGGGAAAGTTCATCACTAAAACAACCCCACGTGTTTAACACGTGAGTGCCTATATGCAACGCATATAGGCACAGCAATTAAAACAATTGCTAGGCTAAAACAGTCCCACGTGTTTAAAACGTGAGTGCCTATATGCAACGCATATAGGCACAGCAATTAAAACAGTTACAAGGCCAAAGAGCCCCACGTGTTTAACACGTGAGTGCCTATATACAACGCATATAGGCATAGCAATTAAAACAATTGCAAGGCCAAAGAGTCCCACGTGTTTAACATGTGAGTACCTATATGCAACGCATATAGGCACAACAATTAAAACAATTGCTAGGCTAAAACAGCCCCGCGTGTTTAACACATGAGTGTCTATATGCAACGCATATAGGCACAACAATTAAAAAAATTGCTAGGCTAAAACAGCCCCACGTGTTTAACATGTGAATGCCTATATGCAACGGATATAGGCACAGCAATTAAAATAATTTCCAAGCTAATAAGCCTCACGTGTTAAACACGTGAGGGCACTTCCCTACTCAACAAGGAATCGTTGGATCAAAGATCCAATGATGATAGAATTAAATTCTATTGAACTTTTAAATGGGAAATGATATTTTCTGTTAAACAGAAAGTTGGCAGATCAAAGATCTCATGAGTTAGAAAATATTTTTCATCTTTTTTTAAAACAAAGAAAATGGTGCTCCGTTAAACCAAACACCCTTGGATTAAAAATCCAACGGTGATTAAAAATCACCAATCTACAGAATAAATTCTGTACAGGAAAATATTTTCCTGATCTTGTTTAAGAAATAAGAAAATATGTTCTGCAAGACAGAAACCCTTGGATCAAAGATCCAACAGCGGGTAAAACCCCCCAAATCGATTGAAGTCTCTCAATGAGAGATTTCCTAAAACTAATTAACAAACTTCTCTCCACTATATAAAGAACCAAGACTCCAAATTAGACGAGGAAAAAAGAAAAAAGGAGGGGAAGAGAAAAAAGATAACAAAAAGGGAAACATATAAAAAAAGAGAGAGAGAAAGAGAATTCAATTCTCTGAAAGAAGAAGATCCCCTTCTTAAACAAAAAAAAACTAGGTAAGAAGAAAATAGAAGAGATTATCCTAACCCTTCTTCGCCTCTTTATGGGTTTAACCCTTCGTACAAGAACTTAGTTCTTCCTCTGGTTGAGATCTGCAGAAGCAGATTTCCACACAAGTTGAGAATTTAATTCTCGTCAAGGAGATTCTGTTATGTAGATTCAAAACTTAGGGGAAAGAACTAAGTTCAAAGAATTTAATTCTTGCACAAGTATATAGGAATTTAATTTCTCTGATAACACTAGAGTTTAACCCTGTAAAGAATTTAATTCTTATAAGACAAGAGACTTGAAATTCTCTAAACTCAGATCCCAACTTCTTTAGTATGAGATCAAAATCTTCATGCACATAGAAGGAAAGACTGGCGATTCATTAGTGTTCAACACTATAAGAAAACCTCACGTGTTTCCCCACGTGAGCACCTCTGGTGAACAAAAAGAATGGCTGAAACTGAGTCACGTGTTTCCCACGTGAGCGCCTAAAAGAAGAACAAGAAATGCCTTTTAGGGCAGTCACGTGTTTTCCACGCGACCCCTAATCAAGTGCTTAGCACTTATATAAAAAAGAGAATAGACCCAAAAAACAGCGCCTCACGTGTTTGCACGTGAGCACCACAGGGTCAAAGTGCTTAGCACTTATAAAATAAAGAGAAATAAAATTCAGAGAACAATTCCCAAATCGGGCGCCCCACGTGCTCATACGTGAGCCAAATGCTCAGCACTTATAAAAGAAGAGGGAAATAAAACCCAAAATACACAACTTTAGGGCGCCTCACGTGCTCACACGTGAGTGCCACAAGAATTAAGTGTTTAACACTTATATATATAAACGGGGACTTGAACTCAATATACAGAGCCAACTTTGAGGTGCCTCACGTGCCACACGTGAGCGCCCCTGGAATTCAGTGTTTAACACTGCTTTAGAGCCTCACGTGGAAACACGTGAGTGCTGAACGTATACTAGTGCTCAACACTATGGGAAGTCAAATCTAACCTCAAGTTGGCTAAGTCTTCTTGAGATTAAAACATCTTTGATCTTCAATCAATCGAGCTCCCCGTTCTTCCCTCAATCTGGAAATTGGTTCAAGAGTGCATCTCTCCACACCTCTGATATATGTCGCTGTAATTCTTCAACGTCTTCAGAGAGGTGGAAGGTCCTGACAACCAACAACTCTTTGGTGCACTCCCAAACCGATAGGCACATCCCAATACGGACCGAAACGTTCTTAAACTAACAACGGACCATAACGTCCTTAAACTAAATAATAGAGCCCAAATGCTCTTTTGTTGGATCTGAATGATCCTAAAACCTTGTTAAGTAGATCTTAGTCTAAAATTGGACTAACGTATCCTTAACAAACATTTAAGTTGATCTTAATCTCAAACGAGATTAACGATCCTTAAATCAAACCAAACCCAAATCTAAGAATATATGGATTTGGACTAATCCACGCCCTACGGGCAACAACATAAATTAGTCTCCATATACAATCCATAGGCAACCAAAAAATAAAACAAGCACACACGTCACGAAGTGAACTTTTGGAGCAGGAGAAAGTGGTTACCGCGATGCGGTAACGTAATTAACTGCGGGGGCTTGCGCCTGCAGGGAAGAGCGTCCCCACAATCAAAAACCCTTCGCAAACGAGGAGGAATCTGATGGAGTCTGCTACAACGGCCGCATCCATCCAAACCTCCGATACATGGTGCCATAAATCAACTTGGCATCTTCGGAGAGACGGACAGATAAATCCAAATAGCATCTGCCCCTAAATTCAGGAAAGATGGCCTATGCGGTTCGTCTCTCTTTTCGAAGGAAACACTACGTATGAGCCATACAGTTATAGTTTAAAATAGTACGAATCGTTGTTTTAGAAAATAAGGGGCTATGATATTTTTGAAAAAGATACCATTTGAAAATTCGTAGCGTCGCTTGAAGTTATCATTTAAAAGTACGTAACGATTCATTAGTTTTGGAAGTAGGTATGGCTCTAAACATATCATAATATCCACTTAATAATTTTAAACATTACTTTCTGAGTCAAAAATAAATATCGACGATCCATCCTCATCATATCACGTACGGAATATGCATCATACGATATCATCAAATCAATAGAACGGGTCTATAGTCGCATACATCATCTCATCTCATATTATCATATATCATATCATATCACATCGCCTCGTATCATCATATCCAATCATATTGACTCATGTCATCATATCATAATTATCCTTGTATTTATATATGTATATATATAGTATCCTAATTCTATGGTTGCGGGGGTGCTATACGCCATCCACCTGACTTCCCCCGTAGATATACATCTACTCACCTACTATCCTCACTCTAGTCGATATCGACGAACACCTTGCTCTCCTTCGTCGTCTCGGAAATCCACGCAAATGTATCTACAATCAAATCATAACCAAGATTGCATGAAAATCCAAATCGAGTTTGAAATCACGAGCGAAACACACATAGGTTAAAACATATGGCCAACGCGTGCTAAAACAACAAAATAACCCCCGACGTTGACGTACGAATGTCAAACGACGGAGTCAAAACTCAAATATCAAAAATTAAATTTTCAAATATCGCAAAACATTGACAGAAACTTAGTAAAACAACTCCAGATTTTTCTTAAGATGATTTTAGACTTTTTAGTGTATAGGGTAGTCTTAGTTATTAAATAAGTGAGCTACAGAATAAATCCCAGACCCTAACTCCAAGGTGGACCCACAATTTGTGGCCATTCCTAATATATTTGTGGCCATAATAAGGAATTCAGGGCTCTGGCTTCTACGGTGGCTTCCAACTGGTCTATACATCTCACGGTATTCTCTATTTAATTTTCAGAGAACCCAAGTAATACCAGGTTTCATTTGACGACCACAAGTTCCACAAAACAGACATTTAAAGTTTCTAAACTCATCTAACTCAAGGATTTGTCCACTACATCACTCTCTCCTATCACTAATGGTCTTGTAATCACTAAACAACCATCAACTACATCTTCACTGTTTATTGTATCCACAAACACTCATCCTAGAATTTTCAAGTTTACAAAACATGCACTTAAAGCGTCTAAACTAACTCTAACTAAATTGTAAAGGCAAACTAAACTAAAACATGCTTTAAGAAGGGAGTTTTACCTCAAAAAGCAACTCAAGAAAATTCCTAAATGACCACTGAAGCTCAAAACTCAAACTTAATCCCACCATGAAGCTTATAAAAAGCTTGAGAGCAATTTTTGTGAAGGTTTTATGTGGTTTTAATATGGTTTTGGGGGTGGTTCCATGATGGCAGAAGAGGTGGTAGAGCAGGTGAAGAAGGATGAAGAAGGAGGAGATGAAGAATGAGAATTGAATTTGTGAACAAACGAAATGGTTGTTTTAACTATGGTTTCCCCTCTCTCTCTCCCTCTCTCATGACCATACCCCTTTTACTTCTTATCCCCCTCATTTTCTTTTTTTTTTCTTTTCTTTTATCTTTTCTTTAAAAACCAACACAAACCATATCACAAATGAGATATTAACATGTCATGACAAGTTAAACATGGTTTAACAAAATAAGCTTGGTTTAATACATAATTAGAAAAACACTAATTAAGTTTAACATTAATATTGTATGGAAATAATTATATAATAATTTATAAAAAGCCCATATCAAATAAATGTTTTCATAAATGATATTTCATTTTTAAATTCCAATTATTTTCCAAAAATATGGGTATATAACTGTAGGGTTCCTAGGCACTCTCAAGAGGTCTCACAAGGCATCAACCATGTCCATTTCAAAAATTACGGTGCCGAGAAACCCTAAACTACGGATCGTTGGCTAGAAATCTAGGCGAAAAGATAACAAGTTAACACTTAACTAAGAGAATACGGAAATACAACCTTTGTAGATCCGGTCCTCCACCTCCACGGCTCCGAGATGAGGTCCTCTCCGCTGTCCAAATCAAATCCGGGCTTTAGCGTCGGCTTCATCGGAGAACGAGCGGGCAAGGTCGTCGGCTTCGTGCCGAAGATGATCTACGTCGAGGCATCGCTAGATCAAGCTCCACCTTCACCAAACCATGATAACTTGTGAAGGAAACACACTCTACTACTTGGCAAGAGGTAGAGGATGAAGAAATAGGAAGTGAGTAGACTTTAGAATTGGATTTCTCACTCATTTCCATCAATCACCATTGATGGAGCTTGCTTTCTTCAAGTGAAGAAAGGAAGAAGAAGATGAATAATGTTATGATTAGAGAGTAAGAATAATGGAAAATAAAATATATTCTTATCATAATCACACCATGGTTAAGTGTAGAGAGAGGACCATGGTTAGGTGTAGTGGTTAGGGTTAAGCATGAGACAAAATGGTCACTTTATTCAAACCTTCATGAATGTTCATGAAAGAAACAAAAATAAAAGCCACCATTTTATCTTTATGCATTATATTTTCCAAAGAAATAAATGAATAAATAAATGTATATTAAAAAACAAAACCCTAACCATTTAAATAACCATGGATCAATCTTTAACACAAACCAAGTAAGCATGCATCATCAAACATGATACAATCATGTGCACAAAACTATATCGAATATACAATGTGCACATCCGAGCGAGAAAATCCATTTAAAGTGAACCAATACTAGTTAATGCAAAGTAATATATCAAATATATAATTATGCATTAAATCATTAAATCAACACTTGATTCAATGATCCGGTCATGTCGCACACAACCGACTAGTATCCTATGTATCGGCTTATCGAATCAACGCTTGAATCGATAACTAGGTTATATCGCATACAACCATCCGACACATTGATCGCGAGAATCAAATACGGTATCACATACACGCATTATTCTCGGTCCCGCACATATCTCTTATGCGCTCCTATTTCATTTCGCTTGAGCCAGGAAACCTCTGTGTAGGACTCTAAAGACTCGTCAATACGCCGGCAGCAGATGATGATCATATCAAACACCCACAAGCCGCAAGCGGTCTGCTAAACGTAACGGCCACCCGGGTATTGAGCGATCTGAAGATCGACGAGCAAGCCCGCTCACACTCCAGTGAATCCAACCAGTAACACTACCGTACAGTCCGGTCTGATGTCTGATATGTCGCATATCTTGCCTAGGGGTGGTAAACGTCAGACCCCAATAGCTCGATAAGTCGTGTCGATATGAGGTCTTTAACAATTCGAGAAACTACTGGTAACACTTACCAGTAAATCTCAGCAACCCTGGCCAGGGATTTCCGGTTATAGCCAATCAAACACAGCGCAACATCAACTCCCTATACCCGGAGAGACGAATCCCCTCCTATCGCTCATTGCCTCCATGTGACTCGGGACTGTACCCAAAAACCACCGTTTTGCACGCCCTCTTGGACGTGGTAAGATGGAAATCAAAGCACAGTGGGAACCACACAAGACTCTATGACGATCTCGGGTCAACAGACTACTCTGTACCAGTGTCACCAGAGAACTGCCATCTGACGTGAGGTATAATACCATCTGGGAGTTCTCGGCGAGTCCGTCCAGTGTACCCAGTCTCCACTGAGCACCCGTATATCATCTCCGATGTCAAACACCAATGGATATGGGATCATCCATCGCCCATCTGTATGGGTCGAGAAGGTATACGCTAGTCTACTCTGGTATATCGATGCTCCGTCTCGATACACCCACGACTAGGGACATTGAAGGATGTACTTATGGACTACCTGTCCCCACTAGTATGATCCGCATCATAGTCCAGGTAGTCAAGTACACATCCTAAAGGCTTTACCAACATGTAACAGAGAGACAATCAGTATACACGTTAAGGTAAAGAGCAACCAGATAGCATACTATCATGTCGAGTAAGAAAGTCCTCCCTATATATGTCCCAGCATCCACTACAATATACATCCTATGTATAGTAATGGCCTCTAGGGCATACATATAACTAACAATAACTATACCATTCTACGAAAACTCAAATCCATACTCATATAGTATCCGTAATATTTATTATTTTATTATTTAAATTCCAAAAATAATATTTTCCATTTTCTGAAATGTTACAGAGTCCTTTTTTGTCCCTCCCCGGGTATTTAGATGTGTTTGTTTTGTCCATAATCTATAACCAAGAAGTTCAAAACTCGATCCCAAGGCCATTAAATGCATCTTCCTTGGGTGTTCTCAGACTCAAAAGGAATATCACTGCTATAGTCCTGTTTTACGTTGTCGTTTTATTTCAGCTGACGTGAATTTTCATGAGTCTACCCCATACTTTTCTACATCTCACACCACTGTAGACATGGACACTGATTTTCCATTGAATTTCTCATATTTTTCATCCATCCCTTCTGAATTGGTTGATTCTCTACCTCCTGTGTTGAAAATCACACATACCATCCCCATTGAACCAACTCCCACTCCTGATTCCTTACCGTTAGGCCCCACACCACCGGTTACTAGGGTATATGCTCGTCAGGTCTGTACAGATCCTTAACCTCAGCCTCTTATTGTTGATCTCCGAGAGTCTCAAGCTTCTCCGGAGATTGACATTGATCTCCCTATTGCCTTACGGAAAAGCACCCAGAGCTGCACTTCTCACCCTATAGCTCATCATGTGGCCACATCTTACTTATCTTTGACGTATCGAGCATTTATCTCCTCGTTTGACTCTCATGCTCTACCCAAGTCTCTTACGAATGCTTTGTCTCATAAACGGTGGATCGATGCTATGATTGATGAGATGCTTACCCTTGAACTGAATCAAACATGGGATTTAGTTCCTCTTCAGGCTGACAAGAAGGCTGTAGAGTATCGCTGGGTGTACACTATGAAGCTTAACCCTGATGGGACTCTTTCCCGGTTGAAGGCATGTTTGATTGCCAAAAGGTATTTCCAAACTTACGGCATTGATTATGAGGAGACTTTCTCCCCGGTGGTCAAAATGACTTCCGTTCGACTACTCATGTCTTTTGTAGCTACCCAACATTGGCCACTATATCAGTTTGATGTGAAGAATGCCTTTCTCTATGGCTCATTAGTCGAGGAAGTTTATATGAAGCAACCTCGTGGTTTTATTGCTCAGAGGGATTCTGGTCTGGTTTTCCGTTTGAAGAAGTCATTGTATGGCTTGAAATAGTCACCTAGAGCGTGGTTTGGGAAATTTACTGAGGTCGTTACTTCGTTTGGTCTCAGACTGTGTGCACATGATCATTCGGTGTTCTACCGCAATAACTCCAATGGCCTTTGCATTATTTTGGTGGTATATGTTGATGATATAGTGATTACTGGCGATGATGCAGTTGGTATTGCACAGCTTAAGCACCACCTTCAAATGAAGTTTCAGACTAAGGACCTTGGGAGCCTTAAGTACTTTTTAGGCATTGAAATTGCACGGTCAAAAGAGGGCATCTATAACTCACAGTGGAAGTGTATGCTGGATATGTTGACTGAAGCAGAGATGTTAAGGTGCAAACCCATAGAGCCTCTAATGTATCTAAATACTAAACTACTTCCGGGGCAATGTGACTGATTAAAGATCCCAGAAAATACCGACGATTGATCGGTAAGTTGAATCACCTCACCGTCACTCGGCCGGACATCTCATACCCTGTTAGCATTGTGAGATAATTTATGACTGACCCTCAAGTGACTCATTGGGATTCATTGATTCAAATACTTTGTTATTTGAAGAATGCTCCAGGAAAAGGCATATTGTACTCAGATCATGGCCATTCAAGAGTAGAGGGCTTTACAGATGCAGATTGGGTCAGATCTCCATCGGATCGTAGATCTACTACAGTATATTGCGTGTTTGTAAGGGGTAACTTGGTCTCCTGGAAAAGTAAAAAACAAAGCATTGTGTCTCGCTCCAACGTCGAGTCAGAGTACCAAGCCATGGCAAATACCACTTGTGAGCTTGTGTAGATTCGATTCTACTGGAAGAGCTTGGCTTTGAGCCTGTTTTACCTATCCAGCTATATTATGATACTAAGACTGCAATTTATATTGTCTCTAATCCTATGTTTCATGAGCGAACAAAGCACATTGAGATAAATTGCCACTTTGTAAGGGAGAAGATTGAAGACGGGATTGTTGATATCTACTATGTTCAATCACCAAATCACCTAGCAGATTTATTCATAAAACCCCTAGGAAAGAATAGAGTGCAGTTTTTTTGTAACAAATTGAGCATGTTTGATATGTATGCTCCAGCTTGAGGGAGAGTGTTAAGAATAACCCGTATTATACACGAGGTTATATGTAATTAGATAAATAATAGGAATGTAATTGCATTATGGCTTTGTCTATATAAAGAAGGGAATTAGGCTTGAGCTAATTCACCCATTACATTTCTCTAAACACTTTCTCTCTCATCCCTCTCTCTTCTAAATAATAACAGAAGCTATTGGTATCTTACTCTCATATGTATGTTTTAAAGATTTCAAAGTCTATCAAATAGATGTTAAAAGTGTATTTTTGAATAGTTTTCTTGAGGAGGAAGTTTTTGAAGAACAACCGTCCGATTTTCAAGATTTTAAACATCCAAATTAAGTTTACAAGTTGCATAATGTTTTGTAGGGTTTAAATCAAGCTCCAAGAGCTTGATATGCTAGATTGTGCTCTTTTCTTCTTGAAAAACGGTTTTTCAAAGGGTAAAGTTGGCACCACACTTTTTATTAAAAACAAAAATGATGAGATTTTGCCTATACAAATTTATGTTGATGATATTATTTTTGGATCTACTAATGAATCTTTATGCAAAGAGTTTGCCTCTAGCATGCAAAAAGAATTTGAAATGAGCATGATGGGTGAACTCAACTATTTTCTTGGCCTACAAATCAAGCAACTCAAAGATGGCATCTTCATCAATCAAGCCAAGTACACGAAGGAGCTTATCAAGAAGTTTGATCTTGAAGATGCAAAGCCAAGAAACACTCGTATGGCTACTACAATAAAGATTTCAAAAGATGAATCCGGTAAGAATGTTGACATCATTAAATATCGTGGTATGATTGATAGTTTACTTTACTTAACCGCTAGTAGACCCAATATAATGCTTATTGTTTGCTTGTATGCTCATTTCCAATTTTCTCCCAAAGAATCTCATCTAAGTGCGGTAAAAAGAATCTTTAGATATCTTAAGGGGACGATTGGTTTAGGTTTGTGGTGTCCAAAGAATAAAAATTTGATTTTAAATCTTATTCGGATGCGGACTATGCAGAAAGCCAAGTAGACCGTAAGAGCACGAGTGGAATGTGTAATTTTTTTGGAAATTGTCTAGTCTCTTAGTCATCTAAGAAACAAAACTCGATTGCTCTTTCTACGGCCAAGGCGGAATATAATGCCGTGGGTGCTTATTGTGCTCAAATCTTATGGATGAAGCATACACTAGGACATTTTGATGTGTTTGTTAATCATATTCCTATTATTTGTGATAACACGAGCACGGTACATATGACTAGGAATGCAAATCAACATAGTTGCAGCAAGCACATAGATGTTCGCTGCCATTTTCTTCGTAATCATCATGATAAAAGGACGTCATTATTGGGCACATATCTACACAACACCAATTGACGGATGTCTTTACAAAACCCCTCGATGCTACACATTTTGCTTATATTAGGGGAGAATTAAATATGCGTTCAACTGATTGATGTTGTGCTTAAGTATCATCTTGCCAAATGGTTTCTGCAACCCTTTTAGGGGAACCCAGTTGTAGATTTTTTGTTTATAACATATCCTATTCAATGGTTTAACGGAAAGAACTAGAGATCCTTCATTGGATAGTTGGATCTTAAAGATGAGAAAAATCTACTTTGCTTATCATTTTATCTCATATCTTCCACCATATGATATTGGAACTTGATTATATCTTGCATATGGTTACTCCTGCATGTATCGCTTACTTTTACTTATATTTTATACATGCTTGTTGATATGAGCCAAATGCTTATCTTGAAAGTTATTCTAACGTTTAATTATAACTCTTGCTCATATCAACTTCTATTAATCTTCTATGCATATGGTTATGGGGGGTTATTCAAACGTTTAACTTACTTTTGGATATACGCATGTATTTAGAGGGAGTAATTTAAACATTTTAAACTCCTTAAACACTCTTTTTTATTATGTCAAAAAGAGGGAGAATAATAGGATTGTATATCAATATTTGTTGTTCAATATGTTTCTTGTCTATATTGATATACTCTTATCCATTAATATTTTGACATCATCAAAGGGGGGAGATTTTTGGCTTATGGATTTTCGTAATCTGATTATTTAGTTTTGATGATGTTGTATAATATTTATGGATAGTTACAAGTGTTTATTATTGCGTATTTTATAACACTGTTTATCAGCTTGGTCGTGTTTGAGATTGGTTTTCAGGATATTCTCACGACACAAGTGCAGGGTTGTCTAGCACGGCAGCACGATTTTGGGAGGCATCGTCCATGCCAATTTCAAAAAAAAATTGTCATTCAAGCTAACCCTAACCCTAGAATCATTACTAGAAAATCCGACGAAACGATATGCAAACAACTTTGCAAAGAAGTGAACAAGGAATACAACCTTTGTAAACCGGTCTTTCACTTCAATAGCTCCGTGTAGTAGTCCCTTCGCTGTGATCCATGAACTCCCGGACTCTTGAGAGGCTCCACAAGATGTACGGAACAAGTTTGCTCGAAGTTTTCGAGGCCGAAGATGATCTACGTCGAGGAGACACTAACCCAAGCTAGCTCTTCACTACTTGTGGAATTAGTGAAGCAAGCACCCTATACTAAATGGCTAGTGGTAGAGGATGATGAAGTAGGAATTTTACTCACCTTAGAAATAATTTTCTCATATATTTTCTTTATTTTCCATTGAAGCTAGAAAGCTTGAGAGGAAGAAGATGAAGAAATCTCTCATGATAAATTCAAGTGGAGAATGGCAACCATGGGTGAGTTAACATCATATGCTAACCCTTGTAGAGAGTTAACCATGTCTAAGTGATAATGGTTAGGTTTATAAATATCTTAGATAAAACAGATTAGTGGACTTGGTCAATGAACACTACAAGCTTCTCCAAGCTACTAGCCATGAAAAAATCCCACCATTTTGTAATTACCAAAATAAATAAAAACCCTAATTATCATCATAAGCATGTGTGTGTCTCATACACCCATCTTGCATGTATCATCAAACATGACACAATATCATGTACACAAATATATATCACATATATACAATGTGCACAAAGTGAGAAAAAGAAATCATAAGTGAGCAGGTATTAGTTAATGTAACTTAATATATCAAATATATAATTATATATTAAATTATTAAATCAACACTTGATTTAATAATCCGGCTATATCACATATAACCGACTAATATCAAATATAACAACTTATCAAATCAACATTTGATCCGATAACCCGGCTATATCACATATAACCAACCGATGTCACATGTCGCGAGAACAGAATACGGTATTACATATCGTATTAATCTCGGCCCCACACATATCACATATATGCTCCTACTCCATTTCGCTTGAGCCAGGAAACCTCTGTGTAGGACTTTAAAGACTCGTCAATACGCCGGCATTAGGTGATGATCATATCAAACACCCACAAGCCGCAAGCGGACTGCTAAACGTAACGGCCACCCGGGTATTGAGCGATCAGAAGATCAACAAGAAAGCCTGCTCGTACTCCTGCGAATCCAATCAGTAACACTAACGTACAGTCCGGTCTCTTCGTCCAATATGTCGCATATCACAGCCTGGGAGTGGTATAACGTCAGACCCCAATAGCCTGATAAGTCATGCCGATGCAAGGTCCATAACGGTTCGAGAAACTACTGATAACACTTACCAGTAAATCTCAGTAATCCTGGCCAGGGATTTCCTGTTATGGCCAATCGAGCATAGCGCAACATCAACTCCCAATACCGGGAGAGACGAAACCCCTCATATCGCTCATTGCCTCCATGTGACTCGGGACTATATCCAAAAACCACCTTTTTGCACGATCTCTTGACCGTGGTATGGTGGAAATCAAAACACAGTGAGAATCACACAAGACTCTATAACAATCTTGGGTCTACAGACTAACCTGTACCAGTGTCACCAGAGAATTACTATCCGACGATAGGTATAATACCATCTAAGAGTTCTCGGCCAGTCCGTTCAGTGTACCCAGTCTCCACTGAGCACCCGTATACCTTCTCTGATGTCAAACACCAATGGATATGGGATCATCCATCGCCCATCACATGGGTCGAGAAATACGCTAGTCTACTCTGGAGTATCGATGCCTGTCTCGATACTTCCACGACTATGAACAATTATAAGGTGTACTTATGGACTACCCTTGGCCCCACTAGTATGATCTACATCATAGTCCTGGTAGTCAAGTACACATTCTAAGGGCTTTATCAACATGTGAGAGTAAGACAACATCACTTATACAAGTCAACATGTTAAGATAAAGTGCAATCAGATAGCATACTATCATGTCGAGCAAGAAAGTCCTCCCTATATATGTTCAAGCATCCACTACAATATACATCCTATATACAATAATGGCCTCTAGGGCATACATATAACTAACAACAAGCTTACGATTGAGGATGGGGGAAATTGAGCTAAAACGGAAAATCTATTGGAGGTTGGAGGACTATGGACTAGAACTCCTCAAAGTTCAAACTCAAGCTTCAAGAAGCTAAGGAGCCAAAGTCAAAGTTTAAAGAATCGAAGAAATCAAGGAATTCAAGAGTTCGAGCCACAATTGTAATCTCTAGGAAATCGATGTAAGTACTTCATGGTTTATGAGATTATCATACAAAAGGTCAAGCACACACACTATTGCATGCATGAAACTATTGGGCAAATCTTTGAAAAAGGTTTTTCAATCAAAATGTTTTTCATATTTGAAGTTCAAAACATTCTTTGTTTTTCTTCTTCAGATGTCAGTCACATTTGCCTTCCGACGTCTATTCTCTATTAGAAAACATGCACAAGTTTTAAATATCTGTTTTTACTTCAGAACGAATGTCTGTCAATGCTTCTTCAGACATCTGATTTTTCTCTGTATTTTCTTTGCCTTAAAACTTTTGAGGGAACAAACATCTGAACATATTGGGGACAAACGTCTGACGTTCAAAATCTTTGAAAATATTTTCTTATGCAGCATGTTCTTCAGACGTTTATTTGTTCTCCGTGTTTTCATTGGAATGAATTTTTTTAAGGAACAAACGTATATAGGAAACAAACATTTGCAGTTCAAAATCTTTGAAAATCTTTTCTTCTTTAGACGTTTGTGACTTGTTCTTCAGACGTCGGTTTTTTCTCTGTACTTCTTCGGACTTGTTTGAAAAACCACAGCAAGCATCTGAACCTTTACTTGATTAACGTCTGAAGTTCATTTTATTTGAAAAATATTACCTTATATGCATTAAATGCCGTAATGGCTCTTTTTATTTGGCCTTCAGACATTTGTCTGGTTAGCCTTCAGATGTCTGTTCTCCTGCCAGAGCTATAATTAATGATTGTACTTAATTTGTTTTGGTGTAGGGTTTAAAAGGGCTTGTTGTGAGAAGTTATTGCATCTCAACTATTTTGAAAAATAGCATTCATTTCTTGAGTTCATCTTTACCCACCAAAAGAAAAGAAAAACACTTGAGTTTTTATTGCAAATCTAATACTTCTTTGAAGTATTCTAGAGTTTTAATTGTAAACTCTTGAGAGGGTGTCTTCGATTGTAATCTTCTACTTCTTTCTTTGTGTGTAATCTCCTGGATGCAAGAGTATTCTTGTAAGTGAAGAGTGGTTTGTTGAAGAGTGTCTCTCGTGTGTCGAGAGACGTGGTTATAGTTGCGAGTACACAACGTGAGAGTCTCATCGGAGACATGTTAGTAGAACGGGCTCGCACGCCTAAAAAAAAGAGGACTAGGGGATCTCATGAACCTCTCTAAACGCTTGTGTTTGTGATTGCTTCTCTCTCTCTCTCTCTCTCTCTCAATTTTATCACTTGTACATTACTTGTTTTTGAATTATTAGCAAGTAGTTTTTAATTTGTGGGTATTATTAGTATAAACCTATTCATGCTCTAAGATTATTTCATTTATCTCCCCTTTCTCTCAATAGTTAAAAGAGAAATTTTTGTAATTTCATTGTACTTTTTAAAAGAGCAATCGCTTTCAATTTCGTTGTATAGGTTTATTTTAATGAAATACTTATATTTTGATTACGTGTGCATTCTCCAATTTATCAACTTTCTTTTTTGACGTTACTAACTAGATTGTCATACCAAGTAATGATTTAATACTAGTAACAAAAAAAAGATAGGAGAGGAACCAAATAAAATAATAAAATATTAGTTTTTAGAGATTTCAGGTTCTTCGAGATTTCGATCTTTTTGAAGTTTTCTGCCAGATGCTGGAACTCAAATTAGTCAACCGTAAAAATAAAAAATTTAATATAAAAGGATCAAAAAACAAAACCTACACACGAGTGAGTGACTCGTGCGCTTGCTCCCACGGCTCTCCTCCTCTTTAACCCCGCATCGATATCCTCTTCTCTCTGCCCTCTCCCCCCTAAAAATGGCGGGTGGGGCCCACCTCTCCCCTCCTCCGCCTCGACCCCCTTCCTCCTCCTAGCATCTTAAGGAACTCGAAGGGGCCTACAACTCTTGCTTGCCATCTTCATCACTCATATGTCTCTCTTCAGAGATATCTGATGAAATCGGAACATCACCCGTGATGGAAAGAACATCAACCTGCTAATTTTACTGCTAACTAAATATTATATCAAACAGAATGCTAAATTAAATGACATCATCAGATTCATCCGTAATTATCATCATCAATTGAGATATAGAGAATGCAAACTCTAATTTGAGACCAAAATTAAAGCAGACAATTGAGAGATAGAGTGATGTGTACCTGTTGCCAGCGGCCCGGCGACAGGCTTCGAGAGTTTAGGGTTTTGGTTTTTCCTTTATCCCCCTTTTTCAAATTGTTTTTTTGACAGTGGCCTCTAAAAAAATTGGCCATTTTCAAATACCCCACCCACATATGGCTATTTGTCCCAAACCCAATCAAAAATATTAATTCAACTAAAAAAACCCACTCCGGTTCAGTTTCAGTTGGTCAACGTTTTTTGACCATCTAACTGCCGTTAGTAGTGTAAAATGGCTAAAATACCCCCAACGGCTATAACTTAGCTGACGAAAACTCCTCTATCTCCTTCGATTTCTCTCATCTCTCCATCGAAATCTCTCCTCTCCCCTCTCTCTTTGTTGATTCTCTCCTCTCTCTCTCTCCCCGTCATTCTCTTTTCTCTCATCTCTCTCTTTAGATATTTCGTTCATCTCTTCCCTCTCTTCTCTCTCTTTCGTAATTTCTCAATTCTCTGTGTTCTCTTTCTTTCCTCTCTTCACTTTTCTTTAATTTTGGTTGCTGATTACTATTTTCTATCTTGTAGTTTGGAATTGCTGCAAGATGGTCAACAATCAAGGTTCAGTTTCAAGCCAGTAAATATTATGCTATTGTGGTGTGCCTGCGAAGTTGAATCTTTGCAAAAAAGAATGTCAATATAAAGGTAAATGGTTTTATGGATGTCACAAATATCCTCATGGTTGTTATTATCTAGTTCAAAAGAAAGATGATGAAGAACTAGGTTCTAAAGTCGAAGAAAGAGAGAGTTTTTAATGGATGCTTGACTGAAGAAGGTAGAAGTGAAGATTGAAGCTAAAATTGAACTGGAGAAGAAGACACATATGAAATTGCAGAAACAAATGTATGTGCTTAAAGTGATTCTTGGTATTGTAATTTTGCAATTAGTCACTACAATTTTTAAATCATGAACAAGACTTATTGTAAGAATCTCATCAATGAGTATCTTGAATGAAATGTTTTGTTAAAGAATGTTTTAATACAATTTCCAGAACTTAATCATCTTGATTTGGGTAGCATTATACATTATGCAATGAATGTATAGAAAGTTGATATCCTAACTTGTGGATTTGGCAACACCCGGACTTGATACATTTAAGATAACAAAAAAGTTTGAAAATTTGAGGGGCTTGCAATGAAGTTTGAGTGTCTGGCAAAAATGAAGTTAGGCAAAAAATCTGAATTATTATGCTAAATTTGAGTGTCACATATATCAGGACATCAGCAAAATTTTCATCTAACTTCATTCCAGTCACGTAATAACAAAAAGTTTGAAAATTTGGCATTGCAGTATCAGGGTCTTGCACTGAAGCTTGATGGTCTTGAGGTGCTTGCACTAAAGATAACAAAAAGTTTGAAAATTTAGCAACACCCAGCTTCATGCATCACCCAGATTCATATATCAGGGCCTTTCACTTAAGATAACAAAAAGTTTGAAAATTTTGGCATTGCGGTATCATGGCTTTGCACTGTAAGTTTGAAAATTTGGCGACACCCAGCTTCATACATCACCCAGTTTCATATATCAGGGTCTTGCACTTAAGATAACAAAAAGTTTAAAAATTTGGCAACACCCAGCTTCATACATCACCCAGATTTGGCATAATAATTCAGATTTTACAAAGCAATGAAGTCACAACAGTTAGATTGCACAACATGCAGTTTTTGCAGTTCCCAGAATTGATAATGTAATTAATAACTTGCTAATAATGGTCAAAACATAACACATATCGTGTAAAACATATAACAAGCATAAGTATTCCGTAGTTAAGTTACAATAGATAACACAAACTGAGAAACTGAATTACAAAATGAGACATTTCAGTTCATTCTCAAGTTCAAAATCTGCTCAAACTCCACGATGCATTACAATCTCTATCTCTATCTCCAAGGCATCTTAGACAATGACAAGCCTTTTTCTCTGGCTGTTGCTAATTTACCCTTACCTCTTGCAGCTGAAATAGTTTTTTTTTTGGACTTAAGCTGATTTGAAAGCTTTCTATGTTCCAAGCATCAATAGGTTGATCATTAGAAGGCCATGTAGCAACAATAGTTTCTTGAGTGTAAATTTCTGTTTGTTGTAGCATGAATTGTTGAGTCAATACGTAATCATTTTGATTTGCCCATTCCAAACCATCAAACTGCTGTGAGTACTCTGCATTTGAACTTGCCCCCACACCCTGATGCACAAGCCGCTCTGAATTCATTGCATGTGCACTAATTCCTCCCTGATGTACTTGGTGTTGTGAGTTCACAACACTTGCATTTGATCCCTCTCCATTATGCAGTTGTTGTGAGTACACTCTATCCACTTGAGTATGTACACTCTATCCACTTGAGTATTCTGTTTCTTTCTACCTCTTCCTGATGTCTTGGCAACCCTATATCAAAAGAAGAATAAAATATAGAGTTAAATTGATAATGCTACTGAGTGTTGATCATTAATGACGCACTGAGTATTGATAAAACTGCATATAATGCTCATATGTGTATGTGAACCAAATATCACATTGAACACTATATTTCCATGTGAACCCTATCAATGAACATTTTGACATCTTGTGCATTTCAGATAATAATGATAAGTGCGTGTGAACCAAACATCACATTGAACACTTTGTGCATGTGAACCCTCCATAGACACTTGTGGTGTTTTGTTTCTAGTGCTAGATTTAGATTATGACAGCCCCCCATGTGCAAAGCACAAGAGCACTCACGCGAGTACCTACTGCAGTTAAGATTAAATCCTAAAGCAGCTCCTACGTGTTAAACACGTGAGCACTCACATGCAAATCGTATGAGTACCGACTTCAGATAGGATTAAATCCTATGATAGCCCCCACATGTTAAACACGTGAGCACCCATGTGTTAAACATGTGAGTTTTCTTGCTGCATTCTTGTGGCAGCGCACACTTGCAAAGCACATGAGCGCCGCTGCCATATATATATATGGCAGCGATCACCTGATAGCATGTAAGCGCCCCAATTTGAAATGCTCTCATCTAATAGAATTAAATTCTATATGATAGAATTAAATTCTATTTGGAAAATATTTTCCCAGATCTTTCTGATTGATCTGTTTTAAAGAAGTTGTGTAAATAACCGCAATCAGGATGGTATCGCTAGTAGCTAGCCGCGATGAGTACGGGTCGTCCATAGGGAAACGTGAACCTTTTTCTTGCTTTAGATGAGTTGATGAAAGAAGAATGATTGGTTGTAGTTACGGATATACAACGGATGTAAGATTTATGAAGAAAAGGCTTGTAGGGTTCATAGGACTTAGTAGTAATGGATGAATAAAAAATGACTTCTTTTATCTTTTAATAGTAAAACTAGATCGATAGTGATGAATGTAGATTAAGGTTTTTTTGGAAGAAATTATGGTTTCCCTACTCCTAACTCTTGTCCTTGCATTGATCTCTATTCATATCTAGCCCTTAACAAAATAAGTGTTAATCTAATCTCAAATCGTGGTCGAGACTATCAATGAATTGGTAGCGCACCCGATAAGGATGTTAACATTTATTTTGCTAAAGTTTATAAACTTTAAAATGTATAAAAGAAGTTAAAATATTTTATCATCCATTAATCTACTCTAGCCTACGAACCCTAGCAAGCTAGGAATTACTCACGCATGGTTGGAGAAGAAAGGATGAAGAATGAGATCATAATGTAAGATGCAGAAATTAAGTGCAGAAAGTAAGTACAGAAATTAATTGTGAAAAGACTAATAAAAACTCTACCTTTATTAATCAACTATATCATGTAAAAATCCTTTTAAAGTAGAGTACAAGAACCCTAGTTTTTGCCCTCGATCTCTATCTTGTTGGAAATAGATGAACAGCTAATGATCAACTCGGATGCGTGGATCGTCTTGGACCTCTTGATCTCTTCGATTGATCCTTTCAAAGTGAAGCTCTCGGTCCCTTAAATAATCACAGAAACTAGGAACCCTAGTTGCCAGATGTTAGGATATGCCGATACGATCACACCAAAAAAATACCAAATCCTACAGCCATAAGGAGGTCGCAGATCTGCCGCATATAATGGGGTTTGGCCGCCCAACCGCGGCTCTTTGGTGAGATCAAGTTCTAGGATTTTTTGTGAAGTCTTTTGTTGGCATGAGTAGATCTCTTCGATGTCTGGATTTTGGAAATCTTACTCTAAGTCTCTGCCGTTGCTACATCTTATATTTTCCCTTAATATTTTGGCAGATTTGATTCCGACATCTTGGATCTTTTGATCTCCAGATCTGAGCTAATATTTGTACAATATCTCAAGTCATATTGTTAGTAATATTTGTTTTTATTTTGATATATTATCCTAATCATTTGTATGATACAATATTTTAAGAATATTGATTAGAAATATTTGATATGATATGCATATTTTAATTACTAATATTTTATATAAATATTATATGTATATATTTTCCCTGATTATGTTAACTATAATGTAGAAACATATGATAATAAACTTTTTAAACATAAACCTTCATATGTTCTATAATTACAATAAACACATTTTAGAACTTAACAATAGTGGGGAAAATAATCATTCAAATATGCAATATTTCAGACTAATCAAATACCTCCAAACTTAACTTTGATCATCCCGAGCAAACTAGTTATTAAGAAGAAAAAGAAGAAAAAAGAAAAACCTAGCACACTTTCATAGGCAACACGATTGCACTGAGCACATGCAACAAGCCTTTAAACCTTTAAGTGTCCCTAGTAGGAGGAGTGTTGTCTCCTGAGGGTTTTCAGCAGATTACACCCACAAAATCTCATAATAAAAGAGAGAAGATGAAAGTTACATACAAAGATAAAGAACATATAAAAGAAAGAACATGAAAATAAAAGTTTCAAACTACACTAGCTTTTCAGTTGCCATGAGCCCTATCTTAATAGTCGTGAAAAGATGTCAGCAATCACATCATCCCTCAATAAAATATCGCCTTTAGTCTTCCTCCCTACCCTTCTTCCAAATATCGATCATATACCCCTACGTGTGTGTAAAAAACATCCCTACACTTAAAGAATTCAATTCAAGCTATCATACTCTTGTCCATCTTTCTTAGTACTTTTTAGTCGGTGAATATTTTAGATGGAATTGCTCACACATTCTTCATGCGGCCATTAATACTTCTTGAGGTACTAACCGACAGATTACCAAATGTGCTCACTCATTTAGACGTAATTAGCAATTTCCTCGTCTTGCAACACCTAAGACTTGCAGTGGCTCCCAAACCAGTTGGTCTAAGGTACTAGGTGATAAAACACCCTCGCTATATTTTTTATGCTACCTTAAGCAATTACAAAACCGGTATTCATTTTTCTTCACCATTTTATTTTTTTTATATTTCACTTTTTTTCATTGATCTTCATACTAAAGCTTTTAGACAAGAGCATTTCAAGGTATCCTCTACTAACCCAAGTTTCAAGATTTGTGCAAGTGCATATAGTAGGGTATCAACGTTCAAAAGTTTGGACTCAAAAATAGGGACTATTTTTCAGACTCAATTCTATCATCAGATTAGTGATTCTCTTTATCTTACTAACCCTTGGGACAACAGCTCATGACTACCTGTTACTAGCTTCGTTATAAAATATCTAATTTTCTTACTTTTCTTAAACTTTTCCTTCCTATCATATGTATTTTTTACTTTCTAACTTTCATTGTCAAATTTTTTTTTATAATGCCCAGTGCCAAATGATATTTCAGTAAATACAAACCCCCCCAAACCTGTTTGCAGCAGTGTCCTCACTGATGTTGTTCTTTGAGCGCATAGACCTGTAGACTTGGGAGGAAAATATTAGGGATAAAATAATAGTTAAATAAAAAAACTATCCCCAAACTTGTTCTTTGGCACACATGGATACTCACCTCCATTCTTAGATGAAACACTATTACCGAAACATGGAGGTGATGCGGAGGAAAGTTAGTTATGATAAAATGGCTCCTGTAAAAACAAGAGCTCCTCCGCTGGGTCAACGGAAAAGTACGGTTTTAATCTATGCCTGTTGACTTTAAAAATAGAACCGTTTTTAAAATTTTCTATATCCACTGCACCGTGTTGGTATACATACCATACCGTACAAGGTCCTTTCCAACGAGATTTAAGCTTACCCGGATGAAGGTGGAGACGGGAATCATAAAGAAGGACTTGTTGTCCCGGTGTGAAAGTTTTTCTCAAAAGGTTTTTTATCGTGGAACACTTTAGTCCGGTTCTTTACTATAACCGCATTATCGTAAGCTTCATCACGACGTTCGCTTAGCTCATTTAACTGCAGCTTCCAATAGCTGCTGGCTTGATCAAAACTAAAGTTAAGCTCTTTAATAGCCCACATTGCTTTATGTTCGATCTCGACAGGAAGGTGGCAAGCCTTCCCAAATACTAGTCGGTATGGAGACATACCAAGATCAGTCTTAAAAGCGGTACGAAATGCCCAAAGAGCATCCGTCAATTTGGTGGACCTTTTTTTACGGTTCTTAGAAACCGTTTTCTCCAAAATTTGTTTGATCTGTCTACTGGAGATCTCAGCTTGCCCGCTCGTTTAGGGATGATAGGGCGTAGAAAGTTTATGGTTGATTGAATATTTCCGCATCAAAGCCTCGAAAGACCGATTACAAAAATGTGTCCCGTTATCGCTAATTATAGCACGAGGGTGTCCGGATCGTGAAAAGATATTTTCTCTAAGGAATTTAATAACAACCTTGTTATCATTAGTGCGACACGGTACTGCTTCCACCCATTTAGAGGCATAATCAACCGCAAGTAAGATGTATAAATTCCAAAAGGAGTTGGGAAAAGGGCCTATAAAATCAATTCCCCAAACATCAAAAATCTCCACAACCAAGATAGGTTGAAGCGGCATCTTATTTCTCCATGAAATCTGACCCATGTGTTGACACCGTGGACAAGTTTTGCAATGATCATATGCATCTTTAAATAATGTTGGCCAATAAAAGCCACATTGTAAAACTTTTTCCGCCGTTTTCCGTGGCCCAAAGTAACCTCCATATGCCTGATCATGGCAGAAAGACAATACACTCTTGAATTCATTATTAGGGACACATCGGCGAATGATTTAATCGGGACAATACCTAAACAAATAAGGTTCATCCCAGTAAAAGTGTTTTACTTGGGATAGAAATCGGTGATTGTCTTGTTTTGACCATTCGCTGGGTATAAGTCCCGTGACTAAATAATTCATAATATCCATGAACAAAGGTTCGCAGGATATGGTCAAGAGCCGTTCGTCAGAAAAGGAATCATTTATTGGCAAGGTCAACATTGGCGAAAATAGGCGTGAAAGATGGTCGGCTACTACGTTTTCACATCCACTCTTGTCTCGTATGATAAGATCAAATTCTTGTAACAACAGGATCCAATGTATTAGCCTGGCTTTAGTATCCTTCTTCGATAAAAGATATCTTAGGGCGGAGTGATCGGTGTAAACTACAACTGGAAAGCCAATCAAGTAGGGCCTAAATTTTTCTAATGCAAATACAACTGCCAAGAGTTCTTTCTCGGTAGTTGTATAATTCATTTGGGCATCGTTCAAGGTTCTACTTGCATAATAAATTATATGTGGCATCTTATCAATGTGTTGTCCTAAGACTGCACCAACAGCAAAATCAGATGCATCACACATAAACTCAAACGGGTGATTCCGGTCCGGAGATGATAGAACGGGGGCTGTAGTGAGGGGGCTTTTAAGTGATTCAAAAGCAGCCTCGCAATCCGAATCGAAGTGAAATGTTGTATCTTTGGCCAAGAGAAGAGTTAAGGGTCTAGCAATTTTACTAAAGTCCTTAGTGAATCTCCTATAAAATCCTGCATGACCAAGAAAAGATCGTACATGTTTGACGCATTTGGGAGGATGAAGGTTATGGATGACATCAATTTTAGCTCTGTCAACCTCCATGCCTTTTCGTGAAATGACATGCCCAAGGACTATACCTTCTTGAACCATGAAATGACATTTTTCCCAATTCAAAGTTAAATTCTTATCCTCACAGCGGGTAAGAACAGCGTTGTTCCCCTCCGAACGGCGGCCAAGACATGAGGACGTCTTGCCTGAGATTCGGGACAGATGCTATTTGGTTTAATCCGTCCACCTCTCCGAAGATGCCAAGTTGATTTATGGCACCGTGTATCGGAGGTTTGGACGGATGCGGCCGATGTAGCAGACTTCGTCAGATTCCCCCTCGCTTAAGGGGTTTTTGATTGTGGGGACACTTTTCCCTGCAGGCGCAAGCCCCTGCAGTTAGTTACGCTACCGCATCGCGGTAATAACTTTCTCCTTCTCCAGAATTTCACTTCGTGTCGTGTGTGTTTGTTTTGTTTGTGATTGCCCGTGGATTGTATACGGAGACTAAGTAATGCCGTCGCCCGTAGGACGTGGATTAGTCCAAATCCGTATTTACTTAGATTTGGGTTTGGTGTTTTAGTTTAAGAATACGTTAGCCATATTTAGGCTAAAATCGACTTAAACGTTCGTTAAGGATACGTTAGTCTGATTTGAGACTAAGATCAACTTAACGGGATCGTTTGGATCCGACAAAAGAGCATTTGGGGGCTCTATTGCTCTAGTTTAGGGACGTAGTGGTCCATAGGTAGTTTAAGGACGTTTCGGTCCGTATTCCAGTTTAGGGACATGGTGGTCCATTTTCCAGTTTAGGGACAAGGTGGTCCATATTAAGTTTAAGGACGCTTAAGTCCGTGGGTTTAAGGACCCCACAGTCCGTGTTTTAGTTTAAGGACGCATAAGTCCGCGGGTTTAAGGATCCCACAATCCATCTTTTGGTTTAAGGACGCTTAAGTCCATGAGTTTAAGGACCCCACAGTCCGTGTTGATGTGTGGTTGTCGGGACCCGTCACCTCTCTGACGTCGTTGAAGGATTACAACGATAGGAGTCAAAGGAGTTCGGAGATGTACCCTCGAACCGGATGTAAATTGATTTAAGAGAGCAGCTGTGCTCAGTCAATTTAATTTGAGGACTTACGGCCATGATTGGGCTAAGTCCAGTTGAAAAAATGTTCAACGCTTTTATTTATCTTTGGCCTATTAGGCCTGTGTTAGGGCTTTGCCCCTTTTTAAATAATGCATTGCATTTTCTTTTTTATTTTGTTTGGGCTCTGCCCATTTATAAATGAGGCAGAACACCAATTTTGTCTGGGCTCTGCATTTTATTTGGGCTCTGCCCTTTTTATAAAAGATGCAGAGCATCAATTTTACTTGGGCTCTGCCCTTTTATTGCATTGCAATTTATTTTGGCCTACTAGGCCTTTCTGATTTGGGCCTGGCCCATTAGTACACAATGCATTGCATTTGTCAGACGCTTTGCGCCAATCAATGAGCGCAAGCGCTTGTGGTGATGACACGTGTCACGCAAGCGCAGTGCGCTGCGCCAGTGCGCTGCGCTTGCGCTGCTGACACGTGGCGCGCTCTTGTGAGTTGCGCCAATTTCAGATAGCAAGGCTCTTTCTTGAAAGCGCATAGCGCAAGTGATTCAGATGCTGACACGTGGCGCTCTCTGGTGGCTTGCCCCAACCCAGGAGCGCAACAGTGCAGTTTTTGCAAGTGCAAGGCACTATTTCAATAATCTTGAGAATCTTTAAGATTCCAGAACCAATGGTTCATAAAAAGTGCAAAGCACTGTTTGATTTCTTGATCCAATTTAGATCAAAGAAAACAAGTATTTCTTGTTTTTCTTGTTCTCAGAGAACCAATAGTTCATAAAAAAGTGCAAATCACTTATTATTATTTGAAGATCATTGATCTTGTTCTTAGATCAATAATCTATTAGAAGAAATACTTCTATTTTGTGAAGGTTTTTACTTTTTCTTGAACTTTCTTCAGAGTTCTCTCTGTTTTGAGATTCTTAATCTCTCACAATATTGATGATCTTAATGATGGGATCTAGGGGCTTTTATATAGTGCCCATAAATTTTGTAAAAAGATCTTTCTCTGAGTGATTTGGGGAATTTTCTCCACCGTTGGATCTTTGATCCAAGGGCTTCTGTTTTACAGAAGGCAATCTTCTTGTTTTAACAAGAACAGAAAAATCTTACTAGAATTTAATTCTGTTTGGCGCAAACGCTCCAGCGCGTGACACGTGTCATGCAGCGCACAGCGCTTGCGCATCTGCGCTTGCGCATCTGCGCTGACATGTGTCGCGCAGCGCACGGCGCAGCACAACTGCGTTTGCGCTGACACGTGTCGCGCAGTGCAGCGCTTGCGCAACTGAAGCGTTGCTTCCTTTAATTTTGTTTTAAATAGAGCCTTGCTCTGATTGGGCGCGCTGCCTTGGGCGCTGCGCTGGCGTATCAGCTTTCGACACGTGGCGCGTTGCGCGCAGCGCAAAGAATTTGAAGCGTTGCTTCGAATTTTGAATTTTGAAATTCAAGCAGAGCTTTGCTCTGATTGGGGGAAACAAATGCCCCCACCGTTGCGCTCACGTGGCGCGCACGTGAGTGCAGCGGTGGCAAGATCCTGGCCATTGGATCAACTCAGGAGTTGAAGGGGCGCAAGCGCCTTATAAATAGGACCCCTGGCCCTTAGAAAATCTTCACCATTTTCCAAGATTTTGATTTTCAGAGCTTTACTCTTGCTTAAGAACTTCAGAGCTTTGCTCTTGCTTCCAGACTCTAGAGCTTTGCTCTCATTTCCAAAGCTAGAAAAACTTTAGGTAAAATTAATTTTAAATTAAATTAAATTAATTTAAATCAATCCAACAGAGCCTTGCTCTCATGGATCTAAAGAAATCCCCTTTGGGGTTTCATAAACAGAGTTTTGCTCTCAAGAATTTGTTTCAGGGTTTCTTAACCCATGAACAGAGCTTTGCTGATTGACAGAATATAGATCTTTTGATCTTCTGATGATGAACTCTTAAGAGTTTTTTTGTATGGATCTTTAAGATCCCAGAACTTCAAAAAAAAAAAATTTTAAGAATTAATTAATTTTCTTCTTTGATGGATTTTTTTATCATTCTTACAGAGCTAGGCACTTTTAAAGAATCTTATTCCCCTGAGACCAGAGTTTGACAAGTGTCACTCTGTGACAGAGCTTTGCTCTGAAAGAGGAGATTTTCTCCTTGTCTCTAAGGATTTTTATTATTCTCTTGGGGATTAACTGACAATCTCATCCAATGATGGGGTTGTCTTATTAACTGACGTATTGTCATCCAGATTTTGTGGGTCCCCCCTTGGTCTCCTACCCACTGCAATGCTGTGTGGTGTAATTAATTTTAATTTAATTTTAATTAATCTTTAATTTATTTAATTAATTAATTAAATCTTTTCAAACGTCAAGCATTGGAATTACAACACTAACGGCTAATTTTGTTCCCTTGCAGTGACTATGTCTTTCGACACTTCATTCCCGTTCGCTCGTTCGGAGGAGGGGTTTCCTGAAGCGTCTTTGGACCGCGAAGTCTTAGCTATGATCAGGGATCACGACCCGGAATATAAGAGTCTCCACCTTTGGGGGTCGTGGTACAATCAGATTATCATGGGTCGACGGAGCTTCACGTGCGCAGTACCGTCAGAACCCATTACGGCGATTCATTATGCCAGCCCACCCCCGGTGCAGTATGCCGTGGAGATGGTTGATTGGACTTCGAAGGGCTTTCTTCATCCTGCCATAGATGCGATTCCGGTTCAGCGTCCTATGGTTTTGGATATCCTGGGACGCCGTATCTGTCAAGGCGAGGCGCGACCTTGGGGGCAATCATATAACATAGGTCTGATCCCCCGCCACCCGATCGGTTATCTGCCGTGGGCTCGGTATATCCTGTCGGCGAAGAAGTCGCAGTTGATAAGGTTAGGATTGTACACTGCGGTTTACGCCTCCCTCTTCCAGTATCCCACGCTTCCCACCTGGTGGTTCAAGGCTTTCTTGGAGCAGTGGAACATTCCTATTCACACTTTCCTCGCAATGGATCGGGAAGTGTCAATTTCTCTTGAGGAGTTCACAGAGGTCTCCGGTTTACCGGTTATAGGGGAGCACTATGAGGAGTTGCTTCCGACAGACTAGTATGTCTTCGGTGCTAAGCCGGCGGTAAGGGGCCTTACTCCGGAGAATGCTGTTCAACACCAATTCCCAAGTTTGATCAAAGTGTTGAACATCTATGAGGCCCTTTTCATCGAACGTGGGAGTCGCGGAGTTAGCTTTGAGAATTTCATCGCTCGGTTCCTTCACCCAAGCGTCCTCTCGTCAGAAGCTGCCAAGTTTGCTACCCTTGATGACCCTTTCGGTCTAGGTTTGGATAACCTACCGGCGAAGGAAATAGACCAAAAGGGTTTTTTCCTTCCTAACTCCCCGACTGTGCCTTTTGCGGAAGTTGCGGCCCCCGGGATGGACGTGGAGGCCTTCTTCTTAGGATTTCTTGGGCTATGGCTGAGTTGGTTTGCGCTCCTGATGCATTCTCGCCATATGCGGCCCTCTGTCTTTTACCCTGCTCACCGGATGACCATCGGAGTAAAAGTGGACGTTGGGATCGCCGGCTTGGCACACTTGTATCACGGCCTCAGTCGAGCGGCGGAAGCTAATGAGCCTGGGGTGTTGCACGCGATCTTCCCGATGCACTATTTCGTATCATGGCTCGAGCTACACACATCGGGTGTCTTTGGCATGCACAAAAGGCCCTCGTTCTTTGACAGGTGAAGCTTTCCTCGCATCATACAGTTGATTGGCGCATCAATTGTGAGTCCATCGCCACGGAATGCCAGGGGTTTACTCCTTCGCCCCCACACCGTTGGAGACGGGGTGTCTTTCATCGACAAGGTGTTGACTATCGAAAAGGCATCTACCACTGCAGTGCGGCCATTGCAAGACACTTTCAAAGATGGAGCCTCAGTTTTGACGGCCCGGGAGACCCTTCATTTATATTCCATCAGACCCGGCTTCCTGGTGTTCAGGCAGAATGGTGCGGCGATTTTCATGAGATACAACCCGCATCGTTTCGCCCAACAACTGAGCTACAATCAAGGGGTACCACTGGAGGCTTTCCTATCGGAACCTGCTGCTACCGAAGAAGGGATGGAGAGCGCGCTGCATCACTTCATACGTCTGAATACGGGTTCCCACTTTTTTATCAGTGAGCCGGCTTGCGCCCCACGACTCCTCAAGGTATATACAGAATGGTACAGTCATTCGACAGGAACCGTCATAAAGGAGGAAAAGCGATTGCTAGTCGACCGTAAGGGTGCGCCTCCAGGTAGCGACCGCAACGCTCCTTTGGTGCCAAGGACCCCGGTAGTTCCCCCTCTAAAAGATGCTAGAGCCGGACCGCCGCATGCGCAGAGTCCTCCACGCGGATTGCCGCTCCCCGATATTGCGGATGCACCACCAGCGCCCTGTGCTCCAGTGGAGACTGCGGTTGTAGCCTCGCCAGAGTCCGGTGTGGGTGCGGACATCGGGACCCGCCGCCCCAAGGTGCCTGCAAAGCGCAAGTCGATCTCGGGTGCACCTAGGGTTGGTGGGCAGAAGAAGAAAAAGAAGTCGCTCTTCGCCGCTGACGTCGCGTTCGGTCAGGAACCCTACGCTCCCTATGGTGAGGGCCTGAGTGAATATGGGACTAACAGGGGATTAGTCATGCCGCCGGATAACACGTACTTGGAGGCCGCCCTCGTAGCTTCGGAACGGTTGGGGAGGCGCGACGCGTGGCTGGCTAAGCTTGCGGAATCAGGTAATCACCAGTCGCATTTTTTATTGCATCATATCTTTATTATTGCCTTTGACTAACGTTGTTCCTTCTTTTCTTCCAACAGGCATCACCACTGAAGAAGCCATTGCCGCTTCCCTCAAGACTTTCCAAGAGGAGGAACGCCTTAGAGCGTCCTTAGGCCTTAGTAAGTTTCGACTCATCAAGTTTTCATTTTTCTTGTGTTATGGTCGATCTAACCTCTCCCTTTTTATCGCAGGAACCTCAATGCCGATCCCGCCAGGTGACGCGGAGATTCTGCCAGCTGCCGATGTTCCTGCTTCCTCAAGGCTACCGCGGGAGGTCCGTCTTGAAGAGCCGATGATAGATGCCTTAAAGGCTCTGGAGGGAACTCTAAACGAGGACGACGACACCTTAATTAAGGAAGCGTCGAAGAGGTCTATCGCGACGGCCCGAGAGGAGAGGAAGCGGTTGAGGCGCAAAGCGAAGGCACGCAGGGCTGCCTTGGCCATTGGAGCGGGCCCAAGCACCGTCCCTCGTGCCGATACTCTGTCAGAAGAGTCCCCGGTCGCCTTGTCTACGGCTCATAGACAGGCGGTGCGCGTCAATAGGGAGGCTAACGATAAGTCCACCTCAGGTAATATTTCTTTCAGAATTTTGTTGTAAGAATTATAAAGCTGTCGGTTCTTATATATTCCGTCCTGCAGGGCCAAGTCCAACCGAGGGGGAGGCGGAGACTGTCGAACCTGAAGGGCTAAGGGAAGAGGCATTGGTCGAGCCCGAGCCGATGGCGGATGACACAACCGGGATTACTGGGCCCGAGCTAGTGGCTGACGAAATAGTCACGCCCACTATGCCTGAGCAAGTGGTTGATGCCGAGCCCGAGGTAGCAGCGGACGAAGCGCCTGAGACCGATGACCTCATGGTGACTGTGGACGAGACAACCGTGACTGCTGAGCCCGAGGGAGTAGCGGGTGAGGTGGATATGATTCCTGAGGACGAGCCGACCGCTCTTTCTTAGGAGTCTGGCAATGCTTCGGTCATAGCTCTCCCTGCCTATGGCCCTCCGCCGTCTCCTGGCCTCGCGAGCACGACGACGGCCCCCGTGGAGTCTGGGGATGAGGCCACGGGTGGTGGACTTATGTCCATGGAGGAGGGAGACACCTCCGTCTCGGATGGAGGCTCATCAGGTAAATTTCGGATTATCGTCCCCCTTTTTTTATCTTGCAATCTTTCCTGACAGGTTTACCCTTGTTTTTTAACGCAGGTGCGGCCAGTGCCGATGCTCCATTGCTTGAGGGAGCGCCGTCAACTACCGCTTTGGCGGTGGTCACCTCTCAGCCCACTTTTGTACCATCGAAGATGTTGGAAGGTATGGATTTGCAACCTATTAGTTTCGCCTTTCAGCCGCATAATTTATGTACTAAAGTCGTACTGTTGTGTCTTTTCAGGAGTGCTTTTTGATCATCTTTATCAAGTGTTGCTCCCACACTTCTCCTTCCCATCTGAATTCGCTTCTCCCTCTGGTGGCGCTGGTGAGTATGGTTTCCAATTGATATCTTTCTTTTTCAGTGATGGAATTATTTCTAACTTTTTCTCGTCCTGACTGCAGTGCTACAAATTGAAGGAGGGGATGAAAGATCGGCCGCGCCACCGGCCCTCCGGCCTTGCCACTTGCCGCAGCTGGTACAACAACTATCACATTGATAACTCCCATTTTTTTATTTCTTGAACTGTTATCTGATCATATCTTGTTTTTTTTAGCTGTCGTTCCGGTCTCGGCGCCCTTCGAGCCTCGTGTCATAATGCCGGCGGGCCCTTTTCTGAGATGTCCGTCCTCGAAAGGCGCCGCGAATAGTCTGCGCATGTTGAGCGACTACATCGAGGAACTCGACGTCGAGACTCCTACATCTGCTGCAGACTTCGCTACGGCGGTTAACCCGATGCTGGTGATACTCGTAAATTTCCATGACGAGGGCATCGTTGCGTCTTGGGTTAACCACTGCAGAGAGATCGAGGCTCGCCTGCATCAGCTGGAGTCGATGCGTCCTGCCCCTGAGGTTTTAGCCGTGAGCACTCAACGGGCAGCATGGCTCGAGCAAAGCATTTCTCATTTCCGCCATTTGGAACAAGAAGCAGCTTTAAGGCTGAAGGAGTGTCACGAGTCTTCAAGCGAAACTGCTCGCCTACGTGCCGAAGTTGAGGCAAACGCTGCCGAGGTGAAGGCTATCTTTGAGGGCCTCCTGGAACGCATCTCTCATGGGCTAAACTTGAAGCGAAAGCTTGATGTTGCCGAGCGTGACACCCCAGGCCGTGAAACTGCTCATCAGGCCGTTAGGGAGAAGCTTGCATCTGTCTTGCAGCAGCGGGCTCAAGTAGAGGCAGAACTGGCGGTGGTGGCCGATCAGGAAAAAGCATGGAAGGAAGTGTGCGAACAACTGATAAAGCTATTTAAGACGCTTCCTTCCCAGTAGCTGCCTTTGTATCAATGTATTTGTAAAATTTTTCTTTTAAATAATATGTATCCATTCTTTATTCTTTTGTACGCTTCCCCTTGTACTTGATTAAATTCAATAAATAAAGATACACATTTTTCTTTGCAATGTCTTTTACTATTTCTTTGCTTTCTCCCTTCTCTTATTATCAGCATGCTGTCTTGATAAACATGATTGACAGATAAAAGAGTAAGTATCTAGATTTCTCCAAGAGATAGCGATGGCTTAGGCCGCAGGTTCAGATCTGCTGCCTAAGACTTTTCAACTCTATGAGCCGTGAGGGTCTTATAGAGACTTTTCTCCTTACAGATCGAGATGATCTCGTAGGTGGATTTTCTCCTTAGGAATCGTGAGGATTCCTAACTGTGTTTTCTCTTATAAGTCGTAAGGATCTTATAAGAGAATTTTCTCCCTTACAAGTCGAAAGGACTCGTAAGTGGTTGGTGAGTTGACTTGTTTCCGAGTCGGAGTATTGCTCCGACGGGGAGGTCGTTGGCTGACTTGTTTCCGGGTCGGAGGTCGTTGGTTGACTTGTTTCCGAGACGGAGGTCGTTGGCTGACTTGTTTCCGAGATGGAGGTCGTTGGCTGACTTGTTTCCGAGACGGAGGTCGTTGGCTGACTCGTTTCCGGGACGGAGGTCGTTATTTGACTTGTTTCCGGGACGAAGGTCATTGGTTGACTTGTTTCCAAGACGGAGGTCATTGGTTGACTTGTTTCCGGGACGGAGGTCGTTGGTTGACTTGTTTCCGGGACGGAGGTCGTTGGTTGACTTGTTTCCGGGACGGAGGTCGTTGGTTGACTTGTTTCCACGACGGAGGTCGTTGTTTGACTTGTTTCCGCGACGGAGGTCATTGGTTGACTTGTTTCCGAGACGGAGGTCGTTGGCTGACTTGTTTCCGAGACGGAGGTCGTTGACTGACTTGTTTCCGCGACGGAGGTCATTTGTTGACTTGTTTCCGCGACGGAGGTCATTTCCCGACTTGTTTCCAGGACGGATGTCATTTGCTGACTTTAGGTTATCTGCGAACCGTAGAGTCTTAGAACTGGGGACTTTGCCGTGGCTCCGATTGGTGATATCACGTCCATGTCCTGCTGGAATGAGGAGGAACGCCGCTGTTGGTATCCAGGCTGTAGATGTGGTCGTCGAGATCTGACTTCCCTTTGACGCAGCCCGTTGGGGAAATGTAGTCCCCTTTCCTTTTTTTTGTTTATGCCCATGGATTGTATACAGGGGTCACTATGGACTTACCTGCAGGGCAAAAGTTTCATTCTTTTTTATTGTTTTATTTCCGCGATGCTCTATCATTTCAGCTTTTATATCGCGAAGGTCGCGATTGCCCAATCATTTCGACTATTTTTCACGGTGCCCAATCATTTCGGCTATTTATTTTATTTTACTCGCTGCTTTTTATTGCGAGTTGCCCAATCATTTCGGCTATTTTGTATGCATACGTTTTCTTTACTTGCTGCTTTTCATTGCAAGCCGCCCCATCATTTCGGCTATTTCGTATGCATGTGCGGCCTACCGGCTTTTCGCCGTAAACCTGAAATTAGACACCGATTTTGACATCAGCACTGCTACAACTGGGATGTTGCCAGGAGCGAATCATCATTTGCCTCTGTCGATGTCGAACAAAGGTGGCTTAGCGAACAGGGTTAGGGTCATGTCGACTAAGGCTTTTAACTTCATGAGCCGTAAGGGTCTCACAAAGGTATTTCTCCCTACAAGTCGTGAGGATCTTGTAGGTGCATTTTCTCCTTAGGAATCGTGAGGATTCCTAAGTGTATGTTCCTCTGTAAGTCGTAAGGATCCTACAGGAGGGTTTTCTCCTTGTAAATCGAGAGGACCTACAAGGGTTGTTCATCATGCGTACATATCCCCAATCACAGATGAAACTTGGTTAGGGAAATGTTTATTCGCGCCCGTGGATTGTATACAAGAGTCAGTATTGAACCACTTGTAGGGCAGTATTGATGGTTGTGGGGGGTTTGCTTAAGCACAGGTTTAGGTCTCTGTAACTTAAGACTTTCAAATCTTATGAGCCTTGAGGGTCCCATAAGAGAGTTCTCCTTACGAGTCGTGAGGATCTCGCAAGTGTATTTTCTCCTTAGGAATCGTGAGGATCCCTAAGTGTGTTACTCCTTTGTGAGTCGTAAGGATCTCACGCGGGTGGTTTCTCCTTACAAGACCGAGAGAACCCTGTAAGTGTCCTTTAACGAGGTTGCGCCCTTTCAGGTTTTCACAAATGCTCGCCGGTAGTCCTGCTGTTTTTACTCACGGAGCCCTTTCAGGTTTTCATCCGTGCCCTTTTTGCTTATGGACATACCTCTTATTTTTTTTATTCTTTTTATTTTTATATTTTTTTTTACAAGGTCGCGCCCTTTCGGGTTTTCACGAACACTCGCCGGTAGCCCTGCTGTTTTTACTCACGGAGCCCTTTCGGGTTTTCATCCGTACCCTTTTTGCTTATGGACATACCGTTTTTATATTTTTTTATTTTTTTATTTTTTTACTTTTCCTTTTTCTTTTATTCATCTCGTCAGCCTGAAGATGATGCGGTAGTAGTTTTAAAAGACGTTTCAGTCCTTCATTAGTTTAAGGACGTTTTGATCCGCCATTAGTTTAAGGACGTTTCGGTCCTCCCAGGAGAAGGCTGGATACCGCTTATAAAGTTTGAGCTTAGGAAGATGGCGAGCGGACATAGTCGTCGTCATCTATCATTGACCTAGGCAGTAACTCGCTAAGCGTAGTATTTCTTTAGGAATCGGCCATTTATTAGCCTGTAAGGCCTTTCACCGTGCATATCCATGAGTAGATAGGCTCCACCTTGGTAGACCTTGTCTATGATGTACGGGCCTTCATAGTTTGGCTCAAATTTTCCCCACTTGGCGCGATTGGGGATCATAGGCCTTTTGACCACTAGCACGAGTTCGCCTTGGCGGAATGTCCTCGGCCGGGTCAATCTTTCATATGAGCGCGTCATCTTTGCTTTATAGGCCTCCAGATTTTGTTGCGCTATGAGCCGGGTTTCATCAACAAGCTCCTCAAGCCGAAGGTGAGCATTTTCTTCGTCCGTCAGCTCGCAATGGACTGCCACTCGTAGAGAGGGTAACTCTATCTCGAGGGGGAGTACTGCTTCTGTACCGAATACCAACGCATATGGCGTTGTGTTCGTGGCTGTCTTGAACGTAGTTCAGTACGCCCAGAGAGCTTCTTGCAGTCTCTCGTGCCAGTCCTTCTTATTTCGGGACACCGACTTCTTCATGATCTTTGTCAAGGTCTTGTTGAAGGCCTAAGCTAGACTGTTAGCTCGCGGATTATAAACCGAGGAATATCTCCAATCTATATTGTGTTGTTGTGCGAAGCGACTGATCTTGTGGCTTCTGTAAGCTGGCCCGTTATCGGAGATGATCCGTCGCGGAGTTCCAAACCGATATATGACGTGCGTCTTGAAGAAGTGGAGGATATTCTCCGTTTTCACTTCCCTCAACGGTACTGCATCTGCCCATTTGGAGAAGTAGTCAGTCGTCGCTAGGATGAAACGATGTGCTCTGGACGATACTGGTTCGATGGGGCCGACTATGTCAGTCCCCCACATTTCGAATGGCCAGCTAGCCACCGTTAGATGGAGTGGATTTAGATGCTGGTGGATGAAGTCCCCATGGATTTGGCATGAGTGGCATTGCTTCGCATATTCAAGGCAGTCCTGAATCATCGTGGGCCAGTAGTAGCCCATCCGTTTGATCTTCAGCTTCATCTTCGGGCCCGCTTGGTGAGAACCGCAGATTTCGTCATGAACTTCCTGAATGACTCTTTTCGCTTCGTCAGGTCCCAGACATCTCAACCACAGAGAATCAAACGACCTCTTGTACAGAGTATCATTGACGAAGGCGAAAGACAGAGCTCGTTTCATAAGCTGATGTCTTAAGGACGCATCTTCGGGCGTTCGACGGTATTTGAAGTAGTTTATAAAGACTTCTCTCCAATCCTCAGTATTTTCCCGATCTTTTATTTGCAGGGTCATCTGCTCAGCCGCTCCCTTTTCTTCGGATGATTCCGGAGATATTTCCGCTGGGGCAAGTACCCGACGGCTTTGTACTACGATTCTTACGTCATCGAGGTTTTCATCAGCCAGTTCCTTAGCGAGCTTGGCCAACGCGTCCGCTTTGCTGTTTTCCGCGCGCGGTATGTTTTCTCAAGTGTATGAAGGGATTTGGGTCAACAATTGTTGCACCTTTTCGCCGTACTTCACCAATTCTGGTATGCACGTTTGGCAGTCGCCGTTTACTTGATTAACGACCAGCTGGGAGTCTCCGTATATGAGGAGGTTTTCAATTCCCATGTCGATGGCGATCTCGAGGCCTGCTATCAAAGCTTCGTATTCGGCTTCATTGTTCATCCTCGGCTCTGTTAGGGAGAAAGCAAAGCGCATTATCCCTCCCTGTGGAGTTACAAAGATGGGTCCTACCCCCGATTTGATTATAGGGGTACTTTGTTTGCGTTTCTTCACGGAAGATGCTCCATCGAAATAAAGCTCCCATCGGGTATCACCACCGTCGATCGCATCAAACGCATGTTCGTCTGGAAGATCGCAATTCAGAGGAGAATCGGCGGGTATCGGATGCTCAGCGAGGAAGTCGGCGATGGCCTAGCCTTTCACTGCCTTGAGAGGTTGATACGTTATCGAGAACTCCATCAAGAGCAGGGCCTACTAAGCGAGTCGCCCCGTCAATATGGCCTTTGACATTAAATATTTAAGAGGGTCGACCTTCGAAATGAGACGGACCTCATGCGCCAACGCATAGTGCCTGAGCTTTGTTATCGCGAAGATCAACGCCAGACAGTGTTTTTCAAAGGGGGAGTAGTTGCTTTCTGCCCCCAGTAGAACTCGACTCAAATAGTAGAGCGCTCTTTCCTTCCTTTGGTCGTTCTCTTGCGCCCATAATGCACCTAAGGAACCTTCGAGGGCGGTTGTATAAAGAATTAGGGGCTTTCCCTTGACCAGAGCAGCCAACACTGGCGGGTTCTGCAAGTATTGCTTGATCTCGTCTAGCGCGTTTTGGCATTTTTGGTCCCAGACGAACGGGGTTCCCTTCTTCATCAGGTGGCTATAAGGACGGCACTTGCCTAACAAGTTGGCTATAAATCGCCGTATGTACACGAGCTTCCCTTGGAGAGACCGCAGCTGTTTGAGAGTCCTTGGCGGAGGCATTTCCATGATCGCTTTGATCTTTGACGGATCTATCTCAATACCTCGGTGTCGGACGATGAATCCCAGGAATTTGCCCGAGGAAACTCCGAATGTAAACTTGAGAGGGTTCATCTTCAAGTTGTATTGTCGAAGGCGTTGAAATACGGTCTTCAGATGCTCAAGATGTTCCTCGTATGATTTGCTTTTAACCACGAGATCGTCGATATAGCATTCGACGATTTCGTGTATAAGGTCATCAAAGATCTGCGTCATGGCTCTCTAATAAGTAGCACCGACGTTCTTTAAACCGAAGGGCATCACTTTATAGCAGAATATACCCAAAGGAGTCCTGAAGGCAGTGCGCTTCTGGTCTTCGGGATGCATCTTTATCTGATTATACCTTGACGAGCCGTCCATGAAGGAGAAAACCTCATGAGTGGACGTATTGTCTATCATCAGTTCGGTGACTGGCACTGGGAAATTGTCCTTCGGGCAGGCTTTATTGAGATCCCGAAAGTCTACGCATATGCGCACTATCCCATTTTTCTTCATCACGGGGACGATGTTGGCGATCCATTCAGGATATTGAACCTCCTGAATAAAGTCGGAGTCGATCAGCTTCTTGACCTCGGCGTTGATGCTCATCTCAAGCTCGAGCCGCATTCTTCTTGGTGCCTGCTTGACCGGCTTGACGTCCGGGGATATTGCCAATTTGTGCACTACAATTTCTGGATCTAGTCCCGGCATTTCGGAATAGTTCCATGCGAAGCAATCCTTATGCTGCATAAGCAGGTCTTTTAATGAAGCCACCTTCTCTTCAGACAGCAGCTCACTAATGAATGTCGGTCGCGGGTCGTTCGCCGTTCCCAACTCAATTTTCTTGAGATTATCTATAGTGGTATGGATTCCATCTTCTAGCTCTTTTGGCACTGGTGGGAATTCTGAGATCACCTCGTCGTTGCTGTTTTCAAAATACCACGGAAGGTCATACATATTCTCGGGCTCTTCTTTTGATATTGTTATCATGTGACAAGTACGAATTCGCTTCCAGTCCTAATGTGGAACTGGTTCTTCTTTCGTGGCCTTGGGTTCGTGCTTCTATGGCGGCGTTACCCTCCAGTTGTCAGACAGAGCGAACTTGCCAAGCTAATACTGATCTTCGACCCAATTCTTGAAGGTGAAGCAGTCTTCGAGAGGGTGCCCTATCACTCGGTGATAAGGGCAATAGTCTGGATGAGAGACTTCGCTTGCTTGTTCGGGGTGTTTGGACTCCGGCAGCGTAAGCATCTGATGTTTTAGAGCGAGGTCAAGTATTTTCTTCATCTTGTCTTGAGGAAAAGAGTACGCTCGACCCATTTTTCTTATGAGGAATAGATCGGAACCGCTCGATTTTCGCTTGCGTGGCCTCTTAGTCCCGCTTTGTTGCTGTTGAGCGTCTTTTTCGCGTTTCGACTTGTTTCTGCCTCTGCGTCGAGCCTTTTTTACAACAGGTTGACATGGAGCGGAATCTTCATCTTTCACAGCTTGTTGGAGGAGGCGTTGCGTTTTGGATTTCTCGTAGATGGCCATTTCGCGGTTATGGTCGTCTCGGACTTTTTGACCAGCTTCCCTTATAAGTTTGTCCATTTGTTCTTCGAACGATGAACTGGGAACTTTTGCCTCTGGAACTTTCACTGGTTCAGGATTAGCGTCCTCCCACTGAGCGTCCGCTTCTTCATCGAAGTCATATACGACGTAGCAACCGTGGAGTAGCTCTTGTTTCTTGGACCGAATGTATCCAAGCCCGATCGTTTCCATTCTCCCATTAGGTAACTTGTGCTGAGTCCCGGGAACGTTCCAGACCCTGTCGTAGAATTTGGCTTTCCGAGCGGTCTGTTTGAAGGATATCCCCTGGCACTTCAACAGCCTTTTCAAGCCTTCTGTATAATATCTGGGGAGACGGATGGGCTGAAGCCTATCAAGCGTAGGATCCGCGCCATGCCAGATTTCTTTCTCCACTTTGGTTTCCTCAGAGCGGTAGAATAGAATTGCCTTCTCGCCTTCTCGCCTGGGAGGGATATAGAACGTCCGCAGCTCTTCTACACTGTAGATATCAAGTGCATCCAGTTCTTTACGGTGTTTAAGCGGCACCATGGCGACTTGTAGACTTTGCTCTTCGTCAGCGGACGTTTGTATTGAAGGTCGAGCAGAGAATATAGCATGGACCTCATCTTCCGAGTCGCTACCAAAGATCAACGTAGGAGCGGATGGTCCTGGCTTGTTGTGTCGAGACGGCCCAGAGTAAACTATCTCTTCTTCTTCTTCGGTATCACTCCCGAAAACAGGAATGGTGGCAGCGGCTTTGTTTTCCGGTTTGCGACATCTCTCTATATCCTCGAAATCTGGCAAAAAGTACTTTGCATCTTCATATTTGCAGACCTCGTTCAGAGAGAACGGGTTCAGTTCTCCCGTCACGGTATACTCGAGCCCGTCCTTAGAATACTTCATACACTGATGTTATGTAGAAGGGATGATGTTGTACTCGTGTAACCATGGTCGGCTGAGCAGAGCGTTGTAGCATGTCTTGGCGTCTATGACGTAGAACTTAATGTCCGTGACGAGTAGCCCAAAGCGTAGCGTCAGTATCACAGACCCAAGAGTTCTTGATGATTGGGAGTCGAACCCAGAGATGGTAATCTTATCTCGAGCAAGGTGCTGGATGCTCATGCAGATTTCTTTTAACACCCGCACATTGAGGAGGTTAACGGAGGATCCATTGTCGATCAGGATTTTGCCTATCTTTATATCGTGGCAGTATCCTGAGACATAAAGGGGGCGATTGTGTTCGCACGTCCCAAGGAGAAGGTCTTCATCACCAAAAGCGACATCGGCCGTGTGCACTTCCTCCAATTCATCCTTCATCTTTTCTTCAGCCAGGAAAGCTTGGAATTGTTCTGGCTCCTATAGTTCCTTGATTAACGAGTCTCTCGCCTCCTTTGATAGCAAAAGGGCGTCAAGAATGCTGAGCTGCAAGGGTAGTTTCCTCAGATGTCCTAAGACGTTGTAATCCACCTTATTTCTCTTCGGCGGGTCCTTGGCACTTAGTTCCTCCACAACTTGGTCATCTAAGATGATATCTTCAGAAACCTTTTCTTTCCCTTTATCTTTTTGTTTGAGGGTCCGAGATTCTTTTCGAGCAGCGTCGATTACGCAGCCGGATATTTTCACAGACCTTCTGCTCTTCTTCTTTCCCCGAGGTGGACTCTTTAAAGAGGGGGCTAAGAGCCAGCTCCTCGTCAGAATCGCTCCCGAATGTAAGCATTTGTGATCCCCCGGCGTTAACCATGCGACAATCACCGGTAGTTCTTTTAAGCCCTTCGGTCGTATTTCTCCGCTCCCGACGAGCTTTGCGCTTCTCCCGCTTAAAATGTTGTCGATGAGCAACATACCCTTGCCACCATCTATCGAAAGCTTTGCACTCTTCAGTGGGGTGCGAAATCTTCTGATGATATAAGCAATAGGAGGGGTGCATTTCCACTTCACCAATAATGTTTCCTTCGGAGGATGGTAGCTTCATGCCTATTGATATGGCCTTAGCAAACCTTTTCCTCATCTTGAATTTGCTTTTGTCGGTAGTGGATGTATTTTTCTCCTGCGGAAGTGTCTCAGCTCTTTCGTCAAGTCGCCGGCGCTTGGCCCTTTCAAATATAACCATCTCGCATTCCCGATCAGCTTTACTTTTCAACAAAACTTCGTTGAGGAATGCGTCAATTACTTCTTCCGATGGCCCCAGAATTTTTGGTTCAGAATCTGCCCCCAGCTTTTCAGTGCAAGGAGTCTCTTCATCGTCCGTCAACGAATAGGAGATCATATGGCAGCTCGCTACGTATTCTTCAGATTCATCCGACGAACTTTCCTCCTCATCTTCCGTTTGAAAGACATGTTTGAGAAACTCTTGGAGTGTAATGGGAGTCCGTGCTTTCTGGTTGTATTCTTCCAGCGCGTCAATTTGTTTTTGTAAGTCTGTGCGCTTGTCGCCAGGCTTTACAGACTTCTTATATTTCTTCTTCTTCTTCTTCGAAGATTTTGGCGGCTGGTTGCGAGTGCTTGGGCCACCATCATCGGTCTTTGGAGTTGGACGTGGCTTTAACACCCCCTCAATGACCTGCGGTTCCAACGGGTTCTTCCACTTGATCGCTGGGCATGCCTGAAGATCGTTCAGCATTCTCTTTGTCTTAGCTGACAGCACAACCTCCCATGGGGCTTCTTCGACGAGAGAGCACGTTGCCCCCGGCATATTCATCCTCTTAGAGGCGTGAGGTTGCGGCGGATTCACCTTCCATCTATCGGATAACGCGAATTTGCCTTGTTGGTACTGGTCTTCAAGCCAATTTTTGAAGACGTAGCAATCTTCGATCGGATGACCCAATACTCGGTGATAGGGACAGTAGTTGGGCTCATTGACATCATTTGGTTGCGACGGACGTTTTGTCTCCGGCAGATTTATGAGTCGGTTGCGCAATGCCAGCTCGAATAATCTTCTCGTTTTATCTCGGGGAAACGAATAAGGACGTCCTAGTCTCTCCTCAAGGGGTACCTGTGGACGCATATTATTTTGACGAACAACCGGCTTTGAATTGCTCGGCTGTTGTTGAGCATTAGCGACAACGATCGTCTTTCCCTTCCCCTTGTCATTTCGGGAGTCTGGCTTTGGAAGAGGAGGTCTATGGCCCATCTGATCCATTTGCGCTAACTTATCGATCAGGGCCTGTAAGGTAGTCGGCTTGAAGAACATCATAAATTGCAAGATGGTTGCTTGCGGATCAAGGGTTCCCACAAACATACCCACTGCAGGAGCTTATACAATGCGTTGCTCGCACTTTGACCATAAGTTCCTCCACCGTATAGCATATTAAACCCATATCTCGCCTGGCTTTACCCTGGCGTTAATCAGTGCCGTCATCGGGGTGCGTTCACTGGCGCTTGCAAAACGCTGGGTAAACAACAGCTCCATCTCCGCGAAGGTCTTGATAGAGTCGTTCGGGAGCTCAGAGTACCACTCGAACGCTGTATCTGATAAGCTTCCAACGAACTAGCGAAGCAACAGTTTGTCATCACCACCGGTGTTGCCACAGAGCGCCCTGAACTGGGCAACATGCTGGTGAGGATTGCCCGTCCCCTTATAGACATGGAATTTGGGAATTGTGTAGCCGGGCGGGTACTTGATTTGATCGTACCAACTTGGATTTGGCCGGCTGCTTCAGTCGCATGATGAACCCGTATTTGTTGGGCTATGTACTCGTCCAAGTCAGCTTTGGAGATTGTCTCCTCCTTAGCTGTTGACAGAGCTGGCGGAGGGTTCGACGTTTCTCCCCTATCGTCTTCCAGGACGATCGGGGGATCTTCGGCCGGAGGATCTTGTTGGATCATCATCCCCACCATGTCTTGGAACAGGAGGCCCATACGCTTTATGTTGGCTGCTTGTTCAGCAGCCTCTTTATCCTTCTTCTCCAATATTCGGCGAAGGAATTCGGCGTCAGTTTCTTGCTCCTGGCGTTCATCCGAGGGCATTTCAGGGCTTTCTTTTGGCCCAGTAAGTGCGGTCATCGCGGTCATCATTTCTTGGAGCTTCTGCTGCTGCTCCTGCGCTTTGGTCACTGATCGCGTAAGCGGTCTGTGGCCTGTGGATATGCGGCTGTCCTCTTTGCCAGACGCCATGTAGACGGTGTGAACTACGATTCCCCCTGACTTAGGGCGTTTGGGTTCACCACCTTTGACATTCGCGGTCGGCGTGAGGACTTTCTCCGGCCTTCTTCTCTTATGGGCCGTTGAAGTTGAGGGGGCCGTTGCTTTGGGCACCCAAGTGGTCGTTGCCTTTCATTGCTTGACAAGGGGATTTTCCTCTTGCCGACCTTTCGACTTCTTGTGTTGGCGAGAGAAATTAGGATCAATCACAGATTCTCAGACTCGTTGCCGTGTCTTGTAAATCCTGGAGGACAGCGATTGAGGAGGCTGCTCCGGCTTTTCTGCTTCCACGGCGGTTTCTACCGGTGGAGGAGATCTTTTGAGCACCGCAGTTGGCGAGTTTCTGCGTACCCTGTTCAGCGGCTCAAAGTTGTTCCCAGTTGGAACAGCAGCATTAACTTCCACCGTTGGAGCTGGTGAAGTTATCCCAGAGGGGGAGTTGCCCCCAGTCTTCCTTATCCGGCGCCAGTGGCGTCGTCGGGCGCGACGAGTTGTCGGTATTGGTTCAGAGACAGAAAAAGCTTCTTCTTGCCCCCTGTTCAGGTGTGGGGCTGTTGCCGGCGTCAGCCTATTGAAGACTGATGTCTTTTGAGCAGCAGGAGCAGGAGTAGGAGTTGGAACGGTCAGTCTTGTAAAGACCGATCTCTTAGCAGGAGAAGCCGCCTTAACGACTTCAGAAGCAGATTTGGCTACTCTTTTTGGAATAACCTTTTCTGGGACTGCAAGCTTCATTGTGGGCCAGCAGGAGTTTTGGCCCAGTCTGGAGAAGACCGAGGCACTGGTGTTGGGCGACCCGTTGAGAGAGGCCGCAGTAACTGTAAGTCGATCGAAGACCGACTTTTAGGAGCTTCTGGTATGGGCACGGGGTGCTGAAGCTTGTTGGCGGAAGCATGGTTCCGAAAAACAGCCCTGTGGTGGCTTGAGTAATCTGCTCCATGGGCATCGTGAACAAAGAGGCCGCTTGCCCCAAGTTGAGGCACGTAGGTTATGCCCCCAGTTGAGGCAGGACGCGAGTTGCAGCACTTCGAACAGGTGAATGCCATTGCTGTTTTGCTTTCTGCGCCAAGCAAGAGACCAAATCTTAGTAACTTGAAACCTAAGGGCAACCATTAACAAACCGCGATTCGTTCGCGAATACGACACACGAAGTGTGGAGTGGAAAGAGGAAAAGGTCCCACCGGGCGTGCCAGAATCTGTTCCCCTCCGAACGGCGGCCAAGACGTGAGGACGTCTTGCCCGAGATTCGGGGCAGATGCTATTTGGTTTTATCCGTCCACCTCTCCGAAGATGCCAAGTTGATTTATGGCACCGTGTATCGGAGGTTTAGACGGATGCGGCCGATGTAGCAGACTTCGTCAGATTCCCCCTCGCTTGAGGGGTTTTTGATTGTGGGGACACTTTTCCCTGCAGGCGCAAGCCCCTGCAGTTAATTACGCTACCGCATCGCGGTAACAACTTTCTCCTTCTCCAGAATTTCACTTCGTGTCGTGTGTGTTTGTTTTGTTTGTGATTGCCCGTGGATTGTATACGGAGACTAAGTGATGCCGTCGCCCGTAGGACGTGGATGAGTCCAAATCCGTATTTACTTAGATTTGGATTTGGTGTTTTAGTTTAAGGATATGTTAGCCATATTTAGGCTAAGATCGACTTAAACGTTCGTTAAGGATACGTTAGTCTGATTTGAGATTAAGATCAACTTAACGGGATCGTTTGGATCCGACAAAAGAGCATTTGGGGGCTTTATTGCTCTAGTTTAGGGACGTAGTGGTCCATAGGTAGTTTAAGGACGTTTCGGTCCGTATTCCAGTTTAGGGACATGGTGGTCCATTTTCCAGTTTAGGGACATGGTGGTCCATATTCAGTTTAAGGACGCTTAAGTCCGTGGGTTTAAGGACCCCACAGTCCGTGTTTTAGTTTAAGGACGCATAAGTCTGCGGGTTTAAGGATCCCACAATCCGTATTTTGGTTTAAGGACGCTTAAGTCCATGAGTTTAAGGACCCCACAGTCCGTGTTATGTGTGGTTGTCGGGACCCGTCACCTCTCTGACGTCGTTGAAGGATTACAACGATAGGAGTCAAAGGAGTTCGGAGATGTACCCTCGAACCGGATGTAAATTGATTTAAGAGAGCAGCTGTGCTCAGTCAATTTAATTTGAGGACTTACGGCCATGATTGGGCTAAGTCCAGTTGAAAAAATGTTCAACGCTTTTATTTATCTTTGGCCTATTAGGCCTGTGTTAGGGCTTTGCCCCTTTTTAAATAATGCATTGCATTTTCTTTTTTATTTTGTTTGGGCTCTGCCCATTTATAAATGAGGCAGAACACCAATTTTGTCTGGGCTCTGCATTTTATTTGGGCTCTGCCCTTTTTATAAAAGATGCAGAGCATCAATTTTACTTGGGCTCTGCCCTTTTATGGCATTGCAATTTATTTTGGCCTACTAGGCCTTTTTGATTTGGGCCTGGCCCTTTAGTACACAATGCATTGCATTTGTCAGGCGCTTTGCGCCAATCAATGAGCGCAAGCGCTTGTGGTGATGACACGTGTCACGCAAGCGCAGTGCGCTGCGCCAGTGCGCTGCGCTTGCGCTGCTGACACGTGGCGCGCTCTTGTGAGTTGCGCCAATTTCAGAGAGCAAGGCTCTTTCTTGAAAGCGCATAGCGCAAGTGATCCAGATGCTGACACATGGCGCTCTCTGGTGTCTTGCGCCAACCCAGGAGCGCAACAGTGCAGTTTTTGCAAGTGCAAGGCACTATTTCAATAATCTTGAGAATCTTTAAGATTCTAGAACCAATGGTTCATAAAAAGTGCAAAGCACTGTTTGCTTTCTTGATCCAATTTAGATCAAAGAAAACAAGTATTTCTTGTTTTTCTTGTTCTCAGAGAACCAATGGTTCATAAAAAAGTGCAAAGCACTTATTATTATTTGAAGATCATTGATCTTATTCTTAGATCAATGATCTATTAGAAGAAATACTTCTATTTTGTGAAGGTTTTTAACTTTTCTTGAACTTTCTTCAGAGTTCTCTCTGTTTTGAGGTTCTTAACCTCTCACAATGTTGATGATCTTGATGATGGGGTCTAGGGGCCTTTATATAGTGCCCATAAATTTGTTAAAGAGATCTTTCTCTAAGTGATTTGGGAAATTTTCCCCACCGTTGGATCTTTGATCTAAGGGCTTCTGTTTTACAGAAGGCAATTTTCTTGTTTTAACAAGAACAGAAAAATCTTACTAGAATTTAATTCTGTTTGGCGCAAACGCCCCAGCGCGTGACACGTGTCACGCTGCGCAGAGCGCAGCGCGTCTGCGCTTGCGCATCTGCGCTGACACGTGTCGCGCAGCGCACGGCGCAGCGCAACTGCGCTGACACGTGTCGCGCAGCGCATCTGCGCTTGCGCATCTTGCGCTGACACGTGTCGCGCAGCGCAGCGCTTGTGCAACTGAAGCGTTGCTTCCTTTAATTTTGTTTTAAATAGAGCCTTGCTCTGATTGGGCACGCTGCCTTGGGTGCTGCGCTGGCGTATCAGCTTTTGACACGTAGCGCGTTGCGCGCAGCGCAAAGAATTTGAAGCATTGCTTCGAATTTTGAATTTTGAAATTCAAACAGAGCTTTGCTTTGATTAGGGGAAACAAGCGTCAAGATGATGAAGGAATTCCTCAAAGGAGTCCCCAAATATGGAGAAATCGTCCATAAATATCTCCAGAAAATTCTCGACCATGTCCAAGAATAACCCCATCTTGCACCGCTGAAATGTAGCGGGAGCATTGCATAACCCAAAGGGCATATGTCTATAAGCAAAAGTACCGAAAGGACAAGTAAATGTTGTCTTATCTTGATCCTTTTCGGCGATGAGGATATGGTTATAGCCGGAGTATCCGTCCAAGAAACAGTAGTATTCATACCCGGCTAATTGTTCTAACATATAGTCAATGAAAAGTAGAGGGAAGTGATCTTTCCTCGTTGCGGCATTGAGTTTTCTATAATCAATACATACCCACCACCCAGTTTGGGTGCGTGTTTGGATCAACTCATTAGCCTCATTAGTTATCACTGTGATGCCAGACTTTTTAGGGACCACATGAATATGACTTACCCATTGGCTATTAGATATTAGGTAAATAATGCCATTATCTAGGCATTTGACGATTTCTTTCTTTGCCGCCTCCTTCAGGACGGGATTCAATTGTTTTTGTAGGTCTCGGGCTGGTTTGACTTCATCCATCAAATGTATATGATGCTCAACAATCAAGAGACTAATCCCTTTGATGTCTGCCATTGTCCAACCAAAAGCTTGCCGATTTAATCTCAAGACCGATAAAAGAGCGCTCTCTTGCTCTAAATCTAGAGAAGCTGATATGATGACGGGAAAAAACTCATTCTCACCTAAATATGCATATTTAAGATGAGAAGGTAGTGGCTTGAGATCTAGTGTCGGCGGGGAGACGATAGACGGTAGGGTAGGGGAATGATACTCGGACTCCCTAAAAGGTTCATCGCTCGCATAAGATATTGATTCGGAAAGCTCGACTTACTTTTGCGACAAGTCAAAGGATTTGAATTCGGGGGTGGACTGTCTAAAGTGTCCTCACTTGTGTAGCAATTTGCCGGATCAAACAATGACGCACTAGTGTCGTCGAGATCATCATAGAAAAGTTCCTCAACTTCGCAGCTGTCGAAAGCTATCTCGTTGACATAACAGATATCGATTAGATGAGCAGAAGGTTCAAACGGTTGACTTCCTAGCTTGTAAATGTTAAACCCGATTGTCATCTTCCCGAAAGATAGGTTCATAGAACCGTTATGACAATTTATTACAGCATTAGAAGTTGCTAGAAAAGGCCGACCTAGAATCATCGGGATTTGGTTTCGTGGGTTCGCCACAGGCTGTGTATCTAAAACAATAAAGTCCACAGGGAATATAAATTCCCCGACTTTGATTAACACGTTCTCTAGCTCACCCCTAGGTTGGGTAATAGATCGATCGGCCATTTGGAGAGTGCAATGCGCAAGTTTCAACTCTCGTATACCTAACTGCTCATAGACAGAATACGAGAGCAAGTTAATACTAGCACCTAGATCGAGTAGAGCACAATTGATACTTTACCCCTAATAGTTATCGATATTATAGGACAACCGGGGTCCTTATGTTTCTTAGGCAATTGTTGGGTAAAAGCCGTGCTCACATTACTCGTTAAGAACACCTTTTATGTACTTGAGTTTTCCTCTTCCTAGTGCACAAATCCTTAAGGATTTTCGCATGATAGAACTTGTTGAATAGCATCTAGGAGAGGAATATTTATGTTAACTTACTTAAACATTTCCACAATCTTCTCCATTTGTGCATTAGGTTTGTTGGCCCTCAACCTGTTTGGAAAATGAGCTTTATCAATAAGAGTTGGGTCCAACATTGGAGGAGAAGTTTGTGGGGATGGAATGGATCCTAGAATTAGAGTTGGGATCGTTTTAGGTTGACTCAAGAAAGTGGGTTGAGGGTTTGAGCCTAGGGAAGAACGGAAAATAGGCTCGGACGAAGAGGGTGGACTAGACGAATTAGGGTTAGAAGAAGTAGTCGGGGTTTCATTTGATTCAACGTCATCAACGTGTTCACCGACTTGATTGTTCAGCACTCTTTCAGATCTCAACGTGGTTACGACACTCACATTATGACTTTGTGAGTGGCCAGGATTCAGTAGAGGTTGAGAAGGAAGTTTCCCTTTCTCTCTCTCTCACTCATCGCGATATTTAACTGTGCAAGTTGTGCTTCTATTAATTTTATGCTTTCACCGTGGGAAGCGGAGTGCCACACTAATGTTTGGATAGAAGATGTTAAATTAGCCGCCGTTTGCGTGGAATGTTTAATAAATGTTTCCAAGCTTCGTTCGAGTGTAGAGGATTTTTTGGTACCGGTCGTTGGGAAAGAATTATTATAAGGTGAAAAATTGTTGGCCGGGTTTTGAAAAGATTGCGGTCGAAAGGGGTGCTGACTTTGTTGTGGTGGTTGCTGTTGCTGTGGAGGAGGCCTTTGATAGTTATTTTGGCTTGGGAACAGAGTTTGAGTTTGAGTTTGGTTTTGGTTCCAAGCAAAATTAGGATGATTCCTCCATCCCCGATTGTATGTGGAAGAACAAGGATTATTTCTAGGTCGTTGCTGAAAAGCAGCTTTAGTTTGTTCTTGACCTTGAAACAGAGGATTCAAAGAACATTCTTCCGTTAAGTGTGATGGGTCAGAACAGCAACCACACACAGTTTTTAGGAGCGTAACTTGGTTTAGGGAGGCTGATGAGAATTTATTTTCCATATCTTCGAGTTTCTTTTGCATTGCTGCCATTTCGGCTTTCACTGCAAAAGAAATATCGAGCTGATGGATGCCTACCCTAGATGAAGATGATGTTGGTCTAACGCTTTCCCACTGTAAAGTTTGTTCAGCGAGATCTTCCAGGAATCGCCAAGCTTCGCCATCGTCTTTAGACATGAAATGACATTGACAAATGGTTTCTAGCATCTGTTTTGTCGCTGGATTAACACCCTCATATATAATACGACAAAGTTGCCATCTATCGATTCCGTGATGAGGACATTGGACAAGCAGATCTTTAAACCGTTCAAAACATTTCCAAAATGGTTCGTTCGGAAGTTGGGTAAACTGGTTAATCTCGCTTCGAACACGGGCGAGCTTATGATTGGGATAAAATTTCTTAAGGAATGCTATAACGAATTCATCCCATTTGGCGATAGAGTGTGCGGCAGTGCTATAAAGCCATTTTTCTGCTAGATCACACAAGGTAAAAAGGAGAAGACGTAATTTCACAGCATCCACAGAAAGTTGTGTAGTGCCCATCATTGCACATACGTTTTCGAATTTGGTTATGAAAACGTATGCGTCTTCGAATTCAAGCCCGTAAAATTTGGGCAACAGGTTGATGAAGTGGGGTTTAATTTCAAAATTATCCCCATTGGCTGGTGGAATAGAAAGACAAGTAGGAAGGGGACCGCGTATCGAGTAGCATCTTTCTTGAAGAGAGATACACGGTGGATTCTGCGCACCTAAGGGTGGTGGTAGAGTAGTGTTGTGAAAATCTGATGGAGAACAGTCCATCTCGATCGATGTGGTGGGTGGAGGGAAAATAGAAGATGAAGAAATACCGACTTCGGAGTCGACAGAAAAAACGCGGACAAGACGGGCACTAGAATTCCGAGTCCAGCCGATCATGCACTAAGCGGGTTTAGTGTACATGGTAGCGTGTGTGAGAATGATTTTAAGAAGGTTTGTTTTTGAAAAAGTCGGACGTGAGGCTTGACTCAACAAATCACAAAAATGCGCAATCAATCCCTAGGACTAGGGTCACCTAGGTCAAGTCACTAGACCGCTCCTAAACTTCCAGAGGATAAGTCGCAGGATCAATCCTCTACCACCTCTTTATCACTCTTGTGGCCAGGTAAGTGCCAGGTAAGTGGGAGGTATCCGCTATACGAATCACCGAAAATAGCAGGCATAATTAAGTAACCACTTTCCTTAGTCACACTTTCCTAGACACCACAAGAGAAATGCGGATAAGCGATAGATTACCCACGACCCTCCTCTGTCCTAATTGAGCGCGACAGTCCTTAGAGGCTTGGTTTAGATATTTTTTAATTAATGTAGGGTGAAAGTATGCTCATTTTGTGATTTGTAGGGCCTAAGAAGGGTGATGAAATCCCCACCTAATCTGGATTTGGGTTATTGCCCCTTAATGTCTGGTTAAGATATGCACAAATAAACCAATATCAAAACATGCAAAAAGATTTTTGAGCGGCGATATTTGCAAAGAATCCTGCAGGAAAAATCAGAATATTGGATTTTATAGGAGAGAGAAAGATACCAGAGAAGTTTGGTGACGCAACTCCACCAAGCCGCTGCACTTCCGCCGTAAAGTGCTTGCTTATGCCGCGGTTCCGCCGTACTATGGTGCGTTCGTCTGCTGATTTTTCTTCAGTGCCCTCTAATTCTCCTCTGGTCCTCGTTAAAAGTCTCTGAATCTCTATTTCCCCATTCCAACGACTCCAGATTTTCTTGAAAAATTCGCACACTAATTGTTAAATACACAAGATGCGGTTTTGTTTATTTTATGAAATGGATTAATAAGAATTCAACCCGAATAGCAAGAAAAAAATTACAGTCATTGTAGTATAGTGGTGAGTATTCCCGCCTGTCACGCGGGTGACCCGGGTTCGATCCCCGACAACGGCGCAATTTGATTGATCTGTTTTAAAGAAGTTGTGTAAATAACCGCAATCAGGACGATATCGCTAGTAGCTAGCCGCGATGAGTACGGGTCGTCCACAGAGAAACGTGAACCTTTTTATTACTTTAGACGAGTTGATGGAAAAATGATGATTGGTTGTAGTTACGGATATACTACGGATGTAAGATTTATGAAGAAGAGGCTTGTAGGGTTCATAGGACTTAGTAGTAATGGATGAATAAAAAATGGCTCCTTTTATCTTTTAATAATTTAAAACTAGATCGATAGTGATGAATGTAGATTAGGGTTCTTTTGGAAGAAACTAGGGTTTCCCCACTCCTAACCCATGTCCTTGCATTAATATCTATTCATGTCTAGCCCTTAACAAAACAAGTGTTAATCTAATCTCAAATTGTAGTCGAGACTATCAATAAATTGGTAGCGCGCCCGATAAAGATATAACATTTATTTTGCTAAATTTTATAAACTTTACAATGTATAAAAGAAGTTAAAATATTTTATCATCCATTGATCTAATCTAGCCTACGAACCCTAGCAAGCTAGGAATTACTCACGCATGGTTGGAGAAGAAAGGATGAAGAATGAGATCATAATGTAAGATGCAGAAAGTAAGTGCAGAAATTAATTGCGAAAAAACTAATAAAAACTCTACCATTATTAATCAACTATATCATGTAAAAATCATTTTAAAGTAGAGTACAAGAACCCTAGTTTTTGCTCTCGATCTCTATCTTGTTGGAAGTAGATGAACAGCTGATGATCAACTCAGATGCGTGGATCGTCTTGGACCTCTTGATTTCTTCGGTTGATCCTTTCAAAGTGAAGCTCTCGATCCCTTAAATAGTCACAGAAACTAAGAACCCTAGTTTCCAGATGTTAGGATATGCTGATACGATCACACCAAAAAATACTAAATCCTATGGCCATAAGGAGGCCACGGATCTGCCGCATATCATAGGGTTTGGCCGCCCAACCGCAGCTCTTTGGTGAGATCAAGTTCTAGGGTTTTTTATGAAGTCTTCTGTTAACATGTGTAGATCTTTTCGATGTCTGAATTTTGGAAATCTTACTTTGAGTCTCTGTTGTTGCTAGATCTTATATTTTCTTTTAATATTTCGGCATATTTGATTCCGAAATCTCGGATCTTTTGATCTCCAGATCTGAGCTAATATCTGCACAATATCTCAAGTCATAGTGTTAGTAATATTTGTTATTATTTTGAGATATTATCCTAACCATTTGTATGATACAATATTTTAAGAATATTGATTAGAAATATTTGATATGATATGCATATTTTAATTACTAATTGTTTATATAAATATTATATGCATGTATTTTCCCTCATTATGTTAATTATAATGTAGAAACATATGATAATAAACTTTTTACACATAAACCCTCATATGTTCTATAATTACAATAAATGCCTTTTAGAACTTAACAATAGTGGGGAAAATAATTATTCAAATGTGCAATATTTTAGACTAATCAAACTAATATGGAAAGATCTTTCTTTAACATAAAATTTTTGGATTTAAAATCCAATATTGATAAAATATCATCAATTAAACCATCTGATAGAATTAAATTCTATGTGGGAAATATTTTCCCGATCTTTCTAAAACAAGGAAAATCTTCTCTGTTAAACAGAATTAAATTCTGTAGTTAGGAAAATATCTTCCTAACAAGATATTCATATGAGAAAATTAAATTCTATATTAGGAAAATATTTTCCTAATCTTATTAAACAAAAAAGATATTCATATATTAGAATTAAATTCTATGTTAGGAAAATATTTTCCTAATCTTGTTAAACAAACAAGATATTCATATGATATAATTAAATTCTATATTAGGAAAATATTTTTCTAATTTTATTAAAACAAATAAGAAATCTTCTTCTCCCATAAACTACTACAACAGAGATGTTTCCCCCAATCAGAGCAAAGCTCTGTTTAAAATTTAAATTTTGAAATGAAGCAACGCTTCAGATGCAGGGCCAAGTGCGCTGCGCCCCAAGCAGCGCACCACGTGCAAAGCACGCATGCGCTAGCGCTAGGTGCGCTGCGCTCTAAGCAGCGCACCACGTGTAAAGCACGGGTGCTCTAGCGCTAGGAGCGCTGCGCTCTAAGCAGCGCACCAAGTGCAAAGTACGGTGCGCTAGCGCTAAGCGCGCTGCGCTCTAAGCAGCGCACCACGTGCAAAGCACGGGTGCGCTAGTGCTGGAACTAAAAGCTCCCCACCGTCAGATCAAAGATCTAATAATAATGACAAATCATTAATCAATCAGAATTAAATTCTGTTAAGGAAAGATTTCTCAAATCATTCCAAACAACAAGATTATGCTCTGTAAACCAGAGCACCGTTGGATCAATGATCCAATAGTGATTAAAAATCACCAAAAACACAGAATAAATTCTGTTTAAAAGATTTCCCAATCTTGTTAAAAAACAAGAAGATTGCCTTCTGTAAATTAGAAGCCCTTGGATCAAAAATCCAATGATGGGAAATTCCCCAAATCAATTGGAGAAAAGATCTCCTTAACTGATTAAACAAATCAGCTTGCCCGATAAAAAGACCCCCAGACTTCAAGTCTCGAAAGAGAGAAGCATAAAGAAAAACTCCCCAAAAAACTTTGAGAAATTCAAAGACAAGAGCAAGCTCTTAGAAGAAGAAAACTTTCTTCAAGGTAAAAAAAGAAAAAAGAAAAAAGAGATGAAATCATCTCATACAAAAGAAGAATTTACTTCTTTTTCTAAGATCATAGATCTATAAGACCAAGATCTTTTACAAAGAGATCAAAAGATCTCATCATAAAATAAGAAGAAGAACATAATTCTTCTCACAGATCATAGATCTATAAGACTAATTGTCTTTCAAGAGATCATGAACATCTCGTTATAAACAAAAAAAAAAAAGAATAGTTCAATTCTTCTAAGGATCATAGATCCATAAAGGCAAAGCCTTTCATCAATACAAGAGATTGAACCATCTCCTATAAGAATAAGAACCTCTGTTCTTAGAATCTTGAGACAAAGTCTCTTTTTGGGATCATAAAATTGATCAGACGCGCTTTGCGCTCTTGAACTGCGCTTCTGCGCCCTTGGACTGGCCTTCAGCGCCAAGCGCGACACGTGTCCCTCACGTATGCGCCACTTAACAGTTAGCGCTTTGCGCTCTTGAAATAGCGCACTGCGCTCATAGGCTGGCGCTCAGCGCCAGGCGCACCATGTGTCACTCATGTGTGCGCCACTGAACTAATAGTGCAATGCGCTCATAAACTAGCGCTCTGCGCTCATAAACTGGCACAATGCGCTCATCATCTGGCGCTTAGCGCCAAGCACGACACGTGTCCCTCTAGTATGCACTACTCGGCAGAAGCGCACTGCGCTCTTTGACTGGCGCAAAGTGCCAAGCGCGCCATGTGTTGCGCTGATAGAATATAAATTGTTCTGTAATAAGCCCAAGGCTATGAGGAATGCTCAGCATTCAGTAAAAGACAAAAACACTGTCAGGGCCAAGCCCAAATAAAGGCTCAACGGCCCAAAATAAAATGTTAAACATTTTAACTTGATTAGACTTAACCCGAGATTGGCCATAAGTCCTCAACTCATATTAATTGAGCCCATCTTCTCATAAATATTTTAATAGATCTTAGCCCTAAATTGGAGTACAGATTTTTCAACCAACTCACATCGGTTCAAGGGTACATCTCTGAACCCCTCTGATATATGTCATTGTAATCCTTCAACGTCTTTGGAGAGGTGACGGGTCCCGGCAACCATACATTTCATAGACTATGACGTCTTTAAACTGGACTGTAGGGTCCTTAAACCCATGGACTATGATGTCCTTAACCTCGGACTGTGGGGTCCATTAAAACCCACGGACTATGATGTCCTTAACCTCGGATTGTGGGGTCCTTTAAGACCTACGGACTATGATGTCCTTAACCTCGGACTGTGGGGTCCTTTAAGACCCACGGATTATGATATCCTTAACCTCGGACTGTGGGGTCCTTTAAAACCCACGGACTATGATGTCCTTAACCTCGGACTGTGGGGTCTTTAAACCCATGGACTATGATGTCCTTAACCTCGGACCGAGATGTCCTTAAACTAACATTGGACCGTAATGTCCTTAAACTAATTATCGACCGCAATGTCCCTAAACTAAACAATAGAGCACAAATGCTCTCTTGTTGGATCTAAATGATCCCGTTAAGTTGATCTTAGTCTAAAATTAGACTAACGTATTCTTAACAAACGTTTAAGTTGATCTTAGTCCCAAATGAGACTAATGTATCCTTAAACCCAAACCCCAAACCCAAATCTAAGAAAATACGGATTTGGACTAATCCATGCCCTATGGGTGACAACATAAATTAGTCTCCGTATACAATCCATGGGCAACCAAAAACAAAACAAACACCCACGACACGAAGTGACCACCTGGAGAAGGAGAAAGTGGTTACCGCGATGCGGTAGCGTAATTAACTTCAGGGGCTTGCTCCTGCAGGGAAGAGTATCCCCACAATCAAAAACCCCTCAACGAGGGGGAATCTGACGAAGTCTGCTACATCAGCCGCATCCGTTTAAATCTTCGATACATGGTGTCATAAATCAACTTGGCATCTTCGGAGAGGTGAACGGATAGCACCAATTAGCATCTGCCTCGAAATTCAGGCAAGACGGACCTACGCGGTCGCGTCTCCATGTTTCGGCGAGGAAAAGATTCTGGCACGCCCGGTGGGACCTTTTCCTATTTCCACTCCACACTTCGTGTGTCGTGTTCGCGAATGAATCGCGGTTTGATATGGTTGCCCTTGGGTTCGAGGTACTAAGATTTGGTTTTGCTCCCGTGCAGAAAACATAACATCAATGGCCTCTAACTGCTCCAGCTGCAACTGCAACTCCCGTTCCACCTCATCCGGAGGAATAACCTATGGGCCCCAAGCGGCCTTCCTGTTCAAAATACCAGTGGAGCAAGTAACTCAGGCCACCACTGGGCAGTTCTTTGGGACTATGATCCTACCGATGAGCTTCAAAGCCCCGCTGTTGTCGTAAGAAGCCCCAAAGAAGTCGATCTTTGATCGACTTACCGCTACTGCGGCCCCTCTCAACGGGTCGCCCAAATCCAGTGCCTCAGTTTTCAACGGACAGGGCCAGAATGCCAATAAGCCCGCAATACCTGAAGCAGCCATCCCAAAGCGGATAGCCATCCCGGCTCAAGAAGACGAAATCATCAGAGAGGCTTCTTCTGCCAAAAAGTCAGTCTTCATAAGGATGGCCACTCCGGCTCACGCTCCAGGCGAAGTCCTCAAAACTGCTTCCCCTGCCCAGAGGTTTGTCTTTGACAGATTGGACACTACTTCTCGGCGAACGTCGGTCTTCAAGAAGCTGACGCCGGCGACAACCCTTCGCCAAAACAGGGGGCATGATGAAGCCATCCCCGCAGCTGAACCAACTCCATCCGCATGACATGCTCGCCGTCGTTACTGGCGCCGAGTAAGGAAGGCTGGGGGCAGCTCCCCCTCTGGACTGACTCCATCAGCTCCCATAGTGGAAATCAATGTTGCTGTTCCAACTGGGAACAACTTTGAACCGCTAAGGAGGGTGCGCAAAAACTCTCCGACTGTCGTGCTGAAAAGATCTCATCCACCTGTGGAGATTGTTACAGAAAAGAAGCCGAAGCAGGCCCTCAGCGGCTGTCCTCCAAAATTTATAAAGTCTGGTGACAGGTTCAGGAATCGGTGATTGACCAGGACTTCTCTCGCCGGCCAAAGAAGATTAAAGCTCGGCAAGAAAAGAGCCATCCCGTGGTACCACAAAAGATGTCATCCATCTGGGTGCTTGCTGCAACGGCTCCCTCAACTTCAACCTCTCACAAGAGAAGGAGGCCGGAGAAAGCCCCCGTTACCACGGCGAACCGCAAGGATGCTGAATCCAAATGCCCTAAGTCTGGGGGCATGGTAACACATACCGTTTATATGGTTTTCGGAAAAGAGGAAAGCCATGCTTCTACGGGCCATCGACCGCTTACTCGATCGATAACAAAGGATCGGGAGGAGCATCAGCAAAAACTTCAGGAGATGCTAACTGCAATGGCCGCACTCACTGGGCCGAAAGAAAATCCGGAGATCTCAGAGCAGCATCAAGAACAAGAAACTGATGCTGATTTCCTCTGAAGAATGCTCGAGAGGAAAGAAAAAGAGGTTGCGGAACAGGCGACCAACATAAAACGAATGGCTCTTTTGTTCTAAGACATGGCAGGGATGATGTTACAGCCGGAACCTCCAGCTGAAGACCCCCCGATTATCATTGAAGACGACAGAGGGGAGACATCGAACCCTTCTCCGGCTCTTTCAGCAGCCAAGGAGGAGACCGTCTCCAAGGCCGCTTTGGATGATTACATTGCTCAGCAAATACGAGCTCACCAGGAAAATGAAGCGGCTGGACAGATCGTTAAGACTGGACGACCCTATCCAGGATGGTATGACCAAATAAGGTACCCGCCGGGATATACGATCCCCAAATTCCATGTATATAAGGGGACGGGCAATCCGCATCAGCACGTCGCTCAATTCAGAGCCTTGTGCGGCAACACTGGAGGTGATGATAAACTTCTGCTCCGCCAGTTTGTTGGTAGCTTGTTGGAGACGGCATTCGAGTGGTATTCGGAGCTTCCCAAAGACTCCGTCAAAACTTTTGCAGAGATGGAGCTGCTATTCACCCAGCGTTTCGCGAGTGCTAGCGAACGCACCCCAATCACGGCATTGATCAATGCCAGGGTGAAACCTGGCGAGACATGGGTTCAATACGCAATACGATGGCGGAATTTGTGGTCGAAATGTGAGCAGCGCATCGAAAAAGCGCCAGCAGTGGGCATGTTCGTGGGTACTCTTGACCCTCAAGCAACTATTTCCCAATTCATGATGTTCTTCAAGCCGACCACGTTCCAGGCTTTGATTGACAAACTGGCCCAAATAGACCAGATGGATCATAGACCGCCTCCTTCAAAGCCGGAGCCACGGAATGAAAAGGGCAAAGGGAAAGCGACCTTTGTCGCAAATGCTCAACAGCAGTCCGGTGGTCCAAAATTAACGGATCGCCTAGACGAGAGACGACGATACTATAATAAGAAAATAAAGCGCCCTTATTCATTTCCCCTAGACATAACGAGGAGATTGTTCGAGCTAGCAGTGCGCAACAAGCTCATTAATTTGCCGGATCCAAAACGCCCATTGCAACCCGGTGAGGCTAATAGTCCCAATTATTGCCCCTACCATCAAGCGGTAAGCCATCCAATTGAAAATTGTTTCGTCTTTAAAGGCTGGATCGAAAACCAATACCAACAGGGCAAGTTCGCACTGTCCGAAAATTGGAAAATAAGTCCGCCGCAGCCGCACGCTCTCAAAAAGACAGACACACCGGGGGCATCATGCTCTTTTATAGAAGAAGCTCCATGGGAGGTCGTTCTTTCAGCCAAAACGAAAAGAATACTGAAGGATCTCCAAACATGCCCGGCGATCAGGTGGAAAAATCCACTGGAACCCGAGAACATCGAGGGAATGCTGAGACCGCGCCCAACTCTAAAAATTGGTGGTGATAGCCAAAGAGCTCACACCCAGTCGTCAAAGTCTTCGAAGAAGAAGAAGAAATCCAAGAAGCCCGTGAAGCCTGGTGACAAGCGCACGGACCTGCAAAAGCGGATTGACGCGCTGGAAGAATATAATCAGAATGCGTGGACTCCAGTCACACTCCAAGAATTTCTCAGCCACGTCCTTGAGGACGGAGATGATGACAATGAAAGAGACTCGTCGGATGAGCCTGAAGATTATGTGGCAAGCTGCCATGTGATCTCTCACTCGTTAATAAACGATGAAGAAGCTTCTTACGCAGAGAAACCGGGGGCAGATCCTGAGCCGGAATTTCTAGGACCATCAGACGAAATGATTGATGCATTCCTGAACAAAGCTCTTCTTAAAAGCAAAGCCGATCGAGAGCGCGCGATGGCCGTATTTGAAAAGGCCAAACATCGGCGACTAGACGAATGGGTCGAAACACTCCCATAAGATCAAAGTACATCCGCCGCAAATAAAAGCAGGTTCAAGACGAGGAAAAGATTCGCCAAAGCTATATCGATGGGAATGAAGCTGCCACCCTCCGAAGAAAACACTCCTGATGAAGCGGATATACATCCTAGCTACTGCCTATATCATTGAAAGATTGCGCACCCCACCGAAGAGTGCAACGCTTTTAAAAACTGGTGGCAGGGATATGTTGCTCACCGACAACATTTCAAGCGGATGAAACGCAAAACTCGTCGAGAGCAAAGAAATACGACCGAGAAGCGCAAAAAAGCTACCGGCAACTGTCACATGGTCGACGCTGGAGGATCACAAGTTCTCACCTTTGGGAGAGATTCTAATGAAGAAATAGCCCTTGGCCCTCTCTTCAAAGAACCTGCATCCGAAACGGAGGAAATGAGGACCTGTGAGAACATTCAGCCGCACAATCGTACGCTGCCCGAAAAGAATCTCGGACCTGCAAATAAGGGCTCGAACAAAAAGGATAAGGGGAAAGAAAAGATCCCTGAGGATATCGCCCTTGATGATCAAGTCGTCAAAGAGTTGACTGTCACGACCCAAAATTCGGCCCATGACCGGCACTTAACCACGTAACGTCTACAGGCGTAACGCGACTAAGTAAGCCGAACCCAGAAATCAAAACCATTTAAAGTAGTGAGTGTTGAAAACCTTTAATGAAAACATTAGTATAAAATATTTAGAAAACCTTAAGTAGTTTAGTAAAATTCTTTAAAGTTCAAGTTATTGTCTTAAAATTTTTGGCAGCATTTCCTTTGTAAAAACTAGCCCCGAAATCGGGTACAAGACAAGATATGAGTAAAATGATATACAATAAGAATAACACAACCCAAACGGGAGCAATCACGCCCAACGGCGGAAGCGAACACCACAATAATAGTATACGACGCCGTAGCGAAGAAATGAGCAGTATAAGTGAAAGCAAGTATCATGAAAGATAAAACTACATAAATAAAGTCGGCTCACAACGAGCTCGACACCAGAGTATAACATAATATACATCATCCTCACAACTGGTCTCTAAGTCAATATATGAATAGTAGATGGAGAGTACTAGATACAATAGTGTGTACAACTGGAAAAATAAACAAATACCGTAAAAACCCACCTATCAGCAAAGGGCTCACGCGCCAACTACAGTGGTATCCGTAACAAAAGTTGTAAGAAAGCAGGCTGCCGCGACTACTCGGAGGGGCAACCTACAAACACTGTGGCACAGCGGGGGTGAGTTGCCAACTAGTGAATAGTAGATAACATATAAAGGTAATCGCGAGTATGCACGTGCTGCGATCTCTAAATTATGCCAACAGATAACATCTATATGATGAGCTGGATGCGCAATAATCATGCAACAAGTGCGATCTAATGACATCTCTATATGATGAGTAGGGTATGCGATAATCATGCATAGAAAATGCAATCTAATAACATCTATATAGGATGAGCAGGGTATGCGATAATCATGCAAAAGTACTCTATCAGGTACAACGACTACAGGATGAGATGCATAATAATGAATGCTGGGCATGGGATAAAATAACATCTACACGGAATGTCAACGTGGAAAAATAACCGGTGTCCATCAATGCACCCCAAATCCCAGTAACAACACAGGCGCCGTCACTCTAATCGGCCCTCAAATCCTGTACAGCTCATGGAATCGTGAGTGCCCAACATCGGCACTCGAAATATCATAAAATAATCGTGTCCAGCATCGACACGCAAATCTTCATGTATCATGCTACGTCAGTCGGGATCGGCCCACGGGCTACGTCTGCGGAATCGGCCCTCGGCCTCTGTTTACCCCAATCAGAGCAAAGCTCTGTTCAAATTCCAAGGCAGGAGACGAAGCAACGCTTCTGTTTTCCCCAATCAGAGCAAGGCTCTGTTCTGAAAATTAAAATGAAAATTAAAAAATTAAAGAAGCAACGCTTCAGCTGACTTGCGCTCTGCGCTGCGCGCCACATGGCAGCGCAGTTGCGCTAGCGCGGTCGCACTGCGCTCTGTGCTGCGCTCCACGTGTCAGCGCAGTTGCGCTGCGCTGTGCGCTGCGCGACACGTGTCAAGCGCTGGTGCGTTTGCGCCAAACAGAATTAAAATTCTGAAAGATCTTTCTGTTCTTGTTAAAACAAGAAGATTGTCTTCTGTAAAACAGAAGCCCTTGGATCAAACATCCACGGTGGGGAAAATTCCCTAAATCACTCAGAGAATGATCTCTTTAACAAACTTAACAAATCTATGGGCACTATATAAAGACCCCTAGACCCCAACTCAAAAGAAAAGAACACAGAGAAGAGAGAAATTCAAGAAACAAAGAGAGAACTCCTCTAAAGAACTCTGAGAAGAATTCAGAAAGAAGAAAAAAGGTAAATCCTTTATAAAAAGAAGAATTTCTTCTGAATAGATCATTGATCTAAGAACAAGATCAATGATCTTTAATAAAAATATATAATAAATAACAAAAGCCTTGTTTTTTTATGAACCATTGGTTCTGGAATCTTAAAGATTCTTTTCTTGGATCAAGAAATTAAAATAGTGCCTTGCACTTGAAAAATCTGCACTGTTGCGCTCGTGGGTTGGCGTAAGCCACCAGAGAGCGCCACGTGTCAGCCCCATAATGATCTGCACTATGCGCTTCTAAAAACAGAGCACTGCTCTCATGAATTGGCGCAACTCACCAAAGTGCGCCACGTGTCAGCAGCGCAACAGTGCAGCGCACTGGCGCAGCGCACTGCGCCTGCGCTCTCCTGAGCGTGACACGTGTCACCTCCCCATGAACTTGCGCCTTGCGCTCCTCAATTGGCGCAAAGCGCCTGACAAGCCACGTGACACTTTGTCAGATTAATTAATGCAGCGCATTGTAAAAGGGACAGAGCCTAACTTAAAAGGCCTAATAAGCCAGAATAAAATGCAGTGCAGGGGCAGAGCCCTAATAAAGGCCTACTAGGCTAAATACAAATAAAAATGTTGAACATTTTTCAACTGGACTTAGCCCAATCATGGCCGTAAGTCTTCAAATTAAATTTACTGAGCACGGCTGCTCTCCTAAATCAATTTATATCCGGTTCGAGGATACATCTCCGAACTCCTTTGACTCCTATCGTTGTAATCCCTCAACGACGTCAGAGAGGTGACGGGTCCCGACAACCACACATCAACACGGACCGCAACGTCCTTAAACTACCTATGGACCACCATGTCCCTAAACTGGAATATGGACCCCCATGTCCCTAAACTGGCAATGGACCGCAATGTCCTTAAACTACCTATGGAAAACTACGTCCCTAAACTGGAACAATAGAGCTCCCAAATGCTCTTTTGTCGGATCTAAACGATCCCGTTTAAGTTGATCTTAGCCTCAAATATGGCTAACGTATCCTTAAACATTCAAACAGACTTTAGTCCCAAATTGGACTATAAGACCCCCAATCAACTTTGGTTCAAGGGTACAACTCCGAACTCCTCGGACACCTATCGTTGTAATCCTTCAACGACGTCAGAGAGGTGACGGGTACCGATGGCCATGCATACAATGGACCACTATGTCCCTAAACTGGAACAATAGAGCCCCCAAATGCTCTTTTGTCGGATCCAAACAATCCCGTTAAGTTGATCTTAGTCTCAAATCAGACTAACGTATCCTTAACGAACGTTTAAGTTGATCATAGCCTCAATATGGCTAACGTATCCTTAAACTAAAACACCAAACATAAATCTAAGTAAATACGGATTTGGACTAATCCACGTCCTACGGGCGACGGCATCACTTAGTCTCCGTATACAATCCACGGGCATCCACAAACAAAACAAACACACACGACACGAAGTGAAATTCTGGAGAAGGAGAAAGTGGCTACCGCGAAGCGGTAGCGTAATTAACTGCAGGGGCTTGCGCCTGCAGGGAAAAGCGTCCCCATAATCAAAAAAACCCTCTAGCGAGGGGGAATCTGACGAATTCTGCTACATCGGCCGTATCCAACTAAACCTCCGGTATACGGTGCCATAAATCAACTTGGAATCTTCGGAGAGGTAGACGGATAAAACCATATAGCATCTGCTCCGAATCTCAGGCAAGGCATCCTAATGTCGTCGGCCGCTGTTCGGAGGGGAACAGATTCTGGCACGCCCGATGGGACCTTTTTCTCTTTCCACTTCACACTTCATGTGTCGTGTTCGCGAACGAATTGCGGTTTGTTGTGGTTGCCTATGGATTCGAGATACTAAAATTTGGTGTCTTGCTCCGTGCAGAAAACAGAAGATCAATGGATTCAAACTGCACTACCTGCAACTGCAACTCCCGCTCCGTCCCTGCTGGAGGAGTGACTTATGTGCCCCGAGCGGCCTCCCTTTTCAAGATACCAGTGGAGCAGGTAACTCAAGCCACCACTGGACTATTCTTCGGGACCATGCTTCCACCGATGAGCTTCAATGCCCCAATGACGTTGCAAGAAGCCCTAAAGAGGTCAGTCTTTGGTCGACTTACCACTGCCGCGGTCCCTCTCAACGGGTCGCCCAACACCACTGCCTCAGTTTTTAACAGGCTAGGTCAGAGCTCCAACGGGCTCATGAAAAAGCCAGAAATACCAGGAGATGTTATCCCGAAGCGGATAGCTATCCCTACTCTAATTTCAGGAGAGATCACCAAGGTTGCTTCCCCTGCTCGGAAGTCTGCTTTTGACAGGTTGGCCGTCCCCATTCAACGGACGTCGGTCTTTAAAAGGCTGATACCAGCAGATTCTGACCAACACAGGGGGCATGAGGAGGTCACCCATACGGTTAGAATAACTCCATCCGCACGACACGCTCGACGTCACCACTGGCGCCGAGTAAGGAAGGCTGGGGGCAACTCCCCCTCTGGGATAATTCTGCCAGCTCCAACGGTGGGGATCGATGCTGCTATTCCAACCGGGAACAACTTTGAATTGCTGAACACAGTGCGCAGAAACTCTCCTACTGCAGTGTTGAAACGAACTCCTTCACTTGTGGAGAATGCTCCAGAGAAAAAGCTAGAGCAGCCCCCTCAACGGTTGTCCTCTAAAATCTACAAGGTCTGGCGTCAAGTCCAAGAGTAAGTGATCGATCAAGACTATCTCCGCCAACAGAAAAAGATGAAGGTGCGGCAGGAGAAGAATTACTCCGCCAAGCCACAAAAAGCAACAGCTACTTGGGTGCCCACTGCAACGCCCCCCTCATCTCCAATCCCTCAAAGGAAAAAGGGGCCGCAAAGAGCCCCTGTGAATACGGCGACTCGTAAAAGCGCTGAGCACAAACGCCCCAAGTCTGGGGGCATGGTAGTGCACACTGTTTATATGGCTTCTGGAAAGAAGGAAAGCCGTGCTTTGACGGGTCACCGACCGCTCACCCGATCCGTGACGAAAGCTCAAGAACAGCAGCAGAAGCTTCAGCAGAAAGTTCGGAAGTATCATCAGAGCAGCGTCATGAACAAGAAACTGACGCTGACTATCTACGCAGAGTCCTCGAAAAGAAGGACAAAGAGGTAGCCGAACAAGCTGCCAACATAAAGCAAATGGCGCTCCTCTTCCAAGATATAGTAGGGATGATATTACACCCGGACCCTCCAGCTGAAGACCCTCCGATCATTGTTGGAGACGACATAGGGGAGAAACCTAATCCTCCTCCGGCTCTTTCAGCGGCCAAGGAAGAAACCATTTCCAAGGCCGCACTGGATGACTATATAGCTCAGCAAATACGAGCTCATCAGGCGAGTGAATCGGCTCGGCAAACTGTTAGAACTGGACGACCCTATCCGGGCTGGTATGACCAAATCAGTTACCCGCCGGGATATACGATCCCTAAGTTCCACGTATATAAAGGGACAGGGAATCCACATCAGCATGTCGCTCAATTCAGGGCCTTATGCGGCAATACTGGAGGCGATGACAAATTGTTGCTTCGCCAATTCGTCGGCAGCTTAGCAGAAACAGCCTTTGAATGGTATTCGGAGCTACCTGACTCTGTCAAAACATTTGCGGAGATGGAGCTACTATTTACACAAAGATTCGCGAGTGCTAGTGAACGCACCCCGATAACAGCAATGATAAATGCCAGGATAAGGCCCGGCGAAACATGGTCCAATACGCAACACGATGGCGGAACCTATGGTCGAAATGCGAACAACGCATAGAAGAGGCACCTGCGGTAGGCATGTTCGTGGGTACTCTCGATCCGCAAGCGACCATCTCGCAATTCATGATGTTCTTCAGGCCGACCACCTTCCAAGCATTGATCGACAAATTAGCCTAAATGGACCAGATGGTCCACGGACCGTCTCCTCCAAAACCAGACTCTCGAAATGAAAAAGGAAAAGGAAAAGCGATCGTCGTCGCCAATACTCAACAACAGCCGAGCAAATCAAAGCCGGTCGTTCGCCAAAATAATGCGCATCTACGCCCGTCCCTCGAGGAGAGACTAGGACGTCCTTACTCGTTTCTTCAGAATAAAATGAGAAGACTGTTTGAACTGGCAGTACGCAACAGACTCGTCAATCTGCCGAATCCAAAACGTCCGTTGCAGCCAGGCGATCTCAATAATCCCGATTACTGCCCTTACCACCAAACGGTAAGTCACCCGATCGAGGATTGTTTCGTCTTTAAGGGATGGATCGAGGATCAGTACCTACAAGGCAAGTTTGCGCTGTCTGAAAACTGGAAGGTAAACCCACCACAGCCGCACACTCCAAAGAAGACAGACACAATGGGAGCAGCTTGTTCTTTTGTTGAGGACGAAAAAGATGGAGAAGACTCATCAGATGAATCCGAAGACTACGTAGCGAGTTGTCATGTGATCTCTCACTCATTGGCGATGATGAAGAGGCTCCTTGCGCCGAGAAACCGAGGGCCAACCCTGAACCAGAAATTACGCGGCCGTCAGACGAGTTGATCGATGCCTTCCTGAATGAGATTCGTTTGAAAGTTAAAGCCAATCAAGAGCGTGAGATGGCCATACTGGAAGGAGCCAAACACCGACGACTGGACCAAAGAGTCGAGGCACTCCCGTCAAGTCAAAAGTCATCCGCTGCGGATAAAAACAAATTCAAGACAAGGAAAAGGTTCGCCAAAGCCCTATCGGTAGGAATGAAGCTACCACCCTCTGAAGAAAATACTCTCGGTGGAGTAGAGATGCATCTTAACTTCTGCTTATATCATCAGAAGATCATACATCCTACCGACGACTGTGACTCCTTTAAGTGTTGGTGGCAGGGATATGTCGCTCAAAAGAAACACTTCAACAGGACAAATTATGAAGCTCGTAGACACCGGAAAAATGCGATAAATGAGCGCAAAAGAGCCGCCGATGACTGTCATATAGCCGACTCCAAGGGATCACAAATTATCACCTTTGGGAGCGACTCTGACGAAGGAGTTGCCCTCAACCCTCTCCTCACGGAATTCATTTCAAAAATGAAAGAATTGAGGGATTGTGAGAACATTCAGCCGTGCAATCGCCCGCTACTCAAAAAAAATCTCGGCCCCGCAAACAAAGGATCGAGCAAGAAGGATAAAGGAAAGGGGAAAATGACCTTCGTCGCCAACACTCAACAACAGTCGAGTGGCCCTAGACCGGACGTTCGTCAAAACAATATGCGTCCACGCATATCCCTCGAGGAGAGGCTAAGACGTCCTTACTCATTTCCCCAGGGTGAAACAAGGAGGCTGTTCGAAGTGGCAGTGCATAACAGGCTTATCACTCTACCGGAGCCGAAACACCCACTACAACTGGATGATGTTAACAGTTCTAATTATTGCCCTTATCACCAAGTATTGGGCCATCCGATCGAAAACTGTTACGTCTTCAAAAACTGGGTCGAAGACCAATACCAACAGGGCAAGTTCGTCATCTCCGAGAACTGGAAGGTGAGCCCGCCACAACCGCACGCTCCGAGAAAGATGGATGCGCCAGGGGCATCATTCTCAGTCATAGAGAAAGCCCCATACACCGAAAAGTCAGTAAACTAGAGCTTCGCCTCAAATACGGCGATGACGGACCGAAACGTTCTTAAACTAATGATGGACCGCAAGGTCCTAAAACTCGCAAACGACCGAAACGACTTTAAACTACTACCGCAGCATCCTCAGGCTGACGAGAATAAAAAAAAAAGAAAATAAAAATAAACGGTATGTCCATAAGCAAAATGGGCACGGATGAAAACCCGAAAGGGCTCCGTGAGTAAAAACAGCAGGACTGCCGGCGAGTGTTTGTGAAAACCCGAAAGGGGGCAACCTCGTTAAAGGACACTTACAAGGTCCTCTCGACCTTGTAGGGAGAAACCACCCACGTGAGATCCTTACGACTCACAAAGGAGCAACACACTTAGGAATCCTCACGATTCCTAAGGAGAAAATACACTTGCGAGATCATCACGACTCGTAAGGAGAACTCTCTTATGGGACCCTCACGGCTCATAAGATTTGAAAGTCTTAAGTTACAGAGACCTAAACCTGTGCTTAAGCAACCTCCAAAACCTTCGATATTGCCCTACAAGTGGTTCAATACTGACCCTTGTATACAATCCACAGGCGCGAATAAACATTTCCCTAACCAAGTCCCATCTGTGACTGGGGATATGTTCACATGACCCTTGTAAGTCCTCTCGATTTAAAAGGAGAAAACTCTCTTATAGGATCCTTACAACTTACAGAGGAACATACACTTAGGAATTCTCACGATTCCTAAGGAGAAAATACACCTACAAGATCCTCGCGACTTGTAGGGAGAAATACCTTTATGAGACCCTTACGGCTCATGAAGTCAAAAGCCTTAGTCGACAGGACTTTAACCCTGTTCGCTAAGCCACCTTTGTTCGACATCAACAGAGACAAATGATGATTCGCTCCTGGAAATATCCCAGTTGTAGCGGTGCTGATGCCGAAATCGGTGTCTAATTTCAGGTTTACGGTGAAAAGCCAGCAAGCCGCACATACATACGAAATAGCCGAAATGATGGGACAGCTTGCAATAAAAAGCAGCAAGTAAAGAAAACATATGCATACAAAATAGCCGAAATGATTGGGCAACTCGCAATAAAAAGCAGCGAGTAAAAATAAAATAAACAGCCGAAATGATGGGGCACCGCGAAAAATAGCCGAAATGATTGGGCAATCGCGACCTTCACGATATAAAAGCTGAAATGATAGAGCATCGTGGAAAAAAACAATAATATATAAAATAATAATAATAATAATGAATGAAACTTTTGCCCTGCAGGTGAGATCACATCGATCTCTGTATACAATTCATGGGCACAAACAAAGAGGGGAACATACCTTCCCAACAGGCTCCACCAGAAAGCGAAGCCAAATCTCAACGGTTCATAGACAACTTAGAGACAATCTCGACATTTGTCGCAATATTGCAAACACAATGTCAACAAACGGAGCAAAAAGATGACCCCTAGCTTCAGGGTCTCGACGTCGATATCGACAACTTAGAGATCGCTGACGGTGTTTCTCCTTACTCCAACCAGATGCAGACATGACGTCAACAACTGACCTCAGAGTCGCAACGAAATGGAGCCATGGCATAGTCCCTAGTTCCAAATCTTAATGGCAATATCTACGGCCTAAGAATCACCAGCGCCGTTCCTTCGCAGTCCAGCGGGATGCAAATGCAACGTCAACAAAAGACCCCATGGTCAGCAAAGCGGAGTGACTGCAAAATCCCAACTCCACCTCAGCATTCGTCTCGTTACAGCAGACGCAATGTCAACAACGGCGTTCCTTCGCAGTCCAGCGGAACGCAAATGCAACGTCAACAAAAGACCCCATGGTCAGCAAAGCGGAGTGACGGCAAAATCCCAACTCCACCTCAGCATTCGTCTCGTTACAGCAGACGCAGTGTCACTCCGGCGTTCTTCCTCCAGCAGGGTTCAGACACGATAATCAAACAAGCGGAGTAACGGCAAAATCCCAGATCCACCGCGACGTTCGTCTCGATACAGCAGACGAGATGTCATCCCAACGTTCGTCTCGACACAGCAGACGCAACATCATCAAACAAATAGACCCACGGCAAAATCCCTAGTTCCAAACCTCGACGGTTCACTAGCAACCTAGAGACAACTACGACATTCGTCTCGATACAGCAGACGAGATGTCACTCCGGCGTTCTTCCTCCAGCAGGGTTCAGACGCGACAATCAAACAAGCAGAGTAACGGCAAAATCCCAGCTCCACCGCGACGTTCGTCTCGATACAGCAGACGAGATGTCACCCCAACGTTCGTCTTGACACAGCAGACGCAACATCATCAAACAAATGGAGCCACGGAAAAATCCCTAGTTCCAAACCTCGACGGTTCACCAGCAACCTAGAGACAACTATGACGTTCGTCTCGATACAGCAGACGAGATGTCACTCCAGCGTTCTTCCTCTAGCAGGGTTCATACGCGACAATCAAACAAATGGAGCCACGGCCAAATCCCTAGTTCCCACCGCGACATTCGTCTCGATATAGCAGACGCGATGCCAGCAAACGAAGCAAAGGCCAAATTCCTAGCTTCAGGGTCTTGACGGCAACTCACATAAAACCTGAAAGACTATCAGAGATCATCCCACACCAGCGCGGAGTGGTTATGACTCATCGGGGCTCACCAAAATGAGCCTAACCTCAAGTAAAAAGCGGCATGGCAAATTCCTAACGCTTGCTCTTCCGACGGTCAAACTGCCAAGGAGGATTGCTTGAAGACGTCTTGTCCAGCCTCCGAAGGGATCAAAGACACGGCAGTCGCAGGGCTACTCGAACAGCACGATTGCCTATCGAGGAACATATCAGCTGATGCGACGGTACGACGGCCAAAACCCTGAGTACCACAGACCCTAACGGACTTCTGTCGAAAAAAGCAAATGTTAACTGTGACGTTAGGATATTCTTGCGAGAAATACTCGATTCGTCTCAACTTGTGAAGAAATTGATGTCTTCGCGAGAACTTCTCGATGCGGCTCGACTCGTAAGATAAAGCCTTAGGCAGTAAGGATTAAAAAAACTTGTTCCCTAAGCACTGGGACCCTGCAAGTTGGCCCAAAACGGTCTCTTGCATACTATCCATGGGTCTCACTCTCTAAACTCGAATCTCGACAAGGAGGGAAACGACCGCTTACGGGTCCTCTCGACTCGTAAGACGGAAAATTCTCATATAAGATCCTTACGACTTATAAGAGAAAACGCACTTAGGAATCCTCATGATTCCTAAGGAGAAAATACACCTATGAGATCATCTCGATCCGTAGGGAGAAAAGTCTTTATGAGACCCTCACGGCTATAAAGTTGAAAAGTCTTAGGCAGCAGATTTGAACCTACGGTCTAAGCCATCGCTGCCTTTTGAAGAAGCCAATACAGGATGCTCGCTCTATCACCTTTCGACCATGTTTACTAAAGCAGTATACTGATAATAAAAGAAAGAGGGAAGCGACGGAAAGGACATTCGATTTGCATTTGATCAAGCGTTCGAGACACATCCATTCATGCGTGTGCAAAAGACTCAGAATGAGAAATAAGACAAGCTGAAATAAAATTTTTCCATTCATATTTCGAAAGGCTTTTACAATCATAAAGAAATAAATGACAACATTATTGAAATGTTTATAACGGTATAACCTCGGACCCAGGACATGGATTAAGGAACTCGAAAGTAACCTTATCTAAGATTTTCCAAGCCTGGCGAACCATCCTAGTGTGCTTTCTTTCGTGAGCACAAGCGTCGGGGTCCCCGCGGATGTCCTCCTCCCTCCAATAAGCAGCGAGTATGGCGGACTGTTGGAAGGCCTGGTGTAGTAGATCGACAAGATTGTCTCGCCGTCTCTTCGAGATTAAGTTCATCAGGTACACTAAGTGCACCTTATCCTCGGCGGCATTCAACGCCCTAAGCTCCACACCGGAACAAAATAGAGGAAGCGCTTCCCAGATGACTTTCACGACAAGCTTCAGGATGGAGGAACGTCGGGGAAGTAGTTGACCGTTATATGCGTCGAAGCGGCTCATGATTTCAGCACACTCCGCATTTGTGAACTCTCGATTCTGAGAACGGCCAAGTCGGCGGATGTCCCCGTAAGAGATGATCTCGTCAAGATCGTACATGTGAGCGTCCATTGTTTCTGTGAAAGAGAATCAACAAAATTGTCAGAAAGACTGATTAAGCAAAGCGATATAATGCACCGAGGAATAAAATGCCACTTTTAAGCTGCAAGATCAATGAAAAACTCCTAAGAGTTCTTTTGTATGATTTGGAAGGAGCAAAGCTCCATTAATGAAATAAGAAAATACAAGGGAAATCTTTTAAAGAGCAGAGCTCTATTAGTGGAACCCTAATTGGGTTCTCCTTAGTTCTCTTTAGACCCCTTTAGAGCAAAGCTCTGCTAAGTGAAACCCTAAATGGGTCTTCTTTAGATCAGGGATCTATTGAGAGCAAGGCTCTTAAAATTGGTTTAATTTAATCCAAATTAATTTTTACCCAAAGTTCGAACTTTTAAAAGTGCTTAAGCAAAAGAGCAGGGCTCTGAACAAAATTCTTATGAAGAGATGAAAATCATCTAAGGGACCAAAGGTCCTATTTATAAGCATCAAATGCCCTTTCAACTTCCAAGAGTTGCCACGACGGTTGGAATTCTGCAACCGCTGCGCTCACGTTTGGGGGGCCACGTAAGCGCAACGGTGGGGGGACATTTGTTTACCCCAATCAGAGCAAAGCTCTGTTCAAATTCTAAGGCAGGAGACGAAGAAACGCTTCTGTTTCCCCCAATCAGAGCAAAGCTCTGTTCTGAAAATTAAAATGAAAATTAAAAATTAAAAAATTAAAGAAGCAACGCTTCAGCTGACTTGCGCTCTGCGCTGCGCGCCATGTGGCAGCGCAGTTGCGTTAGCGCGGTCGCACTGCGCTCTGCGCTGTGCGCTGCGCGACACGTGTCAAGAGCTGGTGCGTTTGCGCCAAACAGAATTAAAATTCTGAAAGATCCTTCTGTTCTTGTTAAAACAAGAAGATTGTCTTCTGTAAAACAGAAGCCCTTGGATCAAAGATCCAACGGTGGGGAAAATTCCCTAAATCACTCAGAGAATGATCTCTTTAACAAACTTAACAAATCTAGGGGCACTATATAAATACCCCTAGACCCTAACTCAAAAGAAAAGAACACAGAGAAGAGAGAAATTCAAGAAACAAAGAGAGAACTCCTCTAAAGAACTCTGAGAAGAATTCAGAAAGAAGAAAAAAGGTAAAACCTTTATAAAAAGAAGAATTTCTTCTGAATAGATCATTGATCTAAGAACAAGATCAATGATCTTCAATAAAAATATATAATAAATAACAAAAGCCTTGCTTTTTTATGAACCATTGGTTCTGGAATCTTAAAGATTCTTTTCTTGGATCAAGAAATTAAAATAGTGCCTTGCACTTGAAAAATCTGCACTGTTGCGCTCGTGGGTTGGCATAAGCCACCAGAGAGCGCCACGTGTCAGCCCCATAATGATCTGCACTATGCGCTTCTAAAAACAGAGCACTGCTCTCATGAATTGGCGCAACTCACCAAAACGCGCCACGTGTCAGCAGCGCAACAGTGCAGCGCACTGGCGCAGCGTACTGCGCCTGCGCTCTCCTGAGCGTGACACGTGTCACCTCCCCATGGACTTGCGCCTTGCGCTCCTCAATTGGCGCAAAGCGCCTGACAAGCCACGTGGCACTTTGTCAGATTAATTAATGCAGCGCATTGTAAAAGGGACAGAGCCCAACTTAAAAGGCCTAATTGGCCAGAATAAAATACAGTGCAGGGGCAGAGCCCTAATAAAGGCCTACTAGGCTAAATACAAATAAAAATGTTGAAAATTTTTCAACTGGACTTAGCCCAATCATAGCCGTAAGTCTCAAATTAAATTTACTGAGCACGGCTGCTCTCCTAAATCAATTTACATCCGGTTCGAGGGTACATCTCCGAACTCCTTTGACTCCTATCGTTGTAATCCCTCAACGACGTCAGAGAGGTGACGGGTCCCGACAACCACACATCAACACGGACCGCAACGTCCTTAAACTACCTATGGACCACCATGTCCCTAAACTGGAATATGGACCCCCATGTCCCTAAACTGGCAATAGACCGCAATGTCCTTAAACTACCTATGGACCACTACGTCCCTAAACTGGAACAATAGAGCTCCCAAATGCTCTTTTGTCAGATCTAAACGATCCCGTTTAAGTTGATCTTAGCCTCAAATATGGCTAACGTATCCTTAAACATTCAAACAGACTTTAATCCCAAATTGGACTATAAGACCCCCAATCAACTTTGGTTCAAGGGTACATCTCCGAACTCCTCTGACACCTATCGTTGTAATCCTTCAACGACGTCAGAGAGGTGACGGGTACCGATGGCCATGCATACAATGGACCACTATGTCCCTAAACTGGAACAATAGAGCCCCCAAATGCTCTTTTGTCGGATCCAAACAATCCCGTTAAATTGATCTTAGTCTCAAATCAGACTAACGTATCCTTAACGAACATTTAAGTTGATCTTAGCCTCAATATGGCTAACGTATCCTTAAACTAAAACACCAAACCTAAATCTAAGTAAATACGGATTTGGACTAATCCACGTCCTACGGGTGACGGCATCACTTAGTCTCCGTATACAATCCACGGGCATCCACAAACAAAACAAACACACACGACACGAAGTGAAATTCTGGAGAAGGAGAAAATAGCTACCGCGAGGCGGTAGAGTAATTAACTGCAAGGGCTTGCGCCTGCAGGGAAAAGCGTCCCCACAATCAAAAAAACCCTCTAGCGAGGGGGAATCTGACGAAGTCTGCTACATCGGCCGCATCCGTCTAAACCTCCGGTATACGGTGCCATAAATCAACTTGGCATCTTCGGAAAGGTAGATGAATAAAACCATATAGCATCTGCCCCGAATCTTAGGCAAGTCGTTCTAACGTCGTCGGCCGCCATTCGGAGGGGAACAGCCCCGACAGTACGAGTCGTCCCGTAACAATCTATCGACTTTGGTCAGAATCCTCTGGATAACCGCCAGGTCCAACCAATCACCAGTAGGTAGTAGTCCCTCCGCCGGGCTCACCGTCTAACTATACGAGTCTTCTTATCCCGGGGTACCATACCGGGTCCACTATGTACCCGCAGACGGTGCCTACCACTCCTCGAATCGGGTATAATCACACAAGCTCTCAAGAACCGAGAAAACTCATGGTGGACGCACTAAAATATCATATCAAGAGAAACCGGGTTTTAAAAACAGTGCGTAATTCCTTAAAATAGTACCTCGGTTCTCAAATCCAGAAATCACACGAATCCAAAACTTAATGCGTAAATCTATGCAATATGTCGTATGACACTAAGAGTAAAAAGGGAAAACCGCTCTTTTAAAAGGATCCAGTTTTGAAAATATCTCATGCGGTCCCTATTTTTAAATCAAGTCAATATCATCCATGTATGTGACATACGTATGTATATAGGTATGGATGTGCATGTGGATATATACGCAAATATGAGTGTGCCAATGTATGTGTGCACCAGAATGAATATATAGTGTGTATGTGCGCAAGTATGAAGATATCGATATATGTGTGCACCAGTATGAATATATAGTGTGCATGTGCGCAAGTATGAAGATATCGATATATGTGTGCACCAGTATGAATATATAGTGTGCATGTGCGCAAGTATGAAGATATCGATATATGTGTGCACCAGTATGAATATATAGTGTGCATGTGCGCAAGTATGAAGATATCGATATATGTGTGCACCAGTATGAATATATAGTGTGCATGTGCGCAAGTATGAAGATATCGATATATGTGTGCACCAGTATGAATATATTGTGTGCATGTGCGCAAGTATGAAGATATCAATATATGCGGTAATCAAAACGATATATAATTCGTAGCAATCCTATAGTGGGAGTGTCATGGCAATCACTAGCGGTGTGAGTGTAACATACAAATAGTGCTCGTGCAGCTTAAACTGCTAGTGACAGTGCAGTGTCATATAACTACCATTTCTATATGCAATAAAGATGGTATGCTACAATAGTATATATGAATATATACGACTAAAATATCCTATCACGCCCTGACGCTTAACGCCATACGGGCGATTTCCCCGTAGATGTTAAATCTACTCACCGGGTCTCGTGCTAAGTGTAGCCGACCACTTGCTTACCTTTCTATGCGGCGTCCGACGTACCCGCCTGCGAACCTAGAATTTACACAAACAATACACATAAGCAAAATCCAGCAAAAACGCGATATCGAAATCAAACGAGAAACTCGCGTCGCGAACTAAACGCGTGCGTGTATACGTAACGTGTGTGCATACGCCAAAACCCAACGCGACACGCTGTGGCACACAGCGACACGCTGTGACACACAACAAACCAACTCAACACGCATCGTACGTGTCGCGCAAGTCCCGCTACGCAAAATATAGGTAAACGGTCCCAGATTTTATCTGGAGAAAAAACAAAATAATCAAACAAGACCAAATCTATCAGAAAACCTACAGACAACTACCTGCAAAAATCCAACCCATTCCCAAACAATTGGGCCGGCGGCTATAGGTATGGTATCGGCCAAAAACCGGTGGGTGGGGTCCAGATTTCTACACTATGATCCTAACACAATTCATAGCCTAGTGTACATGTTTGTTTACTAAAATTATTACCCTAGATACGGCAGATTTTACGTATCCTAAAGTTTAGTTTAAAAACGTTTCAAAACACTAAGTCTGCAACAATAGGGTGCACAAGTAAAAATAGGTGAAATTACTAGACTTAAGTGATACCACCAGCACAAATTTGAGCTAATCTAACTATAATCACTCTGAATCATCCTATTTTTCAGTCAAACCATAAGTTTAGCAATAAAACTCAATAAAAACACTAAACTTAGCTAAATAAATCCAGATTTCAACCTGCAAATAAATAGAGAAAATAAATAACACCAAACCCAGACAAATACCCACAGACACCCCCTATACAAAGCACCAACACCCAGAACAACAGGGGGCCGGCGACGCCGGAATTTGGGGGAATGTCGCCGGATTTTTGGGAAGGGGTGGGCTCGGATTTCAACACACTAGCTTAAAAAGCCTGCACACTAATCCGTATGTGTTTGCTAAGCTATAAAATGACCATAGATATAGCATATCACCAAAATCCTACAGTTTGCATCAAAACCGTATTTTAAATTTCAAGTTTCAGACTTTAAGGTGATTTTGTGAAATCTAGTGAAACTACTAGGTTTAAACAGCAATAATAACACTTAATTAGGTTCATTAAGCTATAACAACCCTAACTTAGCTCAAACCCCACCTAAATCACAAAACTAGCTCTAAAATCACACTAATCACTAACCGAAGCTAAAACAATACATGCAAGCAAAGAAAGGAGTTGGGTTTAAGAAATTATACCCCACTAGATCCTAGGATGCAGGAGGAAGGAGAAGAAGAAGAGATGGGGAGTGTTCTGCTGCAGCTGCTGCTTGCTATTTGTGTTGCTGATGTTGCTGTTGTTGATGTTGTTGCTGCTGCTCCAGATGTTGTTGCTGCTGCAAATGCTATTGCTGCTTGGTGGTGCTGCTGCTGTGTGCTGCTTGCTTGCTGAAGCCGGTGCTGCTGCTGATGTTGAAACTGGTGTTGTTGTTACTGGTGTTTCTACTTCTGTTGAGGCTGAGATGTTGTTGCTGTTGTTGCTTCAGCTGCTGCTGATGCTGAAACTGTGTGTGTGTGAGAGTGAGTGAGTGAAAGAGAGAAAAGTGAGAAATGAGTGTTGCAAAAGAGTAGGAAATGAGTGATATGAGAGAGTCAAACCCCCCTCTCTCACACCTCATTTAATGCAAGCATGGGCAAGCCCATCATGCACTCTCTCTCTCTCTCCCCCTCCAAGTCAACCACAAAACAATAATTCATTTTCCTTAAAAAAATACCCTTAATTAAAATCAATTTAGCTTAATAAGGAAGGGTTAGTCTGCCATGGTTTCTAAACATGGTTTAACCCTGATTTAACCCTAGTTTACATGCACAAATGTGTGAAAGCCTAAATAAATTCTAATAAAATATTCATAAATTTTGATAAAATATTTGAAAATCGTTTTGGTAAACTTTTTACTAAAAACCATACATTAAAATATAATTAGGCACTAATCACAATCTAAGGTGTTACAATCTTCCCCCCTTAAAGAAATTCGTCCCCGAATTTAAAAATATATAGCTACGCGTACCTTCAAAGAGATAAGGGAACTTCTTCCGCATCTCGCCCTCGGCCTCCCAAGTGATCTCTTCACCATTTGGGCTGCGCCAAAGCACCTTCACAGATGGCAAGACCTTCGATCGAAGTTTCTTCACCTGCCGGTCCAATATCACGACTGACTTCTCGGTGAACGAAAGATCGCGCTCGAGTTGAACGGTCTGATGCTGAATCATGTGCGAAAAGTCATGCAGGTATCTGCGAAGTATCGACACGTGGAATACGGGGTGAACATTAGGGAAGTCGGGTGGAAGAGCCAAACGATATGCTACTGCGCCCACACGCTCGAGGATCTCGAAGGGACCTATAAATCTGGGGCTAAGCTTCCCCTTCCGTCCAAACCTCATCACCCCCTTCATCGGAGAGATCCTCAGAAAAACGTGATCGCCAACTGCGAACTCTAATCTGCGGCGGCGTCTGTCAGCATACGATTTCTGCCTGCTCTGAGTTGTCATCATCCTATCTCGAATCAGCTGTTTCTTCTCGATTGTCTCCTGTACGATCTGCGGCCCCAAATACTGCTCTCACTGAGCTCTGTCCAACAGACGGGCGATCTACATCTCCTCCCATACAGGGCCTCGAAAGGTGCCATCTGAATAGTATCCTAGAAACTATTGTTGTAGGAGAACTCCACCAAGGGTAAATGATGATCCCAGCTACCACCAAAGTCTAAAACGCACGCTCAGAGCATGTCCTCGAGAGTCTGAATAGTCCGCTCTGACTGGCCGTCGGTCTGCGAATGAAATGTTGTGCTGAAACTCAAGCGGGTGCCCAAGGCCTCCTGAAGCCTCTGCCATAGTCGGTTGGTAAACTGGGTGCCTCGGTCGGACACGATACATGTCGGGACTCCATGCAGTCGTACGATCTCGTCGATGTATATCTGGGCATACTGAGCAAATCCGAAAGTATTCTTCACTGGCAGGAAGTGAGCCGCTTTTGTCAATCGATCCACGATCACCCAAATGGAGTTATACCCTCAACTAGTCCTGAGTAGACCCATAATGAAGTCCATAGAAATCTGTTCCTATTTCCACTCCGGAATGGGCAACGGCTGTAGCTCTCCCGCTGGCCTCTGGTGCTCGGCCTTGGCTTGCTGACAAGTCAGGCATCTCGACACGAAGTCTGTAACGTCCCTCTTCATTCCGTCCCACCAGTAAACGTCTCTCATATCATGGTACATCTTGGTGGAACCCGGATGAACACTGTACACCGATCGATGTGCCTCCTCAAGAATCTCAGGCCGTAGTCCCTCAGCATCTGGTACGCACAGTCTAGTCCCAAATCGCAGTATCCCCTGATCATCAATCACGAACTCGGAAAATCTGCCCTGTTCGATCTATGCCATGATCTCTGAACAACGGTCATCACTGTACTGTGCCTTATGTATACAGTCAAGCAACTGTGGGCGTGCACGAACATGCGCAAGCTGTCCCCCGATCGGCGTGAACTCGAACTGCACTCGGCTGTCGCAAAAAATCTGCCTATCTGCCGACGACTGCCTCTGCACTGCGCTCAAACAAGATAGACTACCCCCGGGCCTCCTGCTCAAAACATCCGCCACTATATTAGCCTTGCCCGGGTGATACAAGATCTCGCAATCGTAGTCCTTTACTAGTTCCATCCAACGGCATTGTCTAAGATTCAGGTCTCACTGCTGAAATATATATTTTAAGCTCTTGTGATCAGTGAATATCTGGCACGACTCGCCGTATAGGTAATGTCGCCAGATCTTGAGTGCAAAGGCCACTGCAGCCATCTCTAAATCGTGAGTGGGGTAGTTCTGTTCATGTTTCTTCAACTGCCGTGAAGCATATGCGATCACCCTGCCGTGCTGCATCAATACGCACCCTAGCCCCACTCAAGAAGCGTCACAATAGACCACAAATCCGCCCGATCCTGAAGGCAATGATAACACCGGTGCCGTAGTCAAACTAGTACGCAACTGCTGAAAGCTATCCTCGCACTCCTCCGTCCAATCGAAAGGAACTCCCTTCCGGGTCAACCCGGTCAAAGGTGCAGCAATATGGGAGAAGTCCTGTACAAATCGCCTGTAGTAGCCGGCCAGTCCCAGAAAGCTGCGGATCTCAGTAACTGATGTCGGTCTGGGCCAATGCTGAACGTCCTCGATCTTCTTCGGGTCTACACATATACCATCTCATGTAATCACGTGACCCAAGAAGTCTACGCTGTCAAGCCAGAATGTGCACTTGGAGAATTTTGCGAATAGCTGGTTCTCTCTCAAAGTCTGCAGTGTGATCCGCAGGTGCTGCTCGTGCTCCTCTCGGCTCTGGGAATACACCAAAATATCGTCAATGAATACGATGATGAACAAATCAAGATACGGCCTGAAAATACGGTTCATCAAGTCCATAAATGCTGCTGGGGCATTGGTGAGTCCGAACGACATCACCAAAAACTCATAATGGCCGTAACGCGTGCGGAAAGCTGTCCTCAGAATATCCTCCTGTCGAACCCGCAACTGATGGTATCCTGATCGCAAGTCGATCCTCGAAAAGTACCCTGCACCCTGAAGCTGGTCGAACAAATCGTCGATGTGTGGTAAAGGATATCTGTTCCGTACGGTAACCCTGTTCAGCTGGCGGTAGTCGATACACAAACGCAAACTGCCGTCCTTCTTCTTGACGAACAGCACCGGAGCACCCCAAGGAGACACGCTGGGTCAAATAAGTCTATTATCCAGCAAATCTTGCAACTGACTTTTCAACTCTCTAAGCTCCGCCGGGGCTATCCGATAAGGCGGTATAGAAATAGGCCCCGTGCCGGGAATCAAATCAATACAGAAAGCAATATCGCGCTCAGCCGTTAGCCCAGGAAGCTCGTCAGGGAAAACATTAGGGAACTCACAAACAATCGGAACCTGGTCCAACGGAACATCTGTAGCTCTAGTATCGCAAACATAGGCTAGAAATCCCTGACATCCCTTCCTCAAAAGTTGTCCAGCGCGAAGAGAAGAAATCAAACTGTGAGGGACGGCACCACGGTCCCCCTGCACAACAAAAGCTGACTCGCCGGGAAAACAAAATCTAACTGTCTTCTCGTGGCAGTCCACAGACGCATAGCGTGTGGCTAACCAATCCATGCCCAAAAGAACGTCGAAGTTCAACATCTTAAGAAGGATCAAGTCGACAGGCAACTCGCTCTCGCCAATACGGACAACACAGGATCGGAACATGTGTCTTGCAACAAACGACTCGCCTACAGGAGTGGTCACAACAAGCGGCTGATCAAGCAAACCAGACTCTCTACCTAAACTCGGCACAAAGTGTGTGGAAACGTACGAGTGTGTGGATCCGGGATCAAACAACACGTGTGCGTCAACAGAACATACTGATAGGGTACCTGAGACCACCGCATTGGACGCCTGCGCGTCCTGATGCGTCAAAGCGAAAACCCATGCCTGTCCTCCACCTGCGACTGGCGGTCCCCTACTAGCAATTGGCTGTACTCTTCCGGCGGCTGGCTGTCCTCTGCCTCGGCCACCTCGGCCTCTATGAGCAAACCCTCCGCGACCACGGCCTCTCTGTGCATGAGTCTGGTGCGGAGCAACAGTAGGTATAATAGGCAATGCCTTCTGGGGTGGGGAAGGTGGAAGTGTGACATGTGGTACTGCTGCCTCCCTCCGGTGTATCTCGGTGCAATCTCTGATGCGGTGACGGGGTCTACCACACCCAAAGCATCCACGCAACGACTGCTGACCCTCCTGGGGATAAGAGCTAAACATCTGACCTTGTCCCGAGTCTCCGCCACCTGTACGACGTCTATCACGGCGTCCGAATGGAAGTCTCCGTGTTGCTGTGTCAGTACGAACCCACTTCGGTCCTGGAACTACCGAAGTCTCAGCAAGGCGCTCCTCGACTAATAGGGCTGCGTCTACAGCTGCTGCATAAGTCTCGCAATGCTGTGCGCTGATTGCAAGGAATAGTAGGGTAAGTAAACCTCGAAAAAATCTCTTAACTCGCATCTCCTCAGTAGCCACAAGGTATGGGGCATAAACAGATAGCTCGGTGAACAGGACGTCATACTCTGCCACTGTCATCTCCGGTGTCTGACGTAAAGACTCGAACCTGCGCGCTCGGGCATCCCTGACACTCTGGGGAAAGAAACGGGCTAGAAATACCGTCACAAACTCGGTCCAGGTCATAGGAGGAAGACCTGCCGCTCTGCCCTTCTCGACCGATTCACACCATTTCTGTGCAAGACCCTCCAGGCGAAAGCTCGCAAACTCTACCCATCTCGTATCTGAGTCTCTGAGTGAACGACATATCCGGGCCATCCTATCAATGAAAGACTGTGGGTCCTCGGCTGCATCGGTACCTATGAAGACCGAAGACTTCAGCCTCATAAACTCTGATAGCGATACTGCAATAACCTCCGTGGCTGCAGGGGCAACTGCCTGTGCTGTAGGTACCATCGCGGTCCCCGTAACGGGTGGAACTACCTCTGGTCGCTGCGCTCGAAGTGTCTCGACTAGCGACCCTATCATCTGGCGCATCTCCTGCATACCGGCCCCTAGCATAGTGATCTGATCTATAGTAGGAGGAACAGTCTGCTCTGGTTCAACTAGTGTACAGCCCGGGTCAGTCCTCGTCTCAGACGAGTCAACTCTAATCTTGGCTCTCGCGGCCGCTCTCTGCGCCCTCGTAGTCTTTGGCGGCATAATGGCTGAAAAGAAAGTAGGATTCGATAAGGATACGGAAATCAAATCACAAGAATGTAGATAATCATGAAGGAATTTCAATCAGTAAGTCCTAAGGTCACTTAGGCGGAGTACCGTCTCGTGAGTATGCCGCGGAACATACACACGCTACACCACTCTGCTTCAGCTACCTACTCCATCATACCAGGGCCATCCTACACTCCGAAAGGTAAAACCTACGCTCTGATACCAACTTTGTCACGACCCAAAGTTCGTCCTGTGACCGGCACTTAACCACGTAATGTCTACAGGTACAACGCGACTAAGTAAGCCGAACCCAGAAATCAAAACCATTTAAAGTAGTGAGTGTTGAAAACCTTTAATAAAAACATTAGTTTAAAATATTTAGAAAACCTTAAGTAGTTTAGTAAAATTCTTTAAAGTTCAAGTTATTGTCTTAAAATTTTTGGCAGCATTTCCTTTGTAAAAACTAGCCCCAAAATCGGGTACAAGACAAGATATGAGTAAAATGATATACAATAAGAATAACGCATCCCAAACGGGAGCAATCACGCCCAACGGCGGAAGCAAACACTACAATAATAGTATACGACGCCGTAGCGAAGAAATGAGCTATATAAGTGAAAGCAAGTATCATGAAAGATAAAACTGCATAAATAAAGTCGGCTCACAACGAGCTCGACACCAGAGTATAACATAATATACATCGTCCTCACAACTGGTCTCTAAGTCAATACATGAATAGTAGATGGAGAGTATTAGATACAATAGTGTGTACAAGTGGAAAAATAAACAAATACCGCAAAAACCCACCTATCAGCAAAGAGCTCACGCACCAGCTGCAGTGGTATCCGTAACAAAAGATGTAAGAAAGCAGCTTGCCGCGACTACTCGGAGAGGAAACCTGCAAACACTGTAGCACAACGGGGGTGAGTTGCCAACTCGTGAATAGTAGATAACATATAAAGGTAATCGCGAGTATGCACGTACTGCGATACTCTAACCTATGCCAACAGATAACATCTATATGATGAGCTAGATGCGCAATAATCATGCAACAAGTGCGATCTAATGACATCTTTATATGATGAGCAGGGTATGTGATAATCATGCATAGCAAATGCAATCTAATAACATCTATATAGGATGAGCAGGGTATGCGATAATCATGCAAAAGTACTCTATCAGGTACAACGACTAAAGGATGAGATGCATAATAATGAATGCCGAGCATGGGATAAAATAATATCTACACAGAATGTCAGCGCGGAAAAATAACCGGTGTCCATCAATGCACCCCAAATCCCAGTAACAACTCAGGCGTCGTCACTCTAATCGGCCCTCAAATCCTGTACAGCTCTTGGAATCGTGAGTTCCCAACATCGGCACTCCAAATATCATAAAATAATCGTGTCCAGCATCGACACGCAAATCCTCATGTATCGGGCTCCGTCGGTCCGGATCGGCCCATGGGCTCTGTCTACGGAATCGGCCCTCGGTCCCGGCAGCACGAGTCGTCCCATAACCATCTATCGACTCTGGTCAGTATCCTCCGGATAACCGCCAGGTCCAACCAATCACCAGTAGGTAGTAGTCCCTCCGCCGGGCTCACCGTCTAACTATACGAGTCTTCTTGCCCCGGGGTACCATACCGGGTCCACCATGTACCCGCAGACGGTGCCTACCACTCCTCGAATCGGGTATAATCACACAAGCTCTCAAGAACCGAGAAAACTCATAGTGGACACACTAAAATATCATATCAAGAGAAACCGGGTTTTAAAAACAGTGCGTAATTCCTTAAAATAGTTCCTCGGTTCTCAAATCCAGAAATCACACGAGTCCAAAACCCAATGCGTAAATCCATGCAATGTGTCGTATGACACTAAGAGTAAAAAGGGAAAACCGCTCTTTTAAAAGGATCCAGTTTTGAAAATATCTCATACGGTCCCTATTTTTAAATCAAGTCAATATCATCCATGTATGTGACATACGTAAGTATATAGGTATGGATGTGCATGTGGATATATACGCAAATATGAGTGTGCTAATGTATATGTACACTAATATGGATATATAGTGTGCATGTGCGCAAGTATGAAGATATCGATATATGTGTGCACCAGTATGAATATATAGTGTGCATGTGCGCAAGTATGAAGATATCGATATATGTGTGCATCAGTATGAATATATAGTGTGCATGTGCGCAAGTATGAAGATATCGATATATGTGTGCACCAGTATGAATATATAGTGTGCATGTGCGCAAGTATGAAGATATCGATATATGTGTGCACCAGTATGAATATATAGTGTGCATGTGCGTAAGTATGAAGATATCGATATATGTGTGCACCAGTATGAATATATAGTGTGCATGTGCGCAAGTATGAAGATATCGATATATGTGTGCACCAGTATGAATATATTGTGTGCATGTGCGCAAGTATGAAGATATCAATATATGCGGTAATCAAAACGATATATAATTCGTAGCAATCCTATAGTGGGAGTGTCATGGCAATCACTAGTGGTGTGAGTGCAACATACAAATAGTGCTCGTGCAGCTTAAACCGCTAGTGACAGTGCAGTGTCATATAACTACCATTTCTATATGCAATAAAGATGGTATGCTACAATAGTATATATGAATATATAAGACTAAAATATCCTATCACGCCGTGACGCTTAACGCCATACGGGCGATTTTCCCGTAGATGTTAAATCTACTCACCTGGTCTCGTGCTAAGTGTAGCCGACCACTTGCTTCCCCTTCTTTGCGGCGTCCGACGTACCCGCCTGCGAACCTAGAATTTACACAAGGAATACACATAAGCAAAATCCTGCAAAAACGCGATATCGAAATCAAACGAGAAACTCGCGTCGCGAACCGAACGCGTGCGTGTATAGCTAACGTGTGTGCATACGCCAAAACCCAACGCGACACGCTGTGACACACAGCAAACCAACTCAACACGTATCGTACGTGTCGCGCAAGTCCCGCTACGCAAAATATAGGTAAACGGTCCCAGATTTTATCTGGAGAAAAAACAAGAAAATCAAACAAGACCAAATCTATCACAAAACCAACAGACAACTACCTGCAAAAATCCAACCCATTCCCAAACAATTGGGTCAGCGGCTATAGGTATGGTATCGGCCAAAAACCGGTGGGTGGGGTCCAGATTTCTACACTACGATCTTAGCACAAGTCATACCTAGTGTACATGTTTGTTTACTAAAATTATTACCTTAGATACAGCAGATTTTACGTATCCTAAAGTTTAGTTTAAAAACGTTTCAAAACACTAAGTCTGCAACAATAGGGTGCACAAGTAAAAATAGGTGAAATTACAAGATTTAAGTGATACCACCAGCACAAATTAGAGCTAATCTAACTATAATCACCCTGGATCATCCTATTTTTCAGTCAAACCATAAGTTTAGCAATAAAATTTAATACAAACACTAAACTTAGCTAAACAAACTCAGATTTCAACCTGCAAATAAATAGAGAAAATAAATAACACCAAACCCAGACAAATACCCACAGACACCCCCCTACACAAAGCACCAACACCCAGAACAACACAGAGCCGGCGACGCCGAAATTTAGGGGAATGTCGCCGGATTTTTGGGAAGGGGGTGGACTCGGATTTCAACACACTAGCCTAAAAAGCCTGCACACTAATCTGTATGTGTTTGCTAAGCTAGAAAATGACCACAGATATAGCAGATCACCAAAATCCTACAGTTTGCATCAAAACCGTATTTTAAATTTCAAGTTTTAGACTTTAAGGCGATTTAGTGAACTCTAGTGAAACTACTAGGTTTAAACAGCAATAATAACACTTAATTAGGTTCATTAAGCTATAACAACCCTAAATTAGCTCAAACCCTACCTAAATCACAAAACTAGCTCTAAAATCACACTAACCACTAATCGAAGCTAAAACAACACATGCAAGCAAATAAAGGAGTTGGATTTAAGAAATTATACCCCACTAGATCCTAGGATGCAGGAGGAAGGAGAAGAAGAAGAGATAGGGGTGTTCTGCTGCAGCTGCTGCTTGCTATTGGTGTTGCTGATGTTGCTGTTGTTGATGTTGTTGCTGCTGCTCCAGATGTTGCTGCTGTTGCTGCTTGGTGCTGCTGCTGCTGTGTGCTGCTTGCTTGCTAAAGCTGGTGCTTCTGCTGATGTTGAAACCGGTGTTGTTGTTGTGCTGTTGTTGGTGGTGTTGCCACTGCTGTTGATGCTGAGCTGCTATTGTTGTTGTTGCTTCAGCTGCTGCTGATGCTGAAGCTGTGTGTGTGTGTGTGTGAGTGAGAGAGAGAGAGAGAAGTGAGAAATGAGTGTTGCAAAAGAGTAGGAAATGAGTGATATGATAGAGTCAAACCCCCCTCTCTCTCACCTTATTTAATGCAAGCATGGGCAAGCCCATCATGAACTCTCTCTCTCTCTCCCTCCAAGTCAACCACAAAACAATAATTCATTTTCCTTAAAAAAATACCCTTAATTAAAATCAATTTAGTTTAATAAGGAAGGGTTGGTCTACCATGGTTGGTAAACATGGTTTAACCCTAATTTAACCCTAGTTTATATGCACAAGTGTGTGAAAGCCTAAATAAATTCTAATAAAATATTCATAAATTTTGATAAAATATTTGAAAATTGTTTTGGTAAACTTTTTACTAAAAACCATACATTAAAATATAATTAGGCACTAATCACAATCTAAGGTGTTACACTGACAGTCAAGGACCCGCCAAAGAAAAACAAGGTGGACTTCAACGTTCTGGCACACTTGAGGAAGCTACCTTCGCAGCTATGCATTCTCGATGCCCTCTTGTTATCAAAAAAAGCAAGAGATTCTTTGATCAAGGCATTACAAGAGCCCGAACAGTTCCAAGATTTCCTCGCCGAAGAAAGGATGAAGGACGAGCTGGAAGAAGTGCATACGGCCGATATCACTTTCGGTGATGAAGATCTTCTCCTCGGGACGTGTGAGCATAACCGCCCCCTTTATGTCTCCGTATACTGTCATGATATCAAGATAGGCAAAATCCTGGTCGACAATGGGTCCTCCGTTAACCTCCTCAATGTAAGAGTGTTAAAAGAAATCTGCATCAGCGTTCAACACCTCGCTCGGGATAAGATCACTATCTCCGGGTTTGACTCCCAGTCATCACGGACGCTCGGATCTGTGATACTGACGTTGTATTTTGGGCTACTAGTCACGGACATCAAGTTTCATGTCATTGACGCTAAGACCTGCTATAACGCTTTGCTCGGCCGGCCTTGGTTACACGATTACAACATCATCCCTTCTACACAATATCAGTGTATGAAGTATTTCAAGGATGGTCTCGAGTATACTGTGACAGGGGAACTAAACCCATTCTCCGTGAACGAAGTCCGCAAATATGAGGATGCCAAGTTCTTCCTGCCAGATTTCAAAGACACAGAAAGGTGTCGCAAACCGGAGGACAAGAACAAAGCCATCACCGCTATTCCAATCTTCGGGAGCGATACCGAGGAGGAAGAAGAAATAGTTTATTCAGGGCCGCCCCAATGCAACAAGCCGGGACCATCCACCCCTATTCTGGTCTTCGGCAGCGGCTCAGAAGATGAGGTCAATGTCGTATTCTCTGCTCGGCCATCGATACAAGCCTTCGCTGACGAAGATCAAAGTTTGCAAGTTGCCATGATTCCGCAAGAGCATTACAAAGAGCTCGATGCACTTGAAACTTATAGTGTGCAACAACTGCAGACATTCTATGTCCCTCCCAGGTAAAGAGATGAAAAGGCGATCCTCTTTTATCAATCCACGGAAACCAAAGTGAAGAAAGAAATTTGGTATGGTGCGGATTCTACACTTGACAGCCTCCAGCCCATTCGCTTGCCCAGATACTACACAGACGGACTAAAAAGACTATTGAGGCGCCAAGGCGTACCCCTCAAACAGACTGCTCGACAAGCCCAGTTCTATAACAGGATTTGGAATGTACCGGAACTCAACGAAAGTTGCCCAACGGGAAAATGGAAACGATTGGCCTCAGATATGTTCAATCCCAGAAACGGGAGCGATTCCTCGGCTGCTACGTCATATATGACTTCGATGAAGAAGGAGATGCTCTGTAGGAAGATGCTAACCCTGAACCAAAACGAAGTCCCGCCATGAAAATGCCAAGTCCGTCGTTTGAAGAATAGATGGACAAGCTAATAAGGGAAGCGGGTCAAAAGGTCCGGGATGACCATAGCCGCAAAATGGCCATTTACGAGAAAGACAGGACGCAGCGCCTCCTTCAGCAGGCCGCGGAGAATGACAATGCCCTTCGTCGCCAACCTGTCATACAAAAGACCCGACGCAGAGGCAAAAATAAACCAAAGAACGGAAAAAAAATGTTCGACAGCAGCATAGCGGATCTAAGAAGCCACGCGATCAAGAATCGAGCAACCAGAATTCGTCTCTTATAAAGAAAATGGGTCGAGCATATTCTTTTTCCCAAGACAAGACAAGGAAGATACTCGATCTTTTCATAAAACATCAGATGATTACCCTCCCGGAGTCCAAGCACCCCGAGCAAGCAGGTGAGGTCTGTCACCCGGATTATTGCTCATATCATCGAGCAATAGGACATCTTCTCGAAGACTGCTTCACCTTCAAGAACTGGGTCGAAGACCAGTATCAGCAAGGCAGGTTTGCTCTATCCAGTAGTTGGAAGGTAACCCCACCACGGAAGCATGAACCGAAAGCCACGTATGCGGCGGGAGTAGAACCAGACCAACATCGGTCTTGGAAGCGATCTCGTACCTGTCACGTGATAACGCTGTCAGAAGAAGAACCCGAGAATATAGATGACCTCCCCTGGTGCTTCGAAAACGATGATGACGAGGTGATCTCAGAGTTTCCACCGGCGCCAAAAGAGCTGGAAGATGGGATACATACTACTGCAGATAACCTCAAGAAAATTGACTTGGGGACGGCAAGTGACCCGCGGCCGACATTCGTCAGTGAACTTTTGTCTGAAGAAAGGGTGGCTACGCTAAAAGACGTGCTCATGAAATATAAAGACTGTTTTGTGTGGAACTATTCCGAGATGCCCGGATTGGACCCAGAAATAGTCGTCCACAAATTGGCGATATCTCCGGACGTTAAGCCGATCAAACAAGCACCGAGAAGAATGCGGCTCGAGCTTGAAATGAGCATCAATGCCGAGGTCGAGAAGCTAATCGACTTTGGCTTCATCCAAGAGGTTTAGTATCCTGACTGGATCGCCAACATCATCCCAGTGATGAAGAAAAATGGGACGGTGCGCATCTGCGTGGACTTTCGGGACCTCAATAAAGCTTGCCCGAAGGACAATTTTCCCGTACCAGTTACCGATCTGATGATAGACAACACGTCCACTCATGAAGTCTTCTCCTTCATGGATAGCTCATCAGGATACAATCAGATAAAGATGCATCCCGAAGACCAGAAGCATACCGCTTTTCGGACTCCTTTGGGCATATTCTGCTCTAAGGTGATGCCCTTCGGTCTAAAGAACGCCGGTGCCACCTATCAGAGGACCATGATGAAGATTTTCGATGACCTCATACATGAAATCGTCGAATGCTATATCGACGGCCTCGTAGTAAAAAGCAAATAATACGAGGAACATTTAGAGCATCTTAAGATCGTGTTCCAGCGCCTTCGGAAATACAACTTGAAGATGAACCCTCTTAAATGCGCGTTCGGAGTTTCCTCGGGAAAGTTCCTAGGATTCGTCGTCCGACACCGAGGCATCGAGATAGTCCCGTCAAAGATCAAGGCGATCATGGAAATGCCTCCACCAAGGACTCTCAAGCAACTGCGGTCTCTCCAAGGAAAGCTCGCATATATCGGCGATTTATAGCCAATCTCTCCGGCAAGTGTCGTCCCTACAGTCACCTAATGAAGAAGGGAACTACGTTCATTTGGGATCGCAAATGCCAAGACGTACTAGACGAAATCAAGCAATACCTACAGAATCCTCCGGTGCTAACCGCTCCAGTCAAGGGAAAACCCCTCATTCTGTATACAACTGCCCTCGAAGGTTCTTTAGGCGCGCTGTGGGCACAAGAAAACGACCAAAGGAAAGAGAAAGCCCTCTACTGCTTCAGTCGATTCCTCCTGGGGGCAGAAAGCAATTACTCACCCATCGAAAAACACTGCCTGGCGTTAATCTTTGCGATAACGAAGCTCCGGCACTATGCGTTGGCACATGAGGTCCATCTCATATCAAAGGTGGATCCTCTCAAATATTTGATGTCAAAGGCCATACTAACGGGACGACTCGCTAAGTGGTCCCTACTCTTAATGGAGTTCTCGATAACTTATCGTCCTCTCAAGGCAATGAAAGGCCAGGCCATCGCCGACTTCCTCGCTGAGCATCCGATACCTGTCGACTCTCTCTTGAACTGCGAATTGACAGATGAGCACGCGTCTGACACGATCGACGGGGAGAGAAGAGAGAATGATACCCAGTGGGAACTTTACTTTGATGGAGTATCTTCTATGAAGAAGCGCAAACAAAGTACCCCCATAATCAAATCAGGGGTAGGCCTCATCTTCGTGACTCCACAAGGAGGGATAATGCGTTTTGCCTTCTCTTTGACAGAGCCGAAGACAAACAACGAAGCTGAATATGAAGCTTTGATAGCAGGTCTTGAGATCGCTGTCGACATAGGAATTGAGAACCTCCTTATATACGGAGACTCCCAGCTGGTCGTTAGTCAAGTAAATGGCGACTATCAAACGTGCAAGCCAGAGTTGGTGAAATACGGCGAGAGAGTGCGGTAACTGCTGACTCGGATCCCTGCCTATGCCATGGAGAGCATACCGCGTGCGGAAAATAGCAAGGCGGATGCATTAGCCAAGCTCGCTAAAGAACTGGCCGACGAAAACCTCGACGACGTGAGGATCGTTATGCAAAGCCGTCAGGTTCTCATACTGGCAGAAGTATCTCCGGAATCTTTCGAAGAAAAGGGAGCGACCGAGCAAATGGCTCTACAAATAAAAGACCAGGAAAAAGCTAAGGATTGGAGAGAAGTCTTTATAGACTACTTCAAATCCCATCGAACACCTGAAGACGCATCCTCAAGGCATCATCTCATGAAACGAGCTCTATCTTTTGCCTTCGTCAATGATACTCTATATAAGAGATCATTTGACTCCCTGTGGCTAAGATGTTTAGGACCTGAAGAGGCAAAGAGAGTCATCCAAGAAACTCATGACGGACTCTGAGGTTCTCACCAAACCGGGCCGAAGATGAAGCTGAAGATCAAAAGGATGGGCTACTATTGGCCCACGATGATCCAAGACTGCCTTGAATACGCGAAGCAGTGCCACTCGTGCCAGATTTATGGGGACTTTATCTATCAGCATCCAAATCCACTACATCCAACGGTAGCTAGCTGGCCGTTCGAAATGTGGGGAACTGACATAATCGGCCCTATCGAACCAGCGTCGTCTAGAGGACATCGATTCATATTGGTGACAACTGATTACTTCTCCAAATAGGCAGAAGCAGTACCGCTAAGGGAAGTGAAGACGGAGAACATCCTCCATTTCTTCAAGACACATGTCATTTATCGGTTCGGCATTCCGCGACGGATTATCTCCAATAACGGGTCAGCCTATAGAAGCCATAAAATCAGCCGCTTCGCACAACAGCATAACATAGACTGGAGATACTCTTCGGTCTATAATCCCTGAGCTAACGGTCTAGCCGAGGCTTTTAACAAGACCTTGACGAAGATCGTGAAAAAGACGGTGTCTCGAAATAAGAGGTACTGGCATGAGAGACCGCATGAAGCTCTTTGGGTATATCGATCTGCGTTCAAAACAGCCACGAATACAATGCCGTATGCATTGGTATTCGACACAGAAGCGGTACTCCCCTCAAGATAGAGTTACCCTCTCTACAAGTGGTCGTTCACTGCGAGCTAACAGAAGAAGAAAATGCTCACCTTCGACTTGAGGAGCTCGATGCCCTTGATGAAACCCGGCTCATGGCGCAACAAAATCTGGAGGCTTATAAAGCAAAGATGACACGCTCATATGAAAGATTGACTAGGCCGAGAACATTCCACCAAGCCGAACTCGTGCTAGTGGTCAAGAGACCTATGATCCCCAATCGTGCCAAACGGGGGAAATTCGAGCCGAACTATGAAGGCCCGTATATCATAGATAAAGTTTACCAGGGTGGAGCATATCTACTCATGGACATGCATGGCGAAAGACCTTTCAGGCCAATAAACGGTCACTTCCTAAAAAAATACTACGCCTGACAAGTCACGGCCTAGGTCAACGGTAGATGACGACGCCTATGTCTGCTCGCTATCTTCCTAAGCCCAAACTCTGTAAGTAGTAGCCGGCTTTCGGACCGAAACATCCTTAAACTAACAATGGACCACTATGTCCTAAAACTGGTTGTTGACCGAGACGTCGATAAACTACTACGGACCGCAACATCTTAAGGCTGACACAAAAAAATAATAATAAAAGAAAAAAAAGAAAACGGTATGTCCATAAGCAAAATGGGCACGGATGAAAACCTGAAAGGGCTCCGTGAGTAAAAACAGCAGGGCTACCGGCGAGTTTTATGAAAACCCGAAAGGGCGCAATCTCGTTAAAAGACACTTGCAAGGCCCTCTCGACCTTGTGAGGAGAAATACCTGCGTGAGATCCTTACGACTCACAAGGGAGCAACACACTTAAGACTCCTCACGATTCTTAAGGAGAAATTATACTTACGAGATCCTCACGACTCGTAAGGAACGACTCGTAATGAGAACCCTCTTAAGAGACCCTCACGGCTCATAAGATTCAAAAGCCTTAAGCTACAGGGATCTGAACCTGTTCTTAAGCCATCACATTTTCCAGTGCTGCCCTACAAGCGTCTCGATATCGACCTTTGTATACAATCCACGGGCGTGAATAAACACTTCCCTAGAAAAGTCCCACCCGTGACTAAGGATATGTTTACACAGTGAACAACCCTTGTAAGTCCTCTCGACTTATAAGGAGAAAGCACTCTTGTAAGATCCTTACGACTTACAAGAAGCCATACACTTAGGAATCCTCACAATTCCTAAGGAGAAAATGCACCTACGAGATCCTCACGACTCGTAGGGAGAAATACCTTTATGAGACCCTTACGGCTCATGAAGTCAAAAGCCTTAGTCGACAGGATCTTAACCCTGTTTGCTAAGCCACCTTTGTTCGACATCGACAGAGGCAAATGATGATTCGCTCCTGGCAATATCCCAGTTGTAGCGATGTTGATGCCGAAATCGGTGTCCAATCCTAAACTCGTAGCGAAAAGCCAGCGAGCCACAAATACATACTAAATAGCCAAAATGATGGGGCGACTTGCAACAAAATCAGCAAGTAAAAATGTATACATACGAAATAGCTAAAATGGTTGGGCAACTCGCAATAAAAAGCAGCGAGTAAATAAAAACAAATAGCCGAAATGATTGGGCACCACGACAAATAGCCGAAATGATTGGGCAATTGCGACTTTCGCGATATAAAAGCTGAAATGATAGAGCATCGCGGAAAGAAAAATATATAAAATAAAACTTTTTGCCCTACAGGTGAGATCACATCGATCCCTGTATACAATCCAGGGGCACAAACAAAGAGGGAACCATACCTTCACACCAGGCTCCATCAGAAAAAAGAAACCAAATCTCGACGGTTCACAGACAGCCTGGAGATCATCTCAACATTCGTCTCATTACAACAGACGCAACATCAGCAAAGCGGAACCGCGAAAATGCCCAGTTCCATGACTCAGCGGTGCACAGACAACCAAGAGTCAAACCCCGACTCCGTGAAACACAGATAAAGTCAACCCTTCCTGGTTTAGTGGAACACGGCCTATGTCAATCCTGATCCCGTGGGAAGCGTCCAGAGAGGAACCTGGTCCTTGCGGAACACGCCTATGTCGATCCTGACCCCGTGGGAAGCATCCAGAGCAAATCCTGGTCTAGTGGAACATGGCCTATGTCAATCCTGACCCGTGGGAAGCGTCCAGAGCGGAACCTGGTCCTTGCGGAACACGGCCTATGTCGATCCTGACCCCATGGGAAGCATCCAGAGCAAATCCTAGTCTAGTGGAACACGGCCTATGTCAATCCTGACCCCGTGGGAAGCATCCAGAGCGAAACCTGGTCCTTGCAGAATACGGCCTATGTCGATCCTGACCCTATGGGAAGCATCCAGAGCAAATCCTGGTCTAGTGGAACACGGCCTATGTCAATCCTGACCCCGTGGGAAGCGTCCAGAGCGGAACCTGGTCCTTACGGAACACGGCCTATATCAATCCTGACCCCGTGGGATGCATCCAGAGCAAATCCTGGTCTAGTGGAACATGGCCTATGTCAATCCTGACCCCGTGGGAAGCGTCCAGAGCGGAACCTGGTCCTTGCAGAACACGGCCTATGTCAATCCTGACCCCGTGGGATGCATCCAGAGCAAATCCTGGTCTAGTGGAACAGGGCCTATGTCAATCCTGACCCCGTGGGAAGCGTCCAGATCAGAACCTGGTCCTTGCAGAACACGACCTATGTCAATACTGACCCCGTGGGAAGCATCCAGAGTAAATCCTGGTCTAGTGGAACACGGCCTATGTCAATCCTGACCCCGTGGAAAGCGTCCAGAGCGGAATCTGGTCCTTTTGGAACACGGCTATGTCAATCCTGACCCCGTGGGAAGCATCCAGAGAAAATCCTGGTCTAGTGGAACACGGCCTATGTCAATCCTGACCCGTGGGAAGCGTCCAGAGCGGAACCTGGTCCTTACAGAACACGGCCTATGTCAATCCTAACCCCATGGGAAGCATCCAGAGCAAATCCCGGTCTAGTGGAACACGGCCTATGTCAATCCTGACTTCGTGGGAAGCATTCAGAGCAAATCCTGGTCTAGTGGAACACGGCCTATGTCAATCCTGATCCCGTGGGAAGCGTCCATAGCGGATCCTGGTCCTTGTGGAACACGGCCTCTGCCAATCCTGACCCCGTGGGAAGCATCCAGAGCAACTTCTGACTCCGTGAAATAAGGATAATGTCAATCTCTGTAAGTCGACATTGTACACCCCACGAGTTGCGGGGAGGCGGAATAGGTAAAACAATCATTTTGTTTGAAACAACATCGACTAACCAAAAGGATCTTTCCTAAACTATAACTAACACCATCATAGGAGTAATTAGCTACTATGAAAGAAGATTATACCTAATGAACCAAGTCCTTCTTCTTCTCGTTAACCACCTCCTCGTCGACCTCCTCTATGTAATAGACGATCCACCCGAGAGCTTCTACTCCAAGCTTTGCCTCTAATCTTGAAGCAACTAGGTTACTCTAATTGCTAATCAAAGTCACCTAGGGAATATAGAGTATGATTATGGATTAATGAGTCTTGCTAATCCTTGATCTCAACACACGAGAGGGTAGGATTAGGGTTTGAAGAGAGAGAGCTTGAGGAGAGAGAATGTGAAGATGAGAATGATAATGAAATAATGATCCTTCTTGAATATATGAAGCATAATAATTTATCAAATAAATAAATAAAAATGATTAATCAGCATGCTTCATTTATTCATTATGTGTGATTCATTACATGAGTCATTAACCATTTAATGCATCATTAATGACATGAATGAATCACACAAATGAGTCACTAAATCAATAAATGCTTATGCCACCTAAACCCCTAAGTCATCATCCTTCTAGACGCTTCTCGCCAAATTACGAGAACGCCCCTCCTGTCCGTGAAAACACGGAAAAACTTTAGACTGTATAAATCCAATAATTCGATACTAGAATCTGGCTTAAACCAAAGCCGGCTAGTAAAAACTGTCCGAACATCATACGTGCGTAAACACACGTATGCGTCCGAACCCTTGTCGTAAAACCATATGACCTCTATATCGTTTCGCCTGGAACAGGGAAACTCTCTGTGTGGGACTCTAAAGACTCGACTACTGCGCTGGCAATGGGTTTAACCACAGACCGCAAGCGGCACTAGCTGTACGTAACGGTCCCCAGGTAGATGTCGATAAGAAGGCCGATAAGGAAACCCATCCGAACTCCTACTGATCCTGATGTGACAATCTCCGTACAGTCCGGTATGTTCGTCTAGGACTATCGCATATCGGGCCTAGGGGGAGGCAAGCGTCAGTCCCCTAAAAGCGGTATAAGTCGTGTCGGAGCGAAGCCCATTACACCTTGAGAAACTACTGGAAAACCTACCAGTAAATCTTGCTTGCCCTGGCCAGGGACTTTGCGAAATGGCTCTCTAGACACAGCGCGATATCAACTCCCAATACCGGGAGAGACGAATCCTGTCTAACCGCCACCGCCTCCAAGTGCTCGGGACTGCACCCAACTGCTACCTGTTTGCACGACTCTTTTGAGCCGTGGTAGGGTAGCAATCTAAGAACAGTGGAACACACTCGAAGCGAAGTAGCAGTGTCAAGTCTGCAGACGATGCTGTACTCATGTCACCTGGAAACTGTTAACTGACGACGGGTATAATACTAACCAACAGTTCCCAGCGAGTCCTGTCCGGTGTACCCGTAACCCAACGAGCACATGTATACTATCTCCAGTACGACGTACTGATGGCTGTGGGACAGACCATTTCCCCAACTGGGATGAGAAGCGTACACACCAGTCTACTCCGGAGTATCGATGCCCTGTCTCGATAATCCAACGACTAGGGACCTGAAAAAGGATGTGCTTGTAGACTACCCAGCCCCCACTAGTATGACTGCCATCACAACGCTGGTAGTCAAACAAGATCCTAAGGGTTCTATCAATACGTACACACATATTAAGATAGATATAACCAAGTAGCATACTACCATGTTTAGCAAAACTGTTAATATAACTGTGAATATCCCAAGCTTCCATTAAGTAATATACAAGCCAGTATGATACAATAATGGCCCCTAGGGCATATACACTAACAATCTCCCACTTGCACTAGGGCCATGTACCGGCATATCGAAGACCGATCATCTCGAGTAGCCTCTCGAACTGAATCTGAGGTATAGCCTTTGTGAATGGATCAGCAATGTTCTCCTCTGAAGCAACTCTCCGGACCTCGATCTCCCGGCGATCTATGATCTCCCTGATCAGGTGATACCACCTTAAGATGTGTCTGGACTTCTGATGGGACCTGGGTTCCTTCGCTAAAGCTATAGCTCCGTTGTTGTTGCAATACAGCGGTATTGGATCAACAATGGTAGGAACCACCTGAAGTTCTGTTAGGAACTTCTTCATCCAGACCGCTTCTTTTGCGGCATCGCAAGCAGCAATATACTCTGCTTCCATCGTCGAGTCTGCAACGGTGTCCTGCTTGGAGCTCTACCAGCACACAGCCCCTCCATTGAGGGTAAAGACATAACCTGACATGGACTTGGAGTCATCCTTATCACTCTGGAAGCCGGAATCAGCAAAGGCCTCGATCTTGAGGTCTTTTCCGCCGTAAACCAAGAACATCTCCTTAGTCCTTCTCAGGTACTTGAGAATGTTCTTTACTGCAATCCAATACTTCTCCCCTGGGTCTGACTGATATCTGCTTACCACGCTCAGTGCGTAAGCTACATCTGGTCTGGTGCACAATATCGCATACATTATAGAGCCTACCGCAGAAGCGTAGGGTATAATCGACATGCGATCCCTTTCCAAATCAGTCTTGGGAGACATCTCTTTGGAGAGGGTGATTCCGTGACAAGCCGGTAAATTACCGCGCTTAGAATCTTCCATACTGAATCTTTTCAGTATATTGTTGATATACCTGGACTGCGAAAGTCCCAACATCCTCTTGGATTGATCACGATAGATCCGGATCCCCAGAATGTAAGAGGCATCACCCAAGTCTTTCATGGAGAACCTATGTGACAAGAATCCTTTGACAGATTGTAGCATAGAAATGTCATTTCCTATCAATAGAATGTCATCCACGTACAAGACGAGGAATACGACAGTTCGTGCTACAATTTTACTATATATACATGGTTCATCTGGATTTTTGATAAAGTCATATTCTTTGACCGTTTCATCAAAACAGATGTTCCAACACCGCGATGCCTGCTTTAGTCTATAAATGGACTTAAGCAACTTGCATACTTTCCCGCTGCTCCCACTCTGATTGAAGCCTTCTGGCTGATCCATATAGACGCACTCTTCTAAATTACCATTTAGAAAAGCCGTCTTTACGTCCATCTGCCAAATCTCATAATCATGGAAGGCAGCAATAGCAAGAAAGACCCGAATGGATTTGAGCATAGCCACTGAAGAAAAAGTCTCGTCATAGTCCAAACCAGGTCTTTGACGAAAACCCTTTGCAACAAGTCTAGCCTTATAAGTTTCCACCTGTCCATCTACACCAATCTTTTTCTTGAAGATCCATTTGCATCCTATGGGTTTTACCCCACCTGGAGCAAAGTCTAAAGTCCATACTTTGTTGGTGTACATGGACTCCATTTCGGTCCGCATTGCATCTAGCCATCGTACCGAGTTGCCGCTCTGGATGGCCTGCTGGAAGCTAGTAGGTTCATCATCATCAATGACGCAATCCTCTCTATCCCCATCTATGAGAAAACCGTTGTATCTCTCAGGCGGATGAGATGTCCTACTACTCCTGCGGAGGGGTGCGGGAATGTCCTGTTCTTCTTGAACTACTGGTTCTACCAAACTTTCAGTAGTAGTTTGTGGTTTTGGAATTTCTTCCAGTTCTATTTCGCTCCCACTTGTTTCCTTTTCTAAAAACTGATGTTCTAGAAAATGGGCATTACGAGAAACAAAAACCTTTTGTTTCTCTGCGTAATAGAAATAATACCCCCTGGAGTTCTTTGGATATCCCACAAACTTACACTGTACTGATCGTGCCTCGAGTTTGTCCGCATGCTGCTTTTTAACAAAAGCTGGACATCCCCATATCTTTAGATACTGAAGATAGGGTTTCTTCCCACTCCACATCTGATATGGCGTGGTAGGCACAATCTTGGTAGGAACTATGTTCAAAAGATATGCTGCTGATTCTAGCGCATAACCCCAGAAAGAATGTGGTAACTCGGCATTACTCATCATGGAACGTACCATATCCAATAGGGTTCGATTCCGTCTCTCCGATACACCGTTATGCTGTGGAGTGTATGGAGGAGTAAGCTGAGAGAGAATTCCTTTCTCTTTTAGGTAACCTAGGAACTCGGCACTTAAGTATTCACCACCTCGATCAGATCTCAGTGTCTTGATACTTTTGCCGGTTTGGTTTTCTACTTCATTCTTATACTCTTGAAATTTCTCAAAAGCCTCGGATTTATGTTTCATCAAGAAAATGAATCCGTACCTAGAGTAATCATCCGTAAAAGTAATGAAATAGGAAAAACCACCTCTTGCATGTGTAGACATTGGACCACATACATCGCTGTGTATCAGTCCTAAGAGCTCGCTCGCTCTTACTCTATGTCCAGTGAATGGAGTCTTTGTCATCTTTCCTTTAAGACATGATTGATAAGTGGCATAAGATTGATATTCGAACGGGTCCAAATATCATTTTCTATGTAACTTAGTTAACCTTGTCTCATTGATGTGACCCAGTCTACAATGCCATAAGAAAGCCTTATTTAAATCTGGAGACTTTCTTTTTAGTGTGTTCTGGACATTGAAAATCTGTAATTGGTTTAAGACATATATACCGTTATCCAGTGTACCAGACCCAATCAAACCATGATTAAGGTGGATGTTAACAACATCGCTTACAAACATGAAATCATAACCTTCTTTCGATAACAAGGAAACTGATATGATATTACACGTTAAACTAGGTACACAAAAACAGTTATGTGAAACCAAAATATGTCCACTCGTCAATCCCAGGTGATAATCCCCGACGGACACAGCTCCCACGCTAGCTCCGTTAGCAACCTTTAGGGTCATATCACCATCTTTCAGCACTCTACGGTTTCTCAGTGCCTGCAATGAATTGCATATATGAGATCCTGATCCGGTATCCAATACCCAGGAAGTAGAGTTGATTAACAAACAATCCTCAATTACAAACATACCTGAAGTCGAAGCCACATCTTGCTTCGGTTCCTGGTTCTTGGCGTTCCACGCCTTGCAATCTTTCTTCCAGTGTCCTTTCCTATGACAATGGAAGCACTCATCCTTGGCCACTACTGGCACCGCAATATTTTTCTTTCCCCTCACTCCCACCTTACTAACACCTCCTCTAGGTTTGTTGGCGGCCTTATTCTTCCTTCCTTTGGCCCTAGCCTTGGACCCGGAAGAAGAAGCACTGCGAACAAACATAGCGGGTGTTTCCCTTTCCTTCTGCAAGGTGCCCTCTGCACTTCTCAACATGTTAAGGAGTTCTGGAAGTTCAACTTCTTTTCTTTGAATGTTGAAATTCAGAATAAACTGGGCTTAGGTGGAAGGAAGGGACTGGAGAATAAAGTCCGTATAGAGCTCATTCTCTAAAGTCGTCCCCACGTCTGCGAGCTCTTCTATATAGCCAATCATCTTTAGGACATGTTCTCCTACCGATGATCCGACGGCCAACCTTACCTGAAACAGGTTCTTTGAGGTCTCGTATCTTGCTATACGAGATTGCTCCCCATACAGATCCTTTGTATGGAGAAATATGGATTCAAGATCCATATCCCCGTGCCTCCTCTGATGTTCATTATTCATCGAGGCAAGCACGATGCACTTGGCCTTCGCACAATCTAACTCCCAGGTTTTGTAGATTTCCTTATCCGCATTACTGGATTTAGAACCAGGGACTGCAGGTGCCTTAGTGGTGAGGACATACCCCAATTTGTCATAAGTTAAAGCCATTTTGACATTCCGCAGCCAATCTTTATAGTTTGGCCCTGTCAATATATTTTTCTCTAAAAGTAACTTAAGGCATGTCATGTTTTAAGGTCGCTGCAATGAGAGAGAGAGAGAACACTTTAGCATGATGCTCTTGCAAGTTTAGAGTGGTTTTTAGTTTATCTAAACTGGATGGCTCCCACTGTTTCTCGAATCCCTCCTCAAACCAAAAAGGAAGAACTAGCCAGGACTATTCTCACCGTACAATACTTGCTTAACCTTTCATCCAGGCCAGTGTCGATACTTCGAGGGAGGTTTTCCAACGTTTTCGCGAAGTTCCTTAATTAAATAACCTCTTTTCTCTGGGGGCATAGCCCCGCTGACACCTTTCTCGACACCTACTTGGTTTATAGCATTGATCGTTAAGTGACGAATCTCCTGATGAGTAGCATATACTCACAGTATGATCGGGATCCAAATATCATCGTATGATAATGCTGAAGGAATCCTATCAACATTCATCACACTCCAAATGGTATGCATCTCTTTGCAAATTTCAGTTTCTTTAGAAATTCCCGATATAAATTTTTTTGCCCCATGCTCTTATGAACTTGGCGTTAGGTCAAAATGTCATAAGTCACATGTCAAGTTCTACCCATCATTATCTTGTTAATTTGAACCCATCCGTACATATCCTTGACGTTCGGCCAAAATGATAATACGACTGTCCCAAACCAACTCAACTATCTATGCAACAAATGAATACCCAGCAGCTACCAAACACTATGCCTTGGCGTTAGGTCAAAATACATAGCTTGAATACTACTGAATACCCAAATGAAATGACGGAGGGCTATGAGTGGTTTTGGCGAAACCGTGAACGTAGTGAACTTGATATAACCGAAGGAACCTGATAGCTTTTAAAAGGAGTGGTTAAAGCTCCGTAATTAAAAATATCTTCTGTTTTAAAAATAAACGAGTGGTTTCTTTTAAACTGTTCCAATGATTCAACTTTGGTTTATTTTCTTTGCATTAATAATAATGTGTCCCATCATTAACCTATCATTGCAAAAAACAACAAAAATACAACGTCCTCTTATGCCATCCGCATTCGCCACGGGGTCCCGTCATCACCCGTTAGGTTACTTAACTAACAACAGAGCGGGGGCTGGGCTAGCGCGGGTGTAAAACATAAGTGACGTCTAAATAGCTATCATATATAGATATTGTACATTCGTCAGACGCAATAATAGGCATTCCAGATCACAGATGAACATTATTGGAGATACAAGCAATCCGCGTTTCTTTTGAGCCTGCAACGAAAGACGGATTATACAGTTGTGATGAATAGCCATTACCCCACCCTAGACCCCTACAGGTACGGCAAACTATCCGCCAAGTACCCGAAGTGAAGCGGTCTCCCTCAACATCGTGAGTAGGCCACTAAACACTTCAAAGTACCCGGTAGTTTGTGCACCCCACCTTGGGTCTATCCTATGAGCAAAAACAGTAAAATGAAATAATACAACGGTGGCTACAACCGCAACCTGGATGTGCCCCGCAAAAGAATATTACAACATATTACAATTTATATCGAATGAATGAATATTAAAACCCATCTCAAACCCCGGCTAATCATCACAATAATCCAATCAAGTTCATAAGCACAAACAGTAAAATCATTACAGAAATGTGCAACCCCCTGCCAACCGACATACTAGCAGTTAGGGGAGGTTTATGAACACATTATACAAATCACAGATATAATCTAATTAGCCAAATATCGTAGAATTTCGATCGAGCAAACACAATTGATTCTACTCCAAAAACTTCTCTGTGCACCTGAGACTTGAGCAGAAACAAAACATTCCAGAAAGAATAAAAACATCACAGAAAAGTTACTGGGGAAATTTGAGTCAACTCGGCTTCAACTCGGCGGCGGATCCGCGGCGGTTTGTCCGAGTTAGGACCTCAAATTTCTCCAGTGTTCTTAGGTTTCCCTGCTTGTATTTTTAGAGGTCCCTGAAAAAATTTTAGACCTCGTTTTAAATTCGACAGAAACTTGGTGGATTTGATGTTTTTTCCGGTTCGTTTTGCGTTCGAAATTCTAACGACTTTGCTAATAAGTTAGTTATGGTTTAGCGAGGCTCTGATACCACTGTAAGTCGACGTTGTACACCCCACGAGTTGCGGGGAGACGGAATAGGTAAAACAATCATTTTGTTTGAAACAACACGACTAACCGAAAGGATCTTTGCTAAACTATAACTAACACCATCATAGGAGTAATTAGCTACTATGAAAGAAGATTATACCTAATGAACCAAGTCCTTCTTCTTCTCGTTAACCACCTTCTCGTCGGCCTCCTCTATGTAATAAACGATCTACCCGAGAGCTTCTACTACAAGCTTTGCCTCTAATCTTGAAGCAACTAGGTTACTCTAATTGCTAATCAAAGTCACCTAGAGAATATAGAGTATGATTATGGATTAATGAGTCTTGCTAATCCTTGATCTCAACACACGAGAGGGTAGGATTAGGGTTTGAAGAGAGAGAGCTTGAGGAGAGAGAATGTAAAGATGAGAATGATAATGAAATAATGATCCTTCTTGAATATATGAAGCATAATCATTTATCAAATAAATAAATAAAAATGATTAATCATCATGCTTCATTTATTCATTATGTGTGATTCATTACATAAGTCATTAACCATTTAATGCATCATTAATGACATGAATGAATCACACGAATGAGTCACTAAATCAATAAATGCTTATGCCACCTAAACCCCTAAGTCATCATCCTTCTAGAAGCTTCTCGCCAAATTACGAGAACGCCCCTCCTGTCCGTGAAAACACGGAAAAACTTTAGACTGTATAAATCCAATAATCCGATACTAGAATCTGGCTTAAACCAAAGCCGGCTAGTAAAAACTGTCCGAACATCGTACGTGCGTAAACACACGTATGCGTCCGAACCCTTGTCGTAAAACCATACGACCTCTATATCGTTTCGCCTGGAGCAGGGAAACTCTCTGTGTGGGACTCTAAAGACTCGACTACTACGCTGGCAGTGGGTTTAACCACAGACCGCAAGCGGCACTAGCTGTACGTAACGGTCCCCAGGTAGATGTCGATAAGAAGGCCGATAAAGAAACTCATCCGAACTCCTACTGAGCCTGATGTGACAATCTCCGTACAGTCCGGTCTGTTCGTCTAGGACTATCGCATATCGGGCCTAGGGGGAGACAAGCATCAGTCCCCTAAAAGCGGTATAAGACGTGTCGGAGCGAAGCCCATTACACCTTGAGAAACTACTGGAAAACCTACCAGTAAATCTCGCTTGCCCTGGCCAGGGACTTTGCGTAATGGCTCTCCAGACACAGCGTGATATCAACTCCCAATACCGGGAGAGACGAATCCTGTCTAACCGCCACTGCCTCCAAGTGCTCGGGACTGCACCCAACTGCTACCTGTTTGCATGACTCCTTTGAGCCATGGTAGGGTAGCAATCTAAGAACAGTGGGACACACTCGAGGCGAAGTAGCAGTGTCAAGTCTGCGGACTATGCTGTACTCATGTCACCTGGAAACTGTTAACTGACGACGGGTATAATACCAACCAACAGTTCCCGGCGAGTCCTGTCTGGTGTACCCGTAACCCAACGAGCACCTGTATACTATCTCCACTACAACGTACCGATGACTATGGGACAGACCATCTTCCCAACTAGGATGAGAAGCATACACACTATTCTACTCCGGAGTATCGATGCTATGTCTCGATAATCCAACGACTAGGGACCTGAAAAAGGATGTGCTTGTAGACTACCCAGCCCCCACTAGTGTGACTACCATCACAACGCAGGTAGTCAAGCAAGATCCTAAGGGCTCTATCAATACGTACACACATATTAAGATAGATATAACCAAGTAGCATACTACCATGTTTAGCAAGACTGTTAATATAGCTGTGAATATCCCAAGCTTCCATTAAGTAATATACAAACCAGTATGATACAATAATGGCCCATAGGGCATATACACTAACAATCCCATCAAACACTTACGGGTCCTCTCTACTCGTAATGAAGAAAATTCTCTTGCGAGATCCTTACGACTCCCAAAAGAAAACACACTTAGGGATTCTCAAGATTCCTAAGGAGAAAATACACCTACGAGATCCTTTCGACTCGTAGGGAGAAAACCCTTTATGAGACCCTCACGGCTCATAAAGTTGAAAAGCCTTAGGCAACAGATCTGAACCTGCTTCCTAAGCCATCGCTACCTCTCGAAGAATTCAAGGCGGAATGCTCTCTATCAACTATAGGCTACGCTTACTAAAGTAACATGCCGGTAACAAAGAAAAGAAAGCAAGAGATGACACAAGATAGTACGAAAGGAATGTATGTTTTATTCATAAATTCAATTGGGTACAAAATACATCATATAAAAAAATAATAAAAGATGGATACATGTTATTCAAAATTTACAAATTGGTACAAGAACAACTATTGGGAGGGAAGCGTTTTCAATAGTCCAATCAGTCGCTCGCGCACTCCCCTCGGCCCCGTTTCACGGTCAGCTGCCACGGCCAACTCCGCTTCAACTTGAGCCCGTTGCTGCAAGTAAGATAAAAGTTGCTCATCAACGACCTGCTGAGCTGCCCTACGACTCTGCGCATCTCGCTCGATGAGGTCGAGCTTTTGCCTCAGCGTTAGCCCGTCGAAAATACATCGTAGAAGGCCGTCAAAGATAGCTTTCAACTGCACAGCATTGGCATCAACCTGATCATGCGGTCAAGCAGATTCTCTTGAAATATCTTCACATTCCTTATGCTTTAAAGTCGCTTCTTGTTCAAGATGGCGGAAGTAGGGAATGCTCTGCTAGACCCATGCAGCCCGCTGGGAGTTCACAGCCAGGACCTCGGGAGCGGGACGTCCGACCTCGAGCTCATGCAGACAAGCCTCAATTTTCCTGCAGTGATTAACCTAAGACTCAACGACGCCCTCGCTATGAAAGTGCAAGAGCGTCGCCAGCATGGGATTAACCTCAGCAGCAAAATCTGCAGCGAGGGCAGGGGACTCCGCGTCAAACTCCTCGAGGTGATCGCTCAACATGCGCAGACTATTCACAGCGCCTTTTGAAGATGAACGCCTGGAAAAGGGGCCTGCTGGCATTATGATTCGAAATTCGAACGGAGCTGAAGTCGGTATCACCACTGCAAAACAAATCACAGTCAAGTGACGGTTCAAGAAGTAAGGAGGATCATGAACAATGGAGTTTACTATACTGGCTGCAGCAGGTGGCAAGGCCGGGAGTACCGGTGGTGCAACTGTTCTTTCGTCTCTTCCTTCAATCTGTAGTGCTGCAATCAAAACAAAGAAGGATTAGAAACGATATGGCTTCCCGAAAAAGAAATGAAAAGACATTAGCCAAAGGCTGTACTCACCAGCGCCACTAGAAGAGACAATCTCTGACTGGAAGGAGAAATGTGGGTGCAGCACCTGATACAGGTGATCAAAAAGGACTCCTGCAAGGATATAAAAATTCAATGTCAGTACATAAAGTATACTGCTTACAATGAAACTGATAGGTCACAAATCCGTACCTTCCAGCATTTGAGAGGATAAGAAAGAAGGCAGAGGGGCGACCACCGTCAAAGCAGCAACTAGTGGTGCTTCCTCGAGTGGAAAAACCTCAACGCTCACCGCACCTACATCTGAAACAAGAGAAGTACTATCAGAAGAGATTGAAAAGGGATTGCAGAATGAAATGGAAAGCAATAACCCAAAATCTACCTGGTGAGTCGCCGGTTGAAACCGCAACAAGGGCGTCACTAGATGCAGCGACTGCTTCACCCTCCTCCACCGGAATGGTTTCGCCACCCGTAGCCTCATCCCCCGACTCTACGAGAATCGTCGTGATACTCGCAGCGCCCGGCAACGGCAAGACCGCAAGGGGAAAGAGTGGCGATTGGGGCAGTGCCAGACTCTTGAGAAAGAGTGGCTACCTCAGGCTCGGCGATTGCAGCCATCCCACCTACCGCTACCTCATTAAGACTTGGCCCTGCAGGATAGGATATATGAGAATCTGAAGATTAAAACTTTGACAAAGGAACTCAATGTTACGTTACCTTGGGTCGGTCTTTCAACTGCTTCCCGGGCCGCACGTGCTGCTTGTCTGTGAGCGGTAGACAGGGCGGCCAAAGCACCCTCTGAAAGAGTAGGGGCAGGGGTAGCAGCGCTCGAGCCTGCACCCGCGGCCAAGGCGGCGTTACGCTCCCTTGCTGCTCGCATTCTGTGCTTCCTTTCTGCCCGGTCCGTGAGAGCTGATCTTCTCAAGACTTCCGTCAAGGGGACGTCATCGTCCGCGCCAAGGGTTACCTCTGGAGCCGTTATGGTATCCGTCATCGGTCGCTTAAGTAAAGCCTCTTTTGGCAGTGCTGAGGAGGCCGGGACTTCGATAGCCGGCCCTGGAAGCATCTCCTCATCATCCTGTGGGATTGGCATTGTAGTCCCTGCGATAAGATAAAAGGAGTCAGATTGTCTATAAGATAGGCGAATGAAGGCGCAATGAGCCGAAATATACCAACGCCCAGCGAAGCGCGAATCCTCTCCTCCTCCTCAAAGGTCCTAAGGGAATCCGCGAGAGCCTCTTCAGTGGAAATACCTATTAAAGAAGGAAAAGTGTCAGTCAAAACATGATAATAAAAATATAATGCAATGACAAAAGGTACGGCTGATGTTTACTTGATTGCGCAAGGATGGCCAGTCCCGCTTTGTGGCTTGCTGATCGCACAGAAGCTGCAATAGCAACCTCCAGATCAGTATCGGCCGGCGCTATGAATAGACCCTCGTTGGTCCCATATTCGCCCAAGCCCTCACTATAAGGAGCATGAGGCTCCTGACCAAATACAACGTCGGCAGAGAGGATCGACTTCTTCTTCCTTTTCTGCGAGCGAGCTCCGGTCGCAGCTAGCACAATTTTACGCTTAGTGGGCACTTTGGGACGACGAGTCCCAATATCTGAACCCACGCCAGACTCGGGGAAAGCTACAGTCACCGTTTCCACGGGAGCACGGGGCACCAGTAGCTCGGGCCTATCATGCGGGATCTCGACCGCAGCAACTTCTCTTAAGGGAGGACGGACAATGTTCCGTCGCTTCAGAGGAACATTTGGATTACCGGCCGGAGCGGTACCCTTGCGATCAAGCAGCAATCGCTTCTCCTCCCTAATGACGGTACCCATTGAATGTTGATACCAGGCCGAATACACATTGAGGGCCTTTGGAACACAGCTCGGTTCGCTGATAAAGAAGTTGGACCCTGTGTTCAGGCGCATAAAATGATGCAGCGCGCTTCGCATTCCCTCTTCTGTAGCAGCAGGTTCTGCCAAGAAAGCCTCAAGCGAGACTCCCTGATTATAGCTCAACTGCTGAGCGAAACGATGCGGGTTGTATCTCATGAATAATGCCGCATCATTTTGCCTAAACACGAGAAAGCCCGGTCTGATGGAATACAAATGAAGAATTTCCCGAGCTTTCAAAACAGAGTCTCCATCTTTAAAAATGTCCCGCAATGGCTGCACCGTTGTTGCGGACACTTTTCCGATAGTTAGAAACTTGTCGGTAAAGGTCATGCCATCTCCAACCGTGCGAGGACGAAGGAGCAAACCCCTAGCTTCCCGCGGTGACGGATTTACAATGGATGCGTCAACTAGCCGCATAATCCGGGGGAAGCCACACCTGTCGTAGAAAGAAGGCCTTTTATGGATACCGAAAACGCCAAGTGCATGTAGCTCGAGCCATGACATGAAGTAATGCATCGAGAAGTTCACATGCTGCACTACTGGTTCAGTAGTATCCGCCGCTTGGCTGAGGCCGAATACAAATGAACTAACCCAGCGATCCCGACAGCCACTTTCACCCCAAATAACCATTCGGTGAGCTGGGTAGAAGATAGACGGACTCATACGGTGAGGGTGCATCGGAAGCGCAAACCAGCTCAGCCATAACCCGAGAAACCCCAAAAAGAACGTTTCTTCGTCGATCCCAGGAACTGCAACCTCTGCAAAAGAAATGACCGGGGTGTTGGGGAGGAAGAAACTCTTCTGATCTGCCTCCGCCGTTGGCAGGTTGTCCAAACCTAAGCCGAAAAGATCGTCAAGTTTTGCGAATTTAGCAGCGTCCTTCGAAAGGACTTCTGGGTGGAGAAAACGAGCGATGAAATCCGTGAAATTAACCCCACGGCTCCCAGATTCGAGGAAAAGGCCCTCATAAATATTCAACACTTTGATTAAACTAGGGAATTGGTGTTGAATGGCGTTCTCCGGGGTAAGGCCTGTCATCACTGACTTAGCACCAAAAACGTATTCATCCGTAGGAAGCAATTCCTCATAATGCTCCCCTATAACCGACAAGACAGAAACTTCTGCAAATTCCTCTAAAGAGATTAATACTTCTCGATCCAGAAAAAGGAAGGTGTGAGTCGGAATATTCCACTGCTCCAGAAAGGCCTTAACCCACCAGGCAGGTAGCGTAGAATACTGGAAAAGAGAAGTATAAATTGCGGGATACAACCCAAGCCTCAGCAATTGCGAATTCTTCGCTGACAGAATATAGCGAGCCCATTGCAGATAGCCAGCTGGATGACGAGGAGTTAGGCCAATCATATATGGTTGTCCCCACGGGCGCGACTCACCTTGACAAATACGTCGCCCCAGGGTATCCAAAGCTATTGGAGGCTGAACGGGTATCGAAGCCATAGCAGGCTAAAGAAGACCTCCTGAAGTCCAGTTGACTCTTCCACGGTATAGTTCACCGGGGGTGAGTCGGCGTAATGGATTGCCATGATGGGCTCTGAGGGTACCGCGCACGAAAAGCTCTGCCGACCCTTAACGATTTGATTGTACCATGTCCCCCATAGATGAAGATTCTTATGTTCCGGGTCATGATCTCTGATCAATGCTAAGACTTCCCTGTCCACAGGCGCTCCAGGGAATCCTCCCTCTGAACGAACAAATGGGAAAGAACGATCGAAAGACATGTCACCTGCATGAAAAAGGACAAAATTCAACCGTCGGCGCTATAATTTAAATTCTGACGCTTGGTACTTTAAAAATTCGTACCGCACTGCAATGCAGTAAAAAAGGACCAAAGGGGACCCACAAAATCTAGATGACATTTCATCATTAATAAAATTGCCTCATCATTTGATAAGATGTCAATTAAATGAGGAAATCCTCAATTGATTCTCATTTAATGAGAAATCCCTCGGGCTAAGGAGTAAATCTCCCCTTGAGAGCAGTGCTCTGTGACAGAATGACACCTGTCAAGTTCTAATAATGAAGGAATAAAAAAATTCCTCAAGAGCCCTGCTCTGGAAAAAATGATGGAATAATCCATCAGAAAAAATTGGAATCACTTTTATGAATGAAAAATTCTGAGATCTTCAAGATCTATGAACAAACTCTAAGAATTCTTTATGAGCAAAGCTCTGTTCATGGGCTAAGAAACCCAAAGAAAAGATCTCTTTAGATCTATGGGTTCAAGAGAGCAAAGCCCCGCTGATGAAACCCTAAAAAGGTTTTCTTTAGATCAAGGATTTATGAAGAGCAAAGCTCTGTTAATGGGTGAAACCTTAGATTATTAAAAGATTTAATCTTTACCTAAATTTTGACAGAGTTCTGTCCTTAAGAAAGTTCTTAAGATGAAGAGCTATACTCTGTGGAAGAATAAAAATTCTCAGAAAACAAGAAGGAAGATGAACAGAAATCATCCTAAGGGCCACGGGTCCTATTTATAGGCACTGAAATGCCTTTTCAACTTCTGAGTTGATCCAAGTGCACAGATGCTGCCACCGTTGCACTCACATGTGGGCCACGTGAGCGCAATGGTGGGGGGGCATTTGTTTCCCCCAATCAGAGTAAAGCTCTGTTTAAAATTTAAATTTTGAAATGAAGCAACGCTTCAGATGCAGCGCCAAGTGCACTGCGCCCCAAGCAGCGCACCACGTGTGCGCTAGCGCTCGGTGCGCTGCGCTCTAAGCAGCGCAGCACGTGTAAAGTACGGGTGCGCTAGCACTAGGAGCGCTGCGCTCTAAACAGCGCACCAAGTGCAAAGCACGGTGCGCTAGCGCTAAGCGCGCTGCGCTCTAAACAGCGCACCCCGTGCAAAGCACGGGTGCGCTGGCACTGGAACTAAAAGCTCCCCACCGTCAGATCAAAGATCTAATAATAATGACAAATCATTAATCAATCAGAATTAAATTCTGTTAAGGAAAGATTTCTCAAATATTTCCAAACAACAAGATTGTGCTCTGTAAACCAGAGCATCGTTGGATCAATGATCCAATGGTGATTAAAAATCACCAAAAACACAGAATAAATTCTATTTAAAAGATTTCCCAATGTTTTTAAAAAAAAGAAAATTGCCTTCTATAAATCAGAAGCCCTTGGATCAAAAATCCAATGATGGGAAATTCCCCAAATCAATTGGAGAAAAGATCTCCTTAACTGACTGAACAAATCAGCTTGCCCGATAAAAAGGCCCTCAGACTTCAAGTCTCGAAAGAGAGAAGCATAGAGAAAAACTCCCCAAAAAACTTTGAGAAATTCAAAGACAAGAGCAAGCTCTTAGAAGAAGAAAACATTCTTCAAGGTAAAAAAAGAACAAAGAGATGAAATCATCTCATATAAAAGAAGAATTTACTTCTTTTTCTAAGATCATAGATCTATAAGACCAAGGTCTTTTACAAAGAGATCAAAAGATCTCATCATAAAATAAGAAGAAGAACATAATTCTTCTCACAGATCATAGATCTATAAGACAAATTGTCTTTCAAGAGATTATGAACATCTCGTTATAAACAAAAAAAAAAAGAATAGTTCAATTCTTTTAAGGATGATAGATCCATAAAGGCAAAGCCTTTCATTAATATAAGAGATTGAACCATCTCCTATAAGAATAAGAACCTCTGTTCTTAGAATCTTAAGACAAAGTCTCTTTTTGGGATCATAAAATTGATTAGATGTGCTTTGCGCTCTTGAACTGCGTTTCTGCGCTCTTGGACTGGCGCTCAGCGCCAAGCGCGACACGTGTCCCTCACGTATGCGCCACTTAACAGTTAGCGCTTCACGCTTTTGAAATAGCGCACTGCGCTCATGGGATGGCGCTCAGCGCCAGACGCACCACGTGTCACTCACGTGTGCGCCACTGAGCTAATAGCGCAATGCGCTCATAAACTAGCGCTCTGCGCTCATAAACTGGCGCAATGCGCTCATCATCTGGAGCTTAGCGCCAAGCACGACACGTGTCCCTCATGTGTGCGCTACTCGGCAGAAGCACACTGCGCTCTTTGACTGGCGCAAAGCGCCATGCGCTCCACGTGTTCGCTGATAGAACAAAAATTGTTCTGTAATAAGCCCAAGGCTATGAGGAATGCTCATCATTCAGTTAAAGACAAAAACACTGTCAGGGTCAAGCCCCAATAAAGGCTCAACAGCCCAAAATAAAATGTTAAACATTTTAACTTGATTAGACTTAGCCCAAGATTGGCCATAAGTCCTCAACTCATATTAATTGAGCCTATCTGCTCATAAATATTTTAACAGATCTTAGCCCTAAATTGGACTACAGATCTTTCAACTAACTCACATCGGTTCAAGGGTACATCTCTGACCCCTCTGCTATATATCGCTGTAATCCTTCAACGTCTTTGGAGAGGTGACGGGTCCCGGCAACCATACATTTTATAGACTATGACGTCTTTAAACTGGACTGTGGGGTCCTTTAAAACCCACGGACTATGATATCCTTAACCTTGGACTGTGGGGTCCTTTAAAACCCACGGACTATGATGTCCTTAACCTCGGACTGTGGGGTCCTTTAAAACCCACGGACTATGATGTCCTTAACCTCGGACGGTGGGGTCTTTAAACCCATGGACTATGATGTCCTTAACCTCGGACTGAGATGTCCTTAAACTTACATTGGACCGTAATGTCCTTAAACTAATTATCGACCGCAATGTCCCTAAACTAAACAATAGAGCCCAAATGCTCTCTTATTGGATCTAAACGATCCCGTTAAGTTGATCTTAGTCTAAAATTAGATTAACGTATTCTTAACAAACGTTTAAGTTGATCTTAGTCCCAAATGAGACTAACGTATCCTTAAACCCAAACCCCAAACCCAAATCTAAGCAAATACGGATTTGGACTAATCCACGCCCTACGGGCGACAACATAAATCAGTCTCCGTATACAATCTATGGGCAACCAAAAACAAAACAAACACCCACGACACGAAGTAACCACCTGGAGAAGGAGAAAGTGGTTACCGCGATGCGGTAGCGTAATTAACTGCAGGGGCTTGCGCCTGCAGGGAAGTGCGTCCCCACAATCAAAAACCCCTCAACGAAGGGGAATCTGACGAAGTCTGCTATATCAGCCGCATCCATTTAAACCTTCGATACATGGTGTCATAAATCAACTTGGCATCTTCGAAGAGATGGACGGATAGCACCAATTAGCATCTGTCCCGAAATTCAGGCAAGACGGACTTACGCGGTCGTGTCTCCATGTTTCGGCGGGGAACAAGAGAATTTAATTCTCTTCGAAGAAAGATCATTTTTCTCCTTCCAAAAAAAACCCTAGGTAAAAATAAGGGAGAAACATGTCTCATGTTTGCCTATCATGGATATAAAAATAGGGTTTAACCCTTCAAAGAACTTAGTTTTTTCTCTGAATCTGAGATCCATAGGACAAGTCTCCTACATGATAAGAATTTAATTCTCATCAGGAATAACTTGTTCTTAAGAATCAAGGATTCAGAGGAGAAAAATGTTGAAAAGAACACTGATGAAAGAAGAACACGAAGAAGATGTAATTTATACTCCAGAAACTTAGTTCCTAAACATGACAAGAACTTAGTTCTTAAAAAACCTGATCCTATATCCTCAAAATATTGATCTTGGTGATTGTTAACGGTCAAAATCCCATTAGCAGAAGTTTAACTTCTTTAAAAAACATGAACCGAGATTAAATCTCTAAGGAAAATGCGCGTCACGTGATATCCACGTGAGCACAGATGGTAAGATGACCATGTAAGTGTGCGTCTCACGTGAAATGCACTTGAGTGCTAGATGAATGAGTGCTTAGCACTACACAAGTGAAGATCACGTGAGCGCACATGAAGACCGTGCCTCACGTGAAGATCATGTGAGCGAACATGAAGGCAGTGCTTCACGTGATGTCAACATGAACACTTGAGACGCTCAGCATCTCACGTGATGTCTACAAGAGCGCTGCACGTTTGAGTGCTTATCACTACAGAAGCCTAACCTTTAGCCCCAAATTGGCTAAGTCTGTAAAGTGAAAACTTCTTTGAGCCCATATGCTCACATGTTTAAGTTGATCTTAATCTAAAACAAGATTAATGATCATCAATCATATTTCCAAGCTGATCTTAGTCGGATATATGACTAATGATCATTCATCTATGCTGATCTTAGTCGGATATATGACTAAATATCTTTCATCCATGATGATCTTAGTCCTATATACGACTAACGATCTTTCATCCATTTGATCTTAGTCTCATATATGGCTAATGATCCACCACCCAAATTGAACTTAGTCTTGTATATGACTAAATGATCTGTATCTTAGTCTCATATAAGACTAACGATCCCCAGTTCCGACATGATCATTTTCCTCATATACGGGATTTGGTTCAAAGGTACATCTTTCTACACCTTTGATATACGTCGTTGTAATTCCTCAACGTCTTTAGAGAGGTGGCGGGTCCTAACAACCAACAACTCCTTTCTCGTCCCAACTTGATGAAAGATATGGAATTTTATCAAGATAGGGAATGCCATATTTTTCATATTGACACGCATCTCATATAGATGCGCATCTCATATTGAGCCCCGGCTTTATACATATATGTATATGTATATTTTTGAGAGAAATATAAATTCTTTCAAATTGGATCGCACCCTAATATTGGGCGCATCCCATATTACCATCGTTCACTTCGCCACATAAAATATACACGTGCACGCTAGATGAAAAATGAACCGAAATGTCCCTAAACTAATATTGGACCACGGTGTCCTTAAACTAACATGTTTTTCCCTGCAGACTGTCTTCATATTGACTATCGTATACTATTCATGGGCTATTCATATATGATCTAATGATCAGTTGAGCATATATGATCATTGTTCCTACGTCGATTTTAGTCTCATATATGACTAACGATCCTTAAATCAAACCCAAATATCCCGTCAACTGATGGACCTCATTTATATGAGATTCGTGTCCTAAGTTCAAAACTCCAAATTTAATATAAGGATTTGGACTAATCCGCACCCCACGGGCGATGATACACACACACACACACACACACACACACACACACACACAAAATCTAAGGGCAACCACATAATAAACAAACATAACACGACACGAAGTGATCTGCCTGGAGTAGGTGAAAGTTGTTATCGCAATGCGATAGCGTAATTAACTACGGGGGCTTACGCCTGCAGGGAAGAGCGACCCCACAATCAAAAACCCCTCAAAGAGGTGAAATCTGATAAGTCACGCTACATCGGTCCCATCTGTCCAAACCTCAGATATACGGTGCCATAAATCAACTTAGCATCTTCGGAGAAGTGGATGGATATGTTCCAAATAGTATCTGCCTCCAAATTCAGGCAAGACGTTCTATCCTAGTTCGTCTCAATTTTTGGCGGTAAACAGATTCTGGCACGCTCGGTAGGACCTTCTTCTCTTTCCACTCCACACTTCGTGTGTCGTGTTTTTCTACGATCAAATAATCGTGGTATATATATTTGTAGTTGCCCTTGGGTGATGATATATTGAAGCTGGTGTTTCGTCTCTTTATAAAGTGGCGTTTGCTTCCACTCACCGCAACTCAGGCTCTATCACATTTGGTGAAGTCAAGTATGGGCTACTTACAGCCTTAAATCTCTGCAATCCGGCTCTTTAAGAAATCAGTGGGCTTTTCTTTGGGTCGATACTCCCACCTACTACCCTCGGTGCTTCAACGCCGAAGGAGAAAGCCCAGAAAAAATCTGCCTTCCACAGGCTGGCTCCCCAAGCTTCAGCACTACCGATGGTATCAGTCTTCATACAACTGGTTCCTACCGAGGACCAAGGTTGACACAGGGTGCAGAATAGTCATGCTCTCAAAGAAAACAGGGGGCAAGCTCAGCAAACTTCTGAGACTGGTGAAGCTCCGGTCGTAAGACATCACCGACGTTGATATCAACGTCAACTAAGACAAACTGGGGGCAGTTCTCCGATTAGTCCTGCTTCAACTCCAATGATGAATGCTGATGTTCCAACCGAGAATAGTTTCGAGCTACTGTGAAGAGTCGGACAAAATCCCCCCGCCGCAGTACTGAAGAAGTCCCCGAAGCCCGTGGAGATCCAACGAGAGCAGAAAATAGTTCGCTCCTCAAAAAGGAATTTCCTCATCTATATATAAGGTATGGAAGCAGGTGAAGGACTCAGCCGTCGTCCACGGCTCTTCCCCTAAGCGTCAGCTAAACTCTAATAACTCCCCTTCCAAATACAAAGGGGACTCATCCCAAAGCGGTTCCTGATACGATGGTTCCTCCTAAAGCGGCTTCTTACAAAATAGAGCGGCCGGATAAAACTCAAGCACCTGAGGCAAACTCCAAAGGCCAAAACTCCAAACGCTCCAAGCCTGGAGGCATAGTAGTTCACACAGTCTATATGGTGAACTCCAAAGATGAAATTCGTGCTTCTACTAGTCACGGACCACATACTCGATCTTTGACAAAGGCTCAGCGGCAACATGAAAAGTTGTAGAAGATACTTACTCAGGCGGCAGCACTCGCTACTCCATTGCCTAAGGAAAATCCTGAGGATGCCCCGAAGAAAGAGTAAGGTAGGAGTCGAATATTGACTTCCTGAAGCGCACTCCCAAGAAGAGAGATGAAGAAGCGGCAGCGATGTCCGCTAAAATGAACCAGATAGCCCTCTTGATCCAGAATATGGATTGAATAATGATCCAATTGGAACCACTGGCAGATTAATCGTCGGCAGTCGCTGTTAAAGACAATGGTGACATTTCAAATCCTCTGCAAGCCTCATCAACAGCTAAGAAAGAAATGATCCCAAAAGCAAAGCTGGACGCATATATCGCTCATGTAACAACCCCAAATTTCCAATACAAGTTTTTACAAAAAAAAAAAATCAAATCCATAAAGGGGTATTTTAGCCTGAGCACAAGATATAAGTAATTATTTTGCTTTTTAATTACAAGTTAAAAGAATGTAACAACTCCATTTTTAGTGTACAAAAATTTGCTTTAAAATTAATGTATACTTGGGGTATTTACATTTACTGTTATTACTTTAAGTAATTAATTAGCTTCATAATTACAAGAAGGAGCTTGTAGCTCATTGGTAATACCTTGCACTACTGAACCAAGCCACCAGAGTTCAAATCCCATACCCCATATTATTTTTAATATTGATTTTTTTTAAAACCTTTCGAATACCAAGGGTTTACACGTGCATATCTCATAAAAAACCCACTACACTCAAAAATGTAACATTGCCAGAGAATAGTTGAACCGTCTGTGGGATTCCGGCCGCCGGACTCGGCCATAAATCGGCCAACTCGGCCTCGACTCGGCCGACTCCGTCCTCCGACCGAGTCACGGCCGAGTCACCCCCGAGCCGGCCGATTCCGGCGACGACCCCAACATGAAAATTGTGTCTTTTTCCATTCCTATGCACCTGCAAAATTTTAGCCTCTGACCATTTCCAGAGCTCTTTCAAAACCCCAATTACTCCACTTTTAATACATTTTTAATGCATTTTATCACATTTTTCATTTTAACCTTTCACCTACCCTAACCCTAGCCTAACCCTATAAATATCACCCCTACCCTCTACCCTCTCACCCCAAACTCTGAGCCAACTCTCTAAAATTCTCAAGAACTCTTGTGTGCAATCGAATTGAGCGAAAGGCGAAGCTCCGGCGAATTCTTCGGCGGAATTTCCGGCAACGACCGTAGGAACTCCCGGAGACGAAACGACGCACCGGCGACTCCTCCCGATCCACCTTCCTCTTATCTTTGATCAAACCCGTAAGTCCCCAAATTCTACCTCTCTTTTCTTTTCTAAAATACGGATTTACAAAATCCGACGGAATCGGAACAAATCCGATTTCCGATTCGGTTTTCTTATAAAAACTTCACTTCTCGTTAATACAATTATGCTTAAACTCCCTCATGTTGACTATTAAACACTAATCAACCAAATTGATCAAGTTTCATTTCATTAAATGATGGCTATTTCACTTTATCGTATTTTTCATTTAAATACCACATTGTTTCAATTATACATTTAACTTCATTAAACTTGCTATACCTTTAAGTAGATCACGAGGTAACGACCTACCTCCTCACACACTCATATGCAACAAAACACGATACCCTCGAGAATTTAGAATACGGGAAAACAAACATTTTCATTTAAATACCCTTTACTTAATAAAACCATTTCTAAAATATTTAGAATTGATACATCTTTACAAGTAAATAACCTTTGAGCTAATAAAAAAATATCTAGACTCAGCCAATTAAGGACTGTCGCACTCATTAAGACAGAGGAAGGTTGTGGGCATTCAGTCGTTTATTTAAACCTGACTTTGTGGTGCCTAGGCTAGACAAGTGAGAAAGGTAACTTTAAAAGGCCCGTCTCACGGTGATTCGTGAGCGGATCCCTCCTTTCTTCACTTGTACTTACCTGGCAACAATTGGCGGTGAAGAGGCGATTTGAGGTATCTCACAACTTGTCGCTTTGGACCAGTTAGGAGCAGTCTAGTTGACTTAGTAGACCCTAGAACATAGAATACGGGAAATCAACATCTTTACAAATAAATACCATAATTAATAAAACCGTTTTTCCTTAATGATTAGAATTTATACAAATCTTTGCAAAGCGCCGCTACAACCCAATTGGGGAACCCGTTCGGGATGGTGCAGATTATCGCACATCCTCGGGCTTAGTAGTGCGAGATTCAGACCTCCGCAAGAAGCATTCGGTCTCGAAAGATTTAAAATACATCTTAAGAAAACGAGATTTTTAGAATATTATAGATATATACAAAAATTATTTTCATATAAATATATGTATATGTAACATAAACATATCTATTTTTGAAGTATTATAAATATTCGACCTTTTCTACAATATCACAAGAATCAATTTTACACTAAAATACCATGAATTCCATGCAAAACCAATATTACAAATAAATACCACTTATTATGAAAATAGGATATTTTCACTAGAAATATCACAATATAAAATCCACATTCATTACAACTCTAAAGACGATTAATAAATACTTGGGGTGTATTTTGAAAAGTATATAAAAGTATTTTTACATAAAACCCCCTCAAGTTCTATAAATTACCCTAAGGACCCTAGTAAACATAGGTTTAAGAGGGACCAATCTCTTGAGCCTCAGGGAGCCGGAGAAGTGGGTGCTTGCCTACTTAAGGTAGACAACTTAATAATGGTGTTATCAATACGGTAATCGTCTTTGAAAAAGACACAAATCCTGCCGTCCATGTGCATCGGTTACCGATAACATCAAAACAATCAGGACTTCAATTTACTTTTCTAATTGGCTGACTCATAGTGAGTCTCGTTATAATCTGACTTAAATATGATTCAAGTATAATCTACAATCTACAATATTATAATTCAACATGAATCCATGAATCCAATTATCAATCTATACAACTTGACTTAACCGAACCATGGATATACATTCCAGTTTACATGATTCTCCAGTTACATACATGATTCTCCAGTTACATCCGTTTACTGATATCATGGTTTCGGTCAGTCATCCAAACATACAATCTATACAAGTTACAATACAATACAATACAATCAAGATAACACGGGGTTTAAGGGGTAGATTGGTGCGGAAAGTGTTAAAAGTGGCACGAGACTGCAAGATTAAGACACCTAACATGAATCCAATTGCCGTTGTTCCGGGTTGTATAACGGAGCCTTGTACTTCCATTTGCCTCTAGTCTCGGCATATAGAGACTCCTCTCGTATACACTGGCATCCTTCTGTACCACACTACAAACAACAGCGTTAACACTAAATACAACATTATAACAATATAATACAACATTAAAAGCTACTCTCTCTCTTACTCTCTGTCTATTCTAGTTCTTCCTTATCTTTGAAACTTACCGAGCGATCTGTTCGCTGACGACATTCCCTTTCTTTCTTCTTTGAATGTCGTCAGGTGATCTGGACACGTCATAGATCGAGCCCACTGCTGAAGAATTGGACCAAATCAGTGAAGACCCCGAGCTCTAGTTCATTGTACACTTTCCATTCAGTACTTTTCATTTCTGTTATGCCATTGTTTAGGCATTGCTTTTTATTTCAGTTGTATTTACTTTTCCATGCATTGTACAAAAAGAATGTTAATAAATAAAGTTGTTGTTCAATTTATACCTCTTCTCTTGTGCAATTCCTTTTATATTGTTTAGATACGCTTAGCGTATTTACTTCAGAGTAAATACGTAGCGGACCAGTCCCGCCCTCTGCCGGTATACCGGGAAGCGGGGCGTGACAGGTCAGCAAGTCAAAGCTCACTATGCCAGTGAAGCTGCAGATAGGTCGATCAAGACTAGTCAACCGTATCCGGCATAGTACAATCAAGTGCAATATCTGCCAGGATACACATTTCCGACGTTCCACATGTACAAAGGAATCGGGAATCCTCGTCTACACATCGCATATTTTAAATCCATATGAGACAACACCGGAGGAAATTATGCTCCTCCGACAGTTTGTCAGCAATCTTGCGGGCACTGCCTTCGAATGGTATACGTAACTCCCAAAAGACTCCGTGAAGACCTTTGACGAGATGGAGATGCACTTCTGTCAGAGATTCGCCAGTGTGAATAAACTCACTACCGTAACGACGTTGGTCAATGAAAAGGTTAGACCGAATGAGACTTGGGTTCAATATGTTACCCGATGGCGAAATCTCTGATCAAAATATGAGCAGCGCATCAACGAAGCTCCAGCCGTGGGAATTTTCATAACCACCCTTGACCCAAATTCAAAGGTGTTCCCATATATGGCCATTTTCAAGTTGACGACTTTCCAAGAGCTCATAGATAAAATGGCTCGATTGGATCAGATGGGTCAAGACCATCCTCTTTCGATGAAGATATATAAAAAGCGAAGGCATGGTGGCGTTTGTCGCCAACGCTCACCAACAAAAATGAGCGGCTCTGAAGCAACCTATCCTCAAAATAGCGACAGCGCGGGTCCTACCCTTGAAATGATTGGGACACGAATACTCACTACCCGAAATATGAGCAGGGGTCATCTTGCTCACTGGTGAAGGAACCTCTAATGGTCCTTTCTTCAAAGAACAAAAAGAATATTAAGGGATCTACAAGCGGGTCCTGCAATCAAGTGGAATAGCCCGCTTGAACCATAAATCATGGAAGGGACGTAGAAGCCATATCCCACTCCTAAAATGGATGACGAGGGGAAAATCTCCCAAGACAAGTTCATTCTTACAAGGAGGAAGAAGACTCAGAAGGAGTGACATGATATCTCGTTCCTTCATATATGAAGAAGATGCTCCATCAGCGTTATAAATTGACAGTGATGAGCAAGGGGCAGGTGCCGTGTAAAGTGCCCGGTATTTCCCGCAAAAACAACCTGATTGGTACGATGATAAATGAAACAGTCCAAGAGGGTGAAGATAGCTTAAGGCGTGAATCAGCCACTCATACAACGACCAGGTAACAGCGCCTAAGAAAGCAAGTGTTGGAATGGATGAGTATTGTAACTCCCTGACCGAATGATAAATGTTGGACCGAAACGTCCCTAAACTAGTATTTCGCTTCAAACACTGAGATGTTGGATTGAAATGTCCTTAAACTAACATTTCGCTCTAAACACGGAGATGCTGGACCGAAATGTCCATAAACGAGCACGTCGCCCCGAACATAGGGATGTTGCACCGAAATGTCCCTAAACTAATAATGGACCGAAATGTCCCTAAACTTGTGCATCACCCCAAACACGGCGATAATAGACTGCAATGTCTCTAAAATAATATGCTCATTGAGATCGACATTGCAATTGAAATCCCATTGGTGAAGATTGCAACTCAAGTCCCACCAGCTACACAGCTACTCCAGCGATGAAACCATCCCTAAGTCCAACCGACAAATAGATCGGTCACCTGCGGTGAAGGTACTTTCAAGAGTTCTACCATTTGAAAAAAAATTGTATGTCCACAAACGGAATGGACACGGATGAAAACCCGAAAGGGCATCGTCAGTAAAAACAGCGGGACTGAGTTTGTGAAAACCCGAAAAGGCACAATCTCGTAAAAAAATTGTGTACATTTGCCCGGCCCCCTCGACTTTGTTAAGGAGAAAATACCTGCGTGAGATCCTTATGACTCACATAGGAGCAACACACTTAGGAATCCATACGATTCCTATGGAGAAAACGCACTAATGAGATCCTCATGACTCGTAAGGAGAATATACCCCCTATGAGACCCTCACGGCCAATAGAATTCAAAAGTCTTAGGTTACAGGGATAAAAACATGTTCTTAAGACGTTATATCCCCCAAATTGCCCTACAAGTAGTTCGAAATCGGGTCTTGTATGCAATCCATGGGCACGAACAAAATATGTTCCAACCGAGTTTCTCTAATGGCGATAAATATCCCCATTTGATGAATAACACTTGTATGTCCTCTCGACTTAAAAGGAGAAAATACTCTTGTAAGATCCTTATAACTTACAAGAGAAAACATACTTAGGAATCCCCACGATTCCTAAGAAGAAAATACACCTACGAGATCTTCACGACTCGTAGGAAGAAATACCTTTATGGCTCATAAAGCCAAAAAGCCTTAGTTGGCAGGGACCTAAACATGTCTTCTGAGCCACCTTTGTTCAAATCAAAAAAGGTAAATGATGAGTCGATCCAGATAATATTCCAATTGTAGCGATGTTGATGCCAAAACAGGTATCAAACCCCAAATCCTCCAAAGGCATATGATGATTTTCTCCTGGAAATATTCCAGTTGTAGTGGATGCCGAACCTGGTATTAGATTCCAAGTTCCCGACTCTCAATAAAAATCAGCGAGTCACAAAAAATATGCTTATAAAATAGTCGAAATGATGGGGCAACTCGCAATAAAATTAGCGAGAAAAAAAATATGCATATAAAATAGCCGAAATGATGGGGAAACTCGTAATAAAAATCAGTGAGTAAAAATAAAAAAAATAGCCAAAATGATTAGGAACCACGAATAAATAGTTGAAATGATTGGGGGCAATTGCGACTTTCGTGATATAAAAATCTGAAATGATAGAGCAGTCGCGGATAAAAAAAAATTTAAAAATAAAAATTTTCCGCCCTACGAGCAGGTCAATACTGACTTTTGTATACAATCCACGGGTGCAAATAGATGAAAATGAGCAATGTGCTTCACTGAATGCTACCAAGCAAAAAACGCTTCAGTAAAGATTCGAGTCTCACCAGTGCCATATAAGCTCAAAGAATACCGAGAGATACTTCATCCCCTGAAAGATTTAGTGGCAGCTTCTCAAGCAAATCAAAAGCAGAGTAGTGGAAAAATCCTAGCTCCAGCTAGACGTTCCTTCTCATTCCAGCAAGGCGCAGATGCAATGTCAACAAAGGCCAAAAAGGTTAAATCAAAGATGGAGTAAAGATGAAAATGAGCAATGTGCTCTACTGAATGCTACCAAGTAAAGAACTCTTCAGCAAAGATTCGAGTCTTAATGGCGCCATATAAGCTCAAAAACTACCGAGAGCTACTTCATCCCCGAAGGATTTAGTGGCGGCTTCTCTAGCAAATCAAAAGCGGAGTAATAGCAAAATCCTAGTTCCAGCACGACATTCCTTCTCGTTCCAGCAAGGTGCGGATGCAACGTCAACAAAAGCCAAAAAAGTCAAATCAAAGATGGAGTAATGACATATTCCTAACTCCAAGCCTTGATGGCAATATATGCGGCCTAAAAACCAATTCGACGTCCCTTTTACCCCAGCAGAGTACAGGCGTAGTGTTAATAAAGCTCTAAGGAGCCAAAGAAAAAGTGGGGTGACGGTAAAATCCTAGCTCCATATCTCAATAGTAACATCTACAGCCTAGAGATCATCTCGACGTTCCTCCTCATGCCAACAGGATATGGATGCAACGTCAACAGGGACCAAAAGGTCAGATCAAAGTGGAGCAATGGCATATTCCTAGCTCCAGATCTCGATGGCACCATCTATAGCCTAGAGATCATCTTGGCGTTCCTTTTCATTCCAGCAAGGTGCAGATGCGACGTCAACATAGACCAAAGGGTCAAATCAAAGCGGAGTGATGGAATATTCGTAGCTCCGGATCTCAATGGCGATATATACAGTCTAGAGGTTATATGGATGTCTACCCTATTTCTGTTAGTTATGTATATGCCCTAAAGGCCATTGTTGTACATATGATGTATATTATAATGGATGCTTGGATATATATAGAGAGGACTTTCTTGCTCGTCATGATAGTATGCTATTTGGTTTCACTTTGTCTTAACATGTTGACTTGTATTAGTTTACTGTCTTGCTCTCACATGTTGATAAAGCCCTTAGGATATATACTCGACTACTGGGACTATGATGAGATCATAGTAATGGGGCCACGATAGTCGACGAGTACATGCTATAACTGTTCCTAGTCGAGGGTGTATCGAGACAGGGCATCGATACACCAGTGTAGACTAGCGTATACGCATCTTGACCCATATGATGGGCGATGGATGATCCCATATCCATCAGTGTTTGACATCAAAGATGGTGTACGGGTGCTTAGTGGAGACTGGGTACACTGGACGGACTCGCCGAGAACTCTCAGATGGTATTATACCTCATGTCAGATAGCATTTCTCCGGTGACACTGGTACAGGTTAATCTGTAGAGCCGAGATCATCATAGAGTCTTGTGTGATTCCCACTATGCTTTGATTTCCACCTTACCACGTCCAAGAGGGCGTGCAAAACGGTGGCTTTTGGGTACAGTCCCGAATCACATGGAGGCAATGAGCGATAGGAGGGGATTCGTCTCTCCCGGTATAGGGAGTTGATGTTGTGCTGTGTTCGATTGGCTATAACTGGAAGTCCCTGGCCAGGGCTGATATAGAGTACTACTGGTAAGTGTTATCAGTAGGTTCTCGACCTGTTATGAGCCTCACATCGACACGACTTATCGGTTACTGGGGTTTGAAGTTTACCACCCCTAGACTAGATATGCAACATATCAGACGAAGAGACCGGACTATACGGGAGTGTTACTGATTGGATTCACAGGAGAATGTACAGGCTTGCTTGTTGATCTTCTGATCGCTCAATACCTGAGTGGCTGTTACGTTTAGCTGACTGCTTGCAGCTTGTGGGTGTTTGATATGATCATCACCTACTGCCGGCGTATTGACGATTCTTTAGAGTCCTACACAGAGGTTTCTTGATTCAGGCAAAACGGAGTAGGAGCACATATGTGATATGTGCGGGACCGAGATTGATACGATATGAGATACCGTATTCTATTCTCGCGATTTGTAACATTGATCGGTTGTATGCGATATAACCGGGTTATCGGTTCAACCAAGTCATCATTTGTAGTTTGTGTCTCTAGAACCTCTTCTAGATCCACCACATTGCCATCATCTTTATCTGTAAAAAAACTCTTTTTCTAAGAATGTGGCATGCTGAAAAACAAACACCTTTTGTTCATCCTTGTGGTAGAATAGATATCCATAAGAGTTCCTTGGATATCCCACAAAGTTACACATGACTGACCGTGTCTCGAGTTTGTTCGGATTCTGCTTTTTAACATAGGCCGGGCAACCCCAAATCTTAATTCTCTTAAAAGATGGTCTCTTTCCATGCCATATCTCATATGGCGTGGTAGACACGGTTTTGGTTGGAACCCTGTTCAGAAGAAACGCTGCAGTTTCCAATGCATGCCCCCAAAATGAGACAGGTAACTCAGCATCACTCATCATGGATCGGACCATATCTAATAGGGTCCTATTCCGTCGTTCAGACACACCGTTGTGCTGTGGTGTGTAAGGAGGAGTAAGTTGAGAGAGAATTCCATTCTATTTTAGGAAGTTTGCAAATTATGTACTGAGGTACTCCCCACCTCGATCTGATCGAAGCATCTTGATACTCAAGCCGGTTTGTTTTTCTACTTCTTGTTTATATTCAGTGAATTTCTCGAAATCTTCGGATTTGTGATTTAATAAAAATACATGACCGAATCTTAAGAAATCGTCAGTGAAAGTAATGAAGTAAGAAAAACCGCCTCTAGCTTGTGTAGACATTGGCCCACATACATCACTATGTATGAGCCCTAGGAGCTCGGTAGCTCTTTCTCCGTGTCCGGTAAACGGAGTTTTGGTCATTTTACCCTTGATACAAGACTGGCAAGTCGCATAAGATTTATATTCAAAAGGGTTTAAATATCCATCTTTGTGTAACTTGTTTAGTTTTGTTTCGTTAATATGACCAAGTCTACAGTGCCAAAGAAAAGCTTCATTTATTTCTGAAAGTTTTCTTTTATTAGTGTGTTGTATGCTAAAAATTGTGTGTTGATTTAGGACGTATATCCCGTTATTAAGTGTATCATACCCAACCAACATTTGATTTAGATGAATGTTCATAACATTGTTCTGCAATACAAAATTATATCCTTCATTGTCTAGCAAAGAAACAGATATTATATTACAAAGCATACTTGGTACAAAATAACATGGGTTCAAAACCAATATACACCCAGATGGCAACCCCAAGTGATACTCTTCCACTGCGACTGTATGTACATTGGAACCATTTCCAACGCGGAGAGTATGGTCACCTGTCTTCAAAACTTTGCTATTTCTCAGCCCCTGCATAGAATTGCAAATGTGAGAACCTGAACCGGTATCTAATATCCAGGAAGCAGAGTTTATTGAAAAATAGTTTTCTGTCACAAACACACCTAAAGCGGAAGCATCCCCATGCTTCTTCTTGAGATTTAAGTACTCAGTACAGTTGCGCTTCCAATGTCCTGCTTTGTGGCAATGAAAACATTCCCCTTTCCCCGAGTCTCCAGCTTTGGACTTTTCCTTTCCCTTCACCTTTTTAACTCCACCCTTAGGATTGGTGGGCTTCTTCTTTTTCTTTCCTTTGGCCTTAGCCTTTGGGCGAGAAGAGGAAGATTGTCCAACAGTCATAACGGGAGTTTTCACTGATTTCAGTGTGCTCTCTGCACTCCTTAACATATTAAGAAGTTCAGGTAGTTCCCTCTCCATGTTGTGCATGTTGAAGTTAACTATGAACTGAGCAAAGGTGGAGGGGAGGGACTGCAGAATAATATCGGTATATTGTTCATTGTCCATCGTCCATCCAAGGTCCTCAAGCTCTTCTATAAGAGCTATCATCTTCATAACATGGTCTCCTACTGATGTGCCAGGGGCCATTCGCATCTGAAACAATTTCTTTGATATTTCGTATCGTAATACGCAGGATTGCTCTCCATACAACTCCTTTGTATGGAGGAATATGGTTTGAATGTCCATATTCTCGTGCTGCTTTTGATGTGTATTGTCCATCGATGCAAGCGCGAGGCATTTGGCCGTGGCACAGTCAGCGTCCCATGTCTTGCGGACTTCAATGTCCGCAACTGAGGATTTTGGACCTGGGGTGGGCGGGGCTGAAGCCGTGAGGACATATGATACTTTATCATAAGTCAAGGCTATTTTCAGATTCCTCAGCCAGTCTTTATAATTGGTCCCATTCAGTTTGTTTTTATCTAGTAGAACCTTGAGTCCAGTCATTGGTATCTGCCATTAAGAGAGAGAAAAGAATACACTCAGCGAAAGCTCTTGCAAAGATCAGATTGGTTATTATCTTGTCTAATCGATGTCTCCCACTGCTTTAATCAAGTTTTTCTTTCAAACCTTAAAAAGAAAACTAGCCAGGATTAATTACAGTCTACAACTTCGCTAACCGTTCAGCCAGGCCAGTGTCGGTACTTGAGGGAGGTTTCCCGTGCTTTCGCACGGACCTAATTAAAGTAAACCTCGTTTTCCCAGAGGCGTAGCCCCGTTAACACCTTTCTAGACACCTAATGAGTTAGCTAATTGAAAACTGCAAAACTCTCCTAGGAGCAACTATTGCCCACAGTGGGATCGGGATCCAACCATCATATGGAAGGTATGCAATCTCATTGCAAATCTCAACACTTGAAATTCCCGATATGATTTTTACCCATAGTACCTATGACCTTGGTTATGGTCAACAAATCACAAGTACTAGTCAAGTTTAGCCCGTCATTTCTTGATTAATCAGACCCGTTTACATGACCCTTGGCTACGGTCAAGAAAAGTCATATGCCCGTCCTAATTAATCTGCATCATATGCATTGTAGGAAGACATCACTTAGCAACCGTACACTACGCCTTGGCTAAGGTCAACAAGCGTAGCACGAATACTAAGTACTCTACTTCCTAAAATGACGGAAGGTTGCGGATGATTTTTAAGAAAATCTTTAACACTTTGAACTTGATATCGTCGTAGAATCAAATGGTTTTCAAAATGAGTAGCTTGTGCTCCACAGTTTTTGAAATATAGCTTTTTCATAAAGAGCCGAGTGGTTTTCAAATCCGATTCTACAACATCTTTTTAGGTTTATTTTCTTTACATTAATCATATTAATGTAATCCCATCATTTAAGTCCTTAAGCCAATCACAGAAAAGAAACGAAAATACAACGTACGCTTATGCCATCCGCATTCGCCACAATGTTCCGTTATGCACCGTTAGGTTACTTAATTAACGGCATACCGGGACGGGACTAGCGCGGGTGTAAAACATAAGCAACGTCTACTATATATCTCATATATAATATATCATTCGTCTCAGATATCACAGAACACAGGCAGCAGAAACATATATATAATGTGGGATATACTAGGACGTCCGTATTTAGTATTTAGCCAACAATAGAAAATACGGATTCCACAGTCGCGATGGATAACCAAGCCCACACCCCTAGACCCCTACGAGAGCGGCAAGCGACCCTACCAATCCTGGAGTTTAGGAAACCCGGTCTCGACTCCTCGAGATGGCCTCCCACTGAACCCCAGAACCCGGTCACTTGTGCTCCCCTCCTTGGGTCTATCCTAATGCGGAAAAGTAAATAATATACAACACTGGTGACATCAACCTCAATCCGGAAGTGCCCCAAATAAAAGAATATTACATTACATTTGAATTTTACATGAATGAAAAATAAAACTCTCATCTCACATAAAAAAAAACCCGGCTATTCAATCGCGACAATCCTGCACATCATATCTCAGCAATACATAATATCATATATCATCAACGTAAGTAAGTATGCGTACCCCGATTGTCGTTGATGTATAGCAACGAAACCGGCGATATCGACATACTACACTTACGGTCACAGAAAAGAAAGTGTAAAACTACAATATTTGGAATCCGCATTCTCTTTAGATATCGTAAATCAGAGATATCTCATACCTCGCATTTCATGCCTAACTATATGAATTCCACATATTGTATCACATTCCAGATAAATAGACAGTATTAAACTTTTCGATCGAATGATCAAATACCCAAAATTTCCTAAAGCTCAACACTTGAGCGGAGTTCAAAAAACCCGGAATGTGTCACAGTAGTAGCGGTCCAGCCGTAGAAGGGTCAATCCAACGCCTCACATGTGGTACGCCGTACTGCCTCAAACCCTAAGGTTCAAAAGGCAGTTCAAGACGATCACATGATCGAGTTAAGGTTTGTTGTCTTCTAGAGGGTCCACCACAAAACTTGCACGTATTTCCGAAAGATTTAAACCCGTGAAAAAGTGAGTTAATGATACTCGTTCGAATTTTTTAATACTTTCTAAGTTACCCGGAAAAAGGCACGAAATTGAAATTCCGATCGAATCATAGAATCCAAAACAATCTCCAGAACATTTATCACTGAAACCAGATTAAAAATACCTAAAAACATCTATAAGCAGGAAATAAGAACACTGTACAAAAACGAGGGCTTAATTCATCCTTACGGCCGCGGAGCCGCGGCCCAAGCAAGCTTTGGCCGCGGTTCCGCGGTGGGAGTTTGGAATTAGGGCCTCGTTTTTTACAGGGTTTCTTAGAATACCCTGCTGAATTTTTTACATATTTTTAATTCTGAAAAATAACAGTTTTGAAAAAATGTCCAGAGAGTGCTAAAAAACTGTATTTTTCGGTTCGATCAGAGTTTTAACTTCGTTAAAATGTCGCCTAAAGTTCTAGGTCGGCTCTGATACCAATGTTAGGTTTACCTAGCACCTCATGAAGGGTTTGCAAGCATCACATGTCTCAAAATTAAATTTTTAAGGTGCTAAGTGAACATGCAAAGAATCATCACTAGAAATTTAGGGTTTCTTAAACATACCAACAACACAAGTAGAAAAGGTTAGGGTTTTGAGAGTACAACCTTTGTAGCTCCCTACGCTAGACTCCTCTGCTACTTGGGGTTTGGAAAAGGTCCGCTTGAACTCCTCTAGGTCCACGATGATCCACCCAGAGTCCGCTTTGTCCAAGCTTATAACTTCGCAAGATCAAGAAAAGAAAATGGAAGCTAACACTCTTCACAAGTGGGCAAGACTTGTGTAGAATGGTGTTGTGGTTGGTTTTCTCACTTCAAAATCTTAACTTGGTGAATGTTTTGCTCACTTGAGAAATCTAGAGAGCAAGGAGGAAGAAGATGGTGGCTTTTGAAATATCAAGAGAATGATAATTGTCTCTTGAAAAAATAGAAAATATAAGTATATATATTTTCTATCTTTCATCTCAAACCATAGTTACAATACATGGATATTATTGTACTTGAGTTAAAACCCAAAAGGAAAATTAACACATGGTTAAAAGGTAGGTGAGCATGGTTAGTTCAAAGAAGAATGTTGAAAATAATCATGTATTAATCTTTTTCTTTTCTTTTGTTTTAAAACAAATACAATATATATCCATATATGTAATTATAAGGTGTGAGTCTTATATTGCCACCATCTCCTATATATACAACCATGATAACCTTTATGTATGCATGTATGTGTGCATGCACATCCTATGTGCATGAATGAGAATGAATGAGAATGAGTGCATACATGCATGCATAAAGACAAGAAAGGATTTTAAGTGAGAAGCTAATGGTTAAATGATAAATCAACACTTGATTTATCAACCCGGTCATATCACATACGACCCGACCAAAAGCAAGCCGCCCGATTAATATACTGCATCTCATATGCGCATTTTAACCGGGCCCACGCACATATCGCATATGCGCACCACAACGTTTCGCCTGGACTAGGTAACTCCTTTGTGGGACTCTAAGACTCGTCAATACGCCGGCAGTGGGTGATGATCATATCAAGCACCCCCAAGCCGCAAGCAGTCAGCTAAACGTAACGGCCACCCGGGTATTGAGCGATCAGAAAAAAACAAGCGAACCTGTTACAACTCCCGTCGAGCCAACTGGCAACACTACCGTACAGTCCGGTCTCTTCGTCAGATATGCTGCATATCGAGTCTAGGGATGGTAACGTCGACCCCAATAACTCAATAAGTCGTGCCGATGAAAGGTCTATAACAGATCGAGAAACTACTGATAACACTTATTATCAAATCTCAACAGCCCTGGCCAGGGACTTACTGATATAGCCAGTCGAGCACAGTACAGCATCAACTCCCAATACCGGGAGAGACGAAACCCCTCCTATCGCTCATCACCTTCGTGTGTCTCGGGACTGTACCCAACGGCCACCTGTTTGCACGACTCAGTAAAGCCGTGGTAGGGTGGTAATCAAAGTACAGTGGGAGAACACACAAGACTCTATGACGATCTCGGGTCTACAGACTAACCTGTACCAGTGTCACCTAAGAACTGCTATCCGACGATAGATATAATTCCATATAGGAGTTCTCGGCGAGTCCGTCTAGTGTACCCAGTCACCACTGAGCACCCGTATACGATCTCGATGTCAAACATCGATGAATGTGGGAACATTCATCGCCCATCATATGGGTCTAGTGTCATATACGCTAGTCTACTCTGGTATATCGATGCCCCGTCTCGATACACCTACGACTAGAGACATTCTAGAATATGCTTATAAACTACTGATGTCCCACTAGTATGATCTGTATCATAATCACAGTAGTCAAGTCAATATCCTTAGGGCTTTATCAACATATATGAATGAATAAAAGCATGGTCAAAACAACACGTCAGATAAAGAATAACCAGATAGCATACTATCATGTCGAGCAAGAATGTACACTGAATATATATATATATATATATATATATATATACACACACACATCCACTATCACATAATGGCCTCTAGGGCATACATATATCCAACAAATATTTCCCCGATCTTTCTAAAATAAGAAAGATCTTCTATGTTACACATGATTAAATTCTGTGATTAGAAAAATATCTTCCTAACAAAATATCCATATGATAGAATTAAATTCTAAGTTAGGAAAATATTTTCCTAATCTTGTTAAACAAACAAGATATTAATATGATAGAATTAAATTCTATGTTAAGAAAATATTTTCTTAATCTTGTTAAACAAATAAGATATTCATATGATAGAATTAAATTCTATATTAGGAAAATATTTTCCCAATCTTGTCAAAATAAACAGGAAATCTTCTCTGTTAAACAGAGAGACTTTGGAATAAAAATCTAACGGTGGATAAAATTTATCGGTTGATCTTTAAGATCAATTTGATTTATTGTGAAATCAATCATGATCTCTCAATGAGAGATTTTCTCAAAACAGATTGATTTTTCTCTTCTCCAATAAATAGAAGTAAATAGATTAAACCTCAGAGGGAAGAGACCCCCCATAAACTTCCGCAACAGAGAATTTAATTCTCTTCGAAGAAAGATCATCTTCCTCCTCCAAAAAAAACCCTAAGTAAAAATAAGGGAGAAATATGTCTCATATTTACCTATCATGCATATAAAAATAGGGTTTAACCCTTCAAAGAACTTAGTTCTTTCTCTAGATTTGAGATCTACAAGACAAATCTCCTCGGGAAGATTTGTCTTGAGAATCAAGAATTCAGGGAACGGTGATGAAAGAAGAATACGAAGAAGATGGAATTTATACTCCAGGAATTTAGTTCCCAAACATGACAAGAACTTAGTTCTTAAAGAACATAGTCCTAGATCCTCAAAATATTAATCTTGGTGATTGTTAACGGTCAAAATACCATTAACAGAAGTTTAACTTCTTTAAAAACATGAACAGAGATTAAATCTCTAAGGAACATGCACGTCACGTGGTATTCACATGAGTAAAGATGGTAAGATGACCATGCAAGTGCGCGTCTCACGTGAAACGCACGTGAGTACTAGATGAATGAGTGCTTAGCATTACTCACGTGAAGATCATGTGAGTGCACATGAAGACCATGCCTCACGTGAAGATCACGTGAGCGCACATGAAGGCAGTGCTTCACGTGATGTCAATATGAATACTTAAGATGCTCAATATCTCACGTGATATCCACATGAGCGCTGTACGTTTGAGTGCTTAGCACTACAGAAGCCCAACCTTTAGCCCCAAATTGGCAAAGTCTGTGAAGTGAAAACTTCTTTGAGCCTATATGCTCACATGTTTAAGTTGATCTTAATCTAAAAAAAGATTAATGATCATCAATCATATTTCCAAGCTGATCTTAGTGGGATATATGACTAATGATCGTTCATCCAAGTTGATCTTAGTCGGATATATGACTAAACATCTTTCATCCATGATGATCTTAGTCCCATATACGACTAACGATTTTTCGTCGATCTTACATCCATTTGATCTTACTCTCATATAAGACTAATAATTGACCACCCAAATTGAACTTAGTCTCGTATACGACTAAATGATCTTTATCTTAGTCTCATACAAGACTAACGATCCTCGGTTCCGACATGATCTTTTCCCTCATATACGGGATTTGGTTCAAAGGTATATCTTTCCACACCTTTGATATACATCGTTGTAATTCCTCAACGTTTTCAGAGAGGTGGCGGGTCCCAACAACCAACAACTCCTTTCTCATCCCAACTTGATGAAAAATATGAAATTTCATCAAGACAGGGAATGTCTATTTTTCATATTGACACGCATCCCATATAGATGTGCATCTCATATTGAGCCATGGCTGTATACATATATGTATATGTATATCTTTGAGGGAAATATAAATGCCTTCAAATTGGATCACACCCCAATATTGGGCGCATCCCATGTTACCATCGTTCACTTCGCTACATAAAATATACACATGCGCGCAAGATGAAAGATGAACTGAAATATCCTTAAACTAATATTAGACCATGATGTCCTTAAACTAACATGTTTTGCCCTGCGGACTGTCTCCAGATTGACTACCGTATACTATCTATTGGCTATTCATATATGATCTAATAATCAGTTGAGCCCATATGATCATTGTTCCTAAGTCGATCTTAGTCTCATATATGACTAACGATCCTTAGATCAAATCCAAATATCCCATGAACTGATAGATCTCATTTATATGAGATCTGCGTCCTAGGTTCAAAACCCCAAATTTAATATACAGATTTGGCTAAATCTGCGCTCTATGGGCGATAATATTATATATTAGTCTTCATACACAATCCAAGGGCAACCCCATAATAAACAAATATAACACGCCACGAAATGATCTACCTGGAGCAGGTGAAAGTTGTTATCGCAATGCGATAGCGTAATTAATTGCAGAGGCTTACGCCTGCAGGAAAGAGCATCCCTACAATCAAAAACCCCTCCAAGAGAGGGAATCTTATAGGTCATGCTATATCAGTCGCATCTGTCCAAACCTCTGATATACGGTGCCATAAATCAACTTGGTATCTTCGGAGAGGTGGATGTATATGTTCCAAATAGTATCTGCCCACAAATTCAGGCAAGACGTTCTATCCCAGTTTGTCTTAGTTTCGACGGTAAACGCTCATCTTCATCCCTTATTATCTGATTCTTTGGTCTTCCCCCACGTCTAGGGATGACCTACTTCGTTTGGCCAGTCCACTTTCATCCATTCCTCCTTAGGGCATCATCTTCACAGGTTCAATATATGCCTCCATATAGTTGTGAAGCAATTTAATGAGAAGATAGGATAAGCCATCAAAACTAAGTGAATAAAATGCTACTATATAATATAAATGAATATAGTATAATTAGTTACTTTTTCAAACGAATTTACATTGATGATGATAATATTTATCCACGTAATCTGGCCAATGAATATTCCTAATCTCACATAATACAGACATAGCATGTAAATATGGCAAACCAGTCATTTGCCATCTTCTACATGAGCACTCCTTAAGTTAAATGTTTACAAGTTTTCTTACATTGCTATCATTCAATTCATACTCATGTTGCCCTGCTCTGTGGACTTGATGATTTGTTTATGTTCTGCTCTGTTCTTTAATCCATCTATCTGCATTTGGAACCAAATCATGTTTCCATTTTTCTGCTTGAGATTTTCTTAACACCATCTTCCTCATAATTTTATACCTTATATTATCTACCAAATCACATATTGGAAGGCTTTTTGCATCTAGAACCCATGCATTAATACTCTCACTCAAGTTGTTAGTGATGTAATGATTCTTTGATGTTATTCTGAATTTTGATCTACTTCTCAGAGATGGATCATGCACAAGCAATGATGGAACCGAAGGAGAAGTCAGATGATGGATTTGTATAGCTTAGCAGGAAAGGGAAAGATAGAAATAGGAAGTCACAGTGGGAGTGGAGCAGTCCAAACAACTCTTTCATAGAAATCTCCAGAGTGTATTTTTTTGAAAGTCTTCCAAAAATTTCTCATGCACACCCTATGCTTAGCCTTTAGCATGACAGACTGTAGAGAATTATCTAACCCTTTTCCATGTCACTCATTATTGTTAGATGATCAACATCTCCATCCAATGCTTCTTTCAGGTTTGAAACAAACCATGTCTATGATTCACTGCATTCCCCTTCAACAACAGCAAAAGTTAAGATATCCAATCCATTATTTGCATCTAGAGTATTGGTTAAAAGCAAAATACCCATATACTTACCCCTAAGATGGAAACCATCCAATCCAATGAAAGGCCTACAAGCTCTTTTGAAGCCCAACGCACATTGTCCAAAAGAGACAAACATTCTAGAGAAGGCATCATCATCACATATACAATACACAACATGACTTCCCTCATTTCTGCTGATAAGCTCTGCTTGGAGGCTTAATACATGTTTGTAATTCTCATCTACATTCCCAAAAACAATCTCCCTTGCTTTTTCTTAAGCTCTCCACGACCTATTATAAGGGATCCCACCAAGCTGATAATTTCCCTAATAAACTCCCCAATATTCTTAGGTAGAAAATCTCCGTTTTGCTTGATTTCCCCTAAAATCTGATTAGCTATCCAATCAGCAATTGCTTGAGAATTCCATCCCCTGTTGATACCAAAACAGGAATGTTTAGGATTCATTTTAGTAATCTCCACTGTCTCTTTGTCATGTCTCCACTGATAACCTCTTACCCTTCATAGACACTTCTTTGCAGTACAAACCACAACCCATCTTGTTCCATCATTATCTCATATTTTGCTTGAAAACTGTGTTTAATTGCATGTTGTTTTATACTCATTTTGAATTCTGCCTTGTTCTTAAATCCCCTCTTTACTTCTATTATAGGAGCATCCTCATTGACATCCAATATTACCCCTTCATAACTCTGACAGTTATCTACATTCCCAACTTCATCATCATCGATCCAATCATCATCACCGTCAGGAAGGTCATGGTAGTTATCCTTAGAATAGCAATCATCTGCATAATTTTCAACTAACTCTTCATCCTCATGTTCTTCATCTTCCATAACCACATAATGTAATTCCTTATTCAAAATTGTTCTATGCTTCTTCTTCTCAGCTCTAGTTAGACCACTAGTTCCTCTTGTACTTGTTCTTCTTTTTCTTCACTGGCCACTACCCTGCTGTACTGAAGCTTGAGGGTCTTCAGTGTCTTGCCTTACAGTTTGAGGGGCTTGCATTGCACTTTTAAGGGCTTCCACTGAAGTTTGTGAGTCTCAAATTGCACTTTGAGGGGCTAGCAATGAATTTTGAGTTTCTGGCATTACAGTATCAGGGCCTTGCACTGAAGCTTGACAGTCTTGAGGGGCTTGCACCGCAGCTTGAAGAGAAGATTGTTGTGAAGGGTTTTTGCTAAATCTTGTTCTTCTTCTAAGAGAGAATCTATAGATGCTTTTGTTTTGATAGAGAGTGTTCAGAAAGGTTCATCTCATGTGACATGAATAACTAACACTTCCTAAATGCATATGAGCATGAAGCATATCCATGTAATTTTTGTCAGTCTTTACAGTTTTGTAGTGCGGATGATCAACATTTAGCGGAACATAGGAAAATCTAAGTTTAAATCTCCCTGTTCAAGACAACCCCAAATTGATTTCAACAATTAGGACTTTCAAATTTGTCCTATCAATCTCCACTCTAATGGATTTCTGTAACCCACACTTGTATTTTACCTTTTTAGTTCCAATAACCACCATGTGTTAACAATATCTTAAAATCAACATCCATGTATAACCTGCATGCAAGAATTTTCACATACTCAATATAAAATTAACCCACATATGTTGTTAAAAACAATCCCTTCACAGGCTCTTAATATCAAATTAACCCACATTTGGAGAGCAAAAAACTGTGTAGTTCTAAAGTCAAAACAATTATCTGCATATGAACATGAAGTATATCTATATCCAATTAACCCACATTTAAACATAAATTTGTTTTGTGTAGTTCTAAAGTGTATAAATGAGTGTTCTTTGAAAGCCCCAATTCAGAAAAAACAATCATTTGTATATATGATGCTTGTTCTTTAAAGAGCAATTCATAAACAACAATCATTTGCTTGCAATATATGGTGTTTGTTCCATCTATTATCACAAACTTTCGATATCAAATTATCCCACATATATTGTTAAAATCCAAAAATATGGAAAAATTGCTAAAAAACACTGATTTCAAAGACTCTCATTATAAAATTTTCCTACAATTGAAGAGCAATTCAGAATCATACTTTGCTTGTTCTACAGTGTATATGTGGTCATCAAATTAACCAACATTTTAAGAACCAAACTTTTCTTGTTCTATAGTGTATATATGGTGCATGTTCTTCGAAAAGCAATTCAGAAATAAAAGAGCCGCTTTGAAGGGATAAAAAAGAATATACCCTACAATATCCCCAAATTTCAAACTAAAAGACACCTGGTGCCTGAATAACACCGATGAATCCCTAAATTATCCCTTTTAAATAATAATTTTCTTATGCTGTGCATTTCAGGGAAGATTTAGGGCTTGATCAAGCCCTATATTAAAGGAGAAAAAATTGAGTAAAAAATAACAATGATCAAACCTTAAATCATCCCTCAGATTTATTTTCCCCAAGATCAACACTCGGTGCCTTATTCAAACCCCCAAAATACACAGAATAAACCCTACATTGTCCCCAAATTTTAATTGAACACATATCTCAACGTGAATAAACTCGACAGCTTCGAATGTGGACGTTGAGAGATCGAGAAAGGGAAATCAAGGGCTTCAAATGCAGGCGGCGGTGGCAGGCAAACTTCAGAAATATGACTTCAGAGAGAAAGAAGCGAGAGATGAGAGAGAGAGAGAGAGTTGTGAAGGGTATCTGAGGTATTTAGCATCCAGAAGTAACCATAATTAAGGTTTAACCTAACATATACTTACGGCAGTGGACGGGAGTGAGTTTTTTAGTTGACGGAGTATTTTCAAATAGGCTTGGAGCAAATAGCCATATGTGGGGGCAATATAAAAAAAACCCTTCAAATTTTTGCTAATCGGATAGCGGCTAGAGATCTAGGAATATATACGTCGCGGTGCGGGTTCAAACCCGTTTAAATTATATTGACCCGGAAATCAGCTGGAATTTTCAGAATACCCCTTGGATCTTTCGAGTTTATGTATGGAGCCTTTTGGATTCTCTTTTTGTTAAGCATACCCTGTAAATTTTTTATATTTCTATTTTCTATGGTTTTCATTGAAAAGATTTCCTCACAGTAGTATTTTAAAGATTTTTTTAGTTATGGTAGTGAAGATTTTAAAACAAAAGGTTTGTAGTAGATTTGAACAAATATAAAATAAGAACTTAATTTTTTATATTTCTTAAATTATGAGATATTTCTTGCTTAGATTTCATGTTGAAAGATTTCAATTTGAGACAACCTTCCCTTTTAATACCGATAATTCTGCTTGTTAAACCTATGGAATAAAATTATTAAGAAGGTTTACAAGATTTTTCTCTAAGATTAATAGAGCAGGAAGGTATTTTTTTAGCTAAGATCTTGTCAGATTTTTATTAGATATTTTTAAGCATTGCCTTTTAGAATGTTTGTTAGAATTATAAGGATTTTCTTGCCAAGCTTAATGTGGAGAATCAAATTGAGATTTTAATTCGAGAGGTCTTCCCATTTGAGTTAAAATGGCAGAGGGTCTGTGCCAATAGGGACATTTGAACATAGATTTAAGGGGAAAATTGTTTTAAATCCTTGGTGATGAAGGCCTTGATCTCCTTCAGATGCTGTCCTCCGTCGATCTGTCGCGAGCGTTGCTGGATGGTTGAGATTGGATTCGGAGGTTGCCTCCTTCAGTGTATGGATCTCAATGGGTTGAGTTTGAGGTGGAAGTTGAGCTACCTGCAAAGAAGTCCCGGGATAGGTAGCCACCGTAGGACTCCGACGATCAAATTAGCCAAGAAATTTAAGCAGAGTAGTGGCTTATTGGGTTCAAGGTGCTCATCTGGGTCGTCTGAGAGAGGAGTTTTATAGTGGTCGTATGGAGCGAGCAGGCGCGAGATCTTCGCCTCCGGTTACGCCCCTGACATTACGTGTGCGTGAATGACGGGATCCCTTCATTAATGATGGGATACGCCCATTAATGGGGGGACGCGCCAGCGTGAAACGCGGGACGTGGGGCGGCGGTTATCTCGCTTTGGAGAGATACGCGGAGCCGTTGTGGAGGCGCTAAGGCTCTGCAATCTCGGTTGATCGGGGGAGGACAAGGAAGCTCGGCACATCAAGGACTTGGAGACGAGCGGGAGGCCTAGGAAGCTCAGCATGCTTGGAGCTCGGAGACGAGCGGGAGGCCGAGGAAGTTCGGCACGAGAAATAGCTCGAAGGCGAGCGAGGAGATTGAGGAAGCTCAAAGACGAGCTGTTGGTAGTCTCCTAGATGAAGGTGGAATGTCTTCAAGGGGTCTCCCGAAAGGTTGGATACGCCCACCGAGAAGGGGCCCGGGGGAATGTCCCCGATGCAGCTCATTTATTCTACCCCCGTAGAGTACGGGACACGTCATCTGCCACGTGTCGTGATCTGATGAGACACCACTTGTGAGCATCATCATTAACCCCCCACTCTCGTTCCGACCTATCCAAGGGTCGGGTCGAGAGTGGTATGCTCGCTCTTTCTTCTACTCAATTTGACGCCAAGGAATCGTAATGCGGATCGCCCGGGAACGGCATGGCGTTTGGTGGTTATGTCATTTCGATCCTTAGGCCCACGTATCACCTCGTCGTTCGCCTGAATCTTCGCACGTATCTACGACGGCATCAGCGGATCAATGAAATGATCGCGCTTTAAAAAGGGTGCACCGTTTCACTCGTTCTTCTGTTGGGCTGCAGGTCACGTGTCCGACGCGGGTTGGTGGACGCGATAGGTTGTCGCTGTCACCTGCAAATGAAGAGGCATCCCCAATGGCCGATCGCCATGTGGAGCTTTGATGGCCGGCAGGCGCGACACTTCATTTTGGTGGAAATTGATCTGCGCCGTTGGATACTTTCTGTGGTGCATAAATAGGAGGGGACCCCCTAGGGCCAATACTTCCACTATAATTCACCCTCGTTGTCAGAGATTGCCCGGCGCTCCTTCCTTTTAGATCAGATCGCCCGTGCTTTTTCTTCGGCCAGCCCATTCCTTTGAGTCAGGTTAGATGTCTTCATCTGAGGAGTCTGTAGAGATAGTTAGGGTAGGGTCGGATGATGAGGCTCCAGTTGTTGGAGCTGAGTCCATAGGGTCTTCCTCCTCTTTGGCTTTAGATAGCAAATAGGGTTCGTCTTCTTCTTCTTCGTCCTCTGTGTCGGGTTCGCATCCGAGAGTCAGGGCCACCCCCGTCACCCGCCATCGGACGGCAACAAGGGCTCCTAAGGTGCACGTCAGGAACGACCGCGATGCACCATCCATCTTGAGAAATGTGGACGAGCTTGCCGAGATCCGGGCTCTATTCCATATCCCCTGTAACTATTCTTTTCGTTTAGCCAGAGAGGGTGAGCGGGCAGACCAGGTGCAGGGCAAGGAGATTGCCCTGTATTTGGAAGCATTCCAGGCGGGAATGCGTCTGCCTTTCCCAAACGAGGTATGTGGGGTGCTTCGTTGCTTCCATCTTGCCTCGGGCCAGCTAGTGTCGAACTCGTGAAGTATCCTCCTCGGGTTTTCGGTCCGGTTGAAACTTGAAAATATCCCCTTTAGTTTGACCCTCCTAGTCTACTTTCTTTGTTATAAGAATCACTCTGGTACCATCAAGGATGAGCCGAGTTGGATGTATTTTTCTTTCAAAAAACGTAAGGTTGGGGTGGCCAGGTCAGGGGTAGTAGTCGTCCCTCCTTCCATTCACGAATGGAAGGAGAAGTTCATATTCGTCAGGCCATCCGAGGGCGAGGATTGGCATATACCTACACAGTGGCACAGGGCCGACTGCCCGAGGGCGAGGCAGTCGTCCTCACCTGAGGCGACGGCGGTATCCATGTGGGAGCCGATCCAGTGGGTCAACGTTCTGCTTTTTGAGCACGCTCTTAGCTGGGCCAGGCTCTGCCCCGCGTACTTCCTGGGTAAGTTAGGTTTTTGGACGATCTACTTAGACGTTAATAGGTTTTTCTTTCCCTTTCCAGCATCGCTAACTCTCTTTCGTGTTTTCTCCTTTCTGCAGAGCAAATGAACCGATCCAAATTCATAGCTGCCGTGGCCGCGAAGGCAGGAAAGAAGACCGGGGGCGCTAGTTCATCCCGTCCCGGTCCGAGCTCGGCCCCGAAACCAACTGCACCGGCGAAGCCTTCCGCTGCGCACTAAGCCCCGGAAGCCCACCGCGGGGAGAGCCAGAAGCATGCATGGGGACCGGAGCCCCAGGCGAGGGGGGTGGAGGATGAAGCCGACCTTACCGAGGTCCCCCTCAAGAGGCACGAAAGGACGATCTCTCGCTCGCCACCTTCCGGGATCCTCATGTAGGAAGGGGACGTCTATTTTGAGGTGCCCTCGGGGCTTTCTGTCTTCGGCAGCCTGCTCACCGACATGGAGCAATCGGCCGGGAGAAAAATTCTTCGAGGGACCCTAAAGGTCCAAGTGGTCGCCATCGCTCAGGAGGCGGTTCAAGTCGGTATCCGTTTTCCTTCAAGAATTTTGTTAAGTATTTTTTCTCAGTTTGAACATTTCTAACTCCTTTTGCTGCTTTCCTCGGGTCCTCCAACACTGCGCCCTCATCGTTAATATAGAATCTGAGGAGATTGCCCCGGCCATGAGGAAGGCGGACAAATCGTCCTCGCGGAAGGAGGACCTGCTCCTGGAGCTGCAGCATGCGAAGGAGAGGATAGCCGTCCTCGAAACCCGGGTGGCCGCCGAGAAGTTGACGAACTCCAAATGTAAGGAGTCTCACCGACTTCTGAGTGAATCTAACAAGGCCATCTAGGCTAAGTTGGAGGAGGTCAGCAAGCTCTACGCCGTGATGAAGAAGTTGAGGGATGCCAGCAGGAGGGACACCCAGGCGGCGCTCGATGCGGTGAAGCTTGCCGAGCTCTCACGCCCCGCTTCCCAGTGTACGGCGAAGGGGACGGGACGAGGTCCGCTACGTATATACTCATAAGTACATACGCTAAGCGTATCTAAGCAATATAAAATAAATACACAAGAGACAAGATATAAAAAGAACAGCAACTTTTATTTATTAACATTCATTGTACAATACATGAAAGGAGATACAACTGAAATAAAAAGATGCCTAAACAGTGGCATAACAGGAAATGAAAAGTACAGAGAGGAAAAGTGTACAATGAAACTAAGATGCAGGGTCTTCAGCAAACTGCTCCAAGTCTTCTTGCGATGGCTCGATCTCTGCCGGGTCCAAATCACCTGACGACATTCAAAGAAGAAAGAAACAGAATGTCGTCAGCGAACAGGTCGCTCGGTAAGTCCCAAAGATAAGGGAAGAATAGAATAGACAGGGAGTAAGAGAGAGAGAGAGAGTTGCTTTTACAGTTGTATTATATTGTTATATTGTTGTAGTATTGTGTTAACGCTGTTGTTTGTAGCTTGGTACAGAAGGATGCCAGTGTATACGAGAGGAGTCTCACTTGCCCCGGAGACTAAGTTATCAGGAACTCAAGGAACCGTTTATGCCACGGTACAACAGCAACTGGATTCATGTTAGGTGTCTTAATCTTACCGTCTCGTGCCACTTTTAACACCTTCCGTACCAATCTACCCCTTAAACCCCGCGATATCTTGTTTGTATTGTTATCTTGTAAATTGTATTGGTTGTATGATTGATTGACTGACCGACCGACCGAAACCATGATATCAAGAAACGGTTATAACCGTAGAGTCATGTAAATAGAATACTGAGAATCATGTAAAAGGAATATATATCCAAGGTTCGGTTCGGTCAAGTTGTATAAATTGATAATTGTATTCATGGATTCATGTGTTCATATTGAATTGGAATCTTGTAGATTATAGATTGACTTGAATCATATCAAGTCAGATTAATCAGACTCGAACCCGAGTCAGACAATCAGAATTATGAATCGAGGTCTTATAATTGCTAGGGTCCTTAGGGTAATTTATAAAACTTGAGAGGGTTTTATGTAAAAATACTTTTATATACTTTTCAAAATACACCTCAAGTATTTATTGTTCGTCTTTAGGGTTGTAATGAGGGTGGATTTTATATTGTGACATTTCTAGTGAAAATGTCCTAGTTTTGTAGATAAAGGTATTTATCTGTAATGGTGATTTATTGGAAGTTCATGGTATTTTAGTGTAAAATATATTCTTGTGATTTTAAGAAAAAAGTGGAAATTTTATATTATAATAAAATAGGTATTTAAATGATAAATATACATATGTTTATACAAAAATAATTTTAATAAATATTTTATATTCCAAAAATCTCATTTTCTTAAGATGTCGTATTTTAAACCTTTCGAGACCGAATGCTCCTTGCGGAGCTCTGAATCTCGCACTACTAAGCCCGAGGGTGCACAATAAACCGTACTATCCCTAACGGGTTCCCCAAAGGTGGGTTGTAGCGGCGCTTTGCCAAGATTGTAAAATACTAATCGTTTAGAAAACGGTTTTATAAAGTAAAAGGTATTTATTTGCAAAGTGTAATTTTCCGTATTTTAAATTCTAGGGTTTCCTAAGCCGACTAGCCTATTTCTAAATGGTCTAAACGATAAGTCGTTAGAAACCTCAAATCGCCTCTTCACCGCCAATTGTGTCCAGATAAGTACAAGTGAGGAAGGAGGGATCCGCTCACGAATCGTGAGATGAGCCTTTTAAAGTTACCTTTGCTCACTTGCCTAGCCTAGACACCACAAAATCAGGTTTAGATAAACGATCGATGTCCACAACTTATCGTGTTTCCTAATAAAAGGTATTTATTTAAAAGTGTATCAAATCTAAAACTTTTAAGAATGGTTTTATTAAGATTATGGTATTTAAATGAAAGTTTCGTTTTATCGTATTCTAAATTTTGATGATGTCGTTTAGGATTGTATTTGCGTGTGTGTGGAGGTAGGTCATTACCTCGTGCTCTACTTTAAATGTATAGTAAGGTTAAGGGGTTAAATGTGAAATTGAAATATGATGGTATTAAAGTGAAAAAATACGGTAAATTGGAAAGGTTATCATTTCATGTGAGAAAACTTGTTCAAATTGATTTTTAAAAGTTTAATAGTCAAGATAAAGATGTTTAGCCATGAATGTATTGGTTAGAAGTGAAATTTTATAGAAAACCGAGTCGAAAATCGGATTTGTTCCGATTCCGTTGGGTTTCCTAATTTCGTATTTTAAAGAAATAGAAAGGCGGATAGAATGGGACTTACGGGTTTCGATTAGGCAAAGGAGTGTAGGGAGAACTAAAGGAATTGCCGAGGCATTGCTTCGTCGCCGGTTGTTTCTAAAAACGTCGCCGGAATTCCCGTCGGAATTTCGTCGGAGTTTCACCGCGAACTTGTTTTCAAAGCACACACTTTTTGGAAAATTTTGAGAGAGTGAGCTTAGGATTTTGGGGGTGAGAGGGTGGTGTGTAGGGTTGGTATTTATAGGTTAGGCTAGGGTTAGGATAGATGAAAAGTTTAAAATAAAAATGTGATCAAATGTAATAAAAATGTATTAAAAGTGGAGTAATTGGGGGTTTTAAAGAGCTCTGGAAGTGTTATGAGGCTAAAATTTTGCAGGTGCATAGGGAATATGAAAAGACACAACTTTCATGTTGGGGTCGTCGCCGGAATCGTCCGACTCGGGGGTGACTCGGCCGTGACTCGGTCGGAGCACTGAGTCGGCCGAGTCAAGGCCGAGTTGGCCGATTCCCGGCCGAGTCCGGCGGCCAGGATCCCCCCCGACGGTTCATCTAACTCCTGGAAGTGTTACATCTTTGGGTGTAGTGGGGGTTTTTGTGAGATATGCACGTGTAAACTCTTGGTATTCTAAAGGTTTTAAAAAAAATCAAAATTAAAAATAATGTGGGGTATGGGATTTGAACTCTAGTGGCTTGGTTCAGCAGTACAAGGTATTACCACTGAGCTACAAGCTCCTTCTTGTAATTATGGTATGAAATAATTGCTTAAAATGGTAACAACAACATTAAATACCCGAAGTATACTTTAATTTTAAAACAATTTTATGTACACTAAAAATGGAGTTATTTAAAAACAAAATAATTACATATATATTGTGCTCAGGTTAAAATACTCTTTTATGGATTTTGAAAAAAAAAATTGTATAGAAAAGTGTATAGGAAAATTAGGGTTGTTACACGAGCTCCGAGCTTCGAAGTCCGTGGAGAGGTACAAGGTGTCGGACCAGTTCTACGCCGATCTCGCCGACGCCTCAACCATTGTTTAGCACCAGGCACTCGACGTCGTCAAGGCGTTGATGCCGGGGTTCACCGTCAGCGAGCTTCGGGTTCAGTACCCTCTCTCCGAGGATGCGCCGCGGGTGGAAGCTGCCGGGGATGCCGCCGGGGGTGAGGCTGCCGGTGGAAGCGCCGACCCAGAGGTCGTCATTTTGGTTCCCGACGCCGGTGTTGAGCAGGCCGAGATCCTCCCCGGGCTTACGGCCTGAGCTTTCCTACCTTTTCCTTTTTTCCGTTTTTTTAAAGTTTTGTAAGCCTCCGGGCGTTTTGTAAGGCTGAGGAGCCGAGAATACCATGTAAAAAAATTCTGGAATATAAATAAAGCTGAGCTTATTTTCCTCTGCATGACTATATGCTTTCTGTGTGAGTACTTCAGTTCATTAGTCTTTTCCTCGACTCGAGTGGTAGGCCGTAGGTCGATGCCTGGGTTTTTAGATGACGATTGCGCGTCGAGTGTAAGTCGATTAATTGCCAAGTGTAGGAAGGTCGGTGCCCTCCCGCTCTTCAGAGTCGAGATGGCGATCGTTCATTTAGGATGAACCGAATATCCAGGTGTAGGAAGGTCGGTAATTGTCCATTCCTCAGAGTCGGGTTGACAACCACATCTCTTAGCATAAGTTGTAAAACGTAGAATAGGTCGGCATTGACTGATTCCTCCCTGATGTGGTTCCTAGACTCGTGTCTTCGTAGGGTAGGAACCTACCCCTCGGAGACTAGCCGAGCAGGAATCTGCACGATGTCCTCGTTAGGAGGGCTTTAGCTCCTGAACGTTGATGGGTAGGAAGCTACCCGCTCGGGATGGACCGGGCAGGGAAGCTGCACGGTGTCCTCGTGAGGAGGGCTTTGATCCATAGCATAGATGGGTAGAAATCTACCCGTTAGGGATGGACTGGGCAGGGAAGTTGCTCGGTGGCCTCATGAGGAGGGCTTTGATCCTTAGCATGGATGGGTAGGAAGCTACCCGCTAGGGATGGACCGAGCAGGGAAGCTGCTCAGTGGCCTCATGATGAGGGCTTTGATCCTTAGCGTAGATGGGTAGGAATTTAACCGCCAGGGATGGACCTGTTAGTTGTATATATGCCCTAGAGGCCATTATTGTATATGATTGTATATTATAGTGGATGCTTGAATATATATATAGAGGACTTTCTTGCTCGACATAATAGTATGCTATCTGGTTGCTCTTTATCTTAACATGTATACTTGTATCTTCATACTGTCTCTCTCTTACATGTTGATAAAGCCCTTAGGATGTGTACTTGACTACCATGACTATGATAGAGATCATACTAATAGGTCAGGGTAGTCCATAAGTCCATCCTTTAATTGTTCCTAGTCATGGGAGTATCGAGACAGGGCATCGATATTCCAGAGTAAACTAGCGTATACGTTTCTTGACCCATTTGATGGGCGATGGATGATCCCACATCCATTGGTGTTTGACATCAAAGATTGTATACAGGTGCTCAGTGGAGACTGGGTACACCGAACAGGACTCACCGAGAACTCCTAGATAGTATTATACCTATCGTCAGATAGCAGTTCTCTGGTGACACTGGTACATGTTAGTCTGTAGACCCGAGATCATCATAGAGTCTTGTGTGATTCCCACTATACTTTGATTTCCACTCTACCACGTTCAAAAGAGCATGCAAACAGATGGTTTTTGGGTACAGTCCCGAGTCATATGGAGGCAATGAGCGATAGAAGGGGTTTCGTCTCTCCCAGTATTGGGTGTTGATGTTGCGCTGTGCTCAATTGGCCATAACAGAAAATCCCTGACCATGGTTGCTGAGATTTACTGGTAAGTGTTATCAGTAGTTTCTCGAACCGTTATGAGCCTCACATCGACATGACTTATCAAGCTATTGGGGTCTGACGTTTACCACCCCCGGGCTAGATATGCGACATATCAGACGAAGAGACCGGACTGTACGGTAGTGTTACTTATTAGATTAACGGGAGTATGGACAAGTTTGCTTGTTGATCTTCTGATCGCTTAATACCCGGGTAGCCTTTAAGTCCAGCTAGTACCGCCGACGGCTTGTAGGTAACTGATATGATCGTTACCTACTGCCGGTGTATTGACGAGTCTTTAGAGCTCTACACAGAGGTTTTCTGGCTCAAGCGAAACGAAGTAGGGCACATATGTGATATGTGCGGGACCGAGATTAATATGTGTATATGATACCGTATTCTAATCTCACGATATATGATATCGGTCGGTTATATGAGATATAGCCGGGTTATTGAATCAAGTGTTGACTCAATAAGATGATATAAATGATATTAGTCGGTTATATGTTATATAGCCGGATTATTAAATCAAGTGTTGATTTAATAATTTAATATATAATTATATATTTGATATATTAATATATTAATATATATCAACTAATATTAGCTCACTTTAAGAATTTCTTTTCTACTTATACATTTAATATATATGTGATATATGTTAATGTATTCTTTTTTGTGTCATGATTGATGATACATTGTATATGGGTGTATAAGACTCATACCATACTTAAGATAATAAGGGTGATTATTTATTTAGGGAATAAACAAAATTAGATGGAAATTGTCATGTGTTGGAGGCTTGTAGAAGCTTGTGGAAACCATTGACTTAGTACACTAATTTTGTTTTACTCTAGATATTTATTAACCCAAACATTATCTTTAGCCACGGTTAAGTCTCTACAAATATCTTTTGTAATATTTTCTCACCCATGGTTGCCATTATTCACCACTTCATCTTCTTCTTCATCTCAATTTAGCTCTCTAGGTTTTCTTGAGGTGAAGAAAGAGAGAGAGAAAAATAATTCTAAAGTGAGCAAAATTCTTACTTCATCAATCTATACCAAACTAGCCATTTAGTATAGATTGTTTGCTTCACTGATTCCCCATCAGTGAAGAGATAGTTTGAGTTGGAGATTTCTCGACGTAGATTATCTTCGGCCTCGAAGATCTTTAAGCAAGTTTGTTCCTTTCGCCTAGTGGAGCCTAACGAGAGTCCGAGAGACCACCACTTGGAGCTAAGGGACTACTATACAGAGCTTTAGAAGTGAAGGACCGGTTCACAAAGTTTGTATTCCTTGTTCACTTAGAGTAAAGTTGTCACGCCCCGCTTCCCAAAATACGGAATACGAGAGATTGACAAGGTCAGCCATGCTCCTGTGGTCGAGGAAACATCCTGCCGTAGTCACACTTCGGCTTTTAGCTTTACGTGGTAATCAATAATCAATGCACAGGTAATGAGAAATGCAGTCACTAAATCAAAACAGATATAAAACTAACCAGATGGAGTCAAAGGAAAGATAGCGCTGACGTCACTGATCTAGATGTCCGTAATATCCTCAAGGTAAGACAGGTGCTAATCCGAGCTAAGTCCACTTCTCACTCTGAGCATGCATACTCAGGTCGTCAGAGCGACACAATAGTAATATATATAATGCAAATGTAAATACGGGCAATGATGATGAACGTGAAGCAGTAAATATAGAATGACGACGCACATGAAATAATCGGTACAAGTAAACAGTAAAGTAGGTATATCAAATCAGTAAGCAATGCATGTCAATGTCACTAACCCTATCAGTCTCTAAGTCTCACTGTCCAGGTCGCTAAACCTATCGTCAGTCCAAGTGTGAGAGTCAACCACGCAGGAGTATCCCCAACCCAAGAGTAGGGCCCCAGAGGCAAGGGAACACGGGCCCGAATCACGCACGATAATAATCAGTAACTCAATCCATACAACTCCCAAAATCATGGTATATGCCGGCAATAGGACTCTCGAGATTCCGTTGAACTCACACTCAAACTACCCCATACCCCGAGGTCTACATCAAACACCGACCATAAACTCAAACACTTGTCGGTCCATGACAAGTCTACGCGAGAACTGGAGACAGGATCTCCATCAAGTATGTCTCGACTGGTACCCAAGATAAATGAACAGTGTTTGACGCCTTACTTATGACACTAATATAAGTGCTCCATAACCGTCCCATTTCAGTTATAGTTACACTTATATATGTCCCATAGACGTCGACAATGCAATAAATTAACTGGGTTCGCTGATTATGTACAAGCACGTGTCACTTCACTTATTCATTCACGCTTTAACACTAACGTACTTGCCACAATCTAATCGCTAATACTTATCACTGGGTAATGTAACACAATCACTAAGTTATCAATGTATGTGATGTTGGCTATAATGCCCTCAAGGCAATTATCGTAGTCACAGGCACGTGATTATGATGATTGAGGAAGGGCCTATACCGATAAAACAGTCTTACTCGAGATGATAGTATGCTATCTGGTTTGTCTTTATCATCATGATAGAGCCCATAGGATTCTTGCTTGACCACCAGCATTATGATGGCGATCATATATGTGGGAGCTGGGGGTCTATAAGCGCATCCTTAAATGTCCCTAGTCATGGGAGTATCGAGACTGGGCATCGATACTCCAGTGTAGACTGGTGTATACTTATCTAGACCCTGACGAGGGGCGGTGGCCAGTCTCACAAGCCATTGGTTGTAGTTGTTCACCTAAGATAGTATACAAGTGCTCATTGGGTTATGAGTACACTGGACGGACTCACCGGGAACATGCTAGTTGGTATTATACCTATTGTCAGATAGGAGTTCCCTGGTGACATGTGTACAGGTTAGTCTGTCGACCTGGGATCGTCATTTGTCTCGTGTGAGTTCCCACTGTGCTTTGATTACTACCTTACCACGCTCAAAGGAGAAGTGCAAACAGGTTTTAGTTGGGTACAGTCCCGAGCCACATAGAGGCAGTGAGCGGATCATCAGGGATTCGTCTCTCCCGGTATTGGGGGTTGATGTCGTACAGTGCACGGGTGGCCATCACCTGAAATCCTCGGCCGGGGTAATGGAGAATTACTGATTTGGATCAGTAGTTTCTTAGGAGGTGATGGGTTTCATACCGACACGAATTATCGCGTTATTAGGGGTTTGACTTTATCCACCCCCCTAGACTCGATATGCGATACTCTTAGACGAACAGACCGGACTGTACGGATATTGTCACTGACAGGCTCAGTAGGGGTTCGGATGAGTTTGCTCGTCGGCCTTCCTTTCGCTCAATACCTGGGTAGCCGTTACGTATAGCTAGTGTCGCTGACGTGCTTGTGGTTAAACCCACTGCCAGCGTATTGACGAGTCTTTAGAGTCCCACACAGAGGGTTTTCACGGTTCAGGAGATATGGTGTAGGCGACGCATGTTGATACATACAGGTGTCCGATTAAATATGTGCATGGACTGCACAGACTTTAATCGGACAGTTGATAATACTAGCGGCTTAGGATTGAGGCAGATTGTTAAATCAAGTTTTGATTTAATAATTTACGCATGTATTTATATATATGTATTCTAGTATTATTGCATACTATTCATTTTCTCTCTTGGCTATTCGTATTTTCGTACGAATACGCGTATGTGTATTTCGATACATGTACTGGGAAGTATTCCGTATTTATACGGAATGGCTTCTAGAAGATGCCACCTCATTATTGATTTTCTTTAGAAAATCACATGTTTTGATGAGGTGGAATTGGTGACATGGTAAGGCATGGGCTTTAGGTCAAAGCATGGCTTTTTCCATGTAGTGATTGGTATTGCCTTGTTTTAATTAATGCAAAATTGGATAAGTTTTTTTTGGGTGCATGATTATTGTGTGGGAGGGAGAGGGCCGGCCACACAATGATGGGGATGGGGTTTTGCTCATTTTTGGGCACTCACTCTCTTACTCTCATTTTTTTTAATACCTTTTTATACCCAAAAGAAACTTAGCCAAATTAGCTCATGCTTTTGATCATCACCTCAAAATCTTCCATGGTTGCTCTATGAGAGAAAAGTTTTAGTGACACTATCCTACACTCCCCACTCTCCACTACTAGCAATTTTGAAGAGTCGGTTGGTTCGCTTGGCGAACCTGAAGCTTGCGCCGTTTCTCTCGGGTGGATCATCGGAGATGAAGGAAGACCGGCGACCAAAATCGATCCGCATCGCTAGGAGCTTGGAAATGGTTGAAGACCCGAAGGACTTGGTTCATTAGGTATAACCATTCTATCTCTTTATGTTTAGTTTGCTAGTTTTAGTGTTTATGGGTTCGATCTTGGGATTGGGTTCCGTCAGCGCCAGATTTTTATTCGTCGTTTTTGTTCCCCACCGGACGCTTTTGATGGCCAGGGCGCCGGCATAACCCAGCAATGGTATCATAGCCACCCATAAACCATTACTAGCTAGGTTGCATGAAGTTAGAACATCGATCGATCAAAATTTCAAAATCAATTTTCCGTTTCGTCTAGTTTCTGTCGATTTCTGAAAGTGCTTCAAAAATTATTTCCAGAGGCCTAAAAATCCGTGCAGGCGGTTTTATGAGTGCAGAAAAAATTTGGAGTCCTGAAGCCTCTAAAGCGCCGCGGAACCGCCGCACTAACCCTCTATTGGCAAGGGTTCCGCGGCCGTTTAGTAGCGACGGGACATGAAATTTTTCCTATACCTCAGAACATTGAATTGTGATTTTTTGTGATATATGGTTTTGGCCCAGAATCTTTTGAGTACTGGATTTGCTTTTGGGGCCTTTGCGGATAAATTTTAATCAATCGAAATTTTAACTATGTGCTGGGTGGTCCATTCACTTTGCTGAAGGGGGCTGCCTCGCTTCAGGTTTTGGCGGGTAACTTGCTGCGCTCCTAGGGGTCTAGGACTTTTATTGCACAGGCTATCCACACGACCAGGGAAACGTCGGGTTTTTATTTATGGTTCAATGGAAACCCGGGGATCCCAGATTATCTGTATTGTTCTGTGATGCTTATTACTTTTCTGTGATGTTGCATTCATCATGCCTGGAGCGATTATTATATATTTATATATACTAGTAGATGTTGTATATGTTTTGCACCCGCGCTAGCCCAGTCCCCGCTCTGTTGTTAGTTAAGTAACCTAACGGGTGATGACGGGACCCAGTGGCGAATGCGAATGGCATATACGTACATTTTATTTTCGTTCTTTTCTGGTGTGATTAATTGATGGGACTGCATTGATTCTTATCAATGCAAGGATAAAACAAACCTATATTTGATGTTGTTGGAACCAATTTTTAAAACTGACATTACAGACGTACGCTTTTGCTTTGCACAGTGGTATTCGGTTATGAATATCCAGCACCTCATTCGACGAGGCAAGGGCCGAGATCCTTTCATCGGGAGTGACCCCTTGAGTGAAAGTTTGCGTCAACGTAATAACTTTACTATAGTCGATTATTTTTGCTTTGCATCGTGGTATTCAGTTTGGAATATCATGCACCTCATTCGACGAGGAAAGAGCCGAGATCCCTTCACCGGGAGTGACCTCTTTAGCAAAGGTTTTCGCAGCTATATTTTTATATAAAAGCTATCCGGTTCCTTCAACGATATCAAGTTCATTACGTTAAAGGTTTTTCGCCAAAAACCATTCGTAGTCCTCCGTCATTTCAGACGGGTAGCACTTAGTATTCATGCTATGTTTGTTGGCCTACGTCAAGGCATAGTATATGGTAGTTATTTTGTTACTTTTCTGTTGCATAGATAGATGTGTTGGTTTGGAACAGTCGTACTACCTTGTTGGCCTACGTCAAGTGTATGTACGGATGGATTCAAATTAACCTGGATAATGACGGGTAGAACTTGACATGTGACTTATGATTTGTTTCCATGGGATAAAAATTACATCGGGAGTTTCAAACATACAGGAAACTTGCCAAGCATGCGCATACCTTCTGGAGTGTGATAACTTGAGTGGCTTCCATCAAGTTATCATGCGATGATAGTTGGATCCCGATTCCCACTGATGAGTAGGATTTCTCCTCGGGTAATCCCGACTAATTCTTCTTTCAGGTTTGGAGGAGAATTTGAGATTACAGTGGGAGGTTTCCTGATTAGATAAAGTGATTAACCATTCTGATCTAGGCTAGAGTGCAAGCTGAGTGTTTCTTCTCTCTCTCTCTCTCTCTTTGGCAGCGACCATGGCCCGACCTTAGACAATAACTCAATGACCAAGTTAACCGAACTTTCTTTAAAACACTGGCTTTTGGATTGTCCGAGTTGCATACATCATCGCCGCTCCTTCTGTTACCCTTTGTATTTCTCCAGAACACCCTGTATTTTTACGAACATCAAATCCTACTGGATAAAACCATCGTATGGTTATATACGAACTCGAAGGAACTTTTTCGAGGATGGTTTCTAGTTCTAGAGAAAATGAACAGGATAATTCAGTTGTCTTTTCCTTTTACCTTCTCTCAGGTTGTGAGGGCTCCTAGGATTAGAAGACAGTACACCTATTACGCTTATTGGATAGTCTTCTTCCAAACCATAGGCAGATGCCGAAAGGTAGGGAATGAAGAAAACCAATTAGCCTAAGTGTGGTGTGTAGATGGTAATAAGTAAAGACAAATAAAGGGTTAGAAAGAGGGCAAAGTAAAATGCGACAGCTATTCACGACCAAACCAAGTCTTTCATCGCCACTCCTACTTCACCTTTGTATTTCTCCAGAACACACCGTATCACTACGAACACCCAATCATATTGGATAAATCCATCGTATGGTTATATACGAACTCAAAGGAACTTTTTCGAGGATGGATTCTGGTTCAGGAGAAATAGGAATAAGGTTTATTCAGTTGTATTTTATCATCACCTTCTCTCAGGTTGCGAGTACTCCTAGAATTAAGAGAGTACACCTATTATGCTTATTGGATAGTCTTCTTCAAAACCATAGGCTGGTGACGAACGGTAGGGAAGGAAGAAAACCACTTAGCTTAACGATGGTGTACAGAAGGTAATGACTAAATACAAATAAAGGGATTTGGAGAGATGGCAACGAAATATACGGTTGCAATCATGAATCTGGATAATGGAAGAGGCATTACTAGGAATACCCGGATACCCCTTCGAAACATTTTCATGTTTCAGTTTCACTGTGCATTGTTAATTGTAAACTGATTTCCCAATTAAACCCTTACTCCAGGGTATGTATTTACCAGGTATGATTCTCACATCTGTATAGTTTTACAGATGATGAGTGGGAGTAAGTTATTGGGAATTAGGTGACCATCCTCATTATATCGGAATTCGTTGTAATTGGTGATATTTGAGAAAATCTCCTGGGTACAGTTTTCAACCTACGACGCACAGGGTCTGAGTTATTCAACTCAAGAGACTTATACAAAGTATTGTATGTTGTCCAGTGTCCATTAGGACAAAGGGAAAGGTCCTCTACTATATTCTGTTTACTTGTAAGTTCTCTAGATTTAGACAAGTGTTTTGTAGAAATACAAGGTCTAAGTTTTGAGAAGTTATAGGTGTAAGAATAAAGTAGAGAACCACGTATCGCAAGTATCGGGATTCTTCAAGGTGATTGAAGAAGTAGATACTTGTGTTTGGTATTCAGTTAATAGTAATGGTTTTGAGAACTTGATTCTCTTTCAGGTTACTCATATATAGATGCACTCCTAGTTGAGTAATACTGATTAGCCTCATTCCATTTGGCAGATATGCACTGGAGACAGCTGCATGATTGTGAATCTGGTTCCAATAAAATTAGTGTCTTTGTTTCTGTATGGTATATAGAATCAATTTGTATCTTAACGATGTTAAGATATAGGGAGTTGTCCGGCTGATACTTAAAACCAAAATCTGGACAAACTCAGGGCACGTTTCAGTAATGGCCGTTTGTGGGTTATCCCGGGCTTTCACGAGGGTTAACTTTCTACCATCAGGAAGATCAATAGTGATATTATTCTTGACTCGCCACCAGTTTTAATAAAATAGATTTTTTCAGAAAACAGCAGTGGGGGTATGGTAGAACTGGAAGTGATTCCAGAACCACAAACGATTACTAAAAATTTAATAAGAACCTAAAGATTCAATCAGATTTGACATTCCATTAGCCACTCTGCAGATATGGTGGGTAACCTAAGGCACCCGAGAGGCACTTCGGTCTTCTCAGAGACGGTGACAGGGAGGTTCTTGTTTACCCAGACATGCCATTGCTGCTGTTCCAGATTATGAGACCCGGCAAGAGGATGAATATAGCGTCATTCTAAACCAACTTTGGAAGTGTACGTATATATGACTCTGCCAGAGGGTTGTTGTGGTCAGTGGGAGCAGCGGAAGCATAGTGGAGTAAAGCAAATATAGCGGAGATAAATCATCTATTTTTGATGTGACAGTCATAGGTATTTGACTTCATCAGAATAGAAGATGGATCTGTTAAGAAGATAGTAGGGTGTGTGTCCTGGTATTTAGGATGACATGCACTTTATAGGAAGTGAAATTCCTATACTACGATCGGTTATACTTTGGTTGTCGCACAGTAGTTTCTCCACATAGGTTATGGATATTATATCAGACATTCTGGTTACTAGAACTATGGTTTTATATCTAGATTTGGGTAGTTTCCCAATCTGGGTACTTAGACAGTATTCTAAAGGTATTTTAGAATGGACGACTCCTGGCATGGTGGTAAACCTGCAAGTGATGGAGTCACCCTCTCTAAAGGTGTCTTACAGACTAAAGGGAAGAGGGATGTGCATGATTGGCATATCAATTGCTTAGGCAATTGAGTCAATCATGAGATGTCAAGTACCACACCAGATGTTGTTTTTGCACTAAATGCAATAAGTTGATATATTAATCCAATCCTGGAGAAAAAAGAATGGAAGCAGTTTATGAACATAAGTGGATGTTCTAGGGATTTGATAACGGCGGCCTCCTTCTGGAGACGGTCATCATTTCAGGCTTCCAAAGTGACATGGATGACAGAGTGACTGTTAGAGTTATAGTCTTTCCCTCTTACGAGGGGCAGTAGTTTGGAGAGGTGGTCCAAGCGGATACTGAGGGAGGTATGGCACATGATACTGATTAAATTCAGTTGATGATACAGTCTAAGAAGTTTGGATTTGGAGTTCATTTATGAACTAGGTCCCATCAGATGTCCAGATATATTCTAAGACAGGTATTACTCAATTCGGGAGATGGATTTCTCCGCAAATTTGAGATAAAGATAGACATAGAAAGAAACATTGGAGCGGATCCACTCACTGAGGCTATTCCTCGAACACATTAGTTTCACAAACAAGCTTTGCGAAACTGATTGGTAGAGGAGTTGGGTGTTCGGTATCACACGGGCTGTGAGTATGCGACATCGCAATAATTGGCCTTAAGTGCAAGTGGGAGATTGTTGGCTATAATGCCCTCAAGGCAATTATCGTAGTCACAAGCACGTGATTATGATGATTGAGGAAGGGCCTATACCGATAAAACAGTCTTACTCGAGATGATAGTATGCTATCTGGTTTGTCTTTATCATCATGATAGAGCCCATAGGATTCTTGCTTGACCACCAGCATTATGATGTCGATCATATATATGGGAGCTGGGGGTCTATAAGCGCATCCTTAAATGTCCCTAGTCGTGGGAGTATCGAGACTGGGCATCGATACTCCAGTGTAGACTGGTGTATACTTATCTAGACACTGACGAGGGGCGGTGGCCGGTCTCACAAGCCATTGGTGTTAGTTGTTCACCTAAGATAGTATACAGGTGCTCATTGGGTTATGAGTACACTGGACGGACTCGCTGGGAACATGCTAGTTGGTATTATACCTATTGTCAGATAGCAGTTCCCTGGTGACATGTGTACAGGTTAGTCTGTCGACCTGGGATCGTCATTTGTCTCGTGTGAGTTCCCACTGTGCTTTGATTACTACCCTACCACGCTCAAAGGAGACGTGCAAACAGGTTTTAGTTGGGTACAGTCCCGAGCCACATAGAGGCAGTGAGCGGATCATCAGGGATTCGTCTCTCCCGGTATTGGGGGTTGATGTCGCACAGTGCACGGGTGGCCATCACCTGAAATCCTCGGCCGGGGTAATGGAGAATTACTGATTTGGATCAGTAGTTTCTCAGGAGGTGATGGGTTTCATACCGACACGAATTATCGCGTTATTAGGGGTTTGACTTTATCCACCCCCCTAGACTCGATATGCGATACTCTTAGACGAACAGACCGGACTGTACGGATATTGTCACTGACAGGCTCAGTAGGGGTTCGGATGAGTTTGCTCGTCGACCTTCCTTTCGCTCAATACCTGGGTAGCCGTTACGTATAGCTAGTGCCGCTGACGTGCTTGTGGTTAAACCCACTGCCAGCGTATTGACGAGTCTTTAGAGTCCCACACAGAGGGTTTTCACGGTTCAGGAGATATGGTGTAGGCGACGCATGTTGATACATACAGGTGTCCGATTAAATATGTGCATGGACTGCACAGACTTTAATCGGACAGTTGATAATACTAGCGGCTTAGGATTGAGGCAGATTGTTAAATCAAGTTTTGATTTAATAATTTACGTATGTATTTATATATATGTATTCTAGTATTATTGCTCACTATTCATTTTCTCTCTTGGCTATTCGTATTTTCGTACGAATACGCGTATGTGTATTTCGATACATGTACCGGGAAGCATTCCGTATTTATACGGAATGGCTTCTAGAAGATGCCACCTCATTATTGATTTTCTTTAGAAAATCACATGTTTTGATGAGGTGGAATTGGTGACATGGCAAGGCATGGGCTTTAGGTCAAAGCATGGCTTTTTCCATGTAGTGATTGGTATGCCCTTGTTTTAATTAATGCAAAATTGGATAAGTTTTTTTTTGGGTGGATGATTATTGTATGGGAGGGAGAGGGCTGGCCACACAATGATGGGGATGGGGTTTTGCTCATTTTTGGGCACTCACTCTCTTACTCTCATTTTTTTTAATACCTTTTTACACCCAAAAGAAACTTAGCCAAATTAGCTCATGCTTTTGATCATCACCTCAAAATCTTCCATGGTTGCTCTATGAGAGAAAAGTTTTAGTGACACTATCCTACACTCCCCACTCTCCACTACTAGCAATTTTGAAGAGTCGGTTGGTTTGCTTGGCGAACCTGAAGCTTGCGCCATTTCCCTCGGGTGGATCATCGGAGATGAAGGAAGACCGGCGACCAAAGTCGATACGCATCGCTAGGAGCTTGGAAATGGTTGAAGACCCGAAAGACTTGGTTCATTAGGTATAACCATTCTATCTCTTTGTGTTTGGTTTGCTAGTTTTAGTGTTTATGGGTTCGATCTTGGGATTGGGTTCCGTCGACGCCAGATTTTTATTCGTCGTTTTTGTTCCCCACCGGCCGCTTTTGATGGACAGGGCGCCGGCATAACCCGGCATGTGACCACTGTTCAATGAAGGTATACTGTTTCAGAATGTGATGAGAATGCAATTATTCATGATACAAATAAAATACAGCAGCCAGTGTCGTACAACTTGCAAAATTTACTATAAATCATACGTGCGGAATTAAACTTAACAATATAAAGGGAGTAAGCAGTATATTTAATTATCTGTCCATAAAAATTAGTTTCGCGTCAATCGGGTTTCAGGTTTGTTAGTTATGGCCATTTCATTTTAAGTGTTCACTGCTGGAAATCCAATTTCTGAATTGGAAGCTCGTTTCGTAACACGTTTTAATCCCAGTTGGGATCGTAATTAGTGTTAGTGTATATGCCCTAGAGGCCATTACTGTATCATACTAGTTTGTATATTACTTGATGGAAGCTTAGGATATTCACAGTTGTATATACAATCTTGCTCGAAATGGTAGTATGCTACTTGGTTTGTCTCTGCTTTAATATGTGCATGTGTTTCTTTTAGCATATTGCTGATATACATATTAGTAGAGCCCTTAGGATCTTTGCTTGATTACCAGCGTTGTGATGGCGCTCGCACTCGTGGGAGCTGGGTGATCTATAAGCACATCCTTATACAGGTCCCTAGTCGTTGGACTATCGAGACAGGGCATCGATACTCCGGAGTAGACTAGCGTATGCGCTTCTCATCCCAGTGTGGGAGACGGTCTGTCCCATAGCCGTCAGTACGTCGTACTTGAGATAGTATACGGGTGCTCGTTGGGTTACGAGTACACTGGACAGGACTCGTCGGGGACTGTTGGTTGGTATTATACCTATCGTCAGTTATCAGTTCCCAGATGACATGAGTACAGCTTAGTCCGTTGACTTGACACTGTCACTTCGCCTCGAGTGTGTTCCCACTGCACTTTGATTACTACCCTACCACGGCTCAAAGGAGTCGTGCAAACAGGTAGTTTTTGGGTGCAGTCCCGAAGCACTTGGAGGCAGTGACGGTTAGACAGGATTCGTCTCTCCTGGTATTGGGGGTTGACATCGCGCTGTGTCCAGGAGAGCCATTACACGAGTAGTCCCTGGCCAGGGCAAGCGAGATATACTGGTAGGTTTCCAGTGTTATCTCAGGGTGTTCTGGGCTTCACTCCGGCACGACTTGTACCGCTATTAGGGGACTGACGTTCACCGCCCCCTAGGCCCGCCATGCGATGTATCAGACGAACAGACCGGACTGTACGGAGATTGTCACATACAGGCTCAGTAGGAGTTCCGATGGGGTTCGCCTCGTCAGTCTTCTTATCGACATCTACCTGGGGACCGTTACGTACAGCTAGTGCCGCTTGCGGTCTGTGGTTAAACCCACTGCCAGCGTAGTGTCGAGTCTTTAGAGTCCCACACAGAGAGCTATTCGCCTTTAGGCAAAATGAGTAGAGGTCGCATGGTTTTGCGACAGAGTTCGTTCACATTCGCGCACTTGTGCACGTTTGCTGTCCGGACAATTTATACTAGCGGGCTTTGGTTTAAGCCGGATCCTAGTATATGATTTGAGATTGGTTTTTCTCAGTGTATTCGTGTTCCTCGGATCACGAACGCGGGTGCGTATGCACAGTTGCTTGAGATTGAGGGAGAGGACCTTGATTATGGCTAATGGCTATTGTCATTTTATTAACCCTAATGTTTATGTGTGTATTATTGTTAATTAATAATTAGTTTAATAATTGTCCATGGTTTTGGTTGTTGACCATTTGACTTCTTTGACTTGTTGACCTAGGTTGACACTTTGACCATCATCATTTCTTTTGGAAGATGCTTTTTGATCTTTGCAAATTGAAATGATAATGGTCATGTCATGATAAGCCATGACAATTATCTAGCTAATTATTCAATTAAAATAATTCACACATATTAGTGAGAATGGCTCAATTATTTCTCATTCTATCATATCCTTTCTCTCTCTTGTTCTTCCTCTCCCTCAAGCTCTCTCCCTCTCATGTGTTGAGAAACACTTGACCTTGAGAAAAACCCTCTCTTGATCTTCTCTACTCTCATCTAGGGTTGAAGGACTAGCACTTTTTGAACCCTAGTCACTTCTAGCTTGAAGTTGAAGCCAAAGGTCGAGGCTTTCGGGTGGATCTTTCTTCGGCGTGAGAAGACGAGCAAGGTGACCTCCTTCCACTACTCCAAGGAGCAAGGAGAGAAGGACTAAGAGACCAAAGGTATAACCTTTCTAGCACTTAGCTAGTTTGTTGTTAGCTTTAGCAAGTTTTTGTTTAGTAAAGATCCTTAAAGCATAGTCCATGTTGCCTATAGTTGATAAAAATCCGATTTTTATTATGTTTTCCGCCTCCCCGTAAGCACCGGGGTGGGCAACGTGGACTTACAGTGGTATCAGAGCCTAACTAAACATAAACTAGCTAGGTAGTGAAGTGTAACGAAGTTCGAAACCGAAAAATCCAAAAACCGAGTTTTTAAAAAACCCTAGTTTCTGTTAAAAAATTTTCTGGTCAAAACAAAATTTGTCATACACCTAAAATTATCTCAGGGTTTTTTAAAGATAACCACCAAAAACGAGCCAGAGATCTGACCAAAGAACCGCGGTTCCGCGGCAATAGCAAGCTATTGCCGCGCAACCGCGGCCGTCTTGTCTCCTCTCTGCCTCGATTTTGGTGCAGTGTATCTATGGCTTGGTTTTAGGATTTTTGAGATATGTTATATGTGCCCAGATTTTCCAGAATAGAAATTTATTTTTGGGGGCCTATAAATCCGTATTTTTTTTCCGAACTTCACTACACTTTGACTACGAAGGTTATATCTGTGATGTTTGCATGTATTGAACGTCGGCTAATCGCTATATGTCGATTAGTCGGGGTTATACATCTCTGTGATCTGTGATTGATATTGGTATGTGTATATGAATGGGTTGGATTGTCGCGGGTGAATAGCCGGGGTGGATGTGAGATGAGTGTTGCTTTTCTTTCATTCATTTGTAATATGTAAATTGATGTAATATTATTATTTGTATGGCCGCACAACCGGGTCGGGGTTGTAGCCGTCATTGTATAATTCTTTTTACTGTTTTTGCTCCTAGGATAGACCCATGGAGGGGGTGCACAAACTACCGGGTATCTCGAAGTGCCGAGTGGCCTACTCACGGTGGTGAGGGAGGTTGCTTCGCTTCGGGTACTTGGCGGGTAGTTTGCCGCACCCGTAGGGGTCTTGGGTGGGGTATTGGCTATTCACCGCGACCGTGTAATCCGCTTTTCGTTGCAGGCTTGAACGGATTGCGGATTCCTAGTATATCCAATGTATTCATCTGTGATCTGTAATGTCTATCATTGCTATATATTTATATATGATAACTATTTAGGCGTTGCTTATGTTTTACAGCCGCGCTAGTCCAGCCCCCGCTCTGTCGTTAGTTAAGTAACCTAACGGGTGATGACGGGGCCCCATGGCGAATGCGAATGGCATAAGCGTACGTCATATTTTGGTTGTTTTCTGCAATGGTAGGTTTAAATGATGGGATGCATTAAAAGAACTAATGCAAGAAAATAAACCAAGTAAAAGTCGATTGGAACACTTTGAAAACCACTCGGTTCTTTTCAAAACTAAACTTTTAAACTCGGAGCTTGAACCACTCCTTTTAAAAGCTATCTCGTTCCATCGATTATATCAAGTTCACTACGTTCACGGTTTCGCCAAAACCATCCGTAGCCCTCCATCATTTCAGTTAAATATACGGTAGTATTCAAGCTATGTATTTTGACCTCACGCCAAGGCATAGTGATTGGTAGCTGACGGATATTTATCTGTTGCATAGATAAAATGCGTTGGTTTGAGACAGTCGTACTGCCATTTTGGCCTACGTCAAGGGTAGGTACGGGTGGGTTCAAATTAACCAGGATAATGATGGGAAGAACTTGACATGTGACTTATGACATTTTGACCTCACGCCAAGGTCATAAGAGCATGGGGCAAAAATCCACATCGGGAGTTTCATAAGTACTGAAACTTGCTAGCGCTGCATACCATTTGGAGTGTGATAACTCTGGTAGGATTCCTTCGGTTTTATCATGCGATGATATTTGGATCCCGATCCTACTGTGAGTATATGCTACTCCTCGGGAAAACTCTCACTTAACGATCAATGCTATAAACCTAGTAGGTGTCTAGAAAGGTGTTAGCGGGGCTACGCCCACAGGGAAAAGAGGTTACTTAATTAAGGAACTTCGCGAAAGCGTTGGAAAACCTCCCTCGAAGTACCGACACTGGCCTGGCTGAACGGTTAAGCAAGTATTGTACGGTGAAAGTGATCCTGACTAATCCTTTCTTTACGGTTTGAGAAGGGATTCGAGAGACAGTGGGAGCCATCCAGTTTAGACAAATTAAAAACCACTCTAAACTTGCAAGAGCATCATGCTAAAGTGTTTCTTTTCTCTCTCCTAATTGCAGCGACCATTCAACATGACCAGAGTTAAGTTATTACTAGATAAAAACATATTGACAGGGCCAAACTACAAAGATTGGCTCAGGAATGTCAAGATGGCCATCACTTACGACAAGTTGGGGTATGTCCTTACCACCAAAGCACCCCCTGTCCCAGGTCCCACCTCCAGCGTCGCGGATAAGGAAATCCGTAAGACATGGGAGATAGATTGCGCGAAGGCCAAATGCCTCGTATTAGCCTCGATGGACAATGAATATCAGCGGAGGCACGAGAATATGGACCTAGAGTCCATATTTCTTCATACAAAAGAACTGTATGGGGAGCAGTCTCGTATCGCAAGATACGAAGTGTCGAAGAAGCTTTTTTCGGCAAGGTTGGCCGTCGGATCATCGGTAGCGGAACACGTGCTTAAGATGATTGGCTACATTGAGGAGCTCGCGGACCTTGGGACCACGTTGGAGAATGAACTCTATACTGATTTGATTCTCCAGTCCCTTCCTTCCACTTACGCCCAGTTTATTCTTAATTTCAACATGCAAGGAAAGGAGGTAGAACTTTCCGAACTTCTGAACATGTTGAGGAGTGCTGAGGGCACCCTACAGAAAGGTAGGGAGACATCCACTTTGTTTGTAGGAGGATCTTCCTCTTCTAGATCCAGGGCGAAAGCCAAGGGTAAGAAGAAGAAAGCCCCCGCCAAACCAAGAGGCGGTGTCGGTAAAGTGGATACGAAGGGAAAATGTAAAGCAACAAAGATAGCGGGAAAGCTGGTGGGGAAGGAAGAATGCTTCTATTGTCACAAAAGTGGTCACTGGAAACAGGATTGCAAGGCTTGGAAAGCCAGAACACAGGATTTGAAGCGAGTTGCAGCTTCAGCTTCAGGTGTGTATGTTATTGAAAACTGTCTATCAATAAACTCTACTTCCTGGGTATTGGATACCGGATCAGAATCTCATATCTGTAATTCTTTGCAGGCATTGAGAAAGCGTAGAGTTTTGAAGGCAGGTGACATGACCCTCAGAATTGCGAACGGTGCTAGCATGGATGCTGAGGCCGTGGGGGACTATCACCTGGGATTGTCGGATGGACATTTTTTGGTTTTGCGTAGTTGTTATTATGTACCAAATGCAACCTGTAATATCATTTCTGTATCTTTATTATCTAAAGAAGGTTATGAATTTGCATTTGTAAGTAATGTAGTGAACATTCACCTTAATCAAGCTTTGATTGGGTCAGGTACATTGAACAACGGTATATACGTATTAAACCAACCACATATTTTCAATGTCCAGAATACACATAAAAGAAAGTCTCCAGAAATCAATAAAACTTTCTTATGGCATTGTAGACTGGGTCACATCAATGAGAGAAGGTTGACTAAGTTACACACAGAAGGATATTGGGATTCGTTCGAATATCAATCGTATGCAACTTGTCAATCCTGTCTCAAGGGAAAGATGACAAAGACTCCGTTCACTGGACACGGAGAAAGAGCGAGCGAGCTCTTGGGACTCGTACACAGTGACGTGTGCGGTCTAATGTCTATACATGCGCGAAGCGGTTATTCTTACTTCATTACTTTTACGGATGATTTCTCAAGGTTCGGACATGTCTTCTTAATGAAGCACAAATCCGAAGCTTTTGATAAGTTCCAGGAATATAAGAATGAAGTAGAAAAACAAACAGGCAAAAGTATAAAGACACTGAGATCTGATCGAGGTGGTGAATACTTGAGTGCCGAGTTCCTGGGTTACTTAAAAGAGAATGGAATTCTCTCTCAGCTTACTCCTCCATACACTCCGCAACATAATGGTGTATCGGAGAGACCGAACCGAACCCTATTGGATATGGTGCGGTCCGTGATGAGTAACGCTGAGTTGCCGCTATCGTTTTGGGGATATGCGTAAAATCAGCTGCATACCTTTTGAACCGAGTTCCCACTAAGACTGTGCCTACCACACCATATGAGTTATGGAGTGGGAAGAAACCCTATCTTCAATACCTGAAGGTTTGGGGATGTCCAGCTTTTGTAAAAAAGCAGCATGCGGACAAGCTCGAGACACGCTCAGTACTGTGCAAGTTTGTGGGATACCCAAAGAACTCCAGAGGGTATCTTTTCTATTACGCAGAGGAACAAAAAGTCCTTGTTTCTCGTAATGCCCACTTTCTAGAACACCAGTTCATAGAAAAAGAATTAAGTGGGAGAGCAATAGAACTGGAAGAAATTCCAGAACCACAAGCTGTTACTAAAAGCTTAGTGGAACCAGAAGGTTCGAAAGATCAGGACATTCCCATGCCACTCCGCAGGAGTAGTAGGCAGTCTCATCCGCCCGAGAGATACTACGGTTTTCTCATTGACGGGGATAGAGAGGATTGCATCATAGACTGTGATGAGCCTACTAGCTTCCAGCAAGCCATCCAGAGCGTCGACTCGGTAAAATGGCTAGATGCAATGCGGACCGAAATGGAGTCCATGTACACCAACAAAGTATGGACGTTGGACATTGCTCCAGACGGGGTAAAACCCGTAGGATGCAAGTGGATCTTCAAAAGGAAGATTGGTGTAGATGGACAGGTTGAGACCTATAAAGCTAGACTGGTAGCAAAGGGTTTTCGTCAGCGACCTAGTTTGGACTACGACGAAACCTTTTCTCCAGTAGCTATGCTGAAATCCATTCGGATCCTTCTTGCCATTGCTGCCTTCCACGATTATGAGATTTGGCAGATGGACGTAAAGACAGCTTTTCTAAATGGTCATTTAGAGGAGTGTGTCTATATGGATCAGCCAGAGGGTTTCATTCAGAGTGGGAGCAGCGGAAAGGTGTGCAAGTTGCTTAAGTCCATTTATGGACTAAAGCAGGCATCGCGGAGTTGGAACATCTGTTTTGATGAAACGGTCAAGGAATTTGGCTTTATCAAAAATCCAGATGAACCATGCATCTATTGTAGATTTGTAGCGAGAACTGTAGTATTCCTCGTTTTATACGTGGATGACATTCTTTTAATAGGAAATGGCATTCCTATGCTACAATCTGTCAAGGGGTTCTTGTCACACAGGTTCTCCATGAAAGACCTGGGTGATGCCTCATACATTCTGGGTATCCGGATCTACCGTGACAGATCCAAGAGGATATTAGGACTTTCGCAGTCCAGGTACATCGACGCCATACTGAAGAGATTCAGTATGGAAGATTCCAAGCGCGGTAATCTACCGGCTTGTCACGGGATCGCCCTCTCCAAAGAGATGTCTCCCAAGACTGATTTGGAGAGGGATCGCATGTCGATTATACCCTACGCTTCTGCGGTAGGCTCTATAATGTATGCGATGTTGTGTACCAGACCGGATGTGGCTTATTCACTGAGTGTGGTAAGCAGGTATCAGTCAAACTCAGGAGAGAAACATTGGATAGCAGTAAAGAACATTCTCAAGTACCTGAGAAGGACTAAGGAGATGTTCTTGGTGTATGGCGGAAAAGACCTGCAGATTGAGGCCTTTGCTGACTCCAGCTTCCAGAGTGACAAGGATGATTCTAAGTCCATGTCGGGTTTTGTCTTCACCCTCAATGGAGGGGCGGTGTGTTGGAAGAGCTCCAAACAGGAAACCGTTGCTGACTCGACGATGGAAGCGGAATACATCGCTGCATCTGATGCCGCAAAAGAAGCTGTCTGGATGAGGAAGTTCTTGAGAGAACTTCAGGTGGTTCCGTCCATTGTTGACCCAATACCTCTGTATTGCGACAACAACGGGGCTATAGCTTTAACGAAGGAACCCAGATCCTATCAAAAATCCAGACACATCTTAAGGCGGTATCACCTGATCAGGGAGATCGTGGATCGCCAGGAGATCGAGGTCCGGAGAGTTGCATCAGAGGATAACACTGCAGATCCATTCACCAATGCCTTGCCCCAGACTCAGTTCGAGCGGCTGATCGAGATGATAGGTCTTCGATACGCCAGTACATGGCCTTAGTGCAAGTGGGAGATTGTTAGTGTATATGCCCTAGAGGCCATTACTGTATCATACTAGTTTGTATATTACTTGATGGAAGCTTGGGATATTCACAGTTGTATATACAATCTTGCTCGAAATGGTAGTATGCTACTTGGTTTGTCTCTGCTTTAATATGTGCATGTGTTTCTTTTAGCATATTGCTGATATACATATTAGTAGAGCCCTTAGGATCTTTGCTTGATTACCAGCGTTGTGATGGCGCTCGCACTCGTGGGAGCTGGGTGATCTATAAGCACATCCTTATACAGGTCCCTAGTCGTTGGACTATCGAGACAGGGCATCGATACTCCGGAGTAGACTAGCGTATGCGCTTCTCATCCCAGTGTGGGAGACGGTCTGTCCCACAGCCGTCAGTACGTCGTACTTGAGATAGTATACGGGTGCTCGTTGGGTTACGAGTACACTGGACATGACTCGTCGGGGACTGTTGGTTGGTATTATACCTATCGTCAGTTATCAGTTCCCAGGTGACATGAGTACAGCTTAGTCCGTTGACTTGACACTGTCACTTCGCCTCGAGTGTGTTCCCACTGCACTTTGATTGCTACCCTACCACGGCTCAAAGGAGTCGTGCAAATAGGTAGTTTTTGGGTGCAGTCCCGAAGCACTTGGAGGCAGTGATGGTTAGACAGGATTCGTCTCTCCCGGTATTGGGGGTTGACATCGCGCTGTGTCCAGGAGAGCCATTACACGAGTAGTCCCTGGCCAGGGCAAGCGAGATATACTGGTAGGTTTCCAGTGTTATCTCAGGGTGTTCTGGGCTTCACTCCGGCACGACTTGTACCGCTATTAGGGGACTGACGTTCACCGCCTCTAGGCCCGCCATGCGATGTATCAGACGAACAGACCGGACTGTACGGAGATTGTCACATACAGGCTCAGTAGGAGTTCCGATGGGGTTCACCTCGTCAGTCTTCTTATCGACATCTACCTGGGGACCGTTACGTACAGCTAGTGCCGCTTGCGGTCTGTGGTTAAACCCACTGCCGGCGTAGTGTCGAGTCTTTAGAGTCCCACACAGAGAGCTATTCGCCTTTAGGCAAAATGAGTAGAGGTCGCATGGTTTTGCGACAGAGTTCGTTCACATTCGCGCACTTGTGCACGTTTTCTGTCCGGACAGTTTATACTAGCGGGCTTTGGTTTAAGCCGGATCCTAGTATATGATTTGAGATTGGTTTTTCTCAGTGTATTCGTGTTCCTCGGATCACGAACGCGGGTGCGTATGCACAGTTGCTTGAGATTGAGGGAGATGACCTTGATTAGGGCTAATGGCTATTGTCATTTTATTAACCCTAATGTTTATGTGTGTATTATTGTTAATTAATAATTAGTTTAATAATTGTCCATGGTTTTGGTTATTGACCATTTGACTTCTTTGACTTGTTGACCTAGGTTGACACTTTGACCATCATCATTTCTTTTGGAAGATGCTTTTTGATCTTTGCAAATTGAAATGATAATGGTCATGTCATGATAAGCCAGGACAATTATCTAGCTAATTATTCAATTAAAATAATTCACACATATTAGTGAGAATGGCTCAATTATTTCTCATTCTATCATATCATTTCTCTCTCTTGTTCTTCCTCTCCCTCAAGCTCTCTCCCTCTCATGTGTTGAGAAACACTTGACCTTGAGAAAAACCCTCTCTTGATCTTCTCTACTCTCATCTAGGGTTGAAGGACTAGCACTTCTTGAACCCTAGTCACTTCTAGCTTGAAGTTGAAGCCAAAGGTCGAGGCTTTCGGGTGGATCTTTCTTCGGCGTGAGAAGACGAGCAAGGTGACCTCCTTCCACTACTCCAAGGAGCAAGGAGAGAAGGACTAAGAGACCAAAGGTATAAACTTTCTAGCACTTAGCTAGTTTGTTGTTAGCTTTAGCAAGTTTTTGTTTAGTAAAGATCCTTAAAGCATAGTCCATGTTGCCTATAGTTGATAAAAATCCGATTTTTATTATGTTTTCCGCCTCCCTGTAAGCACCGGGGTGGGCAACGTGGACTTACAATTAGACGACGCTACAGTTGGATAATATTTATGTTTAACAGTTAGGTTTCCAACGTATCATACAGATTGATGATATCCACTGTATACGGGAAGGTATGTTCAGTTTAATATCAATGTGTACAAACTGTCACTGCAGAAAACTGCAGGACACAACAGTATTCTAAAATACGAATTAAATGTCAAACAAAGGTGAAACGACACGGGACCAGATTCAGGTGTTAGCTAACCAAATTATCTACGTGACCATATGGGATTCCGCGCATTTTCATATGTGTATAGGGATGTATAGGTGTCTCAAATAAGGTATCGATAGAAATTACTGCTTTGGACTACAGTCTAGAGCCGTATTTCTATCCCATATTCATTAGCGTAACTTGTTAATATACAGTAACTAATTATATAGGGATGTATATTATTCCGTTGGCTTCGATTTGAGCCCTGGAACGCCACAATAAGATTTGTAGGCGATAAGTTCAGTAAATTCCAGTTTTGACGCTGCCACTAGGGGACATCACTTCTTATGCAAAACTACATTATCTTGAATCCAAATTTCTACACGACATTAGTTAAAAGTAAAGGAATCCATTGTTCACAAATTCCGTCAATTTCAGGTAGGTTTCAATCTAGATTTTCATATCGAATACTTTGCATGCTATACCGGTATCTCATCTTATCAGAACAATTTCACGAGATTTCAATCTATATATCTATACAAATATCCTCCGGTTCTAAACTCAAAACCAATCAATCTCGTATTAGTTTTAAATGATGACGGCACCAGTATAATTCGCATGATTACAACTACTCGTACACAACACACACATGTATACAGTTAATTAGCATTGGGTTTTCCCGTATATTAATAGCATAGTTTAGCAAGGGGAGGTTCCACTTGCCTGAAGGAGATCGTTAGATTCACGACAATGACGGGCACGGCACGACAATGATGGGCAGCACACGGCACGGCCAGCAAATGGCCCGGTTTGAGCTTGGTGCGGCTTCGAGCTCGGCAGTGGCGGCTAGTTTGCGCTGGTGTTGGGGAAAGGGAGACGAGGAGGAGGAGGTGGAGGTAGAGTCGACGACGGCGAGGCGGCGACAGCGAATTTCCAGCAAGGTGTTCGTCAGGCGCAGGAGGTCAGGGGCGGTGAAGGGCGAAGCGACGAGGTTGCAGGGCTGTGGGTTCGAGAGGGGAGAGGCGTCGGGGAAAGAGAGGAAGGTGAGGGCGTCGAAGGTTGGTGCTGGGTGGAGCTTGGTGCTCGGGTGTTGATGTTGAGAGAGGTGGAGGGAAATGGAGAAAGGAAGAAGGTGATGGATTTAGGGCTCGGCTTGGGGTGACGAGGAAGGAAGTGGGCGCAGCAAGGGAGTTCGGCGGCTTCCTCGGCGTCGAGAGAGCGAGCTCGGTGGTGGGTTGTAGAGAGAATGAGTGTTTTAAAGAGAGGGGGTGTTCACTGTTAAAGGAATGAGAGAGAGAGAGAGAGATTTTAATGAGAGAGAGAATGGGGAGAGAGAAAGATAGAGATGGGGAGAGAGAAAGATAGAGATGGGTGACAGAGTGTGTGTGTGTGTGTGTTTAAAGAGAGAGATTAGAGAATTAAAAGAGAATAATGGGGATTAATGAGTGTTAATGGGGATATTCGGTTTTTTTTTGTGGGATTCAAAATTTGAAAAAGCAAAAGAATGTAACAGTAGTGTGAGAGAGAAATATTTAAAAGAATTAAAGAAAATCAAAGGGGATTTAATGGGTAATCAAGAGCGTTTAATTGGAGTTGAAGGAAATTGAGAGGGAAATAATTCTGTTATGATTTTAAAGGAATTTGAAAAGTGAATTTGGCAATTAGAGTCACATGAAAAGTATAGGAAAAATCATTTGGGAGAAATATTTTAAAAGAATTTTTTGTTAATAAAACGGAAAATAGATTACAAAACAAACCGGGTATTACATCATACTAAATGAGGATATGTTTATTTTGAAATTTGAGAAGGTATTTGTTAGGAAAAAGAAGTGAAGGACCATTGGGCTTGTTGGACTTGGGCTTAAGAAAATTTAGAAAGAAAAGGAGTAAGGTTAAAGGTGGACTTGGGCTTTGGGTTAGGTTTGTTTAGTGAAAACCATTGGGTAAAAGTATAGGTTAGGGTTTTAAAATAAATAAAATAAATGTAAATATAAATAAACAAATTTTGTAAGCAACACTTTATATAAATACGGATATTGGCGTACAAAAGGAACTGGGTATTACAAAAGTTGTTTACTTGTATAGTTTAACCCTAATTCTCTAGTTAGATCCTTAGTTTGGGTTGCTTTCCTCTCTAGATTTTTTAAAATTGCATACTCGATGCCTTATAAAACCTAATGAGAGTGCTAAGGAACCCAACAGGACCGAGCAGGGAAGCTGCTCGGTGGATTCGTGAGGAGGGCTTTAGATCTATAGCATAGATGGGTATGAATCTACCCGCTAGGTATGGAGCGGACAGGGAAGCTTCTCGGTGGCCTCATGAGGAGGGCTTTAGATTCATAGCGTAGATGTGTAGGAAGCTATCCGCTAGGGATGGACCGGACAGGGAAGCTGCTCGGTGGCCTCGTAAGGAGGGTTTTGATCCTTAGCGTGGATGGGTAGGAAGCTATCCGCTAAGGATGGACCGGGCAGGGAAGCTACCCGGTGGCCTCATGAGGAGGGCTTTGATCCTTAGCGTAGATGGGTAGGAATCTACCCGGTAGGGATGGACCGGGCAGGAAAGCTGATCGGTAGCCTCGTGAGGAGGGCTTTAGATCCATAGCGTAGATGGGTAGGAATCTACCCGCTAGGGATGGACCGGGCAGGGAAGTTGCTCGGTGGCCCCGTGAGGAGGGCTTTAGATCCTTAGCGTAGATGGGTAGGAAGCTACCCGCTAGGGATGGACCGGGCAGGGAAGCTGCTCGGTGGCTTCATGAGGAGGGCTTTGGATCCTTAGCATAGATGGGTAAGAATCTACCTGTTAGGGATGTATCGGGCAGGGAAGTTGCTCGGTGGCCTCATTGGGAGGGCTTTAGAGACTCCCATGCGCCTTCGTGGGGCGTCGTTCAAACTTCTGCGGCCGCATTGGTGGGAGTGAGGGCGTCGTTCAACCTTCCATGGGCCCCATTGGCGCGAGTGGGGCGTCGTTCAACCTTCCGTGGGCCGCATTGGCGGGAGTGAGGGCATTGTTCAACCTTCCGTGGGCCGCATTGGCGGGAGTGAGGGCGTTGTTCAACCTTCCGTGGGCCGCATTGGCAGGAGTGAAGGCGTCGTTCAAACTTCTGGGGGCCACATTGCCACCCTTGAAGATAAGCATGGCCGACACGTGGTCATTCCATATCGGGAAATTAAGACATCCCGCGATTCGTGTCGCTGCGTGAGTAAACTTTCGGTCGTTGGAAGATTTTGTTGAGGCTATAAATAGCGAAGGTATGTTGACTTCTTTCTAGCCTTGTGTTTCTGAAAATGACCGGGCGTCCGTGTGTGCTCATCAGGAAGATAATTTCTCGTGACGATGTGTATCTTTATAGCCCCGACCGCTTCAAACAGACGTACGAGGCGGTGATAGACCGCGTGGAGGGCCACTTTGGACGCCTTCTTCCCCGGCGATCTCCCCTCTTCTAACTGCTCGTTTATGTGATCTGGAGGATGTCCCCGGGGCTGCACAATGCCCTGTCTCCGCAGCTGAGGGACAAGGCAATCGAAAAGTTGCACTCGCTCTACCATCTCGGCCTGATCTTGAAGAGCAGACGGGACCGATTAGTGGACCTTCTTCTGGAGTGTTTCCAGAGGAGGCTGATCGCTGATTTTGGTCCAGCGGATGGCGCTTCCGTGGCCGCTGAGAAAGCTAGGGCTCGGTTGGCGGAGATTTCCTCGGAATACCATCAACAATGCGTCCTTAATTCCCGACCCCCCTTGCTGTAATTATTTTTTCTAAGGATGAGGAGCCAAAATACCCCTTAATTAATAAAGTTTGTTTTTGGCAGTAGTGTGTTGTTTCTTCTCCCCCTTTTTTTTCTTCTCGCACAACTTTTAAACTTTAACTAAATGCCAACAGGAACAACTTTATTTATTTCAGAAAGATGATACATATACATTTTTTTCATTTGTATAACTTGAGCTTTTCAGCGTTGTAAGGCCGAGGAAAATTATTTCCCCGGGTGTCCTGCAAGCGGTATGCCCGCCGGGCAACGCCTCTTTCACGAGGAAAGGCCCATCCCACTTCGGGGAGAACTTATTTAGCCTGCTCGGGTCTGCGAACTCGTTTCTTCATAAGATCAGATCTCCTGTCTTGAAGGCCCGATGTTTGACCCGGGCGTTGTAGTAGAGCGATTTGCTGTTGATAGTCGGCCGCTCTAATTTGTGCTCGGTCCTTCTTCTCCAATAAGACGCCCAAGTTGTTTCGGAGTGCCGAGGTGTTGGCTTCATCATAGAAATGTTCGATCCTGTAACTGGGCAGTCCGATCTCTGCCGTGACCATTGCCTCAGTGCCGTAGCAGAGATTGAACGGGGTTTCTCTCGTAGGTGTTTTCTTCGACGTTCACAGTGCCCACAGGACCCGAGGTAGTTCCTCGACCCAGCCGCCTTGTCTTCCTTCTAGACAGGCTCGGAGACCGCGGATGACGCCTCGGTTCGCTACCTCTTCCTGTCCGTTGCATTGAGGATGGGCAACCGCGGCAAACTTCATCAATATGTGGTACTCGCTGCAAAGCTCTCTAACTTTGTCATTTCGAAGTTGGTCCTGTGGTCGGTGATGATGCATCTCGGGATCCGGAATCAGGTGATTATGTTGTTCTGCAGGAACTTTATAGTGGAGGCGGCGTCTAGTTTTCTGATGGGGACGGCCTCTACCTACTTTGTGAAGTAGTCTACCGCAAAGAGGATGTGCTTTTGTCCGCCCGTGCCGGTAGGGAGTTGGCCCACCATGTCCATCACCCATTGTGCGAACGGCCAAGGGGAACTGAGGGTCGTTAGCTCGGTAGCGGGGTGACGGGGTATGCTGCTGTGGAGTTGGCAGCTTTTGCATCTTCGGACAAGTTTCTCAGCATCCTGTGTATCCTCGGCCAATAATATCCTTGGAGCAGCGTATTCTGGATTAGGGTACGGGCCCCTTGATGTGCCTCCTGACCCCTTCGTGTATCTCTCGTAGAACATAGTCAGCTTCGTGGGGGTTGACACATCGGAGCAGGGACCGTGTGTACGACTTCTTGTAAAGGTTTCCATTGCTCTAGATAAAAAGACGATCTTTTGCCCGAAGGCGGTATGTAACACCCGAGTTCATTTATACCAATTCCAATTTCCGTATTTACTTATCCATGGTCTATTCTTGATTTAGCGTGTTTGGGTGCGAATGGTATTTTACTTTTTACATTGCATTCGACCCGACCCGCTTGCTTGAACTTGTTTGATTTATAGTTATAGGTTACCCTGACTCGTTGCTTTGACACGTGCATCTAGTATAAACTGCATATTGGCATTTCATGTGACATCGCATGTTTTATCATATAACATTTTAAATCATGAAAAATAATTTAAAATTGCATTTCATAGCCTGCTTGTTACCCCTAACCTTGTGGTAGCGCCCTTGCATCGTGTTCTCGTCCCGTTCAGTGAAACGGACGTATTTGGATGGCTACGCGCACGTACGTGCATCCGTTCTTAGGGGTATGCATTTTCTTTCACTGAGCATTCATTTTGAAATTTGGAGGTCGCATATATTTTTCATATTTTTAATCTGAATTTTTAGACCCGACCCGGGCGTGTTTTGGAGTAAGTTTGTATTTGCCAAATCTCAAAACGGACTAATATTATATTATATATTTCTTTATAACTTTCAACTAAAAAAATATATTTTATATTTTCTTTAACAGTTTATCTCTCTCTCTCTCTCACTTTCGCTGCACATGCATGAAAGATTCGTTACCCTTAAAATATTAACACGTCTCTTTCTCTCCTCCCTCTTCGTCTTCCCCATTATATTTTATTTTCCGCCTTCCTTCGCCGGCGCCCATCGCCCGCGCCCGTCGCCTCGTCATCGTCTCCTCACCTTGCCACCACCCTCGTCCACTCCTCGACCTCCTCTCTTCGCTCACCTCTTCTCCCCGGCACGAGGACCCAGAAACCCGCGACCACGACAGTCATCGTGCGTCGTCATCCCTGCCGCCGACGACTTCACTGTCGCCGTCACGCTCTTACCCACGACCTCTCCTCCTCGACCGCAACCCAACAGCCTTCTCCATCCTCGCCACCTGCAACCCCTTGCACCCCCTATGCACTTCGCCGGCAACCCCACGACGAAAAGCCTCGTCGTCTTCGCCTCTCGCTTTTCCCTCTGATCCAAACCCAGAGACCATCACAGCCCTTCCGCCCTTTTCTTCTTCTTCTTCTCTCTTTACTCTCTCCTTCTAAATCTTTTTCCAGTGATCGCCGGCAAATCCCATCGCCGGTGACCCGCGACTCGTCATCACTTCATCACGCCCTCGCCTCCTCTGTCCCTGTCCTGAGTCTTTATCTGATCATGTCCAGATACCTTCTGATGGGACTGGTGTATGGGAAATTGATCTCAATCTACTAAAGTTTGAATGTAAAGTTGCTTCTGGTTCATATGGTGACCTTTACCGAGGAACATATTGTACTCAGGATGTAGCAATTAAAGTACTCAAGCTTGAGCGTGTAAATGTGGACATGCAACGTGAATTTGCACAGGAAGTCTATATTATGAGGAAGGTCCGTCACAAGAATGTGGTGAAGTTTATTGGCGCATGTAGCAGGCCACCTGGCTTATGTATTGTGACAGAATACATGTTGGGTGGAAGTGTGTATGACTTGCTTCATAAACAAAAGGGTGTCTTCAAAGTTCCGGCTTTAATCAGGGTTGCAATCGATGTTTCCAAGGGAATGAACTACTTGCACCAAAATAATATTATCCATAGAGACTTGAAGGGTGCCAATCTTCTGATGGATGAAAATGAGATCATTTTACATGTGTTGGTTTCATAAAGTATTTATCAAAATGTGAACCACTGTGACTACGGAAGAGACAAAAGGGGCGTTTAGTACTAAAAAATTCTATAAATTTAACTCCTTGAGCTAAGGCAACATTTTTGGTGCAAACACGCTATCACCAGAGCCGTACGTGATGCCGACAATCCAGACGACATACCTTACTTGCGTGATCACCTTCGTGCGTTATTTGGAACCGTTCCGTGTACCGTGCGCGCGTCACGACTTTTCCCGCCGACGCGTGACGTTCCGTTTACCGCTTCGTGATCCGTCGAGGCAAGTGAAACTTGCTACATGCTATTCATTCTATTCCTATATTAATTTATCTATTTTCTTATTAAATCTATAGATAGAATCTAAAGCCATGAGTTCCAAGTTAACAACACGATGTTCCGTTTACATATTTCAGATCTAGAACTAGAAACCTAACTGTTGCATTTAGTTTACTAAACCTTGTAATAACATTTATATTTTAATCACGTAATAAATATTTACCTAGACTATGGTACCCTTTCTATAGTTTACTCTATTGGACACCCGTGTGCATCTTTAACCTGTTTTAGTTATAATTGCATCCATTGAACATAATTTACAAATCATTCCATCTCTTAGTACTTATTTACTTGAGTTTTAAACATCCATATTTATTATACTGTATTCATGTAATGATGAAACTATCCCTTAAACCCAAACTGATAACCGTGCATCAATATAATTTAAACTGTACCTAATTGCATACCACATTACATGTTCCAGTTTATTGTTCTGATAGTACCCGTGCTTGTTTATTTATAATCATGTCTATGTTAGTTTGATTTATGAGCACCCACATAACATTTTGTGCTACCTGACATGACCTGTTGCACTTCCTACTTGATATGACATGGTACCGTACACTCTTGACATGACATGACACCTACATGCACTACTTGACTTGACCTGATGTACCATGGCTTTACCTGTTACCTGATCTTGTGTCTAATGCCAACAAACCTGACCTGTTGTCCTTACGGACCGTTCTTGTTGTCTATCCAGACAAACCTGTACCTGCCTGATCCTGAGTTGGCATTAGCTCTAGATTAGTTTAATACATGACTTGAACACATATAACTTGGGGGTATGGGGAAATCAATGATGAAACCTGATTTGTAACTCGACAGTTGCTTGCTTTTACTGATCAGTTTTAGAGGCTAGGCCCGTCTCGGGATGATGCTACTGACATCATTCGTCTTTACATATTCCCTGTTTTAGTGCCTAGCGGCACGTCTCGGTTTCAGCCCGAGAGTCTTAGACCGTGGTCCCGGGCATGCACGGGATACTATTGAGTTACATCGATGATTCATCAAATTGATTTCAAAGACTTGAGAGTAGTTAACCCACTAGACCAGTTTAGATAACTCACTACACATTACCCCACTGTCCTTACATGTATCATTGTTATGGTTGTTTACGCTTTATGCTCATACTTGCATGTATTGCTACCCCTGTTTATATTATTGCTTGATGTTATGACGCGCTGACGTCTGGGTTTTGCATGGCGCATATTCTTCTACCTTTGTTGCAGACTGACCAGGAGTATTGCCGCTGTTAGATCGACCGGTAATGTTCCTGTCGGTATGTAGTTTTACTTTCCAGGTGTTTCGTTTATTGTATCTTTGCTTCCGCATATCATTATTTCTTGACTCATTCATTCTGGCTCATGGACATGTACTAGATAGTTTAGTTTACTTTCCTGTTTTTGATATCTCTACAGCCGTAATGTGGCTGTGGAGGGATTTTTCCTATCCACGGGTAGCATGGTTGGTTATGTCACATGCCCATCTTAACGTACTCTGGGAAGCAGGGCGTGACACGGTGTGCCTCTCCTCGGTCTTCCGGAAGCGTACCATCTTTTAGAAATTCCCCGAGGGGCTTCCTCCAATCTTAGCTTTCCTCTTAAGTCGTGTATACTTGGATCATTACCTCTTCGTCTTCCACGCTAGACCATGGAAAGACTTCGAAGAGGATATTCCCTTTATGGTTGGCCGTATAGGAAGAGGCGAGCTTGCTCAAAGCGTCAGCTTAGGTGATCAGGTTCCGGGGAATTTGCTCCACCTGGACTTCGTCGAAATTTTTGCAAAGTTTTTTTACCTCGGCTAAGTACTTTGCCATGAGCGGTTCCCGGGCCTCAAATTGCCCAGTCACTTGGCCGACGACCAGGGCAGAGTCGCTGCAAATTCAGATCGTGTTCAGCCCTACCCTGGAGGCGATTCACAATCCTTCTAACAAAGCCTCGTATTCCGCAGCGTTATTTAGCCCGAGCTTCAAAGAGTATTCCATCTCTGCATCATCCTGGCCTCGGATGATCAGGCCAGTCCCGCTCCCTTCCTCAGTAGAGGATCCATCCACATAGAGAACCCAATCGGGGATAGAGTCGGGTACTTCTTCGACCGAAGGTCGAGGTCTGGGGTCCCGTGCTCCTACTCCTTCTTTTATGGGAATGGTACATTCGACCACGAAGTCTGCTAGGACATGTGCTTTGATGGCTTGCCTGGGACGGTATTTGATGTCAAATTGGGATAATTCCCACCTCCATTTCTCCAGACGACCTGATGATTCGGGGGAGGCGAGAATAGCCCCTATAGGTCGCTCAGTAAGAACGGGGATGGTGTGCGCCTGGAAGTAGTGTCGTAATTTCCTTGAGGCGACGACAAGCGCTAAGACTATCTTTTCTATTGCTGGGTACCTTGTTTCCGCATCTTTAAAGACATGGCTTACGTAGTAAACCGGCTTCTGTACCCCTTCAACTTCTTTGACGAGCACCGAGCCTGCAGCCTGGTCGGAGACCGCAAGGTACAATAATAGTACATCTCCTTCAACTGGTCGGGTGAGCAGTGGGGGAGTTGTTAAGTGCGTCTTGAGTTGCTTGAAAGAGTTTTGACATTCCTCCGACCATTCGAATTTAGGAATCTTCATTAAGACTTTGAAGAAGGGGAGGCACTTCTCTCTAGATCGTGATATAAAGCGACTCAGAGCGGCCACTCTCCTTATGAGCCTCATGATCTCAACGTTGCTTCTTGGTGTGGCCATGTTGAGAATGGCGCTGATCTTTTCTGGGTTAGCTTTGATACCTCGGTAGGTAACCATGAACCCGAGGAATTTCCCGCTAGTGACTCCGAACGCGCACTTAGTTGGGTCCAGCTTCATTTGTACTTACGCAGGACATCGAATGTCTCGCCAAGATCTTTGGTGTGCTCGTCCGTTGAGGTTGATTTTACGAGCATGCCATCGACGTAGACCTCCAAGTTCCTCCCGATCTGCGGTTTGAACAATTTGTTAACTAGGCGCTGATATGTAGCCCCAGCATTCTTAAGACCAAAGGACATCACTTTGTAGCAGTATACCCCTCGATCCGTGGTGAACGCGGTGAGTTCTTCATCTGCCGGGTTCATCCGGATCTGATTGTAGCCAGAGAAAGCTCCATGAAGCTTAGCAATTCGTGGCCAGCTGAGCTATCCACTAGCTGGTCTATCCGGGAGAGGGGATAATTGTCTTTCGGGCAGGCCTTGTTCAGATCCGTGAAGTCGACATATATGCGCCACTTCCCATTCGCCTTTTTGACCATTACTATGTTCGCTACCCAATCCGAGTAGTCAATATTTCTAATAAAGTTGGATGCGAGCAATCTATCGACCTCGTCCTCAATCGCCTTTTGTTTGATCGGCGCAAAACTTCTCTTCTTTTGTCGGACGGGTCTGGCCTTAGTTCATACCATAATTTTGCATTATTATATTCCCCATTCTTATTCATTTTACAAATAAACAGATGCTTTTGACCCATGTCTGCTACATAGTTGCAGGTTACAGGTTCTCGGAACAAAAACAGTGAAATTGGCGAAAAGACGATACAAAAGTGAGACTACGACCATCAAATGAAGGATCTTGATCAAGCCTACAGTTTGGAGAATAAACGAAGGTCAACAAACAAGTTCACAAGTACAAAGTCAGTGCAAGGTTCAAGACTTTGACACGAAGCAAACGGTAAAGTCTACGACATTATTCACTGTGGAAATCTAGAAGAGAACTAGAAGACATTCTGAAGAACCAAGTGAAGAAACGAGAAGAAACATGCAACCAGAATCAACCCAAGAAAAATCAGCCAGCAATCTCCCTACTTGGCCGCGGAACCGCGGCCAAAACTTGCTATTAGCCGCGGATCCGCGGCCGCGCTAAGCCCATGTCGGTGGAAAAATTCTGTGGTCGCTGGCGGCGTGTTGACTAGTCTTTCTTAGGGGGTAAAATTGTAAATGCAGACATGACTCGAATGTAACCCTAGGGTTTCTATGATCTATAAATAGAAACCCTAAACCTCTTTTTGAGGCATGCCTCTTCTTGTGCCTCATTGTATCTATCAAAATTCAGAATTCAATTCCTGTAAATGTTGGAAGAGAGTATCAAATAAAAATTAAAGTAAGTTTCTTTTTATTGCCCTAGTTAAATTTTCTTTCCTGTCCTAATATAGATTTTTATTATCTGCCCTAGTATAGATTTTTCATTATCTGCCCTAGTTAGATAGTTAGAAAATGTTTATCAATTCCCTAATGAGTGAGTAATTCCTCACTTGTTAAGGTTAGGAATAGGGAAGGCTTGAGAGATGAAGATCTCTCGCCCTTTTCTTGCCCATCACATATTTTTATAGGACTCCATGCATACATACACGCACCGCTCCCTACGACACCCTATCCCACGAGGTAGCGGTGATACCGTAGTTTAAAAGACCGGTTGCGTATGGTTTCCATGGAGGTTAGGGTAAGAATTAAAAAATGAAGGACAAGAACCTAGAGGAAGAAACATTGTTTCTTCCCGATGGTACTAATCCACTTTATTAATTATTACCATAACACCTCATAGATCTAAATTAGGGCATTGAAAGCGGTGAGGAATATTGACTTTCCAAACTTAATCTAAACCTAACCCTAGCAAGATTTTAATCCTAGTCTAGATCAACTTAATTTTTAGATTTAATCAATCCGACAACAATCGGAATTAGCTCGTTAGAACAAATTGAGAATACACAAAATCCCTGTGGACCGACCCATACTCACCGGCTAGCTACCAAGCGACGCCGTTCTTGATTGCGGTTAATAAATTCTTTGATTCATCTTTTAAAAACGCACACGCGAAACCTCTTTCAATCAAATGGCGCCGTTGCCGGGGATGGCGTTGTTATTTTCTTTTTGTAATTTCGGGTTAATATAAAATTGAAAAATCATAAAAAAACTGAAAAATTATAAAAAAATTATCATCTTGTTATTTTGTAAAGGGTATTTTCTTTTGAATTGTGCAGGATCGAACAATGGATTCAGATCTGGAAAAATCCAGAAATCGAAACAGAAAACAGCAGATTTGAACATCAGAGGAGTACCATAACAGAACAACAGAAGATTTTTGGAGGTTTGAACCGACTAGCCGACCGCGCTTCCGCCGCGTTGACCCCCTTTTGACCGCGGTACCGCCGCGGGGTGGTGACGTCGTCAATTGAATTTTTTTCTATGAGCTCCCTTTCTTCTTCTCTAAACCCCCTGATATCTCCTCTGTAAAATTTCCTGCAGGATTCTTTGCGCCAAAAATTTCTCCCCCTTCCAATAATTGATCTTGTGCAGGATTCTTTGCGCTGCGATAAAAAAAATTTGTTTGCAAGTGATTGTGTTTATTGCTTTGGATATTTTAAATTGACTTTAAGGGGCTTTTACACCAATCCAGATTGGGTGGGGATTTCACTACCCTTCCCAGGACCCCAAAAATCATATAAGGCATATTGCATTGACCATCAATCTAATTAAAAAAAAAGATTAGACTCAGCCCTAAGGACTTCGCGCTCAATAGGACAAAGGACTAGTTATAGGCATCGACCGTTGATCTTAACCTGACTTTGTGGTGCCTAGGCTAGACAGATAGGGAAAGGTAACTTTAAAAGGCCCGTCTCACAGTGATTCGTGAGCAGATCCATCCTTTCTCTACTTGTGCTTACCTGGCCACAATTGGCGGTGAAGAGGCGGTTTGAGGTCCTACTTCTTGCCCTTTGGAACAGTTAGGAGCTATCTAGCTGACCTAGGTGACCCTAGATCTAGGCCTGATTGTGCATTTGTGGTTGATTGAACGTGTGTCTAAGCCTTTTATCGAAAATCTTTTTTTGCAAAAAGCTTCACATAAAAAAAACACAAAAAGAAAAAAAGGAATTTTTTTTTTTACAAAAACTTGCAACTTGTCGCTAAGAAATCCTTTCACCCCACATTCTTTTTCTTCTCCTTCTTACATCATGGGTACCCCACCTTCCAAAACTCTTGCCGAACTTTGGTACCCTCATCCAAATATTTCTTCATACGCGAATTGTTTTGGTCGAATTACGGACGACCCCTCCATATCCAAAATTTCTTTGAAAGATCGAATAGAAGCGTTTAGGAGAAACAGTTCGACTCCACAATCCACTTTGTATCAACCATTTCAACCTTCACCACCTTCTTATATTGATACTACTTTTTCGAGTCCTGTTGTAACTCCGAAACCCATGTCTATTGCTGAACATATAGAACAATCTCGTAACCGATCATTCACTCCTTTCAACACTTTTAGTTCTTGGGATCAACAAGTCCATTCACCTTATTATCCAAATGTTGATCCTACTCCTGTCCAACCATTCAATTCCTACCAGTCCTACCCGACTTCCGCACCTTCACTAGACATTGCTTCTACACAACCATTTGGGAGTTTCACATATCCAAACAACTTTGAATCTTTTACTAAAACCCCTTCACAACCCATGTCTAGTCTAAAACAGTCGTTAGAACCTTATATTGTAGCGACAAACAAACAGATGAGGAATTTGGATGCGTCTATTGCCGCCCTTAATTCATCAAGACAACCTAATGAACCGGTAGCTAGTTTCCAACTAGCTCTAAAAATTCCAATGTATAATGAGGCGGTTGGACAGATTAAGAATTTGAGTGGAGAGAGTGAGCTGTGCACCCATCCAAATCAAACCTACCCATCACCAATTGAATCCCACAACTCCGGTTTTCAAACAAGTGTCCCAAATGATTCACTAGTTAAAAATAAAACATGTAATGAGTTGTGCGACTTTATAGTGTTTGATTTACCTGATTGTGAAGAGCCCTTTTCGAGTGAACCCAAACCTAATTCTTTCGAACTTTACACCTCCAATCTAGAACCTGAATTGATAAATATCCATTCTTTTGATGAGGTGTCTAAAAAAATTGATTTTCACTTAATTGAGGATATTGACGCCGGGAATATTTTGGATGATGAACCCGTAGATTTGACTGAAATTTTATTTCCAATTCATCATCCTGAGTTATTAAATATTTCTCCCGAACCTCATATGCGTCTTGATTTTGATGATAATTGCATGGATGAGATAACTTTTGAGGAGAATTATGAGGATAGTATTGAGGAGAGTATTGAGAAGAGTATTGAGGATAAACTATTTTTGTTTGATGAGTCGGATTTTCCAATTCATCCTCGTGAACCTTTAACTGTTATACATCCTAAATCACCCCCCCTCATCCTTCCAATCATTCCGACTACACAAAAGATCATGCAGGAGGACCGTGAGCTTGAAAAATTTCTGTTCAATCACAGCAATTTCGACGCCACTAGTGCGTTCCTCTTTGAATCTGACACAGTTCTCACAGCTGATAACGATTACGAGTGTTTCAATTTTTCGGACCATTTTGAAGACTCACCGCCCGAGTTTGAGTCCTTTGAATTTTCAGATGAGTTAATTGAACCATCAGACTCAGTTGCTTACAGTCACTTCGAACCATTGATGGAATCCTTCGAGTTCGAGACAGATTACTTAGGTGAGAATAAGACTATCCCTAAATCACTCCTCTTCATCCTTTCCATCATTTCGACCGTGCAAGAATCCGTCGCGCTTCCATTTTCAATGGATGGTTTACCAAGTTCAACGTACCCATGTTTTCTTGCGAATCTTGAGGGATTTGACCCCATTTCTCGACGGGTTGATAGATTAGCACAATCGCTTTTAACACATCGGTCATCACAATTTGCGCTAATTTATTCACTCGATTTACACCCTCAAGTTCGTACTACACTTCTTTCTCTTTTCCGCCATTCATCTCCTATACCGAGACCATATTCCATCTTTCTTCCCATACGGTCTTGTGTGTTTCTCAACTCTTTTCTCTACACTCCATTCTTCCACCAACCCTACCATTATAACGATAAATTTTTTGAATGGTTGATGCTAACCTTTGACCTGTGTAAGGCCATGTATAGTTTGATTTTTCTCCCCCCTAACTCTAAACTTTAACGCTTAAAACAGTGGAAACACTGTCTCACTTAAGTTTGGGGGGGACCTTTTTGTATATATATTTTGTTTTCTTTTAACAATAAAAAAAATTGTAAATAAATAAACAGGGGAGTGCCGACATTTTCAACCCTCTTCGTGTAGCCTGACAGTGAGGACACTGTCAAGTTTAAGTTTGGGGGTGTGCTCGATAAGCTTTCTTCCTTCGCATTCATATGTACATCTTTGCATTTGCATACTTATTTTAAAACCCATAAAAGTTGAAAAGGTTGAAAAATTATAAAAATTAAAACATTCAATTTTGGCCATAATTAGCTTGAGTTTGACAAATAGGTTAACTAGCTAGGAACAACTAGACCTTAGACTTAGTAAATTAAAAACCCTAAAAATAACCTTTTTTAAAATTTAACGGTAGAAAGTATATGTTTTTGTAGTTTATTTAGAAATAGGCAAATTTCGAGTTGACTTCTTGGGCTAAGTTAAAACAAGGGAAAAGTATTGATATTTTTATTAAAGTATAAGTCTGAAAAATAATCCCTAAGCTTAAGTCTAAATTCTGAAAATATATACCCTACAAACTGCATAAACACAAACTTTGAAACTTGGAATAGTAGAAGAGACCTTGAAATGCTCTTATCTAAAGTCCTTAGTATGAAGGAAAATAAAATAAAAATACAAGTGTGAATAAAGAGAAAAAAATGAACACTGATTTTCGTAATTACTTAAGGTTGCATTAATAGAAAAAAATATTTAGCGAGGGTGCTTTATCACCTAGTGCCTTAGACCGACTGGTTTGGGAGTCACTGTTAAAGCCTTAGGTGTTACAAGACTAGGAATTATGCCTTAATGTGCAAACACATTTTGTAATCGGTCGTTGGTAGCTCAAGAAGTATTAACGGTCGCATGAAAAATGTGTGAGCAATTTCATCTAAAAATTCACCAATTGAAAAGTACTTTGGACGATAGACAAGAGTATGATAGCTTGATTTGAATTTCCAAGTGTATGGATAATATACACACACACGTAGGGGTATGTGATTAGGGTTTAGATGAGAAATATGAATGAAGAATATGACTTATATCTTTAATAGAGATGATAAAAATTTCTAAGTTGAGATAGAACCCTAGAAGGAAAACTTAAAAGATGCTAAAAGCTAAGTAAATTCACAATTATATATATAATCTTAAGTTAAATAATAAGGAAGTGTGAAAAATACGGATGGATAATTTATGAGTCGAAGATAATAGAATTCCTTGTTGGCAAACCTAATTGGAGAATAAAAGTTAATAGACCGAATTGATAGGATTTTGTGGGTAGTATCCGCTGAAAACCCTCAGGAGACAACACTCCTCCTACTAGGGACACTAGAGGTTTAACGGCTTCTTGCACGAGCTCAGTGCAATTGTGTTTCCCTGCGAAAGTGAGGCTAGGTCTTTTTCGAGAATAAAACTAGGTTTACTCGAGAACGAGCAAAAGATAAGTTTGGGGGTATTTGTTCATACCATAATTTTGCATTATTATATTCCCCGTTCTTATTCATTTTACAAATAAACAGGTGCTTTTGACCCATGTCTGCTACATAGTTGCGGTTACAGGTTTTCGGAACAAAAACAGTGAAATTGACGAAAAGACGATACAAAAAGTGAGACTACGACCATCAAATGAAGGATCTTGATCAAGCCTACAGTTTGGAGAATAAACAAAGGTCAACAAACAAGTTCACAAGTACAAAGGCAGTGCAAGATTCAAGACTTCGACACGAAGCAAACGGTAAAGTCCACGACATTATTTACTGTGGAAATCTGGAAGAGAACTAGAAGACATTCTGAAGAACCAAGTGAATAAACGAGAAGAAACATGCAACCAGAATCAACCCGAGAAAAATCAGCTAGCAAGCTCCCTACTTGGCCGCGGCCGCGCTAAGCCCGTGTCGGTGGAAAAATTCTGCGGTCGCTGGCGGCGCGTTGACTAGTCTTTCTTAGGGGGTAAAATTGTAAATGCAGACGTGACTCGAATGTAACCCTAGGGTTTCTATGATCTATAAATAGAAACTCTAAATCTCTTTTTGAGGTATGCCTCTTCTTGTGCCTCATTGTATCTATCAAAATTCAGAATTCAATTCCTGTAAATATTGGAAGAGAGCATCAAATAAAAATTAAAGTAAGTTTCTTTTTATTGCCCTAATTAAATTTTCTTTTCTGCCCTAGTATAGATTTTTATTATCTGCCCTAGTATAGATTTTGCATTATCTACCCTAGTTAGATAGTTAGAAAATGTTTATCAATTCTCTAATGAGTGAGTAATTCCTCACTTGTTAGGGTTAGGAATAGGGAAGGCTTGAGAGATGAAGATCTCTCACCCTTTTCTTGCCCATCACATATTTTTATAGGACTCCATGCATACATACACACACCGCTCCCTACGACACCCTATCCCACGAGGTAGCGGTGATACTGTAGTTTAAAAGACCGGTTGCGTATGTTTTCCATGGAGCTTAGGGTAAGAATTAAGAAAGGAAGGACAAGAACCTAGAGGAAGAAATATCGTTTCTTCCCGATAGTACTAATCCACTTTATTAATTATTACCATAACACCTCATAGATCTAAATTAGGGCATTGAAAACGGTGAGGAATATTGACTTTCCAAACTTAACCTAAACCTAACCCTAGTAAGATTTTAATCCTAGTCTAGATCAACTTAGTTTTTAGCGATAATCCATTCACAACGTTTGGAATTAACTCGTTAGACCAAATTAAGAAATACACAACATCCTGTGGACTGACCCGTACTCACCGGCTAGCTACCAGCGACGCCGTTCTTGATTGCGATTAATAAATATTTTTTATTCATCTTTTAAAAGCGCAAGCATGATAAATAGCATTTCAATCACCTTAGGGTCGACCTCGAGCTTGTGTGAGATAACTTTGGGGTCAATCTCGGTGTCTAGGCGAATACGTCTGAATTTCCTCGAAGGAAGCGGATCAAGTCATTGCGACGGTCTCCCATCAAAAGAAATCCGATCTGAACGGTTCGTCCATCGACCCCCTCGACGAGGGGGACTTCTGTCAGCGCTTCCACCGGGGCTCCTCGGATTTCTTTCTGGTCGTCGCGCGTATCCAAAGATCCATGGAAATCGTTTGTGTCCTCAAAGTCGTCGCTCTGCTTTCCGGCGGGAGACGTTGAGGTGAAGCAAATCTTGGCGATCTGCTGATTCCCGTAGGCCCGGCCTATCCCCTTTTGTTTAATAGAAATTTGACCACAAGGTAGTAGGTCGAGATTTGAGCCCGGAGGACGTTTAATGTCGGGCATCTCAGGAGGATGTTGTAGGATGAAGGAATCTTAGCGATGATAAAATCCACCGGTACGGTCCTCGTATGGCCTGCTTCACCAATGTTGAGGAGGAGGGTGACCACTCCCTCGGCCGGGATGGAGTGGTTGGTAAACCCCGCAAAGACATGGGAGGTGGGCCGTAGGTCGTGTAACATTTTGGAAAATTATAAATATTAATTTATAATTTTAAAAATAAAATAATGAGTTTATAAAAGTGATATCACATATAACTTTTGGTATCGGAATTATATCCGTAAAAATGTAGTTATTTCGATAAATATGAATAAAAGTGTGTGATATCATAGAAATGATATTTTTAATTAATTTAACATGACATTGTATTTTACATTAAACTAATGATATTTAAGGATAGACTAAATATCTCATATCTTTTATGTTATATGGATTTAAATTATAAAAATGGATTTTAAAGTGTAAAATGAAAGGTTATGATATTTGATAATTCTTTTAATGAATGTTATATTTTAACCTAAGCTAAACCCTCACAACACTACACCTTCAACCATGCTCAACTCCCTCCACCTCTTTCTTCTTAACTTTACACCTCCTCCTTCAAAATTAACGCATCCTATTTCACCATGTCACCCCCACCTCACAACTCTCCACCTCATGCTCTCTCTACACAACACAACACGTAGGAAATTCTTTAGCCTTCTCAACTGAACCATATGTGTATTCAAACTCCAAAATAATTTTCATAAGTGTTCATCGATCCTAATGAAGGAAACATTAATCCATTCATCAATTTGTACACAACATCAACCTAGAAGCCACTACAAACCTTAGATGCTTCCAAAAGCACTTCATGAACTGGTGTTTCATTGTACATAATCTCCATAGGTATAATTCCTTCCCTCCTTGCATATTCAGTATAGTTCTGTATCTGTTTTCATGTGCAGCATTATAAAAATTGTTGTTTTATGATATTTAGCCTACTATAATTGAATCTGGAACCAAAAGGTGTAACCACTAGAAAAACTAGCAATACCATAAGTATCATAAGACCACTATGAGACTTTACTCAAAGCCCGAGACCCTATCTCCATGATTGACCCGGCGAGAACCCCTTATTGGCCGATGTCGCCGGATTTTTTATGAGGGTCGGTGTTGGATTTTCTTCTGTGGCGTTAGTTTGGTAATTTATAAGTTGTTGTATTGTTTGATTTGTCCCAATAATTATACTGTAAAATATGGAGATGTTTTAGTAAAGGTTTTATTAAATTTCCGATATTCCGATACGGGTTTTTCGTATTTTGTACTGCGGCTGAAACATCGGCGTTCGTTCGTTGATTTCGGTGGCATTTGTTCTTTTTTGGGTTAAATATACTGCAGGTTCTAACCTATGGGTACCGATCTCATTGTTTTGAGTTTTGATATGATATTTGCGTCGATATGATATAACTACGATTATAGGTACGATCGCGAAGGTTTTCGAGACGGAGTTGGCGGACATAGCAGCATGGATTTTAGTAAGCTCGACAAGTTGGTGAGTAGATTTATATCTACGGGGCAAGTCGGGTGGATAGCGTATAGCACCCCCGCAACCTTATAAATAGTAGTATGATATATAGTTAGTTTTAGTATTTATTCAAGATACGGATATTGGAGTTAATTTGCATCTAGCATGATATTCATTTGCATGTAGTTTACTTATGGTTTGGTATATTGGTACGAAGGACCATGCCGTACTAGAGATGATTTAGATATAGTGATAATGTAAGATATTATACGAGGAATTATACCGTATTGGTGATGACGAGTTCATATGCCAAATAACGGCCCGGTTTCCTTTAGACTAGTAACATAATGTTTTATTTCGTTTTAGAACATAATACTCGAATGAGCTATACTTTTTTTAAAAACTAACGATTCGTTTCCCTTTTTGATGATAAAAGACAAGGATGCGATGCCAATTTCCAAAACAAATATCCATTTTCAATCTGAGGCAGCTTCCTAATTTCAAAACCAATGTTTCGTTCATTTTCAAAGATAATGGTATAGCTCATAGGAAGTAGTTACATTTATTAGTTACGCTTAGAATTACTTTACTTGTTCGCGTTATGATTATTGATATTATACGTTTCCGTAATACGAACACTTTGATAGAACACTGCACAACTACCAATGAGTAGTATATTGCACAAGCACGTACACATATGTTACACTACACCTCATTGGTACTGCCATATCACTATATGACCGTTATGTTATGTAATACATATATAGATGTTGATATGAGTAGGCTATTACACCTTTAGAACATTTGCAAAAATACTAATGATTGCCACGTTGCACGAGCACAGACGCGTATGATATACTACATATCATTAGTAGTGCCATGACACAGTAGAATTGATATTTTTGTACTTGTATGATTATTTACGCAATCTTTCTTTATTACCTATTGTGTATTGCAAATACCGGTACCATGGATATTTATATTTGATTCTTATGGGTTTTCTGGATGTTTTACTTTTGATGATATATATCGGTGGTATGGGACGCTATTATATATGTATATATATAATATATCATCAGAATGATCTATATAAGTATTCTCATTCTTTACTTGATATTATGGATATGATGAGTTTACGTCCACCATGAGTTTGATGTTTTCTGATTATTTTATTCCGAACCGAGTGGGGGGCTATACGGTTTCGGACTTGTTACTTATCCGGACTGAGTGGGGGAGATATACAGTCGGATACATGGTGGACCCAGATCGAGACCGAGGGGCAGGATAGCCGCAGTTGAGGCAGGAAGCCTAGCGAGGATACTCGATACCTGAGATAGAGATGAGCACGGCAGATATCCAGGGGATACTGACCAGGGTTCGACTTGGGCACGGCGAATATCCAGGGGATATCGACCGGGACCAGGGATATCGGGTGACGATCATCTGTTGAGATGGTATCGATGATATCTGTATTTGCGTGTCGGTGATGGACACGAGAGATTTGAGGATTTACGCATCGATGATGGACACAAGAGATTTCTGATTTCGGGTGTCGATACTGGACATCCATATATATTGATATGTTGCTATCATGAGTTACACAGTTAGATTACAGTTATTGTAGCCGACTGGGACTGGTTCGGGGGACAGTACCTGCATATCATTTTCCGGGCATTTGCATATAAAAAGGAATTCAAAAGCGAGCTATAGCCTCCTTATTTTGACATGTCTGATATGACACTGGGATCTTTAAATTATAAACCTCTAAACATTCTTTACTAAAACAGCAGGACGTATATCTTAAATAAGATACCTATTATATTTCATACTATCCGCTTTTATGCCATGACATATCTATTCCGCGGCTATTTTAAAGAAGAGCTTTATATATATATATATATTCGGCTACCTTTAGGATTATACCTAGATACAGGTCATTTGCATTTGATATGTTCTACTATGCGATCGCATGATAGATATTGTTGCATTTACGATACATATGCATATTATATATTATATTAGTACAGATTATGATAGTACTATACTTATGACCTAGGTATCGTTGTGCATTTCGATTTCTACCTTGTGATGTACTTTTATTCACTGAGTTGGCAATCCACCTCCGTTGTGCCACAGTTTCTTGCAGGTTTTACTGCTTGGATTATCAGCGGCTTGGGCACACATTCCTTTCGGTGATTGCTTTGGTAAGTGGGTTACTATTGTATCGTACTCACATTTGGTTATTCATATATTCTTGTATCTAGTAAAACTCCATCAACTTAGAAATGGTATACTGTGGACTTAGAAGTAAGACTTAGAATTTGTATGTTGTGATGTCGTACTCATTGGAGTCGACTTTTTTTACATCGTTGCTTGGTTGCTCTGCCGTTGGGCGTGGAAGCTAGCTCCCGTTGGGATGCTATTATATTATTATGTTGTATGGGGTTTTTATGCAAAATTTACAAAGGAGGTGTTGTCGAATTTCAAAACGTCATAAATGCTCTTCAAACATACTTAGTTAAACTTAAATGGTTGTTTTAAAATGATTCCATTTGATGCCTATTTTAAACCCCACCTCCAATATTTTCAAAAAGGGTTTAGATTCCGGGCTTCGGCTTATTTCAACCACGTCCGCATCTTTAGATATCACGTGATTTAAGTGCCGGTCACGTGCCACAATTGGGTCGTGACAAAGTTGGTATCAGAGCGTTTGGTTTAATCTTTATTCGAGTCTAGGTTTGGATATATGGGGTTTACGTATATGCTTTTGTTACCTAGACTTTACATTATAGAACTTCGACTCGACTTTGGGGGGTCTTATACCCGAATTTTCGTTATATAGGATGACCTTTGTTGATGGAGTGGGTACTAAGTAGAGTGACGTACCGTACATATGTTCCGCGACATATTTACGATATGATACTCCGTCTAAGTTACCTTAGGATTTATATCTTGAGATCTTCCTTCTATTCGTTCCGTTGATCTATCCTCGTCATGCATGCCGATTGTTTCGGTCGCCATGTTTACATGAGCCGAGAGGACTGCGATTAGAGATATGGTCAGAGCAGACTTGTCTGGGACAAGGACTGACCAGGATGACATTCCGGTGATATAGAGACATGTCGTTTATTTATATTCGATCAGGTTCTAATATTGAAGCGATTTTCTTCGGGATCCGCACCAGATGGTCGAGTCATTGCTGGAGATCAGCCGGACTTGAGGCGTGATGCTTACCCTCTCCGAAGATCGTGGTGTTGTGTACTGTTCAGACAGCGGTACCAATCATTGCTGAAGTTATCGAGATGTTGTTTCCAGAGTTCAGGAAGTAGAAAGTTGCAAATGTTTACAACTGTAGATGGAAAAAAGGGTTCGTAGTCGTTCAGATGTTGGATGGCTAGGACATTTAATCCGTTGTGGTGCTCCGATGTGAAGTCAGGAAAATTAGTTAGCTTCTTCCGATGGGTCTTGATCAGACCTGGTGCAAATCGTTCGAGAAAGAGATCGTGTAGTAAGTTTCTTCCGATAAATTAGGATGAGTTTCGAAGATGAGCTTAGCCAGATTCTTCTACAGAGTATTAGAAACGCCGGATTCATGTTTCTGAGTTTTGTAAGACTCCGAGCTTGGTCATAACCAAGTATGACTTACAATTCGCGTGGTTATCACGATACGCTCCTTAATTGATTGATATTGGAGAGTAATGGGACAAGAGATTGGTGTGATGTTTCAGTGGAAAGTTATTCTTCACCGTCGATATTGAAGATTTGATGCATATACTGAGATGCATACGACTGCACTTTCAGGAGGAGATCTTAAGGAAATGACAGATGTTACGAAAAAGAAAGTGGATTCAGTAATAAGTGCTGGTTCCGGACAGGCTGGATAGCTGAGATCAGCAGGAGACTTGAAGGGGTTCTTTTTAGAAGTTGATAATAAGTAAGATTGGACTCAGTATCAGTTGTTGACACACAAGCAGAGGATAGAGATTTCCGTCATCAACATGTTACGTTGCGAAAGACTGGACCACTGGCTAAGGAGATGTGATAAGAGGTATCAGCAGTAGGACTGATTGTGTCGTTGCTCCTCACCGGACGAGTGTATGAAGAGACCCTAACGTTAGAGATCCACAAGAAGAACCAGAATTTAGAGACAGAGAACGTTAGATCGTGGCAGACGGTAAGTAGTAATCCTTGCTATGCCATTTCCGGGTGAATAAATACCTTTCAATATTGAAGAAGATATACTTCGATGTCATTTGAGTTCGAATTGCATTTTTATGATCCAAATATTTTGATTTCAACATTGAAGAAAGGAAAACTCAACGTTCGTTATTTTGACATATGTATTTTGAGGATCTGTAGGTCACATGATGTTTTGTGCACACCAGGTTCACTTCATGAGATTTCCGTGTACAGTGATTTCACTTTGATTTATGTTTTGTGCACACCAGTTGCACTTGTTTGAGATTTTCGTGTAAGGTGACTGCACTCGAATGGAGTGTTGTGTACACCGGATGTACTAAACCGATATCTTCCATGCACATCAGTTGCACATGATTAAGAGATTATATATATATATATATATATATATATATATATATACTCTAAGTATACTCGGTATAATTTTGTGTACACCAGTTGAACGTTTTGATGTTTTGTGCATCCCGATGCACTTGAAATTTATTTGTGCACCCTGATGCACTTGATTTAGATTTTGTGCACCCCGAGACACTTGATACTATTTTGTACACTTTTGTTCCATGCACAGTTGATGCAGTGGATATTGTTTCGTGCACACCTGTTGCACTTAGCGCTATTTTGTTTTCATGCACACCGTGACGTGTGGTTTGAGATTTGCATGTAAACCGTTAGGGTTGATTTTGTTTTCATACTTTGCACTTGATAGGATATGTTATAGAGTTGATTTCTATATTTTCGCTTGGTCGTGTGCTACAGATATTGCACTATGACTATGATATTGATTGTGTATTTGGTATTCTGCGTCATAACTGGAGTAATTCTCATAACAACCGCTGGAGTTACAGTTATGTGAATTTATATCTTTTGATGTTTTCACGCACACTGTTGCGTTATGTTGCGTTTTAGCTCATGTGGGAATTTGAAATTCCATTATATTGAGCGGACTATGTATTTTAAAATTTGGATCCCGATAAGTTGTTTTAAATCGAGTTAATTGAATTGAGAAAAATGTTTTACGATGGGGATTAAATTTAAATTCGGGGACCGAATTTCTTTAAGGGGGAGAGATTGTAACATTTTGGAAAATTATAAATATTAATTTATAATTTTAAATCTAAAAATAATGAGTTCATAAAAGTGATATCACATACAACTTTTGGTGTCGGAATTATATCCGTAAAAATGTAGTTATTTCGATAAATATGAATAAAAGTGTGTGATATCATAAAAAATGATATTTTTAATTAATTTAACATGACATTGTATTTTAAATTAAGTTGATGATATTTAAGGATAGACTAAATATCTCATATCTTTTATGTTATATGGATTTAAATTGTAAAAGTGGATTTAAAGTGTAAAATGAAAGGTTATGATATTTGATAATTCTTTTAATGAATGTTATATCTTAACATAAGCTAAACCCTCACAACACCACACATTCAACCATACTCGACTCCCTCCACCTCCTTCTTCTTAACTTTACATCTTCTCCTTCAAAATTGACACATCCTACTTCACCATGTCACCTCCACCTCACAACTCTCCACCTCATGCTCTCTCTACACAACACAACACCTAGGAAATTCTTTAACCTTCTCAACTGAACCATATGTGTATTCAAGCTCCAAAATAATTTTCACAAGTGTTCTTCAATCCTAATGAAGGAAACCTTAATCTCTTCATCAATTTGTGCACACCATCAACCTAGAAGCCACTACAAACCCTAGATGTTTCCACAAGCACTTCATGAACTGGTGTTTCATTGTACACAATCTCCATAGGTATAATTCCCTCCCTCCTTGCATATTCAATATAGTTCTGTATCTGTTTTCATGTGCAGTATTATAAAAACTGTGTTTTATGATATTTAGCCTACTATAATTGAATTTGGAACCAATAGGTGTAACCACTAGAAAAACTAGCAATACCATAAGTATCATAAGACCACTAAAAGACTTTACTCAAAGCCAGAGACCTTATCTCCATGATTGACCCGGCGAGAACCCCTTATTGGCCGATGTCGCCGGATTTTTGATGAGGGTTGGTGTTGGATTTTCTTCTGTAGCGTTAGTTTGGTAATTTATAAGTTGTTGTATTGTTTGATTTGTCCCAATAATTACAGTAAAATATGGGGATGTTTTAGTAAAGATTTTATTAAGTTTCCGATATTCCGATACGGGTTTTTCGTATTTTGTACTGTGGCTGAAACATCGACGTTCGTTCGTTGATTTCGATGGCATTTGTTCTTTTTTGGGTTAAATATACTGTAGGTTCTAACCTATGGGTACCTATCTCATTGTTTAGAGTTTTGATATGATATAACTACGATTATAGGTACGATCGCGGAGGTTTTCGAGACGGAGTTGGCGGACATAGCGGCATGGATTTCAGTGAGCTCGACAAGTTGGTGAGTAGATTTATATCTGCGGGGCAAGTCGGGTGGATGGCGTATAGCACCCCCGCAACCTTATAAATAGTAGTATGATATATAGTTAGTTTTAGTATTTATTCAAGATACGGATATTGGAGTTAATTTGTATCTAGCATGATATTCATTTGCATGTAGTTTACTTATGGTTTGGTATATTGGTACGAAGGACCATGCCGTACTAGAGATGATTTAAATATAGTGATAATGTGAGATATTATACGAGGAATTATACCGTATTGGTGATGACGAGTTCGTATGCCAAATAACGGCCCAATTTCCTTTAGACTTGTAACATAATGTTTTATTTCGTTTTAGAACGTAATACTCGAATGAGCTATACTCTTTTAAAAACTAACGATTCGTTTCCTTTTTTGATGATAAAAGACAAGGATGCGATGCCAATTTCCAAAACAAATATCCATTTTCAATTCGAGGCAGCTTCCTAATTTCAAACCAACGTTTCGTTTATTTTCAAATATAATGGTATAGCTCATAGCAAGTAGTTACATTTATTAGTTATGCTTAGAATTAATTTACTTGTTCGCGTTATGATTATTGATATTATACGTTTCCGTAATACGAACACTCTGATAGAACACTGCACAACTACCAATGAGTAGTATATTGCACAAGCACATACACATATGTTACACTACACCTCATTGGTACTGCCATGTCACTATATGACATTTATGGTATGTAATACAAATATAGATGTTGATATGAGTAGGCTATTACACCTTTAGAACATTTGCAAAAATACTAATGATTGCCATGTTGCACGAGCACAGACGCGTATGATATACTACATATCATTAGTAGTGCCATGACACAGTAGAATTGATATTTTTGTACTTGTATGATTATTTACGCAATCTTCCTTTATTACCTATTGTGTATTGCAAATACCGGTACCATGGATATTTATATTTGATTCTTATGGGTTTTCTGGATGTTTTGCTTTTGATGATATATATCGGTGGTATGGGACGCTATTATATATGTATATATATAATATATCATCAGAATGATCTATGTAAGTATTCTCATTCTTTACTTGATATGATGAGTTGACGTCCACCATGAGTTTGATATTTTCTGATTGTTTTATTTCGAACCGAGGGGGGGAGCTATACGGTTTCGGACTTGTTACTTATCCGGACTGAGTGGGGGAGATATACAGTCGGATACATGGTGGACCCGGATCGAGACCGAGGGGCAGGATAGCCGCAGTTGAGGTGGGGAGCCTAGCGAGGATACTCGATACCGGAGATAGAGATGAGCACGTCCGATATCCATGGGATACTGACCGGGGTTCGACTTGGGCACGGCGAATTTTCAGGGGATACCGACCGGGGCCAGAGATATCGGATGACGATCATCTGTTGAGATGGTGTCGACGATATCTGTATTTGCGTGTCGGTGATGGACACGAGAGATTTGAGGATTTTCGTGTCAGTGATGGACACAAGAGATTTCTGATTTCGGGTGTCGATGCTGGACATCCATATATATTGATATGTTGCTATCATGAGGTACACAGTTAGATTACAGTTATTGTAGCCGACTAGGACTGATCCGGGGGACAGTACCTGCATATCATTTTTCGGGCATTTGCATATAAAAAGGATTTCAAAAGCGAGCTATAGCCTCCTTATTTTGACATGTCTGATATGACACTGAGATTTTTAAATTATAAACCTTTAAACATTCTTTACTAAAACAGCAGGACATATATGTTAAATAAGATACCTATTATATTTCATACTATCACGTCTGCTTTTATACCGTGACATATCTATTCCGCGGCTATTTTAAAGAAGGGCTTTATATATATATATATATTCGGCTACCTTTGGGCTTATACCTAGATACAGGTCATTTGCATTTGATATGTTCTACTATGGGATCACATGATAGATATTGTTGCATTTACGATACATATGCATATCATATATTATATTAGTACATATTATGATAGTACTATACTTATGACCTAGGTATCGTTGTGCATTTCGATTTCTACCTTGTGATGTACTTTTATTCACTGAGTTGGCAACTCACCCCCGTTGTGCCACAGTTTTTTGTAGGTTTTACCGCTTAGATTATCAGCGGCTTGGGCACACATTCCTTTTGGTGATTGCTTTGGTAAGTGAGTTACTATTATATCATACTCACATTTGGTTATTCATATATTCTTGTATCTAGTAAAGCTCTATCAACTTAGAAATGGTATACTGTGGACTTAGAAGCGAGACTTAGAATTTGTGTGTTGAGATGTCGTACTCATTGGAGTCGACTTTTTTTATATCGTTGCTTGGTTGCTCCGCCGTTGGGCGTGGAAGCTAGCTCCCGTTGGGATGCTATTATATTATTATGTTGTATTGGGGTTTTATGCAAAATTTACAAAGGAGGTGCTGTCGAATTTCAAAACATCATAGATGCCCTTCAAACATACTTAGTTAAACTTAAATGGTTGTTTTAAAATGATTCCATTTGATGCCTATTTTAAACCTCACCTCCAATATTTTAAAAAAGGGTTTAGATTCTGGGCTTCGGCTTACTTAAACCGCGTCGGCGTCTTTAGATGTCACGTGATTTAAGTGCCGGTCACGTGCCACAATTGGGTCGTGACAGGTCGGACGGTCCCAGCCCCATACACTTGTAACATTCGTACAAGAGGATGTCTGCCGAGCTCCCGGAATCGACCAATATCTTTTGTACCTCGTAACGGTGGACCTGGGCTGTTATAACTAGGGGGTCATTGTGAGGCAAGGATATACCATGGAGGTGGATCTCTTGTACCCTCGACTGGTAGTAGGTGGCGGTTTTCGCGATGACGACCATGATGGGCTCGATCGTCCTGCCCTTCTTTTGGGGTGGATCTCTTGTACCCTCGACTGGTAGTAGGTGGCGGTTTTCGCCGGCTGCACGAGTAGATTTTGAGATGACGACCATGATTTGCCCGATCGTTAACTCCCCGGGAGGGGGCTGATTCTCTTGCTCCCGGTCTTCCTGCCGCTTGTCACGCAGGTACTTCGTTAGGTGGCCAGAGCGGATTAACTCCTCAATGTAGTCACAGAGTTGTTTGCAGTTTTCGGTCGGGTGACCCTGCGACCTATGGAAGGCGAAGTACGGTTCCTGGATATGCTTAGCCGCTCTTTGGGTGACTGGCGGGTGCATAAAGAATCTCTCGCATTTCGCTTCCTCCAATAGCTTGGTCTGAGAGATGTTAAGAGGAGTGTACTCCTGAAACTTCGGGGAGTATAGTTTTGGCCGGTCGACCCTCTTCTTCTCTTCTCTGCCCCTCTTCTTTTGGTCGGCTTGGTCGCCCCGGGGCAGGTTGGCGTTCACCTCCGACTCGAGTTTGATCTCCCACTCGGTCCAAGCTTTTACCTCGGCCATGGTCTTAGGTTGTGCTAATGCAAAAGAGCGGAGCCACTCTTTTGTGCCTAAGACCCGACCTTAGTGCGGTGATGTCAGTTTCATCCCAATGCTCGGGGACCTCGAGGAGAGCATTGTAGAAACGAGTGACGTATTCCTTAAAGGATTCCTTGTCCTCGCTCTTTATGGTGAACAGGTAGTCGACTGTTCTCTTTTGTCGTCGATTCCCGACAAAGTGGCTGAGGAATTGGGTGGCCAGCTCACCGAAGGTCAAGATGGAGCGTGGCATGAGTCCTCGAAACCAGTCCCGGCCAGCCCGGATGAGGGTGGCGGAAAAAGCTCGGCATTGGGCCGCATCGAAGTTATCCTGGAAGCTCATTCCCATCGTAAATGCGTCTGGATGGTCCTTCGGATCGGATTTCCCGTCGAAGAGGGCCACCTTGGGCGGTTTGTTCGTGGACGGGACGTACTCAGCTAGCAGTTCTTCCGTAAAGGGTTTCGTCAGCGAATTGGCAGAGTATCGGGCCTCTTCGCTGGACGCTTGGCCATCCCGGTGTATGCCCTCGATTTTCTTCTCGAGGGCCTCGAGTCGGTGGTGGTAACCTGAGGATTCTGCACAGTCGGAGTGGTGACTATCCCCGCTCCGGGTCTGCGCCAGTGTGCGGCTTCGATTCCGCTCCATCAGATTTCGCAAATCCTCGGGCGAGATCCTTCTCAAGTGGTCCCGGCGTTCGTCGTTCGCGCGACCCCGGCAGGAAGGGAGGTGTCGGTCATGCCTGGAAGCAGGCGAGCTGACCGATACCTCCTCGAGGGGCGAGAACGCGCGGTGGGCATTGGACCGGGGTGTCGAGCTGTCCGGCACCCAGTGGGGCATGGAATTAATCACCGCATGTGTGTGACGGTGACCGAAGTCGGCACGCCGACGCCCTGTGACGCTGGGATGAACGTGAGTCGGATTAAGGGCTGGAGCATGTCCGTCTGCCCTTCTGCAGGCATCGTTATCCTAGAGAGGGGGAACTGTGGCCTGGTGGGTGTGGCCCGCTGCTTGGACGCGAACGAGGGCATCCACCAGTGATGTGAGCCTTTCTATCCAAGCGGATAAGACGCGGATGGCGTTAGGAGGGGGAGGCGAGCCGCTTCCGCCTCCGTTGTGGCGGCTCGTACTTGGATCATTGCGGTCGTCGCTCGCCATTGGATCGAGGGCGGAGGATCAACTTTTGTTGGTGGAACAAAATAAGTCTTTCTTTCCCACAGACGGCACGAAGGCCTTAATCTCCTTCAGATGCTGTCCTCTGTTGATCTGTCGCGAGCGTTGCTGGACGGTTGAGATTGGATTCGGAGGTTGCCTCCTTAAGTGTGTGGATCTTAATGGGTTAAGTTTGAGGTAGAAACTGAGCTACCTGCAAAGAAGTCCTAGGGCGGGTGGCCACCGTAGGACCCTCCGACGATCAAGTTAGCCGAGGAATTTAAGCAGAGTAGTGGCTTATTGGGTTCAAGTTGTCTTACCTGAGTCGTCTGAGAGAGGAGTTTTATAGTGGTCGTATGGAGCGAGCAGGCGCGAGATCTTCGCCTTCGGTTACGCCCCTGACGTTATGCGTGCGTGAATGACGGGATCCCTTCATTAATGACGGGATACACCCATTAATGGGGGGACGCACTAGCGTGGGACGCGGGACGTGGGGCGGCGGTCATCTCGCTTTGGCGAGATACACGGAGCCGTTGTGGAGGCGCTAGGGCTCTGTAATCTCGGTTGATCGGGGGAGGCCGAGGTAGCTCGGCACATCAGGGTCTCGAAGATGAGCGGGAGGCCGAGGAAGCTCAGCATGCTTGGAGCTCGGAGACGAGCGGGAGGCCGAGGAAGTTCGGCACGAGAGATAGCTCGGAGGCGAGCGAGGAGACCGAGGAAGCTCAAAGACGAGTTGTTGGTAGTCTCCTAGGTGTAGGTGGAATATCTTCAGGGGGGTCTCCTGAAAGGTCAGGTACGTCCACCGAGAAGGGGCCCCGGTCAATGTCCCCGATGCGGCTCATTTATTCCACCCCCGTAGAGTCTGGGACACGTTATCTGCCACGTGTCATGATCTGAGGAGACCACTTATGAGCATCATCACTTGGCTTTGAAAAGCAGTAGGTTTAGGTTCATGACTAAAAAAAAAGTTGTGGAAAACTCTCTAAGCTTAAAAATTCTTGTGTTTGGTCCTTATAGTGCATTTACTATTGTTTTATGCCAACACCATCTTTTTAGATAAAGTACTACATTTATTTTTTAAAGTACTATAGTGATTTTCAAAGTACTAAATTTATGTTATAAATTACTGCATTTGTGTTAAAATACCACATTTGATATGAACTGTTATATTTTTAATAAAATTACTATATCTATTATATTTGACATATTTCAATATAAATGTAGTACTTTACAATATAGATTTAGTATTTTGAAAGATAGCTGTAGTATTTTAAAAGGTAAATGTAGTAGTTTACCTGAAAAGACAATGCTGGCATAAAACAATAGTAAATGTATTATAAGGACTAAAACACAAGAATTTTTAAGTTTAGGGAGTTTTTCACAACTTCTTTTAGGATAAGGATGTAAACCTATTACTTTTCAAAGATAGAGACTTAGATTTACTTTCCCCCAGATTTAATTAGTATTTTTGTTATCGCTTTGATGCCCAAGTTAGATAGAGGTTGAAAAAGTTAACATGAAAAGGTTGTGGTTGCGGTGATAATACTCACTCGTCAAATTTATACATATTATTTTAGATTGTCATCTTAAATAGGATTGGAGATTTGGTTTTTTATAAAAATTCCAACTTTAGATGATAAACCATTGAACAAAATGTTTTGTTCATGGTAACTTGACATACCAAGCAAGATTAGATACATATAGATAGCAGAATAAAATGTTTTATTTATCATAGCTACTGTATATTTGCATATATTTCATTTCTGTTGCATTCACAATTATGGGATTCTTTAATTGCTGAGAAATTGTTCTCCGTTCTCCAATAAAAGTCTTTTGATGTATTAATATATCACAAAAAATGCCATAAACTTGACGAGAAATGCGAGAAACTAAAAGAATGTTTGAGCGTAGATATATGGATCACGTAGATTTATCATTCAATGTCTTTTAGACGAAAATGGATTATCCATGATTCATAGCATGATACACGGACAACGGAAGAGATTGAAACACAAATTAGACCCAATTATAAGAATAATTTTTTAAAAAAAACACCCAAATCTTGAGTGAGTTTGTTTGATGGAGGAATAGTTTCTCTGGCCAATTATTGATTAATAAAATTTTCAATCTGCTAACAATCATTTTCATGTTTTCATCGTTTCTTTTAGAATTGCCCCTCAACATTATGATTTGTTTTTTCAAAGTGGCCACAAATTTTTTATCCCCTCAAAGTGCAGCACAAATTCTTCTTTCCTGAAAGCCAAATAGTGTATGTATTAAAGCCAAAATCGACAACTCGAAGGCTTCACATAGTCACAATTCTTGTAGGCTTCTCGATTTTTCTGGTTTTTCTAAAAATAATGGTTACCACTGCTCATCCAGATTCGGGTTCTCTCCAATATCATTTTGTACCAAAAAATTATTATAAATCACCACGATCACTAATTTTGTCGATAAGAAAGACACAAGCATATAAACATTTATGGACGACGTAATCATGAAAATAAATTTTGCAATTTCTAAAATATGTCGGAGAGGATCATGAATGTTCTCTCCGCCTCATCTCTCAGCACCTGGGCTTTTCGGAATGACTTTATATAAGTTATTTTATAATGCAAAAACAATTTTTAGAAAAAAACAACCGTGATCATTATAAACCAAACGGAACAAAATTGTTATCTTCAGTTCCAAATAAAGCCATGTATTATTAAATTTTTTGATGAATTAATTCTAACATTTCCATTATGAATACGGGTATTAAAATATAAAAATAAATCTCTCAACCATCATCACAGAGTTATGGTACAACACTCAAATTTAATGCTCAATTCTCATCACAAAGTTACGGTACAACACTCAAATTCAATCCTCACCGGATCGTACATGCTAAAAGACAATTGATATAAATTAAATATACCATTGTAAGTAAGCTCAAGCCTCGGTCTAAACGGCCCTCGGCCTGCATGTCCGTGCCAGAACATAAAACTAAATCCTTCCAACTCTTACCATGCCTTCGGAGCTGCGGGCTGCGGCATGGACATTTATGATTATTCGAAAATTAATTATGATGTCATGGGTACAGAAAATTCAGATTTGGTTCTCCAAAAACATGGGTACTAACCGATGGGCCCACCAACACTTTACAGAACAGAAACTCGAAGGCAGAAGACGATTTATTTATTTTTATTTATTTTATTAATAAATCCATAGACGAAGGAAGCGCTCATGAGAAAATTCCAATATTATTTTTTTCCCCACAAAAATCCCAAAATTAATGGACCCCCAAAACTATATAAATTCAAACTTTATAAAGCAGCTGAGGCCCGATCGCAATTACAAAGCGATAGCGAGCGCGAGATCCCAATTTCTCTCAATCAAAATTAGGGTTTCGTTCATTCGTTCTTGATCTCTATGATTATAAAGCGCAATTCGAGATCCTCAATGCCATCGATGAGGCGCTGCGAGGCCCAATCCTACGAGGACGAGGACGACGGCGACGGCGATCGCAGGGTCCAGCAGCACAAGCCTTTCAAGAAGCGGATGAAGGCCGATCCCTTCCCCCTTGAGACGCTCGGAAACTCGTTCTCGCTAGGGTTCCGGCGAGACGACGCCGTGACGTCTTCGTCGCCGTCGACCGATGCGTCTTGCTCCAGCGATCAGGTGATCTCTAAACGATTCTCTGATTCGAAAGCCCTAGAACCGAGTTTTGATGGGAAAGATGGAAACTTTGTCTCTTCGAGACCTAATTCGATCTCATTGTATGAGAAAGAGGAGGAGTGGTACTGGGCGTGCAGGAACTTCAATGGAAATGAAAATAATTATGTTTCGGCGGCACGAAGTACCTTAACGAAGGAGGGGAATTGTATTGTTGGGAGATGGCAATGGCAGGATTGTAATTTTGGTGAAGGTGAGGAGAAGAGAGAGCTTGTAGTTGGGGATATAGTTTGGGCTCAACTGGGGAAGAAGTATCCCGCGTGGCCGGCAATGATTGTTCATTCGATGCTGCAAGTGTCCGAATCGGACTGGGATTTGTGCGTTCCAGGAGCGATTTTGGTGAAGTTTTTTGGATACCTTGGAGCTGGAAACAAGAGGGTAAAAGAAATTAATGGCTAGGTGTTAATTGTTTTCTTCATATTGCTACTAATAATTGGATGTTCGTGTTTATTGATTTTGTGCTCTTGGTTGCTGACAGGAGTATGGATGGGTGAAGCAAGCGAAGATCTTTCCTTTTTTGGACTATTTAGACAGGTAAAGGAAATGCCAATTTACTAAAAAAAATTTGTCAATGTTTATCTTTGTTATGATTTTATTGATTAAAGTTGTATGGTAGTGTTATTAAATGTAGAAACTATAAGTCAGGAATTTTTATTATATGTTATTCTGATTGCTAGTGAATTTAACATAAGCTAAATAAGGAAAATCTTGTGTTATCACCTCTGGAAATTTTATAATTTTTAATGTCACTACCTGAGAGTGGAAGGTTATATAGATATATATGAAAATTAATTTTGAATGTTTATATGAAAAGCTCTCTTTTAGCTGGCTTTCTTTTTGATACCTATCCAGTCTTAGCAGCTTAGAATTTAAGCTGTTGTCTTTAATTCATTTTTCAACCCAAATCTGCAAGTAGTTGTGATGCTCACTTGTTCTTTGATGGAACTAAATGAGTACAAAGTATGTTCTACTGGGAAAAGTGTTCTGAACCTCTTCCATAGACCAAGAATGTTAGTAAGAGTTATTAATTTAAACTATTGGCTTGATTGTAGGTTTCAGGGGCAAACAGAGTTACAAAATATTAAACCCAGTGACCTCCGGATGGCAATTGATGAGGCTTTCTTAGCGGAGCATAGTTTTGTTGGGTTTGAGGATGATATTTATTTGGTTGGGCAGCCTGCTAACAGTCATAAGCTCTTCCCTAGAGGGATCCAAGAGGCCACTGGCTCAAATCAGGATCAGGATTGCCCATCACAGGTGAAGGTAAACTAATAGTGAAGTCCATACTTCTGATTTCTATCCTTGTGTTTTTTGGTAGAAGACCAGAGCTGCAACTTAGTGCCATTTTAGAACCCCATGATTATTGGATTAGAGTTTGTTTACTGCTCCAATCTAATAAACTTGTATGCTACTGAGTATTAAAAATATAAAACAAATAGAAGATGTTATTGAAGTAATTAATCTTATTGATGTGTAAATTATAATTCTGAAGTACAATTTTACCATGCAATAGGAATATGGTTGAACGAGTCTTGAAGTTGGTCATTCAGATTGTACCCAAATTATTATTGTGATAAATGATGACTTTGTATGGTTTTGAGCGTACTTGGGATAAGGGCCAGCCATACCTTTACTGAAATGACCATTAAATCCTCAATTTGACTAGCATATCAGTTGAGATACTTGACTTTTATTTATTTAAATAAATGTTTTATTATAAATATATGGAAATTCTTGAAAGAAAAAGTCGATTAATAAATACTAGGATATTATCCCCGGGCTCTCATTTGCAATTAAACATCGACAGTTATATTTACATTGAACATACAACCTTTTGATCCCCGGGCTCTCATTTGCAATTAAACATCGACAGTTATATTTACATTGAACATACAACCTTTTGAAGTTAACAATCTAGATTTGGCTTTCCAATCATTTCCAAAAGTAAGTAATATGACAACACAAGTCCATTAGCAACCCTATTAATATAATTACCTTTTTGCCGTTTTGTGATGAAAAGGATAGCATGGTAGCATTTAATTGAAACAACATTCATTTTGATTAGTCATCATCGTCATTATCAAAAACCTTTTTTAGTTTTATGAATGACTGCTAACATACTATGAATCATTTTGATGGTGCCAATTTCTTTGACTCGGTAACCGTGGACAAGAAAGTGGCTTCCCATAAATTTGGTAGGCCAATTTGAGTCTATATTTAGAAAACAATACCTTATTGACTATGTAGCTCATGCAACTATGAGAAGCATCCAAAACTTTTCTTAGACTATGAAAGAGTCCAAAGTATCGAGAAAGATAATAAAATTTAGATATTAGGATTAATTTAACAACGTTCTAAATGTTGGATGTTGATGTCATGTCGGCATGAAAACTGTAGTGTCTAATGTTGCGATATATGAAGTTATTTTTAAAATGTTGGATCGTAAATTTTGTGTTTCTATGGCCTTACAAGGTTAACAAGGTTGATATACATTAATACTATAAACATCATTAGTTTTTTTTTATGAAAACGCCCCTCCGAAGTTCGATATTTACCCTATTTTTGATATTTACTAAAAAAACCTCCAAACATTTAAGTTCCACAAAAAACCACCGACGGACCAAAAAGACTCTTTTTGGCATATTCTTTAACATCGTTAGATCTTTAACGGAAGGGTCCGGGGATAGGGTTTTAAACATTACTACCCCTTCTTCCCCAAAATTTCTCAATTTTTCTCCAATTTAGACATGGGTTAGGATTTCGTTCAAATAATTCTTCAATTGATCATGGATTTTCTTCCTCAATTTTCTTCATAATGAAAATATGATTATCGTTATTGGGTTTTTATAAGGTTTGTAGAGTTTTGATTAGGAAAATTGATGGGTTTTTGTGTGAAAAGAAAGTGAAGGGAATGAAGATGATCGTGATCAATAAGAGATGTGAGAGATGATGAGCTCATTTGGCTCCATGAGTTGGATTTGGAGACACTCATGAGAGAAATGTTGAGCAAAGGTTGAAGGTGCTGAGGGTGTTGAGGAGACCTGTTGTTATCGTGTTAAGAAATGAGTTATTGTTGGTTTTTTTTTGTTTGTAGGGTTTTGATCAGGAAAAGATTTATGGGTTTGTATGAAGAGAATGATCATTATTAATGAGATGAGTGGTTTGGTTCTACGGGTTAGATTTGAACACATCAAGGGAATTGTTGGATGAATGCGAATGTATTGAGGATGAAGGTGAAGGAGTTGAGGATACGAGGGCGAAGAATTGTGATTGGATTAAGAAATGGGTTTTTGTCGGATATTTGTAAAATTAGAGCTTTATTTGAAAAAGTGTTGAATTTTGTATAAAAACAAAAAGATGATGAAGATGTTAATGATGATTGATGAAAGAAGAGACGAGAGAAGAAAACAATGAAGAAGAAATGAGAAGAGGGAGATCAATGGCAGTTTTTTTAGAATATTATAGTAGTTAATGGGGTTGGGGGTTTATTATAATCTCCCTGACGGAATGGTAATTATGGATGGAAAACAAATGGAAACGGCTTTTTTATGGAACTTAAATGCTTGGAGGTTATTTTTAGCAAATACCGAAAATGAGGGGCTTTTTTGTAAATATACATCAATTGAGTGGCTTTTTCATATAAAACCCATATCATTAATGTAACTTAATACAAAAGTCGGTTTTCTTAAATGATTTTTCCTCGATAGCTCAGTTAGATATCAACTATCCAACATGAATCTCTCATAACTTCAACATTAAAAAAAGAGTGGAGAGAGTTTTTAGAACATCAATATCAAAAAATGAACCTAAATATAATATCAAAATCTTATCATTGAAGGAAACTCGAATGATCTCGGTTTCTATTGAGATTTATCGAAGATGAGGGAAAGAAGCTTGGATCTGTTTTCCAATGATGGAAGGTTTTGAGAAATATTGGGGTTTTCTTAATTATTGGATTTAAAGTTTGTCAATGATGAAAGGTTTTGGCAAATATCTAGTATGTTGGGTTTTCTTTATTTGAGTACTGCAGATTGAGTTTTGAATAGTACATGAAAACCCAAAAATCCAAAGTAATTTTATTAAAATGTTGTGATATTTTACGATATCAAACTCCCGATGCACGTCCCGAGGCCCGGAGCTTTCAGAGTTCAATCTCTTGTGGTCGATCAGTTAAAATCGTCAAATAAATTTCTCATAGATGCAACAGGGCATATAATTCTTTCGTTTTTCAAATATCAATAATATCCTAATGTAATATCAAAATTATCAATAATATCCTCCAAATATAATATTAGATTCTTATAATAAAGCCCACATTGTACAATATCAGAAACTTTACTTATTTCACTAAAGCATATAAAAATGAAGTCATGCGCTCGGTTTTAACCCATAAGGCTCATCCCAAGTGCTGGTAAATGTTCAACTTCTCTGTAAAACAACTGTATGATTTGGATGAGTTCACATCTCAATAAGTATTCAATAAACCCATATAAACTATATTTTTAGATACGGTAATTATTTCTATTATCATATAATCCCTTTATCTTTACATTAAAATAATATGACTATCATAATTTTAACGTATATGAAAAGATGCCTTTTGCTTAGTAAAATCACATGCTTTCGATAATGTTAAGCAGAAAAATACTTTCATATACAAAATTGACAGTGCTGTAATGGAATCAAAGTTTAGTACCAAATAAACCAGTTGTAAAAAAATACAGTTACTGAAATAATATATCATATTCTCACTTATCGATTAAGAAATATACTCTAAAATCATAATAGTATTCAAACCAGATATAGCGAACATGTTTAAAATGATACATTAATCTGTAATCAATTCTTTTACCTATGATATGAACACTTGACTATTAAATCACGTCAGATTCTGCAATTAGCCAACTTATCATTATCGAAACATTCTTTCATAAGCAATATCATGTATTTCGAAATCAGCCTTTTATCTGTAATATAACCTCATGTCATAAAATATTTTTAATTAGAAAATCATATACCTACCAGCCAATGGTCATGTAATCATATTGTCATGTCATCATAACATCACTTGTCATGTCATATCCACGGATGTCTCCAGTGGAAAACCGATATGGGGATTATAGAGATGGCCCACATGGATTCAAGAGGTAGCCACCGCCATCGTGACGTGATATTTTGTTCCACATAACACTTAGTTCCACATATGATAGCATCTATCGTCTGACCAGGGTTTATTCATATAACCCCATCGGTTACCACATGGGTCCAGTACCAGTATTTCAGTTGGCAAAGGTCTATAAAACATTTAATTCGGAATATGCTTTCATATATGAAATTCCAAATCTATGAAATACAATGATTATAATATTTGTGAGCCATTTCATATTGAAAATCACTTGAGTACATTAAGTTGATCTTTTCTAGCCAATGATCATGAAATCATAGCCATGCAATCATATAAGAGGATTTATATTAAAAGCTTCATTTATACTCCAAGGAAAATAAATTATAATTCTTTTAAGAGACTCATATCTTAAAATCTGGAGGATAACTTGTCTCAATATAAAGAACAATTAATTTCTAAGATTAAGATCACCATGTAATTCTTAATCACGATAGATAGAATTGATTAAGTAATCATATATAAACTAGGCTTAATTCCTAAAAACTACCAAAAATTTATGAGCTGTAACAAGTAACTACCAAATTCTATAAAAATTACAGAAAATTATCAAAGTATACGGACATCCTTAAACTTTTTAAAACTAGTTTGCTAGCTTATTGAATATTTAGTAAATAAGTTTGATAGTTTATTAAATATTTACTAAACAAGATTGATAGTTTATTGTTTATTAATTTTTCAGGTTTCCGTAGACTTGGTAGTTTCTTGTAATTTTCAAAGAATATGGTAGTTACTTGCCACAATCTTTAAGTTTGTGATAGTTTTTGGAAATTAAGCCTATAAACTATTAGCCTTCATAAGAATTCTTTTAAAAGCAAGACAACATATCAATATTGCTTTGATAAATTATAGGATAAAAAATATGAACATATCATATGAAATAGTAAAATTTCTGGATTCAATGGGATAAAGGTTATTTACAATGGGTTTAGAACTTTTCCTTCATCTTTTCTTCTCTTTCTGTATTTCCTTCTCTCCTTAATTTTTTACTGTAGTGAAGGAATTAAATCCCCTCACCCAACCGCCTCTATCTCTCTCTAATTCTTGTGGGGATGCATGGGGTCATGTGTCCTCACCAATCAATTCCATCTCGCGTTTTTTCTTTGGAAGAACCCCCTCACAGCTTTATATTTTCATTAAATATTCTTACAACAATCTAAATTATCAACTAAGCCCCTTTATCTTCACTCATTTCCTTTTTCTTTTACACAAAACCCCCAATCCACATATATTGCATAACCCTTATCATTCAACAATTGCAATAATGAATGTTCTAGACTCATACAATTCTCATCAATTCATATTTATAAAATGCATCGAGTGAAAATATTAAAAATCTTTGGACGATAAGAATTCAATGCATTACTTTACTATCGGAGTCTGAGTATTACACCTGACATATAGTCTGAGTATTACACCTGACATATCGGCCGTTAGTCGACATGTTGATATGCTGATTGACATTTCTTTAAAACAACAAAATAATATTAAGTTGATAAATCATATTGTTTCTTTACTGGATATATCGGCTGATATCCGATATATATCGCTAACATTTAGAACACTAATTTTTAATGGGCGAGCCAAAGTGCAAAATGAAAATCATGTGTCAAAATGAGTATGGATAAAGTAAGATTGAGTGTAACACAATGGATGTTAGCATTGCCAACTGAAGTTTAAAAATAATACTTTAAATTTTAAATAAGCTAATAATCTGTACACACTTGTATACACATGTTTTCTGAAGAAGGCATTATTGACATAAAGAGATTTAAGAGAGGTATATATATAAACATGAAGAATGCAAGGAGGTAATTTGCTTGAATAACTATGACCAAATGTGTGTATGTGTTAGTGAGGATGTGGAGCATATAATGACACTGTAATAATTACTACAATGGCATGATACATGGATACACATGCCATTCATTGATCCATGTCTTTTTCCTTTTTTATTCTAATTTAATTAATATTTACAGTTACAAATTAAACTTGCGCGTGGATCAATGAATGATGTGTTGACACGTGTCCCGCCAATATAGGAATATCCGACAATGTCAATGTATACTCCGTTCTCTCGCTCCACACACATTTACTCTTTAATTATCTACCTTCGATGTTCAAAATTTTTATATTAATAACTCAGCGGTAACAGGATATTCATCCTGATCCACGCAATTCTTATTAACCGAGGCAATAATAAGTTGTTAGCTCTATCCGAGTTGTCACAACTAAGGCTAGGTCTAGTCTTGGATTTCTGTCAAGCATCAATTCATTATTCAACAATTGATACACACTCCTTGGATATTGAATCTTTGGGCATTCGAGATCTTGGAAGAGAATTTCGAATATATCGAGACTCAAAAGTGAAATGACTTTTCACGTCCGGTTCAATTGCAGCCTTAGAGAAATCCATGATGAAAAAGAATTAATTAAAAATTGTACATAATTTGTTAGTAATAGTTATTATGGTACAAAAAGACATGACAAATCATGATTTAGCTTGTTTCTTAATCCTGTATATAATATTTAATTATAATGAAAAATAGCTTAACACAAGTGTGAATATAAATTGTGTGAAGGCGAGCATATATTTCGAATGAACAGACAACCCTTATATTGTGAGCTTACGTAGAACAAGACTGGGACGCAACTACAAGTCAAATTTCTTTCTCATCTCCCTTCTAAATCCTCATTGCATTTTGAGAGAGAGAAATATATATTTTTAAACACACTCTTACAGCCTGCCATTGTAGTAAACGGACATATGGCAAGCTTTAAGAGTTAAATTAGCTTGATATACATTGTTAATCCACACCCCAATAGCTTAAGCCTTTGGATAAACCGATCTTTTTAGAGATATAGATACATCTTGCTTCTAGACAATATTGAAATCCAAATTTTTTTAGAGGGAAAGGGGCACTTTTATCTATAGTTATCTATTGCTAAGTACTTGACTGTGAAAGTTGTAGGTTCACCCTTATATTTAAAAGTTCAAAGAAAGTAAAATGCGCAACATACCAATGAATAGTCTGATAAACCTTAATAAGGTGCTAGATTATGTTTCCTTTTGGTGTTAAACCTGGATGAAGTTATTTAATGTTTAATCTTTTATTCAGGTTTTTTCACTGTCAGTACTTTATAAGATGGACTTATAGCTATACATAGTATTATAGTACTGTGGCATATACCAAAAATTTGGGCCTCAAACAGATCATTTGAGTTACCATGAGTTAACCTAGTTTCTTACTTGAAACACTACCACTTTCTTAATGTCTAATACATGCAGTATATTAGGTTCGGTTTGGTAGATGTTCTTCATGCAGAATATGAATATTCTTCAGCAATGCTAAGTTCAAATTTCAATTAAGCCGCGTATCCTGTAATTATTATATTATTTTATTTTATAATCTAAATGGTGCACACTAATAGAGTTTATTGTCAAAAGGATTTGGAGGGCATTGACTATTTCAGCTCAAAGTACAAGGCAAGGCCTAGTTATGAATTCTCAGATGCGGTGACGAAGCATACAGAAGTTAGGTACATGTATTCATAGTCTACAATCTTCAATCCTTGGTTAGGTTTAAGCTGCTTAGCTCTTCTAAGAACAATAACTTCATCAACAGATATGAGAACGATTGGCAAGACAAGCATCCTGATAAGATAGATGTTTGCTGTTGTGGCATGGAAGGAGCGTACCTACCGCAACAACACTTGTAAGTACAAAAAAACATTATTATTAGCTTAAAAAACACATTACTTTACCCAGCTGTAATTTATTTGTCGTTACTTTCTTCTTTGGTTTATTGAATCAGATTTTGTTATTTTACATCAAGTGAAGGTACTTAGCTCTTTATTAGTGCCAAGTACTATGTCACGTTTTTAGGTAGCAATATAAATTCTCAAAATTTTAGAGAATATTTGAGGATAGGCTGGGGGAACCTTTATTTCATTATTTATTTTTCTATTTGGCTTTGGTTGAACAATGAATAATGCCATTTTATTTCTGGTGACATACGAAGCTTACGTCGATAGAATAAAAAAACACCAACGATTCACTTGTTTTGAAGTTTGAATTAATGTCTGCTTGAACTTGTTTTAATTGTCTTATAAGTGTATGGATCATTTTGCTTGTAATTTATGAATAGTGTGTTTGTGTAACCGTAACATGCCTTTATTACGAAGCGAAACTTTGATTAATTTTTGTTATCAAGCTGATGATATATGAAGCCTTTTACTAAAAGAATAAAAAGACACCAATGATTCACAACTTTTGAAGTTTTAACTAGTACCGCTTGAACTGTTCTAAATTGGCATATTAGTGTATCTGTCTGAATTATATTGCTTCTAAGATGTATAAGGGTATGCTTGAACTGTCCTAATTGGCATATAATTGTCTGGAGTATATTTCTTGAAAAATATGTAGAGGGTTTGTGCATCTTTGTGCGATTATAATATGCCCTTATTTTGTCAGACAAGTATGAGGCATTTGTTTTATCTAGTTAATTGTTAACGTCAAGTAGGATCATTTTCAAGATGAGGCTTTTGTCAGGAATCAGAAAAGCAAGGTTTAAAAACTCGATATTGGTATCAGGAGTTCACTTCTAGGATGAAAATAAACCGTATCAGCTGTCTTGGATAAAAAAAGTATTTGATTTTATACTGTTTGGTAAAAAATAATAAACTTATGAAAATTCTAAGAGCAACTACAAACAATTTGGCAAATTGTTTAACAATAATGATGCCTCAAATTCTTGTTTTAATACTCGGTAAAAGTACAATACATTATATATATATTTTGGTAGTTAATGATGTTAGATAAATCATAACCCTATAAGCTGATAATAAACCTACTACTAATTAATAAACTTAATACTGGAACTTACTAATCAAATGGTAAACCCAATATAATTATATATGAGATGGTATTGGTATTGGAACTCAGATGGTCATTTTTAGGATCGGAATCAACCATCTCGGATCGGGATCCTCCGATATTTCAAAACATGCTTTGAAGCTTATCTAATCCATGTATATTTTACTATGTTGATTCCAGCACAACAGTTTTGGCTGATTCACATTTTATTTTTCTTCCTAGCTAAAATAATTTCTGAAATATCTAAAGCACCAAAACTTTAATTAGCAACTTTTTAGTAGGTTTTTGTATTTAGTCCTGTAAAATAATTGATTTCCTCTTCATTTCATATATTCATACATCCTTGTAACAAAATTTGGTCGTTTTGAACATGATTAGAGAAATTAGCCGAAACATGAGTTTTAGCTGTTTCAGATCGGTACCGGTGGGCACTGGTCCAAAAAGCATATATGATTCTCAGTTTTGGGCTGTAGAAACAAGTTTCACACGATACAATGCAGTTACATCCGATATTAGGCCAATTTCGTTTAGTACGACCGTATCAGGCCGACATAGTTAAAATTTAGATAAAAACAAAAAAAAAGATACTAGGGAGAGACGGAGACTTATTTGGGTTCCTATGCTTTTCCTATTTGCCCAGGCAAAAAGATGAGGGAATTAAGTGGGTCTTGAAACATGTAAAGCACATTAGAAGATGTAGAGACTGATGTGCTTAGAGCCATGTGAGCATATAATTGTTGTTTTTTGCATGTGTCTAGAGCCATGAGAATCCATGTTACTTCGAAAAGTTTTTTTTGGCAACAGGACTTTGCAAAGTCAAAGCAATTGCTTAGAGTAATTATTTTAGACTAGTGGCCTTGCAATATTAGTAATAGAAATTAAATAGTGTTAACTTTTTTGTAGAAAGAGTAAATCAAAATTGTACCAACCCATTTCAATATCATATAAGAGTTAATAGGTAATTTGTTACCAAGTCATCATAGAGAAATATTATATTTAAAAGTTTAACTAAATTGAAAATAGAATAAAATTTAATGACTTGAAATAAAAAAGTATATGCCGATTATTATTTTTGTGATGCTATAATAATAGATTTGAAAAGACATTTGATGGCCTAAAATTGTCACATAATTATTAGAACTTAAAATAGATGTATTAACATCTGTATTGTAAAAATAATTATTAAAACCAAAACCGAAACTTGGACCGAGTAACGAAACTATCCGAAACCTACGACACAAAATCTAAATGGTTTGAAACCAAGACTAAAACCGAGTTCTTAAACCTTGGTTTTGAACTCTATTTATCAGGCTAAGACTAATGGCAATATTCCATAACGTTCTTGGATGAACAATGTGAAAAAACATTTTTCCTTTTTCTTATTCATCTCCCTTGATTTGAATTGTCAACAACATAACATTATCGATCTTGAAGAAAAATCCAATTCTACTTATTTGTCAATTTTAAATTTAATTTACCTTTTCTTTTACTTTAAAACATGTTGCTAATATTTTTTACATTTCTAATTGTCACCAATAAAACATAAACAAACACCCAAAAACAAACCTTTAAAAAAACTAGAAAGTGGTAGGTTTTGGAAATTAGATTTAGATAAAGAAGATTTGCAAGGGCAGTGATTGGAGCGAAAATCAACCATTATTACTTCGACATTATTCAACATTTCACTCTAGCCCAATTTTTTATTGAAAAGATGGGTTAATAATGGTGTCTTTTTGGGGGATATTTGAAAACATTAAATAAAAAGAGGATATACAGAAATAAGAAATTGTCTTTTTCTTTGGTGCTGGGGATGTTGGGTTATGCCAGCGTCCTGGCCATTTACCGTGACCGTTTGCGGAACAAAAAATTTATAAACTGGCGCTAGAACAACCCGATAACCCGGATCTTCCATAAACCTTTAAGCTAGCAAACTAAAGAGAAGTTAGAATGGTTATACCAAATGATCCGTGTCCTTCGGTCTTCTACCATCTTCATAAGCTCCTTAAGGCGCCATGGATTGAGTTTGGCCTCTGGTCTCCTTCCATCGAAAATGATCCACCTGAGAATTTGTAGTTCGAGCTCCAATCTTAAAACCGAGATAACCAGGTATCTAGTTCGCTAAACTGATAGCCTAGAGGATGTAGAGTCTAATGATGGATTAGTTTGTCTCAAAATATCCTAGGTTTCTCAACAATGAGACATTAAGGGTTGAGGAAGAAGAAAGCTAGAGAGGATGAGAGTGTTGTGTGAGCAACCATGGAAAAAATAGCTAAGTGTTGTGAACTAGAATGAAGCATACACTTAATTCATCACATGAATCAAGCATGCCACAATAGTCACCAAAGCATGAGTTACCCCATGAGTCACCAAGTGAGCCATGCTTCAATAAATGCCAACCAACACCCCATCCTCCATCTTATTAACCATTTATCCTAAATGGTTAAAAAGTAAATTAGGTGTCTTCTTCTTGAAGCACCTTGTAATAAATTACAAGAATACTCCTCATCGTATATATATATCCATATCCGTATTCCAAAAAATACGAATACAAAGAGGCAAAAATAATCCAATAATATAATACTAGGATCCGGCTTAAACCAAAGCCCACTAGTATTATCCGTCCGAATCATGATCGTATATGATCAAACCCTGCCGTAAAACCATACGGCCTCTACATCGTTTCGTCCGAAGCAGGGAAGCCCTCTGTGTGGGACTCTAAAGACTCGTAAATATACTGATAGTGGGTTTAACCACAAGCACGTCAGCGGCACTAGCTGTACGTAACGGCTATCCAGGTATTGAGCCAAAGGAAGGCCGACGAGAAAACCCATCCGAACCCTTACTGAGCCTGTCCGTGACGATCTCCGTACATTCCGGTCTGTTCGTCTAAAAGTATCGCGTATCTAGTCTAGGGGATGGATAAAGTCAGATCCCTAATAACGCGATATTTCGTGTCGGTATGAAGTCCATCACCAACTAAGAAACTTATGCAAATCAGTAATTCTCGACTATCTTGGCCAAGGATTTCTGGTGATGGCCACCCGTGCACTACGCGACATCAACCCCCAATACCGAGAGAGACGATTCCTCGAAAATCCACTCACTGCTTCCATATGGCTTGGGACTGTACCTAACTAAAACGTGTTTGCACGACTCCTTTGAGCCATGGTAGGGTAGTAATCAAAGCACAGTGGGAACTCACATGGGACAAATGACGATCTCAGGTCGACAGACTAACCTGTACCCATGTCACCTGGGAACTGCTATCTGACAATATGTATAATATCAACTAGCATGTTCCCGGCGAGTCCGTCCAGTGTACTCATAACCTAATGAGCACCTGTATACTATCTTAGGTGACAAACCGACACCAATGGCTTGTGAGACCGTCCACCACCCCTCGTCGGGGTCTCGATAAGTATACACTAGTTCACTCTGGAGTATGGATGCTCAGTTTCGATACTCCCTCGACTAGGGACATTTAAGAATATGCTTATAGATCATCCAGCTTTCATATATATGATCGCCATCATAATGCTGGTAGTCAAGCAAGAATCATATGGGCTCTATCAACATGTAATAGTAATCTGTAATACCACATAATGCATGTACATGATGATAAAGACAAACCAGATATTATACCATCATTGAGTAAGACTATTCTATCCGTATAGGTTCTTTCTCAATCATCATAATCACCTGCCTGTGATTACAATAATTGTCTTGAGAGCACTTTAGCCAACAATCTCCCATTTGTATTTAAGGCTAATTATTGTGGTATCGCATACTCACAGCCCATGTGATACCGATCACCCAACTTCTCTACTAATTAGTCTCAACAAGTTTGTTTGTGAAACTATTGCGTTCGAGAAATAGCATCAGTGAGTGGATCCGCTCCAATATTTCTATCTTTATCTCTCTCTATATCTCAACTTCGCGGAGAAAAACTCTCCCGAAATGAGCAATACCTGATTTAGAATTTGTCTGGATATCTGATGTGACCCAGTTCACAAATGAACTCCAAATCCAACAACTTCTTAGAGTGAATCATTCACTGAATTTAATCAGTATCCTGCGTCATTCTATCCACAGTATCCGTTTGGACCACCTGTCCAACATACTGCCCCTCAAAAGGGAAAATTATAACTCTGACAGTCACTCCGTCATCCAGGTCACTTTGGAAGCCAGAAATGATAACCGCCTCATGAAGGAGGCTGCCGGTACCATATACCAAGAACATCTACTTATGTTCATAACTGTTTCCCAATATTTTTCAGGATTGGATTAATATATACTTATTGCAGCATGTACAAAATCAATATCTGGTGTTGTACTTGACATCTCATGATTGACTCAATTGTCTAAGCAAGTGATATGCCAATCATGCCAATCCCTCTCTTCATCAAGGCTAGAAGATCTCTTTAGATAGGGTGACTCCATCACCTTCGGGTACACCACCACGCCAGGAGTCGTCCATTCTAAAATACTTTAGAATGGTGTCAAGTACCCAAATTGGGACACTTTCCAAATCTAGATCTAAAACTATAGATCTAATCACTAAAATCCCCGATATTTTTTCCATATCTTATGTGGAGAAACCACCTTGTGACAACCATAGTAAAACCGATCGTAGTATAAAAAGATCTTTTCCTATTAAGTACATGTCATTCATATACCAGGACATCACTCCCTACTACCTTCATATCAGGTCCATCTGTTATTTTGATGAAGTCAAACTCCATGACTGTCATATCAAAAATAAATGATTTATCTCCGCTATACATGCTTTAGTCTATAAATAGACATAAGCTACTTGCCAGCTATGCTTCCGCTGCTCCTACTGACTACAACAATCCTCTGGTAGAGTTATATACACGTGCACTTCTTAATCTAGTTTAGAACGACGTTATACCCATCCTCCTGCCAGATCTCATAGTCTAGAACAGCAGTAGTGGCAAGTTTAGGTAATCAAAAACCTCCATGTCACCGTATTTGAGGAGACCGAAGTATCTCTCGGGCGTCTGAGGTTGCCCACCAAATCTGCGGAGTGACTAATGGAATGTCGAATCCAATTGAATTTTTAGGTTCTACTAAATTTTCAGTAATCGTTTGTGGTTATGGAATCACTTCCAGTTCTACCACTCCCACTAATGTTTTTTGAAAAAAAATCATTTTTCTAAAACTGTGGTGAGTTTAGAACAATATAACTATTGATCTTTCAGATGGTAGAAAGTTAACCCTTGTCAGAGCCCGGGATAACCCACAAACTGCCATTACTGAAATGTGCCTTGAGTTTGTCCAGATTTTGGTTTTAAGTGTCAGCGGGACAACTCCATATACCTTAACGTTGTTAAGATATGAATCCATTCTATATATCCAATATAGAAACAAAGTCACTAATTTAATTGGAACCTGATTCAAAAATCGTGCAGCCGTTTCCAGTGCATATCAACCAAATGGAAGGAGGCCAAGCAGCATTACTCATCAAGGAATGCATCCACGTATAAGTAACCTGAAATAGAAGCAAGTTCTCAAAATTATTACTTACAATGGAATACTTAACACAAGTATTTACATCTTCGATCACCTTGAAGAATCCTGATACTTGCAACATATGGTTTCTCTACTTTATTCTTATACCTATATCTTCTCAAAATCTGGACCTTGTATTTCAACGAAATGCTTGTATAAAACTAGAGAAATTATGAGTAAACAGAATATAGTATGAATACCAACTCCTTTGTCCTAACGGACATCGGACAACATACAATACTTTGTATAAGTCCTCTGAGTTTAATACCTCAAAACCCTGTGCGTCGTAGGTTGAAAACTGTACCATGGTTAAGAAGAATAACACCGTTGTTGAATGCACCTTACCTAACCATCAACTGACATAGGTAAATGTCATAGACATAATTTCAAAAAGTTATATATCACTTTATAAAATAAACGTACAGATATATCAGTTTGAAATTGGTGCATAACGACGGATATTCAAAACCAAAAATTTACCGTTAGGCAAAATCCAGGTGATTTCCTCAAATATCATCAATTACAAAGAATTCTGATATATAGAGGATCTAATCACCCAATTCCTAATATCTTACTCCCACCCACCATCTGAAATGCCATACAAATGTAACAATCAAATCTGATAAATACATACCCTGGAGTTGGAATCCAATTAGGAAACAGTTTTCACTTAACACCGCACAGTAAAACTGAAACATAAAAATATTTCAAAGGGGTAAGCGGGTATTCTTAGTAATGTCTCTTTCACTATCCAGATTCATGACTGTAACCGTTTATTTCCTTGCCCTCACTCCAATCCCTTTATATGTCTTTATTTATTACTTTCTATACTCCACACTTGCTAATTGATTTTCTTCCTTCCCTACCCTTCGGCACCAGCCTAAGATTTGGAAGAATACTATCCAATATGCGCAATAGGTGTATCTCCTAATACTAGGAGCCCTTGCAATTTGAGAGAAGGTAAAGAAAAAAGACAACCGAATAATCCTATTCAATTTCTTCCGAACCGGAAACCATTCTCGAACGGGAACAAGTTGCTTCGAGTTTGTATGTAACTATACGATGGCATACCCAAGCAATATGGATCTTCGTAGTGATACAGAGTGTTCCGGAGAAATGCAAAGGTTATATAGGAGTGGCAGGGGTATACGTTGTTTCATCGTGAATGTTAGTAATCGCAATTTCCTTTGCTCTTAATCTAATCCCTTTATATGTTTTTACTTATTACCTTCTGTACACCACACTTAGGCTAATTGGTTTTCTTCCTTCCCTACCTTTCGGCACCTGCTTATGGTTTGGAAAAAGACTATCCAATAAGCGCAATAGGTGTACTCTCCTAATACCAAGAGCCATCGCAATCTAAGAGAAGGTAAAGATAAAAGACAACCGAATAATTCTATTCAATTTCTCCAGAACCAGAAATCATTTCTGAATTGGAACAAGTTCTGTCGAGTTCGTATGTAACTATACGATGACATATCCAAGCAATATGGATCTTCGTAGTGATACAAAGTGTTCTGAAGAAATGCAAAGGGAATGTAGGAGCGACAATGATATATGCGACTAAATGACAATTCAAAAGCCAAAGTGTTTTTAAGAAGGTTTGGTTAATTTGGTTAATGAGTTTTAGTCTAGGGTCAGGCCATGTCGCTGCCAAAGAGAGAGAAAAGAAACACTTAGTGTGCACTCTAACATAGATTAAATTGGTTAATCAATTTACCTAATCAGGATAGCTTCCACTGTTTCCTCGAATTCTTCCTCAAACCCTAAAAGAAGAATTAGTCGGGATTATCTGAAAATCACCCGAAGAGTAACACCTGCTCATCAGTTGGAATCGAGATCCAACTATCATTGCATGATAACTTGATGGAAGCCACTTAAGTCACTATACTCCAGAAGGTGTGCGCATGTCTGGCAAGTTTCCTGTATGTTTGAAACTCCCGATGTGATTTTTATCTCTAATACCCAAATGACCTTGACGAATAATCAACAAATCAAAAGGTCCTAGTCAAGTTCAACCCGTCATTATCCAAGATTGCATCAGACTCATCCGCATGACCCTTGGTGAATAATCAACAAAGTCACACGACCGTCCTAACCAAACGTTTTATCTATGCTACAGAAAAATATTACAGAGCTACTGTACAATACGTCTCAGTGAATAGCAACGACAAACGTAGCATGAATACTAAGTAATACTAATCTGAAATGACAGAGGGCTACGGCTGGTTTTTGGCGAAAAACCTTTAACGTAATGAACTTGATATCGTTGAAGGAACCAAATGGTTTTACAAATATATAGCGGCGCAAACTTTTACTAATGAGGCCACTCTCTGTGAAGAGATCTCGGCTCTTTCCTCATCGAACGAGGTGCAGGGTATTTCTAACCGAATACTGCTGTGCAAAGCAAAAGAATCGACTATAGTGAAGTTATTACACTGATGTAAACTTTTGCCCAAGATGTCACTCCCTATGAAGAGATTTCGACTCTTGCCTCGTCGAATGAGGTGCTAGATATTCATAACTGAATACCACTGTGCAAAACAAAAGGAAACGTCTGTAATATCAGTTTTCAAAAACTTGATTCCAACATCATATATAGGTTTGTTTTCCTTGCATTAATCAGAATTAATGCAGCCCTATCAATTAAACCACATCACACCAGAAAAGAACGAAAATACAATGTATGTATATGCCATCCGCATCCGCCACGGGGTCCGTCATGCACCGTTAGGTTACTTAACTAACGACAGAGCGGGGGTTGGACTAGCACGGATGCAAAACATATACATCTACTAGTATATATATAAATATATATAGCATTCGTCCCTGGCATGATATAAGCAACATCACAGAATCTCAGCAAGCAATACAGAATGGTGGATAATTTTGGAGCCTCGGGTTTCATTTGAGCCGCAAATGAGACCTGACGTTCCCTGTCGTGTGGATAGCATGTGCAATGAAAATCTGGATCCTACAAGCGCTGCAAGTTACCCGCCAATCTCAGAAGTGAGGCAACCCCAATCAACAAAATGAATGGGTCATCCAGCACTTTACGGAATCCGATAACTTGAGCACCCCTCCGTGGGTCATCCTGTACCCCTTACGAGTACGGCGAATAGCCTACCAATTCTAGAGTGAGGCCCTCTCCGTTTCAACGCCATAAGATGCGGGCTCATTGCCCTCTAGAACCCGGCTATTCGAGCACCTCCACGGGGTAATCCTAGTACAGAAAATGAAAAAATATGTACAATGGTGACATCGATCTTAACCCGGACGTGTCCCAAACAAATAATATACAAACTGGCAGAGACATCAGTTTACATGTCGGACGCTCGTCCCGCAATATCAAATGTACAAATGAATCTCAACTGTACTACTACCATTGCACCGCAAGCTATCCATCACGAATCCAACCATAACCTCAGCACAACACAGAACATCAACGTGAATGTCATGTTCGCAAACCCGTCTAATAGAATATATAGCAGTTAGACGGGTTATATCGTTTTAATGACATTCACGGCCGCAGATAGTAATGTATGTACTGAAAACTTATAAACAGTGTTAAAAATAGCGACTTCGAAATACTCCGTATTGCCCCAAAACCAAAGATAACATAATATGCAATCTGGACAAAAACAAACAATACCTGAAAACCAATATTCAAGAGCCTAGAACGCCCAAAAATTTCAAGGCCGGGAATTATCTCCATCTCGCCGGCCAAGTTATAGAATTTGGGGTTCGTGTTTTAAAGGTGTTCTAGATATCACATGAATAGCTTTCTGCAATTGTTCAAAAAAATTTTGAAGACTGAAAATTCGACAGAAACTTGAATATCGTTCGTATTGTTTTGGAGTTGTTTCGGTTTCGTTACGTTAAATATCGTTTAAACTGCTAATTTAAGGTTTATGGGTTGGCTCTGATACCATATTGGGTTATGCCAGTGTCTTGGCCATCTACCGTGACCGTTTGCGGAACAATTTTTTTATAAACTGGCACTAGAACAATCCGGATCTTCCATAAACCTTTAAGCTAGCAAACTAATGAGGAGTTAGAATGGTTATACCGAATGATGCGTGTCCTTCGGTCTTCTACCATCTTCATAAGCTCCTTGAGGCGTCATGGATCGAGTTTGGCCTCCAGTCTCCCTCCATCGAAGGTGATCCACCTGAGTATTTGTAGTTCGAGCTCCAATCTCAAAGCTAAGGTAACTAGGGTATCTAATTCGCTAAACTAGATAGCCTAGAGAATGTAGAGTCTAATGATGTATTAGTTTGTCTCAAAATATCCTAGGTTTCTCAACATATAAGACATTAACGGTTGAGGAAGAAGAAGGAAGCTAGAGAGGATAAGAGTGTTATGTGAGCATCCATGGAAAAAAATAGCTTAGTGTTGTGAACTAGAATGAAGCATACACTTAATTCATCACATGAATCAAGCACGCCACAATAGTCACCAAAGCAGGAGTCATCCCATGAGTCACAAAGTGAGCCATGCTTCAATAAATGCCAATCAACATCTCATCCTTCACCTCATTAACCATTTATCCTAAATGGTTAAAAACTAAATGAGGTGTCTTCTTCTAGAATCACCTTGTAATAAATTACAAGAATACCTCTCACCGTATATACATACCTATATCCGTATTCCGAAAAATACGAATATAAAGACACGAAATAATCCAATAATATAATATTAGGATCCGGTTTAAACCAAAGCCCATTAGTATTATCCGTCCGAATCATGATACGTGCACAAGTGCACGTATATGATCGAACCCTGCCGTAAAACCATACGGTCTCTACATCGTTTCGTCTGAAACAGGGAAACCCTCTGTGTGGGACTTTAAAGACTCGTCAATACGCTGGCAGTGAGTTTAACCACAAGCACGTCAGCGGCACTAGCTGTACGTAACGGCTATCCAGGTATTGAGCGAAAAGAAGGCCGACGAGCAAACTTATCCGAACCCCTACCGAGCCTGTCCGTGACAATCTCCGTACAGTTCGGTTTGTTCATCTAAGAGTATCGCATATCGAGTTTAGGGGGTGGATAAAATCAGACCCCTAATAACGCGATATTTCATGTCGGTATGAAGCTCATCACCAACTGAGAAACTACTGATATAAATCAATAATTCTCGACTACCTTGGCCAAAGATTTCTGGAGATGGCCACCCGTGCACTAAGCGATATCAACCTCCAATACCGGGAGAGACGATCCGCTCACTGCCTCCATGTGGCTCGGGACTGTACCCAACTAAATCCTGTTTGCACGACTACTTGAGCCGGTAGTAATCAAAGCACAGTGGGAACTCACATGAGACAAATGACGATCACAGATCGATAGACTAATCTGTACCCATGTCACCTGGGAACCGCTATCTGACAATATATATAATACCAACTAGCATGTTTCCAGCGAGTTCGTCCAGTGTACTCATAACCCAATGGCATCTGTATACTATGTTGATGACAAACTGACACCAATAGCTTGTAAGACCGGTCACCGCCCCTCGTCAGGGTCTCGATAGTCTATTCTGGAGTATGGATGCCCAGTCTCGATACTCTCTCGATTAGGGACATTTAAGGACGTGCTTATAGACCACCCAGCTGTCACGTATATGATCGCCATTATAATGCTGGTAGTCAAGAAAGAATCCTATGGGCTCTATCAACATGAGATAGTGATCTGTAATACCATATAATGCATGCACATGATGATAAAGACAAACCAGATAGTATACTATCACTTTGAGTAAGACCGTTCTATCCGTATAGGTCCTCTCTCAATCATCATAATCATCTGCTTGTGATTACAATAATTGCCTTGAGGGCTATAGTCAATAGGTGGGGGCGAGAAAATTTCTTTCTACCTTTGGTTTTAGGACACAACTTACTAATTTAGAGTTGATAGTGAGATTTGGAACTTCAAGATCAGGAGGTAAACTGCTAATATCAAGGCACAAACATTGTTATTGTTCTCTACTTGGAGACTAAAAATAATTTATGGCTGGATTCACTAGTTAATTTAAACTTGAACTTGGTTATATTGATTCACTAAACTATCCTGGCCTTTATTATGGCCCATGAAGTAATAACTTTGTCCAAATCATTCTGCCATTTGGTGCGTTTATCATTTGCTTTTGAAAAGATAGTTACTATCTTTATTTTATTAACTTGCCACCAGAGCATTGAAGGAAATCGCCACCAAGGGCATAGTTCTCCAAGAATACTTTTGGTTCTCTTGAATATGCCAATATGGAGCATGTGAGGTAGTTTCATGCTAGTAAAACTTGAAAATGCATGGATGATATATTCTTCTGGAGTGCCTCATCTCATGATTTTAGGAGGCTTGGGTTTCGTGGGTTTTTGGTTTATGATTTATTATGGCTGCAAATTTAGTTCTCACCCATCTTGCGACAGGCATTAGTGTTTTTGCTTTGTTGATTACATGCCTACAATCCCTTCTTCCCCTCTCCCTTGTGTTAGTATTTTTAAAGCATTCAAGTTATACTTTTTATCTTGATAGTGTGAATAATGAATATAGTGGAGAAACATGCATGGAGAAGTCATAGTAGATTGCTCATTTTAACTCACTCTGGAACATTACTTTTTCCTTATTCTTTGTTTTTTCGTTCATTTGTTCTTTGTTTCCTTGTTTTTTTAGTTGTTCCTTCCTTCCTTCCTTAATCTTCTTCTTCTCTTGATTGATGAGTAGAAAGTTCCTATTATTTATACCACTCTAAGCGATATCACAGTCAGTTGACATTCAAATTTGAATTTGGCAGGGTTGCGTGCCCATGCAATTTTTGCAAGGGGAAGAAGCATACACTTACTGAATGGGAGCGACATACAGGTTGCAGAAGTAAGAAGTGGAAAGTTAGTGTTAAAGTCAAAAGTACAATGATTCCACTATCCCAATGGGTATGTGTTTGATGATTTTTTTAAATTAATAAGCAACAATAAATTTTCCATCTTTTAACATTTAATGAAGTATATCCTGTGTGTGTGTGTGTGTGTGTTGTCTGATTCTTTACATGGATAAATATATCCATGATTTCACATGGTTATCAGGTGCTTCACCTTAAGGGAGCACATGCTGCTGTTTGAAGCTCTTGAACGCATTTATTTCTATGCGTTAATTGCCCTATAAGGCTATACCTCTTCTAGGTTTGATAATATCTCAGGTCAACCTGTCTATTAGCATAAGACACCCCTGAGCTTGCAAACAATTAGGTTAAATTTACTCTTATGAGTCATAATCAAGACTTTTTTCCTATCACTCAACTGGTTTTTGACACACCATTGAGTTAGTCGACAATAACAATAAAGTTTTCACTTCTAAGTCATTTTGATACTGATATAAGCTTCATGTGACCGTACATGATTTAGTGGAAGGGAATACAAGTGCTACAGCCTCATGTTGGCATATGAACATGCATTCCTTCAAATTTGAAAATTCCAGATATGTGAAATTTAACGCACTTGTGTGAACATATCTAAGTGAACCCAGTATCTACATCTGATGATATATATGCTTTCGGCCATAAACAATGACACACTTCCCTATTAAGACATGAGTGTGGTTGCTTCACATGACCCTCATGTGCTGCAAAAATCTCCAGTTTATCTTCAAGCTTTCATCTTTTTGAATATAACTATGCGTGTGCTTCAAATAGTCTAGTTATAAAACAATTGCTATTGAGATAACTTTTATTTACTACCTTGCAGATAGAGCAGAACCATGGAAATACAATTTTGGCATATGATGCTAAGTTTTCATCTCTGAATGCAAGAAAAGAGAAGTTGCTTTCTGTATTACAAGGTCAGTCCAGTGTTAATTATGCTAACTATTGATGCTATGCCACTTTCAGTTACTGCAGTTTCCTTGTTTATTTTTACAAATTACTGAATGAACCGATGGTGCTTGTGATATAATCTTAATAGAAGCATATGATTCTGTGTACCCTAAGTGGACGACTGAGCGATGTGCAATCTGCAGATGGGTAGAAGACTGGGAGTACAACAAAATTATTATCTGTAACAGGTATTTCATATAATAATCTGGATTCTACCTTTCCTTGTTGGATGCACAGTAGTTTATCCTCTTTCTTGGAAAGAGTGCTAATTAACAAAACTAATCTTATTAGTTCATTATCATTTATATGAATATCCAGGTGTCAAATAGCTGTCCACCAAGAATGTTATGGAGCAACAGGAAAAAAGGATTTTACATCTTGGGTATGCAGAGCCTGTGAAGGACGGGGACAAAAACAGGATTGCTGTCTTTGTCCAGTGAAAGGTATGCCCGTAATTATGGGAAGCTTACTGAATTACCAATAGTATGTCTACATGTTTGAAAGTTTATATTCTTTTAGTGCCGGATTTAAATTTCCACTACCGACCGTATAGGACCACAGGTTACCTTTATTTTCAAGCTTCAGTTACAAATTAAACATTCGGAAGGAATTATTTTCAAGCTTTGCTTTCGAAAATCCCTTATTTTATGTGATTGTAGTAAATTATGATTGTTGGGTCATCAGGCGCTAATTTGCTTGGGAACTTCGTACAAGCTTTTCAGCATCTGGTTGTTATATGGGACATTGGTGTTTATTGATATTAGTCCTCTAAGCCATGAGTTAATCTAACTAAGTGTTTCTTAGGTGGTGCTTTGAAGCCAACAGACGTGGATACATTATGGGTACATGTCACATGTGCTTGGTTTCAGCCAGTAGTCTCTTTTGCAAGTGACGAAAGAATGGAACCTGCAACTGGAATATTGAAAATTCCATTTGAGTCTTTCATGAAGGTAAAACTCATATATTCTAATTTTTGTAATTATATTGGAAGTCAGAGTTTCTTAATCTGAAAACTACACTGCTGTTTTATATGTTTGATTGTGCATCCTAACCGATATAGTTACTGTTATTTTTCCTCCATGTGCTTCCAGATCTGTGTTATATGTAAACAAATGCATGGCTCCTGCACAAAGTGCCATTCATGTTCAACATACTATCACGCAATGTGTGCATCAAGAGCAGGATATCGCATGGAGGTAAATTCCTCTTAACATATGATGATGTACAGTGACAAAAAGCCTTTGATCCATCTTTGAACCCTAAATATGCATGGAAGCATTTACAAAAAAGTCTTGATAGTTAATTTAAGAGAGTAGATAGACCTTTATTGAGCTGAATGGAAGAAATGGATCTGTTGTTATGGCTCTTGCCTTCACTTTTGCTTGCTCTTAGGACCCAAAAATTTAGGATTTGGTACCCATTCCATATGCATGCTTAATGATATGATTTCACATTTCAGGCATCTTAACCATTCCTGATGCATGACTCCTAATATGTTGTTGAGTTCTAATTTCATCTGCTAATGTCATTTAATTATAAGATGCCATCTATTTAGCCTATTTAGCGTATCTTACTCTGCTCATGTCCTTGTTCCAAAATTGTAGTGGAAGTTACATTTGGGCATCTGGTGTGGTCTATATGTTCAAAATTTTAACCTTTAAATTGTGGCTCACGGTGTTTCTCATCCTTCTATGCCACTTCAAATTTATCAGGCCTTAGCATTTTTTTCACACATGAAGTTGTAACTTGAGTGTACCTCTCCTGTGTTGCAGTTACATAGCGAAGAAAAAAACGGGAGATTGATAACAAGATGGGTTTCATACTGCTCACATCACAGGTTAGATGTTCTGATAATTCTAACAGCATGTAATTTCTACATTTCCCTTTCTCACAACCCTAAATAACTATTCATTTTGCCATCTATTATAAAAGACAAGTTAAAGTTAAAATTTGATGTTAAAGTGCTTGATGCTTGTGTGAATTACCGCTTATTTGCATTTAAGCTGGGAATAGCATATCCTTTTTCTATCATCTGTAGCCAAGTTAAAGTCCTTGCTTGTGGCATGAATAAGATTTATCACAATAATTTTTCTCAAAAAAGAAAAGAAAAGAGAAAGAAAAATGATTTTTCACACTCATGCATAATATTTCTTCTAGTTATAGCCCTTACTTGGCATGAATAAGATTTATCACAATCATTTTTCCAAAAAAAAAAAAGATTTATCACAATCATGCATAATATTTCTACTTAAATCAGTATAGTTACATGTTTTTTGTTCTCACTGTTCAGGACACCAGATCCAGACACTGTTTTGATTGTGCATACCCCCCAGGGTGTATTCACTTCAAAAAAGCTGCTCCTAAAGAATGGGAAGAATTATGCTTCAAGGAAAATTAGAATAGAGATTCCACAGGACTCATCCTTACCTGTTCACAATTCTGAAACTTCATCTGCTGCAAGATGCATGACTTATAAAAAAATAAGAATTAAGGTATGTTTATACATATATCATACTATACTATTTAATTGAGAATCTGGCCTTCTTAAAGTCAAATGCAAGAAAGGATTTGCTTAGCCATCCCCAAAAGTTTGGGATAGTGGCTTGTCGTCGTTTTATAAATCCCCTGCAATTACTAAAATTAGGTACTCGCCCATTGCTTACAGATTATCCTTCAAAATTTAAATTGAGTTGAATTCGATACATACAAATTGATATGACCTTACTGTGCTGTAAAATAGTTTTTTTGTGTTAAACTTAAAATTTTTAATACTATTATTGCTTGCATATCTTCTCCAATGTGCAAAATGCACTCTGCTCTGGGATTTTAGTTGAATGTTTTTGAAATCTCGAGTGTGTTTACCTCCAAAATGTTCGAATTATGGTTTGTCAACAACATTAACTAGATTCGTAAGCATGTGAGATAAGTTGGATTAGTTAATAAATGAGAGAGTAGCTACCAATTAATTTTCTATTATATTTCTTTTTTGGGCTAAAATAAAGTAGAGAATTGTTCATCACTTGTCGGACTGCAATTAAAACTGGAATCCCAACTTTGGACCTCCTCCCTTTTGCATTAATTTAGTACAGATATCACTTGCCCCTTTTTTCCCCATCATATCATATGGGACTTTTCAGATAAGTGTTGTCCGATCATAATTGGCATTTTCATGGTACTCAATATTCACTTTCAAAATGAATTATATAATGCCTGTACTTCAGTTGTATCTTTTCATATTTACAAGTAGGAATTGATATTGAAATTAAATATTTCCATGTATATATTCTGTTATTGATTGCAATGTGGCAGTGTCGGCCCAGGTAGAGATCCCTTTGCAACCGAATTCATAGGGTTAGGTCAATTTAGGTTGTCTGTGGTTGTTCAAGTAGAGGCATAGTTGCAGTCAGGTTGAATCAGAGGCTGGATAAGGTTATGATCAAGCTTTCCGGCCATGAACATTGGCATTTTATATATATTTGATTTATTTGCTTTTGCAGTCTAGATCATATAAAGAATAAGTTAATAATGTTCCAGCTTTGTGGACTTGTCATGTCCATAATTATCTCTCTCTGAGTCAGAGCATGGAGTCCGAACGGTAGAAACAGATTTATTTAGCGGACCCCACAAATTTGGGATAAATGCTGGTTGTTGTTGTTGAGTCGAAGGATAGAGCATCAAGTTATATAACTTCATTTGTAATGTCATCTCCATACATTGCCTCCTACCCTCCACCAGCCAAACTAACAAAAATAGACTAAACTGTTCGAAAAACATGAAAAAGCAAATATGCATTTAAATGATGGGATATCAAGTTAGACAACACAGAGCATTTCTTAGTCCACAGAGGTGCGTTTGGGAAAGGGAAGTAATTTTTGAAATATAAAATATCCACATCCAACCTAGAAGGTTCCATAAGGGCTACCGGACTGGTTATTGGACCGTGGGGGTCTGGGAAGGGTTGTACAACTTTAGGAGTTGTACTCTGTACCCCACTCCTTAACCAACCACCGGTCCTGGTGTCCTACCATTGTGTTGGAGGGTAAAGAATTATTCAATATAAAGATAATACCATGTATGAGAAGTTGGTGCAAGAGAACAAATAGTGAAGATGTGGCTATCAAGATATATAGAGGTAGATGGGTGTTTATGTTCCTGGGAACTACAAAGGACACAAAGGTTAAAGATACATTAACATATTGTGTGGCCAGGAATGTGGTCGCAGCATTTCTGTTAGGAGGATAAGATTTAGCTGCACATTTCTCTACTCTTTAAGGAAATTAGATCATTGTCCCTGATTGGTAGCACTATCAGGCGGATAAAGTTTTCCATTCCCTGGTTGGACCGCTGGGGTATACACCAAATATGGTATTCCCTGATAATGGATTTTAGGCAATAATTTCTTCCTTTCGAGAAGAGAGACTCTCTCTCTCTCTCTCTCTCTCTTTGAGGATAATGGAGCAAAGGTGTCATATGAGGGAATTTCCTCCTATGGCGTCGAAAAAATATACCCACGGTTTTTTTTGACGATCCACCCCCATCATCATCTTTATCATGTAAGATGTGGATACACCCAAATTTCATATGATTCCATCACTTTTTCACCGTTGATTTAGTGGGTGTAAAATTAACGGTTTACCGCTAATAGAACTTTTTACATGGCTAATTCATTTGTGAAAAATGGTGGAATCACAAGAAATTTGGTGTATCCACATCTTACATGATAAAGATGACGGGTGCCGATTGTCGGAAAAAATCGTGGAGGATATAGATATTTGATGCCACCTAGCAAAAAAGCCTCCTATGGTCTCGTTTCTTCATTATTCTCTCGTTATATATATATATATATATATATATATATATAGAGAGAGAGAGAGAGGTGTCATAGGAGGGAATTTCCTCTTATGGCGTCGAAAAACACCCTCCATAATTTTAATCGATGATCGGCACCCATCATCTTCATCTTTATCATCTTAGATGTTGATACACCAAATTTCATTTGATTTCAACACTTTTTCACTGCTGATTTAGTGGGAGCAAAATTAACGGTTTACCGACAATAGAACTTTTTACATTGCTAATTCGACGGTGAAAAAGTGGTAGAATCATATGAAATTTGGTCTATCCGCATCATAGATGATAAAGATAAAGATGATGAATTCCGATCGTCGAAAAAAATGGAGGATATAGATTTTTGATGCCGCCTAACGAAAAAACCTTCTAGGGCCTCTTTTCTTCATTATTCTCATATATATATATATATAACTCTCAATTGAGGCCGGTGCACATTTTATAAAATGAGGCCAACTCTTCAAACCCCCTGTCCCCGTGTTTTACACCGGTCCAAACGGGTCATTATGATCTATATGTTATAGATTGCTTATATGTCAAATTTCACGAGATTTGAAGACCTTTAGCACATTCATTAGGCAGAGTAAAAAATTAACGGTTCTTCGGTATGTGAAAAATGTGATCGCTAGATGGATATGATAGAGGTCTCCAAATCTCTTGAAATTTGATACGTGAGCTATCTAAAACATGTATCGTAAGATGATCGGTTTGGATCGGTGTAAAACACATAGGGTTGTGTGTTTGAAAAGTTAGCCTCATTTTATAAAATGAGCACCACCTCAATTGATCAGCTCTCTCTCTCTACACACTCATTGTGAGAATATGCTTGGGACATTTTAGACAAGCCTGACTGAATACTAGAGAAGTTTGAGAGAGAAACTTAGTTCTGCAACAACATATCCTCCTTAATATAAAGCGATACCACCCTCTTAGACATTTGCTTCATCATTGGCAGACAATCTGGTTTGCTTTTCTTAAATCTTGTTGCTCTTCCAGACAAGATTTTGAATCATTTGTTCCTTGCTTTTCTTCTTCGAGTTTCACATAGGGGCTATAATATACTGTATGGGGGTGCCTTTGACCATAGGCCGAAGCACCGAGGGAATAGTTCATTGATGCTCATCATTAACATTTATTTTGTGAACTTCGTTGATTAATGGCTTTCTTTTGAATAAGTAATAACTGAAGCTCTTGATCTACCAGCCTACATACACTGCATATTGCTTTCTTGATTAGCGTCACATAGATTCGGTGAAATTTTCCTTTAAAGATGAAGCTGCTTTTAGATTTGCTAAATAGGAAATATTCTGCAATGAATGTTTCAAAAGAGGAAAAGAAAAGCGGAGCAGCCGAGGAGCCAAAACGTTTAAGCGTCCGCTAAGAAATCAGAACAATGATGTTTTATCAATTTTATTTTTTTATCAATAAATAATAATTCTTATTAGGTTTTAACTATTTTATATTTCTTTTGTACTAGTAAATATCTAAATTTAACCCAAAAATTAATAAATTCACTCAGACAATATATTATTTGCTAGAATATACTCGAATAATTCAACGCAAAATGAAAATTTCTTAGAATTTATTAGCTTATAGGGCTTATAAGCTTTTCAATGCCGGGCATCATGCAGTATAGCTCAAATCAGTAAAAAAAAAAAAACTTAACAAGCTATTTAAAAAAGTACCTAAAAGATTGTAGCCCGAAATCAGATGAAGCGGAAATCGGATTGGAATATCAACGTCAAATTCAAAAACTACTCGAAATCGAAATTGAAAACTCTAGGATTGCTCGAAATCGATTGAGATATCAATTGCTTGAAGGTGATAAACCTATAATTTTAGGGTTTGAAACCCAAATCTTGAAGTGACTCAAAGTTGAGCAGCTTGACAACTCTGGCCTTTATCGAGTCGAACACGAAGGAGAAAAATGTGGAAAAAGAGAAAGAAAAGATAGAATGTTGTATTAATTGGTATTTATGTTATTCTTATTCTAATAATAATACTTACATACCTTAATAATACTTACGAGTTGTATACGTCAATAAAAATAGGATATGCAATATCACCCGCTTAAGCGGATAAGTCGGAGCGGTGAAACCCGTTAGGCCACTTAAGCGGCCGCTTTTTAAAACACTGTCTGCAATGCAGTTCTTGGATATATGTCTTCTCTTTTTCTGGTGGCAAAACATGTTCTACCTTTGTACATAAAATTTTACATTTGATACGCTTCATAAATAGAAAGAGAAATTACTGTAATGAAGTTATAAAGCTTCAATTATTCACCCTTCTCTGTTTAGACGGGGGAGTCCATTGATTATACATTTGATGTGCTGCGTTACAAAGAAACAATGAATTGAACCATTACTTCTATTGTCTTTTGTAATATCTGTATTTCTTTTGGGCTGGTGGCTGCTTCACTTCATCATAGGGCTATGAAACAAGCCAAACGAACCGAACTTTAGGTTGTTCGGCTTGACTTGTTTATTTAAATGAGCTCAAAAACTTGTTCAAGCTCGGCTCGTTTATTTGTCGAACGAGCCCAGAGAGCTTTCATCGAGCCCGAGCCGAGCCTGGAGCTTTATCAATATCAAGCGTTTTTAAAATCTAGAAAATAGCTACGAATAATTATAGAAGAATGTGAAAAAACATTTAGATGTTTAGTATTATTTTGAAAACCTGAGTAGTGAGAAATATTGCTGTTATTACTAAATGAACGAGCTGATTCTTTTATTCAAAACTTTGTTGAAATCTAGATTCTTCGATATTATAGTATAACAATTCTTCACTAACTATTTATGACGGTCTGAATTTCGAGTTAATATCGACGAGTTAATAGATATCATCTGAATGTAAGAATAAGTAACTATTTTATTATTACTACTAAATACTAATCAAGCTATAAACTATTCGAGCCTACACAAGCCCTAAATGAGCCGAGCCTGAACATGAGTCGAGCTCGAACAAGCTATCTTTATGTTTGTTCGTTTTTTTTATCGAGCTTTAATTTATGTTTAAGCTTGGCTTGTTTAACAATCAAATGAGCTTGAACTAGTTTTTTTATCGAGCCAATCCGAGCCGAGTTTCCTATCTTCAAGCTTTTTTAACAACCCTACTTCAAGATGCCAATCAATGCATTTATTCTTGGAGTCCATTGTAAATTACTTTTTCACCCTGATGTACCACCATTTAGACCTTTTTAATCGTGCCTTGTCATTTGCATTTCCGCTTCTTTCAGAGAAATTGGGAAGATGCAACTGCACACATAATTATGGGGCCTCGGCATCATGAAGTTGGTGAAATTTGGAGATTGAATGCATCCAGGGTAATTTTTTTTTCCTGATCATACTACTTGGTGTATCTCATCTGATAATGTTAATCAATTAGAAACTTGAGCTGCTATATTCCTTTTTTGTGCACAGTCAGAGAAGGATCCTGATTCATTTCGTACATTTAGCGAGCGCCTTCGCTACCTGCAGGCAATTTTCTTCCCTGTAATATGTTTCTTCTTGCATGCTATTAAATACTCATCAGTTCTTTGCTGCTCATTTTCCAGTCAACTGAGAAGAGTAGAGTATGTTTTGGTAGATCTGGAATACATGGATGGGGCCTCTTTGCGCGTAGAGACATTCTAGAAGGAGAAATGGTAAGCCTTGATATTATAAAATACTTTTAAGGGCTAAAATGTACTTATTCTATTTAATTGTCTACTCAACTTCAGTTGTTTGTTCATCTTGTGTGTAAAATAATAGTTTTCAAGTTTAGGAGCTCATTTACACCTTTCGATTTGCACATGATGTGGTATGGATTACACTTCAACAAGACGCTTGAGAAGCTTGATGTCTTGATTTTTTTGGGTTGTGTTTTGGACATAGATGCTGCGATACTTGTGTTGATCTAAATCTTAGTAAATCGGGTAGAGGTAGATAATCTCAGTAGAGTATTTTAGATAGCCTCGTTTTCTAAAAATATTTATGTAATTTTACCCTGTACAAAGGATGTTCAGCATTATATGTTTAATCATTTGGCTACTCGTGTTATATAATGGTTTGTAGCACTCCTTGAACTAAGAGTCTAGGCGCTTAAGTCTATGCTTCTTTTGTTCTGCATTTGAAACTATTATGAAGAAGACGAGGAAGCAATAACAATGGAGCGCCTCCCCCCCCCCCCCCCTCCCAACCCAAAAAAAAGGGAAAAGAAAAGAAAAAAGAACCGAAAAACTCATTCCTCTTAAGAATAAACAGCTGCCCAAGTTTGTAACTTGTAAGCTCATTTACAAAGAGAAGAAAATTCAAATTTTACTCCTATTTCTGTTGCAGCCCTTTTAAGGTCTGAAAAAATCGACCTGCCTCATCACTGTACATATAAATCAATATTTTTTTAAAAATTTGCGCAAGGGATCTAGAATGTTAGCCACTTCATGGGGTGGAAGACTGATCTGATCGCAGTGAATAATTTAAACAGGTTGTTCCTCCCTTAATTATGAAAATTAAGATAATTGTACTGCCCATTTCAGGTTCTTGAGTATCGTGGTGAGAAAGTGAGACGCAGTGTTGCGGATCGGAGGGAGGCACGTTACAAGGCCGAAGGAAAAGATTGCTATGTAAGTTACCATCTCCCTTGTCAAAATTTTATTAATATGCACCTTTTGCATACATTCCCACACTTAATGTTTATCGAGTATTTGTTTTTTCTGTCAAGGGTTGTGACAAGGGAACATATTGGCTACTATTTTGTTCCCTTGAACTATTGAATAGAAACTATTACGGTAAATTTTGTTTAACAATAATGGGAGTGTGGAAACTAGACAATTAGGTCTAAGAACTCTGCAAATTTTCTGACCATGTTGTTGAAAATATCTGATCGTCTTTTGTTTTCCTTGTAATTGTTTTGTCTTGGATGATTAATACATGTTCATTTTTGTAGTGTGAGTCGTAATGGCACAGAGGATGCGCATCAAATAATTCTATTACATGTTATTTAGTAAAAAAAAAACATTTTTCTTTTTCTTAAATACTGATTGAAATTACTGGTTGGGTATTCAATCAAGTTTTGTTTTCCTTGTGCTCATGTTGTTTTTAATTGGTAAGTGTGTTTGTGAGGAGTGTTTCTTATCACTATTTTGTGAGAGCACTATGTGCAGTGTTTCCCCCCACATATTTACTTAATTTCTTTGTTTAGTGATGCTATTTACCATATATTATCTGTTGCAGCTATTCAAGATCAGTGAAGAAGTAGTGGTTGATGCTACAGATAAAGGAAACATTGCTCGTTTGATTAACCACTCTGTATGTCATTATGCTTAACTTCACTGTTCTTGTCCTCGAAATTCTGCACCCGGAGAATTGATTATATCTTTTCTAAATTATTTTATAATTCTTGATGCAGTGTACGCCCAATTGCTATGCAAGGATAATGAGCGCCGGTGGTGAAGATAACAGAATTGTCCTTATTGCCAACACTGATGTTTCTGCTGGCAGTGAACTAACGTACTCCCTTCTATCTCACCTTGTTTCTGTATTAAAAGCTAGAGTTAGCTGTGCGCCAAAACCAAAAAAATAAAAAATAAAAATTCTGTAGTTTACCATGTATAATACTTATACCCCCCCTTTAGCGGCTTATTAGCGCAAACATGGAGATACGTTTTTAAGAGATTCGAGGTTTTTGTCAACAAACAGAGGGTTCTTTGCGCTACGAAATAACTTGGGGGGGTATAATTGTTATACAAGGTAAAGTGGTAAACTACAGGGGCGTTAACTGCAGTTAACTCTAAATATGCAGTGTTTTTTGGCCTTGGATTTGTTCTTGAATGTGTTGCACTTTTTTGCTTTCGCAGGTATGATTATTTGTTTGAATCTGATGAAAGCGCTGATGGCAAAGTTCCTTGCCTCTGTAAAGCTCCAAATTGTCGAAAATTCATGAATTAATTAGTTTTTCCGTATATAACACCAATTGATTCCTAACACATAAAGCTTCATCACTCCGTGTCCACTCGGCCATTGTCAATACTGCAGAGGTTTTTTTTGCATCTCTCACATGACTAACGATTTTATAGTTGATTTAACCCAAGAATGTGTACAGGCATCCCAAAATGGATGCACTTCGTTTGTAAGCGTAATTATTACGTTTATGAACATCATTATTATTATTACGTTTATGAACAAAAAGTTGTATTGGATGGTAGCGTGATAGTTGATGCTGAGTTGTATATGAGAAGCAAGAAGTGAATTACCTTTTTCATGTACATATCATTAAGAAGTGACCTTTGCATGGGGGTAAAATTGTTATATTTTTATTTTTAGGTCGATCAGATAGTGCATGTGCCATGCATGAGGAATACTTAGTGTGTTGTGTAAATAATAACAATCAAGTAACCCGATATTCACAAATTTTATATAGTTTCGGGTAGGCATTGATTTTGTGTTTGTTTAAACAATACATGCATATTAAGCATACTGGAGAGTGCTAGCAGTATAAAGTCACATAAAAAGCCTGCAATAACCTCATAATAAGCTTTCTGAATTATTTAGTTATTGATAGAGATAAAGAAGGAAGTTTGTATCTTATTTACTAGGACAGATGAAGTTCTATGACCATATAACATATATACATATAGTCTATTGATCAATCATTTACAATAATGGAGTAATATGGCGGTTGTGGTATCCATAAAGTCCATAAAAATTTATTTTGAAAAACATTGATGTGCTCTACTCAAATGCCAAAAAAAATAATAATAATTAGTAACTATAAGAAAAGTTCATTGGATAAAACATACAAAAGATTATATATTCACTATTACATTAATCGGTTGTCCCTACAGATTTAGTCGTAGGGGCATACTATTAGTCCTACGGATATATCCGGAGAGAGACAAAATTCTTCCGTAGGTGTTAAGGCCGTAGGTGCAAGTCTTCGTCTTGAACATACCCTTACGGAGTAATAATTGCCCCAACGTCTTACTCCGTAGGGACATATATCCCTACGGATTAATCCGTAGGGACAAAATATTTATTTAATTTATTGGTTTATAAAATAAAATACTTGTCCTTACGGATTTATCCGTAGGGCCTGATACTTACCTTACGGATTTATCCGTATGTCTAGATAAATGTCCTTATGGATAAATTCGTAGGGGCAAGTTTAACCTCTGTTACTGAGTCCATAGGGGCAAAATATAGGGGCAAACTGTACCTACGGATTAATCCGTAGGTGCAACAGATGGCCCTACGGATTAATCCGTAGGGACAAAATATTAGGGTTTTTTTTATAAAAAGAGGCTTCCTGTTTTTTTCCCCGACCTGTGCACAATAATATATACATCATATAACCAAATACAGAAATATTCATAATCAACATCTCACGCATAATATATAAAAGAAATAAACAAACAGAATACGATATCAATCTAAATAATCGTGAATAAGCAAACAACACCAATATCATCCAAAATATATACAATATGTATCATATAAGTACATACATTCTCAAAATATAAAAAAAAAAGCTATCCTAACTTGGTCCAGCTCCTCCACCTCTGATAAACGTCGTAATCTGGTGTATCTGCTTCTTGGTGCAGCCCCGAGTCGTCAAAATCTCGTCTAATGAAGGAGCGGACTGTGCGGGGGTCTGAGCGGACGGTGGAGCTGCAGGAGTGGTCTGCGCAACCGCAGCTGAGGTGGTGGCTTGCGGAGCCGCAGCCGAAAGAGATGCATGTGGAGCCGTAGCTGAAGTATCCTGTCGCATCTGTTAAATTTTGTGTGTAATAAACGAATAAGAATGGTGTATTAGATTTTAGTCGAATTCGTATCATTATCAGGTTATTGCAAAACCCCAATCTAAGAATACTTAGGGACTTATTCCTCGTTTGGGCATCTAATTTAGAAAACCGTAGTTTATTTTAATTAGATAGTTTTATGTAAGTATGATTAATCAAAGCCGAGTCTACAACCAAATAAGCTTAGGCTACTAATATTGCATATGGTACTATCTATAATGTGATATAATATTTTACTATTAAGTAGTATACGTATCAACATCCCCTTCAACTCCTCGGCGGTGGTCTTCAAAGCGGCTACATCATGCTCTAGATGTCGCTCACGGGTTAGGGGAAGTAACCGCCGGAGTGGAGTCCAATCTCATATGGACCCTGCTAGGACCCAGTCCCCGGCCTCTCCCCCAACCTCCGTGGTACCCTCCGTGTACGGCGTTTAGGACTGGGGTCAGCAGTATCGGATCGGTCTGTCCAGTAATCGATCCCCAATGCCTCCGCCTGCTCCACCACCCGCTCCACCACCCACATTAACCATTAAAATATAAGTATATCATTTAAATTTGAACTTTTCAAAACAAAAATTTCAAACCTGTTAGAATAAATATTAAGACTTACGCAATGCTCCTAGGTAGCGGTGTCGGAGAATCGAAGCTCATCCATGGAGGGATCTGTCAAGGTGCCGTGGACGACAAGATACGCGGTCAGCACGCTTGGTGTACCATCCAGCGTCAGGGTCTGAGCTCTCTGCAATTCGCCAAAATTTTACATTTATTATAAAACAACTCTTAATATTACATTATATGAAAATAGATCTATTGTAATTTACCGATACCTTCATGGCACGAGTAATGTTCCTCGAGCCACCTGTATAAGTAGGGCGATCTCTCTTCGCCGACTTTCTATTCTTCTTATTTTGGTTGGCCTGTTTCTGCATAACACATTCATATTTAGTTTTCTAATTAAGCAGCATAAAAAAATAAATTATATACTAAATAATGAATTACATTTAAATTACAAACCTATTTGCGCTGAGAGTCGAAATATTGGCACAAGAGAGGCCGTGTATTTACGTCGACTCTTGTAAAGACCGGAGTATGTAGGAGAGCCGCTCTCTCTGCCTCGGGGGTCGCCATCCATAGGGAATAGCAGTCGATCTTTAGCTCGTTCCTATTGTATCAGACTTCGCATGTTCTTCATCAGGCCCTGGTACAGAGCGTGAAGATCGAGCACTCTCTCAGGGTGATCAGGGTCGGGTATAAGCTGAAAGTCGTAATCCAACTGCAAATACAAAAAAATGTATTTAAATTGCAAGTGTTAAAAAATAATAAATATATATGATAAGTCAAATGAAAATATATATTAATACCCGAGCCTAATTCCAGAAGATGGCAAATGAGCGCCGGTGCTGATCGCCCCACTCAACGTGAAGTGGATACTTCTTTAGGATGCGGCTCTCATCCCCCGTATATCGGTCGAACCTCTCGGAATAATCGTCGGTATAACGATAATCGGGGGTAAAGAAGAGGGGGAATGGTGCCTCCCCCTATCTCTGTCGGGCCTCAGCCAGTGGAACTGATTCGGCCCTCGAGTCCCCCTCTCGGGATGGGGTTGCCCTGCATCTGCAAGAAATATTAAGACAAAGTGATATTAAGAAATCAAAGATTAACGAAAATTGAAGTGCGATATATACCTCCGGCGACAGCAGCATGAGCCGGGACCCGAGCAGCAGCACGAGCGGGAAGATAGTTCCTCTGGTGATCCGTACGTGGACGCATCCGCTCCAAGTAGAAAATAAACATTGACGATAAAATTACATGAAGTTCATATTTATTCTTAGAGAATATGTAAAATGAATAAATATTTTATATTTATTCATATTAACCAGCAGGCTGAGCGGAGGGTACGAAAGTGGCGGGAGTGGTCTCTACGCCAGATGTGGACGCACCACCTATAATTAAACAATTAAAAATAGATTATATAAGTAATTTCAAAAAGAATGTGTATACCAATAATATAACATTCTAAATCAATATGCATGCAATATAGGATATATAAACATACCCGCAGGTACGGTGGTGGGCTCTGCCCGAGATGTGAGGGCACCACCTACTGCCAGACAATCAAAAAATGATCATCTAAGTAAGAGCAAAAAGAATGTGTGTATATTTATGATATAACATTCTAAATCAATATGCATGCACTATAGAATATATAAACATACCTACAGGTGCGGTAGTGGCTTCTGCCTTTGATGTGGACGCACCACCAACAGCCAGACAATTAAACATTGACTATATAAGTAATTTTGAAATAAATATGCGTGTATATTTATAATATTACATTCAAAATGAATATGCGTGCAATATACCTGGAGGTGTGGTAAAGTCCATACGGAAGGAGTCATCAAACCGATCGGGGTGGGGATACCGATCGGATGGGGATACCGATCGGGGTGCAAGACCGGTCCTATGAAGCTCCCTACGCAGCTCTCCTGGAAGTAGAACCACTTTGCCTTTGCCTCTGCCGCGGCTTGTGCTCCTGCCGCTCCTCGCTGCTCCGGTCGTCGTCATCAAACCTAGATAAGAGTACAATCATTACATATGCATGCAATATATGTATAGATCGTAGAAATGTGAAGTAATAATATAACATTATTAATGACCTTTTTCTTTTCGTGGACATATTAGACATATCTACTTGGATTTTATCATCGATATCATTTCTAATCCACATAACTTCATGATCAGCCGAAGACAACCCGTCTTTTGAAACAGATGGTCGGAGTACTCTAAGTCTTCTTTCTTCTTCATCCTTATCGTTGTCCACCATAATATCCTCGAATTCTGAGACATCGTAAACATCTTTGGGTTTCTAACGGCGTACGACACTCCATCCCGGATGCTACAAAAACTGTGAGTAGTATACTTGGAACGCTTGGTTCAGAAAAATAAATGGATCTTCCTGACCGTAAAATCGAAGTATATTCACACTAGTCAATACATATTCATCTTTCCAAGTTCCGAGATTGTTTCTCCACTTATCCGTATCGGTTCGTGTATCGTACCAAGTACATTGAAATATATAAAATGGTTCTAATCTTCCGGGATATTGGATGTCAAGTATGCAATTTAAGTATCCATAATAAATCACACCATCCGATCCTACCGTCGCAATAACACTATTCTGAGTGGTTCGAGATATTTCTATGTCCTTAACTTCAAATTTGTATCCAAAGACACCGAATCCTTTATAATATGCAACCTCCATATTAGGAAACTGAGCTAAATATCTTGAATCTCTCTCTAATGATGCAAACAAGTTCGGATCGTGGATCTGAAAAAACAAATTTTACGATAAATACATAACGATATAAGTTTAGATTAAGACTGGTAGCAACAACATGTTATTCAAACGATTTACATGATCTGCAACCCAATCGCAAAAATTATCCTGATGATATTTTTCCAAACGTTCATCATTCCAATCAGAATGCCCCTCACGTACCTCATTAAAATGAATTATGTTCTCAACAATAAATTATGACATTAATATTATATCATTTCATAAACACACAAACACAAATATAACAATTAATCCAAAAAAACTTACTCTCTAATTTCTTTAAGACATACGCTATTAAGAAGAATAAACCGATATATCTTGTTGATAAACATAGTGTCTACTCTCTTATAATCAGTTTTACCATATGGCCCGTCATGAATTCTCCGAGGCCGGTTAAGCTTCGTCTCAATGTTCTCGTCCAGATAGCGGGAACAAAATGTGGTTACTTCATCTAGAAGATAATCTTGCATGATAGAACCTTCTGGTCGATTTCTATTGCGTATATACTTTTTTAGAGTGTAGAGGTACCTAAAAAATGTTAAATAAATAAATACAGGCATATAGGACAACAATAATTTTACAAATTCCGTGAAACGAAATATTCCACGTACCTTTCGACGGGATACATCTATCAATATTGTATCGATCCGGCTCATTTAGCCTCGGTTGCAAGATGAACCGTCGGGTGTATTATGATTGTTCCCCTCCGAATGGCGGCCAAGACGACGTATTGCCTGAAATTCGGGGCAGATGCTAATTGGTGCTATCCGTCCACCTCTCCGAAGATGCCAAGCTGATTTATGGCACCATGCATCGCAGGTTTAAGCGGATGCGTCCGATGTAGCAGACTTCGTCAGATTCCCCCTCGCGTGAGGGGTTTTTGATTGTGGGGACGCTCTTCCCTGCAGGCGCAAGCCCCTGCAGTTAATTACGCTACCGTATTGCGGTAACAACTTTCTCCTTCTCCAGAAATTTCACTTCGTGTCGTGTGTGTTTATTTTGTGTTTGATTGCCAGTGGATTGTATACGGAGACTGAGTTATGTCGTCGCCCGTAGGGCGTAGACTAGTCCAAATCCGTATTATCTTAGATTTGGGTTTGGGGGTTGTGTTTAAGGATACATTAGCCTCGTTTGAGACTAAGATCGACTTAAACGGTTGTTAAGGATACGTTAGTCTAGTTTTAGACTAAGATCAACTTAACGGGATCGTTTAGATTCGACAAAAGAGCAATTAGGGGAGCCCTGTTGTTTAGTTTAATGACATTGCGGTCAATAGGTAGTTTAAGGACATTGCGGTCCAATGTTAGTTTTAAGACGTTGCGGTCAAGGTTAAGGACGTCGTAGTCCGTGGATTTAAGGACTCCACAGTCCGATGTTAGTTTTAAGACATCACGGTCAAGGTTAAGGACGTCATAGTCCGTTGTTAGTTTTAAGACATTCCGGTCAAGGTTAAGGATGTCGTAGTCCGTGGATTTAAGGACTCCACAGTCCGGCATTAGTTTTAAGATATTACGGTCAAGGTTAAGGACCTCATAGTCCATGAGTTTAAGGACCCCACAGTCCGTATCAATGTGTGGTCATCGGAACACGTCACCTCTTTGAAGACGTTGAGGAATTACAACGCCAAGTATCAAAGGAGTGAAGAGATGTACCCTTAAACCAAGGTAGATTAAGTGATCTGCAGTCCAATTTGGAAACTAAGATCAATTATTATATTATTAGCCCATTGGCCCAGTTGAGTTTGAATTGATGACTTATGGCCAGCTTGGGATAAGTCCAATCATGTTTGGGATATTGGCCCTCTGTTGGTTCATTGAAGGAGAGGCTTAGCCTCTCGAAACTTAGCCAATTGGGCTAAAGCTAGTGTTAAACACTAGAGACCAATAGTGTTGAACACTGGGAATAAGATTAATAAGTTAGTGTTAAACACTAAAAGATAATCAGTGTTGAACACTAGGAACAGAGTTTTCAAATTAGTGTTAAACACTAAGGAAATCAGTGTTAAACACTTCAAATAGAGTTTTCCAAATTAGTGTTAAACACTAAGAAAATCAGTGTTAAACACTGACTACAGAGGTTACAATTTAGTGTTTAAACACTAAGGTAAGAGGGGTCACGTGTGAACACGTGAGAGCGCCATGATTCCCCTTATTTTGTTCAGTCAAAAGTATTGAATACTTTGAAGTATCACGTGTTAGTGTTTATGCCCTAGAGGCCATTACTGTATCATACTAGTATGTATATTACTTGATGGAAGCTTGGGATATTCACAGTTGTACAGACAATCTTGCTCGATATAGTAGTATGCTACTTGGTTTGTCTCTGCTTTAATGTGTACATGTGTGTTTCTTTATTATTTCACCTATACGCATTAGTAGAGCCCTTAGGATCTTTGCTTGATTACCGGCGTTGTGATGGCGATCACACTCGTGGGGGCTGGGTAATCTACAAGCACATCCTTATACACGTCCCTAGTCGTGGGATTATCGAGATAGGGCATCGATACTCCGGAATAGACTAGCGTATGCGCTTCTCATCCCAGCACGGGAGACGGTCTGTCCCACAGCCGTCAGTACGCCGTACTTGAGATAGTATGCGGGTGCTCGTTAGGTTACGAGTACACTGGACAGGACTCGTCGGGAACTGATGGTTGGTATTATACCTATCGTCAGTTATCAGTTCCCAGGTGACATGAGTACAGCTTAGTCCGCTGATTTGACACTGTCACTTCGCATCGAGTGTGTTCCCATTGTTCTTTGATTACTACCCTACCACGGCTCTACTGAGTCGTGCAAACAGGTAGTAGTTGGGTGCAGTCCCGAAGCACTTGGAGGCAGTGACGGTTAGACAGGATTCGTCTCTCCCGGTATTGGGGGTTGACATCGCGCTGTGTCTAGGAGAGCCATTACACGAGTAGTCCCTAGCCAGGGCAAACGAGATATACTGGTAGGTTTCCAGTGTTATCTCAGGGTGTTCTGGGCTTCACTCCGACACGACTTGTACCGCTATTAGGGGACTGACGTTTACCGCCCCCTAGGCCCTCCATGCGATGTATCAGACGAAAAGACCGGACTGTACGGAGATTGTCACATACAGGCTCAGTAGGAGTTCGGATAGGTTCACCTCATCGGCCTTCTTATCGACATCTACCTGGGGACCGTTACGTACAGCTAGTGCCGCTTGCGGTCTATGGTTAAACCCACTGCCAGCGTAGTGTCGAGTCTTTAGAGTCCCACACAGAGAGTTTCCCTGCACTGAGCGAAACGTGTAGAGGCCGTATGGTTTTACGGCAGGGCTGCGATCACTTACATACACTTGTGTGCGTGCGGTGTTCGGGCAGGCAATACTAGTGGGCTTTGGTTTAAGCCGGATCCTAGTATTGCACGGATGGATTTGTTTGGTCTTCTGCGCATCCGCATTCTACGGAATGCGGATGCAGGTGTGTATGCACAGTTTTCCGGAGCGCTGAAGGAGGAGGTGCCTCATCAGGGTTTTGGCAGTTGGTTAGGCCAAACCGTTATATGGCAGGCTCATTAGGGTTTTGACAGTTGATTCGGTCAAAACCATTTTGAGGCGGACTCATTAGGGTTTTGACAGTTCGTTTGGTCAAAACCATTATGAGCCGCGGACATCCTTTACTAATCCTTTTAGTGATAATTTTATGATGGCTAATTGCATTGACCATTTGACCACCATGACCTCTCTTGACTTTGTTGACCGGTTGACCGTGTTGACCATTAACTTTCAAGAGGGATCTACACTCTTCTTTTCTTTTTCCTTTTTTCTATTTTGATTATGATAATGGTCATTTCAATGGAGCCATCAAACTTTATCTTGATAGGATTGGTAATGATGTTTTAGTGCATTATTGCAATCATGGTTAATTTCTTTAGTTCATAATTTCTTTCTCATTCTCTCTCTTGCCTTTTCAAGTGAGAAGAAAAAGAAATGAACCATGGTTGCTAGCTCCTCCTCCTTCTTCCTCCTCTTGATTCATCTTTTGATCCCATGAGTTGAGAGATAAAGATCCCACAACGACAAAACCATCCATTTATCACTTCTGCACAACCTAGGGCTTCTAGATTAGCAATCTCTTTGCCCTAGTTACCTCGGCTCGAGGTGGAGCTCGGTGTACATCTCTCGGGTGGATCGTCTTCGACTCAAGGAGGCCGCGGAGGTGACCAAAGTCCGGATCAAGCCTCGGAGCAAGCAAGGAGAAGAACAACAAGAAGAGAAGGAGTTCAAGTTGAAGTATAACCCCTAACCGAGTAGATAAATCTCTAGTTAGGATACTAGTGTATTGTTTAGCAAAGATCCGGCTTTTACGGTCATGTTACCATGCTCAGAAAAAATTTTGTTTTACCATTTCCGCAACCCCGAAAGTACCGGGAGCGGTAACGTGGACCTAACAGTGCTGTCACGTGATGAGAATTTTGGTGTTTGTCTATCAAAACTTCAGCCAAGGGGTCACGTGGTAGCACGTGAGAGCACCCTAGAGCTCTTTATTTTGTTCTACAGATAAGTATTTAACACTTGTAATTCTGAAAGCCATCACGTGTGGGCACGTGATGGGGGCTTACGCTTTGATCTGTTAGAATGTTCATTAGGGGTCACGTGTCGACAAGTGAGGGCTCCCTAGAACTCTTTTCTGTTTCCTTTCGTCTTTTTCTCTGTGTGCTTTAGAGATCACGTGGGGCACGTGAGGCGTTGCCTCAAGGTTCTTTTTTATAGGTCTTCGCAGGAGTCACGTGGTAATACGTGAGGTGTTGCTTCAAAGTTCTTTTCTGTGGGTCTTTGCGGGGGTCACGTGGTAGCACGTGACTCTAGCTCTTTTCATGTTTTAAAGATCTGTTCATCTTTTAAGAATTAATTTCTTCATAGGGTTAAACCCTAGCAACAAACTTTAGGGGAATTAAATTCCTATTTTCTTCTGAAGAATTGTATTCTTAATAGGGTTAAACCCTAATTTCTTTTCTTAAGGGAATTAAATTCCTGTGAGTTTTGAGAGAATTATGTTCTCAAATAGGGTTAAACCTTAGTTCTGTTCATTTTGAAGGAATTAAATTCCTATATCATAGGGTTAAACCCTAATTTTATCTCAAAGGAATTGAATTCCTATCATTTAGTGAGAATTAAATTCTCAAAACTCAGTTCCTCCTCTGTATTTTAGATCTGCATGGCAGGATCTCAACCCAATGAGAATTAAATTCTCAATTCATGGGGAGATGTGCACTTTGCAGATCCTCCACCAGAGAAAGAATTAAGTTCTTTTCTTTATCTAAGAGTTAAACTCTTTTGAGAATTAAATTCTCTTTTTAAGCCTCTCTTTTCTTACCTAGGGTTTTCTTTTGCAGAGGATCAATTTCTTCCAAAATCTCAAGGCTCTATCTCTCTTTCTCTCTGTATATGTCTTTGTATATTTCTCTCTCTCCTCCTTAAACTCTCTCCTTTGGCTCCTATTTATAGGAGAAAGAAGATGATCAATCGGTTTTAGTGAATCTTTCATTGAAAGATTTGATTTGTTTATTGAGAGATTTGATTTATGTTTATCATTAATCCGGGCCTTTAGATTATTAGGTGAATTTTATTCACCATTGGATTTTAAATCCAAATGTATCTCTTTGTTATTTCGGTTAGATTTAGGAGGGAAATCTTTCCAAGTCCAAGATTTTTCCATAAATTGGTGATAAAATATCACCTTCAGATTTTTAATCCAACGGTTCCAAATAATTCTTTTCCACTTTGGAAAGACTTGAGAGATCTTTTCTCAGAATTTAATTCTGTCATAAAAATAAGGCTCTTAAGGCTGGTCATGTGTGGCCACGTGACCGTTGGTCACGTGTAGGCACGTGACCCCTGGTCACGTGCCCGGAATGGGCTTCCCTTCCTTCTGCGCTTTGTTCTTTGCCGCTGCTTAGTCATCACGTGTCAACACGTGACCGCTGGTCACGTGCCAGCACGTGATGCCTCTTCCGTAGGTTTTCCTGATTTTAAATCAGGAAACAAATGCCCCCACAGCGTTGTTCTCACATGTTTGCACGTGAGTGCAACGCTGTCACTTTTGTGACCGTTGGATCTATCTAGGGAATCGGGGAGATGAAGTGTTTCCATCACATCCTATAAATGTAGGGGTCACTTCAGAAGTACCTCCACTTTGCTTATCTTCTTCCTTGCAACTTTTTTCTTTGAGAATTTAATTCTCGTTTCCAGAGCTTAGTTCTCTGCTTCAAAAACATTCCAGAGTTTAACTCTGTTTAACCGATTCCTTTTCCTCAGGTAATGATCTTGAGCGGACGAAGAACTTTTATACATAAAATTCTCTGGATTTTAAATCCACCTCAAGGGTTTCACCCTTTTAATATGAACCCATTTTTCCTTTAAGTTTTTCAACCGAAATATGAAACCATTTAATCTTCAACAGTGAATCTCTTTAGGGTTCATCTGATCCTTCAGGGAGATGACGGTGATAGTTCAAATCCATGGAGTTTAACTCCGTCCACAGAAAAAAGTTTCTGGGAATTTAATTCCCCTTTTCAAAAGGAATTTAATTCCTGTGAAGAACTAAGTTCTTCCCCAGGAGGCTTCTTAGGGTTTCTTTGCCCTAGGTTGTCCTTCTGTACTCAACGAAGACGAAGCTTGCAATGATGTCTTTTCTGGGAATTTAATTCCCTTGATCCTGTGTGATTTGTTGTAGAGTCCAAGGTGGATGTCTTTTAGGAGAATGTGTAGGGCCATTTGAAACCCACTGCCTATTTAATGAGGATATCCCCTTTGTCTTATTACAATTGCTTGGTCTCATTATTAACGAGCCGTCAACCGATTCTGTGGGGCCCATGTGTTTTGTTGCCAATGGTTCCATAAAAAGAGTCTGCTGTCGCTTTCTTCAACTGTCTTCATGTTCATGCATGTATATATATTGCTGGCTTCGCTTTTGACAGTTTTCTTTTACTTTATTTCAGGTGCAATGGCTTCTGTTCCGTGCTTTCCCTTTACTCGGAGGCCGCTTTTCCTCAATCACCATCAGACGAGGAAGCGATAGCGATGATCCGGGCTCATGACCCGAACTGTACCAACCTACTTCTATGGGGGACTTGGTATAGTCATATCATCCGGGGTCGCCGGAGTTTTCTCTGTGAAGTGCCGACAGAGCCCACTTTCCCGTTCTTGCCGATGGACCCTCTGAGGACGGTTTTCACTGTGGAGATGCCAAACTGGACTCCAACGGGATGACTCAAGCTTTCAACAACCGGTATCCCGAACCATCCGGTCCCCGCTATAGACATCCTGGGACGTCGCATTTGTCAGGGTGAGGCCCACCCATGGGGGCAGATTTATAAGATAGGGCTCACTCCTCGGCATCCCACGGGCTACCTTCTCTGGGCTCGCTACGTCCTTGCTACCCATCGTGCGTGGCTGCAGAAGGTGGGGCTTTACCAGGCAATATATGTGTCGCTCTTCCATTATCAATCCCCGCACGTTTGGTGGATTAAGGCGTTCTTGAATCAATGGAATCTCCCTACCAACACCTTTCTTCTGGGGGACAGAGAGGTTTCGATCTCTTTGGTAGAATTTTATGAGATCTCAGTGCTGCCAATCCGTGGGACACTTTATGAGGAGTTGCTGCCCTCTGATGAATACATCTTTGAACCTGAGCCCGCACCGCTTGACGGTTTGTCTGCCGAGAACGCTGTCCGTCACAAGCGTCCGAGCCTGATCAACGTGCTGGGTATCTTTGATCGACTGTTCACCGAATCCGAGGAGCAGGGCATTACCTTTAAGAGCTTCATTTCCTGTTTCCTTCGCGAGAGCGCCCTGTAAAAAACAGCTCCGAAGTTTGCGAATATCAACGACCCCTTTGGGTTTGGTCCGAAAAAGCTGCCGACGAAAGAATCGGATCTACAGCAATGCTACATCCCCATAATGTCGCCGATTTCTCTTGAATCCATCACAGCTCCTGGCATGGATGAGGAGACGTTCTTCGTTGGGTTCATCAATGTCTGGCTCAGTTGGTTTGTCATTCCTATGCATTGCCGCTTTATGAGAGCTTCGGCCATCTATCCGGCTCACCGTATAGCTGAGGGAACGCGGTTGGCCATTGGCATCCCGGCGTTGGCGCATCTTTATCACGTGTTGGGCGCTGCCGCTAACACTTCCACTCCTGGCGTAGAGGTGGTAAACTTTCCGCTTCATTACTTTACGTCTTGGATCGAGATGCACGTTTTAGGTGCTTTCGCTATGCATCAAAGGCCCGCATTCTAAGACGCCTACACTTTCCCTCGGCTTATGCGATTGGTGGATGCTTCTGCCGCTGACCCAACTCAATTCGAGGCTATTCGGGCGTTGATTTCTCCTTACGCTACTGCCGGCGGATTAATATTTAATGATCGGGTCTTATCTTCTTCCGCGGGTTCGGCCCAGCCGCTTTGGGACCGGTCGAAAGATAACGCGCCCACTTTGAAGCCCCGGGAGGCCGCACGCTTATATGCAATTAGACCGGGTTACCTGGTATTCCGTCAGGATAGCGCGACCCTTTTCATGCGGTACAATCCGCACCGCTTTTCCCGGCACTTCGGCTATGATCAGGGTGTCCCGTTCGAAGCTTTCATAGTCGCGCCGGTTCCTTCGCTCGAGGCCGTTCGAGATGCTGCCCATCATTTTGTGAGGCTGAACACCGGTTCTCAGTTCATGATACCTGATGGCGATTACATCCCCCGATGCGTGGGGTCGTTCACAGGTTGGTATCTCCACCGAATCAACCCGGTTATCATTGAGGAAAGAAGGGTACTTCTCGGTCACGGTGCCCCTACTCAAGTTTCGGCCACAGGAGGTACGCTGCGACCGTGCGCCCCGGTCCGCTTCCCTCTGAGGATATTGGCACCGCACTTATTCCGGGGGAGTCGGGGGTGGATCTTACTCCAACAGCTGGTATGCCCCTGGGTACTCGGCCGCGGGGTAGATGGGCTCCGGTAGTAGTGCCGCCACCCGAGGCAGCACCATCCTCTGTGGCATCGACAATGGCAGTATCATCCTCGGTTGTGGCATCGGGTGAGGGTGACAGGGATGAGGGTGTTGAGGGCGAAGTGGGCCGGCTCCGCACCAAGGCTCCACGGGGAAGGAAGCGGTCGTCCTCGGCGACTGGTTCTGGGTCCAAGCGTCGAAGGAAGGTAGCTACTAATTTGCTCGACTCTTTAACGGAGTCTGAGCCCATTCTTGAAGATGAGCCGTTGGCCTTACCGGAATCAAATGCTGAACTACTTTTTCCTAGTTCAGCCGCTGAGGAAGCCGCACAGTTGGCTGAGACTATAAGGCGTTCCAAAGACACGTCTCAGAACGCCAGGGTTCCGAAGAAGCCCTATCCTGTTGTAATCTTTTACGAAGACCCCTCGTGGATTCGGCGGCGGTTTATAGGCCCTTTGGAGGAATGGGGGGAAAAGACCTTGAAGCAGGCTGCTTCAGAGGACGCAGCGGACGCGCTTTCTTTATGGACCGGCGGCCACGAGTCCACCCTCGAACCCCGGCGAGCACGCCTCCTTGAGAAGGAGCAGCGGCTTGAAGAAGCCATATTGAAGGCTTCGTTACGCATTGGTATGCCTTTATACTTCTTTGTAGCATTTCAGATTGTTTACGCCTGTATGTATGTATCCTTATTCTTGTGTGAATTGTGCAGAATCTTCGACGATGGGGGAGGTCCCTACAGGCTTATTGAAGCTAAAGCCTGTCGACATTCCCGATGAAGCATTGCTCGATGTGGAGGGAGTTAATGAGGCTGCTCCTCTTACAATAGAGCCCCCAGTGGCAGTTATTGATCACGGAGCGCTTGCTCCTTTGGGGGAGGCTTCTTTGGTGGTCATCGCCCTAATGACTCTCCCCGAAGGCGGCCCAGAGGCTGAGATGGAGGTAGTCGGGACTACCCTCCCTTTGTTGGAGCCCGAGGTCACGGCAGAGGCCGTCGAAGCCGCTATCCCCCCGACTCAGAACGGGAGGAGTGTTGAAAGTAACCTTTTGCATTTTAAATTAACAATCTTTCCGTGGTCTGAACTCTTTTGTCTTCCCCAGAATTGCGCGGGCTGGCGACCTCTATTGCTGATTTGTCGCCTCGGCAATCGTTTCAGCGTTTATTGGAGATGGCAGCTCCGCAGGCGATCTCCCCTCAGCGCATTGTCCTTTCCCTTGGGCAAGGTTAGCGTTGTTCGCTATTTTTTATTATAGCATCGTTACCATTTTGCGAAATGACGTTGATGTCTCGTACAGTTTTGGAAGCTGACGACGAAATCGAGGTCGTTGAAGGGCCAGGGGAACCTTCAGCTCCTACTTGCATGACCGTAGGTAAGTGACATTTCATTATAGTCCCATTTGTTCTTTTGCTTAAGAGTTTTATTGACATCTTTCAAATCTGAATAGCCCTGCCAGCCTCCATAGCGTTGGAATCGCGCATCGTTATGCCGCCGGCCCCTATGCTCTGCGGGTTTCAGAACGCTTGGCCCAATTAAGCCTTGTTTCCTTATCATCTTTGATTGAGGAGCTCCGTGCTGGCAGCGCGACCACAGCTGAAGCATTTGCCGCCGAAGCTAACGGTTCTCTTCCTTTTCTTGCCACCTACCATAGTGAAGAGGTGGTGCGAGTCTGGGTGGAGTTCTGTCGGCAGGTGGAGGCTTGCTTGCACGCCCTTGAATGTTCCCACCTTTCCTCGGAGGCCGTGGCTGCAAAGGCGGAGTTACGGGGGCTGATAGCACGGTGCGCGGCAAACATGACGTCGTGCGAGAAGAGGCTCGGCCGTAAATTCTCGGAGAGGGAGCTGGCCTCCAAGGCATTGACCGAGCTTCAGACCAGACTTACAGCCAAAGCCAACAAAGCGTATGAGCTCTGGCGGGTGCTTCAAGAGTCTATCAAAGAAGTGGTGGCTCTTGATAAAGCTGTCGTGTTCACTTGCAAGAGGGTCGAGGCTCACAAGGCCACCGAGAAAGAGCTTAAAGGTCTGCTTGCCTCCTATCAGGCTCAGCAAGCTTAGGCGGAGGCCCGTCTCCTGGCGATCCTAGATCATGAAGCTGCGGCCCAGCAAAAGCAGGATGAGCTAGCAGAATTGCTGAATCGCCCGCCGGCTTGAAAAACTTGTATTTTTTCCTTTCTTTTTGTACATACTCTTGAATGAGAGTATTTTCTTTTTGTTCTTTCATGAATTGTACTTTGTATCCATTTTGGTTTATGAATAAAGACAGATTTTTCTTCTCAATGGTGTGTCTCCTTTTTATTGAATGCATTCTAGGTCTCCTTTGCAGGGCATCGATGGCTTAGGATTCAAGGTTAAGATCTGCCTCCTAAGACTTTTGAGCTTTATGAGCCGTGAGGGTCTCATAAAGAGTTTTTCTCCCTACAGGTCGAGAGGATCCCGTAGGCGTAAGTTCTTCTTAAGAGTCATGAGGATTCTTAAGCGGGTTCTTTCTTGGGAGTTGTAAGGATCTCACAAGAGAGTTTTCTTCCTTGCCGGTCGTGAGGACCCGCAAGTGCTGGGTGCGGCCACCCTTATCCGTATTTCACGGGGTTAGGGGTTGGTTTGGGATGGTTTCCAGGGTATCGTAGTTTAAAGACATCGCGGTCAAGGTTAAGGACCTCATAGTCCGTGGGTTTAAGGACTCCACAGTCCAACGTTAGTTTTAAGACATCACGGTCAAGGTTAAGGACCTCATAGTCCGTGGGTTTAAGGACTCCACAGTCCAATGTTAGTTTTAAGACATCACGTTCAAGGTTAAGGCCTCATAGTCCGTGGATTTAAGGACTCCACAGTCCAATATTAGTTTTAAGACATCACAGTCAAGGTTAAGGACCTTATAGTCCGTGGATTTAAGGACTCCACAGTCCAATGTTAGTTTTAAGACATCACGGTCAAGGTTAAGGACCTCATAGTTCATGGGTTTAAGGACTCCACAGTCCAATGTTAGTTTTAAGACATCACGGTCAAGGTTAAGGACCCCATAGTCCGTGGGTTTAAGTACTCCACAGTCCAATGTTAGTTTTAAGACATCACGGTCAAGGTTAAGGACCTCATAGTCCATGGATTTAAGGACTCCATAGTCCAATGTTAGTTTTAAGACATCACGGTCAAGGTTAAAGACCTCATAGTCCGTGGGTTTAAGGACTCCACAGTCCGCGAAATGTGTGGTTACCGGGACCCGTCACCTCTTTGAAGATGTTGAGGAATTACAACGCCAAATATCAAAGGAGTGAGGAGGTGTACCCTTTAACCAAGGTAAAATCAGTATAGAATCATGGTGGTTGATCGTTAGTTCTAAGACATTACAGTCGAGGTTAAGGACATCATAGTCCGTGGATTTTAAGGACTCCACAGTCCGATATTTGCTCTGGATGCTTTACACGGGTTCACTGCCGTGCTTGGCGAGGACCAGGCTCCGCTCTGGGCATTTTCCGCGGGGTCAAAGAGTGACGTTATCCGCGTTCCACGTAACCAGGAATTTTGCACTAGATGCTTCACACGGGTTCACTGCCGTACTCGGCGAGGACTAGGCTCCGCTCTGGACGTTTTCCACGGGGTCAAAGAGTGACGTTATCCGCGTTCCACGTAACCAGGAATTTTGCACTGGATGCTTCCCACAGGTTCACTGCCATGTTCTGCAAGGACCAGGCTCCGCTCTGGGTGTTTTCCACGGGGTCAAAGAGTGACGTTATCCGCGTTCCACATAACCAGGAATTTTGCACTAGATGCTTCACACGGGTTCACTGCCGTGCTCGGCGAGGACTAGGCTCCGCTCTGGACATTTTCCACGGGGTTAAAGAGTGACGTTATCCGCGTTCCACGTAACCAGGAATTTTGCACTAGATGTTTCACACGGGTTCACTGCCGTGCTCGGCGAGGACTAGGCTCCGCTCTGGACGTTTTCCACGGGGTCAAAGAGTGACGTTATCCGCGTTCCACGTAACCAGGAATTTTGCTCTGGATGCTTCCCACGGGTTCACTGCCGTGTTCTGCGAGGACCAGGCTCCGCTCTGGACGTTTTCCACGGGGTCAAAGAGTGACGTTATCCGCGTTCCACGTAACCAGGAATTTTGCACTAGATGCTTCACACGGGTTCACTGCCATGCTCAGCGAGGACTAGGCTCCGCTCTGGACGTTTTCCACGGGGTCAAAGAGTGACGTTATCCGCGTTCCACGTAACCAGGAATTTTGCACTAGATGCTTCACACTGGTTCACTGCCGTGCTCGGCGAGGACTGGGCTCCGCTCTGGATGTTTTTCACGGGGTCAAAGAGTGACGTTATCCGCGTTCCACATAACCAGAAATTTTGTTGATTGTATCTGTATTTAACAGAGTTGGGATTTGACTTTCGGTGATTAGTATATCGCCGAGCCATGGAACTGGGAATTGCCACTGTTCCGCTTCGCTTGTAGATGAGTGTTGAGATGATCTCTAGGTCACTTGCGGCCCATCGAGATTTGGCTTCTTCCTTTGATGAAACCTGGGGGGGGGGAAAGAGTATGATCCCTTCTTTGTTTGCGCCCCCTGGATTGTATACAGGGATTGATGTAATATCACCTGTAGGGTATAAATTTCATTTTTATTTTATTTCTTTTTCCGCGATGCTCTATCATTTCAGCTTTTATATCGCAAAGGTCGCGATTGCCCTATCATTTCGGCTATTTTTTGCGGTGCCCAATCATTTCGGCTATTTATTTTATTTTTACTCGCTGATTTTTATTGCGAGTTGCCCAATCATTTCGGCTATTTTTCATGCATATATTTTTACTTGCTGCTTTTTATTGCAAGTTGCCCCATCATTTCGGCTATTTCGTATGCATATGCGGCTCGCTAGCCTTTTCGCCGCAAGCTTGGATTATAGACACCGATTTCGGCATTAGCACTGCTACAATTGGGATGTTGCCAGGAGAGAATCATCATCTGCCTCTGTCGATGTCGAACAAAGGTGGCTTAGCGAACCGGGTTAAGGTCCTGTCTACTAAGGCTTTTGACTTCATGAGCCGTAAGGGTCTCACAAAGGTATTTCTCCCTACAAGTCGTGAGGATCTTGTAGGTGTATTTTCTCCTTAGGAAAAATGAGGATTCCTAAGCATATGTTCCTCTGTAAGTCGTAAGGATCCTACAAGAGGGTTTTCTCCTCATAAGTCGAGAGGACTTACAAGGGTTGTTCACCATATGGACATATCCCTAGTCACGGGTGGGACTTTGCTGGGGAAATATTTATTCACGTCCGTGGATTGTATACAAGGGTCAGTATTGAGCCGCCAGTAGGGCAATGTCGAAGGTTGTGGGGGGTTTTCTTAAGAACGGGTTCATGTTTCTGTAACTTAAGACTTTCAAATCTTATGAGCCGTGAGGGTCCTATAAGAGAGTTCTCCTTACGAGTCGTGAGGATCTCGCAAGTGTAATTTCTCCTTAGGAATCGTGAGGACTCCTAAGTGTGTTGCTCCCTTGTGAGTCGTAAGGATCTCACGCGGGTGGTTTCTCCTTACAAGGTCGTGAAGACCCTGTAAGTGCCTTTTAACGAGGTTGCGCCCTTTCGGGTTTTCACAAACACTCGCCGGTAGCCCTGCTGTTTTTACTCACGGAGCCCTTTCGGGTTTTCATCCGTGCCCATTTTGCTTATGGACATACCGTTTTTATTTTTATTATTATTATTTTTATATTTTTATATTTTATATTTTTATATTTTTATTTTTTTTATCGGCTTTGAGACGCTACAATCCACCGTAGTTTATCGACATCTCGGTCAACAACTAGTTTTAGGACATAGTGCTCCATTGTTAGTTTAGGGACGTTTCGGTCCGTTAGTAGTTTAAAGACATTTCGGTCTGTCGTTAGTTTAAGGACATTTCGGTCCGTCGTTGAAGAAGGCTGGTTACTACTTATAGAGTTCGGGCTTAGGAAGATGGCGAGCGGACATAGTCGTCGTCATCTATCATTGACCTAGGCTTTGACCTATTAAGCGTAGTATTTCTTCAGGAAGCGACCGTTTATTGGCCTGAAAGGTCTTTCACCATGCATATCCATGAGTAGATACGCTCCACCTTGGTAGACCTTGTCTATGATGTACGGGCCTTCATAGTTCGGCTCGAATTTTTCCCGTTTGGCGCGATTGGGAATCATAGGTCTTTTGACCACTAGCACGAGCTCGCCTTGGCGGAATGTCCTCGGCCTGGTCAATCTTTCGTATGAGTGCGTCATCTTTGCTTTGTAGGCCTCCAGATTTTGTTGCGCTATGAGCCGTGTTTCATCGAGGGCGTCAAGCTCCTCAAGCCGAAGGTAGGCATTTTCTTCGTTCGTCAGCTCGTAGTGGACTGCCACTCGTAGAGAAGGTAGCTCTATCTCAAGGGGAAGTAGTACTTCCATACCAAATACCAACGCGTATAGCGTCGTGTTTGTGGCTGTCTTGAACGTAGTCTGATAAGCCCAAAGAGCTTCTTGCTGTCTCTCGTGCCAGTCCTTCTTATTTCGGGACACCGTCTTCTTCACGATCTTTGTCAAGGTTTTGTTGAAAGCCTCGGCTAGACCATTAGCTCGGGGATTATAAACTGAGGAATATTTTCAGTCTATGTTGTGTTGTTGTGCGAAGCGACTGATCTTGTGGCTACTGTAGGCTGGCCCGTTATCGGAAATGATCCGTCGCGGAGTTCCAAACCGATAAATGACGTGCGTCTTGAAGAAATGGAGAATATTCTTCGTCTTCACATCCCTCAGCGGTATTGCTTCTTCCCATTTAGAGAAGTAGTCAGTCGTCGTCAGGATGAAACGATGTCCCCTGGATGATGCTGGTTCGATAGGGCCGATTATGTCAGTCCCCCATATTTCGAACGGCCAGCTAGCCACCGTTGGATGGAGTGGATTTGGATGCTGATGGATAAAGTCCCCGTGGATCTGGCATGAGTGGCATTGCTTCGCGTATTCGAGGAAGTCCTGGATCATCGTGGGCCAGTAGTAGCCCATCCGTTTAACCTTCAACTTCATCTTCGGGCCTGCTTGGTGAGAACCGCAGAGTCCGTCGTGAACTTCCTGAACGACTCTTTTCGCTTCGTCAGGTCCCAGGCATCTTAACCACAGAGAGTCAAATGACCTCTTGTACAGAGTATCATTGACGAAGGCAAAAGACAGAGCTCATTTTATAAGATGATGTTTTGAAGACGCATCTTCAGGCGTTCGACGGTATTTGAAGTAGTCTATAAAGACTTCTCTCCAATCCTCAGCCTTTTCCCGGTCATTTATTTGCAGGGCCGTCTGCTCAGTTGCTCCCCTTTCTTCGGGTGACTCCAGAGATATTTCTGTAGGGGCAAGTACCCGACGGCTTTGTACCACGATTCTTACGTCATCGAGGTTCTCGTCGGCCAATTCTTTAGCAAACTTGGCTAGTGCGTCTGCTTTGCTATTTTCCGCACGCGGTATGCTTTCCAGCATATAGGAGGGAATTTGAGTCAGCAGTTGTTGTACTCTCTCGCCATACTTCACCAGCTCAGGTTTGCACGTTTGGTAGTCGCCATTTACTTGACTAACGACCAGTTGGGAATCTCCGTATATGAGGAGGTTCTCAATTCCCATGTCGATGGCGATCTCGAGGCCTGCTATTAAAGCTTCATACTCGGCTTCATTGTTTGTCCTCGGCTCTGTTAAGGCGAAGGCAAAGCGCATTATCCATCCTTGTGGAGTCACGAAGATAAGGCCTACCCCCGACTTGATTATAGGGGTACTTTGTTTGCGCTTCTTTATGGAGGACGCTCCATCGAAATAAAGCTCCCATCGGGTACTACCACCGTCGATCGCGTCAAACGCATGTTCATCTGGCAGCTCGCAATTCAGAGGAGAACCGGCAGGTACTGGGTGCTCAGCAAGGAAGTCGGCGATGGCTTGGCCTTTCACTGCCTTGAGAGGCTGAAAGGTTATCGAGAACTCCATCAAGAGCAGGGCCCATTTAGCGAGTCTCCCTGTCAATATGGCCTTTGACATTAGATATTTGAGGGGATCCACTTTTGATATAAGACGGACTTCATGCGCCAATACATAGTGCCGGAGTTTTGTTATCGCAAAGATTAACGCCAGGCAATGTTTTTCGATAGGGGAGTAATTGTTTTCTTCCCCCAGAAGAACTCGACTTAAATAGTAGAGTGCTCTCTCCCTCCCTTGGTCGTTTTCTTGTGCCCATAATGCGCCTAAGGAACCTTCAAGGGCTGTTGTATAAAGAATAAGAGGTTTTCCCTTGACTGGAGCAGCAAACACCAGTGGGTTCTGCAGGCACTGCTTGATTTCATTTAGCGCGCTCTGGCATTTTTGGTCCCAGACGAACGGGGTTCCCTTCTTCATCAGGTGGCTGTAAGGACGGCACTTGCCTTACAGGTTGGCTATAAATTGCCGGATGTACGCGAGCTTCCCTTAGAGAGACCGCAATTGTTTGAGAGTTCTTGGCGGTGGCATTTCCATGATCGCCTTGATCTTCGACGGATCTATCTCGATGCCTCGGTGTCGGATGATGAATCCCAGGAATTTGTAAGTCCACGTTGCCAACCCCGGTTCTTGCGGGGAGGTGGAAACGGTATAAAAAACAAATTTTTAGCGCACTAAGCAACATGGACTAACAAAAGTCGGGATCTTTTCTAAACAAAACTAGCTACCAAGCTAAAGAGAGTTAGCTACTCGGAAAAGATGTTATACCTCACTTGAACTCCTTCTTCTTGAACTCTTTGTGGAGGTTGGATGGTGCTTTCCTTGTCGCCTTCTTTCGTCAAAGATGGATCCACCTGAGGGTTCAACCTTGGGCTCCTTTCTCGAACTTTGAGAGAACTAAGGTTTTTGGCTTGCTGGACCTTCAACCCTAGAGTGAGTAGAGAGTAGTTTAGAGTGTTTTATCTCAAGGAGAGGTTTCTCAACACATGAGAATTGATCTCCTTGAACTAGAGGAGGAGGAAGAAGAAGAGAGGAGAGAGAATGGTTATGATAGAATGAAATGGTTTTTTTACAACCATAACAATATCTAGTGAATTATCAAATTAATAAAATTAATCTAAATGAAAAGTTGATGGAAGGTTTGATAAGACTATTATCATTTCACATTAAATGGTTTTGCTAGAATTAAAGAGTATCTTTGATGTGTAATGATGATAGTCAATATTTCAACCATGGTCAACAAGTCAACCTTGGTCAATAAGTCAACAAACCCAACCATGACACATTTTCATTTAATTAATATTATTAATTGATAATTCACAAATTCATTAGGGTTTGGAAAAAGACGACTGTCAACTGTGCATACACACCCGTTCCGAAACCCTAATGAAAATCCTCTTCCTCCGCCTCAATCATCTGTGCATACACACCCGCATTCGTGTTCCGAGGAACATGAATACTATGAGATAACAGTAACCCCAAAACATATACTAGGATCTGACTCAAACCAGAGCCCGCTAGTAATATCCGTCCGGACTCCAAACGTGCATAAGTGCGCGGATGAGAACGAACCTTGTCGCAAAACCATGCGACCTCTACTCTGTTTTGCCCAAAGGCGAATAGCCCTCTGTGTGGGACTCTAAAGACTCGGCACTACGCTGGCAGTGGGTTTAACCACAGACCGCAAGCGGCACTAGTTGTACGTAACGGTCCCCAGGTAGATGCCGATAAGAAGACTGACGAGGTGAACCCCATCTGAACTCCTACTGAGCCTGAATGTGACAGTCTCCGTACAGTCCGGTCTGTTCGTCTGATACATCGCATGGCGGGCCTAGGGGCGGTGAACGTCAGTCCCCTAATAGCGGTACAACTCGTATCGGAGTGTAGCTCAGAACACCCTGAGATAACACTGGAAACCTACCAGTATATCTCGCTTGCCCTGGCCAGGGACTACTCGTGTAATGGCTCTTCTAAACACAGCGCGATGTCAACCCCCAATACCGGGAGAGACGAATCCTGTCTAACCGTCACTGCCTCCAAATGCTTCGGGACTGCACCCAACTACTACCTGTTTGAACGATTCCTTTGAGCCGTGGTAGGGTAGTAATCAAAGTACAGTGGGAACACACTCGAGGCGAAGTGACAGTGTCAAGTCAGCGGACTAAGCTGTACTCATGTCACCTGGGAACTGATAACTGACGATAGGTATAATACCAACCAACAGTTCCCGACGAGTCCTGTCCAGTGTACTCGTAACCTAACGAGCACCCGCATACTATCTCAAGTACGACGTACTGATGGCTGTGGGACAGACCGTCTCCCACGCTGGGATGAGAAGCGCATACACTAGTCTACTCCGGAGTATCGATGCCCTGTCTCGATAGTCCTACGACTAGGGACCTGTATAAGGATGTGCTTATGGATTACCCAGCCCCCACGAGTGTGAGCGCCATCACAACGCTGGTAATCAAGCAAAGATCCTAAGGGCTCTACTAATATGTATATAAGCAATATGCTAAAAGAAACACATGCACATATTAAAGCAGAGACAAACCAAGTAGCATACTACCATTTCGAGCAAGATTGTATATACAACTGTGAATATCCCAAGCTTCCATCAAGTAATATACATACTAGTATGATACAGTAATGGCCTCTAGGGCATATACACTAACAGAATTTACCCGAGAAAACTCCGAATGCGCATTTGAGGGGGTTCATCTTCAAATTGTATTGCCGAAGGCGTTGAAATACGGTCTTCAGATGCTCTAAATGCTCTTCGTATGACATGCTCTTCACTACAAGGTCGTCGATATAGCATTCGACGATTTCTTGTATGAGATTATCGAAGATCTTTGTCATGGCCCTTTGATAGGTGGCACCGGTATTCTTTAAACCGAAAGGCATAACTTTATAACAGAATATTCCCAGAGGAGTCTGAAAAGCGGTGTGCTTCTGGTCTTCGGGATGCATCTTTATCTGATTATACCCTGATGAGCCGTCCATAAAGGAGAAAACCTCATGAGTGGACGTATTGTCTATCATCAGCTCGGTTACCGGTACTGGGAAATCGTCCTTCGGGCAAGCTTTATTGAGATCCCGAAAATCCACGCATATACGCACTGTCCCATTTTTCTTCATTACCTGGACGATGTTGGCGATCCAGTCAGGGTATTGAACTTCCTGGGTAAACCCAGAATCGATCAGCTTCTTGATTTCGGCGTTGATACTCATCTCAAACTCGAGCTGCATTCTTCTCGGCGCCTGTTTGACTGGCTTGACGTCTGGGGAGATTGCCAATCTATGCACAGCAATTTCTGGATCTAGTCCTGGCATTTCAGAATAGTTCCATGCGAAGCAATCTTTATGCTGCATAAGCACGTCTTTTAACGCGGCCACCCTTTCTTCAGATAGCAACTCGCTGACGAATGTCGATCGCGGGTCGTTTGTCGTTCCTAGCTCCATTTTCCTGAGGTTATCTGCAGTAGTATGTATGCCATCTTCCAGTTCTTTCGGCGCTAGCGGAAATTCCGAGATTACCTCATCATCGCTGTTTTCGAAGCACCAGGGAAAGTCATCCATATTCTCGGGCTCTTCTTTTGATACCGTTATCATATGACAAGTACGAGCTCACTTCCAAGACCGATGTGGATTTGGTTCTGCTCTTATGGCTTTGGGTTCATGCTTTTGTGGCGGCGTTACCCTCCAGCTGTCGGATAGAGCAAATCTGCCTTGCAGGTATTGGTCTTCGACCCAGTTCTTGAAGGTGAAGCAGTCTTCGAGAGGGTGTCCTATTGCTCGGTGATAAGAGCAATAGCCCGGATGAGAGACCTCGTTGGCTTGCTCAGGGTGTTTAGTCTCCGGAAGTGTAATCATTCAATGTTTTAAAGCGAGATCAAGTATCTTCCGTGTCTTGTCTTAAGGGAAAGAATACGCTCGACTCATCTTCTTCATGAGGGACAAATCCGGACCGCGCAATACCCGATCACATGACTTCTTGGTCCCGCTTTGTCGCTGTTGAACGCCTTTTCTGCTCTTTGACTTGTCTCTACCTTTGCGTCGGGCCTTTTGCACAACAGATTGATAGGGAGGAGCGTTTTCATCTTTCACAGCCTGTTGAAAAAGGCGTCGCGCCCTGGCTTTCTTATAAATGGCCATTTCGCGATTATGATCGTCCCGAGATTTTTGACCCGCTTTCCTGATAAGCTTGTCTATTCGCTCTTCAAATGATGGACTCGGTACTTTGATTGCAGGATCTAGTTTTGATAAGGGGGCGGCATTTCCCGATAGGGCGTCCTCTTCTTCATCGAAGTTATATATGGCGTAGCTAGCGTGGACTCGTTCCCGTTTTCCGGGTCTCGCGTACCCAAGCCCAAGCGTTTCCATTCTCCCGTTGGGCAATTTACGCTGAGTCCCAGGGACATCCCAAATCCTGTTATAGAATCGAGCTTGTCGAGTAGTCTGTTTTAAGGGTACCCCTTGGTGTTTCAATAGCCTTTTCAATCCGTCTGTGTAGTATCAGCCTGTCAAGTGTAGCATCCGCGCCATGCCATATCTCTTTCTCCACCCTTGCTTCTGCAGATCGATAGAATAGGATCGTCTTTTCGCCTGGGAGGGACGTAAAACGTCTGCAGGTCTTGCACATTGTAGGCTTCAAGCGTGTCAAGATCTTTGTAGTGCTCCCGTGGCACCATGGTGATTTGCAAACTCTGATCATCACCAGGGAATTCTTGTATTGGCGGCCGACTGAAGAACACAACATTAACCTCATCTTCCGAGTCACTTCTGAAGATCAATATGGGGGCGGACGGTCCCGGGTCATTGCGTCGAGACGGCCCAGAGTAAACTATCTCTTCTTCTTCTTTGGTATCGCTCCCGAAAACAGGGGTGGCGGCGGCGGCTTTGTTTTTCGGTTTGCGACACCTTTCTGTATCCTCGAAGTCTGGCAAAAAGTACTTTGCATCTTCGTACTTGCGGACTTCGTTCATGGAGAATGGGTTCAGCTCACCTGTTACGGTATATTCAAGACCATCCTTAAAATACTTCATACACTGATACTGTGTAGAAGGGATGATGTTGTACTCGTGTAACCATGGTCAGCCGAGTAAGGCGTTGTAGCAGGTCTTGGCGTCAATGACGTGAAACTTAATGTCCGTGACGAGCAGTCCGAAGCGCAATGTTAGTATTACAGATCCGAGGGTCCGTGACGACTGGGAGTCGAAACCGGAGATGGTAATTTTGTCACGAGCGAGGTGCTGCACGCTCATGCAGATTTCCTTCAATATCCGAACATTGAGGAGATTGACGGAGGACCCATTATCCACCAGGATTTTGCCTATCTTGATATCGTGGCAGTATCCAGAGACGTATAGGGGACAGTTGTGGTCGCACGTCCCAAGGAGCAGGTCTTCGTCACCGAAAGTGATATCGGCCGTGTGCACTTCTTCTAGTTCGTCCTTCATCCTTTCTTCGGCGAGAAAGGCTTGAAATTGTTCGGCCTCTTGTAGCGCCTTGATTAATGAATCTCTCGCTTCCTTTGATAACAGGAGGGCGTCGAGAATGCTGAGCCGAGAGGGTAGCTTTCTCAGGTGTACCAGGATGTTGTAGTCCACCTTACCCTTCCTGGGAGAGTCCTTGGCAGTCAGCTCTTTCATGACTTGGTCATCTAAGACGATATCCTCAGTGACTTTTTCCTTTCCCTTATCTTTTCTATTTGCGGGTCCGAGATTCTTTTCCGGGAGTGTGCGATTGCGCAGCTAAATGTTTTCGCAGGCCTCCGGTTCTTCCTTCTTCCCTAAGACGGATTCCTTAAAGAGAGGGCCCAGAGCCATTTCCTCCTCAGAGTCGCTCCCAAAGGTGAGAACCTGTGATCCTCCGGCGTTAACCGTGCGACAGTTGCCGGTAGTTCTTTTATGCCCATCGGTAGTTCTTCCCTGCTCCCGACGAGTTCTGCGTTTCATGCGCTTAAAATGTTGCCGGTGAGCAACATACCCTTGCTACCATATCCTGAAAGCGTCGCACTCCTCCGTAGGGTGTGAAATCTTCCGATGATATGAACAATAATTAGGGTGCCTCTCCGCCCCATTGAGTGTGTTTCCTTCCGAGGGCGGTAACTTCATTCCCATTGACATGGTTTTGGCAAACCTTTTCCTCGTCTTGAATATGTTTTTATCCGCATCGGATGTCCTTTGATCTGGCGGGAGTGCTTTGACTCTTTCGTTTAGTCGCTTGCGTTTATATCCTTCTAATGCGGCCATCTCACTCTCCTGGTCGGCTTTACTTTTCAAACGAATCTCGTCTAGAAAGGCGTCGATCATTTCGTATGTCGGCCACACAAGCTCCGGTTCAGGCTCTGCTCCCAGTTTCTCAGTGCCAGGGGTTGTTTCATCGTCCGTAAACGAGTGGAAGATCACATGACAACTCGCCACATATCCCTCGGATTCATCCGACGAGCTTTCTCCATTATCTTCCTCCTGAAAGACGTGGTTGAGGAATTCTTGGAGTGTAATGGGAGTCCGCGCCTCCTGATTGTACTCTTCTAGCGCGTCAATCTGTTTCTGCAAGTCCGTGCGCTTGTCTCCAGACTTCCCTGGCTTTTTGGATTTCTTCTTCTTTTTCTTCGAAGATTTTGACGGTTGGGTGTGAGTACTTGGGCCATCACCGCCGATCTTTGTAGTTGGGCGCGGCTTCAACATCCCTTCGATGATTTGAGGCTCGAGCGGGTTTTTCCATTCGACCGCCGGGCATGCATGAAGATCACTCAGCATCTTTTTGGTTTTAGCTGATAGCACGATTTCCCATGGAGCTTCTTCAATGAAAGAACAAGTTGCCCCCGGTGTGTCCGCCTTCTTAGCAGTGTGAGATTGTGGCGAGTTCACCTTCCACTTCTCGGACAGCGCAAACTTGCCCTGTAGGTATTGATCTTCAATCCATCCTTTGAAGACGAAGCAATCATCAATCGGATGGATTATCGTCTGATGGTAAAAGCAATAATTGGGGTTATTCACCTCACTGGGTTGTGGCAGTCGCCTTGGATTTGGTAAGTTAATAAGCTTGTTGTGTACTGCCAGCTCGAATAACCGTTTCGTCTTGTCCCACGGGAACGAGTAAGGACGCTTCATCTTCTCATTATAATACCGCCGTCTTTCTTCCAGTTGATCCGCCAGCTTTGAGGCACTGGGTTGCTGCTGAGCATTCGCAACGAAGGTTGCCTTCCCTTTACCGTTGTCATTCCGAGGTTTCGGCTTTGGGGAAGGCGGTCTGTGACCCATCTGGTCCATCTGGGCCAACTTATCAATCAAAGCCTGGAACGTGGTTGGCTTAAAGAACATCATGAACTGGGAGATAGTTGCATGAGGGTCTAGGGTTCCCACGAACATGCCCACCGCGGGCGCTTCCTCAATGCGTTGTTTGCATTTCGACCACAAATTTTGCCAGCGTATAGCATACTGGACCCACGTTTCGCCTGGTTTCACCCTGACATTAATCAATGTCGTTATCGGAGTGCGTTCGCTGGCGCTCGCGAATCGCTGAGTGAATAGCAACTCCATTTCAGCGAACGTCTTGACGGAATCGTTCGGGAGTTCCGAATACCATTTGAACGTTGTTTCTGACAAGCTGCCGACGAATTGGCGAAGCAAGAGCCTATCATCGCCGCCAGTGTCGCCACAAAGTGCCCTGAACTGGGCAACATGTTGGTGGGGATTGCCAGTCCCCTTATACACATGGAATTTCGGTATTGTATAACCCGGCGGGTATTTAATCCTGTCATACCATCTTGGATACGGTCGTCTCGTTTTTATGACCTGACCAGCTGCCTCAGTCGCCTGATGAACCCGGATCTGCTGGGCTATATATTCGTCCAAGTCATCCTTGGAGATGGTCTCCTCCTTGGCCGTTGAAAGAGCCAGTGGTGGATTCGATGTTTCTCCTTTATCATCTTCGAGGACGATCGGGGGATCTTCAGCAGGAGGATCTTGTTGGATCATCATCCCAACCATGTCTTGAAATAAGTGGGCTATTTGCTTTATATTGGCCGCTTGTTCTGCAGCCTCTTTATCTTTCTTTTCCAATATCCTCCGAAGGAACTCAGCGTCGGTTTCCTACTCTTGTCGCTGATCCGAGGACGCTTCGGGGCTTTCTTTTGGCTCAGTAAGCGCGGCCATTGCGATCATCATTTCCTGGAGCTTCTGCTGTTGCTCCTGAGCTTTGGTCACCGACCGTGTAAGCGGTCTATGACCTGTTGATGCACGGCTATCTTCCTTCCCCGACGCCATGTATACAGTATGGACCATCATGCCCCCAGACTTAGGGCGTCTAGGCTCAGTGCCTTTAGCTTTCGTTGCAGGCCCGGGGATCTTCTCCGGCATCCTCTTTTTATGAGTATTGGAAGTTGAGGGGGCCGTTGAGGTGGGCACCCAGACAGCTTTTCGTGGCTTAGCAGGATGGCTGACTTCCTGTTGGGTCTTCAGCTTCTTGTGCTGGCAGGAGAAATTTGGATCGATCACCGAGTCTCGGGTCTGCCGCCAGACTTTATAGATTTTGAGGAAAGCCATTGAGGGGATGGGGGCTGTTCTGGTTTTACTTCCACAGACTTTTTCAGCGGAGGGGGAGACCTCTTTAGCGCCGCGGTAGGAGAATTCTTACGCACCTTATTTAGCATCTCAAAGCTGTTCTCAGTTGGAACAGCAGCATTAACTTCTGTCGTCGGGGCTGGAGGAGTTAGCCCAGAAGGGGAGTTGCCTCCGGCCTTCCTCACTCGGCGCCAGTAGCGACGTCGAACGTGTCGTGCTGATGGAATCAGCTCGGTGATGGCGATAGCCTCGTCTTGTCCCCTGTGTAGGTGGGGGGTCGCTGCTGGTGCCAGCCTGTTAAAGACTGATGTCCTTTGGGTAGTAGGTGCAGGAGCTGGAACAGTCAATCTTGTAAAGACCGACTTTTGGACAGGAGAATCCGCCTTAACAACCTCAGGAGCAGGATTGGTTATTTTCTTAGGATCCGTCTTCTCTGGGATTGCAGGCCCCATTGCGGGCTTACAGGAGCTCTGGCCCAGTCTGGCGAAGACCGAGGCGCTGGTGTTGGGCGACCCGTTGAGAGGGGCCGCGATAGGTGTAAGCCGATCCAAGACCGACATCTTGGGAGCTTCCGGTGTCAGCACAGGAGCGGTGAAACTCATTGGCGGGAGCATGGTCCCGAAAAACAACCCTGTGGTGGCTCGAGTGACCTGTTCCACGGGCATCATGAACAGCGAAGCAGCTTGGGGCCCGTAGGCTATACCTCCTGGTGAGGCGGAGCACCGGTTGCAGTTGCAGTTGGAGCATTTCGCACAAGTGGAAGCCATTGATTCTTTGCTTTCTGCAATAAGCAAAACGCCAAATCTTAGTACCTTGAAACCCAAGGGCAACCATATCGAACCGCGATCCGTTCGCGAACACGACACACGAAGTGTGGAGTGGAAAGAGGAAAAGGTCCCATCGGGCGTGCCAGAATCTGTTCCCCTCCGAATGGCGGCCAAGACGACGTCTTGCCTGAAATTCGGGACAGATGCTAATTGGTGCTATCCGTCCACCTCTCCGAAGATGCCAAGCTGATTTATGGCACCATGCATCGCAGGTTTAAACGGATGCGTCCGATGTAGCAGACTTCGTCAGATTCCCCCTCGTGTGAGGGGTTTTTGATTGTGGGGACGCTCTTCCCTGCAGGCGCAAGCCCCTGCAGTTAATTACGCTACCGCATTGCGGTAACAACTTTCTCCTTCTCTAGAAATTTCACTTCGTGTCGTGTGTGTTTATTTTGTGTTTGATTGCCCGTGGATTGTATACGGAGACTGAGTTATATCGTCGCCCGTAGGGCATGGACTAGTCCAAATCCGTATTATCTTAGATTTGGGTTTGGGGGTTGTGTTTAAGGATACATTAGCCTCGTTTGAGATTAAGATCGACTTAAATGGTTGTTAAGGATACGTTAGTCTAGTTTTAAACTAAGATCAACTTAACGGGATCGTTTAGATCCGACAAAAGAGCAATTAGGGGAGCCCTGTTGTTTAGTTTAATGACATTGCGGTCAATAGGTAGTTCAAGGACATTGCAGTCCAATGCTAGTTTTAAGACGTTGTGGTCAGGGTTAAGGACGTCGTAGTCCGTGGATTTAAGGACTCCACAGTCCGATGTTAGTTTTAAGATATCACGGTCAAGGTTAAGGACGTCATAGTCCGTTGTTAGTTTTAAGACATTCCGGTCAAGGTTAAGGACGTCGTAGTCCGTGGATTTAAGGACTCCACAGTCCGGCATTAGTTTTAAGACATTACGGTCAAGGTTAAGGATCTCATAATTGATGAGTTTAAGGACCCCACAGTCTGTATCAATGTGTGGTCATCGGGACCCGTCACCTCTTTGAAGACGTTGAGGAATTACAACGCCAAGTATCAAAGGTGTGAAAAGATGTACCCTTAAACCAAGATAGATTAAGTGATCTGCAGTCCAATTTGGAAACTAAGATCAATTATTATATTATGAGCCCATTGGCCCAGTTGAGTTTGAATTAAGGACTTATGGCCAGCTTGGGCTAAGTCCAATCATGTTTGGGATATTGGCCCTCTGTTGGTTCATTGAAGGAGAGGCTTAGCCTCTGGAAACTTAGCCAATTAGGCTAAAGCTAGTGTTAAACACTAGAGACCAACAGTATTGAACACTGGGAATAAGATTAATAAGTTAGTGTTAAACACTAAAAGATAATCAGTGTTGAACACTGGGAACAGAGTTTTCAAATTAGTGTTAAACACTAAGAAAATCAGTGTTAAACACTTCAAATAGAGTTTTCCAAATTAGTGTTAAACACTAAGAAAATAAGTGTTAAACACTGACTACAGAGGTTACAATTTAGTGTTTAAACACTAAGGTAAGAGGGGTCACGTGTGAACACGTGAGAGCGCCGTGATTCCCCTTATTTTGTTCAGTCAAAAGTATTGAATACTTTGAAGTATCACGTGCTGTCACGTGATGAGAATTTTGGTGTTTGTCTGTCAAAGCTTCAGCCAAGGGGTCACGTGGTAGCACGTGAGAGCACCCTAGAGCTATTTATTTTGTTCTACAGATAAGTGTTTAACATTGTAATTCTGAAAGCCATCACGTGTGGGCACATGATGGAGGCTTACGCTTTGATCTGTTAGAATGTTCATTAGGGGTCACGTGTCGACACGTGAGGGCGCCCTAGAACTCTTTTCTGTTTCCTTTCGTCTTTTTCTCTGTGTGCTTTAGAGATCACGTGGGGCACGTGAGGCGTTGCCTCAAAGTTCTTTTTTATAGGTCTTCGCAGGAGTCATGTGGTAACACGTGAGGTGTTGCTTCAAAGTTCTTTTCTGTGGGTCTTTGCGGGGGTCACGTGGTAGCACGTGACTATGGCTCTTTTCATGTTTTAAAGATCTGTTCATCTTTTAAGAATTAATTTCTTCATAGGGTTAAACCCTAGCAACAAACTTTAGGGGAATTAAATTCCTGTTTTCTTCTGAAGAATTGTATTCTTAATAGGGTTAAACCCTAATTTCTTTTCTTAAGGGAATTAAATTCCTGTGAGTTTTGAGAGAATTATGTTCTCAAATAGGGTTAAACTCTAGTTCTGTTCATTTTGAAGGAATTAAATTCCTATATTATAGGGTTAAACCCTAATTTTTTCTCAAAGGAATTGAATTCCTATCATTTAGTGAGAATTAAATTCTCAAAACTCAGTTCCTCCTCTGTGTTTTAGATCTGCATGGCAGGATCTCAACCCAATGAGAATTAAATTCTCAATTCATGAGGAGATGTGCACTTTGCAGATCCTCCACCAGAGAAAGAATTAAGTTCTTTTCTTTATCTAAGAGTTAAACTCTTTTGAGAATTAAATTTTTTTTTTAAGCCTCTCCTTTCTTATCTAGGGTTTTCTTTTGCAGAGGATCAATTTCTTCCAAAATCTCAAGGCTCTATCTCTCTTTCTCTCTGTATATTTCTCTCTCTCCTCCTTAAACTCTCTCCTTTGGCTCCTATTTATAGGAGAAGGAAGAGAATCAATCAGTTTTAGTGAATCTTTTATTGAAAAATTTGATTTGTTTATTGAGAGATTTGATTTATGTTTATCATTAATCCGGGCCTTTAGATTATTAGGTGAATTTTATTCACCATTGGATTTTAAATCCAAATGTATCTCTTTATTATTTCGGTTAGATTTAGGGGGGAAATCTTTCCAAGTCCAAGATTTTTCCATAAATTGGTGATATTTAATCACCTTTAGATTTTTAATCCAACGGTTCCAAATAATTCTTTTCCACTTTGGAAAGACTTGAGAGATCTTTTCTCAGAATTTAATTCTATCATAAAAATAAGGCTCTTGAGGCTGGTCACATGTGGCCACATGACCGTTGGTCACATGTACGCATGTGTCCCCTGGTCACGTGTAGGCACGTGACCCTCCCTGGAATGGGCTTCCCTTCCTTCTGCGCTTTGTTCTTTGCCGCTGCTTAGTCATCACGTGTCAACACGTGACCACTGGTCACGTGCCAGCACATGATACCTCTTCCGTAGGTTTTCCTGATTTTAAAACAGGAAACAATGATATCGAAGTACGACGGTGGGGAAATACGCTCAAGCTTGCAAAGTATCAATGAAATAGAATTTTCTAGATTCTCCAGCGTCACAACATTCAGGGTTTTAGAGCACAATTCTCTAAAAAAGCAACAAAGGTCATTGATTACTAGACCAACCGATTCAGGAAGGGAAGTCCTGAGGGCTAATGGGAGAAGGTGCTCCATAATAACATGGTGTCATAACTTTTCATCCCATCGATCTTGCTTTTCACAATTTTTATCCTTTTGCTAAATGATCATGAGAAAACTGTGGGAACTTTGAAATCATGCAAAACCTGCAGAAACCTTTTCTTCTCCGGTTGTGACATATGATACGGGGTATTGGGAAGTAAAAACTTGCCTGGCTTACCCGCTATCGGTTTAGAATGCAATTCACTTCTAATTTTCCAGTCCTGTTGATCCATCCGAGCATGGAGGTTGTCTTTTAATTTTCCGTCTTTACAAAGAAGTAAGTTGAGTGCATGCTCAGATACTCCCTTCTCTATGTGCATGACGTCTAGACAATGATGCAATAAATTTGTTGATCAGTACGGAAGCTCGTAGAAAATGCTTAACTTGTTCTAGTATGGTGGTTTGACCTATTTTACCGGATCTATCCCGAAGGTCACATTATTGTAACTATCCCACTGAGCAGTCACGTCCTCTCCGAACAATGAGGCTGGAGCCCCAAGAATCTCCTAATGACCATTAAAGTGAGCAGCGTCTAACCTGTAGGGATGGTCTAGTAGAAGGAAACGCCAATGACCGCAATAACAAACATTCCTGCTAAAATTCAAGAATTTCGATATTGTATATTGATGGCAATAAGGGCATGCTTTGTAACCATGTACGAACCAACCTGATAGCATTCCATATGCAGGAAAGTCATTAATTGTCTACATTAAAACTGCACGCAGTGTGAAGGTTGTATCTGTGTTTGCATCATAAGTCTCTACACCATCAATGAATAAAATTTTAACTCATCGATCAGAGGTCAGAGACAGACGTCGATATTGTTTCCCGATGAGTTTGGTCCATCAATAAGAAGATGCATCATAAAGCAGGATTGATCCATAGCCAACCAAGACGACAGATTATAAACTATCATTACAACGGGCCATATGCTGTGGCTTCTAGCCATATAGTTGAATGAGCAGAAGCCATCACTAGCGAGTCCGAGCCTGACATTACGAGGATCACTACTAAATATTTCATGTCCTCCTATCGAAATCCTTCCATGCCGGTGAATCTCTTGGATGACTCATTTTCCCATCTTCGCTTGGAACAGCACGGTGATGCCAAATCATTGCCTCGGCTGTTTTCTTGCACCTGAATAGCCTCTGCAGCCTCTGTATTATGGGAAAGTATCATGCTATCTTGACAGGTATATCGGGCTTCTTATCAGATTCTTTCGGCTTATATCTGGCCCCTCCGCATGTTGGACACTCTTTCAAATCTGAATTCTCTTTCCGGCACAACACGCAATTTTTAGGACATGCATGAATCTTCTCACACTTTAGACCCAAATCAGACATCATCTTCTGGGCTTCGTACCAGCTGTTGGACATATTATTTTCCGGGGGCATAGAATTTTCCAGGAACTTCAGAAGTATCGTGAATGACTTGTTGCTCTATCCATTTAGGCACTTAATCTGGAAAAGTTGGACGAACCATGATAGAGTGGAATACTTTGCATTCTCATAAATTGGTCTTCTAGCATCATTCATGAACTTTCATACTTATCCGCACGCGGTCCTTGATCGGAAGGAATGTCATTTTCGGTAGGAATACTATCACCTAAGGCAGCCTCTACCATATCCTCCATTTTTTCTCCTAAAAAGAAGTTATCGTCTTCTTCTTTTTCTGCCGCATTACCGTCTTCTCCTTCTTCTTCTTCTGCCGCATTACCGTCTTCTTCTGCCGCATTACCGTCTTTTTTTTGTCTTTATCCGTGATTTAGCCAGGTTGTATAAAATCTAGTAAAACCATATTTAACGATGTGAAGCTCTACGATTTCTAGCTTCTGCCAGAACTTATTCCCACATCTATCGCATATGTAGAGAATCTTCTCTAACACGATCTTATTATGTGCGCATACAAATTCAATGAAAGCACTCCTGCGATAAACTTAGATTGTGTTGTTGCCAATCTATGTACATCCAGTCCTTAAGTTTGATGTACTCATGGGCCATGTTAGACTGCATAACATATAAATTGTAAGTTATTGTGATTATATCGAGAAATCTAAGAACAGGATGGTTACTGACAAAGAAGAAAATCCGTAGAGGTAAGTTTGTCGTTGAAAAAAATAAATTATCGATAAATAAGGTTAGATTTGAAAATACCCAAGTATGAGTTGTATTCTGTGTATGTGTGTTTCAATTTATGATTTCGCTTAAATATAGGGTTATTAGTGTGTATGTGCTTTGTGTGTGCGTTTGTTGCGTATTCGTGTTGTATGTGTGTGTTTCGGCTGTCGGGGTTAAGATTTCTATCCCATTAAGAATGTATAGAGCAGACACCCATTCGCTTATGTTTTTATCCGTTTCGAGTAAATTTTGGCAGTACCCTCCGGCTGTTCTCCGAGTACACTGTAATAGAATAGACAATCATTTCAATGCTGTGAAACAACGTTGAAATGAACATCTAGTTTATCTTTGTACACGGAGAACTAGCGGAAAAGTACCGACGAAATAACTCGAAACGAATGAAAACACAAGTGAATGCATGTGTTTGCTTTATACATTCCTAACTTGTCCACACTAGACAAATCTATCAGTTATCATATGATTGAATTTTCTTATCACATAGACTACACGACGGTTGTTAGTACTGAACTATACCGCCCGATATTTAACAGCCTTCGTATAGTTCTATGTCATAACGAATATCGAACGTATGTTAATCGATAGACGGGGACTAAGTCGCGCTTTGATTTTCATATATGAGTATCGATGAGAATATGAAAGCTTCATATTATCATCGAGTATCATATATTGGTTTTAACTTGAACATTTAACTTGAATAGCTTTTACGTTTACATTTCGTTATTAAGCGTTCGGAGTTTTTAGTTTAGGGTAAATTTTTCTTGTGTTTACGGTAAAATTGTACGTTTACGTTATCATCGAGTATCCTACTTAAGAAACTAGTGCATCCTAAACCCTAACCCTAATTAACCCAAATTAACCCTAATCATCACCCTAACTCAAATTATCCCTAAATTAACCCAATTAACCTAAATAAACCCTAATCAACACCCTAACACAAATACATCCTATTTTACCTAATTAACCTAAATTAACCCTAGCCCAAACCCTAATCATCACCAACCCTATTTTACCTAATTAATCATAAATAACCCTAACCTTAACCCTAACCCTACCTAATTAACCCTAACCCTAACCCTAAATCGAACCCCAACCCTAACCCTCACCTAACCCTAATTAACCCCTAATTAACCCGGAACTAACCCTAACCCTAAAATCAACAATAACACAAAAATGCATAATTATAAGTTCAAAATGGAAATTCACTCACCTCAGCTATAGTTTTGCCGGCGGATGGAGCTCGACGAGGTGGAGGAAGCCGGGGATGGAGCTCGATGAGACTGTGGTGGCGGCAAAGATGGCGACGAGCGTGTGATGACGAGACTGTGGTGGCGGCGATGACGGGAAATTTTGACGACGAAAGGTGGAGGCGGCTGACGAGACTGAGGTGGAGGAGGCGGGTGATCGATCGCGCGGGAGTTGGTGAGAAAATTTGGGGGCGGTGGAAAATTACCGAGCTTTATTTTTTTATAAATAACCCTTTGATGCCCCTACAGATTAATCCGTAAGGCCTTCTTTTGCGGTTCTGTAGGGCCAAATAAAAGATTACATTTTAATATTTTTTAATTAATCCCTAAGGCATCGTAGAGGCAAATCGATAGCCATACGGATTAATCCGTAGGTGCAATAAAAAGTTGCCCCTACGGATACCTATCTCCGTAAGGGCAACCCTTTATTGTAGTAGTGATTGGAAGCTTCAAATTGATATGATATGTGCTTCTCCTAGCCGTAGTTCTCATTAATTTATTTAATCATTCAGTATACAAGTGTCACGACCCGAAAGAGCATGTGACTGGCCCTTGAATCCTATGAAGTCTATCGGACTCCATCTGATCCAAGTAAGCCAAAAGCCCAGAAATCTAAAACCATTTAAGGATTAAATAAAGGAACTGGTTTTTAATAAATAAGAAAGCATGTTTGAAATCAAAGTTTTCAAATAACTCAGTCGAAATGCATTTTAAAAATGTGTAGTCTTTTCTGAAAATTTCGACAGAGTTTCCTTTGTAAAAACTGGCCCCAAACGGGGCACAACAAGAATAATATATATGAAATGATAAAAGGCATCCCCAAGCGGGAGCTAGCTCTTCGTCAATCGATGGTCACAACCACGCAAGCAATAAAAATATACAACGCCAACGGGAGAGGATCAAAACCCAAAAAGAAACTCAAAATAGCCAGAAAACCATAATACTACAAGCGCGGCTCTAAGGTCGAAATGATACATCACTGTCTCTAAGTATGAAACAATATACAAGTTTTGGTTGATGGAATTTCTAGGTACAATTAATAATACAGGAACAATGGCGGTTCTGATACAAGAGAACCCACATACCCAAGCAAGTCACCCATATGTAAGCAGTGTGCCAGAAATGCCGCTATGGAATCTGTACGGCAAAAACCTGCAAGGACTGTGGCACAGCGGGGGTGAGTTGCCAACTCGTAAATAAAAAATATCTACAAGCAGAGATCGAATGTATGACTCATCCTAGGTCTATACAATCAGATATAATTAAACCTCAATATGAATAAGTCTGAAGCATGCTAAACTGGCAATGTAATCTCTATACATGAGTGTAGTGCCAAGTGCTCGTGCCAGTGCCTCAGGTAATAACATATCATAAATGTGAGGTATGATCAATGTAATCAAATCTGCATGTACGTGGATCCCGTCCACTCGTCACCCAATGACAATAACCATCATGCATGCAAATATCATCAGCATATGCATGGAAATATGAGGATATAAACCACCTGTGTCCCTCGCGACACGTCAACATCATGGAACCGGAGTGTCCAGCATCGACGCTCGAAAACATCATGAAAACTGTGCCCAGCATCGGCACGTAAATCCTCATATATCGGGCTCCATCTGCGGAATCGGCCCTCGGCCCCAGCAGTACGCCCATATCCATCTATCGACTCTGGTCGGTATCCTCCGGATAACCGCCAGGTCCAACCAATCACCGGAAGGTACTCGCCCACCTCCAGGCTCAATCGGCAAAATCCTTCGATCATCTTGCCGAGGGGAACCATACCGGGTCCACCATGTACCCGCAATCGGCTCGTCCACTCCTCGAATCGGGTCTCACATGTCGCTCTCAGCACCGAGAAAATACATGGTGGACGCACTGAAATATCATATCAAGGGTAACCGGGTTTTTAAAGCAATGACATATTCTCTTTTGAAATACCCACGGTTCCCAAAATCCAGAAATATCATGGAAACAGCAACTCTCAATGCGTATAATCAGAAAGCATGATGTATGTGACATGTAAAAGAAATGTAAGCACATCAGTCTGTCATGCAAGAACCATATCTTGCATGCAACAGTACTACAGTATAGTGACATGGCAATTATCGATGATGAAGTGTGTGAGCCGGCAACAAGTGTACGTGGAACATACGCATCATCGATAATAGTGCTGGTGTCTTAGCAGTATGACTGTAATATATCAATAAACACAAGCAATGCAATGCAAATAGCATGAATATGCGGAATCGAATAATCAGCGCAACAGTAAAGAACCTGCCTCAATAAATATATCATGCAGCCTTGCTTTTTGAAAAAAAGACGAATCAGGGTTTTTGGTAAAATAAGGGCTACGGTGTTTTAAGAAAAGATGTGTCGTTTGAAAATATTCGTAGAATCCCTTTTGCCTATCTTTAAAATATCCCCGATTCGTTAGTTTTGAAATAGGTATGACTCGGGTCTAGTCTAACGCCTACTATGCGAACTACGGACCCAACAATCAAGTCAATCGGGAGGGGTATGAAAACCACCTAAATCCGAGTCAATATATACATTATCTCATCACATAACATGTATCACTACCATCATATCACATCTCAAATACGAACTCTGTCATATCACCGATCTCACGGCCTCAAATCAAATCTCATCGACTCATCTCAATCCCATGTATCATCCTCAAATCCCGTATATGAACACATAGTCCCATACCCATGTGTAGATATACACACCTCCATATGCGCACAGATAAATGAAAGAATGTATGCAAGTATATCTGTACGTGTATGTGTGGGTGCAACCACTACTCTAGGGTTTCGTATTATACTAAACCAATACCTTCTTACCATCAATAATTCCATTATTACCATCAATAATCCTAAACAACACATAATAAATATATGTGTGTATACGTATTCGTATACATCACCACGGACTGCGGGGGTGCTATACGCCATCCACCCGACTTCTTCCCGTAGATATAAATCTACTCACCTTGCTTCTCGTGTGCCGATGCCGATGCCGCCATCTTCATCTTCTTCGCCTCAACATCACGGAGGGTACCTACAAGTATATCACAAACGCTAAAGCACATGAAAATCATATCAGAAAACCAAAACAGCACACGCTACTCGCATAGGTAAAAACCTATCGTCTCGCATGTAAACACGATCAATATCCACTTGTCGTTGACGTCCAAACACCATCCGACAGGAACGAATCACCAAATACCAAAATCCATGCTAAAACAAGTCGTAAATCATGCGCCAACATAGGAAAATCAACCCAGATTTTACCCTAGATGGAACCAGACAAAATTGCACATGCCATGGATCAATACTACTGGAAATAGGGCCATGCACCAAAAACGAGATGGTTTCCCCCTGCTCTGGACGCAAATTGCGGCCAGAAGGAATAAATTGGCGGCCGGGAGTTGGAGTTGGAGGCTAGGGTTTGGTGTGGTGGTTCCATGGTGCCTGCACATCTCACTGTCAACTCAATTTTATTTTAGGGTTCTCGGAGTGATAGCAGATTCCTAAATACGATCACAGATTCACAGTTTTTCTCCGACATCGTCTCATAAATCCGTATTCTGTGTTCTAGTCTCTAGTTTGATCCAAAATAACATCACACCAGGGGTTCTAGGGTCACCACAAGCCTCAATTTCATCTTTAATTTCAGATCTCACCTAAACCCTAACTTGAAGTTTCACAAATCCACCAAACGACACCATATCGACATGAAACTAGAATTGATGCACAAGAAATGAAATATTACTCTAATAGGTCCAGAATTTACCTCCTTTGGCAACTCAAGAATTTTCTTGAGTTGCTCAAAGTCCTCCAAATCCAATCTTGCTAGGTTCAATGTGTAGCTAGTGAGCTTGGGAGCAAGTTTTGTAAAGTGAGAATAGGGTTTTGGTGAGGGAAATGAGAGGGATCTATGGAGTGAAGGGGAGGGAGATGAGGGAGGAGCAGGAGCAGCAGCAACTCAAGGAGAGGGGAAAGAGAAATGGGTGTGAGGAAATGATGGCAGTATGGTTCAAAAAGTGGGAGTTGACCTAGTTTCTCTCTCTCTCATCATGAAACCTTTTCTTTTCTTTTTCTTTTCCTTTTTCTTTTCCTTCTCACTCCATTGCCAACCCTAAGCAACCATACCCCAAAACATGTAACAAGTGTAACAGGTGTGGAAAATGATGTGCACATTTTTGCAAAAAAATGCTAAAAATCCGATTAGCGATTTTTAATCGCGATTAGCACTAAATTAGCATATAACTAATCATAAAAACTTAAAAATGACATAATTCCATAAAATACCTATTTTAGAATTTTCCATAATTTTTCCTCATTTATTTGTATTTAATTATACCGGAATATTAAAATATTCATTAAAATAATATTAAATTATAAAAATTCCCAAAAATAATATTTTATTATTTTGAAACGTTACAACAAGTTAAGTCAATAAGATACCTAAAAATATAAAAGTGCTTATGCTAATAATTTAATAAGATATCTAAAAAAAAATACAAGATAATAAATTTTCCGCATGGAATGGAGAAGTATGGCCTGCTTAGATAATATTCCAGAAGAGGAGGGGTCACGTTGGCACTCTCATAATTATTTGAGATAAAATATTCCATAGAACGAGAAAAATCCGTAATTCCAAGATAGTTAGGTGTCATCGACTTTTTGCATGTTCAATGCATGTAGGTATACGCTTACCATCATAAATAAAATATTTGAAAAGATTTTTAATGATCTTTAGATAAGATAATTGGCTTTAAATACGTTTTGTTAGCATAATGAAAATATGCTATCAAATCTTTATTTTAATATACAAGTGCGCAACGTAAACAAAAACAATACAGTGTAAACTGTGATAACCAGAAGGGAAGGATAGCATATGGCTCATTCATATTTATTGAAATAAAATATTCAAAAAAAGAGAGAAAAATCCTTAATTCTAAAATGGTCTAGTTATCAACTTTTTAAGGAGAGAAAATCCTTGAGAATTAATATCCGTAAAACATAAAAGAATATTTTTAAGCCAAAAAAAAAATTAAAGAGATTTTTATGGCTACAAAAAACTGTTGTAGTAATAACAAATCTTAAATCTATATCCATCAACTAACATTTCAAAAAAAGAAAAGAAAAGAAAAGTAGCAGCAATGGATGATGACAAGTTTCACAAACAGCAAATAATACCATTTATTTCGAAATGATTCCAAAAAAAATAACAAGTGACAAGAAAAATTCTCATTCTTTTGAAAAATAATTTAAAAAAGGGTATAATGTTAAAACCTCACAGGCTCGCCGAAAAAGAACCTGGCCCTAAACGGTTGTCAAAAACCTCTTGCAAAAGTTTTCAGTTGCCAAAAAAAACCCTACTTGCGGTATTTGTATGGTTGCCAGCTATATCTAATTTTTATACGATATGTATACAGTTTTCCTTGCGATATCCATGCAGCAAATAATGCCATTTATTTCAAAATGATTCCAAAAAAAATTAGGTGGCAAGAAAAATTCTCATTCTATTGAAAAAATAATTAAAAAAGGAGTATATTGTCAAAACCCCACAGACAAGTTTTCTCGCTGACAAAAAACCCCTGATCCCAAACGGTTGTCAAAAACCCCTAGAAAAAGTTTTCAGTTACCAAACCAACCCTGTCTATGGTATCTATATGGGTGCCAGCTATATCTAATTTGTTATGCGATATGTATAGCATACAGTTTTCCTTGCGATATCATGCAATTTTGTTTTTTGAAATTAACCCTCTTTGGGGATCGAACTTGTAATCTCTCACATTAGAGAGAAAATTGATATCAATCGAGTCAAGCCCATTTGGTAATATCTATGCAATTGCTTGCGATATGTATGAGCTAATTAGATATTGCAGGTAACTATACACATACCGCAGGAAAATTTTCCAAGAGGCTTTTGACAACCATTTTAGGGACACGGGTTTTGTCACCGGCAAAACCTGGCAAAGGGGTTTTGTCAATTTACCCTTAAAAATTTTATAGCTAACTTCTCAAATCTATTAAGATAGTAAATTAGTAACAAACAAAAATAATAATAAAACTGAAATATTTAGATTACAAAAGTAACAAATCCATTTATTACATTCTTATCAATTTCAATAGAGATATTGGATATATGATACATGCTTTCACAGTACTTATTTTACAAAGGTTTTTGAGAAATCCATCTATCAATCATTGCCAAGCAATTTTCAGGCTTGTATTCTGGTGCAGTGTGACCAGCATCCTGCATTGTCAAGAGAAAACTACTCTTTATTATGAGTAAAATTCCAGTAGAATCCCATTTGATTCAAAAAGATAGAAACGGGTTATCCACTGTTCATAGTGCAGTACACGTGAATCATTCTAGTTTTTGAGAATTTATACTTTTACTCTAGCTTTCACAACCCTTCAATTTTTCTCTTTCATAGTATTTTTTTGTTTGTGCCTATATTGCATTGGAACAAAATGCAATATCAAATGTAAGAATCTATGCTTCTTACTTTTTCTCTATAAAAGTATCGAATGTAATATGACAAATAAAAAATGACACATAAGATCGGATTAATTTGAGAACGAATCGTGTGCAGCATAAACAAAATTTAAAACAAGTTAAAGAGAGTTGAGGATAAAACACAGGTTATTAAGAGTAAGAAGAAGTTCCATTCAAAGCACCTACAAATTTCCAGGAGTTCTGGGATAGCACCATGAAACTTCAAAAACTACCACGAACCTCCCCTTGAATTCACAGTGCCGTATCAGAATATTAATTTCCGGTTTAAGGCATGCGTAGGCCAAATAACCCCAAAATGATCTTGTACATGGACTGAATATGGCAATTTTGACGAAAATACTCCACAAAAATACCATTCAAGGAGGGTTCGTAGCATTTTTAAAGTTCAATGGTGCTATCTCAAAAATCTTGATAATCTAATTAATGGTGCTTAATTTATAAAATTTATCATGCATCTTTCTTCTCGAATTTCCTTACCTTTACCGTCGTAAATATGAGATTGTTGGAGTACTTTGTTGTATATCTAACAAATTCCAAAAGGGGAAAAAAGAAAGAAAGAAAGAAATGGTTAGCCCAAAAAATCTCACATTGTATCATGTTATCAAAAGAAATCGGCTAAAAGAAATTACCCTGCAACTTGGGCATTCACATGCCATGATCTCCACTCTTCAACAATGGGGTAATTGAGAGATCTTATCCATGCTAGTGTTCCAATATATGGAATAAGCATGTCCTTGTCTCCACTGTGTGAATCAAACCAAGATGAAGAAAATTTGAAATTTTTTATTTTCTCTAGGGTAAATTTTATAAATCATTATTGAACTTTTAAAGGTTTTTGAAATAGCACCACTTAAATTTGAAATGACACAAATCCCCCTTGAATCAGCAATGTTGTATGAAAATGTTAGTTTCGTCTCGTTTAAAACACGAGTTTTATAAACCCAAATGACCTTGTACAAGTGACACACACACACACACATACAAAATGAACTGAATATAGCTTTTCTTTAACAAAATTCCCTCAAAGAAATGTTCATGGCATTTTCAAAGTTCAATGGTGCTATTTGAAAACTTTGAAAGTTCAATGGTGTTTTATAAAATTTATCCTTTATTTTAATATAGTTTTACCTGTACACCAATGTTCGGTATCCTTTCATGGTTAGATTGCGATGATATATTACAGAACTTGCGGTGTTCTTTGTATATGAAAGGCCGCTTTTGTTGCATCTAACCCATTCTTTCACAGTCCCCTGCTCAGCATTAAATGTACAAAGATTTTGCTAAACAAACTTGGTCAACGAAAATCCGGCATTAGCATAATAAGAAAAAACTGATATCAGTTTCAATGAAAAGGAAAAAGCTTGCTACGAATGCAAGAGAGAAAAGGGGACGATAGAGAAGAAAATACAAAACAAATCCCAGGCAAATAGGAATTAAAAAAAACTAACCAAAACGCGAAGACGAAACTTTTATTAATCACCAAATATGGAGGAGTAAAAATGGTGGATGAATCACAAATCCCTCTTAAAACCCTATCTCTCAAAAACAAAAGGGTTTTCTCAAAATATCACAAAAGCTATCTAAATGCTTTCTCATCTAGGGTTACAAAATACACCGAAGACACTGCAGACGTATGAAGAAAGCATTGCCAGACGTCTTCCCATGAAGTCTTCAAAACAACAAAGCGTCCCCAGACGTCTGAAGAAGGAGATTCAGACGTCTGGTCTCGAGGCTTCAAAAAGTACAGAACATTCGCAGACATCTAATGTGTTCGATTCAGAGGTCTGCCCAAAATATGCGAACATACAGAGTATTGACAGACGTCTGAAGCTGTATCTCCATACGTCTGTCTCTTTTCTTACAGATAAACTTGAATCTGTCCAATCTCCGTGATAACGTCGAATCAAACAGGGAAATAAAATAGGGATTAGAATGTGAAGCGCACACAACAAATCTTCACCTTATCTCGTATTCCCACAAAACTCCATAAAATTAATAGTAGCTCAACCTTCACTACAAAACCCCTAAAGGACCCAATGAGTGCGACACACTCCAATTAAGTTCAAACAACGTTTAAACTTAACAACCGAAAGATACTTTATCAACATGTCGGCCGGATTATCCGTTGTGCCAACTTTCTTCACAACTATCTCTTGTTTTCAACGATATCCTGAACAAATCAGTATCGAACATCAATTTGCTTCGTCCTGTCATGATGCATCTGTTTCTTCGTAAAATGAATTGCACTTTGGCTATCACGGTAGACTATTATGATATCCTTTTGAATACTAAGTTCCGAAAATAGTCCATTCAACCAGATCGCTTCCTTAACGGACCCAACAATGGCCATATATTCCGCCTCCGTCGTAGATAACACAACTGTAGGCTGTAATGAAGTACGACAACTGATGACACATTCTCCTAAAGAGAATAAATAACCAGTGAACGGCCTTCACCTGTCGAGATCACCTGCACAACCGGAATCGCTGAATACAACCAAATTGTCATTGTTCCTTCTAAACACTAACTCACATCAGACGTACACAAGTATCGTAAAATCCATTTTACAGCTTGTCAATGGTCTTTACTAGGAGATGCCATATAGCTATTAACAACACTAACTATATGTGAAATGTCGGGTCAGGTACAAACCATGGCATGCATAATGCTACCCACCGCACTTGCATACGGAACATTCGACATATACTTAATCTCATACTCAGTTTGCAGTGATGAACGAGCTGAAAATTTGAAATGAGCCGCCAACAGAGTACTTATAGATTTAGTGTCTGCCATACTGAAATGCTCCAAAACTTTCTCAACGTATCGCTGTTGAGACAAGTAAAGTTTTCCTCCCTTGCGATTCTGCCTAATCTCCATACCAACTATTTTCTTGGCAGCTCCCAAATTCTTGGTCTCGAACTTGTCTTTCAACTGTTCCTTCAAATTCTGAATATCAACCATATATCTTGCTGCTATCAACATATCATTAACATAAAATAGCAAATATATGAAAGAACCATCAGCGCGCTTCTTATAATAAACACAACCGTCGGCTTTACTTCTCGTAAACCCAATGTCTATCATGAAGAAGACAAACTTCTTATATCAACGTCTAGATGACTGCATCAAACAATAAAGAGACTTCTCTAGTAAATAAAGCCTTCAACTTCAAAACCTTCGGGTTATTGCATGTAGATCTACTTTATCAAATCACCATGAAAGAATGCGGTTTTCACATCGAGCCGCTCAAGCTCCAAATCTTGCATAGCTACCAAACCGAGCAAGACAATTATAAAGGTATGTTTTACAACTGGAGAAAATATCTCATTGAAGTCAACTCTCTAAACCCGCGAATAGCCTTTAGTTACCAATCACGCCTTGTATCTCGTATCCAAACCCCCTTGGTCTCCTTCTTTCTTCTTAAAAACCCACTTGCAGCCAACTATTTTTTTCCTCCTTCGGGCTTCACGAGCTTCTATGTCTGGTTCTTTTGAAGAGACTCGATCTCTTCATTCATAGCAACTAGCCAACGAGCTAACTCATCGGATGAGATAGCTTCTTGATAGCTCATAAACTCGTTACTATCAACTGTTTCTATAACAGACAACGCATACGCCATTAGATCATCGTAGCCATATCTCTGTGGTGGTCTAATATCCTTTCTTTATCTGTCACGAGCGAGTAGATACTCCTCATCTTGGGACTGCTCATCAAGAGCTTCATCAGACGATGGTGAAGGAGAGATCTTCTGCGAACCCGAGCTTTCATCGACTTCAATATCAACGCCCGGCTCATCCTTCCTTGAACCGTCTTTAATTGGAGATTTCACGTTCTTCGGCCTTCACATAGCAGATTCATCAAAAGTCACATCTCTGCTAATCATAAATTTTGGTGACATAGGATTCAAATATCACAACCTATAACCTTTGACTCCGGTAGCATAACCAAGAAATATGCATTTCTTCGCTCGAGGATCCCACCTGCCTTCACGGCAATGTGCATATGCGGAACAACCAAACACTTGAAATGTAGAATAATCGACGTGCTTCCCAGACCATATCTGCTCCGGTGTTTTACTACCTAACGATTTATGAGGTGACCGATTCATAATGAAGCATGCCGTATTCACTGCCTCTGCCCAAAATTCCTTGCCGAGCCCTGCATTAGACAATATGCATCGATCTTTCTCCAAAAGAGTCTAGTTCATACGCTCCGCGATTCCGTTTTGCTGTGGTATGTAGACAACGGTATGATACCGAACAATCCTTTCATTTTTGCAGAAATCATTAAAATCTCCACCACAAAATTCCTACCTGTTATCTGTCCTTAGTCACTTAATCTACTTTTCTGTCTGCTTCTCAAGCAACGTCTTCCATTTACCTGAACGTAGTAAACACATCATTTTTGTGCTTCAAGAAGTAGACCCAAAATTTCCTCGAAAAATTATCGATGAAAATAAGCAGATACTTGGTATCGCTTCCTTTAGAAGCAACTAGAGAGGGTCTCCAAACATCCGAATGGATATGGTCAAGAGTACTTTTTATCTTGTGCACTGCCAAACTGAAGCTGGCTCGTTTCTGCTTCCCAAAAATGGAATACTCACAAAACTCCATCTTCGATATACTCTGTCCACATAATAGACCCTGCTTCGACAACTTGGCCATACCTCTCACACTCATATGCTCGCCCCTCAAGTGCCATTATCTGGTAACTTCTGGATCTGTCATATATTTGGATGATGAAATAGCCACCAATCCGGAAGTTGTCGAACCCTGCAATGGATATAAGAACCTCTTTTTCAAACCCTTCATAACAACGAGAGTACCTTTGGTTACCTTCAAAACTCTATTTTCAGCGGAAAACTTATAACATTTGTCATCGAGTGCACCTAAAAAGATGAGATTCTTCAAGTTAAGTACATGCCTAACTTCCACCAATGTACTCACAACACCGTCAAATATCTTGATTTGGATCGCCCCCTTACCAATAACTCGACATGAACTATTATTGCCCATCAAAACCACTCCACCATCAATGAATTCATAGATGGTGAACAAATCCATTAGGGCACATATGGCATGAACAGCCCGAATTCATGATCCATTAGTGTGTTGTCAAGAACCATAAGAAAATCTCTTTTTCCTTCCGCTATATTAGCTTCGGCTGAAAACTCCTTTGATTTGTTCTCCTGCTTTAGCCTGTTCTGCAATTTATAGTAATCGACCTTGAAGTGACCCTTTTTCTTACAATAGTTGTAAGTCAAGTTCTTATTCTTGGAATTCGATCTTGACTTCTTCTTGCTGCCTTCCGGATCTCTCTTCTTCGCTCGTCTTCGAACAAATAGGCCAAAGGATTGACCACCGTCCTCGCTAGAGGTTAACTTCTTGTCAATCTTTTCTTTCATCAATTTTTTTTTTGAAATCCTCGTTCGAGATTGTATCTCGTTCATTAACCATGGTGTCACGAAAATGTTTATAAGAGGATGTCAACGAACATAACAATAGAAGAGCCTGATCTTCATCATCAATTTTAATATTGATCTTATTCAGATCCATAATGATCGAATTAAACTCACCGATATGAGATTTGATTGGAGAGCCTTCTGGCATACGAAGTGTATAGATGCGCTGTTTCAACATGAGTCGATTTATGAGAGACTTCTTTAAATATATAACTTCTCTAATTTCTATCACAAATTAGTCGCCGTCTTTTCTACCAATTTTTCTTGTAGAACTTCATTTGTCAGACACAATTGAATAGCTGTAAGGGCTTTTTCATCCAAATCCTTCTAACCTTCCTCCGTCATAGTGGAAGGCTTTGCATCCTTCTTAAGAATCGCCTTTCTCAAGTTATTTTGAGTCAACACGGCAATCATACGAACTTGTCATAAACTAAATCTCATATTTCTATCAAACTTCTCAATATCGAATTTCATGGTTGTCAGAGACATGATGCGGGATGAAACTAAAACACAATTGTTTCACTCAAGGCGTTTCCAAACCCTAAAACTTCAAAATCGCAATCTAATAAGATGGGGAAGAGAACACAAGTGTCGTTACCTACCGTTAATCTAGATCGCAATATTGAAACCTAACGGTTCAAACAAAAGATCTCTAAACAATAATGGTTCGGATACCAGTTTGTTACGGCAAGACAATCACGAAGATATGCAAACGATAGAGAAGAAAACACAAAACAAATCACAGGAAAATAGGAAATAAAAATACTAACCAAAAGGCGAAAGCGAAACTTTTATTAATCACCAAATATGGCGGAGTACAAATGGTGGATGAATCACAAATCCCTCTCAAAACCCCAACTCTAAAAAACAAAAGGGTTCTCTCAAAATATCACAAAAGCTATCTAAAGGCTTTCTTATCTAGGTTTACAAAGTACTATATTATATATAGTTTTAGAAAAAATAGATCCAAATAACTAATTTTCCAACTAACAAATTATCCGATCTAAGACACTGCAGACGTTTGAAGAAGGCATTGCCAGACGCCTGCCGATTAAGTCTTCAAAACAACTGAGCGTCCCCAGACATTTGAAGAAGGAGATTTAGACGTCTGGTCTTGAGGCTTCGTAAAATACAAAGCGCTCACAGACGTCTGATATGTTCGATTATGACGTCTGCCCAAAGTATGCGAACATACAGAGCGTTGACAGACGTCTGAAGCTCTATCTCCAGACGCATGTCCCCCTTTTTTATAGATAAACTTGAATTTATCCAATCTCTGTGATAACGCCGAATCAAACAGGAAAATCAAATAGAGATTGGAACGTGAGGCATACACAATAGGATGGTTGGGTCATACCCCACCTAAACCAAGTGGAAACCATCCCTTGTTAGACACTCTTGCGCCAGCAGCTACATTACACTATAAAGAAAAATTCTTTGTTCTTGCAATGAAAATTCGGATTATTTTTACGCTGTACCTTCTTGATGTGGAGGGCCTCTCTAACCCGGTAGTTATTAGCCCAATAATATGATAGATAATAAGCATACGACTGCAATTTTAAATTAAAAGAACTCATTAGTTGGCGAGAAATATTTGTTTCCTCCTGAAGTAAAACGAGAAACATCCGAACACTTACTCTACATTTCAGTTCAGGAACAGGTGGTGGTCGCAAAACTTCGATGTAATTTTCGCGCAACAACCTACCGCCGATCATTTTCTTTCGATGAGGTGATGCAAGAGGGCATTTGGGGTCCAATGTATAGGCATTGTTTATTTCTGATACAAACTATACGGAGATTATATATACAGATTGTTGTATAGAAGAGATTAGTAAAGTTCTAATTTAGAAATGGTAGATTATATTAATTCTTTCAAAGGGGTATAATCGTGTTTTCAGATGATAATCATGCATTAGACTATTTCTCTCACCTCGTCGAATTTGTTGAGTGCCCTAGTACATAGGACGTTGAAGGGATTAGGATTCTCATAATTTTCTCCGTGGCAGTGTCTTCGTATCGCCTAAATAAAAAGAAACAAGGATATAAATTACTAGCTACAATATAATTTAGAACGCTTGTTCGTTAATTACCTCATAAAGTTCATCGGATATAATGCCAACTCTGTGTGCATATGGGACTACAGAATTCGTATCAACTAATTCACCGGTCGCTGGGTTGCCAACTAAATAACCCTTAATAGGAAAAATCAAAATTGTAAGTAATAAACATCATAAGAGTTTAATGGGGCTGAGTCACATGATCACAGCCATGAGGGTACGTTCGACACGGGCATCATTTTTCTGATATCTTAAACAAAGATGTCTGTTTTTCTTCACCCCTTGTTCGGCATATGATGATTATATATAGCATATACCTTGAGATTAAGGAGAGGATGATTCCCAGCTTCGATACCTAAGGTTAAAAAAATACATTGTTAATATGTCATAATATCATTAGCTATTATTGATAACATTAAATAATAGAATGCTCAGTGTTTGGTTACTCTTTTTCCATTAAAACTTTGGGTAAATTGTCAAAAGCCTCGTCTAAAACCCCATGACATTTTCTAAATTGTTGGAAAAGGCCTACTGTTCAAAATCTTTGTGAAAAAAATCACCGGGCTGCATTTTATTTAGGCCTTTATTCTCTCCAACTGCTTAAATATTACATGCAACCAGTATAAAAATGGGGTTTTATTTAGGCCATGGGTTTTTTACACAAGTTTGAAGCAGGCCGGAGGCTTTTTGACAATTTACCCTAAGACTTTTCAATCTATTATATAATTGTAAATCATGTTTTATTTTGAATAGAAAGCTAAATATGTTGCATGCATAGTAGAAAACTTATAGTTGAAGTGATTGTAAATGATTCATATCTACTATTATAACTAGATGAATAACAGAAGGCGTCGAACAAAACTACCCGCTACCTGTTAAATAGTAAAAAAACTGTTAAAATCAAAATTGGCAGAACAATCAAAATTGGCAGAACACAACTTTTAATCTAGTAATTTTCACTTCGCCCGACATACATAATATTGTTTCAACTTTTACCTTCCATAACCTCATGAGCAACGATTGGAGCAACTTTCCCGCCATATGAATCACCAGCAATATAGAGTTCATTGGAAAGGAATTGCGGGTGTTCAGCAAACCACTGCAACCATGGATATTGTAATGACGTTTCATAGGCACGCCGCAAGAATTATTTCAATTTAATCTTCAACACTTTATATTTTTGGATATGAGTAGTTAAATTTGATATATCATAATTGTTTATTTCATTTTCTCTTAACATTTTCATCCAAAAAACTAAAACTAGCTTGGAATTTTCAATTTCACATCAAAAAATATTTTGATCCAACTAACAATCTTCAATTTTCTTATGTTCTATCTTTGTAACCTAATTCTCAAAATTTCATCTTCAATCTCTCGCTTTCTACCATTAAAACCTAATCATATTTTTATTTTTCAAATTCTATTTTTAATAATCTTAAAATCTCTCAAATCATTTATATTTTCTTCAATAAACATAAACCCCTAAATTTGTTTTTTAATAGACTGATCTTATCTACTTTTGTAAGGAATATTTAAAAAAAGATCGATTTTAGTCTGAGAGGGGTCTAAAGGAGCAACTTCAACTTAAAGGTTTAATGGGGACAACATGTAACTAGTGACGAGGGAGCAACCGAGTAAATAATATAGTTTAGGGGGTCTAAAAGTAAAAATCCAAATATTTAAATTAGATAAGGAAGAAAGAAAAATATAGGTTTTTTAATTAAATATTTAAATAAATGGTATTTTAGACATCAAACCATTGGTTGTTTTTAAATGTTAGGGATATTTCCTGCTGCTGAGCCATAAGATAAGGGTATGTTTGCAATTTAGCTTTTATTTTTTCCATTGTGATAATAGAATTGCAAAGCAAATTTGAAGCTGATAATCGCCACTGCTGTTGGATGGTTTCTATTCCAATCACGATAGTTCTCTTTCAATTTTACTTTCTAGAACAAATTGAATAATTTGAATTTTTTTTCGGAAAAACTCGTCAATTTGGTTAAAAGATCAAGCAGAATTGCAATAATGTTATAATTCCATTCGTTTCTCTCTATTTCTTTTTCTGAAACACACGGTTTAGAAACACCAAACCTTTTTTCCCTCTCCGTCGGCCTCCACGGTTAAGGTTCGGGGTCAATCTTAAGTTATTTGTTTATATTATTTTGCCAACATAATTTTTTTTACTATATGATCTCAATACTGAAATATGCATGCGTGCATGGCACGTGCATAACACTGCTATTATTAATGGGAAGAAATGAAAATATCCGAGTAGATGTAATATTATTACCTTTATTAGAAACTCATACACTTGTTTTGAAGAAGTAGTGTCATCAACCACATAACCTTCGGGATCTTTAGAGAAGGAGAATCCAGTTCCAACAGGAGAATCAAGAAAGATAACATTTGTGAGCTGAAAATTCAAACAATTTTGTTAGGAAAGAAAGCAACTAAAATGTGAAGCTAGCGAGACCATCAGATCGACTTTTATCTATTTCCTTAGGTGTTACTTCCTCCGTTCCCTTTTATTTGGTTGTGCACTCCCTTTTAGGGCCTGTTTGGTTTGAAGGATTTGATAGGATTCTTGAGTTTTGGATTTGTGGATCCTAGGATTCACAAGTTTTGTGTTTGGTTGGCTTGGATTACAAACATGGATTTGTATGGATCGTGTGATGGGGCCCACAAAAAAGATGGATTCCAAAATCCTTGAAAAATGAATGGATTCTTAAGGATTTCTCACTATTTGGTGGCCCCCACATGTACTTTAGTTATTAAAAAATTCCTCCTCTCTATCTCTCTCTAAAATCCTCAAATCCAAATTCCACTTTCTTTTCACCAACCAAACAAAGATTACAAGGATCTATAAATCCAATACTAAGAATCCAATACCAACCAAACAACAAATTACCAAATCCAGAAATTTTCAACCATACTATTTTGGAATCCAAATTTCATAATCTTGCAACCAAACAGGCCCTTAGAGAACTTTTGAAAAACTACCGTATCATTTAAACTTATGATATCTTTGATGCTAAATTACTATATTAACCTAATTTAAAGTTTATCATATTAAGTTTACATTTATATCTATCTCGTCTTTTCCCCGTGTGTATTACTCCAATATTAATGAGGGTTAGCATGGGGATTAAAAATTTAATTTGTATTGATGATACAAAAAGTAACATTGATATTGTAAATGGACACTTATAATGGAAGGAAACGAAAATAGTATTTGTTTATTTTGTAGATTATGTTATTCCGCAATTTTAATTTATGTATTATTTTGAAAGTTTTATTTGGGTTTCAAAACCCTAGATTCTTCTATTGAAAGAATTCAATGATTGAATACAAAAACCATGACCTTGAAATCTCTGTGGAGTCTTGCATTTTTATCGGCTGCGGTCGATCCTTATTCTTGCAAACATAATTTATAAATAGAACTAAATAAGAAAAGTTTTAAATTATCAAAATAGAAGTCCTAAGAAATAGGATTCGATTCATGTTCTTGCATTATTTTTACTTTGGAAAAGATAGTTTTATGTTTAGATCAATTGTCCTTTAGTAAAGAAATTGCAAGTTATTAATTAAAAGATAGTTTTGTCTTTAGATCAAAGCTGACCTTTGTCCAAGAATAGTGATTATATACTAAAGATGGTAAGCTCCCATTGTACTTGTTGGTAACAAATTTTAGAGGACCTGCACATTGAGAATAAAAGGATCATTTGCCAATATCAATTTTTCTAATTAAAATGTTTTTGCTTTAATTTACTCTGAATATTACTAAACTCTCTGCTATTATAATGCAAATCTCAGACGGCGTGCAGCCGATAACTTTAATTGATGACCTATATTTTTCAGAATAGTTTATAAAGTTAAGAAAAAAACCCTCAAATAAATCATCTCATTTCACCAAGTCACAACACCAGCTTTTCAAAATCTAAAATTTCCCTCACTCTCTTTTTTATTCACTTTCCAAAGCTATTTTTATGACTATTTATATTGACTTTTTTTTAAATTTCAACCCCCTTCTCATCCAGGATATTGTATAAAAATATTTATTTTCTATACGTGCAAAGCATGTGCAAAAAAAACGGTACACTTAACTACCACTATTTTTTTCACTAAAGTACCCTTTAAATTTTGAAAAATAATAAAACAATTAATTAAGACATAATAAGTTAAATAAATTAATTGCTGGTAAACCTATTTGTAACATCTTGAACTTTTTTGGTCATAAATTTGACTTTCTTGGCTTCTTGAAGTTTCCATTTACATTAGTCCAAGCCTGTATTTTTGTTGGACTTTGTTGTGGTCTTCTTCTGATACGGTGCCCTAGCTTATTTTACTTTACTTTAGAAAGGGAGATATTGTTAAAAATTCTGTGCAAGTATTATTCTAGGATTTGGAAAGATTTTTCTTCAAAATGAACCATTTTTCTACAACTTTTGGCGGCTTTTGGAAGTCGAACAGTTTTTACACGAATCGGAAACAGTTTGCGCAAAATCATATAAATATGTGGTTCTCCTTCGAATTTTCTCACAACTAATCTCTTTTTATTCTTAACTTCTTAATTTATCTATGTTGAAGTGCCCTGCCTCTTCTTCGGCCATAATGAACTCTCAACGTCGCCGTCTCGTGGAGGCCAATATTCCGTCCTGACATAGGTCTTCTTGACCGCGGCTGGGTGTTACGCAACTTCGCTCTCCTCACGACACCCCTTCGTTCGGTTCCAAACGGGGATGTCGTCTTCAATTGGATACAGGACCCGCTGCCCATGGAACTGGTGCGCCATGGCTCTTGAAACTTTTCTCTGGACCAATACAACATGTTTCTTCACCACCTTCACAAGCAGGTCGGCACCCCTTTTGCTATCGGTTTGTTAGGGCATCGCCTTCTACTTTGCTCGGTACTTGCCCTTATACCACCCCTGCCCTAGGAGATGACGCTCGGCCATCTTGAGGAGACCCATCGTACTTTGGACACCTTTCAAAAACTTGGGCTTCTGTTCGAGTCCGTATCGAGGGAGGTAGGTAGTACTTTAGCATCGATCTCGCCCATCGGCGTGTCTTTTTTCAACTGGAGGATTTAAAAATGCACAAAGAGCCTGTTGACGAGCTTCGCAGGCTGAAGAAAGTGAGGGGTGACCTCGCCATCTCACGCCGTACGGCTGAGGGGGAACTCGCCGAGTGGAATCGCAGGGTTGCTAATATCAAGAAGGCTTTAAGGTGCCATCGGACGTAGCGCGACGCCATGCGACGTCGTCTTGATCAAGCGCTCGTTCCTCACGAGGCCGATGCTCAGCGCATCGCCCATTTATAAAGAATGGAGCCAGTTATCGAGCAGGTGGTGGCCTTTCACACCCACCATGTTAACGAAGCTATGACAGAGTGCAGGAAATTGTCCTAGCACTTTCTCTCCCCTGAGGGTTCGTAGGTTTATATTTTTTCTTTTTTGCCTTTTATTAGTCGAGCTGGTCGATCTTTTCTGTGATCGGTCCTCCCTCCTGGTCGAACCGATTAGTTCTTGTGATCGGCCTTCTTTTTGAATTTTATTAATGATAACATTAATTAAGTCTTTCCTCGAATTCCATATTTCTGAGCATAGTAAATCATCCTCCTCCGTTAGCGTTTGTGTGCTGTCGATTCTGGAGTACGACGGTTTGACCGCCGTATTTAATGCTTATTTTGACCAGAATTTCTATAAAAAGAATCATTTGCCACCAGTAAGGTTTCACTATCGACTCTATGGCTAGTTCCTCCTCAAACCCCGATGGCCTTAGCCGTAGATTCCTCAAAACTATTGCTGATAACGTTCCGTTGAAGGTCATCCAGAAGTAACACTCGTGCTCTGAACATCATACTTACGCTTTCGTCCTTCATCGTTTCTCTGCTACGAAGGAGAATCCCTCAAGGGGTGGTGACTTAGCCTTTCATCGGATAATGATGTGCTCTGTCTTGGCCTTGATGTCGGCCCTTCCTGATGAACCGTTACTTTTCGACTACGAAGGTGCCTCTCGTCGAATAATGATCTACTATCCGGTTCTTCCATTCGCTAGGAGAGATCAACGACCGAACCTTATCCATTGATGTCTCCTTACAGCATCGAGTATTTCTTCAGTGGAGGACTTTATTCTACGTCTCGTTTTCTCGAAACGAAGAGAACCCTCCATGTTGAGCGTTTGGCCTGGTCGCCTCCGAGGTAGGCGATTTGAAGCAGCGTTCTTAACTAACCGAGAAGATCAAAGACGCGGATGCCGATCTAGCCTTCTATAAGGCAGAGTTGGTTGGCGCTTAACAGCGAGGCGATCATCATGAGCTCACATTGGTTAGGAGGGAACTGGCTGCGGCCCGCACCTGAAGGAACCGGGTGGAGGAAGAACTCGCGGTGATCCCCGATACCTGGGAACGTCGAGAATGCCTAAGTGATCTCAGCATGAAACCACTGCCCTTGATGAAGCATTCGGTCTTGGTTTCGACACCGCTTCCACTGAACTAGACCGGTTGACCGCACTTTTTCTTAACTTTTAGCTCTGCGATGTACTCTCCTTGAGCCGATCGATCTGCTGTGATCGGTTTTGGAACTTTTAACTTATCAATGGAACATCTCTTTTCTTGCCGATCATGTATTGTGCGATTCCCATAATTCTGGATAATATTTCTTCAAAAATTTTCCATTTATATGCCGACCGTGGATTTGACCATGAATATCTCGCAATCGATATGCCCTTTTTCCCAACACCTCATAGACAAAGTAGGGGCCCTCCCACTTGGGAGACCATTTACCGAACTTATTTTTGTGATCAATTGGTAATATAGTTTTCCAGAGTTTATCGCCGATCTGAAAGGATTTCAACTTCACCTTTTTATTGTAGCTATTTGCTACTTTAATCTTCTGAATCTGAAGTCGGTCCACAACCGTGCAGCGTAATTCTTCCAAGTCTTCTAGTTCCGCGTTCATGGCAAAGTCAAAGTCTAGATTGTGCTGCTGGCTAAGTCTGTAAGAAGTCACCTGTACTTTCATGGGCATGGATGTATGACTGTAGGTAAGAGAAAAAGGAGTCACCTCGGTACTTGTCCTTTGGAAGGTCCTATAGGCCTAAAGGACTTCCAATAACTTCTCATGCCATTCACGAGGTTTCCTTGTGTCTTCGATCATCTTTTGAATATTCTATTTAAGAAGCCTGATAGTAGATTCGGATTAGCCGTTGGCCTAGGCGTAGTATAGTGTCGAATGATGAACCTGGAACTCATAGATTTCCGCAAATCCCAACACCCTTAGCCTGTGAACATGGTCCCATTATCGGCTGTTATGCTTTCTGGTAAGCTGAACCTATAAATTATATTCTCCTTTAAACTCGATGACCGATTTCTGATTCACGATTTTCAAAGGGTTAGCTTCTACCCATTTTTTGAAGAAGTCTGTGGCCATAATTATGAACGTATTCCCCTTAGAGAATGGGGGTGGATCATACCAATCAAATCCATGGCCCAGCCTCTAAAATGGCCACGGCTTAACCACAGGATTGAAGTGGGTAGCTGGCGCACTCTAGATAGGCCCATGTTTCTGATAAGCTTGACACCCCTTCGCATAGCAACGGCAATCTGAGAATATGGTCGGCCAATAGTAGCCGTACCGAAGAATCAACAAGCACATTTTTATGCCGGCCTGATGAGCCTCAATATTCCTTTGTGTACCTCCCCCATTACTACATTGACTCACTTTTATCGAAACAACGAAGCATCAAAACGTCATAGCTCTTCTGGTATAAGACCCCTTCGATTAGGGCATATCGTAAGGTTGTCCTACTTAGCCTCCTGTCGATCATCGTATTGGGATTCACCAGGTATTCCACTATAGGTTTTCACCAATCATCACTGGTATTCACCGCTCCTACTAACTAAGTCGTGTTTCCACCCTCAACATCCTTCCGGCCGATTCTAACGATGGTATCTGGTTTTATTAAGATTCTCCCCAAGCCAGATGCTGTGCACGGACATGCTTTCTGTCCAATGGTAGAGCAAGGTTGTTTGCTCTACCATTATGCTTTCTGTCGACATGCTGTGCACGGACGTCGATGAAACCTACCAGCGGTCTTTTGACCTTCTCCACTTATCTAACTAAGTTCGACCTTAAGCTTGAATGTCTGATCGATCACTAACTCGGAGTCGCCGAAGATTCTTACGTGAGCATTCCCATATCGATGTGGATTTCTAGGCCGGGTATCAAAACCTCGTACCTAGCCTGATTGTTCATGCAATTGTTATCAATGGCCACCGAATAATAGAAACAAATGATGTCTGGTGATATAAGGACGACGCTTGCCCCGACATGCTACCTCGTGCTAGAACCATCAAAGTATAAGATCCAAGATTCGGTTCCTACGTAGCCGATCACTTCTTCATCATCCTCCAACCCTGAGGTCAGGCATGGGTGATCGGCTAGAAAATCTGCTATTGCCTGCCCTTTCACTGCCCTCATTGGTACATGTTCCATTATAAAAAGTTGAAGGGTAGTTCCCACGTATTAAACACTTGAGCACTCACATGCAAAGCATGTGAGTACTAACTTCGGACAGGATTAAATCGTTTAAAAGCTCCTACGTGTTAAACACGTGAGCGCTCGTATGCTAGGTATATGAGTACGCTGGCCATAATTGTATGGCAGCGCCCATGTGATAGGCACGTGAGCACCCCTGGCCATAATTATACGGTTGCGCCCACATGGTAGGCACGTGAGCGCCGCTGCCATATATGTATATAGCAGCACTCACGTGAAAAGCACATGGGCGTATCAGTTTGAAGCGCTGACTTTTACTAGAATTAAATTTTATATGAGAAATATTTCCCCTAATCTTTCTAATATAGAAAGATTTTCTTTGTTAAATAGAGAACCTTTGGATTTAAAATCCAACGGTGATTATAATATCATCGATTAGATCATTTGATAGAATAAAATTCTATATTACAAAAATATTTTCCTAATCTTGTTAAAATTAACTAGAAATATTTTCTGTTAAACAGAAAGTTACTGGATCAAAAATCCAACGGTGGATAAAATTTCCCAAGTGATCTTTAAGATCAATTAAATCAATTGAGATCTCTCAATGAGAGATTTTCTCAAACTAATTGATAGTTTTTTCTCTCCTCTATAAAGAACCCAAGACTTCAAGTCTCATATACACCAGACCCCCCATAAGCTTCCACAAAAACAACATAGAATTTAATTCTCTTCAAAAAAAGACCATCTTCAACCTGTCAAAGGCTAGGTAAGAACAGAGATAAAAACATCTCTTTTCTGCCTATCTTACGTATGATATAAGGGTTTAACCCTTTTAAAAAATTTAGTTCTTCCTTTGGATTTGAGATCCACAAGACAAATCTTCCATAAAAAAGAGAATTTAATTCTCATCGGGAAGATCTTGTTCTTCAGACTCAGGATCTAGGGAAAAACTATGAATAACAGAAGAAAAGAATGTGAAAAGAAAGAAAAAGATGGAATTTATATTCCAGAAACTTATAACTTAATTCTCGCATAAAAATAAAGAACTTAGTTCTTACATAAACAATAACTGCAGAGAAAATTTGAGATTTTAGAGTTTAACTCTATTAATCTCTGCATGAATATGGTAGAACCTCATATACAATACAAAGGCTCACGTGAAAGACACGTGAAAACCGAAGAGACAACAAACTCACGTGATAGCACGACTCACGTGAAAGGCACGTGAGCGCTCAGAAGAAAACATGAAGATAGCGCCTCACGTGATATCCACATGAGCGCTAAAAAAGAAGTCATCCGAGAGTTGAAATCTCACGTGAAAGACACATGAGCGCTGAGACTTAAAGTCTCACGTGAAGGACACATGAGTGCCCATGAAGACAGTGCTTTACGTGATATCCACATGAACGCTGGGAAGAAAAGCAAATAAAAGTGCGTCATGTGAACGCTTAAAGCCAAAAACATACACATCACGTAATATCCATGTGAGGGGCTGAAGCTAAACAGAGAGTGCGCATCATGTGATATCCACGTGAGCGCTATATGAATAAGTGCCTAGCACTGCTCACGTAAAAGACACGTGAGCAATTATAAAGATAACGGTTCACGTAACATCCACGTGAGTGCTATGTGAACGAGTGCTTAGCATTACTCATGTGAAAAGCACGCGGACACCAAGAGACATGGATACTCACATGAAAAGCACGTGAGCACCTAGAGACTAGCTATTCATGTGATATCCACATAAACACTGAAGCGGAAAAGATATTATATCCTATGATGAATCTTAAGCTTCTGGGCCTAGTGCTTAGCACTGTTGGATTATGTAAATCCCAAAACAAAATGTATGACCTGGTGCTTAGCACTGTTGGGTAACACAACGCCTAACGTTTAGTCTAAAAATAGACTAAGTCCCTAAAATTTCAAAATTCTTTGATTTTCAAAAGAAAATCAATCATTTTAAGTCGACCTTAATCTAAAACAAGATTAATGGCCCTTAACCATATGTTTAAGTCGGTCTTAATCTAAAACAAGATTAACGATTCTTAAACCTCTGAGCTGATTGCAGATATAGCTTAGGTTCAACCCCAAATCTAATGTACGGATTTGGACTAATCCGCACTCTACGGGCGAAGACAAAATTAGTTTCTGTATACAATCCAAGGGTAACCCAAAAATAAATAATATATAACACGACACAAAGTGGTTCATATAGAGAAGGAGAAAGTTGTTATCGCATTGCGATAATGTAATTAAGTGCAGGGGCTTGTGCCTGCAGGAAAAAGCGTCTCCACAATAATAAAAAAACCTCATAAATGAGGGGAATCTGATAAAGTATACTAAAATGGTTGCATCTATCCAAATCTCCGATAGACGGTGACATAAATCAACTTGGTATCTTCAGAGAGGCGGACGGATATGTTCCATATAGCATATGCCTCCAAATTCAGGCAAGACGTTTGTCTTCCCAGTTTTCGGCGGTAAACAGCATATATTTTATAAAGAGCTCGGACAGAACCAATATCCATTTCCCAACTCATCTTTTCAACACAAGCTTCGTCAGCATGTATTTCAAAATATCGACTTTGGTGATAAGTTGAATCTCGGAAGGAAAAAAGTAATGCCTCAACTTCGTGTTAGTGTTGTAAAAGGATAAGCACATCTTTTCTATCAGCTTGAAGGGACATATTCATTTGAGTGGATCCAGTCTCTCCCGAAAAGAGAGTTATAGCTTCTGTCTGTGTCAACGACGTAGAACACGGAAAAACTACATTGTCTTCCGACCTCCACCTCTATGGATAACACTCCTTTTGCTTTGGTGGATTGCCCACTGTACCCGGTTATAGACGTCTCTGTGGGTATCATGTCATCATCTGTCTTGTTCAGTCTTTTTAGAATCCACATCGATAGCAAATTTATAGCCGCTCTATTGTCCACAAAGATCCGGTCAACTTGTTTTCCTTCTAATATCGCCGTAGTGTACAGCGGCTTCAGATGGTTGGTCATCTTCTCTTCCAATCTCACAAAAGGATTCTTGTCATCGACGGCCTCGTTGGCCGCTAAGATCCTCGAATATGTTTCTTCTCCTTCCGAATCTCCGGAAACATAACTGGGTTGATCGATAGTCGCTCGGAATGATTCCGTGACGGTGAGTATAGCATTCACCCCCATCTTATCGGCCAGTGCATTTGATTTGGGACCATCCTTCTTAAGCTCCCATCGCTAATTAGTTGATGTCGACGCTTCAGTAGTTGTGCCCCCAATCTTTATGGTCACCAAACTCGGCTTGCACGGGCCTCTTCAGGTAGTCGGTCACGCAGCTGACCGGCTTTGCTGCCGCTCCCGCCCCTCAGAAAATTATTCCCGAGCGGTTTCTTCTCTTCATCGGTATTTCTAACAGCCGGTGCCTTTTTGTCCGGGCCAGGCCGTGCGATAGGAAATTTTCGATGAGGGTAAGGCCCATTCTTCTGTAATCCGGAAGGCTTATTCTGATTGAATGCTCCAAAAGCCCCAAATGGTACGTATAGGTCCGCTCTATGGGTTTTAGAACCACTCAATCCATCCTCCCCTGGCTTGGAGCTATTCTCCTTCTCAGTCCCCTTGACAACTCCTGTTCTGAATAACGTGCTCATAAATTCTTTAAACGCGCTTGTCTTCAATTTCTCCGCTTCTCCGGTTTTGATTTCCTTAAAGGTATCTCTGCGCCACAGGAGGAGGCACACTCCTTGCACTGGTAGACCATACAGGAGTTGTAGAAATCTTGTTTTACCTCATAATCCCCCATCCTACTTTCGCGCACTTTTTTCATAAGAGTCTATGTGATCGAACCCCCCGGTTCAGCTGACCACATCTGAGCGTTGCCTGTATTTAGCTGCATGATTCTAACAGACCCCGCACAATTCATGTCGGAGTCGGTCGATTCTTCATCAGTTCCCGAAAAGGGCGCAGCCTCACTAATCCCTTTCCCTAAATCGGCGTTAACAACGTTCACCGATGTCTTCTTAGGAAAAGGGTTCTTTTCGACCTTTGATGCCGCTTTTACGAATTGATTCGCCCTTCTTCAAAAGCCTTCTGTAGAGTATTGCGGAGAACTACGCAGTTAATAGTTGAATACGACTATGAATTGTGCCATTTACAATAATCTTTCTTTTCCTCAATCTCTTCGGCGCTTGGAATTCGGTGAGATACCTTGGGTTTCTTTTCCTCAAAGAGCATGTCGAAAATCATTTTAGCTTTTGTTATGTCATAGTCGTAGTCTCGGTTCCTCTTAAAATAATTCCTTATGACGAATCCTCTTTTTTGCGCCGAATCGGTACGATTCTTTGGGCATGGTGTAGGTGTAGGTGTTCCCTGGGAAGAACTCGGAAAAACTGACGTTAGCCTCGATCTTGACATCAAGATCGGCTTCCTCTCCTTCTTGGATCTCGACGATGGTCACACCGAGCTTGTTTTTTAACTCGGAATTTCTGGAAGAATTCCTTTTCGTCTTTTCATCACGAGTCATGCGTTCGAAAGGTGCTATGTGGTTCAACAAATCGCTTATACTTTCGAACTTCATACATGCGAAATATTTCTTGCTATCATGGAGCAAGTTTCTTTGTGCATCTTCATGTATTCCTTATCGTGTAAGGCCGCCCGACATTTGTTCTTAGCCGTCAACATTCAGGCAACAAATTCCTCTACTGGCTCGTTGTTCTTTTGGTATATCCTAGCGATATCTTCCACTTTCACATCGACGATGACCATGATAAACTGGGCCCTGAAGCTCTGCTCCATAGTCGGTCGGTCTTGGATAGAAGCTGGCGCCAAATTCCTGTACCATTTTAATGCTACCCCAGTGAGGGATCCACCGAATAATCGGAGCTTGTACATACCAAAGTTGTTGGTCTCCTTACACTGAATGGTAAATCTAGCGATGTGCTCGTCGGCCGATTGGTCGTTTTCACCTGAGAATAGAATGAAGTCAGGGACCTTGAAACCCCTCGGATACTCATGTCAGATCACAGTGATCTAGATAGAGCTTTCTATAGCACTCCCCTGGTTCTCTATCCCACGACTGAGGCGCATTGGGGAAAGCTTGTCGGTTTTGCTGAGGACGGTACGCTGGTTCTTCATTAGGATCAAAGTTATCACCGAACCATCCAAACTCTATAGCTGGTGCGTTAAACGGTCCTCGGGTTGGTGTATTGTGGTCCTGTCGGCCAAAATTCTGGCCTCCTGCTGGAGAGTACCAAGTATAGCCTCTAGGAGGCAATCCATGTCCGTCATCCGGCCTAGCCCCGGTCTAGTTTGGAGCAGTAGGTTGGAACATTGACGGGGGAGCAGTATTGCCCCCATGACTCTGGTTCGGGTAGGCATGGTTTGGGTCTTGGAGCGGGGGAATTCCCGGTGTGGCGGTGTTACACTGCGTATGCCCAACGAGGTTGTTATTTGGTGCATTTAGAGCTAAACCGGCAGTAGGAGCTGCAGAATTCAGGACACCGATGTACTGTGGATTATTTCCCCAAGATCCACGGTTTCCGCCAACCTATCTATAGCCGCGGCCATTTGATTGGGACTTCTGTTGGTAGCGTTTATTGCTTCTTGCAACGGTTGTTGCGCCAGGATCAGCATCACTGGTAAAACCTGAAAGGCTTGTTGGTTCACTTCCAACATCTGGTGACCAAAAGCATCCGCCATCTAGTCAATCCGCCGGTTAATCCCTTCGAGCAGTTCATTATCGGTGAGATTCGTCGGTGGGTCATCCTTGTTTGGCGGAGGGTTCGCCGAACTTGAATCCCTCTTTGACGCGGCGGAGTCACCTTCGTTCAGAGGTGCTTCATTTTGATTCTAGTTGTTACCGCCGTCACTCATTTTCTCTAACCACTAGGTTTTCCACCGCATGGCCCTTTTCGCTAATGACAAGTGCTGGAAATCGGGATCTTTGGTAGAATCGGATCGGGTCTGTACCATACAACAGCGGGGCCCCACCAGGCTTGCTAAAAAGGTGTTCGGTCTAAAATTAGATCTGCAATAAAGACAAAAATAATTAGCGTGATACTGTCTCCTTCGACGGATGGGCCGTCGTTAGCGAAAGAGAACATTCTTCCTTAATGAAATAGAAATAGACCCCTTGGTTGTATGGATACAATTGGCAATAAACACAGCAAATATAAAAGTCATCCGGCCTTCATATTAATGATAAAAATTAGGATTTCGGTCACATGTGATTTGACAATAATAATAAACTCTCAAACCCCTAGATCATGACCTTGTCTTGAAGACCGAGTGCAAGAGCAGGGATCAGCATCTAAATCTCTTACACTGTGAGCCCAAGCCGAATCATGATTCATCGACCACACCACTGCTCTCAATACCCGAGCGTGGAAATGGACGTCTAAATCATTCGGTCGTTTATTACCAAACCAAGTGGAGGGCTGATCTCCTCTCCTAGACCGAGACCAATCTTAAAATCACAACACAAGGCAGGAATGGACGTCTAAATCCCCAGTGTTGTGACCCAAGCTTGATACAGTCGAAGGCCGAGATCAGTTCTATTACCATTTTATGAGAGTATGGATGGACGTCTGAACTCTCATAGGCATGATAACAGCCCCGATCCGGCCCTCCGCTATACCCTAATCGGCGTTATATGGGTGCTGGTGCGCCGAAAGGAGGACCGATGGATGTTCCTTCATCTTCATGCTTTACTTTCGGTGGATCTAAAGAAACATGGAGGCATATTTGATCAAGGAGGGATGGTCATCTCAAGTCTCGACAGGGCCTCGATGGAGATGGCGCTAGTCGCCGGAGTCTAAATTACATTAACTATGATAGGATGGCTAAGAAGCCCTATAACCGGGATAGTTTATAATTGGTTGATTGAGAGGGAGATTCCTTCTTCGTCTTCAACTCTGGATTTTATAAGACTACGGTTTGTTGGGAAATAGTTCAAAACCCAATATTTTCCTTGATTCGAGCATCAATTACACTCTTGCTTGGTGCTTAAGTTTCGTAACCACCGACTTCTGATTGATTGTAAATCTCTCATAAGATCTTATTCTGATCCTTTATATCTCCCTTAATCATATGATCCGGTTCCTTAATTAAATTTGGGCCGAACTATCCTTTCTCTATCCTGCTTTATTCGGTCCGCTCAACGGAACTCCACTTTTTTATGCAAACACTTCTGATGTAGTATTATTGTGTTTGATCTTCACTAAACTAACTAGATGATCGATCTTCTTGATTATTACATTACAAGAAACTAGGGCTTATTTTGACGGGCAACTTATTTCGACGCTTATAGACCGTCGAAATAAATCCTCGATTCCTGTGTTTTTGTTGACTTCGGTCAACAGATATATCGACTCGAGTCTCGCGTCGAAATATCTATTGACCCAAGTCAACAAATTAAAATACCCGTGATCCCTTTCCCCTCCCCAAAATCTCACCAAATTTTTTATTTCCCTCCCCAAAATTATTTCCTCCCTTTTACCTCCGATCCCCCGCCTCCATCCCCTGCCTCCAATCAACCCCTATGCCACCTCCAAGTCCCCCAGCTGCCTCCCCGCCTTTGATCCCCCAGCCTCCGAGTCTCCCGCCTCCGAGCCGCCTCCCCGTCTCCGATCAAGCCCCCCAACCTGATCCGCTGCCTCCGATCACCCCGACCGCCTCCAAGCCTTGCCGATCCCCTAGCCTTCGAGCCCGCCGCCTCCGCGCCACCTCAACCGCGCCCCCGCTTCCACCTTCTGAAGCAAATTAAGTTAGTTAATTTTTTTTGAAATTTGAAATTTCAATTTATTTTACTGTTGATTTTTGTTAATTTTTTTGTATTTGAAGATTGGTTAGGGTTACGGTTATGTTTAGTTTAGGGTTTAGTGTTAGGGTTAAGTTATTTTATAGAATTTTTGTAGGTAGTTTTGTGAAAATAAAAATAGTTAAGGTTAAACTAATGATTAGTGCTAAGTGTTAGGGTTAGGGTAATTTAGAGAATTTTTGTAGACAATTTAGTGAAAATAACAATAGTTAAGGGTATAAACCAACAATAGTTAAGGGTATTTTAGTGTAATTAAGTAAAATCGAAGAAATATGTTACTTAGGAAAAATTTTAAGGTAATTTAGTGAAAAAACAACAATAGCTAAAGGCAGTTTAGTGAAAAAATTTAGTAATGAATTCTCGTGTTGTTACTGTTCTTGCTATCTATTTTGTTTGCGATATTTGCGTGTCTATTGTGGATGTGTGTACTGTGTGTGTAATATATTGTGTATGGAAATGTGTTTGTGTGAAAGAGAAAGTATGAGACTTAATTTTATGTAATGTTCGTTGTATGGATGCGTGTTTATTTTAATGAATCCAGATACTTCGTTAATAATATCAATTGTTTGAGCAATTTACCATTCAAATTAAAATTTCCAAAATCCTAAACTAAATACTCCAATAACCGACGATACTGAAACGATAACCATCAAAACTAATTTAATTAAGTTCATGATACTCGATGACAATAAAAAGTAAACCGATACATATCGTCATCGAGTATTTCACACTGATAAAATATCGTGCCTTAGAACCTTTCTATCAGTTGTATGCGTACAGTTATTTTCGTGACATAAAACTATGTGTGTGTTATCAACCTCGAAAGTTAATCGTTTTTCTTCGACAACCATCTCGCAGTTTATGCGACGAGAAGACTAGTCGCACTATAATCGATAGATTTATCCCGTTCTAGACAAGTTAAGAATGTATAACGTATACACTTCTCTGGATACTTATACTTTCATTCGTTTCGAGATGAGTTTCGTCAGTACCTTTCCGCTAGTTCTCCGTGTACAAATATAGCTGAGATGGTCATTTCAATACTGATAGTATTAAGATGTTTATCTCTTCTATTGCAGTGTACTCAGAGAACAGTGGGGAGGTGCTGTTCTCGAAGCGAATGAAAGCATAAGTGCAGAGGGTGTATACGTTATACATTCTTAATGGGATAGAAGCCTTACCCCCGACAACTGTTTCCCTCGACATCCAAAATAAAACCGTTAATATTGTCGGTCACAGTAAATCATTTAAATGTATTTCCGAGACACTGTTTTCATTCTCTTCTTTGTCAATAACCATCTCGTTCTTAGTTTTCTCAATGCAGTATAAAACTGTTAATATCGTGTACTATTTGAAAATGTTTATTATGATATCTTAGGTTTTACGTATCGAACAAAATGTATAAGACTTGGATAAATAAGAACAAAGTTTGGCTTCGAATTCCTTAATAGTTTCGAAGAGTTTATGCAATTCTCGTCAAGAGTTGGTGGTAGCCGGATCCCGTCCCTGTAATAAATGATGTAACAGCAGAAGGGATAGTCGAGAAGCGGTTCGAATGCATATACTTGCTAACGGATTCAGTCAAGGTTACACTTATTAGGGTCGAAAATTGAACCCCGGTTGACCAAGTCAAAGTCAAGGTCAACCCCAAGCTAAGTGGGCCCAAGCCCAGATCAAGTGGGCTCATGCCCGAGTCGAGCCCGAACATGAAGCGGCCGGCCTCCCCCATGCTGAAATAAAAAATCATGTAATAAATAATTTTGATGTAATTTTTTATACATGAATGGGCATAAAGCCAAATTTTTGTAAAGCCCATTGCTTATGTGCAAAAAGAAATGGCACATGAGCCATGAGATGGGCAAAATGCCATTTTGTAAAACCCAAAGGGCTATGTATAAATGTGTAAGCCTATATAAGGCAACATGATGAAAATATCTAGGAGACTTTTTCATTCCTCTCAAAAAAGATCTAGGGTTTTGTGTATCGGTTTTGTGTATCTTTCTCCTTCCTCGAGCTTCTAAAACCTTCTTTCTTTTGAATTAAATCAAGAGTTTTACTCTTCCTTTTGCAGAACTAAATAGTTTTTCACCACAAAACCCATAAAGGGGAACTTGGATCTTCCATTAGATCTTAAAAAGGGGAGATTTTAATCTCACCCCCTTTCTCCAAGATCCGGCCAAACGACAGGAAGAAGAAGACCCATCCCCAGAAACCTCACTTTGGGGAAGATCCAGGGCTCAAGGGGAGAAGCCCCTTCATCAGCTTCAAAATATCCTGGGAGTTTAACTCCTCATATATATAAATATATACAAAATAATGAGTGCTCGTTTTTGGGAATACAACTCTCATTGCAGGGACCAAGTCCCTTTTGCCGCCCGAGCGCCCACGTGCCTGGCACGTGGGGCGCTAGCGCTCTTGCGCTCAGAGCGCTAGCGCCCAAGAGCGCCTACGTGCCTGGCACGTGGGGCGCTAGCACTCTGCGGCTCAAAGCGCTGGCGCTTTTTCCCACGCATCCTTTGGATGCACTTTTCCTTTTTTTTTTATATATACGTATATATACATATACATACACACACATACTCCACGACACTTCCCCCGTTAGAAAAAATTTCTAACGGGGCGCTGCCCCGCACCCCGCAAAAGGGCTGCTAGCCCCCTTGACCGCTATTCGGGTAGCGGGACTGTAATACCCTAGTTCATTTATACCAGTTCTAGTTCATGTATTTCTTTATTTATGGTATTTTCTTGATTTATTGTGTTTTGGGTGCGAATAGTATATTTGACATTTGTATTTGCATTCGACCCGACCCGCTTTCTTGAAACCTATCTTGATTCATATTTATGATTTATCCTGACTTGATACGTGGACTCGTACACTTTCATTTGCATACTAGCAGTTTACCTGGCATCTGCATTTTTATATAACATTTAAGTCACATAAAATAGTTTAAAAATATATTGCATATACCCCTAATCCCGTGGTAGTATCCGCGCATCTTGTTCTCGTCCCGTCCAGTGAAACGGACTTGTTTGGATGACTACGTGCACGTGCGTGTACCCGTTCTTAGGGGTATGCATTTTTTCGTTACCTGGATATCCAACTTTAATTTTGGTCGACATGTATATTTTTCGTATTTTAAAACTGAATTTTTGACCCGACCCGGACATGTTTTGGACTATGTTTGTATTTACCAGAATATCAAATTTTATTTATATAATATTAATTTTATAAACTGATACAAATTAAAATTTAGTTAACTAATAAAAGATTTTTTAAAATTTAAATCTAAACTAATTTCCTAACAAACTAACAACCCCTTTATCTCTCTACTCTGCATATATATATTTATATATATTTTATTTATTTATTTATTCTTCTTTATTTAATACGCGGCCTCTTCTTACTTCTTCTTCTTTCTTCTTTCTTTTTCTTGATCTTGTTTCTTGATTCCGGTGATCACCGCCGGAGCCGTGCTCGTCGCTGACGATCCGAGTGATCCAGTGAACGTACCTTGCCTGTGTGATCAACTTCTTGCCTTGCCTGGACCCGTCCCGCGTGCTGCGTGTGCGTTGCGACGATTTACCGACGTCGGACGTGCCGTGCGTATCCGTCGCGTGATTCGATCGAGGCAAGTTAATCTTGCTACATGCTATACTACTGTATTCTATATCTATTTGAATTATAATACCCCATAATGATTAGTTATGCATCCCACATTATCATTTTGCATGTTTCACCGTTTTCGGATATCCGTGTGCATCCCTGCAAGTTACTTCATATCTAGTGCATGCAAATTTATCTTGATACATGCTAGACTACAATATGCTGCACCCAATTGAATATTTACATTTCATATTATTTAGTTGTACATCCCGCATTTACCAGTTTATCATTTTACTGTTATACGACGTCCATACACATCAATATCATTATTTACATGTCTAGTCGCATGCTAAATCATCTTGCTGCAAGTTAGGTATCGTATTATGCATCCATACTGAAGTTTTGCTGTTTTCGGATACCCGATTGCATCCATATCATTTAAAATATATATCTTCGTAATATTTCTTATTATTATCTTTAATTAGTTTATAAACTGCATTTTATAATGTTATATAAAATATAGTTTGAAAATATTATAGTTTATACATGAAACGTCGTTGCAAAGCGGATACGACAAATCTGAAATTTACTATACACCTTACCTTATAAAATTCATTATAAATCATAGAAAAATTATCAGTATACGTTCTTTAGTTCTTTACGAAGCTAACTCAGAATACTATAACTCTATGAAATATTTACTTGCAAAATAAATTGTTTAAATAACGTAAAATGCAAATGAAAATATCTCTAAACTGCTGTCCAGGGAAATTTCAGCAGCAAACTTTCAACTTCGAATGTTCATAGCTTTTTGTAGGAACAACCTGAGATACTTCAACTTATAAAAATGAAAACCTTATTGAATTATCTTTGTTTTGGTATAAGACACGTCCCTTTTGGAGAACATTTGTTATTTTTAAGCTATTGTACAAATCAGGGTGACGCTGAATTTCTGAACGGAACTTTCTTGTGCATGGTTAATCAATACCACTTTTATAGTTATTAATCGGTTTGAATATATTATCCATGTTAGTATTATTATATCAATATCTATTTAATAAATAATAGTGCTTTTGTTTTAATATTCAGCAAATTTTACCGATTTACAGTTTTATAATATCCGTCTGTATCCGTACGGTTTATTAAATATCTAGTTGCACGCCGAGACCATATTATTTCATGTTACTGTTGTATTAGTTCACCATGCTTGATAATGTGCATCCTACATAGTCATGATGTAACCCCTGATAGATGTTTGTACATCCGTACTTTCACCTTGATTCAATACTTACTACAGTTTGATTATGAGCATCCATTTGTTACCTGTGCACTACCTGACTTGACCTAATACCCTATTTGACATGACTTGATACATGTGCACTATCTGACATGACCTGATATATTACTACTTGACTTATTACCTTATCTTGTTACTAATGCCAACAATCTTGACCTGTTGTCCCTATACATATCATGTGTCTATTTAGACAAACTTGTACCTACTTGATCCTGTGTTGGCATTAGCTTCCAATTTATCAATACCTGACTTACACACATAACCTTGGGGGTATGGGGAAATCAAGATTGTAACTGAACGTAACTCAAAGGGCTATTAAATCCTGTACCGTGGTCCTGTGGGGTATGAACGGGACATAGACTCACGGTCTATTATATATTGTACCGTGGTCCCGTGGGGAATGAACGAGGCATAGACCGATGGGTTACGATGAAGATTACATTAATTGATTTCAAATAACTTTAGAGTAGATAACCCTATAACACAGTTTAGACTACTCACTGCACCTCACCTATAATATATTCTGTTCACTAATCTGTATTCATGTTACTATTTATTTCCTGATAACTTGTTACTGCTTATACTTCATGCCTGCATATTTCATTACATCATGCCTGCTAAAAATTATTATGACGCACTGCTGTCTGGGTTTTGCATGGCCTAGATCCATTATCCTTGTCGCAGGCAGTCCAAGAGTATTTTGATCAACCGGCCGAATAGTGAAGACTTATTATTAGTTTAGTTTAGCTTTCCTTTCACTATTTTTTCATTTCTGATGTGAGCCCGTATTATGGAACGTACATTCCAGATTATTATTGTATTGAATCTTTTGCTTCCGCATATTATTTCTTGACTCGTTTATTTTGATTCATGGACATGTACTAGATAGTTTATTTACTTTCCTGTTCTTAATATCTTCTAGACAGCCGTAATGTGACCGTGGAAGGATGTTTCCTAGTCACAGGTAGCATGGTTGGCTCTGTCACGTGCCAATCTTAGCGCACTATGGGAAGCGGGGAGTGACAGGGACCTCCGTAAAAAACTCTGCGGGGATCCCGATATATCCAAAACCCCTTTTAAAACACAACACACGTACACTGCACATTGAGTTCGCATGACCAGTTTAATCCGTTAATCGGAGGTTCCCTCACTTCAAAGGCGAGGGGTAATTAACGGCAGTTTAGTCTGCGGCTGCCGTAGATTCGGATCCCCACAATCAATAAACCCCAGCCTATCCTAGGCAAGGGGAATCTGTAATGCGCCTGACAAGCGCGCGCGTATTCCCATCTCAATGGGGTGACGAAAAACACCCTACAGATTTCGGCACGCCCGGTGGGACCTATCTTTCCTCCCATATTTCGGGTTAAGCGTTCATGCGAACTCAATCAATATACATATCTATATTTATACTAAAATAATACTCTTTCATGCAGCTTTTCAAGCAATCACTTCTCAACAATGTCTCCAAAGATGAACTCAGCTCTCAGCACGTCTCCCGTCTCCTACACGATGAGGATAGACTCCAGGACGGTCCTTTCGGCCAGTCTCGGGCGACAATGAGAGGAGCCGCCGCTACCATTTGATTCTATTATGTTCGTATCAGCTAACGCCGTCCCAGCTCCTCAAGCTCCGGTAACAGACAAATCGGCCTCGAAAGGCAAGAGACCAAATGTGGTGATCTCGAGGGCACCACTACCCAAACGCAAGTCGGTGTCTGAACGACTTTCCTTAGCCCCTGCTGGAGGCAAGGCCATCAACACCAACAAAGCAACAAGGCCTCTCAAGCGAGCTCCGGCGGTGCCCCTGACAACTGCTCGATCGGGTGTCTTCTCTAAGCTCCCCGCTAATCGACTCACGGTGGCTTCCCAGAAAATGGATGCCCACCAAACCCTCAAAATCGAGAAGCTAAGACAGAAAAGGCTCAGATACAGATACAGAGCCAACAAAAGGGCTAGGGCTCCTGCTAGGCTGAACCTCATGAGGTTCGAGGAACAGGGTTACCCCGCCAAAGATGAGGAAATGGCTGGATATGTGGTCCATACTGTCTACATGGTGGGCACACGCAGCAAGAGCAAGGACTGGGCCACCACATCTCAAATCCAATCTGGCTTGAATGTGATAGCGGGAGACCGTATCCTGCTCAGTATGATCTGGTAGAATTTCCCAGCGGCTATGTCATCCCTAAATTTGGAAGATTTGATGGGACGGGAAATGCGAATCAGCACATCGCCCACTTCAAAGCCTCATGCGGGAATACTGGGGGCAATGATGCGCTTCTCCTCCGCCAGTTCGTTAATAGCCTGACGATGTCGCTTTCGACTGGTACACGAGCATACCGGATGACTCCGTCACAACTTTCGTCCAAATGGAGTCTTTGTTTCGATAAAGACTCATGAGTGTCAGCGATAAGATCACCATCGCCGACCTCGTGAGGACCAAGCCAAAGAACAACGAAAGCGGCACGGATTTTATAACCCGATGGCGCAATCTCCCCGTCAAGTGTGAACCACCGATAGAGCAGGACCAATCTGTCAGTCTCCTCGTCGGAAATCTCAACAATTGGATGGCCCCGTTTCTATGCACCGCGGGTCTTAAAACATTCTAAGAGCTGACAAGGAAAGTTCAGATGCTGGAGCGCTCAAAGCAGGAGTCCTCCTCGGATTCCAAAAATAACAATAGGTCTTGGAGAAACCGCAAGGATGATAATCGCAAAGGCGGGAATTCCGACGATTCTGAATCTTTTTACACTTCGGCTAACCAAAATAAGTAAGGGATGAGCAGGGCCTAGTGCCAACCAGTCTCGGAAGCCAGTGTTCGGAGAGGGAGGAGAATCTCCACTCAAAGAGAAGCTAGATAAGGTCTATTCCTTCAGAAGGGACAAAATCCGTAAAATATTCAAAGACGCCCTGAAGAACGGTCTACAACTGCCAGAGTCAAAAAGACCGCAGGAAGCTAATATGACCGACGACCCCAAATACTGCCCCTATCACAGAGTGATAGGTCATGCCATTGAGGACTGCTTCGTCTTCAAAGATTGGATCGAAAAGCAATACAAGGCAGGAGAGATAGAACTTTCTAAAGGTGTGTTAACAAACAGTCCAGCTGCGACCGCCAATTTCATACAAACGGAGACCGAAGTTCTTCGTGAAACTGATTCTCTCATACATCTGCCTTTCTATGAAAACAATCGACCTCTAAGTCGTTAAACTGGGAATATAAACAAAAAATGTGTAAATAAAAGAAAAATAAAACCCGAAATGATGGGGCAACTCGCAATAAAAATCGAGTAAAATAAAGCCGAAATGACAGGGCAATCGCGATCTTCGCGATAAGAAAAGCTGAAATGATAGAGCAATCGCGGTGGAAAAAAACAACGGCGAATGATGAGTCGCTCCTGGTACCATATTCCAGTGCAGCGATGCAGACGCCAACCAAAATCCAGTTTCCCAAAATTCTTCCGGCCCTACGGTTAGACCCCCAAATTGACTACCGTATACAATCCACGGGCTCAAATAATTCTCATCACACTCATGCCCCACCGCAATCACCAGTCCAGCAGCCGGTCTCCGCCCTTGGAATTATGGTCCATTAGGAAGACCCACTCATGTGTCCTCACGATACACGAGGAGAACCTTCGTGGGATCCTTACGACTCACAAAGGAAAAACACACTTAGGAGTCCCCACGACTCCTAAGGAGAAAGTACACCTATGAGATCCTTATGACTCGCAGGGAGAAAATGCTTTTATGGGACCCTTAAGGCCCATAAATTGAAAAGCCTTAAGTGATAGGGATCTAAACCTGTCTCCTAAGCCATCGCTTTCCAATAGGCAATAGTGAATGATGAGTCGCTCCTGGTACCATATTCCAGTACAGCAATGCATACGCCAACCAAATCCCATACCCCAACGGCGAATGATGAGTCGCTCCTGATACCATATTCCAGTGCAGTAATGCAGACGCCAACCAAATCCCATACCCCAATGACAAATGATGAGTCGCTCTTGGTACCATATTCTAATGCAGCGATGCAGACGCCAACCAAATTCCAAATCCCATACCCCAACGGCAAATGATGAGTCGCTACTAGTACCATATTCCAGTGCAGCGATGCAGACGCCAACAATGTTCCGAAATTTTTCCGGCCCTACGGTCTGGATCATACATCCTGCAAAACCGTATACAATCCATGGGCGTAAAATGATCCCAATCTCTCCCAAGTCCTACCGGCGAGGCCACATTCAAAGTCCCACCGGCGATGAAGATTCAAAAAAAAAAGGTATGTCCACAAGCAAAATGGGTACGGATGAAAACCCGAAAGGGCTCCGTGAGTAAAAACAGCAGGACTGCCGGCGAGTTTGTGAAAACCCGAAAGGGCGTAAACTCGTGAAAAAGAGATGAAATGCACTCGCAAAGTCCTCTCGACTTTGTGAGGAGAAAATTCCCGCGTGAGATCCTTACGACTCACAAAGGAGCAACACACTTGGGAGTCCCCACGCCTCCTAAGGAGAAAATACACCTACGAGAACCTTTCGACTCGTAAGGAGAAAATGCTTTTATGGGACCCTTACGGCCCATAAAATTGAAAAGCCTTAGGTGATAGGAATTTAAACATGTCTCCTATGCCACCAATTTCCAAATCCCGCGGGGCAAATGATGAGTTGCTCCTGGTATTATTCCAGTGCAGCAATGCAGATGCCAAACCAAAACCAATTCCCAAATCCTCTCATGGCAAATGATGATTCACTTCTGGTACCATATTCCAGTATAGCGATGATGATGTCAACCCAAATCAAATCAAACCAACAAGCTCTGCGGTGGAATCATGCTCCGTCCCAGAATTTACCCCGTGTCGAAATCATGCTTCGCTTCGGGATATCTACCTTCCCTACCGGAATTATGCTTCGGCTAGGAATCAACCAACGACCTCCTCGTCGGAATTATGCTCCGTCTCGGAATCAAGTCAACCAGCAAGCTCTGCGTCGGAATCATGCTTCGTCTCAGAATGTGCACCCCGTGTCGAAATCATGCTTAGCCTCGGTGTACCTGCCTTCCCTGTCGAAATTATACTTCGTCTTGGAATCAAGTCAGCCAACAAACTCTGCGCCGAAATCATGCTCCGTCGCAGAATGTATCCCGTGTCGAAATCATGCTTCGCCTCGGAGTATTTGCCTTCCCTATCGGAATTATGCTTCGCCAGGGAATCAACCTCTGAATCGAAATTATGCTTAGGTTAGAATGTCTGCCGCTCGTCGGAATTATGCTTCGACCCATGCTCCGCTCTTCGGAATGATTCTCCGATCCTTGGAATCATGCTCCGCTCTTCGGAATTATGCTCCGATCCTTGGAATCATGCTCCGCTCTTCGGAATGATGCTCCGATCCTTGGAATCATGCTCCGCTCTTCGGAATGATGCTCCGATCCTTGGAATCATGCTCCGCTCTTCGGAATGATGCTCTGATCCATGGAATCATGCTCCGCTCTTCGGAATGATGCCCCGATCCTTGGAATCATGCCCCGCTCTTCGGAATGATGCTCCGATCCCCGGAATCATGCTCCTTGGAATCATGCTCCGCTCTTCGGAATGATGCTCCAATCCCCGGAATCATGCTCCGCTCTTCGGAATGATACTCCGATCCCCGGAATTATGGTCCGACTCTTCGGAATGATACTCCGATTCTGGAATTATGCTCCGCAAATCAGAATGATGCTCCGATCCCCGGGAATCATGCTCCCCGAGGGATGCTCCGCCCCCGGGATGATGTTCCGCCTCGAAGTCCAGCTTCAAGATCCATCAATTTCATGCACACAACTCAAATGTGCAGTGTGCATTTATTGATGGGGGGCACTTTGTTGGAGTCGAAAATTGCACCCCGGTTGACCAAGTCAAAGTCAAGGTCAACCCCAAGTCAAGTGGGCCCATGCCCAGATCAAGTGAGCTCATGCCCGAGTCGAGCCCGAACATGAAGCGGCCGGCCTTCCCCATGCTGAAATAAAAAATCATGTAATAAATAATTTTGATGTAATTTTTTATACATGAATGGGCATAAAGCCAAATTTTTGCAAAGCCCATGGCTTATGTGCAAAAAGAAATGGCACATGAACCATGAGATGGGCAAAATACCATTTTGTAAAGCCCAAAGGGCTATGTATAAATGTGTAAGCCTATATAAGGCAACATGATGAAAATATCTAGGAGACTTTTTCATTCCTCTCAAAAAAGATCTAGGGGTTTTGTGCCTCTTTCTCCTTCCTCGAGCTTCTAAAACCTTTTTTCTTTTGAATTAAATCAAGAGTTTTCCTCTTCCTTTTGCAGAACTAAATAGTTTTTCACCACAAAACCCACAAAGGGAAGCTTGGATCTTCCATTAGATCTCAAAAAGGGGAGATTTTTAAATCTCACCCCCTTTCTCCAAGATCCGGCCAAATGACAGGAAGAAAAAGGAGACCTATCTCCAGAAACCACACTTTGGGGAAGATCCAGGGCTCAAGGGGAGAAGCCCATTCATCAGCTTCAAAATATCCTGGGAGTTTAACTCCTCATATATATAAATATATACAAAATAATAAGTGCTCATTTATGGGAGTACAACTCCCATTGCAGGGACCAAATCCCTTTTGCCGCCCGAGCGCCCACGTGCCTGGCACGTGGGGCGCTAGCGCTCTTGTGCTCAGAGCGCTAGCGCCCGAGCGCTCAGAAGCGCTAGCGCCCGAGCGCTCAGAGCGCTAGCGCCCGAGCGCTCAGAAGCGCTGCGCCCGAGCGCCCACGTGCCTGGCACGTGGGGTGCTGGCGCTCTTGCGCTCAGAGCGCTAGCGCCTGGCGCGTGAGGCACTAGCGCTAGCGCCCGAGCGCCCACGTGCCTGGCACGTGAGGCGCTAGCGCTCCGGTGCTCAAAGCGCTCGCGCCCAAAACGCCAGCGCCCGAACGCCCACGTGCCTGGCACGTGGGGCGCTAGCGTCCTTACGCTAGCAGCCAAAGCGCTGGCGCTTTTTCCCACGCATCGTTTGGATGCCCTTTCTTTTTTTTATATATATACATATACACACACATACTCCACGACACTTCCCCCGTTAGAAAAAATTTCTAACGGGGCGCTGCCCCGCACCCCGCATCCCGCAAGGGGGCTGCTAGCCCCCTTGACCCACAGCCCGCTATTCGGTAGCGGGACCCCCGTAAAAAACTCTGCGGGGCCCCCGATATATCCAAAACCCCTTTTAAAATACAACACACGCACACTGCACATTGAGTTCGCATGACCAATTTAACCCGTTAATCGGAGGTTCACTTGCTCCAAAGACGGGGGGTAATTAACGGCAGCTTAGTCCGCGGCTGCAGGAAATTCGGATCCCCACAATCAATAAACCCCAGCCTACCGTAGACAGGGGGAATCTGTAATGCGCCTGACAAGCGCGCGCGTATTCCCATCTCAATGGGGTGACAAAAAACACCCTACAACACTATCGGCACTTGCATGGAGAGGTCGTAGATTATAAAATCGCTGCATATCGCCTGTCACCGCCTCCTATGAGAACCTCAGCAACCACTAGTTTAAATGATATGATGGATGAGTTGTATGATGGCATGGACGATGATACCCCTTAGGATGATGTGGTTCCAGATACCGAATCTGTGAGTTTTTTTTAAGTAAATGGAGGATGCTAAGAAATCTCTTTATGAGGGTGTGAAAATGACGGGTTGGGTTGGATGATTCGCATGTTTCATATTAAATACGAAAGTTTATGGAGCAACAAGTCAGTCGATGACCTTCTAAAGATAAACAAGGAGGCTTATCCAAATTCCGATCTCCTTACCAATTTTCAAGAGATGAAGAAGATGATTGCCGATATCGGTTTCAATTATCAAAAAATTAATGCATGTCCAAATGACTGCATGTTATTCACGACAGATGATAACTAGAAGTTAAATAAGTGTAGAACTTATGGGGAATCGAGGTGGATCTTACCAAAAAGGCCTCCGAGGGATGAGAAGTCAATTCCGAAAATTCCGGTGAAGGTGTTGTGCGTTTTTTCTATTAAGAAAAGACTATAGTATGTAAACTTAAGTAACGTGAAACTTACAATTTATTGCATCTTTACGACATTCGACAGTGTGTACTTTTCAGCATATTATTTCCTGCATTTGTTGCTCATGTATGATATTCTTTTCAGCATTAATTTTCACTATTGTTATGTTCTCTAACATACTAAACTATATGCCGTGAAGTTGTTTTAGATGTGTCAGGTTCTAATAGCAGAACCGATCGGTCTACGGGGGACGAGAGGCAGTCCTTCAAGAAACAGACACAGAGTAAGAGAGGACCCACACAGACCACTGATATCTGGAGGACGATGCCGCATGCCCCCGACAAACCGACCGTATACCTTTCGTGGATAGGGGACACTGTTCATGGAGCCAGCAAAGACGTGAAGGCCACGATGTCGTCTATCGTGAACAGCGAGGAATACTTGCCTCATGTGATCCAGAACGACGATGACGAGTGGATGATCCTAGATTGAAAGCTCATACTTGGCGCAAAAGAAGCAAATTGTTGTATGGGAAATGATAGTGAAATTTGTTTATACAATTCAATATTTTGATTTATTTAAATATTTCTTCTATCGTGAAATTTATTTTGTAGGCACGGTTCGACTTCCGGTGGTATGGTGTAGAGGCCCCCAGGTGGTTTGCAATGAACATGCAATTTATGACAAGATGTATAAGTATATGGGGAAGAATTGGAGAGGCCATAAGAACAAGATCTTCGGCAAGCTTGAAGACTATTCTTCACCAGATAAGATGTATGCGATTAAGCCGGATCCAGGTTGACCCGATGCATACTAGCGTGCCTTGGTCGGAAATTACTTGACCTCAGAGTTTAAGGTATGTCTTTTGAAGATACTATTTTACTCTTTTATAACAACTCAATAAACAATATTTGATGTAACTGCAGGAGAAGAGCGAGCGAGGCAAACTATCTCACGCTCAGTTACAAGATGTTTATAGGGGAGGGAGCAATTGTTCCCTGCAGGTTTCCATCGAACACGTAAGTATTGTATTTAATATTAATACGTTAAAAAAAATATCTTAGAAATTTATGTGTTAACTTTCTAAATGAAATATGCAGCAAGAAAACCATGATGGAGAGCCCCTTGATCGGATCGAACTCTACAGGACTAGATTTGTACGGGACGATGGTACGCCTACATTGATTGATGCCTAGGAGCAAATATGTAAGCCTCCACTAATACCGTGTTTCTTAATTATTTCAGAATAATTATTGTGTAGCTGTTAGAAAGACGGTAATATGTTTCTTCTCCAAACAGGTGGCAATGGTGGTTGAGAGAGATCGATTGATCGCGGAGATGGAGGCGGAGCAGGGACACCCGAATGATGACGTGCAGAGATCATTCGCCGTAGATAGGGCTTTCACGGTGTATCGACCGGATCATCACGGGAGAGTTAAGTGTGTGTCCTCCAAGATCCCTCATCGCCAATATAACGCTCCCTTCCAGCTGACTGGGCATCCACCTCCTAGGTATTATTAGGCAGACGGTGTGGCATTGGAGACGTTACGCTCGACTAGGACCCTTAGGAGTAGGACTCCTGTTTTCATGGATCTCTCCAGGGTCGGACGTCGAAATTCGGCGGTTTCTCATGCCAATCGGCCCTCGTGCCCGCTCACACTCCCACCCTTGTTGCCTATCAATTTGCTAGCTGGACAGTCCAACAGAGGCTTAATCTTATCACCATGTACATCCAACAAGGGATGCCGGTACCTCCGGTAAGTTCGATAATCTTTACTTAATAATATATAAATATATAAATAGCGTATTTACTAAATTATGTGTGCATGTATGTGTGTGTATGCGCATGTGTGAATATGCGCGCGTGCACACGCGCATGCACACAGACACATACACGCGCACGTGCGCGTGCGTGCACACAAGCATACACACACATACACGTGCGCGTGCGCGCACACACATGCAAATAAAGGATGCGAGTACCTCTGGTAAGTTCGATAACCCTTACTTAACAATATATAAATATATAAATAACATATTTATTAAATTATGTATTTTAAACTTTTAATCGCAAGGGCTTTACCCCGGAGATCCAGATGCGCCTCCCTCATGATCAACTCTCCCTCCCCCTGATCGTCCTTTCTCGTTCCCCACTTTTGTAAATTTTTGATTTTAGGATGGTATTGGAATGGATATTATATTGTAATCGATATTTGGATGATAATTTATATTTGAATGGAATGGATATTGAAATGGAATAGATATTGTATTGTAATCGATAATTGAATCGAAATTGGATTGTATTCGATATTTGAATCGAAATATTTGAATTGTATTCAATATTTGAATCGAAATCGGATTGGATGTAATTAGAATTCCATATTTTCTGTTCTGAATTAATTTTTTTCAGCAATTAATACTTATTTCGAAGCGTCAGGTCCGTCGAAATAATAAAAAAATTCGAAGCGTCGAAACAGTAAAAAAAAATTATTTTTATTTTTAAAGAACATTTTATACTTATAATATCAGATTTACATCGACGCGTTTTACATGTCGAAACATAGTGTGTGTGTGTATAGGTTAATGGAGGAAAGAGGCCATAAAAGGGAATTTCCTCCTATGGCGTTGAAAAAATACATCCTATCTTATTTTTGCCGACGATCGGCACCCACCATCTTCATCGTTATCATCTAAGATGTGGGTATACCAAATTTTATGTGATTCTACAACTTTTCACCGTTGATTTAGTGGGTTCAAAATTAACGGTTTACCGACAATAGAACTTTTTACATTGCTAAATCAACGGTGAAATGGTTGTAGAATCACATGAAATTTGGTGTACCCACACCTTAGATGATAACGATGAAGATGGTGGGTGCCGATTGGCGGAAAAAATGAGGGAGGATGTATTGTTTCGACGCCATAGGAGGAAATTCCCTCCTAATTAAATTCCCTATTATGGCATCTTTCCTCCATTATTCTCATATATATATATATATATATATATATATAAAGATCAATGGTGTTGGTTTTATTTTTCAGAGGACAATGATGCAGTCTTAATTTACACATTATTAGACAAAAGATGGATGTTTTTTAATAGGAGCCTACGCTTTCATAGGAGGGTATTTTAAGCGGCGGCCTTAATTTACACATTTTAGTTAGTATTGATACTCATGATCTAAAGAATATGTATATAAAATTTCTATTGATTTTCAAGTTTATTGTTCATAGAGCTAGAGATATAAAATGTTGGATGTTTATAAACCATTAATTAATTTTGTCACTTCTCAATGAAAACTAAAAAGCCATTGGTGACATGATTAGAAGAACTTCCCCATAATAAAAAGAAGACAAAGAAGTGAAAGCAACTGTAGACATGATTAGAAGAACTTCCCCATATAAAGATTTTTGTGGCAATTCATAAAGAGAAATGAAATCACACAACACTTTCAGTTGATTAAGTGTTCAAATTCCACACAATCTTTATCTCTAATCATGTATATATAGACAAAAAAAATCACCTCAGGTTGACTCAAACCTCAAAGTCGACATCAATATCCTATAAGCTTTGAATTTAGATGGGATTTGGGGTCCATGTGAAGCAAAAGTAGGATGCTGACGGTCATCAGCTATCCTACAAAAGTAGCATGGATAAACAAGACAGACGTGTGGCGGTGAATTTGATGGTCGAATCGAGTCATATAAAACATGGAAATATCGATTTGGTGATGAAATTTGGAAATATCAAGTTTTGGAGTGAAGAATGAAAATATCAAAGTTTTGATGGTGAAATATGAAATGAAATATGAAAACACATACAATATTTTGTTATCTCATTTGAACCCCTTAAGCCTCATTTGGCAATCATTTGGCAATGTGTTTAGATTTCCTGTGATTTTGAGGCTAAACTTTAAAATTTATAACCAAGACTCATTTGGCAGCCAAATGTATAATTTCTACCACAGTTTCAAAAAGTTTTGAAAGCTCGAAACTCTATTTTTTAAACTCCAAAAAAACTAAAGTTTTAAAAAGTTTTGAGCTGCCTCCTCTCTCTCTCTCTCCCCACATGCATTTTTGCGTCTTTCTTTCTCTCCTCTCTTTAACCTCTCTACATAATTATAATCTCTTCTCATCTTTGTTAGATCATTTTTCCCCTTTCCGTCTCTCACTCAGATCTATTCTCTTGTCTTTCTTTTTTATCTATCTAAACCCAAAAGGTTATATCAATGATTTTGTTGTCTCGGCCTGCCAGATCGATCCCAAAAAGAAAATTCTATTTATTCATAACTCAGCCTTTGTCTTGCCAAATCATAAAAAATCTATATTACAAGTCTTTTGAAAAATCTCTATTATCTTTACTAAATTTCTTTTAAACTTTTATCATTTTAACTATTTTTTAAGAGAAAAAAGCTATTCAAATCTTAAAAGAAGTCTGAATAATGATGAGTAATTACATTCAATCCAACCCCTTTTCTGATGATATCAGCAGCCCTCTAATTAACAAAACGACAAAACTAGTTCTCTACAAATATTTTCTTCCTACACACTTATTAAATTATATGTGTTGTACGAAAAAAATAAATCACTTAAAAGTTTGAATTCACATCATTTTTTCTTTCTTTCTATCTCATTGTGAATTTTTTTTTGTGCTGTTATTAAATATAATTGTACCTATTTCGAAGACCAGGCCACTGAAGGCGGAGCAACCGGGGCCTCCGGTGAGCCAAAGGATGACAGGGTCCTCTTTTGGGTTCTTTTCCGATTGTACAAAATAATAGAAGAGCTCCACATCCTTCACCTCATCAACACTCACATACCTTCATATTTTTCATAAGAGAAACCATTCATATTCAGATTTTCACGATTTCTCTCGATTAGAACAAAGAGTTAGAACCGAAACATACTGAGACAATATATTAGTTATTGTTAGTCAATTAGAACTATAACTTAAACTTTTAAGCTTGTTAGTCATGAATAGAAATGAGATTAGAACTAAAATAAAAAAATGTTCCAATTAGAACTCTTTTATATATAAAACGAGTGTTCCACCCTTAAAAATTATCCCACCTATTTAGACAAAACAAAAATTAAAAATCAGAACTACAAACCCTAGTCCCCCTCCTTCCCCCCTCCCTCCCTTCCAATTTTCTTTCCGCAAGCTTTCACTCTTTTGTCCCTCTCTTTTATCGACTAAATTCAATTAATTCAACACAAAGTTTGTCGATCTCTTTTAAATTCAATTAATTTAAAGATATCCAAAATTAATCTGAAAATACAGAAAATAAATTAATCAGAAAATAAAAAATTATTTAAACATATATCTATGTCCTAATTTGATCAAACTAAAAGAAAGACAGATTTAATTATGTTTTATCGATCTACAAAAATCTCATTTTCTATAATTAAAGCAGTAAAATAGTTTTTGATCTTGCAAATATTTAGAAACAATTAAATATTTTCTAGTTGATTGGTCAAAAAAATTCATATATCTTTAAAACATATCATTAGTTCATTACAACTACTATTTTTATTTGATATAAACAAATAATGATTTTGTTCCCATATATAACCACCAGCATAGCTCGATTGGTCATAGCGATATACTTCGATTTTTTTAAAAAATAAACCAGTATTTTTAAAAATAAACCGGTATCTCATGTTCTCGTTTAGTTTGGACTGCACCAATAAAAAAATAATAATCTAATATAGTTTCGATTTTCAGTTCTGGCTTAGTTCAAGAATCCAATAAAAAAATCCAAGTTTTATAAAAGTTCTATGTCCTGATTTCAAAAGTTCCATGTTTATTTAAAAGTCTTGATTGACAATCATGCCCTAATATTAATAGATACTACTGGATCCACTTGTTATTCTATTATATTAGAACGAGATAGGATAAGTTGCATGTATTTTATTAATTTGTTGTATGCCAGAGATTTGTCTTTGTACATTTAAATTTTTAATGCATTTTTTGACTAGGCCAGCTGTACTTACTTTTTCATTAGGAAAAAAAAAAGATTTTCACACTTAAATAATACAAAATTTAAGCCTATATAAGAAATGATTGAATGTTTCGGATGCTTTGTACCGGCGGAAACGCCAGTTTAGTGAGCTATAGTAAGAGATTGAGAGTTTGAGAGCTCTTGCATTCTAGAAATTCTTCTAGATGTCTAGAGTCATTTTAAAACAATTTCCAGAAGATCTCAAGAACTTCTAGACATATTCTAAAAGCACTCTAGAACTTGGATTAGGGCTTGAGAAATTGGGTTTAGGCCTATGTGATTTTGCATCACAAAAACAACATTTCGCAGGCAAAACACGCATGAAAGAATAAAAGAATGTTGTTGTTTGTTTTTCTTATGATTCGACACATGTGAGCAAAATCAGAACACGCTGAATTTAATTTATTGTACCCGGTTTCGAGACGGAACGGAAGGACTCCGGTGAAGCCGGGGAGATGATTGATTGTGGCTGCGGAGAGAGCTTGAGAAGAGAATATTGTTAATAGAAGAAGAAGAAGAAGAAGAGAAGGAAGAAAATGAAGAGCCATGGAGGCAGATTAGACAATATTTTCTTTTCCCCCTTATGAAGAAGAAGAAGAAGCTTGACTTTATATATGGCCTTTTTAATAGGACACAACTGCACGCCTCTGTGATCATGAGGCTCTGCATGTGCCGTGCAGGTGATGCTTGATTTGAAGGTGGAGCAATTTTATATTGAGAAAATGGAAAACACTAAACCTTAGATATTTATTGTATGGAGAATAAAATAACAAAAATATGCTTTTATTTGAAGGGGACATATCAAAGCAATAAAACTCTTACATTTTTTTATATTATTGTGGGACATAGAGTTTGATTAAAAAAGCATTGGATACCATCTAGATATCCAAAATTAGCGCTGATAATACCACCAAAAGCTTGGACTAAAAGGATAAAAACTTGGAAAACAAGTACGATATACGAGTCTACGGCCCAGCATAAGCTACATCTCTACTATTAATTATCTTCATTTATTGCATTTGCCTTGTCAACTTATTGAGCGTTTTCGAAAGAGGGGAAGAGATTTGCATATGATATTTATTGATTTAGAAAAAACGTACGACAAAATGCCTTGAGAGGTATTACGGGGGATAATGATGAAGAAGGGATCCCAGTCAAGTATATCGACATAATCAAGAACATATACGATGGAGTAGTGACAAATGATAGAACTTGCCGTGGCCTAACGAATGATTTCCCGATTACAATTGGCTTACATCAAGAATCTGCATAAATCCATTCCTGTTTACCATCGTGACGTATGAGCTTATTTGAACAATCCAGGATGAAATACCTTGGTGTGCGTTATTCGCTGATGATATTGTTCTAGTAAATAAGACGAAAACACGAGTTAATACCAAATTGGAGTTATGGAGGCAAACATTGGAATCTCGGAGGTTTAGATTAAGCAGGTCCAAGAAAGCATATATGCATTGCAAATTTAGTAAACAGAGAAATCGGGGCCACGGTGGTATAACACTGGATAGGCAAGAGATATTACCAAGCAATCAATTTAGATGTATGGGTTTCATCATTCAAATGGATGAGGAGATCGATAATGATGTCAACCAAATAATCCATGCTGGTTGGTTGAAATAGAGAAGTGCAACAGGGATTTTGTGTGATCGTAACTTTCCGTTAAGGTTGAAAGGGAATTTTATTAGAGCGCTATTCGGCCTGCGTTATTATATGATACAGACTGCTAGACTCCTAAGAAGTATCATACATAGAAGATGCACATAACGGAGATGCATATGCTTCGTTGAATGTATAGCAACACAAAAAAAAGATGTGAAATGGGTATATTCGTGCAAAAGTTGGTGTAACACCTGTGGAGGAAAAGATGCGAAAAAACCGGTTAAGATGGTTTGGTTATGTACTACGCAGACCTATGAAAACACCGGTTCGATGAATGGATATTCTCGATATAGACAATGTCAAAAGGACGAAAGAAACACCGAAGAAAATATGAAAGAAGGTGATACGAAATGATATGGTTGCCAAAGATCTTAATGAAAATATATTGTTTGATAGGAGTGAGTGGAGACAGAGGATTTATGTCCTCGGCCCGGCATGATTTTCATGTTGGTTCATGTAGTCTATCCCATATGCTCGATATAAAAGGCTCAATTGTTGTTGTTATATTGACTCACATTAGAAACTCAGCGTATTATTAGCACCTGATAAGCTAAGGTCCTTGCTCCAAAAACAAACTCAGGTGAGAGATCATCTCATTTTCTGCTGAATTTTGGTGCTCAACTCTGACTGATCCCAAATTCTATAAGGGATAGAAACAACAAACTGAAGAGAAAAATTAAAGAATAAGGGATCATTATGCTTATTATGGTCGTCTTTCTCTCTCTCTCTCACACACACACACATTTATAGGAGAGCGCTCCATTGTAAACCGGTCTGTATTTTTAAAAAGAAGGAACTCTCGATCTACGACATATTTGAATAATATGTTCTGTTTAAGTTGATCACACTATTCTCAAATATACGTGTATGAAAAATCAATGGATTTAAATACCTCTAACACACATATATATTGGAGAGGGGTTGGTTGTGTGTTTAGCTATTAAAGTTTTTGGTTCGGCTGCATGTTTTCGATCCAACAACAAGTGAGGATTATAAAGCGAAAAATCATTTTCCTAAATTGAACACAAAGAGTTAATTGTCGAAAAGGATATGTCTATAGTATTTGGTAGGACTAATCTTCTTCGGTGCCCAAGTCTAGTGAGACTGGTTGATGACACATGTTGTGCCATCTAAATGAATAAAGTAGCTACAGTACTGTTTTCAAAATTCTAGGTAATATTGTATGGAATCTCCCTCATTTTCAAGTTTTAACCGATTAACTATGAGTTTTAACCGATTAACGAATGTATATTCTCGATTTACGCCAAGTAAAAGGAGCGAAAGAGAGACCGTAGAAAACGTGGATGGAGGCGATACAAAAATACATGGATGCCAAAGGTCTTTATGAAAGTATATTGTTGAGTGGGTGGAGGCGGAGGATTCATGTGCTCGACCCGACATGATTCTCATGTTGGTTCATGTAGCTTACCCCATATGCTTAGGATAAAAAGGCTCTTTTGCTGTTGTTATCTCTACTACTATGGAACAAAATGAAGGATGCCATTAATTTTAAAATTGATTGGTGACGCGGCTTCTTATTTATTCAGAGAAATCAAAAAAATAAAAATAAAACACCATTGTTTTATGTGTAATGCACGTAATTAAATGCCAGTGTGATGCATGTAATTAAACTGGTAAATACTTCGCACTTTATGCGTAAGTGTCAAATGAATTGATGATTAGATTGAGGTGGGAAACATATGGCTACTTACATAGATCTTATATTCAGCAGGGATTATTAAAAATGATCATTGCAATGATTAAAAAAGAGAATATTCAAACTTTTTTACAGAATGCCTCTTAATTTTTTCTTGTCTGGCTTGAATTCTATAAACAACTATCTGTATAAACATCTTAGAAATATATAAAATATCGGATAAATAACACATCAAATCAAACAAAAGGAGGACATAATTATGAGCCGTTGGACCAATAAAAAAGGCAGAAAAATTGCAATGACCTTGATCAATGATGTATCAAGGACGGTGAATTGGGCACGTGAAACCCGAGAATTGGACCTGTACTTCTGAGAAGTTGTCATTATGTGAAACTGCCGTTTTATAAAAAACATAATTAGTCGGTGAAGCTGTGGATTGAGGCGCAGGTATCACCCTCCTTCTAAGGCAATTTGTGCTACCGCAGTGAAAAGCTGCTGGTTTTCCGCCGATGCAGCGGGTCTTGACACGTCACCACCAATATACAATAGCCAACCAATAACACCGTTTCGTTCTTCATTCCTGCTCAGAGCAAAAAGCAAGAGCTCTATCCTACACCTTTTCTCTACCTATTTTATTAAGAAGAAAAATATTATAAAACAATATATGTGTGCTCCTTTAAGGGTGGAAAAACATATACTCGTCGTAACAGTAACATAAGAAAATAATTGTTGATAGAGAATTAATTGCATTCAAGAACTAACTTGATGCTAAAATAATAGCCGAGTAAATGACCAGTTAATGGCCAACCGTTAAAGGCTTAAACCCAAAAGCCATGAGCTCTATTTTCAGCCAAATAATTCATAATAATGTCCAAGATTAATTGTACATGCAAGTAACAATTCAGTCCAAATATTTAAACATAATAATTAGGTGCATTTAGAGGCAATAAGTGATCGCTTCATAAGAATATTAAATGCCCTTAATCACAAAAAATGCACGTCACCAGATTTTCATTGTCAAAATAAATATATATTTTATTAAAATTTCCAACAACCCCCCGGCCGAAAGGTTTCTTCCCCCCCCCCCCCAAAAAAAAAATAATAAAAATACCAAAAAATGATAAATAAATTAAGCAAATAATAAAAGTAACAATAACAATAGAAATTAAAAAAAGTAACGGTGGATACAAATGGATTACTATGTATCGTGAAGGTGTGTCATGTATTGAACCTTTCACTTAACAGTCAACAATTTTCATTCTGGAATCATAATGTTACATGACCTTGAACTATGACCGCTTATAGAAAACGAAACGTTGTGTCGTGCACATAACATTCTAGGTGTCTAACCGAACCCTTAAGCCAGCACGTTTCGGTCTTGTGTTTGATCCTGCTTTTCATGAGTTGTTTCAGAGAATAAGCATATATTCTCTTAAGAGAGCGGTCCCACTATCAGACTCATATATGTGAAATTCTTCAAGAGTGCTACTATAACTTTTGCATCCCGCTTATAAAAGACATATTTTGTTAAGAGATAAACTCAACCCTCTACTCGTTACAGGACGTCGAGTGTTTTTCGTTACCGATTGAGATAGTTGCGCTTTCTTATCAGGCGTTATATAGATTCCCTCTTACACATAGTAAGCAAGGGGTTTATTGATTATGGGGATCCTACTCTATGGCAGCCGCTGTCACGTCCCGCTTCTCAAAAGACGGAGAGCGGCTATGGACTAGGCCCACAACGTATTCACTCCGAAAAGCGTTTCTTCCCGATATGAATATGCTAAGCGTCTGCATTAGCAGCAACATGAGAATTGATCCAAGAATTTAAAACATTACAACCTTGAAAATAAATCCAGCAGTACTTATTACAACTTAAACAAACAAGAGTCCAAATTAGAACATTACAGTCCGATGTTTCGAAATAGAAGGCATGCGGAAATATGAAGGAAACAACCACCTAAAATTCTGCTTGGATGGAGAAGTGATTGTTCCTGCCAAAATTTTGGCTCACAACCTGCTCCCTTATAAAAATAAAATAAAATAATAATAATAATAATAATAATAAATAATAAAATAAAAAAAATTAAAATAATAAAATAATAAAAAATAATAAAATAAAGGGAAAAAACTCCACATGCAAATAATGTAAATGTCTCAGCGCTGAGAGTCAAAGACTCTGTCGTAGCGTACCACGTGCAAAGCACGTGCGCGCTAGCGCTAGGTGCGCTGCGCTCTAAGCAGCGCACCACGTGTCAAGCACGGGTGCGCCAGCACAATGTGCGCTGCCCTCTAAGCAGCACACCACGTGCAAAGCACGGGTGCGCTGCCCTCTAAGTAGCGCACCACATGCAAAGCACGGGTGCGCCAGCGCTGGAAAATAAAAGCTCCCCAACCGTCAGATTAAAAATCTAATAATAATGATAAATCATTAATTAATCGGAATTAAATTCTGTTAAGGAAAGATTTCTTAAAATCTTTCCAAATGACAAGATTTTACTCTGTAAATCAGAGCACCGTTGGATCAATGATCCAATGGTAAATAAAAATTACCAAAGACAATAAATTCTGTTATGGAAAGATTTTCTCAATCTTGTTAAAAATAAGAAGATTGCCTTCTGTAAAACAGAAGCCCTAGGATCAAATATCTAACGGTGGGAAATATTCCCAAATCAATCAGAGAAAGATCTCTTAAAACTGATTTAACAAATCAATTGGCCCTATATAAAGGCCCCAAGACTTCAAGTCTCATAGAGAGACCCCCCTACAAATTTTGAGAAAACTCAAAGAAAGAAGAGCAAGCTCTTAGCAAAAGAAAATTATTTCTTCAAGGTAAAGAATGATTCTTGAACACAAAGATGAAATCATCTTATGAAAAGAAGAACTATTTTCAAAAAAAATCATAGATCTACAACGACCAAGGTCTTTGATAAAAAAGAGATCAAAAGATCTCATCATAAAAACAAAAGAAGTATTTACTTCATTCATAGATCATTGATCTACAAAGGCAGCGCCATTTTATAAATAAGAACTCTGTTCTTGAATCTTGAGGCAAAACCTCCTCTAAAAAGAACATAAACTTGTTCTCTGATCATAAATTTGATCAAATGCGCTTTGCGCTATTGAAAAGTGCCTTGCACTCATGAACTGCGCGTTTGCGCTCCTTGGACCGGCGCTCAGCGCCAAAACATGCCGTGTGTCAAACACAGACATAGCTTGCGTTTTGCGCTTCTGAAACAGAGCTCTGCGCTCATGGACTGGCGCTTGGCGCCAAGCGCGCCACGTGTCACTCACTGGCGCCCCCCTTAAATCAGCGCAAAGCGCTCATAAATGGAAAGCGCAATGCGCTAATAAATTAGCGCTTAGCGCCAAGCGCGACACGTGTCACGTTCGTGTGCACTACCTGACAGTAGCGCAATGTGCTCTTTGACTGGCGCAAAGCGCCTGGCGCGCCACGTGGCGCACTTTCAGAACAAGCTTTGTTTCTGATGGATGCTATGCATTCAATATAAGACAAAAAATGACAGAGCCCAATACTTAGCATTATTAAAAGGGCCGAGCCCAAATGAAGGCTTAATAGCCAGAACAAAAAAATAAAATGTTAAACATTCTTAATTGGATTTAGCCCAATTCTGGCCATAAGTCCTCAATTTATATTGAACTGAGCACATCTGCTCTTTCAAACAACCCACCTTGGTTCAAGGGTACATCTCTTCACTCCTTTGATATTTGTCGTTGTAATTCCTCAACGTCTTCAAAGAGATGACGGGTCCCGAAAACCACACATTTCATGGACTGTGGGGTCCTTAAACTCATGGACTATGATGTCCTAAACCTCGACCGTGATGTCTTAAAACTAACAACGGACTGTGGGGTCCCTAAACCCATGGAATATGATGTCCTTAATCTTGACCGTGATGTCTTAAAACTAACATTGGACTGTGGGGTCCTTAAACGCATGGACTATGATGTCCTTAACCTCGACTGTGATGTCTTTAAACTAACATCGGATTGTGGGGTCCTTAAACCCACGGACTATGATGTCCTTAAACTCGACCGCGATGTCTTTAAACTAACAATGGATCGTAATGTTCTTAAACTAATCATCGACTGCAACGTCATTAAACTAAACAATAGAGCCCAAGTGCTCTTTTGTTGGATCTCAACGGTCCCGTTAAGTTGATCTTAGTCTAAAATTAGATTAAATTATCCTTAACAAACATTTAAGTTGATCTTAGTCTCAAATGAGACTAACGTATCCTTAAACCCAAACCCCAAACCCAAATCTAAGAAAATACGGATTTGGACTAATCCACGCCCTACGGGCGACAACATACATTAGTCTCCATATACAATCCACGGGCAACCACAAACAAAACAAACACACACGACACGAAGTGACCATCTGGAGAAGGAGAAAGTTGTTACCGCAATGCGGTAGCGTAATTAACTGCAGGGGCTTGCGCCTGCAGGGAAGAGCGTCCCCACAATCAAAAACCCCTCAAACGAGGGGGAATCTGACGAAGTCTGCTACATCGGCCGCATCCGTTTAAACCTTCGATACATAGTGCCATAAATCAACTTGGCATCTTCGGAGATGTGGACGGATAGCACCAATTAGCATCTGCCCCAAAATTCAGGCTAGACGTACATCGCATCTCCGCCGCGTCTTTCGGAGGGGAACAGTGATGATGCTCGATAACGGTGATCTCCCAGATCATGACACGTGGCAGATGACATGTTCCAAAGCTCACAAGAAAGGACCTACAGTGGCCGACCAAGCCACTCCTGTGCCCGTCCCACAAACAAACGCTGGCTCACCTCCGAGCCCCCTTCACAATTGGCCTCCTCGGCCTCCCAGCTCGTCTTCGGGCTACCGCGGAACCAAGATATCTCGGCTCTCCCGCTCATCCACGAGCTCTCCCACCGAGGTCATTTTCTTCGGTCTCATCGACAGACCAACGACACCGCTCACATGCGCAACCGCGAATCTCGCCATGCGCGAGATATCCGCCGGCCACATCCCACGTTCTACGCCATCACGATCCCCCATTAACGAGCCTGTCTCGCCATTAATGGGAGATCCCGCCCATCACGCGGGCGTGACGTCGGGGGCGTAACGGCCGGCGTGATTCTCGCGCCTGCCTGCCTGCTGCCACCGCTATATAAACCCCTCCTTCAGACGGTTCAAGTAAGCCATTTCTACTCCACTAAGCTGTTACTCTGCTCGGATTTCCTCTCTAACTTGACCGTCGGAGGGTCCTCGGTGGTATAACCACCTCGGGACTTCCTTGCAGGTAGCTCGGCCCAACCAACCTCAAACCCATTTAGATCCACACGCTTCAGGAGCCAATCTCCAAATCCAATCTCAGCCGTCCATCACCGCCATCAGCAGATCAACGGAAGGTAACATCTTGACGCGATCCCGACCCACGTCAAGAATTAATCGAAATTCTCCTCAGTTGGTACTACCTCCTACCTGGCCTCGTCTCATGCCCCACTATCGTCTGACGACATTCCCTAGAAAAGAAAACAAAAAATAGGAATGCCGTCAGCGAACTAAATTTCAGTAAGTCGCCATTTTATAAAAAAAGTTATTTGAAAAGAAACATGCTATACATAATAAGCATGAGAATAACTATGAACAATAAACGGTAGTATGTATGTCAAATAAGTAACATGTGTTAATCAGTGCAAGATAGTTAGAGTATCTCGATATTTGATATTTCAATATTATTAATTATAAGCATAAGCTCGATTTATGGAAGTTTTATTATATAACTATGATATTCCGTTTCACCCACAGAACAACAAGAGCATGAGATTCACGATATATATATATATATATATATATATATATATATATATATATATATATATAATGCAATGACCCATAGGGTCTATGATTAACACGAACGATCCTCTATTATATATAAATACCCCCAGTCGTTGAGCTACCCTATCCCCATTATATATATATATATATCGACTAGGATCATATTGAAAGGATTTAGAAATATATCATTCCCACTTTTCACCATTAAATTAACTTTGGGATGTGTGTTAACAATTATGAATAAGAGATTTCATTTATTACCAAACAAAACATAATTGGCAGCACACATCCCAAAGTTAATTTAATGGTAAAAAAGTGGGAATGACAAGTTTCTAAATCCATCTTATAGGATTCTAGTTGAACTATATATATATATATATATAGACACACACACACACCAGTGTCTATTATACATATCATGTTCATGAGATTCATTAGATTCACGAAATTCACGATTTTCAAGATTTGTAACTCACGAAATACACGATAACCACATGATAACAATAATGCATCGATAAGAACATAGTTAGAGTTCAGGTCGGTATATATATCAAGTTCACAAGGCATGAATGTTACCAGGTGATATGATCAAGCATGAACTAGAAACGATGTTTTAAAGTAACACTGAAAACTAATAATTACTTAATTGATATGAAAACTAAAATAAACAAAGAATGCAGTTTTATGTGTTTCGCTTTCATGGGGTCAAGTCTCGTCCAAATACGACTTTTGGTTTGGGAGAAAGATGCGTTTCGGTTTCACTGTGCGGAACAGATCGGAATCTGGCCAGCGCCGACATATGTTTTTAAAACGCAGTTTACGATATATTCTATCGGTTTACTTTTCTCGGATTATACTAGAGATAGAAAGTTCTTTCAGTCTAGTTATCTAAAACACGCGAGTTTGCGCGCTTTGGACTTCCGAAACTATAGTTATGATTTTGTAGTCTAAGTGTTTCAAAACAATTTTATCTTTTCTGAACAAAAAACATTTTATGATTCACAGAGCCTGTATCGTGTCGATTTATATATTTTTGGGACTTGGTTTCATGGGAAAATTGTATTTATATATATTAGGCATCCATACACCTAGAAAATCGAGTTTGGAGTTCTAGTTATAACATTTTGAAAAACAGTGCACCAATCTGGACAGAATTTGTCCGTATACGTTCTTGTCGCTAAGTTGTGACACAAGCACAGTGGGATTAGTCCTAAAATCTTATTGTGCAAGTAGGACTCAGACTTTATAACCTAAAAGACGGACCGGTAAAATTATTAAAGAGAATAAACTAAAAATCAAATACCGGGTTAGTCGGTGATTTCCATAACATCGAAATTGCATCAGTAGCAAAAGTTTTAGCCGGAACGACCCATTATCAGTTTGTTTCAGAGAACGCTAATGTTATGAAAACTGTAGATATTTTTATGCAGTTTTATTTCAAAAAAGAATCATTCCATTTGGGTTCCTATAGCAGTAGTTATAGCCGTTTTAATACCGACCGTCCAGAAATTCCAGCGAGCTCTCATGGTTTCTTAAATTTCTTAAAATACGAATAATTAATTTTCTGAATTCGATTCATGTTGTGTAGTACAATAGTACATGGTCATACTAACAGGGTATATCAACATAGCAATAGGTTTAGCATGATATAAATATTTTTAGATAGAATATTGGGGGACTTACAGAGAAAGCATTAGAATCATCGTTATCGTAAAGTAAAGGACGCCTCGACAAACTGAGGCTCGTGGATGCGTGGGATCTTTCTTCTCCTTCGCCTAGTTCCTTAGGCTACGGCTTTGAAGGTAGAAGATGTTATAAAAAAAAAGAAGAGAGAAAGAAAAAAAGAAGAGAAAATAGGAATATGGTTTATCTATAACATAGAGATTAGGGTTTGGAGAGATTAAGGGCTAAGATTAAAAGATCAGATCTAATGGCTTAAAAAGCGCTTTCCAAAAAAAATAGATTTTTCTTTTTTTGGGATACTTATTAAAATAAAATCTAATTAAACTCTTAAAATACTTAATAAATAATCTTTTCTTTTCAAAAACTTCTTAATAAATCTCTTAATACTTTATTGTCTTTTAAGAATATCAAAAATAATTTTATAAGTGTTTTTTCTCTAATAAAAAAAATTAAAATCTAAATGAATTTATTTAAAACACTAACAAATAATTTTATTTATTACTATTTTTAAACATTCCTTTCTTCTAATATAAGTTTTCTTTTTCAAAAATCTAATAAAATAAAATAAAAAATAATTCTTTTTTCCTTCTCCTTTAAAAACAAGATTTTATAATGCAAAATAATTAAAATAATTAAAATAAAAAAATAAAAAATTTGAAAAGGCTGAGGTTTGAACTCAAGAACTATGTGATCGCAATGTAAGATGATAACTATTAGATACAAGAGTGAACCATGTATCTAAATGGGAAGAAAATTAATTTATACACACTTAATTGAATGAAAAGGGATTTATTAAAGAAGGAAATTATAAAGAAAGCACATGGATTTTACAGTTGTTTCAGCCGCGGACAAAACTCCTGTTAATTACCCCTTGCTTTGAAGCAAAGGAACCTCGATTAATGGGTCGTACGGTCATGCGGAATCAATATCCAAATTTATGTGTGTGTTTGAAACATGATAAAAGAAAGTTTGTTTTGTTTTATTTTATTATATTTTATAAAAAAAAGGTGTTTGCGTCAAGGGGGGTACCCAGGATAGGTGCCTCCCCTAAAGAAACCGGGCTGTGCGCCTCACAGGGAGGCACCCGGGTCGGCCCCTCCCCCTATAGGAAGCCAGGGTCGGTTCCCCCCTTCAGGGGGAAGGAAGGCAGTAGTCGGCTCCCCCCTTGGGTAGATAGGAATTTGTAACTGTAACATTTCAGAAAAATAAAATATTATTTTTGGGAATTTATATAATTGAATAATAAATATTATGAATATTTTAATGTGTGGAGATTAGTTTTAATGATGCGGTATAATTATAAACCGATAAATTTGGGAAATATTTTGAAATTATGTTAATTATTGAAATTGAAAGAGATTATAAGAATGGAGCATTCATAGATTTATTATATTCTATGTTAACGCTAAAAACGATTAATTTTCGCTAATCTTACATTAAGCTTGATTTTTGCATCATGACATGCAACAAGACTTGTTTCGTTTTTAACCATGGCATCTTGTTTCTTTTTGTGTATATGGTTTATTTGTTTTTGGGTTTTAAATTGAAAAGGGAAAACAGATGAGAAAAGAAAAGATAAAGAAATAGGTATGGGCGAGAGAGAGAGGGGGGAAGGGACTTCTTTGACCTTGGCTATTCTCCCCCTCATTTCATTTTCCTCCTTCTCTTTCCTCTCTTCTCCTCTCATGGCTGCCCTCACTCCCCCACCTCCTCTAAACCCTCACAACACCATCAAAATTACATCAAAACACTTCTTTCCTTTCACAAAAAATGTACACAAGCTCACTACAAGCATTTTGGGCCAAGAAAGTTTGGATTTTGAGCACTTGGGGCAACTCAAGAAAATTCTTGAGTTGCCAAATGAGGTATTTTCTTCACCATTAGTGTAGTTATTCATTTCCTTTAGCATCCATTATAGTTTAGAAGCGTTAAAGTGTAGTTTAGTGAGGTTTAAAAATTCCAAGATGAGGGTTAGTATTTTCCTTGAGTTTGGATGGTGTATGTGAGTGTATTAGTGACTACAACCCCTGTAGTATTAGTATTTTGAACTAAACCAGAGACTAGAACCCCAAACCCCAAACTTAGAAATCCCCGATATCGGGTTTGTGTAGGAATTGAGGTGTTATTGGAGATCTGCTATCATACGGGGACCCTAGAAATTATATAGCGATTACTAAGAGATGTGCAGGCAAAGTGGAGCATACCCTAAAGACTCGAGACCCCGTTCCTTCACCATGGCCATAAATAAATGCCTTCTGACCGCAAATTGCGGTCAGGACTTGGCTTATGTGCCTCGTTCTTATTCTGTGGTCCCTTTATCAGTAAATTAGACCATCCACATATGCAAAATTGGCTAATTCAACCTAGGGTAAAATCTGGAGGTGTTTTCTTGAGTTGCTGCTTTGTTTTGTGACTTCGTTTTAGCTTGAGTTTTGGTAATTGGGTTTTAACTCGATGGTTTGACGTTTGTACATCGACATCGAAGATTTGTTGGGCCTTTCTTGCATGTGTAGACCATAGGTTTTAACCTATCTACGATTCGTGTGTCGTTTTGGTTTTGAATTGGATTTTAATGCGACACGATATGTTATGATATGTAGGTACCTTCGCGTGAACTTCGGGATGACAAGCAAGAGCATGGCGACATCGACTTCGGCAAGCAAGGATCAGATGAGTAGATATATATCTACGGGGGAAGTCGGGTGGATGGCGTATAGCACCCCCGCAGTTTCGTAGTGTAGTATACGAATATGTGTGTATATGTGTGTGTGTGTGTGTGTGTGTGTGTATTGTGAGACTCATGATTATCAAGATAGGTTTTAGGTGTTCATGGGTTAGTTTTAGTGTAATTATAAGTAACTTAGTTTAGCTCCTTAGTCGCGAAACCCTAGAGTAATGATTTGCACACACGCGCACACACACACGCATACACTTGTTTTACTTGTGCATATATGGGGACACACACACACATATGTGAGTATGTGTATATATATATATATGTATACATGGATGTTGAGGATAGTATATGGTACTTGGAGATGAGTCGATATGATTGTGCATGATGCCACGAGATCGGGGATGCGACTTGGTTCGTATTATGAGATACGATATGATATTATAGCGGATCTTTAGGCGATGTGTTTTCATACACACGCATATATATATGTTGATGGTATCGGAATGTACTAGACTTTAGATCAGTACCCCAAATTCAGGATATGATGATAAGGATACCAGATGAATAATGAGATAAATGTGATATTCGACCCGTACCCAGATTTGGGATGCCGTACGATGGATTTACCGTACGAGAGATAATTATGATGATAGATCTGCACTCTTGACTCGAGAATGTCATATTATATATTGTATCGTACGTGACACTTTTGAGGCGGGATCACCGACTACTAGATATATATATATATATATATATATATATATATATATATATATATATATATATATCGACTCAGACTTAGGTGGTTTTCCTTACCCTTCGACTAGTCTGTTAGTTTAGTCCTGTAGTTTACTTAGTAGATGTTAGACTGGGCTTGAGTCATACTTATTTCTAAAACCAATGAATCATGAGTATTTTAAAGACAGGCCAAGGGATACTACGAATATTTCAAAGAACGTACCTTTTCTTAAAAACACTGTAGCCCTTATTTTTCTAAACACCACAATTCGTGTTATTTCAAATGCCAAACTATATGACTCATATTTTTTTATGTACATTCTTTATTGTTGCGTTACAATTCATTTTCCGTATATTCTTGCTATTCGCATCGCATTGTATGCTTAAATGTGTTTTCGTAGTTATTATGAAACCCTGCTGTCAGGACACCAGCACCATTACCGATGATGCGTATGCTCCATGTACACTTACTTTCCGGCTCACACACATCATCGTCGGCAATTTTCATGTCACGTACACATTAGAAAACACTACTTCATTAGTATAAATTGTTAGTTGATAGTTTCGACATAGTACTAGTGCGCTTGCTTTTATATGATAGCTTAGACATTATATTTATTACCGTGATATCTCATGCATGTGTATTTTCATTTGTCATACAATATTATGGTATTCACTGTTTATTGACTTTTGATTATGGGATTCGGATTTTCCATGAGATTTATGGATTTGGAGAAACCGCAGGGATTTTATAAACTCATTATCATTTTCAAAAGATAGAAATTGCGGTTTTCTGATGTTATGATGTGAGATATGTCCACCATGAGTTTTCTCGGCTCTTGAGCGATATCATACACCCGATTCGAGGAGGAGGAGGAACCGTCTGTGGGTGCATGGTGGACCCGGTGCGGTATCCCGGGGCAAGATGGTCGCAGATGATGGTGTTGAGCCTGGCAGGAGAGCACTACCGACCGGTGATTGTAACGCGGCGGATATCCGGAGGATACCGATGTAGTCTTGAGATTTGATGATATAGGCCAGTCTGGATTGCCGGAGCCTGAGCTATTGAGATTTGATGGTACGGCCAGTCCGGATTGCCGGAACCCGAGATATTGAGATAGCGAGATATATATTTTGTGTCGATGCTAGACACCGATTCTATGTTGATTTCATTGATGATACTTCAATTTTATACAGAAATCTCACTGAGATAAGAAAACAGTTTTCTCATTTAGATGTATTCTGTTTTTATGCATTCATACATCATATATATGATATGTTGCTACCTTAGACACTGACACGAGCACTTGGTATTACACTTATGTATAAATGTTTACCCTGGCCATTAGCAGATGTTTCAGGCTATATTTTATATGGATATTATGGTATGACCTAGGATTGATTCATACATGCGATTTCTGCTCGGTGATGTTTTCTATTCACGAGTTGGCAACTCACCCCCGTTGTGCCATAGTTTCTTGCAGGTTTTGCCATACAGGTTTTCTTGGCGGCTTTGCTGGCACACTGCTTCTTTCCGGGTGATTGCTTTGGTAGGTGGGTTCACTTGCATCGTGACCACCATTGTATTTTATTTATTCAGTTGTATCTAGTAAACTCCATCAACCAGACTTATATTATTTGATAGGCTTAGAAGACCAGTTGTATATTCTTTCGACCTTAGAGTCGCGGGTTGTATTATTAAGGTTTTCCTTTAGTTTTCTTTTGAGTTTTGATTCTCGTCCTTCGGCGCTGTATATTATATTGCTTGCGTGGTTGTGACCGCCAATTGGCGTAGAGCTAGCTCCCGCTTGGGGATGCCTTTATTCATTATGCATATTATTCATGTTTGTACCTGTTTGGGGCCAGTATTTACAAAGGAGACTCTGCCAAAATTTTTGGAAAATACTTGATGTTTTAAAAATATTTACTACGACTTTCAAAGTGATTTATATGCAAACTTTTAAACAAGTTTCCTTCACCATTTTCTTTTAAATGGTTTAGATTTTTAGGATTTTTGGCTTACTTGAATTAGATGGGGTCCTATATATTTCATATGATTCAAGTGCCAGTCACGTGCCATTTCGGGTCATGACAGTAACGACTCTGAAATTCCTGTACAAAATTATTTGTTTAATGTATAGAAAGGGTATTTCAGCATGTGTAGGAGTTATAAATTATTTTTTTTCAATAAAATCAAAAAACAACTTGTACCTCACTGGTAAAGGCTCTATACTGCTGTGACGTAGTATGTGTGTTCGAATCCCACCAGTCCCAAATTTTAAAGATTTTTCTTTTTAATTTTCCGGAAGCCCAAGAGTTGCACGTGTCATTTACGGAGAATCGAAAGGTTTCAGAAAAATCAAACAGGCGCAATGGGGAGTAAACACAGATTAAAACATGTGGCAAGAATCTCGATGCCATTGGAGAAATCACGACTGCCCATTTCAAGGATTTGACCGCCGCCGCCGATCTGATCTTGTCCAAATCACTCCGTGCTTTGCACACAAGTGCCTTCGACTCCCCTCTATTCTCCTGCACTGTTCGATTTCCCTGCAATTAAATAGTGACCATTCAATTCATCATTTAACAACAATTTTAATTATTTTAATTCAGTTTTTAATTCCCAAACCCTAAATTGCACATTATAAATACCATCTCATCCCCTAGCTCTCCCCTATTCTGAAATTTCTATCAAAAATTCTCTCAAGCTCTCTAAGTACCAAGTGGAGTTAAGCATCCAAGTGGAGTAGCAAGCTAAGCTCGACAACCGGAGCATCTCCGACAAGACCAAGACCTCCGAAATCTTTCCCTCCCACTTGTTAATAATCTAAACCCGTAAGTCCCTCTTCTCTCTATCTCCTTTCATCTCAAATCGCCTTCTAAAAAAACGCATCGACAAAGTGGAGTTAGCTCCGATATAATATTATTTTTAATAATTGTACTCCACTTTATAAGCAAAATAGGTCAAACTAATATCATAACACCACCCTTAACCTTACTTATATCATTTAGCTTTTAGTTTAATAAAATTTTCCATGTGAAATAATCATAAAACAAAGTTTTCATAAAAATACCATGAACTTTAAAATATCCGTATTTTCAATAACTAGGATATATAACTTTAGATCATTCACGGGGTAACGAACTACCCCACACGTACACTATGGTTTCATAGCACGAAATTCTAAATATATGGTTAATTCAAAGAACTAGGTTATCACTAAAATACCACATTTTAAAAAAGGGTTTCTTTTAATCGATATTTTTAAATTCTTGGTAATTGCGCCTCTACAACTCTCGTTAGGGGACCCGCTAATGGATGATGTGGATTATCGCACATTCTGCGGATAGTAGAGCGAGATGCAGAACTCCTCACGGAGTATTCGGTTTCGAAAGGAAATAAAAATACCGTTTTTAAGAAATACAACTTTTCTAAACAAAACAAACTTCGAAAAATTTATATAAAACTAAAAATCCGTATTTTCAATAAAAACAACTTGTGAAAACATATATTTAAATGCCGATTTGGAATTTTAATAAAATACCATCAAGTTTACAAAAAGAGATAGTTTTTCATTAAAATATCATAAACTTTTAAAATGTATGTTTTATCACTAAAACACCGCCTAAGTTAAAATACATGTTCATCAAAATTCTAAATATTATAAATCACCCTCAAGATTTATTTTTAAACAATATTAATATATTTTTCATAAAACCCCTCGATAAATAAAATAATGTAAACAAACATTAATAAATATTAAGGACTTTAGATTAATATAGGTTTAAACGGTATCATTTCTCTTGAGCCTCAGGGAGCCGGAGAAAGTGAGTGCTTGCCTATTCAGGTTAGACAACTTAACGGAGTTATCAATGGCAATTGTCTTGGAAAAATACACAAATCCTGCTGTCCATGTGCAGCAGTTGCCGATCTCTCCCGAACGTATGATCTTTAACAGTTCAATCAATTCATATGAAAAAGACCTGAACTCGAATCCAAAACCCGAATCTAAACTTGAACTTGAACTCGAATCCAAATTCGAATCTAAACTTGAACATGAACTCGAATCCAGTCTATTCGAACTAACTTGATTCGAACTAAGATTGCAATTAACCTGATTCGGATTTTACTCGACTCATTCGACTTCATTCTACACCTTTTGCAATCTATGGTTTCGATCAAGACATGTTATAACCAATTTAATTAAGTATATTATATAGTTATAGACTATTTAGACTCAGGGTTCTTGGAATAGTTTCTTATGTGAATCCAACGAAACTTCAAGAGTCGCGTATTAACCTCTTTTTTATTTTACTTGAATATTAGTCGGGTCGACTCATCCACAGCCTAGAGCTCCGATGCTAACACATGAAATGGGCCCGTGTTTCCTTGCTCCTGGGACCCCACTCTTGAGCTCGTGAATACTTCTACGGCTGCGTTGACATTCACACTTGGAACTTAACGTTAACATAGTGACCATATAAAGACCTATAGTATACATTTACCCTTGAACATATACTTTTACTCATCATATATATTTATTCTACACTTGTCATTCTTTTTACTCTTACTTTATCCTTGGGACATACCGAGCGCTAGTTCGCTGTCGGGCATTCCACCTACCCTTGTTTTCTTGGAATGTTAGTCAGATATGGTCGAGACGGAGGAAGTGGAGGCCATATAGGAAGACTAAAACCGGATTGCTACTCAGGATTAGCTTTGCTTCACTTTTTATTTAGTTTATATATGCCACATATTTAGGCATTTTCCTTTATTGTATTTACTTTCCAGTTGAAACTCATATACTTATAAATATTTGAAGTCGAATGTAAATAAAGATGTTTGTTGAAAATTTTACAGTCTCCATTTGCATTGTGTATGATTGTCTCAATATGCTTAGTATATTTATTTTGGAAATGACCTTCTCTGAATAAATATACCGCGAGCTTACCATATCATCATTTCTATCTACTGAGAAATGGGGCGTGATAGAATCGTTTTCCTCCCTTGGGGGAGCTAGTGGCCGGATCCCCTCTTAGGGGAGCCCGGGTCGGGTACCCCCCTTAGGGGAGAGGTCGGAGTCGTTTTCCCTCTTTTCAGGGAGGGGCCAACAAAACCATGTGACTATCCTAACCAATCTCATCATATGAAGCAGACAAATATCACTTAGCTACCGTACAATACACTTTGATGGAGGCCAACAAATGTAGCAAGAATACTAAGTACTCTACTTATCTGAAATGACAAAGGGCTACGGCTGATTTTGAAGAAACCTTTAACGTAATGAACTTGATATCATTGAAAGAACCGGATGATTTTGAAAACGAGTAGTTTTTGAAAATCTGATTGGTTCCTTTAACTTAAGTTAGGTTTATTTTCTTTCTATTAATCATATTAATTGTGTCCCATCATTTCGATAACAATTCTCTTTATCCAGCATCCTATGTTACATACCAAAACACAGATTGAAAAGAAAAATGATTTTATATGCCAATTCCAATCGCCATGAGGTGTTGTCTTCACTGTTAGGTTAGATAACTAACATCAGAGCGGATAGTAGAATTATGCAATTCAAAAGCATATAGAATCATTATATACAAGTAATCACATCACATGGATATTAGGTCATCGCATGCAAGTAATCACATCACAGGCATGCAGTAAACATCACAAAATATGGAATACTCAGATAAAATAGGAATCTCGCGTTTCACTTGGGCCGCAAATGAAACATGACATTCCACATTCGTGTTAATCGCCCTTACATAACCAAACCAAGAACTCCTACAAGTGTAGCGAGCCACCAGCCAATCCTAGTGTAAGTCGATGTCGCACACCCCATGGGTTCGCGGGGAGGCGGAATTCACAAAAAAAACGATTTTTAACTTGCAACATCGACCAAAACTCTAGGATTTTTATGGAAACATGTTCATACCAGAATATTGCATTTAATACCGCCCATTCTTACGCTCGTTTGTTTATAGGTAGGTGCTTTTAATCCGTGTTTGCTATATATTTACAGGCTACAGGTTCCTAGTCCAAAATAACGCAATTGATACAAAATCTCCACTGTTACGCCAAAATACAGAACATCTGTTAACAGCAGATAAAAGCCGGCTTCCAGTCATCCATATCCGTCCAGTGCCGCGTACCAGTTCCAGAGACAAGACATATGACAGTGGTCATTCCTGTCTCGGACAAGCACAGAGCACGAGGGGGGAAGCACAAGAATCAATGGGTGCGCGGAGCTCGAGGGAGAAAAGGTCAAAAGTATTATTTTTGATGCCATTTTGGACCGTTGCAGATCTGAAGCAATTGTGAAAGCAACTTGCAATTTGGTACATGTAGAACAACATAGGATAGCAGCACCAGAAAACCACAGAGATTTGACAAGTCAACTGCCCCAAATGGCCGCGGATCCGCGGCCAACATGGGGTCTAGGCCGCGGATCCGCGGCCATGTCAACTCGGCGTTTGATGATTTTAAGGGGGAAGTTTGATCTTTTCATGTAGGGCCAGAATATGGCCCTAGGGTTTCAGCACGCAGCCTATAAATAGCCCAGTTTTGTGCAAGCCAAAGTCTTCTTCATGTCTTGATTTCCATTCTCTCTTTAGCTTAGTTTCTTCTTCTTCTTCTTCTTCATCTTTCCTCCATGAAAATTGTAGTGAGAGCTTTTTGAGTGGAAGATCAATGAAGATGAGGGTTATTTTTATCTTGTCTCTTTTATTTATTGTCTTGTAATTTTATTATTTGTTGTTAACTAGTTGTTGTTATTTCTTTTCTTGTTCTCTTTTCTTTTCTTCTTTTATCTGTATTTTCAAGCGATGATACTTGACGGAGTTCCTTACTAAGGTGAGGACCCAAGAGTTAGCTTGCTTCACTTGTAAAACCGTGTTTTCCTCTTTTCTTCCTTCTTGTTTTGTTTTCTTTTCTTTTATGATGTGTGAATAATTTCCCTCTTGTTAAGGCTAAGGAAGGTGGTATGAGAGACGGAGAAATCCCTTGTGCTTCTCTTCGCCAAACATCTTGAAACGAACCCCGACCAAACAACCGCAACCCCCTCGCTTAGGCGCGCTATACGTGACATATAGCCGCGACCTAAGTCGAGAAGTCCTTTAAGCGCACTACAACGTGACAAATAGTTGTGACTTAATTGGATACATGGTTGCGGGTGTTTGGCCGAGGGTTGGAAATAAGCGTATTTAGTGGACGGACAAGGGGTACTAGAAATGGATTTAGCGTTGGAAAGCCTTGCCTAAACTCGCAAATCCCATTCCTATGTCCTCCTAATCCCCGCTACTTTCGATTATCCCAACACCGTTTTAAGGATGGCAAAAGATAAGTACAAGAATAATCTTAACTCTACTAACCAACCTTAATCTTAACAAGCTTACTTGAACATAAATACGAACACTTAGGATAGATTTGAACATACATATACACATTCTTTATTAACTCATCTAAAACACGAACGGACATACAACCATCTCCCTGTGGATCAACCCGTGCTCAACCGGCTAGCTGCATAGTGACACCGTCCTGATCGCGGTTATAATTTTAGAACTTTGAACATCCGACACGCCAAAAGCGTGTGATCAAATGGCACCGTTGCCGGGGAGACGGTAACGTATTTTCTTTCTTGTTATCCGGGTTAATATTCTTTTTGTATATATATATATATATATAAAATAAAATCTTTTTGTTATTTTTGATAATTTTTGTGTGCAAGTGTGCAGGATAATCTGGGGCAAGTACAGTAATCCAATCAAGAAACATAGGTTTTTATTAGGGTGCACAGAGAAGGGCACGTGTATTGACCAAAGTTTCAGGCCCCAATACCACTGTTTGACCGCGGAACCGCGGTCAAAGAGTGGATTCGGCCGCGGTTCCGCGGCTGCATTGAGGCCTCTGTGCCCTAATTTTTTTTTCCTGCCCTTTCTATTTTCTTTTATCTTCTCTGTGAATTCCACTATACTGTATTTTCTGCAGGTTTCTTTGCACAGAATTGCTCCGCCGCAAAATAATTTTTTGTTGTTTTAGATTTTGTTTGTTTACCGCTTTGCATATATTAATACGGACATTAAGGGGCTTGAACACCAATTATGATTGGGTGAGGATTTCATCACCCTTCCTAAGACCCCACAAATCACTAATTGCATACACATTACCTTAAAATAATAAAAAAATATCTAGACCAAACCTATAAGGACTGTCGCGCTCAATTAGGACAAGTGAAGGTTGCGGGAATCGGTCGTTTATCTAAACTTGACTTTGTGGTGCCTAGGCTAGACAAGTGAGGAGGTAACTTTAAAAGGCCCGTCTTACGGTGATTCGTGAGCGAATCCCTCCTTACCTCACTTGTGCTTACCTGGCAACAATTGGCAGTGAAGAGGCGATTCGAGGGTTATCTTGCAACTTGTCGCTTGGAAGTCTAGGAGCTGTCTAGCTGACCTAGATGACCCTAGCTCTAGGTATATTTGTGCATATTGTGATTGTGATTGTGCTTGTAAATTTTAGTCCCATAATTCCGTATTCTTTCAAACAAACAATTTTTCAAAACTCTAAAAACAAACAATTTTTCTTTTAACAAAAATAAAAAAAATCCACATTCTTTTCCCCTCCTTTTCTCTCCCTTTCTTTCTTTCTCTCTTCATATCATAGGTACTCCATCTAGAAAAACTCTTGCCGAACTTTGGTACCCACAACCAGACATAACTTCCTACGGTTCTTTCTTTGGTCGAATTTCGAATGACCCATCCGTGCCCAAAATTTCACTGAAAGATCGCATAGAAGCATCTAGGACAAACACTTGCACTCCGCATTCCACTTTGTATCAACCTTTTCAACCTCCCGCACCTGCTTATGTTGATACCCCTTTTGCAAGTCGTCCTTTGTCCATCGCTGAATATATTGAACAATCTCATAGCCGATCTTTCACTCCTTTCACCACTTCAAATTCTTGGGATCAACAGTTCCATTCACCTTCGTATCCAAATGTTGATCCTATCCCTGTCCAGCTATTCAATTCCTACCAGTCCCACCCGACTTTTACACCTTCCCTAGACATTGCTTCTGAACCGCCATTTGGGAGTTTTCAGTATCCAAACAATTTTAAATCTTTTACTGAAACCCCTTCACAACCCATGTCTAGTCTGGAACAGTCATTGGAAGACTTTAGGGTAGCTTCGTACCAACAGATGATGGATTTGAATGCGTCCATAGCCGCCCTCATACAACCTAGTGACCCGGTAGCTAGTTTTCAACTAGCTCCAAATTTTCCAATGTATGAAGAGGCGGTAGGACAGGTTGAGAATTTGAGTGGAGAGAATGAGCTGTACCCCTTTCCGAATCAAGCCTACCCGTTTCAACTTGAATCCTACAACTCCGGTTTTGAATGTCTATCTAGTGTTCCAAACGATTCATTGATTAAAGATAGAACAGATAATGAGTTGTGTGACTTTGTAGTGTTTGATTTGCCCGATTGTGAAGGGTCCCTTTCGAGTGAAACCACACCCAATCCTTCTGACCTCTACACCTCCACTCTAGAACCTGAATTGATTAATATCCATGCTTTTGTTGAGGTGTCTGAGAATATTGATTTTCACTTGATTGAGGATATTGACGTCGAGAATATTTTGGATGATGAATCTGTAGATTTGGCAGAGTTTTTCTCTCCAATTCATCATCCCGAGTCATTAACTGTTTTTCCCGAAACCCATATGCGTCTTGATTTTGATGAAATTTGCATGGATAAGCTAAATTTTGAGGAGACTATTAAGGATAGTACTGAGGATGAACCAGTTTTAATTGATGAGTCGGATTTTCCAATTCATCCTGTTCCTTTCATTGACTGTGTACACCCTCCTGAACCTTTAACCGATAACCTTCCTCAATCACCTACCTCCATCCTTTCCATCGTTCCGACCTTGCAAGTAACCGTATCACTTCCATTTCCATTGTTTGGTTTACCAAGTTCGGCGTACCCATGGTTTCTCACGAATCTTGAGGGATTTGACCTAATTTCTCGCCATATTGATAGATTAGTACAATCTATATTTTCACATCGATCATTACAGATTGTACTAATTTATTCAATCCATTTCCACCCTCAAGTTCGTATTCCACTTATTTCTCCCTTCCGCTATTCTTCTTCTCATATACCGAGACCGTATCCCGCTTCTATACGGTCTCGCGTATTCTCCATTTCTTACCTCTCCGCATTCTTTCACCAACCAACACATTATAGAGATAAAATCTTTGAATGGTTGGTACTAACTTTTGGCCTGTGTAAGGCCTTGTATAGCTTGATACTGTTCTTTCCCCCCTGATCTTGAACTTCAACGCTTAACAGTTTTACTTAAGTTTGGGGGAGAGGACCTTTTTTGTATATATTTTTGGTTTTCCTTTTTGTTTTGTATAAAATTTTCTTTTGGAGAGCGCCGGCAATTTTAACCCTCTTGGTGTAGCCTGACAGTGAGGGCACTGTCAAGTTTAAGTTTGGGGGTGTACTCGGTAAGCTTTCTTCCTTCGCATTCATTTGTATATTTTGCATTTGCATACCTTATTAAAAACCCATAAAAATCGAAAAAATTTCCAAAAATATAAATACTTTGTCGTCAAGTTAGCTAATAGGGTAACTTAGATTTTTATTCTGAAAGTTTAGTTGATATGTTAGAAATAACTAAATCCTAGGCTTAGGAATTGAAAACCCTAAAAATAACCCTCATTCTGTCTAACTTTGGTAAGTATACATCCTTACAGTTTTTTTTTTTGAGAAATAGGTAATCTTGAGTTCAGTTCTTGAGTTAAGTCAAGATGAAGGAAAAGTATTGAAGTTTTACCGGAGGATAAGTCTGAAAAATAGTTTCTATTCTTGAGTTCAAATTCAGAAAGTATATACCCTACAACTGCACTTACACGCACCTTGAAACTTAGGATAGTAGATGATACTTAGAAATACTCTTGCCTGAAAGCCTAGTATGAAAGAAAAAACGATATTTAAAGCTAAAACACCAAAAGAGCATATTGAAAAATATATCCGTTCTTGAAAAAGAAAAAAAGAAAAAGAAAAATAAATAAAGTCAAGACCTGGAAACTGCTATTTACGCTTTAAGCTCACACATTCAGTAATCGTCCATTAGTGCCTCAAGAAGCATTAATAGTCGCATGAAAGGTGTGTGAGCAAATCCGTCCATCCTTAATGAAAAGAAGTAGTGTTAGGTATTAGGGCAAGGGTATTATAGCTTGAATTGAATTCTTGAGTGTAGGGGTGCAAATATACACATACGTAGGGGTATACAATCGTTGTTTGGATAAAAGATGGAAATAAAAGATATGACTTATGTTTTCTGTAAATTTGATAAAAATCCCTGATTTAAGACCGCACTTTAGAAGGAAAACTCAGGAGTACCAACATCTTTCTAAACTTTTTTGGAACGTATAGGATCTAAGGTTAAATAGAAAAGAGGTGTGAAGCATTAGGGTTGGATGTTTCTAACTTAGGATGATAGAATTTCTAACGTAGATACTAAACTATAGGAGTAGAATCGATGTTAACTTATGACACTAGCTTGACGGGATTTTGTGGGTGTAATCCGCTGAAAACCCTCAGGAGACAACACTCCTCCTACTAGGGACACCTAGAGGTTTAACGGCTTGTTGCACGAGCTCAGTGCAATCGCGTTCCCTGTGAAAGTGCTGTTAGGAATTTTTGTGAATAATTGGTTTTGCTCGGGACGAGCAAAAGTTAAGTTTAGGGGTGTTTGTTCATACCAGAATATTGCATTTAATACCGCCCATTCTTACGCTCGTTTGTTTATAGGTAGGTGCTTTTAATCTGTGTTTGCTATATATTTACAGGCTACAGGTTCCTAGTTCAAAATAACGCAATTGATACAAAATCTCCACTGTTACGCCAAAATACAGAACATCTGTTGACAGCAGATAAAAGACGGCTTCCGGTCATCCGTATCCGTCCAGTGCCGCGTACCAGTTCCAGAGACAAGACATATGACAGTGGTCATTCGTGTCTCGGACAAGCACAGAGCACGAGAGGGGCAGCACAAGAATCAATGGGTGCGCGGAGCTCGAGGGAGAAAATATCAAAAGTATTATTTTTGATGCTATTTTGGACCGTTGCAGATCTGAAGCAATTGTGGAAGAAATTTGCAATTTGGTACATGTAGAACAACATAGGATAGCAGCACCAGAAAACCACAGAGATTTGATAAGTCAACTCCCCCAAATGGCCACGGATCCGCGGCCAAGATGGGGTCTAGGCCGCGGATCCGCGACCATGTCAACTCGGCGTTTGATGATTTTATGGGGGCAGTTTGGTCTTTTCATGTAGGGCTAGAATATGGCCCTAGGGTTTCAGCACGCAGCCTATAAATAGCCCAGTTTTGTGCAAGCCAAAGTTTTCTTCATGTCTTGATTTCCATTCTCTCTTTAGCTTAGTTTCTTCTTCTTCTTCTTCTTCATTCTTTCCTCCATGAAAATTGTAGTGAGAGCTTTTTGAGTGGAAGATCAATGAAGATGAGTTATTTTTATCTTGTCTCTTTTATTTATTGTCTTGTAATTTTATTATCTTGTATTGTAATTTTATTATTTGTTGTTAATTAGTTGTTATTATTTCTTTTCTTGTTCTCTTTTCTTTTCTTCTTTTATCCGTATTTTCAAGCGATAATACTTGACGGAGTTCCTTACTGAGGTGAGAACCCAAGAGTTAGCTTGCTTCACTTGTAAAACCGTATTTTCCTCTTTTCTTCCTTCTTGTTTTGTTTTGTTTTCTTTTATGATGTGTGAATAATTTCCCTCTTGTTAAGGCTAAGGAAGGTGGTATTAGGGACGGAGAAATCCCTTGTGCTTCTCTTCGCCAAACATCTTGAAACGAACCCCGACCAAACAACCGCAACCCCCTCGCTTAGGCGCGCTATACGTGACATATAACCGCGACCTAAGTCGAGAAGTCCTTTAAGCGCACTACAACGTGACAAATAGTTGTGACTTAATTGGATACATGGTTGCGGGTGTTTGGCCGAGTGTTGGAAATAAGCGTATTTAGTGAACGGACAAGGGGCACTAGGAATGGATTTAGCGTTGGAAAGCCTTGCTTAAACTCGCAAATCCCATTCCTATGTCCTCCTAATCCCTGCTACTTTCGATTATCCCAACACCGTTTTAAGGATGGCAAAAGATAAGTACAAGAATAATCCTAACTCTACTAACCAACCTTAACCTTAACAAGCTTACTTGAACATAAATACGAACACTTAGGATAGATTTGAATATACACATACACATTCTTTATTAACCCGTCTAAAACACGAACGGACATACAACCATCTCCCTGTGGATCGACCCGTGCTCAACCGGCTAGCTGCATAGCGACACCGTCCTGATCGCGGTTATAACTTTAGAACTTTGAACATCCGACACGCCAAAAGCGTGCGATCAAAACCCTAACTAGCAAAACTACAAAGAGGTTCTAAACTACTTGTGAAAGAGTTTTATATCTCTAGAGTTCAAGTCCTTCGGGTCTTCTTATCCTCTTCTTAAGCTCCTAGACTGTTTGTATCAAACTTGGTAGTCAGCCTCCTCGTGTTGAAGATGATCCACTCGAGAATCTTTGGTTCTAACTTCAACCTCAAGAATGAGATAACTAAGATATATAGTTTGCTAATCTAGATAGCTTAGGAGATGTAGAATTTTAATTAGACTATTTATCTCAAGAAACCCTAGGATTCACAACACATGTCAGGGTTAGGGCTTGAGGAAGAAGGAGGAGAGGTAAAATGGAGAGAGAAAGAGCAAACACAAATGAGTTAGAGTGAAGAGGCAAGTGAGGAATGGCTAAGTCATTTACAATAATCAAGCATGCAATATTTTCAATAGAAAATTAGCAACCATACTTGAATAGTAAAGTCAAATGAAATAAACAAATGAATTAGCCATGGTTCAACCATACTACAAATATCTCCATTTTCCACCTCATTAATCTATTTCCAAAAATAGATAAATCCAATAATGAGGTGTCCCCTTCTAAAAACATCTCTTGTAAAATTAAAAGAATGCCCCCACCGTATATACATACCCGTATTCGTACTGCAAAAATACGAATACAATGAGATAAAAATAATCTAATAATATAATACTAGAATCCGGCTTAAGCCAAAGCCCACTAGTATTATCCGTCCGAACAACATCTATGCAGCTAGTGCACGTATATAATCGGAATCCTGCACATTAAACTATACGACCTCTATATCGTTTCGTCCGAACCAGGAAAACCCTCTGTGTGAGACTCTAAAGACTCAACAGTATGCCGACAGTGGGTTTAACCACAAGTTCGTCAGTGGCACTAACTGTACGTAACGGCTACCCAGGTACCTATCGAAAAGAAGGCCGATGAGCGAACTCATCCGAACCTTTACTGAGCCTGTCCGTGACAATTTCCGTGGAGTTCGGTTTGTTCGTTTGAGAATATCGCATATCAGGTCTAGAGGGTGGAAAACGTTAGACCGCTAATAATCTGACAAGTCGTGCCGGTGTGCTCAAGACCATCCAAGAGTCTACTGGTCCAACTACCAATAATTCTCAATCCGTCCTGGCCAGGGACTCATGGTGTTGGCCAACCGATCACAGCGCGACATCGAATCCCTATACTGGGAGAGACGAATCCCCAACAGTCTGTAATATTTCAGAAATATAAAATAATATTTTTAGAATTTAAATAATAAAATAATAAATTTCACGAAAACTATTCGAGTATGAATTTAGGGTTTTTGTAAAATGGTATAATTATATACCAATATTTGGAAAATAATTGGATATTAATATGAATTATTAATTATAAAAACATTTATTGGATTTGGATATTTTATAAATAATTATGCAATTAATTATATGTAAGTTTATGTTAAACTTGATTAATACACTACTAATCATGCTTTAAGCCAAATCCAACTTCTTAATAACCATGGCTAGTGCACCATACCATATTGTATTTTTGTTGCATGCATGGTTCCATTTAGTATTTGTTGCATTTGGGTTTTAAAAGAATAGAAAAAATAAAAAGAAAATGTGAGACAAGATGACATGGAGGGGGGAAAGTGAGCATGGGCTTGAGAGAGAGTGAGAGTGAGAGTGAGAGTGAGAAAATGAGAGAGAGTGAGGGATGGCTCCTTGACCATGGCCCTTCTTTCCTTATTCATTTCATTTCTTTTTTTCTTCAACTCCTTCTTCATCTTCATTCTCCTCATCCTCCACCTCCACTACCACCTCCAGAACACTTCAAAATCCTCATCAAAACCCTACACCACCGTCAATAAAATGACCATAACCTCATCCTACACCCCATAGCAAGTTCAAATTGGATTTTGAGCACTTTGAACCATCTTGGAATTTTCTTCAGTTGCTTAAACCCTTCACTTTCCTTCTTGTTATCTAGTTTCTTAACTTTCTAGTTATGTTTAGAGTTCAATTAAGTTAGATTAGTGATCTTGGAAAATACTAGGATGACTGTTAGTTGAGAATTTGAGTTGTAGAGATGTAATTGAGGTTTAGTTAGTGATTACAAACCCTTAGTGATGATAATTCTGGATAAACTTGAGACTAGAACCCCAAAACACGATGTAATACCCAGCCCCTTCTATACACTATAACTGTATTTCTAATTCACTTATAAAATTTATTTAAATTTTACTGATAATTATTTACTTATTTTTAAAACCTTTTTAAAACACCAAACCAAGTAAATCATCCCTTTTAAATAGCCTCAAACACAAACCATATTTTATTCTTTCAGCCCATTGCTTCAAAGATTTAAATTTATTTTTCCAGCCCATTTTCTTTTATTTAAATTCTAAAACCCAAACCTTAGTTCCTACTTTCTCACCCATCTCGCATTCCTTTTATTTATTTATTTGATTTATTCCCAGCCCAATCTTTCCCCAGCAGCCGTTCCCATTTCAGTTTATTTTCCCAGTTTTCCTACGACCCATTGCCTGAGCCCACTCCTTTCTCTCATCCAATTTTCCTTCAAGCCCACTGCTCTTTTTCCTTATCTAATTTCTCCATTAGCCCAGCCTTTTTCCCTCCTCATTATTTAATTTTCCCTGCGGCCCACTTCCACATTTTCCACCAAATTCCCTTTTTATCCCCAGCCCTCATTTCCTTTCCCATTTCTTTTAAATCCGTTATTTTATTTCAGCCCACTCCCCCAGCCCATTGCCCTTTCTTTTCTTTCTTTAGTCTTCCGGCCCGGCCCACTCTTTCTCCTCAGCCCGCGCCCGCTTCAACCTCGACCCGACCCGCCTCTATTCATCTTCTCTCCCAACGGCTCTATCCTTCATTCGCGCGCGAGATCCGCTCCCTCCACCGTCGCCCTCGCTCGCGCGAGCGTTACCCGACGACGCGCGTGTTTTCCCCCATGACCCTCTCTCCTCTACCCACTACTCCTTCTTCCTCGCTCGCTCCCTCCCTCGTTCTCATTTTCCTCACCTTCTCGCTACACTCCCGATCCACGCACCCATCACCGACCTCCTCCTCTCTTCATCCGTCTCCTCCCAACACAGCGACCCCCATAACCACACCATCAACGTCGTCACCCTCACTCCCGCAACCGTCACCATTCCTCTCGCAAACCCAACTTCAACCCATCGCCTCCAAGCTGCAACCACACCCCGACGACGACGCCGATGACAATGACCCTCCTCCTTCATCTCCTCACCTTAACCTCCCCCTAAAACCCTCACGTTCACCTTCTCCAACCACACAGAACCCACTTCCCTGCACACCAACCATTTCACCCGAGCTCGGCGCCCTCTCGTCGGCGAGCCCCAGTGCTCATCGTCGACCTCCTGTGCCCTCCTCGTTGTCGCCTCTCCCACCATCCCTCTCGTCGCTCCCTCCCTCTCGCAGACCCTCTGCTTCTTCTCTCTCAGACCTCTGTCACTCTCCCTCTCTCACTCTGTTCTCTCATTCTCTCTCTCTCTCAGTTTTCTCACTCCTTCTCTCTCGCTCTCCCTCTCACTTCTCTCTCTCTCTCTCTAACACTCTCACCATCGTCATCATCACCCATCGTCGAACCCCATGACGCACAAGAGCCAAGCTTCACAGCCGAGCCCCGACCACCAAACTGTGAGCTGTCGTTGCCGAGACTCGTGTTCGAGCCAAGTCAGGTGCCGAGCAGCACGTGTGTCGCGATCGTGCCGTTATCACTGCCGAGCATCGCCAAGACGCCTCCAGGCAAGTTCCCTACTTGCTACATGCTACTTTTGTTAATTACAAATCGACATCGTATATAATTCATGTATTACTTTCCGTTAGATCATTCGACACAAAACTGTTCGATGCTTGTTCTCTTAGGAAATCATTATCAAATTTGACGGAACTGGAGTGCTCTCATTGGCCCTTGCTATGCTGAGTACCTTGTACAAGTTTCTTTGGATAATTTGATCGTTAATGACTAAAACAACTACCCCCAAGTTTAACCGTAAAACTGGAATTTTATTGTACCTGAAAACCGTTAAATTCACCATAAATCATATACAGACTAGAAGGGTGCGTTCGAGGGCTCAAATCGAAGCCGACTTGATGAAATTTAAACCTATACTGGTTTCCTGATATTCCTGTACTTAAATTGTGATGATATTCATATCGGAGTGCGACTCTGGACTGCAGTCCAGAGCGACTCCAGTCGTTGCTTGCTGTTCCGTATTGGGTACCGCAGGATTTCCTTAACTCGTAGGTTGCAGAACTCTGCTGTTTATTATAGGTAAATCTGTTAGCTAGACAATACAATTGGTTTCATTCTGTTTCGTTACCGTTTGATATTTAATCTGTAATTTAGAAAATCGGGATGCATAACAGTCCCAACAGAATCAGGATTGACATATTAATAGTAAACAGTGTATAACTCTTGACGTGAAGATGCGATTGAAGATACTTATATTGCGTTGAAAACCTTACTGAAAACCCTAGAATTTATCCAACTGTAGAGCCACAAAAATCCGATCCCAACTGGGATCAAAATGCGTTGCGAAACGGACTTCTGATTCTGAAATTGGATTTCCAGCCGCGAGCGCTTAAAATGAAGTGGTTATAATTAATGATCCTGAAACCCGATTGGCTCGAAACTAAATTTGATGGATGGACAACTGAACATACTAATTACTACCTGTTTATCGTTTCGCTAAATTATATACGTACGTTCCATGATAAATCGTGCAAGTGATAGAATACTATTTTTGTGACACCTTAATCGTGCTTATATACTGTTCACGCATCATATCATAACCATATCATTGTAGTGATAACCTAGTGATATCGTGCATTTACCCAGTGTTAGATTTTAGTGATGATTGTGGCAAGTACGTCAGTGTTCGTGTATCCGTGATTAAGTGAAAGTGATACGTACTTGTACACAATCAGTGACCCTATTATTCTATTGCATTGTCGACGTCTGTGGGATGCGTGTACGTGTGACTATAAGTGGTATGGGACACTTATGGAAGCGCTTGCACGGGTGTCACAGATAAGGCATCTGACACTGCCATTTATCTTAGATATTAGTCGGGACGTGCTTGATGGAGGCCCTGCCTCCAGTTCTCGCGCAGACATGTCACGGATCGATTAGTATTTAGGGTTATGGTTAGCGTTTGATGTAGACCACGGGGTGTGGGGTAGTTTAAGTGTGAATTCAACAGAATCTCGGGAGTCCCATGCCGGCTTATATATTTAGGGAGATATATGGAGATTTACACGGTATGTGATATACACCGTGATATACATGTTACATGTTGGGCCCGTGGTCCCTTGCCCTTGGGTTCTACCCTTGGGTGGAGGACACTCACGAGTGGTTGACTCTCACACTTGGACTGACGATAGGCTTAGTGACCTGTACAGTGAGACTTAGAGACTGATAGGGATACTGGCATTTATATTCCTTATATACTGTGTTGGCATACGTGACATATCGTTCTACTGCTTTACTGCTCCGCTGCATTGATTACTGTACATTCATATTCATGCTGTCATTGATTTACTGTTGCACATATCTGTTACCATTGTTAGAATTATCACATGATTATATATATATATTATATTGCTATTGTGTCGCTCTGACGACCTGAGTATGCATGCTCAGTGTGAGGAGAAGATTTAGCCTGGACCAGAACTAGACGTGCATCACAGACTTCTTGACTTGCCATTCCGAATTACATTCGTTTGTTTCCCATCAGGTCAGTTTATATTATTGTTTCTTTCAGTTACTGCATTTCTCATTACCTGCGCATCATTTACTGTTTACCATGAAAAACTAGAAGCCGAAGTGTGACTACGGCAGGACATTTCCTTGACCGTAGGAGCATGGCTGGCCTTGTCTACCCCTCGTATTCCGTATTTTGGGAAGCGGGGCATGACACACGAACTTAGAATTTTCTTGATATCGGTTTTTGGCGATTTGTGATGATTATATAGAATCTGTATCACTCGAGAGCTCTGAAAAATAAGTTGCCATCACAGTGACATGTGCTGGCTACTAGGAATTTAACCTTGAAACCCGAGCCCCCAACTCCTCTTTCAGCCCGCCAAAATATTCTTCCTGGCCGCAATTTGCGGCCTGACCAGTGAGTCTTGGGCTGTTGTTTGGTCCATGGCTCCAGTGTCTGATATCTAGACCTACCCTATATGCAAAATCTCCTAATTTCACTTAGGGTAGAATCTGGGAGTGTTTCTCTAAGTTGCTGATTTTGATGTTTCCGACTTTGGAAAACTTGATATTGGTATTTGAGTTTGGACATGGTCGTTGTACGTTTGTACGTCAACGTTGATGGTTAATTAGTTATTCTTGCATGCGTGGGCTATAGGTTCTAACCTATGAGCACTTCGCGTGCCGTATCGGTTTTCGGATTTGGTTTTGATATCGTTACGATGTGTATTGATTTGTAGGTACTTTTGCGTGGACTTCTGAGACGACAAAGGAGATCAAGAAGCTCATCGGCTTCGGCTAAGCAAGAATATTGTAGGTGAGTATATCTATATCTATGGGGGAAGTCAGGTGGATGGCGTATAGCACCCCCGCAACCATAGTAATAGGAGAACCGATATATAGAATATATTTTGAGAAGCCTATGCTTATGAACTTACGGAGATGATTAAAAGATTAAGTACGAAATGACATGATGAAATGATGACATGAGTGGATATGTTGATATGAGGATATGAGGCGATATATATATATATATATATATATATATATATATATATATATATATATATATATATATAATGAAACGAGATGACATGAGTTGATATGTTGGCTTGAGGATGCAGGGCAATACACATATTTATATTCATATACCAAGATATGATGTGAGATTACATATATATACATATAAATAAGAATAAAATATGATATGATATACGAGACCATAAATCCGTACCCTTGTTTATGTATAGGACGATAGATCCTTAATTTGAATTGATGACACCGTACGATGGATTATAGTACGCGATGAGATATATCAGATGATTGATCCGCACTTGTGACTTGAGGATGATGTTCGATGATAGCGCCACATATGATACTATGAGACTGGATCTCCAACTTTTGGATTTTTTTGATTCGGAAAATCATTGATTTCTAAACGCCTTAGTGGATAATGGTGTATATTGATTAATCTAGATGTAGCTGTGTACCTTATACCGTTCGAGCTTATGTTGTATTTTCGTACTATGTTCCCAGCACTTACTTGTATATGGATTCGTCTACTAGTACACCTGCACTATTGCCAATGATGCGCATGTTACACTTACACAGATTTGCCGGCTCACACATTCATCATCGGTAATTGCAATGCCATATACACAGTAGAACTGCTATATCATTGCATTGCTTTTAACTGAAAAGTGCAATCATTGCTTAATAATTATCACATGACATGCATACATGACAACACTTGAGATACTTACAGTACCGTTCTATGCTTGCATATACTGCACTTTATGGTTACATGCATTGAGATGCTTTTTTCATGAGATCTCTCGATTTGAGAACTGTGGTTATATTTCAAAGAAAAATATGATTTGTTTTAGAAACGCGGTTTCTTATGATGTGATTTGTGGCGTCCACCATGAGTTTTCTCGGTTATGAGCTATGAGTTACCCGATTCGAGGAGTGAGATGCACCGTCTGCGGATACATGGTGGACCTGGTGCGGTACCCCGGGGCAAGAAGATCTATAGAAAGACGTTGAGCCCGATAGGGGAGCACTACTGATCGGTGATAGTTTGGGCTTGGCGGATATCCGGAGGATACCGACCGGAGTCGTATGATCAGATGGATATGAGGGCCGATCCGATGAAACGGAGCCCGAGATATGATGATTTACGTGTTGATGCTGGACACGGGTTTTTATAATATTTCGAGTGTTGATGATGGACACTCATGTTTTATGATGTTGATGTGTCGTTGATGGATACGTTGGATATTCACACACATACATGCATATGACTCAGATGACTTGATACATATACTAATACTGGCATGACATCATTATTGTACACATTTGTATACATGATCACCCTGGATACCACATAGTATTACCTTTATGTTAAAGTAGGACCTAGGGATTGTTGTTCATTCGATTTCTATCTGCTGATATTTTCTACTCACGAGTTGGCAACTCACCCTCATTGTGCCACAGTTTTCTTGCAGGTTCGACCGCTCGGATCAGTAGCGGCTCGCTGGCGCACAACTTTCTTCAGGGTGTTTTGCTTCGGTAGGTGGGATACACATTTGGATCGTGACCACCCTGTACCTATTTATTTCTTTTGTATCTAGTTAAAGTTCCATCAAACAGAAACCAGACTTTGTATATTTGGTAGGCCTAGACACAGACTTATATATTTCTTGAGGCTTAGAGCGAGATGGGTGTTTGTCTTTCTTTTGAGCTGGATAGTGTCTTGGGTTTACTTATTATTCTTTCTATGATTGATCTTCACCGTAGGGCGTCGTATATATATGTTTTATTGCGTGGTTGTGATTCCGCTAATTGGCGAAGAGCTAGCTCCCGCTTGGGGATGCCTATTTCATTGCATGTATATGGTTTTGGATCAAAATATACAAGGGAGGTGCTGCCCAAATTTAAAGGGAGAAAATATTTTCAAATATAGATACAAACTATTACTTATACTTTTAAAGGAAGGCTTGACTTCTTTATGTCGATGTTTCAAAACTGTACCTCCACTATTTTCCGCAAAAAATGTATAGATTTCTGGGCTTCGGGTTACTTGAATTACGGCGGGGTCCCGTAGACTTCACGTAATTCTCATGCCGGCCATGTGCCAATTCTTGGTCGTGACACAGTCGCTCACTGTCTCCATATGGCTCGGGAATGTACCCAACTAAAATCTGTTTGCACGACTCAGTAGAGCCGTGGTAGGGTACTAATCAAAGCACAGTGGGAACTCACACGAGACCAATGACGACCTCAGATCGACAAACTATCTGCACGCATGTCAACAAAGAACTGCTATCTGACGCTAGGTATAATTCCATCTAGCCAGTTCTCGGTGAGTCCATCCAGTGTACTCACCCCCAGTGAGCACCGGTATACAATCTTAGGTTCACCATACCAATGGCTGCGGGACCAATCCATCGCCCCTTGTCAGGGTCTAGATATGCATACACTAGTCTATTTTGGAGTATCAATGCCCAGTCTCGATACTCCTACGACTAGGGACATTTTAAGGATGTGCTTATAGACTACCCATCTTCCACAAGTATGATTTCCATCACAACGCTGGTAGTCAAGCAAAAATCCTACGGGCTTTATCAACATGTATACAAGATATAAAACACATCACATGTTATGATAAAGACAAACCAAATAGCATACTATCATATCGAGCAAGATTGTCCTGTACATACATATCCCTAGCATCCTATACAATGAAGGCCTCTGGGGCATACATATCCAACAATCTCCCACTTGCACCGAGGCCTGTAATTGGCGTATTATGTACCCAACGTCTGCACTAGAGCCAGTTGCTGGCGTACCGCATATCCAACACCTCGAACAGTCTCTCGAACTGGACTTGAGGGATGGCCTTGGTGAATGGATCTGCCGTGTTGTCCTTTGTATCTACTCTCCGCACCTCGATCTCCTGGCGATCCACGATCTCCCTGATCAGGTGATACAGCCTCAAGATATGTCTGGATTTCTGATGGGACCGTGGTTCCTTTACCAAAGCCATGGATCCGTTGTTATCAAAATACAAAGGTATTGGATTAGCAATGGATGGAACCACCTGAAGTTCAGAAACGAACTTCCTCATCCAGACTGCCTCTTTTGCGGTATCGTTAGCAGCGATGTACTCAGCCTCCATCGTCAAGTCTGCTACAGTGTCCTGTTTGGAACTCTTCCAACAGACCGCCCCTTCGTTGAGAGTAAACACATAACCCGAGACAGATTTAGAGTCATCCTTGTAACTTTGGAAGCTAGAGTCGGTAAAATCCTCGATATTGAGGTCCCCATTAGCGTACACCAAGAACATCTCCTTAGTCCTTTTTAGGTACTTAAGAATGTTTTTTTACTGCTATCCAATGTTTCTCACCTGGGTTGGACTGATACCTGCTTACGACGCTAAGTGTGTAAGCTACATCTAGTCTGGTACATAATATCGCATACATTATCGACCCTACCACCGAAGCATAGGGTACTATGCTCATGTGAGCTTTCTCCTCATCAGTCTTGGGAGACATCTTTTTGGAGAGGGTGATTCCGTGACAAGCGGGCAAATTACCGCGCTTAGAATCTTCCATACTAAACCTCTTTAGTATGGTGTTTATGTATCTTGACTGTGAAATTCCCAACATTCTTTTAGATCTGTCACGATAGATCTTAATCCCCAGAATGTACGAGGAATCACCCAGGTCTTTCATAGAGAACTTCTGTGACAAGAATAGCTTGGCCGATTGTATCATAGGAATATCATTTTCTATCAGGAGAATGTCGTCTACGTATAAAACGAGGAATACCACAGTTCTCCCTACAATCTTTTTATAAATACAAGGTTCATCTACATTTTTGATAAAGTCAAATTCATTGACTGTCTCATCAAAGTAGATGTTCCAACTCCGCGATAGTTTCTTTAATCCATAAATAGATTTAAGCAACTTGCACACCTTTCCGCTGGTCCCACTGTCTATGAAACCTCTGCTTGATCCATTTAAACACACTCTTCTAAACTTCCATTTAGAAAAATGGTTTTAACATCCATCTGCCAGATGTCATAGTCATGGAAGGCGGTAATGGTAAGTAGGATCCGAATGGATTTAAGCATAGCCATTGGTGAAAAAGTTTCGTCATAGTCCAATCTTGGTCTTTGACGAAAACCTTTAGCAACAAGTCTAGCTTTGTAGGTTTCTATCTGACCATCTACACCAATCTTCTTTTTGAAGATCCATTTGCATCCTACGGGTTTTACCCTGGTAGGAGCAAAATCCAAAGTCCATACTTGGTTTGTGTACATGGATTCTATCTCGGATCGCATAGAATCCAGCCACTTCACCGAGTCTCTACTCGTGATGGCTTGCTGAAAACTAGTCGGCTCATCATTGTTGATGATGCAATCTTCTTGATTCCCATCTACGAGAAAACCGTAGTATCTCTCGGGTGGATGGGACTGCTTACTAGATCTTTGGAGTGGTGTAGGTACGTCCGGTTCTATTTAAATCTTTGGTTCTACTAAGTTTTCAGTAATAGTTTGTGGTTTTGGAATTTTTTCCAGCTCTATTGCGCTCCCACTTATCTCTTTTTCAAGAAATTAAGTTTCCATGAAGCAGGCATGATGAGAAACAAAGACCTTTTGTTCCTCAGTGTAATAGAAATAATACCCCCCAGAATTCTTGGGGTATCCCACAAACTTACACAATACTGAACGTGCCTCGAGCTTGTCCGGATGAACTTTTTTAACAAAAGCAGGACAACCTTTTATCTTTAGATACTTAAGACATAGTTTCTTCCCACTTCACATTTCATATGGAGTGGTAGGCACAGACTTAGTTGGAATCTTATTCAATAGGTATGCAGCAGTTTCTAGTGCATAACCCTACAAGGAGGGGGACAATTCAGCATTACTCATCATGGAACGCACCATATCGAGTAAGGTGTGATTCCGTCTTTCTGATACACCATTGTGTTGTGGTGTGTATGGAGGAGTAAACTGAGAGAGAATTCCATTCTCTTTTAGATATTCCAGGAACTCGGCTCTTAAATATTCACCACCCCGATCAGATCGGAGCATCTTGATATTTTTGCCGGTTTGCTTTTCAGCTTCGTTCTTATACTCTTGGAATTTCTCAAAGGCCTCGGATTTATGTTTCATTAAAAATACATGTCCATACCTTGAGAAATTATCTGTGAAAGTAATGAAGTAGGAATATCCACTTCTTGCATGCGTAGACATTGGCCCACACACGTCGTTGTGTATGAGTCCTAGGAGCTTAGTAGCTCTTTCTCCATATCCAGAGAATGGAGTTTTTGTCATCTTTCTTCTGATACATGATTGACAAGTTGCATATGGTTGATACTAAAATGAATCTAAGTATCCTTTTTATGTAACTTAGTCAGTTGTATTTCATTGATATGACCAACTCTACAATGCTATAAGAAAGCTTGGTTGATTATGAAATCTTACTTTTTAGTGTGTTTTGGATGTTGAAAACTTGATGTTGATTAAGAATGTATATTCCGTTATTAAGTGTATCCGTCCCAATCATTTCATGATTTAGGTGAATGTTTATGACATTGCTTTCAAGTGCAAAATTATATCATTCATTTGATAACAAAGATACAGATATAATATTACACATCATACTGGGTACACAAAAGCAGTTACGCAATAACAAAATATGTCCACTCGCCAATCCTAGATGATATTCTCCTACCGCAACAGCATCCACACTGGTTCCGTTGCTAACCCTGAGGGTCATATCACCTTTCCTCAAAACTCTACGGCTTCTCAGTGCCTGTAATGAATTACAGATGTGAGATCCTGATCCGGTATCCAATACTCAGGAAGTAGAGTTTATAGAGAAACAATTTTCAATCAAGAACACACCTGAAGCCGAAACCACAACTTGCTTCATGTCCTGACTTTTGGCTTTTAGGGTCTGGCAGTCCTTCTTCCAATGTCCCTTTTTCCGACAGTAGAAGTATTCATCTTTTGTGGCTGCCCCATATTCTTTTCATTTCCCTTTCCCTGCACCTTCTGCACATCTCCCCTCGATTTGGTGGGGGCCTTCTTCTTCTTCCCTTTGGCTTTAACCTTGGATTTAGCAAAAGAAGATTCCCCAATAAATAGAGCGGGTGTTTCCTTGGTTTTCTTTAAGGTGCCCTCTGCCACCCTCAGCATGTTGAGAAGCTCAGGAAGTGAAACTTCTATCCTTTTCATATTGAAATTCAATATGAATTGGGCATAGGTGGAGGGAAGGGATTGTAGAATTAAGTCGATGTACAACTCATTCTTCAATGTAGTTCCCAGGCTTGCGAGCTCTTCTATGAGAGAAATCATCTTTAGGACATGGTCCCCAACAGATGATCCGATAGCCAATCTCGCTTGAAACAATTTCCTCGAGGTCTCATATCTTGCAATACGAGATTGCTCTCCATATAAATTTTTGGTATGGAGAAAAATAGAAGCAAGGTCCATCTTCTCGTGCCGCCTCTGATGTTCATTATCCATGGAGGCCAGCATGAGGTACTTGGCTTTCGCGCAATCAAGATCCCAGGTCTTATGGACCTCAATGTCCGCGACCGAGGATTCTGGATCGGGAATAAGGGGAGCTTTCGTCGTGAGGACGTATGCGACCTTATCATATGTAAAGGCCATATGTACATTCCTTATCCAGTTTTTATAATTTGGCCCAGCGAGTTTATTTTTATCTAGTATTAGCTTAAGTCCTATCATGGTCGTTGCAATTAGGAGAGAGAGAAAAGAAACACTCAGCATATGCTTTTGCAAGTTTAGATTGGTTATTAGTTTACCTAAACAGAATGACTCTCACTGTTTCCTCGAATTCTTCTTCAAACCCTGAAAGAAGAATTAGTCAGGATTAATTGCACCTCACAATTCTTGCTTAACCTTTCGGTCAAGCTAGTGTCGGTACTTCGAGAGAGGTTTTCCAACGCTTTCGCGAAGTTCCTTAATTACATAACCTCTTTTCCCTGGAGGCGTAGCCCCGCTAACACCGTTCTAGGCACTTACTTAGTTTATAGCATTGATTTTAAAGTGAAAAATTCTCTCGAAGAGTAGCGGATACTCAAAATAGAATCAGGACCTAACTATCATTGTGTGATCGTTTTGAAGGAAGCCTACCAAAAACACCACACTCCAGGAGGTATGCAACACTAGCAAGTTTCCTGTATGTATGAAACCCCCGATGTGATTTTTGTCCCGAGCGCTTATAACCTTGACGAAGGTCAAAACATCATAAGTCGCAAGTCAAGTTCAACCCGTCATTGTCCAGATTAATCTAGATCCATTTGTACAAGCCCTTGACGAAGGTCAAAACAGCTGTACGCCTGTCATAGATTAATGCATCTATCTATGCTACAGATAAGCATCCACTAGCTACCAAACACTATACTTTGGCGAATGTCAAAACACATAGCATGAATACTAGTAGATACCTATCTGAAATGATAGAGGGCTACAGCCGGTTTTGGCAAAAATCGTTAACGTAATGAACTTGATATAGTCGAAGGAACCGAATAGCTTTTGAAAAGGAGTAGTTTAAGCTCCGCTTTTAAAAATTTCTTTTTGAAGAAAACCGAGTGGTTTTGTAATTGTTCCAACGACATCAGATTTTAGGTTTATTACTTTGCATTAATCAATATTAATGCGGTCCCATCAATTAACTTTATCATTGCAGAAAATAAACGAAAATAGAACGTACGCTTATACCACCCGTATTCGCCACGGGGCCCCATCATGCACCGTTAGGTTACTTAACTAATGGCAGAGCGGGGGCTGGACTAGCGCGGGTGCAAAACATAAGCAACGTTTATTATATATATATAATCTCTCTCTCTCTCTCTCTCTCTCTCTATATATATATATATAGCCATTCGTCTCACGCAATGATAGTCATTCCAGACCACAGATCACAGCATCACAGATAAATATATTGGATATACTAGGATTTTCGTGTTTCGTTTTAGTCTAGAACGAAAAACGGATTTCACAGTCGTGATGAATAACCAAATCCCACCCTAGACCCCTACGGGTGCGGCTAACTACCCGCCAAATTTCCGAAGTGAAGCAACCCTCCTCAATAAAATGAGTAGGTCACTCGGCACTTCAAGAACCCGGTAGTTTGTGCACCCTTCCTTGGGTCTATCCTAGATGCAAGAAAAATAAATAAAATAATACAACGGTGGTTACAATCTCAACCCGGATGTGCCCCGCAAAAGAATATTACATCAATTTACAAATATACATGAATGAAAGAAAAGAACACTTTTCTCACATCCCTCGGCTATTCATTCACGACGATCCAAAACTTCATATACACAAACCATCAAGAAGATACAAGATATGTGCAACCCCCACTAATCGACATATAGAAATTAGCAGACGTTTAGCAACACATATACAATCACAAAACACATGTTAGCAGAAACTTAGAATTTCGATTGAAGATAACATTCCGTGTTTACCCCATGCACAAACCAGTACACAAACAAATCTGGGTAAAAACCGCATATGCCAAAAATCATATTTCCAAGGAATAGAACCACAGAAAAAATTAAGAGCAAATCGACCATAACTCGGCCGCGGATTCGCGGCTAAACCATCTGTTTGGCCACAGTTACACGGTCTAGTTGGTGGATTAGGTTCTCGAAATTTTTTCTTGTTCTTAAATTATCCTGCATATATTTTTACGGTCACTGAAATAATTTTTTGAACAGTTTTGAAAATCCACAGCAAGCATGAAATGGAAATTTCGGACAATTTTTCCGTCGATCGAAATTCTAACCACTTCCTAATTAGCTAGTTAAGGTTTCAGTAGGCTCTGAGACCAGTGTAAGTTGATGTCGCACACCCTGTGGGTTCGCGGCGAGGCGGAATTCACAAAAAAAACGATTTTTAACTTGCAACATCGACCAAAACTCCAGTATCTTTACGGAAATCCTAACTAGCAAAACTACAAATGGGTTCTAAACTACTTTTGAAAGAGTTTTATACCTCTAGAGTTCAAGTCCTTCGGGTCTTCTTCTTTTCTTCTTATGCTCCTAGACGGTTTGTATCAAACTCTTTCATCGGCCTCCTCGTGTCGAAGATGATCCACCCGAGAGTCTTTGGTTCTAGCTTCAACTTCAAAAATGAGGTAACTAAGGTATCTAGTTTGCTAATTTAGATAGCGTAGAAGATGTAAAATGTTAATTAGACCATTTTATCTTAAGAAACTCTAGGATTCACAACACATGTGAGGGTTAGGGCTTGAGAAAGGAGGAGAGGAAAAATGGGGAGAGAAAGAGCAAACACAAATGAGCTAGAGTGAAGAGGCAAGTGAGGAATGGCTAAGTCATTCACAATAATCAAGCATGCAATATTTTCAATAGAAAATTAGCAAACTATACTTGAATAGTAAAGTCAAATGAAATAACCAAATGAATTAGCCATGCTTCAACCATGCCACAAATATCCTCATTTTCCACCTCATTAATCTATTTCCAAAAATAGATAAATCCAACAATGAGGTGTCCCCTTCTAGAAGCATATCTTGTAAAATTATAAGAATGCCCTCACCGTATATACATACCCATATTCGTACTACAAAAATACGAATACAATGAGATAAAAATAATCCAATAATATAATACTAGAATCTGGTTTAAACTAAAGCCCGCTAGTATTATCCGTCCAAACAACATCCGTACAGCTAGTGCACGTATATGATTGGAACCTTGCACGTTAAACCATACGATCTCTACATCGTTTCGTCCGAACCAGAGAAACCCTCTGTGTGGGACTCTAAAGACTCGACAGTATGCTGGCAGTGGGTTTAACCATAAGTCCGTCAGTGGCACTAGCTGTACGTAACGGCTATCCAGGTACCTATCGAAAAGAAGGCCGACGAGCGAACTCATCCGAACCTCTACTGAGCTTGTCCGTGATAATCTCCGTGCAGACCGGTCTGTTCGTCTGAGAGTATCGCATGCCAGGTCTAGGGGGGTGGAAAACGTCAGACCCCTAATAACCTGACAAGTCATGTCGGTGTGGCTCAAGACCATCCGAGAATCTACTGGTCCAACTACCAGTAATTCTCAATCCGCCATGGCCAGGGACTTATGGTGTTGGTCAACCGATCACAGCGCGACATCGACTCCCTATACCGGGAAAGACGAATCCTCAACAGTCCCTTACTGCCTCCATGTGGCTCTGGACTGTACCCAACTAAAACTTGTTTGCACGACTCAGTAGAGCCGTGGTAGGGTAGTAATCAAAGCACAGTGGGAACTCACACGAGACAAATGACGACCTCAAGACGACATACTATCTGTACTTATGTCACCAGAGAACTGCTATCCGACGCTAGGTATAATACCATCTAGCCAGTTCTCGGTGAGTCCGTACAGTGTACTTACCCCAGTGATCACCTGTATACAATCTTAGGTGCACCATACCAATGGCCGTGGGACCAATCCATCGCCCCTCATCAGGGTCTAGATATGTATACACTAGTCTACTTTAGAGTATCGATACCCAGTCTCGATAATCTCCAAGATTAGGGACATTTTAAGGATGTGCTTATCGACTACCCAGCTCCCATAAGTATGATTTCCATCACAACGCTGGTAGTCAAGAAAAAATCCTATGGGCTTTATCAACATGTATACAAGATATGAAACACATCATATGTTAAGATAAAGACAAACCAAATAGCATACTATCATATCGAGCAAGATTGTCCTGTACATATATATCCCTAGCATCCTATACAATGAAGGCCTCTAGGACATATATATTCAACACATAGAACCAGGCGATCCAGTCTCAACGGCTTTGAGAGGACAACCATCCAATTCTAGAATCTGGCAGCTCAGGCACATCTTCATGGGATAACCTATATTATATACATTACAAATATGACTCAAAGGTCCAAATGAAAGAATATAAATTTTGGCAGGTCACAAAATAACATGAATTGAAAATACAACAGTTGTATACATCACATTCACACGAGGGGCTATTCAAACGCGACAATCCATACCAAACCATACACACCATCACATTCTAAATGTGCAACCTAGTCTAATTGATCCACATCAATTAAGCTACGTTTACCAACTTATATCCTTATACATGTTCAAACTAACTTTATCAAACACTTGATCGAGTTAATTTAAAGCCGATACCCAAGAATTCAACTTACAAAGTCATACACATCGGATTGCAAAAGAGTCAAAATTCGACGTGCACTCGGCACTCAAAACCCACTCATTTTATCAAAAATCAAGTCTTCGGAAGACACAAATTGAGCCCGAGAGCCCTATAGGGACTCGAGCTCGACCCCATAACCCCTCCCTACTTTTTAGACCCTGATTTAGCCCCAATTTGGGGCTAATTTAGGACCGATTCAGCCCCTGGTTCGGGGCTGAATCGACCTCGGTTCAGCCCTAAATTTAGGGCTGAATCATCCAAGATGTGGAAGGGTTCAGGTTCTCTCTTGAGCCCTTGCATAGTTCTCGGTCCAAACCAAGAACCCCCGGGATCGAGTAGACATTAAAAATGAGGGGATTTTCATGCAAATTTCAAAACTAGTTTTGTAAAAATTGGGGTTTTAAATTCTGTAGCTATCATAAACAACTACTGGTAGATGGATTGGCTCTAATACCATGTAATTTTATGGTGCTAGGGTCGCAACACCTGCGGACCGTGGCGAAAACATAGAATTTTTTTTCTAAACATAACACTACAAACTCAAAACCAAGATCATCTAAGAATTAGTAATTGTAAATCAACTAAAAGCTAAGCTATATAAAAGTTTATAGGGGGACACAATCTTTGTAGCATGTCCACACTCAAGTGAAAGACCCAAGTTAAGATAAAAGGTATAGGGATCGAGCTTAATCCATGACCGCTTTGTCGAAAATGATCCACTTCGAAAGCACCCAAACCTATGCTTCAACTCTACAAAAGAACATTTTTTTGTGAAGCTACCTACTTTCACAAATTACTAGAATGAGAGAGGAAGAAGATATAGTGATCAGGCTCTCTCATTTTCTCTCTTGTTTTTTCTTTTACTCTCATCATATGAGAGAGAAGACGAGGTTGGAAAATGAGATGGGTATCTCTCCTTTTCTCTCTTTTCTATCATATATAAGATAGAGGGGATGAGAAATATCTCCTCAAGTGGTCCCTACTTGCCTACATGCCTTCACAAGTCTCTTTGTCACTAAATGACAAAGATTAGTTTATGTATCATATACATATACTAAATACTTGAGAGAGAGTATAAGTATAATACTAGTATCCACATCATATATGGTTATTAAGTCAACACTTGATTTAATAATCCGGCTCGAAATAAATCGGCTAGTATTATCAGGCATTTGAATAATATACGTGTATCTCATACATGTGTTTAATCGAACTACCGCACGTATCAACTGTTAGGACCCTAGTGCTCACGCCGCAAGACTTGCGGCGAAGACAGAAGCGAAAACAAAATTTTTATAGCAAGCCCTAACGACCAATACCCTAGAATTGATTCCAAATACTAAACTAGATAACAAAACAAATAAAGTTAGGGTCTAGCTACCTTTGTAGCATGTCCGCTTAATCGTGGAAGGCCCCTACACCTCTCTAAGGACTCTAGCTCGGCTCTGACATCACCGGGAATGAGCATGCACACCGATCCTCCTCATAAAAAATGTCTACCTGAGAGAATCCGATAACGAGCTTTAGCTTCACACCAAGATGCCAAAGTGAAGCAACTCACAACCTAAGCTTGCTAAGAATAGGTTGTGGGGGATGTAGTGGAGTGAATCTCTGGTTTTTCTCTCTTTTTCATTTTTCCATTCTCATTTTGAAGCTAGGCATAAAGAAGAAGAGAGGAAGAAGAATGAATAATAATTCAAATCCATACCCAACATAATCCTTTTCTTTCTCTTTTTAATCGTAGAGAGTGGGTGGATGAGTGACTCACCCCAATGAGTCACACATCCACACTCTTCACAAAGCATCTAAAATAAAGTGGAAAAGTTGTGTACAAATACACATACAAATAAACACACACACACACACAACCAAATATGTATCAAAATACATATACCCATATTCGTATCAAAATACGAATAACCGTATTCGTATTGAGATAAAAATGCATGTATGCGTATTAAAATACAAATACCCGTATTTATACAAGTACTCATATTCGTATAAATACCGTATTCGTGTCAAAATAAAAATACCCAAAAGAGAGATAATGAGAGATATGATACTAGCTCACAATGAACCGGATATCTTTCAAACCTACTAGTATTATCAAAACTTCCGATTAAAGTACGTGCAATAAATACATGTATTTAATCGAACCCGAGTGCGTATTAAAATATGCACACACTACACCGTTCCGCCTGAACCAGGAAACCCTCTGTGCGGGACTCTAAAGACTCGACAATACGCTGGCAGTGGGTTTAACAACAAGTACGTCAGTAGCACTAGCAGTACGTAACGGCTACCCAGGTATTGAATGAAAGGAAGGTCGACAAGCAAACTTGTCTGTACCTCTACAGAGCCTATAAGTGACAATCTCCGTACTGTCTGGTCTGTTCGTCTAAGAGTATCGCATACCGGGTTTAGGGGGTAGATAACGTCAGACCCCTAATAACCCGATAAGTCATGTCGGTGTCAAGCCCATTACCAACCGAGAAACTACTAATCTCCAATCAGTAAATCTCATCCGCTATGGCCAAAGATTTATGGTGATGGCCAACCGAACACAACGTGACATCGACTTCCTATATCAGGAGAGACGAATCCCTAATGATCGCTTACTGCCTCCATGTGGCTCGGGACTATACCCAACTAAAATATGTTTGCATAAATCAGTAGAGCCATGGTAGGGTAGTAATCTAAGTACAATGAGAACTTACACGAGATAAATGACGATCTCAGGTCAACAGACTACTTGTACTCATGTCAATTGAGAACTGCTATCTGACGATAGGTATAGTACCATCTAGATGTTCTCGATGAGTCCATCCGGCGTACTCACCTCCAGTGAGCACCTATATACAGTCTTAGGAGAAACACACCAATGGCTATGAGACCTGCCACTGCCCCTCGTCGGGATCTAGAAACGTATTTACTAGTCTACTCTGGAATATCGATGCCCAGTCTCGATACTCCCATGACTATGCACTTTTAAGGATGTGCTTATTGACCACCCAGCTCTCACTAGTATGATCATCATCATAACTCTGGTAGTCAAGCAAAGATCCTGCGAGCTTTATCATTATGTATTTATGACACATAATAAAACGTACACACATCAACGACAAAAGACAAACTAGATAGTATACTATCATATCGAGCAAGATTGTTCTAGATATATAGGTCCTCCTTCAATTATCATAATCGTCTACTTTCGATTACAATAATTGCCTTGAGGGCATTATAATCAACAATCTCTCACTTTGCACTTAAGGCCATTTATTGCGGTATCGCATACCCACGGCTCGTGTGCTACCGAATACCCAACTTCTCTACTAACAACTCGTGTGTTCGAGAAATACCCTTGGTGAATGGATCCGCTACAATGTTTCTAAATTTCTCTTTCTAAATCTCAACTTTGCGGAGATCAAATATCTCCTGAACTGAGTGATTCCCTATCTTAGAATTTGTCTGGATACCTGATGGGACCATGTTCATAAATGGACAACTTTATCCAACAAACTTCTTAGGCTGTATCATCCGCCGATCATAATTATCAACCCGCGCCATGTCTATCTCAGTATTCTACTTGGAACTCCGTCTAACATACTGCTCCTCATAAGAGGATTAAACCTATAACTCTGACAGGCACTTTGTCATCCAGGTCACCTTGGAAGCTAGGTGTCACGCCCTGCTTCCCGGTAAACGGCGAAGGGGATGCGACGATGCCGCTACGTATATACTCAGAAGTACATACGCTAAGCGTATCTAAGCAATATAAAAGTAAAAGTACACAAGAGATAAGATATAATAAAACAACAACTTTATTTATTAACATTCTTTTGTACAATGCATGAAAAAGTAAATACATCTGAAAAACAGCAATGCCTAAACAATGGCATAACAGAAATGGAAAGTACTGAAATGAAATGTGTACAATGAAGCTAGAGCTCTGGGGCATAGGCAAGCTGATCCAAATCTTCAGTGGTAGGCTCGATCTCCTGAGTGTCCAGATCACCTGACAACATTCCAAAGAAGAAAGAGAAGGAATGTCGTCAGCGAACAATCGCTCGGTAAGTCCCAAAGATAAGGGAGAAATAGAATAGACAGAGAGTAAGAGAGAGAGTGTGTAGCTTTTAAAATTGTATTATTTTGTTATATTGTTGTATTTAATGTTAAACCTGTTGTTATCGTAAATTCAAGGGTGAATGTCAACCAATCTCAAGAGTGTTCTCAAATCCAACAGGCTCCAATCCAGGGGTAGGGAACCACGGGCCTGAATCAAATGTTAGTAGCGGGACTTCGACCGTCGTCGATATATTCTAAACTCAACAGGCCACAGTCCAGGAGTATGGAAACACGGGCCCTCATGATAGCTTGCTTGTGTTAGTAGACATGGATTCATGATCTAGGGGGACTCTTGAGATTTTGTTGGATTCACGCATGAACTATCCCAATACCCCGTGTATTTATTGTATTGATAGTAATGATTGTACTGATGGTATTGTATTGTATTGTATTGTCTTGAAAATTGAATTGTATAGATGACTTGCTGAAACCATGATATCAGTAAATGAATATAACTGGAGCATCATGGATGTAACTGGAGAATCATATATATCCATGGTTCGGTTCAGTCAATACAGATTGAATAGATTGAATGTATTGAATATATGAATTCATGGATTCATGTTGAATTGTTATATTGTAAATTGTACTTGAATCATATTCAAGTCAGATTATAATGAGTCTCATTCTGAGTCAGAACAATTAGAAAAGAAATTGAAGTCCTGATTGTTTTGATGTTATCAGTAACCGCTGTACATGGGCGGCAGGATTTGTGTCTTTTTCAAAGACGATTACCGTGTTGATAACACCGTTGTTAAGTTGTCTACCTTAAATAGACAAGCACCCACTTCTCCGGCTCCCTGAGGCTCAAGAGATTGGTCCCGCTTAAACCTATGTTTACTAGGGTCCTTAGGGTAATTTAAAGAACTTGAGGGGGTTTTATGTAAAAATAATTTTATATACCTTTCAAAATACACCCCAAGTATTTAATTATCGTCTTTAGAGTTGTAATAATTTTAGATTTTATATTTGTGATATTTCTAGTGAAAATAACCTACTTTTCATAATATATGGTATTAAATTGTAATATTGAATTTGTATGGAATTCATGGTATTTTAATGTAAAGTGATTCTTTGATTTGGAAAAGTTGGAATATTTATATTATAAAAAATAGGTATTTTGATATTACATATATATATATATATATATATAGAAAATAAATTTTAATATATATTATAATTCTAGAAATCACATTTTTTAAAGATTTTCGTATTTTAAACCTTTCGAGACCGAATGCTCCTTGCGGAGGTCTGCATATCGCACTACTAAGCTCAGAGATGTGTGATAATCCACACCATCCTAGTCGGGTTCCCCAAAATTGGTTGTAGTGGCACTTTGCAAAGATTTATAAAAATACTTAAACCTTTAGAAAACGGTTTTATTAACTCATGGTATCTATTTGAAAGGTTTCGTTTTCCCGTATTCTATGTTCCCGAAAAGTATTGTGCTATGTTGCATATGGGTGTTGTGAGGAGGTAGGTCATTACCTCGTGATCTAATTAAAGGTATAGCAAGATTGTGATGGTTTAAATGTCGAATTTAAACTACATGGTATTTTACTGAAAAAGAGTGGTAAAAGTTACAAAATGAAATATATTATCATGAAACTTATTCAACATATTTGATAATGTTTAATAGTCAACATGTAATGGTTTAGCATGATTTTATTTAAGAAAAAAGTGAGGTTTTAGGAAGAACCGGATCGGAAATCGGATTTACTCCGATTCCGTCGGGTTTTGGAAATACGTATTTTTAGAATAGCAAAGTGAAGAGGGAGAAGGGACTTACGGGTTTAGCTTAAAGGGGAGAAGGAGAGGGATCGGGAGGAGGCGCCGGTGCATCGTTTCGTCGCCGGGATCTCCTAGGGTTGTCGTCGGAAGATGGCCGGAGTTTCGCCCCTTTGCTCACTTCAAATGCACACTAAGATTTCTATAGATTTCATGAGAGTTTTGATCAGAATTTTGGAGTGAGAGGGGTGTGTGTAGGGGTTGTATTTATAGGGTAAGGCTAGGGTTTAGGGTAGGTGAAAGGTTGAATTGAAAAAAATGTAGTAAATTGTAATAAAATGTAATAAAACTGGAGTAATTTGGGTTTTAAAGAGGCTCTGGAACCGATCCAAGGAAATAAAGTGTGCAGGGGTACTGGGGAGTCCAAGATCCATAACTTTGCTGTTGGCGACTCGGCGGTCCGGCCTAGTCCGGCCGGCGGCGGCGGGCCGAGTCGGCCGAGGTGCCGGCCCGAGTTGGCCGAGTCGGGTCGGGGCTGCTGCCACGTGTCCCCCATCGCTTGGTGTAGCCCTTGGGTCAGTTTGTTTTACATGTGTAGTGGGGTTTTTATGAGTTATGCACGTATAGGCTCTTGGGCTTCTAGAAATTTAAAAGAAAACAATATTAAAAATAAAGCGGGGTATGGGATTTGAACTCTGGTGGCTTGGTTCATCAGTGCAAGGTATTACCAATGAGCTAGAAGCTCCTTCTTGCTATTAATTAGCAAAACAAATATTTAACTTGTGCTCAGGCAAAAGTACCCCTTTCTTTAAATTTTGAATTTTTTTTTCCAGAAAGTTGTACAGGAAATTCAGGGTTGTTACACTAGGATCGGTAATCACCTCTTGAAGAAGGCAGCCATTACCACATCCTAAGAACATTCTGATATGTTCTTTATCACTTCCTTTTGTTTCTCCAGGATTAATATCTGCTTACTACACTAAGTGCAAAAAGCAATTTCTGCTTTGGTACTTGATATTGCATGATTGACCCAATTGGCAAACCAATTGGTATGTTATTCATGCGAGTTCCTCTCCACATCGATTTAGAAGACATCTCTTTAGAGTGGGTGACTCCATCACCTGCAAGTACACCACCATACCAGAAGTCTTACATTCTAAAATACTTTAGAATGGTGTCCAAATACCCAAATTGGGACCTTCCCAAATCTAGATCTAACGACATAGATCTAGTTAACAGAATCCCTGATATATTATTCATATCTTATATGGAGAAACTTTTGTGACAACCACACTTTAACCGATTGCAGTATAGGAATTGTTAGGAATATGTATCCCCTAGAGGTTATTATTGTATGATATAGTGGATACTTGGACATATATATAGAGGACTATCTTGCTCGACATGATAGTATGCTATCTGGTTGCTCTTTATCTTAACATGTACACTAGTATTATTATACTGTCTCTCTGATACATGTTGATAAAGCCCTTAGGATGTTGACTTGACTACCAAGACTATGATGCGGATCATACCAGTAGGGCTTGTGTAGTCCACAAGAACATCCTTTAATAGTTCATAGTCGAGAGGATATCGAGACAGTGCATCGATATTCCAGAGTAGACTAGTGTGTACATTTCTTGACCCTGTATGGGGCGATGGTTGATCCCACAACCATTGGTGTTTGACATCAGAGATTGTATACAGGTGCTTATTAGAGAATGGGTACACCGAACATGACTCACCGAGAACTCCTAGTTGGTACCATACCTATCGTCAGATAGCAGTTCTATGGTGACACTTGTACAGGTTAGTCTGTAGACCCGAGATCATCATAGTGTCTTGTGTGGTTCCCACTGTGCTTTGATTTCCTCCTTACCATGGCTCAAAAGATTCATGCAAACAGGTGGATTTTGGGTACAGTCCCAAGTCACATGGAGGCAGTGAGCGATAGGAGGGGTTTCGTCTCTCCCGGTATTGGGAGTTGATGTTGCGCTATGCTCGATTGGCTATAACAGCAAGTCCTTGGCCAGGGCTGATGAGATTTACTGGAAAGTGTTATCAGTAGTTTCTCATACAGTTATAGGCCACACATCGGCATGACTTATCAAGTTACTGGGGTCTGACGATTCCACCCCTTGACTCGATATGCGACATATCAGACGAAGAGATCGGACTGTACGGTAAGTGTTGCTTATAGGCTTTGCGGGAGTTTGGACAAGCTTGCTTGTTGATCTTCTATTCGTTCAATATCTGGGTAGTCGTTACGTCAAGCTAGTACCGCTGACGGCTTGTGGGTGACTGATGTGATCATTATCTACTGCTAGTATATTGACGAGTGTTTAGAGTCCCACACAGAGATTTCCTAGCTCAAGCGAAAAGAAGTAGGGCACATATGGTGATATGAGCGGGGGCTTGATTAAATAAGAGTATGTGATACCGTATTCTAATCTCGCGATATTTGATATCAGTCTGGTTATATGAGATATGACCGAACTATTGAATCAAGTGTTGATTCAATGGTATATGTATATATTGTTAATATATATTTGATATATACTTGTGTATTTGATATTAGCCGGATTATATTTGATATAGAGGATTATTAAATCAAGTGTTGATTTAATATATATATATATATATATATTAACTTGTATTGAATATTGGTTGGTTATATGTGATATAACCGGGTTATTGAATCAAAGTGTTGATTTGATAAAATGATTTACATATAAATGATATTCGTCGGTTATATATGATATAGTCGGATTATTGAATCAAGTATTGATTTAATAATTTGATATATATTTATATTTGATATATTAATTTATATATATTAACTAATATTAATGCTCACTAAAGATTTTATTCTCTTCTAATACATTTAATATATATGTGATATATATTAATATATGTATTTAACTATTGTGTCAATGGTGGATGATACATTGAACATGGGTGTATGAGACTCACACCAAGATTAAAGATTATTTGGGTGATTATTTATTAAGAGAAAGATTAGAAATGAGTTGGAAATGAGCATGGCTTAGATGCTTGTAGAAGCATGTAGAAGCCATGACTCATTCCACCAATTTTGTTTTACTCTAGATATTTTCTCACCCAACCATTTTTAATCTTTAGCCCATGGTTAACTCTCACACTTATCACTTGAGATATTTTCTTCACCCAAGTTCATCTTCTTCCTCTCTAGTTTTTCTTGAGTTGGAAAAGAAAAAGAGAAATATATTTCTAAAGTGAGCAAAATTTCTACTTCATCAACCTACACCCATCTAGCCCATTAGTTTAGATTTTTGGCTTCACTAATACTTGATTAGTGAAGCATTAGCTTGAGTTAGAGAAACTTTAAGGTAGATCATCTTCGGCATCGAAGATCCATTAGCAAGCTCTTTCCTTTCACCAAGTGGAGCCTAAGAAGAGTTCTAGGGACTACTACTTGGAGCTTTAAAAGTGAAGGACCGATCTACAAAGGTTGTATTCTCTATTCACTTAGTGTAAAACTTGTTTACATGCCTAGAAAACTCTAATACTTTAGTTGGAATCTAGATTAGTGTAGCTTAGACCTCTAGATTTTTTAAAATTGCATACTTGATGCATGCGGAAACCTAGTAGAGGTGCTAAAACACACTTTAGGAATATCACTTCCTATCAGGAGTATATCATCCAAATCTTAAGACAATACTCCCTACAACTTTCTTACTAGGTTTATCTGTTGTTTTGATGAAGTCAAACACCTTGACTTTCACATCAAAGCAGATGATCCGTCTCCGCTATGCCTCCTTTAGTCTATGAATAGACGTAAGAAACTTGCACACCTTCTGCTACTCCCACTGACTACGACAACCCTATAGCAAAGTCATATATATGTGCACTTCTAAATTCCCATTTAGAAAGACATTATAGTCATCCACCTGCCAGATCTCATAGTCATGAATAGCAGCAATGACAATTAATATCCGTATGGAATTCAGCACAGACATTGAAGAAAAAGTTTCATCACAATTTACAGCGGGTATTTGATGAAAACTCCTTACTACAAGTCTAGCCTTATTAAGTAACTACCTTTCCACCTGCACTGATCTCGAAAGATCTATTTGCTCCTAATGAGTTTTACCCTTTAGGAGCACCCAACAAATTCCATAATTTGTATAAGCGCATGGAGTCCAACTTGGTTATCTGGTATCTGGCCATCATACGGAAGTCATCACTTCCCAATAGCCAGCTGATAACTAGTAGAGCCATCATAACTATGATGCAAACCTCTCTGTCACCGTCTACAAGGAAACCGAAGTATTTCTCGGGTGGCTGAGATTACCTACTAAAATCCGTGGAATGGTTATGGTTTGTCGAATCCAATTGAATGCTTAGATTCTATTAAATTTTCAGTAATCATTTGTGGTTCTGTAATCACTTCCAGTTCTACCATACTCCCACTAAATTCTTTTGTAAAGAACTCCTTTTTATAAAAAGGTGGCGAGTCAAGAACAATGCAACCATTGATCTTGCAAATTGTAGAAGTTAGATCCTTACGAAAACTTGGGATAACCCACAAAATGTCATTACCGAAGCATGTCTTGAGTTCATCTGGATTCTGTTTTTAAACAAAAATCGAATAACTCCATATCTTAACAATCATAAGATATGCTACCATTTTATGTCAATATAGAATCAAATGCACTAATTTTGATAGAACCAGATTCAAAAACTTATGCAACTGTGTCCAGTGCATATCCACTAATGGAAAAAAGTCATACAACATTACTCATCAAGGAGCGCACCCACAGATGAGTAACATGTAAGAGAAATAATATTCTTATTATTACTATGACGGAATACCTAGCATGAGTATATATATTTTCAATCACTTCGAAAAATCTTGATACTTCCAATGTCTGGTTCTCTACTTTATTCTTATACCTATGAACTTTTCAAAATCTTTAGACTTTGCATTTCAACAAAATATGTGTCTAAAATCAAAAAGTCATAAGTAAACGGAATATAGTACAAGTACCAACCCCTTGTCCAAATAGACATCGGACAACATACAATACTTTGTAGATGTCCCATAAGTTTGCTAACTCAAACTCCGTGTGTTATAAGTTGAAAACTATATTTTGGTTAAGAATGTCTTACACTGTTATTTAATGCACTTTACCTTATCCTCAACTGATAAAGGTAAATGTCCAAGACACAATTTTCAAAAATTTATATCCCACTTTATAAAATAAGGATACAGATATATTAATTTAAAAATTGGTGCATAACAACGGTTATTTAAATACCAAAATAATTGTCATTAGGAAAAACTAGGTGATTTAACCCAATATCACCAGTTGCTACGAGTTCCGATATTGAGGATCAAATCACCCATTTCCCAATATTCTGCTTCTTTTCAGCATCTGTAATGACATACAAATGTGAGAACCAAATCCTTTATATACATACCATGGAGTCAGAATTAATTGGGAAAACAGTTTTCAATAATAACTGCACAGGAAAACTGAAACATAGAATGTTTCAAGGAGTTGTCAGGTATTCCTAGTAATGCCTTTTTCAATGTCGAGATTTACGACAGTGGTTATAATTTCATTTTCTCTCATTTCAATCCCTTTATATGTCTCTATATCTTACCTTCTATACACCACACTTATGTCAGTTGGTTTTCTACCTTCCCTACTTTTTGACATCAGCCTAAAGTTTGGAAGAAGACTATCCAACAAGCATAACAGGTGTACTCTCCTAATTTAAGAAGCTCTCAACTTGAGAGAAGGTGAAGACGGGATGGCAACCGAATTATACAATTCAATTTCTCCAGAACCCGTAGCCATTCTCGACTGAAGTAATTTCTTCAAGTTCGTATGTAACTATATGAGATGGCCATTCCAAGCAATATGGATATCTGTAGTGATACAGAGCGTTCTAGAGAAGGTGAAGGGTAAAATATGAGTGGCAGGGATATTTGCGATTTTGTCGTGAATCATGACAATCCAAAATCGGATGTAAAAAGGTTCGGTTAACTTGGTTTACGAGTTTTAGCTTAAAGTCGGTCATGGCTGCTGCCTAAGAGAGAGAAAGAGAAAAGAAACACTGAGCGTGCACTCTATCAAAATTAGATTGGTTAATTAATTTATCTAATCAGGATGGCTCCCACTGTTTCCTCGAATTCTTCTTCAAATCTTAAAAGGAGAACTAGTCCGGATTATTTACATCTTACAAGTTCGCTAACCTTTCAGCCAGGCTAGTGTTGGTACTCCGAGGGAGGCTCTCTGTGCTTTCGCACGGACCAAATTAAATAACCCCATTTCCGCAGAGATATAACCATGTTAACACCTTTGTAGGCACATAATGGGTTGGCTAGTTGTGAAGTGAAAATCTCCCGAAGAGTAATACCTACTCACGTTGGGAATTGGGACCCAACTATTATTGTGTGATAACTTTGACGGAAGCCGACCAAAGTTACCACACTCCAGAAGGTATGCGCAAACTTGGCAGGTTTCCCTTATATTTGAAACTTCCGATATTGTTCTTTCCCCTAGGACCCTAGTGACCTTGACACGGTCAACATATCAAAATGTCCTAGTCAAGTTCAATCCGTCATTATCTTGATTGCATTAAATCCATCCAAATAACCTTTGACACGATCAAAATGGTTACACGACTGTCCTAACTAATACTACAAACAAGCACCACTTAGTTACCATTCACTACGTCTTGACACAGTCAAAATACACAGCACGAATTCTAAGCACTACTCGTAGGAAATGATGGAGGGCTACGGCTAGTTTTTAGCGAAAAACCTTTAATGTAATGAACTTGATATCGTTGAAGGAACTTGGATGGTTTTGAAAAGGAGCGGTTTAGGCTCCACTTTTAAAACGGGTGGTTTTAAAGAAAACCGAGTAGTTTTAAATTTGTTCCACTTTTAAAACGGGTGGTTTTAAAGAAAACCGAGTAGTTTTAAATTTGTTCCGACAACATCATTTTGGGTTTGTTTTCTTTGCATTAAACATATAATGCAATCCTATCATTTTATGTTTTTAAGCCACACCAGAAACAACTAAAATAGCAGGCTTTTATATGCCATCCACATTCGCCACGGGGTCCAGGGTATTCACCGTAAGGTCACTTAACTTACGGCAAGACGAGGACAGGGCTAGCGCGGATGCAAAATATATAGAAGTATTTAATAATATATATATCAATATCACAGGCAAGTAATAAACATCACAGGAATGCGGTAAAAATCAAACAAGATGGAATAGCAGATAAGCTAGGAGCTCCGTGTTTCGTTTGAGCCACAAAAGAAAACCAACGTTCCTCGATCGTGTGGATAGCTCATACAAACTCGAACCAAGACCCCGAGGCAAGTTACTCACCAATTGTAGAAGTGAGGCAATCCGCACTCAATGTCATGAGTGGGCCACCCAACACTTCTTGGAATCCGATAACTTGAGCACACCTCCGTGGGTCAGAGCTACACCCCTATAAGTGTGTTGAGCAACCCGCCATTCCGAGAATGAGGTGGCCCGGTCTCGACTCCACAAGATGGTCGCCGTTTGCATTCTCGAATCCGGCTACCCGAGCACTCCGTCGCGGGGTATCCTAGTACAAGTAAAGAAATATATACAATGGCGACAACGACCTCAACCTGGACGTGTCCCAAAAAGAATATACATCAAGAGGCAACGACGGCTACAATCTGGCCGCTCATCCTGAATACACAAATACAAATAAAACTGTACAATTAAGTCACACACAAGGGGCTATCCATCACGATAATCCGGCTAAACCATCACAAGATATACAACATAACAAGTAACCAGTATGGAATCCAGTCTAATCGAACATATAGCAATTAGATGACGTTAACAACACACAAACAAAAATACGGATCATAAAAGATGCATTAGTTTTGAAAGAAAAGTTTCCTGAACTTGCCCGAATAGAAAGATAACACAAACTGAAATCTTAGCAAAAACATAACCAAAAATCAAGTTTCCAAACAAACAAGCACCTGCAAAAAACCTGGGATCAAAAGATAAAAATGGGCTAACAGAAATAGGAAACGGGCGGCCAAAAACGGGCAGAATTGCGTCGAATTTTAGGCCATGTTTTCTTTTTACAAGAGTAGTCCTCCGCAATTGTTTAAAAAAATTTCAGGTGTCGTTTTCAAAAAAGTTCAGAAACCTGATTTTCGTGTTCGAATACGGTTAAAATTTCGGTTTCAAAATGCAAACATCGTCTACAACTAATTAAAGTGTTTGGCATGGCTTTGATACTACTGTTAGGACTCTAGTACTCGTGCCGCTAGACTCGCGGCGAAAACGGAAGTAAAAACAAAAATTTTATAGCAAGCACTAGCGACCAATAACCTCGAATCGATTCCAAATACTAAATTAGATAACAAAACAAACAAGGTTAGGGGCTAGCTATATTTTTAGCATGTCCACTTAATCACGGAGGACCCTTTCATCTCTCCAAGGACTCTAGTTCGGCTTCGAAGTCGCTGGAAACGAACTTGCATGCCGATCCTTTTGGTCAAAGATGGTCCTCCTGAGAGAATCCGATAACAAGTTTTAGCTTCACACTAAGATACCAAAATGAAGCAACTCACAACCTAGGCTTGCTAGGAATAGGTTGTGAGGGATGTAGTGGAGTGAATCTCTAGTTTTTCTCTCATTTTCATTTTTCCATTCTCATTTTGAAGCTAGGCATAAAAAAGAAAAGAAGAAGAATGCATAATCAATCAAATCCATACCCAACATAATCCTTTTATTTCTTCTTTTAATTGTGGAGAGTGGGTGGATGAGTGACTCACCTCAATGAGTCACTCATCCACACCCTTCACAAAGCTTCTAAAATGAAGTGGAAAATGTGTGCACAAATACACACACACAACCAAATATGTATCAAAATACATGTGCACGTATTTGTGTCAAAATACGAATACTGTATTCTTATAAAAATACGAATACCCGTATTTGTATTGAGATAAAAATACATGTATTCGTATTAAGATACAAAAACCCGTATTTATACAAATACTTGTATTCGTATAAATACCGTATTCGTGTCAAAAATACAAATACCCAAAAGAGAGATGATGAGAGAGATAATACTAGCTCACAATGAACCGGCTATCTTTCAAACCTACCAGTATTATCAAAACATCCGATTAAAATATGTGCAATAAAAACACTTATTTAATCGAACCTGAGTGTGTATCAAAATATGCACACACCACACCGTTTCGTCTGAACCAGGAAACACTCTGTGTGGGACTCTAAATACTCGACAATACGTTGGCAGTGGGTTTAATCACAAGCACGTCAGCGGCACTAGCTGTACGTAACGTCTACTCAGGTATTGAACGAAAGGAAGGTCGACAAGAAAACTCGTATGTACCCTTACAGAGCCTGTAAGTGATAGTCTCCGTATAGTCCGATCTATTCGTCTAAGAGTATCGCATACCAGGTCGAGAGGGTGGATAACATCAGACCCCTAATAACCCGATAAGTCTTGTCAGTGTCAAGCCCATTACCAACCGAGAAACTAATGATCTCCAATCAGTAAATTTCATTCGTTCTGGCCAGGGACTTATGGTGATGGCCAACCGAACACAGCACGACATCGACTCCCTATACCGAAAGAGATGATTCCTGACGATCGCTCACTGCCTCCATATGGCTCGGGACTGTACCCAACTGAAATATATTTGCACGACTCAATAGAGCAGTGGTAGGGTAGTAATCTAAGTACAGTGGGAACTCACACGAGACAAATGACGATCTCAGGCCAACAGACTAATTGTACTCATGTCAACTGAGAACTGCTATCTGACGATAGGTATAGTACCATCTAGAAATTCTCGGAAAGTCTGTCCGGTGTACTCACCTCTAGTGAGCACCTGTATACAATTTTAGGTGCAACACACCAATGGCTATGAGACCTGCCACCGTCCCTCGTCAGGGTCTAGAAACGTATACACTAGTCTACTCTGGAATATCGATGCCCAGTCTTGATACTCCAACGACTAGAGATATTTAAGGATGTGCTTATGAACTACCCAGCTCCCACTAGTATGATCGCCATCATAACTCTGGTAGTCAAGAAAAAATCATACGGGATTTATCATTATGTATTAGCGACACGTAATAAAACGTATACATATCAATGAGAAAAACAAATCAGATAGCATACTATCATATCGAGTAAGACTGTTCTAACTTTATAGGTCCTTCTTCAATTATCATAATCGCATACTTTCGATTACAATAATTGACTTGAGGGTACTATAGCCAACATCAACTATACGCACATTTGCATCGTTTTGCCTGAGCGAGGGTACTTTCTATGTGGGACACTAAAGACTCAACAATACGTTGGCAGCGAGTAACAAGATCATATCCGCTATAACTCACAAGCACGTCAGTGATGTAGGGTTAGTATAGCACCTTAGCAAGGTTTACGAAGGCATCACACATGCCATATTGAAATTTTTGGGGTTCTAAACAAACCCTAACCAAGATCTTAACTAGAGACATAGGGTAAACATGCATGTAAACAACTTTACATCTAAGAGAGAGGGATTACAACCTTTGTAGTCCGTTCCTTCGCTTCATAAGCTCCGAGTAGCAGTCCCTTTGCCGCGATCCATGATCTCCTGGACTCAAGAGAGGCTCCACAAGTCGAATGATCCATTCTTACTTGAAGTCTTCCTTTTCGAAGATGATCTACCTTGAAGAATCTCAAGATCAAGCTTTTACTTCTCTAATCAAGTATTAGTGAAGTGAACACCCTAATCTAAGTGGCTAGAATAGATGAGGATGATGAAGTAGGAATTTTGCTCTCTTTTGTTTTCATTTTCTCACTTTAAACCATCACAAGTCAAAAAGCTAGAAAGCTTTTTCAAGAGGAAAAAGAAGAAGAAATCTATTTTTGATGAATAATGAATTATTGTTGTTGTTACAAAACCAACCTTGGGTTAAGAATGAAGGCTTAACCCTTGTAGAGAATTAACTAGGGTAAAGGGTTTGGATTGGGTTAAGAAATATCTACACAAAATATCAATACAAAATATCTAAACTTAAAACAAAATAAAGCTTCTAGAAGCTTCAAGAAAAAGCTAACACAAATGCTAACCCAAATCAAACCCTAACTTGTTTAATCTCCACAAATCATGTTGTATTTGTAATCATAACTTGTTACAATATTATATATCACATATAATATATTTTGCAACAAAAGAAAATAATACAATTAACATATATCACATATATATCAATGTATTATCCGGTGAGAAAATGAATCAATAAAGCGAGTTTATATTAGTTAACGTAATGTAATATATCACATATATAATTATACATTAAATTATCGAATCAACACTTGATCCGACAATCCGGCTATATTGCATATAACCGACTAATATAACTTATACCAATTCATCGAATCAATACTTGATCCGATGACCCGGCTATATCACATATACCCGGCCGATATAATATATCGCGAGAATAGAATACGATATCTTATATCGTATTATTCTCGGACCCGCACACATCACATATGTGCTCCTACTCCATTTTGCCTGAGCCAGGAAACCTCTGTGTAGGACTGTCACGCCCCGCTTCCCAAAATACGGAATACGAGAGGTTGACAAGGCCAGCCATGCTCCTACAGTCAAGGAAATATCCTGCCGTAGTCACACTTCGGCTTCTAGCTTTACGTGGTAATCAGTAAACAATGCGCAGGTAATGAGAAATGCAGTAACTGAAACAAAACAAATACAAAGAACTGACCTGATAGAGGTAAAAAGATTATAACTCTGGATAGCTGTAACACCCGGTCCCTTTTATACCGAAGTCCGTATTTTATTACTTTAGAATTCGATTTATTCTATTTACAATTTTATATGTTTTATTTAGAAAATTATTTATTTATTAAAACCCTTTCTTTAAACCCACATCCTATTTTCTAACCTATTTTTCCCTCAGCCGCTACCCATTTTCTTACCCAGTGTTATAAAGAACTAAGCCCCGGCCCATTTCTATCTTTTCCCTATGAGATTTCTCTTTTTCCCTCTGGTCTAGAATCCCCAAGCCCAGCAAATATTTTCTCAGCCATTTCTTTAGTGAGCCTTTCCTCACTCATTAGATATAAGGTTCCCTATTATTCTTAAAACCCTAAACCCAAATCTTTACTTCTCCCTTATCATTATTTCCTCAACCCATTCTTTAAATCCCTCTATCCAATTCTTTAACCCGGCACAGTCCTCTTCATTCTTTAATTTCTTTTTATTTAATCCTTAGCCCAAACTCACCAAGCCCGGCCTCACTCTTATTTTCTCACAAATCTTTTTAAGTTCCAAAACTCCCTGCGGCCCGTGATCAAAGCCCACTCACCCAACCTCGTTACTATACATTTCTCTTAAATCCCAACGGCTCTCTTCCTCCTCTCGCGCGCTCGATCCGCACTCCCCGCCTCCGCCGTCGCCCCCGCGTCGCAACCGTTACCCCACGTCGCACACCCCTCAAACCCCACGTCGCCTCATTTCCTCCTTCACTGGACCTCCGCTCCCCTCCTTCTCTTCCTTCATTCTGTCTCTCGAATCCCACAGTTCACCCAGCCCCCAAATCCACGGCCGAGCTCGATTCCCTGCACCCGATCTCGACGTCCCCTGCCCCGACGACCGATGGGCTCCTCGTCTCGGCGTCGACGCATCCCCATCAACGTCGTCACCCCCACCTCCTCGTCGTCATCCATGCACCCAGCACCCTCGACCCCCTCGTCGGCAGCAACACCTCCTCAGTCGACTCCCTCGCCATCGTCATCATCATCGTCGCCGTTCTCTTCATCTCACCCTCTCTCTCCGATCCATCCCTCTCTCTCTTGTCACTGGTCTCTCTCTCCCTCCTCCTGCTTCTTTCTCTCATTGATTTCCCCCTCATTCAGCACCCTCTCTCTCTCTCTGTCTCTAACTCTCAGTTTCTCTCTCTCCCTCTCCATTTCTCTGTCTCTCACCCCTCTGTTTCTCACTCTCCCTCGCTTCCCCTCTCTCCCTCTGTTCATGATCTCTCTCTCTTTCTCTCTCTCACTCTTTATTTCTCTGTTCTCTCTCATCTTGATCCTACACCTCTCTGCAACTCCGGCCATCGATTGGGATCGTTGCTGTCGTCCGAAGCTGCCCCGTCTTCACCTCCGAGCCAAGCTCCATCGAGTCGAGACCCGATATTTCGTCGAGCACCTACAGAGATCGTCGCGCGTTCGTGACGTTACGATCACCGTGCATCCCCGGGACTGATCCAGGCAAGTTTGTACTTGCTTACATGCTATTTACTTTTGGTACCGTCACTAAATACATGGATGTTACAGTTACAAATTTAACCCAATTTTTATGCCATAACTGTTCGATGCTTGTTCTCATAGAAAATTTTTGTCAATTTTGTCGGAACTGAATATAATACTTTGTCTCTTGTTATGTTGAATGCCTTGTGCAAATTTCGCTGTATAATGTGATCGTTAAAGATTAAAACAACTGCCCCGAAGTTTAACCGTAAAACTGAAATTCTGCTGCACCTGAAAATCGTTAAATTCACCATAAATCTTGTACATATTAGAATGGTGCGTTCGAGGGCTCAAATTGAAGCTAACTCGACGAACTTTAACCCTATGTTAGTTTCCAGACATTTCTGTATTTAAACTGTGATGATATTCGGATCGGAGTACGACTCTGGACTGCAGTCCAGAGTGACTCCAGTCTTTGCGGGCTGTTCCATACTGGATACCATAGGATTTCCTTAACTTTTAGGTTGCGGAACTCTGCTGCTTATTCTAGATAACTCTGTTAGCTAGACAACGCATTTGGTTTCGTTCTGTTTCGTTACCGTTTGATATTTAATCTGTAATTTAATAGATCGGGACACATAACAGTCCCAGCAGAATCAGAATTGACATGTTGATACTAAACAGATTATAAATCCTAACGTACAGACGCGATTGAAGATCCGTTTGTGGCGTTGAAAACTTTACTGAAAACCCTAGAATTCATCCAACTGTAGCGTCGCTAAATTATGATCCCAACTGGGGTTAAAATGCGTTGCGAAACGGACTTCTGATTCTGAAATTGGATTTCACAGCCGCGTGCGCTTAAAATGAAATGGTTATAACTAATGATCCTGGAACCCGATTGGCTTGAAACTAAATTCTATGGATGGACAACTGAATATAATAATTACTATCTGTTTATCATTTTGCCAAATTACATACGTATGTTTCATGATAAATCGTGCAGGTGAAAGAATGCTGTTTCATAACATCCTCATCATGTTTATATACTTGTTCACGCATCATATCATACCCATATCATCGTATTGATAACCTAGTGACATCGTGCATTTACCCAGTGTTAGATTTTAGTGATGATTGTGGCAAGTACGTCAGTGTTCGTGTATTCGTGATTAAGTGAAAGTGATACGTACTTATGCACAATCAGTGACCATATTATTCTATTGCATTGTTGACGTCTGTGGGATGCGTGCACGTGTGACTAATAAGTGGAATGGGACATTTATGGAAGCGTTTGCACGGGTGTCACAGATAAGACACCAGACACTGCCATTTATCTTAAGTATTAGTCGGGACGTGCTTGATGGAGGTCCTGCCTCCAGTTCTCGCGCAGACTTGTCACGGATCGATTAGTATTTAGATTGATGGTTAGCGTTTGATGTAGACCTCGGGGTGTGGGGTAGTTTAAGTGTGAGTTCAACAGAATCTCGGGAGTCCCATGCCGGCTTATATATTTAGGGAGTTATATGGAGATTTACAGGGTACGTGATATATACACCGTGATATTCTTGTTACATGTTGGGCCCGTGGTCCCTTGCCCTTGGGTTCTACCCTTGGGTGGAGGACACTCACGAGTGGTTGACTCTCACACTTGGACTGACGATAGCCTTAGTGACCTGTACAGTGAGACTTAGAGACTGATAGGGATAATGGCATTTTATTCATTATATACTGTGTGGCATACGTGATATATCGTTATACTGATTTACTGTTCCGCTGCAGTGATTACTGCACATCCATATTCATGCTGTCGTTGATTTACTGTTATTCATTTCCATTACCACTGTTAGAACTATCACTTGATTTTATATATATATATATTTGCTATTGTGTCGCTCTGACGACCTGAGTATGCATGCTCAGTGTGAGGAGAAGATTTAGCCTGGATTAGAACTAGACGTGCATCACAGACTTCTTGGCTTGCCCTCCCGGGTTACATTCATTTGTTCCACTTCAGGTCAGTCTTTATATTGTTTCCTTCAGTTACTGCATTTCTCATTACCTGCGCATTATATACTGTTTACCATGGGAAACTAGAAGCCGAAGTGTGACTACGGCAGGACTTTTCCTTGACCGTAGGAGCATGGCTGGCCTTGTCTACCCCTCGTATTCCGTATTTTGGGAAGCGGGGCGTGACATGGTTTAGTTGGTATCAGAGCCAGGTTTTGCATCGATTGGGATTGCAGTTTTACGTGTTTAGTTTGGCAATCTAAGACATCCCTCGGTCTAGGTTGTAAACTTGTCATTCTTGATCCATATTCACCTCGTGTGTCCAGCTATCCATTCGTTATGGTTTCGGGTGACTTGACAAGGATACGTGGTTGCAATTGCACTACCGTACTCTAATCAAGTGACTTAAAGTCATACAGTTGATTCCCCACTTATAATAAATTCAGCATCTTTGATATTCTTGAATCCTTGTCCTATCCATTCCATATTTTGATTCATTTAGCGTGTGACTCGTATCATTCTCGAAACTGTTGTTTCAGGATCATGTCTTCCAACAACTCTTCATCTATCTCCGCTCCCCAGAATCAGACCATTGAGATTCTAAGTGTACTGCAAGGTCTAAAGGAAGCCCAGGAGCGAACAAACGACTTGTTGGCTGAAGGACTGAGAAGACAGGAGAATCAGGCACCAGCGGGAGTCTCCTATCATAAAGGGATCCCTATTGGACGAGGAAAGAAGAAGAAGATGAAGCGCCAACAGAAGCATCAGAAGACCCCTTGATGTGGCTATTGTAAGAGGCCAGGACATCTTCAGAGGGATTGTCGCCGCGCCCAAGGGAAATGTCTGATATGCGGGTCCAACAAACATCTTATCAACGGTTGCCCTGAAAGGAAGGAGCTAAAAGGAGGAGACTCGTCCACACTCTCCCCTGATGCCAAGTGAGGATTATCGCGTAGTTCGAACTTCGACGATAAGGCGGACCTAACACAGGATTCAACTCACGCGACGGAAATGCAACGTTATAGTAGTCGAAGAAGGATTTTTCATGATTATCTACTTTCAGCATTAATGTTGTTATCTTTTTGTGAATATTTCTTTCAGTTTGAAACCTTGTATCCACTGAACTTTTGATTTAATGCAATGAAATTTGAATCATAATATACGTATCATTCTCTTGTTTTCTCCTTATTCATATTATTCGTGATCACAACGTTTCTATCCTGATTTTCAGTTCCTGCAACCGCATATCTTTCTATACTTCGTACACTTGACTATTCTTCTTGATGTATTCCGTTGTTTAATCATGACTTTCCTTTCCATAACATGGCCACCGGGAGCAGCGCCGCATTTGGATGAAGATGCGCAATCCTGCGTTTCCTGAGACCGCACGCTGATGAGTTCCGATGATGAGGTCAATGGTCCCCAGGTCAACTTCGGAAACAACGATTCAGAGGACGAAGGAGCAGCCGCCCTAGAGTTCGACATGATGGTTGATTCTGACGAAGAAGAAGGAGATCCCGAAGAGAACCCGATAGAGGAAGACCCCGAGGAAGAACCGATGGAAGAAAACCCAGTGGAGGAAAATCACATCGAAGAAAATCCAGAAGAAGAGAATCACATGGAATCGGATCTCGATGAAGAAGCTTTATCCGAGGATGAAGGACCAGAAGATCAAGACCCTGCCGTGGAAGAACTCCCTTTGGCAGTCCCCGCGAGACGCTATAGAAATGGACGCCCCTACCTGAGTGCGCGAGCCTACCGCAACCTACTGAACCTCCACAGCCGCGACTGACTGGATTTCTTTTGATGATTGTCTTATCTGGCCAAATAAATCTGTGTATAGATTAGGGCCACCTTTTATCTTTGTGAATGCTTTGTTTATAATCATTTGGAATGAAATAAAATTGCTGAGTTCGCAAATCTTTCGATCTTCGTAGTTCGCGTGCTACTTGGTTATTCCTTATGGACAATTATTCTTCCTACTGAGATCTGTCTACACTTACTCCTTACCTTGTCTTAACCCTCACTAGGATTAACTAGTACCCCACCCGATCTTTTAGAGGTCCACTCTTCAGTCTTCGCCCGTGCCTCGTTTGTAATCCTTCTGGGAGGAGAAAATTTTGGAGAAACTTCCGAATTCGCTAACCCTTCACATCCTGATTCATATGTTGTACCGACCACTATCCTACCCATACTTCTTCCCTTATAGTCATTTGTTGTTCGCCCCTACATCCTGTGTTGACCCGATCCCAATCTCCTTGGTCTTCAGCCTAAAGCCGCCATACTCTGACTTTTGAATAAGCCACACTTCTTTGTAATCATTATCCTAACTAGCCCTATACCTCTTTGTGTTTTCCTGTTACCCTAGCTATATTTAGGAACACTGTTATTCGAAAATTTAGTTTTCGGTATTTTGTAAAAGAGTACGTGTTATTGACTACTCCGTTTTATATATTTTAAGTACGCTATTATTACTCTCGTTTTCAGTAGCGCAAACTAACATTGCGTATATATTGTTCCATGTTCCTCGTTTTCGTTATGTGAGTTTTCTAAGTTGATTTAAAACTATTCGATCGATAAATTACCTTAAAATGTTTTAACCTATCGACTAAGCTTTCACTACCTCATTTTCATTACTATATTTTCGAGTGTTGTGCCAGTGTTTACTATTATAAATGATTGTGTCTCATATTTATTATTTCTACCTTGCTACTTTCGATATGCTTATGTGTACACATATTTGAGTTCGATCCTATCGAACAAACCTTGAGTATTATTATTCGCTATTGTTACCTAAAATTCTGGTATACATGTATTTACCCTTATAGTTGTTCCTGCCATATATCTATTGGACCTACCTTTCCGTATGTTGTTTTTACTTATATATATATTTTCAAATTTCTTCGTCCACGTACTGCTAATAAATCTTTTGTGTTAGTGTGCAATCTAATAGCTTTCGCTTATGTTTATATAACTTATCCTTTACTTTAAATTTCGAGGACAAAATTTTTGTAAGGGTGGTATGATGTAACACCCGGTCCCTTTTATACCGAAGTCCGTATTTTATTACTTTAGAATTCGATTTATTCTATTTACAATTTTATATGTTTTATTTAGAAAATTATTTATTTATTAAAACCCTTTCTTTAAACCCACATCCTATTTTCTAACCTATTTTTCCCTCAGCCGCTACCCATTTTCTTACCTAGTGTTATAAAGAACTAAGCCCCGGCCCATTTCTATCTTTTCCCTAATAGATTTCTCTTTTTCCCTCTGGTCTAGAATCCCCAAGCCCAGCAAATATTTTCTCAGCCATTTCTTTAGTGAGCCTTTCCTCACTCATTAGATATAAGGTTCCCTATTATTCTTAAAACCCTAAACCCAAATCTTTACTTCTCCCTTATCATTATTTCCTCAACCCATTCTTTAAATCCCTCTATCCAATTCTTTAACCCGGCACAGTCCTCTTCATTCTTTAATTTCTTTTTATTTAATCCTTAGCCCAAACTCACCAAGCCCGGCCTCACTCTTATTTTCTCACAAATCTTTTTAAGTTCCAAAACTCCCTGTGGCCCGTGATCAAAGCCCACTCACCCAACCTCGTTACTGTACATCTCTCTTAAGTCCCAACGGCTCTCTTCCTCCTCTTGCGCGCTCGATCCGCACTCCCCGCCTCCGCCGTCGCCCCCGCGTCGCAACCGTTACCCCACGTCGCACACCCCTCAAACCCCACGTCGCCTCATTTCCTCCTTCACTGGACCTCCGCTCCCCTCCTTCTCTTCCTTCATTCTGTCTCTCGAATCCCACAGTTCACCCAGCCCCCAAATCCACGGCCGAGCTCGATTCCCTGCACCCGAGCTCGACGTCCCCTGCCCCGACGACCGATGGGCTCCTCGTCTCGGCGTCGACGCATCCCCATCAACGTCGTCGCCCCCACCTCCTCGTCGTCATCCATGCACCCAGCACCCTCGACCCCCTCGTCGGCAGCAACACCTCCTCAGTCGACTCCCTCGCCATCGTCATCATCATCGTCGCCGTTCTCTTCATCTCACCCTCTCTCTCCGATCCATCCCTCTCTCTCTTGTCACTGGTCTCTCTCTCCCTCCTCCTGCTTCTTTCTCTCATTGATTTCCCCCTCATTCAGCACCCTCTCTCTCTCTCTGTCTCTAACTCTCAGTTTCTCTCTCTCCCTCTCCATTTCTCTGTCTCTCACCCCTCTGTTTCTCACTCTCCCTCGCTTCCCCTCTCTCCCTCTGTTCACGATCTCTCTCTCTTTCTCTCTCTCACTCTTTATTTCTCTGTTCTCTCTCATCTTGATCCTACACCTCTCTGCAACTCCGGCCATCGATTGGGATCGTTGCTGTCGTCCGAAGCTGCCCCGTCTTCACCTCCGAGCCAAGCTCCATCGAGTCGAGACCCGATATTTCGTCGAGCACCTACAGAGATCGTCGCGCGTTCGTGACGTTACGATCACCGTGCATCCCCGGGACTGATCCAGGCAAGTTTGTACTTGCTTACATGCTATTTACTTTTGGTACCGTCACTAAATACATGGATGTTACAGTTACAAATTTAACCCAATTTTTATGCCATAACTGTTCGATGCTTGTTCTCATAGAAAATTTTTGTCAATTTTGTCGGAACTGAATATAATACTTTGTCTCTTGTTATGTTGAATGCCTTGTGCAAATTTCGCTGTATAATGTGATCGTTAAAGATTAAAACAACTGCCCCGAAGTTTAACCGTAAAACTGAAATTCTGCTGCACCTGAAAATCGTTAAATTCACCATAAATCTTGTACATATTAGAATGGTGCGTTCGAGGGCTCAAATTGAAGCTAACTCGACGAACTTTAACCCTATGTTAGTTTCCAGACATTTCTGTATTTAAACTGTGATGATATTCGGATCGGAGTGCGACTCTGGACTGCAGTCCAGAGTGACTCCAGTCTTTGCGGGCTGTTCCATACTGGATACCATAGGATTTCCTTAACTTTTAGGTTGCGGAACTCAGCTGCTTATTCTAGATAACTCTGTTAGCTAGACAACGCATTTGGTTTCGTTCTGTTTCGTTACCGTTTGATATTTAATCTGTAATTTAATAGATCGGGACACATAACAGTCCCAGCAGAATCAGAATTGACATGTTGATACTAAACAGATTATAAATCCTAACGTACAGACGCGATTGAAGATCCGTTTGTGGCGTTGAAAACTTTACTGAAAACCTTAGAATTCATCCAACTGTAGCGTCGCTAAATTATGATCCCAACTGGGGTTAAAATGCGTTGCGAAACGGACTTCTGATTCTGAAATTGGATTTCACAGCCGCGTGCGCTTAAAATGAAATGGTTATAACTAATGATCCTGGAACCCGATTGGCTTGAAACTAAATTCTATGGATGGACAACTGAATATACTAATTACTATCTGTTTATCATTTTGCCAAATTACATACGTATGTTTCATGATAAATCGTGCAGGTGAAAGAATGCTGTTTCATAACATCCTCATCATGTTTATATACTTGTTCACGCATCATATCATACCCATATCATCGTATTGATAACCTAGTGACATCGTGCATTTACCCAGTGTTAGATTTTAGTGATGATTGTGGCAAGTACGTCAGTGTTCGTGTATTCGTGATTAAGTGAAAGTGATACGTACTTATGCACAATCAGTGACCATATTATTCTATTGCATTGTCGACGTCTGTGGGATGCGTGCACGTGTGACTAATAAGTGGAATGGGACATTTATGGAAGCGTTTGCACGGGTGTCACAGATAAGACACCAGACACTGCCATTTATCTTAAGTATTAGTCGGGACGTGCTTGATGGAGGTCCTGCCTCCAGTTCTCGCGCAGACTTGTCACGGATCGATTAGTATTTAGATTGATGGTTAGCGTTTGATGTAGACCTCGGGGTGTGGGGTAGTTTAAGTGTGAGTTCAACAGAATCTCGGGAGTCCCATGCCGGCTTATATATTTAGGGAGTTATATGGAGATTTACAGGGTACGTGATATATACACCGTGATATTCTTGTTACATGTTGGGCCCGTGGTCCCTTGCCCTTGGGTTCTACCCTTGGGTGGAGGACACTCACGAGTGGTTGACTCTCACACTTGGACTGACGATAGCCTTAGTGACCTGTACAGTGAGACTTAGAGACTGATAGGGATAATGGCATTTTATTCATTATATACTGTGTGGCATACGTGATATATCGTTATACTGATTTACTGTTCCGCTGCAGTGATTACTGCACATCCATATTCATGCTGTCGTTGATTTACTGTTATTCATTTCCATTACCACTGTTAGAACTATCACTTGATTTTATATATATATATATTTGCTATTGTGTCGCTCTGACGACCTGAGTATGCATGCTCAGTGTGAGGAGAAGATTTAGCCTGGATTAGAACTAGACGTGCATCACAGACTTCTTGGCTTGCCCTCCCGGGTTACATTCATTTGTTCCACTTCAGGTCAGTCTTTATATTGTTTCCTTCAGTTACTGCATTTCTCATTACCTGCGCATTATATACTGTTTACCATGGGAAACTAGAAGCCGAAGTGTGACTACGGCAGGACTTTTCCTTGACCGTAGGAGCATGGCTGGCCTTGTCTACCCCTCGTATTCCGTATTTTGGGAAGCGGGGCGTGACATGGTTTAGTTGGTATCAGAGCCAGGTTTTGCATCGATTGGGATTGCAGTTTTACGTGTTTAGTTTGGCAATCTAAGACATCCCTCGGTCTAGGTTGTAAACTTGTCATTCTTGATCCATATTCACCTCGTGTGTCCAGCTATCCATTCGTTATGGTTTCGGGTGACTTGACAAGGATACGTGGTTGCAATTGCACTACCGTACTCTAATCAAGTGACTTAAAGTCATACAGTTGATTCCCCACTTATAATAAATTCAGCATCTTTGATATTCTTGAATCCTTGTCCTATCCATTCCATATTTTGATTCATTTAGCGTGTGACTCGTATCATTCTCGAAACTGTTGTTTCAGGATCATGTCTTCCAACAACTCTTCATCTATCTCCGCTCCCCAGAATCAGACCATTGAGATTCTAAGTGTACTGCAAGGTCTAAAGGAAGCCCAGGAGCGAACAAACGACTTGTTGGCTGAAGGACTGAGAAGACAGGAGAATCAGGCACCAGCGGGAGTCTCCTATCATAAAGGGATCCCTATTGGACGAGGAAAGAAGAAGAAGATGAAGCGCCAACAGAAGCATCAGAAGACCCCTTGATGTGGCTATTGTAAGAGGCCAGGACATCTTCAGAGGGATTGTCGCCGCGCCCAAGGGAAATGTCTGATATGCGGGTCCAACAAACATCTTATCAACGGTTGCCCTGAAAGGAAGGAGCTAAAAGGAGGAGACTCGTCCACACTCTCCCCTGATGCCAAGTGAGGATTATCGCGTAGTTCGAACTTCGACGATAAGGCGGACCTAACACAGGATTCAACTCACGCGACGGAAATGCAACGTTATAGTAGTCGAAGAAGGATTTTTCATGATTATCTACTTTCAGCATTAATGTTGTTATCTTTTTGTGAATATTTCTTTCAGTTTGAAACCTTGTATCCACTGAACTTTTGATTTAATGCAATGAAATTTGAATCATAATATACGTATCATTCTCTTGTTTTCTCCTTATTCATATTATTCGTGATCACAACGTTTCTATCCTGATTTTCAGTTCCTGCAACCGCATATCTTTCTATACTTCGTACACTTGACTATTCTTCTTGATGTATTCCGTTGTTTAATCATGACTTTCCTTTCCATAACATGGCCACCGGGAGCAGCGCCGCATTTGGATGAAGATGCGCAATCCTGCGTTTCCTGAGACCGCACGCTGATGAGTTCCGATGATGAGGTCAATGGTCCCCAGGTCAACTTCGGAAACAACGATTCAGAGGACGAAGGAGCAGCCGCCCTAGAGTTCGACATGATGGTTGATTCTGACGAAGAAGAAGGAGATCCCGAAGAGAACCCGATAGAGGAAGACCCCGAGGAAGAACCGATGGAAGAAAACCCAGTGGAGGAAAATCACATCGAAGAAAATCCAGAAGAAGAGAATCACATGGAATCGGATCTCGATGAAGAAGCTTTATCCGAGGATGAAGGACCAGAAGATCAAGACCCTGCCGTGGAAGAACTCCCTTTGGCAGTCCCCGCGAGACGCTATAGAAATGGACGCCCCTACCTGAGTGCGCGAGCCTACCGCAACCTACTGAACCTCCACAGCCGTGACTGACTGGATTTCTTTTGATGATTGTCTTATCTGGCCAAATAAATCTGTGTATAGATTAGGGCCACCTTTTATCTTTGTGAATGCTTTGTTTATAATCATTTGGAATGAAATAAAATTGCTGAGTTCGCAAATCTTTCGATCTTCGTAGTTCGCGTGCTACTTGGTTATTCCTTATGGACAATTATTCTTCCTACTGAGATCTGTCTACACTTACTCCTTACCTTGTCTTAACCCTCACTAGGATTAACTAGTACCCCACCCGATCTTTTAGAGGTCCACTCTTCAGTCTTCGCTCGTGCCTCGTTTGTAATCCTTCTGGGAGGAGAAAATTTTGGAGAAACTTCCGAATTCGCTAACCCTTCACATCCTGATTCATATGTTGTACCGACCACTATCCTACCCATACTTCTTCCCTTATAGTCATTTGTTGTTCGCCCCTACATCCTGTGTTGACCCGATCCCAATCTCCTTGGTCTTCAGCCTAAAGCCGCCATACTCTGACTTTTGAATAAGCCACACTTCTTTGTAATCATTATCCTAACTAGCCCTATACCTCTTTGTGTTTTCCTGTTACCCTAGCTATATTTAGGAACACTGTTATTCGAAAATTTAGTTTTCGGTATTTTGTAAAAGAGTACGTGTTATTGACTACTCCGTTTTATATATTTTAAGTACGCTATTATTACTCTCGTTTTCAGTAGCGCAAACTAACATTGCGTATATATTGTTCCATGTTCCTCGTTTTCGTTATGTGAGTTTTCTAAGTTGATTTAAAACTATTCGATCGATAAATTACCTTAAAATGTTTTAACCTATCGACTAAGCTTTCACTACCTCATTTTCATTACTATATTTTCGAGTGTTGTGCCAGTGTTTACTATTATAAATGATTGTGTCTCATATTTATTATTTCTACCTTGCTACTTTCGATATGCTTATGTGTACACATATTTGAGTTCGATCCTATCGAACAAACCTTGAGTATTATTATTCGCTATTGTTACCTAAAATTCTGGTATACATGTATTTACCCTTATAGTTGTTCCTGCCATATATCTATTGGACCTACCTTTCCGTATGTTGTTTTTACTTATATATATATTTTCAAATTTCTTCGTCCACGTACTGCTAATAAATCTTTTGTGTTAGTGTGCAATCTAATAGCTTTCGCTTATGTTTATATAACTTATCCTTTACTTTAAATTTCGAGGACAAAATTTTTGTAAGGGTGGTATGATGTAACACCCGGTCCCTTTTATACCGAAGTCCGTATTTTATTACTTTAGAATTCGATTTATTCTATTTACAATTTTATATGTTTTATTTAGAAAATTATTTATTTATTAAAACCCTTTCTTTAAACCCACATCCTATTTTCTAACCTATTTTTCCCTCAGCCGCTACCCATTTTCTTACCTAGTGTTATAAAGAACTAAGCCCCGGCCCATTTCTATCTTTTCCCTAATAGATTTCTCTTTTTCCCTCTGGTCTAGAATCCCCAAGCCCAGCAAATATTTTCTCAGCCATTTCTTTAGTGAGCCTTTCCTCACTCATTAGATATAAGGTTCCCTATTATTCTTAAAACCCTAAACCCAAATCTTTACTTCTCCCTTATCATTATTTCCTCAACCCATTCTTTAAATCCCTCTATCCAATTCTTTAACCCGGCACAGTCCTCTTCATTCTTTAATTTCTTTTTATTTAATCCTTAGCCCAAACTCACCAAGCCCGGCCTCACTCTTATTTTCTCACAAATCTTTTTAAGTTCCAAAACTCCCTGTGGCCCGTGATCAAAGCCCACTCACCCAACCTCGTTACTGTACATCTCTCTTAAGTCCCAACGGCTCTCTTCCTCCTCTCGCGCGCTCGATCCACACTCCCCGCCTCCGCCGTCGCCCCCGCGTCGCAACCGTTACCCCACGTCGCACACCCCTCAAACCCCACGTCGCCTCATTTCCTCCTTCACTGGACCTCCGCTCCCCTCCTTCTCTTCCTTCATTCTGTCTCTCGAATCCCACAGTTCACCCAGCCCCCAAATCCACGGCCGAGCTCGATTCCCTGCACCCGAGCTCGACGTCCCCTGCCCCGACGACCGATGGGCTCCTCGTCTCGGCGTCGACGCATCCCCATCAACGTCGTCGCCCCCACCTCCTCGTCGTCATCCATGCACCCAGCACCCTCGACCCCCTCGTCGGCAGCAACACCTCCTCAGTCGACTCCCTCGCCATCGTCATCATCATCGTCGCCGTTCTCTTCATCTCACCCTCTCTCTCCGATCCATCCCTCTCTCTCTTGTCACTGGTCTCTCTCTCCCTCCTCCTGCTTCTTTCTCTCATTGATTTCCCCCTCATTCAGCACCCTCTCTCTCTCTCTGTCTCTAACTCTCAGTTTCTCTCTCTCCCTCTCCATTTCTCTGTCTCTCACCCCTCTGTTTCTCACTCTCCCTCGCTTCCCCTCTCTCCCTCTGTTCACGATCTCTCTCTCTTTCTCTCTCTCACTCTTTATTTCTCTGTTCTCTCTCATCTTGATCCTACACCTCTCTGCAACTCCGGCCATCGATTGGGATCGTTGCTGTCGTCCGAAGCTGCCCCGTCTTCACCTCCGAGCCAAGCTCCATCGAGTCGAGACCCGATATTTCGTCGAGCACCTACAGAGATCGTCGCGCGTTCGTGACGTTACGATCACCGTGCATCCCCGGGACTGATCCAGGCAAGTTTGTACTTGCTTACATGCTATTTACTTTTGGTACCGTCACTAAATACATGGATGTTACAGTTACAAATTTAACCCAATTTTTATGCCATAACTGTTCGATGCTTGTTCTCATAGAAAATTTTTGTCAATTTTGTCGGAACTGAATATAATACTTTGTCTCTTGTTATGTTGAATGCCTTGTGCAAATTTCGCTGTATAATGTGATCGTTAAAGATTAAAACAACTGCCCCGAAGTTTAACCGTAAAACTGAAATTCTGCTGCACCTGAAAATCGTTAAATTCACCATAAATCTTGTACATATTAGAATGGTGCGTTCGAGGGCTCAAATTGAAGCTAACTCGACGAACTTTAACCCTATGTTAGTTTCCAGACATTTCTGTATTTAAACTGTGATGATATTCGGATCGGAGTGCGACTCTGGACTGCAGTCCAGAGTGACTCCAGTCTTTGCGGGCTGTTCCATACTGGATACCATAGGATTTCCTTAACTTTTAGGTTGCGGAACTCAGCTGCTTATTCTAGATAACTCTGTTAGCTAGACAACGCATTTGGTTTCGTTCTGTTTCGTTACCGTTTGATATTTAATCTGTAATTTAATAGATCGGGACACATAACAGTCCCAGCAGAATCAGAATTGACATGTTGATACTAAACAGATTATAAATCCTAACGTACAGACGCGATTGAAGATCCGTTTGTGGCGTTGAAAACTTTACTGAAAACCTTAGAATTCATCCAACTGTAGCGTCGCTAAATTATGATCCCAACTGGGGTTAAAATGCGTTGCGAAACGGACTTCTGATTCTGAAATTGGATTTCACAGCCGCGTGCGCTTAAAATGAAATGGTTATAACTAATGATCCTGGAACCCGATTGGCTTGAAACTAAATTCTATGGATGGACAACTGAATATACTAATTACTATCTGTTTATCATTTTGCCAAATTACATACGTATGTTTCATGATAAATCGTGCAGGTGAAAGAATGCTGTTTCATAACATCCTCATCATGTTTATATACTTGTTCACGCATCATATCATACCCATATCATCGTATTGATAACCTAGTGACATCGTGCATTTACCCAGTGTTAGATTTTAGTGATGATTGTGGCAAGTACGTCAGTGTTCGTGTATTCGTGATTAAGTGAAAGTGATACGTACTTATGCACAATCAGTGACCATATTATTCTATTGCATTGTCGACGTCTGTGGGATGCGTGCACGTGTGACTAATAAGTGGAATGGGACATTTATGGAAGCATTTGCACGGGTGTCACAGATAAGACACCAGACACTGCCATTTATCTTAAGTATTAGTCGGGACGTGCTTGATGGAGGTCCTGCCTCCAGTTCTCGCGCAGACTTGTCACGGATCGATTAGTATTTAGATTGATGGTTAGCGTTTGATGTAGACCTCGGGGTGTGGGGTAGTTTAAGTGTGAGTTCAACAGAATCTCGGGAGTCCCATGCCGGCTTATATATTTAGGGAGTTATATGGAGATTTACAGGGTACGTGATATATACACCGTGATATTCTTGTTACATGTTGGGCCCGTGGTCCCTTGCCCTTGGGTTCTACCCTTGGGTGGAGGACACTCACGAGTGGTTGACTCTCACACTTGGACTGACGATAGCCTTAGTGACCTGTACAGTGAGACTTAGAGACTGATAGGGATAATGGCATTTTATTCATTATATACTGTGTGGCATACGTGATATATCGTTATACTGATTTACTGTTCCGCTGCAGTGATTACTGCACATCCATATTCATGCTGTCGTTGATTTACTGTTATTCATTTCCATTACCACTGTTAGAACTATCACTTGATTTTATATATATATATATTTGCTATTGTGTCGCTCTGACGACCTGAGTATGCATGCTCAGTGTGAGGAGAAGATTTAGCCTGGATTAGAACTAGACGTGCATCACAGACTTCTTGGCTTGCCCTCCCGGGTTACATTCATTTGTTCCACTTCAGGTCAGTCTTTATATTGTTTCCTTCAGTTACTGCATTTCTCATTACCTGCGCATTATATACTGTTTACCATGAGAAACTAGAAGCCGAAGTGTGACTACGGCAGGACTTTTCCTTGACCGTAGGAGCATGGCTGGCCTTGTCTACCCCTCGTATTCCGTATTTTGGGAAGCGGGGCGTGACATGGTTTAGTTGGTATCAGAGCCAGGTTTTGCATCGATTGGGATTGCAGTTTTACGTGTTTAGTTTGGCAATCTAAGACATCCCTCGGTCTAGGTTGTAAACTTGTCATTCTTGATCCATATTCACCTCGTGTGTCCAGCTATCCATTCGTTATGGTTTCGGGTGACTTGACAAGGATACGTGGTTGCAATTGCACTACCGTACTCTAATCAAGTGACTTAAAGTCATACAGTTGATTCCCCACTTATAATAAATTCAGCATCTTTGATATTCTTGAATCCTTGTCCTATCCATTCCATATTTTGATTCATTTAGCGTGTGACTCGTATCATTCTCGAAACTGTTGTTTCAGGATCATGTCTTCCAACAACTCTTCATCTATCTCCGCTCCCCAGAATCAGACCATTGAGATTCTAAGTGTACTGCAAGGTCTAAAGGAAGCCCAGGAGCGAACAAACGACTTGTTGGCTGAAGGACTGAGAAGACAGGAGAATCAGGCACCAGCGGGAGTCTCCTATCATAAAGGGATCCCTATTGGACGAGGAAAGAAGAAGAAGATGAAGCGCCAACAGAAGCATCAGAAGACCCCTTGATGTGGCTATTGTAAGAGGCCAGGACATCTTCAGAGGGATTGTCGCCGCGCCCAAGGGAAATGTCTGATATGCGGGTCCAACAAACATCTTATCAACGGTTGCCCTGAAAGGAAGGAGCTAAAAGGAGGAGACTCGTCCACACTCTCCCCTGATGCCAAGTGAGGATTATCGCGTAGTTCGAACTTCGACGATAAGGCGGACCTAACACAGGATTCAACTCACGCGACGGAAATGCAACGTTATAGTAGTCGAAGAAGGATTTTTCATGATTATCTACTTTCAGCATTAATGTTGTTATCTTTTTGTGAATATTTCTTTCAGTTTGAAACCTTGTATCCACTGAACTTTTGATTTAATGCAATGAAATTTGAATCATAATATACGTATCATTCTCTTGTTTTCTCCTTATTCATATTATTCGTGATCACAACGTTTCTATCCTGATTTTCAGTTCCTGCAACCGCATATCTTTCTATACTTCGTACACTTGACTATTCTTCTTGATGTATTCCGTTGTTTAATCATGACTTTCCTTTCCATAACATGGCCACCGGGAGCAGCGCCGCATTTGGATGAAGATGCGCAATCCTGCGTTTCCTGAGACCGCACGCTGATGAGTTCCGATGATGAGGTCAATGGTCCCCAGGTCAACTTCGGAAACAACGATTCAGAGGACGAAGGAGCAGCCGCCCTAGAGTTCGACATGATGGTTGATTCTGACGAAGAAGAAGGAGATCCCGAAGAGAACCCGATAGAGGAAGACCCCGAGGAAGAACCGATGGAAGAAAACCCAGTGGAGGAAAATCACATCGAAGAAAATCCAGAAGAAGAGAATCACATGGAATCGGATCTCGATGAAGAAGCTTTATCCGAGGATGAAGGACCAGAAGATCAAGACCCTGCCGTGGAAGAACTCCCTTTGGCAGTCCCCGCGAGACGCTATAGAAATGGACGCCCCTACCTGAGTGCGCGAGCCTACCGCAACCTACTGAACCTCCACAGCCGCGACTGACGGGATTTCTTTTGATGATTGTCTTATCTGGCCAAATAAATCTGTGTATAGATTAGGGCCACCTTTTATCTTTGTGAATGCTTTGTTTATAATCATTTGGAATGAAATAAAATTGCTGAGTTCGCAAATCTTTCGATCTTCGTAGTTCGCGTGCTACTTGGTTATTCCTTATGGACAATTATTCTTCCTACTGAGATCTGTCTACACTTACTCCTTACCTTGTCTTAACCCTCACTAGGATTAACTAGTACCCCACCCGATCTTTTAGAGGTCCACTCTTCAGTCTTCGCCCGTGCCTCGTTTGTAATCCTTCTGGGAGGAGAAAATTTTAGAGAAACTTCCGAATTCGCTAACCCTTCACATCCTGATTCATATGTTGTACCGACCACTATCCTACCCATACTTCTTCCCTTATAGTCATTTGTTGTTCGCCCCTACATCCTGTGTTGACCCGATCCCAATCTTCTTGGTCTTCAGCCTAAAGCCGCCATACTCTGACTTTTGAATAAGCCACACTTCTTTGTAATCATTATCCTAACTAGCCCTATACCTCTTTGTGTTTTCCTGTTACCCTAGCTATATTTAGGAACACTGTTATTCGAAAATTTAGTTTTCGGTATTTTGTAAAAGAGTACGTGTTATTGACTACTCCGTTTTATATATTTTAAGTACGCTATTATTACTCTCGTTTTCAGTAGCGCAAACTAACATTGCGTATATATTGTTCCATGTTCCTCGTTTTCGTTATGTGAGTTTTCTAAGTTGATTTAAAACTATTCGATCGATAAATTACCTTAAAATGTTTTAACCTATCGACTAAGCTTTCACTACCTCATTTTCATTACTATATTTTCGAGTGTTGTGCCAGTGTTTACTATTATAAATGATTGTGTCTCATATTTATTATTTCTACCTTGCTACTTTCGATATGCTTATGTGTACACATATTTGAGTTCGATCCTATCGAACAAACCTTGAGTATTATTATTCGCTATTGTTACGTAAAATTCTGGTATACATGTATTTACCCTTATAGTTGTTCCTGCCATATATCTATTGGACCTACCTTTCCGTATGTTGTTTTTACTTATATATATATTTTCAAATTTCTTCGTCCACGTACTGCTAATAAATCTTTTGTGTTAGTGTGCAATCTAATAGCTTTCGCTTATGTTTATATAACTTATCCTTTACTTTAAATTTCGAGGACGAAATTTTTGTAAGGGTGGTATGATGTAACACCCGGTCCCTTTTATACCGAAGTCCGTATTTTATTACTTTAGAATTCGATTTATTCTATTTACAATTTTATATGTTTTATTTAGAAAATTATTTATTTATTAAAACACTTTCTTTAAACCCACATCCTATTTTCTAACCTATTTTTCCCTCAGCCGCTACCCATTTTCTTACCTAGTGTTATAAAGAACTAAGCCCCGGCCCATTTCTATCTTTTCCCTAATAGATTTCTCCTTTTCCCTCTGGTCTAGAATCCCCAAGCCCAGCAAATATTTTCTCAGCCATTTCTTTAGTGAGCCTTTCCTCACTCATTAGATATAAGGTTCCCTATTATTCTTAAAACCCTAAACCCAAATCTTTACTTCTCCCTTATCATTATTTCCTCAACCCATTCTTTAAATCCCTCTATCCAATTCTTTGACCCGGCACAGTCCTCTTCATTCTTTAATTTCTTTTTATTTAATCCTTAGCCCAAACTCACCAAGCCCGGCCTCACTCTTATTTTCTCACAAATCTTTTTAAGTTCCAAAACTCCCTGCGGCCCGTGATCAAAGCCCACTCACCCAACCTCGTTACTGTACATCTCTCTTAAATCCCAACGGCTCTCTTCCTCCTCTCGCGCGCTCGATCCGCACTCCCCGCCTCCGCCGTCGCCCCCGCGTCGCAACCGTTACCCCACGTCGCACACCCCTCAAACCCCACGTTGCCTCATTTCCTCCTTCACTGGACCTCCGCTCCCCTCCTTCTCTTCCTTCATTCTGTCTCTCGAATCCCACAGTTCACCCAGCCCCCAAATCCACGGCCGAGCTCGATTCCCTGCACCCGAGCTCGACGTCCCCTGCCCCGACGACTGATGGGCTCCTCGTCTCGGCGTCGACGCATCCCCATCAACGTCGTCGCCCCCACCTCCTCGTCGTCATCCATGCACCCAGCACCCTCGACCCCCTCGTCGGCAGCAACACCTCCTCAGTCGACTCCCTCGCCATCGTCATCATCATCGTCGCCGTTCTCTTCATCTCACCCTCTCTCTCCGATCCATCCCTCTCTCTCTTGTCACTGGTCTCTCTCTCCCTCCTCCTGCTTCTTTCTCTCATTGATTTCCCCCTCATTCAGCACCCTCTCTCTCTCTCTCTGTCTCTAACTCTCAGTTTCTCTCTCTCCCTCTCCATTTCTCTGTCTCTCACCCCTCTGTTTCTCACTCTCCCTCGCTTCCCCTCTCTCCCTCTGTTCACGATCTCTCTCTCTTTCTCTCTCTCACTCTTTATTTCTCTGTTCTCTCTCATCTTGATCCTACACCTCTCTGCAACTCCGGCCATCGATTGGGATCGTTGCTGTCGTCCGAAGCTGCCCCGTCTTCACCTCCGAGCCAAGCTCCATCGAGTCGAGACCCGATATTTCGTCGAGCACCTACAGAGATCGTCGCGCGTTCGTGACGTTACGATCACCGTGCATCCCCGGGACTGATCCAGGCAAGTTTGTACTTGCTTACATGCTATTTACCATTGGTACCGTCACTAAATACATGGATGTTACAGTTACAAATTTAACCCAATTTTTATGCCATAACTGTTCGATACTTGTTCTCATAGAAAATTTTTGTCAATTTTGTCGGAACTGAATATAATACTTTGGATCTTGTTATGTTGAATGCCTTGTGCAAATTTCGCTGTATAATGTGATCGTTAAAGATTAAAACAACTGCCCCGAAGTTTAACCGTAAAACTGAAATTCTGCTGCACCTGAAAATCGTTAAATTCACCATAAATCTTGTACATATTAGAATGGTGCGTTCAAGGGCTCAAATTGAAGCTAACTCGAAGAAATTTAACCCTATGTTAGTTTCCAGACATTTCTGTATTTAAACTGTGATGATATTCGGATCGGAGTGCGACTCTGGACTGCAGTCCAGAGTGACTCCAGTCTTTGCGGGCTGTTCCATACTGGATACCATAGGATTTCCTTAACTTGTAGGTTGCGGAACTCTGCTGCTTATTGTAGATAACTCTGTTAGCTAGACAACGCATTTGGTTTCGTTCTGTTTCGTTACCGTTTGATATTTAATCTGTAATTTAATAGATCGGGACACATAACAGTCCCAGCAGAATCAGAATTGACATGTTGATACTAAACAGATTATAACTCCTAACGTACAGACGCGATTGAAGATCCGTTTGTGGAGTTGAAAACTTTACTGAAGACCCTAGAATTCATCCAACTGTAGCGTCGCTAAATTATGATCCCAACTGGGGTTAAAATGCGTTGCGAAACGGACTTCTGATTCTGAAATTGAATTTCACAGCCGCGTGCGCTTAAAATGAAATGGTTATAACTAATGATCCTGGAACCCGATTGGCTTGAAACTAAATTCTATGGATGGACAACTGAATATACTAATTACTATCTGTTTATCATTTTGCCAAATTACATACGTATGTTTCATGATAAATCGTGCAGGTGAAAGAATGCTGTTTCATAACATCCTCATCATGTTTATATACTTGTTCACGCATCATATCATACCCATATCATCGTATTGATAACCTAGTGACATCGTGCATTTACCCAGTGTTAGATTTTAGTGATGATTGTGGCAAGTACGTCAGTGTTCGTGTATTCGTGATTAAGTGAAAGTGATACGTACTTATGCACAATCAGTGACCATATTATTCTATTGCATTGTCGACGTCTGTGGGATGCGTGCACGTGTGACTAATAATTGGAATGGGACATTTATGGAAGCGTTTGCACGGGTGTCACAGATAAGACACCAGACACTGCCATTTATCTTAAGTATTAGTCGGGACGTGCTTGATGGAGGTCCTGCCTCCAGTTCTCGCGCAGACTTGTCACGGATCGATTAGTATTTAGATTGATGGTTAGCGTTTGATGTAGACCTCGGGGTGTGGGGTAGTTTAAGTGTGAGTTCAACAGAATCTCGGGAGTCCCATGCCGGCTTATATATTTAGGGAGTTATATGGAGATTTACAGGGTACGTGATATATACACCGTGATATTCTTGTTACATGTTGGGCCCGTGGTCCCTTGCCCTTGGGTTCTACCCTTGGGTGGAGGACACTCACGAGTGGTTGACTCTCACACTTGGACTGACGATAGCCTTAGTGACCTGTACAGTGAGACTTAGAGACTAATAGGGATAATGGCATTTTATTCATTATATACTGTGTGGCATACGTGACATATCGTTATACTGATTTACTGTTCCGCTGCAGTGATTACTGCACATCCATATTCATGCTGTCGTTGATTTACTGTTATTCATTTCCATTACCACTGTTAGAACTATCACTTGATTTTATATATATATATTTGCTATTGTGTCGCTCTGACGACCTGAGTATGCATGCTCAGTGTGAGGAGAAGATTTAGCCTGGATTAGAACTAGACGTGCATCACAGACTTCTTGGCTTGCCCTCCCGGGTTACATTCATTTGTTCCACTTCAGGTCAGTCTTTATATTGTTTCCTTCAGTTACTGCATTTCTCATTACCTGCGCATTATATACTGTTTACCATGAGAAACTAGAAGCCGAAGTGTGACTACGGCAGGACTTTTCCTTGACCGTAGGAGCATGGCTGGCCTTGTCTACCCCTCGTATTCCGTATTTTGGGAAGCGGGGCATGACAATAGCTGATCAAGATGTCCGCGATGTACTTCTGGTCCTGGTCCAGTCTAGATCCACTTCTCACTCTGAGCATGCATACTCAGGTCGTCAGAGCGACACAATAGCAATATAAATATATAGATGCAAGTGGCAACTCGAACAGTGATAATAGATATATAACAGTAAATCAAGACGGTAAAGATATGAACATGGAGTAACCAATGAAGTGTCCAATAGATCAGGTGAACGGTAAAGCAGTAAAATAGTATGCCATGTATGTCAACACAGTAAGTAATGTATATCAATGCCATTATCCCTATCAGTCTCTAAGTCTCACTGTACAGGTCACTGAGCCTATCGTCAGTCCAAGTATGAGAGTCAACCACTCGCGAGTGTCCTCCACCCAAGGGCAAGGGACCACGGGCCCAAAATATAACTCACGGTAATAATCATGTACCCTGTAAATCTCCATATATCTCCATATATATAAGCCGGCATGGGACTCCCGAGATTCTGTTGAACTCACACTCAAACTACCCCACACCCCATGGTCTACATCAAACACCAACCATAACCTCAAATACCGGTCGGTCCATGACAAGTCTGCGCGAGAACTGGAGACAGGATCCCCATCAAGCACGTCCCGACTAATACCCAAGATAAATGAGCAATGTTTGGTGCCTTATCTGCGACACCCATGCAAGAGCTTCAATAAGTGTCCCATACCACTTATAGTCACACTTACACGCGTCCCACAGACGTCGACAATGCAATAGAATAATAGGGTTCACAGATTGTGTACAAGTACGTGTCACTTTCACTTATCCACTCATACACGAACACTAACGTACTTGCCACAATCATCACTAATACCTAACACTGGGTAAAACACATGATCACTAGGCTACCAATGCAATAACATATACATATGATGTGATGAGAAAACAATATGTAAGGCAGGATTAAGATGTCATATGTCGGTATCCTACCACTTGCATAATTTATCATAAATAATATATGCCAAAATTTAGCAAAACAATGAACAGGGGATATGTAGTATGTGTGATTATCTATCCAGCGAATTTGGTTTCACGTCGATCGGGTTTCAGGATCAGTAGATATGGCCATTTCATTTTAAGCGTTCACTGCTGAAAATCCGGTTTCAGAATCGGAAGTCCTTTTCGCAACGCATTTTAATCCCAGTTGAGATCAGATTTTAGCGATGCTACAGTAGAATGAAATCTAGGGTTTTCAGTAAGGTTTTCAACGCAATAGACGGATTCTCAATCGCGTCTGTACGTCAGGAGTTATGTACTATTCAGCATTGGGGTGTCCGTTATGGTTCTGTTTGGGACTGCTATATGTCCCGATCTTTTAAATTGCAGATTAAATAGCATACGACGATAAAACGGAAAGAAACTTGTGTTATCTAGCTAACAGATTCACCTTTAATAAACTGCAGAGTTCCGCAACATACGAGTTCAGGAAACAAGGTGGTACACATTACGGGACAGCACACAGTAACCAGAGTCGCTCTGGACTGCAGTCCAGAGTCGCACTCCGACCCAAGTATCGTCACAATATCGGTACAGAAACCAAAATAAATTTGCATAGGGTTACATTTCGTCGAGTCGGCTTCGATCTAAGCCCTCGAACGCAACATTTCAGTATGTACACAATTTATGGTGATTTTAACGATTTTCAGATGCGGGAAAATCCCAGTTTTACGGATGTATTTGGGGGTATTCGTTTTAGTCATTAACGGTCATATTTTCCAATGAAATTTACACACTAGGTTCACTGCCTTACGGGCCAGACCATGCAATTGAGTTACGTCAATTTAAATGAAGATTTCCATTGAGATCATGCATCGAACAGTTACGTCATATAGTTTATCGGGAATAGTAAATATGGAATTTATACGATTATAGTTTGTAACTAACACAAATTAGCATGTAGCAAGTAGGGAACTTGCCTGGAGATGAGTCGACAATATTACTGCAGTGGTAACAGCACGATCGCGTCACGAACGCAACACCGGTTCAGCCCTTTGGAATCCGACAATTGTACTCGATCTAGCTGCTCTTCGTGCCCTCCTTTTCTTCACCGCTCCAGGTTGCTCCTTGTTTTTGGGGTGAGGTAGCGATGCTGATAAAGAGAGAAAGAAATTTTTAGAGAGAGAGAAAAAGAGAGATTTAAAGAGATAGAGAGAGAGTTAGACAGAGAGAGAGAGAGAGAGTGTAACAGAGAGAGAGGGGGGAGTGAGATGCAGAGAGAGAGAGAATAACAGAGAGAGAGAGAGTAACAGAGAGAGAGTGTAACATAGAGAGAGAGGGGAGTGAGATGTAGAGAGAGAGAGAATAACAGAGAGAGAGAGAGAGTAAGAGAGAGAGAGGGGGGGAGTGAGAGAGAGATGTATATAGAGAGAGTAACAAGGAATTAGAGAGTTTACCTGGTGATGACGGAGGCGCCGGCGGGGGCTCGACATAGTGCAGAGGTGGTGGCAGCGAAGGTTGTGTCTCCGGCGATGGGTAGTGGCGGCGACGGTGTTGTGAAGGTGATGCTCGGTTTGGGTTTTTGAAGAGGAAAAGGAGCTCGGTTGTTGGAGAAGAGGGTGAAGGAGTTGGGCCGGTGATCGGAGCTGCCGGGGTGGGTTCGGTTGGCGACAGAAAGGTGGTCGGTGACGGCTCAGGAGAGGTGGACGCAGTGAGGATCTCGGGTCGAGAGGGAGAATCAAGAGAGGGAGGTGATGGAAGTGGTAGGGTCGAGAAGTTTGAGGGGCTCGCGACGGGAGCGCGATGTGGGGCAAGGGCGCGGGCGTGGGCGTGGGCGTGGGCGTGGGCGTGAGATGAGGCGAAGAAAGTGGATCGGGGAGGTTACCGTTGGGGAAGAAGGAGAGATTAGAAGCGGGTCGGGTCGAAGCGGGCGGGTAAGGGTGAAGGCGGGCTTGGGCTTGGATGTCACGGGCTGGGTCGGGGTTTAAGTAAAATAAATTCCTTTTTATTTATTCACTTGGACTGAGGAGATAGGAAAAGGGCCCGGGGTTTAATTAACATGAATCCCTTTTTTTTATTCATTTGATGGGCTGGGGCCAAGAGCTTGGGCCGAGGAAAGAAAACAATAAAAAGAAACAGAAAAGTGGGCCGGCTTAGAAAATAGGAATAAAAGAATTTGGGAAAAAATATATAATAGATAGGTAATAGGGTTTCGGTTTAGTCTAGGGGAAAATGATGAAGGAGGAAATGGGTTTGGGGTTTAGTTTATTTAAAAGGGAAATGGGCTGAGTTTTTGGGTCCAGATAAAAGGGAGAAAATAAAAGGGTTTAGATGAATTTGAGTCAGGGATGTTAAAACACTAAAAGTGATGATTATAAAATAAATAACTTTTAAGGGTAACAAAATACGGATATTGGTATACAAAGGACTGAGTATTACATCATACCACCCATGCAAAAATTTCGTCCTCGAAATTTAAAATAAACGATAAGTTATACAATCATAAGCGAAAGCTACTATATCGCAACTAACACATAATGATTTACTAGAAATAGGTGGATGAAGAAATTTGAAGGTTTACATATGTATACAAATAATACAACTAAAAGAATAGATCTAAAAAGTATATGGCAGAAATCAATTATGAGAGAAACCCATATGTACAAAAATAGAATAGCAATAACGAATAATAACATCCGAGGCGTGCTAGATAAAATTGAAATCCTAAACATGTGCACACCTCGCATATCAAAGGTAGTGCAGCTAAAATAATAAGTATAAGTTACAACCAAAATGAAATAGTGAAAGAGTTGTCGGTAGGTTAAAACATTTTAGAATAATGTGTCGATCAAACAATTTTTAACATAACTTAGAAAACCACCTGGCGAAAATAAGAAACATAGCGCAAATAATATGTGCAATATATGGTTGCGCTACCGAGAAATGGGAAGAATAGTAGTGTACTAAAAATGCATAAAACGGAAGTAGTCAATATCACGCACTTTTCGATAAATACAAAATAACGAAAACTAAATTTTCGAATAACGATGTCCCTAAATGTAACTAGGGTAACAGGAAACGGCACAAAAATGCATAGGGCTAGCTAGGGTAGGGATTACAAGGGAGTGTGGCTCATTCACAAGGTCGGAGTGTGACGGCTTTAGACTGAAGGTCAAAGAGATTGGGGTCGTGTCAGCCTAGGGTGTAAGGGTGAACGGTAATGAATCTCAGGAGAAAATAAATGTACAGGGGAAACAGCCAAGCATCATGTGAACCAAGAAGATCAAAAGATTAGCGAGCTCAGCCAATTTTATTTCATTCCAGAAAATTCGAAATAAAGCACTCTCGAAAAGCGAAGATGGCCCTAAACTATATACAAATTTATTTGGCCAGAGGGGACAACAGCTAAATCCCGTCATTCGTAGTTGTGTAGGTTTAGCAGGTTACGGTAGGCTCACGCGCTCAGGTAGGGGCGTCCATTTCCATAGCGCCTCGCAGGGACCGCCATTGGGAGTTCTTCCACCGCAGGGTCTTGTTCTTCTGGTCCTTCTTCCTCGGCTGGAGCTTCTTCATCGAGGTCTGCTTCCATGTGATTCTTTTCTTCTGGATCCTCTCCCATGGGATTTTCCTCCACTGGATTTTCTTCTATCAGGCCCTTCTCGGGATCTTCCTTTATCGGGTTCTCTTCAGGGTCTCTTTCCTCCTCGTCGGAATCGCCGATCATGTCAACCTCTGGGGCGGCGGCTCCTTCGTCCTCGGAATCGCTGTTTCCGAAAATGACCTGGGGGCCGTTGATCTCGTCGTCCGAGCTCACCAGCATGCGGTCTAAGGAAACACATGACTGTGCATCCTCATCTAGATGCGGAGCTGCTCCAGGGTGGGCCATGGCCTAAAAAGAAAGAGTCATGATCAGACAGTGGAACATGTTAGGAAAAATCAAGGATACGGAGTACAAGAAAATATGCGGTAAGCAAGGATTGAAAACAAAATCTAGAATACTGATGCAACGAATGGTATAAGTAAAGTGAGGTGGAAAGGAGACGATACATACATCACAACTCAGGATTTTATTACATTCAGCCAAAAGTTTAACGGATACAGGATCTCAAACGAAAAGAGAAATATTTACAAGTGACAACATTTTATTAAAAGCAGAAAACGTGATAACTCTTCTTCGATTACTAGATCTCTGCATTCTTGTCACGCGAGTTGAATCCTGCGCTGGGTCCGCCCTAGCCTCGAAGCTCGAACCACGAAATAACCATCACTTGGTAGAAGTGGAGAGTGCGGACGGATCTCCTCCTTGTAGCTCCTTCCTTTTTGGGCAACCGTTGATAAGATGCTCGCTGGATTCGCAAATCAGGCATTTCCCCTGGGCGCGGCGACAATCCCTCTGAAGATGTCCTGGCCTCTTACAGTACCCACAACATTGGGTCTTCTGCTGCTTCTGTCGCGGGGAAACAAATGGGCGCTTCATCTTCCCCTCTTTTCCTCGTCTAACAGGGACCCCTTAAGATTGGAGACTTCCGTTGGTGCCTGATTTACCTGCCTTCTCTGTCCTTTAGCTAACAGGTCGTTTGTTCGCTCCTAGGCTTCCTTCATACTTTGCAGTGCAGTCAGGATCTCTACGGTCTGATTCTGGGGAGTGGAGATAGAGGAAGAGTCGTTGGAAGAAAAGGTCCTGAAACAACAGTTTTGAGGACGATATACGGCACAATCTATAAGAATCAACACATAATATGGATTTGGCAAGGAATCGATAAATATAGGATGTGATGAAATTTATTACCAGTAGAAATCAACTGTGGAACTCCAAGTCACTCAAACCCTGACGGATAGATCAAAAATGCATAGCCGAATACACTATGTGAATCAAGATTGAGAATAACAACTTCACAATCCAGACAGAAAGATGTCTTAGATTGCCAAACACTACACGGAACTGCAATCCCAAACGAAGCAAAACCTGGCTCTGATACCAAGAAAACCATGTCACGTCCCACTTCCCAAAATACGGAATACGAGGGGTTGACAAGGCCAGCCATGCTCCTACGGTCAAGGAAATGTCCTGCCGTAGTCACACTTCGGCTTCTAGCTTTACGTGGTAATCAGTAAACAATGCGCAGGTAATGAGAAATGCAGTAACTGAAACAAAACAAATACAAAGAACTGACCTGATAGAGGTAAAAAGAGTATAACTCTGGATAGCTGATCAAGATGTCCGCGATGTACGTCTGGTCCTGGTCCAGGCTAGATCCACTTCTCACTCTGAGCATGCATACTCAGGTCGTCAGAGCGACACAATAGCAATATAAATATATAGATGCAAGTGGCAACTCGAACAGTGATAATAGATATATAACAGTAAATCAAGACGGTAAAGATATAAACATGGAGTAACCAATGAAGTGTCCAATAGATCAGGTGAACGGTAACGCAGTAAAATAGTATGCCATGTATGTCAACACAGTAAGTAATGTATATCAATGCCATTATCCCTATCAGTCTCTAAGTCTCACTGTACAGGTCACTAAGCCTATCGTCAGTCCAAGTGTGAGAGTCAACCACTCGCGAGTGTCCTCCACCCAAGGGTAGGACCCAAGGGCAAGGGACCACGGGCCCAAAATATAACTCACGGTAATAATCATGTACCCTGTAAATCTCCATATATCTCCATATATATAAGCCGGCATGGGACTCCCAAGATTCTGTTGAACTCACACTCAAACTACCCCACACCCCATGGTCTACATCAAACGCCAACCATAATCTCAAATACCGGTCGGTCCTTGACAAGTCTGCGCGAGAACTGGAGACATGATCCCCATCAAGCACGTCTCGACTAATACCCAAGATAAATGGGCAGTGTTTGGTGCCTTATCTGTGACACCCATGCAAGAGCTTCCATAAGTGTCCCATACCACTTATAGTCACACTTACACACGTCCCATAGACGTCGACAATGCAATAGAATAATAGAGTACGTGTCACTTTCACTTATCCACTCATACACGAACACTAACGTACTTGCCACAATCACCACTAATACCTAAAACTGGGTAAAACACATGATCACTAGGCTACCAATGCAATAACATATACATATGATGTGATGAGAAAACAATATGTAAGGCATGATTAAGATGTCATATGTCGGTATCCTACCACTTGCATAATTTATCATAAATAATATATGCCAAAATTTAGCAAAACAATGAACATGGGATAAGTAGTATGTGTGATTATCTATCCAGCGAATTTAGTTTCACGTCGATCGGGTTTCAGGATCAGTAGATATGGCCATTTCATTTTAAGCGTTCACTGCTGGAAATCCGGTTTCAGAATCGGAAGTCCGTTTCGCAACGCATTTTAATCCTAGTTGGGATCAGATTTTAGCGACGCTACAGTTGAATGAAATCTAGGGTTTTCAGTAAGGTTTTTAACTCAATAGACAGATTCTCAATCGCATCTATACATCAGGAGTTATGTACTATTCAGGATTGGGGTGTCCGTTATGGTTCTGTTTGGGACTGCTATATGTCCCGATCTTTTAAATTGCAGATTAAATAGCATACGACGATAAAATGGAAAGAAACCACTTGTTTTATCTAGCTAACAGATTCACCTTTAATAAACTGCAGAGTTCCGCAACATACGAGTTCAGGAAACAAGGTGGTACACATTACGGGACAGCACACAGTAACCAGAGTCGCTCTGGACTGCAGTCCAGAGTCGCACTCAGACCCAATTATCGTCATAATATCGGTATAGAAACCAAAATAAATTTCCATAGGGTTATAGTTCGTCGAGTCTTCTTCGATTTGAGCCCTCGAACGCAACATTTCAGTATGTACACAATTTATGGTGATTTTAACCATTTTCAGACACGGGAAAATCCCAGTTTTACGGATGTATTTGGGGTATTTGTTTTAGTCATTAACGGTCATATTTTCCAATGAAATTTACACACTAGGTTCACTGCCTTACGGGACAGACCATGCAATTGAGTTACATCAATTTAAATGAAGATTTCCATTGAGATCATGCATTGAACAGTTACGTCATATAGTTTATCGGGAATAGTAAATATGGAATATATACGATTATAGTTTGTAACTAACACAAATTAGCATGTAGCAAGTAGGGAACTTGCCTGGAGATGAGTCGACAATATTACTGCAGTGGTAACAGCACGATCGCGTCACGAACGCAGCACCGGTTCAGCCCTTTGGAATCCGACAATTGTACTCGATCTAGCTGCTCTTCGTGCCCTCCTTTTCTTCACCACTCCAGATTGCTCCTTGTTTTTGGGGTGAGGTAGAGATGCTGATAAAGAGAGAAAGAAATTTTTAGAGAGAGAGAAAGAGAGAGATTTAAAGAGATAGAGAGAGAGTTAGACAGAGAGAGAGAGAGAGTGTAACAGAGAGAGAGAGAGAGGGGAGTGAGATGTAGAGAGAGAGAGAATAACATAGAGAGAGAGAGGGGGGGAGTGAAAGAGAGATGTATAGAGAGAGAGTAACAGGAAATTAGAGAGAGAGTTTACCTGGTGACGACGGAGGCGCCGGCGGGGGCTCGATGTAGTGCAGAGGTGGTAGCGGCGAAGATTGTGTCTCCGGCGATGGGTAGTGGCGGCAACGGTGTTGTGAAGGTGATGCTCGGTTTGGGTTTTTGAAGAGGAGAAGGAGCTCGGTTGTAGGAGAAGTGGGTGAAGGAGTTGGGCCGGTGATCGGAGCTGCCGGGGTGGGTTCGGTTGGCGATAGAAAGGTGGTCGGCGACGGCTCAGGAGAGGTGGACACAGTGAGGAGCTCGGGTCGAGGGGGAGAATCAAGAGAGGGAGGTGATGGAAGTGGTAGGGTCGAGAAGTTTGAGGGGTTCGCGACGGGAGCGCGATGTGGGGCAAGGGCACGGGCGTGGGCGTGGACGTGAGATGAGGCAAAGAAAGTGGATCGGGGAGGTTACCGTTGGGGAAGAAGGAGAGATTAGAAGCGGGTCGGGTCAAAGCGGGCGAGTAAGGGTGAAGGTGGGCTTGGGCTTGGATGTCATGGGATGGGCCGGGGTTTAAGTAAAATAAATTCCTTTTTATTTATTCACTTGGGCTGAGGAGATGGGAAAAGGGCCCGGGGTTTAATTAACATGAATCCCTTTTTTTTATTCATTTGATGGGCTGGGGCCAAGAGCTTAGGCCGAGGAAAGAAAACGATAAAAAGAAACAGAAAAGTGGGCCGGCTTGGAAAATAGCATTAAAAGAATTTGGGGAAAAATATATAATAGATAGGTAATAGGGTTTCGGTTTAGGCTACGGGAAAACGATGAAGGAGGAAATGGGTTTGGGGTTTAGTTTATTTAAAAGGGAAATGGGCTGAGTTTTTGGGTGCAGATAAAAGGGAGAAAATAAAAGGGTTTAGATGAATTTGAGTCAGGGATGTTAAAACACTAAAAGTGATGATTATAAAATAAATAACTTTTAAGGGTAACAAAATACGGATATTGGTATACAAAGGACTGGGTATTACAAGGACTCTAAAGAATTGTCAATACGCCGGCAGTAGGTGATGATCATATCAAACACCCACAAGCTGCAAGCGGTCAGCTAAACGTAACAGCCATCCAGGTATTGAGCAATCAGAAGATCAACAAGTAAGCATGTACATTCTCCTGCGAATCCAATCAGTAACACTCCCGTACAGTCCGGTCTCTTCGTCTGATATATCACATATCCAGTCTAAGGGTGGTAAACATCAGACCCCAGTAACCGATAAGTCGTGTCAATATGAGGTCCATAACAGTTCGAGAAACTAATTATAACACTTACCAGTAAATCTCAGCAACTCTGGCCAGGGATTTCCAGTTATAGCCAATCGAACACAGCGCAACATCAACTCCCTATACCAGGAGAGACGAAACCCCTCCTATCGCTCATTGCCTCCATGTGATTCGGGACTGTACCCAAAAGCCACCGTTTTTCACGCCCTCTTGGACGTGGTATGATGGAAATCAAAGCACAGTGGGAATCACACAAGACTCTATGACGATCTAGGGTCTACAGACTAACCTGTACCAGTGTCACCAGAGAACTTCCATCTGACATGAGGTATAATACCATCTGGGAGTTCTCGGCGAGTCCGTCCAGTGTAACCAGTCTCCACTGAGCACCCGTATACTATCTCTGATGTCAAATATCAATGGATATGGGATCATCCATCGCCCATCTACATGGGTCAAGAAGCATACGCTAGTCTACTTTGGTATATCGATGCCCTGTCTCGATACACCTGCGACTAGGGACATTTGAAGGATGTACTTAGCGACTACACTGTCCCCACTAGTATGATCTGCATCATAGTCCTGGTAGTCAAGTACTCATCCTAAGGGCTTTATCAATATGTAACATAGAGACTATCAGAGTACATGTTAAGATAAAGAGCAACCAGATAGCATACTATCATGTCGAGCAAGAAAGTCCTCCATATATATGTCCAAGCATCCACTACAATATACATCGCATGTACAGTAATGGCCTCTAGGGCATACATATCACTAACAAGTGACGCTAGCTGGATGTAACGGCTACGCAGGTATATGTCAAAAGGTAGGTCAACAAGCAAACTCATCCGAATGCAACAAAGCTTATCAGTGACACTTACCGTAGAATCTGATCTCTTCATCAAAGAGTGTCGCATATCGGGTCTGATGGGTGAAAACTGTCAGACCTCCAATAACCCAATAAGTCATACCGATATCAAACTCATAACCGTCCAAGATAAAACTGATAACACTTATCATTTTATCTCAACCGTCCTGATCAAGGACTTCAAGTTATAGTCATATCATGCACAACGCGACATCAACTCCCTATACTGGGAGAGACGAATCCCCTCTTGATCGTTCACTGCCTCCATGTGCTTCGAAACTATACCCAACTGAAACCTGTATGCAAGGCTCTTTAAAAATGTGGTTTGGTAGAATTCAAAATATAGTGAGAATACACACAATACACGATGGCAATCTCAGGTCAAAATACTACCATGTACCATTGTCATTAGAGAACTGCTATCTGACAATTGATATAATACTATTTAGGAGTTCTCGACGAGTCCATTCAGTGTACTCATTCCCTAATGAGCACTTATATACAATCTTCAGTGTCAAACACTAATGTATGTGGGACCAACTATCGCCCCGGTCGAGGTTAAGAAATGTATCACTAGTCTGCTCTGGAGTACTGATACCCCGTCTCGATATTCCAATGATTAGCAATATTTGAGAATGTGCTTATGGACTACCTAGACTCCACTAGCATGATCCCATCATAATTCTGACAATCAAGCAAAGATTCTAAGGGATTTATCAACATATATCAGCGATACGTAATAGCAAATAAAATATATGCACATGAAAGATAAAGGAAATCAGATAACATACTATCATCTCGAAAAAGAATGTTCTATACATACAGATCTTGTAAAATTACAATAATTGTTTTCAGTGCATCTATATCCAACAAAGGGTTTATGGAGGCTTAGAAGCCGTCATTCAAAAATCTGTAATCTCTCCATTAAAATAGTAAAAACGATCTCCGCCACTGTCCGCGATTTTTTCCGATTTGGGTTTTCCCATGTAAAAAAAATTTGTGTCTATGTTGTCGATTATTTTTGTTTCGTTTGTATTTTGGTTTATTTATGTTTATCTTGTTCATCTGTAACACACATGCCGCGACGGAGAGAGATAGAGGGACTAAAGAAATGTTTGTTTTGCTGGGTTTGGATTGAGTTGGTTGTTTTTAGAGTCCAATTGTTCGCTGTCAATATTATTGACTTGACCAAGCGTCGATTTTTTTTCCAGTAAATTGGGAAAACACCCTTGACCGAACTCTGGCCTATCAAAAAACTTCTAGCCTTTTTTTTACTTGATGAAAAATTGGCCCACTTTAAACCACCTACTGTGCTTTTTAGCTTTATATTTGCATTATTTTCCTATAATAATCTACTCATATGAGCCTTCAAAAAGAACAACATTTGAGTACTTGGCAGTTGCATATAATATCTAGACAGTTGGCTATAATATCTACGCTTATATCTAAAAATTATTTGTCTATAATATCTAAAAAGTTGTCTGTCATATTTAGATAGTAGCTTGTAATATTTTAGCAGCTGTCTATTTTATCTATCATGTTTTTTTGTACATTTATTAGCCTAAGTATTTTAATAATCCTACCAACTTTATTTCCCCAAAAAATACTTGTTTAGTACAAAAGAAACCTCATCCCCCTTCCTCACCGCACCTCCCACCTCCCCAAATCCTATATATTACCTTTCATTTTCCTCATGAACTTATCTCAATTACTCCTTTTTCTTATATTTACTCTTTTGCTCATTCGTTCCTCTTTTTAAACTACATAGTATCCACATTAATTGTGGCCCAATCATTGACTTTACAATGTTTTGTGAGTGGATCATGATGGTCATGTATTATTATAGATATATTTAGTTGTTATTTCCGTAGTTTTATTTCTTTTGATGTGAGCCCATATTGGGAGATGATTCAGATATTGTTTATTGGATTTGATTCGTTTCTGCTATATGCATTTTCTTGATTTGTTTTACTGTGACAAATGGATATGTACTAGATAGATTATATATTTTCTGTTCTTGATATCCTATAAACAGCTGTAATGTGACTGTGGAGGGATGATTCCTAGCCACAGGTAGCTTGGTTGGCTATTTTACGTGCTATAGTTTACGTATCTTGGGAAGCAGGGCGTGACAAAGAGGTTTACAGTTTAAAAGATCCTTGTGTCATCCTAGACACGTCAAAATATTGAGACTATAGCTCGTTTATAAACCCTTTTATATATATCAACAAGTAAAAATAGTATTCAGGTACTGTCCTCCGGATCAGTCCTGATCGGCTACTATATCGCATAAACTATAATGGTGTATCGTGAACGATCGCAACATCAATATATGAGTGTCCAGTATCAACACTCTAAATCATCATATCTCTCATGTCCATCACCAACACGCAAAAATTATCAAATCTCTCGTGTTCATCGCTGACACACAAATTCAGATATCGTCGACACCGTCTCATCAGATCGGTCGCCCCTCGATATCCATAACCCCAGTTAGTATCCCCTGGATATCCTCCATGCTTATATCTATCTCCGGTATTGAGTTTCCTCGCTAGGTTCCCCGCTTCAAATGCAACTTTCCTGCCCCTCGGTCTCGACCGGGTCTACCATATATCCGACTGTATACTCCCCCACTCAGTTCGGATATGTAGGATGTCCGTAACCGTATAGCTTCCCCACTGGGTTCGGAATAAAATCAAATCTGAAAATATCAAGCTCATGGTGGACGTCAACTTATCGTATCCAGAAATATCAAGTAAAGAAGAATAATAATTGCATGTCTTTTTGACAATATAATCAATATATATATATATATATATATATATATATATTACCGTCCCATACCATTGATATATATCATCAAAGTATTCGCAATTAATCAACAGGTAATAAAGGTATCGTACGTAAATATAGTCATCGTGCAAACAATCGCAACAGTTCTACCGTGTCATGGTAATACTAATGAAGTGTAGTATAGTATACGCATCTGTGCTCGTGCTGCATGACAATTATTAGTATTTGTGCAAGTGTTTTATAAGTGTTTATAGCATAATATAATTCTACCCATATCCATAACATATAAATACAACCCAATTCCCAGGATATAAGGAATTCATAACGCATTGTATCGGCATTTATATAGACATCGCGTGGTATAGCGTTTCTACGGTGTCATGGCAGTACCAATGAGGTGTAGTGTAACATATGCGTCTGTGCTCGTGCAACATAGTACTCATTGGTAGTTGTGCAGTGTTTAATCAGTGTGTTCATATAAAAGAGAACGTATATAACGTATATAATCGGTAAGCATATCGCGAGCATATAAACGAAATCTAAGCGTCTCACGTAATTATTAAACGTAACTAATTGCTATGAGTTATACCATTATCATTAAAAATGGAACAAAACGTTATTTTGAAATAAGGAAGCTGCATTAATTTAAAATAAATATTCGTTTTGGAAATAGGATCGCATCCTTGTCATTTATCATTTAAAGGTGGAAACGAATCATTAGGTTTTAAAGGAGTATAGCTCAACAATCGTAACGTCCCAAGTCGGGATAACTCATGACTCCACGAGTCCAAATGAAACTTGGCCGTATTCGGCACACTATCCTCGTCATCATAAGTATAGTATGATTTTCTCGTACTATATCCATCCAATATCATATCCATATCGTACGGACCTATCGTCACATACGTCTATCCCCAATACCATATATCCAGGTATAATCATATACATATGAATTCTACTAGGTGAATACCAATATAATGTAACTAAGTTAGCTAGCATATCACTTTATACTAGTTATATCATAACTATTCTATATAAGTGGTTGCGGGGGTGCTATACGCCATCCATCCGACTTTCCCCGTAAATATAAATCTACTCACCAACTTGTCGAGCTAGTCGAAATCCACAATTGCTTTGTCCGTCCTTACCGTCTCGGAAATCTCCACGATCGTATCTACAATCGTAGTTATAACATATCGGCGTAAAAATCATATCAAAAAGAAATTCAACGAGCTAAGCGCACATAGGTTAGAACCTATAGCTCACTTACTCCAAATACGACCAAATACCCCTGACATTAACGTACAAACGTCAATAATTCAGTCGAGGTATAGAAATATGAAAAACCGTATCATAAATATCGGAAACATTGTTAAAAAAATACTAGAACACTCTCATATTTCTCTATATGAAATCTGGGACAAATCAAACAATACAGTAGCTTATATTCTCACCAAATAAAGCTACTGACCAAAACCCAAAACACCATTGTGTAGAAAAATCAACGACGGCTGGAAATTGGGGAGAACAGGCGGGTGAACAGAGAAATTAGGGGCTCAGGCTTTAGAACTTGTCTCCTATTAGTCTCACCAGATCTTAATATTGTTAGTTTCTCTAGTGGATTAACCTAGTAGCTCCAAATTCAAGTTTAACATCATAAATATCACAAAAATTCCAGTTTCTGATATTTGCACACTAAAACTGATATTTAACAAAACAAGAATTGTAAAGGAGGTGAGATTTATCTATAGGGATGGTGCACAAGGAAATTCTAACTCATGAAGTGCATGGTGGAGGCTCCTAGAGGTTCTAGTGGCCTGGCTTGACGGTGTGCACAAGTTTTGTTCCCTCATAAAATATCAGGAAAAACCCCAATGGAGTATCACGTGCCCACACGTGATGGGCCTTTAAACCCCCTGAAAAGGATTAAAATATATAATAAAACAGCAAGGAATACCCCAATTGGGCATCACGTGTCCACACGTGACCAGAGGTCACATGCAGACACATGATGGATTCCTAGGCTCTCTAATTAATAGAATTAAATTCTAACCAGACAATCAGTGGAGTCGCGTGCCCACACGTGATGGGTCTTTAAAAAACCCACTGAAGGAATTAAAAGGCATAATAAAACAGCAAGGAAAGATCCCAATGGGGCATCACGTGTATACACGTGACCAAGGGTCACGTGCTGACACGTGATGATTCCTTTGTTCTTTAAAACAGCAGAATTAAATTCTGGTTAAAATGTTTAATCAGGGGGGTCACGTGTCAACACGCGATGGGTTCCTAAGCTCTTTGATTAATAGAATTAAATTCTATTTAAATGATCAAACAATGGGATCACGTGCCAACACGTGATAGGCTCTTAAGTCTTCTGAACCAATAGAATTAAATTCTAATTAAGAGGGAATCAAGAACCTTAACTGGAAAAATATCTCTCTAAATATTTCCAAACAAAAAAAAGATTGTGCTCTGTAAAGTGGAGCACCGTTGGATTAAAAATCCAATGGTGATTAAAAATCACCAATTTATAGAAATATTCTATACAAGGAAAGATTCCCCTAAAATTCACCAAGAATAACAGACAGAATATCTTTTGGATTAAAAATCCAATGGTGAATAAAATTCACTGAGTGATCTAAAAGATCATGTTGGTTACAAAATCAATTAAAATATTTCAATGAAAGATTGACTAAACAAACTGATTCTTTTCTTTCTCCTATAAATAGGAGCCAAAAAGAGAAGAGGGGGGATTCTTTTTTTTGGGGAGATACAACAACAGAGAGAAAAGAAGATTTCTTCATAAGAGAAAGAAACCCTAGGTGAGAAAGGGGAAAGAGATCTAAGCTCCATAAAACAAAAGAGAATTTAATTATCAATTTAAAAGTTTAACTCTTCTGATTAAGAACTTAGTTCTTCCTTTGATTGAAAATTTGCAGAAGCAGATCTCCCCACAAGTTGAGAATTTAATTCTCATCGGGGATATTCTGCCATGCAGATCCAAAACTTAGAGGGAGAATTAAGTTTAAAGAATTCAATTCTTCCAAATTCATAGGAATTTAATTCCTCTAAATGAAACTAGGGTTTAACTCTACATAAGAATTTAATTCTTCCAAATTCATAGGAATTTAATTCCTCCAAATGAAACTAGGGTTTAACCCTACATAAGAATTTAATTCTTCCAAATTCATAGGAATTTAATTCCTCCAAATGAAACTAGGGTTTAACCCTACATAAGAATTTAATTCTTCCATATACATAGGAATTTAATTCCTCTAAATGAAATGAGGGTTTAACCCTATAAAAGAATTTAATTCTTAAAATAAGAGACTTAAAACTCTCCATGCACGTAAAGGTAAAGTATCCAACATGATCACGTGATAACACGTGACCCTTCATCCCAACGAACAAAAAGGAATGAATAAGGCATGCTTACGTGCCCCCACCTGACCCTTTAATGGACTCCTCAAAATAAGAAGGAATTAGCCTAGAGACAATGCCTCACGTGCTCCCACGTGACCCTCAAAATAAAAGAGAACAAAGCCAAAGGCAGTACTGATATAGGGCGCCTCACGTGTCCCCACGTGGCCCCTGACAAATACCCCTTTTCAAAAGAATAAAATAGGGGAAGACAGAGGAATTGATGCCCAACGCAGAGGCATTGTCACGTGTCCACACGTGATAATTTCAAAGACTAAAAGTGTTTAACGCTTATCTGAATATTCTGAGAACAAAATGAAGGATGTCTGGCCCTATCTTCAGATGCCTCACGTGACCCCACGTGACCAATTTAATTTTAGTGTTTAACACTACTTTAAGCGCCTCGTCCTTAGTGTTTAACACTATTTTCAGCACATCACGTGGGGGCACGTGATCGCCAAATATCCTCCAGTGTTTAATACTATGTTAAAAACCAAGCTCAGCCTAAATTGGCTAAGTTTTCCATAGGCAAATCTCCCCTTCAACCGAACCTCAAAATTGGTCAGTTCATATGATATGCAAAGTAAAGTCCAGAGCTATAATGAATGGTTAGTGCTCAGCCAAAGAAAAAATGTTGTTAGAGCCCCAAACCCCTGTTTTGCATTGCTAAATAATAGGGGGCTGAACCCAGACAAATGTTCAACAGTCCAACAAAGGGCTAACATTTCAAATCTAATTGGACTTAGCCCAAGTTGGCCATAAGTTCTCAATTCAGATTTAACTGAGCCAATGTGCTCATAATCTAATTAATTGATCTTAGTTCCAAATTGGACTAAAGATTTCCCAATCAACTTTGGATCAAGGGTACATCTCTTCACTCTTTTGATATTTGTCATTGTAATCCTTCAACGTCTTCAGAGAGGTGACGGGTCCTGATAACCAATCATTTTATGGACGGTGGGGTCCTTTTAAACTCATGGACTATGATGTCCTTAACCTCGGACTGTGAGGTCCTTAAACTCATGGACTATGATGTCCTTAACCTTGGATTGTGGGGTCCTTTTAAACCCATGGACTATGATGTCTTTAACCTCGGACTGTGGGGTCCTTTAAACCCATGGACTATGATGTCCTTAACCTTGGACCGTAATGTCCTTAAACTAATCGACCGCAATGTCCCTAAACTAAACAATAGAGCCCAAATGCTCTTTTGTTGGATCTAAATGATCCCGTTAAGTTGATCTTAGTCTAAAATTAGACTAACGTATCCTTAACAAACGTTTAAGTTGATCTTAGTTTCAAATGAGACTAACGTATCCTTAAACCCAACCCCAAACCCAAATATAAGAAAATACGGATTTGGACTAATCCACGCCCTACGGGCGACAACATAAATTAGTCTCCGTATACAATCCACGGGCAACCAAAAACAAAACAAACACCCACGATCCGAAGTGACCATCTGGAGAAGGAGAAAGTGGTTACCGCGATGCGGTAGCGTAATTAACTGCAGGGGCTTGCGCCTGCAGGGAAGAGCGTGCCACAATCAAAAACCCCTCAAATGAGGGGGAATCTGACGAAGTCTGCTACAGCGGCCGCATCCGTTTAAACCTTCAATGCATGGTGTCATAAATCAACTTGGCATCTTCGGAGAGGTGGACAGATAGCACCAATTAGCATCTTCCACCAAATTTAGGCAAGACGGACCTCCGCGGTTGCGTCTCTGTGTTTCGGCGGAGAACAGATTATGGCACGCCCGGTGGGACCTTTTCCTCTTTCCACTCCACACTTCGTGTGTCGTGTTCGCTAACGAATCGCGGTTTAATATGGTTGCCCTTGGGTTTGAGGTACTAAGATTTGGTTTTTCTCTCGTGCAGAAAGAAGAACATCAATGGCCTCTAACTGCACAAGCTGCAACAATGGCAATAACTCTCACTCCGTCCCCGCAGGAGGAGTGACCTACGGGCCTCAGGCGGCCTCTGTTTTTACAATGCCGGTGCACTAGGTGACTCAGGCCACCACTGGGCTATTCTTCGGGACCATGCTCCCACCCATGAACTCCAATGCCCCGCTGCCGTTACAGGAAGCCCCAAAGAAGTCGGCCTTTGATCGACTAACCATTACTGCGGCCCCTCTCAACGGGTCGTCCAGCTCCAATATCTCAGTCTTTGACAGACTGAGCCAAAGCTCATTTGGGCCCATGAAGAAGCCCGCGATACCGGAAAGAGTTATCCCTAAGCGGATAGCCATTCCTGCTCATGAAGTAGTCAAGGAGGCTTCTCCTGCGAAATGGTCGGTCTTCACAAGACTGACTGTTCCGGCTCACGCTCCAGGCGAAGTCCTCAAAGCTTCTTCCCCTGCCTAAAGGTCTGTCTTTGACAGATTGGACACTGCTTCTTAACGGACGTTAGTTTTCAAGAGGCTTGTTCCCCGCCGAAACACGGAGACGCGACCGCGTAGATTCGTCTTGCCTAAATTTGGGGGCAAATACTAATTGGTGCTATCCGTTCACCTCTCCGAAGATGCCAAGTTGATTTATGGCACCATGTATCGAAGGTTTAAACGGATGCGGCCGATGTAGCAGACTTCGTCAGATTCCCCTTCATTTGAAGGGTTTTTGATTGTGGGGACGCTCTTCCCTACAGGCGCAAGCCCCTGCAGTTAATTACGCTACCGCATCGCGGTAACCACTTTCTCCTTCTCCAGATGGTCACTTCGTGTCGTGTGTGTTTGTTTTGTTTTTGGTTGCCTGTGGATTGTATACGGAGACTAATTTGTGTTGTCGCCCGTAGGGCGTGGATTAGTCCAAATCCATATCTTCTTAGATTTAGGTTTGGGGATGGGTTTAAGGATACGTTAGTCTCATTTGAGACTAAGATCAACTTAAACGTTTGTTAAGGATGCGTTAGTCTAATTTTAGGCTAAGATCAACTTAACAGTTTGTTAAGGACACGTTAGTCTAATTTTAGACTTAGGTCAACTTAACCATTTGTTAATGATACGTTAGTCTAATTTTAGACTAAGATCTACTTAACAAGATCATTTAGATCCAGCAAAAGAGCATTTGGGCTCTATTGTTTTAGTTTAGGGACTTTGTGGTCAATTACTAGTTTAAGGACATGGTGGTCCAAAGTTAAGGACATCATAGTCCATGGGCTTAAGGACCCTACAGTCCGAGGTTAAAGACATCATAGCCCATAGGTTTAAAGGGACCCCACAGTCTGAGGTTAAGGACATCATAGTCCGTGGGTTTAAAGGGATCCCACAGTCCGAGATTAAGGACATCATAGTCCATGGGCTTAGGGACCCCACTGTCCAGTTTAAAGACGTCATAGTTTATGAAATGTATGGTTGTCGGGCCCCGTCACCTCTCTGAAGATGTTGAAGGATTACAACGACAAATATCAAAGGAGTGAAGAGATGTACCCTTGAACCAAAGTTGATTGGGAAATCTGTAGTCCAATTTAGAACTAAAATTAATTAATTAGATTATGAGCACATTAGCTTAGTTAAATCTGAATTGAGGACTTATGGCCAACTTGGGCTAAGTCCAATTAGATTTGAAATGTTGGACCTTTATTTGGACTATTGAACATTTGTCTGGATTCAACGCCCCATTATTTAGCAATGCTTAAACAGGGGTTTAAGGCTCTAACAACATTTTGTCTATGGCTGAGCACTAACCATTTATTATAGCTTTGGACTTTAAGGTTCATTTGAAGGGGAGATTTGCCTATGGAAAATTTAGCCAATTTGGGCTAAACTGGTTTGAAAATAGTGTTAAACAATAAAGGATATTTGGCGATCACGTGCTCCCACGTGATATGCTGAAAAATAGTGTTAAACACTAAGGACGAAGCGCTTAAAGTAGTGTTAAACACTAAAATTGAATTAGTCACGTGGGGTTACGTGAGGCATCTGAAGATGGGACCAGACTTCCTTTATTTTATTGTCAGAATATTCAAATAAGTGTTAAACACTTTTAGTCTTCAGGCCATCACGTGTTGGCACGTGATGGGTATCCATGTATTTATTATTAAAGTGTTTATTAGGGGTCACGTGGGGACACGTGAGGGCGCCCAAAATCTGTATTGGCTTTGGCTTTATTCCTTTCATTTTTGAGGGTCACGTGTGAGCACGTGAGGCATTGCCTCCAAGCTTTGTTTTTCTTATTTTGAAGAATCTGTTCAAGGGTCACGTGGGGGCACGTGACCTAGTCTTGTTCGTTCTTTTCTGATCATTGAAAAAGGGGGGGTCATGTGCTGCCACGTGATTAGGTTTACGTGCATGAAGAGTTTAAGTCCTTTGATTGAGAATTAAATTCTTTTATAGGGTTAAACCCTAATTTCATTTTAGAGGTATTAAATTCCCATATGGTTTGAAAGAATTAAATTCTTATATAGGGTTAAACCCTAGTTTCTGGAGGAATTAAATTCCTATGAATTTTGGGAGAATTAAATTCTCATGTAGGGTTAAACCTTAGTTTCATTGGCAGGAATTAAATTCCTGTAAACTTAAATTCTCGCTCTAAGTTTTGGATCTGCATGGCAGAATCTCCCCGATGAGAATTAAATTCTCAACTTGTGGGGAGATCTTGTTCTGTAGATCTTCAACCAAAGGAAGAACTAAGTTCTTATTCAGAAGAGTTAAGCTCTTAATTTGAGAATTAAATTCTCTTTTTGTTTTATGGAGCTTAGATCTCTTTCCCTTTCTCACCTAGGGTTTTTTCTGAAGAGATCTTCTTTTTCTCTCTTGAGAATTAAATTCTCCTCTCTTTTTTTTCTCTCTATTGTTGTATATTCCCCAAAAAAGTAGATCCTCCCCTCTTCTCTTCTTGCCTCCTATTTATAGGAGAAAGAAAAAAAAACAATTTGTTTTGTCAATCTTTCATTGAAAAATTTTAGTTGGTTTTTTTGTAACCAACATGATCTTTTAGATCATCCAGTGAATTTTATTCACCATTGGATTTTTAATCAAAAAGTGAATTTTATTCACCATTGGATTTTTAATCCAAAAGATATTTTATCTGTTATTCTCGACAAATTTCAGGGAAATCTTTCCTTGTAAAAAATCTTTCCATAAATTGGTGATTTTTAATCACCATTGGATTTTTAATCCAACGGTGCTCCATTTTATAGAGCACCATCTTTTTTATTTGGAAAGATTTAGAGAAATATTTTTCCAGTTAGGGTTTTTGATTCCCTTTTAATTAGAATTTAATTCTATTAATTCATAGATCTTTAGAAACCCATCACGTGTTGGCACGTGACCCCCTGATTAAGAATTTGACCAGAATTTAATTTTGTTATTTTAAGAACTCAGGAATTATCACGTGTCAGCACGTGGCCCTTGGTCACGTGTTGGCACGTGATGCCCCATTGGGGTTTTTCCTTTTTATTTTATTATACCATTAATTCTTTTCAGCGGGTTTAAAGGCCCATCACGTGTTGGCATGTGACCCCACTGATTAATTATTTTCAATTATTTATTTTATTCAGTGCCTACAGGTTTTGCCTGTAAATGGTCACGTGTCTGCACGTGATGCCCGTCACGTGTGGGCACGTGATGTCCGGTCACGTGTGGGCACGCAATACCTCATAACTTTTGATTCCGGATGAATTATGAGGTCCATAATATATCAAATCGAAGGATTTTTTGAGACACTTTCGATATCATCAGAATTTTGCTGTTTCTCATTCGTGAGTTTGTTAAAATGCTGCCCGGAAAATACTGGTTCGCATTTTCTTCCTTAGATTACACGTGCAAAGCATATTTGCTCATAACTTTTGATACCGGATGAATTATGAACCCCATAATATATCAAATTGAAGAATTTTTCGAGAATCTTTCGATACCATCAGAATTTAGCTGTTTCACATTCGTAAATTTGTAAAAATACAGCCCTGAAAATATTGGTTCACATTTTCTTAAACGTATCGCTGCCATTTGATACCTGGGGCTCTTTTGCGCAGAATTTTTTTTTGGCGGAAACAAATGCCCCCTAATACTTTGCCCATATTTGTACATACGTGGGTGAAGTAGTGCAGAATAATTCATAGCGTATGACCAGTTTTGGGTTAGTATATAATTTTCAGGATCTTGATCTGAGAAGATAACGAGCGGACATAAGCGTCGTCATTTATTATTGACTCAAATCTCGACTCTTAAAGGATATAATTCCAAACCTTCGGCTCCATGAGCCGCACCCTTCTATTTCTTTATGTTTTACTCTGGTGTGAAGTAGTTTATATGCTCATGAGTAACTTCTCCATTTCAGTGGTATGTAGCTTTGGTAAGTGCGGCCCATAGATGGTAGATAACAGTTCATTTTGAACTTTTTATAAGATAGCGATGACTTAGGAAACAGGGTCAGGATCTGTTGCCTAAGAATTTCCAACTTTATGAGCCATGAGGGTTTCACAAAGGATTTTCTCCCTACGAGTCGCGAGGATCTCGTAGGTGTCTTTTCTCCTTAGGAGTCGTGAGGACTCCTAAGTGCGTTTTCTTCTGAGAATCGTAAGGATCTCACAAGAGAATTTTCTTTATGCGTAGGGATACTAATTTCCCCGCAAGTTGAGACGAATCGAGAGATTCTTGCAAATACACTGATTTCCTTACGGGTCGAAACGAATCGAGAGGTTCTCGCCGAGCACGCTGATTTCCCTGAATCGAGATAAGAAGCGGTGGATTAGGAAATAGGGTTAGGATCTGTTGCCTAAGACTTTCCAGCTTTATGAGCCGTGAGGGTCTCACAAAGGCTTTTCTCCCTATGAGTCGTAAGGATCTCGTAGGTGTCTTTTCTCCTTAGGAGTCGTGAGGACTCCTAAGTGCGTTTTCTTCTGAGAATCATAAGGATCTCATAAGAGAATTTTCTTTATGCGTAGGGACACTAATTTCTCCGCAAGTTGAGACGAATCGAGAGATTCTCGCAAAGACACTGATTTCCTTACGGGTCGAAATGAATCGAGAGGTTCTCGCCGAGGACGTTGATTTCCCTGAATCGAGATAAGAAGTGATGGCTTAGGAAACAGGTTCAGATCTGCTGCCTAAGACTTTTCAACTTTATGAGCCGTGAGGGTCTCATAAATATTTATTTCCCCCTACGAGTCGAGAGGATCTCATAGGTGTATTTTCTCCATAGGAATCGTGAGAATTCCTAAGTGTGTTTTCTCTTGAGAGTCGTAAGGATCTCATAAGAGAATTTTCTTCCTTACAAGTCGAGAGGACTCGTAAGTGATTGATGAGTTGACTTGCTCCCGAGTCAAAGCATTGCTTCAATAGAGGGGTCGAGGGTTGACTTTAGTTTGTCTGTGCACCGCCAAGTCATGGAACTGGGAACTTTGCCTCGGCTCCGCTTTGCTGACGTCGTATATTCCTGCAGAGACACTGATTTCTCTACGGGTTGGCGTGAATCGAGATGTTCTCATCAAGGACTCCGATTTCCCTGAATCGAGGTATTTCTGCAAGGACACTGATTTTCTTGCGGGTCGACGCGAATCGAGATGCTCTCACCAAGGACGCCGATTTCCCTGAATCAAGGTTTTGCCAAGGACACTGATTTCTCTGGAGTCGAAACGAATCAAGGTATTCCTGCAAAGACACTGATTTCTCTGCGGGCTGACGCGAATCGAGGTGCTCTTTGTCAAGGACGCTGATTTCTCTAAATCGAGGTTTTTGCCAAGGACACTGATTTCCTCGGAGCTGAGACGAATCGAGGTATTCCTGCAAAGACACTGATTTCCTTGAGGGTCGACGCGAATCGAGATGCTCTCGCCAAGGACGCTGATTTCCCTGAGTCGAGGTTTTTGCCAAGGACACTGATTTCCTCGGAGTTGAAACGAATCGAGGTATTCCTGCAAAGACGCTGATTTCTTTGCGGGTCGATGCGAATCGAGGCGCTCTCGTCAAGGACGCTGATTTCCCTGAATCGAGGTTTTTTCCAAGGATACCGATTTCCTCGGAGTTTGAGACGAATCGAGGTATTCCTGCAAAGACACTGATTTCTCTGCGGGTCGACGCGAATCAGGATGTTCTCGTCAAGGACGCCGATTTCCCTGAATCGAGGTATTTTCCAAGGACCTCGATTTCCCTGGGGTTTGAGACGAATCGAGGTATTCCTGCAAAGACACTAATTTCTCTGCGGGTCGACGCGAATCAGGATGCTCTCGTCAAGGACGCTGATTTCCCTGAATCGAGGTATTTGCCAAGGACACTGATTTTCCTGGGGTTTGAGACGAATCGAGGTATTCCTGTAAAGACACTGATTTCCTTGCGGGTCGACGCGAATCGAGATACTCTCGTCAAGGACGCTGATTTCCTTGAATTGAGGTATTTGCCAAGGACATTGATTTTCTCGGAGTTGAAACGAATCGAGGTATTCCTGTAAAGACATTGATTTCTCTGCGGGTTAACGCAAATCGAGGTGCTCTCGTCAAGGACGCTGATTTCCTGAATCGAGGTATTTTTCCAAGGACACCGATTTCCTCGGAGTTAAGACGAATCGAGGTATTCCTGCAAAGACACTGATTTCTCTGTGGGTTGATGCGAATCAAGATGTTCTCGTCAAGGACGCTGATTTCCCTGAATCGAGGTATTTGCCAAGGACACTGATTTCCTCGGAGTTGAAACGAATCGAGGTATTCCTGCAAAGACACTGATTTCTCTGCGGGTCGACGCGAATCAAGGTGCTCTCGTCAAGGACGCTGATTTCCCTGAATCGAGGTTTTGCCAAAGACATTGATTTTCCTGGGGGTTGAGACGAATCAAGGTATTCCTGCAAAGACGCTGATTTCTCTGCGGGTCGACGCGAATCGAGATGCTCTCGTCAAGGACGCTGATTTCCCTGAATCGAGGAGGTTGCCAAGGACACTGATTTCCCTGGGGGTTGAGACGAATCGAGGTATTCCTGCAAAGACACTAATTTCTCTGCGAGTCGATGCGAATCAAGATGTTCTCGTCAAGAATTTCTGATTTCCCTGAATCGAGGTATTTGCCAAGAACACTGATTTCCATGGAGTTGAAACGAATCGAGGCATTCCTGCAAAGACACTGATTTCTCTGCGGGTTGACACGAATCGAGGTGCTCTCGTCAAGGACGCTGATTTCCCTGAATCGAGGTTTTGCCAAGGACACTGATTTCCCTAGGGGTTGAGACGAATCAAGGTATTCCTGCAAAGACGCTGATTTTTTTGCGGGTCGACGCGAATCGAGATGCTCTTGTCAAGGACGCTGATTTGCCTGAATTGAGGAGGTTGCCAAGGATACTGATTTCCCTGGGGGTTGAGACGAATCGGGGTATTCCTGCAAAGACACTAATTTCTCTGCGGGTCGATGCGAATCAAGATGTTCTCGTCAGGGACGCTGATTTCCCTGAATCGAGGTATTTACCAAGGACACTGATTTCCTCGGAGTTGAAACGAATTGAGGTATTCCTGCAAAGACACTGATTTCTCTGCGGGTCGACGCGAATCGAGGTGCTCTCGTCAAGGATGCTGATTTCCCTGAATCGAGGTTTTGCCAAGGATACTAATTTCCCTGGGGGTTAAGAAGAATCGAGGTATTCCTGCAAAGACGCTGATTTCTCTGCGGGTCGATGCGAATCGAGATGCTCTCGTCAAGGACACTGATTTCCCTGAATCGAGGAGGTTTCCAAAGACACTGATTTCCTTAGGGTTGAGACGAATCGAGGTATTCCTGCAAAGACGCCGATTTCTCTGCAGGTCGACACGAATCGAGGTGCTCTCGTCAAGGACGCCGATTTCCCTGAATCGAGATTTTTGAGTTGATTTGATTCCGAGACGGGGTCATTGGATGACTCCAGGTTGTCTGTGAACCGTAGAGTCTTGGAACTGGGGACTTTACCGTGGCTCCGATTGATAGTGTAGGATCCGTGTCCTGCTGGAATGAGGATGCACACCATTGTTGGTCTTCGGGCCGTAGATGTGGCCATTGAGATTTGGAACTAGGGACTTTGCCATGGCTCCGCTTCATTGCGACTCTGAGGCCGGTTGTTGACGTCACATCTGCATCTGATTGGAGTGAGGAGAAACGCCGTTGGTGATCTTTAGGCTGTCTGTGAACCGTCGAGATTTGGAACTAGGGGAATTTGCCATAATTCCGTTGTTTTGACCCTGGGGTCGTTTGTTGACGTCGCATCTGCATCTTGTTGGAGTAAGGAGAAACGACGGGGGTGATCTCTAGGCTGTCTGTGAACCGTCGAGATTTGGAACTAGGGGACTTTGTCGTGGCTCCGTTTGTTGATGTTGCGTTTGCATCCGATCAGAGGGAGGAAGAACGCCGGTGTTGATCTCTAAGTTGTCGATGTTGACGTCGAGACCCTGAAGCTAGGGATCTTCCTTCACTTCATTTGTTGACATTGTGTCTGCAATATTGCGCCGAATGTCGAGATTGTCTTTAGGTTGTCTATGAACCATCGAGATTTGGCTTCTCTTCGACAGAGACTGCTGGGACGATATGGTTCCCTTCTTGTTTATGCCCATGGATTGTATACATGGGTCAATGTAACCTCACTTGCAGGGCAAAATTTTTCATTCTTTCATCTTTTTAAATTCTTTCTGCGATGCTCTATCATTTCAGCTTTTTACATCGTGAAAATCGTAATTGCTCAATCATTTCGACTATTTTTCGCGGTGCCCAATCATTTCGGCTATTTTTCTTTTTACTCGCTGCTTTTTATTGCGAGTTGCCCAATCATTTCGGCTGTTTTTGTATGCATACATTTTTACTTGCTGATTTCGTTGCAAGTTGCCCCATCATTTCGGCTATTTCATATGCATTTTTGGCTCGCTGATTTTTTATCGCGAGTGTGGAACTTGGAATCTGGTGCCAATCTTAGCATCAGCATCGCTGCGACTGGAATATTGCCAGGAGCGAATCATCATTTGCCGTGAAAGGGCTTGGAATTTGATACCGATTTAGGCATCAACATCGCTACAACTGGGATATTGCCAAGATCGAATCATCATTTGCCTCTGTCGATGTCACACAAAAGTGTCTTAGCAAACAGGGTTAGGATCCCGTCGACTAAGGCTTTTGACTTCATGAGCCATAAGGGTCTCATAAAGGTGTTTCTTCTTATGAGTCGTGAGGATCTCGTACGTGCGTTTTCTTCTTAGGAATCGTGAGGATTCCTAAGTGTGTGTTCTCTTATAAGTCATAAGGATCTTACAAGAGTGTTTTCTCCTTGCAAGTCGAGAGGACCTACAAGTGTTTGTTCACCGTGTGAGCATATCCCTAGCAGCTGGTGGGACTCTATTAGGGAAATGTTTATTCGTGCCCGTGGATTGTATACAAGGGTCAGCGTTGAACCACTTGTAGGGCAGCATTGGAGATTGTGATGGCTTAAGAGCAGGTTTAGATCCCTGTAGCTTAAGGCTTTTGAACCCTGTGAGCCGTGAGGGTCTCAAAGGGGAATTCTCCTTACGAGTCGTGAGGATCTCGTAAGTGTGTTTTCTCCTTAGGAATCGTGGGGATCCCTAAGTATGTTGCTCCCTTGTGAGTCGTAAGGATCTCACGCAGGTGGTTTCTCCTTACAAGATCGAGAGGATCTTGTAAGTGTCTTTTAACGAGATTGCGCCCTTTCGGGTTTTCACAAAACTCGCCGGTAGCACTGCTGTTTTTACTCACGGAGCCCTTTCGGGTTTTCATCCGTGCCCATTTCGTTTATGGACGTATCTTTTTTTTTTACCACGTTAGCATGGGGATGCCACGGGTTTGTAGTAGTTTAAAGACGTTTCGGTCGAAGGTCCGAGATTTTTCGGGCAATATACGATTACGCAGTTAGATTTTCTCGCAAATCTTCGCATCTTTTGTGTCGGAGGTAGATTCCTTGAAGCGAAGGCTAAGGGTGGTTTCTTCGTCAGAGTTGCTTCCAAAGGTGATAACTTGCGATCCCTTGGTGTCGACTATGTGACAGTTGCCAGCAGCTCTTTTGCGCTCATCTGTCGTGCTTTTCTGTTCCCGACGAGTCTTGCGCTTTACTCGTTGAACGTGTTGTCGGTGGGCAACATACCCCTGCTACTAGTCTTTAAAGGCTATGCACTCCTTGGTAGGGTATTCAATCCTCTGATGGTATAAGCAGAAGTTAGGATGTATGTCCGCTTTATCAAGATGTATACCGCCAGGAGAATTTCCTCTGAAAGAGGGCAACTTCATTCCTATTAACAGGGCCCTAGTGAATCTTTTCCTTACTTTAAGCTTGCTTTTGCTGGCGATAGGGATGCCTCGATCTGGTTGGGGTGCCTCGACTTTTTCATCCATTCGTCGGCGTTTGGCTTTTTTCGAATATAGCCAGTTCGCGCTCTCGATTGGCTTTGCTTTTCTGAAGGGCTTCGTTCAGTAGCAAGTCGATCATCTCGTCAGACGGTTCCAAGGGTTTTGGCTTCGATCCTACCCCCAGCTCTTTTATGCTGTTTTCTATCGCTGAGTGAGCTTCTTCGTTAGTTAACGCCGAATGAGAGATCATATGGCAACTTGCAACACAGTCCTCAGATTCTTCTGACGAGTCATCCCCATCATTATAGTCGTTATCTCCGCTCTCAAGGATATTGTTGAGAAATTCTTGGAGTGTGACCGGGGTCTGTGTTTCTGGTTATATTCCTCCAGCGCGTCAATATGTTTTCGCATATCCGTGCGCTTGTCATCAAACTGCGTGGGCTTTTTGATCTTCTTCTTTTTCTTCGAAGACTTTGACGGCTGGGTCTGAATGTTTTGTCCACCATCACTATTAATTCTCAATGTTGGGCGTGGTTTCAGCGTCTCCTCGATGATCTCCGGCTCTAGCGGGCTTTTCCACCTGATCGCCGGACATGTTTGAAGATTTTTCAGCATTCTTTTAGCTTTTTCCGAAAGAACGACTTCCCATGGAGCTTCCTCTATAAAAGAGCATGATTCCCCTGGCTTGTCCATCCTTTTAGGGGTGTGCTATTGTGGCGGATTTACCTTCCATCTTTCGGACAGCGCGAACTTGCCCTGTTGATACTGATCTTCAACCCATTTTTTGAAGATGTAGCAGTTTTCGATCGAATGGCCCAATACTCGGTGGTAGGGGCAGTAATTGGGATTGTTGACATCGTTGGGTTGTAATGGGTGTCTCGGTTCCGGTAGAGTGATAAGCTCGTTGCGCACTGCTAGTTCGAACAGTCTCTTTGTCTTATCCCGGGGAAACGAGTAAGGACATCTTAACTTCTCGTCGAGGGATTGTCGCTTGTAGCTTTGGCGAACAACCGGTCTCGGGCCACTCGGTTGTTGTTGAGCATTGGCGACGAAGGTTGCTTTCACTTTGCCCTTTTCATTCTAAGGCTCCGTCTTTGAAGAGGAAGGCCTATGGCCCATCTGGTCCATTTGGGCCAGCTTGTCAATTAAGGCCTGGAAGGTGGTCGGCTTGAAGAACATCATGAATTGTGAAATGGTTTCCTGAGGGTCGAGGGTCCCTATGAACATGCCTACTGCAGGCGCTTCTTCGATGCGCTGCTCGCACTTCGACCATAGATTCCGCCACCGTATCGCATACTGCACCCATGTTTCGCCTGGCTTCACTCCGGCGTTAATTAACACGGTGATCGGGGTACGTTCGCTAGCGCTGGCGAAACATTGGGTGAACAGCAATTCCATCTCCGTAAAAGTTTTGACGAAGTCGTTGGGAAGCTCTGAGTACTATTCGAAGGCTGTTTCCGCCAAGCTGCCGACGAATTGGCGAAGTAGCAGTTTATCGTCGCCTCCGGTGTTGCCACATAGAGCCCTGAACTGGGCGACATGCTGGTGGGGATTGCTCGTCCCTTTATATACGTGGAATTTAGGAATCGTGTATCCTGGCGGGTACTTTATTTGGTCGTACCATGTCGGATACGGTCGACCGGTCTTGATTGATCTATTTGCGGCTTTACTGGAGTAGTGAGTCTTGATTTGTTAAGCGGCATATTCGTTCAGCTTTGCTTTTGAGAACATTTCCTCTTCGGCTATTGATGAGACTCGTAGAGGATTTGAAATGTCACCCTTGTCTTTAAGAGTGACTACCGACAGTTCTTTCGTTTGTGGTTTCGATTGAACCATCATTCTAGCCATATTCTGAATCAGAAGGGCCATCTGATTCATTTTAGTGGACATTTCTGCCGCTTCTTCATCTCTCTTTTTCAGAGCGCACTTTAGAAAATCAATATACGACTCCTTCTCTATTCTTTCTTTAGGTGCGTCCTCGGGGCTTTCCTTAGGCGATGGTTAGCGTTTGCCGCCGCCTGAGCGAGCATATCCTGCAGCTTTTCACGTTTGCAGTTGAACTTTTGTCAGGGACCGAGTTTGAGGTCGGCGACTAGTAGAAGCTTGAACTTTGTCTTTGGAATTCACCACATAGACTATGTGAACTACCATGCCCCTAGGCTTGGGTGTTTGGAGTTTTGGCTTTTGGAGTTTGCTTCGGGCACTTGAGCTTTATTGGGCCTCTCTTTTTTGTGAAAAGCCGCTTTGGTTTTGGGAGGAACCGCTGTATCGGGATTCATCTTGGGATGAGTCCTCTTGTATTTGAAAGAGGATTTATCAGAGTTTGGCTGACGTTTAGGGGAAGAGCCGCGGTTGACGACAGAGACATTCACTCGCTTTCGTACTTTATATATAGATGAGGAAAGTTGCTTCAGGTAGCGAACTGGTTTCTGCTCTCGTGGGATCTCCATAGCTGCAAAGATTTCTCAAATATTGCGATAGGAAAATTTTATCTGACCCTTCGCACCAATTTGAAGCTGTTCCTGATTGGAACAATATTCACCACCGAGGTTGAAACAGAACCATACGGAGAACTGCCCCCAGCTCATTTTGTATGATGCCAATATCGACGTCGACCATTTCTTACGGCCGGGATTTGATTAGCTTCAGGATTTTGCCAAGCCTGCCCCCTATTTGCTTTGAGAGATTGAATATTCTACCCCCTACGTCGACCTTGGTCCTTGGCATATGCCAGTTGTTTGAGGACTGATTCCGTCGGCAAAGCTGCTGCTTGGGGAGCCCGCATGTGGACGACAGACACCCTCTGGGCTTCCTCCATTGGCGTTGAGGCACCGAGGGTGGGAGGTGGGAGCATCGACCCAAAGAGAAGCCCGTTGATTTCTTGAAAAGCTGGATTGCAGAGATTTGAGCCTGCAAGTGGCCCTACTTGACTCCACCAGATATGACAGAGCCTGAGTTGCTAAGGTGCGAACAAACACCATTCTTCATAGAGACGAAATGCCAGCTTCAGTATCCACTCCCCTAAGGGCAACCAAAAACACATATACCGCGATTATTTGATCGCGGAAAAACACGACACATGAAGTGTGGAGTGGAAAGAGGAAAAGGTCCTACCGGGCGTGCCAGAATCTGTTCCCCGCCGAAACACGGAGACGTGACCGCGTAGGTTCGTCTTGCCTGAATTTGGGGGCAGATGCTAATTGGTGCTATCCGTTCACCTCTCCGAAGATGCCAAGTTGATTTATGACATCATGTATCGAAGGTTTAAACGGATGCGGCCGATATAGCAGACTTCGTCAGATTCCCCTTCATTTGAAGGGTTTTTGATTGTGGGGACGCTCTTCCCTGCAGGCGCAAGCCCCTGCAGTTAATTATGCTACCGCATCGCGGTAACCACTTTCTCCTTCTCCAAATGGTCACATCGTGTCGTGTGTGTTTGTTTTGTTTTTGGTTGCCCGTGGATTGTATACGGAGACTAATTTATGTTGTCGCCCGTAGGGCGTGGATTAGTCCAAATTCGTATCTTCTTAGATTTGGGTTTGGGGTTGGGTTTAAGAATACGTTAGTCTCATTTGAGACTAAGATCAAGTTAAACGTTTGTTAAGGATGCGTTAGTCTAATTTTAGACTAAGATCAACTTAACAGTTTGTTAAGGACACGTTAGTCTAATTTTAGACTAAGATCTACTTAACAGGATCATTTAGATCTAACAAAAGAGCATTTGGGCTCTATTGTTTTAGTTTAGGGACTTTGCGGTCAATTACCAGTTTAAGGACATGGTGGTCCAAGGTTAAGGACATCATAGTCCATGGGCTTAAGGACCCCACAGTCCGAGGTTAAGGACATCATAGTCCGTGGGTTTAAAAGGACACCACAGTCCGAGGTTAAGGACATCATAGTCCGTGGGTTTAAAGGGACCCCACAGTCCGAGGTTAAGGACATCATAGTCCGTGGGTTTAAAGGGACCCCACAGTCCGAGGTTAAGGTATCATAGTCCGTGGGTTTAAAGGGACCCCACAGTCCGAGGTTAAGGATATCATAGTCCATGGGTTTAAAGGGACCCCACAGTCCGAGGTTAAGGATATCATAGTCCATGGGTTTAAAGGGACCCTACAGTCTGAGGTTAAGGACATCATAGTCCGTGGGCTTAAGGACCTCACAGTCCAGTTTAAAGACGTCATAGTCTATGAAATGTATGGTTGTCGGGACCCGTCACCTCTCTGAAGACGTTGAAGGATTACAACGACAAATATCAAAGGAGTGAAGAGATGTACCCTTGAACCAAAGTTGATTAGGAAATCTGTAGTCCAATTTGGAACTAAGATCAATTAATTAGATTATGAGCACATTGGCTCAGTTAAATCTGAATTGAGAACTTATGGCCAACTTGGGCTAAGTCCAATTAGATTTGTATTGTTGGACCTTTGTTTGGACTGTTGAACATTTGTCTGGATTCAACCCCCCATTATTTAGCAATGCTTAAACAGGGGTTTAAGGCTCTAACAACTTTTTGTCTATGGCTGAGCACTAACCATTTATTATAGCTCTGGACTTTAAGGTTCATTTGAAGGGGAGATTTGCCTCTGGAAAATTTAGCCAATTTGGGCTAAACTGGTTTTAAAATAGTATTAAACACTAAAGGATATTTGGCGATCACGTGCTCCCACGTGATGTGCTGAAAAATAGCGTTAAACACTAAGGACGAAGCGCTTAAAGTAGTGTTAAACACTAAAATTGAATTGGTCACGTGGGGTCACGTGAAGCATTTGAAGATAGGACCAGACTTCCTTTATTTTATTGTCAGAATATTCAAATAAGTGTTAAACACTTTTAGTCTTCAGGCCATCACGTGTTGGCACGTGATGGGTATCCATGTATTTATTATTAAAGTGTTTATTAGGGGTCACGTAGGGATACGTGAGGGCGCCCAAAATCTATATTGGCTTTGGCTTTATTCCCTTCATTTTTTAGGGTCACGTGTGAGCACGTGAGGCATTGCCTCCAAGCTTTGTTTTTCTTATTTTGAAGAATCTGTTCAAGGGTCACGTGGGGGACGCGACCTAGTCTTGTTCGTTCTTTTCTGATCATTGAAAAAAGGGGGGTCACGTGTTGCCACGTGATCAGGTTTACGTGCATGGAAAGTTTAAGTCCTTTGATTGAGAATTAAATTCTTTTATAGGGTTAAACCCTAATTTCATTTTAGATGAATTAAATTCCCATGTGTTTTGAAAGAATTAAATTCTTATGTACGGTTAAACCCTAGTTTCATTTGGAGGAATTAAATTCCTATGAATTTTGGGAGAATTAAATTCTCATGTAGGGTTAAACCCTAGTTTCATTGGTAGGAATTAAATTCCTATGAATTTTGGGGAATTAAATTCCTGTAAACTTAAATTCTCCCTCTAAGTTTTGGATCCGCATGGCAGAATCTCCCCGATGAGAATTAAATTCTCAACTTGTGGGGAGATCTGCTTCTGCAGATTTTCAACCAAAGGAAGAACTAAGTTCTTATTCAGAAGAGTTAAACTCTTAATTTGAGAATTAAATTCTCTTTTTGTTTTATGGAGCTTAGATCTCTTTCCCTTTCTCACCTAGGGGTTTTTTCTGAACAGATCTTTTTCTCTCTTGAGAATTAAATTCTCCTCTCTTTTTCTCTCTCTCTCTCTGTTGTTGTATATTTCCCCAAAAAGTAGATCTTCATCTCTTCTCTTCTTGGCTCCTATTTATATGAGAAAGAAAAGAATCAATTTGTTTTGTCAATCTTTCATTAAAAGATTTTAGTTGTTTTTTTGTAACCAACATGATCTTTTAGATCATCCAGTGAATTTTATTCATTATTGGATTTTTAATCCAAAAGATATTTTATCTGTTATTCTTGGCAAATTTCAGGGAAATCTTTCCTTGTATAAAATCTTTCCATAAATTGGCGATTTTTAATCACCATTGGATTTTTAATCCAACGGTACTCAATTTTACAGAGCACCATCTTTTTTGTTTGGGAAGATTTAGAGAAATATTTTTCCAGTTAGGGTTTTTGATTCCCTCTTAATTAGAATTTAATTCTATTAATTCATAGATCTTTAGGAATCCATTACGTGTTGGCACGTGACCCCCTGATTAAGCATTTGACCAGAATTTAATTCTGTTGTTTTAAAAAACTCAGGAATTATCACGTGTTGGCACGTGACCCCTGGTCACGTGTTGGCACGTGACCCCTGGTCACGTGTTGGCACGTGATGCCCCATTGGTTTTTTCCTTGTTATTTTATTATGCCTTTAATTCTTTTCAGCGGGTTTATAGGCCCATCACGTGTTGGCATGTGACCCCACTGATTAATTATTTTCAATTATTTATTTTATTCAGTGCCTACAGGCTTTGCCTGTAAATGATCACGTGTCTGCACGTGATGCCCGGTCACGTGTGGGCACGTGATGCCTCATAACTTTTGATCCCGGATGAATTATGAGGCCCATAATATATCAAATCGAAGGATTTTTTGAGACACTTTCGATATCTTCAGAATTTAGCTGCTTCTCATTCGGGAGTTTGTCAAAATGCAGCCCGGAAAATACTGGTTCGCATTTTCTTCCTTAGATTACACGTGCATAGCATATTTGCTCATAACTTTTGATCCCAGATGAATTATGAAGCCCATAATATATTATATCGAAAGATTTTTCGAGACTCTTTCGATAAAATTATAATTTAGCTGTTTCAAATTTGGGAGTTTGTCAAAATACAGCCCGAAAAATAGTGGTTCACATTTTCTTAAACGTATTGTTGCCTTTTGATACCTTGGGCTCTTTTGCGCAGAATTTTTTTTTGGCAGGAATAAGGTTGATGCCAGCGACAACCCTTTGCCATCACAGGGGGCATGAGGAAGTCACCCTACAGCTGAGACAATTCCAACGTCTCGACACGCTCGACATCGTCACTGGCGCCGAGTAAGGAAGGCTGGGGGCAATTTCCCTTCCGGACTGACTCCGCCGGCTCCAACGGTGGAAATCGATGCTGCTGTTCCAACTGGGAACAACTTTGAACCGCTATGGAGGGTGCGCAAAGACTCTCCGACTGCTGTGCTGAAGAGACCTCCTCCACATGTGAAGAATGCTACAGAGAAGAAGCTGGAACAGCCTTCTCTGCGGCTGTCCTCCAAAATTTACAAAGTTTGGCGCGGGTCCAGGAATCGGTGATTGACCAGGACTACTCTCGCCGACAAAAGAAGATTAAAGCTCGGCAAGAAGAGAGCCATCCCGTGGTACCACAGAAGATATCATCCGTCTAGGTGCCCGCTGCAACGGCTCCCTCAACTTCAACCGCTCACAAGAGAAGGAGGCCGGAGAAAGCCCCTGTGACCGCGACGAACCGTAAGGACGCTGAATCTAAACACCCAAAGTCTAGGGGCATGGTAACACATACCGTTTATATGGCTTCCGGAAAAGAGAAAAGCCGTGCTTCTACGGGTCATCAACCACTTACTCGATCGATAACAAAGGCTCAGGAGCAACAGCAGCAAAAACTTCAGGAGATGCTGACTGCAATGGCCGCACTCACTGGGCCGAAATAAAATCCAGAAACCTCAGAGCAGAGTCAGGAACAAGAAACTGATGCTGAATTCCTCCGAAGAATGCTCGAGAGGAAAGAAAAAGAGGCCGCGGAACAGGCGGCCAACATAAAACGAATGGCTCTTTTGTTCCAAGACATAGCTGGGATGATGTTACAGCCGGAACCTCCAGCTGAAGACCCCCCGATTATCGTTGAAGATGACAGAGGAGAGACATCGAACCCTCCTCCGGCTCTTTCAGCAGCCAAGGAGGAGACCATCTCCAAGGCCGTTATGGATTATTACATTGCTTAGCAAATACGAGCTCACCAGGCGAATGAAGCGGCTGGGCAGATTGTTAAGACTGGACGACCTTATCCGGGCTGGTATCACCAAATAAGATACCCGCCAGGATATACGATCCCCAAATTCCACGTATATAAGGGGACGGGAAATCCGCATCAGCACGTCGCTCAATTCAGAGTCTTGTGCGGCAAAACTGGAGGTGACGATAAACTGCTACTTTGCCAGTTCGTCGGCAGCTTGTCGGAGACAGCGTTCGAATGGTACTCTGAACTCCCGAACGATTCTGTCAAGAAATTTGCAGAAATGGAGCTGTTGTTCACACAAAGATTCGCAAGCGCTAGCGAGCGTACTCTGATTATCGCACTAATTAACGCCAGGGTGAAGCCAGGTGAGACATGGGTTCAATACGCAATACGATGGCGGAATCTGTGGTCGAAATGTGAGCAGCGCATCGAAGAAGCGCCAGCAGTGGGCATGTTCGTGGGTACTCTTGATCCTCAGGCGAACATCTCCCGATTTATGATGTTTTTCAAGCCCGCCACCTTTCCAAGCCTTGATTGATAAACTGGCCCAAATGGACCAGATGGGTCACAGACCTTCTTCTTTAAAAGCGGAACTTTGAAATGAAAAGGGAAAAGCGAAAACGACCTTCGTCGCCAATGCTCAGCAGCAACCCAGTAGTTCAAGGTTAATTGCTCACCAGGAGGATAGGCAGCGATTCTTTAACGAGAAGCTGAAGCGCCCTTATTCGTTTCCCCGGGATAAAACAAAAAGACTATTTGAGCTGGCAGTGCGCAAAAGGCTCATCATCTTGCCAGATCCAAAACGCCCACTACAACCTGGTGAGGCTAATAATCCTAACTATTGTCCCTATCATCAAGCGATTGGACATCCAATTGAGGATTGCTTCGTCTTTAAGGGCTGGATTGAGGACCGGTACCAACAGGGAAAATTCGCACAGGCTGAGAATTGGTAAGTAAACCCGCCTCAGCCACACACTCTTAAAAGGGGGGACACACCGGGGGCATCGTGCTCTTTTGTCGAAGAAGGTCCATGGGAGGTCGCTCTTTCAGCCAAAATGAAAAGGATGCTGAAGGATCTCCAAACATGCCAGGCGATCAGGTGGAAAAATCCACTGGAGCCCGAGATCATCGAGGGAATGCTGAAACCGCGCCCAACTCCAAAAATTGGTGGTGATAGTCAAAGTTCTCACACCCAGATGTCGAAGTCTTCGAAGAATAAGAAGAAGACCAAAAAGCCCGTAAAGCTTAATGACAAGCGCACGGACCTGCAAAAATATATCGACGCGCTGGAAGAATATAACCAGAAAGCGCGGACCCCAGTCACACTCCAAGAATTTCTCAGCCACGTCCTTGAGGACGAAGATGACGACAATGGAGAAGACTCGTCGGATGAGCCTGAAGATTATGTGGCAAGCTGCCATGTGATCTCTTATTCGTCGATAGACGATGAAGAAGCTCCTTACGCGGAGAAACTGGGGGCAGATCCTGAGCCGGAACTTCTAGGAATATCAGACGAAATGATTGATGCGTTCCTAAACGAAGCTCTTTTGAAAAGCAAAGCTGATTGAGAGCACGAGATGACCATATTTGAAAAGGCCAAACGCCGGCGACTGGACGAAAGGGTTAAAACACTCCCACCAGATCAAAGTACATCCGCCGCAAATAAAAGCAGATTCAAGACAAGGAACAGGTTCGCCAAAGCCATATCGATGGGAATGAAGCTACCACTCTCCGAAGGAAACACTCCTGATGAAGCGGATATACATCCTAGCTACTGCTTATATCATCGAAAGATTGTGCACCCCACTGAAGGGTGCAAAGCTTTTAAAAGCTGGTGGCAAGGATATGTTGCTTACCGACAACATTTCAAGCGGATGAAACGCAAAACTCGTCGGGAACAAAGAAATGCAACCGAGGGGCGGAAAAGAACTGCTGACAACTGTCATATGGTTGACTACGGGGGATCGCAAGTTCTCACCTTCAGGAGCGACTCTGACGAAGAAATGACTCTTGGCCCTCTCTTTAAAGAATCCACCTCGGGAAAAGAGGAAGGACCGAAGAGCTGCAAGAACTTTCAGTTGCGCAATCGCAAGCTACCAGAAAAGAATCTCGGACCTACAAATAAGGGATCGAACAAAAAAGATAAGGGGAAAGAAAAGGTCCCTGAGGATATCGCCCTCGATAATCGAGTCGTCGAAGAGCTGACAGCCAAGGACCAGCCCAAGAAAAACAAGGTGGATTATAACGTTCTGGCACACCTGAGGAAGATCCCCTCACAGCTAAGCATTCTCGATGCCCTTCTGCTATCTGAGGAGGCGAGGGATTATTTGATTAAGGCACTACAAGAGCCCGAACAATTCCAAGCTTTCCTCGCCGAAGAAAAGATGAAGGACGAGCTGGAAGAAGTGCACACAGCCGATATCACCTTCAGCGATGAAGATCTCCTCCTTGGAACGTGCGAGCATAACCGTCCCCTTTATGTTTCTGGATACTGTCATGATATTAAGATAAGCAAGATCCTGGTTGACAATGGGTCCTCCGTCAATCTCCTCAATGTGAGAGTATTGAGGGAAATCTGCATGAGCGTTCAACACCTCGCTCGTGATAAAATCACCATCTTTGGGTTTGACTCCCAGTCATCACGGACGCTCGGGTCTGTGATATTGACATTACGGTTTGGGCTGCTCGTCACGAACATCAATTTCTACGTCATTGACGCGAAGACTTTCTACAACGCTTTGCTCGGCAGACCTTGGTTACACGAGTACAACATCATCCCTTCTACACAACATCAGTGTATGAAGTATTTCAAGGATGGTCTCGAGTATACCGTAATAGGGGAGCTGAACCCATTCTTCGTGAATGAAGTCCGAAAGTACGAATATGCAAAATAATTCTTACCAGATTTCGAAGACACGGAAAGATGCTACAAACCGAAGAACAAAGCCATCACCACTATTCCGGTCTTCGGGAGTGATACCGAGGAGGAAGAAGAGATAGTCCATTCAGGGCCGCCCCAATGCAACAAGCCGGGACCGTCCAACCCTATGTTGATCTTCGGTAGCGACTCAGCAGATGAGGTCAATGCCGTATTTTCCGTTCGGCCGTCAATACAAGCCTTCGCTGGCGATGATCGGAGTTTGCAAATTGCCATGGTTCCGCAAGAGCATTACAAAGAGCTCGATGCACTTAATACCTATAATGTGCAGGAACTGCAGACATTTTACGTCCCTCCCAGGCGAAAAGATGAAAAGACGATCCTCTTTTATCAATCCACAGAAACCAAAGTGGAAAAAGAAATTTGGCATGGTGCCGATTCTATACTTGACAGGCTTCAACCCATCCGTCTGCCCAGATATTACACAGAAGGGTTAAGAAGGCTGTTGAGGCGCCAAGGTGTACCTTTCAAACAGACTGCTCGACAAGCTCAGTTCTACAACAGGATCTGGGACGTCCCCGGAACTCAGCGAAAATTGCCAAACGGGAGAATGGAAACGATTGGGCTTGGATATATTCAATCCAAAAAACAGGAACGATTCCATGGCTACTATGTCATACATGACTTTGACGAAGAAGGAGATGTTCTGTTAAAAGACGCTAACCATGAACCAAAACGAGGTCCCGCCATAAAAATGCCAAGTCCATCATTTGAAGAACAGATGGATAAGCTGATAAGGGAAGCGAGTCAAAAGGTCCGGGATGACCATAGCCGCGAAATGGCCATTTATGAGAAAGCCAGGACGCAGCGCCTCCTTCAGTAGGCCGCGGAGAATGACAATGCTCTTCGTCGCCAACCTGTCATACAAAAGACCCGGCGCAGAGGCAAAAATAAACCAAAGAACGGAAAAAACGTTCGACAGCGGCCAAGCGGGCCTAAGAAGCTATGCGATCAAGAATCGAGCAGCCGGGATCCATCTCTTATAAAGAAGATGAGTCGAGAATATTCTTTTCCCCAAGACAAGACAAAGAAGATATTCAATCTTATCGTAAAACATCAGATGATGACACTCCCGGAGTCCAAGCACCCCGAGCAAGCAGATAAGGTCTCTCACCCAGACTATTGCTCCTATCACCGAGCAATAGGACATCCTCTCGAAGAATGCTTCACCTTCAAGAACTGGGTCGAAGACCAATACCAACAAGGCAGGTTCGCTCTATCCAGCAGTTGGAGGATAACTCCGCCACAGAAGCATGAACCGAAAACGACGTGTATATCAAGAGTAGAACCATATCAACATCGGTCTTGGAAGCGATCTCGCACCGGTCACGTGATGACGATGTCAAGAGAAAGAATATGCGAAGATATGGCTGATCTCCCCTGGTGCTTCGAAAATGATGATGACGAAGTGATCTCCGAGTTTCCACCGGCGCCAAAAGAGCTGGAAGATGGGATACATACTACTGCAAATGGCCTCAGAAAAATTGACTTGGGGACGGCAAACGACCCGCGGCCGACGTTCATCAGTGAGCTTTTGTTTGAAAAAAGGATGGCTACGCTAAAAGACGTGCTCATCCAGTATAAAGATTGCTTCGCATGGAACTATTCCGAGATGCCGGGATTAGATCCAGATATTGCTGTACACAAATTGGCAATATCTCCGGACGTCAATCCGATCAAACAAGCACCGAGAAGAATGCGGCTTGAGCTTGAAATGAGCATCAATGCCGAAGTTAAGAAGCTAATCGACTCCGGCTTTATCCAAGAGGTTCAGTATCCTGACTGGATCGCCAACATCGTCCCAGTAATGAAGAAAAATAGGACGGTGCGCATTTGCGTAGACTTTTGGGATCTCAACAAAACTTGCTCAAAGGACGACTTTCCAGTACCGGTCACTGAGCTGATGATAGATAACACATCCCCTCATGAAGTCTTCTCTTTCATGGATGGCTCATCAGGGTACAATCAGATAAAGATGCATCCCGAGGACCAGAAGCATACCGCTTTCCGGACCCCTTTTGGTATATTCTGCTACATGGTGATGACCTTCGGTCTAAAGAATGCCAGTGCCACCCATCAGAGGGCCATGACGAAGATTTTCGATAACCTCATACATGAAATCGTCGAATGCTATATCGACAATCTCGTAGTTAAAAGCAAATCATACGAGGAACATTTAGAGTATCTGAAGATCGTGTTTCAGCGCCTTCAGAAATACAACTTGAAAATGAACCCTCTCAAGTGCGCATTCGGAGTTTCCTCGGGTATGTTCCTGGGATTCATCGTCCGACACCGAGGCATCGAAATAGACCCATCGAAGATCAAGGCGATCATGGAAATGCCTCCACCAAGGACTCTCAAGCAAATGCGGTCTCTCCAAGGGAAACTCGCATATATCCGACGATTCATAGCTAATCTCTCCGGCAAGTGCCGTCCTTACAGTCACCTAATGAAGAAGGGGACCCCGTTCGTCTGGGATCGCAAATGCCAAAGCGCACTAGACGAAATCAAGCAATACTTGCAGAATCCGCCTGTATTGGTCGCTCCCGTTAAAGGAAAACCTCCCGTCCTGTATACAACAACACTCGAAGGTTCCTTAGGCACGCTATGGGCACAAGAGAATGACCAAGGGAAAGAGAGAGCCTTCTACTATTTGAGTCGAGTTCTCATGGGGGCAGAAAACAATTACTCCCCTATTGAAAAACACTGCATGGCGTTGATCTTCACGATAACGAAGCTCAGACACTACGCATTGGCACATGAGGTCCATCTCATATCAAAGGTGGATCCTCTCAAATATTTGATGTCAAAAGCTATATTAACGGGACGGCTCGCTAAATGGGCCCTGCTCTTGATGGAGTTCTCGATAACTTATCGTCCCCTCAAGGCAGTGAAAGGCCAAGCCATCCCTGACTTTCTCGCTGAGCATCCGATACCTGCCGATTCTCCTTTGAACTGCGAATTGCCCGACGAGCACGCATTTGACACGATCGACGGGGAAAGAAGAGAGAATGATACCCGGTGGGAACTCTATTTCGATGGAGTATCTTCCATGAAGAAGCGCAAACAAAGCACTCCTATAATCAAATCAGGGGTAGGCCTCATCTTCGTGACTCCACAAGGAGGGATAATGCGCTTTGCCTTCTCCTTAACAGAGCCGAGGACGAATAATGAAGCCGAATATGAAGCTTTGATAACAGGTCTTGAGATCGCTGTCGACATGGGAATCGAGAACCTTCTTATATACGGAGACTCCCAGCTGGTCGTTAGTCAAGTAAATGGCGATTATCAAACGTGCAAGCCAGAGTTGGTGAAATACGGCGAGAGAGTGCAGCAACTGCTGACTTAAATCCCTGCCTATGCCCTGGAGAGCATACCACGTGCGGAAAATAGCAAGGCGGATGCATTAGCTAAGCTCGCTAAAGAACTGGCTGACGAAAACCTCGATGACGTGAGGATCGTTGTGCGAATCCGTCGGGTTCTCGCACCGGCAGAAGTATCTCCGGAATCTTCCGAAGAAAAGGGAGCGACCGAGCAAATGGCTCTACAAATAAAAGACCAGGAAAAAGCTAAGGATTGGAGAGAAGTCTTTATAGACTACTTCAAATCCCGTCGAACACCTGAAGATGCGTCCTCAAGACATCAGCTCATGAAACGAGCTCTAGCGTTCGCCTTTGTCAATAATACTCTGTATAAGAGATCATTTGATTCTCTGCGGCTAAGATGCCTGGGACCTGAAGAGGCAAGGAGAGTCGTCCAAGAAACTCATGACGGACTCTGCAGTTCTCACCAAGCCGGGCCGAAGATGAAACTAAAAATCAAAAGGATGGGCTACTATTGGCCTACGATGATCAAAGAATGCTTCGAATACGCGAAGCAGTGCCACTCGTGCCAGATTCACGGGGACTTTATCCATCAGCATCCAAATCCGCTACACCCAACGATGGCTAGCTGGCCGTTCGAAATGTGGGAAACTGACATAATCGGGCCTATTGAACCGGCATCATCCAAATAACATCGATTCATTTTGGCGACAACTGATTAATTCTCCAAATGGGCGGAAGCAGTACCGCTGAGAGAAGTGAAGACGTAGAATATCCTCCATTTCTTTAAGACACACGTCATCTATCGGTTTTGCACTCCGCGACGGATTATCTCCGATAACGGGCCAGCCTACATAAGTCATAAGATCAGCCGCTTTGCACAACAGCATAATATAGATTGGAGATACTCTTCGGTCTATAATCCCCGAGCTAACGGTCTAGCTTAAGCTTTCAACAAGACCTTGACGAAAATCGTGAAAAAGACGGTGTCTTGAAATAAGAGGGACTGGCATGAGAGACTGCATGAAGCTCTCTGGGCGTATCGAACTACGTTCAAAACAGCCACGAACACAACACCGTATGCATTGGTATTTGGCACAGAAGCGGTACTCCCCCTCGAGATAGAATTACCCTCTCTACGAGTGGCTGTCCACTATGAGCTAACAGACGAAGAACATGCTCATCTTCGGCTTGAGGAACTTGATGCCCTCGACGAAACTCAGCTCATGACACAACAAAACCTGGAGGCTTATAAAGAAAAGATGATGCGCTCATATGAAAGATTGACTAGGCCGAGAACATTCCGCCAAGGCGAACTCGTGTTAATGGTCAAAAGACCTATGATCCCCAGTCGTGCCAAGCGGGGGAAATTCGAACCGAACTATGAAGGCCCGTACATCATAGACAAAGTTTACCAGGGTGGAGCCTATCTACTCACAGACATACAAAGCGAAAGACCTTTCAGGCCAATAAACAGTCGCTTCCTGAAAAAATACTACGCCTGACGAGTCACGACCTAGGTCAACGATAGATGACGACGCCTTTGTTCGCTCACTATCTTCTAAAGCCCAAACTCTATAAGTAGTAGCCGGCTTTCGGACCGAAACATCCTTAAACTAACGATGGACCACTATGTCCTAAAACTGGCCGTTGACCGAGACGTCGATAAACTACTACGGACCGCAGCATCCTAAGGCTGACACAAAAAAGGGTATGTCCATAAGCAAAATGGGCACGGATGAAAACCCGAAAGGGCTCCGTGAGTAAGAACAGCAGGGTTACCAGCGAGTTTTGTGAAAACCCGAAAGGGTGCAATCTCGTTAAAAGACACTTACAAGGCCTTCTCGACCTTGTGAGGAGAAACCACCTGCGTGAGATCCTTACGACTCACAAAGGAGCAACACACTTAGGGATCCCCACGATTCCTTAGGAGAAACGCACTTACGAGTTCCTCATGACTCGTAAGGAGAATTCCCCTTTGAGACCCTCACGGCTCATAGGATTCAAAAGTCTTAAGCTACAGGGATCTGAACCTGGTCTTAAGCCATCATAACCTCCAGTATTGCCCTACAAGCGGTTCAGTATTGACCCTTGTATACAATCCACGGGCATGAATAAACATTTCCCTAACAAAGTCCCACCCGCGACTGGGGATATGTTTACGTAGTGTACAACCCTTGTAAGTCCTCTAGACTTATAAGGAGAAAACATTATTGTAAGATCCTTACGACTTATAAGACAACACACGGTTAGGAATCCTCATGATCCCTAAGGAGAAAACACGCTTACGAGATCCTCATGACTCGTAGGAAGAAATACCTTCATGAGACCCTTACGGCTCATGAAGTCAAAAGCCTTAGTCAACAGGATCCTAACCCTGTTTACTAAGCCACCTTTGTTCGACATCGACAAAGGCAAATGATGATTCGATCCTGATAATATCCCAGTTGAAGTGATGCTGATGCGTAAATCGGTATCAAATCCCAAATTCACAGCGAAAAGCCAGCAATCCATAAATGCATATGAAATAACTGAAATGATGGGGCAACTTGCAACAAAATCAGCAAGTAAAAATGTATGCATACAAAATAGCTGAAATGATTGGGCAACTCACAATAAAAAGCAGTGGGTAAATAAAATAAATAGCCGAAATGATTGGGCACCGCGAAAAATAGCCGAAATGATTGGGCAATCGCGATTTTCGTGATATAAAAGCTGAAATGATAGAGCATCGCAGAAAGAAAATATATAAAATGAAATTTTTTTCCCTACAGGTGAGATCACATCGATCCCTGTATACAATCCAGGGGCACAAATTAAGAGGGAACCATACCTTCCCACCAGGCTCCATCAGAAAAAGAAGCCTCATCTCGACGGTTCACAGACAGCCTGGAGATCATCTTAACATTCGTCTCATTACAACATTCATAACATCAGCAAATCGGAGCCCCGACAAAGCTCCCAGTTTCATGACTCGACGATGCACAGACAACCGAGAGTCAACCCATCCTAGGTTCGTGGAATACGGTTTATGTCATTCCTGACCCCGTGGGAAGCGTCCAGAGCGGATCCTGGTCCTTGCGGAACACGGCTATGTCAATCCTGGCCCGTGGGAAGCATCCAGAGCAAATCCTGGTTTCATGGAACACGGCTTATGTAAATCCTGACCCCGTGGGAAGCATCCAGAGCGGATCCTGGTTCTTGCGGAACACGTCTTATGTCAATTCTGACCCTGTGGGAAGCATCCAGAGCAAATCCTGGTTTCGTGGAACACGTCTTATGTCAATCCTGACCCCGTGAGAAGCATCCAGAGCGGATCCTGGTCCTTGCGGAATACGGCTTATGTCAATCCAGACCCCGTGGGACGCATCAAGAGCAAATCCTGGTTTCATGGAACACGACTTATGTCAATCCTGACCCCGTGAGAAGCGTCCAGAGCGGATCCTGGTCCTTGCGGACACGGCTTATGTCAATCCTGACCCCATGGGAAGCATCCAGAGCAAATTTTGGTTTCATGGAACACGGCTTATGTCAATCTTAACCCCGTGAGAAGCGTACAGAGCGGATCCTGGTCCTTGCAGAACACGGCTTATGTCAATCCTGACCCCGTGGGAAGCATCCAGAGCAAATCCTGGTTTCGTGGAACACGGCTTATGTCAATCCTGACCCCATGGGAAGCATCCAAAGCAAATCTTGGTTTCGTGGAACACGGCTTATGTCAATCCTGACCCCGTGAGAAGCGTCTAGAGCGGATCCTGGTCCTTGCGGAACACGACTATGTCAATCCTGATCCCGTGGGAAGCATCCATAGCAAATCCTGGTTTCATGGAACACGGCTTATGTCAATCCTGACCCCATGGGAAGCATCCAGAGCAAATCCTGGTTTCATGGAACACGGCTTACGCCAATCCTGACCCCGTGAGAAGCGTCCAGAGCGGATCCTGGTCCTTACGGAACACGGCTTATGTCAATCCTAACCCCATGGGAAGCATCCAGAGCAAATCCTGGTTTCGTGGAACACGGCTTATGTCAATCCTGACCCCGTGAGAAGCGTGCAGAGCGGATCCTGGTCCTTGTGGAACACGGCTTATATCAATCCTGACCCCGTAGGAAGCATCCCGAGCAAATCCTGGTTTCGTGGAACACAGCTTATGTCAATCCTGACCCCGTGAAAAGCGTCCAGAGCGGATCCTGGTCCTTACGGAACACGTCTTATATCAATCCTGACCCCGTGGGAAGCATCCAGAGCAAATCATGGTTTTGTGGAACACGGATTATGTCAATCTTGACCTCGTGGGAAGCATCCAGAGCAAATCCTGGTTTCTTGGAACGCGGCTTATGTCAATCCTGACCCCGTGGGAAGCATCCAGAGCAAATCCTGGTTTCTTGGAACACGGCTTCTGTCAATCCTGACCCCGTGAGAAGCGTCCAGAGCGGATCCTGGTCCTTGCGGAACACGGCTATATCAATCTTGACCTCGTGGGAAGCATCCAGAGAAAATCCTGGTTTCGTGGAACACGGCTTATATCAATCCTGACCCCGTGGGAAGCATCCAGAGCGGAGCCTGGTCCTTGCGGAACACGGCTTATATCAACCCTGACCCCGTGGGATACACCCAGAGCAAATCCTGGTTTCGTGGAACACGGCTAATGTCAAACCTGACCCCGTGGGAAGCATCCAGAGCAAATCCTGGTCCCATAGAACATGACTAAAGTCAATCTTGACCCCGTGGGAAATGGCCAGAGCAACCCCTGACCCCATGAAATACGGATAATGTCAACCTCATCCATCACTTACGGGTCCTCTCGACTCGTAAGGGAGAAAACTCTTTTGGAGATCTTTACGACTCTCAAAAGAAAATGCACTTAGGAATCCTCACGATTCTTAAGGATAAAATACACCTACGGGATCCTCTTGACCGGTAGGGAGAAAATTCTTTATGAGACCCTCACGGCTCATAAATTTGAAAAGTCTTAGTTGGCAGATCCTAACCTTGTCTCCTAAGCCATCATTGCCTCATGGAGAGGTCAAAGTGGATTTTCTATAGGCCACACTCTCCGACAAGAAAGGAAACAATCACTTACGGGTCCTCTCGAATTGTAAGGAGAAAAATTCTCGTGTGAGATCCTTATGACTCTCAAGAGAAAACACATAGGAACCCTCATGATTCCTAAGGAGAAAATACACCTACGGGATCCTCTCGATCGGTTGGGAGAAAATTTTTTATGAGACCCCCACGGCTCATAAATTTTAAAAGTCTTAGGTGGCAGATCCTAACCCTGTCCTCTAAGCCATTGCTGTCCTACAAGGAGATCAAAATAGATTATCCACAAAATGCATTTGCTAAAAGGGACACACCATCATGAAACACAATATATCTTTTATTCATGAATCAGAATGAATACAAAGTACAATTTATGAAAGAATAAAAAATACTCTCATTCAGGAGTATGTACAAAAGAAGAATAAAAAATATACGATTCTTCAAGCCGGCGGACGATTCAATAGATTCTCCAATTCATCCTTTTTCCGCTGGGCCTCAGCCTCATGATTCATTATCGCTAAGAGACTGAAAGGTTCCTAGGCACTCTTAAGAGGTCTCACAAGGCATCAACCATGCCAATTTCAAAAATTAGAGGTGCCGAGAAACCCTAATACGGATCGTTGGCTAGAAGTTTAGGTGAAACGATAACAAGTTAACAACTTAACTATGAGTTTACGAAAATACAACCTTTGTAGATCCGTTTCTCCACCTCCATAGCTCCGTGATGAAGTCCTCTCCGCTGTCCAAATCAAACCATGACTCTAGTATCGGCTTCATCGAAGAATGGGCGGGCTAGGTCATCGACGACGATGCCGAAGATGATCTACGTCGAGGCATCACTAGATCAAGCTCCACCTTCACTAAGCCATGAAAACTTGTGAAGGATAACACCCTATACTACTTGGCAAGAGGTAGAGGATGAAGAAATAGGAAGTGGGTTCACTTTAGAATTGGATTTCTCACTCATTTTCAAGAGTTGCCATTGAAGTAGAAAGCTTTTCTTTCTTGCTCATGAAGAAGAAGAAGAAAGAAATGAATATCATAAGTATTTTAAATCCAAAAGAAAAATGAATACTTATCATATTCAAACCATGGTTAAGTGTAGAGAATGAATCATGGTTAAGTGGAATGGTTAGGGTTAAGCATGAGACAAAATGGTGACTTAGTCAAAGCTTCATGAAGCTTCAAAATGCTTCCAAAGAAAGCCATCATTTTTCTTTATGCTTAATATTTTTCCAAAAAGAATAAATAGACAAATAAATGAGAAAAGGAAATGAAACCCTAACCACTTAAGTAACCATGGTTTAATTCTTTACACAAACCCAAACTAGCATGTATCATCAAACATGATACAATCTTGTGCACAAAAAATATATCATATATACAATGTGCACAAACAAGTGAGAAAATCCATTTAAAAGTGAACCGATACTAGTTAATGCAAAGTAATATATCAAATATATAATTATGCATTAAATCATTAAATCAACACTTGATTTAACGATCCGGTCATATCGCATATAACCGACTAGTATCCAATGTATCGGCTTATCGAATCAACCCTCGATTCGATAACTAGGTTATATCGCATATAACCATTCGATACATTCATCGCGAGAATGGAATACGGTATCACATACACGCATTATTCTCGGTCGCGCACATATCTCATATGCGCTCCTATTTCGTTTCGCTTGAGCCAGGAAACCTCTGTGTCGGACTCTGAAGACTCGTCAATACGCCGGCAGCAGGTGATGATCATATCAAACACCCACAAACCGCAAGCGGTCTGCTAAACGTAACGGCCACCCGGGTATTGAGCGATCAGAAAATCGACGAGCAAGCCCGCTCACACTCCAGTGAATCCAACCAGTAACACTACCGTACAGTCCGGTCTCGTCGTCTGATATGTCGCATATCTTGCCTAGGGGTGGTAAACGTCGGACCCCAATAGCTCGATAAGTCGTGTCGATATGAGGTCTATAACAATTCAAGAAACTACTGGTAACACTTACCAGTAAATCTCAGCAACTCTGCCCAGGGATTTCCTGTTATAGCCAATCGAACACAGCGCAACATCAACCCCCTATACCGGGAGAGACGAATCCCCTCCTATCGCTCATTGCCTCCATGTGACTCGGGACTGTACCCAAAAACCACCGTTTTGCACGCCCTCTTGGAAGTGGTAAGATGGAAATCAAAGCACAGTGGGAACCACACAAGACTCTATGACGATCTTGGGTCAACAGACTACTCTGTACCAGTGTCACCAGAGAACTGCCATCTGACGTAAGGTATAATACCATCTGGGAGTTCTCGGCGAGTCCGTCAAGTGTACCCAGTCTCTACTGAGCACCCGTACATCATCTCTAATATCAAACACCAATGGATATGGGATCATCCATCGCCCATCTGTATGGGTCGAGAAGGTATACGCTAGTCTACTCTGGTATATCAATGCCCCGTCTCGATACACCCTCGACTAGGGACCTTGAAGGATGTACTTATGGACTACCATGTCCCCACTAGTATGATCCGCATCATAGTCCAGGTAGTCAAGTACACATCCTAAGGGCTTTACCAACATGTAACAGAGAGACAATCAGTATACACGTTAAGGTAAAGAGTAACCAGATAGCATACTATCATGTCGAGCAAGAAAGTCATCCCTATATATTTCCAAGCATCCACTACAATATACATCCAATGTACAGTAATGGCCTCTAGGGCATACATATAACTAACAATCTCCTACTTGCACTAGGGCCATCTGATAGCAGTGGTTGTAGTATCTCATACTCAACCATCCCATAAAAGTCTCTCTCTGGGAATAGGCCTTCGTGAGTGGATCTGCCGTGTTATCTTCTGAGTCTACTCTCCTAACCTCGATCTCCTTGGAGATCAACCATCTCCATTGATCAGGTGATACTGCCTTAGAATATGTCTGGATCACTGATGGGACCGGCGTTCCTCGGCATAAGCCACAACTCCATTGTCACACAATGGGAGGAACATAGTTCATCTCATGAACCAATATACACCCAAACAGCCTCTTTGGTAGCATCTTAAGTAGCGATGTATCCTGCCTTTATCGTCTAGTATGCCACGGTATTTAGCTTGGAACTCTTCCAACATACCGTCCCTTTACTGAGGGTATAGACAATGCCTGTGACTGACACTCAGTCGTCTTTATCAGCCTGGAACTCTTCCAGTGATTCTCCCCAGGATCAACTGATACCATCTCACTCCAGCTAGTGAGTATCCTAACATCCATTTAGATCTATCTCATAGATCCAAAGTCCAGGATTTAGTAGGTATCACTTTGATCCTATGTGGAGAATCATTGTGATAAGCGGAGATTGATCGAGCGTAGCATAGGAAACTCCTTCCCTATCAAGAGTATGTCATCCGCGTACTCTACGAGGATCGTCACCATACTCCCTACTACCTTTTTGTTTATACAAGGTTCATCTACCATTTTGATGATGTCAACTTCTTTGACTAATCCATCAAAACAGATGTTCCATCTCCGCGATGCCTGCTTTATCCTATAAAACATCTTGCACATGTTTCCGCTGCTCCCACTGTCTACGAGGCCCTCTGGCTGTGTACTTATAGACGCACTCTTCTAAAACATCATTTAGAACAGCAGTCATGACACCCAACCACCAGATATCGTAGTCATGGTATGTAGCTGTGGCAAGTAGGATCTGGATGGACTTAAGCATAGCTCCTTAGAAAAAGTTTCATCATTATCCACGCCTGGTTGATGACGAAAACCTTTAACAAGTCTAGCTTTGAAAGTCTCAACCTTTCCAACTACACCAAGTAATCTTCTCAAGATATACTTGCTCCTGATGGGGATTTAACCCTTCAGATATAGCAACCAAAGTCCATACTTTGTTGGTGTACATGGATTCCATCTCAGATCGCTAAGCATCCAGCCATTCTTACAGAGTCTTACTCCTGATGGCCAGCTCGAAGCTAGTTGGGTCATCATCTCATGATGCAATCCTCGCTCCCACTGTCATAGAGCAACCGAAGTATCTCTCAGGTGGGTGAGGAACCCTACTAGATCGGCAGAGAGGCTGAGGTTAGTTGGAAACTATTGAATCCTTTGGTTCTACCAAATCATCTACTGTAGTTTGTATAGCTGGAACCTTTCCAGTTCTACATAACAGACCTTGCCTCGAGCTTGTCTGGATTTTGCTTTTAGACATAGCCCGGACAACCCTAAATCTTAACTAACTTAAGACATGGGCTATTCCCTTTCCATATCCCATATGAAGTGGTAGGCAACTGATTTGATTTGAACCCTTTTCAATAGGTATGCAACTTCATAAGTGCATAACTCCCAAAAAGGAAATAGGCAACTCAGTAGTACTCATCATAGAGCACACCTTATCATATAGGGTGTGATTGCTCCGTCCCGATATACCATCGTGCTATGGTGTATACGGAGGAGTAATTCTGAGAGAGAATCTCATTCTCCTTTAGAATAGTCCAGGAATTCCGTGCTCAAGTATTCTCCTTCTTGATCTCATCATAGGACATAATACTTATACCCGTATTTTGGTTCTCTACTTCTAACTTATATTCTATGAATATCTCAAAGGGTTCAGACTTGTGTTTCAACAGGAACATATGTCTGAATCTTGAGAGATTATCAGAGAACGTAATGAAGTATAAAGAACCAGTCCTGGCATGTGTAGACAAGAGACCTTACATACATCATCATGTATCAGTCCCAAGAGTTCATTAACTCTTTCTCTGTTTCCAATAAACAGAGCTGGTGTCATTATATCTTTGTGACATGACTGGCAAGTTTCACAAGATGTAAATTCAAACTGATTTAAATATGCATCTAAAATGTAACTTCAGCCAGTCGGGTCGCATTGATATGACCTAGTCTACAATACCTTAAGAAGAATTCGTTCATTTCTGAACTCTTCCTCTTATGTGTGATCCGTATACTAAGAACTGTAGTTTGATTTAGAACATCAATGCTTTTAGATAACGTGCCTGAACCGATCAACTTTTGATATAGGAAATGTTCAAAACATTATCCAACAATACAAAATTTTATCATTTCTTTACTTATAAACAGACTGATATGATTTTGTATATCAGGTTCGGTATCTAATAACATTCGTTCAGAATCAATGTATTGGTAATACAGGGTGACAGTGACCAACAGACTTGGCTGCAACACTTGCCCCGTTTTCTGTCTCATGAAACTTATCACCCGTTCTCAGTTTTTCTACCCTTTTATAGCCCTATGTAACACATTACATATCTGGGATTCTGATCCGGTATCATATACCAAGGATGCGGAGGATACTGAAAAACAGTTCTGTATAATGAACACACCCGAAGATGATGCATCAGCATGCACTCTCTTCGTTTGGGCGGCACGGGAATTCTGGTAATCCCCAATTTCCTGCTCGGTCTTATAACAATTATAAGTTGGAGCGGGACCAACGTTCCCCAGCTCAGTATAACAAGCGGGTTCGGTCAAATATCCGTATTATTATCTTGATTAAGGCGTGATATGGTCGCTACCTGGAGAGAGAGAGAAGAAAACACTCAGCGTGCGCTCTTGCAAGAATAGATTGGTTATTATTTTTATCTAATCAGGATGGCTCCCACTGCTTTTTATCAAATCTTCCTTCAAACCCTAAAAGGAAAGACTAGCCGGGATTAATTACACACTACAAGTTCGCCAATCTTTCAGCCAGGCCAGTGTCGGTACTTTGAGGGAGGTCCCCCGTGCTTTCGCACGAACCTAATTAATGTAAACCTCGTTTTCCCAGAGGCGTAACCCCGTTAACACCTTTCTAGACACCTACTTGATCGGCTAATTGTAATGTATAAAACTCTCCCAGGAGTAACTCTTACTCGCAGCGGGTATCGGGATCCAACTATCTCATAGGAGGTATGCAATCTCATTGTAAATTTCAACACTTGAAATTCCCGATAATATTTTGCCCCTAACCTCCTATGACCTTGACAAAGGCCAACAAACCATAGGATGCTAGTCAAGTTCAACCCGTCATTTCCTGATTGAATTAAACCCACCCGCACGTCCCTTGACAAAGGCCAACAAGGTCGCACGACTACCCTAACCTAATCTGCATCATATGCATAGGCAGATAAGCACCAGTTAGCTACCGCACACTGCGCCTTGACAAAGGCCAACAAACGCAGCACGAATACTAACTACTACTTATCTGAAATGACGGAGGGCTACGACTGGTTTTTCTGAAAACCTATTGCGTAATGAACTTGATATCGTTGTAGAATCAAATGATTTTTAAAATGGAGTGTTTTTGAGGCTTTTCTAGTTTTGCTAAAGGAGTCACTCCCGGTGAAGGGATCGTCGGTCCTTTCCTCGTCGAATGAGGTGCGGGATATATCATATATATCACTGTGCAAAGCAAAAACACTTAAAAGCAATCAAAAGACAAACCGAGTGTGTAGCATCTGCCAGTTATTGCTAAAGAAGTCACTCCCGGTGAAGGGATCTCGGTCCTTTCCTTATCGAATAAGGTGCAGGATATATCATATATACCGCTGTGCAAAGCAAGAACTGTAGCTACCTGTTTTATTTTGAAATTCAATTCTACAACATCTTAGGTTTCTTTTTCTTTCATTAATCATATTAATGAAGTCCCATCATATAAGTACCTAAACATCACAGATAAATACGACGTACACTTATGCCATCCGCATTCGCCTCGATGTCCCCTCGTGCACCGTTAGGTTAGGTAACTAACGGCAGAGCGGGGCAGGGCTAGCACGGGTGTAAAACATAAGTAACGTCTATATAATATATCATATATACTATATACAGTATCTATCACAGAACATCACATGATCACATCACAGATATCGCAGCAGAAGAAACATATATGAAATATTGGATATACTAGGACGTCCGTGTTTTCAATACGAGCCAGTATAAAACACGGATTCCACGGTCGTGATGAATAGCCAAACCCACACCCCTAGACCCCTACGAGAGCGGCAAGCAACCCTGCCAATTCTAGAGTTAGGAGACCCGGACTCGACTCCTCGAGTTGGTCTCCCACTGGACTCCAGAACTTGGTTACTTGTGCCCTCCTCCTTGGGTCTATCCTAGTGCGGAAAAGTAAATAATATACAAAAGGTGACATCTTCCGCAACCTGGAAGTGCCCCAATAAAAGAATATTACATACAAGTTTTTACATGAATGAAAATGAAAAACACTCATCTCACATAAAAACCCCCGGCTATTCAAACACGACGATCCAATATAACATATCCAGCAACACATAACATCACATGTCATCAACGTAAGTAAACATGCGCATCCCAATTGTCGTTGATATATAGCAACGAAACCGGCGATATCACATATTACACTTACAGTCACAGAAAAGAAAGTGTAAAACTACGACAGTTGGAATCCGCAACCATCTCAGACATCGCATGCCTGACCAAATGAATTCCTTAGACATCGCATGCCTAACAATTATAAACCCCGCATTTTAGTCTCAAAATCGAAAACACTTTTCAATATCAAGTCGGGTAATTCAACAAGATTCCCGACATCCTGATCGAATACTCGTCGCAAACTTCAGTAGGCGGCCGCACCCCTGATACCGTCGACGAAGTGCACCAAGGCGGAACACCACTACCGCGAGCACCCGAACGGATGCTTTCGGTGACGGGGTTCTCCTACAGTCACTTGGTCGGGGCTATGGAGTGAGGCTGTCTATTAAGTTTACCCGGCGAGTATCCGCGTACACTACGTGATTGCGACGGACTTCTGATCACATCAAAATTCCGTGGCAACCGATCAAGTGAGACTAAACTGCTATGTTTATAACATTCATTCAGTTATCTCATAACTTATTGTGAATTCCAATTATTGTATCCCATTCCAGATAATTAGAAAATGTTAAACTTTCCGATCGAACATTCGAACACCCAAGTTTTCCCGAAACAGATCAACACATGAAACAAGTTTAAAAACATCCAGTTCATGCCTCAGTACCAACGGTCCAGCCGTAGAAGGGTCAAGCCAACGCCTCACATGTGGCACGCCGTACTGCCCCAAACCCGAAGGTTCAAAGGGCAGTTCAAGACGGTCACATAATCGAGTTAAGGTTTGTTGTCTTCTACAGGGTCCATCGCGTTACTTGCACTACTTAGAACGTCGTTAAATTACGGAAAAATCCAACACTTGGAAATTTCCCGACAGGGGAAAAGGTGGGTATTTATATCCGGTCGAACTTTTTAACATATTCAAAAAATACCCGGAAAGCCACATAGACAAAGTCTGACAATTCGATCGAATTGTCGATTCCCAAAGCAACCCCAGAAAATTCAACTCTTGAATAAATATTAAAAATTCCCAGAAAAACCAGCACTGTTATGTAAGAATTACTGTGTAAAACTTTTTGAACAATGAGCCATTTTGGCCACGGAACCGCCGCAATAGCCATGCTATTGCCGCGGTTCCGCCGCTCTATAGTAGAGTTGGACACTCGAATTTTACAGTAACTCTTAGAAATTCCTGCCGAGTTTTCTGAATATTTTTAATTCTCAAAAATCCACAATTTTCAAAAAAGGACAGAGAGCAATTTGGAGTTAGGGATTTCGATCGATCGGATTTCAAACTGCGTCTACGCATCGCCTAAGGCTCTAGCTAGGCTCTGATACCAATGAAAGGTTCCTAGGCACTCTCAAGAGGTCTCACAAGGCATCAACCATGCCAATTTCAAAAATTAGAGGTGCCGAGAAACCCTAATACGGATCGTTGGCTAGAAGTTTAGGTGAAACGATAACAAGTTAACTACTTAACTATGAGTTTACGAAAATACAACCTTTGTAGATCCGTTTCTCCACCTCCATAGCTCCGTGATGAAGTCCTCTCCGCTGTCCAAATCAAACCATGACTCTAGTATCGGCTTCATCGAAGAATGGGCGGGCTAGGTCATCGACGACGATGCCGAAGATGATCTACGTCGAGGCATCACTAGATCAAGCTCCACCTTCACTAAGCCATGAAAACTTGTGAAGGATAACACCCTATACTACTTGGCAAGAGGTAGAGGATGAAGAAATAGGAAGTGGGTTCACTTTAGAATTGGATTTCTCACTCATTTTCAAGAGTTGCCATTGATGTAGAAAGCTTTTTTTTCTTGCTCATGAAGAAGAAGAAGAAAGAAATGAATATCATAAGTATTTTAAATCCAAAAGAAAAATGAATACTTATCATATTCAAACCATGGTTAAGTGTAGAGAATGAATCATGGTTAAGTGGAATGGTTAGGGTTAAGCATGAGACAAAATGGTGACTTAGTCAAAGCTTCATGAAGCTTCAAAATGCTTCCAAAGAAAGCCACCATTTTTCTTTATGCTTAATATTTTTCCAAAAAGAATAAATAGATAAATAAATGAGAAAAGGAAATGAAACCCTAACCACTTAAGTAACCATGGTTTAATTCTTTACACAAACCCAAACTAGCATGTATCATCAAACATGATACAATCTTGTGCACAAAAAATATATCATATATACAATGTGCACAAACAAGTGAGAAAATCCATTTAAAAGTGAACCGATACTAGTTAATGCAAAGTAATATATCAAATATATAATTATACATTAAATCATTAAATCAACACTTGATTTAACGATCCGGTCATATCGCATATAACCGACCAGTATCCAATGTATCGGCTTATCGAATCAACCCTCGATTCGATAACTAGGTTATATTGCATATAACCATTCGATACATTCATCGCGAGAATGGAATACGGTATCACATACACGCATTATTCTCGGTCCCGTACATATCTCATATGCGCTCCTATTTCGTTTCGCTTGAGCCAGGAAACCTCTGTGTAGGACTCTAAAGACTCGTCAATACGCCGGCAGCAGGTGATGATCATATCAAACATCCACAAGCCGCAAGCGGTTTGCTAAACGTAACGGCCACCCGGGTATTGAGCGATCAGAAGATCGACGAGCAAGCCCGCTCACACTCCAGTGAATCCAACCAGTAACACTACCGTACAGTCCGGTCTCGTCGTCTGATATGTCGCATATCTTGCCTAGGGGTGGTAAACGTCAGACCCCAATAGCTCGATAAGTCGTGTCAATATGAGGTCTATAACAATTCGAGAAACTACTGGTAACACTTACCAGTAAATCTTAGCAACCCTGGCCAGGGATTTCCTGTTATAGCCAATCGAACACAGCGCAACATCAACCCCCTATACCGGGAGAGACGAATCCCCTCCTATCGCTCATTGCCTCCATGTGACTCGGGACTGTACCCAAAAACCACCGTTTTGCACGCCCTCTTGGACTTGGTAAGATGGAAATCAAAGCACAGTGGGAACCATACAAGACTCTATGACGATCTCGGGTCAACAGACTACTCTGTACCAGTGTCACCAGAGAACTGCCATCTGACGTAAGGTATAATACCATCTGGGAGTTCTCGGCGAGTCCGTCCAGTGTACCCAGTCTCTACTGAGCACTCGTACATCATCTCTGATGTCAAACACCAATGGATATGGGATCATTTATCGCCCATCTGTATGGGTCGAGAAGGTATACGCTAGTCTACTCTGGTATATCGATGCCCCGTCTCGATACACCCTTGACTAGGGACCTTGAAGGATGTACTTATGGACTACCATGTCCCCACTAGTATGATCCGCATCATAGTCCAGGTAGTCAAGTACACATCCTAAGGGCTTTACCAACATGTAACAGAGAGACAATCAGTATACACGTTAAGGTAAAGAGTAACCAGATAGCATACTATCATGTCGAGCAAGAAAGTCATCCCTATATATGTCCAAGCATCCACTACAATATGCATCCAATGTACAGTAATGGCCTCTAGGGCATACATATAACTAACAGAGACGGGCCTCCACTTGAGACTGCTGAGCCTGGTATGAGGCAAGCCGACTTTCAAGCTCTTTTTCGGTAACCTTATGAGCTTCGACTATTTCGCGAATGAAAATGACGGCCTTATCAATGGCTACCACCTCATTGATAGCCTCTTGAAGCCCTCGCCAAAGATCATACGCCCGAGTGGTCTTGGCCGTAAGATTAGCTTGAAGTTCCACTAGTGCAGTTGAAGCCAACTTCCTTTCTGAAAATTTTCGGCTGAGCCTTTTCTTGCATTACAGCATATTCACAGCGCACCGCTTAATCAGCCCCCGTAAGCTCGCCTTTGCAGCCACAACCTCTGAAGGAAGGTGTGCACATTCAAGACTATGTAAGCAAGCCTCCACCTGACAACAGAACTCAACCCAGACTTGCACCAATTTTTCACTATGGTAAGTAGCAAGAAAGGGAAGAGAACCGTTGGCTTCGGCGGAAAATGCTTCGGCCATGATCTGACTGCCAACACGAAGGTCTTCAATCAGAGCTGACAAGGAGTGAAGGCTTAGCTTTGCCATCCGTTCCGAGGCACGTAGAGCGTAGGGGCCGGTCGGCATGACGATGCGAGATTCTGGTGTGGTAAGAACTGGCAAAGCTGTTAAGATTCATAAAAAGAAATCAACGAGACTTGCAAGCAAAGATCAAGTGGAAAAGTGTCGAAACTTTACTTACCCACAGTCATGCAAGAGGGGTCTGAAGGCTCCCTAGGCCCGTCAAGAATCTCAACTTCGTCATCAGCTTCCAGAACTGTAGAAGACATCAGTGTTATTATATGAAATAATAAAAATGTCGTGAGGAGAGGGCAAATGACACTAACCTTTCCCTGAAGAGAGGACGATGCGTTGAGGGGATATCGCCAGCGGAGCGGCCATTTCTAACAGACGCTGGAAAGACTTCCTAGGGGACAAGTCCACAATGGCCGCCGCCAATCCTCGTAGCTCTGAAAAGACAGAAAGGTTCAGATAATGGAGAGATTATTGAAATAAAAGATAGAAGAATACCTTCGATGCTCTTCCCACTCTGGACTGGAGGGATAGCAGCTTCGGCGGCCTCCTCTATGCCCCCAGGCACATCATCGGGGATGTGGGCCGGTATAATAACTTCCGATTGTGGAGCGGTGGCCATCGCTGCAGGCTCTAGTGAAAGAGCGGTGGCCTCGACCACCTGTCCCATAGTCTCCGGGCCGTCCCCAGAAAGATCCATTGAATCCGCGGCCAATGAAGACGCCTCTTCCAGGGGAGCAAGCACCGAGGGAACGGAGATCACCGAGGGGAGCTCCGTGGCAGGAACAACAGTTGTATCGATCCCCTCTACACTTACTAGTGTCTCATCGGGGATATTTGTAGAGTCCATAGTCAAGGCGCGACTCGAACTCAGATCCTCTGCCTTTGCCGAAGTCCCTGCAAAGTTTTCACAAAGATAATGATATATATATATATATGTATGTATATATATATATATGTATGTATATATATATGTATGTATGTATGTATGGATGTATATGAGCTATGTATGCATGTATATGAGCTATGTATGTATGTATATGAGCAGTGCAAAATATTACAAAAAGATATATGAGTATACCAATGTGCAAAGGAGCTATAGTATGGTTTTTTCAAGCCTGCGTTCTTTCTCAAGGATGCGTGCTCGTGTAGGTGCGAGGGTAGACTAGTGGTCACCAGTCCACAAAGACAGCGCGTCTTCAGCGTCGGCCGAGATAGGCTGCTTAAGGGCTCTCTCGCCTCCCTCTTCTAGAGGACCTATAAATATCCGCCGTATCGATGGAGGATCTTCGTAGAAGATGACGGCAGGATAAGACCTCTTCAGGACCCTTACATTCTCAGCTTCATCCTGGGAGCGTCTTAAAGCCTCAGCTAATTGCGCGGCTTCCTCGGCAGATGAACCGGGAAAAAGAAGACCACCATCCGGCTCTTGCGTAGCTATTGGCTCATCCTGAAGAATAGGCTCGGATTCCACTAAAAAGTCGAGCAAATTGGTGGCCGTCTTCCTTCACCTCTTGGACCTAGAACTAACACCAGAACATGATCGCTTCCTTCCCCTTGGTGCTTTGGTGCGGCGTTGATCCACTTCACCTTCAATATCCTCACTCGGCGGTGCTACCGATAACGACACCGCCATTGCTGACGCCACAGCTGATGATACTGCTACCGGCGCCTTATTGGCCCTTGCTTGAGCTCTAGTGCGCAGTGGCATACCAGCTGTGGGAGTTAAATCCACTTCCGCCGCCTCAGGAATAAGCACGATACCGGTATCTCTCAAGGGGGTGAACCACTGCCTGCGGTCACTGCGGGACTCCCGTAGCCTGGATCGGAGTGGGAACCCTATATCCAAGGAGCACCCTCCTCTTCTCAACAATAATAGGATTGACTCAGTAGAGGTACCAGCCCATGAAGCCCCCACACATCTCGGAATGTAGTCTGCCTCAGGAATTACGAAGCGTGAGCCGGTGTTTAGCCACATGAAGTGATGAGTGGCGTCACGAACAACTTCCGACGACAGGCTGGGCTCCATTGTAAATGCCTCAAAGGGGACACCCTGGTTGTATCCCAGTTGCCGAGCAAAGCGGTATGGGTTGTACCGCATAAAAAGGGCCGCACCGTTTTGACAAAATACCAGATAACCCGGTCTGATCGAATATAAGTGCATGGCTTCCTTGGGTTTCAGGGAGGGTGCTCCCTTTTTCGACGAGTCACAAAGCTGTTGAATCGGTCATGAAGGAGCAGAGAGGACTCGATCGTTAAAAACCATCCCGCCCACATTGGCATAGGGATTGAGCAGCACACAAATGGCTCCGGACTGAGTCGGACCAGGAGACGAAGCGTCCACCAACCTCATAAGCCGCGGAAAAGTGTAGGCATCATAAAAGCTGGGTCTCTGATGCGCAGCAAATGCGCCTAGCACGTGCATCTCAATCCATGACGTAAAGTAATGAAGAGAGAAACTCACTACGTTCACGTCTAGGGTTGAGGTATTGGCTGCAGCGCTTAGTCCATGATACAAATGCGCTAATCCCGCAATGCCCACGGCTAGTCGCGTCCCTCCGGCGATGCGATGAGCAGGGTAAATGACCGAAGCTCTCATGAACCGACAGTGCGTTGGAATAAAGAACTAACTAAGCCAGACGCTGATAAAACCCACGAAGAAAGTCTCTTCATCTATGCCAGGAGCTGTGATCGACTCAAAAGGTATAGTCGACAGGATTGGAATATAGAACTGCGGCAAATCCTTTTCTTTAGCCGGCAGCTTATTTAAACAGAACCCGAAGGGGTCGTTGATATTCACGAACTTCGGAGCCGTCTTTGATAGAACGTCTCCGCGAAGGAAGCAGGAGATAAAGCTTTTGAAAGTGACACCCTGCTCCTCTGAATCTGTGAACAGCTTCTCAAAAATGCTTAGAGTCTTGATTAGGCTTGGGTGCTTGTGGCGGACGGCATTTTCAGTTGACAAGCTGTCAAGCATAGCCGGCTCGGTTTCAAAAACATACTCATCAGGGGGTAGTAGTTCTTCATAATGCGTCCCTCTGATCGACAACCCCGAGATCTCGCGAAATTCTTCTAGAGAAATTAGAACTTCACGGTCCCCTACAAAGAAGGTGTTGGTGGAAAGATTCCATTGATTTAAGAAAGCCTTAACCCACCATACATGGGGGGACTGATAGTGGAAGAGAGACGCGTACACCGTATGATAGAGCCCGACCCTATGCAGTCGCGCACGATGGGCAGACAGGATATAACGAGCCCAGGGAAGGTAACCCATGGGTTGTCGAGGAGTAAGCCCTATTTTGTAAACCTGTCCCCAGGGCTGGTCTTCACCTTGGCAGATACAGCGCCCTAAGATGTCTATAGATGGCACAGGGTGGTTTGGAATCCCAGTTGTTGACGGCTCGAGCCGTCCCGTAGGGGTCCAGTTCAACATCTCCCGGCAGAAATGGGTAGGTAGGCTCCGTTGGTATCTCGCAAAGAAAGCTGCGGCGACCACGGATGATATGATTGTACCAGGTCCCCCATAAAAGCAAGTTGGTGAAATTAGGGTCATGAGCTCTAATCATCGCCATCATCTCTTCATCAGACGGTGACTGAGGAAAGGCAGCCTCCGAGCGGGTGAAAGGGAAGTACAGAAGAGAAACCATTGTTCCTGAAATAGATGAAAGGAAACTGTTAATGAAGCCCACACGTGTATATATTATATATATATATATAAGTACAGTGGAAGAAAGCGATAAACAATTTGTTTTATGGGACCATTGGTTACAAAACACAGGGGCCCCACAAAATCAAAATGGCAGCTCACTAATGATGAGGCAGGGTAATCATTATGGAAATAAAAGGAAGATTCTCAATAAATGAACAGTGGATTGCAAACAACTCTACTCATTCCCCAACGAGGAAACCCACTGCAAGAACTCTATGCAAATCATGAAGGGTCTCTCTGGAAGCATTTTTGCAAAGAACAACTCGGGGAAAGAAAATCCCAAGAAGTTCTTTGTGAAGAACTGAGTTCTTTAGAGGAATTAAATTCCTTTTGAATAGAGGAATTAAATTCCCAGAAAACATTTTCAGAGCGAAAGCTCTTTGGAATGGAATTCAATTCCAGAGAGAAGACAAGTATCACCATCGATCCCTGAGATCAGAGAAGCCCTAACAAAAGGAGTTTATTATTTAAAGATTGGACATTATTTTAGAGAACTTGGAAAGATGGGTTCTTGTTAAAGGCAAAAAGCCTTGGTGTGGATTTAAAATCCAAAGAAAATTTCTACAAGAAGTTCTTCAGCCGTTCAAGATCCTTACCTGAAAAGGGAAATCTTTTGTTGACAGAGTTAAACTCTGAAATTTTTTGAAACAGAGAACTGAGCTCTAGGAAAGAGAATTAAATTCTCAGAAGAAAACGAGCAAGGAAGAAGATGGAAAAAGTGGAGGCGCTTCTGAAGGGACCCCTGCATTTAAAGGATGTGATGGGAAACGGTTCATCTACCCCCTTCCCTAGGCAGATCCAATGGCCACAAAAGGTGACATCGTTGCACTCACGTGCAAACACGTGAGAACAACGCTATGGGGGAATTTGTTCCCTCATAAAATATCAGGAAAAACCCCAATGGGGGCATCACGTGTCCACATGTGACCAGAGGTCACGTGCAGATACGTGATGGATTCTTAGGCTCTCTAACTAATAGAATTAAATTCTAACCAGACAATCAATCAGTGGAGTCACGTGCCCACAAGTGATGGGTCTTTGAAAAAAACCACTGAAGGAATTAAAAGGCATAATAAAACAACAAGGAAATATCCCAATGAGGCATCACGTGTATACACGTGACCAAGGGTCACGTGCTGACACGTGATGATTCCTTTGTTCTTTAAAATAGCAGAATTAAATTCTGGTTAAAATGTTTAATCAGGGGGTCACGTGTCAACACGTGATGGGTTCCTAAGCTCTTTGATTAATAGAATTAAATTCTATTTAAATGATCAAGCAATGGGATCACGTTCCAACACGTGATAGGCTCTTAAGCCTTCTGAACTAATAGAATTAAATTCTAATTAAGAGGGAATCGAGAACCTTAACTGGAAAAATATCTCTCTAAATATTTCCAAACAAAAAAAAGATTGTGCTCTGTAAAGTGGAGCACCGTTGGATTAAAAATCCAATGGTGATTAAAAATCACCAATTTATAGAAAGATTCTATATAAGGAAAGATTCCCCTGAAATTCACCAAGAATAATAGACAGAATATTTTTTGGATTAAAAATCCAATGGTGAATAAAATTCACCGAGTGATCTAAAAGATCATGTTGGTTACAAAATCAATTAAATCTTTCAATGAAAGATCGACTAAACAAACTGATTCTTTTCTTTCTCCTATAAATAGGAGCCAAAAAGAAAAGAGGGGGGATTCTTTTTTTTGGGGAGATACAACAACATAGAGAAAATAAGATTTCTTCAGAAGAGAAAGAAACTCTAGGTGAGAAAGGGGAAAGAGATCTAAGCTCCATAAAACAAAAGAGAATTTAATTCTCAATTTAAGAGTTTAACTCTTCTGATTAAGAACTTAGTTCTTCTTTTGATTGAAGATCTACATAAGCGGATCTCCCCACAAGTTGAGAATTTAATTCTCATCGGGGAGATTCTGCCATGCAGATCCAAAACTTAGAGGGAGAATTAAGTTTAAAGAATTCAATTCTTCCAATTCATAGGAATTTAATTCCTCCAAATGAAACTAGGGTTTAACCCTACATAAGAATTTTATTCTTCCAAATTCATAGGAATTTAATTCCTCCAAATGAAACTAGGGTTTAACCCTACATAAGAATTTAATTCTTCCATATACATAGGAATTTAATTCCTCTAAATGAAATGCGGGTTTAACCCTATAAAAGAATTTAATTCTTAAAACAAGAGACTTAAAGCTCTCCATGCACGTAAAGGTCAAGTATCCAACATGATCACGTGATAACACGTGACCCTTCATCCCAACGAACAAAAAGGAATGAATAAGGCATGCTCACGTGCCCCCACGTGACCCTTTAATGGACTCCTCAAAATAAGAAGGAATTAGCCCAGAGGCAATGCCTCACGTGCTCCCACGTGACCCTCAAAATAAAAGAGAACAAGGCCAAAGGCAGTACTGATCTAGGGCGCCTCACGTGACCCCTGACAAATACCCCTTTTCAAAAGAATAAAATAAGGGAAGACAGAGGAATTGATGCCCAACGCAGAGGCATTGTCACGTGTCCACACGTGATAATTTCAAAGACTAACATTGTTTAACTCTTATCTGAATATTCTGAGAACAAAATGAAGGAAGTCTGGCCCCATCTTCAGATGCCTCACGTGACCCCACGTGACCAATTCAATTTTAGTGTTTAACACTATTTTAAGCGCCTCGTCCTTAGTGTTTAACACTATTTTCAGCACATCACGTGGGATCACGTGATCGCCAAATATCCTCCAGTGTTTAACACTATGTTAAAAACCAAGCTTAGCCTAAATTGGCTAAGTTTTCCAGAGGAAAATCTCCCCTTCAACTGAACCTCAAAATTGGTCAGTTCATATGATATGCAAAGTAAAGTCTAGAGCTATAATGAATAGTTAGTGCTCAGCCAAAGAAAAAATGTTGTTAGAGCCCCAAACCCCTGTTTTGCATTGCTAATTAATGGGGGGCTGAACCCAGACAAATGTTCAACAGTCCAACAAAGGGCCAACATTTCAAATCTAATTGGACTTAGCCCAAGTTGGCCATAAGTCTTCTATTCAGATTTAACTGAGCCAATGTGCTCATAATCTAATTAATTGATCTTAGATCTAAATTGGACTAGAGATTTCCCAATCAACTTTGGTTCAAGGGTACATCTCTTCATTCCTTTGATATTTGTCGTTGTGATCGTTCAACGTCTTCAGAGAGGTGACAGGTCCCAATAACCAATCATTCTATGGACTGTGGGGTCCTTTTAAACTCATGGACTATGATGTCCTTAACCTCGGACTGTGAGGTCCTTAAACTCATGGACTACGTTGTCCCTAACCTCGGATTGTGGGGTCCTTTTAAACCCATGGACTATGATGTTCTCAACCTCGGACTGTGGGTCCTCTATACCCATGGACTATGATGTCTTTAACCTTGGACCGTAATGTCCTTAAACTAATCGACCGCAATGTCCATACACTAAACAATTGAGCCTAAATGCTCTATTGTTGGATCTAGACGATCCCGTTAAGTTGATCTTAGTCTAAAATTAGACTAACGTATCCTTAACAAACGTTTAAGCTTATCTTAGTTTCAAATGAGACTAACGTATCCTTAAACCCAACCCCAAACCCAAATCTAAGAAAATACGGATTTTGACTAATCCACGCCCTACGGGCGACAACATAAATTAGTCTCCGTATACAATCCACGGGCAACCAAAAACAAAACAAACACCCACGACACGAAGTGTCCATCTGGAGAAGGAGAAAGTGGTTACCGCGATGCAGTAGCGTAATTAACTGCAGGGGCTTGCGCCTGCAGGGAAAAGCGTCCCTACAATCAAAAACCCCTCAAATGAGGGGGAATCTGACGAAATCTGCTACATCGGCCGCATCCATTTAAACCTTCGATGCATGGTGTCGTAAATCAACTTGGCATCTTCAGAGAGGTGGACGGATAGCACCAATTAGCATCTGTCCCCAAATTCAGGCAAGACGGACCTTCACGGTCGCGTCTCTATATTTCAGCGGAGAACAAGTTTGATGAAGGATTCATGGATTTTGAGTGAATGGCTAAATTTTAAGATGAGGATGAAGGAGAAATGATATTTTTTCAGTTTAGCAATTAAGAATGAATGTGTATAATTGTATGAAGGAGGTTGGTAGAGAAAGAATGAGGTGGAGGGTTGTAAGGTGGTGGTGTAAAGGTTATAAGAATGAGGTGGAGTGAGGAGAGTATGTGTGAGGGTGTGTTGGTTATGCGGGTTAACTAGCCTAAACATATACCAATTACTCTCATTTTAAAACTCAATACATTTTGCAAATAATTACCCTTACATATAAATATCTTTATGTTACTAAAAATCTAAAATCTTGATTTTAAAAGAAATAAAACACTTAGTATAACACTTAAATACCATTATCTTATAATAAAATCTTATACCATATTAAAACAAAACACTTTTCATTTTATAAGATATCACATATATCTCATTTTCTCCAAGATAATTACATTTTTACTGATATCCATCCGATACCAAAATTCATATGTGATATCATTTTTGTAAACTCATTATATTCATATTCTAAATTCTAAATTAATATTTATAATTTTCTAAAATGTTACAATATCCCTTCCTTAAGGAAATTTGGTCTCCGAATTTAAATCTAACCTCAATCTCAAAACATTTTCCCCAATCAAATCGAATCGAATCGAATCGAATCACCGGGGTCCAAATTCTAAAAACATATAGTCCGCTCCAATTAACGGAACTCCGAAGTCCCTACGTACATGAGCTAAGACGTATACTAACGCAATCCGTATGCGTGGAAACTCAAAAATATAAAACTCGCATAACTGTAACTCTAGCGGCTGCTATGAGAATTACACCAGTTATGATGCAAAATTCCAAATACAAAATCAACTGTGTTTACCAAGTACACGATCATTGCCATAGCCGTAGTGCAATATGTATAGCACACGACGAAACAAAAATATAAAATCAAACCTATAATATACCTCATCAAGTTCAATGCACAAAAACGAAATCAACCCTAACGGGTTTGCACAAAATTCCAAATCACATGCCACGGCTGTGCATGAAAACAAAAACAGAAACAGGTGTGTGTGACATCCACCGCATTGAATGTGCATGGAGCCAATATCAAGTGGATCTAGAGCGCACGAAATCAATATCGGGTGCATCAGGATGCACAAAATTAACATCAAGTGCATCGGAGTGCACAAAATCGATCTCAAGTGCATCGGAGTACACAAAATCAATACAGAGTGCATCAGGGTGCACAAATCAATCTCAAGTGCATCGAGGTGTACAAAATCAATAATGAGTGCGGGGGTGCACAAAATCAATACTGAGTGCATCAGGATGCATAAAATCAATACTGAGTGCATCAGGGTGCACAAATCAATCTCAAGTGTATCGGGATGCACAAAATCAATACTGAGTGCATCAGGGTGCATAAAATCATATCAAATACGTCTAGAGTGTATAAAAATCTCAATCAAGCACAACTGATGTGCACGAAAATACCAATCTAGTGCATCTGGTGTGCACAAAACGCCAATCAAGTGCAACTGATGTGCACGGAAATCTCAAACAAGTGCACCTGGTATGCACAAATCATTTATGTGGCCCTCAAATCCTCCAAACACATAAGTCAAAATAACGGACGTTGAGTTATCATTTCTTCAACGTCGAAAACGCAATATTCGGATCATCAAAATGCAAATAAAAAATAAATGATATCAAAGTACACCTTCTTCAATGTCGAAAGGTGTCTATATACCCGGAACTGGCAGAGCAAGGATTATCACTTGCCTTCTACCCACGGTCTAGCATTATCTGTCTCTGGATTCTTATTCTCTTCGCGGATCACTAAAACCACGGTATCTTTATACAATTGTCTAATAAGGAGCAGCGATACGAACAGTCCTATGCTGACACTTATCAAGACACTTCCTTACCAAGTAGCCTGGTCTCCTGCAATGTAACACGTCGACGATGGCGATCTCTAACCTCTGAGTATTCATCATACGACTGACCTTGGGTCCAATCTCAATCACTATAGAACCCTGGAAGGAACCCTTCATAGCTCCTGCCGATCTCATCTATCCAATCTTCCCAGAACTAGCACTCCTTAGTGAATCCACTTCCATTCCGGAACAACTGCAATCTCATCAAGATTTTCCTCTGAAAGTGTGGTCGTACACAACGCCTCATCATACATATCGAATCTTCAGTATCGACGGAAAAGAACAACTGCACATTGAGACTTCGCACAAATCTCTTATTCCATTATTCTTCAGTATCGATCAAATAAGAAGCGTATCGTGATAGCTACGCGAATCGCAAGTTATACTTGGCTTTGCTCAAGCCTAGAGTCTTACACAAAAAACCTGAAAATACGAATTCAGTATCTCCGACACTCTGTGGAAGAATCTGGCTAAGCCTATCTTCGAGAACTCGTCCCAATTCATCGAAGGAAGACTCACTACATGGTCTCTATCGAGCGACTCACATCAGGTCTGAGCAAGACCCATCAAAAAGAAGCTAGTCAACTTTACCGATCTCGTACCAGAGTACCACAATGAATTAAATATCCTAGCCATCATACCCATGAATGACTAAAAATCCTCTAGCTTATTTATACTCGTAAACACCGGCGACTTTTAGCTTCATGAACTCTGGAAGCAACACCTCGATAATCTCAGCAACGGTTGGTACAACTGTCTGAACAGTAGGGTTTCAGTCGAAAATAGTGCACTTTTAACATGACAATTTCCTTACTTTTCTTAATGACCTAAAGGTATTTGCTATAAATATAACACATATTAGATGTTCATCTGCAAAATATCATTTACCATGTGTTTATACATTATAATCAACATTATGAAGGAAATTGTATGTTAAATATTTTTACGCATAATATTTTGTATCTCACATTCTTTATTGAGATCTTGTGCAAGATTAGCTCAGGTCAGACATCGGGAATTAGGAATCTACCGATAAAATACAAGAAAGTCGAAGAATCAAATACTGGCAGAAATTCAGAAGAGATAAGAAGATTCCAGATATCACATAAAGACCCATAGATCAATAGAATAAGACCACAGAAGTTTGAAGAAACGAGCTCACTAATAGGCCGCGGAACTGCAGCCGAGTCAAGCCGAGTCGCCGTAGATCCACGGCCGATTCAGGGACTTGGGGTTCGAGAGTTCTCTGAAAGCTTCTTTGTAACAACCTAGCTTGTTGAGAACGCTTCTTTGTAACAACCTAGCTTGTTCAGGAAGTTTCTTTGTAACAACCTAGCTTGTTGGGGAAGCTTGATTAAAGGGCTATAAAGAGGACCTAGGGCTACATTGAAAAGAATCCAACTTTTAATTCCAATTTCTTTTAGTTCTTAAGCAAATCAGATCAAGAAAAGAGCTAACAAATTCAACAAATTCAAGAACCAAGATCAAGAATCATTGAGAAATTTATCAAGCGATATCATTTAAGACTCCTTTATACGAAAACGATCATCATCAACGAGCACACGATCCAGGACAGGTCCAAGACTCACGGTGATCGAGCGACGTGAAGATCAACGGAAAAATTACCTCTTCAAGGGAGTGATCGTGTCACGCTCCGCTTTCCGGAATACGGCGAAGGGACGCGACGAGGCCGCTACGTATTTACTCTGAAGTAAATATGCTAAGCGTAACTAAGCAAATATAAAAGAAATATACACAAGAGACAAATTTAGCGAAACAACAACTTTATTTATTCACATTCTTTTGTACAATGCATCAAAAAGTAAATACATGGGATAAAGCGATGCCTAAACAGTGGCATAACAGAAATGAAAAGTACTGAAATAGAAATGCGTACATTGAAGCTAGAGCTCGAGGTCTTCAGTAAACTGGTCCAAGTCTTCAGTGATAGGCTCGATCTCTGGAAGGTCCGAAACACCTGACATTCAAAGAAGAAAGAAAGAGAATGTCGTCAGCGAACAAATCGCTCAGTAAGTCCCAAGGATAAGGGAGAAATAGAATAGACAGAGAATAAGAGAGAGTGTAGCTTTTAAAGTGGTATTATATTGTTATAATGTTTGTATCTTGGTACAGAAGGATACCAGTGTATACGAGAGGAGTCTCTATATGCTAGAGATTAGGGCAAATGGAATGTACAAGGCTCCGTCGATAATACCACGGAACAACGGCATGGCTGTAATTACATCTTATGGTTGTTGTCTCGTGCCACTTATAACACCTTCCGTACCAATCTACCCCTTAAACCCCGCGATGTCTTGATTGTATTGTTTGTATTGTCTGGTATTGTAAATTGTATTGCAACTTGTATTGTCTTGTAATATAGATTGTATAATTGGATGACTTGCCGGAACCATGATATCAGTAAATGGATGTAACTGAAGAATCATGTAAATGGATGTAACTGGATAATCATGTAAATGGATGTAACTGGATAATCATGTAAATGTAAATGTATATCCATGGTTCGGTTCAGTCAAGTTGTATAGATTGATAGATTGAATATACGGATTCATGGATTCATGTTGAATTATAGTTTGTAGATTATAGATTATAGATTGTACTTGAATCATATTCAAGTCAGATTATTAATAAGACTCAGTCTGAGTCAGAACAATTAGAAAAGAAATTGAAGTCCGGATGGTTTTGATGTTATCGGTAACCGCTGCACATCGGCGGCAGGATTTGTGTCTTTTTCAAAGACGATTACCGTATTGATAACACCGTTGTTAAGTTGTCTACCTTAGATAGGGAAGCACCCACTTCTCCGGCTCCCCGATGCTCAAGAGATTGGTCCCGCTTAAACCTATGTTTACTAGGGTCCTTAGGATAATTTATAGAACTTGAGGGCGTTTGATGTAAAAATACTTTGTATAATTTTCAAAATACACCCAAGTATTTAATTATCGTATTTAGAGTTATCATGAATGTAAATTTTATAATTGTGATATTTCTAGTGAAAATATCCTAAATTCATAATAAAGGGTATTTATTTGTAATATTGACTTGTATGGAATTCATGGTATATTAATGTAAAGTGATTCTTTGATTTGGAAAAATTGGAATATTTATATTATATAAAAATAGATATTTTGATATTACATATATAAATATATAAATAAATTTTAATATATATTATAATTCTAGAAATCTCATTTTCTTAAGATTTTCGTATTTTAAATCTTTCGAGACCGAATGCTCCTTGCGGAGGTCTGCATCTCGCACTACTAAGCTCAGGTACGTGCGATAATCCGCACCATTCCAGTCAGGTTCCCCAAAATGGGTTGTGGCGGCGCTTTGTAAAAATTTGTGTAAAATACTAATCTTTTAGAAAACGGTTTTAATATGAATGGTATTTATCTGAAATGTTTCGTTTTCCCGTATTTTATGTTCCCGGAAGGTATTGTGTTATATTGTATATGAGTGTGTGAGGAGGTAGGTCATTACCTCGTGATCTACTTAAAGGTATAGCAAGTTTGTGATGTTTAAATGTCGAAAATGAAACTATATGGTATTTTAATGGAAAAGTACGGTAAAATGGAAATAGCAATTTCTTTTGATATGGAACTTGTTCAATATGATTAGTTAGTATTTAATAGTCAACATGTAATGGTTTAACAAGATTGTATTAAAGGAAAAGTAAGATTTTTGGAAGAACCAAATTGGAAATCGGATTTGCTCCGATTCCTTCGGGTTTTAGAATTTCGTATTTTTAGAAAGAGTAGAGAAGGGGGAAGGTGAGACTTACGTGTTTAGCTTAAAGAGAAGAGGGAGAGGGAGTGGACGTAGTTTCCGGTGCGCCGTTTCGTCGCCGAGAACTCCTAGGGTTGTCGCCGGAAAATTCACTGGAGCTTCGCCTCTTTGTTCACTTCAAATGCACACTAGGGTTCTAGGAAATTTCTTGAGAGTTTGCTCAGAATTTTGGGGTGAGGGGATAGTGTTTAGGGGTTGTATTTATAGGGTTAGGCTAGGGTTAGGGTTAGGTGAAGGGTTGTAAAGAAAAATTGTATTAAATTGTAATAAAATGTATTAAAACATAGTAATTAGGGTTTTATGGAGTTTCTGGAACCGATCCAAGAAAGTTAAGTGTGCAGGAGTACTGGGGAGAGGAAAAGCCAGAAGTTTCATTTTGGGGACTCGGCGGTCCGGCCGAGTCCGGCCGGCGGCGGCGGCTCGAATCAGCCGGTCCGCCGGCCGACTCGGCCGATTCCGGCGGAGTCAGGTGGTCGGGGGTCCCCTCGTCGGTCCAGTAACCCTCTAGCATAGTTACTTTTCAGAGTGTAATGGGGTTTTTGTGAGATATGCACGTGTAAACTCTTGGTATTCTAAAAAATAAAAAAAAATAATATTAAAAATAATGTGGGGTATGGGATTTGAACTTTGGTGGCTTGGTTCAGGAGTGCAAGGTATTACCAATGAGCCACAAGCTCCTTCTTGCTATTAATTAGCAAAACAAATATTTAACTTGTGCTCAGGCAAAAGTACCCATTTCTTTAAATTTTGAATAATTTGCACAGAAAGTTGTACAGGAAATTTGCGGTTGTTACATTCTACCCTCCTTAAAAAAATTTCGTCCTCGAAATTTGTAAAACAAAAGTGTAACAGATTCAAAAAAAGTTTGGTGACTGAAGTGCTGATAGTGTATGAGTAACAACAAAGTGATGAAAGAGTTTTAAAATGTGAAAGAGTCTTACTAGTGTTACCTTGGTCAACTGTCTTGGCATCTATGTCTGCTAAGGTGTAATCCTGTCGCCGTGGCATGTTCCTCCTAGCTGGAGGTACATTCCTCTGTCTTCGAGGCATGTTCCTCAGTGCCTGATGGAATTGGTGATTTGGCTGTGCAGGAAATCCACATAGAGGTGGTGTTGGGAGTGCAGGACGAGTTGCAGGAGCCTGGATAGTTGGCTGCTGCGGGTATTTGGTGTGTGTGTGAGCTGAGTTGCATCTATAAGGACAGTTTCCAATTCCGTGATTGGACGCGCCACAAAATAAACATAAGCCTTTTGCGTGCCTACAGTCCTTCCATAAGTGTCCTTTTCTCTTGCAATAAAAACAAAAACTGGGACTTGGATGATCATTGGATTCTTCCAGTCTTCTGAGTTTATCAGCTGGCCTTGAAGAGGCTCCTCCTGTCACCTGATTGGCAGGACGTTTCACTCCGGCAGATTGAGGTCTGCCTTTCTTCTTTACCACTGCCTCGTATCTTCGGGCAACCTTCAAAGCCAAATCATGGGTTGGGAAATCCCCTGTAGCTAATGCAGCTTGGATTTCCGGGTCCAACCCTTGCTGAAATCTTCTAGCTCTGATCTCAGCAGTCGGTATGAGATGGGCCGCAAACCTGTTACAAGCTTGTGTTAGCTGTGTAGTATGTGATATTAAAATCGAACCTTGAGACATATCTTACCGATTGAGCATGGTGAACTCAGCGTCATATTCATCTACTGACTTGGTCCACATTGAACCTTGTTGTAGATGGATGAACTGTTGTTCCAGGTCGAACCTGGCAGTCTCAGGGAAGTACTTTGCGTCGAACATGTCTCGAAAAGTCTTCCATTCGATAGGTTGGTCAAGACGGTTTTCTACCGCCTTCCACCAGACCTGTGCATTGTCCGTGAGCTGTAATTTTGCAACACGATCCCAAGCTATTTCTGGCACTTGTGCTGTGGCCAGATCATCCTCGATACTCTGATCCCGTTCCTCAGCTTCCAGTGGGCTCCCCTTTCCTGAGAACAGTTTTAGATGTAAAGCTCTGAATTGCTTCACCCCAGATGCTTCAGCCTCGGAATGGTTCAAGAGCTGCTGCTGTCCCTCTAGGAGGCTGTGGATTGCCTCAAGCAGAACCGTTTGCTCGTTGGGCGGAGCATGGACGGCAGGTGTGAGTGGTAGTGGTGGAGGTGTGTTGTTGACATTGGTGCTTGTGTTGTTTGGGGAATCCATAACCTTTGAAAGAAAGATTTAGGTTAGGACAGATTCAAAGTATATGAAATGATGAGATTCAAGAAGTATGAATTGTAAAGAATGTTTTAGTTGCTGGTTCTTATGTTTTTATATTGCTTAGGTTGTTCACGCAGAACAGAACTCCATGGTAGTGTTCCATACAGCTCGGATCTGCATGGGCCGCCAACAAAACCCGTCACGCCCCGCTTCCCGGAATACGGCGAAGGGACGCAACGAGGCCGCTACGTATTTACTCTGAAGTAAATACGCTAAGCGTAACTAAGCAAATATAAAAGAAATATACACAAGAGACAAATGTAGTGAAACAATAACTTTTTTTATTCACATTTTTTTACAATGCATGGAAAAGTAAATACATGGGATAAAGCGATGCCTAAACATTAGCATAACAGAAATGAAAAGTACTGAAATAGAGATGTGTACAATGAAGCTAGAGCTCAGGGTCTTCAGTAAACTGGTCCAAGTCTTCAGCGATAGGCTCGATCTCTGGAAGGTCCGAAACACCTGACGACATTCAAAGAAGAAAAAAAGAGAGTGTCATCAGCGAACAAATCGCTCGGTAAGTCCCAAGGATAAGGGAGAAATAAAATAGATAAAGAGTAAGAGAGAGAGTGTAACTTTTAAAGTGGTATTATATTGTTATAATGTTGTATTTAGTGTTAACGCTGTTGTTTATAGCTTGGTACAGAAGGATGCCAGTGTATACGAGAGGAGTCTCTATATGCTAGAGACTAGGGCAAATGGAATGTACAAGGCTACGTCGATAATACCACGGAACAACGGCATGGCTGTAATTATGTCTTATGGTTGCTGTCTTGTGCCACTTCTAACACCTTCCGTACCAATCTACCCCTTAAACCCCGCGATGTCTTGATTGTATTGTTTGTATTGTCTGGTATTGTAAATTGTATTGCAACTTGTATTGTCTTGTAATATAGATTGTATAATTGGATGACTTGCCGGAACCATGATATCAGTAAATGGATATAACTGAAGAATCATGTAAATGGATGCAACTGGATAATCATGTAAATGGATGTAACTGGATAATCATGTAAATGTATATCCATGGTTCGGTTCAGTCAAGTTGTATAGATTGATAGATTGAATATATGGATTCATAGATTCATGTAGAATTGTATTTTGTAAATTATAGATTGTAGATTGTACTTGAATCATATTCAAGTCAGATTATTAATAAGACTCAGTCTGAATCAGAACAATTAGAAAAGAAATTGAAGTCCCGTTGGTTTTGATGTTATCGGTAATCGCTGCATATCGGCGGCAGGATTTTTGTCTTTTTCAAAGAAGATTACCGTATTGATAACACCGTTGTTAAGTTGTCTACCTTAGATAGGCAAGCACCCACTTCTCCGGCTCCCCGAGGCTCAAGATATTGGTCCCGCTTAAACCTATGTTTACTAGGGTCCTTAGGATAATTTATAGAACTTGAAGGGCTTTTATGTAAAAATACTTTGTATAATTTTCAAAATACACCCAAGTATTTAATTATCCACTTTATAGTTATCATGAATGTAAATTTTATAATTGTGATATTTCTAGTGAAAATATCCTAAATTCATAATAAAGGGTATTTATTTGTAATATTGACTTGTATGGAATTCATGGTATATTAATGTAAAGTGATTCTTTGATTTGGAAAAATTGGAATATTTATATTATATAAAAATAGATATTTTGATATTACATATATAAATATATAAATAAATTTTAATATATATTATAATTCTAGAAATCTCATTTTCTTAAGATTTTCGTATTTTAAATCTTTCGAGACCGAATGCTCCTTGCGGAGGTCTGCATCTCGCACTACTAAGCCCAGGGATGTGCGATAATCTGCACCATCCCAGTCGGGTTCCCCAAAATGGGTTGTAGCGGCGCTTTGCAAAGATTTGTGTAAAATACTAATCTTTTAGAAAGCGGTTTTAATAGTAATGGTATTTATTTGAAATTTTTCGTTTTCCCGTATTCTATGTTCCCGAAAGGTATTGTGCTATATTGCATATGAGTGTGTGAGGAGGTAGGTCATTACCTAATGATCTACTTAAAGGTATAGCAAGTTTGTGATATTTAAATGTCGAAAATGAAACTATATGGTATTTTAATGAAAAAGTACGGTAAAATGGAAATAGCAATTTATTTTGATATGGAACTTGTTCTATATGATAAGTTAGTGTTTAATAGTCAACATTTAATGGTTTTACAAGATTGTATTAAAGGAAAAGTGAGATTTTTGGAAGAACCGAATCAGAAATCGGATTTGCTCCGATTCCGTCGGGTTTTAGAATTTCGTATTTTTAGAAAGAGTAGAGAAGGGGGTAGGTGGGACTTACGGGTTTAGCTTAAAGAAGAGAGGGAGAGGGAGTGGACGTAGTTTCCGGTGCACCGTTTTATCGCCGGGAACTCCTAGGGCTGTCGCCGGAAAATTCGCCGGGGCTTCGCCTCTTTATTCACTTCAAATGCACACTAGGGTTCAAGGAAATTTCTTGAGAGTTTGCTAAGAATTTTGGGGTGGGGTGAGAGGGTAGTGTTTAGGGGTTGTATTTATAGGGTTAGGCTAGGGTTAGGGTTAGGTGAAGGGTTGTAAAGAAAAATTGTATTAAATTGTAATAAAATGTATTAAAACATAGTAATTAGGGTTTTATGGAGTTTCTGGAACCGATCCAAGAAAGTTAAGTGTGCAGGAGTAATGGGGAGAGGAAAAGCCAGAAGTTTCATGTTGGGGACTCGGCGGTCCGGCCGATTCCGGCTGGCGGCGGTGGCCCGAGTCGGCCGGTCCGCCGGCCGACTCGGCCGAGTCCAGCGGAGTCAGGTGGTCGGGGGTCCCCTCGTCGGTCCAGTAACCCTCTGGCACAGTTACTTTTCAGAGTGTAGTGGGGTTTTTGTGAGATATGCACGTGTAAACTCTTGGTACTCTAAAAATTCAAAATAAAATAATATTAAAAATAATATGGGGTATGAGATTTGAACTCTGGTGGCTTGGTTCAGCGGTGCAAGGTATTACCAATGAGCCACAAGCTCCTTCTTGCTATTAATTAGAAAAACAAATATTTAACTTGTGCTCAGCCAAAAGTACCCCTTTCTTTAAATTTTGAACAATTTGCACAGTAAGTTGTACAGGAAATTTGGGGTTGTTACAGATCGAGAGCAATTCTTCTTGTAATCTCGGATTGAAGAAGTTGTAATTTGAAATTGAATAATAAAGGTGATAATAAGTTTCAATTTCACTTTCTTTTAATTTCCGCATTATGAGTTCTTTTTCTGATCTTTCTTCGATTTTCATGATGCGCGAGTAAATCTCCGCTTGATAGGATTCGTACGATTAGGATAGATCGATGGATGATAGAATTCTATACTTTTTTTAGTCTTATGAAGTTTACAAACCTTCGCAAAAGAATCGTTAACATCCTCATCGGCCGCGATATCAAATTCTTGATTATGTTGACCATGATTTGAAATAATATTGACGATCTTTTTGGGAAGGGCTAGAAAATGAATAGGATCAATGAAAGGACAAGGGACTATAGTGAAGAAACCCTAGTTTCTTCCAAAAAAATCCTAATCCGCATTCATCGCCATCAATCTGGTATTAAACTGTCAATAGATAAGAGGAGTCACCTTTATTCGTCATCCAAGGCTACTAAATCCGATCGAATCCTACAAGCCTTCTTCATATTTTCTTGATAATTAGATCTTGAACATTTTCTTGATTTCCTTTCTTGAAAACAATTTCTTGATTTTCTTGAAACTATTACTTCAACTAAATCTTAAACAATTTTCTTAATTTTCTTTACAATTTCTTTCAACCGATCTAAAGCAAAAATGATAAAATTCCATGAATCCCAGAGGACGACCCGTACTCACTAAAGGTCTAGCTACATGCGACACCGTTATTGATTGCGGTTACTTTACTACTAAAAGATCTCTTCTTTACTTCCTTTACTTTTCTTTTAATCAAAAGCGGAATCAATTTTTGAGAACCAATCAAATGGCGTCGTTGCCGGAGATACGTGCGTAATTTGTTCTTTCTTGCAATTTGGGTTGAAGTATTATTATTCTATCGAAATATAAATTAAGAACGCATCGTGTGCTTAACGATTAGTGTGTGAATTTTTGCAAGAGAATCTGGAATTATTGTAGTAGGAAGATAAAGATTCAGATCATTTCATCAAGACCAGAGGAGCAAGTGAAGCAACTGTAGAAAAACGAAGTCCAAGAACTCTCAACATGGCGGCGGAACCGCGGCAATAGGCATGTTCTTATGGCGGAACTGCGGCATCTTGGACGATCTAGGGTTTCAGCTCTCTGTGTTATAATTTCTATCTTCTTTTCTCTTTCTGAAAAGTCCAATAACAATTTTTCTGCAGGATTCTTTGCGAAAATTCGTCACGTAAAAATATTCTTGTTGCGTATTTTGATATTGCTTGTTTGTGCATATTGTAATATGGAAAATTAAGGGGCAAAAACCAAATTCAGATTTGGTGGGGATTTCATTACCCTTCCTAAGCCCCACAAATCACAAAACTAGCATCCGCATCACCCTTCATTAATTAAAAAATATCTAGACCAAGACTCTAAGGACCGTTGCACTCAATTAGGACAGAGAAAGGTCGTGGGTAATCTACTGCTTATCCGCATTTCTTTTGTGGTGTCTAGGTAAGTGTGTCTAAGGCAAGTGGTTACTTAATTAGGCCCGCTATTTATATATTGGATACCTCCCACTTACCTGGCACTTATCTGGCCACAAGAGGGATAAAGAGGTAGTAGAGAATTGATCCTGCGATTTGTCTTCTGGAAGTCTAGGAGCGGTCTAGTGACTTGACCTAAGTGACCTTAGATCTAGGATTGATTGTGCATTTTTGTGATTTTTTTAAATCCGTCTTTTTAAAAACAAGCCATAAAACAAACCTTTCTTTTAATTTACACATGCGCTGCCACTTGCGATAAACCCGCTTAGTGCATGTTCGGCTGGACACGGGATTCTAATGCCCGTCTTGTCCGCGTTTCTTCTATCGACTCCGAAGTCGGTATTTCTTCATTTTCTTTTTCCTCACCACCCACAATATCCATCGAGATGGACGGTTCTCCATCAAATTTCAATAACACCACTCTGCCACCATCCGCAGGTGCGCAGAATCTACCGCGTATATCTCTCCAAGAGAGATGCTACCCTATACGTGGTCCTCTTTCTACTTGTCTTTCTATTCCACCAGCTAAAGGGGATAATTTCAAAATCAAACCACACTTTATCAATTTTTTGCCTAAATTTCACGGTCTAGAGTTTGAAGACGCATACGTTTTTATCACCAAATTCGAATATGTATGTGCTATGATGGGCACTTCACAACTTTCTGTGGATGCTATGCGTTTACGTCTTCTCCCGTTTACTTTGTGCAATTTAGCCGAAAAATGGCTTTATAACACAACCGCACACTCTATTTCCAATTGGGATGAATTCGTTATAGCATTCCTTAAGAAATTTTATCCCAATCATAAGACCGCCCGTGTTAGGAGAGAAATCAACCAGTTTACCCAGCTTCCCAATGAACCATTTTGGAAATGCATTGAACGGTTCAAGGATCTTCTTGTCCAATGTTCTCATCACGGAATTCATAGATGGGATCTGTGCCGAATTATATATGAGGGCATTAATCCAACGACAAAGTAGATACTTGAAACCATGTGTCAAGGTAATTTCATGTCTAAAGACGATGGTGAAGCCTGGAAATTCTTGGAAGATTTTGCTGAAAACACTTTGCAATAGGAAAGCGTTAGTCTACCATCATCTAGAGGAGGTATCCATCAACTTCATGTTTCCATAGCAGTAAAAGTCGAAATGGCAGCAATGCAAAAGAAACTCGAAGCTATGGAAAACAAATTTTTATTAACCCCCCTAAACCAGGTGACGCTTCCTAAAACTGTGTGTGGATGCTGTTCCGATCCATCACATCTGATGGAAGAATGTCTTTTGAATTCTCCGTTTCAAGGTCAAGAACACACTAATGCTGCTTTTCAGCAGTGACCTAGAAACGATCCTTATTCTTCCACATATAATCAGGGTTGGAGGAACCACCCTAATTTTGCTTAGAACCAACACCAAACTCAAAATACGGTTCCAAACCAAAATAACTATCAAAGGGTTCCTCCACAACAACAGCAACCACCACAAAATCAGTACCCCTTGCAACCACAAACTTTTCAAAATGCTGCCAACAATTCTGCACCTTATAATAATTCTTTCCAAACAGCCGGTACCGAAAACTCCTCTTCACTCGAACGAACCTTGGATTTGTTTATGAAACATTCCATGCAAAAGTCGGCTGATATAAGGTCTTCTATCAATACCATAAAGAAGGACTCCACCTAACATGGTGAGAGTATAAAATCGATAGAAGCACAAGTTGCACAATTAAATGCCGCAATGAGTGCTAGAGAGAAATGGAAACTTCCATCTCAACCCTTACCAAATCTTGGACACTCACAATATCATAATGTGAATGCCATTACCACGTTGAGATCCGGAAGAATACTGAATAACAAAGTCGGTGAACAGGTTGATAATAATGAATCAATCAATGACACCCCAGCTTCCACTTCCACTTCTGATCCTATTTTATCTAGTCTATCTTTTTCCGAGCCGATTCTACGTTTTCCCCTAGGCTCGAACCCTCCGCCCACCTCGCTGAGTCAGCCTGAAACGATCCCCACTCTAATTCTGGGATCCGTTCTACCCACACAAATTTCTCCACAAATGTTGGACCCAACTATTATTGATAAAGCTCCTTATCCAAATAGGTTGAGGGCCAACAAACCTAACACACAAATGGAGAAAATTATGGAAATGTTTAAACATGTTAACATAAATATCCCTCTCCTAGATGCTATCTAAAAAGTTCCGGCTTATGCGAAAATACTTAAGGACTTGTGCATTGGGAAGAGAAGATCTCAAGTGCTAAAAAAGTGTTCATGACGAGTAATGTTAGCACAGCTTTTACCCAGCAATTACTAAAGAAACGTAAGGACCCCGGTTATCCTACAATCTCTATTTCTATTGAGGGTAAAAATATTAATCGTGCTCTACTCGACCTTGGCGCTAGTGTTAACCTGCTTCCTTACTTTGTCTACGAGCAGTTAGGTATTGGAGAGTTGAAACCTGCCAACTGCACTCTCCAGATGGCAGATCGGTTTATCACTAAACCTAGGGGTGAGCTTGAGGATGTGTTGATAAAATTCAGGGAATTTATATTCTCTGTGGACTTTATTGTTTTAGATACACAATCTGTAGTGAACCCACGGAACCAAATTCCGGTGATTCTCGGTCGACGCTTCTTAGCCACTTCCAATGCTGTCATTAATTATCGTAACGGTTCTATAAACCTAACTTTTTGGAAAATGATAATTGAGCTTAACATTTACAAGCTAGGAAGTCAACCATCTGAACCTTCTGCTCATTTACTTGATATCTGTTCTGTCCACGAGATAGTTCCCGAAAGCTGCAAGGTTAATAAACTTTGCTATAATGATCTCGACGATATTAGTACATCATCGTTTGATCTAGCACATTATTATAGTAAGGACGCCTTTGACGAGTCCACCCTCGAGTTTGGACCTTTTGACTCATCATAAAAGTCAGTAGCGCTTTCCGAATCATTATCCTATGCAGGTTATGAACTTCTCAAGGAATCCGAATACCATTCCATTACCCCCACCTTCTATTGTTTCTCCGCCGACATTAGATCTCAAATTGTTACCTTCTCATCTTAAATATGCATATTTATGTGAGAATGAGTCCTTACCAGTGATCATATCCGCTTCTCTAGCTTTAGAGCAAGAGAACGCTCTTTTGATGGTCTTGAGATCAAATCGGAAAGCATTTGGTTGGACAATGGCAGATATCAAAGAGATTAGTTTCTTGATTGCTGGACATCATATATATTTGATGGATGAAACCAAACCAACCTGAGACCCACAAAGACGGTTAAATCCCGTCATGAAGGAGGCGGTAAATAAAGAAATCGTCAAGTGCCTAGATAGTGGTATAATTTACCCAATCTCTGATAGCCAATGGGTAAGACCTATTCATGTGGTCCCTAAAAAGTCTGGCATCACGGTCATAACTGTTAGTGTATATGCCCTAGGGGCCATTATTGTATCATACTAGTTTGTATATTACTTAAAGGAAGCTTGGGATATTCACATGTATATAACAGTCTTGCTAAACATGGTAGTATGCTACTTGATTTTTCTATCTTAATATGTGAGTATACGTATTGATAGAGCTCTTAGGATCTTGCTTGACTACCAGTGTTGTGATAGTAGTCACACTAGTGGGGGCTGGATAGTCTATAAGCACATCCTTATTCAGGTCCCTAGTCGCAGGATTATCGAGACAGGGCATCGATACTCCGGAGTAGACTAGTGTGTACGCTTCTCATCCCAGTTGGGGAGATGGTCTGTCCAACAACCGTCAGTACTTCGTACTGGAGATAGTATGCAGGTGCTCGTTAGGTTACGGGTACACCCGACAGGACTCACAGGGAACTGTTGGTTGGTTTTATACCAGTCGTCAGTGAACAGTTCCCAGGTGACATGAGTACAGTATAGTCCGCAGAATTGACACTGCTACTTCGCCTCGAGTGTGTCCCACTGTTCTTAGATTGCTACCCTACCACGGCTCAAAGGAGTCGTGCAAAAAGGTAGCAGTTGGGTGCAGTCCCGAGCACTTGGAGGCAGTGGCGGTTAAACAGGATTCGTCTCTCCCGATATTGGGGGTTGATATCGCACTGTGTCAGAGAGCCATTACGCAAAGTCCCTGGCCAGGGCAAGCGAGATTTGCTGGTAGGTTCCAGTAGTTTCTCAGGGTGTAATGGGTTTCGCTCCGACACGACTTATACCGCTTTTAGGGGACTGACGCTTGCTGCCCCCCTAGGCCCGATATGCGATAGTCTTAGACGAACAGACCGGACTATACGGAGATTGTCACATCAGACTCAGTAGGAGTTCGGATGGGTTTCCTCATCAGCCTTCTTATCGACATCTACCTGGGGACCGTTACGTACAGCTAGTGCCGCTTGCGGTCTGTGGTTAAACCCACTGCCAGCGTAGTATTCGAGTCTCTAGAGTCCCACACAAAGAGTTTCCCTACTCCAGGCGAAACGATATAGAGGTCGTATGGTTTTAAGACAAGGGTTCGGACGCATACGTGTAGGGTTGCTATGCACGCGCACAAGGGTCTACGAGGCATCAACCATGCCCGATTAAAAATTTAGCCGTGCCGAAAAACCCGAATACGGATCTTTAAACTAGAGATTAGGCGAAAACAAGCATGTTAACAACTTTAACACTAAGTGAGAGGGATTACAACCTTTGTAGATCCGGTCCTTCACTTCATATGCTCCGTGTTGTGGTCCCTTCGCTTGGATCATCGAGTTCCGGAATCTCGAGAGGTTCCACGAAGAGAAAGATGCAACCTTTGCTTCCGATCTTCGATACTAAGATGATCTACCTTGAAGTTCCGTTAACACAAGCTAACACTCATGAAATGATGTGAACACCCTCATCTAAATGGCAAGGGAAGATAAGGATGATGAAGTAGGATTTTTTTCTCTCTTTATTAATCTTTTTCTCATATTTATTCATCACTTTAGAAAAACTAGTAAGCTTTTTCATGAAGAGAATGGAGGAAGAAGATGAACAACCATTTGTGATGAATAATAAAAATGTTATCATAATCATTTATGCAACCATGGTTGTAGTAACCAATGTAGAGAGTTTACTAGGGTTAGGGTTTGGGTTGGGTTAAAGGGTGAGTCACAAAAGATATCTATCATAATATCTTAACAAATGACAAAAGAAAAGCTTCTAGAATCAACTATAAGGTTTAATCCTAATCCAAACCCTAATCATGTTTAAACTCCTCTAAACATGTTGCATTAATAATTATAATATGTTACAATATTATATATCACATATACAATATTTATTGTAACAAAATAAAATAATACAATTAACATATATCGCATATATATCAATGTATTATCCGAGTGAGAAAAAGAATCTTTTAATGAGCTAATATTAGTTAATGTTATTTAATATATCATATATATTATTATACATTAAATTATCGAATCAACACTTGATCCGACAATCCGGCTATATCGCATATAACCGACTAATATTTATCCGTACCGATTCATCGAATCAACATTTGATCCGATGACCCGGTTGATATCAAATATCGCGAGAATAGAATACGGTATCTCATATCGTATTATCCTCGGTCCCGCACATATCACATATGTGCCCCTACTCCGTTTTGCCTGAGCCAAGAAACCTCTGTGTAGGACTCTAAAGAATCGTCAATACGCCGGCAGTAGGTGATGATCATATCAAACACCCACAAGCTGCAAGCGGTCAGCTAAACGTAACAGCTACCCAGGTATTGAGCGCTCAGAAGATCAACAAGCAAGCCTGTAACTTCTCCTGTGAATCCAAACAGTAACACTCCCGTACAGTCCGGTCTCGTCGTCTTATATGTCGCATATCTCGCCTAGGGGTGGTAAACGTCATACCCCAGTAGCTCGATAAGTCGTGTCGATATGAGGTCTAGAACAGTTCGAGAAACTACTGATAACACTTACCAGTAAATCTCAGCAACCCTGGCCAGGGATTTCCGGTTATAGCCAATCGAACACAACACAACATCAACTCCCTATACCGGGAGAGACGAATCCCCTCCTATCGCTCATTGCCTCCATGTGATTCGGGACTGTACCCAAAAGCCACCTTTTTGCATGCCCTCTTGGACGTGGTATGATGGAAATCAAAGCACAGTGGGAATCACACAAGACTCCATGACGATCTCGGGTCAACAGACTACTCTGTACCAGTGTCACCGGAGAACTGCTATCTGACGTGAGGTATAATACCATCTGGGAGTTCTCGGCGAGTCCGTCCAGTGTACCCAGTCTCCACTGAGCACCCGTACACCATCCTTGATGTCAAACACCGATGGATATGGGATCATCCATCGCCCATCATATGGGTCAAGATGCGTATACGCTAGTCTACTCTGGTGTATCGATGCCCTGTCTCGATACACCCTCGACTAGGAACAGTTATAGGATGTACTCGTCGACTACCGTGGCCCCACTAGTATGATCTCATCATAGTCCCAGTAGTCGAGTACATATCCTAAGGGCTTTATCAACATGTGATATAGAGACAATCAGAGTACATGTTAAGATAAAGTACAACCAGATAGCATACTATCATGTCGAGCAAGAAAGTCCTCCCTATATATGTCCTAGCATCCACTACAATATACATCGTATGTACAGTAATGGCCTTTAGGGCATACATATAACTAACAATCTCCCACTTGCACTAGGGCCATCTGTTGTGGTATCACATACCCAACAATTAGCTGCGGTTGAAGTATCTCATACTCAACCATCCCATAAAAGTCACTACTGGGAAAAAGGCTTTCGTGAGTGGATCCGCGCTGTTGTCCTCTGTGTCTACTCTCCTAACCTCGATCTCCCTGGAGATCAACCATCTCCATGATCAGGTGATACTGCCTAAGAATTATATCTGGATTTCTGATGGGACGGTAGTTCCTTGGCTAAAGCCACAACTCCATTGTCACACAATGGTAGGAACGAAGTTCATCTCATGAACTTATATATATCCAGACTGCCTCTTTGGTAGCATCCTTGGTAACGATGTATCTTGCCTTTAATCGTCTAGTATGTCACGGTATCTAGCTTGGAACTCTTCCAACATACCGTCCCTCCACTGAGGGTGTGGACAATGCCTGCGACTGACATTCAGTCGTCCTTATCACTCTGGAACCTTTCCAGTGATTCTCCTCAGGATTGATTGATACCAACTAGATCTATCTCATAGATCCAAAACCTCGGATTTAGGAGGTATCGCTTTGATCCTATATGGAGAATCCTTGTGATAAGCGGAGATTGACCGATCGTAGTATAGGAAACTCCTTCCCTATCAAGAGTATGTCATCCACGTACTCTACGAGGATCACCACCATACTCTCTACTATCTTTTTGTATATACAAGGTTCATCTACCATTTTGATGAAGTCAAACTCTTTGACTACCACATTAAAACAAATGTTCCAACTCCGCGATGCCTGTTTTATCATATAAAACATCTTGCACACGTTTCCGCTGCTCCCACTGTCTATGAAGCCCTCTGGCTGTGTACTTATAGACGCTATCTTCTAAATCATTATTTAGAAAAGCAGTCATGACACCCAACCACCAGATATCGTAGTCATGGTATGTAGCTGTGGCAAGTAGGATCTGGATGGACTTAAGCATAGATCCTTAGAAAAGGTTTCAACATAATCCATACCTGGTCTATGATGCAAACCTTTAACAAGTCTAGCTTTGAAAGTCTCAACTATGTACACCAAGTAATCTTCTCAAGATATACTTGCTCCTGATGGGGATTTAACCCTTCAGATAAAACAACCAAAGTCCATACTTTGTTGGTGTATAAGGATTCCATCTCAGATCGATAAGCACCCAGCCATTCTTATAGAGTCCCACTCCTGATGGCCAGCTTGAAACTAGTTGGGTCATCATCTCATGATGTAATCCTCACTCCCACTGTCATAGAGAAACCAAAGTATCTCTCAGGTGGGTGAGGAACCCTACTAGATCGGCGGAGAGGCTGAGGTACGTTGGAAACTATTGAATCCTTTGGTTCTACCAAATCACCAGCTGCAGTTTGTATGGCTGGAACATTTCCAGTTCCACATAACAGACCATGCCTCGAGCTTATCCGGATTTTGCTTTTAGACATAGGCCGGACAACCCCAAATCTTAACAAGCTTAAGATATGGGCTCTTCCCTTTCCATATCACATATGAAGTGGTAGGCAACTGATTTGATTTGAACCTATTCAATAGGTATGCAGCTTCTCAAGTGCATAACTCCCAAAAGGAAATAGGAAACTCAGTAGTACTCATCATAGAGCACACCATATCAAATATGGTGCTATTGCTCCACCCCGATATACCATCGTGCTATGGTGTATACGGAGGAGTAATGCTGAGAGATAATCTCATTTTCCTTTAGAATAGTCCAGGAATTCCGTGCTCAAGTATTCTCCTCCTTGATCTCATCAAAGGACATAATACTTATACCCGTATTTTGGTTCTCTACTTCTAACTTATATTCTGTGAATATCTCAAAAGGTTCAGACTTGTTTTTCAGCAGGAACATATGTCTGAATCTTGAGAGATCATCAGAGAATGTAATGAAGTACAAAGAACCAGTCTTGGCATGTGTAGACAGGAGACTTTCATACATCAGCATGTATCAATCCCAAGAGTTCACTAACTCTTTCTCTGTTTCCAATAAACAGAGCTGTGGTCATCTTATCTTTGTGACATGACCGGCAAGTTTCACAAGATGTAAATTCAAACTAATTTAAATATGCATCTATATGTAACTTAGCTAGTCGGGTCGCATTGATATGACCTAGTCTACAATACCTCAAGAAGGATTCGTTCATTTCTGAACTCTTCCTCTTGTGTGTGTTTTGTATACTAAGAACTGTGGTTTGATTTAGAACGTCAATGCTTTTAGATAACGTGCCTGAACCGATCAACTCTTGATATAGGAAATGTTCAAAACATTATCCCACAATACAAAATTATATCCTTCTTTACTAATAAAGAGACCGATATGATTTTGTATATCAGGTTCGGTATCTAATAACATTTGTTCAGAATCAATGTATTCTGGTAATATAGGGTGATAGTGACCAACAGACTTGGCTGCAACACTTGCACCGTTTTCTGTCTCATGAAACTTATCACCCGTTCTCAGTTCTCTACCTATCTGTAGCCCATGTAACAGATTACATATACGGGATCCTGATCCGGTATCATATACCCAGGATGTAAAGGATACTGAGAAACAGTTCTGTGTAATGAACACACCCGAAGATGATGCATCAGCATGCACTTTCTTCGTTTGGGCGGCACGGGAAATCTGGTATTCCCCAATTTCCTGCTCTGTCTTATAACAATTATAAGTTAGAGCGGGACCAACGTTCCCCAGCTCAGTATAACAAGCGGGTTCGGTCAATATATCCGTTTTATTATCTTGATTAAGGCGTGATATGGTCGCTATCTGGAGAGAGAGAGAAGAAAACACTCAGCGTATGCTCTTGCAAGATTAGATTGGTTATCTAATATATCTAATCAGGATGTCTCCCACTGTTTTAATCAAATCTTCCTTCAAACCCCAAAAGGAAAGACTAGCCGGGATTAATTACACGCTACAAGTTCGCCAATCATTCAGCCAGGCCAGTGTCGGTACTTTGAGGGAGGTCCCCCGTGCTTTCGCACGAACCTAATTAAAGTAAACCTCATTTTCCCAGAGGCGTAACCCCGTTAACACCTTTCTAGACACCTACTTGATCGACTAATTATAATGTGTAAAACTCTCCCAGGAGTAACTCTTACTCGCAGCGGGTATCGGGATCCAACTATCTTATAGAAGGTATGCAATCTCATTGCAAATTTCAACACTTGAAATTCCCAATAATATTTTACCCCTAGCGTCCCATGACCTTGACGCAGGCCAACAAACCACAGTGCGCTAGTCAAGTTCAACCCGTCATTTCTTGATTGAATTAAACCCACCCGCACGACCCTTGACGCAGGACAACAAAGTCGCACGACTACCCTAACTCAATCTGCATCATATGCATAAGCAGATAAATACTAGTTAGCTACCGCACATTATGCCTTGACGCAGGCCAACAAACGTAGCACGAATACTAACTACTACTTATCTGAAATGACGGAGGACTACGACAGGTTTTTCAGAAAACCCTTTGCGTAATGAACTTGATATCGTTGTAGAATCGAGTGATTTTAAATGGAGTGTTTTTGAGGCTTTTCTAGTTTTGCTAAAGGGGTCACTCCCGGTGAAGGGATCGTCGGCCCTTTCCTCATCGAATAAGGTGCAGGATATATCATATATACCGCTGTGCAAAGCAAGAACTATAAAAGCAATCAAAAGACAAACCGAGTTTGTAGCATCTGCCAGTTATTGCTAAAGGAGTCACTCCCGGTGAAGGGATCTCGGTCCTTTCCTTATCGAATAAGGTGCTGGATGTTCTACAAGGAACACCGCTATGCAAAGCAAGAACTAGAGCTACCAGTTTTTTTTAAAACAAGTTTCTACAACATCTTAGGTTTCTTTTATTTCATTAATTTCATTAATGAAGTCCCATTTTATTAAGCTTCACAAGCATCTCTTTTGAAAACGAAATCTGCAATATAACATATATCTCATATATATAATATAAACATTCGTCTCAGACAGTAATATGATCTCATCACAGAACATTGCAGCAGAAGAAACATATATGAAATATTGGATATACTAGGACGTCCGTGTTTTCAATACGAGCCTGTATAAAACACGGATTTCACGGTCGCGATGAATAGCTAAACCCACATCCCTAGACCCCTACGAGAGCTGCAAGTAACACTGCCAATTCTAGGGTTAGGAGACCTGGTCTCGACTCCTCGAGATGGTCTCCTAATGGACCCTAGAACCCAGTTACTTGGGCTCCCCGCCTTGGGTCTACCTAATGCGGAAAAGTAAATAATATACAACGGTGACATCTTCCGCTACCTGGAAGTGCCCCAATAAAAGAATATTACATACAAAAGAATTTTACATTAATGAAAAAGAAAAAGCTCTCATCTCACATAAAACCCCGGCTATTCAAACGCGACGATCCAATATAACATATCACAACAACACATAATATCTCATATCATCAACGTAAGCAAGTATGCGTATCCCGATTGTCGTTGATGTATAGCAACGAAGCCGGCGATACACCACATACTACGCTTACGGTCACAGAAAAGAAAGTGTAAAACTACAACAGTTGGAATCCGCAATCTCTTTAGACATCGCATGCCTAACCAAATGAATTCCTTAGACATCTCATGCCTAACAATTATAAACCCCGCATTTTAATCTCATTATCGAAAATTCTTTTCAATATCAAATCGGGCAATTCAACAAGATTCCCGACGTCCTGATCGAATGCTCGTCGCAAACTTTAGTAGACGGCCGCACCCCCGATACCGTCGACAAAGTGTACCAAGGCAGAACACCGCTACCGCGAGCACCTGAACGGATGCTTTCGGCGACGGGGTTCTCCTACAGTCACTTAGTCGGGGCTAAGGGATGTAGCTGTCTAATAAGTTTATCCGGCGAGTATCCGCGTACGCTACGCGATTGCGACGGACTTTTGATCATATCAAAATTCCGTGGCAACCGATCATCTGAGACTAAACTGCTATGTCTATAATATTCAAATCAGTTATCTCATAACTACCTGTAGATTCCAAATATTGTATCACATTCCAGATAAATAGACAAATTTAAACTTTCCGATCGAATCATCAAACACCCAAGATTTCCCTAATATATCTCAACACTTGAAATCAGTTTAAAAAACATCCATCACATGCCACAGTACCAATGGTCCAGCCGTAGAAGGGTCAAGCCAACGCTTCACATGTGGCACGCCGTACTGCCCCAAACCCTAAGGTTCAAAAGGCAGTTCAAGACGGTCACATAATCGAGTTAAGGTTTGTTGTCTTCTAGAGGTCCACCGCGTTACTTGCACGACTTAGAACATTCTTAAACACGAGGAGAAATCCAACTTTTGAAAAATTTTCCGACAGGGGAAAAAGTGAGTTATTGATATCCGTTCGAACTTTTTAACAGTTTCTAAAATTATCCGGACAAACTAAACAAAGTTAAAATATCCGATCGAAACAACGATTCCCCAATACACCCCAGAAAATTCAACTGTTGAATAAATATTAAAAATTCCTAGGAAAAACATGATTAAAATATAGGAATTACTGTGCAAAGCACGTGCAAAGAATCCACTTTATGGCCGCGGAACCGCCGCACATGCTGGGGTGGGGCCGCGGTTCCGCGGCGCTTTAGTCGAATTATGCTCACATGCTTCACAGTAATTCATATAATTCCCTGCTGATTTTTTTGAGAATTTTTAATTTGGAAAAACTCACAGTTTTGAAAAATTTCCAGAAACTAGGGTATATCGGGTTTTCCGGGTTCGATCGGACTTTAAACTTCGTCTAGACTTCGCCTAAAGCTCTAGCTTGGCTCTGATACCACTGTAGGTCAGGCAGTCACCCCATCCAAAGGGGTCGCCGTGGCACCAACGGGTCCCTCAGCCGCTACTTTTTACGCATGCCCCCTCGCGAGGACTACAACCCGCCGGAACATCTTCCGGTCTCGGGACACCCTGGGGGTAAGAGCCTATGCTTCGCCACACTGTCACACAGTGAGAACCCCCCATAGGTCGATATCCAATGCCTAGTAGCTCTAATACCACTGTAGGGTTGCTATGCACGCGCACAAGGGTCTACGAGACATCAACCATGCCCGATTAAAAATTTAGCCGTGCCGAACAACCCGAATACGGATCTTTAAACTAGAGATTAGGCGAAAACAAGCATGTTAACAACTTTAACACTAAGTGAGAGGGATTACAACCTTTGTAGATCCGGTCCTTCACTTCATATGCTCCGTGTTGTGGTCCCTTCGCTGCAATCATCGAGTTCCGGACTCTCGAGAGGTTCCACGAAGAGAAAGATGCAACCTTTGCTTCCGATCTTCGATACTAAGATGATCTACCTTGAAGTTCCGTTAACACAAGCTAACACTCATGAAATGATGTGAACACCCTCATCTAAATGGCAAGGGAAGATGAGGACGATGAAGTAGGATTTTTGCTCTCTTTATTTATCTTTTTCTCATATTTATTCATCACTTTAGAAAAACTAGTAAGCTTTTTCATGAAGAGAATGGAGGAAGAAGATGAACAACCATTTGTGATGAATAATAAAAATGTTATCATAATCATTTATGCAACCATGGTTGTAGTAACCAATGTAGAGAGTTCACTAGGGTTAGGGTTTGGGTTGGGTTAAAGGGCGAGTCACAAAAGATATCTATCATAATATCTTAACAAATGACAAAAGAAAAGCTTCTAGAATCAACTAGAAGGTTTAACCCTAATCCAAACCCTAATCATATTTAAACTCCTCTAAACATGTTGCATTAATAATTATAATATGTTACAATATTATATATCACATATACAATATTTATTGTAACAAAATAAAATAATACAATTAACATATATCGCATATATATCAATGTATTATCCGAGTGAGAAAAAGAATCTTTTAGTAAGCTAATATTAGTTAATGTTATTTAATATATCATATATATTATTATACATTAAATTATCGAATCAACACTTGATCCGACAATCCGGCTATATCGCATATAACCGACTAATATTTATCCGTACCGATTCATCGAATCAACATTTGATCCGATGACCCGGTTGATATCAAATATCGCGAGAATAGAATACGGTATCTCATATCGTATTATCCTCGGTCCCGCACATATCACATATGTTCCCCTACTCCGTTTTGCCTGAGCCAAGAAATCTCTGTGTAGGACTCTAAAGAATCGTCAATACGCCGGCAGTAGGTGATGATCATATCAAACACCCACAAGCTGCAAGCGGTCAGCTAAACGTAACAGCTACCCAGGTATTGAGCGCTCAGAAGATCAACAAGCAAGCCTGTAACTTCTCCTGTGAATCCAAACAGTAACACTCCCGTACAGTCCGGTCTCGTCGTCTGATATGTCGCATATCTCGCCTAGGGGTGGTAAACGCCAGACCCCAGTAGCTCGATAAGTCGTGTCGATATGAGGTCTATAACAGTTCGAGAAACTACTGATAACACTTACCAGTAAATCTCAGCAACCCTGGCCAGGGATTTCCGGTTATAGCCAATCGAACACAGCACAACATCAACTCCCTATACCGGGAGAGACGAATCCCCTCCTATCGCTCATTGCCTCCATGTGATTCGGGACTGTACCCAAAAGCCACCTTTTTGCACGCCCTCTTGGACGTGGTATGATGGAAATCAAAGCACAGTGGGAATCACACAAGACTCCATGACGATCTCGGGTCAACAGACTACTCTGTACCAGTGTCACCGGAGAACTGCCATCTGACGTGAGGTATAATACCATCTGTGAGTTCTCGGCGAGTCCGTCCAGTGTACCCAGTCTCCACTGAGCACTCGTACACCATCCTTGATGTCAAACACCGATGGATATGGGATCATCCATCGCCTATCATATGGGTCAAGATGCGTATACGCTAGTCTGCTCTGGTGTATCGATGCCCTGTCTCGATACACCCTCGACTAGGAATAGTTATAGGATGTACTCGTCGACTACCGTGGCCCCACTAGTATGATCTCATCATAGTCCCAGTAGTCGAGTACATATCCTAAGGGCTTTATCAACATGTAATATAGAGACAATCAGAGTACATGTTAAGATAAAGTACAACCAGATAGCACACTATCATGTCGAGCAAGAAAGTCCTCCCTATATATGTCCTAGCATCCACTACAATATACATCGTATGTACAGTAATGGCCTCTAGGGCATATATATAACTAACAATACGTGTGTTTACGCACGTACGACATCCGGACAGTTTTTACTAGTCGGCTTTGGTTTAAGCCAGTTTCTAGTATCCGGTTATTGGATTTATACAGTCTAAAGTTTTTCCGTGTTTTCACGGATGGGAGGGGCGTTCTCGTAATTGCGCGAGAAGCTTCTAGAAGATGGTGACTTGGGGGTTAAGGTGGCATATGCATTAAATGAGATTAGTGAGTCATTTGAGTGACTCATCCAAGTCATTAATGCATCATAAATGCTTAATGACTCATGAAGATGAATCACCTTCTTATATTTATTAAGCATGATGATTAATCATTTATTTCTTTTATTTGGATAAATCATAATGCTTGATATATATTATGATAGCTCATTTTCTCATCTCATTCTCTTGCTCACTTTCTCTCTCCTCAAGCTCTCCCTCTTCAAACCCTAATCGTCCCCTCTTATATGTTGAGTACAAGGATTAGATTAGACTACTTAATCCTTAACCATACTCTATATCATCTAGGTTGCTTAGATTAGCGATTTAAGAAACCTAGTTACCTCTAGTTTGAGGTGAAGCTTGTAGTAAAGCTCTCGGGTGAATCTTCTACTACTTAGAGAAGGCCGGAGAGGATGTGGAGAATGACTAGACGAAGGACTCGGTTCTACAGGTATAATCACTTTTCATAGTAGTTGTTAACTCCTATGTTTGTTGTTAGTTATTGTTTATGCAAAGATTCTCGGTTAGTCGATGTTTACGCTTTAAACAAGATCGTTTTTCATTATTCCGCCTCCCCGCAAGTTGTGGGGTGTTGTACATCGACTTACAGTGGTATCAGAGCCTCGCTAAACAATAATTAACTCATTAGCAAAGTCGTAAGAATTTCGAACGCAAAAAGAACCGTAAACATCGTCGCTTTATCACAGTTTCTGTTGAATTTAAAACAGGCCCTAAAAATTTTTCAGGGACCTGCAGAATTACAAGCAGAGAATATTAGGGATACTGAAGAAATTTGGACTCATGACTCGGCAAACTTACCGTGAAACCGCGGCGGATCCATGCGATCCGCCGCGGATCCGCGGCCGAGTTGGGGCCGAGTCAGCCCCAATTTCTTCAGTAACTCTTAGGTGTTAACAGTGATGTTTCTGGGATGTTTTATTTTCTGCTAAGATCTCAGGTGCACAGAGAAGTTTTGCAGTAGAATCTAAAGTGTATTGCTCGATCAAAATTTTATGATGTTTGCTAATATGATTATATCTGTGATTGTATAATGTGTTCGTAAACCTCCCCTAACTGCTAGTATGTCGGTTGGCAGGGGGTTGCACATTTCTGTAATGGTTTTTACTGTTTGTGGATGTGAACTGTATTGGACTGTTGTGATGATTAGCCGGGTTTTGTGATGGGTTATTATTTTAATTCATTCGATGTAACTGTAATATGTTGTAATATTATTTTGCGGGACACATCCAGGTTGCGGTTGTTGCCACTGTTGTATTATTTCATTTTACTGTTTTTGCTCCTGGGATAGACCCAATGTGGGGTGCACAAACTACCGGGTACTTTGAAGTGTTTAGTGGCCTACTCACTTTGTTGAGGGAGACCGCTTCACTTCGGGTATTTGACGGGTAGTTTGCCATACCCGTAGGGGTCTAGGGTGGGGTAATGGCTATTCATCACAACTGTGTAATCCGTCTTTTGTTGCAGGCTCTAAACAAATACGGATTGCTTGCAAATCCAATAAAGTTCATATGAGATCTGGAATGCCTATTATTGCATCTGAAGAATGTACAATATCTATATATGATAGCTATTTAGACGTCACTTATGTTTTACACCCGTGCTAGCCCAGCCCCCGCTCTGCCGTTAGTTAAGTAACCTAACGGATGATGACGGGACCCCGTGGCGAATACGGATGGCATAAGAGGACGTTGTATTTTCGTTGTTTTCTGCAATGATAGGTTAATGATGGGACACATTATTTATAATGCAAAGAAAATAAACCAAAAAGTTGAATCGTTGGAACAATTTAAAAGAAACCAATCGGTTATTTTAAAACAGATGATATTTTTAATTGCGGAGCTTTAACCACTCCTTTTAAAAGCTATCAGGTTCCTTCGGTCATATCAAGTTCACTATGTTCACGGTTTCGTCAAAACCATTCGTAGCCCTCCGTCATTTCATTTGGGTATTCAGTAGTATTCAAACTATGTATTTTGACCTAACGCCAAGACATAGTGTTTGGTAGCTGCTGGGTATTCATTTGTCGCATAGATAGATGAGTTAGTTTGGGACAGTCGTATTATCATTTTGGCCGAATGTCAAGGATATATACGGATGGGTTCAAATTAACAAGATAATGATGGGTAGAACTTGACATGTGACTTATGACCTTTTGACCTAACGCCAATGTCATAAGAGTATGGGGCAAAAATATATATCAGGAATTTCTAAAGAAACTGAAATTTGCAAAGAGTTGCATACCATTTAGAGTTTGATGAATGTTGGTAGGATTCTTTCAACATTATCATACGATGATATTTGGATCCCGATCCTACTGTGAGTATATGCTACTCATCAGGATATTCGTCACTTAACGATCAATGCTATAAACCAAGTAGGTGTCAAGAAAGGTGTCAGCGGGGTTACGCCCCCAGAGAAAAGAGCTTATTTAATTAAGGAACTTCGCGAAAGCGTTGGAAAACCTCTCTCGAAGTACCGACACCAGCCTGGCTGAACGGTTAAGCAAGTATTGTACAGTGAGAATAGTTCTGGCTAATTCTTCTTTTATGGTTTGAGGAAGGATTCGAGAAACAGTGGGAGCCATCCAGTTTAGATAAATTAAAAACCATTCTAAACTTGCAAGAGCATCATGCTAAAGAGTTTTCTTCTCTCTCTCCTAAATGCAGCGACCCTGAAATTGACTGGACTTAAGTTACTTTTAGAGAAAAATATACTGACAGGGCCAAACTATAAAGATTGGCTGCGGAATGTTAAAATGGCCTTGACTTATGACAAATTGGGGTATGTCCTCACCACTACGGCACCTGAAGTCCCAGGTCCCAAATCCAGTAATGCGGATAAGGAAATCCGCAAAACCTGGGATTTAGATTGCGTGAAAGCCAAGTGCATCGTGCTTGCCTCGATGAACAATAAACATCAGAGGAGGCACGAGGATATGGATCTTGACTCCATATTTCTCCATACAAAAGATCTGTATGGGGAGCAATCTCGTATAGCAAGATACGAGACCTCAAAGAAGCTGTTTCAAGCGAGGTTGGCCGTCGGATCATTGGTAGGAGAACATGTCCTAAAGATGATTGGCTATATAGAAGAGCTCGTAGACCTTGGGACGACTTTGGATAATGAGCTCTATACAGACCTTATTCTCCAGTCCCTCCCTCCCACCTACGCCCAGTTTATTCTGAACTTCAACATTCAAAGAAAAGAAGTTGAACTTTCAGAACTCCTTAACATGTTGAGGAGTGCAGAGGGCACCTTGCAGAAGGCAAGGGAAACACCCGCTATGTTTGTTCGCGGTACTTCTTCTTCCGGGTCCAAGGCTAAAACCAAAGGAAGGAAGAATAAGGCCTCCAACAGACCTAGAGGAGGTGTTAGTAAGGTGGCAGGAAAGGGAAAGAAAAAGTTTACGGTACCGGTAGTGGCCCAGGATGAGTGCTTCCATTGTCATAGGAAAGGGCACTGGAAAAAGGATTGCAAGGCATGGAACGCCAAGAACCAGGAACCGAAGCAAGCTGTGGCTTCGACTTCAGGTGTGTTTGTAATTGAGAATTGTCTGTCAATCAACTCTACTTCCTGGGTATTGGATACCGGATCAGGATCTCATATCTGCAATTCATTGCAGGCACTGAGAAACCGTAGAGTGCTGAAGGAAGGTGATATGACCCTGATGGTTGCTAACGGAGCTAGCGTGGGAGCTGTGTCCGTAGGGGATTATCACCTGGGATTGACGAGTGGACACATTTTGGTTTTACATAACTGTTTTTGTGTACCCAGCTTAACGTGTAATATCATATCTGTTTCCTTGTTATCAAATAAAGGTTATGATTTCACGTTTGGAAGTGGTGTTGTTAACATCCACCTTAATCATGGTTTGATTAGGTCCGGTACACTGGATAACGGTATATATGTGTTAAACCAACTCCAAATTTTCAATGTCCAGAACACACTAAAAAGAAAGTCTCCAGATTTAAATAAAGCTTTCTTATGGTATTGTAGACTGGGTCACATCAATGAGAGAAGCTTGACTAAGTTGCATAGAGAAGGATATTTGGACTCGTTCGAATATCAAACTTATGACACTTGTCAATCTTGTCTCAAAGGAAAGATGAAAAAGACTCCATTTACTGGACATGGAGTAAGAGCGAGCGAGCTCTTAGGACTCATACACAGCGATGTATGTGATCCAATGTCTACACATGCAAGAGGTGGTTTTTTCTATTTCATTACTTTCACGGATGATTACTCAAGGTACGGATTCATTTATCTGATGAAACATAAATCCGAGGCTTTTGAGAAATTCCAAGAGTATAAAAATGAAGTAGAAAACCAAATCGGCAAAAGTATCAAGACACTAAGATCTGATCGAGGTGGTGAATACTTGAGTGCCGAGTTCCTAGGTTACCTAAAAGAGAAAGGAATTCTCTCTCAGCTTACTCCTCCATACACTCCACAGCATAACGGTGTATCGGAGAGACGGAATCGAACCCTATTGGATATGGTACGATCCATGATGAGTAATGCTGAGTTACTGCGATCTTTTTGGGGTTATGCGCTAGAATCAGCGGCATATCTTTTGAACATGGTACCTACCAAGACTGTGACTACCACTCCATATCAGATGTGGAGTGGGAAGAAACCCCATCTACAGTATATAAAGATTTGGGGATGTCCAGCTTTTGTTAAAAAGCAGCATGTGGACAAGCTCGAGGCACGATCAGTAAAGTGTAAGTTTGTGGGATATCCAAAGAACTCCAGGGGATATCTATTCTATTACGCAGAGGAACAAAAGGTATTTGTTTCTCGTAATGCCCATTTTCTAGAACATCAGTTTTTAGAAAAGGAATCAAGTGGGAGCGAAATAGAACTGGAAGAAATTCCAGAACCACAAACTAATACTAAAAGTTTGGTAGAACCGGTAGTTCAAGAAGAATAGGACATTCCCGCACCCCTCCGCAGGAGTAGTAGGCCGTCTCATCCTCCTGAGAGATACTACGGTTTTCTCATAGATGGGGATAGAGAGGATTGCATCATAGATGATGATGAACTTACTGGCTTCCAGCAGGCCATCCAGAGCGGTGACTCGGTACGATGGCTAGATGCAATGCGGACCGATATGGAGTCCATGTACACCAACAAAGTATGGACTTTGGACTTTGCTCCAGATGGGGTAAAACCCATAGGATGCAAATGGATCTTCAAGAAAAAGATTGGTGTAGATGGACAGGTGGAAACCTATAAGGCTAGACTTGTTGCAAAGGGTTTTCGTCAAAGACCTGGTTTGGACTATGACGAAACTTTTTCTCCAGTGGCTATGCTCAAATCCATTCGGGTCCTTCTTGCTATTGCTGCCTTCCATGATTATGAAATCTGGAAGATGGACGTAAAGACGGCTTTTCTGAATGGTAATTTAGAAGAGTGCGTCTATATGGATCAGCCAGAGGGTTTCAATCAGAGTGGGAGCAGCGGGAAAGTATGCAAGTTGCTTAAGTCCATTTATGGACTAAAGCAGGCATCGCGGAGTTGGAATATCTGTTTTGATGAAACAGTCAAAGAATATGACTTTATCAAAAATCCAGATGAACCGTGCATATATAGTAAAGTTGTAGCAAGAACTGTCGTATTCCTCGTCTTGTACGTGGATGACATTCTATTGATAGGAAATGACATTCCTATGCTACAATCTAATCTGTCAAAGGATTCTTGTCACACAGGTTCTCCATGAAAGACCTGGGTGATGCCTCTTACATTCTGGAGATCCGGATCTATCGTGATAGATCCAAGAGGATGTTGGGACTTTCGCAGTCCAGGTATATCGACACTGTACTGAAAAGATTCAGTATAGAAGATTCTAAGCGCGGTAATCTACCGGCTTGTCACGGAATCACCCTATCCAAAGAGATGTCTCCCAAGACTAATTTGGAAAGGGAACGCATGTCTATTATACCCTACGCTTTTGCGGTAGGCTCTATAATGTATGCGATGTTGTGCACTAGACCAGATGTAGCTTATGCACTGAGCGTGGTAAGCCGGTATCAGTCAGACCCAGGGGAGAAGCACTGGATAGCAGTAAAGAACATTCTCAAGTACCTGAGGAGGACTAAGGAGATGTTCTTGGTTTACGGCGGAAAAGACCTCAGGATGGAGGCCTATGCTGATTCCGGCTTCCAGAGTGATAAGGACGATTCCAAGTCCATGTCAGGTTATGTATTTACCCTCAATGGAGGGGCGGTGTGCTGGAAGAGCTCCAAGCAGGACACCGTTGCTGACTCGACGATGGAAGCGGAGTATATAGCTGCTTGCGATGCCGCAAAAGAAGCAGTCTGGATGATGAAGTTCCTAACAGAACTTCAGGTGGTTCCTACTATTGTTGATCCAATACCTCTGTATTGCGACAACAACGGAGCTATAGCTTTAGCGAAGGAACCAAGGTCCCATCAGAAGCCTAGACACATCTTAAGGCGGTATCACCTGATCAGGGAGATCATTGATCGTCGGGAGATCGAGGTTCGGAGAGTTGCTACTGAAGAGAACATTGCTGATCCATTCACAAAGGCCCTACCTCAGATTCAGTTCGAGAGGCTACTCGAGATCATCGGTCTTCGATATGCCAGTACATGGCCCTAGTGCAAGTGGGAGATTGTTAGTGTATATGCCCTAGGGGCCATTATTGTATCATACTAGTTTGTATATTACTTAATGGAAGCTTGGGATATTCACATGTATATAACAGTCTTGCTAAACATGGTAGTATGCTACTTGGTTTTTCTATCTTAATATGTGAGTATACATATTGATAGAGCTCTTAGGATCTTGCTTGACTACCAGCGTTGTGATGGCAGTCACACTAGTGGGGGCTGGGTAGTCTACAAGCACATCCTTATTCAGGTCCCTAGTCGTAGGATTATCGAAATAGGGCATCGATACTCCGGAGTAGACTAGTGTGTACGCTTCTCATCCCACTTGGGGAGATGGTCTGTCCCACAGCCGTCAGTACGTCGTACTGGAGATAGTATGCAGGTGCTCGTTAGGTTACGGGTACACCGGACAAGACTCACAGGGAACTGTTGGTTGGTTTTATACCAGTCGTTAGTGAACAGTTCCCAGGTGACATGAGTACAACATAGTCCGCAGACTTGACACTGCTACTTCGCCTCGAGTGTGTCCCACTGTTCTTAGATTGCTACCCTACCACGGCTCAAAGGAGTCGTGCAAACAGGTAGCAGTTGGGTGCAGTCTCGAGCACTTGGAGGCAGTGGCGGTTAGACAGGATTCTTCTCTCCCGGTATTGAGGGTTGATATCGCACTGTGTCAGAGAGCCATTACGCAAAGTCCCTGGCCAGGGCAAGCGAGATTTGCTGGTAGGTTCCAGTAGTTTCTCAGGGTGTAATGGGCTTCGCTCCGAAACGACTTATACCGCTTTTAGGGGACTGACGCTTGCTGCCCCCTAGGCCCGATATGCGATAGTCTTAGACGAACAGACCGGACTGTACGGAGATTGTCACATCAGACTCAGTAGGAGTTTGGATGGGTTTCCTCATCGGCCTTCTTATCGACATCTGCCTGGGGACCGTTACGTACAGCTAGTGCCGCTTGCGGTCTATGGTTAAACCCACTGCCAGCGTAGTAGTCGAGTCTCTAGAGTCCCACAAAGAGAGTTTCCCTACTCCAGGCGAAACGATATAGAGGTCGTATGGTTTTACGACAAGGGTTCGGACGCATACGTGTGTTTACGCACGTACGACATCCGGACAGTTTTTACTAGTCGGCTTTGGTTTAAGCCAGTTTCTAGTATCCGGTTATTAGATTTATACAGTCTAAAGTTTTTCCGTGTTTTCACGGATAGGAGGGGCGTTCTCGTAATTGCGCGAGAAGCTTCTAGAAGATGGTGACTTGGGGGTTAAGGTGGCATATGCATTAAATGAGATTAGTGAGTCATTTGAGTGATTCATCCAAGTCATTAATGCATCATAAATGCTTAATGACTCATGGAGATGAATCACCCTCTTATATTTATTAAGCATGATGATTAATCATTTATTTCTTTTATTTGGATAAATCATAATGCTTGATATATATTATGATAGCTCATTTTCTCATCTCATTCTCTTGCTCACTTTCTCTCTCCTCAAGCTCTCCCTCTTCAAACCCTAATCCTCCCCTCTCATGTGTTGAGTACAAAGATTAGATTAGAATACTTAATCCTTAACCATTCTCTATATCACCTAGGTTTCTTAGATTAGCGATTTAAGAAACCTAGTTACCTCTAGTTTGAGGTGAAGCTTGTAGTAAAGCTCTCGGGTAGATCTTCTACTTCTTAGAGAAGGCCGGAGAGGACGTAGAGAACGACCAGACGAAGGACTTGGTTCTACAGGTGTAATCACTTTTCATAGTAGTTGTTAACTTCTATGTTTGTTGTTAGTTATTGTTTATGCAAAGATTCTCGGTTAGTCGATGTTTACGCTTTAAACAAGATCGTTTTTCATTATTCCGCCTCCCCGCAAGTCGTGGGGTGTTGTAGATCGACTTACAATAACTAATGAGGCTAATGAGTTGATCCAAACACGCACCCAAATTGGGTGGCGTGTATGTATTGATTATAGAAAACTCAATACCGCAACAAGGAAAGATCACTTCCCTCTACCTTTCATTGACCAGATGTTGGAACGATTAGATGGACATGAATATTATTGTTTCATGGATGGATACTCTGGCTATAACCAGGTCCCTATCGCTGAAAAGGATCAAGATAAAACAACATTTACTTGTCTTTTCGGTACCTTTGCTTATAGATGCATGCCCTTTGGGTTATGCAATGCTCCCGCTACATTCCAGCGGTGTATGATGGGGATATTCTCAGACATAGTCGAGAATTTTTTGGAAATTTTCATGGACGATTTCTCTATATTTGGGGTCTCATTTGAGGATTGCCTATGTCATCTTGACGCAGTTCTTATCTGCTGTAAGTATAAGAACTTAACTTTGAATTGGGAAAAATTTCATTTCATGGTCCAAGAAGGTATCGTTCTTGGACATGTCATTTCACAAAAAAAGGCATTAAGGTAGACAGGGCTAAAATAGATGTCATCCATAACCTTACTCATCCCAAATGCGTCAAAGATATACGATCCTTCCTTGGTCATGCAGGATTTTATAGGAGATTCATTAAGGATGTTAGCAAAATTGCTAGACCTTTAACTCTTCTCTTGGCCAAGGATACTACATTTCACTTTGATTCGGATTGTGAGGCTGCTTTTGAATCACTTAAAAGATCTCTCACTACAGCCCATGTTCTATCATCTCCTGATTGGAACCACCTGTTTGAGCTAATGTGTGATGCATCGGATTTTGCAATTGGTGCAGTCTTAGGACAACACATTAATAAGATGCCATATGCAATTTATTATGCAAGTAAGACCTTAAATGATACCCAAATTAATTATACAACTACCGAGAAAGAACTCTTGGCAGTTGTATTTGCATTAGAAAAATTCAGGCCTTACTTGATTGGCTCACCGATTGTGGTTTACACCGATCACTCCTCCCTAAAACATTTTTTTATGAAAGAAGGATGCTAAGGCTAGGTTAATACGTTGGATCCTGTTATTACAAGAATTTGATCTTGTCATAAGAGATAAGAGAGGATGTGAAAACGTAATAGCCGACCATCTTTCACGCATCTCTTCTTCACCTATTGTGACCTTGCCAATAAACGACTCTTTCCCTGACGAATAGCTCTTGACCGTATCCTGCGAACCTTGGTTCGTGGATATTGTGAATTATCTAACAACGGGACTTATTCCCAGCGAATGGTCTAAACAAGACAATCATCGATTTCTATCCTGAGTAAAGCATTTTTACTGGGATGAACCTTATTTGTTTAAGTATTATCCCGACCAAATCATTCGCAGATGTGTCCCTATTGATGAATTCAAGAGTGTTTTGTCTTTCTGTCATGATCAGGCATGTGGTGGTCACTTTGGTCCACGTAAAACGGCGGAGAAAGTTTTACATTGTGGTTTTTACTGGCCTACATTATTAAAAGATGCATTTGATCATTGAAAAACTTGTCCACGGTGTCAACACACGGGTCGGATTTCTTGAAAAAATGAGATGCCACTCCAACCTATCTTGGTTGTGGAAATTTTTGACGTTTGGGGTATTGATTTTATGGTCCCTTATCCCAACTCTTTTAGGAATTTATATATCTTGTTAGCGGTTGATTACGTCTCAAAATGGGTGGAAGCAATACCGTGTCGCACTAATGACAACAAGATTGTTATTAAGTTCCTTAAAGAAAATATCTTTTCATGATTTGGACACCCTCACGCTATAATTAGCGACAATGGGACGCATTTATGTAATCGGTCTTTCGAGACTTTGATGTGGAAATATTCAATCAACCATAAACTTTATACGCCCTATCATCCCCAAACGAGCGGGCAAGTTGAGATTTCCAATAGGCAAATCAAACAAATTTTGGAGAAGACAGTATCTAAAAACCGTAAAGATTGGTCAACCAAATTAATGGATGCTCTTTGGGCATTTCGTACCGCTTATAAGACTGATCTTGGTATGTCTCCTTACCGCCTAGTATTTGGAAAGGCTTTCCACCTTCCTGTCGAGATCGAACATAAAGCATTGTGGGCCATGAAAGAACTTAACTTCGATTTAAATCAAGCCTGCAACTTTCAGAAGCTGCAATTAAATGAGCTAAGCGAACTCTGCGATGAAACTTACGATAATGCGGTTATAGTAAAGAACCGGACTAAAGTATTTCACGATAAAAATATTTTGAGAAAAACTTTTATCCCGGGACAACAAGTCCTTCTTTACGATTTCCGTCTCCATCTTCATGCGGGTAAACTAAAATCTCGTTGGAAAGGACCATTTGTGGTGTGGTTTGTATACCCGCATGGGGCAGTTGAAGTTGAAAATATTAAACGGGTAAGCTAAAATCTCGTTGGAAATAACCATTTGTGGTGCGGTATGTATACCCGAATGGGGCAGTTGAAGTTGAAAATATTAAAAACGGTTATATTTTTAAAGTGAATAGGCATAGATTAAAATCGTATTTTTCTACTGACCCCACGGAGGAGCTTCTGTTTTTACAGGAGCCGCTTTATCATAACTAAATTTTCTCCGCCTCACCTCCATGTTTCGATAATATTGTCTCATCATAAGAATGGAGGTGAGTTAAAAAGGACCTAACTGAATATCCATATGATTAAAAATAAGTTTGGGGGGTGATTTTCACTTTTATTTATTCTTGTCCCCGTTAATAACTTTTCTACCAAATTCTATAGGTTTTGAGATTTAAAAGATAACAACAGTGAGGACACTGCTGTAAACAGGTTTGGGGGAGGTTTGTGCTCATTTACGCATTACTTTACATTATACACTTTGCATAAGCACAATTTTTTAAAATTTTTTTCTTTTATAATGAAAGATTAGAAAGTGAAAAAATTATATTTGAAAGATTGGAAGAGTTTAAGAAAACAAAGAAAGTTAAATGTTTTTTTAAAATGAAACTAGTAATAAGTAGTTATGAGCCGTTGTCCCAAGGGTTAGTAAGATGAAGGAAGTCACTAATCTGAGAATAAAAATAAGTCTGAAAAATAGTTCCTATTCTGAAAGCCAAGCATCTGAATGTTGATACTCTACTATACGCACTTACACACGTCTTGAAACTTGAGATAGTAGAGGATACCTTGAAATGCTCTTGTCTAAAAGCCAAAGTACGAAGAAAATAATAAATGAAGTATAAAAATATAAAATGGTGAAGAAAAATGAACACTGGTTTTGTAATCACCAAGGCAACATAAAAAAAATATAGCGAGGGTACTTCATCACCTAGTGCCTTAGACCAACTGGTTTTGGAGTCACTGCTATGTCTTAGGTGTTGCAAGACGAGAAAATTGCTAATTACGCTTAATAAGTGAGCACATTTAGTAATCGGTCAGTTAGTACCTCAAGAAATATTAACGGTCGCACGAAAAATGTGTAAGCAACTCCATCCAAAATATTCGCCGACTCAAAAGTACTGAGATAGATGGACATGCGTATGATAGCTTGAATTGAATTCTCCAAGTGTAAGGATATATTTTACACACACGTAGGGGTATATGATCGGTGTTTGGAGGAAAGGTAGGGATGAAAAATAAAGGCGATGTTTTATTGAGAGACGATGTGATTTCTAACATCTTTTCATGACTATTGAGATAGGGCTCATGACAACAGAAAAGCTAGTGCAGTTGAAAATTCTGATTTTCAAGTTCTTTCTTTTACAATTCTTATCTTTATATGTAACTTTCACAGTCTTTCTTTTATTATAGGATTTTGTGGGTGCAATCCGCTGAAAACCCTCAGACAACACTCCTCCTACTAAGGACACCTAGAGGTTTAAAGGCTTATTGCACGTGCTCAGTTCAATCGTGTTGCCTACGAAAGTGTGCTAGTTAGTTTTTTCTTTTTCTTTCTATTTTTCTCCTTCTATTGAATAAATAAAGTTTGTTCAGGATGATCAAAGTCAAGTTTGAGGGAATTTGTTCAGTCGAAAATAGTGCACTTTTAACGTGACAATTTCCTTACTTTTCTTAATCATCTAAAGATATTTGCTATATATATAACACATATTAGAATTTCATTTGCAAAATATCATTTACCATGTGTTTATACATTATAATCAAAATTATGAAGGAAATTGTATGTTTAATATTTTTACGCATAATATTTTGTATCTCACATTCTTCATTGAGATCTTGTGCAAGATTCGCTCAGGTCAGACATCGGAAATCAGGAATCTGCCGATAAAATACAAGAAAGTCGAAGAATCAAATACTGACAGAAATTCAGAAAAGATAAGAAGATTTCAGATATCACATAAAGACCCAGAGATCAACATAATAAGACCACAGAAGTTTGAAGCAACGAGCTCACCAATAGGCCGCGGAACCGCGGCCGAGTCAGGACGAGTCGCCGTGGATCCACGGCCGAATCAGGGACTTGGGGTTCGAGAGTTCTCTGGAAGATTTTTTGTAACAACCTAGCTTGTTGAGGACGCTTCTTTGCAACAACCTAGCTTGTTCTGGAAGACTCTTTGTAACAACCTAGCTTATTGGGGAAGCTTGATTAAGGGGCTATAAAGAGGACCTAGGGCTACATTGAAAAGATTCCAACTTTTAATTCCAATTTCTTTTAGTTCTTGAGAAAATCAAATCAAGAAAAGAGCTAACAAATCAATAAATACAAGATCCAAGATCAAGAATCATTGAGAAATTCATCGAGCGACATCATTCAAGACTCCTTTATACAAAGCCGATCATCATCAACGAGCACGCGATCCATGACAGGTCCAAGACTCACGGTGATCGAGCGACGTGAAGATCGACTGAAAAATTACCTCTTCAAGAGAGTGATCGAGAGCAATTCTTCATGTAATCTCGGATTGAAGAAGTTGTAATTTGAAGTTGAATAATAAAGGTAATAATTAGTTTCAATTTCGCTTTCTTTTAATTTCCTCATTATGAGTTCTTTTTCTGATCTTTCTTTGATTTTCATGATGCACGAGTAAATCTCCGCTTGATAGGATTCGTAGGATTAGGGTAAATCGATGGATGATAAAATTCTATACTTTTTTTAGTCTTATGAAGTTTACAAACCTTCGCAAAAGAATCGTTAACATCCTCATCGGGCGCGATATCAAATTCTTGATTATCTTGACCATAATTTTAGATAAGATTGACAATCTTTCTGTGAAGGGTTAGAAAATGAATAGGGTCAATGAAAGGACAAGGGACTATAGTGAAGAAACCCCAGTTTCTTCTAAAAAAACCTAATCCGCATTCATCGCCATCAATCTGGTGTTAAACTGTCAATAGATAAGACGAGTCACATTTATTCATCATCCATGGCTACTAAATCCGATCGAATCCTACAAGCTTTCTTCATATTTTCTTGATAATTAGATCTTGAACATTTTCTTGATTTCCTTTTTGAAAACAATTTCTTGATTTTCTTGAAACTATTATTTCAACTAAATCTTAAACAATTTTCTTGATTTTATTTACTATTTCTTTCAACCGATCTAAAGCAAAAACGATAAAATTCCACGAATCCTGGAGGACGACTCGTACTCACTAAAGGTCTAGGTACATGCGACACCGTTATTGATTGCGGTTACTTTACTACTAAAACATTTCTTCTTACTTCCTTTACTTTTCTTTTAATCAAAAGAGAAATCAATTTTTGAGAACCAATAAAATGGCGTCGTTGCCGAGGATACGTATGTAATTTGTTCTTTCTTTCTATTTGGGTTGAAGTATTATTATTCTATCGAAATATAAATCAAGAACGCATCATGTGCTTAACGATTAGTGTGTGAATTTTTGTAAGGGAATCTGGAATCATTGTAGCAGGAAGATAAAGATTCAGATCATTTCATCAAGACCAGAGAAGCAAGTGAAGCAACTGTAGAAAAATGAAATCCAAGAACTCTCAACATGGCGGCGGAACCGCGGCATCTTGGACGATCTAGGGTTTCAGCTCTCTGTGGTATAATTTCTATCTTCTTCTCCCTCCTCTGAAAAGTCCAATAACAATTTTTCTGCAGAATTGTTTGCAAAAATTCGCCGCGTAAAAAAATTCTTGTTGCATGTTTTGATATTGGTTGTTGTGCATATTGTAATATGGAAAATTAAGGCGCAAAGACCAAATTCAGATTAGGTGGGGATTTCATTACCCTTCCTAAGCCCCACAAATCACAAAACTAGCATCCGCATCACCTTTCATTAATTAAAAAATATCTAGACCAAGACTCTAAGGACCGTCGCGCTCAATTAGGATAGAGGAAGGTCGTGGGTAATTTACTGCTTATCCGTATTTCTTTTATGGTGTCTAGACAAGTGTGTCTAAGGCAAGTGTTTACTTAATTAGGCCCGTTATTTACATAGCGGATGCCTCCCACATACCTGGCACTTAACTGGCCACAAGAGGGATAAAGAGATAGTAGAGGATTGATCCTGCGATTTGTCTTCTGGAAGTCTAGGAGCGGTCTAGTGACTTGATCTAGGTGACCTTAGATCTAGGGTTGATTGTGCATTTTTGTGATTTTTCTAAATCCGTCTTTTTCAAAACAAACCTTTCTTTTAATTTACACATACGCTGCCACTTGCGCGAAACCCGCTTAGTGCATGCTCGGATGGACATGGGATTCTAGTGCCCGTCTTGTCCGCGTTTCTTCTATCTACTCCGAAGTCGGTATTTCTTCATCTTCTCTTTTCTCACTACCCACAACATCCACCGAGATGGACGGTTCTCCATCAAATTTCAATAACACCACTCTGCCACCATCCACAGGTGCGCAGAATCTACCGCATATATCTCTCCAAGAGAGATGTTACCCTATACGTGGTCCTCTTTCTACTTGTCTTTCTATTCCACCAGCTAATGGGGTTAATTTTGAAATCAAACCACACTTTATCAATCTTCTACCTAAATTTCACGGTCTAGAGTTTGAAGACGCATACGTTTTTATCATCAAATTCGAAAATGTATGTGCTATGATGGGCACTTCACAACTTTCTATGGATGCTATGCGTTTACGTCTTCTCTCATTTATTTTGTGCGATTTAGCCAAAAAATGGCTGTATAACACAACCACACACTCTATTTTCAATTGGGATGAATTTGTTATAGCATTCCTTAAGAAATTTTATCCCAATCATAAGACCGCCAGTGTTAGGAGCGAAATCTGTTAGAAGCGAAATCAACCAGTTTACCCAGCTTCCCAATGAACCATTTTGGAAATACTTTGAACGGCCCTAACCGTGTCTCTAACTGCAGCCCTCTCGGCTTTCGTAGACATGGTGACCGGAACAAACAACATGTATCGATGAAGATAGATCAGCTGAACGAATATAAGAAAAGGTCTCAAGATATACATCCTAAGGTAATTTAGGCAGAGTATCATATCGTAAATATGGCGCAGAACATATGTACGGTACGTCACTCTACTTAGTACTTACTCCATCAACCAATGTCAACCTATGTAACGAATGTACGGGTATAAGACCCCCAAAGTCAAGTTTAAGCTCCGTAAGGTCAAGTCTAGGTAACAAAAGTGTATGTCTAGACTCCACATAGTCAAACCTAGACCCGAACAAAGGTTAAACCAAACACTTTGATACCAACTTTGTCACGACCCGAAAGTGGCATGTGACCGGCACTTAAATCACGTGACATCTAAAGATGTCGACATGACCCAAGTAAGCCAAAAAACCGGAATCTAAACCTTTTTACGAAAATTTTGGAGGGGGAGTTTAAAAATAGTCATTAACTCTAGATAAGTTTGTTTGAAAAGCATTTATGACGTTTAAAAAAAATCGGGCAGCACCTCCTTTGTAAATTTGAATAAAACCTGATACAAGCATAATATATAAAGCATCCTAATGGGAGCTAGCTTTCACGCCCAAACGGCGGAGTAACCACGCAGATAATATACGACGCCCAATGGACAAGAAAATAAAAGCGAAACAAAACCAATAAATATTAAAAGTAGACTCCAACAAGTGCGACACCTACAAATACATAAGCTATAAGTCTAGGTCGATGGAGTTTTAACTAGATACAAAAGAATAATATAATTCATAATATAACACATGCATCACTATCGATTGTGTAAACCCGAAAATATATCATCTCATATGTATATAACATGCATCCAGGTATAAGCCCATAAGGTAGCCAAAATATGTATGTAAAACCCTTTTTTAAAATATCCGCGGGATACGTATGTCACGGCATAAGAAACAGACGTAATAGTATGAAGTATTATATGTATTTTATTTAAGATATACGTCTTGCTGTTTTGTAAAGATTTTTAAGAGGTTTACAGTTTAAAATATCCTTGTGTTATCCTAAACACGTCAAAATAATGAGACTATAGCTCGTTTATAAACCCTTTTATATATATCAACAGGTAAAAATAGTATTCAGGTATTGTCCCCCGGATCAGTCCCGATCGGCTACTATATCGCATAAACTATAACGGCTTATCGTGAACGATCGCAAAACATCAATATATGAGTGTCCAGTATCGACACCCTAAATCATCATATTTCTCGTGTTCATCACCGACATGCAAAAATTATCAAATCTCTCGTGTCCATCACAGACATGCAAATCTAGATATCGTCGACACTGTCTCATCAGATCAGTCTCCCCTCGATATCCCTAGCCTCGGTCTGTATCCCCTGGATATTCGCCGTGCTCACATCTATCTCCGGTATCGAGTGTCCTCGCTAGGCTCCCCACCTCAAATGCGGCTTTTCTGCCCCTCGGTCTCAATCAGGTCCACCATGTATCCAACTGTATACTCCCCCACTCAGTCCGGATATGTAGCATGTCCGTAACCATATAGCTCCCCCACTCAGTTTGAAATAAAATCAAATCAGAAAATATCATGCTCATAGTGGATGTCAACTCATCGTATCCAAAAATATTAAGTACAGAAGAAGAAGAATTGCATATGTCTTTTTGATAATATAGTCAATATATATGTATATCAGCGTCCCATACCACTGATATATATCATCGAAGGTAAAAATATCATAAAAACTCATAATAATCAAATACGAATACCCATGGTAAAGGGTATTCGCAATTAATCAACAGGTAATAAAGGCATTGCACGTAAATATAGTCAGTCGTGCAAACAATCGCAACAGTTCAACTGTGTCGTGGCAATACTAATGATGTGTAGTGCAGCATATGCGTCTGTGCTCGTGCAGCATGGCACTCATTAATATTTGTGTAAGAGTTCTATAAGTGTTTATAGTATAATGTAATTCTACCCTTATCCATAGCATATAAATACAATCCAATTCCCAGGATATAAGGAATTCATAACGCATCGTATCGAAATTTATATAAACATCACATGGTATAGTGGTCCTACAGTGTCATGGCAGTACCAATGAGGTGTGGTGTAACATATACGTCTGTGCTCGTGCAACATAATACTCATTGGTAGTTGTGCAGTGTTCTACCAGTGTGTTCATATAAAAGAGAATGTATATAGCGTATATAATCGGTAAGCGTATCGCGAGTATATAAATGAAATCTAAGCGCCTCACGTAATTATTAAATGTAACTAATTGTTATGAGCTATACCATTATCATTGAAAATAGAACGAAATGTTATTTTGAAATAAGAAAGCCGCATTAATTTAAAATAGATATTCATTTTGGAAATAATATCGCATCCTATTCATTTATCATTTAAAAGTGAAAATGAATCGTTGTTTTTAAAAGAATATAGCTCAATCAATCGTAACGTCCTAAGTCGGGATAACTCATTACTCCACGAGTTCAAATGAAACTTGGCCGTATTTGGCACACTATCCCCGTCATCACATGTACGGTATGATTTTCTCGTACTATATCTATCCAATATCATATCCATATCGTACGGACCAATCGTCACGTACGTTTATCCCCAATACCATATATCCAGGTATAACCATATCCATATGAATTCTACTAAATATTCAACATACACCAATATAATGTAACTAAGTTAGCTAATATATCACTTTAAACCAGTTATATCATAACTATTCTATATAAGTGGTTGCAGGGGTGCTATACGCTATCCACCTGACTTCTCCAGTAGATATAAATCTACTCACCAACTTGTCATGCTATTCGAAATCCACGATTACTTTGTCCGTCCTTACCGTCTCGGAAATCTCCGCGATCATACCTACAATTATAGTTATAACACATCGGCGTAAAAATCATATCAAAAAGAAATTCAATGAGCTAAGCGCACATATGTGTTTCCCCAATATTTAAACATATTAAAATAGCAAAGCTCTATTGAAATTTAATGGGGCATCGCCCCACGTGCTTCTCACGAGGACGCCAATGCCAATGTGCAAAGCATAGAAAAGCTTCTGGGTAAGAATTAAATTCTTATACGGTGTCGCACGTGCTCCTCACGCCGATGCTAATGTTCAAAGCACATAAGCACTTTCTGAGTAAGAATTAAATTCTTATATGGCGCCGCACGTGCTTCTTATACCGGCGCCAATGTGCAAAGCGCTTAAGTATATATCATAAGAATTAAATTCTTAAGTGGCGCCCAAGGGCATAAGTAGAATTAAATTCTATGTTTCCCTAACAAAAAGTTAGGATACTCTCTGTTAAACAGAGCCGTTAGATTAAAGATCCAACGGAGATAATAAATTATCAAAACATAGAATCAAATTCTATTAGGAGAAAATATCTCCTAAATCTTTCTAAATAAGGAAGATACTCTCGGTTGGATCAATGATCCAATAATAGAATAAAATTCTATTTTGGGAAAATATTCTCTCAATCTTCATAAACAAAAAGAGATTGCTCTCTGTAAAACAGAGAACCCTTGGATTAAAAATCCAACGGTGATTAAAAAATCACCACTCAACAGAATGAATTCTATATATAGGAAAATATTTCCTCGATCTTGTTAAAAACAAGAACAACATATTCTGTAAAACAGAAGTCTTTGGATCAAAAATCCAATGGTGGGTAAAATTCCCCAAATCAATTTTGAGACCAATTAAAATAATTGGAATATCTCAATGAGAGATTTTCTCAAAACTAATTAACAATCTGCCTCCACTATATAAAGGACCCGAAACTTCAAGTCTTATAGATAGATAGACAGAGAGAAAAAACCCCTATAAGCTTCTACAAAAATACAGAAAGCTTTTAATATAACAGAGAATTTAATTCTCAAACAGGAAGACTTCCCTTTCAAAAAAGAACCGAGGTAAAGAAAACACAGAGATCAAAATATTTCTTTCAAGGGTTTAACCCTTCTCAAAGAACTTAGTTTTTTCTATGGATCAGAGATTCACAAGGCAATTCTCCCACAAGTTGAGAATTTAATTCTCATCGGGAAGATCTCATTCTTGAGAATCAAAGATTTAGAAAAGAACCAGGTCCAAAAGAAAAACAAAGGGAAAAAGAACCTATAAAAGTACTTAGTTCTTAAAGAAAAACCTGATCCCAGATCTTCAAAAACGAAGATCTTGGTGATCATCAATGGTCAAAATGCCATTAACAGAGATTTAATCTCTAAAAAGAAAAAAATACTAGCGCCTCACGTGCTTCCCATATGGACGCCCTTTTAACAGCGCTTCACGTGAAAAACGCGCGGACGCCCAAAACAGAAGGCCAGCGCCTCACGTGAAACACACATGGGCGCCATATAAAAAATTCTTAGCACTCCATATACAGCCGAAGACAGCAAGTGCTTGGTACTAATTGGGCAGCACCCCGCGCCTCACGTGCTCCTCACGTGAGCGCCATATAAAAAGTTCTTAGCACTACATATACAGCCAAAATGGCTGGGTGCTTAGCACTAATTGGGCAGCACCCAGTGCCGCACATGCACCTTACATGGACGCCATAGGAAGTTCTTAGCACTTCACATTTAGTCAAAAGGACTAAAGTGTCAACATTCATTGGGCAGCGCCCATGACTGAATGCTTCACAAGACATATATGTAAGCATTAGAGTTCAAATTAGTGCTTGGCACTTTTACATAAAAAGAAAAGGGCTGAACAAATAGAGCTCAAATACGTGCCTCGCACTTTTGAATGAAAAAGAAAAAATAAGCAGACTAAGCCCAAATTGGCTAAGTTTCTTAAGTTTTCTTGCAGCTGAACCCAAATGCTCTTTTGCCGGATCTTAAGTAAAAATGATCCTTAAAAACATTGTTAAACTTATTTTAGTCTCAAACATGACTAATGACGATATCCAAAATGATATTCAGCTCGTATCTCCTAAACTAATCTTAGTCTCAAATATGACTAACGATTCTTAGGACCATAATAAACCCTTTTCCCTCAAATACAGGACTTGGTTCAAGGGTACATCTTTCCACACCTCTGATATATGTCGTTGTAATTCCTCAACATTTTCAGAGAGATGGTGGGTCCCGACAACCAATAACTCATTTCGTCATATATTGATGCACTTCCAAATTGACATGCACACCTCAAATCGGATTGCTTCCCAAATTGGGCGCATTCTATGTCACCATCGTTCACTCCGCCATGTAACAAATACACGTGCACTCCAAATGAATGTTGGACCGAAATGTCCCTAAACTAAAATTTTGCGTCAAACATAGCGATAATGGACCATGATGTCCTTAAACTAAAATAATTAGGCCCAAATGCTCATATGTTTTAAGTCGATCTTAATCTCAAACCAGATTAACAGTCCTTAAATAAACCTAAGCCCAAATCTAAAATATACGGATTTATACTGATCCACGCCCTATGGGAGACGACATAAACCAGTCTCCGTATACAATCCACGGGAAACCAAAACAAACAAACACACACACGACACGAAGTGAACTGCTGGAGAAGGAGAAAGTAGTTATCGCAATGCGGTAACGTAATTAACTGCAGGGGCTTGCACCTGCTGGGAAGAGCGTCATCACAATCAAAAAAACCCTCATAAAATGAGGGGGAATCTGATATAGTCTGCTACAACGGTCGTGTCTGTCCAAACCTCTGATATACGGTGCCATAAATCAACTTGGTATCTTCGGAGAGGTGGACGGATAAATCCAAATAGCATCTGCCCCTAGATTCAGGCAAGACGATCCATCCCAGTTCATCTCTGTCTCCGGCGGTGAACAGATTATGGCATGCCCGGTGGGACATTTTTCTCTTTCCACTCTACACTTCGTGTGTCGTGTTTCACGAAAAAAATCGCGGTTCGCTGTGGTTGTGTTGGCTATAGTGCCCGCAAGTCAATTATTGAATCGTAGGCACGCGATTGCGGTGATTGGGGGAGGACCTATACGGATAGAACAATCTTACTCAAAATGATAATATGCTATCTAGTTTGTCTTTATCATCATGTACATGCTTTATGTGGTATTACAGATCACTATTACATGTTGATAGAGCCCATAGGATTCTTATTTGACTACCAGCATTATGATGCCGATCATATAGGTGAGAGCTGGATGGTCTATAAGCACATCCTTAAATCTCCCTTGTTGTGGGAGTATCGAGACTGGGCATCGATACTCTAGAGGAGACTAGTGTGTACTTATCAAGACCCCGACGAGGGGCGGTGGCCAGATCTCACAAACCATTGGTGTTAGTTTGTTCGCCAAAGATAGTATACATGTGCTCATTGGGTTATGAGTACATTGGACGGACTCACCGGGAACATGCTAGTTGGTATTATACCTATTGTCAGATAGCAGTTCTCAGGTGACATGTGTACAGATTAGTCTTTTGACCTGAGATCGAAATTTGTCTTGTGTGAGTTCCTACTGTACTTTGATTACTACCCTACCACTGCTCAAAGGAGTCGTGCAAACATGTTTAGTTGGATACAGTCCTGAGCCACATGGAGACAGTGAGCGAATCGTCGGAGATTTGTCTCTCCCGGTATTGAGGGTTGTTATCACGTGGTGCATGGGTGGCCATCACCTGAAATCCTTGATCAAGGTAGTCGAGAATTACTGATTTGGATCAGAAGTTTCTCAGGTTGTGATGGGCTTCATATCGACATGAAATGTCCCGTTATTAGGGGTTTGACTTTATCCATCCCTAGACTCGATATGCGATATTCTTAGACGAACAGACCGTACTGCATGAAGATTGTCACGGACAGGCTCAGTAGGGGTCAGGATGAGTTTGCTCGTCGGCCTTCCTTTCGCTCAATACCTGGGTAGCCGTTACGTACAGCTAGTGCCGATAACGTGCTTGTGGTTAAACCCACTGTCAGCGTATTGACTGGTCTTTAGAGTCCCACACAGAGGGTTTCCCTGTTTCGGGCGAAACGATGTAGAGCCATATGGTTTTACGGCAGGGTTCGATCATATACGTGCACTTGTGTCGTATCATGATTCGGACGGATTATACTAGTGGCTTTTGCTTAAGCCGGATTCTAGTATTATATTGTTGGATTATTTTTGTCTTTTTGTATTCCTATTTTTCAGAATACGGATGCGGGTATGTATATACGGATGAGGGGTATTCTGGTAATTTATTACAAATTGCTTCTAGAAGTTGCCACCTCATTATGTTTATTAACCATTTGGTTAAATGGTTAATTGAGGTAAAGGATGAGGTGGGTTGTGCATTTATTGAAGAATGGATTTGTGGTGACTCATGGGTGTGACTCATGGTTCACTATTCTAGCATGCTTGATATTTGTTTGTGTTGTGAGATCTTTTGTGAGAGATGCTTCATTCTTTTTTGCTCACAACACTTAGCCTTTTTTCTTGAGTTGAGCTTAGCCTCACACTCTCATCCTCTCATGACTTCTTATTATACCTCCACCCTAATAGTCTCATGTGTTGAGAAAGCTAGGGTGTTTAGAGATAAATCAATCCATCATTAGACTCTACATCATGTAGACTGTTTAGTTTAGCGAACTAGGTACCCTACTTACCTCGGCTATGAGGTAGGAGCTCGGAATAAAAATCCTCAGGTGGATCCTCTTCGATAGAGGGATACTGGAGACCAAGCTTGATCGTGGTGGCCACTAGGAGCTTGGGAAGGTGGTTAAAAACCGAAGGACATAGATCATTCGGTATAACATTCCTAAACTCTTTTTATCTTGCTAGATTAGGGTTAATAGTAGATCCGTAGCATAGGGTTGTTCTAGCACCAGTTTAGAAAATTTTTGTTCCGCAATCGGCCATGGTTAGATGGACAGGATGCTGGCATAACCCAACATGGTATCAGAGCCAACACATAAACCTTTATCTAGCTATTTTAGATGATGTTAAAGTATTTAAACCGAAACAACTCCGAAAAATTACCCGTATTATTAATGTTTCTATCAATTTTCATTTAGACTTCAAAAATTATTTAAACAATTGCAGAAGACTACTCTTGTGGCAACTAGAACACACCTAAAAAACGAGCCAAAATTCCATGTCTTGGCCGGCGAGATCGGGCTAAAACCCGGCGCCATATGTTGATCTATGGGGTTTGGTCTTGGGGTTTTGGCTGTGTTCCAGGTTCTTGAATATTGGTTATATAGTATTGTTTGTTTTTGCCCAGATTGCATATCATGTTATCTCTGGTTTGGGGGCAATTCGGGGTATTTCGAAGTCGCTATTTTTAGCTCTTTTTAAAATTTTTCAGTATATACATTACTATCCGCGACCATGAATGTCATTTGAGCGGTATAACTCGTTTAATTGCTATATATATTTTAGACGAGTTTGCGAACATGATATTCACGTTGATGTCATATGTTGTGTTGTGGTTGTGGCTGGATTGTCATGGTGGATAGCCAGTGGTGCAATGGTAGTACAGTTTAGATTCAATTTGTACATTTGATATTGCGGGGTGAGCGTTCGACATGTGGATTGCCGTCTCAGCCAGTTTGTATATTATTTGTTTGGGTCACGACCGGGTTGAGGTCGGTGTCACTCTTATATATATTATTTTCTTTTCTGTATTAGGATTACCCCATGGTGGAGTGCACGAATAGCTGGGTTCTAAAGGGCAACGGGTACGTATCTCATGGCATTGAGACGGAGAGGGCCTTACTCTAGAATTGGCGAGCTATTCGCCGCACTCGTAGCGGGTATAGTTTGTCCTAAGGTGGGGTGCTCAAGTTACCAGATTCCGTGAAGTGTTGGGTGGCCCATTCGCTTTGTTGATTAGGGTTGCCTCACTTCTGGGATTGGTGGGTAACTTGTCGCACTCGTAGGGGTCCAGGTTTTCATTGCATAGGCTATCCACACGGTAGGAAACGTCGGGTCTCATTTGCGACTCAAATGACACCCGAGGCTCCAGGATTATCCACCACTCTGTGTAGCTTGCTGAGATTCTGTGATGTTGCTTATATCATGCCCGGGACGAATGTTATATATATTTATATATATACTAGTAGATGTTGTAAATGTTTTGCACCCGCGCTAGTCCAGCCCCCGCTCTGCCGTTAGTTAAGTAACCTAACGGGTGATGACGGGACCCAGTGGCGAATGCGGATGGCATATACATATATTATATTTTCACTCCTTTATCTAGTGTGATATGTTTTAATTGATGGGACTGTGTTGATTCTGATCAATGCATGGAAAAACAAACCTATATGATGTTGTTGGAACCAAGTTTTTTAAAAACAGACATTACAAACATTTACTTTTGCTTTGCATCGTGGTATTCGATTGGGAATATCCTGCACTTCATTCCACGAAGCAAGAGTCGAGCTCCCTTCATCGGGAGTGACCTCTTGGGCAGAAGTTTGCGTCAATGTAATAACGTTACTATAGTCGATTCTTTTACATTGCATCGTGGTATTTGATTGGGAATATCCTGCACCTCATTCGGTGAGGAAAGAACCGAGATCCATTCATAGGGAGTACCCTCTTAAGCAAAAGTTTTCGCCACTATATATTTGTAAAACCGCTCGGTTCCTTAAACTATATAAAGTTCATTATGTTAAAGGTTTTTCGCCAAAAACCAGCTGTAGCCCTCCGTCGTTTCAGATAATTGCTACTTAGTATTCATGCCGCGTTTATTGATAATTCGTCAAGGCGTAGTGTACTGTAGCTAAGTAATGATTGTCTGTTGCATAGATAATGCGATTAGTTAGGACGGTCGTGTGACTTTGTTGATTTTTCGTCAAGGATCATACGGGTGGGTCTAATGCAATTTTGGATAATGACGGGTTGAGCTTGACTAGGACCTTTTTATTTGTTGATTATTCATCAGGGTCACTTGGGTCCTAGAGGTAAAAACTACATCAGGAGTTTCAAACATACAGGAAACTTGCTATGCATGTGCATACTTTCTGAAGTGTGGTGACTTGAGTGGATTCCATTGAGTTATCAGGCGATGGTAGTTGGATCCCGATTCCCACTGATGAGTAGGTGTTACTCCTTGGGTAATTTTAGATGATCCCGACTAATTCTCCTTTTGGGTTTGAAGGAGAATTCGAGGAAACAGTGAGAGCCATACTGATTAGATAAAGTGAATAACCAATCTAATCTAGGTTAGAGTGCACGCTGAGTGTTTCTTTTCTCTCTCTCTTTGGCAGCGACCATAGCCCGACCCTAGACTAAAACGAATGAACCAAGTTAACCGAACCATTTTAAAACACTTTGGCTTTTGGGTTGTCATTTAGTCGCATATATCATTGTCGCTCCTACAACCCCTTTGCATTTCTCCGAAACATTCCGTATCTCTACGAAGATCCACATTTCTTGGATATTTCCATCATATAGTTACATACGAACTCGAAGGAACTTGTTCCAGTTCGAGGATGGATTCTGGTTCGGGAGAAATTGAATAGGATTATTCAGGTTGTCATTTCCCTTTACCTTCTCTCAGGTTGCGAGGGCTCCTGGTATTAGGAAAGTACACTTATTGCGCTTATTGGATAGTCTTCTTCCAAACTATAGGCAGGTGCTGAAAGGTGGGGAAGGAAGAAAACCAACTAGCCTAAGTATAGTGTACAGAAGGTAATAAGTAAAGACATATAAATATATTAGAAAGAGGGCAAAGGAAATTGCGGGTGCTATCATTCACGGCGAAGCCGCGTATATCATTGCCACTCCTACTTCATCTTTGCATTTTTCCGGAACATTCCGTATCACTACAAAGATCCACATTTATTGGATACGCCATCGTATAGTTATATACGAACTCAATGAAACTTGTTTCAGTTCAAGGATGGTTTCCGGTTCAGGAGAAATCGAATAGGATTATTCAGTTGTCTTTTCCCTTTACCTTCTCTCAGGTTGCGAGAGCTCCTAGGATTAGGAGATTATACCTATTACGCTTATTAGATAGCCTTCTTCCAAACCTTAGGCTGGTGCCGAAAGGTAGGGAAGGAAGAAAATCTATTATCCTAAGTGTGGTGTATAGAAGGTAATAAGTAAAGATATATAAAGGGATAGGAGTGATGGCAAGAAAATATACGGTTACAGTCATGAATCTGGATAGTGGAAGAGGCATTACTAGGAATACCCGGATACCCCTTCGAACCATTTTCATGTTTCAGTTTTATTGTGCGGTGCTAATTAAAAACTGTTTTCGTAATTAGATTCTTACTCTAGGGTATGTATTTACCAGATTTGATTATCACATCTATATAGTATTACATATGATGAATGGGAGTAGAATATTGGGAATTAGGTGATTATATTCTCAAAATATCAGAATTCTTTGTAATTGGTGATATTTGAGGAAATTACCTGGGTTTTGCCTGACGGTAAATTTTAGGTTTTAAATATCTCTTGTTATGCACCAATTTCAAACTGATATATCTGTAAATTTATTTTATAAAGTGAGATATAACTTTTTGAAATCATGTCTTTGACCCTTACCTATATCGGTTGATGATTAGGTAAGGTGCATTCAACAGTGATGTAATTTTTCTTAACCATAGTACAATTCTCAACCTACGACGCACATGGTATGAGTTATTAAACTCAGAGAACTTATACAAAATATTGTATGTTTTCCAGTGTCCATTAGGACAGAGGGGTTGGTACTCATACTATATTCTGTTTACTTTTGACTTCTCTAGTTTAAGACAAATATTTCGTTGAAATATAAGGTCTAAGTTTTGAGAAGTTATAGGTATAAGAATAAAGTAGAGAACCCTTATGCGGGAAGTATCAGGATTTTTCGAAGTGATCGAAAATGTAGATACTTATGCGAGATATTCCGTTGTAAGTAATGGTTTTTGAGAATTTTCTTCTCTTTCAGATTACTCATATGTGGATGCACTCCTAGATGAGTAATGCTGATTGGCCTCCTTCGATTTGGTTGATATGCACTGGAAATAGCTGCATGATTTTTGAATCTAGTTCAAATTAAATTAGTACATTTGTTTCTATAGTAGATATAGAATGGATCATATATTAACGATGTTAAGGTATATGGAGTTGTTCGGCTTATGCTTAAAACCATAATCCGGATAAACTCAAGGCACGATTCAGTAATGGCAGTTTGTAGATTATCCCGGGTATTGACGAGGGTTAACTTTCTACCATCAGGAAGATCAACAGTTATATTGTTCTTGACTCGGTACTAGTTTTTAGTAAAATGGATTCTTTTCAGAAAACATTACTAAGAGTATGGTAGAACTGGAAGTGATTCCAGAACCACAAACGATTACTGAAAATTAGTAGGACCTAAAGATTCAATTGGATTCGACAATCCATTTACCACTCCGCAGATTTGGTGGGTAACCTCAGGCACCCGAGAAGTACTTCGGTCTCCTCAAAAACGGTGATATGGAGGTTCTTGTTTACCCAAACTTGCCACTACTGATGTTCTAGACTATGAGATCTGGCAGGAGAATGAGTATAGCGTCGTTCTAAATTGTCTTTAAAAGTGCACGTGTATATGACTCTGCCAGAGGGTTGTTGTAGTCAGTTGGAGCAGCGGAAGCATAGTGGGCAAGTAGCTTATGTCTATTTATAAACTTAAGCAGAAAATAGTAGGGAGTGATGTCCTGGTTTTTAGATGACATGCACTTGATAGGAAGTGAAATTATTATACTATGATCGGTTATATACTGTGGTTGTCACAAGGTGTTTCTCCACATAGGATATGGATAAAATATCAGGGATTCTGGTCACTAGATCTATGGTTTAGATCTAGATTTGGGATGTGTTCCAATTTGGGTACTTTGACATTATTTTAAAGGTGTGTTAGAATTGTTGACTCCTAGCGTAGAAGTGTACCCGCAGGTAATGGAGTCACCCTCTCTAAAAGATGTCTTACAGACTAAAGGGGAGAGGGATTTGCAAGATTAGCATATCACTTGCTTAGGCAATTGAGTTAATCATGAAATCTCAAGTACCACACCAGATATTGTTTTTGCACTAGCAGCAATAAGTATATATATATATATATATATATATATATTAATCCAATCCTGGAGAAATAGAGGGAAGAAGTTTTGAACATAAGTGGATGTTCTTAGTATATGGTAACGGAAGCCTTCTTCGGAAGGCGGTTATCATTTCAGGATTCCAAGGTGACCTGAATGACAGAGAGGCTGTCACAGTTATAGTTTTCCCTCTTATGAGGGACAGTATATTGGACAGGTAGTCCAAGCAGATACTGAGGATGGCATGGCACAGAATACTGATTAAATTCAGTAGAAGATACAGTCTAAGAAGTTTGTTGGATTTGGAGTTCGTTTGTGAACTGGGTCCCATCAGATATCTAAACAAATTCTAAGACAGGTATTGCTCATTTCGAGAGATAGTCTTTTCCGTGAAGTTGAGATATTGAGAGATATAAAAAGAAACATTGGAGCGGATCCACTCACTGAGGCTATTTCTCGAACGCAATAGTTTTACAAACAGGCTTTGTGAAACTGATTAGTAGAGAAGTTGGGTGTTCGGTATCACACGAGTTATGAGTATGCGACACATCAATAATTAGCCTTAAGTGCAAGTGGGAGATTGTTGGCTATAGTGCCCTCAAGTCAATTATTGAATCGCAGACACGCGATTACGATAATTGAGGGAGGACCTATACGGATAGAACAATCCTACTCAAAATGATAGTATTGTATCTGGTTTGTCTTTATCATCATGTACATGCTTTATGCGGTATTACATATCACTATTACATATCGGTAGAGCCTATAGGATTCTTGCTTGACTACCAGTATTATGATGGCGATCATATACGTGAGAGCTGGGTGGTCTATAAGCACATCCTTAAATGTCCCTGATCATGGGAGTATCGAGACTGGGTATCGATACTCCAGAGTAGACTAGTGTGTACTTATCAAGACCCCGACGAGGGCCGGTATCCAGGTCCCACAAACCATTGGTGTTAGTTTGTTCACCTAAGATAGTTTACAGGTGCTCATTGGGTTATGAGTACACTGGACGGACTCGCCGGGAACATACTAGTTGGTATTATACCTATTGTCAGATAGCGGTTCCCTGGTGACATGTGTAAAAATTAGTCTGTTGACCTGAGATCGTCATTTGTCCCGTATAAGTTCTCATCGTGTTTTGATTACTACCCCACCACGGCTTAAAGGAGTCGTGCAAACAGGTTTTAGTTGGGTATAGTCCCGAGCCATATGGAGGCAGTGAGCGGATCGTCCGGGATTCGTCTCTCCCGGTATTGGGGGTTGATGTCATGTGGTGCATGGGCGACCATCACCTAAAATCCTTGATCTAGGTAGTCGAGAATTACTGATTTGAATCAGTAGTTTCTCAGGTTGTGATGGGTTTCATACCGACACGAAATGTTGTGTTATTAAAGTTCTGACTTTATCCACCCCTAGACTCGATATGCGATACTCTTAGACGAACAGACCATACTGTACGGAGGTTGTCACGGACAGACTCAGTAGGGGTCAGAATGAGTTTGCTAGTCGGCCTTCCTTTCACTCAATACCTGGGTAATCGTTACGTACAGCAAGTGCCGCTGACGTGCTTGTGGTTAAACCCACTGCCAGCATATTAACGAGTTTTTAGAGTCCCACACAGAGAGTTTCTCTGCTTCGGGCGAAATGATGTAGAGGCCGTATGGTTTTATGGCAGGGTTCGTGTAACATTTCAGAAAAATAAAATATTATTTTTGGGAATTTTTATAATTAAATAATAAATGTATTGAATATTTTAATAATGCGGTATAATTAAATACCGATAAATTGGGGAAAATTTAGAAAATTATTGAAATTACTAAAAAGAGGGTGCTTTATGTTATTTATGCAAATTATGAAATTTTACGATTTATTATACACTATTTTAATGCTAATCGCGATTAAATATCGCTAATCGGGTATTAAGCGTGTTTTGTGCACATGACAAGCACATGTCATTTTAACACTTGTTACATTTTTATCGTGGTTTTCCTTCATGATCATTTCATTTTGGGTTTTAAAAGAAAAGAATAGAAAAGGAAACGAAAATACATATAATATGAAGCATGGGCATGAGCGAGAGAGGTGAGGGGTCAAACCTTAGTTATGGCTTTTGTTTCCTCATTTTTTTTCTTCATCATTCTCTCCTCTCTTCTCTCATGGTAGCACCCCTCTCCCTCCTTAACAAAACACCTCACTTCACCACTAAAAACACCCCAAAAGTTCATCCCCACTTCATAAAAAGCATGCATAAGCTCACAAGCTACACTTTGGACCAAGAAAGTTTGCATTTTGGGAACTTGGGCAACTAAAGAAGATTCTTGAGTTGCCAAATGAAGTAATCCTTTCACAAATTGTGTAGTATTTGCATTTCTTTAGCCTCTAGTGTAGTTTAAAATCGATTTGGCGAAGTTTAGTGAACTTTGGAAATTCCTAGAGAGGGTTAGGGTTTAATTTGAGTTGTGTTAGTGTAATTGGGCTTTAGTGATGACCTTAAACCCCCCTTAGTGCTAAATACCTGGACCAAACAAAAATACCAAACCTGAAACAGAAAACAGAAACTGTCCATGTCGGTTTTGTGTTTAATGTGAGGGTGCAGGGAAATCTGGAGCGATCTGGGGTATTCTTGAGTTCAGAAAAAAATACCAGACTTATTTGGACCAATATGAGACCACCCTGACCATACGTGTAACATTTCAGAAAATATAAAATATTATTTTTGGAATTTAATATTAAAATAATATTTTTCCCGAAAACTGCCCGATTTGCGAAATTGGGGTTTTCGAAAAAAAGGTATAAATATATACCAATAATTATGAAATAAATAAAAATTAAAATGGTTTATTCCTTTAATAATATAATTAAAGGATTTGGTATTTTTAAAATTTATTACATGCAGTTTCGATAAAAACCCGATTAGTGCACTGCTAATCGCGATTAGTCCAAATCCGTGTTTCTACAGTTTTCCATGGCTAGTGCACCATGTCATGTTCCATTTGGTTACATGTTGTTGTATTTGTGTTGTTTTATGGGTATTATGTGATTTGGTTTTGAAATTTGAAAGAGAAAAGATAAAGAAATGGCAAAAGGGTAATTTAGTGAAAAAGGGTATGATTGGAGGGAGAGAGTGTGTGTGAATAAGTGAGAGAGAGGAGGGCTGCCGCCTAACCTTTCCCCCCATCATTTTTCTTCTCCCTCTTCATCTTCCTCAACCCCACTTCCTTCCACTTAAAGCCCTAGATCCATCTCCAAATAATCCCCAAAACCCTAAACCTCTTTTACAAAAGTTGATCCCCTCTTCACCCTCTACACATTGAACCAAACAAAGTGGGATTTTGGCAACATTGGGACTACTACGGTTCTATTGAGTTCATCCATGAGGTATAATCATTTTCACTTAGTTATTTTTAGTTTTCTTGTGTTTTAGATAAATTAGAAGTTGGATTGGTTGGGTGGTTGTGGAGATAGAAATCCTTAGAGAAGGTTTAGGCTTAAAGATGGTTTTAGTGAACTCTTGTGGCTGTGCAGGACCTGAGATTTAGTATGGGAAACCAAAATACGGATTTGGGATTTGAGTTCATGTCGGTTTGTGAGAATTTAGGGTGTGCAGGGAAATCTGGAGCAAATCGGGGGATTTCTGAAAGAAGCAAACAACTTTAGAGACCTAATTGGGACCATAGGAAGCCACCCTGACAAAACAAAGCCCATAGGAGCCAGGGGGACGAGGAGGCCGGTTTTTAATGGTAGGTGGCCGGCAACTTGGTGTGGTGTGGTGTCGGGGTTGGTCCATTAGCTCAAATATACAATATACATGACCCTAGACTTGTTTTCTTGGCTTTATTTGACCTGAGTCAAAATCTGGGAGCTTTTTAGTGTGATTTTGGCTATGTTTTCCATATTTTGAAATGCAAATTCTTGTTATTTGGATTTGTATTTGGTTGTGTGATGTTCGTACATTAACAACAAGGGTTGTTTGGTTGATTTAGTATGCGTATGCTATAGGTTCTAACCTACGAGCAAGGCGCGTGCCGTTATGGATTTCAGAACTTTATTTTAATAGCGTTGCGATGTGTGTTGTTATTGTAGGTACCTTCACGTGGATTCTGAGGCGACGGAGCGTGGAGTCATCGACTTCGGCAAGTGAAGACCAAGGTGAGTGGATCTATATCCACGAGGGAAGTCGGGTGGATGGCGTATAGCACCCCCGCAAAGTTTGGTGGAAACCGATTTGTAGCTTATGGTTAAGAAAACCTAGATTTGGAAACTAGGGTTAGAGTTAACTGATAGTTAGTGAAACCATATTAGAAACTAAGGATAGTTAGAAGTGATATGATACGACTTGTATGTGATGACGGGATTTTGAGGATGACGTTTGACGATAGTACCTTTTAGGGTGTTATAGGACTAGATAGCCGATGTAGATATGTCATCCGAACCATACTTATTTCTAAACTGAAGAATCGTATGCATCTTTAAACAGATACCTTGAGGGACGTTAAGGATTTTCAAATGATATTTTTTCTTTAAAAACACCGTAGCCCCTACTTTCAAAACTACGATTCGCATCTTTTCAAAAACCGTTTGTATGGTTCGGGTGTGTATGTTAGATTAGATACTTATGCTTATAGTAAAGATAGATTGGATATGTGAATTTTACTTGATGTGGGAGATAAATGCGATGAAAAGATAAGACGATGTAATATGATGATTGATGGTATGATGGTATACAGATGCGAGTCGATTGAGATGAATTATACCCTGTCGGTCCCCTGATATGAGATTATTGCTGACGCGACTTGGGATATAGGTATATAGAGATATTTATATATGTTGTGAATCGTGAGTGATAGCCGTACGAGACGTTAGGTCCGTACCCTCCTCGTCTTATAGGATGATAGAATCCCTGATAGCTTAATGCCGCCGTACGATAATTTTCCGTACGTGATGAGTTTGACTTGAGGTTTGATCCATACCCTTGACTAGAGGATGACGTACGATGGATTATACTGTACGTGGTGCTGTGAGTCTAGATGCCGATTGATAGATTCACCGACTCAGACATATGATAGTTACGTATACCTTATAGCTTTTAGCTGATGATTTACCTTATGCTGCATTCATGATATTATTATTGCATTGCATATACCTGTATTAGTACACTTACACCATTATCGATGATGCGTGTGTTACACGTACACAGATTTGCCAGCTCACACACTTCATCATCGATGATTGCCATGTCACTATACAGTAGGATTGTTGCATTATGATATGACTCTTGCATAATTTACTTGCTATAGTTACCTGTGCACTTTTATACGATGTTGCATATGACTTTGGAGACATTGGGAACTGCAAGACATATTTTCAAAACTCGAATTATTTAAAGGAGTGATTTTCCCTTAATATGATATATCATTGTTCCATGTTGCATGATATACGGATATGCTTACATTTCCATCATATGTCGCATACATCATGCTTTATGATTTTACGCATTGAAATATGCTGTTTTCATGAGATTTCTGGATTTGAGAACCGTGGTCGTTTTAAAAGAAAGTATATATTGTTTTAAAAACCCGGTTTCTCTTGATATGATATTTCAGTGCGTCCACCATGTGTTTTCTCGGTTCTGAGAGTGGCATATGAAACCCGATTCGAGGAGCGGTAGGCACCGTCTGCGGGTACATGGTGGACCCAGTGAGGTACCTCGGGGAAAGAAGACTCGTATATGTTAGATGGTGAGCCTGGCAGGGGAGCACTACCTACCGATTATAGTATTTGGACTCGGCGGTTATCCAGAGGATACCGACTGGAGTAGCGAAATGGATATGAGGGCCGACCAGGGTGTGCGGCGCCTGAGGGCCGATCTGAGGATATAGCGCCTGAGATATATGAGGATTTACGTGCCGATGCTGGGCACGGTTTTCATGATGTTTTCGAGTGTCGATGTTAGGTACTCAGGTTCTATGATTTTGATCTGTCGCGAGGGACACCGCTGATTTATATCCTCATACTTACTTGCATACAGACATTGATTATGGTTGGACGAGATCCACATGCATACATACACTGATTATCAGGTTGGACAAGGTCCACGCGCATACCTACATTGATTATATTGTTGAATTATATCTGCATACTTATAGATATTGACTGCCTTGTTGGCACATATATAGACCCGGTCACCCTAAATATCATAGTTTTACCTTCATGATATAGTTGACCTAGGAGTCGTTGTTTATTCGATTTCGATCTGTTGATATTTTTCTACTCACGAGTTGGAAACTCACCCCCGTTGTGCCACAGTTCTTGCAGGTTGATCGCTTGGATCAGTAGCGGCTTCGCTGGCACCCAGTTGCATTCGGGTGTTTTGCATTAGTAGGTGGGACACTTGTATCGTACCAACTCTTGTATCTATATTTCATATTGTATCTAGTTAACTCCATCAATCAAAATTTGTAAATTGTATAAGTAATGAGACTTAATGAGACTTGTAGTTGCAAGATTTGAGCGATGGGTTTTATATTCGCTTTTGGGGTTATGTCTTGCTTATTTCTTTCTCTTTTGTGGTGAACTTTGCCGTTGGGCGTCGTATACTTATATTTACTGTCTTGCGTGGTTATGATCCGTCGTTTGGCGAAGAGCTAGCTCCCGCTCAGGGATGCCTTTATTATCTTCATGTATTTGTGGTTTTGGATCAAAATATATAAAGGAGGTGCTGCCCAAATTTTCAAAAAGACGAAACATGTTTTTAAACTTGCATAATCCACTTGCATTTTCATGTTCATTTTCTATGCATTTAAGCACACTTAATTTCATTATACCTTTATTTCAAAAACTTCACCTCCTTTATTTTCTTAAAAAGGTTTAGATTTCTGGGTTTCAGCTTACTTGAATTACGTTACGCCTTTAGACGTTGCGTTCTTTAAGTGCTGATCACGAGCTAAAATTTCGGGTCGTGACAAAGTTGGTATCAGAGCGTTAGGTTTAACCTTTGTTCGAGTCTATGTTTGACTATGCGGAGTCTAGGGCGGGTATGTATTTCGGAACCTAGGCTTGACCTTACGGAACTTAGACTTGAACGGGGGGGGAGGGGGTATTAGACCCAAACATTCGTTTCATAGGCTGACCCTGATTGATGGAGTGGGTAGCTTGAGTAGAGTGACGTACCGTACGTATGTTCCGCGGCATATTTACGATACGATACTCCACTTAAGAAACCTTAGGATGTACATATTTTGAGATCTGTGATTCTCTTCGTATCCTTGATTATACTTCCATTGGAGATCCTTGATTTTATTTGTTCCATGATCATACTCTCATTGATGTTATTCCTTCTTATGATCATGTATACATTCTGGAACTATCGTTTCCTTTCATGTCGTTGATCCGCTTTCTTCGATACTCGATTGAGATTCCTGTCACCATGGTTTGAGCGCAGATTGAGCTGCTGCTAGTGTTGCGGTCAGGGTGAGCTCGTCTGGTACGAGGGCTGACCACTGTGTTTTCTGGTGATATGGGAACATCTCAATGTAGTGTTATGTTGTGACTTCTTATGGAGGCGAGTGCTTGGTTTTACACCAGATGTTCGGGCCACTAATAGAGCTGCCAGTTGCGAGAGGACTGTTGATTTACAACATACCTCAGAGATATTGATGTCGCCTACCGTGCAAACAGATGACCCAGCTATTGCTGAGATTGATGGAATGTCGCTTCCAGAGCTTACGAGCTGAGATCGCCGGAGCTTCTAGGCAAAAATGCGACAGATGATAGCTAGTCTACCCCGATTTAAGAGGCGAAGGTGATTCGTCAGATTGATGCGCCGACGCAGGCCCAGTTGAGTTGGATATTTTCAGTGTAGAGAATCTTCCTCAGACCTAGAGCAGACCGATCCAGAGATGATCGTTGATGTATCGCCTTTCCTGGAGGATTGAGGCATTGTTTAGTATGCGGACGGAGGGCATTCACATGCCGGCTAGGTGAAGTTATAAAGTTCGAGCGAGTGTCAGAAACCCATTTTTCCTAAGTTTAAAGTGTTGGCAGGAACACGCAGGTAATTCTGTGGACCCTCTAGAAGAATGAAACCCTAACTCGACATGATGACCATGGAACCACTTTGAACCTTAGGGTGTATGGCAGTTTAGCCATGCCATCAGTGAGGCTTGGGTTTGCCCTTCTACGGCTGGTCCAGAGGTACTGTGGTATGTACTAGATATTTTTAGACTGCGCTTAGGTATTGAGCCTTCGGGAAATTTTGGGACCTCGATGACTCGATCGAAAAGTTTGACGTCGTCCAGATATCATGTAGTAAGAGATCAGCAAGCTGACCAGTTTCGAATAGAGGACCTCACCCAGATGCGTTGTGAGTTGATCGAGAACGGACGAGTATTGAGTATTCCTCCGATGGTTGGGACGAGTCCCCGAGGACGTGTTCGGCTAGATATCTTCTACAGAGTGATGAAGATACCGAGTTCGTGACTTTGAGTCCGTGTGAGAGACTCCGGATTTACTGAAGCCGAGGACCATTGCAGTACGCAGATAGCACGATGTGACGTCGAAGCGGACGATGATAAAGACGAGTGGAGCCAGAGGTTCATGCGAGACGCTGGCGAGCTGTTATTAATCCCCGTCAAGATCAGAGACTTGATATGCATACAGAGGCGTTGGGATACGGCCAGTTCCCGAGGAGATGTGTGCGGAACACACAGATGTCCAGAAAACGAGAAAAGATTATGTAAGAGTACCGGCCTCCATACAGTTCGGTATAGGTGAGATCGGAAGAGAACTTGAGCAGGATTCCTTCCAGGACACTGCTGCAATAAGATTTTCACCCAGGATCAGATGTGTCACGTGTATTCATATAGTCAGAGGCCGACGCCAGTGACGCGGTGCCTTACGAGTGGTCGTGATGATTGACCGAGAGATGATCAGAGAAGTGCCATAATGGAATCGTCCCCGTTAGCACACCTGACTGGGCCGATGAGCCGATGGATTGCGAGATTAGTGAATTGATCAGTCGAAAATACTGCATTTTTAACACGGCAATTTCCCTATCTTTTGCACTCATCTAGAAGTGTTCGGCATTCATATTTCAAATATTAGCAAATCAGTCGTTAAATATCAGATTGCATGCGTTAGAATCTAAAACCGGCACTATAAGGGAAATTGACTGTATTTTATGGCATCGCATCATCCCTGTATTGCGCAACACTTGTGTCGAGATTTGTGCAGGAAATTGCAGGAGAAAAGTCAAAAGAAGCTGATCAAAAATACACCAACTCTATGTTTTTAGATCTGGTAGCAATTCAGAAGGAAATATACAAATCAGCATATCAAAGAAAGGCCCATACATCAGCCCAAGCAAGCACCAGAGAGCCCAAGCCCCAATTCTCCAAAAGAGCCGCGGAACCGCGGCGGGAGCCGGCTTGAGCCGCGGTTCCGCGGCGGTTTGGTCAGATCATCATTCCATTTTCAGGGCATAATTCTTATCTCAGTGGGTACACCTCATTTTGACACGTCAAATTCCAGAATTCTCCAGAAACTTCTTCCAGATCAGCAAAGAAGATTAATTAAGCTAATCCTAATTAAGCTCCTAACAAACTTCATCTAGAAGCTTCTCCTCAACAAAATTTTGGAGGGAAATTCAAATCTTTCTAACAAACTTTTGGAGGGAAATTCAAATTTAAATTCCTAGATCTAGGGTTTTGAGATCTATAAATAGGATCTTAGATCTAAGGGTTGAGGTTGTTCATTAATCATTAGTTAGTTCCTTAATCTTTACCTCTTTCTTCATCTTCTTCCACAAGTCTAGTGACAAGACTTGTGCGAAACCCTAACCCTAATTCCATTCCAAATTCAAGATCTTGAGTACCAATCAAGCAAGAAGCCCTTCAACCTTTTAGGAGCGGAGCCGATCTCCAACCGAGCAAGTGATCCAAGCCGATCCGCGACTCACGGGGACGAGCGAAGCCAAATCGACGATCGAGTTCTTCCTCTTGTAGTTCTTGAGCTATTGTAACGAAATTGTTGTTATAAATAAAAGGTGAAATTCTTTAATCTTGCTTTCTTTTAATTCTTTCATCATGATTAGATCTCAATTTGTAATTGTTGTTCTTGTTGTGATGTTTGAGTAAAACTCCTCTCGTAAAGGAGCCGAGACGATCAATAGAAAGATGATGTAACAAATCTCAAAACGATTTTTAAGTCATACGAGTTTTGTAAACCCTAGCAAGTTCAAGAATTGATGACCTAGTTTCATTGCGATGCTTTCTTGATTGTTATCGCTCGAAATTAGGGATCTACGATCGTTTCTTGAAATTACTAGAGGCTAGAATGTGAATGATATCGATGAAAGAACAAGGGATAAGATGAAACCTTAGTTTCACAAGAAATCTCTAATTCTCGTCGATCATCATCGATCTAGTATCAATTCATTGAAGGATAAGAATACGTAATTGTAAGATTACATCACATCTATAGATCCAATCGATTCCTACGAGCCTTATTTAGATTCTTGATATTTGGTTGGAAAAATCATCAAACTATCAATTCTTGATTCTATCTTTTACTTTTATTAGATCTAGATTTTCTAATTCTTGAACTTCATCTACAAATCATGAATTGTTTTGTTTTCTCTTCTTTAAAGTTTCGACTCATCTAATTCAAAAGACGAACTATTACACTGTCCCTGTGGACGATCCGCACTCACTAACAATCTACATCCGACACCGTAGTTGATTGCGGTCAAATAATTTTTGGTTGTGATTTCTATACAATTTTTCTCATTATACACATCAAGAATTCTTTTCAATCAAATGGCGCCGTTGCCGGGGATCATTTGATTTGATTTACACAACAAGAATTTATAACAATCAAATGGTGCCGTTGCGGGGGATAGTGCGCTAATTGTTCGTATTTTGAAATTTGAGTTGAAAAATTTATTCCATTATAATTTTTAGATCTAAACTCGCACAAACCCTAATACTTGTTTTGTGATTTGATTGCGAGGAAATCTGGAATCATTGGAGCTTGGATAAAATTTTTCTGAGCATTCCAGAGAGCTAAAGGGAGTAATAGAAGCATTGTCCTAAAATTTTTTTGCAGAGATCCCTTCAAGTGACTGCTGTTCCGCGGTAAAAGACCCTTACCTGCGGCGGTTCCGCGGAAAGTCTTGCTCCTCTCTGCACCAATTTTCCCCTGTGAGTCTCTATCTTTCTTATCTTCTTCTCAATCTGCTCCAATAAAAATTTTGTGCAGATTTCTTTGCAAATATTCGCAGCGCGCAAAAAGCAAAATAAAAATTTGTGCGTGTTTTGATTTTTGGTTGTTTGCATAATTAATATGGAAAATTAAGGGGTAAAGACCAAATCCAGATTATGTGGGGAGTTCATTACCCTTCCTAAGCTCCAAAAATCACAAACTTGCATCCGCACTTACCCTCATTAATTAAAAGAAATCTAGAGATGACTCTAAGGACCGTCGCGCTCACTTAGGACAGAAGAAGGCCGTGGGTAATTCATTGCTTATCCGCGTTTTCTTGTGGTGTCTAAGGCAAGTGTGTCTAAGGCTAGTGGTTATTAATTAGGCCCACTACTTACGTAGTGGAGTACCTTCCCACTTACTTGGTACTTGCCTGGCCATAGGGGGACAAAGAGGTAGTGGAGGATTTATCCTGCGACTTGTCTTTCGGCAGTTAGGAGCGGTCTAGAGCCAGACCTAGGTGACCCCTAGAATTAGGGTTTTTGTGTGTTGCATTTGTTGTGTTGCATCATATTTTTCAAAAAAAATACGTATCCTTTTTCAAAACAAACACCAATCACATTCATTCATTCCCCTAATTATAAATTCACGCTGCCACTTGTACTAACCCTTTTTAGTGCAAGATAGGCTGGACACGGGTTTCTAGTGCCTGTTAAGTCCACGTTTCCTTGATCGACCCTAAAGTCGGTATTTCTACATTTACCCTTTCTTTTACCCTCCACCACACCCACATCGATGGATCCGTCTCCATCGAACTTCTTTTCCACTACCCTGCTGCCATCTGTTGGTGCGCAGAATCCACCTCACATCTCTCTCCAAGAGAGGTGCTATCCAACACGAGGCCCACTTTCCACCTATCTTTCCATTCCACCAGCCAACGGGAAAATTTTTCAAATAAAACCCCAATACATCAACCTTCTACCAAAATTTCACGGTCTCGAGTCTGAGGACGCATACGCATTTATCACCAAATTTGAAAATGTATGCGCAATGATGGGTACTTCACAGCTTTCTGTGGATGCTTTACGTCTTCGTCTTCTCCCATTTACCTTGTGCGATTTAGCCGAGAAGTGGCTATATAACACTACCGCACATTCCATTTTAAATTGGGAAGAATTCGTCAAAGAATTCCTTAAGAAATTCTACCCACATCATAAAACAGCTCGAGTCCGTAGCGAAATCTATCAATTCACCCAGCTTCCAAATGAAACATTTTCAAAATGTCTTGAACGTTTTAAGGATCTGTTAGTCCAATGTCCACATCACGGCATCCCGAGATGGGAACTGTGCCGAATCATTTATAAGGGCATTAATCCTAACACAAGACAGACCCTTGAATCCATGTGTCAAGGCAACTTCATGACTAAAGATGATAGGGAAGCCTGGGAATTCCTAGAAGATTTTGCTGAAAGATATTTACAGTGGGAGGGTATGAGTCAATCGTCTAGGGAGGGCAATGATATTTCCATAAGAGTTAGAGCTGACATTGCAGCTATACACAAGAAACTCGAGACTATGGAAAATAAATTTTTAGCCGCCACCCTAAATCAAATGTCACTCTCCAAAACTGTATGTGGCTGCTGTTCTGATCCTTCTCACTTGACGGAAGAATGTCCGTTTCAAGGTTATGAGCATACCAATGCCGCATTTCAAAGACCTAGAAACGATCCATCTTCCTCCACATATAATCAGGGTTGGAGGAATCACCCTAACTTTGCTTGGAACCAATCCCAATCTCAAAACACGGTTCCAAACATGAATCATTTCCAAAGGGTCCCTCCACCACAACAGCAGCCACCACTTCAATTGAGTCAGCACCCCTTTCAAGCACAAAACTTTCAAAATCCGGCCAACACTTTTGCACCGTCTAGTCCTTTGCAATTGACCGGTACAGATAATACCTCTGCACTAGCACAAACCTTGGATACTTTCATGAAAAAATCCATCCAAGGGACGACAAGTTTGCAATCTTCCGTCGAGAATGTGATGAAGATCATTATCTCTCAAAATGAGAACATCAAATCGATGGAAGAACAAATTGCACAACTAAAAGCCGAAATGCGTGCAAGAAAGAAAGGGAAACTTCCAGCTCAACTTTTACCCAATCCTGGCTATTCACATCATGTGGATGCAATCACGTTGAGATCTGGAAGAGTGCTTGACACTCACGTTGGGGAAGAGTTTGATGATACTGATAAATTAATCAATAACACCCCGGCTGAGTCCTTTCCTTCCACTCACACTTCTAGTTCTGATCATTGTTCTTCTAGCCCACCACCTTCTTCCAAGCCTATTCATCATTTCCCAAAAGGCTCGCCACTTCAGCCCACCTCTTTTACTCCTCCACGGACGATCCCCACTTCTATTTTGGGATCGGTTCCACACACACTTCCTTCTCCTATGATGGACCCAGCGCTTATTGCTAAAGCACCTTATCCTAATCGGTTAAGGGCTAACACACCAAGTCCACATATGGAGAAGATTATGAACATTTTTAAGCAAGTTAACACCAACATCCCTCTCCTAGATGCCATCCAACAAGTTCCGTCCTATGCGAAAACTCTTAAGAACTTGTGCATTAGGAAGAGGAAGACTCAAGTGCCCAAGAAGATATTCATGGAAAATACTGTAGACACGGCTTTCCCCCAACAATTACCGAGGAAATGTAAGGATCCTGGATATCCTACGATTTCCATTTCTATCGGGGAAAAACACATTAACCGTGCTCTACTAGACCTTGGCGCTAGTGTTAACTTGCTTCCATACTCAGTCTATGAGCAACTAGGTATCAGAGTGTTAAAACCTTCGAACATAACTCTCCAAATGGCTGACCGATCAATCACCAAACCTAGGGGTGAACTGGAGGATGTGTTAATAAAAATCGGGGAATTTATCTTCCCTGTTGACTTTATTGTAATTGATACACAGCCTGTAGCGAACCCACGGAACCAAATTCCGGTGATTTTAGGTCGCCCCTTTTTGGCCACTTCCAACGCTATCATCAACTGTCGTAATGGTTCTATGACCCTATCTTTCGGGAATAGGTCAAAAGAGCTGAACATTTACAAGTTGGGAAGTGTACCCTCCGAACCTACTGCTCAGGTCTGTTCTGTCGACTTAATGGATGTCGACAGCAGCGAATTTGATGATCCTCATGATACTGATCTAGACTCTTTTCATATGTTGTTGTTTGACCCAACTATGTATCTTACACATACGGACTCTTCCACCGAAATGTCCGGGTCAACAACCAACACTGATTATGAACTGTTTTTAGAGTCTGAAGATCACCCCGCACTTTGTGATGACATTATTCTTCGGGGTATTGATGAAACTTTTGAGGAGATCTTCGCTGATGAACTCGCATTTCTGAATAACACGGGTGTTGAGATGAATCAGGTTCCACTCACTGAAATTGAACCTCCACCCTTTCTTCTGACTTGTAAGAAGAATGCGAGTAATTCATCACATTCACTGCATCGTCTCTCCAAAATGAGACGCACACACACTCTCTTCCACCACTTAACCTTTCCCCACTTTTCTTCCACCAACCAGAGCACTGCATTGATAAAATTTTTGAATGGTTGGTGTTGACATTCGGTCTTTGCAAAACTTGGCATCGACTATTGATTTTTGACCCCCTCATGTGATTTTTAAAGCTTAACATTGCATAATTCAAGTTTGGGGGGGCACTTTTTCTGGCTCCTGAAAAGAAAATTTTTACAAAATTTTGAGCCAAAAATAAGTTTGGGGGAGGTTCTTCACTTAAATATTTTGCCCCCACTAATAAATTCCTTCCAAGCTTACAGGTTTTTGAGACATAGCGAATGGCAACAGTGAGGACACTGTTGAAAACAAGTTTGGGGGAGGTTTGTGCTTATTTTCGCATCATTTGCATCATACTTTGCATAAGCACAAAACATTTTTTGAAAACCTATAAAAATTTAAAAATTTTCAAAAGATAAAAATATTTTTGTACATAAATAAGATAATAAAAGATTAGATAGTGAAAAATTACATCCATGAGATTAGAAAAATTTAAGAAAACTAAGAAAATTAGAAGTTTTCTTATACGAACTAGTAATAAGTAGTTATGAGCCGTTGTCCCAAGGGTTAGTAAGATGAAGGACGTCACTAATCTGAGGATATAAATAAGTCTGAAAAATAGTTTCTATTCTGGAAGCCAAATATTTTGAACGTTGATACCCTGCTATTCGCACTTACACACATCTTGAAGCCTGGGATAGTAGAGGATACCTTGAAATGCTCTTGTCTTAAAGCCGATGTATGAAGGAAATAAAAAAAATGAAGAAAATATAAAATGGTGAGAAAAATGGACACTGGTTTTGTTATCACCAAGGGCAATAAAAAAATATATAGCGAGGGTGCCTCTTCACCTAGTACCCTAAGGCCAACTGGTCTGGGAGTCACTGCTATGCCTAAGGTGGTGCAAGACGAGGAAAATACACCAAATAAGTAAGCACATGAGTAATCGGTCGGTTAGTACCTCAAGAAGTATTAACGATCGCATGAAAGTGTGTGAGCAATCCTAATATTCATTAATTAAATAGTACTGAGGCTGATGGGCAAGAGTATGATAGCTTGAATTGAATTCTCCGGGTGTAGGGATGTCCTTTACACACACGCAGGATGATATGATCGATGTTTGGAAGAAAGATAGGAATGAAAAATAAGACGATGTTTTATTGAGGGAGGACGTGATTTCTGACATCTTTTCATGACCATTAAGATAGGGCTCATGACAACCGAAAAGCTAGCTTAGTTGGAAACCCTAATTTTCAAGGATTTTCTTCTATGATTCTTTTCTTTAAATGTAATATTCATGATCTTCCTTTTATTATTGGATTTTATGGGTGCAATCCGCTGAAAACCCTCAGGAGACAACACTCCTCCTACTAGGGACACCTAGAGGTTTAAAGGCTTGTTGCACGTGCTCAGTGCAATCGTGTTGCCTACGAAAGTGTGCTAGTTAGTTTTTTCTCTTTCTTTATTTTCTCCTTCTCTTTTTAATAAAACAGTTCGCTCGAGACGATCGAAATTAAGTTTGGGGGAATTTGATCAGTTGAAAATACTGCATTTTTAACACGGTAATTTCCCTATCTTTTGCACTCATCTAGAAGTGTTCGGCATTCATATTTCACATATTAGCAAATCAGTCGTTAAATATAAGATTGCATGTGTTAGACTCTAAAACCGGCACTATAAGGGAAATTGACTGTATTTTATGGCATCGCATCATCCCTGTATTGCACAACACTTGTGTCGAGATTTGTGCAGGAAATTGCAGGAGCAAAGTCAAAAGAAGCTGATCAAAAATACACCAACTCCATGTTTTCAGATCTGGTAGCAATTCAGAAGGAAATATACAAATCAGCATATTAAAGAAATGCCCATACATCAGCCCAAGCAAGCACCAGAGAGCCCAAGCCCCAATTCTCCAAAAGAGCCCCGGAACCGCGGCGGGAGCCGGCTTGAGCCGCGGTTCCGCGGCGGTTTGGTCAGATCATCATTCCATTTTCAGGGCATAATTCTTATCTCAGTGGGTACACCTCATTTTGACACGTCAAATTCCAAAATTCTCCAGAAACTTCTTCCAGATCAGCAAAGAAGATTAATTAAGCTAATCCTAATTAAGCTCCTAACAAACTTCATCTAGAAGCTTTTCCTCAACAAAATTTTGGAGGGAAATTCAAATCTTGCTAACAAACTTTTGGAGGGAAATTCAAATTTAAATTCCTAGATCTAGGGTTTTGAGATCTATAAATAGGATCCTAGATCTAAAGGTTGAGGTTGTTCATTAATCATTAGTTAGTTCCTTAATCTTTACCTCTTTCTTCATCTTCTTCCAAAAGTCTAGTGACAAGACTTGTGCGAAACCCTAACCCTAATTCCATTCCAAATTCAAGATCTTGAGTACCAATCAAGCAAGAAGCCCTTCAACCTTTTAGGAGCGGAGCCGATTTCCAACCGAGCAAGTGATCCAAGCCGATCCGCGACTCACGGGGACGAGCGAAGCCAAATCGACGATCGAGTTCTTCCTCTTGTAGTTCTTGAGCGATTGTAACGAAATTGTTGATATAAATAAAGGTGAAATTCTTTAATCTTGCTTTCTTTTAATTCTTGCATCATGATTAGATCTCAATTTGTAATTGTTGTTCTTGTTGTGATGTTTGAGTTAAACTCCGCTCGTAAAGGAGCCGAGACGATCAATAGAAAGATGATGTAACAAATCTCAAAACGATTTTTAAGTCCTACGAGTTTTGTAAACCCTAGCAAGTTCAAGAATCGATGACCTAGTTTCGTTGCGATGCTTTCTTGATTGTTATCGCTCGAAATTAGGGATCTACGATCGTTTCTTGAAATTACTGGAGGCTAGAATGTGAATGATATCGATGAAAGAACAAGGGATAAGATGAAACCCTAGTTTCACAAGAAATCTCTAATTCTCGTCGATCATCATCGATCTAGTCTCAATTCATTGAAGGATAAGAATACGTAATTATAAGATTACATCACATCTATAGATCCAATCGATTCCTACGAGCCTCATTTAGATTCTTGATATTTGGTTGGAAAAATCATCAAACTATCAATTCTTGATTCTATTTTTTACTTTTATTAGATCTAGATTTTCTAATTCTTGAACTTCATCTACAAATCATGAATTGTTTTGTTTTCTCTTCTTTAAAGTTTCGACTCATCTAATTCAAAAGGCGAACTATTACACTGTCCCTGTGGACGATCCGCACTCACTAACAATCTACATCCGACACCGTAGTTGATTGCGGTCAAATAATTTTTGGTTGTGATTTCTATACAATTTTTCTCATTATACACATCAAGAATTCTTTTCAATCAAATGGCGCCGTTGCCGGGGATCATTTGATTTGATTTACACAACAAGAAATTATAACAATCATGAATCCACAGAGAAATGAGAACCCAGAGACATAGTATGCCAGACCGTGAGCAGGAGGCAAGTGGATGTTCTTGTTCTTCCAGTTTTGGGCGCACCGGCATTCTTCGATATTATAGGAGGTGTACCTCAATGTCATTTATTGAGATTTACGTTTGTGATCCGAGTATCACGCTTATATCGCTTGGATTTGAGTTTTGACGATTGAGCTTGTGATATGGTTTTCGTGCACCATGGGTGCACCCACTGGGTATTTACATTGTTTCCTGATTTAAAATCAGGAAAGTTTACAGAGGAGGCATCACGTGCTAGCACGTGACCAGCAGTCACGTGTTGGCACGTGACATTTAAAAGCAGCAGCAAAGGCAAATTAGTTCCCTGATCAAATCAAGGAAAAGGCTTCAGAAAAGGTCACGTGCTCACACATGACCAGGGGTCACGTGACGGTCGAGCAGCGGCCAGAAAACAGAGCGCAAAAAGGAGAAGGAAAGCTAGTTCCAGGGGTCACGTGCTTTCACGTAACCAGGGGTCACGTGCTTACACGTGACCATGGGTCACGTGGCCATACGTGACCGGCTTTCAAAGCCTCTCTATTTAACAGAATTAAATTCTGAACAACATTCTAATCTTTCCAATGGGGAATGATTATTTGAAACCGATTGGATTAAAGATTTAAAGGTGATTAAATATCACCTATCTATGGAAAAATCTCGAACATGGAAAGATTTCCCTTTTAAAATCTAACCGAAACAACAAAAGAATATTTTTGGATTTAAAATCCAATGGTGAATAAAATTCACCTAATAATCCAAAGGTCCAAATAAATGATGAATGCAAATCAAATCTCTAATGAATACAAATCAGATCCCTCAATGAATGATTGATCGAAACTAATTGATTCTGCTCCTTCTCCTATAAATAGGAGCCCAGAGATACACATATAGAGATATACGGAGAGAGAGAAAAATAGAGCCTGGAGACTTTGGAGAAATTTGGATCTTCTGCAAAAGAAAACCTTAGGTAAGAAAGGGGAGGCTTTCAAGAAAAAAGAGAATTTAATTCTCAAAAGAGTTTAACTCTGCTATTAAAAAGAAGAACTTAGTTCTCTCTTTAGCAGAGGATCTGCAAAGTGCACATCTTCCCATGAACTGAGAATTTTATTCTCATTGGGTTGAGATCCTGCCATGCAGATCCAAAGCATAGAGAGGGAATAGATGTTTGAGAATTTAATTCTCATAAAATTATAGGAATTTAATTCCTTCGAATTAAAATTAGGGTTTAACCCTATGTTATAGGAATTTAATTCCTTCAAAATGAACAGAGCCAGGGTTTAACCCTAGTTAAGAACTTAATTCTGTCAAAATAACAGGAATTTAATTCCCCTAAGAAAGAAGAAATTAGGGTTTAACCGTATGATAGAGTTCAGTTCTTCATATACACCAGGAATTTAATTCTTACTGAAGAAAAGCCGGGGTTTAACTCCACCTGAGAATGTAATTCTTCAAAAAGAAAAGTGGGAATTTAATTCCTCTAAAATTATAGTTAGGGTTTAACCCTATGAAGAATTTAATTCTTAAAAAGATAAAACACATCTTCAAACAGGCAAAGAATCAGGGTCACGTGTTACCACGTGACCCCTGAAAAGTTCCACAGAGAAGGGCTTTGAGGCAATGCCTCACGTGCCCCACGTGACCCCTTGGCAGAAACCCTAACAGACAAACATTTAAATGCCCGTCACGTGACAGCACGTGATGCTCCAAAGTATTCAATACTTCTGGCAGAATAAAATAAATTGAGGGCGCTCTCACGTGCTACCACGTGACCCCTCTTGCCTTAGTGTTTAACACTAAAGTTGAAACCTCTATATCCAGTGTTCAACACTGATTTTCTTAGTGTTTAAACACTAATTTGGAAAACTCTATATCCAATGTTCAACACTGATTTTCTTAGTGTTTAAACACTAATTTGGAAAACTCTATTTACAGTATTTAACACTGACTTTCTTAGTGTTGAACACCAACCTGGAAAAAAAAACCTGTTTCCAGTATTTAACATTGATCTGCCTTAGTGTTAAACACTAATTTGAAATCTCCACTGCCAGTGTTTAAAACTGATTTGTTTTAGTGTATAAACACTAATTAGAAAGCCCTGTTGCTGGTGTTTAACACTAACTATCCTTTACTGTTAAACGCTAACTTGTCAATCTCATTCTCAGTGTTCAACACTGATTGATCTTTAGTGTTTAACACTAACTTTAGCCCCATTGGCTAAGTGTCTAGAGGCAAAGCCTCTCCTCTAATGGACTAACAGAGGGCCAATATCCTAAACATGATTGGACTTAGCCCAAGCTGGCCATAAGTCCTCAATTCAAATCCAACTGAGCCAATGGGATCATAATATAATTAATTGGTCTTGGTTCCAAATTGGGCCAAAGATTATTTAATCTACCTCGGTTTAAGGGTACATCTCTTCACTCCTTTGATACTTGGCGTTGTAATTCCTCAACGTCTTCAAAGAGGTGACGGGTCCCGATGACCAGACATTGATACGGACTGTGGGGTCCTTAAACTCATGGACTACGACGTCCTTAACCTTGACCGTGATGTCTTAAAACTAACATTGGACTGTGGAGTCCTTAAATCCACGAACTACGACGTCCTTAACCTTGACCGTGATGTCTTAAAACTAACATTGGACTGTGGAGTCCTTAAATCCACGGACTACGACGTCCTTAACCTTGACCGTAACGTCTTAAAACTAACATTGGACCGCAATGTCCTTAAACTACCTATGGACCGCAATGTCCTTAAACTACCTATGGACCGCAATGTCCTTAAACTACCTATCGACCACAACGTCACTGAACTAAAAAACAGGGCTCCCTTAATTGCTCTCTTGTTGAATCTAAACGATCCCGTTAAGTTGATCTTAGTCTAAAACTAGACTAACGTATCCTTAACAAACGTTTAAGTCGATCTTAGTCTCAAACGGGGCTAACGTATCCTTAAACCCAAACCCCCAAACCCAAATCTAAGATAATACGGATTTGGACTAGTCCACGCCCTACGGGCGACGACATAACTCAGTCTCCGTATACAATCCACGGGCAACAAAACACAAAACAAACACACACGACACGAAGTGACCATCTGGAGAAGGAGAAAGTGGTTACCGCAGTGCGGTAGCGTAATTAACTGCAGAGGATTGCGTCTGCAGGGAAGAGCGTCCCCACAATCAAAAACCCCTCAAGCGAGGGGGAATCTGACGAAGTCTGTTACATCGGACGCATCCGTTTAAACCTTCGATATACGGTGCCATAAATCAACTTGGCATCTTCGGAGAGGTAGACGGATAGCACCAATTAGCATCTGCCTCGAATCTCTGGCGAGACTCCCCGCGTCGCTGCCGTCTTTTGGAGGGGAACAGATTCTAGAATGCCCGGTGGGACCTTTTCCTCTTTCCACACCACACTTCGTGTGTCGTAATTCGCGAACCAATCGCGGTTCGCTAATGGTTGCCCTTGGGTTTCGAAATACTAAGATTTGGCGTTTCGTTTGCTGCAGAAAGCAAAAGGATCAATGGCCGGCAACTGCTCGAACTGCTCCAGCTGCAAATGCAACCGACGCTCCGCCTCACCTGGAGGTGTAGCATATGGACCACAGGCTGCTTCCCTATTCACTATGCCTGTGGAGCAAGTGACTCAAGCTACCACCGGTCTATTCTTTGGGACCATGCTCCCGCCGGTGAACGTTAACATCCCAATGCCCGTACCAGAAGCGTCAAAGAAGTCGGTCTTTGATCAACTTGCTACTCCCACGGCCCCTCTCAGCGGGTCATCCAGGTCCTCGGTCTTCGCCAGACTAGGCCAAAATTCCTCTGGGCCCACAATGAAGCTTGCAATCCCGGAGAAGATTATTCCGAAGAGGATAACCATCCCTGCTCCTGAAGTCGTCAAGGCGGCTTCTCCTACCAAAAAGTCGGTCTTTACAAGATTGGTTGTTCCAGCTCCTCCTCCTGCTACCCAAAGAACATCGGTCTTTAACTGGCTGACACCAGCAGCGACCCCCCACCTACACAGGGGGCAAGACGAGGCTATCACCCTCACCGAGCCGACTCCATCAGCACGACATGCTCGACGTCGCTACTGGCGCTGAGTGAGGAAGGCCGGAGGCAACTCCCCTCCTGAGCTAACTCCTCCAGCCCCAACGACAGAAGTTAATGCTGCTGTTCCAACTGGGAACAGCTTTGAGATGCTAAATAAGATGCATAGGAATTCTCCTACCGCGGTGCTAAAAAGGTCTCCCCCTCCGCTGAAAAAGGCCACGGAAATAAAGCCAGAACAGCCCCAATCTCCTCAACGGCTATCTTCCAAAATCTATAAAGTCTGGCGGCAGACCCGAGACTCGGTGATCGATCCAAACTTCTCCCGCCAGCACAAGAAGATGAAAATCCAACAGGAAGTCAATCACCAGGCTAAGCCACGAAAAGCTGTCTGGGTGCCCACTTCAACGGCCCCCTCAACTTCCACTGCTCATAAAAAGAAGAGGCCAAAGAGGACCCCTGGGCCCGTAACGAAAGCTAAAAGCGCTGAGCCCAGACGCCCTAAGGCTGGGGGCAGGATGGTTCACACTGTATACATGGCGTCGGGGAAAGAAGATAGCCGCGCGTCCACAGGTCATAGATCGCTTACACGGTCGGTGACCAAAGCTCAGGAGCAGCAGCAAAAGCTCCAGGAAATGATGATCGCAATGGCCGTGCTTACTGGGCCGAAAGAAAGCCCTGAGGCGTCCTCGGATCAGCAACAAGAACAGGAAACCGACGCCGAGTTCCTCCGCAGGATACTGGAAAAGAAAGATAGAGAGGCTGCAGAACAAGCAGCCAATATAAAGCAAATAGCCCATTTATTCCAGGACATGGTGGGAATGATGATCCAACAAGACCCACCTGCTGAGGATCCTCCGATCGTCCTTGAAGACGACAAGGGAGAAACGTCAAATCCACTACCGGCTCTCTCAACGGCCAGGGAGGAGACAATCTCTAAGGCTGACTTGGACGACTATATAGCCCAGCAAATCCGGGCTCATCAGGCGACTGAGGCAGCTGGTCAAGTCGTAAAAACGGGGCGACCATATCCGAGCTGGTACGACCAAATTAAATATCCACCGGGTTATACAATACCAAAATTCCACGTGTATAAGGGGACCGGCAATCCCCACCAACATGTTGCCCTGTTCAGGACCCTTTGCGGTAACACCGGCGGTGACGATAAACTGTTGCTTCGCCAGTTCGTGGGCAGCTTATCAAAACTAGCGTTCGAATGGTATTCGGAACTCCCGAACGATTCCATCAAGACGTTCGCTGAAATGGAATTGCTATTCACCCAGCGATTCGCAAGCGCCAGCGAAGTTACTCCGATAACAGCATTAATCAATGCCAGGGTGAAACCAGGCGAAACGTGGGTCCAATACGCTATACGCTGGCGAAATTTGTGGTCAAAATGCGAAGAACGCATTGAGGAAGCGCCCGCGGTGGGCATGTTTGTGGGAACCCTAGACCCTCATTCAACTATCTCCCAGTTCATGATGTTCTTCAAGCCAACCACGTTTTAGGCTTTAATCGACAAGTTGGCCCAGATGGACTAGATGGGTCACAGACCGTCTCCCCCGAAGCCAGAGCCTCGGAGTGACAAGGGTAAAGGGAAGGCAACCTTCGTTGCGAATGCTCAGCAGCAACCTAGTGCCCTAAAGTTGGAGGATCAACTGGAAGAGAGACGACGGTATTATAATGAGAAGATGAAGCTCCCCTACTCGTTCCCGCGGGATAAGACAAAACGGTTATTCGAGCTAGCGGTACGCAACAGACTTATAAACTTGCCAAATCAAAGGCGACCGCCACAACCCACTGAGGTGAGTCACCCCAATTATTGCCCTTACCATCAAACGGTAAGCCACCCGATTGAGGATTGCTTCGTCTTCAAAGGATGGATTGAGGATCAATACCTCCAGGGAAAGTTTGCGCTGTCCGAAAAGTGGAAGGTGAATCCGCCACAGCCGCATACTCCTAAGAAAGCAGACACACCGGGGGCAACATGTTCTTTCATTGAGGAAACTCCATGGGAAGTCGTGCTATCGGCTAAAACCAGAAGGATGCTGAGTGATCTTCATGCGTGCCCAACAGTCGAATGGAAGAACCCGCTTGAACCTCAAATCATCAAAGAGATGCTAACGCCGCATCCAACTACGAAGAGCGGTGGTGATGACCCAAGTACTCACACCCAACCGTAAAAATCTTTGAAGAAAAAGAAGAAGAAATCCAAGAAGCCCGTGAAGCCTGGAGACAAGCGCACGGATTTACAGAAACAGATTGACGCGTTGGAAGAGTACAATCAAAAAGCGCGGACTCCCGTCACGCAACAAGAATTCCTCAACCACGTCTTTCAGGAAGAAGATGATGGAGAGAGCTCATCGGATGAATCCGAGGGATATGTGGCGAGTTGTCATGTGATCTCCCACTCGGAAGACGAGAAAACTCCTGGCACTGAGAGACTGGGGGCACAGCCTGAGCCGGAACTTATATGGACAACAGAGGAAATGATCGAAGCCTTTCTAGACGAGATTCGTTTGAAGAGTAAAGCCGATCAGGAGCGTGAGATGGCTGCATCGGAAGGAGCCAAGCGCAGGCGATTAAACGAAAGAGTCGAAGCACTCCCGCTAGATCAAAAGACATCCGATGTGAATGAAAACAAGTACAAGACGAGGAAGAGGTTCGCCAAAGCCATGTCAGTAGGGATGAAGCTACCACCCTCGGAAGAGAACGCGTTCGATGGGGCGGAGGGACACCCTAATTATTGCGCATATCATCGGAAAATTTCGCACCCCACCGAGGAGTGCGACGGTTTTAGGATATGGTGGCAGGGATATGTTGCTCACCAGCAACATTTTAAGCGCGTGAAACACAGAACTCGTCGGGAGCAGAGAAGTACAACCGACAGGCACAAAAGAACTACCGGCAGCTGTTACATGGTCAACGTCAGAGGATCACAAGTTCTCACCTTTGGGAGCGACTCTGATGAGGAAATGGCTTTGGGCCCTCCTTTAAAGAGTCCGTCTTAGGGAAAGGGGAAGAACCGGAGGCCTGCGAGAACATTCAGCTACGCAATCGCACGCTCCCGGAAAAGAATCTCGGACCCGCGAATGGCAAAGATAAGGGAAAGCAGAAGGTCTCTGGGGATATCGCCTTAGATGACCAAGTCATGAAAGAGCTGACTGCCAAAGAACCTCCCAGGCAGGGTAAGGTGGACTACAACATCCTAGCACACCTAAGGAAGCTACCTTCTCAGCTCAGCATTCTCGATGCCCTCCTATTATCAAAAGAAGCGCGAGATTCATTAATCAAGGCGTTACAAGAACCCGAGCAATTCCAAGCCTTCCTCGCCGCAGAAAGGATGAAGGATGAACTGGAAGAAGTGCACACGGCCGACATCACTTTCGGTGACGAAGACCTTCTCCTCGGGACGTGCGACCACAACCGTCCCCTATATGTCTCTGGATACTGCCATGATATCAAGATAGGCAAAATCCTGGTGGATAATGGATCCTCCGTCAATCTCCTTAATGTTCGGGTGTTGAAAGAAATCTACATGAGCGTGCAGCACCTCGCTCATGACAAAATTACCATCTCCGGTTTCGACTCCCAGTCATCACGGACTCTCGGATCTGTAATACTAACATTACTCTTCGGACAGCTCGTCACGGACATCAAGTTTCACGTCATTGACGCCAAGACCTGCTACAACGCCTTACTCGGTCGTCCTTGGTTACACGAGTACAACATCATCCCTTCTACACAGCATCAGTGTATGAAGTACATTAAGGATGGTTTCGAGTATACCGTAACAGGTGAGCTGAACCCATTCTCCTTGAACGAAGTCCGCAAGTACGAAGATGCAAAGTACTTTTTGCCAGACTTCGAGGATACAGAAAAGTGTCGCAAGCCGGAGAGCAAATCCGCCGCCACCATTCCTGTTTTCGGGAGTGATATCGAAGAAGAAGAAGAGATAGTTTACTCTTGGCCGTCTCGACGCAATGACCCGGGACGGTCCACCCCCATATTGATCTTCGGAAGTGACTCGGAAGATGAGATTAATGTTGTGTTCTCCAGTCGGCCGCCAATACAAGAGCTCCTTGGTGATGATCAGAGTTTGCAAATCACCATGATCCCGCCGGAGCACTACAAAGATCTTGACGCACTTGAAGCTTACAATGTGCAGGACCTGCAGACGTTTTACGTCCCTCCCAAGCAAAAGGGTGAAAAGGAGATCCTATTCTACCGGTCCACGGAAACAAGAGTCGAGAAAGAAATCTGGCATGGCGCGGATTCCACCCTCGACAGGCTTCAACCCATCCGTTGGCCCAGATATTACACAAACGGATTGAAAAGGCTATTGAAGCGCCAAGGGGTACCCTTAAAACAGACTACTCGACAAGCTCGATTCTATAATAGGATTTGGAATGTCCTTGGGACTCAGCGCAAATTGCCCAACGGAAGAATGGAAATGCTTGGGCTTAGATATGTGAGATCCGGGAAACGGGAGCGAGTCCACGGCAGCTACGCCATATATAACTTTGATGAGGAGGAGGACACCCCGTCAGGGAATGCTAACCCCTCGTCAAAACTGGATCCCGCGAGCGAAGTGCCGAGTCCGTCATTTGAAGAACAAGTGGACAAGCTTATCAGGAAAGCAGGTCAAAAAGCTCGGGAAGACCACAACCGCGAGATGGCCATCTACGAGAAGGCCAGGACGCAACATCTGTTTCAACAGGCTGCGAAAGATGAAAATGCTCCTCCCTATCAATCTGTTGTGCAAAAGGCCCGACGCAAAGGTAGAGACAAGCCAAAGAGCAGAAAAGGCGTTCGACAGCAACAAAGCAGGACCAATAAGTCATATGATCGGGTATTGCGCGGTCCGGATTTGTCCCTCATGAAGAAGATGAGTCGAGCGTATTCCTTCCCCCGAGACAAAATGAAGAAGTTACTCGAGCTCTCTATGAGACATCAAATGATCGCACTTCCAGAGTCTAAGCGCCCTGAGCAAGCTAACAAAGTTTCTTATCCGGGCTCTTGCTCTTATCACCGAGCCATAGGACACCCTATCGAAGACTGCTTCACCTTCAAGAACTGGGTCGAAGACCAGTACTAGCAAGGCAGGTTTGCTTTATCCAACAGCTGGAGGGTAACGCCGCCACAAAAGCACGAACCCAAAGTCGCAAGAGCAGAACCAGATCCACATCGATCATGGAAGCATATTCGCACCTGTTACATGATTACAATATTAAAAGAAGAGCCCGAGGACAGAGATGAGTTCCCTTGGTGCTTCGAAAACAATGACAATGAGGTAATCTCAGAATTGCCACCGGCTCCAAAAGAACTGGAAGATGGAATACATACTACTGCAGATAACCTTAAGAGGATTAAGTTGGGATCGGCAGACGATCCGCGACTGACATTCGTCAGCGAGCTGCTATCTGAAGAAAGGATGGCTGCATTAAAAGACGTGCTACTACAGCATAGAGATTGCTTCGCGTGGAACTATTCCGAGATGCCGGGATTAGACCCAGAGATTGCTGTGCATAAATTAGCAATATCCCCGGATATCAAGCCAGTCAAGCAGGCGCCGAGAAGGATGCGGCTCGAGCTTGAGATGAGCATCAACGCCGAAGTCCAGAAGCTGATCGATTCTGGATTTATCCAAGAAGTCCAATATCCTGATTGGATCGCCAACATCGTCCCGGTAATGAAGAAAAATGGGACGGTGCGCATATGCGTGGACTTTAGGGATCTCAATAAAGCATGCCCGAAGGACGATTTCCCAGTACCAGTAACCGAGCTGATGATAGATAACACGTCCACTCACGAGGTTTTCTCTTTCATGGACTGTTCATTAGGGTACAATCAGATAAAGATGCATCCCGAAGATCAGAAGCACACCGCTTTCCGGACTCCCTTGGGCATATTCTGCTACAAAGGCATGCCCTTCGGATTAAAAAATGCCGGTGCCACCTATCAGAGGGCCATGACAAAGATCTTTGATGATCTCATACATAAAATCGTCGAATGCTATATCGACAATCTCGTAGTAAAGAGCATGTCATATGAAGAGCATTTAGAGCATCTGAAGATCGTATTTCAACGCCTTCGGCAATATAATTTGAAGATGAATCCCCGCAAATGCGCGTTCAGAGTCTCCTTGGGTAAATTCCTGGGATTCATCATCCGACACCAAGGTATCGAAATAGATCCATCTAAGATCAAGGCGATCATGGAAATGCCACCGCCAAGGACTCTCAAACAGCTGCGGTCTGTCCAAGGGAAGCCCGCGTACATCCGGCGATTTATCGCCAACCTGTCAGGCAAGTGCCGTCCTTACAGTCACCTGATGAAGAAGGGAACTCCGTTCGTCTGGGACCAAAAATGCCAAAGCGCGCTAGACGAAATCAAGCAATACTTGCAGAACCCGCCGGTGCTGGCTGCTCCGGTCAAGGGAAATCCCCTCATTCTTTATACAACCGCCCTAGAAGGTTCTTTAGGCGCATTATGGGCGCAAGAAAACGACCATGGGAAAGAAAGAGCGCTCTACTATTTAAGCCGAGTTCTTCTGGGGGCAGAAAGCAATTACTTCCCTTTCGAAAAACACTGCCTGGCGTTAATCTTTGCGATAACAAAACTCCGGCACTATGCATTGGCACATGAAGTCCGTCTTATATCAAAGGTGGACCCTCTAAAATATCTAATGTCAAAAGCCATATTGACAGGAAGACTCACTAAATGGGCCCTGCTCCTGATGGAGTTTTCAATAACCTATCAGCCTCTTAAAGCAGTGAAAGGCCAAGCCATCGCCGACTTCCTTGCTGAGCTTCCAGTACCTGCCGGTTCTCCTCTGAATTGCGATTTGCTAGACGAATGTGCGTTTGATGCGATCGACGGTGGTAATACCCGATGGGAGCTTTTCTTCGACGGACCACCTTCCGTGAAGAAGCGCAAACAAAGTACCCCTATAATTAAATCGGGAGTAGGACTCGTCTTTGTAACTCCACAGGGAGGGATGATGCGCTTCGCTTTCTCCTTAACAGAGTCGAGGACGAACAATGAAGCCGAGTACGAAGCTTTGATAGCAGGCCTCGAGATCGCCATCGGCATGGGAATTGAAAACCTCCTCATATACGGGGATTCTCAACTAGTCGTTAGTCAAGTAAACGGCGACTATCAAACGTGCAAACCGGAGTTGGTGAAGTACGGCGAGAAGGTGCAGCAACTGTTGACCCAAATCCCCTTCCACACCTTGGAAAGCATACCGTGTGCCGAAAATAGCAAAGCGGATGCATTAGCCAAGCTGGCTAAAGAACTAGCTGATGAGAACCTCGATGATGTAAGAATCGTGGTACAAAGCCGTCGGGTGCTTGCCCCAGCAGAAATATCTCCGGAATCATCCGAAGAGAAGGGAGCAATTGAGCAGACAACCCTACAAATAAAAGACCGTGAGGAGGCTGAGGACTGGAAGGATGTCTTCATAGATTACTTTAAGTCCTACCGAATGCCCGAAGAAGCGTCTTCAAGACATCAGCGCATGAAACGAGCCCTGTCTTTCGCCTTCGTCAACGATACTCTGTATAAAAGGTCGTTCGACTCTTTGTGGTTGAGATGCCTGGGACCTGTCGAAGCGAAAAGGGTCGTTCAGGAAGTTCACGACGGACTCTGCGGTTCTCACCAAGCAGGACCGAAGATGAAACTGAAGAACAAACGACTGGGTTATTATTGGCCAACGATGATCCAGGACTGCATCAAGTTTTCGAAGCAATGCCACTCGTGCCAGATTCATGGGGACTTTATCCACCAACATCCAAATCCACTACATCCAACGGTGTCTAGCTGGCCATTCGAAATGTGGGGAACTGACATAATCGGCCCCATCGAACCAGCGTCATCCAGGGGACATCGTTTTATCCTGGTAACGACTGATTACTTCTCTAAATGGGCGGAAGCAGTGCCGTTAAGGGAAGTGATGGCAGAAAATATTCTTCATTTCTTCAAGACGCACGTCATTTATCGGTTTGGAACTCCGCGACAGATTATTTCTGATAACGGGCCAGCCTACAGAAGTCACAAGATCAGCCGCTTTGCGCAACATCATAATATAGACTGGAGGTATTCCTTAGTTTATAATCCGCGAGCTAACGGTCTCGCCGAGGCCTTCAACAAGACCTTGACGAAAATCATAAAGAAAACGACGTCCCGAAATAAGAAGGACTGGCACGAGAAACTACAGGAGGCTCTCTGGGCATACCGAACTACTTTCAAAACAGCATTGAACACAACGCCGTATGCATTGGTATTTGGTACAGAAGCAGTACTCCCCCTCGAAATAGAGCTACCTTCTTTACGAGTGGCAGTCCACCACGAGTTGACAGACGAAGAAAATGCTCACCTCCGGCTTGAGGAGCTTGATGCCCTTGATGAGGCCCGGCTCATAGCACAACAAAATCTGGAGGCTTACAAAGCAAAAATGACGCGCTCATACGAAATATTGACCAGGCCGAGGACGTTCCGCCAAGGCGAACTTGTGCTGATTGTCAGAAGACCTATCATCCCCAATCGCGCCAAGCGGGGAAAATTCGAGCCAAACTATGAAGGCCCGTACATCATAGACAAGGTCTACCAGGGTGGAGCTTATCTACTCAAGGATATGCACGGTGAAAGACCTTTCAGACCAGTGAACGGTCGCTTCTTGAAGAAATACTACGCTTAACGGGTCAAGGCCTAGGTCAATGACAGATGACGACGGCTATGTCCGCTCGCTATCTTCCTAAGCCCGAACTCTAAGTAGTAACCAGTATCCTTAACATCGGACCGAAACGTCCTTAAACTAACGGTGGACCGAAACGTCCTTAAACTAAAAGCGGACCGAAATGTCCTTAAACTAATATCGGACCGAAACGTACTTAAACTAACATCGGACCGAAACGTCCTTAAACTAACGGCGGACCGAAATGTCCCTAAACTAACATCGGACCGAAACGTCCTTAAACTAACGGCGGACCGAAATGTCCCTAAACTAACATCGGACCGAAACGTCCTTAAACTAAAAAAACCAGACCACTATGTCCTAAAACTTGCCGTTGACCGAGACGTCGATAAACTACGGTGGATTGCAATACCTCGAAGCCGATAAAAAAAAATAGAAATAAGAACGGTATGTCCATAAGCAAAAAGGGCACGGATGAAAACCCGAAAGGGCTCCGTGAGTAAAAACAGCAGGGCTGTCGGCTAGTGTTCGTGAAAACCCGAAAGGGCGCGACCTCGTAAAAAAAATATAGATGTAAAAAAAATAATAATAATAAAAAATTAAAAAAAGGGGGGTATGCCCGTAAGCAAAAGGGGCACGGATGAAAACCCGAAAGGGCTCCGTGAATAAAAACAGCAGGGCTACCGGCGAGTGTCTGTGAAAACCGAAAGGGCACAAACTCGTTAAAGGACACTTACAGGGCCCTCACGACCTTGTAAGGAGAAACCACCCGCGTGAGATCCTTACAACTCACAAAGGAGCAACACACTTAGGAGTCCTCACGAGTCCTAAGGAGAAATTACACTTGAGAGATCCTCACGACTCGTAAGGAGAACTCTCTTATGAGACCCTCACGGCTCATAAGATTTGAAAGTCTTAAGTCACAGAGACCTAAACCTGTGCTTAAGCAACCCCCACAACCTTCGATATTGCCCTACAAACGGCTCATACTGACCCTTGTATACAATCCACGGGCGCGAATAAACATTTGCCCAACCAAGTCCCATCCGTGGCTAGGGATATATTCATATGGCAAACAACCCCTGTAAGTCCTCTCGACTTATAAGGAGAAAGCCTTTTTGTAATATCCTTACGACTTGCAAGAGGACACGCACTTAGGAATCGTCATGATTCCCAAGGAGAAATATCTTTGTGAGACCCTTACGGCTTATGAAGTCACAAACCTTAGTCGATAGGATCCTTAACCCTATTTACTAAGCCACCTTTGTTCAACATCGACAGAGGCAAATGATGATTCGCTCCTGGCAATATCCCAGTTGTAGCGGTGCTGATGCCGAAATCGGTGTCTAAAATGCAAGCTTGCAGCGAAAAGGCTAGCGAGCCACACATGCATACGAAACAGCCGAAATGATAGGGCAACTTGCAATAAAAAAAAGAAACGACAAGTAAAAATGTATGCATGAGAAATAGCCGAAATGATTGGGTAACTCGCAATAAAAAGCAGCGAGTAAAAATAAAATAAATAGCCGAAATGATTGGGCACCACAAAAAATAGCCGAAATGATGGGGCAATCGCGACCTTCGCGATAAAAAAGTTGAAATGATGGAGCATCGCGGAAAAAGAAATAAAATAAAAATGAAATTTACGCCCTACAGGTGATATTACATCAATCCCTGTATACAATCCAGGGGCACAAACAAAGAAGGAATCGCACTCCTCCTCTCTCAGGTTTCATCAGAAGAAGAAGCCGAATCTCGATGAGTCATAGATAGCCTGGAGACTATCTCGATGTTCGTCTCACTACCAGCAGACAAAATATTAAGTAAAGCGGAACAACGACAACTCCCAGTTCCGTGACTCGACGGTGTACTCCCACTGAGAGTCAAATCCCAACTCCGTGAAATGCGGAAACAATCAACAAAATTCCTGGTTATGTGGAACGCAGATAACGTCACTCTTTGACCCCGTGTGAAGCATCCAGAGCGGAGCCTAGTCCTCGCAGAGCACGGCAGTGAACCCGTGTGAAGCATCTAGTGCAAAATTCCTGGTTACGTGGAACGCAGATAACGTCACTCTTTGACCCCGTGGAATACGACCAGAGCGGATCCTGGTCCTCGCAGAGCACGGCAGTGAACCCGTGTGAAGCATCCAGAGTGGAGCCTAGTCCTCGCCAAGCACGGCAGTGAACCCGTGTGAAGCATCTAGTGAAAAATTCCTGGTTACGTGGAACGCGGATAACGTCACTCTTTGACCCCGTGGAAAACGTCCAAAGCGGATCCTGGTCCTCGCAGAGCACGGCAGTGAACCCATGTGAAGCATCCAGAGCGGAGCCTAGTCCTCGCCAACCACGGCAGTGAAATCGTGTGAAGCATCTAGTGCAAAATTCCAGGTTACGTGGAACGCGGATAACGTCACTCTTTGACCCCGTGGAAAACATCCAGAGCGGATCCTGGTCCTCGCAGAACACGGCAGTGAACCCATGTGAAGTATCCAGAGCGGAGCCTATTCCTCGCCGAGCACGGCAGTGAACCCGTGTGAAGCATCTAGTGCAAAATTCCTGGTTACGTGGAACGCGGATAACATCACCCTTTGACCCCACGGAAAACATCCAGAGCGGATCCTGGTCCTCGCATAGCATGGCAATGAACCCGTGTGAAGCATCCAGAGTGGAGCCTGGTCCTCGCCAAGCACGGCAGTGAACCCGTGTGAAGCATCCAGAGCAAACACCGGATTGTGGAGTCCTTAAAATCCATGGACTATGACGTCCTTAACCTCGACCGTAATGTCTTAAAACTACCGATCAACCAGCCTGATTCTGTACTGATTCTACCTTGGTTTAAGGGTACATCTCTTCGCTCCTTTAATACCCGGCGTTGTAATTCCTCAACGTCTTCAAAGAGGTGACGGGTCCCTGCAACCAAACATCGGACTGTGGAGTCCTTAAATCCACGGACTATGACGTCCTTAACCTTGACCGTGATGTCTTAAAACTAACATCGGACTGTGGAGTCCTTAAATCCACGGACTATGATGTCCTTAACCTTGACCGCGACGTCTTTAAACTACGATGCTTTGAGCAACCCCTGACCCCGTGAAACACGGATAAGGGTGACCACATCCAGCACTTGCAAGTCCTCACGACCTGTAAGGAAGAAAAACTCTCTTGTGAGATCCTTACGACTCTCAAGGGTAAACCCGCTTAAGAACCCTCACGATTTTTAAGAAGAACTTACACCTATGGGATCCTCTCGACCCATAGGGAGAAAAACTCTTTATGAGACCCTCGTGGCTCATAAAGCGCGAAAGTCTTAGGAAGCAGATCTTAACCCTGAATCCTAAGTCATCGCTTCCCTGCGAGGAGATCAAGATAAATTTTTCGAAAAACACATTCAATGAAAAGAGACACACCACTGAAAAGAAAAATGTATCTTTTATTCATACACCAAAATGGATACAAAATACAATTCATGAAAGAACAAAAAGAAAATACTCTCATCCATGAGTATGTACAACAAAAAAGAAAGGAAAAGATACAAGTTTTTTTCAAGCCGGTGGGCGATTTAGCAATATGGTCAGCTCATCCTGCTTTTGTTGGGCCACGGCCTCAAGATTTAAGATCGCCAGAAGACGGGCCTCCGCCTGAGCCTGCTGGTCCTGATACGAAGCGAGCCGGCCTTCAAGCTCTTTCTCGGTGGCCTTATGAGCCTCGACCCTCTCACGAGTGAACGTGGCAGCTTTGTCAAGAGCCACCACCTCTCTGATAGACTCTTGAAGCACCTGTCAGAGTTCATACGCTTTGTTGGCCTTGGCAGTAAGACTCGCGTCGCTCAGCGGTTTAGAAGCCAGCTCCCTCTCCGAGAATTTACGGCCGAGCCTCTTCTCGCATGATGCCATGTTTGCCGCGCACCGCGCTATCAGCCCCCGCAAGTCCTCCTTTGCAGCTATGACCTCCGAGGAAAGACGGGAACATTCAAGTGCGTGCAAGCAAGCCTCCACCTGCCGACAGAACTCCACCCAGACTCGCACCACCTCTTCGCTATGGTAGGTGGCAAGAAAAGGAAGAGAACCATTAGCCTCGGCAGCAAATGCTTCAGCTGTGGTTGCACTGCCAGCATGAAGCTCCTCGATCAAAGATGACAGAGAGACAAGGCTCAGTTGGGCCAAGCGTTCTGAAGCTCGCAAATCATAAGGGTCGGGCGGCATGACGACTCATGATTCCAACGATATTGGAGCTGGCAAGGCTGTTCAGAATTGAAAAATATTAGTAAGACTCTTAAACAAAGGAACAAATGAGGCTATACCGAAATGTCACCTACCCACGGTCATGCAAGAAGGAGCCGAGGGTTCCTCTGGCCCTTCGAGAATCTCGACCTCATCATCGGCCTCCAAAGCTGTAGAGAACATCAATGTCAATACGCGAAATAACAACGATGCTATGAGAAATGATGAAACACCCACCTTGTCCAGATGAGAGGACGAGGCGTTGAGGAGATATCGCCTGCGGAGCGGCCATATCCAAAAGACGCTGGAAGGATTGCCGAGGAGACAGATCGACAATGGAAGCTGCCAATCCACACAATTCTGAAAAGACAAAAGAGTTCAGGTAATAGAAATATTACTGGCTCAAAACGTGGAAGGTTACCTTCGACACTCCTCCCATTCTGAGCCGGGGGGATAGCGGCTTCGACAGCCTCTGCCAGAACCTCGGGCTCCAACAAAGGGAGGGTAGTCCTGACTACCTCTATCTCAGCTTCTGGGCCGCCTTCGGGAAGAGCCGTTGGAGCGGTATCCTCCAAAGGAGCCTCCCCCAAGGGGGCAAGCACGCCCTGATCAAGAACTGCCGTTGGAGGCTCTACCATAAAGAGGAGCAGCCTCATCAGCCCCCTCCACATCGAGCAATGCTTCATCGGGAATTTCGGCAGGCTTCAGCTTCAATGAGCCCATAGGGAGCTCCCCCAACGTCGAAGATTCTGCGCAATTCATATAAGAATAAGGATACACATATACAGGCGTAAATAATCTGAAAAAACTACAAAAAAGAACAACAATGTACCGATGCGTAAAGAAGCCCTCAATATGGCTTCTTCAAGCCGCTGCTCCTTTTCAAGGAGGCGTGCTCGCCGAGGTTCAAGGGTAGACTCATGGCCGCCGGTCCATAAAGAAAGTGCGTCCGCTGCATCTTCTGAAGCGGCCTGCTTCAGGGCCCTTTCCCCCCATTCCTGCAAAGGACCGATAAACCGCCGCCGAATCCACGAAGGGTCTTTGTAAAAGATTACAGCGGGATAGGACTTCTTCGGAACCCTAGCGTTATGAGACGCGTCTTTGGAACATCGTATGGCCTCGGCCAACTGTGCGGCTTCCTCATCGACCGAACTCGGGAAGAGAAGTCCAGCGTCTGACTCTTGCAAGGCCAATGGTTCATCTTCAAGAATAGGCCCAGACTCTGCCAAAGAATCGAGCAAATTGATGGCCGCTTTCCTCCGCCGCTTAGACCCAGAACCGGTCGCTGAGGATGACCGCTTCCTCCCCCATGAAGCCTTAGGGCGGCGCCGACCTACATTGCCCTCGACACCCTCATCCCTATTACTCTCGCTCGGTGCCACAACCGAGGATGACACCGCCATTGTCGACGCCACGGGGGGCCGTGCTGCCACTGGCGGTGGTGCTACTACTGGGGCCCGTCTACCCGGCGATCGGGAACCCCTGGCATACCGGCTGTTGGGGTAAGGTCTACCCCCGACTCCCCCGGAATGAGCGCGGTGCCAATCTCCCTCAGAGGGAAGCGGACCGGAGCCCTAGGTCGCAGTCTAGCTCCCGGAACCTGAGGAGGGGCATCATGACCAAGAAGCACCCTTCTCGCCTCAAGAATAATCGGGCTGACTCGATGCAGATACCAACCCATAAACGATCCCACGCACCGGGGTGTGTGCTCAGCCTCAGGGATCATGAAGTAGGAGCCAGTGTTCAACCTCACAAAATGATGAGCGGCATCGCGAACGGCATCAAGTGAAGGGACCGGCGCAACTACGAAAGCCTCAAAGGGAACGCCCTGATCGTATCCAAGCTGTCGGGCGAAACGCCGCGGATTGTATCGCATGAAAAGAGCCGCACTGTCCTGGCGAAAGACCAAATAGCCTGGCCTGATGGTATACAAGTACACGGCCTCTCGGGGCTTCAAAGAGGGTGCATTGTCTTTTGACCCGTCCCAGAGTTGTTGAATTGGACCTGAGGGAATAGACAAGACCCGATCATTAAAAACTAGCCCGCCAGCTGCGGCGTGAGGAGAAATTAGCACCCGAATAGCCCCAAGTTGAGTCGGGTCAGCAGCAGAAGTATCCACCAATCGCATAAGTCGCGGGAAGGGGTAGGCGTCATAAAATGCGGGCCTCTGATGCATAGCGAAAGCCCCCAGCACATGCATTTCGACCCAGGACGTGAAATAATGAAGCGAAAAGTTTACTACATCCATGCCGGGAGTAGAGGTATTAGCTGCGGTGCTCAGCCCATGATAAAGGTGCGCCAAAGCCGGGATGCCGATGGCCAACCGTGTCCCCTCAGCGATACAATAAGCCGGGTAGATAACCGAAGCTCTCATAAAGTGACGATGCATGGGGATGACAAACCAACTGAGCCAAACACTAACAAACCCCATGAAGAACGTCTCCTCCTCCATGCCGGGAGCAGCAATGGATTCAAAAGACGTTGGCGACATAATAAGGATGTAGTACTGGGGTAGATCCGATTCAGTGGTCGGCAACTTCTTCGGACCGAACCCAAAGGGGTCTCTAATGCTGGGGAACTTCGGAGTTGTCTTCGACAAGACGTCCTCACGAAGGAAACAAGCAATGAAGCTTTTGAAAGTAACACCCTGCGCTTCGGATTCGGTGAACAGTCGGTCGAAGATACCCAGCGCCCTGATCAAGATGGGACGCTTGTGGCGGACGACATTCTCAGTAGACAGGCTGTCAACCAGAGCAGGCTCGGGCTCAAAGATGTACTCGTCAGAGGGCAGCAACTACTCATATAGACTACCTCTGATCGGCAACCCTGAGATGTCATAGAATTCGGCCAAAGAGATCGAGACCTCACGGTCCCCTAAGAGGAAAGTGCTTGTGGGGAGGTTCCACTGGTTCAAGAACGCCTTAACCTACCAAACGTGCGGGGACTGGTAGTGAAAGAGCGACGCGTATATCGCCTGGTAAAGCCCTACTTTCTGTTGCTGCCCGCGATGGGCGGACAGGATGTAACGAGTCCAGAGAAGGTACCCCGTAGGGTGTCGAGGGGTGAGCCCTATCTTGTAGATTTTCCCCCATGGTTGGGCCTCACCCTGGCAAATGCGCAGCCCCAGAATGTCTATAGCCAGGATCGGATGGTTCGGGATACCGGTCGTCGAAGGCTCGAGCCTCCCCGTTGGAGTCCAGTTGGGCATCTCCACAGCAAAGACCGTCCTCGGAGGGTCCATCGGCAAAAACGGGAAAGTAGGCTCTGTTGGTATCGCGCAGAGGAAACTCCGGCGACCCCGGATAATATGGCTGTACCAAGTTCCCTATAGAAGCAAGTTGGTACAGTTCGGGTCATGAGCCCGGATCATCGCCATCGCTTCCTCATCGGACGGTGATTGAGGAAAAGCGGCCTCCGAACGAGTAAAGGGAAAACACGGAGCAGAAGCCATCGCACCTGAAATCGTATGGAAGAAGACCGTCAAAAGCAAAGTCAGCGATATATATCCCTGCATGAACATGAAGACTAGTGAAAGAAAGCAACAGTAGATTTTTCTGGGGCCGTTGGCTACAAAACACATGGGCCCCATAGAATCAGGTTGACGGCTCGTTAATAATGAGATTAAGCAATTGTAATAAGACAAAGGGGATATCCTCATTAAATAGGCACTGGGTTTCAAATGGCCCTACACATTCTCCTAAAGGAAAAATCTACCTTGGGCTCTACAACAAATCAAACAAGATCAGGAGAATTAAATTCCCACAAAAGACATCATTGCAACCGTCTTCTTCACTGATCACAGAAGGAAACCCTAAGAAGCCTCTACAGGGAAGAACTTAGTTCTTCACAGCAATTAAATTCCTTTTGGAAAGGAGAATTAAGACCCCAGAAACTTTTTTCTGTGAACGGAGTTAAACTCCATGGATTTGAACTGTCATCATCATCTCCTTGGAGGATCAGATGAACCCTAAAAGAGATTTACTGCTGAAGATTAATTGGTTTCATAGGTTCATATTTAGAGGAATGAAACCCTCGCTATGGATTTAAAATCCAGAAGGACATGAGAGTTCATCGTTCGTTCGAGAGCATTACCTGAAGAAAAGAATTCTTTTCGAACAGACTTAAACTCTGAAAATAGTTCGAAGCAGAGAACTAAGCTCTGGAAACGAGAATTAAATTCTTAAGGAAAAAGTTTGCAAGGAAGAAGATGAGCAAAGTGGAGGCTCTTCTGAAAGGACATGGGTATTTATAGGATGTGATGGGGACGCTTCATCTCCCCAAATCCCTAGAGGAATCCAACGGTCACAAAAGTGACATCGTTGCACTCACCTGCAGACACGTGAGAACAACGCTGTGGGTGCATTTGTTTCCTGATTTAAAATCAGGAAAGTTTACAGAGGAGGCATCACGCGCTAGCACGTGACCAGCAGTCACGTGTTGGCACATGACATTTAAAAGCAGCAGCAAAGGCAAATCAGTTCCCTGATCAAATCAAGGAAAAGGCTTCAGAAAAGGTCACGTGCTCACACGTGACCAGGGGTCACGTGTTGGCACGTGACGGTCGAGCAGCGGCCAGAAAACAGAGCGCAAAAAGGAGAAGGAAAGCTAGTTCCAGGGGTCACGTGCTTACACGTGACCAGGGGTCACTTGCTTACACGTGACCATGGGTCACGTGGCCATACGTGACCGGCTTTCAAAGCCTCTCTATTTAACAGAATTAAATTCTGAACAACATTCTAATCTTTCCAATAGGGAATGATTATTTGAAACCGATTGGATTAAAGATTTAAAGGTGATTAAATATCACCTATCTATGGAAAAATCTCGAACTTGGAAAGATTTCCCCTTTAAAATCTAACCGAAACAACAAAAGAATATCTTTGGATTTAAAATCCAATGGTGAATAAAATTCACCTAATAATCCAAAGGTTCAAATAAATGATGAATGCAAATCAAATCTCTAATGAATACAAATCAGATCCCTCAATGAATGATTGATCGAAACTAATTGATTCTGCTCCTTCTCCTATAAATAGGAGCCCAGAGATACAGATATAGAGATATACGGAGAGAGAGAGAAATAGAGCCTGGAGACTTTGGAGAAATTTGGATCTTCTGCAAAAGAAAACCTTAGGTAAGAAAGGGGAGACTTTCAAGAAAAAAGAGAATTTAATTCTCAAAAGAGTTTAACTCTGATATTAAAAAGAAGAACTTAGTTCTCTCTTTAGCAGAGGATCTGCAAAGTGCACATCTCCCCATGAACTGAGAATTTAATTCTCATTGGGTTGAGATCCTGCCATGCAGATCCAAAGCATAGAGAGAGAATGGATGTTTGAGAATTTAATTCTCATAGAATTATAGGAATTTAATTCCTTCGAATTAAAATTAGGGTTTAACCCAATGTTATAGGAATTTAATTCCTTCAAAATGAACAGAGCCAGGGTTTAACCCTAGTTAAGAACTTAATTCTGTCAAAATAACAGGAATTTAATTCCCTTAAAAAAGAAGAAATTAGGGTTTAACCTTATGATAAAGTTCAGTTCTTCACATACACCAGGAATTTAATTCTTACAGAAGAAAAGCCGGGGTTTAACTCCACCTGAGAATGTAATTCTTAAAAAAGAAAAGTGGGAATTTAATTCCTCTAAAGTTAAAGCTAGGGTTTAACCCTATGAAGAATTTAATTCTTAAAAAGATAAAACACATCTTCAAACAGGCAAAGAATCAGGGTCACGTGTTACCACGTGACCCCTGAAAAGTTCCACACAGAAGGGCTTTGAGGCAATGCCTCACGTGCCCCACGTGACCTCTTGGCAGAAACCCTAACAGACAAACATTTAAATGCCCGTCACGTGACAGCACGTGATGCTCCAAAGTATTCAATACTTCTGGCAGAATAAAATAAATTGAGGGCGCTCTCACGTGCTACCACGTGACCCCTAAGTTGAAACCTCTATATCCAGTGTTCAACACTGATTTTCTTAGTGTTTAAACACTAATTTGGAAAACTCTATATCCAGTGTTCAACACTGATTTTCTTAGTGTTTAAACACTAATTTGGAAAACTCTATTTACAGTGTTTAACACTGACTTTCTTAGTGTTGAACACCAACCTGGAAAAAAAACCTGTTTCCAGTATTTAACATTGATCTTCCTTAGTGTTAAACACTAATTTGAAATCTCCACTGCCAGTGTTTAAAACTGATTTGTTTTAGTGTATAAACACTAATTAGAAAGCCCTGTTGCTGGTGTTTAACACTAACTATCCTTTAGTGTTAAACGCTAACTTGTCAATCTCATTCTCAGTGTTCAACACTGATTGATCTTTAGTGTTTAACACTAACTTTAGCCCCATTGGCTAAGTGTCTAGAGGTAAAGCCTATCCTCTAATGGACCAACAGAGGGCTAATATCCTAAACATGATTGGACTTAGCCCAAGCTGGCCATAAGTCCTCAATTCAAATCCAACTGAGCCAATGGGCTCATAATATAATTAATTGGTCTTGGTTCCAAATTGGGCCAAAGATTATTTAATCTACCTCGTTTTAAGGGTACATCTCTTCACTCCTTTGATACTTGGCGTTGTAATTCCTCAACGTCTTCAAAGAGGTGACGGGTCCCGATGACCACACATTGATAAGGACTGTGGGGTCCTTAAACTCATAGACTACGACGTCCTTAACCTTGACCATGATGTCTTAAAACTAACATTGGACTGTGGAGTCCTTAAATCCACGGACTACGACGTCCTTAACCTTGACCGTGATGTCTTAAAACTAACATTGGACTGTGGAGTCCTTAAATCCACGGACTACGACGTCCTTAACCTTGACCGCAACGTCTTAAAACTAACATTGGACCGCAATGTCCTTAAACTACCTATGGACCGCAATGTCCTTAAACTACCTATAGACCGCAATGTCCTTAAACTACCTATCGACCGCAACGTCACTAAACTAAACAATAGGGCTCTCTTAATTGCTCTCTTGTTGGATCTAAACGATCCCGTTAAGTTGATCTTAGTCTAAAACTAGATTAACGTATCCTTAACAAACGTTTAAGTCGATCTTAGTCTCAAACGAGGCTAACGTATCCTTAAACCCAAACCCCCAAACCCAAATCTAAGATAATACGGATTTGGACTAGTCCACGCCCTACGGGCGACGATATAACTCAGTCTCCGTATACAATCCACGGGCAACAAAACACAAAACAAACACACACGACACGAAGTGACTATCTGGAGAAGGAGAAAGTGGTTACCGCAGTGCAGTAGTGTAATTAACTGCAGGGGCTTGCGCCTGCAGGGAAGAGCGTCCCCACAATCAAAAACCCCTCAAGCGAGGGGGAATCTGACGAAGTCTGCTACATCGGACGCATCCGTTTAAACCTTCGATATACGGTGCCATAAATCAACTTGGCATCTTCGGAGAGGTAGACGGATAGCACCAATTAGCATCTGCCCCGAATCTCTGATGAGACGCCCCGCGTCGCTGCCTTCTTTCGGAGGGGAACAGATTCTGGAACGCCCGGTGGGACTTTTTCCTCTTTCCACACCACACTTCGTGTGTCGTAATTCGCGAACCAATCGCGGTTCGCTAATGGTTGCCCTTGGGTTTCGAAATACTATGATTTGGCGTTTTGTTTGCTGCAGAAAGCAAAAGGATCAATGGCCGGCAATTGCTCGAACTGCTCCAACTGCGAAAGCAACCGACGCTCCGCCTCACCTGGAGGTGTAGCATATGGACCACAGGCCGCTTCCCTATTCACTATGCCTGTGGAGCAAGTGACTCAAGCTACCACCGGTCTATTCTTTGGGACCATGCTCCCGCCGGTGAACGTTAACATCCCAATGCCCGTACCGGAAGCGTCAAAGAAGTCGGTCTTTGATCGACTTGCTACTCCCATGACCCCTCTCAGCGGGTCATCCAGCTCCTCGGTCTTCGCCAGACTAGGCCAAAATTCCTCTGGGCCCACAATGAAGCTTGTAATCCAGGAGAAGATTATTCCGAAGAGGATAACTGTAAGTGCACGGCGGCGTCCCGGTCGTCAATCCGACGGCCAAATGCGGAAACGGTGATAAACTTTAATTTTGCGAACTTAGCAAACCGGCACCACCGCGCACTAAGCCCCGGATCGGGCCATTAAACTAGATCTAGCAAAGTAACAAGATAGGGAAGAGATATACCAAGTGATCCGAGTCCTCCGGTCTTCTCGTCATCATCCCGATCTCCCGCGGAAACTCCGGTCGTCGCATCCTTGCCGGAAGGGCACCACATCGTCTGCATCTTTTACGGGCTCCCACCTCAATACCGAGGCAACTCGGGCACGAAGCTAGCAAGTCGACGTGCCCAAGGTTTGCTGTAGAATGTGTAGTGCTTTGTCTCTTTGGGGTTATGTTTCCTTGATGGAGGAATGGAATTTTCAAGTGGAACTCTCATTTATCAAGCATGGAATGAGATGATAAATTTTCCTCACCAAAATGAAATCTCTCATTTTTCTCCTCTCCTCAAGTTGTGGCCGGCCATAGGAAAATGAGAATGGTGGAGGGATAAATCAAAACTCATGAAGGGAGGTGAGTGTAGGATAAAGAGAATGGTGACCATATCCAAAAACATCATCATAACAAACATACATCCAAACCTTAACCTTTCAAATCTCATTTAAAGCAAGTGATGGTGGAAAAGAAAAGATGCCATCATAATCAAAGCATTTGCAAGAAACCCCTCCACTATGTGTTATTTGCAAACTTGCAAATAACCCCCTCCATCGGAAAAGTCCGGCCGGGAAAGAACAAAGGAAAACCGGCCGGAATGGAATGCAAACTGGCAACTCCAGAAAACTGGTCCCGTAATAAATTACAGGAAAACCCCAATACTGTGCATACACACCCGCATCTGTATTCCGACCGGATACAAATGCAATGAGACAAAATCTACACTGTACTATACTAGGATCCGGCTTAAACCAAAGCCGGCTAGTAATATCCGTCCGATCCTGATCCGTGCAATACCGCACGTATCTGATCGAACCCTGCCATATATCTATACGGCCTCTAGTACAAACCGTCCGATCCTGATCCGTGCAATACCGCACGTATCTGATCGGACCCTGCCATATCTCCATACGGCCTCTAGTACAAACCGTCCGATCCTGATCCGTGCAATACCGCACGTATCTGATCGGACCCTGCCATATCTCCATACGGCCTCTACAGCGTTTCGCCCGAAAGCTGAGTAACTGAATGTGTGGTGGACTCTAAAGACTCGTCAATACTATGGCTGTGGATTTAACCACTAGCACGTCAGAGGTATAAGCCAATACGTAACGGGCCACCAGCTATTGACCAAAAGGGACGTCGATGAGCGAACTCATCCTGACACCCTACTGAGCCTGTCAGTGACAATATCCGTACAGTCCGGTCCGTTCGTCTATGAGCATCGCATGGCGGGCCTAGGGGGTGGGTAAAAGCCAGACCCCCAAAAGCGGTACAAGTCGTGTCGGAGTGTAGCCCAGAACACCCTGAGATACTACTGGAATACCTACCAGTAAATCTCCTGCCTTGGCCAAGGACTTCGTGTAATGGCTCTCCTAGACACAGCGCGACCTCACCCCCAATACCGGGAGAGACGAACCCCTGAAGATCCGCTCACTGCCTCCATGTGGCTCGGGACTGTACCCAACTAAAACCTGTTTGCACGACTCCTTTGAGCCGTGGTAGGGTAGTAATCAAAGCACAGTGGGAACTCACACGAGACAAATGATGATCCCCAGGTCGATGAACTAACCTGTACACATGTCACCTGGGAACTGCTATCTGACGTCAGGTATAAGACCAACTAGCATGTTCCCGGCGAGTCCTATCCGGTGTACTCATAACCCAATGAGCACCTGTATACATCTTAGGTGAACCAACAAACACCAGTGGCTTGTGAGACCGGCCACCGCCCCTCGTCGGGGTCTCGACTGTATACACTAGTCTACTCTGGAGAATCGATGCCCTGTCTCGAAACTCCCACGACTAGGGACCATTTAAGGATGTGCTTGTAGACCCCAGCTCTCACGTATATGATCGCCCTCATACTGCTGGCAGTCAAGCAAGAATCCTAGGGGCTCTATCAACGTGCAACAGTGACCTGTCAGGTCACCTAAAGCAGTACACGATGATAAAGGTAAACCAGATTGCATACTATCATCTCGAGTAAGACTGTCGTACCGGGATAGGTCCTCCCTCAATCATTGCAATCACGTGCCTGTGATCCAATAATTGACTCTGAGGGCACTATCTCCAACAATCTCCCACTTGCACTCAAGGCTAATTATTGCGATGTCGCATACTCACAGCCCGTGTGATACCGAACACCCAACTCCTCTACTAGTCAGTTTCACAAAGCTCGTTTGCGAGACTATTGCGTTCGAGGAATAGCCTCAGCGAGTGGATCCGCTCTGATGTTTCTTTCTATGTCTCTCTATATCTCAAGTTCGCGGAGAAAGCCATCTCTCGAAATGAGCAATACCTGTCTTAGAATGTCTGGATGTCTGATGGGACCGAGCTCATAGATGAACTCCAAATCCAAACTTCTTAGACTGTATCGTCAACTGAACTTAATCAGTATCCTGTGCCATGCCACCCTCAGTATTGCCTTGGACCACCTGTCCAAAATACTGCCCCTCGTCAGAGGGAAAACCATAACTCTGATAACCTCCTTGTCGTCCATGTCACCTTGGAAGCCTGGAATGATAACTGTCTCCCAAATGAGGCTGTCGTTATCATATCCCTAGAACATCCACTTATGTTCTAAAGCTGCTTCCGACTGTTTTTCCAGGATTGGATCAATGTTAACTTATTGCATCTACTGCAAGAACAACATCTGGTGTGGTACTTGACATATCATGATTGACTCAATTGCCTAAGCAAGTGATCTGCCAATCATGCACATCCCTCTCTACTTTAGTCTATAAGACACCTTTTAGAGAGGGTGACTCCATTACCTGCAGGTATACTACCGTGCCAGGAGTCGTCCATTCTAAATACTCTTAGAATGCTGTCTAAGCACCCAGATTGGGAAACCACCCAAATCTAGATCTAAAAACTATAGATCTAGTAACCAGTATGTCTGATATAATGTCCAAGTCCCTTGTGGAGAAACCACTGTGTGACGACCAAAGTATAACCGATCGTAGTATAGGAATATCACTTCCTACTACCTTCTCAACAGATCCATCCCCTATTCTGATGACGTCAAACCTATGACTGTCATATCAGAAACAGATGATCTAACTCCGCTATATCTGCTTTAGTCTATAGACATAAGCCTGATGTCCACCAATGCTTCCGCTGCTCCCACTGACTACGAAAACCCTCTGGCAGAGTCATATAGATGTGCACTTCTAAAGCTAGTTTAGAACGACGCTATACTCATCCTCCTGCCGGGTCTCGCAGTCTGGAACAACAACAATGGCAAGTGTGGGTAAGGAAGAACTTCCCTGTCACCGTCCTTGAGGCTACCGGAGTACCTCTCGGGTGCCTGAAGTTACCCACCTTATCTGCGGAGTGGCCAATGGAATGTCAAATCAGATTGAATCTTTAGGTTCCTTATCAAATCTTCAGTAATCGTTTGCGGTTCTGGAATCACTTCCAGTTCTACCATACTCCCACTACTGTTTTTGAAAAAATCCATTTTTTTATTAAAACTGTGGCGAGTCAAGAACAATATCACTATTGATCTTTCTTATGGTAGAAAGTCAACCCTCGTCATAGCCTGGGTCAACCCACAAACAGCCATTACAGAAACGTGCCTTGAGTTACCCAGAGTCTGGTTTTAATCATAAGCCGGACAACTCCCCGTACCTTAACAATGTTAAGATATGAACTGTACTATATCCAATATAGAACCAGAGGCACTGATTTAATTGAACCAGATTCAAATCATGCAGCTGTCTCCAGTGCATGTCAACTAAATGGAGTGAGGCCGATCAGCGTTACTCAACTTAGGAATGCTTCCAATTATGAGTAACCTGAAAGAGAAGCAATTTCTCTTTATCATTACTATCAACTGAATACCATACACAAGTATCTACATCTTCGATCACCTTGAAGAATCCCGATACTTGCTACACCTGGTTCTCTACTCTATTCAAATACCTATAACTCCTCAAAACTTAGACCTTGTGTTTCTACGAAACACATGTCTAGGAACTAGAGAAGTTAAAAGTAAACAGAATATAGTATGAGGACCAACCCCTCTGTCCTAATGGACACTGGACAACATACAATACTCTGTATAAGTCCGCCGAGTCTAACAACTCTTTCACTGCGTGTCGTAGGTTGAAAACTGTACTTATGGTTAAGAAGAATTACACCGCTGTTTAATGCTCCTTACCTAACCATCCACTGATATAGGTAAATGTCATCGACATAATATCAAAAGGTATATCTCACTCTATGAAAATACACGTACAGATATATCAATTTGAAATTGGTGCACAACAGCGGATATTCAAAACCAAATATTTGCCGACCGGCAAACAGCCCAGGTGATCTCCTCAAATATCACCGATTACAACGAATCCCGATATAATGAGGATGCTCACTCAATTCCCAATAACTTACTCCCACTCATCATCTGTAAAACCATACAGATGTGAGAATCAAACCTGGTAAATACATACCGTGGAGCAAGTGTCCAATCGGGAAATCAGTTCTCTATTAACAGTACACAGTGAAACCGAAACATTGAAATGTTTCGTTGGGGTATCCCGGTATTCCTAGTAATGCCTCTTCCAGATTCATGACTGTAACCGTACAGTTCTTTGCCACCTCTCCAAATCCCTTTATTATGTCTTTAGTCATTACCTTCTGCACACCCCTTTAGGCCAATTGGTTTTCTTCCTTCCCTACCGTTCGGCACCAGCCTATGGTTTGGAAGAAGACTATCCAATAAGCATAATGGGTGTACTGTCCTAATCCTAGGAGCACTCGCAATGCGAGAGAAGGTGAAGATAAAAGACAACTGAATAAACCTTATTCCTATTTCTCCTGGACCAGAATCCATCCCCGAACTGGAACAAGTTCCTTTCGAGTTCGTATATAACCATACGATGGATTATCCAATAAACTGTGGATCTTCGTAGTGATACGGAGTGTCCTGGAGAAATACAAAGGTGATTTAGGATTGGCGAAGAAATACTTGGTTTGGTCGTGAATATCAGTCGCAATTTACTTTGCCCTCTTACTAATCCCTTGCTTTGTCTTAATCTTAATACCTTCTGCACACCATCGTTATGCTAATTGGTTTTCTTCATTCCCCACTGTTCGGCACCAGCCTAAAGTTTGGAAGAAGACTATCCAATTTGCGTAATAGGTGTACTATCTCCTAAAATCAGGAGTACTCGTAACTTGAGAGGAGGCAAAAAGGAAAAGACAACTGAATAATCCTATCCGTTTTCTCCAGAACCGGAAACCATCCTCGAATTCCTTTGAGTTCGTATCTAACCATACGATGGTTTTGTCCAATGGAAGTGGACGTTCGTAGTAATACGGGGTGTCCTGGAGAAAAGGGTAAAAGTAGGAGTGGCAATGAGGTCTGCAACTCTGACAATCCAAAAGCCAGTGTTAAGAAGGTTCGGTCAACTTGGTCACTGAGTCATAGTCTAGGGTCGGGTCAATGGTCGCTGCCAAGAGAGAGAGAAAAGAAACACTCAGCGTGCACTCTAACCAAGATCAGAATGGTTACCAATTTATCTAATCTGGAAACCTCCCACTGTACCTCAAATTCTCCTCCAAACCTGAAAGAAGAATTAGTCGGGGTCACCCGAGGAGTAAACCAACTCATCAGTGGGAATCGGGATCCAACTCTCATCGCATGATAACGTGACGGAATCCGCTCACGGTATCACACTCCAGAAGGTATGCGCATATCTGGCAAGTTTCAGTTCTTTTGAAACTCCCGATGTGGATTTTTACCCCATGCTCTTATGACCTTGACTTTGGCCAACATATCATAAGTCACATGTCAAGTTCTACCCGTCATTCTCCAGGTTAATTTGAACCCACCCGTACCTACCCTTGACTTTGGCCAAAATTGCAGTACGGCTGTCCCAAACCAACGCATCTATCTATGCTGCATATGAATACCCCAATAGCTACCAAACACTGTGCCTTGACTTTGGCCAACATACACAGCTTGAATACTATTGACCATCCATATGAAATGACGGAGGGCTACGAATGGTTTCTGGCGAAAACCTTTAACGTAATGAACTTGATATCGTTGAAGGAACGGATAGCTTTTTAGAAAATATAGTGACGAAAACCTTTACTAAAGAGGTCACTCCCGGTGAAGGGATCTCGGCTCTTTCCCCGTAGAATGGGGTGCAGGATATTCCAAATGAATACCACGATGCAAAGCAAAAGTAATCGGCTATAGTGAAGTTAATGCCCTGACGCAAACTTCTGTCCAAGGGGTCACTGCCGGTGAAAGGATCTCGGCCCTTGCCTCGTCGACTGAGGAGCAGGATATTCCAAATGAATACCACGATGCAAAACAAAAGTGAACGTCCTTGCAATAACAGCTTTTTGAAAAGTGTTCCAACAACATCAGAATAGGTTTGTTTTAACATGCATTGATCCGAATCAACGCAGTCCCATCAATTGATCACACCACAAAGAACGAAAATATACTGACGTACGTATATGCCATCCGCATTCGCCACTGGGTCCCGTCATTACCCGTTAGGTTAGCTAACTAACGGCAGAGCGGGGACTGGACTAGCGCGGATGAAAAACATATACAACATCTACTAATATATATACCAATATATAGTATTTCGCTCAAGGCGTGAATAAAATGCAACATCACATAAAAGTACAGCATCACAGAACAATACAGATATCTGGGATCCCCGGGTTTCACAGAGCCACTACTGAAACCCGACGTTCCCCTGGTCATGTGGATTGCCTGTGCAATGAAATCCTAGACCCCTACGGGCGCGGCAAGTCACCCGCCAAAACCTGAAGCGAGGCAGCCCCCTTCAGCACCGTGAATGGACCACCCAGCACTTCACGGAATCCGGTAACTTGGGCACCCCTCCTGGGTCAACCTGTACCCCCTACGAGTGCGGCGAAGAGCCTGCCAATTCCAGACTGAAGCCCCCTCCGTCTCAATGCCCTGAAATGCGGGCCCGTTGCCCTCTAGAACCCGGCTATTCGTGCACCCCTCCGCGGGGTAATCCTAGTACAGAAAGTAAAATATACATACAACGGGTACATCGACCGCAACCAGGTCGTGCCCCAAAAGAATAATACAAACAGGCAGTGACGGCAGTCCACATGTTGGACGCTCGCCCCGCAATAACAAATGTATATAATACAACAACACTGTACTATCATTGCATCCAGGCTATCCCCCACGACCGGTCCGCAACATCACAGCAAAATCACAAAACATCAACGTGAAAGTCACGTTCGCAAATCCGTCTAACCGGGCTATAGCAGTTAGACTGGATTTACCGATCAAGTGACATTCACGGTCGCAGATATAATGTAAATACTGTGAAAAATGTGTTTTAAAATATCCGATCAATCAAATTTTAACAAGTGGGCCCCCAAGCATTACTGTAGCAGATCAGGAAATTCTGGGCCCAACGTTATTATTCCAAAACCCCTAAAATCACCCATAAAGCCTACTGGAAAAATTGTACACGCTGATCCATCAATACTGCGGCGGAACCGCGGCAACAAGTAGGGTTTTGCCGCGGTTCCGCGCTCCTCTGAAGATATCAGTGTCTCGAATTTCTACAGTAGTCTTAGGTCTTCTAGCACAGTACTTTTATACAACCTGAAAAATTTTTGGAGACCAAAAAATTTCAACAGAAAACTGTCGCTAGCAAAAATGTAGATTTTAGAATTTTGTTCGATCGGAAATGCAAAACACATCAAACGAAGCTAGACGAAAATAATGGCGAGGCTCTGATACCACTGTAAGTGCACGGCGGCGCCCCGGTCGTCAATCCGACGGCCAAATGCGGAAACGGTGATAAACTTTAATTTTGCGAACTTAGCAAACCGGCACCACCGCGCACTAAACCTCGGATCGGGCCATTAAACTAGATCTAGCAAAGTAACAAGATAGGGAAGAGATATACCAAGTGATCCGAGTCCTCCGGTCTTCTCGTCATCGTCCCGATCTCCCGCAGAAACTCCGGTCGTCGCATCCTTGCCGGAAGGGCACCACATCGTCTGCATCTTTTACGGGCTCCCACCTCAATACCGAGGCAACTCGGGCACGAAGCTGGCAAGTCGACGTGCCCAAGGTTTGCTGTAGAATGTGTAGTGCTTTGTCTCTTTGGGGTTATGTTGCCTTGATGGAGGAATGGAATTTTCAAGTGGAACTCTCATTTATCAAGCATGGAATGAGATGATAAATTTTCCTCACCAAAATGAAATCTCTCATTTTTCTCCTCTCCTCAAGTTGTGGCCGGCCATAGGAAAATGAGAATGGTGGAGGGATAAATCAAAACTCATGAAGGGAGGTGAGTGTAGGATAAAGAGAATGGTGACCATATCCAAAAACATCATCATAACAAACATACATCCAAACCTTAACCTTTCAAATCTCATTTAAAGCAAGTGATGGTGGAAAAGAAAAGATGCCATCATAATCAAAGCATTTGCAAGAAACCCCTCCACTATGTGTTATTTGCAAACTTGCAAATAACCCCCTCCATCGGAAAAGTCCGGCCGGGAAAGAACAAAGGAAAACCGGCCGGAACGGAATGCAAACTGGCAACTCCAGAAAACTGGTCCCGTAATAAATTACAGGAAAACCCCAATACTGTGCATACACACCCGCATCTGTATTCCGACCGGATACAAATGCAATGAGACAAAATCTACACTGTACTATACTAGGATCCGGCTTAAACCAAAGCCGGCTAGTAATATCCGTCCGATCCTGATCCGTGCAGTACCGCACGTATTTGATCGAACCTTGCCATATATCTATACGGCCTCTAGTACAAACCGTCCGATCCTGATCCGTGCAATACCGCACGTATCTGATCGGACCCTGCCATATCTCCATACGGCCTCTAGTACAAACCGTTCGATCCTGATCCGTGCAATACCGCACGTATCTGATCGGACCCTGCCATATCTCCATACGGCCTCTACAGCGTTTCGCCCGAAAGCTGAGTAACTGAATGTGTGGTGGACTCTAAAGACTCGTCAATACTATGGCTATGGATTTAACCACTAGCACGTCAGAGGTATAAGCCAATACGTAACGGGCCACCAGCTATTGACCAAAAGGGACGTCGATGAGCGAACTCATCCTGACACCCTACTGAGCCTGTCAGTGACAATATCCGTACAGTCCGGTCCGTTCGTCTATAAGCATCGCATGGCGGGCCTAGGGGGTGGGTAAAAGTCAGACCCCCAAAAGCGGTACAAGTCGTGTCGGGGTGTAGCCCAGAACACCCTGAGATACTACTGGAATACCTACCAGTAAATCTCCTGCCTTGGCCAAGGACTTCGTGTAATGGCTCTCCTAGACACAGCGCGACCTCACCCCCAATACCGGGAGAGACGAACCCCTGAAGATCCGTTCACTGTCTCCATGTGGCTCGGGACTGTACCCAACTAAAACCTGTTTACACGACTCCTTTGAGCCGTGGTAGGGTAGTAATCAAAGCACAGTGGGAACTCACACGAGACAAATGACGATCCCCAGGTCGATGAACTAACCTGTATACATGTCACCTGGGAACTGCTATCTGACGTCAGGTATAAGACCAACTAGCATGTTCCCGGCGAGTCCTGTCCGGTGTACTCATAACCCAATGAGCACCTGTATACATCTTAGGTGAACCAACAGACACCAGTGGCTTGTGAGACCGGCCACCGCCCTTCGTCGGGGTCTCGACTGTATATACTAGTCTACTCTGGAGAATCGATGCCCTGTCTCGAAACTCCCACGACTAGGGACCATTTAAGGATGTGCTTGTAGACCCCAGCTCTCACGTATATGATCGCCCTCATACTGCTGGCAGTCAAGCAAGAATCCTAGGGGCTCTATCAACGTGCAATAGTGACCTGTCAGGTCACCTAAAACAGTACACGATGATAAAGGTAAACCAGATAGCATACTATCATCTCGAGTAAGACTGTCGTACCGGGATAGGTCCTCCCTCAATCATTGCAATCACGTGCCTATGATCCAATAATTGACTCTGAGGGCACTATCTCCAACAATAACCATCCCTGCTCCTGAAGTCGTCAAGGCGGCTTCTCCTACCAAAAAGTCGGTCTTTACAAGATTAGCTGTTCCAGCTCCTGCTACCCAAAGGACATCGGTCTTTAACTGGCTGACACCAGCAGCGACCCCCCACCTACACAGGGGGCAAGACGAGGCTATCACCCTTACCGAGCCGACTCCATCAGCACGACACGCTCGACGTCGCTACTGGCGCTGAGTGAGGAAGGCCGGAGGCAACTCCCCTCCTGAGCTAACTCCTCCAGCCCCGACGACAGAAGTTAATGCTGCTGTTCCAACTGGGAACAGCTTTAAGATGCTAAATAAGGTGCGTAGGAATTCTCCTACCGCGGTGCTAAAAAGGTCTCCCCCTCCGCTGAAAAAGGCCGTGGAAATAAAGCCAGAACATCCCCAATCTCCTCAACGGCTGTCTTCCAAAATCTATAAAGTCTGGCGGCAGACCCGAGACTCGGTGATCGATCCAAACTTCTCCCGCCAGCACAAGAAGATGAAAATCCAACAGGAAGTCAATCACCAGGCTAAGCCACGAAAAGCTGTCTGGGTGCCTACTTCAACGGCCCCCTCAACTTCCACTGCTCATAAAAAGAAGAGGCCAAAGAGGACCCCCGGGCCCGTAACGAAAGCTAAAAGCGCTGAGCCAAGAAGCCCTAAGGCTGGGGGAAGGATGGTCCACACTGTATACATGGCGTCGGGGAAAGAAGATAGCTGCGCGTCCACAGGTCATAGACCGCTTACACGGTCGGTGACCAAAGCTCAGGAGCAGCAGCAAAAGCTCCAGGAAATGATGATCGCAATGGCCGTGCTTACTGGGCCGAAAGAAAGCCCCGAGGCATCCTCGGATCAGCAACAAGAACAGGAAACCGACGCCGAGTTCCGCCGGAGGATACTGGAAAAGAAAGACAGAGAGGCTGCAGAACAAGCGGCCAATATAAAGCAAATTGCCCATTTATTCCAGGACATGGTGGGAATGATGATCCAACAAGACCCACCTGCTGAGGATCCTCCGATCGTCCTTGAAGACGACAAGGGAGAAACGTCAAATCCGCCACCGGCTCTCTCAACGGCTAGGGAGGAGACAATCTCTAAGGCTGACTTGGACGACTATGTAGCCCAGCAAATCCGGGCTCATCAGGCGACTGAGGCAGCTGGTCAAGTCGTAAAAACGGGGCGACCATATCCGAGCTGGTACGACCAAATTAAATATCCGCCGGGTTATACAATACCAAAATTCCACGTGTATAAGGGGACCGACAATCCCCACCAACATGTTGCCCAGTTCAGGGCCCTTTGCGGTAACACCGGAGGTGACGATAAACTGTTGCTTCGCCAGTTCGTGGGCAGCTTATCAGAAACAGCGTTCGAATGGTATTCGGAACTCCCGAACGATTCCATCAAGACGTTCGCTGAAATGGAATTGCTATTCACCCAGCGATTCGCAAACGCCAGCGAACGCACTCCGATAACAGCATTAATCAATGCCAGGGTGAAACCAGGCGAAACGTGGGTCCAATACGCTATACGCTGGCGAAATTTGTGGTCAAAATGCGAACAACGCATTGAGGAAGCGCCCGCGGTGGGCATGTTTGTGGGAACCCTAGACCCTCATTCAACTATCTCCCAGTTCATGATGTTCTTCAAGCCAACCACGTTCCAGGCTTTAATCGACAAGTTGGCCCAGATGGACTAGATGGGTCACAGACCGTCTCCCCCGAAGCCAGAGCCTCGGAGTGACAAGGGTAAAGGGAAGGCAACCTTCGTTGCGAATGCTCAGCAGCAACCTAGTGCCCCAAAGCTGGCAGATCAACTGGAAGAGAGACGCCGGTATTATAATGAGAAGATGAAGCGCCCCTACTCGTTCCCGCGGGATAAGACAAAACGGTTATTCGAGCTAGCGGTACACAACAGACTTATAAACTTGCCAAATCAAAGGCGACCGCCACAACCCACTGAGGTGAGTCACCCCAATTATTGCCCTTACCATCAAACGGTAAGCCACCCGATTGAGGATTGCTTCGTCTTTAAAGGATGGATTGAGGATCAATACCTCCAGGGAAAGTTTGCGTTGTCCGAAAACTGGAAGGTGAATCCGTCACAGCCGCATACTCCTAAGAAAGCAGACACACCGAGGGCAACCTGTTCTTTCATTGAGGAAACTCCATAGGAAGTCGTGCTATCGGCTAAAACCAGAAGGATGCTGAGTGATCTTCATGCCTGCCCAGCAGTCGAATGGAAGAACCCGCTTGAACCTTAAATCATCAAAGAGATGCTAACGCCGCATCCAATTACGAAGAGCGGTGGTGATGGCCCAAGTACTCACACCCAACCGTCAAAATCTTCAAAGAAAAAGAAGAAGAAATCCAAGAAGCCTGTGAAGCCTGGAGACAAGCGCACGGATTTACAGAAACAGATTGACGCGCTGGAAGAGTACAATAAAAAATCACGGACTCCCATCACGCTACAAGGATTCCTCAACCACGTCTTTCAGGAAGAAGATGATAGAGAGAGCTCATCGGATGAATCCGAGGGATATGTGGCGAGTTGTCATGTGATCTCCCACTCGGAAGACGAGAAAACTCCTGGCACTGAGAGACTGGGGGCACAGCCTGAGCCGGAACTTATATGGACAACAGAGGAAATGATCGAAGCCTTTCTAGACGAGATTCGTTTGAAGAGTAAAGCCGATCAGGAGCGTGAGATGGCTGCATTGGAAGGAGCCAAGCGCAGGCGATTAAACGAAAGAGTCGAAGCACTCCCGCCAGATCAATAGACATCCGATGCGAATGAAAACAAGTACAAGACGAGGAAGAGGTTCGCCAAAGCCATGTCAGTAGGGATGAAGCTACCACCCTCGGAAGAGAACGCGTTCGATGGGGTGGAGGGACACCCTAATTATTGCGCATATCATCGGAAGATTTCGCACCCCACTGAGGAGTGCGACACTTTTAGGATATGGTGGCAGGGATATGTTGCTCACCAGCAACATTTTAAGCGCATGAAACACAGAACTCGTCGGGAGCAGAGAAGTACAACCGACAGGCACAAAAGAACTACCGGCAGCTGTTACATGGTTGACGTCGGAGGATCACAAGTTCTCTCCTTTGGGAGCGACTCTGATGAGGAAATGGCTTTGGGCCCTCTCTTTAAAGAGTCCGTCTTAGGGAAAGGGGAAGAACCGGAGGCCTGCGAGAACATTCAGCTACGCAATCGCACGCTCCCGGAAAAGAATCTCGGATCCACGAATGGAAAAGATAAGGGAAAGCAGAAGGTCACTGGGGATATCGCCTTAGATGACCAAGTCATGAAAGAGCTGACTGCCAAGGACCCTCCCAGGCAGGGTAAGGTGGACGACAACATCCTAGCACACCTAAGGAAGCTACCTTCTCAGCTCAGCATTCTCAATGCCCTCCTATTATCAAAAGAAGCGCGAGATTCATTAATCAAGGCGTTACAAGAACCCGAGCAATTACAAGCCTTCCTCGCCGCAGAAAGGATGAAGGATGAACTGGAAGAAGTGCACACGGCCGACATCACTTTCGGTGACGAAGACCTTCTCCTCGGGACGTGCGACCACAACCGTCCCCTATATGTCTCTGGATACTGCCATGATATCAAGATAGGCAAAATCCTGGTGGATAATGGATCCTCCGTCAATCTCCTTAATGTTCGGGTGTTGAAGGAAATCTACATGAGCGTGCACCACCTCGCTCGTGACAAAATTACCATCTCCGGTTTCGACTCCCAGTCATCACGGACTCTCGGATCTGTAATACTAACATTACTCTTCGGATTGCTCGTCACGGACATCAAGTTTCACGTCATTGACGCCAAGACCTGCTACAACGCCTTACTCGGTCGTCCTTAGTTACACGAGTACAACATCATCCCTTCTACACAGCATCAGTGTATGAAGTACTTTAAGGATGGTTTCGAGTATACCGTAACAGGTGAGCTGAACCCATTCTCCATGAACGAAGTCCGCAAGTACGAAGATGCAAAGTACTTTTTGCCAGACTTCGAGGATACAGAAAAGTGTCGCAAGCCGGAGAGCAAAGCCGCCGCCACCATTCCTGTTTTCGGGAGTAATATCGAAGAAGAAGAAGAGATAGTTTACTCTGGGCCGTCTCGACGCAATGACCCGGGACCGTCCACCCCCATTTTGATCTTCGGAAGTGACTCGGAAGATGAGGTTAATATTGTGTTCTCCTGTCGGCCGCCAATACAAGAGCTCCTTGGTGATGATCGGAGTTTGCAAATCACCATGATCCCGCCGGAACACTACAAAGATCTTGACGCACTTGAAGCTTACAATGTGCAGGACCTGCAGACGTTTTACGTCCCTCCCAAGCAAAAGGGTGAAAAGGCGATCCTATTCTACCGGTCCACGGAAACAAGAGTCGAGAAAGAAATCTGTCATGGCGCGGATTCCACCCTCGACAGGCTTCAACCCATCCGTTTGCCCAGATATTACACAAACGGATTGAAAAGGCTATTGAAGCGCCAAGGGATACCCTTAAAACAGACTACTCGACAAGCTCGATTCTATAACAGGATTTGGAATGTCCCTGGGACTCGGCGCAAATTGCCCAACGGGAGAATGGAAACGCTTGGGCTTGGATATGTGAGATCCGGGAAACGGGAGCGAGTCCACGGCAGCTACGCCATATATAACTTTGATGAGGAGGAGGACACCCCGTCAGGGAATGCTAACCCCTCGTCAAAACTGGATCCTGCGAGCGAAGTGCCGAGTCCGTCATTTAAAGAACAAGTGGACAAGCTTATCAGGAAAGCAGGTCAAAAATCTCGGGAAGACCACAACCGCGAGATGGCCATCTACGAGAAGGCCAGGACTCAACGTCTGTTTCAACAGGCTGCGAAAGATGAAAATGCTCCTCCCTATCAATCTGTTGTGCAAAAGGTCCGACGCAAAGGTAAAGACAAGCCAAAGAGCAGAAAAGGCGTTCGACGGCAACCAAGAAGGACCAAGAAGTCATCTGATCGGGTATTGCGCAGTCCGGATTTGTCCCTCATGAAGAAGATGAGTCGAGCGTATTCCTTCCCCCGGGACAGAATGAAGAAGTTACTCGAGCTCGCTATGAGACATCAAATGATCGCACTTCCAGAGTCTAAGCGCCCTGAGCAAGCTAACAAAGTTTCTTATCCGGGCTCTTGCTCTTATCACCGAGACATAGGACACCCTATCGAAGACTGCTTCACCTTCAAGAACTGGGTCGAAAACCAGTACCAGCAAGGCAGGTTTGCTTTATCCAACAGCTGGAGGGTAACGCCGCCACAAAAGCACGAACCCAAAGCCGCAAGAGCAGAACCAGATCCACATCGATCATGGAAGCAGATTCGCACCTGTCACATGATTACAATATTAAAAGAAGAGCCCGAGGACAGAGATGAGTTCCCTTGGTTCTTCGAAAACAATGACAATGAGGTAATCTCAGAATTGCCACCGGCTCCGAAAGAACTGGAAGATGGAATACATACTACTGCAGATAACCACAAGAGGATTGAGTTGGGATCAGTAGACGATCCCCGACCGACATTCGTCAGCGAGCTACAATCTGAAGAAAGGATGGCTGCATTAAAAGACGTGCTACTACAACATAGAGATTGCTTCGCGTGGAACTATTCCGAGATGCCGGGATTAGACCCAGAGATTGCTGTACATAAATTAGCAATATCCCCGGATATCAAGCCAGTCAAGCAGGCGCCGAGAAGGATGCGGCTCGAGCTTGAGATGAGCATCAATGCCGAAGTCAAGAAGCTGATCGATTCTGGATTTATCCAAGAAGTCCAATATCCTGATTGGATCGCCAACATCATCCCGGTAATGAAGAAAAATGGGACGGTGCGCATATGCGTGGACTTCAGGGATCTCAATAAAGCATGCCCGAAGGACGATTTCCCAGAACCAGTAACCGAGCTGATGATAGATAACACGTCCACTCACGAGGTTTTCTCTTTCATGGACGGTTCATCAGGGAACAATCAGATAAAGATGCATCCCGAAGATCAGAAGCACACCGCTTTCCGGACTCCCTTAGGCATATTCTGCTACAAAGTCATGCCCTTCGGATTAAAAAATGCCGGTGCCACCTATCAGAGGGCCATGACAAAGATCTTTGATGATCTCATACATGAAATCGTCGAATGCTATATCGACGATCTCGTAGTAAAGAGCATGTCATATGAAGAGCATTTAGAGCATCTGAAGACCGTATTTCAACGCCTTCGGCAAAATAATTTGAAGATGAATCCACTCAAATGCACGTTCGGAGTCTCCTTGGGTAAATTCCTGGGATTCATCATCCGACACCGAGGTATCGAAATAGATCCATCTAAGATCAAGGCGATCATGGAAATGCCACCGCCAAGGACTCTCAAACAGCTGCGGTCTCTCCAAGGGAAGCTCACGTAAATCCGGCGATTTATCGCTAACCTGTCAGGCAAGTGCCGTCCTTACAGTCACCTGATGAAGAAGGGAACTCCGTTCGTCTGGGACCAAAAATGCCAAAGCGCGCTAGACGAAATCAAGCAATACCTGCAGAACCCGCCGGTGCTGGCCGCTCCGGTCAAGGGAAATCCCCTCATTCTTTATACAACCGCCCTAGAAGGTTCTTTAGGCGCATTATGGGCGCAAGAAAACGACCAAGGGAAAGAAAGAGCGCTCTACTATTTAAGCCGAGTTCTTCTGGGGGCAGAAAGCAATTACTCCCCTATCGAAAACACTGCCTGGCGTTAATCTTTGCGATAACAAAACTCCGGCACTATGCATTGGCATATGAAGTCCGTCTTATATCTAAGGTGGACCCCCTAAAATATCTAATGTCAAAAGCCATATTGACAGGAAGACTCGCTAAATGGGCCCTGCTCCTAATGGAGTTTTCAATAACCTATCAGCCTCTTAAGGCAGTGAAAGGCCAAGCCATCGCCGACTTCCTTGCTGAGCATCCAGTACCTTCCGGTTCTCCTCTGAATTGCGATTTGCTAGACGAATGCGCGTTTGATGCGATCGATGGTGGTGATACCCGATGGGAGCTTTTCTTCGACGGAGCATCTTCCGTGAAGAAGCGCAAACAAAGTACCCCTATAATTAAATCGGGAGTAGGACTCGTCTTTGTAACTCCACAGGGAGGGACGATGCGCTTCGCTTTCTCCTTAACAGAGCCGAAGACGAACAATGAAGCCGTGTACGAAGCTTTGATAGCAGGCCTCGAGATCGCCATCGGCATGGGAATTGAAAACCTCCTCATATACGGGGATTCTCAACTAGTCGTTAGTCAAGTAAACGACGACTACCAAACGTGCAAACCGGAGTTGGTGAAGTACGGCGAGAAGGTGCAGCGACTGTTGACCCAAATCCCCTCCTACACCTTGGAAAGCATACCGTGTGCCGAAAATAGCAAAGCGGATGCATTAGCCAAGCTGGCTAAAGAACTAGCTGATGAGAACCTCGATGATGTAAGAATCGTGGTACAAAGCCGTCGGGTGCTTGCCCCGGCAGAAATATCTCCGGAATCATCTGAAGAGAAGGGAGAAATTGAGCAAACAACCCTACAAATAAAAGACCGTGAGGAGGCTGAGGACTGGATGGAGGTCTTCATAGACTACTTTAAGTCCTACCGAATGCCCGAAGAAGCGTCTTCAAGACATCAACGCATGAAACGAGCCCTGTCTTTCGCCTTCGTCAACGATACTCTGTATAAAAGGACGTTCGACTCTTTGTTGTTGAGATGCCTGGGACCTGTCGAAGAGAAAAGGGTCGTTCAGGAAGTTCACGACGGACTCTGCGGTTCTCACCAAGCAGGACTGAAGATGAAACTGAAGAACAAACGAATGGGTTATTATTGGCCCACGATGATCCAGGACTGCCTCGAGTATGCGAAGAAATGCCACTCGTGCCAGATTCATGGGGGCTTTATCCACCAACATCCAAATCCACTACATTCAACGGTGTCTAGCTGGCCATTCGAAATGTGGGGAACTGACATAATCGGCCCCATCGAACCAGCGTCATCCAGGGGACATCGTTTTATCCTGGCAACGACTGATTACTTCTCCAAATGGGCGGAAGCAGTGCCGTTAAGGGAAGTGAAGGCAGAAAATATTCTTCATTTCTTCAAGACGCACGTCATTTATCGGTTTGGAACTCCGCGACGGATTATTTCTGATAACGGGCCAGCCTACAGAAGTCATAAGATCAGCCGCTTTGCGCAACATCATAATATAGACTGGAGGTATTTCTCAGTTTATAATCCGCGAGCTAACGGTCTCGCCGAGGCCTTCAACAAGACCTTGACGAAAATCATAAAGAAAACGGCGTCCCGAAATAAGAAGGACTGACACGAGAAACTACAGGAGGCTCTCTGGGCATACCGAACTACGTTCAAAACAGCCACGAACACAACGCCGTACGCATTGGTATTTGGTACAGAAGCAGTACTCCCCCTCGAAATAGAGCTACCTTCTTTACGAGTGGCAGTCCACCACGAGTTGACAGACGAAGAAAATGCTCACCTCCGGCTTGAGGAGCTTGATGCCCTTGATGAGGCCCGGCTCATAGCACAACAAAATCTGGAGGCTTACAAAGCAAAAATGATGCGCTCATACGAAAGATTGACCAGGCCGAGGACGTTCCGCCAAGGCGAACTTGTGCTGATTGTCAGAAGACCTATGATCCCCAATCGCGCCAAGCGGGGAAAATTCGAGCCAAACTATGAAGGCTCGTACATCATAGACAAGGTCTACCAGGGTGGAGCTTATCTACTCATGGATATTCACGGTGAAAGACCTTTCAGACCAGTGAACGGTCGCTTCCAGAAGAAATACTACGCTTAATGGGTCAAGGCCTAGGTCAATGACAGATGACGACGACTATGTCCGCTCGCTATCTTCCTAAGCCCGGACTCTAAGTAGTAACCAGCATCCTTAACATCGGACCGAAACGTCCTTAAACTAACGGCGGACCGAAACGTCCTTAAACTAACGGCGGACCGAAACGTCCTTAAACTAACATCGGACCGAAACGTCCTTAAACTAACATCGGACCGAAACGTCCTTAAACTAACGGCGGACCGAAATGTCCCTAAACTAACATCGGACCGAAACGTCCTAAAACTAAAAAAACGGACCACTATGTCCTAAAACTAGCCGTTGACCGAAACGTCGATAAACTACGGTGGATTGCAATACCTCGAAGCCGATAAAAAATAAATAAATAAAAACGGTATGTCCATAAGCAAAAAGGGCACGGATGAAAACCCGAAAGGGCTCCGTGAGTAAAAACAGCAGGGCTACCGGCTAGTGTTCGTGAAAACCCGAAAGGGCGCGACCTCGTAAAAAAAATATAGATGTAAAAAAAATAATAATAATAAAAAAATTAAAAAAAGGAGGGTATGCCCGTAAGCAAAAGGGGCACGGATGAAAACCCGAAAGGGCTCCGTGAGTAAAAACAGCAGGGCTACCGGCGAGTGTCTGTGAAAACCCGAAAGAGCACAAACTCGTTAAAGGACACTTACAGGGCCCTCACGACCTTGTAAGGAGAAACCACCTGCGTGAGATCCTTACGACTCACAAAGGAGCAACACACTTAGGAGTCCTTACGAGTCCTAAGGAGAAATTACACTTGCGAGATCCTCACAACTCGTAAGGAGAACTCTCTTATGAGACCCTCACGGCTCATAAGATTTGAAAGTCTTAAGTCACAGAGACCTAAACCTGTGCTTAAGCAACCCACACAACCTTCGATATTGCCCTACAAACGGCTCATACTGACCCTTGTATACAATCCACGGGCGCGAATAAATATTTCCCTAACCAAGTCCTATCCGTGGCTAGGGATATGTTCATATGGCAAACAACCCCTGTAAGTCCTCTCGACTTATAAGGAGAAAGCCTTTTTGTATGATCCTTACGACTTGCAAGAGGACACGCACTTAGGAATCCTCACGATTCCCAAGGAGAAACACCTTTGTGAGACCCTTACGGCTTATGAAGTCACAAACCTTAGTCGACAGGATCCTTAACCCTGTTTACTAAGCCACCTTTGTTCAACATCGACAGAGGCAAATGATGATTCGCTCCTGGCAATATCCCAGTTGTAGCGGTGCTAATGCTAAAATCGGTGTCTAAAATGCAAGCTTGCAGCGAAAAGGCAAGCGAGCCACACATGCATACGAAACAGCCGAAATGATGGGGCAACTTGCAATAAAAAAAAAAAAACGGCAAGTAAAAATGTATGCATGAGAAATAGCCGAAATGATTGGGCAACTCGCAATAAAAAGCAGCGAGTAAAAATAAAATAAATAGCCGAAATGATTGGGCACCGCGAAAAATAGCCGAAATGATGGGGCAATCGCGACCTTCGCGATATAAAAGTTAAAATGATGGAGCATCGCGGAAAAAGAAATAAAATAAAAATGAAATTTACGCCCTACAGGTGATATTATATCAATCCCTGTATACAATCCAGGGGCACAAACAAAGAAGGAATCGCACTCCTCCTCTCTCAAGTTTCATCAGAAGAAGAAGCCGAATCTCGATGAGTCATAGATAGCCTGGAGACTATCTCGACATTCGTCTCTCTACCAGCAGACACAATATCAAGTGAAGCGGAACAGCGGCAACTCCCAGTTTCGTGACTCGACGGTGTACTCCCACTGAGACTTAAATCCCAACTCCGTGAAATGCGGAAGCAATCAACAAAATTCCTGGTTACGTGGAACGCGGATAACGTCACTCTATGACCCCGTGTGAAGCATCCAGAGCGGAGCCTAGTCCTCGCAGAGCACGGCAGTGAACCCGTGTGAAGCATCTAGTGCAAAATTCCTGGTTACGTGGAACGCGGATAACATCACTCTTTGACCCCATGGAAAACGTCCAGAGCGGATCCTGGTCCTCGCAGAGCACGGCAGTGAACTCGTGTGAAGCATCCAGAGCGGAGCCTAGTCCTCGCCAAGCACGGCAGTGAACCCGTGTGAAGCATCTAGTGAAAAATTCCTGGTTACGTGGAACGCGGATAACGTCACTCTTTGACCCCGTGGAAAATGTCCAAAGCGGATCCTGGTCCTCACAGAGCACGGCAGTGAACCCGTGTAAAGCATCCAGAGCGGAGCCTAGTCCTCGCCAAGCACGGCAGTGAAATTGTGTGAAGCATCTAGTGAAAAATTCCTGGTTACCTAGAACGCGGATAACGTCACTCTTTGACCCCATGGAAAACATCCAGAGCGGATCCTGGTCCTCGCAGAACACGACAGTGACCCCGTGTGAAGCATCCAGAGCGGAGCCTAGTCCTCGCCGAGCATGGTAGTGTACCCGTGTGAAGCATCTAGTGCAAAATTCCTAGTTACGTGGAACGCGGATAACGTCACCCTTTGACCCCGCGGAAAACATCCAGAGCGGATCCTGGTCCTCGCATAGCACGGCAATGAACCCGTGTGAAGCATCCAGAGTGGAGCCTGGTCCTCGCCAAGCACGGCAGTGAACCCGTATGAAGCATCCAGAGCAAACACCGGACTGTGGAGTCCTTAAAATCCACGGACTATGAGGTCCTTAACCTCGACCGTAATGTCTTAAAACTACCGATCAACCAGCCTGATTCTGTACTGATTCTACCTTGGTTTAAGGGTACATCTCTTCGCTCCTTTGATACCTGGCGTTGTAATTCCTCAACGTCTTCAAAGAGGTGACGGGTCCCTGCAACCAAACATCGGACTGTGGAGTCCTTAAATCCACGGACTATGACGTCCTTAACCTTGACCGTGATATCTTAAAACTAACATCGGACTGTGGAGTCCTTAAATCCACGGACTATGATGTCCTTAACCTTGACCGCGACGTCTTTAAACTACGATGCTTTGAGCAACCCCTGACCCCGTGAAACACGGATAAGGGTGACCACATCCAGCACATGTAAGTCCTCACGACCTGTAAGGAAGAAAAACTCTCTTGTGAGATCCTTACGACTCTCAAGGGTAAACTTGCTTAAGAACCCTCACGATTTTTAAGAAGAACTTACACCTATGGGATCCTCTCGACCCATAGGGAGAAAAACTCTTTATGAGACCCTCGTGGCTCATAAAGCGCGAAAGTCTTAGGAAGCAGATCTTAACCCTGAATCCTAAGTCATCGCTGCCCTGCGAGGAGATCAAGATAAATTTTTCGCAAAACACATTCAATGAAAAGAGACACACTACTGAAAAGAAAATTGTATCTTTTATTCATAAACCAAAATGGATACAAAATACAATTCATGAAAGATCAAAAAGAAAATACTCTCATCCATGAGTATGTACAAAAAAAAAAGAAAGGAAAAGATACAAGTTTTTTTCAAGCCGGCGGGCGATTTAGCAATTTGGTCAGCTCATCCTGCTTTTGTTGGGCCACGGCCTCATGATTTAAGATCGCCAGAAGACGGGCCTCCGCCTGAGCCTGCTGGGCCTGATACGAAGTGAGCCGGCCTTCAAGCTCTTTCTCGGTGGCCTTATGAGCCTCGACCCTCTCACGAGTGAACGTGGCAGCTTTGTCAAGAGCCACCACCTCTCTGATAGACTCTTGAAGCACCCGCCAGAGTTCATACGCTTTGTTGGCCTTGGCAGTAAGACTCGCGTCACTCAGCGCTTTAGAAGCCAGCTCCCTCTCCGAGAATTTACGGCCGAGCCTCTTCTCGCATGATGTCATGTTTGCCGTGCACCGCGCTATCAGCCCCCGCAAGTCCGCCTTTGCAGCCATGACCTCCGAGGAAAGACGGGAACATTCAAGTGCGTGCAAGCAAGCCTCCACCTGCCGACAGAACTCCACCCAGACTCACACCACCTCTTCGCTATGGTAGGTGGCAAGAAAAGGAAGAGAACCATTAGCCCCGGCAGCAAATGCTTCAGCTGTGGTTGCACTGCCAGCACGAAGTTCCTCGATCAAAGACGACAGAGAGACAAGGCTCAGTTGGGCCAAGTGTTCTGAAGCTCGTAAAGCATAAGGGCCGGGCGGCATGACGACTCGTGATTCCAACGCTATTAGAGCTGGCAAGGCTGTTCAGAATTGAAAAATATTAGTAAGACTCTTAAAAAAAGGAACAAATGAGGCTATACCGAAATGTCACCTACCCACGGTCATGCAAAAAGGAGCCGAGGGTTCCCCTGGCCCTTCGAGAACCTCGACCTCATCATCGGCCTCCAAATCTGTAGAGAACATCAATGTCAATACGTGAAATAACAACGATGCTATGAGAAATGATGAAACACTCACCTTGTCCAGATGAGAAGATGAGGCGTTGAGGAGATATCGCCTGCGGAGCGGCCATTTCCAAAAGACGCTGGAAGGATTGCCGAGGAGACAAATCGACAATGGAAGCTGCCAATCCACGCAATTCTGAAAAGACAAAGGAGTTCAGGTAACAGAAAGATTACTAGCTCAAAACGTGGAAGGTTACCTTCGACACTCCTCCCATTCTGAGCCGGGGGGATAGCGGCTTCGATAGCCTTTGCCAGAACCTCGGGCTCCAACAAAGGGAGGGTAGTCCCGACTACCTCTATCTCAGCCTCTGGGCCGCCTTCGGGAAGAGCCGTTGGAGCGGTATCCTCCAAAGGAGCCTCCCCCAAAGGGGCAAGCACGCCCTGATCAAGAACTGCCGTTGGAGGCTCTACCATAAAGAGGAGCAGCCTCATCAGCCCCGTCCACATCGAGCAATGCTTCATCGGGAATTTCGGCAGGCTTCAGCTTCAATGAGCCCGTAGGGAGCTCCCCCAACGTCGAAGTTTCTGCGCAATTCAAATAAGAATAAGGATACACATATACAGGCGTAAATAATCTGAAAAAACTACAAAAAAGAACAACAACGTACTGATGCGCAAAGAAGCCCTCAATATGGCTTCTTCAAGCCGCTGCTCCTTCTCAAGGAGGCGTGCTCGCCGGGGTTCAAGGGTAGACTCATGGTCGCCGGTCCATAAAGAAAGTGCGTCCGCTGCGTCTTCTGAAGCGGCCTGCTTCAGGGCCCTTTCCCCCCATTCCTCCAAAGGATCGATAAACCGCCGCCGAATCCATGAAGGGTTTTCGTAAAAGATTACAGCGGGATAGGACTTCTTCGGAACCCTGGCGTTATGAGACGCGTCTTTAGAACGCCATATGGCCTCGGCCAACTGTGCGGCTTCCTCATCGACCGAACTCGGGAAGAGAAGTCCAGCGTCTGACTCTTGCAAGGCCAATGATTCGTCTTCAAGAATAGGCCCAGACTCCGCCAAAGAATCGAGCAAATTGGTGGCCGCTTTCCTCCGCCGCTTAGACCCAGAGCCGGTCGATGAGGATGACCGCTTCCTCCCCCGTGAAGCCTTAGGGCGGCGCCGACCCACATCGCCCTCGACACCCTCATCCCTATTATTCTCGCTCGGTGCCACAACCGAGGATGACACCGCCATTGTCGACGCCACGGGGGGCCGTGCTGCCACTGGCGGTGGTGCTACTACTGGGGCCCGTCTACCCCGCGATCGGGAACCCCTGGGCATACCGGCTGTTGGGGTAAGGTCTACCCCCGACTCCCCCGGAATGAGCGCGGTGCCAATCTCCCTCAGAGGGAAGCGGACCGGAGCCCTAGGTCGCAGTCTAGCTCCCGGAACCTGAGGAGGGGCATCATGACCAAGAAGCACCCTTCTCTCCTCAAGAATAATCGGGCTGACTCGATGCAGATACCAACCCATAAACGATCCCACGCACCGGGGTGTGTGCTCAGCCTCAGGGATCATGAAGTGGGAGCCAGTGTTCAACCTCACGAAATGATGAGCAGCATCGCGAACGGCATCAAGTGAAGGGACCGGCGCAACTACGAAAGCCTCAAAGGGAACGCCCTGATCGTATCCAAGCTATCGGGCGAAACGATGCGGATTGTATCGCATGAAAAGAGCCACACTGTCCTGGCGAAAGACCAAATAGCCTGGCCTGATGGTATACAAGTACACGGCCTCCCGGGGCTTCAAAGAGGGTGCATTGTCTTTTGACCCGTCCCAGAGTTGTTGAATTGGACCTGAGGGAATAGACAAGAACCGATCATTAAAAACCAACCCGCCAGCTGCGGCGTGAGGAGAAATCAGCACCCGAATAGCCCCAAGTTGAGTCGGGTCGGCAGCAGAAGCATCCACCAATCGCATAAGTCGCGAGAAGGGGTAGGCGTCATAAAATGCAGGCCTCTGATGCATAGCGAAAGCCCCCAGCAAATGCATTTCGACCCAGGACGTGAAATAATGAAGCGAAAAGTTTACTACATCCATGCCGGGAGTAGAGGTATTAGCTGCGGTTCCCTGCCCATGGTAAAGGTGTTCCAAAGCCGGGATGCCGATGGCCAGCCGTGTCCCCTCAGCGATACAATAAGCCGGGTAGATAACCGAAGCTCTCATAAAGCGACGATACATGGGGATGACAAAACAACTGAGCCAAACACTAACAAACCCCATGAAGAACGTCTCCTCATCCATGCCGGGAGCAGCAATGGATTCAAAAGACGTTGGCGACATAATAGGGATGTAGTACTGGGGTAGATCCGATTCAGTGGTCGGCAACTTCTTCGGACCGAACCCAAAGGGGTCTCTAATGCTGGCGAACTTCGGAGCTGTCTTCGACAAGACGTCCTCATGAAGGATACAAGCAATGAAGCTTTTGAAAGTAACACCCTGCGCTTCGGATTCGGTGAACAGTCGGTCGAAGATACCCAGCGCCTTGATCAAGCTGGGACGCTTGTGGCGGACGGCATTCTCAGCAGACAGGCTGTCAACCAGAGCAGGCTCGGGCTCAAAGATGTACTCGTCAAAGGGAAGCAACTCCTCATACAGACTACCCCTGATCGGCAACCCTTAGATGTCATAGAATTCAGCCAAAGAGATCGAGACCTCGCGGTCCCCTAAGTGGAAAGTGTTGGTGGGGAGGTTCCACTGGTTCAAGAACGCCTTAACCCACCAAACGTGCGGGGACTGGTAGTGAAAGAGCGACGCGTATATCGCCTGGTAAAGCCCTACTTTCTGTTGCTGCGCGCGATGGGCGGACAGGATGTAACGAGCCCAGAGAAGGTACCCCATAGGGTGTCGAGGGGTGAGCCTTATCTTGTAGATTTTCCCTCATGGTTGGGCCTCACCCTGGCAAATGCGCCCCCCAGAATGTCTATAGCCGGGATCGGATGGTTCGGGATACTGGTCGTCGAAGGCTCGAGCCTCCCCGTTGGAGTCCAGTTGGGCATCTCCACAGCAAAGACCGTCCTCGGAGGGTCCATCGGCAAAAACGGGAAAGTAGGCTCTGTTGGTATCGCGCAGAGGAAACTCCGGCGACCCCGGATAATATGGCTGTACCAAGTTCCCCATAGAAGCAAGTTGGTACAGTTCGGGTCATGAGCCCGGATCATCGCCATCGCTTCCTCATCGGACGGTGATTGAGGAAAAGCGGCCTCCGAACGAGTAAAGGGAAAACACGGAGCAGAAGCCATCGCACCTGAAATCGAATGGAAGAAGACCGTCAAAAGTAAAGTCAGCGATATATATCCCTGCATGAACATGAAGACTAGTTAAAGAAAGCAACAGTAGATTTTTCTGGGGCCGTTGGCTACAAAACACATGGGCGCCACAGAATCAGGTTGACGGCTCGTTAATAATGAGATTAAGCAATTGTAATAAGACAAAGGGGATATCCTCATTAAATAGGCACTGGGTTTCAAATGGCCCTACACATTCTCCTAAAGGAAAAATCTACCTTGGGCTCTACAACAAATCAAACAAGATCAGGAGAATTAAATTCCCACAAAAGACATCATTGCAACCGTCTTCTTCACTGATCACAGAAGGAAACCCTAAGAAGCCTCTACAGGGAAGAACTTAGTTCTTCACAGCAATTAAATTCCTTTTGGAAAGGAGAATTAAGGCCCCAGAAACTTTTTTCTGTGAACGGAGTTAAACTCCATGGATTTGAACTGTCATCATCATCTCCTTGGAGGATCAGATGAACCCTAAAAGAGATTTACTGCTGAAGATTAATTGGTTTCATAGGTTCATATTTAGAGGAATGAAACGCTCGCTATGGATTTAAAATCCAGAAGGACATGAGAGTTCATCGTTCGTTCGAGAGCATTACCTGAAGAAAAGAATTCTTTTCGAACAGACTTAAACTCTGAAAATAGTTCGAAGCAGAGAACTAAGCTCTGGAAACGAGAATTAAATTCTTAAGGAAAAAGTTTGCAAGGAAGAAGATGAGCAAAGTGGAGGCTCTTCTGAAAGGACATAGGTATTTATAGGATGTGATGGGGACGCTTCATCTCCCCAAATCCCTAGAGGAATCCAACGGTCACAAAAGTGACATCGTTGCACTCACCTGCAGACACGTGAGAACAACGCTGTGGGTGCATTTGTTTCCTGATTTAAAATCAGAAAAGTTTACAGAGGAGGCATCACGCGCTAGCACGTGACCAGCAGTCACGTGTTGGCACATGACATTTAAAAGCAGCAGCAAAGGCAAATCAGTTCCCTGATCAAATCAAGGAAAAGGCTTCAGAAAAGGTCACGTGCTCACACGTGACCAGGGGTCACGTGTTGGCACGTGACGGTCGAGCAGCGGCCAGAAAACAGAGCGCAAAAAGGAGAAGGAAAGCTAGTTCCAGGGGTCACGTGCTTACACGTGACCAGGGGTCACTTGCTTACACGTGACCATGGGTCACGTGGCCACACGTGACCGGCTTTCAAAGCCTCTCTATTTAACAGAATTAAATTCTGAACAACATTCTAATCTTTCCAATAGGGAATGATTATTTGAACCCGATTGGATTAAAGATTTAAAGGTGATTAAATATCACCTATCTATGGAAAAATCTCGAACTTGGAAAGATTTCCCCTTTAAAATCTAACCGAAACAACAAAAGAATATCTTTGGATTTAAAATCCAATGGTGAATAAAATTCACCTAATAATCCAATGGTTCAAATAAATGATGAATGCAAATCAAATCTCTAATGAATACAAATCAGATCCCTCAATGAATGATTGATCGAAACTAATTGATTCTGCTCCTTCTCCTATAAATAGGAGCCCAGAGATACAGATATAGAGATATACGGAGAGAGAGAGAAATAGAGCCTGGAGACTTTGGAGAAATTTGGATCTTCTGCAAAAGAAAACCTTAGGTAAGAAAGGGGAGACTTTCAAGAAAAAAGAGAATTTAATTCTCAAAAGAGTTTAACTCTGATATTAAAAAGAAGAACTTAGTTCTCTCTTTAGCAGAGGATCTGCAAAGTGCACATCTCCCCATGAACTGAGAATTTAATTCTCATTGGGTTGAGATCCTGCCATGCAGATCCAAAGCATAGAGAGAGAATGGATGTTTGAGAATTTAATTCTCATAGAATTATAGGAATTTAATTCCTTCGAATTAAAATTAGGGTTTAACCCAATGTTATAGGAATTTAATTCCTTCAAAATGAACAGAGCCAGGGTTTAACCCTAGTTAAGAACTTAATTCTGTCAAAATAACCGGAATTTAATTCCCTTAACAAAGAAGAAATTAGGGTTTAACCCTATGATAAAGTTCAGTTCTTCACATACACCAGGAATTTAATTCTTACAGAAGAAAAGCCGGGGTTTAACTCCACCTGAGAATGTAATTCTTCAAAAAGAAAAGTGGGAATTTAATTCCTCTAAAGTTAAAGCTAGGGTTTAACCCTATGAAGAATTTAATTCTTAAAAAGATAAAACACATCTTCAAACAGGCAAAGAATCAGGGTCACGTGTTACCACGTGACCCCTGAAAAGTTCCACACAGAAGGGCTTTGAGGCAATGCCTCACGTGCCCCACGTGACCTCTTGGCAGAAACCCTAACAGACAAACATTTAAATGCCCGTCACGTGACAGCACGTGATGCTCCAAAGTATTCAATACTTCTGGCAGAATAAAATAAATTGAGGGCGCTCTCACGTGCTACCACGTGACCCCTAAGTTGAAACCTCTATATCCAGTGTTCAACACTGATTTTCTTAGTGTTTAAACACTAATTTGGAAAACTCTATATCCAGTGTTCAACACTGATTTTCTTAGTGTTTAAACACTAATTTGGAAAACTCTATTTACAGTGTTTAACACTGACTTTCTTAGTGTTGAACACCAACCTGGAAAAAAAACCTGTTTCCAGTATTTAACATTGATCTTCCTTAGTGTTAAACACTAATTTGAAATCTCCACTGCCAGTGTTTAAAACTGATTTGTTTTAGTGTATAAACACTAATTAGAAAGCCCTGTTGCTGGTGTTTAACACTAACTATCCTTTAGTGTTAAACGCTAACTTGTCAATCTCATTCTCAGTGTTCAACACTGATTGATTTTTAGTGTTTAACACTAACTTTAGCCCCATTGGCTAAGTGTCTAGAGGCAAAGCCTCTCCTCTAATGGACCAACAGAGGGCCAATATCCTAAACATGATTGGACTTAGCCCAAGCTGGCCATAAGTCCTCAATTCAAATCCAACTGAGCCAATGGGCTCATAATATAATTAATTGGTCTTGGTTCCAAATTGGGCCAAAGATTATTTAATCTACCTCATTTTAAGGGTACATCTCTTCACTCCTTTGATACTTGGCGTTGTAATTCCTCAACGTCTTCAAAGAGGTGACGGGTCCCGATGACCACACATTGATATGGACTGTGGGGTCCTTAAACTCATGGACTACGACGTCCTTAACCTTGACCGTGATTTCTTAAAACTAACATTGGACTGTGGAGTCCTTAAATTCACGGACTACGACGTCCTTAACCTTGACCGTGATGTCTTAAAACTAACAATGGACTGTGGAGTCCTTAAATCCACGGACTACGACGTCCTTAACCTTGACCGCAACGTCTTAAAACTAACATTGGACCGCTATGCCCTTAAATTACCTATCGACCGCAACGTCACTAAACTAAACAACAGGGCTCCCTTAATTGCTCTCTTGTTGGATCTAAACGATCCCGTTAAGTTGATCTTAGTCTAAAACTAGACTAACGTATCCTTAACAAACGTTTAAGTCGATCTTAGTCTCAAACGAGGCTAACGTATCCTTAAACCCAAACCCCCAAACCCAAATCTAAGATAATACTGATTTGGACTAGTCCACGCCCTACGGGCGACGACATAACTCAGTCTCCGTATACAATCCACGGGCAACAAAACACAAAACAAACACACACGACACGAAGTGACCATCTGAAGAAGGAGAAAGTGGTTACCGCAGTGCGGTAGCGTAATTAACTGTAGGGGCTTGCGCCTGCAGGAAAGAGCGTCCCCATAATCAAAAACCCCTCAAGCGAGGGGGAAACTGACGAAGTCTGCTACATCGGACGCATCCGTTTAAACCTTCGATATACGGTGCCATAAATCAACTTGGCATCTTCGGAGAGGTAGACGGATAGCACCAATTAGCATCTGCTCCGAATCTCTGGCGAGACACCCCGCGTCGCCGCCGTCTTTCAGAGGGGAACATACATGTTTGCGCATAGTTATCGTACCTGATGTATATTTTATACACCGTTGTGTTGATTTGTGATTTGTGCATATCCATTGCATTTGATGTAGATTTGGTACCTTCGTAGAACGTGTTTATGTTTTCATGGATTTCATACGGATGATGTGATTTTTGCACTCGGTATAGTTCACATATGCTTGCAGTGCATTGATACGTATTTTGTGCACCATAGTTGCACCTGACTTCGTTTTGATGTCATTTGAGATATTGATTGTGATTTAATGCTTAGGGGATGCATATAATTTGATTTATGCTTCCGGCATAGTTTTCATGCACTTTTAGTATTTTGATTTATTTTTGTGCACGCTGATGCAATTGGTTGTGAGATTATATGCCACGGTATACCTAATTTGGATTTAGATTGAAAGGTGTTGTATACCGTCGATTTCGATTTTGATACTCGATATTTGTTTTGTGCACCTTGTGCACCTAATTGGATTCTTGCGCATATTTAACGCGCTTGGAGTGGACTTTTGCGCATGTTCGGCGTTTGATATTGGATTTCGTGATTTCGTGCATGTGGGATGCACATGATTTAGATTTTATTCGTGCAGGTTGGATGCACCTGATTTGGATTTTCGCGCGTGTTAGACGCATGATATGAGATGCGATTTTGGTGCACATCAGGTGCACTAAATCGGGATTCTTATGCATATCAGATGCACCCGATATTGTTATCGTGCACACCCGTTGCACTGGACAGATAGTTTCGTGCACACCCGTTACACTTAGTTTTGGCTTTTGTGCATATTGTGACACCTGTGTTTGGATTTGATTTCCATGCACACCAGTCGCATGGGATTGTCGGATACGCCTTTTGAGGCTAATTTTGTTTTTGAGCACTTTACTTTCGTATTGGGCACTATATTGTATAGTAGCCAAACAGGACTGATCCGAGGACAGTACCTGAGTACTTTGCATGCATTAAAAGTTTACCAAGAGGTTTTCAAAAGGAGCTATAGGCTCGCTATTTCCTACGTGTCCGTGAGCGACACGAACGTTTATAAAGGAAACCCTTTTGGGATATTTTGAAAACGACGGAACGTGTATTTAAGAAAACATATATGGACATATATTATTATTTTAAAATGACCGTCCGTCGGTTATGCCATGAGTTACGCATCACACGGAGATTTAGAAAAGATTTTTTCATGAGTTTTATTTAGTTCTTGGAAGCTTTCCAAAGATGCGTACTATACACGTATTATAGTATTTGACTAGTGTATATTGGATTTCAGTAGTAGATTTCGAGAACTGTATCTCCATTGTAACTCCGAGGATATGCGTGCAAATCCGATGATTTGCGTGATGCTTGACGGAGTTCGATTTTGAGTTTTGTACTCGTTCTCATGCGCACTTGACGCGCTGTGTTGTTTCTGCATCTTTCGTGATTTCGGAGCCCCGTTGATTTGAGCTGATTATTGAAATATTTTAGATTTTGGGGGGTTTAAATTTAAATTCGGGGATCGAATTTATTTAAGGGAGGAAGATTGTAACATTTCAGAAAATAAAAAATATTATTTTTGGAATTTAATATTAAAATAATATTTTTCCTGAAAACTGCCCGATTAGCGAAATTGGGGTTTTCGAAAAAAATGTATAAATATATACCAATAATTATGAAATAAATGAAAATTAAAATAATTTATTCATTTAATAATATAATTAAAAGATTTGGCATTTTTAAAATTTATTATATGCAGTTTCGATAAAAACTCGATTAGTGCACTGCTAATCGCGATTAGGCCAAATCCGTGTTTCTACAGTTTTCCATGGCTAGTGCACCATCTCATATTCCATTTGGTTACATGTTGTTGTATTTGTGTTGTTTTATGGGTATTATGTGATTTGGTTTTGAAATTTGAAAGAGAAAAGATAAAGAAATGGCAAAAGGGTAATTTAGTGAAAAGTGAGAGGGGGGGAGGGGGCTGCTGCCTAACCTTTTCCCCCATCATTTTTTTTCTCCCTCTTCATCTTCCTCAACCCCACTTCCCTCCACTTAAAGCCCTAGATCCATCTCCAAATAATCCCCAAAACCCTAAACCCATTTCATAAAAGTTGATCCCCTCTTCACCCTCTACACATTGAACCAAACAAAGTGGGATTTTGGAAACATTGGGACTACTAGGGTTCTCTTGAGTTCATCCATGAGGTATAATCATTTCCACTTAGTTAGTTTTAGTTTTCTTGTGTTTTAGATAAATTAGAAGTTGGATTGGTTGGGTGGTTGTGGAGATAGAAATCTTAAGAGAATGTTTAGGGTTAAAGATGGTTTTAGTGAACTCTTGTGGCTGTGCAGGACCTAAGATTTAGTATGGGAAACCAAAATACGGATTTAGGATTTGAGTTCATGTCAGTTTGTGAGAATTTAAAGTGTGCAGGGAAATCTGGAGCAAATCGGGGGATTTCTGAAAGAAGTAAACAACTCTAGAGACCTAATCAGGACCATAGGAAGCCATCCTGACAAAACGAAGCCCATAGGAGCTAGGGGGACGAGGAGGCCGGTTTTTAATGGTAGGTGGCCGGCCACTTGGTGGGGTGGGGTGTCGGGGTTGGTCCAGTAGCTCAAATATACAATATACATCACCCTAGACTTGTTTGCTTGGCTTTATTTGACCTGAGTCAAAATCTGGGAGTTTTTTAGTATGATTTTGGCTATTTTTTTCGTATTTTGAAATGCCAATTCTTGTTATTTGTATTCGTATTTGGTTGTGGGATGTTCGTACATCAACAACAAGGGTTGTTTGGTTGATTTAGTATACGTATGCTATAGGTTCTAACCTACGAGCAAGGCGCGTGCCATTTTGGATTTCAGAACTTGATTTTAATAGCGTTGCGATGTGTGTTGTTATTGTAGGTACCTTCGCGTGGATTCCGAGGCGACGGAGCATGGCGTCATCGACTTCGGCAAGCGAAGACCAAGGTGAGTGGATCTATATCCACGGGGGAAGTCGGGTGGATGGCGTATAGCACCCCCGTAAAGTTTGGTTGAAACCGATTTGTAGCTTATGGTTAAGAAAACCTAGATTTGGAAACTAGGGATAGAGTTAACTGATAGTTAGTGAAATCATATTAGAAACTAAGGATAGTTAGAATTGATATGATACGACTTGTATGTGATGACGGGATTTTGAGGACGACGTTTGACGATAGTACCGTTTAGGGTGTTATTGGACTAGATAGCCGACGTAGATAGTCATCCGAACCATACTTATTTCTAAACTGAAGAATCGTATGCATCTTTAAACAGATACCTTGAGAGACGTTACGGATTTTCAAACGATATCTTTTCTTTAAAAACACCGTAGCCCCCACTTTCAAAACTACGATTCGCATCTTTTCAAAAACTGTTTGTATGGTTCGGGTGTGTACATTTGATTAGATACTTATGCTTATAGTAAAGATAGATTAGATATGTGAAATTGACTTGATGTGGGAGATAAATGCAACGAAAAGATAAGACGATGTAATATGATGATTGAAGGTATGATGGTATACGGATGCGAGTCGATTGAGATGAATTATACCCTGTCGGTCCCCTGATATGAGATTATTGCGGATGCGACTTGGGACATAGGTATATAGAGATATTTATATATGTTGTGAATCGTGAGTGATAGCCGTACGAGACGTTAGGTCCGTACCGCCCTCGTCTTATAGGATGATAGGATCTCTGATAGCTTAATGCCGCCGTACGATGATTTTCCGTACGTGATGAGTTTGACTTGAGGTTTGATCCATACCCTTGACTAGAGGATGCCGTACGATGGATTATACCGTACGTGGTGCTGTGAGGCTAGATGCCGATTGATAGATTCACCGACTCAGACATATGATAGTTACGTATACCTTATAGCTTTTAGCTGATGATTTACCTTTTGCTGCATTCATGATATTATTATTGCATTGTATATACCTGTGTTAGTACACTTACACCATTATCGATGATGCGTATGTTACACATACACAGATTTGCCGGATAACACACTTCATCATCGATGATTGCCATGTCACTGCACAGTAGGATTGCTGCATCATGATATGACTCTTGCATAATTTACCCTGCTATAGTTACCTGTGCACTTTTATACGATATTGCATTTGACTTTGGAGATATTGGGAACCGCAAGACATATTTTCAAAACTCGAATTATTTAAAGGAGCGGTTTTCCCTTAATATGATATATCACTGTTCCATGTTGCATGATATACGGATATGCTTACATTTCCATCATATGTCGCATACATCATGCTTTATGATTTTACGCATTGAGATATATTGTTTTCATGAGATTTCTGGATTTAAGAACCGTGGTCGTTTTAAAAGAAAGTATGTATTGTTTTAAAAACCCGGTTTCTCTTAATATGATATTTTAGTGCGTCCACCATGTGTTTTCTCGGTTCTGAGAGTGGCATGTGAAACCCGATTCGAGGAGCGGTAGACACCGTCTGTGGGTACATGGTGGACCCGGTGAGGTACCCCGGGGCAAGAAGACTCGTATATGTTAGACGGTGAGCCTGGCAGGGGAGCACTACCTACAGGTGATAGTATTTGGACTCGGCGGGTATCCAAAGGATACCGACCGGAGTTGCGAGATGGATATGATGGCCGACCAGGGTGTGCGGCGCCTGAGGGCCGATCTGAGGATACGGCGCCTGAGATATATGAGGATTTACGTGCCGATGCTGGGCACGGTTTTCATGATGTTTTTGAGTGTCGATGCTAGGAACTCAGGTTCCATGATTTTGATGTGTCGCGAGGGACACTGCTGATTTATATCCTCATACTTACTTGCATACTGACATTGATTATAGCTGGACGAGATCCACATGCATACATACACTGATTATCAGGTTGGACAAGGTCCACGCGCATATCTACATTGATTATATCGTTGGATTATATCCGCATACTTATAGATATTGACTGCCTTGTTGGCACATATACAAACCCGGACACCCTAGATATCATAGTTTTACCTTCATGATATAGTTGACCTAGGAGTCGTTGTTTATTCGATTTCTATCTGTTGATATTTTTATACTCACGAGTTGGCAACTCACCCCTATTGTGCCACAGTTCTTGCAGGTTGACCGCTTGGATCAGTAGCGGCTTCGCTAGCACACAGTTGCATTCGGGTGTTTTGCATTGGTAGGTGGGACACTTGTATCGTACCCTCTTTTGTATCTATATTTCATATAGTATCTAGTTAACTCCATCAATAAAAATTTGTAAACTGTATAATTAATGAGACTTATTGAGACTTGTAGTTGCGAGATTTGAGTGATGGGTTTTATATTCGCTTTTGGGGTTATGTATTGCTTATTTCTTTATCTTTTGTGGTGAACTTCGCCGTTGGGCGTCGTATACTTATATTTACTGTCTTTTGTGGTTATGATCCGTCGTTAGGAGAAAAGCCAGCTCCTTCTCGGGGATGCCTTTATTATCTTCAAGTATTTGTGGTTTTGGATCAAAATATACAAAGGAGGTGCTGCCCAAATTTTCAAAAAGACGAAATATGTTTTTAAACTTGCATAATCCACTTGCATTTTCATGTTCCTTTTCTATGCATTTAAGCACACTTGATTTCATTATACCTTTATTTCAAAAACTTCACCTCCTTTATTTTCTTATAAAGGTTTAGATTTCTGGGTTTCAGCTTACTTGAATTACGTTAGGCCTTTAGACGCTGCGTGATTTAAGTGCTGGTCACGAGCTAATATTTCGGGTCGTGACAAGACGAGACCGCAACTCCATACCAGAATCGAGCTCGCCGGATTTTAGGGGGTAGGGGCTGGCCACATTGGTGAGTTGGGTGCCCAGGTTGTTTCTGTAGTTCATAGGACCCCTATACATGACCCCAGTATTGTTTGTGCACATTGTTTTCACCTAAACTAAAATCTGGGACCATTTTATTAGGTTGCTGCTTTGAATTATTTAATGTTTATGAATTCAAGTTTTGGTATTTGGTGTTGTATTCGATCACTTGATATTTGTACGTCTATATCGAGTGTTATTTGGTGGTTTTGAAAGCGTAGTCCATAGGTTCTAATCTATAGGCTTTTAGCGTGTCGTTTTGGTTTTGAATTGGGTTTTAATGCGATACGATACGTTATGATGTGTAGGTACCCACACAAGGACTTCGAGAGGACAAGCAAGCGCGTGGCGACGTCGGCATCGGCAAGGGAAGATCTGGTGAGTAGATATATATCTATGGGGGAAGTCGAGTGGATGGCGTATAGCACCCCCACAGTTCGTAGTGTAGCTTATGATATGTTATATATTTACATATGTGTTGTGAATTGGGATGATTAACAAGTAGGATCTTAGAAGATCATGGGATAAATGTTGGTGTACTTGGATGATAGTGTCTTGGTGGATTTCTTAGTCGCGAACCATAGGATAGGTTTGCACACACGCACGCACACACCCTTGCATGCATTATTATTACTAGTGCGTATATGAGAATATGTGTATATATATATACACACATACATAGGTATGGGACTATACACACACATACACACACGTATACCTACACATGGATGATGAGGATTGTATATGGTATTTGGAGATGAGTCGATGAGATTGGGCATGGTGCCATGAGATCGGTGATATGATGTGGTTTGTATTACGAGATATAACATGAGATTTTAGTGGGCCTTTAGGCGTGTGTTTCACACACGCATATATTTGCAGATGGTATCAGTTTGTACTAGAGTTAGATCTGTACCCTCAGTTCATGTGATATGATGATAAGGATACCAGATGAATAATGAGATGAATGTGATATTTGACCTGTACCCAGATTTGGGATGCCGTACGATGGATTTATAGTACGAGTTGTATATTGATGATAGATCCGCACTCTTGATTCGAGGATGTCATGTTATATATTGTATCGTATTTGATACTATTGAGGTGGGATCACCGACTATTATATTTATAAGTATCGACTCAGATTTAGGTGGTTTCCTTACCTTTTCGATTAGCCTGCTAGTTTAGTCCTGTAGTTTACGTATAGATGTTAGACTAGACTCGAGTCATACCTATTTCAAAATTAACGAATCGTGAGTATTTTAAATACAGGCCAAGGGATTCTACGGATATTTTCAAAAGACGCATCTTTTCTTAAAAACACCGTAGCCCTTATTTTTCTAAACACCACGATTCGTGTTATTTCAAATGGAAAAACAGTATGACTCATATATATTGATGTAGATTCTTCACTGTTGCATTTATTATTCATTTTCCGCATATTCTTGCTCTTTTCATCGCATTGCATGTTTAAATGTTTTTATTGTTATATTAAACCCATTCTGTTAGGACACCAGCACCATTACCGATGATGCGTATGCTCCACATACACCTGCTTGCCGGCTCACACACTTCATCATCGATAATTTCCATGTCACTACACAGTAGGATTGTTACATCAGGATATGACTCCTTGCATGACATACTTGCGTATATACCTACTTGTACATCCATATTGGCGCACAGGCATATTGTACACTCATACTTGCGTATATACCCACTTGTACATCCATATTGGCGCTCAGGCATATTGTACACTCATACTTGCGTACGTACACTCATACCTGCGTATATACCCACTTGTACATCCATATTGGCGCACAAGCATATTGTACATTCATACTTGCGTATATACTTACTTGTACATCCATATTGGCGCACAGGCATATTGTACACTCATACTTGTGTATATACTTACTTGTACATCCATATTGGCGCACATGCATATTGTACACTCATACTTGCATACAGACCACCTGTACATACATAGATGATGCTGGATTGATTTTGGAGAATTGGGGACTGCATGCTATAGTTTCAAAACTGGATCCACTTAAAAGAGTGGTTTTCCCTTGTTGATCATAGTACGACTTTATGCTGCATACATCACATTACATGGATTTACGTATTGAGTTTTGGATTTTATGTGATTTCTGGATTTGAGAACCGAGGTATTATTTAAAGAAAGTATGCATTGTTTGAAAACCCGGTTTCTTTTGATATGATATTTCAGTACGTCCTCCATGCGTTTTCTCGGTTCTGAGACGTATGATAGAAACCCGATTCGAGGAGGAGGATGATCCATTTGCGGGTTCATGGTGAACCCGGTATGGTACCCCGGGGCGAGAAAGAGATTTCGTGGGGATGACGATGAGCCTGCCAGAGGGACCACTACCTACCGGTGATAGTATTTGGGCACGGCGGATATCCAGAGGATACCGACCGGAGTCGAGAGATGATATGGGCCGATCTGGACTGACGGATCCCGTGGGCCGATCCGGACTGACAGAGACCGATATATGAGGATTTACGTGCCAATGCTAGGCACGGGTTCATGATGTTTTTGAGTGTCGATGCTGGACACTCAGGTTCTATGATTTTGATGTGTCACGAGGGACACACGTTGGTCTATATTCTCATACCTTCATGCATATGCTTTTATGACTTTTACATGCATGATATTGTTGTGTTATTGGTTGACCGTAGACGAGATCCACATGCATACAGGCTTGATTACATGGTTGGATGACATCCACATACTTATAGACTTGAGTATATAGTCGACACGGATTCATATTGATTACATTGATCATACCTCATATTTATGATATGTTGCTACCTGAGGCACTGACACGAGCACTTGGTATTACACTGATGTATAGATGTTTACCCTTGCCACCTTATCATGCTTCAGACTTTATCATATTGAGGATATATATTACTGATCGGATTGACCTAGGATTGAGTCATACATACGATTTCTTCTCTGTGATGTTTTCTACTCACGAGTTGGCAACTCACCCCCATTGTGCCTCAGTTTCTTGCAGGTTTTGCCGTACAGGTTCGTTGCGGCTTTGCCGGCACACTGTCTTCATTCCGGGTGATTTCTTTGGTAGGTGGGTTCACTCGCATTGTGACCACCATTGTACTTATTTATATTCAGTTGTATCTTGTAAACTCCATCAACCAGACTTGTATATTTATTCAGACTTAGAAAACCAGTTGTTCATTTTTTCGACCTTAGAGTCGCGTGTTGTATTATTATGATTTTCTTGATGATTTTGAGTTTCCTTTGAGTTTTGATTCTCGCCTTGGCGTTATATTGCTTGTGTGGTTGTGACTGTCAATTGACGAAGAGCTAGCTCCCGTTTAGGAATGCCTTTATTCATATTATGCATGTTGTACCCTTTTAGGGCCAGTATTTACAAAGGAAACTCTGCCGAAATTTTTAGAAAAGACTTGAGATTCTAAAAATGCATACTTCGGCTTATGTTATTAAAACCACTTGCTTCAAAATATCTTTTCTTCACTTCTTCTTTAAATAGTTTAGATTTCTGGGACTTTTTTGGCACTGCTAAAATAGGGGGTTGCCCCTACGGATAACAGAATCCGTAGGGGCAGATTTCGTTTGGCCCTACGGATTAATCCGTAGGGCTAAACGGTTGCTCCTACGGTCCTTCCATATTTATTTAAAAATTATTAAATCTTAAAGTGTTGTTTGCCCCTACGGAGCCGCAAACCAAGCACCTACGGGTATATCCGTAGGGGCATCTAAATAGAGATTTAAGTGATCGATCCCTACGCTGATTATTTCTTATTCCCTTATCAGTTGCGCGCGAACCCAAATCCCCAAACCCTCGTTCCCGCCGATCGCCGTTCTCGTCGTCGCCGTTCTCGGCGTCGCCAGCGCCGTCCAAATCGTCGTCGCCACCGCCTGCTTCTTCCTCATCTCCGTTCGTCGTCGCCATCGCCTGCTTCTTCAACCTATGGCCGATTCGTCGTCGCCACCGCCTGCACAGGTTAGGAAATCTTAATTAAACAAATTTTTGATTGTTTTAGGTCTATGGTTCATGATTTGGGTAGGCATCGGTTGGGGTTAGCGTTAGGGTTAGGGGTGGGGCTGGGGGGCTGCTATTGCGGTTGGGGTTGGGGTTCGGCAGGGGGTAGCGGTTGGGATTGGGATTAGGGTTGGGGTTGTGTGTCCCTGAGCACTTCTTGATTGGGGCTAGGGCTGGGGCTCGGGCTCGGGCTGGGGCTCGGGCTTGGGCTGCAGCTAGGGCTATGGTTGGGGTTGGGGCTCGGGCTCGGGCTGCGGTTAGCGTTAGGGTTGGGGCTGCGGCTGGGGCTCGGGCTGCGGTTAGGGTTGGGGTTCGGCAAGGGGTTGCTGTTGGGGTTGGGGTTGGGGTTAGGGTTAGGGTTAGGGTTGGGGTTGGGGTTTTGGATTTCAGGGTCTAAGTTAATTTCCATTCTAATTAGCATTAAGCTTGTTAATTGAAATGTTGATGGTGATCATAAGAGGAAAATGTGTCTAGTTTGAGAAGGTGTTGGAAACTGGACTAATAATGTGGGTAAAGCCCAGTTTAATTAATAATTTTATTTGTCATTCTCAAATTTTCTTGGAAACGGAGACTGTTTTGTTGAACTTTTAGCCGTTGGGCATGTTGGGTTGAATTTGTTTGCTAATTGCATAAGATGCTCATAAGATTCTGGATTTTGAGGATGGGCCGTTGTAATTGGAAATACTTAGAATTGTAGGAACTTCTTTGTTTTAGCTATATATAATTGCAAAAAAAAAGACACATTTCTGATTTGAAGAAAAGGAAGCGCAAGATAGGGATTTAGTTATGGATTTTACTTGGGCGTCTCCTCTTTTAATACATGTCTATCTTTACAAGAATATCGTGTTACATATTCGGTTTTAGCATCTGTACGCAACTTCTTTGATTATCATCATGTTATTAACATCTTTAACTTCTATCATTTTTCTAATATGTTTCATAGTTAATATAATAATCCTTTGTCTATATTTGTTGACAGTGGCCTTTCTTTTGGATGAACATGTTTTTTGATGCATGTTTTAGTCATGTGAATTCATATATTGCGTATAACGCTTTATGACATCAGTATCCTATATTTGTAGTTTTAATTGTTGATTGTTATAGATGAATGCCATTGCAATAATAGTTTTTGGTAGATGAATGCCATTGTAATGTAGGATGATCAGTTCTATCTATCTTGATCTCAATGGTTTAAAATCATGTTACACATACAACACGAATGCACAACAAACGCATCATTAGAGAGTGATTCAAGATGTTCAAGTTAAAACCAATATATGATACTCGATGATAATATGAAACCTTCATATTCTCATCGATACTCATATATGAAACTAAAAGCGTCACTTAGTCCCCGTCTATCGGTTAACATACGTGCGATGCTCGTCGTGACATAGAACTATATGAAGGTTGTTAAATATCGGACAGTATAGCTCGATACTAACAACCGTCGTATAGTCCACGCGACGAGAAAATTCAATCGTATGGTAACCCATAGATTTGTCCCGTATGGACAAGTTAAGAATGTATAAAGCAAACGCCTTCATTCACTTGTGTTTTCATCCGTTTCAAGATATTTCGTCGGTACCTTTCCGCTGGTTCTCCGTGTACAAAGATAGATTAGATGTTCATTTCAACGTTGTTTCACAGCTTTGAAATGATTATCTATTCTATTACAGTGTACTCGGAGAACAGCGGGGAGGTGCTGCCGAAATTTACTCGAAACAGTTGAAAGCACAAGTGATGGGTGTTCGCTCTATACATTCTTAATGGGATAGAAGCCTACCCCCGACAGCCGGAACACACACATACAACAAGAATACACAACAAACGCATAATTAGAGAGTGATTCGAGATGTTCAAGTTAAAACCGATACTCGATGATAATATGAAACCTTCATATTCTCATCGATACTCATATATGAAACTAAAAGCGCCACTTAGTCCCCGTCTATCGGTTAACATACGTGCGATGCTCGTCGTGGTATAGAACTATACGAAGGTTGTTAAATATCGGACAGTATAGCTCGATACTAACAACCATCGTATAGTCTACGTGATGAGAAAATTCAATCGTATGGTAACCCATAGATTTGTCCCGTGTGGACAAGTTAAGAATGTATAAAGCAAACGCCTTCATTCACTTGTGTTTTCATCCGTTTCGAGATATTTTGTCGGTACCTTTTCGCTGGTTCTCTGTGTACAAAGATAGATTAGATGTTCCTTTCAACGTTGTTTCACAGCTTTGAAATGATTATCTATTCTATTACAGTGTACTCGGAGAACAGCGGGAAGGTGCTGCCGAAATTTACTCGAAACAGTTGAAAGCACAAGTGATGGGTGTTCGCTCTATACATTCTTAATGGGATAGAAGCCTACCCCCGACAGCCGGAACACACACATACAACAAGAATACACAACAAACGCATAATTAGAGAGTGATTCGAGATGTTCAAGTTAAAACCGATACTCGATGATAATATGAAACCTTCATATTCTCATCGATACTCATATATGAAACTAAAAGTGCCATTTAGTCCCCGTCTATCGGTTAACATACGTGCGATAATTTATTCTTTTCAACGACAAACGTACACACAAAGCATATACACGGATTTTCTCCTTTGTCAGTAACTATCTCGTTCTTATATTTCTCAATATAGTCAGCATAACCTACAATTTATATGTTATACAGTCTAACATAGCCCGTGAGTACGTCAGAGTTAAGGACTGGATGTATGTGGATTGGAAACAACGTATGCAACCTAAGTTTGTCGCAGGAGTTGCTGGTTTCCTTGAATTTGCACGCGCACATAATAAGATCATAATAGAAAAGATTCTCTGTCCGTGCGATAGATTTGGCAATAAGTACTGGAAGAAGGTAGAATTGGCAGAGCTTCATATTGTAAAACATGGGTTTACTAGACTTTATACAACTTGGAAATATCACGGGAAAGAAGAAGAATGCAGTACTGCGGCAGAAGAAGTAGAACACGATAATGCGGCAGGAGAAGAAGAAGAATTCGGTAATGCGGCAGAAGGAGAAGGCGGTAATTTATTTCCATCAGAAGAAATGGAGGATATGGTAGAGGCTGCCATAGGTGAATCTATTTGTACCGAAGATGACATTCCTTCCGGTCAAGGACCGCGTGCGGATAAATATGAAAATTTCATGAATGATGTTAGGAAACCAATTTATGAGAATGCGAAGCATTCCACCCTCTCATGGTTCGTCCAACTTTTCCAGATTAAGTGCCTAAATGGATGGAGCAACAAGTCATTCACAATGCTTCTTTCGTTCTTGAAAGATTCTATGCCTCCGGGAAATAATGTGCCCGACAGCTGGTACGAAGCCCAGAAGATGATATCTGATTTGGGTCTAAAGTGCGAGAAGATTCAAGCATGTCCTAAAAATTGCGTGTTGTACCGGAAAGAGAATTCAGATTTGAAAGAGTGTCCAACATGCGGAGAGGCCGGGTATAAGCCGAAAGATTCTGATAAGAAGCCTGATATACCTGTGAAGATAACATGATACTTTCCCATAACACAGAGGCTACAGAGGCTATTCAGGTGCAAGAAAACAGCTGAGGCAATGATTTGGTATCACCGTGCTCCTCCAAGCGAAGATGGAAAAATGAGCCATCCAAGAGATTTGCCGGCATGGAAAGATTTCGATAGGAGGCACGCAATATTCAGTAGCGATCCTCGCAATGTCCGGCTCGGACTGGCTACTGATGGCTTTTGCCCATTCAACTATATGGCTGGAAGTCACAGCACATGGCCCGTTGTAAGGATAATTTATAATCTGTCGCCTTGGTTGGCTATGGACCAATCATACTTTATGATGCCTCTTCTTATCGACGGACCAAACTCACCGGGGAACAATATCGACGTCTATCTCCGACCTCTGATCAAGGAGTTGAAATCTTTGTTCATTGATGGTGTAGAGACATATGATGCAAACACAAATACAACCTTCATACTGCGTGCGGCTTTAATGTGGACAATTAATGACTTTCCTGCATCTGGAATGCTATCAGGTTGGTCCGTACATGGTCACAAAGCATGTCCTCATTGCCATGAACACACAACATCGAAATTCTTGAATTTTAGCAGGAAGGTTTGTTATTGCGGCCATCGACGTTTCCTACCTCCAGACCACCCCTATAGGTTAGACACGGTTCACTTTGATGGTCATCAGGAGCTTCTTGGACCTCCATCCCCATTGTCTGGAGAGGACGTGACTGCTAAATGGGATGGTTACAATAATGTGACCTTCGGGATGGATCCGACGAAACAAGTCAAACCACAATATTGGAAAAAGCTAAGCATTTTCTTCGAGCTTCCGTACTGGTCTACAAATTCAGTGCGTCATTGTCTGGACGTCATGCATATAGAGAAGGGAGTATCAGAGCACATACTTAACTTGCTTCTTTGTAAAGACGGGAAATCGAAAGATAACATGAATGCTCGGATGGATCTACAAGTGTGGGGAATAAGAAGTGAATTGCACCCTAGACCGGTAGCGGGTAAACCGGGCAAGTTTGTACTTCCCAATGCCGCTTATCATATGTCACAACCGGAGAAGAAAAGATTCCTGCAGGTGTTGCATGATTTGAAAGTCCCCACAGGTTTCTCAGGATCATTCAGCAAGAAAATAAAAATTGTGAAGGGCAAGATCGATGGGCTGAAAAGTCACGATCACCATGTTATCGTGGAGCACCTTCTTCCATTAGCCCTCAGGACTTCTCTCCCCGACTCGGTTGGTCTAGTAATCAACGACCTATGTTGTTTTTTCAGGGAGTCGTGTGCTAAAACACTGGAGGTTGCGACGCTGGATAAACTAGAAAATTCTATTGCGTTGATACTTTGCAAGTTTGAGCGTATTTTCCCACCGTCATTCTTCGATATCATAATACACTTGACGGTTCATCTTGCAACTGAGGCGAAGTTAGCCGGACCAGTACAATATCGATGGATGTATCCCGTTGAGAGGTATGTGTAATTTTTCGTTTCGCGCAATTTATAAATTTATTGTTATCATGTATGCCCATATTTATTTATTCAACATATTCTCATTAGGTACCTCTACACTCTTAAGAAGTATATACGCAATAAAAATCGACCAAAGGGTTCTATCATACAAGGTTATCTTCTTGATGAAGCAACCACATTTTGTTCCCGCTATCTAGACGAGAACATTGAGACAAGGCTTAACCGACCACGAAGAATTCAAGACGGGCCATATGGTAAAGCCGAGTATAAGAGGGTAGACACTATGTTTATCAACAAGATATACCGGTTTATCTTGCTTAATTGCGCATGTCTTGAAAAAATTAGAGAGTAAGTTTTTTTGGATTAATTGTTATATCTGTGTTTGTGTGTGTATGAAATGATATAATATTAATGTCACAATTATTTGTCGAAAACAGAATTCATTTTAACGAGGTACGTGAGGGGCATCCTGATTAGAATGAAGAACGTTTAGAAAAATACCATCAGGATAATTTTTGTGATTGGGTCACAGATCATGTAAGTTATTCGAATAACATTTTATTGCTATCAGTTTTAATCTAAACTTGTATCGTTATGTATTTGTCGTAAAATTTGTTTTGTTAGATCCACGATCCGAACTTGTCTGCATCATTTGAGAGTGATTCAAGATGTTTAGCTCAATTTTCTAGTATGGAGGTTGCATATTACAAAGGATTTGGTGTCCTTGGATACAAATTCGAAGTTAAGGACATAGAAATATCTAGAACCACTCAGAATAGTGGGATTGCGACGGTAGGATCGTACGGTGTGATTTACTATGGGTACTTAAATTGTATACTCGGCATCCACTATCCCGGACGATCAGAACCCTTTTATATATTCCAGTGTACTTGGTACGATCCGCGAACCGATACGGACAGGTGGAGAAGCAATCTTGGGACTTGGAAAGATGAATATGGATTGACCAGTATGAACACACTTCGATTTTACGGTCAGGAAGATCCGTTTATCTTTCCGAACCAAGCGTTCCAAGTATACTACTCACAGTGTTTGAAGCATCCGGGATGGAGTGTTGTATGCCGATGGAAACCCAGAGATGTCTACAATGTCCCAGAATTCGAGGACAACGATGAGGACGAAGAAGAAAGAAGGCTTAAAGTGCTCCGACCGTCTGTTTCGAAGGACGGGTTATCTTCGACCGATCATGAAGTTAGGTGGGTTAGAAATGACATCGACGATGAAATCCAAGTAGATATGTATAATGCGCCTACGAAACGAAAAAGGTTATCAGTAATGTTATATTATTACTTCACATTTTACGCTCTATACATTTATAGTCAATACTTTTAATGATTGTCTAATGCGTCCACGAACCGTTTATTTAGATTTGATGATGATGTCGGGAGCAGCGAGGGGCGGCAGGAGCTCCAGCCATGGCAGAGGCAGAGGCAGAGCGGTTCTGCCTCCCGGAGAGCTCCGTAGGGAGCTTCAGAGGGCCGGTCTTGCACCCAGATCGGAGACCCCTTCGGATGCCTCCTTCCGTGTGGATTTTTCCACACCTCCAGGTATACTGCACGTATATCCATTTTGAATGTAATATTACTGATATTCGCGTCTGTTTATGTCAAAATTACTTATATTGTCAATGTTTGATTGTCTAGTTGTTGGTGATGCGTCCACATCTGGGACAGGGGCCACTCCCGCTCCTCCAGGTATGTTTATATATCATATAGTGCATGTATATTGATTTAGAATGCTATATCATAAATACACACATTCCTTTTGCTCTTACTTAGCAATTTTTATTATTGTCTAGCTATAGGTGGTGACACCACCGCACCTGCGGGTATGTTTATATATCCTATAGTGCATGCATATTGATTTAGAACGTTATATTATTGATCTACACATTCTTTTTGCAATTACTTATATAATCTATTTTTAATTGTCTAATTATAGGTGGTGCGTCCACATCTTCCGCAGGGGCCACTCCTGCCGCTTCCATACCCTCCGCATCGTCTGCAGGTTAGTATGAATAAATTTAAAATATTTATTCATTTTACATATGCTCTATAGAATAAATATGAACTTCATGGAAATTTAGCGTCGATGTTTATTTTCTAGTTGGAGGGGATGCGTCCGCATCCGGGACCCCGGTTGTTCCTCACCGGAGGAACTATCGTCCCGTTCGTGCTGCTGCCCGGGCCCAGGCTCGTGCGATAGTCACCGGAGGTATATATCACACTTGAATTTTCGTTTAACCTTGATTTCTTAATACAACTTTGTCTTAATATTGATTGCCTTGATATTTCGTGCAGACGCAGGGCTTCCCCATCCCCAGAGGGGGACTCGGGGCCCGAATCAGTCCCATAGGCTGAGGCCTGACAGAGCTAGGGGGAGGCAGCATTCCCCTTTTTTTTACCCTTTACTATCGCTATACCGGTCCTCATGCCGAGAGGTTCGGCCTGTATATGGGAGGCGAGAGCCGGCTCGTGAAGAACTATCCACTTCACGTTGAGTGGGGCGAGCCGCACCAGCGCTCATTCGCCCTCTTCTTTGATCAAGCTCGGGTACGTATTAATATATATTTTCAGTTGATCTATCCGCTTATCATATTTATTATTAACACTTGCAATCTAATAACAATGTTATTTTTTTTATTTTCAGTTGGATTACGATTTTCAGCCTGTAGCCGACCCTGATCATCCGGGGAGGGTGCTCGACCTTCATGCTCTGTACAATGGCCTGATGAAGAACATGCAGGCCAAGGTCCGATACAACAGGAATGAGCTGAAGGCCGACTGCTACTCCCTGTGGATGGCGACCCCCGAGGCAGAGAGAGCGGCCCTCCTATCTACTCCGGCGTTTGCGAGAGTCGACGTAGAGACATGGCCTCTATTGTGCGAATATTTCGACTCCCAGCGCAAACAGGTATGTATTTTAAATGTAATTCATTGTTTAGGATATAATTTATTTTTTGTGTTCCTTAATTAGAAAACTAAATGTTAATGCATTGTGCAGAAACAGTCCGCTCAGAATACAGAGAACAGGAAGTCGGCGAAGAGGGGTCGCCCTACTTACACAGGTGGCTCGAGGAATATTACTCGAGCCATGGAGTTATCGGTAAATTACAATAGACCGACATTTGTGATATTCTGCAATATTAAGAGTTATTTTCTAATATTTCTAATATTAAGAGTTATTTTCTAATATTGCAGACAGCTCGGACCGTGGCGTCAGGTGGTACACCGAGCGTGATGTCCGCATATCTTGCCGTCCACGGCACCTCGACAGATCCCGCCACGGGCGAGCTTCGATATCCCGACGTCGCTACCCAGGAGTATTGCGTAAGTGTTAATATTTTTTCTACCCAAATTTGAAATTTTAGTTTTAGAAGGTTCAAGTTTAAATTTTATCTTATACTTTACTGCTTAATGTGGGTGTAGGAGCGGGTGGTTGAGCAGGCCGAGGCCTCGGGGATCGATTTTACCGGACAGAGCGATCCGAGGCTGCTGACCCCAGTTCTGGACGCCGCACACGGAGGGCACCACGGAGGTTGGGAGAGAGGCCGGGGACTGGGCCCTAGCAAGGCCCATATGAGGTTGGACTCCACCCCGGCGGTTACTTCCTCCGTCTCCAGTGACCGACGTGTCCATCAGGAACTGGAGAGCTTGAGGGCCACCGTTCAGGAGTTGAAGAAGATGCTGGTATGTATACTACTTTATAGTAAAATATCATGTCATATTATATAGATATCAACATATCCATAATTAGTACGTAGCTTGAGCTTATTTGGTTTTAGACTTAAGTTTGATTAATCATACATACATATGTAATTAAATTAAACAACGGTTTTCCAAACTAGATATCCAAACGGGGTTTCGAAATAACTTAATAATGATACGAATTCGAATAATACACAGTTCTTACACGCTTCTTACATACGTTAGGTCTAGACGCGACAGGGTACATCGACCGAGCCTCCACATGCATCTCCTTCGGCTGCGGCTCCGCAAGCTACTACATCGGCTGCGGTTCCGTAGACAGCTCCTATAGCTCCACCGCCCGCTCAGACTCCCGCAGCCGCGGCTCCGCAAGTGACTACCTCGACGGCGGCTGCGCAGACCACATCGCCAGCTCCACAGGCCGCTCAGACTCCCACTCGCGCCGAATTGCAGAGTTTATTGACCGAGGAGCAGGCGCGTGTTATTCTATCGTTATTCAGAGGTGGAGCTGGACCGAGCTAGGGTAGCTTTTTGGTTCTTATTTTTTGAAACATGTATTTATTTATATCATACATATTGTACTACATTTTGAAACGATATTGATATTGGTTTATATTTATATCATATTCAGTTTTTGGGTTTCTTTTGTATATTATATGCGTGAGATGTGATTATGAATACTGCGATATATGTTGTGTGATGATTAATTTTATATTTTATTGTTTTATATATTATTGTGCACAGGGCGGGAAAAAATCAGGAAGCCCTTTTTTAAAAAAAATACAGATAATGTGTACCTACGGATTAATCCGTAGGTACACATGTTGCCCCTACGGCTATAACCGTAGGGGCAAAATATCTGCAGTAACTGATATTTCCCCCCTGATCTCAGTACCGGGGGGTTGGGAGTGCCCCTACGGACATATCCGTAAGGGCCATTGCTTCGCCCCTACGGAATTATCCGTAGGGGCAAAATATCAGAAATCCTGATATTTTGCCCCTACGGATAAGTACCTACGTAGTTATCCATAGGGGATAATACATGGCCCTACGGCTATATCCGTAGGTACAGTTAATATATTTAAAAAAACCGTAAATAATATAACTTTTTTTACCCTACGGCCTACTCCGTAGGTGAAACAGGACCTACACAGAAATCCGTAGGGGCAAGATTTTGCCCGTAGGGGCAAGTTCAGGGCTTCAACTTGCAACTGCGGCCTTTGCACCTACGGGGTCTTTTTTCGCCCCTACGCACATCTCCGTAGGGGAAGTGGGTTGCCCCTACCGATAAATCCGTAGGGGCAACCCTTATTTGTAGTAGTGTGGCTTACTTGAATTAGATGGGGTCCTATAGACTTCATATGATTCAAGTGCCAGTCACGTGCCATTTCGGTTCGTGACAAAGTTGGTATCAGAGCGCTAGGTTAACCTTGGTTCGAGTCTATGTTTGACTATGCGGAGCCTAGGACGTTTATATATATACGGAATCTAGGCTTGACCTTATGGAACTTAGACATGGTCGAGGTAGTATTAGACTCGAAATTTTGTCGCGTAGGTTGATCTTGATTGATGGAGTAGGTGACTTAAGGAGAATGACGTACCGTGTGTATGTTCCACGGCATACTTACGATACGCTACTCCACTTAAGGAGCCTTAGGATGTACATTTCCTTGCACAGTATTATATTCATTCATGATTTATCCTCATCGATATTGGTTTATGGTATTTGCTGCCACGATTACACGGGCAGAGAGAGCTATGGCAAGAGTTGCGTCAGCATGAGCTCATCATGAACGAGGACTGACCAGGGCGTGATTCCAAGGACATACGATTTGCATAGATGCGTCGTTTTATTGTGTTTTCGCGCCATGAGCATTTGATGGATCGCTTTTACGAGATTTCTCGGACGTGCAGTTCAGCACCAGAGGATTGGGCCACTGATAGAGTCCAGCCAGATTGTGATGACCGTTAATGTATCGCCTATTCTCGATGATTGAGGCGCTGTTCAGCGTACGGACGAATGTGCCAGTTGTTGCTGCGAATGACGAGATATCACCCTAGATGTTGGAGCTATTGCCGCATGAGTTATACTTAGAGATTTGGTAGAAGATCGCTAGTCACCCAAGGATGAATGATTAGGACATGTGATTCGTTGCCTACCCCGATGCGAGGTCATCAGATTGATTGATTCCTGCTAGAGACGACTTCACGCAGATATGTTGGGAGTCGATAGAGACGATCGAATGTCAGAAGCCCATTTTCCAAGTTTAAAGTATTCAGAGACAAATGCAAGTAATGTTATGGACCCTCTAGAAGAATGAAACCCTAACTCGACATAATGACCATGAGAACGCTTTGAAACCTTAGGGTTTGCGGCAGTTCAGCGGTGCCATTAGTGAGGCTTGGGTTTGCCCTTCAACAGTTGGTCCACAAGTACTGTGGCATGTACTAGAATACTATTAAACTGTACCCAAGATGTTGAGCTCTTTGGGGATTATGGAACATCGACAAATCGATCGAAAGGTTCGACGTCATTCGAATATCATGTGATGGGATACATTGCTTGGGAGACTCCAGATACGAGTATAGCTGTTGGAGCGCAGTCCATGCAGCCACGAAGAGACGAGTCCGAATCAGTCGACATTAGAGAAAAGTAGAGTATGCGGTTCGTACGAGATCTTGATAAGATGACGTTCCACTCCGCTGACATTAGAGCTGTGATACGCATGCAGAGGCGTTGTACATGGATATATCTTCCAGAAGGAGTCGCGATGAGTATGCAGCCATTCCGGAACAAGAAACAGATATAGTAAACGGTGATAACCTCCGGGCAGATCGGCAGAAACGAGATTTAGGAGAGACTTCGACAGAACCTTTCTGGAATACTATATGAGGATACTTGGACCCACGGGCGGTCATATTGTGCACACCCAGCAGGCCAGAGTTCGGCACCGTCGACGAGACATGTTATGAGTGACCACGACAGTTGGCCAGAGATTCTTAGAGGATGTGCTTGAGCGGGACTATTCCTCCATACTTGATTTTGGTATTTTGGGCGATCTATTTGCACGATTGAGTTTTGATGACTGAGTTTCATGATATTTGTTTTCGTGCACCATGGTTGCACCTACTGGGTATTTATATTTTGTGCATAGTTATTACACTTGAGATATGCTTTCTACACTGTTGTGTTGATTTATGATTTATGCACAGTTATTGCACTTGATATCGTTTTTGTGCCTAGGCTGCACATGTTTATGATTTCATGGATTTCATACAGTTGGGTTGATTTTGTGCATATGGTAGCACTTGATTTGGTTTTTGTACTCGGTATAGTTCACATATGCTTGCAGTGCATTGATACGTATTTTGTGCACCACAGTTGCACCTGACTTCGTTTTGATGTCATTCGAGACATTGATTTTGATTTCATACCTATGTTATGCATGTGATTTGACTTATGCTTTTGGCATAGTTTTCATACACTTTTAGCATTTGTTACATAAATTTGTGCATGCGGTTGCACATGGTTATGAGATTATATACCACGGTATACCTGATTTGGATTGAGATTTGTTATATACCGTCGATTTTGATTGTGATACACGATATTTGCTTTGTGCACCTTGTGCACCTGTTTGGATTCTTGCACACATTTGATGCGCTTGGATTGGATTTTGCGCATGTTCGGCGCTTGATATTGGATTTCTTCCATGATGGATGCACTTGATTTGGACTTTAGCGCATGTTGGGCGCATGATATGAGATGTAATTTTGGTGCACACCAGATGCACCTGATATTGCTGTCAGGAACACCCGTTGCCTATGATAGGTGTTTCGTGCACACCCATTGCACTTAGATTTTGTTTTTGTGCACATGTATGGCACATTTATGGATTTCGATTTCCATGCGAACCAGACACACGCGGCATTCTTATGCACGTTTCGGATTTGATTTCTGCTGGAGCAGTACGTTTTTATGATATTTACTATTTGGTATAGTAGCTGAGTAGGACTAGTACGAGGACAGTACCTGAGTATATTTTGCATGCATTGATAGTTATTGAAGGGATTTCCAAAAAGGGAGCTATAGTCTAAGTATTTACCTACGTGTCTGAGATGACACGAAACATTTTAAAAAGGAAACCCTTCTAAATTGTTTTCAAAACGGCGGGACGTGTATATTAAACAAAGAGTATATATATATAAATATAGTTATTTTCTTATAATAGATGTCCACCACTGTGCGGCGATATGCTCATCGCACAGCAACATGAAAAGTTTGGCATGCATTTCCTTCAGATGTTTACATGTATAGTTTTGATGTATATCATGTTGGTTTTCGTATTGGATTTGACATAGGTGTCTTCGCCATAACTCCGATGATTGCGGGATGCTTGACGGAGTTTTGATTTTAGATTATATACTTGTCTTTCATGCGCATGCATTGCGCTATGATGTGCCTTATGAATTTATGATTTCGAGACCTCGACGACGTAGTCTTTTACTGAAATGTTTTGGTATTGAGGGGTTTAAATTTAAATTCGGAGACCGAATTTCTTTAAGGGGGGAAAACTGTAATATTTCAGAAAAATAAAATATTATTTTGGGGAATTTTTATAATTAAATAATAAGTATATTGAATATTTTAATAATGCGGTATAATTAAATACCGATAAATTGGGGAAAATTTGGAAAATTATTGAAATTACTAAAAAGAGGGTGCTTTATGTGATTTATGCAAATTATGAAATTTTACGATTTATTATACACTATTTTAATGCTAATCGCGATTAAATATCGCTAATCGGGCATTAAGCGTGTTTTGTGCACATGACATGCACATGTCATTTTAACACTTGTTACATTTTTATCATGGTTTTCCTTCATGATCATTTCATTTTGGGTTTTAAAAGAAAAGAAAAGGAAAGGAAAAGGAAAACAATATAATATGAAGCATGGGCATGAGAGAGAGAGAGGTGAGGAGTCAAACCTTAGTTATGGCTTTTGTTTCCTCATTTTTTTCTTCATCATCCTCACCCCTCTTCTCTCATGGCAGCACCTCTTTCCCTCCTCAACAAAATACCTCACTTCACCACTAAAAACACCCCAAAAGTTCATCCCTACTTCACAAAAAGCATGCACAAGCTCACAAGCTACACGTTGGACCAAGAAAGTTTGCATTTTGGGCATTTGGGAAACTCAAGAAGATTCTTGAGTTATCAAATGAGGTAATCCTTTCACAAATTGTGTAGTATTTGCATTCCTTTAGCCTCTAGTGTAGTTTAAAATCGATTTGGCGAAGTTTAGTGAACTTTGGAAATTCCTAGAGAGGATTAGGGTTTAATTTGAGTTGTGTTAGTGTAATTGGGCTTTAGTGATGACCTTAAACCCCCCTTAGTGCTAAATACCTGGACCAAACACAAATACCAAACCTGAAAAAGAAACAAAAAACTGACCATGTCAGTTTTGTGTTTAATGTGAGGGTGCAGGGAAATCTGGAGCGATCTGGGGCATTTTTGAGTTAAGCAAACAATACCAGAGACTTATTTGGATCAATATGAGACTGCCCTGACCAGACGAAACCCCAACTCCATACCAGAACAGAGCTCGCCGGATTTCAGGGGGTAGGGGCCGGCCACATTGGTGAGTTGGGTGCCCAGGTTGTTTCTGTTGTTCATAGGACCCCTATACATGACCCCAGTATTGTTTGTGCACCTTGTTTTCACCTAAGCTAAAATCTGGGACCATTTTATTGGGTTGCTGCTTTGAATTCTTTAATGTTTATGAATTCAAGTTTTGGTACTTGGTATTGTATTCGGTCACTTGACGTTTGTACGTCTATATCGAGTGTTATTTGGTGGTTTTGAAAGCGTAGTCCATAGGTTCTAATCTATAGGCTTTTAGCGTGTCGTTTTGGTTTTGAATTGGGTTTTAATGCGATACGATACGTTATGATGCGTAGGTACCCCCACAAGGACTTCGAGACGACAAGCAAGCGCATGGCGACGTCGGCATCAGAAAGAGAAGATCTGGTGAGTAGATATATATCTATGGGGGAAGTCGGGTGGATGGCGTATAGCACCCCCGCAGTTCGTAGTGTAGCTTATGATATGTTATACATTTACATATGTTCGTATAGCACCAACATTTATCCCATGATCTTCTAAAATCCTACTTGTTAATCATCCCAATTCAATATTTGGATGATAGTGTCGTGGTTGATTTCTAGTCGCGAACCATAAAATAGGTTTGCACACACACACCCTTGCATGCATTATTATTACTTATGCGTATATGAGAATATGTATATATATATATATATACACACACATACATAGGTATGGGACTATGTATATATATGCGTATACTTATACATGGATGATGAGGATTGTATATGGTATTTGGAGATGAGTCGATGAGATTGGGCATGGTGCCATGAGATCGGTGATATGATTTGGTTCGTATTACGAGATAAGACATGAGATTTTAACGGGACTTTAGGCGGGTGTTTCACACACGCATATATTTGCAGATGGTGTCAGTTTGTACTGGACTTAGATCTGTACCCCCAGTTCATGGGATATGACGATAAGGATACCAGATGAATAATGAGATGAATGTGATATTTGACCCGTGCCCAGATTTGGGATACCGTACGATGGATTTACAGCTCGAGCTATATATTGATGATAGATCCACACTCTTGACTCGAGGATGTCATGTTATATATTGTATTGTATGTGATACTATTAAGGCGGGATCACCGACTATTATATTTATATGTATCGACTCAGATTTATGTGGTTTCCTTACCTTTTCGATTAGCCTGTTAGTTTAGTCCTGTAGTTTACGTATAGATGTTAGACTAGACTCGAGTCATACCTATTTCAAAACTAACGAATCGTGAGTATTTTAAAGACAGGCCAAGGGATTCTACGGATATTTTCAAAAGACGCATCTTTTCTTAAAAACACCATAGCCCTTATTTTTCAAAACACCGTGATTCGTGTTATTTCAAATGGCAAAACTGTATGACTCATATATATTGATGTAGATTCTTCACTGTTGCGTTTATTATTCATTTTCCGCATATTCTTGCTATTCGTATCGCATTGCATGTTTAAATGTGTTTATTTTTATATTAAACCCGTGATGTTAGGACACCAGCACCATTACCGATGATGCGTATTCCCCACGTACACCTGCTTGCCGGCTCACACACTTCATCATCGATAATTGCCATGTCACTACACAGTAGGATTGTTGTATCAGGATATGACTCCTTGCATGACATACTTGCGTATACCTACTTGTACATCCATATTCGCGCACAGGCATATTGTACACTCATACTTGCGTATATACCTACTTGTACATCCATATTGGCGCACAGGCATATTGTGCACTCATACTTGCGTATATACCCACTTGTACATCCATATTGGCGCACAGGCATATTGTACACTCATACTTGCGTATATACTTACTTATACATCCATATTGGCGCACATGCATATTGTACACTCATACTTGCGTACATACCACTTGTACATACATAGATGATGCTGGCTTGATTTTGGAGAATTGGAGACCACATGTTATATTTTCAAAACTGGATCCACTTAAAAGAACGGTTTTCTCTTATTTCTCATTGTACGACTTTATGCTGCATACATCACATTACATGGATTTACGCATTGAGTTTTGGATTTTATGTGATTTCTGGATTTGAGAACCGAGGTATTATTTAAAGAAAGTATGCATTGTTTGATAACCCGGTTTCTCTTGATATGATATTTCTGTACGTCCACCATGAGTTTTCTCGGTTCTGAGACGTATAATAGAAACCCGATTCGAGGAGGAGGATGATCCGTTTGCGGGTTCATGGTAGACCCGATATGGTACCCCGGGACGAGAGAGAGAGAGATTTCGTGGGGATGAAGATGAGCCTGCCAGAGGGACCACTACCTACCGGTGATAGTATTTGGGCTCGGCGGATATCCAGAGGATACCGACCGGAGTCGAGAGATGATATGGGCCGATCCGGACTGAAGGAGCCCGTGGGCCGATCCGGACTGACGGAACCCGATATATGAGGATTTACGTGCCGATGCTGGGCACGGGTTTCATGATGTTTTCGAGTGTTGATGCTGGATACTCAGGTTCTATTATTTTGATGTGTCGCGAGAGACATACGTTGGTCTATATCCTCATACTTTCATGCATATGCTTTTATGACTTTTACATGCATGATGTTGTTGTGGCATTGGTTGACCGTGGACGAGATCCACATGCATACAGGCTTGATTACATGGTTGGATGACATCCACATACTTATAGACTTGAGTATATGGTCGACACTGATTCATATTGATTACATTGATCATACCTCATATTTATGATATGTTACTACCTCAGGCACTGACACGAGCACTTGGTATTACAATGATGTATAGATGTTTACCCTTGCCACCTTATCATGCTTCAGACTTTATCATATTGAGGATATATATTACTGATCGTATCGACCTAGGATTGATTCATACATACGATTTCTGCTCTGTGATGTTTTCTACTCACCCCCGTTGTGTCACAGTTTCTTGCAAGTTTTACCGTACAGGTTCGTTGCGGCTTTGCCGGCACACTGTCTTCATTCCGGGTGATTGCTTTGGTAGGTGAGTTCACTCGCATCGTGAACACCATTGTACTTATTTATATTCATTTGTATCTAGTAAACTCCATCAAGTAGACTTGTATATTTATTCAGACTTAGAAAACCAGTTGTTCATTTTTTCGACCTTAGAGTCGCGTGTTGTATTATTATGGTTTTCTTGATGATTTTGAGTTTCCTTTGAGTTTTGATCCTCGCCCTTGGCGTTGTACATTATATTGCTTACATGGTTGTGACCGTCAATTGACGAAGAGCTAGCTCCCGCTTGGAGATGCCTTTATTCATATTATACATGTTGTACCCTTTTGGGGCCAGTATTTACAAAAGAAACTCTGCCGAAATTTTCAGAAAAGACTTGAGATTCTAAAAATGCATATTTCGGCTTATGTTATTAAAACTACGTGCTTCAAAATATCTTTTCTTCACTTCTTCTTTAAATGGTTAGATTTCTTGTATTTTTTTGGCTTACTTGAATTAGATAGGGTCCTATAGATTTCATATGATTCAAGTGCTAGTCACGTGCCATTTCGGGTCGTGACAGTTCGATCATATACGTGCACTTATGCACGTATCATGATTCGGACGGATTATACTAGTGGATTTGATTTAATCCGGATTCTAGTATTATATTGTTGGATTATTTTTGTCACTTTGTATTCGTATATTTTGGAATACGGATGCATGTATGTATATACGGATGAGAGGTATTCTTGTAATTTATTACAAGTTGCTTCTAGAAGTTGCCACCTCATTATGATTAGTAACCATTTAGTTAAATGGTTAATTGAGGTAGAGGATGAGGTGGGTTGTGCATTTATTGAAGCATGGATTTGTGGTGACTCATGAGTGTGACTCATGGTTCACTATTCTAGCATGTTTGATATTTGTTTGTGTTGTGAGATATTTTGTGAGAGATGTTTCATTCCTTTTTGCTCACAACACTTAGCCTTTTTTTCTTGAGTTGAGCTTAGCTTCACACTCCCATCCTCTCATGGCTTCTTCTTCTACCTCCACTTTAATAGTCTCATTTGTTGAGAAATCTAGGGTGTTTGGAGACAAATCAATCCATCATTAGACTCTACATCTTCTAGGCTATCTAGTTTAGCGAACTAGGTACCCTAGTGTTGGAGATAGTGCCATCAAAGTCAATTATTGGATCGTTGGTACATGATTGCAATGATTCAGGCAGGACCTATACCGATATGACAGTCTTGCTCGAGATGATAGTAGGCTATATGGTTTGTCTTTATCATCGTATGCATGCTTTATTTCCCTATTGCATGATGATAGAGCCCATAGAATTCTTGCTTGACTACCAGCAGTATGATGGCGATCATATATGTGGGAGCTGGGGTCTGTAAGCACATCCTTATAGTGTCCCTAGTCGTGGGAGTTTCGAGACAGGGAATCGATACTCTAGAGTAGACTAGTGTATACAGTCGAGACCCCGACGAAGGGCGTTGGCCGGTTTCATAAGCCATTGGTGTCAGTAGAATCACCTAAGATGTATACAGGTGCTCATTAGGTTATGAGTACACCGGACAGGACTCGCCGGGAACATGCTAGTTGGTATTATACATATCGTCAGATAGCAGTTCCCTGGTGACATATGTACAGGTTAGTTCATCGACCTGAGGTCGTCATTTGTCTCGTGTGAGTTCCCACCGTGCTTTGATTTCTACCCTACCACGACTCAAAGGAGTCGTGCAAATAGGTCTTTTTGGGTACAGTCCCGAGCCACATGGAGGCAAGTGAGCGGATCGGCAGGGGATTCGTCTCTTCTGGTATTGGGTGTGAGATCGCGCTGTGTCTAGGAGAGCCATTACACAAAGCCCTCGGCCGAGACAAGAGATTTACTGGTAGGTACTCTAGTAGTATCTCAGGGTATTCTGGGCCACTCTCTGACACGACTTATACTGCTATTGGAGGTCTGACGTTACCAGCCCCTAGGCCAATATGCGATACTCATAGACGAACGGACCGGACTGTATGTATATTGTCACTGTTAGGCTCAGTAGGGTTTATGGATGAGTTCGCTCGTCAGCTTCCCTTCCAATCAATACATAGGCAACCGTTACGTACAGCCAGTATCTCTGACGTGCTAGTGGTTATACCTACTGCCAGTGTGTTGATGAGTCATTAGAGTCCCCCACAGACACTTTCCCAAGTTCGGGCGAAACGTTGTAGAGGCCGTATGGGTTTTATGGCAGGGTTCGGAAAATGCACGTGTGTTTACGCACGTGTCATTTTTTCGGGCAGATAATACTGGTCGGCTTTGGTTTAAGCCGGATCCAAGTATTATGCTGTGTAGATATAATATCTTTGTCTCAGTTGCATTTTTATTCGGTCGTAATACAAATGCGGGTATGTTTATACTGATACGGGGTTATCCTGAAATTCGTTTCAGGATCACTTTTGGAAGTTGCCAGTTTCCAGTTTTCTATCAGCCGTATTTAACATTCGGTTAAATGCGGATTTATCTTTTCTTGAGTTGAGGGTGAGTCGTGCTTCTAGATGTTTCTAGATGATGACTAGGATGGTGACTAGGCTTCATGACTCATTTTTTCATTAAATGCTTTGATGACTAGATTATGATGATTCATTAGTTCATTAATGAAGATGCAAGGTGTTATCTTTGACTCATGCTTTTGTTATTGTGCTTGTGGTCACCTTCCCCCTCCTACACTCACCCTCCCTCATATTTAGTCGTCGGCCCTTCATTGTGAAGGGGATGCTTGTTCATTTGGGAAAAAGATTAGGAATTTGTTTCATGGAAATTTCATATGCCCATTTCTTATTTCCCCAATTCAAAAGGCAACTTCATTAACCGTTCGTCCATAGCCTTGGACGTAACGAGACAAACTGTTCTACTCATTCTCTACATCAATCTTGGTCATCTTTTTTAGCAAACTTGATGATCCAGTTGCCTCAGTTCAGAGGCAGGAGCCCGTTTAAAGATCCGTCGACGTGGTGCCACCTGGACGAGAAGATTGGAGATTCAGGAGATCGGAGCAGCCGCAACAAAGCGTGGGATGATGGTTGAAGACCGAAGGACTCGGATCGTTCGGTATAACACTTCTACCCACTTTGTAATTTATTAGTTTAGCTTTAATGGCAGATCCGGGTTATAGTACGCAATAGCGCCAGTTGTAAAAAGTTTTTGTTCCGCACTTGGCGTCTGTTAGACGGCCAGGGCGCTATCATGGACTTACAGAGGTATCAAAGCCAGGTTATAGTACGCGATAGCGCCAGTTGTAAAAAAATTTTGTTCCGCATTTGGCGTCTGTTAGACGGCCGGGGCGCTACCGTGGACTTACACCTAGTTACCTCGGCTACGAGGTAGGAGCTCGGAATACAAATTCTCAGGTGGATCGTCTTCGATGGAGGGAGACCGGCGACTAAGCTTGATCGTGGTGGCTTTTAGGAGTTTGGGAAGGTGGTTAAAGACCAAAGGACACGGATCATTCGGTATAACATTCCTAAACTCTTTTTAGCTTGCTAGATTAGGGTTAATTGTAGATCCATAGCATAGGGTTGTTCTAGCGCCAGTTTAGAAATTTTTGTTCTGCAATCGGCCACGGTTAGATGGCCAGGGTGCTGGCATAACCCGACAGGTTGCCCTTGAATTTAAGGTACTAAAATTTGGTGTCTTGCTCCTGTGCAGAGAAAATCGATGGCTACCAGCTGCACCTCTTGCAACAGCGACTCTCGCTCCACCCCAGCTGGAGGAGTGACTTACGGGACCAACGCGGCCTCTATCTTTTCAATGCCGGTGGGGAAGTTACACAAGCCACCACTGGATTGTTCTTTGGGACCATGCTCCCACAAGTGGAAGCTCTCAGGAGATCGGTCTTCGATCGACTGGCAACTACAACGGCCTTTCTCAACGGGCCGTCCAAAGTTGACGTCTCAGTCTTCAAAAGGCTGGGCAAGAACCTAAACGGACCCGTAAAAAGGCTCGTGATACCTGAAGGGGCTGCCCCAAAACGGATAGCCCTCCCAACTCCTGCTAGGGGCGAAGCCGTCAAAAGGTGCTTCCCCTACCAGAAAGTTGGTCTTTGAAAGATTGGCCGGCCCTCCTCAAACCATGCTAAGAACGTCAGTTTTCAAAAGGTTGACGCCAACAGCAACCCCTCAGCAAAGCCGGGGGCACGAAGAAGCAGCTTCCAAAACTGAGGCGTCCCGTGTACAAGTCATGCTCAATGTCGCTACTGGTGCCAAGTGAGAAAACCAAGGGGCAACTCTCCTTCTGGACTTACCCCACCAGCTCCAATGGTGGAAGTTGATGCTGATGTTCCAACCAAGAACAACTTTGATCTGCTCAGGAGGGTATGCAAGAACTCTCAAACGGCGGTGCTAAAGAAATCGCCCCCGCCTACAGAAGCCACAGTGCAGGCAAAGCCGGAGCGCTCCCATCAACAGATCTTCTCCCAAATTCATAGAGTGTAGTGGAAAGTCCAGGACTCTGTGATCAATAAAGATTATTCTCGTCGACCGAAGAAATTAAAGGCTCGGCAGGAGAAAGACCATCTGTCACGCCCCGCTTCCCAGAGTACGCTAAATTGGGCACGTGACATAGCCAACCAAGATACCTGTGGGTAGGAAGTATCCATCCACAGTCACATTACAGCTTTAGAGATATCAAGAATCAAAATATAACTATCTAATACATGTCCATAAGCCAAGATATCATGAGTCAAGAATAATAAAAGTGCGGAAGCAAAAGATCCAATGAAAAATAACTGGAATGTATGTCCCATAATGCGGGCTCACATCAGGAATAAAATGCAGAAATAAAGAACTAACTACTGCTGACACCTCACAGCTCAGCCTGCGGGCTGAAGTACTCATGCTCAGACTGCAGCAAAGGTACGGAATCTGGGCCATGCAAAACCCAGACGTCAGCGCATCATGTCATCAAGTAATAAGATATAAACAGAGTAACAGGAAATGCAAATATAAACATGAATGATAAAGCATGTGTAACAGTAATTTAAATCAGGGCAGTGAAGGGTAGTGTGCAGTGAGTAAACTAAACTGGTCTATTGGGTTTTCTACTCTGAGATCTTAGAAATCAATTTGATGAATCATCGATGTAACTCAATAGTATCCCGTGCGTGCCCGGGACCACGGTCAAGATTCTCGGGCTGAATCCGAGACGTGCCGCTAGGCAGTAAAAGGTAGCATGTACAGATGAGTGATGTAGCATTATCACCCCGGGGCTGGCATAGCCCGTAAGACTGATCAGAACAGGTATCGAACTGTCGAGTTACAAGTCAGGTTTCATCATTGATTTTCCCATACCCCCAAGTTATATGTGTTCAAGTCAGGTATTTAAGAAATCAAGAACTAATGCCAACACAGGAGCAGGTAGGTGCAGGTTTGTCTGGATAGACAACAGGAACGGTCCGTAAGGACTACATGTCAGCTTTGTTGGCATTAGACATAAGATCAGGTAACAGGTCAAGCCATGGTACATCAGGTCAAGTCAAGTAGTGTATGGTACCATGCCGGGTCAAGTAATATGTGTGTAGCAAATCATGTCAGGGTGTAAAAGATATCATGTGGGTACTCATAAACAGCTAGCATAATCATGGTTATGAATAATCAAGCATGGTTATCAACAACACAATCTAAACAATAAGTTAAGCATCAAAGCAGATTTAATTAATTAGCCGTACAATTATCAGTTGTGTTTATCAGATAGTGTCAACATAATACGAATACAGTATGATATATGTGAATGCTAAAACCCAGGTTAATTAGTATTGAGTGATCTATGGATGCGACGACATGTATAATCTGTTTACTGGGTGCAGTTGTAATTAAACCGGTTAAAGTTGCACATGGATGTCCGATAGGTTAAAACTGGATAAAAGGGGTATCATGGCTATAAACAATTGTGATCATGTGGTCTATCATTTACAAGGATTACTAGGTATAAATAATTAGATGCCAAATTAAGTTTCAAGTTCGGGGTCATAAAATGTGTAACGGAACTTTATACGGTTAACTTGAAATCCAATTCTTTCAATTCTATTTAGAGATTTAACAGGACATAAATAATTTACCATACGAATAGTTTAAAATAGCATGTAGCAAGTTTCACTTGCCTCGACGGGTCGCGAAACGGAAAACGGAACGTTACGCGTCGGCGGGGAAAACTCACGACGTGCGCACGGTTCACGGAATGAACCCAAACGACGAACAGTGGAGTCACATGGGTCGGAGGTACCTGCTGGGTCGTCGGGAAACGTCGTCGGCACCATCGGATTTCGGCCACCAACCAACAGTGAACATTAAAACAATACAAGAATGCAAGAAAGAAAGAGAATAGAAGAATAATAAGAAAGAAGAGAAGGAAGATTGAAGAGGGGTGCTCACGTTGATCTGTAGAGGGGTTGTGATCGTCGACTGCATTGACGGAGCTCCGACGAGGTGCCTGCAGCGACCATCGGCGGTCAAGAACAGATCTGAAAGAAAGGAAAGAAAGAAAAGAAAGAAGGAGAAGGAAGGAGAAGAAGAAGAGGAAGGGAAGCCATGCTCACCGAGGGGGTGCACGAGGCCAGGGACACGGATCAAGATCACCGGCGGCGATACCACGGTGTGCAGCAGTGTGCAGGGGCGCGCGGTTGCCTGGTGCAGGGTGCTGGGGATGCAGGGACGGCTCTATGGAGATGAGGTAAGTGGAAGCGGAGGAGGTAATGGTGGAGATGGCGAGGTCGAGGGCTTCATCGTCGGCTGCGCGATGAGGAGAGAGGCGGCAGCTAGGTTTTCAGAGATGGGTTTGTTTCGCTGTAAGAATATGAGAAGGAGAAAGAATATATTATGGGAGAGAGGGAGAGAGAGAGAGAGAGAAATACGCGGTAGGGAGAGAGAGAAAGATTCGAGAGGAGAGAGACAGGGAGGAAGAGAGAGATCGAGAGGAGAGAGAAAACGAGGAGGAGAAAGAAACTCGTCGTTATGCAGGGAGAGAGAAAGAGAGAAGAGAGAGAAAGAGAAAGAGAAAGGAGAGAGGGAGAGAATCTGGGGCCCGGTGAAGGAAATGAGTGCTGCGATTGGCTCGTGGCCAATAAGGAAAAAATGAGAAAAGATTTAGTGGAAGAATGAAATGTGTGGGGCCCGCTGCGCAACAGAGGAAAAACCTGATTGGTTGGGGGGATTTGTTTGGTTAGGGAAAATTTAAAAGGATTTTCTGGTTTAACAATAATTTGGTTAAGGGAAAAATAGTATTGTAGATAATAGAGAAAATATTTTTTTTAAACCGATATAGTAATTTAAAATAGAATTTGGCGGGATACAAAATAATTCAGAACTGCGCCCGGATCGGGTCCAAAAATTTGAATTTGGAATATGAAAATTATTGGCAGGTTCCAAAAATTGAAATGAAGGATGTTATAATTAAAAAGCATGCCCCCAAGAACGGACGCACGTACGTGCGCGTAGCCGTCCAAACACGTCCGTTTCACTGAACGGGACGAGAACACAATGCAATGACGCTACCACAGGGTTAAGGGTGTCAAGCAGGCCATGACAAGTATTTTTAATTTAATTTTAGATGACTTAAATTGTTATATGCAGAATGCGACATGACGGTGTAAACTATACCTGGTAACAGTCAAAGCAGGATAAATGAAATAAACGCTACACACCACACAAAAAGTTAAAGAAATTTGTAGAACTGGACTCGGTTGTTAAATTATACCCAACTACAAAAAGAATTTCATCTTCGAAATTCCAAGAATACAAAGGATAGGCGAAAAAAAATCAAACTACAAGAAAAGATGAGGAAACTTCTGCCGGATTTCATCTTCTCGTTCCTAAGTGGACTCTCCATGTGAGCGATTACCCCAAGAAACAAGTACAAGAGGGATAACCTTATTCTAAGAACCTTTTCCCTTCGATCCACAATTTCAACCGGTCGCTCCTCAAAAGTCAAGTCTTCTCGTACCATCAGCTCCGAATGATCCAACACATGTGTTTCATCTCAAAAATACTTACAGAGTTGAGATACGTGAAACACATCGTGCACATTCGCCAAGGACTGCGGTAACGCCAAACGATACGCTACATCGCCAACACGCTCCAAGATCTCAAAGGGTCCAACAAATCGAGGACTGAGCTTTCCTCGACTTCCAAAACGAATCACCCCTCTAGTCGGTGATATCTTCAAGAATACCAAATCACCCACGGCGAACTCTAGAGGTCTTCTCGATGTATCTGCCCAACTCTTCTGTCGGTCTTGTGCTGCTTTCATATGATTCCGGATAGCATTAACCTTCTCAACAGTCTGCACAACCAAATCTGGTCCCAACAATCTTCGTTCACCGACATCGTCCCAACAAACCGGTGAACGACACTTGCGACCATACAAAGCTTCGAATGGAACCATCTGAATAGTTGCCTGGAAACTGTTGTTGTAAGAAAACTCCACCAAATGCAGATGATCCTCCCAAGAACCCTTGAAGTCCAACATGCACCTCTCAACATATCTTCAAGAGTTTGGATCGTTCTCTCCGACTGGCCATCAGTTTCAGGATGATAAGTTGTGCTAAACTTCAATCGAGTCCCCAAACTTTCTTGTAAACTCTTCCAGAAGTGTGATAAAAACCGAGTGTCACGATCGGACATGATGCTTACTGGTACTCTATGCAATCTTACAATCTCCTGCATGTACCGCTCCGCCAAAGTCTCTGTTGATTGACCAACCCGGAAAGGAATGAAATGAGCTGCCTTGGTCAATCGATCAACAATCACCCATACTGCATTGTTGCCTTTTGGACCCCGCGGTAGAGCTGTCACGAAATCCATGGTTATATGTTCCCACTTCCACTGAGGAATCGGAAGTGGTTGTAATAAACCAGCAACCCTTTGATGTTCAGCCTTAACTTGCTGACACACCAAGCACTTTGCCACAAACCGAGCAATCTCCCGTTTCATGCCTTCCCACCAGAAATGCTGTCGTAAATCTCGGTACATCTTCATGCCTCCTGGATGTACGGAATAAGTTGAACTGTGTGCCTCCTTCATAAGCTCTTCACGAATATCTCCCTTTGGCACACACAAACGGATACCATATCTCAACGAACCATCCTCATGGATCAGTAAATCTATTCGTAGTCCGGCTTTAACCTGTTCTCGAAACTTTCGCAGTCTAGGGTCCTGCGGTTGCGCTGCTTTAATATTCTCGATCAACGACGAATGTACTTGTAGCTGCATCAACTGTCGAGAAGAATGCGATGGCATAACCTCCAAATCAAATCTTCGAAAGTCTTCCACGAGTTCCTTCTGCGTAGTCAACATCTGAATTGCTGGTAACCGACTGAGCGCATCCGGCATGACATTAACTTTCCCCGGATGGTACTTAAGATCAAGATCGTAGTCAGCCATCAGCTCCAACCATCAACGTTGCCTCATATTCAGCTCCTTCTATGTGAACACATACTTCAAGCTCTTATGATCCGTGAAAACTTCGACCCTTTCGCCCAAAAGGTAATGTCTCCAAATCTTCAAAGCGAAGATCACAACCACAAGCTCCAAGTCATGAGTTGGGTAATTCTTCTCATGGGTCTTCAACTGTCTTGATGCGTACGCTACCACCTTCCCATGCTGCATCAAAACACATCCCAATCCTTTTCCAGATGCGTCGCTGTGAATCACTAATCCTCCAGAACTGTCTGGCACGGTCAGAATGGGAGCGGTTATCAATCTCTGCTTCAACATCTCAAAAGCTGATGCACAACTATCCGTCCACACAAAAGGTACCTCCTTGCGCGTAAGCTTGGTCAACGGCTCCGCCAGATGAGCAAAGTTCTCCACAAATCTTCTGTAATACCCGGCGAGTCCAAGAAAACTTTTTATTTCCGCAACATTCTTCGGAATCGGCCAATCACGAACTGCTGCAATCTTTTTGGGATCGACGGCGATTCCATCGCCAGATACGACATGCCCCAAAAACTTTACTTCTTCCAGCCAAAACTCGCACTTGCTCATCTTCGCATATAACTTCTCCTGTCTCAACGTCTGTAGTGCAATCTTCAAATGTTCCGCATACTCTTCAAAACTCTTCGAATAGACCAGAATATTGTCAATGAACACCACAATAAACTGGTCCAAGAATGGGAAAAAGATTCGGTTCATCAAGTCCATGAATATTGCCGGTGCATTCGTTACTCCGAAGGGCATCACTAAGTACTCGTAATGTCCATACCGAGTTCGGAACGCCGTCTTGCAAATATCTTCTGCTTTCACTCGGACCTGATGATATCCGAATCGCAAATCCAGTTTCGAGAATACTCTCGCGCCACTAAGCTGCTTAAATAGTTCGCCAATACGAGGGATCGGGTACTTGTTCTTAATAGTCACCCGGTTTAATTCTCGATAGTCGATGCGCATCCTTCTCGTGCCATCTTTCTTCTTAACTAGAAGAACTGGAGCTCCCCAAGGCGAGTTACTGCTTCGAATCCAACCCTTCTCAAGCAATTCAACAACCTGTTTCTTGACTTCTTCCAACTCCACTGGTGCCATTGGATAATACGCTTTAGATACTGGCGCTGCACCAGGAATAAGATCAATTGCGAACTCTACGTCTTGCTTCGGCGGTAATCCCGATATATCTTCAAACACGTCCATAAAATCGCGAACAACAACTGGCTCTTCACTTTTATCAACCTCCAGTGATGCAAGAATATTAGTTGTCGGCCTAACCCTAAACTCGACTGGCCCGACAAAACTGCTTCCTCCATTGAAGGTAAACTCGGGATGTCCGGGAATTCGGAAAATTACTTTCTTTGCCCTACAATCAATGTGAGCATGGAAATTGCCAAGAAAATCCATTCCCAAGACGACCTCGTATCTGCCCGTATCAATCACCAAGAAATCTGCAAAAATCTCCCGTCCGCAAACAACAACTGTGCAATCTTTACATTCTCTACTAGATATGATTTTCCCATTCCCAGTGTGTATGTCCCAGAAACTAGACAGGGTTGTGCAGGTAATCGAGTGTGTAGCTATAAACTTGGAGGACATAAAATAATGGGATGCACCAGAATCAAATAACGCTAATGCGGGAAAACCATGAATGAGTAGAATACCTAAAACAACTTCTCCCAAAGCCTTGGCTTCCTCAGCCGTCAAGGTAAAAGCTCGAGCCTGATTAGGTCCTTGAGTCAGCTGCTTCTGCCCCTGGAACGGTTTCTCCGGAGGCTTCTGAATATCATCTCTCGTACGAAGCTTCGACGGACATGCACTGACAGTGTGATCAGCCACTCCACAAACCAAACAGAGTCCCTGCCTCCTTCGACAATCCTTTTGCACGTGGCCAGGTAAATAGCAGCAGTCACAAATCGCGCTCCTTCTTCGATCAACGACAAAAGGCTTCATCATCGGTGTTACACCACGACGGTCCACTGGAATACCTCTGCGACCGTGAGCTCGGTTTGGTACAAATGCCGGCTTCCATACCGCAACTGATGTCTGCTGCAAACTCCCAGTCTTCCTAGATAGGCTCTGCTGTTCTCGGGCTGCTGTAAGAACCTGTGAGAAAGTGGTCAAACCCAGGGAGACAATCTGCTTCTGGATGTCCACATCCAAGCTGCGCATGAACCTCCTTGCCATGTCTGCATCGTCGGCAACTAAAGGTCCAGCGAATCTACTGAGCCGTGTCCACTCAGCTGCATGTACATCTACGGGCGCACCGTTCTGCTTTAGACAGATGAACTTCTCTTCCATTTCCTCCCGTGCAGTCCGCGGGAAGAACTTCTCCAGGAAACTCTTCGAAAAATCTGCCACTTGATCGGCTTGGGCAAGCGGGTCTCCTCCACAAGACGCCATTCACGGGCGTAGTCCACTAACTGAATGCGCACCACATCCACTCTTTTCTCATCTGGAATCTGTGCCGCAATAAGTAAGTTCTCTGTGTCAACTATCCACTGCTCTGCTGGCAACGGCTCCTCCAAACCGGTAAAGACAGACTGTCCCAAACGCCTGAAATCTGCTACGGTCCCTACACGATCAACTGGCTTAACTCCAACATTGTTCACGGACTGCTGTACGGTCCGCAAACTTTCCTGAAACGATTCAGCATGCTGCTGGATCAGCTCGGTCTGTCTCTTTTGATTCTCCAGCATTCCCCGTATCGCTCCAAGCATGGCGGCTTCGTCAACACGCCTTTGGTACGTCTTCAGATTCTTGTCTGCCATATTCCTGAAATCAAAACACCCAAAGATTAGCATGATAACATATTCAAACGTAAATCAAGACTAGAACTCCGAGTTACTTAAATAGAGTACCGCATTGTAACTATGCCGCGGTATCATAGCTACAATTACATAACTCCACCTAAGTCTCCTAAGTTCTAGAGATAACAAGGAATCAGGTTTCGAGTCGATATGCAAAGGAAGTTTGCACACCGTAAAAGATATAATCAGGAAGGACTTAGATTCAAGAACGGTAAAACCGTAAGGTGGCAGGACATGTTTCCTAAATACGGGTATTCTGATTCATGTATTGGGTACAAAACCCAACTACAAAAGAATCAACCCGACTAGCCTATGGCTCTGATACCAAAAGAACCATGTCACGCCCCGCTTCCCAGAATACGCTAAATTGGGCACGTGACATAGCCAACCATGCTACCTGTGGGTAGGAAGTATCCATCCACAGTCACATTACGGCTGTAGAAATATCAAGAATCAAAATATAACTATCTAATACATGTCCATAAGCCAAGATATCATGAGTCAAGAATAATAAAAGTGCGGAAGCAAAAGATCCAATGCAAAATAACTGGAATGTATGTCCCATAATGCTGGCTCACATCAGGAATAAAATGCAGAAAATAAAAAACTAACTACTGCTGACACCTCACAGCTCAGCTTGCGGGCTGAAGTACTCCTGCTCGGACTGCAGCAAAGGTACGGAATCTGGGCCATGCAAAATCCAGATGTTAGCGCGTCATGTCATCAAGTAATAAGATATAAACAGAGCAACAGGCAATCCAAATATAAACATGAATGATAAAGCATGTGTAACAGTAATTTAAATCAGGGCAGTGAAGGGTAGTGTGCAATGAGTAAACTAAACTGGTCTATTGGGTTTTCTACTCTGAGGTCTTTGAAATCAATTTGATGAATCATCGATGTAACTCAATAGTATCCCGTGCGTGCCCGAGACCATGGTCAAGATTCTCGGGCTGAATCCGAGACGTGCCGCTAGGCAGTAAAAGGTAGCATGTACAGATGAGTGATGTCAGCATCATCACCCCGGGGCTGGCCTAGCCCGTAAGACTGATCAGAACAGGCATCGAACTGTCGAGTTACAAGTCAGGTTTCATCATTGATTTCCCTATACCCCCAAGTTAAATATGTTCAAGTCAGGTATTTAAGTAATCAAGAACTAATGCCAACACAGGAGAAGGTAGGTGCAGGTTTGTCTGGATAGACAACAGGAACGGTCCGTAAGGACTACATGTCAGGTTTGTTGGCATTAAACATAAGATCAGGTAACAGGTCAAGCCATGGTACATCAGGTCAAGTCAAGTAGTGTATGGTACCATGTCGGGTCAAGTAATATGTGTGTAGCAAGTCATGTTAGGGTGTAAAAGATATCATGTGGGTACTCATAAACAGCTAGCATAATCATGGTTATGAATAATCAAGCATGGTTATCAACAACACAATCTAAGCAATAAGTTAAGCATCAAAGCAGATTTAATTAATTAGCCGTACAATTATCAGTTGTGTTTATCAGATGGTGTCAGCATTATACGAATACAGTATGATATATGTGAATGCTAAAAACCAGGTTAATAAGTATTGAGTGATCTATGAATGCGACGACATGTATAATCTGTTTACTGGATGCAGTTGTAATTAAACCGGTTAAAGTTGCACATGGATGTCCGATAGGTTAAAACTGGATAAAAGGGGTATCATGGCTATAAACAATTGTGATCATGTGGTCTATCATTTACAGGGATTACTAGTATAAATAATTAGATGCCAAATTAAGTTTCAAGTTCGGGGTCATAAAATGTGTAACGGAACTTTATACAGTTAACTTGAAATCCAATTCTTCCGATTCTATTTAGAGATTTAATAGGACATAAATAATTTAGCATACGAATAGTTTTAAATAGCATGTAGCAAGTTTCACTTGCCTCTACGGGTCGCGAAACGGAAAACGAAACGTTAAGCGTCGGCGGGGAAAACTCGCGACGCGCGCACGGTTCACGGAATGAACCCAAACGACGAACAGTTGAGTCACACGGGTCGGAGGTACCTGCTGGGTCGTCGGGAAACGTCGTCGGCACCATAGGATTCTGGCCACCAAGCAACAGTGAACATTAAAATAATACAGGAATGCAAGAAAGAAAGAGAATAGAAGAATAAGAAGAAAGAAGAGAAGGAAGATTGAAGAGGGGTGCTCACGTTGATCTATAAAGGGGTTATGATCGTTGACTGCTTTGACAGAGCTCCGATGAGGTGCCTGCAGCGCCCATCGGCGGTCAAGAACAGATCTGAAAGAAAGAACAGAAAAGAAAGAAGGAGAAGGAAGGAGAAGAAGAAGAGGAAGGGAAGCCATGCTCACCGAGGGGGTGCACGAGGCCAGGGACACGGATCAAGATCACCGGCGGCGATACCACGGTGTGCAGCAGTGTGCAGGGGCGCGCGGTTGCCTGGTGCAGGGTGCTGGGGATGCAGGGACGGCTCTATGGAGATGAGGTAAGTGGAAGCGGAAGAGGTAATGGTGGAGATGGCGAGGTCGATATATATATATGCTAAAAACCAGGTTAATAAGTATTGAGTGATCTATGGATGCGACGACATGTATAATCTGTTTACTGGGTGCAGTTGTAATTAAACCGGTTAAAGTTGCACATGGATGTCCGATAGGTTAAAACTGGATAAAAGGGGTATCATGGCTATAAACAATTGTGATCATGTGGTCTATCATTTACAGGGATTACTAGGTATAAATAATTAGATGCCAAATTAAGTTTCAAGTTCGGGGTCATAAAATGTGTAACGGAATTTTATACGGTTAACTTGAAATCCAATTCTTTCGATTCTATTTAGAGATTTAACAGGACATAAATAATTTAGCATACGAATAGTTTAAAATAGCATGTAGTAAGTTTTACTTGCCTCGACGGGTCGCGAAACGGAAAACGGAACGTTACGCGTCGGCGGGGAAAACTCGCGACGTGCGCACGGTTCACGAAATGAACCCAAACGACGAACAGTGGAGTCACACGGGTCGGAGGTACCTGCTGGGTCGTCGGGAAATGTCGTCGGCACCATCGGATTCCGGCCACCAACCAACAGTAAACATTAAAATAATACAAGAATGCAAGAAAGAAAGAGAAAAGAAGAATAAGAAGAAAGAAGAGAAGGAAGATTGAAGAGGGGTGCTCACGTTGATCTGTAGAGGGGTTGTGATTGTCGACTGCGTTGACGGAGCTCCGACGAGGTGCCTGCAGCGACCATCGGTGGTCAAGAACAGATCTGAAAGAAAGAAAAGAAAAGAAAGAAGGAGAAGGAAGGAGAAGAAGAAGAGGAAGGGAAGCCATGCTCACCGAGGGGGTGCACGAGGCCAGGGACACGGATCAAGATCACCGGCGGCGATACCACGGTGTGCAGCAGTGTGCAGGGGCACGCGGTTGCCTGGTGCAGGGTGCTGGGGATGCAGGGACGGCTCTGTGGAGAGGAGGTAAGTGGAAGCGGAGGAGGTAATGGTGGAGATGGCGAGGTCGAGGGCTTCGTCGTCGGCTGCGCGATGAGGAGAGAATTTTCAGAGGTGGGTTTGTTTCGCTGAAAGAATAGGAGAAGGAGAAAGAATATATTATGGGAGAGAGGGAGAGAGAGAGAGATACGCGGTAGAGAGAGAGAGAGAGATTCGAGAGGAGAGAGACAGAGAGGAAGAGAGAGAGAGATACGCGGTAGAGAGAGAGAGATTCGAGAGGAGAGAGACAGAGAGGAAGAGAGAGATCGAGAGGAGAGAGAAAACAAGGAGGAGAAAGAAACTCGTCGTTATGCAGGGAGAGAGAAAGAGAGAAGAGAGAGAAAGAGAAGGAGAAAGAAGAGAGGGAGAGAGAATGTGGGGCCCGGTGAAGGAAATGAGTGCTGCGATTGGCTCGTGGCCAATAAGGAAAAAAATGAGAAAAGATTTAGTAGAAGAATAAAATGTGTGGGGCCCGCTGCGCAACAGAGGAAAAACCTGATTGGTTGGGGGGATTTGTTTGGTTAGGGAAAATTTAAAAGGATTTTCTGGTTCAACAATAATTTGGTTAATGGAAAAATAGTATTGTAGATAATAGAGAAAATATTTTTTTAAAACCGATTTAGTAATTTAAAATAGAATTTGGCGGGATACAAAATATTACAGAACTGCGCCTAGATCGGGTCCAAAAATTTGAATTTGGAATATGAAAATTATTGGAAGGTTCCAAAAATTGAAATGAAGGATTTTATAATTAAAAAGCATACCCACAAGACCGGACGCACGTACGTGCGTAGCCGTCCAAATACGTCCGTTTCACTGAACGGTACGAGAACACATTGCAAGGACGCTACCACAGGGTTAGGGGTGTCAAGCAGGCCATGACAAGTATTTTTAATTTAATTTTAGATGACTTAAATTGTTATATGCAGAATGCGACATGACGGTGTAAACTATACCTGGTAACAGTCAAAGCAGGATAAATGAAATAAACGCTACACACCACACAAAAGGTAACAGAAATTTGTAGAACTGGACTCGATTGTTAGATTATACCCAACTACAAAAAGAATTTCGTCCTCGAAATTCCAAGAATACAAAGGATAGGCGAAAAAAATCAAACTACAAGAAAGATGAGGAAACTTCTGCCGGATTTCATCTTCTTGTTCCCAAGTGGACTCTCCATGTGAGCGATTACCCCAAGAAACAAGTACAAGAGGGATAACCTTATTCTTAAGAACCTTTTCCCTTTGGTCCACAATTTCAACCGGTCGCTCCTCAAAAATCAAGTCTTCTCGTACCGTCAGCTCCGAATGATCCAACACATGTGTTTCATCTCGAACATACTTACAGAGTTGAGATACGTGAAACACATCGTGCACATTCGCCAAGGACTGCGGTAACGCCAAACGATACGCTACCTCGCCAACACGCTCCAAGATCTCAAAGGGTCCAACAAATCGAGGACTGAGCTTTCCTCGACTTCCAAAACGAATCACCCCTCTAGTCGGTGATATCTTCAAGAATACCAAATCACCCACGGTGAACTCTAGAGGTCTTCTCGACGTATCTGCCCAACTCTTCTGTCGGTCTTGTGCTGCTTTCATATGATTCCGAATAGCATTAACCTTCTCAACAGTCTGCACAACCAAATCTGGTCCCAACAATCTTCGTTCACCGACATCGTCCCAACAAACAGGTGAACGACACTTGCGGCCATACAAAGCTTCGAATGGAGCCATCTGAATAGTTGCCTGGAAACTGTTGTTGTAAGAAAACTCCACCAAATGCAGATGATCCTCCCAAGAACCCTTGAAGTCCAACATGCACGCTCTCAACATATCTTCAAGAGTTTGGATCGTTCTCTCCGACTGGCCATCAGTTTCAGGATGATAAGTTGTGCTAAACTTCAATCGAGTCCCTAAACTTTCCTGTAAACTCTTCCAGAAGTGTGATAAAAACCGAGTGTCGCAATCGGACACGATGCTTACTGGTAATCCATGCAATCTTACAATCTCCTGCATGTACCGCTCTGCCAAAGTCTCTGTTGATTGACCAACCCGGAAAGAAATGAAATGAGCTGCCTTGGTCAATCGATCAACAATCACCCATACTGCATTTTTGCCTTTTGGACTCCGCGGTAGAGCTGTCACGAAATCCATGGTTATATGTTCCCACTTCCACTGAGGAATCGGAAGTGGTTGCAATAAACCAGCAACCCTTTGATGTTTAGCCTTAACTTGCTGACACACCAAGCACTTTGCCACAAAGCGAGCAATCTCCCGTTTCATGCCTTCCCACCAGAAATGCTATCGTAAATCTCGGTACATCTTCGTGCCTCCTGGATGTATGGAATAAGCTGAACTGTGTGCCTCCTTCATAAGCTCTTCGCGAATATCTCCCTTTGGCACACACAAACGGATACCGTATCTCAACGAACCATCCTCATGGATCAGTAAATCTGTTCGTAGTCCGGCTTCAACTTGTTCTCGAAACTTTCGCAGTCTAGGGTCCTGCGGTTGCGCTGCTTTAATATTCTCGATCAACGACGAATGTACTTGTAGCTGCATCAACTGTCGAGAAGAATGCGATAGCATAACCTCCAAATCAAATCTTCGAAAGTCTTCCACGAGTTCGTTCTGCGTAGTCAACATCTGAATTGCTGGTAACCGACTGAGCGCATCCGGCACGACATTAACTTTCCCCGGATGGTACTTAAGATCAAGATCGTAGTCAGCCATCAGCTCCAACCATCTACGTTGCCTCATATTCAGCTCCTTCTGTGTGAACACATACTTCAAGCTCTTATGATCCGTGAAAACTTCAACCCTTTCCGCATGCTCTTCAAAACTCTTCGAATAGACCAGAATATCGTCAATGAACACCCCAATAAACTGGTCGAAGAATGGGGAAAAGATTCGGTTCATCAAGTCCATGAATATCGCCGGTGCATTCGTTAGTCCGAAGGGCATCACTAAGTACTCGTAATGTCCATACCAAGTTCGGAACGCCGTCTTGCAAATATCTTCTGCTTTCACTCGGACCTGATGATATCCAGATCGCAAATACAGCTTCGAGAATACTCTCGCGCCACTAAGCTGCTCAAATAGTTCGCTAATGCGAGGGATCGGGTACTTGTTCTTAATAGTCACCCGGTTTAATTCTCGATAGTTGATGCACATCCTTCTCGTGCCATCTTTCTTCTTAACTAGAAGAACTGGAGCTCCCCAAGGCGAGTTACTGCTTCGAATCCAACCCTTCTCAAGCAATTCAGCAACCTGTTTCTTGACTTCTTCCAACTCCACTGGTGCCATTGGATAATACACTTTAGATACTGGCGCTGCACCAGGAATAAGATCAATTGCGAACTTCACGTCTCGCTTCGGCGGTAATCCCGATATATCTTCAAACACGTCCATAAAATCGCGAACAACAGCTGGCTCTTCACTTTTATCATCCTCCAGTGATGCAAGAATATTAGTTGTCGGCCTAACCCTAAACTCGACTGGCCTGACAGAACTGCTTCCTCCAGTGAAGGTAAACTCGGGAGGTCCGGGAATCCGGAAAATTACTTTCTTTGCCCTACAATCAATGTGAGCGTGGAAAGTGCTAAGAAAATCCATTCCCAAGATGACCTCGTAGCTGCCCGTATCAATCACCAAGAAATCTGCAAAAAGCTTCCATCCGCAAACAACAGCTGTGCAATCTTTACATTCTCTACTAGATATGATTTTCCCATTCCCAGTGTGTATGTCCCAGAAACTAGACAGGGTTGTGCAGGTAATCGAGTGTGTAGCTATAAACTTAGAGGACATAAAACAATGGGATGGACCAGAATCAAATAACGCTAATGCGAGAAAACCATAAACGAGTAGAATACCTGAAACAACTTCTCCCGAAGCCTTGGCTTCCTCAGCCGTCAAGGTAAAAGCTCGAGCCTGATTAGGTCCTTGAGTCAGCTGCTTCTGCCCCTGGAACGGTTTCTCCGGAGGCTTCTGAATATCATCTCTCGTACGAAGCTTCGACGGACATGCACTGACAGTGTGATCTGCCACTCCACAAACCAAACAGAGTCCCTGCCTCCTTCGACAATCCTTTTGCACGTGGCCAGGTAAATGGCAGTAGTCACAAATCGCGCTCCTTCTTCGATCAACGACAACAGGCTTCTTCATTGGTGTTACACCACGACGGTCCACTGGAATACCTCTGCGACCGTGAGCTCGGTTTGGTACAAATGCCGGCTTCCTTACCGCAACTGATGTCTGCTGCAAACTCCCAGTCTTCCTAGACAGGCTCTGCTGTTCTCGGGCTGCTGTAAGAACCTGTGAGAAAGTGGTCAAACCCAGGGAGACAATCTGCCTCTGGATGTCCACATCCAAGCTGCGCATGAACCTCCTTGCCATGTCTGCATCGTCGGCAACTAAAGGTCCAGCGAATCTACTGAGCCGTGTCCACTCAGCTGCATGTACATCTACGGGCGCACCGTTCTGCTTTAGACAGATGAACTTCTCTTCCATTTCCTCCCGTGCAGTCCGCGGGAAGAACTTCTCCAGGAAACTCTTCGAAAAATCTGCCACTTGATCGGCTTAGGCAAGCGGGTCTCCTCCATAAGCGGCCATTCACGGGTGTTGTCCACTAACTGAATGCGCACCGCATCCACTCTTTTCTCATCTGGAATCTGTGCCGCATTAAGTTAGTTCTGCGTGTCAACTAGCCACTGCTCTGCTGGCAACGGCTCCTCCAAACCGGTAAAGACAGACGGTCCCAAACGCCTGAATTCTGCTACGGTCCGTACACGATCAACTGGCTTAACTCCATCATTGTTCACGGACTGCTGTACGGTCCGCAAACCTTCTTGAAACGATTCAGCTTGCTGCTGGATCAGCTCGATCTGTCTCTTTTGAGTCTCCAGCATTCCCCGTATCGCTCCAAGCATGGCGGCTTCGTCAACACGCCTTTGGTACGTCTTCAGATTCTTGTCTGCCATATTCCTGAAATCAAAACACCCAAAGATTAGCATGATAACATATACAAACGTAGATCAAGACTAGAACTCCAAGTTACTTACATAGAGTACTGCATTGTAACTATGCCGCGGTATCATAGCTACAATTACATAACTCCACCTAAGTCTCCTGAGTTCTAGAGATAACAAGGAATCAGGTTTCGAGTCAATATGCAAAGGAAGTTTGCACACCGTAAAAGATATAATCAGGAAGGACTTAGATTCAAGAACGGTAAAACGGCAAGGTGGCAGGACATGTTTCCAAAACACGGGTATTCTGATTCATGTATTGGGTACAAAACCCAGCTACAAAAGAATCAACCCGACTAACCTATGGCTCTGATACCAAAAGAACCATGTCACGCCCCGCTTCCCAGAGTACGCTAAATTGGGCACGTGACATAGCCAACCATGCTACCTGTGGGTAGGAAATATCCATCCACAGTCACATTACGGCTGTAGAGATATCAAGAATCAAAATATAACTATCTAATACATGTCCATAAGCCAAGATATCATGAGTCAAGAATAATAAAAGTGCGGAAGCAAAAGATCCAATGCAAAATAACTGGAATGTATGTCCCATAATGCGGGCTCACATCAGGAATAAAATGCAGAAAATAAAGAACTAACTACTGCTGACACCTCACAGCTCAGCCTGCTGGCTGAAGTACTCCTGCTCGGACTGCAGCAAAGGTACGGAATCTGGGCCATGCAAAACCCAGACGTCAGCGCGTCATATCATCAAGTAATAAGATATAAACAGAGTAACAGGCAATGCAAATATAAACATGAATGATAAAGCATGTGTAATAGTAATTTAAATAAGGGCAGTGAAGGGTAGTGTGCAGTGAGTAAACTAAACTGGTCTATTGGGTTTTCTACTCTGAGGCCTTTGAAATCAATTTGATGAATCATCGATGTAACTCAATAGTATCCCGTGCGTGCCCGGGACCACGGTCAAGATTCTCGGGATGAATACGAGTCGTGTCGCTAGGCAGTAAAAGATAGCATGTACAGATGAGTGATGTCGGCATCATCACCCCGGGGCTAGCCTAGCCCGTAAGACTTATCAGAGTTACAAGTCAGGTTTCATCATTGATTTCCCTATACCCCCAAGTTATATGTGTTCAAGTCAGGTATTTAAGTAATCAAGAATTAATGCCAACACAGGAGCAGGTAGGTGCAGGTTTGTCTGGATAGACAACAGGAACGGTCCGTAAGGACTACATGTCAGGTTTGTTGGCATTAGACATAAGATCAGGTAACAGGTCAAGCCATGGTACATCAGGTCAAGTCAAGTAGTGTATGGTACCATGTCGGGTCAAGTAATATGTGTGTAGCAAGTCATGTCATGGTGTAAAAGATATCATGTGGGTACTCATAAACAGCTAGCATAATCATGGTTATGAATAATCAAGCATGGTGTAAAAGATATCATGCAGTTGTAATTAAACCGGTTAAAGTTGCACATGGATGTCCGATAGGTTAAAACTGGATAAAAGGGGTATCATGGCTATAAACAATTGTGATCATGTGGTCTATCATTTACAGGGATTAATATGTATAAATAATTAGATGCCAAATTAAGTTTCAAGTTCGGGGTCATAAAATGTGTAACGGAACTTTATACAGTTAACTTGAAATCCAATTCTTTCGATTCTATTTAGAGATTTAATAGGACATAAATAATTTAGCATACGAATAGTTTTAAATAGCATGTAGCAAGTTTCACTTGCCTCTACGGGTCGCGAAACGGAAAACGGAACGTTAAGCGTCGGTGGGGAAAACTCGCGACGCGCGCACGGTTCACGGAATGAACCCAAACGACGAACAGTGGAGTCACACGGGTCGGAGGTACCTGCTGGGTCGTCGGGAAACGTCGTCGGCCCCATCGGATTCTGGCCACCAAGCAACAGTGAACATTAAAATAATACAAGAATGCAAGAAAGAAAGAGAATAGAAGAATAAGAAGAAAGAAGAGAAGGAAGATTGAAGAGGGGTGCTCACGTTGATCTGTAAAGGGGTTATGATCGTTGACTGCTTTGACGGAGCTCCGATGAGGTGCCTGCAGCGCCCATCGGCGGTCAAGAACAGATCTGAAAGAAAGAAAAGAAAAGAAAGAAGGAGAAGGAAGGAGAAGAAGAAGAGGAAGGGAAGCCATGCTCACCGAGGGGGTGCACGAGGCCAGGGACACGGATCAAGATCACCGGCGGCGATACCACGGTGTGCAGCAGTGTGCAGGGGCGCGCGGTTGCCTGGTGCAGGGTGCTGGGGATGCAGGGACGGCTCTATGGAGATGAGGTAAGTGGAAGCGGAGGAGGTAATGGTGGAGATGGCGTGGTCGAGGGCTTCATCATCGGCTGCGCGATGAGGAGAGAGGCGGCAGCTAGGTTTTCAGAGATGGGTTTGTTTCGCTGTAAGAATATGAGAAGGAGAAAGAATATATTATGGGAGAGAGGGAGAGAGAGAGAGAGAGATACGCGGTAGAGAGAGAGATTCGAGAGGAGAGAGACAGAGAGGAAGAGTGAGATCGAGAGAGAAAACGAGGAGGAGAAAGAAACTCGTCGTTATGCAGGGAGAGAGAAAGAGAGAAGAGAGAGAAAGAGAAGGAGAAAGGAGAGAGGGAGAGAGAATGTGGGGCCCAGTGAAGGAAATGAGTGCTGCGATTGGCTCGTGGCCAATAAGGAAAAAAATGAGAAAAGATTTAGTGGAAGAATGAAATGTGTGGGGCCCGCTGCGCAACAGAGGAAAAACCTGATTGGTTGGGGGGATTTGTTTGGTTAGGGAAAAATTTAAAAGGATTTTCTGGTTTAACAATAATTTGGTTAAGGGAAAAATAGTATTGTAGATAATAGAGAAAATATTTTTTTAAAACCGATTTAGTAATTTAAAATAGAATTTGGCGAGATACAAAATAATTCGGAACTGCGCCCGGATCGGGTCCAAAAATTTGAATTTGGAATATGAAAATTATTGGCAGGTTCCAAAAATTGAAATGAAGGATTTTATAATTAAAAAGCATACCCCCAAGAACGGACGCACGTACGTGCGCGTAGCCGTCCAAACACGTCCGTTTCACAGAACGGGACGAGAACACAATGCAAGGACGCTACCACAGGGTTAGGGGTGTCAAGCAGGCCATGACAAGTATTTTCAATTTAATTTTAGATGACTTAAATTGTTATATGCAGAATGCGACATGACGGTGTAAACTATACCTGGTAACAGTCAAAGCAGGATAAATGAAATAAACGCTACACACCACACAAAAGGTAACAGAAATTTGTAGAACTGGACTCGGTTGTTACACCATCCCTCCGTCATACAGCGAGGGGCTTCTTCTACACAGGTGCCTGTTACAACGTCCCCTTCAACTTCGACCTCCCACAAAAGGACGAGGACGGAAAAAATCCTACCACCTGCGGCAAATTCCAAAGGTGATGGATCCAAACGCCCCAAGTCTGGGGGCATGGTCGGGCATACGGTCCACATGACTTCCGGGAAAGAAGAAAGCTGTGCTTCGGTGAGTTACCGATCGCAAACTCTGTCGCTGACTAAAGCTCAAGAGCAACAACAGAAGCTTCAGAAAATGTTGACCAAAATGAAAGCACTTACCGAGCAGAAAGAAAGCTCGGACACAACAGCCGAACATTTCCAGGAGCAGGGGATCGATACAGAGTTCCTGGAAAGGGTGCTTGAAAGAAAAGACAAAGAAGCTACTGAACAAGCTGCTAACATGAAGCAGATGGTGCTCTTGTTTCAGGATATAGTTGGAATGATGATCCAACCAGAACCCCCAGCCGAGGATCTGCCGATAATCATCGAGGATGATGGAGGGGAAACATCAAATCCTCTTCCGCCTTATTGGCGGCAAAGAAGCAAACAATCTCTAAGGCTACTCTTGATGATTATATAGCTCAACAAATAAGAGCTCATCAAGCAAATGAAGCGGCTGGCCAAATCGTCAGAACTGTGCAACCCTATCCAGGATGGTATGATCAAATCAAGTACCCGCCGGGATATACAATTCCCAAGTTCCATGTATACAAAGGGACAGGCAACCCCCATCAGCATGTCGTGCAGTTCAGAGCTCTATGCGGCAACACTGGAGGCGACGACAAACTGTTGCTTCGCCAGTTCGTTGGCAGTCTGTCAGAAACGGTCTTTGAATGGTACCCGGATCTCCTAAATGATTCCGTAAATTCATTCACAGAGATGGACCTGCTGTTCAAACAGCGGTTTGCCAGCGCAACCGAGCTCACCCCGATCATGGCATTATCAATGCCAGGGTAAGGCCAGGAGAAATTTAGGTCCAATACACGATCCGGTGGAGGAACCGATGGTCTAAGTGCAAACAGCGCGTTGAAGAATCCCCCGTTGTGGGTATGTTCATCGGGACCCTTGATCCTTAAACGACTGTGTCCCAGTTCATGACATTCTTCAAACCAACCACTTTCCAGGCTCTGATCGATAAACTGGCCTAAATGGACCAGATGGGCCATGGGCCTTCCTCCTCAAATAAGGACCATCGAAATAATAAGGGTAAAGGAAAAGCGGCCTTCATTGCCGACATGAAACAAGAACCGAGTAGCCCAAAACCAGCTGCTTGCCAAAACAATGCGCATCCGCGCCCATCTTTGGAGGAAAGATTAGGACGCGCTTACTTGTTTCCCCGCGATAAAACGAAGTGACTGTTCAAATTAGCAATGCGTAATAAACTCATCACATTGCCATACCCACGGCGTCCACCGCAACCCAGCGACGTCAATAACCCCAACTACTAATCCTATCACAGAATGATAAGCCACCCAATTGAGGATTGCTACATCTTCAAGAACTAGGTTGAGGACCAGTATCAATAGGGGAAATTCATGCTGTCTGACAACTGGAGGATAAACCCACCACAGAAGCACACTCTCAAAAAGGTGGATACGCCGGGGGCATCATCCTCGCTCGTGGAAGAAATTCCATGGGAAGTTGTTTTTTTAGCTAAAACCAAAAGAATGTTAAAAGATCTACAGGCATGTCCAGCAGTCAGGTGGAAAAGCCCACTTGAACCCAAAATCATCAAAGGGATGCTGAAACTCCGTCCCGTACCGAAAGTCGTTGACAAAGGGCAAAATCCCCAAGTCGGGCCTCCGAAGTCTTCAAAGAAAAAGAAGAAGACCAAGAATCCTGTGCAGCCTGCCGAGTATGACGATAAGTGCACAGACCTACAAAAGTACATTGTACGCGCTGGAGGAGTACAACCAGAAGGCACGGAAACCGGTCATGCTCAAAGATTTCCTCAAGCATATTCTTGTGAACAAAGATAGTGACAACAATAAGGAAAATAACTCATCAGAAGAAATTGAAGACTATGTAGCAAGTTGCCACATGGTCTCACATTCTTCGTTAAATGACGAAGAAACTCCTTCGGCGTCAGAAAACAACGCCGAGGAACGGGAGGCAGGATCAGCGCTAAAATCCCCGAAACAGCCATAAGACCCGATCGATAGGCTGTTAAATAAAGCCTATCGAAAAAGAAAAGCAGACCGAGAACGCGAAACAACCATATACGAAAAGGTTAAGCGTCGGCGTCAGGATGAAGAAGCTGCAGCAAGGAGGAGTCATAAAGTACTCCAACCAAACCAAAACATACCTGCGACAAATAAGAGCAGGATCAAGACAGAGAAGCGGTTCGCCAAAGCCCTGTCAATGGGAATGAAGCTGCCACCTCTCGTAGGAAACACTCCCGGGGTCATATGCCTCGACGGAGGGGATTCACATCCAAACTACTGCCTATATCATCGGAGGGTTTCCCACCCTACAGAAGAATGCAATACCATCAAGAAGTGGTGGCAAGGATATGTTACCCATAAAAAACACTTCAATAGGATGAAGCGCGAAGCTCGTCGGTAGCAAAATAGTGCGACAAACGCGCATGAAAAAACTACTGGTAACTACCAAATGGTTGATACCAGTTCGGAAGGGGGAAAACCCCAAGTTATTACTTTCGGGAGCGCTTCTGAGGATGAAATACCCCTCAACCCTCTCTTCAAAGACTCCACCTCTGAAAAAGAAGAGGAGAAAAAAAACTACGAGAATATTCATCTCCATAACCGTACGCTGCCTCAAAAGAATCTCGGACCTACAAACAAAGGTTCGTGCAAAAAGGACAAAGGGAAAGAAAAAATCCCTGAGGAAATTGCCCTCGACGGTGGAGTTGTCAAAGTGCTCGCAGCAAGGGACCCGCCTAGGAAAAACAAGGTGGATTACAATGCCCTAGCACATTTGAGGAAAATACCCTCACAACTGAGCATACTGGATGCACTCTTCATGTCCAAAAAGGCACGAGATTCTCTTATCAAGGCATTACAAGAGCCAGATCAGTTCTAAGCTTTCCTCACGGAAGAGAAGATGAAAGATGGACTGGCAGAGGTCCACACGGCTGACATTACATTCAGCGATGAAGATCTCCTCCTCGGTACGTGCGAACATAACCGTCCGTTATACTTCACTGGGTACTACTATGACATCAAGATAGGGAAAATTCTCGTCGACAACGGATCTTCCATCAACCTTCCCAACGTGAGAGTACTGATGGAGATTTGCATTAACATTCAGCACCTAGCCCGAGACAAAATTACCATCTCCGGGTTTGACTCAAAGTCGTCACAGATGCTTGGGTCCGTAATATTGACGTTACGCTTGTTAGTGTTTATGCCCTAAAAGGCCATTACTGTATCATACTAGTTCGTATATTACTTAATGGAAGCTTGGGATATTCACAGTTGTAATGACAGTCTTGCTAAAAATGGTAGTATGCTACTTGGTTTGTGTCTACTTTAATATGTGCATATGTTTCTTGTAACGTATCGCTTATACATATTAGTAGAGCTCTTAGGATCTTTGCTTGATTACCAGCATTGTGATGGCAGTCACACTAGTGGGGGCTGGGTAGTCTATAAGCAATATCCTATACAGGTCCCTAGTCGTAGGATTATCGAGACAGGGTATCGATACTCCGGAGTAGACTAGTGTGTACGCTTCTCATCCCAGTTGGGGAGATGTTCTGTCCCACAGCCATCAGTACGTCGTACTGGAGATAGTATACAGGTGCTCGTTAGGTTACGGGTACACCGGACAGGACTCGCGGGGAACTGTTGGTTGGGATTATACCCGTCGTCAGTTAACAGTTCCTAGGTGACATAAGTACAGCATAGTCCACAGACTTGACACTGCTACTTCGCCTCGAGTGTGTCCCACTGTTCTTAGATTGCTACCCTACCACGGCTCAAAGGAGTCGTGCAAACAGGTAGCAGTTGGGTGCAGTCCCGAGCACTTGGAGGCAGTGGCGGTTAGACAGGATTCGTCTCTCCCGGTATTGGGAGTTGATATCGCGCTGTGTCAGAGAGACATTACGCATAGTCCCTGGACAGGGCAAGCGAGATTTACTGGTAGGTTTTCCAGTAGTTTCTCAAGGCGTAATGGGCTACGCTCCGACACGACTTATACCGCTTTTAGGGGACTGACGCTTGCCGCCTCCTAGGCCCGATATGCGATAGTCTTAGACGAACAGACCGGATTGTACGGAGATTGCCACAGCAGGCTCAGTAGGAGTTCGGATGGGTTTCCTCATCGGCCTTCTTATCGACATTTACCTGGGAACCGTTACGTACAGCTAGTGCCGCTTGCGGTCTGTGGTTAAACCCACTGCCAGCGTAGTGTCGAGTCTTTAGAGTCCCACACAGAGAGTTTCCCTGCTTCGGGCGAAACGATATAGAGGTCGTATGGTTTTACGACAGGGTTCGGACGCATACGTGTTTTTACGCACGTACGATGTTCGGACAGTTTTTACTAGTCGGCTTTGGTTTAAGCCAGATTCTAGTATCGGATTATTGGATTTATACAGTCTAAAGTTTTTCCGTGTTTTCACGGATAGGAGGGGCATTCTCGTAATTTGTCGGGAAGCTTCTTGAAGCATGGTGACTTGGGGGTTAAGGTGGCATATGCAATAATTGGATAAATGAGTCATGGTGTGATTCATACATGGAGTTAATGAATCAATTATGATTTATATGACTCATGTGATGAATCACTTAGTGTATTAACGAAACATGATGATATATCATTATTTGTTATTCATTTAATATATATGATATGTTTCATATATACACATATGATTTATTCATCCAAAAGGATTTTAATTCTCACTTTCTCTCTCCTCAAGCTCTCTCTCTCTTCAAACCCTAACCCTAACCTCTCATGTGTTGAGATCAAGGGTTAGCTAGACTAATAAATCCATAATCCAACTCTATATCACCTAGGTTGCTTAGATTAGCACTTTGAGTAACCTAGTTACCTCAAGTTAGAGGTTAAGCTTGGAGTAGGAGCTCTCGGGTGGATCGTCTTTGACTCGAGGAGGCCGTTGAGATGTCGACGTTCCAAAGAGCCTACAAGGAGTGGAGGACTGTGATGAAGACCCGAAGGACAAGTAACGCGAGTTATAACTTCGAATCAGAGTAGTTAAACCTTTCGTAGTTTGCTAGTAACAGTTTAGATACGATTCATGCGCTCAAGTCCGTGTTACGAAGCTTTGATAGTCGTTTTTCATATATTCCGCCTCCCCGCAAGTTAGTGGGGTGCGTGACATGGACTTACAGTGGTATCAGAGCCAACTAAACCATTACTAGCTTGTTAGCAACTAATTAGAACTTCGATCGACGGAAAACACGAAAACAACACCCCGGACACCCTAACAGTTTCTGTTGATTTTAAAAGTGTCACAAATTTTTTTTGATATGCCTTAAAATTCACAGCAGGGAAATATAAGAAAACTGGGAAAATACGAGCTCTCAACTCGGTTAAATGGCCGCGGATCCACGGCACAATAGTGCTTTTGGCCGCGGATCCGCCGCCGAGTTAACTCCGAGTTGACTCGGATTTGCGCAGTAATTCATATATTATGGTGTTTTGTTTTCCTGTATATTCTGTTTCTGCCCAGGTTACTTCTGTGCTGGCTTGCATTTAGGGTAGACACGGAAAAAGGTTGTCGATCGATATTCTAAGTTATTTGCTAATCGGGTTTTTATCTGTAATGATTAATATGTTTGTAAACCTCCCCTAACTGCTAGTATGTCCGTTGGCAGGGGGTTGCACATTTCTGTAATGTTTACTGTTTGTGTATATGAACTTGATTGGATCGTTGTGATGATTAGCCGGGGTTTGAGATGGGTTTTATATTCATTCATTCGATGTAAATTGTAATATGATGTAATATTCTTTTGCGGGGCACATCCAGGTTGCGGTTGTTGCCACCGTTGTATTATTTCATTACTGTTTTTTGCTCCTAGGATAGACCCAAGGTGGGGTACACAAACTACCGGGTACGTCGAAGTGTTTAGTGGCCTACTCACGTTGTTGAGGGAGACCGCTTCACTTCAGGTACTTGGCGGGTAGTTTGCCGTACCCGTAGGGGTCCCGGGTGGGGTACAGGCTATTCATCACAACTGTGTAATTCGTCTTTTGTTGCAGGCTCAAAGCAAACGCGGATTGCTTGTATATCCAATAATGTTCATCTGAGATATGGAATGCCTATTATTGCGTCTGACGAATGTACAATATCTATATATGATAGCTATTTAGACGTCACTTATGTTTTACACCCGCACTAGCCCAGCCCCCGCTCTGTCGTTAGTTAAGTAACCTAACGGGTGATGACGGGACCCAGTGGCGAATGCGGATGGTATAAGAGGATGTTGTATTTTCGTTGTTTTCTGCAATGATAGGTTAAATGATGGGACGCATTATTTTAATGTAAAGAAAATAAACCAAAGTTGAATCGTTGGAACAAATTTAAAAGAAACCACTCGGTTATTTTAAAAGAGCAGAATTTTTAATTGCGGAGCTTTAACCACTCCTTTTAAAAAGCTATCAGGTTCCTTCGATTATATCAAGTTCGCTACGTTCACGGTTTCGCCAAAACCAGTCGTAGCCCTCCGTCATTTCTTATGAATGGTCAGTAGTATTCAAGATATGTTTGTTTGGCCCTTAGTCAAGACATAGTGATTGGTAGCTGCTGGGGTATTCATTTGTTGCATAGATAGATGAGTTGGTTTAGGACAGTCGTATTACTTTGTTTGGCCCTTAGTCAAGAGTATATACGGGTGGGTTCAAATTAACAAGATAATGATGGGTTGAACTTGACATGTGACTTATGATTTGTTGACCCTTAGTCAAGGTCAAAAGAACATGGGGCAAAAATCCGCATCGGGAGTTTCTAAAGAAACTGAAACTTGCTGGTGTTGCATACCATTTGGAGTTTGATGAATGTTGGTAGGATTCCTTCAACATTATCATACGATGATATTTGGATCCCGATCCTACTGTGAGTATATGCTAATTATCAGGAGATTCGTCACTTAACGATCAATCTTATAAACCAAGTAGGTGTCGAGAAAGGTGTCAGCGGGGCTACGCCCCCAGAGAAAAGAGGTTATTTAATTAAGGAACTTCGCGAAAGCATTGGAAAACCTCCCTCGAAGTACCGACACTAGCCTGGCTGAACGGTTAAGAAAGTATTGTACAGTGAGAATAGTCCTGGCTAATTCTTCTTTTATGGTTTGAGGAAGGATTCGAGAAACAGTGGGAGCCATTCAGTTTAGATAAATTAAAATCCAATCTAAACTTGCAAGAGCATCATGCTAAAGTGTTTTCTTCTCTCTCTCTCATTGCAGCGACCTTATGACCATGACTAGGTTACATCTAGATAACAAGTTGACTGAATCTAACTTATATGACTGGCAAAGGTCTGTCCAGATGTCCATTGCCTATGACAAGCTGGACTACCCTATTACTACTCAAGATCCCACCATCTTAGGTCCAGTTTCCACCGTCGCGGATATGGATATCCGTCAGACAAGGGAAAAGGATAAAGTGAAAGCTAAGTGCCTTGTGTTGGCTTCAGTTGATGGTGTATACCAGAAGCAACACGAGAAGATGGACTTAGTTTCCATCTTTCTCCATAACAAAGATTTATATGGAGAGCAATCTCATATCGCAAGATATGAGACCTCGAACGATTTAATTCAAGCGAGGTTGGCTGTCGGGTCATTTGTAGGGGACGACGTCCTTACGATGACTAGCTATATTGATAAGCTCAAGGACCTGGAGACCACGTTGGGAAATAGGTCATACGCTGACTTATTTCCACAGTCCCTACCCTCTACTTACACCCAGAAAGAAACCAGAGAGACACAAACTCTGCTTAATGGGGGACCTTCTTCTTCTACATCTAGGGCAAAAGCAAAGGGTGAAAAGAAGAAGACCTCTACAAAGCCGATATACGGTGTCAATAAAGTAGGAGGAAAGGGAAAAGCAAAAGTTTCGGGACTTGGTATAGTTAAGGAGGGATGTTCTTATTGTTATGGGAACGGGCATTGGCAGAAGGATTACAGGGCTTTGAACGCCAGTAGCCAGGATACGAAGCATGTTGTGGCTTCAGCCTCAAGTGTGTTTGTAATTGAGAACTGTTTGTCAATTAACTCTACTTCCTGGGTACTAGATACCGGAGCAGGATCTCAAATTAATTCATTACATGTTTTGAGAAACCGTAGAGATATTGTCACACCCCGCTTCCCAGAGTACGCTAAAATGGGCACGCGACATAGCCAACCATGCTACCTGTGGGTAGGAAGTATCCATCCACAGTCACATTACGGCTGTAGAGATATCAAGAACAAAATAAAACTATCTAAAACATGTCCATAATCCAAGATAACATGAGTCAATAATAAATAAATGCGGAAGCGAAAGATCCAATACAAAATAACTGGAATGTATGTCCCATAATGCGGGCTCACATCAGGAATAAAATGCAGGAAGGAAAAGCTAACTACTGCTAACACTCACAGCTCAGCCTGTCAGCTGAAGTACTACTGCTCGGGCTGCGACAGCGGTACAGAATCTGGGCCATACAAAACCCAGATGTCAGCGCGTCAAGTCATCAAGTAATAACATAATAAACAGGCAATGCGAATATAAACATGAATAAAGCAAAGGTAACAATAATATGAATCAGAGGAGTACAGGGTAGTGTGCAGTGGGTAAACTAAACTGTGCTATCAGGTTCTCTGTTCTAAAGTCTTTGAAACCAATTGATGAATCATCGATGTAACTCAATAGTATCCCGTACATACCCGGGACCGCGGCCACAATATTCTCGGCTGCAGCCGAGACATGCCGCAAGGCACAAAACAGGAATGTGTACACTCGATAGTATCCCGTACATACCCAGGACCACGGCCATAATATTCTCGGCCGAAACCGAGACATGCCGCTAGGCACAAAACAGGAATGTGTACACTCAGGACAGGTAGTGAACTATCGAGTTACAAGTCAGGTTTCACCTTTGATTTCCCCATACCCCCAAGTTATGTGCAAGTCAGAGTCAGGTATCCCGAAATCAAGAAACTAATGCCAACACAGGATCAGGTAAACATGTTTGTTTGAGTAGACAACAGGAACGGTCCATGAGGAGTACATATCAGGTTAGTTGGCATTAGACACAAGATCAGGTAACGGATCAGGTCATGGTACATCATGTCAAGTCAAGCAGTATACGGTACCATGTCGGGTCAATCAATGTGTAGGTAGCAAGACAGGTCAAGAAGCAAGCGATATCATAGGTGTACTCACAATCAGTTATACAGTCAAGCATGGGTATTAACAACATGAGATAAGCAATGAAGTAAGCAATAGGCAGATTCACTGAATTAGCGGTACAGTTTTCAGTTATGTCACAGAGATGATTTCAATGTTATGCGAATGCAGTATGACAATTATGGCCTTTTAATCATGTTAACAAGATTAAGCACTTTAGAGGTGCAATGATTTATATAAAGGTTCAATACAGCTATTACCGGTTAAAATGCATACGAGTGTCCGAATGGAACAAACTATACAGATAAATACCATAAGCTATGTCAATATTTAAAAATGTGTTTAAACAGGTAAATGTGGTTATTAGGTTCAATAGCAAACTGTAGGTTCCAAGTTTAAAGATAAAATGATATATAACAATATTGTACATGAAAATGAGAAATGATCTTACCAAAGTTAAATTTACAGGTTTAGGGTGTCATAATATATATGTAAATATTGTTTAGCATGTAGCAAGGGGTACTTGCCTCGACGGGCCGCGAACCGGGAAAAACGGAACGTAAAAAATGTCGGCGGGGAAACTCGCGACGGGCGCACGGTTCACGGAATGAACCCAAACGACGAACAGTGGAACCACACGGGTTGGGGTACCACACTGGAACGTCGGGACGCGTCGCCGGCACGGCCGGAATCCGGCAAGATCAAAAACAGTGAATCGATCAAGATTGCAACAAGAAAATAAAAGAAAATAAAGAAGAAGGGAAGGAGGATGGAGAAGGGAATGCTCACGAGGATCTGTGGGACGGGTGGTGACGGTCGACCTCGTCGACGAAGCTCCGGCGGTGGCCTACGACGGCAGCGACAGAACCTGTAGTTCGTGAAATTTTACAGAGAAGGGAAAAAAGAGGAAAGGAAAGAGGAGGAGAGGAGAAAGAGAGAAAGCGCTCACCGAGGGTTGCACGAGGCAGGGGAGAACGGAGACGGGGTCACCGGCGGCGACTCACGGCGGTGCGACGGTGTGCAGGGGGGTGCAGGTGGCCGCGGTGAAGGTGCAGGGTGCACGGGGGTTGATGAAGGAGGATGTGGATGAGATGAGGTTGAGGAGGCGAGAATGCTGGTGGTGGTGGCGTCGGCGTTGGGGCTGCGGCGGCGACGGGCACGGTGGCTAGGGTTACGTAAGGGGGGTTCGCGATGGGTTCTCTGTGGGTTGAAAAAAGAAAAGGAAGAGGGATAAATATAGAAGAGAGAGAGAAAGAAAGATAGAGAGAGAGACGGGGAGAGAGAGGAGATAGAGAGAGAGAGAGATGGAGATAGAGAGAGACATGAGGTGGGGCCCAGGCCATAAAAGGAATGTAATTGGGTGAGGGAGACTGTAGGAGGTTAAGAAAGGATTTATTAACAGTAAAATTTTATATGTTTACACGAATATATTCGATGGTTATAAAAATATTAAAATTTGGGATTTTGACGCAAAATAAAATATTTCCAAATCGCGCCCGGGTCGGGTCCGAAAATTTGAAATTGAAATAATAGAATTTTAAGCGGGATCCAAAAGTGAAAATGAAGTATTTTATGAATAAAAAGAATACCCCCAAAACGGACACACGTACGTGCACGTAGCCGTCCAAACTCGCCCGTTTCACTGAACGGGACGAGAACACGGCGCACGGACGCTACAACGGGGTTAGGGGTGTCAAGCAGGCCAAGATGAATGTTTTTAATTTTATTTTAGATGCCAAAAATTGTTATATGCAGAAATGAATTTGCCGGGTAAAATTTACAATAAGTAACAATCAAGCAAGATAAATGAAATGAGTGCCACACTACGTTCAAACGGTAACAGAAATTAGTAGCATTGGGCTCGGGTGTTAGATTATACCCAACTACAAAAAGAATTTCGTCCTCGAAATTCCAAGAATACAAAGATAGATAAATACAAGAAAATCTGAGGAAACTTCTGCCGGATTTCATCTTCTCGTTCCCAAGTGGACTCTCCATGCGAGCAATTACCCCAAGAAACAAGCACAAGAGGGATCACCTTGTTCTTAAGAACCTTTTCCCTTTGATCCACGATTTCAATCGGTCGTTCCTCAAAAGTAAAGTCTTCTCGTACTGTCAACTCCGAATGATCCAATACGTGCGTTTCATCTCGAACATACCTTCGTAGTTGAGATACGTGAAACACATCATGCACATTCGCCAAGGACTGCGGTAACACCAAACGATATGCTACCTCACCAACACGCTCCAAGATCTCAAAGGGTCCAACGATTTGAGGACTAAGCTTTCCTCGACTTCCAAAACGAATCACCCCTCTAATCGGTGATATCTTCAAGAATACCAAATCACCCACGGCGAACTCTAGAGGTCTTCTTGACGTGGCTGCCCAACTCTTCTGTCGGTTTTGTGCTCCCTTCATATGATTTCTGATAGTGTTAACTTTCTCAACTGTCTGCACAACCAAATATGGTCCCAATAATCTTCGTTCACCGACATCATCCCAACAAACAGGTGAATGGCATTTACGACCATACAAAGCTTCAAATGGAGCCATCTGGATAGTTTCCTGAAAACTGTTTTTGTAAGAAAACTCCACCAAATGCAGATGATCCTCCCATGAACCCTTGAAGTCCAACATGCATGCTCTCAACATATCCTCAAGAGTTTGGATTGTTCTCTCCGACTGACCATCAGTTTGAGGATGATAAGCTGTGCTAAACTTCAACCGAGTCCCCAAATTTTCCTGTAAACTCCGCCAAAAGTGTGATAGGAACCGAGTGTCCTGATCGAACACGATGCTCACCGGTACTCCATGCAATCTTACAATCTCTTGCATGTACCGCTCTGCCAAAGTCTCTGTTGATTGACCAACCCGGAAAGGAATGAAATGAGCTGCCTTGGTCAATCGGTCAATAATCACCCATACAGCATTGTTGCCCTTTGGACTCCGCGGTAAAGCCGTCATGAAATCCATGGTTATATGTTCCCATTTCCACTGAGGAATCGGAAGTGGTTGCAATAAACCAGCAACCCTTTGGTGTTCAGCCTTAACTTGCTGACACACCAAGCACTTAGCCACAAAGCGAGCAATCTTCCGTTTCATGCATTCCCACCAGAAATGTTGTCGAATATCTCGGTACATCTTTGTGCCTCCTGGATATACAGAATAAGCTGAATTGTGTGCCTCCTTCATAAGCTCTTCACGAATACCCCCCTTTGGCACACACAAACGGCTACCATACCTCAACGAACTATCCTCTTGGATCAATAAATCTGTTCGTAGTCCGGCTTCAACCTGTTCTCGAAACTTTTGTAGTCTAGGGTCCTGCGATTGTGCTGCTTTAATATCCTCGATCAACGATGACTGTACTTGCAGCTGCATCAACTGTCCCGTAGAATGTGGTAGCACAACCTCCAAGTCAAATCTTCGAAAATCTTCAACGATCTCCTTCTGCGTAGTTAACACATGAATTGCTGGTAACCGACTAAGCGCATCCGGCACGACGTTAACCTTCCCCGGATGGTACTTAAGATCAATATCGTAGTCAGCCATCAGCTCCAACCATCTACGCTGCCTCATATTATGCTCCTTCTTCGTGAACACATACTTCAAGCTCTTATGATCAGTAAAAAGTTCGACCCTTTCGCCCAAAAGGTAGTGTCTCCAAATCTTCAAAGAGAAAATCATAGCCGCAAGCTCCAAGTCATGAGTTGGATAATTCTTCTCATGGGTCTTCAATTGTCTCGATGCGTACGCTACAACCTTACCGTGCTGCATCAAAACACATCCCAGTCCTTTTCCCGATGCGTCGCTGTGAATCACCAATCCTCCGGAATTGTCTGGCACGGTCAGAATAGGGGCGGTTATCAACTTCTGCTTCAACGTCTCAAAAGCTAACGCACATTTGTCCGTCCATATAAAAGGTACCTCCTTGCGCGTAAGCTTGGTCAACGGCTCTGCCAGACGAGCAAAGTTCTCCACAAATCTTCTGTAATATCCGGCGAGTCCAAGAAAACTTCTTATCTCCGCAACATTCTTTGGATTCGGCTAATCTCGAACTACTGCAATCTTCTCTGGATCAACGGCAATTCCATCGCCAGACACAACATGCCCCAAAAACTTTACTTCCTCCAGCCAAAACTCGCACTTACTCATCTTCGCATAAAGCTTCTCCTGTCTCAACGTCTGCAGTGCGATCTTCAAATGTTCAGCATGCTCCTCAAAACTCTTCGAGTAAACCAGAATATCGTCAATGAACACCACAATAAACTGGTCCAAGAATGGTGAAAAGATTCGGTTCATTAAGTCCATGAATACTGCCGGCGCATTCGTTACTCCGAAGGGCATCACTAAGTACTCGTAATGTCCATACCGAGTTCGGAACGCCGTCTTGCAAATATCTTCTGCTTTCACTCGGACCTGATAATATCCGGATCGCAAATCCAGCTTCGAGAATACCCTCGCGCCACTAAGCTGCTCAAAAAGTTCTCCAATGCGAGGGATAGGGTACTTGTTCTTAATAGTCACCCGGTTTAATTCTCGATAGTCGATGCACATCCTTCTTGTGCCATCCTTCTTCTTTACTAGAAGAACTGGAGCTCCCCAAGGCGAGTTACTGCTTCGAATCCAACCTTTCTCAAGCAATTCAGCAAGCTGTTTCTTGACTTCTTCCAACTCTACTGGTGTCATTGGATAATACGCTTTGGATACCGGCGCTGCACCAGGAATAAGATCAATTGCGAACTCCACGTCTCGCTTCGGCGGTAAACCCGATATATCTTCAAATACGTCCATAAAATCACGAACGACAGCCGGCTCTTCACTTAAATCAACTTCCATTGCTGCAAGAATATCATCTGTCGGCCTAGCCCTAAACTCGACTGGCCCGACAGAACTGCTTCCTCCAGTGAAGGTAAACTCAGGATGTCCGGGAATCTGGAAAATTACTTTCTTTGCCCTACAATCAATGTGAGCGTGGAAAGTGCCAAGAAAATCCATTCCCAAGACAACTTCATAGCTGCCCGTATCAATCACCAAGAAATCTGCAAAAAGCTCCCGTCCGCACACAACAACTGTACAATCTTTACATTCCCTACTAGATATGATTTTCCCATTCCCAGTGTGTATATCCCAGAAACTAGACAGGGTCGTGCAGTCAATCGAGTGTGTAGTTATAAACTTGGATGACATAACCATGAACGAGTAAAGTACCTGAAACAACTTCTCCTGACGCCTTAGCTTCTTCAGCTGTCAAGGTAAAAGCTCGAGCCTGATTAGGTCCTTAAGTCAGCTGTTTCTGTCCTTGGAACGGTCTCTTCGGAGGATTCTGAAAATCATCTCTCGTACGAAGCTTCGACGGACAAGCACCAACGGCGTGATCAGCCGCTCTACAAACCAAGCAAAGTCCCAGCCTCCTTCGACAATCCTTTTGCATGTGGCCAGGTAAATTGCAATAGTTAAGGGTCATGCTCTTTCTTCGATCAACGATCACTGGCTTCTTCATGGGTGCTACACCTCGATGGTCCACCGGAATACCTCTGCGACCATGAGCTCGGTTAGGTACAAATGTTGGCTTCCTTACCGCAACTGCTGTTTGTTGCGAACTCCCCTTCATCCCAGATAAACTCTGCTGCTCTCGGGCTGCCGCAAGTACTTGTGAGAAAGTGGTCAAACCCAGGGAGACAATCTGCCGCTGGATGTCCATGTCCAAGCTGGGCATGAACCTTCATGCCCTGTCTGCCTCGTTGGCAACTAAAGGTCCAGCGAATCTACTGAGTCTTGTCCATTCTGCTGCATGCACATCCACAGGTGCTCCATTCTGCTTTAGCCCGATGAATTTCTCTTCCATTTCCTCCCGTGCAGTCCGCGGTAAGAACTTCTCCAAGAAACTCTTTGAAAAATCCGCCCACTTGATTGGCTTGGGCAAACGGTTCTCTTCCACAAGCCACCATTCTCGGGCGTAGTCTACTAACTGAATGCGTACCACATCAACTCTTTTCTCATCTGGAATCTGTGCCGCAATAAGTAAATTCGTTGTGTCAACTAGCCACTGCTCCGCTGGCAACGGCTCCTCCAAACCAGTAAATGTAGACGGACCCAAACGTCTGAAATCTGCTACGGTCCCTACTCGGTCATCTGGTTTAGCTCCAACATTGTTCACAGACTGCTGAACGATCTGCAAACCTTCCTGAAACGAGTCCGCTTGCTGCTGGATTAGCTCGGTCTGTTTCTTTTGATTCTTCAGCATTCCTCTTATTACTCCAAGCATGGCGGCTTCGTCCACACGCCTCTGGTACGTCTTCAAATTCTTACCAGCCATATTCCTGAAATCAAAACACCCAACATTAGCATGATGATATATTCAATATATAGATCAAGGCTAGAACTCCAAGATGCTTAAATAGAGTGTTGTATTGTAACTATGCCGCGGTATCATGGCCACAATTACATAACTCCACCCAAGTCGCCTAAGTCTTAGACATAACAAGGAATCAGGTTTTCGAGTCGATATGCAAAGGAAGTTTGCATATCGTAAAAGATATAATCAGGAAGAATGTGATTCAAGAATGGTAAACGGCAAGGTGGCAGGACATGTTTCCTAAACACGGGTATTCTGATTCGTGTATTGGGTACAATACCCAACGACAAAAGAATCAACCCGACTAACCTATGGCTCTGATACCAAAAGAACCATGTCACGCCCCGCTTCCCAGAGTACGCTAAAATGGGCACGTGACATAGCCAACCATGCTACCTGTGGGTAGGAAGTATCCATCCACAGTCACATTACGGCTGTAGAGATATCAAGAACAAAATAAAACTATCTAAAACATGTCCATAATCCAAGATAACATGAGTCAATAATAAATAAATGCGGAAGCGAAAGATCCAATACAAAATAACTGGAATATATGTCCCATAATGCGGGCTCACATCAGGAATAAAATGCAGGAAGGAAAAGCTAACTACTGCTAACACTCACATCTCAGCCTGTCGGCTGAAGTACTCCTGCTCGGGCTGCGACAGCGGTACAGAATCTGGGCCATGCAAAACCCAGACGTCAGCGCGTCAAGTCATCAAGTAATAACATAATAAACAGGCAATGCGAATATAAACATGAATAAAGCAAGGGTAACAATAATATGAATCAGAGCAGTGCAGGGTAGTGTGCAGTGGGTAAACTAAACTGTGCTATCAGGTTCTCTGTTCTAAAGTCTTTGAAACCAATTGATGAATCATCGATGTAACTCAATAGTATCCCGTACACACCCGGGACCATGGCCACAATATTCTCGGCTGCAGCCGAGACATGCCGCTAGGCACAAAACAGGAATGTGTACACTCGATAGTATCCCGTACATACCCGGGACCACGGCCATAATATTCTCGTCCGAAACCGAGACATGCCGCTAGGCATAAAACAGGAATGTGTACACTCAGGACAGGTAGTGAACTGTCGAGTTACAAGTCAGGTTTCACCTTTGATTTCCCCATACCCCCAAGTTATGTGCAAGTCAAGTCAGGTATCCCGAAATTAAGAAACTAATGCCAACACAGGATCAGGTAAACAGGTTTGTCTGGGTAGACAACAGGAACGGTCCATGAGGACTACATATCAGGTTAGTTGGCATTAGACACAAGATTAGGTAACGGATCAGGTCATGGTACATCCTGTCAAGTCAAGCAGTATACGGTACCATGTCGGGTCAATCAATGTGTAGGTAGCAAGACAGGTCAGGAAGCAAGCGATATCATAGGTGTACTCACAATCAGTTATACAGTCAAGCATGGGTATTAACAACATGAGATAAGCAATGAAGTAAGCAATAGGCAGATTCACTGAATTAGCGGTACAGTTGTCAGTTGTGTCACAGAGATGATTTCAATGTTATGCGAATGCAGTATGACAATTATGGCCTTTTAATCATGTTAACAAGATTAAGCACTTTAGAGGTGCAATGATTTATATAAAGGTTCAATAGAGCTATTACCGGTTAAAATGCATACGAGTGTCCGAATGGAACAAACTATACAGATAAATACCATAAGCTATGTCAATATTTAAAAATGTGTTTAAACAGGTAAATGTGGTTATTAGGTTCAATAGCAAACTGTAGGTTCCAAGTTTAAAGATAAAATGATATATAACAATATTGTACATGAAAATGAGAAATGATCGTACCAAAGTTAAATTTACAGGTTTAGGGTGTCATAATATATATGTAAATATTGTTTAGCATGTAGCAAGGGGTACTTGCCTCGACGGGTCGCGAACCGGGAAAAACAGAACGTAAAAAATGTCGGTGGGGAAACTCGCGACGGGCGCACGGTTCACGGAATGAACCCAAACGACAAACAGTGGAACCACACGGGTCAGGGTACCACGCTGGAACGTCGGGACGCGTCGCCGGCACGGCCAGAATCCGGCGAGATCAAAAACATCGAATCGATCAAGATTGCAACAAGAAAATAAAAGAAAATAAAGAAGAAGGGAAGGAGGATGGAGAAGGGAATGCTCACGAGGATCTGTGGGACGGGTGGTGACTGTCGACCTCGTCGACGGAGCTCCGGCGGTGGCCTACGACGGCAGCGACAGAACCTGCAGTTCATGAAATTTTACAGAGAAGGGAAAAAAGAGGAAAAGAAAGAGGAGGAGAGGAGAAAGAGAGAAAGCGCTCACCGAGGGTTGCACGAGGCAGGGAAGAACGGAGACGGGGTCACCGGCGGCGACTCACGGCGGTGCGACGGTGTGCAGGGGGTGCACGTGGCCGCGGTGAAGGTGCAGGGTGCACGGGGGTTGATGAAGGAGGATGTGGATGAGATGAGGTTGAGGAGGCGAGAATGCTGGTGGTGGTGGCGGCGGCGTTGGGGCTGCGGCGGCGACGGGCACTGTGGCTAGGGTTACGTGATGGGGGTTCGCGATGGGTTCTCTGTGATTTGAAAAAAGAAAAGGAGGAGGGATAAATATAGAGGAGAGAGAGAAAGAAAGATAGAGAGAGAGACGGGGAGAGAGAGGAGATAGATAGAGAGAGAGACGGGGAGAAAGAGAAGATAGATAGAGAGAGAGACGTGAGGTGGGGCCCAGGCCATAAAAGGAATGTGATTGGGTGAGGGAGACTGTAGGAGGTTAAGAAAGGATTTATTAACAGTAAAATTTTATATGTTTAAACGAATATATTCGATGGTTATAAAAATATAAAATTTAGGATTTTGGTGCAAAATAAAACATTTCCAAATTGCACCCGGGTCGGGTCCGAAAATTTGAAATTGAAATAATAGAATTTTAAGCGGGATCCAAAAGTGAAAATGAAGTATTTTATGAATAAAAAGCATACCCCCAAAACGGACACACGTACGTGCACGTAGCCGTCCAAACTCGCCCGTTTCACTGAACGAGACGAGAACACGACGCACGGACGCTACAACGGGGTTAGGGGTGTCAAGCAGGCTAAGATGAATGTTTTTAATTTTATTTTAGATGCCAAAAATTGTTATATGCAGAAATGAATTTGCCGGGTAAAATTTACAATAAGTAACAATCAAGCAAGATAAATGAAATGAGTGCCACACTACGTTCAAACGGTAACAGAAATTAGTGGCATTGGGCTCGGGTGTTACAGATATAATGATAGGTGATTTGTCTCTAAGAGTTGCAAACGGAATGAGCGTGGACGCTGAATCCGTGGGAGAATATCGCTTAGGTTTGACAAGTGGGCAGATATTGATTCTACGTAATTGTCTGTATGTACCTAGTTTGACTTGTAATATCATATCAATGTCCTCACTTTCGAGAAAGGGATATGACTTTATATTCGTAAGCGATGTAGTTCACATCCACCTAAATCAAGTTCTGATTGGGTCCGGTACATTAGATGACGGTATATACATATTGAATCAAGCTCAGGTTTTCAATGTCCAGAACACACTTAAAAGAAAGTCTCCAGAAATAAATCAGGATTCTTATGGCATTGTAGACTAGGTCACATCATTGAAACTCGATTAACGAAGTTACATAGAGAAGGATATTTGAATCCGTTCGAATATCAATCTTATTCCACTTGTGAATCTTGTCTCATGGGAAAGATGACAAAGACTCCGTTTACGGGACACGGAGTAAGAGCGAGCGAGCTCTTAGGACTCGTACACAGTGACGTATGCGGTCCAATGTCTACACATGCGCGAGGTGGTTATTCCTACTTCATTACATTTACGGATGATTTCTCTAGGTATGGATATATCTTCTTAATGAAGCATAAATCCGAGGCCTTTGAGAAATTCCAAGAATACAAGAACGAAGTGGAAAAACAGACAGGCAAAAGTTTCAAGATACTGAGATCTGATCGAGGTGGTGAATACTTAAGTGCCGAGTTCCTGGGATACTTAAAAGAGAATGGAATTCTCTCTCAGCTTACTCCTCCATATACACCACAATACAACGGTGTATCGGAAAGGAGGAATCGAACCCTATTGAATATGGTTCGTTCCATGATGAGTAAGGCTGAGTTACCGCGATCTTTCTGGGGTTATGCACTAGAATCAGCTGCATATCTTTTGAACCAGGTTCCAACCAAGACTGTGCCTACCACACCATATCAGATGTGGAGTGGGAAGAAACCCTGTCTTAAACACTTTAGGACATGAGGATGTCCAGCTTTTGTGAAAAAGCAGCATCTGGACAAGCTCGAGGCACGCTCAGTACAGTGTAAGCTTGTGGGATATCCAAAGAACTCCAAGGGATATTATTTCTATTATGCAGAAGAACAAAAGGTTTTTGTTTCTCGTCATGCCCACTTCTTAAAAACTGAATTTTTAGAAAATCAGAAGAGTGGGAGCGCAGTAGAACTGGAAGAAATTTCAGAACCACAAGCTGTTACTGAAAGTTTGGTAGAACAAGAAGTTTCAGAAGAAAGGGACATACCAGCGCCTATCCGCAGAAGTAGTAGGCAGTCTCATCCGCCCGAGAGATATTACGGTTTTCTCATAGACGGGGATCGAGAAGATTGCGTCATTGATAATGACGACCCTACTAGCTTCCAGCAAGCTATTCAGAGCGGCGACTCGGTAAAATGGCTGGATGCAATGCGGATCGAAATGGAGTCCATGTACACTAACAAAGTATGGACTTTGGACATTGCTCCAGATGGGGTAAAACCCATAGAATGCAAGTGGATCTTCAGAAAGAAGATTGGTGTAGATGGACAGGTTGAAACCTATAAAGGTAGACTTGTTGCAAAGGGTTTCCGTCAAAGAACTGGTTTGGACTATGACGAAACCTTTTCTCCAGTGGCTATGCTCAAATCCATTTGGGTCCTTCTTGCTATTGCTTCCTTCCACGATTATGAGATCTGGCAGATGGACGTAAAGACGGCCTTTCTAAATGGTAATTTGGAAGAGTGCGTCTATATGGATCAGCCAGAGGGATTCATTCAGAATGGAAGCAGCGGTAAAGTATGCAAGCTGCTTAAATCTATTTATGGACTAAAGCAGGCATCGCGGAGTTAGAACATCTGTTTTGATGATACTGTCAAAGAATTCGACTTTATCAAAAATCCAGATGAACCATGCATACACAGTAAGATTGTAGGGAGAGTTGTTGTATTCCTCGTCTTGTACGTGGATGACATTCTCCTAATAGGAAATGATATTCCTATGCTACAGTCAGTCAAAAGATTCTTGTCACAGAAGTTCTCCATGAAAGACCTGGGTGATGCCACCTACATTCTAGGGATCCAGATCTATCGTGATAGATCAAAGAGGATGTTAGGACTTTCGCAGTCCAGGTACATAGACACCATATTGAAAAGATTTAGTATGGATGATTCTAAGCGCGGTAACCTATCGGCTTGTCACGGAATCACCCTCTCTAAAGAGATGTCTTCCAAGACTGATTTGGAAAGGGATCGCATGTCGATTATACCCTATGCTTCTGCGGTAGGCTCTATAATGTATGCGATGTTATGTACCAGACCAGATGTAGCATACGCATTGAGCGTTGTAAGACGGTATCAGGCAAACCCAGGGGAGAAGCACTGGATAGCAGTAAAGAACATTCTCAAGTACCTGAGAAGGACTAAGGAGATGTTCTTAGTGTATGGCGGAAAAGACCTCCAGATCGAGGCTTTTGCTGACTCCAGCTTCCAGATTGACAAGGATGACTCCAAGTCCATGTCGGGTTATGTCTTTACCCTCAATGGAGGGGCGGTATGCTGGAAGAGTTCCAAGCAGGACACCGTTGCTGACTCAACGATGGAAGCGAAGTATATAGCTGCTTGCGATGCCGCAAAAGAAGCTGTCTGGATGAAGAAGTTCCTCACAGAACTTCAGGTGGTTCCTACCAGTGTTGGTCCAATACCTCTGTATTGCGACAACAACGGCGCTATAGCTTTAGCGAAGGAACCCAGGTCCCATCAGAAGTCCAGACACATCTTAAGGCAGTATCACCTGATCAGGGATATCGTCGATCACCGGGAGATCGAGGTAAAGAGAGTAAATACAGAGAATAACACTGCCGATCCATTCACAAAGGACATTCCTCAGACGCAGTTCGAGAGGCTATTCGAGATGATAGGTCCGTGATATGCCGGTACATGGCCCTAGTGCAAGTGGGAGATTGTTAGTGTTTATGCCCTAGAAGGCCATTACTGTATCATACTAGTTTGTATATTACTTAATGGAAGCTTGGGATATTCACAGTTGTATTGACAGTCTTGCTAAAAATGGTAGTATGCTACTGGGTTTGTATCTACTTTAATATGTGCATATGTTTCTTGTAACGTATCACTTATACATATTAGTAGAGGTCTTAGGATCTTTGCTTGATTACCAGCGTTGTGATGGCAGTCACACTAGTGGAGGCTGGGTAGTCTATAAGCAACATCCTATACAGGTCCCTAGTCGTAGGATTATCGAGACAGGGCATCGATACTCCGGAGTAGACTAGTGTGTACGCTTCTCATCCCAGTTGGGGAGATGGTCTGTCCCACAGCCATCAGTACGTCGTACTAGAGATAGTATACATGTGCTCGTTAGGTTACGGGTACACCGGACAGGACTCACGGGGAACTGTTGGTTGGGATTATACCCGTCGTCGGTTAACAGTTCCCAGGTGACATGAGTACAGCATAGTCCGCAGACTTGACACTGCTACTTCGCCTCGAGTGTGTCCCACTGTTCTTAGATTGCTACCCTACCATAGCTCAAAGGAGTCATGCAAACAGGTAGTAGTTGGGTGCAGTCCCGAGCACTTGGAGGCAGTGGCGGTTAGACAGGATTCATCTCTCCCGGTATTGGGAGTTGATATCGCGCTGTGTCAGAGAGCCATTACGCAAAGTCCCTGGCCAGGGCAAGCGAGATTTACTGGTAGGTTTTCCAGTAGTTTCTCAAGGTGTAATGGGCTATGCTCCGACACGACTTATACCGCTTTTAGGGGACTGACGCTTGCCGCCCCCTAGGCCCGATATGAGATAGTCTTAGACGAACAGACCGGACTGTATGGAGATTGTCACAGCAGGATCAGTAGGAGTTCGGATGGGTTTCCTCATCGGCCTTCTTATCGACATCTACCTGGGGACCGTTACGTACAGCTAGTGCCGCTTGCGGTCTGTGGTTAAACCCACTGCCAGCGTAGTGTCGAGTCTTTAGAGTCCCACACAGAGAGTTTCCCTGCTTCGGGCGAAATGATATAGAGGTCGTATGGTTTTACGACAGGGTTCGGACGCATACGTGTTTTTACGCACGTACGATGTTCGGACAGCTTTTACTAGTCGGCTTTGGTTTAAGCCAGATTCTAGTATCGGATTATTGGATTTATACAGTCTAAAGTTTTTACGTGTTTTCACGGATAGGAGGGGCGTTCTCGTAATTTGTCGGGAAGCTTCTTGAAGCATGGTGACTTGGGGGTTAAGGTGGCATATACATTAATTGGATAAATGAGTCATGGTGTGATTCATACATGGAGTTAATGAATCAATTATGATTTATATGACTCATGTGATGAATCACTTAGTGTATTAATGAAACATGATATATCATTATTTGTTATTCATTTAATATATATGATATGTTTCATATATACACATATGATTTATTCATCCAAAAGGATTCTCATTCTCACCTTCTCTCTCCTCAAGCTCTCTCTCTCTTCAAACCCTAACCCTAACCTCTCATGTGTTGAGATCAAGGGTTAGCTAGACTAATGCATCCATAATCCAACTCTATATCACCTAGGTTGCTTAGATTAGCACTTTGAGTAACCTAGTTACCTCAAGTTAGAGGTTAAGCTTGGAGTAGGAGCTCTCGGGTGGATCGTCTTTGACTCGACGATGCCGTTGAGATGCCGACGTTCCAAAGAACCTACAAGGAGTGGAGGACAGTGATGAAGACCCGAAGGACAAGTAACGCGAGGTATAACTTCGAATCAGAGTAGTTAAACCTTTCGTAGTTTGCTAGTAACGGTTTAGATACGATTCATGCGCCCAAGTCCGTGTTACGAAGCTTTGATAATCGTTTTTCATATATTCCGCCTCCCCGCAAGTTAGTGGGGTGCGTGACATGGACTTACAACGCTTCGGGCTGCTCGTCACTGACATCAAATTTCATGTCATTGACGCCAAGACTTGCTATAACGCTTTACTCGGCAGGCCTTGGTTATATGAGTACAACGTCATCCCTTCTATACAATATCAGTATATGAAGTATTTCAAAGTCGGCTTGGAATACACCGTTATAGGGGAGCTAAATCCGTTCTCTATAAACGAGGTCCAAAAATATGAAGACGCGAAGTACTTCCTACCAAACTTCGAGAATACGGAAAGGTGTCATAGGCCGGAGGATAAACAAAAGCCCATCGCCACTATCCCGATCTTTGGGAGCGATTCCGAGGAAGATGAAGAAATAGTCTACTTGGGACAACCTCAGAAAGAAAACAACAGGCCCGAACCATCTACTCCTATTTTGGTCTTTGGCAGCGACTCAGAGGATGAGGCCAACACAGTGTTCTCCATCCGCCCGTCAGTACAAACCTTCACTGGAGTAGATCGGAATATGCAAATTACAATGGCTCCGCCTCGGCATTATAAGGAACTTGATGCGCTCGATACATACAGCGTATAAGAACTACAGACTTTCTACGTCCCTCCCAGGCAAAGAGGTGAAAAGGCGATTCTCTTCTACCAATCTACGGAGACCAAAGTAGAAAAAGAAGTCTAGCGTGGTGCCGATTTTGCACTCGACAGGCTTCAACCAATCCGTCTGCCAAGATACTACGTGGAGGTATTGAAAAGGATGTTAAGACGCCAAGGTGTACCCCTCGAACAAACTGTTCAGAAAGCCCAATTCTACAAAAAGATTTAGAATATTTCCAGGACACAGCGAAAGATGCCCAACAGGAAGATGGAGACAACCGGACTCGGATACTTTCAGTCCAAGAAACGGAAGTAGTTCCACAGCTGCCGTGTCATAAACAACTCCAGCGAAAGGGAAAACGCTCTTCCAAATGGCCGTGACGTTGAAACAGAGCGAAATCCCGCTCTAAGAACGTTAATTCCATCACTCGAAGATCAAATAGACAAGCTAATAAAAGAAGCTTGTCAAAAGAGCCGAGATAATTACAGTCGCAAAATGGCTATTTATGAGAAGGCCGAGACGCAGCGCCTCAATCAGCAATCGGTGGAGAAGGAAGACTATAATTCTCTTCATCCCCAGCCCGTCGTATGTCCTCACGAAAGGGGAAAATCTAGAAATAGAGGCAGAAACAGGGCAACGAACACAAACAATGTTCGAAAACAATAAAGCGGGTCCAAGAAGGTATGCAATCGAGAAAATGTCGATTGGAACCCGTCCTTTATAAAGAAGATGTGTTGAGAATACTCTTTCCCCCAATATAAGGCAAGGAAAATATTTAACTTTGTCATGAAGCACCAAATTATTACACTTCCGGAGTCTCGGCATCCCGAACAAATAAATGAGGTCCATTATCCAGATTATTTCTCCTATTACCGAGTAATAGGTCATCCCCTTAAAGACTACTTCGTCTTCAAAGACTGGGTAGAAGGCCAGTATCAACAAGGTAGATCGCTTTATTCAACAGCTGGAAGGTAATCCCGCCGCAAAAGCATCAGCCAAAGAGGATCTATGCCATGAGGATATGACCAGCTCAACCACAAAGAAGGAAGCAGACTCGTACCTGCGATATGATAACACTCTCAAAAGAAGGAGGGAATGAGATTATGGATGACCTCCACATGTGCTTCTCAAATGAAGATGAGGACGAGATGATCTCAGAGTTTCCACCAGCACCAAAAGGGTTGGAAGATGGGATACACACTATGGCGGATAACCTAAGGAAAATTGACTTAGGGAGGGATAATGATCCAAGGCCAACGTTCGTCAGTGAGCTGCTATCTAAAAAAAGGTAGTCACGTTAAAGGACATGCTCATGCAGTATAAATATTGCTTCGCATGGAACTATTCCGAGATGCCAGGTCTAGATCCGAAAGTAGCAGTACATAAACTAGCCATATCTCTGGACGTAAAGCCCGTCAAACAGGCGCCAAGAAGAATTGCGGCTCGAACTTGAAATGAGTATCAACATTGAAGCCAAGAAACCAATCGACTCCGGTTTCATCCAAGAAGTTCAATATCCTGATTGGATCGCTAACATCATTCTAATGATGAAGAAAAATGGGATGGTGCGCATCTGCGTAGACTTTCGGGACCTTAACAAAGCTTGCCCAAAGAATGACTTCCCGGTACCTATTACCGAGCTAATGATCGATAACACGTCTACCCATGAGGTCATAGATGGATCTTCAGAATACAATCAAATAAAAATGCATCCTGAAGACCAAAAGCATACCGCCTTCTGGACCCTGCTGGGCATATTTTGCTATAAGGTGATGCCTTTAAGTTTAAAGAACGCTGGTGCTACGTACCAAAGGGCCATGACAAAGATCTTTGATGACCTTATACACGAGATCGTCGAATGCTACATTTACGACCTTGTAGTAAAGAGCAGATCTCATGAAGAGCATTGGGAACATCTAAAAATAGTGTTCCGACGTTTTCGGAAGAATAATATAAAGATGGATCCTCTAAAATGCGCGTTTTGAGTCTCAAAAAAAATCCTAGGATTCATTATATGGCACCGGGGTATCGAAATCTATCCCTTAAAAATCAAGGTGATTATGGAGATGCCCACACCAAGAACTCTCAAACAATTACGATCTCTTCAAGGAAAGCTCATATATATCCGGTGGTTCATAACTAACCTCTCTAAAAAATTCCGCCCCTACAGTCATCTAATGAAGAAGGGGACCTTATTCATCTAGGATCAAAAGTACCAAAATGCACTAGACGAAATCAAGCAATACTTGAAAATACGCAGGTATTGGCCTCTCCGATTAATGGAAAACCCCTTATCCTTTATACGACAGCCCTTGAAAGCTCTCTAGACGCGCTATGGACACAAGAGAACGATCAGGGAAAGGAAAGAGCTCTATACTATTTGATTCGAGTTCTCTTGGGGGAAGAAAACAACCACTCCCCTATCAAAAAGTATTTCCTAGCACTGATCTTTGCGATAACGAAGCTCAGACATTACGCCTTGGCACATGGGGTCTATCTCATATCAAAGGTGGATCCTCTCAAATATCTGATGTCAAGAGCCATACTAACAGTAAGGGTTGCCAAATGGGCCCTCCTCTTGATGGAGTTCTCAGTGACGTATCGACCCCTTAAAGCAGTAAAAGATCAGGCCATGGCTAACTTTCTTGCGGAGCATCCGATACCAGCCGACTCCCCGTTAAATTGCGAATTGCCAAACAAACATGCGTTCGACGCAATCGATGGAGAGAAGGAAGAAAATGATTCCCAATGGGAACTCTACTTCGATGGAGCATCTTCTGTGAAAAGGCGAAAGCAAAACACCCCCATAATCAAAACCGGGGTGGGCCTTATCTTCATGACTCTGCAATGAGGGATATTGCATTACGCCCTCTCCTTAACGAAGCCAAGAACTAATAACAAAGCTGAATATGAAGCTTTGATAGCATGCCTCAAAATCGCTATCGACATGGGAATCAAATACCTCCTCATATATGGAGACTCCCAGCTGATCGTTAGCAAAGTAAATGGCGACTATCTGACATGCAAGTCAAAACCGATAAAGTATGGCGAAAGAGTGCAGCAACTGCTGACACAAATCCTTTCCTACACCCTGGAGAGTATACCGTGTGCAGAAAATAGCAAGGCAGATGCATTGGTCAAATTGGCTAAGGAACTGGCCGATGAAACCTCGATGATGTAAGGATCATTGTACAAAGCCGCAGTATTCTCTCGCCAACAAATATATTTTTGGAAGACCTGATAGAGCCATCCGAAAGAAAAGAAACGACCGAGCAAGTAGCCCTTCAAATAGAGAACGAAGAAAAGGTCAAGGATTGGAGGGAAGTTGTAACGTTTTGAAAATCGTTTTGGTGAAATTTCGGGAAATCGGTAAAATAAGGGGGGGTTTCCGTAAAAATCAAAATAGAAATATCTTTTAATATAAAATTAAATATACATATTCTAGCTATAAAATTGCTAGTATTTGGTGTTTATTGAGCCACTGGTAAAATTTCTAAATTTCTGAAAAAATTTCCGAAAATAATTATTTTAATATTATTTTAAGCCGTCACTAATACATTTAATTAGGGAAAATTACAAATTTGAAATGAGTTGAAACAAATTTTTTGCATCATAACACATTAATCAGAATTTTAACATGTTGTTTTTGAAATGAATTTTTTTTGTCAAAACAGTTTTAGAAATTATCGAAAAAAATGCTTAAATAGTGAAATTAGTGTAAATAGAAATTGGGGTATAATATTTATCATTTTCTTTCCTCACCCACACTCATCCACACCCTCTCACCCCCTCCCCTATAGGCTTGGCCGGCCATGGGCTGCCCCCAATCCCACTCATTTCCCCACTTCAAGAAGAAAAGAAAAGAAAAGGAAATAGTTAAAATAATGAGAAGAAGAAAAAGTTAGTTGAATGTTGACTTGGGATTTTTCCCTTACCCATACCCCACACCACACTCCCTCTCTCCTTCCTCACACATCTGGCCGAGCTCCCCTCTCCCTCAAACAGCAGCCCCTCCTTCTTTTCCTCTCTTTTCCTCATCAAAAAGTCTTCAAAATCCATCAAATTTCCATCAAAAATCAAGCTAAAACTCAAATCTAACTCCTACCAATTTTTCATTAGCTATTCTTGTATGGATCTTGGTGAAAAGAAGCAAGTTTGGGAGGCTAGATTTCAAGTGGGATCTCTAAATTTGTGGAGGTATAAATCTTAACACAATACTTATCTTGTTGCTTAATTTCCTTAATCTAATGTAATTAAGTGTTAATATGGTTCTATTTTGCAAATTGGAAAATTCAAGAATAGGGTTTGTGAATTCAAGTTGGGGTTTTTATAAATTGACCATGGGACAAATGTGTAGTTTAACATGTTAATGATATGCTAAAACTAACCTAGTTGCTAGTTTACAAATTGATGCTTGTAAATTGTTAAAAATTGGAATTTTATGCAAACTAGGTTTTGGAATTTAATTGCAAATGTGAGATTAAAAATCTAATTAAGGTTTTATGACATTATTAACATTATAAATTGTAGTTTAATACTTTAGTTCATGCAAAACCAAGCTAAATTGTTGTTTGTGCATTTTTACTATGAAATTGTTAAAATTGAATAAATTTTGCAAACTAGGTTTTTGGGATTAATGGAAAGTGATGAGATTAAATTATGTAAATGGTTTGTATGACTTATTTAAGATGTTTAATGAGTATTATGGCCATTAGAATTGTTAAAACATCAAGTTTTGTTTTAAAACGGCTAATTGATACTTACTAGGTTTCTTGTAATAAATCGATTTAATCAATTTATTGGTTTTGATGATTTCACCATATTTCATATATATGTTTAGTGTGATGTGAAACCACGAATGATGCGTTTGAGTTTTTCTCGATCACCCGGCGTTTGTATGCCGATGTCGAGGGTTTTTGGGTTGATTTGAGATAACAACCATAGGCATTGACCTACGTGAGATTCATGTGACGTTTTGGTTTTAAATTGGATTTTTATGTGGCACGATACGTTGTGACATGTAGGTACCCCCATGTGGACTTCGAGACGACAACAAGCGCGTGGTTACGTCGGCACCGGCGAGCGAGGACCAGGTGAGTAGATTTATATCTACGGGGAGAAGTCGGGTGGATGGCGTATAGCACCCCCGAAGTTCGATGTATAGTATATTATACATATATAATATATATTTGTGATATCCATTTTGTGTGACATGGATGTTAATGATAGGGTTACATGTTCATGGACTAGTAGTGTTACTTGCGAAACCCTAGAGTAGTTGTTGCACCTATACACGCACACACACTTGCATACATTCATTCTTTTACCTGTGCGTATATGGGGATATGTGTATATATGTATATACGCATGGGTATGAGACAATGCATAGATATACATTCATATACACATGCGTGAATGTTGAGGATATTATATGATATTTGGAGATGAGTCGATGAGATTGGGCTTGAGCCCATGAGATCGGTGATGTGATATGGTCCGTATTTGAGATACGACACGATATTTTAGCGGGTTCTTTAGGCGTGGTGTTTTCATACACACGCATGCATTTCATAGATGGTATCATTTTGGTACTAGACGTAGATCAGTACCCCGATTATGATATTTGATAAGAGGATACCAGATGAATAATGTGATAAATGTGACATTTGACCCGTACCCAGATTTGGGATGTCGTACGATGGATTTACCGTATGAGCTATTGATGATAGATCCGCACTCTTGACTCGAGGATGTCATATTAGATGATGTATCATATGAGATATTATTGAGGCGGGATCACCGACTATATATATATATATATATATATATATATATATATATATATATATATATATATATATATATATATATCAACTAAGATTTAGGTGGTTTTCATACCCTTTTCGATTGGTTGTTAGTTAGACCTGTAGTTTACCTAGTAGATGTCAAACTGGACCCGAGTCATACCTATTTCCAAAACTGACGAATCGTGAGAATTTTAAAGACATACCAATGGATACTACGGATATTTTAAAAGACATATCTTTTCTTAAAAACGCCGTAGTCCTTATTTTCAAACACCACGATTCGTACTATTTCAAACGGCAAAACAGTATAACACATGTATAGTAAGATAGATTCCTTGTTGTTACGTTATTATTCATGTTTCACATATTATTGTTGTATTTACTATTCATTTTCCTTATTATGTTGTTATCGCCTCATTGCATGTTATTGTGTACGCAGTAATTATGAAACCATGCTGTTAGGACACCAACACCATTACCGATGACGCGTATGCTCCACGTACACTCGCTTGGTGGCTCACACACATCTTCATCAGTAATTTTCATGTCACGTACACTTTAGAAAATACTATTTCAGTGACATAGCTTGCTAGCTGATAGTTGTAATATTTTATAGTTTCCATATGCTAGTTTAATTATTGCATTCATTGCATGATATCGGATGCATCTATATAGTCATTGGTTATGCAGTATTATGGAGATTTATGCCGGTATTCACTGTTTATTGGTATCATGATTTTGATGATTTTGGATTTACATGAGATTTCTGGATTTGGGGGAAACCCGCAAGAATTTAATAAAAGCGTGGTATCATCATTTTAAAAATGCAAATTGCGGTTTTCTCGTGATGTATGAGTGTCCACCATGATGTTTTCTCGGTTCTGAGATGGTTTTCGAGACCCGATTCGAGGAGTTGGATGAACCGTCTGCGGGTACATGATGGACCCGGTATGGTACCCCGGGGCAAGAAGTTCGAGGAGTAGACGATGAGCCTGGCAGGGGCAGACTACCTACCAGTGATTTTACCTGGTGCGGAGGATATCCGAAGGATACCGTTCGTGGCCGTGAGATTGATGTTATGGGCTGATCCGTTCTGCCGGAGCCCGAGGGCCGATCCCGCAGATGATACGGATGCTTGAGATATTGAAAATTGAGATTTGAGATTTGAGACATTGATGATTTGATATTGAGATACAGAGACTTATGTTTTGTGTCGATGCTTGACACTGATTTCTCTGTTGCATTCATTGATGATACGTGATTGACATACATATAGAAATCTCATTGATTAAAGAAAATAGTGGTCTCACTCATGATATATTCTGTTTAAATTCGTAATGCATTCATACATCATATATCTGATATGTTGCTATCTGAGGCACTGACACGAGCATGTAGTATTACATTATACATAGCTGGACCATGATTTTATTGAGGATATTACCTGAGATGACCTAGGATAGCGTTATGCATGCGATTTCTACTCGTAGATGTTTTCTACTCACAAGTTGGCAACTCACCCCCGTTGTGCCACAGTTCCTTGCAGGTTTTGCCGTACAGGTTCTTTGCGGCTTTGCTGGCACACTGTTCCTTCCGGGTGATTGCTTTGGCAGGTGGGTTCTTTGCATCATGACCACCATTGTTTATTATTATTTCAGTTGTATCTAGAAACTCCATTAACCAGATTGTATAATTGATAGAGATAGAAGACCAGACTTGTATTTCTTTCGACCTTAAAGTCGCGCGTTGTATTATTATGGTTTTCATGTTGTTTTGAGTTACTTTTGAGTTTTGATCCTCGCCCTTCGGCGTTGCATATTATATTGCTTGCGTAGTTGTGACCGTCGATTGACGAAGAGCTAGCTCCCGCTTGGGGATGCCTTTTTTTTGTATTTCGTATACTATTCATGTTGTATCCCGTTTGGGGGCTAATATTTACAAAGGAGACTCTGCCGAAATTTTCAGAAAATACTTGAGATTTTTAAAATACATACTTCGGCCTATGTTTAAAACTACTTGTTTTCAATTAGTTTTTCCTTCACTCTACTCTTCTTTGGTTTGATTTATGGGTTTTGGCTTACTTAGATTACGTACGCCTCGAGACGTTTTGTAATTTAAGTGCCGGTCATGTTCCATACTTTTCGGATCGTGACAGAAGTCTTCATAGACTACTTCAAATCCCAACGAATGCCCAAAAATGCGTCGTCTAGACACCGGCTCATGAAACGAGCTTTGTCTTTCGCCTTTGTCAATGATACTCTATATAAGAGATCGTTCGACGGTTTGTCGCTAAGATGCCTGGGGCCGGAGGAAGCAAAGATAGTCTTCCAAGAAACTCACGACGGATTCTGCGGTTCTCATCAAGCTGGACCAAAGATGAAGCTGAAGATAAAAAGGATGGGTTACTATTGGCCCACAATGATCCAGGACTGGCTCGAATATGCGAAGCAGTGTCACTCGTGCCAAATCCACGAGGACTTCATCCACCAACATCCAAATCCACTATACCCAACAGTGGCTAGCTGGCCGTTCGAAATGTGGGGAACCGATATAGTTGTCCCCATTGAACCGGCATTGTCCAAAGGATATCGGTTAATATTGGCAACGACTGTCTACTTCTCTAAGTGGACAGAAGCAGTACCACTAAGAGAGGTGAAGACGGAGAATATCCTTCATTTCTTCAGAACACATGTTATCTATCGGTTCGGCACTCCACAACGAATTATCTCGGATAATGGACCAGCCTATAGGAGTCATAAAATCAGCCGCTTCACATAGCAGCATAAAAATAAATTGGGAATACTCTTCGGTCTATAATTCTCGGGCCAACGGTTTAGTTGAAACTTTCAACAAGACCTTGACAAAGATTATAAAGAAGACGGTGTCCAGAAATAAAAAAGACTGGCACGAAAGGCTGTACGAAGCTCTCTGGGCGTACCGAACAACGTTCAAAACGACCACAAATACAACACCATACGTGTTGGTATTCGGCACGGAAGCAGTGCTTCCCCTAGAAATAGAACTCCCTTCTTTACGAGTAGCGGTTCGAAACAAGCTGACAGATGAAGAAAATGCTCATCTTCGTCTTGAGGAGCTCTACGCCCACGACGAAATTCGCCTTATAGCATAGCAAAATCTGGAAGCTTATAAGGCAAGGATGACACAGTCATACGAAAAACTGACCAGGCCGAGAACATTCCGCCAAGGCGAACTTATGCTAGTCGTCAAAAGACCCATGATCCCCAATCGTGCGAAACGAGAGAAATTCGAGCCGAACTATGAAGGCCCGTACATCATAGACAAAATCTACCAAGGTGGAGCCTATCTGCTCATGGATATGCATGGCGAAAGACCCTTCCGGCTAATAAACGTCAGATTCCTCAAAAAATACTACGCTTGACGAGTCACGACTTAGGTCAATGATAGATGACGACGCTCGTGTCCGCTTGCTATCTTCCTGAGTCAGAACTCTTAGACTAGTATACAAAAAAGCTTCGTCGCCTTAAAAATGAAGACAACGGACCGAGAAGTCCTTAAACTAATTATCCGCCTTAAATATGGTGATATCAGACCGAGAAGTCTTTAAACTAATTATCCGCCTCAAATATAGCGATATCGGACCGAGAAGTCCTTAAACTAACTATCCGCCTCAAATATGGCGATATCGAACCGAGAAGTCCTTAAACTAACTATCTGCCTCAAACATGGTAACAACGGACCGAGATGTCCCTAAACTAACAACGGACCGAAATGTCCTTAAACTAGAACTTCGCCTTAAACATGGCGACAACGGACCGAGATGTCCCTAAACTAAAATTCCACCTCAAATATGGCGATAATGGACCGAAATGTCCCTAAACTAGCACATCACCCCCAAATACGGTGATATGCTCTCTTGAGAACTATATTGCAATCGAAGTCCTAACGGCAAAGGTTGCAACTCAAGTCCCACTAGCTGCTCCAGCAATGAAGCCACCCCCAAATCCCACCGGCAAACAGATGGGTCACCTGCGATGAAGCTACTTTCAAGAGATTTGCCATTCTAAAAAAACGGGGATGTCCACAAGCAAAATGGGCACCCAAAAGGACGCCGTGAGTAAAAACAGCATGACTATCGGCGAGCTTGTGAAAACCCGGAAGGGCGCTATCTCGTAAAAAAAAGGTATGTCCACAAGAGAAATGGGCACGTGTGAAAACCCGAAAGGGCGCCGTGAGTAAAAACACCAGGACTACCGGTGAGCTTGTGAAAACCCGGAAGGACGCAATCTCGTAAAAAAACGATATGTCGACAAGCGAAATAAGCACGGATGAAAACCCGAAAGGCCGCCGTGAGTAAAAACAACAGGACTACTGACGAGCTTGTGAAAACTTGGAAGGCGCGATCTCATAAAAAATATAATAATATACTTGCGAGATTCTCACGACTCGTAAGGAGAATTCCCCCTATGAGACCTACACAGATCATAGGATTCAAAAGCCTTGAGCTACAGGGATCTGAACCTGTTCTTAAGCCATCATATCCCCCAGGTTGCCCTACAATTGGTCTAATATTGACCTTTGTATACAATCCACGGGCATAAATAAACAATTCCCCACCAAGTTCTACCGATGGCGAGAAATGTCCACATATGGTGAACGACACTTGTAAGTCCTCTCGACTTATAAGAAGAAAACGTTCTTGGAAGATCCTTACGACTTACGAGGGAAAGTATCACTTAGGAATCCCCACGATTCCTAAGGAGAAAATACACCTACGAGATCCTCACGACTCTTAGGGAGAAATACCTTCATCAGACCCTTACGGCTCATAAAGTCAAAAAGCCTTAACCGACAGGATCTTAACCCTGTTTGCTAAGCCACCTTTGTCCAAATTAATAAAAGCAAATGATGATTCGCGCATGGCAATATCCCAGTTGAAGCGATACTAATGCCTAAATAGGTATCAAATTTCAACTCCTCGCAAAGGCAAATGATGATTCGCTCCTGACAATATTCCAGTTGCAGTGATACTAATGCCAAGATTGGTATCAGATCTCAAGTTCTAATTTGTAATAAAACTCAGCGAGCCGCAAAAAATGCATATAAAAAAGCCGAAATGTTTGGGCAACTCGCAATAAAAAGCAGCGAGTAAAAAAATAAAAAAATACATAGCCAAAATGTTTGGGCGACTCGCAATAAAAAATAGGGAGTAAAAAATAAAAATAAAAATACATAGCCGAAATGATTGGGCACTGCGATAAATAGACGGCATGATTGGGAAATCACGACTCTCGCGATGTAAAAATCTGAAAAGATAGAGTATCGCGGAAATAAAAAATAAAATAAAATAAAATGTCATCTGCCCTGCAAGTGTGTCCATATTGACTCTTGTATACGATCCATGGGCACAAATAAAAGAAAAAGGGAACCATATTTTCCCACCAGGATCCGTCAAAAGGAGCGCCAGATCTCGACGGCAACAACTACAGCCTAGAAATTAGCTCAACGTTCTTCTCATCCCAGCGGGATATAGACAAAACGTCAACAAAAGACCCAAAGGTCAAAGCAAACCAAAAATGGAATAATGGCAAAATCCAAGCCCCAAGTCTTGACGGTACATATACAACCTAGAGACTATCCCGGCGTTCCCCCTCATTTCAGCAGAATGTGGACGCAACTATCAAATGAAATTGGGGCGATGGCATATCCCTAGCTCTGGACTTCAATTGCAATACAAACAGCACAGAGGTCCTATAGATGTCTACCCTACTTCAGCAAAGAATCGGCGCGACATCGCCAAAGCAAAGAAAAACGAAGTGATGGCATATTCCCAGCTTCGGGTCTTGACGACAACTCATAAAAAACCTAAAAGACCATTGGAGATCATCCCACCCCAGAAGAGTGCGGTTATGACTCATCGGGACTCTAAATTGAGCATAACTTTAGGTAAAAAGCGTCATGGCAAATTCCTAACGCTTGCTCTTCTAACGGTAATATGACCTAAGAAGATTACTTGAAGATGTCTTGTCCAGCCCCCGAAAGGATCAGAGACACGACAGTCACGGGGCTACTCGAACAGCAACTTAAAGATTGCATATCGAGGAATATATCAGCCAATGCGACGGTACCACGGACTAAAACCCTAATACTATAAACCTAACGGACCTTTATCTTAAAAAATGGAGTTTATCTACATACAACGTTATGACAAGTTTGCATGTAAACCCAAGGGAGGTAAACTAAAGAAACTCCGACACGAGTAAATAAACTATAAACTCCGAAATGAGCACATAAACTAGAGACTCTGAAATGAGTGAATAAACTAAAAACTCCGAGATGAGTACATAAACTAGAGACTCCGAAATGAGTGAATAAACTACAAACTCGAAAACTAGTACATAAACCAGAGACTCCGAAATGAGTGAATAAACTACAAAACTCCGAAACGAGTACATAAACTAGAGACTCTGAAACGAGTACATAAACAACAAACTCCGAAACGAGTACATAAACTATAGACTCCGAAATGAGTGAATAAACTATAAACTCCGAAATGAGTACATAAACTACTTCACACCGAATCAAGACAATTAAGAAAAGGGAAAGTGCATGGGGCTTATCATTCATACTTCAGAAAAGATTACACGGTGATGATAAGAACGACTAAAAAAAGCTACTACATTATCTGAGGTCTACAACGGCAAGGCGCTAAACTCCGGACACGGATTCTGAAACTCAAAAGCAAGTTTGAGCAGTGTGCCTTCAGCTTCATCGACCATCTTTTTTTGCACCTTCTCTCGGATGCAAGCGTCATGGTCACCACTGATATCCTCCACCCTCTGATATGCTGATACTATTGCTTTCTGCTGAAAGACGCGGTGCAAGATGGTGACGAGATTATCTTTCCGTTTCTTTGAGATCAACCGTATCAAGTACACTAAATGTACCTTATTCTCAGCATCATCGAGCACTTGAAGTGGCATAACCTCAAGGCGTCCCCGGGAATAGCTTCCCAGATCGACCCAACGACGATCTTCAAAAGGGCAGAACGGCGGGGAAGCAATCGACCGTTGTAATCATTGAAGCGATGCACCACCGCGTCGCATTGGGCATTAGTAAACTTCTGGCCTTGGCAGCGGCCTTGGATGTGAATCACCTTATAAGAGATAATCTCTTCAAGATCGTACAAATGACCAGCCATGGTACATAAAAAAATGGAGAGTTAGCGATTAGAATATTAAAATCACTACAGTGGGCCCCACAAAATCAAGGTAATGCCCTGTATCAACCCTGAACTTTCTATACAAAATTTTTCTAAAAGTAAAGAAATGAGTACCTTAGCCTAAACACAACTTAAAAGTATTTCTTGTTTAAGAACAGTAAGAAAGCACTTGTAGCTCATTGGTAAAGCCTTGCACTGCTATGACATAACCCCTGTGTTCAAATCCCCCTGCAACATATTATTTTTGCTGATTTTTTCTTTTAAACTTTTAGAAGCTCAAAAGTTTACACGTGCAATACACGTAAAATGAAAAGTCACTGAAAAATCAAACATGTGCAAATTACTATTAACTACGACCAGGACACATGGCATTCATCCAAGACCCGACCCCACTCAATGGCCGGCGAGATCTTTCTTGGGGTCGGCACGGCCGGCCCCAACCGTAAGCAAAGCCCCAATTTTTTCACCCCAATACCTCTTGGACTCTCCCACTAAGCCTAGTCTGTTTGTTTTCCCTACACATTTTCAGAGAATTAAAATGAGGAACTAATCCAAAATGTTAATGCATTTTAATTCCATTCTTCAATACCCTAAACCCTAATTTTTCCTATAAATACCACCCTACACCATAGCCCTTCTCATTCAGAAATCATTTGCCAAAACTCTCTAAATTTTCCAAGTCCAAGAAGTTGTACAAGTGGAGTTAGCTCAAGGTCAAATTCCGGCGACGTTTCGGGAAGAATTCGGCGACACCACGACTCCACGACACTTGCAAACCCATCCTCCACCTCCCCTCTCTTTTCTCAGTCCGTAAGTCTCCTCTCCCCTCCTCTCTTTCTATTAAAAAGACTTCTCTTTTCAAAACTCGTCGGAAGCGGAGTTAATCCGAATTTCGATTCTAATTTCTTTAAAAACTCAATTTTTCTTAACCACATATTAACCATCTCTTTATATTTTGTTTAACAACCCTAAAACAAACTCTTTAGAATAAGTTTCATCTCAAAATAACATGTTATGCAACTTTTATTATATTGTTACGGTTAAATACCACAAACTTTACATTCGACATATTTCATCATGTTCCTTTGTATTACCTTTAGATAATTCATGAGGTAATGACCTACCTCATCACAACACTCATCATAACATAGCACGATGGTTTGGAAACAATAAGTTTTGGGACAAATGCAAATTTTACATTAAAATACCTTAAACTATCAAAACCTGTATTTTAAAAAAAAAATTAATTAATTCCTTGCAAATAAGCCACTACAACCCATTTTGGAGAACCCGATCCAGATAGTGTAGGTTATCACACATCCTCGGGACTAGTAGAGCGAGATGCAGACCTCCTCATGGAGCATACGATCTCGATGGAATTTTTATTACAATTTCTAAGAAAACGTGATTTCTATTAATAAATAAATTCTATTTTTAATAATTATATATATATATTATCAAAATATCTATTTTAAATATATAATATATTCCATGTTTTCTAATCAAAAGAAAAGAATCACAAAAGTTCATGAAAATACTATCAAGAATCAATACAAGTCAAATTACATGAAAATACCATATACTATTCAATTTAGGTTTATATCCACTAGAATATTTCATCTTTTAAAATTACATCTATGAAAACCCTAAAGACGATAATTAAATGCTTGAGGTTTATTTTGAAAATATATCAAAATTATTTTTCATAAACCCCCCTCAAGTTATATTAAATTACAATAAGGACCCTAGTAAACATAGGTTTAAGCGGGACCAGTTCTCTTGAGCCTCAGGGAGCCGGAGAATTTGGATGCTTGCCTATTTAAGGTAGACAACTAAAACGGGGTTATCAATACGGTAATTGGTTTGGAAAAAGTCACAAACCCTGCCGTCCATGTACAGCAGTCACCCATAACTCCAAAACTAATTCAGGACTTCAATTCTGTTTAAGTGTCTGACTCAGTTAGAGTCTCAGTCTAATCTGAAATCAATTCATCCTTGAATACAATTCAAGTATAGCTCCAATTCAACATGAATCCATTTATACCAGAATACAATCTATATCAACATGAATTGATTTGACCGGACCACCGATATATATTTGACATTGTTTACATGACTGTCCGTTTATATCCTTTCCGTTTACATGAACTACTGATATCATGGTTTCGGTAAGTCTTACATCTATTAAAAAAATAATACACATCAATACAAAATACATTATGGGGTTTTCAAGGGGTAGACTGGTACGGAATATGTTAAAAGTGGCACAAGATGGTCATTAAAAGGCGTAACTAAACATCCATTGTCGTTGTTCCGTGGGGTTTGACGGAGCCTTGTACTACGGGTTACCTTAGTCCATGGAATAGTTGGACTCCTCTCGTAAACACTATTATCTTCTGTACCAAGCTACAAACAACTACGTTAGTATAGCGAACATAATCTTTTATACTTTACATGTTCTATTCTCTGTCTATTCTTCTCTACCTTTTGATATTTCGCTGACGACATTCCTTTTCTCTTCTTTCTTTAGAATGTTGTCAGGGGGATCTGATTCTCTGGAGATTGAGCCCAGCACAGACGACTTGGAGCAGTTCTTAGAAGACCCAAAGCTCTAGTCACTTGTATATACTTTAATTTCAGTTCATGCCATTGTTTAGGCATTGCTTTTCAGTCTTGTATTTACATTTCCAGTTGTATTGTAAAGGATGTTTAATAAATAAAAGTTGTTATTCTTTTACATCTCATGTATTACTTGTGTACTTTACTATATTGCTTATTTACGCTTAGCATGTTTACTTCTGAGTAAATACGTCGTGTGACCCGTCATGTCTCTTTACCGTACTCTGGGAAGCGGGGCATGACATGCCCCATCAATGATGAGGCAGGCACTCATTGTAAGAATCCAAAAGGATTCTTATTTAATAAAAAATCTCATTGAAAAGTGGAGTTTAAGACTCCTAATATTCTCGAAGAACGTGTTCCACAACAGATCTGAATCTGTGATAAGAATCTACAACAAAACCCTGAAAAGAAAATAAGAAAAGAGAATAAAATTCCCAAAATTTTCCAAAAGAAATTTTCTCAGAGATAAGCTCTGTAGAACAAACCGGAATTGAATTCCTCTGATGATGGGATTAAATCCCAGAAATCCCCATGGGAAAGATTCTGGAATTTAATTCCATAGAACCCTCGAAGATCAGAGTTAATAATAGGGCAAAACCCTAAGATCTCTAAGACCCACGGTCTACCTAAATAAAGTATTTTTTAGATCTTTAAGAGATCATTTCCAGAAAAAGAGCCAAGCTCTGTTAATTGGTTAAAAATCCAAAACAAAAAAGAGTCTCTTTTAAAGAGTTAAAAAAAATTGGTCATAATTCTTACCAAGTTTCTTAAACAAAGTTAAACTCTAAGAGTTTGTTTGGGCAGAGATCTAAGCTCTGAGAAGAGAATTAAATTCTCAAGGAAGAAGAAGGAAGATGAAGAAACGACAGTCATCTCAAGAGCCAAAGGCCCAATTTATAAGATATGAAGGGACGGTTCAACTCCCTAGAAGATCCAACAGTGGAAAAAAGTGACACCGTTGCACCCACTTGTAAGCCACGTGAGAGCAACGGTGGGGGGAATTTGTTTCCCCAATATTTAAACATACTAAAAGAGCAAAGCTCTGTTGAAATTTAATGGGGCGGCTCCCCACGTCCTTCTTATGAGGAATCTAACGCCAATGTGCAAAGCATAGAAAACCTTCTGGGTAAAAATTAAATTCTTATACGGTGCCGCATGTGCTCCTCACGCCGGTGCCAATGTGCAAAGCACAGAAACACTTTCTGAGTAAGAATTAAATTCTTATATGGCGTCGCACGAGCTCCCCACGCGGACGCCAATGTGCAAAGCATATAAGTACCTATCATAAGAATTAAATTCTTAAGTGGCGCCCATGGGCACAACACGTAAGCGCTGGCGCCTAAGTAGAATTAAATTCTATGTTTCCCTAACAAAAAGTTGGGATACTCTCTGTTAAATAGAGCCGTTGGATCAAAAATCCAACGGAGATGATAAATTATCAAAACATAGAATCAAATTCTATTTGGAAAAAATATCTCCCAAATCTTTCTAAATAAGAAAGATACTCTCGGTTGGATCAATGATCCAATAATAGAATAAAATTCTATTTTGGAAATATATTCTCTCAATTTTCTTAAACAAAAAGAGATTGCTCTCTGTAAAATAGAGAACCCTTGAATTAAAAATCCAATGGTGATTAAAAAATCACCACCTGACAGAATAAATTCTATATATAGGAAAATATTTCCCCAATCTTGTTAAAAAGAAAAACAACATATTTTGTAAAACAGAAGTTCTTGGATCAAAGATCCAACGGTGGGTAAAATTCCCCAAATCAATTTTGAGACCAATTAAATCAATTGGGATCTCTCAATGAAATATTTTCTCAAAACTAATTAACAATCTGCCTCCACTATATAAAGGACCCGAGACTTCAAGTCTCATAGATAGATAAACAGAAAGAAAAAAACTTATAAGCTTCTGCAAAAATACAGAAAACTTTTAAAACAACAGAGAATTTAATTCTCAAAGAGAACGATTTCCCTTTCAAAAAAGAACCAAGGTAAAGAAAACACAAAGATCAAGATATCTCTTTTAAGGGTTTAATCCTTCTCAAAAAACTTAGTTTTTTCTCTGGATTAGAGATCCACAAGAAAAGTCTCCCACAAATTGAGAATTTAATTCTCATTGGGAAGATCTCGTTCTTGAGAATCAAAGATTCAGAAAAGAACTAGGTCCAAAAGAAAAACAAAGGAAAAAAGAACCTATAAAAGAACTTAGTTCCTAAAGAAAAACCTGATCCTAGATCTTCAAAAACGAAGATCTTGGTGATCATCAATGGTCAAAATACCATTAACAGAGATTTAATCTCTAAAAAAGGAAAAAAGACTAGCGTCTCACATGCTTCCCACGTGGACATCCTTTTAACAGCGCCTAGCACCTCTCGTGAAAAACACGCTGGTGCCCAAAACAGAAGGCCAGCGCCTTACGTGAAACACACGTGGGCGCCATATAAAAGTGCTTAGCACTCCATATACAGCCGAAGACAGCTAAGTGCTTAGCACTGATTGGGAAGCGCCCAGCGCCTCACGTGCTCCTCATATGGGCGCCATATAAAAAGTTCTTAGCACTCCATATACAGCCAAAACGGCTGAGTGCTTAGCAATAATTGGGTAGCGTCCAGGGCCATACGTGCACCTCACGTGGACGCTATAGGAAGTGTTTAGCACTTCACATTTAGTCAAAAGGACTAAAGTGTTCAACATTCATTAAGCAGCGCCCATGACTGAATACTTCACATGACATATATGTGAGCATCAAAGTTCAAATAAGTGCTTAGCATTTTTACATAAAAAAAAAGGGCTGAACAAACATAGCCCAAATAAGTGCTTAGCACTTTTGAATGAAAAAGAAAAAGAATAAGCAGACTAAGCCCAAATTGGCTAAGTCTTTGAAGTTTTCTTGCAGCTGAGCCCAAATACTCTTTTGCTGGATCTTAAATAAAAATGATCCTTAAAACATTGTTAAACTGATTTTAGTCTCAAACATGACTAATAATGATATCCAAAATGATATTCAGCTCGTATCTCCTGAAGTAATCTTAGTCTCAAATATGACTAATGATTCTTAGGACCATAATAAACCCTTTACCTCAAATACGGGACTTGGTTCAAGGGTACATCATTCCACACCTCTAATATATGTCGTTATAATTCCTTAACGTCTTCAGAGAGGTGGCGGGTCCCGAAAACCAATAACTCCTTTCGTCATACATTGATACACTTCCAAATTGACGTGCATACCTCAAATCGAATCGCTTACCAAATTGGGCGCATTCCATGTCACCATCGTTTATTCCGCCACGTAACAAATACACGTGCGCGCCAGATGGATGTTAGACCGAAATGTCCCTAAACTAAAATTTTGCCTCAAACATGGCGATAATGGACCGTGATGTCCTTAAACTAAAATAATTAGGCATAAATGCTCATTTGTTTTAAGTCGATCTTAATCTCAAACCAGATCAATGGTCCTTAAATAAACCTAAGCTCAAATCTAAAATATACGAATTTGGACAAATCCAACCCTACGGGCTACGACATAAACTAGTCTCCGTATACAATCCACGGGAAACCAAAACAAACAAACAGACACACGACACGAAGTGAACTGCTGGAGAAGGAGAAAGTGGTTATCACAATACGGTAACGTAATTAACTACAGGGGCTTGCACCTGCAGGGAAGAGCGTCCTCACAATCAAAAAACTCCTCATAAAATGAGAGGGAATCTGATATATTCTGCTATAACGGTCGCATCTGTCCAAACCTCCGATATACGGTGCCATAATCAACTTAGTATCTTCGGAGAGGTGGACGGATAAATCCAAATAGCATTTGCCCCCAGATTCAGGCAAGACGATCCATCCCAGTTCGTCTCTGTCTCCGGCGGTGAACAATAGGTTAGAACGTATATCTCACTTACTCCAAATATGACCAAATACCCCTGACATTAACATACAAACGTCAATAATTCAGTTGAGGTATAGAAATACGAAAAACCGTATCATAAATATCGGAAACATTGTTAAAAAAATACTAGAACACTCCCAAATTTCTCTATATGAAATCTAGGACAAATCAAACAATATAGTAGCTTATATTATCACCAAATAAAGCTACTGACCAAAACGCAAAACAACATTGTGTAGAAAAACTGGCGGCAGCGGGAAATTAGGGAGAACCGACGGGTGAACAGAGAAATTAAGGGCTCGGGCTTTAGGGATTGTCTCCTATTGGTCTCACCATATTCTAGTATTGTTAGTTTTTCTAGTGGGTTAACCTAATAGCTCCATATTCAAGTTTAGCATCACAAATATCACAAAAATTCCAGTTTCTGATATTTGCACACTAAAACTGGTATTTAACAAAACAAGAATTGCAAAGGAGGTGAGATTTACCTATAGGGATGGTGCATAAGGAAATTCCAGCTTATGAAGCGCATGGTGAAGGCTCCTAGAGGTTGTAGTGGCTCTAGCTTGATGGTGTGCACAAGTTTGATGAAGAATTCATGGTTTTTGAGTGAAGGGCTAAATTTTAAGATGAGGATGAAGGAGAAATGATTTTTGTTTAGTTTAGCAATTGAGAATGAATATGTGTAATTGTATGAAGGATGTAGGTAGAGAAAGAATTAGGTGGAGGGTTGTAAGTGTTGGACAAAGTGCCCTCAAGTCAATTATTGTAATCGCAAGCACGCGATTGTGATGATTGAGGGAGGACCTATACGGGTAGAACAGTTTTACTCAAAATGATAGTATGTTATCCGGTTTGTTTTTATCATCATGTACATACATTATGTGGTATTACAGATCACTATTACATGTTGATAGAGCCCATAGGATTCTTGCTTGACTACCAGCGTTATGATGGCGATCATACATATGGGGGCTGGGTAGTCCATAAGCACATCCTTAAATGTCCCTAGTCATGGTAGTATCGAGACTGGGCATCGATATTCTGGAGTAGACTAGTGTATACATTTCTAGACCCTGACGAGGGGTGATGGTTGGTCCTACAGCTAATGGTGACATCGACCTCAACCCGGTCGTTCTCCAATAAAAGAATATAGAAACTGGCGGAAACGGCAGTCCACAAGTCGGACGCTTGCCCCGCAATAATAAATATACAAATGAGTCTAAACTGTACAGCTACCATTGCACTAGAGGCTATCCAACATGACAATCCGAACATTCCATCACAGATATCAACATCACAACAGTATAAGCAAGTATGTGCAATCTCATCTAAATGACATATAGCAAATAGACGATGTTTGAAAAACACAAACACCACATCACAGATATAAACGATGCAAAATTTCAAGTTTTGAAACTTTCCAAGTTTCCCCCAAAGCAAAGATAATACTACGTGAAATCTGGAGAAAACAAACAAGACCAAAAACACCAATTTACAGAACCAAAGACACTGATGAAAACGGGGCCCATAAGTGAATAGTAAAAGGCCGAATCAGGAATTTTTGGGGTTTGGCCGGCCAAGTTTTGAGGAAATAGGCTCGTTTTTATCGTGTGTCACATACATGTTTAGACTATGTCTCTGCACTTGTTTAAAAAATATTTAGAGACCAAAATAATTTCAAAACAAAGAGTGGGTTTTGAAATCAGAATATTTTGGTTTTGAAACTAATGCATCGTCTACTACTAGTTTCTAATGTTTGGATGGCTTTGAATTATGTTAGGGTTCCTGGCGCCCTGGCCGTCGACTGCGGCCGTTGCAGAACGAAAAATTTTGGTGTTTAAAAATATGGCGCTAGAAACAACTACCTAGAATCGAAACCAAACATGAAACTAGCAAGCTACAAAGAGGTTAACTACTGAGATAGAAGTGTTATACCAAAAAATCCATGTCCTTTGGTCTTCTACCCTCTTCCTTAGCTCCTTGAGGTCTCCTTGATTGAGCTTGTCCGCCGATCTTCCTCCGTCGAAGATGATCCACAGCATTTGGTACTTTCTCAATAGCTTCAATAGTTACTTCCCCTATGCCGCCTATTGGTACTGGTGGAGGAGGATTGACTCAGGCTCAGCCAGGGTCCTACTCTATTCCATCAAGAGAACTTTTTCTTTTCTATACTAGGATTACCCCGCGGTGGAGTGCTTGAGTATCCGGGTTCTAGAAAACAACGGGATCTCATCTCATGGCGTTAAGACGAAGGGGGGCTCACTCTAGAATTGGCGGGCTATTTGTTGCACTCGTAAGGGGTATAGGATGACCCACGGAGGGGTGCTCAAGTTATCGTATTCCGTGAAGTGTTGAGTGGCCCATTCACTTTGTTGATTGGGGTTGCCTGATTGATCGATAAAAAGTGTTTTGTAAAGTAACCGCGATTAAGACGGTGTCGCTAGTAGCTAGCCGCGATGAGTACGGGTCATCCGCAGGGAAACGTAAACCATTTTTTTTCTTTAGACGAGTTGATTGAAGATGGGATAGTTGTTTTTTCATTACGGATATAAGATTTATAAGGAAAAGGCTTGTAGGGTTCATAGGACTTGGTAGTAATGGATGAATAATTAAAAATGACTCATTTATCTTTTAATAGTTTAAAACTATATCGATAGTGATAAATGTAAATTAGGGTTCTTAAAAGAAACTAGGGTTTCCCTACTACTAACCCTTGTCCTTGCATTGATCTCTATTCATGTCTAGCCCTTAACAAAAAAAGTGTTAAACCAATCTCAAATCGTGGTCATGACTATTAATAAATTGGTAGCGCGCCCGATAAGAATGTTAATATTTATTTTGCTAAAATTTATAAACTTTAAAATGTATAAAAAGAAATTAAAAGATTTTCTCATCCATGATTCTACCCTATCCTACGAACCCTAACATGCTAGGAATTACTCACTCATGGTTAAAAATTTAGAAGAACGGTTGAATGAAAACATGATTAAGATGTAGAAATGTAAGTACAGAAAGTAAGTGCGGAAATTAATTGCAAAAAGAATAATAAAAACACTACATTTATTAATCAACTATTGCATTTACAATTTTGCTTCTTAGAAAATAGATTACAAGAATCCCTAGTTTGCTCTAGATCTCTCTTGTTGGAAGTAGATGAATAGCTGATGATCACTCGGATACGTGGATCTCTTGGATCTCTGGATCTCTTTTATGATCATTTTCAATGTGCAGCTCTCGGTCCCTTATATAGTCCTATAAACTAGAAACCCTAGATGCCATCTGTGAGTATATGTTGTTAAGATCAAATCCCCGAAATATCACATCCAATGGCCCAGATTGCGCCGCGGAACCGCCGCATATAGCCTTGTTTGTCCACGGTTCCGCTGCAACCTAGTGGCATCAAGTTTTTGGATTTTGTCTGGTATTTTGTGTTTCTATGTGGAGATCCTTTTGATATCTAGATTCTGAAAATAATGCTCTGAGTCTCTGCCGTTGATAGATCTCTTGATTTGCTTCTATATTTTTGGCAGATTCGATTCCGACATCCCGATTTAACTCGGATTTCTGACTTGGATTCCAGACCTGAGCTAATATCTGCACAATATCTCAAGTCATGGTGTCAGTAGTATTTGGTATTTTTTAGATATTATCCTAACCATTTAAATGATATAATATCTTAAGAATATTGATTAGAAATATTTGATATGATATGCATATTTTAATTACTAAGATTTCATATAAATATTATATGCATATATTTTCCCTTATTATGTTAATTATAATGTAGAAATATATGATAATAAACTTTTTACAAATAAACCCACATATGTTCTATATTTACAATAACACGTTTCAGTACTTAACAATAGTAGGGAAAATGTTCAATCAAATGTGCAATATTTTAGACTAATCAAATACCCCAAACTTAACATTGATCGTCCCGAGCAAACTAGTTATTAAAGAGAAAAAGAAAAACCTAGCACACTTTCGTAGGCAACACGATTGCACTTAGCTCATGCAACAACCCTTTAAACCTCTAAGTGTCCATAATAGGAGGAGTGTTTTCTCCTGAGGGTTTTCAGCGGATTACACCCACAAAATCCCATAATAAAAGAAAGAAGATGAAAGTTACATACAAAGATAAGGAACATATAAAAGAAAGAACTTGAAAATAAGAGTTTCAAACTACACTAGCTTTTTAGTTTCCATGAGCCCTATCTTAATAGTCATGAAAAGATATTAGAAATCACATCATCCCTCAATAAAATATCTCCTTTAGTTTTCTTCCCTACCTTCCTTCCAAACTTCGATCATATACACCTACGTGTGTGTAAAAGACATCCATACACTTAGAGAATTCAATTCAAGATATCATACTTTTGTCCATCTTCCCTAGTACTTTTTAGTCGGTGAATGTTTTATAGATGGAATTGCTCACATATTTTTCATGCGACCGTTAATATTCTTGAGGTACTAACCGACCGATTACCAAATGTGCTCACTCATTAAGGTGTAATTAGAAATATCCTTGCCTTGCAACACCTAAGGCTTAGCAGTGGCTCCCAAATCAGTTGGTCTAAGGCAGTAAGTGATAAGGCACCCTCGCTATATTTTTTTATGCTACCTTAAGGAATTACAAAACCAGTGTTCAATTTTTTCACCATTTTTCTGTGTCGTTTTTATTTTTGTTTATATATATATATATATATATATATATATATATATATATATATATATATATATATATATATATATATATTCTTCATTCTAAAGCTTTTTGACAGGAGCATTTCAAGGTATTCTCTACTATCCCAAGTTTCAAGATGTGTGCAAGTGCGTATAGTAGGGTATCAACGTTCAGATGTTTGGACTCAAGAATAGGGACTATTTTTCAGACTTATTTCTATCCGCAGATTAGTGATCCCTTCATATTACTAACCCTTGGGACAACGGCTCATGACTACTTCTTACTAGCTTCGCTTTAAAATATCTAATTTTCTTGCTTTTCTTAAATCTCTTCTTATCTTTCATATGTATTTTTCACATCTTAACTTTTATTATCAAAAAAAAAATTGTGCTTTTATTTTGTATAATGCAAAATGATGTGTGACTAAGCACAAACCTCCCCCAAACCTATTTGCAACAATCTCCTCACCGATGTCATATTTTAAGCTTAAAACCTGTAGACTTGGGGGGGGGAAGTTGGTAAAAAGGACAAGAATTAATGACAGTGAAATCCCCCCAAACTTATTTTTGGCTCACAATCGTACAAAAAATCTTCCAGGAGGCAAAATATTCTTCCCCCCTCCCCCAACTTGAGTAAAACAGTTTTAAACATTTAAAATTATAAAGAGGGGGTAAAATTATTGGTCTATGCAAATCTTTACAAAGACCAAAAGTCAATACCAACCATTCGAATATTTTATCAATGTAACACCATGGTTGGTAAAAGATCATGTCACCTATAGACATGAAGAAGTAGAGAGAAGATAAGAGGTGTAATTGAACGGGTTTACGTCTCGGTTGGTTGAGACGAAACAGTGATGATGCACTACCCGCATTCTCGTTCTTGATAAGAAGAAGGGATGGTGGTTCAACTTCTTTGGATGGGGGTTGATTCATCACAACTCTCATGTCTTCAAGGAATGCAAGTTCTTCGGCAAAAAATTCTTCAAAACTTCCATCGATATTCCGAATGATAATCTCATCGGAAAGAAAGGGCTGATACTCTGACTCCATAAAAGGTTCATATTTAGCGTTAGATGTTGACCTGGAAAGCTCGACTAACTCATTCGACAAGTCAAAGGATTCGGACGTGGGTGTGGACTTGTCGATAGAAGGGTTCTCATGTGTATGATAAATAGCAGGATCAAATAATAACGAACTAGTGGAGTCTAGATTAGTATCGTGAAGTTCCTCAAATTCGCAACTATCGGAATCTAGTTTTTTGACAGAACAAACATCAATTATATGAGCATAAGGTTCGGAGGGTTGACTTCCTAACTTGTAAATGTTAAGCTCAATTGTCATCTTCCCAAAAGACAGGTTCATTGAGCCGTTACGACAATTGATTATCGCGTTGGAAGTTGCTAGAAAAGGTCAACCTAGAATCGCCGGTATTTGGTTTCGTGCATTTGCGACAGGCTGTGTATTTATAACTATAAAGTTCACAGGGAATATAAATTCCCCGACTTTGATTAGAACGTCCTCTAGCTCACCCCTAGGTTGGGTGATAGATCGATCAGCCATCTGGAGAGTGCAGTGCGCAGATTTCAACTCTCATATGCCTAATTGCTCATAAACAGAATACGGAAGCAAGTTAACACTAGCACCTAAATCGAGTAGAGAACGTTTCATATTTTCACCCCCAATAGTTATAGATATTGTAGGACAACCGGGGTCCTTACGTTTCGTGGACACCAATTGGGTAAGAGAATTGCTCATATTACTCACTAAGAAAACTTTTTTAGGCACTTGAATTTTTCTTTTCCTAGTGCACAAGTTCTTTAGAGTTTTCGCATAGGATGGAACTTGTTGGATAGCATCTAAGAGAGGAATATTTATGTTAACTTATTTAAAAAATTTCACAATCTTCTCCATTTGGGGACTTGATCTGTTGGCCCTCAACCAATGTGGAAAAGGAGCTTTATCAATAAGGGTCGGGGCCAATTTTTGAGGAGAAATTTGTGGGGATAGAATGGATCCCAAAATTGGATTTGGGATGGTCGTAGATGTTAATTCCTTCAAAGAAGTGGGCTGAGGGTTCGAGCCTAATGGAAAACGGAGAATATGCTTGGAAGAAGATGTTGGATTAGACAAAGTAGGAGTAGAAGTAGTAGTCGGGGTTTTATCAATATCATCAACTTCAACTTGTTCACATTCAGCACTCTTTCCGATCTTAACGTAGTTATGACACTCACATTATGATTTTGAAGGATGAGATCTGCGCTTTGTGAGTAGCCGGGATTTGGTAGAGATTGAGATAGGAATCTCCCTTTCTCTCTCTCACTCATTACGGAATTTAATTGTACAAGTTGTGCTTCTATCGATTTTATGCTTTCACCGTGGGAAGCAATGTGTTGCACTAACGTTTGGATAGAAGACGTTAAATTAGCTATCGTTTGTGTTGATTGTTTAATAAACATTTCTAAGTTTCATTCGAGTGCAGAGGTTTTATCAGTATCGGCCGTTGAAATATTATTATAAGGAGCAAAGTTGTTGGCCATATTTTGAAAAGAATGCGGTTGAAAGGGTTGCTGAATTTGGTGTGGTGGTTGTCGCTGTGAAGGAAGCCTTTGATAGTTATTTTGGCTTGGGAACTGATTTTGATTTTGAGATTGGTTTTGGTTCCAAGCAAAATTAGGATGATTCCTCCATGCCTGATTATATGTGGATGAATAAGGGTCATTTTTAGGTTGTTGCTGAAAAACAGTATTGGTTTGTTCATAACCTTTAGACGGAGGATTCAAAGGATATTCTTCCGTTAAATGTGATGGGTCAAAACAGCAACCACACACGGTTTTGGGGAGCGTAACTTAGTTTAGGGAGGTTGACGAGAATTTGTTTTCGATAGCTTCGAGTTTCTTTTGCATCGCGGCCATTTCGGCTTTCACTGCGATGAAAACGTGTAACGACTCCAATTTTATTGTAAAAAAATTTTCAAATTAATATACAGAATAGAGTTTCAAGCCTGAGCACAAGTTATAAATTAAAATTGTTTAAGAACGGTGAGAAATAACTTGTAGCTCATTGATAAAGCCTTGCACTGCTGTGACGTAGCCCCTGTGTTCGAATCCTATCAGCCATATAAATTTTTACTGATTTTTATTTTAAACTTTTTGGAAGCCAAAAAGTTTACACGTGCAATACACGTAAAAATTAAAAGTCAAATAAAACAAACATGTGCACAATGATATATGGACCGACCTAGACACGTGGCAAGAATCCAAGCCCCAAACCAATACAAGTGGCCGGCGAGGTGGCCTATAGGGCCGGCGACGCCGGGCTCCCCCATCAGTAATGCTTCCATTTTCTGCACACCAGTCTTTTGGCCTACCCCCACTACTCCTATTATGTTTGAATTCCCTGCAATTATCCTGAGAATATTAATTCACTCATAAATCATATTTTTAATACAATTTAATTCTCTCTTCAATTCTCAAAACCATAATTCCATCATATAAATACCACATCATATCCTAGCCCTTTTCATTCTGAAATCTATTATCAAAAATCCTCAAAATTTTCTAAGGCAAAGAAGAGTACAAGTGGAGTTAGCACTAGGTCAAGTTCTGGCGATGATTCGAGACGATTCCGGCGACCCCGTGACTCCACGAAACTCCCAATTCTTTCATCAACCTCTCCTCTAAACCCTAAACTAGTAAGTTCCCTCTCTTCTCTTCTTTTCACATCTCAAAACTTCTTCTTTTCAATGATGTCAGTAAGTGGAGTTATACCGACATTCATTTCTAAAACTTTTTAAAATAACAACTTTTCTTAAGAATTAATTATCTAAATCATTATACTTTGTTTGTTAAACATTAAACAATAATTATAAACAAGTTCATTCCAAAACTCCATATAAAACAACTTTTATTACACTTTTACGTTTAAATACCATAAAGTTACATATGGCATCTTTTATCTTTTTTTTTCCTTGTATTTCCTTTAGAAAATCTAACGAGATAATGACCTACCTCTCACAAACACACATCATGACATAGCACGATTTTCTTTTAATAATATTTTTGGGACAAATACGACTTTTACATTAAAAAACCATAAATTATTAAAAACCGTATTCTTTAAATTGTATTATTTAAATTCCTTGCATTGTGCCTCTACAACCCACTTTTGGGGAATCCGATTCGGTTGGTGCGGGTTATCGCACATCCATCGGACTAGTAAGGCAAGACGCAGACCTCCTCATGGAGCATACGATCTCGATGAATTTTTAATGCAGTTTTTAAGAAAAGCGTGATTTTTTATTTAATAAATAAATTTTATTTTTAATAATTATTTATAAATATTTTCAAACCATCTATTTTAAATATATAATAAATTCCATGTTTTTTTCTAAACAAAAGAAAAGAATTATAAGTTTCATGAAAATACCATCAAGATTCCATACAAGTCAACTTTACACTAAATACCATATATTATTCAAGCAAGGTATTTATTCACTAGAATACCTCACTTTTAAAAAAATTACATCCATGAAAACCCTAAAGAATATAAATAAATACTTGAGGATTATTTTAGAAGTGTATGTAAAATATTTTTCATAAAACTCCCTCAAGTTATATTAAATTACAATTAGGACCCTAGTAAATATAGGTTTAAGACGGACCAATTCTCTTGAGCTTCAGAGAGCCGGAGAAAGTGGGTGCTTTCTTATTAAAGGTAGAAAACTAAAACAGGGTTATCAATGGTAATTGGCTTGGAAAAAGTTTGTCGTCCATGTGCAGCAGTTACCGATAATTCCAAAACCTAATTCAGGAATCCAATTCTGTTTAAGTGTCTGACTCAATCTGAGTCTCGGTTTAATCCTAATACACTCTAACATGAACACAATCCAATCTTAACTCCAATACAACATGAATCCAATCTATACTCGAACTTGTACAAGAATACCAGAACTATACCAGAACAAAATCAACATGACTTGAATTGACCAAACCATGGATATATCTTGATTTGACTACATGAATATCCGTTTACATCCTGAACCGTTTACATGAATAACTTATATCATGGTTTCGGCAAGTCTTATACAACAAATCATTATAATCAATACAATATACATTTACGGGCGTTTTAAGGGGTAGGTTGGTACAAAATGTATTAGAAGTAAAATGAGACGGTCACTATAATATATTTAACCTGAATATCCATTGTCGTTGTCCCGTAGGTTTTGACGGGGCCTTGTACTCCATATGCCTTAGTCCACGGAGCAAGTTAGACTCCTCTCATATACACTGATATATTCTGTACTAAGTTACAAACAAATACGTTAGTATAACAAAAACAGATAAATTACCAGATCTATTCCTTTTACTTGATCTATTTCTCTTTTGGAACTTACCGAGCGATTGTTCACTGACGACATTCTTATCTCTTCTTTCTTTGGAATGTTGTCAGGAGGACCCGACTCTCAGGAGATCGAGCCCAGCTAGGACGATTTAGAGCACTTTACTGAGGATTCGGAGTTTTAGTTCACTTGTACTTACTTTACTCTCAGGAGATCGAGCCCAGCTAGGATGATTTAGAGCACTTTACTGAGGATTCGGAGTTTTAGTTCACTTGTACTTACTTTACTTTCAGTTCATTTGCCATTTTAGGCATCACTTTCCAGCATTGTATTTACTTTCCAGTTGTATGTAAAGAATGTTTAATCAATAAAAAATTGTTGTTTATTTATATCTCTTGTCATTTCTTGTGAACATTTATTATATTGCTTATTTACACTTTATGTAATTACTTCTGAGTAAATACGTTGTGGGTCTCGCCACGTCTACTTCCCTGTACACTGGAAAGCGGGACGTGACAAGTTTTGTTAGCGGCCCATGCAGGTCAGTTCTGCATAGAACCCTACCATGCAGGTCAGTTCTGCGTGGAAAATTAAGCAATATATATCACAAGAATTATAAAAATCAACAACTAAACATTCTTTACATTTCATATTCCTTGAATCTATCCTAACCCTATTTTTTCTTTCAATGTTATGGATTCTCCTAAAAACACCAGCACGAACGTCAACGGTAACACCCCACCACCTCTACCACTTACACCTACCGTAGCTGCTCCGATCAACGAGCAGACGATTTTGCTTGAGGCAATCAAGAGCCTCTTGGAGGGACAGTAACAACAGACTGCCATCCTCCTACACCACCCAGAAGCTGAGGCACCCGGTGTAAAACAATTCCGGGCACTGCACCCTAAACAATTCTCTGGGAAAGAGAGCCCTTTGGAGGCAGAGGAATGGGCTCAGTCGATTGAGGACGATCTGGCAGCATCACAAGTGCCAAATATTGCTTGGGAAAGAGTTATGAAGCTGCAACTAACTGACAACGCCAGAGTATGGTGGAAGGTTGAAGAAAGCCGACTTACCCAGCCAATCGAATGGAAGATATTTCGCGACATGTTCGACGCGAAATATTTTCCCGAGACTGCCCGTTTTGACATGGAGCAGCAATTCGTCCACCTGCAACAAGGCTCTATGTGGAGAAAATCTGCGGATGAGTATGATGCTGAATTCACCATGCTGAGCAGGTAAATATGTCTCAGATACTCAATTTTCTAATAGCACATGCTACACAGCTAACACAAGACCGTAACAGGTTCGTGGCACATCTCATACCGACTGCTGAGATCAGGGATAGACGATTTCAGTAAAGGTTAGACCAAGAGATCCAACCTGCACTAGCTATAGGGGATTTCCCAACTCACGACCTAACTCTGAAGTTTGCCTGTCGATAAGAGGCAGTAGTGAAGAAGAAAGGCAGACCTGAATCTGCCGGTGTGAAGCGCACTGCTACTCAGATAGCAGGAGGAGCCTCTTCCAAGCCACGATTTGTACCCAGAAGACCGGGAGAACCTTTTAACCGGCCCAGTCAAGATTTCTGCTTCTATTGCAAAAGGAATGGACACCTGGTGAAGGATTGAAGGCGTGCTAATCGCCTATGCTTAGTCTATGGCTCATCCACACACGATATTAGATCTTGTCCTCGTAGACTCAATCTAAATCTTTCACCCAGACCAGCAATCAGTTATCCGCAATGGCCAGCTATCCAGGCACCTGCTCCTCAACTTGCTCTCCTAGCTCCACCTCCTTATGGACATACTGCACTTCCTCCTTGTCAGTTCCATCAAGCACAAAAGAACCTACCTCAAGGAAAGAGAAACGGACAGAGGAATGCTCCCTAGCAAGGAGGAACGTACCTAAACGTCAGGCTTTCACAATGACTGTGGAAAAAGCTGAAGCCACTGGCCAAGTCATCACTGATAACTTCCCATCTTTCAAAGCTGTTCAATACTTATTTACATCCATATATCTTTTCCTATACCTAAACATATTCCACACGACTTAGGTACAATCTTAGTAGCCTCACTTCCTACACTAGCACTCTTCGATACTGGAGCATCACATTACTTTATGTCGTAACGGTTAGTCCGAACTCATGCGATTCCAGAAAAACCGCTCGTATCCAGCTGGAATGTCAGTTTAAGGAACGGTTTTCTAAAGGCAACTTTTGGATACGACCTGTGTCCAGTGGTCATCTGCAGCAGAGAATTTTATGCTGACTTCAAGGTGCTAGACATACCGAACTTTGATGTAGTCTTGGGAAATGGGCTGGCTAGAAACTTTCTACGCTACCATCGACTGTCGTCAAAGGAGGGTAGTGTTCGAGATACTAGATCATCCGGTCTTTTATTTCAAAAGTGTAGACCGAACCCTGGAAGCTAGCACCTACAAGGCTAAACCAAGGAAGGCAGTGAATGCAACAATACAAGCTGAAGAAGATAAGCTAGAAGTAGTTCGAGAGTTCTAAAATATATTTCCTGAAGACATCTCAGGTTTGCCTCCCGATCGAGCTCTTGAATTCATTATTGACTTAGTACCTGGTGCACAACCGGTGATCAAAGCACCATATCACTTAAGTCCTGAAGGATTGAAGGAGATCCGTACTCAATTGGACGAATTTTTGAAGAAAGGATGGATTCGTCCCAGTATCTTAAGTTGGGGATCTCCAGTTTTACTTGTGAAGAAGAAGGAAGGTTCATACAGAATGTGCATTGACTACCGAGCTCTGAATGAAGTCACGATAAAGAATAAGTATCCATTACCGCGAATCGACGATCTGTCGATTAGCTAAGTGGGTCTTGCGTTTTCTCAAAGTTAGATCTTCGTTCGGGTTATCATCAGGTAAAGGTCAAAGAGTATAATATTCCGAAGATGGCATTCAGGACTTGCTATGGTCATTATGAGTTTCTCGTGATGCCATTTGGAGTGACCAATGCACCAGCGATATTCATGAATCTAATGAACCAAGTGTTCCGAGAGTACCTACACAGGTTTGTTGTTATTTTCATCGATGACATCCTGGTATATTCAAAGAATCGGAAAGAATACGCTGAATATTTGAGGATTGTCCTAAAGACTTGGCGACAGTATCAACTTTATGTCAAGTACAGTAAGTACGAGTTTTGGCTAGATCAAGTTGGATTTCTCGGGCATATCGTTTCAGGCAAAGGAATCTCTGTGGATCCAGCTAAAGTATCAGCAGTAAGCGAATGGCCGACACCAAAAACAGTCAAGGACATTCGAAATTTCTTGGGTTTAGAGGGATACTACCGAAGATTCATAGAAAGCTTTTGGAAGATTGCAACACCCCTGACCAAGCTCACACATAAAAATGAAGCATTCGTGTGGTCAGAAGCATGTGAACAAGCTTTTGTGGAACTCAAGTCAAGGTTGATATCAGCACCTATTCTCGTAATACTGGACCAATCTGGATGTTTCGTTGTGCATTGCGATGCATCCGGTATAGGATTAGGATGTGTTCTACACCAACAGGGAAAACTTGTAGCTTATGCATCAAGACAGCTGAAGATTCATGAGCGCAATTATCCAACACATGATTTGGAGTTGGCAGCCGTTATCTTTGTACTTAAGATTTGGTGTCATTATCTGCTTGGAGAACGAGTAGATATATACAAAGACAACAAAAGTCTGAAATATGTGTTTACTCAGAAAGAGTTGAATATGCAGCAGAGAAGATGGCTAGAACTTATGGCAGATTTCGACATCAACCTACATATCATTCAGGGAAGGTGAATGTAGTTCCTGATGCACTTAGTCCCACCCTCTATCAATGAACCTCACCGCACAGTGGAAGCTTCAACAAGAATTACACAAGATGGAGATAGAAGTGGTTATGCCAGGTAATACTTCAAGGTTGATGAACTTACAAGTTCAATCTACTATTGTCAATCAGATCAAAGCAGTTCAAGCAAGTGATGCCAAGTTGCAAAAGATCATAGAATAAGTAGAAAGTGGACTTAGAACAGACTTCATCATTCACGAAGACGAATCTTTGAGATACTGAAGCAGATTGTGTGTACCACAAGGTCCTATTTAGGAAGAGTTGATGAAAGAAGCTCACAGCTCCTCATATTCAGTACACCCTGGTGGTATAAATATATACAAAGATCTACGTCAACATTAATGGTGGCATGGAACGAAGCGTGAAGTAGACAGAAGCGTAGCCAAATGCTTGGTATGTCAGCAAGTAAAAGATGAATATCACAGGACTGCTGATTTACTTCAACCGTTACCTATTCCAAAATGGAAATGGCAACACATCACCATGGACTTCGTGACTGCACTTCCTCGCAGCACGAAAGGTAACGATGCGGTATGGGTTATTGTGGATCGACTCACAAAATTGGCTCACTTTATCCCATTTCGAGTTGGCTAATCTACCGAGACACTAGCAAAGAAGTACATGAAAGTAAGTTTGAATCTAAGTGAGATTTAACTCTTCATGGTGTACTATTTCTGATACCCATGAACTCATGCAGGAGATCGTGAAATTACATGGAGTACCGGTTTGCATTGTCTCTGATCGTGATACCAGATTCTGATCGTAGTTTTGGCAGAGTCTGCAAGCTAGTCTGGGAACGAGTCTGAACTTCAGCACAGCTTATCATCCACAAACAGATGGTCAGTCTGAGAGAACGATTCAGATCCTTGAAGATATGCTAAGAGCGTGTATATTAGACTTCGGAGGATCGTGGAAAGATCACCTACACCTTGTGGAGTTTTCATACAACAACAGTTACCAGGCGAGTATTGGAATGGCACCCTTTGCAGCTCTCTATGGAAGGAAGTGTTGATCACTATTAAATTAGGACGACATCGAAGATAGAGAACTCCTTGGACCAGTGATGATCGTGGCGACTGTGGACGTAGTTCGCACGATCGGGGAAAGAATGCGCATAGCCGAAGACCGACAGAAGCACTGGGCTGATGCAAAGCGCTGACATGTGGAGTTCCAGCCGGGAGATCATGTGCTCTTAAAGATCTCTCTGAACCGTGGAGTAATTCGCTTTGGCAAGAAGGGTAAGCTCAATCCGAGATACATTGGACCGTTCGACATACTCGAACAAGTCGGAGAAGTGGCATATCGTTTGGCACTTCCACCCTTATTAGAAGGAGTGCACAACGTATTCTACATATCCCAACTTCGAAGATATGTGAGTGACCCTAGCCACATCCTTGATCACTACGAGCTCACTATACAGACAGATCTATCTTGTGAGCAACAACCCGTTGAGATACTGGACAGAAAAGTAAATTCTCTTAGGAACAAGGAAGTAAACTTGGTCCGAGTGATGTGGAGAAAAGATTCACCAGGAGAATCAACGTGGGAATGCGAGGACGACATGCGTGCACAATACCCTTACTTGTTTGTAAACTAATCCTCAAATAATTGTAAATTTCGAGAACGAAATTTTTGTAAGGAGGGTAGAATGTAACAACTCCAATTTCATTGTACAAAAATTTTCAAATTAATGTACAGAATAGAGTTTCAAGCCAGAGCACAAGTTATAAATTAAAATTGTTTAAGAACAGCAAGAAATATCTTGTAGCTCATTGGTAAAGCCTTGCACTGCTGTGACGTAGCCCCTGTGTTCGAATCCCATCAACCACATATATTTTTACTGATTTTTATTTCAAACTTTTTGGAAGCCCAAAATTTTACACGTGCAATACACATAAAAATGAAAAGTCGGATAAAACAAACATGTGCACAATGATATATGAACCGACCTAGACACGTAGCAAGAATCCAAGACCCAAACCCATACAAGTAGCCGGCGAGATGGCCTATAGGGTCGGCGGCGCCGGGCTCCCTGATTAAGAGAGGTTTTGTCGATCAAAAATATTTACCGCAATCAAGAACGGCGTCGCATGAAGCTAGCCGGTGAATACGGGGCGGTCCACAGGGATGTGTAAATCTCCTTTAAGTTCTTACGAGTTAATTCCAAATGGTGTTTGGATTTATAATTAAACCTAAAAATTGAAGTTGTATGAGACTAGGATTAGAAACTTGCTAGGATTAGGTCTAGGGAAAATTTGGTAAACAAAAATCTTCATCTCTTTCAATTGCCATTAATTAAAGATATCATATTAGTGTTATGGTAAATATTTATAAAGGGGATTAGGATGATTGGGATGATTGATTCTTCCTCTAGATCCTTGTCCTTCCTTTATTAATCTTTACCCTAACCTCCATGGAAAACCTTAAAATCCGGGCCTTTAGACTACGGAATTTACCGTTACCTCGAGGGTAAAAGTGCCGTAGGGAGCGGAATAAAAAGGTATGCATGGAGTTCTAATGTTCATAAAAGTTTAGCAACGAAAAGAGATGAGAGATCTTCATCTCTCAAATCCTTCCCTATTCCTAACCCTAACAAGCGAGGAAACTACTCGCTCATTGAGGGGATGAAAGAAGACAAGAGTTTATTCAAGAGAGAAAACATCATTGCAAATTAATAAAAGCTAAAATAAATTAAACTAAGGCGAGAAAAATAAATTACCTAGGGCAGATAAAAAAAAACTAGAACTACTGCAAGGAAAATAACCTACTTACTGTTGATGCACTCTAACTTCAAGAAAACAGAATTTTATTCATAAGAAGAGGCATAAGAAAATACAAGATCTTGGGTTCTATTTATAGGACATAGAAACCCTAGGTTTACAATTTGCACCGCATGTCTAAAATTACAAATATACCCCCAGAAAATCTTTCCATAGCCGCCACTAAAATTTGGTAAAATTTTATTCGCGCACGGGCTTCAAACGGCCGCGGATCCGCGGCATGGGCGCGCTTGGGCCGCGGATCCGCGGCCCATTGATGAGTTCATGTGCTTGTTTTTTCTGGGCTTCTTTAGGTTACTCTGGGCTTCTTTATTCTTTATTCCTTTTATCAGTTGGGCTTCTGTATTAATTCCAGAATTTCAGTGAACACTTTGCAATGGATCTTTTAACCGCTTCCTTTGCAAATTTGGATCTTTTGTTGCCTTGTTGATGGTGAACCGTTCTTCTGCTGGGTTTTACTAAGATCCTCCTAATTGTTGGTCAAAAGTCCTTCTTTTGTGTCGTCTTTTGTCTTTTTCACTGTTTTCGCTCCAAGAACCTGTAACCTGTAACATGTAGCAGACATGGGTCAAAAACACCTGTTTTCATTGTAAAATGCATAAGAATGGGGAATACAAAATGCAATATTATGTTATGAACAAATACCCCCAAACTTATCTTTTGCTCTCCCTCGAGCAAACTTATTATTTAAAAATCTAACCTAGCCACACTTTCGCAGGGAAACGCGATTGCACTGAGCTCGTGCAACAAGCCGTTAAACCTCTAGGTGTCCCTAGTAGGAGGAGTGTTGTCTCCTGAGGGTTTTCAGCGGATTACACCCACAAAATCCTATCAATTTGGTTTTTCGACTTTTGTTTTCTAATTAGGTTTTCTAACAAGGAATTCTATTATCGTCAACCCGCAAATTATCCACCCATATTCTTCACACTTTCTCATCATTTAACTTAAGATTATATATGTTCTATAGAATTACCTAGCTTTCGGCATTTCTTAAGTTTTCCTTCTAGGGTTCCATCTCTACTTAGGAATTTCTATCAACTCTATTAAAGATACAAGTTTTATTCTTCACTCCTTTCTCTCATCTAAACTCTAATCACATATCCCCACGTGTGTGTAAATATCACCCCTACACTTGGAAATTCAAATCAAGCAATCGTACTCTCGTCCATTGTCAAAAGCACTTATTAATTGGTGATCTTTCGCTTTCACATCCTTCATGCGACTGTTAATACTTCTTGAGGTACCAACAACCGATTACAAGATGCGTTAGCACTTTAAAGCGTACTTCCTAGCTTTGCAATACCCAAGGCTTTTAGCAGTGACTCCCAAACCAGTTGGTCTAAGGCACTAGGTGATGAAGCACCCTCGCTAAATAATTTTCTATTTTTACAGCCTTAAGTAATCACAAAAACCAATGTCCATTTTTTTCTTTATTCACCTTCTTTTTTTTTTTGTGCTAAGGACTTTAGACAAGAGTATTTCAAGGTCTCTTCTACTAATCCAAGTTTCAAGGTGCGTGTTTGTGCGTTTTGTAGGGTATATGTTTTCAGAATCTAGACTTAAGCTAGGAACTATTTTTCAAACTTATTCTCTAATAAAAGTTTTAATACTTTTTCCTTCGTTTCGACTTAGCCCAAGAACTGAACCCAAAATTTGCCTATTTCTAAATAATCTACAAAGACAAATACTTTCTACCGTTAAACTCTAAGAAAGGTTATTTTTAGGGTTTTTAATTTGCTAAGTCTAAGATTTAGTTTTTCCTAGCCAGTTACCGTATTTATCAAACTCAAGCCAATTAACCAGAATTGAATACATTAATTTTTATAATTTTTGAATTTTTTCAATTTTTATGGGTTTTTCTGTTTTCTAATTTTTTTATTTTTCAAATTTTCAAATTTTTATGATTTTTTTATATAAAGATGCAATGCAGAAATATACATATGAATGTAAAAGGAAAACTTACCGAACATACCCCCAAACTTACAATGGACAGTGTCCTCACTGTCATGCTGCATCAAGTGGGTTGATAATATCGGCGAGTTCCTGCTTATTATTATATTTACATATTATATACACACCCCCAAACTTATTTGAAATAATTTTTTGGAAGAAAAGAAATCTGGGGGTGAAAGTGGAGGAATATTACTCAGTGTAGATCGGCTCCTGCAAGAACAGGAGCTCCTCCGAAGGATCTGCTGTGAGGAACGGTTTCAAACGATGCCCATTTACTTTGAAAAGCGTACCGTCCTCCGGGTTCTCAAGATCAACCGCACCGTGCGGATAAACGGTGCGGACTACAAAAGGTCCTCTCCACCTAGAACGGAGCTTGCCGGGATGAAAATGTAACCGAGTATCATATAATAAAACCTGTTGACCTGGTTTAAATGTCTTTCGCAAAAGGTTTTTATCATGAAATACCTTAACTCGGTTTTTAGCAATCACGGCATTATCATATGCCTCATCCCGCAGCTCTTCTAGTTCATTTAACTGCAGCTTTCGATTGCTGCCCGCATCTCCTAAAGATAGATTCAGCTCTTTAATGGCCCAAAATGCCTTATGCTCAATTTCTACTGGAAGGTGGCAAGCCTTCCCGTAAACAAGCCGGTATGGAGACATGCCAAGATCGGTCTTGTATGCAGTACGGAAAGCCCATAGTGCGTCGATCAATTTTAGTGACCAATCTTTACGGTTTTTAGAAACCGTTTTCTCCAAGATTTGCTTAATTTGTCGATTCGAGACCTCGGCTTGCCCACATGTTTGGGGATGGTATGGCGTTGACAGCTTATGGGTGATAGAGTATTTGCGCATTAAAGACTCAAAAGTCCTATTATAAAAGTGAGAACCATTATCACTTATTATCGCGCGAGGGTGCCCAAATCGAGAAAAGATGTGATCTTTAAGAAATTGAACGACAACCTTGTTATCATTCGTGCGACTAGGCATCGCCTCGACCCATTTTGAAACATAGTCAACAGCCAGAAGAATATACACATTTCCAAAAGAGTTGGGAAATGGTCCCATGAAGTCTATACCCCAAACATCAAAGATGTCTACAACCAAAATAGGTTGGAGCGGCATTTCGTTTCTCCGCGATATCCGGCCCAAGTGTTGGCACCGGGAGCAAGTTTTGCAGTATTCGAAAGCATCTTTGAAGAGTCGTGGCCAATAGAAACCACACTGCAAAACTTTCTCGGCTGTCTTCTTTGGGCCAAAGTGCCCGCCACATGCTTGATCGTGGCAAAAAGACAGCACACTCTTGACCTCATTTTCTGGCACACACCGACGAATGATTTGGTCGGGACAATATTTAAAAAGATAAGGTTCATCCCAGTAAAAATGCTTTACTTGGGACAAAAATCGAAGTTTATCTTGTTTCGACCAATCTTTAGGTATCAAGCCGGTGGCTAAGTAGTTTACAATATCGGCGAACCATGGTTCGCAAGAAACAGTCAAGAGTTGCTCATCGGGGAAAGCATCAGTGATAGGCAGTTCAAGTGTAGGCGACGAAGGAAGTCGTGAAAGGTGATCGGCCACTACGTTTTCACATCCCTTTTTGTCCCGTATGATAAGGTCAAATTCTTGTAGCAAGAGGATCCAACGTATGAGCCTAGACTTAGCATCCTTCTTCGCAAAAAGGTGGCGAAGAGCTGAGTGATCCGTGTACACTATAACTGGAGAGCCGATTAAATAAGGCCGAAATTTCTCAAGTGCAAACACAACCGCTAAAAACTCTTTTTCTGTTGTTGTGTAGTTTAATTGGGCCTCATTTAATGTTCGGCTAGCGTAGTAAATTACATGCGGCATCTTGTTAATGTGCTGTCCGAGAACAGCACCAATTGCAAAATCTGATGCGTCGCACATAATTTCAAAGGGATGCGTCCAGTCTGGAGATGAAAGGATGGGCGCAGAAATGAGTGAGTGTTTCAAAGACTCGAACGCTTTCATGCAAGTTGAGTCGAAAACAAAAGTAGTGTCCTTGGCCAACAAGAGAGTCAAGGGTCTAGCAATCTTGCTAAAGTCCTTGATGAACCGTCTATAGAAACCGGCATGGCCAAGGAAAGCTCGGATATCTTTGACGCATTTAGGAGGAGGAAGATTAGAAATGACTTCGATTTTAGCTCTATCAACCTCTATGCCGTTTTGCGAGATGACATGTCCTAAGACAATGCCTTCTCGTACCATAAAGTGGCACTTCTCCCAATTTAAAGTCAGGTTCTTTTCCCTACAGCGGGTGAGAACTGCGTCAAGATGTCGTAAACACTCATCGAAGGAGTCACCAAAAATGGAGAAATCATCCATAAAGATTTCCAAAAACTTCTCCACCATGTCCGAAAAGATCCCTATCATACACCGCTGAAATGTAGCGGGTGCATTGCATACCCCAAAGGGCATGCGACGGTAAGCAAAAGTGCCAAAGGGACAAGTAAATGTAGTCTTGTCTTGATCCTCTTTAGCTATGGGGACTTGATTATAACCGGAATAGCCATCTAAAAAGCAGTAGAATTCGTGCCCCGCCAATCGTTCTAGCATTTGGTCAATGAATGGTAAAGGAAAGTGGTCCTTCCTTGTCGCGGCATTGAGTTTCCGGTAGTCGATGCAAACTCGCCACCCAGTTTGGGTGCGAGTGGGAATTAACTCATTTGCCTCATTGGTGATGACCGTGATGCCCGATTTCTTTGGCACGACATGAATGGGGCTAACCCATTGGCTATCCGAGATAGGGTAAATGATACCGCTATCAAGACACTTAACAATCTCCTTCTTGACCGCCTCTTTCATGATGGGGTTGAGGCGTCTTTGTGGATCCCGTGCCGGTTTGGCATCATCCATCAAGTGTATATGATGTTCGACTATGAGGGGACTAATCCCCTTGATGTCCGCCATAGACCAGCCGAAAGCTTGCCGATTATTGTATAAGACCGTTAAAAGAGCCTTCTCTTGCTCAAGAGCTAGAGAGGCCGAGATGATAACGGGTAAGGTCTCATTTTCACCTAGATAAGCATATTTTAGGTGCGACGGCAAAAGCTTTAGTTCGAGTTTAGGTGGTGAAACAATAGATGGTAACAATGGAGTAACTGTTTCAAACTCGAAGGATTCCATCAACGGTTCAAATTGAGTGTACGCTACCGAGTCGGATGGTTCAACTAACTCATCCGAAAAAGCAAAAGACTCAAACTCGGATGGAGAGTCTTCAAGATCATCAACAAAGGTGAAACACTCATAATTTTTGTCCGTCGTGAAAGCTGTGTCGGATTCTAGGAGGAACGCACTAGTGGCGTCAATATTACTGTGATCAAATATGAAATTTTCGAACTCACAGTCCTCCTCCGCGATCTCATCGATCGAGCACACATCAAGTACGCTAGAATTAGGCTCGCAAGGCTGACTTCCTAACTTGAAAATGTTGAGTTCAACTGTCATCTTGCCAAAGGATAGATTCATTGAACCATTACGACAGTTGATTACCGCGTTAGAAGTCGCGAGGAATGGTCGACCAAGTATCACCGGAATTTGATTACGTGGGTTAGGGACAGGCTGTGTATCCATAACAATAAAGTCCATGAAGAAAATGAAATCCCCTACTCTAATTAACACATCCTCCAACTCTCCCCTAGGGTGGGTGATTGATCGGTCGGCCATTTGGAGAGTGCAATGAGTAGGCTTGAGCTCTCCAACGCCTAATTGTTCGTACACCGAATAGGGTAGCAAATTGACACTAGCACCAAGATCTAATAGTGCTCTATTGATGGTCTTGTTCCCAATTGTGATCGAAATAGTAGGACAACCGGGGTCCTTGTGCTTTGGGGGTAAAGAATTGACAAGAGCATCACTAACAGCACTAGCCACGAAAACTTTCTTTGGTACTTGTGACTTCCTCTTTTTGGTGCATAAGTCCTTTAGGATTTTTGCATATGAAGGAACTTGTTGGATTGCATCCAAAAGAGGGATATTTATGCTAACCTGCTTGAACAGCTCTACAATCTTCTCCATCTGTGGAGTTGGTTTATTGGATCTCAACCGATTTGGAAAAGGAACATTTTGAAAAGTAGTTGAGTCCAAGTTTTGCGGATCAGATTGTTGAGTTGGAACGGAGCCCCGTGTCGATGTGTTCGTGTTGTGAGAAGAGGGTCCGTTCGAGCTAGAAGAAGTAGAGCCATGTGAAGGATGGAGAATAGGCTCTAACGAAGAAGAAGAGGAAGATGAAGAACCACCGGCAGAGGTGTCATGGTGAATACCCACATTGTTTTGCAGCACTTTTCCGGATCTCAACGTAGTCACAGCATTCACGTTATGATTCTGCTGTTCATGTGCAACATGTGCGTGACCGGGATTTGGGAGTGGTTGAGACGGAAGCTTTCCTTTCTCTCGCTCTTTCAATGCTGCGTTGCGTTGTGCAATTTGTGCCTCAATAGCTTTGATGCTTTGATCGTGTGAGGCACTGTTTTGCACCAAAGATTGAACAGAAGTCTCTATCCTAGCTGTGGACTGTGCAGATTGCTTTAGGAATGCTTCTAGACTTCTTTCGAGCGAGCTAACAGCATTTTGAGGGGGAACAAAATTGGTGGGCACAAAATTGTTCATCTGATTAGGGTAAGGTTGCTGTTGGAGAGGCTGCTGAAATTGAGTTTGTGGAGGTGCTTGTTGTTGTGGAGGAGGAGCCCTTTGAAAATTGTTGTTTCCTTGGGATTGTTGATTGTGGTTCCAAGCGAAATTAGGGTGGCTCTTCCAACCCGGATTGTATGTCGAAGAGTATGGATCATTTCTTTGTCGTTGCTGAAAGGCAGCATTGACTTGATCTTGTCCTTGAGTAGGAGCAGTGTAAGGACACTCTTCGGTGAGATGTGATGGATCCGAACTACAAGCACAAACAGTTCGTGGGGGCACAACAGGGGCAGGAGAAGGTGCTGAGATTTTGGTCTCAAGCGCTTCTAGCTTTTTCGTAAGAGCGGCCATCTCGGCCTTCATAGCAATTGACATCTCTACTTGATGTATGCCTGCCCTAGGTTGACCAATAGAAGAAGATGATGTGGTCTTGGTGCTCTCCCATTGAATTGTTTGCTCACTAAGATCCTCAAGAAACTGCCACGCTTCCTCACTAGATTCGGACAGAAAGTGACCTTGACTAATGGTTTCTAGCAACTGCTTCGTTGCCGGGTTCAATCCCTCGTATAATGTTTGGCAAAGTTGCCATCTTTCGATTCCATGGTGAGGGCATTGAACGAGAAGGTCTTTGAATCTTTCAAAACATTTCCAAAATGGTTCGGCAGGAAGCTGTGAAAATTGTATAATTTCATTACGGATTTTTGCAGTTTTGTGATGAGGATAGAACTTCTTAAGAAAAGCTTTCACAAACTCGTCCCAATTTCTAATTGAGTGTGATGCGGTGCTGTATAGCCACTTCTCGGCTAGGTCACATAAGGTGAAAGGAATGACCCTTAGCCTTATAGCGTCATCACTTAATTGGGTAGTTTTCATCATGGCGCAAACGTTTTGGAATTTGTTGATAAAGATATATGCATCTTCGGATTCCAAACCATGAAACTTAGGCAGCATGTTGATGAAGTGGGGTTTGATCTCAAAATTATCCCCATTAGCCGGTGGGAGAGAAAGACAAGTAGGAAGGGCGGTGCGGACGGGGTAGAAGAGATCCTGGAGCGCGACTCGTGCGGGCGCTTCGACAGGCGGAAGATTCGGGTTATTCGCACCTAACGGAGGTGGAATCCTTCCCGTCGGTAAGGTATTGTTAGGATCGTATCCCGACATACCTTCGGAAGAATGTGATGGTGCTAGTGAAGAAGTGGACAAGATTTCGACTTCGGAGTCGAAAGGTTCGTCGGTCGGTACCAACGAAACACGGACTAATCGGGCGCTAGGGTCCCTAGTCCAACCGGACATACACTGAAAGGGTTAGTGTAGTCGAAAGATGAAAGACAGAATGTGAAGGTAAGAAAACGTCAATGAGAAGAAGTGGTGTAAGTGAGTGCAAAGATTCTTTAGCGACAAGTTGCAAGTTTTGAAAAGATTTTCCTTTTTCTTTTTTTTTTTAAGTGAGCTTTATGCAAAAAGATTTTTTCGAAAAGAGACTAGTGACACAAATGCAATTAACCACACATGCACAATCAGGCCTAAGTCTAGGGTCACCTAGGTCAGCTAGACAGCTCCTAACCGTTCCAAAGGGCTAGAGATAGGACCTCAAACCGCCTCTTAACGGACAAGTACGGCCAGGTAAGTGGGAAGGAACCACCACTACAGTAGGCCTAATTAAAAACCACTAGCCTAGACACCGCAATGTCGGTTAGGATAAACGGCCGATGCCTATACTAGTCCTCTGTCCTATTGAGCTCGAGGTCCTTAGGGCTGAGTCTAATATTTTTTAAATTAAAAGTGGTCAATGCAAATGCTTTAAGTGATTTCTGGGGTCCTGGGAAGGGTGATGAAATCCCCACCCAATCTGAATTGGTCAATAGCCCCTTAAAGTCAGATTAAAGTATGCAAAGCAGTAAATCACTTGCAATCAATTTGCTTTTAAGCGCGGCGCAAAGAATCCTGCAGAAAATCAATTATTGGAAGGGGAAGAAGATTTTTAGCGCAAAGAATCCTGCAGAAGATTTGGCAAAAGATATATGGAGATTTGCAGAGGAGGGAAAGAGGAAGCAAACCAAGCAAAAATTGCGCAGAGAACCCTCCAGACGGCGGCGGAAGCGCGGCGTGAGGTGGGTTTATGCGGCGGAAGCGCGGCGGATTGGGGGCTTCAGGTCTCTGGATTTCTTCAGCTGCTCTGTACTTCCAATCTCCTCCTGTTCTGATGTATCTTTTTCTGTTTCCCTTTCTGTGTTGTTTCAGATCCGTCAAACCTGCAAAGATTCACAAAGAGACCCTTCAAACAATAAAAGATGATAGAATTTTTTTATTTTTGATTTTTTTAGATTTTTATGATTTTTTTAGATTTTATATTAACCCAAAATTACAAAAAGAAAATTTTACGCCATCCCCGGCAACGGCGCCATTTGATTAAGAGAGGTTTTGTCGATCAAAAATATTTACCGCAATCAAGAACGGCGTCGCATGAAGCTAGCCGGTGAATACGGGTCGGTCCACAGGGATGTGTAAATCTCCTTTAAGTTCTTACGAGTTAATTCCAAATGGTGTTTGGATTTATAATTAAACCTAAAAATTGAAGTTGTATGAGACTAGGATTAGAAACTTGCTAGGATTAGGTCTAGGAAAAATTTGGTAAACAAAAATCTTCATCTCTTTCAATTGCCATTAATTAAAGATATCATATTAGTGTTATGGTAAATATTTATAAAGGGGATTAGAATGATTGGGATGATTGATTCTTCCTCTAGATCCTTGTCCTTCCTTTATTAATCTTTACCCTAACCTCCATGGAAAACCTTAAAATCCGGGCCTTTAGACTACGGAATTCACCGTTACCTCGAGGGTAAAAGTGCCGTAGGGAGCGGAATAAAAAGGTATGCATGGAGTTCTAATGTTCATAAAAGTTTAGCAACGAAAAGAGATGAGAGATCTTCATCTCTCAAATCCTTCCCTATTCCTAACCCTAACAAGCGAGGAAACTACTCGCTCATTGAGGGGATGAAAGAAGACAAGAGTTTATTCAAGAGAGAAAACATCATTGCAAATTAATAAAAGCTAAAATAAATTAAACTAAGGCGAGAAAAATAAATTACCTAGGGCAGATAAAAAAAAACTAGAACTACTGCAAGGAAAATAACCTACTTACTGTTGATGCACTCTAACTTCAAGAAAACAGAATTTTATTCATGAGAAGAGGCATAAGAAAATACAAGGTCTTGGGTTCTATTTATAGGACATAGAAACCCTAGGTTTACAATTTGCACCGCATGTCTAAAATTACAAATATACCCCCAGAAAATCTTTCCATAGCCGCCACTAAAATTTGGTAAAATTTTATTCGCGCACGGGCTTCAAACGACCGCGGATCCGCGGCATGGGCGCGCTTGGGCCGCGGATCCGCGGCCCATTGATGAGTTCATGTGCTTGTTTTTTCTGGGCTTCTTTAGGTTACTCTGGGCTTCTTTATTCTTTATTCTTTTTATCAGTTGGGCTTCTGTATTAATTCCAGAATTTCAGTGAACACTTTGCAATGGATCTTTTAACCGCTTCCTTTGCAAATTTGGATCTTTTGTTGCTTTGTTGATGGTGAACCGTTCTTCTGCTGGGTTTTACTAAGATCCTCCTAATTGTTGGTCAAAAGTCCTTCTTTTGTGTCGTCTTTTGTCTTTTTCACTGTTTTCGCTCCAAGAACCTGTAACCTGTAACATGTAGCAGACATGGGTCAAAAGCACCTGTTTTCATTGTAAAATGCATAAGAATGGGGAATACAAAATGCAATATTATGTTATGAACACTCTCCCATCGGTAATGCCTCCATTTTCTGCACACCAGTCTTTTGGCCTACCCCCACTACTCCTATTATATTTGAATTCCCTGCAATTATCTAGAGAGTGTTAATTCACTCATAAATCCTATTTTTAATACATTTTAATTCTCTTTTCAATTCTCAAAACCCTAATTCCATCCTATAAATACCACATCATATCCTAGCCCTTTTTATTCTAAAATCTATTGTCAAAAATCCTGAAAATTTTCCAAGGCAAAGAAGAGTACAAGTGGAGTTATCACTAGGTCAAGTTCTGGCGACGATTCGAGACGATTCCGGCGACCCCGTGACTCCAACCTCTCCTATTAACCCTAAACTAGTAAGTTCCCTCTTTTCTCCTCTTTTCACATCTCAAAACTTCTTCTTTTCAATGATGTCGGTAAGTGGAGTTATACCGACATTCATTTCTAAAACTTTTAAAAATAATAACTTTTCTTAAGAACTAATTATCTAAATCATTATACTTTGTTTGTTAAACATTAAACAATAATTATAAACAAGTTCATTCCAAAACTCCATATAAAACAACTTTTATTACACATTTACGTTTAAATACCATAAAGTTACATATGGTATCTTTTATCAATTTTTTTTGCTTGTATTACGTTTAGAAAATCTCACGAGGTAATGACCTACCTATCACAAACACGCATCATGACATAGCACGATTTCCTTTTAACAATATTTTTGGGACAAATACGACTCTTACATTAAAATACCATAAACTATTATAAATCGTATTCTTTAAATTGTATTATTTAAATTCCTTACGATTGTGCTTCTACAACCCACTTTTGGGGAATCCGATTCGGTTGGTGTGGGTTATCGCACATCCATCAGACAAGTAGGGCGAGATGCAGACCTCCTCACGGAGCATACGATCTCTATGGAATTTTTAATGCAATTTTTAAGAAAAACGTGATTTTCTATTTAATAAATAAATTTTATTTTTAATAATTATATATAAATATTATCAAACCATCTATTTTAAATATAATAAATTCCATGTTTTTTTCTATAAAAAAAAAAGAAAAGAATTACAAGTTTCATGAAAATACCATCAAGAATCCATACAAGTCAACTTTACACTAAAATACCATGTATTATTCAAGCTAGATACTTATTCACTAGAATACCTCACTTTAAAAAAAATTACATCCATGAAAACCCTAAAGAATATAAATAAATACTTGAGGATTATTTTGGAAGTATATGTAAAATATTTTTCATAAAACCCCCACAAGTTATATTACATTACAATAAGGACCCTAGTAAATATAGGTTTAAGCGGGACCAATTCTCTTGAGCCTTAGGTAGCCAGAGAAAGTGAGTTCTTGCCTATTTAAGATAGAAAACTAAAACAGGGTTATCAATGGTAATTGGCTTGAAAAAAGTCACAAATCCTGCCATCCATGTGCAGCAGTTACCGATAACTCCAAAACTTAATTCAGAAATCCAATTCGGTTTAAGTGTCTGACTCAATCTGAGTCTCGGTCCAATCTGAATATAATCTAAACATGAACACAATCCAATCTTAACTCAAATACAATATGAATCCAAACTATACTTGAACTTGAACATGAATACCAGAACTATACCAGAACAAAATCAACATGACTTGAATTGACCGAACCATGGATATATCTTGACTTGACTATATGAATAACCGTTTATATCCTGAACCGTTTACATGAACAACTTATATCATGGTTTCGGCAAGTCTTATACAACAAATCATTACAATCAATACAATATACATATACGGGGTTTTTAAGGGATAGATTGGTACGGAATGTATTAAAAGTGGAATGAGACGGTCACTATAATACACCTAACCTGAATATCCGTTGTCGTTGTCCCGTGGGTTTTGACGGGGCCTTGTACTCCATATGCCTTAGTCCACGGAGCAAGTTGGACTCCTCTCATATACACTGATATATTCTGTACCAAGATACAAACAATTACGTCAGTATAACTGTTCTCCGCCGAAAAGACGTGACCGGGACGTTGGGACGTACAGCCTGAATTTCGAAGGCAGATGCTAATTGGTGCTATCCGTCCACCTCTCCGAAGATGCCAAGTTGATTTATGACACCATGTATCGAAGTTTTAGACGGATACGGCAGTTGTAGCAAACTTCATCAGATTCCACCTCATTTGAGGGGTTTTTGATTGTGGGGACGCTCTTCCCTGCAGGCGCAAGCCCCTGCAGTTAATTACGCTACCGTATCGCGGTAACCAGTTTCTCCTTCTCCGGATGGTCACTTCATGTTGATTGTTAGGAATTATGCGTGTTCAAGTTTTAGTTAAATACCGCAATCAAGACGGTTTCGCTTGTAGCTAGCCGGTTGAGTACGGGTCGTCCGCAGGGAGATGGGAGTCTTTTTCTATGTGTTTTAACGAGTTAAGTCCGAGAGTCCAGATTTGTTTGTGATTATCTAAGTAGTAAAATGATATGTAAAGAGAGCTTGTTAGGGTTAGGATTAGGTTAGTTTGAGTTAGGAGTCTCCCACATCTTTCGTTGCCCCTCTTAATCTCGGTGTTACGGTAATCGGCAACAACGGGGATTAGCACGACTAGGAAGGAACTTGCGAGTATAAGCTAGGCTTTCCAACGCATAAGTTCTTCCTTTTGGTGCTTGTCCATCCGTTCTTGGCTCTTAGCCATAACCTCTGGTTAATTCAACCACAACCGATCTCACTACGGAATCACCGCTATCATGTAGGATAGGGTGCCGTAAGGAGCGGATTGTGGTTCAATTAACGGGAGTCGAATTAAGCTGTTGGGCAAGGAAAGAGTGAGAGAGATTTCCTTCTCTCAAACTTCCCTTATCCTACCCTAACAAGTATGAAACTACTCGCACATCATGATACGGAAAAATAAAACAAAACAAAAGAGGAGGATAGAAAGAAGGAGATTAGAAGATAACAACTAGCTATTTGCGACCTCACCTTGGCAAGGATCAAGCGTAAGCATCATGGTTGTTTTAATGATAAAGGAAAAGAGAAGAGAAAGAAACAACAAGAAATAACAACAACTAAGTTAACAAATTAAAATTACAAGCAATTATAAAAGAACAAGACAAGATATAATAGCAAAAGAGTCTTCTTTATTCATCATTCTTCACTCACAAAGCTCACTACAAGTTTTAATGGAGAATAGATGAGAAGAGGAAGAAGAAACACAACTAAACCTAGACAATGGAATACAAGATTATGGACCCCTCCCTTCACAAAGTTCTGGGCTATTTATAGGCTGAAAACTGAAAATCTAGGGCAACCATCTGCCCCTTTACAAAATTACCCAACTGCTCCTAAAAACCCTACCTCTGCCGCCACCATACGGCCGCGGATCCGCGGCCTAAGCCTCCTTATGCCGCGGATCCGCCGCACTCTGGTGGAGTCAGGGCATGGGGTTCTTGGTACTTCCCTGGTCTGCTGTCCCCTCTTGTCTGGTACATGTATTTTCTGAAAATACTTCCACATTTCTTCCAGAATTTCTGTTGAGGGAAAGGTGGACTTTGGACATGGATTTTCTTGAGCTCCGCGTAGATTTCTTGGTCTTGGTGTTGCCATAGTGCTTTGTGCATGAAGGTGACAATTGATTTGTCATTTTGTCTCCTAAACTGGTGTGTGGCAACAGACGGATAAAGAGCGGAGACCCGTGTTTTATCTGTGGTTGGCAGGAACTCGGATTTTGTCGTATTTTTCCATGTATTTCACCGTTTAGAGCCGAGAACCTGTATCCTGCAATTGACTAGCAAACACGGCTCAAGAGTACCTACCGATATGCAATGTGATAAAAATTGGGCGGTATAAAAATGCAAAAATCTGGTATGAACAAATACCCCCAAACTTATCATTTGCTCGTCCCGAGCAAAGCCAATTTATTCACAAAAAATTTCCTAACCTCACTTTCGCAGGGAACGCGATTGCACTGAGCATGTGCAACAAGCCGTTAAACCTCTAGGTGTCCCTAGTAGGAAGAGTGTTGTCTCCTGAGGGTTTTCAGCGGATACTACCCACAAAATCCGGTCAAGTTGGTTTTGTAAAATAACTAAGATTCAAACCCTAAAGTTTTGTTTCAGAAAATAACAATTCTACAATCCTAAGTCTAGACTATCGAACCTTTATTTTTCACACCTCGGTTCTTATTTAACTACAGATTTTATATGTCTTTACGTGCAGTGCAAATAGTGTCGTTAAGTTCCCGAAAGGTCGAATAAAGTCATCACGTCGCACAATAAAGCCCAGATAACAATTTTAAAAGGATCACATAAGTTTTATAAAGAGTTAAGCATTTTTCAAGTTTCGTTTTCCAGTAAGGTTTCAACTTCAGAATTTCTATCTTCCTTAACAGGAAACTAAGTCGTATTTTTCACTCCACCTTTTTCTTGTTTTCATTTCATACACACCTCTGTGAACGTGCAATAGTCTTTATCATAGAATAAAACCTTCATATCTCCGTTAAATTTTTTTATAAAAGCCTGTCTTTCATCAAGATTATTCTCATACAAAGAACCGTTAGGAATTTTAACTCAGAGAGAACACTTGCTTGACTTTGTTTTAATCTGGACTTTCTAGGCTTCTTAGCGAGGTTTGGGCCAATGCACCCAAATCAGTTGATTTTAGGGCATTAGGTGTAGAAACACCCCAGCGGACTTAATTACTCAAGTTACCTAGGTCCAAAAACAAAAGACAGTTTGGCGTGAAAATCAGATGATTTAATACGAACGGAGATATAACCGGCAGTTCAATTATTTTTATTTTTTTTTGGATAAAGACGTGTTTAGTGGGTTCGGTGTGTAATCATTCCAATCAAGTTTCAGATGGGTTATTTTTCAAACTTAGTTCCAATTACGGCATCAATAATATTCCTTCATATTCGCTTTACTTCATAAACTATTCTTGACATTACTTATTTCAGAACAAACCTATTTGATCCTCAGAAAATCATTTATCTGTTTAAAAGTTTTTAAACATAAAAGACTTGTCATCTAATTCCCAAAAACTCACGACACGTGTAGTGTGATGTAAAGACGTATATCAGCTATAGTTAGCTTCAAAGGAGAGTTATCTTTCAGGTTCTCAAAATCTAAACATAAGATTTAGATATTCCTATTTTTTTAACAAAAACCGTCGAAATTTTGAATCAGAGTCCTCCCACAAGCTAACTTGACAGAAAAGTTTTTATGTTTTTAGAAAATTTTCAGATTTTTATGGATTTTATGGATTTTAATATGCAGATGCAAAAATATACATATGAATGCGAAGGTAAGAAATGCGTACCGAGCGTACCCCCAAACTTAAACTGGACAGTGTCCTCACTGTCATTGCATGAAGAGATCATTTGAAGGGTCAAAATTGTCGGTTAGCGATACACAATTTTTATTTTTTGTTTTTTGTTTTTGAAGAAAAGAAAAAGACTATACACAAATATATACAAAATGGTTTGTACATACCCCCAAACTTATTTGGAACAGTGTCCACTGTTCTTGGCTGGATAACCGAAGTTTGGTGGTAGGCAGAGGAAGATCATGCAGGGTAAACCGGCTCCTGTAAGAACAGGAGCTCCTCTGTTGGTTCGGCGCTAAGGTACGGTTTGCAACGGTGTCCGTTCACTTTGAAAAATGAACCGTCCTTTGGATTTTCCAAATCCACAGCGCCATGCGGATACACATTGCGCACAAAATACGGCCCTTTCCAGCGAGATCTGAGCTTTCCTGGATGGAAATGAAGTCGGGTGTCGTAAAGCAGTACCTGCTGACCAGGTACAAAGGTTTTGCGCAAAAGGTGTTTATCGTGAAACACCTTCGTTCGATTCTTAACGACAACCGCATTATCGTACGCCTCATCCCTAAGCTCGCTCAGTTCGTTCAACTGCAGCTTCCGATGGCTGCCCGCATCCTCGAGAGACAGATTCAGCTCCTTTATCGCCCAAAATGCGCGATGCTCTATTTCGACAGCTAGGTGGCAGGCTTTTCCGTACACAAGCCGATAGGGAGACATGCCAAGGTTGGTCTTATAAGCGGTTCGAAATGCCCAAAGGGCATCAGTGAGTTTCAGCGACCAATCCTTACGGTTCTTGGAAACCGTCTTCTCCGGTATCTGCTTGATTTGCCGATTTGAAACTTCGGCCTACCCGCAGGTTTGGGGGTGGTAGGGCATAGAGAGCTTATGATTAATGGAGTATTTCCGCATCAAGGCTTCGAAAGTTTTATTGCAGAAATGACTTCCATTGTCACTAATGATCGCTCGGGGGTGTCCAAACAGGGAGAAAATGTTTTCTTTAAGGAACCTAACGACAACCTTGTTATCGTTAGTCCAGCTGGGCACAGCCTCGACCCATTTAGAGACGTAATCAACAGCAAGAAGGATGTACAAGTTCCCAAAAGAGCTGGGAAACGGTCCCATGAAATCTATCCCCCAAACATCGAAAATCTCCACAACCAAGATTGGTTGGAGCGGCATCTCGTTCCTCCGGGATATCCGGCCCATGTGTTGGCACCGGGAGCAAGTCTTGCAATAGTCATGAGCGTCTTTGAAAAGTTGTGGCCAGTAGAAACCACATTGCAAGATCTTCTCGGCTGTCTTTCTGGGGCCAAAATGCCCGCCACACGCTTGATCGTGGCAAAATGACAGCACACTCTTGAATTCCTCATCAGGGACACACCGACGAATAATCTGGTCAGGACAGTATTTGAACAGATAGGGTTCGTCCCAGTAAAAGTGTTTTACTTGGGATAAGAAGCGAAGTCTGTCCTGACTTGACCATTCGGTCGGTAGTAATCCCGTGGCCAAATAGTTCACAATATCTGCGAACCAGGGTTCGCAAGATACTGTCAAGAGTTGTTCATCCGGAAAAACATCGTTGATCGGAATTGGAAGCGAAGGCGAAGAAGGAAGTCGTGAGAGATGGTCGGCAACCACATTTTCACATCCTCGTTTGTCCTTAATGACAAGGTCAAACTCTTGCAGCAAGAGGATCCAACGGATTAACCGAGATTTTGCATCTTTCTTCGCAAAAAGATGGCGCAGAGAAGAATGGTCGGTGTAGACAATGACTGGAGAGCCGATGAGGTAGGGCCTGAACTTTTCTAAAGCAAATACAACATCTAAGAATTCCTTCTCAGTTGTTGTATAATTGAGTTGGGCGTCGTTCAGGGTTCGGCTCGCATAATAGATTACGTGCGGCATCTTGTTGATGTGTTGTCCAAGGACAGCACCAATGGCAAAGTCGGATGCATCGCACATAATCTCGAATGGGTGCGTCCAGTCAGGTGAAGAAAGAACGGGAGCAGAAGTGAGTGAGCTTTTCAATGACTCGAATGCAGTCACACAGCTCGAGTTGAAGTCGAATGGCGTATCCTTGGCCAGCAAAAGAGTCAAGGGCCTAGCAATCTTGCTAAAGTCCTTGATGAACCGTCTATAGAAACCGGCATGGCCAAGGAAGGCTCGGATATCTCTGACGCAACAGGGAGGAGGTAGATTGGAAATGACCTCAATCTTTTCTTTGTCAATCTCTATGCCATTTTGCGAGATGATATGTCCTAAAACAATACCTTCGCGCACCATGAAGTGGCATTTCTCCCAGTTCAAAGTGAGATTCTTGTCCTTACATCGGGTAAGGACAGCGTCAAGATGCAGCAAACACTCGTTGAAGGAATCGCCGAAGATGGAGAAGTCATCCATGAAAATCTCCAGAAATTTTTCCACCATGTCCGAGAAGATACCCATCATACACCGCTGGAAGGTAGCGGGCGCATTGCATAACCCAAAGGGCATGCGACGATATGCAAACGTGCCGAAAGGACAAGTGAAAGTGGTCTTGTCCTGGTCTTTTTCAGCGATGGGAATTTGATTATAGCCGGAGTAGCCATCAAGAAAGCAGTAGTACTCGTGTCCGGCCAATCGTTCAAGCATCTGGTCAATGAAAGGTAGCGGAAAGTGGTCTTTCCGCGTTGCGGCGTTGAGTTTTCTGTAATCAATGCATACTCGCCACCCAGTTTGGGTGCGAGTAAGGATTAACTCGTTCGCCTCGTTGGTTATGACCGTGATGCCCGACTTTTTGGGGACAACATGAATGGGGCTAACCCACTGGCTATCAGAGATAGGGTAAATGATACCACTATCTAGACATTTTACGATCTCCTTCTTCACAGCCTCTTTCATGACTGGATTGAGACGTCTTTGTGGATCCCGGGCTGGTTTGGCATCATCCATCAGATGAATGTGATGCTCAACGATTAGGGGACTAATCCTCTTGATGTCCGCCATGGACCAGCCAAAAGCTTGCCTGTCGCTGTGCAAGACCGCAAGAAGGGCTTTCTCTTGCTCGGGAGCTAGAGAAGCCGAGATGATGACAGGGAGGGTCTCGTTCTCACCTAAGTAAGCGTACTTAAGGTGAGACGGCAAAGGCTTGAGTTCGAGCGTTGGAGGTGAAACGATGGAAGGCAAGATTGGTGCAAAGGTCTCAAACTCAAAGGACTCCAGCAAAGGTTCAAAACGAGTGTAGGCAACTGAGTTGGATGGTTCAGGTAACTCATCCGGAAAGTCGAAGGATTCAAACTCGGGTTGTGCGCAGCTAAGATCGTTTGAAAACGTGAAACACTCGTAGTCGTTGTCGGGCGCAGAAACAGCAGCAGGTTCGAAGAGAAACGCACTAGTGGCGTCAAGATTATCGTGATCAAACAGAAACTCCTCGAATTCACACTCTTCTGGGGTGATCTCCTGGATCGAGCAGACGTCCAGTATATGAGCATTAGGTTCGGCGGGCTGATTCCCCAACCTAAAAATGTTGAGTTCAATCGTCATGTTTCCAAAAGAGAGGTTCATCGAACCATTGCGACAACTGATCACAGCATTTGAGGTTGCAAGAAATGGGCGACCGAGTATCACCGGAATTTGATTCCGGGGTTAGCTACAGGCTGTGTGTCTAATACAATGAACTCAACGGGGAATATGAAGTCCCCGACTTTGATTAACACATCCTCTAGCTCACCCCTAGGATGGGTGATCGATCGGTCGGCTATTTGGAGAGTGCAGTGCGTGGGTTTCAGCTCTCCGACGCCTAATTGCTCGTACACTGAATACGGAAGCAGGTTAACACTGGCACCAAGATCTAATAGTGCGTGGTTGATGTTCTTATCCCCAATGGTAATTGAAATCGTAGGACAGCCAGGGTCCTTCCGTTTTTGTGGTAAAGATTGGGTAAGGGCATCACTCACAGCACTAGCCAAGAAAACTTTCTTGGGTACCTGAGACTTCCTCTTTTTCGTGCACAAGTCCTTTAAGATTTTCGCGTAGGACGGGACTTGTTGGACAGCATCTAAAAGAGGAATGTTAATGTTAACCTGCTTAAATAACTCCAGAATCTTCTCCATTTGAGAATTTTGTTTATTAGACCTCAACCGGTTTGGAAATGGAACATTTTGAAAATTGGTTGAGTCTAATGCTGGAGGAGGAGATTGTGGAGTTGGAACGGATCCCAGAACAGGTGTTTTCGTGGAGTGAGAAGTGGGTCCATTCAAAGCAGAAGAAGAGGAAGGGGAGCCTTGTGAAGAACGGAGAATAGGCTCAGAAGACGAAGAAGAAGAAGAAGAAGAAGAAGAAGAAGCAGCGGCCGGGGTGTCATCGTTGATTCGTTTGCCATTGTTGTTTTCCAGCATCCTTCCCGATCTCAGTGTGGTCATGGCACTCACATTATGGTTCTGTTGTTCAAGAGCAACATGTGCATTATGTGGGTGACCGGGATTTAGGAGTGGCTGGGACGGGAGCTTCCCCTTTTCTCGCTCGCTTAAGGCCGCATTCAGTTGTGCAATCTGGGCCTCGATGGTTTTGATGCTTTGCCCGTGAGCGGCAGTGTGTTGCACTAAGGACTGAATGGAAGACTGGATGTTGGCAGTGGATTGGGTCGATTGTTTAACGAACGCCTCCAGACTTCGTTCGAGCGAGGAAACCTTATCGTTGTTTGACGGAACAAAGTTGTTTGGTGGAAAAGAATTGTTGGGTGCAAAGTTGTTCGTCTGATTTTGGAAAGGTTGGGGTTGGAAGGGCTGCTGATATTGATGTTGAGTTTGTTGTTGCGCTTGTTGTTGCGGTGGAGGGGGCCTTTGGAAGTTTTTGCCTTGGAATTGATTCTGATTCTGATTCCAAACGAAATTGGGATGGTTCCTCCAACCGGGATTGTAGGTGGAAGAGTATGGATCATTCCTCGGTCTTTGCTGAAATTCAGCATTGACCTGATCCTGTCCTTGCGAGGGTGGATTGTAAGGACACTCTTCGGTCAAGTGAGAAGGATCGGAACAACAAGCGCAGATGGTACGAAGGGGAAGAACAGGGGCAGGAGCAGGAGAAGAAAATTTGCTCTCTATCGCTTCAAGCTTTCTTATTATCGCAGCCATTTCATCTTTCATCGCGATTGAGACATCGAGTTGGTGGATTCCTACCCTAGACTGACCGGTAGAAGTAGAGGTAGAAGAAGAAGAGGTCGGTCTGGTGCTCTCCCATTGTAGCGTTTGCTCCGCAAGGTCGTCAAAGAATTGCCACGCTTCCTCGTCAGATTTCGATAGGAAGTGGCCCTGACAGATGGTTTCCAACAACTGCTTCGTTGCTGGGTTCAGGCCCTCGTATAAGGTTTAGCAAAGCTGCCATTTCTCTATACCGTGGTGAGGACACTGAACTAGAAGGTCTTTGTACCGGTCAAAGCACTTCCAGAAGGGTTCAGAAGGAAGCTAAGAGAATTGGTTGATTTCATTGCGAATCCTTGCGGTTTTATGATTCGGATAAAATTTCTTTAGAAACGCTTTTACAAACTCGTCCCAACTGGTTATGGAGTGGGAAGCGGTGCTATACAGCCATTTTTCAGCAAGATCGCATAAAGTGAACGGAATGACCTGTAGAAGTATAGCATCATCCGACAGTTGGGTAGTTTTCATCATGGCACAGACGTTTTGAAATTTGTTGATGAAGATATAGGTATCTTCAGATTCAAGCCCATGAAATCGTGGAAGCATGTTGATGAAGTGGGGCTTAATTTTAAAATTATCCCCATTGGCCGGTGGAAGAGAAAGGCAGGTGGGGAGTGCAGAACGGGTTGGATAGAAACGATCCTGGAGCGCGATTCGCTGCGGCGCTACAACAGGCGGTGGTAGTGGAATATTGGTCTCCGTAGGAGGTGGAGCCAATCCAGGGGTGGTCAAAGAGATGTTCAGATTAAATCCTGACATCGCGGAAGAAGAGGTCGGTGAAAGTGAAGGTGAAGGCGAGGATGTATGAACAGAATTCCGGTCAACGTCGGAGTTGGCCGGCAAAGGTAGGGGTGAAAGAGGAGTGGACGGAGTATCGACGTCTGAGTCGATCGCGTAGTCGGTAGCGACTAACGTAACGCGGACTAGACGGGCGCTAGTGTCCCGAGTCCAAGCGGACATACACTAAACGAGTTTAGTATAGTCAAAGCGGAGAAGGTGAGGGTAAGAAAACGTCAATGGAGAAAGGCGATGGGTGGTGGGTGAAAAATGGATTTTGGCGACAAAGGGCAAGTTTTTATAAAAGTTTTTGATTTTTTTCTTTTTTTCTTTTTAGAAAGAGCTTTACAGAAATATGTACGGATATACGGCTTAAGCAATCACAACCAAGATATGCACAATCACACCTAGATCTAGTGTCTCCTAGGTCTGCTAGACCTGCTCCAGAACTTGATTGTCGAAGCAAAACTGTGTCGAGAAACGGGCTTAAAAATACACTGATCACGAGGCCAGGTAAGTGTAGAGATAAGGGGAGGTTTTCCAACGCTTTCGCGAAGTTCCTTAATTAAATAACCCTTTCTCTTTTGGCGGTTGCGCCGTTAACACTTTCCTAGACACCCCGTAAACAATATACCGTTAAGCGAGGTTCTAAACACGGTTTAACTTCTCCTAATGAGCGCGAAGTCCTTAGGGCTGAAGTCTAGTATTTTTTAATTACAATGGACAATGCATATGCTTTTGTGATTTTTGGGGTCCTGGGAAGGGTGATGAAATCCCCACCCAATCTGAATTGGTTTCAAGCCCCTTAAGTCCGTATTAAAGAATGCAAAGCGGTAACAAATCAACAGCAAACAATTTTTATTTTTGGCGCGGCGCAAAGAATCCTGCACAAGAACAATTTATTAGAAGGGGGAGAAGAGTTTGCGCAAAGAAGGCTGCAGAAAACACAATTTATTGGAGTCCAGAGGAATGGTAGAGAGAAGAGGAGCTTACCCAGAAAAATTGGCACCCTGAAGACACCAAGTGGCCGCGGTTCCGCGGCAATAAGGCCCTAATACCGCGGTTCCGTGGCTAAGCTGTGGACTTGGGGCTCCAGTTTGCTGGTGTGGGCTGCTTTGGGTGTCCTCTGCTGTTTATAAGACCCTGAATCTGGATTTGCTCACTGGAACTGCTCCAGAATCTTACAGTAGCCCGTTTGCTTTGTTTTGATCCCTTGCGGTGTAGCCGCGAAATGTGGGTATATCTTCCCACGTCTTTGGCACTGTACTTGAACTCCGTATTTTCTACGTCTTGGCCACTGAACTCGAACTTTGTATTTTCCTTCACACTTGCTCAAAAACTAATCAAGAATAACAAGATGGTTTTTTATAATGTATATATTTTTTTTCGTTTTTTTGTTTGGTTATGTTTATACTTACAAATTAACCCGAAATTACACAAAGAAATAAACTACCGTCTCCCCGGCAACGGCGCCATTTGATTGTTAGGAATTATGTGTGTTCAAGTTTTAGTTAAATACCGCAATCAAGACGGTTTCACTTGTAGCTAGCCGGTTGAGTACGGGTCGTCCGCAGGGAGATGGGAGTCTTTTTCTATGTGTTTTAACGAGTTAAGTCCGAGAGTCCAGATTTGTTTGTGATTATCTAAGTGGTAAAATGATATGTAAAGAGAGCTTGTTAGGGTTAGGATTAGGTTAGTTTGAGTTAGGAGTCTCCCACATCTTTCGTTGCCCCTCTTAATCTCGGTGTTACGGTAATCGGCAACAACGGGGATTAGCACGACTAGGAAGGAACTTGCGAGTATAAGCTAGGCTTTCCAACGCATAAGTTCTTCCTTTTGGTGCTTGTCCGTCCGTTCTTGGCTCTTAGCCATAACCTCCGGTTAATTCAACCACAACCGGTCTCACTACGGAATCACCGCTATCATGTAGGATAGGGTGCCGTAAGGAGCGGATTGTGGTTCAATTAACGGGAGTCGAATTAAGCTGTTGGGCAAGGAAAGAGTGAGAGAGATTTTCTTCTCTCAAACTTCCCTTATCCTACCCTAACAAGTATGAAACTACTCGCACATCATGATACGGAAAAATAAAACAAAACAAAAGAGGAGGATAGAAAGAAGGAGATTAGAAGATAACAACTAGCTATTTGCGACCTCACATTGGCAAGGATCAAGCGTAAGCATCATGGTTGTTTTAATGATAAAGGAAAAGAGAAGAGAAAGAAACAACAAGAAATAACAACAACTAAGTTAACAAATTAAAATTACAAGCAATTATAAAAGAACAAGACAAGATATAATAGCAAAAGAGTCTTCTTTATTCATCATTCTTCACTCACAAAGCTCACTACAAGTTTTAATGGAGAATAGATGAGAAGAGGAAGAAGAAACACAACTAAACCTAGACAATGGAATACAAGATTATGGACCCCTCCCTTTACAAAGTTCTGGGCTGTTTATAGGCTGAAAACTGAAAATCTAGGGCAACCATCTGCCCCTTTACAAAATTACCCAACTGCCCCTAAAAACCGTACCTCTGCCGCCACCATACGGCCGCGGATCCGCAGCCTAAGCCTCCTTATGCCGCGGATCCGCCGCACTCTGGTGGAGTCAGGGCATGGGGTTCTTGGTACTTCCCTGGTCTGCTGTCCCCACTTGTCTGGTACATGTATTTTCTGAAAATACTTCCACATTTCTTCCAGAATTTCTGTTGAGGGAAAGGTGGACTTTGGACATGGATTTTCTTGAGCTCCGCGTAGATTTCTTGGTCTTGGTGTTGCCATAGTGCTTTGTGCATGAAGGTGACAATTGATTTGTCATTTTGTCTCCTAAACTGGTGTGTGGCAACAGATGGATAAAGAGCGGAGACCCGTGTTTTATCTGTGGTTGGCAGGAACTCGGATTTTGTCGTATTTTTCCATGTATTTCACCGTTTAGAGCCGAGAACCTGTATCCTGCAATTGACTAGCAAACACGGCTCAAGGGTACCTACCGATATGCAATGTGATAAAAATTGGGCGGTATAAAAATGCAAAAATCTGATATGAACACATGTCATGTTTGTTTGTTTTGTTTTTAGTTACCCGTAGATTGTATACGGAGACTAACTTATGTTGTTGCACGTAGGGCGTGGATTAGTCCAAATCCGTATCCTCTTAGATTTGGGTTTGGGTTGGGTTTAAGAATCGTTACTCTCATTTGAGACTATGATCAACTTAAACGTTTGTTAAGGATACGTTAGTCTAATTTTTTACTAAGATCAACTTAACCATTTGTTAAGGATACGTTAGTCTAATTTTAGACTAAGATCAACTTAACAGGATCATTTAGATCCAACAAAAGAGCGTTTGGGCTCTATTGTTTAGTTTGGGGACATTGCGGTCCATTAGTTTAAGGACATTATGGTCCAAGGTTAAGGACATCATAGTCCATGGGTTTAAGGACCCCACAGTCCAAGATTAAGGACATCATAGTCCAGGGGTTTAAGGACCCCACAGTCCAAGGTTAAGGACATTATAGTCCATAAGTTTAAGGACCCTGTAGTCCATAGAATGTCTGGTTTTCGGGACCCGTCACCTCTCTGAAGACGTTGAAGGATTACAACGACAAATATCAAAGGAGTAAAGAGATGTACCCTTAAACCAATATTGGTTAGGGGAATCTGTAATTGGATTGATTTAAGAATCGTTAATCCCGTTTGGGATTAAGATCAACTTAAATGTTTGTTAAGGATACGTTACTCTAATTTTATACTAAGATCTACTTAACAGGATCATTTAGATCCAACAAAAGAGAATTTGGGCTCTGTTGTTTAGTTTAAGAACATTGCGGTCCAAGTTCAGATACAAACATGGGTTTGGAAATGCACCAGATAGTTATTGGTCATTGGGACCCACCACCTCTCTGAAGACGTTGAAGAATTACAACGACATGTATCAGAGGTGTGAAGAGATATACCCTTGAACCAAAGTTGATTGAAAGGCTCTGGTTTTTGCTTTGAATGTCATATGAGATGACCAATTTCGGAAGACAAGAGTGTATTTGAGGTTCAGTCAAAAGGGAGGGTCCTGCCTCTGGAGGACTTAGCTAATTTGGGCTAAGATTGCCTCAAATATAGTGTTAAAACACTAAAGTAGACTCATCTATCACGTGCTCCCACGTGATGCGCTTAAAATAATGTTATACACTAAGAATGCAGCGCACAAAATAGTGTTAAACACTAAAAAAAGAAGCGCTCACGTGGGGTCACGTGAGGCGCCTGAGTGTTGGGCCCAAACTTCCTTTATTTTATTCTCAGAATATGCAAGTAAGTGTTAAACACTTTGCCTTTATGACCATCACGTGTGGACACATGATGGGTATCCTTGATTTGGATATTAAAGTGTTTGTTAAGGGTCACGTAGGGACACGTGAGGGCACCCAAAGTCTGTTCTGCCTTTATTTTGAGAAGTTTGTTCAAGGATCACGTGGGAGCACGTGACCTAATCTTATTCATTCTCTTTTGATCATTGAGGGGGAGAGTCATGTGTTGCCACGTGATCATGTTAGGTACTTGATCTTTTTACGTGCATGAAAAGTCTAGGTCTCTTGTTTAAGAATTAAATTCTTTTATAGGGTTAAACCCTAATTTTATTGGAGAAATTAAATTCCTATGCATTTGGAAGAATTAAATTCTTTTATAGGGTTAAACTCTAATTTTATTGGAGGAATTAAATTCCTATGTATTTTGTGGGAGAATATAATTCTCTGAACTTAGGTATTCTCTTAGGTTTTAGATCTGCATGGCAGAATCTCCCCGATGAGAATTAAATTCTCAACTTATGGAGAGATCTGCTTCTGCAGACCTTCAACCAAATGAAGAACTAAGTTCTTATTCAGAAGAGTTAAACTCTTAGTTTGAGAATTAAATTCTCTTTTTATTTTGTGGGGGCTTATAGAATGATCTCTTTCCCTCTCTTACCTAGGATTTCTTTCTTTTCTGAAGAGACCTTCTTTTCTCTCTAGAGAATTAATTTCTCTTTTCTTTTTTGCATTCTCTCTCCGTTGTTGTATCTCTCCTTTTCTCTTCTCTTCTCTTCTTGGCTCCTATTTATAGGAGAAAGAAAAGAATCGGTTCGTTTTGTCAATCTTTCATTGAAAGATTTTGATTGATTTTGTAACCAACATGATCTTTTAGATCATTCGGTGAATTTTATTCACCATTGGATTTTTAATCCAAAAGATATTTTATTTGTTGTTCCTGGCAGATTTTAGGAAAATATTTCCTTGTATAGAATCTTTCTATAAATTGGTGATTTTTAATCACCATTGGATTTTTAATCCAACGGTGCTCCACTTTATAGAGCGCAGTTCTTTTTTTTTGGAAAGTTCTAGAGAAATATTTTTCCAATTAGGTTTTTTCCCCTTTTTATTAGAATTTAATTCTATTGTTCAGAGGGTTTAAGAGTTTATCACGTGTTGGTACGTGACCCCACTTGATTAAGCATTTCATTTAGATTTTAATTCAGTGTCTACGGACTTTGCCTGTAAATGGTCACGTGTCTTCACGTGAGACCTGGTCATGTGTGGGCACGCGTCCCCACTAACACAGCATTTCCAATTTGTTTATTTTGTTTTGTGTCTACAAGCTTTGCCTATAAATGGTCACGTGTCTGCACGTGAAGCCTGGTCACGTGTGAGCGCGTGATGCCTGTTTTTTTAGGATTCTCCCCTTTTTTGCAAGGGAACAAGTAGCTCTTGGCCGAAAATTTTGGTGGGAACAAATGCCCCCCACTACTTTGCCCACGTAAGCATGTATGTGGGTGAAGTAGTGCAGAGTTACACATGGCAATAGAATTGATGGCTTAAGAGACAAGTTTAGGGTCTTTGTAACCTAAGACTTTTTCCATCTTCATGAGCCGTAAGGGTTTCAAGAAGGATTTTCTTCTTATGAGTCGAAAGGATCCCGTAGGTGTAAATTCTCCCTAGAAATCGTGAGGATTTCTAAGTGTTCATCACCTCCATGAGTAGTAAGGATCTCACTCGGGTATTTTCCCTTACGAAACGTGAGGACCCGTAAGTAGCTTCTTTATTTCATTCGCGAATGTGGCTTTAGCAAATGTGGCCCGCAGATGGTCCATCTTGACCTTCTTGTAGAGCAGCGATGGCTTAGGAAACAGGTTCAGATCTGCCGCCTAAGACTTTTCAACTTTATGAGCCGTGAGGGTCTCATAAAGACTTTTCTCCCTACGAGTCGAGAGGATCTCATAGGTATATTTTCTCCCCAGGAGTCGTGAGGACTTCTGAGTGTGTGTTTTCTCTTGAGAGTCTTATGGATCTCACAAGAGAATTTTTCCCGCTTACAAGACGAGAGGACTCATAAGTGGTTGTTTCCCGCCTTGTCAAGATTCGACTTTGGAGAGTGTGGCCCGTGAATAGTATGCAATAGTCCATCTTGGACCGACTTGCAGGGCCCCAGTGCTTAGGAAACAGGTCTTTATCCCCATTGCCTAAGGCTTTTCCCTACGAGTCGAGAAGTTCTTGCAAGGACACTAATATCCTCACGGGTTGAGACGAATCGAGAAGTTCTCGTAAGGGTTTCCTAACGTCACAGTTAACTCCTGCTAATAGAAGTCCGTTAGGGTCTGTGGTACTAGGGTTTTCTACCCGTCGCGTTGGCTGGTGTATTCCTCGATGCATAATATTGTTGTTCGAGTATCCCCGCGACTGTCGTGTCTCTGATCCCTTCGGGGGCTGGACAAGACGACTTCAAGCAATCTTCCAGGTAATATTACCATCGAAAGGGCAAGCGTTAGGGATATTCCATGTCGCTTTTTACTTGAGGTTAGGCTCGGTTTGGGAGCCCCGATGAGTCATGACCACTCCGCGCTGATGTGGGATGATCTCCGATAGTCTTTCAGGTTTTATATGAGTTGTCGTCAAGACCCTGAAGCTAGGAATATTGCCTTCACTTCGTTTGCTAGAATTGCGTCTGCTGTATCGAGACGAATGTCGTGGTTGTCTCTAGGTTGTTGGTGAACCGTCGAGGCTTGGAACTAGGGACTTTGCCATGTCTCCATTGTTGGTGTCGCGTCTGCATCCTGTTGGAGGAAGAACGCTGGAGTGATATCGCGTCTGCTGTATCGGGACGAACGTCGAGGTGGTCTCTAGGTTGTTGGTGAACCGTCGGGACCTGGAACTAGGGACTTTGTCGTGGCTCCGTTGTTGGTGTCACATATTCCTGCAAAGACACTGATTTCTCCGCGGGTTGACACGAATCGAGATGCTCTCGTCAAGGATGCTGATTTCCTTGAATCGAAGTATTTGCCAAGGACACTGATTTCCCTGGGGGTTGAAACGAATCGAGGTATTCCTCCAAAGACACTGATTTCCTTGCGGGTCGACGCGAATCGAGATGCTCTCGTCAAGGACGCTGATTTCCTTGAATCGAGGTTTTTGCCAAGGACACTGATTTTCTTGGAGTTGAGACGAATCGAGAGATTCCTGTAATGACACTGATTTTCTTGCGGGTCGACGCGAATCGAGATGCTCTCGCCAAGGGCGCTGATTTCCCTGAATCGGGGTTTTGCCAAGGACTCTGATTTCCTCGGAATTGAGACGAATCGAGGTATTCCTGCAAAGACACTGATTTCCTTGCGGGTCAACGCGAATCAAGATGCTCTCGTCAAGGACGATGTTTTCCCTGGATCGAGGTTTTGCCAAGGACACTGATTTCTTTGGAGTTGAGACGAATCGAAGCATTCCTGCAAAGAAGTTAATTTCCTTACGGGTCGACGCGAATCAAGATACTCTCGCCAAGGACGCTGATTTCCCTGAATCGAGGTTTTGCCAAGGACACCGATTTCCCCGGAGTTGAGACGAATCGAGGTATTCCTGCAAAGATACTAATTTCATTACGGTTCGACGCGAATCGAGATGCTCTCGTTAAGGACGTTGATTTCCCTGGATCGAGCTTTTGCCAAGGACACTGATTTCCTCGGAGTTGAGAAGAATCGAGGTATTCCTGCAAAGACACTGATTTCCTTGCAGGTCGACGCGAATTGAGATGCTCTCGTCAAGGACGCTGATTTCCCTGAATCGAGGTTTTTGCCAAGGACACTGATTTCCCTGGGGGTTGAGACGAATCGAGGTGTTCTTGCAAAGACACCGATTTCCTTACGGGTCGACGTGAATCGAGATGCTCTCCTCAAGGATCCTGATTTCCCGGAATCGAGGTTTTTGCCAAGGACACTTATTTTTCGGGGTTGGTTGACTTGTTTCCGAGACGGAGCGTTGATCCGGCGGGGAGGTCATTGGTTGACTCTAAGTTGTCTGTGGACCGTAGAGTCTTGGAACTAGGGACCTTGCCATGGCTCCGCTTGATTGTCGCGTCCGAATCCTGCTGAAATAAGGAGGAACGCTGTCGTGGGTCTACAGGCTATAGATGCGGCCGTCGAGACTTGGAACTAGGGACTCTGTCATGGCTCCGAGATTGATTGTCGCTTCCGAATCCTACTGGACTGAAGAGGAACGCTGTTGTGGGTCACCAGGCTGTAGATGTGGCCGTCGAGACTTGGCTCTCTTTCTGATGGAGCCTGGTGGGATGATATGGTTCCCTCTTTGTTTGTGCCCCTAGATTGTATACAAGGATCGATGTGATCTCACCTGTAGGGCAAGAAGTTTCGCTTCATTTTTTTTATTTCTTTCCGCCATGCTCTATCATTTCAGCTTTTTATATCGCGAAAGTCGCGATTGCCCAATCATTTCGATTATTTTTCGCGGTGCCTAATCATTTCGGCTATTTTTCTTTTTACTCGCTGCTTTTTATTGCGAGTTGCCCAACCATTTCGGCTATTTTGTATGCATATATTTTACTTGCTGATTTTGTTGCAAGTTCCCCATCATTTCGGCTATTTCATATGCATTTTTTGCTCGCTGATTTTTATCACGAGTATGGAACTTGGAATCCGGTGCCAGTCTTAGCATCAGCATCGCTGCGACTGGAATATGATACCGATTTAGGCATCAGCATCGCTACCACTGGGACATTGCCAGGAGTGAATCATCATTTGCCTCAGTCGATGTCGAACAAAGGTGGCTTAGCAAACAGGGTTAGGATCCTGTTGACTAAGGCTTTTTGACTTTACGAGCCGTAAGGGTCTCATAAAGGTATTTCTCCCTACGAGTCGTAAGGATCTTGTAGGTGTCGTTTCTCCTTAAGAATCGTGAGGATTCCTAACTGTATGTTCTCTTGTAAGTCGTAAGGATCTTGCAAGAGTGTTTTCTTCTTATAAGTCGAGAGGACTTACAAGGGTCGTTCACCATGTAAGCATATCTCTAGTCGTTGTTGGGACTCTGTTAGGGAAATGTTTATCCGTGCCCGTAGATTGTATACAAGAGTCAATATTGAACCGCTTGTAGGGAAGAATCAGGGTGTATGACGGCTTAAGAACAGGTTCGGATCCCTATAGCTTAAGGTTTTTGAATCCTATGAGCCGTGAGGGTCTTATAGTGGAATTCTCCTTACGAGTCATGAGAATCTCGTAAGTGTGTTTTCTTCTTAGGAATCGTGGGGATTCCTAAGTGTGTTGCTCCCTTGTGAGTCGTAAGGATCTCACACAGGTATTTTCTCCTTACAGGTCGAGAGGACCTTGCAAGTTTCTTTTAACGAGATTGCGCCCTTTTCGAGTTTTCACAAACTCGCCGATAGTCCTGCTGTTTTTACTCATAGAGCCCTTTCGGGTTTTCATCCGTGCCCATTTTGCTTGTGGACAAACCGTTTTTTTTCTTTTTTTTCTTTTTTTTACGAGTCTGCGCCCTTTCGGGTTTTCAAAATAATCGCCGGTAGTCCTGTTGTTTTTACTCACGGCGCCCTTTCAGATTTTTCATCCGTGCCCATTTTGCTTGTAGACATACCGTTTTTTTTGTCAGCCTTGAGATGCTACGGTCCGTAGTAGTATATAGACGTCTCGATCAGTTGAAAGTTTTAGGACATTGCGGTCCATCATTAGTTTAGGGATGTTTCGGTCCGTTGTTAGTTTTAGGGCATTGCGGTCCATCGTTAGTTTAGGGGCGTTTCGGTCCGTTGTTAGTTTAGGGACATTTCGGTTAATTGAACATTGCGGTCCATCGTTAGTATAGGGACGTTTTAGTCCACAGTAGCTTTGAGGCGGAGTTTCGCCAGATGCTCTATGAACAAGTAGGTTCCTCCTTGATAGACATTGTCACATAATCCAAGGATTTTGGCACTGCTACTACCCCCAGCTCCTCTACGTTATCTTCTAGCGCTGAGTGAGCTTCCTTGTTGCCTAACGACGAAAAAGAGATCATGTGGAAACTTTCCACATAACCTTCGGGTTCCTCTAACAAGTCGTCTCCCTCATCTTTGTTGTTATTTTCACTTTCAAGGATGTGATTGAGAAACTCTTGAAGTGTGACTGGGGTTCGCGCGTTCTGGTTGTATTCTTCCAGCGCATCAATATGCTTTTGCAAGTCCGTGCGCTTATCATCAGGCTTCACGGGCTTCTTCTTCTTTGAAGACTTTGACGGGTGGGCCAGAGTGTTTTGACCATCGCTACCAATTCTCGACGTTGGGCGCGGTTTTAGCACTCCCTCGATGATCTCAGGCTCTAGCGGGCTTTTCCACCTGATTGCCAAGCATGTATGAAGATCCTTCAGCATTCTTTTCATCTTGGCTGAAAGAACGACCTTCCATGGAGCTTCTTCTATGAATGAGCACGATGCTCCCGGCATGTCCATCTTTTTCGGAGCATGTAGTTGTTGCGGGTTCACCTTCCAATTTTTAGACAACACGAATTTGTCTTGTTGGTATTGGTCTTCAACCCAGTTTTTGAAGACATAGCAATTTTCGAGTGGGTCACCTAATATTCGGTGGTAGGGACAATAGTTAGGATGGTTGACGTCACCAGGTTGTGACGGATGTCTGGAATCTGGCAGGGTGATGAGCCCATTGCGCACTTCCAGTTCAAACAGTTTCCTTGTTTTATCCCGGGGAAACGAGTAAGGACGTCTCAACTTCTCATCGAGGGATTGCCTCTTGTTGCTTTGGCGAACAACCGGTCTCGGGCCACTCGGTTGTTGTTGAGCGTTGGCGACGAAGATAGCTTTCCCTTTACCCCTTTCGTTTCGAAGCTCCAACTTCGAAGAAGAGGGTCTATAACCCATCTGATCCATTTGGGTCAGTTTGTCAATCAAGGCATGGAAAGTAGTTGGCTTGAAGAACATCATGAATTGTGAAATGGTCGCCTGAGGGTCGAGGGTCCCTACGAACATGCCTACCGCAAGAGCTTCTTCGATGCGTTGTTCGCACATCGACCATAGATTCCGCCATCGAATGGCGTATTGCGCCCATGTTTCGTATGGCTTCACTCTGGCATTAATTAATGCAGTGATCGGGGTGCACTCGCTAGCGCTTGCGAACCTCTACGTGAATAGTAACTCCATTTCTGCAAATGTCTTAACGGACTCGTTCGGGAGCTCGGAGTACCATTCAAACATTGTCTCCGACAAACTTCCAACAAACTGGCGAAGCAATAGTTTTTCATCCCCTCCAGTGTTGCCACACAAAGCCCTGAATTGAGCAACGTGCTGGTGTGGATTCCCCGTCCCCTTATATACATGGAATTTGGGGATCGTGTATCCCGGCGGTACTTTATTTGGTCGTACCAATCCGGATAGGGTCTTCCAGTCTTAACAATTTGCCCAGCCGCTTCACTCGCCTGATGAACTCGTAACTGCTAAGCGATGTAATCATCCAGGGCTGCTTTTGAGATGGTCTCCTCTTTGGCTGCTGAACAAGCCGGAAGAGGGTTTGGCATCTCTCCTCGGTCGTCTTCGAGGATAATCGGAGGATCTTCAGCTGGAGGATCCGGCTGGATCATCATGCCCACCATATCTTAGAATAGAAGGGCCATTTGTTTTATGTTGGCCGCTTGTTCCGCAGCCTCTTTGTCCTTTTTCTCAAGCATTCTCCGAAGGAATTCCGCATTTGTTTCCTGTTCACGACGCTACTCCGATGATATATCCGGGCTTGCTTTTGGCCCAGTGAGTGCGGTCATCTATGTTAGCATCTCCTGGAGCTTCTGTTGTTGCTTCTGAGCCCTTGTTACAGATCTGATGAGTGGTCGATAACCCGTAGAGATACAGCTATCCTCTTTCCCGGATGTCATATAGACAATGTGCACCACCATGCCCCCAGACTTAGGGCGTTTAGATTCAGTGTCCTTGAGATTCGTCGCAGACACAGGGATTTTCTCCGGCCTTCTCTTTTTGTGCACTGATGATGTTGAGGGGGCCGTTGCAGTGGGCACCCAAACAAATGACACCTTCTATGGCTTAACAGAGTGATCCTTCTCTTTCCAAACCTTTATCTCCTTCGGTCAGCGGGAGTAATCTTGATCGATAACCGAGTCTTGGACTTGGCGCCAAACCTTGTAAATTTTATAGGACAGCCACTGAGGGGGCTGCTCCAACTTCACCTTTGTAACGTTCTCCATAGATGGAGGAGACTTTTTCAGCACGGCAGTTGACGAATTCCTACGCACCCTGTTAAGTAGTTCAAAGCTGTTCCCAGTTGGAACAGCAGCATCAACTTCCACCGTTGGAGCTAGCGGAGTCGGTCCAGAGGGTGAACTGCCCCCAGCTTTCCTCACTCGGCGCCAGTGGCGACGTCGAGCATGTCGTGCGGCCGGGATCACCTCCGCTGTTGGATGAGCTTCCTCTTGCCCATTACTTTGAGGGGAGACTGTTATTGGCGCTAGCCTGTCGAAGACTGACGTCCGTTGAGAAAGGATTATCAGTCTTGCGAAGGCCCACTTTTAAACAGGGGAAGCAGCCTTGGTGACTTCATTTGGAGCAGGAGCCGAAACAGTCAATCTTGTAAAGTCCAACTCCTTAGCAGGGGAAGCCGCTTTGGCGGCTTCAAGAGCAGGAATGGCTATCCTGTTCGAGATAACTTCTTCCGGTATCGCGGGCTTCTTCACAGGCTCATTGGAGTTTTGGCCTAAGCTGTTGAAAACTGAGGCGGTGGACTTGGGCGACCCGTTGAGAGGGTCCGCAGTAGTTGCAAGCCGATCAAAGACCGACTTCTTGGGAGCTTCTTGCGATGGTACATGAGCGTTGAAGCTCGTTGGCGGGAGAATGGTCCCGAAGAACAATCCAGTGGTGGCCTGAGTCACCTGTTCCACCGGCATAGCGAAGATGGAGGCCGCTTGGGGCCCGTAAGTCATTCCTCCGGACGGGATGAAGCGGGAGCTACAGTTGCAGTTAGTGCAGTTTGAAGCCATTGATCTTCTATTTTCTGCACGGAGCAAGATACCAAATCTTAGTACTTAAAATCCAAAGGCAACCATGTCAAACCACAACTTGTTCGCGAAACACGACACGCGAAGTGTGGAGTGGAAAGAAGAAGAGGTCCCACCGGGCATGCCAGAATCTATTCTCCGCTGAAAAGACACGACCGGGACGTTGGGACGTCCGGCCTGAATTTCGAGGGCAGATGCGAATTGGTGCTATCCGTCTACCTCTCCGAAGATGCCAAGTTGATTTATGACACCATGTATCGAAGGTTTAGACGGATGCGGCCGTTGTAGCAAACTTCGTCATATTCCCTCTCATTTGAGGGGGTTTTGATTTTGGGGACGCTCTTCCTTGCAGGCGCAAGCCCCTACAGTTAATTACTCTACCGTATCGCTGTAACTACTTTCTCCTTCTCCAGATGGTCACTTCATGTCGTGTGTGTTTTTTTGTTTTTGGTTGCCCATGGATTGTATACGGAGACTAATTTATGTTGTCGCCCGTAGAGCGTGGATTAGTCCAAATCCGTATCTTCTTAGATTTGGGTTTGGGTTGGGTTTAAGGATCGTTACTATCATTTGAGACTAAGATCAACTTAAACTTTTGTTAAGGATACGTTAGTCTAATTTTAGACTAAGATCAACTTAACCATTTGTTAAGAATACGTTAGTCTAATTTTAGACTAAGATCAACTTAACAGGATCATTTAGATCCAACAAAAGAGCGTTCGGGCTCTATTGTTTAGTTTAGGGACATTGCGGTCCATTAGTTTAAGGACATTACGGTCCAAGGTTAAGGACATCATAGTCCATGGGTTTAAGGACCCCACAGTCCAAGGTTAAGGACATCATAGTCCATGGGTTTAAGGACCCCACAGTCCAAGGTTAAGGACATCATAGTCCATGGGTTTAAGGACCCACAGTCCATAGAATGTCTGGTTATCGCGACCCGTCACCTCTCTGAAGACGTTGAAGTATTACAACGATAAATATCAGAAGAGTAAAGAGATATACCCTTGAACCAATATTGCTTGGGGGATTCTGTAGTTGGATTGATTTAAGGATCGTTAATCTCATTTGGGATTAAGATTAACTTAAATGTTTGTTAAGGATACGTTAGTCTAATTTTAGACTAAGATCTAATTAACAGGATCATTTAGATCCAACAAAAGAGTATTTGGGCTCTGTTGTTTAGTTTAGGGACATTGCGGTCCAAGTTCAGATGCAAACATAGGTTTGGAAATGCACCAGATACTTATTGGTCATTGGGACCCACCACCTCTCTGAAGACGTTGAAGAATTACAACGACATGTATCAGAGGTGTGAAGAGATGTACCCTTGAACCAAAGTTGATTGAAAGGCTCTGGGTTTTGCTTTGAATGTCATATGAGATGACCAATTTCGGAAGACAAGAGTGCATTTGAGGTTCAGTCAAAAGGGAGGGTCCTGTCTCTGGAAGACTTAGCTAATTTGGACTAAGATTGCCTTGAATATAGTGTTAAACACTAAAGTAGACTCATCTATCACATGCTCCCACGTGATGCGCTTAAAATAGTGTTAAACACTAAGGATGCAGCGCACAAAATAGTGTTAAACACTAAAAAAAGAAGCGCTCACGTAGGGTCGCGTGAGGCGCCTGAGTGTTGAGCCCAAACTTCCTTTATTTTATTCTCAGAATATGCAAGTAAGTGTTAAACACTTTGAATTTATGACCATCACATGATGGGTATCAATGGTTTGGATATTAAAGTGTTTGTTAAGGGTCACGTGGGGACACGTGAGAGCGTCCAAAGTCTGTTCTGCCTTTATTTTGAGAAGTTTGTTCAAGGGTCACGTGGGAACATGTGACCTAATCTTATTCATTCTCTTTTGATCATTGAGGGGGAGAGTCACGTGTTGCCACGTGATCATATTGGGTACTTGATTTTTTTACGTGCATGAAAAGTCTAGGTCCCTTGTTTAAGAATTAAATTCTTTTATAGGGATAAACCCTAATTTTATTGGAGAAATTAAATTCCTATGCATTTGGAAGAATTAAATTCTTTTATAGGGTTAAACCCTAATTTTATTGGAAGAATTAAATTCCTATGTATTTTGTGGGAAATTCTCTGAACTTAGATCTTCTCTTAGGTTTTAGATCTGCATGGCAGAATCTTCCCGATGAGAATTAAATTCTCAACTTATGGTGAGATCTTTTTCTGCAGACCTTCAACCAAAAGAAGAACTAAGTTCTTATTCAGACGCGTTAAACTCTTAGTTTGAGAATTAAATTCTCTTTTTATTTTGTGGGAGCTTATAGGATGATCTCTTTTCCTCTCTTACCTAGAATTTTTTTCTTTTCTGAAGAGACCTTTTTTTTCTCTGGAGAATTAAATTCTATTTTCTTTTTTATATTCTTTCTCTGTTGTTGTATCTCTCCTTTTCTCTTCTCTTCTTGGCTCCTATTTATAGGAGAAAGAAAAGAACCAGTTTGTTTTGTCAATCTGTCATTGAAAGATTTTGATTGATTTTGTAACCAACATGATCTTTTAGATCACTCGGTGAATTTTATTCACCATTGGATTTTTAATCCAAAAGATATTTTATTTGTTGTTCCTGGCAGATTTTAGGAAAATATTTCCTTGTATGGAATCTTTCAATAAATTGGTGATTTTTAATCACCATTGGATTTTTAATCCAATGGTGCTCCACTTTACAGAGCGCGATTCTTTTTTTGTTTGGAAAGATCTAGAGAAATATTTTTCCAATTAGGGTTTTTGTTTCCCTTTTTAATTAGATTTAATTCTATTGTTCAGAGGGTTTAAGAGTTTATCACGTGTTGGCACATGACCTCACTTGATTAAGCATTTCATTTAGAATTTAATTCAGTGTCTATAGGGTTTGCCTATAAATGGTCACGTGTCTGCACGTGAGACCTGGTCACGTGTGGGCACGTAACCCCACTAACACAGCATTTCCAATTTGTTTATTTTGTTCTGTGTCTACAAACTTTGCCTGTAAATGGTCACGTGTCTGCACGTGAGGCCTGGTCACGTGTGAGCACGTGATGCCTGTTTTTTGAGGATTCTCCCCCTTTTTTGCAACGTAACAAGTAGCTCTTGGCCGAAAATTTTGGTGGGAACAATAACAAAAATAGATAAATTATCATATCTATTCCTTTTACTTGATCTATTTCTCTTTTGGGACTTACTGAGCGATTGTTCGCTGACGACATTCATATCTCTTCTTTCTTTAGAATGTTGTCAGAAGGACCCGACTCTCAGGAGATCGAGCCCAACCAGGATGATTTAGAGCACTTTACTGAGGATTCGGAGTTTTTGTTCACATGTACTTACTTTACTTTCAGTTCATTTGCCATTGTTTAGGCATCACTATCCAGCATTGTATTTACTTTCCAGTTGTATGTAAAGAATGTTTAATCAATAAAAAGTTGTTGTTTATTTATATCTCTTGTCATTTCTTGTAAACATTTATTATATTGCTTATTTAGGCTTAACGTGTTTACTTCTGAGTAAATACTTCGTTGGCCTCGCCATGTCTACTTCGCTGTACAGTGGGAAGCGGGGTGTGACAAAACGTCGAGCTAATGGATACCTGCCCTAGATGAAGACGATGTTAGTCTAGTGCTCTCCCATTGTAAGGTTTGTTCGGTGAGATCTTCCAGAAATTGCCAATCTTCGCCATCGTTTTTTGACATGAAATGGCTTTGACAAATGATTTCAAGCATTTGTTTTGTCGCAGGATTAACACTCTCATATATAATTTGGCAAAATTGTTATCTATCAATTCCGTGATGAGGGCATTGTATAAGAAGATTCTTAAACCGTTCAAAGCATTTCCAGAATGATTCGTTGGGAAGTTGGGTAAACTGGTTAATCTCGCTTCGAACACGGAAGGTTTTGTGATGAGGATAAAATTTCTTAAGGAATACTATAACGAATTCATCCCATTTAGCGATAGAATGTGCGGCAGTGATACAAAGCCATTTTTCTGCTAGATCGCACAAGGTAAACGGAGAAGACGTAATCACAGTGCATCCCTTGAAAGTTGGGTTGTGCTCATCATTGTACATATGTTTTCGAATTTGGTTATAAAAATGTATGCGTTTTCGGATTCAAGCCCGTGAAATTTGGACAACAAGTTGATGAAGTGGGGTTTAATTTCGAAATTATCCCCATTGGCTAGTGAAAGAGACAGACAAGTAGGAAGGGGTCCACGTACGGGGTAGCATCTTTCTTAGAGAGAGATGCGCAGTGGATTCTGCGCACCTACGGGTGGTGTTGTTTAAATCTGATGGAGATTCGTCCATCATGGAAGATGGGGTGGGTGGAGGAGAGATAGAAGATGAAGAAGTACCGACTTCGGAATCGATAGAAAAAAGACGGACTAGACGAGCACTAGAATTCCATGTCCAGCCGATCATGCACTAAGCGGGTTTAGTGCACGTGACAGCATATGTGAGAACGATTGTAAGAAGGTTTGTTTTGAAAAAGGTCGGACGTGAGGCTTGACTCAACAAATCACAAAATGCACAATCAATCCCTATAGCTAGGATCACCTAGGTCAAGTCACTAGACCGCTTCTAGACTTCCAAAGGACAAATCGTAAGATCAATCCTCTACCATCTCTTAATCACTCTTGTGGTCAGGTAAGTGGGAGGTCTCCGTTATACAAATCACCGAAATAGCGAGCCTAATTAAGTAACCGGTTTCCTTAGTCACACTTGCTTAGACACCATAAGAGAAATACGGATAAGCGATAGATTACCCATGACCCTCCTCTGTCCTAATTGAGCGCGACGGTCCTTAGAGACTTGGTCTATATATTTTTTTAATTAATGTAGGGTAATAGTATGCTCGTTTTGTGATTTGTGAGGCCTAGGAAGTGTGATGAAATCCCCACCTAATCTGGATTTGGGTTATTGCCCCTTAATGTCCAGTTTAGATATGCACAAACAAACCGATATCAAAACACGCAAAAAGATTTTTTTTAAGCGGCGATATTTGCAAAGAATCCTACAGAAAAAATCAGATTATTGGAGCTTAAATGAGAGAGAAAGATCTTAGAAAAATACCAGAGGATTTTTGGGCCGCAATTCCCCCAAACCGCCGCGGTTCCACCGCAAAACTCATATTTCTGCCGCGGTTCCGCCGCAAGGTGGTAGGATAGTTTGCCAATTTTTCTTAAGGCCTCTCTCCTATGCTCCTCCGGTCTACGTTGAAAGTCTCTGAATCTTTGTTTCCTTACTCCAGTTACTCCAGATTTCCTTACAAAACTCGCACAATAATCGTTAGACACACAAGATGCGGTTTTGGTTCTCTTTTATATTATGTTCGCTGGATTTTATAAGAAATCAACCCGAATAATAAGAAAAAAAATTACAACCGTTTCCCCGGCAACGGTGCCATTTGATTGATCGTTAAAAAGTGTTTTGTAAAGTAACCGCAATCAAGACGGTGTCGCTAGTAGTTAGCCGCGATGAGTACGGGTCGTCCGCAGGGAAACGTGAACCCTTTGTTTTGCTTTAGACGAGTTGATTGAAGATGGGATGGTTGTTTTGTCGTTACGGATATAAGATTTATAAAGAAAAGGCTTGTAGGGTTCATAGGACTTGGTAGTAATGGATGAATAATTAAAAATGACTCCTTTATCTTTTAACAGTTTAAAAATAGATCGATAGTGATGAATGTAGATTAGGGTTCTTAGAAGAAACTAGGGTTTCCCTACTACTAACGCTTGTCCTTGCATTGATCTCTATTCATGTCTAGCCCTTAACAAAAGAAGTGTTAAACCAATCTCAAATCGTGGTCGTGACTATCAATAAATTGGTAGCGCGCCCTATAAGGATGTTAATATTTATTTTGCTAAAATTTATAAACTTTAAAATGTATAAAAAGAAGTTAAAAGATTTTATCATCTATGATTCTACCCTATCCTACGAACCCTAGCAAGTTAGGAATTACTCGCTCATGGTTAAAGATTTAGAAGAAATGTTGAATGAAAACATGATTAAGATGTAGAAATGTAAGTGCAGAAAGTAAGTACGGAAATTAATTGCAAAAAAAATAATAAAAATACTACTTTTATTAATCAACTATTGCATTTACAATTTTACTCCTTAAAAAGTAGATTACAAGAACCCCTAGTTTTCTCTAGATCTCTCTCTTGTTGGAAGTAGATGAATAGCTGATGATCACTCGGATACGTGGATCTCTTGATCTCTTCGATGATCATTTTCAATGTGCAGCTCTCGGTCCCTTATATAGTCTCATAAACTAGAAACCCTAGATTCCATCTGTGAATATATGCTGTTAAAATCAAATCCCCGAAATATCACATCCAATAGCCTAGATTGCGCCGCAGAACCGCCGCATATAACCTTGTTTGGCCGCGGTTCCGCCGCAACCTAGTGGCATCAAGTTTTGGGATTTTGTCCGGTATCATCTGTTGCCATGTGAATATCTTTTTGATATCTAGATTCTGAAAATAATGCTCTGAGTCTCTGCCGTTGCTAGATCTCTTGATTTGCTTCTATGTTTTTGGCGGTTTCGATTCCGACATCCTGATTTAACTCGGATCTCTTACTTGAATTCCAGACCTGAGCTAATATATGCACAATATCTCAAGTCATAGTGTTAGTAGCATTTGGTATTTTTGAGATATTATCCTAACCATTTAAATGATATAATATCTTAAGAATATTGATTAGAAATATTTGATATGATATGCATATTTTAATTACTAAGATTTCATATAAATATTATATGCGTATATTTTCCCTTATTATGTTAATTATAATGTAGAAATATATGATAATAACTTTTTACAAATAAACCCCCATATGTTATATATTTACAATAAACACCTTTTAATACTTAACAATAGTAGGGAAAATGTTCAATCAAATGTGCAATATTTTAGACTAATCATTGACTCACTTCTGGGATTGGCAGATAACTTGCCGCACTCGTAGGGGTCTTGGTTATACATTGCACAGGCTATCCACACGACCGGGGAACGTCGGGTCTCATTTGCGACTCAAATGAAACCTGGGGCTCCTAGATTATCCGTTATTCGTTGTTGCTTTTCGCTTTTCTGTGATGTTGCTTATATCATGGCTGGGACGAATGTTATATATATATTTATATATACTAGTAGATATTGTATATGTTTTGCATCCTCACTAGTCCAACCCCTTCTCTGCCGTTAACCTAACGGTGCATGACGGGACCCCGTAGCGAATACGGATGGTATATACGTACATTGTATTTTCGTTCTTTTCTGGTGTGATAGGGATTAATTGATGAGACCGCACTGATTTTGATTAATGCAAGGAAAATAAACCTAAAAGATGTTGTTAGAACAAATTTCGAAAAACTGTAGTTGTATTCTTTTGCTTTGAATAGTGGTATTCGTTCAGGAATATCCAGCACCTCGTTCTAGCAGGCAAGAGCCTAGATCCCTTCACGGGGAGTGACCTCTTGAGTGAAAGTTTATGATACTGTAGATTACTCGGTTTTCTTCAAAACCACAAGTTTTCAAATGCGGAGCATAAACCACTCCTTTTCAAAACTTCTCGGGTTCCTTCAACGATACCAAGTTCATTACGTTAAAGGTTTTTTGCCAAAAACCAGCCGTAGCCCTCCATCATTTCCTATAAGTAGTGCTCAGTATTCGTGCTGCGTATGTTGGCATTGTCAAGGCATAGTGTATGGTAGCTAAGTATTACTTGTTTGTAGCATTGGATGTGATTGGTTAAGACAGTCGTACGGTCATGTTGGCATTGTCAAGGACTCGTACGGGTGGGTTTAATGCAATCAAGATAATGACGGGTTGAACTTGACTAGGACCCTTTGATATGTTGGCAATGTTAATATCACTTGGATCCTAGAGGCAAAAACCACATCGGGGGTTTCAAATATACAGGAAACTTGCTAGCGTTGCATACCTTCTGGAGTGTGGTGACTTGAGTGGTTTCCATCTAGTTTATCACGCAATAATAGCTGGATCCCGATCCCACTGATGAGTAGGATTACTTTTGGGAGATATTTTTCACTTCACAATTAGCTGACCTATTACGTATCTAGAAAGGTGTTAACGGGGCCACGCCTCTACGGAAACGAGATTTATTTTAATTAGGTTCATGCGAGAGCACGGGGAACCTCCCTCGGAGTACCAACACTGACCTGGCTGAACGGTTAGTGAACTTGTAAGGTGTTAATGATCTCGACTCCTTTTAAGGTTTGAAAGAGAATTCGAGAAAATAGTGGAAGCCATCCTAATTAGATAAAGTAATTAACCAATCTAATCTAGGTTAGAGTGCACGCTTGGTGTTTCTTTTCTCTCTCTCTCTCTCTCTCTTTGGCAATGACCATGACCTGACCTTAAACTAAAACTCATGAACCAAGTTAACCGAACCTTCTTAAGCACTTTGGCTTTTGGATTTTCATGGTTCACGAAAAAGTCATATATATCCCTACCGCTCCTACTTCCCCTTTGCTTTTTTCCAGAACACTCCGTATCACTACGAAGATCCATATTGCTTAGGTATGCCATCGTATAGTTACATACGAACTCAAAGAAACTTGTTTCAATTCGAGGATGGTTTCCGGTTCTGGAGAAATTTAATAAATTATTCGGTTGTCTTTTTTGTTTACCTTTTCACAGGTTGCGAGGGCTCCTGGTATTAGGAGAGTACACCTATTACGCTTATTGGATAGTCTTCTTCCAAACCATAGGCAGGTGTCGAAAAGAAGGAAAGGAAGAAAACCAATTAGCCTGAGTATGGTGTACAGAAGGTAAGAAGTAAAGACATATAAAGGGGGTTAGAGTGAAGACAAAGGAAATTGCGACTACTATCATGCACGATGAAGCCGCATATATCTCTGCCACTCCTAATTCCCCTTTACATTTCTCCAAAACACTGTGTATCACTACGAAAATCCATATTGCTTGAATATACCATCATATAGTTACATACGAACTCGAAGAAACTTGTTTCTATTCGAGAATAGTTTCCGGTTCTGGAGAAATTAAATAAATTATTCGGTTGTCTTTTCTCTTCACTTTCTCTTAGGTTGCAAGGGCTCCTAATATTAGGAGAGTACACCTATTACGCTTATTGAATAGTCTTCTTCCAAACCTTAGGTAGGTATCAAAAGATAGGGAAGGAAGAAAACCAATTTGCCTAAGTATGGTGTACATAAGGTAAGAAGTTAAGACATATGAAGGGATTGGAGTGAGGGCAAGAAAATTGTGACTACTGTCATGAATTTGGATGGTGGAAGAGGTATTACTAGGAATACCCGGCCACCCCTCGAAACTTTTTCATGTTTCAGTCTTACTGTACGGTGTTAATTGAAAACTGATTTTCCAATTAGATTCTGACTCCAGGGTATGTATTTACCAGACTTTAATCTCACGTCTGTATGGCATTACAGATGCTGAGTGAGAGTAGAATATTGAGAATTAGGTGATTAGATTCTCAATATATCAGAATTCTTTGTAATTGGTGATATTTGAGAGAATCGCCTGGGTTTTACCCAACAGCAAATATTTGGTTTTGAATATCTGTTGTTATGCACCAATTTCAAACCGATATATCTGTACGTTTATTTTATAAAGTGAGATATAACTTTTTGAAATTATGTTTATGACATTTACCTATATCAGTTGATGGTTAGGTAAGGTGCATTCAATAACGGTGTAATTCTTTTTAACCATGACACGGTTTTCAACCTACGACGCATAGGGTTTAAGTTATCAAACTCAGAGGACTTATACAAAGTATTGTATGTTGTCCGATGTCCATTAGGACAAGGGAGTTGGTACTCGTACTATATTATGTTTATTTATGACTTCTCTGGTTTTAGACACGCATTTCGTTGAAATACAAGGTCCAAATTTTGAGAAGTTATAGGTATAAGAATAAATTAGAGAACCATATGTTGCAAATATCAGGATTCTTCGAGGTGATCGAAATTGTAAATACTTGTGCTAGGTATTCCGTCGTCGGTAATATATTTGAGAACTTGCTTCTCTCTCAGGTTACTCATCCGTGAGTACGCTCCTTGATGAGTAATAATGCTTGGCCTTCTTCCATTTAGTCGATATGCACTGGAAACGACTGCAAGTATTTTGAATCTGGTTCAAATTAAATTAGTTCCTTTGTTTATATATTGGATATAGAATGGATTCATATCTTAACACTGTTAAGGTATATGGGGTAGTCCGGCTTATGCTTAAAACCAGAATCTGGATAAACTCAAGACACGTTTCAGTAATGGAAGTTTGTGGGTTATCCCGGGTTTTGAAGAGGGTTAACATTCGACCATTTGGAGTATCAATAGTTATATTGTTCTTAACTCGCCGCCTCTTTAGTAAAATGAATTCTTTTCAGAAAACACAAGTGGGAGTATGGTAGAACTGGAAGTGATTCCAGAACCACAAACGATTACTGAAAATTTGGTAGAACCTAAAGATTCAATTAGATTCAACAATCCAGTAGCCACTCTGCAGATATGGTGGGTAATCTCAGCCACCCAAGAGGTACTTTGGTCTCCTCAAAGACAGTGACAGGGAGATTTTTGATGACACAAGCTTACCACTACTGCTGTCCTAGACTTTAAGATCTGGCAGGTGGATAAATATAACATCGTTCTAAATTAACTTTAGAATTGCACGTGTATATGAATCTGCCAGAGGGTTGTTGTAGTCAGTGGGAGCAGCGGAAGCGTGGTAGGACAATAGCTTATGTCTATTTATAGACTAAAGTAAATATAGCGGAGATAGATCATCTATTTTTAATGTGACAGTCATAGAGTTTGACTTCATTAGAACAATAGATGGACATGGTAAGAAGTTAGTAGGGAGTCATGTCCTGGGATTTGGATGACGTACTCCTTATAGGAATTGAAATTCCTATACTACGATCGGTTATACTGTGGTTGTCACAAGGTATTTCTCAACATAGGATCTGGATAAAATGTCAGGAATTCTGGTCACTGGATTTATGGTTTTAGATCTAGATTTGGGAAGTGTCCCAATTTGGGTACTTTGACACTATACTAAAGTGTATTAGAATAGACGACTCCTTGCGTGGTGGTGTACCCGCAGATGACTAGAGTCACCCTCTCTAAAGAGATGTCTTTTAGACTGATGAGGAGATGGATTTGCATGATTGATATATCACTTACTTAGGCAATTGAGTCAATCATGAAATGTCAAGTACCACACCAGATATTTCTTTTGCACTAGATGAAACAAACATATATATTAATCCAATCCTGGAGAAACATTAGGAAGCAGTTATGAACATAAGTGGATGTTCTTGGTATATGGTAACGGCAGCCTCCTTTAGGAGGCGGTTATCATTTTAGGCTTTCAAGGTGACCTGGATGACAGAGCGGCTGTCAGAGTTAATAGTTTTCTCTCTTTTAAGGGGCGTCATGTTGGGCAGCTGGTTCAAGCGGATACTGAGGAAGGCATGGCGTAGGATACTGATTAAATTCAGTGTAAGATACGGTCTAAGAAGTTTGTTGGATTTGGAGTTCATTTGTGAACTGGGTCCCATCAGATATCCAAACAAATTCTAAGACATGTATCGCTCATTTCAGGAGATGGTCTTTCTCCGCAAAATTGAGATATAGAAAGATAAAGATAGAAACATTGGAGCGGATCCACTCACTGAGGCTATTTCTCGAACGCAATAGTTTCACAAGTGTGATTTGCGAGACTGGTTAGTAGAGAAGTTGGGTGTTCGGTATTACACGGGCTGTGAGTATACGACACCGCAATAATTAGGCTTAAGTGCAAGTGGGAGATTGTTGTATATAGTACTCTCAAGTCAATTAATGTAATCGCAGGCACGCGATTGTGATGATTGAGGGAGGACCTATACGGGTAGAACAATCTTACTCAAAATGATAGTATGCTATTTGGTTTGTTTTTATCATCATGTACATGCATTATGTAGTATTACATATCACTATTGCATGTTGATAGAGTCTATAGGATTCTTGCTTGACTACCAGCGTTATGATGGCAATCATACAACATAAGCACATCCTTAAATGTCCTTAGTCGTTGGAATATCGATACTGGGCATCGATATTCCAGAGTAGACTGGTGTATACGTTTCTAGACCCCGACGAGGGACGATGGTTGGTCCCACAACCATTGGTCTTTCGCACCTAAGATCGTATATAAGTGATCATTGGGGGTGAGTACACTGGACGGACTCACCGGGACATACTAGATGGTATTATATCTATTGTCAGATAGTAAATTCTCAAGTGATATGAGTATAGGTTAGTCCTTCGACCTGAGATCGTCATTTGTCTCGTGTTAGTTCCCATTGTGCTTTGATTACTACCCTACCATGCCTCAAAGGAATCATGCAAACAGGTTTTAGTTGGGTATAGTCCCGAGCCATATGGAGGCAGTGAGCGGATCGTCGGGGATTCGTCTCTCCCGGTATTGTGGGTTCATGTCACACTGTGCACGATTGGCCAAGGTGGATAAGAATTACTGATGTGGATCAGTAATTTCTCAATGGGTGATGGGCTTCACACTGACACGAAATATCGCGTTATTAGGGGTCTAACTTTATCCAACCCTAGACCCGATATTCGATACTCTTAGACGAATAGACCAGACTGTATGGAGATTGTTACAGATAGGCTCAGTAAGGATCTGGATGAGTTTGCTTGTCAGCCTTCCTTTTCGACAGGTACCGGGTAACCGTTACGTACAGCTAGTGCCGCTAACGTGCTTGTGGTTATGGATTTATCCAGTAACTCACTGCCAGCGTACTGTCGAGTCTTTAGAGTACAATACAGAGGGTTTCCCTGGTTCAGGCGAAATGATGTAGTAGCCGTATTTTGATACGTGCAGGATTCTGATCAAATGATTGTACTAGTTATCCGAACTTTCGATCGGACGGTAGATAATACTAGCCGGCTTAGGATTGAGCCGGATTATTAAATCAAGTATTGATTTAATAATTTACATATATATATTTCGATATGTATATTCTAGTATTATGTTCTTTATGTTATTCTATCTCATTGGGTATTCGTATTTTGATACGAATATGGGTATGTATATACAGTTAAGTGTATTCCGTATTTATACGAAAAACATTCTAGAAGGTGGACACTTCATTTTAGATTTATTCATTTATTCTTTAAATGGAAAATGAGGTGTAAAGGTAGTGAGGTGAGAATGGTGAGAACCATACTTGAATAGTGTTGACAAATGAATTATTAATTCATTTGTGCAAACTATTCAAGTATGGTTCCTATATATTTATTAGAAAATATGTTTTACAAAACCATCTTCATATTATTCTCTCACTTGGATGAACACTTGGTTTTTGGATGGATGAAAAACACTCTCACCATTTTGCTCATCTCTCCTCACTAGCCCTTTTTGAGCTCCTCCTCCTTCTTCTTGATCTTCCATCCTAACATCTCATGAATTGAGAATCAAGGATGGAAGAGAGATAGATATATACTAGGAACAACTCACTATATCGCTAGACACTCTAGATTAGCAACATAGAGTCCCTAGTTGCTCCACTAGATTTTTAATATGGAGCTAGAGTGTAACGTTTTAGAAAATCGTTATGCAAATTTTTCCGTTTTAGAGTTAAATAGTCGGTATTTTTCGTTTTAACCTGACTGTGATCAAACATCCGTATAAACTTGCCAGCACCTAGTTTAGCTAAAATAAATCTAGTGCGCGAACTTTGGGGGTATATGGGAAGTTTTTGTTCAAGTAGAATTTTTTCCTATTTAAATATTATTTTAATGTGGTATTTACGTATTGGGATTGGGTAATTACTCTTAAATTGTATCATTTCAAATTAATCAAGTTTGAGTAAAACAAAACCTTCCACATAATATCTAGATATTCTTGTGCAAGGGATTAATGTTTTAAAGAAAAGAAGAAAAACAATGGAAAGGTGGCATCCATGCATTTATGTGCATTTATTACAAGACTTAGCTAGAAAACTCCACACTCTTCACAAAACCCCTTCCCCACTTGGCCGAGATCCCTTCTAGTTCTGCTCTCTTGCTTTTCTTTGCTCAACTTCTTTATTCCAAGCTCATTTTATCTCCAAATTCCCTAAATAATCTCACCAAAACACTTCAAGTCATTCTTTTGCCTCTATGATCACTTGGAGCTTGGAAAGTTAGGATCTTGTGAGCAAGTGTTGATAGGTATAATCCCAAAACTGTTAAATAGGAGTTTTTATGATGTATAGCTCGTAGGTTGTTGTGTAGAACACTTTAAGTTATCGATTAGTGCAATATCATATTTTTAGTGTCTTTTTAGAGCCTCTGTGATCTGCTGTGACCTGAGATTTTTGCTGATTGACCAAACAAGATAGTAGTGTTGTACTAGTGACCCTAGAGTTCCACCTGAGACACGAGACCCACCCCACCGGTTTTGGCCGGCGACCCGACGAGAAAATCCGGCGACCTCGGATTTGGAGGGAGGTGTTGGGGTTGGGTTTTGTTGGGTAGTTGTCCGCTGTGGTTTAGGGGTGTTTGGTACTGTTTAATTTTTGAGTATTTACAGTATGCAAAATCTGGAATTGTTTTCCTATAATCTAATGTTTTGAATCTGTGTATTACATTATCCGACACGGATCGTGATCTTGTGCAGCTGCTGCACTTGGGTTGGTTTCGTAGTGTCGCCATGCACGTTAGCCACTAGACGGACACTTGTGAGTTAGTTTGGAGTTGGTGCGTCATTTTAAACGTAGTTTTACGTTATATTGGTCGATTTCTGAGATGTTGCACTGTCTATGTGTTTGTGAAATTATAGCATCGCAAGCGGGGACTACGGACGCTGCGAACAAAGGGAAGCAGGTGGTCGGATTTTCATAGCTCGAGACCATCGGTGGGTAGATTTAACATCTACGGGGAAATCGCCCGTATGGCGTTATCCGTCGGGGCTGATATGATATGATAGCTGCATGTTATTGCATATTAGTTGATTTCATATGAACGTCATTGCAGAGTATTATCTGTTGTACCTTTAGATATAGCACATTACTGACAGTTCATGTTGCACGAGCACTAAATTGTATGCTACACCCACACCGTCAGTAATTACCATGACACGCACAAACCACCTACATACTTGATATGGAAGTGGATAGGGATAGTTGAGGTAGTAACTCTTATTCCATTGTGCATATGAAATACCGTGGACACATACATACGTGATATTGCATTGGGCAGGGATAGTGAGGTAGTGACCCTTATTCCATTTCACGTATACCTTGCTATAGCTATTTGTACATCGTGCATATATGTTAATATGTACACCCACATACTCGATTACAGCTACTCGTACATCATGCATACATACTGACATGTACACCCATATATTTTGCTATAGTTGCACATACCCTAAGTGGTATTGTTTTGACATGTGATATTGAGACGTTGACTATTGTGCTTATCAAATACATCATACATATTTGCTTCCTTGTAGATACTTAAACCTTACTACAATTACATGTACACCTCATATGGTACTGCACTTGTTTTTGGAGGATTTTGGGAACCGCATGATATATTTTAAAGCTGGATTCATTTAAAAGAGCGACTTTCCCTTGATATGCTCATAATGTTGTTTTATGTTGCATATATCAGTTTTCATAGATTTTTCGCATTGAGATATGAATTTCATATGATTTATGGATTTGAGAACCGTGGAGGTATTTTCAAGAAACTATGTATTGTTTGAAAACCCGGTTTCTCTTGATATGATATTTTGATGCGTCCACCATGAGATTTCTCGGTTCTGAGATTTGTGATATATACCCAATGCGAGGAGTGTGGTGGGCCGTATGCGGATACATGGTGGAGCCCGGTACGGTTCCCCTCGGCAAGATGATCGCAGATGATAGGCGATGAGCCTGGAAGGCAGGCAAGTACCTACCGGTGATTGTATTTGGACTCGGCGGTTATCGTGAGGATACCGACCGGAGTGATGTACGACATATCGTCAAGACCAGTCGTGGTGACAGCTCCTGAGTTATGAGGATTTATGTGTCGATTCTAGACACGGGTTTCATGATGTTTCGAGTGTCGGTGTTTGACACTCTGGTTTCCATGATTTTTACGTATCGTCGGTGGACATACGTGGTATATGTTTTTCATGAGGTTTTGGGTGTCGATATTAGACACTCAGGTTCCATGAGACTTACAGGATGTGAGGGCCGATCTGTGGATGCGGTGCCTGAGGATGTTGGGATTTGATGTGTCGGTGAGGGACACTGGGGATTTTCCATGCTGACGATTTTTGCATGAGATTTTATTATATCATCCCATACTCAAGATTATTTTTGATATGCATTGCTTCATGTAGTCGTAGTACCCTGATGATGTACCTTTACATGATTTTTGCATATTCATATTGTCATACTTATGCTATCGGATTACATGTGATAGATTAATCGCTATTCGTGCATACTTGCGATTACAGTATGATGTTAATTATTATTCATGAGTTGGCAACTCACCCCCGTTGTGCCATAGTGTTTTGTAGGACTTACCCTCTGAGTAGTCGCGGCAGGGCGTCTTATCATCTCTACTTTTGCGGATACCGCTACTGTTGGCTGTGAGGCCTTTGCTTTTAGGTGGGTTGCGGTTATCTGTTTGTACATTGTATATCTTTTTGCTGGATCTAGTATTCTCCATCTAACACTTCTTGTATTTGACTTAGAGACGAGTTGTGAGGATTCGGTGTTGTATTATTATTTTGGTGACTTTGGGTGCCGTGCTCGTAGGAGCCGGTTTTGTTGAAAAGTTTTACTTCTTATTGCAGTTTTCTTTTATATTTCTTCGCTTCGGCGTCGTATATATGTTGTGGTGGTTGTCTCCGCAGTTGGTCATGATTTGCTCCCGTTTAGGATGCTTTATATATTATCTATGTTGTACCCGTTTTCGGGGCTAGTTTTTACAAAGGAGGTGCTGCCGAAATTTTCAAGAAAAAAAACTAGAGTTAGAGATTTTACTTGTGATTTTTCTGAATGTTTTAAACTATGTTTTTCTCCATTATCCCTTTTGGGGTGGTTTAAATTTCTGGGTTTCGTCTTACTTAAATTACGTACGCCTGTAGACATTACGTGGTTTAAGGGCCGGTTACGGGCCAAATTTTTGGGTCGTGATAAAGTTGGTATCAGAGCGCTAGATTTTACCTTTCGGAGTGTAGGATGACCTTGGTATGATAGAGTAGGTAGCTTAAGCAGAGTAACATAGCGTGTGTATGTTCCACGGCATACTTACGACACGGTACTCTGCCTAAGTGACCTTAGGACTTATTGATTGAAATTTCTTCCGTGATTATATACATCCTTGTGATTCGATTCCTGTCTCCTTATCGAATCTTGTTTCAATTTTCAGCCTATATGCTGCCGAAGACTACGAGGGCACAGAGAGCGGCCATAAGGGCCGAGGTCAGAGTTGACTCGTCTGAGGCGAGGACTGACTAGGGCGGTATGCCTGTTGTACTGGAGCACATGATATGCTTGGGGCTGGAATGCAGGACCTGCGCCAGATGATGGGGACTTTAGTAGAGGCCATTCGAGCGCAGGGGCAGGCAGTTGTTCCACCTGTTGCAGGGACCATGATGGTACCTACAGTTCCGCCAGTCGCAGTTACAGCTCCGGAGGTTATTACCGTATCACTGACAGAGTTCATGAGGCAGAGGCCTCCGGTGTTCACTGGCATAGATGCTGCTGAGGATCCGCAGTCGTTTATCGACCGAATGGCCAGGATTTGTCGTTCGCTCCGATGCTCCAACGAGAGATGGGTGGAGTTCGTGAGCTTCCGTCTGGAGGGTCTGGCCCAGAAGTGGTGTGAGTCCTTGGAGAGGGGCAGAGCCGCGGGTCTTGCTCCTATGACCTGGGATGAGTTTGTGACGGCATTTCTCGCCCGTTTTCTTCCACTGAGCGTCAGGGATGCGCGAGCGCGCAGATTTAAGTCGTTACGCCAGACTCCGGGGATGACGGTGTCTGAGTATGATGTACTGTTTACCGAGCTGTCTGTGTATGCTCCGTACTTGGTGGCGATTGAGGAGATGAAGGTGAAGAGGTTTGTTCGAGGCCTGGTTACCTAGTTGTTCCTAGCCATCAGCATTCAGCATTGCGACACATATGCGGCAGCTGTGGATGCAGCCCTATTGGTGGAGGAGCGTCTATCTGTGTCACGCCCCGCTTCCCAGAGTACGCAAGATTGGGCACGTGACATAGCCAACCATGCTACCTTTGGGTAGGAAGTATCCATCCACAGTCACATTACGGCTGTAGAGATATCAAGAACAAGATAAATAAACTAATCTAACACATGTCCAAATCCATAATAACAAGAGTCGATAAACAATAAGTGCGGAAGCAAATGATCCAATACAATAAATAAACAGTACGTCCCATAATGCGGGCTCACATCTGGAAATGGAATGAAATAAATAAACTAAACACTAAGGAACTCACAGTTCAGCCTGCTGGCTGAAGCACTCCTGCTCGGTCGTCGACAGTGGTAAGGAATCTGGGCCATGCAAAACCCAGACGTCAGCGCGTCATGTCAACCAAAAAATATAATATAAACATGGTAATAAGCAATGCAGGTATGAACATGAATAAAGAAGTACTAAGAAATAACAGTGCAGGGTAATGTGCAGTGGTAACTAAACTGTCCTATCAGGTTTCTACTCTATAGTCTTTGAAATCAATTGATGAATCGTCGATGTAACTCAATAGTATCCCGTGCGTGCCCGGGACCACGGTCAAGGTTCTCGGGGCTGAATCCGAGACGTGCCGCTAGGCAGTAATAGGTAGCAGGATGGGCGAGTGATGTCAGCATCATCACTCCGGGGCTGGCCAAGCCCGTAAGACTGATCAGAATAGGTATCGAACTGTTGAGTTACAAGTCGGTTTCACCTTTGATTTCCCCATACCCCCAAGTTATGTATGTCAGGTCAGGTATTCAATAATCGATGACTAATGCCAACACAGGAACAGGTAAAAGCAGGTTTGTCTGGATAGACAACAGGAATGGTCCATGAGGACCTCAAGTCAGGTTTGTTGGCATTAGGCATGAGATCAGGTAACAGGTCAGGTCAATATGTAATGTGATCGAGTGGGTGCTCTCAACAGGTATACAATCGAATAAGTAACAGCAGCAAGAATTTAAAGTAAACAGCAATAGTAGTCACTAAATCACAATGGTGCTTTGTATTATCTTTATTAACAGGTTCAGGCACCCTTGGGGTGCAAAAGTCACAAGGTGAAGCAATATCAACAACATAAAGTAATGAAGCTACACGAGTTTAAGACTAAAGCATAAATAATTGTCTCATGGATGGTTTAACGAATAAAGCAAGGACGATCTAATTGGTTTAGTTAGTTAAAGTGTGGATTGATAGTAGACCGATTAATTACAAGAAACTACTATAATGATTCAATGTTAAAGATACTTGCAACCGTCAATTCTAAGTTATACCAAATATCGATATTACCATCAACTGTGTGGTTAATTTAAGTAATGTGGTAATTAAATGTATAGCAAGACTTGATCTTGTATTAGCATGTTAGAGCAAGTATTCGGATACTTGCCTCGACGGTTTCGTAAACCGGAAAGCACGGATGCAATGTCGACGGAAACCACGAGACGGGTGCACGGGCCACGAATCGAGTCCTAACAGCGAACAGCGGGACCACACGGACCAGAGTACTTCGCTGGAAAGTCGGGTCCAAACGACGGCACGGCCGGAATCCGGCGAAATGTAAAAAGGCGACGAAGTTAGCAAAACATACGATACCGTACACTAAGACCAGCGGGGGGGTTTAACATAATGGAAAGTTGAAGAGATGCTTACAGGGAAGAACCAGGGGGCAACCACGACAGGTTCGACGGCGATGGGGCGCCGGCGGGGCAGCGACGGCGAGCAGCGAAGGCTGGACAGCTTCTGGGTTCGCTGAAGAGGGTGGTGCGATGAGTAGAGGAGGGTGCTGGCCTGCTCTGGTGATCAAGGGGAGACGGAGGTGGTCGGAGGTGGCTCTGGCAACGACGGCGAGGATCGACGGCAAGTTTCCCGGCGATCTGGGGTTGGTTGATGGGGTTAGGCTCGGGTGCAGTGCAACGCAGGCGAGGGAAAGGAGGAAGAAGATGAGGAGGTCGGGAAGAGGGCGAAGGGAGGAAGTCACTGGCGTCGTCGGCGATGGGAGGCGGCGGCGACGGCGAGATCTGCGGCTAGTGGTGGCGTCGGGGGGTTGGGTTGCAGGCGCGGAAGGCTGGAGAAGAGGAGGACGTCGAGCAGTCGAGGCTGAGGAGGCGAGGACAGCGACGGCGAGGTCGCGGAGAGGTCGACGGCGACGGCAGGAGGTGGCTAGGGTTAGGGTTCGGGGTACGCGATGGGTTTCTCGTGGTGGAGGTGAGGAACTGTTTGGGAAAAATATAAAAGAGAGAGAGAGAGAGAGATTATAGGAGAGAGATAGAGAGAGGTTGTTAGAGATAGAGAGAGAATAAGATTGGAGAGAGAGGGTGAGGCGGGGCCCACGAGGGATTTAAATCCCTCATGATTGGCTGGAGTGTAAAAAAAGAAAATTTAAAATGAAGATTTAAAAGGATTTATAGTAACAGAATATATTATGGTTTAATAATATTAAATTAAAATGGATATTTCGGCGCTAAATGAAACATTTCCAAATCGCGCCCGGGTTGCGCCCAAATGTTTCAAATTCAAATTATAGGATTTTAAGCGAGTTCCAAATTTTGAAAAGAGGTGTTTTATGATTAAAATGCATGCCCCCAAGTCGGACACTTGCACGCGCGCGTAGCCGTCCAAACTTGCCCGTTTAGCCGAACGGGAAGAAATCTCGACACGCGGACGCTACCACGCGACTAGTGGCGACGAGTAGGCCAACATGGATATTTTTAATTTCATTTTAGGTGTTAAAATTTGTTATGTGCCAAAATGACTTAACCGGTTAAAATTTAGCAATAAGCACCAAACAATCAGGATAATTGAATTGAGCAATGTATAACACTCAACTAGTAATAGAAATAGTATTATTGGGCTCGGGTGTTACATCATACCCAACTACAAAAAGAATTTCGTCCTCGAAATTCCAAGAATACAAAATAGCTAACTACAGGAAAAGGTGAGGAAATTTCTGCCGGATCTCGTCTTCTCGCTCCCAAGTGGATTCTCCATGCAATCGATTACCCCAAGAAACTAGCACAAGAGGGATAACTTTGTTCTTAAGAACCTTTTCTCTTCGATCCTTGATTTCAACCGGTCACTCCTCAAAAGTTAGGTCTTCCCGTACGGTCAACTCCGAAGGATCCAAGACGTGAGTTTCATCGCGAACATACCTCCGTAGTTGAGATACATGAAACACATCGTGCACTCCTGCTAATGACTGTGGTAACGCCAAACGGTACGCTACCTCTCCAACACGCTCCAATATCTCGAAGGGTCCAACGAATCGGGGACTAAGCTTTCCCCGACTCCCAAAGCGAATCACTCCTCTAGTCGGTGATATCTTCAGGAATACCAGATCACCCACGGCGAACTCTAGAGGTCTTCTTGACGTGTCAGCCCAACTTTTCTGTCTGTCTTGAGCTGCCTTCATATGCTTCCTGATTGTATTCACCTTCTCGACTGTCTGTACCACCAAATCTGGTCCTAGTAACCTTCGTTCACCAATATCATCCCAACAAACAGGTGAACGGCACTTACGACCATACAACGCTTCAAACGGAGCCATCTGAATAGTCGCTTGGAAGCTATTGTTGTACGAAAACTCCACCAGGTGTAGATGATCCTCCCAAGAACCTTTGAAGTCCAACATGCAAGCCCTCAACATGTCTTCAAGGGTCTGGATCGTTCTCTCCGATTGTCCATCAGTCTGAGGATGATAAGCTGTGCTAAACTTCAATCGAGTCCCCAAACTTTCTTGTAAACTCCTCCAAAAGTGCGACAAGAACCGAGTGTCCCGATCGGACACGATGCTCACCGGTACTCCATGCAATCTTACAATCTCCTGCATGTACCGCTCTGCCAAAGTCTCCGTCGATTGACCAACCCGAAAAGGAATAAAGTGAGCTGCCTTTGTCAACCGATCGACAACCACCCATACAGCATTGTTGCCCTTTGGACTCCGCGGTAAAGCCGTCACGAAATCCATGGTTATATGTTCCCACTTCCACTGAGGAATCGGAAGTGGTTGCAACAAACCAGCAACTCTTTGGTGTTCAGCCTTGACTTGCTGACACACCAAACACTTAGCCACGAAGCGAGCAATCTCCCGTTTCATACCTTCCCACCAGAAGTGCTGTCGAATATCTCGGTACATCTTTGTCCCTCCTGGATGTACAGAGTAAGCTGAACTGTGTGCCTCCTTCATAAGCTCTTCACGCACATCTCCCTTTGGCACACATACACGGCTACCATACCTTAACGAACCGTCTTCATGGATCAGTAAATCGGTTCGTAGTCCGGCCTCAACCTGCTCTCGAAACTTTTGTAGTCTAGGATCCTGCAATTGTGCCGCTTTAATCCTCTCAACTAAGGACGACTGTACTTGCAACTGCATCAACTGTCCCATAGCATGTGGTAGCACAACCTCCAAGTCAAATCTCCGAAAATCCGCGATGATCTCCCTTTGTGCGGTCAATACCTGAATCGCTGGTAACCGACTGAGCGCATCCGGCACGACGTTAACCTTTCCCGGATGGTACTTAAGATCAAGGTCGTAGTCGGCCATCAGCTCCAACCATCTGCGTTGCCTCATGTTCAACTCTTTCTGAGTGAACACATACTTCAAACTCTTATGATCTGTAAAGACCTCGACTCTCTCGCCCAAAAGGTAGTGTCTCCAAATCTTCAAGGCGAAGATCACGGCTGCAAGCTCCAAGTCATGAGTCGGATAATTCTTCTCATGAGTCTTCAGTTGTCTCGATGCGTAAGCCATGACCTTCCCATTCTGCATCAAAACACATCCCAATCCTTTTCCAGATGCGTCGCTGTGAATCACTAGTCCTCCCGAATTATCCGGTACAGTTAGGATAGGGGCGGTTATCAACTTCTGCTTCAACATCTCGAAGGCCAATGCACAACCATCCGTCCAAACAAAAGGTACCTCCTTGCGCGTAAGCTTGGTTAACGGCTCTGCCAAACGAGCGAAGTTCTCCACAAATCTCCTGTAGTATCCGGCGAGTCCAAGAAAACTTCTTATCTCCGCAACATTCTTTGGAATGGGCCAATCTCGAACTGCTGCAATCTTTTCGGGATCAACGGCGATTCCATCGCCCGACACGACATGCCCCAGAAACTTCACTTCTTCCAGCCAGAATTCGCACTTACTCATCTTCGCAAACAATTTCTCCTGTCTCAGCGTCTGCAGTGCGATCTTTAAATGCTCAGCATGTTCCTCCGGACTCTTCGAGTACACTAGAATATCGTCAATGAATACCACAATAAACTGGTCCAAGAATGGCGAAAAGATTCTGTTCATCAAATCCATGAATATTGCCGGCGCATTAGTCACTCCGAAGGGCATCACCAAATACTCGAAATGTCCATATCGAGTTCGAAACGCCGTCTTGCAAATGTCTTCTGCTTTTACTCGGACCTGATGATATCCTGATCGCAAATCCAGTTTCGAGAATACCCTCGCGCCACTAAGCTGCTCAAAAAGTTCTCCAATGCGAGGGATCGGGTACTTGTTCTTAATAGTCACCCGGTTCAATTATCGATAATCAATGCACATTCTTCTCGTGCCATCCTTCTTCTTTACTAAAAGAACTGGAGCTCCCCAAGGCGAGTTGCTGCTTCGAATCCAACCTTTCTCAAGTAATTCACCAACTTGTTTCTTAACTTCCTCCAATTCCACTGGTGCCATCGGATAATAAGATTTTGATACTGGCGCTGCACCAGGAATAAGGTCAATCGCGAACTCCACATCTCGCTTCGGAGGTAAGCCCGAAATATCTGCAAATACATCCATAAAGTCGCGAACAACTGCCGGCTCTTCCTTACTATCAACTTCCATTGCTGCAAGAACACTGCGTGTCGGCCTAGCCCTGAACTCGACTGGCCCGACAGAACTGCTTCCCCCAGTGAAGGTAAACTCAGGGTGTCCGGGAATCTGGAAAATTACCTTCCTTGCCCTACAGTCGATGTGGGCGTGGAAAGTGCCAAGAAAATCCATTCCCAAGACAACTTCATAGCTGCCCGTATCAATCACCAAGAAATCTGCAAAGAGCTCCCGTCCGCAAACAACAACTGTACAATCTCTACATTCCTTACTAGCTATGATTTTCCCATTCCCAGTGTGTATGTCCCAAAAACTAGACAGGGTCGTGCAGGTAATCGAGTGTGTAGTTATAAATTTGGATGACATAAAACAGTGGGATGCTCCGGAATTAAATAATGCCAATGCGGGAAAACCATGAACGAGTAAAGTACCTGAAACCACTTCTCCTGATGCCTTAGCTTCCTCAGCTGTCAACGTGAAAGCTCGAGCCTGATTTGGTCCTTGAGTCAGCTGTTTCTGCCCTTGGAACGGTCTCTGCGGAGGCTTCTGTATATCATCTCTCGTGCGAAGCTTCGACGGACAGGCACCAACTGCGTGATCGGCCGCTCCACAAACCAGGCAAAGTCCCAGTCTCCTTCGACAATCCTTCTGCACGTGCCTAGGTAAACGGCAGTAGTCACAAATCACGCTCTTCCTTCGATCAACGATCACAGGCTTCTTCATGGGTGCTACACCTCGACGGTCCACTGGAATACCTCTGCGCCCATGATCTCGGTTAGGTACAAATGCGGGCTTTCTGGCCGCAACTGCTGTCTGCTGTAGGTTCCCTTTCATTCCCGACAAACTCTGCTGCTCTCTGGCTGCCGTAAGAACCTGCGAGAAAGTGGTCAAACCCAGGGAAACAATCTGCCTCTGGATGTCCACATCCAAACTGCGCAAGAACCTTCGCGCCCTGTCTGCCTCCTTGGCGACTAAGGGTCCGGCGAAGCGGCTGAGTCTCGTCCATTCCGCTGCATGTACGTCCACAGATGCTCCGTTTTGCCTCAGCCCAATAAATTTCTCTTCCATTTCCTCCCGTGCAGTCCGCGGGAAGAACTTCTCCAGAAAACTTTTAGAGAAATCTGCCCAACTGATTGGCTTGGGCAAGCGGGTCTCCTCCACAAGCCACCACTCTCGGGCGTAATCCACCAGCTGAATGCGCACCACATCAACTCTCTTGTCTTCTGGGATCTGTGCCGCAATCAGTAAATTCTCCATGTCCACTAGCCACTGCTCGGCTGGCAACGGCTCCTCCAGACCAGTGAAAGTAGTAGGACCCAACCGTCTGAAATCTGCCACGGTCCCTACTCGGTCAACTGGCTTCGCTACAGCGGTGTTTACAGATTGCCGAATGGCCTGCATACCCTCCTGAAATGAATCTGCTTGCTGCTGGATCAGCTCAGTTTGCCTTTTCTGATTCTCCAACATCCTACGTATCACTCCTAACATGGCGGCTTCATCCACGCGCCTCTGATACGTCTTGAAATTCTTATCTGCCATGGTCCTGAAATCAAAACAAACAACATTAGCATGATGATAGATTCAATATATATATCAAGGCTAGAACTCCAAGATACTTAAATAGAGTACCGCATTGTAGCTATGCCGCTGTATCATAGCCGCAATTACTTAACTCCACCCAAGTCGCCTAAGTCCTAGAGATAACAAGGAATTAGGTTTTCGAGTTGACAAATGCAAAGTAAGTTTGCATGTCGACATGATCCGGAAGAATGATTCAAGGATGGTAAAACGGTCAAGGTGGCAGGACATGTTTCCTAATCACGGGTATTCTGATTCGTGTATCGGGTATAATACCCAACTACAAAAGAATCAACCCAATTAACCTATGGCTCTGATACCAAAAGAACCATGTCACGTCCCGCTTCCCAGAGTACGCAAGGCACGTGACATAGCCAACCATGCTACCTGTGGGTAGGAAGTATCCATCCACAGTCACATTACGGCTGTAGAGATATCAAGAACAAGATAAATAAACTAATCTAACACATGTCCAAATCCATAATAACAAGAGTCGATAAACAATAAGTGCGGAAGCAAATGATCCAATACAATAAATAAACAGTACGTCTCATAATGCGGGCTCACATCTTGAAATGGAATGAAATAAATAAACTAAACACTAAGGAACTCACAGTTCAGCCTGCTGGCTGAAGCACTCCTGCTCGGTCGTCGACAGTGGTAAGGAATCTGGGCCATGCAAAACCCAGACGTCAGCGCGTCATGTCAACCAAAAAATATAATATAAACATGGTAATAAGCAATGCAGGTATGAACATGAATAAAGCAGTACTAAGAAATAACAGTGCAGGGTAATGTGCAGTGGTAACTAAACTGTCCTATCAGGTTTCTACTCTATAGTCTTTGAAATCAATTGATGAATCGTCGATGTAACTCAATAGTATCCCGTGCGTGCCCGGGACCACGGTCAAGGTTCTCGGGGCTGAATCCGAGACGTGCCGCTAGGCAGTAATAGGTAGCAGGATGGGCGAGTGATGTCAGCATCATCACTCCGGGGCTGGCCAAGCCCGTAAGACTGATCAGAACAGGTATCGAACTGTTGAGTTACAAGTCGGTTTCACCTTTGATTTCCCCATACCCCCAAGTTATGTATGTCAGGTCAGGTATTAAATAATCGAGGACTAATGCCAACACAGGATCAGGTAAAAGCAGGTTTGTCTGGATAGACAACAGGAATGGTCCATGAGGACCTCAAGTCAGGTTTGTTGGCATTAGGCATGAGATCAGGTAACAGGTCAGGTCAATATGTAATGTGATCGAGTGGGTGCTCTCAACAGGTATACAATCGAATAAGTAACAGCAACAAGAATTTAAAGTAAACAGCAATAGTAGTCACTAAATCACAATGGTGCTTTGTATTATCTTTATTAACAGGTTCAGGCACCCTTGGGGTGCAAAAGTCACAAGGTGAAGCAATATCAACAACATAAAGTAATGAAGCTACACGAGTTTAAGACTAAAGCATAAATAATTGTCTCATGGATGGTTTAACGAATAAAGCAAGGACGATCTAATTGGTTTAGTTAGTTAAAGTATGGATTGATAGTAGACCGATTAATTACAAGAAACTACTATAATGATTCAATGTTAAAGATACTTGCAACCGTCAATTCTAAGTTATACCAAATATCGATATTACCATCAACTGTGTGGTTAATTTAAGTAATGTGGTAATTAAATGTATAGCAAGACTTGATCTTGTATTAGCATGTTAGAGCAAGTATTCGGATACTTGCCTCGACGGTTTCATAAACCAGAAAGCACGGATACAATGTCGGCGGAAACCACGAGACGGGTGCAGGGCCACGGATCGAGTCCTAACAGTGAACAGCGGGACCACACGGACCAGAGTACTTCGCTGGAAAGTCGGGTCCAAACGACGGCACGGCCGGAATCCGGCGAAATGTAAAAAGGCGACGAAGTTAGCAAAACATACGATACCGTACACTAAGACCAGCGGGGGGGTTTAACATAATGGAAAGTTGAAGAGATGCTTACAGGGAAGAACCAGGGGGCAACCACGACAGGTTCGACGGCGATGGGGCGCCGGCGGGGCAGCGACGGCGAGCAGCGAAGGCTGGACAGCTTCTGGGTTCGCTGGAGAGGGTGGTGCGATGAGTAGAGGAGGGTGCTGGCCTGCTCTGGTGATCAAGGGGAGACGGAGGTGGTCGGAGGTGGCTCTGGCAACGACGGCGAGGATCGACGGCAAGTTTCCCGGCGATCTGGGGTTGGTTGATGGGGTTAGGCTCGGTGCAGTGCAACGCAGGCGAGGGAAAGGAGGAAGAAGATGAGGAGGTCGGGAAGAGGGCGAAGGGAGGAAGTCACTGGCGTCGTCGGCGATGGGAGGTGGCGGCGACGGCGAGATCTGCGGCTGGTGGTGGCGTCGGGGGGTTGGGTTGCAGGCGCGGAAGGCTGGAGAAGAGGAGGACGTCGAGCAGTCGAGGCTGAGGAGGCGAGGACGGCGACGGCGAGGTCGCGGGGAGGTCGACGGCGACGGCAGGAGGTGGCTAGGGTTAGGGTTCGGGGTACGCGATGGGTTTCTCATGGTGGAGGTGAGGAACTGTTTGGGAAAAATATAAGAGAGAGAGAGAGAGAAATTATAGGAGAGAGATAGAGAGAGGTTGTTAGAGATAGAGAGAGAATAAGATTGGAGAGAGAGGGTGAGGCGGGGCCCACGAGGGATTTAAATCCCTCGTGATTGGCTGGAGTGTAAAAAAAGAAAATTTAAAACGAAGATTTAAAAGGATTTATAGTAACAGAATATATTATGGTTTAATAATATTAAATTAAAATGGATATTTCGGCGCTAAATGAAACATTTCCAAATCGCGCCCGGGTTGCGCCCAAATGTTTCAAATTCAAATTATAGGATTTTAAGCGAGTTCCAAATTTTGAAAAGAGATGTTTTATGATTAAAATGCATGCCCCCAAGTCGGACACTTGCACGCGCGCGTAGCCGTCCAAACTTGCCCGTTTAGCCGAACGGGAAGAAATCTCGACACGCGGACGCTACCACGCGACTAGTGGCGACGAGTAGGCCAACATGGATATTTTTAATTTCATTTTAGGTGTTAAAATTTGTTATGTGCCAAAATGACTTAACCGGTTAAAATTTAGCAATAAGCACCAAACAATCAGGATAATTAAATTGAGCAATGTATAACACTCAACTAGTAATAGAAATAGTATTATTGGGCTCGGGTGTTACAATCTGAGTCATCGGTTGTTCCAGAACCGAAGAGGGCTCGTACTGGTATAGCAGCCAGGAGGCAGAGGTTTAGATTCCGAGACAGAGTTCGTTCAGACATTGGGAGTAGCAGAGACGTGGGACGTGTCCAGTTGTTCAGCACTTTTTTCCAAGAGGGTCAGCCGTCGACACGTGTATGTTTTGGATGTGGCAGTTTACAGCACCTCGTGACGGATTGTACCGTGATACATCAGAGAGGACCAGCCGTACCCCAGGTTACCTTACCACCTTCTCCGCCTCAGAGAGTGTTGCATCTTATTCCTATGGTTGCGCCGCGTCGGACTCCTGCTCAAAGAGGTCATGGTCGCAGTGGTTTTGTGCCGAGAGGATGAGGTAGCGGAGGCAGAGGACAGCCAGTAGCCGGTAGAGGGCAGGCTCGGGTTTTTGCATTGACTCACCAGGACGCGTAGGCATCCAATGCCGTGGTTTCAGGTACCCTTTCTGTATGTTCTTATGATGCACATATTCTTTTTGATCCGGGATCTACGCATTCGTATGTTTCTACGCACTTCGTGACGAGGTTAGGCCAAGAGTCGTGTTTGCTAGATCAGCCGCTTGTCGTGACTACTCCTGTTGGAGAGTCGTTTGTTACACGACACGTGTTCCGGTCGTGTATTGTCCGTATAGGAGACAGAGATCTGTCCGTCGACTTGATCCTTCTTGAGATGTTGGACTTCGACGTTCTGTTGGGCATGGACTAGTTAGCTACTTGCTACGCGTCCGTGGACTGCCGCGAGAAGACTATTAGGTTTTGTTTTCCCGGCGAGTCAGTGTTTATTGTGCAGGGGACCGTGGTGCCGCCCCTCACGGTTTGATATCTGTCCTTTGCGCTAGTCGGCTTTTTAGGAGGGGATGTCGGGGATTCTTGGCTTTCATTCATGATACTGGAGCCACAGTGGAGTCGTTGGACGGGGTTCCTACCGTGCGAGAGTTTCCCCACGTCTTTCCTGATGAGTTACCTGGGATGCCGCCAAAGCGCGATATTGAGTTCTGCATTGATCTGATTCCTGGCACGGAGCCTATTTCTATACTGCCTTATCGGATGGCTCCGGCAGAGCTTAGAGAACTTAAAGATCAATTGCAAGAGTTTCTTGATAGGGGACTTGTGCGTCCGAGTGTTTCGCCGTGGAGAGCTCCTGTTCTATTCGTCAAGAAGAAGGACGGCAGTTTGAGGCTGTGTGTAGATTATCGTCAATTGAACCGAGTTACGGTGCAGAATAGGTATCCTTTATCTCGCATTGACGATTTATTTGATCGGTTCTAAGGTGTGAAACATTTTTCTAAGATTCATTTGCGTTCGAATTATCATCAGTTGCGGGTTCGGAATGATGACATTCCGAAGACTGCTTTTCGTACGCGCTATGGGCATTATGAGTTTTTGGTGATGTCGTTTGGACTCACCAATGCGCCAGCAGCGTTTATGGATCTGATGAACCGGATTTTCAGGCCGTTCCTTGACCAGTTTATTATTGTGTTTATTGATGACATACTGGTCTACTCTAGTAGTCGTGAGGAGCATGAGCAGCACTTGAGGATTGCTTTGCAGATATTGAGAGAGCACCAGCTGTATGCTAAATTCTCAAAGTGCGCATTTTGGCTTGATAGAGTTGACTTCCTGGATCATGTGGTGACTGGTGATGGTATTCTTGTGGACCCGAGGAAGATCGAGGCTGTACAACTTTGGCCCAGACCTGTATCAGTGACCGAGGTCCGCAACTTTTTGGGCTTAGCTGGTTATTATCGCCGTTTTGTGCAGGATTTCTCGAGTATCGCTGCACCGCTGACTGGACTGACCCGGAAGGGAGTTCTTTTTCTTTGGACTGATGCGTGCGAGCAGAGTTTTTAGCAGTTGAAGACTCGGTTGACGACAGCACCAGTTCTATCTTTGCCTTCTGGATCGGGCGGCTATGTTGTTTATTGTGATGCTTCTCGAGTGGGGCTCAGTTTTGTTTTGATGCAGCATGATAGAGTGATTGCTTATGCTTCTAGAAAGCTGAAGAAGCATGAGCAGAATTACCCCACTCACAATCTTGAGATGGCCGCGGTAGTTTTTGCGTGATGATTTGGAGACACTACTTGTACGGGGAGTCGTATCAGATCTTCACGGATCACAAGAGCTTGAAGTACATCTTCCAGCAGCGAGATCTGAATCTGCGACAGCGTCGTTGAATGGAGCTTGTGAAGGATTATGATTGTGAGATCCTTTATCACCCGGGCAAGACGAATGTAGTAGCTGATGCTTTGAGTCGTAGGCCCGGGGGTAGCTTGTCCCAGTTGAGCGCGGTTCAGCGTCAGTCTTCTGCAGATTAGCAGCTCTTGTGTGATGGTAGAGTGCAGTTTGAGTTCACTTCCGCTGGGGGACAGCTTGCTCATGTCCGCGCCCGTCCACTACTACTTAATCGTATCCGTGAGGCGTAGCCCAGTGATGCCCGTTTGTCCGAGATTCTTGAGCTTGTTCGACAGGGTACAGTTTCGGAGTTCATGATTGATGATCAGAGTGTGCTATGATGTGGGACTCGCTTATGTGTACCAGATGCTGATGGGTTGAGACGCGAGATCCTAGAGCAGGCACATCAGTCGGCCTTTAGCGTTCATCCGGGTTCCACCAAGATGTACCATGACTTGAGAGACTTTTACTGGTGGGAAGGGATGAAGCACGATATTTCGAACTTCGTTTCGAGGTGCCTGACTTGTCAGCAAGTCAAGGCTGAGCATCAGAGACCGGCTGGAGAGTTGCATCCTTTACCCGTTCCGGAGTGGAAATGGGAGCAGATTTCCATGAACTTCATTGTGGGTCTACCCAGGACCAGTAGAGGGTATGGCTCCATTTGGGTGATTGTTGACCGGTTGAAGAAAGTGGCTCATTTCCTTCCAGTGAAGACCACTTTCGGTTATGCTCAGTATGCTCAGTTGTATATAGATGAGATTGTGCGTTTGCACGGTGTTCCCACATGCATCGTATCCGATAGAGGCACCCAGTTTACTAGCCGTCTTTGGCAGAACCTTCAGAAAGCTTTGGGTACCCGGTTGAGTTTTAGCACCGCTTTTCATCCACAGACCGATGGTCAGTCGGAGCGGACTATACAGACTCTGGAGGATATGCTCCGTGCATGTGTGCTTGATTTTGGTGGCAGTTGGGATCGTCACTTGTCGTTGATTGAGTTCTCCTACAACAACAGCTTTCAGGAGACTATTCAGATGGCACCTTTTGAGGCTTTATATGGTAGGAATTGTCGGTCGCCAGTCTGTTGGACCGAACTCAGCGAGAGTAGAGCTTTGGGACCCCGACTAGTTCAGGAGACTACGGAGAAGATCCAGCTGATTCAAGACAGGATGAGAGCAGCCCAGTGCAGGTAGAAGTCTTATGACGACCGTCGTCGTCGCAGACTTGAGTTCGCAGTGGGGGATCATGTATTCCTGAGGATTTCTCCAATGAAAGCCGTTATGCGATTTGGGAGGAAGGGGAAGCTCAGTCCCAGATTTGTAGGTCCTTTCAAGATCCTTGAGCGAGTGGGTTTTGTTGCTTATCGTTTGATGCTCCCGACTAGTTTTCCGGATGTTCACCTTATTTTCCATGTATCGATACTTCGTAGATACCTTCATGATGCTTCTCAAATGATTCAGCATGAGACCGTTCAGCTTGAGCGCGATCTTTCATTCACCGAGCAGCCGGTAGTTATTTTGGATCGGCAGGTGAAGAAACTTCGGTCAAAGGTCTTGCCATCTGTGAAGGTTCTCTGGCGTAGGCCTATTAGTGAGGAGATCACTTGGGAGACCGAGAGCGAGATACGGAAGAAATTCTCTCATCTCTTTGAAGGTACGCTTAGTATGAAATTTTAATTCGGGGACCGAATTTCTATAAGGGGGGAGATTGTAACGTTTTAGAAAATCGTTATGCAAATTTTTCCGTTTTAGGGTAAAATAGTCGGTATTTTTCGTTTTAACCCGACTGTGATCAAACATCCGTATAAACTTGCTGACACCTAATTTAGCTAAAATAAAACTAGAGCGTGAGCTTTGGGGGTATATAGGAAGTTTTGGTTCAAGTAGAATTTTTCCCTATTTAAATATTATTTTAATGTGGTATTTACGTATTGGGTTTGGGTAATTACTCTTAAATTGTATCATTTCAAATTAATCAAGTTTGAGTAAAACAAAACCTTCCATATAATATCTAGATATTCTTGTGCAAGGGATTAATGTTTTAAAGAAAAGAAGAAAAACAATGGAAAGGTGCCATCCATGCATTTATGTGCATTTATTACAAGATTTAGCTAGAAAACTCCACACTCTTCACAAAACCCCTTCCCCACTTGGCCGAGATCCCTTCTAGTTCTTCTCTCTTGCTTTCTTTGCTCAACATCTTTATTCCAAGCTCATTTTATCTCCAAATTCCCTAAATAATCTCACCAAAACACTTCAAGTCTTGCTTTTGCCTCTATGATCACTTGGAGCTTGGAAAGCAAGGATCTTGTGAGCAAGTGTTGATAGGTATAATCCCTAAATTGTTAAATAGGAGTTTTTATAATGTATAGCTCGTGGGTTGTTGTGTAGAACACTTTAAGTTATCGATTAGTGCGATATCGTATTTTTAGTGTCTTTTTAGAGCCTTTGTGATCTGCTGTGACCTGAGATTTTTGCTGATTGACCAAACAAGATAGTAGTGTTGTACTAGTGACCCTAGAGTTCCACCTGAGACACGAGACCCACCCCACCGGTTTTGGCCGGTGACCCAACGAGAAAATCCGGCGACCTCGGATTTGGAGGGGGGTGTTGGGGTTGGGTTTTGTTGGGTAGTTATCTGCTGTGGTTTAGGGGTGTTTGGTACTGTTTAATTTTTTAGTATTTAAAGTATGCAAAATCTGGGATCGTTTTTCTATAATCTAGTGTTTTGAGTCCGCGTGTTACGTTATCCGACACGGGTCGTGATCTTGTGCAGCTGCTGTACTTGGGTTGGTTTCGTAGTGTCGCCACGCACGTTAGCCACTAGACGGACACTTGTGAGTTAGTTTGGAGTTGGTGCGTCATTTTAAACGTAGTTTTACGTTATATTGGTCGATTTCTGAGATTTTGCACTGTCTATGTGTTTGTGAAATTATAGCATCGCAAGCGGGGACTATGGACGCTGCGAACAAAGGGAAGCAGGTGGTCGGATTTTCATAGCTCGAGACCATCGGTGGGTAAATTTAACATCTATGGGGAAATCGCCCGTATGGCGTTATGCGTCGGGGATGATATGATATGATATGATATCTGCATGTTATTGCATATTAGTTGATTTCATATGAACGTCATTGCATAGTATTATCTGTTGTACCTTTAGATATAGCATATTACTGACAGTTCATGTTGCACGAGCACTAAATTGTATGCTACACCCACACCGTCAGTAATTGACATGACACGCACAAACCACCTACATACGTGATATGGGAGTGATAGAAATAGTTGAGCTAGTAACTCTTATTCCATTGTGCATATGAAATACCATGGACACATACATACGTGATATTGCATTGGGCAGGGATAGTAAGGTAGTGACCCTTATTCCATTTCACGTATACCTTGCTATAGCTACTTGTTTATCATGCATATATGTTGACATGTACACCCACATACTCGATTATAGCTACTTGTACATCATGCATACATACTGACATGTACACCCACATATTTTGCTATAGTTGCACATACCCTAAGTGGTATTGTTTTGACATGTGATATTGAGACGTTGACTATTGTGCTTATGAAATACATCATACATATTTGCTTACATGTAGATACTTAAACCTTGCTACAATTACATGTACACCTCATATGATACTGCACTTTTTTCGGAGGATTTTGGAAACCACATGATATATTTTAAAGCTGGATTCATTTAAAAGAGCGGCTTTCCCTTGATATGCTCATAATGTTGTTTTATGTTGCATATATCAGTTTTCATAGATTTTTCGCATTGAGATATGAATTTCATATGATTTATGGATTTGAAAACCGTGGGGGTATTTTCAAGAAACTATGTATTGTTTGAAAACCCGGTTTCTCTTGATATGATATTTTGATGCGTCCACCATGAGATTTCTCGGTTCTGAGATTTGTGATATATACCCGATGCGAGGAGTGTAGTGGGCCATGTGCGGGTACATGGTGGAGCCCGGTACGGTTCCCCTCGGCAAGATGATCGTAGATGATAGGCGATGAGCCTGGAAGGCGGGAAAGTACCTACCGGTGATTGTATTTGGACTCGGCGGTTATCGTGGGGATACCGACCGGAGTGATGTACGACATATCGTCAGGGCCAGTCGTTGTGACATCTCCTGAGTTATGAGGATTTATGTGTCGATACTAGACACGGGTTTCATGATATTTCGAGTGTCGGTGTTTGACACTCTGGTTTCCATGATTTTTACGTATCGTCGGCGGACAAACGTGGTTGATATCCTCACACACACACACACACACACACAGGTATATGTTTTTCATGAGGTTTTGGGTGTCAATGTTAGACACTCAGGTTCCATGAGACTTACAGGATGTGTGGGGCGATCTGTGGATGCGGTCCCCGAGGATGTTGGGATTTGATGTGTCGGTGAGGGACACTGGGTTTTTCCATGCTGATGATTTTTGCATGAGATTTTATTATATCATCCCACACTCAGGATTATTTTTGATATGCATTGATTCATGTAGTCGTAGTACCCTGATGATGTACCTTTACATGATTTTTGCATATTCATATTGTCATACTTATGCTATCGGAATACATGTGATAGATTAATCGCTATCCGTGCATACTTGCGATTACAGTATGATATTAATTACTATTCACGAATTGGCAACTCACCCCTATTGTGCCACAGTGTTTTGCAGGACTTACCTCTGAGTAGTCGCGGCAGGGCATCTTATCATCTCTACTTTTGCGGATAGCGCTACGGTTGGCTATGAGGCCTTTGCTTTTAGGTGGGTTGCGGTTATCTGTTTGTACATTATATATCTTTTTGTTGGATCCAGTATTCTCCATCTACCACTTCTTGTATTTGACTTAGAGACGAGTTATAAGGATTCGGTGTTGTATTATTATTTTGGTGAGTTTGGGTGTCGTGCTCGTGGGAGTTGGTTTTGTTGAAAAATTTTACTTCTTATTGCAGTTTTCTTTTATATTTTTTCGCTTCGGCGTCGTATATATTTTGTGGTGGTTGTCTCCGCCGTTAGGCGTGATTTGCTCTCGTTTGGGATACTTTATATATTATCTATGTTGTACCCGTTTTCGGGGCTAGTTTTTACAAATGAGATGCTGCCGAAATTTTCAAGGAAAAAAAAACCAGAATTAGAGATTTTACTTGTGATTTTTCCGAATGTTTTAAACTATGCTTTTCTCCATTATCCCTTTTGGGTGGTTTAGATTTCTGGGTTTCGGCTTACTTAACGTACGCCTGTAGACGTTACATGGTTTAAAGGCCGGTTACGGGCCAAATTTTTGGGTCGTGACATAGAACCATGAACCATATCTCTCGGGTGGATCATCTTCGACGGAAGAAGACCGGCGGTCAAGCTCAATCATGGAGATCTCAAGAAGTTAAGGAAGTGGGTAGAAGAACGAAGGACACAGATCGTTTGGTATAACACTTCTATCTCAGTAATTAATATCTTTGTAGCTTGATAGTTTTATATTTGGTTTCGATTCTAGGTAGGTGTTTCTAACGCCAAGTTTTTAAACACCAAAATTTTTCGTTCCACAACGATCGCGGTCAATGGCTAGGTCGCTAGAAACCCCAACAGCAAGGTGGTGGCGTAAAGGTTGTAAGGATGAGGTGGAGTGAGGAGAGTGTGTGAGGATGTGTTGATTGTGAGAGTTAACTAGCCTAAACATATACCAATCACTCTCATTTTAAAACCCAATACATTTTGCAAATAATTACCCCTACATATAAATACATTTATATTACTAAAAATCTAAAATCTTGATTTTAAAAGAAATAAAACATTTAGTATAATACTTAAATACAATTATCTTATAATAAAATCTCATATCATAGTAAAACAAAACACTTGTCATTTTATAAGATATCACATATGTCTCATTTTCTCCAAAATAATTATATTTTTACGGATATCCATCCGATACCAAAATTCATATGTGAAATCATTTTTGTAAACTCATTATATCTATATTTTAAATTATAAATTAATATTTATAATTTTCCAAAATGTTATAATAAAATATTTGAAAAGATTCTTAATGATATTTAGATAAGATAATAGGCTTTCAAAGATGGTATTGTTAGCATAATGAAAATATCCATATCAAATCTTTATTTATTTTATTAAAGAGGTTCATCACACTAACAACAACAACAACAAAAACAATATAATCTTCACTATGATAACCAGAAGAGAAGGGTGGAATTTGGCGGTCTCATATTTATTGAAATAAAATATTTAAAATAGAGAAAAAATCATTAATTCTAAAATGGTCTACGATTATCAATTTTGTAAGGTGGTTAGTCAATTAGAACAAAGAGTTAGAAATGGAACATACTGGGACAATATATAATGTTAGTCGATTAGAACTAGACTTTAAAGTTTTAAATTTAGTGTTAGTCATGTATGTATAGAATTAGAATTGGAACTAAAATAAAAAAAATCCAATCATAACTTTTTTATATATAAATTGAGTATTCCACCTTTAAAAATATCCCATCTATTTAGACGAAACAAAAATTAAAAATCAAAACTACAAACCCTGCTCTTCTCTCTCCCTCTCTATCCCCCCTAATTTTCTTTCTGCAAGCTTTCACTCTTTTGTCCTTCTCTTTTATCGATCAAATCCAATTGATTCAATACAAAATTTATCGATCTCTTTTAAATTCAATTAATTTAAAGATGCCCAAAACTAATATGAAAATACAGAAAATAAAATAATCAGAAAATACACAAATTATTTAAATACGTATCTATGCCTTAATTTGATCAAACTAAAAGAAAGACATGTTTAATTATGTTTTATCTGTTTACAGAAATCTCATTTTCTATAATTAAAGCAATAAAATAGTTTTTGGTCATGCAAACGTTTTAGAAACAATTAAATATTTTCTAGTTGATTGGTCAAAAAAATTGATATATCTTTCAAACATATCATTAGTTCATTACAACTATTAGTTTTATTTGATATAAACAATAATGATTTTGTTCGCATTTATAATCACAAGCATAGCTCGATTGGTCATAGCGATATACTTCCAAATTTTTTTTAAATACACTAGTATCCGGTGTTTTAGTTTAGTTTGTACTGCACCAATACAAAAAAGGGTTTTTTTAATATAGGACCCCAAAACATTGGTATTTTAAACAACCCTCAAAACTCGTATATTGTAAATATAACCCTCACAACCTGCAATTAAACTAAATTAGCCTTATGGTTAACTTCCATCCTTAACACGGTTAAAAAGGACCGTTAAGTGTTTAAGATGACGGTTTTACCCTCCTTGATTGTTGCATGACTCCATCCTTAACTCTAGAATTAATAACCTTAAAACATAAAAGAATAGTTTTAATAAAAAAAAAAATTAAAGTGATTATTATGGCTACAAAAAACTGTAATAGCTGTAAAAAATCTTACCTAGATTCTAAAACAGTCTACGTTATCGACGGATATCAAATCACACAAAAAGAACACCAACAAAAACACACAAGATTTATCTAGATTCGGTGCAACTAGTATCTAATCCTGCAAATCGCGATGAAAACTTCCACTATGAGAAAGAATTATAAGAGATTACACCGACTTCTCATCCTCCTTTACAAAGAAATACCATCTCTTACAAAATCTCTCTCTTATATCTGCGACCACGCTTAGACTTAGAAAAAGCCTCATATATATATATAGGGTATATAAATACTAGAAGATAAATCCATATTTAAAATAGAGATAAATATGAATTTAATATAAAGATTAGATTTGAATCTAAACTAAAGAAATTAGATTTAAATTCTAACCAATCCCTTACTAATCCAAATTTAAATCAAATTTAACAGCATGTAACTATACAGATACCGCGGGGAAATTTTCTAAGGGTTTTTTAACAACCGTTTCGAGGTCAGGGGTCTTTTGTCGCCGGTAAAACCTGCCAAAGGGGTTTTATCAATTTTCCCTTAAAAAATTCATAACTAACTTCTCAAATCTATTAATAGTAAATTAGTAACAAACTAAAATAATAATAAAATTGATATATTTAGATTTCAAAAGTAACAAATCCATTTATTACATCTCTTATCAATTTTAATAGGATATAAGATATATGATGATACATTCTTTCACAGTATTTATTTTACAAAGGTTTTTGAGAAATCCATCCATCAAAGCATTGCCAAGCAATTTTCAGGCTTGTATTTTGGTGCAGTGTGACCAGCATCCTGCATCGTAAAGAGAACTACTCTTTATTATGAGTAAAATTCTAATATAATCATATTTAATTCAAAAGGATAGAAGCGGGTTATCCACCGTTTCATAGTGTAATACACGTGAATCATTCTAGTTTTTGAGAATTTATGCTTTAACTCTAGCTTTCATAACCCTTCAATTTTTCTCTTTTATAGTAATTTTTTTGTGCCTATTGCCTTGGAACAAAATGCAATATCAATTGTAAGAATCTATGCGTCATGCTTTTTCTCTATAAAAGCATCAGATGTAATATGAAAGAAAAAATGACACGTAAGATCAGATTAGTTTGAGAACAAATCGTGTGCCGCATAAACAAAATTTAAAACAAGTTAAACAGAGTTGAAGATAAAATGCAGGTTATTAAGTGTAAGAAGAAGTTCCATACAAAGCACCAACAAATTTCCAAGAGTTCTGAGATAGCACCATGAAACTTAAAAATCTACCTCGAACCTCCCCTTGAATTCACAATGCCGTATCAGAATATTAATTTCCGGTTTAAGGCATGCATGGGCTAAATAACCCCAAAATGACCTTGTACATGGGCTGAATATGGCGATTTTGACGAAAATACTCCACAAAAATACCATTCGAGGGCTCGTAACATTTTTAAAGTTCAATGGTGCTATCTCAAAAAACCTGATAATCTGATGGTGCATAATTTATAAAATTTATCATGTATCTTTCTTCTCGAATTTCCTTACCTTCACCGTCGTAAATATGAGATAGTTGGAGTACTTTGTTGTATATCTAACAAATTCCAAAAGGGCAAAAAAAAAAGAAAGAAAGAAAGAAATGGTTAGCCCAAAAATTCTCTCATATTTTATCATGTTATCAAAAGAAATAGGCTAAAATAAATTATCCTGCAACTTGGCCATTCACATGCCATGATCTCCACTCTTCAACAATGGGGTAATTGAGAGATCTTATCCATGCTTGTGTTCCAATATATGGAATAAGCATGTCCTTGTCTCCACTGTGTGAATCAAACCAAGAAGAAGGAAATTTGAAATTTGAAATTTTTTTATTTTCTTTAGGATAAACTTTATAAATCATCACTGAACTTTTAAAGGATTTTGAAACAGTACCATTGAGGTTTGAAAATGACACAAATCCCCTTGAGTTGGCAATGTTGTATGAAAATGTTAGTTTCGTCTCATTTAAAACACCCGTTTTATAAACCCAAATGACCCAAAATGAAGTGATTATAGCTTTTCTTTAACAAAAATTCCCTCTAAGTTCATGGCTTCTTTAAAGTTCAATGGTACTATTTGAAAAACTTTGAAAGTTCAATGGTCGCTTTTGTTGCATGTCATGTCCCACCCCCAAACACAGACAGTAGTGTTCGCTCTGACCGAAGCCGCATGATTTTGTCCTTCAGAGCGAACCGGACCCGACCAAGAGCCACTTTCAAAAAGGTCACCCATCCCAGAATTTGAGCAAGGACCGGGGCCCGACATCCTCCCCACCTTTGAACAGTGGTTTGTCCTTAAACCACAGATCTATTACTAAGTGGCCAGCTCTGATACCATTCTGTCACCCCCAACACGGATGGTATTGTCCGTTCTGACCGAAGCCGCATGATTTTGTCCTTCAGAGCGAACCGGACCCGACCAAGAGCCACTTCCTATAAGGTCACCCATCCCAGAATTTGAGCAAGGACCGGGGCCCGACATCCTCCCCACCTTTGAATGGTGGTTTGTCCTTAAACCACAGACCTACTACTACGGGACCAGCTCTGATACCATTCTGTCACGTCCCATCCCCAACACGGACGGTATTGTTAATTCTGACCTAAATCGCATGATTTTGTCCTTCGGAACGAACCGAATGCGACCAGGGGCCACTTCCCAGAAGGTCACTCATCCCCGAATTTTCGTGGTCTGAGCACGCTTAACTACAGAGTTCTCAAGCGTATGTAGTGTCGGTTCACTGAAAAGGCGTCTCTGCATTGAAGAGTGGTATCATTCCATTTATAGTACAGATCTGCCCTCTTTCGAAATGTATTCCGAAAATTCCTCATTTTTCTACAATGGGTCCTACGGACTCAAGAGGTGGCCCACATGAATTCAAGAGGTGGCCCCCGTCCTTTGGCGTGGCACTTTGTTCCGTATAGCACTTTATTCCATGAGTAAGGACCGAGGCCCGACATCGTATGCCATAACATGGAAAATATTGAAGAATCGAAGAAAACAAAAAAAAAAATTAATTATTGAAATTTTCCTAATTCTTGTGCTGTAGCAAATAAAATATTGGAAAAGTAAACAATTTTTTTGAGATTTTTAAAATTTCCCCATATTCACATGCAAAATGTTGAAAATTTTAAAGAAAACAACACATTTCATGGTTCTCATGTGCTATAACGAGCAAACTATTGAAAAACGAAATAAATAAAAATTTCATGATTTTCGTATGCTATAACAAAAAAAAAATATTTAAACGCTAAAAAAATGCCAAAATATTTGCAGGTTAATTCTTTATATATTTTGCATATCAAGTTTATAAATATAAGATATTACATCTTATAAATCATATAACATTAAACTTTTAAATTTATATGATATTTCTTGATTTTGGATTTCGTACCCATACATTACATGCGAAGTTGTCAAATGTGATACGTTTCGTGTTCTTATTTATCATATCATGTATAGTTTCATGTTTAGTATCGTAAGAGACAAAAATTCCCGTTGCAATAGTGAAGTAATTATATATATAACCATTTATAATTTTATCAAATTAGCAATATAGAGCCACATACATGCTAAAGTAAATTTTGGAATTGCAACCGCACAAATTCAGACATATAAAACACATAAACTCATGTATCTGTTAATCAAATAATACCAAAATAATCCAAAATAATTATCCATATGTCATAATTCATAATCATAGGCATAATAACTTTTATAATTCATAACTAAAATATCACATCCAAATTGTCAAAATATCACCACCAAACAAAGTCGACGTTACAGAAAATCAATCTTCTCCAATTGATTAATGATCACTGTCACTATAATAACAAGATATAACTTCATTCTTCTTATCTTCATCATTTTCATTCTCAACGAACTTCTCTTTCTCATTAATATGCATTTTAATTGTTAAATAGCCTCCGGGTTAATAATTTGATATAAGCAAGCGGGTTTTACATCCGAATATCCGATCTGCTATGAATTTTAATGGTTAAATAGCGTATTGTGTATTTCATGTTTTGTTTCATACGATACAAAATGTATATCGACCGATAAATTTATAACCTAATACAAACTTATGATTTGTATCGAATTATCCATATTTGTATCGTTTCATAAAATACGCTGCATATTTCATAAGGAACTAACACCACTAACACCACTGATTACAAGAGGCCCATTCCTAGTAGCGCAGAAAAGCAGAAAGAAAAACAATTCCTTGTCCTTTTCATCATTTAATTTCTTTATAGACAAATATGAAAAAATAAAATAAAAAAACATTTTTTCGATTGCAATGTAAAAGGCTTTCCATGACAACATCGATTTCCTTAATTCTTTGATTTGCAAGCAAACAACCCCTAAGGTCCATTTCGGAAGGTGTAAAAATCAGGAGTTTAAACTCTTGATGATGATACTCACGGTTGGGGATTTCTCGGATTTTGACACATAGCAGATGATGTCTCTTCCGTGCACGCCGTCTAAATTCCTGGGAGGCTGCCGAACGCGAACAATGATGATGTGAAAGGAACACTCCTCGATACCTTGTCTCCAAAAATTAGTCCGAGGAATATACCCCGACCCCTAGGAGGCTTTCCCTAAGTACGTTCCTTCTTCGCCTGACCATAGTCAATAGCTCGTCTCCGAGCAATCACAAGAGCTGAGCTTTCTCAGTTTTCTTACTCGTCTTCAAGCTATCTTATAGCTGAGAACCCTCAGCGTCCCTATTTGGACGTGAGCATGGAGCACGGACGTCCTCGTAACGGCTTCGTGTATCTCGCCACGAAGAAATCTCCGCCGCTATACGTCCCGCATCCCACACCAGCGTATCTCGCCATTAATGAGCATATCTCACCAACAATGCGGACGTTACGTTGGGGCGAAATGGATGGCGGGAATCTCACATCGGCTCGCCCTCAGGCGACCCCTATATAAACCCCTCCTCCATACGATTCAAGTAACTCGATCTGAACCCCATATGTCGCTACTCTGCCCAATTATTCCTTAGAATTTACTTGATCGTCAGAAGATCCTATGATGGTTTTCCATCCCGGGACTTCCTTTGTAGGTAGCTCGGCGTCAACTACAATCAACAACCCATTGAGATCCACGCCCAACCTCCCACTACAAATCTCAACTGTTCAGCCCCGCTGGCCATAAGATCGACGGAGAACAATAGCTGAGGGAGATTCCAACTTCCATCAGTTGGCATCATCTGTGGGAACAAGAAGCTTTTCCACCCAAAAAGTTGATCTCTCGCCATCGATTTGATGGTCAGCAATCATCGTAATGAAGATCCTAGCATGGGCCATCTTTTCCTCCGCAATGGAGGCGGAGGCGGTTCCACTCCTCTTCCCAATATCGTCGAAGCCTTATCGGCACAAATCGATCGACTAACAACGATGGTGGACGCGCTCGCTCGTGTCCAAACTACTAGCCATGCCGGGCAAAACCGCCACCCTTGCTCCCTGGAACGGCGGCATGCACGAAGCGACGGATGGATGCGTTCAGGTCATCGGCCTCGCTCGGGCCAATCCTGACAACGGCGTGCCGATTCCGACAATCGCAACCCCCATACAAGTAATGATTCCATGACTCGTTGGGCGCCGGACAGTCCAACGCCGAAGTTGTCACGCCCCGCTTCCCAGTGTACGGGTAAGGAGGCGCGACGAGGCCCGCTACGTATTTACTCAGAAGTAAACACGCTAAGCATAATAAGCAATATAATAAAGTACAAAAGAAAAATGACAAGAGATATAATTGAACATCAAATTTTATTTATTGAACATTTCTTTACAATACAACCGAAAAGTAAATACAAGAATGGAAAACAATGCCTAAACAATGGCATGAACTGAAAGAAAAGTAAGTACAAGTAAAGCCTAAAGGTCGTGTTGCTCAGTGGTCTGCTCCAAGTGCTCCTGGCTGGTCTCGAACTCCTCAGAGTTGGGTCATCCTGACAACATTCCAAAGAAAGAAAAGAAATAGGAATGTCGTCGGCGAACAATCGCTCGGTAAGTCCCAAAGAGATAGAAATAGAATAGACAGATAAGAGGATATGATTATTGTGCTAACGCGGTTGTTTGTAACTTGGTACAGAATATGCCAGTGTATACGAGAGAAGTCCAACTTATACCGTGGACTATAGTAACCCGTAGTACAAGGCTCCGTCGATAAAACCACGGAACAATAGCGATAGATGTATAGTTACGTCTTTTAATAACCATCCCGTGCCACTTTTAATACATTATGTGCCAGTCTACCCCTTTAAAACCCCGTAATGTATTTTGTATTGATTTTTATTGTTTTGTTTAATGGATGTACGACTTACCGAAACCATGATATCATGTAAACGGAATGGATATAAATGGATAGTCATGTAATCAGGGTATATCTATGGTTCGGTTTAATCATGTTCATTTTGATATAGATTGAATTCTGGTATAAATGGATTCATATTGACTAGGAGTTATACTTTAATCATATTCAAGGATAGATGGATTGATTGATTTCAGATTAAATTGAGACTCTGTCTGAGTCAGACACTTTAAAATGAATTGAAGTCCTGAATTAGTTTTGATGTTATCGGTAACTGCTGCACATGAACGGCAGGATTTGTGTCTTTTTCCAAGACAATTACCGTATTGATAATACCATTTTTAGGTTGTCTACCTTAGATAGGCAAGCACCCATATTCTCCGGCTCTCTGAGGCTCAAGAGAACTGGTCCCGCTTAAACCTATATTTATTAGGGTCCTTATTGTAAATTAATATAATTTGAAGGGGTTTTATGAAAAATAGTTTTGATATATTTTCAAAATAAAACTCAAGTATTTATTTATCGTCTTTAGGTTTTCATGGTTGTAATTTTTATAAAATGAAATATTCTAGTGGATATAAACCTAATTTTGAATAGTATATGGTATTTTCTTGAAATTTGACTTGTATTGAATGTGATGGTATTTTCATGATCTTTTGTGATTCTTTTCTTTTGATTAGAAAACATGGAATATATTATATATTTAAAATAAATATTTTGATAATATTTATATATATAATTATAAAAATAGAATTTATTTATTAAATAGAAATCACGTTTTCTTAAAAATTGTAATAAATATTCCATCGAGATCGAATGCTCCGTGAGGAGGTCTGCATCTCACTCTACTAGTTCCGAGGACGTGTGATAATCCTCACCATCCCGGTCGGGTTCCCCAAAATGGGTTATAGAGGTTTATTTGTAAGGAATTAATTAAAACAATTTAAAGAATACGGGTTTTGATAGTTTAAGGTATTTTAATGTAAATTGTGTTTTGTCCCACAAAAATTGTTACAAAAGCTATCGTGTTATGTTAAGATGAGTGTTGTGATGAGGTAGGTCATTATCTCGTGAGTTTTCTAAAGGTAAAATGAGCAAAACGATAAATTAATGTCGTATGTAAACTAGATGGTATTTTACCGTAAAAATTAAATAAAAGTTGTTTAACATTATATTTTGAATTGAAACTTGTTCCAAATGTTATTTAATGGTTAATAAACAATATAAAACGATGGTAATTTATTATTAAGAAAAATTGCGTTTTTAATGAAATTAGAATCGGAAGTCGGAATAACTCCACTTCCGACGAGTTTTGAAAATAGGATTCTATTTACTAGAGAGAGAAGAGGGAAGAGAGGACTTACTGATTGAACGAAGAGGGAAGAGGTAGAGGGAACTTTCGTAAGCGTCGTGGAGTCATTTCATCGCCTGATTTGTCCCGAAACGTCGCCGGAACTTTTCCTTGAGCTAACTCCAGTTGTACAACTTTTAGACTTAGAAAATTTAGAGTTTTGGCAATGGATTTATTAATGAGGAGGATAGGGTGTGATGTTTGTATTTATAGGATAAATTAGGGTTTAGGGTAATGAAGAATGAATTAAAAATATGCATTAAAGTTTGGATTAACGCCTCATTTTAATTCTCTGGAAATGTAAAGGAAAAACAAACAGACTAGGGTTAGTGGGGGGGTCCAAGTGGTACAGGGTAAAAATTTGGAGGCAATAGGGACGGGGGGGCCGGCGGCACCGGCCCCTGGCAATATCTCACCGGTCGTTTAGAGGGTAGGGGCTCTGGATTGAAGACACATGTCCTAGTCAATTCATATGGCTCAGTGCACATGTTTGTTTTCTGTGTGACTTTTCATTTTACGTGTAGTGCACGTGCAAACTTTTGAGCTTCTAAAAGTTTAAAAGAAAAATCACTAAAAATAATGTGTGGCTGGGGGATTCGAACACAGGGGCTATATCACAGCAGTGCAGGGATTTACCAATGAGCCACAAGTGCTTTCTTGCTATTCTAAAGCAAATTAATTTTATAACTTATGCTCAAGCTTAGGTATTCCTTTCTGTATTTTGAAAAATTCTGTACAGAAAGTTCAGGGTTGTTACAGAGGTCTCAGGACCAACCGAACTGTTGTTTCAACGTTTGCCGCACTCCCTCGCCCTCCGAGGCGACGTTGGTCAGGTCGCCTGATTCCAGGGAAGACCGACGTCACCATAATCATCGAGGCCATGCCCATGACACATGTCGGGGGGAGCCATGAAGGGTTCACCCCGAGAATCTGAGGAACATAATAGAGCGAAGCTGAAACCTCTCAATCGCGCAAGCCCGAAGCAGAGACAGCAGGCACTCCGATATGGAGAATCCTCGTGGTACCAGCAGCGAATCGAGGTCCTCGAGAAGAAGATCAAGGACATGCAACTCACCACCCGTTCGCCCGGCGGATCGGCAAAATACTCTGCAGACTCTCCCACAAAGCCCTTCACTGAGCAGTTACTAAAGGAGTGGGTCTCATCCCGGAACAAACCGCCTAAAGTGGCTCTCTTCGATGGGAAGTCTAACCCGAAAGACCACTTGGACGCATTCACTACGGGTATGAGCTTTCAAAATAACTCGGACGCGGATCAGTGCCGAGCCTCCCCACCACTTTCATCCGGGCCGGGCGAGACTGGTCTGCGACCTGACTCTGCGCTCAATCTCAACTTTCAACAAGTTGGCTACTTAGTTCCTTAGACACTTCGTCGAAAACCAATGACAGAAGAGGTCGGTCAACTACCTATTCACCATCAAGAGTGAAGACATGGAATCTTTCAAGGGCCATTTCACCCGATTCTACAATGCTCTCTTAGAAGTACTCGAGCACCAGGATGAGACGGTCATCACTGCCCTGAGATCCGATCTTAGACACAAAGAGTGGCTCCTCTCTTTTGCATTGGCGCAACCTAAGACTATGGCCGAGGTAAATGTCTGGACCGAACGGGAAATCCAACTCGAGTCTGAGGTGAACACCAATTTTCCCCGTGGAGACCGGACAGACCGAAAGAAACGGGACCGAGAAGAGAAGAAGGTTGATCGTTCAAAACCCCATTCTCTGAGGTTTCACGAGTACACTCCTCTGAAAGTCTCTCAGGCCAAGCTGCTAGAGGAGGTGAAGAGTGAGAGATTCTTTAAGCTGCCGCCGATGATACAAAGATCGGGCATGCGACTCTGCGGCCTATATTGTGTCTTTCATCGGTCACAGGGACACCTTATCGAGAACTGCAAATAGCTGCGTGACTACATCAAGGAGCTGATCCACTCCGTTCGCTTAGAAAAGTACCTACAATAGAAACGTCAAGCAGAGAGGGAGCAAGCAGACCAACCTCCCACCGGAGAGTTGATGGTCAGACAGATCATGGTCATCACCGTTGGCTCAACTCCAAGCAACGAAAACACCCGTCGTATCCAACCGGTCATGACCTTGCTCCCCCCTAAGAAATATAAGAAGGTTGCTCCCATCACCTTCACCGATGAGGACCTGCATGGCATATCCATCCCGTACAATGATCCCCTAGTGATCATGGCCCGGGTAAATCGGTACGAAGTCAGGAGAATGCTCGTTGACTCGGGAAGCTCGGCGGACATCCTATTTTACGATTGCTTTCAGCGTATGGGATTAAACCCGTCCGATCTTCAGCCTACCTCGCACATTCTCTCCGGGGTTACTAACCACTCCATCCAAGCTAAAGGAATGACCACTCTCCCTTTCAATATTAGGGAGGCCGAAAGAACCCGAACAATGTCGGTGAGTTTCCTTGTCGCTCGGGTTCCTTCGTCTTATAACATCTTCTTGGGTTACCCCACTTTAAACGCCCTTCAAGCTCAGATCTTGACCTACCATCTCGCACTCAAGTTTTCTCTGAGCAATGGTGGGATAGGCCGGGCCTATAGAGATTAGCAAATTGCTATAGTGTGTCTCGCTACGACAGTTCCCGAGGACAAAGAAGTTGATCTGACCGATGGACCATATGATCCTCGGGAATCACTGGATACACGTGATGACAAGAAGGAGATCCAGAGTTCCCCGGTAGAAGCATTGTCCGAATCTCCCCTCAAAAAGGGAAATAGCAGCCAAACTATCCATATCAGCTCCTTCTTGACCAGGGAAACTCGGGACAACCTTATCCAGTTCCTCCGAGACAATTCCGACGTGTTCGCTTGGACTCCCGTCGACATGCCGAGTCTCCCAAAAGATCGAAGTTGACTCAAAAGCCTGGCCGATCCAATAAAAGAAAAGAAACTTTGCGCATGTCAAAAAGAAGGCGATTGAGGAGGAAGTGGACCGACTACTCGTGGCGAACATCATCAGAATCCTGGACTACTCGGCTTGGTTATCCAATGTAGTCATGGTCAAAAAAGAGAATGGGAAGTGGCGTATGTGCGTCGACTTTACCGATCTGAACAAGGCCTACACGAAAGACAACTATTCGCTCCCTCAGATAGGTCGGCTGGTGGATAGCTTGGCCGGTTATGAGCCGCTGAGCTTCATAGATGCCTTCTTCGGTTATAATCAAATCCGGATGGAACCTACCGACGAAGATCTCACCGCTTTAACCATTGATCGAGGGGTCTGCTGCTACAAGGTAATGCCCTTTGGCCTCAAAAATGCTGGAGCAACTTATCAATGGTTAGTCAACAAACTGTTCAAGCTACAGATCGGGCGGAATATGGAAGTCTACATCGATGACATACTTATGAAGTCCGCCCAGTCATCCGGGCATACTACGGACCTTAGTGAAACCTTCGAGGTCCTGTGAAAGTACAAAATGAAGCTGAATCCAGCCAAGTGTACTTTCGGCGTCACGGACGGAAAGTTCCTCGGATTCATGGTTATCCACCGAGGAATTGAGGCAAACCCAGAGAAAATCAAAGCCATCATTGACATGACGGCGCCTAAGAGCAACGTAGAAATCATGCGACTCACAGACAGGGTGGCTGCTCTAAGCGGTTCATGTCCCGATCCAGGGGAAATGCCAACCTTTCTTCAAAGCCTTAAGATCCCAGGGTTCGAGTGGTCCGAGAAATGTCAAGTTGCCTTCGAGCAGCTCAAGGCGCATCTATAGACGCCGCCTCTACTCACCCGACCTGCCGAAGGAGACGAGCTACTGCTGTACGTAGCCGTCTCCAGCCAGGCAGCTAGCTCCATACTCATCAAAAAATCTGAGGGAATACAGAGACCGGTTTACTACATCAGCCACATTTTCAAAGACACGAAGACAAGGTACCCGGCCATCGAAAAGATAGTCTTGGCATTCGTCGTCACCTCCAGGATGTTTCGGCACTATTTTCAGGCTCATACAATCATCGTTCTCACCGACCAACCCTTAGGGAATATCCTCAGTTCCCCCGACTCGCTGGGCCGCTTGGAGAAGTGGAGATGGGAGTTGTCTTAATTCGACATGCAGTACCGACCAAGGCAAACTATTAAAGCCCAAACCCTAACCGATTTTGTGGTCGAATGCACCATTCCCAATAGAGAAGAAGCACTGACATGGGATCCAAACCCACAACCCTCAGTCAAAGAAAGGCTCGGTCCGATTCCGGACTGGGTACTCTATGTAGACGGCTCCGCATGAAAGCTCGTCACTTCGTATAAAGCAAAGGTAACTTGTATAAAAAATCATACACCCGGCCCCTACTCAGATGCGTTGATTCCAACGAAGATGAGTACGTTCTCCAAGAGATACACGAAAGAGTCGGAGATGCACATCAAGGGGCCTGCAATCTAATCCAAAAGACGCAGCTACAGGGCTATTATTGGCCGACTATCCACACCGATGCAGAAAAGCTCGTACAAAGGTGCAAGGCATGTCAACTTTTCGGCAGTATTCCTCGGTTACCAACCACAAAGCTAACGCCGTTGAGCTCCCCTTGGCCATTCGCCCAGTAAAGAATGGACATAGTTAGCCAGCTCCCCACGGGCTAGGGACACAAATTTATCATCGTCATCGTGGACTACTTTACAAAATAGATTGAAGCCACGCCGATAAGAAAACTGGATGCTGCCTCTACAGTGAAGTTCCTACAGAATAACGTAATTGCACGATTTGGAATTTCTAGGTGCATCATCACTGACCATGGAACCAACTTCGAGAATGACAAAGTCAGAGAATTCTGCTGCGACTACCACATACTGAGGAAGTTTTCCGCGGTCGCTCTTCCCTAATGCAATGGGCAAGCCGATGTAGCAAACTGAGGTGTCATCCGGGGGCTTAGAGCCCGCCTAGAAGGAAGGCATGGTGGATGGGTCGAAGAACTGCCCCAGGTATTGTGCGCATTACGAACGTCGAGGAAAACACCCATGGGGGAGACCCCGTTCAGTCTCTGTTATGAAATCGAGGCAATGGTCCCCGCAGAAATCGTTCTACCTAGTTATCGGATCGAACACTTCGACGACGAAGCCAATATCTTGGCCCTTCGAAGCAACCTAGACATCCTGCTGGAGAAGAGAGACCGGGCGCAAATAAGGAAGGCCGCATATCAGCAGCAAAATGTCCGGTACTACAATGCTGGGGTTAAACAACAAGCATTCAAATCAGGAGACTTAGTCGTCCGACTCAACGAATTCGAGGACCAAGGGAGGCTACACAAGTTCTCTCCGAAGTGGGACGGCCCTTTCCTCGTGACCGAGATATTGCTCGGAGGAGCATACCACCTCCAAGACTCCTTGGGACGTAACCTTCTGCGGCCGTATAATACCGAAAAACTTGAATTGTATTGTTAAAATTGTACTCCCTTTAATAATAAAAATTCTTGCTTCTCTGCAATCCAAACTGTTTCTCCCGATTCTAAACCTAGACACTGCGCAAGGTTGGCGGGAAGCCTCATGCCCGTCATGTCCATTCAAAATGGGTAGTTTCCTTTTTGACCTAACTGAGTGTATGAAACCTTCTCACAAGCCTACAGACTGTCCCCAGACCGGCTCGGAGGCAAGGGAAGTATCCCAGGCTAGCCCTTTACTCAAGTGAATAAAACGTGTGTGTGCCTGTAAGTAGCCGACCTAAGTCTCGCTCCGCCCATCTTACCTCGACTCCGGGGTGGAGGATTGAAGGAAGGGCACCGATCTATCTACACTCGGAAAACAAAAACGAAAATTTTCGATACTCTGGCATTTTGTGCAAAGAAAAATTCTGAGCAAAAAAAAATCATGAGCAAAAGAAAATTTTATTAATAAAAGGTATTCTCGGCTCCTCAGCCTTACAAAAGTGTCCGAGGGATCGCAAAAGAAAACACCATTTTGTCGCTTAACGATTACAGCAAAAGAGAGAGAAGGTCTTGAAAACATTTGTCGTGGTGCTCAAAGCAGAGATCCGCCAGCTGATTCCAGGCAGCATCCCATTGCTCCCTCTGCCTATGCCCGTGGACCCGAGTAGCTATGGTGTCGTCGGAGACTCCCGCCGCTGCGCGTGAAGCTATGATCAATCTCTGTTGGAAAGATCGGCGCGGGAGATCTATCGAGTGATCTCATCTACTCTTCGAGATTAGGCCCAAATCATGAGCCGTGCACATCTTGTTGACGGCATCCTCTACCACTTGTTGGGACAACACCTTGAAAAGACTGGAGGAAGACCTCCAGATCGTATGGACAACCACATGTAGGAGAGATGATTGGCATGGGAGTAACGCCCGCAATGGCGTTCCAGCCAACCTATCACAGCCTCGTATGTTGCTTCGGAGGTGTCGTAGTCGTAATAGTAGACTTCGATACGAAATACGATATCTCGAATGTTGTATGTGTTGCCGACCATCGAAAAACGATTAACTACGAAGGTCAGAGGAAGAAAAAGTAGGAGATGGAGACAACTAAAAGCAAATCGACGAAAGTGCCTAAGAGGAGGCCAAGACCCCTCTATTTATAGCCTCCAAGAAAATTCCCCTACGATCGAGATTCTCTCCCGCCTGTTGGATATAGTGCCCTCAAAGTCAATTATTGGATCGCAGGCACGTGATTGCAATGATTGAGGAGGACCTATGCCGGTAGGACAGTCTTACTCGAGATGATAGTATGCTATCTGGTTTGCCTTTATCAGTCGTGTATAGGTTCAGGTGACTGATCACGATTACACTTTGATAGAGCCCTTAGGATCTTGCTTGACTACCAACAGTATGAGGGTGATCATATAAGTGAGAGTTGGATGGTCTATAAGCATATCCTTAATAGTGGTCTCTAGTCGTGGGAGTTTCGAGACAGGGCATCGATACTCCAGAGTAGACTAGTGTATACAGTCGAGACCCCGACGAGGAACGGTGGCCGGTCTCACAAGCCACTGGTGTCAGTTGGATCACCTAAGATGTATACAGGTGCTCATTGGGTTATGAGTATACCGGACAGGACTCGCCGGGAACCTGCTAGTTGGTATTATACATATCGTCAGATAGCAGTTTCCTGGTGACTTGTGTACAGGTTAGTTCATCAACCTGAGGTCGTCATTTGTCTCGTGTGAGTTCCCACTGTGCTTTGATTTCTACCCTACCACGGCTCAAAGGAGTCGTGCAAACAGGTAGTTTTTGGGTACAGTCCCGAGCCACATGGAGGCACGTGAGCGGATCGGCAGGGGATTCGACTCTCCCGGTATTAGGGGTGGAGGTCGCGCTGTGTCTAGGAAAGCCATTACACCAAGTCCTTAGCCAAGGCAGGTGAGATTTACTGGTAGGTACTCCAGTAGTATCTCAGGGTGTTCAGGGCTTGTCTCCGACACGACTTATACAGCTATTGGGGGTCTGACGTTACTGGCCCCCTAGGCCGGATATGTGATACTCATAGACGAACGGACCGGACTGTATATACATTGTCACTGTTAGGCTCAGTAGGGTTTCCGGATGAGTTCGCTCATCGGCCTCCCTTGAGGTCAGTCCATGGGCAGCCGTTACGCATAGCTAGTGCCGCTGACGGCTTGTGGTTAAACCCACTGCCAGGGTGCTGACGAGTCATTAGAGTCCCCCACAGATAGTTTCCCAAGTTCGGACGAAACGTTGTAGAGGCCGTATGGTTTTATGGCAGAGTTCGGAAAATGCACGTGCGTTTACGCACGTGTCATATTTCGGGCAGATAGTACTGGTGGGCTTTGGTTTAAGCCGGATCCATGTATTATACAAAGTAGATATAATATCTTTGTCTCAGTTGCATTTGTATTCGGTCGTAATACAAATGCAGGTATATTTATACAGTTACGGGGTTATCCTGAAATTCGTTTCGGGATCACTTTTGGAAGTTGCCAGTTTCCAGTTTTCTATCAGCCGTATTTAACATTCGGTTAAATGCGGATTTATCTTTTCTTCTTTTGGGTGAGTCATGAGGTGAGTCATGAGAGGAAGCTTCTTGGAAGGTGACTTGTTAAGGTGACTCATTGTTTCATTAATGTGTTCATATTAGGTGCATTTATTGTGTTCATACTTTATGTTCACACTAGATATTTTTGTGAGAAGCTTTTGCTTGTGGTCACCCCCCTTGCTCCTACCATCACCCCCCTTGCTCCTACCATCACCCCCCTCCTCTTATATGGCCGGCCCCTCCCCTCACTCTCACTCACTCTCTCACTTGACTTGGTTAAAAGATTATGATAGTTTCGATGTATGGAATTTCATAGCTCATTTCATTCCATCACCCGATTCCAATGGCAACTTCATTAACCGTTCGTCCATGGCTTTGGACGAAGCGAGACAAAGTCTTCTACTCATTGTCTACATCAATCTTGGTCATCTCTTCTAGCAAACTTGATGACCGAGTTGCCTCGAGTTAGAGGCGGGAGCCCGTTTAAAGATCCGATGACGTGGTGCCACCTGGACGAGGAGATCGGAGATCAACGAGATCGGAGCAGCCGCAACGGAGCGTGGGATGATGGTTAAAGAACGAAAGACTCGGATCGTTCGGTATTACCTTTCTTCCCTCTTTGTAGATTGTTAGTTTAGCGTTAATGGCAGATCCGGGTTATAGTGTGCGATAGCGCCAGTTATAAAAGTTTTTGTTCCGCATTTTGGCGTCTGAAAGACGGCCGGGGCGCTGCCGTAGACTTACATGGTATCAGAGCCAGGCCATTAAGCTTTACTAACTTATGCTAACACGTTTAAAATATCGATCGAACCGAATATCAAAAACTACAAATTTTCTGTTCAATGTTTCTGTAGATTTTAAATCTGGTTTAAAAATTATTTTGATGATCCGAGAAAATTGAGCAGGATTTTTTAAGCACACAGAAGAAATACGGTCACGTGATCTCATCATACTGCCGCGGATCCGCGGTCAAACCTAGGGTTTGACCGCGCATCCTCGGCCAGTATATTGGAACACTGCTCCAAATTTCTTCAGTGTGCTTTATTTGGTAAATTGTGGTTTTTGACATATTTCACTTGGGCCCAGATTTTGTTACTGTGCAGCAGATTTGCATAGGGCCCACTTCGGGAAATTTAGTTGATCGAAATTTAAACGTGTCAGTTTATAGTACTTACATTATATCTCCTACCGTGAATGTCATTGGATCGGTAAACCGCGTCTGATTGCTATAGTTCTTTTAGACGGGTTTGCGAACGTGACATTCGCGTTGATGTTCTGTGTTGTGCTGTGATGTTGCGGATTTGTCTTGGTGGATAGCAGTGTGCAATGGTAGTGCAGTTTGAATTTATTTGTACATTTGATATTGCAGGGCGAGCGTCCAACATGTGGACTGCCGTCACTGCCTGTTGTATAATATTCTTTTGGGGCACGACCGGGTCGAGGTCGATGTACCCGTTGTACATATTTTTATTACTGTACTAGGTTTTGCCCCGCGACGGAGTGCACGGATAGCCGGGTTCTGGAGGGCAACGGGTCCGCATCTCATGGCTTTGAGAGGCAGAGGAGCCTCACTCTAGTATTGGCAGACTATTCGCCACACTCGTAGGGGGTACAGGTTGACCCAAGGAGGGGTGCCCAAGATTACCGGATTCCGTGAAGTGCAGAGTGGTCCATTCACTTTGCTGTAGGGGGCTGCCTCGCTTCAGGTTTTGGCGGGTAACTTGCCGCACCCGTAGGGGTCTAGGTTTCATTGCACAGGCTATCCACACGACAGGAGAACGTCGGGTTTCAGCAGCGGCTCTGTGAAACCCGGGGATCCCAGATTATCTGTATTGTTCTGTGATGCTTATTACTTTTCTGTAATGTTGCATATTATCACGCCTGGAGTGATTATTGTATATTGGTATATATACTATTAGATGTTGTATATGTTTTAGACCCGCGCTAGTTCAGTCCCCGCTCTGTCGTTAGTTAAGTAACCTAACGGGTGATGACGGGACCCAGTGCTAATGCGGATGGCATATACGTACATTTTATTTTCGTTCTTTTCTGGTGTGATTAATTGATAGGACTGCGTTGATTCTGATCAATGCAAAGTAAAACAAACCTATTTGGATGTTGTTGGAACAATTTAAAAAGTGTTATTACAAAGACGTTTCCTTTTTTTTGCACAGTGGTATTCGGTTGGAATATCCTGCACCTCATTCGACGGGGCAAGGGCCGATATCCCTTCACCGGGACTGACCCCTTGGGCAGAAGTTTGCGTCAGGGTAATAACTTCACTATAGTCGATTACATGTTGCTTTGCATCGCGGTATTCAGTGGAATATCCTGCACCTCATTCCACGAGGAAAGAGCCGAGATCCCTTCACCGGGAGTGACCTCTTTAGCAAAGGTTTTCGCCACTATATTTTATAAAAAGCTATCAGGTTCCTTCAACGAGATCAAGTTCATTACGTTAAAGGTTTTTCGCCAAAAACCAGCCGTAACCCTCCGTCATTTCTTATGGATGGTCAGTAATATTCAAGCTATGTTTGTTGGCTTTCGTCAAGCCATAGTGTTTGGTAGTTGCTGGGGTATTCATTTGTTGCATAGATAGATGGGTTGGTTTGGGACAGTCGTATTACCTTGTTGGCTTTCGTCAAGGGTATGTACGGATGGGTTCGAATTAACAAGATAATGACGGGCAGAACTTGACATGTGACTTATGATTTGTAGGCTTTTGTCAAGGTCATAAGAACATGGGGTAAAAATAATATCAGGAGTTTCTAAAGAAACTGAAACTTGCCAGGCATGCGCATACCTTCTGGAATGTGATAACGTGAGTGGATTCCGTCACGTTATCATGCGATGAGAGTTGGATCCCGATTCCCACTGATGAGTTGGTTTACTCTTCGGGTGATCCCGATTGATTCTTCTTTCAGGTTTGGAGGAGAATTTGACAGTACAGTGGGAGGTTTCCGGATTAGATAAAGTGATAACCATTCTAATCTAGGTTAGAGTGCACGCAGAGTGTTTCTTTTCTCTCTCTCTTTGGCAGCAACCTTTGACCGATCCTAGACTATGACTTAGTGACCAAGTTGACCGAACCTTCTTAAAATACTGGCTTTTGGATTGTCTGAGTTGCATAAGTCATTGACACTCCTTCTTTTACCATTTGCATTTCTCAGAACACCCCGTATTACTACGGACATCCACTTCCATTGGATAAGATCCATCGTATGGTTATATACGAACTCGAAGGGACTCCTTCGAGGATGGATCAAGGTTCAGGAGAAATAGAATTGGTTTATTCAGTTGTCTTTTATTATCACCTTCTCTCAGGTTGCGAGGGCTCCTTGGTTTAGGAGAGTACACATATTACGCTTATTGGATAGTCTTCTTCCAAACCATAGGCAGGTGCCGAAAGGTAGGGAATGAAGAAAACTAATTAGCCTAAGTAGGGTGTACAGAAGGTAATATGTAAAGACAAAATAAAGGGATTAGAAAGAGGGCAAAGTAAGTTGCGACTGTTATCATTCACGACCAAACCGCGTACTTCATCGCCACTCCTATTTCACCTTTAAAAGAATAAGGTATTATTCAGTTGTCTTTTATCATCACCTTCTCTCAGTTGCGAGTACTCCTTGGTTTAGGAGGGTACACCTATTATGCTTACTGGATAGTCTTCTTCCAAACCATAGGCTGGTGCCGAACGGTAGGGAAGGAAGAAAACCATTTAGCCTAACAATGGTGTACCGAAGGTAATGACTAAAGACAAATAAAGGGATTTGGAGAGATGGCAAAGAAATATACGGTTAAAGTCATGAATTGGATTATGGAAGAGGCATTATTATGAATATCAAAATACCCATACGAAACATTTTCATGTTTCGGTGCATTGTTAATGGAAAACTGTTTTCCTGATTAGATACTTACTCCAGGGTGTGTATTCACCAGGTTTCATTCTCATATCTGTATGGTTTTACAGATGATGAGTGGGAGGAAGTTATTGGGAATTAGGTGATCATCCTCATTATATTGGAATTCGTTGTAATTGGTGATATTTGAGGAAATCGCCTGGGTACAGTTTTCAACCTACGACGCACAGATTTTGAGTTATTCAACTCAGCGGACTTATACAGAGTATTGTATGTTGTCCAGTGTCCATCAGGACAAAGGGGTAGGTCCTTATACTATATTCTGTTTACTTATAACTTCTCTAGTTTTTAGACAAGTGTTTCGTAGAAATACAAGGTCTAAGTTTTGAGAAGTTGTGGGTATAAGAATAAAGTAGAGAACCAGACGTCGCAAGTATCGGGATTCTTCAAAGAGATCGAAGATGTAGATACTTGTGATTGGTATTCAGATGATTGTAAAAGTTTTGAGAAACTTGTTTGTCTTTCAGGTTTCTCATAATTGGATGGATTCCTAAGTTGAGTAATGCTGATTAGCCTCTCTCCATTAAAGTTGATATGCACTGGAGACAGCTACATGATTTGAATCTGGTTCCAATTAAATAAGTGCCAAAGTTTCTATATTGGATATAGAATGGTTCATATCTTAACGATGTTAAGGTACGGGGAGTTGTCCGGCTTATGCTTAAAAACCAGACTCTGGATAACTCAGGGCACGTTTCTGTAATGGCAGTTTGTGGGTTGGCCCAGGCTATGACAAGGGTTGACTTTCTACCATCTAGAAGATCAATAGTGATATTGTTCTTGACTCGCCACAGTTTTAGTAAAAATGGATATTTTTTCAGAAAAAAGTGGTAGGAGTATGGTAGAACTGGAAGTGATTCCAGAACCGCAAACGATTACGGAAAATTTAATAGGACCTAAAGATTCAATCAGGTTTGACATTCCATTAGCCACTCCGCAGATATGGTGGGTAACCTCAGACACCCGAGAGGTACTCCAGTAGCCTCAAGGACGGTGACAGGGAGGTTTTTATCTACCCAGACTTGACACTACTATTGTTCCAGGCTATGAGACCCGGTAGGAGGGTTGTTGTGGTCAGTGGGAGCAGCGGAAGCATAATGGGCAAGTAGCTTATGTCTATTTATAGACTAGAGCAGTTATAGCGGAGATTGATCTTCTAATTTTGATGTGACAGTCATGGGTTTGACTTCATCAGAATAGGGGATGGATCTGTTAAGAAGGTAGTAGGGTGTGATGTCTTGGTTTTTGGATGACATACACATAGTAGGAAGTAAAATTCCTATACTACAATCGGTTGTACTTTGGTCGTCACACAGTTGTTTCTCCAGACAGGATATGGATATAATATCAGACATTCTGGTTTCTAGATCTATGGTTTTAGATCTGGATTTGGGTAGTTTCCCAATGTGGGTACTTTGACTGTATTCTAATGGTTTTTAGAATAGATGACTCCTGGCATGGTGGTGTACCTGCAAGTGATGGAGTCACCCTCTCTAAAGGTGTCTTACAGACTAAAGGGGAGAGGGATGTGCATGATTGGCATATCACTTGCTTAGGCAATTGAGTCAATCATGAGATGTCAAGTACCACACCAGATGTTGTTTTTGCACTAGATGAAATAAGTTTGTATTAATCCAATCCTGGAGAAACATAAGGAAGCAGTTTTAGAACATAAGTGAATGTTCTACGGAGTTGATGACGGCAGCCTTCTTCGGGAGACGGTCATCACTCCAGGCTTCAAAGGTGGCATGGATGACAGAGTGATTGTCAGAGTTATAGTTTTCCCTCTGACGAAGAGGGACAGTATTATAGACAAGTGGTCCAAGAGGATACTGTGGGAGGCATGGTGCAGGATACTGATTAGGTTCAGTTATCGATACAGTCTAAGAAGTTTGGATTTGGAGTTCATTTATGAACTAGGTCCCATCAGATATCCAGACATATTCTAAGACAGGTATTACTCAATTCGGGAGATGGCTTTCTCCGCGAACTTGAGATTAAGAGAGACATAGAAAGAAACATCAGGGCGGATCCACTCACTGAGGTATTTCTCGAACACAATAGTTTTACAAACGGGCTTTGTGAAACTGATTAGTAGGGGAGTTGGGTGTTGGTTTCACACGGGCTGTGAGTACGCGACATCGCAATAATTAGCATTAAGTGCAAGTGGGAGATTGTTGGATATAGTGCCCTCAAAGTCAATTATTGGATCGTAGGCACGTGATTACAATGATTGAGGAGGACCTATGCCGGTAGGACAGTCTTACTCGAGATGATAGTATGCTATCTGGTTTGCCTTTATCAGTCGTGTATAGGTTTAGGTGACTGATCACGATTACACTTTGATAGAGCCCTTAGGATCTTGCTTGACTACCAACAATATGAGGGCGATCATATAAGTGAGAGTTGCGTGGTCTATAAGCATATCCTTAATAGTGGTCCCTAGTCGTGGGAGTTTCGAGACAGGGCATCGATACTCCGGAGTAGACTAGTGTATACAGTCGAGACCCCGACGAGGGGCGGTGGCCGGTCTCACAAGCCACTGGTGTTAGTTGGATCACCTAAGATGTATACAGGTGCTCATTAGGTTATGAGTATACCGGACAGGACTCGTCGGGAACCTGCTAGTTGGTATTATACAAATCGTCAGATAGCAGTTCCCTGGGGACTTGTGTACAGGTTAGTTCATCGACCTGAGATCGTCATTTGTCTTGTGTGAGTTCCCACTGTGCTTTGATTTCTACCCTACCACGGCTCAAAGGAGTCGTGCAAACAGGTAGTTTTTGGGTACAGTCCCAAGCCACATGGAGGCACGTGAGCGGATCGGCAGGGGATTCGTCTCTCCCGGTATTGGGGGTGGAGGTCGCGCTGTGTCTAGAAAAGCCATTACACCAAGTCCTTGGCCAAGACAGGTGAGATTTACTGGTAGTTACTCCAGTAGTATCTCAGGGTGTTCAGGGCTTGTCTCCGACACGACTTATACAGCTATTGGGGGTCTGACGTTACTGGCCCTCTAGGCCGGATATGCGATACTCATAGACGAACGAGCCGGACTGTATATACATTGTCACTGTTAGGCTCAGTAGGGTTTCCGGATGAGTTCTCTCATCGGCCTCCCTTGAGGTCAGTCCATGGGCAGCCGTTACGCATAACTAGTGCCGCTGACGGCTTGTGGTTAAACCCACTGCCAGGGTGCTGACGAGTCATTAGAGTCCCCCACAGATAGTTTCCCAAGTTCGGGCGAAACGTTGTAGAGGCCGTATGGTTTTATGGCAGGGTTCGGAAAATGCACGTGCGTTTACGCACGTGTCATATTTCGGGCAGATAATACTGGTGGGCTTTGGTTTAAGCCGGATCCATGTATTATACAGAGTAGATATAATATCTTTGTCTCAGTTGCATTTGTATTCGGTCGTAATACAAATGCAGGTATATTTATACAGTTACGGGGTTATCCTGAAATTCGTTTCGGGATCACTTTTGGAAGTTGCCAGTTTCCAGTTTTCTATCAGTCGTATTTAACATTCGGTTAAATGCGGATTTATCTTTTCTTCTTTTGGGTGAGTCATGAGGTGAGTCATGAGAGGAAGTTTCTTGGAAGGTGACTTGTTAAGGTGACTCATTGTTTCATTAATGTGTTCATACTAGGTGCATTTATTGTGTTCATACTTTGTGTTCACACTGGATATTTTTGTGAGAAGCTTTTGCTTGTGGTCACCCCCCTTGCTCCTACCATCACCCCCTCCTTTTATATGGCCGGCCCTTCCCCTCACTCTCACTCACTCTCTCACTTGACTTGGTTAAAAGATTATGATAGTTTCGATGTATGGAATTTCATAGCTCATTTCATTCCATCACCCGATTCCAATGGCAACTTCATTAACCGTTCGTCCATGGCTTTGGACGAAGCGAGACAAAGTCTTCTACTCATTCTCTACATCAATCTTGGTCATCTCTTCTAGCAAACTTGATGACCGAGTTGCCTCGAGTCAGAGGCGGAAGCCCGTTTAAAGATCCAATGACGTGGTGCCACTTGGACGAGGAGATCGGAGATCGACGAGATCGGAGCAGCCGCAACGGAGCGTGGGATGATGGTTAAAGAACGAAGGACTCGGATCGTTCGGTATTACCTTTCTTCCCTCTTTGTAGATTGTTAGTTTAGCGTTAATGGCAGATCCGGGTTATAGTATGCGATAGCGCCAGTTATAAAAGTTTTTGTTCCGCATTTTGGCGTCTGAAAGACGGCCGGGGCGCTACCGTAGACTTACACTGCCAAGGTGCGAATTACGGAGTATCGCATCCATCGGACGAGGCGTCGCCACGTAGCTTCCGGCCATTGGTCGTCTCCCTTTCATGCGGATCCAAGCAGATTGAACAACGCCGCCAGGAGATACACGTGGATTTTAAGATACCTTCCATGCGCCACGTGGCACTGGGAATTGGGGAGGTGCAAATGTCAATGCCAAAGCGGTCCAACCACCCATCAATCTGAAACCCTCTCACGAGGCCGCTGGATAGCTTCCTGCTCGACCAATTCACAGCGAGTAGATTCATGCTTGGCCCAAACTGTGGATCTGAAGTCTCCTCATGTGGCCACTGGGTAGCTTCCTGCCCGGCCAATTCACAGCGAGTAGATTCCTGCTCGGCCTAAACTGTGGATCTGAAGCCCTCTCACGAAACCGCTGGGTAGCTTCCTTCCCGGCCAATTCACAGTGAGTGGGTTCCTGCTCGGCCCAAACTGTGGATCTGAAGCCCTCTCACGAGGCCGCTAGGTAGCTTCCTGCCCGGCCAATTCATAGCGAGTAGATTTCTGCTCGGTCCAAACTGTGGATCTGAAGCTCTCTCACGAGGCCGCTGGATAGCTTCATGCCTGACTGATTAGTGTGAAAAAGTGAGTTTTTAAAGTGTCCTAAATACCGCAATCAATAACGGTGTCGTAAATATTTAGCCGATAGTGGGTACGGGTCGTCCACAAGGAGATGGTAAATTACTTATCTTGTTTTAGGCGAGTTAATAGAAAAATGTTTGGATTTGTTATTTTTATTTTAAAAGAGATTTGAAAATATTGATGTTAGAAGAACTCATTAGGGTTAGGATTTGGGTTGTTTATGAGATATATTAAAAGTACTTTACCTTTATTCACTTGTTGAATTTATGCGAGGATAATAGAAAACAATGGGGATTAGGATTCAAAGGGGTACTAGGGATTCCCTTCATTGATCCTTGTCCTTTCATTGATTACTATTATCTCAAGGCTCTAACAAAGTTCCCACAACTTGTCTCGAAAATTAGGTCGCAACTATCACAGAAGGATAGAGCACCCAAAATGAGAGCGATGTGGTTTATTTTTGAAAAAGTTTTAGATTCACATGTTGGGTTAAGAGAAAGTACAAGAGATTTTTCCATCTCTCAAACTCCCATTTCCTAAACCTTAACTAACAAAGAAGTTACTCACCCATTAAAATCAAAAAGAAAAAAGAAAAGGGTTGAGAAAAAAATTATTAAGCTATCTTTTAAGATCCCTTACAAAAAACAAGGAATCTTTTTTGTTAGCATCATCGCTTCAAAATCAATGAGAAAGAAAATGAAGAAAATGAAATCCATAAAGAAAAAAATTCTATTTAACTAATAAAATTAGATATGGTGAAATAAATTGCGGAAAAGTAAGGAGACAAGAAATAAAAATTACTCTACCTTTTATTAATAAAAATTTGAACTTTGATACAAAATTTAATGGCTAAGAAAAAAAAGATACAAGAAAGAAAAGACTAAAAACCCAAGATATCTTTTCTTCATTGCTGCTCAGTCCTTTATATAGGATCTAAAACTTGAAACCCTAGATATCATCTCGACTCACATAAAATGACGATTATGCCCATGAAAATTTTTATCAAACGGCCATGATTCGACCGCTGATCCGCTGCCATTATGCTATTTCCGCCGCTGAACTGCCGCCGTTTGGTAGGATCTCGTCTCCAATTTTTTTCCTCTTTCTTATCGTGATTATAGGAACTCTTTCTGACGATAAAATCCTGAAAATATTGTCGTATCTCTGTAGTTATGAAAATCTTCAATTTGTTTTTAAAGTTGGAAGATTTGATTTGCTAACTTGATTTGATTTGGATCTCTTAATCATGTTTATAGTTTTAAACTGATTTGTTACTTTAATACCTGCATAATATCTCAAATCAAATCATTAGTAGTATTTATTTTATTTGAGAAATATTCTAACAATTTATTCACAAATAAATTACTTAATGGTTAAGAAACTCATGGATATTTATTTAAATGAGATATGCAACCATTTAACTCCCAATTATATTAATTATAAGTTAAGAAGCATATGACAAAATCTTTTTCCACATAAACCCATATATGTTCTTGAATTACAAATAACACCATTTAGTAATTAATAATAATAGGGAAAATGACGGTAAAAATATGCAATAAATATGACTGATCATTGACCAATTCACAGCGGGTAGATTCATGTTCGGTCTAAACTGTGAATCCCAAGTCCCTGTGCAGGTAGACTCCTGCTCGACGCCAAGGCACACCCATTCATGATGAACAAACTCCTACTAGGCAAGTATACTCGAAATAGGCAGACTCCTGTATAGCCCAAGTAAAGATAGTCCGTTTACAGTCGATAGCCGGCCCAACTCTCGTTCCACTCGAATTCGCCCATCTCCGGGGGAAGAGGGGATTATGGCGACTCCTACAAAGCTCGGTAATGTCCCTAGAGTTTCCAAGGGGACACCAGTCTATTTATACTTAGAAGAATAAACCTAATGACCGCTCGACTCACGTTACCTCGTCTCCGAGGTGAAGAGGGGGCACCGGTCTATCTATACTTTGAAGGATATGTTAGTTATGTATATGCCCTAGAGGCCATTGTTGTACATGTGATGTATATTATAATGGATGCTTGGATATATATAGAGAGGACTTTCTTGCTCGATATGATAGTATGCTATCTGGTTTCACTTTATCTTAACATGTTAACAAATATTGTTTTGTGATCACATGTTGATGAAGCCCTTGGGATATGTACTTGACTACTAGGACTATGATGAGATCATACTAGTGGGGCCAGGATAGTTAACGAGTACATCCTATAACTGTTCCTAGTCGAGGGTGTATCGAGACAGGGCATCGATACTCCAGAGTAGACTAGCGTACACGCATCTTGACCCATATAATGGGCGATGGATGATCCCATATCCATTGGTGTTGGACATCAAAGATGGTGTACGGGTGCTCAGTGGAGACTGGGTACACTGAACGGACTCGCCGAGAACTCCTGGATGGTATTATACCTATCGTTAGATAGCAGTTCTCCGGTGACACTGGTGCAGGTTAGTCTGTAGACCCGAGATCGTCATAGAGTCTTGTGTGATTCCTACTGTACTTTGATTTCCACCTTACCACGTCCAAGAGGACGTGAAAAACGGTGGCTTTTGGGTACAGTCCCGAATCACATGGATGCAATGAGCGATAGGAGGGGTTTCGTCTCTCCCGGTATAGGGAGTTGATGTTGTGCTGTGTTCGATTGGCTATAACTGGAAGTCCTTGGCCAGGGCTGATATGGATATTTACTGGTAAGAGTTATCAGTAGTTTCTCGACCTGTTATGAGCCTTACATCGACACGACTTATCGGTTACTGGGGTCTGACGTTTACCACCCCTAGACTAGATATGCAACATATCAGACGAAGAGACCGGACTGTACGGTAGTGTTTACTGATTGGATTCAAAGAAGAATGTAAAGACTTGCTTGTTGATCTTCTGATTGCTCAATACCTGGGTGGCTGTTACGTTTAGCTGACCGCTTGCAGCTTGTGGGTGTTTGATATGATCATCATCTACTGCCGGCGTATTGACGATTCTTTAGAGTCCTACACAGAGGTTTTCTGGCTCAGGCAAAACGGGGTAGGAGCACATATGTGATATGTGCGGGACCGAGAATAATACGATATGAGATATCGTATTCTATTCTCGTGATATGAGATATCGGCCGGGTATATTTGATATGGCCGGGTCATCGGATCAAGTATTGATTCCATGAATTGGTACATGTTATAATAGTCGGTTATATGCAATATAGCCGGATTGTCGGATCAAGAGTTGATTCGATAATGTAATGTATAATTATATATGTGATATATTACATTACATTAACTAATATAAACTCGCTTTATTGATTCATTTTCTCAGATAATACATTGATGTATATGCGATATATGTTAATTGTATTATTTTCTTTTGTTACAAAATATATTGTATATGTGATATATAATATTGTAACAAGTTAGAGTTACAAATGAAACATGGTTGTTAAGTTTAAACAAAGTTAGGTTTTGGATTTGGGTTAGCTTTTAGGTTAGCTTTTTCATGAAGCTTCATGAAGCTTTCCTTTTTGTTTTCTAGCTTGATATTTTGTGAAGATATTTTGTTAACCCAACCCAAACTCTTAACTCTAGTTTATTCTCTACATGAGTTAATTCCTTCATTTATTAACTCATGGTTGTCATTTGTAACCACAACAACAATAATTCATTATTCATTACAAAAGTTTTCTTCTTCTTCTTCCTCCTTGAAAAAGCTTTCTAGCTTTTTGTGAAGTGGTGATTTAAAGTGAGAAAATGAAAACAAAAGAGAGCAAAATTCCTACTTCATCGTTCTCATCTATTCTAGCCACTTAGATTAGAGTGTTCACTTCATTAATACTTGATTAGAGAAGTGAGAGCTTGAGTTTGAGATTCTTCAAGGTAGATCATCTTCGAAAAGGAAGACTTCTAGCAAGAATAGATCATTCGACTTGTGGAACCTCTCTAGAGTCCGGGAGTTCATGGATCGCGGCGAAGGGACTACTACTCGGAGCTTATGAAGCGAAGGAACAGACTACAAAGGTTGTAATCCCTTTCTCTTAGATGTAAAGTTGTTTACATGCATGTTAATCCTAATTCTCTAGTTAAGATCTTGGTTAGGGTTTGTTTAGCACCCCAAAATTTTTAAAGTAGCATGATTGATGCTTGCCAAAACCTTCACAAGGTGTTATGCTAACCCTACAGGATAAACCTAATGACCACTCAACTCATGTTACCTCATCTCCGGGGTGAAGAAGAAACACCGATCTACCCACACTTGAAAAAATAAAAACGAAAAAAATTTCCAATCAGACACATTGCTGACAAGCAAATATACTTCATTGATTTCAAAATTATGTACAAGGTATTATGAGCTCCTCGTCTTTACAAAATTGTTGCAAAAATTCCCGAAGGCTTACAATGGAAAACAAAAGAAAAGAAAGAAAGAATAGAGAGAGGCAGCTTTAGTTGTCTTCTCGACCAATGTCCCAACGCCACCCACCTGCCCGGTGCCTCCGCTTTTTGGCTCTTCCTCCGAGAGGGGTACCTCGCGCGGAGCTTCTGGTCATCGAACTTAGGCACCATCTCCTTAATGGCGTCGAGGGCATTATGCCACCCAACGGCCGCAGAGTCAGCGGGGCCGACGTAGAACTGGTCAGACATCTTGTAGTCCTCCACAGCCTTCTTCGCCTTCTACTCGGCCCCTTTCGCCGCCTCATTGGCCGCCCGGGTATCCTCCTTGAACGAGTCTCTTTGCTTCCTCATTGCATCAAAGAGCTCGTTGACTTCATCGACCTGGGCCTGGAGGGCCCGGTTAGACTCAGTCAGAGCCCGGTGGGACTCCTTCAGCCTTGTGGCCTTCACCCCTTCCGAGAGAAACCACGTCTCGAGGGAGGCGGCATTGTCCTCAGCCTCCTTCAGCTTGGCGAGGATTTCTTCCTCGCGTGAAGATGTCTCCCTGGCCTTTTTTATCACCGGGGCAACATCTTCGACCTCCATGGTAGCCAAGAGGGCACAGGATGAAGAACCTGCAGAAAAAAGCAGACAGCATTCGTCAAGAACTAAACAGGTGAAAAATTACTTGAAAATTTCACGGAGAGCTCATGTACGTGGACAGCCTCCTAGGCTATCGCGGCGACCTGGACTTTCATGGAGCCCTGAAGTATTTTAGACCCCGCCGCCTTTTCTATATCCGCCAGGAGGCTGTAGGCCACGGACAGTCCCAACGACACCTCGATGCAGAAATCGCCCTCCTGAATGTTTATCCCGGTTAGCTCTGGCCGGGAAACCACCCTCTTGAGCTTCTTGGTCGGAGCTTCGGCAGAAGAAGACACCTCTTGCCTCACCCGGGGAATCTGTTTCCGGGCATGTTTCTGCCTACTTCCCCTGCGTGCCTTAGGGACTGGGGGAATGGCAGCCTTTGCAGAATCCTCCTGGAGGGGCATCCTACTCAGCGCAGGCTTGGATGAGCTGCCGCCGCTGCCCTTCCTGCCCTGTACCTTAGCGGTCAAAGTGGATATAATTTTCGACCGGTCCATGGGCTCTGCGGAGAGAAACAAAAAAAAAGGGAGTTAGCAACAAAAGCAACAAAATATACCAAGTCTAAATTGATCGGCTAAGACCTAACTTACCTATGAAGCGCACGGGACTGAGTCCCGCCGAGCTCAAGGCCTACTCGGAAAGCAAGGTGTCGGTGTGCTGGATCGACTCCCACCGGGACACAATCCCCGCCTCTTGGGCAATCGACAGCTTGGCCTATGGGAAATCTGCTTTATGCCACTCGGTGGGCACCGGCCACTCCTCTCCCTTCGGAGGACCGACAAAGATGAACTTCTTTTTCCACTCGTGGATAGAAAAAGGGACGACCACTACCCCCGACCCAGCCGTCCTACCCTTGAGCTTCTTAAAAGAAAAGTATACCCAACCCGGCTCGTCCTTGTGGGTACCCGGATGGTTCTTATAGCAGAGAAAGAACAAGAGCAGCCCTAGATTAAAGGGGTTCTGATCGATTTTAAACCGAACTAGGAATCTGATGAGAATCCTCCATAAATTCGGTGCTGGTTGGCACAGGGCGAGTTGAAAACAGTGAAGGGCTGCACAAATCTCGGGCGAAAAAGGCAAACGCATCCCATCTCAGAATGCTTCCAGGTATAGGGCAATCTCATTCCCTGTACCTGATCTGCCCGTTCACCCTCCCTGACCAGACGAAGCGTGTGTTGGGGTCAAAAGTTACACCCCGATCGATCAAGTCAAAGTCGATCAATCCCTAAGCCAAGTGGGCCCAAGCCCAAATCAGGACCAAGCATGGAAGGGGCCGGCTCCATGTCAAGAATAAAACAATAAATTAGTTTAATACAAATTTTTAGAAATAAATGTATGAAAAATCGGCAGAAAGTCAAAAATTTTGTAAACCTCATGGTTTATATGCAAAAAGAAATAAGCACATAAAGTATGGGGTGGCACAAGTGTCATTTAGCAAAGCCCAAGGGGCTATATGTAAAGTGTGTAGCCTATAAAGACAAACATGATGAAAAATCAAGGAAAACTTTTTCACTCTCTCAAAAATTAGGGTTATGCGCCTCCTTCTCCTTCCTCCAGGTTCTAAACCTTCTTCCTTTTTTGAATTAAATCAAGAGTATAACTCTTCTTTTTCCAAAAAGAAATAGTTTTTCACCATAAAACCCTTGAAGGGGAGCTCGGATCCTCTATCAAATCTCCCAAAATGAGAGATTTTTAAGTCTCACCCCCTGTTCTCCAAGATCCAGCCAATAGAGAGGAGAAAGAAGGAGACATATCTCAAAAAACCACACTTCGGGAAGATCCAAGGCTCAAAGAAGATCCAAGGCTAAAGGGGAGAAGAAAGGGGTCCCCTTTGATTATCTGCAAAGATTTCTGGGAGTTCAACTCCATTTGTCAAGATCTTTTGGAGTTTAACTCCATAAATAAAACCCTTTTAGGAGTTTAACTCCATTCAAAATCTTTTGGAGTTTAACTCCGTAAATAAAAAATCCTTTTTGGGAGTTTAACTCCACTCAAAATCTTTTGGAGTTTAACTCCATAGTTAAAAATTCTTTTCGGGAGTTCAACTCTTAATTCTGGGACTAAGCCCCTTCTTTCTGCAAGCGCCCAGCGCTCACGTGCCGGGCGCATGATGCGCTAGCACCCAGCGCCCACATGTCCTTAGGACGTTACCCACCTTTTTCCTTTTCTTCTTTCTTTTTTTCATATACTTCACACTCAAAACACGTCCCCGCTAGAAAAAAATTTCTAACGGGGCGCTGCCCCACACCCCACAAGGGGGCTGCTAGTCTCCTTGACCCCTAGCCAGCTATCCGGTAGCGGGACCCCCGTAAACTCTGCGAGGCCCCCGATATATCCAAAACCCCTTATGACACACATACGCACACTGCATATTGAGTTCGCATGACTGGTTGACCCGTCAATCGGAGGTTCCTTCGCTTAAAAGGCGAAGGGTAATTAACGGTAGCTTAGTCCATGGCTGCCGGAGATTCGGATCCCCACAATCAATAAACCCCTGGCCTATCCTGGGCAGGAGGAATCTGTAATGCGCCTAACACGCGCGCGCATTCCCATCTCAATGGGGTGATGAAAAACACCCTACAGATCCTGACACACGCACGTACTCCCATCTCAATAGGGTGATGAAAAAATCTATATAGATTCCGGCATGCCCGGTGGGGCCCATCTTTCCTCCCATAACTCGGGTCAAGCGTTCATGCAAACTCATTTAACATATATACCGATATTTATACTAAAATAATGTTTTTCCGTGCAGCAATCAACTTTCAACAACGATGTCTTCTAAAATGAATTTAGGTTCCGACGCGACCCCGGTCCCGTACGTGGTCAAGATCAATGCTCGCGTGATTCTCCCCGTAAGCCTCGGTTGGCAGTGGGAGGAACCGTCCCGCCAATTTGGTTCCGTCATCATCTACCATGCCGGAAGCGCTCATCTGGTAGAAATCCCGGCAAATCAGGTGGCTAAGCCGGTCTTAAGGGGCAAGAGGCCGAACGTTGTGATCGCTAAGGCACCACAACCCAAACTTAAGACGGTGTCCAAACGACTCTCTGGTGCTCCAGCAGGGGGCAAGACTGCCGGTACAAAGGGCATCATCAAATGTCGCGGACGAGCTCAGGCGATTACTCCAATAAGTGCGCAATCAGGTGTATCTCCAAAGCTCTCCATCGCCTGGTCTACGGCAGCTTCCCGAATAGCCGTAGCCTGCCATGTGCTCAGAACAGAAAGGTTGAGACAGAAGCGGCTCAAGTATCGAACCAACAAGAGGGCCAGGATTCCGGCTAAGTGGAATCTTGTGAGGTTCCGAGAGCAGGGTTACCCTGTGACTACGGCTGAGTCGGCCGTAAAAGTCAGCAATTCCTTTAAACCTCTGAAGTGGGTTCAGAAAAATGCCATGACCGTCAGAATCAAGAAGACAGCAGTCCGAACGATACTACAAAAAGACGGGTCCCAGCCTCAACAGAGAAAGCATCACACCGTAGCGTCAAGAGTCTATCAGGCGCTCTATGCCACACGAAAACAGTGGGGCAAATCCGGAAAAGATACGCCAGCACCACTCAAGAACCCGGTCAGGCCAGCCATCTTCAATCGATTGACCATTACCGAAACAGAAAGGCCACAACAGCGGTCCGCGAAATTAGCTGCCAATAATAAAAGGACGGCCGGATATGTTATCCACACGGTCTATATGGTGGGCACGCGTCCCGGCGATAACCTTCGCAGCAAAAGTAAGGATAGAGCCACCACATCCCAAGCCAAATCTGGCTTGAATGTGATTGTCGCTTCCCAAGATCAGCCACCTTCGCTGGATAAAGAAACCTTCTCGATAAGGCCGATAGGTAGAAAGACCCCTCAGTCCATGTAAAGTAAAGCTCGGACAACGAGGAAGAACCGACTTTCCGCCCCAGGACCGCAGAGCAAGAGCTGCTTCAAGAGCTTCGAAAACAACTCAGGAGCAAAGATAAAGAGATGTCCAAACTCTACTCAAAAATTGATGACCTGACGAATGTTGTGATGCAGCTCACGGCTCAAATTGCTCAGGCGCCTTCCAATCAAGTACGTGTCTCTATTCATGAGCCGGGTGATGACAACCCGAAGCAACCGATGCCTATCCCAATAGGTCCAAGATTGGGGTGAGCCGCACGAAATCCGGCCACATTCCGATTTTGGGGACGCCTTGGCCCCAAATAGCACTATCCCGCTAACACAAGATCGGATAATGGATTTAGTCACCAGCAAGGTTAAAACATTGGTGGCCGAAACCGAAGCTCAGAAAGAAATTGGCAGTAGTGGGCGGCCATATCCCACAAAGTACGATCTGATCGAGTTCCCGATGTCATTCCTAAGTTCGAAAGATTTGACGGGACGAGAAACGCAAATCAGCACGTCGCCCACTTTAAAGCGTCGTGCAGAAATACAGAGGGCAATGATGCGCTCCTTCTTCGTTAGTTTGTCAATAGCCTGACTGGTGTCGCTTTCGACTGGTACGTGAGTATACCAGACGGGTCCGTCACTAGTTTTGCCCAAATGGAGTCTCTGTTTTGGCAAAGGTTCATGAGCGTCAGTGATAAAAACTCCATTGCTGACCGTGTGAGAACTAAGCCGGGAAACAACAAAAGTAACACGGACTTTATTGCCCGATGGCACTGTTGGGGTAAAAATTTACACCCCGGTTGACCAAGTCAAAATCAAAGTCAACCCCAAGCCAAGTGGGCCCAAGCCCAGATCCAGTGGGCCCATGCCCGGGTCGAGCCAGAACATGAAGCGGCCGGCCTCCCCCCATGCTAAGATAAAAATTTTGTAATAAATAATTTTGTTGCATTTCTTTTAGTTTATTTTATGGATAAATGTAAGAAAAATAGGCATAAAGCCAAATTTTTGTAAAGCCCATGGCTTATGTGCAAAAAGAAATGGCACATGAGCCATGGGATAGGCAAAATGCGATTTTGTGAAGCCCAAGGGGCTATGTGTAAAGTGTATAGCCTATAAAGGCAAAGATAATGAAATATCTCAACAACTTTTCTCTCTCCAAAAAAAAGTTTCAGATCTGAGATCTTTCTTCCTTCTTCAAAGTTCCAAAACCTTCTTCTTTCTTTTGAATTAAATCAAGAGTTTTACTCTTCCTTTTTCAAAACTAAATAGTTTTCCACCATAAAACCCATTAAGGGGAACTCAGATCTGCCATCAGATCTCCAAAAGAAAAGATTTTTTTAAATCTCACATCTCTTTATCTCCAAGATCCGGCCAGCAAAAAAAGAAGAAAGACCCATTTCCTTAACCCAAAGCATCTTAGGAGTTTAACTCCACCCTTTTTTCTCTTTAGAGAATTTCCGGGGCTAAAAACCCCCCCTTTTCCTCGCTGGTGCGCTAGCGCTCGAGCGCAAAGCGCCTGCGTGCCGACACGTGGCGCGCTTGCGCTCCAGCGCTCTGCGCTCGAGCGCAAAGCGCCCGCGTGCCGATACGTGGCGCGCTTGCGCTCCAGCGCTCTGCGCTCGAGCTCCAGCGCTCTGCGCTCGAGCGCAAAGCGCCCTCGTGCCGACACGTGGCGCGCTTGCGCTAAAGCGCCTTAGCGCTGGCCCCACACATCCTTTGGATGTCTTTTTCCCCTTTCTATATATATACATGTATATCTGTACATATGTATACATATTTACATACACACATACTCCACGACACTGTCCCTGTTAGAAAAAAATTTCTAACGGGACGCTGCCCCGCACCCCGCAAGGGGCTGCTAGCCCCCTTGACCCCCAGCCCACTATCCGGATAGCGGGACCCCCGTAAAAAACTCTGCGTGGCTCCCGATATATTTAAACCCCCCTCCAAAACAAAACACACGTACACTGCACATTGAGTTCGCATGACCGGTTTAACCCGTTAATCGGAGGTTCCCTCGCCCCAAAGGCGAGGGGTAATTAACGGCAGCTTAGTCCGCGGCTGCCGGAGATTTGGATCCCCACAATCATTAAACCCCGGCCTACCCAAGGCAGAGGGAATCTGTAGTACGCCTGACAAGCGCGCGCGTATTCCCATCTCAATGGGGTGACGAAAAACACCCTACAGATTCTGGCACGCCCGGTGGGACCCTCTCTCCTCCCATATTTCGGGTTAAATGTTCATGCGAACTCAATCAATATACATATCGATTATCTATACTGAAATGATATTTCTTTTCTATGCAGCAATCAACCTTCGACGACAATGTCTCCCCAGACGAATTCAGCTTCCAACGTGACCCCGATTCCGTACGTGGTCAAGATCAACGCTCGTGTGGTTCTCCCTGCAAGCCTCAGTCGACAGTGGGAGGAACCTGCCCTGCCAGTTTGGCTCCATCATCATCTACCCTGCCGGAAGCGCTCATCTGGCGGAAATCCCGGCGGAACAGATGGCCAAGCCGGTCCCGAGGGGCAAGAGGCCGAATGTTGTGATTGCTAAGGCACCACAACCTAAACTTAAAACGGTATCTGAACGATTCTCTGGTGCTCCAACGGGGTGCAAGAACTTCGGTACAAAGGGCAAAATCAAATGTTGCGGACGAGCTCAGGCGATGACTCTAACAAATGCACAATCGAGCGTATCTCCAAGGCCCTCCATCGTCCGGTCTGCGGCGTCTTCCCAAAGAGCCGAAGTCTGCCAGGTGCTTAGAACAGAAAAGTTAAGGCAGAAGCGGCTCAGGTATCGAGCCAACAAGAGGGCCAAGGCTTCGGCCAAATGGAATCATGTGAAGTTCCAAGTGCAGGGTTGCCCCGCGACGATGGCTAAGTCGGACGTAAGAATCAGCAATTCCTTCGAGCCTCTGAAGTGGTTCAGAAAAATGCCATGACCGCCAGAATCAAGAAGACAGCGGTCCGAACAGTGCCACAAAGAGACGTGTCCCGGCCCCAACAGAAGAAGTATGACACTGTCTCTTCAAGAGTCTATCAAGCACTCTGTGCCGCACGAAAGCAGTGGGGTAAACCCAGAAAAGAAGCGCCAGCACCATTCAAGAACCTGGTTAGGCCAGCCGCCTTCAATCGACTACCAGCTACCGAAACAAGGGGTCAAGACAGCGATCCGTGAAATCAGCTGCCAATGATAAAAAGACGGCCGGATATATCATCCATACGGTCTATATGGCGGGCGGGTGCCCCAGCGACAACCTTCGCAGCAAAAGCAAGGATAGGGTCACCACATCCCAAGCCCAATCTAGCCTGAATGTGGTTGCCGCTGCCCAAGAACAGCCGCCCCCGCTGGATGAAGAAAACCCTCTCGATGAGGATGATAGGCAGAAAGACCCCTCGGTCCATGCAGAGTCAAGCTCGGACAGCGAGGAAGAGCCGACTTTCCGCCCCAGGACTGCGGAGCAAGAGCTGCTTCAAGAGCTTCGAAAATAGCTCAGGAGCAAAGATAAAGAGATGGCCAAGCTCTATTCGAAGATTGACGACTTAACGAACGTGGTGATGCAGCTTACGGCTCAAATTGCTCGAGCGCCTCCCAATCAAGCGCAAGCCCCTACTAATCAGCCGGGTGATGACAATCCGAGGCAGCCAATGCCTGTTCCTTTGGGTCCAAGACTGGTCGAGCCGCATGAAAGCCGGCCACACTCCGCTTCTGGGGACGCCTTGGCCCCAGATAGCACTATCCCGCTAACACAGGATCGGATAATGGATTTGGTCACCAGTAAGGTTAAGACATTGGTGGCCGAAGCTGAAGCTCAGAAAGAGATCGGCAGTAGTGAGCGGCCATATCCCGCGCAGTACGATCTGATTGAGTTCCCAAGCGGCTACGTCATTCCTAAGTTCGGAAGATTTGATGGAACGGGGAATGCAAATCAGCACGTCGCCCACTTCAAAGCATCGTGCGGAAATACAGGGGGCAATGACGCGCTCCTTCTTCGTCAGTTTGTCAACAGCTTGACCGGTGTCGCCTTCGACTGGTATGCGAGTATACCAGACGGGTCCGTCATTACCTTTACCCAAATAGAGTCCCTGTTTCGGCAAAGGTTCATGAGCGTCAGTGATAAAATCTCCATTGCCGACCTTGTGAGGACCAAGCCAGGAAATAATGAAGGCAACACCGACTTTATCGCTCGATGGCGTAATCTCACAGTCAAGTGCGAACCGCCGTTGGAGCAGGACCAGTCCGTCAGCCTTCTCATTGGGAACCTCAGCAATTGGATGGTCCCATTCTTGTGTACGGCGGGCCTCAAGACATTCTAGGAGCTAACCAAGAAAGTCCAAATGCTGGAACGCTCGAAGCAAGAGTCCCCGCTGGACTCTCAGAGAGACAAAACCTGGAAAAGCAAGCGGGACGACAACCATAGAAGCGGGAGTTCCAGCAATACCAATGTCTTCAATGCGTCCGACAATGAAGAAAAGCGAAGGGCGGCCGAATCCAAAACTAACCGGTCTCGAAAGCCATTGCTGGGAGGAGATGGGCCCTACCTAGAGGAGAAAAAGAACAAGGTTTACTCTTTCAGAAGGGACAAGGTCCGCAAGATATTTAAAAATGCCTTGAACAACGGCCTACAATTGCCGGAGTCGAAAAGGCCCCAAGAAGCAAAAATGACCGACAATCCTCTGTATTGCCCGTATCACCGAGTAGTGAGCCATGCGATCGAGGATTGCTATATCTTCAAAGACTGGGTCGAGAAGCAGTACAAGGCTGGAGAGATCGAGCTGTCCAAAAGTGTGTTGGTGAACAACCAAGTTGCAACCACCAACTTTATACAGACAGAAACTGAAGCCTTCTGGGAGCAGACAGCCGAACCCGCTGCCCTGAGAAATGAAACGGACTCATCGCGGCCTCCGTGGAGTAGGCACATATCTAATAAGACGAAGAAGATGATAAAGCTACTTCGGAAAGAACCCAGGACGAAATGGGAAGGGCAGAAGAAGCCTACCAGTCCAGCTGCCAATGCGGCTCCATCAGGCTCAAAATCCAAGAAGCTCAAGAAGAAGAAAAGTGCAGCTCGGCGCGAAAAAGAGTCTGCAGGGAGATCAACCATTCAAAAATATATCGATTCCTTCGAAGAATATGAACAAAAGGAAAGAACATTGATTCAATTGAAGGAGTTCTTCCCTGTACAAGCGGCTGAAATTCTGGAGGAGTTAGAAGAAGACTCCAATGAAGAGATCCCAGTAGTGACCTGCTACGCTATCCATCTTGGCAGCGACTCCGAGGATGAACTCTGTTTTCCCGAAGAAGATGAGGAGCTCGCCACAAAGGCCAATCAAATCCAGCTCAGAAGCGGCAGGGCTCTACCGCCAAATCAGGGCAACGCCCCAAAAGGGAAAGAAAAAACATGTGGCTAATGATGAAGATGGCAGAGAACCGGCTGATGAAAACTCAAGTCCTTCCTCGGTAGACTATAATGTCTTGGCTCACCTTCGAAGGCTTCCGTCTCTCCTGAGCATCTACGACGCCTTGGTCCTATCTAAGGAGCTTAGAAATGTTCTTATTCACGCTCTCCAAAACCCCGAGCGGTATCAGGCTCACTTTGCGGAAATTAATATGAAAGAAGCTCCGCACGCTTTGTATGCCGCCGCAGTCACATTTAAGGATGAAGACTTGCTACTGGGAACGGCTGAGCATAATCGGCCGCTTTACGTGACCGGGTACAGCGACGGAGATCGGATTAATCGCATATTGATTAATCCGGGGTCTTCAGTGAACATCATGAACTTGTGGACGCTGAAGAGTTTGTCAATGGACGTCCGACACTTGTCAAGGGAAAGGATTGTCATTCAAGGCTTCAACCAAAATTGCCAGCAAGTTCTGGGATCCATAGCTCTGCCAATCAAATTCGGAGATCTGCAAACTGAAGCTAAGATATACGTGATCGACGCCGACACGTCTTATAAGATTCTCTTGGGGCGGCCGTGGCTCCACGATTATGGCATCGTTCCGTCAACTCTCCATCAATGCATGAAGTATATAAAAATGGAGAAGAAAGACGCATAGACGGAGACATCCAGCCGTTCGGTGTGCATGAAGTCCGCTATGAAGATTCTCGGTACTTTATGAACCACCAAAATGCTAAGCCACAGCTGACTGAGGATAGACCGGCCCCAAGACCCAAAAGCAAATCTGCGCCGGTTGTCACTTTCAAAAGTAAAAACGCCCAAGTGCGCCCACATTTCGGTAGCGACGCTGACGAGTCCGACGCTGGAAGCCCGTCCTTCCGTAAAACTCGCCCTCGTTTCGGCAGTGATACAGACGAATCTATCACTGAAGCCCCATCTAGCAGTAATGTCCGCCCTCATCTTGGCAGCGACACTGAAGAGTCAGAGGAAGAGGACCTGTCGTGCAACAGCAGTGCAGATCGGACCCCCATGCAAAAAGCGAAACTACGAGAGACCCTCGAAATTGCAGAAGGGTCCCTAGCCGTCACAAGGGTGCCGGAGCAGATGTGCAAAGAGCTCGATGCATTGTCAGCCTCTACCGTGGACCAGCTGAAAACTTTCTACGTGCCATGGAGGAAAAATGGACAGAAGGGCATCCTGTTTTACGGGTCAACCCCCGTGGTGCACCCGGACGATCTTTCTGTCGCGTGCCTTCCCTATGAGAGAGGCATAAGAGCCGTCCTCAATCCCAGATACTATGCGCCCGAGATGCGGGAATACTTTAAAAAGTGCGGATGCCGGTTATATCAGACGGAGTCCGAAGCAAAGTTTTACGAAGGGCTATGGCATCCACCCCAGGTCCGAGCACTCATCGATGGACGAATTCTAGATAGACGGGGCATAGGCTACATTCAACCTGATTCCAAAGCGTACTACATGATCCATGTTGGTGAGGCCAGCGAAAGATCAAATGATGATGACGAGATAGCCGAGCCAGAAGAAGCTCCTCAAGAGCTCGAAGATGGCGGACAAGCAACCTTTGATGAGCTAACCGAGATTGACTTAGGAACGCCCGATAATCCAAGGTCGACATATATCAGCTCACTCTTGTCAGAGGAAATGAAAGAGCAGATAATTGCCCTGCTGCATGAGTTCGTCGACTGCTTCGCATGGACGTACAAAGAAATGCCTGGTCTTTCCCCTGAAGTGGCCGTACATAAGTTGGCTATATCTCCTGATGCTAAGCCAGTCAAACAAACTCCTCGAAGAATGAGAAGGGAACTAGAAGAAAAGGTCATCGAGGAAACTAAGAAGCTCATCGATGCCGGCTTCATCAGGGAAGAGAAATATGCAGACTGGATCGCATGCATGTCCCAGTGAAGAAGAAAAATGGGCAGATCCGAGTTTGTGTCGATTTCAGGGACCTCAACAAGGCATGTCCTAAAGACGACTTCCCGCTACCGGTCATGGAAATGATGGTCAATGACACCTCAAATTACGAACTGTTCACCTTTATGGATGGCTCGTCTGGATATAATCAGATCAAAATGTCGCCTGAGGATGAGAAACACACAGCATTTCGAACCCCGATCGAAATATATTGCTACAAGGTGATGCCGTTCGGACTGAAGAACGCAGGTGCTACATATCAAAGGGCAATGACCAATATCTTCGATGACCTAATTCATAAAGTCGTCGAATGTTATGTTGATGATCTGGTCGTTAAGACTGAAACCAAGGCCGATCATATCCAGGATCTTAGGACCGTTCTCACCAGACTGAAGGAATTTGACCTGAAGATGAATCCTCTGAAATGCGCTTTTGGCGTGTCATCGGGAAAATTCCTGGGCTTCATAGTCCGACATCGAGGGATCGAAGTTGACCCATCAAAGATAAAGGCTATCATGGAGATGCCCCCTCCGAAGAGTCTGACGCAGCTAAGGTCTTTTTAAGGCAAGCTTGCTTATATACGGAGGTTTATCTCAAATTTATCGGGGAGATGTAGGCCCTTCTCGAAGCTCATGAAGAAAGGAGCTCCTTTTATCTGGGATGTTGAATGTCAAGCAGCGTTCGAAAGCATCAAACAGTACTTGTTGCACCCTCCAGTGCTGGCCGCTCCCATTCCAAATAAACCGCTGATTCTCTACACTGCCGCGCTGGATGAGTCACTCGGTGCGCTCCTTGCCCAGAATAACGAGGAGGGAAAAGAAAATGCCCTCTACTTCCTCAGTCGAACTCTAGTCGGGGCGGAACACAACTATTCCCCAATCAAGAAGTAATGCCTGGCTCTGATATTTGCTGTGAAGAAGCTGAGGCACTATCTGCTTGCTCATCGGGTTATGCTGATCTCCAAGGTCGACCCGCTCAAACACTTGATTACTAGAGCGAGCCTAGCCGGCAGAATGGCAAGATGGGCTGTTATGCTACTCGAGTTTGACATAGTTTATACTCCCCAGAAAGCAGTAAAAGGGCAAGCTCTTGCAGACTTTCTCGCTGCTCATCCCATACCAGAAGGATCGCCGCTAAATTGTGAGTTACCCGACGAACAAGTGCTGCACCTCAAGGAAGACGAGCCATATTGGGAGCTCTACTTTGATGGGGCTTCATCAATAAGGAGCTCCGGCAGATCAAGCGTCCCGGAGGTAAAAGCGGGGATAGGATTGGTGTTCACCACGCCATCAATAGGAACCCTGCGGCGTTCTTTCGCTCTCACCGAGCCTCGGACAAACAATGAAGCTGAGTATGAAGCTCTGATAGCTGGTTTGAAGCTCGCCATAGAAATGGAAATCCGTCGGCTATGAGTTTACGGTGACTCCTAGCTCGTCGTCAACCAAGTAAGCGGCGATTATAAAATATACAAACCCGAGTTAGCTCGGTACAGAGGCCGAGTGGTGGAACTCATGAAACGGTTCACTCATATTGAACTAATGAGAGTCCCTAGAGCGTTGAATGGGAAGGCTGACGTACTCGCTCGCTTAGCCAAGGAGATGGCCGATCCTGACATGGACGAAATTCTGATCACAGTCAGGAGCCGACAAATTCTACCCCCAGTCTCTCTACAAGAAGAGGAAAGCGCGGAACAGAAGAGCAGTCCTGCCGAAGAAGCTTCGATCATCCAAGATGAGCCCGATTGGAAAGAACCCTTCACAGAGTACCTCCGATACGACAAGCTGCCCGAAGAAAAATCCGCGAGGATTCAGCTGAAGAAAAGAGCTCTCCGATACATGTTTGTAAATGACACATTATGCCGCAGGTCATATGACCAACTCTGGCTCAGGTGTCTGTCATTGGCCGAAGCCCAAAAGGTCATGAAAGATGTTCACTCGGGCGTTTGCGGTGCTCACCAATCTAGCCCCAAGATGCGACTTCAAATCAAACGGCTTGGATATTACTGGCCCACCATGATACGGGATTGCGGAGAGCATGCAAAGAAATGTTATATCTGCCAAATTCACGGTGATTTTATTCACAAGCATCCCAATCCATTGCATCCTACGGTGGCATCGTGGCCCTTCGAAGTCTGGGGCACCGACATTGTTAGCCCAATTGATCCTCCGTCATCTAAAGGCCATCGGTTCATACTGGCCGCGACAGATTACTTCTCCAGATGGGCTGAAGCTGTCCCGCTAAAAGAAGTCAAGACAAAAGATATTATGACATTCTTCCAGCATAATATTCTATACCGTTTCGGTACACCAAGAAGAATCATTTCTGACAACGGGCCTTCTTTTAAGAGCTTCAATGTCTCAAGGTTCGCTACTCAGCACAAGATAGACTGGAGATATTCCTCCATCTATAATCCAAGAGCCAATGGGCTAGCCGAAGCCTTCAATAAGACTCTATGCAAGCTCCTGAGGAAAAATGCTTCAGCCAACGAGAGAGACTGGAATCTCAAACTTCACGAGGCGTTGTGGATATATCGTACCACGCACCGTACTCCAACTCAGTCCACTCCATACTCATTGCTCTTCGGAGTGGAGGCGGTCCTCCCCCTCGAACTCGAAGTTCCAAGCTTAAGAATGGCCGTTCAGCACGAGTTGACGGAGGAGGAAAACGTGCTCCTTCGGCTTGAATAGCTCGATGCCCTCGAAGAAAAGAGGCTCGCGGTGCAGCAAAATCTGGAGCTATACCGAGCCCAAATGTCACGGGCCTATGACAAGATAACCCGTCTCCGCGTTTTCAAGAAAGGTGAATTGGTGTTGGTCCTCAAAAGACCGATCATCCCCAATTGACATGCCAAGGGAAAATTCGAGCCAAACTGGGAAGGACCATATATCATCGAGAAAGTGTTCGACGGAGGATCCTACCAACTAATAAGTGCCGAGGGAGAAAGGCCCATGCCACCCATCAATGGCCGATATCTTAAGAAATACTACACGTAAATGCTCCAAGTCGCAGGCGAATTGAGCACATCAGCCCTACGGTCTGGATCATACATCCTGCAAAACCGTATACAATCCACGGGCGTAAATGACCCCTATCTCTCCCAAATTCTGCTGGTGAGATAAAGTCCCACGAGCGGCAAAAAAAAAAGAAGGAAAAAACAAAGAAGAAAAAAAAAGGAAAGAAAAGAGGAAAAATAAAAAGGTATGTCCACAAGCAAAACGGGCATGGATGAAAACCCGAAAGGGCTCCGTGAGTAAAAACAGCAGGACTACCTGCGAGTTTGTGAAAACCCGAAAGGGCACAAACTCGTGAAAAGAGATGAATACACTCGCAAAGTCCTCTCGACCTTGTGAGGAGAAAACCTCTGCGTGAGATCCTTACGACTCATAAAGGAGCAACACACTTAGGAATGATGAGTAGGGAGAAAATGCTTTTATGAGACCCTCACGACTCATAAAATTGTAAAGCCTTAGGTGATAGGGACCCAAACCTGTCTCCTAAGCCATCGTTCCCCAACGGGCAACGGCAAATGATGAGTCGCTCCTGGCATTTCGCTTCAGTGTTAGCGGTGCTGATGCCGACCAAAAACCCAAATCCCAAGTCCTCCCAAGGCAAATGATGAGTTGCTCCTGGCATTATTCCAGTGCGGCAATGCTGATGCCAAACAAGATCCAAATTCCAAGTCCCCAACCCTAAAGTGGCAAATGATGAGTCGCTCCTGGTACCATATTCCAGTGTAGCGATGCAGACGCCAACCAAATTCCAAATCCCATACCCCAACGGCGAATGATGAGTCGCTCCTGGTACCACATTCCAGTCCAGCGATGCAGACGCCAACAAAGCCCTGAAATTTTTCCGGCCCTACGGTCTGGATCATACATCCTGCAAAACCGTATACAATACATGGGCGTAAAACAATCCCAACCTCTCCCAAGTCCTACCGGTGAGACCACATTCAAATTCCCAAAAAAAAAAATCCCAAATCCTCCCGGGGCAAATGATGAGTTGCTCCTGGCATTATTCCAGTGCAGCAATGCAGATGCCAAACAAAAACCAAAATCCCAAAATCCCCTAAATGACAGATGATGATTCGCTCCTGGTACCATATTCCAGTATAGCGATGCTGATGTCAACCTAAATCAAAATCAACAAGTCAACTTTCACTCCGACACCGCAAAAAGCGGAGCAAGTCAGAATCCAAGCTCGACACCGCAAGGAGCGGAGCAAGTCAAGTCTACCCCTGACACTGCAAGAAGCAGAGCAAGTCAAATCAAGTATCGACCGTCCAAGTCGCAAAAAGGGCAGCACCGACCGTCCACGTCGCTAAAAGGGTAGCACCGACCGTCCAAGTCGCAAAAAAGGCAGAACCGACCGTCCACGTCGCTAAAATGGCAGCACCGACCGTCCACATTGGTAAAATGGCAGAACCGACCGTCCACGTCGCTAAAATGGCAGCATCGACCGTCCACGTCGCTAAAAGGGCAGCACCGACCGTCCACGTCGCTAAAATGGCAGCACCGACCGTCCACGTCGCTAAAAGGGCAGCACCGACCGTCCAAGTCGCAAAAAGGGCAGAACCGACCGTCCACGTCGCTAAAAGGGCAGCATCGACCGTCCACGTCGCTAAAAGGGCAGCACCGACCGTCCAAGTCGCAAAAAGGGCAGCACCGACCGTCCACGTCGCTAAAAGGGCAGCACCGACCGTCCAAGTCGCTAAAATGGCAGCACCGACCGTCCAGGTCGCAAAAAGGGCAGAACCGACCGTCCAAGTCGCTAAAATGGCAGCACCGACCATCCAAGTCGCAAAAAGGGCAGCACCGACCGTCCAAGTCGCAAAAAGGGCAGCGCAGGATTCCTACAAAGTGGGAACCAGATCACTCCGGGCCAGGGAAAACGTCTATCACGGACACTCCATCTCGGAGACATGTCAAGCAACGACCGTCCATGTCGTAAAAAGGGCAGTGCCAGCTTCCCAAAAAGCGGAAACCAAATCAAGTCGCCTCCACGTGAAAGAAGATCCATCAATTTCATGCACACGACCCACATATGTGGTGTGCCTTTATTGATGGGGGGCAATTTGTTGGGGTAAAAATTTACACCCCGGTTGACCAAGTCAAAATCAAAGTCAACCCCAAGCCAAGTGGGCCCAAGCCCAGATCCAGTGGGCCCATGCCCGGGTCGAGCCAGAACATGAAGCGGCCGGCCTCCCCCCATGCTAAGATAAAAATTTTGTAATAAATAATTTTGTTGCATTTCTTTTAGTTTATTTTATGGATAAATGTAAGAAAAATAGGCATAAAGCCAATTTTTTGTAAAGCCCATGGCTTATGTGCAAAAAGAAATGGCACATGAGCCATGGGATAGGCAAAATGTGATTTTGTGAAGCCCAAGGGGCTATGTGTAAAGTGTATAGCCTATAAAGGCAGAGATAATGAAATATCTCAACAACTTTTCTCTCTCCAAAAAAAAGTTTCAGATCTGAGATCTTTCTTCCTTCTTCAAGGTTCCAAAACCTTCTTCTTTCTTTTGAATTAAATCAAGAGTTTTACTCTTCCTTTTTCAAAACTAAATAGTTTTCCACCACAAAACCCATTAAGGGGAACTCAGATCTGCCATCAGATCTCCAAAAGAAAAGATTTTTTTAAATCTCACATCTCTTTATCTCCAAGATCCGGCCAGCAAAGGAAGAAGAAGGACCCATTTCCTTAACCCAAAGCATCTTAGGAGTTTAACTCCACCCTTTTTTTCTCTTTAGAGAATTTCCGGGGCTAAAACCCCCCCCCCTTTTCCTCGCTGGTGCGCTAGCGCTCGAGCGCAAAGCGCCCGCGTGCCGACACGTGGCGTGCTTGCGCTCCAGCGCACTGCGCTCGAGCGCAAAACGCCCGCGTGCCGACACGTGGCGCGCTTGCGCTCCAGCGCTCTGCGCTCAAGCACAAAGTGCCCGCATGTCGGCACGTGGGCGCTTTGCACTCGAGCTCAGAGCGCTGGAGCGCAAAGCGTCCGCGTGCCGATACATGGCGTGCTTGCGCTCCAGCGCTCTGCACTCGAGCGCGCTCGAGCACAAAGTGCCCACGTGCCGACACGTGGCGCGCTTGCGCTCCAGCTCTCTGCGCTCGAGCGCAAAGCGCCCTCGTGCCGACACGTGGCGCGTTGCGCTCCAGCGCTCTGCGCTCGAGCGCAAAGCGCCCACATGCCGACACGTGGCGCGCTTGCGCTCCAGCGCCTAAGCACTGGCCCCACGCATCCTTTGGATGTCTTTTTCCCCTTTTTATATATATACATGTATATCTTTACATATGTATACATATTTACATACACACATACTCCACGACACTGTCCCTGTTAGAAAAAAAATTCTAACGGGGCGCTGCCCCGCACCCCGCAAGGGGGCTGCTAGCCCCCTTGACCCCCAGCCCGCTATCCGGGTAGCGGGACACCCGTAAAAAACTCTGCGTGGCTCCCGATATATTTAAACCCCCCTCCAAAACAAAACACACGTACACTGCACATTGAGTTCGCATGACCAGTTTAACCCGTTAATCGGAGGTTCCCTCACCCCAAAGGCGAGGGGTAATTAACGGCAGCTTAGTCCGCGGCTGCCGGAGATTTGGATCCCCACAATCATTAAACCCCCGCCTACCCTAGGCAGAAGGAATCTGTAGTACACCTGACAAGCGCACGCGTATTCCCATCTCAATGGGGTGACGAAAAACACCCTACAGGCACAACCTCACTGTCAAGTGCGAACCGCCGCTAGAGCAGGACCAGTCCGTTAGCCTCCTCATTGGGAACCTCAGCAGTTGGATGGTCCCATTCTTGTGTACAGCAGGTCTCAAAACGTTTCAGTGGCTGACCAAGAGAGTTCAAATATTGGAACGCTCGAAGTAAGAGTCTGCCCCGGACTCTCAGAGAGACAAGACTTGGAAAAACAAGAGGGAAGACAACCGTAGAAGCGGGAATTCCAGCAACACCAATGTTTTCAATGCATCCGATATTGAAAACAGGCGAAAGACAGGCGAATCCAAAACCAACCGGTCTCAAAAGCCAATGCTGGGAGGAGAAGAACCTTCCCTAGAGGAGAAAAAGAATAAGGTTTACTCTTTCAGACGGGACAAGGTTCGCAAGATATTCAAAGATACTTTGAACAACGGTCTACAATTGCCGAAATCGAAGAGACTTCACGAAGCAAAAATAACCGACAATCCCTTGTATTGCCCGTATCATAGAGTACTGAGCCATGCGATCAAGGATTGCTATATTTTCAAAAACTGGGTCGAGAAGCAGTACAAGACTGGAGAGATCGAGTTGTCCAAGAGTGTATTGGTGAACAATCAAGTTGCAACCATCAACTTTATACAGACAAAAGCTGAAGCCTTCTGGAAGCAGACAGCTGAACCCGCTGCCCTGAGGAATGAAACTGACTCACCGCGGCCTCCGTAAAGTACGTACATATCTAATAAGGCAAAGAAGATGCTAAAAGTACTTCAGAAAGAGACCAGAATAGAATGGGAAGGGCAGAAGAAGCCCACCATTCCAGCTTCCAATTCGGCTCAATCAGGCCTAAAGTCCAAGAAGCTCAAGAAGAAGAAAAGTGTGGCTCGACGCGAAAAAGAGTCTGCAGGGAGATCGACGATGCAAAAGTACATCGATTGCCTCAAAGACTATGAACAAAAGGAAAGAACTCTGATTCAATTGAAGGAGTTCTTCCCCGTAGAAGCGGCTGAGATTCTAGAGGAGCTAGAAGAAGACTCCAATGACGAGATCCCTATAGTGACCTGCTGCGTCGTCCACCTTGGTAGCGATTCTGAGGAAGAGCTATGTTTTCCTGAAGAGGATGAGGAGCTTTCCACAAAGGCTAACCAAATCCAGCTCAGAAGCGGCAGGGCTCTACCGCCAAATCAGGGCAACTCCCCAAAAGGAAAGGAAAAGCAAGTCGCTAATGAAGAAGATGGGGGAGAGCCGGCTCATGAAAACTCAAGTCCTTCCTTAGTGGACTATAATGTCTTGGCCCATCTCCGAAAGCTTTCGTCTCTCCTGAGTATCTATGATACCTTAGTCCTATCTAAGGAGCTTAGGGATGTTCTCATTCACGCTTTACAAAACCCCAAGCGGTACCAGGATCGCTTTGCGGAAATTAATATGAAAGAAAATTAGTACGCTCTGCATGCTGCCGCAGTCACGTTTAAGGACGAAGACCTGCTGCTGGGAACGGCTGAGCATAATCGGCCGTTTTACGTGACCGGGTACAGTGACGGAGATCGGATTAATCGCATATTGATTGATCCGGGATCTTCAGTGAACATTATGAACTTGCGGACTCTGCAGAGTTTGTCAATGGACGTCCGACACCTGTCAAGGGAAAGTATTGTCATTCAAGGCTTCAATCAAAATTGCCAGCGAGTTCTGGGATTCATAGCTCTGCCGATCATGTTCAGGGACCTACAAACTGAAGCCAAAATATAAGTGATCGACGCCGACACGTCTTATAAAATTCTCTTGGGGCGGTCGTAGCTTCACGATTACGGCATTGTTCCGTCAACTCTCCATCAATGAATGAAGTATACTAAAAATGGCGAAGAAAGAAGCATTGACGAAGACATCCAGCCGTTCAATGTGCATGAAATCCGATATGAAGATTCCCGGTATTTTATGAACCCCCAAAATTCTAAGCCACAACTGACCGAAGACAGAGCAGCCCCGAAACTCAAAAGCAAATCTGAGCCGGCTGTCACTTTCAAAAGCAAAATCCTTAAATGCGTCCGCATTTCGGCAATGACACCGATGAATCCGACGCTGGAAGTCCATCCTTCCATAAAACTTGCCCTCATTTCGGTAGCGATACGGACGAGTCTGATGCTAAAGGTCAATATGGCAGCAAAATTCGCCCTCGTTTCAACAGCAACACTGAAGAGTCGGAAGAAGAGGACCCACATTGCAATAGCTATGCAGATTAGGCTCTCATGCAAAAAGAGAAGCTAAGAGAATCCTTCGAGATTACAGAAGGATCCCTAGCTATCACAAGGGTTCCGGAACAGATGTGCAAGGAGCTAGATGCTTTGTCGGTCTCTACCGTGAACCAACTGCAAACTTTCTACGTTCCCGGAAGGAAAAGTGGACAGAAAGGCATCATGTTTTATGGGTCAAATCCTGTTGTGCACCTGGACGATTTTTCTGTCTTGTGTCTTCTCTATGAGAAAGGCATAAGAGTCGTCCTCAATCCTAGATACTATGCGCCCGAGATGCGGGAATATTTCAAAAAGTGCGGATGTCGGTTATATCAAACGGAGTCCGAAGCGAAGTTTTATGAGGGGCTGTGGCATCCATCTCAGGTCCGAGCACTCATCGATGGACAAATCCCCGATAGACGGGGCATGGGTTTCATGCAACCTAATGCCAAAGCATGCCATATGATTCATGTTGATGAAGCCAGCGAAAGGTCAAATGACGACGACGAGCTAGTCGAGCCAGAAAAAGACCCTTGGGAGCTCGAAAAAGGCGGACAAGTAACCTTCGACAAGCTAACTAAGGTTGATTTGGGAACGCCCAATAATCCAAGGCCGACATACATCAGCTCACTCTTGTCAGAGGAAATGAAAGAATAAATAATCACCCTGCTACATGATTTCATCGACTACTTCACATGGACTTACAAAGAAATGCCTGGCCTCTATCCTGAAGTGGCCGTGCATAAGCTGGCTATATCTCCCAATACCAAGCCAGTCAAACAAGCCTCTCGAAGAATAAGAAGGGAGCTTGAAGAAAAGATCATTGAGGAAACTAAGAAACTTATCGATGCTTGCTTCATCAGAGAAGAGAAATATGCGGACTGGATTGCATGCATTGTCTCAGTGAAAAAGAAAAATGGGCAGATCCGAGTTTGCATCGATTTCAGGGACCTTAATAAAGCATGCCCTAAAGACGACTTCCCGCTACCGGTCATGGAAATGATGGTCGATGACACCTCAAATTATGAGTTGTTCGCCTTCATGGATGGCCCGTCTGGATATAATCAGATCAAGATGTCGCCCGAGGATAAGAAACACACAGAATTTCAAACCCCGATCGGAATATACTGCTACAAGATGATGTCGTTCGGACTAAAGAATGCAGGCACCACATATCAAAGGGAAATGACCAAAATCTTTGATGACTTAATCCATAAAGTCGTCGAATATTATGTTGATGATTTGGTCGTTAAGACTAAAGCCAAGGACAATCACATCTGAGATCTCAGGACCGTTTTCACCCGATTGAGGGAACACGGTCTGAAGATGAATCCTCTGAAGTACGCTTTTGGCATGTCGTCGGGAAAATTCTTGGGTTTCATAGTCCGACATCGGGGGTTCAAATTTGACCCATCAAAGATAAAGGCCATCATGGAGATGCCTCCTCCAAAGAATCTGACGCAGCTAAGATCCTTTCAAGGCAAACTCGCTTACATACGAAGGTTCATCTCGAACCTATCGAGGAGATGTTGGTCTTTCTTAAAGCTCATGAAAAAGGGAGCTCCCTTTGTCTGGGATGTCAAATGTCAAGAAGCATTCGAAAGCATCAAACAATTTCTGTTGCACCCTCGAGTGCTTGCTGCCCCTATTCCAAATAAACTGTTGATTCTCTATACTGCCGCGCTAGATGAGTCACTCGGTGCACTCCTTGCCCAGAAGAATGAGGAGGGAAAAGAAAATGCCCTCTACTACCTCAGTCGAACTTTAGTCGGGGCGGAACACAACTATTCCCCGATCGAAAAGCAGTGCCTGGCCCTGATATTTGCTGTGAAGAAGCTAAGACACTATCTTCTCGCCCATTCGGTTATGCTGATCTCCAAGGTCGACCCGCTCAGACACTTAATGGCCAAAGCAAGCCTAGCCGGTAGAATGGCAAGATGGGCTGTCATGCTGCTTGAATTCGACATAATCTATACTCCTCATAAAGCAGTAAAAGGGCAAGCCCTCGCCGACTTCCTTACTGCTCATCCCATACCAGAAGGGTCACTGCTCAATTGCGAGTTACTCGATAAAAAAGTGCTGCACCTCGAGAATGACGAGCCATGTTGGTAGCTCTACTTCGATGGAACCTCATCAATAAAGAGCTCCAGCAAATTAAGCATCCCGCAGATAAAATCAGGGATAGGATTAGTGTTCGGCACGCCATCGGGAGGAACCCTACTACGTTCTTTCACTCTTATCGAGCCTTGCACAAACAACGAGGTTGAGTACGAAGCTCTGATAGCTGGTCTGGAGCTCGCCATAGAAATGGAAATCCTCCGGCTACGGGTTTACGGTGACTCCCAGCTTGTCGTCAACCAAGTGAGCGGCGACTACAAGATATATAAGCCCGAGTTAGCTCGATACAGAAGCCGGGTGGTGGAAATCATGAAACGGTTCATTCACATTGAACTAATGAAAGTCCCTAGGGCGTTGAAAGGAAAAGCCGACGTACTCCCTTGCCTAGCCAAAGATCTGGCTGATCCTGGTATGGACGAAATTCTAATCATAGTCAAAAGCCGGCAAATTCTTCTTCCAGTCTCTTTGCGTAAAGAAGAAAGCGAAGAACAAGAGAACAATCCTGCCAAAGAAGCTCTGATTATTCAAGACGAGCCCGATTGGAGAGAACCCTTCATAGAGTACGTCCGATACGACAAGCCGTCCGAAGAAAAATCAGCGAGGGTTCAGTTAAAGAAAAGAGCCCTCTGATATGTGTTTGTAAATAATACGCTATACCGCAGATCATATGACCATCTCTGGCTCAAGTGTCTATCATCGGCCGAAACCCAAAAAGTCATGAAAGAAGTTCACTCGGGCGTCTGCGGAGCTCACCAGTCCAGCCCCAAAATGCGGCTTCAAATCAAACGATTTGGATATTACTGGCCTACCATGATAAGAAATTGCGAAGAGCATGCAAAGAAATGTCACATATGCCAAATTCATGGTGATTTGATTCAAAAGCATCCCAATCCACTGCATCCTATGGTAGCGTTATGGCCCTTCGAAGTTTGGGGCACCGATATAGTAAGCCCAATTAATCCTCCGTCGTCCAAAGGCTACCAGTTCATATTGGCCGCAACTGACTACTTCTCCAGATAGGCTGAAGCTGTCCCGCTAAAAGAAGTCAAGACAAAAAATATCCTGACGTTCTTCTGGCATAATATTCTATACCGCTTCGGTACACCGAGAAGAATCATATCGGACAATGGGCCTTCTTTCAAGAGCTTCAAAGTCTTAAGATTCGCTACTCAGTATAAGATAGACTAGTGATATTCCTCCATCTACAATCTAAGGTCCAATGGGCTAGCTGAAGCTTTCAATAAAACTTTATGCAAGCTCCTGAGGAAAAATGCTTCAGCCAATCAGAGAGACTGGAATCTCAAACTTCACGAGGCGTTGTGGACATATCGTACCATGCACCGCACTCCAATTCCGTCCACTCCATACTCATTACTCTTCGGGGTGGAGGCGATCCTCCCCCTCGAAGTTGAAATTCCAAGCTTAAGAATGGACATCCAGCACGAGTTGACGAAGGAGGAAAACGTGCTTCTTCGGCTCGAAGATCTCGATGCCCTCGAAGAAAAGAGGCTCGCAGTGCAGCAAAATTTGGTGCTATACCGAGCCCAAAAGTCACAGGCCTATAATAAAATGACCCGTCTACGTGCTTTCAAGAAAGACGAATTGGTGTTGGTCCTCAAAAGACCGATCATCCCCAATCGACATGCCAAGGGAAAATTCGAGCCAAATTGGGAAGGGCCATACGTCATCGAGAAAGTGTTCGACGGAGGATCCTACCAACTAATAAGCGCTGAGGGAGAAAGGCCCATGCCACCCATAAATGGCCGATATCTCAAGAAATACTACGCGAGAATGCTCCAAGTCGCAGACGAATTGAGCACACCAGCCCTACGGTTTGGATCATACATCCTATAAAACCGTATACAATCCACGGGATTAAACGACCCCTACCTCTTCCAAGTCCTACCGGCGAGACTACATTTAAAGTCCCACCAGCGATGAAGCTAAAAAACGGTATGTCAATAAGCGAAACGGACACAGATGAAAACCCGAAAGGGCTCCGTGAGTAAAAACAGCAGGACTGTCGGTGAGTTTGTGAAAACCCGAAAAGGCGCAAACTCGTGAAAAGAGATGAAATACACTTGCAAAGTACTCTCAACATTATGAGGAGAAAATCCCCGCCTGAGATCCTTACGATTCACAAATGAGCAACACACTTAGGAATCCCCACGATTCCTAGGGAGTAATACACCTGCGAGATTCTCTCGACTCGTAGGGAGAAAATTCTTTTATGAGATCCTTACGGCTCATAAAATCGAAAAGCCTTAGGTGATAGGGATCTAAACATGTCTCCTAAGCCATCGTTCCCTAATGGGCAAGGCAAATGACGAGTCGCTCTTGGCACTACGCTTCAGTGTTAGCTGTGTTGATACCGACCCAAAACTCAAACTCCAAATTCCCAAATGGCGAATGATGAGTCGCTCCTGGTACCATATTCCAGTGCAGCGATGCGGACGCCAACCAAAACTCAAACCCCAAGATTCCCAAACATCAAATGATGAGTAGCTCCTGGTACCATATTCTGGTGCAGCAATGTAGACGCCAACCAAAATCCAAATCTCCCAAATTATCCTAGCCCTACGGCCAGTCCTCAACTAGACTACTGTATACAATCTATGGGCATAAACAAGCTAAATCACACCCATGTCCCACGGCAATCACCAGCCTCGCGGCACGTCTCCGCCATCAAAATTATGTTCCATTTGGGAAGACCCACTCATGTGTCCTCACAATACATGAGGAGAATAGAGCTTATGAGATCCTCTCGACTCGTAAGAAAATACCTTTGTGTGATCCTTATGACTCACAAGGGAAAAATACACTTGGGGGTCCTCACGACTCTTAAGGAGAAAATGCACATATGAGATCCTCTCGACTCGTAGGGAGAAAACACTTTTATGAGACCTTTACGGCTCATAAAATTGAAAAGTGTTAGGTGACAGGGGCCGAAACCTGTCTCCTAAGCCATTGTTCCATAACAAGCATGGAAAATGATGATTCGCTGCTGGTACTACATTCCAGTGTAACGATGCTGATGCCAAAATCCTCAAATCCTCCAACGGCAAATTATGAGTCGCTCCTGGCATTACGCTTCAGGGTTAGCGGTGCTAATGCCGACCCAAAACCAAATCCTAAGTCCTCTCAAGTCAAATAATGAGTTGCTCCTGGTATTATTCCAGTGCAGCAATACTGATGCTAAACAAAATCTAAATTCCAAATTCCTCTCAAATTCAAAAGTCCCGCCGAACAGGGCAAAAATCAAAAAGATCAAATCAACGTCCCACCCGGCAGCACTTCTAAGCTCAAAAGTCTCGCCGGACGGGTAAGGAACTCCCAAAACAAATCAAATCAAACAAGTCAACCAATATCCTCATCGATGGAATCAAGCTCCACCTCGGAAACAAATCAATCTTGATACCGCAAAAAGCGGAGCAAGTCAACTTCAATCCCGACACCACGGAAAGCGGAGCAAGTCAAATCATGTCCCAACACCGCAAGAAACAGAGCAAGTCAACTTCAACCCTGACACAGCAAAAAGCGAAGCAAGTCCAATCAAGCACCGACCATCCAAGTCGCAAAAATAGTAGCACCGACCATCCACGTCAGTAAAATGGCAGCACTGACCGCCTACATTGCTAAAATAGCAGCACCGACCGTCCAAGTCACAAAAATGGCAGCACTAACCGTCCACGTCGCTAAAATGAAAGCACTGACCGTCCAAGTCGCTAAAAGGGTAGCACCGACCGTCCATGTCGCAAAAATGACAGCACCGACCGTCTACGTCGCTAAAAGAGCAGCACCGACCGTCCACGTCGCTAAAAGGGCAGCATCAACCTTCATGTCGTCAAAACGGGAACCAGATCAAGTTAACCTCCACGCGAAAGAAGATCCATCAATTTTATGCACACAACCCATATATGTGGTGTGCATTTATTGATGGGGGCACTTTGTTGGGATCAAAAGTTACACCCTGATCGACCAAGTCAAAATCAATCAACCTCCAAGTCAAGTGGGCCCAAGCCCAAGTCAGGACCAAGTATAGAAGGGGCCGGCTCCATGCTAAGAATGAAACAATAAATTAGTTTAATGCAATTTTTTAGAAATAAATATATAAAAAATGAGCAGAAAGCCAAAAATTTTGTAAACCCCGTGGCTTATATGCAAAAAAAAATAAGCACATAAGGCATAGGGTGGCACAAGTGCCATTTGGCAAAGTCCAAGGGGCTATATGTAAAGTGTGTAGCCTATAAAGGCAAACATGATAAAACAATCGAGGACAAAATTTTCACTCTCTTAAAAATTCGGATTATGTGCCTACTTCTCCTTCCTCAAGGTTCTATACCTTCTTCCTTTTTTTGAATTAAATCAAGAGGTTAACTTTTCTTTTTCCAAAAAAATACAGTTTTTCACCATAAAACCCTTGAAAGGGAGCTCGGGTGTAACGCCTTAAGATTTCGAGTAGTGTTAATTAAGCGTTAGTGCGGGTTTTTGGTAAAAGTTTACCAATTTGGGTTCCTCGCATTTTATAACATTTAATTAATAATTTATTATTATTTGTTATGGCATGCACACACATGTGCATGTTTATGTGAGGATGTGTTTGTGTAATCTAGTTTAGCAACCATGAAAACTTTAAGCTAATCCAATCCTTGTTTAACCTTAACCTAAACCTCTTGATATTTGTGGAGAGATATTTCTTTTGGTTTTGGATAGGAGAGAGGTGGCATGGTGACTCACATGAGAGACATGGTTTGCATTTATGTGTGAGTTAATGCAAAGGGTGCACTTACCCTCTCTCATTATTCTCACCACACACACTCTCTCTCTCTTTATCCTCTCATTCTCACTTCACTATCTCATTCTCATTGTTTCCTTCATCTCTCCTTCACTCTCAACTGAACACTTGCCAATCCCTTCACTAAACCTTCACAAAACATCACCAAATCACTTCCTTAAGCCTTGTTTTGCCTCTTGGATGCCTTGGAGCTTGGAAAGCTGGGATCTTTGAGCTTGTGGGAGTAGGTAATGATCTCTATCTGTTCTTTATGATGTTATAGTGTTGTATAGTCTTTTAGTTTTAGTTTAGAACGCTTAAAGTTAAGTTTCGTGCAAATATCATATTTTTAGTGTCATTTGTGATATCTGTGATCTGCTGTGACCCCGAGAGTATACTAGAAAATCTAGCAGAGTAGTTGTGTTGTACCAGAGACCCTAAACCTTCACCTGGAGCACGAACCCCTGGATCTCGGATGGTACCGGAGACATTCCTTGGAATTCCAGCGAGCTCGGCCGTAGGATAGAGTTAGGGTGTGGGTTTTTGTGGGTAGCTGTCTGCTTTAGTTTTGGTGTGTTCAGTCCTGTTTGATTTTTTGGTTTTCTCTGTATACAAAATCTGGGAACACATGGCTAGTTTCTTATTTTACGATTATGCGTGTTACGTTATCCGACACGGTGCGTGTCTTTGTGTAGCTTTTGCTCTTGAGTTGGTTTCGTAGTGTCGCTACGCACGTTAGCCACTAGACGAACACTTGAGAGTATGTTTAGAGTTGGTGCGTCGGTTAAACGTAGTTTGTACGTGTTATTGGTCGATTGCTAATATATACTTACTTTGTTGTTTTATGATTTTAGGATCGCAGGCGGGGACTTCGGACGCAGCGAAGAAGGGAAAGTAAGTGGTTGGCTTTACTTAGCCCCAGGATCTTCTGTGAGTAGATTTCACATCTACAGAGGAATCGCCCGCATGGCGTTATGCGTCTGGGCTAGAGATGATATGATATTAGTCGCATTTTATATTGCACATATAGAGATTGTGCATAAAACTTCATTTGCATATTATTACTTGTTGTGCTTGGACTTGTACCCTTTGGATACTGCACTATTATTGACGGCTCATGTTGCACGAGCACTGATTGTATGCCACTCACACCGTCAATAATTGCCATGACACGCACAACACCTATACCTACGTGATATTGTATGGTTAAGGACATTGAGACATTGATTCATATTCCATTGTGCATATGACATATAGCATACCTGTATACCTACATGCTTACACATATGCCTTGATATGCCTACATGCTAGTTACCCATATACCTATATGGTATTGTACCATTAGAGATAGGTATATATACATATGAGACATATCTACATGTACATCTTGCATACATACTTACATGTATACTTACCTAGCTTGATATAGCTATACATATACCTGGAGGGTATTGTATCATTATTGACATGTATATGCACATACCTAGCTTGATATAGCTACACATATATCTGGAGGGTATTACATCATTACTGATAGATAGATACACATATCTTGCTATACCGACATGGTTACGCATACCTGGCTATAGCTACATGTTCACCTTTATATGATGTTGTATGGATTTGGAGAAATTAGGAACCGCATGATATATTTAATAACTTGTTGCAGTTAAATAGCGGTTTTCCTTTATATGCTCATATTACTGTTTCATGTTGCATATATTATATTTCATGGATTTCGCATTGATATATGGATTTCACATGTTGTTTTCTGGATTTGAGGACCGTGGTAGTTCATGAAATTATGCATTATTTGAAAAACCCGGTTTCTCTTGATATGATATTTCAGCATCCACCATGAGATTTCTCGGTTCTGATATATACCCCATGCGAGAAGGTGTCGTGGGCCGTGTGCGGGTACATGGTAGGGCCCGGAGGTACCCCGGGGCAAGAAAGGTATGTTGAAGGTTCACGCCGATGAGCCTGGCAGGGGAATCATACCTACCGGTGACAGTATTGGACTCGTCGGTGATCACGTAGATATCGACCGGAGTCATGTACGTATGGATACAGGGAATTCGGGTATCGAAGCCGGGTACTCGGATTTCCGATGAACGTATAATACGTACATATCAGGACCAGTCGTGGTGACGGCACCTGATAGATGAGTATTTATGTGTCGATGCTAGACATTTGTTTTCATGATATTTTACTCCTAAGTATATATATCAGTGGTATGGGACGTTGTTATATATGCACGTGTATATATATATATATATATATCATATTATATTTGAGGACCGATGTTATGGCCGATATGATGGCCGATATGAGGGCCGATTTGAGGATATTTGGGATTTGGATTGTCTTGATGGACATTGGTCCTACCACGATGAGGATTCCGTGAGGATGGCATGTTTTTTCCCATATTCCACATTTACTTTATATGCATTGCTTCATGTATTAGTAGTACCTGATAAAGTACCTTTCATGACCTTTGCATATACATATTGCCATATTATTGCTTCATGCATTAGTTGTACCTGCTAGAGTACCTTTCATGACTGTTGCATACATATTGCCATTTATTGCTATTAGCTTGCAAGTGATAGATTCGCGCAGTACGTGCATACTTGCGATTACCTGTATATGTTATTTACTATTCATGAGTTGGCAACTCACCCCCGTTGTGCCACAGTGTTTTGCAGGTAGTCCCTCAGGGCAGTCGAGGCAGGGCTTTCTACCTATCGTATCATCTTTTGCAGCGGATACCGCTACAGCTGACTGTGTGCAGTTTTGCTATAGGTGGGTTTTGCGGTTATCCGATATTGCTCATTGTATATCTTTGTACCTTGTACTCTCCATCTACCATTATTATGTATTGACTTAGAGACGAGTTGTGAGGACGATATTGTATATTTTTTTGGTGACTTGGAGGTCTTTTATGCTATTTTATTTATATCGTCTTTTTCTTCGCTACGGCGTCGTATATTTGCTTGTGGTGGTTGTTTTTCCGCCTTTGGGCGTGGATTTGCTCCCGTTGGGGATGCTTTACTTATATCTTTATGTTGTACCCTTTTGGGGGGCTTGTTTTACAAAGGAGGTGCTGCCAAAATTTTAAAGGAAATAAAGTTGGACTTTAAAGAGTTTGTATTTGAGATTTCAAAAGTTTTAAAAATGTTCTTATCACTTACTACTTTTGATGGTTTAGATTGCTAGGTTTTCGGTTTACTTAAATTGCGTTACGCCTATAGACGTTGCACAGTTTAAGGGCCGTCACGTGCCAATTTTGGGTCGTGACAAAGCTGGTTTCAGAGAGCTAGGTTTTACCTTTCGGAGTGTAGGATGACCATGGTATGATGGAGTAGGTAGCTGAAGCTGAGTAACGTAGTGTGTGTATGTCCGTGGCATACTCACGACACGGTACTCCGCCTAAGTGACCTAAGTACTAATTGCTTGAAATTCCTTCCTTGATGATACATATCCTTGTGATTCGATTTCCGTGTTCTTATCGAATCCTTCTTCCATTTATAGCCTTATGTCGCCAATGGCTATGGGGACTCAGAGTGATGCAGCGAGAGCCGAGATCAGAGTTGACTCATGTAGGACGAGGATTGACCAGGATGGTACGCTCGTTGCACAGGAGCAGATTGATCCGCCTTCGGTAGATCATATCACTAGGCTTGAGGCAGAGATGCAGGACTTACGCCAGATGATGAGGTCATTGGATGAGGCCAGTCGAGCGCAGCGACAGGAGGTTGTCACCCCTGTTACCCAGTTATTCCTTGTGATCAGCACACAGCATAGTGTTACGTATAAGCACCAGTAGACGCAGCCCTATTCGATGAGGAGCGTCTTTCCGAGACTTTGGGAGTCCGAGGACAGAGGAGGGCTCGTGCAGGTGTACCAGCCCAAGGACAGAGGTTCAGTCACCGTAAAAGGCTTCGTGCACGTCGCAAGAGTAGCAGAGGCTTGGGACGATGACAGTTGTTTAGCTCTTATCCCCAGAAGGGTCAGCAGCCATCGTATGGATGTTTTCGATACGGGAGCCTTCAACACTTCGTCAGACATTGTTCCTTGGCACCGCGTCAGACTTATGTGCAGAGAGGTCGTGGTCGCGGAGGATTCGTTCCGAGTGTGCAGGATGGCAGACGAGGAGTTCAGCCAATTGCGGGTAGAGGGCAGACACGAGCGTTTGCTTCTACTCATCGGGACGCTCGGGCGTCCAATGCAGAGTTTTCAAGTAATCTTATTCGTATGTTTTCTTATTGCTCATGTTTGTTTAATTCGGGATCTTTGCACTCGTTTGTTCTACACACTTAGTGACGTGGTTGGGCCGAGAGTCGTGTATGCTAGATCAGCCGTTTGTTGTGTTAACTTCTGTCAGCGATTCTTTTGTTATGCGACACGTATTTCGGTCATGTGCCAATTGGGTAGGAGATAGAGATTCGTCCGTCGATTTGATCCTTCTAGAGATGTTGGACTTTGACGTTCTCTTGGGTACAGACTGGTTAGGTACGTGCTAGGCGTCTGTAGACTGCCGTGAGAAAACAGTCAGGTTTTGTTTTCCCGGCGAGTCTGTTCTTGTTGTGCAGGGGGACTGTGGTGTCGCCCCTCACAACTTGATTTTTGCCTTTTTCGCTTGTCGGCTTTTGAGGAGGGGATGTCGAGGATTCTTGGCTTTCATTTGGGATACGGAACCACAGTGGGTTCATTGGACCGGGTTCCTGTCATGCGAGAGTTTTCCGACGTTGTTCCAGATGAGCCAGCAGAGCTTAGAGAGCTTAAGGATCGGCTGCAAAGTTGCTAGATAGGAGGGACTTGTGCGTCCGAGTGTTTCGCTTTGGGGAGCTCCTATTCTGTTCGTCAAGGAGAAGGACAGCAGTTTGAGGTCTTGTATTGATTGATCGTCAATTTAACCGAGTTATGGTGCGGATAGGTATCCTTTACCTCGCATTGACGATTTGTTCGATCAGCTCCAGGGTGCGAGACATTGTTCTAAGTTTGTTTTGGGATCAGATCATCATTGTTGCCGGATCGGAGTGATGACATTCCGAAGACTGCTTTTGTGCGCGCTACGGGCACTATGAGTTTTTGGTGGTGTCGTTGGACTCACCAATGCCCTAGCAGCATTCGTGGATATGATGAACCAGATTCTTCAGGTCGTTCCTCGACCAGTGGATTGTTGCGTTATAGATGACATTCTGGTCTATTCCAAGAGTCATGAGGAACATGAGCAGCACTTGAGGATTTGCTTTGCAGACATTGGGAGAGCGCCAGCTGTTTGATAGATTCTCGGAGTGTTCCTTCAGGATTGATAGCGTTGAACTTCCTAGGTCATGGGGTTACGGGAGACGGTTTTCGTATGGACCCGAGGGAGATCGAGGCTGTACAGCTTGGCCCAGACTTGTATCAGGGACAGAGGTCCGCAACTTTTTGGGCTTAGCCGGTTTTTACCGCCGTTTCATGTAGGATTTCTTGAGTACCGCTGCACCGTAGACCGTACTGACAAGGAAGGGGTTCTTTTCTTAGACTGAGGCATGCGTGCTGAGTTTTCAGGAGTTGAAGACTTAGTAGATGACTGCACCAGATCTATCTTTGCTTCTGGATCGGGCGACTTTGTTGTTTACTGTGATGTTTCGCGAGTGGGGCTCGATTGTGTACTGATGTAGCATGATAGAGTTATCGCTTATGCTTCCCGACAGTTGGAGAAAGTGCGAGCAGGATTTATCCCACTCATGATCTGGAGATGGCCGCGGTGGTCGTGCGTTAGAGATTTGGGACACTACTTGTGTGGAGAGTCGTGTCAGATTTTCACGGACCACCAGAGCTTAATGTACATTTTCCTGCAGCGGGTTTTGATTGTTGAGACAGCATCGTTGGATGGAGCTTGTGAGGGATTGTGATTGTGAGATCCTTTATTTCCCATGGCAAGGAAATTGTGGTAGATGATACTTTGAGTCGTAGGCCTGGGGTTAGCTTGTTCCAGTTGGACGCAGTTCAGAGGTAGTCTGCTGCAGATTTACAGATCTTGTGCATTCGTTGAGTATAGCTTAAGTTCGCCTCTACTGAGAGGACAGCTTGCTCATGTCCGCGCCCGTCCACTTTTACTTAATCGTTTTCATGAGGCATTGCCCGCTGATACTCGTTTGTCTGAGATTCTTGAGCATGTTCGGCAGGGTAAAGATTCGGAGTTCTTGATTTATGACCAGGGTATGCTACGTTTAGGGACACGTTTGTGTGTACCTGATACTGATGGATAGAGACGCAAGATCCTAGAAAAGGCACACCAGTCAGCTTTCTGTGTTCGTCCAAGTTCCACCAAGATGTGACGTGACTTGTGAGTTAGTTACGGGTGGGCGGGTGTAACGTTTTGAAAATCGTTTAGGAGAAATTTCGGAGAATCGGTAAAATAACGGGTGTTTTCCGTAAAAACCAAGATATAAATATCTTTCAATATAAAATTAAATATACCTATTCTAGCTATGAAATTGCTAGTATTTGATTTTTAATTGAGTCGCTTGTAAAATTTCTAGTTGACTGAAAAAATTTCCGAAATTAATTATTTTAATATTATTTTAAGCCGTCACTAATACATTTAATTAGGGATAATTACAAATTGGAATGGGTGGATACAAGTTTTGTGCATCATGATATATTAAACTAACATGTAAAATATTGTTTTTGAAATGAAAAGAAATTGTCATGACGGTTTTAGAAAATATCAAGGAAAAAGGCTTAAATAGTGAAATTAATGTAAAGGGAAATTGGGGTATAATATTTATCTGTTTTTTCCCTCACCCACACTCACCCACACCCTCTCTCCTCCCCCTGTACTGCTGGCCAAGCCCCTTGGCTGCCCTCCCAATTTTCCCCCACTTGTTGAGGCTTTAAAAGAAAAAAAAAACAAAGGAAAAGAAAGAGAAAATGAGGTATGGGTTTGGGTTGACTTGGACTTTTCTTTACTTGCCATTCTCTCACCTCACTCTCTCACCTCTCCTCCCATCTTGGCCGACCCCTCCAACAGCAGCCCCTCCCCCAAAAATCCCACACAATTTTGCATCAAAAATCCATAAAAATGCTTCAAAATCCATACAAATTCAAAGCTAATTCCAAATCCAAGCATTACCCATTATTCTTTAGCTAATCTAGCATCGATCTTGGTGCAAAGTTAGAAATTTAGAGGTCAAGTTCCATGTTTAATCTCAAACATGTGAGGTATAATCTCAATCTTTTGTTAAATTGTTGTTTGTTTGCTTTAATCAAAACTTATTTAGTAAGAATTATGGTTCCAATTTCAAGTTTAAGAAATTCAAGTGAGGGTTTTATTTTGGAGTTAGGGTTGTGATCAATTGTTCATGGTTGTGTGATATATTTTTGTATCTTAGAACATGCAAAGAGTAATCTTGTTGCTTATTGCTAATTGTAACATTTAAAATATCCAAATTAAGATTTTTAAGCAAACTAGGTTTTTGGAAATTAATTAAAAATGTGAGATTAAAAATCTAGTTAGGGTTTTTATGACATTATTAAAATTATAATTGGTAGTTTACCACTTTAGATCATGCAAAACCTAGATTAGTTGTTGTTTTGTGCATTGTTACTTTGAAATTGTTAAAATTGGATAATTTTGCAAACTGGAATTTTGGGTTTAATGAAAATTGATGAGATTAAATTATAGAAATAGTTTGTATGATCTAGTTAGGATATTTAGTGAGCATTGTGGCCGCTAGAATTGTTAAAACAACTAGATTTGAACTAATTTGGCAATTGTTGCTTACTAGAGTTTCGGAAAAATAGATTTTAAAGCGACTTTGAATGTTTTGATGATTTAAACCCTATTTTATATATATATATTGTGTGTTGTGAAACCACGAATGGTACTTTTGGGTTTTTCTCAATCAATCGGCGTTTGTACGCCGATGTCGATAGTTATTTGGTTCTTTTGCATGAGCGGACCATAGGTTTTGACCTATGTGAGATTCGTGTATCGTTTTGGTCATGGGTCGGTTTTTAATGCGATACGATGTGTTATGATACGTAGGTACCCTCACGAGGACTTCGAGACGACAAGCAAGCGCGTGGCGACATCGGCGTCGGCAAGCGAAGATCAAGGTGAGTAGATATATATCTACGGGGGAAGTCGGGTGGATGGCGTATAACACCCCCGAAGTTCGTAGTATAGAATATGATATTCGTTATATATATGATATGTGTGTGTGTGTGTGTGTTGCGAGATTTTTTGTCGATCAAGATGGTTTATAGGTGTACATGTTATAGTTTAGTGTAATTAGGAGTAGCTTGTTTAGCTTTCTAATAGCGAAACCCTAGAGTAAGATTACACCCACATGTGCACACACACATGCATTCATTTTATACTTGTGCGTATATGGGGATATGTATACACACACACACACACACATAGGTATGGGACTATGTATATATATATACGTATACGTATACATGGATTATGAGGATAGTATATGATATTTGGAGATGAGTTGATGAGATTGGGCTTGAGGCCATGAGATCGGTGATGTGACATGGTTCGTATTTGATATACGACATGATGTTTAACGGGTCTTTAGGCGTGGTGTTTTCATACACACGCATATGTATTATGTAGATGGTATCAGTATTGTACTAGACGTAGATCGATACCCCAGATCATGATATATGATAAAAAGGATACCAGATGAATAAGGTGATAAATGTGATATTGACCGTATCCAGATTTGGGATGCCGTAACGACGGATTTACCGTACGAGCTATTTATTGATGTTAGATCCGTACTCTTGACTCGAGAATGTCATATGATATATTGTATTGTACATGATACTATTGAGGCGGGATCACCGACTATTCTATATATATATATATATCGACTCAGACTTATTTGGTTTTCCTTACCTTTTCAATTAGTCTGGTAGTTTAGACCTGTAGTTTACTTAGTAGATGTTAGACTAGACTCGAGTCATACCTATTTCCAAAACTGATGAATCGTGGGTATTTTAAAGACGGGTCCTATTTTCTAAAAACCACGATTCGTGTGATTTCAAATGCCAAACTGTATGACTCGATTATATACAATGTTTATTGCCTTATTGTTGCATTGCTATTTATTGCTGCATATTCTTGTGGTTATCATCGCACATTCATATTATTCTTATCGCATTTGCATGCTTATACTTGTGCTTTCGTTATTATTATGAAACCATGCTGTCAGGACACCAGCACCATTACCGATGATGCGTATGTTCTACGTACACCTGCTTGCCGGCTCACACGCATCATCATCGGTAATTGCCATATCACGTACACTTAGAAAATACTATTCATTAGTATAAATTGTTAGCTGATAGTTTCGACATGGTACTAATGCGATTACTTTTATATGATAGCTTAGACATTGCCTTCATTATTGTGATTTTCATGCATATCTATATATTCATTGTCATGCATTGTTATTTAGGGCCAGTCCGGATTGCTGGAGCCCAATATTTTTAAATTCATTGTTTATTCATTCTCGAGACTGGGATTTTCATGAGATTTCTGGATTTAGAGAAACCACAAGGATTTTATTAAAACTGACTATCATTTTAAAAATGAAAGTTCCGGTTTTCTCATGATAAGATTTGAGATATGTCTACCATGAGTTTTCTCGGCTCTTGAGCGATATCATACACCCGATTCGAGGAGGAGGAGGAACCGTCTGTGGGTGCATGGTGGACCCGGTGCGGTACCCCGGGACAAGAAGGTCGCAGATGATGGCGTTGAGCCTGTGACAGGGGAGCACTACTGACCGGTGATTGTTTTATGACTCGACGGATATCCGGAAGATACCGATCGGAGTTGGGCCATTCCGGATAGCCGGAGCCTTAGATATTGAGACTTGAGGTATTTGAGATTTTATGATGGGTCAGTCCGGATAGCCGGAGCCCGAGATCTTGGATATTTGGATATATGTTTTGTGTCGATGCTAGACACTAATTTATATTGATTTCATTGATGATACCTCGCTTTAAATATACGAAAATCTCACTTTATTATGAAAACAGTTTCCTCATTTACATGTATTCTGTTTTCATGCATTCATACCTCATATTTATGATATGTTGCTACCTGAGACACTGACATGAGCACTTGGTATTACACTCATGTATAGATGTTTACACTTGCCATCTTATCATGCTTCAAACTATATCATTTGAGGTTATTTATATTTGATCATATGGACCTAGGTTTGAGTCATACATACGATTTCTACTCGGTGATGTTTTCTACTCACGAGTTGGCAACTCACCTCCGTTGTGCCACAGTTTCTTGCAGGTTTTGCCGTACAGGTTTTCATTGCGGCTTTGCTGGCACACTACTTCTTCCGGGTAGGTAGGTTCACTCGCATCGTGACCACCCTCGTACATTTATTATATTCAGTTGTATCTAGTAACTCCATCAACCAGACTTGTATTATTTATCGACTTAGAAAACCAGTTGTATATTCTTTCGACCTTAGAGTCGCGCGTTGTATTATGGGTTTTCTTTATGATTTTGAGTTTCTTTTGAGTTTTGATCCTCGCCCTTCGGCGTTGTATATATATTGCTTGCGTGGTTGTGGCCGTCGATTGACGAAGAGCTATCTCCCGCTTGGGGATGCCTTTTATCATTTCGTATACTATTCATGTTGTATCCCGTTTAGGGCCAGTATTTACAAAGGAAACTCTGCCGAAATTTTCAGAAAAGACTTGATATTTTAAAAACGCATGATTCGACTTATGCTATTAAAACCACTTGCTTTAAAACAAGTTTTCCTTCACTTATTATTTAAAATGGTTTAGATTTCTGGGATTTTTGGCTTACTTGAATTAGGCAGGGTCCTATAGACTTCATATGATTCAAGGGTCAGTCACGTGCCATTTTGGGTCGTGACAGCAGGAATGAAGAGTGAAGTTTCGGATTTCGTTTCGAGGTGTCTGTCTTGTTATAAGCTAAGGATGAGTATTTGAGACCAGCTGGAGAGTTGCAACCTTTAACCGTTCCAGAATGGGAATGAGAGCAGATCTCCATGAATTTCGTTGTGGTGCCTACCCAGATCTAGTCGAAGGTATGACTCCATTTGGGTGATTTGTTGTCCGGTTATGCTCAGTTTGCTCTGTTGTTCTTCGGTAAGTTTGTGTGTTTGCTCGGAGTTCCTTCATGTGTTGTATCCAATAGAGGCATCCAGTTCGCTAGCCGTCGTTGGCAGAAGCTTCAGGAAGCCTTGGGTACTGGTTGAGCATTAGCTCCACTTTTCCATCTGTAGGCTGATGGTCAGACAGAGCGGACTATACATACTCTGTAGGATATGCTTGTGCGTACGTACCAAGTGTTTGTTGGCTGTTGGGATCGTCACTTGTCATTGATAGGGTTCTCCATCGATAGCTGATATCAGGAGACATTTCGATTGGCAACCTTTAGGCTTTGTGTGATAGGTTGTGTCCATCGCCAGTCTGTTTTACTGACCCCGCAAGAGTAGGATTTTTGGACCCTAGCTAGTCGAGAGGCTTCGGAGAAGATCCAGTTGATTCAGGTCAGGATGAAAGTAGCCCAGTGCAGACAGAAGTCTTGTGCCGACCAGGGTGGTCGCAGACTTGAGTTCGCAGGGGGAGATCATGTATTCCTACGGATTTTTTAGATGAATGGCGTGTTGAGTTTTGGGAAGCTTGTCCCAGATTGTAGGTCCTTTTGAAATCCTTTAGCGAGTTAGTACCGTTGCCTATAATTTGGCACTTCCGTCCAGATTTTTGAGTATTCATCCCGTATTCCTTGTGTTGATACTTTGCAAATACCTTCATGACCTTTCTCACATGATTTAGCACCAGACCATTTATCTTGGACGCGATCTTTTCGTTCACCGGCAGCCGATAGTGTTAGTGGATTGGCAGGTGAAGTAACATCGATCAAGGGTCTTGCCATCTGTGGAGGGTTTTCTTTTGCGTAGCCATATAGTAAGGTGATCACTTGGGAGGCTGCGAGCGAGATGTGGAAGTTTTGCACTTATCTCTTTGAAGGTATGCATAGTAATAATTTTAATTCGGGGACGAATTTTCTTTAAGGGGGGAGATATTAACGCCTTAGGATTTCGAGTAGTGTTAATTAAGCGTTAGTGCGGGTTTTTAGTAATAGTTTACCAATTTGGGTTCCTCACATTTTATAACATTTAATTAATAATTTGTTATTATTTGTTATGGCATGCACACACATGTGCATGTTCATGTGAGGGTGTGTTTGTGTAATCTAGTTTAGCAACCATGACAACTTTAAGCTAATCCAATTCTTGTTTAACCTTAACCTAAACCTCTTGATATTTGTGGAGATATATTTCTTTTGGTTTTGGATAGGAGAGAGGTGGCATGGTGACTCACATGAGAGGCATGGTTTGCATTTATGTGAGAGTTAATGCAAAGGGTGCACTTACTCTCTCTCATTATTCTCACCTCTCTCTCTCTCTCTCTCTCTCTCTCTCTCTCTCTTTATCCTCTCATTCTCACTTCACTATCTCATTCTCATTGTTTCCTTCATCTATCCGTCACTCTCAACTGAACACTTGCTAATGCCTTCACTAAACCTTCACAAAACATCACCAAATCACTTCCTTAAGCTTTGTTTTGCTTCTTGGATGCCTTGGAGCTTGGAAAGGTAGGATCTTTGAGCTTGTGCGAGTAAGTAATGATCTCTATCTGTTCTTTATGATGTTATAGTGTTGTGTAGTCTTTTAGTTTTAGTTTAGAACACTTAAAGTTAAGTTTCGTGCAAATATCATATTTTTAGTGTCATTTGTGATATCTGTGATCTGCTGTGACCCCGAGAGTATACTAGAAAATCTAGCAGAGTAGTTGTGTTGTACCAGAGACCCTAAGCCTTCACCTGGAGCACGAACCCTGGAGCTCGGATGGGACCGGCGACATTCCTTGGAATTCCGGCGAGCTCGGCCGTAGGGTAGAGTTAGGGTGTGGGTTTTTGTGGGTAGCTGTCTGCTTTGGTTTTGGTGTGTTCGGTCCTGTTTGATTTTTGGGTTTTCTCTGTATACAAAATCTGGGATCACATAGCTAGTTTCTTGTATTATGATTACGCGCGTTACGTTATCCGACACGGTGCGTGTCTTTGTGTAGTTTTTGCTCTTAAGTTGGTTTCGTAGTTTCGCTACGCACGTTAGCCACTAGACGAACAATTGAGAGTATGTTTAGAGTTGATGCGTCGGTCAAACGTAGTTTGTACGTGTTATTGGTCGATTGCTAATATATACTTGCTTTGTTGTTTTGTGATTTTAGGATCGCAGGCGGGGACTACGGACGCTGCGAAGAAGGGAAAGCAAGTGGTTGGCTTTACTTAGCCCCAGGATCTTCTGTGAGTAGATTTCACATCTACAGGGGAATCGCCCGCATGGCGTTATGCGTCTGGGCCAGAGATGATATGATATTAGTCGCATGTTATATTGCACATATAGAGATTGTGCATAAAACTTCATTTGCATATTATTACTTGTTATGCTTGGACTTATACCCTTTGGACACTGCACTATTATTAACGGCTCATATTGCACGAGCACTGATTGTATGCCACTCACACCGTCAATAATTGCTATGACACGCACAACACCTATACCTACATGATTTTGTATGGTTAGGGACATTGAGACATTGATTCATATTCCATTGTGCATATGACATATAGTATACCTGTATACCTACATGCTTACACATATGTCTTGACATGCCTACATGCTAGTTACCCATATACCTATATTGTATTATACCATTAGAGATAGGTATATATACATATGAGACATGACTACATGTACATCTTGCATACATACTTACATATACACTTACCTAGTTTGATATAGCTACACATATACCTGGAGGGTATTGTATCATTATTGACATGTATATACACATACCTAGCTTGATATAGCTAAACATATACCTGGAGGGTATTACATCATTATTGATAGGTAGATACACATATCTTGCTATACCTACATGGTTACGCATACCTGGCTATAGCTACATGTTCACATTTATATGATGTTGTCTGGATTTGGAGAAATTAGGAACCGCATGATATATTTAATAATTTGTTGCAGTTAAATAGCGGTTTTCCTTTATATGCTCATATTATTGTTTCATGTTTCATATATTATATTTCATGGATTTCGCATTGATATATGGATTTCACATGATGTTTTCTGGATTTGAGGACCGTGGTAATTCATAAAATTATACATTATTTGAAAAACCCGGTTTCTCTTGATATGATATTTCAGCATCCACCATGAGATTTCTCGGTTCTGATATATACCCCATGCGAGGAGGTGTCGTGGGCCGTGTGCAGGTACGGGTACATGGTAGGGCCCGAAGGTACCCCGGGGCAAGAAAGGTATATCGAAGGTTCACGCCGATGAGCCTGGCAGGGGAGTCATACCTACCGGTGACAGTATTGGACTCGTCGGTGATCGCGTAGATATCGACCGGAGTCATGTACGTATGGATACGGGGAATTCAGGTATCGAAGCCGGGTACTCGGGTTTCCGATGAACGTATGATACGTACATATCAGGGTCAGTCATGGTGATGACGCCTGATAGATGAGTATTTATGTGTCGATGCTAGACACTTGTTTTCATGATATTTTACTCCTAAGTATATATATCAGTGGTATGAGACGCTGTTATATATGCACGTATATATATATATATATATCATAATGTTCTGTGCAAGTATTCTTATTCATTATATTTGAGGGCCGATGTTATGGCCGATATGAGGGCCGATTTGAGGATATTTGGGATTTGGATTGTCTTGATGGACATTGGTCCTGCCACGATGAGGATTCCATGAGGATGACATGTTTTATCCCATATTCCGCATTTACTTTATATGCATTGCTTCATGTATTAGTAGTACCTGATAGAGTACATTTCATGACCTTTGCATATACATATTGCCATATTATTGCTTCATTTATTAGTTGTACATGCTAGAGTACCTTTCATGACTGTTGCATACATATTGCCATTTATTACTATTAGCTTGCATGTGATAGATTTACGCAGTACGTGCATAATTGCGATTACCTGCATATGTTATTTACTATTCACAAGTTGGCAACATACCCCCGTTGTGCCATAGTGTTATGCTGGTAGTCCCTCAGGGCAGTCGAGGCAGGGCTTTCTACCAATCGTATCATCTTTTGCAGCGGATACCGCTACGGCTGACTGTGTGCAGTTTTGCTATAGGTGGGTTTTGCGGTTATCCGATATTGCTCATTATATATCTTTGTACCTTGTACTCTCCATCTACCATTATCATGTATTAACTTAGAGACGAGTTGTGAGGACGATATTGTATAATTTTTTTGGTGACTTGGAGGTCTTTTATGCTGTTTTATTTATATCGTCTTTTTCTTCGCTACGGCGTCGTATATTTGCTTGTGGTGGTTGTTTTTCCACCTTTGGGCGTGGATTTGCTCCCGTTGGGGATGCTTTACTTATATCTTTATATTGTACCCTTTTGGGGGGCTTGTTTTACAAAGGAGGTGCTGCCAAAATTTTAGAGCAAATAAAGTTGGACTTTAAATAGTTTGTATTTGAGATTTCAAAAGTTTTAAAAATGTTCTTATCACTTACTACTTTTGATGGTTTAGATTGCTGGGTTTTCGGCTTACTTAAATTGCGTTACGCCTGTAGACGTTGCGTAGTTTAAGGGTCGTCACGTGCCAATTTCGGGTCATGATATTGGGTCTTCTATCAAATCCCAAAAGGAGAGATTATTAAGTCCCACCCTCTTTTGTTCAAGATCCAGCCTATAGATAGGAGGAAGAAAGAAACTCATCTCTAAAAACCCCACTTCAGGAAGATCCAAGGCTCAAAAGAAGATCCAGGGCTAAAGGGGAAAAGAAAGGGGTCCCCTTTGATTATCTCCAAAGATTTCTGGGAGTTCAACTCCATTTGTCAAGATCTTTTGGAGTTTAACTCCATAAATAAAACCCTTTTAGGAGTTTAACTTCATTCAAAATCTTTTAAAGTTTAACTCTATAAATAAAAAATCATTTTTGGGAGTTTAACTCCACTCAAAATCTTTTGGAGTTTAACTCCATAGATAAAAATCCTTTTCGAGAGTTCAAATCCTAATTCTGGGGGTAGACCCCTTCTTTCTGCAGGTGCCCAGCGCCCACGTGCCAGGCGCGTTAGGCGCTGGCGTCCAGTGCCCACGTGCCGGGCGCGTGAGGCGCTGGCGCCCACACGTCCTTAGGACGTTATACACCATTTTTTTTCCTTCTCTTCTTTCTTTTTTTCATATACTCCACACTCAAAACACGTCCCCCGCTAGAAAAAAATTTCTAACCGGGCGGTGTCCTGCACCCCGCAAGGGGGCTGCTAGCCCCCTTAACCCCCAGCTCGCTATCCGGGTAGCGGGACCCCCGTAAACTCTGCGAGGCCCCTGATATACCCAAAACCCCTCATGACACACATACGCACACTGCACATTGAGTTCGCATGACTAGTTGACCCGTCAATCGGAGGTTCCTTCGCTTCAAAGGCGAGGGGTAATTAACGGCAGCTTAGTCCGCGACTGCCGAAAATTCGGATCCCCACAATCAATAAATCCTGGCCTATCCTGGGCAAGGGGAATCTGTAATGCGCCTGACACGCACGCGCATTCCCATCTCAATGGGGTGATGAAAAACACCCTACAGATCCTGACACGCACGCGCATTCCTATCTCAATAGGGTGATGAAAAACACCCTACAACGTGTAGCCTAAGGGAATGTGGAAACGAGTACGTATGTCGGAAAGATCGTCCAACCTGTTCAACACCGAGACAGCGTCATGAGTGTTCTCAATACGCACCATAGAAGCCTTCTTGGCCCCTCGACGACGGGGAACAATAGAATCGCCACCCTTTGGGGGCGAACCCGACATAGAAGAAGAGGAACTTCATCGGCTATCAGAAGTCGAGGAATACCCACTAAACTCGGGTTCATAAGTCGAAGCCTCATCGCCTGACTCTACCCTAACTACACCTACTAGAGGGTCGGAGGAAGACATCTGGCCTAATTCGAAGGAAGGGGAGCTAAAGGAAGATTTGAACTGTAGATCCAACGTAAGAGAGGGAGAGCCGAGCAATCCAAAGACAATAGAAAGCAAGCGAAGCAAAGGTATTTCCTGGGGTCAAGCCGCACCTATTTATACACTCAGCAAAGTCCATCTAGCGGCCCAAATCTGCTCCCGCCAAAACAAAGCGTCGCGCCCAATGATCCAGATGACACCATGCGGTAGCCAACCATTGGACGCTTTCCCCTCATGCGGATCCGATCGGCTGAAGCGACATCTCACAATCTGCCATCCGAATGCGGCCACGTAGCACGAAATCGACGGTCGTCCTGTCACCACGACGGCCCGAGCAAACGAAGCGACATCTCCATGATGACGTCGTCCTCTCAACGATCCATTGAAGTCATCGAGGATACGCTCGGAAATTAAGACGCACAGGGAAGGCCACATGGACCCAGAAATCGAGGAGACACAAACTTCGAACACCGTGCCATTCCCGAATATTCCACCGCGTAGATTCCTCGGCAAAAGGCTGGGGAGAGAAGACCAAGAGATCTACCCACGACTTGACCTATAAAATAAGCCGGGACGAGTGTAGGGGGCTAATGATGATACTCACAGTTAGGGATTCCCCGGATCTTGACACATAGCAGATGACGTGTCCTCTGTGCACGTCGCCTAGATTCCTGGGGGGCTGCCGAACGCGAATAAGGATGATGCGAAAGGAACACTCCTTGGTGCCTCATCTCCAAAGCTTAGTCTGAAGAATATACCCCGACCTCTAGGGGGCTTCCTCTGAGTGCGTTCCCTCTTCGTCTGACCATCAGCCAATAGCTCGTCTCCAAGCAATCACAAGAGCTGAACTTCCTCAACTTCCTTGCTCATCTCTAAGCTGTCTTATAGCTGAGATTTCTCAGCGTCCCTGTTTGGGAGGGAGCATGGAGCACGGGCGTCCTCATAATGGCTTCGTGTATCTTGCCACGACGAGATCTCCGCCGCTCCACGTCCCGCATCCCGCTCCGTGTATCTCACCACGACGAGATCTCCGCCGCTCCACGTCTACGCCAGCGTAGCTCGCCATTAATGAGCGTATCTCGTCATCAATGCGAACGTTACACAGGGGAGAAACGGGCGGCGAGAATCTCACATTGGTTCGCCCTCAAGCGACCCCTATATAAACATTTCCTCCAGACGATTCCGGTAACTCGAACTGAACCCAATACGCCGCTACTCTGCCCAATTATTCCTCGGCACTTACTGGATCATCGGAAGGTCCTACGGTGGTTTTCCATCTCGGGAGTTCCTTTGCAAGTAGCTCGACATCAACAACAATCAACAACCCATTGAGATCTACACCTAATCTCTCACTACAAATCTCAACCGTTCAGCCTCACTGGCCATAAGAACGACGGAAGACAACATCTGAGGAAGATTCCGACTTCCATCACTTGAACTTTTGCCCAAACTTGGATTGTTTTTTTTTAATTTTACATTTTGTCATAGAACTCCATGACTTCGAATCCAAATATTCCGGGGGAGGAGGGGGTTCTCGGTGAAGATTTGGGTTGAATATTGTCACGTTAAGTAGTATTCATTTATTTTTAATTACTTTCTCTCTCTTAACTACCTTATCTTCTAACATTTTCAGCTTCCGACTCCTACTCCCTCCGTTCACAATTATTTATCCTTTTAGGAAGTTTTTTTGGTCCTAAATTACTTGTCCTTTTATGATACAGAAGGGAATAGTATAAAATCTCTCACCACATTTATTACTTTGTTTTTTGTAAAATATCTAAACCAACCTAAATGTTTAAGAAGATGAAAATATAACATTCATTTAATATGAGGGTAATTTAAGAAAATTTACTAGGATAACAATATTATAATTTCTCACTCAAATCGGCTTTAAATCATGGCCAAAAGAGAGCTGCGATTAGGGATGGCAATAGGACTGGGCGGGGATTGCATATCCCGTCCTCGTCCCGCAGATGTAAAACCTCATCTCATTCCCATCCCATTTCCCGTCGGGGCAAACAAAATCTATCCCATCCCCGTCCTATCAGGGAATCCAGGTCTCCGTGGGGGCCCCGTCCCGTCCCATCATATTTCTAATCTTTCATTTTTCAAGTGTTTATTTTCAACTGATAAGACAAAGTTGATCAAAATATGCTTACATAGCCATTAAAATTAATTTATATCGGCCTCTAAACAAAAAATATTTAAGTTTAGACGTTAGTTTAAATAATATTATGCATGAGGACCATGGAGGTATTTAAAGTTACAAATGGGAAACAATTATTTATATACGGAGATACACAATGTAAATAATATTATGCATAAGAGTATTTTAATAATTGTCTATATTGCGGGACGGGACGGGACGGGACAAGGGAAGCTAATACCACTCCCGTCCCGTCCCCGCTAATTAGAGACCGGGTTTTCCCCGTCCCGTACTCCGGTCAATGGTCAAAATACTCGTCCTGATCGGGACGGGGCAAAATTGCCATCTCAAGCTGCAATGTCCTTGCAGCCCCCAACCTGCAGTGTCTCCTCACATGGGAGCATTTTTGCAGAAAAGCCCCTGGATTGGGCACTTTTGCCGAAAATCCCTTGGACAATCCAGGGGCTTTTCTGCAAAAATGCCCCACATGGGAAAGGGGGCTGCAAGGACATTACAACCCTCTCAATCTCTTAAATCTTTATCTTAATTGCCATGCAAAATTCTAAAAGGACAAATAATTGTAAACGGAGGTTGTGATTTTTTTTTACTTCTCTAACGAAGACAAACTTCAAATTTCTAATCTTCAATGCTCCTAAAGTACAACATACTCCTCTTAGACAAGCACAAGAATTCGATCTTCGCACTTATTTACATACATGACTTCCGGCTACTGATTTTTACTCGTAAGCAGGCAGACCCTAAGCAGTCATACATATCGATAGCTTAGCTTGTGCAAAGTATACAACATTGTGCCTAACATGTTGAAAAAGCTAAGCTTACCACATTGTTAGGATGTCGTGAATCCTAACTTTATTATGTTTTCCAAGCTGGCTCCGTAACCAACCATTCAAAGCCTTCTCGGAGTGGAACGAGTTTGACGAGCGAAGTGAAGGAAAGGCCCAGCTAGTTCCAACCTGGCACGTGGCATTACACAGAGTTATTTCGGGGTTCAGGATCAATCCCCCGGCCCGATTTTTTTCATACCCATACCCGAATCTATCATTTGGTGTTATCTATATTTATATCCGGACTTGTTAAGTGGTATTTTGGGAAATATGTTTTGTAAATAAACCCTAAGTACTATTTAAGTGTTTATGGAGCTTTAGAAGCCGCTGTCTGGAAATCTGTAATCTCTTCATTAAAATAGTGAAAACGGTCCCCACCACTGCCCGTAGTTTTTCCCTATTTGGGTTTTTCATGTTAAAAAAATTGTGCCTCTATGTTGTCGATTGTTTTTCTCTAATTTGCGTTTTGGTTTATCTATGTTTATCTCGTTCATCCGCAATCAACATGACCGCTCACAGAGGGAGGGTGAGGGGCTAAGGAACTGTTTGTTTTGCTGAGTGTGGGTTGAGTTGGGAGTTTTTAAAAGCCAATTTTTCGCTGTCAATATTATTGGCTGAGCATAGAGTCGATTCTTTTTCTTTTATTTTATTTATTTATTTTGATTTTTTGATACTGCTTAGAGGCCTTTATCATGCCGTCGTTCCATGCTTTTTTCTATAAATTGGGGTTAATTCCATAACTTCTAATAATGAAAAATTCCATGATCCAAGTTCTCGGGTAGAAAATGATTTTTGATTAGTTGTCCCATATACCATATACACAGGTATCGTGAAATCAGGAGACGACCATCGACCCCACACAGGGGTAGGGGGAGGAGCCAATAAGTAAAGAAGAGAGATCCATGCGTGAATTGATGTTGATGTTTTAGCCATAATAAACTGCTAAATTCTCTCGAACCTCGAATAGGCGAGTTTTCTCCCATTTAATTCTCATTAATCCAATAAACCCATTGTAATATCCACACCCCAAAACCAACCGATTAGGCATTAGCTCTCATACGATAAGACCTTCCTCCCTCCATAGAAAAAGGTCGCCGGTTTAATCCAAGAAAGGGTCAAATCTGAAAAATACAACACCCAAAATGATGCTGCCTCAAGATACTATATCCTCCCCGTGCTAGTTCAAGAGATCAAGATTTTTTCAAGTAGACATTAAGATTTTTTACTTTTTGTATTTTTAAATCAGGATCCATCTCTCCTATGAGATTATCCTCCCAGAGAATTCAAAGAAGCTCCAGCTAATTATGCAAAATCAAACACAAGTAATATATATAGAAATGGCATTTCGAATGCATTAAAAATAAAAATTGTTTCAATGTGTACTTTCAGAGAGATGTATCCGACATAAATTTACCGTACTCTCCGGCATTATGGACTCACTTTTATCCGAACCCTCCACAAAAACATCAGCATCAAGATTCATATCACACCCCTTTTCCCCAGCATCACTAGTATTACCAGACTGTTCTTTTTCTTCAGGATCGCAGTTGTGTTCGCCTTCAGCATTAGCAGCTGTGTTCGCATCTTCGTCCATGTAATTGGCAGTTACAGCATCTGCTGGCAGTGGTTTCTTCTCCATTTGATTTGTAGATTCGGCAAAGCTTGCTTTTTTCGTCCCTTCTTTCTGTTTCCAATAAAGGGCCATGGCTCTCTGTACACACAAGATGCGCAAAATAAATATATATAAATAAAAGAGGTGTATAAGAGGTAGGTTTGTTCATCATACAAGCAGAAGTGCATAAGCTAGCATGTCATCAGACGGAATCAAAACCACATCAGCACATTCCGTACTTATTTTATGCTACGAAAGAGCGAGGGACACGCACAAGCCCAAAACAAACTATGAGATAGACCTGTGTCAGATGGGTTAAATTTTGAACTGAATAACCCAAAAGGTCATTTGGAAGGAATGAGACCTACTACATATTTTTAGTCGTTGTAGGGTAGATTCCGAAGGATATTTACAGCATATGTGATCAAGAACCGCAATACAGAAGCTGGTGCGATTAGAGCTTCAGTTATAATTTCAGCTCAAGCAAGCATTTCTTTTTTACCCAAAAAACAATAAAACCATAAAGCTGAAGGTCACCGCCACAGAGGGCACGCATACACAGCAGCGCCATTAAGATAAATAAAATAATTAAATGCAAATGCGTGTGCGTGCACAAAAATTATGGGATATAGTAAGAAGTCTAAAATTGTAGCAGCCTTTTTTAGGACCGGTTTATTGCAACTGAAGAAAATATGTAAAGCCAAGAAAAGAAAAAAAGAAAACAGAATATTGAGCGCAACAATAAGAAACTTCCTAGATTGGTGGTCAATAAATTTAACTATGCACCACTCTTTTAGACAATCGACACCATCATCTTGATAATCATTACTTAAGAGTTTTAAATACCAATTTTTATGAGACTTGAAAACTCTTTTCCATGGATCTAAAGATGTAATGTTTTATTATTAGAAACCGTGGATTTGCAATCATTTAGGCGATATATGGGAAAAGAGTGTTCAAATCACATAAAGTTTGGTGTATCAATGTAGAGCATGCAGATCAAGATGAACAATGCCGGTCATCCAAAAGTTGGTGTCAAGTTGAATTTTGGACCGCCACTATGGAAATTTTCTAAAGATGTGCTTTATAATTTGTGCCCTTGAAAAGAAACTAACAATTAACTAGACAACAATCATGGCAAATAAAGAGAGAACACAAGTAGAATAGTTTTAGGGATTATACATTAATATGTTTGGCATGCATAGCGACATCCAAAACTAGCCCCAAATGTCAACTTCCATGAAATGAAGCCTAGGGTCACACAAATATCTCGCTGCATGTTCCATGATTAATAAAACTGAAGCTTCAATAACAAAACTGTCGTCGCCCCTATTCTCTAATTTATATACACATGCTTGGCTATAAATCATACCAAGGGTACAATTAATACATTATAATAGAAGTACTCTTAATTGTTAAACATAAATATATTGAATTGAATCATACTTTCAAAACTACAGTACAGTTATCATCATCTATTTAAAGCAAGATAATTGATGCAGAGTGTGAAAATACCTGAAATATAGCATCTGATGCTGGAGGAAAAAGAGTGTTAAGGGCATCTTTGCTTTTCGCCACCAATCTGGATCCAATTGCATCCGTCTAGGAAAAAAAAAAGGAAGAACAAACCCTCATCATATCAACATACAAAGAATAGGAGCAATTACATAGAGACAGGTATAAAATTTTCTACAATACCTTTAATTGCCCCAGTTTCGAAACATTGCTTGCAACACTCCCATCTCTAGTTTGCACTAGGGACATGCACTGTTTATACAACTCTGGCTTAGCAAGTTCAAGCGATATGTCAAGCTTGGAGAGGTAGGTGCAGTAGAAGCGAACTGTATTATCAAACTGAGATTTAGAAGTCCCGTTCACATTAGGCCTTGATTTCAAATCAGCTCCAACAGTTTGCTGTGCAGGTGACAAATCACTCGGCAAATTGATTTCACCAGAAAAAACTACATGCTGCTCTAAACTAGCAACCTCATCATAAGAATGATGCCCAGCTTGCCCCCAAGCTTGATCAGCAGCAGCTTGATGAGAATATCCATTCTCCTCCTGAAATAGAGGAATCTCCGTATTCACATTTCCATTTTGTCCCATTGGCATATCAGTACTCATCTCGCGTCCTCTGCTATTCATTGAATGACGGTTCTGATCCCATACTTGTAAGTGAGGTGGACAGTCGTGGACTGGATTAAGCCACCCAGATGCACGGGCATGACCTGGAAACCTGTTGCCCGCTTCATGAATATGATAGGTACTGTTTAGATTCGTAGATGGTCCAATGCCAAGCTGAGATGGAGTTGGATACTGCTGTAGCACCGGAGGGAAGACTGCAGGGGGTCCATGTTGTAGGGGCATGAAACCATTTGCAATTGGAGAAGGGGAACTCCTCCAAGGGGTTCCTTGTCCTCTTCCCCCATTGGCATCACCACACCTTTTATATGGGTTGTTGGTTTTACAATCCCTGATCTGAACTCTTTCATCTCCATACGAACCCAAGAGGCGTCCAGGTGAATTGTGTTGAAACATAGTTTGCTTAGAGAAAGATGGTGCAACTGGCACGCGCACTTTTTTGTGTTCCACATGTAAGAAATTATCCTCTCTTGGTTTCTCTGCAAGGTACTCACGCTCCAAATCAAGACTGTGTTGCACAGTAATTCTCTCTGGTGGACACTGACACGCAGATGAAGGGAATTTCTCAGTTAATTGAATTGGTGAAGTATGAGTATCTGATCTTGGCATCCTATCATGATGAGGAACAGAAACAGAATCAGAGTCGATGTTATTGTTCGATTTGGCTTTCTCCAATGTTTGAGAGTTGGAAATTCTATCTTGACCTCCTGAAGCAATAGAATGATCTCTATTAACTGTACCAGAGCAGTGTGCATCTTCAGACAGTAGCCCCCTGTGTGCCAACTCTGCTGGCCTAGAGATTTGCCTAAAACATAAAGAAAAATATTACTGTACCAACTATATGAAATAACATACTGGGATGAATACTTATTATGACACGGCAACCGACAGTCAATGTAAGTATTCAAGGACAATCCTTCAGATACGAAAGACAAAGGAATATAATATCTTAATATCACAAAAACATTCATATCTAGCAAACCCCTTTAAAGCTAGAGAGTTGTTGGTTTTCCAACATGAATTACAATTACAACTCCACTACTCAACAAAAGGGGGGGAAATATGCAAACGATTATGTATTACCAAGCAAGTCCATCTACACCTTCGCATACAGAGCACCATGGATATCCAGAAGTTCAACACTCCTATCTAATGCATCAAGTCTGTGTTGGAACATAACATGGACCATGCCTTAAGAAGATTGTTAGATTCCATCATACACGATTGGTATAAACTTCTAACACAAGCTAAACAAGTAGGCAAATAAATATGGCAACTCACAATTCACGAAGCCCGGTGCACAGTGCTCAAATTATGTATAGGGCAATAAATGACACAATAATCTGTTCTTCAGAAAAAATGAGTTGAGATACCAGGAACTATTGATATATCAAGCTTGATTACAATAGAAAATCTACTTAACTGGAACTATTGAGAAATTAAGCCGCTTTAAGTTACCATTTTATTGCCTATTCATTCGTACCTGAATATATCCAAGGGTTACCATGCCCTCACAAAATGACGACGAACAAACTTTTTCCTAATTTCAGATCTTCTTTTATAAATTTTCAATTTTAGTTTAAAGGCAGCTATTTATTTAAAAATAATAATTTACATTCAATGTGCATTGCCAGCATAGCCTTAGATTAGGATCCATAATGCTTTAACTCATTGGAGGTATGGAGACTAAGAAGCAAAAGTATACCTGTTCTGATCCTCGGTGGCATAAGGACTGCTGTTCGGATAATTCTTTGTTCGGTTATTGCCCGGTCTAGGATCAACTATGTCGACCTGTCGATCTTCCTGCTTACATCTGTTACTGAAACTCGATCCATTTTTGGCTGTATCTACACATGGTTCCGTCTGACTTCGATGTTTCATATCATTCTGATCCTCAATTTCATCACAAGTCCTTTTCCTTCCCCTGTTTTCTTTGAGCTTGGTGCTATAATTATCAGCATGACGACTGCCATCATAATCACTATCCTGAAACTTAGTTTTCTTATCATGACCACCTGAAAATCCATTTTCATCTCTATAGTGCTTGCTGCCAGACCTCTTGCTTGTGCGAGTTCTTGATGAACGTTCATCTCTGCACTTGTCATCATGACGACTGCCATCATGATCACTATCCTGAAACCTAGTTTTCTTATCATGGCCACCTGAAAGTCCATTTTCATCTCTACGGTACTTGCTGTCAGACTTCTCGCTTGTGTGAGTTCTTGATGAGCGTTCATCTCTGCACTTATCATCATGATGACTACCATTGTGATCACTATCCTGAAACTTAGTTTTCTTATCATGGCCACCTGAAAGTCCATTTTCATCTCTATAGTACTTGCTGTCAGACCTCTCGCTTGTGTGAGTTCTTGATGAGCGTTCATCTCTGCACTTATCATCTCGGCGCCTTCGGTCTCTAGCAAGCTCTTCCTTGTATTTTTCCTTATACCTTGAATCTTTATAGCTTCTACTTTCCAAACAGTCATCTCTAGAAGAAATTTGTCTGACATCTCCCACTCTTTCCTCATCTATCCTGTCAAGTTCACGAGATCCATCTTTTCTCCTTTTACGACGCCTGTCATCATGCTCTTTATCTAAGTCAGGATTGTGTGTAACTTCCTGGAGTTCTGTTAACCACAGATACACAAGGCACAGATTAAACACAACAAATTGATTAAGCATGCTTATCAAAATTCAAAAATTATCAACAAGATTAACTAATGAGAAAAGCTACTGGTTCGTCGTCAAAACAAACATGTTACGAGAAAATATGATACAGATATAGTAAAATATAAATAGATAGGCTTGGGGAGAAAATATACTAATATATAGGATATATCATAATAGCCATAACCCAATTTCCCCAATTACAGTGCAAGACAACCGAAGAGGCATGCCGGCCGATCATTAACAGAAAATGGATCAAAACAACGAAGATGTTGGAGGAAAGACCCAGTGCCTAAAGAAAATGAGATAATGAAGCAATGGAGAGAACAAAATCCCCTAGGGGCGGTTAAAAGAAGAAAAATTTCTGACACAGCAAAGAGAGAATGGATCTCCAAGAGGTTACTGATAGTGATAAGAGTGATCAAGTCGAAAAGAGCTTCAGATACTCATCAAGAAAGTAAACATGAAGCTACACAAGGGTCGATTAAGATCAATAGATCAGGAAAAGCCTGGTCGTAGTTTGAAAGTACCTAGAGAGACTAAAGACTTTTAAGAGCATTGGAAAAAAAATCTAAAACTAAATATATTTCTATGCATTTATGATCTACTAGTGATTAATGGCTTTAAATGGAAAATGAAAGAAGACACATATGGATGCGTGTACCACACATCAGTGAAGATTACCCCTATTATCCAATAAGGACTTTTAGCCTTCCACCACACCAAACGCAAATTGGCCTACTTATAAGAATAATGGTACTTTAAACAACTTGTGACTATAATAAAAGATCAAATGCGGATGGCATATAAATGATTAATATTCATTGTAATCATTACATTTATTGGTTCCTACGACCCCTTCATATGATAATAATCGTAGCGATATGCTCATATACTTCTAAAAATTTGCAAAACCACTTTCTCCTGCTCTTGCCAATATTCAAATGAATCATAAGGTCAACCAATGATGCAGTCTTCTTTGCTCCAAGAAGTTGCTTCAGTGCAGTTTTCTCATAAAAACTTACAGCATGTTTGACAGAACTTGACTTAACATTAACAACTCCTTTTTTGAGGAATTGAGTCACCCAAAACATTAGATAAATACTAATGGGGGTTCAATGTCTTGGAGTCATAGAAAGAAATAACTTTTCTTACATTCTAATGTGTGCCACAGTGGATAAATGCAATATAGTGATTACGGCTAGTTCTTATAGAAAAAATCCCTACCCTATCTGAAAACCTGGCAGCAGGAAAATAAAAGGCATAATGACATTGGTGTCCGTGAAGCAAGTATTAGAATATTATCTTCATAAGGGTTCAGTTCCAGATAGGTACATAAGTTGCTAGCCCAACAAAATACAATTATCCTCACACAAAACATGTAAGCACCATATGGCACTCAGACTATTGTTCAGGGGACCCTCAAAATTTAAAGATATTTATGAATACAAGAAGCAAGTGCTTTTGACTTCTCCCCTTAACACACAATATGAGCCGTCGAATCAAAATTTCACCCAAAATCTTAAATTCATGGTAGTTCAACTACTGTAAATTTACCCGTCCTAAACATGTAATGTCCATTGAGCCATACAGAAAGGCCTCAGGTGGAATGTTGGTCAATTAAAAAGTCAAGATTACATGATTTTAACAAATAATAAGGTAAATTGATGATGATGAGTTTTAAACCCAAGATCTTGAAACTTTGTTCTCTAATACAACCTCTCATAAGCACTTTAACCAAAAGATTAAGTTGATGGGTTGTGATCAACAATATATATAAATCAGTTGAACAAATGCATTGAGCAAAGAAAAGAAAGAGCCATACCCACCTTCAACAAACACATCTAATGTACATACTGGTTATTCCAAGCAGAGCTATGATAACAGGAGTTTAAACACTACATGAAAGGATGTGTTTAACAGTCCAAGTAGGACCAAAATGACATGTTTTGTAAATTAAGAAGTCAGAGTGAGAACCAACAAATAGTCCAGAAAGAAAGATTGAGTGAAACAAAGACCCAAATGCCAATAGAAATGCTACAGTACGACACAAGTTTCTGGCACTGATGAAAAACACATGCCAATTGACATTTCGTGGACAATTAGGATTTGATGCCCAAACATCATGAAAAATCGACAACCAAAAGACCCTTTTTTTTCTAAAATCTACCCTTAGATCTATCCATCCAAGGATGACCAATAAACTCAGTCTAATTAATATAAGCCTGCAATGTAATTGGTGTATGCTGTGATTAGACAATAACACCTAATGGAAAAATAATAAATTTTGTTTACAATCGAAGAATTAAGGCTTTCCTTCAAAATGATGCAATTTATGTTGTTAATCAGTTTTAAATCCAAACATAGAAATCTTCCTTTCTTATTATGACAATGGGTAGTGACCATATTCCATAAATCTTTAAATGCTCATTACCAACAAGACTGACAAACCATTTGCAAAAATGATGTGTTGAAACCTGAAAGCCTATATCAACATGAAAATAATATCCATGACAGGCTTGAGAATTCTAATCTACAAGCATTGACTAACCAAGTATTTTTCCAGCTCAAACTCATTTATGTACAGCATTCCAAACATCGTGCTGTCAACTATAGGTACACATAAATTTATCCGTTTTAAATGAGCATGCTCATATGGTTATATAATGTCGTTATGATGCCATTTGTTTATAGTGTTGTTGCCATGCATCGACAATCCGTCTTGTTCAGCACTACCTAGATAAAAACCTATGGCACTTTATCTTATATTTTAATAAATCTAGCATTGGCCTAATATAACAGCACAGTTTCCGAAACCCTTGTTTCCTTAAAGTCAAAATGAAATTGCAATTTGCATTCAGGATACACTGGATTTTGCTAGCTTTAGTAGCAATTTAGATACAAACCTCAGTTTCAATTAAACTTACCGTCACTTTAGCCTTGTTTGGCAAGACTCTTTACCACGGTGCTGTCCATTTTAAAACCACGAAAACTGGTTTGGCACACCAACCACATAATATTAATAGCTTCAAAACCTAGTTTTGCTAAGGTCTAATTTAGAAACATTGTTTTTTATGTCACAGTTTCGGTAAAATAAAATGAAACTCTGGTTCGTAACTACTAATTATGCAAACCTTGGTTCTGTAAGTGGGGTTTCCTAACTTTAAAAAGCTCTTCAGTATGAGGCTTAAGTTATTGAAAGTTTCAAACATTCAATAAGAGTGGAGTTTTCAGAACCATGATTCATGGAGTTTGGACAAACTTGTAAACTCCAGTTCCGAAAACTGTGCTTTCAGTTAAAAACAGACCAAGTTTCAGTTTTTGAAGATTGGCTTCCAAATTCCATGAAGCATAAGTTTCTTTGACAAAAATCGTGTTGCCGTGCAAAGCCTAGCTTGATGGCTCCCAAACCTCAAATTTAAAAACACGGTTTCGTTCTAAAAAACACAACCCAATTTTAAAATTTGTTGGTTGGCCTCCAAACTCCACAAATACTGTTGAGCAAGGTGTGGAAATTATAGAAGACCAAAGTATGATAAAAGTAAAACGAAAGGTTTATGTTACTTCACCATTAATTTCTACTCCCTGCTTCGAATCAGGCTCTTGTCTTCTGCTAGCTCCATCATTGGACCTCTCATGTCTAGAACCTTTAAGCTTCTTGTCTTTCTCCGATTCTCTTTCGCTCTCCTTTCCCTTCTCATCCTTATGCTTATTGCCGCCGCTCATTCTCTCCTTGTTCTTTTCGCTCGAACTCTCTCCTCTTCTGCTACCACTATACTTCCCCTTCAAATCAAGACCTAAAGATTTCATCTTTAAACTCTTTTCCAACTCTCTATCAACCCTAGCTCCGTCGCCATCATCGTCTCCGCCAACGCCCAAATCCTCGCCTCTATCCTTCCGTTGCCTGCTGCGATCCTCTGGCAAATCTCCATTACCGCTCGAACCCTTCCTCCTTACTTGATTCGAAACCCTAGAAACCCTAGCCGACTCGTCCTCCTCGGATCTCTGCTTCCTGTCTCTAGAATCTCCTTCGTCCTCAGACTCAGATCGATCCCTGTGCTTATGAGACCGATGAGATTTGTGACGAGAGCTTCCCCCCATCAGATCAAATCGCCCAAATCTTCAACCAAAAAGAAATCCTCGAAACCCTAATCCCAAGCCCTAATCAAGATTCGACAGAGATATCGCCTTAAAGAGAGAACCGAAACGAGGGAACAATGCAAAAATCGAGCAGGGCGAGATTAAAATATCGAAGAAAATAATGAGAGAGAGAGAGTGCAATGGATGAAGAAAAAGATTGGCGTATTAGAGGAGTTTCTGACGTAAATGCGCCCGCTGCTTATGTAGTTAACGTAGGGTATCAGAAGCATTATGGTCATTTCGTATCAGGCCCCGCTTGGTTCAAGGATTTAGAAATTTAGATTCCATAACAGTACGGTTGAAAATTTCTGAATTTGGTAATTTATTGTTCGGTTGGTTTTGGATTTCTAGTATTGGATTTGTATATCTTTGTAATTTTTGTTTGGTTGGTGGAAAAAAAGCGGGATTTGAATTTAAGGATTTTAGAGAGAGAAAGAGGATTATTAAATAAATAAAGTACACGGTCCCATCTAAAAGTAAAATGAATAGTGTCAAATCCTTAAAAAAAATTAAGAATTCAAAAATCTATGTTTTGTGGTGGGCCCCTCATAGAAAACAAAGAAATCCTAGAAATCCAAATTCTTCAACCAAACACAAAATTATGGAATCATAGGATTGCACAATCCAAATCCAAAATAATACTGCAACCAAACAGGCTCTTAAGGTCTGTTTGGTTGCATGATTATGAAATTTGGATTCCAAAATAGTACGGTTGAAAATTTCTGGATTTGGTAATTTGTTGGTTGGTTGGTTTTGTAGATTTTTGTAATCTTTGTTTGGTTGGTGAAAATAAAGTGGGATTTGGATTTGAGGATTTTAGAGAAAGAGATAGAGAGAGGATTATTAAATAAACAAGGTACACGGGCCCATTTAAAAGTGCAATGAATAGTGCCAAATCCTTAAAAATCATTGAAATTTTTTAGGATTCAGGAATCCGTATTTTGTGGTGAGCCCCATAAAAAACAAGGGAATCCTAGAAATCCAAGTTCTCCAACCAAACACAAAATTATGGAATCTTAGGAATCCACAATCCAAATCCTAACAAATACTGCAACCAGACAGGCCCTTATAGGAGTGCCGGATATTAGTCTGCCTATTGCTTTTTTTAACTGATTCTGTCTATCGCTTTATCAAACGGTTATTTCAACAGGTTCGTATGGTAAAGGGTACTTAGATTAAGTTTTGACGGGTTGTTTCTATAATGGCTTATTTTTAATACACCCCCCCTAAACTTTTCCTATTTTCCACAAAACTGCTATATACTTTCAAAATGATGATAAAGTATCTTTCTTAATGGTCGAATTTATACCGATCAACGTCATTTCAACGCCACATCTACTAACTTGACACATCAGCAAAAATATTATAAATCCAAAAATACTCTCATCCAAAAATATAACACTAACAGATTTCTAAAAAATTTTAATTAAAAAAAAGTTTCGGTCATCGCCGCCGATCCGCCCCCTCCCCCGATCACCACGACCCCCACCATCCTCCTGACCTCCTCCATCTGCCACCCCCTCCTCCTTGCATCCTCTTCGATCACCGTCACCGTCACCACCACCACCCCACCACCATCTTCTTCATAACCGTTGATCGCCGCCGCCGCCGGCCCGCCCCCTCCCCGATCACTGCCGCCGCCGCCATCCCCCGACCTTCTCCATCTGCTGGCCTCTCCTCCTTGCCGCCTCCTCTCATCATCATCACTGTCACCGTCACAACCACCATCCACACCACCGTCATCATTTTCTTTATCCCCATCCCCTCTCACCACCACCACCACCACCACTGGTCCATTCCCTCCCCCTATCACCGCCGCCGCCGCCACCACCAACCTCCCAGCCCCCTTCTTTTTGCCCCTTCCACTTCTTCTTAATCACCACCACCACCACCACCGGGTTTGACCTGACAAAAAATGTTTGTATTTCTTGTAGTGACCGCCCTGCTACCCTCGCCGTCCCGCCCTTCGCCACTCCCTGCCCCATGCCATCCTAGCTCCTTCCCCAAATTAGTAATTGATTTAATTAATAATTAATACTTACTTAAAATTGTTAATAATAATCTATAATCCAATTAATTGTAAGGTGAGAAGGCCAAAAATGTCTTTTGATAAGTAAGTTAATAGTGTTAAATTTCAACGTTAAAAAGGGTAATTTTCTGTTATTTTGAAAGTACGGTATAGTTTTATGGAAAACATGGAAAGTACATGGAGTTACTTAAAAATAACCCTCGTATAAAATAAGTATTATAAAAAATTAGTGCATATAGTTTAGATGACCGGTAGGATAGCTCAATTGGTGATAACACTTTCTTTTTTGGGAGATGTACAGGGATCGATCCCCATGAGTGATGTGTGCATGGGTTAGACTTATGTGTCGGTCCCAAAAAAATAGAGTTTAGGCATTTAAAATGATCAATGTATCTTATCTAAATAGGAAAATGGAACTAAGATATGCCTTATCTAAGCCGTCTAAGGTATGTGATGGAAGGAAAGGCGACGAGCCCCGTTGTTTTTTTGTTGGATGGGCCTCTCTTCCTTTCTTTACATATCTTAGATAACTTAGATAAGACATAGGTCAGCTCCATTAACCTCTAAATGAAATTTTTTTTCTCTTTTGAAAAAACATGGGGAGAGAGGGATTGGGTTGGGGGTGGGGTGGAGAAAGTGAAAAAGAAGAAAGAGACAGGGACTTGATGATGTAGACCAATTTTAGAAAGCAAAGAAATCCAACATTTTTTTTCAATTTTTTTAGGAAGATAACATAGGAATTTTCTGAGTCATTGAAGTCCAAAGAAAGTGCTAGAAATCTTTTATACCCATGCACTTTTTGTTTTTTGTTTTTTTTGGTACATATATTTTTTTATTCAAAACTGTCACGCCCCGCTTCCCAAAATACGGAATACGATGGGTTGACAAGGCCAGCCATGCTCCTACGGTCGAGAAAATATCCTGCCGTAATCACACTTCGGCTTCTAACTTTACGTGATAATCAGTAATCAATGCACAGGTAATGAGAAATGCAGTCACTAAATCAAAACAGATATAAAACTAACCATATAGAGTCAAAGGAAAGATAACACCGGCGTGGATGATCTAGATGTCCGCAATATCCTCGAGGTACGTCCTGTGCTGATCCTAGCTAAGTCCACTTCTTACTTTGAGCATGCATACTCAGGTCGTCAGAGCGACACAAATAGCAGTATATATAAATGCAAAAGTAAACACGTGCAATGGTGATGAACATGAAGCAGTAAATATAGAATGATGACGCATATGAAATAATCAGTACAGGTAAACAGTAAAGTAGGTATATCAAATCAGTAAGCAATGCATGTCAATGTCACTAACCCTATCAGTCTCTAAGTCTCACTGTCCAGATCACTAAACCTATCGTCAATCCAAGTGTGAGAGTCAACCACGCAGGAGTATCCCCAATCCAAGGATAGGGCCCCAGGGGCAAGGGAACACGGGCCCGTGTCACGACCCGAAAGTACGGAACGTGACCGGCACTTAGATTACGAAGCGTCTAGAGGCGCAACGTATCCTAAGTAAGCCGAAGCCCAGAAATCTAAACCATAAAGAGAAGAAGAAGTAAAGGAAAACATATAGAAAAACAAGTTTAAAAACAAGATCAAATTTTCTCAAAAATTTCGGCAGAGTCTCCTTTGTAAAAACTGGCCCCAAACGGGTACAAACAAGTATAAATACCTATAATAATAAAAAGGCATCCCCAAGCGGGAGCTAGCTCTACGCCAACAGGCGGAAACAACCACACCAATGCACTATAGTATACAACGCCAAAAGACGAGGCTCAAAACTTAAAAGAAAACAAATTCACCAGACACCATAATAATAATACAAGCGCGACTCTAAGGTCGAAATAATAACTGGTCCAGTAAACTAATAAGTAATACAAGTTTGGTTGATGGAGCTTACTAGATATAAATGAAATAATAAAAATACAACGGCGGTCCAGATACAAATGAACCAATCTACCGTGCAAATCACTCGGAATGAAACGATGTGCCAGCAAACTACCAAGGAACCCTGTACATCAACCTGTAATAAAATTTGGCACAACGGGGATGAGTTGCCAACTCGTGAGTAGAAAATATCTGCGAAAAGAAATCGAATGCACGACGCTGACCTAGGTCATAATAATATACTAATATAATACTAATCATCTAGTAATGGCAGGGTAATAAACTACGTGTAGTGCAAAAGCTCCATGCCCGTGTCAGTGCCTCAAATAGTAATATGTCATACGAATGAGTATGCATGCACCATGAATGTAAAACAATCAATCCTGAAATCTGGATATATCTGTATAAGAAATCTTTAGCTTTTATCATGGTAAAATGTGTATAGAAATCTGAAATATCAACGATGAAATCCATGGAAATCCGTGTCAAGTATCGACACAAAACATGTAAATCTCAAGTCTCAATACCTCATAATCTCAATGTCTCATAGTCTCAATATCTCGGGCTCCGTCAGTCCGGATCGGCTCTTATCATCAAATCTCACGACAACGGTCGGTATCCTCCGGATATCCACCGTGCCAGACATCACCGGTAGGTAGTCCTTCCCTGCCAGGCTCATCGTCTACAACTCGATCTTCTTGCTCCGGGGTACCATACCGAGCCCACCATGTACCCGAGACGGTTCATCCGCTCCTCGCATCGGGTCTCGAAATCCAACAGAAAACATGAAATCTCATGGTGGACGACACATACATAACGAGAAAACCGCATCTTATGTTTTAAAAAGAGAGGAAGAGAGAGAGAGAAGTTTTTTTTATATATTCTTGCGGTTTTCCCCAAAAATTCAGAAATCTCATAAAAATCTAAAATTCCAAAATCATGAGTAAGTATATGATAAGTGTCGGCATATGCCCCATAATACTGCATGATAACATGAAAATGCGAATGCATGAAATGTCTAAGTAATAAATACCGTGTCTATACTAACACCAGAGAGTAATCACAATATTATATCGATCTAGCTGTTAGCTGATTGTATCAATAAAAGATAATATGATCTAAAGTGTACGTGACATAGCAATTACCAATGATGATGTGAGTGAGCCGGCAAATAAGTGTGCGTGGAATATGTGCATCATCGGTAATGGTGCCGGTGTCCTAACAGGCAGAGTTTTATACTGATTATAGAAACATATGTATGAACATGCAAGATTATGATTACGGTATGAATGTAAAGACGGATGTGTAATAACCACTCATCTGTGATATACAAGTATAACTACAACTATATGACTCGAGCCTAAACTAGTGTCCATCTAACCTCCTAAGGAACTAAACCTAAGAAACTAGTCAATAAGAAAAAAGACTCCACCTAAGATCTGAATCCATATCTCTAATAGTCGGCGATCCAGCCTCAATAGCGTCACGTACGTAGTACGACTTCCTTGAATCAAGAGTGCGGATCAATCATCATATTTATGTCTCGTACGGTAAAATCCATCGTACGACATCCCAATATCGGGGTACGGGTCAAGTATCACCTACGTGTCTCATCATTCGTAATATATCATCAACACATGTCAAGATCAAGGTGCTATACTTTAATCGCATACATCAATCATATATCATTGCCAGCATAAATATACATCGTTAGTTTGTCCTCAGAAATATCATGTCATATGTTTCATATTGTGATTAAGTCACACTTAGATCATATCGTAATCAGGTCACACCTATATGATATCGAAATCAAGTCACCCATATATGATATTGAAATCAAGTCACACCTATATAATGTCGTAATCAAGTCACACATATATCATATCAGAATTTCAGGCACAGGTTACGGTTCGGGTTCTATTTTAGAGTCCCATGTACTTTAATATCATCACCACCCTTTATTATTGTTCATGTATACAAATCCATTATCTCATTTTCTAATGATCCGCTAACATCATAACACGACTGTATAGCCAAGAATCACGGCATCAGCCCAGTTATATTGTTTCATCCCCGTGTATCATATCACATCCTTGTATCACATATACGTATTTTGTATATATATATACCTACACCTAGTCCTGTATATATATATACACATACACGTATACACCATGTCGAGTCCCAGTGTGTGCGTGTGTGTGTATCTTCCTGAAACCTACGAATCTCCTCCAAGATATTCATCCCCGGGTAAGGTCTTTCTAAATCAATCTAGTCCAACCTAAGATCACTACTAGGGTCCTACTCACCGAAATTCTAAGGTCACGTCTGGTTTCCTAATGACAATAAGTACTTATTCCTATTCTACGTTTGCGGGGGTGCTAAACGCCATCCACCCGACTTTCCCCCGTAGATATACATCTACTCATCTGATCCATGTCTGCCGAAAACGGTGTCGCCATCCTCTTCTTCATCGTCCGAAATCCATGTGAGGGGTACCTATACGCAAACATATATAATATCGTAAACTGAAACACGGACAAAATCAAAACGACTCATGAAACGCGCATAGGTTAAAACCTATGTCCTGCTCATGCAAAAGAACCATATATCGCTCGATATCTGCGTACAAACGCCGATTGATCGAGATAAATATCAACAAACAACTTGTAGTTTAAAAACTCATTACTTATAATATAAAACATGGTTTAATCCATCAAAACCCTAAAAATCGATCAAATCGTCCGATTTCGTAAAACCCGAAAATGCCAATTTACCGTTTTACTTCAAACTTGATGTTTAAATGAAACTAATGGTCGTAATACATATTAAATATCATAACTAGATTATACAAACCACTACTATATTTTTATTACATAAATTTGTATTAATTTGGAATTTCTAGTTTGCAACCTTTATCAATTTTCAACATCTTACAAGCAAAATTCCACAATTCCACAACTAAACTTGATTTTACATGAATTAATGTATTAAACTACAATTCATGATGATAATAATATAATGAAACCATAAATTAGATTTTAGATCTCATTTATTTAAGAATTTCTAAAATCTAGTTAACAAAATAGCATTTTTCTCACAATTTCTCAATTATCAATAAAAACTAGTAACCAAATTAAGTTTTTCATTCCACTAACAATTTAATACTCTCATTAAAACCACAATATAGTGATAAAAATATAAATTATAATTTATTAACACCAATATATATGTTTTATAGAAACCTAGTTAGCAAAAATATTTAATTTAATTTTTTTTTTAAATGAACAAATTATAATTCAACAACCATGCAAGATTTTCCAATTCTAAAAGTGTTAAACTAATTATTATAACCCTACTTAATTAATAAAAACCATAACTTGATTTTACAAACCCTAACTTGAATTTTAAAACTTGTAAATAGAATTAATTTATTAAATCTAAACATGCTTAAATGAAGCATCTAATAACAATAAATCAAAAGAATAAGATTTATACCTCCACACATGAAATCCAAACATTAAAATAAGCCTCCAAAATAATAGTTTCCATCTCCAAGATCCATGCCAAATAGGTTAAAGAATATTGGATAAAAATTGAATATGGATTTTGAGATTTATTTTGGAATTTTTGATGAAATTTTGTTGATTTTAAATGCAAGTGAAGTGGGGGAAAATTTTTGGGGCAGCCAAGGGTGAGGGCCGGCCACAACTAGAGGAAAGGGAGAGAAGGAAAAGTGTGTAGCCAAGTGTAGAAACTTCCTTCATAAATTCCTTCTTTATGTCATTTCAACTTTTATTCATTTTCTTCTTAGTTTTCAAAAACAAAACTAATTTCTAGAAACCACTTGAATTTTCAAGAGAGGGGGCTGCCAAGGCTGGCCAAAATAGTGTGAGGGAGTAAAAGAGAGTGTGGGTGTTGTTTGGAAAAAAGATAAAAGTTGTACCCCGCTTCATTTGCACTAATTTCACCGAAAAAAAAATCTTTTTCTTCGATATTTTCTAACACCGGTTAACAACCCCATTTCAATTCAAAAACCACATGTTAAAATTTTGTTTAATGTGTTATGATGTACAAAATTAGTTTCAATTCATTCCAGTTTGTGATTTTCCCGAATTAAATGTATTAGTGACGGCTTAAAATAATATTAAAATAATTAATTTCGGAAAAAATTTCGGAAATTTTGAAATTTCACCAATGGCTCAATAAACACCAAATACTAGCAATTACATAGCTAGAATATATATATTTAATTTTAAAATAAAGATATTTGTATTTTGACTTTTTACATAAAACCCCCTTATTTTACCGATTTTCCGAAATTTCACCAAAACGATTTTCAAAACGTTACAATCTTCCCCCCTTAAAGAAATTCGGTCCCCGAATTTAAATTAAAACCCCCCCAAACACTAAAATATCCAAGCAAAACCATCAAGTCGTCGGGGCTCCGAAATCATAAATACATAAAACAAATCGTAGCGCAGCGCAAGCGCATGAAAAATGAGCATATAACTCAAAATCAAAACTCCGTCAAACATAACACAATCATCGGAGTTATGCTGAAAATAAAATATCCAAGCCTAACAAGAAAAACCAACATAATATACATCAAATCTATAACTTATATATATAGTGCGCATTGTAGTAAAATCGTCTAAACATCCTAATAAAGAAGCATACAAAAACCCCTCTTGAAAATCGCCGTGCGATGCACGTGTCACGACATAAGTAGCAGACGTTTAGTTTTAAAAAAATAGCTATATATATATATATCTTTTATTTAACATACACGTCCCGCCTGGTTACTAAATCAAATAGTAATGATTATAAAAATATACTGCTCAAACTGAAATCAATTCCAATCACATCAATAAAATATCATGTGTGTCTGGTGCGCACTGAAATCGAAACCAAATACAGATACCATGAATACACACAAAAACAAAACTAAGTGCAACAGGTGTGCACCAAAACATCTGTCAAGTGCAACGGGCGTGCACGACTCAATATCAGGTGCATCTAATCTGCACAAAACCCCGATTTAGTGCATCTGGTGTGCACAAAATCACATCAAGTGCGCCAAGTGTGCGCAAGACTCTCAATCAGGTGCACATGGTGCACGAAATCATACACAGAATATCAAAATCGAAATCACAGTACGAAAGTGCATGAAAGCTAGGTCGAAGCATATGTCAAAATCATGTGTAACCATATACACGAAATCAAATCAAAATCTCAAAATGTATTAAAACCAAATCAAGTGCACTGGGTATGTACAAAACAACATCAATACAACCGATATATGAAACACGAATGAAGTGTAATAAAAGTACACATAGGAAATACCAATCGTATCACAAAATCCTCAAAATACGAAAATCCAAACAACGGAAATATGAAATTCAAATCACCAAATCACAATTGTAAACACTATCATCAATGTGCGCCTTTTCTAACGTCGACTGATTGGACTCATTTCCTCATCGCTGTGCTGACTGCGCTGCAACCGGCTATGCTCATATCGAGAGTCTCCCACGTAATCAATCCCTTCACCTGATATCCAGACTACATTAAACTCTTCGATCGATTCATTAAAATCCCATAATTCCCCGAGAGCTCAACACTCAAGTACAGTTTAAAAATATCCGGTACATACCCCAGCATCGATGGTCCAGCCGTAGAAGGGCAAACCCAAGCCTCACTAATGGCACCGCGGAACTGCCGTAAACCCTAAGGTTCAAGGGCGTTCTCGTGGTCATTATGTCGAGTTAGGGTTTCATTCTTCTAGAGGGTCCATAGAAATACCTGTATGTTCTTCCGAATACCTTAAACTTGGGAAAATAGGTTTCTGACAATCGTTCGAATCCTTTAACTTCGTCTGGACGACATGTGAATACCCTTCTTCCGCATGCTAAACAATGCTTCAATCCTCAAGAATAACCAATACCCTAATGGTTATCGCATTCGAGCCGCAGCTCCCTCTGCCCGTGCGCTCGTGGTAACAGAAACCACCCTCCGATATCGACGAAGAGAGATCAAAGGAACGAATGAAATGCGGTGCAAACAAATGTACATCCTAAGGCTCCTTAAGCAGAGTAGCGTATCGTACGTATGCCGCGGATCATACCCACGGTACGTCACTCTACCTAAGTCACCTACTCCATCAACCAAGGCTCACCCTATACATATACAAAGGTTAAACCTATCGCTCTGATACCAACTTTGTCACGACCCGAAAGTAAGGAACGTGACCGGCACTTAGATTACGAAGCGTCTAGAGGCGCAACGTATCCTAAGTAAGCTGAAGCCCAGAAATCTAAACCATAAAGAGAAGAAGAAGTAAAGGAAAACATATAGAAAAACAAGTTTAAAAACAAGATCAAATTTTCTCAAAAATTTCTGTAGAGTCTCCTTTGTAAAAACTGGCCCCAAACGGGTACAAACAAGTATAAATACATATAACAATAAAAAGGTATCCCCAAACGGGAGCTAGCTCTACGCCAACAGGCGGAAACAACCATACCAATGCACCATAGTATACAACGCCAAAGGGCGAGGCTCAAAACTTAAAAGAAAACAAATCCACCAGATACCATAATAATAATACAAGCGCGACTCTAAGGTCGAAATAATAACTGGTCCAGTAAACTAATAAGTAATACAAGTTTGGTTGATGGAGCTTACTAGATATAAATTAAATAATAAAAATACAACGGCGGTCCAGATACAAATGAACCAACCTACCGTGCAAATCACCCGGAATGAAACGATGTGCCAGCAAACTGCCAAGGAACCCTGTACATCAACCTGTAATAAAATTTGGTACAACGGGGGTGAGTTGCCAACTCGTGAGTAGAAGATATCTGTGAAAAGAAATCGAATGCACGACGCTGACCTAGGTCATAATAATATACTAATATAATAATAATCATCTAGTAATGGCAGGGTAATAAACTACGTGTAGTGCAAAAGCTCCGTGCCCGTGTCAGTGCCTCAAATAGTAATATGTCATGTGAATGAGTATGCATGCACCATGAACGTAAAACAATCAATCCTGAAATCTGGATATATCTGTATAAGAAATCTTTAGCTTTTATCATGGTAAAATGTGTATAGAAATCTGAAATACCAACGATGAAATCCATATAAATCCGTGTCAAGTATCGACACAAAACATGTAAATCTCAAGTCCCAATACCTCATAATCTCAATGTCTCATAGTCTCAATATCTCAGGCTCCGTCAGTCCGGATCGGCCCATATCATCAAATCTCACGACAACGGTCGGTATCCTCCGGATATCCGCCGCGCCAGACATCACCGGTAGGTAGTCCTCCCCTGCCAGGCTCATCGTCTACAACTCGATCTTCTTGTCCCGGGGTACCATACCGGGCCCACCATGTACCTAAGACGGTTCATCCATTCCTCGCATCGGGTCTCGAAATCCAACAGAAAACATGAAATCTCATGGTGGACGACACATACATCACGAGAAAACCGCATCTTATGTTTTAAAAAGAGAGGAAGAGAGAGAGAAGTTTTTTATATATTCTTGCGGTTTTTCCCAAAAATCCAGAAATCCAGAAATCTCATAGAAATCCAAAATCCCATAGAAATCCAAAATCCCAAAATCATGAGTAAGTATATGATAAGTGTCGGCATATGCCCCATAATACTGCATGATAACATGAAAATGCGAATGCATGAAATGTCTAACTAATAAATACCGTGTCTATACTAACACCAGAGAGTAATCACAATATTATATCGATCTAGCTGTTAGCTGATTGTATCAATAAAATATAATATGATCTAAAGTGTACATGGCATAGCAATTACCGATGATGATGTGAGTGAGCCGGCAAATAAGTGTGCGTGAAATATGCGCATCATCGGTAATGGTGCCGGTGTCCTAACAGGCAGAGTTTTATACTGATTATAGAAACATATGTATGAACATGCAACATTATGATTACGGTATGAATGTAAAGACGGATGTGTAATAACCACTCATCTGTGATATACAAGTATAACTACAACTATATGACTCGAGCCTAAACTAGTATCCATCTAACCTCCTAAGGAACTAAACCTAAGAAACTAGTCAATAAGAAACAAGAGTCCACCTAAGATCTGAATACATATATCTAATAGTCGGCGGTCCAGCCTCAATAGCGTCACGTACGTAGTACGGCTTCCTCGAATCAAGAGTGCGGATCAATCATCATATTTATGCCTCGTACGGTAAAATCCATCGTACGGCATCCCAATATCGGGGTACGGGTCAAGTATCACCTACGTATCTCATCATTCGTAATATATCATCAACACATGTCAAGATCAAGGTGCCATACTGTAATCACATATATCAATCATATATCATTGCCAGCATAAATATACATCGTTAGTTTGTCCTTAGAAATATCATGTCATATGTATCATATTGTGATTAAGTCGCACTTAGATCATATCGTAATCAGGTCACACTTATATGATATCGAAATCAAGTCACCCATATATGATATTGAAATCAAGCCACACCTATATAATGTCGTAATCAAGTCACACATATATCATATCAGAATTTCAGGCACAGGTTACGGTTCGGGTTCTATTTTAGAGTCGCATGTACTTTAATATCATCACCACCCTTTATTATTGTTCATGTATACAAATCTATTATCTCATTTTCTAATGATCCGCTAATATCATAACACGACTGTATAGCCAAGAATCACGGTATCAGCCCAGTTATATTGTTTCATCCCCGTGTATCATATCACATCCTTGTATCACATATACGTATTGTGTATATATATATATACATACACCTAGTCCTATATATATATATACACATACACGTATACACCACGTCGAGTCCCAGTGTGTGCGTGTGTGTGTATCTTCCTGAAACCTACGAATCTCCTCTAAGATATTCATCCCCGAATAAGGTCTTTCTAAATCAATCTAGTCCAACCTAAGGTCACTACTAGGGTCCTACTCACCGAAATTCTAAGGTCACGTCTGGCTTCCTAATGACAACAAGTACTTATTCCTATTCTACGTTTGCGGGGGTGCTAAATGCCATCCACCCGACTTTCCCCCGTAGATATACATCTACTCACCTGATCCATGTCTGCCGAAAACGGTGTCGCCATCCTCTTCTTCATCGTCCGATGTCCACGTGAGGGGTACCTATACGCAAACATATATAATATCGTAAACTGAATCATGGACAAAATCAAAACGACGCACGAAACGCGCATAGGTTAAAACCTATGTCCCCCTCATGCAAAAGAACCATATACCGCTCGATATCGGCGTACAAACGCCGATTGATCGAGATAAATATCAACAAACAACTTGTAGTTTAAAAACTCATTACTTATAATATAAAACATGATTTAATCCATCGAAACTCTAAAAATCGACCAAATCGTCCGATTTCGTAAAACCCGAAAATGCCAATTTACCGTTTTACTTCAATCTTGATGTTTAAATGAAACTAATGGTCGTAATACATATTAAATAGCATAACTAGATTATACAAACCACTACTATATTTTTATTACACAAATTTGTATTAATTTGGAATTTCTAGTTTGCAACCTTTATCAATTTTCAACATCTTACAAGCAAAATTCCACAATTCCACAACTAAACTTGATTTTACATGAATTAATGTATTAAACTACAATTCATGATGATAATAATATAATGAAACCATAAATTAGATTTTAGATCTCATTTATTTAAGAATTTCTAAAATCTAGTTAACAAAATAGCATTTTTCTCACAATTTCTTAATTATCAATAAAAACTAGTAACCAAATTAAGTTTTTCATTCCACTAACAATTTAATACTCTCATTAAAACCACAATATAGTGATAAAAATATAAATTATAATTTATTAACACCAATATATATGTTTTATAGAAACTTAGTTAGCAAAAATATTTAATTTAAATTTTTTTTAAATGAACAAATTATAATTCAACAACCATGCAAGATTTTCCAATTCTAAAAGTGTTAAATTAATTATTATAACCCTACTTAAATAATAAAAACCATAACTTGATTTTACAAACCTTAACTTGAATTTTAAAACTTGTAAATAGAATTAATTTATTAAATCTAAACATGCTTAAATGAAGTATCTAATAACAATAAATCAAAAGAATAAGATTTATACCTCCACACATGAAATCCAAACATGAAAATAAGCCTCCAAAATAATGGTTTCCATCTCCAAGATCCATGCCAAATAGGTTAAAGAATATTGGATAAAGATTGAATATGGATTTTAAGATTTATTTTGGAATTTTTGATGAAATTTTGTTGATTTGAAATGCAATTGAAGTGGGGGGAAATTTTTGGGGCAGCCAAGCGTGAGGGCCGGCCACAACTAGAGGAAAGGGAGAGAAGGAAAAGTGTGTGGCCAAGTGTAGAAACTTCCTTCATAAATTCCTTCTTTATGTCATTTCAACTTTTATTCATTTTCTTCTTATTTTTCAAAAACAAAACTAATTTCTAGAAACCACTTGAATTTTCAAGAGAGGGGGCTGTCAAGGCTGGCCAAAATAGTGTGAGGGAGTAAAAGAGAGTGTGGGTGTTGTTTGGGAAAAAGATAAAAGTTGTACCCCGCTCCATTTGCACTAATTTCACCGAAAAAAAACATTTTTCTTCGATATTTTCTAACACCGGTTAACAACCCCATTTCAATTCAAAAACCAAATATTAAAATTTTGTTTAATATGTTATGATGCACAAAATTTGTTTCAACTCATTCCAGTTTGTAATTTTCCCGAATTAAATGTATTAGTGACGGCTTAAAATAATATTAAAATAATTAATTTCGGAAAAAATTTCGGAAATTTTGAAATTTCACCAATGGCTCAATAAACACCAAATACTAGCAATTACATAGCTAGAATATGTATATTTAATTTTAAAATAAAGATATTTGTATTTTGACTTTTTACATAAAACCCCCTTATTTTACCGATTTTCCGAAATTTCACCCAAACGATTTTCAAAACGTTACAGCCCGAAACGCTCGCTAATAATCAGTAATATCACCCATATGACTCCTAGAATCACTGTATATGCCAGCAATGGGACTCCCGAGATTCCGTTGAACTCACACTCAAACTACCCCACACCCCGTGGTCTACGTCAGACCCCGACCATAAACCCAAATTATTTGTCGGTCCATGACAAGTCTACGCAAGAACTGGAGACAGAATCTCCATCAAGTATGTCTCGACTGGTACCCAAGATAAATGGACAGTCTTTGATGCCTTACCTATGACACTAATATAAATGCTTCCATAACCGTCCCATACCAGTTATAATTACACTTACATATGCCCCATAGGCGCCGACAATACAATAAATTAACTGGGTCCGCTGATTGTGTACAAGTACGTGTCACTTCACTTATTCATTCACGCTTTAACACTAACGTGCTTGCCACAATCAAAACACTAATACTTATCACTGGGTAATGTACACAATCACTAGGTTAACAATGTAATGACCTCTACATGTGTCACGCCCCGCTTCCCGGTTTACAGCGAAGGGGACGGGACGAGGCCGCTACGTATTTACTGTGAAGTAAATACGCTAAGCGTATCTAAGCAATATAAAAGAAATGTACACAAGAGACAAATGTAGTAAAACATCAACTTTATTTATTCACATTCTTTTGTACAATATATGGAAAAGTAAATACATCTGAATGAAAGCGATGCCTAAAAAATGGCATAACAGAAAAGTAAAGTACTGAAATGAAATGTGTACAATGAAGCTAGAGCTCTGGGTCGTAAGCAAGTTGATCCAAATCCTCGGTGGTAGGCTCGATCTCCTGAGTGTCCAGATCACCTGACAACATTCCAAAGAAGAAAGAGAAGGAATATCGTCAGCGAACAATCGCTCGGTAAGTCCCAAAGATAAGGGAGAAGTAGAATAAACAGAGAGAGAGAGAGAGTGCTACTTTTAAAGTTATATTATATTGTCATAATGTTGTAGTTAGTGTTAACGCTGTTGTTTGTAGTTTGGTACAGAAGGATGCTAGTGTATACGAGAGGAGTCTCACTTGCCCCGGAGACTAAGGTATCACGAACTCAAGGAACCGTTATGCTACGGTACAACAGCAACGGAATATAGGTTAGGTGTCTCATGGTTGCAGTCTCGTGCCACTTCTAACACCTTCCGTACCAATTTACCCCTTAAACCCCGCGATGTCTTGTTTGTATTGTTTGTATTATATTGCAACTTGTATTGTCTTGTAATATAGATTGTATAATGGGATGACTTGCCGAAAGCATGATATCAGTAAATGGATGTAACTGGAGAATCATGGACGTGACTGGAAAATCATGTAAATGAAAATATATCCATGGTTCGGTTCAGTCAATATAGATTGAATAGATTGAACAGATTGAATATATGAATTCATATTGAATTATAGTATTGTACTTAAATTATATTCAAGTCAGATTATTTATAATGAGACTCAGTCTGAGTCAGACAATTAGAAAAGAAATTGAATCCTGAATTAGGTTTTGATGTTATTGGTAACCGCTGCACATGAGCGGCAGGTTTGTGTCTTTTTTAAAGACGATTAGCGTGTTGATAACACCGTTTGTTAAGTTGCCTACCTTAAATAGGCAAGCACCCACTTCTCCGGCTCTCTGGGGCTTAAGAGACTGGTCCCGCTTAAACCTATATTTACTAGGGTTCTTAGGGTAATTTATAGAACTTGAGGGGGTTTTATGTAAAAATACCTTTTGTATAATTTTCAAAATACAGCTCAAGTAATTAATTATCGTATTTAGAGTTTTCATAGATGCAGGTTTTATATATATGACATTTCTAGTGAATAAAACCTATTTTCCATAATATAGGGTATTTATTTGTAATATTGAATTTGTATGGAATTGCATGGTATTTTCATGTGAAGTGATTCTTTTGACTTAGAAAAGTTGGAATATTTATATTATATCAAAATTAGATATTTTGATGATACATACATATATATATATATATAAATAATTTAATTTATTATTTTTCTAGAAATCTCATTTTCTTAAGATATTTGTATTTTTAAATCTTTCGAGACCCAATGCTCCTTGTGGAGGTCTGCATTTCGCACTACTAAGCCCGAGAATGTGCGATAATCCGTACCATCCCGAACGGGTTCCCCAAATGGGTTGTAGCGGCGCTTTGCAAAGATTTGTAAAGCACTTAATTTTTTAGAAAACGGTTTTATTAGTAAATGGTATTTATTTGAAAGGTTTCGTTTTCCCGTATTCTATGTTCCCGAAAGATATTGTGATATATTGCATATGAGTGTTGTAAGGAGGTAGGTCATTACCTCGTGATCTACTTAAACGTATAGTAAGATTGTGAGGTTTTAATGTCAAAATGAAACTACATGGTGTTTTACTGAAAAAGAGCGATAAAAGTTACAAAATGATATAGATTGTCATGAAACTTATTCAACATGTTTGTTAATGATTAATAGTCAACATGTAATGGTTTTGATATGTTTGTATTTAAGAAAAGGTTGAATTTTTTAGAAAGAACCGAATCGGAAATCGGATTAACTCCGATTCCATCGGGTTTTGGAATTACGTATTTTTAGAAAAAGAAAGAAGAAGAGGGAGGTAGGACTTACTGGCTTAGAGGTTAGGGATGAGGAAGAGAAATCGGGAGGAGGCGCCGATGCGTCGTTCATCGCCGGGAGCTCTTAGGGTTGCCGTCGAAAAATCGCCGGAGCTTCTCCCTTCGCTAACTCCAAAAGTACACTAAACTTCTAAGGATTTCTTGAGAGTTTTGATCAGAATTTTGGAGTGAGGGGTGTGTGTTTAGGGGTTGTATTTATAGGGTAAGGCTAGGGTTTAGAGTAGGTGAAAGGGTGAATTGAAAATTGTATTAAAATGTAATAAAAATAGGGTTTAGTGGGATTTAAGAGGGCTCTGTTAAATTACAGGAAAATTAAACTATACAGGGATGATGGGGAGAGGAAAAGACACAACTTTTGTGTTGATGGATCGGCGGTCCGGCCAATTCCAGCCGGCGGTGTCGGCCAAGTCGCCGGCTGACTCGGGAAGAGTCAGGCCGGGGTCGGTCGCCGTGGGTCCGTCGTCTCTTGATCTTCACTCTGGTCCAGTTTGTTTATTTAGTGTAGTGAGGTTTTACGGGTTTAGCACGTGTAGACTCTTGGACTTCTAAAAGTTTAAAAAGAAAATAATATTAAAAAGTAATGTGGGGTATGGGATTTGAACTCTGGTGACTTGGTTCAGTAGTGCAAGGTCTTACCAATGAGCTACAAGCTCTTTCTAGTTATTAAAAAGCAAAAAAAAATTAATATCTTGTGCTCAGGCAAAAAACCCCTTTCTATATTTTTTTTGAAAAATTATACAGGAATTTTAGGGTTGTTACATTCTACCCACCTTATAAAAATTTTGTTCTCGAAATTTGTAAAAGAAAAGTGTAACAGATTCAGGGAAAGTTGGTGACTGGAGTACTGATAGTGTGTGAAGAATAACAAAATGGTGCAAGGGTTTTAATAATATGAAAGTGACCTACTAGTGTTACCTTAGTCAACTGTCTCGTCTTTTACGGCTGCTAATGTGTAAGCCTGTCGTCGTGGCACGTTTCTCCTAGCTGGAGGCACATTCCTCTGTCCTCGAGCCATGTTCCTCAGTGCCTGATGGAATTGACGATTTGGCTGTGCGGGAAATCTACATGGAGGTGATACTGGGAGTGCAGGACGAGTTGCAGGAGCCTGGATAGTTGGCCGCTGCGGGTAGTTGGTGGGTGTGTGAGCTGAGTTGTATCTATATGGACAAGTCTCAATTCTGTGATTGGACACGCCACAAACTAGGCACATGCCTTTTGCGTGTCTACAGTACTTTATCAAATGTCCATCTCTTTTGCAATGGAAACAGAAATCTGGTCTTAGCTGGTTATTGGTTTCTTCAGTTCTCCTAGGTTCAAACGATGGCCTGGAAGAGGCTCCTCCTGCCATTTGAGTGGCAGGGCGTTTCAAACCGGCAGATTGAGGTCTGCCCTTCCTCTTTACTACTGCCTCGTATCTTCAGGCAGCCTTCAAAGCAAAATCATGGGTTGGGAAATCCCCTGTAGCTAGAGCAGCTTGGATTTCTGGGTCCAACCCTTGCTAAAATTTTCTAGCTCTGATCTCAGCAGTCGGTATGAGATGGGCCGCAAACCTGTTACGGTCTTGTGTTAGCTGTGTAGTATGTGATATAAAATCGAACATTGAGACATATCTTACCGACTGAGCATGGTGAATTCAGCGTCATATTCATCTACTGACTTGGTCCACATTGAACCTTATTGCAGATGGATGAAATGTTGTTCCATGTCGAATCTGGCAGTCTCAGGGAAGTAGTTTGCGTCGAACATGTCTCGGAAAGTCTTCCATTCGATGGGTTGATCAAGACGGCTTTCTTCCGCCTTCCACCAAACCCGTGCATTGTCCGTGAGCTGTAATTTCGCAACACGGACCCAACCTATTTCTGGCAATTGTGCTGCTGCCAGATCATCTTTGATGCTCTGAGCCCATTCCTCAACTTACAGTGGGCTCTCCTTTCCTGAAAACTGTTTGGGGGTGCAAAGCCCTGAATTGCTTCACCCCAGGTGCTTCTGCCTCGGGACGGTTCATTAAAAGAGCAGTCTGCTGCTACTATCCCTCTAGGAGGCTGCGGATCGCCTCAAGAAGAACCGTCTGCTCGTTGAGCGGAGCAGGGACGGCAGGTGTGATTGGTAGTAGAGGTGGAGTGTTGTTGAAGTTGGTGCTGGTGTTGTTTGGGGAATCCATAACCTTTGAAAGAAAGATTTAGGTTATGACAGATTCAAAATATATGAAATGATGAGATTCAAGAAGTATGAATTGTAAAGAATGTTCTAGTTGCTGGTTCTTGTGTTATATTGCTTAGGTTGTTCACGCAGAACAGAACTGCATAGTATGGTTCCATACAGCTCTGACCTGCATGGGCCGCCAACAAAACCTGTCACGCCCCGCTTCCCGGTGTACGGCGAAGGGGACGCGATGAGGCCGCTACGTATTTACTGTGAAGTAAATACGCTAAGCGTATCTAAGCAATATAAAAGAAATGTGCACAAGAGATAAATGTAGTAAAACAACAACTTTATTTATTAACATTCTTTTATACAATGCATGGAAAAGTAAATACATCTAATGAAAGCGATGTATAAACAATAGCATAACAGAAAAACAAAGTACTAAAATGAAATGTGTACAATGAAGCTAGAGCTCTGAGTCGTAAGCAAGTTGATCCAAATCCTCGCTGGTAGGCTCGATCTCCTGAGTGTCCAGATCACCTGACAACATTCCAAAGAAGAAAGAGAAGGAATATCGTCAGCGAACAATCGCTCGGTAAGTCTCAAAGATAAAGGAGAAGTAGAATAGACAGAGAGAGAGAGAGTGTGTGTGACTTTTAAAGTTATATTATATTGTTATAATGTTGTATTTAGTGTTAACGCTGTTGTTTGTAGTTTGATACAAAAGGATGCCAGTGTATGTCACGCCCCGCTTCCCGGTCTACGGCGAAGGGGACGCGACGAGGTTCGCTACGTATTTACTGTGAAGTAAATACGCTAAGCGTATCTAAGCAATATAAAGGCGATTCACAAGAGACAAGAGATATAAAAATAACAGCAACTTTATTAATAACATTCTTTTGTACAATACATGAAAAGTAAATACATCTGAAATAAAAGCGATGCCTAAACAATGGCATAACAGGAAATTAAAAAATACTGAGTAGAACAAGGTACAATGTCTAGAGCACGGGGTCTTCGTGGAACTGATCCAAGTCTTCACCAGTAGGCTCGATCTCTGACGGGTCCAACACACCTGACGACATTCAAAGAAGAAAGAAATAGAATGTCGTCAGCGAACAGGTCGCTCGGTAAGTCACAAAGATAAGGGAGAATTAGACAAGACAGAATAAGAGGTATCTTCTAAAGAAAAAAATTGTATAATATTGTAGAATATTGTGTTACGCTGTTGTTTGTAGCTTGGTACGGAAGGATAGTAGTGTATACGAGAGGGGTCTCAGTATGCTAGAGACCAGGGCAAATGGATTGTACAAGGAACCGTTAAGCCATGGTACAACAGCAACGGAATATAGGTTAGGTGTCTTAATCTTACCGTCTCGTTCCACTTCTAACACCTTCCGCACCAATCTACCCCTTAAACCCTGTAGTGTTTTGATTGTATTGTTGTATTGTATTGTATAAGTTGGATGACTGACCAAAACTATGATATCAGTAAACAGATTGTAACTGCATAATCAGGTAAATGGAATAACGGGATAATGGATGTATATCCATGGTTTGATTCAGTCAAGTTGTATAGATTGATAACTGGATTCTGGGATTCATGTGTTCATATTGAGTTGGAATATTATGAATTTATATAGTACTTGAATCATATTCAAGTCGGATTATGATCAGACTCAAACCCGAGTCGGACAGAAGAAATGTAAATCGAAGTCTTATATTTACTAGGGTCCTTATTGTAATTTATAAAACTTGAGGGGGGTTTATGTAAAAATACTTTTGTATAGTTTCCAAGATACACCCCAAGTATATATTATTCGTCTTTAGTTATAATGAGTGTAATTTTATTTTGTGATATTTCTAGTGAAAATATCCTAATTACATAAAGGTATTTATTTGTAATATTGATTTATTTGAAATTCATGGTATTTTAATGTAAAATTTATTCTAGTGATTTTTAGAAAAAGTGGAATATTTATATTATAACAAAATAGATCTTTTAATGATAATATACATATATTTATACAAAAATAATTTCAATAAATATTTTATATTTATAAAAGTCTCATTTTCTTAAAATGTCGTATTTTAAACCTTTCGAGACCGAATGCTCCTTGCGGAGGTCTGAATCTCGCACTACTAAGCCCGAGGGTGTACGATCAACCGTACTATCCCTAACGGGTTCCCCAAAGGTGGGTTGTAGTGGCGCTTTGCAAAGATTTTATAAATACTAATCCTTCAGAAAACGATTTTATTAAAGTAAAAGGTATTTATTTGCAAAAGTCGATTTTTCGTATTTTAGATTTTAGGGTTTTCTATTTCAACTAGACTATTTCTAAAAGATCTAAACAACAAGTTGTTAGAAGCCTCAAATCGCCTCTTCACCGCCAATTGTGGCCAGATAAGTACAAGTGAGGAAGGAGGGATCCGCTCACGAATCGTGAGACGGGCCTTTTAAAGTTACCTTTACTCACTTGCCTAGCCTAGACACCACAAAGTCAGGTTTAGATAAACGATCGATGTCCACAACTTATCGAATTTTCCTATTAAAAGATATGTGTTTTAAAAGTGTATCAAACCTAAAACTTTTAGAAAAGGTTTTATTAAGAAAATGGTATTTAAAGGTAAAATCTTGTTTTATCGTATTCTACGTTTTCAAGGTAGCGTGTTATGTTTGCATATGAGTGTGTGAGGAGGTAGGTCATTACCTCGTGATCTACTTTAAGGTATATCAATGTTAAGGGGGTTAAATGTGAAAACGAAATATTGTGGTATTTAAGTGAAAAAAATACGATAAATGGAAACGTTATCTTTTCATGTGATAAAACTTTTTCAAATTGGTTGTTAAATGATTAATAGTCAACATAAAGATGTATGATGGAATTGGTGATAAGTGAGATTTTATAGAAAACCGAATCGGAAATCTGATTTGTTCTGATTCCGTCGGGTTTTGTAAATTCGTATTTTTATGAAAGAAAAGAAAGATAGAAAGGGGGACTTACGGGTTTGGACAACACTAGAGAGTGAGAGGGAAGTAGAGGGTTTGCCGGTGCGTCGAATCGTCGTTGAGAGTTCCTAGCACGATCACCGGAATTTCGCCGTCGATTTCGTCAGCGCTTCGCCTTTCGCTCGTTTTCCAACGTACTAAAGTTCTCTTGGAATTTTGAGAGAGTGGACTCAGAAATTTAGGATGAGAGGGTAGAGGGTAGGGGGTGTATTTATAGGGTTAGGCTAGGGTTAGGGTTTTTAATTTAAAAAAATATAAAAAATATATAAAAATCATTAAAATTTGGAGTAAAAGAGGTTTAATGTGCTCTCTGTAACCGATCTAACAATTTAGTGTGTGTAGGGGGGTTGACTAGTAAAAGATGCTCAATTTCTATGTTGGCGACTCGGCCGTCCGGCCGAGTCCGGCCGGCGGCGCCGGCCCGAGTCGGGCCGAGTCGAAGGGTCGGTGGGTGGGGGGTCTCCTGGGGTGATTAATGGTGCATCTACCTTTTTATGTGTAGAAGGAAATTTGTGAGAAACACACGTATAACGGTTGGTATTCTAAAAAATCAAAAACAAAATAATATTAAAAATAATGTGGGACAGAGGATTTGAACTCTGGTGGTTTGGTTCAGCAATGCAAGGTATTACCAATGAGCTACAAGCTCCTTCTTGTATTTATGGAGTGAAATACATACTTAAAGAGATATCAGCAACAATAAATACTCCAAGTATACATTGAATTTAAATCAATTCTTTGTACATTAAAAATGGAGTTGTTACAGTCTACCCTTCTTACAAAAATTTCGTCCTCGAAATTTACAACTTTTATTTGAGGACTAGTTTACAAAGAGATGTGGATATCTAGTACGCATTTCATCCTCCCTTTCCTAAGTGGACTCTCCTGGAGTGTCTTTCCTCCACATCACTCGAACCAAATTAACTTCCTTGTTCCGAAGTGTCTTCACTTTTCTGTCCAGGATCTCCATAGGCTGTTACTCACAAGACGAATCGGGCTGTATCGTGAGCTCGGAATGATCGAGAACATGACTGGGGTCACTCACATACCTTCTGAGTTGGGATATGTGGAACACATTATGCACTCCTTCCAATGAAGGTGGAAGCGCTAAGCGGTATGCCACTTCACCGACTCGTTCGAGTATGTCGAACGGTCCAATATATCTCGGACTTAGCTTACCCCGTCTTCTAAATCGGATCACTCCGCGGTTCGGAGATTTTTTCAAGAATACGTGATCTCCTGTCTGGAACTCCAAGTGTCTTCTTTTCGTATCAGCCCAGTGTTTCTGTCAATCTTGGGCCATGCGCATTCTTTCCCTGATAGTACGAACCACATCAACAGTCGCTACTATCATCTCTGGTCCAAGAAGTTCTCTATCTCCGATGTCGTCCCAACTTAATGGCGATCGACACTTCCTTCCATACAATGCTGCAAAAGGTGCCATTCCTATACTTGCTTGGTAGCTGTTGTTGTACGAAAACTCCACAAGATGTAGGTGATCTTCCTACGATCCTTTGAAGTCTAACGTATACGCTCTGAGCATATCCTCCAAGATCTGAATAGTTCGTTCCGACTGACCATCTGTTTGTGGATGATAAGCCATGCTGAAGTTCAGACTTGTTCCCAAGCTTGCTTGCAGACTCTGCCAAAATTGCGATCGAAACCTGGTGTCACGATCGGAGACAATGCAGACCGGTACTCCATGAAGTCTCACAATTTCCTGTATGAGTTCATGGGTATCAGGGATAATACATTATGAAGAGTTTAAATCTTAATTAGATTATTACCTTCATGTACTTCTTTGCTAGTGTCTCAGTAGATTGGCCAACTCGAAATGGGATGAAGCGAGCTGACTTTGTGAGTCGATCCACAATGACCCATACATCATCGTTACCCTTTGTGCTGCGAGGAAGAGCAGTCACAAAATCCATCGTGAAGTGTTGCCATTTCCATTCTGGGATTGGTAACGGTTGAAGTAATCCAGCAGTCTTGTGATGTTCAGCCTTTACTTGCTGACACACCAAGCATTTTGCGACGCTTCTGGCTATTCACGCTTCATTCCATGCCACCAATAATTCTGACGTAGATCTTTGTACATTTTTGGTACCTCCAGGGTGTACTGAATAGGGAGAGCTGTGGGCTTCTTTCATTAACTCTTTCCGAACAGGACCTTTTGGTACACACAATCTGCTGCCGTATCTCAAAGATCCGTCTTCATGGATGATGAAGTTTGTTCTGAGTCCATTCTCCACTTGTTCTCTGATCTTTTGCAACTTAGCATCGCTTGCTTGAGCTGCTTTGATCTGATTGACAATGGTTGATTGAACTTGTAAATTCATCAAACTTGAAGCATTACCTGGCATGATTACTTCAATCTCCATCTGATGCAAGTCTTGTTGAAACTTCCACTGAGCGGTGAGATTCATTGCTAATGGTTGGCGACTAAGAGCATCAGGTACTACATTCACCTTCCGTGGGTGATATTGCAAGTTGATGTCAAAGTCCGCCATAAGTTCTAATCATCTTCTCTGCCGCATATTCAACTCCTTCTGAGAAAACACATACTCTAGGCTCTTATGATCTGTGTAGATGTTCACTCGTTCACCAAGTAGATAATGACGCCAAATCTTGAGAGCAAAGATGACGGCTGCCAATTCCAAATCATGCGTCGGATAATTGCGCTCATGAATCTTCAGCTGTCTTGAAGCATAAGCCACAACCTTACCGTGCTGATGTAGAACACATCCTAATCTCTTACCGGATGCATCGCAATGCACTTCAAATCCTCCAGATTGATCCGGTATGACGAGAATAGGTGTTGATGTCAACCTTGACTTGAGTTCTACGAAATCTTGTTCGCATGCTTCTGACCACACAAATTCTTCATCTTTACGTGTGAGCTTGGTCAGGGCCGTTGCTATCTTTGAAAAGCCTTCAATAAACCTTCTGTAATATCCAGCCAAACCCAAGAAACTTCGAATATCCTTCACTGATTTTGGTGTAGGCCATTCGCTTACTGCTGAAACTTTCGCTGGATCCACAGAAATTCCTTCTCCTGATACGATATATCCAAGAAAACCAACTTGCTTTAACCAAAACTCGCACTTGCTGTACTTGGCATAAAACTGATGTTGTCGAAGAGTTTCTAGGACAATTCGTAGGTGCTCTGCATGTTCTTTCCGACTCTTAGAATACACCAGGATGCCGTCGATGAAGATGACAACAAACCTGTCTAAGTACTCCCGGAAAACTTGATTCATTAGGTTCATGAATATTGCGGGTGCGTTGGTCACTCTAAATGGCATCACTAGAAATTCGTAATGTCCATAGCGAGTTCTGAAAGCTGTTTTGTGAATATCAGCTTCCTTGACCTTCACTTGATGATAACCCGAACGAAGATCCAATTTAGAGAAAACACAAGATCCACTTAGCTGTTCGAATAAATCGTCGATGCGCGGAAGTGGATACTTTTTCTTTATAGTGACTTCATTCAAGGCTCTGTAATCGATGCACATTCTGTATGAACCTTCCTTCTTCTTCACAAGTAGTACAGGTGATCCCCAATTTGAAGTGCTGGGACGAATCCATCCTTTCGCCAGTAATTCGTCCAACTGTGTTCGGACTTCCTTCAAACCTTCCGGACTTAAACGATAGGGTGCTTTGATCACCGGTTGTGCTCCTGGTACTAAATCAATACTGAATTCAAGAGCTCGATCGGGAGGCAAACCTGATATATCGTCAGGAAATACATCGTCAAACTCTCGAACCACATCTGGTCTTGATTCTTCCTCCGCTTGAGCTGCTGCAACTACTGCTTCTCTTGGCTTCGCTTTGTAGGTACTTGGCTCCAGTGTACGGTCTCCGCTTTTGAAATAGAAGACCGGATGGTCTGGAATCTCGAATACTACCTTCCTTTGACGACAGTCTATGGTAGCATAAAAAGTTTCAAGCCAATCCATTCCTAGAACCACATCGAAGTTCGGTATGTCCAGCACTTTGAAGTCAGCATAAAACTCTCTGCTGCAGACGACGACTGGATACAAGCTGTATCCCATAGTTGCCTTTAGAACGCCATTTCCTGAACTGACATTCCAGCTGGATACAAGCGGTGAGACTGGAATCGCATGGGTTCGAACAAACCGTTGCGACATAAAGCAGTATGATGCTCCAGTATCAAACAGTGCTAGTACAGGGATTGAGGATACTAAGATTGTACCTAAGGTACGTGGGATATGTTTTAGGTATAGAAAATATGTAGCTAAGTAGCAGGATAGAAAAGCAAAGTTTGAAAAGAAAAGTTTACCAGTGATGACTTGGCCAGTGGCCTCAGCTTCTTCCACGGACATCGTGAAAGCCTGGCGCCTTGGTACATTCCTCCTGGCCTGAGGAGCATTCCTCGGAACATTCCTTTGAGCTTGATGGAACTGACGAGGAGGTGGTGCATCTTGTGGTCCTCTGGGTGGTGCAGGTAGTGCAGGTCTTGGAGCTGGTGCCTGAAGAGCCGGTCGTTGCGGATAGGTAATTGCTGGCCTGGGTGTAGCAACTGGGTTTTGTCTTTGGGGATAAGACCCAATATCATGAGTAGCTGAGCCGCAGACTAAGCAAAGACGGTTGGCTCGACGGCAGTCTTTCATCATATGTCCAGTTTGTTAGGTTTACCTAGCACCTCATGAAGGGTTTGGAAGCATCACATGTGCCAAAATCAAATTTTTTAAGGTGCTAAGTGAACATACAAAGAATCATAACTAGAAATTTAGGGTTTCATAATTTTGACATCATCACAAGTAGAAAAAGCTAGGGTTTTGAGAGTACAACCTTTGTAGCTCCCTACGCTAGACTTCTTGGCTACTTGAGGGTTGGAAAAAGGTTCGCTTGAGATCCTCTAGGTCCACGACGATCCACCCGAAGCTCCTTGGCCCAAAGCTCCTTGCTTTACTTGATATGTGAATGAAGTAGAGCAAACACCCTACACAAATGGGCTAGATGTGTGTAGTATGATGATGTGGTTTGTATTCTATAATCAAAACTCTTTCTTTTTATCAACCTCACTCAAAGAAATTATCAAGAGAGGAAGAAGAAGATGGTGGCTAAGCTTTTTCACAAAAGGAAAATGTTATGAGTGTGAATAATTGAAATGAGAAAAAAATAATCTATATTAATCCTGCTCACTTCAACCATGGTTAGAATTATCTAGATGTTTATCAAATGAGTTAAAAGGCAAAAGGATAATTAACTCAAGGTTAAAAAGTGGTTGAAGCATGGTCAAAAGATGATAAACATTAACCTTGTGTGAATTATCCTTTCCTTTATTCAAAATGATAAATAAATAGATAATCACTACAATATAAGTCTTGCATTGCCACCAAATATGTATCAACAACCATAATACAATGTATGTATGTATGTATCCATGCACATCATCATGTGCATACATGCATGCATACAAAAATAGAAAAAGAGTTTAATTAAAGAATTAATCTAAAAGTCATTTGTTAAATCAACACTTGATTTTGCAAACCGGTCATATCACATACGACCCGACCAATAGAAAATTCCCGATTAATATACGGTATCACATATCCGTATTTAATCGGGTCCCCGCTCATATCTCATATGCACACCACATCTTTTCGCCTGAGTCAGGAAACTTCATTGTGGGACTCTAAGACTCGTCAATACGCCGGCAGTAGGTAATGATCATATCAAATACCTACAAGCCGCAAGCGGTCAGCTAAACGTAACGGCCACCCGGGTATTGAGCGATCAGAAGAAAACAAGCGAACCTGTCACAACTCCCATCGAGCCAACCGGCAACACTACCGTACAGTCCGGTCTCTTCGTCAGATATGCTGCATATCGAGTCTAGGGATGGTAACGCCGACCCCAATAACTCAATAAGTCATGCCGATGAATGGTCTATAACAGATCGAGAAACTACTGATAACACTTATCAGTAAATCTCAACAGCCCTGGCTAGGGACTTACTGATATAGCCAATCGAGCACAGCATAGCATCAACTCCCAATACCGGGAGAGGCGAAACCCCTCCTATCTCTCATCGCCTTCGTGTGTCTCGGGTATGTACCCAACGGCCATCTGTTTGCACGACTCAGTAGAGCCGTGGTAGGGTGGTAATCAAAGTACAGTGGGAGAACACACAAGACTCTATGACGATCTCGGGTCTACAGACTAACCTGCACCAGTGTCATCTGAGAACTGCTATCCGACGATAGATATAATTCTATATAGGAGTTCTCGGTGAGTCCATCCAGTGTACACAGTCACCACTGAGCACCCGTATACGATCTCGATGTCAAATATCGATGAATGTGGGAACATCCATCACCCATCATATGGGTCTAGTATCATATACGCTAGTCTATTCTGGTATATCGATGCCCCGTCTCGATACACCTACGACTAGGGACATTCCAGGATATGCTTATAAACTACAGATGTCCCACCAGTATGATCTCTATTATAATCACAGTAGTCAAGCCTATATCCTCAGGGCTTTATCAACATGTGTGAATGAATAAAAGTATGATCAAATCAACATATCAGATAAAAAAGAACCAGATAGTATACTATCATGTCGAGTAAGAATGTACATTGAATATATATATATATATATATATATATATATATATATACATGTATAAATACATCCACTATCATATAATGGCCTCTAGGGCATACATATATCCAACAATCTCCCACTTGCACTAAGGCCAGTTATTGGCGTATCTCATACCCAACATCTCAAAAAGTCGCTCATGCTGCGGCTGAGGGAGGGCCTTGGTGAATGGATCCGCGGTGTTATTCTTTGTGTCTACTCTCCTAATCTCGATCTCGCGGCGATCTACAATCTCCCTGATCAAATGAAAACGCCTCAGGATGTGTCTGGACCGCTGATGGGACCTGGGCTTCTTGGCTAACGCCATAGCCCCATTATTATCACAATACAATGGTATTGGATCAATAATGGTTGGAACTACTCCTAGCTCCGAGACGAACTTCTTCATCCAGACGGCTTCCTTGGCGGCATCATTCGCAGCAATGTACTCAGCCTCCATCGTAGAGTCTGCAACGGTATCCTATTTGGAACTCTTCCAACTTACCGCCCCTCCATTGAGGGTAAATACAAACCCGGAGATAGATTTGCTGTCATCCTTATCGCTCTGGAAGCTTGAATCGGTAAAGGCTTCCATTTGGAGATCTCCATTACCATACACCAAGATCAATTCTTTAGTCTTTCGCAAGTACTTAAGAATGTTCTTCGCAGCTATCCAGTGATTCTCCCCTGGGTTGGATTGATACCTGCTTACAACACTAAGTGCATAAGCTACATCTGGGCGTGTACATAACATCACATACATTATAGATCCTACTGCCGAAGCATAGGGTATAATGCTCATGCGAGCTCTCTCTTCATCGGTCTTTGGGCAAGAGTCCTTGGAGAGAGTGACCCCATGACAAGCGGGTAAGGCACCCCGCTTGGAATCTTCCATACTAAACCTTTTTAGGATGGTGTTGATGTACCTGGTTTGGGACAATCCCAATAACCTCTTGGATCTATCCCTATAGATCCTTATGCCCAGAATGTATGTGGCATCACCCAGGTCCTTCATGGAGAACCTTAGTGATAAGAAAGATTCGACCGACTATAGCATAGGAATATTATTTCGTATCAAAAGAATGTCATCTACGTACAATACGAGGAATGTGACAGCTTTCCCTACAGCCTTCCTATAAATACAAGGTTCATTTGGATTTTTGATGAAATCAAACTCTTTGATAACATCATCGAAACAGATGTTCCAACTCCGTGATGCCTGCTTTAACCCATATATGGATTTAAGCAATTTACATGCTTTCCCGCTGCTCCCACTGTCAATGAAGCCCTCTGGCTGATCCATATAAACGCATTCTTCTAAATCTCCATTTAGAAATGCCGTTTTAACGTCCATCTGCCAGATTTCATAGTCGTAGTGAGCAGCAACAGCAAGTAGGATCCGAATGGATTTAAGCAAGGCTACGGGAGAAAAAGTCTCGTCATAGTCCAAACCTGGTCTTTGACGAAAACCCTTCGCCACAAGTCTTGCTTTATAGGTCTCTACCTGCCCATCTACACCAATCTTTCTTTTAAAGATCCATTTGCACCCCACAGGTTTTACCCTAGAGGGTATAACGTCCAAAGTCCATACTTTGTTGGTGTACATAGACTCCATTTCGGATCTCATAGCATCCAGCCACTTCACAGAGTCTCCACTCGTGATAGCTTGCTGAAAGCTGGTAGGATCATCATCCTCCATGATGCAGTCTTCTCTGTCACCATCAATGAGGAAACCGTAGTACCTCTCAGGTGGGCGAGAAGTCCTACCAGACCTACGGAGTGGTCGAGGTTCCTCAGTTTCTATTGCAACAGCCGGTTCAACCAAGTCGTTATTTGTAGTTTGTGTTTCTAGAACCTCTTTTAGATCCACCACATTGCCATCAGCTTTATCTGTGAAAAACTCTTTTTCCAAGAAAGTGGCATACTGAGAAACAAACATTTTTTGTTCCTCCTTGTGGTAGAATAGATATCCATAAGAATTCTTTGGATACCCCACAAAATTACACATGACCGACCGTGTCTCGAGTTTGTCCGGATTCTGCTTTTTAACATAGGCCGGGCAACCCCAAATCTTAAATCTCTTAAGAGATGGTCTCTTCCCATGCCATATCTCATATGGCGTGGTAGACACGGTTTTGGTTGGGACCCTGTTCAGTAGAAACGCTGCAGTCTCCAATGCATGCCCCCAAAATGAGACGGGTAACTCAGCATCACTCATCATGGATCAGACCATATTTAATAGGGTCCTATTCCGTCGTTCTGATACACCGTTGTGCTGTGGTGTGTAAGGAGGAGTGAGCTGAGAGAGAATCCTATTCTCTTTTAGGAAGTTTGCAAACTCTGTACTGAGGTACTCCCCACCTCGATCTGATCGAAGCATTTTGATACTCAAGCCGGTTTGTTTTTCTACTTCGAGTTTATATTCAGTGAATTTCTCGAAAGCTTTGGATTTGTGCTTTAATAAAAATACATGACCGAATCTTGAGAAATCGTCTGTGAAAGTAATGAAGTATGAAAAACCGCCTCTAGCCTGTGTAGACATTGGCCCACATACATCACTATGTATGAGGCCTAGGAGCTCAGTAGCTCTTTCTCCGTGTCTGGTAAATGGAGTTTTGGTCATTTTACCCTTGATACAAGACTGGAAAGTCTTATAAGATTTATATTCAAAAGAGTTTAAATATCCATCTTTGTGTAATTTGTTTAGTCTTGTTTCGTTAATATGACCAAGTCTACAGTGCCAAAGAAAAGCTTCATTTATTTCTGAAAGTTTTCTTTTATTAGTGTGTTGTATGCTGAAAACTGTGTGTTGATTTAGGACGTATATCCCGTTATTAAGCGTACCATACCCAACCAACATTTGATTCAGGTGAATGTTCATAACATTGTTCTGCAATACAAAATTATATCCTTCATTGTCTAACAAAGAAACAGATATTATATTACAAAGTATACTTGGTACAAAATAACATGGGTTCAAAACCAATATACATCCAGACGTCAACCCCAAAGATACTCTCCCACTGCGACTGTATGTACATTGGAACCATTTCCAACGCGGAGAATATGGTCACCTGTCTTCAAAACCTTGCTATTTCTCAGCCCCTGCATTGAATTGCAAATGTGAGAACCTGAACCGGTATCTAATACCCAGGAAGCAAAGTTTATTGAAAAACAGTTTTCTGTCACAAACACACCTGAAGCGGAAGCATCCCCATGCTTCTTCTTGAGATTTAAGTACTCCGTACAGTTGCACTTCCAATGTCCTGTTTTGTGGTAATGAAAACATTCCCCTTTCCCCGATTCTCCAGCTTTGGACATGTCTTTCCCTTAACCTTTTTAACTCCACCCCTAGGCTTGGTGGGCTTCTTTTTCATCTTTCCCTTGGTCTTAACCTTTGGGCGAGAAGAAGAAGATTGCCCAACACTCAAAACGGGAGTTTTCACTGATTTCAGTGTGCTCTCTGCACTCCTTAACATATTAAGGAGTTCAGGTAGTTCCTTCTCCATGTTGTGCATGTTGAAATTAACTATAAATTGAGCAAAGGTGGAGGGGAGAGACTGCAGAATAATATCCGTATATTGTTCATTGTCCATCGTCCATCCAAGGTCCTCAAGCTCTTCTATGAGACCTATCATCTTCAGAACATGGTCTCCTACTGGTGTGCCAGGGGCCATTCGCATCTGAAACAATTTCTTTGATGCTTCGTATCGTAATACGCGGGATTGCTCTCCATACAACTCCTTTGTATGGAGGAATATGGCGTGAATGTCTATATTCTCGTGCTGCTTTTGATGTGTGTTATCCATCGATGCAAGCACGAGGCATTTGGTCGTGGCACAGTCAGCGTCCCATGTCTTGCGGACTTCAATATCCGCAACTGAGGATTTTGGACCTGGGACGGGCGGGGCTGGAGCCGTGAGGACATATGATACTTTATCATAAGTCAAGGCAATGTTCAGATTCCTCAGCCAGTCTTTATAATTGGTCCCATTCAGTTTATTTTTATCTAGTAGAAGCTTGAGTACTGTCATTGGTATCTGCCATTAAGAGAGAGAAAAGAATACACTCAGCGAAAGCTCTTGCAAAGATCAGATTGGTTATTATCTTGTCTAATCGATGTCTCCCACTGCTTTAATCAAGTTTTTCTTTCAAACCTTAAAAAGAAAACTAGCCAGGATTAATTACAGTCTACAACTTCGCCAACCGTTCAGCCAGTCCAGTGTCGGTACTTGAGGGAGGTTCCCCGTGCTTTCGCACGGACCTAATTAAAGTAAACCTCGTTTTTCCAGAGGCGTAGCCCCGTTAACACCTTTCTAGACACCTAATGAGTTAGCTAATTGTAAACTGCAAAACTCTCCTGGGAGAAACTATTGTCCACAGTGGGATCGGGATCCAACCATCATATGGAAGGTATGCAATCTCATTGCAAATTTCAACTATTGAAATTCCCGATATGGTTTTTACCCCTAGTACCTATGACCTTAACTATGGTCAACAAATCATAAGTACCAGTCAAGTTCTACCTGTCATTTCTTGATTAATTAGACCCACTCATATGACCCTTAACTATGGTCAACAAAGTCGCATGAATGTCCTAATTAATCTGCATCATATGCAGTGTAGGAAGACATCACTTAGCTACCGAACACTACGCCTTAACTATAGTCAACAAACGTAGCACGAATACTAAGTACTCTACTTCCTAAAATGACGGAGGGTTGCGGATGATTTTTAAGAAAATCTTTAACGCTTTGAACTTGATATCGTCGTAGAATCAAATGGTTTTCAAAAGGAGTGGCTTGAGCTCCGCAGTTTTGAAATGTAGCTTTTTCATAAAGAGCCGAGCAGTTTTCAAATCCGATTCTACAACATCTTTTTAGGTTTATTTTCTTTACATTAATCATATTAATGTAGTCCCATCATTTAAGTCTTTAAGCCAATCACAGAAAAGAAACAAAAATACCACGTATGCTTATGCCATCCGCATTCGCCGCAATGTTCCGTTATGCACCGTTAGGTTACTTAACTAACGGCATACCGGGACGGGACTAGCGCGGGTGTAAAACATAAGCAACGTCTACTATATATCATATATAATATATCATTCATCTCAGATATCACATCACAGAATACAGGCAGCAGAAACACACAAATGATAATTCAGGATATACTAGGACGTCCGTATTTAGTATTTAGCCAATCAATAGAAAATACGGATTCCACAGTCGCGATGAATAGCCAAGCCCACACCCTGGACCCCTACGAGAGCGGCAAGCGACCCTACCAATTCTGTAGTTTAGGAGACCCGGTCTCGACTCCTCGAGATGGCCTCCCACTGAACCCCAGAACCCGGTCACTTGTGCTCCCCTCCTTGGGTCTATCATAATGCGGAAAAGTAAATAATATACAACACTGGTGACATCAACCTCAACCCGGAAGTGCCCCAAATAAAAGAATATTACATTACATTTGAATTTTACATAAATGAAAATAAAACTCTCATCTCACATAAAAACCCTCCGGCTATTCAATCATGACAATCTTGCACATCATATCTTAGCAACACATAATATCATATATCATCAACGTAAGTAAGTATGCGTACCCCGATTGTCGTTGATGTATAGCAACGAAACCGGCGATATGCGACATACTACACTTACGGTCACAGAAAAGAAAGTGTAAAACTACAACATTTGGAATCCACAATCAGTTTAGACATCGTAAATCCGAAATATCACATACTTCGCATTTCATGCCTAACTATATGAATTCCACATATTGTATCACATTCTAGATAAATAGACAGTATTAAAGTTTTCGATCGAATGATCAAATACCCAAAATTTCCTAAAGCTCAACACTTGAGCGGAGTTCAAAAATCCCAGAATGTGTCACAGTAGCAGTGGTCCAGCCGTAGAAGGGTCAAGCCAACGCCTCACATGTGGCACGCCGTACTGCCCCAAACGCTAAGGTTTAGAGGCAGTTCAGACGGTCACATAATCGAGTTAAGGTTTGTATTCTTCTAGAGGGTCCACCACGTTACTTGCACGTATTTCCGAAAGATTTAAACTCGGGAAAAAAATTCAACACTTGAAAGTTTTTCGTGCCGGAAAAAAGTGAGTTAATGATATCCGTTCGAACTTTTTAATACTTTCTAAATTACCCGAAAACAGCACGAAATTAAATATTCCGATCGAATCAACGAATCCAAAAAAATCCCCAGAACACTCAACACTTGAGTCAGATGAAAAATATCTAAAAATATGTACAAGCAGATACTAACATTACTGTATAAAAATGAGGCTATAATACTCCTATACGGCCGCGGATCCGCGGCCCAAGCAAGGTCTGGCCGCGGTTCCGCGGCGGTATGCACGGATTATGGCTTCGTCTTTTACACTTTTGCTTAGATTCCCCTGCTGAATTTTTTAAGTATTTTTAATTCTGAAAAAACACAGTTTTAAAAAAATATACAGAGAAGGGTCAAAATCCGTATTTTTTGGTTCGATCGGAGTTTTAACTTCGCCAAAGTGTCGCCTAAAGCTCTAGCTTGGCTCTGATACCATTGTTAGGTTTACCTAGCAGCTCATGAAGGGTTTGGAAGCATCACATATTCCAAAATCAAATTTTTTAAGGTGCTAAGTGAACATACAAAGAATCATAACTAGAAATTTAGGGTTTCATAACTTTGACATCATCACAAGTAGAAAAAGCTAGGGTTTTGAGAGTACAAGCTTTGTAGCTCCCTACGCTAGACTCCTTGGCTACTTGAGGGTTGGAAAAAAGTTCGCTTGAGATCCTCTAGGTCCACGACGATCCACCCGAAGCTCCTTTGCCCAAAGCTCCTTGCTTTACTTGATATGTGAATGAATTAGAGCAAACACACTACACAAATGGGCTAGATGTGTGTAGTATGATGATGTGGTTTGTATTCTATAATCAAAACTCTTTCTTTTTATCAACCCCACTCAAAGAAATTATCAAGAGAGGAAGAAGAAGATGGTGGCTAGACTTTTTCACAAAAGGAAAATGTTATGAGTGTGAATAATTGAAATGAGAAAAGAATAATCTATATTAATCCTGCTCACTTCAACCATGGTTAGAATTATCTAAATGTTTATCAAATGAGTTAAAAGGCAAAAGGATAATTAACTCAAGGTTAAAAAGTGGTTGAAGCATGGTCAAAAGATGATAAACATTAACCTTGTGTGAATTATCCTTTCCTTTATTCAAAATGATAAATAAATAGATAATCACTACAATATAAGTCTTGCATTGCCACCAAATATGTATTAACAACCATGATACAATGTATGTATGTATGTATCCATGCACATCATCATGTGCATACATGCATGCATACAAAAATAGAAAAAGAGTTTAATTAAAGAATTAATCTAAAAGTCATTTGTTAAATCAACACTTGATTTTGCAAACCGGTCATATCACATACGACCCGACCAATAGAAAATGCCCGATTAATATACGGTATCACATATCCGTATTTAATCGGGTCCCCGCGCAAATCTCATATGCACACCACATCTTTTCGCCTGAGCCAGGAAACTTCATTGTGGGACTCTAAGACTCGTCAATACGCCGGCAGTAGGTAATGATCATATCAAATACCTACAAGCCGCAAGCGGTCAGCTAAATATAACGGCCACCCGGGTATTGAGCGATCAGAAGAAAACAAGCGAACCTGTCACAACTCCCGTCGAGCCAACGGGCAACACTACCGTACAGTCCGGTCTCTTCATCAGATATGCTGCATATCGAGTTTAGGGATGGTAACGTCGACCCCAATAACTCAATAAGTCGTGCCGATGAATGGTCTATAATAGATCGAGAAACTACTGATAACACTTATCAGTAAATCTCAACATCCCTGGATAGGGACTTACTGATATAGCCAATCGAGCACAGCACAGCATCAACTCCCAATACCGAGAGAGACGAAACCCCTCCTATCGCTCATCGCCTTCGTGTGTCTCGGGACTGTACCCAACGGCCACCTGTTTGCACGACTCAGTAGAGCCGTGGTAGGGTGGTAATCAAAGTACAGTGGGAGAACACACAAGACTCTGTAACGATCTCGGGTCTACAGACTAACCTGCACCAGTGTCACCTGAGAACTGCTATCCGACGATAGATATAATTCCATATAGGAGTTCTCGGTGGGTCCGTCCAGTGTACCCAGTCACCACTGAGCACCCGTATACGATCTCGATGTCAAACATCGATGAATGTGGGAATATCCATCGCCCATCGTATGGGTCTAGTATCATATACGCTAGTCTACTCTGGTATATCGATGCCCCGTCTCGATACACCTACGACTAGGGACATTCCAGGATATGCTTATAAATTACAGATGTCCCACTAATATGATCTCTATCATAATCACAACAGTCAAGCTTATATCCTCAGGGCTTTATCAACATGTGTGAATGAATAAAAGCATGATCAAATCAACATGTCAGATAAAGAAGAACCAGATAACATACTATCATGTCGAGCAAGAATATACACTAAATATATATATATACATGTATAAATACATCCACTATCATATAATGGCCTCTAGGGCATACATATATCCAACACAGTTGTCTTGCAGTGGGTGCAAAAGGCTGGGCTGGGACGATGGTTCGGTACTCCGGGTCGCCTTGGCATGAAAGGTGGCCTAGATGAGGCTCCACCTGCCATCTGGTTGGCAGGGCGTTTGACTCCTGCAGACTGAGGTCTGCCCATCGCTTTTATCACTGCCTCATAACTGCGGGCAGCTTCCAGAGCATTCTCATGAGTCAGAAATTTTCCCGTGGCTAGAGCAGCCTGAATCTCCATGTCCAAATCTTGTTGAAAGCGACGGGCTCTGATCTCGTCCGTCGGCATCAAGTGTGCCGTGAATCTGTTTAAAGATTATGTTAGCTGTGTAGTATGTGAGATTTAAAAATTGAACTATTGTGACATATCTTACCGGCTTAGCATGGTGAATTCAGCGTCGTACTCATCTACTGATTTGTCCCACATTGAACCCTATTGTAAATGAATGAACTGCTGCTCCATGGCAAACCTGGCAGTCACAGGGAAGTATTTCGCGTCGAACTTCTCGCGAAAAGTCTTCCATTCAATAGGCTGTACCAGACGGCTTTCTTCCTCCTTCCACCAGTTGCGAGCATTATCCGTGAGCTGTAGTTTCGCCACACGGACCCAAGCTATATCTGGCACTTGAGCTGCTGCCAGATCATCTTCTATGCTTTGTGCCCATTCTTCAGCTTCAAGAGGACTTCCTTTTCCGGAGAATTGCTAGGGATGTAAAGCCCTGAATTGCTTTACCCCCGGTGCGTCGGTCTCAGGACAGTTTAGGAGTTGTTGCTGTCCCTAAGAAGGCTGCGGATCGCCTCAAGTAGCACTGTTTGCTCGATGGTTGGCGCAGGAACAGCTGGTGTGAGAGGTAGTGCTGGAGGTGTGTTGTTGACATTGGTGCTGGTGTTGTCCGGGGAATCCATAACCTTGAAGAAAATTTTGGGTTAGGACAGATTCAAATACATGAAATGATAAGATTCAAGGAATAGATATTTATAAGATTCAAGAAACACGAATTGTAAAGAATGTTTTAGTTGCTGGTTCTTGTGTTATATTGCTTAGGTTCTTCACGCAGAACAGAACTGCATAGTATGGTTCTATACAGCTCAGACCTGCATGGGCCACCAACAAAACCTGTCACGCCCCGCTTCCCGGTGTACGGCGAAGGGGACGCGACGAGGTCCGCTACGTATTTACTGTGAAATAAATGCGCTAAGCGTATCTAAGCAATATAAAGGTAATTCACAAGAGATAAGAGATATAAAAATAACAGCAACTTTATTAATAACATTCTTTTGTACAATGCATGAAAAGTAAATACATCTGAAATAAAAGCGATGCCTAAACAATGGCATAACAGGAAATGAAAAAATACTGAGTAGAACAAGGTACAATGTCTAGAGCTCGGAGTCTTCGTGGAACTGATCCAAGTCTTCACCAGTGGGCTCGATCTCTGACGGGTCCAACACACCTGACGACATTCAAAGAAAGAAATAGAATGTCGTCAGCGAACAGGTCGCTCGGTAAGTCACAAAGATAAGGGAGAATTAGACAAGACAGAATAAAAGGTATCTTCTAAAGAAAAAAATTGAATAATATTGTAGAATATTGTGTTTACGCTGTTGTTTGTAGCTTGGTACGGAAGGATGCCAGTGTATACGAGAGGGGTCTCAGTATGCTAGAGACCAGGGAAAACGGATTGTACAAGGAATCGTTAAGCCACGGTACAACAGCAACGGAATATAGGTTAGGTGTCTTAATCTTACCGTCTCGTGCCACTTCTAACACCTTCCGCACCAATCTACCCCTTAAACCCCGTAGTGTTTTGATTGTATTGTTGTATTGTATTGTATAAGTTGGATGACTGACCAAAACCATGATATCAGTAAACAGATTGTAACTGCATAATCAAGTAAATAGAATAACGGGATAATGGATGTATATCCATGGTTTGATTCAGTCAAGTTGTATAGATTGATAACTGGATTCTGGGATTCATGTGTTCATATTGAGTTGGAATATTATGAATTTATATAGTACTTGAATCATATTCAAGTCGGATTATGATCAGACTCAAACCCGAGTCGGACAGAAGAAATGTAAATCGAAGTCTTATATTTACTAGGGTCCTTATTGTAATTTATAAAACTTGAGGGGGTTTTATGTAAAAATACTTTTGTATAGTTTCTAAGATACACCCCAAGTATCTATTATTCGTCTTTAGTTATAATGAGTGTAATTTTATTTTGTGACATTTCTAGTGAAAATATCCTAATAACATAAAGGTATTTATTTGTAATATTGATTTATTTGAAATTCATGGTATTTTAATGTAAAATTTATTCTTGTGATTTTTAGAAAAAGTGGAATATTTATATTATAACAAAATAGATCTTTTAATGATAATATACATATATTTATACAAAAATAATTTCAATAAATATTTTATATTTATAAAAGTCTCATTTTCTTAAAATGTCGTATTTTAAACCTTTCGAGACCGAATGCTCTTTGCGGAGGTCTGAATCTCGCACTACTAAGCCCGAGAGTGCACGATCAACCGTACTATCCCTAACGGGTTCCCCAAAGGTGCGTTTTAGTGGCGCTTTGCAAAGATTTTATAAACACTAATCCTTTAGAAAACAATTTTATTAAAGTAAAAGGTATTTATTTGCAAAAGTCGATTTTCCGTATTTTAGATTTTAGGGTTTTCTATTTCAACCAGACTATTTCTAAAAGATCTAAACAACAAGTTGTTAGAAGCCTCAAATCGCCTCTTCACCGCCAATTGTGGCCAGGTAAGTACAAGTGAGGAAGGAGGGATCCGCTCACGAATCGTGAGACGGGCTTTTTAAAGTTACATTTGCTCACTTGCCTAGCCCAGACACCACAAAGTCAGGTTTAGATAAACGATCGATGTCCATAACTTATCGTATTTTCCTATTAAAAGATATGTGTTTTAAAAGGGTATCAAACCTAAAACTTTTAGATAGGTTTTTTTAAGAAAATGGTATTTAAAGGTAAAACCTTGTTTTATCGTATTCTAAATTTTCAGGGTAGCGTGTTATGTTTGTATATGAGTGTGTGAGGAGGTAGGTCATTACCTCGTGATCTACTTTAAGGTATATCAATGTTAAGGGGGTTAAATGTGAAAACGAAACATTGTGGTATTTAAGTGAAAAAATACGATAAATGGAAACGGTATCATTTCATGTGATAAAACTTGTTCAAATTGGTTGTTAAATGATTAATAGTCAACATAAAGATATTTAAGCATGATGGAATTGGTGATAAGTGAGATTTTATAGAAAACCGAATCGGAAATCGGATATGTTCCGATTCCGTCGGGTTTTGTAAATTCGTATTTTTATGAAAGAAAAGAAAGATAGAAATGGGGACTTACGGTTTTGGACAACACTAGAGAGTGAGAGGGAAGTAGAGGGTTTGCCGGTGCATCGAATCGTCGTTAAGAGTTCCTAGCACGATCACTGGAATTTCGCCGTCGATTTCGTCAGCGTTTCGCCTTTCGCTCGTTTTCCAACGTACCAAAGTTCTCTTGGAATTTTGAGAGAGTGGACTCAGAAATTTAGGATGAGAGGGTAGAGGGTAGGGAGTGTATTTATAGGGTTAGGCTAGGGTTAGGTTTTTAATTAAAAAAATGTAAAAAATATATAAAAATCATTAAAATTTGGAGTAAAAGAGGTTTAATGTGCTCTCTGTAATCGATCTAACAATTTAGTGTGTCCAGAGGGGTTGACTAGTAAAAGATGCTCAACTTCTATGTTGGCGACTCGGCCGTCCGGCCGAGTCCGGCCGGCGGCGCCGGCCCGAGTTGGCCGGTCCGCCGGCTGACTCGGCCGAGTCGGGCCGAGTCGAAGGGTCGGTGGGTGGGGGGTCTCCTGGGGTGATTAATGGTGCATCTAAATTTTTATGTGTAGAAGGAAATTTGTGAGAAACGCACGTATAACGGTTGGTATTCTAAAAAATCAAAAACAAAATAATATTAAAAATAATGTGGGGCAGGGGATTTGAACTCTGGCGGTTTGGTTCAGCAATGCAAGGTATTACCAATGAGCTACAAGCTCCTTCTTGTAATTATGGAATGAAATAAATACTTAAAGAGATATCAGCAACAACAAATATTCCACGTATACATTGAATTTAAATCAATTCTTTGTACATTAAAAATGGAGTTGTTACAATGTATACGAGAGGAGTCTCACTTGCCCGGAGACTAAGGTATCAGGAACTCAAGGAACCGTTATGCCACGGTATAACAACAACGGAATATAGGTTAGGTGTCTTATGGTTGCAGTCTCGTGCCACTTCTAACACCTTTCGTACCAATCTACCCCTTAAACCCCGCGATATCTTATTTGTATTGTTTGTATTGTATTGCAACTTGTATTGTCTTGTAATATAGATTGTATAATGGGATGACTTGCCGAAACCATGATATCAGTAAATGGATGTAACTGGATAATCATGGATGTGACTGGAGAATCATGTAAATGGAAGTATATCCATGGTTCGGTTCAGTCAATATAGATTGAATAGATTAAATATATTGAATATATGGATTCATATTGAATTGTAGTATTGTAGATTGTACTTGAATCATATTCAAGTCAGATTATTTATAATGAGACTCGGTCTGAGTCAGACAATTAGAAAAGAAATTGAATCCTGAATTAGGTTTTGATATTATCGGTAACTGCTGCATATGGGCGGCAGGATTTGTGTCTTTTTCAAAGACGATTAGCGTGTTGATAACACCGTTTGTTAAGCTGTCTACCTTAAATAGGCAAGCACCCACTTCTCTGGCTCTCTAAGGCTTAAGAGACTGGTCCCGCTTAAACCTATATTTACTAGAGTCCTTAGGGTAATTTATAAAACTTGAGGGGGTTTTATGTAAAAATACTTTTTGTATAATTTTCAAAATACAGCTCAAGTAATTTATTATCGTCTTTAGAGTTTTCATAGATGTATGTTTTATATATATGACATTTCTAGTGAATAAAACATATTTTCCATAATATAGGGTATTTATTTGTAATATTGAATTTGTATGGAATTGCACGGTATTTTCATGTGAAGTGATTCTTTTGAGTTAGAAAAGTTGGAATATTTATATTATATCAAAAATAGATATTTTGATGATACATACATACATACATACATACATACATACATATATATATAATTTAATTTATTATTTTTCTAGAAATCTCATTTTCTTAAGATATTTGTATTTTTAAATCTTTCGAGACCGAATGCTCCTTGCGGAGGTCTGCATCTCGCACTACAAAACTCGAGAATGTGCGATAATCCGCACCATCCCGAATGGATTCCCCAAATGGATTGTAGCGGCGCTTTGCAAAGATTTGTAAAATACTTAATCTTTTAGAAAACGGTTTTATTAGTAAATGGTATTTATTTGAAAGGTTTCGTTTTCTCGTATTCTATGTTCCCGAAAGATATTGTGCTATGTTGCATATGAGTGTTGTGAGTAGGTAGGTCATTATTTCGTGATCTACTTAAAGGTATAGCAAGATTATGAGATTTTAATGTCAAAATGAAACTACATGGTATTTTACTGAAAAAGAGCGATAAAAGTTACAAAATGATATAGATTATCATGAAACTTGTTCAACATGTTTGTTAATGATTAATAGTCAACATGTAATGGTTTGATATGTTTGTATTTAAGAAAAGGTTGAATTTTTTAGAAAAAACCGAATCGGAAATCGGATTAACTCCGATTCCATCGGGTTTTGGAATTATGTATTTTTAGAAAAAGAAAGGAGAAGAGGTAGGTGGGACTTACTGGGTTAGAGGTTACAGATGAGGAATAGGAATCGGGAGGAGGCGCCGGTGCATCGGTTCGTCTCCCGGAGCTCCTATGGTTGTCGTCGGAAAATCGCCGGAGCTTCGCCCTTCGCTAACTCCAAAAGTACACTAAACTTCTAGGGATTTCTTGAGAGTTTTGATTAGAATTTTGGAGTGAGGGGTGTGTGTGTGTTTAGGGGTTGTATTTATAGGGTAATGCTAGGGTTTAGGGTAGGTGAAAGGGTGAATTGAAAATTGTATTAAAATGTAATAAAAATAGGGTTTGATGGGATTTAAGAGGGCCCTATTAAATTACAGGAAAATTAAACTATACAGGGATGATGGGGAGAGGAAAAGACACAACTTTTGTGTTGATGGATCGGCGGTCCGGTCGATTCCGGCCGGCGGCGGCGACCGAGTCAGGCCGGGGTCGGTCGCTGTGGGTCCGTTGTCTCTTGGTCTTCACCCTGGTCCAGTTTGTTTATTTAGTGTAGTGGGGTTTTACGGGTTTAGCACGTGTAGACTCTTGGAATTCTAAAATTTTAAAAAGAAAATAATATTAAAAATAATGTAGGGTATGACATTTGAACTCTGGTGGCTTGGTTCAGCAATGCAAGGTCTTACCAATGAGCTACAAGCTCCTTCTTGATATTAAAAAGCAAAACAAACTTATATCTTGTGCTCAGGCAAAAATATCCCTTTCTGTATTTTTTTTTGAAAAATTGTACAGGAAATTTAGGGTTGTTACAACATGATATGATGAGAATGCAATAATTACGATATGAATAAAATATCAACAACCAGTGTCCTACCACTTGCATAATTTACTGTAAATCATACATGCAGAATTAAGCAAAACAATAAAAAGGGGTAAGCAGTATGCTTAATTATCTTTCCATCAAAATTGGTTTCGCGTCAATCGGATTTTAGTTTTGCTAGTTATGGTCCTTTCAATTTAAGTGTTCACTACTGGAAATCCAGTTTCAGAACTGGAAGTATCCGTTTCGTAACACGTTTTACTCCCAGTTGCGAGCATAATTTGGCAATGCTAAAGTTAAATGATATGTATATTTTTGTGTTATGATTCCAACGCATCAAATAGTTTATCGATAGGATTCCTGTATTAGAAGTTAGGTTATGTACAAGGTGCTGGTGTAAGAGAGGTCACTGCAGAACATCACGGTATTCTAAAATACGAATTAAATATCAAACGAGGGTGAAACGACACAGGACCAGATTCATGGGTTAGATAATTAAATTACCTACGTGATCATATAGGGTCCATGAATTTTTAGTTTAAAGAAGTGGTATACAGGTGTTCCAAAGTCAGGTATCCAAAACGAAACGCTGCCCCAGACCGCAGTTCAGGGCCGCGAATCGCCTCAGTATTCATTGATATAACTTATCAAAATGCTAAGATGAATTATGGGGTACTGTAGGTCTATCTGTTTTCTTCGATACGAGCCCTATCACTCTGAGATCCGATATATAGATAATTTATTATGATTTTAACCGTTCAGCTTGTCCGAGAAAATCAGATTTCATAAGGGTTATTGGGTTGTCGTTTTAGGGGAGGTAACCCGCTTTATTTTATAGCCAAATTTATATACGATGTTCGTTAACTATGCAGGGTTTCATTGCTCATAAGTTCCTCCATTTTAAAGTAGATTTTCGCTTAGGGTCTAGCGTCAAACACTTGATTAATTAGAGTAATGTAAATTTATATATAAATGTGTATCAATATATATAGCAAATTAGCATGTAAAGCAAGCGAGGGGTTCACTTACCTTCGGTCGCTAAATATAGAAGCGACGCCGCTGCAGAGTTTGTCTCGACACACGAGATGGCGCGATGCTGGACACGGGCGCGTGGCGCGATGCGCGGTGATCCGGTACTGGACGCGGTGGTGACGCGGGCGCGACACGACCCTGGGCACGGTCTGGACTTGGTGCGTGGTCCGGGAGCGGCACGGCGCGTGCACTGGATTGAGCACGGTGTGGCACAGGGGCTGGCATGACGTGGCATGGGGAGTGGGTACGAAGCGCGACACGTCTGGGTGCGCGGTGACACGGAGGCGGGCACTGGATCGAGTACAGTAGTGGGCATGATGTGGCACGGTGCCGGGTACGAAGCGGGTGCTGTCGTGGCATATAGGTGAGCACGACGCGACGCAGGAGTGGTTCCGATGGTGGCACGGTGGTCCTGGGAGAGGGCACGGCCTGGCACAGGCAGCTGCGACGAGAACTTGGAGACGGGGAAGTGCTCGAAGAAGTTGGAACTCGGTGGCGGTGCTCGGGTTCTGACGAGGTGGGAAGCTCGGCGAGGGGGTGTGCAGGCGATGAGTTCGGTGGAGGAGGCAGTGATGGTGCAGGGGATCTCGGGGGCTTCAGGCGAGGTGGTTGCAATGAGGGCTGCGGGAATCGTTCGGTGGGTTTATAGGGGTTGGTGGTGTTTTGGGAGGCGGCCGGTGGTGGCTGAGTTGCTGGTGATGGAGGATGGAGAGGGGGAAGGTCGTGGCGATGGCGAAATGGTGACGACAGGGGATGATGGCGATCGGCGGTGAGGCAAGGTCAGGCTCTAGAGTTGTTGTGAGGATGTGGGTTGTCGGCTTGGAGTTCACGTCGGAAGTGAAGGGGAGAGGAGGTGAGGTCGAGGGTGTCGGCGACGGTGGAGGCGGCAAGTAGAGACTGCAAGGGATGCTCGGGGGTGGAGGTGATGGGTCAGCCGGGGCTTGTTGATGGAGGTTGTCGAGAGGGAGCCGGGGAGCTGAGATAGCGAGGGGAGATGGTGAGGAGTCGAGCGACTGCACGTCAAGGCTCAGGTGATGCAAAGGAGGGGATGCTGGAGGCCGGCGGGGTTGTGAGTGTCTTGGGAGTGAGAGGGAGAACGAGAGTGAGGGGGAGATGAGTGATCGAGAGGGGAGAGAGAGTGATCATAGAGAGAGAGAGAGATCGAGAGGAGAGAGAGAGGGAGTTAATAGGGAGTGAGAGAGAGTGTGCGTACATGGGTTAGTGGGCGCGGGGAGCGGGGAGAAGGACGTTGAGAGGAGGTGGAGGAGTTGCGCGAGAGAAGCGCACGCGCGGGGTAGTTGATGAGAGAGGAGTGAGGACGTGGTTGCTGGGGTAGAGCGGGTCTCAGTGGTGTGGGTGCGAGGCGTGGACGTGTGCGAGAAGCGGTCGCGAGGGGGGAAAGGCGGGAAAAGGAAAGACGAGGGAGGAAGAAAGGAAAGCGGGTCGGGTATGGGTCGGGTGTGGGTGGAAGGGTTTGGGCCGGGATTTCTTGGGCTGGGCTTGGGGCAGAGGTAAAAAGGATTTAAAAGAGATGGGAAATGAATGGGTTGGGTTGGGTTTAGTTTAGGAAAAATTAAAGGGATTAGGTTAAATTAGGATAAGGTAAATATAATTAAATTAATTGGAAAAATATAGAAAATTCGTAGAAAATTTAGGAAAAATATTTGAAAGTTATTTATTAAAATACAGTAATTATTTATGGGGACTGGGTATTACATCATACCCCACTTATATAAAATTTCGTCATCGAAATTTAAATTAAACGATATGCTATAAAATGTAATGCGAAAAGCAACAAAATCAAATACTATTCTATAGCGATTTACGCAAAAGTAACTAGATGAAAGTCAAAGGCCTATATGTGTATAAGAAATAGCGCAGCTAAAAGAATAGACATAAGTAAGCACAAGGCATAACCATCTATAGTGATAATTATATGCACAATACCAGGAAAAATAAAATAACAATAATAAACAATAGTGAAGGATTTGCCGATAGGCCAAAATATCTTAGAAAAATATCGATCAAGCAATTTAAAATAACTTGAGAAAATCCATATGGTATAATAAGAAAAATAAAACAAAATAGTATGTGCGACATATATTTGCGATATCGAAAATGTGAAGAATAGTAAAGTATTCAGAGTAAGTATACGGAAATAGTTAATAACAAACAAAGATTTTTTTTATACACGCAAAATAACGAAAATTATATTTCGAATGACGTCGCCGAATGTAATTATAGTAATACGAAATAGCACCAATAATGTATAAGGGACTAGCCAGGGTATGCATTACAGTGGAGTATGGCCCATTCAAAAGGTCGGAATGCGGTACTTTAATTAGAATGTTGAAGAGATCGAGATCAAGTTACTACAAGGTGCAAGGGTGAAGTGTGATGAATCTCAGGATGGAAGGAAATTATTGGGGAGGGGAAACAGTCAATGCATCATGCGAATCAATACTCAAAAGATGTGCGCACACAGGAACTTTATTATTATTTATTTTCCCACAAGAATTTCAAATAAGGCATACTCGAAAGATAAAAGTGGCCCTAAACTATTCATAAATTTATTTGGCCAGAAGAAACAAAGATAAGTCGCGTCAGTCGCGATTTTGGAAGTTCAACAGGTTACGGTAAGTTCGCGCGCTAAGATAGGGGCGTCCATTTCCATAGCGCCTCGTAGGGATTGCCACTGGAGGTTCTTCCACCTCGAATTCCTCTTCACTCGAGGTTTCGTCCTCCGACTCTTCCTCAGCTGGGGCCTCTTCATCGTGGTCTTTTTCCACGTGATTCACTTCTTCTGGATTTTCTTCCACTGGATTCTCTTTCACTGGGTCCTCCTCAGGGTCTTCCTCTTCTGGATTTTCTTCTACCGGGTCTTCCTCAGGATCTTCCTCCATCGGGTCCTCTTCGGGGTCCTCTTCTTCGTCGTCAGAGTCGCCAATCATGTCGACTTCTGAGGATGCGACTCCCTCGTCCTCGGAATCGCTGTTGTAACAACCCTAACTTTTTGTACCAACTTTCTGTACAAATTTTTCAAAAAATATAGAAATGGGTATTTTTGCCTGAGCACAACATATAAGCTTGTTTTGCTTTTTAATAGCAAGAAGGAGCTTGTAGCTCATTGGTAATACCTTGCATTGCTGAACCAAACCACTAGAGTTCAAATCTCATACTCCACATTATTTTTAATATTATTTTCTTTTTAAACTTTTAGAAGACCAAGGGTTTACACGTGCATAACTCATAAAAACCCCACTACACTAAATAAACTAACTGTCCCAGGAGAACACCCAACCGACGAGGAACCCAACGAGCGCCGGACTCGGCCGGAATCGGCCGATTCGGGCCGCTGCCGCCGGCCGGACTCGGCCGGCGGCGGCGAGTCCCCAACATGAAAGTTGGGCCTCCTCACCTCTCCATCACTCCTGCATACTTTATGTCCTTGGATCGTTTCCAGAGACCCTTTAAAACCCTAATTACTCCATTTTAATACATTTTATTACAATTTAATACATTTTTTCTTTACACCCTTTCACCTACCCTAAATCCTATCCTTACCCTATAAATACAACCCTAAACACCCCCCTCCCTCACTCCAAAATTTTGATCAAAACTCTCAAGAAATCCCTAGAGGTTTAGTGTACTTTTGAAGTTAGCAAAAGGTGAAAGCTTCGGCGATTTTCCGACGACGACCCTAGGAGCTCCCGGCGACGAAACGACGCACCGGCGCCTCCTACCGTTCCCTCTTCCTCTCTTCTAAGCTCTAAACCCGTAAGTCCCACCTCCCTCTTCTCCTTTTTTTTTCTTCTAAAAATACGTAATTCCAAAACCCGAAGGAATCGGAGTTAATTCGATTTCTGATTCGGTTCTTTCTAAAAATTCAATCTTTTCTTAAATAAAAACATATCAAACCATTATATGTTGACTATTAATCATTAACAAACATGTTGAAAAAGTTTCATGACAATCTATATCATTTTATAACTTTTATCGCTCTTTTTCAGTAAAATACCATGTAGTTTCATTTTGAATATAAAACATCAAAATCTTGCAATACCTTTAAGTAGTTCACGAGGTAATGAACTACCTCCTCACACACTCATATGCAATATAGCACAATACCCTTTGGGAACATATAATACGGGAAAACGAAACTTTACATATCAATACCACTAATTATTAAAACCGTTTTCTATAAGAATTTGTATTTTTACAAATCTTTATAAAGCACCGCTACAACCCATTTGGGGAACCCGTTCGGGATGGTGTTGATTATCGCACATTCTCGGGCTTAGTAGTGCGAGATGCAGACCTCCGCAAGGAGCATTCGGTCTCGAAAATTTAAAATACGAATATCTTAAGAAAATGAGATTTCTAGAAATATAATACACACACACACACACATATATATATATATATATATATATGTATGTATGTATATATGTATGTATCATTAAAATATCTATTTTATGATAATATAAATATTCCAACTTTTTCTAAAATCATAAGAATCACTTTACAATAAAATACCATGAATTCCATACAAGTTCAATATCACAATTAAATACCATGTATTATGAAAAATAGGTTTATTCACTAGAAATGTCACAAATATAAAATCTACAACTATGAAAACTCTAAAGACGATAAATAAATATTTGGGGTGTATCTTGAAAAGTATACAAAATTATTTTTACACAAAACCCCCTTGTTCACTGCCGAAAACCGGAAAGACAAACGTCTTGCCTGAATTTGGGGGCAGATGCTATTTGGTTTTATCCGTCCATCTCTCCGAAGATACCAAGTTGATTTATGGCACCGTATATCAGAGGTTTAGACGGATGCGGCCGTTTTAGCAGACTTCGTCAGATTCCCCCTCATTGTGAGGTTTTTTTTTTATTGTGGGGACGCTCTTCCCTGCAGGCGCAAGCCCCTGCAGTTAATTACGCTACTGCATTGCGGTAACCACTTTCTCTTTCTCCAGATGGTCACTTCGTGTCGTATTTGTTTGTTTTATTTTTTATTGCCCGTGGATTGTATACGGAGACTAATTTATGTTGTCGCCCGTAGGGCGTGGATTGGTCCAAATCCGTATTTTCTTAGATTTGGGTTTGGGTTGGGTTTAAGGATCGTTAATCTCATTTGAGACTAAGATCGACTTAAACGTTTGTTAAGGATATGTTAGTCTAATTTTAGACTAAGATCTACTTAACAGGATCATTTAGATCCAACAAAAAAGCATTTGGGCTCTATTGTTTAGTTTAGGGACATTGCGGTCCATTGGGTTTAAGGACATTATAGTCCGTGATAGTTTAAAGACATCATAGTCTGGAAAGTTTAAAGACATCATAGTCTATGAGTTTAAGGACCTCACAGTCCGTAAAGTTTAAGGACATCATAGTCCATGAGTTTAAGGACCTCATAATCCATAGAGTTTAGTTTAGGGACGTTGCAGTCCATAAGTTTAAGGATATCATAGTCCATGGAGTTTAAGGGCATCATAGTCTATGGTTTAAAGACGTCATAGTCTATTGGGATTTAGTTTAGGGACGTTGCGGTCCATAAGTTTAAGGACATCATAGTCCATGGCAGTTTAAAGACGTCATAGTCTGTAAAGTTTAAAGACATCATAGTCTATGAGTTTAAGGACCTCACAGTCCGTAAAGTTTAAGGACATCGTAGTCCATGAGTTTAAGGACATCATAGTCCATAGAGTTTAGTTTAGGGACGTTGTGGTCCATAACTTTAAGGACATCATAGTCCATGGAGTTTAAGAACATCATAATCCATAGTTTAAAAACGTCATAGTCTATAGAGTTTAGTTTAGGGACGTTGCGGTCCATTGGGTTTATTGATTGTCGGGACCCGCCACCTCTTTGAAGATGTTGAAGAGTTACAACGACATATATCAGAGGTGTGAGGAGATGTACACTTGAACCAATATTGGTTGGGAGATCTGTAGTTGGATTGATTTAAAGATCGTTAATCTCGTTTAAGATTAAGATCGACTTAAATGGTTGTTAGGGATACGTTAGTCTAATTTTAGACTAAGATCTACTTAACAGGGTTTTAAGATCATTTAGATCCAGCGAAAGAGCATTTGGGCTCTATCGTTTTAGTTTAAGCACGTTACGGTCCGTAATTAGTTTAAGGACATTACGGTCCATGAGTTTAGGGACCCCACGGTCCATAAAGTTTAAGGACGTCATAGTCCATGAGTTTAAGGACCTCAAAGTCCAGTTTAAAGACATCATAGTCTAGTTTAAAGACCTCATAATCTGTAAAGTTTAAGGACATCATAGTCCATGAGTTTAAGGACCTCTTAGTCCAGTTTAAAGACATCATAGTGTGTGGGGTTTTTAGTTTAAGGACATCATAGTCCATGAAGGTTAGTTTAAGGACGTTATGGTCCAAAGTTAGTTTAAGGACATTACAGTATGTAGTTTAGATGTAAACATGGGTTTGGAAATGCACCAGATAGTTATTGGTCATCGGGACCTACCACCTCTCTAAAGACGTTGAAGAATTACAACGACATGTATCATAGGTGTGAAAAGATGTACCCTTGAACCAAATGCCAGATTGAGAAGCAATGTGATGAACATTATTGTAAATGCCATCTGAGATGATTAATTTTGGAAGACCCGAACATAATTAGGGCTCGGTTAAAAATAAGGTTTTGACTTTGGGAGACTTAGCTAACTTGGGCTAAGATTGGCCTATCATAGTGTTAAACACTAGCATATGTTCGGTGCTCACGTGCTCCCACGTGAGGCCTTAAAGTATTGTTTAAGCGCTGAAGATTTGAAGCGCTCACGTGGGGTCACGTGAGGCGCTTGAAGTAGTGTTAAACACTGAAGATTTGAAGCACTCACGTGGGGTCACGTGAGGCGTTTGAAGTAGTGTTAAACACTGAAGGTTTGAAGCGCTCACGTGGGGTCACATGAGGCGTTTGAAGTAGTTGCCACGCCCCGCTTCCCGGTGTACGGCGAAGGGGACGCGACTGGTCCGCTACATATGTACTCAGAAATACATACGCTAAGCGTAGCTAAGCAATATAAAATAAATACACAAGAGACAAGAAATAAAAAGAACAGCAACTTTTATTTATTAACATTCTTTGTACAATACATGGAAGGAAAATACAACTGAAATGAAAATGCCTAAACAGTGGCATAACAGGAAAATGAAAGTACTGAAAAGAAAAGTGTACAATGAAATTATACTGCTGGGTCTTCGGCAAATTGCTCCAAGTCTTCTTGGGTTGGCTCAACTTCTGCCAGGTCCAGGTCACCTGACGACATTCAAAGAAGAGAGAACAGAATGTCGTCAGCGAACAGATCGCTCGGTAAGTCCCAAAGGTAAGAGGGAAGTAGAGAAGACAGAATAAGAAGATACATTTTTAAAGTGTAAACTATTGCTGTAATGTTATGTTAACGCTGTTGTTTGTAGCTTGGTACAGAAGGATGCCAGTGTATACGAGGGGAGTCTCACTTGCCAGAGACTAGGGCACGTGTAGTACAAGGAACCGTTATGCCACGGTACAACAGCAATGGGATTCAGGTTAGGTGTATTAATCTGACCACCTCGTGCCACCTTTAACACCTTTCGTACCAATCTACCCCTTAAACCCCGCGATGTCTTGTTTGTATTGTTATCTTGTAAAATTGTATTGATTGTAAGATTGATTAACTGACTGACCAAAACCATGATATCAGGAAACGGTTATAACCGTAGAGTCATGTAAATGGAATACTGGGAATCATGTAAAAGGAATATATATCCATGGTTCGGTTCAGTCAAGTTATATAGATTGATAACTGGATTCAGGGATTCGTGTATTCATATTGATTTGGAAAATAAAAGAATATAGATTGACTTGAATCATATTCAAGTCAGAAATAGTCAGACTCTAACCCGAGTCAGACTAAAAGAAAGGTAATTTGAATTTCAATATTTGTTAGGGGCCTTATTGTAATTTATAAAAACTTGAGGGGGTTTTATGTAAAAAAGTACTATTGTATATACACGTCAAGTATTTATTATTCGTCTTTATAGTTATAATGAGTGTGAATTTTATTTGTGTTATTCTAGTGAATATATCCTAATAAAAGTATTAATTGATTTATTTGAAACTCATGGTATTTTAATGTAACTTTTAATCTTGTAATTTTAGAAAAAATGGAAACTTTATCTTATAATAAAATAGGTGTTTAAATGACAATTAAATATATATTAATACAAGAATAATTTTAAATAAATATTTTATTTTTTCCGAAATCTCATTTTTTCTTAAATGCCGTATTTTAAACCTTTCGAGACCGAATGCTCCTTGCGGAGGTCTGAATCTCGCACTACTAGCCCGCGGGTGCACGATGAACCGTACTATCCCTAACGGGTTCCCCAAAGGTGGGTTGTAGCGGCGCTTTGCTTAGGTTTAATAAATACTATCCATTTAGAAAAACGGTTTTATAAATATAAGGTATTTATTTGTAAAAGGGTATAACTTTCCGTATTTTATTTTCTAGGGTTTTCTAAGCCAACTAGCCTATTTCTAAGGTCTAAACGATAAGTCATTAGAAGCCTCAAATCGCCTCTTCACCGTCATTTGCGGCCAGGTAAGTGCCAGGTAAGTGGGAAGGAACCACAGTCGTGGGCCTAATTAAAAACCACTAGCCTAGACACACTTGCCTAGACACTACAAGACAGTTTAGATAAACGATCGATGTCCATGACATATCGTGCTTTTATTTTAAAAGATTTTATTTAGAATTGTGTACAACTTAAAGCTTTTAGAAAAGGTTTATAAAGAATATGGTATTTTAGTGAAAAGTCCTGTATTTTCGTATTCTATATTTTGACGTTTATCAATTAGGGTTATATTTGTGTGTGTGTAGAGGTAGGTCATTACCTCATGACTTATTTTAAGGTTTAGTGAAATTTAGAGGTTAAACATGTTAAATTAAACATAAGGGTATTTAAGTGTAAGAATACGGTATTTGAAAACATTATCATTTCATGTGTGAAAACTCATTCAAATTGATTTTTACAAGTTTAGTGATCAAGATGAACATGTTTAGGAATGAGGGAATTGATTAGAAGAAGTAAAATAAACTTCATGGTATTATTGTGAAAAGAATACGATATTACAAGAAAGTTATCATTTCATGTGAGAAACTTTGTCTAATTTAATTTTTTATGTGATTAATAGTCATCATGGATATGTTTAAGTATTATGGATTAGGTGACAAGTGGGATTTTGTAGAAAAACCGAATCGGAAATCGGTTTGTTCCGATTTCCGTCGGGTTTCATAATTCCGTATTTTAAGAAATAGAAAAGAGAGAAGAATGGGACTTACGGGTTTTGATCTATACTAAGGAGTGAGGGGGACTAAAAGGGTTGCCGATGCGTTGCGTCATCGCCGGTTGTTCCTCAAATCGTCGCCGGAATTTCCGCCGGAATTTCGTCGGAGTTTCGTCGCAAACTTGTTTTCAAAGTACACAACTCTTGGAAAATTTTGAGAGAGTGAGCTTAGGATTTTTGGGATGAGAGGGTAGAGGGGAGGGTGTGTATTTATAGGGTAGGCTAGGGGTAGGGTAGGTGAAGGGTTTTTAAATAAAAAATGTAAAAATATATAAAATCATTAAAAGTTGGAGTAAATAGGGTATATGAAAGGTTTTAATGTAAAAATGTATAAAATCATTAAAAATTGGAGTAAATACGGTATATGAAAGGTTTTAATGTAAAAATTTAATAAAAAATCATTAAAATGGAGTAAATTGGGTATATGAAAGGTTTTAATGTAAAAATGTATTAAAAAATCATTAAAATGGAGTAAATGGGGATTTCAAAGGTCTCTGAAACCGATCTAGGAATTTGAAGTGTACATGGGGGTTTAGAAGATGAAGAGACACAATATTGAAGAAGAATTTAAAACAAAATAAATATTAAAAATAATGTGGGGCATGGGATTTGAACTTTGGTGGCTTGGTTCAGCAATGCAAGGTATTACCAATGAGCTACAAGCTCCTTCTTGTAATTAAATTGCTAATTAATTACTTAAATCTTGTGCTCAGGCAATAAATACCCCTTTATGGATTTTTGAAAAAATATTTGAAAAACTTTTTATAGGAAAAAGTGTATAAGAAAATTAGGGTTGTTACAGTAGTGTTAAACACTAAAAATTTAAAGTGTTCACGTGGGGTCACGTGAGGCATTTGAAGCAGTGTTAAACACTAAAGATTTGAAGCGCTCACGTGGGGTCACGTGAGGTGTTTGAAGTAGTGTTAAACACTGAAAATATGAATCGCTCACGTGGGGTCATGTGAGGTGTTTGAAGTAGTGTTAAACACTGAAATTTGAAGCTCTCACGTGGGGTCACGTGAGGCGCTTGAAATAGTGTTAAACACTGAAGATATGAAGCGCTCACGTGAGATCACATGAGGTGTTTGAAGTAGTGTTAAATACTGAAAATATGAATCGCTTACGTGGGGTCACGTGAGGTGTTTGAAGTAGTGTTAAACACTGAAGATTTGAAGTGCTCACGTGGGGTCACGTGAGGCGTCTGAAGTAGTGTTAAACACTGAAGATTTGAAGCGCTCACGTGGGGTCACATGAGGCGCTTGAAGTAGTGTTAAATACTGAAAATTTGAAGTGCTCACGTGGGGTCACGTGCGGCGCTTAGAGTTGGGCGCTGCCTTTTTTATTCTCTTATTCTTTTACAAGTGCTAAGCACTGTTAGGGGGTCACGTGAGATCACATGAGGCGCCCCAAAAAATAGGGTTTATTCCCTTTTTTCTTTTATAAGTGCTGAGCACTTCTCAGGGGTCACGTGGGATCACGTGAGGCGCACCAAGAATGGAAACTGCCCTTTGATTTATTCCTTTTTCTTTTTTATAAGTGCTGAGCACTTCTCAGAGGTCACGTGGGATCACGTGACTAGATCTCAGTCTTTCCCTTTTTTTGTTCCTCAAACGTATTCACGTGGGGACACGTGAGCTTTTATCGTGTAACATTGAACACTAATATGCATCACCAGGCTATTCTTCTATGGTTCTCAGGAATCAGGTTCTCCTTTTGTTCTTTGCAGGGATTGGATTCTTTTTAAAAGGGTTAAACCTAGTTTCAGAGGAATTAAATTCCCATATGTTTTGTAAGAGTTAAACTCTTTTGGATTCTGTTCTTTCCCCTGGGTTTTGGATCTGCATGACAGAATCTCCCCGATGAGAATTAAATTCTCAACTTATGGGGAGATCTGCTTCCGCAGATCTTAACCAGAGGAAGAACTGAGTTCTTTTAGAAGAGTTAAACTTTTGGTTTGAGAATTAAATTCTCGTTTTGTAGGAGCTTTTGGGAGGGGTTCCCCTTCTTTAGAGAATTAAATTCTCTCTCTATTTTTCTTCCTCTCTCCCTCTGTCTCCTCTTTTTTTTTTGAACTTGGAGTTTATGGGGGGTTCCTCCCCGTTTCTGTCCCTTTGCTCTTATTTATAGGAGAAAGAAAAGAATCAATTTGTTCAGCCCATCTCTCATTGAGAGATGTTGATTGATTTTATAATCAACCAAAATGATCTTTTAGATCAGTCGGTGAATTTTATTCACCGTTGGATTTTTAATCCAAAGTCTCTCTGTTTAACAGAGAAGATTTCTTGTTTGTTTAGCAAGATTTTGAATATCTTGTTAGTTTTAACAAGATTAGAATTTTATTCTATCAAATCTTTTTAGTTTAACAAGATTAAAAATATATTTTCTTAATATGGATATCTTGTTAACATAGAATTTTATTCTTGTTATAAGACTAGGAAAATATTTTTCTATGATGGATTTTTATTCTATCAAATGATCACCGCTGGTTCTTTGATCCAAGGGTCCTCTGTTTAACAGAGAAGATCTTTCTAGTTTAAGGAAGTCCTAAATAGAATTTAATTCTAGAATTTGATAGGAACATTTTAAATTAGGGTGCTCATATGCTTTGCACGTGATTGGCAAAATCACTCACGTGTTTAACACGTGGCCCCTATTATGGGTTTTAGCCTGTTTATGTTCAGAGCGCTCACGTGCTAAACACGTGAGGCATGTTTGGCCCTTGGTAATTTATATTCAGCGCTTATATGTTTTGCATATGAGTGCTTACGTGTTTTACATGTGAGGCCTGTTTGGCCATTAATTATTTTATTCTCAGCGCCCTTATGCTTTGCATATGAGCGCCCATGTGTTTAACACATGAGGCCAAATTTTGAGGATTCTCCCCCTTTTTATAAGGGAACAAGTAACTCTTGGCCGAAAATTTTGGCGGGAACAAATACCCCCACTACTTTGCCCACGTACGTATGTACGTGGGTGAAGTAGTGCAAAGTAATGTGTGACCATAGAATTGAGGGCTTGAGAGACAAGTTTAGGGTCCTTGTAGCCTAAGACTTTTTCCATCTTCATGAGACGTAAGGGTCTCAAGGAGGTTTTTCTCTCTACAAGTCGAGAGGATCTCATAGGTGCAAATTCTCCCTAGAAATCGTGAGGATTTCTATGTGTTCATCGCATCCGTGAGTCGTAAGGATCTCACTTGGGTATTTTCCTTACGAATCGTGAGGACCCGTAAGTAGCTTCTTTATTTTATTGTCGAATGTGGCTTTGGAAAATGTGGCCCGTAGATAGTCCATCTTGACCTCCTTGAAGGGCAGCAATGGCTTAGGAGACAGGGTTAGTATCTGCCAGCTAAGACTTTTCAACTTTAAGAGCCATGAGGGTCATATAAAGACTTTTCTCCCTACAGGTCGAGAGGATCCTGCAGGTGTATTTTCTCCCTAGGGGTCGTGAGGACTCCTAAGTGCGTTTTCTCTTGAGAGTCGTAAGGATCTCACAAGAAAATTTTCTCCTTTACAAGTCGAGAGAACTCATAAGTGATTGTTTCCCTCCTTGTCGATATTCGACTTGGGAGAGTATGGCCCGTGAATAGTCCATCCCGACCTCTTTGCAGGGCAGTGATGGCTTAGGAGACAAGGTTACTATCTGCCACCTAAAACTTTTCAACTTTATGAACCATGAGGGTCTCATAAAGACTTTTCTCCCTACGAGTCGAGAGGATCTCGTAGGTGTATTTTTTCCTTAGGAATCGTGAGGATTCCTAAGTGTGTTTTTCTTTTGAGAGTCGTAAGGATCTCCCAAGAGAATTTTCTTCCTTACAAGTCGAGAGGACTCGTAAGTGATTGATGTTTGATCTGCTCCCGAATCAAAGAATTGCTTTGAAGGGGAGGTCGAGGGTTGACTTTGGCCGTTTTCCACGGGGTCAGAATTGACTTTAGCTGTGTTCCACGGGGTCAGGAGTTGACTTTGGCCATACGGGGTCAAGATTGACTTTAGCCATACGGGGTCAGGATTGAGTTTAGCCATACGGGGCCAGGATTGACTTTAGCCATACGGAGCCAGGATTGACTTTTGCCATATAGAGTCAGGATTGACTTTAGCCATACGGGATCAGGATTGACTTTAGTCACACGGGGTCAGGATTGACTTGCGCCATACGGGGTTAGGATTGACTTTAACTATATGGGGTCAGGATTGACTTTCGGTTGTCTGTGCACCGCCGAGTCCTGGAACTAGGAACTTTGTCGCGGCTCCGTTTTGCTGACGTTGCGTCTGCTGTAATAAGATGAATGTCGAGATGGTCTCTAGGTTGTCTGTGAACCGTCGAGATTTGGAACTACGGATTTTGCCATGGCTCCGAGGTTGATTGTCGCGTCTGAATCCTGCTGGAATGAGGAGGAATGCTGTTGTGGGTCTCCAGATTGTATATGTGGCCGTCGAGACTTGGCACTAGGGACTCTGCCATGGCTCCATTTTGCTGACGTCGTATATTCCTGCAGAGACACTAATTTCTCTGCGGGTCGATGCGAATCGAGATGCTCTCGTCAACGACGCTGATTTCCCTGAATCGAGGTTTTTGCCAAGGACACTGACTTCCTCGGAGTTGAGACGAATCGAGAGATTCCTGCAAAGACACTGATTTCCTTGCGAGTCGACGCGAATCGAGATGCTCTCGTCAAGGACGCTGATTTCCCTGAATCGAGGTTTTTGCCAAGGACGCTGATTTCCTCGGAGTTGAGACGAATCGAGAGATTCCTGCAAAGACACTGATTTCCTTGCGAGTCGACACGAATCGAGATGCTCTCGTCAAGGACGCTGATTTCCCTGAATCGAGGCTTTTGCCAAAGACGCTGATTTCCTCGGAGTTGAGATGAATCGAGATATTCCTGCAAAGACACTGATTTCCTTGCGGGTCGATGTGAATCGAGATGCTCTCGTCAAGGAAGCTGATTTCCCTGAATCGAAATTTTTGCTAAGGACGCCGATTTCCTTGGAGTTGAGACGAATCGAGATATTCCTGCAAAGACACTGATTTCTCTGTGGGTCAACGCGAATCGAGATGCTCTCGTCAAGGATGTTGATTTCCCTGAATCGAGGTTTTTGCCAAGGATGCTGATTTCCTCGGAGTTGAGACGAATCGAGAGATTCCTGCAAAGACACTGATTTCCTTGCGGGTCGACGCGAATCGAGATTCTCGCCAAGGTCGTTTATTTCCCTGAATCGAGAGGTTTTGCTAAGGACACTGATTTCCCTGGGATTGGTTGACTTGTTTCCGAGATAGAGCGTTGATCCGGCGGGGAGGTCATTGGTTAACTTATTTCCGAGACGGAGCGTTGATCCGGCGGGAAGGTCATTGGTTGACTTATTTTCGAGAGGGAGCGTTGATCCGGCGGGGAGGTCATCGGTTGACTCTAGGTTGTCTGTGGACCGTAGAGTCTTGGAACTAGGACTTTGCCGTGGCTCCGCTTTGTTGACATCGCGTCTGAATCCGGCTGGAATGAGGAGGAACGCCGTTGTTGTTCTTCTGGGATGCAGATGTTGCCACCAAGATCTGACTCTCTTTGACAAGGTCTGGTGGGGAAATATGGTCCCCTTTTTGTTTATGCCCATGGATTGTATACAGGGGTTAGTATGGACTCACCTGTAGGGCAAAAGTTTCATATATATATATATATATATATATATATATATATTGGTTTTCTTTCCGCGATGCTATATCATTTCAGCTTTTTGTATCGCGAAAGTCGTGATTGCCCAATCATTTTGGCTATTTTTCACGGTGCCCAATCATTTCGGTTGTTTTTTTTACTCACTGCTTTTTATTGCGAGTTGCCCAACCATTTCGGCTATTTTGTGTACATATGTTTTACTTGCTGATTTTGTTGCAAGTTGCCCCATCATTTCGGCTATTTCATATGCATTTTTGGCTCGCTGATTTTTTTATCGCGAGTATGGAACTTGGAATCTGATGCCAGTCTTAGCATCAACATCGCTGCGACTGGAGTATTGCCAGGAGCGAATCATCATTTGCCGTGAAACGACTAAGGCTTTTAACTTTATGAGCTGTAAGGGTCTCATAAAGGTGTTTCTCCCTACGAGTCGTGGGGATCTCGTAAGTGCGTTTTCTCCTTAAAAATCATGAGGATTCCTAAGTGTGTGCTCTCTTATAAGTCGTAAGGATCCTACAAGAGTGTTTTATCCTTACAAGTCGAGAGGAATTACAAAGGTCGTTCACCGTATGAGCATATCCCTAGTCGCCGGTGGGACTCTATTAGGGAAATGTTTATTCGTGCCCATGGATTGTATACAAGGGTCAGCATTAAACCGCTTGTAGGACAATCTGGGGAGTGTGATGACGGCTTAAGAACAGGTTCAGATCCCTGTAGCTTAAGGCTTTTGAATCCTATGAGCCGTGATGATCTCATAGGGGCTTCTCCTTATGAGTCGTGAGGATCTCGTAAGTGTAATTTCTCCTTAGGAATCGTGGGGATCCCTAAGTGTGTTGCTCCCTTGTGAGTCGTAAGGATCTCACGCAGGTGTTTTCACCTTACAAGGTCGAGAGGACCTCGCAAGTGTGCACGAATTTTTTACGAGCCTGCGCCCTCTCGGGTCTTCACAAACTCGCCGGTATCCCTGCTGTTTTCACTCACAGAGCCCTTTCGGGTTTTCATCCGTGCCCATTTTGCTTGTGGACGTGCCGTTTTCTTTTGCGTCAGCCTTTGGATGCTGCGGTCCGTAGTAGTTTATAGACGTCTCGGTCAGGTGTAGTATTTCTTCAAGAAACGACCATTTATTGGCCCGAAAGGTCTTTTGCCATGCATATTCAGGATCAAGTAAGCTCCGCCTTGGTATACATTTTCTATGATATACGGGCCTTCATAGTTCGGCTCGAATTTCCCCCGTTTAGCACGATTGGGGATCATAGGTCTCTTGACCACTAGCATGAGTTCGCCTTGGCAGAATGTTCTTGGCCTAATCAATCTCTCGTATGAGCGCGTCATCTTTGCTTTGTAAGCTTCCAAGTTTTGCTGCGCCATGAGCCGGGTTTCGTCAAGGGCGTCGAGCTCCTCAAGCCAAAGATGAGCATTGTCTTCATCCGTTAGTTCGTAATGAACTGCCACTCGTAAGGAGGGTAGCTCTATCTCCAAGGGGAGTACTGCTTCAGTGCCGAATACCAATGCATACGACATTGAGTTTGTGGCCGTTTTGAACGTAGTTCAATACACCCAGAGAGCTTCATGCGGTCTCTCATGCCAGTCCCTTCTATTTCTTGACACCGTCTTCTTTATGATCTTCGTCAAGGTCTTGTTGAAGGCCTCAGCTAGACCATTAGCTCAGGGATTATAGACCGAAGAGTATCTCCATTCTATATTATGTTTCTGCGCGAAGCGGCTGATTCTGTGACTTCTGTAGGCTGGCCCGTTATCGGAGATAATCCGTCGCGGAGTGCCGAACCGATAGATGACGTATGTCTTGAAGAAATGGAGGATATTCTCCGTCTTCACTTCTCTTAGTGGTATTGCTTCTGCCCACTTGGAGAAGTAATCAGTTGTCGCCAGTATGAACCGACGTCCTCTGGACGATGCTGGTTCAATGGACCCGATTATGTCAGTTCCCCACATTTCGAACGGCCAGCGAGCCACCGTTGGATGTAGCGGATTTGGATGCTGGTGGATAAATTCCCCGTGAATATGGTACGAGTGGCAATACTTCGCGTATTCGAGGTAGTCTTGGATCATTGTGGGCCAATAGTAGCCCATCCTTTTGATCTTCAGTTTCATCTTCGGCTCGGCTTGGTGAGAACCGCAGAGTCCGTCGTGAGTTTCTTGAACGACTCTCCTTGCTTCTTCAGGTTCCAGGCATCTTAGCCATAGAGAATCAAATGATCTCTTATATAGAGTGTCATTGACGAAGGCGAAAGACAGAGCTCGTTTCATGAGCTGATGTCTCGAGGATGCATCTTCAAGTGTTTGACGGGATTTGAAGTAGTCTATAAAAACTTCTCTCCAGTCCTTAGCCTTTTCCAGGTCTTTTGTTTGTAAGGCCATTTGCTTGGTCGCTCCCTTTTCTTCCAACGACTCCGGAGATATTTCTGCCGGTGCAAGAACCCGACGGCTTTGTACCACGATCCTTACGTTATCGAGGTTTTTGTCAGCCAGTTCTTTAGGGAGTTTAGCTAATGCGTCCGCTTTGCTATTCTCCGCTCGCGGTATGCTTTACTGGGCGTAGGAAGGGATTGGAGTCAGCAATTGCTGCACTCTCTCACCGTACTTTACCAACTCTGGTTTGCATGTTTGATAGTCGCCATTTACTTGACTAACGACTAGCTGGGAGTCTCCGTATATGAGGAGGTTCTCGATTCCCATGTTGACAGCGATATTAAGACCTGCTATCAAAGCTTCATATTCGGCCTCATTGTTCGTCCTAGGCTCTGTTAAGGAGAAGGCAAAGCGCATTATCCCTCCTTGTGGAGTCACGAAGATAAGACCTACCCCAGATTTGATTATAGGGGTGTTGTGTTGTCGCTTCTTCAAGGAAGATGCCCCATCGAAGTAAAGTTCCCACCGAGCGTCACTCTCTCCTTTCTCTCTGTTGATCATGTGCTCGTCTGGAAATTCGCAATTTAAGGGTGAATCGGCGGGTATTGGATGCTCAGCGAGGAAGTTGGAGATGGCCTGACCTTTCACTGCCTTGAGAGGTCAATATATTAGCGAAAACACCATCAAGAGGAGAGCCCATTTGGCGAGCCGTCCCATCAGTATGGCTCTTGACATCAAATATTTGAGAGGATCCACTTTCGATATGAGGTGGACCTCATGCACCAACGCATAGTGTCGGAGCTTCGTTATTGCAAATATTAACGCCAGACAGTGTTTTTCGATAGGGGAGTAGTTGTTTTCTGCCCTAAAAAGAACTCGACTCAAATAGTAGAGGGCTCTCACTTTCCCTTGGTCGTTCTCCTGTGCCCACAGTGCTCCTAAGGAACCTTCAAGGGCAGTTGTTGTCACGCCCCGCTTCCCAGTATACGGACAGAGGACGCGACGAGACCGCTACGTATTTACTGTGAAGTAAATACGCTAAGCGTATCTAAGCAATATAAAATAAAATCACAAGAGACAAGATATAATAAAACAACAACTTTATTTATTCACATTCTTTCTGTACAATGCATGGAAAGTAAATACAACTGAATAAAAAGCAATGCATAAACAATGGCATAAGAGAAATGAAAAGTACTGAATGGAAAGTGTACAATGAACTAGAGCTCGAGATTTTCACTGAATTGGTCCAAGTATTCAGCAGTGGGCTCGATCTCTGACGTGTCTAGATCACCTGACGCCATTCAAAGAAGAAAGAAAGGGAATGTCGTCAGCGAACAGATCGCTCGGTAAGTCCCAAAGATAAGGGAGAAATAGAATAGATAGAGTAAGAAGGTATCTTTTAAAGTTGTATTATATTGTTATAATATTGTGTTAACGCTGTTATTTGTAGCTTGGTATAGAAGGATACCAGTATATACGAGAGGGGTCTCTATATGCTAGAGACCAGGGCAAACGGAATGTACAAGGAACCGTTGGGCCACGGTACAACAGTAACGGAATATAGGTTAGGTGTCTTAATCTTACTGTCTCGTGCCACTTCTAACACCTTTCGTACAATTCTACCCCTTAAACCCCGAGATGTATTGTTTGTATTGTATTGTATTGTATTGTCTTGTAATATAGATTGTATAATTGGATGACTTTACCGAAAACCATGATATCAGTAAACGGATGTAACTGTAGAATCATGTAAATGGATGTAACTGGAGTATCATGTAAATGGATATATATCCATGGTTCGGTTCAGTCAAGTTGAATAGATGGATTCACGAATTCATATTGAATTGTAATATTGTAGATAGTAGATTGTAAATTGTAGATTGTCGATTGTAGATTGTACTTGAATCACATTCAAGTCAGATTATAATGAGACTCACTCTGAGTCAGACAATTAGAAAAGTAAATAGAAGTCCTGATTGTTTTGATGTTATCGGTAACCGCTGCACATGGGCGGCAGGATTTGTCTTTTTCAAAGACGATTACCGTATTGATAACACCGTTATTAAGTTGTCTACCTTAAATAGGCAAGCACTCACTTCTCCGGCTCCCTGAGGCTCAAGAGATTGATCCCACTTAAACCTATGTTTACTAGGGTCCTTAGGGTAATTTATAGAACTTGAGGGGGTTTTATGTAAAAATACTATTATTTACTTTTCAAAATACTCCCCAAGTATTTAGTTATCTTCTTTAGAGTTGTAATCAATGTATATTTTATATTGTGATATTTCTAGTGAAAATATCCTAAATTCATAATAAAAGTTATTTATTTGTAATATTGACTTGTATGGAATTCATGGTATATTAATGTAAAGTGATTCTTGTGATTTTTGAAAAGAGTTGGAATATTTATATTATCATAAAATAGATATTTTAATTATACATATATATATTTATATAAAAATAATTTTTAATATATATTATATTTCTAGAAATCTCATTTTCTTAAGATTTTGTATTTTATAAATCTTTCGAGACCAAATGCCCCTTGCGGGGGTCTGAATCTCGCACTACTAAGCCTGAGGATGTGTGATAATCCGCACCATTCTGAACGGGTTCCCCAAATTGGGTTGTAGCGGCGCTTTGCAAAGATTTGTGTAAAATACTTAATCTTTTAGAAAATGGTTTTATTAATTCATGGTATTTATTTGAAATGGTTCGTTTCCCGTATTCTATGTTACCAGAAGTATTGTGCTATGTTTCATATGAGTGTTGTGAGGAGGTAGGTCATTACCTCGTGATCAACTTAAAAGTATAGCAAGTTTGTGATGTTCAAATGTCGAAAATGAAACTATATGGTATTTTAATGAAAAGGTACGGTAAAATGGAAATAGCAATTTCTTTTGATATGGAACTTGTTCAATATGATTATTTAGTGTTTAATAGTCAACATGTAATGGTTTAACAAGATTGTATTAAAGAAAAGTGAGAGTTTTAGAAAGAAACCGAATCGGAAATCGGATTTGCTCCGATTCCGTCGGGTTTTGTAATTCCGTATTTTCAGAAAGAGCAGAGAAGAGGGAAGGTGGGACTTATGGGTTTAGTTTAAAGAGGAGAGGGAGAGGGAGTGTGTTTCCCCAATCAGAGCAAAGCTATGTTCAAATTATAAGATTTGAAGCGAAGCAACACTTCGTGAAAAGTGCTAGCATCAAATGCGCCAGCACTAAGAATCAAAGACTCTGAAGCGGCGCTCACGTGCAAAGCACGGGAGCGCTAAGCACCAAGGGCGCTAGGCGCCAGAAGCGATTTACTCTTACAAGAATTACTCGCGCCTGTTTATAACAGTGTAAGTTTTATAGCGCATATGCGCCTAACAGAATAAGAACAAAAAGAAGTAAAATAAGAGAAACACTTTGCAGATAACGACAAAAAGAAAGAAAACAACTTAATTAAACATTTTATTGCAGTGAAAATAAAGCTCCAAACATGGGGTCAAATGGACAAGGGTTTACAAACATATAGATAAAATTATCTAATTCCCTCTCTGTCTTTTCCACCATGTCAAAGCGGCGATCTTCGCGAGGAGTAGCTACCTATCGGTTAGCACCGCATTCACCAGCAAAAGCAGAAATGATGGCACGGTGAGCCCGTATTTGGGTCAGCAACTGAACAGAACAGTCCCTCACGGCTTTCGTGATCAAGTGCGCCTCGAAGAAACACTCGATCTTGTCTTCAGCAGCATCAAGCATCACTGGGGTCATCTCCGCCGGAGGAGGGGAATGTCAGCGAGCACGGACATAAGGATCATCCGAAGCCAAATAGAGTTGGGAGGGAGAGGAGATCCTACACGAGTCAAAAGCTCGTGCAGCGCCGTGTCGCATTGGTCGTCCGTAAGAGCAGGATCCACCAAGCGCGCAGCGAAGCGAGGACCAATGTCCTGAATGGGCACTTCCCATGGTTGTCGACGAGCATGTGGGCGGTTACAAGCCATAGTTAAGACGGTTCTTTAGGGATGAGAAAAGAGAGAAGCTTTGCTTCAGATTGTAAAGACTAGGCACAGAAAATTTTGTGCACAGTGGAGCTATTTCCAAGACTTGGGAAATGAAAGTTATGGGGAATACAAGTTTGGCTTAAAAGGAAGGTGAAAAGAGACCTCCAATAAAGCAACGTTTTAGAGGCAGCGCCCAGTGCGTTGCACTCTAAGCAGCACACCATGGATGCGCTAGACCTAAGTGCGTTGCGCTCTAAGCAGCGCACCACGTGCAAAGCACGGTGCGCTAGCGCGATGTGCGCTGCCCTTTAAGCAGCGCACCACGTGCAAAGCACGGGTGCGCTAGCGCTGGAACTAAAAGCTCTCCACCGTTAGATCAAAGATCTAATAATAATAATAAATCATTAATTAATCAGAATTAAATTTTGTTAAGGAAAGATTCCTCAAAATCTTTCCAAATAACAAGATTGTGCTCTGTAAATCAGAGCACTGTTAGATCAATGATCCAATGGTAAATAAAAATTACCAAATTACAGAACAAATTCTGTAAGGGGAAAGATTTCCCAATCTTGGTAAAAAAACAAGAAGATTGTTTTCTGTAAACCAGAAGCCCTTGGATCAAAGATCTGACGATGGGAAATTCCCCAAATCAATTGGAGAAAAGATCTCTTTAACTGATTGAACAAATCATCTTGCCCTATATAAAGGCCCTGAGACTTCAAGTCTCAAAAAGAGAGGAACCCCCCATAAACATTGAGAAAATCTCAAGAAGAAGATGCTCTCGGTAAAAGAAGACAATTCTTTTCATGGTAAAAAAAAGAATAGAAAGACGAAATCGTCTCAATATAAAAAGAAGTATTTACTTCTTTCACAGATCATAGATCTATAAGATAAATTGTCTTTCACGAAAGAGATTATGAACATCTCATTATAAAAGGGGGAGAATTATTCAATTCTCTCAGGATCACAGATCCATAAAGATAAAACCTTTCATCAAAAAGAGATTGAAATATCTCCTATAAACTAAGAACTTTTGTTCTTAGAATCTTGAGACAAAATCTCTTATCGAAGAAAAGATAACCTTCAGAGCGCAAAGTTAACCTAAGAAGAGCCTTAGCGCTCCTAATCTAATAAGAGCCTTAGCGCTCCAAATTCAAAAGTGCCTTAGTACTCTTCACCTAGCGCAAAGTGCTGCAATGCCATAGCGCTTCAAACACGGCGCACTGCGCTCATTGGCTAGCGCTCAGCGTTAAGCACGCCACGTGCTCCTTACGTGTGCGCTGCATTACTAAAAGCGCTTCACACTCATTATATAGCACCAGCGCCAGACGCCTCAACGCTTCAACTATAGCGCATCAGAGCTCTACATCTAGCGCAAAGCGCTAAGCGCATCAGCGCTCTTCATCAACGCTTTAACCATAGCGCACTGCGCTCATCGACTGGCGCTAGTGCCAAGTGCACCACATGCTTTTATGTGCTCTTGGACAGAACATAAACTGTGCTTTGAATAAGCGTGGAGCTATGATAAATGCACAACATTCAACTAAAGACAAAACATTGTCAGAGACCAAACCAATGCTTAGAATTTTTAAGGGGATTGGGCTCAAACAAACATCTAACAACTCAAAAAACAAATGTTGAACATTGTAATTGAATGGACTTAGCCTAAATTGGCCATAAGTCCTCAATTCAGATTAATTGAGTTCACATGCTCGTAAATCACAGATCTTAGTCCTAATTGGACTACAGGCCTCTCAACCCACATCGGTTTAAGGGTATATCTCTGAACTCCTCTGATATTTGTCGTTGTAATCCTTCAACGTCTTCAGAGAGGTGACGGGTCCCGACAACCATACATTTTATGGACTGTGGGGTCCTTAAGCCCATAGACTATGATGTCCTTAACCTTGACTATGAGGTCTTTAAACTCACGGACTATGATGTCCTTAACCTTGACTGTAAGGTCTTTAAACTCACGGACTATGGTGTCCTTAACCTTGACTGTGAGGTCTTTAAACTCACGGACCATGATGTCCTTAACCTCGGACTGAGATGTCCTTAAACTAACATTGGACCGTAATGTCCTTAAACTAATCGACCGCAAAGTCCCTAAAGTAAACAATAGAGCCCAATTTCTCTCTTGTTGGATCTAAATGATCATGTTCAGTTGATCTTAGTCTAAAAATTAGACTAACGTATCCTTAACATACGTTTAAGTTGATCTTAGTCCCAAATGAGACTAACGTATCCTTAAACCCAACCCCCAAAACCCAAATCTAAGAAGATACGGATTTGGACTAATCCACGCCCTACGGGCGACAATATAAATTAGTCTCCGTATACAATCCACGGGCAACCAAAAAAAAAACAAACACCCACGACACGAAGTGACCATCTGGAGAAGAAGAAAGTGGTTACCGCGATGCGGTAGCGCAATTAACTGCAGGGGCTTGCGCCTGCAGGGAAGAGCATCCCCACAATCAAAACCCCTCAAATAAGGGGGAATCTGACGAAGTCTGCTACATCGGTCGCATCCGTTTAAACCTTCGATACATGGTGTCATAAATCAACTTGGCATCTCCGGAGAGGTGGATGGATAGCACCAATTAGCATCTGCCCCGAAATTCAGGCAAGACGGACCCGCGTGGTCGCGTCTCCGTGTTTCGGCGGGAACAGATTCTGGCACGCCCGGTGGGACCTTTTCCTCTTTCCACTCCACAATTCGTATGACGTGTTCGCGAACGAATCACAGTTTGATATGGTTGCCCTTAGGTTCGAGGTTATGAGATTTGGTGTCTTGCACCGTGTAGAAAACAGAAGATCAATGGCTTCAATCTGCACTAACTGCAACTGCAACTCTCGCTTCGTCCCGTCCGGAGGAGTGACTTACGGGCCCCTAGCGGCCTCCTTCTTCGCTATGCCGGTGGAATAGGTCACTCAGGCCACCACTGGATTGTTCTTCGGGACCATGCTCCCGCCAACGAGCTTCAGCGCTCCTGTACCATCACAAGAAGCTCAGAAGAAGTCGGTCTTTGATCGGCTTACAACTACTGTGGCCCCTCTCAACGGGTCGTCCAGCTTCAACGCCTCAGTCTTTGATAGACTGGGCCAAAGCTCAGTTGGGCCCATGAAGAAGCCCGCGATACCAGAAAGGGTTATCCCAAAAAGGATAGCCATCCCTGTTCCCGAAGTCGTCAAGGCGGCTTCTCCTGCCAAAGGGTCGGTCTTCACAAGACTGACTATTTCAGCTTCTGTTCCAGGCGAAATCGTCAAGGTTGCTTCCTCTACTCGGAAGTCTGCCTTCGATAGGTTGGCCATCCCCACTCAGCGGATATCAGTCTTCAATAGGCTGACAACGACAACTTTTGAGCAACACAGGGGGCATGAGGGAGTCACCCCTACGGCTGAGACAGTCCCATCCGCATGACATGCTCGTCGTCGTCACTGGCGTCGAGTAAGGAAGGCTGGGGGCAGCTCCCCTTCTGGACTAACTCCGCCAGCTCCCATGGTGGAAATCAATGCTGCTGTTCCAACTGGGAACAACTTTTAACCGCTTAGGAGGGTTCGCAAGAACTCTCCGACTGCCGTGCTGAAGAGATCTCCTCCGCCTATGGAGATTACTACAGAAAAGAAGCCGGAGCAGCCCTGTTCATCTCATAATTTTGCATTATTATATTCCCCATTCTTAATCATTTTACAAATAAATAGGTGCTTTTGATCCATGTCTGCTAAATAGTAGCAGGTTACAGGTTCTCGGAATAATACAGTGAAAATGGTGAAAAGACACTACAAAAGTGAGACTACGACCAACAAATAGAAGAATATTTATCATGCCGCCTACAGTTTAAGGAACAAATGAAGATCAATGAACAGTTCGATTTCATAAAGCACGAAGACAGCACAAGATTCAAGACTTCAACACGAAGCGAACGATAAAAGTCCACAACATTCTGCACTGTGGAAATCTGGAAGAAACTAGAAGATATTCTGAGAAACCAAGTGAGGAAACCAGAAGTAAAATTCAACATGAAAGATACCTGAAGATTTGAGACAGAGACCCCACCATACGGCCGCGGATCCGCAGCCAAACATGGCTTATGGCCGTGGTTCTGCGGCCGTACTGTGCACGTGTCGGTGCAAAATGTCGGTGGGTGTCGGTGCGTTGACCAGGCTTCTCTGGGTATTTTTGTAATTCTAGATATGGATCAGATGTAAACCCTAGGGTTTCTATTATCTATAAATAGAAAGTCTACAGCCTCTTTTGAGGTGTGCCTCTTTTTGGGTGGCTCTTTTGAGACGCCTCTTTTAATTTCTAGATCTTAGATTTTCAATTCCATGTAATCTGTCAAAGAGTGTATCAATAAAGAAGTAAGTTTTTTTATCTTGAATTTCTTTTCTGCCGTAGTTATAATTTTTTTTATCTGCCGTAGTTATAAATTTTTTTTATCTGCCATAGTTATTAAATTAAAACCATAAAAAAATGAACTCGTTTATCAATTCCTTAATGAGTGAGTAGTTCCTCACTTGTTAGGGTTAGGTTTAGGGAAGATTTGAGAGATGAAAATCTCTCACCCCTTTCTTGTCCGTTATACATTTTAAAGTAGGACTCTATGCATACATACACACACCGCTCACTACGGCACCTTATCCCACGAGGTAGCGGTGATACCATAATTAAAGACCGGTTGTGATTGTTTTCCATAGAGGTTAGGGATAATAATTAAGAAAGGACGGACAAGGACCAAGAGAAAAAAACCTAGTTTCTTTCCGATCGTGCTAATCCACTTTGTTAACTATTACCTTAACACCTAAAAAGTTCTTAATTAGGGCAAAGAAAGGGTGAGAATAATTAATTTTCCAAACTAACCTAATCTTAACCCTAGCAAGATTTTTATAAACTTTTATCTCATTCTTAGATCTTAAAATAAAACACAAAATCTTTTTGATTTAACTCGTTAAAACACAAAGAATAGGAATCCATCTCCCTGTGGACCGACCCGTACTTAACCGGCTAGCTACCAAGCGACGCCGTTATTGATTGCGGTTAATTCTTTGATTTCACAAAGCGCATAAGCACTAAATTCCATAACAATCAAATGACGCCGTTGCCGGGGAGACGGTAGTCTCTTTCTTTGTGTAATTTCGGGTTAAAAAAATAAAAAAATTTAAAAATTTAAAAATTATAAAAATTGAAAAATTTTAAAACAAAAAAAAATAATAAAATAAAATAAATTCATCTTGTTCTTTTTGAGAGCTATTGTGTGAATTGCGCAAAAAAGAAGATGGACTGATTCAGATCTGGAAAAAGCCAGCGAACAAATCAACAAACAGAAGATCTGAACAGACAGAGAAAAATCATAACAACAAAAAGAAAATATTTGGGGATCTGAACCAACTTACCCACCGCGGAACCGCGGCACTTACAAGCAATTGGCGGCGGAACCGCGGCGGTTTGTTGACGTCAGCGCTTCCAAAAGTCTCTGTAAGTATTTTTATCTCCTCTGTAACCCCCTGAACTCCACTGAAAAATTTTCCTACAGGGTTCTTTGCGTAAAATCTTTTTCTCTCTCCAATAAATTGTTTTTGTGCAGGATTCTTTGCGCTGCAAAATAATTTTTTTTTTGAAAGTGTTTTAGATTTTTGGTGTGTTAATTACTTTGCATATTTAAAACGGACTTTTAAGGGGCTATAACACCAATCAAGATTGGGTGGGGATTTCATTACCCTTTCTAGGACCCCAAAAATCACAAAAAGCATTTGCATCAACCTTCGAGTTATTAAAAAATATTAGACTCAGCCAATAAGGACTGTCGCGCTCAATAGGACAAAGGAAAAGTTGTAGGCATCGGTCGTTTATCTAAATCAGGATTTGTGGTGTCTAGGCTAGACAAGTAGGAAAGGTAATTTTAAAAGGATCGTCTCAGGGTGATTCGTGAGCGGATCTCTCCTTTCTTTACTTATACTTACCTGGCCACAATTGGCGGTGAAGAGACGATTTGAGGATCTCACAACTTTCCCTTTGGAACAGTTAGGAGCAGTCTAGTTAATTTAGGAGACCCTAGCTCTAGGCTTGATTGTGCATGCTTATATTGTGACTGTTTGAAAGTGTGTAGTAGTCCGTACAAATTGTGAAAAAACTCTTTCTAAAAAAAACACTTTCAAAAATTTCAAAAACCCAAAAACAAACAATTTCTAAAAAAAAAATTATAAATTTTAAAAAAAAAAAATAATAATAATAAAAAATCATCACATTCTTTTTCTTCTCCTTTCTTACATCATGGGTACCCCTCCTCGCAAAACTCTTGCCGAACTTTGGTACCCTCAACCAGACATTAATTCCTATGCTCATCGTTTTGGTCGAATTACGGACAACCCCTCCATGCCCAAAATTTCATTGAAAGATCGAATAGAAGCGTCTAGGAGAAACAGTTGGACTCCGCAATCCACTTTGTAGCAACCATTTCAACTTTCACCACCTTCTTATGTTGATACTCCTTTTTTAAGTTCTGTTGTAACTCCGAAACCCATGTCTATTGCTGAACATATTGAACAAGCTCGTAACCGATCTTTCACTCCTTTCAACACTTCCAGTTCTTGGGATCAACAAGTCCATTCACCTTTTTATCCAAATGTTGATCCTACTCCTGTCCAACCATTCAATTCCTACCAGTCCTACCCGACTTTCGCACCTTCTCTAGACACTGCTTCTACACAGCCATTTGGGAGTTTCCAGAATCCAAACAATTTTGAATCTTTTACTGAAACCCCTTCACAACTCATGTCTAGTCTGGAACAGTCGTTGGAAGCTTATATTGTAGCGACGAACCAACAGATGAAGAATTTGGATGCGTCCATTGCCGCCCTTAATTCATCAAGACAACCTAGTGAATCGATAGCTAGTTTCCAACTAGCTCCAAATTTTCCAATATATGATGAGGCTGTTGGGCAGATTGAGAATTTGAGCGAAGAGAGTGAGCTGTGCACCCTTCCAAATCAAACCTACCCATCCCCAATTGAATCCCACAACTCCGGTTTTGAATGTCTATCAAGTGTCCCAAATGATTCACCAGTTGAAAATAAAACATTTAATGAGTTGTGCGACTTTGTAGTGCTTGATTTGCCAGATTGTGAAGGGTCCCTTTCGAATGAAACCATCACCAATCCTTTTGACCTCTACACCTCCAATCTAGAACCTGAATTGATAAATATCCATGCTTTTGATGAGGTTTCCGAAAAAATTGATTTTCACTTGATTAAGGATATTGACGCAGGGAATAATTTGGATGATGAACCCGCAGATTTGGCCGAGTTTTTCTCTCCAATACATCATCCCGAATCATTAAATGTTTTTCCCGAACTTCATATGCGTCTTGATTTTGATGAGAATGGCATGGATAAGCTAAATTTTGGGGAGAATATTGAGGATGAACCAGTTTTGTTTGATGAGTCGGATTTTCCAATTCATCCTCCTGAACCTTTAACTGTTATACTTCCTAAATCACCCCCCTTCATCCTTTCCATCGTTCCGACCACGTAAGAGACCGTATCACTTCCATTTTTAATGTGTGGTTTACCAAGTTCGACGTACCCATGTTTGCTCACGAATCTTGAGGGATTTGATCTCATTTCTCAGTGTGTTGATAGATTAGCATAATCGCATTTTACACATCGGTCATTACAAAATGTGCTAAATTATACACTCCATCTCCACCCTCAAGTTCGTTTTCAACTTTTTTCTCCCACTTTCTCTGGTTCTTCTTCTAATCTTCTTTTAATGACGCCGAGTGTTAATGAATCACAATCCGATATTTTGAGTTCGATAATTCTAGAAAAACAACTTGATTTAGACTCTTTTGAAAATAAGGTAAATGAGCCTTACGACTATCCTACCTTCATAATTTTTGAAAAATCAAGTGTGTTGAATTCTGGCGCGACACTTATTGACAAGTTCAATCGAACCTTCGATGAAAATTTCAAAGATATTTTCGCCGACGAACTCGCATTCTTAAACGACACGGATTTTGTGATTAATCAACCTCTACCTGAAGAAGTCGAACCACCACCATTTCTTTTCCCTTCCGCCATTTTTCTCCTCCACCGAGACCGTATACTGCTTTTATCTCCACATAGTCTCGTGTGTTTCTCATTTCTTTTCTCTACACTCTATTCTTTCACCAACCACACCATTATAACGATAAAATTTTTGAATGGTTGGTGCTAACCTTTGGCCTGTGTAAGGCCATGTATAGCTTGATACTGTGTTTTTCTCCTCCCTAACTCCGAACTTTAACGTTTAAACAGTGGAAACACCGTTTCACTTAAGTTAGGGGGGACTTTTTGTATATATATTTTGTTTTGTTTTTCTGTTAACAATAAAAAAAATAAACAGGGGAGTGCCGACAATTTTGACTCTCTTGGTGTAGCCTGACAGTGAGGATACTGTCAAGTTTAAGTTTGGGGGTGCGCTCGGTAAGTTTTCTTCCTTCGCATTCATGTGTATATTTCTGCATTTGCATACTTATTTTAAAACCCATAAAAATTGAAATTTTTTAAAAATTATAAAAATTGAAAAGTTCAATTTTGGCCATATTTGACTTAAGTTCAACATGATGGTTGAATAGTAGGGAAAAACTAGATCCTAAATTTAGTAAATTAAAAACCCGAAAAATAACCATTCTTAAAATTTAACGGTAGAAAATATATGTTCTTGTAGTTTACTTAGAAATAGGCAAATTTTGAGTTCATTTCTTGGGCTAAGTTAAAATAAAGGAAGAGTATTGAAATTTTTATTGAAGTGTAAGTCTGAAAAATAATTCCTAAGCTTAAGTCTAAATTCTGAAAATATATGCCCTATAACTTGCACAAACACGCACCTTGAAACTTGGAATAGTAGAGGATACCTTGAAATGCTCTTGTTTAAAATACTTAGAATGAAGGAAAATAAAATAAAAGTATAAGTGTGAATAAAGAGATATAAAAAAATGAACACTGGTTTTGTAATTACTTAAGGCTGCGTAAAAAATATATAGCGAGGGTGCTTTATCACCTAGTGCCTTAGACCAACTGGTTTGGGAGTCAGTGCTAAAAGCCTTAGGTATTACAAGACGAGGAATTACGCCTTAATGCGCAAACACATTTTGTAATCGGTCGTTAGTATCTCAAGAAATATTAACGGTCGCATGAAGGATGTGTGAGCAATTTCATCTAAAAATTCACTAACTAAAAGTACTTTGGACGATGGATAAGAGTATAAGAGCTTAATTTGAATTTCCAAGTGTAGGGGAGATAGGAATAAAAAATAGGACTTGTATCTTTAGTAGAGATGATAAAAAATTCCTAAGTTGAGATGGGACCTTAGAAGGAAAACTCAAAAGATGCTAAAAGCTAAATAAATTACAGAACATATACAATCTTAAGTTAAATAATAAGTGAGCGTGAACAATATGGGTTGATAAGTTCTGAGTCGAAGATAATAGAATTTCTTGCTAGAGCACCAAATTGAAGAATAAAAGTCAATAGGCCAAATTGATCGGATTTTGTGGGTAGTATCCACTGAAAACCCTCAGGAGACAACACTCCTCCTACTAGGGACACCTAGAGGTTTAATGGCTTGTTGCACGAGCTCAGTGCAATCGCGTTTCCCTGTGAAAGAGAGATTAGGCTTTTTCGAGAATAAACTAGTTTTGCTCGGGACGAGCAAAAGATAAGTTTGGGGGTATTTGTTCATCTCATAATTTTGCATTATTATATTCCCCATTCTTAATCATTTTACAAATAAATAGGTGCTTTTGATCTATGTCTGCTAAATAGTAGCAGGTTACAGGTTCTCGGAACAATACAGTGAAAATGGTGAAAAGACGCTACAAAAGTGAGACTACGACCAACAAATAGAAGAATATTTATCATGCCGCCTACAGTTTAAGGAACAAATGAAGATCAATGAACAGTTCGATTTCACAAAGCACGAAGGCAGCACAAGATTCAAGACTTCAACACGAAGCGAACAGTAAAAGTCCACAACATTCTGCACCGTGAAAATCTGGAAGAAACTAGAAGATATTCTGAGAAACCTAGTAGGAAACCAGAAGTAAAATTCAACATGAAAGATACCTGAAGATTTGAGACAGAGAGCCCACCATACGGCCGCGGATCCGCGGCCAAACATGGCTTTTGGCCGCGGTTCCGCGGCCGTACTGTGCACGTGTCGGTGCAAATGTCGGTTGGTGTCGGTGCGTTGACCAGGCTTCTCTGGGTATTTTGTAATTCTAGATATGGATCAGATGTAAACCCTAGGGTTTCTATTATCTATAAATAGAAAGCCTACAGCCTCTTTTGAGGTGAGCCTCTTTTTAGGTGCCTCTTTTGAGAATCCTCTTTTAATTTCTAGATCTTAGATTTTCAATTCCTTGTAATCTGTCAAAGAGTGCATCAATAAAGAAGTAAGTTTTTTTATCTTGAATTTCTTTTCTGCCGTAATTATAATTTTTTTATATGCCGTAGTTATAATTTTTTTTTATCTGCATAGTTATTAAATTAAAACCATAAAAAAATGAACTCGTTTATCAATTCCCTAATGAGTGAGTAGTTCCTCACTTGTTAGGGTTAGGTTTAGGGAAGGTTTGAGAGATGAAAATCTCTCACCCCTTTCTTGCCCGTTATACATTTTAAAGTAGGACTCTATGCATATATACACATACCGCTTACTACGGCACCCTATCCCACGAGGTAGCAGTGATACCATAGTTAAAAACCGGTTGTGATTGTTTTCCATAGAGATTAGGGATAAGAGTTAAGAAAGGACGGACAAGGACCAAGAGAAAGAAATCTAGTTACTTTCTGATCGTGCTAATCCACTTTGTTAACTATTACCTTAACACTTAAAAAGTTCTTAATTTGGTCAAAGAAAGCGGTGAGAATAATTGATTTTCCAAACTAACCTAATCTTAACCCTAGCAAGCTTTTTATAAACTTTTATCTCATTCTTAGATCTTAAAATAAAACACAAAATCTTTTTGATTTAACTCATTAAAACACAAAGAATAGGAATCCATCTCCCTGTAGACCGACCCGTACTCAACTGGCTAGCTACCAAGCGACGCCGTTATTGATTTCGGTTAATTCTTTGATTTCAAAACGCACGTACACAAAATCCTTTCAATCAAGCCCCCTCAGCGGCTGTCCTCCAAAATTTATAAAGCCTGGCGACAGTTCCAGGAATCGGTGATTAACCAGGACTACTCTCGCCGGCCAAAGAAGCTTAAAGCTCAGCAAGAAAAGAGCCATCTCGTGGTACCACAGAAGATGTCATCCTACGGGTGCCCATTGCAACGGCCTCCTCGACTTCAACTGCTCATAAGAGAAGGAGGCCAGAGAAAGCCCCTATGACCGCGGCAAACCGTAAGGACGTTGAATCTAAACGCCACAAGTCCGGGGGTATGGTAATACATACCGTTTATATGGCTTCCGGAAAAGAAGAAAGACGTGCTTCTACGGGTCATCGACCGCTTATTCGATCGATAACGAAGGCCCAGGAACAACAACAACAGAAACTTCAGGAGATACTGACTGCAATGGACGCACTCACTGGGCGGAAAGAAAATCCAAAAACCTCAGAGCAGCGTCGGGAACAAGAAGCTGATACTGAATTCCTCCGTAGAATGCTCGAGAGGAAAGAAAAAGAGGCCGCGGAACAGGCGGCCAACATAAAATGAATGGCTCTTCTATTCCAAGATATGGCCGGGATGATGTTACAGCCAGAACCTCCAGCTGAAGGCCTTTCGATTATCATTGAAGACGACAGAGAGGAATCATCGAACCCTCCTCCGGCTCTTTCAGCAGCCAAAGAAGAGACAATCTCTAAGGTCGCCTTGTACGACTACATCACTCAGCAAATACGAGCTCACCAGGAGAATGAAGCGGCCGGCCAAATTGTTAAAACTGGGCGACCATATCCAGGATGGTACGATCAGATCAAGTATCCGCCAGGATACACGATCCCCAAATTCCACGTATATATGGGGACGGGAAATCCGCATCAACACTTCGCTCAATTCAAATCCTTGTGTGGCAACACTGGAGGGGACGATAAACTGCTACTTCGCCGGTTCGTCGGTAGCTTGTCAGAAACAGCGTTCGAATGGTACTCTGAACTCCCGAACGACTCCGTTAAAACTTTTGCAGAGATGAAGCTACTATTCACCCAGCGTTTCGCGAGTGCTAGTGAACGCACCACAATAACGACATTGATCAATGCCAGGGTGAAACCTGACGAGACATAGGTTCAATACGCAATACGATGGTGGAATTTATGATCGAAATGTGAGCAGCGCATCGAAGAAGTGCTGGCAGTGGGCATGTTCATAGGCACTCTTGATCCTCAAGCGACTATTTCCCAATTTATGATGTTCTTCAAGCCGACCACGTTCCAGGCCCTAATTAACAAACTAGCTCAAATGGACCAGATGGGCCATAGGCCTTCCTCTTCGAAGTCGGAGCCGCGGAATGAAAAAGGGAAAGGAAAAGCGACTTTCGTCGCCAATGCTCAACAGCAGCCCAGTGATCCAAAATTAATGGATCGACTAGATGAGAGACGGCGATACTATAATGAGAAAATGAAGTGCCCTTATTCATTTCCCCGGGACAAAACGAGAAGATTGTTTGAGCCGGCGGTGCACAACAGGCTCATCAATCTGCCGAATCCAAAACGACCGTTGCAACCTGGCGGGGCTAATAGTCCCAATTATTTCCCCTACCATCAAATGGTAAGCTGCCCAATTGAAGATTGCTTCGTCTTTAAAGGCTGGATCGAAGATCAATACCAACAGGGCAAATTTGCCCTGTCCGAGAATTGGAAGGTAAACCCGCCACAGCCACACACTCCCAAGAAGACGGACACACCGGGGGCATCATGTTCTTTCATAGAAGAAGCTCCATGGGAGGTCGTTCTTTCAGCCAAGACTAAAAGAATGTTGAAGGATCTCCACACATGCCCGGCAATCAGGTGGAAGAATCCACTGGAACCTGAGATTATCGAGGGAATGCTGAAGCCGCGCCCAACTCCAAAAATTGGTGATGATAGTCAAAACGCTCACACCCAGTTGTCAAAGTCTTCGAAGAAGAAGAAGAAGACCAAAAAGCCCGTGAAGCCTGGTGACAAGCGCACGGACTTGCAAAAACAGATTGACGCGTTGGAAGAATATAATTAAAAAACGCGGACTCCGGTCACACTCCAAGAATTTCTCAGCCACGTCCTTGAGGACGGAGATGATGACAATGGAGAAGACTCGTCGGATGAGCCTGAAGATTACGTAGCAAGCTTCCATATGATCTCTCACTCATCGATAGACGATGAAGAAGCTCCTTACACAGAGAAACTAGAGGCGGATCCTGAGCCGGAACTTCTAGGACCATCATACGAAATGATCGATGCATTCCTGGACGAAGCTCTTCTTAAAAGCAAAGCTGCTTGAGAGCGTGAGATGGCCATATTTGAAAAGGCTAAATGCCGGCGACTGGACGAAAGGGTTGAAACACTCCCGCCAGATCAAAGTACATCCGTCGCGAATAAAAACAGGTTCAAGATGAGGAAAAGGTTGGCCAAAGCCATATCGATGGGGATGAAGCTGCCACCCTCCAAAGGAAACACTCCTGATGAAGCGGATATACATCCTAACTATTATCTATATCATCGAAGGATTGCGCACCCTACTGAAGAGTGCATAGCCTTTAAAAACTGGTGGCAGGGATATGTTGCTCACCGGCAACATTTCAAGCAGATGAAGCGCAAAGTTCATCGGGAGCAAAGAAATACGACCGAAGAGCGTAAGAGAACGACCGACAACTGTCACATGGTCGACGCTGGGGGATCGCAAGTTCTCACCTTTGGGAGCGATTCTGATGAAGAAATAGCTCTTGGCCCTCTCTTCAAAGAATCCACCTCGGGAAAAGAGGAAGGACCGAATAGTTGCGAGAACATTCAGCTGCGCAATCGCATACCGGAAAAAAATCTCGGACCTGCAAATAAGGGATCCAATAAAAAGGATAAGGGGAAAGAGAAGGTCCCTGAGGATATCGCTCTTGATGATCGAGTCATCGAAGAGCTGGCAGCCAAGGACCCGCCTAAGAAAAGTAAGGTGGATCACAACGTTCTTGCACACCTGAGGAAGATACCCTCGCAGCTCAGCATTCTCGACGCTCTTTTGCTATCTAAGGAGGCGAGAGACTCTCTGATCAGGGCACTGCAAGAGCCCGAGCAAATCCAAGGTTTCCTCACCGAAGAAAAGATGAAGGACGAGCTGAAAGAAGTGCACACAGCCGTTATCACCTTCGGCGATGAAGATCTCCTCCTTAGGACGTGCGAGCATAACCATCCCCTTTATGTCTCCGGATACTGTCATGATATCAAGATAGGAAAAATCCTGGTTGACAATGGGTCCTCCGTCAATCTGCTCAACGTGAGAGTGTTGAAGGAAATCTGCATGAGCGTTCAGCACATCGCTCGTGATAAAATCGCCATCTCCGGGTTTGACTCCCAGCCATCATGGACGCCTGGGTCTGTAATATTGACACTACGCTTTGGGCTGCTTGTCACGGACATCAAGTTTCATGTCATTGATGCCAATACATGTTACAATGCTTTGCTCGGCAGGCCTTGGTTACACGAGTACAACATTATCCCTTCTACACAATATCAGTGTATGAAGTACTTCAAAGATGGTCTCGAGTACACTGTGACGGGGGAGTTGAACCCATTCTCCGTGAACGAAGTCCGCAAATATGAGGATGCCAAGTACTTCCTGCCAGATTTCGAAGACACAGAAAGATGTCGCAAACCGGAGGACAAACAAAAAGCTATCACCACCATTCCGGTCTTTGGGAGCGATACTGAGGAGAACGAAGAAATAGTTTATTCAGGGCTGCCCCAGTGCAACAAGCCGGGACCGTCCACTCTTATGTTGATCTTCGGCAGCGACTCGGAAGATGAAGTCAATGCCGTATTTTTTGTTCGGCCATCAATTCAAGCCTTTATTGATGATGATCGGAGATTGAAAATCACCATGGTTCCGCGGGAGCATTATAAAGAGCTCGATGGACTTAATACCTATAGTGTGCAGGAACTGCAGACATTCTACGTCCCTCCCAGGCGAAAGGGTGAAAAGACGATCCTATTCTACCGATCCAGGAAAACCAAAGTAGAGAAAGAAATCTGGCATGGTGTGGATTCTACACTTGACAGGCTCCAGCCCATCCGTCTGCCTAGATATTACACAGACGGATTAAAAAGACTGTTGAGGCGCCAAGGCGTACCCCTTAAGCAGACTGCTCGACAAGCTCAGTTCTACAACAGGATCTGGGGCGTCCCCGGAACTCAACGAAAGTTGCCTAACGGGAGAATGGAAATGATCGGGCTTGGATATGTTCAATCCAAGAAACGGGAGCGATTCCGCGGCTGCTACGTCATACATGACTTTGATGAAGAACGAGATGCTCTGTGGGAAGATGTTAACCCTGAACCAAAACGAGCTCCCGTCGTGAAAATGCCAAGCCCATCGTTCGAAGAACAAATGGACAAGCTTATAAGGGAAGCGGTTTAAGGAAAACATCTCGAATGTTCTTTAGGCACGCTGCGGGCACAAGAGAACAATCAAGGGAAGGAGAGAGCCCTCTACTATTTGAGTTGAGTTCTATTGGGGGCAGAAAGCAACTACTCCTCCATCGAAAAACACTACATGTCGTTGATTTTCGCGATAACGAAGCTCAGACACTACGCGTTGGCACATGAGGTCCATCTCATATCGAAGGTGGATCCTCTCAAGTATTTGATGTCAAAAGCTATATTAACGGGGCGGCTCGCTAAATGAGCCCTGCTCTTGATAGAGTTCTCGATAACTTATCGGCCTCTTAAGGCAGTGAAGGGCCAAGCTATCGCCGACTTCCTCGCTGAGCATCCGATACTGCCGACTCTCCCTTGAACTGAGAATTGCCAGACGAACACGCGTTTTACACGATCGACGGGGAGAGAAGAGAGAATGATACCCAATGGGAACTCTACTTCGATAGAGCATCTTCCATGAAGAAGCGCAAACAAAGCACTCCCATAATCAAATCAGGGGTAGGCCTCATCTTCGTGACTCCACAAGGAGGGATAATGCGCTTTGCCTTCTCCTTGACAGAGCCGAGGACGAATAATGAAGCCGAGTACGAAACTTTGATAACAGGTATTGAGATCGCTATCGACATGGGAATTGAAAACCTCCTCATATACGGAGACTCCCAGCTGGCCGTTAGTCAAGTAAACGGCGACTATCAAACGTGCAAGCCTGAGTTGGTGAAGTAGGGCAAGAGGGTACAGCAACTGCTGACTCAAATTCCTTCCTACACCTTGGAAAGCATACCGCGTGCGGAAAATAGCAAAGCGGATGCATTAGCTAAGCTCTCTAAAGAATTGGCCGACGAAAACCTCGATGACATGAGGATCGTTGTGCAGAGCCGTCAGGTTCTTGCACCGGCAGAAATATCTCCAGAATCTTCCAAAGAAAAGGGAGCGACCGAGCAAACGACCCTACAAATAAAAGACCCGGAAACGGCTGAGGATTGGAGAGAACTCTTTATAGACTACTTCAAATCCCGTCGAATACCTGAAGATGCATCCTCAAGACATCAGCTCATGAAACGAGCTCTATCGTTTGCCTTCGTCAATGATACTCTGTATAAAAGGTCATTTGATTCTCTGTGGCTAAGATGCCTAGGACCTGAAGAGGCAAGGAGAGTCGTCCCAGAAACTCATGACGAGCTCTGCGGTTCTCACCAAGCCGGGCCGAAGATGAAGCTGAAGATCAAAAGGATGGGCTACTATCGGCCCACGATGATCCAGGGCTGCCTCGAATACGCAAAGCAGTGCCAGTCATGCCAGATTCACGGAGATTTTATCCATCAACATCCGAATCCACTACATCCAATGGTGGCTAGCTGGCCGTTCGAAATGTGGGGGACTGACATAATTGGCCCCATCGAACCGGCATCGTCCAGAGGACATCGTTTCATTTTGACAACAACTGATTACTTCTCCAAGTGGGCAGAAGCAGTACCGCTGAGGGAGGTGAAGACGGAAAATATACTCCATTTCTTCAAGACGCACGTCAATTATCGGTTTGGAACTCCGCATCGGATCATCTCCGATAACGGGCCAGCCTACAGAAGCCACAAGATCAGCCGCTTCGCATAATAGCATAACATAGACTGGAGATACTCTTTAGTCTATAATCCTCGAGCTAACGGTCTAGCTGAGGCTTTCAACAAGACCTTGAAGAAGATCGTGAAAAAGACAGTGTCTCGAAATAAGAGGGATTGGCACGAGAGACTGCATGAAGCTCTCTGGGCGTATCGAACTACGTTCAAAACGGCCACGAACACAACGCCGTATGCATTGGTATTCGGCACAGAAGCGGTACTCCCCCTCGAGATAGAGTTACCCTCTCTACAAGTGGCAGTTCACTACGAGCTAACAGACGAAGAAAATGCTCACCTCCGACTCGAGGAACTCGACGCCCTTGATGAAACCCGGCTCACGGCGCAACAAAATCTGGAGGCTTATAAAGCAAAGATGATGCGCTCATATGAAAAATTGACTAGGACGAGAACATTCCGCCAAGGCGAACTCGTGCTAGTGGTTAAAAGACCTATGATCCCCAATCGCGCCAAGCGGGGGAAATTCAAGCCGAACTATGAAGGCCCGTATATCATAGACAAAGTCTACCAGGGTGGAGCCTATCTATTCATGGACATGCATGGTGAAAGACCTTTCAGGCCAATAAATGGTCGCTTCCTAAAGAAATGCTACGCCTGACGAGTCACGGCCTAGGTCAACGATAGATGACGACGCCTATGTCCGCTCGCTATCTTCCTAAGCCTAAACTCTGTAAGTAGTAGCCGGCTTCCTTTTCGTCGTACCGAAACGTCCTTAAACTAACGACGGACCGAAACGTCCTTAAACTAACAACAGAACGAAACGTCTTTAAACTAACAATGGACCACTACGTCCTAAAACTGGCGTCGGACCGAAACGTCCTTAAACTAACGACGGACCGAAACGTTCTTAAACTAACAACAGACCGAAACGTTCTTAAACTAACAACAGACCGAAACGTCTTTAAACTAACAATGGACCACTACGTCCTAAAACTGGCGTCGGACCAGAACGTCCTTAAACTAACGACATACCACTATGTCCTAAAACTGGCTGTTGACCGAGACGTCGATAAACTACCACGGACCGCAGCATCCTAAGGCTGACACACACAAAAAAAGAGAAGAAAATGGTATGTCCATAAGCAAAATGGGCACGGATGAAAACCCGAAAGGGCTCCGTGAGTAAAAACAGTAGGGCTACCGGCGAGTTTTGTGAAAACCCGAAAGGGCACAACCTCGTTAAAAGACACTTGCAAGGTCCTCTCGACCTTGTGAGGAGAAGCCACCTGCGTGAGATCCTTATGATTCACAAGGGAACAATACACTTAGGGATCCCCAGGATTCCTAAGGAGAAATTACACTTGCGGGATCCTCACGACTCGTAAGGAGAACCCTCCTATAAGACCCTCACGGCTCATAGGATTCAAAAGCCTTAAGCTACAGGGATCTGAAGCTGTTCTTAAGCAGCCATCACAACCTCTAATGCTGCCCTACAAGCGTCTCGACCCTTGTATACAATCCACGGGCGCGAATAAACATTTCCCTAACAAAGTCCCATCCGTGACTAGGGATATGTTTGCACAGTGAACAGCCCTTGTAAGTCCTCTCGACTTTTAAGGAGAAAGCCCTCTTGTAAGATCCTTATGACTTACGAGAAGCCATACACTTAGGAGTCCTCACGATTCCTAAGGAGAAAACGCACCTACGAGATCCTTACGACTCGCAGGGAGAAATACCTTTATGAGACCCTTACGGCTCATGAAGTCAAAAGCCCTAGTCAACAGGATCCTAACCCTGTTCGCTAAGCCACCTTTGTTCGATATCGACAGAGGCAAATGATGATTCGCTCCTGGCAATATCCCAGTTGTAGCGGTGCTGATGCCGAAATCGGTGTCTAATTCCAAGTTTGCAGCAAAAATCCAGCGAGCCACACATCGGAGGAAGCAGCTCCTCGTAATGCTCTCCCTTAACGGGTAAACCAGAGACCTCGGCAAATTGCTCTAAGAAAATGGAGACTTCTCGATCCAATAAGTGGAAGGTGTGGGTCAGAATGTTCCATTGCTCTAGAAACGCCTTGATCCACCATGTAGGAGGTGCAGAATACTGGAATAGGGAAGTGTAGATCGCAGGGTACAATCCGAGCTTCAGCAGCTGCGACTTCTTCGCCAATAAAATATATCGGGCCCACTGCAGATATCCGGCCGGGTGACGGGGAGTTAGTCTTATGTTGTATGGCTGTCCCCAAGGGCGCGATTCACCCTGGCATATGCGCCGCCCTAGAGTGTCCAAAGCTACCGGCGGCTGCATGGGTATTGCGGCCATAGAAGGCCGAAGGAGACCTTCTGAAGTCCAATTCACCTCCTCCACAGTATAATCTATCGGGGGTGCATCTGCATAAGGGATCGCAGAGATAGGCTCCGAGGGTGTCGCACAAGAAAAGCTCTGGCGGCCTCTGATAATTTGATCGTACCATCTACCCCATAGATAAAGACTCTTGTGCTCCGGGTCATGGTCTTTGATCAGCGCAAGAACCTCTCGGTCTACGGACACTTCGGGGAATCCACATTCTGAGCGGACGAACGGGAAAGAAGTGTCGAAAGACATAGTACCTGCGCGGAAAAGAACAAATTTTCAGCCGCCAATACTACAATTTAAATTCTGTAACTAGGTACTTTAAATCGGTACCACACTGCAATGCAGTATAAAGAGACCAAAGGGGACCCACATAATCTAGATGACATTGTATCATTAATAAAAGAGCCTCATCATTTGATGAGGCTGTCAATTAAATGAGGAAATCCTTAATTGATTCTCATTTAATGAGAATTCATCGGGCCAGGGAGTAAATCTCCCCTTGAGAGCAGTGCTCTGTGACAGAGTGACATCTGTCAAACTCTAATGATGAAGGAATAAAAATTTCTCAAGAGCCTTGCTCTGTAAAAACGATGGAATAACCATCAGAAAATTTAAAATAAAAAGTTTTAATGAATTAAAAATTCTGAGATCTTCAATATCTATAAGCAAAGCTCTGTTCATGGGCTAAGAAACCCCAAGAAAAGATCTCTTTAGATCTATGGATTCAAGAGAGCAAAGCTCTGTTAATAAAACCCTAAAAGGGTTTTCTTTAGATCAAAGATCTATGAAGAGAAAAGCTCTGTTAATGGGTAAAAGCCTAAATTATTAAAAGGTCTTTTAAAAAGATTTAATCTTTACCTAAGATTTTGACAGAGTTCTGTCCTTAAGAAAGTTCTTAAGCCAAAGAACTATGCTCTGCAAGAGAATAAAAATTCTCAGAAAGAAGAAAATGAACAGAAACCATCTCAAGGACCAAGGTTCCAATTTATAGGCACTGAGTGTCGTTTCAACTTCTGATTTGATCCAAGGGCGCAGATACTGCCACCGCTGCACTCACGTGTAGGCCACGTGAGCGCAACAGTGGGGGGGGATTTGTTTCCCCCAATCAGAGCATAGCTCTTTTCAAAATTCAAATTTTTAAATGAAGCAACGCTTCATATGCAGCGCCAAGTGCGCTGCGCTCTAAGCAGCGCATCACGTGCAAAGCACGTGTGTGCTAGCGCTAAGAGCGCTGCACTATAAGCAGCGCACCACGTGCAAAGCACGTGTGTGCTAGCGCTAAGTGCGCTGCACTCTAAGCAGCGCGCCACGTGCAAAGCACGGATGCGCTAGCGCTGGAACTAAAAGCTCCCCACCGTTAGATCAAAGATCCAATAATAATGATAAATTATTAATTAATCAGAAACAAAATTCTGTTAAGGAAAGATTCTTCAAAATCTTTCCAAACAACAAGATTGTGCTTTGTAAATCAGAGCGCCGTTGGATCAATGATCCAATGGTGATTAAAAATCACCAAAATACAGAATAAATTCTGTATGGAAAAGATTTCCCAAACTTGTCAAAAACAAGAAGATTGCCTTCTGTAAATCTGAAACCCTTGGATCAAAAATCCAACGGTGGGGAAATTCTCAAATCAATTGGAAAAAAGATCTCCTTAACTGATTGAACAAATCAGCTTGCCCGATATAAAGGCCCCCAGACTCCAAGTCTCAGATATACAGAAGCATAGATAGGAACCCCCCATAAGGTTTGAGAGATCTCAGAAAGAAGAGCCAAGCTCTCAGAAAAAGAAGAAGTTTCTTCAAGGTAAAAAATGAACAAAGAGATGAAATCATCTCATAATTAAAAAGAAGAATTCACTTCTTTAAAGATCATAGATCTACAAGACCAAGGTCTTTTACAAAGAGATCAAAAGATCTCATCATAAAATAAAACGAAGAACATAATTCTTCTCACAGATCATAGATCTACAAGACGAAGGCCTTTTATACAAAGAGATCATGAACATCTTATTATAAAAAGGGGGGAGAATAAGTTAATTCTCTTAGAATCACAGGTCCATAAAGGCAAAGCCTTTCATCAAAATAAGAGATTAAAACATCTCCTACAAAATAAGAACTTCTGTTCTTAAAACCTTGAGACAAAGTCTCTTATAAAAAAAAGAGAATTTAATTCTCAGGGCGCAAACTGATCTAAGTTGCATAAAAAAAGAGCCTTAGCGCTCCTAATTTAAAAGAGCCTTAGCGCTCTAAATATAGCGCACTGCGCTCTTTGACTGGCGCTCAGTGCCAAGCGCACCACGTGCTCCTCACGTGTGTGCCACTTAATAGTTAGCGCTTTGCGCTCTTGAACTAGTGCTTTGCGCTCATGGACTGCCGCTCAGCACCAAGCGCACCACGTGTCCCTCATAGATTAGCGCAATGCTCTCATTATCTGGCGATTAGCACCAAGCGTACCACGTGTCCCTCACGTGTGCGCTACTCGGCAGAAGTGCACTGCGCTTTTTGACTGGCGCAAAACATCAAGCGCACCACATGCTCCTCACGTGTGCGCTGATAGAACATAAATTGTTCTTTAATAAGCCTTAGAGCTAAGATGAGTGCTCAGCATTAAAAGATAGAAATTTTGTCAGAATCCAAATCAATGCTCAGGATTGTTAAAAGGGCCAAGCCCAAATAAATGCTACAACAGCCCAAAATAAATGTTAAACATTTTAACTTGATTGGAATTAGCCCAAGATTGGCTATAAGTCCTCAACTCAGATTAATTGAGCCCATATACTCATAAATCTTTCAACAGACCTTAGTCCCAAATTGGACTACAGATCTCCCAACCAACCTTGGTTCAAGGGTACATCTCTTCACTCCTCTGATATTTGTCGTTGTAATCCTTCAATGTCTTCTGAGAGGTGACGGGTCCCGACAACCATACATTCCATAGACTATGACGTTTTTAAACTGGACTGTGGGGTCCTTAAACCCACAGACTATGATGTCCTTAACCTTGGACCGTAATATCCTTAAACTAACATCGGACCGTGATGTTCTTAAACTAACGACGGACCACCATGTCCTTAAATTGATAATGGACCGCAATGTCCTTAAACTAAACAATAGAGTCCAAATGCTCTATTGTCGGATCTAAACGATCCCGTTAAGTTGATCTTAGTCTAAAATTAGACTAACGTATCCTTAACAAACGTTTAAGTTGATCTTAGTCTCAAATGAGACTAATGTATGCTTAAACCCAATCCCAAACCCAAATCTAAGAAGATACGGATTTGGACTAATCCACGCCCTACGGGCGACAACATAAATTAGTCTCCGTATACAATCCACGGGCAACCAAAAACAAAACAAACACACATGACACGAAGTGACCATCTGGAGAAGGAGAAAGTGGTTACCGCGATTCGGTAGCGTAATTAACTGCAGGGGCTTACGCCTGCATGGAAGAGCATCCCCACAATCAAAAACCCCTTAAATGAGGGGGAACATTGCGGTCATAGTCCATGAGGGGGAAAGTTTAAGGACATCATAGTCCATGAGTTTAAGGACCTCATAGTCCATAGAGTTTAGTTTAGGAACGTTGCGGTCCATAAGTTTAAGGACATCATAGTCCATGGAGTTTAAGAACATCATAATCCATAGTTTAAAAACGTCATAGTCGATAGAGTTTACTTTAGGAACGTTGCGGTCCATTGGGTTTATTGATTGTCGGGACCCGCCACCTCTCTGAAGACGTTGAAAAGTTACAACAACATATATCAGAGATATGAGGAGATGTACCCTTGAACCAATATTGGTTGGGAGATCTGTAGTTGGATTGATTTAAGGATCGTTAATTTCGTTTGAGATTAAGATCAACTTAAATGGTTGTTAAGGATACGTTAGTCTAATTTTATACTAAGGTCTACTTAACAGGGTTTTAGGATCATTTAGATCCAGCGAAAGAGTATTTGGGCTCTATCGCTTTAGTTTAAGAACGTTACGGTCCGTAGTTAGTTTAAGGACATTGCGGTCCATGAGTTTAGGGACCCCACGGTCCATAAAGTTTAAGGACGTCATAGTCCATGAGTTTAAGGACCTCATAGTCCAGTTTAAAGACATCATAGTCTAGTTTAATGACCTCATAGTCTGTACAGTTTAAGGACATCATAGTCCATGAGTTTAAGGACCTCATAGTCCAGTTTAAAGACATCATAGTCTATGGGGTTTTTAGTTAAGGACATCATAGTCAATGAAGGTTAGGACGTTACGGTCCAAAGTTAGTTTAAGGACATTACGGTCCGTAGTTTAGATGCAAACATGGGTTTGGAAATGCACCAGATAGTTATTGGTCATCGCGACCTACCACCTCTCTGAAGATATTGAAGAATTACAACGACATGTATCAGAGGTGTGAAGAGATGTACCCTTGAACCAAATGCCAGATTGAGAAGCAATGGGATGAACATTATTGTAAATGCCATCTTAGATGTTTAATTTTGGAAGACCTGAACATAATTGGGGCTTGGTTAAAAACAAGGTTTTGGCTTTGGGAGACTTAGCTAACTTGGGCTAAGATTGGTCTATCATAGTGTTAAACACTAGCATGTGTTCAGCGCTCATGTGCTCCCACGTGAGGCCTTAAAGTATTGTTTAAGCACTGAAGATTTGAAGCGCTCACGTGGGGTCACGTGAGGCGCTTGAAGTAGTGTTAAACACTGAAGATTTGAAGCGCTCACGTGGGGTCACGTGAGGCGTTTGAAGTAGTTTTAAACACTGAAGGTTTGAAGCGCTCACGTGGGGTCACGTGAGCGCTTTGAAGTAGTGTTAAACACTGAAGATTTGAAGTGCTCATGTGGGGTCACGTGAGGCGTTTGAAGTAGTGTTAAACACTGAAGATTTGAAGCGCTCACGTGGGGTCACGTGAGGTGTTTGAAGTAGTGTTAAACACTGAAGATATGAATCGCTCACATGGGGACACGTGAGGTGTTTGAAGTAGTGTTAAACACTGAGATTTGAAGCACTCACGTGGGGTCACGTGAGGCGCTTGAAGTAGTGTTAAACACTGAAGATATGAAGCGCTCACATGAGGCCGGGTGTGGTGTTTGAAGTAATGTTAAACACTGAAGATATGAATCGCTCACGTGGGGGTCACATGAGGTGTTTGAAGTAGTGTTAAACACTGAAGATTTGAAGTGCTCGCGTGGGGTCACGTGAGGCGTTTGAAGTAGTGTTAAACACTGAAGATTTGAAGAGCACACGTGGGGTCACATGAGGCGCTTGAAGTAGTGTTAAACACTGAACATTTGAAGCGCTCACGTGGGGTCACGTGAGGCGCTTAGAGTTGGGCGCTGCCTTTTTATTCTCTTATTCTTTTACAAGTGCTTATTCCCCGCCGGAAAGTGCAACCTGGACGTTGGGAGGTCCGGGCCTGAATTCCGGGGGTAAATGCTATTTGGTGCTATCCGTCCACCTCTCCGAAGATGCCAAGTTGATTTATGGCACCATGTATCGAAGCTTCAGACGGATGCGGCCGATATAGCAGACTTCATCAGATTCCCCCTCGTTGAGGGTTTTTTGATTGTGGGCACGCTCTTCCCTGTAGGCGCAAGCTCCTGCAGTTAATCATGCTACCGCATCGCGGTAACCACTTTCTCCTTCTCCAGATGGTCACTTCGTGTCGTGTGTGTTTGTTTTGTTTTTTGGTTGCCCGTGGATTGTATACGGAGACTAATTTATGCTGTCGCCCGTAGGGCGTGGATTAGTCCAAATCCGTATTTTCTTATATTTGGGTTTATGGTTGGGTTTAAGGATACGTTAGTCTCATTTGAGACTAAGATCAACTTAAAAGTTTGTTAAGGATACGTTAGTCTAATTTTAGACTAAGATCAACTTAACGGGATCGTTTAGATCCAACAAAAGAGCATTTGGGCTCTATTGTTTAGTTTGGGGACATTGCGGTCGATTAGTTTAAGGACATTACAGTCCAAGGTTAAGGACATCATAGTCCATGGGCTTAAGGATCCCACAGTCCGAGATTAAGTTTAGGGACATTGCGGTCGATTAGTTTAAGGACATTACGGTCCAAGGTTAAGGACATCATAGTCCATGGGTTTAAGGACCCCACAGTCCGAGGTTAAGGACATCATAGTCCATGGGTTTAAGGACCCCACAGTCCGTAGTTTAAAGACATCATAGTCTATAAATTTTAAGGACATCATAATCCATGAGCTTAAGGACCCCATAGTCCAAGGTTAAGGACAGCATAGTCCGTGGGTTTAAGGACCCCACAGTCCATGGTTAAGGACAACATAGTCCATGGGTTTAAGGACCCCACAGTCCAAGGTTAAGGACATCATAGTACATGGGTTTAAGGACTCCACAGTCCATGAAATGTTTGGCTGTCGATACCCGTCACCTCTCTGAAGACGTTGAAGGATTACAACGACAAATATCAGAGGAGTGAAGAGATGTACCCTTGAACCAATGTTGGTTGGGATCTGTAGTCCAATTTGGGACTAAGATCAAAGATTTATGAGCACATGGGCTCAATTAATCTGAATGCGGGGTTTATAGCCAATTTGGGCTCAGCCCACTCAGTTAAAATGTTAAACATTTGACAATGCTGGGCATTGATTTGAGTTCTGACACTATTTTTGTCTTTTACTGAATGCTGAGCATTCATCATAGCTCTGGGCTTTATTCATAGAACAATTTATGTTCTTTTAGCGCACACGTGAGGAGCATGTGGCGCGCTTGGCGCTTTGCGCCAGTCAAAGAGCGCAGAGCGCTTCTGCTGGGTAGCGCACACGTGAGGAGCACGTGGCGCGCTTGGCGCTGAGCGCCAGACCATGAGCACAAAGCGCTAGTTTATGAGCGCAAAACGCTATGTGTTCAATGGCGCACACGTGAGGAGCACGTGGTGCGCAAAGCGCTATTTTATGAGCGCAAAGCGCTATCTGTTCAGTGGCGCACACGTGAGGAGGACGTGGTGCGCTTGGCGCTTTGCGCCAATCAAAGAGCGCAGAAGCGCATCTGATCAATTTTATGATCTGAGAAATAAATTCACGTTTAGAAGAGACTTTGTCTCAAGGTTCCAAGAACAAAGTTCTTATTTTGTAGGAGATGTTTTAATCTCTTATTTTGGTGAAAGGCTTTGCCTTTATGGATCTGTGATCCTAAGAGAATTGAATTATTCTCCTCCCTCTTATAATGAGATACTATAATCTCTTTGTGTAAAAGTCCTTAGTCTTATAGATCTATTATCTGTGAGAAGAATTATATTCTTCTTCTTATTTTATGATGAGTTTTTTTGATCTCTTTGTGAAAGACCTTAGTCTTGTAGATCTATGATCTTAAAGAAAGAACTGAATTCTTCTTTTTTATATGAGACGATTTCGTCTTTCTATTCTTTTTACCTTGAAGAAAAATTGTTCTTCTACCGAGAGCTTGGCTCTTCTTTCTGAGATTTCTCAAAATTTATGGGGGGTTCCTCTATATGAGACTTGAAGTCTTAGAGTCTTTATATTGGGCGAGCTGATTTATTCAACGGTTAAGGAGATCTTTTCTCCTATTGATTTGGGGATTTCCCCACCGCTGGATCTTTGATCCAAGGGTTTCTGATCTACAGAAGGCAATTTTCTTATTTTTAACAAAATTGGGAAATCTTTTCCATACAGAATTTATTCTGTATTTTTGGTGATTTTTAATCACCTTTGGATCATTGATCCAACGGTGCTCTGATTTACAGAGCACAATCTTCTTGTTTAGAAAGATTTTGAGAAATCTTTCCTTAACAGAATTTTATTCTGATTAATTGATGATTTATCATCCTTACTAGATCTTTGATCTGACGGTGGGGAGCTTTTAGTTCCAGCGCTAGCGCACCCGTGCTTTGCACGTGGTGCGCTGCTTAGAGTGCAGCGCACTTGGAGCTAGCGCACCCGCGCTTTGCATGTGGTGCGCTATTTGAGTGCATCGCACTTGGCGCTAGCGCACCCGCTTTGCACGTGGTGTGCTGCTTAAAGTGCAGCGCTCTTAGCGCTAGCGCACACATGCTTTGGACGTGGTGTGCTACTTATAGTGCAGCGCTCTTAGCGCTAGCGCACACGTGCTTTGCATGTGGTGCGCTGCTTAGGGCGCAGCGTACTTGGCGCTGCTATGAAGCGTTGCTTCATTTTAAAATTTGAATTTTGAATAGAGTTTTGCTCTGATTGGGGTAAACAGCGCTAAGCACTGTTAGGGGGTCACGTGGGACCACGTGAGGCGCCCCAAAAAATAGGGTTTATTCCCTTTTCTCTTTTATAAGTGCTGAGCACTTCTCAGGGGTCACGTGGGATCACGTGAGGCGCCCCAAGAATGGAAACTGCCCTTTGATTTATTCCCTTTTCTCTTTTATAAGTGCTGAGTACTTCTCAGGGGTCACGTGGGATCACGTGACTAGATCTCAGTCTTTCCCTTTTTTTGTTCCTCAAAGGTATTCACGTGGGGATACGCGAGCTTTTATCGTGTAACATTGAACACTAATATGCATCACCAGGCTATTCTTCTATGGTTCTGAGGAATCAGGTTCTCCTTTTGTTCTTTGCAGGGATTAGATTCTTTTTAAAAGGGTTAAACCCTAATTTCAGAGGAATTAAATTCCCATATGTTTTGTAAGAGTTAAACTCTTTTGGATTCAGTTCTTTCCCCTGAGTTTTGGATCTGCATGACAGAATCTCCCCGATGAGAATTAAATTCTCAACTTGTGGGGAGATCTGCTTCCGCAGATCTTAACCAGAGGAAGAACTAAGTTCTTTTAGAAGAGTTAAACTCTTGGTTTGAAAATTAAATTCTCTTTATGTGGGAGCTTTTGGGAAGGGTTTCCCTTCTTTAGAGAATTAAATTCTCTCTCTATTTTTCTTCCCCTCTCCCTCTGTCTCCTCTTTTTTTTGAACTTGGAGTTTATGGGGGGTTCCTCCCTGTTTTTGTCCCTTTGCTCTTATTTATAGGAGAAAGAAAAGAATCAATTTGTTCAGCCCATCTCTCATTAAGAGATATTGATTGATTTTATAATCAACCAAAATGATCTTTTAGATCAATCGGTGAATTTTATTCACTGTTGGATTTTTAATCCAAAGTCTCTCTGTTTAACAGAGAAGATTTCTTGTTTGTTTAGCAAGATTATGAATATCTTGTTAATTTTAACAAGATTAGAATTTTATTCTATCAAATCCTTTTAGTTTAACAAGATTAAAAATATATTTTCTTAATATGGATATCTTGTTAACATAGAATTTTATTCTAGTTATAAGACTAGGAAAATATTTTCCTATGATAGATTTTTATTCTATCAAATGATCACCGCTGGTTCTTTGATCCAAGGGTCCTCTGTTTAACAGAGAAGATCTTTTTAGTTTAAGGAAGACCCATATAGAATTTAATTCTAGAATTTGATAGGAACATTTTAAATTAAGGTGCTCATATGCTTTGCACGTGATTGGCAAAATCACTCACGTGTTCAACACGTGGCCCATATTATGGGTTTTAGCCTGTTTATATTCAGAGCGCTCACGTGCTTAACACGTGAGGCATGTTTGGCCCTTGGTAATTTATGCTCAGCGCTTATATGTTTTGCATATGAGCGCTCACGTGTTTTATATGTGAGGCCTGTTTGGCCATTAATTGTTTTATTCTCAGCGCCCATATGCTTTGCATATGAGCGCCCACGTGTTTAACACGTGAGGCCAAATTTTGAGGATTCTCCCCCTTTTTATAAGGGAACAAGTAACTCTTGGCCGAAAATTTTGGCGAGAACAAATGCCCCCACTACTTTGCCCACGTATGTATGTACGTGGGTGAAGTAGTGCAAAGTAATGTGTGACCGTAGAATTGAGGGATTGGGATATAAGTTTATGGTCCTTATAGCCTAAGACTTTTTCCTTCTTCATGAGACGTAAGGGTCTCAAGGAGGTTTTTCTCCCTACAAGTCGTAGGTGAAAATTCTCCCTAGAAATCGTGAGGATTTCTAAGTGTTCATCGCCTCCGTGAGTCGTAAGGATCTCACTCGGGTATTTTCCTTACGAATCGTGATCACCCGTAAGTAGCTTCTTTATTTTATTGTCGAATGTGGCTTTGGTAAATGTGGGCCGTAGATAATCCATCTTGACCTCCTTGAAGGGCAGCGATGGCTTAGGACACAGAGTTAGGATCTGCCAGCTAAGACTTTTCAACTTTAAGAGCCATGAGGGTCTTATAAAGACTTTTCTCCCTACAGGTCGAGAGGATCTTGCAGGTGTATTTTCTCCTTAGGGGTCGTGAGGACTCCTAAGTGCGTTTTCTCTTGAGAGTCGTAAGGATCTCACAAGAAAATTTTCTCCCTTACAAGTCGAGAGAACTCATAAGTGATTGTTTCCCTCCTTGTTGATATTCGACTTGGGAGAGTACAGCTCGTGAATAGTCCATCTCGACCTCCTTGCAGGGCAGTGATGGCTTAGGAGACAAGGTTAGTATCTGCTACCTAAGACTTTTCAACTTTATGAACCATGAGGGTCTCATAAAGACTTTTCTCCCTACGAGTCGAGAGGATCTCGTATGCGTATTTTCTCCTTAGGAATCGTGAGGATTTTTAAGTGTGTTTTTCTCTTGAGAGTCGTAAGGATCTCCCAAGAGAATTTTCTTCCTTATAAGTCGAGAGGACTCGTAAGTGATTGATGAGTTGACCTGCTCCCGAATCAAAGCATTGCTTTGACGGGGAGGTCGAGGGTTGACTTTGGCCGTTTTCCACGGGGTCAGAATTGACTTTAGCCGTGTTCCACGGGGTCAGGAGTTGACTTTGGCCATACGGGGTCAGGATTGACTTTAGCCATACGGGGTCAGGATTGACTTTAGCCATACGGGGTCAGGATTGACTTTAGTCACACGGGGTCAGGATTGACTTTTGCCATACGGGGTCAGGATTGACTTTAACCATATGGGGTTAGAATTGACTTTCGGTTGTCTGTGCACCGCCGAGCCCTGGAACTGGGAACTTTGTCGTGGCTCCGTTTTGCTGACGTTGCGTCTGCTGTAATGAGATGAATATTGAGATGGTCTCTAGGTTGTCTGTGAACCGTCGAGATTTGGAACTAGGGAATTTACCATGGCTCCGAGGTTGAATGTCGCGTCTGAATCCTGCTGGAATGAGGAGGAACGCTGTTGTGGGTCTTCAGGCTGTATATGTGGCCGTCGAGACTTGGACCTAGGGACTCTGCCATGGCTCCATTTTGCTGACGTCGTATATTCCTGTAGAGACACTGATTTCTCTGCGGGTCGATGCGAATCGAGATGCTCTCGTCAAGGACGCTGATTTCCCTGAATCGAGGTTTTTGCCAAGGACACTGATTTCCTCGGAGTTGAGACGAATCGAAAGATTCCTGCAAAGACACTGATTTCCTTGCGAGTCGACGCGAATCGAGATGCTCTCGTCAAGGACGCTGATTTCCCTGAATCGAGGTTTTTGCCAAGAACGCTGATTTCCTCGGAGTTGAGACGAATCAAGAGATTCCTGTAAAGACACTGATTTCCTTATGGGTCGACGCGAATCGAGATGCTCTTATCAAGGACGCTGATTTCCCTGAATCGAGGTTTTTGCCAAAGACGCTGATTTCCTTGGAGTTTAGACGAATCGAGAGATTCCTGCAAAGACACTGATTTCCTTGCGGGTCGACGCAAATCGAGATGCTCTCGTCAAGGACGCTGATTTCCCTAAGTCGAAATTTTGCTAAGGACACTGATTTCCTTGGAGTTGAGACGAATCGAGATATTCCTGCAAAGACACTGATTTCTCTGCGGGTCGACGCGAATCGAGATGCTCTCGTCAAGGACACTGATTTCCCTGAATCAAGGTTTTTGCCAAGGACACTGATTTCCTCGGAGTTGAGACGAATCGAGAGATTCCTGCAAAGACACTGATTTCCTTGCGGGTCGACGCGAATCGAGATTCTCGCCAAGGTCGTTTATTTCCCTGAATCGAGAGGTTTTGCTAAGGACACTGATTTCCCTGGGATTGGTTGACTTGTTTCCGAGATAGAGCGTTGATCCGGCGGGGAGGTCATTGGTTAACTTATTTCTGAGACGGAGCGTTGATCCGGCGGGGAGGTCATTGGTTGACTTGTTTTCGAGAGGGAGCGTTGATCCGGCGGGGAGGTCATCGGTTGACTCTAGGTTGTCTGTGGACCGTAGAGTCTTGGAACTAGGACTTTGCCATGGCTCCGCTTTGTTGACATCGCGTACGAATCCGGCTGGAATATGGAGGAACGCCGTTGTTGTTCTTCTGGGATGCAGATGTTGCCGCCAAGATCTGACTCTCCCTTTGACAAGGTCTGGTGGGGAAATGTGGTCCCCTTTTTGTTTATGCCCATGGATTGTATACAGGGGTTAGTAAGGACTCACCTGTAGGGCAAAATTTTCATATATATATATATATATATATATTTGTTTTCTTTCCGCGATGCTCTATCATTTCAGCTTTTTGTATCGCGAAAGTCGCGATTGCCCAGTCATTTCGGCTATTTTTCGCGGTGCCCAATCATTTCGGCTGTTTTTTTACTCGCTGCTTTTTATTGCGAGTTGCCCAACCATTTCGGCTATTTTGTGTATATATGTTTTACTTGCTGATTTTGTTGCAAGTTGCCCCATCATTTCGGTTATTTCATATGCATTTTTGGCTCGCTGATTTTTATCGCGAGTATGGAACTCGGAATCTGATGCCAGTCTTAGCTTCAGCATCGCTGCGACTGGAGTATTACCAGGAGTGAATCATCATTTGCCATGAAAGGACTTGGGATTTGATACCGATTTAGGCATCAGTATCGCTACAACTGGGATATTGCCAGGAGCGAATCATCATTTTCCTTTGTCGGTTCGAACAAAGGTGGCTTAGCAAACAGGGTTAAGATCCTGTCGACAAAGGCTTTTAACTTTATGAGCCGCAAGGGTCTCATAAAGGTGTTTCTCCCTACGAGTCATGGGGATCTCGTACGTGCGTTCTCCTTAAAAATCGTGAGGATTCCTAAGTGTGTGTTCTCTTATAAGTCGTAAGGATCCCACAAGAGTGTTTTCTCTTTACAAGTCGAGAGGAATTACAAGGGTCGTTCACCGTGTGAGCATATCCCTAGTCGCTGGTGGGACTCTGTTAGGGAATGTTTATTCGTGCCCATGGATTGTATACACGGGTCAGTATTGAACCGCTTGTAGGGCAATCTGGAGAGTGTGATGACGGCTTTAGAACAGGTTCAGATCCTTGTAGCTTAAGGCTTTTGTATCCTATGAGCCGTGAGAATCTCATAGGGGGCTTCTCCTTACGAGTCGTGAGGATCTCGAAAGTGTAATTTCTCCTTAGGAATCGTGGGGATCCCTAAGTGTGTTGCTCTCTTGTGAGTCGTAAGGATCTCACGCAGGTGTTTTCTCCTTACAAGGTCGAGAGGACCTCGCAAGTGTGCACGAATTTTTTACGAGCCTGCGCCCTCTCGGGTCTTCACAAACTCGCCGGTAGCCCTGCTGTTTTTACTCATGGAGCCCTTTCGGGTTTTCATCCGTGTCCATTTTGCTTGTGGACGTACCATTTTTTTTTGCGTCAGACTTAGGATGCTGCGGTCCACAGTAGTTTATAGACGTCTCGGTCAGGCGTCGTATTTCTTCAAGAAACGGCCGTTTATTGGCCTGAAAAGTCTTTCGCCATGCATATTCATGAGCAAGTAAGCCCCGCCTTGGTATACTTTGTCTATGATATACGGGCCTTCATAGTTCGGCTCGAATTTCCCCCGTTTGGCACAATTAGGGATCATAGGTCTCTTGACCACTAGCATGAGTTCGCCTTGGCGGAATGTTCTCGGCCTAATCAATCTCTCGTATGAGCGTGTCATCTTTGCTTTGTAAGCTTCCAAGTTTTGCTGCGCCATGAGCTGGGTTTCGTCAAGGGCGTCGAGCTCCTCAAGCCAAAGATGAGCATTTTCTTCATTCGTTAGTTCGTAATGAACCACCACTCGTAAGGAGGGCAGCTCTATCTTCAAGGGGAGTACTGCTTCAGTGCCGAATACCAATGCATACGACGTTATGTTTGTGGCCGTTTTGAACGTAGTTCGATACGCCCAGAGAGCTTCATGCAGTCTCTCGTGCCAGTACCTTCTATTTCTGGACACCGTCTTCTTTATGATCTTCGTCAAGGTCTTGTTGAAGGCCACAGCTAGACCGTTAGCTCGGGGATTATAGACCGAAGAGTATCTCCAGTCTATATTATGTTTCTGCGCGAAGCGGCTGATTCTGTGACTTCTGTAGGCTGGCCCGATATCGGAGATAATCCGTCGCGGAGTGCCGAACCGATAGATGACGTGTGTCTTGAAGAAATGGAGGATATTCTCCGTCTTCACTTCTCTTAGTGGTACTGCTTCTGCCCACTTGGAGAAGTAATCAGTTTTCTCCAGTATGAACCGATGTCCTCTGGACGATACTGGTTCAATGGGCCCGATTATGTCAGTTCCCCACATTTCGAACGGCCAGCTAGCCACCGTTGGATGTAGCGGATTTGGATGCTGGTGGATAAAGTCCCCGTGAATCTGGCATGAGTGGCAATGCTTCGCGTATTCGAGGCATTCTTGGATCATTGTGGGCCAATAGTAGCCCATCCTTTTGATCTTCAGTTTCATCTTCGGCCCGGCTCGGTAAAAACCGCAGAGTCCGTCGTGAGTTTCTTGAACGACTCTCCTTGCTTCTTCTGGTCCCAGGCATCTTAGCCATAGAGAATCAAATGATCTCTTATATAGAGTGTCATTGACGAAGGCGAAAGACAGAGCTCGTTTCATGAGCCGATGTCTTGAGGATGCATCTTCAAGTGTTTGACGGGATTTGAAGTAGTCTATAAAAACTTCTCTCCAGTCCTTAGCCTTTTCCAGGTCTTTTGTTTGTTGGGCCATTTGCTTAGTCGCTCCCTTTTTTTCCAACGACTCTGGAGATATTTCTGCCGATGCAAGAACCCGACGGCTTTATACCACGATCCTTACGTCATCGAGGTTTTTGTCAGCCAGTTCTTTAGCGAGTTTAGCAAACGCGTCCGCTTTGCTATTCACATTCTTTCTGTACAATGCATGGAAAGTAAATACAACTGAATAAACAACAATGCCTAAACAATGGCATAACAGAAATGAAAAGTACTGAATGGAAAGTGTACAATGAACTAGAGCTCGGGGTCTTCACTGAATTGGTCCAAGTCTTCAGCAGTGGGCTCGATTTCTGACGTGTCCAGATCACCTGACGACATTCAAAGAAGAAAGAAAGAGAATGTCGTCAGCGAACAGATCGCTCGGTAAGTCCCAAAGATAAGGGAGAAATAGAATAGACAGAGTAAGAAGGTATCTTTTAAAGTTGTATTATATTGGTATAATATTGTGTTAACGCTGTTGTTTGTAGCTTGGTACAGAAGGATGCCAGTATATACGAGAGGGGTCCCTATATGCTAGAGACCAGGGCAAACGGAATATACAAGGAACCGTTGGTCCACGGTACAACAGCAATGGAATATAAGTTAGGTGTCTTAATCTTACTGTCTCGTGCCACTTCTAACACCTTCCGTACCAATCTACCCCTTAAACCCCGAGATGTATTGTTTGTATTGTATTGTATTGTCTTGTAATATAGATTGTATAATTGGATGACTTTACCGAAAACCATGATATCAGTAAACGGATGTAACTGTAGAATCATATAATGGATGTAACTAGAGTATCATGTAAATGGATATATATCCATGGTTTGGTTCAGTCAAGTTGAATAGATGGATTCATGGATTCATGTTGAATTGCAATATTGTAGATTGTAAATTGTAAATTGTAGATTGTCGATTGAAGATTGTACTTGAATCACATTCAAGTCAGATTATAATAAGACTCACTCTGAGTCAGACAATTAGAAAAGTAAATTGAAGTCCTGATTGTTTTGATGTTATCGGTAACCGCTGCACATGAGCGGCAGGATTTGTGTTTTTTTCAAAGACGATTACCGTATTGATAACACCGTTATTAAGTTGTCTACCTTAAATAGGCAAGTACCCACTTCTCCGGCTCCATGAGGCTTCAGAGATTGGTCCCACTTAAACCTATGTTTACTAGGGTCCTCAGGGTAATTTATAGAACTTGAGGGGGTTTTATGTAAAAATACTATTATATACTTTTCAAAATACTCCCCAAGTATTTAGTTATCATCTTTAGAGTTGTAATGAATGTAGATTTTATATTGTGATATTTCTATTGAAAATATCCTAAATTCATTATAAAGGTTATTTATTTGTAATATTGACTTGTATGGAATTCATGGTATATTAATGTAAAGTGATTCTTATGATTTTTGAAAAGAGTTGGAATATTTATATTTTCATAAAATAGATATTTTAATTATATATATATATATATATATTTATATAAAAATAATTTTTAATATATATTATATTTCTAGAAATCTCATTTTCTTAAGATTTTGTATTTTGTAAATCTTTCGAGACCGAATGCACCTTGCGGGGGTTTTAATCTTGCACAACTAAGCCTTAGGATGTGAGATAATCCACACCATCCTGAACGGGTTCCCCAAATTGGGTTGTAGCGGCGCTTTGCAAACATTTGTGTAAAATACTTAATCCTTTAGAAAATGGTTTTATTAATTGATGGTATTTATTTGAAATGGTTCGTTTCCCGTATTCTATGTTCCCAGAAGTATTGTGCTATGTTTCATATGAGGGTTGTGAGGAGGTAGGTCATTATCTCGTGATCTACTTAAAAGTATAGTAAGTTTGTGATGTTCAAATGTCGAAAATGAAACTATATGGTATTTTAATAAAAAAGTACGGTAAAATGGAAATAGCAATTTCTTTTGATATAGAACTTGTTCAATATGATTAGTTAGTGTTTAATAGTCAACATGTAATGGTTTAACAAGATTGTATTAAAGAAAAGTGAGAGTTTTAGAAAGAAACCGAATCGGAAATCGGATTTGCACCGATTCCGTCGGGTTTTGTAATTCCGTATTTTCAAAAAGAGCAGAGAAGGGGGAAGGTAGGACTTACGGGTTTAGCTTAAAGAGGAGAGGGAGAGAGAGTGTGTTTCCCTAATCAGAGCAAAACTCTGTTCAAATTCCAAGATTTGAAGCGAAGCAACGCTTCTTGAAAAGTGCTAGCATCAAATGCGCCAGCACTAAGAATCAAAGACTCTGAAGCGGCGCTCACGTGCAAAGCACGGGAGCGCTAAGAGCCAAGGGCGCTAGGCGCCAGAAGCGCTTTACTCTCAGCAGAATTACTCACGCCTGTTTATAACAGTGTAAGTTTTATAGCGCATATGCGCCTGACAGAATAAGAACAAAAAGAAGTAAAATAAGAGAAACACTTGGCAGATAACAACAAAAAGAAAGAAAACAACTTAATTAAACATTTTATTGCAGTGGAAATAAAGCTCCAAACATGGGGTCAAATGAAACATATAGATAAAATTATCTAATTCCCTCTCTGTCTTTTCCACCATGTCAAACCGGCGATCTTCGCGAGGAGTAGCTACCCATCGGTTAACACCGCATTCACCAGCAAAAGCAGAAATGACGGCATGGTGAGCCCGTATTTAGGTCAGCAACTCAACAGAACAGTCCTTCAGGGCTTTCGTGTTCAAGTGCGCCTCGAAGAAACTCTCAATCTTGTCTTCAACAGCATCAAACATCGCTGGGGTCATCTTCGCCGGAGGAGGGGGGATGTCAGCGAGCACGGACATAAGGATCATCCGAAGCCAAATAGAGTTGGGAGGGAGAGGAGATCCTACACGAGTCAAAAGCTCTTGCAGCGCCGCGTCGCATTGGTTGTCCGTAAGAGCAGGATCCACCAAGTGTGCAGCGAAGCGAGGAACAATGTCCTGAATGGGCACTTCCCATGGTTATCAACGAGCATGTGGGCGGTTACAAGCCATAGTTAAGATGGTTCTTTGGAGATGAGAAAAGAGAGAAGCTTTGCTTCAGATTGTAAAGACTAGGCACAGAATATTTTGGGCACAGTGGAGCTATTTCCAAGACCTGGGAAATGAACGTTCTGGGGAATACAAGTTTGGCTTAAAAGGAAGGTGAAAAGACACCTCCAATAAAGCAACATTTTAGAGGCAGCGCCAAGTGTGCTGCATTCTAAGCAGCACACCATGGATGCGCTAGAGCTAAGTGCGCTGCGCTCTAAGCAGCGCACCACGTGCAAAGCACGCTGCGCTTGCGCGATGTGCGCCGCCATTTTAGCAGCGCACCACGTGCAAAACACGTGTGCGCTAGCGCTGGAACTAAAAGCTCCCCACCGTTAGATCAAAGATCTAATAATAATGATAAATCATTAATTAATCAGAATTAAATTTTGTTAAGGAAAGATTCCTCAAAATATTTCCAAATAACAAGATTGTGCTCTGTAAATCAAAGCACCGTTGGATCAATGATCTAATGGTAAATAAAAATTACCAAATTACAGAACAAATTCTTTAAGGGGAAAGATTTCCCAATCTTGGTAAAAAAACAAGAAGATTATCTTCTGTAAACCAGAAGCCCTTGGATCAAAGATCCGACGATGGGAAATTCCCCAAATCAATTGGAGAAAAGATCTCCTTAACTGATTGAACAAACCATCTTGCCCTATATAAAGACCCCGAGACTTCAAGCCTCAAAAAGAGAGGAACCCCCTCATAAACTTTGAGAAAATCTCAAGAAGTAGAAGAAGCTCTCGGCAAAAGAAGACAATTCTTTTCAAGGTAAAAAAAAGAATAGAAAGACGAAATCGTCTCAATATAAAAAGAATTATTTACTTTTTTCACAGATCATAGATCTATAAGACAAATTGTCTTTCACAAAAGAGATTATGAACATCTCATTATAAAGGGGGGGAGAATTATTCAATTCTCTCAGGATCACAGATCAATAAAGGAAAAACCTTTCATCAAAAAGAGATTGAAATATCTCATATAAACTAAGAACTTTTGTTCTTAGAATCTTGAGACTAAGTCTCTTATTGAAGAAAAGATAACCTTCAGAGTGCAAAGTTAACCTAAGAAGAGCCTTAGCGCTCCTAATCGAATAAAAGCCTTAGCGCTCCTAATTCAAAAGTGCCTTAGTGCTCTTCACCTAGCGCAAAGCGCTGCAGTGCCTTAGTGCTCTTCACCTAGAGCAAAGCGCTGCAGTGCCATAGCGCTTCAAACACGGCGCACTGCGCTCATTAGCTAGCGCTCAGCGTTTAGCGCGCCACGTGCTCCTTACGTGTGTGCTGCATTACTAAAAGCGCTTCCCGCTCATTATATGGCACCAGCGTCAGACGCCTCAACGCTTCAACTATAGCGCATCAGCGCTCTACATCTAGCGCATAGCGCTAAGCGCATCAGCACGCTTCATCAACGCTTTAACCATAGCGCACTGCGCTCATCGACTGGCGCTAGTGCCAAGTGCACCACATGCTTTTATGTGCGCTTGGACAGAACATAAGTTGTTCTTTGAATAAGCCTGGAGCTATGATAAATGTACAACATTCAACTAAAGGCAAAACATTGTCAGAGACCAAACCAATGCTTAGAATTTTTAAGGGGATTGGGCTCAAACAAACATCTAACAACTCAAAAAACAAATGTTGAACATTGTAATTGAATGGACTTAGCCCAAATTGGTCATAAGTCCTCAATTCAGATTAATTGAGTTCACATGCTCATAAATCACAGATCTTAGTCCTAATTGGACTATAGGTCTCTCAACCCACATCGGTTTAAGGGTACATCTCTGAACTCCACCGATATTTGTCGTTGTAATCCTTCAACGTCTTCAGAGAGGTGACGGGTGCCGACAACCATACATTTCATGGACTGTGGGGTCCTTAAGCCCACTAACTATGATGTCCTTAACCTTGACTATGAGGTCTTTAAACTCACGGACTATGATGTTCATAATCTTGACTGTGAGGTCTTTAAACTCACGGACTATGATGTCCTTAACCTTGACTGTGAGGTCTTTAAACTCACGGACCATGATGTCCTTAACCTTGACTGTGAGATCTTTAAACTCACGGACCATGATGTCCTTAACCTCGGATCGAGATGTCCTTAAACTAATATTGGACCGTAATGTTCTTAAACTAATCAACCGCAATGTCCCTAAACTAAATAATAGAGCCCAATTTCTCTCTTGTTGGATCTAAATGATCCTGTTAAGTTGATCTTAGTCTAAAAATTAGACTAACGTATCCTTAACATACGTTTAAGTTGATCTTAGTCCCAAATGAGACTAACGTATCCTTAAACCTAACCTCCAAAACCCAAATCTAAGAAGATACGGATTTGGACTAATCCACGCCCTACGGGCGACAACATAAATTAGTCTCCGTATACAATCCACGGGCAACCAAAAACAAAACAAACACCCACGACACGAAGTGACCATCTGGAGAAGGAGAAAGTGGTTACCGCGATGCGTTAGCGTAATTAACTGCAGGGGCTTGCGCCTGCAGGGAAGAGCGTCCCCACAATCAAAAACCCCTCAAATAAGGGGGAATCTGACGAAGTCTGCTACATCGGTCGCATCCGTTTAAACCTTCGATACATGGTGTCATAAATCAACTTGGCATCTTCGGAGAGGTGGATGGATAGCACCAATTAGCATCTGTCCCGAAATTCAGGCAAGACGGACCCGCGCGGTCGTGTCTCCGTGCTTCGGCGGGGAACAGATTCTGGCACGCCCGGTGGGACCTTTTCCTCTTTCCACTCCACACTTCGTGTGTCGTGTTGCGAACGAATCGCGGTTTGATATGGTTGCCCTTAGGTTCGATGTACTGAGATTTGGTGTCTTGCTCCGTGCAGAAAACAGAAGATCAATGGCTTCAACCTGCACTAACTGCAACTGCAACTCTCGCTCCGTCCCGTCCGGAGGAGTGACTTACGGGCCCCAAGCGGCCTCCATCTTCGCTATGCCGGTGGAACAGGTCACTGAGGCCACCACTGGATTGTTCTTCGGGACCATGCTCCCACCAACGAGCTTCAACGCTCCAGTACCATCATAAGAACCTCAGAAGAAGTCGGTCTTTGATCGGCTTACAACTACTGCGGCCGCTCTCAACGGGTCGTCCAGCTCCAACGCCTCAGTCTTTGATAGACTGGGCCAAAGCTCAGTTGGGCCCATGAAGAAGCCCGCGATACCAGAAAGGGTTATCCCAAAAAGGATAGCCATCCCTGCTCTCGAAGTCGTCAAGGCGGCTTCTCCTGCCAAAGGGTCGGTCTTCACAAGACTGACTATTTCAGCTCCTGTTCCAAGCGAAATCGTCAAGGTTGCTTTCTCTACTCGGAAGTCTGCCTTCGATAGGTTGGCCATCCCCATTCAGCGGACATCAGTCTTCAATAGGCTGACAACGACAACTTTTGACCAACACAGGGGGCATGAGGGAGTCACCCCTACGGCTGAGACAATCCCATCGTCACTGGCGTCGAGTAAAAAAGGCTGGGGGCAGCTCCCCTTCTGGACTAACTCCGCCAGCTCCCATGGTGGAAATCAATGCTGCTGTTCCAACTGGGAACAGCTTTGAACCGCTTAGGAGGGTTCGCAAGAACTCTCCGACTGCCGTGCTGAAGAGATCTCCTCCGCCTATGGAGATTACTATAGAAAAGAAGCCGGAGAAGCCCTGTTCATCTCATAATTTTGCATTATTATATTCCCCATTCTTAATCATTTTACAAATAAATAGGTGCTTTTGATCCATGTCTGCTAAATAGTTGTAGGTTACAGGTTCTCGGAACAATACAGTGAAAATGGTGAAAAGACGCTACAAAAGTGAGACTACGACCAACAAATAGAAGAATCTTTATCATGCCGCCTACAGTTTAAGGAACAAATGAAGATCAATAAACAGTTCGATTTCACAAAGCACGAAGGCAGCACAAAATTCAAGACTTCAACACGAAGCGAACGGTAAAAGTCCACAACATTCTGCACTGTGGAAATCTGGAAGAAACTAGAAGATATTCTGAGAAACCAAGTGAGGAAATCAGAAGTAAAATGCAACATGAAAGGTACCTGAAGATTTAAGACAGAGACCCCACCATACGGCCGCGGATCCGCGGCCAAACATGGCTTATGGCCGCGGTTCCGAGGCCGTACTATGCACATGTCGGTGCAAAATGTCGGTGGGTGTCGGTGCGTTGACCAGGCTTATCTGGGTATTTTTGTAATTCTAGATATGGATCAGATGTAAACCCTAGGGTTTCTATTATCTATAAATAGAAAGCCTACAGCCTCTTTTGAGGTGTGCCTATTTTTGGGTGCCTCTTTTGAGATGCCTCTTTTAATTTCTGGATCTTAGATTTTCAATTCCATGTAATCTGTCAAAGAGTGCATCAATAAAGAAGTAAGTTCTTTTTATCTTGAATTTCTTTTCTGCCGTAGTTATAATTTTTTTATCTGCCGTAGTTATAAATTTTTTTTATCTGCCATAATTATTAAAGTAAAACCATAAAAAAATAAACTCTTTTATCAATTCCCTAATGAGTGAGTAGTTCCTCACTTGTTAGGGTTAGGTTTTGGGAAGGTTTGAAAGATGAAAATCTCTCACCCTTTCTTGCCCGTTATACATTTTAAAGTAGGACTCTATGCATACATACACACACCGCTCACTACGGCATCCTATCCCACGAAATAGCGGTGATACCATAGTTAAAAACCGGTTGTGATTGTTTTCCATAGAGGTTAGGGATAAGAGTTAAGAAAGGACGGACAAGGACTAAGAGAAAGAAACCTAGTTTCATTCCGATCGTGCTAATCCACTTTGTTAACTATTACCTTAACACCTAAAAAGTTCTTAATTAGGGCAAACAAAGCAGTGAGATTGATTGATTTTCCAAACTAACCTAATCTTAACCCTAGCAAGTTTTTTATAAACTTTTATTTTATTCTTAGATCTTAAAATAAAACATAAAATCTTTTTGATTTAACTCGTTAAAACACAAAGAATAGGAATCCATCTCCCTGTGGACCGACCCGTACTCAACCGGCTAGCTACCAAGCGACGCCGTTATTAATTGCGGTTAATTCTTTGATTTCACAAAGCGCATAAGCACTAAATTCCATAACAATCAAATGGCGTCATTACCGGGGAAACGGTAGTCTCTTTCTTTGTGTAATTTCAGGTTAAAATAAATAAATAAATAAAAATAAAAAATTTAAAAATTATAAAAATTGAAAATTTATAAAACAAAAAAAATAACAAAATAAAATAAATTCATCTTATTCTTTTTTAGAGGTATTGTGTGAATTGCGCAGAAAAGAAGATGGACTGATTCAGATCTGGAAAAAAAGCCAGCGAACAAATCAACAAACAAAAAATCTGAACAGACAGAGGAGAATCATAACAAAAAGAAAAATTTTGGGGATCTGAACCAACTTACCCATCGCAGAACCGCGGCACTAACAAGCAATTGGCGGCGGTACCGTGGCGGTTTGCTGACGTCAGCGCTTCAAAAAGTCTCTGTAAGTATTTTTATCTTCTCTGTAACCCCCTGAACTCCACTGAAAAATTTCCCTACAGGGTTCTTTGCGTAAAATCTTTCTCCCTCTCCAATAAATTGTTTTTGTGCAGGATTCCTTGCGCTGCAAAATAAAATAAAAATTTGAAAGCGTTTTAGATTTTTGGTGTGTTAATTGTTTTGCATATTTAAAACGGACTTTTAAGGGGCTATAACACCAATCAAGATTGGGTGGGGATTTCATTACCCTTCCTAGGACCCCAAAAATCATAAAAAGCATTTGCATCAACCTTCGATTTAATAAAAAATATTAGACTCAGCCAATAAGGACAGTCGCGCTCAATAGGACAAAGGAAAAGTTGTAGGCATCGGTCGTTTATCTAAACCAGACTTTGTGGTGCCTGGGCTAGACAAGTAGGAAAAGTAATTTTTAAAGGCCCGTCTTACGGTGATTCGTGAGCGGATCCCTCCTTTCTTTACTTATGCTTATCTGGCCACAATTGACGGTGAAGAGACGATTTGAGAATCTCACAACTTGCCCTTTGGAGCAGTTAAGAGCAGTCTAGTTGACTTAGGAGACCCTAGCTCCAGACTTGATTGTGCATGCTCATATTGTGACTGTTTGAAAGTGTGTAGTAGTCCGTACAATATTTGAAAAACTCTTTCTAAAAAAAACACTTTCAAAAATTTCAAAAACCCAAAAACAAACAATTTATAAAAAAAAATTTATAAAAAATTTTTAGAAAAAAAAATTAAAAGAATCAAAAAAAAAATCATCACATTCTTTTTCTTCTCCTTTCTTACATCATGGGTACCCCACTTCGCAAAACTCTTGCCGAACTTTGGTACTCTCAACCAGACATTAATTCCTTCGCTCATCGTTTTGGTCGAATTACGGACGACCCCTCCATGCCCAAAATTTCTTTGAAAGATCGAATAGAAGTGTCTAGGAGAAACAGTTGGACTCTGCAATCCACTTTGTAGCAACCATTTCAACCTTCACCACCTTCTTAGGTTGATACTCTTTTTTCGAGTCCTGTTGTAACTCCGAAACCCATGTCTATTGCTGAACATATTGAACAAGCTCGTAACCGATCTTTCACTCCTTTCAACACTTCCAGTTCTTGGGATCAACAAGTCCATTCACCTTTTTATCCAAATGTTGATCCTACTCCTGTCTAACCATTCAATTTCTACCAGTCCTACCCGACTTTCGCACCTTCTCTAGACACTGCTTCTATACAGCCATTTGGGAGTTTCCAGAATCCAAACAATTTTGAATCTAATACTGAAACCCCTTCACAATCCATGTCTAGTCTGGAACAGTCGTTGGAAGCTTATATTGTAATGATAAACCAACAGATGAAGAATTTGGATGCGTCCATTGCCGCCCTTAATTCATTAAGACAACCTAGTGAACCGATAGCTAGTATCCAACTAGCTCCAAATTTTCCAATATATGATGAGGCGGTTGGACAGATTGAGAATTTGAGTGAAGAGTGTGAGCTGTGCACCCTTCCAAATCAAACCTACCCATTCCCAATTGAATCCCACAACTCCGGTTTTGAATGTCTATCAAGTGTCCCAAATGATTCACCAGTTGAAAATAAAACATTTAATGAGTTGTGCGACTTTGTAGTGCTTGATTTGCCAGATTGTGAAGGGTCCCTTTCGAGTGAAACTATCACCAATCCTTTTGACCTCTACACCTCCAATCTAGAACCTGAATTGATAAATATCCATGCTTTTGATGAGGTGTCCGAAAAAATTGATTTTCACTTGATTAAGGATATTGACGCAGGGAATAATTTGGATGATGAACCCGCAGATTTGGCCGAGTTTTTTTCTCCAATTCATCATCCTGAATCATTAAATGTTTTTCCCGAACTTCATATACATCTTGATTTTGATGAGAATGGCATAGATAAGCTAAATTTTGAGGAGAATATTGAGAAAATTATTGAGGATGAACCAGTTTTGTTTGATGAGTCGGATTTTCCAATTCATCCTCCTGAACCTTTAACTGTTATACTTCTTAAATTACCCCCTTCATCCTTTCCATCGTTCCGACCATGCAAGAGACTGTATCGCTTCCATTTTCAATGTGTGGTTTACCAAGTTCGACGTACCCATGTTTGTTCACGAATCTTGAGGGATTTGACCTCATTTCTCAGGGGGTTGATAGATTAGCACAATCGTTTTTTACACATCGGTCATTACAAAATGTGCTAAATTATACATTCCATCTCCATCCTCATGTTCGTATTCAACTTCTTTCTCCCACTTTCTCTGGTTCTTCTTCTAATCTTCCTTTAATGATGCCGAGTGTTAATGAATCACAATCCGATATTTTGAGTTCGATAATTCTATAAAAACAACTTGATTTATACTCTTTTGAAAACAAGGTAAATGAGCCTTACGACTATCCTACCTTCATAATTTTTGAAAAATCAAGTGTGTTGAATTCTGGCGCGACACTTATTGACACATTCAATCGAATCTTCGATGAAAGTTTTGAAGATATTTTCGCCGACGAACTCGCATTCTTAAACGACACGGATTTTGTGATTAATCAACCTCTACCTGAAGAAGTCGAACCACCACCATTTCTTTTTCCCTTCCGCCATTCTTCTCCTCCACCGAGACCGTATACTGCTTTTATATCCACACAGTCTTGTGTGTTTCTCATTTCTTTTCTCTACACACCATTCTTTCACCAACCACACCATTATAACGATAATTTTTTTTAATGGTTGGTGCTAACCTTTGGCCTATGTAAGGCCTTGTATTGCTTGATACTGTGTTTTTCTCCTCCCTAATTCTGAACTTTAACGTTTAAACAGTGGAAACACTGTTTCACTTAAGTTGGGGGGGGGGACTTTTTGTATATATATTTTGTTTTGTTTTTCTGTTAACAATAAAAATAAATAAATAAATAAACAGGAGAATGCCGACAATTTTGACCCTCTTGGTGTAGCCTGACAGTGAGGACACTGTCAAGTTTAAGTTTGGAGGTGTGCTCGGTAAGCTTTCTTCCTTCGCATTTATGTGTATATTTCTGCATTTGCATATTTATTTTAAAACCTAAAAAAATTGAAAAATTATAAAAATTATAAAAATTGAAAAGTTCAATTTTGGCCATATTTGACTTAAGTTCAACATGACGGTTGAATAGTAGGGAAAAACTAGATCCTAAACTTAGTAAATTAAAACCCCTAAAAATAACCTTTCTTAAAATTTAACGGTAGAAAATATATGTCCTTGTAGTTTACTTAGAAATAGGCAAAATTTGAGTTCACTTCTTGGGCTAAGTTAAAATAAAGGAAGAGTATTGAAATTTTTATTGAAGTGTAAGTTTGAAAAATAATTCCTAAGCTTAAGTATAAATTCTGAAAATATATGCCCTATAACTTGCACAAACACGCACCTTGTAACTTGGAATAGTAGAGGATACCTTGAAATGCTCTTGTCTAAAATCCTTAGTATGAAGGAAAATAAAATAAAAGTATAAGTGTGAATAAAGAGATATAAAAAAATGAACACTGGTTTTGTAATTACTTAAGGCTGCGTAAAACATATATAGCGAGAGTACTTTATCACCTAGTGCCTTAGACCAACTGGTCTGGGAGTCACTGCTAAAAGCCTTAGGTATTACAAGACGAGGAATTACGCCTTAATGCGCAAACACATTTTGTAATCGGTCGTTAGTACCTCAAGAAGTATTAACGGTCGCATGAAAGATGTGTGAGCAATTTCATCTAAATATTCACCAACTAAAAGTACTTTGGACGATGAACAAGAGTATAAGAGCTTGATTTGAATTTCCAAATGTAGGGGTAATACATACACACACGTAGGGGTATATGATTGGGGTTTGGATAAGAGATAGGAATAAAAAATAGGATTTGTATCTTTAGTAGAGATGATAAAAAATTCCTAAGTTGAGATGGAACTTTAGAAGGAAAACTCAAAAGATGCTAAAAGCTAAATAAATTACAGAACATATACAATCTTAAGTTAAATAATAAGTGAGCGTGAACAATATAGGTTGATAAGTTCTGAGTCGAAGATAATAGAATTTCTTGCTAGAACACCAAATTGAAGAATAAAAGTCAATAGGCCAAATTGATCGGATTTTGTGAGTAGTATCCGCTGAAAACCCTTAGGAGACAACACTCCTCCTATTAGGGACACCTAGAGGTTTAACGGATTGTTGCACGAGCTCAGTGTAATCGCGTTTCCCTGCGAAAGTGAGGTTAGGCTTTTTCGAGAATAAATTAGTTTTGCTCGGGACGAGCAAAAGATAAGTTTGGGGGTATTTGTTCATCTCATAATTTTGTATTATTATATTTCCCATTCTTAATCATTTTACAAATAAATAGGTGTTTTTGATTCATGTCTGCTAAATAGTTGCAGGTTACAGGTTCTCGGAACAATACAGTGAAAATGGTGAAAAGACGCTACAAAAGTGAGACTAAGACCAACAAATAGAAGAATATTTATAATGCCGCCTACAGTTTAAGGAAAAAATGAAGATCAATGAACAGTTCGATTTCATAAAGCACGAAGGCAGCACAAGATTCAAGACTTCAACACGAAGCGAACGGTAAAAGTCCACAACATTCTGCAGTGTGGAAATCTGGAAGAAACTAGAAGATATTCTGAGAAACCAAGTGAGGAAACCAGAAGTAAAATGCAACATGAAAGATACCTGAAGATTTGAGACAGAGACCCACCATACGGCCGTGGATCCGCGACCAAACATGGCTTACGGCCGCGGTTCCGCTGCCGTACTGTGCACGTATCGGTGCATAATGTCGGTAGGTGTCGGTGCGTTGACCAGGCTTCTCTGGGTATTCTTGTAATTCTATATATACTGGTCAGATGTAAACCCTAGGGCTTCTATTATCTATAAATAGAAAGCCTACAGCCTCTTTTGAGGTGTGCCGCTTTTTGGGTGCCTCTTTTGAGAATCCTCTTTTAATTTCTAGATCTTAGATTTTCAATTTCATGTAATCTGTCAAAGAGTGCATTAATAAAGAAGTAAGTTTTTTATCTTGAATTTCTTTTCTGCCGTAGTTGTAATTTTTTTTATCTGCCGTAGTTATAAATTTTTTTATCTGCCATAGTTATTAAATTAAAACCATAAAAAAATGAACTCGTTTATCAATTCCCTAATGAGTGAGTAGTTCCTCACTTTTTAGGTTAGGTTTAGGGAAGGTTTGAGAGATGAAAATCTCTCACCCCTTTCTTGCCCGTTATACATTTTAAAGTAGGACTCTATGCATACATACACACACCGCTCACTATGGCACCCTATCCCACGAGGTAGCGGTGATACCATAGTTAAAGGCCGGTTGTGATTGTTTTCCATAGAGCTTAGGGATAAGAGTTAAGAAAGGACGGACAAGGACCAAGAGAAAGAAACCTAGTTTCTTTCCGATCGTGCTAATCCACTTTGTTAACTATTACCTTAACACCTAAAAAGTTCTTAATTAGGGAAAAGAAAGCGGTGAGAATAATTGATTTTCCAAACTAACCTAATCTTAACACTAGCAAGCTTTTTATAAACTTTTATCTCATTCTTAGATCTTAAAATAAAACACAAAATCTTTTTGATTTAACTCGTTAAAACACAAAGAATAGGAATCCATCTCCCTGTGGACCGACCCGTACTCAACCGGCTAGCTACCAAGCGACGCCGTTATTGATTGCGGTTAATTCTTTGATTTCAAAACACACGTACACAAAATCCTTTCAATCAAGCCCCCTCAACGGCTGTCCTCCAAAATTTATAAAGCCTGGCGACAGGACCAGGAATCGGTGATTAACCAGGACTACTCTCGCCGGCCAAAGAAGCTTAAAGCTCAGCAAGAAAAGAGCCATCTCGTAGTACCACAGAAGATGTCATTCGTCTGGGTGCCCATTGCAACGGCCTCCTCGACTTCAACTGCTCACAAGAGAAGGAGGCCAGAGAAAGCCCCTGTGACCGTGGCAAACCGCAAGGACGTTGAATCTAAACGCCCCAAGTCCGGGAGCATAGTAATACATACCGTTTATATGGCTTCGGAAAAGAAGAAAGCCGTGCTTCTACAGGTCATCGACCGCTTACCCGATCGATAACGAAGGACCAAGAACAACAGCAGCAGAAACTTCAGGAGATGCTGACTGCAATGGCCGCACTCACTGGGCCGAAAGAAAATCCAAAGACCTCAGAGCAGCATCGGGAACAAGAAACTGATGCTGAATTCCTCCGAAGAATGCTCGAGAGGAAAGAAAAAGAGGCCGCGGAACATGCGGCCAACATAAAACGAATGGCTCTTCTATTCCAAGATATGGCCGGGATGATGTTACGGCCGGAACCTCCAGCTGAAGACCCCTCGATTATCATTGAAGACGACAGAGGGGAATCATCGAACCCTCCTCCGGCTTTTTCAGCAGCCAAAGAAGAGAGAATCTCTAAAGCCGCCATAAACGACTACATCGCTCAGCAAATACGAGCTCACCAGGTGAATGAAGCGGCCGGCCAAATTGTTAAAACTGGGCGACCATATCTAGGATGGTACGATCAGATCAAGTATCCGCCAGGATACACGATCCCAAAATTCCACGTATATAAGGGGACGGGAAATCCGCATCAACACGTCGCTCAATTCAGAGCCTTATGTGGTAACACTGGAGGGGACGATAAACTGCTACTTTGCCAGTTTGTCGGTAGCTTGTCAGAAACAGCGTTCGAATGGTACTCTGAACTGCCGAACGACTCCGTCAAAACTTTTGCAGAGATGGAGCTACTATTCACCCAGCGTTTCGCGAGTGCTAGTGAACGCACCACAATAACGGCATTGATCAATGCCAGGGTGAAACCTGGTGAGACATGGATTCAATACGCAATACGATGATGGAATTTATGATCAAAATGTGAGCAGCACATCGAAGAAGCGCCGGCAGTGGGCATGTTCGTAGGCACACTTGATCCTCAAGCAACTATTTCCCAATTTATGATCTTTAAGCCGACCACGTTCCAGGCCCTAATTAACAAACTAGCTCAAATGGACCAGATGGGCCATAGGCCTTCCTCTTCGAAGCCAGAGCCGCGGAATGAAAAAGGGAAAGGAAAAGCGACTTTCGTCGCCAATGCTCAACAGCAGCCCAGTGGTCCAAAATTAACGGATCGACTAGACGAGAGACGACGATACTATAACGAGAAAATGAAGCGCCCTTATTCATTTTCTCCGGACAAAACGAGGAGATTGTTTAAGCTGGCGGTGCGCAACAGGCTCATCAATCTGCCGAATCCAAAACGACCGTTGCAACCTGGCGAGGCTAATAGTCCCAATTATTGCCCCTACCATCTAATGGTAAGCCGTCCAATTGAAGATTGCTTCGTTTTTAAAGGCTGGATCGAAGATCAATACCAACAGGGCAAATTTGCCCTGTCCGAGGATTGGAAGGTAAACCCGCCACAGCCACACACTCCTAAGAAGACGGACACACCGGGGGAATCATGTTCTTTCGTAGAAGAAGCTCCATGGGAGGTCGTTCTTTCAGCCAAGACTAAAAGAATGCTGAAGGATCTCCACACATGCCCGGCAATCAGGTGGAAGAATCCACTGGAACCTGAGATTATCGAGGGATTGCTGAAGCCGCGCCCAACTCCAAAAATTGGTGATGATACTCAAAGCGCTCACACCCAGCCGTCAAAGTCTTTGAAGAAGAAGAAGAAGACCAAAAAGCCCGTGAAGCCTGGTGACAAGCGTACGGACTTGCTAAAACAGATTGACGTGTTGGAAGAATATAATCAAAAAATACGGACTCCAGTCACACTCCAAGAATTTCTCAGCCACGTCCTTGAGGACGGAGATGATGACAATGGAGAAGACTCGTCGGATGAGCCTGAAGATTACGTATCAAGCTGCCATGTGATCTCTCACTCGTCGATAGACGATGAAGAAGCTCCTTACACAGAGAAACTAGAGGCGGATCCTGAGCCGGAACTTCTAGGACCATCAGACGAAATGATCGATGCATTCCTGGACGAAGCTCTTCTTAAAAGAAAAGCTGCTCGAGAGCGTGAGATGGCCATATTTGAAAAGGCCAAACGCCGGCGACTGGACGAAAGGGTTGAAACACTCCCTCCAGATCAAAGTACATCCGTCGCGAATAAAAACAGGTTCAAGACGAGGAAAAGGTTGGCCAAATCCATATCGATGGGGATGAAGCTGCCACCCTCCGAAGGAAACACTCCTGATGAAGCGGATATACATCCTAACTACTATCAATATCATCGAAGGATTACGCACCCTACTGAAGAGTGCATAGCCTTTAAAAACTGGTGGCAGGGATATGTTGCTCACCGGCAATATTTCAAGCGGATGAAGCGCAAAGTTCGTCGGGAGCAAAGAAATACTACCGAGGAGCATAATAGAACGACCGGCAACTGTCACATGGTCGACGCTGGGGGATCGCAAGTTCTCACCTTTGGGAGCGATTCTGATGAAGAAATAGCTCTTGGCCCTCTCTTCAAAGAATCCACCTTGGAAAAAGAGGAAGGACCAAATAGTTGCAAGAACATTCAGCTGCGCAATCGCACATTACCGGAAAAGAATTTTGGACCTGCAAATAAGGGATCCAATAAAAAGGATAAGGGGAAAGAGAAGGTCCCTGAGGATATCGCCCTTGATGACCGAGTCGTCGAAGAGCTGGCCGCCAAGGACCCGCCTAAGAAAGGTAAGGTGGATTACAACGTTCTTGCACACCTGAGGAAGATACCCTCGCAGCTCAGCATTCTCGACGCCCTTTTGTTATCTAAGAAGGCGAGAGACTCTCTGATCAGGGTACTGCAAAAGCCCGAGCAATTCCAAGCTTTCCTCACCGAAGAAAAGATGAAGGACGAGCTGAAAGAAGTGCACGCGGCCGTTATCACCTTCGGCGATGAAGATCTCCTCCTTGGGATGTGCGAGCATAACCGTCCCTTTTATGTCTCCGGATACTGTCATGATATCAAGATAGGCAAAGTCCTGGTTGACAATGGGTCCTCCGTCAATCTGCTCAATGTGAGAGTGTTGAAGGAAATCTGCATGAGCGTTCAGCATCTCGCTCGTGATAAAATCACCATCTCCGGATTTGACTCCCAGTCATCACGGACGCTTGGGTCTGTAATATTGACACTACGCTTTGGGCTGCTTGTCACGGACATCAAGTTTCATGTCATTGATGCCAAGACATGCTACAATGCTTTGCTCGGCAGGCTTTGGTTACACGAGTACAACATTATCCTTTCTACACAACATCAGTGTATGAAGTACTTCAAAGATGGTATCGAGTATACTGTGACGGGGGAGTTGAACCCATTCTCCGTGAACGAAGTCCGCAAATATAAGGATGCCAAGTACTTCCTGCCAGATTTCGAAGACACAGAAAGATGTCGCAAACCGGAGGACAAACAAAAAGCTATCACCACCATTCCGGTCTTCGGGAGCGATACCGAGGAGGGCGAAGAAATAGTTTATTCAGGGCCGCCCCAGTGCAACAAGCCGGGACCGTCCACTCCTATGTTGATCTTCGGTAGCGACTCGGAAGATGAAGTCAATGCCGTATTTTTTGTTTGGCCATCAATTCAAGCCTTTGCTGATGATGATCGGAGTTTGCAAATCGCCATGGTTCCGCGGGAGCATTATAAAGAGCTTGATGCACTTAATACCTATAGTGTGCAGGAACTGCAGACATTCTACGTCACTCCCAGGCGAAAGGGTGAAAAGGCGATCCTATTCTACCGATCCGGGAAAACCAAAGTAGAGAAAGAAATCTGGCATGGCGCGGATTCTACACTTGACAGGCTCCAGCCCATCCGTCTGCCCAGATATTACACAGACGGATTAAAAAAACTGTTGAGGCGCCAAGGCGTACCCCTTAAGCAGACTACTCGACCAGCTCAGTTCTACAACAGGATCTGGGGCGTCCTCGGAACTCAACGAAAGTTGCCTAACGAGAGAATGGAAACGATTGGGCTTGGATATGTTCAATCCAAGAAACGGGAGCGATTCCGCGGCTGCTACGTCATACATGACTTTGATGAAGAAGGAGATGCTCTGTGGGAAGATGTTAACCCTAAACCAAAACGAGCTCCCGTCGTGAAAATGCCAAGCCCATCGTTCGAAGAACAAATGGACAAGCTTATAAGGGAAGCGGGTCAAGGAAAACCTCTCGAAGGTTCTTTAGGCGAGCTGTGGGCACAAGAGAACGATCAAGGGAAGGAGAGAGCCCTCTTCTATCTGAGTCGAGTTCTACTGGGGGCAGAAAGCAACTACTCCCCCATCGAAAAACACTGCCTGGCGTTGATTTTCGCAATAACGAAGCTCAGACACTACGCATTGGCACATGATTTTCGCGATAACGAAGCTCAGACACTACGTGTTGACACAGGATAACTTATCGGCCTCTTAAGGCAGTGAAGGGCCAAGCTATCGCCGACTTCCTCGCTGAGCATCCGATACCTGCCGACTCTCCCTTGAACTGCGAATTTCCAGACGAACACACGTTTGACACGATCGACGGGGAGAGAAGAGAGAATGATACCCAATGGGAACTCTACTTCGATGGAGCATCTTCCATGAAGAAGCGCAAACAAAGCACTCCCATTATCAATTCAGGGGTAGGCCTCATCTTCGTGACACCATAAGGAGGGATAATGCACTTTGCCTTCTCCTTGACAGAGCCGAGGACGAATAATGAAGCCGAGTACAAAGCTTTGATAGCAGGTCTTGAGATCGCTATCGACATGGGAATTGAAAACCTCCTCATATACGGAGACTCACAGCTGGCCGTTAGTCAAGTAAACGGCGACTATCAAACGTGCAAGCCTGAGTTGGTAAAGTACGGCAAGAGGGTACAGCAACTGCTGACTCAAATTCCTTCCTACACCTTGTAAAGAATACCGCGTGCGGAAAATAGCAAAGCGGATGCATTAGCCAAGCTCGCTAAAGAATTGGCCGACGAAAACCTCGATGATGTGAGAATCGTTGTGCAGAGCCGTCGGGTTCTTGCACCGGCAGAAATATCTCCGGAATCTTCCAAAGGAAAGGGAGCGACCGAGCAAACGAACCTACAAATAAAAGACCCGGAAAAGGCTGAGGATTGGAGAGAAGTCTTTATAGACTTCTTCAAATCCCGTCGAACACCTGAAGATGCGTCCTCAAGACATCAGCTCATGAAACGAGCTCTATCGTTTGCCTTCGTCAATGATACTCTGTATAAAAGGTCATTTGATTCTCTGTGGCTAAGATGCCAAGGACCTGAAGAGGCAAGGAGAGTCGTCCAAGAAACTCACGACGGACTCTGCAGTTCTCACCAAGCCGGGCCGAAGATGAAGCTGAAGATCAAAAGGATGGCTACTATTGGCCCATGATGATCCAGGGCTACCTCGAATACGTAAAGCAGTGCCACTCATGCCAGATTCACGGAGATTTTATCCATCAACATCCCAATCCACTACATCCAACGGTGGCTAGCTGGCCGTTCGAAATGTGAGGGACTGACATAATTGGCTCCATCGAACCGGCATCGTCCAGAGGACATCGGTTCATTTTGACAACAACTGATTACTTCTCTGAGTGGGCAGAAACAGTACCGCTGAGGGAGGTGAAAACAGAAAATATACTCCATTTCTTCAAGACGCACGTCAATTATCGGTTTGAAACTCCGCGTCGGATCATCTCCGATAACGGGCCAGTCTACAGAAGCCATAAGATCGGCCGCTTCGCACAACAGTATAACATAGACTGGAGATACTCTTTAGTCTATAATCCTCGAGCTAACGGTTTAGCTGAGTCTTTCAACAAGACCTTGACGAAGATCGTGAAAAAGATGGTTTCTCGAAATAAGAGGGATTGGCATGAGAGACTGCATGAAGCTCTCTCAGCGTATCGAACTACATTCAAAACGGCCACGAACACAACGCCATATGCATTGGTATTCGGCACAGAAGCGGTACTCCCCCTCGAGATAGAGTTACCCTCTCTACGAGTGGCAGTTCACTACGAGCTAACAAACGAAGAAAATGCTCACCTCCGGCTCGAGGAACTCGACGCCCTTGATGAAACCCGGCTCGTGGCGCAACAAAATCTGGAGGCTTATAAAGCAAAGATGACGCGCTCATATGAAAAATTGACTAGGCCGAGAACATTCCGCCAAGGCGAACTCGTGCTAGTGGTTAAAAGACCTATGATCCCCAATCGCGCCAAGCGAGGGAAATTCAAGCCGAACTATGAAGGCCTGTATATCATAGACAAATTCTACCAGGGTGGAGCCTATCTACTCATGGACATGCATGGTGAAAGACCTTTTAGGCCAATAAACGGTCGCTTCCTAAAGAAATACTATGCCTGACGAGTCACGGCCTAGGTCAACGATAGATGACGACGCCTATGTCCGCTCGCTATCTTCCTAAGCCTAAACTCTGTAAGTAGTAGCCGGCTTCCTTTTCGTCGGACCGAAAGGTCCTTAAACTAACGACGGACCGAAACGTCCTTAAACTAACAACAGACCGAAACGTCTTTAAACTAACATTGGACCACTACGTCTTAAAACTGGCGTCGGACCGAAACGTCCTTAAACTAACGATGGACCGAAACGTCCTTAAACTAACAACAGATCGAAATGTCTTTAAACTAACAATGGACCACTACGTCCTAAAACTGGCGTCGGACCGGAACGTCCTTAAACTAACGACGGACCACTATGTCCTAAAACTGGCTGTTGACCGAGACGTCGATAAACTACTACAGACCGCAGCATCCTAAGGCTGACACACACAAAAAAGAGAAGAAAACGGTATGTCCATAAGCAAAATGAGCACGGATGAAAACCCGAAAGGGCTCCATGAGTAAAAACAGCAGGGCTACCGGCGAGTTTTGTGAAAACCCGAAAGGGCGCAATCTCGTTAAAAGACACTTGCAAGGTCCTCTCAGCCTTTTGAGGAGAAACCACCTGCGTGAGATCCTTATGACAAGGGAACAATACACTTAGGGATCCCCACGATTCCTAAGGAGAAATTACACTTGTGGGATCGTCATGACTCGTAAGGAGAACCCTCCTATGAGACCCTCACGGCTCATAGGATTCAAAAGCCTTAAGCTACAGGGATCTGAACCTGTTCTTAAGCAGCCATCACAACCTCCAATGCTGCCCTACAAGCGTCTCGACCCTTGTATACAATCCACGGGCGCGAATAAACATTTCCCTAATAAATTCCCATTCGTGACTAGGGATATGTTTGCACAGTGAACAGCCCTTGTAAGTCCTCTCGACTTATAAGGAGAAAGCCCTCTTGTAAGATCCTTACGACTTACGAGAAGCCATACACTTAGGAGTCATCGCGATTCCTAAGGAGAAAACGCACCTACGAGATCCTTACGACTCGCAGGGAGAAATACCTTTATGAGACCCTTACAACTCATGAAGTCAAAAGCCCTAGTCGACAGGATCCTAACCCTGTTCGCTAAGCCACCTTTGTTCGACATCGACAGAGGCAAATGATGATTCGCTCCTGGCAATATCCCAGTTGTAGCGGTGCTGATGCCGAAATCGGTGTCTAATTCCAAGCTTGCAGCAAAAAGCCAGCGAGCCACACATACATACGAAATAGCCGAAATGATGGGGCAACTTGCATCAGTAAGTAAAAATGTATGCATACAAAAATACCCGAAATGATTGGGCAACTCGCAATAAATAGCAGCGAGTAGAAATAAAAAAATAGCCGAAATGATTAGGCACCGCGAAAAATAGCTGAAATGATTGGGCAGTCATGACCTTCGCGATATAAAAGCAGAAATGATAGAGCATCGCGGAAAGAAATAAAAAAAATTGAAAAGAATGAAACTTTTGCCCTACATGTGATATCACATCAATCCCTGTATACAATCAAGGGGCGCAAACAAAGAAGGAATCACACCTTCCCTCCCCAGACTCTATCAGAAGAAGAAGCCAAGTCTCAACGGTTCACAAAGCAGCCTGGAGATCATTTCAATATCCGTCTCATTTCAACAGACACGACATCAAGAAATCAGAGCTGCAGAAAAATTCCTAATTCCATGACTCGACGATGCACAAACAACCGAGAGTCAACCTTTCCTGGTCACGTGGAACACGGCCTATGTCAATCCTGACCTCGTGGGAAACATCAAGAGCGGAGCCTGGTCCTCGCAGAACACGGCTATGTCAATCAGACCCCGTAGGAAGCATCCATAGTAAATTCCTGGTCACGTGGAACACGGCCTATCAATCCTGACCCCGTGGGAAACGTCCAGAGCGGAGCCTGGTCCTCGCAGAATACGGCAATATCAATCAGACCCTGTGGGAAATATCCAGAGCAAATTCCTGGTCACGTGGAACACGGCCTATGTCAATCCTGACCCCGTAGGAAACGTCCAGAGCGGATCCTGGTCCTCCCAGAACACGGCCTATATCAATCAAACCTCGTGGAAAGCATCCAGAGCAAATTCCTGGTCATGTAGAACACGGCCTATGTCAATCCTGACCCTATGGGAAACGTCCAAAGCGGAGCCTGGTCCTCGCAGAACACGGCTATGTCAATCAGACCCCGTGGAAAGCATCCAGAGCAAATTCCTGGTTACGTGGAACACGACCTATATCAATCCTGACCCGTGGGAAACATCCTGAGCGGAGCCTGGTCCTCGCAGAACACGGCCTATGTCAATCAGACCCCGTGGGAAGCATCCATAGCAAATTCCTGGTCACCTATGTCAATCCTGCCCCGTAGGAAACGTCCAGAGCGGATCCTGGTCTTCGCAGAACACGGCCTATGTCAATCAGACCCCGTGGGAAGCATCCAGAGCAAATTCCTGGTCATATGGAACACGGCCTATGTCAATCCTGACCCCGTGGGAAACGTCCAGAGCGGATCCCGGTACTCGCAAAACACGACCTATGTCAATCAGACCCCGTGGGAAGCATCCAGAGCAAATTCCTGGTCACGTGGAACACGGCCCATGTCAATCCTGATCCCGTGGGAAACGTCCAGAGCGGAGCCTGGTCCTCACAGAACACGGCTATGTCAATCAGACCCCGTGGGAAGCGTCCAGAGCAAATTCTTGGTCCTCGCAGAACACGGCTATGTCAATCAGACCCCGTGGGAAGCATTCAGAGCAAATTCCTGGTCACGTGAAACACGGCCTATGTCAATCCTGACCTCGTGGGAAACGTCCAGAGCGGATCCTGGTCCTCGCAGAACACGGCTATGTCAAACCGACCCCGTGGGAAGCATCCAGAGCAAATCCTGGTTTCGTGGAACACGGCCTATGTCAATCCTGACCCCGTGGGAAACGTCTAGAGCGGAGCCTGGTCCTCGCAGAACACGGCTATGTCAATCAGACCCTGTGGGAAGCATCCAGAGTAAATTCCTAGTCACGTGGAACACGGCCTATGTCAATCCTGACCCCGTGGGAAATGTCCAGAGTAGAGCGTGGTCCTCTAAGAACACGGCTATGCCAATTAGACCCGGTGGGAAGCATCCAGAGCAAATTCCTAGTCATGTGGAATACGGCCTATGTCAATCCTGACCCCGTGGGAAATGTCCAGAGTGGAGCCTGGTCCTCGCAGAACACGGGTATGTCAATCAAACCCCGTGGGAAGCATCCAGAGCAAATTCCTGGTCACGTGGAACACGGCCTATGTCAATCCTGACCCCGTGGGAAACGTCCAGAGCGGAGCCTGGTCCTCACAGAACACGGCTATGTCAATCAGACCCCATGTGAAGCATCCAGAGCAAATTCCTGGTCACGTGGAACACGGCCTATGTCAATCCTGACCCCGTGGGAAACGTTCAGAGCGGTGCCTAGTCCTCGCAGAACACGGCTATATCAATCGACCCCGTGGGAAGCATTCAGAGCAAATTCCTGGTCACATGGAACACGGCCTATGTCAATCCTGACCCCGTGGGAAACGTCCAGAGCGGATCATGGTCCTCAAAGAACACGGCTATGTCAATCAGACCCCGTGGGAAGCATCCAGAGCAAATTCCTGGTCACGTGGAACATGGCCTATGTCAATCCTGACCCCGTGGGAAACGTCCAGAGCAGATCCTGGTCCTCGCAGAACACGGCTATGTCAAATCGACCCCGTGGGAAGCATCCAGAGCAAATTCATGGTCACGTAGAACACGGCTTATGTCAATCCTGACCCCGTGGGAAACGTCCAGAGCGGATCCTGGTCCTCGCAGAACACGGCTATGTCAAACCGACCCCGTGGGAAGCATCCAGAGCAAATTTCTGGTCATGTAGAACACGGCTAATGTCAATCCTGACCCTGTGGGAAACGTCCAGAGCGGAGTCTGTTCCTCGCAGAACACGGCTATGTCAAACCGACCCCATGGGAAGCATCCAGAGCAACTCCTGACTCCGTGAAATGCGGATAATGGTAACCTCACCCATCACTTACGGGTCCTCACGACTCGTAAGTGAGAAAACTCTCTTGTGAGATTCTTACGACTCTCAAGAGAAAAACACACTTAGGAATCCTCACGATTCTTAAGGAGAAATTACACCTATGGGATCCTCTCGACCCATAGGGAGAAATACCTTTATGAGACCCTCACGGCTCATGGAGTTGAAAAGCTTTAGGCAGCAGATCTGAACCTACTTTCTAAGCCATCACTACCTCTCGAAGAATTCAAAACGGAGTACTCTCTCTATCATCTACAGGCTACGCTTACTAAGGTAACACGCCGACAATAGAGAAAAGAGGAGAAAGCGACAAGGAGAACATTCGATTTGCATTCGGTTAAACGTTTAAAGCATACCCGTGCAAAAGATTTAGTCCGTAAGATAAACACATGGAAACGAGGAATTTGCTATTCATACTTTGAAAAGTTCTTAAAATAATGAAAGCAGTAAATAAAAACATCACCAAGATGATTACAATGGCAAGACATCAAATTCAGGACACGGATTGAGAAATTCAAAGGTGAGGCCATCCAAAAAATTTTGAGCCTCTCGGACCATCTTCGTGTGCATCCTTTAACGATCACAAAAGCGTCAGGATCCCCACTGATGTCCTCCACGCTTCGATAGGCAGCAAGTATTGCCGCCTGCTGAAAAGCTCGATGCAGGATATCAACAAGGTTGTCTCGTCTTTTCTTGAAGATTAGGCCCACCAGATACACCGAGTGCACCTTATCTTCGGCGTCGTCCAATGCCTTAAGTGGCATGCCTAGAAAGAATAAGGGGAGAGCCTCCCAGATCGCTCTCACAATAAGCTTCAAAAGGGAGGAACGACGGGGAAGCAGCCGACCATTGTATGCATCAAAGCGGCCCATAATTTCAGCACATTGGGCATTTGTGAATTCTTGGTTTTGGGAATGACCGAGTGCGCGAATGTCCCCGTAAGAAATAATCTCGTCAAAGTCATACATGTGAGCGTCCATAATCGTCTGAAAAGGAAAATCAGTGAGAGTTAGTGGACAGACTGATTAAGAAAAGCTTATTGAAGCAGATACGGGATTTAAACAACTCTTGATATCCCCAAAGTGGGAATAAGTGCTAATTAAATCACCCAATGGATTTATTTCTGTGAAGTTAAGAGAGAAATCCTAAAAAGGTCCCTCAGACCAAGGAGTTAAACTCCTCGAGAGCAATGCTCTGCATATAGGAGTGACACCTGTCAAAGTCAGTTATGAAAGAAATTTTAAAAAAAAATCCCGGGAATTCTAAAGGGTCATGCTCTGTAAAGAGGATGAAATGGTCCATCAAGAAGCCCTGAAAGCAAAGCTTTCGGCAGAAGTTAAAACTTCAAAATCTTTAAAGATCTATAAAGTGAATTCCAAGAATTCTTCATCAATGGGTCGAAAGAAATCCTAAAAAGGTTTTCTTTTTCAGATCCACGATCCAAATAGAGCAAAGCTCCGATAACGAATTCGAATCTCACCAATAAGAAAATATCTGACAGGGATTTCTTAAAGAAGAGAGCAATGCTTTGAAGGAGAAATAATTCTCAGAAAAGAAAATGAACAATGGTCATTTTAGAGGGCCAAAGGCCATATTTATAAGCATTGAGAGCCGTTTCAACTTCCAAAGGTTGATCTAATGGCAGAGATACTTCCACCATTGCACTCGCGTGTGGGCCACGTAAGCGCAACGATGGGGGGCATTTGTTTCCCCAGTCAGAGCAAAGTTCTGTTCAAATTCCAAGATTTAAAGCGAAGCAACGCTTTGTTAAAAGTGCTAGCATCAAATGCGCCAGCACTAAGAATCAAAGACTTTGAAGTGGTGCTCACGTGCAAAGCACGGGAGCGCTAAGCGCCAAGGGAGCTAGGCGCCAGAAGCGCTTCACTCTCACAAGAATTACTCACGCCTGTTTATAACGGTGTAAGTTTTATAGCGCATATGCGCCTAACAGAATAAGAACAAAAAGAAGTAAAATATGAGAAACACTTGGCAGATAACGACAAAAAGAAAGAAAACAAATTAATTAAACATTTTATTGCAGTGGAAATAAAGCTCCAAACATGGAGTCAAATGGACAAGGGTTTACAAACATATAGTTAAAATTATCTAATTCCCTCACTGTCTTTTCCACCATGTCAAAGCGGCGATCTTCGCGAGGAGTAGCTACCCATCGGTTAGCACCGCATTCACTAGCAAAAGCAGAAATGACGACATGGTGAGCCCGTATTTGGGTCAGCAACTGAATAGAACAGTCCCTCAGGGCTTTCGTGATCAAGTGCGTCTCGAAGAAACACTCGATCTTGTCTTCAGCAGCATCAAGCATCGCTGGGGTTATCTCCGCCGGAGGAAGGGGAATGTCAGCGAGCACGGACATAAGGATTCCGAAGCCAAATAGAGTTGGGAGGGAGAGGAGATCCTACACGAGTCAAAAGCTCGTGCAGCGCCGAGTCGCATTGGTCGTCTGTAAGAGCAGGATCCACCAAGCGCGCAACAAAGCGAGGAACAATGTCCTGAATGAGCACTTCCCATGGTTGTCGACGAGCATGTGGGCGGTTACGAGCCATAATTAAGATGGTTCTTTAGAGATGAGAAAAGAGAGAAGCTTTGCTTCAGATTGTAAAGTCTAGGCACATAAAAATTTTGTGCACAGTGGAGCTATTTCCAAGACCTGGGAAATGAAAGTTCTGGGGAATACAAGTTTGGCTTAAAAGGAAGGTGAAAAGACACCTCCAATAAAGCAACGCTTTAGAGGCAGCGCCAAAAGCGCTGCACTCTAAGCAGCACACCATGGGTGCGGTAGCGCTAAGTGCGCGGCGCTCTAAGCAGCGCACCACGTGCAAAGCACGGTGCGCTAGCGCGATGTGCGCTGCCCTTTAAGCAGCGCACCACGTGCAAAGCACGGGTGCGCTAGCGCTGGAACTAAAAGCTCCCCACCGTTAGATCAAAAATCTAATAATAATGATAAATCATTAATTAATCAAAATTAAATTCTATTAAGGAAAGATTCCTCAAAATCTTTCCAAATAACAAGATTGTGCTCTGTAAATCAGAGCACCGTTGGATCAATGATCCAATGGTAAATAAAAATTACCAAATTACAGAACAAATTCTGTAAGGGGGAAAGATTTCCCAATCTTGGTAAAAAAACAAGAAGATTATTTTCTATAAACCAGAAGCCCTTAGATCAAAGATCCGACGATGGTAAATTCCCCAAATCAATTGGAGAAAAGACCTCCTTAACTGATTGAACAAACCATCTTGCCCTATATAAAGGCCCCGAGACTTTAAGTCTCAAAAAGAGAGGAACCCCCCCATAAATTTTGAGAAAATCTCAAGAAGAAGAAGAAGCTCTCGGCAAAAAAAGACAATTCTTTTCAAGGTAAAAAAAAGAATAGAAAGACGAAATCGTCTCAATATAAAAAGAATTATTTACTTCTTTCACAGATCATAGATCTATAAGACAAATTGTCTTTCACAAAAGAGATTATGAACATCCCATTATAAAGGGGGAGAATTATTCAATTCTCTCAGGATCACAGATCCATAAAGGCAAAGCCTTTCATCAAAAAGAGATTGAAATATCTCCTATAAATTAAGAACTTTTGTTCTTAGAATCTTGAGACAAAGTCTCTTATCGAAGAAAAGATAACCTTCAGAGCACAAAGTTAATCTAATAAGAGCCTTAGCGCTCCTAATCTAATAAGAGCCTTAACGCTCCTAATTCAAAAGTTCCTTAGTTCTCTTCTCCTAGCGCAAAGCGTTGCAGTGCCATAGCGCTTCAAACACGACGTACTGCGCTCATTGGCTAGCGCTCAGCGCTAAGCACGCCACGTGCTCTTCACATGTACGCTGCATTACTAAAAGCGCTTCGCGCTCATTATATGGCACCAGCGCCAGACGCCTCAACGCTTCAACTATAGCGCATCAGGGCTCTACATCTAGCGCAAAGCGCTAAGCGCAACAGCGCACTTTATCAACGCTTTAACCATAGCGCACTGCGCTCATCGACTGGCGCTAGTGCCAAGTGCACCACATACTTTTATGTGCGCTTGGACAGAACATAAACTGTTCTTTGAATAAGCCTGGAGCTATGATAAATGCACAACATTCAACTGAAGATAAAACATTATCAGAGACCAAACTAATACTTAGCATTTTTAAGGAGATTGGGCTCAAACAAACATCTAACAACTCAAAAAACAAATGTTGAACATTGTAATTGAATGGACTTAGCCCAAATTGGCCATAAATCCTCAATTCAGTTTAATTGAGTTCTCATGCTCATAAATCACAGATCTTAGTCCCAATTGGACTACAGGTCTCTCAACACACATCGGTTTAAGGGTACATCTCTGAACTCCTCTGATATTTGTCATTGTAATCCTTCAACGTCTTCAGAGAGGTGACGTGTCCCAACAACCATACATTTCATGGACCGTGGGATCCTTAAGACCACGGATTATGATGTCCTTAACCTTGACTATGAGGTCTTTAAACTCACAGACTATGATGTACTTAACCTTGACTGTGGGGTCTTTAAACTCACGGACTATGATGTCCTTAACCTTGACTGTGAGGTCTTTAAACTCACGGACTATGATGTCCTTAACCTCGGACCGAGATGTCCTTAAACTAACATTGGACCGTAATGTCTATAAACTAATTGACCGCAATGTCCCTAAACTAAACAATAGAGCCCAATTGCTCTCTTGTTGGATATAAATGATCCTGTTCAGTTGATCTTAGTCTAAAAAATAGACTAACGTATCCTTAACATACATTTAAGTTGATCTTAGTCCTATATGAAACTAACGTATCCTTAAACCCAACCCCTAAAACCCAAATCTAAGAAGATACAGATTTGGACTAATCCACGCCCTTCGGGCGACAACATAAATTAGTCTCCGTATACAATCCACGGGCAACCAAAAACAAAACAAACACCCACGACACGAAGTGACCATCTGGAGAAGAAGAAAGTGGTTACCGCGATGCGGTAGCGTAATTATCTGCAGGGGCTTGCGCCTGCAGGGAAGAGGGTCCCCACAATAAAACCCCCCTCAAATGAGGGGGAATCTGATGAAGTCTGCTATATCGGTCGCATCCGTTTAAACCTTCGATACATGGTGTCATAAATCAACTTGGCATCTTCGGAGAGGTGGATGGATAGCACTAATTAGCATCTGCCCCGAAATTCAGGCAAGACGGACCCGCGCGGTTGCGTCTCCGTGTTTTGGCGGGGAACAGAGTGGACGTAGTTTCTGGTGCGCCGTTTCATCGCCGGGAACTCCTAGGGTTGTTTCTGGAGTTTCGCCTCTTTGTTCACTTCAAATGCACACTAGGGTTTCTAGGAATTTCTTGAGAGTTTGCTCAGAATTTTGGGGTGAGGGGGTAATGTGTAGGGGTTGTATTTATAGGGTTAGGCTAGGGTTAGGGTAGATGAAAAGTTAAAATGAAAAAATGTGATAAATTGTATTAAAAATGTAATAAAAGTGGAGTAATTGGTGGTTTAAAAGAGCTCTGGAAATGGTCTGAGGAAATAAATTATACAGGTGTTCAGGAGAGATGAAAAGACACATTTTTCATGTTGGGGTCGTCGCCGAAATCGGCCGAATCGGCCGTGGCTCGACCGTGACCCGGTCGGAGGCCTGAGTCGGCCGAGTCGAGGCCGAGTGGGCCGATTTCCGGCCGAGTCAGGCGGCCGGAATCCCCCCCGACGGTTCATCTATCCTCTGGCAATGTTACATTTTTGAGTGTAGTGCGGTTTTTGTGAGATATGCACGTGTAAACTCTTAGTATTCTAAAAATTCAAAACAAAATAATATTAAAAATAATATGGGGTATGGGATTTGAACTCTGGTGGCTTGATTCGCTAGTGCAAGGTATTACCAATGAGCCATAAGTTCCTTCTTGCTATTAATTAGCAAAATAAGTATTTAACTTGTGCTCAGGCAAAAGTACCCCTTTCTTTAAATTTGGAAAAATTTGCACAGAAAGTTGTACAGGGAATTTGGGATTGTTACATTCTACCCTCCTTATAAAATTTCGTCCTCGAAATTTATAAAAGGAAAGTGTAACAGATTCAAGAAAAGTTTGGTGACTGTAGTATTAATAGTGTATGAAAAATAACAAGGTGGTGCAAGGGTTTTAAAAATGTGAAAGAGACTTAGTAGTGTTACCTTGATCAACTGTCTTGGCTTCTATGGCTGCTAAGGTGTAAGCCTGTCGCCGTGGCACGTTCCTCCTAGCCGGAGGCACATTCCTCTGTTTTCGAGGCATGTTCCTCAGTGCCTGATGGAATTGGCGATTTGGCTGTGCAGGAAATCCACGTGGAGGTGGTGCTGGGAGTGCAGGACGAGTTGCAGGAGTCTGGATAGTTGGCCGCTGCGGGTAGTTGGTGGGTGTGTGAGCTGAGTTGCGTCTATAAGGACAGTTTCCAATTCCGTGATTGGACGCGCCACAAACTAAACATAAGCTTTTTGCGCGCCTACAATCCTTCCACAAGTGTCCCTTTCTCCTGCAGTAGTAGCAGAAGTCTAGACTGGGACGGTTGTTCGGTACTCCGGGTCGCCTTGGCACAAAAGGTGGCCATGACGAGGCTCCTCCTGGCATCTGGGTGGCAAAGCTCTTTATACCGGTTGCTTCTGCTTCTGATCGGTTCACTAATATAACAGTCTGCTGCTACAGTCCAACCAGGAGGCTTCGAATTTCCTCAAGCAGAACCGTCTGCTCGTTGGGTGGAGCAGGAACGGTAGGTATGGGTGGTAGTGGTGGAAGTGTGTTGTTGAACTTGGTACTGGTGTTGTTTGGGGAATCCATAACCTTGAAAGAAAAATTTAGGTTAAGACAGATTCAAAGTATATGATTCAAAGAATATGAAATGATAGGATTCAAGGGGTATGAATTGTAAAGAATGTTTTAGTTCCTGGTTCTTGTGTTTTATATTGCTAGGGTTCCATACAGCTCTGACCCGCATGGGCCACCAACAAAACCTGTCACGCCCCGCTTCCTAGTATACGGGCAGAGGACGTGACGAGGCTGCTATGTATTTACTGTGAAGTAAATACGCTAAGCGTATTTAAGCAATATAAAATAAAAGCACAAGAGATAAGATATAATAAAACAACAACTTTATTTATTCACATTCTTTCTGTACAATGCATAGAAAGTAAATACAACTGAATAAAAAGCAATGCCTAAACAATGGCATAACAGAAATGAAAAGTACTGAATGGAAAGTGTACAATGAACTAGAGCTCGGGGTCTTCACTGAATTGGTACAAGTATTCAGCAGTGGGCTCAATCTCTGACGTGTCCAGATCACCTGACGACATTCAAAGAAGAAAGAAAGAGAATGTCGTCAGCGAACAGATCGCTCGGTAAGTCCCAAAGATAAGGGAGAAATAGAATAGACAGAGTAAGAAGGCATCTTTTAAAGTTGTATTATATTGTTATAATATTGTGTTAACACTGTTGTTTGTAGCTTGGTACAGAAGGATGCCAGTGTATACGAGAGGGGTCCCTATATGCTAGAGACCAGGGCAAATAGAATGTACAAGGAACCGTTGGGCCACGGTACAGCAACAACGGAATATAGGTTAGGTGTCTTAATCTTACTGTCTCGTTCCACTTCTAACACATTCCGTACCAATCTACCCCTTAAACTCCGAGATATATTGTTTGTATTGTATTGTATTGTCTTGTAATATAGATTGTATAATTGGATGACTTTACCGAAAACCATGATATCAGTATACGGATGTAAGTATAGAATCATGTAAATGGATGTAACTGGAGTATCATGTAAATAGATATATATCCATAGTTCGGTTCAGTCAAATTGAATAGATGGATTCATGGATTCATGTTGAATTATAATATTGTAGATTGTAGATTGTCGATTGTCGATTGAAGATTGTACTTGAATCACATTCAATTCAGATTATAATGAGACTCACTCTGAGTCAGACAATTAGAAAAGTAAATTGAAGTCCTGATTGTTTTGATGTTATCGGTAACTGCTGCACATGAGCGGCAGGATTTGTCTCTTTTTCAAAGACGATTACCGTATTGGTAACACCGTTGTTAAGTTGTCTACCTTAAATAGGAAAGCACCCACTTCTCCGGTTCCCTGAGGCTCAAGAGATTGGTCCCGCTTAAACCTATGTTTACTAGGGTCCTTAGGGTAATTTATAGAACTTGAGGGGGTTTTATGTAAAAATACTATTATATACTTTTCAAAATACTCCCCAGGGCACGAGTGTGAAACTATGGCCTGCTCTCCGGAAAGTGAGGAAGTATTTAGTTATCGTCTTTAGAGTTGTAATGAATGTAGATTTTATATTGTGATATTTCTAGTGAAAATATCCTAAATTCATAATAAAGGTTATTTATTTGTAATATTGACTTGTATGGAATTCATGGTATATTAATGTAAGGTGATTCTTGTGATTTTTGAAAAGAGTTGGAATATTTATATTATCATAAAATAGATATTTTAATTATACATATATATATTTATATAAAAATAATTTTTAATATATATTATATTTCTAGAAATCTCATTTTCGTAAGATTTTGTATTTTGTAAATCTTTCGAGACTGAATGCCCCTTGCGGGGGTCTGAATCTCGCACTACTAAGCCCGAGGATGTGCGATAATCCGCACCATCCCGAACGGGTTCCCCAAATTGGGTTGTAGCGGCGCTTTGCAAAGATTTGTGTAAAATACTTAATCCTTTAGAAAATGGTTTTATTAATTCATGGTATTTATTTGAAATGGTTCGTTTTCCGTATTCTATGTTCCCAAAAGTATTGTGCTATATTTCATATGAGTGTTGTGAGGAGATATGTCATTACCTCGTGATCTGCTTAAAGATATAGCAAGTTTGTGATGTTCAAATGTCGAAAATGAAACTATATGGTATTTTAATGAAAAAGTACGGTAAAATGGAAATAGCAATTTCTTTTGATATGGAACTTGTTCAATATAATTTATTAGTGTTTAATAGTCAATATGTAATGGTTTAACAAGATTGTATTAAAGAAAAGTGAGAGTTTTAGAAAGAAACCGAATCGGAAATCGGATTTGCTCCGATTCCGTCGGGTTTTGTAATTCCGTATTTTCAGAAAGAGCAGAGCAGGGGGAAGGTGGGACTTACGGGTTTAGCTTAAAGTGGAGAGGGAGAAGGAGTGGACATAGTTTCCGGTGCGCCGTTTCGTTGCCGGGAACTCCTAGGGTTGTCGCCGGAAAATTCGCCGGTGCTTCGCCTCTTTGTTCACTTCAAATGCACACTAGGGTTTCTAGAAATTTCTTGAGAGTTTGCTCAGAATTTTAGGGTGTGGGGGTAATGTGTAGGGGTTGTATTTATAGGATTAGGCTAGAGTTAGGGTAGATGAAAGGTTAAAATGAAAAAATGTGATAAATTGTATTAAAAATGTAATAAAAGTGGAGTAACTGGTGTTTTAAAAGAGCTCTGGAAATGATCTGAGCAAATAAATTATACAGGTGTTCAGGGGAGATGAAAAGATACATTTTTCATGTGGGGGTCATCGCCAAAATCGGCCGAATCGGCCCTGACTCGGCCGTGACCTGGTCGGAGGCCTGAGTCGGCCGAGTCGAGGCCGAGTTGGTCGATTTTCGGCCGAGTCAAGCGGCCGGAAACTCCCCTGACGGTTCATCTATCCTCTGGCAATGTTACATTTTTGGGTGTAGTGGGGTTTTTGTGAGATATGCACGTGTAAACTCTTGGTATTCTAAAAATTCAAAACAAAATAATATTAAAAATAATGTAAGGTATGGGATTTGAACTCTGGTGGCTTGATTCAGCAGTGCAAGGTATTACCAATGAGCCACAAGCTCCTTCTTGCTATTAATTAGCAAAATAAGTATTTAACTTGTGCTCAGGCAAAAGTACCCCTTGTTTCCCCCAATCAGAGCATAGCTCTATTCAAAATTCAAAATTTTAAATAAAGCAACGTTTCTTATGCAGCGCCAAGTGCGCTGCGCTCTAAGCAGCGCACTATATGCAAAGCACGTGTGCTCTAGCGCTAAGAGCGCTGCACTATAAGCAGCGCACCACGTGCAAAGCACGTGTGCGCTAGCGCTAAGAGCGCTGCACTTAAGCAGCGCACCACGTGCAAAGCACGTATGCGCTAGCGCTAAGTGCGCTGCACTCTAAGCAGCGCACTACGTGCAAAGCATGGGTGCGCTAGCGCTGGAACTAAAAGCTCCCCACCGTTAGATCAAAGATCCAATAATAATGATAAATTATTAATTAATCAGAAACAAAATTCTGTTAAGGAAAGATTCTTCAAAATCTTTCCAAATAATAAGATTGTGCTCTGTAAATCAGAGCGCCGTTGGATCAATGATCCAATGGTGATTAAAAATCACCAAAATACAGAGTAAATTCTGTATGGAAAAGATCTCCCAATCTTTTCGAAAACAAGAAGACTGCCTTCTGTAAATCAGAAGCCCTTGGATCAAAGATCCAACGGTAGGGAAATCCCTAAATGAATTGGAAAAAAGATCTCCTTAACTGATTGAACAAATCAGCTTGCCCTATATAAAGGCTCCCAGACTCCAAGTCTCAGATATACAGAAGTATAAAGAGGAACCCCCCCATAAGCTATAAGAGATCTCAGAAAGAAGAGCCAAGCTCTCAGAAAAAGAAGAAGTTTGTTCAAGGTAAAAAATGAAAGAGATGAAATCATATCATAATTAAAAAGAAGAATTCACTTCTTTAAAGATCATAGATCTACAAGACCAAGGTCTTTTACAAAGAGATCAAAAGATCTCATCATAAAACAAAATGAAGAATATAATTCTTCTCACAGATCATAGATCTACAAGACGAAGGCCTTTTATACAAAGAGATCATGAACATCTCATTATAAAAAGGGGGGAGAATAAGTTAATTCTCTTAAGATCACAGATCCATAAAGGCAAAGCTTTTCATCAAAATAAGAGATTAAAACATCTCCTACAAAATAAGAACATCTGTTCTTAAAACCTTGAGACAAAGCCTCTTATATAAAAAAGAGAATTTAATTCTCAGGTCGCAAACTGATCTAAGTTGCATAAAAGAAGAGTCTTAGCGCTCCTAATTTAAAAGAGCCTTAGCGCTCCTAAAGAGCTTTAGCGCTCCAAATATAGCGCACTGCGCTCTTTGACTGGCGCTCAGCGCCAAGCGCACCGCGTGCTCCTCTTGTGTGCGCCACTTAATAGTTAGCGCTTTGCGCTCTTGAACTAGCGCTTTGCGCTCATGGACTGGCGCTCAGCGCCAAGCGCACCACGTGTCCCTCACAGATTAACGCAATGCGCTCATTATCTGGCGCTTAGCGCCAAGCGCACCACGTGTCCCTCACGTATGCGCTACTCGGCAGAAGCGCACTGCGCTCTTTGACTGGCACAAAGCGTCAAACACACCAAGTGCTCCTCACGTGTGCGCTGATAGAACATAAAGTGTTCTTTAATAAGCCTCAGAGCTATGATTATTGCTCAGCACTAAAAGACAGAAATACTGTCAGAATCCAAATCAATGCTCAGCATTGTTAAAAGGGCCAAGCCCAAATAAATGCTTCAACAGCCCAAAATAAATGTTAAACATTTTAACTTGATTGGACTTAGCCCAAAATTGGCCATAAGTTCTCAACTTAGATTAATTGAGCCCATATGCTCATAAATCTTTTAACAGACCTTAGTCCCAAATTGGACTACAGATCTCCTAACCAACCTTGGTTCAAGGGTACATTTCTTCACTCCACTGATATTTGTCGTTGTAATCCTTCAACGTCTTCTGAGAGGTGACGGGTCCCGACAACCATACATTCCATAGACTATGACGTCTTTAAACTGGACTGTGGGGTCCTTAAACCCACAGACTATGATGTCCTTAACCTTGGACCGTAATGTCCTTAAACTAACATCGGACCGTGATGTCCTTAAACTAACGACGGACCACCATGTCCTTAAACTGATAATGGACCGCAACGTCCCTAAACTAAACAATAGAGTCCAAATGCTCTTTTGTCAGATCTAAACGATCCCGTTAAGTTGATCTTAGTCTAAAATTAGACTAACGTATTCTTAACAAACGTTTAAGTTGATCTTAGTCTCAAATGAGACTAACGTATCCTTAAACCCGACCCCAAACCCAAATCTAAGAAGATACGGATTTGGACTAATCCACGCCCTACGGGCGACAACATAAATTAGTCTCCGTATACAATCCATGGGCAACCAAAAACAAAACAAACACACACGACACGAACTGACCATCTGGATAAGGAGAAAATGGTTACAACGATGCGGTAGTGTAATTAACTGCAGGGCTTGCGCCTGCAGGGAAGAGCGTCCCCACAATAAAAAAACCCTCAAATGAGGGGGAATCTGACGAAGTGTGCTACATCGGCCGCATCCGTTTAAACCTTTGATACATGGTGTCATAAATCAACTTGGCATCTTTGGAGAAGTGGACGGATAGCACCAATTAGCATCTGCCCCGAATTCAGGCAAGACGGACCTACGCGGTCGCAACTCCGTGTTCGGCGGGGAACAAATTCTGGCACGCCCGGTGGGACCTCTTCCTCTTTCCACTCCACACTTCGTGTGTCGTGTTCGCAACAAATCGCGGTTTAATATGGTTGCTCTTGGGTTCGAGGTACTAAGATTTGGTTTTGCTCTCGTGCAGAAAAAAGAACATCAATGGCCTCTAACTGCTCCAGCTGCAATTGCAACTCCCGTTCCACATCATCTGGAGGTATCCCTGTTCAAGATGCCAGTGGAGCAAATAACTCAGGCCACCACTGGGTTGTTCTTTGGGACCATGATCCCACCGATGAGCTTCAATGCCCCGCTGCTGTCGCAAGAAGCCCCAAAGAAGTCGGTCTTTGATCGACTTACCACTGCCGCGGCCCCTCTCAACGGGTCGCCCAAATCCAATGCCTCAGTTTTCAATAGACTGGGCCAAAGCGCCAACAAGCTCGCGATACCTGAAGCAGCCATCCCAAAGCGGATAGCCATCCCGTCTCAAGCGGACGAAATCATCAGAGAGGCTTCTTCTACCAAGAAGTCAGTCTTCACAAGGCTGGCCATTCCGGCTCCCGCTCCAAGCAAAGTCCTCAAAGCTGCTTCCTCTGCCCAGAGGTCTATCTTTGATAGATTGGACATTGCTGCTCAACGGACATCGGTCTTTAAGAGGCTGACGTCGGGGACAACCCTTCGCCAAGACAGGGGGCATGATGAAGTCACCCCTACAGCTGAGATGATCCCATCCACACGACATGCTCGCCGTCATCACTGGCGCCGAGTAAGGAAGGCTGGGGGAAATTCCCCTTCCAGACTGACTCCGGCGGCTCCAACGGTGGAAATCGATAATGCTGTTCTAAATGGGAACAGCTTTGAACCACTAAGGAGGGTGCGCAAAAACTCTCCGACTGCCGTGCTAAAGGGATCTCCTCCACCTGTGGAGAATGTCCCAAAGACAAAGCTAGAGCAGCCCCCTCAGCGGCTGTCCTTTGAAATTTTCAAAGTTTGGCGTCAAGTCCAAGACTCGGTGATTGATCAAAATTACTCTCGCCGACAGAAAAAGATGAAGGTTCGGCAAGAAGAGAACCATCCTGTCAAGCCATAGAAGGCAACGGCTACTTGGGTGCCCACTGCAATGGCCCCCTCAACTTCGACCGCCCACAAGAAGAGAAGGCCGGAGAAAATCTCTGCGTCTGCAACGAATCGCAAGACCGCGAACCCAAATGCCCCAAGTCTGGGGGCATGGTGGTGCACACCGTCTATATAGCATCCGGAAGAGAGGATAGCCGTATCTCCACAGGTCATCGACCGCTTACGCGATCAGTGATTAAGGCTCAGGAGCAATAACAACAAAAGCTCCAAGAGATGTTAACAGCTATGGCCGCACTCACGGGAACGAAAGCAAGCCCGGAGAAATCCTCGGAGCAGCGCCGTGAGCAGGAAACTGATGTTGAATTCCTTCGGAGAATGCTTAAGAAGAAGGACAAAGAGGCCGCGGAAAAAGAGGCCAATATAAAACAAATGGCCCTTCTATTCCAAGATATGGTAGGCATGATGATCCAGTCGGACCCTCTAGCTGAAGATCCTCCAATAATAATTGAAGATGATAGAAGAGAGACATCAAATCCTCTACCAGCTCTGTCAACAGTCAAGGAGAAGACGGTCTCCAAAGCTGCCCTGGATGATTATATCGCTCAGCAAATACAAGCTCATCAGGTGAGCGAAATGGCCGGGCAGATCGTTAAGACTGGACGACCCTATCCGGGCAGGTATGACCAAATAAGGTACCCACCGGGATACACGGTCCCCAAATTCCACGTATATAAGGGGACAGGAAATCCGCATCAGTACGTTGCTTAATTCAGATCCTTGTGCGGCAACACTGGAGTTGATGATAAGCTACTGCTCCGCCAGTTTGTTGGCTGCTTGTCGGAGACGGCATTTGAGTGGTATTCCGAACTCCCAAATGACTCTGTCAAGACATTTGCAAAGATGGAGTTGTTATTCACCCAACATTTTGCGAGCGCCAGCGAACGTACCCCAGTCACGGCATTGATCAATGCCAGGGTGAGGGAGAAACTTGGGTCCAATACGTGATACGGTGGCGGAATCTATGGTCGAAGTGCGAACAATGCATCGAAGAGGCACCTGCGATAGGCATCTTCGTGGGTACTCTCGACCCTCAGGCGACCAGTTCCCAATTCATGATGTTCTTCAAGCCGACCACTTTCCAGACCTTGATTGACAAGCTAGCCCAAATGGATCAGATGGGTCATAGACCATCTCCTTCGAAGCTGGAATCTCGAAATGAAAAAGGGAAAGGAAAAGCAACTTTTGTCGCCAATGCTCAACAACAGCCGAGCATAAAGCCGGTTGTTCACCAAAACAACGTGCGTCCATGCCCATCCCTCGAGGAGAGACTGGGACGTCCTTACTAGTTTCCCCAGGATAAAATGAGGAGACTGTTCGAGCTAGCAGTACGCAACAGACTCATCAATCTGCCGGATCCAAAACGTCCGCTGCAGCCAGGCGATGTCAACAATCCTAATTAGTGACCTTACCACCAAGCAGTAAGCCATCCAATCAAAGATTGCTTCATCTTCAAAGGCTGGATTGAGGATCAATACCAACTGGGCAAATTTGTGTTGTCCGAAAACTGGAAGATGAACCCACCACAACCACATAATCCGAAAAAGATGGACATACCGGGGGCATCACGCTCATTCATAAAGAAAGTCCGTGGATCGAAAAGTCCGTAAACTACAAATTTGCCTCAAACATGGCAATAATGGACCACTATGTCCTAAAACTGGCAACGGAACGAAACGTCCCTAAACTAACGATGGACCACTATATCCTAAAACTGGCGACGGACCGAAACGTCCCTAAACTAATGATGGACCACTATGTCCTAAAACTGGCGATTGACCGAGACGTCGATAAACTACTACGGACTGTAGCATCCCAAGGTTGACAAAAAAAATGGTATGTCCATAAGAAAAATGGGCACGGATGAAAACCCGAAAGGGCTCCATGAGAAAAAACAGCAGGGCTACCGGAGAGTGTTGTGAAAACCCGAAAGGGCGCAATCTCGTTAAAAGACACCTGTAAGGTCCTCTCGACATTGTGAGGAGAATACCTGCGTGAGATCCTTACGACTAACAAGGGAGAAACACACTTGGGAATCCCCACGATTCTTAAGTAGAAATTACACTTACGAGATCCTCACGACTCGTAAGAAGAATTCCCCTTTGAGACCCTCATGGCTCACAGGGTTCAAAAGCCTTAAGTTACAGGGATCTGAACCTGTTCTTAAGCCATCAAAACCTCTAATGCTGCCCTACAAGCGTCTCGACCCCTGTATATAATCCACGGGCATGAATAAACATTTCCCTAACAAAGTCCCACCAGCGACTTGGGATATGTTTACACAGTGGACAGCCCTTGTAAGTCCTCTCAACTTATAAGGAGAAAAAATCTTGTAAGATCCTTACGACTTACGAGAAGCCATACACTTGGGAATCCTCACGATTCCTAAGGAGAAAACGCACCTACGAGATCCTCACGACTCGTAGGGAGAAATACCTTTATGAGATCCTTACGGCTCAAGAAGTCAAAAGCCTTAGTCGACAGGATCTTAACCCTGTTTGCTAAGACACCTTTGTTTGACATCGACAGAGGCAAATGATGATTCGCTCCTGGCAATATCTCAGTTGTAGCGATGCTGATGCCGAAATCGGCATCTAATCCCAAACTCGCAGCGAAAAGCCAGCAAGCCACAAATGCATGCGAAATAGCCGAAATGACGGGGCAACTTGCAACAAAGTCAGCAAGTAAAAATGTATGCATGCAAAATAGCCAAAATGATTGGGCAACTCGCAATAAAAAGCAGCGAGTAAATGAAACAAATAGCCGAAATGATTGGGCACAGCGAAAAATAGCCGAAATGATTGGGCACCGAGAAAAATAGCCGAAATGATTGGGCAATCGCAACTTTCGCGATATGAAAGCTGAAATGATAGAGCATCGCGAAAAGAAAATATATAAAATGAAACTTTTTGCCCTACAGGAAAGATCACATCGATCCCTGTAAACAATTCAGGGGCACAAACAAAAAGGGAACCATACCTTCCCACCAGGCTCCATCAGAAAAGAAGCCAAATCTCGACGGTTCACAGACAACCTAGAGACCACCTCGACGTTCGTCTCGATACAGCAGACGCAATGTCACCCCAGCGTTCTTCGCAGTCCAGCAGGATGCAGATGCAACGTCAACGAAAGACCTCACGGTCGAAACAAAGCGGAGTGACGGCAAAATCCCAACTACACCTCAGCATTCGTCTCGTTACAGCAGACGCAATGTCAACAACTGCGTTCCTTCGCAGTCCAGCAGGATACAGATCTAATGTCAACGAAAGACCCCATGGTCGAAACAAAGCGGAGTGACGGCAAAATCCCAGCTCCACCGCGACATTCGTTTCGATACAGCAGACGCAACGCCAGCAAACGAAGCGAAGGCCAAATTCCTAGCTTTAGGGTCTTGACGGCAACTCATATAAAACCTGAAAGACTATCGGAGATCATTCCATACCAGCGCGGAGTGGTCACCACCTTGACGTTCGTCTCGATACAGCAGATGAGATGTCACCACAACGTCCTTCCTCCAGCAGGATTCGGACACACCAAAGCAAACGAAGCGAAGGCCAAATTCCTAGCTTCAGGGTCTTGATGACAACTCATATAAAACCTGAAAGACTATCGGAGATCATCCCACACCAGCATGGAGTGGTCACCCCCTCGACGTTCGTATCGATACAGCAGACGAGATGTCACCACAGCGTCCTTCCTCCGGCAGGATTCGGACACACCAAAGCAAACAAAGCGAAGGCCAAATTCCTAGCTTCAGGGTCTTGACGACAACTCATATAAAACTTGAAAGACTATCGGAGATCATCCCAGACCAGCACGGAGTGGTCACCACCTCGACGTTCGTCTCGATACAGCCGACGAGATGTCACCACAGCGTCCTTCCTCCAGCAGGATTCGGACACACCAAAGCAAACGAAGCGAAGGCCAAATTCCTAGCTTCAGGGTCTTGACGGCAACTCATATAAAACCTAAAAGACTATCGGAGATCATCCCACACCAGCGCGGAGTGGTCACCACCTCGACGTTCGTCTCGGTACAACAGACAATATATCACCACAGCGTCCTTCCTCTAGCAGGATTCGGACACACCAAAGCAAACGAAGTGAAGGCCAAATTCCTGGTTTCAGGGTCTTGACGACATGTCATATAAAACCTGAAAGACTATCGAAGATCATCCCATACCAACGCGGAGTGGTCACCACCTCGACGTTCATCTCGATACAGCAGACGAGATGTCACCCTAGCGTTCTTCCTCCAGCAGGACTCAGACGCGACAATCAAACGATAGAGCCACGACAAAGTCCCTAGTTCCAACCCTCGACGGTTCACCAACAACCTAGAAACAACCATGACATTCGTCTTGATACAGCAGACGCAATGCCAACAAACGAAGTAAAGGCCAAATTCCTAGCTTCAGGGTCTTGACGACAACTCATATAAAACCTGAAAGGCTATCGAAGATCATCCCACACTAGCGCGGAGTGGTTATGACTCATCGGGTCTCTCCAAACTGAGCCTAACCTCAAGTAAAAAGCGGCATGGCAAAATTCCTAACGCTTGCTCTTCCGATGGTCAAACTGCCTAGGAAGATTGCTTGAAGATGTCTTGTCCAGCCCCCGAAGGGATCAGAGACACGACAGTCACAAGGCTGCTCGAACGGCAAGATTTCCTATCGAGGAATATATCAGCCAACGAGATGATACGATGGACAAAATCCTAGAACCACAGACCCTAACGGACCTTTGTCGTAAAGAGCAGAGGTTAACTGTGACGTTAGGACATCCTTACGGATCCTCTCGACTCGTAAGGAAGAAAACTCTCTTGTGAGATCCTTACGACTCCCAAGAGAAAACACACTTAGGAATCCTCACGATTCCTAAGGAGAAAATACACCTTCGGGATCCTCTCGACCTGTGGGGAGAAAAGTCTTTATGAGAGCCTCACGGCTCGTAAAGTTGCAAAGCCTTAGGCAGCAGATCTGAACCTGCTTCCTAAGCCATTGTTACCTCTTGAAGGGTTTAAGATGGAATACTCTCTATCATCTACATGATAAGCTTACTAAAGTAATATGCCGGCAATAAAGAATAGAGAAGAAAGCAGGAGATAATGAAATAAATGTATTTTTTATTCATAAATTCAACTGGGTACAAGATACATCATATGAAAGAATAAAATATGGATACATGTTATTCAAAATTACAAGTTGGTACAAAAACAACTATTGGGAGGGAGGCATTTTCAATAAACCAATCAGTTGCTCTCGCACTCCTTTCAGTGCCTTCTCGTGATCAGCCGCCGCAGCCAGCTCCGCTTCAATTCGAGCCCTTTGCTGCAAGCATGATGAAATCTTCTCATCGATCTCCCGTTGGGCAGCTTTGCGACTCTGCGTAACCCGCTCAACAGAGTCGAGCTTTCGCCTCAATACAAGCCCGTCCGAGATACATTGCTGCAAGGTGTCAAAAGCAGCTCTCAGTTGCGCGGCATTCGTTTTAACTTGGGTGCGCAGCCGGGCAGATTCATACAAAGCCTCCTCATGCTCCTTCCGCCTCAAGGTCGCTTCTTATTCAAAATGGCGGAAGAAGGACACACTCTGCTCGACCCATGCAGCTCGTTGGGAGTTCACAGCCAGAATCTCAGGAGCAGAACGCCTAAGCTCAAGCTCGCGCAAGCATGCCTCAATCTTTCTGCAGTGGTTAACCCAAGACTCAACGACGCTTTCGTTATGGAAGTTCACAAGCGTCGCCAACATTGGATTAACCACGACAGCAAAATCTACAGCGAATGTAGGGGCCTCTGCATCAAGTTCCTTGATGTAATCGCCCAACATACGCAGACTGGTCACAGCGCCTTTTGAAGATGGACGTCTGGAAAAGGGCCCTGCTGGCATTATGATTCGAGACTCGAACGGAGCTAGAGTCGGTGTCACCGCTGCAAAACAAACCATAATCAGATGACGGCTCAAGAGATAAAAAATTCACGAATAATAGAGTCTACTATACCGGCTGCAACAAGTGGCAGAGCTGGAAGTACTGGTGGCGCGGCGATGCCCTCGTCCCCTCCTTCAATTTGTAAGGCTACAAGTGATGCAAAGAGGAATTAGCGATGACATGGCTGCCCGTTAAAGAAAAGAAAGGACGTCGGTTAGAAAAGATACTCACCGACACCAGCGGACGGACTATTCTCCGACTGGAAGGAGAAATGTGGGTGCAACACTTAAAACAGATGATCAAAAAAGACTCCTGCAAAGGTGCAATAATGCAATGTCAGTACATAAAGTATATTGCCTACAACTAAACCGATAAGTCACAAATCCGTACCTTCCAGCATTTGGGAGGACACGAGAGAAGGCAAAGGGGCAGCAACCGGTGATGCTTCCTCGGGTGGCATAACCTCAACGCTCACCGCACCTGCATTAGAAACGGGTGAAATACTGTCAGAAGAGATTGAAAGGGATTGCAGAATGAAAAAGAAAGCAATGACCCAAAATCTACCTAATGAGTCGCCGGTCGAAACCACGACAAGGGCGTCACTGGGTGCAGCGACGGCTTCACCCTTCTCCATTGGAATAGTTTCGTCGCCTGTAGCTTCATCCCCCGACTCCACAAGAGCCGTCGTGACACTCACGACGCCAGGAGATGGCAGGGAACCGCGGACGGAAAGAGCGGCAATTGGAGCAGTCCCGGACTCCTAGGAAAGAGTAGTCGCGTCGGGCTCAATATTCGGCGTCGTCTCACCCGCTACCTCCTCCCCAGGACTCGGCCCTGCAGGATAGGACATATAAGAATCTGAAGATTAAAACTTTGACGAAAAGACTCAGTGTTACGTTACCTTGGGACGGCTTTTCAATTGCTTCTCGAGCCGTGCGTACCGCCTGTTTATGAGCGGTAGACAGGACGACCGGAGCACCCTCTAAAGAAGCAGGGATAGGGAAGCAGCGCTCGAGCCTGCACCTACGGCCAATACGGCGTCACGTTCTCTTATTGCATGCCTTCTGCGGTTCCTTTCTACCTGGGCCATGAGAGCCGATCTTCTCAGAACCTCCGTCAAGGGGACGTCATCGTCCGCAGCAAGAGCTACCTCTGGAGACGTTATGACGTCCGTCATCGGTTGCTTAAGTAAAACCTCCTTTGGCAATGCTGAGGAGGCCGGGACTTCGATAGCAGGCCCTGGAAGCATCTCCACATCACCCTGCGGGGTTGGCACTATACTGGGCATGACCTGAGTCGAGGTAGTCCTTGCGATAAGATGAAAAAGGGGTCAGATTATCCATAAGAAAGAAGAATGAAGGCACAATGAGCCGAAATATACCAACGCCCAGCGAAGCGCGAATCCTCTCCTCCTCCTCAAAAGTCTCGAGGGAAGCCGCGAGAGCCTCTTTAGTGGAAATGTGAGTTGAAGGAAAAGTGTCAGTCAAAACATGATAATAAAAATGTAATGCAATGACAAAAGATACGGCTGAGGTTCACTTGATTGTGCAAAGATGAATAGTCCCGCTTTGTGGCTTGCTAATCGCTCGGAAGCAGCAATAGCAGCCTCGAGGTCGGTATCATCCGGCGCTATGAATAGGCCTTCGTTAGTCCCATACTCGCTCAGGACCTCGCTATAAGGAGCATGAGGCTCCTGGCCGAGTACAACATCGGCAGAAAGAATTGACTTTTTCTACTTCTTCTGCGAGCGAGTACCGGTCGCGCTAGCACAAGCTTACGCTTGGTGGGCACCTTGGGATGACGAGTCCCGATATCTGAACCCACGCCAGACTCGGGAGACGCCACAATCACCGTTTCCACGGGAGCACGGGGTATCGGTAGCTCAAGCCTATCATGCGGGACCTCGACCGCATCAACTTCTCTTAAGGGAGGACGAACAATGGTTCGTCGCTTCAGAGGGACATTTGGATTACCAGCCGGAGCGGTGCCCTTGCAATCAAGAAGAAATCGCTTCTCCTCCCTAATGACGGCGCCCATCGAATGTTGATACCATGCCACATACACATTCAGGGCCTTCGGAACACAGCTGGGTACGCTGATGAAGAAGTTGGACCCTGTGTTTAGGCGCATAAAATGGTGTAGCGTGCTCCGGATACCCTCTTCGGTAGCAGCAGGTTCTGCCAAGAAAGCCTCAAGCGGAACGCCCTGATTGTAGCTTAGCTGCTGAACGAAACGATGCGGGTTGTATCTCATGAACAACGCCGCATCATTCTGCCTAAATACGAGAAAGCCCGGCCTGATGGAGTACAGATAAAGAATCTCCCAAGTTTTCAACACAGAGGCCCCGTCTTTAAAGATGTCCTACAATGGCAGCACCGTCTTCGCGGATTCCTGGCCGATGGTCAAAATTTTATCGGTGAAGGACATACCATCTCCAACCGTGCGTGGACAAAGGAGCAAACCCCTAGCTTCCCACGGTGTCGGACTTACGATGGACGCGTCGACCAGCCGCATTATCCGAGGAAATTTACATCTGTCATAAAAGGAAGGTCTTCTGTGGATACCGAAGACCCCAAGCACGTGCAACTCGAGCCATGAGGTGAAATAATGCATTGAGAAGTTGGCAGGCTGCACCCCTGGCTCAGTAGTATCCGCTGCTAAGCTGAGACCGTGATACAGGTGGGCTAACCCAGCAATCCTGATGGCCACTTGTATCCCGGCAACCATTCGATGCGCGGGGTAGAAGACAGATAGCCTCATGTAGCAAGGGTGCATGGGAAGTGCGAACCAGCTTAACCATAAACCGAGGAACCCTAGAAAGAATGCTTCCTCATCGATGCCTGGAGCGGCAATTTCTGAAAAGGGGACGATCACGACGTTTGGAAGAAAGAAATCCTTTTGATAGGCTTCCAATATTGGCCGGCGATCCAAGCCAAAGCCGAAAAGATCATCAAGTTTGGCAAACTTTTCACCTTGTCGTGATAAAACTTCCGTACGGAGAAAACGAGCGATAAAAGTAACCCCGCGGCCTCCGGATTCGAGAAAGAAGCCCTCATACATATTCAACACCTTTATTAAACTTGGGAACTGGTGTTGAATGGCGTTCTCTGGGGTAAGACCCATTACCCCTGATTTGGTAGCAAAAATATACTCATTTGAAGGAAGCAGCTCCTCGTAATGCTCTCCCCTAACGGGTAAACCAGAGACCTCGACAAATTCCTCTAAGAAAATGGAGACTTCTCGATCCAATAAAAGGAAGGTGTGGGTCGGAATGTTCCATTGCTCTAGAAACGCCTTGATCCACCATGTAGGAGGTGTAGAATACTGGAACAGGGAAGCGTAGGGCAACCACAAACATATATACCGCGATTATTTGATCGCGGAAAAACACGACACACAAAATGTGGAGTGGAAAGAGAAAAAGGTCCCACCGGGCGTGCCAGAATCTGTTCACCGCCGAAAACTGGAAAGACAAACGTCTTTCCTGAATTTGGGGGCAGATGCTATTTGGTTTTATCCGTCCACCTCTCCGAAGATGCCAAGTTGATTTATGGCACCGTATATCGAAGGTTTAGACGGATGCGGCAGTTGTAGTAGACTTCGTCAGATTCCCCCTCATTGTGAGGGGTTTTTGATTGTGGGGACGCTCTTCCCTGCAGGCGCAAGCCCCTGCAGTTAATTACGCTACCGCATCACGGTAACCACTTTCTCCTTCTCCAGATGGTCACTTCGTGTCGTGTGTATTTGTTTTATTTTTGGTTGCCCGTGGATTGTATACGAAGACTAATTTATGTTGTCGCCCGTAGGGTGTGGATTAGTCCAAATCCATATTTTCTTAGATTTGGGTTTGGGTTGGGTTTAAGGATCGTTAATCTCATTTGAGACCAAGATCGACTTAAACGTTTGTTAAGGATACGTTAGTCTAATTTTAGACTAAGATCTACTTAACAGGATCATTTAGATCCAACAAAAGAGCATTTGGGCTCTATTGTTTAGTTTAGGGACATTGCGGTCCATTGGGTTTAAGGACATCATAGTCCGTGACAGTTTAAAGACATCATAGTCTGTAAAGTTTAAAGACATCATAGTCTATGAGTTTAAGGACCTCACAGTCCGTAAAGTTTAAGGACATCATAGTCCATGAGTTTAAGGACCTCATAATCCATAGAGTTTAGTTTAGGGATGTTACGGTCCATAAGTTTAAGGACATCATAGTCCATGGAGTTTAAGGACATCATAGTCCATGGTTTAAAGACTTCATAGTCTATGGTGGATTAGTTTAGGGACGTTGCGGTCCATAAGTTTAAGGACATCATAGTCCATGGCAGTTTAAAGACGTCATAGTCTGTAAAGTTTAAAGACATCATAGTCTATGAGTTTAAGGACCTCACAGTCCGTAAACTTTAAGAACATCATAGTCCATGAGTTTAAGGACCTCATAGTCCATAGAGTTTAGTTTATGGACGTTGCGGTCCATAAGTTTAAGGACATCATAGTACATGGAGTTTAAGAACATCATAATCCATAGTTTAAAAACGTCATAGTCGATAGAGTTTACTTTAGGAACGTTGCGGTCCATTGGGTTTATTGATTGTCGGGACCCGCCACCTCTCTGAAGACGTTGAAGAGTTACAACAACATATATCAGAGATATGAGGAGATGTACCCTTGAACCAATATTGGTTGGGAGATCTGTAGTTGGATTGATTTAAGGATCGTTAATCTCGTTTGAGATTAAGATCAACTTAAATGGTTGTTAAGGATACGTTAGTCTAATTTTATACGAAGATCTACTTAACAGGGTTTTAGGATCATTTAGATCCAGCGAAAGAGTATTTAGGCTCTATCGCTTTAGTTTAAGAACGTTACGGTCCGTAGTTAGTTTAAGGACATTACGGTCCATGAGTTTAGGGACCCCACGGTCCATAATGTTTAAGGACGTCATAGTCCATGAGTTTAAGGACCTCATAGTCCAGTTTAAAGACATCATAGTCTAGTTTAATGACCTCATAGTCTGTAAAGTTTAAGGACATCATAGTCCATGAGTTTAAGGACCTCATAGTCCAGTTTAAAGACATCATAGTTTATGGGGTTTTTAGTTTAAGGACATCATAGTCCATGAAGGTTAGTTTAAGGACGTTACGGTCCAAAGTTAGTTTAAGGACATTACGGTCCGTAGTTTAGATGCAAACATGGGTTTGGAAATGCACCAGATAGTTATTAGTCATCGGGACCCACCACCTCTCTGAAGACTTTGAAGAATTACAACGACATGTATCAGAGGTGTGAAGAGATGTACCCTTGAACCAAATGCCAGATTGAGAAGCAATGGGATGAACATTATTGTAAATGCCATCTGAGATAATTAATTTTGGAAGACCTGAACATAATTAGGGCTCGGTTAAAAACAAGGTTTTGGTTTTGGGAGACTTAGCTAACTTGGATTAATATTGGCCTACCATAGTGTTAAACACTAGTATATGTTCAGTGCTCACGTGCTCCCACGTGAGGCCTTAAAGTATTGTTTAAGCACTGAAGATTTTAAGCGCTCACGTGGAGTCATGTGAGGTGCTTGAAGTAGTGTTAAACACTGAAGATTTGAAGCGCTCACGTGGAGTCACGTGAGGCATTTGAAGTAGTGTTAAACACTGAAGGTTTGAAGAGCTCACGTGGGGTCACGGGAGCGCTTTGAAGTAGTATTAAACACTGAAGATTTGAAGTGCTCATGTGGGGTCACGTGAGGCGTTTGAAGTAGTGTTAAACTCTGAAGATTTGAAGCGCTCATGTGGGGTCACGTGAGGTGTTTGAAGTAGTGTTAAACACTGAAGATATGAATCGTTCACGTGGGGTCACGTGAGGTGTTTGAAGTGGTGTTAAACACTGAGATTTGAAGCGCTCACGTGGGGTCACGTGAGGCGCTTGAAGTAGTCTTAAACACTGAAGATATGAAGCGCTCACATGAGGCCGCGTGAGGTGTTTGAAGTAATGTTAAACACTGAAGATATGAATCGCTCACGTGGGGTCACGTGAGGTGTTTGAAGTAGTGTTAAACACTGAAGATTTGAAGTGCTCGCGTGGGGTCACGTGAGGCGTTTGAAGTAGTGTTAAACACTGATGATTTGAAGCGCACACATGGGGTCACATGAGGCACTTGAAGTAGTGTTAAACACTGAACATTTGAAGCGCTCACGTGGGGACACGTGAGGCGCTTAGAGTTAGGCGCTGCCTTATTATTCTCTTATTCTTTTACAAGTGATTATTCCCCGCCGGAAGGTGCGACCTAGATGTTAGGATGTTTGGGCCTGAATTTCGGAGGCAAATGCTATTTGGTGCTATCCGTCCACCTCTCCAAAGATGCCAAGTTGATTTATGGCACCATGTATCGAAGCTTTAGACGGATGCGGCCGATGTAGCAGACTTTATCAGATTCCCCCTCGTTGAGGGGTTTTTGATTGTGGGGACGCTCTTCCCTGCAGGCGCAAGCCCCTGCAGTTAATCACGCTACCGCATCGCGGTAACCACTTTCTCCTTCTCCGGATGTTCACTTCGTGTCGTGTGTGTTTGTTTTGTTTTCTGGTTGCCCGTGGATTGTATACGGAGACTAATTTATGTTATCGCCCGTAGGGCGTGGATTAGTCCAAATCCGTATTTTCTTATATTTAGGTTTGGGGTTAGGTTTAAGGATACGTTAGTCTCATTTGAGACTAAGATCAACTTAAACATTTGTTAAGGATACGTTAGTCTAATTTTAGACTAAGATCAACTTAACGGGATCGTTTAGATCCAACAAAAGAGCATTTAGGCTCTATTGTTTAGTTTAGGGACATTGCGGTCGATTAGTTTAAGGACATTACGGTCCAAGGTTAAGGACATCATAGTCCATGGGCTTAAGGACCCCACAGTCTGAGGTTAAGGACATCATAGTCCATGGTTTTAAGGACCCCACAGTCCGAGGTTATGGACATCATAGTCCGTGGGTTTAAGGACCCTACAGTCCGTAGTTTAAAGACATCATAGTCTATAAAGTTTAAGGACATCATAGTCTATGAGCTTAAGGACCCCACAGTCCAAGGTTAAAGACATCATAGTCCATGGGTTTAAGGACCCCACAGTCTAAGGTTAAGGACGGCATAGTCCATGGGTTTAAGGACCCCTCAGTCCATGGAATATTTGGTTATCGAGACCCGTCACCACTCTGAACACGTTGAAGGATTACAACGACAAATATCAGAGGAGTGAAGAGATGTACCCTTGAACCAATGTTGGTTGGGATCTGTAGTCCAATTTGGGACTAAGATCAAAGATTTATGAGCACATGGGCTCAATTAATCTGAATGCGGGGTTTATAGCCAATTTGGGCTCGGCCCACTCAATTAAAATGTTTAACATTTGACAATGCTGGTCATTGATTTGAGTTCTGACAATATTTTTGTCTTTTACTGAATGCTGAGCATTCATCATAGCTCTGGGCTTTATTCATAGAACAATTTATGCTCTTTTAGCGCACACGTGAGGAGCACGTGGCGCGCTTGGCGCTTTGTGCCAGTCAAAGAGCGCAAAGTGCTTCTGCTGGATAGCACACACGTGAGGAGTACGTGGCGCGCTTGGCGCTGAGCGCCAGACCATGAGCGCAAAGCGCTAGTTTATGAGCGCAAAACGCTATTTGTTTAATGACGCACACGTGAGGATCACGTGGTGCGCTCGGCGCTGAGCGCCAGTCCATGAGCGCAAAGCGCTATTTTATGAGTGCAAAGCGTTATCTGTTCAGTGGCGTACACGTGAGGAGCACGCGGTGCGCTTGGCGCTTTGCGCCAGTCAAAGAGCGCAGAAGCGCATCTGATCAATTTTATGATCTAAGAAATAAATTCTCGTTTAGAAGAGACTTTGTCTCAAGGTTCCAAGAACAAAATTCTTATTTTGTAGGAGATGTTTCAATCTCTTATTTTGGTAAAAGGCTTTGCCTTTATGGATCTATGATCCTAAGAGAATTGAATTATTCTCCCCCCTCTTATAATGAGATACTATGATCTCTTTGTGTAAAAAACCTTAGTCTTATAGATCTACGATCTGTGAGAAGAATTATATTCTTCTTCTTATTTTATGATGAGGTCCTTTGATCTCTTTGTGAAAGACCTTAGTCTTGTAGATCTATGATCTTAAAGAATGAAGTGAATTCTTCTTTTTTATATGAGACGATTTCGTCTTTCTGTTCTTTTTACCTTGAAGAAAAGTTGTTCTTCTACCGAGAGCTTTGCTCTTCTTTATGAGATTTCTCAAAATTTATGGGGGGTTCCTCTATATGAGACTTGAAGTCTTAGAGTCTTTATATAGGGCAAGCTGATTTGTTCAATCGGTTAAGGAGATCTTTTCTCCTATTGATTTGGGGATTTCCCCACCGCTGGATCTTTGATCCATGGGTTTCTGATCTACAGAAGGCAATTTTCTTGTTTTTAACAAGATTGGGAAATCTTTTCCATACAGAATTTATTCTGTATTTTTGGTGATTTTTAATCACCTTTGGATCATTGATCCAACGGTGCTCTGATTTACAGAGCACAATCTTCTTGTTTGGAAAGATTTTGAGAAATCTTTCCTTAACAGAATTTATTCTGGTTAATTGATGATTTATCATCTTTACTAGATCTTTGATCTGGTGGTGGGGAGCTTTTAGTTCCAGCGCTAGCGCACCCGTGCTTTGCACGTGGTGCGCTGCTTAGAGTGCAGCGCACTTAGCGCTAGCGCACCCGTGCGTTGCACGTGGTGCGCTGCTTAGAGTGCAGCGCACTTGATGCTAGCGCACCCGCTTTGCACGTGGTGTGCTGGTTAACGTACAGCGCTCTTAGCGCTAGCGTACACGTGCTTTGCACGTGGTGCGCTGCTTATAGTGCAGCGCTCTTAGCGCTAGCACAATTGCAGCGCACTTGGCGCTGCTATGAAGGGTTGCTTCATTTTAAAATTTGAATTTTGAACAGAGCTTTGCTCTGATTGGGGAAAACAGTGCTAAGCACTGTTAGGAGGTCACGTGGGACCACGTGAGGCGCCCCAAAAATAGTGTTTATTCCCTTTTCTCTTTTATAAGTGCTGAGCACTTCTCAGGGGTCATGTGGGATCACGTGAGGCGCCCCAAGAATGGAAACTGCCCTTTGATTTATTCCTTTTTCTCTTTTATAAGTGCTTGTTGGGTAAAAATTTACACCCCGGTTGACTAAGTCAAAGTCAAAGTCAACCCCAAGCTAAGTGGGCCCAAGGCCCGGGTCAAGTGGGCCAATGCCCGGGTCGAGCCCGAACATGAAGTGGCCGGCCTTCCCCCATGCCAAAATAAAAATTTTGTAATAAATAATTTTGTTGTATTTCTTTTATTTTATTTTATGAATAAATGTAAGAAAATGGGCATAAAGCCAAATTTTTGTAAAGCCCATAGCTTATGTGCAAAAAGAAATGGCACATAAGCCACGGGATGGGCAAAATACCATTTTGTAAAGCCCAAGGGGCTAGGTGTAAAGTGTATAGCCTATAAAGGTAAAGATAATGAAAATATCTCAACAACTTTTTCTCTCTCCAAAAAGAATCAAGATCTGTGATCTTCAACTTCCTCAAGGTTCAAAACCTCCTTCTCTCTTTTGAATTAAATCAAGAGTTTTACTCTTTTTTTTCCAAAACTAAATAGTTTTCACCACAAAACCCACAAAGGGGAGCTCGGATCTTCCATCAGATCTTAAAAGGAGGGATTTTTAAAATCTCACCCCTCTTGTTCTTCAAGATCCAGTCAACAGAGGAGGAAGAAGGAGACCCATCTCCAAAGACCCCACTTTGGGAAAGATCCAGGGCTCAAAGGAGAAGCCCCTTCATCAGCTCCACGAATACCTTAGGATTTTAAGTCCTCAATACACACACACACACACACACACACACACACACTCCCAGTGAAGGGACCAACTCCCTTTTCACGCCCAAGCGCCCAAAGCGCTAGCGCCCTTACGCTCAAAGCGCTAGCGCCCACATACCTAACATGTGAGATGCTAGCGCCCAAAGTCTTTTCTAACCGACGTCTTCTCTTTTCTTTAACGGGCAGCCATGTCATTGCTAATTCTTCTCTGCATTACTTGTAGCCTTACAAATTGAAGGAGGGGATGAGGGTATCGTCGCGCCACCGGTACTCCCAGCTCCGCCCCCTATTGCGGCCGGTATAGTAAACTCCATTGTTCATGTACCTTCTCTATTTCTTGAGCCGTCATTTGACTATGATTTGTTTTGCAGCAGTGACACCGACTCCAGCTACGTTCGAGTCTCGAATCATAATGCCAGCAGGGCCCTTTTCCAGACGTCCATCTTCAAAAGGCGTTGTGACCAGTCTGCGTATGTTGAGTGATTACATCGAGGAGCTTGACGCAGAGGCCCCTACATTCACTGCAGATTTTGCTGCCGAGGTTAATCCAATACTAGCGACGCTTGTGAACTTTCATAATGAAGGCGTCGTTGAGTCTTGGGTTAACCATTGCAGGATGATTGAGGCCTGCCTGTATGAACTTGAGCTTAGGCGTCCTGCTCCTGAGATTCGGGCTTTGAACTCCCAGCGGGGTGCGTGGGTTGAGCAGAGCGTGTCCTTCCTCTGTCATTTTGAGCAAGAAGCAACCTTGAGGCGGAAGGAACGCGAGGAGGCTTCGGAAGAATATGCCCGTCTGCGCACCCAAGTTGAAACGAATGCCGTACAACTGAGAGCCGTCTTTGACAATTTGCAGCAATGCATTTCGGACGGGCTGGCATTAAGGAGGAAGCTCGACTCTATTGAGCGGGTTACGTAGAGTCGCGAAGCTGCCCAACGGGAAATCGATGAAAAGATTTCATCGTGCTTACAGCAACGGGCTCGAATTGATGCAGAGCTGGCCGCGGCGGCCGAACATGAGAAGGCATTGAGAGGAGTGCGCGAGCATCTAGCAGATTTATTGAAGACGCTTCCTTCTCAGTAACTGTTTTGTATAGATTGAACACTTGAAATCTTTAAATAACATGTATCCATTTTTTTTATTCTTTCATACGATTCAACTTGTACTCCCTTGAATTCATGAATAAAAGTTACACATTTTTGTTCTACTGTTGCTTTCTTCTTTTTGATGTGTCGTTGTCATGTGATTTTAGCAAGTGTGGCATATAGATAGTAGAGAACATTTCATCTTAGCCTCCTTACAGGGTAGCGATGGCTTAGGAAGCAGGTTCAGGTCTGCTGCCTAAGACTTTATGAGCCGTGAGGGTCTCATAAAGACTTTTCTCCCTGCGAGTCGAGAGGATCTCGTAGGTGTATTTTCTTCTTAGGAATCATGAGGATTCTTAAGGGCGTTTTCTCTTGAAAGTCGTAAGGATCTCACAAGAGAATTTTCTTCCTTACAAGTCGAAAGGACTCGTAAGTGATTGATGAGTTGACTTGCTCACGAATCAAAGAATTGCTTTGACGGGGAAGTCGAGGGTTGACTTTATTCGCATTTCACGAGGTCAGGGGGTTTACCTTTTCCGCATTTCACGGGGTTAGGAATTGACTTTATCCGCATTTCACGGAGTCAGGGAGTTAACCTTATCCGCATTTCACGGAGTCAGCGGTTGACTTTATCCGTATTTCATGGAGTCAGGGGTTGACCTTATCCGCATTTCACGAAGTCAGGGGTTGACCTTATCCGCATTTCACGGGGTCAGGGGGTTGACTTTATCCGCATTTCACGGGGTCAGGAATTGACTTTATCCGTATTTCATGGAGTCAGGGGTTGACTTTATCCTCATTTTACGGAGTCAGGGGTTGACTTTATCAGCATTTCACGGAGTCAGGATTTGCTCTGGGCGTTTCCCACGGGGTCAGGATTGACATTAGCCGTGTTCTACGGGACCAGGATTTGCTCTGGGCGCTTCCCATGGGGTCAGGATTGACATTAGCCGTGTTCTTTGGGACCAGGATTTGCCCTAGGCGTTTCCCATAGGGTCAGGATTGACATTAGCCGTGTTCTTTGGGACCAGGATTTGCTCTAGGCATTTCCCACAGGGTCAGGATTGACATTAGCCGTATTCTGTGGGACCAGGAGGTGCTCTCTCGGATGTCTGTGAACCGTCGAGTTTTGGAACAGGGACTTTGCCATGGCTTCATGGTTGATTGTCGTGTCTGAATCTTGTTGGAATGAGGAAGAACGCTGTTGTGGGTCTCTAGGCTGTCTGTGAACCGTCGAGATTTGGCTCTCTTTCTGATGGAGCCTGATGGGAAGGTATGGTTCTCTCTTTGTTTGTGTCCCTGGATTATATACAAGGATCGATGTGATCTCACATGTAGGGCAAAAAGTTTCATTTTATATATTTTTCTTTCCGCGATGCTCTATCATTTCAGCTTTTATATCGCGAAAGTCGCGATTGCCCAATCATTTCGGCTATTTTTCGCGATGCCCAATCATTTCGGCTATTTGTTTTATTTACTTGCTGCTTTTTATTGCGAGTTGCCCAACCATTTCAGCTATTTTGTATGCATATATTTTTACTTGCTGATTTTGTTGCAAATTGCCCCATCATTTCGGCTATTTCATATGCATTTGTAGCTCGCTGACTTTTCGCTGCGAGTTTGGGATTTAATACCGATTTAGACATCAGCATCGCTACAACTGGGATATTGCCAGGAGCGAATCATCATTTGCCTCTGTCGATATCGAACAAAGGTAGCTTAGCGAACAGGGTTAGGATCCTGTCCACTAAGGCTTTTAACTTCATGAGTCGTAAGGGTATCATGAAGGTATTTCTCCCTATGAGTCGTGAGGATCTCGTAGGTGCGTTTTCTCCTTAGGAATCGTGAGGATTCCTAAGTGTGTGTTCTTTTATAAGTCGTAAGGATCTTATAAGAGTATTTTCTCCTTATAAGTCGAGAGGACTTACAAGGGTTGTTCACCGTGCGAGCATATCCCGAGTCGCTGGTGGGACTTTGTTAAGGAAATGTTTATTCGCGCCCGTGGATTGTATACAAGGGTCGATATTTGAGACGCTTGTAGGGCAACATTGGAGGTTATGATGGCTTAAGAACAGGTTCAGATCCCTGTAGATTAAGACTTTTGAATCGTATGAGCCGTGACGGTCTCAAGGGAATTCTCCTTACGAGTCGTGAGGATCTCGTAAGTGTAATTTCTCCCTAGGAATCGTGGGGATCCCTAAGTGTGTTGCTCCCTTGTGAGTCGTAAGGATCGCACGCAGGAATTTTCTCCTCACAAGGTCGAGAGGACCTTGCAAGTGTCTTTTAACGAGATTGCGCCCTTTCGGGTTTTCACAAAACTCGCGGGTAGCCCTGTTGTTTTTACTCACGGAGCCCTTTTGGGTTTTCATCCATACCCGTCTTGCTTATAGACATACCGTTTTTTTAATCACTTTTTTATTTTTTTTTTGTGTCAGCCTTGGGATGCTGCGGTCTATAGTAGTTTATAGACGTCTCGGTCAACAGCCAGTTTTAAGACATAGTGGTCCATCTTTAGTTAAAGGACGTTTCGGTCCGTAGCCAGTTTTAGGACATAGTGGTCCATCGTTAGTTTAAGTACGTTTCGGTCCGTAGCCGGTTACTACTTATAGAGTTTGGGCTTAGGAAGATAGCGAGCAGACATAGGCGTCGTCATCTATCGTTGACCCAGGCCGTGACTTGTCAGGCGAAGTATTTTTTCAGGAAGCAACCGTTTATTGGCCTGAAAGGTCTTTCACCATGCATGTCCATGAGTAGATAAGCTCCACCGTGGTAAACTTTGTCTATGATGTACGGGCCTTCATAGTTCGGCTTGAATTTCCCCCGTTTGGCACAATTATGGATCATGGGTCTCTTGACCACTAGCACGAGTTCGCCTTGGCGGAATGTTCTCGGCCTAGTCAATCTCTCATATGAGCGCGTCGCCTATGCTTTGTAAACCTCTAGGTTTTGTTGCGCCATGAGCCGGGTTTCATCAAGTGCGTCGAGCTCCTTAAGCCGAAGGTGAGCATTTTCTTCGTCTGTTAGCTCGTAGTGAACCGCCACTCGTAGAGAGGGTAACTCTATCTCGAGGAGGAGTACCGCTTCTGTGCCGAATACCAATGCATACGGCGTTGTGTTTGTGGCTGTTTTGAACATAGTTCAATATGCCCAGAGAGCTTCATGCAGTCTCTCGTGCCAGTCCTTCTTATTTCGAGACACCGTCTTTTTCACGATCTTCATCAAGGTCTTGTTGAAAGCCTCAGCTAGACCGTTAGCTCGGAGATTATAGACCGAAGAGTATCTCCAGTCTATGTTATGCTGTTGTGCGAAGCGGCTGATATATTGTGGCTTCTATAGGCTGGCCCGTTATCAGAGATAATCCGTCGCGGAGTGCCGAACCGATAAATGACGTGTGTCTTAAAGAAATGGAGGATATTCTCCGTCTTCATTTCTCTTAGTGGTACTGCTTCTGCCCACTTAGAGAAATATTCAGTTGTTGCCAATATGAACTGATGTCTTCTGGATGATGCCGGTTCTCCACATTTCGAATGGCCAGGTAGCCACCGTCGGATGTAGCGGATTTGGATACTAGTGGATAAAGTCCCCGTGAATTTGGCATGAGTGGCACCGCTTCGCGTATTCAATGCAGTCTTGGATCATCGTGGGCCAATAGTAGCCCATCCTTTTGATCTTTAGTTTCATTTTTGGCCCAGCTTGATGAGAACCGCAGAATCTGTCATGAGTTTTTTGGACGACTCTCTTTGCTTCTTCCGGCCCCAGGCATCTTAGCCATAGAGAGTTGAACAATCTCTTGTACAGAGTATCATTGACAAAGGCGAAAGACAGAGCTCGTTTCATGAGATGATATCTTGAGGATGCATCTTCAGGCGTTCGATGGGATTTGAAGTAGTCTATAAAGACTTCTCTCCAATCCTTAGCCTTTTTCCTGGTTTGTTATTTGTAGGGTCGCTTGCTTGGATGCAAGAACCCGACGGCTTTGCACAACGATCCTCACGTCATCGAGGTTCTCGTCGGCCAGTTCTTTAGCGAGCTTGGCTAATGCATCCGCCTTGCTGTTTTCTGCGCGTGGTATGCTTTCCAGGGCGTAGGAAGGAATTTGAGTCAGCAGTTGCTGTACTCTCTCGCCGTACTTCACCAACTCTGGCTTGCACGTTTGATAATCATCGTTTACTTGACCAACGACCAATTAGGAGTCTCCGTATATGAGGAGGTTTTCAATTCCCATGTCGACAGTGATCTCAAGACCTGCTATCAAAGCTTCATACTCGGCTTCATTGTTTGTCCTCGGCTTTGTTAGGGAAAAGGCAAAGCACATTATCCCTCCTTGTGGAGTCAGGAAGATGAGGCCTACCCCGGATTTGATTATGGGGGTGGCTTGTTTGCGCTTCTTCATAGAAGATGCTCCATCGAAGTAGAGTTCCCACTGGGTATCATTCTCTCTTCTCTTCCCGTCGATCGTGTCAAACGCGTGTTCGTCTAGCAATTCGCAGTTTAAGGGAGAGTCGACAGGTATCGGATGCTCAACGAGGAAGTCGGCGATGGCCTGACCTTTCACTGCCTTGAGGGGACGATAAGTTATCGAGAACTCCATCAAGAGCAGGGCCCATTTAGCGAGACGTCCTATTAATATGGCCTTTGACATCAAATATTTGAGGGGATCCACCTTTGATATGAGATGGACCTCGTGTGCCAACGCATAGTGTCTGGGCTTCGTTATCGCGAAGATCAAAGCCAAGCAGTGTTTTTCGATGGGGGAGTAGTTACTTTCTGCCCCCAGGAGAACTCGACTCATATAGTAGAGGGCTCTTTCCTTCCCTTGGTCATTCTTTTGTGCCCACAACACACCTAAGGAACCTTCGAGGGCTGTTGTGTAAAGGACGAGAGGTTTTCCTTTAACGGGAGCAGCCAGTACTGGCAGATTCTACAGGTATTGCTTGATTTCGTCCAGTGCACTTTGGCATTTGCAATCCCAGATGAACGGGGTTCCCTTTTTCATTAGGTTACTGTAAGGACGGCACTTGCCGGAGAGATTGGCTATAAATCGCCGGATATACGCGAGCTTTCTTTGGAGAGACCGCAGTTGCTTGAGAGTCCTTGGCGGAGGCATTTCCATAATCGCCTTGATCTTTGACGGGTCTATCTCGATGCCTCGGTGTCGGATGACGAATCCTAGGAATTTGCCCGAGGAAACTCCGAACGCGCATTTGAGAGGGTTCGTCTTCAAATTGTATTTCCGAAGGCGCTGAAACACGATCTTCAGATGCTCTAAATGTTCCTCATATGATTTGCTTTTAACTACGAGGTCGTCGATATAGCATTCGACGATTTCATGTATGAGGTCATCGAAAACCTTCGTCATGGCCCTCTGATAGGTGGCACCGGCGTTCTTTAGACCGAAAGGCATCACCTTGTAGCAGAATATGCCCAAAGGGGTCCGGAAAGCGGTATGCATCTGGTCCTCGGGATGCATTTTTATTTGATCGTATCCTGATGAGCCGTCCATGAAGGAGAAAACTTCGTGAGTGGACGTATCATCTATCATCAGCTCGGTAACCGGTACAGGAAAATCGTCCTTGGGCAGGCTTTATTGAGGTCCCGAAAGTCCACGTAGATGCGCACCGTCCCATTTTTCTTTATCACTGGGAAAATGTTGGCAATCCAATCAGGGTACTGAACCTCTTGGATAAAGCCGGAGTCGATTAACTTCTTGACCTCGGCGTTGATGCTCATCTCAAACTCGAGCCGCATCCTTCTCGGTGCTTGTTTGATCGGCTTGATGATTGAGAGTCTTATCTTTTGCGTATGCGAGCGTTTTAAAAGATAGATCAAAATTAAGAATATACCACAATCAAGAACGGCGTCGCTTGATAGCTAGCCGGTTGAGTACGGGTCGGTCCACAGGGAGATGGATTCCTTTTCTTTATGTTTTAACGAGTTAAATCCAAAAGATTTTGGGTTTTATTTTAAGATCTAAGAATGAGATAAAAGTTTATAAAAAGCTTGCTAGGGTTAAGATTAGGTTAGTTTGGAAAATCAATTATTCTCACCGCTTTCTTTGCCCTAATTAAGAACTTTTAGGTGTTAAGGTAATAGTTAACAAAGGGGATTAGCACGATCGGGAAGAAACTAGGTTTCTTCCCTTTTGTCCTTGTCCGTCCTTTCTTAACTCTTAGCCCTAACCTCTATGGAAATCATACACAACTGGTCTTTAACTATGGAATCACCGCTACCTCGTGGGATAGGGTGCCGTAGTGAGCGGTGTGTGTATATTTGCATAGAGTCCTACTTTAAAATGTTGAACGGGCAAGAAAGGGGTGAGAGATTTTCATCTCTCAAACCTTCCCCAAACCCAACCCTAACAAGTGAGGAACTACTCACTCATTAGGGAATTAATAACTGGGGCAGAAAAGAAATTAACTAGGGAAGAAAAATAACTAGGGCAGAAAAGAAATTAAAATAACTATAGCAAGATAAAAAAAACTTACTTCTTTATTGATGCACACTTTGACAATTACAGGAATTGAAAAATTAAACTAGATAAATAAAAAGAGGCATCTCAAAAGAGGCACCCAAAAAGAGGCACGCTCTAAAAAGAGCTGTAGGCTTCCTATTTATAGACAATAGAAACCCTAGGGTTTACATCTGATCCATATCTAAAATTACAAAACTACCCTGAGAAGCCTGGTCAACGCACCGACACCCACCGACAAAATACACCGACACATGCTTAGCACGGCCGTGGAACTGCGGCCATAAGCCATGTTTGGCCGCGGATCCACGGCCATATGAAGGGTTCTTCATCTCATTTTTTCAGGGTTGTTTTCTGTTGCATTTTACTTCTGGTTTCTTCATTTGATTTCTCAGAATGTCTTCTAGTTTCTTCCAGATTTCCACAGTGCAGAATGTTGTGGACTTTTACCGTTCGCTTCGTGTTGAAGTCTTGAATCTTATGCTGCCTTCGTGCTTTGTGAAATCGAACTGTTCATTGATCTTCATCTGTTCCTTAACTGTAGGCAGCATCATAAAGATTCTTCTATTTGTTGGTCGTAGTCTCACTTTTGTAGTGTCTTTTCACCATTTTCACTGTATTGTTCCGAGAACCTATAACATGCAACTATTTAACAGACATGGATCAAAAGCACCTGTTTATTTGCAATATGATTAAGAATGGGGAATATAATAATGCAAAATTCTGATATGAACAAATACCCCCAAACTTATCTTTTGCTCTTCCCGAGCAAAACTAGTTTTATTCTCGAAAAAGCCTGGCCTCACTTTCGCAGGGAAACGCGATTGCACTGAGCTCATGCAACAAGCCGTTAAACCTCTAGGTGTCCCTAGTAGGAGGAGTGTTGTCTCCTGAGGGTTTTCAGCGGATACTACCCACAAAATCCGATCAATTTGGCATGTTGACTTCCATTCTTCAATTCGGTATTCTAGCAAGAAGTTCTATTATCTTCAACTTAGAAATCATCAACCCATATTTTTCACACTCACTTATCATTTAACTTAAGATCGTATATGTTCTGCAAATTTATTAAGATTTCAGCATCTTTTGAATTTTCCTTCTAAGGTTCCATCTCAACTTAGGAATTTCTATCATCTCTACTAAAGATATAAGTTCTATTTTTCATTCTTATCTCTCATCCAAACCCCAATCATATACCCCTACGTGTGTGTATGTATCACCCCTACACTTGGAAATTCAATTCAAGCTATTATACTCTTGTCCATCATCCAAAGTACTTTTAGTTGGTGAATTTTTAGATGAAATTGCTCACACATCCTTCATGCGACCGTTAATACTTCTTGAGATACTAACGACCGATTACAAAATTTGTTTACGCATTAAGGCGTAATTCCTCGTCTTGTAATACCTAAGGCTTTAGCAGTGACTCCCAAACCAGTTGGTCTAAGGCACTAGGTGATAAATCACTCTCGCTATATTTTTTTTATTTTACGCAGCCTTAAGTAATTACAAAACCAATGTTCATTTTTGTTATATCTCTTTATTCACACTTATAATTTTATTTTCCTTCATACTAAGAATTTTAGACAAGAACATTTCAAGGTATCCTCTACTATTCCAAGTTTCAAGGTGCGTGCGAGTTGTAGGGTATATATTTTTAGAATTTAGACTAAAGGTTCGGAATTATTTTTCAGACTTGCATTTCAATAAAAATTCAATACTCTTCCCTTATTTTGACTTAGCCCAAGAACTAAACTCAAAATTTGCCTATTTCTAAATAAACTACAAACACATATATTTTCTACCGTTAAATTTTAAGAAAGGTTATTTTTAGAGTTTTTAATTTACTAAGTTTTGGGATCTAGTTTTTCCTAGCTAGTTAACTGTCTTGTCAAACTTAAGTCAATTATGGCCAAAATTGAATTTTTCAATTTTTATAATTTTTAAATTTTTTCCATTTTATGGGTTTTAAAATAAGTATGCAAATGCAAAAATATACATATGAATGCGAAGGAAGAAACCTTACCGAGCACACCCCCAAACTTAAACTTGACAGTGTCCTCCCCTATTTTTTTATTATATTTTTTTTATTAACAGAAAAAGAAAACAAAATCTATATACACAAAAAGGTCCCCCCCAAACTCAAGTGAAACAGTGTTTCCACTATTAAAGTTTAGAGTTAGGGGGGATAAAAACACAGTATCAAGCTATACAAGGCCTTACACAGCCCAAAGGTTAGCACCAACCATTCAAAAAATTTATCGTTATAATGGTGTGGTTGGTGAAAGAATGGAGTGTAGAGAAACGAAATGAGAAACACACAAGACTGTGTGAAGATAAAAGCAGTATACGGTCTCGGTGGAGGAGGAGAATGGCGGAAGGGAAAAATAAATGGTGGTGGTTCGATTTCTTCAGATGGAGGTTGATTAATCATAAAATCCGTGTCGTTTAGGAATGCGAGTTCGTCGACGAAAATATCTTCGAAACTTCCATCGATGGTCCGATTGAACGTTTCAATGTCAATAAGTGTTGCGCCAGAATTCAGCACACTTGATTTTTTAAAAATGATGAAGGTAGGATAGTCGTAAGGCTCATTTACCTTATTTTCAAAAGAGTTTAAATCAAGTTGTTTTTCTAGAATTATCGAACTCAACATATCGGATTGTGATTCATTAACACTCGGCAACATTAAAGGAAGATTAGAAGAAGAACCAGAGAAAGTGGGAGAAAGAAGTTGAATACGAACTTGAGAGTGGAGATGCAGTGTATAAATTAGCACAATTTGTAATGGCCGATGTGTAAAAAGCGATTGTGCTAATCTATCAACCCACTGAGAAATGAGATCAAATCCCTCAAGATTCGTGAGAAAACATGGGTACGTCGAACTTGGTAAACCAGACATTGAAAATGAAAGTGTAACGGTTTCTTGCAAAGTCGGAACAAGGACGGAGGGAAGTGATTGAGGAAGGGTATCAGTTAAAGATTCAGGAAGGTGTGCGCAGTCAATGAAAGGGATAGAATGAATTGGAAAATCCGACTTCTCAAGCAAAACTGCTTCATCCTCGATAATTTCCTCAATACTCTCCTCAAAATTTAGCTTATCCATGCCATTCTCATCAAAATCAAGACGCATATGAAGTTCGGGACAAACATTTAATGACTTGGGATGATGAATTGGAGAGAAAAATTTAGTCAAATCTGCAGGTTCATCATCCAAAATATTCCCAGCGTCGATATTCTCAATCAAGTGAAAATCAATTTTTTTAGACACCTCCTCAAAAGCATGTATATTTATCAATTCAGGTTCTAGAGTGGAGGTGTAGAGATCAAAAGGATTGGGTGTGGGTTCACTCGAAAGGGACCCTTCACAATCAGGTAAATCAAACACTACAAAGTCGCACAACTCATTAGACGTTTTATCTTCAACTGGTGAATCATTTGGGACACTTGATAGACATTCAAAACCGGAGTTGTGGGATTCAATTGGGGATGGGTAGGTTTGAATTGGAAGGGTGTATAGCTCACTCTCTCTACTTAAATTCTCGATCTGTCCAACCGCCTCATCATACATTGGAATTTTTGGAGCTAGTTGGAAACTAACTACCGGGTCACTAGGTTGTATAAGGGCGGTCATGGACGCATTCAAATCCCTCATCTGTTGGTTTGTCGCTACAATATAAGCTTCCAACGACTGTTCCAGACTAGACATGGGTTGTGAAGGGGTTTCAGTAAAAGATTCAAAATTGTTTGGATTCTGGAAACTCCCAAATGGCTGTGTAGAAGCAATGTCTAGGGAAGGTGCGAAAGTCGGGTAAGACTGGTAGGAATTGAATGGTTAGACAGGAGTAGGATCAACATTTGGATAAAAATGTGAATGGACTTGTTGATCCCAAGAACTGGAAGTGTTGAAAAGAGTGAAAGATCGGTTACGAGATTGTTCAATATGTTCAGCAATAGACATGGGTTTCGGAGTTACAACAGGAGTCGAAAAAGGAGTATCAACGTAAGAAGGCGGTGAAGGTTGAAATGGTTGATACAAAGTGGATTACGAAGTCCAACTGTTTCTCCTAGACGCTTCTATTCGATCTTTCAAAGAAATTTTGGGTATGGAGGGGTCGTCCGTAATTCGACCAAAACAATGAGCGTAGGAATTAATGTCTGGTTGAGGGTACCAAAGTTCGGCAAAAGTTTTGCGAGGTGGGATACCCATGATGTAAGAAAGGAGGAGAAAAAGAATGTGATGAATTTTTTTTTATTATTATTTTTTATTTTTTATTATTAATTTTTTTTAAAGAAATTGTTTGTTTTTGGGTTTTTGAAAGTGTTTTTTTTAGAAAGAGTTTTTTGCAAAATTTGTACGGACTATTTCACACTTTCAAATAGTCACAATATAAGCATGCACAATCAAGCTTAGAGCTAGGGACTCCTAAGTCAACTAGACTGCTCCTAACTGTTCCAAAGGGCAAGTTGTGAGATTCTCGAATCGGCTCTTCACCGCCAATTGTGACCCGGTAAGCACTAGTAAAGAAAGAAGGGATCCGCTCACGAATCACCGTGAGACGGGCCTTTTAAAATTACCTTTCCTACTTGTCTAGCCTAGGCACCATAAAGTCTGGTTTAGATAAACGACCGATGCCTACAACTTTTCCTTTGTCCTATTGAGCGTGACAGTCCTTATTGGCTGAGTCTAATTTTTTTTATTAACTCGAAAGTTGATGCAAATACTTTTTGTGATTTTTGGGGTCCTAGGAAGGGTAATGGAATCCCCACCCAATCTTGATTGGTGTTATAGCCCCTTAAAAGTCCATTTTAAATATGCAAAGCAATTAACACACCAAAAATCTAAAACACTTTAAAATAAAAAAATTATTTTGCAGCGCAAAGAATCCTGCACAAAAACAATTTATTGGAGAGGGTGAAAGATTTTGCGCAAAGAACCCTGCAGGAAATTTTTTTAATTGAGTTCAGAGGGTAGAAGAGAGGATAAAATACTCACAGAGAAGTTTTGGGATGCTGACGTCATTGGTTGACCGCTGTTCCGCGGTCAACTGCATATATCCGCCGCGGTTCCGCGGTGGTTCTGTTAGTTTGGATCTCCAAAAATTTTATGTTTGTTGTTGTGATTCTTCTCTGTCTGTTCAGATTTTCTGTTTGTTGATTTGTTCACTGGCTTTTTCGAGATCTGAATCAGTCCGTCTTCTTTTCCTGCGCAATTCACACAATACCTCTCAAAAAAACAAGATGAATTTATTTTATTTTATTATTATTATTGTTTGTTTTAAAAAATTTCAATTTTTATAATTTTTAAATTTTTAAATTTATTATTATTATTATTATTTTTAACCCGAAATTACACAAAGAAAGAGACTACCGTCTCCCCGGCAATGGCGCCATTTGATTGAGAGTCTTATCTTTTGCGTATGCGAGCGTTTTAAAAGATAGATCAAAATTAAGAATATACCGCAATCAAGAACGGTGTCGCTTGGTAGCTAGCCGGTTGAGTACGGGTCGGTCCACAGGGAGATAGATTTCTTTTCTTTATGTTTTAACGAGTTAAATCCAAAAGATTTTGGGTTTTATTTTAAGATCTAAGAATGAGATAAAAGTTTATAAAAAGCTTGCTAGGGTTAAGATTAGGTTAGTTTGGAAAATCAATTATTCTCACCGTTTTCTTTGCCCTAATTAAGAACTTTTAGGTGTTAAGGTAATAGTTAACAAAGGGGATTAGCACGATCGGGTAGAAACTAAGTTTCTTCCCTTTTGTCCTTGTTCGTCCTTTCTTAACTCTTAGCCCTAACCTCTATGGAAATCACACACAACCGGTCTTTAACTATGGAATCACCGCTACCTCGTGGGATAGGGTGCCGTAGTGAGCGGTGTGTGTATATTTGCATAGAGTCCTACTTTAAAATGTTGAACGGGCAAGAAAGGGGTGAGAGATTTTCATCTCTCAAACCTTCCCCAAACCTAACCCTAACAAGTGAGGAACTACTCATTCATTAGGGAATTAATAACTAGGGTAGAAAAGAAATTAACTAGGGCAGAAAATTAACTAGGGCAGAAAAGAAATTAAAATAACTATGGCAAGATAAAAAAAACTTACTTCTTTATTGATGCACTCTTTGACAATTACAGGAATTGAAAAATTAAACTAGATAAATAAAAAGAGGCATCTCAAAAGAGGCACGCTCCAAAAAGAGCTATAGGCTTCCTATTTATAGACAATAGAAACCCTAGGGTTTACATCTGATCCATATCTAAAATTACAAAACTACCCTGAGAAGCTTGGTCAACGCACCGACACCCACCGACAAAATGCACCGACGCGTGCTTAGCACGGCTGCGGAACCGCGGCCATAAGCCATGTTTGGCCGCGGATCCACGGCCATATGGTGGGTTCTTCATCTCATTTTTTCAGGGTTGTTTTCTGTTGCATTTTACTTCTGGTTTCTTCATTTGGTTTCTCAGAATGTCTTCTAGTTTCTTCCAGATTTCAACAGTGCAGAATGTTGTAGACTTTTACCGTTCGCTTCGTGTTGAAGTCTTGAATCTTGTGCTGCCTTCGTGCTCTGTGAAATCGAACTGTTCATTGATCTTCATTTGTTCCTAAACTGTAGGCGGTATCATAAAAATTCTTCTATTTGTTGGTCGTACTCTCACTTTTGTAGCGTCTTTTCACCATTTTCACTGTATTGTTCCGAGAACCTGTAACCTGCAACTATTTAACCGACATGGATCAAAAGCACCTGTTTATTTGCAATATGATTAAGAATGGGGAATATAATAATGCAAAATTCTGATATGAATACTTGACGTCTAGAGAAATCGCCAGTTTGTGGACAACAATCTCTGGATCGAGTCCAGTTATCTCTGAATAGTTCCATGCGAAGCAGTCTTTATACTGCATGAGCACGTCTTTTAGCGTAGCCACCCTTTCTTCAGAAAATAGTTAACTGACGAATGTCGGCCGCGGGTCACTTGTCGTCCCCAAGTCAATTTTCTTGAGGTTATCTGCATTAGTATGTATCCCATATTCTAGCTCTTTTGGTGCCAGTGGAAACTCTGAGATCACCTCGTCATCATCGTTTTCGAAGCATCAGGAGAGGCCATTCATATTATCGGGTTCTTCTTCTGATAGCGTTATCACGTGATAGGTACAAGATCGCTTCCAAGACCGATGTTGATCTGTATCTACTCTCACCGCATACGTGGATAGAGCGAATCTGCCAAGTTGATACTGGTCTTCAACCCAGTCTTTGAAGGTGAAGCAATCTTCGAGGGGATGTCCTATCGCTCGGTGATAGGAGCAATAGTCCGGTTGAGAGATCTTGCCTGCTTGCTCGGGGTGCTTGGGCTCCGGAAGGGTAATCATTTGATGTTTTATGAGAAGATCGAGTATTTTCCTTATCTTGTCTTGGGAAAAAGAATACGCTCAACCCATCTTCTTTATAAGAGACGAATCCTGGTTGCTCAATTCTCGATCGCGTGGCTTCTTAGGCCCGCTTTGTCGCCGTCGAACGTTTCTTCCGTTCTTGGGTTTATTTTTACCTCTACGTCGGGTCTTTTGTATGACGGGCTGGCGACGAAGAGCTTCGTCATTCTCCGCAGATTGCTGAAGGAGGCGATGCGTCCTGGCTTTCTCGTAAATAGCCATTTTGCGATTATGGTCGTCTTGAACCTTTTGACCCGCTTTCCTTATAAGCTTGTCCATCTGTTCTTCGAACGACGGACTTGGAATTTTCATGGCGGGACCTCGTTTTAGTTTAGGGTCAGCATCTTCCCACAGAGCATCTTCCCACGGTATTGACCTCATCTTCCGAGTCGCTGCCGAAGATCAACATAGGGGTGGACGGTCCCGGCTTGGTGTATTGGGGCGGCCCTGAATAAACTATTTCTTCTTCCTCCTCGGTGTCACTCCCGAAGACCGGAATGGTAGTGATAGCTTTGTTCTTCGGTTTGTGGCATCTTTCCGTGTCTTCGAAATCTGGTAAGAAGTATTTTGCATCTTCGTACTTTCGGACTTCATTCACGGAGAATGGGTTCAATTCCCCTGTCAAAGTATATTCAAGCCCATCTTTGAAATACTTCATATACTGATGCTGTGTAGAAGGAATGATGTTGTACTCATATAACCAAGGCCGGCCGAGCAAAGCGTTGTAGCAGGTCTTGGCGTCAATGACGTGAAATTTAATGTCCGTGATGAGCAGCCCAAAGGGCAACGTCAGTATCACAGACCCGAGCGTCCGTGATGACTGGGAGTCAAACCCGGAGATAGTGATTTTATCACGAGCGAGGTGTTGAGCGCTCATGCAGATTTTCTTCAACACTCTTACATTGAGAAGGTCGACGGAGGACCCATTGTCAACCAGGATCTTGTCTATCTTAATATCATGACAGTATCCGGAGACATAAAGGTGACGGTTATGCCCGCACGTCCCGGGGAGGAGATCTTCATCGCCGAAGGTGATATCGGCTGTGTGCACTTCTTCCAACTCGTCCTTCATCTTTTCTTCGGTGAGGAAAGCTTGGAATTGTTTGGGCTCTTGTAGCGCCTTGATCAGCGAATCTCTTGCCTCTTTGGATAGCAGAAGGGCGTCGAGAATGCTGAGCTGCGAGGGTATCTTTCTCAGGTATGCCAGAAAGTTGTAATCCACCTTACTTTTCTTTGGCGGGTCCTTGGCCGTCAACTCTTCGACGACTCGATCATCGAGGGTGATATCTTCAGGGATCTTTTCTTTCCCCTTATCCTTTTTGTTCATCCCCTTATTTACGGGTCTGAGATTCTTTTCAGGTAATGTGCAATTGCGCAGCTGAATGTTCTCGCAGCTCTTTGGTTCTTCCTCTTTTCCTGAGGTGGATTGTTAGAAGAGAGGGCCAAGAGCCATTTCTTCTTCAGAATCACTCCCGAATGTGAGAACTTGCGATCCCCTGCTATCAACCATGTGACAGTTGCCGGCAGCTTTTCCTCGTTCGTCTGTCGCATTTTTTCACTATCGACGAGCTTCACGTTTCATCCTCTTGAAGTGTTGCCTGTGAGCGACATACCCTTGACACCAATTTTTAAAGGCGTTGCACTCTTCAGTAGGGTGCGCAATCCTTCGATGATATAAATAGTAATCAGGATGCACATCCTCTTCATTAAGGTGTATCTCATCAGAAATGTTTCCTTCGGAGGACGGCAGCTTCATTCCCATCGATATGGCTTTGGTAAACCTTGTCCTCGTTTTGAACCTGCTTTTGGTGGCAGCCGAAGTGCTCCTATCTGGTTGGAGTGTCTTAACCTTTTCGTCCAGTCGCCGACGTCTGGCCTTTTCAAATATGGCAATTTCGCGCTTTCGATCAGCTTTGCTTTTCAGAAGAGCTTCGTTTAGGAATGCGTAAATCATTTCGTCTGATGGTCCTAGAAGTTCCGACTCGGGATCTGCCCCCATTTTCTCTGCATCCAGAGCTTCTTCACCGTTTATTAACGAGTGAGAGATCATGTGGCAGCTTGCCACATAATCTTCAGGTTCATCTGACGAGTCTTCTCCATTGTCATCCTCTCCGTCCTCAAGGACGTGGCTAAGAAACTCCTGAAGTGTGACCGGGGTTTGCGCCTTTTGGTTATATTCTTCCAGCACGTCAATCTGTTTTTGCAAGTCTGTGCGCTTGTCACCATGCTTCACGGGCTTTTTGGTCCTCTTCTTCTTCTTCAAAGACTTTGACGGCTGGATATGGGCACTTTGACTATCCACACAAATTCTTGGCGTCGGGCCCGGCTTCAGCATTCCCTCGATGACCTCGGGTTCCAGCGGACTTTTCCATTTTATCGCCGGACATGTTTGGAGATCCCTCAGCATTCTTTTCATTTTGGCCGAAAGAACGACCTCCCATGGAGCTTCTTCTAAAAAAGAGCATGATGCCCCCGGCGTGTCCACCTTTTTGAGCGCGTGCGGCTGGGGCGGGTTTACTTTCCAATTCACGGACAGGGCGAATTTTCCCTGTTGGTATTGGTTCTCAATCAACCCTTTGAAGACGAAGCAATCTTCGATTGGATGGCCTATCGCTTGGTGATAGGGGCAATAATTGGGATTATTAGTCTCACCGGGTTGCAATGGGCGTTTTGGATCCGGCAAGTTCATGTGCCTGTTGCGCACCGCCAGCTCGAACAATCTCTTCATTTTGTCCCGGGGAAACGAATAAGGACGCTTCATTTTCTCATTAAAAAATCGTCGTCTCTCGTCTTGGCGCTCAGTTAATTTTGGACCACTGGGCTGCTGTTGAGCATTGGCGACGAAGGTTGCTTTTCCTTTCCCCTTTTCATTTCGAGATTCCAGCTTCGAAGGAGAAGGTTTGTGGCCCATCTGGTCCATTTGGGCCAGCTTGTCAATCAAGGCCTGGAAAGTAGTTGGCTTGAAGAACATCATGAATTATGAAATGGTCGCTTGAGGGTCAAGGGTCCCTATGAACATGCCTACCGTAAGTTCTTCTTCGATACGTTGTTCGCATTTCGACCACATATTTCGCCATCGTATTGCGTATTGCACCTACGTTTCGCCTGGTTTTACCCTGGCGTTAATCAATGCGGTGATTGGGGTGCGTTCGCTAGCGCTTGTGAACCGCTGGGTGAACAGCAATTCCATCTCTGTAAAAGTTTTGACGGAGTCATTAGGAAGCTCTAAGTACCACTCAAATGCTGTCTCCGACAAGCTGCTAACGAATTGGCAAAGCAGTAGCTTATCGTCACCTCCGGTGTTGCCGCACAAGGCTCTGAATTGAGCGACGTGCTGATGCAGATTTCCCGTCCCCTTATATACGTGGAATTTTGGGATCGTGTATCCCGGCGGGTACTTTATTTGGTCGTACCAACCCGGATAGGGTCGTCCAGTTTTAACAATTTGCCCAGCCGCTTCATTCGCCTGATAAACTCGTATCTGCCGAGCGATGTAATAATCCAGGGCGGCTTTTGAGATAGTTTCCTCCTTGGCTGCTGACAGAGCCGGCAGAGGATTTGATGTCTCTCCTCTATCATCTTCAATTATTACTGGAGGGTCTTCGGCTGGAGGGTCCGGCTGGATCATCATGCCCACCATATCTTGGAACAGAAAGGCCATTTGTTTTATATTGGCGGCTTGTTCCGCAGCCTCTTTGTCCTTCTTCTCGAGCATTCCCCGAAGGAATTCGGCATCAGTTTCCTGCTCACGGCGCTTCTTTGAGGATGTCTCTGGGCTTGCTTTCGGTCTCGTGAGTGCGGCCATAGCTGTTAACATCTCTTGGAGCTTTTGTTGTTGCTGCTCCTGAGCCTTAGTCACTGATCGCGTAAGCGGTCGATAACCTGTGGAGATACAGCTATACTCTTTTCCGGATGCCATATAGACGGTATGCACTACCATGCCCCCAGACTTGGGGCGTTTAGATTCAGTGTCTTTGCGATTTGCCAAAAACGCAGGGATCTTCTCCGGCCTCCTTCTTTTGTGGGCGGTCGAAGTTGAGAGAGCTGTTGTAGCGGGCACCCAAACAGATGACATCTTTTGTAGCTTGACAGGATTGTACTCTTCTCGCCGAACCTTCATCTTTTTATGTCGGCGGGGATAGTCTTGATCTACCATGGAGTCCTGGACCCGTCGCCAAACTTTATAAATTTTAGAGGATAGCCGCTGAGGGGGCTGCTCCAGCTTCGCCTTTGGGGCATTCTCCATAAGTGGAGGGGATCTTTTCAGCACAGCAGTTGGCGAGTTCCTGCGCACCCTGTTAAGTAGTTCAAAGCTGTTCCCGGTTGGAACAGCGGCATCAACTTCCACCATTGGAGCTAGCAGAGTCAGTCCAGAAGGGGAATTGCCCCCAGTCTTCCTTATTCGGCGCCAGTGGCGACGTCGAGCATGTCATGCGGCCGGGATCACCTCCGCTGTTGGATCAGCTTTTCCATGCCCCCTGTTCTGATGAGAGTTTGTTATTAGCGCCAGCCTGTCAAAGACAGATGCTTGCTGAGACGGAATAGCCAATCTTGAAAAGGCCGATTTTCGTGCAGGGGAAACGGCCTTGGTTACTTCACCCGGAGTGGGAGCTGCAACGGCCAGTCTTGTGAAGACCGACCCTTTAGCTGGAGAAGCCTCCTTGGTGACTTCAGAAGTAGGAATGGCTATCCGCTTCGGGATAACGCCTTCTGGTATTGCGGGCTACTTCACGAACCCGTTGGAGCTTTGGCCCAGTCTGCTGAAAACTGAAGCGCTTGGTTCGGGCGATCCGTTAAGAGGGGCCGCAGTAGTGGTAAGCCGATCAAAGACCGACTTCTTCTGAGCTTCTTGCAATGGTACAGGGGTATTGAAGCTCATCGGTGGGAGCATGGTCCCGAAGAATAGCCCAGTGGTGGACTGAGTTACCTGTTCCACAGGAATTGTGAAAAGGGAGGCCGCTTGGGGCCCGTAGGTCACTCCTCCAGATGAGGCGAAACGGGAGATGCAGTTGCAGCTGGAGCAGTTAGAGGCCATTGCTGTTCTTTCTTCTGCACGGGAGCAAAACCAAATCTTAGTACCTCAAACCCAAGGGCAACCATATTAAACCGCGATTCGTTCGCGAACACGACACACAAAGTGTGGAGCGGAAAGAGGAAAAGGTCCCACCGGGCGTGGCAGAATCTGTTCCCCGCCGGAAGGCGCGACCTGGACGTTGGGACGTCTGGGCCTGAATTCCGGGGACAAATGCTATTTGGTGCTATCCGTCCACCTCTCCGAAGATAACTAATTGATTTATGGCACCATGTATCGAAAGTTTAGACGGATGCGGCCGATGTAGCAGACTTCGTTAGATTCCCCCTCGTTGAGGGCTTTTTGATTGTGGGGATGCTCTTCCCTTCAGGCACAAGCCCCTTCAGTTAATCACGCTACCGCATCGCGGTAACCACTTTCTGCTTCTCCAGATGGTCACTTCGTGTCTTGTGTGTTTGTTTTGTATTTTGGTCGCCCGTGGATTGTATACGGAGACTAATTTATGTTGTCGCCCGTAGGGCGTGGATTAGTCCAAATCCGTATTTTCTTAGATTTGGGTTTGGGGTTGGGTTTAAGGATACGTTAGTCTTATTTGAGACTAAGATCAACTTAAACGTTTGTTAAGAATACGTTAGTCTAATTTTAGACTAAGATCAACTTAACGGGATCGTTTAGATCCAACAAAAGAGCATTTGGGCTCTATTGTTTAGATTAGGGACATTGCGGTCGATTAGTTTAAGGACATTACGGTCCAAGGTTAAGGACGTCACAGTCCATGGGCTTAAGGACCCCACAGTCCGAGATTAAGGACATCATAGGGTTTAAGGACCCCACAGTCCGAAGTTAAGGACATCATAGTCCGTGGGTTTAAGGACCCCACAGTCCGTAGCTTTAAGACATCATAGTCTATAAAGTTTAAGGATATCATAGTCCATGAGCTTAAAGACCCTACAGTCCAAGGTTAAGAACATCATAGTCCATGGGTTTAAGGACCCCACAGTCCAAGGTTAAGGACATCATAGTCCATGGGTTTAAGGACCCACAGTCCATGGAATGTTTTGTTGTCGGGACCCGTCACCTTTCTGAAGACGTTGAAAGATTACAATGACAAATATCAGAGGAGTGAAGAGATGTACCCTTGAATCAATGTTGGTTGGGATCTGTAGTCTAATTTGGGACTAAGATCAAAGATTTATGAGCACATGGGCTCAATTAATCTGAATGCGGGGTTTATAGCCAATTTGGGCTCGGCCCACTCAGTTAAAATGTTAAACATTTGACAATGCTGGGCATTGATTTGAGTTCTGACAATATTTTTGTCTTTTACTGAATGCTGAGCATTCATCATAGCTCTGGGTTTTATTCATAGAACAATTTATGTTCTTTTAGCGTACACGTGAGGAGCACGTGGCGCGCTTGGCGCTTTACGCCAGTCAAAAAGCGCAGAGTGCTTCTGTTGGGTAGCGTACACGTGAGGAGCACGTGGCACGCTTGGCGCTGAGCGCCAGAACATGAGCGCAAAGCGCTAGTTTATGAGCGCAAAGCGCTATTTGTTCAATGGCACACACGTGAGGAGCACGTGGAGCGCTCGGCGCTGAGCGCCAGTCCATGAGCGCAAAGCGCTATTTTATGAGCGCAAAGCGCTATCTGTTCAGTGGCACACACGTGAGGAGCACGTGGTGCGCTTGGCGCTTTGCGCCAGTCAAAGAGCGCAGAAGCGCATCTGATCAATTTTATAATCTGAGAAATAAATTCTCGTTTAGAAGAGACTTTGTCTCAAGGTTCCAAGAACAAAGTTCTTATTTTGTAGGAGATGTTTCAATATCTTATTTTGGTGAAAAGCTTTGCCTTTATGGATCTATGATCCTAAGAGAATTGAATTATTCTCCCCCCTCTTATAATGAGATTCTATGATCTCTTTGTGTAAAAGACCTTAGTCTTTTAGATCTATGATCTATGAGAAGAATTATATTCTTCTTCTTATTTTATGATGAGGTCCTTTGATCTCTTTGTGAAAAACCTTAGTCTTGTAGATCTATGATCTTAAAAAAAGAAGTGAATTCTTCTTTTTTATATGAGACGATTTCGTCTTTCTATTCTTTTTACCTTGAAGAAAAGTTGTTCTTCTACCGAGAGCTTGGCTCTTCTTTCTGAGATTTCTCAAAGTTTATGGGGGGTTCCTCTATATGAGACTTGAAGTCTTAGAGCCTTTATATAGGGCGAGCTGATTTGTTCAATCGGTTAAGGAGATCTTTTCTCCAGTTGATTTGGGGATTTCCTCACCGCTGGATCTTTGATCCAAGGACTTCTGATCTACAGAAGGCAATTTTCTTGTTTTTAACAAGATTGGGAAATCTTTTCCATACAGACTTTATTCTGTATTTTTGGTGATTTTTAATCACCTTTGGATCATTGATCCAACGGTGCTCTGATTTACAGAGCACAATCTTCTTGTTTGGCAAGATTTTGAGGAATCTTTCCTTAACAGAATTTTATTCTGGTTAATTGATGATTTATAATCTTTACTAGATCTTTGATCTGACGGTAGGGAGTTTTTAGTTCCAGTGCTAGCGCACCCGTGCTTTGCACGTGGTGCGCTGCTTAGAGTGCAGCGCACTTAGCGCTAGGGCACCCGTGCTTTGCACGTGGTGCGCTGCTTAGAGTGCAGCGCTCTTAGCGTTAGCACACACGTGCTTTAGACGTGGTGTGCTGCTTATAGTGCAGCGCTCTTAGCGCTAGCGCACACGTGCTTTGCACGTGGTGCGCTGCTTAGGGCGCAGCGCACTTGGCGCTGCTATGAAACGTTGCTTCATTTTAAAATTTGAATTTTGAACAGAGCTTTGCTCTGATTAGGGGAAACAGTGCTAAGCACTGTTAGGGGGTCATGTGGGACCACGTGAGGCGTCCCAAAAATAGGGTTTATTCCCTTTCTCTTTTATAAGTGCTGAGCACTTCTCAGGGGTCACGTGGGATCACGTGAGGCACCCCAAGAATGGAAACTGCCCTTTGATCTATTCCATTTTCTCTTTTATAAGTGCTTGTTGGGGTAAAAATTTACACCCTGGTTGACCAAGTCAAAATCAAAGTCAACCCCAAGCCAAGTGGGCCCAAGCCCCGGGTCAAGTGGGCCAATCCCCGGGTCGAGCCCGAACATGAAGTGGCCGGCCTTCCCCCATGCCAAAATAAAAATTTTGTAATAAATAATTTTGTTGTATTTCTTTTATTTTATTTTATGAATAAATGTAAGAAAATGGGCATAAAACCAAATTTTTGTAAAGCCCATGGCTTATGTGCAAAAAGAAATGGCACATGAGCCATGGGATGGGCAAAATGCCATTTTGTAAAGCCCAAGGGGCTAGGTGTAAAGTGTATAGCCTATAAAGGCAAAGATAATGAAAATATCTCAACAACTTTTTCTCTCTCCAAAAAGAATCAAGATCTGTGATCTTCTCCTTCCTCAAGGTTCAAAACCTTTTTCTTTCTTTTGAATTAAATCAAGAGTTTTACTCTTTCTTTTCTAAAACTAAATAGCTTTTCACCACAAAACCCACAAAGGGGAGCTCGGATCTTCCATCAGATCTTAAAAAGGAGGGATTTTTAAAATCTCACCCTTCTTATTCTTCAAGATCCGGTCAACAGAGGAGGAAGAAGGAGACCCATCTCCAAAGACCCCACTTTGGGGAAGATTCAGGGCTCAAGGGAGAAGCCCCTTCATCAGCTCCAAGAATAACTTAGGAGTTTAACTCCTCAAAATACACACACACACACACACACACACACACACACACACAAAATAATAAGTATATTCTTTCTGGGAGTACAACTCCCAGTGAAGAGACCAACTACCTTTTTGGGCCCAAAGCACTAGCGCCCTTGCGTTCAAAGCGCTAGCGCCCTTGCGCTAGCGTCCGAGCGCCCACGTGCCTGGCACGTGAGGCTCTAGCACCCTTACGCTCAAAGCGCTAGCACTTGAGAGCCCAAAGCGCTAGCGCCCTTGCGCTCGAACTGCTAGCGCTCGAGCGCCCACGTGCCCGGCACGTGAGGCGCTAGCGTCCTTGCGCTCAAAGCGCTAGCGCCCAAAGCGCTATTGCCCAAGCGCCCACGTGGCTGGCACGTGAGGCGCTAGCATCCTTACGCCGAAAGCGCTAGCGCCCGAGCGCCCACGTGCTTGGCACATGATGCGCTAGCGCCCTTGCGCCCAAAGCGCTAGCGCCCGAGCGCCCATGTGCCTGGCACGTGAGGCGCCCGCGCCCGAGCGCCCACGTGCCTGGCACGTGAGGCGCTAGCACCCAAGGCGTTGGCGCTTTTTCCCACGCATCCTTTGGATGCCCTCTCCCCCTTTTATATATATATATATTGTGTGTGTGTGTGTGTGTATATACATACACACACACATACTCTACAACACCGTCCCCGTTAGAAAAAATTTCTAACGGGGCGCTGCCCCGCACCCCGCAATGGGCTGCTAACCCCCTTGACCCCCAGCCCGCTATCCGGGTAGCGGGACCCCCGTAAAAACTCTGCGGGGCCCCCGATATATCCAAAACCACCCTTTCAAAACACAACATGCGTATACTGCACATTGAGTTCGTATGACCTGTTTGACCCGTCAATCGGAGGTCCCTCGCTCTAAAGGTGTGGGGTAATTAACGGCAGCTTAGTCCGCGGCTGCCGGAGATTCGGATCCCTACAATCAATAAACCCCAGCCAACCCTAGGCAGGGGGAATCTGTAATGCGCCTGATAAGCGCGCGTGCATTCCCATCTTAATGGGGTGACGAAAAACACCCTACAGTGCTGAGCACTTCTCAGGGGTCACGTGACTAGATCTCAGTCTTTCCCTTTTTTTGTTCCTCAAAGGTATTCACGTGGGGACACATGAGCTTTTATCATGTAACATTGAACACTAATATGCATCACCAAGCTGTTCTTCTATGGTTCTGAGGAATCAAGTTCTCCTTTTGTTCTTTGCAGAGATTAGATTCTTTTTAAAAGGGTTAAACCCTAGTTTCAGAGGAATTAAATTCCCATATGTTTTGTAAGACTTAAACTCTTTTGGATTCAGTTCTTTCCCCTGGGTTTTGGATCTGCATGACAGAATCTCCCCGATGAGAATTAAATTCTCAACTTGTGGAGAGATCTGCTTCCGCAGATCTTAACCAGAGGAAGAACTAAATTCTTTTAGAAGAGTTAAACTCTTGATTTGAGAATTAAATTCTCTTTTTGTGGGAGCTTTTGGAAGGGGTTCGCCTTCTTTAGAGAATTAAATTCTCTCTCTATTTTTCTTCCCCTCTCTCTCTGTCTCCTCTTTTTTTTTGAACTTGGAGTTTATGGGGGGTTCCTTCCCGTTTCTGTCCCTTTGCTCTTATTTATAGGAGAAAGAAAAGAATCAATTTGTTCAGCCCATCTCTCATTGAGAAATGTTGATTGATTTTATAATCAACCAAAATGATCTTTTAGATCAATCGTTGAATTTTATTTACCGTTGGATTTTTAATCCAAAGGCTCTCTATTTAACAGAGAAGATTTCTTGCTTGTTTAGCAAGATTATGAATATCTTGTTAGTTTTAACAAGATTAGAATTTTATTATATCAAATCTTTTTAGTTTAACAAGATTAAAAATATTTTTTTCTTAATATGGATATCTTGTTAACATAGAATTTTATTCTTGTTATAAGATTAGGAAAATATTTTTTTTGATAGATTTTTATTCTATCAAATGATCACCGCTGAATCTTTGATCCAAGGGTTCTCTGTTTAGCAGAGAAGATCTTTCTAGTTTAAGGAAGATCAAGAAAATATTTCCCAAATAGAATTTAATTCTAGAATTTGATAGGAACATTTTAAATTAGGGTGCTCACATGCTTTGCACGTGATTGGCAAAAGCACTCACGTGTTTAGCATGTGGCCCCTATTATGGGTTTTGGCATGTTTATGTTCAGAGCGCTTACGTGCTTAACACGTGAGTCATGTTTGGCCCTTGGTGATTTATGTTCAGCGCTTATATGCTTTGCATATGAGCGCTTACGTGTTTTACATATGAGGCCCGTTTAGCCATTAATTGTTTTATTCTCAGCACCCATATGCTTTGCATATGAGAGCCCACGTGTTTAACTCGTGAGGCTAAATTTTGAGGATTCTCCCCCTTTTTTATAAGGGAACAAGTAACTCTTGGCTGAAAATTTTGGCGGGAACACCCCTCAAGTTCTATAATTTACCCTAAGGACCCTAATAAATATAGGTTTAAGCGGGACCAGTCTCTTGAGCCTCAGGGAGCCGGAGATATGGGTGCTTGCCTATTTAAGGTAGATAACTTAACAACGGTGTTATCGACACGGTAATCGTTTTTGAAAAAAACACAAATCCTGTCGCCCATGTGCAGCGGTTACCAATAACATCAAAACCTAATTCAGGATTCAATTTCCTTTCTAATTGTTCTGACTCAGATTGAATCTCATTATAATAATCTAACTTGAATATGATTCAAGTACAATCTACAATACTACAATTCAACATGATTCCATGAATCTATATATTCAATATATTCAATCTGTATTGACTGAACCGAACTATGGATATACTTCCATTTACATGATTCTCCAGTTACATACATGATTCTCCAGTTATATCCATTTACTGATATCATGGTTTTGGCAAGTCGTCCAATTATACAATCTATATTACAAGGCAATGCAAGTCTTCCATTTACATTTACAAACCAGTACAAACAACACATTTACAATTCAAACAATACAATAATACAAACAAGACATCGCGGGGTTTAAGGGGTAGATTGGTGCGGAAGGTGTTAGAAGTGGCACGAGACTGCAACCATAAGACACCTAACCTGTATTCCATTGCTTTTGTATCGTGGTATAAACGGTTCCTTGAGTTTCTGATACCTTAGTCTCCGGGGTAAGTGAGACTCCTCTCGTATACACTAGCATCCTTCTGTACCAAGCTACAAACAACAACGTTAATACTAAATACAGTAATATAAAAATATAATACAACTTTAAAAGTTACACACTCTCTCTGTGTGTGTCTATTCTATTTCTCCTTTATCTTTAGGACTTACCGAGCGATTTGTTCGCTGACGAAATTCTCTTTCTTTTTCTTTAAATGTCGTCAGGTGTTTCGGACCTTCCAAAGATCGAGCCTAGCACTGAAGAGTTAGACCAATTTATTGAAGATCCCGAGCTGTAGTTACACTTGTACACAATTCATTTCAGTACTTTCCTTTTCTGCTATGCCACTGTTTAGGCATTGCTTTCATTCAGATGTATTTACTTTTCCATGCATTGTACAAAAGAATGTTAATAAATAAAGTTATTGTTCAATTATACCTTTTGTCTCTTGTGTACATTTCTTTTATATTGCTTAGATAAGCTTAGCGTATTTGCTTCAGAGTAAATACGTAGCGGCCAGTCGTGTCCCTTCACCGTATACCGGGAAGCGGGGCGTAACAGGTTTTGTTGGCGGCCCATGCAGGTCAGAGCTGTATGAAACTCTACCATGCAGTTCTGTTCTGCGTGAACAGCCGAAGCAATATAACACAAGAACCAGCAACTAAAACATTCTTTACAATCATACTTCTTGAATCTTATCATTTCATGTACTTTGAATCTGTCCTAACCAAAAATTTTCTTCAAGGTTATGGATTTCCCAAACAACACCAACACCAATGTCAACAACACACCTCCACCACTACCACTCACACCTGCCGTCCTTGCTCCTCTCAACGAGCAAACGGTTCTGCTTGAGGCAATCCGCAGTCTCCTCGAGGGACAGCAGCAGCAGACTGCTCTTTTAATGAATCGTCCCGAGACAGAATTACCTGGGGTGAAGCAATTCAGAGCTTTGCACCCCAAACTGTTTGCAGGAAAGGAGAGCCCACTAGAAGCTGGGGAATGGGCATAGAGTATCAAAGATAATGTAACAACTCCAATTTTTGTATACATAAAATTGATTTAAATTTGAGGTATACTTGGGGTATTTAATGTTGCTGTTACCACTTTAAGTATTTATTTTCCCACAATAATTACAAGAAAGAGCTTGTAGCTCATTGGTAATACCTTGCACTGCTGAACCAAACCATCAGAGTTCAAATCCCCTGCCCCACATTATTTTTTATATTGTTTTTGTTTTAAATCCTTTGGAAGCCCAACAGTCCAAACACAATAACTCCCAAACATTGAACTTCACCTGAAAAACTAAATATACCATAGGCTACACCAGACGACCCCCCACCTCCCTGACCTCCGACTCGGCCCGACTCGGCCGACTCGGACGGTGGACCGGTCGACTAGGCACGGCGCCGCCGGCCGGACTCGGCCGGACGGCCGAGTCGTCAACACAAAAAATCCGACTCTTCGCCTTCTCTAACCCCCTGCATACTCTAATTTATTGGATCGGTTCCAGAATGCCCATTAACATCTAATTACTCCAATTTTTAATGATTTTTCTATAATTTTTACAATTTTTTTTAATTAAAAACCTTTCACCTACCCTACCATAGCCTACCATATAAATACACCCCCTACCCTCTACCTTCTCATCCCAAAACCCTAGGTTCACTCTCTCAAAATTTTCCAAGAAGTGTGTACTTTGAAAACAAGTTCACGGTGAAACTCCGACGAAATTCTGGCGGGAATTCCGGCGACGTTTTTAGAAACAACCGGCGACGAAGCAACGCCTCGGCAACTCTTTTAGTTCCCCCTACACTCTTTTGCCTAATCGAAACTCGTAAGTCCCTTTCTATCCTTCTTTCTATTTCTCTAAAATACGAAATTACGAAACCCGACGGAATCGGAACAAATCCGATTTTCGATTCGATTTTCTATAAAATTTCACTTCTAACCAATACATTCATGCCTAAACATCTTTATCTTGACTATTAAACTTTTAAAAATCAATTTGAATAAGTTTCATCACATGAAATGATAACCTTTCCAATTTATCGTATTTTTCGCTTTAATACCATCATATTTCGATTTCACATTTAACCCCTTAACTTTGCTATACATTTAAAATAGAGCACGAGATAATGACCTACCTCCACACACACGCAAATACAACCTAAAACGATATCATCAAAAACTTAGAATACGATAAAACGAAACTTTCATTTAAAAACCATATTCTTAATAAAACCATTCTTAAAAGTTTAGATTTGATACACTTTTAAATAAATATTTCTTATTAGGAAAACAAGATAAGTTGTGGACATCGATCGTTTATCTAAACCTGACTTTGTGGTGTCTAAGCTAGGCAAGTGAGCTTAGGTAACTTTAAAAGGCCCGTCTCACGATTCGTGAGCGGATCCTTCCTTCCTCACTTGTACTTACCTGGCCACAACTGGCGGTGAAGAGGCGATTTGAGACTTCTAACGACTTGTCGTTTAGACCATTTAGAAATAGGCTAGTTGGCTTAGGAAACCCTAGAACCTAAAATACGGAAAATTACACTTTGCAAATAAATACCTTTTACTTTATAAAACCGTTTTCTAAACGATTAGTATTTTACAATCTTTGCAAAGCGCCGCTACAACCTATTTTGGGGGAACCCGTTCGGAATCGTGCGGTTTATCGCGCACCCTCGGGCTAGTAGTGTGAGATTCAGACCTCCGCAAGGAGCATTCGGTCTCGAAAGGTTTAAATTACGACATCTTAAGAAAATGAGATTTTTGGAATATAAAATATTTATTAAAATTATTTTTGTATAAACATATGTATATTTATCATTTAAATATCTATTTTATTACAATATAAATTTTCCACCTTTTCCTAAAAATCTTAAGAATAAGTTTTACACTAAAATACCATGAACTTCAAATAATCAATATTACAGATAAATACCCTTATTTATAAAACTAGGATATTTTCACTAGAAATGTCACAATATAAAATCCACCCTTATTACAACTCTAAAGACGAGTAATAAATACTTGAGGTGTATTTTGAAAAGTATATAAAAGTATTTTTTACATAAAACCCCCTCAAGTTTATAAATTACCCTAAGGACCCTAGCAATTATAAGACCTCGATTCACATTTCTGATTGTCTGACTCGGGTTTGAGTCTGATTAATCTGACTTGAATATGATTCAAATCAATATATAATCTACAATATTCCAATTCAATATGAACACATGAATCCATGAATACAATTATTAATTTATACAACTTGACTGAACCGAACCATGGATATATATTCCTTTTACATGATTCCCAGTATTCCATTTACATGACTCAACGGTTATAACCGTTTCCTGATATCATGGTTTCGGTCAGTCAGTCAATCACTCATATAATCAATACAAATTTACAAGTTAACAATACAAATAAGATATCGCGGGGTTTAAGGGGTAGAGTGGTACGGAAGGTGTTAAAGGCGGCACGAGGTGGTCAGATTAAGACACCTAACCTATTTTCCGTTGCTGTTGTACCGTGGCTTAACGGTTCCTTGTACATTCCGTTTGTCCTGGTCTCTAGCATATAGAGACCCCCTCGTATACATTGGCATCCTTCTGTACCAAACTACAAACAACAGCGTTAACACAACATTACAACAATAGTATACAACTTTAAAAGATATCTTCTTATTCTGTCTTTTCTACTTTCCTCTTACCTTTGGGACTTACCGAGCGACCTGTTCGCTGACGACATTCTATTTCTTTCTTTGAATATCGTCAGGTGATTTGGACCCGGCAGAGATCGAGCCATCTGCAGAAGACTTGGAGCAGTTTGCCGAAGATCCAGCACTTTAGTTCATTGTACACTTTTCCATTCAGTATTTTACATTTCCTGTTATGCCACTGTTTAGGCATCTTCTTATTTCAGTTGTATTTCCTTCATGTATTGTACAAAGAATGTTAATAAATAAAAGTTGCTGTTCTTTTTATTTCTTGTCCCTTGTGTACTTATTTTATATTGCTTAGATACGCTTAGCGTATGTACTTCTGAGTATATACGTAGCGGACCGGTCACGTCCCCTTCGCCGTACACCGGGAAGCAGAGCGTGACAGGTTTTGTTGGTGGCCCATGCAGGTCAGAGCTGTATAAAACCCTATCATGCAGTTCTGTTCTGCGTGAACAACCTAAGCAATATAACACAAGAACCAGCAACTAAAACATTCTTTACAATTCATATTCCTTGAATCTTGCAATTTCATATTCCTTGAATCTTATCATTTCATGTACTTGAATCTGTCCTAACCCAAATTTTTCTTCAGGGTTATGGATTCTCCGAACAACACCAGCACTAACGTCAACAACACACCTCCAGCACTACCCCTCACACCTGCTGTTCCTGCGCCACCTACCGAGCAAACAGTGCTACTTGAGGCAATCCGCAGCCTTCTCGAGGGACAGCAACAACTCCTGAACCGTCCCGAGACTGACGCTCCGGGGGTAAAGCAATTCAGGGCTTTACATCCGAAGCAGTTCTCAGGAAAGGGGAGCCCACTGGAAGCTGAGGAATGGGCTCAAAGTATCGAGGATGATCTGGCCGCAGCACAAGTGCCAGACATAGCTTGGGTCCGTGTAGCTAAACTACAGCTCACAGACAATGCTCGCAACTGGTGGAAGGCGGAAGAAAGCCGTCTTGCACAGCCTATTGAATGGAAGACTTTTCGCGAGAAGTTCGACGCGAAATACTTCCCTGTAACTGCCAAGTTTGCCATGGAACAGCAATTCATTCATCTACAACAAGGATCGATGTGGGACAAATCAGTAGATGAATACGACGCTGAATTCACCATGTTAAACCGGTAAGACATATCACAATAGTTCAATTTTAAATATCACATAGTACTACACAGCTAACACAATCCTTAAACAGATTCGCGGCGCACTTGATACCGACGGACGAGATCAGAGCCTGTCGCTTTCAACAAGGTCTGGACACAGAGATTCAGGCTGCTCTAGCCACGGGAAAATTTTTGACTTATGAGGATGCTCTGGAAGCTACCCGTAGTTATGAAGCAGTGATAAAAGAAAGGGGCAGACCTCAGTCTGCAGGAGTCAAGCGCCCTGCCAACCAGATGGCAGGTGGAGCCTCGTCCAGACCACCTTTTGTGCCAAGGCGATCCGGAGTACCGAACCACCGTCCCAGCCCAGCCTTTTGTACCTACTGCAAGAGAGCTGGACATATGATGAAGGACTGTCGGCGAGCCAACCGCCTTTGCTTAGTCCGCGGCTCAGCTACTCACGATATTGGGTCTTTTCCCCAAAGGCAAAACCCAGTTGCTGCACCCAGGCCAGCAAACAATTACTCACAATGCCCAGCCATCCAAGCACCCGCTCCAAGACTTGCACTACCTGCACCACCCAGAGGACCACAAGCTGCACCACCTCCTCATCAGTTCCATCAAGCTCAAAGGAACGTTCCGAGTAATGCTCCTCAGGCCAGGAGGAATGTACCAAAGCGCCAGGCTTTCATAATATCTGTGGAAGAAGCTGAGGCCACTGGCCAAGTCATTACTGGTAAACTTTCCTTCTCAAACTTATCTTTTAATCTTGGTTATCTACACACTTTCCCTATACCTAAAACATATCCCATATACCTTAGGTACAATCCTAGTAGCCTCACTACCTGCACTTGCACTGTTTGATACTGGAGCATCCCACTGCTTTATGTCGCAACAGTTCGTCCGAACCCATGCGATTCCAGCCTCACCGCTTATATCCAGCTGAAATGTCAGTTCCGGAAATGGCGTTCTAAAGGCAACTATGGGATACAGCTTGTGTCCAGTCGTCGTCTGCAGCAGAGAGTTTTATGCTGACTTCAAAGTACTGGACATACCGAACTTCGATGTGGTTCTAGGAATGGATTGGCTTGGAACTTTTTATGCTACCATCGACTGTCGTCAAAGGAGGGTAGTATTCGAGATTCCAGACCATCCGATCTTCTATTTCAAGAGCGGGGACCGTACCCTGGAGCCAAGTACCTACAAAGCGAAGCCAAGGGAAGCAGTAGTTGCAGCAGCTCAAGCGGAAGAAGAATTAAGACCAGAGGTAGTTCGAGAGTTCGACGATGTATTTCCTGACGATATATCAGGTTTGCCTCCCGATCGAGCTCTTGAATTCAGTATTGATTTAGTACCAGGAGCACAACCGGTGATCAAAGCACCGTATAGACTAAGTCCTAAAGGTTTGAAGGAAGTTCGAACACAGTTGGACGAATTATTGGCGAAAGGATGGATTCGTCCCAGCACTTCAAGTTGGGGAGCACCTGTACTATTGGTGAAGAAGAAGGAAAGTTCATACAGAATGTGCATCGATTATAGGGCCTTGAACGAAGTCACTATAAAGAACAAGTATCCACTCCCGCGCATCGATGATTTATTCGATCAGCTAAGTGGATCTTGTGTTTTCTCTAAATTGGATCTTCGTTCAGGTTATCATCAAGTGAAGGTCAAGGAAGCTGATATTCACAAAACAGCTTTCAGAACTCGCTATGGACATTACGAATTTCTAGTGATGCCATTTGGAGTGACCAATGCACCAGCAATATTCATGAACCTAATGAATCAGGTTTTTCGGGGGTACTTAAACAGGTTTGTTGTCATCTTCATCGACGACATCCTGGTGTATTATAAGAGTCGGAAGGAGCATGCAGAATACCTACGAGTTGTCCTGGAAACTCTTCGACAACATAAGCTTTATGCCAAGTACAGCAAGTGCGAGTTTCGGCTAAATTAAGTTGGTTTTCTTGGACATATCGTATCAGGAGAAGGAATTTCTGTGGATCCAGCCAAAGTTTCAGCAGTTAGCGAATGGCCTACACCAAAGTTAGTGAAGGACATTCGGAGTTTCTTGGGTTTAGCTGGATATTACAGAAGGTTCATTGAAGGATTCTCAAAGATAGCAACACCCCTAACCAAGCTCACACGAAAAGATGAAGAATTTGTGTGGTCAGAAGCATGCGAACAAGCTTTCGTAGAACTCAAGTCAAGATTGACATCTGCACCTATTCTCGTAATACCGGATCAATCTGGAGGATTCGAAGTGTATTGTGATGCATCCGGTAAGGGATTAGGATGTGTTCTACATCAGCACGGTAAGGTTGTGGCTTATGCTTCAAGTCAACTGAAGACTCATGAGCGCAATTATCCGACGCATGATCTGGAGTAGGCAGCCGTCATCTTTGCTCTCAAGATTTAGCGCCATTATTCACTTGGTGAACGAGTGAACATCTACACAGATCATAAAAGTCTGAAGTACGTGTTTACTCAGAAAGAGTTGAATATGCGGCAGAGAAGATGGTTAGAACTTATGGCGGACTTTGACATTAACTTGCAATATCACCCAAGGAAGGTGAACGTAGTACCTGATGCTCTTAGTCGCCAACCATTAGCAATGAATCTCACCGCTCAGTGGAAGCTTCAGCAAGACCTGCATCAGATGGAGATTGAAGTAGTCATGTCAGGTAATTCTTCAAGTTTGATGAATCTACAAGTTCAATCAACCATTGTCAATCAGATCAAAGCAGCTCAAGCAAGTGATGCTAAGTTGCAAAGGATCAGAGAACAAGTGGAGAATGGACTCAGAATAGACTTCATCATCCATGAAGACGGATCTTTGAGATACGGCAGCAGATTGTGTGTACCAAAAGGTCCTGTTCGGGAAGAGTTAATGAAAGAAGCTCACAGCTCTCCCTACTCAGTACCTCCTGGAGGTACCAAAATGTACAAAGATCTACGTCAGAATTATTGGTGGCATGGAATGAAGCGTGAAGTAGCCAGAAGCGTCGCAAAATGTTTGGTGTGTCAGCAAGTAAAGGCTGAACATCACAGGACAGCTGGACTACTTCAACCGTTACTAATCCCAGAATGGAAGTGGCAGCACATCACGATGGACTTTGTGGCTGCTCTTCCTCGCAGCACAAAGGGTAACGATGCTATATGGATCATTGTGGATCGGCTCATAAAGTCGGCTCACTTCATCCCATTTCGGGTTGGCCAATCAACTAAGACACTAGCAAAGAAGTACATGGAGGTAATAATCTATTTAAGATTTAAACTCTTCATAATGTACTATCTCTGATACCCATGAACTCATACAGAAAATTGTGAGACTTCATGGAGTACCGGTCTGCATTGTCTCCGATCGTGACACCAGGTTCTGATCGCAATTTTGGCAGAGTCTGTAAGCCAGCTTGGGAACGAGTCTGAACTTCAGCACGGCTTATCATCCACAAACAGATGGTCAGTCAGAACGAACGATTCAGATCTTGGAGGATATGCTCAGAGCGTGTATGCTAGACTTCAAGGGATCGTGGGAAGATCACCTGCATCTTGTGGAGTTCGCGTACAATAACAGCTACCAAGCAAGCATAGGAATGGCACCTTTTGCAGCATTGTATGGAAGGAAGTGTCGATCACCATTAAGTTGGAATGACATCGAAGATAGGGAACTTCTTGGACCAGAGATGATAGTAGCGACCGTTGATGTGGTTTGTACTATCAGGGAAAGAATATGCATAGCCCAAGATCGACAGAAACACTGGGCTGATGCAAATAGACGACACTTGGAGTTCCAGCCAGGAGACCATGTATTCTTGAAGATATCTCCGAACCGCGGAGTGATCCGATTTGGAAGACGGGGTAAATTGAGTCCGAGATACATTGGACCGTTCGACATACTCGAACGAGTCGGTGAAGTGGCATACCGCTTAGCGCTTCCACCCTCATTGGAAGGAGTGCATAACGTGTTCCACATATCCCAACTCAGAAAGTATGTGAGTGACCCCAGCCATGTACTTGATCATTCCGAGCTCACTATACAGCCCGACTTGTCTTGTGAGCAACAGCTTGTGGAGATCCTGGACAGAAAAGTGAAGACACTTCGGAACAAGGAAGTTAACTTGGTCCGGGTAATGTGGAGGAAAGACACTCCAGGAGAATCCACTTGGGAAAGGGAAGATGAAATGCGTACAAGATATCCTCACCTCTTTGTAAACTAGTCCTCAAATAAAAGTTGTAAATTTCGAGGACGAAATTTTTGTAAGGAGGGTAGATTGTAACAGCTCTAATTTTTGTATACATAAAATTGATTTAAATTTGAGGTATACTTGGGGTATTTAATATTGCTGTTACCACTTTAAGTATTTATTTTCCCACAATAATTACAAGAAGGAGCTTGTAGCTCATTGGTAAAACCTTGCACTGCTGAACCAAACCACCAGAGTTCAAATCCCCTGCCCCACATTATTTTTTTTATTGTTTTTGTTTTAAATCCTTTGGAAGCCCAACGGTCCAAATACCATAACTCCCAAACATTGGACTTCACCTAAAAAACTAAATATACCAGAGGCTACACCAGACGACCCCCCACCTCCCTGACCTACGACTCGGCCCGACTCGGCCGACTCGGACAGCGGACCGGCCGACTCGGCACGGCACCGCCGGCCGGACTCGGTCGGACGGCCGAGTCGTCAACACAAAAAATCCGACTCTTCGCCTTCTCTAACCCCCTGCATACTCTAATTTATTGGATCGGTTCCAGAATGCCCATTAACACCTAATTACTCCAATTTTTAATGATTTTTCTATAATTTTTACAATTTTTTTTAATTAAAAACCTTTCACCTATCCTACCCTAACCTACCATATAAATACACCCCTACCCTCTACCTTCACATCCCAAAACCCTAGGCTCACTCTCTCAAAATTTTCCAAGAAGTGTGTACTTTGAAAACAAGTTCGCGGCGAAGCTCCGACGAAATTCCGGCGGGAATTCCGGCGACGTTTTTAGAAAAAACCGGCCACGAAGCAACGCCTCGGCAACTCTTTTAGTTCCCCCTACACTCTTTTGCCTAATCAAAACTCGTAAGTCCCTTTCTATCCTTCTTTCTATTTCTCTAAAATACGAAATTACGAAACCCGACGGAATCGGAACAAATCCGATTTCCGATTCGGTTTTCTATAAAATTTCACTTCTAACCAATACATTCATTCCTAAATATCTTTATCTTGACTATTAAACTTTTAAAAATCAATTTGAATAAGTTTCATCACATGAAATGATAACCTTTCCAATTTATCGTATTTTTCGTTTTAATACCATCATGTTTCGATTTTACATTTAACCCCTTAACTTTGCTATACATTTAAAGTGGAGCACGAGATAATGACCTACCTCCACACACACGCAAATACAACCTAAAACGATATCATCAAAAACTTAGAATACGATAAAACGAAACTTTCATTTAAATACCATATTCTTAATAAAACCATTCTTAAAAGTTTAGATTTGATACACTTTTAAATAAATATTTCTTATTAGGAAAACAAGATAAGTTGTGGACATCGATCGTTTATCTAAACCTGACTTTGTGGTGTCTAGGCTAGGCAAGTGAGCTTAGGTAACTTTAAAAGGCCCGTCTCACGATTCGTGAGCGAATCCCTCCTTCCTCACTTGTACTTATCTGGCCACAATTGGCGGTGAAGAGGCGATTTGAGGTTTCTAACGACTTGTCGTTTAGACCATTTAGAAATAGGCTAGTTGGCTTAGGAAACCCTAGAACCTAAAATACAGAAAATTACACTTTGCAAATAAATACCTTTTACTTTATAAAACCGTTTTCTAAATGATTAGTATTTTACAATCTTTGCAAAGCGCCGCTACAACCTATTTTGGGGGAACCCGTTCGGGATCGTGCGGTTTATCGCGCACCCTCTGGCTAGTAGTGCGAGATTCAGACCTCCGCAAGGAGCATTCGGTCTCGAAAGGTTTAAATACGACATCTTAAGAAAATGATATTTTTGGAATATAAAATATTTATTAAAATTATTTTTGTATAAACATATGTATATTTATCATTTAAATATCTATTTTATTACAATATAAATTTTCCACCTTTTCCTAAAAATCTTAAGAATAAGTTTTACACTAAAATATCATGAACTTCAAATAATCAATATTACAGATAAATACCCTTATTTATAAAACTAGGATATTTTCACTAGAAATGTCATAATATAAAACCCACCCTCATTACAACTCTAAAGATGAGTAATAAATACTTGAGGTGTATTTTGAAAAGTATTTTTTACATAAAACCCCCTCAAGTTTATAAATTACCCTAAGGACCCTAGCAATTATAAGACCTCGATTCACATTTCTGATTGTCTGACTCGGGTTTGAGTCTGATTAATCTGACTTGAATATGATTCAAGTCAATCTATAATCTACAATATTCCAATTCAATATGAACACATGAATCCATGAATACAATTATTAATTTATACAACTTGACTGAACCGGACCATGGATATATATTCCATTTACATGATTCCCAGTATTCCATTTACATGACTCAACGGTTATAACCGTTTCCTGATATCATGGTTTCGGTCAGTCAGTCAATCACTCATATAATCAATACAAATTTACAAGTTAACAATACAAACAAGATATCGCGGGGTTTAAGGGGTAGATTGGTACGGAAGGTGTTAAAGGTGGCACGAGATGGTCAGATTAAGACACCTAACCTATATTCCGTTGCTGTTGTACCGTGGCTTAACGGTTCCTTGTACATTCCGTTTGCCCTGGTCTCTAGCATATAGAGACCCCCCTCGTATACACTGGCATCCTTCTGTACCAAGCTACAAACAACAGCATTAACATAACATTACAACAGTAGTATACAACTTTAAAAGATATCTTCTTATTCTGTCTTTTCTACTTTCCTCTTACCTTTGGGACTTACCGAGCGACCTGTTCGCTGACGACATTCTATTTATTTCTTCTTTGAATGTCGTCAGGTGATTTGGACCCGGCAGAGATCGAGTCATCTGCAGAAGACTTGGAGCAGTTTGCCGAAGATCCAGCACTTTAGTTCATTGTACACTCTTCCATTCAGTATTTTACATTTCTTGTTATGCCACTGTTTAGGCATCTTTTTATTTCAGTTGTATTTCCTTCATGTATTGTACAAAGATTGTTAATAAATAAAAGTTGCTGTTCTTTTTATTTCTTGTCCCTTGTGTACTTATTTTATATTGCTTAGATACGCTTAGCGTATGTACTTCTGAGTATATACGTAGCGGACCGGTCGCGTCCCCTTCGCCGTACACCGAGAAGCGGGGCGTGACAGATAATCTGGCAGAGGCACAAGTGCCAGAAATAGCTTGGGTTCGTGTTGCAAATTACAGTTCACGGACAATGCACGGAACTGGTGGAAGGCGGAAGAAAGCCGTCTTGAACAACCCATCGAATGGAAGACTTTCCGCGACATGTTCGACGTAAAGTACTTCCCTGAGACTGCCAGGTTCAACATGGAACAGCAGTTCATCCATCTGCAGCAAGGTTCAATGTGAACAAAATCTGTAGATGAGTATGACGCTGAGTTTACATGCTCAGCAGGTAAGATACGTCTCAGTATTCATTTTCCTAAAATCACATACTACACAGCTAACGTAAGACCATAACAGGTTTGCGGCCCATCTCATACCGACTGCTGAAATCAGGGCTAGAAGATTTCAGCAAGGGTTGGACCCGGAAATCCAAGCTGCTCTAGCTACAGGGGATTTCCCAACCCATGATTCGGCTTTGAAGGCTGCCCGAAGATACGAGGCAGTGGTGAAGAAGAAGGGCAGACCTCAATCTGCCGGAGTGAAGCGCCCTGCTAGTCAGATAGCAAGCGGAGCCTCTTCAAGACCAACTGTTGAACCCACAAGAACTGAAGAACCCAATAACCAGCCAAGTCCCGACTTTTGCTTCTATTGCAAGAGGGAAGAACACTTGTGGAAGAACTATAGACGCGCAAAAGGCTTGTACCTAGTTTATGGCGCGTCCAATCATGGAATTGGAAACTGTCCTTATAGACGCAATCCAGCTCACACACCCACCAACTACCCGTAGCGACCAACTATCCAAGCTCCTGCAACTCGTCCTGCATTCCCAGCACCACCTCCACGTGGATTTCCTGCACAGCCAAATCGCCAATTCCAACAAGCAATGAGGGACATGCTTCGAGGGCAGAGAAACATGCCCCAAGGACAGAATGTGCCTCCTGCTAAGAGGAATGTACCACGGCGACAGACATTCACATTAGCAGCCGTAGAAGCCGAGCCTGTAGGCCAAGGTAACATTAGTAAGTCTCTTTCACATTCTTTAAAATGCTTGTATCACTTTGTTATTCTTCATACACTACCAAACTTTCCTTGAATCTGTTACACTTTCCTTTTACAAATTTCAAGGACGAAATTTTTATAAGGAGGGTAGAATGTAACAACCCTAACTTTCTGTACCAACTTTCTGTACAAAATTTTCAAAATATACAGAAAGGGGTATTTTTGCCTGAGCACAAGATATAAGCTTGTTTTGCTTTTTAATAGCAAGAAGGAGCTTGTAGCTCATTGGTAATAGCTTGCATTGCTGAACCAAGCCACTAGAGTTCAAATTACATACCCCACATTTTTTTTAATATTATTTTCTTTTAAAACTTTTAGAAGACCAAGGGTTTACACGTGCATAACTCGTAAAAACCCCACTACACTAAATAAACTAACTGTCCCAGGAGAATACCCAACCGACGAAGAACCCAACGAGTGCCGGACTCGGCCGAATCGGCCGGCGACTCAGCCGACTCGGGCCGCCGCCGCCGACCGAACTCAGCCGGACCGCCGAGTCCCCAACATGAAAGTTGGGCCTCTTCACCCCCCCTCCCCCATCACTCCTGCATCCTTTATTTCCTTGGATCGTTTCCAGAGACCATTTAAAACCCTAATTACTCCATTTTAATACATTTTATTACAATTTAATACATTTTTTCTTTACACCCTTTCACCTACCCTAAACCCTAGCCTTACCCTATAAATACAACCCTAAACACACACACCTCAATCCAAAATTCTGATCAAAACTCTCAAGAAATCCCTAAAGGTTTAGTGTACTTTTGAAGTTAGCAAAAGGCGAAAACTTCGGCGATTTTCCGACGACGACCCTAGGAACTCCCGGCGACGAAACGATGCACCGGCGCCTCCTACGTTCCCTCTTCCTCTCTTCTAAGCTCTAAACTCATAACTCCCACCTCCCTCTTCTCCTTTTTTCCGAAAAATACGTAATTCCAAAACCCGACGGAATCGGAGTTAATCCGATTTCCGATTCGGTTCTTTCTAAAAATTTAACCTTTTCTTAAATAAAAACATATCAAACCATTACATGTTGACTATTAATCATTAACAAACCTGTTGAATAAGTTTCATGACAATCTATATCATTTTATAACTTTTATCGCTCTTTTTTAGTAAAATACCATGTAGTTTCATTTTGACTTTAAAACATCAAAATCTCGCTATACCTTTAAGTAGTTCATGAGGTAATGACCTACCTCATCACACACTCATATACAACATAGCACAATACCCTTCGGAAACATAGAATACGGGAAAACGAAACTTTACATATCAATACCATTAACTATTAAAACCGTTTTCTATAAGAATTCGTATTTTTACAAATCTTTGCAAAGCGCCGCTACAACCCATTTGGGGAACCCATTCGGGATGGTGCGGATTATCGCACATCCTCGGGCTTAGTAGTGCGAGATGCAGACCTCCACAAGGAGCATTCGGTCTCGAAGATTTAAAATACGAATATCTTAAGAAAATGAGATTTCGAGAAATTTAATACATATTAAAAAATTATTTTTATATAAATATATATATATATATATATATATATCATTAAAATATATATTTTGTGATAATATAAATATTCTAACTTTTTCTAAAATCACAAGAATCAGTACAATAAAATACCATGAATTCTATACAAGTTCAATATCACAATTAAATACCATGTATTATGAAAAATAGGTTTATTCACTAGAAATGTCACAAATATAAAATCTACAACTATGAAAACTCTAAAGACGATAAATAAATACTTGGGGTGTATCTTGAAAGGTATACAAAATTATTTTTACATAAAACCCCCTCAAGTTCTATAATTTACCCTAAGGACCCTAATAAATATAGGTTTAAGCGGGACCAGTCTCTTGAGCCTCAAAGAGCCGGAGATATCGGTGCTTGCCTATTTAAGGTAAATAACTTAACAACGGTGTTATCAACATGGTAATCTTCTTTGAAAAAGACACAAATCTTGCCGCCCATGTGCAGCGGTTACCGATAACATCAAAACCCAATTCAGGATTTAATTTCTTTTCTAATTGTTCTAACTCAGACTGAGTCTCATTATAATAATCTGACTTGAATATAATTCAAGTACAATCTATAATACTACAATTCAACATGATTCCATGAATCCATATATTCAATATATTCAATCTGTATTGACTGAACCGAACCATGGATATACTTCCATTTATATGATTCTATCCATGATTCTCCAGTTATATCCATTTAATGATATCATGGTTTTGGCAAGTCATCCAATTATACAATCTATATTACAAGGCAATACAAGTCTTCCATTTACATTTACAAACCAGTGCAAACAACACATTTACAATTCAAACAATACAACAATACAAACAAGACATCGCGGGGTTTAAGGGGTAGATTGGTACGGAAGGTGTTAGAAATGGCATGAGACTGCAGCCATAAGACACCTAACCTGTTGTTTCCCCCAATCGGAGCAAAGCTCTGTTTTAAAATTCAAAATTTAAAAATTGAAGCAACGCTTCAGATCCAGCGCTTGGCGCGCTGAGCGCCACGTGTCAAACACAGATGCGCTAGCGCCAGTGCACTGCGCCCTAGGCAGCGCACCCCCAATCAGAGCAAAACTCTGTTTTAAAATTCAAAATTCAAAAATTGAAGCAACGCTTCAGATCCAGCGCTAGGCGCGCTGCGCGCCGCGTGTCAAAACACAGATGCGCTAGCGCCCTAGGCAGTGCGCCATGAGTGCGCTAGCGCTAGACGTGCTGCGCCACGTATCAAACACGGGTGCGCTAGCGCAGGCTGCGCTACGCGCCACGTGTCAAACGTAGGTGCGATAGCGCAAAGTGCGCTGCGCTTTGAGTAGCACACCATGTACAAAGCACGGGTGTGCCAGCGCTGGAATTAAAAATTCCCCACCGTTAGATCAAAAGATCTAATAATGATAAATCATTAATTAATCAGAATTAAAATTCTGTTATGAAAAGATTTTTCCAATCTTGTTAAAAATAAGAAGATTGTCTTCTGTAAAACAGAAACCCTAGGATCAAAAATCCAACGGTGGGGAAACATCCCCAAAGCAATCAGAGAAAGATCTCTTTAACTGATTTAACAAATCAATTTGCCCTATATAAAGGCCCCAAGACTTCAAGTCTGATATAGAGAAACCCCCTACAAATTTTGAGAAAACTCAAAAGAAAGAGAGTAAGCTCTTGAAAGAAGATCATTTTCTTCAAGGTAAAAAGAATGATTTCTTGAACAAAGAGATGAAATCATCTCATTAAAACAGAAGAATTATCTTCTTAAAAGATCATAGATCTATAAAGACCAAGGTCTTTCATAAAAGAGATCAAAAGATCTCATCATAAAAATAAAAGAAGTATTTACTTCATTCACAGATCATTGATCTACAAAGGCAAAGCCATTTCAAAAATAAGAACGGTTGTTCTCGAATCTTGAGGCAAAGCCTCCTTTAAAATGAACATAAATTTGTTCATAGATCATAAATTTGATCAAATGCGCTTTGCGCTATTGAAAATTGCCTTGCACTCTTGAACTGCGCTTCTGCGCTCCTTGGACCGGCGCTTAGCGCCAAAATGCGCCACGTATCAACCACGTATGCAACTTGCGCTTTGCGCTTCTGAAATAGCGCACTGCACTCATGAGCTGGCGCTCAGCGCCAAGCGCGCCACGTGTCACTCATGTGTGAGCCACTAAACTAGCGCTCAGCGCTCATAAATTGGCGCAATGCGCTCGCTATCTGGCGCTTAGCGCCAAGCGCGACACGTGTCCTCCACGTGTGCGCTATTTGACAGAGGCGTACTGCGCTCTTTAATTGGCGCAAAGCGCTTGATGCGTCACGTGTTGCGCTGTCAGAACAAAAATTGTTCTTTAATAAAGCTCAGAGCTCTGATGAATGCTCTGCATTCAATACAAGACAAAAATTTTGTCAAGATTATTAAAAGGGTCAAGCCTAAATAAAAACTCAACAGCCCTAAATAAAATGTTGAACATTTTAATCTGATTGGACTTAGCCCAATATTGGCCATAAGTCCTCAACTTATATTTAATTGAGCCCGTCTACTCATAAATATTCAACAGATCTTAGTCCCAAATTGGACTACAGATCTTTCAGCCAATTCACACCGGTTCGAGGGTACATCTCTTTACTCCTCTGATATCTGTTGTTGTAATCCTTCAACGTCTTCAGAGAGGTGACGGGTCCCGACAACCACACATTTCATGGACTGGGGGGTCCTTAAACTCATGGACTACGATGTCCTTAAACTTCATAGACTACGATGTCTTTAAACTACGGACTGTGGGGTCGTTAAACTCATGGACTACGATGTCCTTAAACTTCATAGACTACGATGTCTTTAAACTACGGACTGTGGGGTCCTTAAACTCATGGACTATGATGTCCTTAACCTCGGACTATGGGGTCCCTTTAAACCCACGGACTACGATGTCCTTAACCTGGACCGTAATGTCCTTAAACTAACTGACCGCAATGTCCCTAAACTAAACAATAGAGCCCAATTGGTCTCTTGTTGGATCTAAACGATCATGTTAAGTCGATCTTAGTCTAAAATTAGAATGTATCCTTAACAAACCTTTAAGTTGATCTTAGTCTCAAATGAGACTAACGTATCCTTAAACCCAAACCCCAAACCCAAATTTAAGAAGATACGGATTTGGACTAATCCACGCCCTACGGGCGACAATATAAATTAGTCTCCGTATACAATCCACGGGAAACCACAAACAGAACAAACACCCACGACACGAAGTGACCATCTGGAGAAGGAGAAAGTTGTTACCATGATGCGATAGCGTAATTAACTGCAGGGTCTTGCACCTGCAGGGAAGAGCGTCCCCACAATCAAAAACCCCTCAAACGAGAGGGAATCTGACGAAGTCTGCTACATCGGCCGCATCCGTTTAAACCTTCGATACATGGTGCCATAAATCAACTTGGCACCTTCGGAGAGGTGGACGGATGGCACCAATTAGCATCTGCCTCGAAATTCAAGCGAGACGTTTATCGCATCACCGCGGCTTTCGGTGGTAAACAGATTCTGGCACTCCTGGTGGGACCTTTTCCTCTTTCCACTCCACACTTCGTGTGTCGTGTTCGCGAACGAATCGCGGTTTGATATGGTTGCCTCTGGGTTCGAGGTACTAAGATTTGGTTTCTTTCTTGGCGCAGAAAACGAAACATCGATGGTGTCTACTTGCGTGAAGTGTTCCAGTTGCAACTGCAACTGCAACTCACGTTCCGCTTCATCTGGAGGCATAGCTTACGGGCCCCAAGCGGCCTCCCTGTTCACGATGCCGGTGGAACAGGTCACTCGGGCTACCACTGGATTGTTTTTCAGGACCATGCTCCCGCCAACGAGTTTCAGCGCTCCTATACCAATACAAGAAGCTCCCAAGAAGTCGGTCTTTGATCGTCTTGCAACTACAGCGGCTCCCCCCGACGGGTCGTCCAGCTCCAGCGCCTCAGTCTTCACCAGATTAGGCCAAAGTTCATGCAGTCCTATGAAGAAGCCTGCAGTTCCAGAAAAGGTTATTCCGAAAAGGATAGCCATCCCTGCTCCCGAAGACGTCAAGACGGCTTCTCCTGCCAAAGGGTCGGTCTTCACAAGACTGACTGTTCCGGCTCCCACTCCGGCTCCCGTTCCTGCTCAAAAGTCTGTCTTTGATAGATTAGACATTGCTGCTCAACGGACATCGGTCTTCAAGAGGCTGGTACCAGCAGCGCCTCACCTGAACAGGGGGCATGACGAAGTCACCCCTCAAGCTGAAACAATCCCAACGGCTCGACACGCTCGACGTTGCCACTGGCGCCGAGTAAGAAAGGCTGGGGGCAACTCCCCCTCTGGGCTAACTCCACCAGCACCAACGGTGGAAGTCAATGCTGCTTTTCCAACTGGGAACAGCTTTGAATTGCTGAACAAGGTGTGCAGGAACTCTCCTACCGCCGTACTGAAAAGATCTCCTCCACCCGTGGAGAATGTTACAGAAACAAAGCCGGACCAGCCCCCTAAGCGGCTGTCCTCCAAGGTTTACAAAGTCTGGCGACGGGTCCAGAAGTCGGTGATTGATCAAGACTATCCTCGCCGACAGAAAAAGCTGAAGGTTTAGCAGGAAGAGAACCATCCTGGCAAGCCACAAAGGACGACAACCACCTGGGTGCCCGCTGCAACGGCCCCCTCAACGTCAACTGCTCAAAAGAGAAGGAGGCCAGAGAAAGCCCCTGTGACTACGGCAGACCACAAAGACGCTGAGCCCAAACGCCCCAAGTCTGGGGGCATAATGGTGCATACTGTTTACATGGCTTCCGGAAAAGAGGAAAGCCGTGCTTCGACGGGTCACCGACCGCTCACCCGATCCATAACAAAAGCCCAGGAGCAGCAACAGAAGCTTCAAGAAATGCTAACGCAAATGGCCGCACTCACTGGACCAAAAGAAAGCCCGGAGGCGTCATCAGAGCAGCGTTATGAACAAGAAACTGATGCTGACTTCCTCCGCAGAGTCCTCGAAAAGAAAGACAGAGAAGCAGCAGAACAAACGGCTAATATAAAACGAATGGCGCTTCTCTTCCAAGACATGGTCGGGATGATGTTACAGCCGGATCCTCCAGCTGAAAACCCTCCGATCATTATTAAAGACGACAGAGGGGAGACGTCGAATCCTCCTCCGGCCCTTTCAGCAGCCAAAGAGAAAACCATTTCCAAGGCCGCTCTGAATGACTACATTGCTCAACAAATACGAGCTCACCAGGTGAACGAAGCGGCTGGCCAAGTCGTTAAAACTGGGCAACCGTATCCAGGCTGGTATGACCAAATAAAATACCCGCCGGAATACACGATCCCCAAATTCCTTGTGTACAAGGTGACAGGCAATCCCCATCAATATGTCTCTCAGTTCATAGCTCTTTGCGGCAACACCGGGGGTGATGATAAACTTTTGCTTCGTCGGTTTGTTGGCAGCTTGTCAGAGACGGCGTTCGAATGGTACTCTGAACTTCCAAACGACTCCATCAAGACTTTTGCGGAAATGGAGCTATTGTTCACCCAGCGATTCGCGAGTGCTAGTGAACGCACCCCGATTACAGCATTGATTAATGCTAGGGTGAAACCTGGAGAGGCATGGGTTTAATACGCAATACGATGGCGGAATCTGTAGTCGAAATGCGAACAACGCATCGAAGAGGCACCGGCGGTGGGCATGTTCGTAGGCACCCTGGACCCTCATGCAACTATTTCACAATTCATGATGTTCTTTAAGCCGACCATGTTCCAAGCCTTGATCGACAAATTGGCCCAAATGGACCAGATGGGTCATAGAACGTCTCCTCCAAAGCCGGAGCCGCGGAACGAGAAGGGAAAGGGGAAAGCGATCGTTGTCGCCAATGCTCAATAGCAACCCAGTGGTCTAAAACCAGTGGATCGCCAAAATAATAGAACTCGATCTCTCGAAGATAAAATGAGACGCCCTTACTCGTTTCCTTGAGACAAGACGAAGAGGTTATTCGAGCTAGCACTGCGCAACAGGCTCATTACTCTGTCGGAACCAAGACGCCCAGCGCAACCAGGCGACATTGGCAATCCTAACTACTGCCCTTATCACCGAATACTGGGTCATCCGATTGAGGATTGTTACATCTTCAAAAGCTGGATAGAAGATCAGTACCAGCAGGGCAAATTCGTATTATCCGAGAACTGGAAGGTGAACCCGCCTCGGCCATACACTCCCAAGAAGACGGATACACCGGAGGCATCATGCTCTTTCGTAGAAGAAGCTCCATGGGAGGTCGCCCTTTCAGCCAAGAAGAAAAGAATGTTGAAGGATCTCCACACATGCCCGGCAATTAGGTGGAAGAATCCACTGGAACCTGAGATCATCAAGGAGATGCTGAAACCGCGTCCAACTCCAAAGATTGGTGGTGATAGCCAAAGCGCTCACACCCAGCCGTCGAAATCTTCGAAAAGGAAGAAGAAATCTAAGAAGCCCGTGAAGCCTGGTGACAAGCGCATGGACCTACAAAAACAGATTGATGCGCTGGAAGAGTATAACCAGAAGGTGTGGACTCCAATCACGCTCTAAGAGTTCCTCAGCCACGTCCTTGAGGACGGAAATGATGGAGAAGACTCGTCGGATGAATCTGAAGATTACGTGGCAAGTTGCCATATGATCTCTCACTCGTCGATAGACTATGAAGAAGCTCCTTGCACCGAAAAACTGGGGGCAGATCCTGAGCCGGAACTTCCGGGGCCATCAGACGAAATGATCGACGCATTCCTCAACGAAGCTCTTTCAAAAAGTAAAGCTGATCGGGAGCATGAGATGGCCATATTTGAAAAGGCCAAACGCCGGCGATTGGACGAACGGACTGAAACGCTCCCGCCGGATCAAAGTACATCCGCCGCAAATAAAAGCAAGTTCAAGACGAGGAAAAGGTTCGCTAAAGCCATCTTGATGGGAATGACGCTGCCACCCTCCGAAGGAAATATTCTTGGTGAAGCGGAAACACATCCTAGCTACTGCTTATATCATCGAAAGATTGCGCACCCCACCGATGAGTGCAACGCTTTTAAAAGATGGTAGTAAGGATATGTTGCTCACCGGCAGCATTTCAAGCGGATGAAACACAAAACTCGTCGGGAGCAAAGAAATATGACCGAGGAGCATAAAAGAACTACCGGCAACTGTCGCATGGTCAACGCCGGGGGATCGCAAGTTCTCACATTCGGGAGTGATTCTGACGAAGAAATGGCTCTTGGTCCTCTCTTTAAAGAGTCTACCTTGGGAAAAGAGGAAGAGCCAAGGACCTGTGAAAATATTCAGCTGCGCAACCGTACGCTGCCCGAAAAGAATCTTGGGCCCTCGAATGGTGGGTCAAATAGAAAAGATAAGGGGAAAAAAAAGGTCCCTGAGGATATCATCCTTGATGACCAAGCCGTTAAGAAGCTGACAGCCAAGGACCCGCCAAAGAAAAGCAGGGTGGACTACAACGTTCTGGCACACTTGAGAAAGATACCTTCGCAGCTAACCAATCTCGATGCCTTCTTGTTATCCAAAGAAGTAAGAGATTCTTTGATCAAGGCATTACAAGAGCCCGAGTAATTCCAAGCTTTCCTCGCCGAAGAAAAGATGAAGGACAAGCTGGAAGAAGTACACACAGCCGATATCACGTTCGACGACGAAGATCTCCTACTTAGGACATGCGAGCACAACCGTCCCATATATGTCTTCGGATACTGTCATGATATCAAGATAGGTAAAATCCTGGTTGACAATGGGTCCTCCGTTAACCTCCTTAACGTGAGAGTGCTAAAGGAGATCTGCATGAGCGTTCAACACCTCGCTCGCGATAAAATCACCATCTCTGGGTTCGACTCTCAGTCATCACGGACGCTTGGGTCCGTGATACTAACGTTACGCTTTGGGTTGCTTGTCAGGGACATTAAGTTTCACGTCATTGACGCCAAGACGTGCTACAATGCTTTGCTCGGCCGGCCCTGGTTACACAAGTGCAATATCATCCCCTCTACACAACATCGGTGTATGAAGTATTTCAAAGATGGTCTCGAGTACACCGTAACAGGAGAGCTAAACCCATTCTCCGTGAACGAAGTCCGCAAGTACGAAGATGCAAAATACTTCTTACCAGACTTTGAGGACACGGAAAGATGTCACAAACCGAAGAACAAAGCTATCACCACCATTCCGGTCTTCAGTAGTGATACCGAGGAGGAGGAAGAGATAGTCTATTCAGGGCCGCCCCATTACAACAAGCCGGGACCGTCCACTCCTATGTTAATCTTCGGCAGCGACTCGGAAGATGAGGTCAATACCATATTCTCTGCTCGGACATCCATACAAACATTCGCTGATGAAGAGCAAAGTTTGCAAGTTGCCATGCTTCCGCCCAAGCATCATAAAGAACTAGACGTGCTTGATACCTACAGTGTGGAAGAACTGCAGACATTCTACGTCCCTCCCACGCGAAAAGGTGAAAAGGCGATCCTAATTTACCGATCCGGGGAAACCAAAGTGGAGAAAGAAATCTGGCATAGCGCGGATTCTACACTTGACAAGCTCCAGCCCATCCGTTTGCCCAGATATTATACGGACGGACTAAAGAGACTCTTGAGACGCCAAGGTGTACCCCTTAAGCAAACTGCGCGACAAGCACGGTTCTATAACAGGATCTGGAACGTTCCCGGAACTCAACGAAAGTTGCCCAACGGAAGAATGGAAACGATCGGGCTTGGGTATGTTCAATCCAAGAAACGGGAGCTACTCCGCGACTGCTAGGTCATACATGACTTTGATGAAGAAGGAGATGCTCTGTGGGAAGATGCTAACCCTGAACCAGAAAGAGCTCCCGCCGTGAAAATGCCAAGTCCGTCGTTCGAAGAACAAATGGACAAACTTATAAGGGAAGCAGATCAAAAGGTCCGAGACGACCATAATCGTGAAATGGCCATCTACGAGAAAGTGAGGACGCAACGCCTCCTTCAACAAGCTGTGAAAAATGAAAATGCTCCCCGTTAACCCGTTGTGCAAAAGGCTCGACGCAGAGGCAGAAACAAACCAAAGAACGGGAAAGGCGTTCGACAGCGACAAAGTGGGTCCAAGAAGCCACGCGATCAGGAATCGAGCAGTCCGGATTCGTCTCTTATAAAAAAGATGAGTCGAGCATATTCTTTTCCCCAGGATAAAATACAGAAGATACTTGATCTTGCCATAAAATATCAAATGATTACCCTCCCGGAGTCCAAGCACCCCGAGTAAGCAGACAAAGTCTCTTACTCGGACTATTGCTCCTATCACATGGCAATAGGACATCCTCTTGAAGACTGCTTCATATTGAAAGACTGGGTAGAAGACCAGTATCAGCAAGGCAGGTTCGCTCTATCCAGCAGCTGGAGGGTAACCCCGCCGCAGAAGTATGAACCCAAATCTATGAGAGTAGAGCCGGATCAACATCGGTCTTGGAAGCGATCTCGTACCTGTCACGTGATAACGCTGTCGGAAGAGGAACCTGTTCCCTGATTAAAAATCAGGAAAGAGCTTCAGAGGAAGCATCACGTGCTCACACGTGACCAGTGGTCACGTGTTGGCACGTGATGGTTAAGTAGCGGCCAGAGAACAGAGCGCAGAAGAAGAAAAGCCCATTCCAGGGGTCACGTGCTCACACGTGACCAGGGGTCACTGTTCCCGCCAAAAATTTCTGCGCAAAGGAGTCCAACGTATCAAATGGCAGCGATACGCATAAAGAAATACGAACCAGTATCTTCCGGGCTGTTTTTGACAAAATCCCGAATGAGAAATAGATAAATTCTGATGATATTGGAAGCATCTCGAAAAACCCTTCGATTTTATAAATTATGGGCTTCATAATTCATCTGGGATCAAAAGTTATGAGCAAATGTGCTATGCGCCGTTCCCTGATTAAAAATCAGGAATTATCTCAATGAGATATCACATGCTCACACGTGACCAATGGTTACGTGTTGACACGTGATGGTTAAAGCAATGGCAAAGGACAGAGCGCAGAAGAGGAGCTCATTCAGGGGGTCACGTGCTCACACGTGACCGGGGGTCACGTGCTCACACGTGACCAAAGGTCACGTGGCAACACGTGACTGGCTGTAAAAGCCTTGCTGTTCAACAGAATTAAATTCTGAAAAAGATCATTTAAATCTTTCTAAATAGAATTAAAATTCTAAATTTCTCTAAATCTTTCCAAATGGAAAAGGATTATGGGGACCGTTGTATTAAAGATCCAAGGGTGATTAAAAATCACCAATTTATAGGAAAATCTTAGACAAGGAAAGATTTCCCTAAATCTCACCGAAAATAACAAACATAATATCTTTGGATTTAAAATCCAACGATGAATAAAATTCACTGAATGATCTAAAGGATCATATTAATCATGAAATCAATTAAAATCTTTCAATGAAAGATTCACAAAACAAATTGATTCTCTTCCTCCTCCTATAAATAGGAGCCAAGAGAAGAGAAGAGGGATCTACTTTTTTGGGAGAGAGAAGAACAGAGAGAGGAGAATTTAATTCTCAACAGAGAAGAAAAGAAAGGAGAATTTAATTCTCAACAAAGAAAAGCCCTAGGTGAGAAGGGAAAAAGGATCAAAACTTCAATAAAGAGAATTTAATTCTCAAAATCCAAGAGTTTAACTCTTATACAAAAAAAAACTTAGTTCTTCTTCTGGTTGAAGATCTGCACAGAGCACATCTCCTCATAAGTTGAGAATTTAATTCTCATCGGGTCGAGATCCTGCCGTACAGATCCTAAAGTTAGAAGGGGAATTGAGTTTTGAGAATTTAATTCTCCTAAAACAAAATTAGGGTTTAACCCTAAACAAGAATTTAATTCTTTTACATATCTGGGAATTTAATTCCTTTAAAAAGAAATTAGGGTTTTACCCTAAATAAGAATTTAATTCTTTCAAAATAGAAATTTAATTCCTCCAGAATCAAAATTAGGGTTTTACCCTAAATAAGAATTTAATTCTTAAAGATAAGGAGACTTAAAAGATCTCTGTGCATGAAAAGACTAGGGTCACGTGCCCCACGTGACCCCTGAACAGATCCTCCAAAATGAGAAGAGGAAAGCTTTGAGGCAATGCCTCACGTGCTCCCACGTGACCCTCATTATATATGGAACAAAAGCAAAGGCAGAAACAATTCTGGGCGCTCTCACGTGACACCACGTGACCCTTAATAAATGTTCTAAGAAATCAGGGCATGAGTATACATCACGTGCCCACACGTGGTGGCTATGAGAATTAAAATTGTTTAACACTTGTTTGTAGAACAAAATAAAGGGGATCTGGCCCCACTTTTTGATGCCATCACGTGCTCCACGTGACCCCCGAAACACAGAAAGAAAAAGCAAAAGAAATAAAGGCCTTGGACGCTCTCACGTGCTCCCACGTGACCCCTTGGCTGATGCTCTAACAATCAGCGCACTAATCCTCCTCACGTGGCAGCACGTGATGATCCAAAGAAAACATAAAAAGTGTTTAACGCTTACTTACAGAACGAAGAAAAGGAGATCTGGCTCCACATTTAGGGCGCCCTCACGTGTCACCACATGACCCCTAATGAGCATTCTAACAGACCAGAGCGGGGGCCTCCATCACATGCTCACACGTGATGGCCGTCAGAATTAAAAGAGTTAAACACTGATCTACAGAATAAAATAAGGGAAATCAGGGCGCTCTCACGTGTCCACACGTGACCCCTCTCTCCTTAGTATTTAACACTAATCTGAAGACTTTGTTCCCAATGTTTAACACTGATTTGCTTTAGTGTTAAACACTAATTTGAAATCTCTGATTACCAGTGTTTAACACTGATTTGCTTTAGTGTTTAACACTAATTTGAAAGCCCTGTTGCTAGTGTTTAACACTGATTATCTTTTAGTGTTTAACACTAACTTGTTAATCTTATTCCCAGTGTTCAACACTGTTGACCTCTAGTGTTTAACACTAGCTTTAGCCCAATTGGCTAAGTTTCTAGAGGCAAAGCCTCTCCTTCAATGGACCAACAGAGAGCCAATATTTCAAACACAATTGGACTTAGCCCAAATTGGCCATAAGTCCTCAAATCATCTTGAACTGAGCACATCTGCTCTTTCAACCAACTCATTGGTTCAAGGGTACATCTCTGAGCTCCTCTGATATTTGTCGTTGTAATCCTTCAACGTCTTCAGAGAGGTGATGGGTCCCGACAACCATACATTTGATGGACCACCACGTCCCTAAACTGGAACATGGACCACCATGTCCCTAAACTGGCAATGGACCACCATGTCCCTAAACCGGCATGGACCACCATGTCCCTAAACTGGAACAATAGAGCCAATTGCTCTCTTGTCGGATCTAAACGATCCCGTTAAGTTGATCTTAGTCTCAAATTAGACTAACGTATTCTTAACAAACGTTTAAGTTGATCTTAGCCTCAAATATGGCTAACGTGTCTTTAAACCAAAATCTTCAAACAGACTTTAGTCCCAAATTGGACTATAAATCCCCCAATCAACTTTGGTTCAAGGGTACATCTCTGAACTCCTCTGACATCTGTCGTTGTAATCCTTCAACGACGTCAGAGAAGTGACAGGTCCCGACGGCCATACATACAATGGACCACCATGTCCCTAAACTGGAACAATCGAGCCCCCAAACGCTCTTTTGTCGGATCTAAACGATCCCGTTAAGTTGATCTTAGTCTCAAACTGGACTAACGTATCCTTAACAAACGTTTAAGTCGATCTTAGCCTCAAATATGGCTAACGTATCCTTAAACTAAAACACCAAATCCAAATCTAAGTAAATACGGATTTGGACTAATCCGCGTCCTACGGGCGACAACATAAATTAGTCTCCGTATACAATCCACGGGCAACCACAAACAAAACAAACACCCACGATATGAAGTGACCAGCTGGAGAAGGAGAAAGTTGTTACCGCGATGCGGTAGCGTAATTAACTGCAGGGGCTTGCGCCTGCAGGGAAGAGCGTCCCCACAATCAAAAACCCCTCAGACGAGGGGGAATCTGACGAAGTCTGCTATATCGGCCACATCCGTTTAAACCTTCGATACATGGTGCCATAAATAAACTTGGCATCTTCGGAGAGGTGAACGGATAGCACCTATTAGCATCTGCCCCGAATCTCAGGCAAGATGTCCACGTCGCGTCTCTGTATTCGGAGGGGAACAGATTCTAGCACGCCCGGTGGGACCTTTTCCACTTTCCACTCCACATTTCGTGTGTCGTGTTCGCGAACAAATCGCGGTTTGCTGTAGTTTCCTGTTGATTCGAGGTACTAAGATTTGGTGTCTTGCTCTGTGCAGAAAACAGAAGATCAATGACTTCAAACTGCACTACCTGCAACTGCAACTCTCGCTCCGTCCCTACCGGAGGAGTGACCTACGGGCCCCAAGCGGCCTCTCTTTTCAAGATGCCAGTGGAGCAGGTAACTCAAGCCACCGCTGGACTATTCTTCGGGACCATACTCCCACCCATGAGCTTCAACGCCCCTGTACCGTCACAAGAAGCTCCAGAGAAGTCGGTATTCGACCGGCTTGCTACTACTGCGGCCCTTCTCAAAGGGTCGCCCAACTCCACTGCCTCGGTTTTTAACAGACTAGGCCAGAGCTCCAACGGGCTCATGAAAAAGCCTGCAATACTAGAAGGCATTATCCCGAAGCGGATAGCCACCCCTGCTCCCAAATCGTCAAGGCGGTTTCTCCTGTCAAGGGGTCGGGCTTTACAAGACTGACCGTCCCAACTCCAACTCCCGCTCTGGCTACTCAAAGGATATCAGTCTTTAACAGGCTGACACCGGCAACGGCTCCTCACCTGAGCCTGGGGCAAAACGAAACCATCCCCATCACCGGACCAGCTCCAACGGCTCGACAAGCTCGACGTCGCCACTGGCGCCGAGTAAGGAAGGCCGGGGGCAACTCCCCCTCAGGACTAACTCCACCGGCTCCAATGGTGGAAGTTAATGCTGCTGTTCCAACTCGGAACAGCTTTGAACCGCTAAGGAGGGTACGCTTGAACTCTCCGACTGCCACATTGAAAAGATCTTCTCCACCTGCGGAGAGTGTTACAGAAGCGAAGCCGGAGCAGCCTCCTCAACGGCTGTCCTCCAAAATTTACAAGGTCTGGCGACGGGTTCAGGACTCGGTAATCATTCAAGATCACTCTCACCGGCAAAAGAAGGTGAAAGTCCAGGAAGGAAAGAACCGTCCTGTCAAATCACAAGGGACGACAACCACTTGGGTGCCTGCTGCAACGGCTCCCTCAACTTCGATGGCCCACATGAGAAGAAGGCCGGAGAAAGTCTCCACGCCTGCGGAAAATGTCAAAGGCAATGAGCCTAAACGCCCTGAGTCCGGGGGCATGGTGGTACATACCGTCTACATGGAGTCCGGGAAAGAAGATAGCCGCATATCCACAGGTCATCGACCACTTACGCGATCAGTGACTAAGGCTCAAGAGCAGCAGCAGAAGCTCCAAGAAATGATGAATGCGATGGCCGCACTCACCGGGCCAAAAGAAAGCCCCGAAGCATCCTCGGATCAACGCCAGGAACAGGAAACTGACGCTGAATTCCTTCGCAGGATACTGGAAAAGAAGGATAAAGAGGCTGCGGAACAAGCAGCCAATATAAAGCGAATGGCCCTTCTGTTTCAGGATATGGTAGGTATGATGATCCAACAAGATCCTCCTGCTGAAGTTCCTCCGATCGTCCTCGAAGATGACAAAGGAAAAATGTCGAATCCTCCACCGACTCTGTCAACAGCCAAAGAGGATACAATCTCTAAAGCTGCCCTGGATGACTATATAGCTCAGCAGATACGAGTTCACCAGGCAAACGAAGCGGCTGAACAAGTTGTTAGAACTGGGCGACCGTATCCAGGGTGGTATGATCAGATAAAATATCCGCCGGGATATACGATCCCTAAGTTCCACGTATATAAAGGGACAGAGAACCCACATCAGCATGTCGCCCAATTCAGGGCCTTATGCGGTAACACTGGAGGCGACGATAAACTGTTGCTTCGCCAATTCGTCGGCAGCTTAACAGAAACAGCCTTTGAATGGTATTCGGAGCTACCTAACGACTCTGTTAAAACATTTGCGGAGATGGAGCTGTTGTTTACACAAAGATTCGCAAGCGCTAGTGAACGCACCCCGATAACAGCACTGATTAATGCCAGGGTAAGGCTAGGCGAGACGTAGGTTCAATACACAACACGATGGCGGAATATATGGTCGAAGTGCGAACAACGCATCGAAGAAGCACCTGCGGTAGGCATGTTCGTGGCACTCTTGATCCGCAAGCGACCATCTCGCAATTCATGATGTTCTTCAAGCCAACTACTTTCCAGGCCTTGATTAACAAGTTGGCCCAAATGGATCAGATGGATCATAGATCATCTCCTTCAAAGACGGACCCTCGGAATGAAAAGGGGAAAGGGAAAGCAACTTTCGTCGCTAATACTCAACAACAGTCGAGCAACTTAAAGCCGGTTGTCCGTCAAAACAATATGCGTCCACGCCCATCCCTTGAGGAGAGACTGGGACGTCCTTACTCGTTTCCTCAGGATAAAACGAGAAGACTGTTCGAGCTGGCAGTGCGCAACAGACTCATCAATCTGCCGAGTCCAAAACGTCCGTTGCAACCAGGCGATGTCAACGATCCCAATTACTGCCCTTACCACCAAACGGTAAGTCACCCGATCGAGGATTGTTTCGTCTTTAAGGGGTGGATCGAGGATCAGTACCTACAAAGAAAGTTCGCGCTGTCTGAAAAGTGGAAAGTAAACCCACCACAGCCGCACACTCCAAAGAAGACGGATGCACCGGGGGCAACTTGTCACGTGATCTCCCACTCATTTACGGACGATGAAAAAACTCCTTTCACTGAGAAACTGGGGGCAGAGCCGGAGCCGGAATTCGTGTAGCCGTCAGACGAAATGATCGACGCTTTTCTAGATGAGATTCGTCTAAAAACTAAAGCTGATCGGGAGCGCGAGATGGCCATATTTGAAAAGGCCAAACGCCGGCGACTGGACAAAAGGGTCGAAACACTCCCACCATATCAAAGTACATCCGCCGCAAATGAAAGCAGGATCAAGACAAGGAAACGATTCGCTAAAGCCATATCAATGGGGATGAGGCCGCCCTCTTTCAGAGAAAATTCTCCTGGTGGTATACATCCTGATAAAGCGGACGTGCATCCTAACTTCTGCTTATATCATCAGAAGATCGCACATCCTACTGAGGACTGCAACTCCTTTAAGTGTTGGTGGCAAGGGTATGTCGCTCACAGGCAACACTTCAACAGGACAAAGCGTGAAGCTCGGAAACTGCAGAAAAATGCGACAGATGAGCGTAAAAGAATTGCCGGCAATTGTCATAGGGTTGATCCCGAGGGACCGCGAGTTCTCACATTCGGGAGCAATTCCGACGAAAAAGTAGCCCTCGGCCCTCTTTTCAAGGAGTCCATCTGTAAAACGAAAGGATTGAGGAGTTGCGAGAGCATTCAGCCTTGCAATTGCACGATACCCGGAAAAAATCTCGGACCCGCAAGCAATGGTTCGAACAAAAAGGATAAAGGAAAGGGAAAAACGGCCTTCGTCGCCAACACTCAACAACAGTCGAGTGGCCCTAGAACGGTTGTTTGCCAAACAACAAGCGGCAACCCCTCTATGAAAAGTTGAAACGTCCTTACTCGTTTCCCCGGGACAAAACAAGGAGGCTGTTCGAACTAGCAGTGCGCGACGAACTTATCACTCTACAGGAGCCGAAATGCCAGCTACAACTGCATGAGGTCAACAATCCAAATTACTGCCCTTACCACCAAGTATTGGGCCATCCGGTCGAAAATTGCAACATCTTCAAAAACTGGGTTGAAGATCAATACCAACAGGGCTATTTCGCGTTATCCGAGAACTGGAAGGTGAGCCCGCCACAGCCCCATGCTCCTAAAAAGATGGATATGCCGGGGGCATCATGCTCATTCATAGAGAAAGCCCAACGGACCACTACGTCCTAAAACTGGATAATAGACCGAAACGTCGTTAAACTAACAACGGACCACTACGTCCTAAAACTGGATATGGACCGAAACGTCCTTAAACTAATGGCGGACCGCAATGTCCTAAAACTTGCAAATGACCGAAACGTCGTTAAACTACTCCCAACCCGCGGCATCTTCAGACTGACGTGGTAAAAAAAACGGTACGTCCACAAGCAAAATGGGCACGGATGAAAACCCGAAAAGGCTCCGTGAGTAAAAACAGCAGGGCTACCGGCGAGTGTTCGTGAAAACCCGAAATGGCGCGGCCTCGTTAAAAAAAAGAATAAAAAAAAATAAAATAAATAAAAAATAAAAAGAACGGTATGTCCATAAGCAAAGTGGGCACGGATGAAAACCCGAAAGGGCTCCGTGAGTAAAAACAGCAGGGCTACCGGCGAGTGTTTGTGAAAACCCGAAAGGGCGCAACCTCGTTAAAGACACTTACAGGGTCCTCTCGACCTTCTAAGGAGAAACCACCCGCGTGAGATCCTTACGACTCACAGGGAAGCAACACACTTAGGGATCCTCACGATTCCTAAGGAGAAATTACACTTACGAGATCCTTACGACTCGTAAGGAGAACTTTCTTATGGGACCCTCACGGCTCATAAGATTTGAAAGTCTTAAGTTACAGAGACCTGAACCTGTTCTTAAGCAACTCCCATAACCTCTATTAATGCCCTACAAGCAGCTCAATACTAACCCTTGTATACAATCCACGGGCGCGAATAAACATTTCCCTAACAAAGTCCCACCCGTGACTGGGGATATGTCCATACGGTGAACAACCCTTATGAGTCCTCTCGACTCATAAGGAGAAAACACTCTTGTAAGATCCTTACGACTTATAAGAGAACATACACTTAGGAGTCCTCACGATTCCTAAGGAGAAAACGTGCCTGCGAGATCCTCACGACTCGTAGGGAGAAATACCTTTGTGAGACCCTTACGGCTCATGAAGTCAAAAGCCTTAGTCGATGGGATCCTAACCCTGTTCGCTAAGCCACCTTTGTTCGACATCGACAGAGGAAAATGATGATTCGCTCCTGGCAATATCCCAGTTGTAGCGATGCTGATGCCTAAACCGACATCAAATTCCAAGTCCTTTCATGGCAAATGATGATTCGCTCCTGGTAATATTCCAGTTGTAGCGATGTTGATGCTGAGATTGGCATCAGATTCCAAGTTTCACACTCGCGATAAGAAAAATCAGCGGGCCACAAATGCATAGGACATAGCCGAAATGATGGGGCAACTTGCAACAAAATCAGCTGTAAGTCCATGCTACCTCTCCCGGTACTTTCGGGCATGCGGAATTTGGTGAAAAACAATTTTCTAGAGGCAGTAACATGGACTCAAAACCGGATCTTTGTTAAACTATCTACCTAACAACCTAACTACGAGTTGTTAACTACTCGGTTAGGGGGTTATACCTTTCTTTCTTGAACTCCTTCTTCTTCATCTCTTGATGGTGTACGGATTGGCTTCGCCCCGTCGTCTCCTTGCGCCGAAGATCGATCCACCTGAAAGCTTCTACCTTTGGCTTCTTCTTCGAACTTTGAAGAAACTAGTTCACTTGGTTTGCTAAACCTTGTGAACTAGAGTGAGTAGAGGAGAGTGTGATGGGATTTTCTCTATGGTTCTTGCTTCTCAACACATGAGACAAGTGAACCATAGACAAGAGAGAGAGCAAGAGGAAGAGGGTGAGAACAAGAGAATGGGAGAGCTCAAAACCAAGAGAGAGAAAGACCATGAAAGAATGAGCCTCTCTTTTCTCTTTCACCCTCTCATAATCCAAAAGCATCATGAGCCATAATATTAATCAAGTATTATTATGTGATGGTTCATATCATGTCAAAGGCAATATCATTTCCATGCACTCATTTTGCAAACCACAACAAGCAAGCAAAAGTCTTTGCATGAAAATGACAACCATTGTGATGATGATGGTCAACTAGTCCAACCTAGTCAACCGGTCAACAAAGTCAACAAGTCAACAAAGTCAACCCCTCAACAACTATGTCACTATAATACTTAATTAATATTATTGCTAATTATATATATATATATATCATATTCTCATTAGGGTTGAGCAAAAAGTCAATAGTCAACAGTCAACGGTCAACAACCCTAATGAGAATCCTCTGCCTCTGTCTCTCCGTCAACTGTGCATACACACCCGCATCCGTGTTCCGAGGAACACGAATACATACTGGATAAAACCAATCCCAAAACGTACACTAGGATCTGGCTTAAACCAAAGCCCGCTAGTGTCAACTGTCCGGACACTGTACGTGCACAAGTGCACGGATGTGACCGGACCCTGTCGCAAAACCATGCGACCTATCGCAAAACCATCCGACCTCTACTCTTCTGCCTAAAGGCGAATAGCTTTCTGTGTGGGACTCTAAAGACTCGACACTACGCTGGCAGTGGGTTTAACCACAGACCGCAAGCGGCACTAGCTGTGCGTAACGGTCCCCAGGTAGATGCCGACAAGAAGACTGACGAGGTGAAACCCATCTGAACTCCTACTGAGCCTGAATGTGACAATCTTCGTACAGTCCGGTCTGTTCGTCTGATACATCGCATGGCGAGCCTACGGGGGCGGTAAACGTCAGTCCCCTAATAACGGTACAAGTCGTGTCGGAGTGAAGCCTAATACACCCTGAGATAGCACTGGAAGCCTACCAGTATATCTCGCTTGCCCTGGCCAGGGACTACTCGTGTAATGGCTCTCCTAGACACAGCGCGATGTCAACCCCCAATACCGGGAGAGACGAATCCTGTCTAACCGTCACTGCCTCCAAGTGCTTCGGGACTGCACCCAACTACTACCTGTTTGCACGACTCCTTTGAGCCGTGGTAGGGTAGTAACCAAAATACAGTGGGAACACACTCGAAGAGAAGTGACAGTGTCAAGTCAGCGGACTAAGCTGTACTCATGTCACCTGGGAACTGATAACTGACGATAGGTATAATACCAACCGGTCAGTTCCCGACAAGTCCTGTCCAGTGTACTCGCAACCTAACGAGCACCCGCATACTATCTCCAGTACGACGTACTGATGGCTGTGGGACAGACCATCTCCCACTCTGGGATAAGAAGCGCATGCGCCAGTCTACTCCGGAGTATCGATGCCCTGTCTCGATAGTCCTGCGACTAGGGACCTGCATAAGGATGTGCTTATAGATTACCCAGCCCCCACTAGTGTGACTGCCATCACAACGCTGGTAATCAAGCAAAGATCCTAAGGGCTCCACTAATGTGTATAGGTGATATACTAAAATAAACACATGTACACATTGAAGCAGAAACAAACCAAGTAGCATACTACTATTTTGAGCAAGATTGTCAATACAAGGTGAATATCCCAAGCTTCCATTAAGTAATATACATACTAGTATGATACAGTAATGGCCTCTAGGGCATATACACTAACATCAGCAAGTAAAAATATATGCATGCAAAATAGCCGAAATGATTAGGCAACTCGCAATAAAAAGCAGCGAGTAAAAATAAAACAAATAGCCGAAATAATTGGGCGCCGCGAAAAATAGCCGAAATGATTGGGCAATCGCGACCTTCGCGATATAAAAAGCTGAAATGATAGAGCATCGCGGAAAGAATAAAAGAAATGATGGAAAAATGAAACCTTTTTGCCCTACAGGTGATGCTACATCAATCCCTGTATACAATCCAGGGGCGCAAACAAAAAAGGAGTCGCACTCCTCCTCCCCAGGTTTCATTAGAAGAAGAAGCCGAATCTCGACGGACCACAAATAACCTAGAGATCATCTCAACACTCATCTTATCACGACGGACACATCATCAAGCAAAGCGGAACAGCAGCAACTCCCAGTTCCATGACTCGACGATGTACTCCCACAGAGAGTCAAATCCCAACTCCGTGAAATGCGGATATAATCAACAAAATTCCTGGTCACGTGGAACGCGGATAACGTCACTCTTTGACACCGTGGAAAACGTCCAGAGCGGATCCTGGTCCTCGCAGAGCACGGCAGTGAACCCGTGTGAAGCATCCAGAGCGGAGCCTAGTCCTCGCCTAACGCGGCAGTGAACCCGTGTGAAGCATCTAGTGCAAAATTCCTGATCACGTGGAACGCGGATAACGTCACTCTTTGACCCCGTGGAAAACGTCCAGAGCGGATCCTGGTCCTCGCAGAGCACGGGCAGTGAACCCGTGTGAAGCATCCAGAGCGGAGCCTAGTCCTCGCCTAACGCGGCAGTGAACCCCTGTGAAGCATCTAGTGCAAAATTCCTGGTCACGTGGAACGCGGATAACGTTACTCTTTGACACCATGGAAAACGTCCAGAGCGGATCCTGGTCCTCGCAGAGCACGGCAGTGAACCCGTATGAAGCATCCAGAGCGGAGCCTAGTCCTCGCCTAACGCGGCAGTGAACCCGTGTGAAGCATCTAGTGCAAAATTCCTGATCACGTGGAACGCGGATAACGTCACTCTTTGACACCGTGGAAAATGTCCAGAGCGGATCCTGGTCCTCGCAGAGCACGGCAGTGAACCCGTGTGAAGCATCCAGAGCGGAGCCTAGTCCTCGCCTAACATGGCAGTGAACCCGTGTGAAGCATCTAGAGCAAAATTCCTGGTCACGTGGAACGCGGATAACGTCACTCTTCGACCCCGTAGGAAACGTCCAGAGCGGATCCTGGTCCTCACACCGACATGGAGTGGTCACCACCTCGACGTTCGTCTCGATACAGCAGATGAAATGTCACCCCAGCGTTCTTCCCCCAGCAGGATTCGGAAGCGACAAAGCAAACGAAGCGAAGGCCAAATTCCTAGCTTCAACGTCTTGACGGTAAGTCATATAAAACCGGAAAGACAAACAGAGATCATCCCACATGGAGTGGTCACCACCACGACATTCGTCTCGATACAGCAGACGAAATGTCACTACAGCGTCCTTCCTCCAACAGGATCCGGACACACCAAAGAAAACGAAGCGAAGGCCAAATTCCTAGCTCCAGGGTCTTAACGGTAAGTCATATAAAACCGGAAAGACAATCAGAGATCATCCCATACCAACATGGAGTGATCACCACCTCGACGTTCGTCTCGACACAGCAGACGCAACATCACCGAAAGGAGTCACGGCAAAATCTCTGGTTCCAGAGCTCGACGGTTCACCAGCAACCTAGAGACAACCATGACATTCGTCTCGATACAGAGGACGCGATGCCAGCAAACGAAGCAAAGGCCAAATTCCTAGCTTCAGGGTCTTAACGGTAAGTCATATAAAACCGGAAAGACAATCAGAGATCATCTCACACCAACATGGAGTGATCACCACCTCGACGTTCGTCTCGACACAGCAGACGCAACATCACCGAAAGGAGTCACGACAAAATCCCTGGTTCCAGAGCTCGACGGTTCACCAGCAACCTAGAGACAACCATGACATTCGTCTCGATACAGAGGACGCGATGCCAGCAAACGAAGCAAAGGCCAAATTCCTAGCTTCAGGGTCTTAACGGTAAGTCATATAAAACCGGAAAGACAATCAGAGATCATCTCACACTAACATGGAGTGATCACCACCTCGACGTTCGTCTCGACACAGCAGACGCAACATCACCAAAAGGAGTCACGGCAAAATCCCTGGTTCCAGACCTCGACGGTTCACCAGCAACCTAGAGACAACCGTGACATTAGTCTCGATACAGAGGACGCAATGCCAGCAAAGGAAGCGAAGGCCAAATTCCTAGCTTCAACGTCTTAACGGCAAGTCATATAAAGCCTGAAAGACAATCGGAGATCATCTCGCACCAGCACGGAGTGGTCACCACCTCGACGTTCGTCTCGATACAACAGATGAAATGTCACCCCAGCGTTCTTCCCCCAGCAGGATTCCGACGCGCCAAAGAAAATGAAGCGAATGCCAAATTCCTAGCTTCAGGGTCTTAACAGCAAGTCATATAAAGCCTGAAAGACTATCAGAGATCATCCCACACCAGCGCGGAGTGGTTATGACTCATCGGGGCTCTCCAAAATGAGCCTAACCTCAAGTAAAAAGCGGCATGGCAAATTCCTAGCGCTTGCTCTTCCGACGGTCAAACTGCCAAGGAGGATTGCTTGAAGACGTCTTGTCCAGCCCCCGAAGGGATCAGAGACACGGCAGTCGCAGGGCTACTCGAACAGCACAATTTCCTATCGAGGAATATATCAGCTCATGCGATGGTACGACGGCCAAAACCCTAAGTACCACAGACCCTAACGGACTTCTGTCGTAAAGAGCAGAGGTTAACTGTGACGTTAGGATATTCTTGCGAGATCTGCTCGATCCATTTCGACTCGTGAGGAAATTGATGTCTTTGCGAGAACTTCTCGATTCGTCTCGACTCGTGAGATAAAGCCTTAGGCAGCGGGGATTAAAAAACCTGTTTCCTAAGCACTGGGGCCCTGCAAGTCGGTCCAAAATGGACTTTTGCATACTATTCACGGGCCACACTCTCTAAAGTCGAATCTCGACAAGGAGGGAAACAACCGCTTATGGGTCCTCTCGACTTGTAAGAGGAAAAATTCTCTTGTAAGATCCTTACGACTCTCAAGAGAAAACGCACTTAGGAGTCCTCACGACCCCTAAGGAGAAAATACACCTACGAGATCCTCTCGACTCGTAGGGAGAAAAGTCTTTATGAGACCCTCACGGCTCATAAATTTGAAAAGTCTTAGGTGGCAGATCCTAACCCTGTCTCCTAAGCCATCACTGCCCTGCAAAGAGGTCAAGATGAACCATTTATGAGCCACACTTGCCAAAGCTACATACCACTGAAATGGAGAAGTTACTCATGAGCGTATAAACTACTTCAGGCCAGAGTAAGACATAAAGAAATAGAAGAGTGCGGCTCATGGAGTTGAGAGTTTGGAACTGTATCTCTTAAGAGTCGAGATTTGAGTCAATGATAAATGACGACGCTTGTGTCCGCTCGTTATCTTCTCAGATCAAGATTCTGAAAGTTATATACCAACCCGAAACTGGTCATACGCTATGCATAACTCTGCACTACTTCACCCACGTACATACTTACGTGGGCAAAGTAGTGGGGGCATTTGTTCCCGCCAAAAATTTCTGCGCAAAGGAGTCCAAGGTATCAAATGGCAGCGATACGCTTAAAGAAATACGAACCAGTATCTTCCGGGATATTTTTTGACAAACTCCCGAATGAGAAACAGATAAATTCTAATGATATTAGAAGCATCTCGAAAAACCCTTCGATTTTATATATTATGGGCTTCATAATTCATCCGGGATCAAAAGTTATGAGCAAATGTGCTATGCGCCGTTCCCTGATTAAAAATCAGAAATTATCTCAATGAGGTATCACGTGCTCACACGTGACCAATGGTCACGTGTTGACACGTGATGGTTAAAGCAGCGGCAAAGGACAGAGCGCAGAAGAGGAGCTCATTCAGGGGGTCACGTGCTCACACGTGACCAAAGGTCACGTGGCAATACGTGACTGGCTGTAAAAGCCTTGCTGTTCAACAGAATTAAATTCTGAAAAAGATCATTTAAATCTTACCAAATAGAATTAAAATTCTAAATTTCTCTAAATCTTTCCAAATGGAAAAGGATTATGGGGACCGTTGTATTAAAGATCCAAGGGTGATTAAAAATCACCAATTTATGGTAAAATCTTAGACAAGGAAAGATTTCCCTAAATCTCACCGAAAATAACAAACATAATATCTTTGGATTTAAAATCCAACGGTGAATAAAATTCACTGAATGATCTAAAGGATCATATTAATCATGAAATTAATTAAAATCTTTCAATGAAAGATTCACAAAACAAATTGATTCTCTTCCTCCTCCTATAAATAGGAGCCAAGAGAAGAGAAGAGGGATCTACTTTTTTGGGAGAGAGAAGAACAGAGAGAGGAGAATTTAATTCTCAACAGAGAAGAAAAGAAAGGAGAATTTAATTCTCAACAAAGAAAAGCCCTAGGTGAGAAGGGAAAAAGGATCAAAACTTCAATAAAGAGAATTTAATTCTCAAAATCCAAGAGTTTAACTCTTATACAAAAAAGAACTTAGTTCTTCTTCTGGTTGAAGATCTGCACAGAGCACATCTTCCCATAAGTTGAGAATTTAATTCTCATCGGGTCGAGATCCTGCCATGCAGATCCTAAACTTAGAAGGGGAATTGAGTTTTGAGAATTTAATTCTCCTAAAACAAAACTAGGGTTTAACCCTAAACAAGAATTTAATTCTTTTACATATCTGGGAATTTAATTCCTTTAAAAAGAAATTAGGGTTTTACCCTAAATAAGAATTTAATTCTTTCAAAATAGAAATTTAATTCCTCCAGAATCAAAATTAGGGTTTTACCCTAAATAAGAATTTAATTCTTAAAGATAAGGAGACTTAAAAGATCTTTGTGCATGAAAAGACTAGGGTCACGTGCCTCACGTGACCCATGAACAAATCCCCAAAAATGAGAAGAGGAAAGCTTTGAGGCAATGCCTCACGTGCTCCCACGTGACCCTCATTATATATGGAATAAAAGTAAAGGCAGAAACAATTCTGGGCGCTCTCATGTGACACCACGTGACCCCTAATAAATGTTCTAATAAATCAGGGCATGAGTATACATCACGTGCCCACACGTGATGGCTATGAGAATTAAAAGTGTTTAACATTTGTTTGCAGAACAAAATAAAGGGGATCTGGCCCCACTTTTTGATACCATCACGTGCTCCACATGACCCCGAAACACAGAAAGAAAAAGCAAAAGAAATAAAGGCCTTGGGCGCTCTCACGTGCTCCCACGTGACCCCTTGGCTGATGCTTTAACAATCAGCGCACTAATCCTCCTCACATGGCAGCACGTGATGATCCAAAGAAAACATAAAAAGTGTTTAACGCTTACTTACAGAACGAAGAAAAGGAGATCTGGCTCCACATTTAGGGCGCCCTCACGTGTCACCACGTGACCCCTAATGAGCATTCTAACAGACCAGAGGGGGGGCCTCTATCACGTGCTCACACGTGATGGCCGTCAGAATTAAAAGAGTTAAACACTGATCTACAGAATAAAATAAGGGAAATCAGGGCGCTCTCACGTGTCCACACGTGACCCCTCTCTCCTTAGTATTTAACACTAATCTGAAGACTTTGTTCCCAGTGTTTAACAATGATTTGCTTTAGTGTTAAACACTAATTTGAAATCTCTGATTACCAGTGTTTAACACTGATTTGCTTTAGTGTTGAACACTAATTTGAAAGCCCTGTTGCTAGTGTTTAACACTGATTATCTTTTAGTGTTTAACACTAACTTGTTAATCTTATTCCCAGTGTTCAACACTGTTGACCTCTAGTGTTTAACACTAGCTTTAGCCCAATTGGCTAAGTTTCTAGAGGCAAAGCCTCTCCTTCAATGGACCAACAGAGAGCCAATATTTCAAACACAATTGGACTTAGTCCAAATTGGCCATAAGTCCTCAAATCATCTTGAACTGAGCACATCTGCTATTTCAACCAACTCATTGGTTCAAGGGTACATCTCTGAGCTCTTCTGATATTTGTCGTTGTAATCCTTCAACGTCTTCAGAGAGGTGATGGGTCCCGACAACCATACATTCGATGGACCACCACGTCCCTAAACTGGAACATGGACCACCATGTCCCTAAACTGGCAATGGACCACCATGTCCCTAAACTGGAACAATAGAGCCAATTGCTCTCTTGTCGGATCTAAACGATCCCGTTAAGTTGATCTTAGTCTCAAATTAGACTAACGTATCCTTAACAAACGTTTAAGTTGATCTTAGCCTCAAATATGGCTAACGTGTCTTTAAACCAAAATCTTCAAACAGACTTTAGTCCCAAATTGGACTATAAATCCCCCAATCAACTTTGGTTCAAGGGCACATCTCTGAACTCCTCTGAAATCTGTCGTTGTAATCCTTCAACGACGTCAGAGAGGTGACGGGTCCCGACGGCCATACATATAATGGACCACCATGTCCCTAAACTGGAACAATCGAGCCCCCAAACGCTCTTTTGTCGGATCTAAACGATCCAGTTAAATTGATCTTAGTCTCAAACTGGACTAACGTATCCTTAACAAACGTTTAAGTCGATCTTACCCTCAAAAATGGCTAACGTATCCTTAAACTAAACCACCAAACCCAAATCTAAGTAAATACGGATTTGGACTAATCCGCGTCCTACGGGCGACAACATAAATTAGTCTCCGTATACAATCCACGGGCAACCACAAACAAAACAAACACCCACGGCATGAAGTGACCAGCTGGAGAAGGAGAAAGTTGTTACCGCGATGCGGTAGCGTAATTAACTGCAGGGGCTTGGGCCTGCAGGGAAGAGCGTCCCCACAATCAAAAACCCCTCAGACGAGGGGGAATCTGACGAAGTCTGCTATATCGGCCGGATCCGTTTAAACCTTCGATACATGGTGCCATAAATCAACTTGGCATCTTCGGATAGGTGAACGGATAGCACCTATTAGCATCTGCCCCGAATCTCAGGCAAGACGTCCACGTCGCGTCTCTGTATTCGGAGGGGAACAGTCACGTGCTCACACGTGACCGGCTTTAAAAGCCTTATTCTTTAACAGAATTAAATTTTGAGGAGAGATCATTCAAATCTTTCCAAAATGGAGAAGAATTATCTGAAACCGTCGGATCAAGAATCTGAGAGTGATTAAATATCACCAAGTTATGGAAAAATCTTGGACATGGAAAGATTTCCCCCTAAATCTAACCGAAATAACAAATAGATATCTTTGGATTTAAAATCCAATGGTGAATAAAATTCACCTAATAATCTAAAGGCCCAGATTAATGATGAAGATAAATCAAATCTCTCAATAAACAAATCAAATCTTTCAATGAAAGATTCACTAAAACAGATTGATTCTTTTCCTTCTCCTATAAATAGGAGCCAAGGGACAAAAAAAAGGAGAGACAGAAAGAAGAAGGAGAGATAGAGCTTGGAATCTGGAAAATTCAGAAGGAAGAATTTGATTCTCTGCAAAAGAAAAAAACCCTAGGTAAGAAAAGAGAGGCTTCAAAGGAGAATTTAATTCTCAAAAGAGTTTAACTCTTATATAAAAGAAAAGAACTTAGTTCTTTCTCTGGTAGAGGATCTGCAAAGTGCACATCTCCCAATGAATTGAGAATTTAATTCTCATTGGGTTGAGATCCTGCCATGCAGATCTAAAATATAGAGGAGGAATTGAGTTTTGAGAATTTAATTCTCACGGAATTATGGGAATTTAATTCCTTTGAGATAAAATTATGGTTAACCCTATATTACAGGAATTTGATTCCTTCAAAATGGACAGAGCTAGGGTTTAACCCTAATTAAGAACTTAATTCTCTCAAACCCACAGGAATTTAATTCCCTTAAGAAAAGAAATTAGGGATTCACCCTATGCCAGAATTTAATTCTTTACATACATGGGGAATTTAATTCCTACAGAAAAGAAGCTAGGGTTTAACCCTATCTAAGAATATAATTCTTCAGAAGAAAATAGGAATTTAATTCCTCTAAAGTTTATAACTAGGGTTTAACCCTATGAAAAATTTAATTCTTAAAAAGATAAAGCGATCTTCAAACATGCAAAGAACCAGAGTCACGTGCTACCACGTGACCCCTGTAAAGATCCACAGAAAATAGCTTTGAGGCAACGCCTCACGTGCCCCACGTGACCCCTGAAGCACACAAAGAAAAAGCAAAAGAAACAGAAGCCCTGGGAGCTCTCACGTGTTACCACATGACCCCTTGGCAAAAACTTTAACAGACAATACCCAAGTGCCCATCACGTGACAGCACGTGATGCTCCAAAGTATTCAATACTTTTGGCAGAACAAAATAAGGGGAATCAGGGCGCTCTCACGTGCTACCACGTGACCTCTCTCTCCTTAGTGTTTAACAGTAATCTGAGATCTTTGTCCCCAGTGTTTAACACTGATTTTCTTAGTGTTTAACACTAATTTGAAAACTCTATTTGCAGTGTTTAACACTGATCTGCCTTAGTGTTTAACACTAATTTGAAAACCTTATTTCCAGTGTTTAACACTGTTATATGTTAGTGTTTAACACTAATTTGATAATCACAATTTTTTTTAGTGTTTAACACTAATTTGACAACTTCACTTTCAGTGTTTAACACTGTTGTTTGCTAGTGTTTAACACTAACTCGGGGGATTATATTTTCAAGGTTTAACACTGATTATCTTTTAGTGTTTAACACAAATTTGCTAATCTTATTTCCAGTGTTCGACACTGTGGGTCTTTAGTGTTTAACACTAGCTTTAGCCCAATTGGCTAATTTTCTAGAGGTAAAGCCTCTCCTGTAATTGGATATGTCCAATGGACCAACAGAGGGCCAATATTCTAAACATGATTAGACTTAGCCCAAGCTGGCCATAAGTCCTCAATTCAAACTTAATTGGGCTAATGGGCTCATAATATAATTAATTGGTCTTAGCTCCAAATTGGGCTAAAGATTATTTAATCTACCTTGGTTCAAGGGTACATCTCTTCACTTCTTTGATACTTGGCGTTGTAATTCCTCAACGTCTTCAAAGAGGTGACGGGTCCGATGACCACACATTGATACGGACTGTGGGGTCCTTAAACTCATGGACTATGATGTCCTTAAGCTTAACCGTGATGTCTTAAAACTAATGCCGGACTGTGGAGTCCTTAAAATCCACGGACTATGATGTCCTTAACCTTGACCGGGATGTCTTAAAACTAACAACGAACTATGACGTCCTTAACCTTGACCGTGATGTCTTAAAACTAATGCCGGACTGTGCAGTCCTTAAATCCACGGACTATGATGTCCTTTACCTTGATTGCAACGTCTTAAAACTAACATTGGACCGCAATATCCTTAAACTACCTATTGACCGCAATGTCACTAAACTAAACAACAGGGCCTTCCCTTAATTGCTCTCTTGTTGGATCTAAACGATCCCGTTAAGTTGATCTTAGTCTAAAAACTAGACTAACGTATCCTTAACTAACGTTTAAGTCGATCTTAGTCTCAAACGAGGCTAACGTATCCTTAAACCCAACCCTTAAACCCAAATCTAAGAAAGATACGGATTTGGACTAGTCCACGCCCTACGGGCGACAATATAACTTAGTCTCCGTATACAATCCACGGGCAACCAAACATAAAACAAACACCCACGATGCGAAGTGACCACATGGAGAAGGAGAAAGTTGTTACCGCGAGGCGGTAGCGTAATTAACTGTAGGGGCTTGCGCCTGCCGGGAAGAGCGTCCCCACAATCAAAAACCCCTCAAGCGAGGGGGAATCTGACGAAGTCTGCTACATCGGCCGCATCCGTTTAAACCTTCGATACACGGTGCCATAAATCAACTTGGCATCTTCGGAGAGGTGGACGGATGGCACCAATTAACATCTGCCCCGAATTTCAGGCAAGATGTTCGTGTCGCGCCGTCTTTCAGAGGGGAACAGATTCTGGCACGCCCGGTGGGACCTTTTCCTCTATCCACTCCACACTTCGTGTGTCGTCTTCGCGAACGAATCGCGGTTTGTTAATGGTTACCTTTGGGTTTCAAGTTACTAAGATTTGGACTTTTGCCTGGCGCAGAAATCAAGCATCAATGGCATCCAACTGCTCGAGCTACTTGAAATGCAAGTGCAACAGACGCTCCGCCTCACCTGGAGGTTTAGCCTATGGGCCTCAAGCGGCCTCCATCCTTGCCATGCCAGTGGAACAGGTGGCTCAGGCCACCACCGGTCTGTTCTTCGGGACCATGCTCCCACTTGCAAGCTTCACCATTCCAGTGCCCGCACCGGAAGCGCAAAAGAAGTCGGTCTTCGATCGGCTCACTGCTACAACGGCCCCTCTCAACGGGTCGTCCAATGTCAAGCCGGCAGCCTCGGTCTTTACCAGACTGAACCTGAACTCTAATGGGCCTGCCAAAAAGCCCATGACTCCTGACATGGCCATCGCAAAGAAGACAGCCATCTCCATTCCTGAAGACGTCAAGACGGCTTCTCCTGCTAAAGAGTAGGTCTTTTCAAGGCTGACTATTCCGGCTCATGCTCCTGCTCGAGGGTCTGTTTTTGACAGATTGAACATCGCCACTCAAAAGACATCAGCCTTCAAGATGCTGGAACCAGCGGCGTCACATACAGACAGGGGGCAAAATGAAACCATCCCCATCACCGGACCAGCTCCAACGGCTCGACACGCTCGACGTCGCCACTGGCGCCGAGTAAGGAAGGCCGGGGGCAACTCCCCCTCAGGGCTAACTCCATCGGCTCCGATGGTGGAAGTTGATGCTGTTGTTCCAACCGGGAACAGCTTTGAACCGCTGAGGAGGGTACGCAAGAACTCTCCGACTGCCACGCTAAAAAGATCTCCTCCACCTGCGGAGAGTATTACAGATGCAAAGCCGGAGCAGCCCCCTCAACGGCTATCCTCCAAGATTTATAAGGTCTGGCGACGGGTTCAGGACTCGGTAATTATTCAAGATCACTCTCACCGGCAGAAGAAGGTGAGAGTTCAAGAAGAAAGGAACTGTCCTGTCAAATCACAAAAGACGACAACCACTTGGGTGCCTGCAGCAACGGCTCCCTCCACGTCGACTACTCAAAAGAGAGAAAGGCCGGAGAAAGTCCCCATGCCTATAGCTAATGTCAAAGACAGTAAGCCTAAACGCCCTAAGTCTGGGGGCATGATGGTGCATACCGTTTATATGGCATCCGGGAAGGAGGACAGCCGTACATCTACAGGTCACCGACCGCTCACGCGATCTGTGACTAAAGCTCAGGAGCAGCAGCAGAAGCTCCAGGAAATGATGAATGCGATGGCCACACTCACTGGGCCAAAAGAAAGCCCCGAAACATCCTCGGATCAACACCAGGAGCAAGAAACTGACGCTGAATTCCTTCGCAGGATACTGGAAAAGAAGGATAGAGAGGCTGCGGAACAAGCAGCCAACATACAACGAATGGCCCTTCTGTTCCAGGATATGGTGGGTATGATGATCCAACAAGACCCTCCTGTTGAAGATCCCCCGATCGTCCTTGAAGATAGCAAGGGAGAAACGTCAAACCCACCTCCGGCTCTTTCAACAGCCAAGGAGGAGACAATCTCCAAAGCTGACTTGGACGAATATATAGCACAGCAGATACGGGTTCACCAGGCGACTGAGGCAGCCGATCAAGTTGTCAGAACAGGGCGACCATATCCGAGCTGGTATGATCAGATCAAGTACCCGCCGGGCTATACAATACCGAAATTCCATGTCTACAAGGGGACAGGCAATCCCCAACAACATGTGGCCCAGTTCAGGGTGCTTTGTGGCAACACTGGAGGCGACGATAAATTGCTGCTTCGCCAGTTTGTCGGCAGCTTATCAGAAACGGCGTTCGAATGGTACTCTGAGCTTCCGAACGACTCCGTCAAAACATTTGCGGAGATGGAGCTGCCATTTACGCAGCGATTCGCGAGCGCCAGCGAGCGCACCACGATAACGGCGTTGATTAATGCTAGGGTGAAACCAGGCGAGACGTGGGTCCAGTACCTATACGCTGGCGAAACTTATGGTCGAAATGCGAACAACGCATTGAGGAAGCGCCCGCGGTGGGCATGTTCGTGGGTACCCTAGATCCTCATGCAACTATCTCACAGTTCATGATGTTCTTTAAGCCGACCACGTTTCAGGCTTTGATCGACAAGTTGGCCCAGATGGACCAGATGGGTCACAGACCGTCTCCCCCGAAGCCGGAACCTCGGAATGACAAGGGTAAAGGGAAGGCAACTTTCGTTGCGAACGCTCAACAGCAACCCAGTGCCCCAAAGCTGGCGGACCAACAGGAAGAAAGACGGCGGTATTATAATGAGAAAATGAAGCGCCCCTACTCATTCCCGCGGGATAAGACGAAGAGGCTATTCGAGCTGGCGGTACGCAACAGGCTTATCAACTTGCCAAACCCAAGGCGACCGCGGCAACCCAGAGAGGTGAATAACCCCAATTATTGCCCTTACCATCAAACGGTAAGCCATCCGATTGAGAATTGCTTCGTCTTCAAAGGATGGATTGAAGATCAATACCTACAGGGCAAGTTTGCGCTGTCCGAGAAGTGGAAGGTGAACCCGCCACAACCGCACACTCCTAAGAAGACGAACGCACCGGGGGCAACTTGCTCTTTCACTGAAGAAGCTCCATAGGAAATCGTGCTTTCAGCAAAAACCAAAAGAATGCTGAATGAGCTCCAGACATGCCCGGCGATCAGGTGGAAGAACCCGCTGGAACCCCAAATCATTGAAGGGATGCTGAAGCCACGCCCAACTCCAAAGATCGGTGGTGATGGCCCGAGCACTCATAACCAGCCGTCAAAATCTTCAAAGAAAAAGAAGAAGAAATCCAAGAAGCCCGTGAATCCTGAAGACAAACGTACGGACTTGCAGAAACAGATTGACGCGCTGGAGGAATACAATCAAAAGACGCGGACTCCCATCACGCTCCAAGAGTTCCTCAACCACGTCTTTCAGGAGGAAGATAATGGAGAAAGCTCATCGGATGAATCCGAGAGATATGTGGCGAGTTGTCATGTGATCTCCCACTCGTTTACGGACGATGAAAAAACTCCTGGCACTGAGAAACTGGGGGCACAGCCTGAACCAGAACTTGTGTGGCCAACAGACGAAATGATCGACACCTTTCTAGACGAGATTCGTTTGAAAAATAAAGCCGATCGGGAGCGTGAGATGGCCGCATCAGAAGGAGCCGAACTCAGGCGACTAAACGAAAGAGTCGAAGCACTCCCGCCAGATCAAAAGACATCCGATGCGAATAAAAACATATTCAAGACGAGGAAAAGGTTTGCCAAAGCCATGTTAATGGGAATGAAGCTACCACCCTCGGAAGAAAACACGCTCAATGGGGCGGAGAGGCACCCTAATTACTGCTCATATCATCGGAAGATTTCACACCCCACTCAGGAATGCGACGCGTTTAAGATATGGTGGCAGGGATATGTTGCTCACCGGCAACATTTTAAGCGAATGAAACGCAGAACTCGTCGGGAGCAGAGAAGTACAACCGACAGGCACAAAAGAACTATCGGCAATTGTTACACGGTCAACGCCGAAGGATCACAAGTTCTCACCTTTGGGAGCGACTCTGATGAGGAAATGGCTCTGGGCCCTCTCTTTAAAGAATTCGCCTTAGGGAAAGAGGAAGAACCAGAGACCTGCGAAAACATTCAGCTGCGCAATCGCACGCTCCTGGAAAAGAATCTCGGACCCGCAACTAGAAAAGATAAGGGAAAGGAAAAGGTCGCTGAGGATATCACCTTAGACGACCAAGTCATGAAAGAGCTAACTGCCAAGGACCCGCCCAAGAGGAGTAAGGTGGACTATAACATCCTAGCGCACCTGAGGAAGCTACCCTCGCAGCTCAGCATTCTTGACGCCCTCTTATTATCAAAAGAAGCGAGAGATTCATTAATCAAGGCACTGCAAGAACCCGAGCAATTCCAAGCCTTCCTTACCGAAGAAAGAATGAAGGATGAACTGGAAGAAGTGCACACAGCCGACGTCACGTTTGGTGATGAAGACCTTCTTCTTGGTACGTGCGACCACAACCGTCCCCTGTACGTCTCTGGATACTGCCATGATATCAAGATAGGCAAAATTCTGGTTGATAATGGATCCTCCGTCAATCTCCTTAATGTTCGGGTGTAGAAGGAAATCTGCATGAGCGTTCAGCACCTCGCTCATGATAAAATTACCATCTCCGGTTTTGACTCCCAGTCGTCACGAACTCTCGGATCTGTAATACTAACATTACGCTTCGGACTACTCGTCACGGACATCAAGTTTCACGTTATTGACGCCAAGACCTGCTACAACGCCTTACTCGGTCGTCCTTGGTTACACGAGTACAACATCATCCCTTCTACACAACATCAGTGTATGAAATATTTCAAGGATGGTCTCGAGTATACCGTAACAGGTGAGCTGAACCCGTTCTCCGTGAATGAAGTCCGCAAGTACGAAGATGCAAAGTACTTTTTGCCAGATTTCGAGTACACGGAGAGGTGTCGCAAACCGGAGAACAAAGCCGCCGCCGCCATTCCTGTTTTCGGGAGTGATACCGAAGACGAAGAAGAGATAGTTTACGCTAGGCCGTCTCGACGCAACAACCCGGGACCGTCCGCCCCCATATTAATCTTCGGAAGCGATTCGGAAGATGAGGTTAATGCTGTGTTCTTCAGTCGGCCGCCAATACAAGAATTCTCTGGCGATGATCAGGGTCTGCAAATTACCATGATTCCGCGGGAGCACTACAAAGATCTTGACGCGCTTGAAGCTTACAATGTGCAAGACCTGCAGACATTGTACATCCCTCCCAAACGAAAAGGCGAAAAGGCGATCCTATTCTACCGATCCACAGAAACAAGAGTGGAGAAAGAAATCTGGCAGGGCACGGATTCTACACTCGACAGGCTCCAACCTATCCGTTTGCCCAGATATTATACAAATGGACTAAAAAGGCTATTGAAGCGCCAAGGGGTACCCTTAAAACAGACTGTCCGACAAGCTCGGTTCTACAACAGGATTTGGGATGTCCCTGGGACTCAGCGCAAGCTGCCTAATGGGAGAATGGAAACGCTCGGGCTTGGATATGTGAAATCTGGGAAACGGGAACGAGTCCATGCTAGCTACGTCATATATGACTTCGAGGAAGAAGGGGACGCCCTGTCAGAAAACGATGACCCCGAACCAAAACAAAAACCTGCAATCAAAATGCCGAGCCTGTCATTTGAAGAGCAAATGGACAAGCTTATCAGAGAAGCGGATCAAAAGGTTCGAGACGACCATAATCGCGAAATGGCCATCTATGAGAAAGCCAGGACGCAACGCCTCCTTCAACAGGCTGCAAAAGATGAAAATGCTCCTCCATGTCAACCTGTGTTGCAAAAGGCCCAACGCAGAGGCAGAAACGAGTCAAAGAACAGAAAAGGCGTTCGACAGCGACAAAGCGAGACCAAGAAGTCACGCGAGCGGGAATCGAGCGGTCCAGATTTGTCCCTTGTAAAGAAGATGAGTCGAGCATACTCTTTTCCTCAGAATACACGAAAGATACTTGACCTCGCTATAAAACATCAAATGATCACACTTCCGGAGTCCAAGCACCCCGAGCAAGCCAACGAGGTCTCTCATCCAGACTATTGCTCTTATCACCGAGCCATAGGACACCCTATCGAAGACCGCTTCACCTTCAAGAACTGGGTCGAAGACCAATACCGGCTCGGCAAGTTCGCTCTATCCAGCAGTTGGAAGGTAACGCCGCCACAAAAGCACGAATCCAAAACCGCGAGAGTAGAACCAGAACAACATCGGTCTTGGAAGCGAGTTCGTACTTGTCATATGATAACAATGTCAAAAGGAGAGCCCGAGAATATGGATGATCTTCCTTGGTGCTTCGAAAACAATGACGATGAGGTAATCTCAGAATTTCCGCCAGCACCGAAAGAGCTGGAGGATGGAATACATACTACTGCAGATAATCTTAAGAAAATTGAGTTAGGGACGGCGAATGACCCACGACCGACATTCGTCAGCGAGTTGCTATCTGAAGAAAGGGTGGCTGCGTTAAAAGACGTGCTTATGCAGTATAGAGATTGCTTCGCGTGGAACTATTCCGAAATGCCAGGACTAGACCCAGAAATCGCTGTCCATAAATTGGCAATATCCCCGGACATCAAGCCAGTTAAGCAAGCGCCGAGAAGAATGCGGCTCGAGCTTGAGATGAGCATCAACGCCGAAGTCAAGAAGCTGATCGACTCTGGGTTTATCCAGGAAGTTCAGTATCCCGATTGGATCGCCAACATCGTTCCGGTGATGAAGAAAAATGGGACTGTACGCATAAGTGTAGACTTTCGGGATCTCAATAAAGCCTGCCCGAAGGATGATTTCCCAGTACCGGTCACCGAGCTGATGATAGATAACACGTCCACTCACGAGGTGTTCTCTTTCATGGACGGCTCATCAGGATACAATCAGATAAAAATGCATCCCGAAGACCAGAAGCACACCGCTTTTCGGACCCCTCTGGGAATATTCTGTTACAAGGTGATGCCCTTAAGTTTAAAGAACGCCGGCGCCATCTATCAGAGGGCCATGACGAAGATCTTCGATGACCTTATACATGAAATCGTCGAATGTTATATCGACGACCTCGTGGTGAAAAGCAAATCGTATGAGGGACATCTCGAGCATCTGAAGACCGTATTTCAACGCCTTCGACAATACAACTTGAAGATGAACCCTCTTAAGTGCGCATTCGGAGTTTCCTCGGGCAAATTCCTGGGATTCATCGTCCGATACCGAGGTATCGAGATAGATCCGTCGAAGATTAAGGCGATCATGGAAATGCCTCCGCCGAGAACTCTCAAACAGAGGCAAATGATGATTCGCTCCTGGCAATATCCCAGTTGTAGCGGTGCTGATGCCAAAATCGGTGTCTAAATCCAAGCTTGCAGCGAAAAGCCAGCAAGCCACACATGCATACGAAATAGACAAAATGATGGGGCAGCTTGCAATAAAAAGCAGCAAGTAAAAATGTATGCATGAAAAATAGCCGAAATGATTGGGCAGCTCGCAATAAAAAGCAGCGAGTAAAAATAAAATAGCCGAGATTATTGGGCACCGCGAAAAATAGCCGAAATGATGGGGCAATCGTGACCTTCGCGATATAAAAGCTGAAATGATAGAGCATTGCGGAAAAGGAAATAAAATAAAAACGAAATTTCTGCCCTACAGGTGATGCTACATCAATCCCTGTATACAATCCAGGGGCGCAAACGAAGAAGGAGTCGCACTCCTCCTCCCCAGGTTTCATCAGAAGAAGAAGCCGAATCTCAACGGGCCACAAATAACCTAGAGATCGTCTCAACATTTGTCTCGTTGCGGCAAATACGACCTCGAGCAAAGCGGAACAGCGGCGATTCCCAGTTCCATAACTCGGCGGTGTACAGATCACCGAAAGTCAAATCCCAACTCTGTGAAATGCGGATACAACCAACAAAATTCCTGGTCACGTGGAACGCGGATAACGTCACTCTTTGACCCCGTGGAAAACGTCCAGAGCGGAGCCTGGTCCTCGCCGAACACGGCAGTGAACCCGTGGGAAGCATCCAGAGCAAAATTCCTGGTCACGTGGAACGCGGATGACGTCACTCTTTGACCCCGTGGAAAACATCCAGAGCGGAGCCTAGTCCTCGCCGAACACGGCAGTGAACCCGTGTGAAGCATCTAGTGCGAAATTCCTGGTCACGTGGAATGAGGATAACGTCACTCTTTGACCCCGTAGAAAACGTCCAGAGCGGATCCTGGTCCTTGCAGAGCACGGCAGTGAACCCGTGCGAAGCATCCAGAGCGGAGCCTAGTCCTCGCCGAACACGGCAGTGAACCAGTGGGAAGCATCTAGCGCAAAATTCCTGGTCACGTGAAACGCGGATAACGTCATTCTTTGACCCCATAGAAAACGTCCAGAGCGGAGCCTGGTCCTCACAGAGCACGGCAGTGAACCCGTGCGAAGCATCCAGAGAGAGCCTAGTCCTCGCCGAACATGGCAGTGAACCCGTGGGAAGCATCTAGCGCAAAATTCCTGGTCACGTGGAACGCGGATAACGTCACTCTTTGACCCCGTAGAAAACGTCCAGGGCGGAGCCTGGTCCTCGCCGAACACGGCAGTGAACCTGTGGGAAGCATCCAGTGCAAAATTCCTAGTCACGTGGAACGCGGATAACGTCACTCTTTGACCCCGTGGAAAACGTCCAGAGCGGAGCCTAGTCCTCGCCTAACGCGGAAGTGAACCCGTGTAAAGCATCTAGTGCAAAATTCCTGGTCACGTAGAACGCGGATAACGTCACTCTTTGATCCCGTGGAAAACGTCCAAAGCGGAGCCTGATCCTCGCCGAACACGGCAGTGAACCCGTGGGAAGCATCCAGAGCAAAATTCCTGGTCACGTGGAACGCGCATAACGTCACTCTTTGACACCGTGGAAAACGTCCAGAGCGGAGCCTGATCCTCGCCGAACACGGCAGTGAACCCGTGGGAATCATCCAGAGCAAAATTCCTGGTCACGTGGAACGCGGATAAAGTCACCCTTTGACCCTGTGGAAAACGTCCAGAGCGGATCCTGGTCCTCGCAGAGCACGGCAGTGAACCCGTGTGAAGTATCCAGAGCGGAGCCTAGTCCTCGCCGAACACGGCAGTGAACCCGTGTGAAGCATCTAGCGCAAAATTCCTGGTCACGTGGAACATGGATAACGTCACTCTTTGACCCCGCGGAAAACGTCCAGAGCGGAGCCTGGTCCTCGCAAAGCACGGCAGTGAACCCGTGTAAAGCATCCAGAGCAAACATCGGACTGTGGAGTCCTTAAAATCCATGGACTATGATGTCCTTAACCTTGACCGTAATGTCTTAAAACTAACGATCAACCACCACGATTCTAGACTGATTTACCTTGGTTCAAGGGTACATCTCTTCACTCCTTTGATATTTGTCGTTGTAATTCCTCAACGTCTTCAAAAAGGTGACGGGTCCCGGTAACCACACATCGGACTGTGGAGTCCTTTAAATCCATGGACTATGATGTCCTTAACCTTGACCGTGATGTCTTAAAACTAACATCGGACTGTGGAGTCCTTAAATCCCTGGACTATGGTGTCCTTAACCTTGACCGTGATGTCTTAAAACTAACCCTGGACTGTGGAGTCCTTAAACCCACGGACTATGAGGTCCTTAACCTTGACCGCGATGTCTTTAAATTACGGTACCCTGGAAAACATCCCAAAGCAATCCCTGACCCCGTGAAATACGGATAAGGGCAACCGCACCCAGCACTTGCGGGTCCTCATGACCTGTAGGGAGAAAAACTCTTTATGACACCCTCACGGCTCATAAAGTTCAAAAGTCTTAGGAGACAGATCTTAACCCTGAATCCTAAGCCATCGCTGTCCTGCAAGGAGACCAAGATAAATTGTCCGCAGAACACATTCAATAAAAAAAGACACACCATTGAGAAGAAAAATATGTCTTTTATTCATAAACCAAAATGGATGCAAAGTACAATTCATGAAAAGGCAAAAAGAATATACTCTCATTCAGGAGTACGTACAGAAAGAAAGGAAAAGATACAAGTTTTCAAGCCGGCGGGCGATTTAGCAATTTTTCTAGCTCATCCTTCTTTTGCTGAGCCACAGCTTCATGATTCAGGATCGCCAGAAGACGGGCCTCCGCCTGAGCCTGCTGGGCCTGATACGAGGCGAGCCGGCCTTCGAGCTCTTTCTCAGTAGCCTTGTAAGCCTCGACCCTTTCGTGAGTGAACACGGCAGCTTTATCAAGAGCCACCACCTCTCTGATAGACTCTTGAAGTACCCACCAGAGTTCATACGCTTTATTGGTTTTGGCTGTGAGGCTGGTTTGAAGCCCGCTCAACACCTTAGAGGCCAGCCCCCTCTCCGAGAATTTGCAGCTAAACCTCTTCTCGCACGACACCAAGTTCACCGCACATCGCTCTATCTGACCACGCAAGCCCACCTTCGCAGCCGCAGCCTTTGAAATAGGACATGTACGCTCAAGACCGTATAAGCAACCCTCCATTCGACGGCAATAGTTGATCTAAAGCGCGCGCACATCACGTGGTATGGGAAGCAACAAGAAAAATTTCCGATGTGTATCCTATCAAGCATGCATTCGCAACAATATGAATATTCAAAAAGAAATGATACCCGAACCTCTGATGTGCACACAACATAATGATAATGTTCGCAATTAAAGAAAGTTCTCATGGGAAGAATACAAAGCTCATTTATGCAAGCGAGACATACATACAAGTACCCAGCACACATAAAAATTCAACATAAAGCATGCGAAAACTAATGTGAATATACTACGCTAGCGGGAAAAGGTCACCGAACACGGGATCGGTAGCACAAGGGTTAACAAAACAAATAAAAAAATTCTCCATCTCTCTCTCTTCTTTCTCCAACACATCAAAGCGACGGTTCTCGCGAAGAGTCGCTCCCCACCGATTAGCGCCATGTTCGTCCGCAAAAGCAGACATGATAGCCCGCCGGGCTCTTATTTGGCTCAACAGGTGAATCGAGCAATCCTTTAAAGCCTGAGTAATCAGGCACGCTTCGTGAAAACCCTCGAGCTTTTCTTCATCCGCGTCAAGCATCGCCAGGGTCATCTCCGCCGGGTGAGGAGGGATGTCGGCAAGCACGGCAGCAAGAATCATCCGGAGCCAGAGGGAGCCCAATGGGAGAGGGGACCCCCTACGGATCGAGAGTTCATATGTCGCCGAGTCGCATTCGTCGTCGGTAAGGAGGGGATCCACCAATCATGCAGCAAAGCGAGGAATCATCTCCTCGATAGGCACTTCCCACGGCTGTCGACGAGCATGGGGGCGGTTGCAGGCCATGGCACTCAGTTGTTTCCTCAAAATAAATCACACTAAATTGAGAATAAATTTCTCTGTGAAAAGAAAAAGAAAGCCATGGCCTCAGGTTATAAAGAGGGGCATTAAGTGCCGCGCATGGGGAATATTGCATGGTGGGACTATTTCCGAGGTCTAAAAAGTGAAAGCATTGGAAATCAAGGAGATGGGACTATTTCCAAGGCTCCTTTTTAGCATTAAATGCTGTACACAGAGAATATGGCATGAAAAATTAAACAGCCCCATCAAAGGGACCCCGCGTGCGGAGCACGTGGGCACCAAACTTGACGTGTACTGAAAAGTGAAATAGTGCTTTACACATTAAACATATCAGCAGCAACAATAGCAAAAATAACAAAATTCCGCGAAAAAGGCATGCAAACACAGAAGGGCGCGATAAAACTTATCATTCATACTTTAAGAAGTTCATACAAAATAAAAAAATGATTACAATGGCAAGACCTCAGACGCGGGGCATGGATTGAGAAACTCAAACGTGGCTTTGTCCAAGATCCTCCAAGCATTTCGAACCATCCGAGTATGTTTTCTTTCGCGGTCACAAGCGTTGGGGTCCTCACGAATGTCTTCTACCCTCCGATAGGCAGCAAGTATGGCCGACTGCTGAAAAGCCTGGTGCAAGAGATCGATGAGGTTGTCTCGCCTCCTCTTCGAGATTAGGCTCATCAAGTACACCGAATGTACCTTATCCTCGGCGGCGTCCAATGCCCTGAGCGGCACGCCGGTGCAAAAGAGAGGGAGCGCCTCCCAGATCGCCAGCACGATGAGTCTCAGAAGAGAAGAGCGGTGTTTCCTGATTTAAAATCAGGAAAGCTTCTGGGAAAAGCTTCAAAAGAGGCCACGTGCTTACACGTGACAGCAGTCACATGTTGACACGTGACCTATAAAATACAGAAAAAGCGCACTTTGATTCGCTGATCAAGTCAAGGAAAAGAGCTTCAGAAGAGGTCACGTGCTCCCACGTGACCAGGGTCACGTGTCGACACGTGACGTTCAAAGCAGCAAACTCGCTCTCCAATTGAACCAAAGAAAGAAGTGCCAGACAGGGGTCACGTGCTCACACGTGACCAGGCGTCACGTGGTAGCACGTGATGGCTACAACAGCAACCGGAAGATAGCGCAGAAAGGAAGAGGATTCTTCATTCCAAAGAGGGTCACGTGTCTACACGTGACCATGGGTCACGTGGTCACACGTGACCGGCTTTCAAAGCCCATTTTTGACGACAGAATTAAATTCTGAAGGAAATTCGAATCTTTCCAAAGGAAAGTAATTATTTGGGACCAATCAAATTAAAGATCCAGAGATGATTAAATATCATCTATCTATGGAAAATCTCGGGTTTGGAAAGATTTCCCCCTTAAAAATCTAACCAAAATAACAAAGGAAAATCTCTGGATTTAAAATCCAATGGTGAATAAAATTCACCTGATAATCCAAAGGCCCAAAATGAATGATGGACGCAAATCAAATCTCTCAATGAAGATTCACAAAAGACTGATTGATTCGGCTGCTTCTCCTATAAATAGGAGCCAAGGGACACAAGAAAAGGGGATACGCAGAGAAGAAAAGAGGAAGGAGAAGAGCTTTGATATTTTGAAAAGACTCAGATCTTCTGCCAAAAAACCCTAGGTAAGAAAGGGAAAGCCTTTTGGAAAGAAAAAGAATTTAATTCTCAACAGAGTTTAACTCTGAGGCATAAAACGAGAGAGCATATCTCCTCCCTCTTTGATAGAGGATCTGCAAAGTGCACATCTCCCCTTAAGGTTGAGAATTTAATTCTCAATGGGTCGAGATCCTGCCATGCAGATCCAAAACATAGAGAAGGAATGCAAGCATGAGAATTTAACTCTCATAGAACTATAGGAATTTAATTCCTCCAAAATAAAGTTAGGGTTCAACCCTGTATCATGGGAATTTAATTCCTTCAAAACAAAAAGAAACAGGGTTGAACCCTAATTAAGAACATAGTTCTGTTGAAACGGTGGGAATTTAATTCCTTTAATCATAATCCTCAGAAAAGGGGAGTTTAATTCCTTAAAAGCTTTTGTTAGGGTTTAACCCTATTCGGTTCTTCGCATAAACAAGGAATTTAATTCCCACAGAAAACTCAGATTTAAACTCTATTCCAGAATATAAGCCTTCAAAAGGAAATAGGAATTTAATTCCTCTGAAATTAAAAGTTCGAGGAATTTAATTCCTGAAAGAGGAGTAACAGATCCTCCAAAAAAAAAATAAAAAAAAAACAACATTGAGGCAGGGTCACGTGTCACCACGTGACCCCCCAAAAGCCCTACAGAAAGCCCCTTTGAGGCAGCACCCCACGTGACCCACGTGACTTTCAGCAGAAGCCTTAACACATAGGCATTTGAATGCCCGTCATGTGCTGACACGTGACGCTATCAAAGACACAGTAATTTCAGCAGAATCATTGAAGGGAAGGCACTCTCACGTGGGGCCACGTGACCGTTCTTGCTGTAGTGTTTAACACTAAGTTAAAACCCTCGAATCCAGTATTGAAATGCTATCGGGCCTTAGTGTTCAACACTAATTAAAGAATTTTGTTCGTAGTGTTCAATACTAATTGTTTTAATATTCGGCACTAATTTGAGATCCCCATTGCCAGTGTTCAACACTGAGCTGTTTTAGTGCTTATGATCATTTCAAGGCCTTGTTGCTGGTGTTTAACACCAATTATTCTTCTAGTGTTAAACACTAACTTGTCAAACTCATTCCCAGTGTTCAACACTGATTGCTTTGAAGTGTTTAACACTAGTCTATAGCCCAATTGGCTAAAGGGATAGAGGCAAAGCTTCTCCCTCGATGGACTCACAAGGAATCAATATTCCAGACATGATGGGACTTAGCCCAAGCTGGCCATAAGTCCTCAATTCGTGACTAATTGGGCCAATGGGCTCATAACATAATTAATCAGTCCTGACCTCAAATTGGGCCAGGGACTGCTCAAGCCACTCCGGTTCTAGGGTACATCTCTTCACTCCTTTGATACTTGGCATTGTAATCCCTCAATGTCTTCAAAGAGGTGACGGGTCCCGACGACCACCCATGATATGGACTGTGGGGTCCTTAAACTCATACAAATTCCTGGTCACGCGGAACGTGGATAACGTCACTCTTTGACCCCACGGAAAACGTCCAGAGCGGAGCCTGGTCCTCGCTAAGCACGGCAGTGAACCCGTGTGAAGCATCCAGAGCACATACCGGACTGTGGGGTCCTTAAACCCATGGACTACGACGTCCTTAACCTTGACCGAGATGTCTTAAAACTAACAACGGACCGCAATGTCCTTAAACTACCCACGGACCGCAATGTCCTTAAACTACCCACGGACCGCAATGTCCTTAAACTATCCATGGACCGCAACGTCCCTAAACTAGAACAATAGAGCCCTTCATATGCTCTTTTGTCGGACCTAAACGGTCCCGTTTAAGTTGATCTTAGCCTCGAAGATGGCTAACGCGTCCTTAAACCCTCAAACATACTGGACTACGAATCCCCCAAATTAACTCCGGCTCAAGGGTACATCTCTGAACTCCTCTGACATCTGTCGTTGTAATCCTTCAACGTCGTCAGAGAGGTGATGGGTCCCGACAGCCATACAGACGATGGACCACTATGTCCCTAAACTGGAACATTAGAGTCCAAACACTCTTTTGTCGGATCTAAACGATCCTGTTAAGTTGATCTTAGTCACAAAGTTAGACTAACGTATCCTTAACAAACGTTTGAGTTGATCTTAGCCTCAAGTATGGCTGACGTATCCTCAAACCAAACCCCCCCAAACCCAAATCTAAGATAATACGGATTTGGACTAGTCCACGCCCTACGGGCGACGACATAACTCAGTCTCCGTAAACAATCCACGGGCAACAAAATACAAAACAGACACCCACGACACGAAGTGACCATCTGGAGAAGGAGAAAGTTGTTACCGCAATGCGGTAGCGTAATTAACTGCAGGGGCTTGCGCCTGCAGGGAAGAGCGTCCCCACAATTAAAAACCCCTCAAACGAGGGGGAATCTGACGAAGTCTGCTACATCGGACGCATCCGTCTAAACCTTCGATACACGGTGCCATAAATCAACTTGGCATCTTCGGAGAGGTGGGCGGATAGCACCAATTAGCATCTGCCCCGAACCTAACGCCTCAGACGTCCCAACGTCCCGGCCGCCGTTCGGAGGGGAACAGATTCTGGCACGCCCGGTGGGACCTTTTCCTCTTTCCACTCCACACTTCGTGTGTCGTGATTCGCGAACCAATCGCGGTTCGCTAATAGTTGCCCTCGGGTTTCAAGGTACTGAGAATTGGCATCTCGCTTATTGCAGAAAGCAAAGGATCGATGGCTTCCACCCCTGCGAAATCCTCCAACTGCTCAGACGGCAATTGCAGCCGACGCTATGCCTCGCCAGGAGGTATAGCCTATGGACCCCAAGCTGCTTCGCTATTCACAATGCCAGTGGAACAGGTCACTCGCGCCACCACAGGATTGTTCTTTGGGACTATGATCCCGCCGACAAACTTTACCGCTCCAGTGCTGACAAAGAAAACTCTCGGGAAGTCGGTCTTTGATCGTCTTACCCCTGCCGCGGCTCCTCTCAACGAGTCGCCCAACGTCGATGCCTCGGTCTTCTCTAGATTGGGCCAGGAATCCTGCGAGCTCATCACGGGGCCTACAATCTCAGAGAAGGCTGCTTTTAAGAAAGTGGCCGTTCCCGTTCCCGAAATCGCCAAGGCGACCTCTCCAGCCAAAAAGTCAGTCTTTACAAGATTGACGGCTCCGGCCTTTGCTCCCGCTTCCCAGAGGACATCGGTCTTCGATAGGCTAACGCCAACAACAACCCCCCATCCACACAGGGGGCAAGAAGGAACCATTCTTACTGCTGACCCAACGCCGCCCGCTCGACGCGCTCGACGTCGCCATTGGCGCCGAGTAAGGAAGGCTGGGGGCAACTCTCCCTCCGGGTTGACTCCAGCGGCCCCGGTGGCAGAGGTCAATGCTGCCGTTCCAACTGGGAACAGCTTTGAAATGCTAAATAAGGTGCGAAGAAATTCTCCTACTGCAGTACTGAAGAGGTCTCCTCCCCCGTTAAAGAAGGTTGTGGAAATGGAGTCAGAACAGCCCCGATCTCCTCAACGGCTGTCTTCCAAAATCTATAAGGCTTGGCGGCAGGCCCGAGACTCGATCATCGATCCAAACTTCTCCCGCCAGCACAAGAAGCTGAAAATCCAACATGAAGCCGGTCACCAGGCTAAACCCCAAAAAGCTGGTGATCAACTGACTCACAAAAGGAGGAGGCCAGAGAGGACCTCACAGCATGCAGCGACGACTGAAAGCACTAAGCCCAGGCGCCCTAAGTCTGGGGGCATGGTGGTGCACACTGTTTACATGGCCTTTGGGAAAGAGGAAAGCCGCACTTCTACGGGCCACCGACCCCTAACCCGATCCGTGACGAAAGCCCAGGAGCAGCAACAAAAGCTTCAAGAAATGATGAATGCTATGGCCGCGCTCACCGGACCAAAAGAAAACCCAGAAGCGTCCTCAGACGCACGCCGGGAGGAAGAAACAGACGCTGAATTCCTTCGCCGAACACTGGAGAGAAGGGACAAAGAGGCTGCTGAACAAGCATCCAACATACAACGGATGGGCCTTCTCTTTCAAGACGTGATAGGAATGATGATCCAGCAGGACTCACCCGCCGAGGATCCCCCGATCGTTCTTGAAGACGACCGAGGAGAAACGTCAAATCCACCACCAGCCCTTTCAACGGCCAAGGAGGAGGCAATCTCTAAGGCTGACTTAGCTGACTACATAGCCCAGCAAATCCGAGTTCATCATGCGACTGAGGCAACTGGTCAAGTCGTGAAAACGGGGCGGCCGTATCCGAGCTGGTACGATCAAATCAAATACCCGCAAGGCTATACGATACCGAAATTCCATGTGTATAAGGGGACCGGCAATCCCCATCAACATGTTGCCCAGTTCCGGGCCCTCTGCGGTAACACCGGCGGTGACGATAAATTGTTGCTTCGCCAGTTCGTGGGCAGCTTATCAGAAACAGCGTTCGAATGGTATTCAGAACTCCCGAACGATTCCATCAAAACGTTCGCTGAAATGGAGTTGTTGTTCACTCAGCGATTTGCAAGTGCCAGCGAACGCACTCTAATAACCGCACTTATTAACGCTAGGGTCAAACCGGGCGAAACTTGGGTCCAGTACGCTATACGCTGGCGGAACTTGTGGTCGAGATGTGAGCAACGCATCGAGGAAGCACCTGCGGTGGGCATGTTCGTGGGAACCCTAGACCCCCACGCAACTATCTCCCAGTTTATGATGTTCTTTAAGCCAACCACATTCCAGGCCCTGATCGACAAGTTGGCTCAGATGGACCAGATGGGTCATAGACCACCTACACCGAAGTCGGAACCTCGGAATGACAAGGGTAAAGGAAGGGCAACCTTCGTCGCGAATGCCCAACAGCAACCTAACGCCCCGAAATCGGCGGATCAACTGGAGGAAAGACGCCGGTACTATAATGAGAAAATGAAGCGTCCCTACTCGTTCCCACGAGACAAGACGAAGCGGCTATTCGAGCTGGCGATACGCAACAGGCTTATAAACCTACCAAATCCAAGGCGACCGCCACAACCCACCGAGGTGAATGACTCCAACTACTGCCCTTACCATCAGACGGTAAGTCATCCGATTGAAGATTGCTTCGTCTTCAAAGGATGGATCGAAGACCAATACCTCCAGGGGAAGTTTGTACTGTCCGAAAAGTGGAAGGTGAACCCACCACAGCCGCATGCTCCGAGGAAAGCGGATACACCGGGGGCAACATGTTCTTTTATTGAAGAAGCTCCATGGGAGGTCGTGCTATCAACTAAAACCAAGAGAATGTTGAGAGACCTTCATGCGTGCCCTGCGATCGAATGGAAGGACCCTCTTGAACCTCAAATTATCAAAGGAATGTTGAAGCCCCGCCCAACTACGAAGACTCATGATAAGGGCCCAAATACTCATGCCCAACCGTCAAAATCTTCAAAGAAAAAGAAGAAGAAAGCCAAGAAGCCCGCGAAGCTTGGAGACGAGCGAACAAACTTGCAGAAGCAAATCGACGCATTGGAAGAGTACAACCAGAAGGCGCGAACTCCTGTCACACTGCAAGAGTTCCTCAACCACATCTTTCAAGAGGAAGATGATGGAGAGAGCTCGTCAGATGAATCCGAAGAATATGTGGCGAGTTGTAACGTGATCTCCCACTCGTTTACTGATGATGGGAAAACTCATGGCACTAAAAAGCTGGAGGCAGAGCCTGTACCAGAGCATGCATGGCCAACAGATGAAATGATCGACGCTTTTCTAGACGAGATTCGTCTAAAATGTAAAGCGGACCAGGAGCGTGAGATGGCCACATCGGAAGGAGCCAAATGCGGGCAACCGAACGAAAGAGTTGAACTACCCCTGCCGGAACATAAGGCATCCGAAGCAGACAAGAAAATATTCAAGACAAGGAAAAGGTTCGCCAAAGCCATGTCAATGGGAATGAAGCTACCACCTTCGGAAGGAAATAGGCACAATGGGGCGGAGAGGCACCCTGACTACTGCACATATCACCGGAAGATCTCACACCCCACGGAGGAGTGCGACGCCTTTAAAATATGGTGGCAAGGATATGTTATTCGTCAGCAACATTTTAAGCGCATGAAACGCAAGAGCCGTCGGGAGCGAAGAAGTACTGTCGGAGGGCACAACAAGACTACTGGCAGCTGTTACATGGCTGACGCCAGAGGGTCACAAGTTCTCACCTTCGGGAGCGACTCTGATGAAGAAATGGCTCTGGGCCCTCTCTTTACAGAATCCGTTCTAGGGAAAGAGGAGGAATCGGAGGCCTGCGAGAACATTCAGCTGCGCAATCGCACACTCCCAGAAAAGAATCTCGGGCCCGTCGGCCGAAAAGATAAGGGAAAGGAAAAGGTCATTGAAGATATCACTTTAGATGACCAGGTCACAAAAGAGCTAACTACCAAAGACCCTCCCAAAAAGGGTAAGGTGGACTATAACATCCTCGCGCACTTAAGGAAGCTATCCTCTCAGCTTAGCATTCTTGATGCCCTTCTATTATCAAAGGAAGCACGAGACTCACTAGTTAAGGCGTTGCAAGAGCCTGAACAATTCCAAGCCTTTCTCGCCACTGAAAGGATGAAGGATGAACTGGAGGAAGTGCACACGGCCGATGTCACTTTCGGTGATGAAGACCTCCTTCTCGGGACATGCGACCACAACCGCCCCCTATATGTGTAACACCCGAGCCCAATAATACTATGTATCTTACTAGTTGAGGGTTATTTATTGCTCTTTCCAATTTTCCTGATTTTCTGGTGTTTATTGCTAATTTTTACCCGGTTAAATCATTTTGGCACATAACAAATTTTAACTCCGAAAATGAAATTTAAGATGTCCATGTTGGCCTACTCGTCGCCACTAGTCGCGTGGTAGCGTCCGCGTGTCGAGATTCCGTTCCGTTTGGCCGAACGGGCAAGTTTGGACGGCTACGCGCGCGTGCAAGTGTCCGACTTGGGGGCATGCATTTTAATCACTAAACACCTCCTTTCAAAATTTGGAACCCGCTTAAAATCATATAATTTGAATTTGGAACATTTGGGCGCAACCCGGGCGCGATTTGGAAATGTTTCATTTTGCGCCAAAAAGGGCCCGTTTCAATTTAATATATATAACTTAATTTATACCATATATATCTTCCCTAACAGTAAATCCTTTGGAATCGTTTTCTTTATTTTTGGGCAGCCAATCACGAGAGACTTAAGTCTCTCGTGGGCCCCCCTTCATCCATCTCTCTCTCTTTCTCTCTCCCCCTCTCGCTCGAATCTCTCTCTCTCCCTCCTATCTCTCTCTCTCTCTCCTCTCGTATTTAACCCCCATGCAACAGCCGCCTCCTTAACCCATCTTCCTCAATGCGAAACCCCTCAACCCTAACCCTAGCTCACCGCAAAACTCACCACCGTCGCCACCGCGACCTCGCCGTCGCCGCCTGCGACGCCTCCGCGTCAACCGTGCCTTCCTCCTCCCTCCTTCCTCCTCTCGCCCGCACCTGCGCGCAGCCCGGCCTCGCCTCCAACCTGCAGGGCCTCGTCGTCGACGTCGCCTCCAGCCGCCGACGACGCCGCGACTCCCTCTCCTCCTCTTCGTCGCATCTTCGTCGTCGCCTTCCCTCCACCCTCGCCAGACCACCGACCTGCAGCCAACCCCTCACCCAACGCCTGCACCTTCGCTGTTCGCCGGAGAAACGTGCCGGCGACCCCGTCGACACCACCCCCGACCACCTCCCTCTCTCCCACGACCACCAGAGCCGACCACACTCTTCCCCACTCGCCGCAGCACCCTATTCCGCGCACACCCGAAGCCTCCATCCTTGCTGCAGCCGCCGCCGTCGCTTCGCCGGCGATCCAGTGCCGTCGAGCCATCGTGTTTGCACCCTGTATCTTCTTGGTGAGTTTCCCTTGCGCTTCCTCTTGGTACAATCCCTCCGCTGTTCCGTAGTTTGGATGCGTAGTTTGTTTGCTAACTTTGTTGTTCTGTTTGCTGCCGGATCCGACCGTGCCGTCTGACGAACCCGACGCTCCAGAGAAGCCCTGGTCCGTGTGATTCCGTTGACCTCTGTTGGGACTCGATCCGTGGCCCGTGCTTCCGTATCGTGGTTTCTACCGACACCGCATCCGTGTTTCGGTTTGCGGAACCGCCGAGGCAAGTATCCGAATACTTGCTTTAACATGCTACAAACTTAATGATCATGTTATCTGTTATAATCACACGACTTGGTGACAATTACAATCATCCGAAATGTTAAACCATTGTAGTAGTTACTTGTAGTTAATCGGTATGCTATTAATCCACACTTTAACTAATTAACCAATGTGGCACATCATTGCCTAAATTGCTAGATCATCCTTGTAACTATTATTATGCTTAGTTTAAATTCATGCAACTCCATTACGTATGTTATCGATATCGCTTCACCTTGTGGCTTTTGCACCCCAAAGGTGCGTGAACCGATTTATATGAAAATACAAACATCACTGTGTTCACATAGAATAATATTGTCAGTTATTGTTCCTGTTGTTGTTCATTATTCGTTACTATACCTGTTATCATCATATACCTGATTGCATTACTTATTGACCGATCTTGATACACCTGACACATGTACTGACACACCGGACACAACACCCTGTACATATCGACTCTATCTGTGGAAAGTAACCTGACCTGTTACCTGATCTCATGCCTAATGCCGACAAACCTAACCATTCCTGCTGTCGACCCAGACAGACCTACTGTTACTTGACCTTGCGTTGGCATTAGTCCTTGACTACTGAATACCTGACTTGACATACATAGTTTGGGGGTATGGGGAAATCAAAGGTGAAACCGACTTGTAACTCAACAGTTCGATACATTGTTCTGATCAGTCTTACGGGCTTGGCCGGTCCGGGAGTGATGATGCTGACATCACTCGTCTATCCTACTACCTTTTACTGCTTAGCGGCACGTCTCGGACTCAGCCCCGAGGATCATGACCGTGGTCCCGGGCACGCACGGGATACTATTGAGTTACATCGACGATTCATCAATTGGTTTCAAAGACTATAGAGTAGAAAACCTGATAGGACAGTTAGTCACCTTTGCACACTACCCTGCTTGTCATTTCTTATTAATGCTTATTTCATGTTCATATTGCATTGTTATTATCATGTTCACATTATATACTTGATGTCATGACGCGCTGACGTCTGGGTTTTGCATGGCCCAGATTCCGTACCTTTGTCGTCGACCGAGCAGGAGTACTTCAGCCAGCAGGCTGAACTGTGAGTTCTTTAGAGTTTAGTTTATTTATGTCATTTCATTTCCAGATGTGAGCCCGCATTATGGGACGTACTGTTTATTCTTGTATTGGATCATTAGCTTCCGCACTTATTGTTTATTGATTCTTGTTATTTTGGATTTGGACATGTATTAGTTTAGTTTATTTTACTGTTCTTGATATCTATACAACCGTAATGTGACTGTGGACGGATGCGTCCCACCCACAGGTAGCATGGTTGGCTATGTCACGTGCCCAAATCTTGCGTACTGTGGGAAGCGGGGCATGACAATATGTCTCTGGATACTGCCATGACATCAAGATAGGCAAGATCCTGGTGGATAATGGATCCTCCGTCAACCTCCTTAATGTTCGGGTGTTGAAGGAAATCTGCATGAGTGTGCAACACCTCGCTCGTGACAAAATTACTATCTCCGGTTTCGACTCTCAATCGTCACGGACTCTCGGATCTGTAATACTGACGTTACGCTTCGGACTTCTCGCCACAGACATCAAATTCCATGTCATTGACGCCAAGACCTGCTACAACGCCTTGCTCGGTCGTCCTTGGCTACACGAGTACAACATCATCCATTCTACGCAACATCAGTGTATGAAGTACTTCAAGGATGGCTTCGAGTACACCGTAACAGGCGAGTTGAACCCGTTTTCTGTAAACGAAGTTCGCAAATACGAAGACGCGAAATACTTTTTGCCAGATTTCGAAGATACAGAAAGGTGTCGCGACCCAGAGGACAAAGCCGCCGCCACCATTCCCGTTTTTGGGAGCGATACCGAAGAAGAGGAGGAAATAGTGTATACAGGGCCATCCCAACGCAACAACCTGGGGGCGCCCACCCCCATACCGGTCTTCGGGAGTGATTCGGAGGACGAGGTTAACGCCGTATTCTCCAGTCGGCTGTCAATACAGGCATCCCTTTGCGAGGACCATAGTCTGCAAATCACCATGGTACCGCAAGAACACTATAAGGATCTCGACGCGCTTCAAGCTCACAGCGTGCAGGACCTGCAAACATTTTACGTCCCTCCCAGGCGAAGGGGTGAGAAGGTGATCCTATTCTACCAATCCTCAGAGTCGAAGGTGGAGAAAGAGATCTGACACGGCGCGGATGTTACACTTGACAGGCTCCAACCCATCCGTCTGCCTAGATACTATACAAATGGATTGAAGAAGTTATTGAAGCGCCAAGGAGTACCCTTAAAACAGACGGTGCGGCAGGCTCGGTTCTACAACGGGATTTGGGATGTCCCCGGGACTCAGCGCAAATTGCCCAATGGAAAAATGGAAACACTCGGGCTTGGGTACGCAAGAACCGGAAAACGGGAGCGAGCCCACGGCAGCTACGCCATATATACCTCTGATGAAGAAGAAGGCGCCCTGTCAGGAGAGGCCAATCCCTCATCAAAACTAAACCCCGCGATCGAAGCGCCAAACCCGTTGTTTAAAGGACGAATGGGCAAGCCTACCACGAAAGCGGATCAGAAAATTCGGGAAGACCACAACCACGAAGTGGCCATCTATGAGAAGGCCAGGACGCAACGTCTATTCCAACAGACTGCACAGGCTGCAAAAGATAAAGATGTTCACCATTGTCAACCCGTCACACGAAAGGCCCGATGCGGGGACGGAAATAAATTAAGAAACGGGAAAAGAAGCCGACAACAACGACGCAGGATTAGAGGGTTACGGGTACTGCGCGGCTCGGATTCGTCCCTCGTGGAAAAGATGAGTCGAGCATACTCCTTCCCCCGAGACAAGACGGAACGGTTGCTCAAGCTCGCCCTAAAACATCAGATGATCACGCTTCCAGATTCTAGGCATCCTGAGCAAGCTAGCAAGGTCTCTCATCCGAGTTATTGCTCTTATCACCGAGCCATAGGACATCCTACCGAAGACTGCTTCACCTTCAAGAACTGGGTCGAGGACCAGTACCGACGGGGTAGATTCGCTTTATCCGACGGTTGGAAAGTAACGCCGCCGCAAAAGCATGAGCCCAAAGCCACAAGAGCAGAACCGGATCCACCTCAGTCTTGGGAGCGGGTTCGCACCTGTTATATGATTACGATATTAAAAGAAGAGCCCGAGAACGAAGATGACCTTCCCCGGTGCTTCGAGAACAACGATGATGAGTTGATCTCGGAATTTCCGCCCGCTCCGAAAGAACTGGAAGACGGTATACATACTACCGCAGATAACATCAAGAAGATCGAGCTGGGATCGGCAGACGACCCGCGACCGACATTTGTCAGCGAGCTGTTATCCGAGGAAAAGGTGGCCGCGTTAAAGAACGTGCTCCTACGGCATAAAGACTGCTTCGCGTGGAACTACTCCGAGATGCCAGGATTGGATCCGGAGATTGCGGTGCATAGATTAGCAATATCCCCAGATATCAAGCCAGTCAAGCAGGCGCCAAGGAGGATGCGACTTGAGCTGGAGATGAGCATCAACGCCGAAGTCAAGAAGTTGATCGATTCCGGATTTATCCAGGAAGTCCAATATCCCGACTGGATTGCCAACATCGTCCCGGTAATGAAGAAGAATGGAACGGTGCGCATATGCGTGGATTTCAGGGATCTCAATAAAGCATGCCCAAAGGACGATTTCCCGGTGCCGGTAACCGAGCTAATGATAGATAACACATCCACTCACGAGGTCTTCTCCTTTATGGATGGTTCATCAGGATACAATCAGATAAAGATGCATCCCGAAGACCAGAAGCACACCGCTTTCCGGACTCCTTTGGGCATATTCTGCTACAGGGTTATGCCCTTTGGCCTAAAGAACGCTGGCGCCACCTATCAAAGGGCCATGACAAAAATCTTCGACGATCTCATACACGACATCGTCGAATGCTATATCGATGACCTCGTAGTGAAGAGCATGTCATACGAAGAGCATTTAAAGCATCTCGAAACCGTATTTCAACGCCTTCGGCAATACAATTTGAAAATGAATCCCCTCAAGTGCGCGTTTGGAGTCTCCTCGGGTAAATTCCTGGGATTCATCGTTCGACACCGAGGTATTGAAATAGATCCGTCAAAGATTAAAGCGATTATGGAAATGCCTCCGCCAAGAACCCTCAAGCAGTTGCGGTCTCTCCAAGGGAAGCTCGCATACATCCGGCGGTTTATCGCTAATCTTTCGGGCAAATGCCGTCCTTACAGCCACCTGATAAAAAAGGGAACCCCGTTCGTTTGGAATCACAAATGTCAAGGTGCACTAGACGAGATCAAACAATACTTGCAAAATCCTCCGGTGTTGGCTGCCCCAGTGAAAGGAAAGCCTCTCATTCTTTACACGGCCGCCCTTGAAGGTTCTTTGGGCGCATTATGGGCACAGGAGAACGATCAGGGGAAAGAAAGAGCACTTTACTACTTAAGTCGAGTGCTGCTGGGGGCAGAAAGCAATTACTCGCCCATCGAAAAACATTGCTTGGCATTAATCTTTGCAATAACGAAGCTCAGGCACTATGCGTTAGCGCATGAAGTCCGTCTCATTTCGAAGGTGGACCCCCTTAAATACCTGATGTCAAAGGCTATATTGACGGGACGACTCGCTAAATGGGCCTTGCTCTTGATGGAGTTCTCGATAACATATCAACCCCTCAAGGCAGTGAAAGGCCAGGCCATTGCCGACTTCCTCGCTGAACACCCGATACCGGCCGACTCTCCTCTGAACTGTGATTTGCCGGACGAGCATGCATTTGACGCAATTGGCGGTGGAAGCACACGATGGGAACTCTATTTCGATGGAGCGTCCTCCATAAAGAAACAGAAACAGGGTAGCCCGATCATCAAATCGGGGATAGGCCTTATCTTTGCAACTCCACAAGGAGGGATAATGCGCTTCGCCTTCTCCTTAACAGAGTCAAGGACAAACAATGAAGCCGAATACGAAGCCCTGATAGCAGGCCTCGAAATCGCCATCAACATGGGAATTGAAGACCTCCTCATATACGGGGATTCTCAGCTGGTCGTTAGCCAAGTAAATGGTGACTACCAAACGTGCAAACCAGAATTGGTGAAGTACGGCGAAAAGGTGCAACAACAGTTGGCCCAGATCCCCTTCTATATTCTAGAGAACATACCGCGCGCGGAGAACAGCAAAGCAGACGCGTTGGCCAAACTCGCTAAAGAACTGGCCGACGAGAACCTCGATGACGTCAGAATCGTGGTACAAAGCCGTCGAGTGCTCGCCCCGGCAGAAATACCTCCGGAATTGTATAAAGAAAAGGGAGCGACTGAGCAAGCGACCCTACAAATAAAAGACCGTGAGAAGGCTGAGGACTGGAGGGAAGTCTTCATAGACTACTTTAAGTCCCACCGAATGCCCGAAGAAGCGTCCTCAAGACATCAGCTTATGAAACGAGCTCTATCCTTCGCTTTCGTCAACGATACCCTGTACAAGAGATCGTTTGATTTTCTATGGCTGAGATGCTTGGGACCTGACGAAGCAGAAAGAGTCGTTCAAGAAGTTCACGACGGGCTTTGCGGTTCTCATCAAGCGGGCCCAAAGATGAAGTTAAAAATTAAACGGATGGGTTACTACTGGCCCACGATGATCCAGGACTGCCTCGAGTATGCGAAGCAATGCCACTCATGCCAGATCCATGGAGACTTCATCCACCAACATCCGAATCCACTGCATCCGACGCTGGCTAGTTGGCCATTCGAAATGTGGCGGACTGACATAGTCGGCCCCATTGAGCCAGCATCATCCCGGGGACACCGCTTTATCCTGGCGACAACTGATTACTTCTCCAAATGGGCAGAAGCAGTACCACTGAAGGAAGTGAAGACGGAGAATATCCTCCGTTTCTTCAAGACGCATGTCATCTATCGGTTCAGAACTCCACGACGGATTATCTCCGATAATGGGCCGGCCTACCGAAGCCATAAGATTAGCCGCTTCGCACAGCAGCACAATATAGACTGGAGATATTCTTCAGTTTACAACCCACGAGCTAACGGTCTGGCCGAGGCTTTCAATAAGACCTTGACGAAGATCATAAGAAAGACCGTCTCCAGGAATAAGAGAGACTGGCACGAAAGGCTGCAAGAAGCCCTTTGGGCTTATCGAACTACATTCAAGACGGCCACGAACACAACGCCGTACGCGTTGGTATTTGGGACGGAAGCAGTTCTCCCCCTCGAGATAGAGTTACCCTCTCTACGAGTAGCAGTCCACCACGAGCTGACGAACGAAGAAAATGCTCACCTTCGGCTTGAGGAGCTTGATGCCCTCGACGAAACCCGGCTCATAGCGCAACAACATCTAGAGGCCTACAAAGCAAAGATGACGCGCTCGTACGAAAGATTGACCAGGCCGAGGACATTCCGCCAAGGCGAACTCGTACTAGTGGTCAAAAGACCTATGATCCCCAATCGCGCCAAGCGAGGAAAATTTGAGCCAAACTATGAAGGCCCGTACATCATAGACAAGGTCTACCAGGGTGGAGCCTATCTACTCATGGACATGCACGGTGAAAGGCCTTTCAGGCCAGTAAACGGCCGCTTCTTGAAGAAATACCATGCTTAATAAGCTGCAGCCTAGGTCAATGATAGATGACGACGACTATGTCCGCTCGCTATCTTCCCAGGCTTAGACTTTACAAGCAGCAGCCGGCCTTCCTATAACGACGGACCGAAACGTCCTTAAACTAGCGACGGACCGAAACGTCCTTAAACTATCTACGGACCGAAACGTCCTTAAACTAGCGACGGACCGAAACGTCCTTAAACTATCTACGGACCGAAACGTCCTTAAACTAATGCCGGACCGAAACGTCCTTAAACTAACAACGGACCGAAACGTCCTTAAACTAACGGCGGACCGAAACGTCCTTAAACTAACGACGGACCGAAACGTCCCTAAAACTACTACCGCAGCATCTTTAGGCTGACAAAAAAAAAAGGAAAGAGAGAAAAAAAAATATATGAAAAAGAATAAAAAAAAAACTGTATGTCCATAAGCAAAATGGGCACGGATGGAAAACCCGAAAAGGCTCCGTGAGTAAAAAAACAGCAGGGCTGCCGGCAAGTGTTCGTGAAAACCCGAAAGGGCGCGACCTTGTAAAAAAGAAAGGGAAAAAGAATAAAAAAAACGGTATGTCCATAAGCAAAATGGGCACGGATGAAAACCCGAAAGGGCTCCGTGAGTAAAAACAGCAGGACTACCGGCGAGTGTTTGTGAAAACCTGAAAGGGCGCAACCTCGTTAAAGGACACTTACAGAGTCCTCTCGACCTTGTAAGGAGAAACCACCTGCGTGAGATCCTTACGACTCACAAAGGAGCAGCACACTTAGGGATCCTCACGATTCCTAAGGAGAAAATACACTTACGAGATCCTCACGACTCGTAAGGAGAATTCTCTTATGGGACCCTTCCGGCTCATAAGATTTGAAAGTCTTAAGTTACAGAAACCTGAACCTGTTTTTAAGCAAAATCCTCCACAACCTCCAATACTGCCCTACAAGCGGCTCCATACTGACCCTTGTATACAATCCATGGGCGCGAATAAACATTTCCCCAGCAAAGTCCAACCCTTGTAGGTCCTCTCGATCCATAAGGAGAAAGACCTCTTGTAGGATCCTTACGACTTACAGAGGAGCACACACTTAGGAATCCTCACGAGGAGAAAATACACCTGCAAGATCGTCACGACTTGTAGGAAGAAATACCTTTGTGAGACCCTTACGGCTCATGAAGTCAAAAGCCTTGGTCGACAGGACCCTTAACCCTGTTTGCTGAGCCACCTTTGTTCGTCATCGACAAAAGCAAATGATGATTCGCTCCTGGCAACGTTCCAGTTGTAGCGGTGCTGATGCCAAAATCGGTGCCTAAAACCCAGGCTTGTAACGAAAAGCTAGCAAGCCACACATGCCTACAAAATAGCCGAAATGATGGGGCAACTTGCAATAAAAAGCAGCAAGTAAAAATGAAGGCATGAAAAATAGCCGAAATGATGGGGCAACTCGCAATAAAAAGCAGCGAGCAGAAAATAAATAAATAGCCGAAATGATTGGGCACCGCGAAAAATAGCCGAAATGATTGGGCAATCGCGATTTTCGCGATATAAAAGCTGAAATGATAGAGCATCGCGGAAGAAGAAATAAAATAAAAATAAAATTTATGCCCTACAGGTGATATTCCATCACACCCTGTACACAATCCAAGGGCGTAAACAAAAAAGGGATCATACTTCTCCCCCAGGTTTCATCAGAAAAAGAAGCCAGGTCTCGACGGGCCACAAGCGACCTAGAGATCATCCAAACACTCGTCTCGTAACAACGGACATGACTTCAAACAAAGAAGAGCAGCGGCAGCTCCCAGTTCCATGGCTCGGTGGTATACACATCGCCAACAGTCAAGCCTCCATCCCGCGAAATGCGGATACAATCAGTACAAACTTCCTGGTCACGTGGAACGCGGATAACGTCACTCTTTGACCCCGTGGAAAACGTCCAGAGCGGATCCTGGTCCTCGCAGAGCATGGCAGTGAGCCCGTGCGAAGCATCCAGAGCGGAGCCTAGTCCTCGCCTAACGCGGCAGTGAACCCGTGTGAAGCATCTAGTGCAAACTTCCTGGTCACGTGGAACGCGGATAACGTCACTCTTTGACCCCGTGGAAAACGTCCAGAGCGGATCCTGGTCCTCGCAGAGCATGGCAGTGAACCCGTGCGAAGCATCCAGAGCGGAGCCTAGTCCTCGCCTAATGCGGCAGTGAACCCGTGTGAAGCATCTAGTGCAAACTTCCTGGTCACGTGGAACGCGGATAACGTCACTCTTTGACCCCGTGGAAAACGTCCAGAGCGGATCCTGGTCCTCGCAGAGCATGGCAGTGAACCCGTGCGAAGCATCCAGAGCAGAGCCTAGTCCTCGCCTAACGCGGCAGTGAACCCGTGTGAAGCATCTAGTGCAAACTTCCTGGTCACGTGGAACGCGGATAACGTCACTCTTTGACCCCGTGGAAAACGTCCAGAGCGGATCCTGGTCCTCGCAGAGCATGGCAGTGAACCCGTGCGAAGCATCCAGAGCGGAGCCTAGTCCTCGCCTAACGCGGCAGTGAACCCGTGTGAAGCATCTAGTGCAAACTTCCTGGTCACGTGGAACGCGGATAACGTCACTCTTTGACCCCGTGGAAAATGTCCAGAGCGGATCCTGGTCCTCGCAGAGCATGGCAGTGAACCCGTGCGAAGCATCCAGAGCGGAGCCTAGTCCTCGCCTAACGCGGCAGTGAACCCGTGTGAAGCATCTAGTGCAAACTTCCTGGTCACGTGGAACGCGGATAACGTCACTCTTTGACCCCGTGGAAAACGTCCAGAGCGGATCCTGGTCCTCGCAGAGCATGGCAGTGAACCCGTGCAAAGCATCCAGAGCGGAGCCTAGTCCTCGCCTAACGCGGCAGTGAACCCGTGTGAAGCATCTAGTGCAAACTTCCTGGTCACGTTGAACGCGGATAACGTCACTCTTTGACCCCGTGGAAAACGTCCAGAGCGGATCCTGGTCCTCGCAGAGCATGGCAGTGAACCCGTGCGAAGCATCCAGAGCGGAGCCTGGTCCTCGCCTAACGCGGCAGTGAACCCGTGTGAAGCATCTAGTGCAAACTTCCTGGTTACGTGGAACGCGGATAACGTCACTTTTTGACCCCGTGGAAAACGTCCAGAGCGGATCCTGGTCCTCACAGAGCACGGCAGTGAACCCATGCGAAGCATCCAGAGCGGAGCCTAGTCCTCGCCTAACGCGGCAGTGAACCCGTGTGAAGCATCTAGTGCAAACTTCCTGGTTACGTGGAACGCGGATAACGTCACTCTTTGACCCCGTGGAAAACGTCCAGAGCGGAGCCTGGTCCTCGCCAAGCACGGCAGTGAACCCGTGTGAAGCATCCAGAGCAAACACCGGACTGTGGAGTCCTTAAAATCCACGGACTATGACGTCCTTAACCTCGACCGTGATGTCTTAAAACTAACGATCAACCCCCCCGATTCCCTACGGATTTCGCCTTGGTTTAAGGGTACATCTCTTCACTCCTTTGATACCTGGCGTTGTAATTCCTCAACGTCTTCAAAGAGGTGGCGGGTCCCTGCAACCAAACACCGGACTGTGGAGTCCCTAAATCCACGGACTATGAGGTCCTTAACCTTGACCGTGATGTCTTAAAACTAACATCGGACTGTGGAGTCCTTAAATCCACGGACTATGAGGTCCTTAACCTTGACCGCGACGTCTTTAAACTACGATACCTTGAGAGATCCCTAACCCCGTGAAACACGGAAAGAGGTGATCACACCCGGCACTTGCAGGCCCTCACGACCTGTAAGGAAGAAAAACTCTCTTGTGAGATCCTTACGACTCTCAAGGGAAAACCCGCTTAAGGATCCTCACGATCTTTAAGAAGAACTCACACCTATGGGATCCTCTCGACCTATAGGGAGAAAGACTCCTTATGAGACCCTCGTGGCTCATAAGATGCAAAGGCCTCAGGAAACAGATCCTAACCCTGAATCCTAAGCCACGGCCGTCCTGCAAGAAGATTAAGATAGAATATCCGCAGAATGCATTCAATGAAAAGGGGACACATCACTGAGAGGAAAATTGTATCTTTTATTCATAAACCAAAATGGATACAAAATACAATTCAAAACAAAAAAAAAGGCAGATACTCTTATTCATGAGTATGTACAAAAAAAAAGGGGGTTCTACACTAACGAAAAAGATCACCAAACACAGGATCAACGGCACAGGGGTTGATGAAGCAAAGGACAAGATTCTCCATCTCTCTCTCCGCTTTCTCCAGCACATCGAAGCGACGATTCTCGCGAGGAGTCGCTCCCCATCGGTTGGTGCCGTGTTCGTCCGCGAATGCAAACATAATGGCTCGCTGGGCCTTTATCTCGCTCAGTAGATGAATTGAGCAGTCCCTCAGAGCCTGAGTAATCAGGCAGGCTTCATGAAAGCCCTCGAGTTTTTCCTCCGCCGCATCAAGCATCGCCAGGGTCATCTCTGCCGGGTGAGGAGGAACATCGGCAAGCACGGCCGAGAGGATCATCCGGAGCCAGAGAGAACCCATCGGGAGGGGAGACCCCCTACGGATCGAGAGTTCATGCATGGCTAAGTCGCATTCGTCATCAGTAAGAAGTGGATCCACTAGCCGAGCGGCAAAGCGGGGGATCATTTCCTCGATGGGCACTTCCCATGGCTGCCGACGAGCGTGTGGACGGTTGCAGGCCATAACGCTCAGATACTCCTTAAATTAAATCACGTTGATATGGGAATGAATTTCTCTGTAAGGAGAAAATAGGCTATGGCCTCAAGAATATAAAGAGGTGCATTAAGTGCCATGCGCGGAAAATCTTGCATGCGAAAGATGTTTCCAAGGCTCAAAAAGGAAAGGCATCGAAAATCAAGGAGAAATAACTATTTCCAAGGTTTTGTTTTTGTTTTTTTTTTTTATGCATCCGATACTGCGCGCTAGAAATGCGGCATGCAAAATTTTGTGAACAGTCCCCATCAAATGGTCCCACGCGCGGAACGTGTGAGACCCAAATTTGATGTGCACTAGAAAATAGAATAGCACCATGCATATTAAAGGCATCAGCAACAACAATAGTGAAATGATAAAATTCCAGGAAAAAGGCGTGCAAACATGAGAGAACACAATAAAACTCGCCACTCATACTTCAAGAGGTTCATACAAAATATCGAGGACACATTTACAATGGAAACACTTCAGATGCGGGGCATGGGTTGAGAAACTCAAAATTAACTTTATCCAAAACCTTCCAAACGTTGCGAACTTCCCGAGTATGCTTTCGCTCACGGTCACAAGCATCGAGGTCCCCACGGATGTCCTCTACCCTCCGATAGGCGCCCAGTATGGCTGATTGTTGAAAAAGCTGATGAAGAAGATCAATGAGATCATCCCGCCTCCTCTTTGAGATCAAGCCCATAAGGTACACCGAATGCACCTTATCCTCGGCAGCGTCTAAGTCCCCGAGTGGTATGCCGGCGCAAAAGAGAGGAAGGGCCTCCCGGATCGCCAGCACGATCAGCCTCAGAAGAGAAGAGCGACGGGAAAGTAGTCGATGGTTGTACTCATCAAAGCGGCTCATGATCTCGGCGCACTGGGCATCAGTGAACTCCTGGTCCTGACTGCGGCCCAGCGCACGAATGTTCCCATAGGAAATGATCTCGTCAAGACGATACAGATGGGCGTCCATGATACCTGAAATAAAAGTCACTAGCATCATTACAAAATCCCCATCGCATTAATTGCAGAAGAACAGCCTCGGGCCAAGAGACCCCAAGGAGCCTCTGTGTGAAGAGATTGAGTTCTTCATAGGAATTAAATTCCTTATTAGAAAAAAAAGGGAATTAAATTCCCAGAAATAATTTTGATGGAATTAAAGTCCATGGAGTTGAAACGTTGTCATCATCTCCCCAAAGGTCACCTAAAACCTAAGAGATCTACAGTTCGAAGGCTCCCTGTTCTTATGGAGAAACGTGAAGAAAAATGGGTTCCTGGCGAAACCCTTAATATAGATTTGAAATCAAAAGAGTTCTTTTAAAGACAAAGGCGCTTTGGCCGTTTAACATTCTTACCTGAGGGAAAGGATCCGTCAACAGAGTTAAACTCTGGGAAATGATCAAGACAGAGAACCAAGCTCTGGAAGTGAGAATTAAATTCTCAAAGAAAAAATTCTCAGAGGAAGAAGACGAACAAGGTGAAGGCTCCTATGAAGAGACAGAGCTATTTATAGAAGATAGTGAAAACGTTTCATCTCCCCAGATCCCTAAAGGAATCCAACGGTCGCGAGAGGTGACAGCGTTGCACTCACGTGCTGACACGTGAGAACAACGCTGTGGGGGCATTTGTTTCCTGATTTAAAATCAGGAAAGCTTCTGGGAAAAGCTTCAAAAGAGGCCACGTGCTTACACGTGACAGCAGTCACGTGTTGACACGTGACCTATAAAATACAGAAAAAGCACACTTTGATTCGCTGATCAAGTCAAGGAAAAGAGCTTCAGAAGAGGTCACGTGCTCCCACGTGACCAGGGTCACGTGTCGACACGTGACGTTCAAAGCAGCAAACTCGCTCTCCAATTGAACCAAAGAAAGAAGTGCCAGACAGGGGTCACGTGCTCACACGTGACCAGGCGTCACGTGGTAGCACGTGATGGCTACAACAGCAACCGGAAGATAGCGCAGAAAGGAAGAGGATTCTTCATTCCAAAGAGGGTCACGTGTCTACACGTGACCATGGGTCACGTGGTCACACGTGACCATGGGTCACGTGGTCACACGTGACCGGCTTTCAAAGCCCATTTTTGACGACAGAATTAAATTCTGAAGGAAATTCGAATCTTTCCAAAGGAAAGTAATTATTTGGGACCAATCAAATTAAAGATCCAGAGATGATTAAATATCATCTATCTATGGAAAATCTCGGGTTTGGAAAGATTTCCCCCTTAAAAATCTAACCAAAATAACAAAGGAAAATCTCTGGATTTAAAATCCAATGGTGAATAAAATTCACCTGATAATCCAAAGGCCCAAAATGAATGATGGACGCAAATCAAATCTCTCAATGAAGATTCACAAAAGACTGATTGATTCGGCTGCTTCTCCTATAAATAGGAGCCAAGGGACACAAGAAAAGGGGATACGCAGAGAAGAAAAGAGGAAGGAGAAGAGCTTTGATATTTTGAAAAGACTCAGATCTTCTGCCAAAAAACCCTAGGTAAGAAAGGGAAAGCCTTTTGGAAAGAAAAAGAATTTAATTCTCAACAGAGTTTAACTCTGAGGCATAAAACGAGAGAGCATATCTCCTCCCTCTTTGATAGAGGATCTGCAAAGTGCACATCTCCCCTTAAGGTTGAGAATTTAATTCTCAATGGGTCGAGATCCTGCCATGCAGATCCAAAACATAGAGAAGGAATGCAAGCATGAGAATTTAACTCTCATAGAACTATAGGAATTTAATTCCTCCAAAATAAAGTTAGGGTTCGACCCTGTATCATGGGAATTTAATTCCTTCAAAACAAAAAGAAACAGGGTTGAACCCTAATTAAGAACATAGTTCTGTTGAAACGGTGGGAATTTAATTCCTTTAATCATAATCCTCAGAAAAGGGGAGTTTAATTCCTTAAAAGCTTTTGTTAGGGTTTAACCCTATTCGGTTCTTCGCATAAACAAGGAATTTAATTCCCACAGAAAACTCAGATTTAAACTCTATTCCAGAATATAAGCCTTCAAAAGGAAATAGGAATTTAATTCCTCTGAAATTAAAAGTTCGAGGAATTTAATTCCTGAAAGAGGAGTAACAGATCCTCCAAAAAAAAAAAAAAAACAACATTGAGGCAGGGTCACGTGTCACCACGTGACCCCCCAAAAGCCCTACAGAAAGCCCCTTTGAGGCAGCACCCCACGTGACCCACGTGACTTTCAGCAGAAGCCTTAACACATAGGCATTTGAATGCCCGTCACGTGCTGACACGTGACGCTATCAAAGACACAGTAATTTCAGCAGAATCATTGAAGGGAAGGCACTCTCACGTGGGGCCACGTGACCGTTCTTGCTGTAGTGTTTAACACTAAGTTAAAACCCTCGAATCCAGTATTGAAATGCTATCGGGCCTTAGTGTTCAACACTAATTAAAGAATTTTGTTCGTAGTGTTCAATACTAATTGTTTTAATATTCGGCACTAATTTGAGATCCCCATTGCCAGTGTTCAACACTGAGCTGTTTTAGTGCTTATGATCATTTCAAGGCCTTGTTGCTGGTGTTTAACACCAATTATTCTTCTAGTGTTAAACACTAACTTGTCAAACTCATTCCCAGTGTTCAACACTGATTGCTTTGAAGTGTTTAACACTAGTCTATAGCCCAATTGGCTAAAGGGATAGAGGCAAAGCTTCTCCCTCGATGGACTCACAAGGAATCAATATTCCAGACATGATGGGACTTAGCCCAAGCTGGCCATAAGTCCTCAATTCGTGACTAATTGGGCCAATGGGCTCATAACATAATTAATCAGTCCTGACCTCAAATTGGGCCAGGGACTGCTCAAGCCACTCCGGTTCTAGGGTACATCTCTTCACTCCTTTGATACTTGGCATTGTAATCCCTCAATGTCTTCAAAGAGGTGACGGGTCCCGACGACCACCCATGATATGGACTGTGGGGTCCTTAAACTCATACAAATTCCTGGTCACGCGGAACGTGGATAACGTCACTCTTTGACCCCACGGAAAACGTCCAGAGCGGAGCCTGGTCCTCGCTAAGCACGGCAGTGAACCCGTGTGAAGCATCCAGAGCACATACCGGACTGTGGGGTCCTTAAACCCATGGACTACGACGTCCTTAACCTTGACCGAGATGTCTTAAAACTAACAACGGACCGCAATGTCCTTAAACTACCCACGGACCGCAATGTCCTTAAACTACCCACGGACCGCAATGTCCTTAAACTATCCATGGACCGCAACGTCCCTAAACTAGAACAATAGAGCCCTTCATATGCTCTTTTGTCGGACCTAAACGGTCCCGTTTAAGTTGATCTTAGCCTCGAAGATGGCTAACGCGTCCTTAAACCCTCAAACATACTGGACTACGAATCCCCCAAATTAACTCCGGCTCAAGGGTACATCTCTGAACTCCTCTGACATCTGTCGTTGTAATCCTTCAACGTCGTCAGAGAGGTGATGGGTCCCGACAGCCATACAGACGATGGACCACTATGTCCCTAAACTGGAACATTAGAGTCCAAACACTCTTTTGTCGGATCTAAACGATCCTGTTAAGTTGATCTTAGTCACAAAGTTAGACTAACGTATCCTTAACAAACGTTTGAGTTGATCTTAGCCTCAAGTATGGCTGACGTATCCTCAAACCAAACCCCCCCCAAACCCAAATCTAAGATAATACGGATTTGGACTAGTCCACGCCCTACGGGCGACGACATAACTCAGTCTCCGTAAACAATCCACGGGCAACAAAATACAAAACAGACACCCACGACACGAAGTGACCATCTGGAGAAGGAGAAAGTTGTTACCGCAATACGGTAGCGTAATTAACTGCAGGGGCTTGCGCCTGCAGGGAAGAGCGTCCCCACAATCAAAAACCCCTCAAACGAGGGGGAATCTGACGAAGTCTGCTACATCGGACGCATCCGTCTAAACCTTCGATACACGGTGCCATAAATCAACTTGGCATCTTCGGAGAGGTGGGCGGATAGCACCAATTAGCATCTGCCCCGAACCTAACGCCTCAGACGTCCCAACGTCCCGGCCGCCGTTCGGAGGGGAACAAGCGGCGAGGGAGTAGCCGACCATTGTACTCGTCAAAGCGGCTCATGATCTCAGCATATTGAGCGTTGGTGAGCTCCTGGTTCTGGCTGCGGCCCAGTGCACGGATATTCCCGTAAGAAATGATCTCATCAAGATCATACAAATGGGCATCCATGATACCTGGAATAACGATCATGGAAATTCATTACAAACTTCTTCCTCCCGGTTGAGAAAGAGAACTCAGGGCAAGGAAAACCCATGAAGTTCTTTAGGAAGAACTTAGTTCTTCATAGGAATTAAATTCCTTTTTGAAAAAGGGAATTAAATTCCCATAAAAGTTCTGTTCCAAAGCCGAAGCTTCTTGGGGATGGAATTAAATTCCATAAAATAGCAACCGACGTCATCATCTCCCTAAAAGATCATATGAACCCTAAGAGATCTACTGTTGGAAGATTAAATGGTTTTATATTCCTGTTGAAGAACTTGAAGAAAATGGGTTCATATTAAAAGGGTGAAACCCTTGATATGGATTTAAAATCCAGAGAGTTTTATGTATGAAAGTTCTTCGTTCGTTCAAGAGCATTACCTGAGGAAAAGGGAATCCCTCAACAGAGTTAAACTCTGAAAATTTTTCAAGGCAGAGAACTAAGCTCTGGAAAACGAGAATTAAATTCTCAAGAGAAAAGTTATCAAAGGAAGAAGATGAAGAGTGGAGGCGCTTCTGAAGAGACCCTTCCATTTATAGGATGGGATGGAAAACGTTTCATCTACCCTACTCCCAAGGCAGATCCAACGGTCACAAAAGTGACAGCGTTGCACTCACGTGCAGACACGTGAGAACAACGCTGTGGGGGCATTTGTTCCCTGATTAAAAATCAGGAAAGAGCTTCAGAGGAAGCATCACGTGCTCGCACGTGACCAGCGGTCACGTGTTGGCACGTGATGGTTAAGCAGCGGCCAGAGAACAGAGCGCAGAAGAAGAAAAGCCCATTCCATGGGTCACGTGCTTACACGTGACCAGGGGTCATGTGCTCACACGTGACCAACGATCACGTGGCCATACGTGACCGGCTTTAAAAGCCTTCTTCTTTAACAGATTTAAATTCTAAGGAGAGATCATTCAAATCTTTCCAAAATGGAGAAGAATTATCTGAAACCGTTGGATCAAAAATCTGAGGGTGATTAAATATCACCAAGTTATGGAAAAATCTTGGACATGGAAAGATTTCCCCCTAAATCTAACCGAAATAACAAATAGATATCTTTGGATTTAAAATCCAATGGTGAATAAAATTCACCTAATAATCTAAAGGCCCAGATTAATGATGAAGATAAATCAAATCTCTCAATAAACAAATCAAATCTTTCAATGAAAGATTCACTAAAACAGATTGATTCTTTTCCTTCTCCTATAAATAGGAGCCAAGGGACAATAAAAAAAGGAGAGACAGAGAGAAAAAGGAGAGATAGAGCTTGGAATCTGGAAAATTCAGGAGGAAGAATTTGATTCTCTGCAAAAAAAAACCCTAGGTAAGAAAAGAGAGGCTTCAAAGGAGAATTTAATTCTCAAAAGAGTTTAACTCTTATATAAAAGAAAAGAACTTAGTTCTTTCTCTGGTAAAGGATCTGCAAAGTGCACATCTCCCCATGAATTGAGAATTTAATTCTCATTGGGTTGAGATCCTGCCATGCAGATCTAAAACATAGAGGAGGAATTGAGTTTTGAGAATTTAATTCTCACAGAATTATGGGAATTTAATTCCTTTGAGATAAAATTAGGGTTAACCCTATATTACAGGAATTTGATTCCTTCAAAATGGACAGAGCTAGAGTTTAACCCTAATTGAGAACTTAATTCTCTCAAACCCACAGGAATTTAATTCTCTTAAGAAAAGAAATTAGGGTTTGACCCTATACCAGAATTTAATTCTTTACATATATGGGGAATTTAATTCCTACAGAAAAGAAGCTAGGGTTTAACCCTATCTAAGAATATAATTCTTCAGAAGAAAATAGGAATTTAATTCCTCTAAAGTTTATAACTAGGGTTTAACCCTATGAAGAATTTAATTCTTAAAAAGATAAAGAGATCTTCAAATATGCAAAGAACCAGAATCACGTGCTACCACGTGACCCCTGTAAAGATCCACAGAAAATAACTTTGAGGCAACGCCTCACGTGCCCCACGTGACCCCTGAAGCACACAAAGAAAAAGCAAAAGAAACAGAAGCCCTGGGCGCTCTCACGTGTTACCACGTGACCCCTTGGCAAAAACTTTAACAGACAAATACCCAAGTGCCCATCACGTGACAGCACGTGATGCTCCAAAGTATTCAATACTTTTGGCAGAACAAAATAAGGGGAATCAGGGCGCTCTCACGTGCTACCAAGTGACCTCTCTCTCCTTAGTGTTTAACATTAATCTGAGATCTTTGTCCCCAGTGTTTAACACTGATTTTCTTAGTGTTTAACACTAATTTGAAAACTCTATTTGCAGTGTTTAACACTGATTTGCCTTAGTGTTTAACACTAAATTGAAAACCTTATTTCCAGTGTTTAACACTGTTATATGTTAGTGTTTAACACTAATTTGATAATCACAATTTTTTTTAGTGTTTAACACTAATTTGACAACTTCACTTTCAGTGTTTAACACTGTTGTTTGCTAGTGTTTAACACTAACTCGGGGGATTATATTTTCAGGGTTTAACACTGATTATCTCTTAGTGTTTAACACCAATTTGCTAATCTTATTTCCAGTGTTCGACACTGTGGGTCTTTAGTGTTTAACACTAGTTTTAGCCCAATTGGCTAATTTTCTAGAGGCAAAGCCTCTCCTGTAATTGGATATGTCCAATGGACCAACAGAGGGCCAATATTCTAAACATGATTGGACTTAGCCCAAGCTGGCCATAAGTCCTCAATTCAAACTTAATTGGGCTAATGGGCTCATAATATAATTAATTGGTCTTAGCTCCAAATTGGGCCAAAGATTATTTAATCTACCTTGGTTCATGGGTACATCTCTTCACTCCTTTGATACTTGGCGTTGTAATTCCTCAACGTCTTCAAAGTGGTGACGGGTCCCGATGACCACACATTGATACGGACTGTGGGGTCCTTAAACTCATGGACTATGATGTCCTTAAGCTTAACCGTGATGTCTTAAAACTAATGCCGGACTGTGGAGTCCTTAAAATCCATGGACTATGATGTCCTTAACCTTGACCGGAATGTCTTAAAACTAACAACGGACTATGACGTCCTTAACCTTGACTGTGATGTCTTAAAACTAATGCCGGAATGTGGAGTCCTTAAATCCACGGACTATGATGTCCTTAACCTTGACCGCAACGTCTTAAAACTAACATTGGACCGCAATGTCCTTAAACTACCTATTGACCGCAATGTCACTAAACTAAACAATAGGGCCTTCCCTTAATTGCTCTCTTGTTGGATCTAAACAATCCCGTTAAGTTGATCTTAGTCTAAAAACTAGACTAACGTATCCTTAACCAACATTTAAGTCGATCTTAGTCTCAAACGAGGCTAACGTATCCTTAAACCCAACCCCCAAACCCAAATCTAAGAAAGATACGGATTTGGACTAGTCCACGCCCTACGGGCAACAACATAACTTAGTCTCCGTATACAATCCATGGGCAACCAAACACAAAACAAACACCCACGACGCGAAGTGACCACATGGAGAAGGAGAAACTTGTTACCGCGAGGCGGTAGCGTAATTAACTGCAGGGGATTGCGCCTGCAGGGAAGAGCGTCCCCACAATCAAAAACCCCTCAAGCGAGGGGGAATCTGACGAAGTCTGCTACATCGGCCGCATCCGTTTAAACCTTCGATACACGGTGCCATAAATCAACTTGGCATCTTCGGAGAGGTGGACGGATAGCACCAATTAGCATCTGCCCCGAATTTCAGGCAAGGCGTCCGTGTCGCGCCGTCTTTCGGAGGGGAACAGAACCCAAGGATATAGATCTACTCCCCCGGTGCTTCAACAACGATGATGACGAGGTAATCTCAGAATTTCCACCAGCCCTAAAGGAGCTGGAAGATGGAATACATACTACTGCAGATAACCTCAAGAAAATTGATTTGGGGACAGCAAGTGACCCGTGGCCGACGTTTGTCAGCGAACTGTTGTCTGAAGAAAGGGTGGCTACACTAAAGGACGTGCTCATGCAGCATAAAGATTGCTTCGCAAATGCCAGGATTAGATCCAAAGATTGCTGTGCACAAACTGGCGATATCTCTGGACGTCAGGCTGATCAAAAAAGCGCAGAGAAGAATGCGGCTCGAGCTTGAGATGAGCATCAACGCCGAGGTCAAGAAGCTAATCGACTCTGGCTTCATCCAAGAGGTTCAATATCCTGATTGGATCGCCAACATCGTCCCAGTGATAAAGAAGAATGGGACGGTGCGCATATGTGTGGACTTTCGGGATCTCAATAAAGCCTGCCCGAAGGACGACTTCCCAGTACCGGCCACCGAACTGATGATAGACAATACGTCTACTCATGAAGTTTTCTCCTTCATGGATGGCTCGTCAGGATACAATCAGATAAAGATGCATCCCGAGGACCAGAAGCACACCGCTTTCCGGACCCCTTTGGGCATATTCTGCTACAAGGTGATACCTTTCGGTCTAAAGAACGCTGGCGCCACCTATCAGAGGGCCATGACGAAGATTTTCGACGACCTCATACATGAAATCGTCGAATGTTATATCGACGACCCCGTAGTTAAAAGCAAATCATACGAACAACATTTAGAGCATCTGAAGATCGTATTTCAACGCCTTCGGCAATACAACTTGAAGATGAACCCTATCAAATGTGCGTTCGAAGTTTCCTCGGGCAAATTCTTAGGATTCATCGTCCGACACCGAGGTATCGAGATAGATCCGTCAAAGATCAAGGCGATCATGGAAATGCCTCCGCCAAAGACTCTCAAGAAACTGCGATCTCTCCAAGGGAAGCTCACGTATATCCGGCGATTTATAGCCAATCTCTCAGGAAAGTGTCGTCCTTACGGTCACCTGATGAAGAAGGGATCCCCATTCGTCTGGGATCGCAAATGCCAAAGCGCGCTGGACGAAATCAAGCAGTACCTGCAGAATCCACCAGTGATGGCTGCTCCGGTTAAAGGAAAACCTCTCGTCCTATACACAACAGCCCTCGAAGGTTCTTTAGATGCGCTGTGGGCATAAGAGAACGACCAAGGGAAGGAGAGAGCCCTTTATTATCTGAGTCGAGTTCTCCTGGGGGCAGAAAGCAATTACTCTCCCATTGAAAAACACTGCTTGGCATTGATCTTCGCAATAACGAAGCTCAGACACTATGCATTGGCACATGAGGTCCATCTCATATCAAAGGTGGATCCTCTCAAATATTTGATGTCGAAAGCCATATTAACGGGACGACTTGCTAAATGGGCCATGCTCTTGATGGAATTCTCGATAACATATCGTCCTCTTAAGACAGTGAAAGGCCAGGCCATCGCCGACTTCCTCGCTGAGCATCCAATACCTGCCGATTCTCCTTTGAATTGCGAACTGCCAGACGAGCATGCGTTTGACACGATCGAAGGGGGTGATACCCGGTGGGAACTTTATTTTGATGGAGCATCTTCCATGAAGAAGCGTAAACAAAGTACCCCTATAATCAAATCGGGGTAGGCCTCATCTTCGTAACTCCACAAGAAGGGATAATGCGCTTCGCTTTCTCCTTGACAGAGCCGACGACGAACAACGAAGCCGAATACGAAGATTTGATAGCATGTCTCGAGATCGCCATCGATATGGGAATTGAAAACCTGCTCATATACGGAGACTCCCAACTGATCGTCAGTCAAGTAAACGGCGACTATCAAACGTGCAAACCAGAAACTGGTGAAGTACGACGAGAGGGTGCAACAACTGCTGACCCGAATTCCTTCCTACACCTTGGAAAGCATACCGCGTATGGAAAATAGCAAAGCGGATGCATTAGCCAAGCTCGCTAAAGAACTGGCTGACGAAAACCTCGATGACGTGAGGATCGTTGTGCAAAGCCGTCGGGTTCTCGCACCGGTAAAAATATCTCCAGGGTCGTCCGAAGAAAAGGGAGCGACCGAGCAAATTACTTCTACAAATAAAAGACCAGGAAAAGGCTGAGGATTGGAGGGAAGTCTTTATAGACTGCTTCAAATCCCGTCGAGCATCTGTAACAACCCTAATTTTCTTATACACTTTTTCCTATACAAATTTTTTTTCAAAATATTTTAAAAATCCACAAAGGGGTATTTTAGCCTGAGCACAAGATTTAGGTAATTATTTTTGTTTTTAATTACAAGCTACAAGAATGAAATAACTCCATTTTTAGTGTACAAGAAATTACTTTAAATTTAATGTATACTAGGAGTATTTATTCTTGCTGCTATCAGTTTAAGTAATTAAAAACCACAATAATTACAAGAAGGAGCTTGTAGCTCATTGGTAATACCTTGCACTGCTGAACCAAGCCACCGGAGTTCAAATCCCATGTCCCACATTATTTTTGTATTTATTTTGTCTTAATTTTTTTTTGGAAGTCAACGGTAAAAAGGCCATAACTCCCAAAATATGTACTGGACAACAAAAAGTAAATATACCAAATTGTACCCCCAGAAAATCCCCGGCCACTGGAAGCCTGACTCGGCCCGACTCGGCGCCGACGGCCGGCGAATCGGCCGACTCGGTCCGGCCGATCCGGCCGGACTTGGCCGGACGGCCGAGTCACCAACTGAGAAAAGTTGGCTCTTGACTTGGTCAACCCTCTTGCACACTTATTATACCTGGATCGGTTTTGATTTGGCCAATAAATCCATTTTACTCCTAGGTTTAATAATTTTTAATGAATTTTTAATGTTTTTTTATATTTTCTTTTAATATTTTTTATCTTAACCCTAACCCTAGCCTAGCCCTATATAAAGACCCCTATCCTCTACCTTTTTCCCTCACAACTCTAAGTCTACTCTCCCAAATTCTCGAGAACTCGGTACGAAGAGCGAGAAGCGAAGCGCTGCCGAAATCGACGACGGATTCCGGCGACCGGATCAGAACCTTCGCGACGCTTTCGACGAATCGGCAACCACCACATCCATTACTTCATTAGCTTGTCCAAACCGTAAGTCCCACCTCTTCTCTCTCTCTTTTCTATAAATGTAAAAATACGACTTTTTGGAACCCGACGGAAATCGGACAAACCGATTTCCGATTCGGTTTTTCTACAAATTTCCACTTGTCACCTAATACATATTATCTACCCATATTCATGTTGACTATTAATCACCCATAAACCAATTTAATCAAACTTTTTCACATGAAATGATAGCTTCTTTGCAAAACCGTATTCTTTTCATAAAAATACCATGAAGTTCATTTTTCCTAGTTTAATCAATTACCTCACTCCTAAATATGTTTTTCTTGATCACAAAACTTGTAGAACTCAATTTGAATGAAATTTCACACATAAAATGATAACGTTTTCAAATACCGTATTCTTGCGCTTTAATACCTTCAAGTTTAATATGTCATATTTAAGCTCTAAAACTTCATTAAACCTTAAAATAAGTCACGAGGTAATGACCTACCTCTACACACACACAAATATAATCCTAATTGATAAATATCAAATCACAGAATACGAAATTACAGGACTTTTCACTAAAATACCCTAATCTTTATAATCTTTGTTGAAAGCATTAAATTGTAAACTTTTCTAAATAAAATCTTTTAATAAAAGGAAAGCACGATTGGTCATGGACATCGATCGTTTATTTAAACTGTCTTGTGGTGCCTAGGCAAGTGTGTCTAAGGCTAGTGGTTTTTAATTAGGCCCACGACTGTGGTTCCTTCCCACTTACCTGGCACTTACCTGGCCGCAATTGACGGTGAAGAGGCGATTTGAGGCTTCTAATGACTCATCGTTTAGACCTTAGAAGTAGGCTAGTTGGCTTAGGCAACCCTAACAACTAAAATACGGAAAACTAAACTCTTTTGCAAATAAATAGCTTATATTTATAAAACCGTTTTCCTAAATGAGAAGTGTTTATGAAACCTAGGCAAAGTGCCGCTACAACCCACTTTTGGGGAACCTGTTAGGGATAGTACGGTTTATCGTGCACCCGCAGGCTAGTAGTGCGAGATTCAGACCTCCGCAAGGAGCATTCGGTCTCGAAAGGTTTAAAATACGATATTTAAGGAAAATGAGACTTTCTCTAAATAAAATATTTATATAAAATTATTCATGTGTTAATATATATATAATTAATATTTAAACACCTATTTTATCATAATCTAAAGTTTTCACTTTTTCCTAAAATTAAAAGATTAAAAGTTACGTTAAAACACCATGAATTTCAAATAAAACAATTAATACTTTTATTAGGATATATTCACTAGAATAACACAAATAAAATACACATTCATTATAACAATAAAGACGATTATTAAATACTTGAGGTGTATTTTGAAAACTATACAAAAGTACTTTTTACATAAAACCCCCTCAAGTTTTACAAATTACAATAAGGCCCCTAACTAATATTGAACTTCAAATTACCTTTCTTCTAGTCTGACTCGGGTTAGAGTCTGACTACTCCTGACTTGAATATGATTCAAGTCAATCTATATTCATTTATATTCCAATACAATTTGAATACATGAATCCCTGAATCCAGTTAACAATCTACTCGGCTGAACCGAACCATGGATATTCCTTTTACATGTTTCCCAGTATTCCATTTATATGACTCTACGGTTATAACCGTTTCCTGATATCATGGTTTCGGTCAGTCAGTCAATCAATCATGCAATCAATACAATTTTACAACATAACAATACAAACAAGACATCGCGGGGTTTAAGGGGTAGATTGGTACAGAAGGTGTTAAAGGTGGCACGAGATGGTAAGATTAAGACACCTAACCTGAATCTAATTGCCGTTGTTCCGGGTTGTATAACGGAGCCTTGTACTTCCATTTGCCCTGGTCTCTAGCATACCGAGACCCCTCTCGTATACACTGGCATCCTTCTGTACCAAGCTACAACAACAGCGTTAACACCATACTACTATAATATGACAATACAATACAACATTAAAAAAAAAACTACTCTCTCTCTCTCTTTTACTCTCTGTCTATTTCTCCCTTATCTTTGGGACTTACCGAGCGACCTGTTCACTGACGACATTCTATTTCTTTCTTCTTTGAATGTCGTCAGGTGCGTTGGCCCGAGGTGAGATCGAGCCCACCGGTGAAGATTTGGAGCAGTTCCACAAAGATCCCGAGCTCTAGATATTGTACCTTGTTCTTTTCTGTACTTCCTGTTATGCCACTGTTTGGGCATCGTTTTTCATTTCAGTTGTATTTTCTTTTCATGCATTGTACAAAAGAATGTTATCAATAAAAGTTGCTGTTATTCCTATATCATTCGTCTCTTGTGATTTACTTTATATTGCATAGTTATGCTTAGCGTATGTATTTCTGAGTACATACGTAGCGGGCCTCGTCGCGTCCACTTCGCCGTACACTGGGAAGCGGGGCGTGACGGCATCTGAAAATGCATCCTCAAGGCATCAGCTCATGAAACGAGCTCTGTCTTTTGCCTTCGTCAATGACACTTTATATAAGAGATCATTTGATTCCCTGTGGCTAAGATGCCTGGGACCTGAAGAGGCAAAGTGAGTCATCCAAGAAACTCACGACGGACTCTGAGGTTCTCACCAGGCCGGGCCGAAGATGAAACTGAAGATCAAAAGGATGAGCTGCTATTGGCCCACGATGATCCAGGACTACCTCGAATATGCGAAGCAGTGCCACTCGTGCCAGATTCACGGGGACTTTATCCATCGGCATCCAAATCCATTACATCCGACAGTGGCTAGCTGGCTGTTCGAAATGTGGGGGACTGATATAATCGGCCCCATCGAACCGGCATCGTCTAGAGGACATCAATTCATTTTGGCGACAACTGATTACTTCTCCAGATGGGCAGAATCAGTACCACTAAGAGAGGTGAAGACGGAGAATACCCTCCATTTCTTCAAAACACACGTCATTTACCGGTTCGGCACTCCGCAACGGATTATCTCCGATAACGGGCCAGCCTATAGAAGCCACAAAATCAACCGCTTCGCACAACAGCATAACATAGACTGGAGATACTCCTCGGTCTATAATCCCCGAGCTAATGGTCTAGCTGAGGCTTTTAGCAAGACCTTGACGAAGATCATGAAAAAGACAGTGGCTCGAAATAAGAAGAACTGGCATGAGAGACTACATGAAGCTCTCTGGGGGTATCGAACTACGTTCAAAACAGCCATGAACACAACGCCGTACGCATTAGTATTCGGTACAGAGGCGGTACTCCTCCTCGAAATAGAGCTACCCTCTCTGCGAGTGGCAGTTCACTACGAGCTAACGGACGAAGAGAATGCTCGCCTTCGGCTTGAGGAGCTCGATTCCCTTGATGAAACCCGGCTCATAGCGCAACAAAATCTAGAGGCTTATAAAGCAAAGATGACGCGTTCATAAGAAAGATTGACTAGGCCGAGAACATTCTGCCAAGGCGAACTCGTGCTAGTGGTCAAAAGACCTTTGATCCCTAATCGTGCCAAACGGGGGAAATTCGAGCCGAACTATGAAGTCCCGTATATCATAGATAAGGTCTACCAGGGTGGGGCCTATCTACTCATGGACATGCATGGCGAAAGGCCCTTCAGGCCAATAAATGGTCGCTTCCTAAAAAGGTACTATGCCTGACGAGTCACGGCCTAGGTCAATAATAGATGACGACGCCTATGTCCGCTCGCTATCTTCCTAAGCCCAAACTCTATAAGTAGTAGCCGGTTTACGAACCGAAACGTCCTTAAACTAACAACGGACCGAAACGTCCTTAAACTAACAATGGACCACTACGTCCTAAAACTAGCTGTTGACCGAGATGTCGATAAATTACGGTGGATTGCAGCATCCCAAGGCTGATACAAGAGAAAAGAATAAAAAAAATAATAAAAAAAAGAAAAACGGTATGTCCATAAGCAAAAAGGGCACGGATGAAAACCCGAAAGGGCTCCGTGAGTAAAAACAGCAGGGCTACCGGCGAGTTTTGCAAAAACCCGAAAGAGCGCAATCTCGTTAAAAAGACACTTGCGAGGTCCTCTCGACCTTGTAAGGAGAAACCACCTGCGTGAGATCCTTATGACTCACAAGGGAGCAACACACTTAGGGATCCCCACGATTCCTAAGGAGAAATTACACTTGCGAGATCCTCACGACTCGTAAGAAGAACCCTCTTATGGGACCCTCACGGCTCATAAGATTCAAAAGTCTTAAGTTACAAGGATCTGAGCTGTTCTTAAGCGGCCACCACAACCTCCAATTTTGCCCTACAAGCGGCTCAACGCTGACCCTTGTATACAATCCACGGGCGCGAAGAAACATTTCTCTAACAAAGTCCCATCCGTGACTAGGGATATGTCTATATAGTGAACAACCCTTGTAAGTCCTCTCGACTTATAAGGAGAAAGCACTCTTGTAAGATCCTTACGACTTATAAGAGACCATACACTTAGGAATCCTCACGATTCCTAAGGAGAAAACGCATCTACGAGATCCCCATGACTCGCAGGGAGAAATACCTTTATGAGACCCTTACGGCTCATAAAGTCAAAAGCTTTAGTTGACAGGATCCTAACCCTGTTCGCTAAGCCACCTTTGTTCGACATTGGCAGAGGCAAATGATGATTCGCTCCTGGCGATATCCCAGTTGTAGCGGTACTGATGCCGAAATCGGTGTCTAATTCCAAGCTTGCAGTAAGAAGCTAGCGAGCCACACATGCATACGAAATAGCCGAAATGATTGGGCAACTTGCAACAAAATCAGCAAGTAAAAATGTATGCATGCGAAACATCCGAAATGATTGGGCAACTCACAATAAAAAGCAGCGAGTAAAAATAAAATAAATAGCCGAAATGATTGGGCACCGTGAAAAATAGCCGAAATGATTAGGCAATCGCGACCTTCGCGATACAAAAACTGAAATGATAGAGCATCGCGGAAAGAAATAAAAAATAAATAAAATTTATGCCCTACAGGTGATATCACATCAATCTCTGTATACAATCCAGGGGCGCAAATAAAGAAGGAATCACGCCTTCTCTTCCCAGGCTCTATCAGAAGAAGAAGCCAAATCTCAACGGTTCACAGACAACCTAGAGACCACTTCAATATTCGTCTCATTACAACATACGCAACGTCATCCACATGATCCTGTCGCGGAAATACGTCATCCATATAACCCCGTCGCGGAAACACGTCATCTGCATGACCCCGTCTCGAAAATACGTCATCCACATGACCCCGTTTCGGAAATACGTCATCTCCATGACCCCGTTTCGGAAATACGTCATCGACATGACCCCGTCTCGGAAATACGTCATCCACATGACCCCGTCGCGGAAATAAAATACGTCATCCACATGACCCCGTCACGGAAATACGTCATCCACATGACCCCGTCGTGGAAATACATCATCCATATGACCCCGACTTGGAAATACGTCATCCACATGATCCCGTCACGAAAACACGTCCTCCATATGACCCCGACTCGGAAATACGTCATCCACATGACCCCGTCGCGGAAACACGTCATCAATATGACCTCGTCGCGGAAACACGTCATCTACATGACCCCATTTCAGAAATACGTCATCTACATGACCCCGTTTCGGAAATACGTCATCTACATGACCCCGTTTCGGAAATACGTCATCGACATGACCCCGTCTCGGAAATACGTCATCCACATGACCCCGTCGCGGAAATACGTCATCCACATGACCCCGTCTCGGAAATACGTCATCCCCATGACCCCGTCGCGGAAATACGTCATCCATATGACCCCGTCGCGGAAATACGTCATCCACATGACCCCGTCTCGGAAATACATCATCCACATGACCCCGTCTCGGAAATATGTCATCCACATGACCCCGTCGTGAAAATACGTCATCCACATGACCCCGTCTCGGAAATACATCATCCACATGACCCCGTCTCGGAAATACGTCATCCACATGACCCCGTCTCGGAAATACGTCATCCATATGACCCCGTCACGGAAATACGTCATCCATATGACCCCGTCTCGGAAATACGTCATCCACATGACCCCGTCTCGAAAATACGTCATCCACATGACCCCGTTTCGGAAATACGTCATCCACATGACCCCGTCACGGAAATACGTCATCCACATGACCCCGTTTCGGAAATACGTCATCAACATGACCCCGTCTCGGAAATATGTCATCCACATGACCCCGTTTCGGAAATACGTCATCTACATGACCCCGTCGCGGAAATACGTCATCCACATGACCCCGCTTCGGAAATACGTCACTCGATGACGCCATGAAATGCGGATAACGTCAATCTCATTAAACACTTACGGGTCCTCTCGATTCGTAAGGAAGAAAACTCTCTTATAAGATCCTTACGACTTATAAGGGAAAACACAATTAGGAATTCTCACGATCCCTAAGGAGAAAATACACCTACGAGATCCTCTCAACTCGTAGAGAGAAAGTCTTTATGAGACCCTCACGGCTCATAAAGTTGAAAAGTCTTAGGTAGAAGATTTGAACCTGCTGCCTAAGCCATCACTACCCCTCGAAGAAGTCAAAACAAGATGCTCACCCTATCATCTGTCGGCTATGTTTGCTAAGGTGACATGCTGATAACAAAATAAAGAAGAAAGTAGAGAGATGACACAAGACATTACGAAAGAAATGTATCTTTTATTCATGAATTCAATTGGGTACAAAATACATCATATGAAAGAATAAAAAAATGAATACATTTTATTCAAAAATTACAAATTGTACAAAAAAAACAATTATTGAGAGGGAAGCGCTTTCAATGGTCCGATCAACCGCTCGCGCACTTCCCTCAGCCCCTCTTCTTGATCAGCTGTCGTGGCCAACTCTGCTTCAACCTGGGCTCGCTACTGCAAGTAAGACGAAAGTTGTTCCTCGACGGCCCGCTGAGCTGCTTCACAATCTTGTGCATCCCGCTCGACGACGTCGAGCTTCTGCCTCAGTATTAACCCGTTAGAAATGCACCGCAGAAGGCCTTCAAAAATAACTTTCAACTGGGCAGCATTCGCATCAACCTGAACATGCAGTCGAGCAGATTCGTTTGAAGTTTCTTTACATTCCTTCTGCTTTAAAGCCACTTCTTGTTCAAGATGGCGGAAGTAAGAAGTACCCTGCTCGATCCACTCAGCCCGTTGAGTGCTCACAGCCCGTTGAGTGCTCACAGCCAGAATCTCAGGAGCAGGATGCCTAAGCTCAAGCTCATGCAGGAAAGCCTCAATTTCCCTGCAGTGATTAACCCAAGACTCAACGACGCCCTCACCATGAAATTTCACGAGTGTCGCCAGTATAAGGTTAACCTCCGTGGAAAAATCCGCAGCAGATGTAGGAGTCTCCACGTCGAGCTCCTCAATATAGTCGCTCACCATGCGCAGGCTATTCACGGCGCCTTTCGAGGATGGACATTTGGAAAAGGGCCCTGCCGGCATCATAATTCGAGACTCGAACGGGGTTGGAGTCGATGTGATTGCTGCAAAATAAATCATAGTCAGATGTCAGCTCAAGAAATAAAGAAAATACACAAAAAATTGAGTCTACTATACCGGCTGCAACAGGGGGCAGAGCTGGGAGTACTGGTGGCGCAACGATAGCCTCGTCCCCGCCTTTGATTTGTAAGGCTACAAGCAATACAAAGAGGGATTAGCAATAATGTGACTGCCCGTTAAAGAAAGGACGTCGTTTAGGAAAGATACTCACCGACACCACCAGGCGGACTAATCTCTGACAGGAAGGAGAAGTGTGGGTGCAGCACCTGATACAGGTGGTCAAAAAGGACTCCTGCAAGGACGCAGTAATGCAACGTCAGTACATAAATTATACAGCCTAAAAATAAGACTAATGAGTCACGAATCCGCACCTTCCAACATCTGATGGTACGAGAGAGGGTAGAGGAGGTGTTACCATCAAAGCGGTAGCTGATGGCACTGCCTCGGGTAGCGCAACCTCAACGCTCTCCACACCTGCATTAGAAACAAGATAAATACTGCCAGGAAAGATTGAAAAGGATTGCAGAATAAAAAGAAAAGCAATGACCCAAAATCTACCTGATGAGTCGCCAGTCGGAACCGCGACGAGGGCGTCACTTGATACAGCAACTGCTTCACCTTCTTCCATCGGGATGGTCTCACCTTCCGTCGCCTCATCCCCTGACTCCACGAGAGCCGTCATAATGCTTGCGACGCCAGGAGATGGCAAAGAGCCGCAGGCGGAAAGAGCGACAATCGAGGCAGTGCCCGACTCTTATGAAAGAGTGACTACCTCGGGCTCGGCGGCTGTACCCGTCTCACCCATCGTCACCTCAGGCTCGGCGGCTGTAGCCATCTCACCCATCGCATCCTCGGGCTCGGCAATGGTGGTCATCTCACCTACCGCCATCTCAGGCTCGGCGATCGTGACTGTCTCACCCGCCGCTACCTCGAGCTCGGCAATCGCAGCCATCTCATTTACCGCCGCCTCGGGTTCGGCAATCATGACTACCTCCTCTACCGCTACCCCAGGCTCAGCGGTCGCCGCCACTTCTTTGGTAAGACTCGGCCCTGCAAGATAATATATATGAGAATTGATATTTAAAACTTTGGCAACGGAACCCCGTGTCACATTACCTTGAGTTGGCCTTTCGACCGCTTCCCAAGTCGCACGTGCTGCCCGTCTATAGGCAGTGGACAAGACAGCCGGGGATTCCTCTGAAGGAGTAGGGGCAGGGGTAGCGGTGCTCGAACCAGCACCCGTAGCCAAGGCAGCACTACGCTCCCTTGCCGAGCGCATTCGGCGCTCCCTTTCCGCTCGGGCCGTCAAAGCGGATCTTCTGGACGCCTCCAACAATAGAACGTCATCATCCACGCCAAGGGTTACCTATGGAGCCGTTATAGCTTCCGTCATCGGTCGTTTGAGTAAAGCCTCTTTCGGCAGTGCTGAAGAGGCCGGGACTTCGGTGGCCGGCTCGAGAAGAATCTCCGCATCACCTTGCGGGATTGGCATTGTGGTCCCTGCGATAAGATAAAGAAGGGGTTAGATTGTCCATAAGAAAGGAGAATGAAGATGCAATGAGCCGAGACATACCAATGCCCAACAAAGCGCGATTCCTCTCCTCCTCCTCAAAGGTCCTAAGAGAAGCCGCCAGAGCCTCTTCAGTGGTAAAGCCTGTTACAGAAGGAAAAATGTCAGTCAAGACATGATAACAAAAATAAAAATATAATGCAATAACAGAAGGTGTGACTGGTGTTTACTTGATTGCACGAGGGTGGCTATTTCCGCTTGGTGGCTTGCGGATCGCACAGAAGCTGCAATAGCGGCCTCGAGATCAATATCTTCCGGTGCTATGAAGAGACCTTCGTTGGTCCCATATTCGCTCAGGCCCTCGTTATAAGGAGCCTGAGGCTCCAGGCCGAGTACAGCATCTAGAGAGAGGACCGACTTCTTCTTCCTCTTCTGCGCGCGAGCTCCAGTCGCAGCAAGCACAAGCTTACGCTTAGTGGGCACTTTGGGGCGACGAGTCCCGATATCTGAGCCCACGCCAGATTCGGGGGAAGCTACATTTACCGTCTCCGCGGGAGCACGGGACACCGGTGGTACATCCACCGTCTCCACGGGAGCACGGGGCACTGGTAGCTCAGGCCTATCACCAGGGACTTCAATCACGGCAGCTTCTCTGAGCGAAGGAAGGACAATCGTCCATCGCTTCAAAGGGAGGTTCCGGTCACTAGCGGGGGGTGCACCCTTGCGGTCGAGTAGCAGCCGCTTCTCCTCCCTGATAACAGCACCCGTTGCATGTTGATACCAGGCCACGTGTACGTTAAGAGTCCTCGGGATGCAACTCAGTTCACTGATAAAGAAGTGAGATCCCATATTTAAGCGCATGAAATGATGCAACGCGCCCCGCATTCCCTCTTCAGTGGCAACGGGTTCTACCAAGAAAGCCTCCAGCGGGATTCCCTGATTATAACTCAGCTGCTGGGCAAAATGATGGGGGTTGTATCTCATGAATAGCGCCGCATCATTTTGCCTGAATACAAGAAAGCCCGGCCTGATGGAGTACAAATGGAGAATCTCCCAGGCTTTTAACACGGAGGCCCCGTCCTTAAAAATGTCTTGTAGTGACAGCACCGCCTTTGAAGTTTCCTGGCCGATGGTCAAGACTTTGTTTGTGAAAGACATACCATCTCCGACCGTGCACGGACGAAGGAGCAAGCCCCTAGCTTCCCGCTGTGACGGACTCACGATGGAGGCATCAACCAGCCGCATAATCCGAGGGAACTTGCATCTCTCGTAAAACGAAGGTCTCTTGTGAATGCCAAAAACCCCGAGCACGTGCATCTCCATCCATGAAATGAAGTAATGCATCGGGAAGTTGGCAGGATGTACCCTCGGTTCAGTGGTATCCGCCGCTACACTAAGACCATGGTATAAGTAGGCTAACCCGGCGATCCCGATTGCCACTTGTATTCCGGAAACCATGCGATACGCGGGGTAGAAGACGGAAGGCCTCATGTAACGAGGATGCATAGGGAGCGCGAACCAGCTCAACCATGGCCCAAGAAACCCGAGAAAAAAATGCCTCTTCATCAATGCCTGGGGCGGCAATCTCTGACAGAGGGATGATCGCAGCGTCAGGAAGAAAGAAGCCCTTCTAATCAGCTTCCAGTACCGGCTGACGGTCCAAGCCAAAGCCGAAGGGATCATCGGGCTTAGCAAACTTTTCACCTCGTCGTTGTTGGGGTAAAAATTTACACCCCGGTTGACCAAGTCAAAATCCAAGTCAACCCCAAGCCCAGACCCAGTGGGCCCATGCCCGGGGCGAGCCCGAACATGAAGCGGCCGGCCTCCCCCCATGCCAAGATAAAAATTTTGTAATAAATAATTTTGTTGCATTTTCTTTTATTTTATTTTATGGATAAATGTAAGAAAATGGGCATAAAGCCAAATTTTTGTAAAGCCCATGGCTTATGTGTAAAAAGAAATGGCACATGAGCCATGGAATAGGCAAAATGCCATTTTTTGAAGCCCAAGGGGCTATGTGTAAAGTGTATAGCCTATAAAGGCAAAGATAATGAAATATCTCGACAACTTTTTCTCTCTCCAAAAAAAAAGTTTTAGATCTGAGATCTTTCTTCCTTCTCCAAGGTTCCAAAACCTTCTTTTTTTTTTGAATTAAATCAAGAGTTTTACTCTTCCTTTTTCAAAACAAATTAGTTTTTCACCACAAAACCCACAAAGGGGAACTTGGATCTGTCATCAGATCTTAAAAAGGAGAGATTTTGAGATTTCACGTCTCTTGATCTTCAAGATCCAGCAAGCAACAGGAGGAAGAAGAAGAACCACTTCCGTTAAACCCAAAACACATTCAGGAGCCCGACTCCTCTCTGATTTCTCTTTTGAGAAATCTTTTTTTCAGGCTAAAAGCCTCTTATCCTCGCCGGCGCGCAGCGCTCATGCGCAAAGCGCCCATGTGCCGACACGTGGCGCGCGCGCTTGCGCTCCAGCGCGCAGCGCAAGTGCGCAAAGCGCCCGCGTGCCGACACGTGGCGCGCGCGCTTGCGCACCTGCGCGCTTGCGCAAGGGCGCAAAGCGCCCGCGTGCCGACACGTGGCGCGCGCGCGCTTGCGCTCCAACGCGCATTGCGCAAAGCGCCCGCGTGCCGACACGTGGCGCGCGCGCTTGCGCACCTGCGCGCAGCGCTCATGCGCAAAGCGCCCATGTGCCGACACGTGGCGCGCGCGCTTGCGCACCTGCGCGCAGCGCTCATGCGCAAAGCGCCCACGTGCCGACACGTGGCGCGCTTGCGCCTGAGCACACAGCACCTAAGCGCACAGCGCTCAAGGCGCTGGCCCCACACATCCCTTGGATGCCTTTTCCCCCTCTTTATATGTACATACATATACATATGTATACAAATTCACACATATACATACTCCGCAACATTCTCCCCCTCCAAAAAAATTTTCGGGCCGGGGCGCTGCCCCGAACCCCGCAAGGGGGCTGCTAGCCCCCTTGACCCCCAGCCCGCTATCCGGGTAGCGGGACCCCCGTAAAAACTCTGCGTGGCTCCCGATATATCCAAAACCCCCCCTTTTTTCAAAACAAAATACATGTACACTGCACATTGAGTTCGCATGACCAGTTTAACCCGTCAATCGGAGGTTCTCTCGCTCCAAAGGCGAGGGGTAATTAACGGCAGCTTAGTATGCGGCTGCCGGAGATTCGGATCCCCACAATCATTAAACCCCAGCCTACCCTAGGCAGGGGGAATCTGTAGTACGCCTGACAAGCGTGCGCGTATTCCCATCTCAATGGGGTGACGAAAAACACCCTACAGATTCTGGCACGCCCGGTGGGACAAATCTCTCCTCCCATATTTCGGGTTAAACATTCATGTGAACTCAATCAATACACATATCGATTGCCTATACTGAAATGATGTTTTTTTTCTTCCGTGCAGCAATCAACCTTCGACAACAATGTCTCCCCAGACGAATTCAGCTTCCAACGTGATCCCGATTCCGTACGTGGTCAAGATCAACGCTCGTGTGGTTCTCCCCGCAAGCCTCAGTCGACAGTGGGAAGAACCGCCCCGCCAGTTTGGCTCCGTCATCATCTACCCTGCCGGAAGCGCTCATCTGGCGGAAATCCCGGCGGAACAGGTGGCCAAGCTGGTCCCAAGAGGCAGGAGGCCGAATGTCGTGATCGCCAAGGTACCACAACCGAAACTCAAGACAGCGTGTGAACGATTCTCTGGTGCTCCAGCGGGGGGTAAGAACTCCGGTACAAAGGGCAACATCCAATGTTGCGGACGAGCTCAGGCGATTACTCCAACAAATGCACAATCGAACGTATCTCCAAGGCCCTCCATCGCCCGGTCTGCGACGTCTTCCCAAAGAGCTGAACTCTGCTAGGTGCTTAGAACAGAAAAGTTAAGGCAGAAACGGCTCAGGTATCGAGCCAACAAGAGGGCCAAGGCTTCAGCCAAATGGAATCGTGTGAAGTTCCAAGTGCAGGGTTGCCCCGCGACGATGGCTGAGTCGGACGTGAGAATCAGCAATTCCTTCGAGCCTCTGAAGTGGGTTCAGAAAAATGCCATGACCGCCAGAATTAGGAAGACAGCGGTCCGAACAATGTTACAAAGAGACGTGTCCCGGCCCCAACAGAAAAGGTATGACACTGTCTCTTCAAGAGTCTATCAGGCGCTCTGTGCCGCACGAAAGCAGTGGGGCAAACCCAGAAAAGAAGCGCCAGCACCATTCAAAAACCTGGTTAGGCCAGCCGCCTTCAATCGACTACCAGCTACCGAAGCAAGGGGGTCAAGACAGCGATCCGTGAAATCAGCTTCCAATGATAGAAAGACGGCCGGAAACATCATCCATACGGTCTATATGGCGGGCGGACGCCCCAGCGACAACCTTCGCAGCAAAAGCAAGGATGGGGCCACCACATCCCAAGCCCAATCTAGCCTGAATGTGGTCGCCGCCGCTCAAGAACAGACGCCCCAGCTGGATGAAGAAAACCCTCTCGATGAGGATGATAGGCAGAAAGACCCCTCGGTCCACACAGAGTCAAGCTCGGACAGCGAGGAAGAGCCGACTTTCCGCCCCAGGACTGCGGAGCAAGAGCTGCTTCAAGAGCTTCGAAAACAGCTCAGGAGCAAAGATAAAGAGATGTCCAAGCTCTATTCGAAGATTGGCGACCTAACAAACGTGGTGATGCAGCTTACGGCTCAAATTGCTCGAGCACCTCCCAATCAAGCACAAGCCGCTACTAATCAGCCGGGTGATGACAATCCGAGGCAGTCAATGCCTGTTCCTTTGGGACCAAGACTGGTCGAGCCGCATGAAAGCCGGCCACATTCCGCTTCTGGGGACGCCTTGGCCCCAGATAATACTATCCCGCTAACACAGGATCGGATAATGGATTTGGTCATCAGCAAGGTTAAAACATTGGTGGCCGAAGCTGAAGCTCAGAAAGAAATCGACATTAGCGGGCGGCCATATCCCGCGCAGTACGATCTGATTGAGTTCCCAAGCGGCTACGTTATTCCTAAGTTCGGAAGATTTGATGGAACGGGGAATGCAAATCAGCACGTCGCCCACTTCAAAGCATCGTGCGGAAATACAGGGGGCAATGACGTGCTCCTTCTTCGTCAGTTTGTCAATAGCCTGACCGGCGTCGCCTTCGACTGGTATGCGAGTATACCGGACGGGTCCGTCATTACCTTTGCCCAAATGGAGTCCCTGTTTCGGCAAAGGTTCATGAGTGTCAGTGATAAAATCTCCATTGCCGACCTTGTGAGGACCAAGCCGGGGAAGAATGAAAGCAACACCGACTTTATTGCCCGATGGCGTAATCTCACGGTCAAGTGCGAACCGCCGCTGGAGCAGGACCAGTCCGTCAGCCTTCTCATTGGGAACCTCAGCAATTGGATGGTTCCATTCTTGTATACAGCGGGCCTCAAGACATTTCAGGAGCTAACCAAGAAAGTCCAAATGCTGGAATGCTCAAAGCAAGAGTCCCCGCAGGACTCTCAGAGAGACAAAACTTGGAAAAGCAAGCGGGACGACAACCGTAGAAGCGGGAGTTCCAGCAGTACCAATGTCTTCAATGCGTCCGACAATGAAGAAAAGCGAAGGGCGGCCGAATCCAAAACTAACCGGTCTCGAAAGCCATTGCTGGGAGGAGATGGGCCCTCTCTAGAGGAGAAAAAGAACAAGGTTTACTCTTTCAGAAGGGACAAGGTCCGCAAGATATTTAAAGATGCCTTGAACAACGGCCTACAATTGCCGGAGTCGAAAAGACCCCAAGAAGCAAAAATGACCGACAATCCTCTGTATTGCCCGTACCACCGAGTAGTGAGCCATGCGATCGAGGATTGCTATATCTTCAAAGACTGGGTCGAGAAGCAGTACAAGGCTGGAGAGATCGAGCTGTCCAAAAGCGTGTTGGTGAACAATCAAGTTGCGACCGCCAACTTTATACAGACAGAAGTTGAAGCCTTCTGGGAGCAGATAGCTGAACCCGCTGCCCCGACAAACGAAACCGACTCATCGCAGCCTCCGTGGAGTACGCGCATATCTAATAAGACGAAGAAGATGCTAAAGCTGCTTCAGAAAGAGCCCAGGATGGAATGGGAAGGACAGAAGAAGCCTACCAGTCCAGCTGCCAATGCGGCTCCTTCAGGCTCAAAATCCAAGAAGCTCAAGAAAGAGAAAAGTGCAGCTCGGCGCGAAAAAGAGTCTGCAGGGAGATCGACCATTCAAAAATATATCGATTCCCTTGAAGAATATGAACAAAAGGAAAGAACATTGATTCAATTGAAGGAGTTCTTCCCTGTACAAGCGGCTGAAATTCTGGAGGAGTTAGAAGAAGACCCCAATGAAGAGATCCCAGTAGTGACCTGCTACGCCATCCATCTTGGCAGTGACTCGGAAGAGGAGCTCTGTTTTCCCGAAGAGGATGAGGAGCTCGCCACAACGGCCAATCAAATCCAGCTTAGAAGCGGCAGGGCTCTACCGCAAAATCAGGGCAACGCCCTAAAAGGGAAGGAAAAACAAGTCGCTAATGAAGAAGATGGCAGAGAACCGGCTGATGAAAACATAAGTCCTTCCTCGGTGGACTATAATGTCTTGGCACATCTCCGGAAGCTTCCGTCTCTCCTGAGCATCTACGACGCCTTGGTCCTATCTAAGGAGCTTAGAGATGTTCTCATTCACGCTCTACAAAACCCCGAGCGGTATCAGGCTCACTTTGCGGAAATTAATATGAAAGAAGCCCAGCATGCTTTGCATGCCGCCGCAGTCACATTTAAGGATGAAGACTTGCTACTGGGAACGGCTGAGCATAATCGTCCGCTTTACGTGACCGGGTACAGCGACGGAGATCGAATTAATCGCATATTGATTGATCCGGGGTCCTCAGTGAACATCATGAACTTGCGAACTCTGAAGAGTTTATCAATGGACGTCCGACACCTGTCAAGGGAAAGGATTGTCATTCAAGGCTTCAACCAAAATTGCCAGCAAGTTCTAGGGTCCATAGCTCTGCCAATCAAATTCGGAGATCTGCAAACTGAAGCTAAGATATACGTGATCGACGCCGACACGTCTTATAAGATTCTCTTGGGGCGGCCATGGCTCCACGATTATGGCATCATTCCGTCAACTCTCCATCAATGCATGAAGTATACTGAAAATGGTGAAGAAAGACGCATTGACGGAGACATCCAGCCGTTCGGTGTGCATGAAGTCCGCTATGAAGATTCTCGGTACTTTATGAACCACCAAAATGCTAAGCCACAACTGACCGAAGATAGACCGGCCCCAAGACCCAAAAGCAAATCTGCGCCGGCTGTCACTTTCAAAAGTAACAACGCCCAAGTGCGCCCGTATTTCGGCAGCGACACTGATGAGTCCGACGCTGGAAGCCCGTCCTTCCGCAAAACTCGCCCTCATTTCGGCAGCAATACGGACGAATCTGTTACTGAAAGCCCATCTAGCAGTAAAGTCCGCTCTCATCTTGGCAGCGACACTGAAGAGTCAGAAGAGGAGGACCTGTCGTGCAACAGCGGTGTAGATTGGACCCCCACGCAACAAGCGAAACTACGAGAGACCTTTGAAGTTGCAGAAGGGTCCCTAGCCGTTACAAAGGTACCAGAGCAAATGTGCAAAGAGCTCGATGCATTATCAATCTCCACCGTGGACCAGCTGAAAACTTTCTACGTTCCCGGGAGGAAAAGTGGACAGAAGGGCATCTTGTTTTATGGGTCAAACCCCGTTGCGCACCCGGACGATTTGTCTGTCGCATGCCTTCCATATGAGAGAGGCATAAGAGCCGTCCTCAATCCCAGATACTATGCGCCCGAGATGCGGGAATACTTTAAGAAGTGCGGATGCCGGTTATATCAAACGGAGTCCGAAGCAAAGTTTTACGAAGGGCTATGGCATCCGCCCCAGGTCCGAGCATTCATCGATGGACGAATTCCAGATAGACGGGGCATAGGCTACATTCAACCTAATTCCAAAGCGTGCTACATGATCCATGTTGGTGAGGCCAGCGAAAGATCAAATGATGACGACGAGATAGCCGAGCCAGAAGAAGCTCCTCAAGAGCTCGAAGATGGCGGACAAGCAACCTTTGACGAGCTAACCGAGATTGACTTAGGAACGCCCGATAATCCAAGGCCGACCTACATCAGCTCGCTCTTGTCAGAGGAAATGAAAGCGCAGATAATCGCCCTGCTGCATGAGTTCGTCGACTGCTTCGCGTGGACATACAAAGAAATGCCTGGCCTTTCCCCTGAAGTGGCCGTACATAAGTTGGCTATATCTCCTGATGCTAAGCCAGTCAAACAAGCTCCTCGAAGAATGAGAAGGGAACTAGAAGAAAAGGTCATCGAGGAAACTAAGAAGCTCATCGATGCCGGCTTCATCAGGGAAGAGAAATACGCAGACTGGATCGCATGCATAGTCCCAGTGAAGAAGAAAAATGGGCAGATCCGAGTTTGTGTCGATTTCAGGGATCTCAACAAGGCATATCCTAAAGACGACTTTCCGCTACCGGTCATGGAAATGATGGTCGATGACACCTCAAATTACGAGCTGTTCACCTTTATGGATGGCTCGTCTGGATATAATCAGATCAAGATGTCGCCTGAGGATGAGAAGCACACAGCATTTCGAACCCCGATCGGAATATATTGCTACAAGGTAATGCCATTCGGACTGAAGAACGCAGGTGCTACATATCAAAGGGCAATGACTAATATCTTTGATGACCTAATCCATAAAGTCGTCGAATGCTATGTTGATGATCTGGTCGTCAAGACTAAAGCCAAGGCCGATCATATCCAAGATCTTAGGACCGTTCTGACCAGGCTGAGGGAATACGATCTGAGGATGAATCCTTTAAAGTGCGCTTTTGGCGTATCATCGGGAAAATTCCTGGGCTTCATAGTTCGACATCGAGGGATCGAAGTTGACCCATCAAAGATAAAGGCCATCATGGAGATGCCCCCTCCGAAGAGTCTGACGCAGCTAAGATCTTTTCAAGGCAAGCTTGCTTATATACGGAGGTTTATCTCAAATTTATCAGGGAGATGTAGGCCCTTCTCAAAGCTCATGAAGAAAGGAGCTCCTTTTATCTGGGATGCCGAATGTCAAGTAGCGTTCGAAAGCATCAAACAATACTTGTTGCACCCTCCAGTGCTGGCCGCTCCTATTCCAAATAAACCGTTGATTCTCTACACTGCCGCGCTGGACGAGTCACTCGGTGCGCTCCTTGCCCAGAATAATGAGGAGGGAAAAGAAAATGCCCTCTACTACCTCAGTCGAACTCTAGTCGGGGCGGAACACAACTATTCCCCAATCGAGAAGCAATACCTGGCTCTGATATTTGCTGTGAAGAAGCTGAGGCACTATCTGCTTGCTCATCGGGTTATGCTGATCTCCAAGGTCGACCCGCTCAAACACTTGATTACCAGAGCGAGCCTAGCCGGCAGAATGGCAAGATGGGCTGTTATGCTACTCGAGTTTGACATAGTTTATACTCCTAAGAAAGCAGTAAAAGGGCAAGCTCTAGCAGACTTTCTCGCTGCTCATCCCATGCCAGAAGGGTCGCCGCTAAATTGTGAGTTACCCGACGAACAAGTGCTGCACCTCGAGGAAGATGAGCCATGTTGGGAGCTCTACTTCGGTGGAGCCTCGTCAATAAGGACCTCCAGTAAATCAAGCATCCCGGAGATAAAAGCGGGGATAGGATTGGTATTCATCACGCCATCAATGGGAACCCTACGGCGTTCTTTCTCTCTCATCGAGCCTCGAACGAACAACGAAGCTGAGTATGAAGCTCTGATAGCTGGTTTGGAGCTCGCCATAGAAATGGAAATCCTTCGGCTACGGGTTTACGGTGACTCCCAGCTTGTCGTCAACCAAGTAAGCGGCGACTATAAGATATACAAACCCGAGTTAGCTCGGTACAGAGGTCGAGTGGTGGAACTCATGAAACGGTTCACTCATGTTGAACTAACGAGAGTCCCTAGAGCGTTGAATGGAAAGGCTGATGTACTCACTCGCTTGGCCAAGGAGCTGGCTGATCCTGACATGGACGAAATTCTGATCACAGTCAGGAGCCGGCAAATTCTACCCCCAGTCTCTCTACGAGAAGAGGAAAGCATGGAACAGAAGAGCAGTCCTACGGAAGAAGCTTCGGTCATCCAAGACGAGCCCGATTGGAGAGAACCCTTCATAGAGTACCTCCGATACGACAAGCTGCCCGAAGAAAAATCTGCGAGAATTCAGCTGAAGAAAAGAGCTCTCCGATACGTGTTTGTAAATAACACGTTATACCGCAGGTCATATGACCAACTCTGGCTCAGGTGCCTGTTATCGGCCGAAGCCCAAAAAGTCATGAAAGAAGTTCACTCAGGCGTTTGCGGTGCTCACCAATCTGGCCCCAAGATGCGACTGCAAATTAAACGGCTTGGGTATTACTGGCCCACCATGATACGGGATTGCGGAGAGCATGCAAGGAAATGTTATATCTGCCAAATTCACGGTGATTTTATTCATAAGCATCCCAATCCATTGCATCCTACAGTGGCGTCGTGGCCCTTCGAAGTCTGGGGCACCGACATTGTTGGCCCAATTGATCCTCCGTCATCTAAAGGCCACCGGTTCATACTGGCCACGACAGACTACTTCTCCAGATGGGCTGAAGCTGTCCCGCTAAAAGAAGTCAAGACAAAAGATATTCTGACATTCTTCCAGCATAATATTCTATACCGCTTCGGTACACCAAGAAGAATCATTTCTGACAACGGGCCTTCTTTCAAGAGCTTCAATGTCTCAAGGTTCGCTACTCAGCACAAGATAGACTGGAGATATTCCTCCATCTATAATCCAAGAGCCAATGGGCTAGCAGAAGCCTTCAATAAGACTCTATGCAAGCTCCTGAGGAAAAATGCTTCAGCCAACAAGAGAGACTGGAATCTCAAACTTCATGAGGCGTTGTGGGCATATCGTACCACGCACCGTACTCCAACTCAGTCCACTCCATACTCATTGCTCTTCGGAGTGGAGGCGGTCCTCCCCCTCGAAGTCGAAGTTCCAAGCTTAAGAATGGCCATTCAGCATGAGTTGACGGAGGAGAAAAACGTGCTCCTTCGACTTGAAGAACTCGATGCCCTCGAAGAAAAGAGGCTCGCGGTACAGCAAAATCTGGAGCTATACCAAGCCCAAATGTCACGGGCCTATGACAAGATAACCCGTCTCCGCGTTTTCAAGAAAGGTGAATTGGTGTTGGTCCTCAAAAGACCGATCATCCCCAATCGACATGCCAAGGGAAAATTCGAGCCAAACTGGGAAGGACCATACGTCATTGAGAAAGTGTTCGACGGAGGATCCTACCAACTAATAAGTGCCGAGGGAGAAAGGCCCATGCCACCCATCAATGGCCGATATCTCAAGAAATACTACACGTAAATGCTCCAAGTCGCAGGCAAATTGAGCACATCAGCCCTACGGTCTGGATCAGACATCCTGCAAAACCGTATACAATCCACGGGCGTAAATGACCCCTATCTCTCCCAAATTCTGCTGGTGAGACTACTTTTAAAGCCCCACCAGCGGCAAAAAAAAGAGAACAAAAAAAAAGAAAGAAAGAAAAAAGAGAAAATAAAAAGAAAAATAAAAAGGTATGTCCACAAGCAAAACGGGCACGGATGAAAACCCGAAAGGGCTCCGTGAGTAAAAACAGCAGGACTACCGGCGAGTCTGCGAAAACCCGAAAGGGCGCAAACTCGTGAAAAGAGATGAGATACACTCGCAAAGTCCTCTCGACCTTGTGAGGAGAAAACCCCTGCGTGAGATCCTTACGACTCACAAAGGAGCAACACGCTTAGGAATCCTCACGATTCCTAAGGAGAAAATACACCTGCGGGATCCTTACGACTCGTAGGGAGAAAATGCTTTTATGGGACCCTCACGGCCTATAAAATTGAAAAGCCTTAGGTGGTAGGGACTCAAACCTATCTCCTAAGCCATCGTTCCCCAATGGGCAACGGCAAATGATGATTCGCTCCTGGCATTTCGCTTCAGTGTTAGCGGTGCTGATGCCAACCAAAAACCCAAATCCCAAGTCCTCCCGCGGCGAATGATGAGTCGCTCCTGGTATCATATTCCAGTGTAGCGATGCAGACGCCAACCAAATTCCAAATCCCATACCCCAACGGCGAATGATGAGTCGCTCCTGGTACCACATTCCAGTGCAGCGATGCAGACGCCAACAAATCCCTGAAATCTTTCCGGCCCTACGGTCTGGATCATACATCCTGCAAAACCGTATACAATCCACGGGCGTAAAACAACCCCAATCTCTCTCATGTCCTACCGGTGAGACCACATTCAAAGTCCCACAAAAAAATAAAAAATAAAAAAAATTAATAAAAAGGATGGTATGTCCACAAGCAAGAGGGGCACGGATGAAAACCCGAAAGGGCTCCGTGAGTAAAAACAGCAGGACTGCCGGCGAGTTTGTGAAAACCCGAGAGGGCACAAACTCGTGAAAAAAGAAATGAAATGCACTCGCAAAGTCCTCTCGACTTTGTGAGGAGAAAATTCCCGCGTGAGATCCTTACGACTCACGAAGGAGCAACACACTTAGGAGTCCCCACGACCCCTAAGGAGAAAATACACCTACGGGATCCTTATGACCCGTAGGGAGAAAATGATTTGTGAGACCTTTACGGCTCATAAAATGGAAAAGCCTTAGGTGACAGGGATCTAAACCTGTCTCCTAAGCAACCAAATCCAAATCCTCTCGGGGCAAATGATGAGTTGCTCCTGGCATTATTCTAGTGCAGCAATGCAGATGCCAAACAAAAACCAATTCCCAAACCCTGTCATGACAAATGATGATTCGCTCCTGGTACCATATTCCAGTATAGCGATGCTGATGTCAACCCAAATCAATATCAACAAGTCAACTTCCACTCCGACACCGCAAGAAGCGGAGCAAGTCAAGTATACCCCTGACATTGCAAGAAGCGGAGCAAGTCAAATCAAGCATCGACCGTCCACGTCGCTAAAAGGGCAGCATCGACCGTCCACGTCGCTAAAAGGGCAGTACCGACCGTCCAAGTCGCTAAAAGGGCAGCAACGACCGTCCACGTCGCAAAAAGGGCAGCACCGACCGTCCAAGTCGCTAAAAGGGCAGCACCGACCGTCCAAGTCGCAAAAAGGGCAGCATCGACCGTCCAAGTCGCTAAAATGGCAGCACCGACCGTCCAAGTCGCAAAAAGGGCAGAACCGACCGTCCACGTCGCTAAAAGGGCAGCATCGACCGTCCACGTCGCTAAAAGGGCAGCACCGACCGTCCAAGTCGCAAAAATGGCAGCACCGACCGTCCAAGTAGCGAAAAGGGCAGAACCGACCATCCACATCGCTAAAAGGGCAGCACCGACCGTCCACATCGCTAAAAGGGCAGTATCGACCGTCCAAGTCGCAAAAAGGGCAGAACCGACCGTCCACGTCGCTAAAAGGGCAGCACCGACCGTCCAAGTCGCAAAAAGGGCAGCGCAGGATTCCTACAAAGCGGGAACCAGATAACTCCGGGCCAGGGAAAACGTCTATCACGGACACTCCGTCTCGGAGACATGTCAAGCAACGACCGTCCATGTCGTAAAAAGGGCAGTGCCAGCTTCCCAAAAAGCGGGAACCAAATCAAGTCGCCTCCACGTGAAAGAAGATCCATCAATTTCATGCACACGACCCACATATGTGGTGCGCATTTATTGATGGGGGGCAATTTGTTGGGGTAAAAATTTACACCCCGGTTGACCAAGTCAAAATCCAAGTCAACCCCAAGCCAAGTGGGCCCAAGCCCAGACCCAGTGGGCCCATGCCCGGGTCGAGCCCGAATATGAAGCGGCCGGCCTCCCCCCATGCCAAGATAAAAATTTTGTAATAAATAATTTTGTTGCATTTTCTTTTATTTTATTTTATGGATAAATGTAAGAAAATGGGCATAAAGCCAAATTTTTGTAAAGCCCATGGCTTATGTGTAAAAAGAAATGGCACATGAGCCATGGAATAGGCAAAATGCCATTTTGTGAAGCCCAAGGGGCTATGTCTAAAGTGTATAGCCTATAAAGGCAAAGATAATGAAATATCTCAACAACTTTTTCTCTCTCCAAAAAAAAAGTTTTAGATCTGAGATCTTTCTTCCTTCTCCAAGGTTCCAAAACCTTCTCTTTTTTTGAATTAAATCAAGAGTTTTACTCTTCCTTTTTCAAAACAAATTAGTTTTTCACCACAAAACCCACAAAGGGGAACTTGGATCTGTCATCAGATCTTAAAAAGGAGAGATTTTGAGATTTCACATCTCTTGATCTTCAAGATCCAGCAAGCAACAGGAGGAAGAAGAAGAACCACTTCCGTTAAACCCAAAACACATTCAGAAGCCCGACTCCTCTCTGATTTCTCTTTTGAGAAATCTTTTTTTCAGGCTAAAAGCCTCTTATCCTCGCCGGCGCGCAGCGCTCATGCGCAAAGCGCCCACGTGCCGATACGTGGCGCGCGGGCCTGAGCGCACAGCACCTAAGCGCACAGCGTTCAAGGCGCTGGCCCCACGCATCCCTTGGATGCCTTTTCCCCCTCTTTTTATGTACATACATATACATATATATATATATACAAATTCACACATATACATACTCCGCAACATTCTTCCCCTCCAAAAAAATTTTCGGGTTGGGGCGCTGCCCCGAACCCCGCAAGGGGGCTGCTAGCCCTCTTGACCCCCAGCCCGCTATCCGGGTAGCGGGACCCCCGTAAAAACTCTGCGTGGCTCCCGATATATCCAAAACCCCCCATTTTTTCAAAACAAAACACATGTACACTGCACATTGAGTTCGCATGACCAATTTAACCCGTCAATCGGAGGTTCTCTCGCTCCAAAGGCGAGGGGTAATTAACGGCAGCTTAGTCTGCGGCTGTCGGAGATTCGGATCCCCACAATCATTAAACCCCAGCCTACCCTAGGCAGGGGGAATCTGTAGTACGCCTGACAAGCGTGCGCGTATTCCCATCTCAATGGGGTGACGAAAAACACCCTACAGTCGTGACAAAATCTCCGGGCGAAGAAAACGGGCAATGAAGTCCGCAAAACTGACCCCCCGGCCTCCGAATTCCAGGAAGAGGCTCTCGTACATGTTCAGCACCTTTATCAGACTAGGGAACTGGTGCTGGATGGCGTTCTCTAGCGTGAGGCCCATCACCACTGGCTTGGTGGCAAAAACATATTCATCCGGAGGAAGCAGCTCCTCGTAGTGCTCCCCCCTGACCGGTAGACCGGAAACCTCGGCAAATTCTTCCAAGGAAATGCAAACCTCTCTGTCTAGTAGAAGGAAGGTATGGGTCGGGATATTCCACTGCTCCAAAAACGCCTTGATCCACCATGTGGGAGGTGCAAAATATTGGAACAACGAAGCGTAGACCGCAGGGTATAGGCCGAGCTTTAGCAGCTGCGATTTCTTCGCCGACAAGATGTACCGGGCCCACTGCAAGTACCCAGCCGGAGGACGGGGAGTTAGCCCGATGTTGTAGGGTTGTCCCCAAAGGCGCGACTCGCCCTGGCATATGCACCGCCCCAGGGTGTCCAAAGCCGCCGGCGGCTGCATGGGTACGGCGGCGATCGAAGGTTGAAGAAGACCCTCCGAAGTCCAATTGACAACCTCCACGGCATAGTTCACAGGGGGTGCATCCGCATACAGGATCGCTGAGATAGGTTCTGACGGCGTCGCACAAAAGAAGCTTCGACGACCTCTGATAATCTGGTCGTACCATCTACCCCAGAAGTGAAGTTTTTTGTGTTCTGGTTCATGGTCTCGGATGAGCGCGAGAACCTCCCGGTCCACGGGTGCCTCAGGAAATCCTCCTTCTGAACAAACGAACGGGAACGAAATATCGAAAGACATATCACCTGCAAAAAGGGGGACAGAAGTCAACTGTCAGTACTATAATTTAATTTTAAATTTTGACGGTACTTTAAAGTTTGCACCACACTGCAATGCAGTGGAAAGGGGACCAAAGGGGGACCTACAAAATCTAGATGACAATTCATAAATTAATAATTAATAAAACAGTCTCATCATTGGATGAGACTGTTAATTAATGAGAAATCCTCAAGAAAATTCTCATTGAATGAGAGATCCCTCGGGAAAAGGAGATAATCTCCCTTTGAGAGCAAAGCTCTATGACAGAGTGACACTTGTCAAACTCTGATCATGAAGAAATAAAATTCCTTAAAGAGCATGGCTCTATAATGATGATGGAAAAATCCATCAGAAAAGAATTAATTAAAATTAATTTTATGAATTAAAAATTCTGGGACTTTCAAGATCCATGAAAAAACCCTTAAGAGTTCTTCATCAAAGATTAAGAAATCTACATGTTATCAAAAGAGCAGAGCTCTGATTCATGGGCTAAGAAACCCAAGAAAAGATCTGTTTAGATCTATGGGTTCATGAGAGCAAAGCTCTGCTAATGAAACCCTAAATGGGTTTTCTTTAGATCAAAGATCTATGAAGAGCAAGGCTCTGCTAATGGGTAAACCCTAATTTATTAAAAAGTTCTTAACTTTACCTAAGTTTTGACAGAGTTTTACTCTTAAAAAAGTCTTTAAAACAGGAGAGCTATGATCTGTTGGAGAATGAAATTCTCAGAAGAGATAATTCTCAAGAAGAAGATGAAAATCATCTAAGGGACCAAAGGTCCTATTTATAGGCATTGAACCGCCTCTTCAACTTCTGAGTTGATCCAAGGGCTCAGATGCTGCCACCGCTGCACTCACGTGTGCGCCACATGAGCGCAACGGTGGGGGGGCATTTGTTTCCCCCAATCAGACCAAAACTCTGTTTTAAAATTCAAAATTTAAAATTGAAGTAACGCTTCAGATCCAGCGCTAGGCACGCTGCACGCCACGTGTCAAACACAGATGCGCTAGCGCCAGGTGCACTGCGCCCTAGGCAGCGCACCCCCAATCAGAGCAAAGCTCTATTTTAAAATTCAAAATTCAAAAATTGAAGCAACGCTTCAGATCCAGCGCTAGGCGCGCTGCGCCACATGTCAAAACACAGATGCGCTAGCGCCAGGTGCGCTGCGCCCTAGGCAGTGCACCATGAGTGCGTTAGCGCTAGGCGCGCTGCGCGCCACGTGTCAAATGCGCTTTGGGCTATTGAAAAGTGCCTTGCACTCTTGAACTACGCTTCTGCACTCCTTGGACCGGCGCTCAGCGCCAAAATGCGCCACGTGTCAACCACGTATGCAACTTGTGCTTTGCGCTTCTGAAATAGCGCACTGCGCTCATGGGCTGGCACTCAGCGCCAAGCACGCCACGTGTCACTCACGTGTACGCCACTAAACTAGCGCTCAGCGCTCATAAATTGGCGCAATGCGCTCGCTATCTGGCGCTTAGCGCCAAGCGCGACACGTGTCCTCCACGTGTGCGCTATTTGATAGAAGCGCACTGCGCTCTTTAATTGGCGTAAAGCGCCTGACGTGTCACGTGTTGCGCTGTCAGAACAAAAATTGTTCTTTAATAAAGCTCAGAGCTCTGATGAATGCTCTGCATTCAATACAAGACAAAAATTTGTCAAGATTATTAAAAGGGCCAAGTCCAAATAAAAACTCAACAGCCCTAAATAAAATGTTGAACATTTTAATCTGATTGGACTTAGCCCAATATTGGCCATAAGTCCTCAACTTATATTTAGTTGAGCTCGTCTGCTCATAAATGTTCAACAGATCTTTCAACCAATTCACACCGGTTCGAGGGTACATCTCTTTATTCCTCTGATATCTGTCGTTGTACTCCTTCAACGTCTTCAGAGAGGTGACGGGTCCCGACAACCACACATTTCACGGACTGTAGGGTCCTTAAACTCATGGACTACGATGTCCTTAAACTTCATAGACTACGATGTCTTTAAACTACGAACTGTTGGGTCCTTAAACTCATGGACTACGATGTCCTTAAACTTCATAGACTACGATATCTTTAAACTACGGACTGTGGGGTCCTTAAACTCATGGACTACGATGTCCTTAACCTCAGACTGTGGGGTCCCTTTAAACCCACGGACTATGATGTCCTTAACCTGGACCGTAATGTTCTTAAACTAACTGACCGCAATGTCCCTAAACTAAACAATAGAGCCCAATTGCTCTCTTGTTGGATCTAAACGATCCTGTTAAGTCGATCTTAGTCTAAAATTAGACTAATGTATCCTTAACAAACGTTTAAGTTGATCTTAGTCTCAAATGAGACTAACGTATCCTTAAACCCAAACCACAAACCCAAATCTAAGAAGATACGGATTTGGACTAATTCACGCCCTACGGGCGACAACATAAATTAGTCTCCATATACAATCCACAGGCAACCACAAACAGAAAAAACACCCACGACACGAAGTAACCATCTAGAGAAGGAGAAAGTTGTTACCGCGATGCGGTAGCGTAATTAACTGCAGGGGCTTGCGCCTGCAGAGAAGAGCGTCCCCATAATCAAAAACCCCTCACAATGAGGGGGAATCTGATGAAGTCTGCTACAACGACCGCATCCTTCTAAACCTCCGATACACGGTGCCATAAATCAACTTGGTATCTTCGGAGAGGTGGACAGATAAAACCAAATAGCATCTGCCCCCAAATTCAGGCAAGACGTTTGTCTTCCCAGCTTTCGGCAGTAAACACCTGTATTCCATTGTTGTTGTACCGTGGCATAAACGGTTCCTTGAGTTCCTGATACCTTAGTCTCTGGGGCAAGTGAGACTCCTCTCGTATACACTAGCATCCTTCTGTACCAAGCTACAAACAACAGCGTTAACACTAAATACAACAATATAACAATATAATACAACTTTAAAAGTTACACACACACACTCTCTCCCTGTCTATTCTATTTCTCCCTTATCTTTGGGACTTACCGAGCGATTTGTTCGCTGACGACATTCTCTTTCTTCTTCTTTGAATGTCGTCAGGTGTTTCGGACCTTCCAGAGATTGAACCTAGCACTGAAGACTTGGACCGGTTTATTAAAAATCCGGAGCTGTAGTTACATTTGTACACATTTAATTTCAGTACTTTCCTTTTCTGTTATGCCACTGTTTAGACATTGCTTTCATTCAGATGTATTTACTTTTCCATGCATTGTACAAAAAAATGTTAATAAATAAAGTTACTGTTCAATTATACCTTTTATCTCTTGTGTACATTTCTTTTATATTGCTTACATATGCTTAGCGTATATGCTTTAGAGTAAATACGTAGCAGACAGTCGCGCCCCTTCGCCGTACACCGGGAAGCGGGGCGTGACAGCTGTTGCCGAAGATAACCTGTGGGCCGTCGACCTCGTCATCTGAACCCATCAGCATGCAGTCCAAGGAAACGCAGGACCGAGTGTCCTCATCAATAGGCGGCACTGCTCCAGAATTGGCCATGGCCTGAAAAGGGAGAGCCATGATCAGATGGTGAAACACACAAAGAAAACAACCAAGGATATGGAGCATATGGAAAATATACAACAGGTAAGGACTAAAAAATCAAAATTTTGAATAATGATGCAGTAAGCAGTATAAGGAAAATGAGTGGTAAGGGGACGATACATAAATCACAACTCACAATTTTATTGCATTCGACTAAGAAGTTCAGCGGATACAAGATTTTAAACGAAACGAAACATTTAATAAAGAGTGACAATATTTTTTATTGAAACGGAAAATGTGATAACTCTGCGTCGATATCTATCTCTGCAATCTCGTAAGACAAGTCCGAATCTTGTGCTGGGTCCATATCATCCTCGAACTCGAACTATGAAACAACCAAGTCGCTCAAGTAGATGTGGAAGGTGCTGATGAATCTCTTCCTTGTAGCTCTTTCCTTCGAGGGCAACCATTGATAAGATGTTCGTCGGATCCACAAATCAAGCACTGCCCTTTGGCGCTGCGACAGTCTCTCTGAAGGTGTCCTGGTCTCTTGCAATAACCACAACGTTGGGTTCTCCGCTGCTTCTGTTGCTGAGGAACAAAGGAGCGCTTCATCCGCACACCACCTCTTCGTCTATCAGGGATTTCCCTACGATTTAGGGCTTCTGCTGGTGCTTGAGCTATTTGCCTTCTTAGTCCTTCAGCTATGAGATCGTTTGTTCGCTCCTGGGCTTCCATTAATCCTTACGGTACGCCCAAAATCCCGGCGGTTTGACTCTGGGGAGTAGGGTTGGAAGAAAAGTCGTTGGAAGCCGTGGTCCTGAAACAACAAATTTTAGGACGACATAAGGTACAAGAAATAAGGATCAGAATAAGATAAAGAATGGACAACGAAACAAGAATATATGGTGTGGCGAAACTCGAACGAGTAGAAATCAAATGTAGAACTCCAAGTCACTCAAGCAGGGTACAACATTGTAACTATGCTGCAGTTCATAATTACAATCACATAACTCTACTAAGTCACCCAAAACTCTGACGGATGGATCAAAATATGTAGCAGAACACACTATATGGATCAAGATCAAGGATAACAAGTTTACAATCTAGACCGAAAGGGTGGCTTAGATTGTCAAGCCCTACTCGGAAACTGCAATCCCAATCATAGCAAACCTGGCTCTGATACCAACAAAACCATGTCACGCCCCGCTTCCCAAAATATGAAATACGAGGGGTTAACAAGGCCAGTCATGCTCCTACGGTCGATAAAACATCCTGCCGTAGTCACACTTCGATTTCCAGCTTTACGTGGTAATCAGTAATCAATGCACAGGTAATGAGAAATGCAGTCACTAAATCAAAATAGATATAAAACTAACTAGATAGAGTCAAAGGAAAGATAACACTGGCGTGGCTGATCTAGATGTCCGCAATATCCTCGAGGTACGTCCTGTGCTGATCCGAGCTAAGTCCACTTCTCACTCTGAGCACGCATACTCAGGTCGTCAGAGCGACACAATATCAGTATATATAAATGCAAAAGTAAACACGTGCAATGATGATGAACATGAAGCAGTAAATATAAAATGATGACGCACATGAAATAATCGGTACAGGTAAATAGTAAAGTAGGTATATCAAATCAGTAAGCAATGCATGTCAATGTCACTAACCCTATCGGTCTCTAAGTCTCACTGTCCAGCTCACTAAACCTATCGTCAGTCCAAGTGTGAGAGTCAACCATACAGGAGTATCCCCAACCCAAGGGTAGGCCCCAGGGGCAAGGGAACACGGGCCCGAAACGCTCGCTAATAATTAGTAATATCACCCATATGACTCCCAGACTCGCTGTATATGCCGGCAATGAGACTCTCGAGATTCCGTTGAACTCACACTCAAACTACCCCACACCCTATGGTCTACGTCAGACCCCGATCATAAACCCAAATACTAGTCGGTCCATGACAAGTCTACGCGAGAACTGGAGACAGGATCTCCATCAAGCATGTCTCGATTGGTACCCAAGATAAATGGATAGTGTTTGATGCCTTACCTATGACACTAATATAAGTGCTTCCATAACCGTCACATACCAGTTATAGTTACACTTACATATGCCCCATAGACGTCGACAATGCAATAAATTAACTGGGTCCGCTGATTGTGTACAAGTACATGTCACTTCACTTATTCATTCACGCTTTAACACTAACGTACCTGCCACAATCAAAACACTAATACTTATCACTGGGTAATGTACACAGTCACTAGGTTACCAATATAATGACCTCTACATGATATGATGAGAATGCAATAATTACGATATGAATAAAATATCAACAACCAGTGCCCTATCACTTGCATAATTACTGTAAATCATACATGCAGAATTAAGCAAAACAATAAAAAGGGGTAAGCATTATGTTTAATTATCTGTCCATCAAAATTAGTTTCACGTCAATCGGATTTTAGATTTGCTAGTTATGGTCATTTCAATTTAAGTGTTCACTGCTGGAAATCCAGTTTCAGAACTAGAAGTCCGTTTCGTAACACGTTTTACTCCCAGTTGGGAGCATAATTTGGCGACGCTACAGTTAAATGATATGTATACTTTTGTGTTATGCTACCAACGCATCAAACGGATTATCGATAGATTCCTTTATTAGAAGTTAGGTTATGTACAAGGTGCTGGTGTAAGAGAGGTCACTGCAGAAACTGCAGAACATCACAGTATTCTAAAATAAGAATTAAATATCAAACGATGGTGAAACGACACGGGACCAGATTCATAGGTTGGATAATTAAATTACCTACGTGATCATATGGGGTTCCGCGCATTTTTAGTTTAAAGAAGTGGTATACAGGTGTTCCAAAGTCAGGGATCCAAAACGAAATGCTGCCCCAGACCGCAGTTCAGGGCCACGAATCACCTAAGTATTCATTGATATAACTTATCAAAATGCAAAGATGAATTATGGAGTACTGTATGTTTATCTGTTGGCTTCGATACGAGCCCTAGCACTCTGAGATCCGATATATAGATAATTTATTGTGATTTTAACCGTTCATCTTGTCCGAGAAAATCAGCTTTCACAAGGGTTATTGGGTTGTCGTTTTAGGGGAGGTAACCCACTTTATTTTACAGCCAAATTTATATACGATGTTCGTTAACCATGCAGGGTTTCATTGCTCATGAGTTCCGCCATTCTAAAGTAGATTTTCGCTTAAGGTCCAGCGTCAAACACTTGATTAATTAGAGCAATGTTATATAAATGTGTATCAATATATATATAGCAAATTAGCATGTAAAGCAAGTGAGGGGTTCACTTGCCTTCGGTCGCTTGATATAAAAGCGACGCCGCTGCAGAATTTGTCTCAACACACGAGACGGTGCGATGCTGGACACGGGCGTGTGGCGCGATGCGCGGTGATCCGGTACTGCACGCGGTGGTGACGCGGGCGCGACACAACCCTGGGCACGGTCTGGACTTGGTGCGTGGTCCAGGAGCGGCAGCGCGTGCACTGGATCGAGCACGGTATGGCACAGGGGCTGGCACGACGTGGCACGGGGAGTGGGTACGGAGTGCGACATGTCTGGGTACGCGGTGACATGGAGGCGGGCACTGGACCGGGCACAGTAGTGGGCACGATGTGGCACGGTGCCGGGTACGAAGCGGGAGTTGTCGTGGCATACAGGTGGGCACGGCGCAACGCGGGAGTGGTTCCGATGGTGGCACGGTGGTCCTGGGAAAGGGCACGGCCTGACACAGGCAGCAGCGACGAGAACTTGGAGACGGGGAGGTGCTCGAAGAAGTTGGAACTCGGTGGCAGTGCTCAGGTTCCGACGAGGTGGGAAGCTCGGCGAGGAGGTGTGCAGGGGATGAGTTCAGCGAAGGAGGCAGCGATGGTGCAGGGGAGCTCAGGGGCTTCAGGAGAGGTGGTTGCAATGAGAGCTGCGGGAATCGTTCGGTGGGTTTGCAGGGGTTGGTAGTGTTTTAGGAGGTGGCCGATGGTGGCTGAGTTGCTGGTGATGGAGGATGGAGAGGGGGAAGGTCGTGGCGATGACAAAGTGGTGACGGCAGGGGTTGAAGGCGATCAGCGGTGAGGCGAGGTCAGGTTCTAGAGTTGTTGCGAGGACGTGGGTTGCTGGCTTGGAGTTCACGTCGGAAGTGAAGGGGAGAGGAGGCGAGGTCGAGGGTGTCGGCGACGGTGGAGCCGGCAAGTAGAGACGGCAAGGGATGCTCGGGGGAGGAGGTGATGGGTTGGCCGGGACTTGTTGATGGAGGTTGTCAAGAAGGCCGGGGAGCTGAGATAGCGATGGGAGATGGTGAGGAGTCGAGCGGCTGCACGTCAAGGCTCAGGTGATGCAAAGGATGGGATGCTGGAGGCCGGCGGGATTGTGAGTGTCTTGGGAGTGAGAGGGAGAACGAGAGTGAGGGGGAGTGGAGAGATAGAGAGGAGAGAGAGTGATAATAGAGAGAGAGGGAGTGAACAGGTAGTGAGAGAGAGAGTGTGTGTGGGCATACGTGGGTGAGTGGGCACGGGGAGCGGGGAGAAGGACGTTGCGAGGAGGTGGAGGAGTTGGGCGAGAAAAGCGCGCGCGGGGGTAGTTGATGTGAGAGGAGCGGGGACGTGGTCGCTGGGGTGGAGCGGGTCTCGGGGGTGTGGGTGCGAGGCGTGGGCGCGCGCGAGAAGTGGTTGTGAGGGGGGAAAGGTGGGAAAAGGAAAGACGAGGGAGGAAGAAAGGAAAGCGGGTCAGGTATGGGTCGGGTGTGGGTGGAAGGGTTTGGGCCGGGATTTCTTAGGCTAGGCTTGGGGCAGAGGTAAAAAGGATTTAAAAGAGATGGGAAATGAATGGGCTGGGTTGGGTTTAGTTTAGGAAAAATTAAAGGGATTAGGTTAAATTAGGATAAGGTAAATATAATTGAATTAATTGGAAAAATATAGAAAATTCGCAGAAAATTTGGGAAGAATATTTGGAAGTTATTTATTAATATACAGTAATTATTTATAGGGACCGGGTATTACAAAAACGATGGCAAATGCCCCGCGTTCCATTAAATGAAAGTTTTAACGAACAACCAAGCCTTTAATAAAAAGACGGCAGAAATATAAAAAAAACTAAACAATAACAAAAAGAAAAACAAACCCGCTCCTTGCAAATTTTAAAGAGCATTCCGATTCGACTTTCAACATTCGCCCTAATCCGTTGTACTCGTATCTCGCTCCCTCTCATCTGCTATATCTGACGACCTCTGTCCTCGCTCTTTAGCCACCGCATGTTTCCCTTATTGAGCTTAGCTTTTTTCCTGGTCCTTACGGTCTTTGGCAAAAAAATGTAACATGGATTTGAGCCTAGAATAACATTTAATATGGGAACCGATAATATAACATCAAATTATGAATATGGAGATGTATATGCAAGAAAAATGTAACGGACGGTTTGATTGTTGTATGGAAGTCTGATAGCTGCAGAAAATTTTATATATCAAAAGAATTACGAGCAACGCTGCCATAAAATCTATTTTCTATTTCAACACCCATCTACCCCAAAAAATAAAAACAGAAATAAATTAATACACTCGTTGTCAATCCAAGACTTTCGATATTACATCCAATTATTGATTACTAGCCACATCCACGTAACCATCAAATTGTCCTTTCTTTCTTTATACTAATAGAAATTGGTACGAGGGGTAGTGAAATTTTGATGAATGGCGGTACTTGCAAATTACTACGGTTATGCCATTAGTTCAAAAGTATTGAATACATAGTGTTGGCATTTTGGAAATTAGAGTTATGCATTGAGGGTAATTATGTCAAAGGGGTTGTAGAATGCTTCTCTACAGCATGTGAGCCACTTGCTCCATCTGTTGGAGGAAAGAAAGAAGGATGTGGGCCCCACTTGCTAAAAATCACCTAACTTCTCTTCTTACTTAAATACGAAAAATAATTGTATCATTTTAATAAAACCGTTATGATTATGGTTTTTAATTTTATCTTTTTAAAATACGTTGGACTTGGGTTTTAACTGTTTTCCAGAAAAATACCATAAACTTTTTACATAAATAAACAACATCGGCTTTCATTGTTTTTTATTTTTGTGATAGCAAAACTTTACCATAATTACAGCCCTGACATCAACCCGAAACCTCATAGATTTTCGTTAAAAACCCACTAATTTTTAAAGTTTTTTAATAAATACTATGGACCTTTTTTTACAGATAAATGCTATGTATATCCAACGTTATCCGGATAAACACCATGGGGTTTGTTACAAATAACTACCATGGTCTTTCGCCATTTCCTCCCGATAATTACTATGGACTTCGTTCGATACAAATAAATACAAGGGATTTTCAATGTTTTCCATATAAGCACCATGAAGTTTATTGTTTACAAATAAATATCATGGTCTTTCACCGTTTTTCAGACATATGCCATGGACTTTGTTTCTAACTGTTTCCAGATGAACACCATGTACTTTTCCCGTATATAATTAGTGCTTTTGTTACAGCAGAACTTCATAATAATTACAGCTCTGCTATCACCCCACACTAGATTTCATTAAAATATCACAACTTTCAATTTTTCCGGAAAAAATACTACGGCCTTTGTTTTTCACTAATAAAAACGTTCAACGTTTTGGGATAATCATGGGATTTGCAAATAACGGTTATGCATATTTAGTTTTTTTCGGATAAATACCATGCACTTTGTTTGTTGCAAGTAACTATCGTGCATATTCAAAAATTTTAGGATAAATACCATGAATTTTATTTTTCACAGATAAATATCATAGACTTCCACTGCTTTTTGGATAAATGTCATTTTCACATGTTACTCCAAAAATTGCAGCATCGCGCGGGGTTACCGCTGGTATCAATTACTAGACTGCAATCCATCAGATTCAATGGTTAGCATGATCGTAAGCCGGTTTGGACAGCTAAATCGAAATCGATCTAAACCAAAATAGTATCCCTCGGTCCGAATCTAAATAACTCCAGTGGTTGCTATATATTCTTAAATTTCTTTTTTTATGGAGCCTGAACACTTTAAGGATTTAAAGGGCGATTTATTTTTCTTGGAAAAGGTAAAATTTTAAGGTTAAAACAATGCCCCTATAATCTTAAGAATAAACGAAGGCGATCATGACACCATAAAATTGTCAAAGTATACAGTCTGAGCCGTTGATCTCCTCCGTTTTCAACTGCAAAGAGCCGCATCGCTAATCAAGACCTCGGTTTCGTGGGGTTTGAAAACTGGACTCCAAAGATCGAACCATGGCTCCTTCAGCAATCAAAATGCAGTTCTCCGAACCGTGTTTTGAAACCTTGGTTGCCAAAATAGGCCCTAGTAATTGGGCTGAAGCGGGTCCCGACCATAGATATTTTTTCCACTCCCATCGAAGAGCCGAAGAAGTGAGGCGGACGTGCAGTGAGCTCATGGCGCAACGCCGCTCACACTCTCCCACACGCAACTCTCTCGCGCCTTCCCCGCTCCTCTCCGTATAAATAAAATAACCCCCCTCCTTCAATCCAGGTTTTCAATTCTCCGATCCGATCCGATCCGATCCATGGCCGCCTCCGCCACCGCCGCTCTCTGTGGACTCTCCCTCAATCGATCCCCCTCAGATCGCCGCTTCGGTGCCTCGTCGCCTAAGTTATTGGTTCTCTCTCGATCGAAGAGGATCGGCGCGAGATGCTCGCTGGCGGCGTCGCCGGAGCGAGAGCTGGAGGAGGAGGAGCTGGGGCCGGTGCTCAAGTTCGAGATGGAGGACTTCGCCGTCAGCAGCCACGTCAGCGTCGGCCTTCAAGGGCGAGTGAGCGCCTTATTTCTTTTGTGAATTTTGATTGTTTTGAGTAGCTGATGTAGCTTGATTGTTGTGGAATTAGGCGGATGAGGTGATTTTTGAGGCGACGGTTAGGGATTCGAAGAGGTGAGTGGAGTTTGTTTGATCGAAAGATTAGAGCTTTCGAAAAAGTTTGTTAATTTTTGGGAGTGATTATTGTTGCAGTCCTTTGTATGACACGAGAGTGGTGCTTAGAGAGCTGACCAGTGTGCAAGCACAGCGCAGAGGTAGACGAGCGTTAGAGGTCTGACTGGAAAAGGCTACCATTTTGGTGTAATTTTTGATGTTTATAACAGTATTAAAGGAACTTGCAAATTGTTTTAGGTCTTGAAGAAGCTGGCGCGGCGGCAGCTCATGTACCACTCTTATGCAATGCAAGTTCATGGGTACGTGTCTCCTTTGAGCAGTAAGGACTGCGGATCCTTTATCTTGGTGCATGGGGTAAGAATCTACAATTGGGATGAATGAATCTGTAGTGATTTTCTTAAAAAAATTCTTAAAATTGAATAGAAATGGGAAAAGCTTGAATGGACCACATCATATTTAAATTCGGTAGGAAATTCTTTATCATCCTCACTTGACACAATGATTATCATGTAAAGAGGAAATGAATTATTAGCTTATTAGCTTCACATTTTATGGGGCGAACCGATGAATTGTTAACTTTGTTTAATATGACATTAAATAGGTTTTTTTTGCGGAATTGAACGATCTAAGATCAACAGTTTCATGTTTGTGCGTGATTCAGTCGGAGTTTTGAACTTAGGTTTTAAGACTTGAGAGTATCCATTCTCTAACAAATCTTAACAAGCATAAAATGTATTTGGTTGGATCACATGTTGTATGAATTAACTTTTCCCTCCTTTATACCTGTTATATTATTTTTTTATATCCAAAAACTGCTTTATGATTTAATTTTAGACCATGCTTGTATCTAAATGATCTTCAGTGAAATTGTAATGTCATTGTTTTGCCAGTATGCTAACCTTTGATGCTTTACAGCCTTTACTAACCTAATCTAATGCTATCGTCCGTATTGACACCATTATGAACGAGAACGAAGGAAGAGAAAGAAGCAAGGAGTAAAAATAGTTGATTTGTCTTGCTCTTTGTTTTTGCAGTATCACGGGAGCTATTCCTTGAGGCACTGGCTTCAGCTGTCAGATTGGCTTCCAACCTTGGAAGCCACTTTGGCATTGGATGAGGAGTGGAGTAGGAGGGTCGGTGATGATACAGTGGGAGGGCCTGCTGTTACTCGTCAGCTGCGTGTAACTAGAATTCTTATGAGAGATCTTTTAATTGGTGTAAGTATTTACCATCAATTGCAGTTGAATAGACAATAAAACTAGTCAATGATAATGATGTATCCTACTGATTGTTTATTTCTCGGTGGCTCAGGTAAATTACTTGCATAGCCATGGGCTGGCCCATACTGAATTAAGGCTGGAGAATGTACATATTAGCCCAGTTGATAAACATGTTAAAGTAAGTTGATGGATTGTGCTGTAAATATAACTGCTGTTTAAATATAAGAAGATTCATCTAATGCACGCTAATTGCATGTTTGATTCTAGTTTGTAGTTTGGAGTCTGCAATCACGTGTTTATCTAATCTTCTATCATCATTGATTGCTATCAAAACAAATTTTGAGATGAAACCAGGAAAAGAAATACAATGCCCCCCTCCCCAAAAGGAAAAAAGAAAGAAGATTTAAAAAAAAGCTCCTGCAGCTGCTTATACCGATACTTGCATCGTTTCACCATCATTCTGTTCCTGATATTATGGACAAGTATTGATATAAACATGAGATTATGATGAATTTACTAGATAATTTTGATCTTATTATACGAATGTTCTTGTTATATGGTTGCAGAGGACGATAATCCAGTTGCCCACAATTTTTTTAACCCCAGACTATCATGTCATCAAAGAATGTGGTAGTTACATGAATAGCCCAAATACTAAACTTATATATAAATAAGCTTACTCACAATTTCCATTTATATCACACATGGAATGAACAGGGATATGGAGGAAACATGTATGAATATTCATAAGCTTGCTACATATCTTAAATCCTGATCCACAACGGGTCATGCATGATGCAAGGTAATGGATGATGCTTGATCTTGCATGATGCTCATAGAAAAGAGGCTGCGGGTTACTTCTTCAATCAATAGTATTCAATAGTTGACTAACTAAGGGTGTGAGAGGCCTTAATAGGAAATCATCTATTGCTAACCACCAGACAAGGAGCAGATCTGATGTGCTTCAATATCTAACTTGAGAATAGATCATAAAGTTTCAAGGTTATGCGAATTATCAAAATTTTTAAAAATTATTATATAATTTAGAAAATATGGGATATAAATCATGATAGGATATTGGAGAAAGTGTCATTTGGGTGTAGGGAGCTTAGATCAGAGAGCAAGGAGTTGTTTCAATTTATAATTAAATTGGCATTATCTGTCAAGATGAGGCTACATCTGCAGAAAGGAAAGAGTTATATATTACTCACTTGATGTGCTGATTCTTATTCGTTTTATCTTTAATTTACATATATGCTCATTATTTTTGTTTTATCTTTAATTTTACATATATGCTCAATATTTTATTTCTCTGGAGATATGGGTTACAACAAGTGTTAAATTCAGGCATGTGTGCATCTATATGGATGTTTCATTTGTTTTGTAACTGTGAAAGCTACGATGAGGTAACCAGTTATTCTCAGTTTGAATTATATTATCTCTGAAGTAAACTCAAGTGGGCGAGGTAAAATCCATTTCTATCTAACCAGTTTAGGGATAAATTATGCGTACACTTGTTACTAGTGTGCGCACATGCAAAATCATAAGTAGATTCACAATCTTGGTACAAAAGACACTATTTTACTAATTATTGATTCCAGAGAACCTGCCATCAGCATCTTAGGACAATAGGAACCCTTTATCCCAAACCGTTTGGGCCAACTAAAAAAGAATTGCTAACAAACATGCAGCCTTGGCAGTAGTATTCATAATTACAAGATTCTTCTGATGCATAATGTCATTGCACACATGCAGTGGTATCCTTTGGCAATTTACTGTTTTATCTTGTTTCTATATTTGATTGTCCATATATACAGAACATAATACCGTTTTTGTTAGGTAGGCATTTTAGGAAATGCTGTTGATTTATATGGTGGCAATAGTCCACACAGTAATGCGCCGGATGGTAGCACTGTTAGGAAGACATTGATGATTGGCTTTGACATGAGGTAAGCTTTATCAATTAATATGCATATTGAATCTTTTGAGTGCCATTTCCAAATCTCTTACTGTATACTGCACAGATGTGTTGGATTCATGATGGCAAAAATGATTTTAAGGGAGCTCATGGATCCTTCACTCTTCTCGAAATTCAAGTCTTTCCTGACCAAGGTTAGTTACTTTTGTTTACATTGAGAAGTTAACTCATAAATACAAGAAGATATGATTGGTTTTTATTACGTTCACTGAAGAATGAACTTTGATAGGGAATTTCAGCATTCACCACAGATATCTTACCTTTCCCCTTCTTGAAGATATTTCCTAGTCTAGGGAAATCTTGGTGGTGATTTCTAGGCCCGATCACAAACAACATAACAGAAAAGTAGATCCCCTGCATGCCTGGTTTTCCTACCTGACAAGTACCCTTTCAGCCTCTTAGAGTTTATGGCAAGTAGTCAATGGTTTCCTTTGCGAGGATATTAGCACCATCAAAGAGGGTTGACATAATCTCGCAGCTGGTCATAGCATTCCGTCTTTCCTTTCCTTTCCTTTTCTCCTTTCTGGTAATATCCCATGATAATCCTAGTTAATTTCTCTCATAGGAAGACAAAATTCACAATATAATCAAATGTCTTCAAACTGCTTCTTAGACAAGGAGCCCCGCATTTCTGACCACATGTCTTTCCTTTCTTTTGGGGAAGGGGAAAAAAAGTATTCCGCATCTGCTGCATTGTTAATAACGTACTCTATTTTGATTTAAAATAATTTGAGTAAACTTTACTAAGCACCATCCACTTTTTTTTTATATTTTAGATAACACCATTAAACTTAAAAAATGCTATTAAACACCATTGAACTACCAATACAATCTGAAATCGGTAGTCGGTAGTCTGATTAATTCTTGCAAGCCACAATTGGAATAGACATTCCAAAATGTGTTGTAGATAGATTGAATAGACTCAAAATGAATGGAATATAGCATTTTTTGACAAAAATACCTTACACATTTTTTCGATAATGCCCTTCAATGGGGTTTTATAACATTTTAAAAGTTCAATGGTGTTATCTCAAAACCCTCAAAAGGTGGGTGGTGTTTAGTAAAGTTTACGCAAATAATTTTTAATGATGGTGATAAAATCTCATGATTCCGTAATTTATTGAACATGCATCTAATAATTCCTGCTACTTCAAGTGAATTTTATATATTCATTCATGATTCTTTGTTCATAGACATTCTATTGGAGTAATTGAGTGGGTGCTACTTCAAGATCCCCATCTCCGAAACATATATTCATGTGTATGAGCGCGTGCGTGCATGTTGGTTTGTAGGACCCTCTTGTTTCTTGTTAGCTATGTAGGCTTGTCTACTCTGGATATTTTTTTGGATCTCTAATTAAGAAACTCATTTCTTAGGAAACTTGCTATATTACCTTTTTCTTTATAGGAAAAAATAACTTTGTGCTGTAAACGGGAAACCCATAACAAAATCCTGGTTGCAGATTTAGAATCTATCCATCTACCCATCTACCTGATGTGGGACCAACGGCCAAGTCAACTTTGCACTTTCCTTCCCTTCTATGCATCTGGATATCATGCTGCTAACCTAACTGGTATAACAACGAGAGGCATAAGGCGGTGATACTGAGTCTTGGTGCCAGGCTACTGTAACTATGAATGTGGACTCACAATTGTCAGAATTACGACAACCATCTCGGTGAATTGCAGCAACATATGAGCCCCTGACCCCTATTAACCATAATATGTCTACATGCTCCCAAGGTCCCACCATGACTTAGAACCTGATTATTGGTTCCTAGTATTCGTTCCACTCTTGAACTTAAGCCCAAGAGTCCTTACTGTCTGATACCATTCTCGTAACAAAAAACACATTTACTTTGCTCAATGTTTGGCTGAAATGATTGGACTATGAGACACAAGGGAAAACCCTCATGAAATATTGAGCCCAAACATATTTAGCCATCCATCCATTACTCCTTTACCTGATGCGGGACTAAAGTCCCACTCCTTTGCCTTTAACCTTTACCACCCATTTATAAGCATTGTATACCAAAGGCAGATTTTCAGTTACCACTACAAACATAACCAGTTAAACCCGAAATATACAAGCTTTATGGAGAGATGATAAATGATTCTTCTGTTTTACTTGGCAGTACAAAATATGCTTAGTAATTAAGTACTGAAAGCCTCGACATCCTTGGAGTGCTGAGTGCAATATCAAGAATGGAAAGCTTGTGATCAGGACTTTAGAAGTTTCATTCTTAGAATATAATTGTACTGTTGATGATCAGCCGAAGTCCTCTCGACAGGCCTTTTGCTGTGGAATTTGATAATCCAAGCATTGAATTTGCTAATCTTAGTATTGGCCAAAAATTTTGGTAGACATTCCTCGTGTCTGTATGCGATATTTCTTATCATTTCAACTAAAGACACAACCTTCAGTTCTTGGTTAGTGATGTTGAGGTGGTCTTTTTTAATAAATCTGAAGATTCATTGCATATGTGAACCAAAAGAATATCTGTTAGATGATTTTAATAATTTTATTTTTATTAATAGCTTTTTAATGCATAAACTTGCATTGTCATGCTGGTGTTCATCATCTTTGAACCTTCTGCTGCATCTTTCATATTTAGTGCAATTATTGGTCAATTTTTACTTGCATACATATGTTTGGGCAGGGAAATGACCCGTCGTGCCTGCGTGAATTCCTCTTGCCAATTCTTTTGCGAGATTCCCCATCTGGAAACACTGGCCTGCAAGTTAGGATCTTTCCCCCAAAAGTTTTTGCCAAATAATATGAAAAATATTAATTACTTAATTTTCTTATGTATCAATACAATAGCTTAACTATTTCCTCCTCTGCTGTAGATGTTGGACAGGAATTGGGGTGCAGGTTGGAACCTTTTATCATTGCTGCTTGCAACAAAGCCTTCTGACAGAATAAGGTATGTGGGGTCAGAACTTGATACTGAAATACTTAAATCTTGCATAACAAAAGTTAATACCATGCAACATTGGTTTTCTGTATTGGTTGTGGGTGAATGTTTGCAACATCCTCTGAGCTTATTTTCCCTTGTATTTTCAAATATAAATTAAATAGTGCCCAAGAGTCTCCTTGATTTTTATACAGTTGCTTGGATGCACTAAGACACCCATTTCTGTGTGGACCTAAATGGCGAGTAGACCCATCTATGGATATCATCAGGTGGGGTTTAGGTTCTACCACTGTACGAATGGCAGAGGATTATATATATGTCCGGCATCAGGTACATGCATTTTCTTAAATACTACTATATGAATGGAGTATATGTTCATGTTCAATTTTTGCCTTGTATTTTTCTATTTCTGCAATATTATTAACATGCGGTTATCCTTAAAGCTATTACAATACTAGTGCAAATTGATTTTTTATCTCTTTCCAATCGCTTTGGTTGTTTCATAAGCTCAATCGAGCACATCTGTCATGTTTGCGTCTTTTGGCCTCTATTATAGAAATTCCGTTTATATATGTGCACAAATGGCAAGCGCTTTGGATACTTCAGAGAATTATTGTGAGCCACATAGACAAACATAATCCAAGAAGCATAGCTCCTGCAGTATTTCGTCTCTCTCCACCTGGGAGTTCTCTTATTGGAGTTACTGGTTATCCTGGCAGGGTCACAGGAGAAGACTCCAAAGCCTAATAGCATAGATAATGCGCATTCGTACATCAATGATAGACAGGATGAAGATAAGAGTGAAGTAGCAATAATAAAAGTGGGAAGGGGAGGATGTTAAATTTAAAGATATATGCAATAGGATACACTCAAGTGAGACATCTCTTGAAACAATATATATATATATATATATATATATATATATATATATATATATATATATATATATTGCTTCCCCTTGATTTATTGTACTTTCGCGTTTCCTCATAATTAACCAGAGAATTTATATGAGCTTCCCCTTTCATTTCTGTGCTAGATATATCTGGATCCATCTTTACTCTTAATGAGGGAAACTGAATAAATATAAAAGGAAAAGAGAAGGGAAGAATGGTAAAAATCAAGCTATGCATGTGTTTCGAGTGCTTATAATTTCCCCAGTAGAAGGTAGTGAAAACTAAAGGAATTCACAATTTCTTTTCCTTTCTCTTTTTCCTTCTTTTTGGTCTTTTACCTTCCCTTTTTTGTTTTTATTGTCATTGCTTCCTTGGTACAACTTGCCTACAAAAAATGCATCTTTCCGACAATTACAGGGAATTTGAAGGCTCAACATGTCATTCTAAATGGCTTCTTTCTTCGCTTGCATTTAATATTGTGGATTCTGAAGCTTTAACATCTATCATACGCATTAAATTTTGAGTTTTTGACCATGCTTTATCTCCTTGTGAACGCAGCGGACAAGAATAGCTTATTTTATTGAACTAATGGAGTTGCTGAACCCTCATCCTAGAAGAAGGGTACCTTCTCTATTACCATTTCTTATTTCCTTGGTCTACAATTATTATATAAATATATTACTATTCTTGTTACTGGAAATCAATTCTAGTCTTCGGGCTAATGTTCACAGTGAGTTTTGAGCTCCTCTCAATCATGTTCATAGAGTTATAATTAAATTTTGTTGGAAATCATGTTTTGAAGTTATTGATAATCTGGAGACATTATTCTAGTTCTTCTTTATTTCTTTTAGGCTTAATAGCTGGAAAAGCTTCCTTACTTTTGCATGTATAGCAATATATTGATATATTTCTAAAACGATCCCTCGATTTCAATTGGTGTTAAACTTTTCTACTTCGATATGTCATTCTTCCCAAATTACCCTTGCCTTTCTGCCACTTATAATACTTTCTTCAGGGGTATGATGGAAAGATACAAGCCTTGTTAGACAAAAGGGAAAAACCAGCTTAAGTTTGGGGGATATAGTGCGACTGCTTAAAGGTTAGGGCGGTATCCTGCTATACAAGCAAAAGTGAAGGGGTTTCCTGCAGTTTAGCCCTTTTTAACCTGGCATTTTGATTCCCCGTTCTGGAACATAAGCTTAGGTTCAAAGGTTCTTCAATAAAATTCTAAAAAGGAACCATCTCATACTTTCATTTCCTTTATGTTACTCCCTTCGTTTCATTTTAAGTTACCTTTTGGAATATCAATAAGAAAGTTTAGGAATCAATCTCTATGACTTGATGCTATTTATATGTAAATTGCCAAATGTAACCCTTAATTTTTGAAGCAACAAGCCCTTTGTCCAGTTCCGTATCCCACCACGACGGCAGCACCGAGATTAAACCTTTCAATCATTCTCCATTAGAGTAAATTTACATTAAAAAAAAACTAATTAGTGTGCAATGAGCCGAAACGGATTTAAAATGAAATGGAGGGAGCATCTATCTTGATTTGATATCACAACCTTTGGTTTGGCATGTGCAGAACTGGCTTGAATTCCTCCCTGGGAGATGGCGGCTCCTCTATTGCACCGGGAGACATATCGGCCTCACATTTCGCCAACCTTCTCCCCGAGTCCTCATCAACGATGCATTTCTCACTTTCACATCCTCATCCTCATCCATTTCTAACGCAATATCGCTCACATCCGGCATTTCCTTCACTATCATGCCCCCATCTAATTGGCCCCACAACAAATCCGGATCGCATGGGAATTTAAAGATCAAATCCTCAGTGCGGGTTGCACCAGGACGAAGATTATACCTCAGCGAAGAAAACAAAAACAAAGAACCGAGCCCTTTTAGCACCCAAGAATCGATCGTGTGGAAAGTTTCGAGCAGGAAATGGAAAGAGATCGGCTCAAAAGAGCCCCCATTCGGGGTCCCCGCGGCGAAATTTGTCGCGGGCGAGATTGAGGTTGAGATGAAGCTCGATCCGATGCCAGAAAGTAGTGAAGTGGCAGGGAGAGTGTTGAGAGAGGTGAGGACTCAGATTCCGCCTGAGATGTTCGACGTATCGAAAATTGTGTGTGGGAGTTATGTTGATTCGAGGCTGATGGTTCTCCGTGGGGTTAATGGGTCGGCATTGTTATTTACGAGGTCATGTTCTCTGGGGTAATTGTAAAGTTTGAAGGAGGATGCATTGTTTTGTAATTTGAAAAATGGACATTGTACGATAATAGAAATCCATTAGTTAGAAACCATATTGCCTCATCTCCTTAATTATAGTTGTTATAGACGATCGAGTCGATTTAGCTCGGTTGACTGATGCATCAGTAGGCATTAGCACCCTATGGTTTATATCGATGAAGCGAGACAGAGACTCTAGGGTGGTCTCCTTCGCTCCGACGCTCCTTTTTCGCTGATTCTTTAGTCGGTTATCTTACTCCTGAGGTTGCCAAAGAATCGAGATTTGGGCAGGAAAAAGCGATATCAGGCGAATGTGGATAAGAAGGATATGAGCTGCAGATAAAAATGTGCACAACAACTGCAGGTTTGTTTGCATCATGATATCTAAGCTAGATTCGGAATGCACTTAATCGAGTGAGATCGAATTCAACCTAGCCCTTTATTTGTGATATTGGGAGAATAAAGCAGAAATTGGCTTTAGTATGCCAAACTGCGTACTCTTTGGCGCAGAGTCATCAATTTGTTGCCTTCGACTATCACGACTATCATGAAATGCTTGTCAACAGGCTGCAGGAAACTATTTATCTGATCGTCCTTGTATATTGAAACTGCTCTAGTCTGCAAAAGGCCTTTTTCTTTCTCTCCGAGGACCAAGGCTTTGCAGTGGTCGAACACCCGGTTCTTCAAATTTTTTTTTGTGCGCGTGCACGCCTTGATGGTGCTTATTGATCTTTTAGAATATCAAAATAAAGAGCATAGATCGTGCGCTAAAATTTTGTTTTCGGATATAATAGTTTAGAAGTTCAAATGATAGAGGTGTCATAGAATTTAAAAATAAAATAAATCCAAAATGAAGCAAAATATCAAAATATTCAGAGGCTGAGTCCCCAAACCCACAGTTTATGACTTTGCCAGAAACCCTAATTAAATCATTGCAACTCATCAAAAGGCACCAACCTCTCAGCCAACCAAAAAGGCAATTGCTATTCAAATATTTACGCTGGGGAGCCAAACCAATTTAAATGAATATTATCCTAATGCATCGCTGTATAAAGCATTTCCCCCACATAATTATTTACTAAAATCTTTATAAAACAAACTTATTTGTAGCTCCATTACTCTCTCATAGTGAACCCCACATCTACAAAAAACTTTGAGACATTTTTGGTGGTTGCCATTGCCCCAAAGCTTCATGATTCACAACAAATTAAAAAAATAATATATGCTGTTTTTTTTCTTTTTCTTTTTCCATATTTTTCTTGATCTCTCATCTGTTTTGTTGTCGTATGTTTTACATTCTTAAGTTGAGAAAAATTTGTCATTTCTTATATTTTGTCGTAATTTCTTTTTTTTTCCCTTCCATATCACTTCTCTCTACTTGCAAGACTTTGAAGTCATAGACTGGTTCAGAATGAGTAAATCCAGTCTAACATGCAAGTTGGAAGATCATCAGCAAAATGGGAGCAGCCTGAACCGTCAAGACGGGTACGAAATTTTAAAAAAAAATAATAGTAACTTGTGTAGCAATGTTATTCATTGATCCTATAATTTACATTATTCATCTTTTTTGCTAGTCTATTGAGCTTAGTATAAAGGTAAATAAGATATTGGTATAGTTCAATTAATATATGTTGCTATTGGTGATTATGACACCTGGGCTCCAGCCCTCTATTGTGATAGATGCATGACCATGAAATGACAATAGAAAAGTGCAAATGTTTCTTTTATGCACATGGGTTTGAATTTGGACTTTTATATTGGACCCTTTATGGCTTTTGTTTAGGTCAAGTTGGATATAAAATTTTCGGCCAGTTAGGCTAGTTTTCCTAGGCTATAAAATTTCAGATTTACCTCCACATAATTATATTTATATAGTAGTCCTAAAAGCAACCTGGAGAGATTTTTCACAGTTTATTCACACCAATCGATTATTCATACTAACTAATTATTCATATCAACAGATTATTCATACAACCAAATCCTAGTCCCCCAACATATTCAAAACCAGTATCATATCTTATTATTATTTTATATATTTAACATCTTTTATTAAAAAGAATCTTCTCATATTTTTTTTTAAAGTTTTTATCATAATTTGCTAATTTAAGTTTTATGGAAATCAAATTTGATATATGTAGACTCTCTCTATAGTAAATGAAAAAGATTTTATTCCAAAATTATATTTGGATTTTATAAAAAAGGTGGATTTGATCAAATTTTTATAAACACCCTAAAATTAATTTTTAAAAATTAGTTTATATATATATATATATATATATATATATATATAGAGAGAGAGAGAGAGAGAGAGAGAGAGAGAGAGAGAGAATATTATGATAAAAACTTTAAAAAATGAAAAGATTTTTTTAATAAAAGATGCTAAAAAAATATTTTAAAAAAAGGCTTTGGTCAAAACTATATATATAAAAAAATATTTAAAAAATTGATTTCTATAAAACTTAAATTAACAAGATAAAAACTTAAAATAAAGATAGCCTAAATTAATATATATTGTTAGAAAAAATAAAATGTTGAATTATGATAATATTAGTTAAATTTTTAGTTTAAGATTTATTATTTAATATTATAGAGATAATATTATACAGAGATAAGTCAAATTGACAATTTTTTTCGTCCGTCATATCTCAACTGAAATTATTTTTATAAAATATCCACGGTAAGTTGGAAATGTGTAATACCCCAGATGGAGTCGGCGCTGAATACCACCTACCCCGTGAGAAGTGAGGTGTTATTCAGTATCGAGATGGGGATGTAATCGATACGGATGCACACGGGGACCCACCAGAACAATGAGGAGTATCGAATTCCATTCTGAAAGAGGGCACGATCTGAACTATAAATGGAATGATACCACTCTTATAACATATGCGTCTTTTGGATGAATCGGAACTCCGGAGTTTTTCCGCTGTTCTTGTTCGAGAATCCGCAGTACATGAATACGAGTAAAAGGAAGGACGGAAATTATTTGAATGAGGGGATCCCGCAAATTACGACTATGGGATCGAAACTAGGCCTAGAGGGGTTTATCCACCCGCCTCCACCGGATCACGAGCGTCTCTTGCTGCTAGTGGGCCTTTGAGTTCACCCGAAGCAAGTGAACGATTGAGTTGAACGAGTGAAGCGAAGCGGAACGGGGAGGCAAGTGAACGCTGCTGTTCTTGTTCGAGAATCCGCAGCACATGAATATGAGTAAAAGGAAGGACGGAAATTATTTGAATGAGGGGATCCCGCAAATTACGACTATGGGATCGAAACTAGGCCCAGAGAGGTTTATCCACCCGCCTCCACCGGATCACGAGCGTCTCTTGCTGCTAGTGGGCCTTCGAGTTCACCCGAAGCAAGTGAACGGAGTGAACGATTGAGTTGAACGAGTGAAGAGAAGCGGAACGAGGAGGCAAGTGAACGCAGTGAACGATTGAGTTGAACGAGTGCAGTCCTCGGGCGGATTCCTCCTTTTGCTCCTCAGCCTACGGGGTATTAGCAACCGTTTCCAGTTGTTGTTCCCCTCCCAAGGGCAGATTCTTACGTGTTATTCACTCGTCCGTCACTGGAAACACCACTTCCCGTCCGACTTGCATGTGTTAAGCATGCCGCTATTCAAACTCCGTAGTTAAGCGTGCTTGAGCCAGAGAAATTCTGGGATGGGTGACCTACTGGGAAGTAGCCTTGGGTTCATTCAAAAGGACAAAACAGTGCGGTTTCGGCCAGAGGGACAATATCATCTGTATTTGGGGATGGGTCGTGACAAAATGTAACCGTTTCAATCTAATATTCAAAAAAATATATTTTTAAATCAATTTCTCGTCTAAAAAGAAAATCGAAATATTCTCTCTACCAAGTCTTTTATTTAAATGTTTGTTATTAAGTTCGATGCTAAGTTTTCTTTTCATTATATATACAAAAAAAAATTCTACTATTCTTTTCAATTAACTACAATGTCAACATAAAAGTAATATAAAAAAGTTAGTTTTAATTTTGTAATTAATCTTTTTAATTTTTAGTGTAGATTTGTAATTCTTCTTGTATAATGATTAATTTTTATTATTTCTCATATTGTTGTTAAATTTTTATGATTCTTTATGTATAGATTCTTTTCATACCTTAAATTTTTTATGTTTTATTTTTATTATTCTGAAAGTCTCATCTTTTTCTATGTAATTCAGATAATATTGTTGAGAGTTTTCTTTATTTTTTTTTCTTTCAGCAGAGATTCATTTTGTTGGGAAAACGATAGTTTTTTACACCAATCAAGTACGACTTCAACATAAAAGATAATAAAAAGTTTAGTTTTAATTTTCTAATCAAACCTTTTTTATTCTTTTGTGTAGATTTGTAATTATACTTGATAAGAATCGATTTGTAGTTCTTATTGATAAGGATCGATCTCCGTTATTTTTTTTTATCTTATTCCAAAATTCCTTATGTTTGGTTATTCATAGATTCTCTTCGTACCTTGAAAATTTTATGTTCTATTTTTATTGTTACGAAAAGTCCTATCTTTTTCTATGTAAATTATATAATAATGTCGGGATTTATTATTACTTTTTTCTTTTATTACTTTTTTCTAGGGATTCATTTTGTCAAGAAATCGACAGCTTTTGACTTCGATTTTTCCCTGATTAAATACGACATCAACATAAAAGATAAAAAAAAGATTAGTTTTTATTTTCTAATAATTTTTTTCTTGATTTGTATTGTTATTGAATAATGATCAATTTCTGCTATTTTTCAGGTTATTAAATTTCATATACTTTTTATGTATAGATTCTACCTGTGCCTTGAATTTTTGTTTTCTATTTTTATTATTATGAATAATCTTATCTTTTTCTCTATGTAATTTAGAGTATATTTTTGAGATATATTATATTTTTTTCATCTACGAATTCTAAGAATTAATTTTGTCAAGAAACCGACAGCCGTTGACACGGATTTTTTCCCATGGGGACAATGATCTGGTAAATAGGTTAAGGGTTTTTCAGTTTGTGTTCAAGTTATATTTCCCTTTTTTCATTTTGGTTTAGGGGATTTGTACATAACAGAGCTTGCGAATAAAGAAGCTCATTGAATTTATTATGACAAGTTTAAACAAAAAACCTTTGCATGTCAAATTTTCGTCAATCTATAATAACAAAATTGTTATATCTTCTAAGTTTAGAGGCTGAAATTTTATTTAGATTTATTATAATTGAAATCTGCTTTATTTGATTGAGTTATAACGTACATTATCCTATAAATACATTTTAAATTTTTTTTTTTTAGTTAGCTATCAACTAGATATCTATACCAAAGCTTTTTATCAATATCAGAAAATCATGAGCTCATAATCTAAACGAACAATTGATTAGGGTTTATTTGTGAGTATAAATGCTCGTGCTTAGCACGCGCAAAAAGCTTGTTGATGTATAACATAACATAGAGATTTAAATTTAAATAAGTTTTGCTTGCTTAAATTTGTATTTTGTTGCATAGCTAAAGATAATAATGAGATTGACTATGAAATTATTAATGTTTTATTATTATCTCTTGGCTTGGTCATTCCTCCCATTCTAATTAGGGATATAAACTATCCGGATACTGAGCGAATATAGATGTCTTCAAATCCGAATGCAGCCGAAATCAAAGTCGAATATGGATATTGATAGATATGTACTTTATCTAGTGCATAAAAGTTTCAATTTAAATCTTGCCATAAAACTATATCATTGTTTAGATGCTCAAATTGCATTTTTGGTTCACACAATTTGTATTAGCCTTATGACTGACAGTTATCTTACCATATACATGAAGAGGGATCAACTGAAGAACAATATTGAATATAATTTATGTACAAATTACATCCATTGATAGAGTAAAGTTAATCTATTGATCATATTTTGCCAGAAAAATCAATCGCTAAACAATTATCTTTATTTTTGAGATGTTAGAGAGAATCATTGGTAAATAAGCGAAGAACAATATTGACTATAATTTATGTACAAATTACATCCATTGATAGAGTAAAGTTAATCTATTAATACCAGAAAAATCAATCACTAAACAATTATCTTTGTTTTTGAGACATTAGAGAAAACAATATTGACTATAATTAGTTATTCTGCTAAGTAGGAGTATACAAGTTAGAATTGGATGGGCAAGAAATTAGAGGCCCTACCCATATCCAAATCCAAATCTGAAGCAAATACAAGGGATTTGAGAGACAAGTAGTTTGTGTCAGCCGTTGGATATAATCTAACGGCTAAAAAGCTTTTTACCAAAACTAAGGTGGGTGTATATGATGCCTATTATTTAGCCGAGTTTATCTTTTCACTTCAAAATGGGGCATTCAGATCTCTTTTTCGATCTTGATCTTAATCTCATTATGGATTGTAATTCTTGAATCTCTACTCCGCTAACTCCATTACTCTGAATTTGAGAATTAGATTGCATCTCTGTTTTATACTTTCAGATTGAAATAAAAAAATTCATTATGATCAAGTAATGCGGTCGCAAAACTAAAATTATTTTATTGAAATTCAGGATCCACTCAAACGAATTTTAAAATACACATCTTAAACATTTCTTTTACAGCCGTCGATCCATCCGACGATAGTATCTATGGCGATGTCTTGAAGTTCGATAGTCTGAGAAGGATGAATAACAAACTTCTATATATTTTCATAATACAGAGAAAACAAGCTCTATTTCTTATTTAAAATGCTACTGCATATATAAGATAATTAATAGATGCAAATATGAAAAGTATTGTTAACATGGAGATGTGGTGGGAATGAGTTTAGAAGAGAGAGAGAATGGGGAGGTAAAGCTACAGAGTCTCCTGTTTTGTGTTGAAAGATTCTTTAGCAATTTGATACAAATATGATGGCTCACAACAATTTAGAAGATTTGCCTCCTGTTCGACCATCTTGCATGACTGACCTGCACCATGCTGCCAAACTTGCATGTCATTATGTTCTTGTAGTATTTTTTAGAGTTAGTGCGTATATGTTGAATACTGGCTTTATCTATGTTTGCTTACAATTAAAATTATAATATATAGTGAATTTGCATGATTCATTATTAATATTTTGATATTGTTACTCAAAAACTGTATCCACGATCAACAATCATCATTAACAATTATGATGGAACCCAAAGGTTTCGGAATGAAATGGGGGGCGGGAATAAAAATATGGCTGTCGTCTGTTTCCTTCTCGGTCTCAATTAATGGCAGGATTTCTAAAGAGTTTAGGTGTAAAAAGGGCTAAGGCAGGGAGATCCTCTATCACCTCTTATCTTTGATTTTGTTGCTGACGGTCTTTCCAATATGATACGTAGATGCAAATCAAGTGGACGGTTGCAAGGACTAGAAACCGGATAAGATAAGGTATCAATCATAAACCTCCAGTATGCGGATGCCGCTATTATTTTTGGACGGAATAATATACACCGAGTAGTTATAATCAAGTTGATTTTATACACTTTTGAGATGTGGTCTGCATTACGGATCAACTACAATAAAAGAACGCTGAGAATACAAATCGTGTAATTACTAGGATTCTGAATTAGAAGACTCAGAATTTCCCTATCAAATATCTCGGGCTGCCGATTCGACCAGGAACCCTTAAAAAGGCGAATTGGATGCTCTTAATTGAATGTTTTCACAAAAGGTTGGAAAGGTGGAAGGCTACATGTGTTTCTTTAGGAGGTTGGTTAACTCTCTTAAATTGTGTATTGACGGCCCTACCGATCTGCTATATATCTTTCTATCGACTACCAAGCTGGGTCGTGCATAGAATCGACAAGATTAGAAAATCTTTCCAATGGAAAGAAAACAATGCATAGAGGAAATGGTATAGTTTGGTGAAATGGAAGTCTGTGTGCCGCCCGAAATATGAAGGAGGACTGAGAATAAAAGATATTAATATTATAAATAAGTTTAGTGAAAAAACAATAGTTTAGGCTATTTAGCACACGATTTATTTATTTGGTTCAAGATTTCAATTTAATCACAAGTTCATTACCCATAAACCTCCATCTCAATCTATTTTCAGACAACTCCATCAATCTATTTTCAAACAGATAAAACGATTATATATATAATTAATAAAAAACTATCTTTATATATGTCGAAAATATCTGCACTATCTATGCAGAACTTTTGTTATTTATTTATTTTTGGATAAACCACTCTACCCGTTAACTATCATTGCTTTTCACTAAACCGTCTTTAACTTTTTTTTTTATTATATTAAACTCTCTTAAAACTTGGTTTTAAAGGATTTTTTCCACTGAAATTTTGTTAAATATAGCACTTTAATGAATGTTTCTATTACTATAATATTATAATAGTTTAGAGAAAAAACAATAGTTAAGGCTATTTCAGTGTAATATAGCCTTTTTTTTCCCATGACATAAATGCTAATTAAAGCGCTAATAAAAATTTAGTCTATATTGCAGGGCACCAACCAATTATAACGAGCTTCCAATAGTCTTTTTAAAGTAAATTTTGAATTATATAGATAAATGCATGAGACTGACACATATGTGCCCAAACCCTTCGGTCAAAAATAAATTTACAGATAATATTAAAATTGATATATAATTATTTATAGTGAATAAAACCCAATATGTCATGCAAAGGTAACCAATTAAAAATCTTCCATTATAAGTAGAGTATTAATGCAACAATCACACAATCCAAAATTCAACTCTCTTTTTAGTGATGCAATCAATGATGATTTATTTTTATTTTTAAGAATAAGCTTTATAAATATATTTTGTGGTCCAACAAATAAAAACACACACACACAAAGATTTGATTCTACAATTGCCATGTATATTTGATCCATTCTATATTAAGATTTGAGGGGGATGAGCTAAAAGTGAAAAACAAATTGAAGGAATCATTAAACTTCTTTGGCTAAATTTCAACTTGCTATCATGAATTTTGGGAATTTTCCACGAATGGTATACTGAACTTTTAAAATGATGGATTGCTGCCATTATTTTTCAGAGTATCATAAAGCAATCATAACGGCAATAACGGAAAATTAGGAAATGACCATACTGTCTTTTTATATAAATTAGAAATTTAAGAAATCAATTTTTTTTAAGGGTAGTATATTTTTTTAAAAAAAAGAATTAAATTCTAAAATAAAAGGTTAATTCCAATTTTTTTGTTGGTTTAAGGCAGTATAGTCATTTTCTATTTTTCTGTTAGCTGCGTTATGGTAGTTTTGTGATACTCTAAAAGCTCATGGTAGCAATGCATCATTTTAAAAGTTCAGAGAGCCATTTGTGGAAAATGCCCAAAGTTCATGATAACAAGTTGAAATTTAGCCAACTTCTTAGGAAATATTCTGTAATGTGGCTGTTATATGTGCCCGATTGTGAGAGAGAAAAAGATAAGAATGTGGACCAACCAAACTGTCTGAAGGATGTCCCAAATTCTTCATCTATTTCTCTTTTCTATCTGGATGTATTACATCCGGTTCACCTAATAATTTCTCTCTTTTTTAGATAGTCATTCGTATACATATAAAGGCCATAAGTGTTCAATTGTAATGATATATATAAGATCGGAGGGAATTTTCTTCTATGGCATCGAAAAAGTACGTCCTACCTAAGGGAGCAAAGAGGCCATAGAAGAGAATTTTCTCCTATGGCGTCGAAAAAGTACGTCCTACCTCGTTTTTTCCGACGATCGGCATCCATCTTCATAGTTATCATCTAAGATATGGGTACACCAAATTTCATGCGATTCTACAACCTTTTCGCCGTTGATTTAGCAATTTAAAAAGTTCTGTTGTCGGTAAACCGTTAATTTTGAACCCAATCAACGGTGAAAAAGTTGTAGAATCGCATGAAATTTGGTGTACCCATATTTTAGATGATAACGATGAAGATGATGTGTGCCGATCGTCGGAAAAAAGTAAGGAAGGGGGTACCTTTTCGACGCCATAGAAGGAAATTCCCTCCTACGGTATCTTTCCTCCATTATTCTCTATATATAATACATGGGCTTTATAAATATACTTTTATATGCTAAGCCTTTTGAAATCTGATGTTCAGATATCATATTAAGGATCAACAACGTTTATGCAAAAGCTCGATGAAAATAGACTAACAATAAGTATCAATCTTCTATCCTCTCTCGTTCATTTTTTCAAATTTTTTATTGTGTGAAAGAACCCCAATATTCAATTAGGGAAATAATATTAAAATAAGATGCATAAAAAGTCCATTGTAGACTAATTAACCTATTTACCCCTTAAAGAAAATTGGTGTTATTAAATTTGGAAGGGGTGCAAGTATGTATTTTATCTTCTATGTTAAATTTTGAGGGGACTATCATATATTTTATCTATAAGTGTACACGGGCTTTTGATATAAGTGGGTTACAATAATAAGATTCAAGACTTATTGAGATTTGACCTATTTTATAGCCATGTACCTCTTGTAGTTTTCGTGATGTGGGATTATTTTAATTTACGTATCTTAACAGTTTTTTCTTCCGTTGTACCAAATCTAGCTTCTCTCTCGTACAATCAATCCAGTAACTGCAATTAGAAGTAATAAAGATTGCCATACCAAATTCAGCTCCTCCTCAATAAAATTAGAACCGATAAAGATCGAGAAAAAATATTTATTTGAGATATAACAGACGGCCATTATTATGGAAAAAAGATAAAATATTTTCTTGAAGATTTGAGATACAACAAAGGCGAAATAAAAATCGGAACTAATAAAGATTGAGAAAAAATATTCGTAAATATTTTCTTGAAGATTTGAGATACAACAGACGATCATTATCATGCAAAAAAGAAACTATTCCTAAGAAAAAATATTTTGAGAAAAAAAAATTCCTTGAAGATTTGAGATACAACGTAATCAGAACTAAAATATTTTGTTCGGATTGTAGATTTTATTTTTCATATGTTAGATTAAATTATTTTTTTATAAAACCAAGAAGATATAAAGACCGAGAAAAAATATTTGTAAATATTTGCTTGAAGATTTGAGATACAACAGACGATCATTATAATGAAAAAAGATAAAATAAAAATCAGAATTAATAAAGATTGAGAAAAAATATTCGTAAATATTTTCTTAAAGATTTGAGATACAACATACGGCCATTATTATGAAAAAAGGAAAACTATTCCTGAGAAAAAATATTTTCTTGAAGATTTGAAATACAATAATCAGAACTAAAATATTTTGTTTGGATTGTAGATTTTATGTTTCTTATGTTAGATTAAATTATTATTTTTATAGAAAAACAAGAAGATATAACGAATTTTTGTATGTTGGACTAAAATATTTTGTATGTTGGGAGAGAGATGCCGTGGAGGTTCTATATAAACAATTAATTATTTTTTGGGAGGGAAGAGAGAGAGAGAGGGGTGACGTGGAGGCCTTGAGAGAGGAGGAATTTTTTTCTTTTTTCTTTTTTTATCCTAAAAAAAAAAGAAGGATAAATCTCTAACCAAAGGGTATTTGCATTATATATGTTAGTAGTTTGAATATATTGGTTGTATTTGTATGTGGGAAATAGTCCCACATCGGATGGAGAGACGAACACCGAAGTCTTTATTATAGTTCCTAATATTTAAGTAATAACTTGAATAATGAGCCAAGTGGGCCTGATTTCTAGATACCCATCTTGGGTTGACTTAGTAACAGAGTTGTCTGAACACAACTAATGGGTGTGTCTTTTCAACGCTTAATGGTCATAACCATTCAAACGGTTGTGGTTGTTCAGCTTTGTTGTATCTTGGGGGGTGATTGCCTTTCGGATAGTGTATCATACACGCCTCAAACTTTTTTAATTCTGTCTTAACCAAACAAAACTTCAACAATCGAATGACACCGAGAGTGCCAAAATAGAGAAAAACAAGCGTGAAGAAGACAAACTAGTTTGTCGCGGTTACATTCTCAATTCCCTCACCGATCGTCTGTATGATCTTTACAGAAATATGAAGACACCAAAGGAAGTCTGGAACGCCCTTAAAACAAAGTACAAAAATGAGAAGAAAGGTACGGATAAATTTCTAGCGCTTAAATATTTTGAATTTAAGATGTCTGATGATATGCCAATCATGGATCAAGTGCATGAATTACAAATACTCGTCTCTAAACTGAGCGAACTCGAAATTAAAGTCCCTGATTCATTTCAAGTTGGAGCGATTCTATCTAAACTTCCTCCTACTTGGAATGAATACAGAAAGAAAATTCTGCACTCCCCTGAAAGTTTTACCATAGAGCAATTTCAGACTCATCTACAGATTGAGGCAGAGAACCGTGCACGTGACATGATTTTTCTTAGTTCTAAAACTAACTCTAAGGCGAATCATGTCAGTGAAAATGGTCATAGAAGATATCAGAACAATTTCAAAGTCCAGAAGAAGGGAAATTTTAAGAAATCTAATTTTGCAAAGAACAAGTGGCCTTGTTATAACCGTGGAAAGAAAGGCCACTATATTAAAGATTGCAAATTCAGAAATACCGGAAAGAAACTTGGTTTCGGATCAGAAAATAGCAACAAGGCAAATCTAATAGAAAATGAAGTCAAAGAACTTGTTGCTATGGTTTCTGATATGCAGATAGGCATGATTACGGAATTGCATATGGCTGCGGTAACTAAAACTGCAGATTGGTGGCTCGATTCTGGCGCAACCATCCATATATGCAATAACAAAGCAATGTTCAAAACCTATACGGATCAGAAAGAACCTGAAGAGGTGTTGATGGGAAACCATGTGTTTCCTGATTTAAAATCAGGAAAGCCCACGGAAGAGGCTTCAGAAAAGGGTCACGTGCTTACACATGACCAGCAGTCACGTGTTGGCGCGTGACATCTAAAAGTATCGGCAAGGCAAATTCAGTTTCCCAACTACATCGAAGAAAAGGGCTTCAGAAAGGGTCACGTGCTCCCACGTGACCTGGGTCACGTGTTGGCACGTGACAATTAAAAACGGCTTCAAAGGCAAACCGGTTCCCTGATCAAATCAAGGAAAAGGCTTCAGAAGAGGTCACGTACTCCCACGTGATCAGGGTCACGTGTTGGCACGTGATAATCAAAAGCAGCAGATTTGTTCTCCGGTTAAACCAAGAAAAAGGCTCCAGACGAGGGTCACGTGCTCACACGTGACCAGGGGTCACGTGGTGGCACGTGACGGTTAAGCAGCGACCAGAAAGCAGAGCGCAAAAAGAAAGAAGAAGGTTCGTTCCAAGGGGGGTCACGTGCCCATACGTGACCAAGGGTCACGTGGCCACACGTGACCGACTTCAAAGCCCATTTGTTAACAGAATTAAATTCTGAGAAAAGACCTCTCAAATCTTTCCAAAAGCAACCGATTGAATTAAAGATTTAAAGGTGATTAAATATCATCTATCTATGGGAAAATCTCGAATTTGGGAAGATTTCCCCGTAAAATCTAACCGAAATAACAAAAGAGAATCTCTGGATTTAAAATCCAATGGTGAATAAAATTCACCTAATAATCCAAAGGTCCAAAACGAATGATGGATACAAATCAAATCTCTCAATAAAAGATTCATCAAAAACTAATTGACTTGGCTGCTTCTCCTATAAATAGGAGCCAAGAGACACACAAAAAGAAGATATATGCAGAGGGAAGAAAAGAGAGAGAGCCTTGATACTTTAGAGGAATTTGGATCTTCTGCAAAAGAAAACCCTAGGTAAGAAAGGGAAGGTTTCATTGAAAGAAAAGAGAATTTAATTCTCAACAGAGTTTAACTCTGATATAAAACAGAAGAACATATTTCTTCTCTCTTTGATAGAGGATCTGTAAAGTGCACATCTCCCCTTGAGTTGAGAATTTAATTCTCAATGGGTTGAGATCCTGCCATGCACATCCAAAGCATAGAGAGGAAATGGAAGCACGAGAATTTAATTCTCACAGAACAATAGGAATTTAATTCCTTCAAAATAAAATTAGGGTTTGACCCTGTGTTATGGGAATTTAATTCCTTCAGAATGAAAAGAATCAGGGTTTAACCCTAATTAAGAACTTAGTTCTGTTAAAAGAACAAGAATTTAATTCCCTTAATCTTATTCCCCAGAATAATTCTCTAACAGAGAATGGGGGTTTAATTCCTTAAAGCTTTTATTAGAGTTTAACCCTATTCGGTTCTTCACATATATGAGGAATTTAATTCCTACAGAAAATTCAGAGTTCAACTCTTCAATAGGAACTAGGAATTTAATTCCTCTGAAATTATTGTCGGGGTTCAACCCTACGAGGGATTTAATTACTGAAAGGGATTAACAGATCTTCTAAACAACTACAGAAAAGCAGGGTCACGTGTCACCACGTGACCCCCCCAAAGGATCTACAGAAAGCCCTTTTGAGGCAGTGCCTCACGTGACCCACGTGACCCTTGGCAGAGGCTTTAACATACTCCATTCAAACACCCATCACGTGATGACACGTGATGCTCCAAAAGATGCGATCTTCTCAGCAGAACAAACGAAGGGAGGGCGCCCTCACGTGCTACCACGTGACCCCTCTTGCCTCAGCGTCTAACGCTAAATTGGAACCCCTGAATTCAGTGTTAAAATGTTGTTTGACCTTAGTGTTCAACACTAAGCAAAGAACTTTATTTGTAGTGTTCAACACTGATTACCTTAGTGTTCAACACTAATTTGGGATTTCTGTTGCCAGTGCTTAACACTGGTCTGTTTTAGTGTTTAACACTAATTTGAAGGCCTTGTTGCTGGTGTTGACACCAACTATCTTCTAGTGTTAAACACTGACTTATCAATCTCATTCTCAGTGTTCAACACTGATTGGTCTTTAGTGTTTAACACTAGGCATTGGCCCAATTGGCTAAATGGCTAGAGGCAAAGCCTCTCCTTCAAGGGACCAACAGGAGGGCCGATGTCCCAGACATGATTGGACTTAGCCCAAGCTGGCCATAAGTTCTCAATTCGTAATTAACTGGGCTAATGGGCTCATAACATAATTAATTGGTCTTGATCCCAAATTGGGCCAAAGACTATTTAATCCACTCTGGTTCCACGGTACATCTCTTCATTCCTTTGATACTTGGCATTGTAATCCCTCAACGTCTTCAAAGAGGTGGCGGATCCCGATGACCACACATTGATATGGACTGTGGGGTCCTTAAACCCATGGACTACGACGTCCTTAACCTTGACCGAGATGTCTTAAAACTAACAATGGACTGTGGGGTCCTTAAACCCATGGACTACGACGTCCTTAACCTTGACCGAGATGTCTTAAAACTAACAATGGACCGCAATGTCCTTAAACTACCCATGGACCGCAATGTCCTTAAACTAGCGATGGACCACTATGTCCCAAAACTGGAATGATAGAGCCCAAACGCTCTTTTGTTGGATCTAAACGATCCCGTTTAAGTTGATCTTAGCCTTAAATATGGCTAACGTATCCTTAAACCTTTCAAACAGACTTTAGTCCCAAACTGGACTATAGATCCCCCCAATTAACTCTGGTTCAAGGGTATATCTCTGAACTCCTCTGACATCTGTCGTTGTAATCCTTCAACATCGTCAGAGAGGTGACGGGTCCCGACGGCCATACATTAAATGGACCACTATGTCCCTAAACTGGAACAATGGAGCCCAAATGCTCTTTTGTCGGATCTAAACGATCCCGTTAAGTTGATCTTAGTCTCAGGTTAGACTAATGTATCCTTAACAAACGTTTGAGTTGATCTTGGCCTCAAATATGGCTAACGTATCCTCAAACCAAACCCCCAAACCCAAATCTAAGATAATACGGATTTGGACTAGTCCACGCCCTACGGGCGACGACATAACTCGGTCTCCGTAAACAATCCACGGGCAACAAAACATAAAATAAACACACACGACACGAAGTGACCATCTGGAGAAGGAGAAAGTTGTTACCGCGACGCGGTAGCGTAATTAACTGCAGGGGCTTGCGCCTGCAGGAAAGAGCGTCCCCACAATAAATAAAAAAACCCTTCAAGCGAGGGAGAATCTGATGAAGTCTGCTACATCGGACGCATCCGTTCAGACCTTCGATACATGGTGCCATAAATCAATTTGGCATCTTCGGAGAGGTGGACGGATAGCACCAATTAGCATCTGCCCCGAATCTCAGGTGAGACGTCCCACGTCTCGGCCACCGTTCGGAGGGAAACAGATTCTGGCACGCCCGGTGGGACCTTTTCCTCTTTCCACTCCACACTTCGTGTGTCGTGATTCGCGAACCAATCGCGGTTCGCTAATGGTTGCCCTTGGGTTTCGAGATACTAAGACTTGGCATCTTGCTCATTGCAGAAAGAAAAGGATCGATGGCTTCTACTTCTGCGAAATGCTCCAACTGCTCGGACTGCAATTGCGACCAACGCTCTGCCTCGCCAGGAGGTATAGCCTACGGACCCCAAGCTGCTTCGTTATTCACAATACCGGTGGACCAGGTGACTCAGGCCACTACCGGATTGTTCTTTGGGACTATGCTCCCACCGACAAGCTTCACGGCGCCGGTGCTGACAAAGCAAGCTCCCAAGAAGTCGGTCTTTGATCGTCTTACCCCTGCTGCGGCTCCTCTCAACGGGTCGCCCAACATCAGCGCCTCGGTCTTCTCTAGATTGGGCCAAAAATCCTGTGGACCTATCATGGGGCCTACAATCCCAGAGAAGGCTGCTTCTAAGAAAGTGACCGGTCCTGCTCCCGAAATCGCCAGGGCGGCTTCCCCGGCCAAAAAGTCGGTCCTTACAAGATTGACGGCCCCAGCTCCCGCTCCTGCTACCCAAAGGACATCGGTCTTTGACAGGCTAACACCAGCAGCGACCATCCACCTACACAGGGGGCAAGACGAAGCCATTCTCACCGCTGAACCAACGCCGTCCGCTCGACACGCTCGACGTCGCCATTGGCGCCGAGTAAGGAAGGCTGGGGGCAACTCCCCCTCTGGGCTAACTCCATCAGCCCCAATGGCAGAAGTTAATGCTGCTGTTCCAACGGGGAACAGCTTCGAGATGCTAAATAAGGTGCGAAGGAATTCTCCTACTGCGGTACTAAAAAGGTCTCCTCCCCCACTAAAAAAGGTTGTGGAAATAAAGTCAGAACAGCCCCGATCCCCTCAACGGCTGTCTTCCAAAATCTATAAGGTTTGGCGGCAGGCCCGAGATTCGATGATCGATCCAAACTTCTCCCGCCAGCACAAGAAGCTGAAAATCCAATCGGAAGCCGGTCACCAGGCTAAACCACGAGAGGCTGTCTGGACGCCCACCTCAACGGCCCCCTCAACCTCCACTGCTCATAAAAGGAGGAAGCCAGAGAAGATCCCCCAGCCTGCAACGACAGCTAAAAGCACTGAGCCCAGACGCCCTAAGTCTGGGGGCATGATGGTCCATGCCGTATACATGGCGTCAGGAAAAGAAGACAGCCGTGCGTCTACAGGCCATAGACCGCTCACACGGTCGGTGACCAAAGCTCAGGAGCAACAGCAAAAGATCCAGGAAATGATGAATGCTATGGCCGCACTTACCGGGCCAAAATAAAACCCAGAAACGTCTTCGGACGAACGCCAGGAGGAAGAAACCGACGCCGAATTCCTTCGCCGAATATTGGAGAAGAAGGACAAAGAGGATGCTGAACAAGCAGCCAACATACAGCGTATGGGCCTCCTCTTCCAAGATATGATAGGAATGATGATCCAACAGGATCCACCCGCTGAGGATCCTCCGATCGTCCTTGAAGACGACAGGGGAGAAACATCAAATCCACCACCGGCCCTCTTAACGGCCAAGGAGGAGACAATCTCTAAGGCTGACTTGGTCGACTATATAGCCCAGCAAATCCGGGTTCATCATGCGACTGAGGCAGCTGGTCAAGTCGTAAAAACGGGGCGGCCATATCCAAGCTGGTACGACCAAATCAAGTACCCGCCGGGTTACACAATTCCCAAGTTCCATGTTTACAAGGGGACCGGCAATCCCCACCAACATGTCGCCCAATTCAGGGCCCTTTGCGGTAACATCGGCGGAGATGATAACTGTTGCTTCGCCAGTTCGTGGGCAGCTTATCAGAAACAGCGTTCGAATGGTATTCGGAACTCCCGAACGATTCTATCAAGACGTTCGCTGAAATGGAGTTGCTATTCACTCAGCGATTCGCAAGCGCCAGCGAACGCACTCTAATAACGGCACTGATTAACGCCAGGGTAAAACCAGACGAAACTTGGGTCCAGTATGCTATACGATGGCGGAATTTGTGGTCGAAATGCGAGCAACGCATTGAGGAAGCGCCCGCGGTGGGCATGTTCGTGGGAACCCTAGACTCTCACGCAACTATCTCCCAGTTTATGATGTTCTTTAAGCCAACCACATTCCAGGCTTTAATCGACAAGTTGGCTCAGATGGACCAAATGGGTTATATACCGTCTCCCCCGAAGCCAGAACCTCGGAATGACAATGGTAAAGGAAAGGCCACCTTCGTCGCGAATGCCCAGCAGCAACCCAATGCCCCAAAGCTGACGGATCAACTGGAAGAAAGACGCCGGTATTATAATGAGAAGATGAAGCGTCCCTACTCGTTCCCACGGGACAAGACGAAACGGCTATTAGAGCTGGCAGTACGCAACAGACTTATAAACCTGCCAAATCCAAGGCGACTGCCATAACCCACTGAGGTGAACAACCCCAACTATTGCCCTTACCATCAAACGGTAAACCATCCGATTGAGGATTGCTTCGTCTTCAAAGGATGGATTGAAGATCAATACCTCCAAGGAAAGTTTGCGCTGTCCGAAAAGTGGAAGGTGAACCCGCCACAGCCGCATACTCCTAAGAAGACGGATGCACCGGGGGCGACTTGTTCCTTTATTGAAGAAACTCCATGGGAAATCGTGCTATCAGCTAAAACCAAAAGGATGCTGAGTAACCTTCATGCGTGCCCAGCGGTTGAATGGAAGAACCCGCTTGAACCTCAAATCATCGAAGGGATGTTGAAGCCGCGCCCAACTACAAAGATTCGTGGCGATGGCCCAAATACTCACACCCAACCGTCAAAATCTTCGAAGAAAAAGAAGAGGAAATCCAAAAAGCCCGTGAAGCCTGGAAACAAGCGCACGGATTTGCAGAAACAGATTGACGCGCTGGAGGAGTACAATCAAAAGGCACGGACTCCCGTCACACTGCAAGAGTTCCTCAACCACGTCTTTCAGAAGGAAGATGAGGAAGAGAGCTCATCGGATGAATCCGAGGGATATGTGGCGAGTTGTCATGTGATTTCCCACTCGGAAGATGAGAAAACTCCTGGCACCGAGAAACTGGGGGCACACCCTGAGCCAGGACTTGTGTGGCCAACAGATGAAATGATCGACGCCTTTCTGGACGAGATTCGTCTAAAGAGTAAAGCAGATCAGGAGCGTGAGATGGTCGCATCGGAAGGAGCCGAACGTAGGCGACTAAACGAAAGAGTTGAAGTACTCCCGCCAGATCGAAAGGCATCCGAGGCAGACAAGAAGATATTCAAGATGAGGAAACGGTTTGCCAAAGCCATGTCGATAGGAATGAAGCTACCACCCTCCGAAGAAAACACGCTCAATGGGGTGGAGAGATACCCTGATTATTGCGCATATCATCGGAAAATTTCACACCCCACAAAGGAATGCGACGCCTTTAGGATATGGTGGCAAGGATATGTTGCTCATCGGCAACATTTTAAGCGCATGAAATGCAAGACTCGTTGGGAACGAAGAAGTACTGCCGACGAGCACAACAGAACCACTGGCAACTGTTACATGGTTAATGCCGGAGGGTCACAAGTTCTCACCTTTGGGAGCGACTCTGAGGAAGAAATGGCTCTGGGCCCTCTCTTTAAAGAATCCGTTTTAGGGAAAGAGGAGAAATCGGAGGCCTGCGAGAACATTCAGCTGCGCAATCGCACGCTCCCAGAAAAGAATCTCGGGCCCGCAAATAGAAAGGATAAGGGAAAGGAAAAGGTCACTGAGGATATCACTTTAGATGACCAAGTCATGAAAGAGCTGACTACCAAGGACCCTCCCAGGAAGGGTAAGGTGGACTACAATATCCTGGCACACCTAAGGAAGCTACCTTCTCAGCTTAGCATTCTCGATGCCCTCCTATTATCAAAAGAAGCGCGAGAGTCACTGATTAAGGCGTTACAACAACCTGAGCAATTCCAAGCCTTCCTCGCCACTGAAAGGATGAAGGATGAACTGGAGGAAGTGCATACGGCCGATATCACTTTCGGTGACGAAGACCTCCTTCTCGGGACGTGCGAACACAACCGTCCCCTATATGTCTCTGGATACTGCCATGATATCAAGATAGGCAAGATCCTAGTGGATAATGGATCCTCCGTCAATCTCCTTAACGTTCGGGTGTTAAAGGAAATTTGCATGAGTGTGCAACACCTCGCTCGTGACAAAATTACCATCTCCGGTTTCGATTCACAATCGTCGCGGACTCTCGGATCTGTAATACTAACACTACGCTTCGGACTACTCGTCACAGACATCAAATTCCATGTCATTGACGCCAAGACCTGCTACAACGCCTTGCTCGGTCGTCCTTGGCTACATGAGTACAACATCATCCCTTCTACACAACATCAATGTATGAAGTACTTTAAGGATTGTTTCGAGTATACCGTAACAGGTGAGTTGAACCCATTTTCCGTGAACGAAGTCCGCAAATACGAAGATGCGAAGTACTTTTTGCCAGATTTCGAGGATACAGAAAGGTATCGCAACCCGGAAAACAAAGCCGCCGCCACCATCCCTGTTTTCGGGAGCGATACCGAAGAAGAAGAAGAGATAGTTTATGCCAGGCCATCTCAACGCAACAACCCGGGGACGTCCGCCCCCATGTTGGTCTTCGGAAGTGACTTGGAAGATGAGGTTTATGCCGTGTTCTCCAATCGGCTGTCAATACAAGCACCCCCTAGCGATGATCAGAGTTTGCAAATCACCATGGTGCCGCGGGAACACTACAAGGATCTCAACACACTTCAAGCTCACAATGTGCAGGACCTGCAAACATTTTACATTCCTCTCAGGCAAAGGGGTGAGAAGTTAATCCTCAGAGTCGAAAATAGAGAAAGAGACCTGACATGGCACGGATGTTACACTCGACAGGCTTCAACTTATCCGTTTGCCCAGATACTACACAAATGGACTAAAGAGGCTATTGAAGCGCCAAGGAGTACCCTTAAAACAGACTGTTCGACAAGCTCGGTTCTACAACAGGATTTGGGATGTCCCTGGGACCCAACGCAAATTGCCCAACGGGAAAATAGAAACACTTGGGCTTGGATACGCGAGAACCGAAAAACGGGAACGGGCCCACAGTAGCTACGATATATATACTTTTGATGAAGAAGAGGACGCCCCGTCAGGAAATGCCAACCCCTCATCAAAACTAGATCCTGCGATTGAAATGCCGAGTCCGTCGTTTGAAGAACGAATGGACAAGCCTATCAGGAAAGTGGGTCAAAAAGCTCGGGAAGACCACAACCGCGAGATGGCCATCTACGAGAAGGCCAGGACGCAACGTTTATTTCAACAGGCTGCAAAAGACAAAGATGCTCATCCTTGTCAACCCGTTGTACGAAAGGCCCGACGCAGAGACAGAAATAAATCAAGAAGCGGAAAGAGGAGCCGACAACAACGACGCAGGATTAGAGAGTTACGTGATCGGGTATTGCGCGGCTCGGATTTGTCCCTCATGAAGAAGATGAGTCGAGCGTACTCCTTCCCCCGAGACAAGACGGAGAAGTTACTCGAGCTCGCTATAAAACATCAAATGATCGCGCTTCCAGAGTCTAAGCACCCTGAGCAAGATAACAGGGCTTCTCATCTGAGCTATTGCTCTTATCACCAAGCCATAGGACATCCTACCGAAGACTGCTTCACCTTCAAGAACTGGGTCGAGGACCAGTACCAACAGGGCAGATTCGCTTTATCCGACGGCTGGAGGGTAACACCGCCACAAAAACACGAACCCAAAGCCGCAAAAGCAGAACCAGATCCACCTCAGTCTTGGAAGCGGATTCGCACCTGTTATATGATTACGATATTAAAAGAAGAGCCCGAGAACATGGATGACCTTCCCTGGTGCTTTGAGAACAGCGATGATGAGGTGGTCTCAGAATTTCCGCCAGCTCCAAAAGAACTGGAAGAAGGCATACATACTACTGCAGATAACCTCAAGAAGATTGAGTTGGTATCGGCAGATGACCCGCGACCGACATTTGTCAGCGAGATGCTATCTGAAGAAAGGGTGACTGTGTTAAAGAACGTGCTTCTACGGCATAAAGACTGCTTCGCGTGGAACTACTCCGAGATGCCAGGATTAGATCCGGAGATTGCTGTGCATAAATTAGCAATATCCCCATATATCAAGCCAGTCAAGCAGGCGCCAAGAAGGATGCGACTCGAGCTTGAAATGAGCATCAACGCCGAAGTCAAGAAGCTGATCGATTCTGGATTTATCCAAGAAGTCCAGTATCCCGACTGGATCGCCAATATCGTCCCGGTAATGAAGAAGAATGGGACGGTACGCATATGCGTGGATTTCAGGGATCTCAATAAAGCCTGTCCAAAGGACGATTTCCCAGTACCAGTAACCGAGCTAATGATAGATAACATGTCCACTCACGAGGTTTTCTCCTTTATGGACGGTTCGTCAGGATACAATCAAATAAAGATGCATCCCGAAGACCAGAAGCATACCGCTTTCCGGACCCCTTTGGGTATATTCTGCTACAGGGTTATGCCCTTTGATCTAAAGAACGCCGGCGCTACCTATCAAAGGGCCATGACAAAAATCTTCGACGACCTCATACATGACATCGTCGAGTGCTATATCGATGACCTTGTAGTAAAGAGCATGTCATACGAAGAGCATTTAAAGCATCTGGAGACTGTATTTCAACGCCTTCGGCAATATAATTTGAAGATGAATCCCCTCAAATGCGCGTTTGGAGTCTCCTCGGGTAAATTCCTGGGATTCATCATCCGACATCGAGGTATCGAAATAGATCCATCTAAGATCAAGGCGATCATGGAAATGCCTCCGCCAAGAACCCTCAAACAGTTGCGGTCTCTCTAGGGAAGCTCGCATACATCCGGCGATTTATCGCCAATCTTTCAGGCAAATGCCGTCCTTACAGCCACCTGATGAAGAAGGGAACTCCATTCGTTTGGGATCACAAATGCCAAGGTGCACTAGACGAGATCAAGCAGTACCTGCAGAACCCTCCGGTGTTGGCTGCGCCGGTCAAGGGAAAACCCCTCATTCTTTATACAACCGCCCTCGAAGGTTCCTTAGGCGCATTATGGGCACAAGAGAACGATCAAGAGAAAGAGAGAGCACTCTACTACTTAAGTCGAGTTCTGCTGGGGGCAGAAAACAACTACTCTCCCATTGAAAAACACTGCTTGGCGTTAATCTTCGCGATAACAAAACTCAGGCACTATGCGTTGGCGCACGAAGTCCGTCTCATCTCGAAGGTGGACCCTCTTAAATATTTGATGTCGAAGGCTATACTGACGGGTCGACTCGCTAAATGGGCTCTACTCCTGATGGAGTTCTCAATAACGTATCGACCTCTTAAGGCAGTGAAAGACCAGGCCATTGCCGACTTCCTCGCTGAGCATCCAGTACCTGCCGGTTCTCCTCTGAACTGCGATTTGCCGGACGAACATGCATTCGACGCGATCGACAGCGGTGATACCCGATGGGAACTCTATTTTGACGGGGCATCTTCCATGAAGAAGCGCAAACAATGTACCCCCATAATCAAATCGGGAGTAGGCCTCATCTTCGTAACCCCACAAGGAGGGATAATGCGTTTTGCTTTCTCCTTAACGGAATCGAGGATGAACAATGAAGTCGAATACGAAGCTTTGATAGCGGGCCTCGAGATCGCCATTAACATGGGAATTGAAGACCTCTCTATATACGGGGATTCTCAATTGGTTGTTAGTCAAGTAAATGGTGACTACCAAACGTGCAAACCGGAGTTGGTGAAATACGGCGAAAAGATGCAACAACTATTGACCCAAATTCCCTCCTACACTTTGGAAAGTATACCACGTGCAGAAAATAGCAAAGCAGACACGTTAGCTAAGCTCGCTAAAGAACTGGCTGACGAGAACCTCGATGACGTCAGAATCGTGGTACAAAGCCGTCGAGTGCTCGCCCCAGCAGAAATATCTCCGGAATTATACGAAGAAAAGGGAGCGACTGAGCAGACAATCCTACAAATAAAAGACCGTGAGAAGGCTGAGGACTGGAGGGAAGTCTTCATAGACTACTTTAAGTCCCACCGAATGCCCGCAGGAGCGTCCTCAAGACATCAGCTCATGAAGCGGGCTCTATCTTTCGCCTTCGTCAACGATACTCTGTACAAGAGATCGTTTGATTCTCTGTGGTTGAGATGCCTGGGACCTGACGAAGCGAAAAGAGTCATTCAGGAAGTTCACGACGGACTCTGCGGTTCTCACCAAGCGGGCCCAAAGATGAAGTTGAAGATAAAACGGATGGGCTACTACTGGCCCACGATGATCCAAGACTGCCTCGAATATGCGAAGCAACACCACTCATGCCAAATTCATGGGGACTTCATCCACCAGCATCCAAATCCACTATATCCAACGGTGGATAGCTGGCCATTTGAAATGTGGGGGACTGACATAGTCGGCCCTATCGAACCAACATCGTCTAGAGGACATCGTTTCATTCTGACGACAACTGACTACTTCTCCAAATGGGCAGAAGCAGTACCGCTGAGGGAAGTGAAGACGGAGAATATCCTCCACTTCTTCAAGACGCACGTCATCTATCGGTTTGGAACCCAACGACGGATTATCTCCGATAACGGGCCAGCCTACAGAAGCCATAAGATTAGCCGCTTCGCGCAGCAGCATAATATAGACTGGAGATATTCTTCAGTTTACAATCCGCGAGCTAACGGTCTGGCCGAGGCCTTTAATAAGACCTTGACAAAGATCATAAAAAAGACGGTGTCCCGAAATAAGAAGGACTGGCATGAGAGACTGCAAGAGGCTCTTTGGGCATATTGAACTACGTGCAAGACGGCCACGAACACAACGCCGTACGTGTTGGTATTTGGGACGGAAGCGGTGCTCCCCCTCGAGATAGAGTTACCCTCTCTACGAGTGGCAGTCCACTACGAGCTGACGGACGAAGAAAATGCTCACCTTCGGCTTGAGGAGCTCGATGCCCTCGACGAAACCCAGCTCATAGCGCAACAAAATCTGGAAGCTTATAAAGCAAAGATGACGCGCTCATATAAAAAATTGACCCGACCGAGGACATTCCGCCAAGGCGAACTCGTGTTAGTGGTCAAAAGGCCTATGATCCCCAATCGAGCCAAGTGGGAAAAATTCGAGCCAAACTATGAAGGCCCGTACATCATAGATAAGGTTTACTAGGGTGGGGCCTATCTACTCATGGACATGCACGGTGAAAGGACTTTCAGGCCAATAAACGGTCGCTTCCTAAAGAGATACTACGCTTAATGAGCCACGGCCTAGGTCAATGATAGATGACGACGACTATGTCCGCTCGCTATCTTCCTAAGCTCAAGCTTTATAAGCAATAGCCGGCCTTCTCCATGTCGGACCGAAATGTCCTTAAACTAATAACGGACCGAAATGTCCTTAAACTAACGACGGACCGAAACGTCCTTAAACTATCAACGGACCGAGACGTCCTTAAACTAACGACGGACCGAAATGTCCTTAAACTAACGACGGACCGAAACGTTCCTAAACTACTACCGCAGTATCCTTAGGCTGACAAAAAAAAGGGAGAAAAAGAAAAATATAAAAAAAAAAGGTATGTCCATAAGCAAAATGGGCACGGATGAAAACCCGAAAGGGCTCCGTGAGTAAAAACAGCAGGGCTACCGGCGAGTGTTCGTGAAAACCCGAAAGGGCGCGACCTTGTAAAAAAAAAAGAGAAAAAGAATAAAAAAAGGTATGTCCATAAGCAAAATAGGCACGGATGAAAACCCGAAAGGGCTCCGTGAGTAAAAACAGCAGGACTACTGGCGAGTGTTTGTGAAAACCCGAAAGGGCGCAACCTCGCTGAAAGACACGTACAGGGTCCTCTCGACCTTGTAAGGAGAAACCACCCGCGTGAGATCCTTACGACTCACAAAGGAGAAACATACTTAGGGACCCTCACGATTCCTAAGGAGAAAATACACTTGCGAGATCCTTACGACTCGTAAGGAGAATTCTCTTATGGGACCCTCACGGCTCATGAGATTTGAAAGTCTTAAGTTACAGAAACCTAAACCTGTTCTTAAGCAAATCCCCCACAACCTTCGATACTGCCCTACAAGAGGCTCAATACTGACCCTTGTATACAATCCACGGGCATGAATAAATATTTCCCCAGCAAAGTCACACCTGTGACTAGGGATATGTCCATATAATGAGCAACCCTTGTAGGTCCTCTCGACCCATAAGGAGAAAACCCTCTTGTAGGATCCTTACGACTTACAGAGGAGCATACACTTAGGGATCCTCACGATTCCTAGGGGAAAAAAAAACACGTACGAGATCCTCACGACTTGTAGAGAGAAATACCTTGGTGAGACCCTTACGGCTCATGAAGTCAAAAGCCTTGGTCAACAGGACCCTTAACCCTGTTTGCTAAGCCACCTTTGTTCAACATCGACAGAGGCAAATGATGATTCGCTCCTGGCAATATTCCAGTTGTAGCGGTGCTGATGCCGAAATCGGTGTCCAAAATCCAAGCTTGCGGCGAAAAAGCTAGCAAGCCACACATGCCTACGAAATAGCCGAAATGATGGGGCAACTTGCAATAAAAAGCGGCAAGTAAAAATGTATGCATGAAAAATAGCCGAAATGATGGGGCAACTCGCAATAAAAAGCAGCGAGTAGAAAATAAATAAATAGCCGAAATGATTGGGCACCGCGAAAAATAGCCGAAATGATGGGGCAATCGCGACCTTCGCGATATAAAAGATGAAACGATAGAGCATCGCGGAAGAAGAAATAAAATAAAAATAAAATTTATACCCTACAGGTGATGTTCCATCACACCCTGTACACAATCGAAGGGCGTAAACAAAAAAGGGAACATACCTCCCCCCAGGTTTCACCAAAGAAAGAAGCTAAATCTCGACAGGCCACAAGCGACCTAGAGATCATCCCAACACTCGTCTCGTAACGACGGACACAACTTCAAGCTAAGCGGAACAGCGGCAACTCCCAGTTCCATGGCTCGGTGGTATACGTATCGCCAACAGTCAAACCTCCATCCCGTGAAATGCGGATATAATCAGCAAAATTCCTGGTTACGTGGAACGCGGATAACGTCACTCTTTGACCCCGTGGAAAACGTCCAGAGCGGATCCTGGTCCTCGCAGAGCACGGCAGTGAACCCGTGTGAAGTATCCAGAGCAGAGCCTAGTCCTCGCCGAGCACGGCAGTGAACCCGTGTGAAGCATCTAGTGCAAAATTTCTGGTTATGTGGAACGCGGATAACGTCACTCTTTGACCCCGGGGAAAACGTCCAGAGCGGATCCTGGTCCTCGCAGAGCACGGCAGTGAACCCGTGTGAAGCATCCAGAGCGGAGCCTAGTACTCGCCGAGCACGGCAGTGAACCCGTGTGAAGCATTTAGTGCAAAATTCCTGGTTATGTGGAACGCGGATAACGTCACTCTTTGACCCCGCGGAAAACGTCCAGAGCGGATCCTGGTCCTCGCAGAGCACGGCAGTGAACCCGTGTGAAGCATCTAGTGCAAAATTCCTGGTTACGTGGAACGCGGATAACGTCACTCTTTGACCCCGGGGAAAACGTCCAGAGCGGATCCTGGTCCTCGCAGAGCACGGCAGTGAACCCGTGTGAAGCATCCAGAGCGGAGCCTAGTCCTCGCCGAGCACGGCAGTGAACCCGTGTGAAGCATCTAGTGCAAAATTCCTGGTTACGTGGAACGCGGGTAACGTCACTCTTTGACCCCGCGGAAAACGTCCAGAGCGGATCCTGGTCCTCGCAGAGCACGGCAGTGAACCCGTGTGAAGCATCCAGAGCGGAGCCTAGTCCTCGCCGAGCACGGCAGTGAACCCGTGTGAAGCATCTAGTGCAAAATTCCTGGTTACGTGGAACGCGGATAACGTCACTCTTTGACCCCGCGGAAAACGTCCAGAGCGGATCCTGGTCCTCGCAGAGCACGGCAGTGAACCCGTGTGAAGCATCCAGAGCGGAGCCTAGTCGTCGCCGAGCACGGCAGTGAACCCGTGTGAAGCATCTAGTGCAAAATTCCTGGTTACGTGGAACGCGGATAACGTCACTCTTTGACCCCGCGGAAAACGTCCAGAGCGGATCCTGGTCCTCGCAGAGCACGGCAGTGAACCCGTGTGAAGCATCCAGAGCGGAGCCTAGTCCTCGCCGAGCACGGCAGTGAACCCGTGTGAAGCATCTAGTGCAAAATTCCTGGTTACGTGGAACGCGGATAACGTCACTCTTTGACCCCGCAGAAAATGCCCAGAGCGGAGCCTGGTCCTCGCCAAGCACGGCAGTGAACCCGTGTGAAGCATCCTGAGCAAATACCGGACCGTGGAGTCCTTAAAATCCACGGACTATGATGTCCTTAACCTCGACCGCGATGTCTTAAAACTAACGATCAACTACCCCGATTCCCTACGGATTCTGCCTTGGTTTAAGGGTACATCTCTTCACTCCTTTGATACCTGGCGTTGTAATTCCTCAACGTCTTCAAAGAGGTGACGGGTCCCTGCAACCAAACATCGGACTGTGGAGTCCCTAAATCCACGGACTATGAGGTCCTTAACCTTGACCGTGATGTCTTAAAACTAACATCGGACTGTGGAGTCCCTAAATCCACGGACTATGAGGTCCTTAATCTTGACCGTGATGTCTTAAAACTAATATCGGACTGTGGAGTCCTTAAATCCACGGACTATGAGGTCCTTAACCTTGACCGCGACGTCTTTAAACTACGATACCTGGAGCAGCCCCCTGGCCCCGGGAAACACGGGCAAGGGTGACCACATCCAGCACTTACAGGCCCTCACGACCTGTAAGGAAGAGGAAAACTCTCTTGTGAGATCCTTACGACTCTCAAGGGAAAACCCGCTTAAGAATCTTCACGATTCTTAAGAACGACTTACACCTATGGGATCCTCTCGACCTGTAGGGAGAAAAACTCTTTATGAGACCCTCGTGGCTCATAAAATGCAAAAGTCTTAGGAAGCAGATCTTAACCCTGAATCCTAAGCCATCGCTGTCCTGCAAGGAGATCAAGATAGAATATCCGCAGAATACATTCAATAAAAAGGGGACACACCATTGAGAAGAAAAATGTATCTTTTATTCATAAACCAAAATGGATACAAAGTACAATTCATGAAAGAAACAAAAAAGAAAGATACTCTCATTCATGAATATGTACAAAAAAGGGGAAAAGATACAAGTCCTCAAGCCGGCGGGCGATGCAGTAATTTTACCAGCTCATCGTTCTGTTGCTGAGCCACGGCTTCATGACGCAAGATCTCCAGAAGACGAGCCTCCGCCTGAGCTTGCTGAGCCTGATACGAAGCAAGCCGAGCTTCGAGCTCTTTCTCAGTGACTTTATGAGCCTCGACCCTCTCACGAGTGAACGTGGCAGCTTTATCGAGAGCCACCACCTCTTTTATGGACTCCTGGAGCACTCGCCAGAGTTCGTATGCTTTGTTGGCCTTGGCTGTGAGGCTGGCCTGAAGCTCGCTCAGCGTCTTAGAAGCCAATGCCCTCTCCGAGAACTTGCGGCCAAGCCTCTTCTCGCATGACGTCATGTTAGCCGCACATCGTGCTATCAGACCCCGCAACTCCGCTTTTGCAGCCACGGCTTCCGAGGAAAGGCGAGAACATTCAAGAGCGTGCAAACAAGCCTCTACCTTCCTACAGAACTCCACCCAGACCCGCACCACCTCCTCGCTATGATAGGTGGCGAGAAAAGGAAGAGAGCCGTTAGCTTCAGCGGCAAATGGTTCGGCTGTGGTCGCGCTACCAGCACGGAGCTCCTCGACGAAAGATGATAGGGAGACAAGGCTCAATTGGGCCAAGCGTTCTGAAGCCCGCAAAGCATAAGGGCCGGGCGGCATCACGATGCGCGATCCCAACGCCATGGAGACTGGCAGGGCTGTTCAAATTTGACAAATGTTAGTAAAATTCTTAAGCACAGAACGAACGGGATTATAATAAAATGTCACTCACCGACAGTCATGCAAGTAGGAGCCGAAGGTTCCCCTGGCCCTTCAACGACCTCAACCTCATCGTCAGCCTCCAAAACTATAAGAAACATCGACGTCATTTCGCAAGATAGTAACAATGCTGTGGTAAAAGAAAAGATGGCGAATGACGCTAACCTTGCCCAGAGGAAAGGACAATACGCTGAGGGGAGATCGCCTGCGGAGCTGCCATCTCCAATAAACGTTGATATGACTGTCGAGGCGACAGATCAGCGATAGTGGCCGCCAAACCGCGCAATTCTGGGGAAGATAAAAAAGTTTATACTATGAAAGGGTTGCTAATTTAAAACGCAGAGGGTTACCTTCAACGCTCCTCCCATTCTGAGCCGGGGGTATAGCAGCTTCAACGGTCTCCGCCGTAACATCAGGATTCAACAAAGGAAGAGTAGTCCCGACTATTTCTCTTCCAGCCTCTGAGCCGTCCTCAGTAAGGGTCATTGGGGCGGCGATCTCCAAAGGAACTTCCCCCAAAGGGGCAAGCGCTCCCTGATCAAGAACCGCCGCTGGAGGCTCTACCATGAGAGGAGCAGCCTCATCAGCCCCCTCCACATCAAGCAAGGTTTCGTTGAGAATTCCGACGGGCTTTAGCTTTAATGGGCCCGTAGAAAGCTCCCCCAGCGTCGAAGATTCTGCACGATTCGAATAAAAATAATGATACATATGCACGGGCATAAATAATCGGAAAGACTACAAAAGGAGCATAACATACCTATACGCAAAGAAGCCCTCGATATGGTTTCTTCAAGCCGCTGCTCCTTCTCAAGGAGGTAGGCTCGCCGGGGTTCAAGGGTAGACTCATGACCACCGGTCCATAAAGAGAGTGCATCAGCTGCGTCTTCTGAAGCGGCCTGCTTCAAAGCCCTTTCCCCCCATTCCTCCAAAAGACCGATAAATCGTCGCCGAATCCACGAAGGGTCTTCGTAAAAAATTACAGCGGGATAAGACTTCTTTGGAACCTTGGCGTTATGAGACGTGTCTTTTGAACGCCGTATGGCCTCAGCCAGCTGTGCGGCCTCCTCATCAGCCGAACTCGGAAGAGAAGTCCAGCGTCTGACTCTTGCAGGGCCAATGGTTCATCTTCAAGAATAGGCTCAGACTCCGCCAAAGAATCGAGCAAGTTGGTGGCCGCTTTCCTCCTCCGTTTAGACCCAGAGCCGGTCGCTGAGGATGACCGCTTCCTCCCTCGCGAAGCCTTGGGGCGGTGCCGGCCCACATCGCCCTCAGCGCCCTCATCCTTATTACTCTCGCTCGGTGCCACAACCGAGGATGACATCGCCATTGTCGATGCCACAGGGGGCGGTGCCGCCACCGGCAGGGGTGCTACCACTGGGGCCCGTTTACCCCGCGATCGGGAACCCAAGGGCATACCAGCTGTTGGAGTAAGGTCTACCCCTGACTCCCCTGGAATGAGCGCAGCGCCAATCTCCCTCAAAGGGAAGCGGACCGGAACCCTCGGTCGCAGCTTAGCCCCCGAAACCTGAGGAGGAGCATCGTGACCAAGAAGCACCCTTCTTTCTTCAAGAATAATTGGGCTGATCCGATGAAGATACTAGCCCGTAAATGCACCCACACACCGGGGCATGTACTCAGCTTCAGGGACCATGAAACGAGAGCCGGTGTTCAGCCTCATGAAATGATGAGCGGCATCGCGAACAGCATCGAGCGAAGGGATCGGGGCGACTATAAAAGCCTCGAAAGGAACACCCTGGTCGTATCCAAGCTGTCGGGCGAATCGATGCGGATTATACCGCATGAAAAGAGCTGCACTATCTTGGCGAAACACCAAGTAGTCCGGTCTAATTGTATACAAATGCGCGGCCTCCCGGGGCTTCAAAGAAGGTGCGTTGTCTTTCGACTGGTCCCAGAGTTGTTGAACTGGACCCAAGGGAGTAGACAAGACCCGATCATTAAAAACCAGCCCGCCAGCGGCGGCGTGAGGAGAAATCAGCACCCGAATAGCCCCGAATTAAGTCGGGTCAGCAGCAGAAGCACCCACCAGTCGCATAAGTCGCGGGAAGGGATAGGCGTCGTAAAACGCGGGCTTCTGATGCATAGCGAAAGCCCCCAGCACATGCATTTCGACCCAGGACGTGAAATAATGAAGCGAAAAGTTCACTACATCCATGCCGGGTGTAGAGGTATTAGCTACGGTGTCTAACCCATGATAAAGGTGCGCCAAGGCCGGGATGCCAATGGCCAACCGCGTCCCCTCAGCAATACGATGAGCCGGGTAGATGACCGAGGCTCTCATGAAGCGGCGATGCATGGGGATAACGAACCGACTGAGCCAGACACTAACAAACCCCACGAAGAACGTCTCCTCGTCCATGCCGGGAACAGCGATGGATTCAAAAGAGGTCGGTGACATAATAGGGATGTAGTACTGAGGTAAGTCCGATTCAGTGGTCGGCAGCTTCTTCGGACCGAACCCAAAGGGGTCTCCAATGTTGGCAAACTTCGGAGCCGTCTTCGATAGGGCGTCCTCGCGAAGGAAACGAGCAGTGAAGCTCTTGAAAGTAACACCCTGCTCTTCGGATTCGGTGAATAATCGGTCGAAGATACCTAGCGCCTTGATTAAACTGGGACGCTTGTGGCGGACGGCATTCTCAGCAGACAGGCCGTCAACTGGGGCGGGCTCGGGTTTAAAAACATACTCGTCAGAAGGCAGCAACTCCTCGTATAGACTACCCCTGATTGGAAACCCCAAGATGTCATAAAATTCGGCCAGAGAGATCGAGACCTCCCGATCTCCTAGAATGAAAGTGTTGGTGGAAAGATTCCATTGGTTTAAAAACGCCTTGACCCACCAGACATGCGGAGACTTATAATGAAAGAGTGACGCGTATATTGCCTGATAAAGCCCGACTTTCTGCAACCGCGCACGATGGGCAGAAAGGATGTAGCGAGCCCAGAGAAGGTAGCCCGTAGGGTGCCGAGGAGTAAGCCCTATCTTATAAATTTGCCCCCACGGGTGGGCCTCACCCTGGCAGATACGCCGCCCCAAGATATCTATGGCCGGGATCGGATGGTTCGGAATACCGGTCGTCGAAGGCTCGAGCCTCCCCGTTGAAGTCCAGTTGGGCATTTCCACAGCAAAAACCGTCCTCGGAGGATCCATCGGTAAGAATGGGAAAGTGGGCTCCGTCGGTACCGCGCAAAGAAAACTCCGGCGACCCTGAATGATCTGACTATACCAAGATCCCCATTGAAGAAGGTTGGTACAGTTCGAGTCATGGGCCCGGATCATCGCCATCGCTTCCTCATCAGATGGCGACTGAGGAAAATCAGCCTCCGAGCGAGAAAAGGGAAAGCACGGAACAGAAGCCATCGCACCTGAAATCCAATAAAAGGAGACCGTTAAAAGCAAAGTCAGCGATATATATCCATGCATGAACAGGAAGACTAGTTAAAGAAAGCTACAACAGAGTTTTCTGGGACCATTGGCTACAAAACACATGGGCCCCACAGAATCAGGATGACGGCTCATTAATAATGAGACCAAATAGTTATAATAAAACAAAGGGAATATCCTCATTTAATAAAGAATGGTAACCCTACACATTCCCCCCAACAGGATCTGCCTCGGGCTCTATAATGGATCCAACAAGATCAAAGGAATTAAATTCCCACAGAAGACATCATTACAAAGCTCCTGTTGCATTAATTGCAGAAGGACAACCTCGGGTCGAGAGCCCCCAAGAAGCCTCCGTGTGAAGAAACTGAGTTCTTCATTGGAATTAAATTCCTTACTAAGAAAAGGGAATTAAATTCCCAGAAACATTTTTGGATGGAATTAAATTCCATGGAGTTGAAACGCCATCATCATCTTCCCAAAGATCATCTAAACCCTAAGAGATCTACAGTTTGAAGGTTAGGTGGTTTCCTGTTCTTATGGAAAAACTTGAAGAAAAATGGGTTCCTTATTGAAAAAGAGTAAAAACCCTTGTTTTGGGATTTAAAATCCAAAGGAATGTGAAAATTTACTGTTTGTCCAAGAACATTACCTGAGGAAAAAGGGTCACCTGAACAGAGTTAAACTCTGAAGATTGTTTCAAGACAGAGAACTAAACTCTGGAAGCGAGAATTAAATTCTCAAGGGAAAAAGTTCTCAAAAGAAGAAGATGAACAAAGTGAAGGCTCTTCTGAAGAAACATGAGTATTTATAGGAAGTGATGGAAACGTTTCATCTCCCCAAATCCCTAGAGGAATCCAACGGTCACAAAATGTGACAGCGTCGCACTCACGTGCGGACACGTAAGAACAACGCTGTGGGGGCATTTGTTTCCTGATTTAAAATCAGGAAAGCCCACGGAAGAGGCTTCAGAAAAGGGTCACGTGCTTACACGTGACCAGCAGTCACGTGTTGGCACGTGACATCTAAAAGCATCGGCAAGGCAAATTCAGTTTCCCAACTACATCGAAGAAAAGGGCTTCAGAAAGGGTCACGTGCTCCCACGTGACCTGGGTCACGTGTTGGCACGTGACAATTAAAAATGGCTTCAAAGGCAAACCGATTCCCTGATCAAATCAAGGAAAAGGCTTCAGAAGAGGTCACGTGCTCCCACATGATCAGGGTCACGTGTTGGCACGTGATAATCAAAAGCAGCAGATTTGTTCTCCGGTTAAACCAAGAAAAAGGCTCCAAACGAGGGTCACGTGCTCACACGTGACCAGGGGTCACGTGGTGGCACGTGACGGTTAAGCAGCGACCAGAAAGCAGAGCGCAAAAAGAAAGAAGAGGGCTCGTTCCAAGGGGGGTCACGTGCCCACATGTGACCAAGGGTCACGTGGCCACACGTGACCGACTTCAAAGCCCATTTGTTAACAGAATTAAATTCTGAGAAAAGACCTCTCAAATCTTTCCAAAAGCAACCGATTGAATTAAAGATTTAAAGGTGATTAAATATCATCTATCTATGGGAAAATCTCGAATTTGGGAAGATTTCCCCGTAAAATCTAACCGAAATAACAAAGGAGAATCTCTGAATTTAAAATCCAATGGTGAATAAAATTCACCTAATAATCCAAAGGTCCAAAACGAATGATGGATACAAATCAAATCTCTCAATGAAAGATTCATCAAAAACTAATTGACTCGGCTGCTTCTCCTATAAATAGGAGCCAAGAGACACACAAAAAGAAGATATATGCAGAGAGAAGAAAAGAGAGAGAGCCTTGATACTTTAGAGGAATTTGGATCTTCTGCAAAAGAAAACCCTAGGTAAGAAAGGGAAGGTTTCATTGAAAGAAAGAGAATTTAATTCTCAACAGAGTTTAACTCTGATATAAAACAGAAGGACATATTTCTTCTCTCTTTGATAGAGGATCTGTAAAGTGCACATCTCCCCTTGAGTTGAGAATTTAATTCTCAATGGGTTGAGATGCTGCCATGCAGATCCAAAGCATAGAGAGGGAATGGAAGCACGAGAATTTAATTCTCACAGAACTATAGGAATTTAATTCCTTCAAAATAAAATTAGGGTTTGACCCTGTGTTATGGGAATTTAATTCCTTCAGAATGAAAAGAATCAGGGTTTAACCCTAGTTAAGAACTTAGTTCTGTTAAAACAACAAGAATTTAATTCCCTTAATCTTATTCCCCAGAATAATTCTCTAACAGAGAATGGGGGTTTAATTCCTTAAAGCTTTTATTAGGGTTTAACCCTATTCAGTTTTTCTCATATATGAGGAATTTAATTCCTACAGAAAATTCAGAGTTCAACTCTTTAAAAGGAACTAGGAATTTAATTCCTCTGAAATTATTGTCAGGGTTCAACCCTACGAGGGATTTAATTCCTGAAAGGGATTAACAGATCTTCTAAATAACTACAGAAAAGCAGGGTCACGTGTCACCACGTGACCCCCCAAAGGATCTACAGAAAGCCCTTTTGAGGCAGTGCCTCACGTGACCCACGTGACCCTTGGCAGAGGCTTTAACATACTCCATTCAAACACCCGTCACGTGATGACACGTGATGCTCCAAAAGATGCGATCTTCTCAGCAGAACAAACGAAGGGAGGGCGCCCTCACGTGCTACCACGTGACCCCTCTTGCCTCAGCGCCTAACGCTAAATTGGAACCCCTGAATTCAGTGTTAAAACGTTGTTTGGCCTTAGTGTTCAACACTAAGCAAAGAACTTTATTTGTAGTGTTCAACACTGATTACCTTAGTGTTCAACACTAATTTGGGATTTCTGTTGCCAGTGCTTAACACTGGTCTGTTTTAGTGTTTAACACTAATTTGAAGGCCTTGTTGCTGGTGTTGACACCAACTATCTTCTAGTGTTAAACACTGACTTATCAATCTCATTCTCAGTTTTCAACACTGATTGGTCTTTAGTGTTTAACACTAGGCATTGGCCCAATTGGCTAAATGGCCAGAGGCAAAGCCTCTCCTTCAAGGGACCAACAGGAGGGCCGATGTCCCAGACATGATTGGACTTAGCCCAAGCTGGCCATAAGTCCTCAATTCGTAATTAACTGGGCTAATGGGCTCATAACATATTAATTGGTCTTGATCCCAAATTGGGCCAAAGACTATTTAATCCACTCCGGTTCCAGGGTACATCTCTTCATTCCTTTGATACTTGGCGTTGTAATCCCTCAACGTCTTCAAAGAGGTGGCGGGTCCCGATGACCACACATTGATATGGACTGTGGGGTTCTTAAACCCATGGACTACGACGTCCTTAACCTTGACCGAGATGTTTTAAAACTAACAATGGACTGTGGGGTCCTTAAACCCATGGACTACGACGTCCTTAACCTTGACCGAGATGTCTTAAAACTAACAATGGACTGTGGGGTCCTTAAACCCATGGACTACGACGTCCTTAACCTTGACTGAGATGTCTTAAAACTAACAATGGACCGCAATGTCCTTAAACTACCCCTGGACCGCAATGTCCTTAAACTAGCGATGGACCACTATGTCCCTAAACTGGAATGATAGAGCCCAAACGCTCTTTTGTTGGATCTAAACGATCCCGTTTAAGTTGATCTTAGCCTTAAATATGGCTAACGTATCCTTAAACCTTTCAAACAGACTTTAGTCCCAAACTGGACTATAGATCCCCCTAATTAACTCTGGTTCAAAGGTACATCTCTGAACTCCTCTGACATCTGTCGTTGTAATCCTTCAACGTCGTCAAAGAGGTGACGGGTCCCGACGGCCATACATTAAATGGACCACTATGTCCCTAAACTGGAACAATGGAGCCCAAATGCTCTTTTGTCGGATCTAAACGATCCCGTTAAGTTGATCTTAGTCTCAGGTTAGACTAACGTATTCTTAACAAACGTTTGAGTTGATCTTGGCCTCAAATATGGCTAACGTATCCTCAAACCAAACCCCTAAACCCAAATCTAAGATAATACGGATTTGGACTAGTTCACGCCCTACGGGCGACGACATAACTCGGTCTCCGTAAACAATCCACGGGCAACAAAACATAAAATAAACACACACGACACGAAGTGACCATCTGGAGAAGGAGAAAGTTGTTACCGCGACGCGGTAGCGTAATTAACTGCAGGGGCTTGGCCCTGCAGGGAAGAGCGTCCCCACAATAAAAAAAAACGCCTCAAGCGAGGGGGAATCTGACGAAGTCTGCTACATCGGATGCATCTGTTCAGACCTTCGATACATGGTGCCATAAATCAATTTGGCATCTTCGGAGAGGTGGACGGATAGCACCAATTAGCATCTGCCCCGAATCTCAGGTGAGACGTCCCACGTCTCGGCCGCCGTTCGGAGGGGAACACCATGTTTCGGCCAAAGTGCTCGGTAAAGGAAGTGTTGAATTGAAGTTTACATCTGGACAGAAACTTACTCTGCTTAATGTATTTCATGTTCCTGATTCGAGGAAAAATCTTGTATCTTCAAATCTGTTGTGCAAGAAGGGATTTAAAATTGTTCTAGAGTCCGACAAAGTTGTAATATCGAAGAATGGTATATTTGTAGGAAAGGGATATTCCTGTGATGGCATGTTCAAACTCAGTATTAATGAAATAAATTGCGTGTTTGTTTATGTTGTTGAGTATTCTTTTTCCTTGTGACATGCTAGACTATGTCATTTAATTTTTCGCTCTTTAAAGTATATGTCTAAACATGGTTACATTGCATGTCAAAATGATCATAATGATAAATGTGAGATTTGCGTAGAAGCAAAAATGACTAGAAAATCTTTCCCTAAAATCGAAAGAGATACTAATTTATTAGAACTTGTTCATTCTGATATTTGTGAATTAAATGGTAAATTAACTAGAGGAGGAAAAAGATATTTTATAACCTTTACTGATGATCATTCCCGTTTTACATATGTATATTTATTAAGAACAAAAGATGAAGCATTTGAGAAATTTAAAGAGTATAAGTCAGTTGTAGAAAATCAGAAAGATAGAAGGATTAAAATCCTTAGAAGTGATAGAGGGGGAGAATATTTTTCTGATTCTTTTTCTCAATTCTGCGAAATGCATGGTATTATTCATCAAAGAACTGCACCTTATACGCCTCAACACAATGGATTAGCCGAAAGGAAAATAGAACTTTAGTTGAAATGGTAAATGCTATACTTTTAAATGTTAAATTACCTTTTAATTTTTGGGGTGAGGCACTTTTAACAGCATGTTATATTCATAATAGAATACCATCCAAGAAAACTCATGTTTCACCATATGAAATTTGGAATGGTAGAAAACCCAGTTTAAACTATATTAAAGTGTGGGGGTGCATAGCTTATTATAAAGTGACTGATCCATATAAATCTAAATTAGGGCCGAGAGGCATCAGAAGTATATTTGTTGGATATGCACAGAATTCTAAAGCATATCGACTTCTAGATTTAGAATCAAATGTCATAATTGAGTCGATACATGTTGAATTTTTTGAAAATAAATTTATGCATGACAATGATGATTCTAATTTGTATAATGATGAAAATGCAGCAACTTCTAAGAAAATTACAAATGAGAAAAGAAGAGAAAGTAATGAAAATATTGAACCAAGAAAAAGTCAAAGAATCAGGAAAGAAAAATCTTTTGGTCCTGATTTTATTGACTCGCGTTCAATAGTCTTTCTCATTGAAGGAGATAGAACCAAAGTGCTTAACAAAGTACCTGTTCTACTTAATATAGAAGATGATCCTAAAACATTTAGTGAAGCAATATCATCAAGAGACACTGCATTTTGGAAAGAGGCTATTGATGACGAAATGGACTCAATAATGTCTAACAATACTTGGATATTGGTTGACTTGCCTCAAGGATCTAAGCCTATAAAGTGTAAATGGGTATTTAGAAGAAAACTAAATACAAATGGCTCTATACAAACTTTCAAGGCAAGATTAGTGGCTAAAAGATTCACACAAAAGGAGGGCATAGATTATTTTGATACTTATGCACCTGTGGCTAGAATAACATCCATTAGAATTCTTATAGCTTTGGCTTCAATATATAATTTATATGTGCATCAAATGGATGTAAAAACAACCTTTTTAAATGGTGAATTAAATGAGGAAGTATACATGGAACAACCTGAAGGTTTCATACTTCCTGGAAATGAGAACAAAGTTTGTAAATTAACTAAGTCGCTATATGATTTAAAACAGGTCCCTAAACAATGGCATGAGAAATTTGATAAAGCAATCATATCAAATGGTTTTAAGCATAATAGTGCGGATAAATGTGTATATTCCAAATTCAATCAGAATTATGGGATAATCATATGTCTCTATGTAGATGACATGTTGATATTTGGTACAAACATGATTGGAATAAATGAAACAAAAATGTATTTAACTTCAGTATTCAAAATGAAAGATTTGAATGAAGTAGATACTATTTTAGGAATAAAGGTGAAAAAACATAGTGAAGGGTTTGTGCTAAACCAATCTCATTATATAGAGAAATTATTAAATAAATTCCAACATCTTAATATTAAAGAAAGTGTTACTCCGTATGATCCGAGTATAAAATTAAATGAGAATTGTGACAATGTAATTGCACAATTAGAATATGCTAGCGCTATTGGAAGCCTTATGTATGCGATGCATTGTACAAGGCCTGATATAGCTTTTGCAGTATGCAAATTGTCACGATATACTAGTAAACCCAGTACTAATCATTGGAAGGCCATCAGTAGAGTTCTTGGGTATCTAAAAAGAACAAAATAGTTTGGTCTATTTTATTCCAATTATCCTGCAGTACTAGAAGGTTACTCGGATGCAAGTTGGATCACAAGTGCAAGTGATAATAAATCCACAACAGGTTGGGTATTTACAATTGGAGGCGGTGCCATTAGTTGGGCCTCTAAGAAACAAACTTACATCACACATTCAACAATAGAATCTGAATTTGTCGCTTTGGCTGCTGCCGGCAAGGAAGCGGAATGGCTGAGAATTTTTTTATTGGATATAGAGTTGTGGCCACAACCAATACCATCTATTTCCTTGCATTGCGATAGTGAAGCGACTATGTCTAGAGCTTATAATAATGTTTATAATGTTAAATCTAGACACATTAGCTTAAGGCATGAATATATTCGAGAATTAATAACTAATGGAATAATTACCATAGTTTATGTGAGATCTGCAAATAATTTAGCAGATCCCTTTATCAAGGCATTATCTAGAGATTTGGTAAAGAATACGTCAATTGGATTGGGACTTAAATATTTACAATTTGGCACCAGTAATGGTAACCCAACTTTAATTAGTAAAAACTAATTTTAATAGTTCAATGGGTAATAACAAGTTACTGTCATGTGCCTGTATTGCACTAGACGTCTCATTCTTATATAAATAAGTATCTAGTGCTGTCTGTTACGATAAAGAGGATGAGCGAAAGCTCTCAATGGAGTTATTTAATTTTTAAATATCCACAGTAACAGGGATATAATAAAGGAAACTCCACCTATATTAGCATAGAAGTGGTGCCGCTTCAACAAGAGATATGAAGTATTCTCTTGTAAATGCTTATGAAGTACAAGATTAGCACATGGCCATAATAGTGCTAAAGCAGTTATAAACCTCTTAGAAAATAAGATGAATATTATGTGTGTTGTATTTCAAATTTTAATAATAAAAAGTTTTGGTTTAATCTGCGGACACTAATAATTTTGTTAGACGATTGATATATATACACTAATGGAAGGTTTAAATTGAGAGATACCTTTCTTTATGCATAATATTTGTCACGAGAGAGATGTGGTTGCAGCCAATATATACAAACTAGTGGGGGATTGTTAGTAGTTTGAATATATTGGTTGCATTTGTATGTGGGAAATAGTCCCACATCGGATGGAGAGACGAACACCCAAGTCTTTATAATAGTTCCTAATATTTAAGTAATAACTTGAATAATGAGTCAAGTGGGCCTGATTTCTAGCAGGTTTATAACATTTATTTACTATTGTCTTTGATGAGGCACTTGGGCACTTGGGGCATCTGTATCTTGGGCACTTGGGGCATCTTCTTCTCATTTATTTCTAAGAGAGTTTTCGTATCTTGGGGATGATTGCCTTCTACTCTACTCCCATAGTGGGGGCAATATCACCTTTCGAAAAGTGTATCATACACGCCTCAAAGTTTTTAATTCTGTCTTAACCAAACAAAACTTCAACAATATATAGAGATAGAAGGTAGTAGATATATTAATATACTCTTTCATCATTTTTCCGCATACATTTAATTTGCCTCAAACCACGAATGTGCAATAACCCAGTTGGTATGGCACTTTGCCTCACGGAGAGAGTGCGAGATTTGATCCCTAGGAGAGGAAGTGGCAATAATATGACGATTTCGGGAAATATTTATGAGTCTTCTGGATGCGTGTGTGCTTGTATGCGTTGGGTGCATCAGTGTTTATGTGTTTGGGTGTTTAGCTTAAAAAAAAATCTGCCTCAAACCTTATTTTTCCGAGATAGAACAAATTTGCATAGAAGAGAATTTTTATCTTATTTAAAATCCGACATACCATGTTTATTTACATATATCTAATTTGTCCTTTTTATTACTCTTAAAGCTTGCCATTAGATATTTAACCGCACTTAATTAAAAAAAATCATTAACGTTTTTCAATATTTTGGTCTTAATTAACCAAGGATCGAGTCATTAATGTTATAAATGAAGGAATCAGAACTTACGAAGGCATGAATTATCATAAAATTCTGCGCATAACCAGTAAGCATCAGGAAATAAAAGCTAAATGGAGAAATTCAGTATATTTTTCTGCAATTTCCGATATCTGCAAATTCAAAGAAATTGGGATGATATATATAAATATGAAAATTTTGGGTAATATCTATTGACAGAAATCTTGAAATATATTAAATTAAGTAGGATATATATATCTATCCCCACCTCCCCCCAAAAAAATGCTTAGATGAAATGTGGAACCAATAAAAAAGCATCGGCTTTACACTTCAACGACATAATGATTTTCCATTAATTTTGCATGGTAGCTTTTCATGCCATCAATTCCATGCATAACATATATTTAATTAAAAACAGGTCTACGTACATATAGTTGATACTATATATCAACAAAATTCTGTTGAAGGTGAACAAGAGCCAGATTTCTTTTTAAGTTATATATATCCAACAAGTCAAGTCATCTAGAAATATCACAAATTACTCTTCTACCTCTATTTGATATATGTCGTAAAATTGGTGGTATATATGTGATGGAGGTCCTTTTCGGGTCTCCGTCAGATGTTGTCTTCCGTCGATCTTCCGGTGGATCTTGGAGGTGATCTCCTGTTGCGTGTGAGTCTTAATGGGTTTTGAGGAGATTGGTGGTTTTGAGGAGTTTGCGCCGAGTACCTGCAAGGAAGTCCCGGGATGGTTTGGTACCATCGAGAACCCTCCGACGATCAAGTTAGTGCAAGATCCGAGCAGAGTAACGGCTAAGTGGGGTGAAAAAAATCTTACTTGACCCTCTGTGATGGGGGTTTATATAGTGGCGGCAGTACGCAGTAGCAGACGCGAGAATCTCGCCGGCAGTTACGTTCCCGACGTCATGCCCATGCAATAAGCGGATCGCCCGTTAATGGGGATCATGATGACATGGAACGTGGGATGTTGCTGGCGGAGAATCCGCGCATGGCGAGATTTGCGGAGCGGCGGTTACGCCTGTGAGTGGCGGAGTTGGTCGGTCGGAGAGACTGAGGAAGATGGCCTCAGCGGGAGAGCTCGGGAACGAGCGGGAGGGCCGAGATATCTTGGTTCTGTGGTAGCTCGGGGTGAGCTAAAAGGCCGAGAAGGCCAATTTGCAGGGGGCTCTGAAGAGAGCCAGCTTGTGCTCGCGGGTCGGGCATAGGAACAGTTTGGTCGGGCCCTGTAGGTCCTTTCTTGCATACTCTGGGTCACGTCATCTGCCACGTGTCATGATCTGGGAGATCGCCGATATCGAGCATCATCATTAGCCCCCCACTCTCGTTCCGATCTATTTTGTAGGTCGGGTCGAGAGTGAACTGCTCGGTTCTCTCTGCGCGGCTTGGCGCTGGTAATTCCTTGTGGTGGATTGTCCGGGGACGACACGACGTTCTTGTTGTCGCGCATCGAGTATGAGTTTATTCGGCTGATCTTGGACCCGTGTCTTTGTAGGGTAGGAAGTTACCTGTCACGACCCGAAAAGTACGGAACATGACCGGCACTTAAATTACGAAACGTCTCGAGGCGTACGTAATCTAAGTAAACCGAAAACCCAGAAATCCAAACCAGGAAAAGTAGTAGAGTGAAGGAAAAACCAATTTAAATCAAGTAATTTGCAACATACGCCGAAATATGCATTTTAAAAAAATCACAAGTCTTTTTTAAAAATTTCGGCAGAGTTTCCTTTGTAAATACTGACCCCAAACGGGTACAAAAATCTGATAAAGCATATATAATGAATAAAGGCATCTCCAAGCGGGAGCTAGCTTTTCGTCAATCGACGGTCACAACCACGCAAGCAATATAATATACAATGCCGAAGGACGAGGAGCACAACAGAAAAGGAAACTCAAACAGCATGAAATCCATAGAAATACAACGCGCGACTCTAAGGTCGAAAGAATAAACAACTGGTCTCAAGTCTGAAATAAATACATGTCTGGTTGATGGAGTTTAACTAGATACGACTGAAATAAATAATATACAAGGTATAATGGTGGTCACAATGCAAGTGAACCCACCTACCAAGCAAATCACCCGGAAAGGAAGCAGTGTGCCAGCAAAGCCGTAATGAAACCTGTACGGCAAAACCTGCAAAAAACTGGGGCACAACGGGGGTGAGTTGCCAACTCGTGAATAGAAAATATCTACGAGCAGAAATCGCATGTATGATGCAATTCTAGGTCATACGATCAATATATATAATCCTCAAAATGATAAGTCTGGAGTATGAAAAGGTGGCAAGGGTAACCATCTAACCCAAGTGTAATCCCATGTGCTCGTGTCAGTGCCTCAGGTAGCAATATATCATATGAATGAGGTGTGAATGCATGAAAACAGAATATATGAAAATGAAGAAACTGCTTTCATAACTTAGTGAGATTTCTGTATATTTAAAACGAGGTATCATAAATGAAATCAGCATAAACAGTGTCTAGTATCGACACAAAACATAAATCCCAATGTCTCAATATCTCAGGCTCCGGCTATCCGGACTGGCCTGTATCATCAAAACTCAATACCTCAATATCTCAAAATCTTAGTGTCTCAATCTGACTATCTAGGGCGCCATCAGTCCGGATCGTCCCCTAACATCAATCACAGGACCACGACGGTATCCTCCGGATATCCAACGCGTCAGATAAAATCACCGGTAGGTAGTCTTCCCCAGCCGGGCTCATCGTCTACTACTCGATCTTCTTACCCCGGAGTACCTTACCGGGTCCACCATGTACGCGAGACGGTTCATCCGGCTCCTCGAATCGGGTCTCGAAATCCAACAGAAAACTCATGGTGGACGACTCATACATCATGAGAAAACCGCAGTTTTTATTTTAAAAAGAGAGAGAAGTTTATAAATGTTCTTGCGGTTTTCCCCCAAATCCAGGAAATCTCAGGAAAATCCGAAATCCAATCATCAATAGCACGTAACCAGTGAATGTAGGCATAAAACTCCATAATACGGCATGACAGTGAATAATATGCATGAAGTAGCAAGTAATAACTGCAATGTCTAAACTAGCATATAAGGCAAGTACACTAATATTATGTCGAAACTATCAGCTAACAAGCTATGTCAATGAAATAGTATTGTCTAAAGTGTACGTGACATGGTAATTACCGATGAGGATATGTGTGAGCCGGCAAGTAAGTGTACGTGGAACATACGCATCATCGGTAATGGTGCTGGTGTCCTAACAGCATGATATCAATAATGGTATATGAAATCACAATATAAGTATGCGATGCGGAGCGAACAACAATAAGGTGCGGGAGCTGAATGATAAACACAATGATAACTAATCTGCATTTAATATAAATATAAGTCATACAGTAGTGCCTTTTGAAATAATACGAATCGCGGTGTTTTGGAAATAAGGGTTACGGTGTTTTTAAGAAAAGATACGTCCTTTGAAATATCCGTAGAATCCCTTGGCCTGTCTTTTTAAAATACCCACGATTCGTTAGTTTTTGAAATAGGTAAGAATCGAATCTTGTCTATCAACTACACTAAACTATAGGGCTGAGCAACCAGGCTAAACAAAAGGTAAGGAAACCGCCTATCATCTGAGTCGATACACACACACACACACACATATATATATATATATTAGTCGGTGATCCCGCCTCAATAGTATCACATACGACACAATATCTATAATATGACATCCTCAAGTCAAGAGTGCGGATCTATCATCAATATATAGCTCGTGCGTAAATCCGTCGTACGACATCCCAAATCTGGATACGGGTCAATATCACATTCATCACATTATTCATCTGGTATCTTCTTTATCAAGATCATAATCCGGGGTACTGATCTACGCCTAGTACAATACTAATACCATATATGTATGCATGCACGTGTATGAAACACTACGTCAAAGGACCCGCTAAAACATCATGTCGTATCTCAAATACGAACCCTGTCATATCACCGATCTCACGGCCTCAAATCGAATCTCATCGACTCATCTCAAATCCCAAGTATTATCCTCATAATCCAGTATATGTACACATAGTCCCATACCCATGTGAACACATAAATACATATTCCCATATACGCACAAGTGAAAGAAAGAAAGTATGCAAGTATGTGTGTGCGTGTGTGGGTTCAACCACTACTCTAGGGTTTCACAACTAACACTAAACCAATCCAAGAACACCTAGAATCCATCTTTACCATCAGTAAAGTCATATCAACATATAATATATATATGTGTGTATACGTATTCGTATACACCACAACGAACTGCGGGGGTGCTATACGCCATCCACCCGACTTCCCCCGTAGATATAATCTACTCACCTTGCATCCCGCGTGCCGGTGTCGATGTCGCCTTCATCTTCTTCATCATATGAAACCATCATGAAGGTACCTACAAAAATAACACAATCGCAAAAGCACATGAAAATCACATCGGAAAACCCAAAACGACACGCTAAGACCTATAGGTTAGAACCTATGGACTACGCTTCCAACACCATCAACACTCTCGATATCGTCGTACAAACGTCAAGTGATCGAGGAAAAACACAAATACGCAAATCCAGAATTCAAAATACGAGAAATGAAACCTTGAATCAAAACAACAACTATTGTAAATGGTCATAGATTTTACCCTAGGTCACACCAGACAATTTTGCATATGCCAAGGGTCTAATTTACTGATGAGGGGACCACAGAACAAGAACGAGGCCAAACGGCCCAGGTCTGGCCGCAATTTGCGGCCAGAAGGATTATTTTTGCGGCTTGAAGGTGGAGTCAGGGGCTGGGGTCTTCATGGTAGCTTCCTAGATGCCTGCATGTATCACTGTCCTTGCAAAATAATTTTCCAGGTCCCCGAGTGTTAGCAGATTCCATTACACTCACACAGAATTCACAATTTCGATCTCGGCAGATTTTCAAAGTTCGTATTCTGGGGCTAAGTCTCAGGTTTTAGTCCAATATGATATCACTAATAGGGTTTTAAGATCACTACTAGTCTCAATTTTACTTTACAACTCAATTCAAACCCTAATCCTAACTAGAAATTTCTAAGTTCACTAAACATCGATATATCGGTTCCAAACAAACATAGGTGCTAAAGTGAATGGAAAACTATGGTAAGGGTTAAGGAAATACCTCATTTGGCAACTCAAGAATTTTCTTGAGTTGCCCAAAGTTCTCAAAACTCGATTTTTTTTTGTCCAAAGTGCTTCCCTTGAGCTAGTGAATATTTTTAATGAAAGAGAGATGGGGCTTTGGGTTTATTTTGGGGGTGTTTTGAGGGTTTGAAGAGGAGGGAGGAGAGTGTGCTGCCATGGATGGTGAGAGAGTGAGAAAGACGAAGGAAAAATGAAGAGAGAACAATGGGCCATCATTTTGGTTTGACCCCTCACCTTCTCTCTCTCATACCCACACCCCTTGCCATCATTGTGTCTCCTTTGACTTTCTTTTCTTTTCTTCTCTCAAACAAAACAACAACCATGGTATGAAATAAGAAGAAAAGCCATGATAAAATGTAACAAGTGTAAAAATGACATGGTGCATGTCATGTGCACAAATCCGGTTTAATACATGATTAGCGATTTTTAATCGCGATTAGCACTAAAAGTGAATATAAATAATCATAAAAATTCATAATTCGCCCAAATCACATAAAACACCCTCATTTTAGTAATTTCCATAATTTTCCAAATTTTTCCCAACTTATCGGTATTTAATTATACCGAAATATTAAAATATTCATTATTTTATTATTTTAATTATAAAACTCTCAAAAATAATATTTTATTTTTCTGAAATGTTACATTACCCGCTGGGGATGCGCCGAGCAGGAAGGTACTCGGCCGCCTCGCAAAGAGAGTTTCAGATCTTCAGCGTCTGATGGGCAGGAGAATACCCGCTGGGGATGTACCGAGCAGGAAGGAACTCGGCGACCTCACGATGAGGGCTTGAGATCCTCAGCGTTTGATGGGCAAGAGCATGCCCGCTGGGGATGCGCCGAGCAGGAAAGAACTTGGCGGCCTCAGGCCTCACGATGAGGGCTTGAGATCCTCAGTGTCCGATGGGCAGGAGGATGCCCGTTGGGATACGCCGAGCAGGAGGGAACTCAGCGGCCTCGCGGTGAGGGCTTCAGATCCCCAGCGTCTGATGGGCAGGAGGACGCTCGCTGGGAATGCGCCGAGCAGGAAGGAACTCGGCGGCCTCGCGGTGAGGGCTTCACATCCTCAGCGTCTGATGGGCAGAAGGATGTCCGCTAGGGATGCGCCGAGCAGGAAGGAACTCGGCGGCCTCGCGGTGAGGGCTTCAGATCCTTAGCGTCTGATGGGCAGGAGAATGCCCGCTGGAGATGCGCCGAGCAGGAAGGAACTCGGCGGCCTCACGATGAGGGCTTGAGATCCTCAGCGTCTGATGGACAGGAGGACGACCGCTGGGGATGCGCCGAGCAGGAAGGAACTCGGCGGCCTCGCGGTGAGGGCTTCAAATCCTCAGCGTCTGATGGGAAGGAGGATGCCCACTAGGGATGCGTCGAGCAGGGTAGCTACTCGGTGGCCTCCTGGCGGGGGCTTTGATCCCTGTCGGTTATAGTAGGAAGCCACCAACCGGGGATAGCCGAGCAAGGGTCGGGCTCGACTGCTTCTGGGAGGACTTTGATCCTTAGCGTTGGAGGGGCTGTAAGAATCCTACTAAGGATAACCGGGTAGTGAAGCTGCGCGGTTGCCTCTTGGCGAGGGCTTTGATCTCTGGCGTCGTGGGTAGGCAACCACCAGCCGGGGATGACCGAGCGGGGTAGCCGCTCAGGTGCCTCTTGCGAGGGCTTTAATCCCTAGCGTCATGGGTAGGGAGCTACCAGCCGGAGATGACCGAGCAAGGGTCGGGCTCGGTTGCCTCTTGCGAGGTCTTTGATCCTTCAGGACAGGGACCGAGCAGGGTTACTGCCCAGTGCCTCTTGGTGAAGACTTTGATCCCTGTCAGTCGTGGTAGGAAGCTACCAGCCGGGGATAACCGAGCAAGGGTCGGGCTCGACCGCCTCAAAGGAAGATTTTGGTCCTTAGCGCGGGAGGGGCTGTAAGAAGCCTACCAAGGACCCTTGGCCGAGCAGGGTTACTGCCCGGTGCCTCTTGGCGAGGGCTTTTGTCCTGAAGGATAGCCGAGCGAGGGTCGGGCTCGACTGCCTCTGGGAGGGCTTTTGATCCCTGTCGGTTGTGGTAGGAAGTTACCAGCCGGGGATAGCCGAGCGAGGGTCGGGCTCGACTGCCTCTGGGAGGACTTTTTGATCCCCGGCGTTGCGAGTAAGGAAGCTACCGGCCCGGGATAGCCGAGCAGGGTAGCTGCTGAGCTACCTCTAAGGAGGACTTTGGTCCTTAGCGTTGGAGGGGCCGTAGGAGGTCTGCTAAGGATAACCGGGCAGTGAAGATGCGCGGTTGCCTCTTGGCGAGGGCTTTGATCCCTGCCGTTGCGAGTAGGGAAGCTACCGGCCAGGGATAGCCGAGCAGGGAAGCCGCTCGGCTGCCTCTAAGGAGGACTTTGGTCCTTATCGTTGGAGGGGCCGTAGGAGGCATGCTAAGGATAACCGGGCAGTGAAACTACGCGGTTGCCTCTTGGCGAGGGCTTTGATCCTTGGCGTTGCGAGTAGGGAAGCTACCGGTCAGGGATGGCCGATTAGGGTAGCTGCTGAGCTGCCTCTAAGGAGGACTTTGGTCCTTAGCGTTGGAGGGGCCGTAGGAGGCCTGCTAAGGATAACCGGGCAGTGAAGCTACGCGGTTGACTCTTGGCGAGGGCTTTGATCCCTGGCGTTGTGAGTAGGGAAGCTACCGTCCAGGGATAGCCGAGCAGGGAAGCCGCTCGACTGCCTCTAAGGAGGACTTTGGTCCTTAGCGTTGGAGGGGCTGTAGGAGGCCTGCTAAGGATAACCGGACAGTGAAACTGCGCAGTTGCATCTTGGCGAAGGGTTTGATTCCTGGCGTTGCGAGTAGGGAAGCTATTGGCCAGGGATAGCCGAGCAGAGTGGCTGCTGAGCTGCCTCCAAGGAGGACTTTGGTCCTTAGCGTTGGAGGGGCCGTAGGAGGCCTGCTAAGGATAGCCGGACAGTGAAGCTGCGCGGTTGCCTCTTGGCGAGGGCTTTGACCCCTGGCGTTGTGAGTAAGGAAGCTACCGGCCAGGGATAGCCGAGCAGGGAAGCCGCTCGGCTGCCTCTAAGGAGGACTTTGGTCCTTAGCGTTGGAGGGGCCGTAGGAGGCCTGCTAAGGATAGCCGGGCATGGTAGATGCTTGGCCGATTCTTCATAACGTCTCCTTGTCCCCGCTCTTAATTGTGAAGAGGTAGTCGACCATGCGCTTCTGCTGACGGTTTCCGACGAAGTGGTCGAGGAACTGAGTAGCTAGCTCGTCAATGGTAGAGATTGAGCGAGGCTCGAGTCCTCGGAACCAGTCCCGACCAGAGCGGGTGAGGGTGGCTGGGAAGGCTCTGCACTGGGCGGCGTCGGAATGGTCCTGGAAGCTCACCCCCGCGGTGAAAGAATCCAAATGGTCTTTCGGGTCGGTTTTCCCGTCGAACAGAGAGACCTTCGGGGGCTTGTTGTGCGAGGAGACGTGAACAGCGAGCAGTCCCTCGGTAAATGGCTTGGTGAGCGACTCGGCGGCGTTCTTAGCCCCGTCGCCCGAGAGGTGACCTTCTCGGCGTATGCGCTCGATCTTCTTCTCGAGGGCGTCGAGTCGGCCGTGGTATCCCGAGGATTCGGCACCTTGTGATCCCTGGCCTCTACTGTGGGAGATCTGCGTCTGGGCGCGGCCCCGGTTCCTCTTGATGAGGTTCCTCAGATCCCCGGGCGAGGTAGCCCTCGAGCTGCCGTGGCGAGCCCTTTCTGTGCGACCCCGTCGAGGGAGGGGGTGTCGGTCATGTCTGGGGACAGGCGAGGTGACCGACATCTCCTCAGGGGGGTGAGGGTCGCGAGGAGGCTCGAGGCGAGGCGCTCTAGCGGCGGATCTTGGTGTGGAGCTGTGAGGCACCCAACGGGCCTCAGAGAGTATCGGCCCGTGAGATCTGTGGCCATGGGACGTAGCCTGCCGGTGGTCAGGCGTGCCGACGAGGGCAGAGTCTTCTGGAGGCGGAGGAGCGGCGATCTGGGGCCCTGGCCCGGCTGTTTGGACGCGGAGGAGCGCCTCTACGATGGACTGTAGTCGGTCCATTCGGCCGGCGAGGGCGTTGATGACAGTCGCCGGAGGACGTTCATCCACGCCTCCGGTGAGGGGGAGGAGACGGCTGGTACCTGGATCTTCAGGGTGATCGCATGTCATGTGGATGGAGATCGGAAGGCCAACTTTGTTTTTTGTGGAGTTTAGTTCCCACAGACGGCGCCAACTGATGGAGATCATTTTCGGGTCTCCGTCAGATGTTGTCTTCCGTCGATCTCCCGATGGATCTTGGAGGTGATCTCCTGTTACGTGTGGGTCTCAATGGATTTTGAGAAGATTGATGGTTTTGAGGAGTTTACGCCGAGTACCTGCAAGGAAGTCCCGAGGTGGTTTGGTATCACCGAAGACCCTTCGACGATCAAGTTAGTGCAAGATCCGAGCAAAGTAACGGCTGAGTGGGGTGGAAAAAACTTACTTGACCCCTCTGTGATGGGGGTTTATATAGTGGCGGCAGTACGCAGTAGCAGGCGTGAGAATCTCGCCGGCAGTTACGTTCCCGACGTCACGCCCGCGCAATAAGCGGATCGCCCGTTAATGGGGATCGTGATGGCGTGGAACGTAGGATGTTGCTGGCGGAGAATCCGCGCTTGGTGAGATTTGCGGAGCGGCGGTTACGTCGGTGAGTGACGGAGTTGGTCGGTCGGAGGGACCGAGGAAGATGGCCTCAGCGGGAGAGCTCGGGAACGAGCGGAAGGGCCGAGGTATCTTGGTCCTGTGGTAGCTCGGGGCGAGCTGAGAGGCCGAGGAGGCCAATTTGCAGGGACTCTGAGGAGAGCCAGCTTGTGCTCGCAGGTCGGGCATAGGAACAGTTTGGTCGGCCCATATAGGTCCTTTCTTGCATGCTCTGGGTCACGTCATCTGCCACGTGTCATGATCTGGGAGATCGCCGATATCGAGCATCATCAATATGCCTTCAGATTCTTACGTACGTGTTGTAATTTGCCATCAATAAGTTATGCACGTTGAAATAGTAAACCCCTGATGCTTCAATATCATACAAAGGTCTATTTAATTTGCTTATGTAATTAATATATCAACAAATTTTTTTTGTTCGAATACTTTCATTTAGCCAACTCTTTTCCGACAGGAACGGCCGATCCAACTCTCATGGGGCTGCGGATGTTCTCATATGGTTCTCCACTTAGAGTAATTTCCTAATCGCGCACAAAACTCATTTTCTTAAATTTATTTTTTAAACAAAAGTAAAAATTTTGACATGAGAAAAATAAGGTTGGCCATAGCCAACTGGTGTCTCCACCGTCCCTACGAACACTCCCTCGATCCTTTGCGGGCAATCTTAATTTAGGTAACTAATTATATCTTCTCGAGTCTTTAAAATTTCTATTAAATTAATTAAAATCTCATATCTTATATAAAAAAAAAAAAATTGTTCGCAAACATATTAAATTGCTGTGTCAAACTCAATTTGTTTATTCATAATAGTGTATATATAATTTATAAGTAGTTTGTTGTGAAGGCTATTTCAAACTTCGTTACCGAAGCAAATAATTGAATTATACTTTTAGGGAGATGGAATTTCTTGCTCCAATTTGAATACAAAGAACCTAATTAAGGAATACAAAAAATTTGTCGGCCGGCCGGTTGGCCCTGTCGTCGTCGGATCCTACTATATTAGCTTCACTAATGTATCATTTAAAAAGAGTTGCTTCGATTTTATATTTCAATCCAGATGGTACGTGCATGAAATCCATGAAAAGCATGCATGTCCTTGACTAGGTGACACCTACTAACACTAATGAAAGAGAAATTAAGCACTTGGAGATTTGAAGTGAGTTGGATGCCAATTAATTTGGGGGAGATTCTATTATTCCCTTTATTTGTTTGGTGAGGATGGAGCCACCTACTCCTCAGATATAAGGAAATGTTTCCCAAAAGATGCTTCAAGGGAGCAAGAACAACAGAAATGAATCTGAATCCTTCTATTTAAAAAAGAAAAGTGGAACTCTACGTTTTGAGAATATATATATATATAGAGAGAGAGAGAGAATAATGGAGGAAAGATGCGAGGGAATTTACTTCTATGGCGTCGAAAAAGTACGTCCTCTATCGTATTTTCCGACGGTCGGAACTCATCATCTTCATCGTTATCATCTAAGATATGGATATGCCAAATTTCATGTGATTCTACAACTTTTTCACCGTTGCATTAGTGGGTTGAAAATTAACGGTTTACCGACAATAGAACTTTTTACATCGCTAAATCAGCGGTGAAAAGGTTGTAGAATCACATGAGATTTGGCATACCCACGTCTTAGATGATAACAATGATGATAATGAATTCCGATCATCGGAAAATACGATGGAGTGCGTACATTTTCAACACCATAGAAGTAAATTCCCTCCTATAGCCTCTTTCCTCCATTATTCTCGTATTTATAATGTTTTTACCTACCTCTGCTAGTGTTGACAACTAACCAATCAATCAAACCATCATTTTCTTGTATATTTCTTTTTTAATAATCTTTGAAAGCCATGGATTGCGCGCTATTTTGTTGAAGAAAAGCTTTGATGGATGATTAAAATGTAAGCTATATACGTATATATTATTGGCTTTAGTTTTGACAATTTAAATAATTCATTGTAACATGTAAAATTAAATTTTAAGTCCTGATTCCTTCTCCATCGGGAGAGGCATTAGTAGTAATGACTCCTGTTTTATATTAAAACTAGAAGCTTAAGAAGTTGGAACATATGATACCAAAATAGTACGGTTGAAAATTTCTGGATTTGGTAATTTGTTGTTTGGTTGGTTTTGGATTTCTAGTATTGGATTTGTAGATTCTTGAAATCTTTGTTTGGTTGGTGAAGATAAAGCGGGATTTGGATTTAAGGATTTTAGAGAGAGATGGATAGAGAGAGAATTATTAAATAAATAAAGTACACGGGTTCCATCTAAAAGTACAATGAATAGTGCCAAATCTTGGAAAATCCTTAAAAAATTTTAGGATTCGGGAATCCATGTTTTGTGGTGGCCCTCCATAAAAAACAAAAGAATCCTAGAAATTCAAATTCTCCAATCAAACACAAAATTATGGAATCCTAGGATTCCACAGTCCAAATCCTAACAAATCCTCAAACCAAACGGACCCTAAAGCTCTTGCTTTTGATCCATCTTTTCAATCAATCAACTTCTTAAACCTACTGCATTAGAGGGACCATGGAATGTCATTCTCAACCAGTCATCCGACATAATAGTTGGATATCATTATTAATTAATGTCATCGTGAAAAGGATATAGAGTACAAATTAGATGGTTCCACATGCATGCGTATAAAACATAAATGCAAATTTAGATTGCCACAAAAACCATGAAAACAATAGGGTAGGTGGAAGGGAGAGGGAGATGGATGATGTGGACCATTTGTGAGATTAATGAATTTCTTTTTATTTTTCTGAAATTTATTTGGCAAAAGATAAAGAAGGCATGGACCCACTTGGATTATTTTTATTTCATTTTTTGAATGTGGCCTGTTCGGGAATCAAATCGGCAATCTTTTATTTTGGAAAAGAAAGTCATCTTGTAAGTCCTATCTGGGTTTGGGTTATAATAGTAGAAAGAAACATAAGTATAATAGAATGGATGAGATAATTATAAAAATATAAAATACATGTTAATTTAATTTTAGAAAGAGTAGATAAAGTAATTGAATGGAGTCAATGGCTTCATAAATGCACCCTTAAAAGTATGGAAAGTAATTTTACTGCTTTTTGGACAAGATGGTGTACAAGTAGACTTCATGTTGAAATCTCTCATTCTTTTGGATACGACGAGGGTGTGATGCCAAGATGGGTAGGAAAAGTATTTCTTAAAAGTATAGAAACAAAACTTATCCTTATTTCAAGAAATGTTGTTTTCTTAAGGAGCTTGAGAAAAAGGAAAAAGCTAGGGTTTTGCAGCACTCTTTCCTCACACCACACGTTTCTCTTTCAAAATTGACACTTCACAAGAAAAATCCAATACTCTATCCTTGCTGATGACTATTTGGTTTATCTGACTTTGCATTCTAAAAATCTCGGAGGTTTCCTCCTATTTATTTTTTGTTAGGTCTTAGGAACATCTTATATCAAGAATCTATTAGTTTGATTTAAACGTTTTAAACATCTTTGGTGGAAATTGTTGACATTCGGGTTTAGGTTATTTGTTTGACCCGACCCCAAACCCGTCCAATCAAGTAGGCTAGGGTTTTAATTATAACAGTCGATCAAAACCCTTTGCAATATATATGAATATGCAAGGCTAGGGTTAAATAATTGGAATACAGATTATTACGAGGGTTTCACATGTGTTGTGATTCCCTCCATATATTCTAGAAAAAACTTAACCTAGGGTTTCAAGAGAATTCTTTCTCCTTCCTCTTGCAAAGAGTCTAATAGTTGCTGTGGAGAAGGAGGCCTTCCGCTTAACGTGCGATTGCTCTTCACCGATCATCGGAAGAAGAAGAAGGACACATGTTCAGATCAAAGACATCATCGTTCAGGAGATCTCAACCCTGCTAAGGTACTGAGATCTCAACGCCGTGTAGGTCGTTGGTTATATATACGTTTCTGTTTATATCTCATTGTGATGGATTTGTATTCGTTGCGAGGTGATTCACGACTTTGTGTCATACTTAGTATAAACCTACATTGGTATCAAAGCCGTGATTATGCTCTTGATCTTTATTTGTTTCTCTTCTCCTGGATCAAAATATATGTTGTATCATGCATTAAAAATTGAATCTTTGTAGATCCAATTTTTGTTATTATGCTTAATATTTTAGATCATGAGTATTAGGGTTTCTAAATCCATATAGTATATTGTAAAATTAATAGTTTTCTTGTAGTAGATTGACAGTTGAACCAAATTGGGTTGGTTGAATTAAATTTAATTTGTTTTAATTTAATCTCAATGTCTTAGAATATAAAATAAAATAAAAACAAAAAATATTTTTTTATGCATAGACGGCGTCGCGACAATAAGGCTGATGGCGGCCGTTATCAATTTTTTTTCATGAATTGGCATTTATGATTTAGTGATTTAAAGGATGTGTTATTTTAAAAATTGCTTAGATATAAGATCTTTTTGGCTTTTATTTGTTAAAATTAAAAGATTTGCAAAATTTAATTTTCTGTGGATTTTCGGGAAAAAAAGTTACAATTTTTTCTTTTTCTGGGAACTCTTTTAAAAAAAGAAATCTGAAATTAATTTTTTTTAATAAGAAATTAATTTTTTTTAATAAAAAATTGAGTCAGAGCAGACCTCACCGGCTGCTCGTAGCCGCGGCTCGAGCTAAGCCGGGCTGAGGCCGTGGCTCGCTCGAAGCCGTGGCCCAAACCGAGAACAAAATGGCAAGTAGCGAATTGCAGAGAACAAAAAGAAACCAGCGCGGTAAGAATATGCAGTCTAAAATTAGATGTCATTGTTGTGACAAAGGTGGACATTTCGCATATGACTTCGGTGAGCCTAAAAAGGAACGGTTCTTTTCTCAGTCCATTCTGTTGCCGGACTTATATCTTTAGGATATTCCATTATTATGTTTATTGTTATTTTGATGGTACTATTTATGCTGTTGGATATCTTATTAATGGTTTATTGGTTATTGATTGTGACAATTTGAACGATTCTGCGTTTGCTATTGATATTGTTGATGTTGATGATTCTGTAATGTTATGGCATAGACGTTTATATCATATAGCTTAGATAGAATGAGCAGACTTGCTAAGAGCGGTCTGCTTGGCGACTTAGCCAAAATCATTCTATCAACCTGCGAGAATTGTCTTGCGGGTAAGGCAACCAGAAAACCGTTTGGTAAAGCCAAACGAGCAGCTGCATCTTTGTAGTTAATCCATTCAGAGGACCTGTCAACGTAAAGGCACGTGGCAGTGCGCCCCTTTTCATCATTTTCATAGACGACCACTCACGCTATGGTCAGGTGTATTTGATTTTTCACAAATTTGAGACTTTGGATTGTTCCGAGCGCTATGTCAATGAAGTTGAAAATCAATTAAGCACGAGCATTAAGGATCTGTGCACTGATCGCGATCGTGAGTACTTATCTTAGCTGTTCTGTCACGCCCTGCTTCCCAAAATACGGAATACGGGAGGCGAGTAGACCAGCCATGCTCCTACGGTCAAGCAATAATCCCGCCATAGTAACACTTCGGTTTCTACCATTACATGGTAATCAGTAAATACAACACAGAAGTAAAGAAAACACATCACTTAGTTTATTACATCAACTCTCATTGTTCACAATTTACAAAAAAAGAAATTACTAACCAAGTACGAATACAAGGTTGTTTTAAGGAAAACAGTAAAAGTGCTGAAAGTAAAACCATCTAGATCTCTGAAAGCTCGAACGGTAGATCTGACTTCTGAGCGGCGTCCTCTCCAAGCTCTGAGCATGCATACTCAGATTATCAGGGCGACACAATAGCAAATATACAATAGTAATATAATAAAACATTAAATGTGGGGTAAAAACAGTGGAGGCAGTGAATGTAGGTAACCGGTGTATCAATAGTCAATGCAATATATGATCTATATTCCTATTGGTCTTTATGTCAAATTGAAATCGAATTGTGGAAAAGAGTGATTATGTTTAACAAGGGTCTCGTGCGTACCCGAGACTACGACCCGCTGTTGCCCGGGACATAATCTTGTCAGCCGGACCGCTAAGTTCATAACTTAAAATATATACAAGAGTCGCTGTTCGAATGATCATCCTCTAAATTGCTAATCTCGCTAAATACATGTTCGATTCAACTTCGATTTTCCCTTTTTCCCTAAGTTTCAATAACTATATGTATGGGGCTAGTTGTGTACAAGTACACACCAATAACATGGTTTTTACTCACTTCCACTGCACTGTTCATTTTCATGAATCAATCACTTTTCACTGGCATACTTGACATAACTAATCCAATACAACTCACGTTTGACAATGCAATAATCGCTAAGGATCAATAAGAATGTTTGCTATTACTAAAAGTATCACGCTCGGGTAAGTATGTGAATTATGGCACTAATCAAATCATGTATAATACGTATCACAACGTACATTATGAGTTCAGAAAAATCATATTAAATCGTAAGATCGTAATTAGGAAAAATGATACAAAAGAGGTAGAAAGTAAACTTAAACATAAATCCAAAAAATTTTGTTTCAGGTCAATCGGGTTTCAGGTTTACGAGTTACGGTCATTCCATTTTAAGTGTTTACAGCTGGAATCCAGTTCCTAAACTAAAAGTCCGTTTCGTAACACATTTTACACTCTGTTGAGTTCATAATTAGGAGACACTATAGTTAGATAATATTTATATTTATCTTTTATATTTCCAAGGCACTAGACGGATCGATAATATCCACTGTATGCTGAGAGATATGCACTATTTAAGGTTAAGGTATACAATCTGTCTCTGCAGAAAACTGCAGTACATACCGACGGTTTAAAATAAATTTAAAATATCCAAAGTATTCAAATTGAACCAAACCAATACATATAGTTAGATAACAGGATTATCTACGTAACGGTATGGGATTACGCATATTTTCATTTCCTTACAGAGGTATACAGGCAATTAAATTCAGGTGTCAATATGAAATACTGCTCTGGACTGCAGTTCAGAACCGTATTTCCATTTACTTTTCATCGTTGTGTTATAGAAGTATTAAAATATAAAACACATAGGGTTCTAGTTTATCGAGTCGTCTTCGAAACGAGCCCTAGAACACAACATTACGGTATATATCTAATTTACAATGATTTTTATAAGCTACATGTGCGAGGAATTTCAGTTTTGACGAAACTAAATGGGGGTATTATTTCATGATGATAAAGTCCGTATTTTTAACCCAGCTTCTTTCGTGTTATTCATTATTACTAAAGGAATCTATTGGTCATAAATTCCGCCATTTTTAAAAGGTTATTCATTCAAGTAACACATCGAGCACTTAGATCATGTTTATGTATACTAAACGTCGTTAAGTCGAACGGGTTAATTTAAGACAACAACCAATTCATGTAAATATCTAATTGGTTTCAATATAGTTTAATGGATTCGATTGTACTTGAACCAATTTCATTATAGCCTATGGTTACAGATAAAGTTACGGTGTTTTAGAAATAGAATCCTGTACATATACACTTAATTAAAAGTTATATAATCTAATTAGAATATTTATATATTTAGAATGATATAGTAAGGAAGGGGGTTCCACTTACCTGACGACGGATCGATGAGGCGATATGGTGAACATTGGCAACGACACGACACGACACGGCGCACAAAACGACAGCTAGGTGATGGCTAGGGGTGTTCGATGAAATGTCGTGCAGCTCGGCCATGCGGGGATCCCAGCTGCGACGTAGCGACGGCGGCGGAGGTGGTGTGGTGATGGCAAGGAGGAGTTTAGGAAGAAGGCTTATGACAACATTCGACGACGACAACGATGGTGAGAGAGCGGCCATGGCTTGACTTGGATGTGGGTTTGAGTGGAGGGGATGAGCTGTTGCAACGGAGGCTTGGCTCTGGTCTGTACTGTGAAGGAGAAGGGAGCTCGTCAGTTGAGTGGCAGGCGTTGGTCGGCGGTGAGCCGGGGATGAAGGTGTTGGAGCTTGGGGATGATGGTGATGAAAGGGCGAGGAGATCGGGGATGATGGTGATGGAGGGGTGAGGAGCTCGAGTATTAGGATGAGGGATGAGGGTAAGGTTGACGGTGGAGCAAGGCAGTGGTTGGTTGCGGTGAGGAGTGGCTCCGGCGATGTGAGCTCGGGGAAAAGAGGGAAGTAGAGGGAGAGTGAGTTTTTTGTGAGGGGAGAGATTGAGAGAGAGCGAGAGTTAAAGAGAGGGGGAGAGAGAGGGCGTGATGGCTGGGGTTAGGGAGTGGGTTTGGGTTATTGAGAGAAGTGGTGATGGAGGTCTGGATCTCCTTCAGATGTTGTCTTCCGTTGATCTGTAGCGAGCGTTGATGGATGGCTGAGATTAGGTTTGAGGGTTGCCTCCTGAAGCGTGTGGATCTCAGTGGGCTTGATTTGGAATGAAGCCGAGCTACCTGCAAGGAAGTCCCGGGGTGGTTGTACCACCGTGGACCCTTCGACGATCAAGTTAGTCGAGGTATTTAGGCAGAGTAGTGGCCTATTCAGATAGAATTGCCTTACCTGAGTCGTCTGAGAGGGGTTTTATATAGTGGCAGCCATGGGCTGGAGGGCGTGAGATTTACGCTGGCCGTTGCGCCCTTAGAGCCGCGCCTGCACGAATGGAGGGATCCTCAATTAATGGCGAGATACGCCCGTTAATGGGGGAACGCGATGGCGTGGGACGTGGGATCGTGGGGCGGCGGATATATCGCGTATGGCGAGATTCGCGGGGCCATGTCCGGGACACTTGCGATCTGCGCTCTGGGTCGGTCGATGAGACCGAGGAAGCTGAGCTCGGCGGGAGGCTCGGAGGCGAGCGGGAGGCCGAGCGAGCTTAGTTCTGTGATAGCTCGAAAGCGAGCTGGGGGAGGGGGGCTGAGGAGGCCCAGCGTGCAGGAGGGCTCGGAGGTGAGCCAATGGTTGTTTGTAGGACGAGCACAGGAGTGTTCTGGGAGGTCATCGAAGGTCAAGAACATCCTCGGGTCGAAGGCCTGGGATATGCCTCCAATGTACCGTTCTTACTCCTTTCTCGTAAGCCTTGGGACACGTCATCTGCCACACGTCGTGATCTGGGGAGTTCTCAGTATTGAGCATCATCATTAGCCTCCCACTCTTGTCCCGACCTATTTATGGGTCGGGTCGAGAGTGGTCTGATCGGTCACCCGAGATAAATTCTTATTTGAAGACATCGTCGGCGCGGATTCCCGGGCAATCAGTCGTATTTTTTAATGACGTCGGCGGATCATAGAAGAGATCGTGCATTAAAGAGGAAGCGCCGATTCGATCGTACGCTCGTTGAGGCGTCAGGCCACGCGTCCGGCGCTGGTTGGCTGACGTGACGGGCCGCCGGTATCCTTGGCGCTTGAAGGGACGCGTCTAATGCTCTTGTGACACATGGAAAGTTGATGGCCGTCGAACGCGAAGCGTCTGTTTTGGCGGGAATCGATCGGCGCCGTTGGCTGCGCTTGCCGAATGCTATAAATAGAGGCAGGACCCCCCAGGGTCTACACTTTGCTATAATTTCCTCGAGTTGGACTGGCGACGATCTCTCTGAATATAGGTCGGCGTAGAAGAGGTTGAGGGCTTCCGATCCTCAGTATAGATGGGTAGGGAGTTACCCACTAAGGATAGACCGAGCAGGGAAGCTGCTCGGTGACCTCTTGAGAGGGTTTAGATCCTTAGCACAGATGGGTAAGAAGTTGCCCACTAAGGATGGACCGAGCAGGGGAGCTTCTCGGTGGCCTCTTGACGAGGGCTTCGATCCTTAGCGTAGATGGGTAAGAAGTTACCCACTAAGGATGGACCGAGCAGGGAAGCTGGTCGGTGGCTTATTGATGAGGGCTTCGATCCTTGGCGTCGATAGGTAGTAAACTAACAGCCAAGGATGGACCGAGCAGGGAAGCTTCTCGGCGGCCTCTTGATGAGGGCTTCGATCCTTAGCGTAGATGGGTAAGAAATTACCCACTAAGGATGGACCGAGCGGGGAAGCTGCTCGGCGGCCTCTTGATAAGGGCTTCGATCCTTAGCGTAGATGGGTAAGAAGTTACCCACTAAGGATGGACCGAGCAGGGAAGCTGCTCGGTGGACTCTTGATGAGGGCTTCGATCCTTGGCGTCGATGGGTAGTAAACTACCAGCCAAGAATGGACCGAGCAGGGAAGCTGCTCGACGACCTCTTGATGAGGGATTCGATCCTTAGCGTAGATGGGTAAGAAGTTACCCACTAAGAATGGATCGAGCGGGGAAGCTGCTCGGCGGCCTCTTGATGAGGGCTTCGATCCTTGGCGTCGGTGGGTAGTGAACTACCATCCAAGGATGGACCGGGCAGGGAAGCTGCTCGGTGGCCTCTTAACGAGGGCTTCGATCCTTAGCGTAGATGGGTAAGAAATTACTCACTAAGGATGGACCGAGCGGGGAAGCTGCTCGGTGGCCTCTTGACGAGGGCTTCGATCCTTAGCGTAGACGGGTAAGAAGTTACCCACTAAGGATGGTCCGAGCAGGGAAGCTGCTCGGTGGCCTCTTAATGAGAGCTTCGATCCTTGGCGTCGGTGGGTAGTAAACTACCAGCCAAGGATGGACCGAGCGGGGAAGCCGCTCGGTGTCCTCTTGATGAGGGCTTCGATCCTTGGCGTCGGTGGGTAGTAAACTACCAGCCAAGGATGGACCGAGCAGGGAAGCTTCTCGACAGCCTCTTGATGAGGGCTTCGATCCTTAATATAGATGGGTAAGAAATGCCCTGCCACCCAGAAGGCAGGAGGAGGCTCTTCCAGGCCAACTTTTGCACCTAGGAGACCGGGAGTAACATTTAACCGGCCTAGTCCAGACTTTTGCTTCTGCTGCAAAAGGAATGGACACCGGGCGAAAGACTGCAGGCGTGCAAATGGCCTGTATTTGTTTTGTGGCGCATCCACTCACGCCATTGGAGCTTGTCCATATCGTCTCAACCCAGCTCCAGCACCTAGACGCGATCCCCGGGGACCGATTTACTATGTCTCCGTCGCTGACGTTCGTCAAAGAGGCCACGTGGATTGGCCTGGGTCTTCTTCGGCTAATGAGACCTCGATCCCGAAGCCTTCGGAGTATCTTTTTTATAGGCGCCTCTATCTGTATGGGGAATTCGCTGCTAAAAGATCCCGCCCAGTGTCCCCATCTTTCCCCCGCCGCCTTCCGACCCGCGGGAGTATACAATGAAAACTACCGGATACTCATGCCCGATCGTGAGACTGCCTCTTGAACGACCGATGGCACGTTGCTCTGACCTGAGCTATGCAACAACAAGATCTCCCTTGATCCTTGCCGGATGTGCTTGACGGTCCCCATAATACGCTAACTTGGAGACTTCTTACTCCAGCTGTTCCAAGAGTCTCTGCTAGTTTAACCGCGTCCAGTAGACGACCTCTTCCGCTCATCCCCTTCGTCAGCTGTTTGATCGGGATACTATGACCTAGGTCCCTAAACTTGGAATGGATGGCGGAGCATAGGTGGCAAGCAGTTATATGGATACGGTGCTTTACCCATAGACGCGTCTCCAGCTCTCACAAGAATTGTATGGGAGTCTTCCTCGGAGGGACTTCCCGAATGACCGTACCGGGGAATTCTACCATACTCCGTACAACAATGGTTGTTGATCCTGCGGAGCCTACCCAAAGGTTCAGGTCGGATTGTAGGAAGTGGGTGATACGTTTTTGTATTTCTATGAGAAGCTCTACGGAACCCATGATTCCTAGTAGTAAGTCGTCCCGCAATCACAGTCCCACAGCGACCAGCTATTCAGTCTCCCGCACCTCGTCTAGCCCTACCTGCTCCACCTCCACGTGGACCTCCTGTACAGCCTCCTCGTCAGTTCCATCAGGCACAGAGGAACATGCCTCCAGGGCAGAGGAATGTGCATCCAGCAAGGAGGAATGTACCCAGACATCAGGCTTTCACCATGACAGTTGAGGAAGCCAAGGCTATTGGCCAAGTTATTACTGGTAATTTCCAATCCTTTCATCTTTTCAATCCTTGTATACCTCTATATTTTCCCTGAATCTAAAACCAACCTCACATAACTTAGGTACTATACTAGTAGCCACCCTTCCTGCACTAGCACTGTTCGACACTGAAGTATCACACTGCTTCATGTCCCAACGATTTATGATAACGCATGCGATTCCCGTGAAGCCATTCATTTCAAGCTGGAATGTCGGTTCCGAGAATGGAGTATTGAAGGCAACTATAGGATTTGATAAATGTCCAGTTGTAGTTTGCGGACGAGAATTCTATGCGAATTTCAAAGTACTGGACATCCAAATTTCGACGTTGTGTTGGGGATGGACTGGCTGGGAGTTTTCCTAAATGGATATTTGGAAGAGTGCGTCTATATGGATCGGCCAGAGGGATTCATTCAGAGTGGGGGCAACGGTAAAGTGTGCAAGTTGCTCAAGTCCATCTATGGACTGAAGCAGGCATCGCGGAGTTGGAACATCTGCTTTGATGATACTGTCAAGGAATTCGACTTTATCAAAAACCCAGATGAACCATGCATTTACAGTAAAATTGTAGGGAGAACTGTGGTATTCCTCATCTTGTACGTGGATGACATTCTCCTAATAGGAAATGATATTCCTATGCTACAGTCAGTCAAAGGATTCTTGTCACAGAGGTTCTCCATGAAGAACCTGGGCGATGCCAACTACATTCTGGGGATCCAGATCTATCGTGATAGATCTAAGAGGATGTTGGGACTTTCACATTCGAGGTACATAGACACCATACTAAAACGATTTAGTATGGAAGATTCCAAACGCGGTAATCTACCGGCTTGTCACGGAATCACCCTCTCCAAAGAGATGTCTCCCAAGACTGATTTGGAAAGGGCTCGCATGTCTATTATACCCTACGCTTCTGCGGTAGGCTCTATAATGTATGCGATGTTATGTATCAGACCAGATGTAGCATACGCATTGAGCGTTGTAAGCCGGTATCAGTCGGACCCAGGGGAGAAACACTGGATAGCGGTAAAGAACATTCTCAAGTACCTAAGAAGGACTAAGGAGATGTTCTTGGTGTATGGCGGAAAAGACCTCCAGATCGAGGCCTTTGCTGACTCCAGCTTCCAGAGTGACAAGTATGACTCCAAGTCCATGTCGGGTTATGTCTTTACTCTCAATGGAGGGGCGGTTTGCTGGAAGAGTTCCAAGCAGGAGACCGTTGCTGACTCAACTATGGAAGCGGAGTACATAGCTGCTTGCGATGCTGCAAAGGAAGCTGTCTAGATGAAGAAGTTCCTCACGGAGCTTCAGGTAGTTCCTACCAGTGTTGATCCAATACCGCTGTATTGTGACAACAACGGCACTATAGCTTTAGCGAAGGAACCCAGGTCCCATCAGAAGTCCAGGCACATTTTGAGGCGGTACCACCTGATCAGGGAGATCGTAGATCGCCGGGAGATCGAGGTGAAGAGAGTAAATACGGAAGATAACACTGCTGATCCACTCACGAAGGCCTTACCCCAGACTCAGTTCGAGCGGCTGATCGAGATGATAGGTCTTCGATACGCCAGTACATGGCCTTAGTGCAAGTGGGAGATTGTTAGTGTATATGCCCTAGAGGCCATTACTGTATCATACTAGTTTGTATATTACTTAATGAAAGCATGGGATATTCACAGTTGTATACACAATATTGCTCAAAATGGTAGTATGCTACTTGGTTTGTTTCTGCTTTAATGTGTGCATGTATTTCTTTTAGCATATCGCCTTTACACATTAGTGGAGCCCTTAGGATCTTTGCTTGATTACCAGCGTTGTGATGGCAGTCACACTCGTGGGGGCTGGGTAATCTATAAGCACATCCTTATGCAGGTCCCTAGTCGCAGGACTGTCGAGACAGGGCATCGATACTCCGGAGTAGACTAGCATATGCGCTTCTCATCCCAGTGTGGGAGACGGTCTGTCCCACAGCCGTCAGTACGTCGTACTTGAGATAGTATGCGGGTGCTCGTTAGGTTACGAGTACACTGGACAAGACTTGTTGGGAACTGTTGGTTGGTACTATACCTATCGTCAGTTATCAGTTCCCAGGTGACATGAGTACAGCTTAGTTCGCTGACTTGACACTGTCACTTCGCCTCGAGTGTGTTCCCACTGTACTTAGATTACTACCCTACCACGGCTCAAAGGAGTCGTGCAAACAGGTAGTAGTTGGGTGCAGTCCCGAAGCACTTGGAGGCAGTGACGGTTAGACAGGATTCGTCTCTCCCGGTATTAGGGGTTGATATCGCGCTGTGTCTAGGAGAGCCATTACACAAAGTCCCTGGCCAGGGCAAGCGAGATATACTGGTAGGTTTCCAGTGTTATCTCAGGGTGTTCTGGGCTACACTCTGACACGACTTGTACCGCTATTAGGGGACTGACGTTTACCGCCCCCTAGGCCCGCCATGCGATGTTATCAGACGAACAGACCGGACTATACGGAGATTGTCACATTCAGTCTCAGTAGGAGTTCAGATGGGTTTCACCTCGTCAGTCTTCTTGTCGGCATCTACCTGGGGACCGTTACGCACAGCTAGTGCCGCTTGCGGTCTATGGTTAAATCCACTGCCAGCGTAGTGTCGAGTCTTTAGAGTCCCACACAGAAAGCTATTCGCCTTTAGGCAAAAGAGTAGAGGTCGCATGGTTTTGCGACAGGTCGCATGGTTTTGCGACAGGGTTCGGTCACATCCGTGCACTTGTGCACGTTTAGTGTCCGGACAGTTAACACTAGCGGGCTTTGGTTTAAGCCAGATCCTAGTGTATGTTTTGGGGTTGATTTTATCTCGTTTGTATTCGTGTTCCTCGGAACGCGGATGCGGGTGTGTATGCACAGTTGACAGAGAGACAGAGGCAGAGGATTCTCATTGAGGTTGTTGACTGTTGACTGTTGACCATTGACTTTTGCTAAACCCTAATGAGAATAAGAAATATGATTAATGATAATATTAATTAAGTATTATTGTGTCATGGTTGGATTGAAAGGTTGACTTTGTTGACTTGTTGACTTGGTTGACCGGTTGACTAGGTTGGACTAGTTGACCATCATCATTACAATGGTTGTCATTTCATGCAAAGACTTTTGCTTGCTTGTTATGCTTTGCAAAATGAGTGCATGAAATGATAATGCCACTTGATATGATATGAACCATCACATAATACTCAATTATTATTATTATTATGATTATTATTTTGTTATGAGAGCATGGGAGAAAAAGAGGTTGGCTCATTCTATCATTCTTCTTCTCTCTCATGCTCAAGCTCTCCCTCTTGCTCTTCCTCTTGCTCTCTCTCTAGCTCAAGGCAACTCCATCTCATGAGTTGAGAAACATTGCCTTGGAGATAAAAGAAAACCCATATCACTTCTCTACTCATCCTAGTTCACAAGGTTTAGCAAACCAAGTGTTCTAGTTTCTTCAAGATTGAAGAGAAGCCAAAGGTAGAAGCTTTCAGGTGGATCCATCTTCGGCGCAAGGAGACGACGAGGTGAGGCCGATCCGTACACCGCAAAGAGTTGAAGACGAAGGAGTTCAAGAAAGGTATAACCCCCTAACCGAGTAGGTAAAACTCATGTTAGGTTTGTTAGATAGTTGTTTAACAAAGATCCGTATTTTGAGTCCATGTTACCACCTCTTGAAAAATCGTTTTTCATCATTTCCGCAAGCCCGTAAGTACCAGGAGTGGTAACGTGGACTTACACATTGTGATGCATTCGTAAGGGATTAGGATGTGTTCTACACCAGCATGGAAAAGTTGTAGCCTTTGCATCAAAACAGCTGAAAGTTCATGAGCGCAACTATCCAACACATGATCTGGAGTTGGCAGCCGTTATCTTTGCACTTAAGATTTTGCGCCACTATCTTTTAGGTGAACGGATGGATATATACACTGACCATAAGAGTCTGAAGTATATATTTACTCAGAAGGAGTTGAACATGCGACAAAGAAGATGGTTAGAACTCATGGCGGACTTCGACATCAACCTACAGTATCATCCTGGGAAGGTGGATGTAGTTCCTGATGCATTTAGCCGCCAGCCATTAGCAATGAATCTCACCGCTCAATGGAAGCTATAGCAGGCATTGCACAGATTGGCGATCGAAGTAGTTATGCTAGGTAACGCTTCATATTTGATGAACTTACAAGTCCAGTCTACTATTATCAATCAGATCAAAGCAGCTCAAGCAAATGATGTCAATCTACAAAAGATCATAGAACAAGTAGAAAGTGAACTTTGAACAGACTTCATCATCCATGAAGATGGATCCTTGAGATATATAAGTAGATTGTGTGTACCAAACGACCCAGTTCGAGAAGAGTTGATGAAAGAAGCTCACAGCTCTCCTTACTCTGTACATCCCGGTGGTACAAAAATGTATAAGGATCTACGGCATCACTGCTGGTGGAATAGAATGAAGCGTGAAGCAATCAGAAGCGTAGCCAAGTGTTTGGTGTGTCAGCAAGTAAAGGCTGAACATCACAGAACTGCTGGTCTACTTCAGCCGTTACCAATCCCAGAATGAAAATGGCAGCAAATTACCATGGACTTCGTGACTGCCCTTCCTCACAGCACGAAGGGTAATGACGCAGTATGGGTTATTGTCGATCGACTCACCAAGTCGGCTAACTTTATTCCCTTTCGAGTTGGCCAATATACCGAGACGTTAGCAAAGAAGTACATGGAGGTAAGCATGAATCTAAAGTAAGATTTAACCTCAAAGTGTACTATATATTGATACCCATAAACTCATGCATGAGATTGTGAGATTATATGGAGTATCAGTTTGCATCATCTCCGATCGTGATACCAAATTCCGATCACAGTTTTGGCAGAGCTAGCCTGGGAACGAGCTAGAACTTTAGCACGGATTACCATCTACAAACGGACGGACAGTCCGAGCGAACAATTCAGATTCTGGAGGACATGCTAAGAGCTTGTATGTTAGACTTCGGAGGTTCGTGGGAAGATCACCTACATCTTGTGGAGTTTTCATACAACAACAGCTATCAGGCGAGCATTGGAATGCCACCATTTGCAGCTCTCTATGGAAGAAAGTGTCGATCACCACTAAGTTGGTACGACGTTGGAGATCATGAACTCCTAGGACCAGAGATGATCGTGGCAATTGTGAACGCAGTTCGCATGATCAGGGAAAGAATGTGCATAGCCTAAGACAGACAGAAACATTGGGCAGATGCAAAGCGCCGACACCTGGAGTTCCAACCTGGAGACCATGTTTTTCTGAAGATTTCCCCAAACCGAGGGGTGGTCCGTTTTGGCAAGAGGGGTAAGCTCAGTCCCAGATACATAGGATCATTCGACATTCTTGAACGAGTTGGAGAAGTAGCATACCGTTTAGCACTACCACCCTCAATGGAAGGAGTGCACAATGTGTTCCACATATCGCAGCTACGAAGATATGTGAGCGACCCCAGCCACATCCTTGATCACTCCGTGCACACAGTCCAGACTGACCTGACTTGCAAGCAACAACCAGTTGAGATCCTGAACCGAAAGGTGAAGACACTGCGGAACAAGGAAGTAAATTTGGTCCGAGTGATGTGGTGAAAAGATTCACCAGGAGAATCAACGTGGGAACGAGAAGAAGACATGCGTGCAAGATATCCTCACTTATTTATAGATTGGTCCTTATGTAAATGTAAATTTCGAGGACGAAATTTTTATATGTAAGGTAGAATGTAAGGACTCTGAATTTACTGTACAAAATTTTTTCAGTTTAATGTACAGAAAGGAGTTTACAAGCCTGAGTACGGGTTATAAGTATATTTTGTTTAAGAACAGTAAGAAACAATTTGTAGCTCACTGGTAAAGCTTTTCCACTGCTGTGACGTAGCCCCTGTGTTTGAATCCCATCAGACATATTATTTTTTTCTGATTTATTTTTAAACTTTTTGGAAGCCCAAAAGTTTACACGTGCAATGCACATAAAAATGAAAAGACAGAAAAATCAAACATGTGTAAAATGGAGTTAACACTGGCGTGGACACGTGGCATCAATCCACCGGCCACCCTCACCAAAACGACCAGCGGATCTTGATGTTTGGCCGGCACCCATGGTCTCCCCGAGCCCAATGAAGACCGGGCTTTGCACACACGACCTTTTTCCTACCCTTAACTCCCCTGCACTGTTTGATTGCTCTGAAATCAAACAGAGACCCTTCAATTCCCTATTTATCATCATTTTAATGCATTTTAATTCACCATTTTAATTCCAAAACCCTAATTCTACCCTAGCCCTTTATCATTCTGAAAATTATAGCCAAAATTCCCAAAATTTTCTAAGTACAAGAGGAGTTAGCAAGCGATCAAGTTCCGGCGAGGATCTAAGCAAATTCCGACGATTCTGCGACGCCACAACGGCAACCCATTCTTCTTCTACCTTCTCTTAACCTAACTAGCTAGTAAGTCCCTCCCAATCCCTCTTCTTCTTTTTTGAAAATCTCTTTTCAAAACATATGTCAGAAGTGGAGTTAATACCGACATCTTCTTCTAAACCCTATAAAGTTCACTTTTTCTTACATATTCTTCATTCATATTCTTACACCATACTTGTTAACATAAAACCAATGTTTAGAACCAACTTTTAATCAAAAATATCATGTAAGATAACTTTAATTTAACTTTTACATTAAAATACCATGAAAGGTTTGTATATATCATTTTTATTTGTTTTGCTTAAACATACCTTTAGGAAAACTCACGAGATAACGACCTACCTCTCACATACATACATGGTTCCATAGCACGATACTCTTCGAACGTATTTTTTGTTACGAACACAAGATTACATCAAAATACCATTTACTATAAAAACAGTTTTCTTTGGAATTGTATTTTAAAATTCCTTTGCAAATAAGTCTCTACAACTCTTTTTAGGGGACCCGCTATTGGATGGTGCGGATTATCGCACATCCTTGGGCAAGTAGAGCGAGATGCGGACCATCTCACAGAGCATTCGGTCTCGAAAGGTTTTTAATACGGTTTTTTAAGAAAAACAAATTTTTCTACTTAATTAAAAATTTAATTTTTAATAATTATATAAATATTACAAAATCCATATATTTTAAAAATATAATAAACTTATATTTTTCAAATGAAAAAATTACAAGTTTCATCAAAATACCATCAAGATACTAATAAAAGTCAAGCTTTACAGTAAAATATCATGAACTTTCCAAGCTAAGCTATTATCACTAAAATACCTCAAATCCCTAAAATTCACATCCATGGAAACCCTAAATAATAAATAATTTCTTGAGGTTATTTTGAAACTATATATTAAAAATATTTTTCATAAAACCCCCTAGAGTTATATAAAACTATATTTAAGGATTTTAGTAAATATAGGTTTAAGCGGGATCAATTCTCTTGAGCCCAGGGAGCCGGAGAAAGTGGGTGCTTGTCTATTTAATGTAGAAAACTTAACGGTGTTATCAATGGTAATTGTCTTGGAAAAAGACATAAATCATGTCGTCCATGTGCAGCAGTTACCGATAACTCCCGAACATAATTCAGGATCTAAATCAGTTATAAGTGTCTGATTCAAGTCTGAGACTAAATCAAATTTGAATTCAAATTCAAACCAGAATCCAATTCAAATATGAATCCAAACTCTAAAATGTATACTTGAATATGAACCTGAATATCAAATCTGAATACAAGACTTGACTTGACCGAACCATGGCTATAACTTGACATGACTACAAGCTTACATCTGACTACTTGAACAACTTTTATCCATGGTTTCGGAAAGACTTGTAAATATAATCTATACAATACATTACGGGGTTAACGGGGTAGATTGGTACGGAATGTATAGCGTGGCACGAAATGATCACTAAAAGACATCTACATGAACTCTCGTGCCGTTGTCCTGTGGGTTTTGACGGGGCCTTATACTGCATGTTACCATTGTCCAGGGGAGTAAGATGGACTTCTCTCGTATATACAAATACTTTCTGTACCAAGCAGCAACAACTACGTTAGAATAGAAATCTTATACCTGTACACTTACCAGTTCAATTCTCATTACTTGCTATATTTCTTTCTTTCTTTCTGGACTTACCGAGCGCTAGTTCACTGACGACATTCCTGTCTATTTATTTCTTTGGAATGTTCGTCAGGAGGACCGGACTCTCAGGAGATCGAACCGAGCCATGAGGACTTGGACCAGTTCATTGCCCAGCACGACTTCTAGTTCATCTTATACTTATTTCAGTTTGTATGCCACTGTTTAGGCATTGCTTATATCATTGTATCTTTCCTTTTCAAAGCAGTTGTAATGTAAAGATGAATGTTAATAAAAGTTGTTGTTCATTTTATATCTCTTGTCAATTCTTGTGCATTTTATACATATATTACTTAATTACGCTTAACGTATTTATTTCTTAGTAAATACGTTGCGGGCTTGCCACGTCCACTTTCGTACACTGAGAAGCGGGACGTGACACACGCCAAGTGTCACCTCTTGAATCCATGTGGGCCACCTCTTGAATCCATGGGGGCCACCTCTTGAGTTTCTGGGACCCACTGTAGAACAATGAGGAATCTTCGGAATACATTTCGAAAGAGGGCAAATTCGGAACTATAAATAAAATGATACCATTCCTATAACACAGAGACGCCTTTTGAGTGAATCGGCACGATAGAAGCTTGAGAACTCCATAGTTATGCGTGCTCGAGCCAGGGAAATTCATGGATGGGTGACCTCCTGAGAAGTGGCCCATTGTCGGGTTCGGTTCGCACCGAAGGACAAAACCTTGCGGTTTCGGCCAGAGTGAACAATACCGTCTGTGTTGGGGGATGGGTCATGACAGAATGGTATCAAAGCCGGTCCCTCAATAGTAGGTCTGTAGTTCGAGAACGAACCATTCTTCAAAGATGGGAAGGATGTCGGACCCGGTTCTTGCTCACGGAACAAAGTGCCACATGGAAAAAAGTGTCACGCCAAGTGTCATGCCAAGGGGCGGGGGCACCTCTTGATTCTGTGGGGGGCACCTCTTGAGTTCATGGGACCCGCTGTAGAACAATGAGGAATTTTCGGAATACATTCCGAAAGTTGGCAGATTTGGAACTATAAATGAAATGATACTACTCTTATAACACAGAAGTGCCTTTTAAGTGAATCAACACTATATCAGCTTGAGAACTCCGTAGTTATGCGTGCTCGAGCCAGGAAAATTCTGGAATGGGTGACCTCTTGGGAAGTGGCCCCTGGTCGGGTCCGGTTCACACCGAAGGACAAAATCGTGCGGTTTTGGCCAGAGCAGAAAATACCGTCTGTGTTGGGGGTGGGTCATGACAATACCTTTTGCTATGGAGGAGGTGACCTGAGATTCCTAGGTCATACAGATGTTGACTGGGCTGGCTATCTAAATAATAGAGCATACACCCCTGCGTATGTTTTATCGTTGAATGGTGGCGTCATTACGTGCTGCTGCAAGAAGCAGTAATGCATAGCTGTCTTCCCTTGAAGCGGAATATGTTTCCGCATATGAGGCAACTAAGAAGGCGATTTGTTTAAGAAGGTTACTCGAGAGTTTAAGCGTCTATTGCGAAAACCAGTTACCGATAGCTTACTCAAAAGATCCCAAGTATCATGGGAAATCAAAGCACATAGAGATTAGTTACCACCTCATCAAGAAACAAGAGGAGAAAGATGTCAAGTTAGAGTATTAGCAGATCCGTTGACAAAAAAAATAGCCGAGGAGCGCTTTGTATAGCATGTTAGATCCTTAGGGATGCGTCCTTGGTGACGTCATTGTTTATGATACTATGACCTTTCTCATTTATTATTGCTTTTAGACCTTATTATTATGAATGATGACTTATTTATATGCATGATTGATTATTGGTTATTTATTATTGATTTTTGATCTTACATTTCTGGGTGGAGTGCAAGTATATTTATTTATTGTTTGATTTATGATCATCAAGTTGGAGTAGATATATATATTCTGTGTGATACATATATGTTTACCAATGAGTATGTGTTACCTGCATCTTTAAGAAAAAAATACGTCAGCAGGTAGGATTGTCTCACTCACACGAGTAATCCCCTTGATACTTTGTGCATACGAGATACGGACGAGTATTTTGTGTCGATTGCTAAAGCAAGCGACTACACTGATTATGCACAGTTGATTGTGCGACAGTGGGAGAATTCGAACGATCCTTATCCGGTGATAATGATGAGCTAAAGTCTTTATTTAAGTCTTTGTCGTAATGGAATTTCCCCACATTCCATTATCCATACCTGTTTGGAAGCCAAATTGTGGATCCCACAGAGTCGGATTCAGATTTGATTCTGTGTCTGGATCTGAGCACATTTATGTAGTGTGTCTTAGCAAGTTCATCATGTGTTGATGGGACTTGAATATGTATGATACTTATATGACGTGATGCTCTCGTGAGAGAGAGGAAATATCATAGCACGTTGACCATACGACGTGGACTAGCAACCTATTGATAAGGTGGCGAGGGATGGATCCCATCTCCCTCGATATGTGAAGCCCTCATGAACCGACATCTTTTTTTTAAGATGACTAGTCATTGTACTCTTAGTGACATTTGGCTGTTAAGAAAGAAATGCCATAAGCGTCCGCTACTTTGGCTGCTATCACAAGAGTACGTAATTCCCATACCGTACCGACGGGGTAGTGTCAGGAAAGCAGTTGAAGGGCGGACCCAACTTGATGATTCTATAGGAAGATCAATCGGACATTTCTCCTTGATTGCATTGCGCGCACAACTCTTATAAGCGTCTATGTGACGGCTAAAGAGTGCGGTAAATCAAAGGGTTACCATGGTGTTTTGAGTATGCTTTTTGAAGGATTGAGGATGCTCAAACAGACATGTGAGCTGATTGGATTTGGGGTATACGATATCGAGCCTTTTGGATTAACCATTATGTGTGTTCATATTAGGGAGATCCTTATGTCGGTCTTTATAGATCTGGTTATAAAACTACCCGCTTGCAGGAATCGATGGTCGCACGGCAGCGCTAGCTTGTATAGGCAAAGGCTGAGAAGGGGAACATGAGAAACTGGGTAAAGGTGACGGCGCCAACTTGATTGTGCGAGTGGGAGCATGTTGGCATTCAGGTTAGGTTATTCGTTCGACCCGACCCGAAACCCGCCCAATCAAGTGCGCTAAGATTTTAATCATAGCCGTCGATCTAAACCCCCTTGCTATATATATGGATGTGCAAGGTTAGGGCTAAATAATTGGAATTCAGATTATTATTTTTAGGGTTCCACATGTGTTATGATAGCCTCCATATATTCTAGAGAGAACTTAACCTAAGGTTCCAAGAGAGTTCTTCCTCCTCTCTTTTGCAAAGAGTCTAGTAGCTACTGTGGAGAAAGAGACATTCCACTTAACGTGTGATTACACTCCTCGGATCATCATCATCATCAGAAGGAGACAAGATCAGATCTAAGGCATCATCGATCAGGAGATCTCAAAATGATAATGCTCGATATTGGCGACCTCCAAGATCAGAACACGTGGCAGATGACGTATCCCAGGGCTCATAGGAAAGGGCCCGCAGAGGCCAACGAGACCACCCGGAGCCCGACCTGCAAGCACAAACTGGCCCGCCTTGGGGCCCTCTGAAAATCAGCCTCCTCGGCCATTCAGCTCGCCCAGAGCCGCCATAGGACCAAGACTCCTCGGCCTCCCTGCTCGCCCCCGAGCTCCCTGCCGAGGCCGTCTCCCTCGGCCCTCCGACCAACTCCACCACTCGCAGGCGTAACCGCCACTCCGCGAATCTCGCCATGCGCGGATTCTACGCCAGCAACATCCCACGTTCCACGCCACCACGATCCCCATTAATGGGCGATCCGCTCTCTACGCCGGCGTGACGTCGGGGGCGTAACTGCCGGCGAGATTCTCACGCCCGCTGATGCGTGTCACCGCCACTATATAAACCCCCATCACGGAGAGGTCAAGTAAGCCATTCTTTACACTTTACGCCGTTACTCTGCTTGGATCTCATCACTAACTTGAGCGTCGGAGGGTCCTCGGTGGTACCAAACCACCTCGGGACTTCTTTTCAGGTACTCGGCGACAGCCTCCTCACCCAACCTTCTCCTCTCAAAACCCATTGAGACCCACACGCAACGAAGGACAATCAACCAAGTTCACCTCGAGATCAACGGAAGACAATATCTGACGGAGGCCCGAAAAGGAGCTCCATCAGTTGGCGCCGTATGTGGGAACAATAACTCCCCAAAATACAAAGTTGGTCTTCCGATCTTCGCCCGCATAGCAACCGACTCCCCTAAGGATCCAAACGCCCGCTATCGCCCCCTCACAACGGGGGTGTGGGCGGACCCTCTCCCGAAGTCGTCGGCCTCCCTACAGGCTGCCATCCCACACTCTCCGGCGTTCGCCCGACCAAAAGAGCTAGGGGCCGGAAGCCCATCACCTTTGGCGACGAGGATCTCCACGGCATATCTGTGCCCCACAGCGACCCACTAGTGATCGTAGCGTGAATTCACTGATACGAGGTCTACTGAATACTCATCGATTCAGGCAGCTCGGCGGACATCCTCTTCCACGACTGCTTTCTGCGGATGAGGCTGGCCCCAGCAGACTTGAGGCCGACCTCCCACGTCCTCTCGGGATTCACCAACCACTCTATCCCTGCGCAAGGGGTGGTCACCCTGCAGTTCACGATCGGGGAGCCCGGCCACACGCACACGCTGCCGGTAGACTTTATTGTGGCTAGGGTCCCCTCGGCAAACAACATCCTCCTCGGCCGGCCGACTCTGAACTCCCTCCAGGCCCAGATCTCGACGTACCACCTGGTGATAAAATTCCCCCTCGACCAAGGTGGGGTGGGCAGGGCCTACGGGAGCCAACGGCTCGCGGAGGTGGGTCTGGCAGAGGCATCTTCCCCCGAGCAGCACGCTGATAGCGCCTGCGACGACATGGAGGGGTCCCTAGACACCAGGGACGAGCGGAAGGAGGTCCGTGTGGCACCGATCGAGCCGCTGACCGAGGTGCCCTTAGCGAAAGGAGACCCAGGGAAGACTGTCCAGGTCGGGTCACTCCTGAAGAGAACCCAGCAGGATGACCTGACCGGGTTCCTACGGAGCAATTCCGACGTCTTCGTCTGGGCCCCAGTCGACAAGCCTGGGATCGACCCCAAAATCATCTCCCACAAGCTCGGGGTGGATCCTGCGGCCCGACCCGTCAAGCAGAAAAAGAGAAGCTTCGCCCCGGTCAAACAAAAGGCCATTGAGGAAGAAGTTGACCGACTCCTCGCCGCCGACTTCATCAGGAACGTGCCCTACTCGGAATGGCTGGCCAACGTGGTCCTGGTCAAGAAATCGAGTGGGAAATGGCGTATGTGCGTCAACTTCACCGACCTCAACAAAGCCTGCCCCAAGGACAACTTCCCCCTTCTCCGCATAGACCAGCTCGTCGACAGCTCGGCCGGGCACGAGCTCCTGAGCTTCATGGACACTTTCTCCGGCTACAACCAAATCCGCATGAACCCTGACGACGAAGACATGACCGCTTTCACGACGGACCGGGGGGTGTGCTGTTACAGGGTGATCCCATTCGGCCTCAAGAATGCCGGGGCCACATACCAGAGGCTAGTCAACCGCATGTTCAAGCCGCAGATCGGTAGAAACATGGAGGTCTACGTCGACGACATGCTCGTCAAGTCCGTCGCATCAGCCGACCATGTCAAGGACCTGGGCGAGGCGTTCAAGGTGCTCCGCAAGTTCAACATGAAGCCGAACCCCGCCAAGTGCGCGTTCGGAGTGACCGGAGGGATGACCGGAGGGAAATTCCTCGGGTTCATGGTCACTCACCGCGGGATTGAAGCTAACCCGGAGAATATCGACGCCATCCTGAACATGACTGCACCCCGGACCAACGTCGAAATCATGCGGCTCACAGGGCGAATCGCCGCTCTGAGCCGTTTCATGTCCAGGTCGGGGGAGAAGTGCCTCCCGTTCTTCAAGGCGCTGAGGAAAATCCCGAGGTTCGAGTGGTCGGAGGATTGCCAAGCCGCCTTCGACCAACTGAAGAGGCACCTCGCAACGCCACCCCTACTCACCCGGCCCGTGGAAGGGGACGAGCTGTCGCTGTACCTGGCGGTATCCGACCAAGCAGCAGGGTCGGTGCTTGTCTGAGAGGCCGAGGGGGTGCAGAGGCCAATGTATTATGTGAGCCATGTATTCAAAGACGCGGAGACGAGATACCCCGCCATAGAGAAGATCGTCCTGACCCTCATGGTAACCACGCGGAAGCTGCGGCGCTACTTCCAGGCACACACCATCATCGTCCTCACTGAGCGCCCCTTGGGGGCTATCTTGGCATCGCCAGAATCCTCTGGCCGCCTAGAGAAATGGAGATGGGAGCTGTCTCAATTCGACATAAGGTATCGCCCGAGGCAAGCCATCAAGGCGCGGGCCCTGGCCGATTTCGTCGTCGAATGCACCATCCCCAGCAGGAAGCTGGATCCCGCGTCGCCCCTCGAGGCCCGGCATCCCGACCAGGAAAGCCGTAGATCAGCCCCGGAGTGGATCATCTACGTCGACGGGTCTTCCACCAAGGAAGGCTGCGGTGCCGGCCTCATTATCCGAGGCCCGAACGAAGCCGAGATGGAGTATTCCTTGAGGCTCGCTTTCAAAGCATCAAACAACGCAGCGGAGTACGAAGCCCTCCTAGCCGGACTGCGCATGGCCGTCGGGCTGGGGCTGAAGGTCGTCCGGGTCTGCAGCGACTCGGCCCTGGTCGTCGGCCAAGTAACCGTCCGCTTCGAGGCTCGTGAGCCCCTAATGATGAAATACCTAGACGAGGTGAGAAAGCTCCGAAGAAACTTCGACGAAATCCAGGTGGAACAAATACCCAGACAAATGAATACTCAAGCAGACACACTGAGCAAGTTGGCTTCATCATACTTGGCCAGCAACAGGCGCTCAATACTCTTCGAAACCTTGGCCCGACCCAGCGTTGAAGATGAGACGGCGACGCTCCAAGTGTACGCAACACAGGAGAATGACCCAGATTGGAGGAAGCCCCTCATGGAATTCCTGAAAGACGGCATGCTCCCGGAAGACAGGGCAGCCGCCCGCCGCCTCTGGGCCAGAGCCACCCACTTCGTCTGGAGCAACGGGAACCTCTACAAGAAGGCCTTCACTCAACCCCTGCTCCGGTGCGTTGACCCCTACGAGACCGACTACGTCCTGCGGGAAATCCATGAAGGGGTGGGCGGCGCACACCAGGGGGCTCGAACCTTGACCCAAAAGGCACTACTCCAGGGGTACTATTGGCCCACCATGCACGAAGACGCCCTGAAACTGGTCAGGAGGTGTAAGAGCTGCCAACTCCACGGCAGTATCCTCCGCCTCCCGGCTACCGAGATAACGGCCCTAGCATCCCCCGTGGCCATTCGCCCAATGGGAATTGGATATGATCGGCCAGTTTCCCACAGGGACTGGCGGACATAAGTACGTCCTCGTCACGGTGGACTATTTCACCAAATGGATCGAGGCCGTTCCCATCAGGAAACCGGACGCCGCCACAACCATCAAGTTCCTCCAAAACAACCCGATTCACCGGAGCGGGATCCCAAGGTGCATCATCACCGACCACGGGACGAACTTCGAGAACGAGAAAGTAAGGGACTTCTGCAAAGAATACCACATCCTCATGAAGTTTGCCGCGGTCGCGCACCCCCAATGTAACGGGCAGGCTGAGGTCACTAACCGGGACGTCCTCAGGGGCCTCCGAACCCGCCTGGAAGGGAGGCAAGGCAGTTGGGTCGAGGAACTACCCCGGGTCTTATGGGCCCTGCGCACGTCAAAAAAGACTCCTACCGGGGAGACCCCTTTCAGCCTCTGCTACGGGACCGAAGCAATGGTCCCAGCAGAGATCGGGCTACCCAGCCACCGAGTCGAGCACTTTGACGATGAAGAAAACACCATGGCACTACGAACCAACCTCGACGTATTGTTGGAGAAAAGGGATCGGGCCCAGATCAGAGCCGCCGCCTACCAACAGCAAATGGCCCGGTACTATAACGCTCGGGTAAAGCACCGATCCTTCAAGGCCGGGGACCTAGTCCTACGGCGGAACGAGTTCATCGACCAAGGCAGACTTCACAAGTTCTCCCCAAAGTGGGAGGGTCCCTTCCTCGTCTACGAAGCGCTCCCCGGCGGAGCCTACCGCCTGCAAGATGTGGACGGACGTAAGCTACCTCGACCTTACAACGCGGAGAAGCTCAAGCTATACCTATGAAGTCAAAACTAGCAAAACGCCGTGCCCCGGCCACCGCTCAAAATCTCCCTTTGAAATGATGATGTACAACGTTGTCTAAAATTCCTATCCATGCGAATAAAGAAACTTTCGAACCTTCTTTCCCGGTAGGGTTCCCCCTGTACAACGAGAAGGGTCCCCCAGAGATGGTCGGGCCCGAGGTTCCCTCGCTCGGCTATCTCCAGCGGGCAGCTCCCCTGCCACGACGCCAAGAACCGAAAGCCCTCTCAGAGGCAGCCGAGCCCGAGGTTCCCTCGCTCGGCTATCCCCCGTGGGCAGCTTCCCTGCCACAACGCCGGGGATCGAAAAGCCCTCCCAGAGGAAGTCGAGGCCCGAGGTTCCCTCGCTCGGCTATCCCCCGCGGGCAGCTTCCCTGCCACCACGCCGGGGATCGAAAAGCCCTTCCAGAGGCAGTCGAGGCCAGAGGTCCCCTCGCTCGGCTATCCCTCGCGGGCAGCTCCCCTGCCACAACGCCGGGGATCAAAAAGCCCTCCCAGAGGCAGCCGAGGCCAGAGGTTCCCTCACTCGGCTATCTTTCAGGACAAAAGCCCTCGCCAAGAGGCACCGGGCAGTAACCCTTCCCGGCCTAGGGTCCTTGGTGGCTTTCTACAGCCTTATAGCTTTCCTCGCGCCAAGGGCCAAAGTCCTCCCAGAGGCAGTCGGGTCCTCGCCCGGCTATCCCCGGCTGGTAGCATCCTACCACAACCGACAGGGATCAAAGTCCTCGCCAAGAAAAACTGGGCAGTAACCCTGCTCAGTCCCCGTCCTGAAGGATCTGAAAGCCCTCCCAGAGGCGGCCGAGCCCGAGGTTCCCTCGCTCGGCTATCGCCAGCGGGCAGCTTCCCTGCCACACGCTGAGGATCAAAATTCCTCCCCGAAGCGGTCGGGTCCTTGCCTAACCGTCGATGGCTGGTAGCTTCCTACCATCATCCTGAAGGATCAAGTTCCCTCGCAAGGGGCAACCGAGTAGCTACCCTGCTCGTCAAAAACTGCAGCTGGTAGTTGCCTAACCCCGACGCCAGAGATCGGATCCTTCACCAAGCGGCAACCAAACGACCACCCTGCTCGGCCCTGTGGCCGTGCTCAAGGATCTGAGACACCCGGAAGAACGGCTGGTTCATCCAAATCTGAACGATCTCCCATCGACCTAGCGGGTACATGAGGATACCTCCACGGCAGCGCTTGGCGCCCTCGCCGGCTGGCAAACTCGACAGGAGATCGCCGGACATATGGCCAAACTTACACGGAAACACAACAATACAAACAAGGGCATCCTATGAACGTCCTTCACACAAAAAAGAGAAGAGAAAAAAAGGGGGGACACAAACCGACGAATTAAGGGTTCTTTTTTCCTTTTATTGCCAAAATCAAGATCTTTACAAAGGGTATTCTGGGCCCCCCCAACCCTACATACTGCCCGGAGGCTCACTTCGGCCACTTCGCCGTCGGCGTCATGGCCCAAGGCCCTACCACCGAAGACTTTGCCACCAAGGGCGCGCCAGGCACCCCTCGTCATCCCTCGCCGGAGACCTCATCGCCGGAAGCGGGACCCGAGCGCGGAGTTCACCATCGTCGAACTCGGAAAGCTGTTCCTTCACGGCGTCCAGAGCCTTATTCCACGCAACGGCAGAATACTCCCCGAGCTCGGCGTAAAACTGCTCCGACGCCTTGTACTCGGCCACAGCTTTCTTAGCCCGAGCCTCGGCAACCTGAGCCCTCAGCAGCGCCGACTCAGCATCCCCCCTGCTTGCGTCCCTTTCCTTCTCCAGTGCCGCAAAGCGTCCGGCCAGGTCCGCCAGCTTCCTATCAGCGACCCGGAGTGACGCGTTCAGACGGCGAAGGGCACCCCGAGCCGCCGAGTTGGCGAGCTCTGCGGCCTCCGCCCGGCCAGCCACGACGTCAGCCTTATCCCTCTCCCGGCACAGGTCACGTTGCAAGATCTCGACCTCCGAAGGAAACACCCCCACTGGCCTCGGGGCGTGGAACGCTCCCTCGACCTCCATGCGAACGGCGAGGGCGTAGTGCCGAAGAACCTGACAGAAAGCTAATGAGAAACCAAGGAAAGGCATACCGAGGCGAATGAGGGTGGAAGGATTCATACCTGGACCGCCCCCTGGCCATGGACTCCAATTAATCCCTCAAGGAGCCACACGGGAGCCTTCCCCCGGCCGATTCCTCCATCCCTGCGAGCAGACCAGTGGAAACGGAAAGCCCAGACGGAACAGTGAAGACGGAGCCCCCTTCCCGCACGGGAATCCCTTCGGGGGCCTTCGACGGCGGCGCGCGAGAAACCGTCCTTTTCCTCTTAGAAAGGGGCCGGCCCTCGCCCTTCCTCCCGTCACCGGTCTGAGACTCGGGTGACGGCTGACGACTCCGGCCGCCGCCAGAAAAGCTCCCAGGTGCCGCTGACGAGATGGACGGCCCGGCCGTCGGCGGAGAATCAGGCGGAGGGCACAAGTTAGCCGGGGGCTCGGCCACACCACTGGCTTCCCCTCGGCGCGAGCCGCCCGAAAAATGGGAACGAGCCATGTCTCGCGAAAGAGGAAGAACGTCGAGCGATAGCGACTCGAGGAAGGAAATAGATGAAAGGTTGGGGGCCCTGGGGCGGGCCCCGCCACCGTTTTATTGTTGCATCCAACGGCGCCCGTCAACTCCCGCCGAAACGACTCCTCACGATCGGCGGCTTCGATCGACCCACGTGTCGGCCCGCTTACGTCACATCGGCCAGTCGCCCTTCGACACGTGGACAATTGCTTCAGTCACATAGTGCTCAAACCGATACACCCCCTTTAAGGTGCGGAGACCCCGCCTCGTTTCGCTAGAAGAAGAGACAACCAATGGACCGAAGGCTCGCCCCGACGAAACCGTAGAAGGGATCTCACCTCAGGAGGCCCGGCAGTCCACTCCTGGCCCGACCACTATCTGGTCGGGACAAGAGTGGGGGGCTAATGATAATGCTCGATATTGGCGACCTCCAAGATCTGGACACGTGGCAGATGACGTGTCCCAGGGTTCGGAGGAAAGGGCCCGCAGGGGCCGACGAGGCCACCCGGAGCCCGACCTGCAAGCACAAACTGGCCCACCTCGGGGCCCTCTGAAAATCAGCCTCCTCGGCCATTCAGCTCGCCCCGAGCCGCCATAGGACCAAGACTCCTCGGCCTCCCTGCTCGCCCCCGAGCTCCCTGCCGAGGCCGTCTCTCTCGACCCTCCGACCAACTCCACCACTCGCAGACGTAACCGCCGCTCGCGAATCTGGCCATGCGCGGATTCTACGCCAGCAACATCCCACGTTCCACGCCACCACGATCCCCATTAATGGGCGATCCGCTCTCTACGCCGGCGTGACGTCGGGAGCGTAACTGCCAGCGAGATTCTCGCGTCCGCTGATGCGTGTCACCACCGCTATATAAACCTCCATCACGGAGGGGTCAAGTAAGCCATTCTTTACACTTTACGTCGTTACTCTGCTCGGATCTCATCACTAACTTGAGCGTTGGAGGGTCCTCGGTGGTACCAAACCATCTCGGGGCTTCTTTGCGGGTACTCGGCGACAGCCTCCTCACCCAACCTTCTCCTCTCAAAACCCATTGAGACCCACACGCAATGAAGGACAATCAACCAAGTTCACCTCGAGATCAACGGAAGGCAAAATCTGACGGAGGCCCGAAAAGGAGCTCCATCGACAAATCTGCTAAGGTATGTGAGATTCCAACGCCGTGTAGGTCATTCGTTAATTAAACGCTTCCGTTTATGTCTCTTTATGATGGATTTGTATTCGTTGCGAGGTGATCCACGACTTTATTTCGTACATAGTATAATCCTAAAATAATCGAAAGAATACTTGAAATGCAGTAAGAGTTTGGCTTTGTTGAAGGACAATTTCAAATCAAAGACAAAACTGGACATGATAGGATGAGAGTTGTCTGCTTTGTTCATTTTGGCATAGATTATCTTGTATTTTGATTGAATAATCTATTTCCATTCGGATTTTATATTATAGGTCAAATGGTGTTTGATATAATATTGATTTTCAATCTTAATTTTTCCAAAACTGTATCAGTTTTGTGCAAAGTTATTGTATAAAAATGATGCTTGATATAAACTAAAAAATTAAAAGTGCTGAATCAAACTTGGTACCTTCTAGACATGTGGACTAAGGACCACCACCTTAAACCATCGGAGCAGCTACCAAACTCATAAAAGAACAACTTATAATTTATTAGACTCATATACACATTTCCATATAAAGTTCGTCGTCTATAAATCCACCCCTGCTACCAGAACTATAACATGGAAGTTTTGTGATTGTTGGGAGGAGACGTTGGTAAGAAACAACCTCGGTAGAGGGGATTTTTTTTTTGGCATAATAAAACGGGAACACATTCTGCTATTATAAATTACAATTCTTTGATAGTTGCAATTAGAATTTCAAATTATACTAACAAACAATAAATGGATGCCATGTGAAATTTTAATAAAATTTCCAGAAAAAATACAAACAAAATCTTGAACAATCTGGATTAGGCAAAAATGGTCAAATCAAAGAATGGGATAAGAGTTGAAAATATTAATAAAGATTTTTAGTTATGACAATAGATTAGAGACTTCTGGTTTGAGAATATCCATATAAAAACCTAATTTTACCCCAAGTGTGAGCATACTCGTGTCATAAGAATTGATAGATATAAGCTGAGACTCAAAACAAAAAGGGCAAGAAGAAGAAGAAGTAATTGATTTGTTTATAAAATGTCACATTCAACTTTGGATGAAATGTTCCACATTGTAAGGGTCCCATTGGATGACCGGAATTACCGGATGAACCGAAAATATTCTTGAAGTAACTTCCAAAAAAAAAATGTTATATAAGAAGCCATAAAAGTTTAATTCTAGTGTTTGGTTGCTTGTTTTTGGTAGAAAGAAATAGTTATGAAGTAACTGCTTTTGCACTTCTAAACAAAACAAACAAAAAATTTGATTCATATAAGCATTGTGTCTTTTTGGGAAGTAATAATAATTTAGTATTAAAAAATTATTTATTGTCTTGTTCTTTATGCTTCATACGCACTTCCTACAAAAAATGAGAGGAAGAAATTTTTGAAAACGGCTATGTCATATAGGATCCATGTCATCATTTCGGAATAGCTTTCAAACACTTTTTCTATCAAAACAAATATTTAAATTATCGAAAATAACTTCTAAACATCTTGCTTCAGCATGGTTCTTCATTTCAAACAGACTTGCCCCCAAACAAAGCAGCAGCAGCAATCAATAATTGAGAGAGGACGTGAAATTTAAATAAGTAAATAAATAAAGTAATCAAAATGCTGTTACAATTGGCCGCATACATAAGTTGTCGGTTTCTATATGAATCAGCAGGCTGTGATGACGTCAGCTGTGACGTTTGTTCCGTTACCTGGTCAACCGTCAACCTTAGTCCATCATTTAAGGCATGTTTACTTATACGGAAGTAATATGGAATTAGATATTTCGGTTATTTATTTTAACGGAAATAGAGCTTGGAAGTTACTTTATGGAAATGAGGTGGATCCTATATGGTATGATTACTTCTAAAATTTCCTTCCCCTCATTTTAGATAGGAAGTAACTATGGAGGACAAGGAACAAGAAAAAGAATGAATTATTTAATCTTTCTCTTCAATATTTCCTAAAAGTAATAACATGTTAGCTATTTGAAAAAACACCTTATATTTCCAAAAAGTAATAACATGTTGCTTTTAAAAAAGCACCTTTTGTGTTTGTATTATTTATGAAAGTAACCTAGGATGTTTTTTTTTATTTTTTACTTACTTTTTCAAAAAATATACAAACAAACATTAAAAGTAAGATTTAAGTTTACTTCCATGGCAACCTTTTTTGGAAGTTACTTCATTTTTACTTACGGTATTTCCGACAACCAAACAAGCCCTTACTGAACCGTTACTGAAAATAATTCGTAACGGTTTTTACCCCGTGCAGTTATTTCTAGCAAATTTTGCTTATGTTTCTATTGACTATTCATACAAAAATAAAAAAAAATAAAAATAAATGAGTTAATTTCTTTAACCTATTTCCGGATCAATTTGCGGAGAAATTAGTTGGTGTGTCCGTTGTAATACTTCTCTGGACGGGAAAGAAAAAAAAAGATGAATACTTTTGGACGTCTGTGATGCACATAATTAAATTAATAAGTGAATATATCAATAAATAAATAATTTTGAAATTAATTAAATTGCTTTGTTCCTTTAATTTGTTATCAATATATTACTCAAAGATTTTGGATGATTTGGGAACAAAACCATTATTGTCTTTTATAACAATTTTTTTTCAAAATTATGAGAATTTTTTTTCTTTTCATATGCATATGGGAATCAACCTGCCAATTTCACTTACAAGACCCTCTTTATCGACGTTAAGATAGTAGAGATTAAAGGGTACGTTTAGCATCAAAATTCAAGGCAATAAGGTTGTGGACTAACATGATTTGCTACAGCCAAAGAATCTAAATATTTAGAATTTTAGTTTTGTTTTTGAAAAACAATATTAAGATTCATATTCACCATCTTATTTTTTGAAGAAGTTTGTTCCTGAAAATGGATTTTATATTTGTTGCAACTGTTGAAGATTTTGTTCACAACAATAATCATTGAATCTAGGCTTGTTAATGGGTCGGGTTAGACCCAGACCCGACACAGACGCGCTCCAAAAAATAGGATCCGGGATTGATTCCATGATCGCTGACTCGAAGCCGATCCAAATCCATTTAAAGCTTTAATTAATAGGTTGGGTCTCGATAAACTTTGTTCGGTCCCGCTTGATCTGATTTGTTTATTGAATTGAATTATTCAATCATTAATTATGAAATTCTATATCTCAATATAATATTTAGTAGATTAAAGAATTATGTTTATTTTTTTTAATTTGAATTAAAATATAATATAATAGAGAGGATTAAAACTTAGATGATGGAAATGGTTAATTTATTTTTAAAATGATTCATCATGATTATAGTAGTTATTTAAGATCAGTAAAGATAATTGTATAGTTATAACTGATTCAGTTGATAACTGTATTTATTAAATATTTGATAAGAAATTCTGCATTTAGTTTTTTTACTGCTGATGTGGCGCTATTTAAGGCAATGTTAGATCATCAAATTAAAATCGATATGGAGACTCTCAAGTTTTGTGGTTATGATAATAAAGATTTTCTAAATTTATTTTGTTTTTAAAATTAATTTTCTTATACCGGTAAATTATTAATTACTAAACAAAATTGTTAGAAAAATAATTAATAATCCGTGTAGCTCGCGCTTTGCACAACGATTCTTGCGTTTTTCACTTTTCAGAGACGGGCATCTTTTGCTTTAGGCTCTTGCTATTATCAACCTTCGTTAACCCCAGTTCAACCGAACTGCTGCTTGTATCACATGAGTTTAAAACCGGTCTTAACTCGTTGCTTTCCGTACCCCATGCCTAAATCACTAGTAAAAACCATAAAAGGTTAGTTGATCATGATTTTACTCGTCAAATCCTACCAAACTACATCAAATTCATCATAATCCTTCCTGAAATAGAGTATGTAATTTGTGACCTAATTAATATTCTTATTCCACACGTGCCTTAAAAGAATTGCACTAGAACCTTAAACAGGTCCATATCGATCTAAGCCTCAAGGCCGACTCGTCTCACCTCGCAACGAGACAAATTCTATAAACTTGGTTGTTGATGCGGCCGAGTCGACTTGACTCATGAATCCGAGTCGGGCGAAACGGGCCGGTTCCCCAAAATCTCGATATCACCGACTCCCGAGATGACTCGCCTAACTCGTCCCTCGCCTTGCCGGCTTGCTCCAATTCGTCTCGTGACTCGACTCGCCTCGCCTCGCCTCGTCTCGATATTCCAATCCAACAGTTGGCATCTGTGGGATTCCAAACGAATCGCCTCGCCTCAACTCGTCTCGGAACCCAGATCCAACAATGAAAATTTGCCTCGCCTCGTCTCAAAATCCAAATCCAACGGGCGGATTCGTTGGATTTTGCGACGACTCGTCTCGCCTCGCCTCGTAACAACTGAAAATTTTGAAATCCTTATAAATTGAACCCCACACTCATTTCATCTCACTTCAAATCAATTTCTCTCTCAGATTTTTTTAAAGAAAGCTTTCTCTAAAGTTTCTATTCTCAACTTTCAAGTTTTCAAGAGTTGAAGCTCCGGCTCCGAGTTTTCTCCGCTCCGGCTGATTTATTCTACTATACTGCTTTTCTGCTCAATTGCTCTACTATAACGTCTTAGCTATTCTTGTTTTTATTTTATTAGTTCTCTTCTTGCGGTTAAATTAGTATTGGTAATATTTAGTATTTAGTTTTTTTAATTAGCTAAAAAAATTATATAGAAGGCTCATCTAATACACATCACACCCAGCTTTCTAATCATGATTTAGAAACACGGGTAGGAGAATCCACACCTACATCTAGAGAAGCTAGAAAACGTGCACTTAATAGCAATATTTCGGAACACTTTACAGCATAACATAGGGAAGGGGTTAAATACGTAATATGCAAATATTGTGCCACTCCGTATAAATATAAGGAAAGTATCGGAACCGATACTTTACATAAACACTTAAAAAGTACGGCCGATTACTCCTCCACGCAATCACAAATTAATTTCTCCGGTGAACGTCTTTTTCAATATAATCATGATCTAAATGTTGAAAAAATGGCAGGATTTGTTATTGCAAATGAACACATTCTGGAATTCAAGAAAGCCAAGCTTGAGTGGTACGTTCAAAGGGTATAATAACTGAGATACAAAAAGGTTTCGAGGAGTACGCTTAAAAGTCGTTGTTTTGGGCTCTACAACGAAAGTAAACAACTATTAATTGTTACTATTGGTTTTTTAGATACTATTATTTCATTAACTTCTGATATTTGGACTAATAGAAAGTAATTTCGTTGGATTTGTGTTACTGTATATTGGATAAATTCTGACTGGTATTTTCAAAAAACAATTATTGCTTTTAGACAGTTTCAATTCCCGCATAATGCGTTTAATATATCTTCTGAAATTGGATATGGTTTAGAAGAATATCAATGTGCAAATAATTTTTTTTATCTTCTTTCGACAATACTAACAACAATAACTCTGTTGTTATTGAACTTATTAGGCTATGCGAACCAATTTGTAATGGTCGCTTTTTTCACATTCGATGTGCCTGCCATATATTTAATTTTTCCGTTCAGTATGCATATTAGGTATGTTCTTCAAATATTCAAACAATTAAATATGCATATAGATTTGGTAAAAGTTCTGCAAAAAGAAAATCTGAATATAAAGCAAAATACAAGACTGCAGGATTAAGGCCGTCTCGTAGAAAAAAATGTTTCCGCTAGGTAGAATGGTACATATGATATATTTCGTACTGTATCAAGGACTGGTGGAATTATTAGCAACATGTGGAATGAGCAAATACCTATAGAAAACCACTTAACAGATGATCATTAAGCGGTTGCAGAACTTTTCAAATATTTTCTTATGATTTTTTAGATGGCAACAAAGTTTTTCTGCTATTTATAATCCCACTTCTCATATTATTGTATTAGAATTGTATAGTTTAGCTCAATATTTTTCTAATTGTTGTGCTGATGAGACACTTCATCCCGTGATACTTGCTATGTTAACTAAGATTTCTAAATATTGCTCTGAAGTCCTAATTGTTTACGGTTTCTGTTCGATAATGAATCATAAAATTAAATTAGAATGTTTGGAGGCTATTTTAAAGAGGTACCATGGATGCATGTGGCATACTTTAGATATTAATGCTTATATTAATACCGTTAAATGTAATTTAAATGAAGTGTTTGATTTATATGTTGCATACTGATAAAAATATTAGAGTACCGGTCGCAATCAGTTCTCGTGCTTTGACTCTCGCATTGCACTTATTAAACAATCAAAAAGGGCATGAGACCCCGTGGTCTCATCATCGTCAATTTTAAATGAATTAACAATATATTTACAGATTGAGTTGGACGCAGATTATGCTATAGATGAGATTGACATTTCAGCATGATGGGAAAGCCACGGACATTTGTTTCCGGTGCTTTCTACTATAGCTTATGATTTACTAACCATTTAGGTGTCCACAGTAGCGTCGGAAAGTGCTTTTAGTACAAGCGGCGGGATATTAAGTGAAAAAGATGCAGTTTGGCATACGATACTATGGAATGCATGATTTGCTCACAAGATTCGGAAGCAGCAGCTGTTAGGAAACAAAATCAAATCGCTTTGTACTCAGATTATCTACCTGAAGAGCTAACAAGATCGGGAGAGTCCAATACCGAATAAGGAACCACAACCGGCGGCGACGAGCAGTGAGTAAGAACTAGTAATAGTAGAAAAAGAACTACGTAGACCTGATTCTCTTTTTTGAGCTCAATATTTAGGAAGGATACGTAGGCACTCCTAGTGGGCTCGGTCTCTAATGTAAAAATACAAATTGTATTATTTAATTGTAATTTGATTTATATTAATGATAATTTTAGTTTATTTTTCATTTATTTTAACTATATTCATTTATTTAAAAAAATTTAATATTTTTTATTTTAAAAAATAAAGTTAGACGGGACGACTTGTCTGACTCGTCAGAATCCGCTCGTCTCGCCCCATTATTGGTCTAGACGAGACGAGCAGGGTTAAGACCGACTACTGTTGAACCCGCATCGCCGGCTAAACGAGACGAATTAAACTTACCTCGTTAATGAAGCGAGTCGGCTCTCGCTTCTTTTGCCGGGCCTACACTATTTTGCCCAAATGGTTAAAAAGCTCCGAAGCATTTTTTTTTTTGCAAACTATGCACCGCGAAGGATCAGAACCGAGCCTGGGAGCGGGCCCCACCACCAGCGGCTGTCACGTGTCGCTTCATGGAGCGTCTGACGTGGCCGAGATGCCAGCTGGCAGGTGGTGCGGGGCCCACACTAGCCCAAAGATAAAGTTAAAATTAATCCTAACCGGCAAAATTGGTTAGGCTACTAATTAGGGCCTCTTTGATGGTTGCATGATTCTTGAAGATTTGGATTGTGGAATTCAAGGGTTTCATAATTTTGTGTTTGGTTGGTAGATTTGGATTTGTAGGAATTCAAGGATTTCATAATTAGAGCCCAAAGCAAATTTTTTTTTTTGCAAACTATGCACCACATAACAAGGATCCATGAATCCTAATTTTTTTTTTGAGAATTTACAAGGATTTGACACTATTCATTGTACTTTTAGATGGGAGCCGTGTACTTTATTTATTTAATAATCCCCTCTCTATCTCTCTCTCTAAAATCCTCAAATCCAAATTTCTTTTCACCAACCAAACAAAGATTACAAGGATCTACAAATATAATACTAGGAACCCAAAACCAACTAAACAACAAATTACCAAATCCAGAAATTTTCAGCTGTGCTGTTTTGGAATCCAAATTTCATAATCTTGCAACCAAAGAGGCCCTTATGTACACTCCCTCCGTTCTTTTCCCCTTGTCATTTTAGAGAAATGCACACCGATTAACGAAAGTATTATCACTCTCTTAATATCAGCAATTAATTTACTGCCATATCACCACTAAAAAATCATATCAATTCCGCCCTTAATTATTAAGGAAAGTATTATCACTATTTTAATACCAACAATTAATTTTCCAGACTATTTTTGTATTGTATCATTTATTGATATTTTTATTATTAATGATTTTGCGTTATTTCAAAAGCATCAAGTAAAGTGGGGGCACATTTTTTCTTTTCAAAATGACAAGTTAAAAGGGACGGAGGAACTAAATAAATGATTAGGTTTTTGGGCGACCTGTGGGGTCCACGCCGCGTGATGTGTGTATAAATAGAGTGAATGCCTCCTCTTTTATGCTTCCACCATCGAGAGTTAGGAGAGAGAAAGTAAAAGATAAACTGTGGGGATTTTGTCGGTTGATAGAGAGCGAAACTGTGGGCGGCGCAAAATCCAATCCTTTACTACTCAATTTTTCTCCATTTTTTGTGAAAATTTCGAGCTCGTTCTCTTAAATCGCTGAATCGATCAAAATAGGTGGATCTTTTTGCGAGGTACACTTTGTGAACGATGGATTTGATGGCGTTTTTTCTTTGTTTTCTAGGGTTTAGATTCTGGATATAGGGTTTAGGTGCGAAACATCGGAACGATTTCGGAAATTTTATCATTTTGATGTTTTTTAAAACCTTTTTTTGCAGTGAATTATTGCTGAGATTGGAGGAGCTTGAACGGTTTGTTTTTGGAAAGAAGTGCTTTTTCGCAATCTGATCTTGTTTCATCTATCGTAATCCTATCTGATCGGATCTATTTTGGCTTGATCTGTGAAAAATAATTGGAAAAAATTGTACCTTGATTCATTCAAGTTGGTTTCTTTCTTTGTTTTTTCGCTATGGCTGCGGTCTCAGGTCAAGCCTTTAAGCTCCGAAGGGATTCTGTTGCTCTTCCTTCGGCGGCTCTGAATCGCAATCGATCTGCTGTGGATCGACGATGGAGGTGTCCTTCGACGAGACGATCGCAGGCTGTTCGTTTAGAGAGCAGATTTTTTGGGGAGAATATCAAAGCATCCGAGAGAGTCCATTTGGGCCGATCGCCGAGGCTGAGGGTGGTGGGCCCCACCATGTCGCTGTCGCAGGTGCCGGAGGAGCCTGTTGGGCTATACGATCCGTCCTTTGATAAGGATTCTTGTGGAGTTGGCTTTGTTGCTGAGCTCTCTGGGGAGTATAATAGGAAAACTGTAAGTATTTTCGTTGATGTTAAATTTGGTAATTTTGATGTCTATTTTTAGCCGTACGACTTTTTTTTGGGTATGTTTTGATCATGCGAGCAGTACAAACATATAAAAAAAGTAAACTTTGGTTGTTAAATGCTATTATCTTTAATTTTTTTGATTAATTGAGCATTCTTTCTTCTGGCTGCAAATATGCAATCGTGGCCTTTATCGCTTATTTATGCTTATTAATTATTATCCATTTTATGAATTGGTAGTGTGTTAATTACTATACATTACATAGGTGGAGCATTCAAATTTGGCATATGTATGTGGGCGCGTGTTTTCTATATGTATTTGATTAAAAAGTTGTAATGAGAAAAAGACTGAATTTGCATTGTATGCCTTTTTTTAACGAAAAAAGAGTGAATTTATCTTTCAAAGATAAATGTTTATTGTTGGGGTTTTCAGGTCGTCGATGCAATCGAGATGCTAGTTCGGATGACCCATCGGGGGGCTTGTGGTTGCGAACCCAACACTGGTGATGGAGCTGGAATCCTAGTAGCCCTCCCTCATGACTTTTTCAAAGAGGTAGCTTTGTTCTTGGTTATGAATGTCTTATTCTTTGGCTTTTAAACAAATTTTAGCAATTATTTTTTTGTGGGTTAATTTTGTCCTGTTTATGTTATATAGGCTACAAAGGATTTGGGGTTTGAATTGCCACCTCCTGGACAGTATGCTGTTGGCATGTTCTTCTTGCCAACAAATCCAAGCCGAAGGGAAGAAAGCAAAGTCGTTTTCACAAAGGTATCCATTCAATCTCTAATTGCTACATTAAGTTGTAAACAATCTTTGTTTAATGGTTGTTATTCATTAGATTGTAGTATGACATTTTTAAAATGCTATTCATGGGTTGTTTTCTTAGTTTCTTCTAGTGTATGTCTATCTATCTACATAAATATATGGTTTTTTTTCCTTTATATGTTTTGTTCTGCGTACACTTTCTGTATGTTCTATTAGTCTGATGGAGATGTCAGATAACATTAGAATCTCTCTTTTTAAGTTGACTGTAAAATAAGGCTCTGCAAAATTAGCTGCACTAAATTTATGCAAGAAAGTCATTAATTTTATCGATAGCTAAATTTCTCTGTTGAGGGTTTGTCATACATTAAGAGAGGGCCGTCAACACTTATTACACTTTGTTTAATATTCAATTAAGTGGTGAAGTTACAATTATAGCATACGGGACCTCATCATCCCTATTTAATAATTTAAAAACTGAATAGTTTACTTTCAATTGGGCTTACATATAATATTCTTATATATGAGCAGGTGTTGCTGTCCTGTTTTTTCTTAACCTACCTACCGCTTATTGCTAATTGATACAGTATTATAGTTCAAGGAAATTGGTGACCGCCAGGGATGCAAGGCATAGACTCTTAGTCTCATAAGCAAAGGGAAGATGAAAGCCATTATCTTTTCTCTGTTATAAATTGACCGACTTCTGTTGTTAAAGGCTTCTAATGCATGCATTACTTCAGTGTCGAGTCTGGCATCAATTAGTGAATCTGCAACTATTTGCAGCATTTACCTTAATTTTTTGCTGTTACACTATAACAGATTGTCACATTATGCCGTATAGTTAATATCTCTGTTTTCGGCATCTATCTGAGCATAATAGGAAGATGGCAAAATTATGAAGTGCATAGTACTTTGTAGACTGTATTTGGACCAATTTCTGACCATGTTAACTCATTGTCACTTGTTAGAAAATGGGACACTGCTCCAGCTATTCTTTGTATATCCGCAACTAGGTCATTAGTTATACAACAGAATCCCCTTCTTGTCACGAAACCAGGTCCGTGAGTTTGGCATAAATTTCTTGTGCAGTTTTTCTTATGTACATATTTGTTGTTGATTGTATCATTTTCTGCCAGACATGTCAATATCAATTGCTCATCATTCTATTTTTTTGCTTTACTATTTGTACATTGTTTTGCATGTTACATCCTTGTAATTGATAACTAAATTGTTGTATGTAGAAACTTCCTAAGAAAACTTCTGGTGTTCCAGGTTGCAGAATCTTTAGGCCATGGTGTTCTTGGGTGGCGCCATGTACCAACTGATAATACAGAGTTGGGCAAGTCAGCCATTCAAACAGAACCAGTCGTTGAGCAAGTATTCCTTACTCCCAGTCCGCGATCGAGTGCTGATTTTGAGCAGCAGGTTCTTGCCTAACTGTTCAAATACTTCTTGTTTCCGCTTTTTTTAAATAAATAATTATATTTTTTATAGGAGAAATGTTTATGTAAAACTATTCTAAATCTTCATTTGGTGATCTTTACCATGAGTTTCTTGTAATCTTTTCAGATGTACATATTAAGGAGGGTCTCTATGGTAGCCATCCGAGCTGCTTTAAACTTACAACATGGTGGAGTTAAGGACTTCTACATATGTTCTTTGTCTTCAAGGTATTTCATTTGTTTTCTTCTTCCATTTCACAAGTAGCTCATAGAGAATTGAAGACAGCTCCTTTAAGATGTCATGCTAGTTTATACCTCTCGACATCAAGCGCAACTCGAATTTGATAACCCAGACGTGACTTTGTTATTTATGTTTGTATTCTTTAAACTATATTCTAGTATTTCTGTTAGTTGAATGATGTTACCAATTCATTTGCAGCAAGTCACACCTTTTCCTTTGTTTGGCAGGACTATTGTTTACAAAGGACAGCTGAAGCCATCTCAGTTGAAGAATTACTATTATGCAGACCTTGGTGATGAAAGGTTCTCAAGCTACATGGCACTGGTAAATATCCTAACATTCTGCTTAATGCACAGTCTGCATTTAACAGCAAGCTGCTCGGAGAGGTCTCTGGTAGCAGCACAGATATAAGGTTAAGCAATGCGGTTTAAAAGAATCAAAGTTCAAATTATTTCTTCTGTTCTAATGTATTCAATACTATTTGAATTTGAATATTGGATGCCTGGGTAAGTTGTGAAAGGCCACGATAGTTGATTCATAATGAATATGTTGCAGAATCCCGTTGCAGTGCTACTTGTGGTCTGTACTGAGGATGAGACTCCATATGGAGGTGGAAAGGGAATAATATATGGTCAAGGTAGCTTAGGGTTTCCACATTACTTTGTATTGGAACTGATGATAGGTGGAATCCCTAGTTATTTTCAGTACCTTGATGCAAAATGATATTGGATTCTGAAATGAATTTTCGATTGGCGTGAACACTTATATTATTAGAAATTGTGGGACAGTTAGTTGACTGCTATGCTTTCACACAGGTCCACTCCCGATTTTCCACAAATACCTTTCCTAGCTGGGATCGTGCTCAACCTATGCGCATTTTAGGTCACAATGGAGAGATTAACACACTTCGTGGGAACATTAACTGGTACGAATTCAAAGAGAGTTTAGTTGCTGAAAACATATGCAACATACCTGGTTAAGTATATTGACACACTGCTTTTCTCAGGATGAAGGCACGTGAGGGCCTTCTAAAGTGCAAGGAGTTGGGTCTGTCAAAAGACGAGATGAAGAAGCTTCTGCCTATTGTGGATGCTAGCTCATCTGATTCTGGTAGGTTCGATTTCCTGTATACTTTGATGCTTGTGAGAAAACAAACTCTTATACTACATAGGAAACAAGGATAATTTTTCAAAGGAGGAATCATGATAAGTCACCAGTCTAATGAAATGCAACCAACAAAAAGTTGACCAACCCTCTTTATTTTAGGTGTGGGGTTGATCCTGAATCGATCCCACCTTTTAATCTTAATATAATCACTCTGACTACTGTGATTTACGCTATAATGTATTCTTGTAGTTTATTGATAATCATGTATACTTACACCTAACATAATTTAGATACAGCAGTCAGATAACCTACCACATGAGGCCATAGGTTTATCATCTATATACTTACTGTATAAGCTTGCCATATGTTATAATCGGTTGTTAATGTAAATTCTTTGGTCCTGGAACACTTGCACTGGCAGGACACCAGATGTGCAATTATTTAATTGAAAAAAGGACAGAGGGAGTTGATGAGGAATAACAATTAACAAACCAGGATAACAAAAGTGATTGCAACATGCATAAATATAATTGAAATCTGCAAAGGTAATTTCATTGTAATTGAAGTCAAGTCTACTTGCTACTGATCTTGACATCTCAATGATTTAGGGGCCTTTGATGGTGTTCTTGAGCTTTTGGTTCGAGCTGGTAGAAGCCTGCCAGAAGCTGTGATGATGCTAATACCCGAGGCGTGGCAGAATGATAAAAACATGGATCCAGAGAGGAAGGCATTATATGAATACTTCTCAGCTCTCATGGAACCATGGGATGGACCTGCACTTATATCATGTAAGCTTCCCTAACAGTTCGCAGACGACTTATACTTGAGAACATATCTTAATTTTATTGATATTTGCATATTAAGTTACTGATGGACGCTATCTTGGAGCAACATTGGATCGGAATGGGTTGAGGCCTGGCCGCTACTATATCACACACAGTGGGCGGGTTATCATGGCAAGTGAAGTTGGTGTCGTAGATGTTGCCCCAGAAGATGTGTCCCAGAAAGGGAGACTAAACCCGGGCATGATGTTATTAGTCGACTTTGAGAATCATAAGGTTGTAGATGATGAAGAATTGAAAAGGCAATATTCACAAGCAAGACCATATGGAGAGTGGCTCAAGAGACAGAAGATAAGCCTCAAAGATATTGTTAGCTCCATCCCTGAAACTGATAGGGTTCCTCCAACCATCTTTGGGACTCTCCCTGTAAGCTTCTCATTTGCAGCTTAATCCCTTAATTTGCATAAAATTGTTATTTTTAATTAAAACTATATGCAGTAATCGAAACTAACCATCTCAATTTAACTTAGGCACATAATCATGATGATAACATGGAAAACATGGGAATTCATGGAATTTTGGCTCCTTTAAAAGCATTTGGGTAAGTGATGTTTTCGTATTGGTCAACATTCATTCCTTTATGCTTACATTCTTATACATGTTTTGTACCCGAAATCTGTCATTGCAGTTACACTGTGGAAGCCTTGGAAATGATGTTGGTACCGATGGCTAAAGAAGGCACTGAAGCTCTTGGCTCAATGGGAAATGATGCTCCTTTGGCCGTAATGTCTAACAGGGAGAAACTTACATTTGAATATTTCAAGCAGATGTTTGCACAAGTTACAAACCCCCCAATTGACCCAATCCGAGAAAAAATAGTCACATCAATGGAATGTATGATAGGGCCAGAAGGAGATCTCACTGAGACCACGGAAGAGCAATGCCACCGGCTCATGTTGAAAGGACCGCTTCTATCCATTGAAGAAATGGAAGCTATTAAAAAGATGGACTACAGAGGTTGGCGTAGTAAAGTTGTTGACATCACTTATCCTAAAACACGTGGCAGGAAGGGTTTAGAGGAGGCTCTCGATAGGATTTGCTCCGAAGCTCGTACTGCTATTCGTGAGGGCTATACGACATTGGTACTTTCTGATAGAGGTGAGCAACTATTAACAGCTGAAAAGCCTTTTAAAGAACATTCTTTAATCTTCAGCATTTTTGTTATACTCTAAGGACATCATAAACTCCTTTTGACTGTATTCTATGCGCCTTTTTACCTCCAATCATTATGTTATAATGTTTTAGTTCAAAATGCATATTAAATTCAGCCTTTTTATGTTTCGCTTAACAATTGTTTTCAAATGTTAATTTATAGATCGACATTTTTCGTTCCAATAATTGATTTTCTGTTAATATGTGCCTATATGTATATGTCCTTTGAGCTGTTAATAATGAATGTATTTCTCATATTCTTGTTATATAGACATTCTAAGTTGTAATCCTTAAAATCTTTTTTGCAGGTGTCTCGTCACAGCGTGTTGCTGTGAGTTCTCTCTTGGCAGTTGGTGCTGTCCATCAGCACCTAGTCTCCAAACTTGAGAGAACACGGATTGGGTTGGTAATAGAATCCGCTGAGCCTCGTGAAGTGCATCATTTCTGTACTCTTGTTGGATTTGGAACAGATGCTATATGCCCATATTTGGCTATAGATACCATCTTGCGGTTGCAGATTGATGGAAAAATCCCTCCCAAAAGAGATGGCGGTTTTCATACCCGAGAGGAACTCGTCAAGAAATACTTTAAAGCAAGCAACTATGGCATGATGAAAGTTCTTGCAAAAATGGGGATATCCACATTAGCCTCTTACAAAGGTGCACAAATTTTTGAAGCTTTGGGTCTTTCATCTGAGGTGATCCAGAAATGTTTTAGTGGCACACCAAGCAGAGTTGAGGGAGCAACATTTGAAATGCTTGCTCGGGATGCACTTCGCCTTCATGAATTGGCATTTCCTAAAAGGGCTTTACCACCTGGAAGTGCGGAAGCTGTGGCACTGCCTAATCCTGGAGATTACCACTGGAGGAAGGGAGGTGAAATTCATCTCAATGATCCTCTTGCTATTGCAAAACTGCAAGAAGCAGCACGACAAAACAGTGTGGCTGCATATAAGGAATATTCTCGCCGTATCCAAGAGCTGAACAAGAGCTGCAATTTGAGGGGAATGTTGAAGTTCAAAGATGTTTCCGAGAAGATTTCGTTGGATGAAGTGGAACCTGCTAGTGAGATTGTGAAGCGATTCTGTACTGGTGCAATGAGTTATGGATCAATATCATTGGAAGCCCATAGCACACTTGCTGTGGCAATGAACAAGCTTGGAGGAAAATCAAATACTGGTATGGTTCTCTCGTAAGGAAGTAACTAGTAGTTCATTACTGAGTTAATCCAGGTCGTCCTTTATGTTATATCAGCTTCTTTTATGATGTTCTTTTATGTTATATGCATTTTGTCAAAAGCTCTGAATTATGGAAACTATGGCGCTTTTATATTTTTGTTTTCCTTCTATTGAGTTCCAATATGAATGCATGAGTAGCTGATGAGATTTCATTGGTCCTAATTTTGTTTTATAATTCAATTAGGTGAGGGAGGAGAACAACCTTCACGTATGGAACCTCTTTCTGATGGTTCGAAGAATCCAAAGAGAAGTGCGATTAAGCAAGTTGCTAGTGGACGATTTGGTGTTTCTAGTTACTATCTCACAAATGCGGATGAACTTCAAATAAAAATGGCTCAGGTAATTACTTGAAACTGTGTATATTTAATCCATAGCCATCTTATATTCAAATTCTTTACTGGGGATGTGCTTCCTTGAAATATACTTCGGATCTTCTCTGGAACAGCAGTTCCTCATGTTTATGAATTATACTCATGGGAAGATGCCAAAGGACGTACAAATCACCTTTGTGCGTCTTTCTTGATGCATCACTTGACATTTGGGAGGTTATATTGATCTATGGCATTCCATTTGATTTTCTATTGAACTTTCGTAACAGGGGGCCAAGCCAGGTGAAGGGGGTGAGTTGCCAGGACATAAGGTTATCGGTGACATAGCAGTCACTAGGAATTCTACTGCTGGCGTTGGGCTAATCAGTCCTCCTCCCCATCATGATATATATTCAATCGAGGACCTTGCTCAATTAATTCATGATCTTAAGGTAAATGATTTGGTTTATTACTGATCTTTTGAACAAAATCCTGCTATTCTATTTTGTAGTCTTACATTTCTTCTTTGCTCTCCGAGGGAATATAGGTGTGAAATTTTGGTTTCGTACAATAATTTGGCATTGCTTACATATTTGAGTATGCTTCATTTACAATCGTCTCTCTTTCTTTTCCTCATTACAGAATGCAAACCCAGGTGCTCAAGTTAGTGTTAAGCTTGTATCTGAGGCTGGCGTTGGAATTGTTGCTAGTGGGGTTGTAAAAGGACATGCTGATCATGTATTGATATCTGGGCATGATGGAGGTACTGGAGCGTCTCGTTGGACCGGAATTAAAAATGCAGGGCTACCCTGGGAACTTGGGTTGGCCGAGACACATCAAACTTTAGTTGCAAATGATCTCCGTGGCCGCACAACTCTTCAAACCGATGGCCAGTTAAAAACTGGGCGAGATGTTGCAATTGCTGCTTTGCTTGGTGCAGAGGAGTTTGGGTTTAGCACTGCCCCACTCATCACTCTTGGTTGCATTATGATGCGAAAATGCCATAAAAACACCTGCCCTGTTGGCATTGCCACTCAGGACCCTGTGCTTAGGGAGAAATTTGCTGGAGAGCCTGAGCATGTCATAAACTTTTTCTTCATGCTTGCAGAGGAAGTTCGTGAGATCATGGCTCAGTTGGGGTTCCGCTCTATTAATGAGATGGTTGGTCACTCAGATATGTTAGAAATCGATCCAGAAGTGGTTAAGAATAATGAGAAATTGGAGAACATTGATCTTCGTTTACTACTCAGACCTGCAGCTGATATTCGACCAGAAGCTGCTCAGTATTGCATCCAGAAACAGGACCATGGCCTTGATATGGCTTTAGACCAGGAATTGATCCGCTTATCTAAAGCTGCTCTGGAAAAGGGCCTTCCTGTTTACATCGAGACGCCAATTAGGAATGTGAATCGTGCTGTAGGTACCATGCTTAGTCATGAAGTGACTAGGCGATATCACATGAATGGGCTTCCTTCTGATACTATTCACATAAAACTAAATGGAAGTGCTGGTCAGAGCATTGGTGCTTTCCTTTGCCCTGGAATTACTCTTGAGCTTGAAGGAGACAGTAATGATTATGTTGGAAAAGGGTTATCTGGTGGCAAGGTTGTAGTCTACCCTCCAAGAGAGAGCCAATTTGACCCAAAGGAGAACATTGTCATTGGCAATGTTGCTTTATATGGTGCAACAAATGGAGAGGCTTATTTCAATGGTATGGCAGCGGAGAGGTTTTGTGTGAGAAACTCGGGTGCGAAGGCAGTTGTGGAAGGCGTAGGTGACCACGGCTGCGAGTATATGACTGGTGGCACTGTTGTTGTGCTTGGAAAAACCGGGAGGAATTTTGCTGCTGGTATGAGCGGTGGAGTTGCTTATGTTTTCGATGTGGATGGGAACTTCAATACTCGATGCAATATGGAATTGGTTGATCTTGATAAGGTTGAGGAGGAAGAGGATATTACTACATTAAAAATGATGATTCAGCAGCACCAACGTCATACCAGCAGTGTATTAGCAAGGGAGATCCTCTCCAATTTTGACAATCTTCTTCCAAAGTTTGTGAAAGTATTTCCACGTGATTATAAGAGAATCCTTCAGAATTTGAAGGCTGAGAAAGCTGCCAAAGAGGCCCAGAAGCAAGAAGAAAAGGAGTTGATGCAAAAGGATGCATTCATAGAGCTTGAGAAGTTGGCAGCATCGAATAATAAACCCAGCACGGTAATTTCTTTGACTTGGTAATTCTCTGGAAGCTCTATAGTTCTATCCTATTGCATCATAGGTTTGTTTTCTTCTTCTTTTCTTTTCCTTTTCCCCCCTAAAGTAAATCTGATAATGAAGGAAAGATGCTTAAATTTTTTTTATTCTTGGGGTTCATTGTTATTTTGTTCATTACACAGTTTTACAAATTTTAGAAATCATAACATAAATGGTTGTCATTTAAATTAAGGAGAAATAATTATACTTATGGTTGGTTCACATTTTAAATTTATGTTCTCTGTAGGCATCTTACATCAACAACGGCATCCAGACTGTGGAAGATTCAGAGGTACCAAAGAGGCCAACCAAAGTCCCTAACGCCGTCAAGCATCGGGGCTTTGTTTCATATGAGCGGCAGGGAATCTCATACAGAGATCCTATTGCTAGGATTAGTGACTGGAAAGAAGTTGCTGTTGAATCAAAGCCAGGACCGCTGTTGGAAACACAATCTGCTCGTTGCATGGACTGTGGAACCCCTTTTTGCCATCAGGTAACATTTAAATAAATATTTCTCAATATAATTTTTTTGGGTGAGATAATAAATAATGGCTGCAACATTATCTCTACTATTATAATGTAACTCCAAGTATGCAGCTTATGCCATCAATTGATGGTCTCTTCTTTTTAGTAAAATTATTTAAAAATGAAATCAAGTCTTCATATCTATTCCTCATATGAAACTATCCATGTCATCAACTTGTTTAAATATTTTAATTGACTCATTAATTTCAAATTTCAAACACCCCCCCCCCCCCCCCAACAAAAAAAAAGAAGATCTAGGCACCAACATCCAAGGCATCTCTTTCAATTTCTAGAGGTATCTCCTGAGCTTCTCAAACCTAAATATTCAAATCACATAATAACTTTACTATTATAATGCAAACTCGAAGGGTGTAGTTAAGATCTTTAATTGATGGCCTATTTATTTATTTTTTAACAAGGTGGTGAAAATTAAGAAAAATCCTCTAAATTATTACCTCATTTCAACATAGCTACAACATCAACCTTTTAAAATTTAGAATCTCCCTCCCTCTTTTGCTCAATTTTCAAATCTCTCCATATCATTGTTTTTATTTTAAAAGTTGTTTTTTATTTCAACCGTCATATCTCCCGCACACAATATTGTATAGAAATATTTATTTCTTCACTTGCTTTGCATGTGCAAAAAAAGCTAGCTGTATAAATTGTACTTTCTTTCTAGGAATTTCCTTTGAAATTTGGTAATTCTGGGTTGAAGATGCTGTATGGCACACATGTTTTTTTGTGGCATCTGTCTGCAGAAATGATCGCCGTAATGAAAATATGTATGCCCATGTATGTTGGACACCATGCTTACCCATTTATGTCAGATACTTCTATTTGCACATCCGAATATCCACCATATTTACTTGAAGTCTTGAAAAGTATGAATAAGATGCAAAGCATTAGTCATTCTATTACGGAAAATAATACAATATATTGTACTTTGAATTTTTTTAAATATATAAAATGCTCCACACATGGAGCTATATATTTATCCCACAATCTTATAGCCATAATGTGCAAATTTCTCATGCTAGTACAAGAAGCAAAACCAAAAATAAGCTGTAACATTTTGGTACTATTAATGAGGAGCGGGTCTGAGTGATTTGTTTTATGTATTTACTGTTTGGTGCTTCTTTTATCAATTATCACTACATTTCTTCTTATTCTACAAATATATTTTTTTACCTCTGAGACACTTGTATGCACTATCTAGACGCTCAAATACACCCAAACAAACATACTCACATACTATCTTTGCATAAATGATTTACAAAGACTGTATATACTATCAAAAACACACTCTTGGATTGCGGACAATTTTAGTAGCTAGATGAATTTTATTTTCTAGTCACCAATAACATAGAATTCTTTTATACATAATGAAATCGATCAATATGACATTTGGGCTTAATATTTTGGAGACTAGTTTTTTAAATTTTCGGCTGTTTCCTTTTCCATTGCTAGTTATTTATGTACCAGTAACACTCTTATGGCCTTTGGATGCACACAGGATAATTCTGGGTGCCCTCTCGGAAATAAGATACCAGAATTTAATGGACTGGTTCATCAAAATTGGTGGCGTGAAGCTCTGGACAGGCTTCTTGAGACTAATAACTTCCCAGAATTCACTGGTCGCGTCTGCCCGGCTCCTTGCGAAGGTGCTTGTGTTTTAGGCATCATTGATAACCCAGTGTCAATCAAAAGCATCGAGTGCTCTATCATTGACAAAGCCTTTGAAGAAGGATGGATGATACCCCGACTCCCTCCTCAGAGATCAGGGTATGCCGCTTGTTTCTCTCTCTTCTAATTCCTATCAAGCCATTTCTGGCTATAGTTGGAAATAATTTATCCATATGTCCCCTCTAGTTTATGTTACTTCTCTCTCTCTCTCTCTCTCTCTCTCTCTCTCTCTCTCTGGTTGTTTTGCGTGGCTTGGTGGGGGTTGAGAAATCTATACATGCTTAATGTAATCCTAGCCAGGTAGGCATTTTATTGGAAGTATGGAATAAGAGAAGTTGTGAAATACAAGGTAGTGACATAAATAATAAAAATCTCTAAATATATTTACTACTCGACGAGTAACTAAAACTTAGCTTTTGAGAAGGTCTACAACAGTTTGTGTTGTCTTGTTTTATATTTGTCATGATTGGACCATGAATTCAAAAATCTCGAGTTTTTGAAGCTTATGTATTGCATAATTAAATCAAGTTTGAGGGAATCTTTATAAATAAGTAGCAAGCAGATCTCTGTTACCAAACATTTAATGTGTGTTTTTTGTTCATGGCAATGTCTAACATCAAGTTCTTTGGCTTGCTTGTGCAGGAAGAAAGTGGCTGTAGTTGGTAGTGGTCCAGCTGGTTTAGCTGCTGCAGATCAGCTAAATAAGATGGGGCATTGGGTCACTGTTTATGAGCGTGCTGACCGTATTGGGGGCTTGATGATGTATGGGGTTCCAAACATGAAGGCGGACAAGACTGATATAGTTCAGCGGCGTGTAGACCTCATGGCTAAGGAAGGTGTCAAGTTTGTGGTGAATGCTAGTGTAGGCACTGATCCTCTATACTCTCTTGACCGCCTTCGTTCAGAGAATAATGCAATTGTTTTGGCTTGCGGAGCTACAAAACCAAGGTAATCAAGAAAAAAGGAATTAAATAAGTACATAAACATCAGATCTACTTCAACTCGTCACCTATAATGCATGTGCAATTTTCTTAATCAGAAGCTTTTTATTCAAAATTCAAAATTATATTTATGGTAACTACGGTTGCTTAGAGGATATTTGAAAAGAAAATTTTGGGTCTTGTTGCAGCAAACCAGTGATTGAGAAGGGCTTATGCATAAAAGGTCATGTATTCATGTCCTTTAATGGTTAATTTGCTTCTGCCTATGAAGATGCCACTTGATATTTTATGTGTGTTGATAGATTAAGACAATCGCAACCCCTCATGAAAGGGGTTGCATATAATAGCAGAGATATTTAAAAGGAATCTATCTTTCTCGTTCTAGAATTTTCATTTAGGATTATGAGAACATCTTTGTTCATAGTTTTCTCAACCAGAAATTTGGCATTGATCATGACGTTAAAACATTTTATCAAATCTTTATGGAGTCTTCTTTTGTATCTTGTTTTGATGGGAATAAGGAGGTGTTGATGATAGCGATTTACATACTGGTGAAATCTTTGTAAATTATTACTTGTTATCAAGAATTGTGGTATAAATCTGGTCTTGAAGGAATGAGAGCTATTACTAATAATGTAAAAAATTATTTTCATGTGCAGGGATCTGCCTGTCCCTGGGCGTGAATTATCTGGAGTTTATTTTGCTATGGAATTTCTTCACTCAAATACCAAGAGCTTGCTCGATAGCAATCTGCAGGATGGTAAATACATATCTGCCAAGGGAAAGAAGGTGGTAGTGATTGGTGGAGGAGACACGGGAACTGATTGCATAGGCACATCCATCAGACACGGGTGCACACATATTGTTAATCTCGAGCTCCTTCCAGAGCCACCTGGAACAAGAGCTCAAGGAAACCCTTGGCCCCAGGTATTAATTACCCTCCCTCTGCAGCATAAATTACGCTTTCAGCATTATTTCTTTTTTCCCCCTTAATTCATTTAATCAAGCAGACTTAAATTTGCCACGACACAAATAGAGTGTTGCAAGCGAATCTCGCTATTTTATGTCATATATCTATCTCATTGCTAATAGGAAGGAAGGATAGTCATATGATTAGGGGTGGCAAATAAGTTTTCAATAGACAAAGCATCATGAGTTTCATTTGAGAGAACTTGACGAAACCAGAGTAGGGGAGGTGGCAAATAGTTTTTCCACACAAATCTCCAAAATATCCTTCATAATGGCTGTATATCGAGGAACAAATGGTAGTTTGTTTTGACCTATATGTTGTCAAATCACACCAGGCATCAAAGAAGTGACGGAATTAAATTCCCATAATAAGCCTAGCATTGCAAACAACTAATTCAATTTGAAGGCAAATGTGGATGAGAAAGTCATGACTTGGGCAGCATATTTATAGAATATGCCAAAACCCGACCTTAGCTAGCTTTATATAGATGGCAATTATCAGGATCTTTGCAACTGAAGTAGATTTCCTCTATAAATCTTATATATTTTAAATTTATTATGTCTCCGCTTCTTGTTTAGATATACAAAATACACTTTTCTTATGGTGAATGGTTTATGTTGATAGTGGCCTCGAGTGTTCCGTGTTGACTATGGCCACCAAGAAGCAACAAGCAAGTTTGGAAAGGACCCAAGATCTTATGAAGTCCTGACCAAACGTTTCATTGGAGATGAAAATGGTGTGGTGAAGGGTCTTGAGGTTATAAGTGTGAAATGGGCAAAAGATGGCAGCGGCAGATTCCAGTTTGAGGAAATCAAGGGGTCAGAAGAAATTATAGAAGCCGATCTTGTTCTCCTTGCCATGGGATTCCTTGGCCCAGAATCAGTAAGTTCTCTATATGTTATGTAGACCCAACTATAAACTATGTGCTCCTAAGCAAATCATAAGAGGCTAGTTTTTCAACGAGAGGTACATCACAAGTTCCCCAGTCTCATTTACGGGTACCACACTTGGTACAAGTAATGCCATGTAAACGAGAATTCCATTTTAAGTATAAATCAGTACAAAAAACGTGGCAACTTGGTAGCAGACCATTTGGAATGCATCAACCTCCCTTTTTTAAGTTCAACCTTCTCTCCTGAGATCCACATCTATGAATTGATGAACCCTGCAATCAGTTGTTAGGATCAATAGATTTTCAGATCACCATTTGAATAAATTGAAACTTGGACACACTGCTAGTCCATCTTGTAGGGTCATCATGTATCCTGTTCGACTGCTGAAGGTAGAATGGAACCATAATTCAAACCAGCTGTATTTTCCCCGTAAAAATTAAAGCAGCCACTAAATTTGTGGAGCCAAAATAGGACTGGTTTATGCTCGATAACTGAGATTTATTGTGGAAGTACCCAACCTTATACTTCTCTAAACTAAAAACCTATTCAAGGTGCATACTTCATTCTCTGATAAGCAATGAAAAACTATATACTTGCAGACGATTGCAGACAAGTTGGGTTTGGAGAAAGACCAGCGGTCGAACTTCAAAGCAGAGTATGGGAGATTCTCAACCAACGTCGATGGAGTGTTTGCTGCAGGAGATTGCAGGCGCGGCCAGTCGCTCGTTGTGTGGGCCATCTCTGAAGGCCGGCAAGCGGCCTCTCAGGTCGACAAGTTCTTGCTGAAAGACGAGGACGATGTCATCGATGCTGCCGAGTCGCATAATGACGACCTCGTTAGCAATCTCGATAGCAAACATAAAGTAGCTGCATAAGAAGAGAAGTGCTATCTGAAAGAAATATAGGGTGGTCACCGGTGGTGTATACAGAAAAGAAGAAATGAAGATATAGTTGGTGGTGGTGGTGCCGCTCAAAGAAGGGCGGCTGTTTTGAAGATCATATTGTTTTCTTCTTTTTGTAATGTTTGGTATCTTGGGGATATTGTGGTTTTTTCCTTTTTTTTAGTGTTTTAGTGTCATTGTTGTGGGAAATGTGTTGAATAAATGTACAGTTTCTTGTCTTTTGGAAATATGTTTAGAATTATCTATCAAGTTTGTTTAGGAGAAAATGGAATCCAAGGTATCAAAGTTTGAGGCATCATGCCTGCTAATTAAAATTTTGGGGGATCCATGGCAGATCAATTTTTCAATGCTTCAACGGCACCGATATTTGCTGCCACAAGCATATTACTATGGAAACAATTATGAACTCTCTAGCCAATACAACTTTTAATCTATGGGTGAGAAATGATAACAAATGTTAGAACGATTTTTTTTTGTTTCGGCACTGGTCCGTGAGCCCTAACCTAAGCATACATGCATACCATACACAAGTACACAATACACGCGCATCCAGAAGACCCATGAATTTGTCCCGAAAGCGTTAATTTATGACCACTTAGACCCCTGGGGTTCCAGGAGTTCGAATCCTGCACTCCCTCTCGGAGGTTGTTTGTTTGCTATGAAATGTGTAGGAATGTGATTTTTAACTAGAATAACACATATATTTCTTTACTATTAATTGGAAAGGAAGGGGGTCTTCAAAATTTGAGATCTACAATTTGATTATTATTATGATAACACAATAACAGGCTTGTACATAATTTTTTCAGAGAAAAACTATTAAAAAAATAACAAAATTTTTAAACGATCTCCACTCCAAGTCTGTAAAATTCTAAAGTATCTTCAATGAAATTCATTGCAAATTTTCTCAAAGTTCAAAACATTAGTTGTAAAAAATGAGAAATGTGGGTGTTCATGGCATGAGAGAGAATTTCTCTCGCAGTGAATTAAAAATCTACAATCTATCAAACTTTTTAATGATCAAAACAGTTTACCGTTTTTCATTTTTTTATTCTTTTGAGAAGAAGGTTGACTCTTATGTTGCTCACCTCAGTAGGATATATTTAATAGTAGTACATTTGAATCATCAATCTTGGTTGAGAAGATAAACAAAACACAAAAAAGTATATCAAAAGTACCTAAACTTTGATAGAACGGAGTAGTTCCATCTATCAGTCCATTTATGTTTAACCTTGATAGTTGCTTCTGCAGTGAATTTGAAGCGAAACTCAATATCTAATAATATATGCATCAGAACAATTCTTTATTATCGAAGATTTTAGTGTTCATTCTGTTCGGCAGAAGCTAAAACATATAATAATTTTTAACATAAAGAAACCTCCTAATTCAGTAGGTCCAAACAAGAGCCGGTTCCTTAACCCATCAGACAACCTTATAACACCAAATGTCCTTGTCATTATCGCCGACATTCAAAGGACAATTCAGAAATAAATGGTTATCCATTTTCTCACGCGAACTACAAAACTCACATATAAAATTAAATGATTTCCAATACTTCCTGTACTTGCATTGAAGGGTCGCAAATACAGTAAACCGATAATACAGTATTATTCATAACCAAATCAACATTGAAAGCGTGTCAAAATCATGTTTTTGGCCATGACAATGAAGACGGACGATGCCGATCATCAAAAAGATTATGCAACGTTAATCTTTTGATCACTCCACCTATCTATCTATATTATATATAAAAAAGCAACATGAAAGAATATTCCAATGGATACTCCCTCATCTATCATGGATATATATGGCTACAAATTTGTCTTAGCCTCTAAATTTTAAAGAAATTGCAAATTGCACATTGTTATCTATATATAATATTAATTTCCTCGTTTAGCTTGGATGTAGGTGGCTCCAAATTTAATCTCACCCACTCAATTTCAAAAATTTAGAAATTCTGAAAATTTTGATATTTTTGGAAACCTTCCGGGATTTTTGTTAGCTGCAAGACGCAAAATATTTTGGCTTAAATGCAGGAAACCCCCTCACTTTTGTCCGAAAAGAAGGAAACCCTCTAAAGTTGAAAAACTTGCAGTTTACCCAAAAACCTTTAGCCGTGTTATTTTTTCATGTATTTGATTTTATTTCACGTATAAAAGCTGGATTATGCGTTCTTAAACTTAAGTGATGTGAAATGAGGTTCGAAACTGAAACAAATTTCTATTAGTGAATTTGTTGATGAATGTATTAGTTGAACAATACAATGACTAATTTGATAATGTGTTACACCTATACACATTTTTTGGTTAATAAAGAACACATTCTGAGTTAGTAGGTGCATGGAAATCAAAGAACTCGGTAATTGCTTTTTAAAAAAAAAACTTAAATGCATTCATTCAAATAATTGCAATCACACAAACATTCCTTGTCACAAAGATTCTACGTAATGAAGCTTAATTTCATGTATTATCTATCACAATGATCAGAACAATTGTCCCATAAAAAAACAATAAGCAAGAATAAATAATAAGCATATTTCTACAATAGATGTTTAACACAAAAACTTCTCCCATTTGAAGTGTTTCTGGGTGATGGAGGTCTGAATCTCTTTCAATTGTTGTCTTCCGTTGATCTGTCGCGAGCGTTGATGAATGACTGAGATTAGATTTGAGGGTTGTCTCCTGAAGCGTGCGGATCTCAGTGGGCTCGGTTTGGAATGAGGCCGACTTACCTGCAAGGAAGTCCCGGGATGGTTGTACCACCATGGACCCTCCGACGATCAAGTTAGTCGAGGTATTTGGACAGAGTAGTGGCCTATTGAGATAGAATTGCCTTACCTGAGTCGTTTAAGAGAGGGTTTATATAGTGGTAGCCATAGGCTGGCGGGCGCGAGATTTACGCCGGCCGTTACGCCCCTGGAGTCACGCCTGTGCGAATGGCGAGATCCTCCATTAATGACGAGATACGCCCGTTAGCGGAGGAACGCGATGGCGTGGAACGCGGGATCGTGGGGCGGCGGATATCTCGTGTCTGGCGAGATTCGCCGAGCCATCGCGGGAACGCCTGCGATCTGTGCTCTGGATCGGTTGGTGAGACCGAGGAAGCTGAGCTCGGCGGGAGGCTCGGGGGCGAGCGGGAGGCCGAGAAAGTTTGGTTCTGTGATAGCTCGAGAGTGAGCTGGGAGGGCTGAGGAAGCCCCTCGTGCAGAAGGGCTCGTAGGTGAGCCAATGGTTATTGGTAAGACGGGCATAAGAGTGTTCTGGGAGGTCATCGAAGGTCGAGGACACGCTCGGGTCGAAGGCCCGGGGTACGCCTTCAATGTACCGTTCTTGCTCCTTTCCCGTAAGCTTTGGGACATGTCATCTGCCACGTGTCGTGATCTGAGGAGTTTCCAGTACTGAGCATCATCATTAGCCCCCACTCTCGTCCTGACCTATTTATGGGTCGGGTCGAGAGTGGTCTGATCGGTCACCCGGGCTAAGTTCTTAGTTGAAGAACTCGTCGGCACGGATTCCCGGGCAGTCAGTCGTATTTTTCGATGACGTCAGCGGATCAGAGAGGAGATCGTGCATTAAAAGGGAAGCGCCGATTCGATTGTACGTTCGTTGAGGCGCCAGGCCACGCGTCCGGTGCTGGTTGGCTGACGTGACGGGCCGCCGGTGTCCTTCGCGCTTGAGGGGACGCGCCCAATGATCGTGAGACACGTGGAACGTTGATGGCCGTCGAACGCGAAGCGTTGTTTTGGCGGGAAACGATCGGCGCCGTAGGATGCGCTTGCCAAATGTTATAAATAGAGGTGGGATCTCCCCAAGGGTCCATACTTCTCTATAATTTCCTCATCGCTGCGTGAGTTAGCTCGGCGCTCTTCCTTTTAGGTCGGATTTCTTATGTTCTTTCCTCGGAGGTCTCCTTCCTTTGCTCAGGTTAGATGTCTTTCTCTGAGGAGTCTGTTGAGATAGTTCGGGTAGAGTCTAGGGAGTCCTCTGCTGCTTCTTACGCTGCCTCATCCGAGTCGGATTCTCCCCGGGGAGCTAGGGTTAGACATGCTTCCTGGGGTCGCGCGACGGGGACGGTCCCCAAAGTGCGTATCAAGAGTGCTCGTGACGCGCCCTCCCTCCTGAGGAATGTGGACGAGCTCACCACAATCCGGGCTCGCTTCCACATTCCCCCTGGCTACTTGCTTCTCTTGGCCGGGGTGGGAGAGAGGGCAGATCAGGTGCGGGACAAGGAAATTGCCTTGTACTTGGATGCCTTTTGGGCTTGAATGCGTCTGCCTTTCTCTCCCGAGGTGAGTGCAGCGCTGCATTGTTTTCAACTAGCTCCGGGCCAACCAGTGCCGAACTCGTGGAGGATTCTCCTCGGGTTCATGGTCTGGTTGAGGCTACAAGAAATCCCTTTCGCCTGACCCTTCTCCTTTCCTCCCTCTGCTTCAAAAATCATCCCGGCACCCGTAAGGACGAGCCGAGCTGGGTATACGTTTCCTTTAGAAAGCACAGGGGAGGGGCGGCCGGGTCGGGGGTCATAGCAGTTCCTTCTTCCATCCATGAATGGAAGGAGAAATTCTTATTTGTCGGGCCACCCAAGGGTGAGGATTGGTCTGTGCCTGTTCAGTAGCATATGGTCGACTGCCCGCGGGTGAGGCGGTCATCCAATCCCGAAGCGAGGGCAGTGTCGGCGTGGGAGCCCATCCAACGGGCCGATGTACTGCTTTCCGAGTAGGCCCTCAGTTAGGCCGGGCTCAGTCCCGCTCAGTTTGTGGGTAAGTTAGGAGCCTAGGCGACCTGTTTTGACTTGCATATTCTTCTTCTATTCTTTCTGGCATCGCTAACACCCTTTGTGTGTTTTCCTTCTTTGCAGAACTGATGGACCACTCCAAATTTCTGGCTGCGATGGATGAGAAGAAGGGGAGGAAGGCCGGAGGCGTCGGCTCGTCACGCCCCTCTTCGAGCCCGGCCCCGTCGGCGGCCGCTTTGGCTAGGAGTTCCACTATGCCTCAGGCTCCGGAAACCAGCCATAGGGAGAGCCGCAAACACGCTCGGGAGCAGGAACCCTTGGTTTTAGAGGTGGCGGATGAGGCCGACCCTCCCATGGCCCCCCTCAAGCAGCACAAAAGGACGGTGTCCCGAGCTCCGTCTTCCCCGATCTTCGTGCAGGAGGGGGATCTTCACTTCGAGGTGCCCTCGGGGCTTTCTGTCGCCGATAGCTTGCTCTCGGAGATGGAACGGTCTGCTGGGGGCAAAATCCCCCGGGGGAACCTCAAGGCCTAAATCGCCGCCATAGCTCAGGAGGCTGTGCAGGACAGTGTCAGCCTCCCGTTCGGGTTTTCATTAAGCCTTTGTTTGCAGGATCGGATACCTTTTTAACCCCTCCTTTCGTTTTCCTCAGGTCCTCCAGCACTGCGCTCTTGTTGCCAACATGGAGAATGAGGAAATCGCCCCGGCAATGCAGATAGCATGCGAGTCTTCCTTGCGGGAGGAGAGCCTGAGCCAGGAGCTGCATCAGGTGAGGGAGAGGATTGCCGTCCTTAAAGATCGGGTGGCCGCCGAGGAGGGGGTGAACTCCAACTACAGGGAGTCCATCCGAATTTTGAAGGAGTCCAACAGGGTCGTCAAGGCCAAGTTGGAGGAGGCTAGGATGCTCAACGCCACTCTGAAGAAGACGCGGGACACCCTTAAGAGGGAGAATGAGGCGGCGAAGGAAGGGATGAAGCGCGCCGACCTCCGGGACGCAAAGGCGGTAGAGAGCTACAAGACGTCGGATCAATTCTACACCGACCTTGCTGACGCCTCGGCCCTTGTCTGGCATCAGGACCTCGATGCCGTCAAAGCGTTGATACCGGAGTTTCCCGACGGCGGGCTTCGGCTCGAGTACCTCCTCGAGGATGAGACACAAGGGGACGCCGTTGGAAGTGCCGCCGGGAGGAAGGCTCCTGGTGGAAGCGTTGGGGATAAGGCGATCACCCCGGCTCCTAGTGCCGAAACCCCCGTTGAGGGCGTCGACCCTAAGGTCGCCACACCGGCTACCGATGCTGACGTGGAGCATATCGAGGTCCTCCCCGGTCCCGAGGCCTGAGCCTTCTGCCTTCTTTTCCCTTTTCTTGTTTTGGAATTTTGTAAGCCTTCGGGCAATTTTGTGAGGCTGGGGAGCCGATAATACCTTTGTAAAGGCTCCCGAGTTGTGAATAAAGCCGTTTTGCAAATTTTTGTGTGGTACTGTTTTCATTTGTGTAAGCCTGTTAGCGTTTTCTTCGCTTGACGAGCCACGTGCTAGGTCAGCGACCTGTCCTTTAGTGGGCGATCACGCGTCGAGTGAAGTCCAATTATCTGCCTTAAGTGTGCAAAGGCCGGTGTAAGGTTGGTGTCCTTATGGCCTCGGAGTCGAGGTGGCGATTGCTCACTTAAGGTACGTCGGTTGGCTCCTTCGAGTAGAAAGGCATAGATTTGCCCATTCCTTCGAGCCGGACCGGTGACCACTTCTCTTGGAATGAGTTAGGCAAGAGTTTAGTCCGGATTGGTCGGCGTTTGCCGAGGTTGAGGTCTTCTGATCCTTGGCGTCGGTGGGTAGTAAACCACCATCCATGGATTGACCGAGCAGTGAAGCTGCTCAGTGGCCTCTTAAGGAGGGCTTTGATCCTTGGCGTCGGTGGGTAGTAAACTACCGGCCATGGATTGGCCGAGCAAGGAGGATGCTCGGTGGCCTCTTGAGGAGGGCTTTGGATCCTTGACGTCGGTGGGTAGTAAACTACCAACCATGGATTGACCGAGCAGTGAAGATGCTCGGTGGCCTCTTGAGGAGGTCTTTGATCCTTGGCGTCGGTGGGTAGTAAACTACCAGCCATGGATTGACCGAGCAGTGAAGCTGCTCGGTGGCCTCTTGAGGAGGGCTTTGGATCCTTGGCTTCAGTGGGTAGTAAACTACCAGCCATGGATTGACCAAGCAGGGAAGCTGCTCGGTGGCCTCTTGACAAGGGCTTTGATCCTTAGCGTAGATGGGTAAGAAGTTACCCACTAAGGACGGACCGAGCAGGGAAGCTGCTCGATGGCCTCTTGACGAGGGCTTTGATCCTTAGCGTAGATGGGTAAGAAGTTACCCATTAAGGATGGACCGAGCAGGGAAGCTGCTCGGTGGCCTCTTGATGAGGGTTTTGATCTTTGGCGTCGGTGGGTAGTAAGCTACAAGCCATGGATTGACCGAGCAGGGAAGCTGCTCGGTGGCCTCTTGACGAGGGCTTTGATCCTTAGCGTAGATGGGTAAGAAGTTACCCACTAAGGACGGACCGAGCAGGGAAGCTGCTCGGTGGCCTCTTGACGAGGGCTTTGATCCTTGGCGTCGGTGGGTGGTAAGCTACCAGCCATGGATTGACTGAGCAGGGAAGCTGCTTGGTGGCCTCTTGATGAGGGCTTTGATCCTTGGCATCGGTGGGTAGTAAACTACCAGCCATGGATTGACCGAGTAGGGAAGCTGCTCGGTGGCCTCTTGACGAGGGCTTTGATCCTTAGCGTAGATGGGTAAGAAGTTACCCACTAAGGACGGACCGAGCAGGGAAGCTGCTCGGTGGCCTCTTGACGAGGGCTTTGATCCTTGGCGTCGGTGGGCAGTAAGTGCTAGTTATATGTGTGCCCTAGAGGCCATTATTGTACATATGATGTATACTATAGTGGATGCTTGGACATACATAGGGAGGACTTTCTTGCTCGATATGATAGTATGCTATCTGGTTGCTCTTTATCTTAACATGTACAATGATTGTCTCTATGTTACATGTTGATAAAGCCCTTAGGATGAGTACTTGACTACCAGGATTATGATGCAGATCATACTACTTGGGACAGAGTAGTCGGTAAGCACATCCTTCAAATGTTCCTAGTCGTAGGTGTATCGAGACAGGGTATCGATATACCAGAGTAGACCAGCGTGTAGCTTCTCGACCCATGGAGATGGGCGATGGATGATCCCATATCCATTGGTGTTTGACATCAGAGATAGTATACGGGTGCTCAGTGGAGACTGGGTACACTGAACGGACTCGCCGAGAACTCCTAGATGGTATTATACCTATCGTCAGATAGCAGTTCTTTGGTGACACTGGTACAGGTTAGTCTGTAGACCCGAGATCGTCATAGAGTCTTGTGTAATTCCTACTGTGCTTTGATTTCCACCTTACCACGTTCAAGAGAACATGCAAAACGGTGGCTTTTGGGTACAGTCCCAAATCACATGGAGGCAATGAGCGATAGGACGGGTTCCGTCTCTCCCGGTATTGGGAGTTGATGTTGCGCTGTGTTCGATTGGCTATAACAGGAAGTCCCTGGCCAGGGTTGCTTCAGAGATATACTGGTAAGTGTTATCAGTAGTTTCTCGACCCGTTATGAGCCTCATATCGGCACGACTTATCGAGTTACTGGGGTCTGACGTTTACCACCCCTAGACGAGATATGCGATATATCAGACGAAGAGACCCGACTGTACGGTAGTGTTACTGATTGGATTCGCAAGAGTGTGAGCAGGCTTGCTTGTTGATCTTCTGATCGCTCAATACCCGGATGGCTGTTACGTTTAGCAGACCGCTTGCGGCTTATGGGTGTTTGATATGATCATCACCTACTGCCGGCGTATTGACGAGTCTTTAGAGTCCTACACAGAGGTTTCCTGGCTCAAGCGAAATGGAGTAGGAGCACATATGGGATATGTGCGAGACCGAGATTAATGCGTGTATGTGATACCGCATTCTATTCTCGCGACATGTGACATCGGTCGGTTATATGAGATATATCCGGGTTATCGGATCAAGTGTTGATTCGATAAGTTGTTACATATAATATTAGTCGGTTATATGTGATATAGCCGGATTATTAAATCAAGAGTTGATTTGATAATCTAATGTATAATTATATATTTGATATATTAATTTACATTAGCTAGCATTAGCTCACTTAAGATTTCTTTTCTCACTTTGTTTGTGCACATTGTATATATGTGATATATGCAAGTCTACATAATATTGTGTCATGTTTGATGATACATGCAACTTGGGTGTGTGCATGACTTACACCATTCTTGGTTTAATCCTAGGGTTTTTAATGGATTAAGTAATTCAAAACTAAATGATTTTTTCATGGCAAGAAGCTTGGATTGCCATTGACTTAGTCTACTTCTTTTGTTTTACTAAAGATATTTATAAACCCAACCATTAAACCTAGCCATGGTTAACTCTCTACAAAGGTTAGTATATGATACTAACTCACCTAGGGTTGCCATTATCCTTTGGATAATTATGATGATAGTTTTCTTCTTCTTCTTCCTTAAACTTCTTCTTCCTTAAAAAAGCTTTCTAGCTTCAATGGAGATGAGAGAAAATATGTAAGAAAATCAAATCTAAAGTGCGCCCACTTACTACTTCATCATCCTCTACTACTTTCCATTTAGTTTAGGGTGAGCTTGGGTTAGTGTCTCCTCGACGTAGATCATTTTCGGCCTCGAAGACTTTGATGCAAGCATGTTCATTCCTTCATGGGAGCCTCTCTAGAGTCCAGGAGTTCATGATCGCAGTGAAGGGACTACTACACGGAGCTACTGAAGTGAAGGACCGGTCTACAAAGGTTGTATTCCTTGCTTACTTCTTATGCAAAGTTGTTTACATTTCATTCCGTTGCTTTTTCTAGTTAACGATTCTAAGTTAGAGTTAGCTAGAATGGCAAATTTTTGAATTTGGCATGGTCGATACCTCCCGAAACCTTGCTGCCGTCCTAGATGACCCTGCATTAAGCTACCCACTAAGGATGGACTGAGCAGGGAAGCTGCTCGGTGGCCTCTTGACGAGGGCTTTGATCCTTGGCGTCGGTGGGTAGTAAACTACCAGCCATGGATTGACCGAGCAGGGAAGCTACTCGGTGGCCTCTTGACGAGGGCTTTCATCCTTAGCGTAGATGGGTAAGAAGTTACCCACTAAGGACGGACCGAGCAGGGAAGCTGCTCGGCGGCCTCTTGACGAGGGCTTTGATCCTTAGAATAGATGGGTAAGAAGTTACCCACTAATGACGGACCGAGCAGGGAAGCTGCTCGGTGGCCTCTTGACGAGGGCTTTGATCCTTAGCGTAGATGGGTAAGAAGTTACCCACTAATGACGGACAGAGCAGGGAAGTTGCTCGGTGGCCTCTTGATGAGGGCTTTGATCCTTAGCGTAGATTGGTAAGAAGTTATCCACTAAGGATGGACGGAGCAGGGAAGCTTCTCGGTTTTGCGAGGCGTTGCCCGACCTTCCTTAGTGTATGAAAATCTGGAAGAGTGACCGTCGCGGGTGGAACGTGGCAGGAACGCACGGGTGAGGCAAGGCGTTCCAAGATCCGCGTCGTTCCGACTTCGGTTGGCCGAGAAATACGAGATGCCATCCATGTGGCGGTGCGGTATTGGAAGAATTGAGAAAATCCCTGGATTCATGCCCGCGCGCGGGAAAATTAGGGCCCTTAGGGATTCTGTTGAGGCTATAAATAGAGAAGGAGATGGATTTGTTTCAGCATTGCTTTTTTGAGATGGCCGGGCGTATTTACGCGATTGAAGAGATCATCACTCCCGATGACGTCTACCTGTACGACCAGTCCATTTCTGAGGAGAGGTACCAGGGTGTTGTCCAGTGCCTCGAGGATCACATCGGCCGTCTACTTCCTCGCCGGTCATCCCTCCTCCAATTGCTGATGTACGCAATTTGGAGGAGGTCCCCGGAGCTGTACAACCCCCTCTCCGAGGAGCTGCTGGACGAGGCGCTCGACAAAGTGCGTACGATCTACGTCATCGGCCTCATCTCGAAGAACAGGAATGATCGATCTGTGGCCCTCATTTTAGAGTGCTTCCAAAAGAGAAAGATCGCAATCTAGGGCTCGGCGGATGGAGCGCTCGGCGATTCTGTGGCATCCCGAGTTCGTGGGCAGCATCAGCGGGGGCGGGCTGAAGAGGCAAGAGCTCGGCTGGCGGAGATCTCCACGGAGTATCACCAGCAGTGTTTCCTTGACCCCGTTCCCCCTCTGTTGTAATTTTAATTTTTATGTAAGTCTGAGGAGCCCACAATACCTTTTAATAAATAAATGAAGCTCTCCTTTTTGCGACGTTCTATTATTTCCTTTTTGTCCTTACGGGTGCATTTGAGTATTTTCGCGAAACGAAATCCGTGAGCTTTGAACCGAGGAAGAGGGAAACATATAGGGGAAGTTCCTTCTTATTACTAAAAAAAATTAGAAAAATTTACATCGCTTTGTCAAAGAAGAAACATATACTTATAGATATACTTTTCAAAGGTACAACTTGAGCTTCTCGGCGTTGTAGGGCCGTGGAAATTTGCGACCCGCCGCGTCTTGTAAGCGATAGGCCCCGCTGGGCAAGACTTCGAAGACGAGGAATGGGCCGTCCCACTTCGGAGACAACTTGTGTAATTTGCCCTTATCAACGAACTCGTTCCGCCTTAGGACCAAATCTCCGGTTTTGAAGGCGTGATGCTTGACTCGTGCGTTGTAGTAGCGGGCAGTTTGTTGTTGGTAAGCGGCAGCTCTGATCTGTGCCCGGTCCCGCTTCTCCAACAAGATGTATAAATTAGTCCGGAGGGCCGAGGCGTTTGCTTCGTCGTCGAAATGCTCAACCCTGTAACTGGGCAGTCCAATCTGTGCTGGGACCATGGCCTCGGTGCCGTAACAGAGGCTGAAGGGGGTCTCTCCAGTAGGGGTCTTCTTCGATGTGTGCAAGGCCCATAAAATTCGGGGTAATTCGTCGACCCAACTGCCCTGTTGTCCTTCCAGGTGAGCTCGAAGACCTCGAATGACGTCCCGGTTAGTGACCTCGGCCTGCCCCTTGCACCGGGGGTGCGCGATCGCGACGAACTTCATCAGTATATGGTATTCGCTGCAGAACCCTTTAACTTTTTCATTTTCGAAATTCGTCCCATGGTCGGTGATGATGCACATAGGGATCCCGAACCGGAATATTATGTTGTTCTGCAGGAACTTGATGGTCGTGGTGGCGTCCGATTTTCTGATGGGGACGGGCTCGATCCACTTAGTAAAGTAGTCCACCGTGACGATGATGTATTTGTGCCCGCCTGTACCCGAAGGGAATTGGCCTATCATGTCCATTCCCCACTGGGCAAATGGCCAGGGGGAGGTTAGGGCCGTTAGCTCGGTAGCCGGAAGGCGGGGTATGCTGCTATGGAGTTGGCAGCTCTTGCACCTTCTGACGAGCTTCTGAGCGTCCTGATAGATAGTCGGCCAATAGTACCCTTGGAGGAGTGTCTTCTGGGCTAAGGTGCGGGCCCCTTGATGTGCTCCGCCGACCCCTTCGTGAACCTCACGGAGGACATAGTCGGCTTCGTGGGGATCGACGCACCGAAGCAGGGGTTGAGTGAAGGATTTTTTGTAGAGGTTCCCTCTGCTCCAGACGAAATAGCTGGCTTTGGCTCGGAGGAGGCGGGCTTCCCCTCGATCTTCTGGGAGCGTACCCTCCTTCAAGAATTCCACAAGGGGCTTCCTCCAATCCCGCCCTTCTTCCCGGGCAGCGTAAACTTGAAGTGCTGTCGCTCTGTCTTCCACGCTGGGCTGTGACAAGACCTTGAAGAGGATATTTCTCTTATTGTTGGCCATATATGTGGAAGCTAGTTTGCTCAGAGCGTCGGCCTGGGCGTTTAGGTGCCGGGGGATCTGCTCTATTTAAACTTCGTCGAAGTCTTTTCGCAGTCTCCTTACCTCGGCTAAATATTTCACCATCAGAGGCTCTCATGCCTCAAAACGGCCAGTCACCTAGCATACGACCAGGGTGGAGTCACTGCGGATTCGGATCATCTTCAGCCCCACTCCGGAGGCGATTCGTAGCCCAACTAGCAAAGCCTCGTACTCCGCGGCGTTGTTTGAGGCCTTGAATCCGAGCTTCAAAGAATACTCCATCTATGCCTCGTTCGGGCCTCGAATGATGAGGCCGTCACCACAGCTATCCTCGGTTGATGATTTATCGACGTAAAGGACCCAATCGGGGACGGAGACGGGCCTCTCTTCGATCGAGGGTTGGGATCCGGAGGCCGACACTGACACTGCCTCCTTACTGGGGATAGTACATTCGAAAATAAAATCGGCTAGGACTTGTGCTTTGATAGCCTGCCTTGTGCGGTACTTGATATCAAATTGAGATAACTCCCTCCTCCACTTCTCCAAGCGACCAGAAGACTCGGGGGAGGCGAGAATAGCCCTCAAAGGATGCTCGGTGAGAACGAGGATGGTGTGTGCCTGGAAGTAGTGCCGTAGTTTCCTTGAGGTCATGATAAGTACTAAGACAATCTTCTCTATGGCCGGGTACCTTGTTTCCGCGTCCTTAAAGATGCGGCTTACATAGTAGACCGGCCTCTGGACTCCTTCGACCTCTTGGATGAGCACCGAGCCTTCAGCTTGATCGGACACCACTAGATATAGCGATAGCTCGTCTCCTTCAACTGACCGGGTGAGTAGTGGGGGAGTCGCCAGGTGCATTTTCAATTGCTCGAAAGCGATCTGACACTCTTCTGACTATTCGAACCTTGGGATCTTCCTTAGGGCTTTGAAGAATGGGAGGCGCTTTTCCCCGGATCTTGACATGAAACGACTCAGGGCGGCGACCCTCCCCGTGAGCCGCATGATTTCGACGTTGGTATTTGGCGCGGCCATGTTGAGGATGGCGCTGATTTTCTCCGGGTTAGCATTGATTTTTCGATGGGTAACTATGAATCCGATGAACTTTTTGCTAATGACCCCGAACGCGCACTTGGCGGGATTCAGTTTCATTTTGTACTTGCGGAGGACGTCGAAGGTCTCGCTCAGATCTTTGGCGTGCTCATCTGACGAGGTCGATTTAACGAGCATGTCGCCGACGTAAACCTCTATGTTCCTCCCGATCTATGGTTTGATCATCCTGTTGACCAAGTGTTGGTACGTAGCCCCGGCGTTTTTGAGGCCGAAGAGCATCACTTTATAGCAGTATACCCCTCGGTCCATTGTGAATGCGGTGAGCTCTTCGTCCGCGGGGTTCATACAGATCTGGTTGTAGCCGGAGAAAGCATCCATAAAGCTGAGTAGCTCGTGGCCTGCCGAACTGTCGACAAGCTGATCTATTCGAGGGAGGGGATAGTTGTCTTTCGGGCAGGCCTTGTTGAGATCAGTGAAGTCGACGCACATGCGCCACTTCCCGCTTTCCTTTCTAACCATGACTACATTCGCCAACCATTCCGAGTATGCCGCGTTCCGAATGAAGTTGGCTGCAAGCATTCTGTCAACCTCTTCCTCGATCGCTTTTTGCTTGATCGGAGCGAAGCTTCGTTTCTTCTGCCTGACGGGTCGGACCGCAGAGTCGACCTTGAGCTTATATGATATTACTTTAGGGTCGATCCCAGGCATGTCGGCGGGCGCCCAGGAAAACACGTCTGAGTTCCCTATGAGGAAGTGGACCAGGTCGTCGCGCCGAGTCCCCGTTAAGAGTGACCCGATTTGGACGGTTCGTTCGTTGTCCCCTTCGACGAGGAGGACCTCCATTAGCGGACTCACCGGGGCTCCTCAGATTTCTTTTTGCTCGTCTCGAGTATCCAAGGACCCCCTGAAATCATCCGTGCTTTCTAGGTCATCGCTTTGCTCCTCGGGCATAGATGTCGCTGTGAAGCAAATCTTTGCGGCTTGCTAGTTCCCGTAGGCCTGGCCTATTCCACCTTGGTCGAGCGGAAACTTGACCGCGAGGTGGTAGGTCGATATCTGGGCTCGAAGGGAGTTTAGCGTCGGGCGTCCCAGGAAGATATTGTAGGCCGATGGAATTTTGGCGATGATGAACTCCACAGGCACGGTACGCGTACGGCCTGCCTCCCCGATGTTAAGTAGGAGGGTGACCACTCCTTCTGCCGGGATGGAGTGGTTAGTAAACCCCGACAGGATGTGGGCGGTCGGCCTCAGGTCTGACGGGGCAAGCCCCATACGTAGAAAGCAGTCGTAGAAGAGGATGTCTGCCGAGCTCCCCGAGTCGACCAGTATCCTTTGAACTTCGTAGCGGTAGACCCGTGCTGTAATCACCAGGGGGTCGTTGTGAGGAAAGGATATCCCGTGGAGATCCTCGTCGGTAAAGGTGATGGGCTCGGTTGCTTTGATCCTCTTCCTGGGTTGGCTGCTAGTCCCCTCGACCGGCAGGGGGCGTCGTGTCTCGTCGGCCCCAGGAGCACCCCCCGCTGATACGACCATGATTTGGCCGATCGTCAATTCGCCGGGAGGGGGATGATGCTTTTGCTCTCACTCTCGGTCTGCTTGTCTCTTTTCCCGCAAGTACTTTGCCAAGTGCCCCGAGTGAATCAACTCCTCGATGTAGTCGCGGAGCTGTTTGCAGTTCTCGATGGGGTGTCTCTGCGACCCGTGGAAGGCGTAATAGGGGCCTCGTGTCCGTTTGGCCGCCCTATTGTTGAACGGGGGGAGTTTGAAGAATCTCTCGCCTTCCGCCTCCTCCAACAGCTCTGTCTGGGAGATGTTGAGTGGGGTATACTCCTGGAACTTCGGGGTGTATGGCTTTGGCCGGTCAATCTTCTTTTTCTCTTCTCTGGCTCTCTTCTTTTGATCGGCCTGGTCGGTCCAGGGTAGGTTCGCGTTCACCTCGGACTCGAGCTGGATCCCTCGCTCGGTCCAGGATTTTACCTCGGCCATGGTCTTAGGTTGCGATAATGCAAAGGAGCGGAGCCACTCTTTATGTCTAAGACCCAACCTAAGGGCCGTGATGACCGTCTTGTCCCGGTGCTCTGGGACTTCAAGAAGAGCGTTGTAGAAGTGGGTGACGTATCCTTTGAAAGATTCCTTGTCCCCACTCTTTATAGTGAAGATGTGGTCGATGGTCCGTTTCTGCCGTCTTTTCCCGACGAAATGGCCGAGGAATTGGACGGCCAGCTCATCGAAGGTAGAGATAGAGCATGGCGTGTGTCCTCGGAACCAATCTCGTCCAGCGCAGATGAGAGTGGCAGGGAACGCTCGGCATTAGGTGGCGTCGGAGTTGTCCTGGAAGCTCATCCCTACCGTGAACGCGTCCAAGTGGTCTTTCGGGTCGGACTTTCCGTCGAAGAGGGACACCTTTGGAGGCTTGTTCCTGGAGGAGACGTGGACAGCGAGCAGCTCTTCGGTGAAGGGCTTCGTAAGCGAGTCAGCGGCATATCTAGCCCCCTCGCTTGAAGGGCGACTCTCCCGATGTATACCCTCGATCTTCTTTTCGAGGGCATCGAGTCGGTCGTGGTATCCCGAGGATTCGGAAAACTCGGAGTTATGGCCCCTCTTACTTGCGGCCTGCGCCTGGCCGCGGTTCCGGTTCCTTTCTATGAGGTTCCTCAGGTCCCCTGGCGAGGTCGTCCTCGAGCTACCGTGGTGATCCCATCCGTGCAAACCTATCGAGGGAGAGGGCGCCGACCATGCCTGGGAGCAGGCGAGCTGACCGACACCTCCTCAGGAGGGACAGGAGCGCGATGGGCCTTAGGGCGGGGTGCTCTTTCATGAGACCTTGGCGTGGAGCTGTGAGGCGCCCAGCGGGTCATTGAATTGGTCGCCACGGAGGATCTGTGGCCGCCGGAAATAGTGAGGCGTTGTTCGGTCATGCCAGCGTGGGCAGTGTCTTCTCCCGCTCTGTAGAGGTCCCGGTCCTGAGGTGGGGGAGCGGCGACCTGGGGGGCTCGTCCCGCCGTTTGGACACGGACAAGGGCATCCACGATGGACGTGAGCCTGTCGATTCGGGCAAACAGGGTGTGAACGGCGTTCGGGGGAGGAGATGATCCGTCTGCGCCTCCGTTGTGAGGAGGACGGCGGCTAGTGCTTTGATCGTCGCGGTGATCACTCGCCATGAATTGGAGATCGGAAGATCAACTTTCGTTGAGTAGAATCCTCCTTCCCACAGACGGCGCCAACTGATGGAGGTCTGGATCTCCTTCAGTTGTTGTTTTCCGTTGATCTGTCGCAAGCGTTGATGAATGGCTGAGATTAGGTTTGAGGGTTGCCTCCTGAAACGTGTGGATCTCAGTGGGCTTGGTTCAGAATGAGGTCGACCTACCTGCAAGGAAGTTCCGGGGTGGTTGTACCGCCGTGGACCCTCCGACGATCAAGTTTGTCGAGGTATTTGGGCAGAGTAGCGGCCTATTGAGATAGAATTGCCTTACCTGAGTCGTCTGAGAGGGGGTTTATATAGTGGCAGCCATGAGCTGGCGGGCGCGATATTTACGCCGGCCGTTACGCCCCTGGATTCATGCCTGTGCGAATGGCGGGATCCTCCATTAACGACGAGATATGCCCGTTAGCGGGGGAACGCGATGGCGTGGAACGCGGGATCGTGGGGCGGTGAATATATTGCGTCTGGCGAGATTTGCGGAGCCATCGCGGGAACGCCCACGATCTGTGCTCTAGGTCGGTTGGTGAGACCGAGGAAGCTGAGCTCGACGGGAGGCTCTGGGGCGAGCGGGAGGCCGAGAAAGTTTGGTTCTATGATAGCTCGGGAGCAAGCTGGAAGGGATGAGGAAGCCCCTCGTGCAGGAGGGCTCGTAGGTGAGCCAATGGTTATTTGTAAGACGAGCATAGGAGTGTTCTTTGAGGTCATCGAAGATCGAGGACACTCTCGGGTCGAAGGCCCAGGGTACGCCTTCAATGTACCGTTCTTGTTCCTTTCCCGTAAGTCTCGGGACACGTCATCTGCCACGTGTCGTGATCTGGGGAGTTTCCAGTACTGAGCATCATCACCGGGGTTCTGTTTGTTTGTTGTATGTGCTGTCTCGACCATAGAAATGTTTTGTATTTTGAACATCATGACTTCGTTTGTCTTATTCAATCAAGCATTTTCTCTAAGATGGGAGAATCACTTTATTGTCTTATTCAATCAATCCATTCCAAAAAAAAAGGGAAAAAATCAGTGTTTCTTAGAAGTCCCAAGATGGACATAGCCAAAAAAAATTGTTTTCCTGGAGGGTGAAAATTTTGGGTAAGAAAGCAAGAAAAGAAATTTAGGGAAAAAATGAAAAGAAGAAAATTTGGGGAAGATAACAAGAAATCCCAAGATTTTTTGTGGTTTTTGTAAATGATAGGTATTAAGAGAAGAGTTAAGAAGAGAAAATCTAAATTCAAGTAAATAAGGATTAGGTAAATTGAGAATAAGAAAGAGAGAAAGAACCCTAAAAGAGAAAGTGGCACGGTTATTTTTTTAAAATTAATTTAACAGAAAAGTTGGTGTAATTTATTTGGGGCAGTCAATGGGCCTATTCACTGAAGGGCAACTTTGGCATAGAAAAATAAATAAATGGAAAAATTAACACCGTTGAAGGATTTTGAGGTAAATTGCAGGTTTCTCAATTTTGGGGTAGGTTTCGTGCTTTTCGGGCAAAAATGAGGGTTTGTGCATTTAAGTCAAATATTTTTCTTTTAAATTTAATATTTTTGAAAGATTTGCAGTTTTTCATGTGCATGCAAAATTATAAAAAAAACTTAAAAATAGAAGATTTTGGAGATATTGTAAAATTTGATGATGTCCGTGTGCTATATAGCAAGCAAATTATTAAACTACCGGAAAAACCTTGTTTTTCTTTAAAGATATTTAACAATTTCACGATTTTCGTGTACTACAACAGTACAACATGCAAAATGCTGAAAATTTAAGAAAACGGAAAAATTTGATATCCATGAAATTCCTTATTTCATCTGCTATAACATGCAAACAATGAAAAATGGAAGAAAATAGAATATTTTGAGATTTATGAAAATTCGCAATTTTCGTGAGCTATAATATGCAAAATATTAAAAAGCCGAACAAACTAGATTTTTTTAAAGAATATAGCGAGTTTTGTTTCCAGTATGGTAAAGAAAATATTGAATAACCAAACAAAACTAAAAAATTTGAGATTTTTGAAATTTTCGTAATTTTTGTGTGATATGACATATAAAATATTGATATTTTGAAGAAAATGTCATAATTTTTGTGTGCAAACAAATAAAATATTGAAAAACCGAAGATAACAATTTTTTTTAGATTTTTCAAAGTTTCATGTGTTATGTCATGTAAAATATTGAAAAATGAAGTAAACAATTTTTTTAAAAATATTTTTGAAAATTTTGGTCTTTCGGCATGCAAACAAAAAATTAAAAAATCAAAGAAAACAGAAAATTTTGATTTTCTTGAACCGATCAATGGTTTCAATCAATCAATCAATCAACATAATATATAAAGATATATGAGAGAATATTTCTTAGAATATTCCGTTTACTTTAGTAGAATAAAATGTTATCTAGCCTTATTTAATTGTCACGCCTCGCTTTCCAAAATACGGAATACGGAGACGATTAGGTCAGCCATGCTCCTACGGTCAAGGAATAATTCTGCCATAATCACACTTCGGTTTCTAGCATTACATGATAATCAGTAAACAGAACACAGAAGTAAAAGAACCACATCACTTAGTTTATTATATCAATTTTCATTGTTCATAATTTTACAATAGTTTAACAGAAAGAAAACTACTAACCAAGTGCGAATACATGATTGCTTTTAGGGAAAGCAGTAAAAAGTACTGAAAGTAAAACCGTCTAGATCTCTGCAAACTCGAACGGTAGATCTAACTCCTGAGCGGTGTCCTTTCTAGGCTCTGAGCATGCATACTCGGGTCGTCAGGACGATGCAATAGCAGTAATATAATAGCAATATATAAAGCATGAAACGAAAGGTAATAACAATGGAGACAGTGTATGCAGGTAATCGGTGTATCAATAATCAATGCAGTATATGATCTATGTTCCTATTGATCTTTAGGTCAAATTGAAATCGAACTACGGAAAAGAGTGATCATGTTTAACGAGGGTCTCGTGCGTAATCGAGACTACGGCCCGCTGTTGCCCGGGATATAACCCTGCCAGCCGGACCGCTAAGTCCATAATCTAAATATATATAAGAGTCGTTGTTCGAATGATTATTCTCTAAATCGCTAACCTCGCTAAATACAAGATCCATCCCACTTCGATTTCCCCTTTTTCCTTAGGTTTCAATAACTATATGTATGGGGTTAGTTGTGTATAAGCACACACCAACAACACAGTTTTATTGACTTTTCACTGCACTGTTCACTTTCACGAATCAATCACTTATCACTGGCGTACTTAGCACAACTAATCCAATACCACTCATGTTCAACAATGCAGTATCCGCTAAGAATCAATATGAAGGTATCACAGTCGGGTAAATATGAGAATTATGCTACCAGACAAGTCATGAACGATATGAATCACAACGTGAATTACGAGTTCAGAAAAATATATTAAATCGTATGATCGTAATTAGACAACATGATACAAAAGAGATAGAAAGTAAACTTAAACATCCGACAAAATTTGTTTTAGGTCAATCGGGTTTCTTGTTTGTGAGTTACGGTAATTCCATTTTAAGTGTTCACAACTGGCAATCCAGTTCCTGAACTGAAAGTCCGTTTCGTAACACATTTTACATCCTGTTGGGATCATAATTAGGCGACGCTATAGTTAGATAATATTTAGATTTATCTATTATGTTCCCAACTCACCATACGGATCAACAATATCCGCTGTATGCTGGGAGATATGCACCGTTTAAGGTTAGAGTATACAATTTGTCGCTGCACTAAACTGCAGTACACATCGACGGTTTAAAATATAATTAAAATATCAAACTATAGTAAAATTGAACGAAACTATCACCCATAGTTAGCTAACAGGATTATCTTCTCAACGACATAGGACTCCGCATATTTTCATTTTCATACAGAGGTATACAAACAAATTGATTCAGGTGTCTATATGGAATACCGCTCTGGACTGCAATCCAAAGCCGTATTTCCAATCAATTTTTTATCATTTTTTTATAGCCGTATCGAAATATAAAATACATAGTGTTCTAGGTTGTCGAGTCGGATTTGATACGAGCCCTCGAACACAACATTCCGGTATGTATCTAATTTACTATAATTTTCACAAGCTACGTGTGCGAGAAATTTCAGATTTGTCGGATCTAAATGGGGGTGTCATTTCATGGTGTTTAAGTCTGTACTTTTAACCCAACTTTTTACATATTATTCATTGTCACTAAAGGAGCCTAGTAGTGAAGTTCCGCCATATTCAATTTGGTTTTTGCTTAAAGTTCGTTTCGAACACCTAAAACAAACATTTGGTTATCGATCGAATTTTACCGTTTCCTCTAACTAGTTGAATTAAATGTTAATCGCTTAATTTATACATGTTACTATCAAAGTAATAAGCCTTAATCAGGATCCACTCAAAATAAAATGGCACGATGGTTCGCTATACCAAATTCAAGTATATATATATATATGTATATCGATCTAGTTATATCTTTTATTTTTGTATCTAGTTATAAAGTAATATCTCTAGTTAACATCTATTATAGCATGAAATGCAAGTGAAAATTTTCACTTGCCTGGAGATGACGGTGGAATGACAACGACGACGAGCGCGGCATGGGCACGAACACAACACGATCACGGCAGCGGTCATAAGCTTGGGGTTCGAGACTCGGGCTTGAAGTGTTGGGTGACGAGGTTGTTATGAGCGACGAGATGAGGCGGCCGGTGATGCAGAGATGGTCCAGGGGTTCGGCGGCGGCTCAGCGCGATGGCGAGGGCATCAAGGGAGGAAAGTGGGTGCAGTGGGGTGCTCGGTGGATGATAGGGTAAGGAAATGTGGTCGGTAGAGGGTTGCTGGTGGCTGGCAGCTCGTCGGTGTGATGGGAGGTGGCCAAGGTAGTGGAGGTGAGACAAGGATGATCGTCGGTGGAAGGGGGTTGGTGGCGGCGGCGGCGGCCTCGGCGATGGGTGGAGTTGGAGTTGGGTAGGTGAAGTGAAGAAGAAAAGGATGGTGTGGTGAGCTTTGTAGCAAAGAGGCGGCCTCGTAGGGGTGTTGTGGGTCTCGTCGAGGATGAGGGACGCTGGCGAGGGGTGAGACAGAGAGAGGGAGTTTGAGAACGAGAGAGAGATTTGTTGCAACATCTTAAATTTTATTAGAGTTAATTATAATTTAATTAGCGATATAACATGTGCTATTTAATAAAACATAGTTAATAAATATATAATTATTCACACACACACACATACTTATCCTAGGATTAGTAATATGTTAGTTTAGACTAAAACACCAATTAAATTGCCATGACAAATAAACCTTAAATCTACTTCTCTTAAACTTTTAGCTAAGTTAAATTGTGTAAAAAAAGAAAAGAAAAGAAAAATAAATAAATATTAAACTAGCATGAGACATGGAGCTATGGGCTTGAGCTATGGGCTTGATGGCCAGTGTATTAAATGAGGGAATGGTTATGAATGGCTAATATTAACCATTCTTCTTCCTCTCCTTCTTCTTTATTTCTTTCTTCTTCTTTTCTTCATCTCCTCTTCATAAATTTCCACCCTACCTCTCAAACGAGTCACACACACCTACTTAAAAATCACCACAAAAATCATCCCAAATTCATATCTTCTTCTCTCAAGAACTCTTGTTGAAGCCAAATCCTCTCCATTGAGGTCACCTTGCAACTTGAGCTTCCCCACAAGCTAATCTAGAGGTAAAAACACCATTTCTAATCAAGTTTAGCAACTACGTGCTTTAACAACCCTTAATTTAGGTTAAAATTTGTGTTTTGAGTTATTTTCAAACTTGAAGTGAGGTTTTGAAGTGAGAATTGGGTTTATGTGAATTTTGGGTAACCACAACTTAAACTAGGATAAATAAAGATATCTTAGTGCTAATTATCTCTTGTTTAACACCAAGACTTCACTAATCTACCATGATGTTTTAATTCGTGACAAAACTAGTATTTAGTTGTAGTTTGAGGTTTCAATTAGAATCTGTTACTAAACCAGTGATCTCAGAGATAAATTGCGATTACTGAGAGCTTGTTATAAGACCCTGAGTGCACCCTCGAAACCTGAGCCCTTTCCTCCACCACCTGGCGGCCAAAATATTAGATTTGGCTGAAATTTGCGGTTCGTTTTGGGAGTTGGGGTTTGGATTTTTGTCGAGGGCTTTTTAATTTTTAAACTAGATATCTGGTATACTTAATTTCTTCCAATTTCGTATATGCAAAAATCTGGGACCATTTTACTTCACTTTTGGCGATATTTTAACATACGATACAGATATCCCGACTCTCAATTAGGTGTTTTGGTTGGTTAACAGTTATTCGGGGTAGTCCTAGGTGAGTGTTGCATAAATATAGCGCACCAAGATCACACGTATTAACCTTTGGGGGTTTATTCGCTTTGTGTATGTAAATATATCGTATCGTATTCTAGCCCCTCACGCGCTAAGTTTTATTCGATGCTAGGAGCGGTTGCGGGGACTTCGGAGGCGGCAAGACAAGAGAAGGAGGTGATCGGATTCGAGTAGATCGAGGCCGTTCCGATGAATAGATTTAATATTAACGGGGAAATCGTGTGGATGGCGTTAAGCACCCAATGTTTAGATTCATATTATACCATCACTATTCACATTCATATGCTACATTATCGTTATCATACAAACTCAATTACTTGCTACACATGGATACATTCTCGTTAGGACACTTGCACCATTACCAATGGATTTTATGCCGCATGTGCACAGACTCATATGTATACCCACACCATTAGTAATTGCCATGCAACGTACACTATAGAATTAGCCACATTTTCATGCATTGTTCTATATTCATATTAGTAGTCAGATATTTTCTTATTACATACTAGCATGCATCATGTCGATATCCTGTACTTTTACCATGATTACTATGTTCTTTATACGATGTTGTTTCGTGGGATTTCTGTTTTCATGAGATTTGAGAAATCTCGTGGTACATTTTATAAAACTTGGATTCATTTTTTTAAAAATGCGGTTTTCTCTTAATATGATATTTGGAATCCACCATGAGTTTTCTCGGTTCTGAGTTATGAGTATATCCGATTCGAGGAGTGATGAGTAACTGTTTGCGGATATATGGTGGACCCGGTACGGTACCCAGGGGCAAGAAGATCGTATAGAAAGGCGTTGAGCCTAGCTGGGAATACTACCTACCGGTGATAGTATGAAAATTCGGCGAATATCCGGAGGATACCGACCGGAGTTATATGTTCAGATGGATATGAGAGCCGATCGCTGAGATATTGGGATTTCTAGTGTCGATGTTGGACACCGGATTTATGATGATTTCATTGATGTTATTCATGTTTTTACCTTACTAAAAATTGTTAAAATGTGCTCATTTTACACTTGTTGCATCCATGTTACTGCACGTCACTTACTCACATATGTCGTGTCTATATCACCATACATCATTATAATCTCATGTTTAGGATTGGCGCTATTTCGTTATGCATGCGACTGCCACTTACGATCTTATTTATTACCCACGAGCTGGCAACTCACCACCGTTGTGCCACAGTTTCTTGCAGGGCCGATCGTTCGGAGTAGTCGCGGCTTGGGGCATACAACTACTTTTGGGTGTGATTTTTTGTTATGTGGGTTGCGAGTATTTTTTGTCCTCTATCTTATGTACTTGTACATTGTATCTAGTATACTCTATCTACCACATGTATATTTGACTTAGAGACGAGACTGAGAGATTTGTATTATATTGATTCTGTGTGTAGTGCTCGTGTGAGCCGATTGTTGTGGTTGTGTTTTATTATTATTATTTTTCTTCATTGCTTTGTTCTCTGCCTAAGGCGTCATATATTTAACTGCGTGGTTGTGTTCCGCCAAGTAGGCATTGAGATTGCTCCCAAGTGGGGATGCTTGTATATTATTGCTTATGTATCGGTTTTGATAAAAAATTATAAGGGAGGTGCTGTCGAAAATCTTGGTGATAACTTGTTTTCAAAAAATGTTTTTCCAATAACTCTTTTACTTTATAAATTAACACTTTTTACAAAGATTTCACCTCTTTATCTTTGTTCACGGTTTAGATTCTGGATTTTCGGCTTACTTGAATTGCGTTATGCCTTTAGACATTGCGTGATTTAAGAGCCGGTCACGTTCCTCGTTTGGGTCGTGACAAAATTGGTATCAGAGCGTTGGGTTTTACCTTTCTGAATCTAGAATGACCTTGGTATGATGGAGTAAGTAACTTAAGTAGAGTAACATAGCTGTAGAGTGTTTTTTGTCACCCTATTGAGATAGAAATGCGCGTCGCTTGTCAGGCATATTACAGATTCCTCCTGCCTGGGGTAGGCTAGGGTTTAATGATTGTGGGGATCCGAATCTCCGGCAGCCGCGGACTAAGTTGCTGTTAATTACCTCTCGCTTTTGGAGCGAGAGAACCTCCGATTAACAAGTCAAACAAATTATGTGAACTCAATATGCAATATGTGCGTGTTGTGTTTGAGAATAAGTTTGAGGGTGCTTCGGGCATATCGGGGGCCTTGCAGAGTTTTTACGGGGTTCCGCTATCCGGATAGCGGGCTGGGGGTCAAAGGGGCTAGCAGCCTTGTAACGTTTTGAAAATCGTTTCGGTGAAATTTCGAAAAAACGGTAAAATAAGGGGGTTTTCTGTAAAAAGTTAAAATGCAAATATCTTTATTATAAAATTAAATATACATATTCTAACTATGTAATTGCTAGTATTTGGTGTTTATTGAGCCACTGGTGAAATTTCAAATTTTCTGAAAAATTTTCCGAAATTAATTATTTTAATATTATTTTAAGCCGTCACTAATACATTTAATTAGGGAAAATTACAAATTGGAATGAGTTGAAACAAATTTTGTGCATCATAAAACATTAAATAAAATTTTATCATATGGTTTTTGAAATGAAATGGTTTGCCAAAACGGTTTAGAAAAATATCGAAGAAAAATGCTTTTTTCGGTGAAATTAGTGTTAATGGGAATTGGGGTAATACATTTATCTTTTTCCCTAACCCACACACCCACACCTCACCCTCTCTTTCCCTCCCCATGTGGCCGGCCCCACCATGACAGCCCTCCTCCTCTCTCTCTCTCCAATCACCAAGAAAAGAAAAGAAAAGAAAAGAAAGGAAAATGATAGAAAAAGGGTGGACTTTGACTAGATATTACTTTCTCCACCTCTCACTCTCTCCTCCCTCATCCAAACCCCCTCCATTTCTGGCCAAACCTGAACCCCCCCACAGCAGCAGCCCTGCACCAAAATCCCACACCATTTTGCCTCAAAAATCCATTAAAATGCTTCAAAAATCCATGCAAATTCAAAGCAAACTCAAAATCCAAGCTATACCCATTTTCCCTTGGCCTGTCTAGCATGGATCTAGGTGTATGAGAGCTATTTTTGGGTGGCTTAGTTCCATGTTTGATCCATGGATAGTGAGGTATAAACCCTAAACCCATGTTCATTTGTTGCTAATGCTTTAGTCAAGCTTAACTAGATGTTTAATTATGGTTTTAAATTTGTGATTCAAAATTCAAGAGAAGGGTTTGTAAATTAAATTAGGGTTTTCATCTTTGGATATTGATCTTAATGAGTGGATTAACATGTTAATTTTTGCTAAAACCAAATCTAGTTACAAATTTCAAATTGTTAGTTGGAAATTGTGATAAATGTGCTTTTTGCTAACTAGGTTTTTTTGAAATGGTTTTATATTTGGGATTAAAATCTAAATTAAGGTTTCATGTCATTATTAATATTATAATGTGTAGTTTAATACTTTAGTTCATGAAAATCCAAGCTAGATTGTGGTTTGTGCATTTTTTTGCTATAAAATTGTTAAAATTTGGGTATATTGTAAACTAGAATTTTGGAATTTATGGAAATTGATGAGAATAAATTATAGGAATGGTTTATATGACTTTGTTATGATATCTAGTGAATATTGTGGCCGCTAGATTCGTTTAAACATCAAGATATTGTATTAAAACGGGTAATTTGTGCTTGCTAGAAAAATGGCTTTTAAAGTGAATTTGGGGTTTTTGTGAATTTTAAGCTATTTTATATTATAATTAGTGCTCGTGATTGTACAAATGAGTATGGTTGGGTTTTTCTCGATGGTTTGGCGTTTGTACACCGACGTCGAGGGTTTTTGGGTTGATTTGTGAAAGCAACCATAAGTTTTGACCTATGTGGGTTTCGTGTGTCGTTTTGGTCATGAGTCGGATTATAATGCGATACGGTGCGTTATGATATGTAGGTACCCATGTGGACTTCGAGACGACAAGCAAGCGTGTGGCGACGTCGGCACCGGCGAGCGAGGACCAGGTGAGTAGATTTATATCTACGGGGAGAAGTCGGGTGGATGGCGTATAGCACCCCCGCAGTTCGTGGTGATATATACGAATACGTATACACACATATATATATATTGTTTATATATTGTTTGAGTATATTGATGATAATATGGATATTTGGTGTTCTTGGATATTTAGTGTCGCGAAACCCTAGAGTAGCGGTCGCACCACACATGCACACACCAACCCATACTTGCATACTTTCTTCTTTCATTTGTGCTTATACGGGAATATATAGTTATGTGTTCACATGGGTATGGGACTATGTGTTCACATACGGATTTGAAGATGATACTTGGGTTTGAAATGAGTCGATGAGATTTGTATTGAGGTTGTGAATTCGGTGATATGGCAGGATTCGTATTTGAGATACGACATGACGTTGTAGTGGGTCCTTGACGTAATGTTTCACACACGTCCATGCATACTTAGGCGGTATCAGTATTGTACTAGACGTAGATCAGTACCCCGATCATGATATTTGATAAAGAGAATACCAGGTGAATAGTATGATGAATGTGATATTGACCCGTACCCAGATTTGGGATGCCGTACGACGGATTTACGTACGAGCTATATTGATGATTGATCCGCACTCTTGATTTGGGATGCCTGATTATAGATATGGTATCAGATATGATATTATTGAGGCGGGATCACCGACTATACATATACAGGTATGTATATGTATCGACTCAGATGATAGGCGGTTTTCTTACATGTAGTTCAGCTTGTTAGTTCAGCTGTATAGTTTAGTATAGTTGTTAGATTAGATTAGACTCCTACCTATTTCAAAACTAGCGGATCGTGGGTATTTTAAAAGACAGGTCAAGGGATCTACGGATATTTCAAAATACGTATCCTTTCTTAAAAACCACCGTAGCCCCTATTTTCAAAACCCCGCGATTCGTGTTATTTCAAATGGCACCATTGTTTAATATTTAGCTCCCGCTCATTTTGGTTGTTCGCTCCGCATCGCATACTTACATTGTTATTTCATATTGCATTGTTGACATTATGCTGTTAGGACACCAGCACCATTACCGATGATGCGTATGTACCACATACACTTACTTGCCGGCTCACACACATCTTCATCGGTAATTGCCATGTCACGTACACCTTAGAAAATATTATTGCTTAACTTAGATTGATAGCTAGTAGTTTGACATAATATTTGTGTACATACCTTATATGCTAGCTTAGATATTGTAGTTATTACTTGTCGCTTCATGCATACTGTTATTCATTGTTATGCCGTATTCATGGATTCTCATGCTTATATTCATGGTTTTACATGCTATTGATGATTCGGATTTCCATGATATTTTCTGGATTTGGAGGAAAACCGCAAAACATATATAAACTGCTTTCTCTCTTTTTAAATAAAAATACGGTTTTCCCATGATGTATGAGTCGTCCACCATGAGTTTGCTGATGGATTTTGAGACCCGATTCGAGGAGATGGATGAACCGTTTCGGGTACATGGTGGGCCCGGTAAGGTACCCAGGGGCAAGAAGGTCGTGTTGCTGACGTTGAGCCTGGCAGGGGAGCACTACCTACGGGTGATATTACCCGACGCGTCGGATATCCGGAGGATACCGTCGTGGTCTTGAGATGGATGGTAGGGGCCGGTCTGGACTGACGGCGCCCTAGATATTGAGATTGAGACATTGAGATTTCGAGATATTGAGGTACTAAGATTTAATGATACAGGCCAGTCCGAATAGCCGGAGCCTGAGATTTTGAGATATTGAGATTTATGTTTTGTGTCGATGCTAGACACTGTTGATGCTGATTTCATTTATGATACCTCATTTTAAAAATACAAAGGAAATCTCACTAAATTATGAAAACAGTTTCTTCATTTACATGTATTCTGTTTTCATGCATTCATACCTCATTCATATGATATATTGCTACCTGAGGCACTGACACGAGCACTTGGTATTACCGTTGCTTAGAGGTATACCCTAGCCATTGTTATAGGCTGCATGTTATATATATATTTGAGGATATATTATGATCTTTGACCTAGGATTGCGTTATTTATGCGATTTCTGTGCGTAGATGTTTTTCTACTCACGAGTTGGCAACTCACCCCCGTTGTGCCACAGTTTTTGCAGGTTTCGCCGTACATGTTTCATTACGGCTTTGCTGGCACTATTTCCATTTCCGGGTGACTTGCTAGTAGGTGGGTTTATTTGTATCGTATCCATCATTACATCTTGTATATTATTATTCAGTTGTATCTAGAAGTTCCGTCAACCAAACATGTATTTATTTTTGAGATAGAGACCAGTGATGTTATTCTTTCGACCTTAGAGTCGCGCGTTGTATTTCTGTGGATTTCTTGTTGTTTTGCGTTTCCTTTTGAGTTTTGATCCTTGCCCTTGGCGTTGTATATTATATTACTTGTGTGGTTGTGACCGTCGATTGACGAAGAGCTAGCTCCCGCTTGGGGATACCTTTTTATTGATTTCGTATACTATTCATGTTGTATCCCGTTTGGGGGCCAGTATTTACAAAGGAGACGCTGCCGAAATTTTCGGGAAATATTTGATGTTTTTTTAAAAAACCGCATAATTCGGCTTATGCTATTAAAACTACTTGTTTTAAATTGGTTTTCCTTCACTCTACTACCTTTCTTGGTTTGGATTTCTGGGTTTTCGGCTTACTTAGATTACGTACACCTCGAGACGTTCGTAGTTTAAGTGCCGGTCATATTCCGTACTTTCGGGACGAGACAAGCCTACTTGCAGGGTGCGGGGCAGCTTCCCGTTAGAAATTTTTTTCTAATGGGAAAGATGATGAATGTATATATGTCAAGTGCGTACGTGATAGGTGCGCACATGCCAAAACGCGCACCCAGCAAGGTGCGCGCCTGGCAAAGGGCGCACATGACAAGTGCGCACCTGCCGAGACGCATACCAAGCAAGGTGCGTGCTTAGTAAGGGGCGCACATGACAAGTGCGTACCTGCCGAGACGCGCACCTAATAAGGTGTGCACTTGGCAAAGTACGAGAGAGTGAATGGGGCCAAAGGATCCCGAATGGGCCAAAAGGTCCAGTAAGGTGCGCACTTAGAGAAGCGTGCACCTAACAAGATGCACACCCGGGCCGGTGCGCACTTGGCTTGATGTGCACCCAACGGGGTGCGCACCTAGCCAAGTAGGCACCTAGCATGGTGCAAGTAGGGTCAAAACCCAATGAAGCAACAGATCAAAAACACAAAGATTTTGACTTTTGAAGATTAAAAGGGGCTCTTTCCCCCCTTTTTTGAGGCCTCCTGACGTGCGCACTTTGAGAAAAACAAAGGAGGAAGGAGAAAAAGACTTGCCCAATAAAGAGTGGTTCAAAACTCAAGATTTTGTTTTTTGGGGAATTAAGATTAATATTTTTTTGTTGTCTCCTTCTAATCACCATGGGGGGTCTTTTATAGGCTTACATCTTTTAAATTTAGCCCCATGGCTTATACAAAAATTGGTTTATTGTCTATTAAAAACAAAAATTACATTTAGTTTTTCTTTTCTTTTCTTTGGCGGCCCCCTCTTCATGCTTGGGACTGACTCGGGCTCGGGCTCGGGTTTGGGCTTGGGCCCACTTGGCTTTTGATTTTAATTTTGGCTCCGACTTTGAGCTTGATTTTTGAGTTTGGCAACGGAGTGTAAATTTTTACCCCAACAGCAGCATGTGTATGTTCCGCGGTATATTCACGATACAAAACTTCGCCTAAGTGACTTTAGAATATATGTCTTGTCATTCCTTCTTTGATTCCATGCATTCTTTTGTTCCGGTTGCTATGTTCTTACCAATTCCTGTTTCTTATTCCAGCCACTATGCCTCCGAAGACTACGAGGTCCCAGAGGGCTGCCACCAGAGATGAGATCAGGACGGGTTCGTCCGAGATGAGGACCGACCAGGACAGTACGCCTACCACTCAAGAGCAGGTTGATCCTCCTTCTCCAGGCAGGATTGCTAGGCTGGAGGCGAGTATTCAGGATTTTCACTAGATGGTTGGATCATTGGTTGAAACCAGCCGAGCATAGAGGTCAGATATTATTCCGCCTACTACAGGGACCGTGGTACTATCTACTGCTCAGACAGTTGTACCCGCCGCTACCATGACTATCGAGGTATCACTTCCGAAGTTCATGAAATTAAAGCCTTCGGTGTTTACCGGGACAGACGCAACAGAGAATTCTCAGTCGTTCCTCGATAGGGTGGCCAGGATTAGTCGTTCTTTGAGGTGTTTTGATGCGAGATCAGTTGAGCTTACTACAGTAAAACCTCTATACAGTAATATCCTTGGGACCGGGGAAAAATATTACTATAGGGGGGTTATTCTTAAGTAGAGTTTTATATATAAAAATTAGATTTTTTTTTGAAAAAATAGTAGTCAAAATTCTTAGACCTTCAAAATTCATATAGACCTTCAAACTTATTAACAAGTCAAAATTCTTAGACCTTCAAAATTCATATAGACCTTCAAACTTATTAACAAGTCAAAGTACTTTATGTCATCTTAAGTTCAATTGTGTAGTTAAGTAATTTATGTCATCTTAAGTTCAATTGTAATAGCCAAGTAATTTTATGTATTTTTTATATATATAAAAAATTATTTAAAATTTAATGCCAATTTATTACTATATAGAGGTAAATTAGTACAGGCGGGACTTGGAAAAAGTATGGAATATCACACTGTGGAGGTTATTCTTATTTATAACTGGTCCCGAGTCGGGACCGGGACTTTTTATCACTATAGGGAGGTTATTCCTATATAGAGTATTCCTATACGGAGGTTTTACTGTAGTTTCTGTATGGAGGGTCTTGTCCAGACTTAGCGTGAGTCTGTTGAGAGAGGCTGAAGCGCTGGTCTTCCTCCTATGACATGGGATGAGTTATCGATGGTTTTTCTTCCTCGTTTCCTTCTACAGAGCATCAGAGATGCTCGAGCTCGCAGTTTTGAGTCTTTGCGCAAGACTCCTGGCATGACCGTGCTCGAGTATGATCTCCGGTTCATCGAGTTATCTAGATACACTCCTTATCTGGTTGACACCGAGGAGAAGCGAGTCAAGAGATTTGTGCGAGGTCTTGATACACAGTTGTTCCTCTCTAAAGGCACCCAACACTTTGACACTTATGTAGCGGCGATGGACACGGCCATGCTGATGGAGGAGCGTATTACCGAGACCACGGATGTTCCAGAACCGAAACGGGTTCATGCCGGTGTATCGGTTTCCGGGCAGTTTGGTAGAGGTATGGCAGGCAGAGGCTGCGGCGGATTCTTTCTAGGCTGTGGCAACGGCAGAGATTTGATATGGGACCAATTATTTAGCTTTTACCTGCAGGGTCAGCAGCCTTCACAAGGATGTTATCAGTGTGGGAGTCCATACAATCTCGTCAGGTATTGTACTGTAAGACATCAGGGCGGGGCAGTAGTTCCACAGGTCACTTTACCTCCTTCACCTCCTCCTCTGCGAGCATTGGCTCCTCCGCCCATCGCTACTCCGTGCCAGACAGATGCTCAGAGCGGCCGTGGTCGTGGTGGTCCTGTTCAGAGGGGACGAGGCGGCAGAGGTAGAGGGCATCAGGGTGCTGATAGGGGTCAGGCCAGAATTTTTGCTTTAACTCCTCAGGATGCGCATGCATCGAATGCTATTGTGACAAGTACTCTTTCCGTGTGTTCTTTCGATGCGTGTATATTGTTCGACCTTGGATCCACACATTCTTATGTATCCACATACTTTGTACCGAGATTGGATCGAGATTCGTCCCTGTTAGATCAGCCTCTAGTTATGCTTACTCCTGTAGGAGAGTCTTTCATCGCCCGACACGTGTTCTGGTCATGTTCCATTCGGATTAGGGATATGGATTCATCTGTCGATTTGATCCTTCTCGATATATTAGACTTCGACGTTCTGCTCGGCATAGATTGGTTAGCCGCTTGTTATGCGTCTGTGGACTGCCGTGAGAAGGCGGTCAAATTTTGTTTTCCGGGAGAGCTAGTTCTGGTTGTGCAGGGGGACCGCAGTGCCGTCCCTCACAGTCTGATTTCTGCTCTTTGCGCTAGTCGGCTCTTGAGGAAAGGATGTCGGGGATTCTTAGCTTATATTCGAGATGCTGGAGCCACAGAGGCCCCGTTGGACCAGGTTCCGATTGTGAGAGAGTTTCCCGATATGTTTCCTGATGAATCACCTGGGTTGTTGCCAGAGCGCGATTTTGAGTTTTGCATCGATTTGATCCCTGGCACGGGGCCTATTTCTATACCGCCCTATCGGATGGCCCCGGTAGAGCTTAAAATGCTCAAGGATTGATTGCAAGATTTTCTTGGTAAGGGACTTATACGACTGAGTGTGTCGCCTTGGATAGCTCCTGTTCTGTTCGTTAAGAAGAAAAACGGTAGCATGAGATTGTGTATCGATTATCGTTAACTGAACCGAGTTACAGTGCGGAATAGGTATCCTTTACCTCGCATTGATGATTTATTTGATTAGCTCAAGAGAGCGGGATACCTTTCGAAGATTGATTTGCGGTCAGGTTATCATCAGTTGCGGGTCCGGAATGATGACATTCCGAAAACTGCTTTTCGGATGCACTACGGGCATTACGAGTTCATGGTGATGTTGTTCGGGCTCACCAATGCCCCGCCTGCATTCTTGGATTTGATGAACCGGATTTTCAAGCCGTTTCTCGACCAGTTTATCATCGTATACATAGATGACATTCTGGTCTATTTCAGGAGTCGATAGGAGCACAAGAAGCACTTGAGAATTGCATTGCAGACATTAAGAGAGATCCAGTTGTTTTCCAAATTCTTGAAATGCGCTTTCTGGCTTGATAGTGTGACTTCTTGGGTCACGCGGTTATGAGAGATGGTATACCAGTGGATACGAAAAAGATAGAGGCAGTGCAGTATTGGCCCAGATCCGTTTCAGTGACCGAGGTTCGCAGGTTCTTGGGCTTGGCCGGTTATTACCGTTGTTTCATAGAGAATTCCTCTCGTATCGCTGCACCGATGACCGGGCTTGTTCGCACCTGTTCAAGTGCACACCTACATACATGGTCACTTGATGAGCAAGTTCAATTGACTTGCGTACTTATACACATGCACACCTAATAAAATGAGTTCAAATGATTTGCGCATCCGTATACATGCGCACATATGTAAGTGCGCACGCATGATATGAGCGCACATGCAACAAGTGCGCATATGATAGGTGCGCACATGCACGTGCAACGCACGGACGCAATGCGCACATGATCAACAACAAACGCAAATACAAACGCATTCCTTGAAAACAGACGCTTATTAAAAAAGAAATAAATCATGATTAATAAGAAATTAAATCTTTAATTAACAGTAAAATATAATGTTGATTAAATAGCTTAACCAAAAGATCTGTGGATTAAAAATCCAACGGTGCGCTTGTCGCCCTTAATTGATATAAATCAATTAAATTTTTTAAAATCAATCTAAAATCAGATTAAGATAGAAACAAACCAAAACAAACCGAACAAACCCTAATTTCTTCTCTCCTATAAATAGAAGCCTTATATGAAGAAATGGAAAAAGGAAAAACTCTCCACAAGCTGGAAAATATCAAGACTTTTCTTTCGTCGAAAAATTGCACAAGGTCGAAGAAATAAAAAGAAAAATTCTCTTTTCTTTAAAAGCTTTTGCTTTTATACAGAAGCATTTCCTTCTTTGCGAATCCATTGATTCGCCATTAAAAGATTAAATGATCTTAGGGTTTGTCTCTCGTTCATAAAGTTCATACTTTTGCGAGAGATTGATCTTAAGATCTAATATATATATATATATATATAATGTGCATAAAAAAATACATGAATACTCAACTCAAAAACAGATGAAAACTAGGGTTTTCGTTTCTCGGAAAATAAGAGAAGAAAAAAAGAAAGTAAAACAGAAGCCATTGCTTCCTAGTGACAACTTTTGCTTTCTGATGAAATAAGTGCGCACCCAAACCAGCGTGCACTTAAAAAAATCTGCCTATAAAGGCATGTGCATCACGTGGAAATCATGTGTGCACACTTAACAAAATCTGCCTATAAAGGCATACGCATCACGTGGGACTAATGTGTGCGCACTTAATAAGGTCTGCCAATAAAGGCATACACATCATGTTACCCTCACGTGTGCGCACTTCATGAAAATTGCCTATAAAGGCATGCTCATCATATGATACATGCAGACGCAACATCTTTGCAATAAAACAGTGCGTTGTTACGTGCAACGCACGCGCGCACCCTTTCAAATGAAATAAACGGGCATGTGCGCATCTATATACGTGCGCACTTGTACCACAAAGTATCATTTAATCACTTAAACAAGTATAATTAAATGCTGGACCCCTGTTGATCAAAATATCAATAAACCCAAGTGATTTTAGTCTCAAAGATGTCCGAAAATCCTTTAAAATATTTCTAAGTTGATCTTACTCTCATACAAAACTGACGTATCCTTAGTTAAAATAAATTGAGCCCAAATACTCATATATTTAAGTTGATCTTAATCTCAAACCAGATTAACGTTCCTTAAATAAAAATAAAATATTCTTTGAACTAACGGAACATAAAACCTAAATTCATAAATATACGGATTTGGACTAATCCATGCCCCACGGGCGATGACATAAAATAGTCTTCGTATACAATCCATGGGCAACCATAATAAACAAAATAACATACGACACGAAGGGAACTACCGAAGCAGGAGAAAGTGGTTATCGCAACGCGATAACGTAATTAACTGCAGGGGCACAATCAAAAACCCCACACAAATGAAGGGGAATCCGATAAAGTTTGCTATATCGGCCGTATCTATCCAAACCTTCGATATATGGTGCCATAAATCAACTTCGTATCTTCAGAGAGATGGATGGATATGCCTAAATAGTATCTGCCTCCAAATTCAGGCAAGACGATCCATCCCAATTCGTCTATGTTTTCGGTGGTAAACAGGGATGACCCGGTAGGGAATTCCGTTTCTAAGGACTGAGGCACGTGAGCAGAGTTTTCAGTGGTTGAAGACTCGTTTGACGACTGCACTAGTTCTATCTTTGCCTTCAGGTTCAGACGATTAGGTTGTTTATTGTGATGCTTCTAGGGTGGGTCTAGATTGCGTGTTGAGCAGAACTACCCTACTCATGATCTAGAGATAGCCGCGGTGGTCTTTGCACTTAAGATCTGAAGACATTATTTGTACGGCGAGTCGTGCCAGATCTTTACGGACCACAAGAGCCTAAAGCACATCATCCAGCAGCGGGATCTGAACTTGAGGTAGCGTCGTTGGATGGGACTCGTAAAGGACAATGATTGTGAGATCTTTTATCATCTGGGTAAGGCCAATGTTGTAACCGATGCTTTGAGTTGGAAGTCTGGAGGTAGCTTATCTCATTTGAGCACAGTTCATACGCAGTCTTCTGCGGATTGGTAGGTGTTCTCCGCCGGAAGACGGACCGGGACGTTGGGACGTCTGGCCTAAATCCTGGGGGCAGATGCTATTTGGATTTATCCTTCCACCTCTCCGAATATGCCAAGTTGATTTATGGCACCGTATATCGGATGTTTGGATAGATGCGGCCGTTGTAGCAGATTTTATCAGATTCTCCCTTATTTGTGAGGGTTTTTTTTTATTGTGGGGACGCTCTTCCCTGCAGGTGCAAGCCCTGTAGTTAATTACGTTACCGCATCGCGCGATAACCACTTTCTCCTGCTCCGGAAATTCACTTCGTGCCGTGTGTATGTTTGTTTTATTTTGGTTGCCCGTGGATTGTATATGGAGACTATTTTTATGTTGTCGCTTGTAGGGCGTGGATTAGTCCAAATCCGTATATTCTTAGATTTGTGTTTGGTTTGATTTAAGGATCGTTAATCTAGTTTGAGATTAAGATCAACTTAAACATATGAGCATTTGGGCTCGATTGTTTTAGTTTAAGGATATCGCGGTCTAATATCGCCATGTTTGAGGAGAAATGTTAGTTTAAGGACGTTTCGGTCCTTTGTCGCCGTATTTGGGGGCGAATATTAGTTTAAGGACATTTCGGTCCATTATCGCCGTATTTAGGGGCGAATGTTAGGTTAGGGATATTTCGGTCTATCATTCACCCTGTGCGCACGTTTATTTGTTACGTGGCAGAGTGAACAATGGAGATATGGAATGTGCCCAATTTGGGGCACGATCCGATTTGAGACGTGCACTTTAGTTTGGAAGTGTATCAATGAAAGAAGTTGTTGGTCGTCGGGACCCGCCACCTCTATGAAGACGTTGAGGAATTATAACGGCATATATTAGAGGTGTGAACAGATGTACTCTCGAACCAAATCTCGTATTTGAGGGAGAATGGTGTGATGGACCTAAGAATCGTCAGTCATATTTGAGACACGATTAACTTAGGAGACATTAGATGAATATCAGTTTGGATATCATCGATGGGAGATCATTAGTCATGTTTGAGACTAAGATCGGTTTGGATATCAATTTGGATATCATAAATATATGCTTAGCCAATTTCGGCTAAAAATGTTTTGTTTGGTTTAAAGACCGTTAATCTAATTTAAGATTAAGATCAACTTAAACATATGAGTGTTTGGGCTCAATTTATTTTTAACTAAGGATACGTTAGTCTTATTTGAGACAAAGATCAACTTAGCAACATTTAAGGATCATTAAATTTTAGTTGAGATCCAACAACAGAGCATTTGGTCTCAGTTGCAAGACTTTAGCAACTTAGCCAATTTGGGCTTTAATCTGCTTAGTCTCCCCCCTTTATTGAAAAAGTGCTAAGCACTAGCTTGGGCTTTGTTTATTCAGTCCCGCTTTTTTTTATGCAAAAAGTGCCGAGCACTTATACGAGTTCTGACGTCCACATATAAACATGTGGAGCTTTCAGTCAAGGGCATTGCCCAATAAGTGTTGAGCACTTTACTCATTTTGTATTTATATGGAGTGCTAGGCGCTTTTTATGGCGTCTACGTGGAGAACACGTGAGGCGTTGGGCGCTGCCCAATGAGTGTTGAATACTCAGCCGTTTGGCTCTCTCTTTTTCTTATGGAGTGCTGAGCACTTTATGGCGCCCTCGTGATTTTCATGTGCCGCGCCGGGCGCCGGGCGCTGCCTCATGAGTGCTAAACACTTCTTTTTTGCGACTTCCACGTGAGGAGCACGTGAGGCGCTAGGCGCTTTTAGAGGCGTCTACGTAGGAAGCCCGTGGGGCGCTGAATTCCTTTCTCCTCTGTTGATGGCATTTTTGACCATTAATGATCACCACGATCTTTGTTTTGAAGATCTAGAATCTAGCTTCATTTTTAAGAACTAAGTTCTTTTGTAAGAACTAGGTTTCTCTTGTATGCTTTTGTTTTGAAGAACTCAATTTCTGGTTCTTTTCTGAATCTTTGATTCTGAAGAACAAGTTCTTCCCGATGAGAATTAAATTCTCAACTTGTGGGAGATTTGCCTCGCGGATCTCAGATCCAGAGAAAGAACTAAGTTCTTTTAAAAAGGTTAAACCCTTCAATAGGTAAATGAGATATTTTGATCTCTATTTTTTTATTTATCTAGAGTTTTTGAGGAGGGAGATCTTCTTCCTTGAGAATTTAATTCTCTGTTCCTTTTGAAGCTTTCTGTCTCTTTTTTTAGAAGCTTATAGGGGGGGTGGGTTTCTCTCTCTCAGACTGGAAGTCTTGGGTCATTTATATAGTAGAGACAATTTGTTATTAGCTTTGAGGAAATCTCTTATTGAGAGATTCCAATTGATTTGGGGAATTTTACCCACCGTTGGATCTTTGATCCAAGAGTTTCTGTTTTACAGAACATATTTTCTTGTTGTTTTTTTTACCAAGATTGGGGAAATATTTTCTCATATGCAGAGTTTTATTCTGTGAAGTGGTGATTTTTAATCACCATTAGATTTTTAATCCACCAGTTCTCTGTTTTACAGAGAGCAATCTTTCTTATTTTAAAAGGTTGAGGGAATATATTCCCAAGAAATAGAATTTTATCCTATTGTTGGATCATTGATCCAACCGTGAGTAACCTTCTTATTTAGAAAGATTTGGGAGATGTTTTCTCCATTAGATTTTTGATCCAACGACTATGTTTAACAGAGAATATTCCAATTTTTATTGGAGAAATGTAGAATTTAATTCTACAAATATTAACTCGGACGCTGGCGCTCACGTGTTGTGCACGTGGGCGCCGCTTAAGAATTTAATTCTTAAGATGGGCACTTATGTGCTTTGCACATTGGCGTCTGCATGGATAACACGTGAGACGCCTTCTAAGGGTTTGACTCTTTATTCAGAAAGTGCTTCTGTGCTTTGCATATTGGCGCCCGCGTGAGGAGCACGTGAGGCGCCATCATAGGATTTTAATTCTATAAGATTGGCTTTGGCGCTGACGCCCTCGTGGAGAGCACGTGAGGCGCTGTTCATTGAGTTCTAACAGAGCTTTACTCTTTATTAGGTTAAATATTGGGGAAACAAATGCCCCCACCGTTGCGCTCGCGTGGCTCGCACGTGAGTGCAGCGGTGTCGCCTTCTTCCACCGTTTGATCTTATGGGGAGTGGAACCGTCTCCTCAAGTTTTATAAATAGGGCCTTTGGCCCTTAAGATGACTGTCGTTTCGTCATTCTCTTTCTTCTTCCCTGAGAATTTAATTCACTCTTCAGAGCTTAGATCTCTGTTTTTAAAGAAACTATTAGAGTTTTACTCCGTTTCAAGAATCTTGGTAAGGATTCTGACCATTTTTCTCTTGAAAGAGACTCTTTTGTCTTGGATTTCTTTCAACTCATTAACTGAGCTTTGCTATTTTCTTGAGATAATTTTGATAGACCATTAATCTTAAAATATCCCAGGGTTTTACCCTATTACTCTGATTTTTAAGAGTTCTTTGGAGTTTAGTTCCGGTGTATTTCTCATGGAGGTTTTTCTTGGGGAATTGATCCCATTATTTAACTCTAGGTTGTTCTTCAGAGCTTAGCTCTAAGAAGATTTCTTCTTTTGGGAATTTTATTCCCCTTTTTCTTCTCTCTGCAGATTTGAATAATAAAGCCCGTTTCTCGAGAGAGTTTAACTCCATGGTTTAATGGGATTTTTCATTAAATGAGAATCCTTATGGATTCTTATAATGAGTGCTTTACTCATCATTGGTGGGGGTATTACCTCGATTTTATGGGGCCCCTTGTCGCTTTCCCTTTGAACTATGGTGACTTTTACCATGCAGTACAATTCTAGGTGTAATGAAAATGTTAAAGTCTTGAACATCGTGTTGATAATTAACCCCTCCTCTTTTTTTTGTGCAGGTACTATGGCTTCCGATTCCTCCTTCCCCTTCGTTCGTTCGGAGAGTGCTTTCGCCGACGCACCTACAGATCGGGAAGTCTTCGTACTTATTTGGGACTATGACCCAGAGCAAAAGTCTCTTCATCTGTGGGGGTCATGGTACAGTCAAATTATCCGGGGTTGGCGCAGTTTTACTTGCGCAGCGCCTTCGGAACCGATCTCGGCGATCCATTATGCTGACCCGCCACAGGTAACTTACGCAGTAGAAGAGGTTAACTGGATCTCGGAAGGTTGTCTTCAGCCTTCCATGGCATCAATACCAGTGCAACCACCGATGGCCCTGGACATTTTAGGGCGACGCATATGCCAAGGAGAGTCGCGTCCTTGGGGGAAAGTTTACATGATAGGAATGACTCTCCGTCATTCGGCTGGCTATCTGCAGCGGGCTCGAAATATCCTGTCGGCCAAGAAATCGCTGCTACTGAAGACCGGGCTGTATCCGGCGATCTATGCGTCCTTCTTTCACTACCACACTCCTCATGTGTGGTGGGTCATATCTTTTCTGAAATAATGGAACATCCCGACCCATACGTTTCTCTTATCAGATCGGGAGGTTTCAATCTCATTGGAGGAATTTGCGGAGATATCTGGATTACCCGTCAGAGGGGAACATTACGAAGAGATACTTCCCCCTGATGAGTATATCTTTGCTACCAAATCAGTTGTAATGGGTCTTACTCTGGAGAATGTCGTTCAATACCAGTTTCTGAGCTTAATCAAGGTGTTGAACACGTACGAGAGCTTATTCCTAGAGTCTAGTGGACATGGAGTTAGCTTTACAGATTTCATTGCCCGCTTTCTCTGTCCGGAGGCTCTGTCTAAACAAGCTGCGAAGTTCGCCAAACTCGACGACCCGTTCGGATTTGGTCCGGACAACTTACCGACCGCAGAGCCAGATCTAAAGAACTTCTTTATTCCGGATACTCTAGTCGTCCCCTTTGCAGAGATTTCCGCTCCAGACATTAATGAGGAGACGTTCTTCATTGGGTTTATCGGCCTATGGCTGAGTTGGTTTCTCTTCTGATGCACCCCCGCTATATGAGACCATTTGTCTTTTATCCAGCTCATCGCATCGCCGCGGGGACGTGCATGGCCATTGGGGTCACGGGACTGGCTCATTTATATCATGGCCTGAGCTTAGCAGCCGACACTACTCAGCCGGGGGTAATGCCCGTAAATCTCCCATTGCACTACTTCACCTCAAAGATCGAGATGCACGTGCTGGGTGCTTTTGGTGTTCATAAACGACCCCGATTTTACAAAGGCTACAATTTTCCCCGGGTCATGCACCTAGTCGACGCTTCTGCTCTAGACCTAACACAACGGGAGGCTCGGCGATTACTCCTTCGCCCACGCATGGTTGGGGACAGCATGACCTTTGTCGATAAAGTCTCGACCATTGGCAAAGAATCTTCTAAAGTGATCCAACCGTTGCATGATGTTTTCAAGGATGGGGCTTTTGTGTTGAGGGCTCGAGAGGTTGTACACCTGTATTCTATCATGCCAGGTTTTTTGGTATTTAGACAGAATGCCTCGGTGCTGTTTATGAGGTATAACCCATATCGCTTTGCCCAGCAATCGGGTTACAACCAAGGCGTTCCTCTCGAGGCGTTCCTGATTGATTCGGTTGCTATGGAAGAGGGCGTTCGCAGTGCGGCGCATCATTTCATGCGGTTAAATACGGGGTCCTATTTCCTCATCAGCGAGCCGAGTTATATTCCAAAGGCTTCGAATGCTTACGTTGCTTGGTACCAGCATGCAACGGGTGCTGTCATCAAGGAGGAGAGGCGGCTGCTGCTTGATCACAAGGATGCTGTCCCAGCCAGTAATCCAGCGGTCCCACTGAAGCAACGGGCGGTCGTGCTCCCTTCTTTGAAAGAGATTGCCATGGTTATAGCGCCGCGCGCTTTTCCTAGTAAGCCTCAACCAGATGTTCCTGCGACAGCGGTAACCGTGGTGTCTCCTGAATCGGGCGTTGGTTTGGAGATCGGGACCCGCCGTCCGAAGAAACCTATTATGCGAAAGCTCTTATCATCGGCTGTTGGTCCCGGTTCACAGAAGAAGAAGAAATCCTTATTCTTACCTCATGCTCCTTATAGCAAGGGCTTGTGCGAGTATGGCACCAACGACGGTCTGTTTGATGCGCCTATGACCGATACCGATCTTCAGGCTACCATTGAAGCTTCCAAATGACTGGCCCGTGAACAAGCGGCGTTAGTCTCTATTGCGGAGTCCGGTATACTTTGTTTATACTCTCCTGTATATATTCCCTACCCTTTTTTTGAACTTATTACGCTTTATTAACGCTCTCTTTCTTAACAGGCATTTCTGTTGAAGAGGCTCTCTTGGCGTCCCTTAAGACGTTTGAGGAGGAGGAGAGGCTCCGCGCCTCCTTGGGCCTTGGTATGATTCGTTTCGCTACGCCTTTATCTTTAGTTCCTTTTATTCATGACCTGACTCTTTTCTTTATCCTATTAGAGGAACCACCACGACCCAGGTTGTTCCGAGTGTAATGTCAATCCTGAGTGGTGATGAAGAAAGGCCTTCAGAGCCACCGACTACGGCTAAGGCCTTCCCAAGGCTACCACAAGAAGCGTTTCTGAAGCAGCCGATGACGGATACCACAGTGGATCCGATGGCTGAGCCCGATTTGGACGACGATGTCCTCCTGTCAGAAGTTTTGAGGAGATCGGTTCATACAGCCCAGGCTATGAGGAAGCTTAGAAAGCACGCTGCAAGGGAACGTCAGGCTATCTTGGCCGTAGGCGCAGGTTCGAGTAATGCTAAAAGCTCTGGCATTCCTATAGTGGACGTTCCTGTTCCCCGTCGAAAAGAGCGGTCGGGACATTGGGACGTCCGGGCCTGAATTCCGAGTGCAGATGCTAATTGGTGTTATCCGTCCACCTCTCCGAAGATGCCAAGTTTATTTATGACACCATGTATCGAAGGTTTAAACGGATGCGGCCGATATAGCAGACTTCGTCAGATTCCCCTTCGTTGAGGGGTTTTTTGATTGTAGGGACGCTCTTCCCTGCAGACGCAAGCCCCTGCAGTTAATTACGTTACCGCATCGCGGTAACCACTTTCTCCTGCTCCAGAAAGTCACTTCGTGTCGTGTGTGTTTGTTTTGTTTTTCGGTTGCCCGTGGATTGTATACGGAGACTAATTTATGTTTTCTCCCATAGGGCGTGGATTAGTCCAAATCCGTATCTTCTTAGATTTGGGTTTGGGGTTGGGTTTAAGGATACGTTAGTTTCATTTGAGACTAAGATCAACTTAAACGTTTATTAAAGATACGTTAGTCTAATTTTAGACTAAGATCAACTTAACGGGATCGTTTAGATCCAGCAAAAGAGCATTTGGACTCTATTGTTTAGTTTAGGGACATTGCGGTCCAAGGTTAAGGACATCATAGTCCATGGGCTTAGGGACCCCACAGTCCGAGGTTAAGGACATCATAGTCCATGGGTTTAAAGGACCCCACAGTCCGAGGTTCCGAGGTTAAGGACATCATAGTCCATGGGTTTAAAGGACCCCACAGTCCGAGGTTTAGGACATCATAGTCCATGTAAAATCTGGTTGTCGGGACCCGTCACCTCTCTGAAGACGTTGAAGGATTACAACGACATGTATTGGAGGAGTGAAGAGATGTACCCTTGAACTAAGGAGATCTGTAGTCCAATTTGGGACTAAGATCAGTTAATTAGATTATGAGCACATAGGCTCAGTTAAATCTGAATTGAGGACTTATGGCCAACTTGGGCTAAGTCCAATTAGGTTTAAAATGTTGGACATTTGTTTGGGCTGCTGAACATTTGTCTGTGCTTGGCCCTTTTAACAATGCTGAGCATTGATTTGGGTTCTGACAGTATTTTTATCTTTTATTGAGTGCTGAGCACTCATCATAGCTCTGGGTTTGTTAAAGAACAATTTATGTTCTTTCAGCGCACACGTGAGAAACACGTGGCGCGCTTGGCGCTAGCGCCAGTTTATGAGCGCATTGCGCTTCTGCTGAGTAGCGTACATGTGAGGAGCACGTGGTGCGCTTGGTGCTGAGCGCCAGATCATGAGCGCATTGCGCTTTTGCTGAGTAGCGCACACGTGAGGAGCACGTAGTGCGCTTGGCGTTGAGCGCCAGGCCAAATAGCGCAAAGCGCTTCTGTTCAAGTAGCACACATGTGGGAAACACGTGGCGCGCTTGGCGCTGAGCGCTAATCTATGAGCGCAAAGTGCTATTTGTTCAGTGGCGCACACGTGAGGAACACGTGGTGCGCTTGGCGCTGAGCGCCAGTCCAAAAGCGCAAAGTGCTAGTTTATGAGCGCAAAGCGCTATCTGATCAGCTTTATGATCTGAGAAATAAATTCTCGTTTAGAAGAGACCTTGTCTCAAGGTTCTAAGAACAAAGTTCTTATTTTGTAGGAGATATTTCAATCTCTTATTTTGATAAAAGGCTTTTCCTTTATGGATCTGTGATCCTAAGAGAATTGACTTATTCTCCCTCCTTTATTTTATAATGAGATGTTCATGATCTCCTTGTATAAAAGACCTTAGTCTTATAGATCTATGATCTGTGAGAAGAATTATGTTCTTCTTCTTATTTTATGATGAGATCCTTTAATCTCTTTGTGAAAGACCTTAGTCTTGTAGATCTATGATCTTAAAGAAAGAAGTGAATTCTTCTTTTTTTATACGAGACGATTTTGTCTTTCTGTTCTTTTTTACCTTGAAGAAAATCTTCTTCTTCCGAGAGCTTGGCTCTTCTCTCTCAATTTTCTCAAAGTTTATAGGGGGGTTCCTCTCTCTGAGACTTGAAGTCTTGGGTCCTTTATATAGTGAGGGCTGATCAGTTCAATCAGTTGAAGAGATCTTCTCTTTAATTGATTTGGGGATGTTTCCCCCGTTGGATCTTTGATCCAAGAGCTTCTGATTTACAGAAGGCAATTTTCTTGTTTTTAACAAGATTGGGGAATTTTCTCTAAATAGAATTTATTCTGTGTTTTTGGTGATCTTTAATCACCATTGGATCATTGATCCAATGGTGAGCACAATCTTTTTGTTTGGAAAGATTTTGAGGAATCTTTCCTTAACAGAATTTTATTCTGGTCAATTAATGATTTATCATTATTATTGGATCTTTGATCTAACGGTGGGGAACATTTTGTCACGTCCCGAAAGTACGGAACATGACCGGCACTTAAACTACGAAACGTCTCGAGGCGTACGTAATCTAAGTAAACCGAAAACCCAGAAATCCAAACCAAGAAAAGAAGTAGAGTGAAGGAAAACCAATTTAAAACAAGTAGTTTTAATAGCATAAGCAGAATTATGCGGTTTTTAAGAACATCAAAATTTACTGAAAATTTCGGTAGAGTCTCCTTTGTAAATACTGGCTCCAAACGGGATACAACATGAATAGTATACGAAATCAATAAAAAGGCATCCCCAAGCGGGAGCTAGCTCTTCGTCAATCGACGGTCACAACCATACAAGCAATATAATATACAACGCCGAAAGGCGAGGATCAAAACTCAAAAGGAAACTCAAAACCACCAGAAATATAACGAGCGACTCTAAGGTCGAAAGAATAACCAGCACTGGTCTCTATCTCAATAAATACATGTTTGGTTGATGGAATTTACTAGATACAACGGAATAATATTATACAAGGTAATATGATGGGTACGATACAAGAAAAACCCACCTACTAGCAAGTCACCCGAATGAAACTGAGCCCGCAAAGCCGTAATGAAACCTGTACGGCAAACCTGCAAGAAACTGGGGCACAACGGGGGTGAGTTGCCAACTCGTGAATAGAAAAATATCTACGCACAGAAATCGCATAAATAACGCAATCCTAGGTCAATGATCATAATATATCCTCAAAAATGTATATAACACGTAGCCTATAACAAGGCTAGGGTAAATATCTAACCCGAGTGTAATCTCATGTGCCCATGTCAGTGCCTCAGGTAGCAATATATCATATGGATGATGTATGAATGCATAAAACAGAATGCATGTACTGAATAAAACTGGTTTCATAAATCAGTGAGATTTCTGTATTTTAAAAGAAATGAGGTACCATATATGAAATCAGCATAAAACAGTGCCCAGCATCGACACAAAACAAGTGTCCAAATACCTCGATATCTCTGTGTCACAATCTATGTACCTCAAGTCTCAATATCTAGGGCGCCGTCAGTCCAGACCGGCCCCTACCATCCATCTCAAGACCACGACGGTATCCTCCGGATATCCGACGCGTCGGGTAATATCACCGGTAGGTAGTGCTCCCCTGCCAGGCTCACATCGTCATCATCACGCGCTTCTTGCCCCGGGGTACCTTACCGGGTCCACCATGTACCCGAAACGGTTAATCCGTCTCCTCGAATCGGGTCTCGAAATCCATCAGCAAACTCATGGTGGACGACTCATACATCATGGGAAAACCGCACTTTTTATTTTAAAAGAGGAAAAAGGTTTATTTATGTTTTTGCGGTTTTCCTCCAAATCCAGAAAATCTCATGGAAATCCGAATCCAAAACCTCAATAACACGTAAAATGGTGAATATATGCATGAAAATCCATGAATGCGGCATAACAATGAATAACAGTATGCATGAAGTAGCAGGTAATAACTACAATGTCTAAACTAACATATAAGGCAAGTACACTAATATCATGTCTAACTATTAGCTAACAGGCTATGTCAAGCAATAATATTTTCTAAGGTGTACGTGACATGGCAATTACCGATGAAGATGTGTGTGAGCCGGCAAATAAGTGTACGTGGTACATACGCATCATCGGTAATGGTGCTGGTGTCCTAACAGCATGATATCAATAATGGAGTATGAAACATAAAATAAGCATGCGATGCGAAGCGGACCACAAAAGAAGAGCGGGAGCTGAAAACTAGACGCAACTATAACTAATCTGCATTAATCTAATATAAGTCCTACAAATGGTGCCTTTTGAAATAACACGAATCATGGGGTTTTGAAAATAGAGGCTACGGTGTTTTTATGAAAAGATAAGTCTTTTGAAATATCCGTAGGATCCCTTGGGCTGTCTTTTAAAATACCCACGATTTGTTAGTTTTTGAAATAGGTAGGAGTTTAATCTAATCTAACAACTACACTAAACTATACGGCTGAACTAACAAGCTGAACTACAGGTAAGGAAACCGCCTATCATCTGAGTCGATACATATACATACCTGTATATGTATAGTCGGTGATCCCGCCTCAATAATATCATATCCGATACCATATCTATAATCAGGCATCCCAAGTCAAGAGTGCGGATCAATCATCAATATAGCTCGTACGTAAATCCGTCGTACGGCATCCCAATCTGGGTACGGGTCAATATCACATTCATCATACTATTCACCTGGTATCCTCTTTATCAAATATCATGATCGGGGTACTGATCTACGTCTAGTACCATACTGATACCGCCTACGTATGCATGGACGTGTGTGAAACACTACGTCAAGGACCCGCTACAACGTCATGTCGTATCTCAAATACGAACCCTGCTATATCACCGATCTCACGGCCTCAAATCAAATCTCATCGACTCAGCTCAATCCCAAGTATCATCCTCAAATCCGTATGTGAACCCATAGTCCCATACCCATGTGAACCCATAACTATAAGGAATCCCATGAGCACATATCAATAGGAATGTATGCAAGTATGTATGTGTGTATGTGTAGTGCAACACTACCCTAGGGTTCGCAACACTAAAGTAATCCAACACACCAATATCCATCCTAAGCATCGTTATTAATCCCAAATAACATATAATAATTGTTGGTGTGTATACGCATCCGTATACACCACCACGGACTGCGGGGGTGCTATACGCCATCCACCCGACTTCTCCCCGTAGATATAAATCTACTCACCTGGTCCTCGCTAGCCGGCGCCGACGTCGCCACGCGCTTGCTTGTCGTCTCGAAGTCCACATGGGGGTACTTACATATCATAACGCACCATATCGCATTAAAACTAAATTCGAAATCGAAACGGCATACGAAAATCAAATCGGCACGCGTATCACGCATAGGTCCAAACCTATCGCCTACGCATGCAAGAATAGTCAAACCAACCCTCGATGTCGATGTACAAACGTCAAACCATCGAGAAAAATCCAATCACACTCATTTGCACAATTACAAGCACTAATTATTATATAAAATAGCTTACAATTCCCAAAAACCCCAATTTCACTTAAAAAGTCGTTTTTCCGAAAATCTAGCAAGCACAATTCGCCGTTTTTGTACAAAACATCATGTTTAAATGAATGTAGCGGCCAATATACTTATTAAATATCTTAAATAAGTCATAGAAACAATTTCCGGAATTTAATCTCATTAAATTCCAAAAACCCTAATATTCTAGTTTACAAAATACCCTTTTTAACAATTTCATAGCAAAAATGCACAAACTACAATTTAGGTTGGATTTCCATGAACTAAAGTGTTAAACTACACTTAATAAATTTAATAATATGATAAAAACCCTAACCATATTTTTAATCTCATATTTCGAATTAAATCAAAAAAACTAGTTTGCAACAAAAAGTTTAATTGGACATTTTTCAAGTAACAACTTGTAATTAACAACTAGATTAGTTTTCTACAAAACTAAATATGTTAATCCACCTCACTAAACCATACACAATCAAACACAACTCATTTCCACAACAAACCCTAACTTGAAATCTTTAATCATGCAATTAAACTCACATAACCCAAATTAACACTTAATTAACTTAGCTTTAAGAAATTAAGTAACAAACTAAGCAAAAAGTTTAGAATTATACCCAAAAACATTTGAAGATCCACAAGCATCCATGGCCCTCCAAAATGCTCTCTTTTCACAAGGATCCATGCTATACGAGCTAAGCTAAAATGGGTAGGAGTCGGATTTGGGTTTTGGGATTTTTTTGATGGATTTTGGGGCAATTTTTGATGAAGTTTTGAAGAGAAAAGAGAAGGGAAATGAGGGGGGGCTGTTGCTGCAGTAGGAGAGGGGAGGGCTGCTGGAATTGGAGTGGGAGAGGAGAGAGAGGGAGGTAGAGAAAGTGGGGGAAGAAGTCAAAGTCAATTCAAGGTCAAAGGTCCACCTCATTTCTCCATTTTCTTTTCTTTTCTTTCATTTCTTTCCTTTGAAATTCAAGTGGGGAAAATAAATGGGGGCTGCTGAATTCTTCAAGGGGAGAAGTAAATGGGAGTGTGTGGATGTGGGTACGGGTGTGGGGTGATGAAAAATGATAAATATAATACCCCAAACATCCATTTACGCTAAAAAAAGCCTTTTTTCTTCAATAATTTCTAAACCGTTTTGGCAAATGATTTCATTCCAAAAACCACATGATAAAATTTTATTTAATGTTTTATGATGCACAAAATTTGTTTCAACTCATTCCAATTTGTAATTTTCCCTAATTAAATGTATTAGTGACGGCTTAAATAATAATAAAATAATATTTTTTTCAGAAAATTTGAAATTTCACCAGCGGCTCAATAAACACCAAATAATAGCAATTACATAGCTAGAATATGTATATTTAATTTTTATAATAAGATATTTGTATTTTGACTTTTTACAGAAAACCCCCTTATTTTACCGATTTTTTTGAAATTTCACTGAAACGATTTTCAAAACGTTACACATTTAGTTCCAGCGCTAGCGCACTCGTGCTTTGCACATGATGCGCTGCTTCAGAGCGCTGGCGCTTTTGGCACACTTAGCTCTAGCACACTCGTGCTTTGCACGTGGTGCACTGCCTCAAAGCGCTGGAGCTCTTAGCGCACTTAGCGCTAGCGCACTCGTACTTTGCACGTGGTGCGCTGACTCAGAGCGCTGGCGATTTTATGAAGCGCTGCTTCATTTCAAATTTTGAAAATTTGAACAGAGCTTTGCTCTGATTGGGAGAAACAAATGCCCCCCCACCATTGCGCTCACGTGGCCCACACGTGAGTGCAGCGGTGGCAGCATCTCTGCCTTTGGATCAACTCAGAAGTTGAAACGGCTCTTTATGCTTATAAATAGGACCCTTGGCCCTTGAGATGATTTCTGTTCATCTTCTTACTTTCTGAGAATTTTTATTCTCCTTCAGAGCATAGCTCTTCATCTTAAGAATTTTCTTAAGGACAGAACTCTGTCAGAATTTAGGTAAAGATTAGATTTTTAAAGGATCTTTTAATAATCTAGGGTTTTACCCATTAACAGAGCTTTGCTCTTCATAGATCTTTTGATCTAAAGAAAACCCTTTTTTAGGGTTTCATTAACAGAGCTTTGCTCTCTTGAAATCATAGATCTAAAGAGATCTTTCTTCGGGTTTCTTAACCCATTAATAGAGCTTTGTTCTTTTTAAATCATGTAGATTTATTAATCTCTTATGAAGAACTCTTAAGAGTTTGTTCATGGATCTTGAAGATCTCAGAATTTTAATTCATTAAAAAAATTTATTTCAATTTTTCTGTTGGGTTATTCCATCATTTTTACAGAGCAAGGCTCTTAGAATTCCTTGAGAATTTTTTAATTCCCCTCATAATTGACTTTGACAGGTGTCATTCCTGTCTGCAGAGCATTGCTCTCGAGGAGTTTAAATCCTTGGCCCGAGGGACCTTTTTATTAAATGCGAAATCCTTTTTAGGATTTCTTTCTTAATTGCACAGAATTAAATTCATTGGGTGATTTAATTAGCACTTATTTCCTCCTTGGGGATATCAAGAGTTGTTTAAATCCCGTGTCTGTTTCAATAAGCTTTTCTTAATCAGTCTGTCCACTAACTCTCACTGATTTTCCTTTTCAGACGTTATGGACACTCATATGTATGATATCAACGGGATTATTTCTTATGGAGACATTCGCGCGTTCGGTAGTTCCCAAAACCATGAATTCACAAATGCCCAGTGTGCTGAAATTATGGGTCGCTTTGATGCATACAATGGTCGACTGCTTCCTCATCGTTCCTCTCTCTTGAAGCTTATTGTGGGAGCGATCTGGGGAGCACTTCCTCTATTTTATGCCGGCATGCCGCTTAAGGCATTGGACGACGCCGAAGATAAGTTGCACTCGGTGTATCTGATGAGCTTAATCTCAAAGAAAAGGCGACACAACCTTGTTGATATCCTGCATCAAGCTTTTCAGCAGGCGGCGATACACGCTGCCTATCGAAGGGTGGAGGACATCAGTGGGGATCTTGATGCTTGTGATCGTGAAAGGATGCACACGAAGATGGTCTGAGAGGCCCAAAATTTTTTGGACGGCCTCACCTTTGAATTTCTTAATCCATGTCCTGGATTTGATGTCGTGCCTTTGTAAACATTCTAATTATGTTTTTGTTTACTGTTTTCCTCAATGTAAGCATTTTCTGAAGTATGAATAGCAAGCCTTTTCATTTCCATATGTTTATTTTATACATCAAACTTTTTCGCACATGCATGAATGGGTATGCCTTGAACACTTAACTGAATGCGAATCAAATGTTCTCCTCACTGTCGCTTTCTTCTCTTTGGTGTGTCATCACCATGTGATTTTAGCACGTGTGGCCTGTAGATAATAAGTGAACATTTTATCTTAGCCTCCTTTTAGGGTAGCGATGGCTTAGGAAGCAGGTTCAGGTCTGCTGCCTAAGACTTTTCAACTGTATGAGCCGTGAGGGTCTCATAAAGACTTTTCTCCTCGCGAGTCGAGAGGATCTCGTAGGTGTATTTTCTCCTTAGGAATCGTGAGGATTCCTAAGGGTGTTTTCTCTTGAGAGTCGTAAAGATCTCACAAGAGAATTTTCCTCCCTTACGAGTCGAGAGGACCCGTAAGTGATTGATGAGGTTGACATTATTCGTATTTTAATGGGGTCAGAGGTTGACATTACCCGCATTTCATGGTGTCAGGGGTTGACTATCCGCATTTCACGGAGTCGGGGGTTGACTATCCGTATTTCACGGAGTCAGGGGTTGCTCTGGGCGTTTCCCACGGGGTCAGGATTGATTTTACCTGTGTTCCACGGGACCAGAATTTGCTCTGGCTGCTTCCCACGGGGTCGGGATTGACATTAGCCGTGTTCCACTAGACCAGGATTTGCTCTAGATGCTTCCTACAGGGTCAGGATTGACATTAGCCGTGTTCCACTAGACCAGGATTTGCTTTGGACACTTCCCACGGGGTCAGGATTGACATTAGCCGTGTTCCACTAGACCAGGATTTGCTCTGGACGGTTCCTATGGGGTCAGGATTGACATTAGCCGTATTCCACTAGAACAGGATTTGCTCTGGACGCTTCCCACGGGGTCAGGATTGACATTAGCCGTGTTCCACAGGACCAGGATTTGCTCTGGACGCTTCCCATGGGGTCAGGATTGACATTAGCCGTGTTCCACTAGACTAGGATTTGCTCTGGACGCTTCCCACGGGGTCAGGATTGACATTAGCTGTGTTCCACTAGACAAGGATTTTCTCTGGACGCTTCCCACGGGGTCAGGATTGACATTAGCCGTGTTCCACGAGACCAAGAGGGGTTGACTTTATCCGCATTTCACGGAGTCAGGAGTTGACTTTATCCGCATTTCACGGAGTCGGGGGTTGACTCTCGGTTGTCTGTGCACCGCCGAGTCATGGGACTGAGAATTGCCGCGGTTCCACTTTGCTGATGTTGCGTCTGTTGTAATGAGACGAATATCGAGGTGGTCTCTAGGTTGTCCGTGAACCGTCGAGATTCGGAGTATGGACTTTGCCATGGCTCCAAGGTTGATTGTCGCGTCTGAATCCTGTTGGAATAAGGAGGAACGCTGTTGGTGATCTTTAGGCTGTCTGTGAACCGTCGAGATTTGGAGTAGGGACTTTGCCATGGCTCCAAGGTTGATTGTCACGTCTGAATCTTGCTGGAATGAGGAGGAACGCTGTTGGTGATCTCTAGGCTGTCTGTGAACTGTCGAGATTTAGGAGCAGGGACTTTGCCATGGCTCCGCTTGATTGTCGGGTCCAAATCCTGCTGGAATGTGAAAGAACGCTGTTGGTGATCTGTAGGCTGCCTGTGAACCGTCGAGATTTGGAGTAGGGACTTTGCCATGGATCCAAGGTTGATTGTCACGTACAAATCCTGCTGGAAAGAGGAGGAATGCTGTTAGTGATCTCTAGGCTGTCTGTGAACCGTCGAGATATGAGAGTAGGGACTTTGCCATGGCTCCGCTTGATTGTTGCGTCCAAATCCTGCTGGAATGAGGAGGAACGCTGTTGGTGATCTCTAGGCTTCCTGTGAACCGTCGAGATTTGGAGTAGGGACTTTTCCATGGCTCCAAGGTTGATTGTCGCGTCCAAATCCTGCTGGAATGAGGAGGAACGCTGTTGTGGGTCTCCAGGTTGTAGATGCAGCCGTCGAGACTTGGCTCTCCTTCTGATGGAGCCTGGTGGGAAGGTATGGTTCCCTCTTTGTTTGTGCCACTGGATTGTATACAGGGATCGATGTGATCTCACATGTAGGGCAAAAAGTTTCATTTTATATATTTTCTTTCCGCGATGCTCTATCATTTCAGCTTTTATATCGCGAAAGTCGCGATTGCCCAATCATTTCGGCTATTTTTCGCGGTGCCCAATCATTTCGGTTATTTGTTTGCATACATTTTTACTTGCTGATATTGTTGCAAGTTGCCCCATCATTTCGGCTATTTTATATGCATTTATGGCTCGCTGACTTTTCGTTGTGAGTTTGGGATTTGATACCGATTTAGGCATCAGCATCGCTACAACTGGGATATTGCCAGGAGCGAATCATCATTTGCCTTTGTCGGTTCGGAAAAAGGTGGCTTAGTAAACAGGGTTAAGATCCTGTCGACTAAGGCCTTTTGACTTTACGAGCCGTAAGGGTCTCATAAAGGTATTTCTTCCTACGAGTCGTGAGGATCTCGTAGGTGAATTTTCTCCTTAAAAATCGTGAGGATCCTTAAGTGTATGTTCTCTTATAAGTTATAAGGATCTTACAAGAGTGTTTTCTCCTTATATGTCGAGTGGACTTACAAGGGTCGTTCACCGCGTGAGCATATCCCTAGTCGCTGAAGGGACTTTGTTAGGGAAATGTTTATTCGTGCCCGTAGATTATATACATGGGTCAGCATTGAACCGCTTGTAGGGCAGAATCGGAGATTGTGATGGCTTAAGAACAGGTTCAGATCCCTGTAGCTTAAAGCTTTTGAATCCTATGAGCCGTGAGGGTCTCAAAGGGGAATTCTCCTTACGAGTCATGAGGATCTCATAAGTGTAATTTCTCCTTAGGAATCGTGGGGATCCTTAAGTGTGTTGCTCCCTTGTGAGTCGTAAGGATCTCACGCAGGTATTTTCTCCTCACAAGATCGAGATGACCTTGAAAGTGTCTTTTAACGAGGTTGTGCCCTTTCGGGTTTTCACAAAGCTCGCCGGTAGTCCTGCTGTTTTTACTTACGGAGCCCTTTCGGGTTTTCATCCTTGCCCATCTCGCTTATGGACATACCGTTTTCTTTTTATTCTTCTTTTTTTTTCTTTTTTTTTGTGTCAGCCTTGGGATGCTGCGGTCCGTAGTAGTTTATAGACGTCTCGGTCAATGGCCAGTTTTAGGACATAGTGGTCCATCGTTAGTTTAAGGTCGTTTCAGTACGTTTGCCGGCTACTAGTTATAGAGTTTGGGCTTAGGAAGATAGCGAGCGGACATAGGCGTCGTCATCTATCGTTGACCTAGACCATGACTCGTCAGGCGTAGTATTTTTTCAGGAAGCGACCGTTTATTGGCCTGAAAGGTCTTTCACCATGCATGTCCATGAGTAGATAGGCTCCACCCTGGTAAACTTTGTCTATGATGTACGGGCCTTCATAGTTCGGCTAGAATTTCCCTCGTTTGGTACGATTGGGGATCATAGGTCTTTTGACTACTAGCACAAGTTCGCTTTGGCGGAATGTCCTCAGTCTAGTCAACCTTTCGTATGAGCGTGTCATCCTTGCTTTATAAGCCTCCAGGTTTTGTTGCGCCATGAGCCGAGTTTCGTCAAGGGCGTCGATCTCCTCAAGACGAAGATGATCATTCTCTTCGTTCGTCAGCTCATAATGAACTGCCACTCATAGAGAGGGTAGCTCTATTTCCATGGGGAGTGCTACTTCTGTGCCGAACACCAATGCATACGGCGTTGTGTTCGTGGCATTTTGAACGTAGTTCAATACGCCCAGAGAGCTTCATGCAGTCTCTCGTGCCAGTCCTTCTTATTTTTGGACACCGTCTTTTTCATGATCTTCGTCAAGGTCTTGTTAAAGGCCTCAGCTAGACCGTTAGCTCGGGGATTATAGACCGAAGAGTATCTCCAGTCTATATTATGTTGTTGTGCGAAGTGGCTGATTTTATGGTTTCTGTAAGCTGGCCCGTTATCGGAGATAATCTGTTGCGGAGTGCCGAACCGATAAATGACGTGTGTCTTGAAGAAATAGAGGATATTCTCCGTCTTCACTTCTCTTAGTGGTACTGCTTCTGCCCACTTGGAGAAGTAATCGGTTGTTGCCAGTATGAACCGATGCCTTCTGGACGATGCTGGTTCGATGGGCCCGATTATATCAGTTCCCCACATTTCGAATGGCCAGCTAGCCACCGTTGGATGTAGTGGATTTGGATGCTGGTGGATAAAGTTCCCATGAATCTGGCACGAGTGGCACTGCTTCGCGTATTCGAGGCAGTCCTGGATCTTCATGGGCCAATAGTAGCCCATCCTTTTGATCTTTAATTTCATCTTCGGCCCAGCTTGGTGAGAACCGCAGAGTCCGTCGTGAGTTTCTTGGACGACTCTCCTTGCCTTTTCAGGTCCCAGGCATCTTAGCCATGGAGAATCAAATGATCTCTTATACAGAGTATCATTGACGAATGCAAAAGATAGAGCTCGTTTCATGAGCTGATGTCTTGAGGACGCGTCTTCAGGTGTTCGACGGGATTTGAAGTAGTCCATAAAGACTTCTCTCTAATCCTTAGCCTTTTCCTGGCCTTTTATTTGTAAGGCCGTTTGCTCGGTAGCTCCCTTTTCTTTGGACAACTCTGAAGATATTTCTGCCGGTGCAAGAACCCGACGGCTTTGCACAACATCCTCACGTCATCGAGGTTTTCGTCGGCCAATTCTTTAGCGAGCTTGGCTAATGCATCCGCTTTGCTATTTTCCGCACGCGGTATGCTTTCCAGGGTGTAGGAGGGAATTTAAGTCAGCAGTTGATGCACTCTCTCGCCATACTTTACTAATTCTGGTTTGCACGTTTGATAGTCGCCGTTTACTTGACTAACGATCAGTTGTGAGTCTCCGTATATGAGGAGGCTTTCGATTCCCATGTCGACAACGATCTCAAGACCTGCTATCAAGGCTTCATATTCGGCTTCATTGTTCGTCCTCGGCTCTGTCAAGGAAAAGGAAAAGCGCATTATCCCTCCTTGTGGGGTCACGAAGATGAGGCCTACCCCTGATTTGATTATGGGGGTGCTTTGTTTGCGCTTCTTCATGGAAGATGCTCCATCGAAGTAGAGTTCCCACCGGGTATCATTCTCTCTTCTCTCCCCGTCGATCGTGTCAAACGCGTGCTCGTCAGGCAATTCGCAGTTCAAAGGAGAATCGGGAGGTATCGGATGTTCAGCGAGGAAGTCGGCGATGGCCTGGCCTTTCACCGCCTTGAGGGGTCGGTATGTCACCGAGAATTCCATTAAGAGTAGGGCCCATTTAAAGAGCCGTCCCGTTAATATGGCCTTTGACATTAAATATTTGAGAGGATCCACCTTTGATATGAGATGGACCTCATATGCCAACGCATAGTGTCTGAGCTTCGTTATCGCGAAGATCAACTCCAAGCAGTGTTTTTCGATGGGGAGTAATTGCTTTCTGCCCCCAGGAGAACTCGACTTAAGTAGTAGAGGGCTCTCTCTTTCCCTTGGTCATTTTCCTATGCCCATAGTGCGCCTAAAGAACTTTCAAGGGAAGTTGTGTACTGGACAAGAGGGTTTCCTTTAACGGGAGCGGCCAGTACTGGCGAATTCTGCAGGTATTGCTTGATTTTGTCCAGTGCGCTTTGGCATTTGCGATCCCAGACGAAAGGAGTTCCCTTCTTCATTAGGTGACTGTAAGGACGACACTTGCCGGAGAGATTGGCTATGAATCGCCGGATATACGCGAGCTTTCCTTGGAGAGACCGCAGCTGCTTGAGAGTTCTTGGCGAAGGCATTTCCATGATCGCCTTGATCTTCGATGGGTCTATCTCGATGCCTCGGTGTCGGACGACGAATCCTAGAAACTTGCCCGAGGAAACTCCGAATGCGCATTTGAGAGGGTTCATCTTCAAGTTATATTTCCGAAGGCGCTGAAATTCGATCTTCAGATGCTCTAAATATTCCTCGTATGATTTTCTTTTAACCACGAGGTCGCCAATATAGCACTCGACGATTTTGTGTATGAGGTCATCGAAAATCTTCGTCATGGCCCTCTGATAGGTGGCACCGGCGTTCTTTAGACCGAAGGGCATCACCTTGTAGTAGAATATGCCCAAAGGGGTCCGAAAAGCGGTATGCTTCTGGTCCTCGGGATGCATCTTTATCTGATTGTATCCTGATGAGCCATCCATGAAGGAGAAGACTTCGTGAGTGGATGTGTTATTTATCATCAGCTCGATTACCGGTACTGGAAAGTCGTCCTTCGGGCAAGCTTTGTTGAGGTCTCGAAAGTTCACGCATATGCGAATTGTCCCATTTTTCTTCGTCACTGGGACGATGTTGGCGATCCAGTCAGGATACTGAACTTTTTGGATAAAGCCGGAGTCGATTAGCTTCTTGACCTCAGCGTTGATGCTCATTTCAAGCTCGAGCCGCATCCTTCTCGGCGCTTGTTTGACTGGCTTAACATCCGTAGATATCGCCAATTTATGCATAGCGATCTCTGGATCGAGTCCCGGCATCTCTGAATAGTTCCATGCGAAGCAGTCTTTATACTGCATGAGCACGTCTTTTAGCGTAGCCACCCTTTCTTCAGACAACAGCTCACCGACGAATGTCGGCCGCGGGTCACTTGCCGTCCCCAAGTCAATTTTCTTGAGGTTATTTGCAGTATTATGTATCCCATCTTCCAGCTCTTTTGGCGCCGGTGGAAACTCTGAGATCACCTCGTCATCATTGTTTTCGAAGCACCAGGGGAGGTCAGCCATATTCTCGCATACTTCTTCTCCTGACATCGTTATCACGTGACAGGTGCGAGATCGCTTCCAAGATCGATACTGATCTGGTTCTACTCTCGCTGTATATATGGCTTTCGGTTCATACTTCCGTAGTGGGGTTACTTTCCAACTGCTGGATAGAGCGAACCTGTCTTGCTGATACTGGTCTTCTACCCAGTCTTTGAATCTGAAGCAGTCTTCGAGAGGATGTCCTATCTCTCGGTGATAGGAGCAATAGTCCGGGTGAGAGACCTCGCCTGCTTGCTCGGAGTGCTTGGACTCCGGGAGGGTAATCATCTGATGTTTTATGACAAGATCGAGTATCTTCCTTGTCTTGTCTTGGGGAAAAGAATACGCTCGACCCATCTTCTTTATAAGAGACGAATCCTGGTTGCTCGATTCTCTATCGTGTGGCTTCTTGGACCCGCTTTGTGGTTGTCGAACGCTTTTTCCGTTCTTGGGTTTATTTCTGCCTCTGCGTCGGGTCTTTTGTATGACGGGCTGGCGACGAAGGGCATCGTCATTCTCCGTAGCCTGCTGAAGGAGGCGCTGCGTTCTGGCTTTCTCGTAGATGGCTATTTCGCGATTATGGTCGTCTCGAACCTTTTGACCCGCTTCCCTTATAAGATTGTCCATCTGTTCTTTGAACGACGTACTTGGCACTTTCATGGCGAGACCTTGTTCTGTTTCAGGATTAGCGTCTTCCCATAGAGCATCTCCTTCTTCGTCTAAGTCATGTATGACATAGCAGCCGTGAAACCGCTCTCGTTTCTTGGATTGAACATATCCAAGCCCGATCGTTTCCATTCTCCCGTTGGGCAATTTTCGCTGAGTTCCGGGGACGTCCCAGATCTTGTTGTAGAACTGAGCTTGTCGAGCAGTCTGTTTGAAGGGTACGCCTTGGCGCCTCAGCAGCATTTTTAATCCTTCTGTGTAGTATCTGGGCAGATGGATAGGCTGGAGCCTATCAAGTGCAGAATCGGCGTCATGCCAGATTTCTTTTTCCACTTTGGTTTCCACGGATCGATAAAAGAGGATTGCCTTTTCATCTTTTCGCCTGGGAGGGACGTAGAATGTCTGCAGTTCCTGCACACTAAAGGTATCAAGTGCGTCGAGCTCTTTGTAATGCTCTCACAGAACCATGGCGATTTGCAAACTCCGATCATCGTTAGCGAAGGCTTGTATTGATGGCTGAACAGAAAATACGGTATTGACCTCATCTTCCGAGTCGCTGCCGAAGACCGGGATAGGGGTGGACGGTCCCGGCTTGTTGCATTGGGGCGGCCCTGAATTAACTATTTCTTCTTCCTCCTCTGTATCACTCCTCAAGACCAGAATAGTAGTGATAGCTTTGTTCTTCGGTTTGTGACATCTTTCCGTGTCTTCGAACTCTGGCAAGAAGTATTTTGCATCTTCATACTTTCGGACTTCATTCACGGAGAATGGGTTCAATTCCCCTGTCACGGTATATTCAAGCCCATCTTTGAAGTACTTCATACACTGATGTTGTGTAGAAGGAATAATGTTGTACTCATGTAACCAAGGCCTGCCGAGCAAAGCATTGTAGCATGTCTTGGCGTCAATGACGTGAAATTTAATGTCCGTGACGAGCAGTCCAAAGCGTAATGTCAGTATCACAGACCCGAGCGTCTGTGATGACTGGGAGTCGAACCCGGAAATGGTGATTTTATCACGAGCGAGGTGTTGAACGCTCATGCATATCTCCTTCAATACTCTTACATTGAGGAGGTTAACAGAGGACCCATTGTCAACCAGGATTTTGCCTATCTTGATATCATAACAGTATCCAGAGACATAAAAGGGGTGGTTATGCTCGCACGTCCCGAGGAGGAGATCTTCATCGCCGAAAGTGATATCGGCCATGTGCACTTCTTCCAGCCCGTCCTTCATCTTTTCTTCGGCGGGGAAAACTTGGAACTGTTTGGGCTCTTGTAGTGCCTTGATCAGGAAATCTCTCGCTTCTTTAGATAGTAGTAGGGCGTCGAGAATGCTTAGCTGTGAGGGCATCTTCCATAGGTGTGCCAGAACGTTGTAATCCGCCTTGTTTTTCTTGGGCGGGTCCTTGGATGCAAGCTCTTTGACGACTCGATCATCGAGGGCGATATCCTCAGGGATCTTTTCTTTCCCCTTATCCTTTTTGTTCGACCCTTTGTTTACGGGTCCGAGATTCTTTTCAGGTAATGTGCGATTTCGCAGCTGAATGTTTTCGCAGCTCTTCGGTTCTTCCTCTTTTATTGAGGTGGATTCTTTGAAGAGAGGGCCAAGAGCCATTTCTTCTTCAGAATCACTCCCGAAGGTGAGAACTTACGATCCCCCGAAATCAACCATATGACAGTTGCCGGCAGCTCTTCCTCATTCGTCTGTCATATTTTTCCGCTGTCGACGAGCTTCACGCTTCATCCTCTTGAAGTGTTGCCTGTGAGCGACATACCCTTTCCACCAATTTTTAAAGGCGTTGCATTCTTCAGTAGGGTGTGCGGTCTTCTGATGATATAAGCAGAAGTTAGGACGTACGTCCGCTTCATCAAGATGTATATCGCCAGGAGAATTTCTTCTGAAAGAGGGCAGCTTCATTCCCATCGATATGGCTTTGGCGAACCTTTTCCTTGTCTTGAACCTGCTTTTATTTGCGGCGAATGTGTTTTGATCTGGGGGGAGTGTTTTAACCCTTTCGTCCAGTCGCCGGCGTTTAGCTTTTTCAAATATGGCCATCTCGCGCTCTCGATCAGCTTTGCTTTTCAGAAGAGCTTCGTTCAGGAATGCATCAATCATTTCGTCTGATGGTCCTAGAAGTCCCGGCTCAGGATCTGCCCCCAGTTTCTCTGCGTTAGGAGCTTCTTCACCGTTTATTAACGAATGAGAGATCACGTGGCAGCTTGCCACATAATCCTCAGGTTCATCTGACGAGTCTTCTCCATTGTCATCATCTTCATCCTCAAGGACGTGGCTGAGAAACTCTTGAAGTATGACCGGGGTCCGCTCCTTCTGGTTATATTCTTCCAGCGTGTCGATATGTTTTTGCAGGTCCGTGCGCTTGTCACCAGGCTTCACGGGCTTTTTGGCCCTCTTCTTCTTCTTCGAAGACTTTAACGGCTGGGTCTGAGCGCTTTGATTATCACCGCCAATTTTTGGAGTTGGGCGCGGCTTTAGCATTCCCTCGATGACCTTGGGTTCTAGCAGATTTTTCTATTTGATTGCCGGGCATGTTTGGAGATCCTTCAGCATTCTTTTTGTGTTGGCTGAAAGAACGACCTCCCATGGAGTTTCTTCTATAAAAGAGCATGATGCCCCCGGTGTGTCCCCCATTTAAAGAGCGTGCGGTTGCGGCGGGCTTACTTTCCAATTCTCGGACAGTGCGAATTTGCTCTATTGATATTGGTTCTCAATCCACCCTTTGAAGATGAAGCAATTTTCGATTGGATGGCCTATCGCTTGGTGATAGGGGCAATAATTGGGATTATTAGCCTCACCGGGTTGCAATGGGCTCATTGGATCCGGTAAGTTGATGAGCCTGTTGCACAGCGCCAGCTCGAACAATCTTCTCGTTTTGTCCCGGGGAAACGAATAAGGGTGCTTCATTTTCTCATTATAGAATCGCCGTCTCTCGTCTTGGCGATCAGATAGTTTTGGACCATTGGGCTGCTGTTGAGCATTGGTGACGAAGGTCGCTTTCCCTTTCCCTTTTTCATTCTGCGGATCCTGCTTCGAAGAGGAAGGTCTGTGGCCCATTTGGTCCATTTGGGCCAGCTTGTCAATCAAGGCTTGGAAAGTGGTCGGCTTGACAAACATCATAAATTTGGAAATGGTCGCTTGAGGGTCGAGAGTACCCATGAACATGCCTACCTCAGGCGCTTCTTCAATGCGCTGCTCGCACTTCGACCATAGATTCCGCCACCGTATTGCGTATTGCACCCACGTTTTGCTTGGCTTTACCCTGGCGTTAATCAATGCCGTGATTGGGGTGCGTTCGCTAGCACTTGCGAAACGCTGGGTGAATAGCAACTCCATCTCTGTAAATGTTTTGACGGAATCGTTGGGAAGCTCCGAATACCATTCGAACGCCGTCTCCTCCAAGCTGCCGATGAATTGGCGAAGCAGTACCTTATCATCCCCTCCAGTGTTGCCGCAGAGAGCCCTGAACTGAGCGACATGTTGATGGGGGTTGCCTGTCCCCTTGTACAGAAGGAATTTGGGGATCGTATATCCCGGTGGGTACTTTATTTGGTCGTACCAACCTGGATAGGGTCGTCCAGTCTTAACAATTTGCTCAGCCGCTTCATTCGCCTGATGAACCCATATCTGCTGAGCGATGTAATCATCTAGGGCGTCTTTTGAGATGGTCTCCTCTTTGGCATCCGAACAAGCTGGAAAAGGGTTTGACGTCTCCCCTCGGTCGTCTTTGAGGATAATCGGAGGATCTTCAGCTGGAGGATCCGGCTGTAACATCATCCTGACCATGTCTTGGAATAAGAACGCCATTCGTTTTATGTTGGCAGCTTGTTCCGCTGCCTGTTTGTCCTTCTTTTCGAGGATTCTGCGAAAGAACTCAGCGTCAGTTTCTTGTTCTTGACGTTGTTCCGATGACTTCTCCGGGCTTTCTTTTGGCCCTGTGAGTACGGCCATATGTGTCAACATTTCCTGGTGCTTCTGTTGTTGCTCCTGGGCCTTCGTTACAGATCTGGTGAGTGGTCGATGGCCCGTAGAGATACGGCTATCCTCTTTCCCGGATGTCATATAGACAGTATGTACCATCATGCCCCCAGACTTAGGGCGTTTAGATTCAGTGCCCTTACGATTCGTCGTGGACACAGGGATTTTCTCCAGCCTTCTCCTCTTGTGAGCGGTCGAAGTTGAAGGGGCCGTTGCAGTGGGCACCCAAGTAGCTGTCGTCTTCTGTGGTACGACAGAGTAGTCCTTCTATTGCCGAACCTTCATCTTTTTTTGTCGGCGGAGATAGTCTTGATCTATCACGGAATCCTGGACCTTTCGAAGGCAGAATTTCGAGTAGGAGGAGCAATCTTGGTGATTTTGTTTGAAGCGGGGGCCGAAACAGTCAGTCTTGCGAAGACCGACTCTTTAGCAGGGGAAGCCGCTTTGGTGACTTCAAGAGCAGGAATGGCTATCCTCTTCGCGATAACCCCTTCCGGTATCGTGGGCTTATTCACAGGCCCATTAGAGCTTTGGCCCAATCTGTTAAAGACTGAGGCATTTTGTTTGGACGACCCGTTGAAAGGGGCCGCAGTAGTTGTGAGCCGATCAAAGACCGACTTCTTCTGAGCTTCTTGCGATGGCAATAGTGTGTTGAAGCTTATGGGTGGGAGCATGGTCCCAAAGAATAGCCCTACGGTGGCTTGCGTCACCTGATCCACCGGCATTGTAAAAACGGAGGCCGCCTGAGGCCTGTAAGTCACTCCTCCAGCAGGGACGGAATGAAAGTTATTGCCGTTGTTGCAGCTTGTGCATTTGAAAGCCATTGATCTTCTGTTTTCTGCACGGTGCAAGACACCAAATCTTAGTACCTCGAATTCAGGGGCAACCATAGCAAACCATGATTCGTTCGCGAAACACGACACACGAAGTGTGGAGTGGAAAGAGGAAAAGGTTCTACCGGGCGTGCCAGAATCTGTTCCCCGCCGGAAGGCGCAGCCGGGATGTTGGGACGTCCGGGCCTGAATTCCGAGGGCAGATGCTAATTGGTGCTATCCGTCCACCTCTCCGAAGATGCTAAGTTTATTTATGACACCGTGTATCGAAGGTTTAAACGGATGCGGCCGATATAGCAGACTTCGTCAGATTCCCCCTCATTGAGGGGTTTTTTGATTGTGGGGACGCTCTTCCCTGCAGGTGCTAGCCCCTGCAGTTAATTACGTTACCGCATTACGGTAACCACTTTCTCCTGCTCCAGAAAGTCACTTCGTGTCGTGTGTGTTTGTTTTGTTTTTCGGTTGCCCATGGATTGTATACGGAGACTAATTTATGTTGTCGCCCGTAGGGCATAGATTAGTCCAAATCCGTATCTTCTTAGATTTGGGGTTGGGGTTGGGTTTAAGGATACGTTAGTCTCATTTGAGACTAAGATCAACTTAAACGTTTGTTAAGGATACGTTAGTCTAATTTTAGACTAAGATCAACTTAACGGGATCGTTTAGATCCAACAAAAGAGCATTTGGATTCTATTATTTAGTTTAGGGACATTGCGGTCCAAGGTTAAGGACATCATAGTCCATGGGCTTAGGGACCCCACAGTCCGAGGTTAAGGACATCATAGTCTATGGGTTTAAAGGACCCCACAGTCCGAGGTTAAGGACACCATAGTTCATGGGTTTAAGGACCCCACAGTCCGAGGTTAAGGACATCATAGTCCATGTAAAATCTGGTTGTCGGGACCCGTCACCTCTCTGAAGACGTTGAAGGATTACAACGACATGTATCGGAGGAGTGAAGAGATGTACCTTGAACCAAGGAGATCTGTAGTCCAATTTGGGACTAAGATCAGTTAATTAGATTATGAGCACATGGGCTCAGTTAAATCTGAATTGAGGACTTATGGCCAACTTGGGCTAAGTCCAATTAGGTTTAAAATGTTGGACATTTGTTTGGGCTGCTGAACATTTGTCTTGGCTTGGCTCTTTTAACAATGCTGAGCATTGATTTGGGTTCTGACAGTATTTCTGTCTTTTATTGAGTGCTGAGCACTCATCATAGCTCTGGGGTTTGTTAAAGAACAATTTATGTTCTTTCAGGGCACACGTGAGAAACACGTGGTGCGCTTGGCGCTAGCGCCAGTTTTTGAGCGCATTGCGCTTCTGCTGAGTAGCGCACACGTGAGGAGCACGTGGTGCGCTTGGCACTGAGCACGAGATCATGAGCGCATTGCGCTTCTGCTGAGTAGCGCACATGTGAGGAGCACGTGGTGTGCTTGGCACTGAGCGCCAGGCCAAAGAGCGCAAAGCGCTTCTGTTCAAGTAGCGCACACGTGGGAAACACGTGGCGCGCTTGGCGCTGAGCGCCAGTCTATGAGCGCAAAGCGCTATTTTTTCAGTGGCGCACACGTGAGGAACATGTGGTGCGCTTGGCGCTGAGCGCCAGTCCAAGAGCGCAAAGCGCTAGTTTATGAGCGCAAAGCGCTATCTGATCAGCTTTATGATCTGAGAAATAAATTCTCGTTTAGAAAAGACTTTGTCTCAAGGTTCTAAAAACAAAGTTCTTATTTTGTAGGAGATGTTTCAATCTCTTATTTTGATGAAAGGCTTTGCCTTTATTGATCCGTGATCCTAAGAGAATTGACTTATTCTTCCCCCTTTATTTTATAATGAGATGTTCATGATCTCCTTGTATAAAAGACCTTAGTTTTATAGATCTATGATCTGTGAGAAGAATTATGTTTTTCTTCTTATTTTATGATGGGATCCTTTAATTTCTTTATGAAAGACCTTGGTCTTATAGATCTATGATCTTAAAGAAAGAAGTGAACTCTTCTTTTTTTATGCGAGACGTTTTCGTCTTTCTGTTCTTTTTTACCTTGAAGAAAATCTTCTTCTTCCGAGAGCTTGGCTCTTCTCTCTCAATTTTCTCAAAGTTTATTGGGGGTTCCTCTCTCTGAGACTTGAAGTCTTGGGTCCTTTATATAGTGTGGGCTAATCAGTTCAATCAGTTGAAGAGATCTTCTTTTTAATTGATTTGGGGATGTTTCCCCCGTTGGATCTTTGATCCAAAGGCTTCTAATTTACAAAAGGCAATCTTCTTGTTTTTAACAAGATTGGGGAATTTTCTCTAAACAGAATTTATTCTGTGTTTTTGGTGATCTTTAATCACCATTGGATCATTGATCCAACGGTGCTCTGATTTACAGAGCACAATCTTTTTGTTTGGAAAGATTTTGATGATTCTTTCCTTAACAGAATTTTATTCTGGTCAATTAATGATTTATCATTATTATTGGATCTTTGGTCTAATAGTGGGGAACATTTAGTTCCAGTGCTAGTGCACTCGAGTTTTGCATGTGATGCGCTACTTCACAGCGCTGGCGCTTTTAGCGCACTCGTGCTTTGCACGTGGTGCACTGCTTCAGAGCGCTGGCGCTCTTAGCACACTTAGCGCTAGCACACTCGTGCTTTGCATGTGCGCTGCCTCAGAGCGCTGGCGCTTTTATGAAGCGCTGCTTCATTTCAAATTTTGAAAGTTTGAACAGAGCTTTGCTCTGATTGGGAGAAACAGTTCCTTCTGCCTTGTCCACTGCTCATAGACAGGTTGCATGCGCGGCTCGAGAAGAGGTTAAATGGCTACTTCAAGGTAGAACAACGCACGGTCCTTAGTAACAGCCTTTTTCTTAAATCGTAACACACGCATTTTTTTTAACAGGGCCAAATTTAGGTGATGGCTTGGCAAGTGAAGTGCCGGTGATTAAAGAGCCTGAAGTGGCAAACCTTCCTATGGAATCAGGAATTGTTCCGACTGCTGCTTCTTCTCCTTGTGGATCCTTGGTATCGGCGGGTGATGCAAGCATTACGACGGCCCTTATCGAGTCAGGGGATGAAGGTGTGGATGCTGAATCCACTTTCCCAATGGAAATCGAGGAAGCCGTCACAACTGGTGACGCATCGGGCACTGTCTCGGTTCTGCCCTGTCAGGTACCCCATGAGTTATTATCTTTGAGTTTTTAATCCCGCTAGGCATCTCTAATGATATCTCCTTTATTCTGAGTATAGGCGTGATAAACCCAGATGCTGTACTTACTGAAGAATTACTGCCAGTCATTGCTCTGGCTGTCACGGTTCTACCCCTCTCTTTTGCGTCTCCCCAAACTCTGGAAGGTGAAGATCTCTTATTTCTTTGCTTTAGTGTAGATACCATTTTCTTGTATTAACCATATATTGTCGCAATCCTGCAGGAGTGCTCTTTGATCACTTACACCAGGTGTTAAGCCCGCGTTTTGCCTTCCAATCGGAATTCGTTCCCCCTTCCGGCATTGGTTAGTATATTCTTCACTTGGTGTTTCTTCTTTTCATGAGTAAGCTATCTGTTGCTAAGCCTTCCTCATATTGACTATAGTATCACAGCTCGAGGGAGGGAGCGAAGGAATAGCCGAGCCTCCCGTGCTCCCTGTCTTGCCACTTTCAACAACTGGTTTGGTAGATCTCGTCCATTAGCTTACTTCTTTATTTTTTAAGTTGAAATCTGACCCTTATTCATGCGTGGTTTATTTTGCAGCATCTACACCGGATTTGGCTCTTTTTGAGTCTCGCATTCCCATGCCTACGGCGCCTTTTGCTAAGCGTCAATCTTCCAGGGGCGCGGTGACTAGCAGGCGGATGTTAAACGAACTTATCGAAGATCTTGATACCGAGGCTCTCACTTCTGCCGCGGATTTCGCTGACGAAGTCAACACTATGCTGGAGATGGTTGTGAATTTCCACAACGAAGATTTCGTCGGCCGTTGGGTTGATTATTGTAAGCGGATCGAGACTTGTCTGCATGAGATCGAGCTCAAGCGTCTCAATCCTGAAGTATTGACTGTTCACCACAGAAAGACATGAGCGGGACGCTAGGACGTCCGGCCTAAATTTTGGGGAAAGATGCTATTTGGATTTATCCGTCCACCTCTCCGAAAATGCCAAGTTGATTTATGGCACCGTATATCGGAGGTTTGGACGGATGCGGCCATTGTAACAGACTTCGTCAGATTCCCCCTTATTTGCGAGGGTTTTTTGATTGTGGGGACGCCTTTCCCTGCAGGCGCAAGCCCCTGCAGTTAATTACATTATCGCATCGCGATAACCTCTTTCTCTTGCTCCGGAAATTCACTTAGTGTCGTGTGTGTTTTTATTTGCTTAGGTTACCCGTAGATTGTATTCGGAGACTAATTTATGTTGTCGCCCGTAGGGCGTGGATTAGTCCAAATCCGTATTTCTTAGATTTGGGTTTTTTTTATTTAAGGATCGTTAATCTATTTTGAGATTAAGATCAACTTAAACGTATGTGAGCATTTGGGGGCTCGATTTGTTTTCGTTAAGGATACATTAGTCCAATTTGAGACTAAGATCCACTTAACAAGATTTCAGGATCATTTTTGTTTCAGATCCAACAAGAGAGCATTTGGGCTCTGTTAGCTTACTTTAGGGACATTTCGGTCCATTGTTGCCATATTTGAGGCGACGGTTAGTTTAAGGACATCTCGGTCCGTTGGGGTGAGGTTTTAGTTTAAGGACGTCTCGATCCGTTGATCACTATTTTGGAGGTGAGATTTTAGTTTAAGGACGTCTCGGTACGTTGATCGCCATTTTGGAGGTGGGATTTTTGTTTAAGGACGTCTCAGTCCGTTGATCACCATTTTGGAGGTGATATTTTAGTTTAAGGACGTCTCGGTCCGTTGATCACCATATTGGAGGAGAGAGTTTAGTTTAACGACGTGTCGGTCCGTTGTTGCCATTTTGGAGGCAACGGTTAGTTTAAGGACGTCTCGGTCCGTTGTTAGTTTAGCGACGTCTCGGCCCATGGCCAGTTTAAGGACGTAGTGGTCCATTATCACCCTTTTTGAGGTGAAGCTTTAGTTTAAGGACATTACGGTCCATTGTTCATCTTACGTGCACGTGTATTTGTTACGTGACGGGATGAACAACGATGATTTGGGATGCACCTAGTTTGGGGTGCGGTCTGATCTGAGGTGTGCACATCAGTTTGGAAGTGCTCCAAAAAGCCGTTGGTTGTTAGGACCCGCCACCTCTCTGAAGACATTGAGGAATTACAACGATGTGGATCAGAGGTGTGGAGAGATGTACCCTTGAACCAATTCCCATATTTAGGGAAAAAGGAGTTAGTGGTAAACCCGGAAATCATTAGTCATATTTTGAGACTAAGATTTCCTCGGGAGGATGTAGGATGAATACCGTTTTGGATATCATTAGATGGAAGATCGATAGTCGTATTTAGGACTAAGATCAGTTTGGAAAGTAGTGAGTACATGGGCTCGGTTGATCTGAATTAGGGAGTTTCTACTCTCAAAGGACCTAACCAACCTGGGCTTGGTCCACTCAGTTTTCTTTTTATTTGAAAAAGAGTGCTAAGCACTTGTTTGGGCTTAGTCCCTTTTTTTTGTGCAAAAACTGCTAAGCACTTTTGTAAGTTTTGACGCTTACATATAATCATGTGGGGTTTTCAGTCATGGGAATTGCCCAATAAGTGTTAAACACTTTACCCCTTTTGTCTTTATATGAGTGCTAAGCACTCTTTATAGCGCCCACGTGCGAAGCACGCGAGGAGCTAGGCGCTAGGCGCTGCTTAGTGAATGCCAAGCACTTTTATTCTGTGGCGCCCACGTGAGGGTCACGTGAGGCGCAGGGCGGTGGGCGCCGCATACTGAGTGCTAAGCACTCCTGAGTTCTTTCTTAACGCTCACGTGAGAGGCATATGGGATGCTGGATGCTGAGTGTCACCCACTGAGTGCTAAGCACTCCTGAGTTCTTTTGTAGTGCCCACGTGAGAGGCATGTGGGGCGCTGAGTGCCTCTCCCTGAGATCTTTTTATTCTGTGGCGTCCACGTAAGGGTCACGTGGGGCACTAGGCGCTGAGCGCCGCTCAATGAGTGCTAGGAACTCTTGTAGCGCCCACGTGAGGAACACGTGAGCCGCTGGGTGCTGAGCGTCACCCACTGGGTGCTGAGCGTCACCCACTGAGTGCTAAGCACTCTTGTAGCGCCCACGTGAGGAACATGTGAGGCGCTTGTCATGACCCGAAATTTAGTTCGTGGCCGGCACTTAAATTACGCAACGTCTAAAGGCGTAACGTAATTCAAGTAAGCCGAAGCCCAGAAATCTAAACCTTTTTAAGAAAATAAAAAAGGTGAAGTTTTGAAATAAAGGTACGATGAAATCAAATGTTTTCTTAAATGCATAGATAATGGAATATGAAAAATGCAAGTGGATTTTACTGGTTGAAAAACATGTTTCGTCTTTTTAAAAATTTGGGCAGCACATCCCTTGTATATTTTGATCCAAAACCACATATACATGATAATATAAAAGGCATCCCCAAGCGGGAGCTAGCTCTTCGCCAATCGGCAGAATCACAACCACGCAAGTCAAAAATGTAAGTATACGACGCCCAACGGAGAAGATCAACACAAAAGATAATGAATAAAGTAAGACATCAACCCACCAAGCGAACATATAACCCATCGCTCTAAGTATCACAACCACAAGTCTGTCTAAGTCTTATTATTTATACAAATACTAGTTTTGATTGATGGAGTTGACTAGATACAACATGAATAATAAATATAAGAGTGGCATGATCCAATATGTCCCACCTACCAAAGCAAATCACCCGAATGCAAGCGGGTGCCAACAATACCGCTACTGACCCATGCGGTCAACCTGTAAGAACTGTGGCACAATGGGGGTGAGTTGCCAACTCGTGAGTAGAAAACATCATCAGGTAGAAATCGAATAAAACAACGATTCTTAGGTCAACTATATCATAAAGGTAATACTATGATATCTAGGGTGACCGTATCTGCATATATGCCAACAATATAATCAATGCCTGTAAGCATGCGGATAACATCTACGTGTCCATCAATGACACAACAACATCATGCATGTAAATATCATGAAAGCATATGCATGTAAATATGAGGATATCAATCAACATGTGTCCATCAACGACACATCAAAATCATGGAACCTGAGTGTCCAACATCGACACTCGAAACATCATGAAACCCGTGTCCAACATCGACACGTAAATCTTCATATCTCGGGCTCCGTCAGTCCGGATCGGCCCACGGGCTCCGTCAGTCCGGATCGGCTCATATCATCTCACGACTCTGGTCGGTATCCTCCGGATAACCTCCGAGCCCAAATACTATCACCGGTAGGTAGTAGTCCCTCTGCCAGGCTCATCGTCTACTGCACAACATACCTTTCTTACCCCGGGATACCATACCGGGTCCACCATGTACCCGCAAATGGCTTCATCCAGCTCCTCGAATCGGGTATCACATAACTCATAACCGAGAAAACACATGGTGGACATCTCGAAATATCATATCAAGAGAAACTGGGTTTTTAAAATAATACATACTTTCTTTTGAAATATAACCCCGGTTCTCAAATCCAGAATCTCATGAAAACAGTATCTCAATGCATATAATCGTAATGCATGATGTATGCAAACATAGAACAGAACTGTGAGCATCTCAGTATATCATGCAACATAGAATAGCGATGTGAGCATATCGGTATATCATACAACATAGAATAGCGATGTAAGCATGCAACATAGAATAATGATGTGGCAATTATACCGTGTAAGTGTCATAGCAATTATCGATGATGAAAGTGTGTGAGCCGGCAATCTGTGTAAGTGTAGCATACACATCATCGATAATTGTGTAGGTGTACTAGCACAGGTATATGTAATGCAATGAGAATATCATGAACATAGCATAAAGTACATCGTAAGCGAAATGCTATAAGGTATACGTAATCTATATCATATCCGAGTCGATGAATCTATCATTCGGCAATCCAGCCTCACAACATCACGTACGGTATAATCCATCGTACGGCATCCTCTAGTCAAGAATATGGATCAATCATCAGGTAAAACTCGTCACGTACGGTAATCCATCGTACGACGACATTAAACAATTAGGGATCCTATCAACTTATATGACAATGAGGGTACGGACTTAACGTCTCGTACGACATATCACTCATTATTCACATCATTATATATGTATATACCTATATCTCATGTCATATCCGTATCCATCTCATATCATGGGACCGACAAAGGTATCAATTATCTCATATCGACTCCCATCCGTATAACGACATATCAAACCAAGTCATCATATCTCATCGTATACTCTTTTCATCACATCAATATCTCACATCAAGTCATCTTATACATCTCATGTCATATTTATCGACCTTATTACAAGCCACTATAATCTCATACTTATTCTCTTGCAACTACATATCTATATATCGTGATTCACATTCACTTTTTATATCCTTATATATCAATTCGAGACATCATTTCTATCATATCATGTCACACTAAATCATAAACTATAACCTTAAGTCGTGGCATATCTTGTTTCCAAATCATAAATCACATATCAATATTTGCGGGAGTGCTATACGCCATCCACCCGACTTCCCCCGTAGATATAAATCTACTCACCTGGGGAACTCCTTGTTCAGCCGTAGTCGATGTACTTCGTCGTCTCGGAATCTATGTGAAGGTACCTACAATAAATACACAGTCGCAATGCTATTAAAATCAAGTCCGGAAAACCGATACGGCATGCGGTGCGCTCATAGGTTAGAACCTATAGCCTACGCATGCAAAACAACCAAACAACTCTCGTCGTTGACGTACAAACATCCAACAACCCAATACAATATCAAATACCAAATCCCAAATTCATAAATCACAAATACCATATTCAGCAACCTAGGAAATCACTCCCAGATTTTGGCTCAGGTCAAATGGGACTAAACAAGCAGTGCAGTGTGGTAGTATAGGCGGTATGTGAGCTACAGAACCAATTCCAACACCAACACCTACAATTTAACCGGTGAAATAAGCCCAAAATCCGGCCTGCTCGGCCCTACCCTCTCTGTTTGGGTTCGTCTTCTCAGGGTGGTCTTCTAGTGGTCCATCTAGGTCTCCGGGGTTGCTGGTTTTTCTTGTAAAGGTTCCAGGTCATCCCAGATTCCCTGTAGGCCAACATACTTCACAAAACCGACACGGGTAAATTTCTAAGTTCGTATTTTGGTTTCTATTTAGTGTTCTAGGTCATAAAATCAACACTAAGGTCTTATAAACAGCCACTAAACATCACAAGTCCACACAATAATCCAAACCCTCTCTTGAAATTTCTAAACATCATTAATCAACATCGATTTAACTCTAAACTAACAATAGAATAAACTAAACACAATAACTTAACTAAAGTCTAGAATTCTACCTCATTTGGCAACTCAAGAATTTTCTTGAGTTGCTCAAAGTCTTCATAATCCAACTTTGAAAGGTCCAAAGTGTTGAGGATGAGGTGGGGATAATTTTTAATGAAGGGAGTATAGGGTTTTGGTGAAGGAATTGAGATGATACTTGAGGGTAGAAGTGGAGGGAGTATGTGTAGGGTTCCTATCGACGGCAGCAAGGTTTCGGGAGGCATCATCCATGCCATTTTCAAAAATTTGCCGTTTCAAGGAACTCTAAACTAGAATCGTTAACTAGAATATTATACGGAAACTAATGTAAACAGTTTTACATCTAAGTGAACTAGAAATACAACCTTTGTAGATCGGTACTTCACTTCATAAGCTCCTTGTAGTAGTCCCTTCGCTGCGTTGATGGAACTCCCGGACCCATGCATGGCTTCACAAGGCGAATGGAACGTTCTTGTTTGAAGTCTTCGAGGCCGAAGATGATCTACGTCGAGGGAATACTAACTCAAGCTACTACTTCACTAATGAAGGATTGGTGAAGCTAACACCTAATACTAAAGTGCTAATCTAGTAGATGATGATGAAATAGGAAGTGGGTTCACTTTAGAATTCTTTTTCTCACAATACTTTCTCACTTTTTTCAAACCCTAGAGAGCTTTTTCTTTTGGAGGAAGAAGATGAAGAAAGAAGAAGAGAATGAAATGATCAAGTGAGAGAGTGAACCATGGTGAGTGAGTATCATATACTAACTCATGTAGAGACATACCCATGGCTAATTAAAATGGTTAGGTTAACAAATATCTAAAGTAAAACAAAGTGAGTGGACTTTATCAAAGCACTCACAAGCTTCTACAAGCTTCATGCTTTTAACAAATAATCCACTAATTTTTTAATTACTTTAAACATTAATAACCTACCATTATAAATAGAATGGTGTATGTCTCATACACCCATGTATGTTGTATCAACAACCATGATACAAAAACAAAACACAAATTAATATATATCACATATATATTAAGTGTGCACATGTGAGAAAATAAATGCTTAAGTGAGCAAATGTTAGTTAATGTAAATTAGTATATCAAATATACAATTATACACTAAATTATCAAATCAACACTTCATGTAATAATCCGGCTATTTCTCATATAACCGCCTAACATCCAATGTATCGACTTATCGAATGAGCAAATATTCGATAACCCGGCTATATCACATATAACCGACCGATACATAAGTCGCGAGAATAGAATACTGTATCACATATACGCATTATTCTCGGTCCCGCACATATATTATATGTGCTCCTATTTCGTTTTGCCTGAGCCAGTAAAACCTCTATGTAGGACTCTAAACACTCGTCAATACGCTGGCAGTAGGTGATGATCACATCAAGCACCCATAAGCCATCAGCGGTACTAGCTGGACATAACGGCTATCCGGGTATTGAGCGATCAGAAGATCAGCAAGCAAGCCCGCTCCAACTCCTGCAAAAGCTTGACGGTAACACTTGCCGTACAGTCCGGTCTCCTCGTCTGATATGTCGCATATCAAGTCTAGGGGTGGTAAATGTCAGACCCCAATAACCGATAAGTCATGCCGATGTGAGACTCATAACGGGTCGAGAAACTACTGGTAACACTTACCAGTAAATCTCTAAATCAGCCCTGGCCAGGGACTTCCCTGTTATGGCCAATTGAGCACAGCGCAACATCAACCCCCAATACCGGGAGAGACGAAACTCCTTCTATCGCTCATTGCCTCTATGTGACTCGGGACTATACCCAAAAACCACCGTTTTGCACGCCCTCTTGGACGTGATAAGGTGGAAATCAAAGCACAGTGGGAATCACACAAGACTCTATGACGATCTCGGGTCTATAGACTAACCTGTACAAGTGTCACCAGAGAACTGCCATCTGACGTGAGGTATAATACCATCTGGGAGTTCTCGGCGAGTCCGTCCAGTGTACCCAGTCTCCACTGAGCACCCGTATGCCATCTCTGATGTCAAACATCAATGGATATGGGATCATCCATCGCCCATCTACATGGGTCGAGAAGCTATACGCTAGTCTACTCTGATATATCGATGCCCTGTCTTGATACACCCACGACTAGGGACATTAAAGGATGAACTTATGGACTACTATAGTCCCACTAGTATGATCTCATCATAATCCTGGTAGTCAAGTACACAACCGAACGGCTTTACCAACATGTAACCATAAGACAGTATCAAGAGACATAGTATACATGTTAAAATAAAGAGCAACCAAATAGCATACTATCATGTTGAGCAAGAAAGTTCTCTCTATATATGTCCAAGCATCCAATAATATACATCATATGTACAATAATGGCCTCTAGGGCATACATACAACTAACAATCTCCCACTTGCACTAGGGCCATGAGCTGTAGTATCGCATACCCAGCATCCCGAAGAGTCTCTCGAACTGTATCTGGGGAATGGCCTTCGTGAGTGGATCCGCCGTGTTGTTCTTCGTGTCAACTCTCCTAACCTCGATCTCCCAACGATCAACTATCTCCCGGATCAGGTGATACCGTCTCAGAATATTCCTGGATCGTTGATGGGACCTGGGTTCCTTGGCCAAAACCACCGCTCCATTGTTATCACAATACAAAGATATTGGATGCTCAATGGATGGAACCACTCCAAGTTCAGTTATGAATTTCTTCATCCAGACAGCCTCTTTGGTAGCATCGTTGGCAGCGATGTATTCAGCCTCCATCGTCGAGTCTATAGTCACATAATTCGCGAATTATTCGCCGAATTCGCGAATTTTTTATCAAACGAATTAATCTCCGAATTAATCGCCGTTGTCAAACTGGCCGAATAATTCATGAATTATTCGCGAATAATTCGCGAATTATTCGTGAATAATTCGCGAATTATTCCCGAATTATGTGAAAAAACAGCGAATAATTCAAAAAATAGCAAATAATTCACAAAATCAAAACCTAGCGTCTCATAAATTAATTTATTGCTCGAAATCCTTTCCGAACATTTCCCGAACACTTACCGAATCTTTCCCGAATACCTGCCGATTTTTTCCGAATAGTTCCCCAAATTCGAATTTTCGACCTCGCCGAATTATACCCGAACGACGAATTTGTGACTATGGTCGAGTCTGCAACGGTTTCCTGCTTGGAACTTTTCCGGCAAACCGCCCCTCCATTGAGGGTAAAGACAAATCCCGAGTGCGACTTAGAGTCGTCTTTATCACTCTGGAAGCTCGAATCGGTAAAGGACTCCACTTGGAGTTCTCCGTTACCATACACCAAGAGCATCTCTTTAGTCCTTCTCAAGTACTTGAGAATGCTCTTCACAGCTGTCCAGTGACTCTCTCCAGGATCTGCTTGATACCTACTCATTATAATTAGTGAGTGTGCTACATCGTGTCTGGTATATAGCATCGCGTACATGATAGAGCCTACTGCCGAAGCATAGGGTATCCCTTGCATGCGAGCTCTCTCCAAATCAGTCTTGGGAGATATCTCTTTGGAAAGAGTGAGTCCAGAGATCGTGGGTAAAAACCCACGCTTGGATTCTTCCATACTAAACCTCTTTAGTATGGTGTCAATGTGCCTGGATTGGGACAATCCCAGTATCCGTTTAAATCTATCTCTATAGATCTTAATCCCAAGATGTAGAAGGCATCCCCTAGATCTTTCATTGAGAATCTTTGTGATAAGAAGAGCTTGACCGATTGCAGCATAGGAATGCCATTTCCTATCAAGAGTATGTTATCCACGTACAATACGAGGAAGACAACCTTACTCTATGCCACCTTCTTGTAAATACAAGGTTCATCTACGTTTTTGACGAAATCAAACTCTTTGATAACGACGTCAAAGCAGATGTTCTAACTCCGCGATGCTTGCTTTAAACCATAGATGGATTTAAGCAGCTTGCACACCTTTCCGCTGCTCCTACTGTCTACGAAGCCCTCCGGCTGAGTCATGTACATGCACTCTTCCAAATCACCATTTAGAAAGGCGGTCTTAACATGCATTTGCCAGATTTCATAGTCATGATATGCAGCGATGGCAAGCATGTTCCGGATGGATTTAAGCATAGCCACTGGAGAAAAGGTTTCGTCATAATCGACACCTGGTCGTTGACGAAAACCCTTTGCAACAAGTCTAGCTTTGAAAGTCTCCACTTTTCCATCAATACCAAGTTTCTTCTTAAAGATCCATTTGCTCCCAATGGGTTTTACCCCTTCAGGAGCAACTTTCAAAGTCCATACTTTGTTGGTGTACATGGATTCCATATCGGACCGCATTGCATCCAGCCACTTCACAGAGTCTCCACTCGTGATGGCCTGCTCGAAACTAGTCGGATCATCATCCTCTATGATGCAATCCTTGCTTCCACCATCAATGAGAAAACCGTAGTATCTCTCAGGTGGATGAGAAACCCTACTAGATCGGCGGAGAGGCTGGGGTTCATTGGGAACTACCGAATCCTCTGGTTCCACCAAATCTTCTGTCGTAGTTTGTATAGATGGAACCTCTTCCTGTTCTACCTCTTTGCCATTAATTTCTTTTGCAAGAAATTCCTTTTCTAAAAAGGCGGCATGTCGAGAAATAAACACCTTTGTTCCTCGGGGTAGTAGAAGATATACCCTTGTGAGTTTTTGGGATATCCTACAAACTTGCACAGAACAGACCTTGCCTCGAGCTTGTCCGGATTTTGCTTTTTGACATAGGCCGGACAACCCCATATCTTAACATAATTAAGACATGGTCTCTTCCCCTTCCATATCTCATATGGAGTGGTAGGCACAGATTTGGTAGGAACCATATTCAATAGGTGTATGGCTGTTTCAAGCGCATACCCTCAAAAGGAAATAGGTAACTCAGCGATGCTCATCATAGAGCGCACCATATCTAATAGGGTGCGATTCCTCCGCTCCGACACACCGTTGTGCTGTGGTGTATACGGAGGAGTAAGTTGAAAGAGAATCCCATTCTCTTTTAGGATGTCCAGGAACTCCGTGCTCAAGTATTCACCTCCTCGATCAGATCGAAGGATTTTAATACTTTTACCCGTTTGGTTTTCGACTTCGGATTTATATTCTATGAATTTCTCAAAAGTTTCAGACTTGTGTTTCATCAGGAACACATGTCCGTATCTTGAGAGATCGCCAGTGAATGCAACGAAGTACGAAGAGCCATTCCTGGCATGTGTAGACATTGGACCACATACATCACTATGTATCAGTCCCAAGAGTTCCGTAACTCTTTCTCCGTGTCCTGTAAATGGAGTTTTGGTCATCTTGCCTTTGATACATGACTGGAAAGTCTCATAAGATGAAAATTCGAACGGATTCAAATATCCATCCTTATGCAACTTAGCTAGTCGTGTCGCATTGATATGACCCAGTCTACAATGCCACAAGAAGGATTCGTTCATTTCTGAACTCTTCCTCTTATGTGAGTTTTGTATATTCAGAACTGTAGTTTGATCTAGAACGTATATGCTATTATTTAACGAGCCTGATCCAATCAACTTTTGATTTAGGAAGATGTTCATAATATTATCCTGTACTACAAAATTATATCCCTCTTTACTTAATAAAGAAACTGATATAAGATTGCATATCAGGGTTGGAATGTAATAGCATTCGTTCAGAATCAATGTGTTGCCACTTGGTAAAACAAGGTGATATTCGCCAACTGCTTTGGCTGCAACATTTGCCCCATTCCCTACTCTTACGGAATGATCACCTATTCCCAGTTCTCTACCTTTTCGTAGCCCATGTAACATATTACATATGCGGGATCCTGATCCGGTATCTAATACCCAGGACGTAGAGTGAACTGAGAAACAATTCTCAATAACTAACACACCCGAAGAAGATGCATCAGTATGCTTATTCTTCATTTGGGTGGTATAGGAATCTGGATATTCCCCTATTCCCCGTTCAGTCTTATAACAATTATAAGAAAGAACGGAACCAACATTCCCCAGCACAGTATAACATGCGGGTTCGGTCAATACATCCATATTATTATCTTGATGAAGACGTGACATGGTCGCTATCTGGAGAGAGAGAAAGAAGAAAACACTTTAGCGTATGCTCTTGCAAGATCAGATTGGTTATTATTTTATCTAATCAGGATGGCTCCCACTGTTTTTTATCAAATCTTCCTTCAAACCCGAAAAGGAAAGACTAGCCGGGATTAATTACACACTACAATTTTGCCAATCTTTCAGCCAGGCCAGTGTCGGTACTTTGAGGGAGGTTCCCCGTGCTTTCGCACGGACCTAATTAAAATAAACCTCGTTTTTCTAGAGGCATAACCCCGTTGACACCTTTCTAGACACCTACTTGATCGGCTAATTGTCCTGTGTAAAACTCTCCCAGGAGTAACACTTACTCGCAGTGGGTATCGGGATCCAACGATCTCATAAAAGGCATGCAATCTCATTGCAAATTTCAACTCTTGAAATTCCTGATAATATTTTGCCCCTGACGTGCTATGACCTTGACGAAAGCCAACAAGCCATAATCCACTAGTCAAGTTCAACCCGTATATTTCTTGATTGAATTAAACCCACCCGCACGACCTTTGACGAAAGCCAACAAAGCCGTACGACTACTCTAATCCAATTTGTATCATATGCATAAGCAGATAAGCAGTAAGTAGCTACCGCACACTACGCCTTGACGAAAGCCAACAAACGTAGCATGAATACTAAATATTACTTATCTGAAATGTCGGAGGGCTACGAAAGGTTTTTCTGAAAACCTATTGCGTAATGAACTTGATATCGTTGTAGAATCGAGTGAATTTTGAAATGGAGTGTTTTTGAGGCTTTCACTAGTTTTGCTAAAGAGGTCACTCCCGGTGAAGAGATCTCGGCTCTTTCCTCATCGAATAAGGTGCAGGATATATCATATATATCACTATGCAAAGCAAAAACTCCAAAAGCAATCAAAAGACAAACCGAGTGTTGTAGCATCTGCCAGTTTTGCTAAAGAGGTCACTCCCGGTGAAGGGATCTCGGCTCTTTCCTCATCGAATAAGGTGCGGGATATATCATATATATCACTATGCAAAGCAAAACTGTAGCTATCCTTTTTGAAAATTTGATTCTACAACATCTTTTAGGTTTCTTTTCTTTCATTAATCATATTAATGAAGTCCCATCATTTAAGCTTCCTAAGTATCACAAAAGAAACGAAAATACAACGTACGCTTATGCCATCCGCATTCTCTACAGTGTCCCGTTATGTACCGTTAGGTTACTTAACTAACGGCATACCGGGACGGGACTAGCGCGGGTGTAAAACATAAGCAACGTCTAATATATATCTCATATTTAATGTATATCCATTCGTCTTATAATCCACAGTGATCATATCACAAAGTAGCAGAAGAAACATATAAAATATTGGATATACTAGGAGGTCCGTGTTTTGTTTTGAGCATGTATAAAACACGGATTCCACGGTCGCGATGAATAGCCAAACCCACACCCCTAAACCCCTACGAGAGCGGCAAGCAACCCTACCAATTCTAGAGTTAGGAGACTCGGACTCGACTCCTCGAGTTGGTCTCCCATTGGACTCTAGAAGCCGGTTACTTGTGCTCCCCTCCTTGGGTCTATCCTAATGCGGAAAAGTAAATAATATACATCAATGGTGACATCAACCTCAACCCGGAAGTGCCCCAATAAAAGAATATTACATACATTGAATTTTACATGAATGAAAATAAAAACTCTCATCTTACATAAAACCCTGGGCTATTCAAAACACGACGATCCAATATAACATATACTGCAACACATAACATCACATGCCATCTACGTAAGTAAATATGCGCATCCCAATTGTCGTTGATATATAGCAACGAAACTGGCGATATCACATATTACACTTACGGTCGCAGAAAAAGCTAGACGATGTTAAACATTCCAATCGAATTAACAAACACCCACAATTACCCAAAAAAGCTCAACACTTGAGCATAAGTTAAAGTACCAAAAAACGTGCCACAGTACCTATGATCCAGCCGTAGAAGGGCCAAACCAACGCCTAACCTATGACACTGCGGAACTACGGCAAACCCTAAGGTTCAGTCGCGGTTCCGAGGGTATATAATCGAGTTAAGGTTTTTGTTCTTCTAGAGGGTCCATAGAGTTACTTGCACGACTATCGAATATAATTAACTTAAGAAAATTCCAACACTTGGTAATTTTCAGCGAGGGTTAAAATGGGTATTTGATATTCGATCGAACTTTTTAACACCGTCAAACGTAACCCGAAAACAGTTAGAATTACGACTACGAAACACTCCGAGTTGTTTTTATAGTAAATTAACATCACATGAAAATTTAGCAAAAATAAACAACACCTGAAACACCAAATCCCAGAGCTCAGAACATGGAAAAAAATTTGGACCAAATTTCAATGCAGAGGCCGGCCTCCTCGATTTTCCAAGCCATGTGCTCGGCCAAAATCCGAGAACATGGTCCCAATTTTTCTCCATTTTCCTATGTTGACTCAAATATGATTCTGCACTTGTTTGAAAAATTTTTGGAGCTCATTTTAAAATTGACAGAAACATGGATTTAGGGTTTCAAGTTTTGGAGTTCGATTCGTTTTCGTAATCTAACAATATCCATATAATTCTGTAGCTAGGCTTTGATACCACTGTAGGGTTCCTATCGACGGCAGCAAGGTTTCGGGAGGCATCATCCATGCCATTTTCAAAAATTTGCCGTTTCAAGGAACTCTAAACTAGAATCGTTAACTAGAATATTATACGGAAACTAATGTAAACAGTTTTACATCTAAGTGAACTAGAAATACAACCTTTGTAGATCGATCCTTCACTTCATAACCTCCTTGGAGTAGTCCCTTCGCTGAGTTGATGGAACTCCTGGACCCTTTCATGGCTTCACAAAGCAAATGGACCGTTCTTGCTTGAAGTCTTCGAGGCCGAAGATGATCTACGTTGAGTGAATACTAACTCAAGCTACTACTTCACTAATGAAGGATTGATGAAGCTAACACCCAATACTAAAGTGCTAATCTAGTAGAGGATGATGAAATAGAAAGTGGGTTCACTTTAGAATTCTTTTTCTCACAATACTTTCTCACTTTTTTCAAACCCTAGAGAGCTTTTTCTTTTGGAGGAAGAAGATGAAGAAAGAAGAAGAGAATGAAATGATCAAGTGAGAGAGTGAACCATGGTGAGTGAATATCATATACTAACTCATGTAGAGACATAACCATGGCTAATTAAAATGGTTAGGTTAACAAATATCTAAAGTAAAACAAAGTGAGTGGACTTTGTCAAAGAACTCACAAGATTCTACAAGCTTCATGATTTTAACAAATAATCCACTAATTTTGTAATTACTTTAAACATTAATAACCTACCATTATAAATAGAATGGTGTATGTCTCATACACCCATGTATGTTGTATCAACAACCATGATACAAAAACAAAACACAAATTAATATATATCACATATATATTAAGTGTGCACATGTGAGAAAATAAATGCTTAAGTGAGCAAATGTTAGTTAATCTAAATTAGTATATCAAATATACAATTATACACTAAATTATCAAATCAACACTTGATGTAATAATCCGGCTATATCTTATATAACCGACTAACATCCAATGCATCGACTTATCGAATGAGCAAATATTCGATAACCCGGCTATATCACATATAACCGACCGATACATAAGTCACGAGAATAGAATACTGTATCACATACACGCATTATTCTCGGTCCTGCACATATATTATATGTGCTCCTATTTCGTTTTGCCTGAGCCAGTAAAACCTCTATGTAGGACTCTAAAGACTCGTCAATACGCCGGCAGTAGGTGATGATCACATCAAGCACCCACAAGCCGTCAGCGGTACTAGCTGGACGTAACGGCTACCTAGGTATTGAGCGATCAGAAGATCAGTAAGCAAGCCCGCTCCAACTCCTGCAAAAGCCTGACGGTAGCACTTGCCGTACAGTCCGGTCTTCTCGTCTGATATGTCGCATATCAAGTCTAGGGGTGGTAAATGTCAGATCCCAATAACCGATAAGTCATGCCGTTGTGACGCTCATAACGGGTCGAGAAACTACTGGTAACACTTACCAGTAAATCTCTAAATCAACCCTGGCCAGGGACTTCCCTGTTATGGCCAATCGAGCACAGCGCAATATCAACCCCCAATACCGGGAGAGACGAAACCCCTCCTATCGCTCATTGCTTCCATGTGACTTGGGACTGTACCCAAAAACCACCGTTTTGCATGCCCTCTTGGATGTGGTAAGGAGGAAATCAAAGCACAGTGGGAATCACACAAGACTCTATGACGATCTCGGGTCTACAGACTAACCTGTACAAGTGTCACCAGAGAACTGCCATCTGACGTGAGGTATAATACCATCTGGGAGTTCTCGGTGAGTCCGTCCAGTGTACCCAGTCTCCACTGAGCACCCGTATGCCATCTCTGATGTCAAACATCAATGGATATGGGATCATCCATCGCCCATCTACATGGGTCGAGAAGCTATATGCTAGTCTACTCTGGTATATCGATGCCCCATCTCGATACACCCACGACTAGGGACATTAAAGGATGAACTTATGGACTTCCATAGCCCCACTAGTATGATCTCATCGTAATCCTGGTAGTCAAGTACACATCCCAAGGGCTTTACCAACATGTAACCATAAGACAGTATCAAGAGACATAGTATACATGTTAAGATAAAGAGCAACCAAATAGCATACTATCATGTCAAGCAAGAAAGTTCTCTCTATATATGTCCAAGCATCCAATAATATACGGCATATGTACAATAATGGCCTCTAGGGCATACATACAACTAACAGTATGAGGAAGAAGGAGATGAAGAAAACAATGGGGTGAGGAAATGAGGCAGCCCTCTCTCTCTCTCTTATTCTCACCCTCTCACAAGCCCGTGCTTCTCTCTCTCTCTCTCTCATCGCATGCCATTGACTTTTCTTTTCTATTTCCCTTTTCATTTTTTTCTTTTAAAGCCAAGTATCAACAAATACAAATGAAACAACATGCAACAAAAATGCAACATGTTATGGTGCACTATCCATGAAAAAATGTAGAAACACGGATTTGGCCTAATCGCGATTAGTAGTGCACTAATCAATTTTTACTTAAACTGCATATAATTAATTATAAAAATTCCAAATCCAATAAATATATTTTTAAATGAATAAATCATTTTAATCTCCAATTATTTCACAAATATTGGTATATATTTATACCATTTTATGAAAACCCCAAATTCGCAAATCGGGTAGTTTTCGCGAAATATATTATTTTAATATTAAATTCCAAAAATATAATCAACTTGGAAAATTACAACTCTTGAATGACCATAGAATCGAGTTAAGGTTTTTGTTCTTCTAGAGGGTCCATACGGATACTTGCACGACCATTGAATATAATCAACTTGGAAAATTACAACTCTTGAAAATTTCAGAGGGGATCTTAATGTGGGGTTTGAAGTTCGTTCGAACTGTTAAATATTGTCAAGGTTACCTTTACAGTGTTAAAATATACGACTACGAAACACTACGAATTAGACCCTAAGCAAAATAAACATCACTTGAAAATTTGGGTTAAACAAACAATACCTGAAACCCCAAATCCTTCAGAACAGAGCACTGGTGAAATATGAATTCGTTTAGAGCATAGGGGGTCGGCCGGGCCGGAATTTGGAGGGGTGTGCTCGGGTCAAATCCAAGCAATGGGCCTCGTATTTCACCTGTGTTCATTATGTATTACATACAGACTTCTGCAGTTGCTTAAATAATTTTTAAACGACTCTTTCAAAAATTTACAGAGAGCAATTTTAGGATTTCGTAATATCGTATTTTTCGGAGTTGTTTTCATTTTCGTAATAGTTAAAACACCGTGTCTAAATTTTTAGCTTGGCTCGGATACCACTGTTGGGATTCCTTAGCACCTTACCCAGGGTTTGGAAGCATCACACATGCCACTTTAGAATTTTAGGGAGGTGCTAAGCAAACTAACCATGAATCGAAACTAGAATTTTAGGGTAACAACTAACTAGTATCACATACTAGATGAAATCTACACTAAGAGTTAAGTAATACAACCTTTGTAGACTTCCCTCCTTTACTCCTTGGATCTCCTAGAGTTTGAACCGGCTTGCTTAAGCTCCTTCCAAGTCCACGATGATCCACCCGAAGTCCCTTTGCTCAAGCTCCAAGCTTTACTTGATCAAGGATGAAGATGAAGCAATCACTCTAAACTAGTGGCTATACTAATGTAGAATGATGATGTGGTTTGTATGCTTACTTAAAACCCCCTCTCTTTTTATAAACCTCACTCACTAGAAATCTCAAGAGAGAATGAAGGAGGAAGAAGATGGAGATGGAAAAGCTAGAGCTCTCTTTTGATAATTCCCAATTATAATTCTCTTAAGCATAGAAATAAAATATCAACCATATCATTTTGTCATGCCAAACTATGGTTAATAAATATCTAGATATTTTGATGTTTGGTTAAAGACCAAATGAAAATCAAACCATGGGTTAAAGTTAGGTCAAATGGAAAGAAGAGTGTAGAAACCCAATTATGATTTAATTTCCATTTTCTTTTAATCCAATATCAAAATATAAATATATAAATGAACCATGTGAGTCTTACATTACCATCTCCCATGTATCAACAACCATGACACCATGTATGCATGTATGTGTGCATTCACATCATCATCTGCATGAACAAAAACATATGCATACATGCATGCATACATCAATGTAGAAAAAGGTTTAATAAAAGTGAGCTATAAAGTCAATGTTAAATCAACACTTGATTTAACAAACCGGTCATATCACATACGACCCGGCCAATAGAAAAACGCCCGATTAATATACGGTATCTCATACACGCATTTAATCGAGTCCCCGCGCATATCTCATATACACACCACATCGTTTCGCCTGAGCTAGGAAACTCCTGTTTGGGACTCTAAGACTCGTCAATACGCCGGCAGTAGGTGATGATCACATCAAACACCCACAAGCCGCAAGCGGTCTGTTCCCCTCCGAACGGCGGCCGGGACACGGGACGTCTCGCCTGAGGTTCGGGGCAGATGCTAATAGGTGCTATCCGTCCACCTCTCCGAAGATGCCAAGTTGATTTATGGCACCGTGTATCGGAGGTTTAGACGGATGCGGCCGATGTAGCAGACTTCGTCAGATTCCCCCTCGCTTGAGGGGTTTTTGATTGTGGGGACGCTCTTCCCTGCAGGCGCAAGCCCCTGCAGTTAATTACGCTACCGGATCACGGTAACAACTTTCTCCTTCTCCAGCTGGTCACTTCGTGTCGTGGGTGTTTGTTTTGTTTGTGGTTGCCCGTGGATTGTATACGGAGACTGATTTATGTCGTCGCCCGTAGGACGTGGATTAGTCCAAATCCGTATTTTCTTAGATTTGGGTTTGGGGTTTTGGTTTGAGGATACGTTAGCCATATTTGAGGCTAAGATCAACTCAAACGTTTGTTAAGGATACGTTAGTCCAATTTGAGACTAAGATCAACTTAACGAGATCGTTTAGATCCGACAAAAGAGCGTTTGGAGGCTCGATTGTTCCAGTTTAGGGACATGATGGTCCATTAAATGTATGGCCGTCGGGACCCATCACCTCTCTGACGACGTTGAAGGTTTACAACGACAAATGTCAGAGGAGTTCAGAGATGTACCCTTGAGCCAGAGTTGATTAGGGGGTTTATAGTCCGATTTGGGACTAGAGTCTGTTTGAAAGTTTAAGGATACGTTAGCCATTTTTGAGGCTAAGGTCAACTTAAACGGTTGTTAAGGATACGTTAGTCCAGTTTGGGACTAAGATCGACTTAACGGGATCGTTTAGATCCGACAAAAGAGCAATTGGCTCTATTGTTCCAGTTTAGGGACATGGTGGTCCAATACCAGTTTAGGGACATGGTGGTCCAATACCAGTTTAGGGACATGGTGGTCCATTGGTAGTTTAAGGACGCATAAGTCCATGGGTTTAAGGACCCCACAGTCCATATGGGCGTGTTTAAGGACGCATTAGTCCGTTAGTTTAAGGACGCATAAGTCCGCGGGTTTAAGGTGTAAGTCCATATTGCGACCCCCGGTACTTACGGGGAGGCGGAAACGGTATAAAAAACGAATTTTTATCGCAAGAGGCAACATGGACTAAACTTTGTCGGGATCGTTGTCTAAACTAAAACTAGTTAACAAGCTAAAGAGAGTTAGCTACTATGGAAGATGGTTATACCTAAACTTGAACTCCTTCTTCTTCAAACCTTGTAGAGGTTGATGGTTCTCTTTTCGTCGCCTTCTCCCGTCGAAGATGGATCCACCTCGAAGGTTCGACTTTGGGCTCTTCCTCGATCTATGAGTGAACTAGGGTTTCCGGCTTGCTAAACCTTCATCCTAGAAAGAGTAGAGAGTGATTAGGGTTTGCTTTTCTATCTAAAGAGAATGATTCTCAACACATGAGAAGGTTTCTCTTTTCAAGAGGAAGAAGAAGATGAAATGAGGAGAGAGAGTGAGAATGATAGAATGAGCTCAATTATTTCTTTCTTGCAACCATATTGCAAAAGAAATGAATTATCTAAATGATAATAATTGAAATAAGAATAGTTGATGGTTATTTTGGAATGACCACTATCATACCTCTTTTAATGAAGTGTAAGCATGAATCAAGGAAGACTTTCAAGGCATGAAAAGTGGTCAATGGTCAACAAGTCAACCAAGGTCAACAAGTCAACAAGAAAAACAACCATAACATAATTCTTATTTAATTACTATTATTAATAGATAATATACAAATCCATTAGGGTTTGGAAAAAGATAACTGTCAACTGTGCATACGCACCCGATCCGAAACCCTAATGAAAAACCTCATTCTCCGCCTCAAGCAACTGTGCATACACACCTGCATTCTTGTTCCGAGGAACAAGAATACCAAGATATAAAAGCAACCCCCAAAACATATACCAGTATCTGGCTCAAACTAGAGCCTGCCAGTATAATCCGTCCGGACTCCAAACGAGCACAAGTGCGCGGATGAGAACGAACCCTGTCGCAAAACCATGCGACCTCTACTCTGTTTTGCCCAGAGGCGAATACCCTCTGTGTGGGACTCTAAAGACTCGACACTACGCTGGCAGTGGGTTTAACCACAGACCGCAAGCGGCACTAGCTGTGCATAACGGTCCCCAGGTAGATGCCGACAAGAAGGCTGACGAGGTGAAACCCCATCTGAACTCCTACTGAGTCTGAATGTGACATTCTCCGTACAGTCCGGTCTGTTCGTCTGATACATCGCATGGCGGGCCTAGGGGGCGGTAAAACGTCAGTCCCCCAATAGCGGTACAAGTCGTGTCGGAGTGAAGCCCAAAACACCCTGAGATAACACTGGAAACCTACCAGTATATCTCGCTTGCCCTGGCCAGGGACTACTCGTGTAATGGCTCTCCTAGACACAGCGCGATGTCAACCCCCAATACCGGGAGAGACGAATCCTGTCTAACCGTCACTGCCTCCAAGTGCTTCGGGACTGCACCCAACCACCACCTGTTTGCACGACTCCTTTGAGCCGTGGTAGGGTAGTGATCAAAGTGCAGTGGGAACACACTCGAGGCGAAGTGTCAGTGTCAAGTCAGCGGACTAAGCTGTACTCATGTCACCTGGGAACTGATAACTGACGATAGGTATAATACCAACCTGTCAGTTCCCGACGAGTCCTGTCCAGTGTACTCGTAACCCAACGAGCACCCGTATACTATCTCCAGTACGACGTACTGATGGCTGTGGGACAGACCATCTCCCACACTGGGATGAGAAGCGCATACGCTAGTCTACTCCGGAGTATCGATGCCCTGTCTCGATAGTCCTACGACTAGGGACCTGTATAAGGATGTGCCTATAGATTACCCAGCCCCCACTAGTGTGACTGCCATCACAACGCTGGTAATCAAGCAAAGATCCTAAGGGCTCCACTAATGCGTATAAGTGATATACTGAAATAAACACAAGTACACATTGAAGCAGAAACAAACCAAGTAGCATACTACTATATTGAGCAAGATTGTTTATACAAGGTGAATATCCCAAGCTTCCATTAAGTAATATACAAACTAGTATGATACAGTAATGGCCTCTAGGGCATATACACTAACATAAGGACCCCACAGTCCGTATCTTGGTTTAGGGACGCATAAGTCCATGAGTTTTAGGACCCCACAGTCCATGTTGATGTGTGGTTGTCGGGACCCGTTACCTCTCTGCAGACGTTGAAGGATAACAACGACAAATATCAGAGGAGTTCCGAGATGTACCCTTGAACCAATGAGTTGGTTGGAAGAGCAGATGTGCTCAGTTCAAGATGATTTGAGGACTTATGGCCAATTTGGGCTAAGTCCAATTGTGTTTGAAACATTGGCTCTCTGCTGGTCCATTGAAGGAGAGGCTTTGCCTCTAGAAACTTAGCCAATTGGGCTAAAGCTAGTGTTAAACACTAAAGACCAACAGTGTTGAACACTGAGAATAAGATTAGCAAGTTAGTGTTAAACACTAAAAGATAATCAGTGTTAAACACTGGGAACAGAGTTTTCAAATTAGTGTTAAACACTAAAGCAAATCAGTGTTAAACACTGGTAATCAGAGATTTCAAATTAGTGTTAAACACTAAAGCAAATCAGTGTTAAACACTGGGAACAAAGTCTTCAGATTAGTGTTAAACACTAAGGAGAGAGGGGTCACGTGTGGACACGTGAGAGCGCCCTGATTTCCCTTAATTTATTCTGCAGATCAGTGTTTAACACTTTTAATTTCCTGGCCATCACGTGTGGGCACGTGATGGAGGCCCCCGCTCTGGTCTGTTAGAATGCTCATTAGGGGTCACGTGGTGACACGTGAGGGCGCCCTAAATGTGGAGCCAGATCTTCTTTTGGTTTATCCTCAAATCTGCGAATAAATGTTAAACACTTTTGTTTTTATTTTAGAGCATCACGTGTTGGCACGTGATGGGGATCTGTGCGCCAATTGTTAAAGCATTTGCTGAGGGGTCACGTGATAACACGTGAGAGCGCCCAAAGCTTTCATTTCCTTTGCTTTTTCTTTCTGCGTTTTGGGAGTCACGTGGGAGCACGTGATGGCATCAAAAAGTGGGGCCAGATCCACTTTATTTTGTTCTGCAAACAAGTGTTTAACACTTTTAATTTTCATAGCCATCACGTGTGGGCACGTGATGTATACTCATGCCCTGATTTATTAGAACATTTATTAGGGGTCACGTGGTAACACGTGAGAGCGCCCAGAATTGTTTCTGCCTTTGCTTTTGTTCCATATATAATGAGGGTCACGTGGGAGCACGTGAGACATTGCCTCAAAACTTTCCTCTTCTCATTTTGGGGGATCTGTTCAGGGGTCACGTGGGGCACGTGACCCTAGTTCTTTTCATGAACAGAGATCTTTTAAGAATTGAATTCTTATTTAGGATGAAACCCTGATTTCTTTTCAAAGGAATTAAATTCCCAGATATGTAAAAGAATTAAATTCTTATTTAGGATAAAACCTTGATTTTTTTTCAAAGGAATTAAATTCCCAGATATGTAAAAGAATTAAATTCTTATTTAGGATAAAACCTTGATTTCTTTTCAAAGGAATTAAATTCCCAGATATGTAAAAGAATTAAATTCTTGATTAGGGTTAAACTCTAGTTTTGTTTTAGGAGAATTAAATTCTCAAAACTCAATTCCCCTTCTAAGTTTAGGATCTGCATGGCAGGATCTCAACCCGATGAGAATTAAATTCTCATCCTATGGGGAGATGTGCTCTGTACAGATCTTCAACCAGAAGAAGAACTAAGTTCTTCTTTGTATAAGAGTTAAACTCTTGGATTTTGAGAATTAAATTCTCTGTTTGAAGTTTATCTTTTTCCCTTTTCTTACCTGGGGTTTTCTTTGTTGAGAATTAAATTCTCCTTTCTTTTCTTCCCTCTTGAGAATTAAATTCTCCTCTCTCTGTTTTTCTCTCAAAAAAGTAGATCCCCCCCTCTTCTCTTCTCTTGGCTCCTATTTATAGGAGGAGGAAGAGAATAAATTTGTTTAGCAAATCTCTCATTGAGAGATTTGATTTGTATGTTGAGAGATTTGATTTGCATTCATCATTAATCTGGGCCTTTAGATTGTTAAGTGAATTTTATTCACCATTGGATTTTAAATCCAAAGATATTATGTTTGTTATTTCGGTGAGATTTAGGGAGATATTTCCTTATTTAAGATTTTTCTATAAATTGGTGATTTTTAATCACCCTTGGATTTTTAATCCAACGGTTCCCCATGACCCTTTTCCATTTGGAAAGATTCAGAAACTTTTAGAATTTAATTCTATTAGATTATAATGCTTTTAAAGCCAGTCACGTGCTGGCACGTGACCTTTGGTCACGTGTGAGCACGTGACCCCCAATTGGGTTCCTTTCTCAGCCGCTTATTTATGTTTCAGTTTTAACCATCACGTGTCAACACGTGACCATTGGTCACGTGTGAGCACGTGATACCTCGTTGAGGTATTTTCTGACTTTTAGAATTAAATTCTATTAATTATTTTAGAGGCTTTAAAAGCCCATCACGTGTCTGCACGTGACCCATGGTCACGTGTGAGCACGTGATGCCCCATTGGGGTCTTTTCTGAGCTTTTATTGTATCTTTTAACTCCTCCAGCGGGTTTTTAAAAGCCCATCACGTGTGGACACGTAATTCCTCATAACTTTTGATCCCGGATGAATTACGAGGCCCATAATATATCAAATCGAAGGGTTTTTCGAGCCGCTTTCGATACCATCAGAATTTATCTGTTTCTCATTCGGGAGTTTGTCAAAAAAACAGCCCGGAAGATACTGGTTCCCATTTTCTTAAGCGTATCACTGCCATTTGATACCTTGGGCTCTTTTGCGCAGAAATTTTTGGCGGGAACAAATGCCCCCCACTACTTTGCCCACGTAAGCATATACGTGGGTGAAGTAGTGCAGAGTAATGCATAGTATATGACCAGTTTCGGGTTGGTATATTACTTTTAGAATCTTGATCTGAGAAGATAACGAGCGGACACAAGCGTCGTCATTTATCATTGACTCAAATCTTGACTCTTAAGAGATATAGTTCCAAACCCTTAACTCCATGAGCCGCACCCTTCTATCTTTTTATATCTTACTCTGGAGTGAAATAGTTTATATGCTCATAAGTAGCTTTTCCATTTCAGTGGCATGTAGCTTTGGCGAGTGTGGCTCATAGACGGTCCATCTTGACTTCTTTGCAGGGCAGTGATGGCTTAGGAGACAGGGTTAGGATCTGCCATCTAAGACTTTTTAACTTTATGAGCCGTGTGGGTCTCATAAAGACTTTTCTCCCTACGGATTGAGAGGATCTCGTAGGTGTATTTTCTCCTTAGGGGTCGTGAGGACTCCTAAGTGTGTTTTCTCTCATAAGTCGTAAGGATCCTATAAGAGAATTTTCCCTCTTACGAGTCGAGTGGACCCGTAAGCGGTTGTTTCCCTCCTTGTCGAGATTCGACTTCGGAGAGTGAGACCCGTGGATAGTATGCAAGAGACCATTTTGGGCCGACTTGCAGGATCCCAGTGCTTAGGAAACATGTTTTTTAATCCCTACTGCCTAAGGCTTTATCTCACGAGTCGAGACGAATCGAGAAGTTCTCGCAAAGACATCAATTTCCTCACGAGTCGAAACGGATCGAGCAGATCTCGCAAGAATATCCTAACGTCATAGTTAACCTCTGCTCTTTACGACAGAAGTCCGTCAGGGTCTGTGGTACTTAGGGTTATGGCCGTCGTACCGTCGCATGAGCTGATATATTCCTCGATAGGCAATCGTGCTGTTCGAGTAGCCCTGCGACTGCCGTGTCTCTGATCCCTTCGGGGGCTGGACAAGACGTCTTCAAGCAATCCTCCTTGGCAGTTTGACTATCGGAAGAGCAAGCACTAGGAATTTGCCATGCCGCTTTTTACTTGAGGTTAGGCTCATTTTGGAGAGCCCCGATGAGTCATAACCACTCCGCGCTGGTGTGGGATGATCTCCGATAGTCTTTCAGGCTTTATATGACTTGCCGTTAAGACCCTGAAGCTAGGAATTTGGCCTTTGCTTCGTTTTGCTGGCATTGCGTCCTCTGTATCGAGATGAATGTCGCGGTTGTCTCTAGGTTGCTGGTGAACCGTCGAGGTTTGGAACTAGGGATTTTGCCGTGGCTCCTTTCGGTGATGTTGCGTCTGCTGTGTCGAGACGAACGTCGAGGTGGTGATCACTCTATGTTGGTGTGAGATGATCTCTGATTGTCTTTCAGGCTTTATATGACTTGCCGTCAAGACCCTGAAGCTAGGAATTTGGCCTTCGCTCCGTTTGCTTTGGCGCGTCCGAATCCTGCTGGGGGAAGAACACTGGGGTGACATTTCATCTGCTATATCGAGACGATCGTCGAGGTGGTGACTACTCCGCGCTGGTGTGAGATGATCTCCGATTGTCTTTCAGGCTTTATATGACTTGCCGTTAAGACGTATGAAGCTAGGAATTTGGCCTTCGCTTCGTCTACTTGTACTGCGTCTGCTGTATCGAGACGAATGTCGCGGTGGTGATCACTCCATGTTGGTGTGAGGACCAGGATCCGCTCTGGACGTTTCCCACGGGACCGAAGAGCGACGTTGTCCGCGTTCCACGTGACCAGGAATTTTGCTCTAGATACTTCACACGGGTTCACTGCCGTGTTAGGCGAGGACTAGGCTCCGCTCTGGATGCTTCGCACGGGTTCACTGCCGTGCTCTGCGAGGACCAGGATCCGCTCTGGACGTTTTCCACGGGGTCAAAGAGTGACGTTATCCGCGTTCCACGTGACCAGGAATTTTGCACTAGATGCTTCACACGGGTTCACTGCCGCGTTAGGCGAGGACTAGGCTCCGCTCTGGATGCTTCACACGGGTTCATTGCCGTGCTCTGCGAGGACCAGGATCCGCTCTGGACGTTTTCCACGGGGTCAAAGAGTGACGTTATCCGCGTTCCACGTGACCAGGAATTTTGCACTAGATGCTTCACACGGTTTCACTGCCGCGTTAGGCGAGGACTAGGCTCCGCTCTGGATGCTTCGCACGGGTTCACTGCCGTGTTCTGCGAGGACCAGGATCCGCTCTGGATGTTTTCCACGGGGTCAAAGAGTGACGTTATCCGCGTTCCACGTGACCAGGAATTTTGCACTAGATGCTTCATACGGGTTCACTGCCGCGTTAGGCGAGGACTAGGCTCCGCTCTGGATGCTTCGCACGGGTTCACTGCCGTGCTCTGCGAGGACCAGGATCCGCTCTGGACGTTTTCCACGGGGTCAAAGAGTGACGTTATCCGCGTTCCACGTGATCAGGAATTTTGCACTAGATGTTTCACACGGGTTCACTGCCGCGTTAGGCGAGGACTAGGCTCCGCTCTGGATGCTTCGCACGGGTTCACTGCCGTGTTCTGCGAGGACCAGGATCCGCTCTGGACGTTTTCCACGGGGTCAAAGAGTGACGTTATCCGCGTTCCACGTGACCAGGAATTTTGCACTAGATGCTTCACACGGGTTCACTACCGCGTTAGGCAAGGACTAGGCTCCGCTCTGGATGCTTCGCACGGGTTCACTGCCGTGTTCTGCGAGGACCAGGATCCGCTCTGGACGTTTTCCACGGGGTCAAAGAGTGACGTTATCCGCGTTCCACGTGACCAGGAATTTTGCACTAGATGCTTCACACGGTTTCACTGCCGCGTTAGGCGAGGACTAGGCTCCGCTCTGGATGCTTCGCACGGGTTCACTGCCGTGTTCTGCGAGGACCAGGATCCGCTCTGGACGTTTTCCACGGGGTCAAAGAGTGACGTTATCCGCGTTCCACGTGACCAGGAATTTTGGACTAGATGCTTCACACGGGTTCACTGCCGCGTTAGGCGAGGACTAGGCTCCGCTCTGGATGCTTCGCACGGGTTCACTGCCGTGTTCTGCGAGGACCAGGATCCGCTCTGGACGTTTTCCACGGGGTCAAAGAGTGACGTTATCCACGTTCTACGTGACCAGGAATTTTGCACTAGATACTTCACATGGGTTCACCGCCGCGTTAGGCAAGGACTAGGCTCCGCTCTGGATGCTTCACACGGGTTCACTGCCGTGTTCTGCGAGGACCAGGATTCGCTCTGGACGTTTTCCACGGGGTCAAAGAGTGACGTTATCCGCGTTCCACGTAACCAGGAATTTTGTTGATTATATCCGCATTTCACGGAGTTGGGATTTGACTCTCTGTGGGAGTACATCGTCGAGTCATGGAACTGGGAGTTGCTGCTGTTCCGCTTTGCTTGATGATGTGTCTGCTGTGACGAGACGAGTGTTGAGATGATCTCTAGGTTATTTGTGGCCCGTCGAGATTCGGCTTCTTCTTCTAATGAAACCCGGAGAGGAGGAGTGCGACTCCTTCTTTGTTTGCGCCCCTGGATTGTATACAGGGATTGATGTAGCATCACCTGTAGGGCATAAATTTTATTTTTATTTTATTTCTTTTCCCGCAATGCTCTATCATTTCAGCTTTTTATATCGCGAAAATCGCGATTGCCCAATCATTTCGGCTATTTTTCGCGGTGCCCAATCATTTCGGCTATTTTTTTTATTTTTACTCCCTGCTTTTTATTGCGAGTTGCCCAATCATTTCGGCTATTTTTTTTATTTTTACTCGCTGCTTTTTATTGCGAGTTGCCCAATCATTTCGGCTATTTTTCATGCATACATTTTTTTTTACTTGCTGATTTTTATTGCAAGTTTCCCCATCATTTCGGCTATTTCGTATGCACGTATGGCTCGCTATTATTTTTTTTTTTTTGCGAGTGTGGAACTTGGAATCTGGTGCCAATCTCAGCATCAGTATCGCTACAACTGGAATATTGCCAGGAGCGAATCATCATTTGCCATGACAGGACTTGGAATTTGATACCGGTTTAGGCATCAGCATCGCTACAACTGGGATATTGCCAGGAGCGAATCATCATTTGCCTCTGTCGATGTTGAACAAAGGTGGCTTAGTAAACAGGGTTAAGGGTCCTGTCGGCTAAGGCTTTTGACTTCATGAGCCGTAAGGGTCTCACAAAGTTATTTCTCCCTACAAGTCGTGAGGATCTCGTAGGTGTGTTTTCTCCTTAGAAATCGTGAGGATTCCTAAGTGTATGTTCCCCTGTAAGTCGTAAGGATCTTACAAAAGGGTTTTCTCCTTACAAGTCGAGATCACTTATAAGGGTTGTTCACCGTATGGACATATCCCCAGTCACGGGTGGGACTTGGTTAGGGAAATGTTTATTCGTGCCCGTGGATTGTATACAAGGGTAAGTATTGAGCCGCTTGTAGGGCCAAAAGGTTGTGGGGGTTGCTTAAGAACAGGTTTAGGTTTCTGTAACTTAAGACTTTCAAATCTCCTGAGCCGTGAGGGTCCCATAAGAGAATTCTCCTTACGAGTCGTAAGGATCTCGCAAGTGTAATTTTCTCCTTAGGAATCGTGAGGATTCCTAAGTGTGTTGCTCCCTTATGAGTCGTAAGGATCTCACGCGGGTGGTTTCTCCTTACAAGGTCGAGAGGACCCTATAAGTGTCTTTTAACGAGGTTGCGCCCTTTCGGGTTTTCACAAACACTCGCCGGTAGCCCTGCTGTTTTTACTCACGGAGCCCTTTCGGGTTTTCATCCGTGCCCATTTTGCTTATGGACATACCGATTTTTTTATTCTTTTTATTCTTTTTTCTAACGAGGTTGCGCCCTTTCGGGTTTTCACAACACTCGCCGGTAGCCCTGCTGTTTTTACTCACGGAGCCCTTTCGGGTTTTCATCCGTGCCCATTTTGCTTATGGACATACTGTTTTTTTTTTTTTACCACGTCAGCCTGAAGATGCTGCGGGTTGGGAGTAGTTTAACGACGTTTCGGTCATTTGCAAGTTTTAGGACATTGCGGTCCACCGTTAGTTTAAGGACGTTTCGGTCCGCCGTCGCCGTATTTGAGACGCATCTCTAGTTTACTGGCTTTTCGGTCTATGGGGCTTTCCCGATGAATGAGCATGATGCCCCCGGCATATCCACCTTTTTCGGAGCATGTTGTTGTGGCGGGTTTACTTTCCACTTTTCGGGCAGCGCGAACTTACCCTGTTGGTATTGGTCTTCAACCCAGTTTTTGAAGACGTAGCAATTTTCGAATGGGTGACCCATTACTCTGTGGTAGGGACAATAGTTAGGATTGTTAACGTCACCTGGTTGCAATGGATGTTTTGGATCTGGCAGAGTGATGAGCCTGCTGCGCACTGCTAGCTCGAACAATCTCTTTGTTTTATCTTTGGGAAACGAGTAAGGACGTTTCAACTTCTCATTGAGGTATCGCGGCTTGTTGTTTTGACGACAACACGGTCTCGGGTTACTCGGCTGTTGTTGAGTGTTGGCAACAAAGGCCGTTTTTCCCTTTTCCTTTCTCATTTCGTTTGCTCCGTCGTTTGCGGGTCCGAGATTCTTTCCGGGTAGCGTGAGATTGTACGGCTGAACGTTCTCGCAACTCTCCAATTCTTTTGTTTCAGAAATGAATTCCTTGAAGAGAGGGTTGAGGGTGGCTTCTTCGTCAGAATCGCTTCCAAATGTAAGAACTCGTGATCCCCCGGGCTCATCCCTATGACAATTGCCGGCAACTCTTTTATGCTCATCTGTCGTATTTTTTCGCTGTCTACGAGCTTCCCGCTTTATTCTATTGACGTGTTGTCTATGAGCGACATATCCTTGCCACCAACACTTAAAGGAGTTGCAGTCTTCAGTAGGATATGCGATCCTCTGATGATATAAGCAGAAGTTAGGGTGTACGTCCGTTTCATCAAAATGTATACCACCAGGAGAATTTTCTCTGAAAGAGGGCGGCCTCATCCCCATTGATATGGCTTTGGCGAATCGTTTCCTTATCTTAATCCTACTTTCATTTGTGGCGGATGTACCTTGATATGGTGGGAGTGTTTCGACCCTTTCGTCTAGTCGCCGGCGTTTGGCCTTTTCAAATATGGCCGTCTCGCGCTCCCGATCAGCTTTACTTTTTAGACGAATCTCATCTAGAAAAGCGTCGATCATTTCGTCTGACGGCCACACGAATTCCGGCTCAGGCTCTGCCCCCAGTTTCTTAGTGCAAGGAGTTTTTTCATCGTCCGTAAATGAGTGGGAGATCACGTGACAAGTTGCCCCCGGTGCGTCCGTCTTCTTTAGAGTGTGCGGCTGTGGTGGGTTTACTTTCCACTTTTCAGACAGCGCGAACTTGCCTTGTAGGTACTGATCTTCGATCCATCCTTTAAAGACGAAGCAATCCTCGATCGGGTGACTTACTGTTTGGTGGTAAGGGCAATAATTGGGATCGTTGACATCGCCTGGTTGCAACGGACGTTTTGGACTCGGCAGATTGATGAGTCTGTTGCGCACTGCCAGCTCGAACAGTTTTCTCGTTTTATCCTGAGGAAATGAGTAAGGACGTCCCAGTCTCTCCTCGAGGGATGGGCGTGGACGCATATTGTTTTGACGGACAACCGGCTTTAAGTTGCTCGACTGTTGTTGAGTCTTAGCGACGAAAGTTGCTTTCCCTTTGCCCTTTTCATTCCAAGGCTCTGTCTTTGAAGAGGAAGGGCTATGGCCCATCTGGTCCATTTCGGCCAGCTTGTCAATCAAGGCCTGGAAGGTGGTCGGCTTGAAGAACATCATGAATTGGGAGATAGTTGCTTGAGGGTCGAGAGTACCGACGAACATGCCCACGGCAGGAGCTTCTTCTATGCGTTGTTCGCATCTCGACCATTGGTTCCGCCACCGGATTGCATATTGCACCCACGTCTCTCCCGGCTTCACTCTGGAGTTGATCAATGCCGTGATCGGGGTGCGCTCGCTAGCACTTGCAAATCTCTGTGTAAACAGCAGCTCCATCTCTGCAAATGTTTTGACAGAGTCGTTGGGAATCTCCGAGTACCATTCAAAGGCCGTTTCTGCTAAGCTGCCGAAGAATTGGCGAAGCAACAGTTTGTCGTCGCCTCCAGTGTTGCCGCATAAGGCCCTGAATTGAGCGACATGCTGATGCGGATTCCCTGTCCCATTATATACGTGGAATTTAGGGATCGTATATCCTGGCGGGTAACTGATTTGGTCATACCAGCTCGGATACGGTCGTCCGGTTCTAACAATTTGCCCAGCCGCTTCATTTGCCTGATGAACCTGGATCTGCTGAGCTATATATTCGTCTAGGTCAACTTTGGAGATTGCCTCCTTCTTGGCTGTTGATAGAGCCGGCGGAGGATTTGACGTTTCTCCCCTGTCGTCTTCAAGGACGATCGGGGGATCTTCAGCAGGAGGGTCCGGCTGTAACATCATCCCTACCATATCTTGGAAGAGGAGCGCCATCTGTTTTATGTTAGCCGCTTGCTCTGCAGCTTCTTTGTCCTTCTTTTCGAGGACTCTGCGTAAAAAGTCAGCGTCGGTTTCTTGTTCTTGACGCTCATCCGAAGACGTTTCAGAGCTTTCTTTTGGCTCAGTGAGTGCAGCCATTGTAGTCATCATTTCTTGAAGCTTTTATTGTTGCTCCTAGGCTTTCGTTACGGATCGGGTGAGCGGTCGGTGACCCGTCGATGCACGGCTTTCCTCTTTTCCAGAAGCCATATAAACAGTGTGTACCACCATGCCCCCAGACTTGGGGTGTTTGTGCTCAGCGCGTTTACGGTTCACCATGTTCACAGGGGCTTTTTGCGGACTCCTTTTCTTTTGAGTGGTTGAAGTTGAGGGGGTCGTTGTAGTGGGCGCCCAAGTAGCCGTTGCTTTTTGCGGCTTAACAGGACGGTTTTCTTCCTGCCGGACCTTCAGCTTCTTCTGCTGGCGGGAGAAATTTCGATCAATCACCGAGTCTTGGACTTGGCGCCAGACCTTGTAGATTTTAGAGGACAGCCGCTGAGAGGAATGTTCTGGCTTGGCTTCCGCAACGTTTCCCACCGGAGGAGGGGATCTTTTTAGTACGGCGGTAGGAGAGTTTCTGCGCACCGTGTTCAACAATTCAAAGCTGTTCCCGGTTGGAACAGCAGCATCGATCCCCACCGTTGGAGCTGGTGGAGTAAATCCAGAGGGGGAGTTTCCCCCAGCCTTCCTTACTCGGCGCCAGTGGCGACGTCGAGCGTGTCGTGCGGATGGAGTTGTTTCGGCCGTAGGGGCAACTTCGTCATGCCCCCTGCTTTGAGGAGAGACCGTTATTGGTGTTAGCTTGTCGAAGACTGACACCCGTTGAGAAGCAATGTCTAATCTGTCAAAGACAGACCTCTGGGCAGGGAAAGCAGCTTTGAGGACCTCGCCTGGAGCAGCAACCGGAATAGCCAGCCTTGTAAAAATTGACTTCTTGGAAGGAGGAGCCTTTCCAATAATTTTGTCCGCTTGAGCCGGGATGGCTATCCGCTTTGGGATGGCAGCTTCGGGTATCACGGGCTTATAGACGTTCTGGCCCAGTCTGTTGAAAACTGAGGTATTGAAGTTGGGCGACCCGTTGAGAGGGGCCGCGGCAGTAGAAAGCCGATCAGAGACCAACTTCTTTGGAGCTTCTCGCCACGTCATTGGGGCATTGAAGCTCATCGATGGGAGCATGGTCCCGAAGAATAATCCAACGGTGGCCTGAGTTACCTGTTCCACCGGCATCTTAAAAAGGGAGACCGCTTGGGGCCCATAAGTCACTCCTCCAGCAAGGACGGAGCGAGAGTTGCAGTTGCAGGTAGTGCAGTTTGAAGCCATTGATCTTCTGTTTTCTGCACGGAGCAAGACACCAAATCTTAGTACCTCGAATCCACAGGCAACCACAACAAACCGCGATTCGTTCGCGAACACGACACACGAAGTGTGGAGTGGAAAGAGGAAGAGGTCCCACCGGGCGTGCCAGAATCTGTTCCCCTCCGAACGGCGGCCGGGACGCGGGACGTCTCGCCTGAGGTTCGGGGCAGATGCTAATAGGTGCTATCCGTCCACCTCTCCGAAGATGCCAAGTTGATTTATGGCACCGTGTATCGGAGGTTTAGACGGATGCGGCCGATGTAGCAGACTTCGTCAGATTCCCCCTCGCTTGAGGGGTTTTTGATTGTGGGGACGCTCTTCCCTGCAGGCGCAAGCCCCTGCAGTTAATTACGCTACCGGATCACGGTAACAACTTTCTCCTTCTCCAGCTGGTCACTTCGTGTCGTGGGTGTTTGTTTTGTTTGTGGTTGCCCGTGGATTGTATACGGAGACTGATTTATGTCGTCGCCCGTAGGACGTGGATTAGTCCAAATCCGTATTTTCTTAGATTTGGGTTTGGGGTTTTGGTTTGAGGATACGTTAGCCATATTTGAGGCTAAGATCAACTCAAACGTTTTTTAAGGATACGTTAGTCCAATTTGAGACTAAGATCAACTTAACGGGATCGTTTAGATCCGACAAAAGAGCGTTTGGAGGCTCGATTGTTCCAGTTTAGGGACATGATGGTCCATTAAATGTATGGCCGTCGGGACCCATCACCTCTCTGACGACGTTGAAGGATTACAACGACAAATGTCAGAGGAGTTCAGAGATGTACCCTTGAGCCAGAGTTGATTAGGGGGTTTATAGTCCGATTTGGGACTAGAGTCTGTTTGAAAGTTTAAGGATACGTTAGCCATTTTTGAGGCTAAGGTCAACTTAAACGGTTGTTAAGGATACGTTAGTCCAGTTTGGGACTAAGATCGACTTAACGGGATCGTTTAGATCCGACAAATGAGCAATTCGCTCTATTGTTCCAGTTTAGGGACATGGTGGTCCAATACCAGTTTAGGGACATGGTGGTCCAATACCAGTTTATCCAATACCAGTTTAGGGACATGGTGGTCCAATACCAGTTTATCCAATACCAGTTTAGGGACATGGTGGTCCAATACCAGTTTAGGGACATGGTGGTCCATTGGTAGTTTAAGGACGCATAAGTCCATGGGTTTAAGGACCCCACAGTCCATATGGGCGTGTTTAAGGACGCATTAGTCCGTTAGTTTAAGGACGCATAAGTCCGCGGGTTTAAGGACCCCACAGTCCATATCTTGGTTTAGGGACGCATAAGTCCATGAGTTTAAGGACCCCACAGTCCATGTTGATGTGTGGTTGTCGGGACCCGTTACCTCTCTGAAGACGTTGAAGGATTACAACGACAAATATCAGAGGAGTTCCGAGATGTACCCTTGAACCAATGAGTTGGTTGGAAGAGCAGATGTGCTCAGTTTAAGATGATTTGAGGACTTATGGCCAATTTGGGCTAAGTCCAATTGTGTTTGAAATATTGGCTCTCTGCTGGTCCATTGAAGGAGAGGCTTTGCCTCTAGAAACTTAGCCAATTGGGCTAAAGCTAGTGTTAAACACTAAAGACCAACAGTGTTGAACACTGGGAATAAGATTAGCAAGTTAGTGTTAAACACTAAAAGATAATCAGTGTTAAACACTGGGAACAGAGTTTTCAAATTAGTGTTAAACACTAAAGCAAATCAGTGTTAAACACTGGTAATCAGAGATTTCAAATTAGTGTTAAACACTAAAGCAAATCAGTGTTAAACACTGGGAACAAAGTCTTCAGATTAGTGTTAAACACTAAGGAGAGAGGGGTCACGTGTGGACACGTGAGAGCGCCCTGATTTCCCTTAATTTATTCTGCAGATCAGTGTTTAACACTTTTAATTTCCTGGCCATCACGTGTGGGCACGTGATGGAGGCCCCCGCTCTGGTCTGTTAGAATGCTCATTAGGGGTCACGTGGTGACACGTGAGGGCGCCCTAAATGTGGAGCCAGATCTTCTTTTGGTTTATCCTCAAATCTGCGAATAAATGTTAAACACTTTTGTTTTTATTTTAGAGCATCACGTGTTGGCACGTGATGGGGATCTGTGCGCCAATTGTTAAAGCATTTGCTGAGGGGTCACGTGATAACACGTGAGAGCGCCCAAAGCTTTCATTTCCTTTGCTTTTTCTTTCTGCGTTTTGGGAGTCACGTGGGAGCACGTGATGGCATCAAAAAGTGGGGCCAGATCCACTTTATTTTGTTCTGCAAACAAGTGTTTAACACTTTTAATTTTCATAGCCATCACGTGTGGGCACGTGATGTATACTCATGCCCTGATTTATTAGAACATTTATTAGGGGTCACGTGGTAACACGTGAGAGCGCCCAGAATTGTTTCTGCCTTTGCTTTTGTTCCATATATAATGAGGGTCACATGGGAGCACGTGAGACATTGCCTCAAAACTTTCCTCTTCTCATTTTGGGGGATCTGTTCAGGGGTCACGTGGGGCACGTGACCCTAGTTCTTTTCATGAACAGAGATCTTTTAAGAATTGAATTCTTATTTAGGATGAAACCCTGATTTCTTTTCAAAGGAATTAAATTCCCAGATATGTAAAAGAATTAAATTCTTATTTAGGATAAAACCTTGATTTTTTTTCAAAGGAATTAAATTCCCAGATATGTAAAAGAATTAAATTCTTATTTAGGATAAAACCTTGATTTCTTTTCAAAGGAATTAAATTCCCAGATATGTAAAAGAATTAAATTCTTGATTAGGGTTAAACTCTAGTTTTGTTTTAGGAGAATTAAATTCTCAAAACTCAATTCCCCTTCTAAGTTTAGGATCTGCATGGCAGGATCTCAACCCGATGAGAATTAAATTCTCATCCTATGGGGAGATGTGCTCTGTACAGATCTTCAACCAGAAGAAGAACTAAGTTCTTCTTTGTATAAGAGTTAAACTCTTGGATTTTGAGAATTAAATTCTCTGTTTGAAGTTTATCTTTTTCCCTTTTCTTACCTGGGGTTTTCTTTGTTGAGAATTAAATTCTCCTTTCTTTTCTTCCCTCTTGAGAATTAAATTCTCCTCTCTCTGTTTTTCTCTCAAAAAAGTAGATCCCCCCCTCTTCTCTTCTCTTGGCTCCTATTTATAGGAGGAGGAAGAGAATAAATTTGTTTAGCAAATCTCTCATTGAGAGATTTGATTTGTATGTTGAGAGATTTGATTTGCATTCATCATTAATCTGGGCCTTTAGATTGTTAAGTGAATTTTATTCACCATTGGATTTTAAATCCAAAGATATTATGTTTGTTATTTCGGTGAGATTTAGGGAGATATTTCCTTATTTAAGATTTTTCTATAAATTGGTGATTTTTAATCACCCTTGGATTTTTAATCCAACGGTTCCCCATGACCCTTTTCCATTTGGAAAGATTCAGAAACTTTTAGAATTTAATTCTATTAGATTATAATGCTTTTAAAGCCAGTCACGTGCTGGCACGTGACCTTTGGTCACGTGTGAGCACGTGACCCCCAATTGGGTTCCTTTCTCAGCCGCTTATTTATGTTTCAGTTTTAACCATCACGTGTCAACACGTGACCATTGGTCACGTGTGAGCACGTGATACCTCGTTGAGGTATTTTCTGACTTTTAGAATTAAATTCTATTAATTATTTTAGAGGCTTTAAAAGCCCATCACGTGTCTGCACGTGACCCATGGTCACGTGTGAGCACGTGATGCCCCATTGGGGTCTTTTCTGAGCTTTTATTGTATCTTTTAACTCCTCCAGCGGGTTTTTAAAAGCCCATCACGTGTGGACACGTAATTCCTCATAACTTTTGATCCCGGATGAATTACGAGGCCCATAATATATCAAATCGAAGGGTTTTTCGAGCCGCTTTCGATACCATCAGAATTTATCTGTTTCTCATTCGGGAGTTTGTCAAAAAAACAGCCCGGAAGATACTGGTTCCCATTTTCTTAAGCGTATCACTGCCATTTGATACCTTGGGCTCTTTTGCGCAGAAATTTTTGGCGGGAACACGGTCAGCTAAACATAACGGCCACCCGGGTATTGAGCGATCAGAAGAAAAACAAGCGAAGTGTCAAAAACTCCCGTCGAGCCAACTGGCAACACTTACCGTACAGTCCGGTCTCTTCGTCAGATATGCTGCATATCGAGTCTAGGGATGGTATCGTCGACCCTAATAACTCAATAAGTCATGCGGGTGTATGGCTCATAACAGATCGAGAAACTACTGATAACACTTATCAGTAAATCTCAGCAGCCCTGGCCAGCGATTTTATGTTATAGCCAATCGAGCATAGCACAACATCAACCCCCAATACCGGGAGAGACAAAACCCCTCCTATCGCTCATTTCCTCCATGTGCTTCGGAACTGTACCCATAATCCATCTGTTTGCACGACTCAGTAGAGCCGTGGTAGGGTGGAGATCAAAGTACAGTGGGAGGACACACAAGACTCTATGATGATCTCGGGTCTACAGACTAACCTGTACCAGTGTCACCTGAGAACTGCTATCCGACGATAGATATAATACCACATAGAAGTTCTCGGTGAGTCCGTTCAGTGTACCTAGTCTCCACTGAGCATCCGCATACAATCTTTGGTGTCACTACACCAGATGGATATGGGATCATCCATCGCCCATCATATGGGACAAGAATGGTATACGCTAGTCTACTCTGGACTATCGATGTCCCGTCTCGATACACCCATGACTAGGAACAGTTCAAGGATATGTTTATAAACTACTCGTGTCCCACTAGTATGATCTGCATCATAGTCCCAGTAGTCAAGCAAATATCCTATGGGCTTTATCAACATGTACCAAAAGAGTAAAATGCATGATCAAATGAACATGTCAAGATAAAGTACAATCAGATAGCATACTATCATGTCGAGCAAGAAAGTCATATATATATATATATATATATATGCATGTCCAAGCATCCACTATACATATAATGGCCTCTAGGGCATACATATATCCAACAATCTCCCACTTGCACTAAGGCCAATTATTGGCGTATCTCATACCCAACATCTCAAAAAGACGCTCATGTTGCGGCTGTGGAAGGGCCTTGGTGAGTGGATCCGCGGTATTATTCTTTATATCTACTCTCCGAATCTCGATCTCGTGGCGATCTACTATCTCCCGGATTAAATGATTTCGCCTCAGGATGTGTCTAGACTTCTGAAGGGACCTGGGTTCTTTGGCCAACGCTATAACCCCATTATTATCACAATACAATGGTATTGGATTAACAATGGTTGGAACTACTCCTAGTTCCTCGACGAACTTCCTCATCTAGACGGCTTCCTTGGCAGCATCATTTGCAGCAATATACTCAGCTTCCATCGTGGAGTCTGCAACGGTATCCTGTTTGGAACTTTTCCAACTAACCGCCCCTCCATTGACAGTAAATACAAACCCTGAGATAGATTTGCTGTCATCCTTATCACTTTGGAAGCTGGAATCGGTAAAGGCCTCCATTTGGAGATCCCCATTACCATACACCAAGAACAATTCTTTAGTCCCTCGCAAGTACTTAAGAATGTTCTTCAAAGCTATCCAATGTTTCTCCCCTAGGTTGGATTGATACCTGCTTACTACAGCTAGTGCATAAGCTATATCAGGGCGAGTACATAACATCGTATACATTATAGATCCTACGGCTGAAGCGTAGGGTAAAATGCTCATGCGAGCACTCTCTTCATCAGTCTTCGGACAGAAGTCCTTGGAGATAGTGATTCCATGGCAAGCGGGCAAGGCGCCATGCTTGGAATCTTCCATACTAAACCTTTTTAGGATGGTGTCAATGTACTTTGATTGGGATAATCCCACTAACGTCTTGGATATATCTCTATAGATCCTTATGCCCAAAATGCACGAGGCATCACCCAGGTCCTTCATGGAGAACCTTTGCGATAAGAATAGTTTGACCGATTGTAGCATAGGAATATCATTTCCTATCAAGAGAATGTCATCCACGTACAATACGAGGAATGTGACAGTACTCCCTACAATCTTCTTATAAATGCATGGTTCATCTATATTTTTGATAAAATCAAACTCTTTGATTGTATCATCAAAGCAGATGTTCCAGCTCCGTGATGCCTGCTTTAATCCATAAATGGATTTAAGCAACCTACATGCCTTTTCGCTGCTCTCACTGTCAATGAAGCCCTCTGCCTGATGCATAAAAACACATTCTTCTAAATCGCCATTTAGAAATGCAGTTTTTACGTCCATGTGCCAGATTTCATAATTGTAGTGAGCAGAAATAGCAAGTAGGATCCGAATGGATTTAAGCATTTCTACTGGAGAGAAAGTTTTATCATAGTCCAATCCTGGTCTTTGACGGAAACCTTTCGCTAAAAGCCTTGCTTTAAAGGTCTCTACCTGTCCATCTACACCAATCTTTCTCTTAAAGATCCATTTGCACCCTACGGGTTTTATCACAGGAGGTGCAACGTCCAAAGTCCATACTTTGTTGGTCTACATGGACTCCATTTCGGATCTCATGGCATCCAGCCACTTCACCGAGTCACCACTCGTGATAGCTTGCTGAAAACTAGTAGGGTCATTATCATCCATGATGTAATCTTCTCTATCACCATCAACGAGAAACCCATAGTATCTCTCCGGTGGGCGAGAATTTCTACTAGATCTCTGGAGCGGCTGAGGTTCTTGAAGTTCTACTGCAACATCAGTTTCAACCAATTCGTCATGAGTAATTTGTGTCTCTAGAAGCTCTTCTAGTTCTACCGCATTGCCATCAGTACTATTTGTAAAAATTTCATTTTCTAAAAATGCGGCATGTTGAGAAACAAACACATTTTGTTCCTCCTTGTGGTAGAATAGATATCCATATGAATGTTTTAGATATCCCACAAATTTGCACATGACCGATCGTGTCTCGAGTTTGTCAGGATTCTGCTTTTTGACAAAAGCCGGACAACCCCATATCCTAACTCTTTTAAGAGATGGTCTCTTTCCACACCATATCTCATATGGAGTGGTAGACACGGTCTTGGTTGGAACCCTGTTTAACAGATACATTGCTGTCTCCAATGCATGTCCCCAAAAAGAAAGTGGTAACTCAGCATCACTCATCATGGACCGTACCATATCTAATAGGGTACGATTCCTCTGTTCTAACACACTGTTGTGTTGTGGTGTGTAAAGAGGAGTGAGCTGAGAGAGAATTCCATTCTCTTTTAAGAAGTCTGAAAACTCTGTACTCAAATACTCTCCACCTCAATCCGATCGATGTTTCTTGATACTCAAGCCTGTTTGTTTTTCTACTTCAAGTTTTTACTCCTTGAATTTCTCAAAAGCTTTGGATTTATGCTTCAAGTGACTGACATATTCCCACAACCTTTTCCTGATAAGCTTTGGCCGGATGTTCCTGCGACTGCGGTAGCCATGGTGTAGTGAAGCGAAAGATTTTATCGTCGGTTGTTGGTGTCAGTTCGCAGAAGAAAAAGAAATCTCTATTCACTGCTGACGTCGTATTCGGCCAAGAGCACCATGCTCCCTACAGTGAGAGCTTGTGCGAATATGGCACCAATGAGGGTTTGTTTGACATGCCTGCAACTAATACTGATCTTCAGGCTGCCCTCGCAGCCTCCGAGCAACTGGCTCGCGAGGAAGCAGCGTTGGTCTCTATTGCGGAGTCGGATATACTTCATTTACATTCTTTTGCATCCATCCCTTCTCCTCTTATTATGCTTTATCACTCTCTTCTTTAAAAGGTATTTCTGCCGAAATGGCTCTCGCGGCTTCCCTCAAGACGTTTGAGGAAGAAGAGAGGCTTCGCGCCATCTTGGGTCTGGGTATAATTCGCTTCACTACACCTTTGCTCTTTTAGTTCCTTCTATTTATGGTCTGACTCTTTTCTTTATCTTGCTGCAGGGACTACCAAAACCCAGGTTGTTCCAAGTGTAATTCCAATCCCAGGCGGTGATGCAGAAAAGCTTCCAGAGCTACCGACTACGACCGAGGCCATCCCAAAACCACCACAGGAGGCATTGTTGAAGCAGCCGATGATGGACGCCGTAGCGGCTCCGGAGGCAGAGCTCGGATCGGACAACGACGTCCCCCTGTCGGAATTTTTTAGGAGGTCAGTTCTCACGGTTCAGGCTGAGAGCAAGTGCAGAAAGCATGCGGCGAGAGAACGTAACACTGTCTTAGCCGCGGGTGCAGGCACGAGCAATGTTTCGCCTGCTGACATTCCTTCGGTGGACGTTCCTTCTGCCTTGTCTACTTCCCATAGACAGGTTGCGCGTTGTTTACCCCAATCAGAGCAAAACTTTGTTCAAATTCCGAGGCGGGAGATGAAGCAACGCTTCATCTTCCCCCAATCAGAAACAAAGCTTTGCTTTGAATATTTAAACTTTAATAAATGAAGCAACGCTTCGGATCCTTTACACTGTGCGCGACGCGCCACCTGTCTGACGCAGATGCATTAGCGCGGCGTCCAAGAAGGCGCGCCAATTTAAATTTCAATAAATGAAGCAGCGCTTCGGATCCTTTGCGCTGCGCGCAACGCGCCACGTGTTTGGCGCAGATGCATTAGCGTGGCGTCCAAAAAGGCGCGCTCAATCAGAGCAAAGCTCTATTTCAAGTAAAATTGAAGGAAGCAACGCTTCAGTTGCGCAAGCACTGCGCTGCGCGACACGTGTCAGCGCAGATGCGCTGGCGCAGTTCGCTGCGCGACACGTGTCAGCGCAGATGCGCTTGCGCAGTCGCGCTGTGCTGTACGCTGCATGACACGTGTCAAGCGCTGGGGAGATATGCGAAACAGAATGGAGATTTAAAGAAATCTTTTCTGTTCTTATTAAAATAAGAAGATTTTCTTCTGTAAAACAGAAGCCCTTGGATCAAAGATCCAACGGTGGGGAAAATTCCCCAAATCACTCAGAGAAAGATCTCTTTAACTAATTTATGGGCACTATAAAAAGGACCCTAAGCCTCAATTCAAAGGCATCAACATTTTCTAAAAAAAAAAACAAGAAGAAGAGAGAACTCTGAAGAAATCCCTCAAGAACAAAAAGGTAAAAACCTTTAGAAAAAAATAAGAAAGTTCTCTCATGAACAGATCATAGATCTAAAAAACAAGATCAATGATCTTTAAAATAATAATAATAATAATAATAATAATAATAATAATAAAATAGTGCTTTGCACTTTTATGAACCTTTGGTTCTTTGAGATAAGAAAAACAAGAAAAACTTATCTTTTCTTTGATCTAAATTAGATCAAGAAATCAAATAGTGCTTTGCACTTCTGTTCTTGAAGATTCTTAGTGCTTTGCACTTGCAAACTGCGCTGTTGCGCTCTTGGAAGAGCGCCACGTGTCAGCTACAGAACAACTTGCGCTACGCGCTTTTGAAATAGAGCTTTGCTCTCTGGAATTGGCGCAATTCACCAGAGCGCGCCACGTGTCAGCAGCGCAACAGCGCAGCGCACTGCGCTGTTGCGCTTGCGCTCACCAGAGCAGGACACGTGTCCTCATCATAAGCGCTTGCGCTCAATAATTGGTGCAAAGCGTCTGACAAGCCACTATCAGATGATTAATGCACTGCATTATTTACAGAAGGGCCAAGCCCAATTAAAAAGGGCCTAATAGGCCAAATTAAATGCAATGCATTACTTTAAAAAGGGCAGAGCCCAAATTAAAACAGATGCTGTGCATCATTTATAAAAGGGCAGAGCCCAAATAAAGGTCTAATAGACCAAACAAAAATGCCATGCATTATTAAACAGGAGCAGAGCCCAGTAAAGGCCTAACAGGCCAAATGCAAATAAAATGTTGAACATTTTCAACTGGATTTAGCCCAATTCTGGCCGTAAGTCCTTAAATTAAATTGAACTGAGCACAAATGCTCTCTCAAATCAATTTATCTCCAGTTCGAGGGTATATCTCCGAACTCCTTTGACACCCATCGTTGTAATCCTTCAACGACGTCAGAGAGGTGACGGGTCCCGACGACCACACTTCGGAACATGGACCACCACGTCCCTAAACTGGTGCATGGACCGAAACGTCCTTAAACTAATATTAGACCGAAACGTTCTTAAACTAATGTTGGACCGAAACGTCCTTAAACTAATGTCGGACCACCACGTCCCTAAACTGGAACATGGACCGCCACGTCCCTAAACTGGAGCATGGACCGAAACGTCCTTAAACTAATGTCGGACCGAAACGTCCTTAAACTAATGTCGGACCACCACGTCCCTAAACTGGAATATGGACCACCACGTCCCTAAACTGGAACACGGACCACCACGTCCCTAAACTGGAATAATAGAGCCTCCAAACGCTCTTTTGCCGGATCTAAACGATCCCGTTTAAGTTGATCTTAGCCCTAAATACGGCTAACGCATCCTTAAACATTTAAATGGACTATAAAACTACAAATCGACTTTGGTTCAAGGGTACATCTCTGAACTCCTCTGACACCTATCGTTGTAATCCTTCAACGACGTCAGAGAGGTGATGAGTCCCGACAGCCATATATTAAATGGATCGCCACGTTAAGTTGATCTTAATCTCAAACAGGACTATCGTATCCTTAACGAACGTTTAAGTTGATCTTAGTCGCAACGCGACTAATGCATCCTTAAACTAAAAACACCAAACCCAAATCTAAGTAAATACGGATTTGGACTAATCCACGTCCTACGGGCGACGGCATTATTCAGTCTCCGTATACAATCCACGGGCAACCACAAATAAAACAAACACACACGATATGAAGTGAAATTCTGGAGAAGGAGAAAGTTGTTACCGCGATGCGGTAGCGTAATTAACTGCAGGGGCTTGCGCCTGCAGGGAAGAGCTTCCCCACAATCAAAAAACCCCTCAAGCGAGGGGGAATCTGACGAAGTCTGCTACATCGGCCGCATCCGTCTAAACCTCCGATACACGGTGCCATAAATCAACTTGGCATCTTCGGAGAGGTGGACGGATAAAACCAAATAGCATCTGCCCCGAATCTCAGCGTCAGGACATCGCGGTCCTGTGCGCCGTCCTTCGGAGGGGAACAGATTCTGGCACGCCCGGTGGGACCTCTTCCTCTTTCCACTCCACACTTCATGTGCTGTCTTCGCGAACGAATCGCGGTTTGTTAAATGGTTGCCTTCGGATTTCAAGTTACTAAGATTTGGTCTTTTGCCTGGCGCAGAACTTAAGATTCAATGGCCTCTAATTGCACCAACTGCTCGAAGTGCCAATGCAACAGACGCTCCATCTTACCTGGAGGTGTAGCATATGGGCCCCAAGCGGCTTCCTTCCTCGCTCTGCCGGTAGACCAGGTGACCCAAGCCACCACCGGCCTGTTTTTCGGGACCATGATCCCGCCTTCAAGCTTCTCTATGCCAATACCTGCACCGGAAGTGAACAAGAAGTCGGTCTTCGACCGGCTCACTGCTACGACGGCCCCTGTCAATGGGTCATCCATTACCAAGCCAACAACCTCTGTCTTTGCTAGGCTGGATCAAAACTCTGAGGGGCCCACCAAGAAGCCTGTGAATCCCAAGATAGCTGTCCCAAGGAAGGCAATAGCCGCTGCTCCAGAAGTCGTCAAGGCGGCTTCCCCTGTCAGAGAGTCAGTCTTTTCAAGAATGACGATTCCTGCTCCTGCCCTTGCTCGAGGATCCGTCTTCGACAGGTTGAATATCACCCCTCAAAAGACAAATGCAGTCTTTAAGAGGTTAACACCGGCGGCGCCTCATTCAGACAGGGGGCAAAAAGAAGATGTCTCAATCTCCGAACCAGTCCCAACGGCTCGTCATGCTCGACGTCTCCATTGGCAATGAGTGAGGAAGGCAGGGGGCAACGCCCCCTCAGGGCTAACTCCACCGGCTCCAGTGGTGGAAGTCAACGCTGCTGTTCCAACTGGGAATAGCTTTGAACTGCTGAGAAGGGTACGGAAGAACTCTCCAACCGCTACACTGAAGAGATCTCCTCCACCTGCGGAAATAGCTCCAGAAACGAAGCAAGAACAGCCCCCTCAACGGCTATCCTAAAAAATTTATAAAGTTTGGTGGAGAGTTCAAGACTCCGTGATTGACCCAGGCCACTCTCGTCAACAGAAAAAGGCGAAAGTGGAAAAAGAAAAAGACCGTCCTATTAAACTGCAGAGGACAACGATCACCAAGATGCCCACTGCAACGGCCCCTTCAACTTCAACGGCCCACAAAAGAAGAAGGCCGGAGAAAACCCCCGCGCCCGCGGCAAATGCCAAAGGTGGTGAGCCTAAACGCCCTAAGTCCGGGGGCATGATAGTTCGTACAGTTTATGTGGTATCAGGAAAGGAGGATAGCCGCATATCAACAGGTCATAGACCGCATACGAGGTCAGTGACCAAAGCTCAGGAGCAGCAGCAGAAGCTCCAAGAAATGATGAAGCTATGGCCGCACTTACAGGGCCAAAAGAAAACCCTGAAACGTCCTCGGATGAACGCCAAGAGGAAGAAACCGACGCTGAATTCCTTCGTCGGATATTGGAGAAGAAGGACAGAGAGGCTGCTGAACAAGCAGCCAACATACAGCGTATGGGCCTCCTCTTCCAAGACATGATAGGAATGATGATACAATAAGATCCTCCGACCGAAGAGCCCCCGATTGTCCTTGGAGATGATAGGGGAGAGACATCAAATCCTCCGCTAGCCCTATCAACAGCTAAGGAGGATACAATCTCCAAAGCTGATTTGGATGAGTACATAGCCCAACAAATACGGGTTCATCATGCGACCGAAGCAGCCGGCCAGGTCGTAAAAACGGGACGGCCATATCCAAGTTGGTACGACCAAATCAAGTACCCGCCAGGTTACACAATTCCCAAGTTCCATGTCTAGAAGGGGACGGGCAATCCTCACCAGCACGTTGCCCAGTTCAGGGCGCTCTGCGGCAACACTGGTGGTGATGACAAGCTTTTACTTTGCCAGTTTGTTGGAAGTTTATCGAATACGGCGTTTGAGTGGTACTCTGAGCTCCCGAACGACTCTATTAAAACCTTCACGGAAATGGAGCTGTTGTTTACTCAGCGTTTTGCAAGCGCCAGTGAACGTACTCCGATGACGGCACTGATTAACGCCAGGGTAAAGCCAGGCGAGACGTGGGTTCAGTACGCTATACGATGGCGGAACCTATGGTCGAAGTGCGAGCAGCGCATTGAAGAAGCTCCCGCAGTGGGTATGTTTATGGGAATCCTTGATCCACAAGCAACCATCTCACAATTTATGATGTTTTTCAAGCCAACTACCTTCCAGGCCTTGATTGACAAACTAGCGCAAATGGATCAAATGGGCCATAAACCCCCTCTTCCAAGGCCGGACTCCCAAAATGACAAAGGGAAGGGAAAAGCGATCGTCATCGCTAATGCTCAACAACAACCGAGCGAATCGAAGCCGGTTGCTCGTCAAAGTAATATGTGCCCGTACGTACCCCTTGAGGATAGGATGGGACGTCCTTATTCCTTTCCCCGCGATAAAACGAGGAGATTATTCGAGCTGGCGTTGCGCAACAGACTCATAAATTTGCCGGATCCAAAACGTCCGTTGCAACCAAGTGACGTCAACGGGCCCACTATTGTCCTTATCATCGAGTACTGGGCCATCCGATCGAAGACTGCTACATTTTCAAAAATTGGCTTGAAAACCAATACCAACAGGGCAAGTTCGCGTTATCTGACAAATGGAAAGTGAATCCCCCGCAGCCCCACATCTTTAAAGGGATGAATACGCCGGGGGCAACATGCTCCGTCATTGAAGAAGCTCCTTGGGAGGATGTATTATCAGCCAAGACAAAGAGGATGCTAAACGATCTTCAGACATGTCCAGCAATCAGGTGGAAGAACCCGTTGGAACCGCAGGTCATTGAAGGGATGTTAAAGCCGCGTCCAACTCCAAAGACCGATGGTGGTGGTTCAAGCACTTGCAGCCAGCCGTCAAAATCTTCGAAAAAGAAGAAGAAGAAATCTAAGAAGCCCGTGAAGCCTGGCGACAAGCGTACGGACTTACAAAAGCAAATTGACGTGCTGGATGAATACAACCAAAAGGCACGGACTCCCATTACGCTCCAAGAGTTCCTCAATCATGTCTTTCAAGAAGAAGATGAGGGAGAAAGTTCATCGAATGAATCCGAGGAATATGTGGCGAGCTGTCATATGATTTCCCATTCGATCACGAACGATGAGGAGACTCCTTGCACCGAAAAGCTGGGGGCAGATCCTGAACCAAAAGTTCTGGGGCCATCAGATGAAGTAATTGACGCATTCCTTAATGAAGCTCGGTTGAAAAGTAAAGTTGATCGGGAGCGCGAGGCGGCTATATTTGAAAGGGCCAAGCGCCAGCGACTTGATGAAGGAGCTGAGACGATCCCGTTGGAGCTAAACACCTCCGCTACCGATAAAAGCCAATTCAAGATGAGGAAAAAGTTTGCTAAGGCCATATCAATGGGCATGAAACTACCATCCTCTGAAGGAAACATCACTGGTGAAATGGAAACGCACCCCTCCTATTGCTTATATCATCAAAAGATTTCGCACCCCACTCAAGAGTGCAAAGCTTTCGATAGATGGTGGCAAGGATATGTTGCTCATCGACAACGCTTTAAGCGGGAAAAGCGTAAAACTCGTCGAGAGCAAAGAAATACGACCGAAGGGCTTAAAAGAACTGCTGGCGATTGTTGCATGGTTAACACCGGTAGATCACAATTGCCTACATTCGGGAGTGATTCTGATGAAGAGCTAGAACTTGCCCCTCTCTTTAAAGAGTCCGCTTCGAGAGAAGAAGAAGAACCGAAGGTTTGCGAAAATATCCGGCTACGTAATCGCACGCTGCCCGAAAAGAACCTCGGACCCTCGAACAAAAAAGATAAAGGGAAAGAAAAGGCCACTGAAGATATCGTCTTAGATGACCAAGTGGTGGAAGAGCTAGCTGCCAAAGACCCACCAAAGATGAATAAGGTGGATTACAACGTCTTAGCACATCTGAGGAAGCTGCCCTCACAGCTCAGCATTCTTGACGCCCTTTTGCTATCAAAAGAGGCGAGAGATTCATTGATTAAGGCGCTCCAAGACCCAGAACAATTCCATACATGCCTGGCCGAGGAAAAGATGAAGGATGAATTGGAGGAAGTGCACACGGCCGATATTACTTTTGGCGATGAAGACTTTCTACTTGGGACGTGTGAACACAATCGCCCTCTCTATGTCTCGGGATACTGCCATGATATAAAGATAGGCAAAATCCTGATCGATAACGGGTCGTCTGTTAACCTACTCAACGTGCGGGTGTTGAAGGAAATCTGCATGAGCGTCCAGCACCTTGCTCGGGACAAGATCACCATCTCCGGGTTCGACTCCCAATCGTCAAAGACTCTTGGATCTGTGATACTGACGCTACGCTTCGGGCTACTCGTCACGGACATTAAGTTCCACGTCATAGACGCCAAGACATGCTACAACGCTTTGCTCGGCCGACCATGGTTACACGAGTACAACATCATCCCTTCTACACAACATCAGTGTATGAAGTATTTTAAGGATGGTTTTGAGTATACCGTGACGGGAGAACTGAACCCGTTCTCTGTGAACGAAGTTCGCAAATATGAAGACGCTAAATACTTCTTACCGGATTTCGAAGACATAGAGAAGTGTCACAAGCCGGAGAATAAAACCAACGCTACCATCCCTGTCTTCGGCATTGATACTGAGGAGGAAGAGGAGATAGTTTGTTCGGGTCCGCCCCAACACAACAAGCCAGGACCGTCCACTCCTACATTGATCTTTGGCAGCGACTCGGAAGATAAAGTCCATGCTGTATTCTCTGCTCGACCTTCAATACAAAGGTTCGCTGATGAAGAGCAAAGTCTGCAAGTCGCCATGGTGCCGTTTAAACACCATAAATAACTGGATGCACTTAATATTTATAACGTAGAAGAGCTACAAACATTCTACATCCCTCCCAAGCGAGAGAGTGAGAAAGCAATTCTGTTTTACCGCTCTGAAGAAACCAAGGTAGAAAAAGAAATCTGGCATGGCGCGGATTCTACGCTCGACAGGCTTCAGCCTATCCGCCTCCCCAGATATTATACGGAAGGTTTGAAAAAGCTGCTGAAACGCCAGGGGATATCCTTCAAACAGACCGTTAGAAATGCCAAATTCTATGACAGGGTCTGGAACGTCCCCGGGACTCAACGCAAACTGCCTAATGGGAGAATGGAAACAAAAGGGCTTGGATACATCCGGTCAAAGAAACGAGAGTTACTACCCGGCTGCTATGTCGTGTATGACCTTAATGAAGAAGCGGATGCTCAATGGGAGGACGCTAATCCTAAGCCAGTGAAAGTTCCAGATGCAAAGGAGCCCAGTCCGTCGTTCGAGGAACAAATGGACAAACTTATAAAGAAAGCTGGTCAAAAAGTCCGAGATGATCACAACCGCGAGACGACCATCTACGAGAAAGCCAAGACGCAACGCCTTCTCCAACAGGCCGTAAAGGATGAAAATGCCGCTCCTTGTCAACCTGTTATAAAGAAGGCTCGGCGCAAAAGCAGAAATAAGTCGAAAGGCCAAAAAGACGCTCAACAACAACAAAGCAGGGCTAAGAAGCCACGCAAACGGGAGTTGAGCATTATTAATTTATCCCTCATGAAGAAAATGGGTCGAGCGTACTCGTTTCCTCGGGACAAGACGAAGAAGATACCTGACCTCGCTCTAAAACATCAGATGCTTACACTGCCGGAGTCTAAACATCCCGAACAAGTGGGTGAAGTCTCACACCCGGACTATTGCTCTTACCATCGAGTAATAGAGCATCCTCTTGAAGATTGCTTCACCTTCAAGAATTGGGTCGAAGATCAGTATCAGCTTGGCAAATTCACTCTGTCTGACAACTGGTGGGTAGCGCCGCCACAGAAGCACGAGCCCAAGGTCACGAAAGAAGAACCGGTTCCACATTGGGATTGGAAGCGAATTCGCACCTGTCACATGATTACAATATTAAAAGAAGAGCCCGAGGACATAGATGAGCTCCCTTGGTGCTTCGAAAATAGCAGCGACGAGATAATCTCAGAATTCCCACCAGCGCCAAAAGAGCTGGAAGATGGAATCCATACCACTGCAGATAACCTCAAGAAGATTGAGTTGGGGACGGCAGACGATCCACGACCGACATTTATCAGCGAGTTACTATCTGAAGAAAGGGTAGCTGCGTTAAAGGATGTGCTTCTGCGGCATAGAGATTGCTTCGCGTGGAACTATTCCGAAATGCCGGGACTAGATCCAGAAATTGCTGTACACAAATTGGCGATATCCCCGGACATCAAGCCAGTCAAACAGGCGCCGAGGAGAATGCGGCTCGAGCTCGAGATGAGTATCAACGCCGAGGTCAAGAAGCTGATCGACTCTGGCTTTATCCAGGAGGTTCAATATCCGGAATGGATCGCCAACATCGTCCCGGTGATGAAGAAAAATGGGACAGTGCGCATATGCGTAGACTTCCGGGATCTTAATAAAGCTTGCCCGAAGGACGATTTTCCAGTGCCAGTCACCGAACTGATGATAGACAATACGTCCACTCATGAGGTTTTCTCCTTCATGGACGGCTCGTCAGGTTATAATCAGATAAAAATGCATCCTGAAGACCAGAAGCACACAGCCTTCAGGACCCTTTTGGGAATATTCTGCTATAAAGTGATGCCCTTCGGATTAAAGAACGCCGGTGCCACTTATCAAAGGGCCATGACAAAGATCTTCGATAACCTTATACACGAAATCGTCGAATGCTATAACGACAATCTCGTGGTTAAAAGCAAATCATACGAGGAACATCTCGAGCATTTGAAGACCGTATTTCAACGCCTTCGGCAATACAACTTGAAGATGAACCCGCTCAAGTGTGCATTCGGAGTTTCCTCAGGCAAATTCCTTGGATTCATTGTTCGACACCGAGGTATTGAAATAGATCCGTCAAAGATCAAAGCGATTATGGAAATGCCTCCGCCGAGAACTCTCAAACAGTTGCGATCTCTCCAAGGGAAGCTCGCATACATACGGCGATTTATAGCCAACCTTTCAGGCAAGTGCCGTCCCTATAGCCACTTGATGAAGAAAGGAACCCCATTTGCCTGGGATCACAAATGCCAGGGCGCGCTGGACGAAATTAAACAGTACCTGCAGAACCCGCCGGTGTTGGCTGCTCCGGTCAAGGGAAAACCCCTCATTCTTTACACAACCGCCCTCGAAGGTTCCTTAGGCGCATTATGGGCGCAAGAGAACGATCAAGGAAAAGAAAAAGCACTCTACTACTTAAGTCGAGTTCTGCTGGGGGCAGAAAGCAACTACTCTCCCATTGAAAAACACCGCCTGTCGTTGATCTTCGCGATAACAAAGCTCAAGCACAATGCGTTGGCGCACGAAGTCCGTCTCATTTCGAAGGTGGACCCCCTTAAATACTTGATGTCGAAGGCCATGTTGACGGGACGACTCGCTAAATGGGCCTTGCTCTTGATGGAGTTCTCGATAACATATCAACCTCTCAAGGCAGTGAAAGGCCAAGCCATTGCCGATTTCCTCGCTGAGCACCCGATACCTGCCGATTCTCTTCTGAATTGCGATTTGCTAGACAAACATGCGTTTGACGCGATCGACGGTGGTGATACCCAATGGGAACTTTATTTCGATGGAGCATCTTCCATGAAAAAATGCAAACAAAGTACCCCTATAATCAAATCGGGTGTAGGCCTCATCTTCGTGACTCCACAAGGAGGGATAATGCGCTTCGCTTTCTCCTTAACAGAGCCGAGGACGAATAACGAAGCCGAATATGAAGCCTTGATAGCAGGTCTTGAGATCGCCATCGACATGGGAATTGAAAACCTCCTCATATACGGAGATTCTCAACTGGTCGTTAGTCAAGTAAACGGCGACTACCAAACGTGCAAACCGGAGTTGGTGAAGTACGGGGAAAAGGTGCAACAACTGTTGACCCAAATTCCTTCCTACACTTTGGAAAACATACCGCGCGCGGAAAACAGCAAAGCAGACGCATTGGCCAAACTTGCTAAAGAACTGGCTGACGAGAATCTCGATGACGTTAGAATCATGGTACAAAGCCGTCAAGTGCTTGCCCCAGCAGAAATATCTCCGGAATCATCCGAAGAGAAAGGAGCGACTGAGCAAACGACCCTGCAAGTAAAAGACCGGGAAAAGGCCGAGGATTGGAGGGAAGTCTTCATAGACTACTTTAAGTCCCACCGATTGCCTGAAGAAGCGTCCACAAGACATCAGCTCATGAAGCAGGCTCTATCTTTCGCCTTCGTCAACGATACTCTGTACAAGAGATCGTTTGATTCTCTGTGGTTGAGATGCCTGGGACCTGACGAAGTGAAAAGAGTCGTTCAGGAAGTTCACGACGGACTCTGCGGTTCTCACCAAGCAGGCCTAAAGATGAAGTTGAAGATCAAACGCATGGGCTACTACTGGCCCACGATGATTCAGGACTGCCTCGAATATGCGAAGCAATGCCACTCATGCCAAATTCATGGGGACTTCATCCATCAGCATCCAAATCCGCTACGTCTAACGGTGGCTAGCTGGCCATTCGAAATGTGGGGGACTGACATAGTCGGCCCTATCGAACCAGCATCGTCTAGGGGACATCGTTTCATCCTAGCAACGACTGACTACTTCTGTAAATGGGCAGAAGCAGTACCGTTAAGAGAAGTTAAGACGGGGAATATCCTCCATTTCTTCAAGATGCATGTCATATATCGGTTTGGAACTCCGCGACGGATCATCTTCGATAACGGGCCAGCTTACAGAAGCCACAAGATCAGTCGCTTTGCACAGCAGCACAATATAGACTGGAGATATTCCTCGGTTTATAATCCGCGAGCTAACGGTCTAGCTGAGGCCTTCAACAAGACCTTAACAAAGATCATGAAGAAAACGGTGTCACGAAATAAGAAAGACTGGCACGAGAAACTGCAAGAAGCTCTGTGGGCGTATCGAACTACGTTTAAAACGGCCACAAACACAACGCCGTACGCGTTGGTATTTGGGACGGAAGCAGTACTCCCCCTCGAGATAGAGTTACCCTCTCTACGAGTGGCAGTCCACTACGAGCTGACGGACGAAGAAAATGCTCACCTTCGGCTTGAGGAGCTTGACGCCCTTGACGAAACCCGGCTCATAGCGCAACAAAATCTGGAAGCTTATAAAGCAAAGATGACGCGCTCATATGAGAGACTGACCCGACCAAGGACATTTCGCCAAGGCGAACTCGTGCTAGTGGTCAAAAGGCCTATGATCCCCAATCGCGCCAAGCGAGGAAAATTCGAGCCAAACTATGAAGGCCCATACATCATAGATAAGATCTACCAGGGTGGGGCCTATCTACTCATGGACATGCACGGTGAAAGGCCTTTCAGACCAATAAACGGTCGCTTCCTAAAGAGATACTACGCTTAATGAGCCACAGCCTAGGTCAATGATAGATGACGACGATTATGCCCGCTCGCTATCTTCCTAAGCTCAAACTCTATCAGCAGTAACCAACCTTCTCAAAGTCGGACCGAAATGTCCTTAAACTAATAGCAGACCGAAACGTCTTTAAACTACTACCGCAGCATCTTTAGGCTGACGAGATATAAAAAAAAACATATAAAAATAAAATAAAATAAAACGGTATGTCCATAAGAAAAAAGGGCACGGATGAAAACCCGAAAGGGCTCCGTGAGTAAAAACAGCAGGGCTACCGGCGAGTGTTCGTGAAAACCCGAAAGGGCGCGACCTCGTAAAAAAAATATATAAAAATAAAAAGAATAAAAAAATGGTATGTCCATAAGCAAAAAGGGCACGGATGAAAACCCGAAAGGGCTTCGTGAGTAAAAACAGCAGGGCTACCGGCGAGTGTTCGTGAAAATCCGAAAGGGCGCGACCTCGTAAAAAAAATATATAAAAATAAAAAGAATAAAAAAAACGGTATGTCCATAAGCAAAATGGGCACGGATGAAAACCCGAAAGGGCTCCGTGAGTAAAAACAGCAGGACTACTGGCGAGTGTTTGTGAAAACCTGAAAGGGCGCAACCTCGTTAAAGGACACTTATAGGGTCCTCTCGACCTTGTAAGGAGAGACCACCTGCATGAGATCCTTACGACTCACAAAGGAGCAACATACTTAGGGATCCCCACGATCTCTAAGGAGAAAATACACTTGCGAGATCCTCACGACTCGTAAGGAGAACTCTCTTATGGGACCCTCATGGCTCATAGGATTTGAAAGTCTTAAGTTACAGAGACCTAAACCTGTGCTTAAGCAACTCCCACAACTCCCAATATTGCCCTACAAGTGGCTCAATACTGACCCTTGTATACAATCCACGGGCGCGAATAAACATTTTCCTAATCAAGTCTCATCCGAGACTGGGGATATGTTCGCATGATGAACAACCCTTATAAGTCCTCTCGACTTATAAGGAGAAAACCCTCTGGTAGGATCCTTACGACTTACAGAGGAACATACACTTAGGAATCCTCACGATTCCTAAGGAGCACCTACAAGATCCTCACGACTTGTAGGGAGAAATACCTTTGTGAGACCCTTACGGCTCATGAAGTTAAAAGCCTTAGACGACAGGACCCTAACCCTGGTCGCTAAGCTACTTTGTTCAACATCGACGGAGGCAGATGATGATTCGCTCCTAGCAATATCCCAGTTGTAGCGGTGCTGATGTCGAAATCGGTGTCTAATTCCAGGTTTACGGCGGAAAGCCAGTAGGCCGCACATGCATACGGAATAGCCGAAATGATTGGGCAACTTGCAAGATAAAGCAGCAAGTAAAAATGTATGCATGCAAAATAGCCGAAATGATTGGGCAACTCGCAATAAAAAGCAGCGAGTAAAAATAAAATAAATAGCCGAAATGATTGGGCACCGCGAAAAATAGCCAAAATGATTGGGCAATCGCGACCTTCGCGATATAAAAGCTGAAATGATAGAGCATCGCGGAGATAAAATAAAAAAAATGATGATGGTAAAACTTTGGCCCTACAGTTAAGATCACATCGATCCCTGTATACAATCCAAGGGCGTAAACAAAGAGGGAACCATACTTTCCCAACAGGCTCCGCCAGAAGACGAAGCCAAATCTCGACGGTTCAGTCCAACTCTGAAGAAACCAGTGTCTTCAGCAAATTCCTCGACTCACGGATACAAACACTCCTTGACGAGAGCCTCCTGATCCGCGTCGACTCGCAGAGCCACCGGTGCCTCTGTGGGAAATCCTCGACTCGTTTCAAACCCCAAGGAAATAAATAATCCTTGGCGCTTGGGAAACAAATAATCCCTAGCAAACTCCTCGACTCACGGATACAAACACTCCTTGACGAGAGCCTCCTGATCCGCGTCGACTCGCAGAGCCACCAATGCCTCCGTGGGAAATCCTCGACTCGTTTCAAACCCCAAGGAAACAAATAATCCTTGGCGCTTGGGAAACAAATAATCCCTAGCAAACTCCTCGACTCACGGATACAAACACTCCTTGACGAGAGCCTCCTGATCCGCGTCGACTCGTAGAGCCACCAGTGCCTCCATGGGAAATCCTCGACTCGTTTCAAACCCCAAGGAAACAAATAATCCTTGGCGCTTGGGAAACAAATAATCCCTAGCAAACTCCTCGACTCACGGATACAAACACTCCTTGATGAGAGCCTCCTGATCCGCGTCGACTCGCAGAGCCACCAGTGCCTCCGTGGGAAATTGTCGACTCGTTTCAAACCCCAAGGAAACAAATAATCCCTGGCGCTTGGGAAACAAATAATCCCTAGCAAATTCCTCGACTCACGGATACAAACACTCCTTGACGAGAGCCTCCTGATTCGCGTCGGCTCGCAGAGAAACCAGTGTCTCTGCGGGAGAATTCCCGATTCGTCTCAACTTGCAAGATGAAGCCTCAAGCAGCAGGGATTAAAAACTTGCTTCCTGAACAATGGGACCCTGCAAGTCAATCCAAAATGGTCTCTTGCATACTATTCACGGGTCTCACTCTCCAAAGTCGAGTTTCGACAAGGAGGGAAACAACCGCTTACGAATCCTCTCGACTCGTAAGAGGGAAAATTCTCTTATAGGATCCTTACGACTTATAAGAGAAAACCATACTTAGGAATCCTCACGATTTCTAAGGAGAAAAACCTACCTACGAGATCCTCTCGATCCGTAGGGAGAAAAATCTCTACGAGACCCTCACGGCTCATAGAGTTGAAAAGTCTTAGGCAGCAGATCTGAACCTGCGGCCTAAGCCATCGCTGTTTCTTGAGAGGGTCAGGATACTCATTCTAATCATCCGTCAACCATGGTTATTAAGACAGCCTGTTAACAATAAAAGAAAGAAGAAAATGACAGAGAGAACATCCGATTTACATTTGACCAAGCGTTCGAGACACACTCATTTATACATGGGTAGAGGACTCAGGACGAGAAGTAAGACAAGCTGAAATAAAAAAAGGGGTTTCCATTCATGTTGCTAAAATTCTTACAATCATAAAAGCAATGAATAAGAAACATTATTCAAATCATTACAATGGTATAACCTCATATCCGGGGCACGGATTGAGGAATTCAAAAGTAAGGCCATCCAGAGTTCTTCTGGCCTTTCTAATTATTCTTATGCGCAGCCTCTCGCGCTCCTCTGTGTCGAGATCCTCGGCAAGCCCTCCCGGCCTTCGATAAGCAGCAACTATCGTCGTCTGCTGGAAGATTTGATGTAGGATGTCAATGAGGCTGTCCCGCCGTTTCTTCGAGATCAGCCCCGTCAGGTACACTGAATGCACCTTGTCTTCGGCATCATCCAGCGCATTGAGCAGTAGGGCCTCGTGAAGACCCGGAAGTGCTCTCCATATTGCTCCCAGCACGACTTTCAAAAGAGCCGAACGACGAGGTAGCAGCCAACCACCGCTTGCGTCCAGACGACCCATGACCTCTGCACATTGGGCGTCTGTAAACTCTTGGTTTTGTTGACGGCCCTGTGCACGAATATCCTCGTAGGTAATGAACTCGTGCAGACTGTATAGATGCACCGCCATAATGCCTGAAGGAAGCAACATTGGAAGATCAGCAATGAGGAAAAGGTATAGGGAGTTAAAACTCCTCGAGAGCAATGCTCTATAGACAGGAGTGATACCTGTCAAAAAACCAGTTATGAGGAGAATTTAAGGAAAATTTCCTAAGAACATTGAGAGCTTTGCTCTGAGAAAAAATGATATAATAATAGTGATAGTAGCAAATGCCATGAAGAACTCTTAAGAGTTCTTCTATATGATTTGGAAGGAGCAAAGCTCCATTAATTAAGAAAATCCAAGGGAAACCTTTTGGAGAGCAGAGCTCTATTAATGGAACCCTAATAGGGTTTCCTTTAGTTCTCTTTAGACCCCTTTAGAGCAAAGCTCTGCTAAGTGAAACCCTAAATGAGTCTTCTTTAGATCAGGGATCTATCAAGAGCAAGGCTCTTAAAGTTGATTTAATTTAATCAAAATTAATATTTTTACCTAAAATTCTCTAAAATTTGAACTTTTAAAAGTGTTTAAACAAGAGAGCAAGGCTCTGAGTTCTGAAAGTAAAAATCTGAAAGATGATAAGCATCTGTGGGGGACCAAAGGTCCTATTTATAGGCATCAAGTGCCTCTTCAACTTCCAAAAGCTGCCATGACGGTTGGGATTCTACCACCGTTGCGCTTGCGTTCGGAGGCCACGTAAGCGCAACGGTGGGGGGGGCATTTGTTTATCCCAATCAGAGCAAAACTCTGTTCAAATTCCGAGGCGGGAGATGAAGCAACGCTTCATCTTCCCCCAATCAGAAACAAAGCTTTGCTTTGAAAATTTAAACTTTAATAAATGAAGCAACGCTTCGGATCCTTTGCACTGCGCGCGACGCGCCATCTGTCTGGCGCAGATGCATTAGCGCGGCGTCCAAGATGGCGCGCCAATTTAAACTTCAATAAATGAAGCAGCGCTTCGGATCTTTTGCGCTGCGCGCAACGCGCCACGTGTTTGGCGCAGATGCATTAGCGTGGCGTCCAAAAAGGCGCGCTCAATCAGAGCAAAGCTCTATTTCAAGTAAAATTAAAGGAAGCAACGCTTCAGTTGCGCTGCGCAGTGCGCTGCGCGACACGTGTCAGCGCAGATGCGCTTGCGCAGTCGCGCTGTGCTGTGCGCTGCATGACACGTGTCAAGCGCTGGGGAGATATGCGAACAGAATGGAGATTTAAAGAAATCTTTTCTGTTCTTATTAAAACAAGAAGATTTTCTTCTGTAAAACAGAAGCCCTTGGATTAAAGATCCAACGGTGGGGAAAATTCCCCAAATCACTCAGAGAAAGATCTCTTTAACTAATTTATGGGCACTATAAAAAGGACCCTAAGCCTCAATTCAAAGGCATCAATATTTTCTAAAAAAAAAAACAAGAAGAAGAGAGAACTCTGAAGAAATCCCTCAAGAACAAAAAGGTAAAAACCTTTAGAAAAAAAAGAGAAAGTTCTCTCATGAACAGATCATAGATCTAAAAAACAAGATCAATGATCTTTAAAATAATAATAATAATAATAATAATAATAATAATAAAATAGTGCTTTGCACTTTTATGAACCTTTGGTTCTTTGAGATAAGAAAATAAGAAAAACTTATCTTTTCTTTGATCTAAATTAGATCAAGAAATCAAATATTGCTTTGCACTTCTGTTCTTGAAGATTCTTAGTGCTTTGCACTTGCAAACTGCGCTGTTGTGCTCTTGGAAGAGCGCCACGTGTCAGCTACAGAACAACTTGCGCTACGCGCTTTTGAAATAGATCTTTGCTCTCTGGAATTGGCGCAATTCACCAGAGCGCGCCACGTGTCAGCAGCGCAACAGCGCAGCGCACTAGCGCAGCGCACTGCGCTGTTGCGCTTGCGCTCACCAGAGCAGGACACGTGTCCTCATCATAAGCGCTTGCACTCAATAATTGGCGCAAAGTGCCTGACAAGCCACTATCAGATGAATAATGCACTGCATTATTTACAGAAGGGCCAAGCCCAATTAAAAAGGGCCTAACATGCCAAATTAAATGCAATGCATTACTTTAAAAAGGGCAGAGCCCAAATAAAAACAGATGCTGTGCATCATTTATAAAAGGGCAGAGCCCAAATAAAGGTCTAATAGACCAAACAAAAATGCCATGCATTGTTAAACAGGAGCAGAGCCCAAGTAAAGGCCTAACAGGCCAAATGCAAATAAAATGTTGAACATTTTCAACTGGACTTAGCCCAATTCTGGCCGTAAGTCATTAAATTAAATTGAACTGAGCACAAATGCTCTCTCAAATCAATTTATCTCCGGTTCGAGGGTACATCTCCGAACTCCTTTGACACCCATCGTTGTAATCCTTCAACGACGTCAGAGAGGTGACGGGTCCCGACGACCACACATCGGAACATGGACCACCACGTCCCTAAACTGGAGCATGGACCGAAACGTCCTTAAACTAATATTGGACCGAAACATCCTTAAACTAATGTCGGACCACTACGTCCCTAAACTGGAACATGGACCACCACGTCTCTAAACTGGAATATGGACCACCACGTCCCTAAACTGGAGCATGGACCGAAACGTCCTTAAACTAATGTTGGACCGAAACGTCCTTAAACTAATGTCGGACCACCACGTCCCTAAACTGGAACATGGACCACCACGTCCCTAAACTGGAGCATGGAACGAAATGTCCTTAAACTAATATTGGACCGGAACGTCCCTAAACTGGAACACGGACCACCACGTCCCTAAACTGAAACAATAGAGCCTCCAAACGCTCTTTTGCCGGATGTAAACGATCCCGTTTAAATTGATCTTAGCTCCAAATACGGCTAACGCATCCTTAAACATTTAAATGGACTATAAAACTACAAATCGACTTTGGTTCAAGGGTACATCTCTGAACTCCTCTGACACCTATCGTTGTAATCCTTCAACGATGTCAGAGAGGTGATGAGTCCCGACAGCCATATATTAAATGGATCGCCACGTTAAGTTGATCTTAGTCTCAAACAGGACTATCGTATCCTTAACGAACGTTTAAGTTGATCTTAGTCGCAACGCGACTAATGCATCCTTAAACTAAAAACACCAAACCCAAATCTAAGTAAATACGGATTTGGACTAATCCACGTCCTACGGGCGACGGCATTATTCAGTCTCCGTATACAATCCACGGGCAACCACAAACAAAACAAACACACACGATATGAAGTGAAATTCTGGAGAAGGAGAAAGTTGTTACCGCGATGCGGTAGCGTAATTAACTGCAGGGGCTTGCGCCTGCAGGGAAGAGCGTCCCTACAATCAAAAACCCCTCAAGCGAGGGGGAATCTGACGAAGTCTGCTACATCGGCCGCATCCGTCTAAACCTCCGATACACGGTGCCATAAATCAACTTAGCATCTTCGGAGAGGTGGACGGATAAAACCAAATAGCATCTGCCCCGAATCTCAGCGTCAGGACATCACGGTCCTGTGCACCGTCCTTCGAAGGGGAACACGTGTATAGCTCATGAAGAGAGTGAACGACTACTTCAAGGTAGAACAACGCACGGTCCTTAATAACAGCTCCTCCTCCTGTCTATTTATTTAACATACACATTTTTATTTACAGGACCAAATTTGGATGACGGTGTGACAGGGGAAGCGCCGGCAACTAAAGAGCATGAAGCGCCCAATCTTTCTCAGGACACTGGGACCGTTCCAACTGCCGCTCTTTCCCACTGTTGATCTTTGATATCGGCGGGTGACGCAAGCATTACGACAGCCCTTGTCGAATCAGGGGATGAAGCTGTGGGCGTTGAATCTGCTCTCCCAATGGAAACCGAAGAAGCCGTTACAGCTGGTGACGCTTCGGGCACGGTTTCGGTTTCTGACTTGTCAGGTATTCCTTGGGTTATTATCTTTGAGTTTTTTAATCCTGCTAAGCGTATATGATGATATTTCCTTTTTCTTGAGCATATGCGCGATAAACCCTGAAGTTGTACTGGCCGAAGAATTACCGCCGGCCGCTGCCTTGACCGTCACAGTTCCTTCTGTGCTTCCCCGAGTTTTGGAAGGTAAGGGTTTCTTATTTAGTTGCTTTATTGTAGATACCAATTTTCTTTGCCTTAACCATATATTGTCGCAACCTTACAGGAGTGCTCTTTGACCACTTATACCAAGTGCTACACCCGCACTTTTCCTTCCAATCGGAAGTCGTTCCCTCTTCCAGCAGTGGTCAGTATATTCTTTGTTTAGTGTTTCTTCTTTTCCTAAGTAAACTTTCTGCTGATAAGCCTTCCTTATATTGACCCCAGTATCACAGTTCAAAGGAGGGAGCGAATGAATAGCCAAGTCTCCGGAGCTCCCTATTTTGCCACCTTCAACAGCTGGTACGGTAGATTTCGTCCGTCAGGTGTCTTCTTTATCTTTCAAGTTGAAATCTGACCGTGATTTATTTTGTAGCGATTACACCGGATTCAGATCCTTTTGAGTCCCGCATTCCTATGCCCATGGGGCCCTTCGCTAAACGTGCATCTTCCAGAGGCGTGGTGACTAGCCGGCGAATGTTAAGCGAGTTTATTGAGGATCTTGACGCTGAGGCTCTCACTTCTGCTATGAATTTTGCCGAAGAAGTCAATCTAATGCTGGCGACGCTCGTGAATTTCCACACTGAAGACCTCGTCAGTTCTTGGGTTGATTATTGCAGGAAGATCGAGGGTTGTCTGCATGAGATTGAGCTTAAGCGCCTTGCTCCTGAGGTATTAACTTTGAAATCTCAGCGAACCACGTGGATCGAGCAGAGTGTCGCTTTCATTCAATATTTTGAACAAGAGGTGACCCTGAGGCGAAAGGCGCATGAGACGGCATCCGGCGAATCCGTCTAATTGCGCGCCCAAATTGAAGCAAATTCCGCGCAGCTGAAAGCTATTTTTGAAAATCTCTAACGATATATTTCTGACGGGTTGGCGCTAAGGCAGAAGCTTGACTTCACTGATCGGGTCACGCAAAGTTGCGAAGTTGCCAAACGGAAAATTGCTGAGAAGCTTTCATCCTGCTTGCAACAACGAGCTCAAATCGAAGCGGAGCTGGCCGCCGTAGCTGAACGCGAGGAGGAATTGCCGTGAGCGCGTGAGCGGGTCGTCGGTTTGTTGAAAGCGCTTCCTTCTTAATCATTGTAATTGTATTCCCCTTTTTGCATTGGTTGTATCTCTTAAACATTTTGATTCATGAATAAGAACATACATTCTCTTTTATGCGCTTATCCGTGTCTTGATGCCTTAATGTGGCGGTAATTAGTTTACTTACTCGTTTCGGAGTTTGTAGTTTATGCGCTCGTTTCGGAGCCTATAGTTTATTCACTCATTTCGGAGTTTCTAGTTTATGGACTCATTTCGGAGTTTGTAGTTTATTCTCTTATTCCGGAGTCTCTAGTTTATGGACTCATTTTGGAGTTTATTTAGTTTACCTCACTTGGGCTTATAGGTAAACTTGTCCTAACGTTATAGTTAACCCCTGCTCTTTACGACAGAGGTCCGTTAGGTTTTATGGTACTAGGGTTTTAGTCCGTAGTATCGTCGCGTTGGCTGATGCATTCCTCGATATGCAGACTTTACGCTGTTGTTCGAGTAGCCCCGCGACTGTCGTGTCTTTGATCCCCTCGGGGGCTGAACAAGACGTCTTCAAGTAATTTTCCTAGGCAGTTTGACCGTCGGAAGAGCAAGCGTTAGGAATTTTGCCATGTCGCTTTTTTACTTGAGCTTAGGCTCAGTTTGGGAGTCCCGATGAGTCATAACCACTCTGCACTGATGTGGAATGATCTCCAATAGTCTTCCGGGTTTTATTTGAGTTGCCATCAAGACCCTGAAGCTAGGAATTTGGGCCTTCGCTTCCTTTTGATTCGGCTATTTTGGAGCCTTTGTTGACATTGCGTCTGCTGTAACGAGAAGAATGTCGGAGTAGTCTTTAGGTTATTTTGTGAACCGTCAAGACTTGGAGCTAGGAATTTTGCCATGGCTCCGTTTTGTTTTGACCCTGGAGTCTTTGTTAACGTCGCATCTGCATCCTGCTAGAGTGAGAGGGAACGCCGTTGTTGACATTGTGTCTGCTGTAACGAGACGAATGTCGGGATAGTTTTTAGGTTGTTTTGTGAACCGTCAATACTTGGAGCTAGGAATTTTGCCATGGCTCCGTTTTGTTTCGACCCTGGGGTCCATTGTTGATGTCGCGTCTGCATCCTGCTGGACTTGAGAAGGAACGCCGTTGTTGACATTGCATCTGTTGTAACGAGACGAATGTCGGGATAGTCATTAGGTTGTTTTGTGAACTGTCCAGACTTAGCTCTCCCTTTGACGAAGCCTGGTGGGAAAATATGGTTCCCTTTTCGTTTGTGCCTATGGATTGTATACAAGGGTCGGTGTAGACTCACCTGCAGGGCAAAAGTTTCATTGCATTTTATTTCTTTCCGCAATGCTATATCATTTCAGCTTTTTATATCGCGAAAGTCACGATTGCCCAAATATTTCGGCTTTTTATCGCGGTGCCTAATCATTTCGTCTATTCTTTCTTTTTACTCGCTGCTTTTTATTGCGAGTTGCCCAAACATTTCGGCTGTTTTTATATGCATATATTTTGCTCGCTAATTTTTATTGCGAGTTGCCCCATCATTTCGGCTATTTTATATGCATTTTTTTTTTGCTTGCTGATCTTTTTTTGCGAATATGGACCTTAAAATCTGGTACCAATTTCGGCATCAGCATCGCTACTACTGGTACATTGCCAGGAGCGAATCATCGTTTGCCTTTGTCGACTTGAACAAAGATGGCTTAGTAAACAGGGTTAGGATCCCATAGGCATATTTTCTCATAAAGTTATTTCTCCCTACGAGTCGTGAGGATCTCATGTTCATCTCATAATTTTGCATTATTATATTCCCCATTCTTAATCATTTTACAAATAAATAGGTGCTTTTGATCCATGTCTGTTGAATAGTTGCAGGTTACAGGTTCTCGAAACAATACAGTGAAAATGGTGAAAAGACGCTACAAAAGTGAGACTACGACCAACAAATAGAAGAATCTTTATCATGTCGCCTACAGTTCGAGGAATAAATGAAGATCAGCAAACAGTTCGATTGTACAAAGTACAAAAACAATACAAGATTCAAGACTTCAACACGAAGCGAACGGTAAAAGTCCTCAACATTCTGCACTGTGGAAATCTGGAAGAAACTAGAAGATATTTTGAAGAACCAAGTGAAGAAACCAGAAGGAAAATGCAACAGAAAACAACCCTAGAAAAATGAGCCAGCAAGCCCACTATATGGCCGCGGAACCGCGGCCAAACCATGCTTATGGCCGCGGATCCGCGGCCGTGCTGTGCACGTGTCAGCACGTGTCGGTGCGTGTCGGTGGAGTCGGTGCGTTGACCCGGTTTTCTTAATGTATTTTTATAATTCTAGATATGGATCAGATGTAAACCATAGGGTTTCTATTATCTATAAATAGGAATCCTACAGCTCTTTTTGGGGTGTGCCTCTTTTTGGGTGCCTCTTATGAGATGCCTCTTTTAATTTCTTGATCTTAGATTTTCAATTCCATGTAATCTGTCAAAGAGTGCATCAATAAAGAAGTAAGTTTTTTTATCTTGAATTTCTTTTCTGCCGTAGTTATAAATTTCTTTTCTGCCGTAGTTATAAATTTTTTATCTGCCATAGTTATTAAATTAAAACCATAAAAAAATGAACTCGTTTACCAATTCCCTAATGAGTGAGTAGTTCCTCACTTGTTAGGGTTAGGTTTGGGGAAGGTTTGAGAGATGAAAATCCCTCACCCCTTTCTTGCCCGTTATACATTTTAAATAGGACTCTATGCATATATACACACACCGCTCACTATGGCACCCTATCCCACGAGGTAGCGGTGATACCATAATTAAAGACCGGTTGTGTATGTTTTCCATGGAGGTTAGGGTAAGAGTTAAGAAAGGACGGACAAGGACCTAGAGGAAGAAACCTAGTTTCTTCCCGATCGTGTTAATCCCCTTTGTTAACTATTACCTTAACACCTAAAAAGTTCTTAATTAGGGCATAGAAAGCGGTGAGAATAATTGATTTTCCAAACTAACCTAATCTTAACCCTAGCAAGCTTTTTATAAACTTTTATCTCATTCTTAGATCTTAAAATAAAACCCAAAATCTTTTGGATTAACTCGTTAGAACATAAAGAATAGGAATCTATCTCCCTGTGGACCGACCCGTACTCAACCGGCTAGCTACCGAGCGATACCGTTATTGATTGCGGTTAATTCTTTGATCAAAATAATGCATACACGCAAAATCTCCACATCAATCATCTCATAGGCGTATTTTCTCCTTAGGAGTCGTGGGGATTCCTAAGTGTGTGTTCTCTTATAAGTCGTAAGGATCTCATAAGAGTATTTTCTCCTTATAAGTCGAGAGGACTTACAAGTGTCGTTCACCATATGAGGACATTTCTCATCATTGGTGGAACTTGGTGGGGGAAATCGTTTATTTGTGCCCGTAGATTGTGTACGAGGGTCGATATTGGACCGCCTGTAGGAAAAAAGGGGAATACGATGGCTTAAGAACAGGTCCAAGTCCCTGTAGCTTAAGACATTCAAATTCTATGAGCCGTGAGGGACTTATAGGGGAAGTTCTCCTTACGAATCGAGAGGATCTCATAAGTGAAAATTTTACGAGATTGCACCCTTCCGGGTTTTCACAAGCTCGCCGGTAGCCCTGCTGTTTTTACTCACGGCATCTTTTCGGGTTTTCATCCGTGCCTATTTTGCTTTTGGACATACCATTTTTTTTAACAACGAGATTGCGCCCTTTCGGGTTTTCACAAGCTCGCCGGTAGCCCTGCTGTTTTTACTCACGGTGCCCGTTCGGGTTTTCATCCGCTCCCATTTTGCTTGTGGACATACCGTTTTTTTACAATGAGATTGCGCCCTTTCCGGTTTTCACAAGCTCGCCGGTAGCCATGCTGTTTTTACTCACGGCGCCCTTTCGAGTTTTCATCCGGGCCCATTTTGCTTGTGGACGTATTTTTTGTTTTAAACAACGAGATTGCGCCCTTTCGGATTTTCACAAACTCGCCGGTAGCCCTGATTTTTTTACCCACGGCGCTCTTTCGGGTTTCATCTGTGCCCATTTTTCTTGTGGACGTACTGTTTTTTTTGCCAACAGGACTTCGATTGCATTCTTCGCTGTTTGAGCTTTGATTGCAATATAGATCTCAATAGAGGATATCCCCATATTTGGGGCGATGCGCCATGTTTGAGGCGGCGCACTAGTTTTATGACATTCCGGACTATTGTTGATTTAGGGACATCTCGGCCCATGGCCAGTTTAAGGACGTAGTGGTCCATTATCACCCTTTTTGAGGTGAAGTTTTAGTTTAAGGACATTATGGTCCGTTTCCAGTTTAAGGACGTAATGGTCCATTATCGCCGTATTTGAGACGATGCGCTAGTTTAAGGACATTCCGGTCCATTGCCAGTTTAAGGACGTAGTGGTCCACTATCACCATTTTTGAGATGAGGCTTTAGTTTAAAGACGTTACGGTCCGTTGTTAGTTTAGGGACATCTCGGTCCATTATCACCATTTTTGAGGTGAAGCTTTTTCGCATACTACTTAGAGTTTTGACTTAGGAAGATAGTGAGTGGACACAAGCGTCGTCATCTATCATTGTCTTAAGTCGTGACTCGTCAAGCGTGGTATTTCTTGAGGAATCGGCCGTTTATTGGCAAGAAAGGTCTTTCGCCATGCATATCCATGAGCAAATAGGCCCCACCTTGATAGACCTTGTCTATGATGTACGGGTCTTCATAGTTTGGCTCGAATTTCCTCTGTTTTGCGCGGTTAAGAATCATAGGTCTTTTGATGACTAGCACGAGTTCGCCTTGACGGAATGTTCTCGTCCTAGTCAGTGTTTCGTATGAGCGCGTCATCCTTGCTTTGTAAGCTTCCAGGTTTTGCTGCACCACGAGGTGAGTTTCATCGAGGGCATCAAGCTCCTCAAGCCGAAGATGGGCATTTTCTTCATCCGTCAGCTCGTATCGAAGCGCTACTCGTAGAGAAGGGAGTTCTATATCCTGAAGGAAGGACTGCTTCAGTGCCTAATACCAACGTGTATGGTGTTGTATTCGTAGCTGTTTTGAACGTCATTCGGTATGCCCAGAGAGCTTCGTGCAATCTCTCGTGCCAGTCTTTTTTGTTTCTGGACACCGTTTTCTTTATAATCTTGGTCAAGGTCTTGTTGAAAGCTTCAGCTAGACCATTGGCACGAGGATTATAGACTGACGAGTATCTCTAGTCTATTTTATGCTGCTCTGCGAAGCGACTAATTTTATGGCTCCTGTAGGCTGTCACATTATCCGAGATTATCCGTCGCGGTGTGCCGACCCGGTAGATGACATGTGTCTTGAAAAAATGGAGAATATTCTTCGTTTTCACTTCCCTTAGTGGTACTGCTTCCGCCCACTTAGAAAAGTAGCCAGTCGTTGTCAGTATGAACCGGTGTCCTGTAGATGACGCTGGTTTAATGGGGGCCAATTATGTCGGTTCCCCACATTTCGAACTGCCAGCTACTTACCGTTAGGTGTAGCTGATTTGGATGTTGGTGGATGAAGTCCCTGTGAACTTGGCACGAGTGACACTGCTTCGCTCTGGTTGGAGTACTTTGTGACTCTTCCTCGCTGCGTCTTCATCCTGACGCCGATGCTTGGCCTTTTCGTATATGGTCGTTTCACGTTCTCGGTCAGCTCTGCTCTTTTGAAAAGCTTCGTTTAGCAGCCTGTCAATTAGGCCTTCTTGAAGCTCCGGGGATTTTGGCACCGACCCTGCCCCCAGTTCCTCTGCATTGCTTTCCGACGTCGAGGGAGTTTCTTCGTTATTTAACGACGAATGAGAAATCATGAGGCAACTTGCTACATAATCTTCGGTTTCTCCCGACGAGCCATTTCCCTCATCATAGTCACTATCTCCGTTCTCAAGTATATGGTTGAGAAACTCTTTGAGGGTGACTGGGGTCCGTGCCTTCTGGTTGTACTCCTCCAGCGCGTCGATGTACTTTTGCAGGTCTGTGCGCTTGTCGTCAGGCTGCACGGGCTTATTGGTCTTCTTCTTTCCTTTCGAAGACTTTGAAGGCTTGACCTAGGTGTTTTGCCCATCGTTAGCTGTTTTAGATGTGGGACGCGGTTTCAGCATCCCTTCAATGATCATGGGCTCCAGCGGGCTTTTCCACCTGATCGCTGGACATGCTTGAAGATCCTTCAGCATTCTTCTGGTTTTAGCTGAAAGGACCACTTCCCACGGAGGTTCATCTACAAACGAACATGATGCCCCCGGCATATCCACCTTTTTTGGAGCGTGCCTTTGTAGCGGGTTCACCCTCCAGTTCTCTGACAGCGCGAATTTCCCTTGACGGTACTGGTCCTCGACCCAGTTCTTGAAGATGTAGCAATCCTTAATGGGGTGGCTCACCATTCGGTGATAGGAGTAGTAGTTGGGATTGTTGACGTCACCGGGTTGTGGTGGACGTTTTGGGTCCGGCAGAGTGATGAGTTTGTTGTGCACTGCCAGTTCGAACAGTTTCCTCGTTTTATCATGGGGAAACGAGTAAGCACGTCCTAGCTTCTCTTCCAGAGATTGGCGCGGGCGAGCGTTGTTTTGGCGAGCAACCAGTGTCGAGCCACTCGGTTGTTATTGAGTGTTGGCAACGAAGGCCGCTTTCCCATTGCCCTTTGCATTCTGAGGGTCCATTATTGAAGAGGAAGGTCCGTGGCCCATCTGGTTCATTTGGGCCAACTTGTCGATCAAAGCCTGGAAGGTGGTCGGCTTAAAGAACGTCATGAACTGGGACACAGTCGCTTGAGGATCGAGAGTCCCTATGAGCATGCCTACGGCATGAGCTTTTTCGATGCGTTGTTCGCATTTTGATCAGAGGTTCCGCCATCGAATTGCGTATTGAACCCAGGTCTCTCCTGGCTTCACCCTGGAATTGATTTATGTCGTGATCGGGGTGTGCTCACTTGCGCTGGCGAACCGCTACGTGAATAGCAGTTCCATCTCTGTGAATGTTTTGATGGAGTCATTTGGGAGCTCCGAGTACCATTCAAACGCCGTCTCTGACAGGCTGGCAACGAACCGGCGAAGCAGCAATTTGTCGTCGCCTTCAGTATTGCCGCATAAAGCTCTGAACTGAGTGACGTGCTGATGTGGGTTGCATGTCCCTTTGTACACATGGAATTTAGGGATCGTATATCCCGGCGGGCATTTGATTTGATCGTACCAGCCTGGGTACGGTCGCCCAGTTCTGACGACTTGGCCCGCCGCTTCACTTGTCTGATGAGCTCGTATTTATTGAGCTATGTAATCATCATGGGAAGCATTGAAGATCGTTTCCTCCCTGGCTATCGATAAAGCTGGAAGATGGTTTGATGTTTCCCCTCTGTCGTCCTCGATAATTATCGGCGGGTCTTCAGCTGGAGGTTCTGGCTGGATCATCATTCCAACCATGTCTTGGAACAGGAGCGCCATCTGTTTTATATTAGCAGCCTGTTTCACGGACTCCTTATGCTTTCTTTCAAGCGCCCTTCGCAGGAACTCTGTATCGGTCTCCTGCTCCTAGCGCTGTTTTGATGCTGACTTCGAACTTTCTTTCTGTTCGGTGAGTGCTGCCATTTTCTTCAGCATCTCCTGGATCTTTTGTTGTTGCTCCTGAGCCTTTGTTAACGATCGAGTTTGCGGTCGATGACCCACGGAAGCACGGCTTTCCTCTTTCCCGGAAGCCATGTAAACCGTGTGCACGATCATGCCCCCAGACTTGAGGCGTTTGGATCCATCACCTTTTGGATTTGCCGCCGGTGGTGGTATTTTCTCCAGCCTCCTCTTTTTGTGGGAGGTTGAAGTTGAAGAAGCCTTTGTAGCAGGCGCCTGTCTGAAAGAAGTCCCTCGCTGTATGGTGGAGGGATGACTTTCCCCTTGTCGAACCTTCATTTTCTCTGGCTGACGAGAGTAGTTCTTGTTGATCACAGAATCATGGACTTTCCGCCAGACCGTGTGGATTTGGGAGGACAGCCGCTGAGGGGGCTGCTCTGGCTTTTCCTGTATCATATTTTCAGCAGGAAGTGGAGATTTCTTCAACACCACGGTTGGGGAGTTCTTCCGCACCCTCCTAAGCGGTTCAAAGCTATTCCTGGTCAGAACAGCAGCGTTAACTTCCATCGTTGGAGCTGGTGGGGTGAGTCCAGAGGGGGAGTTGCCCCCAGCTCTTCTCACTTGGCGCCAGTGGCGACGTCGAGCGTGTCTTGCCGATGGGACCACCTCAGTTGTGGAAGCGGCTCCATCATGACCCCTGCTTTTTTGAGGTCCTGCTGCTGGTGCCATCCTATCGAAGACCGACGTCCGTTGAGAGGGAACAACCAATCTTTCAAAGACCGACTTTCTGGCAGGGGAAGCACTTTTGATGACTTCGCCCATAGCAGGAGTGGGCAGGACGGTTTGTTTTGGGATAGCCCCTTCGGGTATCACGAGCCTCTTTGCGGGCCCACTTGAGCTTCAACTCAGCCTGTTGAAGACTGAGGTGGTAGACTTGGACGACCCGTTGAGAGGGGCTGTGGTGGTTGCAAGTTGATCGAAGACCGACTTCTTTGGTGCTTCCTGTGGTGGCACTGGGGCGCTGAAACTAGCTGGCAGGAGCATGGTCCCGAAGAACAATCCAGTGGTGGCTTGAGTTACCTGCCCAACCGGCATTGAAAAGATGGAAGCCGCATTGGGCCCGTATGTCACTCCTTCAGTCAGAGCGGAGCGGGAGTTTCTGTTGCAGTTTATGCAGCTGGAAGCCAATGATGTTCACTTCTTCTTTCTGCACAGGAACAAGACACCAAATCTTAGTACTTCAAATTCAAAGGCAACCATAGCAAACCGCGATTTTTGTTCGCGAAACACGACACACGAAGTGTGGAGTAGAAAGAGGAAAAGGTCCCACCGGGCGTGTCAGAATCTGTTCACCACCGAAAGACACGATCGGGACGCTAGGACGTCCGGCCTGAATTTTGGAGGCAGATGCTATTTGGATTTATCCGTCCACCTCTCCGAAGATACTAAGTTGATTTATGGCACCGTTTATCAGAGGTTTGGACGGATGCGGCCGTTGTAGCAGATTTCATCAGATTCCCCCTCGTTTGCGAGGGTTTTTTTGAGTGTGGGGATGCTCTTCCTTGTAGGCGCAAACCCCTGCAGTTAATTATGTTATCGCATCGCGATAACCACTTTCTTCTTCTCCGAAAGTTCACTTCGTGTCATATGTGTTTTTATTTGTTTAAGTTGCCCGTGGATTGTATACGGAGACTAATTTATGATGTCACTTGTAGGGCTTGGATTAGTCCAAATCCGTATTTCTTATATTTGGGTTTTTTTTTATTTAAGGATCGTTAATCTATTTTGAGATTAAGATCGACTTAAACGTATGCGAGCATTTGGGGGCTCGATTTGTTTTCGTTAAGGATACATTAATCCAATTTGAGACTAAGATCCACTTAACGAGGTTTCAGGATCATTTTTATTTCAGATCCAACAAGAGAGCATTTGGGCTCTGTTGTCTTAGTTTAGGGACATTTCGGTCCATTGTTGTCATTTTTGAGGCAACGGTTAGTTTAAGGACATCTCGGTCTGTTGGGGTGAGGTTTTAGTTTAAGGACATCTCAGTCCGTTGATCACCATTTTGAAGCTGAGATTTTTGTTTAAGCACGTCTTAGTCCGTTGATCACTATTTTGGAGGTGAGATTTTAGTTTAAGGCCGTCTCGGTCCGTTGATCACCATTTTGGAGGTAAAATTTTAGTTTAAGGACGTCTCGGTCCATTGATCACCATATTGGAGGTGAGAGTTTAGTTTAAGGACATCTCGATCCGTTGTTGCCATTTTGGAGGTAACGGTTAGTTTAAGGACGTTTCGGTCCGTTGTTAGTTTAGGGACATCTCGATCCGTTGTTAGTTTAGAGATGTCTCGGTCCATAGCCAGTTTAAGGACGTAGTGGTCCATTATCACCCTTTTTGAGGTGAAGCATTAGTTTAAGGACATTATGGTCCGTTGTTCATCTTACGCGCACATGTATTTGTTACGTGACGGGATGAAAAACGATGATTTGGGATGCATCCAATTTGGGGTGCGGTCTGATCTGAGGCGTGCACATCAGTTTGGAAGTGCTCCAAAAAGCCATTGGTTGTTAGGACCCTCCACCTCTCGGAAGACGTTGAGGAATTACAACGACGTGGATCAGAGGTGTGGAGAGATGTACCCTTGAACCAATTCCCATATTTGGGGAAAAGGAGTTAGTGGTAAACCCGGAAATCATTAGTCATATTTTGAGACTAAGATTTCCTTGGGAGGATGTGGGATGAATACCGTTTTGGATATCATCGGTTGGAAGATCGATAGTCGTATTTGGGACTAAAATCGGTTTGGGAAGTAGTGAGCACATGGGCTCGGTTGATCTGAATTATGGAGTTTCTACTCTCAAGGGACCTAACCAACCTGAGCTTGGTCTACTCAGTTTTCTTTTTATTTGAAAAAGAGTGCTAAGCACTTGTTTGGGCTCAGTCCCTTTTTTTTGTGCAAAAAGTGCTGAGCACTTATGTAAGTTCTGATGCTTACATATAATCATGTGGGGTTTTCAGTCATGGGAATTTCCTAATAAGTGTTAAACAATTTACCCCTTTTGTCTTTATATGGAGTGCTAAGCACTCTTTATGGCACCCACGTAAGGAGCTAGGCGCTAGGCGCTGCCTAGTGAGTGCTAAGCACTTTTATTTTGTGGTGCCCACATGAGGGTTACGTGAGGCGCTGGACGGTGGGCGCCGCTTACTGAGTGTTAAGCACTCCTGAGTTCTTTCTTAGCGCCCATGTGAGAGGCATGTGGGGCGCTGGATGATGAGCGTCACCCACTGAGTGCTAAGCACTCATAAGTTCTTTTGTAGCGCCCACGTGAGAGGCACGTGGGGTGCTGGGCGCTGAGCGCCACTCCCTGAGATCTTTTTATTCTGTGGCGCCCACGTGAGGGACACGTGGGACACTAGGCACTGAATGCCGCTCAATGAGTGCTAGGCACTCTTGTAGCACCCACATGAGGAACACGTAGGGCGCTGGGTGCTGAGCATCACCCACAGAGTGCTAAGCACTCTTGTACCGCCCATGTGAGGAACACGTTGGGCGCTGTGTACTGAGTTCTTTATTTCTTGAATGATCCACAGGATCTTTATATACTTCTATTTACCTAAAATTTCCAAGAAGAGAGTTCTTCTTCCTCAAGAATTTAATTCTCTGTTCTTTCAAAACTTTCTCTCTCTTTTTTTTAGCTTATGGTTGGGTTCCTCTCTCTCAGACTTGAAGTCATAGTAGGGGCAGTTTGTTGATTAGCTCCGAAAAAATTTCTCATTAAGAGATCCCAAATGATTTGGGGATTTTACCCACCGTTGGATCTTTGATCCAAGGACTTCTGTTTTACAGAAAGTATTTTCTTGTTTTTAACAAGATTAGGAAAATATTTACCCATACAGAATTTATTCTGTAGATAGGTTATTCTTTAATCACCATTGGATTTTTAATCCAACGGTACTCTATTTTACAGAGGGCAATCTTTCTTGTTTAGAAAGATTTGAGGAATATTTCCTCTAAACAGAATTTAATTCTGCATCCTGATGATTTATCATCTCCGTTGGATTTTTGATCCAACGGCTCTGTTTAACAGATAGTAGAATTTAATTCTACTGGGCGCCGGTGCTCACGTGTTGTGCACATGGGCGGTGCTTAATATTTTTGTGTGCTTTGCACACTGGCGCCGCTCATATAAGAGGTTTTAACTTTGGCATTGGCGCCCTCGTGTAAGGCACGTGAGGCGCTTGAGCGCTGGGCGCTGCCTCATAGAGCTTTGCTCTTTTATTGGGGAAAGATTGACCTTGAATGCTCAGCAGGTCGCGTGGATCGAGCAAAGTGCCGATTCTATTCAATATTTTGAACAAAAGTTGGCCCTGAAGCGAAAGGAGCATGAGACAGCTTCCGGCGAATCCATCCAATTGCGTGCCCAGATCGAAGCAAATGCCGCGCAGCTGCAGGTTATTTTTGAAAACCTCCAACAATGTATTTCTTATGGGCTGTCGCTGAGGCAGAACCTCGATTTTACCGAGCGGGGCATGCAAGATTGCGAGGTTGCCAAGCAAGAAATCACCGAGAAACTTTCATCATGCTTGCAACAGCGGGCTCAAATTAAAACGGGGCTAGCCGTAGTAGTAGCATGCGAGGAAGAGCTACAGGGAGCGCGTGAGCGGGTTGCCAATTTGTTGAAAGTCTCGCCTTCTTAACAATTGCAATTGTATTCCCCCCATTTTGTATTAATTTTATTTCTTAAACACTTTGATTCGTGAATAAATAATATACACTTTTTGCATGCGCTCATCTGTGTTTTGATGTCTTAATGTGGCGCTTACTTGTTTCGGAGTCCATAGTTTATTCACTCGTTTCGGAGTTTCTAGTTTATGTACTCATTTCGGAGTTTGTAGTTTATTCACTCATTTCAGAGTCTCTAGTTTATGTACTAATTTCGGAGTTTGTAGTTTATTCACTCGTTTCGGAGTTTCTAGTTTATGTACTCATATCGGAGTTTATTCAGTTTACCCCCCTTGGGTTTACAGGCAAACTTGTCCTAACGTTATATATAGATAACCCATGTTCTTTACGACAGAGGCCCGTTAGGTTTTGTGGTACTAGGGTTTGTCCGTGGTACCATCGTGTTGGTTGATGTATACCTCGATATACAGTCTTTAAGCTATTGTTCGAGTAACCCCACGACTGTCGTGTCTCTGATCCCTTCGGGGGCTGTACAAGACGTCTTCAAGTAATCTCCTTAGGCTATATTACCGTCGGAAGAGCAAGCATTAGGAATTTGCCATGTCGCTTTTTACTTGAGGTTAGGCTCAATTTGGAGCCCCGATGAGTTATAAGCACTCCGCGCTGGTGTGGGATGATCTCCGATAGTCTTTTAAGCTTTATATGAGTTGCCGTCGAGACCCGATTTTTTGTTTTGACGATGCCATGCCATTTCTTTGCTAAAGTAGGGTAGACATCTATAGGACCTCTATATTGTATGTATTGCAGTTGAAGTCCGGAACTAAGATTATACCTTTGGTCCAATTTGATTTGGCTCGTTGGAGCTTTGATGACATCACGTCTGTATCCTGATGGAATGAGAAGGAACGCCGGGATAGTCTTTAGGTTGTATATGAACCATCAACACTTGGAGCTAGGAATTTGCCATGGCTCCATTTTGATTTGGCTTGTTGGAGCTTTTGTTGACGTCGCATCTACATCCTGCTGTAACGAGAAGAATGTCGAGCTGGAGCTGGGATTTCGCCGTCACTCCCTTTTGATTTGGCTATTTACAGCCTTTGTAGACATTGCGCATGTTGTAACGAGAAGAATGTCGAGATGACCTCCAGGCTGTATATGTTTACATTAAGATCTGGCTCTTCCTTTGATGGAGCCTGGTGGGAAAACATAGTTCCCTTTCTTTCATTTGTGCCTATGGATTGTATACAGGTATCAGTATGGACCTACCTGTAGGGTAGAGAAAATTTCATTTAGATATTTTTTATTTCCGCGATGCTCTATTTTTTCAGCTTTTTATATCGCGAAAGTCGCGATTTCCAAATCATTTCGGCTTTTCTTCCGCGATGCCTAATCATTTCGGCTATTTTTTAAATATTTTTACTCGCTGCCTTTTACTGTGAGTTACCCAATCATTTAGGTTGTTTTTATATGCATATTTTTTGCTCGCAGATTTTTATCACGAGTTACCCCATCATTTCGGTTATTTCATATGCATTTTTTTGCTACTCGCTGCTGTTTTTTTATTGCGAGTTTGGAATCTGATACCAATCTTGGCATCAGCATCGCTACGACTGGAATACTGCAAGGAGCGAATCATCATTTGCCGTGAAAGGACTTGGGGTTTGACTCCTGTTTAGGCATCAACATCGCTGCAACTGAGATATTGCCAGGAGAGAATCATCATTTGCCTTTATCGATTTGAACAAAGACAGCTTAGCAAACAGGGTTAGGATCCTGTCGATTAAGGCTTTTTGACTTTATGAGCCGTAAGGATCTCATAAAGGTATTTCTCCCTATGAGTCGTAAGGATCTCGTAAGTGTATTTTCTCCTTAGGAATCGTAGGGATTCCCAAGTGATATTTTCTCTCGTAAGTCGTAAGGATCTTCCAAGAGTGTTTTCTTCTTATAAGTCGAGAGGACTTACAAGCGTCGTTCACCATATGGGGACATTTCTCGCCATTGGTGGAACTTGATTGGGAAATGTTTATTTGTGCCCGTGGATTGTATACAAGGGTCAATATTGGACCGTCTGTAGGGCAACTTTGGGGAATGCGACGGCTTAAGAACAGGTTCAGATCCCTGTAACTTAAGGCTTTTGAATCTTATGAGCTGTGAGGGTCTCATAAGGGGAATTCTCCTTACGAGTCATGAGGATATCGCAAGTGTAATTTCTCCTTAAGAATCGTGAGGATTCGTAAGTGTGTTACTCCTCTGTGAGTCGTAAGGATCTCATGTGGGTATTTTCTCCTCACAAAGTCGAGAGGACTTTTGCAAGTGCATATGAATTTTTATTTTACGAGTTCGCGCCCTTTCGGGTTTTCACAAACTCGCCGGCAGTCCTGCTGTTTTTACTCACGGCGCCCTTTCGGGTTTTCATCCGTGCCCATTTTGCTTGTGGACATACCGTTTTTTTTAATGAGATCACGCCCTTCCGGATTTTTACAAACTCGCCGATAGCCCTGCTGTTTTTACTCATAGCGCCCTTTCGGGTTTTCATCCGTGCCCATTTTGCTTGTGGACATACCGTTTTTTTTAACGAACGATAGAACTCTCGAAAGTAGTTTCACCGCGGGTGACCTTCTATTTACTGGTGGGGTTTGGGGGTAGCTTCATCGCTAAAGTAGCTACGAAGCCGGTGGGACTTGAGTTGCAATCTCTGTCGTTGAGACTTCGATTGCAATATAGATCTAAAGGAAGCATATCACCGTTTTGGAGGCGATGTGCTAGTTTAGGGGCATCTCGGTCCGTTATTGCCATGTTTGAGGCGAATTTTTAGTTTAAGGACATCTCGGTCCGTTGCCGCCATATTTGAGGTGAACGATTAGTTTAAGGACTTCTCGGTTATTTATCGCCGTTTTTGAGACGAATTTTTAGTTTAAGTACATCTCGGTCCGATGTCGCCATTTTTGAGGGGATATTTAGTTTAAGGACATCTCGGTCCGTTATCGCCATGTTTGTGGCGGATATTAGTTTAAGGACTTCTCGGTCTGTTGTCACCGTGTTTGAGGCGAAATTTTAGTTTAAGGACTTCTCAGTCCGTTGTCGCCGTGTTTGAGGCGAGCTTTTAGTTTAAAGATATCTCGGTCCTTCATTTGGAAATGAGTATTAGTTTAGGGACGTCTCGGTCCATTATCGCCTATTTTCGAGGCGACAGATCTTTTGGATACTACTTTTAGGGTTCTGACTCAGGAAGATAGCGAGCGGATACAAGCGTCGTCATTTATCATTGATCCAGGTCTTAACCCGTTAGGCATAGTATTTTTTGAGGAATCGACCGTTTATTGGCCGGAAGGGTCTTTCGCCATGCATATCCATGAGCAGGTAGGCTCCACCTTGGTAGACTTTGTCTATGATGTACGTGCCTTCATAGTTTGGCTCTAACTTCCTCCGTTTTGCACGATTGGGGATCATAGGTCTTTTGACGATTAGCATGAGTTCGCCTTGGCGGAATGTTCTCGGCCTGGCCAGTTTTTCGTATGACCGTGTCATCCTTACCTTATAAGCCTCCAGATTTTTCTATGCTATAAGGCGAGTTTCGTCGAGGGTGTCGAGCTCCTCAAGCCTAAGATGAGTATTTTCTACATCTGACAGCTCGTATCGAACTGCTACTCGTAGAGAGGGGAGCTCTATTTCTAGTGGGAGCACTGCTTCCGTGCCGAATACTAACATGTATGGTGTTGTATTTTTAGCTATTTTGAACGTTGTGCGGTATGCCCAAAGAGCTTCTTGCAGCCTTTCGTGCCAGTCTTTTTTGTTCCTGGACACCGTTTTCTTTATAATCTTCGTCAAGGTCTTGTTGAAAGCTTCAGCTAGGACGTTGGCATGAGAATTATAGACTGAAGAGTATCTCCAATCTATTTTATGCTGTTGTGCGAAGCGGCTGATTTTATGGCTCCTGTAGGCCGACCCATTATCCGAGATAATTCGTCACAGAGTGCCGAACTGGTAGATGACATGTGTCCTGAAGAAATGGAGGATATGCTCCGTCTTCACTTGCCTTAGCGGTACTGTTTCTTCCCACTTAGAAAAGCAGTCGGTCATTTCCAATATGAACCGATGTCTTTTGGACGATGTTGGTTCAATGGGGCCAATTATATCAGTTCCCTACATTTCGAACGACCAGCTAGCTACTGTTGGGTGTAGCGGGTTCGGATGCTGGTGTATGAAGTCCCCGTGAATTTGGCACAAGTAACACTGCTTCGCATATTCTAGGCAGTCCCGAATCATTATGGACCAATAATATCCCATTCTTTTGATCTCCAGCTTCATCTTTGGCCCAGCTTGGTGAGAACCGCAGAGTCCGTCGTGAGTTTCTTGGACGACTCTCTTCGCTTCTTATGGCCCCAGTCATCTTAGCCACAGACCGTCGAACGATCTCTTATATAGAGTATCATTGACGAAGGCGAAGGACATAGCTCGTTTCATGAGTTGATGTCTAGACGATGCATTTTCAGGCGTTCGTAGAGATTTGAAGTAGAAGACTTCCCTCAAGTCCTTTGTAGGGTTCCTAGGCACACTAAGGAGGTCTCACAAGACATCAACCATGCCAATTTCAAATTTTACGGGTGCCGAGAAACCCTAATACGGATCGTTAACTAGAAATTTAGGCGAAACAAAGAAGCTAGTTAACAATATAACTAAAAGAACGGAAATACAACCTTTGTAGATCCGGTCCTCCACCTCCATAGCTCCGCAATGAAGTCTCCTCGCTGTCCAAATGGAATCCCGTGCTCTAGCGTCGGCTTCATCGGAGAAATGGGCAGGCAAGGTCGTCGGCTTCGTGCCGAAGATGATCTACGTCGAGGCATCACAAGATCAAGCTCCCACTTCACCAAGTCATGAAACTTGTGAAGAAAACACACTCTACTACTTGGCAAGAGGTAGAGGATGAAGAAATAGGAAGTGGGTTCACTTTTGAATTGGATTTCTCACTCACTTTCTCAAGTTGCCATTGATGGAGGCAAGCTTCTTCATGTTGTCAAGATGAAGAAGAAGAAGAAAGAATATGATAAGTCTTTTTTAAAATGGAAAGAAAAATGAATACTTATCATATTCAAACCATGGTTAAGTGTAGAGAATGAATCATGGTTAAGTGGAATGGTTAGGGTTAAGCATGAAGACAAAATGGTTACTTTGGTCAAACCTTCATGAAGCTTCAACAAGCTTCATCTTTGAAAGCAACCCTTTTGTTTTCATTTCTCTTTTTCTTTTGTCAAAACAAAATAAATAAAGGCATAAATAAATCAAATGAAACCCTAACCATTAACTAACCATGGTTTAATCATACACTTAACCAAGTCATCATGTATCATCAAACATGATACAATCAAGTGCACAAAAGTATATCACATATACAACTTGTGCAAAGCAAGTGAGAAAATCCATTTAGAGTGAACCAATACTAGTTAATGCAAAGTAATATATCAAATATATAATTATACATAAAATCATTAAATCAACACTTGATTTAACGATCCGGTCATATCGTATATAACCGACTAGTATCATATGTATCGGCTTACCGAATCAATCCTTGATTCGATAACTAGGTTATATCGCATACAACCAGTCGATACATTCATCGCGAGAATGGAATACGGTATCACATACACGCATTATTCTCGGTCCCGCACATATCTCATATGCGCTCCTATTTCGTTTTGCTTGAGCCAGGAAACCTCTGTGTAGGACTCTGAAGACTCGTCAATACGCCGGCAGCAGATGATGATCATATCAATCACCCACAAGCCGCAAGCGGTCTGCTAAACGTAACGGCCACCCGGGTATTGAGCGATCAGAAGATCGACGAGCAAGCCCGCTCACACTCCTGTGAATCCAACCAGTAACACTTACCGTACAGTCCGGTCTGTTCGTCTGATATGTCGCATATCTCGCCTAGGGGTGGTAAACGTCAGACCCCAATAGCTCGATAAGTCGTGTCGATATGAGGTCTATAACAATTCGAGAAACTACTGGTAACACTTACCAGTAAATCTCAGCAACCCTGGCCAGGGATTTCCGGTTATAGCCAATCGAACACAGCGCAACATCAACTCCCTATACCGGGAGAGACGAATCCCCTCCTATCGCTCATTGCCTCCATGTGACTCGGGACTGTACCCAAAAACCATCGTTTTGCACGCACTCTTGGACGTGGTAAGGTGGAAATCAAAGCACAGTGGGAACCACACAAGACTCTATGACGATCTCGGGTCAACAGACTACTCTGTACCAGTGTCACCAGAGAACTGCCATCTGACGTAAGGTATAATACCATCTGGGAGTTCTCGGCGAGTCCGTCCAGTGTACCCAGTCTCTACTGAGCACCCGTATATCATCTCTGATGTCAAACACCAATGGATATGGGATCATCCATCGCCCATCTGTATGGGTCGAGAAGGTATACGCTAGTCTACTCTGGTATATCGATGCCCCGTCTCGATACACCCACGACTAAGGACTTTGAAGGATGTACTTATGGACTACCATGTCCCCACTAGTATGATCCGCATCATAGTCCAGATAGTCAAGTACACATCTTAAGGGCTTTACCAACATGTAACAGAGAGACAATCAATGTACACGTTAAGGTAAAGAGTAACCAGATAGCATACTATCATGTCGAGCAAGAAAGTCCTCCCTATATATGTCCCAGCATCCACTACAATATACATCCAATGTACAGTAATGGCCTCTAGGGCATACATATAACTAACATCCTTGACCTTTCCTTCATCCTCTATTTGAAGGGCTACTTGTTCGGTCGTTTTTTCCCCTTCAGATAGCTTTGTTAAGTCTTCCAAGGATATATCTGTTGGTGCGAGGATCCTGCGACTTTGCACGACGATCTTTACGTCATCGAGGTCTTCGTCGTCTAATTCCTTAGCCAATTTGGCTAGCGCATCCGCCTTATTGTTTTCTGCACTCGGTATACTCTCCAAAACGTAGGTGGGGATTTGTGTCAACAGTTGTTGTGCTATTTTTTCATACTTTATCAGCTCTGGATTGCATGTCTGATAGTCGCCATTTACTTGGCTAAAGATCAGCTGAGAGTCTCCATATATAAGGAGGTTTTTGATTCCCATGTCGACAGTGATCTTGAGACCTGCTATCAAGGCTTCATATTCAGCTTCATTATTAGTCCTTAGCTCCGTTAAGGAGAGGGCGTAACACAATATCCCTCCTTGCGGAGTCACGAAGATAAGGCCCACCCCGGCTTTGATTATGGGCATGTTTTGCTTTCGCCTTTTCATGGAAGATGCTCCATCAAAGTAGAGTTCCCATCGGGAATCGTTTTCTTCCTTCTCTCCTTCGATTGTGTCGAACACATGTTCATCCGGCAACTCGCAATTTAAGGGGGGGTCGGTTGGTATCGGATGCTCGGCGAGAAAGTCGGCAATAGCCTGGCTTTTCAATTGCTTTGAGAGGCCGATACGTTATCGAGAACTCCATCAGGAGGAGGGCCCATTTGGTAAGCCTTCTGTTAGTATGGCTCTTGACATCAGATATTTGAGAGGATCCACCTTTGATATGAGATAGACCTCATGCGCTAAGGCGTAATGCCTAAGCTTCGTTATCGCAAAGATCAGCGCCAGGCAATGCTTTTCGATGGGGGAGTAGTTGTTTTTTGCCCCCAGAAGAACTCGAATCAAATAGTACAAAGCTCTCTCCTTTCCTTGATCGTTCACTTATGCCCATAGCGCGCCTAGAGAACCCTCAGGGGCTGTTGTATATAGGATAAGTGGTTTTCCCTTAACCGGAGCGGGTCAATACCGACGGATTTTGCAGGTATTGTTTGATTTCGTTTAGTGCATTTTGGCACTTTTGATCCCAAACAAACGGGGTCCCTTTCTTCATCAAATGGCTGTAGGGACGGCATTTTTCGGAGAGGTTGGTTATGAACCGCCGGATATACGTGAGTTTTTCTTGTAAGGATCACAACTGTTTGACGGTCCTTGGCGTGGGCATTTCTGTAATCGTCTTGATCTTTGAGAGATCAATTTTGATACCCCGGTACCGTATGATGAATCCTAGAAATTTGCCTGAGGAGACTCCAAACGCGCATTTCAAAGGATTCATCTTCAGATTGTACTTCCGAAGACGTTGGAAAACTACGCCTAGATGTTCCCAATGTTCCTCGTAAGACTTGATCTTCACCACCAGTCGTCAATGTAGCAAGCGACAATCTCATGGATGAGGTCATCGAAGATCTTCGTCATGTGCCTTTGGTAGATAACGCCAGCGTTCTTTAAACCGAAAGGAATCACCTTGTAGCAAAATATGCCCAACGGAGTCCGGAAGGCGGTTTGCTTTTGATCTTCAGGATGCATTTTTATTTGGTTGTAGCCTGAAGATCCATCCATGAAGGAGAAGACCTCATGGGTAGACGTGTTATCGATCATCAGCTCGGTAACAGGTATTGGGATTTCATCCTTCGGGCAAGCTTTCTTGAGGTCTCGAAAGTCCACGCGGATGCGCACCGTCCCATTTTTCTTCATCACCGGAACGATATTAGCGATCCGGTCGGGATATTGAACTTCTTGGATGAAACCGGAGTCAATTATTTTCTTGACTTCGGCGTTGATACTCATCTCGAGTTCGAGCCGCATTCTTCTTGGCACTTTCTTGACTGGCTTGGTGTCTACCGATATGGCCAATTTATGTACTGCTACTTTTGGATCTAATCCCGGCATCTCGGAATAGTTCCATGCGAAGCAGTTTTTATATTGCATGAGCATGCCTTTTAACGTGGCTACCTGTTTTCTAGATAGCAGCTCACTGACGAACGTTGGCCTCGGATCGTTTTCCGTCCCTAAGTCAATTTTCCTTAGGTTGTTCACTGTGGTGTGTATCCCGTCTTCCAGCTCTTTTAGTGCCGGTGGAAATTTTGAGATCACCTCATCCTCGTCTTCATTTGCGAAGCACTTGAAAAGGTCATTCATAGCCTCGTGCCCTTCCTCCTTCGAGAGTGTTATCACATGGCAGGTACGAGTTTGCTTCCATTCTTGATGTTGAACTGGTCTTATCCTCGCGGTATAGGTCCTCTTCGGCTCATGCTTTTGCGGTGGGGTTACCCTCCAGCTGTCGGATAAAGCGAACCTGCCTTGTTGATACTGATCTTCTACCCAGTCTTTGAAGGTGGAGCAGTCTTCAAGGGGATGTCCTATTGCTTGGTGATAGGAACAATAATCCGGGTGATGGACCTCATTCATTTATTCGGGGTGCCGAGACTTTGGGAGCGTCACCATTTGATGCTTCATGACAAGGTTGAATATTTTCCTTGTCTTGTCTTGAGGGAAAGAGTATTCCCGACCCATCTTCCTCATAAAAGACGGGTTCCAGCTGACTTTTCCTCGACTATACGACTTCTTGGATTCGCTTCCCTGTTTTCGCACGTTATTCGTGTTCTTCACCTTGTGTTTGCCTCTATTTCGGGATTTTCTTTTGTCACGGGAACGTACAGCGGGATGAGGATGATGGACATTACAGTCTTCTTTCTCCGCAGATTGTTGCTTGAGTCGTTGCCTCCTAGCCTTTACACAGATAGCCATTTTGTGGCTATGGTCGTCCCGAATCTTTTGACAAGATTCTTGTATTATATTGTCAACTTGTTCTTCGAACGATGTATTTGACATTCTTAGAGCGGGATTTTGCTCTGTTTCAACGTCACGGCTATTTGGAAGAGCATTCTCTTCTTCACCAGAGCTTTTTATGACGCGACAGTTGTAGAATCGTTCCCGTATCTTGGACCAAATGTATCCAAGCCCGGTTGTTTCCATCTTCCCATTGGGCATCTTTCGCTGGGTCCCAAGGATATCCTAAATCTTTTTTGTAGAAGTGGGCTTGCCGAATAATTTGTTCAAGGGGTACACCTTGGTATCTTAACAGCCTTTTCAATCCCTCCGCGTAATATCTTGGCAGACGGATTGGTTGAAGCATGTCAAGTGCAAAATCGGCACCGTGCCAGACTTCTTTTTCTAGTTTAGTCTCCGTAGATAGGTTGAAGAGGATCGCCTTTTCACCTCTTCGCCTGGGAGGCACGTAGAAAGTCCGTAGTTCCTGTACGCTGTATGTATCGAGCGCATAAAGTTCCTTGTAATGCCGAGGCGGGACCATTGTGATTTGTAGGCTCTGATCTGCTTCATCGAAGGTTTGCACTGACGGACGGATGGAGAACACTGCATTGGCTTCGTCCTTAAAGTCGCTGCCAAAGACCAGAATAGGGGTCGAAGGTCCGGGCTTGTTGTTTTGGGGTTGCCCCGAGTAGACTATTTCTTCATCTTCCTCGGTGTCGCTCCCAAAGATCGGGATGGTAGCAACGGACTTCCGTTTATCCTCCGGCTTATGAAACTTCTCCGTATGTTCGAAGTCTGGTAAGAAGTACTTTGCGTCTTAATACTTCCGAACCTCGTTTACGGAGAACGGGTTTAGCTTTCCCGTGACGGTGTATTCCGAGTCATTTTTGAAATACTTCATACATTGATGTTGTGTAGAACGGATGACGTTGTACTCATGCAACCAGGGCCTGCCGAGCAAAGTGTTGTAGTAAGTCTTGGCGTCAATGATGAGAAATTTAATATCAGTGGCGAGCAACCCGAAGCGTAGCGTCAGAATTACGGACCTAAGCGTCCGTGACGACTGTGAGTCGAACCCGGAGATGGTAATTTTGTCCCGAGCCAAGTGCTGAACGTTCATGCAAATCTCTTTCAGCACTTTCACGTTGAGAAGGTTTACAGAGGATCCGTTGACGATAAGGATTTTGCCTATTTTGATGTCGTTACAGTACCCGGTGACGTATAACGGGCGATTATGCTCTCACGTTCCGAGGAGATCTTCATCGCTGAATATAATGTCAGCTGTGTGAACCTCTGCCAGCTCGTCCTTCATCTTCTCTTCTGCGAGGAAAGCTTGGAACTGATCAGGCTCTTGTAATGCCTTGATTAGAGAATCACGTGCCTCTTTGGACAGGAGGAGAGCATCCAGTATGCTCAATTGTGAGGGCATTTTCCTCAGATGTGCTAAGATATTGTAATCCACCTTTTTTTCTAAGGTAGGTCCCTGGCTGCGAGCTCTTTGACGACTCTATCATCGAGGGTGATTTCCTCAGGGATTTTTTCTTTTCCTTTGTCTCTTTGGCTTGAACCTTTGTTTGTAGGTCCGAGGTTCTTTTCAGGCAGCGTGCAGTTACGCAGCTGAATGTTCCCACAGTTCTTCTCCCCCTCTTCTTTTTCAGAGGTGGGGTCTTTGAAGAGAGGGCTGAGGGTCATTTCGTCCTCAGAGTCGCTCCCGAAGGTAAAAACCAGGGGTTTATTCCCTTCCGAACTGGTATCAACCATATGACAGTTGCCGGTCGTTTTCTCGCGCACACTTGCCGCACTTTTTTGCAGTGCACGAGCTTCGCGCTTCATCCTCTTGAAGTATTTTTTATGGGCAACATATCCTTCCCACCACTTCTTGAAAGCATTGCATTCTTCGGTGGGGTGGGTAATCTTACGATGATATAGGTAGTAGTTTGGATGTGAATCCTCCCCGTCGAGGCGTATGACCCCGGGGGTGTTTCCTACCAGAGGTGGTAGCTTCATTCCCACTGACAGGGCTTTGGCGAACCGCTTCTCTGCCTTGATCCTGCTCTTATTTGTGGTAGGTGTGCTTCGGTTTGGTTGGAGTACTTTACGACTCATCCTTGCTGCAGCTTACTTACTCTGACATTGATGCTTAGCCTTTTCGTATATAGTTGTTTCGCGTTCTCGGTCGGCTTTGCTTTTCCGAAAGGCTTCGTTTAACAGCTTATCGATCGGGTCTTCTTCTGCCAGTTCTGGGGATTTTGGTGCCGATCCTGCCCCCAGTTCCTCTGCATTGTTTTCTGACGCTGAGGGAGCTTCTTCGTCATTTAACGACGAATGGGAAACCATGTGGCAACTTGCTACATAGTCTTCGGTTTCTGATGAGTCATTTTCCTCATCGTTGTCACTCTCTTCATTCTCAAGAATATGCTTGAGGAACTCTTCGAGGGTGACTAGTGTCCGCGCCTTCTGGTTGTACTCCTCCAGCGCGTCAATATACCTTTGTAGGTCTGTGTGTTTGTCGTCATACTCGGCAGGTTGCACAGGCTTCTTGGTCTTCTTCTTTTTCTTCGAAGACTTTGAAGGCTCGACTTGGGGATTTTGCCCTTTGTCGACAGTTTTCGGTACGGGACGCGGTTTCAGCGTCCCTTTGATGATTTCCGGTTCAAGTGGGCTTCTCCATCTGACTGTCGGACATGCCTGGAGATCTTTCAGCATTCTTTTGGTTTTAGCTGAAGGAACGACTTCCCATGGAATTTCTTCCACGAGCGAGCATGATGCCCCGGGTGCATCCACCTTTTTGGGAATGTGCTTCTGTGGCGGGTTCACCCTCCAGTTCTAAGAAAGCGTGAATTTCCCCTGTTGGTACTGGTTCTCGACCCAATTCTTGAAGACGTAGCAATCCTCAATTGGGTGGCTCGCCATTCTATGATAGGAGAAGTAGTTGGGGTTGTTGACGTCGCCGAGTTGCAGTGGACGCCGTGGTCTGGTAATGTGATGAGTTTGTTATGCATTGCCGACTCAAATAGTCCCATCGTCTTATCGTGGGGAAACAAGTAAGCGCACCCTAACCTTTCTTCGAGGGATAGGTGTGGACGTGCATTATTTTGGCGAACCGCCGGTTTTGGGTCGCTCGGTTGTTGTTGAGTGTTGGCGACGAAGGCCGCTTTCCCTTTACCTTTGGCGTTTCGAGGGTCCTTACTTGAGGAGGAAGGCCTATGGCCCATCTGGTCCATTTGGGCCAGTTTATCAATCAGAGCCTGGAAGGTCGTCGGGTTGAAGAACGTCATGAACTGGGACACAGTCGTTTGCGGATCTAGTGTCCCGATGAACATGCCCGCAGCGGGGGATTCTTCGATGCCTTGTTCGCAGTTTGACCACAGGTTCCGCCACCGGATCGCGTATTGGACCCAGGTTTCTCTCGGCTTTACCCTGGCATTGATTAATGCCGTAGTCGGGGTGCGCTCGCTTGCGCCGGCAAAACACTGTGTGAACAGAAGTTCCATTTCTGTGAATGTTCTTACGGAATCATTTGGGAGCTCCGAATACCGTTCAAAGGCCGTCTCTGATAGGCTACCAACGAACTGGCGAAGCAGCAGTTTGTCGTTGCCTCCAGTGTTGCCGCACAGAGCTCTGAACTGCGCGACGTGTTGGTGTGAGTTGCTTGTCCCCTTGTACACATAGAATTTAGGGATCGTATATCCCGGCGGGTACTTGATTTGGTCATACCATCCTGGAAACGGTCGTCCAGTTCTGACGATTTGGCCAGCCGCTTCATTTTCTTGATGAGCTCGTATTTGTTGAGCGATGTAATCATCAAGAGCTGCCTTGGAGATCGTTTCCTCCCTAGCCACTGATAGAGCCGGAAGGGGTTTGAAGTTTCCCCTCTGTCATCCTCGATAACTATCGGCGGATCCTTGGATGGAGGTTCTGACTGGATCATCATTCTAACCATATCCTGGATCAAGAGCACCATCTGCTTCATGTTGGCAGCTTGCTCAGCAGCTTCTTTGTCTTTTATTTCAAGCACCCTTCACAGTTACTCTGTATCGGTCTCCTGCTCTTGATGTTGTTCAGTTGCTGGATCCGAACTTTCTTTCTGTCCGGTGAGTGCCACCATCTTGATCCGCATTTCTTGGAGTTTTTGTTGTTGCTCCTGAGTTTTTGTCAACGACCGAGTTTGCGATCGATGAGCCACGAAAGCACGGCTTTCTTCTTTTTTAGAAGCCAAGTAAACCGTGTGTACGATCACGCCCCCAGACCTGAGGCGTTTGGGTCCGTCGCCTTTGGAGTTTGCTGCCGGCGGTGGAATTTTCTCCGGCCTCGTCCTTTTGTGGGAGGTCGAAGTTGAAGGAACCGTTATGACAGGCACCTCTGTAGAAGAAACCCCTTGCTGTATGATGACAGGATGATCTTTCTTTTGTCGAGCCTTCAATTTCTTCAGTCGGTGGGAGTTGTTTTCATCGATCATAGAGTCCTGGACTTTTCGCCAGACTCTGTGAATTTGGGAGGAGAGTCGCTGATGGGACCGCTCCTACTTTTCCTGCACAGGGACCTCAACAGGAGGATGTGATTTCTTCAGTACCGTTGTAGGGGAGTTTTTGCGCACCCTTTTCAGCGGTTTAAAGCTATTCCTGGTTGGAACAGCAGCATCGACTTCCACTATTGGAGCTGGTAGGGTAAGTCCAGAAGGGGAGTTGCCCCCGGCTTTTCTTACTCAGCGCTAGTGGCGACGTCGAGCATGCCTTGCTGAAGGGACCGTCTCGGTTTTGGAAGCGGTTTCAGCTTGCCCCTGGTTTTGTTAAAGAGCTCCAGCAGTTGCCAACATGTTAAAGACCGACGTCCTTGGCAAGATTTGAATGGAGACGGTCAGCCTCTCGAAGATCGATCGCCAGACTGGTGAAGCACTTTTGATGGATTCATTTGCAGCAGGAATTGGGAGGGCTATCCTTTTTGGGGTAGCCCCTTTGGAAATCACGGGCTTCTTTGTAGGCCTGCTTGAGCTTTGGCTCAGCCTATTAAAGACTGAGACCCCCTTTTTGGACGGCTCGTTGAGAGGAGCCGTTGCGGTTGGCAGTCGGTGGAAGACCGACTTCTTGGGAACATCGGGTTGCGGCGTTGAGGCACCGACGCTCATTAGTGGGAGCATGGTCCTGAAGAATAGTCCAGTAGTGGCTTGCGTAACCTACCCCACCAGCATTGAGAAAATGGAGGCCACGTTGGGCCCGTAAGTCACTCCTTCGGTTAAAGCAGAGCGGGAGTTGTTGTTGCAAGTTGTGCAATTGGAAGCCATTGATTTTTCTTCTTCTTCTGCACAGGAGCAAGACACCAAATCTTAGTACCTCGAATCCAAGAGCAACCATAATGAACAGTGATTTTGTTCACAAAACACGACACACGAAGTGTGGAGTGGAAAGAGGAAAAGGTCCCACCAGGCGTGCCAGAATCTGTTCTCCACCGGAAGACGGACCAGGACGTTGGGACATCTGGCCTGAATCCTGGGGGCAGATGGTATTTGGATTTATCCGTCCACCTCTCCGAAGATGCCAAGTTGATTTATGGCACTGTATATCGGAGGTTTGGACGGATGCGGCCGTTGTAGCAGACTTTATTAGATTCCCCCTCATTTGTGAGGGATTTTTTGATTGTGGGGACGCTCTTCTCTGCAGGCGCAAGCCCCTGTAGTTAATTACGTTACCGCATCGTGATAATCGCTTTCTCCTGCTCCAGAGGTTCACTTCGTGTCGTGTGTATGTTTGTTTTATTTTGGTTGCCCGTGGATTGTATACGGAGACTATTTTTATGTTGTCGCCTGTAGGGCGTGGATTAGTCCAAATCCGTATATTCTTAGATTTGGGTTTGGTTTGATTTAAGGATCGTTAATCTGGTTTGATATTAAGATCAATTTAAACATATGAGCATTTGGGCTCGATTGTTTTAGTTTAAAGATATCGCGGTCCATTATCGCCATGTTTGAAGCGAAATGTTAGTTTAAGGACGTTTTGGTCCTTTGTCGCCGTATTTGGGGGCGAATATTAGTTTAACGACATTTCGGTCCATTATCGCCGTATTTTGGGGCGATTGTTAGTTTAGGGACATTTCGGTCCATCATTCACTATGTGCGCACATTTATTTGTTACGTGGCAGAGTGAACAATGGAGATATGGAATGTGCCCAATTTGGGGCACGGTCCGATTTGAGGCATGCACGTCAGTTTGGAAGTGCATCAACGAAAGAAGTTGTTGGTCGTCGGGACCCACCACCTCTCTGAAGACGTTGAGAAATTACAACGATATATATCAGAGGTGTGAAGAGATGTGCCCTTGAACCAAATCCCGTATTTGAGGGAAAAGGGTGTGATGGACCTAAGAATCGTCAGTCATATTTGAAACTACGATTAACTTAGGAGATATGAGATGAATATCATTTTGGATATCATCGATGGGAGATTATTAGTCATGTTTGAGACTAGGATCGGTTTGGATATCAATTTGGATATCATAAATATATGCTTAGCCAATTTGGGCAAAAAAATGTTTGGTTTGGTTTAAGAACCGTTAATCTAATTTGAGATTAAGATCAACTTAAACATATGAGTGTTTGGGCTCAATTTATTTTTAACTAAGGATACGTTAGTCTTAATTGAGACTAAGATCAACTTAGCAACATTTAAGGATCATCAAATTTTAGTTGAGATCCAACAACAGATCATTTGGACTCAGTTGTAAGACTTTAGCAACTTAGCTAATTTGGGCTTTAGTCTGCTTAGTCTCCCTTTTTTTTTTAAAAAGTGCTAAGCACTAGCTTGGGCTCTGTTTATTCAGTCCCTCTTTTTTTTATGCAAAAAATGATGAACACTTATACGAGTTCTGACGTCTACATATAAACATGTGGAGCTTTCAATCATGGGTATTGCCCAATAAGTGTTGAGCACTTTACTCATTTTGTCTTTATATGGAGTGCTAGGCGTCCTTTATGGCGTCCACGTAGGGAACACGTGAGGCGATGGGCGCTGCCCAATGAGTGTTGAATACTCAGACGTTTGGCTCTCTCTTTTTCTTATTGAGTGCTGAGCATTTTATGGCGCCCTCGTGATTTTCACGTGCGGCGCTGGGTGCCGGGCGCTGCCCAATGAGTGCTAAGCAATCTTCTTTTTTGTGGCGCCCACAAGAGGAGCACGTGAGGCGCTAGGCGCTTTTAGAGGCGTCCACGTGGGAAGCCCGTGGGGCGCTGATTTCCTTTCTCCTCTGTTGATGGCATTTTTGCCCATTAATGATCACCAGGATCTTTGTTTTGAAGTTCCAGGATCAAGCTTCATTTTTAAGAACTAAGTTCTTTTGTAAAAACTAGGTTTCTCTTGTATGCTTTTGTTTTTGAAGAACTCAATTTCTGGTTCTTTTCTGAATCTTTGATTCTTAAGAACAAGTTCTTCCCGATGAGAGTTAAATTCTCAACTTGTGGGAGACTTGCCTCGCGGATCTCAGATCCAGAGAAAGAACTAAGTTCTTTTAAAAGGGTTAAACCCTTCAATAGGTAAATAAGATGTTTTGATCTCTATTTTTTTTATTTACCTAGAGTTTTTTAGGAGGGAGATCTTCTTCCTTGAGAATTTAATTCTCTATTCCCTTTGAAGCTTTCTGTTTCTTTTTTTTAGAAGCTTATGGGGGGGTTCCTCTCTCTCAGACTTGAAGCCTTTCGTCCTTTATATAGTAGAGGCAATTTGTTAATTAACTTTGAGGAAATCTTTTATTGAGATATTGCAATTGATTTGGGGAATTTTACCCACCGTTGGATCTTTGATCCAAGAGTTTCTGTTATACAGAACATATTTTCTTGTTGTTTTTTTTAACAAAATTGGGGAAATATTTTCCCATATGCAGAGTTTTATTCTGTGAAATGGTGATTTTTAATCACCATTGGATTTTTAATCCACCGGTTCTCTATTTTACAGAGAGCAATTTTTCTTATTTTGAAAGGTTGAGCGAATATATTCCCAAAAAATAGAATTTTATTCTATTGTTGGATCATTGATCCAACCGAGAGTATCCTTATTTAGAAAGATTTGGGAGATATTTTCTCAATTGGATCTTTGATCCATCGACTCTGTTTAACAGAGAATATCCCAATCTTTATTGGAGAAATATAGAATTTAATTCTACAAATATTAACTTGGGCGCTGGCGCTCACGTGTTGTGCACGTGGGCGCCGCTTAAGAATTTAATTCTTAAGATGGGCACTTCTGTGCTTTGCACATTGGCGCCCGCGCAGATAACAAGTGAGACGCCTTCTAAGAGTTCGACTCTTTATTCTAAAAGTGCTTCTGTGCTTTACACATTGGCGCCCGTGTGAGGAGCACGTGAGACGCCATCATAGAATTTTAATCCTATAAGATTGGCTTTGGCGCTAACGCCCTTGTGGAGAACACGTGAGGCACTGCCTCATTGAGTTCCAACAGAGTTTTGCTCTTTATTAAGTTAAATATTGGGGAAACAGCAGGTTTTATGTGACAGTGGTGTACAGTTTGAGCTCACGTCTACAGGAGGACTGCTTGCTCATGTCCGCGCCCATCCGCTTTTGCTTAATCGCATCAGGGAGGCACAGTACGTTGAAACCCGTTTGTCTGAGATTATAGAGTAGGTTCGGTAGGGGAGAGATTCGGAGTTTGCGATCGATAGTGATGGAGTGATGCGGTTTGGGACTCGTCTATGTGTACCCGATTCTGAGGGGCTGAGATGCGAGATCTTAGAGGAGGCACATCTGTCAGCGTACATCATTCATCCGGGTTCTACCAAGATATATCATAATTTGAAAGGTGTCTACTGGTGGGAAGGGATGAAGAGAGATGTTTTTTATTTCGTTTCGATATACCTGACTTGTCAGCAAGTTAAGGCCGAGCATCAGAGGCCAGCAGGAAAGTTGCAGCCTTTGCCCATTACAGAGTGGAAATGGAAGCAGATCTTCATGGATTTCGTTGTTGGTCTACCTAAGTCCAGTCAAGGGTATGACTCCATTAGGGTGATCATAGATCGATTGATGAAATCGGCTCACTTTCTCCAAGTGAAGACCAATTTCGGGTATGCTCGGTATGTTCAGCTCTACATTGATGAGATTGCGCGGTTGCACGGCGTTTCGACTTGTATAGTTTTCGACAGAGGCACTCTGTTTACCAGTCGTCTCTAGCAGAAACTTCAGGATGCTTTGGGTACCTTGAGTTTCAGTACCGGTTTCCACCTGCAGACCGATGGTCAGTCAGAACAGACTATTCAGACTCTCGAGAATATGCTTCGAGCGTGTGCACTAGATTTGGGTTGCAGTTGGGATTATCACTTGCGCTTGATCGAGTTCTCTTACAATAATAGTTTTCAGGAGACGATTCAGATTGCACCTTTCGAGGCCTTAGATGGGAGGAAGTGTCGATCGCCGGTCTGTTAGACCGAGCTCAACGATAGCAGAATTTTAGGACCGCAGTTAGTCCAGGAGATTACGTAGAAAATCCAGTTGATTCTGGATAGGATGATACCAGCTCAGAGCAGGCAGAAGTTATATGTCAATCATCATCGCCGCAGCCTTGAGTTTACCATGGGTGACCATGTTTTCTTACGGGTCTCTCCGATGAAGGGTGTGATGAGGTTTGGAAAGAAGGTGAAGCTCAGTCCCAGATATATGGGTCTCTTCGAGATTATTGAGTGAGTCAGTACTGTTGCCTATCATATAGAACTTCTGTCCAGTTTCTCGGTTGTACACCATGTATTTCACGTATATATGCTTCGCAAGTACCTTCATGACCCTTCTCACGTGATTCAGTATCAGACAATCCAGCTGGAGCGTGGTCTTTCACCGATCAGCCGGTAGTCATCATGGACCGGCAGGTGAAGAAATTGCGATCAAAACTATTACCATCTGTGAAGGTTTTGTGGCATGGCCTGAACAGCGAAGAGGTTACATGGGAAACCGAGAGCGTGACGCGGAAAAATTTCCTCATCTCTTCAAAAGTACGCGTAGTTAGATTTTAAATTAAGGGACCGAATTTCTTTAAGGGGGGAAGATTGTAACATCTTAAAATTTATTAGAGTTAATTATAATTTAATTAGCGACATAACATGTGTTATTTAATAAAACATAGTTAATAATTACACACACACATACTTAACCTAGAATTAGTAATATATTAGTTTAGACTAAAACACCAATTAAGTAGTTATGACAAATAAACCTTAAATCTACTTTACTTAAACTTTTAGCTAAGTTAAATTATGTAAAAAAAAGAAAAGAAATGAAAAGAAAAATAAATAAATAATAAAATGGCATGAGACATATGGGCTTGATGGCTTGTGTATTAAATGAATGGTCGTGAATGGCTAATATTAGCCATTCTTCTTCCTCTCCTTCTTCTTCTTCTTTTCTTCATCTCCTCTTCATTTAATTTCCTCTCTGCCTTCCAAACAAGTCACACACACCCATTTAAAAATCACCACAAAAATCATCCCAAATTCATATCTTCTTCCCTCAAGAACTCATATTGAAGCCAAATCCTCACCCTTGAGGCGACCTTGCAACTTAAGGCTCCCCACAAGCTAATCTAGAGGTGAAAACACCACCTCTAATCAAGTTTAGCGAATGCTTACTTTAACAACCTTTAATTTAAGTTAAAGTTTGTGTTTTGAGTTGTTTTCAAACTTGAAGTGAGGTTTTGAAATGAGAAGTGGGTTTATGTGAATTATTTAGATAACCACAACTTAAACTAGGATAGACAAGGGTATCTTAGTGCTAATTATTCCTTATTTAACACCAAGACTTCACTAATCTATCATAATGTTTTAATTAGTGCCAAAACTAGTATTTAGTTGTAGTTTAGGGTTTCAATTAGAATCAACTACTAAACCAGTGATCTCAGAGATAAATTGCGATTGCTGGGAGCTTATTATAGGATCCTGAGTGCAACCTCAAAACCCGATCCCTTTCCTCCACCACCTGGCCACAAAAATATTAGATTTGGTCACAATTTGCGTTCATTTTGGGAGTTGGGGTTTGGATTTTTGTTGGGGGCTTTGTAATCTTTAAACCGGATCTCTGGTATACTTAATTTCTTCAAATTTCGTGTATACAAAAATCTGAGACCATTTTACTTCACTTTTGGCGATATTTTAATGTACGATACGGATATCCCGACTCTCGATTAGGTGTTTTGGTTGGTTGACAGCTATTCGGGGTAGTCCTAGGTGAGTGTTGCATAAGAATAGCACACCAAGATCACACATATTAACCTTTGGGAGTTTATTTCGCTTTGTGTGTGTGTGTGTGTGTGTGTGTGTGTGTGTGTATCATATCGGATTCTAGCCCCTCACGCGTTAAGTTTTTTTCGATATTAGGAGCGATTGCGGAGACTTTGGATGCGGCGAGAAAAGGGAAGGAGATGATCGGATCCGAGAAGATCGAAGCCATTCCGGTGAGTAGATTTAATATCTACGGGGAAATCATGTGGATGGCGTTAAGCGCCCGATATTTAGACTCATATTATATCATCACTATTCACATTCATATGTTGTATTATCATTATCATACAAACTCAATTACTTGCTACACATTGATACATTCTCGTTAGGACATTTGCATCATTACCAATGAGTTTTATGCTGCACGTACACAGACTCGTATATGCACCCACACCATTGGTAATTGTCATACCATGTACACTATAGAACTAGCTACGTTGTCTTGCATTGTACTATATTCCTGTTAATAGTCAGATCATCGCTTATTACATACTAGCATGCATCATGCTGATATCCTGTACTTTTACCATTATTACCATGTTCTTTATACGATATTGTTTCGTGAGATTTCTGTTTTCATGAGATTTGAGAAACTGCGTGACATATTTTATAAAACTTGGATTCATTTTTTTTTAAATGTGGTGTTATCTTGATATGATATTTGGAGTCCACCATGAGTTTTTTCGGTTCTGAGTTATGAGTATATCCGATTTGAGGAGTGAGGAGTCACCGATTGCGGATATATGGTGGACCTGGTACGGTACCCAGGGGCAGGAAATCTTATAGAAAGGCGTTGAGTCTAGCTAGGAGTACTACCTATCGGTGATAGTATGGAAACTCGACGGATATTTGGAGGATACCGACCAAAGTTATATGTTCAGATGGATATGAGGACCGATCCGAAAGACGGTGCCTAAGATATTGGGATTTCGAGTGTCGATATTGGATAATGGATTTATGATGATTTCATTGATGGTACTCGTGTTTTTACCTTACTAAAAATTGTTATAATGTGCTCATTTTACACTTACCGCATCCATGTTACTGCACGTCGCTTACTTACATATGTCGCGTCTATATCACTATACATCATTATAATCTCATGTTTAGGATTGTCGCTATTTCGTTATGCATGCGATTTCCACTTACGATATTATTTATTACTCTTGAGCTGGTAACTCATACTCGTTGTGCCACAGTTTCTTGCAGGGCCGATCGTCCGGAGTAGTCGCCGCTTGGGGCATACTACTACTTTTGGGTGTGATCTTTTGTTAGGTGGGTCGCGAGTATTCTTTTGTCCGTTATCTTGTGTACCTGTACATTGTATCTAGTATACTCCATCTACCACATGTATATTTGACTCAGAGACGAGACTGAGAGATTTGTATTATATTGACTCTGTGTGCTGTGCTCGTATGAGCTGATTGTTATGATTGTGTTTTATTATTATTTTCTTTTCTTCATTGCTTTGTTCTTCGCCTAATGCGTCGTATATTTAATTGCGTGGTTGTGTTCCGCCAAGTGGGCATTGAGATTGCTCCCAAGTGGGGATGCTTGTATATTATTGCTTATGTATCGATTTTGATAAAAAAAAACTATAAGGGAGGTGCTGCCGAAAATCTTAGGAATAACTTGTTTTCAAAAAATGTTTTTCCAATAACTCTTTTACTTTTTAAATTAACACTTTTTACAAAGATTTCACCTCTTTATCTTTGTTCACGGTTTAGATTCTGGGTTTTCGGCTTACTTGAATTGCGTTACGCATTTAGATGTTGCGAGATTTAAGAGCCAGTCACGTTCCTCACTTGGGCCGTGACATTTGTGAAAGAGAGAAAGACAGAGATAAAGAGATTAGGGGAGGAAAAGAGACGTTGAGGAGATGAGGGGGAGGTTGAGGGGATCTCGGGGAGTTGTTGAGAGCGTGGGCGACGTCTCGGAGGTTAGCGAGGAGCGGTTCTCGTGGACGCCGTAGGCGAAGACGGAGGGCTCTCGTGGGTTAAAGAAAATGAAAAGAAAGAAGGAAGGAAAGAGAAAAGAGAAAGGGGGGTTAGGGCTCAGGTTAGAGAGTGGTGGGCTCGTGAGCTTTGGGTTGGGGCTGGCTAAAGGTTAGAAATTGGGTAAGGGTTTTAGGTTTTAATTATTTAGGAAAAATGTTAAGAAAAGGATAAAATTAAGAAAAATAGAACATTTAATTGGGATTTAAATGGAATAAATTTTGGGGGAAATTTATTCAAATACGGAAAGTTTACAGGGAACTGGGGATTTACATCAATTCTCTAACTATATTTGGTCCTTGGAAAAAATTTAATTTGCTCCCTACTTAATATTTATAACCATATTATCCCATATGCCTAATGCTTCTATGGTGGAAAAATTCTGATCGGCACATTTTTAAAAAAAATCTCTTTATATTGTTTCTCTCACAACTTAAGTTTTGCCAAATATTTAAAAATCCACATTTTTTGTTTGTTATATAGCATACAAAAACTCAAAAGAAGTAGAAAATTTCTTAGAGTTAAAAATTTCGAGAATTTCATTTGATATTGCAAAAAACATAGAAAAAGAAAACAGAAAATTTTGATATTTGTGAACAATTTGCTGCTTTCATATGCTATAAAGCATGTAAAATATTAAAATTCTGAACAAAAACGTTAAGATTTTTGAAATATCGCGATTTTTATTTACTATATGCATAACATTGAAAAACCTGAGATTTTCTTATGTTATTGCATGTAAAATATAGAAAAACAGAAGAAAATAAAAAAACATTGAGACTTTTGAAACACGATTTTTGAATGTTATAGCACACAAAAAATTTAAAAGACCAAAGAAAAAACAAAATATCTTGATATTTTTGAATATTTTATGATTTTCATACATGCAAAATATTAAAAAGGAAAATAAAAGAAGATTTTGAGATTTTTTAAGATTTGGTAGTGTGCTACAATTTGCAAAATATTAAAAGTCTAAAGAAAAAACTTAGGATTCTTTAGAATTTCATTATTTTTGTGTGTTGCGAGGATTTCGTAGTCATCCGGACCATATTGCTTTGTTCACTTAAGTTCAAATCCTACGGGTTGGATTGCTCATGTGTCCACAGAACAAATCCCATTTAAGATGGAGGGTTAATAGCAATTGGCGAACTTTTGTTCGTTTACTTCACATAGTCTTTTGTCCTCTTGATACCCGAAAATAGTACGAGCAAGTGAACTATTAAAACACTGAAGATAACACAAAATTATGAGATTTTATGAAATTTCTAGATTTTCGTGTGCTATATAGCATGCAAAATAATGAAAAGAAGAAGAAAACGGATTCTTTATTTTACGATTTTTGCAATTTTCATGTGCTATATCATACAAAATATTGAAAATGTGAAGAAGATGGACTTTTTTTGAAATTTCTAAAAATTTTGTGATTTTTTTGTCATTTATAGCAATTAAAAGGTTGAAAATCCGAAGAAGACGGAAAATTTTGGGATTTTTGCAATTTTCATATTCTTTATAAGAGCAAAATAATAAAAAATTCAAGAAAATCAAAAATTTTGAGATTTTTGAAAATTTCACTATTTTCGCGTGCTATATATATAGCATAAAAAATTATAAAACTATATAAATTTTGATATTTTTTTAATTTAGCAATTTTCGTATGGTATAAAAAGCAAGATGTTTAAAAACCAAAGAAACATAATCGTGGCCTTTATGTAACATGCACGCAAAATATTGAAAAATTGATTAAAACGGTAATTATTGAGTCTTTTTTAAAATTTCGCACTTTTTGTATTCTATATAGTAAGCAAATTATTGAAAATTCGGAAAAACAAAAAATTGTGGGATTTTTAAAATTTCAGGATTTTTAAAGCTATATAACAAATAAAATATTATAAAAATGAATATAACTGATATTTTTAGATTTTTAAAAATTTCACGATTTTTTTGTGCTATATAGCAAAAAATATTAGCAAACCAAAAAATACTGATTTTTTTAGATATTTGAAAATTTCGTGCTTTTCGTATGCTATATATAGTAAGCAAAATATTAAAAACCGAATAAAACAGAAAAGTTTGATATTATTAAAAAATACGCAATTTTTTATGGTAGCATGCGCGATATTATAAACTTGAATTAAATGAATAATTTTGAGATTTTTATAAATTTAGCAATTGTCATGTACTATAACGTGCAAGTTATTAAAATGTCGAAGAAAACAAAAAAAATGAAATTTCTAAAAATTTCATGATTTTTGTATGTTATAGCATGGATAATATTGAAAAAAGAAAAAAAAACATAAAATTTTAATATTTTTGAAAATTTTACGATTTTCGTGTGCTTGCATTAAAACAAGTTCGGGCATCGAGGCTCGTCTCGTAAACCTAAGATTATATGAAAAAGTAAAAACAAAGAGGGATGGACGGTCCCCTCAACCAACCTAAACAGATCTAATCTTATCATGTCAACACCAAAAAAACTCCCACAGCGCTAGCGCGAAACCTCTTTCACGTGCTAGCAAGAAGAAATCTAACTCATTTCAATGATCAGCTTTTTAAGAATAGTAGGTCATTGATTCTATCTCTTCGCCTGAAAAGTAGGATACTTCTCTCAATAGTGGTGAAGCTACCACTTTGTCATTGGGCCGGTGCCCTTGGATAAGTCGTTCTTGCAAACAAGACACTCGTAAATCATGTTGGCTATAGTGCCCTTAAGACAATTATTGTAATCACAGGCAGGTGATTACTATGATTGAAGGAGGACCTATACGGATCGAACAGTCTTACTCAAAATGATAGTATGCTGTATGGTTTGTCTTTATCATCATGTACATGCATTATATGGTATTACAGATCACAATTACATGTTGATAGAGCCTATAGGATTCTTGCTTGACTACCAGCATTATGATGTCGATCATATATATGAGAGCTGGGTGGTCTATAAGCACATCCTTAAATGTCCCTAGTCACGGGAGTATCGAGACTGGGCATTGATACTCCATAGTAGACCAGTGTGTACTTATCGAGACCCCGACGAGGAGCGGTGGCCGGTCTCACAAGCCATTGGTGTCAGTTAGTCACCTAAGATAGTATACAGGTGCTCATTGGGTTATGAGTACACTGGACGGACTCGCCGGGAACATGCTAGTTGGGATTATACCTATTGTCAGATAGCAGTTCCCAGGTGACATGTGTACAGGTTAGTATGTCGACCTGAGATCGTCATTTGTCTCGTGTGAGTTCCCACTGTACTTTGATTACTACCCTACCACGGCTCAAAGGAGCCGTGCAAACAGGTTTTAGTTGGGTACAGTCCCGTACCACATGGAGGCAGTGAGCAGATCGTCGGGGATTCGTCTCTCCCGGTATTGGGGGTTGATGTCGCGTAGTGCATGGGTGGCCATCACCAGAAATCCTTAGCCAAGGTAGTCGAGAATTACTGATTTGGATCAGTAGTTTCTCAGTTGGTGATGGGCTTCATACCGACACGAAATGTCGCGTTATTAGGGGTCTGACTTTATCCACCTCCCTAGACTCGATATGCGATACTCTTAGATGAACAGACCGGACTGTATGGAGATTGTCACGGACAGGCTCAGTAGGGGTTCGGATGAGTTTGCTTGTCGGCCTTCCTTTCGCTCAATACCTGGGTAGCCGTTACGTACAGCTAATACCGCTGACATGTTTGTGGTTAAACCCACTGCCAGCGTATTGACGATTCTTTAAAGTCCCACACAGAGGGTTTCCCTGCTTCGGGCGAAATAATGTAGAGACCGTATAGTTTTACGGCAGGGTTCAATCATATACGGGCACTTGTGCACGTATCATGATTCGGACGGATAATACTAGTGGGCTTTGGTTTAAGCCGGATTCTAGTATTATATTATTGGATTATTTTCGTCTCTTTGTATTCCTATTTTTCGGAATACGGATACGGGTATGTATATACGGATGAGGGGTATTCTTGTAATTTGTGCAAGAATACTTCTAGAAGAAGAAGACACCTCATATATGTTTTAACCATTTTGTTTAAATGGTTTATGAGGTGGAGGGATGAGGTGTGATGTGCATTTATTGTAGCATGGCTCACTTGGTGACTCATGGGGTGACTCATAGTTCACTATTTTGGCATGCTTGATATTTGTTTGTGTGGTGAGATATTTTGTAGAGCTTGATCTTTTATTCTAGCTACACAACACTTAGCCATTTTCATGGTGGCTTCACACTCTCATCCTCAAGCTTCTTCTTTTACCTCCACCCTAAATGTCTCATGTGTTGAGAAACCTAGGGTATTTGGAGACAAATTAATCCATCATTAGATTCTACATCCTCTAAGCTATCTAGTTTAGCGAACTAGGTACCCTAGTTAACCTCGACTATGAGGTTGGAGCTCGAACTACAAATTCTCAGGTGGATCATCTTCGATGGAGGGAGACAGGCAATCAAGCTTAATCATGGCGGCCTCTAGGAGCTTAGAAAAATGGTAGAAGACCCAAGGACTCGGATTATTCGGTATAACCATTCTAAACTCCTCTTTAGTTTACTAGCTTTAGGTTTAAGGTAGATCCGGGTTATTGGGTTATTCTAGTGCCAGTTTAGAAAAATTTTGTTCCACAAACGGTCACGATAGATGGCCAGGGCACTGGCATAACCCAACATGGTATCAGAGACACCCTATAAATCTATACTCGCTAGTTCGCACAAGGTTAAAATATCGATCGACCAATTTTTCCGAATCATAATTCCATTTTGATGTGTTCACTGCCGATTTTAAAACTTGTTCAAATTTTTTTTCAAAGGGTCTTAAAAATACGTGCAAGCATTTATAAGGCACCAGAAGAAATTTGGGCACTCGATCCCATAACATTGCAGCGGAACCGCGGCATTACATGCACTTTGGTGGTGGTTGGGTGGCCGTTTTGTGGTCGTTCTGTGTGAAATTTCATCCGGCACCCTATTACTTGGAAATATGATTTTTGTGATATTTAGTTTTGGCCTAGATTTGTTTGAGTGCAGGATTTGCATTTGGGGCCAATTAGGGAAAGTTTATTCGATCGAAATTTTAAATGTGTGTTTATCAGTGCATACATTACTATATGCGACCGTGAATGTCATTAGAGCGGTATAACCCGACTAGTTGCTATATGTTCGACTAGACGGGTTTGCGAACATGATATTCACGTTGATGTTCTGTGTTGTGCTGAGATTGTGGTTAGATTGTCGTGGTGGATAGCCAATGGTGCAATGATAGTTGTACAATTCAGATTCATTTGTATATTCAGTATTGCGGGATGAGCGTCCGACATGTGAACTGTCGTCTCTGTCTGTTTGTATATTATTTGTTTGGGACACGACCGGGTTGAGGTCGATGTCACCCTTGTACATATATTTTCATTATTTGTACTAGGATTACCCCGCGGTGGAGTGCTCAAATAGCCAGATTCTATAGGGCAACGGGCCCGCATCTCATGGCGTTGAGATGGAAGGGGCCTCACTCAGGCTATTCGACGCATTCGTAGGGGGTACAGGTTGACCCATGGAGGGGTGCTCAAGTTACCGGATTCCGTGAAGTGCTAGGTGGCCCATTCACTTTGTTGATTGGGGTTGCCTCACTTTTGGGATTGGCGGGTAACTTGCCGCGCTAGTAGGGGTCCAGGTTTTCATTGTACAAGCTATCCACACGACAGGAAACGTCGGGTCTCATTTGAGGCTCAAATGAAACCCGAGGATCCAAGATTATCCACCATTCTGTGTTGCTTGCTGAGATTTTATGATGTTACTTATATCATGCCTGGGACGAATGTTAAATATATACTAGTAGATGCTGTATATGTTTTGCATCCGCGCTAGTCCAGCCCCCGCTCTGCCGTTAGTTAAGTAACCTAACGGTGCATGACGGGGCCCCGTGGCGAATGCGGATGGCATATACGTACATTGTATTTTCGTTCTTTTCTGGTGTGATATGGTTTAATTGATGGGACTGCATTAATTCTGATTAATGCAAGGAAAACAAACATATATGATGTTGTTGGAACCAAGTTTTTGAAAACTGACATTACAGAAGTTTCCTTTTGCTTTGCACAGTGGTATTTGGTTATGAATATCCAGCACCTCATTCGACGAGGCAAGAGCCGAGATCCCTTCAACGGGAGTGACCTCTTGAGCAAAAGTTTGTGTCATTGTAATAACTTCACTATAGTCGATTCTTTTGCTTTGCATCATGGTATTCAGTTTGGAATATCCTGCACCTCGTTCGATGAGGAAAGAGCCGAGATCCCTTCACAGGGAGTGACCTCTTTAGCAAAAGTTTGCAACACTATATATTTGTAAAACCACTCGGTTCCTTCAACGATATCAAGTTCATTACGTTAAAGGTTTTTTGCCAAAAACTAGTCGTACCCCTCCGTCATTTCAGATGGGTACCACCTAGTATTCGTGCTATGTTTGTTGGCAAGCATCAAGACATAGTGAACGGTAGCTGAGTGATATTTATCTGTTGCATGGATATGCGATTGATCGAGACAGTCGTACAGCTTTGTAGGCAAGCGTCAAGAGTTTGTGCTGGTGGGTTCGAGTTAATACAGAACAATGACGGGTTAAACTTGACTAGTGGCCTATAACTTGTTAGCAAGCATCAAGGTTATAGGTCGTTAGGGGTAAAAACCACATCTAGAGTTTCAAACATACAGGAAACTTGCTAGACATGCGTATACCTTATGGAGTGTGGTGACTTGAGTGGATTCCATCAAGTTATCATGCGATGATAATTGGATCCCGATTCCTACTAATGAGTAGGTGTTACTCCTCGGGTGATTTTAGATGATCCCGATTAATTCTCTTTTTAGGGTTTAAAGGAGAATTCGAGGAAACAGTGGGAGCCATCCTGATTAGATAAAGTGATTAATCAATCTAATCTAGGTTAGAGTGCACGCTGAGTGTTTCTTTTCTCTTTCTCTTTGGCATCGACCATGGCCTGACCTTAAAAACTCATGAACCAAGTTAACCGAACCTTCTTAAAAACACTTTGGCTTTTGGATTGTCACGGAGTCGCATATATCGTTGCCAATCCTACATCCACTTTGCATTTCTCCATAACACTTCATATCACTACGAAAATCCACATTGCTTGGATATTCTATCGTATAGTTACATACGAACTCGAAGGAACTTATTCTAGTTCGAGGATGGATTCTGGTTCTGGAGAAATTGAATAGGATTATTCGGTTGTCTTTTCCCTTCACCTTCTCTCAGATTGCGAGAGCTCCTAGTGTTAGGAGAGTACACCTATTGTGCTTATTGGATAGTCTTCTTCCAAACCTTAGGCTGTTGCCAAAAGGTGGGGAAGAAAGAAAACCAATTAGCCTAAGTGTGGTGTATAGAAGGTAATAAGTAAAGACATATAAAGAGATTAGAGTAAGGGCAAAGAAAGATTGTGACTGCTATCATTCACGATGAAACAGCGTATACCCCTGCCACTCCTATATCACCTTTGCGTTACTCTAAAACACTCTGTATCGCTATGAAGATCCATATTACTTGGATATTCCATCGTATAGTTACATATGAACTCAAAGGAACTTGATCCAGTTCGAGGATGATTTCTAGTTCTGGAGAAATAAAATAAGGATTATTCAGTTGTCTATTCCCTTTACCTTCTCTCGGGTTGCAAGAGCTCCTAGTATTAGGAGAGTACACCTATTGCGCTTATTGGATAGTCTTCAACCAAATCTTAGGCTGGTGCCGAAGGGTAAGGAAGGAAGAAAATCAATTAGCCTAAGTGTGGTGTACAGAAGGTAATAAGTAAAGACATATAAAGGGATTGGAGTGAGGGAAAGGAAGTATACAGTTACTGTCATGAATCTGGATAGTAGAAGATGCATTAATAGGAATACCCGCTTACCCCTTCGAAACATTTTCGTGTTTCGGTTTTACTGTGCGGTGTTAAGTGAAAACTGTTTTCCTAATTAGATTCTAACTCCAGGGTATGTATTTACCAGATTTGATTCTCACATCTGTATGGCGTTACAGATGGTGAGTGGGAGTAAGATATTAGGAATTGGGTGATTAGATCCTCAACATGTCGGAATTCTTTGTAATTGGTGATATTTGAGGAAATCACCTGGGTTTTGCCTAACGGCAAATATTTGGTTTTGAATATCCATTGTTATGCACCAATTCCAAACTGATATATCTGTACGTTTATTTATAAAGTGGGATATAACTTTTTGAAATTATGTCTATGACATTTACCTGTATCAGTTGATAGTTAGGTAAGGTGCATTCAACGACGGTGTAATTCTTCTTAACTATAGTACAAGTTTCAACCTACGATGCTCAGGGTTTGAGTTGTTAAACTCAGTGGACTTATACAAAGTATTGTATGTTGTCTGATATCCGTTAGGACAAAAGGGTTGGTACTCGTACTATATTCTGTTTACTCATGACTTCTCCAGTTCTAGACAAGTATTTCGTTGAAATACAAGGTCTAGATTTTGAGAAGATATAGGTATAAGAATAAAGTAGAGAACCGTGTGTTGTAAGTATCAGAACTCTTCAAGGTGATCAAAGATGTAGATACTTGTGTTAGGTATTCCGTTGTAAGTAATAGTTTTGAGAACTTGCTTCTCTTTCAGGTTACTCATACGTGGATGTATTCCTACATGAGTAATGCTGCTTGGCCTCCTTCTATTTGGTTGATATGCACTGGAAACAGCTGCATGATTTTTGAATCTGGTTCCAATTAAATTAGTGCATTTGTTTCTATATTGGATATATAGAATGGATTCATATCTTAACGATGTTAAGGTTTATGGAGTTGTCCGGCTGATACTTAAAACTAGAATCTGGACAAACTCATGGCACGTTTCAGTAATGGCAGTTTGTGGGTTATCCCGGGCTTTGACGAGGGTTAACTTTCTACCATCTGGAAGATCAATAGTTATATTGTTCTTGACTCGCCACCAGTTTTAGTAAAATGGATTCTTTTCAGAAAATATTAGTGGGAGTATGGTAGAACTGGAAGTGATTCCAGAAGCATAAACGATTACTGAAAATTTAGTAGAACCTAAACATTCAATTGGATTCGATGATCCATTAGCCACTCCGCAGATTTGGTGGGTAACCTCAGACACCCGAGAGGTACTCCGGTCTCTTCAAAGACGGTGACAGGGAGGTTTTTGATTACCCAAACTTGTCACTATTGTTGTTCTAGACTATGAGGTCTGGCAGGAGGATGAGTATAACGTCGTTCTAAACTAGCTTTAGAAATGCATGTGTATATGACTCTGCCAGAGGGTTGTTGTAGTCAGCGGAAGCATAGTGGGCAAATAACTTATGTCTATTTATAGACTAAAACAAGTATAGCGGAGATAGATCATCTATTTTTGATGTGACAGTCATAGAGTTTGACTTCATCAGAATAAGAGATGGATATGGTAAGAAGGTAGTAGGGAGTGGTGTTCTGGTATTTGGATAACATGCACTTAATAAGAAGAGATCTTCCTATACTACGATCGGTTATACCGTGGTTGTCACAAGGTGGTTTCTCCATATAGGATATAGATAAAATATCAAGGATTCTGGTGACTAGATCTATGGTTTTAGATCTAGATTTGGAAAGTGTCCCAATTTGGGTACTTTAACACAATTCTAAAGTGTTTTAGAATGGACGGCTCCTGGCGTGGTGGTGCACCCGCAGGTGAAGGAGTCACCCTCTCTAAAGAGATGTCTTCTAGACTGATGAGGAGAGGGATTTGCATGATTAGCATATCACTTGTTTAGGCAATTGAGTCAATCATAAGATATCAAGTACAACACCAGATATTGATTTTGCACAGGCTGCAATAAGTATATATTAATCCAATCCTGGAGAAACGTTCGGAAGCAGTTACGAACATAACTGGATGTTCTTGGTATATGGTAACGGCAGCCTCCTTCGGAAGGCGGTTATTATTTCAGGCTTCCAAGATGACCTGGATGATAGAGTGGCTGTCAGAGTTATAGTTTTCCCTCTTTTGAGGGACAGTATGTTGGACAGATGGTCCAAGCAGATACCGTGAAAGGCATGGCGCAGAATACTGATTAAATTCAGTCGATGATACAGTCTAAGAAGTTTATTGGATTTGGAGTTTATTTGTGAACTGGATCCCATCAAATATCCAGACAAATTCTAAGACAGGTATTGCTCATTTCGGCAGATAGTCTTTCTCCGCGAAGTTGAGATATAGAGAGAGATAAAGATAGAAACATTGGAGCGGATCCACTCACTGAGGCTATTTCTCGAACACAATAGTTTCACAAACGAAATTTGCGAGACTGATTAGTAGAGAAGTTGGGTGTTCAGTATCACACGGGCTGTGAGTATGTGACACCACAATTATTAGCCTTAAGTGCAAATGAGAGATTGTTGGCTATAGTGCCCTCAAGGCAATTATTGTAATCACAGACATGTGATTATGATGATTAAGGGAGGACCTATACGGATAGAACAGTCTTACTCAAAATGATAGTATGCTATCTGGTTTGTCTTTATCATCATATACATGCATTATGTGGTATTACAGATCACTATTACATGTTGATAGAGCCCATAGGATTTTTGCTTGACTATCATCATTATGATGGCGATCATATACGTGAGAGCTGGGCGGTCTATAAGCACATCCTTAAATGTCCATGTTGGGGTCAAAAATTACACCCTAGTTGACCAAGTCAAAACCAAGGTTAACCCCAAGTCAAGTGAGCCCGAGCCTAAGCCCAAGTCAAGACCAAGCATGGAAGGGGCCGGCTCCATGCTAAAAAGGAGGCAATAAATTAGTCTAAATGTAATTTTTAGAAATAAATATATGTAAAGTGGGCAGAAAGCCAAAATTTTGCAAACCCCATGGCTTATGTGCAAAAAAGAAATAAGCACATAAGGTATGGGGTGGCACAAGTGTCATTTGGCAAAACCCAAGGGGCTATATGTAAAGTGTATAGCCTATAAAGGGCAACATGATGAAAAAATCAAGAATAACTTTCTCTCTCTCTCAAAAATTAGGGTTCTGTGTCTCTTTCTCCTTCTTCAAGGTTCTAAACCTTCTTCCCCTTTTTGAATTAAATCAAGAGTTTCACTCTTCCTTTTTCAAAAATAAACAGTTTTTCACCATCAAACCCTTGGAGAGGAACTCAGATCATCCATCAGATCTCAAAAGGGGGAGATTTTAAAACCCATCCCCCTTTTTCTCCAAGATCTAGCCAACAGAAAAGGATGAAGAAGGTGACCTATCTCCAAAAATCCCATCTTGGGAAGATTTAAGGCTCGGAAGAAGATCCAGGGCTAAAGGGGAGAAGAAAGGGGTCCCCTTTGATCATCCCTAAAGATTTCTATGATTTTAACTCCATTCAAGATCTGTTGGAGTTTAACTCCATAAATCAAACCCTTTTTTAAGAGGAGTTCAACTCCATTCAATATCTGTCGAAGTTTAACTCCATAAATAAAAAACCCTCTTTCGAAGTTTAACTCCTGTTTCCGGGACTAAAAGCCCCCTTCTTTCTGCAGGCGCTTAGCGTCCACGCGCTGGGCGCGTGAGGCACTAGCGCCTAAGCGCTCAGTGCCCATGTGCCGAGCAGGTGAGGCGCTGGCGCCCAATGCCCAAGCGCCCAGCGCCCACGTGCCAGGTGCGTGAAGCACCAGCGTCCAGCGCCCATATGCCGGGCGTGTGAGGCGCTAGCACCCAGCGTCCATGTGCCGGGCACGTGAAGTGCTAGCGCCCAGCGCCCAGTTCCCTACCGTCTTTAAGACGCTCCTTATCCTACTTTTTCCCACACTATCCCACACTCAAAATATACCCCCGTTAGGAAAAAACTTCTAACGGGGCACTGCCCCGCACCCCATAAGGGGCTGCTAGCCCCTTTGACCCCCAGCCCGCTATCCGGATAGTGGGACCCTTGTAAACTCTGCGGGGCCCCCGATATATCCAAAACCCCTCAATGCACAACACACGCACACTGCACATTGAGTTCGCATGACCTGTTTGACCCGTCAATCGGATGTTCCCTCGCTCTAAAGGCGAGGGGTAATTAACGGCAGCTTAGTTCGCGGCTGCCGGAGATTCGGATCCTCACAATCAATAAACCCCCGCCTACCCTAGGCAGAGGGAATCTGTAATGCACCTGACAAGTGACGTATATTCCCATCTCAATGGGGTGACGAAAAACACCCTACAGTCCTTAGTCATGGGAGTATCGAGACTGGGTATTGATACTCCAAAGTAGACCAGTGTGTACTTATCGAGACCACGATGAGGGGTGGTGGCCGGTCTTACAAGCCATTGGTGTCAGTTAGTCACCTAAGATAGTATACAGGTGCTCATTAGGTTATGAGTATACTGGACGAACTCGCCGGGAACATGCTAGTTGGTATAATACCTATTGTCAGATAGCAATTCCCAGGTGACATGTGTACAGGTTAGTCTGTCGACCTGAAATCGTCATTTGTCTCGTATGAGTTCCCATTGTGCTTTGATTACTACCCTACCATGGCTCAAAGGAGTCGTGCAAATGGTTTTAGTTAGGTACAGTCCCGAGCCACATGGAGGAAGTGAGCAGATCGTCGGGGATTCGTCTCTCCTAGTATTTAGAGTTGATGTCGCGTAGTGCACGAGTGGCCATCACCAGAAATCCTTGGCCAAGGTTGTCGAGAATTACTGATTTGGACCAGTAGTTTCTCAGTTGGTGATGGGCTTCATACTGACACGAAATGTCGCGTTATTAGGGATCTGACTATATCCACCCCCCTAGACTCGATATACGATACTCTTAGACGAACGGACCGGACTGTACGGAGATTGTCACAAACAGTCTCAGTAGGGGTTCGGATGAGTTTGCTCATCGGCCTTCCTATCGCTCAATACCTGGGTAGCCGTTACGTACAGCTAGTGCCGCTGACGTGCTTGTGGTTAGACCCACTGCCAGCGTATTGACGAGTCTTTAGAGTCTCACACAGAGCGTTTTCTTACTTCGGGCGAAACGATGTAGAGGCCGTATGGTTTTACGGAAGGGTTCAATCATATACATGCACTTGTGCACGTATCATGATTCAGACGGATAATACTAGTGGACTTTGGTTTAAGCCGGATTCTAGTATTATATTATTGGATTATTTTCGTCTCTTTGTATTCGTATTTTTCGGAATACGGATACGGGTATGTATATACGGATGGGGGTATTCTTATAATTTTTGCAAGGATACTTCTAGAAGAAGACACCTCATATATGTTTTAACCATTTTGTTTAAATGGTTTATGAGGTGGAGGGATGAGGTATGATGTGCATTTATTATAGCATGGCTCACTTGGTGACTCATGGGGTGACTCATGGTTCACTATTTTGGCATGCTTGATATTTGTTTGTGTGGTGAGATATTTTGTAGAGCTTGATCTTTTATTCTTGCTACACAACACTTAGCCATTTTCAAGGTGGCTTCGCACTCTCATCCTCAAGCTTCTTCATCTACCTCCACCCTAAATGTCTCATATGTTGAGAAACCTACGGTGTTTGTGTAAGTCAATGTAGCGCACCCCACGTGTTCGCGGGGAAGCGGAAATTGCAAAAAATGGTTTTTACGGGCTTCGCAACACCAACTAAAACCAAGGATCGATCATAAACCCTAGATAGCAAACTACTTGAGGTTTAACTACTCGGATGAATATTATACCTCGTAGTATCATGTCCTTCGGGTCTTCTCATTGTCCTCCTCGTCATCGTAGGCTCCGAAGATCGAAACGGATCGAAGCTTCCTCGTCGGCATCCTCGAGTCAAAGACGATCCACCCGAGAGTCTGTAGTCTGAGCTCCAACCTCAAATCCGAGGTAACTAGGGCAACTAGCTTGCTAAACTAGATGTCCTAGGTGATGTAGAGAAAGAAGATGGAGTGGTTTGTCTCTTGGAACCCTAGGATTCTCAACACATGAGAGCTTTTAGGGTTTAGAGGAGGAAGAAGAAGACTTGAAGAAAATGAGAGTGAAGTGTGAACTTGGAAATAGCTTGGCTGTCCACTTGATAAAGAATGAAGCATATCTCATAATTGTTGAGATATAATATCACACACAAATATCTAATAAGCTTCACAAAATATCTATTTTGTCAATAGAGTGAGTCATGAGCATGAGTCACCAAATAGCCATGCTAGATTCAATGTAAAACTCCGTCTCATTTCTTCACCCAATTTGTTTAATCCATAAAAGAATTAAACCCTAATAGGTGTCTACTTTTAGATGCTTTCCCGAGCTAATTACGAGAATGCCCATCATCCGTATATACATATCCGCATCCGCATTCCGAAGAATATGAATACAAAGAGACGAAACAAATCCATCAATACAATACTAGGATTCGGCTTAAACCAAAGCCCACTAGCATTGTCTGCCCGAACATCATATGCGCACAAGTGCACGTACATGATCGAAGCCCTGTCGTAAAACCATACGACCTTTACATCTTTTTCCCGATGCAGGGAACCCCTCTGTGTGGGACTCTAAAGACTCGACAATATGCTGGCAGTGGGTTTAACCACGAGCCGCAAGCGGTACTAGCTGCACGTAACGGCTACCCAGGTATCTGTCGATGAGAAGGCCGATGAGCAAACTCATCCTAACTCCTTCTGAGCCTGTGTGTGACAATCTCTGTACAGTCTGGTCTGTTCATCTAAGAGTATTACATATTGGGCCTAGGGGCGGTAATCGTCAGACCCCTAATAGCGTAATAAGTCATGCCAGAGTGTATCCCAAAACACCCTGAGAAACTACTGGAATACCTACCAGTAAATCTCGCTTGCCCTGGCCAGGGACTTTGTGTAATGGCTCTCCGAACACAACACGATATCAACCCTTAATACAGGGAGAGACGAATCCTCTCTAACCGCCACTGCCTCCAAGTACTTCGGGACTACACCCAACTACTACATGTTTGCATGACTCCTTTGAGACGTGGTAGGATAGTAATCAAAGTACAGTGGGAACACACTCGAGACGAAGTAGCAGTGTCAAGTCGACGGACTAAGTTGTACTCATGTCACCTGGGAACTGCTACCCAACGATAGGTATAATACCCACCAGCAGTCCCCAACGAGTCTTGTCCAGTGTACTCATAACCTAATGAGCAACTGCATACTATCTCCAGTACGACATACTAACGGCTGTGGGACAGACCATCTCCCCTACTGGGATGAGAAGCGTATACACTACTCTACTCCGGAGTATCGATACCCTGTCTAGATAATCCTATGACTAGGGACCTGCATAAGGATGTGCTTATGGACTACCCAGCCCCTACTAGTGTTACTGTCATCACAACGTTGGTAATCAAGCAAAGATCCCAAGGGCTCTACCAATATATATATAAGCGATATGCTAAAAGAAACACATGCACATATTGAGGTAGAAACAAACCAAGAAGCATACTACCATTTCGAGCAAGACTGTAACTATATCCGTGTATATCCTAAGCTCCCATTAAGTAATATACAATCCAGTATGATATAATAATGGTCTCTAGGGCATATATCATTAACAATCTCCCACTTGCACTAAGGCCATATACTGGCGTATCGCAGACCGAAGATCTCGAATAGTCTCTCGAACTGTGTCTGAGAGATGGCCTTCGTGAGTGGATCCGCAATGTTATTCTCCGTATCTAGTCTCCTCGCCTCGATCTCCCGGCAATCAACGATCTCCCTGATCAGGTGGTAATGCCTCAAAATGTGTCTGGACTTTTGATGAGACCTGGGTTCCTTCGCTAAGGGTATAGCGCCGTTGTTGTCACAATACAGAGGTATTGGATCTACAATGGATGGAACCATCTAAAGTTCTTGTAGGAACTTACTCATCCAGACTGCTTCCTTCGCGGCGTCACAAGCAGCTATGTGCTCCGCTTCCATCGTCAAGTCAGCAACGGTGTCCTACTTGGAGCTCTTCCAACAGACCGCCCCTCCATTGAGGGTAAAGACATAACCCGACATGGACTTGGAGTCATTCTTATCACTTTGGAAGCTGGAGTCGGTAAATGCCTCGATCTGGAGGTATTTTCCGCCATACACCAAGAACATCTCCTTAGTCCTTCTCAGGTACTTTGAGAACGTTCTTTACTGCTATCCAGTGCTTCTCCCCTGGGTTTGACTGATACCGGCTTACCACGCTGAGTGCGTGTAGGGTGTTTCTCGTCACCCCATTGAGATGGGAATACGCGCGCGCTTGTCAGGCGCATTACAGATTCCCCCTGCCTAGGGTAGGCCGGGGTTTATTGATTGTGGAGATCCGAATCTCCGGCAACCGCGGACTAAGCTGCCGTTAATTACCCCTCGCATTTGGAGCAAAAGAACCTCCGATTAACGGGTTAAACTGGTCATGCGAACTCAATGTGCAGTACCGTGTTTTAAAGGGGTTTTGGAAATATCGGGGGCCCCGCAAAGTTTTTACGGGGGTCCCGCTACCCGGATAGCGGGCTGGGGGTCAAGGGGGCTAGCAGCCCCCTTGCGGGGTGCAGGGCAGCGCCCCGTTAGAAATTTTTTCTAACGGAAGACAGTGTCGTGGAGTCGGTGTATGTTTTCCTTCCCCCTCCTTTTTTATTTAAAGTGGAGCTTAATTTCAAAAGGGATTTTATTGTGGAGTTAAACTCCAAAGAATTTTAAATGGAGTTAAACTCCTAAAAGAATTTTATGCGGAATTAAATTCCAAAAATAGAACTTTATTGTGGAGTTAAACTCCAAAGAATATATATATGTATATATTTTAAAAAGGTTTAAACTCCAGAAAGGATTTTGTTGGGGAGTGCACGTAAAACGAGGGGAAAAGGAAACAAAATGGCGCCTAAAGGACGCTCGCACGGCAGGTGGGCGCCTTAATGCCCGGGGTCACGTGCACGCACGTGACCGATGGGCGCCTTGGCGCCCCAGGGGTCACGTGGGCATACGTGACCAATGAGCGCCTTGGCGCCCCGGGGTCACATGGGCACACGTGACCGATGGGCGTCTTGGCGCCCCAGGGGTCACGTGGGCACACGTGACCGATGGGCGTCTCGGCGCCCCAAGGGTCACGTGCGCACACGTGACCGATGGGCGCCTCGGCGCCCCCGGGGTCACGTGCGCACACGTGACCGATGGACTCCTTAGCGCCCTGGGGTCACGTGGGCACACGTGACCGCGGGAAAAACCCGTGAAAAGGGAAGCCTAGCCCCTAGGCTGGGGAGTTGAACTCCCAAGGGAACTTTTGGAGTTGAACTCCTAACAGAAACAAATTTATGGAGTTAAACTCCAACAGAAATTAATTTATGGAGTTAAACTCCAGCAACTTTAGAAAGGAGTTAAACTCCTGGAGATTTATTGCTCTTCTTTTGAGCCTTGGGCCTGTCCAAAGTTAGATTTTTGGAGATGGGTCTCCTTCTTCTTGCTCTTGACCGGCGGGATCTTGGAGAAAAGGGGATGAGTCTTAAAAGCCTCCCCTTTTCGAGATCTGATTGGAGATCCGAGCTCCCCTTCGTAGGTTTTGTGGTGGGAATCTACTTATTTTTAGAAAAGGAAGAGTTAAACTCTTGATTTAATTCAAAGGGAAAAAGGAGGTTTTAGAACCTTGAGGAAGGAGGAAGAGATCTCAGATCTAGGAAGTTTCTGGAGAGAGAAAAAAGTTATGAGATATTTTCATTATCTTTTGCCTTTATAGGCTATACACTTTACACATAGCCCCTTGGGCTTCACAAAATGGCATTTTGCCCACCCCATGGCTCATGTGCCATTTCTTTTTGCACATAAGCCATGGGCTTTACAAAAATTTGGCTTCATGCCTATTTTTCTTACATTTATCCATAAAATAAAAGAAAAGAAATACAACAAAAATTGTTTATTACAAAATTTTTATCTTGGCGTGGGGGGAGGCCGGCCGCTTCATGTTCGGGCTCGACCCGGGCATGGGCCCACCGGATCTGGGCTTGGGCCCGCTTGGCTTGTGGTTGACTTTGATTTTGACTTGGTCAACCGGGGTGTAAATTTTTACCCCAACAAATTGCCCCCCATCAATAAATGCACACCACATATGTGGGTCGTGTGCATGAAATTGATGGATCTTCTTTTACTTGGAGGCGACCTGATTTGGTTCCCGCTTTTTGGGAAGCTGGCACTGCCCTTTTTACGACATGGACGGTCGTTGTTTGACATGTCTCCGAGATGGAGTGTCCGTGATAGACGTTTCCCTGGCCCGGAGTAATCTGGTTCCCGCTTTGTAGAAATCCTGCGCTGCCCTTTTTGCGACTTGGACGGTCGATGCTGCCATTTTTGCGACTTGGACGGTCGATGCTGCCATTTTAGCGACTTGGACGGTCGGTTCTGCCCTTTTTGCGACTTGGACGGTCGATTCTGCCCTTTTTACGACTTGGACGGTCGGTGCTGCCCTTTTTGAGACTTGGACGGTCGTTGCTGCCCTTTTAGCGACGTGGACGGTCGGTTCTGCCCTTTTTGCGACTTGGACGGTCGATTCTGCCATTTTTGCGACTTGGACGGTCGGTTCTGCCATTTTTGCGACTTGGACGGTCGGTGCTGCCCTTTTAGCGACGTGGACGGTCGGTTCTGCCATTTTTGCGACTTGGACGGTCGGTGCTGCCCTTTTTGCGACTTGGACGGTCGGTGCTGCCCTTTTTGCGACTTGGACGGTCGTTGCTGCCCTTTTAGCGACGTGGACGGTCGGTTCTGCCCTTTTTGCGACTTGGACGGTCGATTCTGCCATTTTTGCGACTTGGACGGTCGATGCTTGATTTGACTTGCTCTGCTTCTTGCAGTGTCAGGGGTAGGCTTGACTTACTCCGCTTCTTGCGGTGTCGAGATGGGACTCGCTCCGCTTTCTGTGGTGTCGGAGTGGAAGTTGACTTGTTGATTTTGATTTGGGTTGACATCAGCATCGCTATACTGGAATATGGTACCAGGAGCGAATCATCATCTGTCATTGAGAGGATTTTGGGATTTTGGTTTTTGTTTGGCATCTGCATTGCTGCACTGGAATAATGCCAGGAGCAACTCATCATTTGCCCCAAGAGGATTTGGGAGAGGTTGGGATTGTTTTACGCCCGTGGATTGTATACGGTTTTGCAGGATGTATGATCCAGACCGTAGGGCCAAAACCATTTTGGGTCTTTATTGGCGTCTGCATCGCTGCACTGGAATATGGTACCAGGAGCGACTCATCATTCGCCGTTTGGGGACTTGGAATTTGGACCTTGTTTGGCATCAGCATTGCTGCACTGGAATAACGCCAGGAGCAACTCATCATTTGCCTTGGGAGGACTTGGGATTTGGGTTTTTGTTTGGCATCTGCATTGCTGCACTGGAATAATGCCAGGAGCAACTCATCATTTGCCCCAAGAGGATTTGGGAGAGGTTGGGATTGTTTTACGCCTGTGGATTGTATACGGTTTTGCAGGATGTATGATCCAGACCGTAGGGCCAAAAGCATTTTGGGTCTTTATTGGCGTCTGCATCGCTGCACTGGAATATGGTACCAAGAGCGACTCATCATTCGCCGTTTGGGGACTTGGAATTTGGACCTTGTTTGGCATCAGCATTGCTGCACTGGAATAACGCCAGGAGCAACTCATCATTTGCCTTGGGAGGACTTGGGATTTGGGTTTTTGGTCGGCATCAGCACCGCTAACACTGAAGCGAAATGCCAGGAGCGACTCATCATTTGCCGTTGCCCGTTGGGGAACGATGGCTTAGGAGACAGGTTTGGGTCCCTATCACCTAAGACTTTTCAATTTTATAGGCCGTGAGGGTCCCATAAAAGCATTTTCTCCCTACGAGTCGTAAGGATCCCGCAGGTGTATTTTCTCCTTGGGAATCGTGAGGATTCCTAAGTGTGTTGCTCCTTTGTGAGTCGTAAGGATCTCACGCAGGGGGTTTCTCCTCACAAGGTCGAGAGGACTTTGCGAGTGTATTTCATCTCTTTTCACGAGTTTGCGCCCTTTCGGGTTTTCACAAACTCGCCGGTAGCCCTGCTGTTTTTACTCACGGAGCCCTTTCGGGTTTTCATCCGTGCCCATTTTGCTTGTGGACATACCGTTTTTTTTTTTTTTTTGGCCGCTGGTGGGACTTTAAAGTAGTCTCACCGGCGGGATTTGGGAGAAATAGGGGTCGTTTACGCCCGTGGATTGTATACGGTTTTGCAGGATGTCTGATCCAGACCGTAGGGCTGATGTGCTCAATTCGCCTGCGACTTGGAGCATTCATGTGTAGTATTTCTTGAGATATCGGCCATTGATGGGTGTCATGGGCCTTTCTCCCTCGGCACTTATTAGTTGGTAGGATCCTCCGTCGAACACTTTCTCGATGACGTATGGTCCTTCCCAGTTCGGCTCGAATTTTCCCTTGGCATGTCGATTGGGGATGATCGGTCTTTTGAGGACCAACACCAATTCACCTTTCTTGAAAGCGCGGAGACGGGTTATCTTGTCATAGGCCCGTGATATTTGGGCTCGGTATAGCTCCAGATTTTGCTGCGCCGCGAGCCTCTTTTCTTCGAGGGCATCGAGTTCTTCAAGTCGAAGAAGCACGTTTTCCTCCTCCGTCAACTCATGTTGGATGGCCATTCTTAAACTTGGAACCTCGATTTCGAGGGGGAGAATAGCCTCCACTCCGAAGAGTAATGAGTATGGAGTGGACTAAGTTGGAGTACGGTGCGTGGTACGATATGCCCACAATGCCTCGTGAAGCTTGAGATTCCAGTCTCTCTTGTTGGCTGTAGCATTTTTCCTTAGGAGCTTGCATAGAGTCTTATTGAAGGCTTCGGCTAACCCATTGGCTCTTGGATTATAGATGGAGGAATATCTCCAGTCTATCTTGTGCTGAGTAGCGAACCTTGAGACATTGAAGCTCTTGAAAGAAGGCCCGTTGTCAGAAATGATTCTTCTTGGTGTACCGAAGCGGTATAGAATATTATGCTGGAAGAATGTCAGAATATCCTTTGTCTTAACTTCTTTTAGCGGGACAGCTTCAGCCCATCTGGAGAAGTAGTCTGTCGCGGCCAGTATAAACCGGTGGCCTTTAGATGACGGAGGATCAATTGGGCCAACAATGTCGGTGCCCCAAACTTCGAAAGGCCACGATGCCACCGTAAGATGCAATGGATTGGGATGCTTGTGAATAAAATCACCGTGAATATGGCAGATATAACATTTCTTTGCATGCTCTCCGCAATCTCGTATCATGGTGGGCCAGTAATACCCAAGCCGTTTGATTTGAAGTTGCATCTTGGGGCCAGATTGGTGAGCACCGCAAACGCCTGAGTGAACATCTTTCATGACCTTTTGGGCTTCGGCCGATGACAGGCACCTGAGCCAGAGTTGGTCATATGACCTGCGGTATAACGTGTCATTTACAAACACGTATCGGAGAGCTCTTTTCTTCAGCTGAATCCTTATAGATTTTTCTTCGGGCAGCTTGTCGTATTGGAGGTACTCTATGAAGGGTTCTCTCCAATCAGGCTCGTCTTGGATGATCGAAGCTTCTTCGGCAGGACTGCTCTCTTGTTCCGCGCTTTCCTCTTCTCGTAGAGAGACTGGGGGTAGAATTTGTCGGCTCCTGACTGTGATCAGAATTTCGTCTAAGTCAGGATCAGCCAGCTCCTTGGCTAGGCGAGCGAGTATGTCGGCCTTTCCGTTCAATGCTCTAGGGACTCTTGTTAGTTCAATGTGAGTGAACCGTTTCATGAGTTCCACCACTCGACCTCTGTACCGAGCTAACTCGGGTTTGTATATCTTATAGTCGCCGCTTACTTGGTTGATGACAAGCTGGGAGTCACCGTAGACTCGTAGCCGACGGATTTCCATTTCTACGGCAAGCTCCAAACCAGCTATCAGAGCTTCATACTCAGCTTCATTGTTTGTCCGAGGCTCGGTGAGAGCAAAAGAACGCCGTAGGGTTCCCATTGATGGTGTGATGAACACCAATCCTATCCCTGCTTTTATCTCCGGGATGCTTGATTTACTGGAGGTCCTTATTGACGAGGCTCCATCGAAGTAGAGCTCCCAACATGGCTCATCTTCCTCGAGGTGCAGCACTTGTTCATCGGGTAACTCACAATTTAGCGGCGACCCTTCTGGTATGGGATGAGCAGCGAGAAAGTCTGCAAGAGCTTGCCCTTTTACTGCTTTCTGAGGAGTGTAAACTATATCAAACTCAAGTAGCATAACAGCCCATCTTGCCATTCTGCCGGCTAGGCTCGCTTTAGTCATCAAGTGTTTGAGCGGGTCGACCTTGGAGATCAGCATAACCCGATGAGCGAGCAGATAGTGCCTCAGCTTCTTCACAGCAAATATTAGAGCCAGGCATTGCTTTTCGATTGGGGAGTAGTTGTGTTCCGCCCCGACTAGAGTTCGACTGAGGTAGTAGAGGGCATTTTCTTTTCCTTCCTCGTTATTCTGGGCAAGGAGCGCACCGAGTGACTCGTCCAGCGCGGCAGTGTAGAGAATCAGCGGTTTATTTGGAATGGGAGCGGCCAGCACTGGAGGGTGCAACAAGTATTCTTTGATGCTTTCGAACGTTGCTTGACATTCGGCATCCCAGATAAAAGGAGCTCCTTTCTTCATGAGCTTTGAGAAGGGCCTACATCTCCCCGATAAATTTGAGATAAACCTCCGTATATAAGCAAGCTTGCCTTGAAAAGATCTTAGCTGCGTCAGACTCTTCGGAGTGGGCATCTCTATGATGGCCTTTATCTTTGATGGGTCAACTTCGATCCCTCGATGTCGGACTATAAAGCCCAGGAATTTTCCCGATGACACGCCAAAAGCGCACTTCAGAGGATTCATCTTCAGATCGTATTCCCTCAGTCTGGTGAGAACGGTCCTGAGATCTTGGATATGATCGGCCTTGGCTTTAGTTTTGACGACCAGATCATCAACATAACATTCAACGACTTTATGAATTAGGTCATCGAAGATATTGGTCATTGCCCTTTGATATGTAGCACCTGCGTTCTTCAATCCGAACGGCATCACCTTGTAGCAATATATTCCGATCGGAGTTCGAAATGCTGTGTGCTTCTCATCCTCAGGCGACATCTTGATCTGATTATATCCAGACGAGCCATCCATAAAGGTGAACAGTTCGTAATTTGAGGTGTCATCGACCATCATTTCCATGACCGGTAGCGGGAAGTCGTCTTTAGGACATGCCTTATTGAGGTCCCTGAAATCGACACAGACTCGGATCTGCCCATTTTTCTTCTTCACTGGGACTATGCATGCGATCCAGTCTGCATATTTCTCTTCCCTGATGAAGCCGGCATCGATGAGTTTCTTGGTTTCCTCAATGACCTTTTCTTCCAACTCCCTTCTCATCCTTCGAGGAGCTTGTTTGACTGGCTTAGCATCAGGAGATATAGCCAGCTTATGCACGGCTACCTCAGGGGAAAGGCCAGGCATTTCTTTGTACGTCCACGCGAAGCAGTCGACGAACTCACGCAGCAGGGCAATTATCTGCTCTTTCATTTCCTCCGACAAGAGTGAGCTGATATAGGTCGGCCTCGGATTATCGGGCGTTCCTAAGTCAATCTCGGTTAGCTCGTCAAAGGTTGCTTGTCCGCCATCTTCGAGCTCTTGAGGAGCTTCTTCTGGCTCGGCTATCTCGTCGTCGTCATTTGATCTTTCGCTGGCCTCACCAACATGGATCATGTAGCACGCTTTGGAATCAGGTTGAATATAGCCTATGCCCCGCCTATCTGGAATTCGTCCATCGATGAGTGCTCGGACCTGGGGCGGATACCATAGCCCTTCGTAAAACTTTGCTTCGGACTCCGTTTGATATAACCGGCATCCGCACTTCTTAAAGTATTCCCGCATCTCGGGCGCATAGTATCTGGGATTGAGGACGGCTCTTATGCCTCTCTCATATGGAAGGCACGCGACAGACAAATCGTCCGGGTGCACAACGGGGTTTGACCCATAAAACAGGATGCCTTTCTGTCCACTTTTCCTCCCGGGCACGTAGAAAGTTTTCAGATGGTCCACGGTAGAGACTGACAATGTGTCAAGCTCTTTGCACATCTGTTCCGGCACCCTTGTGATGGCCAGGGACCCTTCTGCGACTTCGAAGGTCTCTCGTAGTTTCGCTTGCTGCATGGGGGGCCAATCTGCACAGCTGTTGCATGGCAGGTCCTCTTCTTCCGACTCTTCAGTGTCACTGCCAAGATGAGGGCGGGTTTTGCGGAAGGACGGGCTTCCAGCATCGGACTCATCAGTGTCGCTGCCAAAATGCGGGCGCACTTGGGTATTTTTGCTTTTGAAAGTGACAGCCGGCGCAGATTTGCTTTTGAGTCTTGGGGCAGGTCTATCCTCAGTCGATGGTGGCTTAGCATTTTGGTAGTTCATAAAGTACCGAGAATCTTCATACCGGACTTCATGCACGCCGAACGGCTGGATGTCTCCGTCAATGCGTCTTTCTTCGCCATTTTTAGTATACTTCATGCATTGATGGAGAGTTGACGGAACGATGCCGTAATCGTGGAGCCACGGCCGCCCCAAGAGAATCTTATAAGACGTGTCGGCGTCGATCACGTATATCTTAGCTTCAGTTTGCAGCTCCCCGAATTTGATTGGCAAAGCTATAGACCCCAGAACTTGCTGGCAATTTTGGTTGAAGCCTTGAATGACAATCCTTTCCCTTGACAGGTGTCGGACGTCCATTGACAAACTCTTCAGAGTTCGCAAGTTCATAATGTTCACTGAGGACCCCGGATCAATCAATATACGATTAATTCGATCTCCGTCGCTGTACCCGGTCACGTAAAGCGGCCGATTATGCTCAGCCGTTCCCAGTAGCAAGTCTTCATCCTTAAATGTGACTGCGGCGGCATGCAAAGCGTGCTGGGCTTCTTTCATATTAATTTCCGCAAAGTGAGCCTGATACCGCTCGGGGTTTTGTAGAGCATGGATGAGAACATCTCTAAGCTCTTTAGATAGGACTAAGGCGTCGTAGATGCTCAGGAGAGACGGAAGCTTCCGGAGATGTGCCAAGACATTATAGTCCACCGAGGAAGGACTTATGTTTTCATCAGCCGGTTCTCTGCCCTCTTCTTCATTAGCGAATTGTTTTTCCTTCCCTTTTGGGGCGTTGCCCTGATTTGGCGGTAGAGCCCTGCCGCTTCTGAGCTGGATTTGATTGGTCGTTGTGGCGAGCTCCTCATCCTTTTCGGGAAAACAAAGCTCCTCTTCCGAGTCGCTGCCAAGATGGATGGCGTAGCAGGTCACTACTGGGATCTCTTCATTAGAGTCTTCTTCTAACTCCTCCAGAATCTCAGCCGCTTGTACAGGGAAGAACTCATTCAATTGAATCAATGTTCTTTCCTTTTGTTCATATTCTTCAAGGGAATCGATATATTTTTGAAGGGTCGATCTCCCTGCAGACTCTTTTTCGTGCCGAGCTGCACTTTTCTTCTTCTTGAGCTTCTTGGATTTTGAGCCTGATGGAGCCGCATTGGCAGCTGGACTGGTAGGCCTCTTCTGTCCTTCCCATTCCATCCTGGGCTCTTTCTGAAGCATCTTTAGCATCTTCTTCGTCTTATTAGATATGTGCGTACTCCACGGAGGCCGCGATGAGTCGGTTTCGTTTGTCAGGGCAGCGGGTTCGGCTGTCTGCTCCCAGAAGGCTTCGGCTTCTGTCTGTATAAAGTTGGCGGTTGCAACTTGATTGTTTACCAACACGCTTTTGGATAGCTCGATCTCTCCAGCTTTGTACTGCTTCTCGACCCAGTCCTTGAAGATATAGCAATCCTCGATCGCATGGCTCACTACTCGGTGGTACGGGCAATACAGGCGATTGTCGGTCATTTTTGCTTCTTGGGGTCTTTTCGACTCCGGCAATTGTAGGTCGTTGTTCAAGGCATCTTTAAATATCTTGCGGACCTTGTCCCTTCTGAAAGAGTAAACCTTATTCTTTTTCTCCTCTAGGGTGGGCCCATCTCCTCCCAGCATTGGCTTTCGAGACCGGTTAGTTTTGGATTCGGACGCCCTTCGCTTTTCTTCATTGTCGGACGCATTGAAGACATTGGTACTGCTGGAACTCCCGCTTCTACGGCTGTCGTCCCGCTTGCTTTTCCAAGTTTTGTCTCTCTGAGAGTCCGGCGGGGACTCTTGCTTTGAGCGTTCCAGCATTTGGACTTTCTTGGTTAGCTCTTGAAACATCTTGAGGCCTGCTGTACACAAGAATGGGACCATCCAATTGCTGAGGTTCCTAATGAGAAGGCTGACGGACTGGTCCTGCTCCAGCGGCGGTTCGCACTTGACCGTGAGATTACGCCATCGGGCAATAAAGTCGATGTTGCTTTCATTCTTCCCCGGCTTGGTCCTCACAAGGTCGGCAATGGAGATTTTATCACTGACACTCATGAACCTTTGCCGAAACAGGGACTCCATTTGGGCAAAGGTAATGACGGACCCGTCCGGTATACTCGCATACCAGTCGAAGGCGACGCCGGTCAGGCTATTGACAAACTGACGAAGAAGGAGCGCGTCATTGCCCCCTGTATTTCCGCACGATGCTTTGAAGTGGGCGACGTGCTGATTTGCATTCCCCGTTCCATCAAATCTTCCGAACTTAGGAATGACGTAGCCGCTTGGAAACTCAATCAGATCGTACTGCGCGGGATATGGCCGCCCACTACTGCCGATTTCTTTCTGAGCTTCAGCTTCGGCCACCAATGTTTTAACCTTGCTGGTGACCAAATCCATTATCCGATCCTGTGTTAGCGGGATAGTGCTATCTGGGGCTAAGGCGTCCCCAGAAGCGGAGTGTGGCCGGCTTTCATGCAGCTCGACCAGTCTTGGTCCCAAAGGAACAGGCATTGGCTGCCTCGGATTGGCATCACCCGGCTGATTAGTAGCGGCTTGTGCTTGATTGGGAGGCGCTCGAGCAATTTGAGCCGTAAGCTGCATCACCACGTTCGTTAAGTCGTCAATCTTCGAATAGAGCTTGGCCATCTCTTTATCTTTACTCCTGAGCTGTTTTCGAAGCTCTTGAAGCAGCTCTTGCTCCGCAGTCCTGGGGTGGAAAGTAGGCTCTTCCTCGCTGTCCGAGCTTGACTCTGCATGGACCGAGGGGTCTTTCTGCCTATCATCCTCATCGAGAGGGTTTTCTTCATCCAGCGGGGGCGGCTGTTCTTGGGCGGCGGCAACCACATTCAGGCTAGATTGGGCTTGGGATGTGGTGGCCCCATCCTTGCTTTTGCTGCGAAGGTTGTCGCTGGGGCGCCCGCCTGCCATATAGACCGTATGGATGATATATCCGGCCGTCTTTCGGTCATTGGCGGCTGATTTAACGGATCGCTGTCTTGACCTCCTTGCTTCGGTAGCCGGTAGTCGATTGAAGGCGGCTGGCTTAACCAGCTTCTTGAATGGTGTTGGCGCTTCTTTTCTGGATTTGCCCCGCTGCTTTCGTGCGACACAGAGCGCCTGATAGACCCTTGAAGAGACAGTGTCATATTTTTTCTGTTGGGGCCGGGACACGTCTCTTTGTGGCACTGTTCGTACCGCTGTCTTCTTGATTCTGGCGGTCATGGCATTTTTCTGAACCCACCTCAGAGGCTCGAAGGAATTGCTGATTCTTACGTCCGACTCAGCCGTCATCGCGGGGCAACCCTGCACTTGGAACTTCACACAATTCCATTTGGCCGAAGCCTTGGCCCTCTTGTTGGCTCGATACCTGAGACGCTTCTGCCTTAACTTTTTTGTTCTAAGCACCTGGCAGACTTCGGCTCTTTGGAAAGACGCCGCAGACCGGGCGATGGAAGGCCTTGGAGATACGCTCGATTGTGCATTTGTTGGAGTCATCGCCTGAGCTCGTCCGCAACATTTGTTGTTGCCCTTTGTACCGAAGTTCTTGCCCCCCGCTGGAGCACCAGAGAATCGTTCAGATACCGTCTTAAGTTTCGGTTGTGGTGCCTTGGCGATCACAACATTTGGCCTCTTACCCCTTGAGACCGGCTTGGCCACCTGTTCCGCCGGGGTCTCCGCCAGATGAGCGCTTCCGGCAGGGTAGATGATGACGGAGCCAAACTGGCGGGGCGGTTCCTCCCACTGTCGACTGAGGCTTGCGGGGAGAACCACGCGGGCATTGATCTTGACTACGTACGAGATCGGGGTCGCGTCGTAAGCCGAATTCGTCTTGGGAGACATCGTCATTGAAAGTTGATTGCTGCACGAAAGAAAGAAATTATTTCAGTACAAACATCGGCGTATATGTTAAATGAGTTTGCATGAACGCTTAACCCGAGATATGGGAGGAGAGATTGGTCCCACCGGGCGTGCCAGAATCTGTAGGGTGTTTTTCGTCACCCCATTGAGATGGGAATACGCGCGCGCTTGTCAGGCGCATTACAGATTCCCCCTGCCTAGGGTAGGCCGGGGTTTATTGATTGTGGAGATCCGAATCTCCGGCAACCGCGGACTAAGCTGCCGTTAATTACCCCTCGCATTTGGAGCAAAGGAACCTCCGATTAACGGGTTAAACTGGTCATGCGAACTCAATGTGCAGTACCGTGTTTTAAAGGGGTTTTGGAAATATCGGGGGTCCCGCTACCCGGATAGCGGGCTGGGGGTCAAGGGGGCTAGCAGCCCCCTTGCGGGGTGCGGGGCAGCGCCCCGTTAGAAATTTTTTCTAACGGAAGACAGTGTCGTGGAGTCGGTGTATGTTTTCCTTCCCCCTCCTTTTTTATTTAAAGTGGAGCTTAATTTCAAAAGGGATTTTATTATGGAGTTAAACTCCAAAGAATTTTAAATGGAGTTAAACTCCTAAAAGAATTTTATGCGGAATTAAATTCCAAAAATAGAACTTTATTGTGGAGTTAAACTCCAAAGAATATATATATGTATATATTTTAAAAAAGTTTAAACTCCAGAAAGGATTTTGTTGGGGAGTGCACGTAAAACGAGGGGAAAAGGAAACAAAATGGCGCCTAAAGGACGCTCGCACGGCAGGTGGGCGCCTTAATGCCCGGGGTCACGTGCGCGCACGTGACCGATGGGCGCCTTGGCGCCCCAGGGGTCACGTGGGCACACGTGACCAATGAGCGCCTTGGCGCCCCGGGGTCACGTGGGCACACGTGACCGATGGGCGTTTTGGCGCCCCAGGGGTCACGTGGGCACACGTGACCGATGGGTGTCTTGGCGCCCCAAGGGTCACGTGCGCACACATGACCGATGGGCGCTTTGGCGCCCCGGGGTCACGTGCACACACGTGACCGATGGGCGCCTCAGCGCCCCCGGGGTCACGTGCACACACGTGACCGATGGGCGCCTCGGCGCCCTGGGGTCACGTGGGCACACGTGACCGTGGGAAAAACCCGCGAAAAGGGAAGCCTAGCCCCTAGGCTGGGGAGTTGAACTCCCAAGGGAACTTTTGGAGTTGAACTCCTAACAGAAACAAATTTATGGAGTTAAACTCCAACAGAAATTAATTTATGGAGTTAAACTCCAGCAACTTTAGAAAGGAGTTAAACTCCTGGAGATTTTTTGCTCTTCTTTTGAGCCTTGGGCCTGTCCAAAGTTAGATTTTTGGAGATGGGTCTCCTTCTTCTTGCTCTTGACCGGCGGGATCTTGGAGAAAATGGGATGAGTCTTAAAAGCCTCCCCTTTTCGAGATCTGATTGGAGATCCGAGCTCCCCTTCGTAGGTTTTGTGGTGGGAATCTACTTATTTTTAGAAAAGGAAGAGTTAAACTCTTGATTTAATTCAAAGGGAAAAAGGAGGTTTTAGAACCTTGAGGAAGGAGGAAGAGATCTCAGATCTAGGAAGTTTCTGGAGAGAGAAAAAAGTTATGAGATATTTTCATTATCTTTTGCCTTTATAGGCTATACACTTTATACATAGCCCCTTGGGCTTCACAAAATGGCATTTTGCCCACCCCATGGCTCATGTGCCATTTCTTTTTGCTCATAAGCCATGGGCTTTACAAAAATTTGGCTTCATGCCTATTTTTCTTACATTTATCCATAAAATAAAATAAAAGAAATACAACAAAAATTGTTTATTACAAAATTTTTATCTTGGCGTGGGGGGAGGCCGGCCGCTTCATGTTCGGGCTCGACCCGGGCATGGGCCCACCGGATCTGGGCTTGGGCCCGCTTGGCTTGGGGTTGACTTTGATTTTGACTTGGTCAACCAGGGTGTAAATTTTTACCCCAACAGTGCGTAAGCAACATCTGGTCTGGTACACAACATTGCATACATTATAGAGCCTACCGCAGAAGTGTAGGGTATAGATGTGATGCGAGCCTTTTCCAAATCAGTCTTAGGAGACATCTCTTTGGAGAGAGTGATCCCGTGACAAGCCGGTAGACTGTCGCGCTTAGAATCATCCATACTAAATATTTTCAGTATGGTGTTGTTTTATCTTGACTGTGAAAGTCCCACCATCCTCTTTGATCTATCACGATAAATCTGGATCCCCAGAATGTAGTTGGTATCACCCAGGTCATTCATGGAGAACCTCTGTGACAAGAATCTTTTGACTGATTGTAGCATAGGAATGTCATTTCTTATCAAGAGAATGGCATCCACGTACTCAACGAGGAATTCCACAGTTCTTGCTACAATCTTACTATAAATGCATGGTTCATCTGGATTTTTGATAAAGTCGAATTCTTTGACTGTCTCAATAAAAATAGATGTTCCAACTCCGCGATGCCTGCTTCAGTTCATAAATGAACTTAAGCAACTTGCACACTTTCCTGCTGCTCCCACTTTGATTGAAACCTTCTGGCTGATCCATATAAATGTACTCTTCCAAATTACCATTTAGAAAAGCCGTCTCTACGTCCATCTGCCGGATCTCAAAATCTTGGAAGGCAGCAATGGCAAGAAGGATCCGAATGGATTTGAGTATAGACACTGGAGAAAAGGTTTCATCATGGTCCAAACCAGGTCTTTGACGAAAACCTTTTGCAATAAGTCTAGCCTTATAGGTTTCAACCTATCCATCTACACCAATCTTCTTTTCGAAGATCCATTTGCAGCCTACGGGTTTTACCCCTTCTGGAGCAATGTTCAAAGTGCATACTTTGTTGGTGTACATGGACTCCATTTCAGTCCGCATTGCATCCAGCCATTTTACCAAGTCGCCACTCTGAATGGCTTACTAGAAGCTAGTTGGCTCATCATTGTTAATGATGCAATCCTCTCATCCCTGTCTAAGAGAAAACCATAGTATCTCTCGGACAGATAAGACTGCCTACTAGTCCTACGGATTGGCGTAGGGATGCCCAGTTCTTTTGAAACCTCTGGTTCTACTATACTTTCAGTAATAGTTTGTAGTTCTGGAATTTCTTCCAGTTCTATTGCGCTCCCACTATTTCCTTTTACAAAAAATTGATTTTCTAAAAAGTGGGCATGACGAGGAACAAAGACCTTTTGTTCCTATGCGCAATAGAAATAATACCCTCTGGATTTCTTTGGGTATCCCACAAACTTACACAGTACTGAGCGTTCCTCGAGCTTGTCCGTATGCTGCTTTTTTACAAAAGCTGGACATCCCCATGTCTTAAGGTACTTAAGATAGGGTTTCTTCCCACTTCACATCTGATATGGTGTGGTAAGCACTGACTTAGTAGGAACCTTATTCAGAAGATATGCAGCTGATTCTAGTGCATAACTCCAGAAAGATCGCGGCAACTCAACGTTACTCATCATGGAACGAACCATATCCAATAAGGTTCGGTTCCGTCTCTCCGATACACCGTTGTGCTGTGGCATGTATGGAGGAGTAAGCTGAGAGAGAATTCCATTCGCTTTTAGGTAATCCAGGAACTCGGCACTTAAGTATTCACCACCTCGATCAGATCTCAGTGTCTTGATACTTTTGCCTGTTTGTTTTTCCACTTCATTCTTATATTCCCGGAATTTCTCAAAGGCCTCGGATTTATGCTTCATCAAGAAGACATGTCCATACCTAGAGAAATCATTCGTAAAAACAATGAAGTAGGAATAACCACTTCACGCATGTGTAGATATTGGACTACACACATCGCTGTGTATGAGTCCCAAGAGCTCGCTCGCTCTTACTCCGTGTCCAGCGATCGGAGTCTTTGTCAACTTTCCCATGAGACAAGATTGACAAGTTTCATAAGACTGATATTCGAACGGATCCAAATATCCCTCTCTATGTAATTTCGTCAACCGTGTTTCATTGATGTGACCCATTATTCAATGCCATAAGAAAGACTGATTTAGTTCCGGAGACTTTCTTTTAAGTGTGTTCTGAACATTTGAAAACCTGAACTTGATTCAATATATACTATCCTCTAGTGTACCTAACCCAATCAAACTTTGATTTAGGTGGATGTGAACCGCATCGCTTACATACTATACTTGGTACACACAAACAGTTACGTAGAATCAATATCTTCCCACTTGTCAATTCTAGGTGATATACCCTACGGATACAGCGTCCACGCTCATTCCGTTAGCAACCCTGAGAGTCATATCACCTGCTCTGATAACTCTAAGGTTTCTCAAAGCCTGTAATAAATTACAAATATGAGATCCTGATCCGATATCTTGTACCCAGGAAGTAGAGTTAATTGACAGATTGTTTTCAATCACAAACACTCCCGAAGTCGAAACCACAACATGCTTCGGATCTTGGATTCTGACTTTCCAAGCCCTGCATCCCTTCTGCCAATGCCTTTTCCCGTGACAATAGGAACATCCCTCCTTCCTTACTGTTAACCCCGAAACTTTGCCCTTCCCTTCCCCCTCTACCTTACTGACACCGCCTATCGGCTTTGTGGAGGTCTTCTTTTTCTCACCTTTTGCATCCGCCTTAGATCCAGAAGAGGAATATTCCTCAATAAGTAGAGCGGGTGTCTCCCTGGTTTCCTTCAGGGTGCTCTCAACTGGAAGTATAACTTTCTTCCCCTGGGCATAAGTAAGAGGTAAGGACTGTAGAATCAAATCAGCATATGACTCGTTCTCCAACGTAGTCTCCAGGTCCGTGAGCTTTTTAATATAGCTAATCATTGTAGGGATATGGTCCCCTACAGCTGACCCGACAGCCAACCTCGCTTGAAACAATTCCGTTGAGGTCTCATATCTTACGATACGAGATTGCTCTCCATATAAAACTTTGTTATGGAGGAAGATGGAAGCTAAGTCCATCTTCTCGTGCTGCCTCTGGTTTTCACCATCTACTGAGGCCAACACAAGGCACTTGGCATTCGCACTGTCCTTTTCCCTTGTCATACGGATATCAATATCCACGACGGTAGAAACTGGACCTGGGACGGCGGGGGCTTGAGTAGTAATGAGATGGTCCAGCTTGTCACAAGCAATGGACATCTGGATAAACCCTTGCCAGTCAATATAGTCTGGCCCAGTCAATTTATTAGCTAAATGTAACCTAGGCGCGGTCAACTGGTCGCTGCAATTAGGAGAAAGAGAAGAAACACTTTAGCATGATTCTCTTGCAAGTTTAGATTAGTTTTTAATTTATCTAAACAGGATGGCTCCCACTGTTTCTCGAATCCTTCCTCAAACTATAAAAGAAGAATTAGTCAGGATTAATCTCACCGTACAATACTTGCTTAACCGTTCAGCCAGGCTAATGTCGGTACTTCGAGGGAGGTTTTACGACGCTTTCGCGAAGTTCCTTAATTAAATAACCTCTTTTCCCTGGAGGCATAGCCCCGCTAACACCGTTCTAGACACCTACTTGGTTTATAGCATTGATCGTTACGTGAAAAATCTCCCGAGGAGTAGCATATACTCACAGGAGGATCGGGACCCATATATCATTATGTGATAAAGTCGAAGGAATCCTACCAAAATTATCACACTCCAAATGGTATGCAACACTAGCAAGTTTCAGTTTCCTTAGAAACTCCCGATGTGGATTTTTGCCCCATGCTCTTATGACCTTGACGAAGGCCAACAAATCATAAGTCACATGTCAAGTTCTACCCATCATTGTCCAGGTTAATTTGAACCCACCCGTATATACCCTTGACGAAGGCCAACAAAATAATACGACTGTCCCAAACCAACGCATCTATCTATGCAACATATGAATACCCAGCAGCTACCAATCACTATGCCTTGATGAATGCCAACAAACATAGCTTGAATACTACTGAATCTTCATATGAAATGACGGAGGGCTATGAATGGTTTTGGCGAAACTGTGAACGTAGTGAACTTGATATAATCGAAGAAACCTGATAGCTTTTAAAAAGAGTAGTTTAAGCTTCGCATTTTTAAAAGTCTGTTGTTTTGAAAAACCGAGTGATTTTAAAATTTATTCCAACGATTCAGCTTTGGTTTGTTTGCTTTGCATTAATGTAATACAGTCCCATCATTTACACCTATCATCACAGAAAGAAACGAAAATTTGACGTACGCTTGTAATACCCAGTCCCTATATGTAATTAGCGTATTTTAATAAATAAGTCTTCAGGTTTCCCCCCCCCCCCAAAAAATTTACTACAAATTTTCCGTATTTTTATAAGGGTCACTTACAAAATTTACATATTGATGCTTTTAATTATTTTAAGTATTTTAAATAAAACCCTAACCCTATTTTTTCTAACCTCAATTTCCTTTTATAATTTCCTAACCCAAACCCTAACCATACTTCCTTTTCCTTTCATTAATTTTTCCCTAAACTAACCCAGCCCACTCCTTCCTATTTCCTTTAAATTTCTTTTAAATCATTTCCCCATTTCTTCTCGAGCCGGCCCATCCTTCTCTCTCTTTTCAATTAGTCCCATTCCCTTTTATCGAATTCCCACAAGAAAACCCCAACTCAAGCAAAATAGAGCTAAACAAATAAAGCCAGCCCAACAGAATCTACCTTTGAATTGAATAAATTTCCCTCAGCCTAAATCCTAACTCCTCTTTTCCTTTTATCTTTTCCCGACCCATCTCCCTATTTTGCTAATTAAATTCCCCTAATTCCCAACCTGGCCCACCTTTCCCCATTTTCCTATATTCTTTAATTTTAATTCCCAAGCCCGGCCCAAATTCTCCAATTTCATTTGATTCTCTATTTTCCATTTAATTCCTAATCCGAGCCCGGCCAGTCACCTCTCTTTTCCCTACCTCTTTCCTATTTTTAATTCCTAGCCGGCCCAAGCCCAGCCCGCGCCCAAACAAACCCTCCCCTCAACATAACCCGACCCGGCCCGTATCTCTCCTTCTTCCCCACGTAAAATCTTTTTCCGCTTGATTCCATGTGCATCCCCGCGTCGCCCCCACGTCGCCGCCCACGACGCTAATGCCCCCGCTCCTCAAGGCCACGACCGCACGCACACTTCACCCTCTCCTCGTCCCTCTAACTCCCTTCCCCTCTCACTCTCGATCTCTTCTCCTCTCTCCCAGTGCCACTCCCTACAACCCACTGAACCCGACGACAACGATGACGATCACCTTGTCCTCCTCCCTCGTTTCTCTCCTACCAACACCCGGACCCTACACTGCCTCACATCCCCTCGCCTGCACACCCTCCTCGCCCTCGTGCCTCCCCTGCACGCCTTCCCGCCGCCGGCGAACACCTCTTTGGGCCTCACCATCGACAACCATATTGCCGCCAATGAGCCCTAACCCCTCCACGACGCCATCACCTTCGCCCCCTTCAAGCTTCAGGCCCGAGCGCGTACCCCCCTCATCCTGCACACCGGAACCCATCACCCTTCCCGAGCACCCTCGCTAACCCCTCGCCGGAGCTGCCTCCGCTGACCACCGCCAAGCCCCCCTCTCTCACAGGCAACATCTCTTCCCTCCCTCTCTTACAGCACTTCTCTCTCCATCTCAGCACCCCGACACCATCTTCATCGCTACCAGGCTCACCCTGAGCTCGCTGCCATCGCTACTGCTGGTGTCATGCCGGGATTCTCATCGTCGCGGCCTTGACCATCACCTCCTGTTACCGTCGCCTCCAAGCTCCACCTCCAGCCGAGACCGAGCCTCGAGGCTAGCCCAAGCTTCAAACCAAGCATTATCCATTTCATTGAGTACTTGCCTCTATCATGGATCACCGCTATTCCAGCCGTCATCGTCGCCGATAAAGCCGTGGCTTCAGTCTTTATGTCTGTCCTCATCATCAAGGCTGTAACCGTCGCAACACCAGCGCACGTCCGTCGCACCCACCGGGCCATCGAATCCAAGAGCCCAAGCTCGAGCCAAGGCCGCGAACCCTACCCGCGCCGTTCGCTGCGCGTTCGTATCGTTGCCGCTGTCGTGCGTCGTCAAAGCGTCTCCAGGCAAGTACCCTACTTGCTACATGCTAGTTATTACTGTTACATTTCTAAAACCTATTAATTCCGTGTTTAAAACTCGAGAAAACTTATATGACATAAGTGTTTGACGCGAAACCCGAACGAAAACCTTCCATTAAACTGACAGAACTTGATTACATGTGCTGGCCCGTGTGGAAATGAACATTGTGGTGAAATTTTACTGGAAAATATAATCGTACTTGCTTGAACGATCACCCCCAATTACACTCGTTAAAACTGAATGTTTCCCGCGTCTGAAACTTGTTAAAATCATAATTAATTGTGTACACATTGAAATGATGCGTGCGATGGTTCGTATCGAAGCTAACGGTTTAACCCACTGCACCATATTATTGATCACTGAATTTTAATAAACTATGACCGAGAAAATTGCGGAGGAGTACGATTCTGGACTGCAGTCCAGAATGGAAATCCCGACTAACCCCTGTTTCTAGACACTTGTATATTCATGTCCAAATATGAGAATGTGTGGAACCCTTCATCGTTACGTAGGAAATTGAATTATCTTTCTTACTCGACTAGTCTCACTGGATTTCTCAACCGTTTGATATTTTTAATTCATTTTACAATGTCGATACGTCTTGCTGAATTCTGCAGAAGCAGATTTTACACATTGAACATAATCTGTCCATAACTCCCTGTATCCATAATATATTACTGATCTGCCAATTAAGGTGGAAACCTGACTGATAATCCTAAATATAGTTCAACTATAGCATCGCCTAATTACGATCCCAACTGGGATTAAAATACGTTACGAAACGGACTTCCGATTCTGAAACCGGATTTCCAGCAGTGAACGCTTAAAATGAAATGGCCATATCTAGTGATCCTGAAACCCGATTAATGTGAAACTAATTTTGATGGTTAGATAATAAAACATACTATTTACCCCCTTTTCATTGTTTTGCTAAATTTTGCATGTATGATTTATGATAAATTATGCAAGTGGTAGGACACCGACTGATGATATCTTAATCATGCCGTAATCACTGTATTCTCATCATATTATATATATGTCATTGCATTGGTAGCCTAGTGATCACTTGTATTACCCAGTGTTAGGTTTTAGTGTTTGATTGTGGCAAGTACGTTAGTGTTTAAACATGAATGGATAAGTGACAGTGACACGTACTTGTACACAATCAGTGGACCCTATTGATTTATTGCATTGTCGACGTCTGTGAGACGTGTATAAGTGTGACTATAATTGGTATGGGACAATTATGGAAGCACTTGTATGGGTGTCACAGGTAAGGCACCAAACACTGTCCATTTATCTTGGGTATCGGTCGGGCATGCTTGACGGAGATCCTGTCTCCAGTTCTCGCGTAGACTTGTCATGGACCGACCGGTATTTGAGTTTATGGTTGGTGTTTGATGTAGATCACGGGGTGTGGGGTAGTTTGAGTGTGAGTTCAACAGAATCTCGGGAGTCCCATGTCGGCACATATGGAGATATATGGGGATATATGGGGATATTACTGATTATTAGCGAGCGACTCGGGCCCGTGTTCCTTTGTCCTTAGGTCCTACCCTTGGGTGGGGGATACTCACGAGTGGTTGAATCTCACACTTAGACTGACGATAGGCTTAGTGACATGTGCAGTGAGACTTAGAGACTGATAAGATTAGTGACATTGACATGCATTGTTTACTGATTTAACATACCTGCTATACTGTTTACCACGTTACTGTTTACCTGCTCTATTAGCTACTTGCATTGACTACTTCTTGTTCACGTCTTTACTCTTTTGATTACTGTTACATTTTCATTATTATTGCACGAGTTACCATTTGTATCCATATATATATATTGCTATCGTGTCGCTCTGACGACCTGAGTATGCATGCTCAGAGTGAGAAGTGGATCTAGCTTGGACCAGGACCTGACGTACCTCGAGGACATCGCAGACATCTTGATCAGTGACTCAGAGCTATACTTCATTGATTTCTATATGGTTAGTTCTTTTGATTTAGTTACTGCATTTCTCGTTTCCTGTGCATTGTTTACTGATTACCACGTAAAGCTAGAGGCCGAAGTGTGACTACGGAGAGATATTTCCTCGACCGTATGAGCATGGCTGGCCTTGTCAACCCCTCGTATTCCGTATTTTGGGAAGCGGGGCGTGACATGATTTTGTTGGTATCAGAGACAGGTTTTGCTTCGATCGGGATTGCAGTTTCCGTGTAGTGCTTGGCAATCTAAGACATCCTTCGGTCTAGACTGTAAATTTGTTATTCTTAATATCGATTCACATAGTGTATGCTGCTATACCTATTGATCTATCCGCTAGAGTTTTGGGTGACTTAGTAGAGTTACGTGGTTGTAATTATGAACTGCAGTATAGCTACAATACTGTACTCTATTGGATAACTTGGAGTTTTACATTTGTTTTCCGCTCGATTGAGTTTCACCTCACCCGATATTCTTGTTTCATTGTCTATTCTATATCTTGTTCTGATTTTTCCCCTGTATCTTATGCCGTCCTTAAAATGTTGTTTCAGGATCATATCTTCCAACGACTCTTCCTCTATCTCCACTCCCCAGAATCATACCGTACAGATTCTGAATACACTGCAAAGTCTGAAGGAAGCTCAGAAGCGAACAAACGACCTGTTAGCTGAAGGATTAAGAAGGCAGGTGACTCAGGCACCAGCGGAAGTCTCAATCGTAAAGGGATCCCTGTTAGACGGGGAAAAGAGGTGAAGATGAAGTGCTCACTTGTTCCCCAGCAACGGAAGCAGCGGAAGACCCAATGTTGTGGGTACTGTAAGAAGCCAGGACACCTTCAGAGAGACTGTCGCCGCGCCAAAGGCCAATGCCTGATTTGCGGATCCTGCGAACACTTTATCAATGGTTGCCCAAAAAGGAAGGAGCTACAAGGAGGAGGTTCGTCCACACTCTCCACTCCTGCTAAGTGATGGTTACTACGTAGTTCGAGCCTCGAGGAATAGTACGGACCCAGCGCAGGATTCAACTCGCGTGACGAGAATGCAGCGGTCTAGAAATCAAAAAAGAATTATCACGTTTTCTGCTTTCAAAAAAAATGTTGCCACTCTTTTATAAATATTTCCTATCGTTTAAAATCTTGTATCCGTTGAACTTTTAGTTGAATGTAATAAAAATTCTGAGTTGTGATGTATGTAACGTCCCCTTGCCACTTATTCTCCTTATACTATTCATTGCATCAGCATACTAAAATTTGATTTTTCAGTCCTTACCTACCGCATATTTTCTTTGTACTCCATATCCTTGATTTTTCTTGATGTGTTCCACTGTCTAACCACGACCCTTTCTTTCTGGCCATGGCCCACCCTAGAGCAGCGCCGCATCTAGATGAAGACACACAGTCATGCGTTTCCTTAGACCGCATGCTGGTGAGTTCGGAAGACGAGAGCAACGACTCGCAGGTTATTTTCGGAAACAGCGATTCCGAGGGCGAGGGATTCGCAGCCCCAGAAGTTGATATGATCAGCGACTCGGACGACGATGAAGGAGACCCCGAAGAGAACCCGATAGAGGAAGATCCCGAGGAGGACCCGATAGAAGAAAACCCAGGGGAGGAAGACCTTGAGGAGGATCCAGTGGAAGGAAATCCCATGGAAGAAGATCCAAAAGAAGTGAATCACGTGGAAGCATACCATGATGAAGAGGCTCCAGTCGAAACAGAAGGACCAGAAGAATAAGACCCCGCGGCAGAAGAACCTCCAGTGGCGATCCCTGCGGGGTGATATGGAAATGGACGCCCCTATCTGAACGAGCGAGCCTACCGTAACCTGCTGAACTTCCACACCTGCGACTGACGTGATTTAGTTTTTGTCTCCTCTGGCCAAATGAGTCTATGTATGGCTTAGGGCCACCCGTTATCTTTCGTGAGTACCTTGTTGAAAATTTTCTGGAAGGAAATAAAATTGCTGAGTTCGCTAATCTTTTGATTGTTAGTTCACATGATGCTTTGACCGTTTTCCCCTATACATTCTCCCCCCCTCCCGAGATTCATTACTGTCCTTAACTCCTGCACCTTGTACTGTTTTGACCCTCGCTTAGATTAGAAAGTACCGCACCTCGATCTTTTGTCTGGGCCATACTCTATTGTGACCCCTACCTTGACTAGCCCTTATACATCAGTAGTGCTTCCTTTTATTACATTTAGGGACATCGTCATTCAAAAATTTAGTTTTTCATTAGTTTGTATTTATCGAAAAGTGCGTGTCATTGACTATTTCCGTTTTATGCATTTTAAGTACTTTACTATTCTTCCCATTTTCGATAACGCAACCATATGTTACACATATTATTTCATGCTATGTTTCTTATGTTTCACCATGTGAGTTTTCTAAGTTATTTTAAAATCGTTTGATCGATACAGTTATTCTAAAATATTTTGGCCTATCGACAAATCCGCCACTATTTTATTATTGTTACTTTATTTTTCCCGGGTATTGTGCTTATAGTTTGCTATTATAAATGGTTGTGCATATTTAGGATTTCGATTTTATCTAGCATGCCACGAATGTTATTGTTCGTTATTGCTATTTTTATTCTCTTGTATATATAGTTTGCCCTTATAATTGATTCTGCCTTATACTTACTTAGACCTTCAATTTTTTCCTTTTCTTCATTAACTGCTTTAAGTAAACCACTATATGTGAGTGTTCGAGGTCGTAGCTTTTCGCATGTTATTTTATATAGCTTATCGCTTGTTTTAAATTTCGAGGACGAAATTTTTTGTAAGGGTGGTATGATGAAATACCCAGTCCCTATATGTAATTAGTATATTTTAATAAATAAGTCTTCAGGTTTTTCCCCCAAAAATTTACTACAAATTTTCCGTATTTTTATAAGGGTCGCTTACAAAATTTACTTATTGATGCTTCTAATTATTTTAAGTATTTTAAATAAAACCCTAACCCTATTTTTTCTAACCTCAATTTCCTTTTATAATTTCCTAACCCAAACCCTAACCATACTTCCTTTTCCTTTCATTAATTTTTCCCTAAACTAACCTAGCCCACTCCTTCCTATTTCCTTTAAATTTCTTTTAAATCATTTCCCCATTTCTTCCCGAGCCGGCCCATCCCTCTCTCTCTCTTTTCAATTAGTCCCATTCCCTTTTATCGAATTCCCACAAGAAAACCCCAGCTCAAGCAAAATAGAGCTAAACAAATAAAGCCAGCCCAACAGAATCTACCTTTGAATTGAATAAATTACCCTCAGCCCAAATCCTAACTCCTCTTTTCCTTTCATCTTTTCCCGACCCATCTCCCCATTTTTCCAATTAAATTCTCCTAATTCCCAACCTGGCCCACCTTTCCCCATTTTCCTTTATTCTTTAATTTTAATTCCCAAGCCCAGCCCAAATTCTCCAATTTCATTTAATTCTCTATTTTCCATTTAATTCCCAACCCGAGCCCAGCCCGTCACCTCTCTTTTCCCTACCTCTTTCCTATTTTTAATTCCTAGCCGGCCCAAGCCCAGCCTGCGCCCAAACAAACTCTCCCCTCAACACAACCCGACCCGACCTGTATCTCTCCTTCTTCCCTACGTAAAATCTTTTCCCGCTCGATTCCATGCGCATCCCCGCGTCGCTCCCACGTCGCCGCCCATGTCGCTAACGCCCCCGCTCCTCAAGGCCACGACCGCACGCGCGCTTCACCCTCTCCTCGTCCCTCTAACTCCCTTCCCCTCTCACTCTCGATCTCCTCTCCTCTCTCCCAGCGCCACTCCCTACAACCCACTGAACCCGACGATGACGACGACGACGATCACCTCATCCTCCTCCCTCGTTTCTCTCCTACCAACACCCGGGCCCTACACTGCCTCACATCCCCTCGCTTTCACACCCTCCTCGCCATCATGCTTCCCCTGCACGCCTTCCCGCCGCCGGCGAACACCTCTCTGGGCCCCACCATCGACAACCATCTTGCCGCCAATGAGCCCTGACCCCTCTACGACGCCATCACCCTCGCCCCCTTCAAGCTTCAGGCCCGAGAGCGTACCCCCCTCATCCTGCACACCGGAACCCATCACCCTTCCTGAGCACCCTCGCTAACCCCTCGTCGGAGCTGCCTCCGCCGACCACGGCCAAGCCCCCCTCTCTTACAGGCAACATCTCTTCCCTCCCTCTCTCACAGCACCTCTCTCTCCATCTCAGCACCCCGACACCATCTTCATTGCTACCAGGCTCACCCTGAGCTCGCTGCCGTCGCTACTGCTGGTGTCGTGCCGGGATTCTCATCGTCGCGGCCTTGACCATCACCTCCTGTTACCGTCGCCTCCAAGCTCCACCTCCAGCCGAGACCGAGCCTCGAGGCTAGCCCAAGCTTCAAACCAAGCATTAGCCATTTCATCGAGTACTTGCCTCTATCGTCGATCACCGCTATTCCAGTCGTCATCGTCGCCGAAAAAGCTGTGGCTTCAGTCTCTGTGTCTGTCCTCATCATCAAGGCTGTAACCGTCGCAACGCCAGTGCACGTCCGTCGCACCCACCGGGCCATCGAATCCAAGTGCCCAAGCTCGAGCTGAGGCCGCGAACCCTAGCCGTGCCGTTCGCTGCGCGTTCGTACCGTTGCCGCTGCCGTGCGTCGCCAAAGCATCTCCAGGCAAGTACCCTACTTGCTACATGCTAGTTATTACTGTTACATTTCTAAAACCTATTAATTCCGTGTTTAAAGCTCGAGAAAACTTATATGACATAAGTGTTTGACGCGAAACCTGAATGAAAACCTTCCATTAAAGTGACGGAACTTGATTACATGTGCTAGCCCGTGTGGCAATGAATATTATGGTGAAATTTTACTGGAAAATATAATCGTACTGGCTTGAACGATCACCCCCAATTACACCCGTTAAAACTGAATGTTTCCCGCGTCTGAAACTTGTTAAAATCATAATTAATTGTGTACACATTGAAATGATGCGTGCGATGGCTCGTATCGAAGCTAACAGTTTAACCCACTGCACCATATTGTTGATCACTGAATTTTAATAAACTATGACCGAGAAAATTGCGGAGGAGTACGATTCTGGACTGCAGTCCATAATGGAAATCCCGACTAACCCCTATTTCTAGACCCCTATATATTCCTGTTCAAATATGAGAATGCGCGTAACCCTTCATCATTACATAGTAAATTGAATTATATTTCTTACTCGACTGGTCTCATTGGATTCCTCAACCGTTTGATATTTTTAATTCATTTTACAATGTCGATACGTCTTGCTGAATTCTGCAGAAGCAGATTTTACACATCGAACATAATCTGTCCATAACTCCCTGTCTCCATAATATATTACTGATCTGCCAATTACGGTAGAAATCTGACTGATAATCCTAAATATAGTTCAACTATAGCATCGCCTAATTACAATCCCAACTGGGATTAAAATGCGTTACGAAACGGACTTCCGATTCTGAAACCGGATTTCCAACAGTGAACGCTTAAAATGAAATGGCCATATCTAGTGATCCTAAAACCCAATTAATGTGAAACCAATTTTGATGGTTAGATAATTAAACATACTATTTACCTCCTTTTCATTATTTCGCTAAATTTTGCATGTATGATTTATGATAAATTATGCAAGTGGTAGGACACCGACTGATAATATCTTAATCATGCCGTAATCACTGTATTCTCATCACATTATATATATATCATTGCATTGGTAACCTATTGATCACTTGTATTACCCAGTATTAGGTTTTAGTGTTTGATTGTGGCAAGTACGTTAGTGTTTAAGCATGAATGGATAAGTGACAGTGATACGTATTTGTACACAATCAGTGGACCCTATTGATTTATTGCATTGTTGACGTCTGTGGGACGTGTATAAGTGTGACTATAATTGGTATGGGACAATTATGGAAGCACTTGTATGGGTGTCACAGGTAAGGCACCAAACACTGTCCATTTATCTTGGGTATCAGTCGGGACATACTTGATGGAGATCCTGTCTCCAGTTCTCGCGCAGACTTGTCATGGACCGACCGGTATTTGAGTTTATGGTTGGTATTTGATATAGATCAGGGGGTGTGGGGTAGTTTGAGTGTGAGTTCAAAAGAATTTCGGGAGTCCCATGCCGGCACATATGGAGATATATGGAGATATATGGGGATATTACTGATTATTAGCGAGCGACTCAGGCCCGTGTTCGCTTGTCCTTGGGTCCTACCCTTGGGTGGGGGATACTCACGAGTGGTTGAATCTCACACTTGGACTGACGATAGGCTTAGTAACCTGTGCAGTAAGACTTAGAGACTGATAGGATTAGTAACATTGACATGCATTGTTTACTGATTTAACATACCTGCTATACTGTTTACCGCGTTACTGTTTACCTGCTCTATTAGCTACTTGCATTGACTACTTCTTGTTCACGTTTTTACTCTTTTGATTACTGTTACATTTTCATTATTATTGCACGAGTTACCATTTGTATCCATATAATATATATATATATATATATATATATTGCTATCGTATCGCTCTGACGACCTGAGTATGCTCGCTCTGACGACCTGAGTATGCTTGCTCAGGGTGAGAAGTGGATCTAGCTTGGACCAGGACCTGACGTACCTCGAGGACATCGCGGACATCTTGATCAGCGACTCAGAGCTATACTTCATTGATTTCCATCTGGTTAGTTCTTTTGTTTTAGTTACTGCATTTCTCGTTTCCTATGCATTGTTTACTGATTACCACGTAAAGCTAGAGGCCGAAGTGTGACTACGGAGAGATATTTCCTCGACCGTAGGAGCATGGATGGCCTTGTCAACCCCTCGTATTCCGTATTTTAGGAAGCGGGGCGTGACAATGCTTATGCCAACCGCATTCGCCACGGGGCCCCGTCATCACCCTTTAGGTTACTTAACTAACGACAGAGCGGGGGCTGGACTAGCGTGGATGCAAAATATAAGCAACGCCTACTAGATATCATATATAGATATATACATTCGTCTCACGCAATAATAGGTATTCCAGATCATAGATGAACATATTGGATATACTAGGAATTCTGCGTTTCGTTTGAGCTTGTAACGAAAGACAGATTCCACGGTCGTGTGAATAACCAAACCCCACCCTAGACCCCTACGGGTGCGGCAAACTACCCGCCAAATACCCGAAGTGAAGCAACCTCTCTCATCAAAGTGAGTAGGCCACTCAGCACTTCAAAGTACCCGGTAGTTTGTCCATCCCACCTTGGGTCTATCCTAGGAGCAAAAACAGTAAATAAAATAATACAACGGTGGCTACAACCTCAACCCAGATGTGCCCCAAAAAAATAATATTACATCACTTTACAAATTTACATCGAATGAAAGAATGAAAACCCTCATCTCACATCCCCGGCTATTCATCCACGACGATCCAACAAGTTCATATACACATACCAACATAATATCATCACAGATATGTGCTACCCCGACTAATCGACATATAGCAATTAGTTGACTTTTCAAAACACATATACACATCACAAAGCTTGTAAAGTAACCGCGACATTAGAATTCCGCACGCAATTAGCAAACTTAACCAATTTTCCAAAACTTGAAAATCCAGTGAGCTAAAGTTCCAAAAACGATCGTTTTAAGTCAATTCGGAAGTCCAAATCAAAACGAAATGCGTCCGAACCTTCGCGGAGAGTTAGAACACGAAATTAACTTTGAGTTAAGGGGCCTAGAGGGGATACCCCATCCCCGAGGCCACCATGAGGTGGCCAGGGGGTGAGGCAGGCCCGAAACTGCCTAAGGTGGGGCAGTTTCGGGTCCCCACCGCCAAGACCACCTTGTGGTGGTCTTGGGAGTGGGCCCAGCCATTCGGTCCCCTCCGGGGGGTTCCTGGGGTGCGCACACTTCACCCCGCGGCTTCTCGGTTCAAACCGTGAGCCCGCGGGGTGTGCAAACAACTCAAAACATTATTTTTGGAAATTGTTTTTATCGGCAGTTTTTGCGCGACAAAAACGACGGATTTCTAACGTCGCTACAAGCTATCTAAGGTTTATGAGAGGCTCTGATACCACTGTAAGTCGATGTCGCGCACCCTACGTGTTCGCGGGGAGGCGGAAATTGCAAAAAATGATTTTTACGGGCTTCGCAACACCGACTAAAACCAAGGATCGATCATAAACCCTAGTTAGCAAACTACTTGAGGTTTAACTACACGGATGAATGTTATACCTCGTAGTATCATGTCCTTCGGGTCTTCTCGCTGTCCTCCTCGTCATCATAAGCGTCGAGGATCGAAACGGATCGAAGCTTCCTCGTCGGCTTCCTCGAGTCAAAGACGATCCACCCGAGAGTTTATAGTCCGAGCTCCAATCTCAAACCCGAGGTAATTAGAGCAACTAGCTTGCTAAACTAGATGGCCTAGATGATGTAGAGAAACAAGATGGAGTGGTTTGTCTCTTGGAACCCTAAGATTCTCAACACATGAGAGCTTTTAGGGTTTAGAGGAAGAAGAAGAAGACTTGAAGAAAATGAGAGTGAAGTGTAAACTTGGAAATAGCTTGGCTGTCCACTTGATAAAGAATGAAGCATATCTCATAATTGTTGAGATATAATATCACACACAAATATCTAATAAGCTTCACAAAATATCTATTTTGTCAAGAGAGTGAGTCGTGAGCATGAGTCACCAAGTAGCCATGCTAAATTCAATGTAAAACTCCACCTCATTTCTTCACCCAATTTGTTATCCATAAAAGAATTAAACCCTAATAGGTGTCTACTTCTAGAAGCTTTCCCGAGCTAATTACGAGAATGCCCACCATCCGTATATACATACCCGCATCCACATTCCGAAGAATACGAATACAAAGATACGAAAAAAATCCATCACTACAATACTAGGATTCGGCTTAAACCAAAGCCCACTAGCATTGTCCGCCCGAACATCATATGCGCACAAGTGCACGTACGTGATCGAAGCCCTGTCGTAAAACCATACGACCTCTACATCTTTTTCCCGATGCAGGGAACCCCTCTGTGTGGGACTCTAAAGACTCGACAGTACGCTGGCAGTGGGTTTAACCACAAGCCTCAAGCGGTACTAGCTGCACGTAACGGCTACCCAGGTATCTATTGATGAGAAGGCCGATGAGCAAACTCATCCTAACTCCCACTGAGCCTGTATGTGACAATCTCTGTACAGTCTGGTCTGTTCGTCTAAGAGTATCGCATATTGGGCCTAGGGGGCGGTAATCGTCAGACCCCTAATAGCGCAATAAGTCTCGCCAGAGTGTAGCCCAAAACACCCTGAGAAACTACTGGAATACCTACCAGTAAATCTCGCTTGCCCTGGCCAGAGACTTTGTGTAATGGCTCTTCGAACACAACACGATATCAACCCCCAATACCAGGAGACACGAATCCTCTCTAACCGCCACTGCCTCCAAGTGCTTCGGGACTGCACCCAACTACTACATGTTTGCACGACTCCTTTGAGACGTGATAGGGTAGTAATTAAAGTACAGTGGGAACACACTCGAGGCGAAGTAGCAGTGTCAAGTCGACGGACTAAGCTGTACTCATGTCACATGGGAACTGCTACCCGACGATAGGTATAATACCCACCAGCAGTCCCTGATGAGTCTTGTCCAGTGTACTTATAACCTAATGAGCACCTGCATACTATCTCCAGTACGACGTACTAATGGCTGTGGAACAGACCATCTCCCCTGCTGCGATGAGAAGCGTATACACTAGTCTACTCCGGAGTATCGATGCCCTGTCTCGATAATCCTACGACTAGGGACCTGTATAAGGATGTGCTTATGGACTACCCAGCCCCCACTAGTGTGACTGCCATCACAACGTTGGTAATCAAGCAAAGATCCCAAGGGCTCTACCAATATGTATAAGCGATATGCTAAAAGAAACACATACACATATTGAGGTGGATTCAAACCAAGTAGCATACTACCATTTCGAGCAAGACTGTTACTATATCCGTGTATATCTTAAGCCCCCATTAAGTAATATACAATCCAGTCTCGTCCAGGGGATTGAAACTCCTGGATGTGCTCTTTTTTTCATGATGTGGTCCTCTAGGGCATATATCATTAACAGTTTGGAGACAAATTAATCCATCATTAGATTCTACATCCTCTAGGCTATTTAGTTTAGCGAACAAGGTACCCTAGTTAACCTCGGCTATGAGGTTGGAGCTCGAACTACAAATGCTCAGGTGGATCATCTCGATGGAGAGAGACCGGCGATCAAGCTTGATCATGGTGATTTCTAGGAGCTTAGGAAGATGGTAGAAGACCGAAAGACTCGGATCATTTGGTATAACCATTTTAAACTCCTCTTTAGTTTACTAGCTTTAGGTTTATGGTAGATCCGGGTTATCGGGTTATTCTAGCGCCAATTTAGAAAAAAATTGTTCCGCAAACGGTCACGGTAGATGGTCAGGACGCTGGCATAACCCAACAAATCATCTGGATCATCTTACGGTCTCTTCTTTATTTAGATAAGACAGAGAAAGCTTGATCTTACAACTCTTTTAGTTCAACGGCGAGACCGAAGATCTAAGCCCCATGGTAACCTGGACCGGATCAAAGACATCGGTGAAAACAGGAAGCAAGCCATGAAAGGGCAGCCATCAAGCAATGGGTTCCGTATGTGAATGCCGGTCCATTTTTGAGTTTCCCATCATTTTCTTTTTCATTGCTCAGACATCTCGCACTCCGAAACTATCCTTCTACGCCAGCCTACTCTTCCGATACCGTAAGCAACTATATCAAGGAAGATATTGAAAAACCGAAGAAGAAAAAAACCAAAACAACTTTATGTTTTATAATTTGATGATTTTCTTGTGCTATGTAGCAAGCATTACCGTAAGCAACTATATCAAGGAAGATATTGAAAAACCGAAAAAAAAAAAACCAAAACAATTTTATGTTTTATAATTTGATGATTTTCTTGTGCTATGTAGCAAGCATAATATTGGAAAACCGCGGATTTTTTTTTTTTTTGATATTTTTAAAGTTATGCCATATATGTGTACCATAAGTGTGCATAATGTTGAAAGTTTAAAGAAAACAAAATAAATTAGGATTTTTATACATTTCATGATTCATGTGTGCAAAATATTGAAATACCGAAGAAAAAAGAAAATTTTAAGATTTATAAAAATTTCACGATTTTCATAATAAAATGATGTCATGGACCTCCCCATTTCTCAAGTGAGATACTATTGCAATAATGACTTTACATTATCTTGCGGGAGCTTGGTAGAAGGTAATCTAGCTGGTAATCCTATATTACCATAAAATATTACCATACTTGTTTATGTATAAAAAATATTCTCAGGAATATAGGATTACCATGATAATCAAATGACCTCATTTCATGGTAATCCTATTCCCCCGCAAAACATGTGTCTATCCTGCTTTACCATGAAATATTCCCGTCTAACATGAATCAGCCATGACCATCCGCCGCCGTCTGTCCCCATCGCCCACCAGTCATTCGTCCACCGGTCGTTTGCCGCCGTCCATCGCCGATCGCACCGGACGGTCTGCCGCCGATCAGACGTTCGCCGCCGAGCGGACACCAGCCATCGCTGATCGTTCATCGCCGACCCGCCGCAGATCAGATGTTGGTCGCCGGTCGGCCGTAGTTCATCGCCGGCCCGCCACAGATCATTCGTCGCCGGCCTCACGGTCATCCACCGGCTATTCTCCGGTCTCGCCGCTGGTTGCACATATATATATTACCGGGAATGATTAAAATATACTAAGAACGTTAACGCAAGATTTCTTAAAATTAGATACCCGGTCATCCCATTTCTGGGAACACGAGGATTCCGGTAATCTTATGTTACATGTGCCAGGCCCAACATGAGACTAACTCGCATGTTTTGCTTGTAGTAAATTGATTCCCTGCTTGAAAAGAATAGATGACATCAAGACACCACATCAAAAACAAGAAAATGGAATCCCACTCCAAAGACCTGAATTTTTCTAATACTAGCTATTGCTATAGCTATAGCTAGGGGTTCAATTTTCATTTTTTATTTTAAATAATTGTAGAGGTAAAGAGTGATTGTGTGGCCTAACCAAGTAACCATCTTATCTAAAATTCTTGTTCGGTACTTTTCAATGGAACCAAACAAATGAAATTGGTAAAGAGAATCTAATCTTCAATTTCATTCATATTTCAATTAGGGGGGCAAAAATACTAAATATGATAGAAATGTATTTTATGCTAACATGTGAAAACAAATAAACCCATGTTTAAAAGGATGAGAAGGGCATTTGAGTTGAATTTATATGGAAACACAAAGTGACATTATTTTTAATTTTGGAGACAAATTACTCATCTGCCTAATTTTAGTCGTCCACTTAACCACATGTGGGAGTATCACATCAACAAACAATCATAGCATGACGGCTATAAAATGATATCCAACCTAAATCAAGATTTGATCAATCATATTGATGCCCGGCTGATAAAAGTATGAAAGCGGTTTAAGTAGAGGCTGACTATTTAAATTTCACTAAATAAAATAATAGACGTAATCATAGCATACAATACTAATTGAAACCGAGATTTATGATACAATCACGTTTCATACATGGCGTCTAGGGATTGTTATTTCACAACAAGGTTTGGAAGTTTTGCACAGATTACAGGTTTAAATGACAGGGTGTTGCAGTTACATGTTACGGGATTTTTTGAATAATTGGAGTGTTGGCCCTCCAATGTGCCACCTGTCTCGACCGACTTGTACGTTCTCAACCATCCCCCTTCCCCTTCAATTATTAAAGCTCTAGAAAGGAAGGGACACTTGTCAACATGACTCGAGTCCTATAATTGTACCTACAAATCAAAGTTGTTACCCCAAATTGATTTGTGTAAGTATAGTATTAGTGAATTACATACCACACATTCCAATATACATGATATTAATTTCAGTAAATATTAATATATAAATATCAAGACCCCATTCTATAAACTAAGCTAACAAAGTTTAGTTAGGCCAGACATATAATATTGCCGGCTTGATTCCATTAATCTCATTTGGTGTAGAGAAATGTGGAGATTAGTCAATCGTAATGTCTCAAGGTCACTTCAATTTTCTTAGTGATCCGCGTTGCTCATCTTCATCAACAGATTTCAAGCTATGCCTACATAAAATCTTATGTAATTTCGGCCACACTTATTGCGCTAGAATTGAAGGGTCGGAAATTCAATAGTTCGCATATGACTTAACATTTGCCATAACCAATTAATCGTCAAAAAATATCAAAATCGCATGGAAATCATTAACCATATCTATAAAATAAGATCACATGAAAATTGATGTATATATGCTTGAGGTTACTAAAATCAAGATGTACCGTTCCAACAAAACAGTTAACCAAACATTTTAACCGGTATAGTAAGGAAAACTCTCCTATTTCTTTGCCTTGCCCGTTTCTATTATATCTCTTATGTTTACGTGAGGCGGGCCGATTGAGAAATGTTGGGGGTCAAAAGCATATATATGAGAACAAGCTCGATCCCCTAGTCGATCAAAAAGCAAACAATATCAACCTTTTAAATGCATGATCGGTATCATTTATACTGATCAATATATTCAAAATGTGAATTCATTACGAGTTCTTACAAATGCATGATGATAGGACTGTCAGAAAATTTAACAGTCGGGATGTTATATATAACCACATGAAAATTGGCCGGTCTGTATATGATTCGGTCCATGAAGATTCGCATCCGTTAGAAAAAGTTATGAAAAGCTGATTTCTTGATCAACATAGAAGGGAGACTCTCTCCCGTATCGAACCACATTTCCAGCTAGCTAGCCTACCGATGAGACTACAAATCCTTTTCCAATGAATCAAATATATCATTTAATTAGAGCATGTCGTCCTTAACGGGATGATGTTGATTGAACTATATGCGTCCCTTCACCGTCAACATGCATAATGCTTGACCAATATTTCAAGGATATTAAAATTCCTTCATTTTTAAAATTTGTTTATTCACTTGAGCTTTAATTAATTTCAAACTTTCTATAAATATGCAATCAACTCATCCCAAAGAGATCTTGAAGCCCCTCTCCCTCTCTCTCTCTCTCTCTCTCTCTCTCATGGGGAATATTTGCATGCCTTGTAAGTCCAAATCCTCCAATGCCTCAACTCCTCCCTCCAAAGATGCATCAAGGCAATTACAAGTGCCAACAATTCAAGAAGATGGTGACAAGGGTGTGATAAGAGTGAAGATGGTCATGACCAAGAAAGAAGCAATCCAATTACTTCAACAACTATCTAAGAATAGCCCTGTCGTCATCGACGGCCGTGTTCATGCATTGCAGAGGACTGGAGATGGCGGCCCCGATGGTTGGAGACCGGAGCTCGAGAGCATCCCAGAGAATTGATGTTTATTATTGTGTGTGTGTGTATATATATATGAAATAAAATTTGTTGTTGTATCAAAACTCTAAATTTATAATAAAGGTTAAGGAATAATTTCATGTATAATTAAACAGAGAGTTTAAAATGCTCGATGCATATGGCGATCGTCCTTTTTTTTAAGGTATAAACCCCATGTTTCATTAAATTAACATCATAAGTAGCTAGGGTTTGTTATATTTTTTGTTGCAAATTAATTTTAGGTTAATTTGTTTGAATCATATGTGTGCATGGAGATGGTGATAGCAATATTAATTAGATTAATAGATGATTTGTTTTTTGATTAATTAATTTATGATGTTACGGTTAAAAAAGAAAAAAGGAGATCATCATTTTAGTATAAATAATGTTTATCCTCCATAAATTGCTATGCATGGCTTGATTATTAGGTTTCTCTTCCAAATTCAGTTGTTTCTCCTAGCTTATAATTATATAACTTGTTTTGTAAATGATGTGATCCTCCATAAATTAAATTAGGTTATTAGTAAAATATGTTAGGCTGCATAATAATATATGTATTATATTGTTTATCATTTCATTTAAATGGCGTGATGATTAATTGATTGTATTAGGAGTTTATTAATTAATTGGTCCCTTTCATGCTTCATGCGTTCCATGCAAGAATTTAATGCCACTCCCTTGTCATGCGAGAACGAGAATTCTAAAGGTCATTAATTATCTTCACGTGCGGTGTTACGCATTCTTTTGCGTAGGGAGAGGGCATTAACGCAGCCACAATTTATCTAGAAGTTTAGACACCAAAATAATGCAGCCACCATTTCTTTTCTTGTTGTGTCATGCTTTAATTATTTATTTTCCAAAAAAAAACACCTTAAATAAATGCAAACTTCTTGCCTATGACATACACATTAGTTATTTTCAGACGATTGCAAGTTTTAAGAAACATAATTTATCATTTGGGATTAAGAATAAACTAAACAAATAAAACTTTTCCATAAGAAGTTTACAACTTCAACCTATTTTTTTTTTTTTCTTTGGGGAAAGAAGGTCATGGCCTCCTTTTCAGAATTTCAATTACATCATCATGGAAAATTATCTTGAACGCTAAAATTTTCACCGTTACCTGTTAGAATATCCAACGAAATCAGGTCAAACACACATACATTTAAAGAAACAACACACATGGGTAAAGCTTGTATGAATGAAACATCCATACTATAGGTAAAGCAGCAAAAGCCAATTTTACATCACTTTTCCTTAGATAAAAGACGATCTTTCGAAAATCCGAATCACATATCAAGCCCTACCAGCCTTCAACTGCTACAGATGAAATCACAGCAAAGTCAACAGCCAAAGAATCTACACAACCCATTACATAGACATCGCTCCAGTTCTCATATCTTAGTACAAATATAACTCAGTCGGTTTATTTAGTTACAAAGATTATAGGGTTAAGATTACTAGAGATCAAAGCAGTGGACTTTGAAATGAGGCAACAAGTTTTCATTTTCCTCCAGCTTTGGCAGCGAGTACTTTTTTGGGCAGCTTCTCGAATGGAGTCGTTTTCAGCAGGAAAAGCCTCACAGCTCTCTCTTTTAGCGTCCCGCCGCACTTTAATCCATGTGACTGCAGTTCCGCTTTCAGTCTTTCCATGCCAAGGGCCTGAAAAAATAACGATTAAATCAGTACAACATTCGTTGAGACAAGAAAAGGCGGCTATTAGCATCTAATCTATATGCAGAATAAAGCATACTGAAATAAAGCAGCGACACTAGCAACAATGCTAATTTGTATCTACGGTTTCTTCAAAAGCTTCTATCCTAGAAGCTACCATTTGGTTGATTACATTTACTATCAAACATTAGTTTATGATAATTTTCTGCCCTTGTTTAGATATTAAATTCAACATGTCATATTCAATCTATATGACTTGTGAGACTAGATAGGCCTAAAAAAAAGGCAACGCAATGCAAATGTATGCAACCTTACCCCCATATTATCATGGAGAGGCCAGGTTAGGGAGAGACTAATTCACCTAGTTATAGAATATGTTTCCTTAACCTTGGCTTTAACTGTGTATTAGGCAGTGAATCATGCATTTCTTATGTTTGCTTATGAATGTGCGCTAACTGCCTTGCAAACGACAATGTAGAAAAGTTCTGCAGACAGTGAAGATAATTTTTTCTACATGTCAAGAAGTCCCAGCTGCTGGGATGTAGGGTAAAAAGAATCTGAGTTTATGCATTTAACTCTTGGCACCTCTGTTGGAAAGGTAGAAAGCTAGAAGTTCAGATAAATGGTTCTCAAAGCTGGACATTTTGCTTAACGAAATGGAAACAGGTAAAGTTTAATCATTTGACTCCAAGTAAACAGGAAATATCGCAATGGGGCAAGACAAAGAGAGTAATACCTTGCATGCTACAAGAAATTTGTGTGTAATCACTACCTAAACCCTCAAGGAAATGCATTGCTAAGCACAAATATAGTACGAAGAGAAAAATCAATGTAAAATGGGTAGCCCGTGTGGGATCTTTGTGGTGGCACTACTAGACTTAGACCTGGATTAGAAACAGATCTCAAAATCTGTATCCTTTATCGGTTTATTCCTAGTAGTTGGCCGGGTCTTCTATTGCAGAGACAGAGATTTGCCGTAATCGTATACCCAGATCAGATCCACATAATTCCAGTATGAAAGTTATGAGAATTCCTAGAAAAACATGCAAAAATCTTTTTGCCAAAAAAAACTTTAAAAAATAAAATAATCCTGCTACTATTACTTCTTGTGCAACAAGTACAGGCTTGTGGGTGAGTTCAGACCATGAAAGGTGTCACAAGACCTGGACTCACACCTCGATCCAAAACTAGAGCTTTGGAACTAGAAAGAGAATTTATAACATTGTAAGATAATTGGTTCCAGTTGCAAACAGAATCTAAAGGCCATGTTTGGATAGTTAGGGTTAGAGTCCATATGATCGATTTTAGGATTAAAATATTTTGGAATGCATATGCATTCCAAAAGTAAAATGACAATGAATTTTGATAAGATAATGCATGATTGAATGGTTGGCATAAGGGTAGCATTAAAGTAAGAGAGAGAAAGAAAAAGCGAGATTGATGTAATGATGTGTTATTTTGAGAGTGAGAGAGAGAGAAAGAGAGAGAGTTTTGGATTAGAAAAATTGGGTCTTTACCAATTTTTAGGTTCCAATGGATTGTGGATATTTTTTGGTCTTTGTCCATTAGAATTCTTCATAAAAAAGTTACCCAAACAATCTGTTAAAGTTGTTTTTAAAGTAGAGTAGAGTTTGAGTGAAAGGCTTTTACACGTGGGCTTTTAATGATAAGTAGGTTCCAACAATAAGACTCAAGCTATGTTGAGGTGTGACCCATTTTATATTTTATACACATGTGTTTCTTTTGTTATTTCCAATATGGGGCTATCTTTAAAGTCCCATCATTTGGTTTTTTACTTTCAACACAATCAATTTCTTGGATTGGCCCAATTTAATGGAAAAAAGGAATCTAGGCCTTTTTCCATTGGAATATCGGCATCCAGACATGGCCTAAGGCTTCTAAATGGATGAATGACTTCTCCATCTTTGAGACTCTAAAATCAATATAAACGAGCCATGGTTTGAAATATCGGCCGATCCCGCTCCAAAAATGACCACCTAAGTACCAAGACCGATTCTGCTCAATACCAAGTAATATTGAATTTATCATTTGATGAATGGGATTTTAGTATTAAGCTTATCAACAGTTGATGAGTGGGTTTATTGATGGGTTAATAGGTTCACTAATAGTTTAAGCAGTTTATTATAAGTTATTAGGTTATCATGGTTTTTTGACACCATTAATACGACTTTACACATCATTAATTACTAAATAATTTGCCAAATTGTTATAGTTATTTTACCTACTTATTTTTTAAAAATCCTAATTCTTAAAAATTATATTTCTCAAACGATATATATATATTCTTATATTCCCGATCTGAGACAACCGACATGGCCGAGATTACCGACTTCAATCCTAAAAGTGACCGTCCGACACCGAACCCTCGATCCCAGTATTTTAAACCATGTAATAAACAATAATATCATCAGTCGATAGATATCCTAAAAGACAACAAGATGAATGGAGGACTGAACATATATCCGAGAGATGCAATAAACTATCTTTTACTCAAAGGATATATTGTTTTCTTGTTTCACAAATAAGAGCAAATCTAGTACCAACTCTTAGTAACAACACTAAAGCATTTTGTAGATGTGAGTGCTGCATAATCTATGCTATCTACAGAAATGTTTTATGATACAATTAAACCTAATGACGGAAAAAAGAATCACGCCATAGATTGTTTAGGAAATTACTTTTTCCCATAAAGAGGGGTAAAACTTCCACCAAAGCAATATTGACTATCCTGCCGCCAATGCCAAGCAACCTAGAAATAATTTAGCCAAGAAAATGTATCAAATATTTGGATGGCCAGCTGCTTGTATGAATCCACTACACTGAGCACAAGGTTTGGAATGGAGACAGGTGACTACCATAACCCGCAACGTGAGTACAAAATGACTTTAGTGGCATGTTGTTGACTGCACTGCATCCCACGCCGCTTAGAGATTAAAAAGCCACACCGGAAGATGTGGTTAGAGATGTGTGGACCTAGAATCAGATTAATCATCATGATCCCAAATCTGAGCCAACTTAGTATTGATGTTCAAGATTTATGTGAAGTTAGGAATTTTGAGACTAAAGATATATCGGTCGGGATTTGTAGAGAAATAGCTAAACGACCGATCTCACACCCAAGGATTTACTCCCCAAAGGACTCTCATCATGTTAAGACGTATGAAGAAACACTACCAAATATCATGGCATCACATAGAGAATTCTTAAAACTTATTCACTAATTCATTTAATCGCAATTGCTATTTCGTCGTGATGTTTGTTGCACCAAATAGTATGGCTATTCCAAACTTCTTAGATCCTGAAGTTATAAGCAATGTTTTAAATGTCAAATATCTATGACATATCGGTCCAAAAATTTTGATATCAGATATCGAAGAAATTTCAATGATGTTTCCTGAGTATCGGATTCTACGGTTTTGTATTATAAATGTCATAGATATAGTTTATGTTTTTGACAAAAAAATGTCATCGTTATATATATAACTTAGTATAAATATAAATCGTCGAAGACAAATCGAAATCAAAGAAAAAAGAAAGGATAAACGTTGAGTCGAGCAAGGATCGAAATCAAAGTCGAGGAGGATCAAAATCAAAGTTGAGGAGGATTGCTGACCGAGGAAGGGTCTGCAGTTGATATTGATGGTTTTAAGTCTGAGAGAAATCAAAGTCGAAGTCCTTAAAGATTTGAAACACATGAGGAAGTTTGAGGACGAAATTGTAATATTCAGTAAAAAATTCAAAAAGTTTAATATTTTTCCAAATTAACATAAAGTGTAAATATAAGAACATTATGGTGTTTTGTATAAAATGCTTAAAACTTAAGTTACTTTTTCCTAACCCTAGCCGCTTATACTATTCTCTCCCACACATCTGATCTCTCTCCCCCTCTTTCCCGGGCTCTCTCCCCTCACTTGCTTCTCCCTTCTTTCTCTCATCTCAACATCATAAAATCATATTTCAAATCTCCAAATCGACCTTTTAATTTCTATTAGAGATGGTAATAAGGAATCAATCTTCTCATCTCGATCTCATCAAATTTAAGGCATGATGGTAAAATTTCCCTCTTGATCAATTAATAATTTATTATAAATAAATTATAGGAATTTCCTAATAACCTCTATATATTTTTGGATAGTTATAAGATGGCTTTTGAGTAGACTCGTGGCATATGATATATAAATTGAGTTGGATATATGCACTCAATTGTGCATGGATTAATTATACGTTTATATGCATTCTTAGAGAATCTATTGAAGTCGAGAAGAGGACTTAGAGTCACACAAGTCGTTAGTCCCGTAAATTCTGTAAGTAGTGGTACATTATTTATCAGATTATATATATTATGTATTGTAGAATTTTATTATATTCATGTATCAATGTTAGTGGTGATTGATGTCATGTATGTGATGCTTATATTCGTATGGAATGGTTGAATATATTTCATTGTGTGGGCATCATATACTAACGAGTAAATAGAGTTTATAAAAGTAAGCTATAGCATGTTATTTACGCAACGTTTGTTATACTTATCGTTGTCACTGATGGATGTTATATGAAATTGTGAGATAAGAATAGTATTAAGAAATCGTATTATTCATATAATTAATGAAATACTTTCACTCATGTGTCGTGGTTTAAATTGTTGGACTTGTGTATATGACACAAGTGGCACGTAGTTGAGTTGTTTATATGAGTTTTATATTCAAATTTGGACAAATGTGTTGCATGCATCTCATAAGTCAATACCGGTATGAATAAGGAAAGCTAAGCATGTTACAAAAAGGCTAGTAGTGTAACTCCGCTGGGGTTATTAAGCATCTATTTTGGTAACCTCACCGCGGGTCAATGTCGTTCTACCACGGGCTATTTATAGTGGCGTCTTACTTATGTCAACCAAGATAGAGGTGTTGACCGTACTTAGCCATAACCCAGCCCAACTTCCTTCACATAAAATTATTTTGAATTTTTGCGTTTGTAATGGATGAGTCTTATTGCAGTTAAGGTGTGGATATTGCTATTTTCAAGATATATTCTATATTTTTTTGAACTATACTGTCTTATCCATGTACCCGTTCCTTACTGAGCTACAAAGACCATCCACTTTTTATATGGTTGTTAATCAAAATGCTGGATGTTATTTTAAGAGAGGAAAACTTTCATGTTAGCAAAGCAAATGGCGACATTGTTGCAGGACTTGAGGTGAGCACATAGTTTATATAAGGTTTTTAGCTAGATTTGGAAATTGTCGCAAGTTCGAATTTTGTTAGCATTACTTGTTGAGATATTTATATAGGGTTTTCTTGTTGAAGACCGAAATTCAGACGAGATCGAAGTCGCCGTTAAGAAATCAAGAGAAGACGAGAAGTCCCTAAAAGGATTTGAAAGAAAATAGGGTTAATAAGATAACGGGTCGCCTAAGTTTTATGTATTGAAACCCAAAAAAACATGACAAGATTTTTTGCAATAATAGCGACCGATATACATAAATTTCGCCGATATACCAAAATTTTGGCCGACAGATTCTAAATTTTGGAAAAAGCAATAATTTGACAATTTTGTATCGATTACTCTCCAAAACCGAAATTTCAACGACATGTATCGGATGTTAGTTGTTTTACAAATCACAAGTCAATTGGATTGACACCTTCATGGACAATAAATTGTGAACGTTTTTTCATACCTTCAAGGATGTTGAATTCTATCTAAACATGGGTGCTTAGTACATGGTGATCCATATGGGAATTTTGGCTTCCTACAAAATATCCCCTGTTTGCTATAGCACATATACGATTCCTAGATATTTAGGATTCCCTAGGCATCAAATACTATCAAGTTGTTGGAATCCTATTCAGGATATTGTAAATCAAGATGTAAATTGCAATGCTATATGTGGTATCGCCGATATTCAATATATCACATGATACATCGACACAAACAATAACAGTTTTGTCGTATCGGGACAGGTCTCGATCTGCAATATCAGCCGATATGGTTGACATTTGAAACAATGGCTCATGAGACATTAGGCACTAGAGATCCTAGCCTCTTGATTAAGTTACGTAACTACTGCTTTATTTTGTTTGTTCGTAGTGGATTTGAAGAGTATTTTATATCTTGCATGAACTTGTTTACAAAGTCCAAAGTAGTTTTGCTATCTTCATGTATTTGTTGTACTTGTATGATTATTTATATTAAATGTCTCTCTTAAACAAAAAGAAAGAAATTCTATAATTTTCTCATTTAACCACCTCCTACCATAATATGCAATTTGTATACACTATATACCGCTCAAAATGTAAATGGATTGAGATCAATACCTATATGACATTAAACTGCAACACATTTCACTTTGCTATCTTTTCATGTGCTCTTGAAAAACTCAAATGATGGACCATGTTTTAAGAACTTGATTATAATAAAAAAGTATATAAACATGGATGGAGAGGGGAGGGGGGAGGGAAGCGGGTGGGGGGGGGGGGGGGGGGTTGGAGAAAACGATAATAAGGCAACATTGTAAAAGAATAGTGAAGGGTATGGCAAGCATACCTCCAATTCCACTGCAGAATTGTACTTGTCAAAGTCCAATGGTTCCTCCAAGTTGGAACCATAAGAGGTATGAACATCAGTTGCACTGTCGATTATTTCAGGATCAACATGACTCTCTGCTGCAGGCTGGACCTCTTTAATATCCTGAACTTGTTCCAACATAGGACCCACGCTATTTTGATCAGCAGCTGCAGCAGCAGCAGCAGCTTCATTATTTGTTCCTGTTTCAGCTTCCAGTAAAATACCATATTCTGAGTTGTCTCCGGCTACAACACCCTGTGCCGTTGTGGGAGACTCAAAATCACATTTCTCCTTTACTTCACCAATATTGCAGTTTTCTGAAGCTCCGCCTGAGGAGTATTCATCAGCCGACGTTCCAATGACTTCATCCAAATTGCTATGTTCTGAAAGCCTGCCTGATGATTCCCCATCCGAAGTTGCAGCTACCAAACCTGCTGCTGAAGTCCCCTCTTCCTCCTTGTCATGACCCGTACAATTGTCATCGTTAAGAACCATAGATTTCTCTTTGTCATCTTCGTCTTCATCATTTTCGTCATCACTATCACTTTCATACACTTTTTTCTTTCCCAACCTAAAGAAACAGACAACATATATGCAAGTTAATACTTGCAATTCCTATCAACCCAACCAAAATGAATTCTTATTACTAAAAATTGGATCACTTTTAAATTTTAGTTTTAAATTTGAATATAACAATTACCATAAGCAGAAGTAATTAAGTTATAGAGATCTTTCCTTTACTTTGGTAATTCAAAAAAAATCAATCAAGTTGCAGATCATATCCAAATCTAGTAAAATTTTGCAATTTCAGGAACTCTGGAGATTTTGTCAGTCATATGATATCGTCTGCAGAAACCAATTACAACCATAAAACACTGATGAATTGCATGCATTTTAATGACAAATTGGAAAGTTTGCATAGGTCTCCCCACCACCCGCGAAAATAAAAAGCAGGAGCACAAATGCACTCATGATACCACCATATTCAAATAAGCAATATCGCCGCATTTCATAAAAAAAAATAGCCGCATCCCATAAAAAACATACACTCATGATATCTCAATTTATCACTACCATTCTTTATAAAAAATTATCGACTTCATCATCATCATTCTCCTTTTCCATCAAAAAAATTCTCCTATATTGGGTGAAAAGTCTAGAGGGGCAATGATAAGAGTTGCTCTGGGAATATATATTGTTTAGAAGTTATTAATTAGCCTAATTAACAGAAAATAGTCCTTAAAGCAACTGCTGAAAGCTAATAAAAATAATCTAAGGTCTGTCTCATCAAAATAAGTTCGCTGTGGAGCCAAAAAACGAATAAAATGATAAATTTTCAAAGGCCTTTTCTTTTCTACCATTTAATATATTTTTAAAATATTCATACCATTCAAAAGTAAAAGGCACCAGACCAGCATCTCAGAGTATGAGTGAAGGCCTTTTCTATTCCTACCACATTATATAAAAAAAATAAACCCTATTCATATCACTGAAAGATAGAAAGCGGCAGCCTTCCAGCACTTAAAGAGTAACACTAATACAAAGATGACTTGCCACTACATGTGAGAAAATCCGCAGGAGCAATTTTAGTTTGCCCCTACGGTTCCCATCTTAGGAGCATTTACACATAAAAAAATTAGCTTCTGTAATTGCTTCTACGGTGCCGCAAGAGAAACCCCTACTGTGGGAACCGTTGGGGAAAGGTAAGGGTTTTTTTTTAGAAAAATAAAACATAAAATTATCCTCTGTTACTTTTCCCACCAATCTTTCCTCCCAAAAAAAATTCCCGTTCGCCGTTGATCGTCGCGCTCCTCCGCCGTCGCCTCCAAGTCAGCATCCTCCACCGTCTCGAAGCCAACGGCCACCGTCTCCAAGCCTCCAAGCATCCTCCACCGCCTCCAAGCCAACTGCCGCCAGCATCCTCCACCGCCTCGCCATCGCCTCCACCGCCCTCCACCGCATCCAAGACTCAAACCTCGATTGCCACCGCCTCCATCATCTGCTCTGTTGTCGTCTTTGTAGCATATGATGATTTTTTATCCTTAAAGGTACCATTTATTCGATTTTTTGTTGGTGATTATGCTGCAGATTTGTAAAAAACATAATTTTGACATCAGGGTTTGTGTTTTTTATAGAAAAAATCTAAATTTTGGGCTGGCCTTTTTTTTATTGTGGATGAAAAATCCCAGAACATAGGATTAGGGTTCGTATTTGAGAATCAATAAAGCTTTTGGCGTTTGGGTTTTAGGCTTGAAAACCTTGAAACAAATTTGTGTGCAACTATGATTTGATTACAAATAAACTGGATTTTAGAAAAGAGTTTTTATTCAATACGAAAGATAATCTCGAATTGTAACCTAATAAGTCTGTTCTGATACAAATAGCTGAATTTTCCATTACAGATTTTGGGGCCAATGTTTAGCCAGCAGCGTCCTTAACCTATAGAGTACATACCCCATATGGCTTTCTTGAATCTATGTTCGTTGCCACTTTGTTTCTATGTTCCAACTCGGTGGGCTTTGTAGCATATATTAACATTGTGGTGTGGTGGGGTGTGGGTGGTGTCGGTGGCGCCTGGCGTGGGCTAGTGACATCGGATTCGAGGCCGATTAGGTTTGCACTTTGATTCGAAGGAAATGTGATATTTTTGGGGTTTTCTCAATGTTGTTTGTTTGAATTACGATTTGTTTGTGAAGAAAGATTATTGTTTTGTTTGTTTAATTGTAAGGGCAAACGGTACCACTCTCGAAACCCTAATCTTATTATGGTTGAAATTGTTTTGTGATTTTTAGATTGACAAGGAGCAGATTGTGAGTTGGGTTCTATTGTTTCAAGCGTATCTAAGAAAAATCGAAAGCCTATCAAAGCCACCCAATACCCAAATTAACTCCACAACGGTATGTAATCTTTCTCTCGCTTTTTCTGCTTATTTTTGTAGATCTGTTGTTAGTTTAGTATGATTTAAATTCAAACAGATCAAACTCTAAGTGCTATGAAGGAGAACCGATTGATAATCTCCTCACTAAGCTTGCAAGTTAATTTACTTATCTGCTCTTCAAATTTGATTGAAAACCTATCATTCTCTCTAATCATTGGCAAAGTTCAAAAATTCCCCCACCCTTTTATGTGATAGGAGCTTAGAGGAAGCAAAAGTTTCAAAAGGGGATCAACTTCAAGAGAAAATTTAGATCTAAGGTTTTGCTTTAAACCCCTTTTGCATTTTATCGACGATGGTGGTGGTAAAAATTTGTAATTTGGAGATGGAATTTGTTGCATGCAGCAACAATTTGTGATCGGGTCAATGTCAGGTGCTCGAGAGAAGGCCTGCAAGCGGAAAAGCGGATGATTTTAGTGAAGACACGACCGAAAGCTCTCTTCGTAGAGTTCAATTGGTTCCACTTCATATTTACGTCCTCTTTTGTTTCCAAGTCTTTTCAGTTGTTGGCTATAGGTTTATAATCGATATCCGTTTTTCGATCACTTGGATAAGTCTAGGTTAAAAGAGAATTGAATTAATTCATATAAGTTGTAATTTGGGGTCAACATCTTACTTATGTTGCTAAATCTCATCACATTCTTTCCACCAATGATGGTCCAAATGAATGATGCACCTATTATCATGCATTTATAAAATTTCCAACTTTCCTGGTCCAACAAGTGCATGAGTTTGACTTTTAATTTACTATATAAGTACGTGCTCATGCTTCTACCACGTTTCTAACTTACTATGGGCTCAACTTTTTTCACGTTACATTTTTAGTGCTATAATTAAGGGGGAAATAAATTAGTTTTAGAAATTTGCATCGCTTCTTAAGAGTAAAACTTATTATCTAAAGTTTAAATAAATTGGTAATAATTTTGTGTATTATGGGGGCAAATTTAAGGAAACTTAACATGCTATTTATACACAAGCGTCTTGTTTAAATAAAGTTTATAGATCAACATCTTTATGATTGTATCTTGTTCATGGTTTTAAATTTAAATAATAATATCAGTTCGGGAGCATTTGAGACACATGGGCTACAACACGGACCAGCTTCACCAGATACTTAGAGATTAGGCATCTGGATCGAGCAAGCAGTGATTTTTTTATATTTTTGAGATTTTTATAGGATGGCAAGATATTATCAGTTTGCGACGTGTATACATTTTGGATATCGGTTGCTGTATACGATGATTATGATCATAATTTAGAGTGATTTTGTATTTATGTCTATTTATTTTATTATATATTATGCGTGAGATTTTATTGATATATATTTTTATATTTGGATATATGATATAATGTGATATATTATTGTGTACAGGATGGATAAAAAAAGAGAGAATTTTTTTTTTTAAATTTAAAAATGTTTCACACCGTAGGGGCATCTATTTACCCCTGCGGTTCCAACAATAAAGGCATATATATTATCAGTTTATTATTTTTTTTAAATAATAATTTTTCTCTACCGTTACCATCGTAGGGGCAAATATATGCCCTACAGTGTGAACTGTAGAGGCAAGATATATCGTTTTTTTAAAATAATAATTTGCCCATATGGTTCTCACCGTAGGAGCAAATATATGCCCCTACAGGGGAAACAGGAGGGGCAATGTATTATCTTTTTTATTTTTTTTTAAAATAAGAAAAAATAACCGTCCCTACGTTGGAGCAAAGTTTCATCCGTAAGGACTGAAACTTGCCATCCACAAATAAAATTTTTGCCCCTACGGTTAGGAGCGTAGGGGCACCCCTAAGATCATAACCGTAGGGGCAGGTCTTATTTGTAATAATGTAAGAATAATCACAATCCTCGAAACTAAAGAAATTCTAGAAACAACTAAGAAAAATAATGCAATTCAACTGGAGTTTCAATCATGTAGAATTAGCAACTAATGTCATACTAGAAATCAAACAAAACATCGCAGCTATACAAAACCGATGCATTTCAAGAAACCAGAATACGATCATGTTAGGGATGATAAATAATGCAATAATAAGCCAATCCCAAAAGTATAAGATGCAGGCTTGTTGTTCCGATGTTGGTGGTGGTTGTTAAATAATACACTAGCAATAACAATACAGCCAGAATCTCAATCATTTTGAATTAGTGATTCATATTATTGAAGATATCAAATGAAATACTTAGTTTTACCCCCCAAAAAATAATGCAATCAAAAAAATTTAGGCATGCATGTGTTTCATTCGATTTCTTGATTGCGTTATTTTTTTATTACCAACCAAAAAAACCAATAATTCAATCAAGTTAAATAATAAAGTTGAAACAATGGAATTCTTTTTACTAGGATGTCAAATTTCTATGATTGGCATGCATGTGTAATCAATTTGGTTTCTCCACTTAGGCATGGAATTAAATATTGTTTAGCAAAGAATGGTTACTGCATGAAAAAACTCCCCCCTCCATTCCATGCACAGGGGAAGGGCAACAATAGATGAAAATTCCGAAAGGATTTTGGCTTGCACTTCAGCTATACACGTAGTTTGGAGGGTGTGGGTTCTCTTGAAAACTCACTGGTCATTCTAAGGAGATGATTTACCATCGAGGATGTCTGGACACTTCTGATGGGTTACCATGTCCGGCATCTGTCGGACTCCGACGCTTACACATGAATTAAATGCATCATATACGTATCATATATATTGTATGTGTCCTATGTACGTCATGTTTCCTATTTAGTATATTTTCAACTCATCGTTATAATGTGTCTTCTGGATGTTTAACTTTTTAACAAAACACTTATCAATCGCTTACCTTACCATTTCATATTTTAGATATTATCGATGTCACATTTAAGAATGACATTGTCTGCTATTATTATGATGATCTATTTAAATGTTAGTTGTTAATTTTTCTTGTTTTATACTGTTGTACTTGTTTTATGTTATAGTAGTTTGATATCCCATTTCTTTCATAGAATAATATATAACTTGTCGTATCCATGTATCCTATATTTTTGGATTTTCCTACGTCGCCCATATAGCATAGGAGAAAGCCCCTTATTCTTGTCTCAGACTATGGAAATACCCCTGTCAGAGAATACGGTAAAATGACGGGATTGTAATAAAGTGTAAAGCGGTAGGATTTAAACGTGCTTCCTTCAGTTTGAAATCTATGAGAGTCGTGCACTTGTCGGTGAAGGGCAATTAACATGGGTATGTGGCCCCGTAAATAACACATAAATAGTTTTAATTTAACACTAGATTTTTCATAAATAGGATTTTTGTGTTTCTTTTAAATTTGAGTGTTTTCTAGGGTGCGATAAATTTAAGTAGAACTTTATAAATGTGATTTTTATTGAAGCATATGTCCTCGTCTTGTATCAGTTTACATTGTGGTATGGTATATTCGCATTTGGATACTTAGTAGCTAGTTCGTTAAGTCATACGAAATATGTTATGTTTCTATGATTGGTCTATATATGCAATCAATTTGGTTTCTCTAGTTATGCATGGAATTAAATATTGTTTAGCCAAGAATGATTACTGCAAGAAAAAACGTCCCCTCCATTCCTTGTGCAAGGGAGAGGGCGACAATAGGTGAAGATTTTGAAAGGCTTTTGGCTTGCAACTCAGAAATGCTTGTAGTCTGGAGGGTATGGGTTCTCTTGAAAGCTCATTGGTCACTCTAAAGAGATGGTTTACCATCTAGATTGCATGGACACTTCCTACGGGCTACTGTATCCGACATATGTATGTGTCATATACATATTGTACATGTGTCCTATATACGTCATATGTATCCAATACATGTTTTTAGTATGTTATCAACTCATCATTATAATATCTTTTGGATGTTTAATTTTTTAACAAAAAAAATTGACAATCACTTTATCATTTCATATTTTCGATATTATGGTCACATTTGCAAAACGGCATATGGTTGTCTGTTATTATTATGTACATTTAAACAAACTTGTTAATTTTTCTTGTTTTATGTACCAGTTTTATATTTTACATTTTTCATAAAGTAATATGTAACTTGTCGTGTGCCCATATCGTATATTTTGAGATTTTCCCATGTCGCTAGATAGCATGGGAGAAAGCTCATTATTCTTGCTTCGAAATACGGAAATGCCCCTATAAGAATGGGGTAAAATGGCGGGGTTGTAATAAAATGTGAAAGGGTAAAGAATTGAGTGAGTTCCTTCAGTTTGGAATCTACGAAGTTCGTGCGCTTGTCGATGAAGGGCAATTAACGTGGGATGTGGCTTGCAAATGAAACATAAATAATTTAAATTCGACTCTACTTGATTTTTCATATATAGAATTTGTGTTTCTTCATGAGTGTTTTCTAGGGTGCGACAGATTTAAGTAGAACTTTATAAATATGATTCTTATTGAATCATATGTTCTCATCTTGTATCGGTTTATATTATGATATAGCATATCCGTATTTGGATACCCAGTAGCTTGTTAGTTAAATCATACAAAATATGTTATGTTTCTATGATTGGTTTGTATATGTAATCAATCTAGTTTCTCCAGTTATGCATGGTACTAAATATTATTTAGCAAATAATGGTTACTACATAGACAAATGTTCGCCTATATTTCCTACACAAGGGAAGGGGCGGCAATAGGTGAAAAATATGAAAAGCTTCTCGCTTGCACTACAACTATGCCTACGGTTTGGAGGATGAAAGTTCCCACTTGAAAGCTCACTGGTCATTTTAGGAAGATGGTTTACCATCTAGATTGCCTATACACTTCCGAAGGGTTGGGAGTCACTCTAACACTTACATAACACGTATTAGACACAGGCACACCGTTTATATATCATATAAATTGTATGCATGTCCAATGCACGTCAGATGTGTCCTAAACATGTTTTTAGTATGTTATTCATTAATCGTTATAATGTGCGTCTTTTGGATGTTCAACTTTTTAACAAAAGACTTGTCAATCATTTATCTTATCATTTCATGTTTTGGATATTATTAGTCACATTTGAAGAATAGCATATGGTTGTCTATTATTATTATCATGTATCTATTCAAATGTTAGATTTGTTATTTTTTCTTGTTTTATATTGTTCTTGTTTTATATTATAATACTTTGATATTTCATGTCTTTCATAGAATAATATATAACTTGTTGTGTCCCCAATCCCCTTTTTGGGATTTTTCGCATGTTCTCGCAACATTTTTTACCATCTAAGGCAATTTTAATGACCAAAGGCAAGCCTTAAGAATGTCCAAAAGTGACACATGTCCACCACGTAACTTATATTGTCATACATTTCAAGTCACTTGAAGTACTATCTGAATCGCCACTACAATAAAAGAGCATACATGAAGATGTAGAGGATATCTTTACTAGTTGTATTGTGACAATCACATTTGAGTATCATTAGTATCTACTACAAGTTTTCTTATTTATAATGTGCTTGATCATTTTCTCGTGTATGAGCACATGCGAGTCCACAACCACTTCCAAAATACTTTATATAAAAAACTTATCCCTATTAAGTTACACATATAACCATAGTCAAGCAACACTTTTCTAATGCGATAGTGGTGAAGGCATCTCTAAGCTATTGATATCAATGACCAAAGTCTTAAAACCATAAGAACAAGTGCATCAACCGGACCTCCTATTTTACAAAAAGGAAATCTAGTATCCATTACATTTTCATTCCAACGAGAGACAATTCTAACAGATGACAAATAACTACTGAGTGATGATCCTAATGACCAAATTTAAACTGTCCCAACGGAATTCACACGGACAAGGGAATTGGTCTTGGTTGGTTTAATTATGAGGTGCCTAGATCCTGAGAAGTACTTAATTCGTGTTTTACAAGGCGATTGCTTAGGCACTTAGGCGACCACCTAAACGACAAACGGAGCGTATCGCATTGCATTGGACCGTTTATTCGGGAATTATGCTTGCCCCCGTGTTCCGGTAGATATAATCTTTTTATTTATTAATTGGATAATATACAATAAATTAGAATCTTTTTAGCACAATTAAACGTTGAAGGCCACCATGATGGCCTTGCACCGCCGACTTCGAGAACCACCATCGATTTTGAGAGCCATGAACACTAGTGACCGCCGTTGACTTCGAAGTTCTCCATGTCGATCTCGATTCCAAGATCTCCACTTCAAACTTCAATCTTGTCTTCACCTTCGATTTTCAACTTTGAACTCATCTACGACTTCAAGCATCAACCATACTGCCGCCGCCTTCAAGTTTCAAATGCTTTTTCAAGTTTCGAGGCTTTGACAGCAATGTTTTTTGCCTTTTATTTTCTGTCCTTTTTTGGACTTAAATTTGAAAGAGACTTGGCATAGACAATTAATTTACTATTTAATTAATATTTTTGAATCTATGAAAACTTAGCAGAATTTGCTTCACTGCCAACTTACATTTAATTAACACCCTTGATAATGCTTATCTAGACAGCGTCTACAAGTGAAAGAAACCAAAATAATTAACTATGAAGCACGGATACTTATATATGCCTCACAAATTGTCCCCGATAGCGTATCGGAGCCCGATACTCTTGAAAACTCTCGGATTTATATTATATATATTGGTTTGTATACCTTAATATATATATTCATATTTAGTTAATTTTAAATCGATACAAAAACGTATCATGTATCCTTGGTTTTTGAAAAATTGTGAATCCGCGAATCCGCATCGTATTATATCTCATATCCGTATCCGAACCCGTGCTACATAGGTTAAGAATCAAATTAGAATCAATGATTAAAAAATAAGCTTAAGAAAGTAACAAAATTAACTCAAAGTGCAGCTAAATTGATATCAATGCGGCCGGACGGTCAGGCCCTTTGGTCACACCGCTTTTTTATGCGGCTTTAAAATCATTACACTCAGTATCCATTTTGCTCCACAAACAATGATTAAATCTTCATACAAGCTTTGCTAAAGCAAATAGAGAATCAAAGTTGAGAGGTGAACCAAATAAACTAAGGGGCTACAGAAATTAATCTTTGCTTGGTTGATTTTTCTATGACTTGACAATGTAGTGGTTTTTAATCGAGAGGGACCAGAGGGTGCTACAAGCCTACATCATATTCACATTAATTAAGTCCTTGCTAGCAACAATGACATTCTGTCCTCAAAGAGCAATTAGATGCATTGCTTGCAAGTCGAATTCCAACAAAGAATGTCAGTACCCCGTGCTACGCTGTGATGTTAAAAATCTGCCAATAATAAGTGCAAAAAGATATGCTATCTACAACAGCAGATAACTGAACAAGACAAGACTAGTGAAAAATACTATTATAATATAGCAAATATACATGTAACAATAGAATAAATGATGATGCGAATAACATTAGTCAGATAATAAAATCATCAATTAACAATCACCGTGTAAAAAACATGTAAGCCTCTTAATTCCTACCTAGACGGACTGATCTGCTTATCTTTTGGACTACCAATGCCTAACCCTTAAGAGGAGGGGTCTAAATCTCTTTTATATAAGTGCCCACCTAATCGTCCGCCTAAACCACTACTCCGCATAAATAAGGTCATAAAAAATCGATAACTGATATTAGTTCTCTAGCTATACCTCCGTAGTCGATCACTTTTCTCCAGCACATGGATTAAAGTCTTACAAGTGACTGCATTGATGGGGAGTGATAACCACACAAAAAGTCTCTCCTCTCCTCATAGATAAGAAAAAAAGAATGGAAATAATGTATGCCCCCTGCCGTGTTCATAAGGAACTTTATTGATCAATCAAAGGACATACAGGCAAACAAACAGGCAGCAACCATATCTTGATATTAAATAAATCGTCGCATACAAAACCTACTGTAATTCAATAGGCAACGAACTCTAATTTTGTCTAAAATAATGTGAAATCTATTAAATAACCAATTAGTAGATGATATCATGACTTCACTGATACAAAATCAATAAGATTATATAATTCTGTGATAAAAAACAATAAATTCATAACATAAGCTCACCATATCTTCATCTTCTTCGAAGCCGATCCCCCGGCCATGGCAGGCAGCACCTTCCGCTTCCCATCCCGATACAACGCAAATGACTCCCTGACACTAGCGTCCACCGCCTCCATACACCTCTCCGAATCCTCCCTATACTTCTCCAGATACTTCTCGACCTCCCCATTCTTCCCCTTCTCCTTCTTGATCTCCTTCGCCTTCTTCTTCAGAAACTCCTCCGCCATCTTCTCCAGCCTCCTATCCTCGGCCTCGGCCTTCCACTCCTCAAGCTTCTTCTCGGCGTTCACGTGCCGCAGCCTGCGGCCGCTCATGTCGCGGCACGCGTCGAAGTTGTTGGTCTTCTTCTGGCCGGCCTTTGTGGCGGCGCCGCGGAGGAGGGATCCGAAGCCGCCCTTCCCGCCGCAGAGTCGGGGGAGGAGGGTGATGGAGGGGAAGAGGTTGGAGGGGGAGACGGCGGAGATTAGGGTTTCGTCGGCGAGCTCTAGGGTTCCGGTGGTGAGGCGGAGGTTGGGGGCAAGGGAGAGGGATTGCCTTAGGGCTTCGCCGGTGAGAGTTGGGGAGGGGAACTGGAGGCATTGGGTGTGGCCGTCGACGTGCTTCACGAGGATTTGATAGATCGCCATTAGGGTTAGGGTTTTGAACGAGGAATTGGGTAAAGAGGCCGAGAATTGACCACCGATTTTACTTAAATCAAAGGAAAAATTGCAATAAATACCCCCAAACTTTTTAAAACTTGTGCTTTGATCCCTGCGCTTTAATTTATTTCCAACCTGCGTTTAAATATTTAATTAAAATATTTGAAATGAATAAGAAAGAGAGAGAGCGCTTAATTAAATATTTAAATGATGAGTAGTTTCGGAATAAATAAAGGTTGAGAGAGGCAAAGTGCGGATTTTAGAAAGTGGGTATTTCCTGCTATGGGGCGAAAGTCAGAATTTTTTCATCCAATTTTGGGTTTCTATATACGCTCCCTTCATTCTTTCATGTTTATACACTCCTCTTTAAGCTTTTTATCCTTTATTTTCGTTGCTAGACCTTGTTATATGTGAGTAACCTTACTTAATCTTAAAACATGTCACTCAAGTCTTAATAATTAGGATTGTATTTTAGGAATACAACATATTGAAAATAAATGGTAAAAATGGTAATCAATGTCAACTAAGATGGTGCGACCAAAGATTAAATAAATACATCTTATTTATAATTAAGAAAAAAACGAAAAAACCGTAACAACTTGGAAAGAGTGTTTGTTTTTCCTCATTGCTGCTACTTTATGGCGAATGTGGTCAAATAGAAATGATTGTTGTTTTAACAGTGTGGCGCCTATAATTTTGTTAGCTTGAGGATTATCATCGATGATTTGTCATGGAGATGAAAATCTTCCTCAGATGTTGTCCTCCGTCGAATTTGCTACAAACGATTCTGAACGATTGTGATTGAGAGTGAGAATTGAACGTGTGGATCTCAATGGGTTGTTGGATGCCGCTGACACCGGGCTACCTGTAAAGGAAGTCCTGGGATGGGAAACCACCGTAGGACCCTCCGACGATCAAGGTAGTACCGAGATATAGGGGCAGCGTAACGGCGTATTGGAATCGTTTTGACTTACCTAGATCGTCTGATGGAGGGGGTTTATATAGTGGTCGCATGAAGTGGACCAGCGTGAGATTCTCGCCGCCCGTTATGCCTCTGCATCACGTTCGCGCTGATGGCAGGATGCACCCATTAATGACGGGTTGCGCTCGTTATGACGAGATACGCTAGCGTGAGATGCAGATCGTGGAGCGGCAGAGATCCCGTCGCAGCGAGATAGACGGAGCCATTACGGGGGCGCTTGGGCTCCGTGCTCTCGGTTGAACAGGGAACCCGAAGAACCTTAGCTCGGTGGATAGATCGGTGGCCGAAGAAGCTCGGCTGTAGGATTGCTCGGAGGAGAGCCGTCGGATGGTCGTTTAGGCGAAATTGGGAAGGTACTCCGGAGATGTCCCCGAAAGGTCGAATGCAACCTCAGAGGCGAGGTGCCGAAGAATGTCCCCGATGCATCATACTTGTTCCAGCTCTGTAGCCCCCAAGAGTCTAGCAGGCTTAGCGGATGACACGTCATCCGCCACGTGTCGTGATCTGGGGAATACTCATTTACGAGCCTCATCATTAGCCCTCCACTCTCGCCCTGATCTATTTATGGGTCAGGGTCGAGAGTGGTAAGCCCGGTTTTTGACGATTCAGCCTAAGATTCCCCTGCAATGGGTTGTTGGACGAAGACGCACCATTTGGCGGCTACTCGTCTTGAATCCCTAAATCCATGTGGCGGCTCGTGAAGCGCCTCAGTTCCCGCGCGTATCTTTGGTGACATCAATGTATCAGTGAAATGATTGCGCCTAAAAAGGGGGGCGCCGTTTCGTTCACTCAGCCGGTTGGGCTACGCGCCACATGTCCTCCACTGGGTAGTAGGACGTGGTTGGCCGTCACCCGAATCCTGGCGAGAGAGGACGTGTCCAATGGCCGGTTGCCACGTGGAGTCTCGGTGGCCGCTTGGTGTGACGCTTCATTTTGGCGGGAACGGATGCGGGCTGTTGGATGCCTTCTTACTGAGTGTATAAATAGGGGGTTCATCCTATGGCCATTACTTTACCCTAGCCATCTCTTTGTCGTCTGAAGATTGCCCGGCGCACATTCGCTTAGGCGGGAACTTCAGCTGTCAAAACTTTTCTTCGGCCAAACCTTTCTTGAATCAGGTTTCTGTCTTCTTTCGAAGTATCTATTGACATGGTAGGGGTTGAGTCAGGCGATGAGGCTTCAGTTTCTGGAGCCGAGCCTAGCGGGTCTTCTTCCTCCTCAGCTTCTGATAGCCGAAAGAGTTCTTCTTCTTCTTCATCATCGTCTTCGTCTTCTGTGTCGGGCTCGCCCCCAGAAGGAACGACGTCCTCGTCCCTCATCGTCGGGGGGCGAAATGGGCCCCTAAGGTGCGCATCGGGAATACCAGTGATGTGCCCTCAGTTTTGAACCGTCTGGATGAGCTTTCTGACATCCGGGCCCGTTTTCATATATCTTCTAGCTATTCACTCAGTTTGGCCAGGGAGGGCGAGCGGGCAGACCGGGTGCAGGGCAAAGAGATTGCCCTGTACTTGAAAGCGTTCTAGGCAGGAATGCGTCCGCCCTTCTCGCCTGAGGTTTGTGCCGTGCTCCATTGTTTCCGTCTTGCCCCGGGCCAGCTAGCGCCGAATTCGTGGAGAATCCTCCTCGGGTTTCTGGTCCGGTTGAAGATTGATCGGATTCCCTTTGATTTGAGCCTACTCCTTTCTTTCCTCTGCTATAAAAATTACCCCGGTACCACTAAGGACGAATCGAGCTGGGTGTATCTTTCATTCAAAAAACAAAGGGTAGGGCTGCTGGTTCGGGGGTAGTGGTCGCCCCTTTTTCCATCCACGAGTGGAAAGAGAAGTTTGTCTTCGTCGGGCCACCGGAGGGTGAGGATTGGACGGTGCCCATCAAGTGGCATAGGGTCGACTGTCCTAAAGTTAGGCAGTCGAATACTCCCGAGGCAAGAATAGTGTCTCAATAGGAATCGATCCAGCTGGCCGATATCCTGCTTTTCGAGCAGGCTTTGAGCTGGGCGGGACTCATTCCTGCGCGCTTCGTGGGTGAGTTAGGGCTCATGCCGATCTATTTAGACTTGCTTAAATTTAGTTGCCCTTTTTTTTTTCTTTTGTCGCTGATCTTTTCTTATAGTATCTTGCAGAGTCGATGGATCGCTCGAAGATTATGGCTGCCATGGCCGCTAAGGCCTAGGGGAGGAAGGGCGGCGGCGCAAGTGTAGGGTTAGCTTAGCACCTTAGCAAGGTTTTGGCAAGCATCAATCATGCTACTTTGAAATTTTTGGGGTGCTAAACAAACTCTAACCAAGATCTTAACTAGATACTTAGGGTAAAACATAATATGTAAACACTTTACATCTAAGTGAACAAGGAATACTGTTAGTGTATATGCCCTAGAGGCCATTACTGTATCATACTGGTTTGTATATTACTTAATGGATGCTTGGGATATTCACCTTGTATATACAATCTTGCTCAAAATAGTAGTATGCTACTTGGTTTGTTTCTACTTCAATGTGTACATGTGTTTATTTTTGTATATCGCCTATACACATTAGTAGAGCCCTTAGGATCTTTGCTTGATTACCAGCGATGTGATGGCCGTCACACTAGTGGGGCTGGGTAATCTATAAGCACATCCTTATGCAGGTCCCTGGTCGCAGGACTATCGAGACAGGGCATCGATACTCCGGAGTAGACCAGCGCATGCGCTTCTCATCCCAGTGTGGGAGACGGTCTGTCCCACAGCCGTCAGTACGTCGTACTTGAGATAGTATGCGGGTGCTCGTTAGGTTACGGGTACACTGGACAGGACTCGTCGGGAACTGACTAGTTGGTATTATACCTATCGTCAGTTATCAGTTCCCAGGTGACATGAGTACAGCTTAGTCCGCTGACTTGACACTGTCATTCCGCCTCGAGTGTGTTCCCACTGTACTTTGATCACTACCCTACCACGGCTCAAAGGAGTCGTGCAAACAGGTAGTGGTTGGGTGCAGTCCCGAAGCACTTGGAGGCAGTGACGGTTAGACAGGATTCGTCTCTCCCGGTATTGGGGGTTGACATCGCGCTGTGTCTAGGAGAGCCATTACACGAGTAGTCCCTGGCCAGGGCAATCGAGATATACTGGTAGGTTTCCAGTGTTATCTCAGGGTGTTTTGGGCTTCGCTCCGGCACGACTTGTACCGCTATTGGGGGACTGACGTTTACCACCCCCTAGGCCCGCCATGCGATGTATCAGACGAACAGACCGGACTGTACGGAGAATGTCACACTCAGGCTCAGTAGGAGTTCAGATGGGTTTCGCCTCGTCGGTCTTCTTGTCGGCATTACCTGGGGACCGTTACGCACAGCTAGTGCCGCTTGCGGTCTGTGGTTAAACCCACTGCCAGCATAGTGTCGAGTCTTTAGAGTCCCACACAGAAAGCTTTTCGCCTTTAGGCAAAAGAGTAGAGGTCGCATGATATTGCGACAGGTCGCATGGTTTTGCGACAGGGTTCGGTCACATCCGTGCACTTGTGCACGTACAGTGACCGGACAGTTTACACTAGCGGGCTTTGGTTTAAGCCAGATCCTAGTATACCTTATGGGATTGGATTTATCCAGTTTGCATTCGTGTTCCTCGGAACGCGGATGCGGGTGTGTATGCACAGTTGACAGGGAGGCAGAGGCAGCGGATTCTCATTAGGGTTGTTGACAGTTGACCGTTGACTATTTGACTTTATGCTTAACCCTAATGAGAATATGATATGTGATTAACTATTATATTAATTAAGTATTATGGTGATATGGTTGTTGACTTGTTGACTTTTGTTGACTTGTTGACTTTGTTGACTTGTTGACTTTTGTTGACTTGTTGACCGGTTGACTAGGCTTGACTAGTTGACCATCATGATAACCATAGCCATCATTTCATGGCAAAGACTTTTGTTTACTTGCTCATTTGTATAAAATGAGTGCATGAAATGATATGGTTGTGGTTGCTTCTAACCATCACATAAGACTTTTTTGATATGATGAGTTATGATCACTTTGGATTATGAGAGGGTGAAAGACAAAAGAGAGCCTCATTCTTTCTTGCTCATTCTCTCTCTTGTTCTTGAGCTCTCCTCTTGCTCTCACCCTCAACCTCTTGCTCCCTCTCTTGATCTATGGTTCTCTTGTCTCATGAGTTGAGAATCAAGAACCATAGATAAAATCCCATTCTATTTCTTCTCTACTCATTCTAGTTCACTAGGTTTAGCAAACCAAGTGAACTAGTTTCTTCAAAGAACGAAGAAGGAGCTAAAGGTTGGAGCTTTCAGGTGGATCTATCTTCGGCGTACGGAGACGACGAGAAGAAACCATCGGACCACCATCGGAGCTTTGAAGACGAAGGAGTTCAAGACAAGCACGGTATAACCCCCTAACCGAGTAGCTAAAACTCATAGTTAGGATGTTAGATAGATGTTTAACCAAGATCCGGGTTTTAGGTCCATGTTACCATCTTTAAGAAAATCGTTTTTTACCAAATTCCGCATTCCCGAAAGTACCGGGAGAGGTAGCATGGACTTACAAACACAACATTTGTAGACCGGTCCTTCACTTCAATAGCTCCGTGTAGAAGTCCCTTCGTTGCGATCACAATCCCCGGGACTGTAGAGAGGCTCCCACGAAGAAACGAACAAGCTTCCTTCGAAGTCTTCGAGGCCGAAGATGATCTACGTCGAGGAGACACTAGCTCATGTTATCTCTTCACTAATTGTGTATATTAGTGAAGCAAACACACTCTACTAAATGGCAAGTAGTAGAGGATGATGAAGTGGGAAGTTTGCTCACTTTAGAAATCATTTTCTCACATTTTATCTCATACCTCCATTGAAGCTAGAAAGCTTTTCATGGAGCTTGATGAAGAAAAAAAGGACTCATGAATAATTCATCCAAATGAATTATTAAACCTATGGTTGAGTTAAAACTATCATGCTTAACTCATGTAGAGAATTAACTCATGGCTATGGTTAAGGGTTGGGTCAAGTATGTTAGTTGTATGTATGCCCTAGAGGCCAGTATTGTACAGATGATGTATATTATATTGGATGCTTGGACATATATAGAGATGACTTTCTTGCTCGATATGATAGTATGCTATCTGGTTACTCTTTATCTTAACATGTACACTTGTCTCTTTAAACTGTCTTATGGTTACATGTTGGTAAAGCCCTTAGGATGTATACTTGAGTACCTGGACTATGATGCAGATCATACTAGTGGAGACATGGTAGTCCATAAGTACATCCTTCAAGGTCCCTAGTCGTGTGTGTATCGAGACGGGGCATCGATATACCAGAGTAGACTAGCGTATACGCTTCTCGACCCATGAGATGGGCGATGGATGATCCCATATCCATTGGTGTTTGACATCAGAGATGGTATACGGGTGCTCAGTGGAGACTGGGTACACTGGACGGACTCGCCGAGAACTCCCAGATGGTATTATACCTCATGTCAGATGGCAGTTCTCAGGTGACACTTGTACAGGTTAGTCTGTAGACCCGAGATCGTCATAGAGTCTTGTGTGATTCCCACTGTGCTTTGATCTCCACCTTACCACGTCCATGAGGGCGTGCAAAACGGTGGTCTTTGGGTACAGTCCCGAGTCACATGGAGGCAATGAGCGATAGGAGGGGTTTCGTCTCTCCCGGTATTGGGGGTTGATGTTGCGCTGTGCTCGATTGGCCGTAACAGGGAAGTCCCTGGCCAGGGCTGATCAGAGATTTGCTGGTAAGTGTTACCAGTAGTTTCTCGACCCGTTATGAGCCTCACATCGGCACGACTTATCGGTTATTTGGGTCTGACGTTTACCACCCCTAGACTTGTTATGCGACATATCAGACGAACAGACCGGACTATACGGTAAGTGTTACTGGTTGGATTCACAGGAGTGTGAGCGGGCTGGCTCGTCGATCTTCTGATCGCTCAATACCCGGATGGCCGTTACGTTTAGCAGACCGCTTGCGGCTTGTGGGTGCTTGATATGATCATCATCTGCTACCGGCGTATTGACGAGTCTTTAGAGTCCTACACAGAGGTTTCCTGGCTCAAGCGAAACGAAATAGGAGCGCATATGAGATATGTGCAGGACCGAGAATAATGCGTGTATGTGATACCGTATTTAATTCTCGCGATGATTGTATCGATTGGTTATATGCGATATGACCTAGATATCGAATCAAGGATTGATTCGATAAGCCGATACATAGGATACTAGTCGGTTATATGCGATATGACCGGATCGTTAAATCAAGTGTTGATTTAATGATTTAATGTATAATTATATATTTGATATATTACTTTGCATTAACTAGTATTGGTTCACTTTAAATGGATTTTCTCACTTGATGTGCAAGTTGTATATGTGATATACTTTTATGCACATCTTTGTATCATGTTTGATGATGCTTGCTCATTTGGTTAAGTGTAAAGAATTAAACCTAGGTTAAGAAAGTAATTAGGGTTTTTAATTATCCATTCTTTTATTTTTGATTTTGGAAAAAGGATGGCATAAGAATACAAAATGGTTGCTTTCATTCTTGAACTTTGATGAAGCTTCATGAAGCTTTGACTTTGTGACCATTTTGTCTTCACACTTAACCCTAACCATTCATCTAACCTTAGTCAATTCTCTACACCTAACTATGGTTCATATTATGATAAGTATTCATTTCTTTTAGATTTTTTAATGAACTTATCATAATTCTAGCTCCATCTTCTTCATCATCTTCAAAAGAAAAAGCTTGATGCCATTAATGGCAACTTGAGCTATAGTGTGAGAAATCCAATTCCAAAGTGATCCCACCTCCTATTTCTTCACCCTCTACCTCTTGCCAAGTTGTTTTGGGTGTTTTCTTCACAAGTTTCACAACTTGGTGAAGTTGGAGCTTGAACTTGTGCAACCTCGACGTAGATCATCTTCGGTACGAAGCCGACGACCTATTCCGCTCATTTCTTCGATGAAGCCGATGCGAGAGTCCGAGATCCGACTAGGACAGCGAGAGGACGTCTACGTGGAGCTAAGGAAGTGGATAACCAGATCTACAAAGGTTGTAGCTTCTTATCTTTAGTTAAGATGTTAACTAGATTAGTACTTCGCCTAGAATTCTAGCCGACGATCCGTATTAGGGTTTCTCGGCACCCATAAAATTTTGAATTGGCATGGTTGATGCCTTGTGAGACCTCTATAGTGTGCCTAGGAACCTTTCAAAGTAAAATATCCTAAGGAATGACAAAAGAGTGGACTTTGTCAAAGTTCTACAAGCTTCTCCAAGCTTAAAACTTTGACCAAGTCGTTTGCTCTTTTGTAATAACTTAAGAAATAATCAAAACCCTAATTTAACCCTAGCATGGTATAAGTCTCATACACCCATCTTGTATGTATCATCAAACATGACACAATACATGTACACAAATATACATATCACATATATATACAATGTGCACATCAAGTGAGAAAAGAAATCATTAGTGGGCTAAATATTAGTTAATATAATATAATATATCAAATATATAATTATACATTAAATTATTAAATCAACTCTTAATTTAATAATCCGGCTATAATACATATAACTGACCGATACAAATCACGATATTAGAATGTGGTATCACATACTCGCATTAATGTCGGTCCCGCACATATCACATATGTGCTCCTACTTCGTTTCACATGAACCAGGAAACCTCTATGTAGGACTCTAAAGACTCATCAATACGCCGGCAGTAGGTGATGATCATATCAAACACCCACAAGCCGCAAGCGGTCTGCTAAACGTAACGGCCACCCGGGTATTGAGCGATCAGAAGATCAACAAGCAAGCCTGCTATAACTCCTGCGAATCCAATCAGTAACACTACCGTACAGTCCGGTCTCTTCGTCTGATATGTCGCATATCACAGCCTGGGGGTGGTTTAACGTCAGACCCCAATAGCCCGATAAGTCATGCCGATGCAAGGTCCATAACGGTTCGAGAAACTACTGGTAACACTTACCGGTAAATCTCAGCAATCCTGGCCAGGGATTTCCTGTTATGGCCAATCGAGCACAGCGCAACATCAACCCCCAATACCGGGAGAGATGAAACCCCTCCTATCGCTCACTGCATCCATGTGATTCGGGACTGTACCCAAAAGCCACCGTTTTGCACGATCTCTTGACCGTGGTATGATGGAAATCAAAGCACAGTAGGAATCACACAAGACTCTATGACGATCTCGGGTCTACAGACTAACCTGTACCAGTGTCACTAGAGAACTGCTATCCGACGATAGGTATAATACCATCTAGGAGTTCTCGGCGAGTCCGTCCAGTGTACCCAGTCTCCACTAAGCACCCGTATACCTTCTCTGATGTCAAACACCAATGGATATGGGATCATCCATCGCCCATCATATGGGTCAAGAAGCGCATACGCTAGTCTAATCTGGAGTACCGATGCCCTGTCTCGATACTCCCATGACTAGGAACATTTGAAGGATGTACTTATCGACTACCATGTCCCCACTAGTATGATCTGCATCATAATCCTGGTAGTCAAGTAATCATCCTAAGGGCTTTATCAACATGTGTTCACAAAACAGTATTTGTTTACATGTTAAGATAAAGTGCAACCAGATAGCATACTATCATGTTGAGCAACAAAGTCCTTCCTATATATATCCAAGCATCCACTACAATATACATCGCATGTACAGTAATGGCCTCTAGGGCATACATATTACTAACAATCTCCCACTTGCACTAAGGCCATTTGTTGTAGTATCCAATACCCAACAATATAGCAGAGGTTATAGTATCCCATACTCAACCATTGTAGAGAAGTCTCTCTAGGGGTAAGGCCTTTGTGAGTGGATCCGCTGTGTCAACCTTCTGGTCTACTCTCCTAATCTCGATCGCTTGGAGATCAACCATATCCCTGATCAGGTGATACTTGCCTCAGAATATGTCTGAAACGCTGATGGGACCTGCGTTCCTAGGCCTAAGCCACAACTCCATTGTTGTCACAATAACAGTTATTGGACGCTCAATGGTAGGAACCTTGTTTATCTTATGAACAAGAAATGTCCAGACAGCCACTTTGGTAGTATCGTTGGTAGCAATTTATTCAGCCTTTATCGTCTAGTATGTCACGGTATCTAGTTTGGAACTCTTCCAACATACCGTCCCTCCACTGAGGGAAAGACAATGCCTGTGACTGACTCTCAGTAAACTTATCACTCTGGAAGCTGGAACCAAGAACTTTTTTTTAATGCTTCTCAAGTACTTAAGAATGTCCTCCACAGCTGTCCAGTGATTCTCTTCTAAATCCGATTGATTCCTGACCACTACACCTAGTGAGTCATCTACATCTAGTCTGGTACATAACATCGCACACTCTGATAGAGCTTACAGCCGAAGCATAGGATATCCTTTGCACGCGAGCTCTCTCCAAATCAGTATTGGAGAGAGTGATCCATGAGTAAGTGGGCGAACCACAACGCTTAGAATCATCCATACTAAACACCTTTAGTATGGTGTTTATGTACCTGGATTTGGAACACTCCCAACATCCTCATAGATCTATCACCATAGATCATAATCCACAAGATGTAGTAGGTATCATCCAGATCTTATATTGAGAATCCACGTGATAAGAGGAGCTTGGCCGAGTGTAGCATAGGAAACCATTTCCTATCAGGAGTATGTCATCTATGTACAATACGCGGAAGACAACCTTACTCTCTACAACCTTCTTGTATATACAAGGTTTATCTACCATTTTGATGAAGTCAAACTTTTTGACTATCACATCAAAACAGACGTTCCATTTGCCTGAACCCGGTTGGGCCATCATCTCATGATGCAATCCTCGCTCCCACTGTCACCGAGAAGATCGTAGTATCTCTCGAGTGGATGAGAAAACCTACCAGATTTGCAAAGAGGCTGAGGTTCGTCGGAAACTATTGAATCTTTTGGTTTTACCAAATCATCAGCTGTTAGTTTGTCTAGCCGGAACTCCTTCTAGTTCTACCTCATGACCACTAATTTCTTCACAAGAAATTCCTTTTCTAAAAAGGTGGCATGCTGGGAAACAAATCACCTTTTGCTCCTTAGTTAGGTAGAAGATATTCCCTCACTAATGTTTGGGATATCCTGACAAACTTACACAACTGACATTGCCTCGAGCTTGTCCGGATTTTTCTTTTTAACATAGGCCGGACAACCCCATATCTTAACTCTTTTAAGACATGGTCTCTTCCCATACCATATCTCATATGTAGTGGTAGGCTCTGATTTGGATGGAACCCTATTCAATAGGTATGCAACTTCTCAAGTGCATAACACCCAAAAGAAAACAGGTAACTCAATAGTACTCATCATAGAGCGCACCATATCTCATAGGGTGCGATACCTTCGCCCCGATACACCGTTGTGCTGTGGTGTATACGAAGGAGTAAGCTGAGAGAGAATCACATTCTCCTTTTAGAAACTCTAGGAACTCCATGCACAAGTATTCGCCTCCTCGATCACATCGTAGGACTTTATACTTTTACCCGTTTGGTTCTCAAAAGAACCAACCTTGGCATTTGTAGACATGGGACCATATACATCATCATGTATCTGTCCCAAGAGTTCACTAACTCTTTCTCTGTTTCTAATAAACGGAGTATTGGTCATTTTATCTTTGAGACAAGACTAGCAAGTAGCATAAGATGAAAATTCGAATAGATTCTTATATTTATCCTTATGTAACTTAGCTAGTCGTGTCGCATTGATATGACCTAGTCTACAATGACTCAAGAAGGATTCGTTCATTCCTGAACTACTCCTCTTGTCTGTGTTCTATATACTTTGAATTATGGTTTGATTTAGAACTTCTATACTATTATATAACGTGCCTGATAGAATAAACTCTTGATTCAGGAAAATGTTCACAGCATTATCCTCCAATACAGAATTATATCCTTTTTTAACTCAGTAAAGAACATGATGTAATGTTGTATATCAGGTTCGGTATGTAATAACGTTTGTTCAGAATCAATGTATTAATACATGATGATATCTGCCAACTGATTTGGCTGCAACAATTGCACCATTCTCTAACACTTAGAGACACATCACCCATTCTCAGTTCTCTACCTTTCTGTAGCCCATATAACTTATTACATATGTAGGATCCTGATTTGGTATCACATACCCAGGACGTAGAGGATACTGAAAAACAGTTCTTGATAATAAGGACACCCGAAGAATATGCATCAACATGCACTTTCTTCGAATTGGTGGCATGGGAATCCGGATATTCCCCTATTTCCTGCTCGGACTTATAACAATTATAAGATAGAGCGGAACCAATGTTCCCTGGCCCAGTATAATAAGTAGGTTCGATCAATGCATCCATATTATTATTATGATTAAGGCATGACATAGCCGCTACCAGGAGAGAGAGAGAAGAAAAACACTCTGCGTGCGCTTTTGCAAGATTAGATTGGTTATCAATTTATCTAATTAGGATGGCTCCCACTGTTTTAGTCAAATCTTCCTTCAAACCCTAAAAGGTAAGACTACCCGGGATTAATTACACCCTACAAGTTCGCCAATCTTTCGACTAGGCCAGTGTCGGTACTTTGAGGGAGGTTCCCCGTGCTTTTGCACGGACCTAATTAAAATAAACCTCGTTTTCTCAGGGGCGTAACCCCGTTTAACACCTTTCTAGACACCTACTTGATTGGCTAATTGTAATGTGTAAAACTCTCTCATGAGTAACTCTTACTCGCAGTGGGTATCGGGATCCAACTATCTCATAGAAGGTATGCAATCTCATTGCAAATTTCAACACTTGAAATTCCCGATAATATTTTACCCCTAGTGACTTATGACCTTAACTATGGTCAACAAATCATAAGCACTAGTCAAGTTCTACCCGTCATTTCTTGATTAATTATACCCATCCACATGACCCTTAACTATGGTCAACAAAGTCATATGATTGTCCTAATTAATCACATCATATGCTATATAGGAAAACATCACTCAGCTACCGTACACTGCGCCTTAATTATGGTCAACAAACGCAACATGAATACTAAGTACTCTATTTCCTAAAATGACGGAGGGTTACGACAGATTTTTCAGAAAACCTTTTGCATAATGAACTTGATATCGTCGTAGAATCGAGTGATTTTGAAAAGGAGTGTTTTTTAGGCTTTTACTAGTTTTGCTAAAGAGGTCACTCCCGGTGAAGGGATCTCGGCTCTTTCCTTATCGAATAAGGTGCAGGATATTTCGCAAATACCGCTATGCAAAGCAAGAACTATCGAAGCAATCAAAAGACAAACCGAGTTTGTAGCATCTGCTAGTTTCGCTAAAGAGGTCACTCCTGGTGAAGGGATCTCGGCTATTTCCTTATCGAATAAAGTGCTGGATATTCTACAAGGAATACCACTATGCAAAGCAAGAACTAGAGCTACTAGTTTTTAAACAAATTTCTACAACATCTTTAGGTTTCTTTTATTTCATTAATCTCATTAATGAAGTCCCATTTTATTATGCTTCACAAGCATCACATTTGAAACGAAATCAGCAATATAACATATATCTCATATATATAATATAAACATTCATCTCAGGCAGTAATATGATCTCATCACAGAACATTGCAGCAGAAGAAACACATATGAAATATTGGATATTCTAGGAATTCCGTGTTTTAAGTTAAGCCAGTATAAAACACGGATTCCACGGTCGCGATGAATAGCCAAACCCACATCCCTAGACCCCTACGAGAGCGGCAAGCAACCTTACCAATTCTAGAGTTAGGAGACCCGGTCTCGACTCCTCGAGATGGTCTCCCACTGGACCCTAGAACCCGGTTACTTGTGCTCCCCGCCTTAGGTCTATCCTAATGCGGAAAAATAAATAATATACAATGGTGACATCATCCTCAACCCGGAAGTGCCCCAATAAAAGAATATTACATACAATTGAATTTTACATGAATGAAAAAGAAAAACTCTCATCTCACATAAAAACCCCGGCTATTCAAAATACGACGATCCAATATAATATATCACAGCAACACATAACATCACATATCATCAACGTAAGTAAATATGCGTATCCCAGTTGTCGTTGACATATAGCAGCGAAACCGGCGATACACCACATATTACACTTACGGCCCCAGAAAAGAAAGTGAAAAACTACAACATATGGAATCCACAATCACTTTAAACATCTTAAATCCGAAATATCACATACTTCGCATTTCATGCCTAACTATATGAATTCCACATATTATATCACATTCCAGATAAATAGACAATGTTAAACTTTCCGATCGAATAAACAAACACCCAAGATTTCCCAAATAGCTTAACACTTTAGCGGAGTTCAAAAAGTCCCAGAACATGTCACGGCCGCTATGAACCAGTCGTAGAAGGGTCAAACCAACGCCTCACATGTGGCAACGCTAAACTACCACAAACCACATGGTTCAGTGGCGGTTTTGATGGTCACATAATCGAGTTAAGGTTACGTTCTTCTAGAGGGTCCACAAATTCGCTTGCATGATTTTCTGAAAGTTTTAAACTCAGGAAAAATCCAACACTTGAAAGTTTTCCGACAGGGGAAAAAGTGAGTTATTGATATCCGTTCGAACATTTTAACACGTTCTAAATTACCCGGAAAAACTTAAACGAAGTTAAACATTCCGATCGAATCAACGAGTTCCCAATATTTCCCAGAAAACTCAACACTTGAGCAGAATTAAAAATTCCCAGAAGCATGAAAAAAGTACTCAAGAATAAACCCCTGAAGTATTAGCCCCTAACTCCCAAAGTTAGCCGTGGAACCGCCGCCAAACGCATGGTCTGGCCGCGGTTCCGCGGTCACTTGAGCGAGTTATGGCTTCGTACATCATAGTAATTCCCTGCATGATTTTCTGAGTATTTTTAATATGAAAATTTTCAACTTTTGAATTTTTTTCCAGAAAGTGGGATTTTTCGGGGTTTTGGAGTTCGATCGGACTTTAAATTTCATCTAGACAACGCCTAATACTCTAGCTTGGCTCTGATACCACTGTAGGGTTAGCTTAGCACCTTAGCAAGGTTTTGGCAAGCATCAATCATGCTACTTTGAAATTTTTGGGGTGCTAAACAAACTCTAACCAAGATCTTAACTAGAGACTTAGGGTAAAACATAATATGTAAACACTTTACATCTAAGTGAACAAGGAATACAATATTTGTAGACCGGTCCTTCACTTCAATAGCTCCGTGTAGAAGTCCCTTCACTGCGATCACAATCCCCAAGACTCTAGAGAGGCTCCCACGAAGAAACGAACAATCTTGCTTCGAAGTCTTCGAGGCCGAAGATGATCTACGTCGAGGAGACATTAGCTCATGCTATCTCTTCACTAATTGTGTAGATTAGTAAAGCAAACACACTCTACTAAATGGCAAGTAGTAGAGGATGATGAAGTAGGAAGTTTGCTCACTTTAGAAATCATTTTCTCACATTTTATCTCATACCTCCATTGAAACTAGAAAGCTTTTCATGGAGCTTGATGAAGAAGAAAAAGAACTCATGAATATTTCATCCAAATGAATTATTGCACCCATAGTTGAGTTAAAGCTATCATGCTTAACTCATGTAGAGAATTAACTCATGGCTATGGTTAAGGGTTGGGTCAAGTAAAATATCCTAAGGAATGACAAAAGAGTGGACTTTGTCAAAGTTCTACAAGCTTCTCCAAGCTTAAAACTTTGACCAAGTCGTTTGCTCTTTTGTAATAACTTAAGAAATAATCAAAACCCTAATTTAACCCTAGCATGGTATAAGTCTCATACACCCATCTTGTATGTATCATCAAACATGACACAATACATGTACACAAATATACATATCACATATATATACAATGTGCACATCAAGTGAGAAAAGAAATCATTAGTGGGCTAAATATTAGTTAATGTAATATAATATATCAAATATATAATTATACATTAAATTATTAAATCAACTCTTGATTTAATAATCCGGCTATAATACATATAACCGACCGATATCACAAATCGCGAGATTAGAATGTGGTATTACATACTCGCATTAATCTCGATCCCGCATATATCACATATGTGCTCCTACTCCGTTTCACATGAACCAGGAAACCTCTATGTAGGACTCTAAAGACTCATCAATACGCCGGCAGTAGGTGATGATCATATCAAACACCCACAAGCCGCAAACGGTCTGCTAAACGTAACGACCACCCGAGTATTGAGCGATCAGAAGATCAACAAGCAAGCCTGCTATAACTCCTGCGAATCCAATCCGTAACACTACCGTACAGTCCGGTCTCTTCATCTGATATGTCGCATATCACAGCCTGGGGGATGGTTTAACGTCAGACCCCAATAGCCCGATAAGTCATGCCGATGCAAGGTCCATAACGGTTCGAGAAACTACTGGTAACACTTACCAGTAAATCTCAGCAACCCTGGCCAGGGATTTCCTGTTATGGCCAATCGAGCACAGCGCAACATCAACCCCTAAACCGGGAGAGACGAAACCCCTCCTATCGCTCACTGCATCCATGTGATTCGGGACTGTACCCAAAAGCCACCGTTTTGCACGATCTCTTGACCGTGGTATGATGGAAATCAAAGCACAGTAGGAATCACACAAGACTCTATGACGATCTCGGGTCTACAGACTAACCTGTACCAGTGTCACCAGAGAACTGCTATCCGACGATAGGTATAATACCATCTAGGAGTTCTCGGCGAGTCCGTCCAGTGTACCCAGTCTCCACTAAGCACCCGTATACCTTCTCTGATGTCAAACACCAATGGATATGGGATCATCTATCGCCCATCATATGGGTCAAGAAGCGCATACGCTAGTCTAATCTAGAGTACCGATGCCCTGTCTCGATACTCCCATGACTAGGAATATTTGAAGGATGTACTTATCGACTACCATGTCCCCACTAGTATGATCTGCATCATAATCCTGGTAGTCAAGTAATCATCCTAAGGGCTTTATCAACATGTGTTCACAAAACAGTATTTGTTTACATGTTAAGATAAAGTGCAACCAGATAGCATACTATCATGTTGAGCAAGAAAGTCCTTCCTATATATGTCCAAGCATCCACTACAATATACATCGCATGTACAGTAATGGCCTCTGGGGCATACATATTACTAACAACAAGCTCATCCCAGCCTGCTCCGGGCGCGGTTCCCCGACAAGCACCCGTAGCAAAGGCTCCCGCAGCCCCCCCAATTCCGGAGGAACGCCACGGGGGAGGACAGAAACACACGCGAGATCCGCCCCCCCAGGTTAGGACGGAAGCGTCGTCTTCTGCCGAATCCCCCTTTAAGAGGCAGAAGTGGGTGGTTTCTCGGCCCCCTCAGGCCGGGATTTAGGTGCAGGAGGGCAACTTCTGCATCAAGGTGCCCTCGAGGATCTCTGTGGCCCACAGTTTACTGGCGGACATGAAGAAGGTAGCGGGGACCAAGATCCCCAAGGAACCATGAAGGCACATGTGGCGGCGATAGTTCGGGAGGCCGTTCAGGTCGGTAACTCTCCTAGAATTTCTCTGAGTACATTTTTTTATCTCCTAACACAGCCCCCGTTTTCCCAAGTCCTCCAGCATTGCGCTCTCCTCGCTGCAATGGAGTTCGAGGAGGTAGCCCCGGTGATGAAGAAGGGGGTGAATCTTCTTCGTGAGAAGAAGAGCTCCTTGTCCGGCTGCAACAGGTGGAAGAGAAGGCAGCCCTCCTTGATTCGAGGTTGGTCGTGGAAGGTCTGACGGTCGCCAAGTTGAAGGAGTCCTATCGGCTCCTGACTGAATCTAACTGGGCTATCCATGCCCAGATAGGAGAGGTCAACGGCCTCTTCGATGCCATGAAGAGGCAGATGGACTCGTTTAAATGGGATGCTCTGGCGTCTTGCGAGACAGTGAAGGTCGCAGAGGGAAGAGCGGAAAGGGCCGTGGAAGAGTACAAAAATTCTGACTAGTTCTACCTCGACCTCGCCGACTCTGCGACCGTCGGGTGGCACAACGCCCTCGATGCCGTTAAGGAAGCCATGCCCGGGTTTGAAGATCAAGAGCTTCGTGCTAGGGATTCCCTAGCCGAGGAAGCGCCGTAGGGGGTGATGCCGAGCCGGCCGGGGGAGGTGAGGTAGCGGGCGGAAGCACTGAGCCATACGTCGTGATAGTAGCCCTAGAAGGAGGTGCTTATCAAGGGGAAGTAGCGGCCGAGAAGGCAGTTTGAGCTATCGCGCTTCAGTCACTAAATTTTGTAAGCCTCCAGGCATTTTGTAAGGCTTGGGAGCCCATAGTAACTTGTATAAAATTTTTGGATATAAATAAAGTATTTTTAGCTCGCAAGTATACTGATACGCAAGTATTTTTATATCGCAAGTAATTTATCTCGCCTTCAGAGTGCTTCTATTCTCGCAAGTGTAGATAGATCGGTGTCTAGCGAAGGCCTAGCACATGCAAAGTTGGGCGTCGAGTGCTAGGCGAGCACGACGTATGAGCTAGCGAAAGCCAAGTCATGGGTAGACCGGCGCCTGCCATCACCCGGAGCTGAGGTGACGACCTTGCGCTGCGTATATAAATCAAACGAACGCCAAGTATAGGCAGGTCGGCGTTCCACTCATCCCGGAGTCGAGGTGACGATCGTACGTCGCGTATATAAATCAAACGAACGCCGAGTATAGGTAGGTCGGCGTCACACTGACCCCGGAGTCGAGGTGACGATCGTGCGTCGAGTATATAAATCGAACGATGCCAAGTATAGGTAGGTCGGCGTCCCACTCACCCCGGAGTCGAGGTGATAGTTGATCGTGCGCCGCGTCTGAATTGGACTGTGAAAGAGCCGGGTAGGAAGTAGCTCGGTCGCTTCTAGACGAGGGCTTAGGATCCGCGAAGTGGCCGGGCAGGAAGCTACCTTCAACGGATGTGCCGAGCGGGAAACGACTTGGCCGCCTCTTGGCAAAGGCTTTGGGCCACGGAGTGGTTGGGCAGGAAGCTGCCCTCAGCGGATGAGCCAAGCAGGAAACTGCTTGGCCGCCTCTTGTCGAGGGGTTTGGATCCACTGAGTGGTCGGGCAGGAAGCTGCCTTCAGCGGATGAACCGAGCAGAAAATTGCTTGGCCGCCTCTTGGGAAGGCTTTGGGTCCGCGGAGTGGTCGGGCAGGAAGCTGCCCTCAGCGGATGAGCCGAGCAGGAAACTACTTGGCCGTTTCTTGGCGAGGGCTTTGGGTCCGCGGAGTGGTCGGGCAGGAAGCTGCCTTCAGCGGATGAGCTGAGCAGGAAACTACTTGGTCGCCTCTTGGCGAGGGCTTTGGGTCCGCGGAGTGGTCGGAAAGGAAGCTGCCCTCAGCGGATGAGCCGAGTAGGAAACTGCTTGGTCGCCTCTTGGAGAGGGCTTTGGATCTGCGGAGTGGTCGGGCAGGAAGCTGCCCTCAGCGGATGAGCTGAGTAGGAAACTGCTTGGCTGCCTCTTGGCGAGGGCTTTGGATCTGCGGAGTGGTCGGGAAGGAAGCTGCCCTCAGCGGATGAGCCGAGTAGGAAACTACTTGGTCACCTCTTGGCGAGGGCTTTGGATCCGCGAAGTGGTCGAGGAGGAAGCTGCCCTCAGCGGATGAGCCGAGCAGGAAACTACTTGGCCGCCCTTCGGCGAGGGCTTCCCAGATTCTATATTTTTCTGGGAAATGTCGTTCAACCTTCTTTGACCCGTATTTTAAGGAAGATGCGACATGCAATCAGGTGCCACGTGGTCGTGCCTTATTAGGAAAGTGCGACATCTTATGATTTTCGTCATAGCTCGAGAAGATCTCGGCCATTGGAAGATTTCTTGTTGAGGCTATAAATGTCGAAGGCGTGGTCGAATTCCTTCTAGATGCTATGTTTCTTGGAGATGACGGACCGCGCATACACCATCAGGGAGATCGTGTCTCGAGACGATGTGTACTTTTATGGTCTTGATCATTTCGAGGCAATGTGTGAGGTTGTGATAACTCATTTAGAGGGGCACTGCGGGTGTCTTCTTCCCCGACGATATCCTCTCTTGCAAGTGTTGATCTACACGATATGGAGGTCGTCCCTGGGTCTTTATAATGTTTTGTCCCCGCAGGCGATGGACGAGGTGTTTGATAAGATGCATACTGCCCATGAGCTTGGCCTTATCTCGAAGAGCCGGAGGAATCGCTCGGTGGACATTCTTCTCAAATGTTTTCAACAAATGTTGGTTGTGGCATCGTGCTCGGTGGTTGGGGGTCCCGGGAAATCTATAACTTCTAGGGTCCACAAGCATCGCCAGAGGGAGCAGATGGAGGTTGCCTGGGCTCAGCAGGAGGTGCTTTCTTCCGAGTACCATCGTCAATATTTTCTTAATCCTCTTCCTCCTTTACTGTAATGGTTGTAAGGCTGTGGAGCCCAGAATACTTTCGAGTAATAATTTTTTTTTCTTTTGGTCAAGGTTGTTGTGTATTATCTCTCTCTTTCCTATCCCTCTCCCCCCTTTTTTTCCGATCAACCCGTGCCCCTTCCATGTCCTCTAACTCGGACCTGAGGAAAAGAAGAAAAGGCGGGGTTACGAGTCAGTATCGAAGTCTAATTTTCATGAGGACTTTGTTTGGAAAATTTAACTGATATGGAAAAAAATTACATTATTCGAGAAAAAAGGAAAAAAAAAGGGGAACGCGTTTATCTGTACAACTTAAGCTTTTCGGCGTTATATGGACAAGGGAAATTGCGCCCTTTGGAGTTCTGGAGATGGTAGGCTCCACCGGGCAGTGTCTCTGTGTCACGACCTGAAAGTACGGAACATGACCGGCACTTAGACTACGGAACGTCTCGAGACGTACGTAATCTAAGTAAGCCGAAATCCCAGAAATCCAAACCAAGAAAAGTAGTAGAGTGAAGGGAAAACCAATTTAAAATAAGTAGTTTTAATAGCATAAGCCGTATTATGCGTTTTTAAAAACATCAAGTATTTTCTGAAAATTTCGGCAGAGTCTCCTTTGTAAATACCGGCCCCCAAACGGGATACAACATGAATAGTATACGAAATGTGTTTCGCCCAATCAGAGCAAAGCTCTATTTTAATGAAGCAACGCTTCAGCTGCGCAAGCACTGCGCTGCGCGACACGTGTCAGCGCTGGGGCATCTGCGCCAAACAGAATTAAATTTCTAAGAAATCTTTTCTGTTCTTGTTAAAACAAGAAGATTTTCTTCTGCAACGCAGAAGCCCTTGGATCAAAGATCCAACGGTGGGGAAAATTCCCCAAATCACTCAGAGAAGGATCTCTTTAACAAATTTAACTAATTTATGGGCACTATAAAAAGGACCCTAGGCCTCAATTCAAAGGCATCAATATCTTTCTAAAAAAAAAAGAGAAGAGAACTCTTGAGAACTCCTCAAGAACAACAGAAGGTAAAAACCTTTAGGAAAAAGAGAAAATTCTCTTATGGACAGATTATTGATCTAAGAACAAGATCAATAATTTTAAATAAAAAGAAAAATAAGTAATAATAGTGCTTTGCACTTTTTTATGAACCTCTGGTTCTTGAAACAAAAAGAAAAATTTATTTTCTTTGATCTAAATTAGATCAAGAAATCAAATAGTGCTCTGCACTCCTGTTCTTGAATCTAAAAGATTCTTAGTGCTTTGCACTTCCAAACTGCGCTGTTGCGCTCTTGAGAGAGCGCCACGTGTCAGCTAAAAAACAACCTGCGCTACGCGCTCTTGAAATAGAGCTTTGCTCTCTGGAATTGGCGCAACTCACCAGAGCGCGCCACGTGTCAGCAGCGCAACAGCGCAGCGCATTAGCGCAGCGCACTGCGCTATTGCGCTTGCGCTCACCAGAGCGTGACACGTGTCACCACCATATAAGTTTGCGCTCATTACTTAGCGCAAAGCGCCTGACAAGCCACGTGGGGGCACTGTCAGAGTATTTAATGCTCTGCATTATTAAAGAAAAGTGACAGAGCCCAATTAAAAGGCCTAACATGCCTAATAAAAAAATGCTATGCATTTTAAAAGGGGGGCAAAGCCCAAACAAAAAAATAGATGCTCTGCATCATTTAGAAAAGGGCAAAGCCCGACCAAAACAAGAATAATGCAGTGCATTACTAAAAAGGGGTAAAGCCCTAGCACAGGCCAAAGACAAAAAAAGATATTGAAACTGGACTTAGCCCAATCATGGCCGTAAGTCCTTAAATTAAATTGACTGAGCAAGATTGCTCTCTTAAATCAATTTACTACCGGTTCAAGGGTACATCTCCGAACTCCTCTGACACCTGTCGTTGTAATCCTTCAACGACGTCAGAGAGGTGACGGGTCCCGACAACCACATATTAATATCGGACCGAGACGTCCTTAAACTAATATCGGACCGAGACGTCCCTAAACTAATATCGGACCGAGACTTCCCTAAACTAATATCGGACCGAGACGTCCCTAAACTAATGTCGAACCACCACGTCCCTAAACTGGAATATAGACCACCACGTCCCTAAATTGGAATATGGACCGCAACGTCCCTAAACTACCTATGGACCACTACGTCCCTAAACTGGAACAATAGAGCCTCCAAATGCTCTTTTGCCGGATCTAAACGATCCCGTTGATCTTAGCCCCCAACCACGGCTAACGTATCCTTAAACATTCAAACGGACTATAAAACTCCAAATCAACCTTGGTTCAAGGGTACATCTCTGAACTCCTCTAACATCTGCCGTTGTAATTCTTCAACGACGTTAGAGAGGTGACGAGTCCCGATAGCCAGATATTAAATGGATTATCACGTTAAGTTGATCTTAGTCTCAAACAGGACTATCGTATCCTTAACGAACGTTTAAGTTGATCTTAGCCGCAACGCGACTAATGCATCCTTAAACTAAAAACACCAAACCCAAATCTAAGTAAATACGGATTTGGACTAATCCACGTCCTACGGGCGACGGCATTACTCAGTCTCCGTATACAATCCACGGGCAACCACAAACAAAACAAACACACACGACACGAAGTGAAATTCTGGAGAAGGAGAAAGTTGTTACCGCGATGCGGTAGCGTAATTAACTGCAGGGGCTTGCGCCTGCAGGGAAGAGCGTCCCCACAATCAAAAACCCCTCAAGCGAGGGAGAATCTGACGAAGTCTGCTACATCGGCCGCATCCGTCTAAACCTCCGATACACGGTGCCATAAATCAACTTGGCATCTTCGGAGAGGTGGACGGATAAAACCAAATAGCATCTGCCCCGAATCTCAGCGTCAGGACATCGCAGTCTTGTGCGCCATCTTTCGGAGGGGAACAGATTCTGGCACGCCCGGTGGGACCTTTTCCTCTTTCCACTCCACACTTCCTGTGTCGTCTTCGCGAACCAATCGCGGTTTGTTAAATGGTTGCTTTCGGATTTCAAGTTACTAAGATTTGGTCTTTTGCCTGGCGCAGAACTCAAGATTCAATGGCCTTCAACTGCACCAACTGCTCGAAATGCCACTGCAACGGACGCTCCCCCTCACCAGGAGGTGTAGCATATGGACCCCAAGCGGCTTCCTTCCTCGCTCTGCCAGTAGACCAGGTGACCCAAGCCACCACTGGCCTGTTCTTCGGGACCATGATCCCACCTATGGGCTTCTCTGCGTCAATACCTGCACCGGAAGTGAATAAAAAGTCGTTCTTCGACCGGCTTGCTTCTACGACTGCCCCTGTCAACGGGTCGCCCACCGCCGAACCAACAGCCTCTGTTTTCACCAGGCTAAATCAGAACTCTAAACTGGCTATCCCAAGGAAGGCAATGACTGCTGCTTCAGAAGTCGTCAAGACGGCTTCCCCTGTCAAAGAGTCAGTCTTTTCAAGGCTGACGATTCCTGCTCCTGTCCCTGCTCGAAGATCTGTCTTCGATAGGTTGGATATCACACCTCAGAAGACAACCTCAGTCTTTAAGAGGTTAACACCGGCGGCACCTCATTCAGACAGGGAGCAAAAAGAAGATGTCTCAATCTCTGAGCCAGTCCCAACGGCTCGCCATGCTCGACGTCGCCATTGGCAACGAGTGAGGAAGGCAGGAGGCAACTGCCCCTCAGGGCTAACTCCACCTGCTCCAATGGTGGAAGTCAACGCTGCTGTTCCAACTGGGAACAGCTTTGTGTAAGTGCACGGCGGCGCCCCGGCCGTCAATCCGACGGCCAGATGCGGAAACGGTGATAAACTTTAATTTTGCGAACTTAGCAAACCGGCACCACCGCGCACTAAACCCCGGATCGGGCCATTAAACTTGTCCAAGCTAACTAACAAGATAGGGAAGAGATATACCGAGTGATCCGAGTCCTCCGGTCTTCTCGTCATCGTCCCGATCTTTCGCGGAAACTCCGGTCATCGCCTCTTCGCCGGAAGGGCACCACATCGCCTGTTTCTTTTACGGGCTCCCGCCTCTATACCGAGGCAACTCGGGCACGAAGCTGGCAAGTCGACGTGCCCAAGACTTGCTGTAGGTTGTAGTGTAGAATCACTTTGTCTCATGGGGTTTGTGAAGTTGCCTTGATGGAAGAATCAACAAGATATGAACTTGGGAATTTTTGGTGGCAAGCTAAAATGAGATGGATGCTTAATTTCTTGCCACACCAAAATGAAATCAACCCCTCCTTTTCCATGAAGTGGCCGGCCCTTTAAGAATGGTGGAGGGAATGGATATGTAGCATGAAGGGAGGTGATGGTAGTATAAAGCAAGAGGTGACCACATCCAAACATCAACCATACTTAATCACTACAAACCCATACCCTCTCTTTAATGCAAGTGATGGTGGAAAAGAAAAGATGCCATCATAATCAAAGCATTTGCAAGAAACCCCTCCACTATGTGTTATTTGCAAACTTGCAAATAACCCCCTCCATCGGAAAAGTCCGGCCGGGAAAGAACAAAGGAAAACCGGCCGGAACGGAATGCAAACTGGCAACTCCAGAAGACTGGTCCCGTAATAAATTACAGGAAAACCCCCATACTGTGCATACACACCCGCATCTGTATTCCGACCGGATACAAATGCAAAGAGACAAAATCTACACTGTACTATACTAGGATCCGGCTTAAACCAAAGCCGGCTAGTAATATCCGTCCGATCCTAATCCGTGCAATACCGCACATATCTGATCGAACCCTGCCATATATCCATACGGCCACTAGTACAAACCGTCCGATCCTGATCCGTGCAATACCGCACGTATCTGATCGGACCCTGCCATATCTCCATACGGCCTCTACAGCGTTTCGCCCGAAAGCTGAGTAACTGAATGTGTGGTGGACTCTAAAGACTCGTCAATACTATGGCTGTGGATTTAACCACGAGCACGTCAGAGGTATAAGCCAATACGTAACGGGCCACCAGCTATTGACCAAAAGGGACGTCGATGAGCGAACTCATCCTGACACCCTACTGAGCCTGTCAGTGACAATATCCGTACAGTCCGGTCCGTTCGTCTATAAGCATCGCATGGCGGGCCTAGGGGGTGGGTAAAAGTCAGACCCCCAAAAGCGGTACAAGTCGTGTCGGAGTGTAGCCCAGAACACCGTGAGATACTACTGGAATACCTACCAGTAAATCTCCTGCCTTGGCCAAGGACTTTGTGTAATGGCTCTCCTAGACACAGCGCGACCTCACCCCCAATACCGGGAGAGACGAACCCCTGAAGATCCGCTCACTGCCTCCATGTGGCTCGGGACTGTACCCAACTAAAACCTGTTTGCACGACTCCTTTGAGCCGTGGTAGGGTAGTAATCAAAGCACAGTGGGAACTCACACGAGACAAATGACGATCCCTAGGTCGATGAACTAACCTGTACACATGTCACCTGGGAACTGCTATCTGACGTCAGGTATAAGACCAACTAGCATGTTCCCGGCGAGTCCTGTCCGGTGTACTCATAACCCAATGAGCACCTGTATACATCTTAGGTGAACCAACTGACACCAGTGGCTTGTGAGACCGGCCACTGCCCCTCGTCGGGGTCTCGACTGTATACACTAGTCTACTCTGGAGAATCGATGCCCTGTCTCGAAACTCCCACGACTAGGGACCTTTTAAGGATGTGCTTATAGACTCCAGCTCTCACTTATATGATCGCCCTCATACTGCTGGTGGTCAAGCAAGAATCCTAGGGGCTCTATCAACGTGCAATAGTGACCTGTCAGGTCACCTAAAGCAGTACACGATGATAAAGGTAAACCAGATAGCATACTATCATCTCGAGTAAGACTGTTCTACCGGGATAGGACCTCCCTCAATCATTGCAATCACGTGCCTGTGATCCAATAATTGACTCTGAGGACACTATCTCCAACACTTTGAACTGCTGACGAGGGTACGGAAGAACTCTCCAACCGCTACATTGAAAAGATCTCCTCCGCCCGCGGAGAGAGTTCCGGAAACGAAGCAAAAACAGCCCCCTCAACGGCTGTCCTCAAAAATATATAAAGTTTGGAGGAGGGTTCAAGACTCCGTGATCGACACGGGTCACTCCCGTCAACGAAAAAAGGCGAAGGTGGAAAAAGAAAAGGACCGTCCGATCAAACAGGAAGGGACAACGATCGCTAGGGTGCCCACTGCAACGGCCCCTTCAACCTCAACGGCCCACAAAAGAAGGAGGCCAGAGAAAACTCCCGCGTCAGCGGCAAAAGTTAAAAATGGTGAACCTAAACGCCCCAAGTCAGGGGGCATAACAGTTCATACGGTTTACATGGCATCGGGAAAAGAAGACAGCCGTGCATCCACGGGTTATAGACCGCTTACACGGTCAGTGACCAAGGCTCAGGAGCAGCAACAGAAGCTCCAGGAGATGATGAACGCTATGGCCGCACTTACAGGGCCGAAAGAAACCCCGGAAACATCCTCAGAAGAACGTCAAGAACAAGAAACGGATGCCGAATTCCTTCGGTGCGTACTAGAGAAGAAAGATAAAGAAGCTGCGGAGCAGGCAGCCAACATAAAGAAAATGGCCCTCCTGTTCCAGGATATGGTGGGTATGATGATTCAACAAGATCCACCTGCTGAAGATCCCCCGATCATTCTTGAAGACGATAGGGGAGAGACGTCGAATCCTCCACCGGCTCTATCCACGGCTAAAGAGGATACCATCTCAAAAGCTGATTTGGATGAATACATCGCCCAGCAAATATGGGTGCATCATGCGACCGAAGCGGCCGGTCAGGTCGTAAAAACGGGACGGCCATACCCAAGTTGGTACGATCAAATCAAATACTCTCCAGGTTATACAATTCCTAAGTTCCATGTCTACAAGGGGACGGGCAATCCACACCAGCATGTTGCCCAGTTCAGGGCACTCTGCGGCAATACCGGCGGTGATGACAAGCTTTTGCTGCGCCAGTTTGTTGGAAGCTTATCGGATACGGCGTTCGAGTGGTACTCTGAGCTCCCAAACGACTCTATCAAAACCTTCGCAGAGATGGAGCTACTGTTTACTCAGCGTTTTGCAAGCGCCAGTGAACGTACCCCGATGACAGCATTGATTAACGCCAGGGTAAAGCCAGGCGAGACGTGGGTTCAGTATGCTATACGGTGGCGGAACTTGTGGTCGAAATGTGAGCAGCGCATTGAAGAAGCTCCCGCGGTGGGTATGTTTGTGGGGACCCTTGATCCGCAAGCAACCATCTCACAATTCATGATGTTTTTCAAGCCAACTACTTTCCAGGCCTTGATTGACAAACTAGCGCAAATGGATCAAATGGGCCATAAACCCCCTCTTCCAAGGCCGGACTCCCGAAATGACAAAGGAAAGGGAAAAGTGATCGTCGTCGCTAATGCTCAACAACAACCGAGCGACTCGAAACCGGTTGCTCATCAAAATAATATGCGCCCGTACGTGCCCCTTGAGGATAGGATGGGACGTCCTTATTCCTTTCCCCGCGATAAAACGAGGAGGTTATTCGAGCTGGCTTTGCGCAACAGACTCATAAATCTGCCGGACCCAAAACGTCCATTGCAACCAAGTGACGTCAACGAGCCTAATTACTGTCCTTATCATCGAGTACTAGGCCATCCGATCGAAGATTGCTACGTTTTCAAGAATTGGCTTGAAAACCAGTACCGACAGGGCAAGTTCGCGTTATCTGACAAATGGAAGGTGAATCCCCCACAGCCCCACACCTCTAAAGGGATGATTACGCCGGGGGCAACATGCTCCGTCATTGAAGAAGCTCCTTGGGAGGTTGTATTATCAGCCAAGACAAAGAGGATGCTAAACGATCTTCAGACATGTCCAGCAATCAAGTGGAAGAACCCATTGGAGCCGCAAATTATGGAAAGGATGTTGAAGCCACGTCCAACTCCAAAGACCGATGGTGGTGGTTCAAGCACTTGTAGCCAGCCGTCAAAATCTTCGAAAAAGAAGAAGAAGAAGTCAAAGAAGCCCGTGAAGCCTGGCGACAAGCACACAGACTTACAAAGGCAAATCGACGCGCTGGATGAATACAACCAAAAGGCACGGACTCCCATTACGCTTCAAGAGTTTCTCAATCACGTCTTTCAAGAAGAAGATGAGGGAGAAAGTTCATCGGATGAACCCGAGGAATATGTGGCGAGCTGTCATGTGATCTCCCATTCGATCGCGAACGATGAGGAGACTCCTGGCACTAAAACGCTGGGGGCAGATACCGAATCAAAAATTCCGGAGCTATCAGTTGAAATGATTGACGCGTTCCTTAACGAAGCTCGATTGAAAAGTAAAGCTGATCGAGAACGCGAGACGGCTATATTTGAAAGGGCCAAGCGCCAGCGAATTGATGAAAAAGCTGAGACGATCCCGCTGGGGCAAAACACCTCCGCTACCGACAAAAGTCAATTCAAGATAAAGAAAAGGTTTGCTAAGGCCATATCAATGGGCATGAAGCTACCATCCTCTGAAGAAAAAATCACCGGTGAAATGGAAGCGCACCCCTCCTATTGCTTATATCATCAAAAGATTTCGCACCCCACACGAGAGTGCAAAGCTTTCGATAGATGGTGGCAAGGGTATGTTGCTCACCGGCAACAGTTTAAGCGGGAAAAACGCAAAACTCGTCGGGAGCAAAGAAATACGACCGAAGGGCTTAAAAGAACTGCTGGCGATTGTCGCGTGGTTAACATCGGCGGGTCACAAGTGCCTACATTCGGGAGCGATTCTGATGAGGAGCTGGAACTTGCCCCTCTCTTTAAAGAATTCGCTTCGGGAAAAGAAGAAGAGCCGAAGGTTTGCGAAAATATCCAGCTACGCAATCGGACGCTACCTGAAAAGAATCTCGGACCTTTAAGCAAGAAAGACAAAGGGAAAGAGAAGGTCTCCGAAGATATCGCCTTAGATGAGCGAGTTGCAGAAGAGCTAACCGCCAAGAACCAGCCGAAGAAGAATAAGGTGGATTACAACGTCTTGGCGCATCTAAGGAAGCTGCCCTCACAGCTCAGCATTCTTGACGCCCTTTTGCTATCAAAAGAGGCGAGAGATTCGTTGATTAAGGCGCTCCAAGACCCGGAACAATTCCAAGCATGCCTGGCCGAGGAAAAGATGAAGGATGAATTGGAGGAAGTGCACACGGCCGATGTCACTTTCGGTGACGAAGACCTTCTCCTTGGGACGTGCGAACACAATCGCCCCCTCTATGTCTCAGGATATTGCCATGATATAAAGATAGGCAAAATCTTGATCGATAACGGATCGTCTGTTAACCTACTCAACGTGCGGGTGTTGAAGGAAATCTGCATGAGCGTCCAGCACCTTGCTCGGGACAAGATCACCATCTCCGGGTTCGACTCCCAATCGTCAAAGACTCTTGGATCTGTGATACTGACGCTACGCTTCGGGCTACTCGTCACGGACATTAAGTTCCATGTCATAGACGCCAAGACATGCTACAACGCTTTGCTCGGCCGACCATGGTTACACGAGTACAACATCATCCCTTCTACACAACATCAGTGTATGAAGTATTTTAAGGATGGTTTTGAGTATACCGTGACGGGAGAACTGAACCCGTTCTCTGTGAACGAGGTCCGCAAATACGAAGATGCCAAATACTTCTTACCGGATTTCGAAGACACGGAGAAGTGTCATAAGCCGGAGAATAAAACTAACGCCACCATCCCTGTCTTCGGCAGTGATACTGAGGAGGAAGAGGAGATGGTTTATTCGGGTCCGCCCCAACACGACAAGCCGGGACCATCAGCTCCTACGTTGATCTTTGGCAGCGACTCGGAAGATGAAGTCCATGCTGTATTCTCTGCTCGACCTTCAATACGAACGTTCGCTGATGAAGAGCAAAATCTGCAAGTTGCCATGGTGCCCTTAAACACCATAAAGAACTGGATGCACTTAATATTTACAATGTAGAAGAGCTACAAACATTCTACATCTCTCCCAGGCGAGAGAGTGAGAAAGCAATTCTGTTTTACCGCTCTGAAGAAACCAAGGTAGAAAAAGAAATCTGGCATGGCGCGGATTCTACGCTCGACAGGCTTCAGCCTATCCGTCTCCCCAGATATTATACGGAAGGTTTGAAAAAGCTGCTGAAATGCCAGGGGATATCCTTCAAACAGACCGTTAGAAAGGCTAAATTCTATGACAGGGTCTGGAACGTTCCCGGGACTCAACGCAAACTGCCTAACGGGAGAATGGAAACAAAAGGGCTTGGATACATCCGGTCAAAGAAACGAGAGTTACTACCCGACTGTTACGTCTTGTATGACCTTGATGAAGAAGCGGATGCTCAATGGGAGGACGCTAATCCTAAGCCAGTGAAAGTTCCAGATGCAAAGGAGCCCAGTCCGTCGTTCGAGAAACAAATGGACAAACTTATAAAGAAAGCTGGTCAAAAAGTCCGAGATGATCACAACCGCGAAATGGTCATCTATGAGAAAGCTAAGACGCAACGCCTTCTCCAACATGCCGTGAAAGATGAAAAGGCTGCTCCCTGTCAACATGTTATAAACAAGGCTCGACGCAAAAGCAGAAATAAATCGAAAGGCCGAAAAGGCGCTCAACAACAGCAAAGCAGGGCTAAGAAGCCACGCAAACGGGAGTCGAGCGTTATTGATCTATCCCTCATGAAGAAAATGGATCAAGCGTACTCGTTTCCTCGGGACAAGACGAAGAAGATACTTGATCTTGCTCTAAAACATCAGATGCTTACGCTGCCGGAGTCTAAACACCCCGAACAAGCGGGCGAAGTCTCACACCTGGACTATTGCTCTTACCATCGAGTAATAGGGCATCCTCTTGAAGATTGCTTCACTTTCAAGACTTGGGTCGAAGATCAGTATCAGCTTGGCAAGTTCGCTCTGTCCGACAACTGGAGGGTAATGCCACCACAAAAGCACGAGCCCAAGGCCAAGAAAGAAGAACCAGTTCTACATTGGGATTGGAAGCGAATTCGCACCTGTCATATGATTACAATATTAAAACAAGAGCCCGAAGACATAGATGAGCTCCCTTGGTGCTTCGAAAACAGCAGCGACGAGATAATCTCAGGATTCCCACCAGCGCCAAAAGAACTGGAAGATGGGATCCATACCACTGCGGATAACCTCAAGAAAATTGAATTGGGAATGCTAGACGACCCGCGACCGACATTCATCAGCGAGCTGCTATCTGAAGAAAGGGTGACCGCGTTGAAAGACGTGCTCCTACAGCATAGAGATTGCTTTGCGTGGAACTATTCCGAAATGCCGGGACTAGATCCAGAAATCGCTGTGCATAAATTGGCAATATCCCCAAGCATCAAGCCAGTCAAACAGGCGCCGAGAAGAATGCGACTCGAGCTTGAAATGAGTATCAATGCTGAAGTCAAAAAGCTGATCGACTCTGGCTTCATCCAGGAAGTTCAATACCCTGAATGGATCGCCAACATCGTCCCGGTGATGAAGAAAAATGGGACAGTGCGCATATGCGTGGACTTCCGGGATCTCAATAAAGCTTGCCCGAAGGATGATTTCCCAGTGCCAGTCACCGAACTGATGATAGACAATACATCCACTCATGAGGTTTTCTCCTTCATGGATGGCTCATCAGGGTATAATCAGATAAAGATGCATCCCAAAGACCAGAAGCACACCGCCTTCAGGACCCCTATAGGCATATTCTGTTATAAAGTGATGCCCTTCGGTTTAAAGAATGCCGGTGCCACTTATCAAAGGGCCATGACAAAGATCTTTGATGACCTTATACACGAAATCGTCGAATGCTATATCGACGATCTCGTGGTTAAAAGCAAATCATACGAGGAACATCTCAAGCATCTGAAGACCGTATTTCAACGCCTTCGACAATACAACTTGAAAATGAACCCGCTCAAGTGTGCGTTCGGAGTTTCCTCAGGCAAATTCCTGGGATTCATCATTCGACACCGAGGTATTGAAATAGATCCGTCAAAGATTAAAGCGATCATAGAAATGCCTCCGCCGAGAACTCTCAAACAGCTGCGGTCTCTCCAAGGGAAACTCGCATACATACGGCGATTTATAGCCAACCTCTCAGGAAAGTGCCGTCCTTACAGTCACCTGATGAAGAAGGGAACCCCATTCGTCTGGGATCAAAAGTGCCAAAGCGCACTGGACGAGATCAAACAGTACCCGCAAGACTCTCCAGTGTTGGCTGCTCCGGTTAAAGGAAAGCCCCTCATTCTTTATACAACCGCCCTCGAAGGTTCCTTAGGCGCATTATGGGCACAAGAGAATGATCAAGGAAAAGAAAGAGCACTCTACTACTTAAGTCGAGTTCTACTGGGGGCAGAAAGCAACTACTCCCCCATCGAAAAACACTGCCTGGCGTTGATCTTCGCGATAACAAAGCTCGGGCACTACGCGTTGGCGCATGAGGTCCGTCTCATTTCAAAGGTGGACCCCCTTAAATACTTAATGTCAAAGGCCATATTGACGGGACGACTCGCTAAATGGGCCCTACTCTTGATGGAGTTTTCGATCACGTATCAACCTCTCAAAGCAGTGAAAGGCCAGGCCATCGCCGACTTCCTCGCTGAACATCCCATACCCGCCGATTCTCCTCTAAATTGCGATCTTCCAGACGAACATGCGTTTGATGCAATCGGCGGTGGTGATACCCGATGGGAACTCTATTTTGATGACGCGTCTTCCATGAAGAAGCGCAAACAAAACACCCCTATAATCAAATCGGGGGTAGGCCTCATCTTTGTGACTCCACAAGGAGGGATAATGCGCTTCGCATTCTCCTTAACAGAGCCGAGGACAAACAATGAAGCTGAATATGAAGCCTTGATAACAGGTCTCGAGATCGCCATCGACATGGGAATTGAAAACCTCCTCATATACGGGGATTCTCAACTGGTCGTTAGTCAAGTAAACGGTAACTACCAAACATGCAAACCAGAATTGGTGAAGTATGGTGAAAAGGTGCAACAGCTGTTGACCCAAATCTCCTCTTATACTTTAGAGAACATACCGCGCGCGGAAAACAGCAAAGCGGACGCATTGGCTAAACTTGCTAAAGAACTGGCTGACGAGAATCTCGATGACGTTAGAATCGTGGTACAAAGCCGTCGAGTGCTTGCCCCAGCAGAAACATCGCCGGAATCATCCGAAGAAAAGGAAATGACTGAGCGAATGGCTCTGCAAATAAAAGAGCCGGAAAAGGCCGAGGATTGGAGGGAAGTCTTCATAGATTACTTTAAGTCCCACCGAATGCCTGAAGAAGCGTCCATAAGACATCAGCTCATGAAACGAGCTCTGTCTTTCGCCTTCGTCAACGATACTCTGTACAAGAGGTCATTTGATTCTCTGTGGCTGAGATGCTTAGGACCTGACGAAGCGAAAAGGGTCGTCCAGGAAGTTCACGACGGACTCTGCGGTTCTCATCAAGCAGGCCCTAAGATGAAGTTGAAGATAAAACGGATGGGCTACTACTGGCCCACGATGATTCAGGACTGCATCGAATATGCGAAGCAATGCCACTCATGCCAAATTCATGGGGACTTCATCCACCAGCACCCAAATCCACTACATCCAACGGTGGCTAGCTGGCCATTCGAAATGTGGGGGACTGACATAGTTGGCCCTATCGAACCAGCATCGTCTAGGGGACATCGTTTCATCCTGGCGACAACTGACTACTTCTCTAAATGGGCAGAAGCAGTACCGTTAAGAGAGGTGAAGACGGAAAATATCCTCCACTTCTTCAAGACGCATGTCATATATCGATTTGGAACTCCGCGACGGATCATCTCCGATAACGGGCCAGCTTACAGAAGCCACAAGATCAGTCACTTCGCGCAACAGCATAATATAGACTGGAGATATTCCTCGGTTTATAATCCACGAGCCAATGGATTAGCTGAAGCCTTCAACAAGACATTAACAAAAATCATAAAGAAAACGGTGTCCCGTAATAAGAAAGATTGGCACGAAAGACTGCAAGAAGCTCTTTGGGCATATCGAACTACATTCAAGATGGTCACGAACACAACGCCGTACGCGTTGGTGTTCGGTACAGAAGCAGTACTCCCCCTAGATAAAGAGTTACCCTCTCTACGAGTGGCAGTCCACTACGAGCTGACGGACGAAGAAAATGCCCACCTTCGGCTTGAGGAGCTTGACGCCCTTGATGAAACCCGGCTCATAGCGCAGCAAAATCTGGAAGCTTATAAAGCAAAGATGATGCGCTCATACGAAAGATTGACCCGACCGAGGACATTCCGCCAAGGCGAACTCGTGCTAGTGGTCAAAAGGCCTATGATCCCCAATCGCGCTAAGCGGGGAAAATTCGAGCCAAACTATGAAGGCCCGTACATCATAGATAAAGTTTACCAGGGTGGGGCCTATCTGCTCATGGACATGCACGGTGAAAGGCCTTTCAGGCCGATAAACGGTCGCTTCCTAAAGAAATACTACGCTTAATGAGCCACAGCCTAGGTCAATGATAGATGACGACAACCATGTCCGCTCGCTATCTTCCTAAGCTCAAGTTTTATAAGCAGTAGCCAGCCTTTCAATGTCGGACCGAAATGTCCTTAAACTAATAGCGGACCGAAACGTCCTTAAACTACTACCGCAGCATCTTTTAGGCTGACGAGATAAAAAAAACATATAAAAATAAAATAAAATAAAAAAAACGGTATGTCCATAAGCAAAAAGGGCACGGATGAAAACCCGAAAGGGCTCCATGAGTAAAAAACAACAGGGCTACCGGCGAGTGTTCGTGAAAACCCGAAAGGGCGCGACCTCGTAAAAAAAAATATATAAAAATAAAAAGAATAAAAAAAATGGTATGTCCATAAGCAAAATGGGCACGGATGAAAACCCGAAAGGGCTCCGTGAGTAAAAACAGCAGGGCTACCGGCGAGTGTTTGTGAAAACCTGAAAGGGCGCAACCTCATTAAAGGATACTTATAGGGTCCTCTCGACCTTGTAAGGAGAAACCACTCGCGTGAGATCCTTACGACTCACAAGGGAGCAACACACTTAGGGATCCCCACGATTCCTAAGGAGAAAATACACTTGCGAGATCCTCACGACTCGTAAGGAGAACTCTCTTATGGGACCCTCACGGCTCATAAGAGTTGAAAGTCTTAAGTTACAGAGACCTAAACCTGTACTTAAGCAACCCCCACAACTTCCGATATTGCCCTACAAGTGGCTCAATACTGACCCTTGTATACAATCCACGGGCGCGAATAAAAATATTTCCCTAGCCAGGTCCCATCCGTGACTGGGGATATATGCACATGATGAACAACCCTTATAAGTCTCTCAACTTACAAAGAGAAAACCCTCTTGTAGGATCCTTACGACTTACAGAGGAACATACACTTAAGAATCCTCACGATTCCTAAGGAGAAAATACACTTACAAGATCCTCACGACTTGTAGGGAGAAATACCTTTGTGAGACCCTTACGGCTCATGAAGTTAAAAGCCTTAGACGACAGGATCCTAACCCTGGTCGCTAATCCACCTTTGTTCAATATCGACAGAGGCAGATGATGATTCGCTCCTGGCAATATCCCAGTTGTAGCGGTGCTGATGCCGAAATCGGTTTACAGCGAAAAGCCAATAGGCCGCACATGCGTACGAAATAGCCGAAATGATAGGGCAACTTGCAAAGCAGCAAGTAAAAATGTATGCATACGAAATAGCCGAAATGATAGGGCAACTTGCAAAGCAGCAAGTAAAAATGTATGCATGCAAAATAGCCGAAATGATTGGGTAACTCGCAATAAAAAGCAGCGAGTAAAAATAAAGTAAATAGCCGAAATGATTGGGCACCGCGAAAAATAGCCGAAATGATTGGGCAATCGCGACCTTCGCGATATAAAAGCTGAAATGATAGAGCATCGCGGAGATAAAAAAAATGAATGATAAATCTTTGGCCCTACAGTTAAGATCACATCGATCCCTGTATACAATCCAAGGGCGTAAACAAAGAGAGAACCATACTTTCCCAACAGGCTTCGCCAGAAGACGAAGCCAAATTTCGACGGTTCAGTCCAACTCCGAAGAAACCAGTGTCTTTAGCAAACTCCTCGACTCACGGATACAAACACTCCTTGACGAGAGCCTCCTGATCCGCGTCGACTCGCAGAGCCACCAGTGCCTCCGTGGGAAATCCTCGACTCGTTTCAAACCCCAAGGAAACAAATAATCCTTGGCGCTTGGGAAACAAATAATCCCTAGCAAGTTCCTCGACTCACGGATACAAACACTCCTTGACGAGAGCCTCCTGATCCGCGTCGACTCGCAGAGCCACCAGCGTCTCCATGGGAAATCCTCGACTCGTTTCAAACCCCAAGGAAACAAATAATCCTTGGCGCTTGGGAAACAAATAATCTCTAGCAAATTCCTCGACTCACGGATACAAACACTCCTTGACGAGAGCCTCCTGATCCGCGTCGACTCGCAGAGCCACCAGTGCCTCCGTGGGAAATCCTCGACTCGTTTCAAACCCCAAGGAAACAAATAATCCTTGGCGCTTGGGAAACAAATAATCCCTAGCAAGTTCCTCGACTCACGGATACAAACACTCCTTGACGAGAGCCTCCTGATCCGCGTCGACTCGCAGGGCCACCAGCGTTTCCGTGGGAAATCCTCGACTCGTTTCAAAACCCAAGGAAACAAATAATCCTTGGCGCTTGGGAAACAAATAATCCCTAGCAAATTCCTCGACTCACGGATACAAACACTCCTTGACGAGAGCCTCCTGATCCGCGTCGACTGGCAGAGCCACCAGTGCCTCCATGGGAAATCCTCGACTCGTGTCAAACCCCAAGGAAACAAATAATCCTTGGCGCTTGGGAAACAAATAATCCCTAGCGAACTCCTCGACTCACGGATACAAACACTCCTTGACGAGAGCCTCCTGATTCGTGTCGGCTCGCAGAGAAACTAGTATCTCCGCGGGAAATTCCCGATTCGTCTCAACATGCGAATGAAGCCTCAGGCAGCAAGGACTAAAAAACTTGCTTCCTGAACAATGGGACCCTGCAAGTCAATCCAAAATGGTCTCTTGCATACTATTCACGGGTCTCATTCTCCAAAGTCGAATTTCGATGAGGAGAGAAACAACCGCTTGCGAGTCCTCTCGACTCGTAAGAGGGAAAATTCTCTTATAGGATCCTTACGACTTATAAGAGGAAACCACACTTAGGAATCCTCACGATTCCTAAGGAGAAAGTCCACCTACGAGATCCTCTCAATCCGTAGGGAGAAGAATCTCTATGAGACCCTCACGGCTCATGGAGTTGAAAAGTCTTAGGCAGCAGATCCGAACCTGCGGCCTAAGCCATCGTTATTTCTTAAGAAAGTCAGGATACTCGTTCTAATCATCCGTCAACCATGGTTACTAAGGTGGCATGCTGATAATGAAAGAAAGAAAAGACGGAGAAAATGACACATTACAAAAAAAAGTGTATCTTTTATTCATAAACTTGATTGGATACAGGATACATTATGTCAAAGAAGAGAAAATATATAGATACATTCTTTTATCTACAATTACAAACGATAAAAAGAAGGGTAGCTACTAAGGAGGAAGTGTCTTTAGTAAATTCACAAGTTGCTCTCGCACTTCTTTCAGCGCCTCCTCCTGAGCGGCTGCCGCGGCCACCTCCGCTTCCACCCGGGCTCGCTGCTGCAAGAAAGATGAAAGTTGCTCCTCCGCCGCCTTCTGGGCTGCTTCCTGGCTGGGTGCATCTCGCTCGACAACATCAAGGTGTTGCCTCAATGATAACCCTTCAGAAAGACATTGCAGGAGTCCCTCAAAGACAACCTTCAGCCGTGCGGCGTTGGCCTCCACCCGAGCATGCAGTTGGGCAGACTTGCTCGAAGTCTCACCTCGCTCCTTACGCCTTGAAATGACTTCTTGTTCGAGGTGGTGGAAGTAAGGAGCGCTCTGCTCAATCCACGCTGTTCTTTGATTACTGGCAGCCAAGGCCTCGGGAGCGGGACGCAGCGACTCCAACCGATGCAGGCGGGCCTCGATCTCCCTGCTATGGTTAACCCAAGATGCGATGATACCCTCGTCATGAAAGTTCACAAGTATTGCTAGCATCGGGTTAACCACCATAGAGAAGTCAGCGGCGGATGTAGGAGTTTCAACGTCGAGTTCCTCGACGTAGTCACTCAACATGCGCAAACTATTCGCGGTGCCTTTTGAAGACAGACTCCTCAGATAAGGACCCGCCGGCATTATAATGCGAGGTTCGAAGGACGCCGAGACTGGAACGACAGCTGAAAAGAAACAAGATATGGTCAGATAACAGTTCAGAAATAAAAAGGGGGGATTTATCAATGTGATAGTCGCTGTACCAGCTGAGGTAGGTGGCAGGGCCGGAAGGGTTGGCAGCGCAGCTCGTCTTTCATCCCCTCCTTCGATTTGTAACACTGCAGTCGAGACAAAAAAGGGGGGGGTTTAGAAATAATCCTATCAATGAAGAAAGAAGGATGTCATTAGAAATCATACTCACCAACGCCACCAGAGGAAGAAGCAAGCTCGGATGGGAAGGAGAAGTGTGGGAGCAACATCTGGTAAAGATGGTCAAAAAGTACTCCTGAAAAGACATAACAGCACGACTTCAGTACATACACTATACATCTGAAAGATAAGACTAATAAGTTGCAAACCCATACCTTCCAACATCTTAGATGGTATGAGGGAGGGTTGAGAGGCGACCACCGCCAAGACAGTCGTTGAAGGCGCTCCTTCAAGCAGTGGGGCATCAGCGCTGGCTGCGCCTGCGTTACAAGAAAGATGAACTTGTCAGAAAGGATTGTAAAATAAGAAAGACAGCAACCTAAGGTTTACATGAGGAGCTCCCGGCCGAAACAGAAGCGACTCTCTCTTCTATCGACATGAGGCCACCGCCCGTAGCCTCATCACCCGACTCGATGGGGACCGTCGTCGTGCTACCGTGACCAGGAGACGGCAGGAGATCGTAAGCAGGGAGGGCAATGATTGGAGCGTTGCCGGATTCTTGGAAGGAAGCGGCTGACCCTTCCCTAAGAGTCATACCCATCTCACCCGCAACTACTTCGAGCTCCGCCGTCTCCATCGGCTCATCTACTGTCACCCCGAGGTCGCCGGCCTCAAGCGCCTCGTCCGCTACCACCCTCGATTCAGTTGTAATGATCATTTCATCTGCCGCCACTTCAGGCTGGGCATTGATGAGCCTCTCAGCTGTAGACCCCTCAACCTCTATCTCGGGCCCCGAAACCTCGACGATGTTGCCCACTGTCGGCTCGGGTTCGGCAGGCACCACCTCCTCTGTTCCCATGGGAACAACGGTCTCCGCCTCACCCTTGGTCGGACTTGGCCCTGCAAAATAATATATGTAAGAACCGTCGGCATTATAACTTTCACAATAAAAATTCTGAAAGAAATGTTACCTGAAGTGGACTTATCATTTGCGCTTCGAGCGGCGCGCGCTACTTGTCTGCGAGCAGTGGATAGGGCGACAGGGGCCTCTTCGGAAGGAGTTGTTCCCCTCCGAACGGCGGCGCGCAGGACTGCGATGTCCTGGCACTGAGATTCGGGGCAGATGCTAATTGGTGCTATCCGTCCACCTCTCCGAAGATGCCAAGTTGATTTATGGCACCGTGTATCGAAGGTTTAGACGGATGCGTCCGATGTAGCAGACTTCGTCAGATTCCCCCTCGTTTGAGGGGTTTTTGATTGTGGGGACGCTCTTCCCTGCAGGCGCAAGCCCCCGCAGTTAATTACGCTACCGCATTGCGGTAACAACTTTCTCCTTCTCCAGATGGTCACTTCGTGTCGTGGGTGTTTGTTTTGTATTTTTGCTGCCCGTGGATTGTTTACGGAGACTGAGTTATGTCGTCGCCCGTAGGGCGTGGACTAGTCCAAATCCGTATTGTCTTAGATTTGGGTTTGGGGGTTTGGTTTGAGGATACGTCAGCCATACTCGAGGCTAAGATCAACTCAAACGTTTGTTAAGGATACGTCAGTCTAACTTTGAGACTAAGATCAACTTAACGGGATCGTTTAGATCCGATAAAGGAGCGTTTGGGCTCTATTGTTCCAGTTTAGGGACATAGTGGTCCATCATATGTATGGCCGTCGGGACCCGTCACCTCTCTGACGACATTGAAGGATTACAACGACGGATGTCAGAGGAGTTCAGAGATGTACCCTCGAGCCAGAGTTAATTAGGGGGATTCATAGTTCAGTCTGTTTGAAGGTTTAAGGATACGTTAGTCATCTTTGAGGCTAAGATCAACTTAAACGGGACCGTTTAGATCCGACAAAAGAGCATACGGGGCTCTATTGTTCTAGTTTAAGGACATTGCGGTCCATGGGTAGTTTAAGGACGTTGCGGTCCATTGTTAGTTTTAAGACATCTCGGTCAAAGTTAAGGACGTCGTATTCCATGGGTTTAAGGACCCCACAGTCCATTGTTAGTTTTAAGACATCTCGGTCAAGGTTAAGGACGTCGTAGTCCATGGGTTTAAGGACCCCACAGTCCATTATGTGCTCTGGATGCTTCACACGGGTTCACTGCCGTGCTCTGCGAGGACCAGGCTCCGCTCTGGATATTTTCCACGGGGTCAAAGAGTGACATTATCCGCGTTCCACGTAACCAGGAATTTTGCATTAAACACGGGTTTAAGGACCCCACAGTCCATATCAATGTGTGGTCGTCGGGGCCCGTCACCTCTTTGAAGACATTGAGGGATTACAATGCCAAGTATCAAAGGAGTGAAGAGATGTACCCTAGAACCGGAATGGCTTAAATAGTCTTTGACCCAATTTGGGATCAAGACCAATTAATTATGTTATGAGCCCATTGGCCCAGTTAATCACAAATTGAGGACTTATGGCCATCTTGGGCTAAGTCCAATCAGGAGAGGCTTTGCCTCTATCCATTTAGCCAATTGGGCCAAAGCCTAGTGTTAAACACTACAGAGCAATCAGTGTTGAACACTGGGAATGAGGTTGACAAGTTAGTGTTTATCATTAAAAGATAATTGGTGTTAAACACCAGCAACAAGGCTTTTCAAATTAGTGTTAAACACTAAAACGGATCAGTGTTGAACACTGGCAACAGAGCCCAGATTAGTGTTAAACACTAAGGTAGTCAGTGTTGAACACTGCAAATAAAGCTTTTTGATTAGTGTTGAACACTAAGGCCCAGCAGTGTTTTAACACTGGGTTCGAGAGTTTCAATTTAGTGTTAAACACTAAGGCAAGAGGGGTCACGTGGCGACACGTGAGAGCGCCCTCCCTTCATTTGTTCTGCTGAGATTATCGCGTCTTTCAGAGCATCACGTGCCATCACGTGATGGGCATTCAAATGCTTATACGTTAAAGCTTCTGCCTAGGGTCACGTGGGTCACATGGGGCACTGCTTCAAGGGGCTTTCTGTAGATCTTTTGGGGGGGGGTCACGTGGTGACACGTGACCCTGCCTCTATGTATGTTTTAGAGGATCTGTTAATCTTTTCCAGGAATTAAATTCCTCGTAGGGTTAAACCCTGACAATAATTTCAGAGGAATTAAATTCCCACTTTCTGTTAAGTTATGATCAAGGGAATTAAATCCCCGCTGTTCCAACAGAACTAGGTTCTTAATTAGGGTTAAACCCTGTCTCTTTTTGTTCTGAAGGAATTAAATTCCCATAACACAGGGTCAAGCCCTAGTTTTATTTTAAAGGAATTAAATTCCTATAGTTCTGTGAGAATTAAATTCTCGTGCTTCCATTCCCTCTCTATGTTTTGGATCTGCATGGCAGGATCTCGACCCATTGAGAATTAAATTCTCAACCTCAAGGGGAGATGTGCACTTTGCAGATCCTCTATCAAAGAGAGAAGAAATATTTTCTTCAGAGTTAAACTCTGTTGAGAATTAAATTCTCTTTCTTTCAAAAAGCCTTCCCTTTCTTACCTAGGGTTTTCTTTTGCAGAAGATCCAAATTCCTCAAAGTATCAAGGCTCTCTCCCTTTTCTTCCCTCTGCGTATCTCTCTTTTTTTTTGTGTCTCTTGGCTCCTATTTATAGGAGAAGCAGCCGAATCAATTAGTTTTTGACGAATCTTCATTGAGAGGTTTGATTTGCATCCATCATTCGTTTTTGACCTTTGGATTATTGGGTGAATTTTATTCACCATTGGATTTCAAGTCCCGGGATTCTCCTTTGTTATTTCGGTTAGATTTAAAGGGGAAATCTTTCCAAACCCGAGATTTTCCCATAGATAAATGATATTCAATCATCTTTAAATCTTTAATTCGATTGGTTCCAGATAATCGCTTTCCTTTGGAAAGATTCGAATCTCTTTCAGAATTTAATTCTGTCAACGAAATGGGCTTTGAAAGCCGGTCACGTGTGACCACGTGACCCATGGTCACGTGTGGGCACGTGACCCCCTTTGGAATGAGCCTTCTTCTTTCTTTCTGCGCTTTGCTTTCTGTTCTCTGTTTAACCGTCACGTGCCACCACGTGACCCCTGGTCACGTGTGAGCACGTGACCCTTGTCTGGACTCTTTTTCTTGATTTAACTGGAGAACAATTCTGATGTTTTGAGCATCACGTGTCAACACGTGACCCTGGTCACGTGGGAGCACGTGACCTCTTCTGAAGCTTTTTCCTTGATTTGATCAGGAAGCGTTGGGTCTTTGCTGCTGCTTTTAAATGTCACGTGCCGACACGTGACCCAGGTCACGTGGGAGCACGTGACCCTTACTGAAGCCCCTCTCTTTGATGTAGTTGGGAAGCTGAACTTGCTTTGCCGGTACTTTTGGGTGTCACGTGCCAACACGTGACTGCTGGTCACGTGTAAGCACGTGACCCTCTTCTGAAGCTTTTTCCATAAGCTTTCCTGATTTTAAATCAGGAAACAAATGCCCCCACAGCGTTGTTCTCACGTGTCAGCACGTGAGTGCAACGCTGTCACCTCTTGCGACCGTTGGATTCCTTTAGGGATCTGGGGAGATGAAACGTTTCCATTGCCTTCTATAAATACCTCTGTCTCTTCATAGGAGCCTTCACTTTGCTCATCTTCTTCTTCTGAGAACTTTTTCCTTGAGAATTTAATTCTCGCTTCCAGAGCTTAGTTCTCTGTCTTTTCAGAGTTTAACCTTGTTCGAAAAGAATTCTTTTCCTCAGGTAATGTTCTTGGACAAACGATGGACCTTCTCATTCCTCTGGATTTTAAATCCAAAACAAGGGTTTTTACCCTTTTTTCTTCCTGTTTTTCCATAAGAACATGAAACCGTTTAACCTTCAAACTGTAGATCTCTTAGGGTTTAGATGATCTTTGGGGAGATGATGATGGCGTTTCAACTCCATGGAATTTAATTCCATCCAAAAATATTTTTGGGAATTTAATTCCCTTTTCTTAATAAGGAATTTTAATTCCGATGAAGGACTTGATTTCTTCACGCGGAGGCTTCCTGGGGTCTCTTGGCCTGAGGTTGTTCTCCTGCAATTAATGGAACATGAGTTTTCTAATGATTCTCATGACCTTTATTTCAGGTATCATGGATGCCCATCTGTATGGTCTTGACGAGATCATTTCCTATGGGAATATTCGTGCACTGGGCCGCAGTCAGAACCAGGAGTTCACCGATGCTCAATGTGCCGAGATCATGAGCCGCTTTGACGAGTACAACCATCGGCTACTCCCCCGTCGCTCTTCTCTTCTGAGGCTGATCGTGCTGGCGATCAGGGAGGCCCTCCCTTTATTCTGTGCTGGTGTGCCGCTTGGGGCATTGGACGCCGCCGAGGATAAAGTACACTCGGTGTATCTGATGCACTTGATCTCAAAGAGAAGGCGGGATAATCTCATTGATCTCCTGCATCAGATTTTTCAGCAATCAGCCATACTTGCCACCTACCGGAGGGTAGAGGACATCCGCCGGGACCCCGATGCTTGTGATCGTGAGAGGAAGCATACTCGGGAGGTTCGAAATGCTTGGAAGATCTTGAATAAAGTTAATTTTGAGTTTCTCAACCCATGCCCCGCATCTGAAGTTCTACCATTGTAAATGTGTCCTCTATATTTTGTATGAACCTCTTGAAGTATGAGTGACAAGTTTTATTATGTCTTTCCATGTTTGCATGCCTTTTCTCTGGGATTTTATCATTTTGCTACTGTTGTTGTTTGTGCTTTTAATATGCAGGGTACTACTCCATATATTTTCTTTTAAGTGTACATCAGGTTTAGGCCTCACGTGTTCTGCACGTGGGGTCCCTTGATGGGGCTGTTCACAAAATTTTCCCATGCCGTATTTTCAGTGCACAATATTTGATGCAGAGAAAGGGCCTTGGAAATAATTTCATCTCCTTGATTTTCGATGCCTTTCCTTTTTTGGGCCTTGGAAATAGCTTCACCATGCAAGATTTTCCGCGCACAGCACTTAGTGCATTTCCTTATATATGAGGCTATAGCTTCCTTTTCCCCTCACAAAGAGATTTATATTATTATTATATTTTTTTTTTATCTTGGAGTAACTTGTCTTGAGAAACGAACGAGCGCCATGGCCTGCAATCGCCCTCATGCTCGTCGACAGCCATGGGAAGTTCCTATTGAGGAGATGGTCTCCCGCTTTGCTGCTCGGTTGGTGGATCCCCTCCTTACCGACAACGAATGCGACTCAGCCATGCATGAACTCTCGATCCGTAGGGGGTCCCCCTCCCGATGGGTTCTCTCTGGCTCCGGATGATTCTCACGGCCGTGCTTGCCGACATCCCTCCTCACCCGGCGGAGATGACCCTGGCGATGCTCGACGCGGCAGAAGAAAAACTCGAGGGTTTTCATGAAGCGTGCCTGATTACTCAGGCTTTGAAGGATTGCTCGATTCATCTGCTGAGCCAGATCAAGGCCCGGCGAGCTATTATGTCTGCTTTCGCGGACGAACACGGCGCCAATCGATGGGGAGCGACTCCTCGTGAGAACCGTCGCTTTGACGTGCTGGAGAAAGCAGAGAGAGAGATGGAGAATTTTGTCTTCTGCTTCATTAACCCTTGTGCCGTTGATCCCATGTTTGGTGACCTTTTCCGTTAGCGTAGAACATTTTTAAATTAGACCTTCCTTTTTTACGCTTTATGCCGAAATTCCATGTAGGCTTGGTGCTAGCATGTATGTTTCCGCTTGCATAAATAAACTTTGTATTCTTCTCATGAGAACTTTCTTTAATTGCAAGTGCTATCATCACTTTCCTTTCTTGTTGCCTTTCACGTCAGGTGATGTGAGCGCGTTTTAGATCGATTATTCCCGTCGACTGGAAGCCCATTTATACGGTCTTGTAAATGTCTTGTTTCCAAGGCCGCGGTCACGAAAACGAGCTTACGTGGCCTGATAGAGCGACACGTAGCGAACATATTGTTGTGCGAGAAAAGGGCTCGGCCGTAAATTTTCGGAAAGGGTATTGGCTTCTAGGGCGCTGAGCGAGCTTCAGGCCAGCCTCACAGCCAAGGCCAACAAAGCATACGAACTCTAGCGGGTGCTTCAGGAGTCCATAAAAGAGGTGGTGGCTCTCGATAAGGCTGCCATGTTCACTCGTGAGAGGGTCGAGGCTCATAAGGCCACTGAGAAAGAGCTCGAAGCTCGGCTCACTTCGTATCAGGCTCAGCAAGCTCAAGCGGAGGCTCGTCTTTTGGAGATCTTGCGTCATGAAGCCGTGGTCCAACAAAAGCAGGATGAGCTGACCAAGCTGCTGAATCGCCCGTCGGCTTGAAACATTTGTATCTTTTCCTTCCTTTTTGTACATACTCATGGATGAGAGTATTTTCTTTTTGTTTCTTTCATGAATTGTACTTTGTATCCATTTTGGTTTATGAATAAAAGATACATTTTTTTTCAATGATGTGTCTCTTTTTCATTGAATGTATTCTGCGGATATTCTATCTTGATCTCCTTGCAGGACAGCAATGGCTCAGGATTCAGGGTTAAGATCTGCTTCCTAAGGCTTTTGCATCTTATGAGCCACGAGGGTCTCATAAAGGGTTTTTCTCCCTACAGGTCGAGAGGATCCCATAGGTGTGAGTTCTTCTTAAGAATCGTGAGGATTCTTAAAAGGGTTTTCCCTTGAGAGTCGTAAGGATCCCACAAGAGAGTTTTTCTTCCTTACAGGTCGTGAGGACTTGTAAGTGTTGGATGCGGTCACCCTTGTCCGTGTTTTACGGAGTTAGGGGTTTCTCCAGGTATTGTAGTTTAAAGACGTCGCGGTCAAGGTTAAGGACCTCATAGTCCGTGGATTTAAGGACTCCACAGTCCGATGTTAGTTTTAAGACATCACGGTCAAGGTTAAGGACCTCATAGTCCGTGGATTTAGGGACTCCACGGTCCGATGTTTGGTTGCAGGGACCCGTCACCTCTTTGAAGACGTTGAGGAATTACAACGCCAGGTATCAAAGGAGTGAAGAGATGTACCCTTAAACCAAGGCAGAATCCGTAGGGAATCGGGGTGGTTGATCGTTAGTTTTAAGACATCACGGTCGAGGTTAAGGACGTCATAGTCCATGGATTTTAAGGACTCCACAGTCCAGTATTTGCTCTGGATGCTTCACACGGGTTCACTGCCGTGCTTGGCGAGGACCAGGCTCCGCTCTGGACGTTTTCCACGGGGTCAAAGAGTGACATTATCCGCGTTCCACGTGACCAGGAATTTTGCACTAGATGCTTCACACGGGTTCACTGCCGCGCTCGGCGAGGACTAGGCTCCGCTCTGGATGCTTCACACGGGTTCACTGCCGTGCTCTGCGAGGACCAGGATCCGCTCTGGACGTTTTCCACGGGGTCAAAGAGTGACATTATCCGCGTTCTACGTAACCAGGAATTTTGCACTAGATGCTTCACACGGGTTCACTGCCGTGCTCGGCGAGGACTAGACTCCGCTCTGGACGTTTTCCACGGGGTCAAAGAGTGACATTATCCGCGTTCCACGTGACCAGGAATTTTGCACTAGATGCTTCACACGGGTTCACTGCCGCGTTAGGCGAGGACTAGGCTCCGCTCTGGACGTTTTCCACGGGGTCAAAGAGTGACATTATCCGCGTTCCACGTGACCAGGAATTTTGCACTAGATGCTTCACACGGGTTCACTGCCGTGCTCGGCGAGGACTAGGCTCCGCTCTGGACGTTTTCCACGGGGTCAAAGAGTGACATTATCCGCGTTCCACGTGACCAGGAATTTTGCACTAGATGATTCACACGGGTTCACTGCCGCGTTAGGCGAGGACTAGGCTCCGCTCTGGACGTTTTCCACGGGGTCAAAGAGTGACATTATCCGCGTTCCACGTGACCAGGAATTTTGCACTAGATGCTTCACACGGGTTCACTGCCGCGTTAGGCGAGGACTAGGCTCCGCTCTGGACGTTTTCCACGGGGTCAAAGAGTGACATTATCCGCGTTCCACGTGACCAGGAATTTTGCACTAGATGCTTCACACGGGTTCACTGCCGCGTTAGGCGAGGACTAGGCTCCGCTCTGGACGTTTTCCACGGGGTCAAAGAGTGACATTATCCGCGTTCCACGTGACCAGGAATTTTGTTGATTATATCCGCATTTCACGGAGTTGGGATTTGACTCTCTGTGGGAGTACATCGTCGAGTCATGGAATTGGGAGTTGCTGCTGTTCCGCTTTGCTTGATGATGTGTCCGCTGTGACGAGACGAGTGTTGAGATGATCTCTAGGTTATTTGTGACCCGTCGAGATTCAGCTTCTTCTTCTAATGAAACCTGGAGAGGAGGAGTGCGACTCCTTCTTTGTTTGTGCCCCTGGATTGTATACAGGGATTGATGTAGCATCACCTGTAGGGCAAAGAGGTTTCATTTTTCCATCATTTCTTTTATTCTTTCCGCGATGCTCTATCATTTCAGCTTTTATATCGCGAAGGTCGCGATTGCCCCATCATTTCGGCTATTTTTCGCGGTGCCCAATCATTTCGGCTATTTTTCTTTTTACCCGCTGCTTTTTATTGCGAGTTGCCCCATCATTTCGGCTATTTTTCATGCATACATTTTTACTTGCTGCTTTTTATTGCAAGTTGCCCCATCATTTCGGCTATTTCGTAGGCATGTGTGGCTTGCTAGCTTTTTCGCCGCAAGCTTGGATTTTAGACACCGATTTCAGCATCAGCACCGCTACAACTGGGATGTTGCCAGGAGCGAATCATCATTTGCCTCTGTCGATATTGAACAAAGGTGGCTCAGTAAACAGGGTTAAGGGTCCTGTCGACCAAGGCTTTTGACTTCATGAGCCGTAAGGGTCTCACAAAGGTATTTCTCCCGACAAGTCGTGAGGATCTTGCAGGTGTATTTTCTCCTTAGGGATCGTGAGGATTCCTAAGTGTATGTTCCTCTGTGAGTCGTAAGGATCCTACAAGAGGGTTTTCTCCTTATAAGTCGAGAGGAATTATAAGGTTGTTCACCATGTGGGCATATCCCTAGTCACGGGTGGGACTTTGCTGGGGAAATGTTTTTTTTCGCGCCCGTGGATTGTATACAAGGGTCAGTATTGAGCCTCTTGTAGGGCAATATCGAAGGTTGTGGAGGATTTGCTTAAGAAAAGGTTTAGGTTTCTGTAACTTAAGACTTTCAAATCTCATGAGCCGTGAGGGTCCCATAAGAGAATTCTCCTTACGAGTCGTGAGGATCTCGTAAGTGTACTTTCTCCTTAGGAATCGTGAGGATCCCTAAGTGTGTTGCTCCTTTGTGAGTCGTAAGGATCTCACGCAGGTGGTTTCTCCTTACAAGGTCGAGAGGACCCTACAAGTGTCTTTTAACGAGGTTGCGCCCTTTCGGGTTTTCACAAACACTCGCCGGTAGTCCTGCTGTTTTTACTCACGGAGCCCTTTCGGGTTTTCATCCGTGCCCCTTTTGCTTATGGACATACCGTTTTTTTTTATATTCTTTTTCTCTTTTTTTTTTACAAGGTCGCGCCCTTTCGGGTTTTCACGAACACTTGCCGGCAGCCCTGCTGTTTTTACTCACGGAGCCCTTTCGGGTTTTCATCCGTGCCCATTTTGCTTATGGACATACCGTTTTTTTTATCATTTTTTTTATCTTCTTTTTTTTTATCCATCTCGTCGGTCTAAGGATGCTGCGGTAATAGTTTAGGGACGTTTCGGTCCATCGTTAGTTTAAAGACGTTTCGGTCCGATGTTAGTTTAAAGACGTTTCGGTCCGTTCGAAAAGAGGGCCAGCTACTACTCTTTGAGCTTTAGGAAGATAGCGAGCGGACATAGTCGTCGTCATCTATCATTGACCTAGGCTGTGGCTCATTAAGCGTAGTATTTCTTTAGGAAGCGGCCGTTTATTGGCCTGAAAGGCCTTTCACCATGCATGTCCATGAGTAGATAGGCTCCACCCTGGTAGACCTTATCTATGATGTACGAGCCTTCATAGTTCGGCTCGAATTTTCCCCGCTTGGCACGATTGGGGATCATAGGTCTTTTGACCACTAGTACGAGTTCGCCTTGGCGGAATGTCCTCGGCCTGGTCAATCTTTCGTACGAGCGCGTCATCTTTGCTTTGTAGGCTTCTAGATGTTGTTGCGCTATGAGCCGGGTTTCATCGAGGGCATCAAGCTCCTCAAGCCGAAGGTGAGCATTTTCTTCGTCCGTCAGCTCGTAGTGGACTGCCACTCGTAGAGAGGGTAACTCTATCTCAAGGGGGAGCACTGCTTCCGTCCCAAATACCAACGCGTACGGCGTTGTGTTCGTGGCCGTCTTGAATGTAGTTCGATAATCCCAAAGGGCTTCTTGCAGCCTTTCGTGCCAGTCTCTCTTATTCCTAGAAACGGTCTTTTTTATGATCTTCGTCAAGGTCTTATTGAAGGCCTCGGCCAGACCGTTAGCTTGTGGATTGTAAACCGAAGAATATCTCCAGTCTATATTGTGCTGTTGTGCGAAGCGGCTAATCTTATGGCTTCGGTAGGCCGGCCCATTATCGGAGATAATCCGCCGTGGAGTTCCGAACCGATAGATGACGTGCGTCTTGAAGAAATGGAGGATATTCTCCGTCTTCACTTCCTTCAGTGGTACTGCTTCTGCCCATTTGGAGAAGTAATCAGTTGTCGCCAGGATAAAACGGTGTCCCCGGGATGATGCTGGCTCAATGGGGCCGACTATGTCAGTCCCCCACATTTCGAACGGCCAGCTAGCTACCGTTGGATGCAGTGGATTCGGATGTTGGTGGATGAAGTCTCCATGAATTTGGCACGAGTGGCATTGCTTCGCATACTCGAGGCAGTCCTGGATCATCGTGGGCCAGTAGTAACCCATCCGTTTAATTTTTAACTTCATCTTTGGGCCTGCTTGGTGAGAACCGCAAAGTCCGTCATGAACTTCCTGAATGACTCTTTCTGCTTCGTCAGGTCTTAAGCATCTCAGCCATAGAGAATCAAACGATCTTTTGTATAGAATATCGTTGACGAAAGCGAAAGATAGAGCTCGTTTCATGAGCTGATGTCTTGAGGACGCTTCTTTGGGCATTCGGTGGGACTTAAAGTAGTCTATGAAAACTTCCCTCCAGTCTTCGGCCTTCTCATGGTCTTTTATTTGTAGGGTCGTCTGCTCAGTCGCTCCCTTTTCTTCGCATGATTCCGGAGATATTTCTACCGGGGCGAGCACTCGACGGCTTTGTACCACGATTCTGACGTCATCGAGGTTCTCGTCAGCCAGTTCTTTAGCAAGTTTAGCCAACGCGTCTGCTTTGCTGTTTTCTGCGCGCGGTATGTTCTCCAAAGTATAGGAGGGAATTTGGGTCAATAGTTGTTGCACCCTTTCGCCGTACTTCACCAACTCCGGCTTGCACGTTTGGTAGTCACCATTTACTTGACTAACGACCAGCTGAGAATCCCCGTATATAAGGAGGTCTTCAATTCCCATGTCGATGGCGATCTCGAGGCCTGCTATCAGAGCTTCGTATTCAGCTTCATTGTTTGTCCTCGGCTCTGTTAAGGAGAAGGCGAAGCGCATTATCCCTCCTTGTGGAGTTGCAAAGATGAGGCCTATCCCCGATTTGATCATTGGGATACCTTGTTTCTGTTTCTTTATGGAGGACGCTCCATCGAAATAGAGTTCCCATCGGGTGCTTCCGCCTCTAATCGCATCAAATGCATGCTCGTCCGGCAAATCACAGTTCAGAGGAGAATCGGCCGGTATCGGGTGCTCAGCGAGGAAGTCGGCAATGGCCTGGCCTTTCACTGCCTTGAGAGGTTGATACGTTATCGAGAACTCCATCAAGAGCAGGGCCCACTTAGCGAGTCGTCCCGTCAATATGGCTTTCGACATCAAGTATTTAAGGGGATCTACTTTTGAAATGAGACGGACTTCATGTGCCAACGCATAGTGCCTGAGCTTCGTTATCGCGAAGATTAACGCCAAGCAATGTTTTTCAATGGGAGAGTAGTTGCTTTCTGCCCCCAGTAGAACTCGACTTAAGTAATAGAGTGCCCTCTCTCTCCCCTAATCGTTCTCTTGTGCCCATAACGCGCCCAAGGAACCTTCGAGGGCGGTCGTATAAAGAATGAGGGGTTTTCCCTTGACCGGCGCGGCCAACACCGGAGGGTTCTGCAGGTACTGCTTGATCTCGTCTAGTGCACCTTGACATTTGTGATCCCAAGCGAATGGAGTTTCCTTTTTCATCAGGTGGCTGTAAGGACGGCATTTGCCCGAAAGATTAGCGATAAACCGCCGGATGTATGCGAGCTTCCCTTGGAGAGACAGCAACTGCTTGAGGGTTCTTGGCGGAGGCATTTCCATGATCGCCTTAATCTTTGACGGATCTATTTCAATACCTCGGTGTCGAATTATGAATCCCAGAAATTTGCCCGAGGAGACTCCAAACGCGCATTTGAGGGGATTCATTTTCAAATTATATTGCCGAAGGCGTCGAAATACAGTCTCCAGATGCTTTAAATGATCTTCGTATGACATGCTCTTTACTACGAGGTCATCGATATAGCACTCGACGACGTCGTGTATGAGGTCATCAAAGATCTTTGTCATGGCCCTTTGATAGGTAGCGCCAGCGTTCTTTAGACCAAAGGGCATAACCCTGTAGCAAAATATACCCAAAGGGGTGCGGAAAGCGGTGTGCTTCTGGTCTTCGGGATGCATCTTTATCTGATTGTATCCTGACGAACCATCCATAAAGGAGAAAACCTCGTGAGTGGACGTGTTATCTATCATTAGCTCGGTTACTGGTACTGGGAAATCATCCTTTGGACAGGCTTTATTGAGATCCCTGAAATCCACGCATATGCGTACCGTCCCATTCTTCTTCATTACCGGGACGATATTGGCGATCCAGTCGGGATATTGGACTTCTTGGATAAATCCAGAATCGATCAGCTTCTTGACTTCGGCGTTGATGCTCATCTCAAGCTCGAGTCGCATCCTCCTTGGCGCCTGCTTGACTGGCTTGATATCTGGGGATATTGCTAATCTATGCACAGCGATCTCCGGATCTAATCCTGGCATCTCGGAGTAGTTCCACGCGAAGCAGTCTTTATGCCGTAGAAGCACGTTCTTTAACGCAGCCACCCTCTCTTCGGATAACAGCTCGCTGACAAATGTCGGTCGCGGGTCGTCTGCCGATCCCAACTCAATCTTCTTGAGGTTATCTGCAGTAGTATGTATACCATCTTCCAGTTCTTTCGGAGCGGGCGGAAATTCCGAGATCACCTCATCATCGCTGTTCTCAAAGCACCGGGGAAGGTCATCTACGTTCTCGGGCTCTTCTCCTAATATCGTAATCGTATAACAAGTGCGAACCCGCTCCCCGGACTGAGGTGGACCCGGTTCTGCTCTTGCGGCCTTGGGCTCATGCTTTTGCGGCGGCGTTACCTTCCAGCCGTCGGATAAAGCGAATCTGCCCCGTTGGTACTGGTCCTCGACCCAGTTCTTGAAGGTGAAGCAGTCTTCGGTAGGATGTCCTATGGCTTGGTGATAAGAGCAATAACTCAGATGAGAAGCCTTGTTAGCTTGCTCAGGATGTCTAGACTCTGGAAGCGTGATCATTTGATGTTTTATAGCGAGGTTGAGTAACCTCTCCGTCTTGTCTCGGGGGAAGGAGTACGCTCGACTCATCTTCTTCATAAGGGACAAACCCGAGCCGCTTCTTGATTTATTTCCGTCTCTGCGTCGGGCCTTTCGTACAACGGATTGACGAGGACAAGCATCTTTGTCTTTTGCAGCACGTTGAAATAGACGTTGCGTCCTGGCCTTCTCGTAGATGGCCATTTCGCGGTTGTGGTCTTCCCGAGCTTTCTGACCCACTTTCCTGATAGGCTTGCCCATTCGTTCGTCAAACGACGGACTCGGCGCTTTAATCGCGGGGTCTAGTTTTGATGGGGGGTTGGCATCTCCTGACAGGGCGTCCTCCTCTTCATCAAAGGTATATATAGCGTAGCTGCTGTGAGCCCGTTCCCGTTTTCCGGCTCTTGCGTATCCAAGCCCGAGTGTTTCCATCTTCCCGTTGGGCAATTTGCGTTGAGTCCCGGGGACATCCCAAATCCTGTTGTAGAACCGAGCCTGCCGAACGGTCTGTTCTAAGGGTACTCCTTGGCGCTTCAATAGCTTCTTTAATCCATTTGTATAGTATCTGGGCAGACGGATGGGTTGGAGCCTGTCAAGTGTAGCATCCGCGCCATGCCAGATCTCTTTCTCTATTTTCGACTCTGAGGATCGGTAGAATAGGATCACCTTCTCACCCCTTTGCCTGGGAGGGACGTAAAATGTTTGCAGGTCCTGCACATTATTAGCCTGAAGCGTGTCGAGATCCTTGTAGTGTTCTCGCGGTACCATAGTGATTTGCAAACTATGGTCATCGCCAGGGGGTGTTTGTATTGACAGCCGATTGGAGAACACGGCATTAATTTCATCTTCTGAATCACTTCCGAAGACCAACATGGGGGCGGGCGTCCCCAGGTTGTTGCGTTGAGATGGCCCTGCATAAACTATCTCTTCCTCTTCTTCGGTATCGCTTCCGAAGACAGGGATGGTGGCGGCGGTTTTGTTTTCCGGGTTGCGACACCTTTCTGTATCCTCGAAATCTGGCAAAAAGTACTTCGCATCTTCGTATTTGCGGACTTCGTTCACGGAAAATGGGTTTAACTCACCTGTTACGGTATACTCGAAACCATCCTTAAAGTACTTCATACACTGATGTTGTGTAGAAGGGATGATGTTGTATTCGTGTAACCAAGGACGACCGAGCAAGGCGTTGTAGCAGGTCTTGGCGTCAATGACATGGAATTTGATGTCCGTGACGAGAAGTCCAAAGCGTAATGTTAGTATCACAGATCCGAGAGTCCGTGACGATTGTGAATCGAAACCGGAGATAGTAATTTTGTCACGAGCGAGGTGTTGCACGCTCATGCAGATTTCCTTCAACACCCGAACATTAAGGAGATTGACAGAGGATCCATTATCCACCAGAATCTTTCCTATCTTGATATCATGGCAATATCCGGAGACATATAGGGGACGGTTGTGGTCGCACGTCCCGAGAAGGAGGTCTTCATCACCGAAAGTGATGTCGGCCGTATGCACTTCCTCCAGTTCATCCTTCATCTTTTCAGTGGCGAGGAAGGCTTGGAATTGCTCAGGTTCTTGTAACGCCTTAATTAGTGAGTCTCGCGCTTCTTTTGATAATAGGAGGGCATCGAGAATGCTAAGCTGAGAAGGTAGCTTCCTTAGGTGCGCGAGGATGTTATAGTCCACCTTGCCCTTCCTAGGAGGGTCTTTGGCAGCCAGCTCTCTCATGACTTGGTCATCTAAAGTGATATCTTCAGTGACCTTTTCCTTTCCCTTATCCTTTCTACCCACGGGCCCGAGATTCTTTTCTGGTAGTGTGCGATTGCGCAGCTGAATGTTCTCGCAGGCCTCCGATTTCTCCTCTTTCCCTAAAGCGGATTCTTTAAAGAGAGGGCCCAGAGCCATTTCTTCATCAGAGTCGCTCCCAAAGGTGAGAACTTGTGACCCCCCGGCGTTAACCATGTAACAGTTGCCAGTAGTTCTGTTGTGCCCATCGACGGTACTTCTTCGCTCCCGACGGCTCTTGCGTTTCATGCGCTTAACATGTTGCCGACGAGCAACATATCCTTGCCACCATATCTTAAAGGCGTCGCACTCCTCTGTGGGGTGTGATATTTTCCGGTGATATGTGCAATAATCAGAGTGCCTCTCCACCCCATCGTGTGTGTTTCCTTCCGAGGGCGGTAGCTTCATCCCCATTGACATGGCTTTGGCAAACCTTTTTCTCGTCTTGAATATCTTCTTGTCTACTTCGGATGCCTTTCGCTCTGGAAGTTCAACTCTTTCGTTCAGTTGCCCGCATTTGGCTCCTTCCGATGTGGCCATCTCACGCTCCTGGTCCGCTTTACATTTTAGACGAATCTTGTCTAGAAAAGCGTCGATCATTTCGTCTGTTGGCCATGCACGCTCTGGTACAGGCTCTGCCTCCAGCTTTTTAGTGCCAGGAGTTTTCCCATCATCGGTAAACGAGTGGGAGATTACGTTACAACTCGCCACATATCCTTCGGATTCATCCGACGAGCTCTCTCCATCATCTTCCTCTTGAAAGATGTGGTTGAGGAACTCTTGCAGTGTGACAGGAGTTCGCGCCTTTTGATTGTATTCTTCCAGCGCGTCGATTTGCTTCTGCAAGTTCGTGTGCTCGTTTCCAAGCTTCACGGGCTTCTTGGATTTCTTCTTCTTTTTCTTCGAAGATTTTGACGATTGGGCGTGAGTATTTGGGCTCTTATCGCGAGTCTTTGTAGTTGGGCGGCGCCTTAGCATCCCTTCGATAATTTGAGGTTCAAGAGGGTCCTTCCATTCGATCGCAGGGCACGCATGAAGGTCTCTCAGCATTCTTTTGGTTTTAGTTGATAGAACGACCTCCCATGGAGCTTCTTCAATAAAGGAGCAGGTTGCCCCCGGTGTATCTGCTTTCTTAGGAGTATGCGGTTGTGGTGGGTTCACCTTCCACTTTTCGGACAGTACAAACTTCCCCTGGAGGTACTGGTCTTCAATCCATCCTTTGAAGACGAAGCAATCTTCAATCGGATGGCCTACCGTTTGATGGTAAGGGCAATAGTTAGGGTTATTCACCTCGGTGGGTTGCGGCGGTCGCCTTGGATTTGGTAGGTTTATAAGTCTGTTGCGTATTGCCAGCTCGAATAACCGTTTCGTCTTGTCCCGTGGGAACGAGTAGGGACGCTTCATCTTCTCATTATAATACCGACGTCTTTCCTCCAGTTGATCTGCCGGTTTCGGGGCGTTAGGTTGCTGTTGGGCATTCGCAACAAAGGTTGCCCTTCCTTTACCCTTGTCATTCCGAGGTTCCGACTTCGGGGGAGGTGGTCTATGACCTATCTGGTCCATCTGAGCCAACTTGTCGATTAAAGCCTGGAATGTGGTTGGCTTAAAGAACATCATAAACTGGGAGATAGTTGCGTGGGGGTCTAGGGTTCCTACGAACATGCCCACTGCGGGTGCCTCCTCAATGCGTTGTTCACATCTCGACCACAAGTTCCGCCAGCATATAGCATACTGGACCCAGGTTTCGCCTGGTTTTACCCTGGCGTTAATCAGTGCAGTTATTGGAGTGCGTTCGCTGGCACTTGCGAATCGCTGAGTGAATAACAACTCCATTTCAGCGAACGTTTTGATAGAATCGTTCGGGAGTTCTGAATACCATTCGAACGCAGTTTCTGATAGGCTGCCCACGAACTGGCGGAGCAACAGTTTATCATCACCGCCGGTGTTACCGCAGAGGGCCCGGAACTGGGCGACATGTTGATGGGGGTTGCCGGTCCCCTTGTACACGTGGAATTTTGGTATCGTATAGCCTGGCGGGTATTTGATTTGGTCGTACCAGCTCGGATACGGCCGCCCCGTTTTCACGACTTGACCAGCTGCCTCAGTCACGTGATGAACCCGGATTTGCTGGGCTATGTAGTCTACCAAGTCAGCCTTAGAGATTGCATCCTCCTTGGCCGTTGAGAGGGCTGGTGGTGGATTTGACGTTTCTCCTCGGTCGTCTTCAAGAACGATTGGGGGATCCTCGGCGGGTAAGTCCTGCTGGATCATCATTCCTATCATATCTTGGAAGAGGAGGCCCATACGTTGTATGTTGGCCGCCTGTTCAGCAGCCTCTTTGTCCTTTTTCTCCAGTATCCGGCGAAGGAATTCAGTGTCGGTTTCTTCTTCCTGGCGCGCGTCTGAGGACGTTTCTGGGTTTTCTTTTGGCCCGGTAAGTGCGGCCATAGCATTCATCATTTCCTGAAGCTTTTGTTGCTGCTCCTGGGCTTTCGTCACGGATCGGGTTAGCGGTCGGTGGCCCGTAGAAGTGCGGCTTTCCTCCTTTCCAGAGGCCATGTAAATAGTGTGCACCACCATGCCCCCAGACTTAGGGCGTCTGGGCTCAGTGCTTTTAGCCGTCGTTGCATGCTGGGGGGTCTTCTCTGGCCTCCTCCTTTTATGAGCCGTGGAGGTTGAGGGGGCCGTTGAGGTGGGCGTCCAGACAACCTTTTGGGGTTTAGCCTGGTGACCAGCTTCCGGTTGGATTTTCAGCTTCTTGTGCTGGCGGGAGAAGTTTGGATCGACGATCGAGTCTCGGGCCTGTCGCCAAACCTTATAGATTTTGGAAGACAGCCGTTGAGGGGATCGGGGCTGTTCTGATTTTATTTCCACAACCTTTTTTAATGGGGGAGGAGACCTCTTCAGCATTGCAGTAGGAGAATTCCTTCGCACCTTATTTAGCATTTCGAAGCTGTTCCCAGTTGGAACAACAGCATTAACTTCTACCACCGGGGCTGATGGAGTCAACCCGGAGGGGGAGTTGCCCCCAGCCTTCCTTACTCGGTGCCAATGGCGACGTCGAGCGTGTCGAGCGGACGGCGTAGGGTCAGCGGTAAGAATGGTTTCGTCTTGCCCCTTGTCTGGGTGGGGGGTCGCTGTTGGTATTAGCCTGTCAAAGACCGATGTTCTTTGGGCAGCAGGAGCGGGAGCTGAAGCCGTCAATCTTGTAAAGACCGACCTTTTGGCCGGAGAAGCTGCCTTGACGACTTCGGGGGCAGGAGCGGCCACCTTCTTAGAAGCAGCCTTCTCTGAGATTGTAGGCCCCATGATGGGTTCGCAGGATTTCTGGCCCAATCTAGAGAAGACCGAGGCGTTGACGTTGGGCGACTCGTTGAGAGGAGCCGCGGCAGGGGTAAGACGATCAAAGACCGACTTCTTGAGAGCTTCCGTTGTCAGCACTGGAGCGGTGAAGTTTGTCGGCGGGAGCATGGTCCCAAAGAACAATCCTGTGGTGGCGCGAGTGACCTGTTCCACGGGCATTGTGAATAGCGAAGCAGCTTGGGGTCCGTAGGCTATACCTCCTGGCGAGGCAGAGCGTTGGTTGCAATTGCAGTCTGAGCAATTGGAGCATTTCGCAGAAGTAGAAGCCATCGATCCTTTGCTTTCTGCAATAAGCGAGACGCCGATTCTTAGTATCTTGAAACCCAAGGGCAACCAATAGCGAACCGCGATTGGTTCGCGAGTCACGACACACGAAGTGTGGAGTGGAAAGAGGAAAAGGTCCCACCGGGCGTGCCAGAATCTGTTCCCCTCCGAACGGCGGTGCGCAGGACTGCGATGTCCTGGCACTGAGATTCGGGGCAGATGCTAATTGGTGCTATCCGTCCACCTCTCCGAAGATGCCAAGTTGATTTATGGCACCGTGTATCGAAGGTTTAGACGGATGCGTCCGATGTAGCAGACTTCGTCAGATTCCCCCTCGTTTGAGGGGTTTTTGATTGTGGGGACGCTCTTCCCTGCAGGCGCAAGCCCCTGCAGTTAATTACGCTACCGCATTGCGGTAACAACTTTCTCCTTCTCCAGATGGTCACTTCGTGTCGTGGGTGTTTGTTTTGTATTTTTGCTGCCCGTGGATTGTTTACGGAGACTGAGTTATGTCGTCGCCCGTAGGGCGTGGACTAGTCCAAATCCGTATTGTCTTAGATTTGGGTTTGGGGGTTTGGTTTGAGGATACGTCAGCCATACTCGAGGCTAAGATCAACTCAAACGTTTGTTAAGGATACGTCAGTCTAACTTTGAGACTAAGATCAACTTAACGGGATCGTTTAGATCCGACAAAGGAGCGTTTGGGCTCTATTGTTCCAGTTTAGGGACATAGTGGTCCATCATATGTATGGCCGTCGGGACCCGTCACCTCTCTAACGACATTGAAGGATTACAACGACGGATGTCAGAGGAGTTCAGAGATGTACCCTCGAGCCAGAGTTAATTAGGGGGATTCATAGTCCAGTCTGTTTGAAGGTTTAAGTATACGTTAGTCATCTTTGAGGCTAAGATCAACTTAAACGGGACCGTTTAGATCCGACAAAAGAGCATACGGGGCTCTATTGTTCTAGTTTAAGGACATTGCGGTCCATGGGTAGTTTAAGGACGTTGCGGTCCATTGTTAGTTTTAAGACATCTCGGTCAAGGTTAAGGACGTCGTAGTCCATGGGTTTAAGGACCCCACAGTCCATTGTTAGTTTTAAGACATCTCGGTCAAGGTTAAGGACGTCGTAGTCCATGGGTTTAAGGACCCCACAGTCCATTATGTGCTCTGGATGCTTCACACGGGTTCACTGCCGTGCTCTGCGAGGACCAGGCTCCGCTCTGGACGTTTTCCACGGGGTCAAAGAGTGACATTATCCGCGTTCCACGTAACCAGGAATTTTGCATTAAACACGGGTTTAAGGACCCCACAGTCCATATCAATGTGTGGTCGTCGGGACCAGTCACCTCTTTGAAGACATTGAGGGATTACAATGCCAAGTATCAAAGGAGTGAAGAGATGTACCCTAGAACCGGAATGGCTTAAATAGTCTTTGACCCAATTTGGGATCAAGACCAATTAATTATGTTATGAGCCCATTGGCCCAGTTAATCACAAATTGAGGACTTATGGCCATCTTGGGCTAAGTCCAATCAGGAGAGGCTTTGCCTCTATCCATTTAGCCAATTGGGCCAAAGCCTAGTGTTAAACACTACAGAGCAATCAGTGTTGAACACTAGGAATGAGGTTGACAAGTTAGTGTTTATCACTAAAAGATAATTGGTGTTAAACACCAGCAACAAGGCTTTTCAAATTAGTGTTAAACACTAAAACGGATCAGTGTTGAACACTGGCAACAGAGCCCAGATTAGTGTTAAACACTAAGGTAGTCAGTGTTGAACACTGCAAATAAAGCTTTTTGATTAGTGTTGAACACTAAGGCCCAGCAGTGTTTTAACACTGGGTTCGAGAGTTTCAATTTAGTGTTAAACACTAAGGCAAGAGGGGTCACGTGGAGACACGTGAGAGCGCCCTCCCTTCATTTGTTCTGCTGAGATTATCGCGTCTTTCAGAGCATCACGTGCCATCACGTGATGGGCATTCAAATGCTTATACGTTAAAGCTTCTGCCTAGGGTCACGTGGGTTACGGGGGCACTGCTTCAAGGGGCTTTCTGTAGATCTTTTAGGGGGGGTCACGTGGTGACACGTGACCCTGCCTCTATGTATGTTTTAGAGGATCTGTTAATCTTTTCCAGGAATTAAATTCCTCGTAGGGTTAAACCCTGACAATAATTTCAGAGGAATTAAATTCCCACTTTCTGTTAAGTTATGATCAAGGGAATTAAATCCCCGCTGTTCCAACAGAACTAGGTTCTTAATTAGGGTTAAACCCTGTCTCTTTTTGTTCTGAAGGAATTAAATTCCCATAACACAGGGTCAAGCCCTAGTTTTATTTTAAAGGAATTAAATTCCTATAGTTCTGTGAGAATTAAATTCTCGTGCTTCCATTCCCTCTCTATGTTTTGGATCTGCATGGCAGGATCTCGACCCATTGAGAATTAAATTCTCAACCTCAAGGGGAGATGTGCACTTTGCAGATCCTCTATCAAAGAGAGAAGAAATATGTTCTTCAGAGTTAAACTCTGTTGAGAATTAAATTCTCTTTCTTTCAAAAAGCCTTCCCTTTCTTACCTAGGGTTTTCTTTTGCAGAAGATCCAAATTCCTCAAAGTATCAAGGCTCTCTCCCTTTTCTTCCCTCTGCGTATCTCTCTTTTTTTTTGTGTCTCTTGGCTCCTATTTATAGGAGAAGCAGCCGAATCAATTAGTTTTTGACGAATCTTCATTGAGAGGTTTGATTTGCATCCATCATTCGTTTTTGACCTTTGGATTATTGGGTGAATTTTATTCACCATTGGATTTCAAGTCCCGGGATTCTCCTTTATTATTTCGGTTAGATTTAAAGGGGAAATCTTTCCAAACCCGAGATTTTCCCATAGATAAATGATATTCAATCATCTTTAAATCTTTAATTCGATTGGTTCCAGATAATCGCTTTCCTTTGGAAAGATTCGAATCTCTTTCAGAATTTAATTCTGTCAACGAAATGGGCTTTGAAAGCCGGTCACGTGTGACCACGTGACCCATGGTCACGTGTGGGCACGTGACCCCCTTTGGAATGAGCCTTCTTCTTTCTTTCTGCGCTTTGCTTTCTGTTCTCTGTTTAACCGTCACGTGCCACCACGTGACCCCTGGTCACGTGTGAGCACGTGACCCTTGTCTGGACTCTTTTTCTTGATTTAACTAGAGAACAATTATAATGTTTTGAGCGTCACGTGCCAACACGTGACCCTGGTCACGTGGGAGCACGTGACCTCTTCTGAAGCTTTTTCCTTGATTTGATCAGGAAGCGTTGGGTCTTTGCTGCTGCTTTTAAATGTCACGTGCCGACACGTGACCCAGGTCACGTGGGAGCACGTGACCCTTACTGAAGCCCCTCTCTTTGATGTAGTTGGGAAGCTGAACTTGCTTTGCCGGTACTTTTGGGTGTCACGTGCCAACACGTGACTGCTGGTCACGTGTAAGCACGTGACCCTCTTCTGAAGCTTTTTCCATAAGCTTTCCTGATTTTAAATCAGGAAACAGGAGTATCTGCCTGAGGGACGGTGCTTGGGCCCGCTCCCGTAGCCAAAGCAGTCCGGCGCGCCTTCGCCTCGCGCCTCAGCCGCTTTCTCTCCTCCTGGGCCATTGAGACGGACCTCACCAGAGCCTCTCTCATTGAGGCGTCCTCGTCTGTATACAGAGATGCCTCCAAGCTCTTCAAGGCATCCCTCGTCGACTTGTCAAGTCGAGGCTCTTGCAGCAGCCCCGACGAGACCGGAACTCCAGTGACGGGTTCCGAAAGGATCTCTTCTTCGACTGGTATAACCCCTAGAAAGAAACAAGGGAAGAAAGTCAGGTTGATCCTCTAAAAAGAATGACGAAATTTGTTAAAAAAAGGGGGGTGGGACATACCGACGCCCGCTAAAGCACGTTTCTCCTCCTCCTTTTGGAAGGTTTTCAAAGAGGCAGCAATAGCTTCTTCGGTAGAGACACCTGTTGAAAATGGGGAAAAGTATTAGTCAAGAATAATGATAAAAAAAATGCAATGAAATGATGAAAAAAGCAGCTAATAATTACCTGACTCAGCAAGTTTACTCAACCACGCTTCAAGCCTCGCTGATCGTTTAGAAGCCGCAATGGCGGCCGCCAGGTCGGTGTCTGCGGGGTCTACCGCGAAGCCCTTATTGCTGCCATATTCACTTATTCCTTCAGTAAGAGGGGCTTCAGGCTCTAAGCCAAGAATCGCGTCAAGGGAAAGGAGCGACTTTTTCTTCTTTTGCCCGCCAACTCTGGATGCATCCGGGACTGATTTACGCTTGGCAGACACCTTGGGGCGGTGGGTCCCGATATCCGTGCCTACACCAGACTCCGGCGATACCACAGTCACCGTTTCCATTAGGACACGGGGGGCTGGTGGCGCATCCACAGCATCGCGAAGCGGCAATCCACGCGGAGGACTCAACATGCGCGGAGATCCGCCTCCAGCACCTTTCAATGGAGGAATGACTGGAGTCCTCGGCCTAAAGAGAGCCTTGCGATCGCCGCCAGGAGGTGCACCCTTGCGGTCAACCAGCATACGTTTCTCCATCAAAATAACGGGCCCTATTGCATGCGCATACCAAGCCACGTACGCGTTGAGGACTTTGGGGACGCAGCTCGGCTCACTGATAAAGAAATAAGAACCCGTGTTAAGCTGCATAAAGTGGTGCATTGCATTCTTTATCCCCTCCCGGCTAACCACGGGCTTTTCTAAGAAAGCTTCCATCGGGATCCCTTGATTGTAGCTTGATTGCTGAGCAAACCGGTGAGGGTTATACCTCATGAAGAGTGCTGTCTCATTCCGCCTGAACACCAGGTAGCCCGGCCGAATGGAGTAGAGATGGAGGATTTTTCGAGCCTTCAATATGGAAGCCCCGTCCTTAAATTCATCGCGTAGCGACACTACTGACTTGGTAGTCTCTGAGCCTATTGTTATGACCTTGTCCAAGAAAGAAATCTTCGCCCCGACCAGGTGTGGTCGAAGGAGCAGCCCCCTAGCCTCCCGCGGAGGTGCAACTACGATCGAAGCCCCGACCAGCCGTATGACCCTCGGAAGCCTGCACTTCTCAAAAAAGGGAGGAATCTTATGGGCACCGAACACCCCGTGCACGTGCATTTCCATCCAGGAGGTAAAGTAGTGCATCGGGAAGTTGGCGGGTTGCACCCCAGGCTCACTAGCGTCCGCCGCTACGCTAAGTCCATTATAAAGATAAGCCAGCCCGGCAATTCCTACTGACAGCTGTAAACCAGCCACCATCCGATGCGCTGGGTAGAAAACAGTCGGCCGCATATGGCATGGATGCATAGGAAGAGCAAAACTGCACAACCACAAGCCCAAGAACCCTACAAAGAAGGTCTCTTCATCCATGTCGGGGACGGCAATTTCTGAAAAGGGGACGACGGCGGCACCGGGAAGATAAAAGTCTTTGTGGTTATCCTCCGATGTGGGTCGGCGATCAAAACCGAACCCAAAAGGGTCGTCAAGCTGGGCGAACTTCTCGCTCCGCTCTGATAAGAACTCTGGTTGAATGAAGCGAGCAATGAAATCTGCAAAACTGACTCCCCTGTCACCCGATTCTAGATAGAGTCCTTCATAAATCTCCAATACCTTCACTAAGCCCGGGTACTGGTGCTGAATAGCGTTCTCCGGCGTCAGGTCAAACACCAGCGGCTTGGTGGCAAAGACGTATTCATCGGGAGGAAGCAGCTCCTCGTAAGGCTCTCCACTCATCGGCAGACCCGAGATTTCAGCAAACTCCTCCAAGGAGATAGAGACTTCCCGGTCCGTCATCAGGAAGGTGTGTGTGGGAATATTCCATTGCTCGATAAAAGCCTTAACCCACCACGTTGGAGGAGAAGGATACTCAAAGAGCGAGACGTAAATGGCCGAGTACAAACCAATCCTCATCAGATGAGTCCTCCTCGCTGATAGGATGTACCGGGCCCATTGCAAATATCCAGCAGGCGGTCGTGGGATCAGTCCAATGTTATAAGCCTGTCCCCAAGGGCGCGCTTCACCCTGACAAATTCTCCTCCCTAAAATATCTATTACCGGCGGCGGCTGCATGGGGATGGCACTAATCGCAGGCTGGAGGAGGTCATCCGAATTCCAATTTTTGACCTCCACGGCATACTTCACCGGGGGTTCATCTGCGTAGGGGAGTGAAGATGTTGGCTCAGACGGCGTGGTGGAACTGAAACTACGACGACCCTGGATGATTTCATTATACCACCTACCCCACAAGTGAAGGTTTTTGTGTTCGGGGTCATGATCCTTGATGAGAGCGAACACCACGCGGTCCACCGGTGCCTGGGGAAACCCTCCCTCCGAGCGAACAAACGGAAAAGACGAATTGGCAGACATGTGTCCTGCAAAGAGACAAACATTAGCCGTCAGTATTATAATTCCAACGCTCAACATGTTTAAATTTTATACCGTACCGCAATGCAGTGTATAGGGGGACCAAGGGGGGCCTACAAAATCTGGATGACGGCGCATCATTTAATAAGACAGTCCCGTCGTTGGATGAGACTGTCAGTTAATAAAAAGATCCCCAAGAGAATATCCTCATTGATGGGAAATCCCCAGAGACAAGAAGAGAATCTCCTCTTTTAGAGCAAAGCTCTGTCACAGAGTGACATTTGTCAAACTCTGGTCTCAAGGGAATAAAAAATTTCCTTGGAAAGAGCCCAGCTCTATAATGATGATGGAAAAGCCATCAAAAAGGAAAACTTTAACTCCTAAAGATTAAAAACTTAGGATCTTAAAGATCCACAAAAACTTTTAAGAGTTCTCCACATTCAGATCAGAAAAGGTCTACATTTGATCCATGAGCAAAGCTCTGTTCATGGGTTAAAACCCATGAACAAGATCTCTGTAGATCTATAGATTTCTGAGAGCAAGGCTCTATTAATAAAACCCCAAAGGGGTTTTTTTTAGATCAAAGATCTATAAGAGCAAGGCTCTGTTAATCAAATTTAATTTAATTTAAATTTTACCTAAGTTGTTCTAACAATCTGAACTCTGGAAAGAAATGAGAGCAAGGCTCTAAAAATCTCAGACAAGAGCAAGGCTCTGAAATTCAAGTCCTTGAAAATGGTAAAAAATTTATCAAGGACCAAAGGTTCTATTTATAAGGCGCTTGCGCCCCTTGAGCTCACCCCTTGATCCAACGATCAGGAGTTTGCCACCGCTGCACTCACGTGTGCGCCACGTGAGCGCAACGGTGGGGGGGCATTTGTTTCGCCCAATCAGAGCAAAGCTCTATTTTAATGAAGCAACGTTTCAGCCGCGCAAGCACTGTGCTGCGCGACACGTGTCAGCGCAGATGCGCTGGCACAGTTGCGCTGCGCTCTGCGCTGCGCGACACGTGTCAGCGCAGATGCGCTAGCGCAGTTGCGCTGCGCTGTGCGCTGCGCGACACGTGTCACGCGCTGGGGCATCTGCGCCAAACAGAATTAAATTTCTAAGAAATCTTTTCTGTTTTTGTTAAAACAAGAAGATTTTCTTCTGCAAAGCAGAAGCCCTTGGATCAAAGATCCAACGGTGGGGAAAATTCCCTAAATCACTCAGAGAAGGATCTCTTTAACAAATTTAACTAATTTATGGGCACTATAAAAAGGACCCTAGGCCTCAATTCAAAGGCATCAACATTTTTCTAAAAAAAAAAAGAAGAGAACTCTTGAGAACTCCTCAAGAACAACAGAAGGTAAAAACCTTTAGGAAAAAGAGAAAATTCTCTTATGGACAGATTATTGATCTAAGAACAAGATCAATAATTTTAAATAAAAAGAAAAATAAGTAATAATAGTGCTTTGCACTTTTTTATGAACCTCTGGTACTTGAAACAAAAAGAAAAATTTATTTTCTTTGATCTAAATTAGATCAAGAAATCAAATAGTGCTCTGCACTCCTGTTCTTGAATCTAAAAGATTCTTAGTGCTTTGCACTTCCAAACTGCGCTGTTGCGCTCTTGAGAGAGCGCCACGTGTCAGCTACAAAACAACTTGCGCTACGCGCTCTTGAAATAGAGCTTTGCTCTCTGGAATTGGCGCAACTCACCAGAGCACGCCACGTGTCAGCAGCGCAACAGCGCAGCGCATTAGCGCAGCGCACTGCGCTATTGCGCTTGCGCTCACCAGAGCGTGACACGTGTCACCACCATATGAGTTTGCGCTCATTACTTAGCGCAAAGCGCCTGACAAGCCACGTGGGGCACTGTCAGAGTATTTAATGCTCTGCATTATTAAAGAAAAGGGACATAGCCCAATTAAAAGGCCTAACAGGCCTAATAAAAAAATGCTATGCATTTTAAAAGGGGGGCAAAGCCCAAACAAAAAAATAGATGCTCTGCATCATTTAGAAAAGGGCAAAGCCCGACCAAAACAAGAATAATGCAGTGCATTACTAAAAAGGGGTAAAGCCCTAGCACAGGCCAAAGACAAAAAAAAAGATATTGAAACTGGACTTAGCCCAATCATGGCCGTAAGTCCTTAAATTAAATTGACTGAGCAAGATTGCTCTCTTAAATCAATTTACTACCGGTTCAAGGGTATATCTCCGAACTCCTCTGACACCTGTCGTTGTAATCCTTCAACGACGTCAGAGAGGTGACGGGTCCCGACAACCACATATTAATATCGGACCGAGACGTCCTTAAACTAATATCGGACCGAGACGTCCTTAAACTAATATCGGACCGAGACGTCCCTAAACTAATATCGGACCGAGACGTCCTTAAACTAATATCGAACCGAGACGTCCTTAAACTAATATCGGACCGAGACGTCCCTAAACTAATATCGGACCGAGACGTCCCTAAACTGGAATATAGACCACCACGTCCCTAAACTGGAATATAGACCACCACGTCCCTAAACTGGAATATGGACCGCAACGTCCCTAAACTACCTATGGACCACTACGTCCCTAAACTGGAACAATAGAGCCTCCAAATGCTCTTTTGCCGGATCTAAACGATCCCGTTAATCTTAGCCCCCAAACACGGCTAACGTATCCTTAAACATTCAAACGGACTATAAAACTCCAAATCAACCTTGGTTCAAGGGTACATCTCTGAACTCCTCTGACATCTGCCGTTGTAATCCTTCAACGACGTTAGAGAGGTGATGAGTCCCGATGGCCAGATATTAAATGGATTATCATGTTAAGTTGATCTTAGTCTCAAACAGGACTATCGTATCCTTAACGAACGTTTAAGTTGATCTTAGCCGCAACGCGACTAATGCATCCTTAAACTAAAAACACCAAACCCAAATCTAAGTAAATACGGATTTGGACTAATCCACGTCCTACGGGCGACGACATTACTCAGTCTCCGTATACAATCCACGGGCAACCACAAACAAAACAAACACACACGACACGAAGTGAAATTCTGGAGAAGGAGAAAGTTGTTACCGCGATGCGGTAGCGTAATTAACTGCAGGGGCTTGTGCCTGCAGGGAAGAGCGTCCCCACAATCAAAAACCCCTCAAGCGAGGGGGAATCTGACGAAGTCTGCTACATCGGTCGCATCCGTCTAAACCTCCGATACACGGTGCCATAAATCAACTTGGCATCTTCGGAGAGGTGGACGGATAAAACCAAATAGCATCTGCCCCGAATCTCAGCGTCAGGACATCGCAGTCTTGTGCGCCGTCTTTCGGAGGGGAACAAAATGAATAAAAAGGCATCCCTAAGCGGGAGCTAGCTCTTCGTCAATCGACGGTCACAACCACGCAAGCAAAATAATATACAACGCCAAGGGCGAGGATCAAAACTCAAAAGGAAACTCAAAACAGCAAGAAATCCATAGAAATACAACGCGCGACTCTAAGGTCGAAAGAATAAACATCACTGGTCTCTATCTCTGAAATAAATACATGTTTGGTTGATGGAACTTCTAGATACAACAGAATAATAATATACAAGGTATAATGATGGGTACGATACAAGTAAACCCACCTACTAGCAACTCACCTGAAAAAGAAGCAGTGCCAGGAAAGCCGTAATGAAACCTGTACGGCAAAACCTGCAAGAAACTATGGCACAACGGGGGTAAGTTACCAACTCATGAGTAGAAAACATCTACGAACAGAAATCGCATGAACAATGCAATCCTAAGTCATACGATCATAATATATCCTCAAATATATAATCTGCAGCGTATAACAATAGTTAGGGTATACCTCCAAACAACGATAATACCAAGTGCTCGTGTCAGCGCCTCAGGTAGCAATATATCATATGGATGAGGTATGAATGCATGAAAACAGAATACATGTAAATGAAGAAACTGCTTTCATAATTTAGTGAGATTTATGTATTTTAAAAACGAGGTATCATAAATGAAATCAGCATAAACAGTGTCTAGCATCGACACAAAACATAAATCCCAATATCTCAATATCAGGCTCCGGCTATCCGGACTGGCCTGGATCATCAATCTCAGTACCTCGATGTCTCAAAATCTCAATGTCTCAATCTCACTATCTAGGGCGCCGTCAATCCGGACCGGCCCCTACAATCAATCTCAAGACCACGACGGTATCCTCCGGATATCTGACGCGTCGGGTAAAATCACCGGTAGGTAGTCCTCCCCTGCCAGGCTCATCGTCTACTACTCGAACTTCTTGCCCCGGGGTACCTTACCGGGTCCACCATGTACCCGAAACGGTTCATCCAACTCCTCGAATCGAGTCTCGAAATCCATTAGCAAACTCATGGTGGACGACTCATACATCATGGGAAAACCGCACTTTTCATTTAAAAAGAGAGAGAGAAAAGAAGTTTATAAATGTTTTTGCTGTTTTCCTCCAAATCCAGGAAATCTCATGAAAATCCGAATCCGAATTCTCAATAGCATGTAAACAGTGAATATATGCATAAAAATCCATGAATGTGGCATAACAGTGAATAATAACATGCATGAAGTAGCAAGTAATAACTACAATGTCTAAGCTAGCATATAAGGAAAGTACACTAATATCATGTCTAAACTATTGGCTAACAAACTATGTCAATGAAATAGTATTTTCTAAAGTGTTCGTGACATGGCAATTACCGATGAAGATGTGTGTGAGCTGGCAAGTAAGTGTACGTGGCACATATGCGTCATCGGTAATGGTGCTGGTGTCCTAGCAGCATGATATCAATAACGGTATATGAATCACAAAATAAGTATGCGATGCGGAGCGAACAGCAATAATGTGCGGGAGCTGAATACTAAACACACTGATAACTAATGTGCATTTAATAAAATATGAGTTCCACAGTGGTGCCATTTGAAATAACACGAATCGTGGGGTTTTGAAAATAAGGGCTACGGTGTTTTTAAGAAAAGATACGTCATTTGAAATATCCGTAGAATCCCTTTACCTGTCTTTTAAAATACCCACGATCCATTAGTTTTGAAATAGGTAGGAATCTAACCTAGTCTAACAACTACACTAAACTATATGGCTGAACTAATAAGCTAACTGAAGGTAAGGAAACCGCCTAACATCTGAGTCGATACACACACACACACACACACACACACACACACATATTAGTCGGTGATCCCGCCTCAATAATATCACATCCGATACCATATCTATAATCAGATATTCCCAAGTCAAGAGTGCGGATCTGTCATCAATATATAGCTCGTACGTAAATCCGTCGTACGGCATCCCAAATCTGGGTACGGGTCAATATCACCTTCATCACACTATTCATCTGGTATCCCCTTTATCAAAGATCATAATCCGGGTACTGATCTATGTCTAGTACAATACTGATACTACCTACGTATGCATGCACGTGTGTAAAACACTACGTCAAAGGACCCACTACAACGTCATGTCGTATCTCAAATACGAACCCTGCCAAATCACCGATCTTACGGCCTCAAATCAAATCCCATCGACTCATCTCAAATCCCAAGTACTATCCTCAAATCCAATATATGAACACATAGTCTCATACCCATGTGAACACATAAATATATAATCCCATATACGCACATGTAAAAGAAAGGATGTATGCAAGTATGTGCGTGCGTGTGTGTATACGTATTCGTATGCATCACCACGAACTGCGGGGGTGCTATACGCCATCCACCCGACTTCTCCCCGTAGATATAAATCTACTCACCTGATCTGAGCTCGCCGGTGCCGAAGTCATCACGCGCTTACTTGTCGTCTCGAAGTCTACCCGGGGTACCTACATGTCGCCACGTATCGTAACGCATAAAAACCAAATCTGAAATCGAAACGGTATACGAAAACAAATTCGGCACGCGTATCACGCATAGGTCAAAACCTATCGTCTACGCATGCAAGAATAGCTAAACCAACCCTCGATGTCGATGTACAAACGTCAAACCATCGAGAAAACCCAAACACACTCATTTGCACATTCACAAACACTAATTATAATATGAAATAGGTTAAAATTCACAAAAACCCCAAACTCACTTTAAAAGCTATTTTTCCGAAAACCTAGCAAGCAAGGTTTACCGTTTTGTACGAAACATGATGTTTTAACAATTCTAGTGACCAAGATGATAACTTAATATCTTAATTATGCTATAGAAACCATTACGTAAATTTTAAACCCACAATTAAATTCAATTTCAAAAACATAGTTTGCAATTTTAACCAATTTCGACCATTCTATAGCAAAAATGCACATACAACAATCTAGCTTGGATTTGCATGATCTAAAACATTAAACTACATTTTAAAATGTTAATGAAGTCATGAAAAACCTAATTACATTTTTCTCTTAATCAAATCATGGTTTACAAAAACCTAGTTTGCTAAAAAACTTAAATTTGGACATTTTAATGTTACAACTAGCAATAAGCAACAAGATTACATTTTACATAACATTGGCATGACAACCTACTCATTAAAACCATAATCTTATGATAAAAACCCTAATGATGTAGTAAAACCCTAACTAGAATTTTAGAAACCCCTCTCTTGAAGGTTAAACCTTGCAATAAAAACGATATTTAACATCTAATTTAGTTGAATTAAACTAATAACAAACAATTTAACAAAAAGGTCAAGATTTTAATACCTCACAACCCATTGATCCAACTTGAAATCTAGCCTCTCAAATTGCCATCTTGTTCCCTAGATCCATACTAGAATGGCCAAGTAAAATGGGTAGGGATTAGATTTTGATTTTAGCTTGATTTTTTTGTGGATTTGGAGGCATTTTAGATGGATTTTTGAAGAGAAAAGAGAAGGAGAAATGGGGTGGGCTGCTGCTGCTAGGGTCGGCCAGAAAAATGGGGAGGAGACAAGAGAGAGTGAGGTGAGGAAAATAGAGTCAAGTCCACACAAAAGTCAAAGCCCACTCACTTATCTATTTTCTTTCTTCTTTTCCTTTGTTTTCTTTTCTTTTCTTTAGGCAAAACAAGTGGGGAAAATGAAGGGGGCCACTTGGGCTGCTGATTTGGGGAGAGGAGAGAGGGTGTGGGTGAGTGTGGGTGAGGAAAAAATGATAAATGATATACCCCAACATCTATTTACACTAATTTCCCTATTTAAGCCTTTTTCTTCGATATTTTCTAAAACCGTATGACAGCTTTATTTCATTTCAAAAATAACATGTTAAAATTTTGTTTAATGAGTTATGATGCACAAAATTTGTTTCAACCCATTCCAATTTGTAATTTTCCCTAATTAAATGTATTAGTGACGACTTAAAATAATATTAAAATAATTAATTTCGGAAAATTTTCAGAAAATTAGAAATTTTACCAGTGGCTCAATAAACACCAAATACTAGCAATTACGTAGCTAGAATATGTATATTTAATTTTATATTAAAGATATTTACATTTTGACTTTTTACGGAAAACCCCCTTATTTTACCGATTTTCCGAAACTTCACCGAAATGATTTTCAAAACGTTACACTCTGTCACGAGAAAGGGCCCGTTCCATTTGGGGAGAACTTATGTAGTTTTGCTTGGTCCATGAACTCATTTCGTCGTAAGACCAGGTCTCCTGTCTTGAAGGCTCGATGCCTGACTCAGGCATTGTAGTAGCGGGCGGTTTACTGCTGATAGGCGGCCATCTTGATTTCCGCCCGATCTCGTTTTTCTAATAAGACGTCCAAGTTGCTTCGTAGTGCCAAGGTGATGGCCTTGTCGTCAAAGTGCTCGACCTGATAGCTGGGCAATCCAATTTCTGTGGGGACCATCACCTCGGTACCGTAGCAAAGGCTGAACGGGGTTTCTCCCGTGGGTGTTTTTCTCGACGTCCGCAGTGCCCATAGTACCCGAGCTAGTTCCTCAACCTATCCACCTTGCCTTCCTTCTAGGCGAGTTCGGAGCCTCGAATGACGCTTTGGTTCGCTATTTCAGCTTAGTCGTTGCATTGGGGATGGGCGACCGCGGCGAAATTCATTAATATATGATAGTCGTTGCAAAATTCCTTGACTTTGTCATTCTCGAAGTTGGTTCCATGGTCGGTGATGATGCACCTCGGGATTCCGAATCGGGAAATCACGTTGTTCTGCAGAATTTTATCGTAGAGGAGGCGTCTGGTTTCCTGATAGGCACGACCTCAATCCACTTCATGAAGTAGTCTACGGTGACAAGGATGTACCTGTATCCACCCATGCCAGCGGGAAGCTGACCCGCCATATCCATCGTCCACTGCGCGAATGGCCAAAGGGAACTCAGTGGCGTTAGTTTGGTAGCAGGGAGACGTGGGATGCTGCAGAAAAGTTGGCAGCTCTTGCATCTTCTGACCATTATCTGGGCATCTCGATGTATTCCCAGCCAATAGTATCCTTGGATCAGCGTCTTTTGGACCAGGCAACGGGCCCCTTGATGCATCCCTCCGACCCTTTCGTGTATTTCTCGTAAGATGTAGTCTGCTTTATAGGGGTCGACGCATCAGAGCAGGGGTTGAGTGTACGACTTTTTGTATAGGTTTTGTTTGCTCCATACGAAATGGCGGGCCTTTGCTCGTAGTCGACGCGCCTCGGCCCAGTCGTCCGGAAGAATCCCATCTTTTAGAAATTCTACAATGGGCTTTCTCCAATCTGGGGTATCTTCTTGGGTCGTGTAGATTTGGAGCGTTGCCTCTCCATCTTCCACGCTGGGTTGCGGCAGGACTTTGAAGAGGATGCGTCTCTTGTGATTGGCCAAATAGGAGGAGGCAAGTTTGCTCAGGATATCAGCCTCGGTGTTCAGATTTCTAGGAATCTGTTCCACTTGTAATTCGTCGAATTTTTTTGAAGCCTTCTTATCTCTGCTGGGTATTTTATCATGAGTAGTTCTCAAGCTTCGAAACGCCTGGTTACTTGGCCAACGTGGAGTCGTTGCATATCCGGATGGTTTTTAGCCTTACTCCGGAGGCGATTCGTAGCCCGGCTAACAGGGCCTCGTATTCTGCTGCGTTGTTTGACGCTTTAAAATCAAGTTTCAGAAAGTACTCCATTTCTGCTTCGTTTGGGTCGCGGATGATCAGGTCGGCCCCACATCCCTTCTCGGTGGAGGATCCGTCTACATAGAGCACCCAATCCGGTATTAGGCCGGGCACCTCCTCGACCGAGGGTCGTGGGTCAGGGCCCTGAGCCGCCGTTCCTTCCTTAGTCGGAATGGTGCATTCGACAATGAAATCGGCTAAGGATTGTGCTTTAATTGCCCGTCTGGGTCGGTATTTGATGTCGAACTAGGACAGCTCCCACTTCCATTTCTCTAAGCGGTTTAATGATTCGGGGGAGGCGAGGATATTCCTTAAAGGTCATTCAGTGAGGACGAGGATTGTGTGTGCCTGGAAATAGTGTCACAGTTTTCTGGGCGTGAAGACAAGAGCGAAGACTATTTTCTCTATGGTTGGGTATCTAGTTTCCGCGTCCTTGAAGACATGGCTTACATAGTAGACCGGTTTTTGCGTTCCTTCGAACTCTTCGATGAGTACTACTCCCGTGGCTTGGTCGGAGACGGCCAGATAGAGTAACAGCTCGTCGCCTTCGACTGGTCTGGTGAGGAGTGGTGAGGTCGCGGGGTGCACCTTGAGTTGTTCTAATGCGTCTTGGCATTTCTCGGACCATTCAAACCTAGGGATTTTCCTTAGGGCTCTGAAGAAAGGGATGCATTTTTCCCGGATCTGGACATAAAGCTGCTTAAGGTAGCCACCCTCCTGGTGAGTCGCATGATATCAACATTGCTTTTGGGCATCATCATGTTGATGATGGCGCTGATCTTCTCTGGGTTCACCTCGATTCTGTTGGGGTCAAAAATTACACCCCGGTTGACCAAGTCAAAATCAAAGTCAACCCCAAACCAAGTGGGCCCAAGCCCAGGTCAAGACCGAGCATGGAAGAGACCGACCCCATGACAAAAAGAATGAAATCATAAATTGGTTTAATATAATTCTTTTTTTATAGAAATAAATGTATGAAAAAAATGGGCAGAAAGCCAAAATTTTATAAACCCCATGGCTTATGTGCAAAAAGAAATAAGCGCATAAGGCATAAAGTGGTATAAGTGCCATTTGGCAAAGCCCAAGAGGCTATATATAAAGTGTGTAGCCTATAAAGGCAAACATGATGAAAAAAATCAAAAACAACTTTTCATTCTCTCAAAAATTAGGGTTTTGTGCCTCCTTCTCCTTCCTCAAGGTTCTAAACCCTCTTTCTTTTTTTTTTGAATTAAATCAAGAGTTTAACTCTTTTTTTTCCAAAAAGAAACAGTTTTTCACCATAAAACCCTTGAAGGGGAGCTCAGATCTTCCATCAAATCCCTAAAAGGGGAGATTTTTAAGTCTCACCCCTTTTTCTCCAAGATCCATCCAACGAAAAGGATGAGGAAGGAGACCCATTTCCGAAAAAAACTAGTTCGGGAAGATCCAGGGCTAAAGGGGAGAAGAAAGGGGTCCTCTTTGATCCTTCCCTTTTCTGGGAGTTTCCAAAGTCCCTCGGGAGTTTAACTCCAAATTCACATCTAATTTATTACATAGGAGTTTAACTCCAAATCCAAATCTTTTGGGAGTTTAACTCCAAATTTATACATAATTTCTATTTAGGAGTTCAACTCCAAAATCTCTTGGGAGTTCAACTCCTAACCCAGGGGCTAAGCCTCTTTCTCTGCTGGTGTTTCCAGCGGTCGCTTGCAGCGCACGTGACCCGCTGGCACCCAGCGGTCGCGTGCTGCGTACGTGACCGGCGGATGCCCAGCGCCCACGCGCATGGCACGTAACCCGCGGGCGTCCAGCGCCCACGCGCCACTCATGCGTCCTTAGGACGCTCCTCAGCCCTTTTTTACACACTCCACACTCAAAACACGTCCCCCATTAGAAAAAAATTTCTAACGGGGTGCTGCCCCGCACCCTGCAAGGGGGCTGCTAGCCCCTTTGACCCTCAGCCCGCTATCCGGGTAGCGGGACCCCCGTAAACTCTGCGAGGTCCCCGATATACCCAAGACTCTTCAAAACACAACACACGCACACTGCACATTATATTTGCATGACCAGTTTGACCCATCAATCGGAGGTTCCTTCGCTCCAAAGGCGAGAGGTAATTAACGGCAGCTTAGTCCATGGCTGCCGGAGATTTGGACCCCACAATCAATAAACTCCAGTCTACCCTAGACGGAGGGGAATCTGTAATGCGTCTGACAAGCGACGTGTATTCCCATCTCAATGGGATGACGAAAAACGCCCAACAGATTCTGATACGCCTGGTGGGACTTTTTCTCTCCTCCCATATTTCGGGTTAATCGTTCATGCGAACTCAATCAACATATATATCGATTGCCTGTACTGAATTCATTTTTTTGTGTGTACAGGTTAACAAGTTTTCGCTCACAATCTCGAACTCAGCAATCATGTCTCCCAAGACGAGCGACGAGCTACGTTTCTGACGCGACTCCGATAAAGTACATGGTCAAGATCAATGCCCGCGTGGTTCTCCCTACAAGTCTCAGCCGGTAATGGGAGGAGCCATGTCACGACCCGAAATTTGGCACGTGACGGCACTTAAACCACGTAACATTTACAGGTATAACGCAATTCAAGTAAGCCGAAAACCCAGAAATCTAAACCATCAAAAGTAGTAAGTGATAAGAACATTGTTAAAAACTTTTGGGAATCTCAAGTAAAAATCTTTAACTTAAGTTGCTTTCATAAAATTTTGGCAACACCTCCTTTGTAAAAACTAGCCCCGAAAAGAGTACAAACATAAGATATAAGTATAGCATCCCTAAATGGGAGCAAATCTCGCCCAAAGGTGGAAACAACCACCACAAGAAGATATACGACGCCGTAGCGAAGAAATAGACAATATAAAAGAGATAATCAACATAAGAAAAGGGCCAACTCACACGAGCACGACACCCAGAGTCACAAAATAATATACAATATCGTCCTCACATCTCGTCTCTAAGTCAATACATGAAGTAGTAGATGGAGAGTACTAGATACAATAAGATATACAATGAACATCATCGGATAACCGCAAAACCCACATATAGCAAAACTGCTCACAGTCAGCCGTAGCGGTACCCGCTGCAAGAAGATACGATAAGAAGAAGCCCTGCCGTGACTGCTCTGAGGGACAACCTGCAAAACACTGTGGCACAACGGGGGTGAGTTGCCAACTCGTGAATAGTAAATAACATCATGCAGGTAATCGCAGGTATGCACGTACTGCGATAATCTATCGCATGCAAACTGATAGTATAATATGGCAATATGTATATGCAACAGTCATGAAAGGTACTCTATCAGGTACTACTAATACATGAAGCAATGCATATCAAATGAAAGCTGGGTATGGGATAAAACATATCATCATCATGGAATCCTCATCGTAGAAAAACCAGTGTCCATCAACGACACTCCAAATCCCAATAGCTCAGGCACCGTCACTCTGATCGGTCATCATATCCTGTAAGTCTTATGGAACCTGAGTGTCCAACATCGACACTCGAAAATATCATGAAAACTAGTGTCCATCAACGAAACGTAAATACTCATATCATGGGCTCCGTCTACGGGATCGACCCGCGGGCTCCTGCAGAACGGTCGGTTCATGTCCATCTCATAACTCCGGTCGGTATCCTCCAGGTATCCGCCGAGTCCAAATTTTATCACCGGTAGGTAGTAGTCCTCCTGCCATGCTCATCGGCTAATCCATCGACATCCCTTTCTTGTCCCGGGGTACCATACCGGGTCTACCATGTACCCGCACACGGCCTCATCCAACTCCTCGCATCGGGTTTCTAACACAAGTCTCAGAATCGAGAAAACTCATGGTGGACGCATCGAAATATCATATCAAGAGAAACCGGGTTTTTCAAACAATGCATAATTTCTTGAAATACCACGGTCCTCAAATCCATAAAATCACATAAAATCCATATCTCAATGCGTAAATCCATGAAATATAATATATGCAACATAAAGCAGTAATATGAGCATATCAAGGAAAAACCGCTATTTAAATGCATCAAGTTATTAAATATATCATGGATTCCAAATTTCTCCAAAGTCAAATGCAACATCATATAAAGGTGAACATGTAGCTATAGCAAGGTACATGTGTAAACATGTAGGTCTAGCAAGGTATATGTGTATGTTGTATTTCATATGCACAATGGAATAAGAATCAATGTCTTAATGTCACTAACCAATACAATATCACATATGTATATGTGTTGTGCGTGTCATAGCAATTAACGACGGTGTGTGTGTAGCATACAATTTGTGCTCGTACAACATGAACCGTCAGTAATAGTGTTATATCTCATTAATACTATGTCCATATGCAATAGGAAAATGAGGTATGCAACAATGGTACACATGCACAATCAATGTCCATATACTTATAACTAATAATCATGTCATTGAATCTAGCCCAGACGCATAACGCCATACGGGCGATTCCCCTGTAGATGTTAAATCTACTCACAGATGATCTTAGGCTAAGTAAAACCAACTACTTGCTTTCCTCTCTTTGTGGCATCCGAAGTCCCCGCCTGCGATCCTAAAATCATACAACAATCATAACAAGTTCACATTAGAAATCGACCAATAACACGTACAAACTACGTTTGACCAACGCACCAACTCCAAACAAACTCTCAAGTGTTCGTTTAGTGGTTAACGTGCGTAGCGACATCCCGAAACTAACCCAAGTGCAGCAGCTACACAAAGTACACGAACCGTGTCGGATAACGTAACGCGCATAGTCGAAACACTAGAAATAAGCAAAGTGATCCCAGATTTTGTATACTGTAAAAACATAAAAATCAAGTAGTACCAAACACTCTAAAACAACTGCAGACAGCTACCCTACAAAACTCAAGACCCAACTCCCCAAAATAACCGAGGTCGCCGAATTTTCCTATAATGTCGCCGGCCAAAACCGATCAGGTGGGGTTCGTGCTTCATGTGAACACTCAGGGTCACTAGTACATCACTACTACATTGCTAGATTTTCCAGTATACACTCGGGGTCACAGCAGATCACAGACATCCTATAATGACACTAAAAATACGATATGTGCACAAAACTATACTTTTAGTGTTCTAAACAACAACTACAAGGCAACACAACAATAAAACATCTATTTAACAGCTTAGAGGTTATACCTATCCACACTTACTCAAAAGATCCTAGCTTTCCATGCTTCAAGGGATCCTAGAGGCTAAAACATGACATGAGAAGTGTTTTAGTGGGATTTAATGAAGTTTTGCAAGGTTTTAGTGATGATATGGTGAGGGTTTTAGTTGAGAGTAGAGGAGATGAAGAATAATGGAGAAAGAGAGAGAGATGTGAGAATGAGAGAGTGCAATGAGAAAAGAATGAGATAAGGATAAGAGAGTGAGTGTAGGGTGAGTGTATACCTTACACTTACTCTCTCCCTCTCCTTCATTAATGCAAGCATTAAAGCCCTCCATAACTCACCTAGCCACCTCCCTCATTCCAAAATTGAAGATAACTCTCACAACAAATATCTAAGTGCAAGGTTAACATGGCAAGAATTAGTTTAAATATCATGGCTACTAAATAAGGTTAACACTAAACAACGCCCATGTTAACATGCACAAATATGTGCAAACCAAAACAAATAATAATAAAATATTGATTAATCTTAATAAAATGCGAGAAAACTATTTTGGTAAACTTTTTACTAAAAACCCACATTATCGCTTAATTAACACTAATCGCATTCTAAGGTGTTACTAGCCACCATGTCAATTTGGTTCCGTTATCATCTACCCTGCCAGAAACGCTCATCTGGCGGAGATCGCGGCATACCAGGTGGCCAAATCGGTCTCAAGGGGCAAGAAGCCGAACGTTGTGATCGCCAAGGCACCATAACCCAAACGTAAAACGGTGTCCGAACGACTCTGTGGTGCTCCAGCTGGGGGCAAGACTACCGAAACAAAGGGCATCATCGAACGTCGCGGGCAAGCACAGGCGACGCCTCTGACAATTGCACAATCAGGCGTATCTCCAAAGATCTCCATCGCTCGGTCTATGGCGACTCCCCGAGGAGCCGATGCCTGCCAAGTTCTCAAATCAGAAAAGTTAAGGTAGAAGAGGCTCGGGTATCGAGCCAACAAGAGGGCCAGGACTCTGGCCAAGTGGAATCGTATGAGGTTCCAAGAGCAGGGTTACCCCGTGACGACGGCTGAGTCGGCCGTAAAAGTTAGCAATTCCTTCGAACCTCTGAAGTGGGTTCAGAAGAATGCCATGACCGCCAGAATCAAGAAGACAACAGTCCGAATGATACTACAAAGAGACGTGTCCCAGCCCCAATAGAGAAAGCATGACACCGTCTCTTCAAGAGTCTATCAGGCGCTCTGTGCCGCACGAAAACAGCAGGGCAAAGCCAAAAAGGAAGCGCCAACACTATTCAAGAATCCGGTCAGGCCAGCCGCCTTCAGTCGATTGCCCGTTACCGAAAAGAGGGGCCCCCACAGCGGTCTATGAAATCAGCTACCAATAATGAAAGGACGGCCGGATATATTATCCACACTGTCTATATGGTGGGCACGCGCCCCAGCGACAACCTCCGCAGCAAAAGTAAGGATGGGGCAACCACATCCCAAGCCCAATCTGGCTTGAATGTGGTTACCGCTTCCTAAAATCAGCCGCCTCCGCTGGATGATGAAAACCCTCTCTATGAGGCTGATAGGCAGAAAGACCCCTCAGTCCATGTGGAGTCAATCTTGGATAGCGAGGAAGAATCGACTTTCCACCCCAGGACCACAGAGCAAGAGCTGCTTCAAGAGCTTCGAAAACAGCTCAGGAGCAAAGATAAAGAGATGGCCAAGCTCTATTCAAATATTGACGACCTAACGAACGTTGTGATGCAGCTTACGGCTCAAATTGCTCGGGTGCCTCCCAATCAAGCACAAGTCTCTACTCATGAGCCGGGTGATGACAACCCGAAGCAACCGATGCATGTCCCTTTGGGTCCAAGATTGGGCGAGCCACACGAAAGCCGGCCATATTCCGCTTCTGGGGACGCCATGGCCCTAGATAGCGCCATCCCGCTAACACAAGATCGGATAATGGATTTGGTCACTAGCAAGATTAGAACATTGGTAACCAAAGCCGAAGCTCAGAAAGAAACCGGCAGTAGTGGGCAGCCATATCCCACACAGTACGATCTGATCGAGTTCCCGAGCAGCTATGTCATTCCTAAATTCGAAAGATTTGACGGGACGGGAAACGCAAATCAGCACGTCGCCCACTTTAAAGCGTCGTGCGGAAATACAGGGGGCAATGATGCACTCCTTCTTCGTCAATTTGTCAACAGCCTGACCGGTGTCACTTTCGACTGGTACGCAAGTATACCAGACGGGTCCGTCACTACTTTCGCCCATATGGAGTCTCTGTTTCGGCAAAGATTCATGAGTGTTAGTGACAAAATCTTCATCGCTGACCTCGTGAGAACCAAGCCGGGGAAAAACGAAAGCAATACAAACTCTATTGCCCGATGGCATAACCTCACTGTCAAGTACGAACCGCTACTAGAGCAGGACCAGTCCGTCGGCCTCCTTATTGGGAACCTCAGCAATTGGATGGTCCCATTCTTATGTACAGCAGGCCTCAAGACGTTTCAAGAGCTGACCAAAAAAGTCCAAATGCTGGAACGCTCGAAGCAAGAATCTACCCCGGACTCTCAAAGAGACAAGACTTGGAAGAGCAAGAGGGATGACAACAGTAGAAGCGGGAATTCCAGCAATACCAATGTCTTCAATGTGTCCAATAATAAAGATAAGCGAAAGGCAGGAGAATCCAAAACCAACCGGTCTCGAAAGCCAGTGCTGGGAGGAGAAGGGCCTTCCCCAGAGGAGAAAAAGAACAAGGTTTACTCTTTCAGGAGGAACAAGGTCCGAAAGATATTCAAAGATGTCCTAAACAACGGTCTACAATTGCCGGAGTCAAAAAAAACCCACGAAGCAAAAATGACCGACAATCCTCTATATTGCCTGTACCACCGAGTAGTGAGCCATGCGATCGAGGATTGTTATATCTTCAAAGACTGGGTCGAGAAGTAGTACAAGACTGGAGAGATCGAGCTGTCCAAGAGTGTGTTAGTGAACAATCAAGTTGCAACCACCAACTTTATACAAACACAAGATGAAGCCTTCTAGGAGCAGACAACTGAACCCGCTACCCTGAGGAATGAAACTGACTCGCCGCAGCCTCTATGGAGCATGCACATGTCTAAAAAGATGAAGAAAATGCTAAAGCTATTTCAGAAAAAGCCCAGAACGGAATGGGAAGAGCAGAAGGAGCCCGCCATTCCAGCTACCAATTTGGCTCAATCGGGATTAAAATCTAAAAAACTCAAGAAGAAGAAAAGTGCGGCTCGACGCGAAAAAGAGTCTGTGGGAAGATCGACCATTAAAAAGTACATCGATTCTCTCGAAGACTATGAACAAAAAAAAAGAACTCTGATTCAATTGAAGGAGTTCTTTCCCGTAGAAGCGGCTGAAATTCTGGAGGAGCTAAAAGAAGACTCCGATAACGAAATTCCTATAGTGACCTGCTACGTCGTTCACCTTGGTAGCGACTCTGAGGAGGAGCTCTGTTTTCCCGAAAAGGACGAGGAGCTCGCCACAAAAGCTAACCAAATCCAGCTCAGAAGTGGCAGGGCTCTACCGCCAAATCAGGGCAACGCCCCAAAAGGGAAGGAAAAATAAGTCGCTAATGAAGAAGATGGCGAAGAGCCGGCTCATGAAAATTCGAGTCCTTCCTCGGTGGACTATAATGTCTTGGCTCATCTCTGAAAGCTTCCGTCTCTCCTGAGCATCTACGATGCCTTAGTCCTATCTAAGGAGCTTAAAGATGTTCTCATTCACACTCTACAAAACCCCGAGCGGTACAAGGCTCGCTTTACGAAAATTGATATGAAAGAAGCCCAGTACAATCTGCAAACAACCGCAGTCACATTTAAAGATGAAGACATGTTACTAGGAACAGCTGAGCATAACCGACCGCTTTACGTGACAGGGGACAGCGACAGAGACCGGATTAATCACATATTGATTGATCCGTAGTCCTTAGTAAACATCATGAACTTGAGGACTCTGAAGAGTTTTTCAATGGACGTCCGACACCTGTCAAGGGAAAGGATTGTCATTCAAGGCTTCAATCAAAATTGCCAGCAAGTTCTGGGATCCATAGCTCTGCCGATCAGGTTCGAAAATCTACAAACAGAAGCCAAGATATACGTGATCGACGCCGACATGTCCTATAAGATTCTTCTAGGAAGGTCGTGGCTTCACAATTACGGCATCATTCCATCAACTCTCCATCAGTGCATGAAGTATACCAAAAATGGTGAAGAAAGACGCATTGACGGAGACATCCAGTCATTCGGTATGCATGAAGTCCGATATGAAGATTCTCAGTACTTTGTGAACCTCCAAAGTGCTGAGCCACAGCTGACCAAAGATAGAACGGCCCCGAAACTCAAAATCAAATCTGAGCCGGCTGTCACTTTCAAAAGCAAAAACCCCCAAGTGTGTCCGCATTTCGGCAGTGACACTGATGAGTCCGACGTTGGAAGTCCGTCCATCCATAAAAACCGCCCTCATCTTGGTAGCGATACGGAAGAGTTTGATATCGAAGGCCCATCCGACAGCAAAATTCGACCTCGTTTAGGCAGTGACACTGAAGAATCAGAAGAAGAGGATCCGTCTTACAACAACTGTGCAGATCGGGCTCTCGTGCAAAAAGCGAAGCTAAGAGAGACCTTTGAAGTTGCGGAAGGGTCCCTAGCCATCATAAGGGTGCCGGAGCAGATGTGCAAAGTGCTCGACACATTATCAGTCTCCATTATGGACCAGCTGAAAACCTTCTACGTTCTCGGAAGAAAGAGTGGGAAAAAGGGCATCCTGTTTTATGGGTCAAAGCCTGTCGTACACCCGGACGATTTGTCCGTCACGTGCCTTCCCTATGAAAGAGGCATAAGAGCCGTCCTAAACCCCAGATATTATGCGCCCAAGATGTGGGAATATTTTAAAAAGTGCGGATGTCGGTTATATTAAACGGACTCTGAAGCGAGGTTTTATGGGGGTCTGTGGCACCCGCCTCAGGTCCGAGCACTCATCGATGGATGAATCCCAGATAGACGAGGCATAGGTTTCATTCAACCTGATACCAAGGCTTGTTACATGATTCATATTGATGAAGCCAGCGAAGAGTCAAATGATGAAGACGAGCCAGTCGAGCCAGAAGAAGCCCCTCAAGAGTTCGAAGATGGCGGACAAGTAACCTTCGATGAGCTAACCGAGATTAATTTAGGAACGCCCGATAATCCAAGGCCGACTTACATCAGCTCACTCTTGTCAGAGGAAATGAAAGAGCAGATAGTTGCCCTACTGCATGAGTTCGCCGACTGCTTCACATGGACATACAAAGAAATGCTTGGCCTTTCCCCTGAAGTGGCCATGCATAAGCTGGCTATATCTCCTGATGCTAAGCCAGTCAAGCAAGCTCCTCGAAAAATGAGAAGGGAACTGGAAGAAAAGTTCATCGAGGAAACCAAGAAACCCATCGATGTCGGCTTCATCAGGAAAGAGAAATACGCGGACTGGATCGCGTGCATCGTCCCAGTGAAAAAGAAGAATGGGAAGATACGAGTTTGCGTCGATTTCAGGGATCTCAATAAGGCATGCCTGATTGGTGTGTGAAAAAGTGTTTGTAGTTAACCGCAATCAACACGGCGTCGCGTATAGCTAGCTGTGGTGAATACGGGTCATCCGCAGGGATGCGTGGAATTTCTAATCTTGCTTTAGACGAGTTGATTAGAAATACGGGAGAATAGTTTCTAGATCTATGTTAAACATGGATGTAGAATTTATATGGAAAAAGGCTTGTAGGGTTCATTAGGATTTAGTAGTCATGGATGAATATAAAAGATTACTCTTTTTTTCTTTTAATAGATTAAAACTAGATCAATAGCGATGCATGAAGATTAGGGTTCTTGAAAGAAACTAGAGTTTCCACTCTTAACCCTTATCTTTTCATTGACCTCTATTCATGTCTAACCTTTACCAAAACAATTGTTAATCTAATTTCAAATCGCGGTCGATACTATCAATAATTTGTAGCGCGCCCGATAAGGATGTTAACAATTCTTTTGGTAAAGTTTATAAACTATATAAGACGTAAAAGGAGTTAAGAATTTTCATCATCCATTAACCTACCATAATCCTATGAACCCTGACAAGCGGAGAATTACTCGCGCATGATGGAGATAGAAGAAGAACGGATAGAGATCATAATATAAATATAGAAAATAAATGCGATAAGAATAAAACAATTATGTTTATTAATCAACTTGATCAATTATACCTTTTGTTCCTTTAGAAAGTGGAATACAAAACCCTAGTTTGCTTCTCGATCTATCTTGAAGAAGGTAGATGAACAGCTAATTGATCAACCTGGATGCGTGAGTCGACTTGGACTTCGTGATCTCTTCGATTTGATAATTTTCCAAGTGAGACTCTCGGTCCTTTAAATAGTCCCAAAACAAGAAACCCTTAGATCCCATGTGTTAGGATTTGCTTTTATGATCATGATCCTAAAATCTCACATCCTACGGCCACCGAAGCGCCGCGGATCCGTTGCCAAACCCCCAATTTTGCCACCCTTCCGCCACGGTTTAGTGAGATCGGGTCTTGGGATTTTTTGTGCTCTCTGGTGTTGACATTTGTAGATCTCTTCGATGTCTATATTTTGGAAATCTTACTCTAAGTCTTTGCTATTGTATGATTTACGATTTGATTAAACTTCATCAGCAGATTTTATTCCCGACATCTCGAATATCTCGATCTCCACATCTGAGCTCATATCAGCACAATATCTCGATTCATATTGTTAGTAGCATTTGTTATTATTTTGAGATATTATCCTAACAATTTTATATGATATTATATTTTAAGAATATTGATTAGGGATATTTGATATGATATGCATATTTAAATTACTAAAATATTATATAAATATTATATGCATATATTTTTCTTCATAATGTTAATTATAATATATAAACATATGATAATAGATATTTTACAGATAAACCCTCATATGTTTCATATTTATAATAAACATCTTTAAATATTTAAGAAAAGTAAGGAAAATAATCATACCAAAGTGTAATATTTTCAACTGAACAAATACCCCCAAACTTAACTATGATCGTCCTGAGCAAACTAGTTATTAAAGAGAGGGAGAAAAAACAAAAAGAAAAAAACTAAGTAGCACACTTTCGTAGGCAATACGATTGCACTGAGCATGTGCAACAAGCCTTTAAATCTCTAGGTGTCCCTAGTAGGAGGAGTGTTGTCTCCTTAGGGTTTTCAGCGGATTACACCAACAAAATCACATAATAAAAGAAAGATGGTGAAAGTTATATATAAAGATAAGAACTATAAAAGAAATAGCTTAAAAAGAAGAGTTTCCAACTATACTAGCTTTTCAGTTGCTATGAGCCATATCTTAATGGTCGTGAAAAGATATTAGAAATCACACCATCTCTCAATAAAACATCACCTTTAGTCTTCCTCCCTACCTTTCATCCAAATATCGATCATATATCCCTACGTATGTGTAAAAGACATCCCTACACTTAGAGAATTTAATTCAAACTATCATACTCTTGTCCATCTTCCTTAGTACTTTTTAGTCGGTGAATATTTTAGATGAAATTGCTCACACATTCTTCATGCGACCGTTAATACTTCTTGAGGTATTAACCGACCGATTACCAAATGTGCTTGTTTATTTAGGTGTAATTCCTCATTTTGCAACACCTAAAGCTTAGCAGTGGCCCCCAAACTAGTTGGTCTAAGGCATTAGGTAATAAAGCACCATCGCTGTAATTTTTTTTGCTGCCTTAAGCAATTACAAAACCAGTGTCCATTTTTTTTCTTCACCATTTATACTTTTTTAATTTTATTTTTCATACTAAGGCTTTTAGACAAGAGCATTTCAAGATATCCTCTACTAGCCCAAGTTTCAAGATGTGTGACAGTGTATATAGTAAGGTATCAACGTTCAAATGTTTGGCCTAAAGAATATGGACTACTTTTCAGCCTTATTTTTATCCTCAGATTGGTAATTTGCTTCATCTTACTAACACTTGGGACAACAGCTCATAACTACTTATTACTAGATTTGTTTAAGAAAACATCTAAATTTCTTGCTTTTCTCAAACTATTCATATTTTTCATATGTAATTTTTCACTTTCTATCTTTCATTATCAAAAATAAATAAATTTAGTGCCTAGTGCCAAAAGATAATTTAGTAAATAGAAACCTCCCCCAAACCTGTTTTCAGCAGTGTCCTCACTGATATTGTTCTTTGAGCGCATAGACCTGTAGACTTTGAGAGAGAAAATAATAGGGATAAAATAATAGTTAAATGAAAACTACCTCCAAACTTGTATTTTGGCATGCACGGATATTTAGTTAAGTCCTTTTTCACTCGCCTTCATTCTTAAAATGAGATAACGTTACCGAAACATGAAAGTGAGGCGGAGGAAATTTAGTTATGATAAAGCTGCTCCTATAAAAACAGAAGCTCTTCCGCTGGGTCAGCAGAAAAATACGGTTTTAATCTATGCCCATTTACATTAAAATTGAACTGTTTTTAATATTTCAACTTCTACTATCCCGTGCGGGTATACATACCGTACCACAAAAAGTCCCTTCCAACGAGATTTTAGCTTACCCGGATGAAGATGGAGACATGAATCGTAAAGAAAGACTTGTTGTCCCGGTATGATGGTTTTTCTAAAAAGGTTTTTATCGTGGAACACTTTAGTCCGGTTCTTTACTATAACCGCATTATCGTAAGCTTCATCACGGAGTTCGCTTAGCTCATTTAATTGCAGCTTCCGATAGCTGCTGGCTTGATCAAAATCGAAATTAAGGTCTTTAATAGCCCACATTGCTTTATGTTCAATCTCGACGGGAAGGCGGCATGCCTTTCCAAACACAAGTCGGTATGGAGACATACCAAGATCGGTCTTATAAGCAGTATGAAATGCCCAAAGAGTATCCATCAATTTGGTTGACCAATCTTTATGGTTCTTCGAAACCGTCTTCTCCAAAATTTGTTTGATCTGTTTATTGGAAATCTCAGTTTGCACGCTCGTTTGGGGATGATAGGGCATAGAAAGTTTGTGGTTGATTGAATATTTCCGTATCAAAATCTCGAAAGACCGATTACAGAAATTCTTCCCATTGTCGCTAATTATAGCACGAGGGTGTCCGAATCTCGAAAAGATATTTTCTTTAAGGAACTTAATAACAATCTTAATGTTATTAGTGCGACACGGTATTACTTCTACTCATTTTGAGACATAATCAACCGCTAGCAAGATATATAAATTCCCAAAAGAATTGGGAAATAGGCCCATAAAATCAATACCCCAAACATCAAATATCTCCATAACCAAGATAGGTTGGAGCGATATTTTATTTTTTCATGAAATTCGACCCATGTGTTGACACCGTGGGCAAGTTTTGCAATGATCATATGCATCTTTAAATAATGCTGGCCAATAAAAACCACATTGTAAAACTTTCTCCACCGTTTTACGTGGACCAAAGTGACCGCCACATGCTTGATTATGACAAAAAACCAAGACACTCTTGAATTCATCGTTAGGGACACATCTGCGAATGATTTGATCGGGACAATACTTAAACAAATAAGGTTCATCCCGGTAAAAGTGTTTTACTTGGGATAGAAATCAAAGATTGTCTTGTTTCGACCAAGGAAGGATCTAGCAATTTTAAGTGATTTAAAAGCAGCCTCGCAATTCGAATCGAAGTGAAATGTTGTATCTTTGGCCAAGAGAAGAGTTAAGGGTCTAGCAATTTCGCTAAAGTCCTTAATGAATCTCCTATAAAATCCTGCATGACCAAGGAAGGATCGTATATCTTAGACGCATTTAGGTGGAGGAAGGTTATAGATGACATCAATTTTAGCTCTGTCTACCTCAATGCCTTTTCGTGAAATGACATGTCCAAGGACAATACCTTCTTGAACCATGAAATGGCATTTTTTCCAATTCAAAGTTAAGTTCTTATCCCTACAGCGGGTAAGAACCGTGTCAAGATGACGTAGGCATTCCTCAAAGGAGTCTCCAAATATGGAGAAATCATCCATAAATATCTCCAGAAAATTCTCAACCATGTCTAAGAATATCCCCGTAATACACGCTGAAATGTAGTGGGAGCATTGCATAACCCAAATGGCAGGCGTCTATAAGCAAAAGTACCGAAAGAACAAGTAAATGTTGTTTTATCTTGATCTTTTTCGGCAATGGGGATCTGGTTATAGCCAGAGTATCCGTCCAAGAAACAATAGTATTCATGTCCAGCTAATCGTTCCAACATCCAGTCAATGAAAGGTAGAGAGAAGTGATCTTTTTTCGTTGCGGCATTGAGTTTCCTATAATCAATACATACGCGCCACCCGGTTTGGGTGCGTGTTTGGATCAACTCATTAGCCTTATTAGTTATGACCGTAATACCAGACTTCTTAGGGACCACATGAATAAGACTTACCCATTAGCTATCAGATATTAGATAAATTATACCACTATCTAGGCACTTGACGATTTCTTTCTTTACAGCCTCCTTCATAATGGGATTTAACCGTCTTTATGGGTCTCAGGCCGGTTTGGCTTCATCCATAAATGTATATAATGTTCAACAATTAAGGGACTAATCCCTTTGATGTCAACCATTGTCCAACCAAATACTTGCCGATTTGATCTCAATACCGCCAAAAGTGCATTCTCTTACTCTAAACCTAGAGAAGCAGATATGATTACGGGCAAAAACTCATTCTCACCTAAATATGCATATTTAAGATGAAAAGGTAGCTGTTTGAGATCTAGTATCGGCGGAGAGACGATAGAAGGTAGGGTAAATGAATGATATTCGGACTCCCTAAGTGGTTCATAACTTGCGTAGGATATTGACTCGGAAAGCGCTACTGACTTTTGCGACGAGTCAAAGGATTCGAACTCGGGAGTGGACTCGTCGAAGGTGTCCTCACTATAATAATTTGCTAGATCAAACAATATCGCACTAGTGTCGTCGAGATCATTATAGCAAAGTTCCTTAACTTTGCAGCTGTCGGAAGCTATCTCGTTGATAGAACAAACATCGATTAGATGAGCAGAAGGTTCAGATGGTTGACTTCCTTGCTTGTAAATATTAAGCTCAATTGTCATCTTCCCGAAGGATAAGTTCATAGAACCGTTACGACAATTAATTAAAGCATTGGAAGTTGCTAGAAAAGGCCGACCTAGTATCACCGGAATTTGATTACGTGAGTTCACTATAGGCTGTGTATCTAAAACAATAAAGTTCACAGAGAATATGAATTCCCTGACTTTGATTAACACGTCCTCTAGCTTACCCCTATGTTGGGTGATAGATCGATCTACCATCTGAGAGTGCAATAGGCAGGTTTCAACTCTTCTATACCTAGCTGCTCATAAACAGAATATGGGAGCAAGTTAATACTAGCGTCTAGGTCAAGTAGAGCACGATTAATGCTTTTACCCCCAATAGTTATGGATATTGTAGGACAACCGGGGTCCTTACGCTTCTCAGGCAATTGTTGGGAAAAACCTGTGCTCACATTACTCGTTAAGAATACCTTTTTTGGCACTTGAGTTTTTCTTTTCCTAGTGCACAAGTCCTTAAGGATTTTTGCATAAGACGGAACTTGTTGAATAATATCTGGGAAAGGAATATTTATGTTAACTTGCTTAAACATTTCCACAAAATCTTCTCCATTTGTGCGTTAGGTTTGTTGGCCCTCAACCTGTTTGGAAAAGGAGCTTTATCAATAAGTTTTGGGTCCAACATTTGTGGAGAAGTTTGTGGGGATGGAATCGATCCCAGAATTGGAGTTGGGATCATTTTAGGTTGACTCAAGGAAGTGGGCGGGGAGTTCGAGCCTAGTGGAAAATGAAGAATAGGCTCGGAAGAAGGTGGTAGACTAGATGAATTAGGGGAAGAAGTAGAAACCGTGGTTTCAATTGATTCCTCATCATCAGCATGTTTACCGACTTGATTGTTCAACACTCTTCCTGATCTCAACATGGTAACGACACTCATATTATGACTTTATGAGTGGCCAGGATTCGGTAAAGGTTGAGATGAAAGTTTCCCTTTTTCTCTCGCACTCATCGCGTCATTTATCTGTGTAAGTTGTGCTTCTATCGATTTTATACTTTCACCGTGGGGGGTGGTGGTCCGCGTTAATGTTTGGATAGAAGACTTTAATTCAGCCGCCGTTTGCATGGAATGTTTAATAAACATATCCACGCTTCGTTCGAGTGCAGATGAGTTTTCAGTACCGGCCATTTGGAAAGAATTATTATAAGATGTAGAATTATTGGCCGGATTTTGAAAAGGTTGCGATTGAAAGGGGGTGCTGACTTTGTGGTGGCGGGTGCTATTGCTGTGGAGGAGGTCTATGATAATTGCTTGGGAACTGGTTTTGATTTTGGGTTTGGTTTTGGTTCCAAACAAAATTAAGATGATTCCTCCATCCCTGATTGTAGGTGGAAGAATAAATGTCGTTTCTAGGCCGTTGCTGAAAAGCAGTATTAGTGTGTTCGTGACCTTGAAACGGAGGATTCAAAGGACATTCTTCTGTCAGATGTGATGGGTCGGAACAACAACCACACACGATTTTGGGGAGCGTAACTTGGTTTAAGGAGGCTGATGAGAATTTGTTCTCTATAACATCGAGTTTCTTTTGCATCGCTACCATTTCGGCTTTTACTGCGATGGAAACATCGAGCTAATAAATACCACTCCTAGATGATGATGGTCTAACGCTTTCCCACTGCAAAGTTTGTTCAACGAGATCTTCCAGAAATTGCCATGCTTCACCATCGTCTTTGGACATGAAATGGCATTGACAAATGGTTTCAAGCATCTGCTTTGTCGCTGTATTAACACCCTCATATATAATTCGGCACAGATCCCATCTATTTATTCCGTGATGAGGACATTGGATAAGCGGATCTTTACACCGTTCAAAGCATTTCCAAAATGGTTCATTAAGAAGCTGGGTAAACTGGTTGATCTCGCTCCGAACACGGGCGGTCTTATGATTCGGATAAAATTTCTTAAGGAATGCTATAATGAATTCATCCCAATTGGAAATAGAGTGTGCGACAGTGTTATAAAGCCATTTTTTTCCTAAATCGCACAAAGTAAAAGGGAGAAGACGCAATCTCATAGCATCCACTGAAATGAAGTGCCCATCATTGCGCATACGTTTTCGAACTTGGTGATAAAAACTTATGCGTCTTCAGACTCAAGCCCGTGAAATTTGGGCAACAGGTTGATGAAGTGGGGTTTAATTTTAAAATTATCCCCATTGGCTGGTGGAAAAGATAGACAAGTAGGAAGGGGACCGCGTATAGGATAGCATCTCTTTTGGAGAGAGATGTGCAGTGGATTCTGTGCACCGACGGATGGTGGCAGAGTGGTGTTATTGAAATCTGATGGAGAACCGTCCATCTCGGTAGATGTGGATGGAGGGGGAAATGAAGATGAAGAAACACCGACTTCGGAGTCGATAGCAGAAATGCGGACAAGACGGGCACTAGAATCCCGTGTCCAGCCGAGCATGCACTAAGCGGGTTTAGCGCACGTGGCAGCGTGTGTAAGATTTAAAAATGGTTTGTTTTGAAAAGTGTCGGACGTGAGACAAATCACACAAAAATGCACAAACAACCCTAGAACTAAGGTCGCCTAGGTCAAGTCACTAGACCGCTCCTAAACTTCCAAAGAACAAGTCGTAGTATCAATCCACTACCAGCTCTTTATCGCTCTTGTGGCCAGATAAGTGCCAAGTAAGTGGGAGGTATCCGCTATACGAATCACCGAAAATAGCGGGCCTAATTAAGTAACCAGTTGTCTTAGTCACACTTGCCTAGACACCACAAAAGAAATGCAGATAAGCGATAGATTACCCACGACCTTCCTCTGTCCTAATTGAGTGAGACGGTCCTTAGAGTCTTGGTCTAGATATTTTTTAATTAATGTAGGATGACGCGGATGCTCGTTTAGTGATTTGTAGGGCCTAGGAAGGGTGATGAAATCCCCACCTAATCTGAATTTTGGTTTGCTCCTTAAAGTCTGGTTTAAAATATGCATAAACAAACCAATTACAAAACACGCAAAAGATTTTTGAGCGGCACTATTTTGCAAAGAATCCTGCAGAAAAATATTTTATTGGATTTCAGAGGAGTGAAAAGGATATGAGGAATATACTAGAGAACTTTGGGGGCACAAGTCTTCAACCCCGTCGCGCCAAAAGTGCCTTGTTGTTGCGGTTCCGCCGCGCAATGGAGGGTCCTTTTGTCAATTTTTTCTACAGTGTCTCCTTTGCTCCTCTGGAATTTTCTTGATATCTCTGAATCTCTGTTTCCTCAAACCAGTGACTCCAGATCCCCTTGCAAAGCTCGCACAATAATCGTTAAATACACAATTTGCTGTTTTGTTTTATTTTATGATATGGATCGAATAAGATTTCAACATGAATAGCAAGAAAAAATATCACGCATGTGTCCCCGGCAACGATGCCATTTGATTGGTGTGAAAAAGTTTTTGTAGTTAACCGCGATCAACACGGCGTCGCATGTAGCTAGCTGTGGTGAATACGGGTCATCCGCAGGGATGCGTGAAATTTCTAATCTTGCTTTAGACTAGTTGATTAGAAATAGGGGAGAATAGTTTCTAGATCTATGTTAAACACGGATGTAGAATTTATATGGAAAAAAGCTTGTAGGGTTCATTAGGATTTAGTAGTCATGGATGAATATAAGAGATTACTCCTTTTTTCTTTTAATAGATTAAAACCATATCAATAGCAATGAATGAAGATTAGGGTTCTTGGAAGAAACTAGGATTTCCACTCTTAACCCTTATCTTTTTATTGACCTCTATTCATGTATAGCCTTTACCAAAACAATTGTTAATTTAATCTTAAATCGCGGTCGATACTATCAATAATTTGTAGCGCGCCCGATAAGGATGTTAACAATTCTTTTGGTAAAGTTTATAAACTATATAAGACGTAAAAGGAGTTAAGAATTTTCATTATCCATTAACCTACCCTAATCCTATGAATCCTAACAAGCGGAGAATTACTCGCGCATGATGGAGATAGAAGAACGGATAGAGATCATAATGTAAATATAGAAAATAAATGCGATAAGAATAAAACAACTATCTTTATTAATCAACTATATCAATTACATTTTTTGTTCCTTTAGAAAGTGGAATACAAAACCCTAGTTTGCTTCTCGAACTGATTAATCAACCTGGATGCGTGAATCGACTTGGACTTCGTGATCTCTTCGGTTTGATAATTTTCCAAGTGAGGCTCTCGGTCCTTTAAATAGTCCCAAAACTAGAAACACTAGATCCCATGTGTTAGGATTTGCTGTTGTGATCATGATCCTGAAATCTCACATCCTACGGCTACCGAAGTGCCGTGGATCCACCGCCAAACCCCCTATTTTGCCGCCCTTACGCCGCGGTTTAGTGAGATCAGGTCTTGGGATTTTTTGTGCTCTCTGGTGTTGACATTTGTAGATCTCTTCGATGTCTGGATTTTGGAAATCTTACTCTAAGTCTTTGTCGTTGTATGATTTACGATTTGATTAAACTTCATCGACAGATTTTATTCCCGACATCTCGGATATCTCGATTTCCACATCTGAGCTCATATCTGTACAATATCTCAATTCATATTGTTAGTAGCATTTGTTATTATTTTGAGATATTATCCTAACCATTTTATATGATATTATATTTTAAGAATATTGATTAGGGATATTTGATATGATATGCATATATAAATTACTAAAATATTATATAAATATTATATGCATATATTTTCTTTCATAATGTTAATTATAATATATAAACATATGATAATAGATATTTTACAGATAAACCCTCATATATTTCATATTTATAATAAACACCTTTAAATATTTAAGAAAAGTAAGGAAAATAATCATACCAAAGTGCAATATTTTCAACTGAACAATACCCTAAAGACGATTTCCCGCTTCCGGTCATGGAAATGATGGTCGACGATACCTCAAATTACGAGCTGTTCACTTTCATGGATGGCTCGTCTGTATATAATCAGATCAATATGTCGCCCGAGGATGAGAAACACACAGATTCCGAACCCCGATCAGAATATACTGCTACAAGGTGATGCCGTTCGAACTGAAGAATGCAGGTGCCACATATCAAAGGGCAATGACCAAAATCATTGATGACTTAATCCAAAAAGTCATCGAATGTTATATTGATGATTTGGTCGTTAAGACCGAAGCCAATGCCGATCACATCCGAGATCTCAGGACCGTCTTCACCTGACTGAGGGAATACGATCTGAAGATGAATCCTATGAAGTGCGCTTTAAGCGTGTCATCGGGAAAATTCCTGGGCTTTATAGTCTGATATCGAGAGATCGAAGTTGACCCATCAATGATAAATGCCATCATGGAGATGCCCCCTCTGAAGAATCTGACGCAGCTGAGACCTTTTCAAGGCAAGCTTGCTTATATACGAAGGTTTATCTCAAATTTATCGGGGAGATGTAGGCCCTTCTCAAAGCTTATGAAGAAAGGAGCTCCTTTTGTCTAAGATGCCGAATGTCAAGAAGCGTTCGAAAATATCAAACAGTATCTGCTGCACCCTCTAGTGCTTGCTGCTCCCATTCCAAATAAAACGTTGATTCTCTATACTGCCGCACTAGATGAGTCACTCGGTGCACTCCTCGCTCAGAACAATGAGGAGGGAAAAGAGAATGCCCTCTACTACCTCAGTCGAACGTTAGTCGGGGCGGAACATAACTATTCCCCGATCGAAAAGCAGTGCCTGGCCCTGATATTTGCCGTGAAAAAGCTAAGACACTATCTTCTCATCCATCGGGTTATGCTGATCTCCAAGGTTGACCCGCTCAAACACTTAATGACCAAAGCAAGCCTAGCCGGTAGAATGACAAGATGGGCGGTCATGCTGCTTGAATTTAACATAATCTATACTCCTCAGAAAGCAGTAAAAGGGCAAGCCCTCGCCGACTTCCTTGCTGCTCATCCCATACCAGAAGGGTCGCCGCTCAATTACGAGTTACCTGACGAACAAGTGCTGCTCCTCAAGGATGACGAGCCATGTTGGGAGCTCTACATCGACAGAGCCTCATCAACCAGAACCTCCAGCAAATCAAGCATCCCATAGATAAAAGCAGGGATATGATTAGTGTTCATCACGCCATCGATGGGAACCCTATGACGTTCTTTTTCTCTCACCGAGCCTCACACAAACAACGAAGCTAAATACGAAGATCTGATAGCTGGTCTGGAGCTCACCATAGAAATGGAAATCCTTCGGCTTCGAGTCTATGGTGATTCCCAGCTTGTCGTCAACCAAGTAAGTGACGACTACAAGATGTATAAGCCCGAGTTAGCTCGATATAGAGGCCGGGTGGAGGAACTCATGAAAATGTTCACTCACAATGAACTAATGAGAGTTCCTAGGGCGTTGAACGAAAAAGCCGACGTACTCGCTCGCCTAGCCAAAGAGCTGGCTGATCCCGACATGGATGAAATTCTGATCACAGTCAGGAGCCGGCAAATTCTGGCCCCAGTCTCTTTACGAGAAGAGGGAAGCGCAGAACAAAAGAGCAATCCTGCAGAAGAAGTTCTGATCATTCAAGAGGAGCCCGATTGGAGAAAGCCCTTCATAGAGTACCTCCGATACGACAAGCTGCCCGAAGAAAAATCTGCGAAGGTTCAGCTGAAGAAGAGAGATCTTCGATATGTGTTTGTAAATAATACGCTATACCGCAGATCATTTGACCAACTCTGGCTCAGGTGTCTGTCATTGGCCGAAGCCCAAAAAGTCATGACAGAAGTTCACTCGAGCGTCTGCGGGGCTCACCAGTCTGGCACCAAAATGCGGCTTCAGATCAAACGGCTTGGATATTACTGGCCCACCATGATAAGGGATTGCAAAGAACATGCAAAGAAATGTCATATCTGCCAAATTCACGGTGATTTCATTCACAAGCATCCCAATCCGTTGCATCTTATGGTGACGTCGTGGCCCTTCGAAGTTTGGGGAATCGACATAGTTGGCCCAATTGATCCTCCATCATCCAAAGGCCACCGGTTCATATTGGCTGCAACAGACTACTTCTCCAGATGGGCTGAAGCTGTCCCGCTAAAAGAAGTCAAGAAAGAAGATATTCTGACATTCTTCAGGCATAATATTCTATACCGCTTCGGTACACCAAGAAGAATCATTTCTAACAACGAGCCTTCTTTCAAGAGCTTCAAAGTCTCAAGATTCGCTACTCAACACAAGATAGACTGGAGATATTCCTCCATCTATAATCCAAGAGCCAATAGGATAGACGAAGCCTTCAATATGACTCTATGCAAGCTCCTGAGGAAAAATACTTCAGCCAACAAGAGAGACTGGAATCTCAAGCTCCATGAGACATTGTGGGCATATCGTACCACACACCGCACTCCAACTCAGTCCACTCCATACTCACTACTCTTCAGAGTGGAAGCAATTCTCCCGCTCGAAGTCGAAGTTCCAAGCCTTTGAATGGTCGTCCAACACGAATTGACGGAGGAGGAAAATGTCCTCCTTCGGCTCGAAGAGCTCGACGCCCTCGAAGAAAAGTGGCTCACAGTACAGCAAAATCTGGAGCTATACCGAGCCCAAATGTCACAGACCTATGATAAGATGACCCGTTCCCATGCTTTTAAGAAAGGTGAATTGGTGTTGGTCCTCAAAAGACTGATCATCCCCAATCGACATGCCAAGGAAAAATTCGATCCAAACTGGGAAGGATCATACGTCATAGAGAAAGTGTTTGATGGAGGATCCTACCAGCTGATTAATACCGAGGGAGAAAGGCCCATGCCACCCATCAATAGCCGATATCTCAAGAAATACTACGCGTGAATGCTCCAAGTCACAGGCGAATTGAGCACACTGGCCCTACGATCTGGATCATACATCCTATAAAACTGTATACAATCCACAGACGCAAATGATCCCTATCTCTCCCAAGTCCTACCGGCGAGACTACATTTAAAGTCCCGCCGGCGATGGAAAAAAAGGGTATGTCCACAAGCGAAACGGCTACGGATGAAAACCCGAAAGGGCTACGTGAGTAAAAACAGTAGGACTGCCGGCGAATTTGTGAAAACCCGAAAGGGCGCAAACTCGTGAAAAGAGATGAAATGCACTCGCAAAATCCTCTCGACCTTATGGAAAAAAAATCCCCACGTGAGATCCTTACGACTCACAAAGGAACAACACACTTAGGAATCCCCATGATTCCTAGGGAGAAATACACATGCGAGATCCTCTCGACTCGTAGGGAAAAAATGCTTTTATGAGACCCTTACGACTCATAAAATTGAAAAACCTTAGGTGGTAGGGATCTAAACTTGTACCCTAAGTCATCGTTCCCTAATGGGCACGGCAAATGATGAGTCGCTCCTGGCACTATGTTTCAGTATTGGCCGTGCTGATGCCGACCCAAAAATCAAATCCCAAGTCCTCCCGAGGCAAATAATGAGTTGCTCCTGGCATCATTCCAGTGTAGCAATGCTGATGCCGACCCAAAAACCCAAATCCCGGGTCTTCCCAAAGGCAAATGATGATTCGCTCCTGGCACTAAGCTTCAACCATGTGAGTAATTTCCAACTAATTATGATTTACTTCAAATAATAAAACCCTACATTATATTAAGCATGGTGTGAGTCTCATACACCCATGTTGCATGTAGCAACAAGCATGACACAATAATATATATCACATATATATTAAGTGTACATACTAGTGAGAAAAGGAAATGCTTAAGTGAGCTAATATTAGTTAATAAAAATTAATATATCAAATATATAATTATACATTAAATTATTAAATCAACACATGATTTAATAATCCGGCTATATCACATATAACCGACTAATATTATATGTATCAACTTTATCGAATCAATACTTGATTCGATAACCCGGCTACATCACATATAACCGACCGATATCACATATATCGCGAGAATAGAATACGGTATCACATACGCGTATTAATCTCGGTCCCGCACATATCACATACATGCTCATACTTCATTTCGCTTGAGCCAGAAAAGCTCTGTGTAGGACTCTAAAGACTCGTCAATACGCCGGCAGTAGGTGATGATTATATCAAACACCCACAAGCCGTCAGCGGTACTAGCTGGACGTAACGGCTACCCGGGTATTGAGCGATTAGAAGATCAACAAGCAAGCCTGCTCATACTCCTGCGAATCCAATAAGTAACACTACCGTACAGTCCGGTCTCTTTGTCAGATATGTCGCATATCTCAACCTGGGGGTGGTAAACGTCAGACCCCAATAGCCTGATAAGTCATGCCGATGTGAGGCCCATAACGGTTCGAGAAACTACTGATAACACTTACCAGTAAATATCAGCAACCCTGGCCAGGGATTTCATGTTATGGCCAATCGAGCATAGCGCAACATCAACCCCCAATACCGGGAGAGACGAAATCCCCTCCTATCGCTCATTGCCTCCATGTGACTCGGGACTGTACCCAAAAACCGCCGTTTTGCACGATCTCTTGAAAGTGGTAAGGTGGAAATCAAAGCACAGTGGGAATCACACAAGAATCTATAACGATATCAGGTCAACAGACTAACCTGTACCAGTGTCACCAGAGAACTGCTATCCGACGATAGGTATAATACCATCTACGAGTTCTCGGCGAGTCCGTTCAGTGTACCCAGTCTCCACTGAGCACCCGTATACCTTCTCTGATATCAAACACCAATGGATGTGGGATCATCCATCGCCCATCATATGGGTCAAGAAGCGTATACGCTAGTCTACTATGGAATATCGATGCCCTATCTCGATACTCCCACTACTAGGAACAATTGAAGGATGTACTTACCGACTATCCTTGTCCCACTAGTATGATCTGCATTATAATCCTGGTAGTCAAGTACTCATCCTAAGGGCTTTATCAACATGTAATAGAGAGACAATAAGTGTACATGTTAAGATAAAGATCAACCAGATAGCATACTATCATGTCGAGCAAGAAAGTCCTCCCTATATATGTCCAAGCATCCACTATAATATACATCACATGTATAATAATAGCCTCTAGGGCATACATATAACTAACAATCTCCCACTTGCACTAAGACCATTTGTTGTAGTATCTCATACTCAACGCTCCATAAAAGTCTCTCTAGGGAAAGGCTTCTGTGAGTGGATCCGCCGTGTTATCCTTCGCGTCAACTCTCCTTACCTCGATCCTTTGGAGTTCAACCATCTCCCTGATCAGGTGATACTGTCCTCAGAATATGTCTGGATCGCTGATGGGACCGGCGTTCCTAGGCCAAAGCCACAACTCCATTGTTTTCACAATAATAGTTATTGGACGCTCAATGGTAGGAACTATGTTCATCTCATGAACAAGAAATATCCAAACATCCACTTTGGTAGCATCGTTGGTAGCGATGTATTCAACCTTTATCGTCTAGTTTGCCACGGTATCTAGCTTGGAACACTTCCAACATACCGTCCCTCCACTAAGGGTAAAGACAAAGCCCGAGACTGACTTTCAGTCGACCTTATCACTCTGGAAGCTTGAATTGGTAAAGGACTCCCATTGGAGTTCACCGTTACCAAACATCAAGAACATTTCTTAAGTGCTTCAAGTACTTAAGAATGTCCTACACAGCTGTCCACTGATTCTCCCAAGATCCGATTGATTGGTGATCACTACACCTAGTGAGTTCTGGTACATAACATCGCATACATGATAGAGCCTACTGCCGAAACATAGGAAATCCTTGTACGCGAGCTCTCTCCAAATCAGTCTTGGAAAACATCTTTTTGGAGAGAGTGATTCCTGAGTAAGTGGGCGAACCACCACGCTAAGAATCTTCCATACTAAACCCCTTTAGAATGGTGTTAATGTACCTGGATTTGGGACACTCCAACATCCACTTAGATCTATCACCATAGATCGTAATCTACAAGATGTAGTAGGTATCATTCAGATATTCCATGGAGAATCCTCATGATAAGAGGAGCTTGACCGAGTGTAGTATAGGAAACCATTTCCTATCAAGAGTATGTCATCTACGTACAATACGTGGAAGATAACCTTACTCTCTACAACTTTCTTGTATATACAAGGTTCATCTACCTTTTTGATGAAGTCAAACTCTTTGACTGCTACATCAAAACAGATGTTCCAACTCCGCGATGCGTGCTTTAATCCTGATGGGCATAAGCATAGCCACTAGAGAAAAGGTTTCATCACAATCTACACTTGGTTACATGACGAGAACCTTTTACTACAAGTCTAGTTTTGAAAGTCTCAACTTTTCCATTTACACCAAAAATCTTCTCAAGATCCATTTGCTCCCGCAGGGTTTTACCCCTTCAGGTGACATATTCAAAGTCATACTTTGTTGGTGTACATGGATTCCATCTTTGATTGCATAGCATCCAGTAATTTCACAGAGTCCCTACTCATGATGGCCTGCCTGAACCCGGTTGGGTCATCATCTACCATGATGCAATCCTCGCTCCCACTGTCACCGAGGAAACCATAGTATCTCTCAGGTGGATGAGGAACCCTACCAGATTCGCGGAGAGGCTGAGGTTCGTTGGAGGTTATTGAATCCTTTGGTTTCACCAAATTATCAGCTGTTAGTTTGTCAAGCTGAAACTTCTTCTAGTTCTACCTCATGACCACTAATTTTTTCATAAGAAATTTCTTTTCTAAAAAAATGGCATGCTGAGAAACAAAACACCTTTTGCTCCTCAGTGTGGTAGAAGATATTCACTCGCAAATGTTTGGGATATCCAACAAACTTACAAAACTGACCTTGCCTCAAGCTTGCTCGGATTTTTCTTTTCAACATAGGCTGGACAACCCCATATCTTAACTCGTTTAAGACATGGTCTCTTCCCATTTCATATCTCATATGGAGTGATAGGCACTGATTTGGATGGAACCCCATTCAATAGGTATGCAGCTTCTCAAGTGCATAACACCAAAAAGGAAACAGACAACTCAGCAGTACTCATCATAGAGTGCGTCATATCCCATAGGGCGCGATACCTCCACCCCGATACACCGTTGTGCTGTGGTGTATACGAAGGAGTAAGTTGAGAGAGAATCACATTCTCTTTTTGATAATCCAGGAACTCCATGCACAAGTATTCCCTTCTCTGATCATATCGAAGGACTTAATACTTTTACCCGTCTGGTTCACATCTTCAAGCTTATATTCCTTGAAGTTCTTAAAAGTTTCAGACTCGTGTTTCAAAAGGAATACATATCCGAATCTTGAGAGATCATCGATGAATGTAATGAAGTACAAAGAACCAATCCAGGCATTTGTAGACATAGGACCGTATACATCATCATGTATCCGTCCCAAGAGTTCAATAACTCTTTCTCTGTTTCCAGTAAATGGAGTATTGGTCATTTTACCTTTGAGACAAAACTGGCAAGTATCATAAGATGAAAATTCGAACGGATTCAAATATTCATCCTTATGTAACTTAGCTAGTTGTGTCGCATTGATATTGTTCCCATCCGAATGACGGCGTGACTGTTAGTTATATGTATGCCCTGTATGCCCTAGAGGCCATTACTGTACATAGGATGTATATTGTAGTGGATGCTGGGACATATATAGGGAGGACTTTCTTGCTCGACATGATAGTATGCTATCTGGTTGCTCTTTATCTTAACGTGTACACTGATTGTCTCTCTATTACATGTTGGTAAAGCCCTTAGGATGTGTACTTGACTACCTGGACTATGATGCGGATCATACTAGTAGGGACATGGTAGTCCATAAGTACTTCCTTCAAGGTCCCTAGTCGTGGGTGTATTGAGACGGGGCATCGATATACCAGAGTAGACTAGCGTATCCCTTCTCGACCCATACAGATGAGCGATGGATGATCCCATATCCATTGGTGTTTGACATCAGAGATGATATACGGGTGCTCAGTGGAGACTGGGTACACTGGACGGACTCGCCGAGAACTCCCAGATGGTATTATACCTTACATCAGATGGCAGTTCTCTGGTGACACTGGTACAGGTTAGTCTGTAAACCCGAGATCGTCATAGAGTCTTGTGTGATTCCCACTGTGCTTTGATTTCAACCTTACCACGTCCAAGAGGGCGTGCAAAACGGTGGTTTTTGGGTACAGTCCCGAATCACATGGAGGCAATGAGCGATAGGAGGGGATTCGTCTCTCCCGGTATAGGGAGTTGATGTTGCGCTATGTTCGATTGGCTATAACCGGAAATCTCTGGCCAGGGTTGCTGAGATTTACTGGTAAGTGTTACCTGTAGTTTCTCGAACTGTTATAGACCTCAAATCGACACGACTTATCGAGCTATTGGGGTCTGACGTTTACCACCCCTAGGCAAGATATGCGACATATCGGATGACGAGACCGGACTGTACGGTAAGTGTTACTGGTTGGATTCACAGGAGTGTGAGCGGGCTTGCTCGTTGATCTTCTGATCGCTCAATACCCGGGTGGCCGTTACGTTTAGCAGACCGCTTGCGGCTTGTGGGTGTTTGATATGATCATCACCTGCTGCCGGCGTATTGACGAGTCTTTAGAGTCCTACACAGAGGTTTCCTGGCTCAAGCAAAATGAAATAGGAGCGCATATGAGATATGTGCGGGACCGAGAATAATGCGTGTATGTGATACCGTATTCTATTCTCGCGATGAATGTATCGATTGGTTGTATGCGATATAACCTAGTTATCGAATCGAGGATTAATTCGATAAGTCGATACATTGGATATTAGTCGATATGCGATATGACCGGATCGTTAAATCAAGTATTGATTTAATGATTTAATGTATAATTATATATTTGATATATTACTTTGCATTAACTAGTATTGGTTCACTTAAGATGGATTTTCTCACTTGATGTGCACATTGTATATATGATATAGTTTTGTGCACTAGTTTGAATCATGTTTGATGATACATGCAAACTTGGGTATGTATGATTAAACCATGATTAAGTTAATGGTTAGGGTTTGATTTACTTATTTATTTATTTCTTTTCATATATTTTTGGACAAGAAATGAAATGGTTGCTTCTTTTTTTTTTGTTGAAGCTTCATGAAGCTTTGAAAGCTTGACCATTTTGTTTCTTTCATTAACCCTAACCATTTACTTAAACCCTAGTTTATTCTCTACACTTGTTAAACTAACCCAAGGTTGCATTATGATAAGATCAATTGATTTTATTATTATCATGATATTCTTTTTCTTCTTCTTCTTCTTTTTGATAAAGAGAAAAAACCATTGCTAGTTTTTTCCAAGTGATGTTTCCAAGTGAGAAATCCAAATCCAAAGTGAACCCACTTCCTATTTCTTCATCCTCTACTACTTGCCATGTAGTATAGGGTGTTTTCTTCACAAGTTTCATGACTTGGTGAAGTTGGAGCTTGATCTTGAGTTGCCTTGTTCAGTCGATAAAACTGCACATTTGTAGTACATTTTTCCTACCATTTTTATATTAAAAAAGGACTTTATTATAATATATTATACATATGAGGGTTTATGTGTAAAAACATTATTTTCCATATGTTAATATATTTTAATTATCATTTTGGTAGGAAAATGTATGCAAATATTATTGACCTAATCCTAGTAGAACAAAGTCTACTAAAATCTTATTTGAGTTGTTGTGCAGAATTTTCCAAGTTGTTATGCAGAATATATCAAAGAAATCAAGTTGTTGAAGAAATCTTGCCAAATTAAGAAGCAAACTTGGAGACCAAGTCTGGAAGCAACCGAGAGAATATTTCAAAGATACAAAGATTCCAGAGGAGCCCACATGTCACAAGAACAGAGCCCCTGAAGTTTGATGAACGGCAGAGATTACATGGCCGCGGATCCGCGGCCCTAGCCACCATTTGCCGCGGATCCGCCGCACTTATATGGATTTGGGAACTGAGGATTTTTGGGGTAAATCAAATCTATATTTTACCAAATTTTCAACAATAATATTCTGGCTTTGCACTATAAAAAGGCACCGAGGACCTCTTGGAAAAGCCATCAAGCCGAAGAGATCACGAAGCTCCCGACGCTCACGCATCCAGGCTGATCATCGACTGTTCGACTACCTCCTTAGGAAAGATCGAGAAGCAAATCAAGTTTTGTAATCATTTTCTATGGATTAAAAGTGTAGCTTGAAGGAGTTGATTAATAAAGGTAGTTTTTATTTAATTGTTTGTTTTTTTTTACATTATGTTTTCCCTCGATTTCTTTTCATCTTCTTCTCCCAACATGCGCGAGTAATTCTCCGCTTGTTAGGGTTCGTAGGATTAGGGTAGGCTAATGGGCAATGAAAATAATTAAACCCTTTTTAAGTCCTATAAAGTTTAGGAACTTTATTAAAATAATCATTAACATCCTAATCGGGCGAACTAGCAATTCCTTGCTAGTTCCGACCGCGATTAGAGATTAGATTAATGATTGTTTTGGTAAAGGCTAGAAATGAACGGAGTTCCGTGTCGAGATAAGGGTTAAGAGTGGGATTCCTTTTCTCTCCAGAAACCCTAATCTACACGCATCACCGTCGTTCTAGTTCTAAATCTATTAATGGATAAAAAGGATAACTTTTAATTAATTTTCCATAACTACTAAATCCTAACGAACCCTACAAGCCCTATTATTATATTATTTAAATCTCTAAAAAAAATCTAGATCTATATTTTACATTCTTGTTTAAAGTAGATCTAGAAACTTTTCACAAAATTCTTTATTCCTCCTCTCTTTCTCAACACATCTAAAGTAAAAATAAAAGGTTCCACGTTTCCCAGAGGATGACCCGTACTCATCTCGGTCTAGCTACGAGCGACACCGTTATTGATTGCGGTAAACAAACACAAATTTTCACACCAATCAAATGGCGCCGTTGCCGGGGATACGTGCGTAATTTTTTATTTTTAATATTTGTGTTGAATTCTTAGACGATTTATATCATTATTAACACAAAACTGCAAATTGCATATTTAACGATTTGTGCGTGAATTTTGCAAGGAGATCTGGAGTTACAGAATTGAGGAAAACAGAAGACAGAGGCATTCATCGAGATCCAGAGGAGCACAGAGGGCTTGAGAAAAATTTTCATCAACTGTTCCATCCACCTCGCGGCGGAACCGCGGCACAAAGGTGCTTCCTGCGGCGGAAACGCTGCGGCTTGGAGGGATTAGGGCTACGGAATTCTCTGGTAAGATTCTCAACTCCTTCTCTCTCCCCTCAAATCCAATAAAATCTATTTTCTGCAGGATTCTTTGCAAAATAGCGCCGCTCAAAAATCTTTTTGCAAAAGTTTTGTGATTGGTTTTGTTTTGCATATTTAATACGGACTTTAAGGGGCAAAGACCAAATCAAGATTAGGTGGGGATTTCATCATCCTTCCTAAGCCCCACAAATCACAAACCGAGCATATAGATCAACCCTTCATTAATTTAAAAAATATCTAGACCAGACTCTAAGGACTGTCGCGCTCAATAAGGACAGAGGAAGGTCGTGGGTAATCTATCGTTTATCCGCATTACTTTTGTAGTGCCTAGGCAAGTGTGACAAAGGCTAGTGGTTTTTAATTAGGCCCACGACGTGGTTCCTTCCCACTTACCTGGCACTTACCTCGCTACAAGGGTAGTATGGAGGCGGTAGAGGATTTATCCTGCGGCTTGTCCTTTGGAAGTCTAGGAGCGGTCTAGAGACTGGACCTAGGTGACCTTAGATCTAGGGTTGCTTGTGCATATTAGGGAGATTTTTCTTGAGTCCCACATTTTTCAAAACAAGCCAATTTTAAATCACACACACACTGCCACTTGCACTAAACCCGCTTAGTGCATGCTCGGCTGGACACGAGATCCTAGTGCCCGTCTTGTCCGCGTTCCTGTTATCGACGCCGAAGTCGGTACTTCTTCATCTTCTTTTCCCCCACCACACACCACATCGACCGAGATGGACGGCACTCCATCAGAGTATAACACCACGCTGCCACCGCCCGGAGGTGCGCAGAACCCACCGCGCATCTCTCTCCAAGAGAGATGCTATCCTATTCGTGGTCCTCTTCCTACTTGTCTATCTCTTCCACCACCTAACGGGGATAATTTCGAAATTAAACCCCACTACATTAATCTGCTGCCTAAATTTCACGGGCTTGAGTCGGAAGACGCGTACGTTTTCATCACCAAATTCGAAAACGTATGCGCAATGATGGGTACTTCACAATTGACTTTAGATGCTATGCGCTTACGTCTTCTCCCATTCACACTGTGCGACTTGGCAGAAAAATGGCTTTACAATACTGCCGCACACTCTATCGCTAATTGGGATGAATTCGTCATAGCATTTCTTAAGAAGTTTTACCCAAATCATAAGACTGCACATATTAGGAGCGAGATCAACCAGTTCACCCAGCTTCCCAATGAACCATTTTGGAAGTGCTTTGAACGTTTCAAAGATCTGCTTGTCCAATGCCCCCATCACGGAATACAAAGATGGGATTTATGTCGGATTATATATGAGGGCATTAATCCAGCGACAAAGCAGATGCTTGAAACAATGTGTCAATACAATTTCATGTCTAAAGATGATGGTGAAGCATGGAAATATCTAGAAGATCTCACTGAACACACGTTGCAGTGGGAAAGCGTAAGACCACCTTCAACTAAGGGAGGTATTCACCAGCTCGATGTTTCTATCGCAGTAAAAGCCGAAATGGCAGCGATACAGAAGAAACTCGATGCTATTGAGAACAAATTTTCATCATTCTCCCTAAATCAGGTCACGCTTCCCAAGACTGTCTGTGGTTGCTGTTCGGATCCTTCACACTTAACGGAAGAATGCCCTATGAACGCATCGTTTCAAGCTAATGCTGCTTTTCAGCAGCGACCTAGAAACGACCCTTATTCTTCCACATACAATCAAGGATGGAGGAATCATCCTAACTTTGCTTGGAATCAAAACTAACAAAGTAATTATCAAAGACCTCCTCCGTAGCAACCACAACCACAGAATCAGCCCCCCTTTCAGTCACAGAATTTCTAAAATCCGGCCAACATTTCTACACCACAAGTGGCCGGTATTGACAACTCACTTGCACAAACTTTGGATATGTTCATGAAATAATCCATGCAAAATTCGGCTGAGATAAGGTCTTCTATTGATACCCTAACGAAAAACTCCTCCTCCCATGGTAAGAGTATTAAATCAATAGAAAACCAAATCGCACAGTTAAACGCCGCAATGAGTGCGAGAGAGAAAGGAAAATTCCCATCTCAACCCCTACCGAATCCTGGCCATTCACAAAGTCATAATGTGAATGCCGTCACTACGTTGAGATCGAGGAGAGTGCTGAACAACCAAGTGGGTGAGCAAGTTGATGATAGTGACACATTTGATACCCCTTCTTCTTCTTCTTCCCCTAACTCGTCTAGTCTCCCACCTTCATCCGAGCCTATTCTCCATTTTCCCCAAGGCTCAAACATTTCACCAAATCTATCTAAGTCGATTCCCACCCCAATTTTGGGATCGAATCCGTCGCCACAGTCTTCTCCACAAACGTTGGACCCAAAACTTATTGATCGAGCTCCATTTCCAAACCGATTAAGGGACAACCGACCTAACCCGCAAATGGAGAAGATTGTGGAAATGTTTAAGCAAGTTAGCGTGAATATTCCTCTCCTAGATGCTATTCAACAAGTCCCATCTTATGCAAGAATCCTTAAAGACTTGTGCACTAGGAAGAGAAAAACTCAAGTGCCTAAAAAGGTTTTCATGACGAGTAATATTAGCACAGCTTTTACCCAACAAATACCAAAGAAACGTAAGGACCCCGACTGTCCTACAATCTCTATCTCTATTGGGGGTAAAAATATAAATCGTGCTTTACTCGATCTAGGCGCTAGCGTCAACTTGCTTCTTTATTCAGTATACGAGCAGTTAGGAATTGGAGAGTTAAAACCCGCCCATTGTACTCTCCAAATGGCTGACCGATCTATCACCAAACCTCGGGGCGAACTAGAGGATGTGTTAATTAAAGTCGGGGAATTCATATTTCCCGTGGACTTTATTGTTTTAGATACACAACCTGTGGCAAACCCACGCAATCAAATCCCGGTGATACTTGGTCGACCCTTCCTAGCAACTTCTAACGCTGTGATTAATTGTCGTAACGGTTCTATGAACTTATCCTTCGGGAAAATGACAATTGAGCTTAATATTTACAAGCTAGGAAGTCAGCCATCAGAACCTTCTGCTCAATTGTTGGATGTTTGTTCCATCCACGAGATAGCTCCCGAAAGCTGCATGGATGAGGAACTTTGCTTTGATGTTCTCGACAACACTAATGAGACATCGTTCGATCTTGCACCACTTTACAGTGAGGATATGTTCAATGAGTCCGACCTTGAGATTGAACCCGTTGACTCATTGCAAAAGTCAGCAGCACTTTCCGAGTCAATGTCTTATGCAAGTTTTGAACCTCTTCAGGAGTCCGAATATCATTCGCTTACCCCACCTTCTATAGTCTCTCCGCCAATTCTTGATCTCAAACCGCTACCTTCTCATCTTAAATATGCATATTTAGGAGAGAATGAGACTTTGCCAGTGATTATCTCCGCTTCTCTAGCCTTAGAGCAAGAGAATGCACTTTTGGCAGTGTTGAGATCGAATCGGCAAGCATTTGGTTGGACAATGGCCGACATCAAAGGGATTAGTCCCTTAATTGTTGAACATAACATACATCTGATGGATGAAGCCAAACCAACCCGAGACCCACAAAGACGGTTAAATCCCGTTATGAAGGAGGCGGTAAAGAAAGAAATCGTCAAGTGCCTTGATAGTGGAATAATTTACCCCATATCTGATAGTCAATGGGTAAGTCCAATTCATGTGGTCCCTAAAAGGTCTGGCATCACGGTCATCACTAACGAGGCTAATGAGTTAATCCAAACACGCACCCAAACTGGGTGGCGCGTATGTATCGATTACAGGAAACTCAATGCCGCGACGAGGAAAGATCACTTCCCTCTACCTTTCATTGACCAGATGTTGGAACGATTAGCGGGACACGAATACTACTGTTTCTTGGACGGATACTCTGGTTACAACCAGGTCCCCATCGCCGAAAAGGATCAAGATAAAACCACTTTTATTTGTCCTTTCGGAACTTTTGCTTATAGACGCATGCCCTTTGGGTTATGCAACGCTCCCGCTACATTTCAGCGGTGCATGATGGGGATATTTTCAGATATGGTGGAAAATTTTCTAGAAATTTTTATGGACGATTTCTCCATTTTTGGGGACTCCTTTGAGGACTGCCTTCGTAATCTTGACGCTGTTCTTACCCGCTGTAAAGATAAGAACTTGACTTTGAATTGGGAAAAATGCCATTTTATGGTCCAAGAAGGTATTGTACTTGGACATATAATTTCACATAAAGGCATTGAGGTTGATAGAGCTAAAATAGATGTCATTCAAAACCTCCCTCGTTCCAATTGCGTCAAAGATATACGATCTTTTCTTGGTCATGCAGGATTTTATAGGAGATTTATTAAGGACTTTAGCAAAATTGCTAGACCCTTAACCCTTCTATTGGCCAAGGACACTACTTTTCACTTCGATTCGGATTGTGAGGCTGCTTTTGAATTTCTTAAAGAATCACTCACTACAGCCCCCGTTCTATCATCTCCGGATTGGAACCACCCGTTCGAGCTTATGTGTGATGCATCAGATTTTGCTATTGGTGCGGTCTTAGGACAGCACATTGATAAGATGCCACATGTAATTTACTATGCAAGTAGGACCTTGAATGATGCACAAATAAATTACACAACTACCGAGAAAGAACTCTTGGCAGTTGTATTTGCATTAGAGAAATTCAGGCCCTACTTGATTGGCTCGTCTATTGTGGTTTACACAGATCACTCCGCCCTACGACATCTTTTAACGAAGAAGGATACAAAGGCCAGGCTAATACGTTGGATCCTATTGTTACAAGAATTTGATCTTGTTATCAAAGACAAGAGTGGATGTGAAAACGTAGTAGCCGACCATCTTTCACGCATCACTTCTTCGCCAACTGTGACCGTGCCGATAAATGACTCATTTCCCGACGAACAACTCTTGAATGTATCCTATGAACCTTGGTTCGTGGATATCGTGAACTATCTTGCGACGGGACTTATACTTAGCGATTGGTCGAAACAAGACAAACTTCGGTTTTTATCCCAAGTAAAATATTTTTACTGGGATGAACCAAATCTATTCAAGTATTGTTCCGATCAAATCATTCATAGGTGTGTCCCTAACGATGAATTCAAGAGCGTGTTATCATTTTGTCATGATCAGGCATGCGGCGGTCACTTTGGACCTCGAAAAACGGCGGAGAAAGTCTTGCAATGTGGCTTTTATTGGCCAACATTATTTAAAGATGCATTTGAACATTGCAAAACTTGTCCGCGATGTCAGCATTTGGGTCGGATTTCACGAAGGAACGAGATGCCGCTCCAACCTATATTGGTTGTGGAAATATTTGATGTTTGGGGTATTGATTTTATGGGCCCTTTTCCCAACTCCTTTGGGAATCTATATATCTTGTTAGCGGTTGATTATGTCTCGAAGTGGGTGGAAGCTGTACCGTGTCGCACTAATGACAACAAAGTTGTCATTAAGTTCCTTAAAGAAAATATCTTTTCGCGATTCGGACACCCTCGCGCTATCATTAGCGACAACGGGACACATTTCTGCAATAGGTCTTTCGAGGCCTTGATGCGGAAATATTCAATCACTCACAAGCTTTCTACGCCCTATCATCCCCAAACAAGCGGGCAGGCTGAGATCTCAAATAGGCAGATCAAACAGATATTGGAGAAGACGGTTTCCAAAAACCGTAAGGATTGGTCAACCAAATTGACGGATGCTCTTTGGGCATTCCGCACCGCTTATAAGACCGATCTTGGTATGTCTCCATACCGCCTTGTGTTTGGGAAGGCATGCCACCTCCCTGTCGAGATTGAACATAAGGCAATGTGGGCTATTAAAGAGCTTAATTTTGATCTTGATCATGCAGGCAGCTATCGGAAGCTGCAATTGAATGAGCTAAGCGAACTCCGCGATGAAGCTTACGATAATGCGGTGATAGTAAAGAATAGGACTAAAGTGTTCCACGATAAAAATCTTTCTAGAAAAACCTTCACATCGGGGCAACAAGTCCTTCTTTACGATTCCCGTCTCCATCTTCATCCGGGTAAGCTTAAATCTCGTTGGAAAGGACCTTTTGTGGTGCGGTATGTACACCCGTACGGGGCAGTTGAAGTCGAAAATTTGAAAAACGGTTCGATTTTTAAAGTAAATGGGCATAGATTAAAACCGTATTTTTCTGCTGACCCCGCGGAGGAGCTCCTGTTTTTACAGGAGCCGCTTTATCAAAACTAAAATTCCTCCGCCTCACCTCCATGTTTTGATAAAATTTTCTCATTTTAAGAAATGGAGGTGAGTAAAAAGTGGATTTGATTGAATATCTGTGCGTGTCAAAGAATAAGTTTGGGGGAATTTTTCATTTCACTATTATTTTACCCCTTATATCTCTCCCTTAGTATACAGGTCCTTGTTCTCAAAAGGCTACATCAGTGAGGACACTGCTGAAAACAGGTTTGGGGGGGGGGGAGGTTTGTATTCACTGAAGGGAGGTTTGTATTCACTGAATTATCTTTGACACCGGGCATTAAATTTTTTTTTTTATATATAACAAATGAATAGAAAGTGAAACATTACATCCAAAAGAGAGGAATAGTTTAAGAAAACCAAGAAAATTAGAAGTTTTCTTATACGAACTAGTAATAAGTAGTTATGAGCTGTTGTCCCAAGGGTTAGTAAAATGAAGGAAGTCACAATCTGAGGATAAAAATAAGTCTGAAAAATAATTTCTATTCTGGAAGCCAAACATTTGAATGTTGATACCCTACTATATGCACTTACACACGTCTTGAAACTCGGGATAGTAGAGGATACCTTGAAATGCTCTTGTCTAAAAGCCAAAGTATGAAGGAAGTGAAAAAAATGAAGAAAAAATAAAAATGGTGAAAAGAAAAAAAATGAACACTGGTTTTGTATCGCCAAGGCAGCAATAAAAAAATATAGCGAGGGTGCCTCTTCACCTAGTGCCCTAAGGCCAACTGGTCTGGGAGTCACTGCTAAGCCTTAGGTGGTGCAAGACGAGGAAAATATTATCACCGAATCTGCAAGCACATAAGTAATCGGTCGGTTAGTACCTCAAGAAGTATTAACGGTCGCATGAAAAGGTGTGAGCAAACCTAGTATTCATAAAATTAAAAAAGTATTGAGGTAGATAGACAAGAGTATGATAGCTTGAATTGAATTCTCCGAGTGTAGGGATGTTCTTTACACACACGTGGGGTTATATGATCAATGTTTGGATGAAAGGTAGGAATGAAGAATAAAGACGATGTTTTATTGAGGGATGATGTGATTTCTAACATTTTTTCATGACTATTAAGATAGGGCTCATGACAACTGAAAAGCTAGTATAGTTGGAAACTTTTCTTTTCGAAGTATTTCTTTTATGGTTCTTGTCTTTATATGTAAATTTCACCATCTCTCTTTTGTTATAGGATTTTGTGGGTGTAATCCGCTGAAAACCCTCAGGAGACAACACTCCTCCTACTAGGGACACCTAGAGGTTTAACGGCTTGTTGCACATGCTCAGTGCAATCGTGTCTGCCTACGAAAGTGTGCTTAGTTTTCTCCTTTCTTTTTCTCCTCTTAAATAAACTAGTTTGCTCGGGACGATCAAAGATAAGTTTGGGGGTATTTGTTCAGTCGATAAAACTGCACATTTGTAGTACATTTTTCCTACCATTTTTATATTAAAAAAGGACTTTATTATAATATATTATACATATGAGGGTTTATGTGTAAAAACATTATTTTCCATATGTTAATATATTTTAATTATCATTTTGGTAGGAAAATGTATGCAAATATTATTGACCTAATCCTAGTAGAACAAAGTCTACTAAAATCTTATTTGAGTTGTTGTGCAGAATTTTCCAAGTTGTTATGCAGAATATATCAAAGAAATCAAGTTGTTGAAGAAACCTTGCCAAATTAAGAAGCAAACTTGGAGACCAAGTCTGGAAGCAACCGAGAGAATATTTCAAAGATACAAAGATTCCAGAGGAGCCCACATGTCACAAGAACAGAGCCCCTGAAGTTTGATGAACGGCAGAGATTACATGGCCGCGGATCCGCGGCCCTAGCCACCATTTGCCGCGGATCCGCCGCACTTATATGGATTTGGGAACTGAGGATTTTTGGGGTAAATCAAATCTATATTTTACCAAATTTTCAACAATAATATTCTGGTTTTGCACTATAAAAAGGCACCGAGGGCTCTTGGAAAAGCCATCAAGCCGAAGAGATCACGAAGCTCCCGACGCTCACGCATCCAGGCTGATCATCGACTGTTCGACTACCTCCTTAGGAAAGATCGAGAAGCAAATCAAGTTTTGTAATCATTTTCTATGGATTAAAAGTGTAGCTTGAAGGAGTTGATTAATAAAGGTAGTTTTTATTTAATTGTTTGTTTTTTTTTACATTATGTTTTCCCTCGATTTCTTTTCATCTTCTTCTCCCAACATGCGCGAGTAATTCTCCGCTTGTTAGGATTCGTAGGATTAGGGTAGGCTAATGGGCGATGAAAATAATTAAACCCTTTTTAAGTCCTATAAAGTTTAGGAACTTTATTAAAATAATCATTAACATCCTAATCGGGCGAACTAGCAATTCCTTGCTAGTTCCGACCGCGATTAGAGATTAGATTAATGATTGTTTTGGTAAAGGCTAGAAATGAACGGAGTTCCGTGTCGAGATAAGGGTTAAGAGTGGGATTCCTTTTCCCTCCAGAAACCCTAATCTACACGCATCACCGTCGTTCTAGTTCTAAATCTATTAATGGATAAAAAGGGTAACTTTTAATTAATCTTCCATAACTACTAAATCCTAACAAACCCTACAAGCCTTATTATTATATTATTTAAATCTCTAAAAAAAATCTAGATCTATATTTTACATTCTTGTTTAAAGTAGATCTAGAAACTTTTCACAAAATTCTTTATTCCTCCTCTCTTTCTCAACACATCTAAAGTAAAAATAAAAGGTTCCACGTTTCCCAGAGGACGACCCGTACTCATCTCGGTCTAGCTACGAGCGACACCGTTATTGATTGCGGTAAACAAACACAAATTTTCACACCAATCATGTCTCGACGTAGATCATCTTCGGCATCGAAGTCGACGACCTAGCCCGCCCATTTCTTCGACGAAACCATCGCTAGAGTCCGGGATCCGATGATCACAGCGGAGGGATGTCAACACGGAGCCAAGGAAGTGGAGGACCGGATCTACAAAGGTTGTAGTCACTTTCACTATCTAGTTAAGTTGTTAACTTGCATGTTTCGCCTTACCTCTAGTTAACGATCTATATTAAGGTTTCTCGGCACCTAAATTTTAGAATTTGGCATGGTTGATGCCTTGTGGAACCTCTTGAGTGTGTCTAGGAACCCTACAGCGACGTAGAGACGTCTTGCCTGAGATTCGGGGCAGATGCTATTTGGTTTTATCCGTCCACCTCTCCGAAGATGTCGAGTTGATTTATGGCACCGTGTATCGAAGGTTTAGATGGATGCGGCCGATGTAGCAGACTTCGTTAGATTCCCTCTCGCTTGAGGGGTTTTTGATTATGGGGACGCTCTTCCCTGCAGGCGCAAGCCCCTGCAGTTAATTACGCTACCGCATCGCGGTAATAACTTTCTCCTTCTCCAGATGTTCACTTTGTGTCGTGGGTGTTTGTTTTGTTTGTGGTTGCCCGTGGATTGTATACGGAGACTAATTTATGTCGTCACCCGTAGGACGTGGATTAGTCCAAATCCGTATTTTCTTAGATTTGGGTTTGGGGTTTTGGTTTGAGGATACGTTAGCCATATTTGAGGCTAAGATCAACTCAAACGTTTGTTAAGGATACGTTAGTCTAATTTGAGACTAAGATCAACTTAACGGGATCGTTTAGATCCGACAAAAGAGCATTTGGGCTCTATTGTTCTAGTTTATGGACATAGTGGTCCATTGCCAGTTTAGGGACATGGTGGTCCATGGAATGTATGGCCGTCAGGACCCGTCACCTCTCTGAAGACGTTGAAGGATTACAACGACAGATATCATAGGAGTTCGGAGATGTACCCTTGAACCAATGTTGGTTGGGAGATTTATAGTCCAATTTGGGACTAAAGTCTGTTTGAAGGTTTTGGTTTAAGGATACGTTAGCCATATTTAAGGCTAAGATCAACTTAAACGTTTTTTAAGGATACGTTAGTCTAATTTGAGACTAAGATCAGCTTAACAGGATCATTTAGACCTGACAAAAGAGCATTTGGGGGCTCTATTGTTCCAGTTTAGGGACATAGTGGTCCATTGCCAGTTTAAGGACATGGTGATCCATTGCCAGTTTAGGAACATGGTGGTCCATTGCCAGTTTAGGGACATGGTGGTCCAACATTCCCATTTTGGGGACGAATATTGGTTTAAGGACGCATTAGTCCATGAGTTTAAGGACCCCACTGTCCGTAACAATGTATGGTTGTCGGGACCCGTCACCTCTCTGACGACGTTGAGGGATTACAACGACGAATATCAGAGGAGTTCAGAGATGTACCCTTGAACTGGGTGTAAATTGATTTGAAAGAGCAGTCGTGCTCAGTTCAATTTAATTTGAGGACTTACGGCCAGAATTGGGTTAAGTCCATTTGAAAATGTTTAACATTTTGTTCATGATTGGCCTGTTTAGGCCTTTGCTTGGGCTCTGCCCCCTTTTTAAAATAATGCACATCATTGGGCTTTTTAATTAAATGCATAGCATTTATTTTGGCCTGTTATGCCTTTTTAATTGGGCTATGTCCCTTTTCTTTAATAATGCAGAGCATTCAATGGTCTGACAGCGCGCCACGTAGCCTGTCAAGCGCTTTGCGCCGATTGAGGAGTGCAAAGCGTAAACTGATGTGGAGGTGACACGTGTCACACTTTGGTGAGCGCAAGTCTGTTAGCGCAGTGCGCTGCGCTAATGCGCTGCTGACACGTGGCACGCTCTGCTGAGCGCAAGTCTGTTAGCCAAGTGCGCTGCGCCAGTGCGCTGCTGACACTTGGCGCGCTCTGGTGACTTGCGCCAATCCAAGAGCGCAACAACGCAAATTAGGAGTGCAGGACACTGTACAGTAGCGCAGAGCGCATCTTGATCTAATTTAGATCAAAGAAAAGAATCTTTTTAGAGGTTCTACCTCAAGATTCAAGAACCGATGGTTCATCAAAAGGCAATGCCTTTATATAGATCAAAAGATCTAATCAATGAAGTAAATTACTTCTGTTTTATCTTTTTTCAATTAGATCTTTTTTTGATCTTTTTTCTCTCTTCTTTTTTTTTATCCAAGATCTTGATCTTGTTCTTAGATCATTAATCTTTTTAGAAGAAATTCTTCTTTTATTCAAAGGTTTACCTTTTTTCTTTCTCTTTGAATTCTTCTCAAAGTTTTTAGAAGAGCTCTCTGTATCTCTGTCTCTGTGTATTTTAGACTTGGAGTCTAGGGGCCTTTATATAGGGCCAAATAGTTTGTTAAGTTAGTTACAGAGATCTTTCTCTGATTGATCTGGGGATATTTTCCCACCGTTGGATCTTTGATCCTAAGGCCTCTGTTTTACAGAAGATAATCTTCTTGTTTTTAACAAGATTAGAAAGATCTTTCCAAAATTTTATAGTTTAAATGCTGGCACAGTTGGCGCAAGCGCACCTGCGCTTGACACGTGTCGCGCAGCACAGAGCGCAGCGCAACTGCGCTGACACGTGTCACGCAGCGCAACTGCGCTGACACGTGTCGCGCAACGCAGAGTGTAAGTCAATTGAAGCGTTGCTTCCTTTATTATTTGAATTTTTAAAAAACAGAGCTTTGCTCTGATTAGGGGAAACAGAAGCGTTGCTTCATTTCCCGCCTTGGAATTTCAACAGAGCTTTGCTCTGATTGGAGGAAACAAATGCCCCCCCCACCGTTGCGCTTACGTGGTCCCAGACGTGAGTGCAGCGGTGGTAGAATTCCAACCGTTGCGCCATCCTTTGGAAGTTGAAACGGCTCTCAATGCCTATAAATAGGACCTTTGGTCCCTTAGATGATTTTCATCTCTCCTTGAGAATTATCTCTTATTCAAAGAATTGCTCTTAGGCTTTAAAAACTTTTCAAGAGTAAAACTCTGTTAAAGCTTAGGTATAGTTTAAAACTTTTAAGAAACCAGGGTTTTACCTATTAACAGAGCTTTGCTCTTTATAGATCTTTGATCTAAAGAGAACTACTTTAGGGTTTCATTAGTAGAGCTTTTGCTCTCTAAAAGAATTTTATTTATAATTTCTTAATTCATTAATGGGGCTTTGCTCCTTTTTTCATGGATCTTGAAGATTTAAGATGGAATTTTATTTTTGATGAATTATATCATCTTTTTAGAGCAGAGCTCTCAATGTTCTCGGGGGCCTTCTTTAACTTCCCTTCATAATTGACTTTGACAGGTGTCACTCCTATTTGTAGAGCATTGCTCTCAAGGAGTTTAACTTTCTGTGCATGTCTTAAATCAGAAATTGCTTAATCAGTCTTTCTGATAATTTTGTTGATTCTCTTTTACAGAAACAATGGACGCCTACATGTACGATCTCGACGAGATTATCTCTTACGGGGACATCCGCCGACTCGGCCGTTCTCAGAATCGAGAGTTCACCAACGCCGAGTGTGCTGAAATTATGAGTCGCTTCGATGCATACAATGGTCAACTGCTTCCCCGGCGTTCCTCTCTCTTGAAGCTTATCGTGGGAGCAATCTGGGAAGCGCTTCCCTTGTTCTGTACTGGTGTGCCACTTGGGGCATTGAACGTCGCCGAGGATAAGGTGCACTCGGTGTACCTGATGAACCTAATCTCGAAGAGACGGCGAGACAATCTTGTCGATCTCTTGCACCAGGCCTTTCAACAGTCCGCCATTCTTGCTGCCTATCGGAGGGTGGAGGACATCAGTGGAGATCCCGACGCCCGTGCTCGCGAAAGGAAGCACACTAGGATGGTTCGCCAAGCTTGGAAAGTCTTGGACAAGGTCACTTTCGAGTTCCTCAACCCATGTCCGGGATTTGAGGTTTTGCCGTTGTAATCATTTGGATAATGTCTTTGTTTATTTCTTTATAATTGTAAGAATTTTCCAAGTATGAATGACAAATCTTTTGCCTCCTTCCTTTCATTTTCTGCTTTGTTATTGGCATATTCCTTAAGTAAACGTAACCTGTCGGTGATATAGAACATTCCGTCTTGAATACTTCGAGGAGTAGTGATGGCTTAAGCCGCAGGTTCAGATCTGCTGCCTAAGACTTTTCAACTTTATGAGCCGTGAGGGTCTCACAAAGACTTTTCTCCCTACGAGTCGAGAGGATCTCGTAGGTGTATTTTCTCCTTAGAGGTCGTGAGGACTCCTAAGTGTGTTTTCTCTTGAGAGTCGTAAGGATCTCACTAGAGAATTTTCCCTCTTACAAATCGAGAGGACTCGTAAGCGGTTGTTTCCCTCCTTGTCGAGATTCGACCTTGGAGAGTGTGGTCCGTGAATAGTATGCAAGAGTCCTTTTTGGACCGACTCGCAGGGTCTCAGTACTTAGGAAACAGGTTTTTTAATCCCCGCTGCCTAAGGCTTTATCTCATAAGTCGAGACGAATCGAGAAGTTCTCGCAAAGACGATAATTTCCTCACAAGTCGAGACGAATCGAGCAGTTCTCGTAAGAATATCCTAACGTCACAGTTAACCTCTGCTCTTTACGACAGAGGTCCGTTAGGGTCTGTGGTACTTAGGGTTTTGTCCGTCGTACCGTCGCATTGGCTGATGTATTCCTCGATAGGCAATCTTGCTGTTCGAGTAGCCTTGCGATTGTCGTGTCTCTGATCCCTTCGGGGGCTAGACAAGATGTCTTCAAGCAATCTTCCTAGGCAGTTTGACCGTCGGAAGAGCAAGCGTTAGGAATTTTGCCATGCCGCTTTTTACTTGAGGTTAGGCTCATTTTGGAGAGCCCCGATGAGTCATAACCACTCCGCGCTGGTGTGGGATGATCTCCGATAGTCTTTCAGGCTTTATATAACCCGTCGTTAAGACCCTGAAGCTAGGAATTTGGCCTTTGCTTCGTTTGCTGGCATTGTGTCCTCTATATCGAGACGAATGTCGCGGTTGTGTGAACCGTCGAGGTTTGGAACTAGGGATTTTGCCGTGGCTCCTTTTGGTGATGTTGCGTCTGCTGTGTCGAGACGAACGTCGAGGTGGTGACCACTCCGCACTGGTGCGAGATGATCTCCGATTGTCTTTCAGGCTTTATATGACTTGCCGTCAAGACCCTGAAGCTAGGAATTTGGCCTTTGCTTCATTTGCTTTTGGCGTTGCATCTGCTGTATCTAGACGAACGCTGAGGTGGAGCTAGGATTTTGCCGTCACTCCGCTTTGCTGACCATGGGGACTTTTGTTGACATTGTATCCGTATCCTGCTGGACTGCGAAGGAACGCCGTTGGTGATCTCTAAGTTGTCGATATCGACGTCGAGACCCTGAAGCTAGGGATCTTCCTTCGCTTCGTTTGTTGACATTGTGTCTGCAATATTGCGACAAATGTCGAGGTTGTCTTTGGGTTGTTTATGAACCGTCGAGATTTGGCTTCGCTTTCTGGTGGAGCCTGTTAGGAAGATATGGTTCCCTCTTTATTTGTGCCCCTGGATTGTATACAGGGATCGATGTGATCTCACCTGTAGGGCAAAAGTTTCATTCATTTTTTTAATATTATTATTTTATTTCCGCGATGCTCTATCATTTCAGCTTTTATATCGCGAAGGTCGCGATTGTCCAATCATTTCGGCTATTTTTCGCGGTGCCCAATCCTTTCGGCTATTTTTCTTTTTACTCGCTTCTTTTTATTGCGAGCTGCCCAATCATTTCGGCTGTTTTTTTTACTCGTTGCTTTTTATTGCGAGTTGCCCAATCATTTCGGCTATTTTGCATGCATACATTTTTACTTGCTGATTTTGTTGCAAGTCACCCCATTATTTCGACTATTTTGCATGCATGTGTGGCTTGCTGTCTTTTTGCCGCAAGCTTGGGATTAGACACCGATTTCGGCATCAGCACAGCTACAACTGGAATGTTGCCAGGAAAGAATCATCATTTGCCTTTGTCGATGTTGAACAAAGGTAGCTTAGTAAACAGGGTTAGGATCCTGTCGACTAAGGCTTTTAACTCCATGAGCCGTAAGGGTCTCACAAAGGTATTTCTCTCTACGAGTCGTGAGGATCCCGTAGGTGTGTTTTCTCCTTAGGAATCGTGGGGATTTCTAAGTGTATGTTCTCTTATAAGTCGTAAGGATCCTACAAGAATGCTTTCTCCTTATAAGTCGAGAGGACTTACAAGGGTTGTTCACCGTATGGACATATCCCTAGTCACGGATGGGACTTGGTTAGGGAAATGTTTATTCGCGCCCGTGGATTGTATACAAGGGTCAGTATTGAACCACTTGTAGGGCAATATTGAAGGTTGTGGGGGTTGCTTAAGAATAGGTTCAGGTCTCTGTAACTTAAGACTTTCAAATCTTATGAGCCGTGAGGGTCCCATAAGAGAGTTCTCCTTACGAGTCGTGAAGATCTCGCATGTATAATTTCTCCTTAGGAATCGTGAAGATCCCTAAGTGTGTTGCTCCCTTGTGAATCGTAAGGATCCCACGCGGGTGGTTTCTCCTTACAAGGTCGAGAGGACCCTGTAAGTGTCTTTTAACGAGGTTGTGCCCTTTCGGGTTTTCACAAACACTCGCCAGTAGCCCTGTTGTTTTTACTCACGGAGCCCTTTCGGGTTTTCATCCGTGCCCATTTTGCTTATGGACATACCGTTTTCTTTATTTTTATTCTTCTTTTATTCTTCTTTTTTTTTATATAACGAGGTTGCGCCCTTTCGGGTTTTCACAAACACTCGCCGGTAGCCCTGCTGTTTTTACTCACGGAGCCCTTTCGGGTTTTCATCCGCGCCCTTTTTGCTTATGGGCATACCGTATTTATTTTTTTTTATTCTTTTTTTTATATATATCGGCTTTGGGATGTTGCAATCCACCATAGTTTATCGACATCTCGGTCAACAGCTAGTTTTAGGACGTAGTGGTCCGTCATTAGTTTAAGGACGTTTCGGTCCGTTGTTGAAGAAGGTCGGCTACTACTTATAGAGTTTGGGCTTAGGAAGATAGCGAGCAGACATAGTCTTCGTCATCTATCATTGACCTTGGCCATGACTCATCAAGCGTAGTATTTCTTAAGGAAGCGACCGTTTATTGGCCTGAAAGGTCTTTCACCGTGCATATCCATGAGTAGATAAGCTCCACCCTGGTAGACCTTGTCTATGATGTACGGGCCTTCATAGTTCGGCTCGAATTTTCCCCGCTTGGCGCGATTGGGGATCATAGGTCTTTTGACCACTAGCATGAGTTCGCCTTGGCGGAATGTCCTTGGCCTAGTCAATCTTTCATATAAGCGCGTCATCTTTGCTTTATAAGCCTCCAGATTTTGTTGCGCTATGAGCCGGGTTTCATCAAGGGCATCAAGCTCCTCAAGCCGAAGGTGAGCATTTTCTTCGTCGGTCAGCTCGTAGTGGACTGCCACTCGTAGAGAGGGTAATTCTATTTCGGGGGGGAGTACTGCTTCTGTACCGAATACCAACGCGTACGGCGTTGTGTTCGTGGCTGTCTTGAACGTAGTTCGATATGCCCAGAGAGCTTCTTGCAGTCTCTCGTGCCAGTCCCTCTTATTTCGGGACACCGTCTTCTTCACGATCTTCGTCAAGGTCTTGTTGAAAGCCTCAGCTAGACCGTTAGCTCGGGGATTATAAACTGAGGAATATCTCCAGTCTATGTTGTGTTGTTGCGCGAAGCGGCTGATCTTGTGGCTTCTGTAGGCTGGCCCATTATCGGAAATGATCCGTCGCGGAGTTCCAAACCGATAAATGACGTGCGTTTTGAAGAAATGGGGGATATTCTCCGTCTTCACTTCCCTCAGCGGTACTGCTTCTGCCCATTTGGAGAAGTAGTCAGTCGTCGCCAAAATGAATCGATGTCCCCTGGACGATGCTGGTTCGATGGGGCCAATTACGTCAGTCCCCCACATTTCGAACGGCCAGCTGGCCACTGTTGGATGTAGAGGATTTGGGTGCTGATGGATAAAGTCTCCATGAATCTGGCATGAATGGCATTGCTTCGCATATTCGAGGCAGTCCTGAATCATCGTGGGCCAATAGTAGCCCATCCGCTTAATTTTTAACTTCATCTTCGGGCCTGCTTGGTGAGAACTGCAGAGTCCATTGTGAACTTCCTGAACGACTCTTTTCGCCTCTTCAGGTCCCAGACATCTCAACCACAGAGAATCAAACGACCTCTTGTAGAGAGAATCATTGACGAAGGCGAAAGACAGAGCTTGTTTCATGAGCTGATGTCTTGAGGACGCATCTTCAGGCGTTCGACGGGATTTGAAGTAGTCTATAAAGACTTCTCTCCAATCCTCAGCCTTTTCTTGGTCATTTATTTGCAGGGTTGTCTGCTCAGTCGCTTCTGTTTCCTCGGATGGTTCCGGAGATATTTCTGCCGGAGCAAGGACCCGACGGCTTTGTACTACGATTCTTACGTCATCGAGGTTCTCATCGGCTAGTTCTTTAGCGAGTTTGGCTAACGCGTCCGCCTTGCTATTTTCCGCACGTGGTATGCTTTCCAGCATATAGGAGGGAATTTGAGTCAGCAGTTGCTGTACTCTCTCGCCATATTTCACCAGTTCGGGTTTGCACGTTTGGTAGTCGCCATTTACTTGACTGACGACCAGTTGAGAATCTCCATATATGAGGAGGTTTTCAATTCCCATGTCGATGGCGATCTCTAGGCCTGCTATCAAAGCTTCGTATTCGGCTTCATTGTTCGTCCTCGGCTCTGTTAAGGAGAAAGCAAAGTGCATTATCCCTCCTTGTGGAGTTACGAAGATGAGGCCTACCCCCGATTTGATTATAGGGGTGCTTTGTTTGCGCTTCTTCATGGAAGACGCTCCATCAAAATAAAGTTCCCATCGGGTATCACTACCGTCGATCGCATCAAACGCGTGTTCGTCTGGCAGCTCGCAATTCAGAGGGGAATCGGCCGGTATCGGATGCTCAGCGAGGAAGTCGGCGATGGCCTGGCCTTTCACTGCCTTAAGAGGCTGATAGGTTATCGAAAACTCCATTAAGAGCAAGGCCCATTTAGCGAGTCTCCCTGTCAATATGGCCTTCGACATTAAATATTTAAGGGGGTCCACCTTCGAAATGAGACGGACTTCATGCGCCAACGCATAGTGCCTGAGCTTTGTTATCGCGAAGATCAACGCCAGGCAGTGTTTTTCGATGGGGGAGTAGTTGCTTTCTGCCCCCAGGAGAACTCGACTTAAGTAATAAAGAGCTCTTTCTTTCCCTTGGTCGTTCTCTTGTGCCCATAATGCGCCTAAAGAACCTTCGAGGGCTGTTGTATACAGAACGAGAGGCTTTCCCTTGACCGGAGCGGCTAGTACTGGCGGATTCTGCAGGTATTGCTTGATTTTGTCTAGCGCGCTTTGGCGTTTGTGATCCCAGACGAAAGGGGTTCCCTTCTTCATCAAGTGGCTGTAAGGACGGCACTTGCCAGAGAGATTGGCTATAAATCGCCGGATATACGCGAGCTTCCCTTGAAGAGACCGCAATTGTTTGAGAGTCATTGGTGGGGGCATTTCCATGATCGCCTTGATTTTTGACTGGTCTATTTCGATACCTCGGTGCCGGATGATGAATCCTAGGAATTTACTTGAGGATACCCCGAACACGCATTTGAGTGGGTTCATCTTCAAGTTATATTGCCGAAGGCGTTGAAATACGATCTTCAGATGCTCGAGATGTTCCTCGTATGATTTGCTCTTCACCACGAGGTCGTCGATATAGCATTCAACGATTTCATGTATAAGGTCATCGAAGATCTTTGTCATGGCCTTTTGATAAGTGGCACCGGCGTTCTTTAGACCGAAGGGCATCACTTTATAGCAGAATATACCCGGCGGGGTCCGGAAAGCGGTGTGCTTCTGGTCTTCGGGATGCATATTTATTTGATTGTATCCTGACGATCCGTCCATGAAGGAGAAGACTTCATGAGTGGACGTGTTGTCTATCATCAGTTCAGTGACCGGTACTGGGAAATCATCCTTCGGGCAGGCTTTATTGAGATCCCGAAAGTCTACACATATGCGCACAGTCCCATTTTTCTTCATCACCGGGACGATGTTGGCGATCGAATCGGGATACTGAACTTCCTGGATAAACCCAGAGTCGATCAGCTTCTTAACTTCGGCGTTAATGCTCATCTCAAGCTCGAGCCGTATTCTTTGTAAGTCTACGGAAGCGCCCCGGCCGTCTACAGACGCCAAATGCGGAACAAAAACTTTTTAACTGGCGCTATCGTATACTATAACCCGGATCTGCCATTATTGCTAAACTAACAAACTGTAAAGAGAGTAGAAATGTTATACCGAACGATCCGAGTCCTTCGTTCTTTAACCATCATCCCACGCTCCGTTGCGGCTGCTCCGATCTCTTCGATCTCCGATCTGCTCGTCCAGGTGGCACCACGTCAACGATTCTTTAAACGGGCTCCCGCCTCTGACTCGAGGCAACTCGGTCGTCAAGTTTGCTAAAAGAGACGACCAAGAATGATGTAGAGAATGAGTAGATTATTTTGTCTTACTTCGTCCAAAGCCGTGGACGATCGGTTAATGAAGTTGCCACTCGAATCGGGTGATGGAATGAAATGAGCTATGAAATTTCCATGCACCCCAAAACTATCATAATCTTTTTCCAAACATCAAGTGGGAGTGAGTTGAGAGGAGGGGAGGGGCCGGCCATGATATAGGAATGGGGGGGTGAGTGTAGGAGGGAAGAGGGTGACTACAAGGATAAAATATCTAGTGTGAACACAAAGTGTGAACACAAAATGTGAACACAAAGTATGAACACATTAAATGCAACCAATGAAACATCAACACCATTCTAACCTAGTCATCTCTTCTAGAAACTTCTAGAAGCATCCACACTCTTCTCAAGAAAAGACAAAATCCGTATTTAACCAAATGTTAAAAGACGGCTGATAGATAACTGGAAACTGGCAACTTCCAAAAGCGATCCTGAAACGAATTTCAGGACAACCCCGTAACTGTATAAATATATCCGCATTTGTATTACGACCGAATACAAATGCAACTGAGACAAAGATATTATATCTACTCAATATAATACTCGGATCCGGCTTAAACCAAAGCCGACCAGTATCATCTGCCCGAAATCTGACACGTGCGTAAACATACGTGCATTTTCCGAACCCTGCCATAAAACCATACGGCCTCTACAACGTTTCGCCCGAACTTGGGAAACTGTCTGTGGGGGACTCTAATGACTCGTCAGTACCCTGGCAGTGGGTTTAACCACAAACCGTCAGCGGCACTAGCTATGCGTAACGGCTGCCCATGGACTGACCTCAAGGGAGGCCGATGAGCGAACTCATCCGGAAACCCTACTGAGCCTAACAGTGACAATGTATATACAGTTCGGTCTGTTCGTCTATGAGTATCGCATATCTGCCTAGGGGATAAACGTCAGACCCCCAATAGTAGTATAAGTCGTGTCGGAGTGTAGCCCAATAACACCCTGAGATACTACTGGAGTACCTACCAGTAAATCTCCTGCCACGGCCGTGGGCTTTGTGTAATGGCTCTCCTAGACACAGCACGATCTCACCCCCAATACCGGGAGAGACGAATCCCCTGCCGATCCGCTCACGTGCCTCCATGTGGCTCAGGACTGTACCCAAAAGCTACCTGTTTGCACGACTCCTCTGAGCCATGGTAGGGTAGAAATCAAAGCATAGTGGGAACTCACACGAGACAAATGACGACCTCAGGTCGATGAACTAACCTGTACACATATCACCATGGAACTGCTATCTGACGATATATATAATACCAACTAGCAGATTCCCGGCAAGTCCTGTCCGGTGTACTCATAACCCAATGAGCACCTGTATACATCTTAGGTGATCCAACTGACACCAGTGGCTTGTGAGACCGGCCACCGCCCCTCGTCGGGGTCTCGACTGTATACACTAGTCTACTCCGGAGTATCGATACCCTGTCTCGAAACTCCCATGACTAGGGACCACAATTAAGGATATGCGTATAAACCACCCAACTCTCACGTATATGATCGCCATCATACAGTTGGTAGTAAAGCAAGATCCTAAGGGCTCTATCAAAGTGTAACATGTAATCAGTCACCTGAACATGTACACGACTGATAAAGGCAAACCAGATAGCAAACTATCATCTCGAGTAAGACTGTCCTACCGGTATAGATCCTCCGCAATCATTGCAATCACGTACCTGCGATCCAATAATTGACTCTGAGGGCACTATCTCCAACATTCTTCTCGGTGCTTGTTTGATTGGTTTAACATCCGGGGATATCGCTAATTTATGCACAGCAATTTCTGGATCTAGTCCTGGCATTTCGGAATAGTTCCATGCGAAGCAATCTTTATACTGCATAAGCACGTCTTTTAATGAAGCCACCCTTCCTTCAGACAACAGCTCACTAACGAATGTCGGTCGCGGGTCGTTCGCCGTCCCCAACTCAATTTTCTTGAGGTTATCCGCCGTGGTGTGTATCCCATCTTCCAGCTCTTTTGGTGCTGGTGGGAATTCTGAGATCACCTCGTCATTGCTGTTTTCGAAGCACCAAGGAAGGTCATCCATATTCTCGGGCTCTTCTTTTGATATCGTTATCATATGACAAGCACGAGCTCGCTTCCAAGACCGATGTGGATCTGGTTCTGTTCTCGTGGCTTTGGGTTCATGCTTCTGTGGCGGCGTTACCCTCCAGCTGTCAGATAGAGCAAACTTGCCGAGCTGATACTAATCTTCGACCCAATTCTTGAAGGTGAAGCAATCTTCGAGAGGGTGCCCTATTACCCTGTGATAAGAGCAATAGTTCGGGTGTGAGATTTCGCCTGCTTCCTCGGGGTGTTTAGACTCCGGAAGTGTAATCATTTGATGTTTTATGGCGAGGTCAAGTATCTTCTTTGTCTTGTCTTGAGGAAAAGAGTATGCTCGACTCATCTTCTACATAAGGGACAAATCCGGACCGCTCGATTCCCGCTCGCGTGACTTTTTGGTCCCGCTTTGTCGTTGCTGAATGCTTTTTCCGCTTTTTGACTTGTTTCTGCCTCTGCGTCGGGCCTTTTTTGCAACAGGTTGACAGGGAGCGGCATTTTCGTCTTTTGCAGCCTGTTGAAGAAGGCGTTGCGTTCTGGCTTTCTCATAGATAGCCATTTCGCGATTGTGGTCATCTCGAACTTTTTGACCAGCTTCCCTTATAAGCTTGTCCATTTGTTCTTCGAACGACGGACTGGGCATTTTTACGTCGGGGACTTTTTCTGGTTCAGGGTTAATATCTTTCCATTGAGCATCCCCTTCTTCATCAAAGTTATGCACAACATAGCAGTCGCGGAGTAGCTCCCGTTTCTTGGACCGAACATATCCAAGCCCGATTGCTTCCATTCTACCGTTAGGCAACTTGTGCCGAGTTCCGGGAACGTTCCAGACCCTGTCATAGAATTTGGCTTTTCGAGCGGTCTGTTTGAAGGGTATCCCTTGGCGCTTCAATAGGCTTTTCAAGCCTTCTGTATAATATCTAGGCAGACGGATGGGCTGAAGTCTGTCAAGCGTAGGCTCCGCACCGTGCCAGATTTCTTTCTTCTGGTTTCCCCGGATCGGTAGAATAGAATCGCCTTTTCGCCTTCTCACCTGGGAGGGACATAGAACGTTCGCAGCTCTTCTATACTGTAGGTATCGAGCGCATCTATTTCTTTATGATGTTTAAGTGGAACCATGGCGACTTGCAGACTTTGCTCTTCATCAGCGAAAGTTTGTATTGAAGGTCGAGCAGAAAATATAGCATGGACCTCATCTTCCGAGTCACTGCCAAAGATCAACATGGGAGCGGACGGTCCCGGCTTGTTGTGTTGGGGTAGACCTGAATAAACCATCTCTTCCTCTTCCTCAGTATCACTCCCGAAGACAGGGATGGTGGTGATAGCTTTGTTCTCCGGCTTGTGACACCTCTCCGTGTCTTCGAAATCTGGCAAGAAGTATTTTGCATCTTCGTATTTGCAGAGTTCGTTCACGGAGAATGGGTTCAGCTCTCCTATTACGGTATACTCGAGACCATCCTTAAAATATTTCATACACTGATGTTGTGTAGAAGGGATGATGTTGTACTCGTGTAACCAAGGCCGGCCGAGCAAAGCGTTGTAGCATGTCTTGGCTTCAATGACATGAAATTTAATGTCTGTGACAAGCAGTCCGAAGCGTAGCGTTAGTATCACAGATCCGAGAGTCCGCGATGACTGGGAGTCAAAACTAGAGATGGTGATCTTATCACGAGCGAGATGCTGGACGCTCATGCAGATTTCCTTCAATACTCGTACATTGAGGAGATTGACGGAAGACCCATTGTCAACCTAGATTTTGCCTATCTTTATATCGTGGCAGTACCCTGAGATATAGAGGGGACGATTGTGTTCGCACGTCCCAAGGAGGAGGTCTTCATCACCGAAAGTGACATCAGCTGTGTGCACTTCTTCCAGCTCGTCCTTCATCTTTTCTTCGGCGAGAAAAGCTCGGAATTGCTCCGGCTCCTGTAGCGCTTTGATCAATGAATCTCTTGCTTCTTTTGATAGTAAGATGGTACCGAGAATACTGAGCTGCGAGGGTAACTTCCTCAAGTGTGCCAGAACGTTGCAGTCCACCTTATTTTTCTTTGGCGGGTCCTTGGCGGTTAGCTCTTCCATGACTTGGTCATCTAGGGCGATATCCTCAGAGACCTTTTCTTTTCCCTTATCTTTTTTATTTGAGGGTCCAAGATTCTTTTCAGGTAGCGTACGATTACGCAGCCGGATATTTTCGCAGGCCTTCGGTTCTTCCTCTTTTCCCGAGGTGGACTCTTTAAAGAGAGGGCTAAGAGCCATTTCCTCGTCAGAGTCGCTCCCGAATGTGAGAATTTGCGCTTTCCCGTCGTTAACCATGCGGCAATCGCTGGTAGTTCTTATAAGCTCCTCAGTCGTACTTTTTCGCTCCCGACGAGTTTTGCGCTTCTCCCGTTTAAAATGTTGACGGTGAACAACATACCCCTGCCACCATCTATTGAAAGCTTTGCACTCTTCGGTGGGGTGTGAAATCTTTCGATGATATAAGCAGTAGGAAGGGTGCATTTCAGCTTTGCCGGCAATGTTTCCTTCAGAGGGTGGTAGCTTCATCCCCATTGATATGGCTTTAGCAAACCTTTTCCTCGTCTTGAATTTGTTTTTATCCGCAACGGATGTCTTTTGATTTGACGGGAGTGTCTCGACTTTTTCGTCTAGTCGCCGGCGCTTGGCCTTTTCAAATATGACCGTCTCGCGTTCCCGATCAGCTTTACTTTTCAAAAGAGCTTTGTTAAGGAATGCATCAATTGTTTCATCTGATGGCCTCAGAAGTTCCGGTTTAGGATCTGCCCCCAGCTTCTCAGTGCAAGGAGTTTTCTCATCGTTTGTAAACGAGTGGGAGATCATATGACAACTTGCCACGTAACCCTCAGATTCATCCGACGAGCTTTCTCCATCATCTTCCTCCTGAAAGACGTGGCTGAGGAACTCCTGGAGCGTGATGGGAGTCCGTGCCTTCTGATTATACTCCTCCAGCGCGTCAATCTGTTTTTGTAAGTCCGTGCGCTTGTCTCCAGGCTTCATAGGCTTTTTGGATCTCTTCTTCTTTTTCTTTGAAGACTTTGACGGCTGGGTGTGAGTGCTTGGGCCATCACCACCGATTTTTGGAGTTGGGTGCGGCTTTAGCATCCCTTCGATGATCTGGGGTTCTAGCGGTTTCTTCCACTTGATCGCCGGGCATGTCTGGAGATCATTCAGTATCCTTTTGGTTTTGGCTGATAGCACGACCTCCCACGGAGCTTCTTCAACAAGGGAGCACGTTGCCCCCGGCATATTCACCTTTTTAAGGGTATGAGGTTGCGGCGGGTTCACCTTCCATTTTTTGGACAACGCGAACTTGCCTTATTGGTATTGGTCTTTAATCCAGTTTTTGAAGACATAGCAATCTTCGATCGGATGACCCAATACTCGATGGTAGGGGCAGTAATTGGGATTATTGACGTCGCTTGGCTGCAACGGACGTTTTGAATCCGGCAGATTGATGAGTCCGTTGCGCACTGCCAGCTCGAACAGTCTTCTCGTTTTATCTTGAGGAAACGAGTAAGGACGTTCTAGCCTCTCCTCGAGGGATATGTGTGGACGCATGTTGTTTTGACGGACAACCGGCTTCAAGTTGCTCGGCTGTTGTTGAGCATTGGCGACGACGATCGCTTTTCCTTTCCCCTTCTCATTTCGAGAGTCCGACTTTGGAGGAGACGGTCTATGGCCCATCTGGTCCATCTGGGCTAGCTTGTCGATCAAAGCCTGGAACATGGTTGGTTTAAAGAACATCATGAACTGTGAAATAGTTGCATGAGGATCTAGGGTACCCACGAACATGCCCACCGCTAGCGCTTCTTCAATGCGGTGTTCGCATTTTGACCACAAGTTCTGCCGTCGGATTGCATATTGAACCCAAGTTTCACCCGTCTTTACTTTTGGATTGATCAAAGCTGTTATTGGAGTACGCTCGCTGGCGCTTGCGAAACGCTGGGTAAACAACAACTCCATTTCAGCGAAAGTTTTGACGGAGTCGTTCGGAAGCTCGGAGTACCATTCAAACGCCGTCTCCGACAAGCTGCCGACGAATTGGCGAAGCAGGAGCTTATCATCGCCGGTGTTGCCACAAAGAGCCCTGAACTGAGCAACATGTTGATGGGGATTGCCTGTCCCCTTGTAGACATGGAACTTCGGGATCGTGTAGCCCGGAGCGTATTTGATCTGATCATACCAGCTCGGATATGGTCGCCCCGTTTTGACAACTTGACCGGCTGCCTCAGTTGCCTGGTGGACTCGTACTTGCTGAGCAATGTAGTCATCCAGGGCAGCTTTGGAAATTGTCTCCTCCTTGGCTGTTGAAAGAGCCGGCGGTGGATTTGACGTTTCTCCTCTGTCATCTTCAAGGATAATCGGAGGATCTTCGGCTGGGGGATCCTGTTGGATCATCATACCCACCATGTCCTGGAACAGAAGGACCATTCGTTTTATATTGACTGCTTGTCCCGCGGCCTCTTTGTCCTTCTTTTCCAGTATTCTCCGAAGGAATTCGGCATAGGTTTCTTGCTCCTGGCGTTGATCCGAGGATGCTTCTGGGCTTTCTTTTGGCCCGGTGAGCGCGGCCATCGCAGTCATCATTTCTTGGAGCTTTTGCTACTACTCTTGAGCTTTAGTCACCGATCGCGTAAGCGGTCTATGACCTGTCGAAGCACGGCCTTCCTCCTTCCCGGATGCCATATAAACAGTATGCACCACTATGCCCCCAGACTTGGGGCGTTTGTGCTCGGCGCTTTTACGGTTCGCCATGTTCACAGGGGCTTTTTGCGGCCTCCTTTTCTTTTGAGTGATTGACGTTGAGGGAGCCGTTGCAGTGGGCACCCAGCCAGCTGGTACTTTTTCTGGGTTGACAGAGTAGTCATTCTCTTGCCGAACCTTCATCTTTTTCTGTCGGCGGAGGTAGTCTTGATCAACAACCGAGTCTTGGACTTGACACCGGACTTTGTAAATCTTAGAGGACAGCTGCTGAGGGGGCTGCTTCAGCTTCTTCTCTGTATCATTCCCCACAGGTGAAGGAGTTCTCTTCAGCACTGCAGCATGAGAGTTTCTGCGCACCTTGTTGAGCAGTTCAAACCTGTTCTCGGTTGGAACAGCAGCATCGATCCCCACCGTTGGAGCTGGTAGAGTAAATCCAGAGGGAGAGCTGCCCCTAGCCTTCCGTACTCGGCCCCAGTGACGACGGCGAGCATGTCGCGTGGATGGTGTTGGTTCAGCCGTAGGGGTGACCTCCTCATGCCCCCTGTGTTGGTCAGAATTCGCTGTTATCAGCCTTTTAAAGACCGACGTCCGTTGAATGGGGACGGCCAACCGATCGAAAGCAGACTTCCGAGTAGGGGAAGCAACCTTGGTGATTTCGCCTGGAACGGGAGTAGAAATAGTTAGTCTTGTGAAGACCGACCCTTTGGAAGGAGAAACCGCCTTAACGATTTTGGGAGCAGGGATGGCTATCCGTTTCGAGATAACACTTTCTGGTATTGCAGCCTTCTTCATGGGCCCGTTGGAGCTCTGGCCTAGCCTGTTAAAAACCGAGGCGGTAGAGTTGGGCAATCCGTTGAGAAGGGCCGCGGTAGTTGTAAGCCGATCAAAGACCGACTTCTTTGGAGCTTCTTGCGACGTCATTGGGGTATTGAAGCTCATCGGTGGGAGCATGGTCCCGAAGAATAGTCCAGTGGTGGCTTGAGTCACCTGCTCTACTGGCATCTTGAAAAGGGAGGCCGCTCGGGGCCCGTAAGTCACTCCTCCAGCAAGGATGGAGTGAGAGTTGCAGTTGCAGTTAGTGCAGTTTGAAGCCATTGGTCTTCTGTTTTCTGCACGGTGTAAGAAACCAAATCTAAGTACATCGAATCCACAGGCAACCACAGCAAACCGCGATTTGTTCGCGAACACAACATACTAAGTGTGGAGTGGAAAGAGGAAAAGGTCTCACCGGGCGTACTAGAATCTGTTCCCCTCCGAATGACGGCGCGACGTAGAGACGTCTTGCCTGAGATTCGGGGCAGATGCTATTTGGTTTTATCCGTCCACCTCTCCGAAGATGTCGAGTTGATTTATGGCACCGTGTATCGAAGGTTTAGACGGATGCGGCCGATGTAGCAGACTTCGTCAGATTCCCCCTCGTTTGAGGGGTTTTTGATTGTGGGGATGCTCTTCCCTGCAGGCGCAATCCCCTGCAGTTAATTACGCTACCGCATCGCGGTAACAACTTTCTCCTTCTCCAGATATTCACTTCGTGTCGTGGGTGTTTGTTTTGTTTGTGGTTGTCCGTGGATTGTATACGGAAACTAATTTATGTCGTCGCCCGTAGGACGTGGATTAGTCCAAATCCGTATTTTCTTAGATTTGGGTTTGGGGTTTTGGTTTGAGGATACGTTAGCCATATTTGAGGCTAAGATCAACTCAAACGTTTGTTAAGGATACGTTAGTCTAATTTGAGACTAAGATCAACTTAACGGGATCGTTTAGATCCGACAAAAGAGCATTTGGGCTCTATTGTTCTAGTTTAGGGACATAGTGGTCCATTGCCAGTTTAGGGACATGGTGGTCCATGGAATGTATGGCCGTCGGGACCCGTCACCTCTCTGAAGACGTTGAAGGATTACAACGACAGATATCAGAGGAGTTCGGAGATATACCCTTGAACCAATGTTGGTTGGGAGATTTATAGTCCAATTTGGGACTAAAGTCTGTTTGAAGATTTTGGTTTAAGGATACGTTAGCCATATTTGATGCTAAGATCAACTTAAACGTTTGTTAAGGATACGTTAGTCTAATTTGAGACTAAGATCAGCTTAACAGGATCATTTAGACCCGACAAAAGAGCATTTGGGGGCTCTATTGTTCCAGTTTAGGGACATAGTGGTCCATTGCCAGTTTAGGGACATGGTGGTCCATTGCCAGTTTAGGGACATGGTGGTCCAACATTCCCATTTTGGGGACAAATATTGGTTTAAGGACGCATTAGTCCACGAGTTTAAGGACCCCACGGTCCGTAACAATGTATGGTTGTCGGGACCCGTCACCTCTCTGACGACGTTGAGGGATTACAACGACGAATATCAGAGGAGTTCAGAGATGTGCATTTGAACCGGGTGTAAATTGATTTGAAAGAGCGGTCGTGCTCAGTTCAATTTAATTTGAGGACTTACGGCCAGAATTGGGTTAAGTCCATTTGAAAATGTTTAACAGTTTGTTCATGATTGGCCTGTTTAGGCCTTTGCTTGAGCTCTGCCCCCTTTTTAAAATAATGCACAACATTGGGCATTTTAATTAAATGCATAGCATTTATTTTGGCCTGTTAGGCCTTTTTAATTGGGCTCTGTCCCTTTTCTTTAATAATGCAGAGCATTCAATGGTCTGACAGCGCGCCAGGTGGCCTGTCAGACGCTTTGCGCCGATTGAGGAGCACAAGGCGCAAACTGCTGTGGAGGTGACACGTGTCACACTCTGGTGAGCGCAAGTCTGTTAGCGCAGTGCGCTGCGCCAGTGCACTGCGCTAATGCGCTGCTGACACGTGGCGCGCTCTGCTGAGCGCAAGTTTGTTAGCGTAGTGTGCTGCGCTAGTGCGCTGCGTTAGTGCGCTGCTGACACGTGGCGCGCTCTGGTGACTTGCGCCAATCCAAGAGCGCAACAGCGCAAATTAGGAGTGCAGGACACTGTACAGTAGCGCAGAGCGCATCTTGATCTAATTTAGATCAAAGAAAAGAATCTTTTTAGAGATTCTACCTCAAGATTCAAGAACCGATGGTTCATCAAAAGGCAATGCCTTTATATAGATCAAAAGATCTAATCAATGAAGTAAATTACTTCTGTTTTATCTTTTTTCAATTAGATCTTTTTTTTGATCTTTTTTCTCTCTTCTTTTTTTTATCCAAGATCTTGATCTTGTTCTTAAATCATTGATCTTTTTAGAAGAAATTCTTCTTTTATTCAAAGGTTTACCTTTTCTCTTTCTCTTTGAATTCTTCTCAAAGTTTTTAGAAGAGCTCTCTGTATCTCTATCTCTGTCTATTTTAGACTTGGAGTCTAGGGGCCTTTATATAGGGCCAAATAGTTTGTTAAGTTAGTTACAGAGATCTTTCTCTGATTGATCCGGGGATATTTCCCCACCGTTGGATCTTTGATCCCGAGGCCTCTGTTTTACAGAAGATAATCTTCTTGTTTTTAACAAGATTAGAAAGATCTTTTCAAAATTTTATTGTTTAAATGCTGGCACAGTTGGCGCAAGCGCACCTGCGCTTGACACATGTCGCGCAGCGTAGAGCGCAGCGCAACTGCGCTGACACGTGTCACACAGCGCAACTGCGCTGACACGTGTCGCGCAGCGCAGAGCGCAGCGCAATTGAAGCGTTACTACCTTTATTATTTGAATTTTTAAAAAACAGAGCTTTGCTCTGATTGGGGGAAACAGAAGCGTTTCTTCATTTCCCTCCTTGGAATTTGAACAGAGCTTTGCTCTGATTGGGGGAAACAGCTATGACCTAGTCTACAATACCACAAGAAGGATTTGTTCATTTCTGAACTACTTCTCTTGTGTGTGTTCTATATACTTTGAACGGTGGTTTAATTTAGAACGTATATGCTATTACATAACGTGTCTGATCCAATCAACTCTTGATTAAGGAAAATGTTCACAACATTATTCTCCAATATAGAATTATATCCTTCTTTAACTTAATAAAGAAACTGATGGGCCAGGCCAGTGTAAGACTACCCTAAAAGGTAAGACTACCCGGGATTAATTACACCCTACAAGTTCGCCAATCTTTCAGCTGTTAGTTATATGTATGCCCTAGAGGCCATTACTGTACATTGGATGTATATTGTAGTGGATGCTGGGACATATATAGGTAGGACTTTCTTGCTCGACATGATAGTACGCTATCTGGTTGCTCTTTATCTTAACATGTATACTCTCTGTCTCTCTGATTACATGTTGATAAAGCCCTTAGGATGTGTACTCGACTTCCAGGACTATGATGAAGATCATACTAGTGGGGCCTGGGTCGTTAATGAGTACATCCTTCATTGTTCCTAGTCGTGGGAATATCGAGACGGGGCATCGATATTCCAGAGTAGACTAGCGTATATCTTCTCGACCCATGTGATGGGCGATGGATGATCCCATATCCATTGGTGTTTGAAATCAGAGATGGTATACGGATGCTCAGTGGAGACTGGGTACACTGAACGGACTGACTGAGAACTCCCAGATGGTATTATACCTCACGTCAGATGGCAGTTCTCTGGTGACACTGGTACAGCTTAGTCTGTTGACCCGAGATCGTCATAGAGTCTTGTGTGTCTCCCACTGTGCTTTGATTTCCACCCTACCACGGCTCTACTGAGTCGTGCAAACAGGTGGTTTTTGGGTACAGTCCCGATTCACATGGAGGCAATGAGCGATAGGAGGGGATTCGTCTCTCCCGGTATTGGGGGTTGATGTTGCGCTATGCTCGACTGGCCATAACAGGAAATCCCTGGCCAGGGTTGCAGTGACCTACTGGTAAGTGTTATCAGTAGTTTCACACATGTCATGGACCTTACGTCGGCATGACTTATCAAGCTATTGGGGTCTGATGTTTACCACCCCTAGGCGAGATATGCGACATATCAGACGAACAGACCGGACTGTACGGTAAGTGTTACTGGTTGGATTCACAGGAGTGTGAGCGGGCTTGCTCGTCGATCTTCTGATCGCTCAATACCCGGGTGGCCGTTACGTTTAGCAGACCGCTTGCGGCTTGTGGGTGTTTGATATGATCATCATCTGCTACCGGCGTATTGACGAGTCTTTAGAGTCCTACACAGAGGTTTCCTGGCTCAAGCGAAACGAAATAGGAGCACATATGAGATATGTGCGGGACCGAAAATAATGTGTGTATGTGATACCGTATTCCATTCTCGCGATGAATGTGTCGAATGGTTGTATGCGATATAACCTAGTTATCGAATCAAGGATTGTTTCGATAAGCCGATACGTTAAATATTAGTCGGTTATATGCGATATGACCGGATCGTTAAATCAAGTATTGATTTAATGATTTAATGTATAATTATATATTTGATATATTACTTTGCATTAACTAATATTGGTTCACTTTAAAAGGATATTCTCACTTGATATGCACATTGTATATGTGATATACTTTTGTGCACTAGTTTGTATCATGTTTGATGATACATGCATGCTTAGGTGTAGGTTTACTTTAGACCATGATTAAGTGATTGGTTAGGGTTTGATATATTTATTTATTCATTTATTTATTTTGGAAAGAAAATAAAATGGTTGCTTCTTTTGTTCTTTTCTTTGAAGCTTCAAGAAGTTTTGACCATTTTGTCTTCTTCTCCTAAACCTAACCATTCACTTAACCTTGGTTCATTCTCTATACTTAACCATGGTAGCTATTATGATAAGAATGAATGGGATTATCTTTTCAAGTTAATCTTTTTATTCTATCATAATTTTTATCATATCATCTTCTTCTTCTTCTTCTTCAAGAAGAAAAACCTTGCCACCATCAATGGCAACTCGAGAATATGAGTGAGAAATCCAATTCTAAAGTGAACCCACCTACTATTTCTTCATCCTCTACCTCTTGCCAAGTAGTATAGGGTGTTTTCTTCATAAGTTTCATGACTTGGTGAAGTCGGAGTTTGATCTTGTGATGCCTCGACGTAGATCATCTTCGGCATCGAAGCCGACGATCAAGCCCGCCCATTTCTTCGATGAAGCCGATGCTAGAGTTCGGGATCCGACTTGGACAGCGGAGGGACATCGTCGCGGAGCTTAGTAAGTGGTGGACCGGATCTACAAAGGTTGTAGTCACTTTCTTTTAGCATTTAATTCGTTTACATGCTTGCATCGCCTATATATCTAGTTAACGATCCGTATTAGGTTTTCTCGGCACATGTAAAATTTCAATTGGGCATGTTTGATCACTTGTGAGACTTCATTAGTGTGCCTAGGAACCCTTCAGTGGTATCAGAGCCTAGCTAGAGCCTTAGGCGATGCGTAGACGGAGTTAGAAATCCGATCGAACCGAAACCGTAACCCTAATATTGCTCTCTGTACATTTTTGAAAATCATGGATTTTTGAGAATTAAAAATATGCAGAAAAGTCAGTAGAAGATTCTAAGAATTACTGTATAAAACGGGGCCCCTGAATCCATCAAAGCGCGGCGGAACCGCGGCATTAGCATGCTAATGCGGCGGTTCCGCGGCCCTTTTGTCTCCTCTTGCAATAAATTTTGCACAGTAATTCCTAGTTTGCAGTGCTGGTTTTCCTGGGAATTTTTAATATTTTTTCAAGAGTTGAATTTTCTGGGTTGTATTGGGGACTCGGTGTATCGATCGGATTGTCTAATTTTGTCAGTGTGTTTTTCCGGGTATTTTTAGAATATGTTAAAAAGTTCGACCGGATATAAATACCCACTTTTTCCCCTGCCGGGAAATTTCCAATTGTTGGATTTTTCCGTAGTTTAACGACGTTCTAAGTAGTGCAAGTAACGCGATGGTCCCTCTAGAAGACAACAAACCTTAACTCGATTATGTGACCGTCTTGAACTGCCCTTTGAACCTTCGGGTTTGGGGCAGTACGGCGTGCCACATGTGAGGCGTTGGCTTGACCCTTCTACGGCTGGACCGTTGGTACTGAGGCACGAACTGAATGCTGTTAGACTTATTTCATGTGTTGAGCCGTATCGGGAAAACTTGGGTGTTCGAATGTTCGATCGGAAAGTTTAACATTTTCTGTTTATCTGGAATGTGATACAATAATTGGAATTCACAAGTAGTTATGAGATAACGGAATGAATATTATAAACATAGCAGTTTAGTCTCACTTGATCGGTTGCCACGGAGTTTTGATGTGATCAAAAGTCCGTCGCAATCGCGTAGCGTACGCGGATACTCGCCGGGTAAACTTAATAGACAGCCTCACTCCATAGCCCCGACCAAGTGATTGTAGGAGAACCCCGTCGCCGAAAGCATCCGTTCGGGTGCTCGCGGCAGCGGTGTTCCACCTTGGTGCGCTTTGTCGACGGCGTCGGGGGTGCGGCCGCCTACTAAAGTTTGCGACGAGCATTCGATCAGAATGTCGGGAATCCTGTTGAATTGCCCGACTTGATATTGAAAAGTGTTTTCGATAATGAGACTAAAATGCGGGGTTTATAATTGTTAAGCATGCGATGTCTAAGGAATTCATTTGATTAGGCATGCGATGTCTAAAGAGATTGCGGATTCCAACTGTTGTAGTTTTACACTTTCTTTTCTGTGACCGTAAGTGTAATATGTGATATCGTGGGTTTCGTTGCTATATGTCAACGACAATTGGGATACGCATGTTTGCTTATGTTGATGAAATGTGATGTTATGTGTTGCTGGATATGTTATATTGGATCGTCGTGTTTGAATAGCCGGGGGGTTTTTATGTGAGATGAGTGTTTTTCATTTTCATTCATGTAAAAACTTGTATGTAATATTCTTTTATTGGGGCACTTCCAGGTTGCGGAAGATATCACCCATTGTATATTATTTACTTTTCCGCATTAGGATAGACCCAAGGAGGGGAGCACAAGTAACCGGGTTCTGGGGTCCAGAGGGAGACCATCTCGAGGAGTCGAGTCCGGGTCTCCTAACCCTAGAATTGGTAGGGTTGCTTGCCGCTCTCGTAGAGGTCTTGGGGTGTGGGATTGGCTATTCATCACGACCGTGGAATCCGTGTTTTATATTGCCTCGTATTGAAAACACGGACGTCCTAGTATATCCAATATTTTATATGTTTCTTCTGCTGTGTTTTATCTGTGATGTGATCATGTGATGTTCTGTGACAGATATTATATATAGTATATATGATATATTATATAGACGTTGCTTATGTTTTACACCCGCGCTAGCCCTGCCTCGCTCTGGCGTTAGTTACCTAACCTAACGGTGCAGACGGGACATCGAGGCGAATGCGGATGGCATAAGCGTACGTTATATTTATCTGTGATGTTTAGGTGGACTTAAATGATGGGATATTCATTAATGAGATTAATGAAAGAAAATAAACCTAATTGATGTTGTGGAATCGAATTTCAAAATAAAAACAGGTAGCTACAGTTCTTGCTTTGCATCGCGGTGTTCATTATAGAACATCCTGCACCTTATTCGATGAGGAAAGGACCGAGATCCCTTCACCGGGAGTGACTCCTTTAGCAATAACTGGCAGATGCTACAACCCTCGGTTTGTCTTTTGATCGCTTCTATAGTTTCTGCTTTGCACAGTGATATATATGATATATCCCGCACCTCATTCGACGAGGAAAGGGCCGACGATCCCTTCACCGGGAGTGACCCCTTTAGCAAAACTAGAAAAGCCTCAAAAACATTCCATTTAAAAACCATTTGATTCCGCAACGAGATCAAGTTCAAAGCGTTAAAGGTTTTCATAAAAACCATTCGCAACCCTCCGTCATTTTAGGAAGTAGAGTACTTAGTATTCGTGCTGTGTTTGTTGACCATAGTCAAGGCACAGTGTACGGTAGCTAAGTGATGTCTTCCTACACCGCATATGATGCGATTAGTTAGGACAGTCGCGTGACTTTGTTGACCTTAGTTAAGGGTCATGTGGGTGGGTCTAATTAATCACGAAATGACGGGTAGAACTTGACTAGTGCTTATAATTTGTTGACCATAGTTAAGGTCATAAGTGCTAGGGGTAAAAATCTTTATCGGGAGTTTCAAGTGTTGAAATTTGCAATGAGATTGCATACCTTCTATATGATAGTTGGATCCCGATACCCACTGCGAGTAATTGTTACTCCTGGGAGAGTTTTGTACTTTACAATTAGCCGATCAAGTAGGTGTCTAGAAAGGTGTCAACGGGGTTACGCCTCTGGGAAAACGAGGTTTACAGTAATTAGGTCCATGCGAAAGCACGGGGAACCTCCCTCAAAGTACCGACACTGGCCTGGATGAAAGATTGGCGAACTTGTAGAGTGTAATTAATCCCGGCTAGTCTTTCCTTTAAAGGTTTGAAGGAAGATTTGATAAAAACAGTGGGACCCATCCTGATTAGATAAAATATATAACCAGTCTGATCTTGCAAGAGCGCACGCAGAGTGTTTTCTTCTCTCTCTCTCCAGGTAGCGACCATATCACGCCTTAATCAAGATAATAATATGGATGAATTGACCGAACCAGCTTGTTATACTGAGCTGGGGAACGTTGGTCCCGCTCCAACTTATAATTGTTATAAGACAGAGCAGGAAATAGGGGAATACCAGGATTCCCATGCCGCCCAAACGAAGAAAGTGCATGAGATGCATCTCCTTTGGGTGTGTTCATTACAAAGAACTGTTTCTCAGTATCCTCTGCATCCTGGGTATATGATACAGGATCAGGATCCCAGATATGTAATCTGTTACATAGGGCTATAAAAAGGTAGAAAAACTGAGAACGGGTGATAAGTTTCATGAGGCAGAAAACGGGGCAAGTGTTGCAGCCAAGTCTATTGGTCACTGTCACCCTGTATTACTAATACATTGAGTCTGAACGAATGTTATTAGATACCGAACCTGATATACAAAATCATATCAGTCTCTTTATTAGTAAAGAAATGATAAAATTTTGTATTGTTGGATAATGTTTTGAACATTTCCTATATCAAAAGTTGATCGGTTCAGGCACGTTATCTAAAAGCATTGATGTTCTAAATCAAACTACAGTTCCTTGTATACAGAACACACACAAGAAGAAGAGTTCAGAATTGAACGAATTCTTCGTAAGGCATTGTAGACTAGGTCATATCAATGCGACCCGACTGGCTGAAGTTACATTTAGATGCATATTTAAATCAGTTTGAATTTATATCTTGTGAAACTTGCCAGTCATGTCACAAAGATATAATGACACCAGCTCTGTTTACTGGAAGCAAAGAAAGAGTTAGTAAACTCTTAGGACTGATACATGATGATGTATGTAAGGTCCCCTGTCTACATATACTAAGACCGGTTCTTTGTACTTCATTACATTCTCTGATAATCTCTCAAGATTCAGTCATATGTTCCTGTTGAAACATGAGTCCGAACCTTTTGAGATATTCACAGAATATAAGTTAGAAGTAGAGAACCAAAATACGGGTATAAGTATTATGTCCTTTGATGAGATCAAGGAGGAGAATACTTGTGCATAGAATTCCTGGATTATTCTAAAGGAGAATGAGATTCTCTCTCCGTATTACTCCTCTGAATACACCACAGCACAACGGTGCATCAGGGCGGAGCAATCGCACAATATTAGATATGGTGTGCTCTATGATGAGTATTACCGAGTTACCTATTTCCTTTTGGGGTTATGCGCTTGAGAAGCTGCGTATCTATTGAATTAGGTTCGAATCAGATCACTGCCTACCATTCCATATGAGATATGGTATGGGAAGAGCCTATCTCTTAAGTAAGTTAAGATTTGGGATTGTCCGGCCTATGTCAAAAGCAAAATCCGGACAAGATCGAGGCAAGGTCAGTTCTGTAGAACTGGAAAGGTTCCAGATATACAAAACTGCAACTGATGATTTAACAGAACCAAAGGATTCAATGGTCCCCGACGAACCTCAGCCTCTCCGCCGATCTGGTAGGGTTCCTTATCTGCCTGAGAGATACCTTGGTTTCTCGATGACAGTGGGAGCATGGAATGCATCATGAGATGATGACCCAACTAGATTCGAGCAGGCCATCAAGAGTAGGGACTCTGTAAGAATGGCTGGATGCTTAGCGGTCTGAGATGGAATCCATATACACCAACAAAGTATGGACTTTGGTTGCTATATCTGAAGGGTTAAATCCCCATCAGGAGCAAGTAAATCTTGAGAAGATTATTTGGTGTAGATGGAAAAGTTGAGACTTTCAAAGCTAGACTTGTTAAAGGTTTTAAGTCATCAACCAGGTGTGGATAATGATGAAACCTTTTCTAGGGACTATGCTTGAGTCCATCCATATCCTACTTGCCACGGCTACATACCATGACTACGATATCTGGTGGTTGGGTGCCATGACTACTTTTCTAAATAATGATTTAGAAGAGAACGTCTATAAGAACACAGCTAGAGGGCTACGTAAACAGTGGGAGCAGCGGAAACGTGTGCAAGATGCTTTATAGAATAAAGCAGGCATCGCGGAGTTGGAACGTCTGTTTTGATGTGGTAGTCAAAGAGTTTGACTTCATCAAAATGGTAGATGAACCTTGTATGTACAAAAGGGTAGTATGGAGTATGGTAATAATCCTCGTAGAGTACGTGGATTACATACTCTTGATGGGAAAATAGTTTCCTATGCTACGATCGGTCGATCTCCTCTTATCACATAGATTCTCCAATAGGATAAAAGTGATACCTCCTAAATCCTAAGTTTTCATCTATGATATAGATGTAATTGGATGCTAGGATTCCTACTAGATGTAGTGAGATGGTATCGGTTAATCCTGGGGAGAATCACTGGAAGAGTTCCAGGATGATAAAGACGACTGAATGTCAGTCACAGGCATTGTCTTTACCCTCAGTGAAGGGACGGTATGTTGGAAGATTTCCAAGCTAGATACCGTGACAAACTAGACGATAAAGGCTGGTAACATCGCTATTTAAGATACTACCAAAGAGGCAGTTTGGGTGTATATTGGTTCATAAGATGAACTAGGTTCCTACCATTGTATGACAATGGAACCATGGCTTTGGCCAAGGAACCCTGGTCCCATCAGTGACCCAGACATATTCTGAGACAGCATCACCTGATCATGGAGATAGATGATCTCCGGGGTGATCGAGGTTAGGAGAGTAGACTAAGAGGAGAACACGGCGGATCCACTCACGAAGGCCTTTTCCCAAAGAGAGACTTTTAGGGGATGGTTGAGTATTAGATACTACAACTACTGCTACAGATGGCCCTAGTGCAAGTGGGAGATTGTTAGTTATATGTATGCCCTAGAGGCCATTACTGTACATTGGATGTATATTGTAGTGGATGCTGGGACATATATAGGTAGGACTTTCTTGCTCGACATGATAGTACGCTATCTGGTTGCCCTTTATCTTAACATGTATACTCTCTGTCTCTCTGATTACATGTTGATAAAGCCCTTAGGATGTGTACTCGACTTCCAGGACTATGATGAAGATCATACTAGTGGGGCCTGGGTAGTCAATGAGTACATCTTTCATTGTTCCTAGTCGTGGGAATATCGAGACGGGGCATCGATATTCCAGAGTAGACTAGCGTATATCTTCTCGACCCATGTGATGGGCGATGGATGATCCCATATCCATTGGTGTTTGACATCAGAGATGGTATACGGGTGCTCAGTGGAGACTGGGTACACTGAACGGACTCGCTGAGAACTCCCAGATGGTATTATACCTCACGTCAGATGGCAGTTCTCTGGTGACACTGGTACAGCTTAGTCTGTTGACCCGAGATCGTCATAGAGTCTTGTGTGTCTCCCACTGTGCTTTGATTTCCACCCTACCACGGCTCTACTGAGTCGTGCAAACAGGTGGTTTTTGGGTACAGTCCCGATTCACATGGAGGCAATGAGCGATAGGAGGGGATTCGTCTCTCCCGGTATTGGGGGTTGATGTTGCGCTATGCTCGACTGGCCATAACAGGAAATCCCTGACCAGGGTTGTAGTGACCTACTGGTAAGTGTTATCAGTAGTTTCACACATGTCATGGACCTTATGTCGGCATAACTTATCAAGCTATTGGGGTCTGATGTTTACCACCCCTAGGCGAGATATGCGACATATCAGACGAACAGACCGGACTGTACGGTAAGTGTTACTGGTTGGATTCACAGGAGTGTGAGCGGGCTTGCTCGTCGATCTTCTGATCGCTCAATACCCGGATGGCCGTTACATTTAGCAGACCACTTGCGGCTTGTGGGTGTTTGATATGATCATCATCTGCTACCGGCGTATTGACGAGTCTTTAGAGTCCTATACAGAGGTTTCCTGGCTCAAGCGAAACGAAATAGGAGCGCATATGAGATATGTGCGGGACCGAAAATAATGCGTGTATGTGATACCGTATTCCATTCTCGCGATGAATGTGTCGAATGGTTGTATGCGATATAACCTAGTTATCGAATCAAGGATTGTTTCGATAAGCCGATACGTTAGATATTAGTCGGTTATATGCGATATGACCGGATCGTTAAATCAAGTATTGATTTAATGATTTAATGCATAATTATATATTTGATATATTACTTTGCATTAACTAATATTGGTTCACTTTAAAAGGATATTCTCACTTGATATGCACATTGTATATGTGATATACTTTTGTACACTAGTTTGTATCATGTTTGATGATACATGCATGCTTAGGTGTAGGTTTACTTTAGACCATGATTAAGTGATTGGTTAGGGTTTGATATATTTATTTATTCATTTATTTATTTTGGAAAGAAAATAAAATGGTTGCTTCTTTTGTTCTTTTCTTTGAAGCTTCAAGAAGTTTTGACCATTTTGTCTTCTTCTCCTAAACCTAACCATTCACTTAACCTTGGTTCATTCTCTACACTTAACCATGGTAGCTATTATGATAAGAATGAATGGGATTATCTTTTCAAGTTAATCTTTTTATTCTATCATAATTTTTATCATATCATCTTCTTCTTCTTCTTCTTCAAGAAGAAAAACCTTGCCACCATCAATGGCAACTGGAGAATAAGAGTGAGAAATCCAATTCTAAAGTGAACCCACCTCCTATTTCTTCATCCTCTAGCTCTTTCCAAGTAGTATAGGGTGTTTTCTTCACAAGTTTCATGACTTGGTGAAGTCGGAGTTTGATCTTGTGATGCGTCGACGTAGATCATCTTCGGCATCGAAGCCGACGATCAAGCCCGCCTATTTCTTCGATGAAGCCGATGCTAGAGTTCGGGATCCGACTTGGACAGTGGAAGGACATCGTCGCGGAGTTTAGTAAGTGGTGGACCAAATCTACAAAGGTTGTAGTCACTTTCCTTTAGCATTTAATTCGTTTACATGCTTGCATCGCCTATATATCTAGTTAACGATCCATATTAGGTTTTCTCGGCACATGTAAAATTTCAATTGGGCATGTTTGATCACTTGTGAGACTTCATTAGTGTGCCTAGGAACCCTACATCAGCCAGGCCAGTGTCGGTACTTTGAGGGAGGTTCCCCGTGCTTTCGCACGGACCTAATTAAAATAAACCTCGTTTTCCCATGGGCGTTACCCTGTTAACACCTTTCTAGACACCTACTTGATCGGCTAATTGTAAAGTACAAAACTCTCTCAGGAGTAACTCTTACTCGCAGCGGGTATCGGGATCCAACTATCTCATAGAAGGTATGCAATCTCATTGCAAATTTCAACACTTGAAATTCCCGATAACATTTTTCCCCAAGCGATCTATGACCTCGACAAGGTCAACAAATCATAAATCGCAAGTCAAATTCAACCCGTACATTTCATGATTGAATTAAACCCACCTGCACCCTTGACAAGGTCAACAAGGCCGCACGACTACCCTAATCCAATCGCATCTCATGCTTTGCAGATAAGCATTAATCAGCTACCGCACACTACGCCTTGACAAGGTCAACAAACGCAGCACGAATACTAAATAGTCCTTATCTGAAATGACGGAGGGCTACGACAGTTTTTTAAGAAAACCTTTTGCGTAATGAACTTGATATCGTTGTAGAATCGAGTGATTTTGAAAAGGAGTGTTTTTGAGCTTTTACTAGTTTTGCTAAAGAGGTCACTCCCGGTGAAGGGATCTCGGCTCTTTCCTTATCGAATAAGGTGCTGGATATTCTACAAGGAATACCGCTATGCAAAGCATGAACTAAAAAGGCAATCAAAAACAAAACCGAGTGGGTTGTAGTATCTACCAGTTTCGCTAAAGAGATCACTCCCGGTGAAGGGATGTCGGCTCTTTCCTTATCGAATAAGGTGCTGGATATTCTACAAGGAATACCGCTAGGCAAAGCAAAAACTAGAGCTACCAGTTTTAAAACAAGATTCTACAACATCTTTAGGTTTCTTTTATTTCATTAATCTTATTAATGAAGTCCCATCATTTATGCTTCCTAAGCATCACAGAAGAAACGAAAATATAACGTGCACTTATGCCATCCGCATTCGCCACAGTGTCCCGTTATTCACCATTAGGTTACTTAACTAACGGTATAGCGGGGCGGGACTAGCGCGAGTGTAAAACATAAGCAACGTTTATTATATATCATATATATAATAATCCATTCGTCTTAGAATATCAAGTGATCACATCACAGAATATCAGCAGCAGAAGAACACATATGAAATATTGGATATACTAGGAATTCCGTGTTTTAATTAAGCCAGTGAGAAAACACGGATTCTACGGTCGCGATGAATAGCCAAACCCACATCCATAAACCCCTACGAGAGCGGAAAGCAACCCTCCCAATTCTAGAGTTAGGAGACCCGGTCTCGACTCCTCGAGATGGTCTCCCACTGGACTATAGAACCCGGTTACTTGTGCTCTCCTCTTTGGGTCTATCCTAATACGGAAAAGTAAATAATATACATCAATGGTGACATCATCCTCAACCCGGAAGTGCCCCAATAAAAGAATATTACATACAAGCTTTTACATGAATAAAAATGAAAACTCTCATCTCACATAAAAAAAACCGGCTATTCAAACACGACGATCCAATATAACATATCACATCAACACAAAACATCGCATGTCATTAACGTCAGTAAATATGCGTATCCCAATTGTCGTTGACATATAGCAACGAAACCGGCGATACACCACATATTACACTTACGGTCGCAGAAAAGAAAGTGAAAAACTACAACGATTGGAATCCGCAACCACCTTAGACATCATAAACCCAATGTATCACATACATTGGATTTCATGCCTAACCAAATGAATTTCTTAGACATCACATGCCTAACAATTATAAACCCCGCATTTTAGTCTTGATATTGAAAACACTTTTCAATAATCAGTCGGGTAATTCAACAAAGTTCCCGACAACCTGATCGAATACTCTTCGGAAACTTTAGTAGACGGCCGCACCCCCGATGTCGTCGACAAAGTGCACTTAGACGGAACACCGCGACCGCGAGCACCCGAACGGATGCTTTTGGCGACGGGGTTCTCCTACAGTCACTTGGTCGGGGCTATGGGGTGTGGCTATCTAGTAAGGTTACCCGGCGAGTATCCGCGTACGCCACGTGATTGCGACGGACTTTTGATCCACATCAAAATCCCGTGGCAACCGATCACTTGAGACTAAATTGCTAGATTTATAAAATTCAAATTACTTTTCATAAAACTAAATATTGTGGATTCCAAGTATTGTATCACAATTTACAGATAGCTAGACGATATTAAACATTTCGATCGAATCAACGAATTCCCAAAATTTCCCAAATAGCTCAACACTTGAGCGTAGTTTAAAAATTACCCAGAATATACCACAACACCTATGGACCAACCGTAGAAGGGCCAACCCTTGCCTCACCTATGGCGCCGCGGAACTACCGCAAACTCTAAGGTTTGGTGGCGGTTCCGGCGGTCATAGAATCGAGTTAGGGTTTCATTCTTCCAGAGGGTCCATAGAATCACCTGCATGATTTTCTAAAGATTTTAAACATGGAAAAATTCAACTCTTGGAGAATTTCCAGCGAGGGAGAAAAATGGGTTATTGATATTCATTCAAACTTTTTAACGTCGTCTAAATTACCCAAAACGATATTAGAATTACGACCACGAAACACTCCGAATTGCCTTTACAGAAAGATAATATCACATGCAATCTTAGTAAAAAAAAGCAACACCTGAAACATCTAAACCCAGAGACTGGAACACCAAACCAAAATGAAGCATAACTACCATTAAAAAACCGGTGGGACCGGTCATTTTCCAAGTTCTCGTGAACACGTGGGGTGCGCGATATCGACTTACAGTGGTATCAGAGCCTAACTAAACCTTTACGAGCTTGTTAGCAACTTATCAGAACTTCGATCGTCGGGAAAATCAAAAACCAAACACCTTGATCCTTATGTTTCTGTCAAATTTTAAAACTGTGCTAAAAATTATTTCAGAGGCATGAAAATTCACTACAGGGAATTCTAAGAACACAGAAGAAAAATGAGTCACCAACTCGTCACAACCACCACGGAATCACGGCGAATCGGTCGATTTGCTGCCGTTCTGCGGCCGAGTCGTGGCCGAGTTGGCTCGTTTTTCCTCTGTGCTTCTTATTTTAGGTGTATAGTTTTCTTGTATATTTGGTTTCTACCCATGATGATCTGAGTGCTGGTTTGCATTTGGGGTAGACACGGAAAATAGTTTTCGATCGAAATTCTAAGTTATTTGCTAATCGGGTTTTATCTGTATTGTGATATATGTGCTAAAAGTCCGCTAATTGCTATACGTCAGTTAATCATCTGATAGTGGCTTGTCAGGCGCTTTGCGCCAATTATTGAGCGCAAGCGCTTATGATGAGGACACGTGTCTTGCTCTGGTGAGCGCAAGCGCAACAGCGCAGTGCGCTGCGTTAGTGCGCTGCGCTGTTGCGCTGCTGACACGTGGCGCGCTCTGGTGAGTTGCGCCAATTCCAGAGAGCAAAGCTCTATTTCAAGAGCGTGTAGCGCAAGTTGTTCTGTAGCTGACACGTGGCGCTCTCCCAAGAGCGCAACAGCGCAGTTTGGAAGTGCAAAGCACTAAGAATCTTTTAGATTCAAGAACAGAAGTGCAAAGCATTATTTGATTTCTTGATCTAATTTAGATCAAAGAAAAGATAAGTTTTTTCTTGTTTTTTTCTTATCTCAAAGAACCAAAGGTTCATAAAAAGTGCAAAGCACTATTTTATTTATTTATTTATTTATTTATTGTTAAAGATCAATGATCTTGTCTTTAGATCACTGATCTGTTCATAAGAGAATTTTCTCTTCTTTCTAAAGGTTTTTACCTTTTTTTTCTTGAGGAGTTCTTCAGAGTTCTCTTTCTCTCTCTTTTTTTTTAGAAAATGTTCCTTCCTTTGAATTGAGGCCTAGGGTTCTTTTTATAGTGCCCATAAATTAGTTAAATTTGTTAAAGAGATCTTTCTCTGAGTGATTTGGAGAATTTTCCCCACCGTTGGATCTTTGATCCAAGGGCTTCTGTTTTACAGAAGAAAATCTTCTTGTTTTATCAAGAACAGAAAAGATCTCTTACAATTTTAATTCTATTTAGCGCGCAAATGCCCCAGCGTGTGACACGTGTTGTGCAGCGCACAGCGCAGCACAACTGCGCTGACACGTGTCACGCAGCGCAGCGCTTGCGCAACTGCGCTGACACGTGTCGCCCTGCGCTCAGCGCAGAGAATTTGAAGCGTTGCTTCATTTATTAAAGCTTAGATTTTTGGGAAAATCAGAAGCGTCGCTTCGCCTGAGATATCTTTTCATCTCCTTTTTTCAAGTCAAACTTGTATTTCCAAAATTCTGATTTCCCGGGCCTTGGAAATGATTTCATTGTGCACAGGATTTTCTGTGCTTGGGTCTATATATATAAGTCAAGGCTGAGCCTTTTCTTTTCTCATCTTCAGAGAACTTCTTCGATCATGGCTTGCAACCGTCCTCATGCCCGCCGACAGCCATGGGAGGTGCCGATTCGGGACATTGTTCCCCGTTTTGCTGCGCGCCTGGTGGACCCTTCCCTCTCGGACGAGCAGTGCGATGCTGCACTGCACGAGCTTTTGACTCGTGTGGGGTCTCCTCTCCCTCCGAATTCCATTTGGCTTCGGATGATCCTTGCTTCGGTGCTCGCCGACATTCTCTCTCCTCCAGCAGAGATGTCCTCGGCAATGCTGGATACCGCCGAGGACAAGATTGAGTGCTTTCTCGAAGCACACTTGATCACCAAAGCCCTGAAGGACTGCTCTCTCTACTTGCTGAGCCAGATACGGGCTCGTCAGGTTGTCATCGCCACTTTTTCCCAGGAGTGCGGCGTCGACCGTTGGATGGCTACCCCTCGGGAGGATCGCCGTTTCGACATGATGGGGAAGACGGAGAGGGAGCTGAATAATCTTCTCTTTCTTTTTGTGAACCCTTGTCTTTCTGATCCCGTATTCGGTGATCTTTTTTAAATGTAATAATGACAATAATGAATAAGTATTTTTCTTTTTAATCAAGTATTTCATTATCTGTTAAGGGTTCTTTTATTTTAGTTCTCTGTTGCGCTTGTGCATCGTATAATTTTAATTTGTTATTATCAAGTGCATGTAATTTTGCAAGGGTAAATTGCCTTTCGCACTTAGCCTTTTCCCTTCTATGAAACGGTGCATCTGCGCTGACATGTGTCGCGCGGCGCAAAGCGCAGCGCAACTGTGCTAGCGCGTCTGTGCTGACACGCGTCGTGTAGCGCAACGCTCGTGTAGCTGAAGCGTTGCTTCCTTTAACAAAGCTTTGCTCTGATTGAGCGCGTCTTTTTGGACGCCGCGCTAATGCATCTGCGCCAGACACGTGGCGCGTTGGCGCAGCGCAAAGGATCTGAAGCGCTGCTTCATTTATTGAAGTTTAAATTTTCAAAGCAAAGCTTTGCTTCTGATTGGGGGAAGATGAAGCATTGCTTCATCTTCCGCCTCGGAATTTGAACAGAGCTTTGCTCTGATTGTGGTAAACAGTGCCGTGAAGGTCGTCCTCGGTGAATGTGATCGGGTCATTCTTCCTGTGCTTCTTATGGGGCAGATCACTTATAACCATGACTGGTACGGGACAGCGGTCCCCCTCACTGTCCAGAGTCAGATGCGTTGAGATAACCATGATCTGGCCGATCGTTAACTCCCCGGGAAGGGGTTGGTCTTTCTGCTCTTGTTCCACCTGCCGCTTGTCTCGTAGGTATTTTGCCAGGTGGCCTGAGTGGATCAGTTCCTCAATATAATCACGGAGTTGCTTACAACTCTCGGTTGGGTGCCCCCGCGACCTGTGGTAAGCGCAATACGGGTCCCGGAGCCGTTTGCCTGACCTTTGGGTTGCCGGCGGGATCTTGAAAAATCTCGTCTTTAGCCTCCTCTATTAGTTCCGTCTGGGAGACGTTCAGAGGGGTATACTCCTGAAATCTTGGGGCATAGGGTTTTGGGCGGTCGGCTTTCTTTTTGTCCTCTCTGTCCCGTTTCTTTCGGTCTGCTTGGTCACCCCGGGGCAGGTTGGCGTTCACCTCCGACTCGAGTTGAATCTCTCACTCGGTCCACGCTTTTACTTCGGCCATAGTCCTAGCTTGCGCAATGCAAAAGAGCGGAGCCACTCTTTGTGCCTAAGATCTGACCTCACAGCAGTGATAACCGTCTCGTCGCGATGCTTGGGTACCTCGAGAAGGGCATTGTAGAAGCGGGTGACATACCTCTTAAAGGATTCCTTATCCCCACTTTTGATGGTGAACAGATAGTCGACCGTCTTTTTTTGCTGACGGTTACCGACGAAATGACTGAGAAATTAGGTAGCCAGCTCGTCAAAGGTCGATATTGAGTATGGCGCGAGCCCTGGAACCAATCTCGGCCAGCTCGGATGAGGATGGTGGGGAAGGCTCGGCATTGAGCCGCATCTGAGTTGTCTTAGAAACTCATGCCTGCCGTAAATGCGTCCAAGTGGTCCTTCGGGTCGGACTTCCCATCGAAGAGGGTCACCTTGAACGTTTTGTTTCTGGATGAGACACGCTCAGCTAGTAGCTGTTCAGTAAAGGGCCTTATGAGTGAGTCGGCGGAGTACTTCGCGCCTTCACCAGTCGTACGATCATCCTGTCGTATGTCTTCAATTTTCCTTTCGAGGGCCTCTATTCATTGTTGGTACCCCGAAGAATCTTCACAGTCGGAGCACCCGCTCCCTCTGCTCCCGGCTTGCGCGACAGAGCGGCTTCATTTCTGCTCTATCATGTTCCTTAAATCTCCGGAGCGGACCCTTTGTGGATAGCCCCGATATTTGTCATACGCGTGACTTTGACGGCGGCGCCACCACGGGTTTAGCCTGAAATCAGGCAGTTGGACTGACACTTCCTCGAGAGGCGAGAAAGCGCGGTGTGCATTGAAGTGATAGCCCAGTCCCCCATGTGATCTGGGTGTCGAACTATCCGGCATCCAACGGGTCATGGAATCATTTCTCAGATGTGGGCCATGACTGTCGGAACTGGCACATCGGTGTTCGGTCACATCAAGATGAGCGCGAGTGAAGTTAAGAGCCTGAGTGTGTCCTTCTATTTCCCTGCGAACGTTGTCGTCTCGGGGAGAGGATGCTGCGGTCTGGCGGGCATAGCCGGCCGCTTGGACATGGGCGAGTGCGTCCACCATCGCCATGAGCCTGTCGATTCGAGCGGATAAGGCGTTGATGACGTTAGGGGGAGGATTAGGACCGTTTCCGCCCCCGCTGTGGAGGATGGGACGGCTCGTTCTGGGATCGTCGCGGTTGTCGTCTGTCATCGAATCGGAGGTGGAAGATCAACTTTTTAAGTGGAGAAGAGTCTTTCCCATAGACGGGCACCAACTGATGGAGGTCGAAATCTCCCTCAGATGTTGTCCTCCGTCAATCTTGCTGCAAGTGATTGTGAACGGTTGTGATTGGGAGTGAGAATTGAATGTGTGGATCTCAATGGATTGTTGGATGCCGCTGACGCCGGGCTACCTGCAAAGGAAGTCCCAGGGTAAGGAACCACCGTAGGACCCTCCGACGATCAAGTAAGTACCGAGATATAGGGGCAGCGTAGCGGCGTATTGGAATCGATTTAATTTACCTGGATCGTCTGATGTAGGGGGTTTATATAGCGGTTGCATGAAGTGGACCAGCGCAAGATTCTCGTCGCCCGTTACGTCTCTGCATCTAGTTCGCGCTGATGGCGGGACGTGCCCATTAATGGAGGGATGCGCTCATTAATGGCGAGATACGCTAGCGTGAGATGCGGGTCGTGGAGCGGCGGAGATCTCGTCGTGACGAGATACACGGAGCTGTTACAGGGAGCTCTCGGTTGAACAGGGAACCCGAGAAAGCTTAGCTCGGTGGATAGCTCGGTGGCCGAAGAAGCTCGGCTGTAGGATTGCTCGGAGGAGAGCCGTCGGATGGTCGTTTAGACGAAATTGGGAAGATACTCCATAGATGTCTTCGAAAGGTCGGATACAACCTCGGAGGTGAGGTGCCGAAGAATATCTCCGATGCTCATACTTGTTCCAGCTCCGTAGCCTTTAGGAGTCTAGCAGGCTTCGCGGATGACACGTCATCCGCCACGTGTCGTGATCTGGAAAATACTCGTTTATGAGCCTCATCAATTTGCTTTATCTTTGAGCAGGTGCTGCAAGGAAGGCAAAGGAAAAGATGGTACCTACGGCCCTCTTTACTCCATTGATGAGCAAGGGGACGGCGGAGGTGATAATGGTGGCGAGGCGGCAATCTGGAGACGGGCACACTGTCACACACAGTCCTTTTTGGTGGATTTTGGCAGCAACTTCATTGTTGCTGATGTGCTATTTTGTTATATGACTGGTGATGCATTTACACAGTGGCTCCAGATGCCTTTAGGCATGGGAACATTTTGTAATGTATTTTGTTAGCATACTAAAGATGGTGTGTAATATGATTGTATTTTGATTTATGTTTCATAATATTAATAAAACTTGGTGGGTTACCACTATCCTATCAAAAAGGAGTGTGCTTTTCTTTTGAACTAAATAGACAAAGAAACCGATTAGGCTTAGCTCAGTTGGTACCAATTTTTTCTTCAACGTAAGAGGTCACAAGTTCGATTCCAAAAAGATAGGTCGATTTCAAGAAGAAAAAAATAGGCAAATAAAAGTTCATCATTATAGATCGAAGAGAATTTGAGAAGAATTTATCGGTTAGATTAAGATTTTTTTTCCTTATAGAATTAGGAGAATCTTTCTTATCATGAATCATGCTAATTCATTATCAAATTAGGTTATCAATTTGAAAAACCCCTCTCTTTTGTATTTTTGTATTAATAGTAGAGATAGAGATATTTTGTGCTAATTATTGTTTTATGAACTTGTTTCTAAGATCAGGCATAGGTCCAATTTTAGGCATAGGTCCAATTTTTTTTTAATCTACACTTGATTTTACTTAATGTAACAACCTTTTCCTACAAGCGCTCGATAAGGAGGAAAAAATGGATGTGTATCGGTTCAACATTATCTATATAATCCTTAAAGCAAATTGGTCTTTTTTTTTAAAAAAAAGTCATCATCATCATATATACATTTTTTAATCCCAATTTTAAATTCAAATTCAAATCCCTCTTTCCCTTTACATCTGGCCACCAATATCCAACTCATCTCTTATGACTTCTAGAATTATCTCCAAAACTTTATTCCAAAACTTCAATATTGAAAGAAAAAGAAAAGAAAAAACTTCGACATTTAAATCACATAATACTCATTTATGCTATACTATATCTATTATACATCCACATGCACCTCACATGCAAAACATTAGTAAACTAAAATGCTGAAAGGAATGAAATATCTATAGCTCTGAGGTTGAGAGTTTGTTGGTAGAAACCAAAATATATTGCTACTAAAGACTTGAGCTTTCACATTGTAAAAAATTTCGGGTAGAATGCAGTTTTTTTTATATATAATGTTAGGTGATGTCCTGCTTTACGTGCAGGAAAATGTGAGATGGTTTCTTGCGCTTTCACATTGTAAAAAAGAAAATCATCAGAATTCGTGTGCAAAGTAGAGCTCAAAGATATAGCCAATGATACCTAATTCAGTTATAATACTCTCAATTCTTAAGAAAAGTTCCCTTCTTCTGTCCAAATCGAAGGGTTCATTGGAATCATAAGGACGATCAGATAATGGATATAATAGAGTAGACATCAACAAGGCAACACGCCAATAATCTTTGATTTGGCGCAGAAGCAGTCCTGTCAAAGTTAAATGCATACGTTCAATACCCAATCAACTTCAAAAGGTACAAAAATTTCGGGTTAATTGCTAAATAATACCCCAATGTTTCGCCTATTTTGCACTTATATACTTTATTGATTTTTTCGCTGCAGTTATATACCCTAAAATACAAAACCGTCAATACTTTGCTCCTTTCGGTTGACCATCAAATCCATCACTATTTTAAACAAAATTCATACGGTTTGCACTTTAGGGTATCTAAATGTAGCGAAAAAATCAATAAAGTATATAAGTGCAAAGTAGGCGAAACATTAGGGTATTATTTAGCAATTAACCCCAAAATTTCAGAAAGGAATTCAAACAGTAAATTCTGAATAGTTCAAAAGGATGTACCAAAACAGGATGGCAGTTTGACAAATTTTTAAAGACAAGGCCATTCGGTATAATCATCCTATAACCCATAATACCAATCAGTATTATAATAACATAACCCAACCTCAATTTGGCAGGCATCAAAGTTCTAAATTTTATTTGAAGAAAAGCCCAAGCCCTGGAAGTTCGATTTGGTAGCCAGAAGAATGGGCATATAAGGGCATGTATATATGCACAATCATGCTATGCTAAAGTTAAATATCTAATTTTGCAAGCTGGGGGGAAATTGTGTAGATTTTAGGAAATGGATGTAACTAAAAACATCCTATTAGTATTCGTAGATAGAAGGGCAGTTAACTAGTACTAAAGCTAACAATCTTCCTATCAAACTCGTGTTATCATAAATGAAGCAAAAAATAATTTAAATTTTGTACTGATCAAATTGTTTATAGATGCAATCTCTTGAATTAGAATTGCCCACTAATATATAGCCAAACCCATAAAGCTCTTACATTCTGAACTACGTATTTGTAGAATTTGCAACTAACCGCAGGTCAACTCAAGTTCAAAAAAAATGTATTAAGCACAAAACTAGTAGAATAAAATGACAAACAAGGTATTATAGCCAAATCCAATAAGCTCCTGTAGTCTGAACTACGATTTTTAGTGAAACACTAAGGAATTTGTATTTAACCGCAGGCCAACTTAGTCCGCAAAAATGTATGAAGCAAGAAACCAGGAAAATTAAATAACAAGCAAGATATTCTAGAAGGGGTATATGCAACCGATCATGGTTTCATGTAAATATAATTTTTAAATAACAAAACTCATGATACAAGTAATCGGTGATTCAGATACTTGCAAAACTTTGAAGTTTGAAATAGGAGGGTTTGCAACAAAAGCTCATTAAGAAGTAGCATTCTGCTACATAATATTATAACTGGAAGGTTAGAAATAGAAATGGCGTGTGTTTTTTTTCCCGGATAGAAAAATGTAATAATGGCTAAAAATATTATCTGGAAAAATGGCATAAAGTGGTCAAACCTGCCAATACGCGTTTATTGGAAATCAGTGGAATGTCTAGGTATTTGTCGTTTTTTTGAAGAATTTTGTGGAGAAATGGTTTAAATCGCTTTTTAGTTTATTTTTTGTTGTCTATAGAGAGGTTGTTTTCTCGAATTTGTTTTTTTCCTTGTTTACTTGTTTTTGTAACCTTCCTCATTCATATTTTTAATGAAATGTTTTATTTGGCTAGGGTTCTATTGACCCTATCCTTTTTTCTCAAAAAATAATAATAATTGAAAAACAACTTAAATTCTATTTTGTAGTTAGGAAAAGTTGCAAGAGAGAATCTAGGCGTTCCATGAATTTCTTCTAAAAACTTATGTTTTTTCGAAGGGCTAAAAAGTCGATGTTAATCCAACAGACATATAAAAAGTAGTTTTATAATAAATAACACAAGTAATCAATCAAATGACAATTTTTTTATTTTTTAAATCACATGCCTTCATTCTAAAACCATGATATCTGAATTATATAAAATTGGTTTTAACCACACAATATCTACTACTGTAAAATTGGTTTTAACCACACAATTCTAAAATCATATATCATATAAGCAAAAGGATAAAAATAAAAATAGTGTATTTATTTTTAAGGAAAGTCGCTAGAATAACTATGTAATAACTACTAGTAATAGCTCGATAAACAGACAATGACAAGATATTCTCAGATTCGATATCACAAATTCTGATAAAGAAGAACTATTCTAGAAAATTTGGAAACAAAACCTCAAGGAGACAAATGAATTGATGCAACATTGCAGGATGGTCCAAACTAATTCCTTCAGGACGACAAGTTCATCACATATAATGAATGTTATGCCAAAATCGTCCGTGCTTTACAGAGAAAGGGAGAGAGGAGATGAGGATGTTACTTTTGGCAAACATGAAACGGCCATTTGGTCCATTTAGCTTGATGCCTCCTCTCCTTTGCTAATTAACAGTTAAATTGTCATCTTTTATCGCATGAATCAATTAGGTACCCTTAGTTTTATCAGCTCTTTCAGCAGTTTGACAAGAGCCCTGAACTCCAGTGAACAAGGCATACAATTTACAGTAGGCATAACCAGATAAAGGAGAATTCACTACTTAATCACAAAACAATGGCTAGAAACAAGGGTTGCTTGGTTTATTTCGTCTACATATATACTGAATACTTTTTAACTTTTAGTGGAAAACCCTAGGTTGTAAGCCAACTCAATATCATCATTGAATCTAAATATAAATATGACTGGATAAAGGGGAAAAATTGAGCTCTTGGCTGGTCCTCATAATCAATAGGCTAGAATCATCTTAGATTTCGAGCATTAAACTCATCACATAACTATATTCATTAGGCTAATGTTTCAAAGTAACCGATAAAAAGACTGTTAGTCGGATCGCAAGGGTCCAACTTACATGATAGGCCTCATGCTATATGTCTATTGTCTCGAATTTCCAAACTCAAACACCAAAAGCAGCGGACTGAGGAATGCCAGGAAACTGACTTTAGCATTGAAGATGCATATTACTGAGGTGTTAGACAAGGAACTACCACTAAAATGTTATTTGCCTCGGCAACATGTTCACATAGTATACACATGCAAACTGCCTATGCTGAGATGTTTCTTTTGGACAAACTTGTTTTTATATAGCGTACTTGTTTGATCGTGAAATTTTATGGATTGAAATTGAACTATGCTGATTCTTCACAAGAATACTATGCATTCAAATAATAATAATCTTCCTAGTAAAAGATCTCAATTTTAATAAAACATACGGTATATGAAATATAAATCAACTTAATCGACAGGAGAAAACTATTATTAGATAAAAGATAAATTATCGCCTTCTTAGACCTTCTATCAGTATACACCATATTTCTCAATGGAAGAAACAGCGAAGCATAAAAATATAGCCTCTGCTGCTCATCCTGAATATAAATGACAGCAAAAAATTACCAGTGGGCAGAGAAGTTACAAAGAGAAAAACAACCATGTTGCTTATGATGTCAGAAACCCCGACATTTATAACTGCTTACAGAAAAATGTGACATATATCCAGGGAAACGCATTTCCTTTTTCTGTGCTTGCATCTAAATAAATTGGTTAAAAATACCACATAACAATTAGAGAAAAGAGGGTCAACTGACATAGGAGGGAGTTCGTCTCCTAAATTGGCCAAAAAGTCAACTCTACCCAATTTTTTTGATGATCAACATCATTGATCTTCATCTTCATGGCCTAATGTATATGTACACCAGTTTTTATGTGATTTCGATACTATGTGACTGTTTATTTGGATGTGGAGCATGTTCTATTATTGGTATGTGACCATCCGATGCAACTGCAAGAAGTGATTAAATCACATGATTTTTTTGTGAGTATACGTTGCAACATGTTGATAAAGACGAATGGAGCTATCAATTAAAAAAATTGATGGCTTGTTGAGTTTTGACAAATCTAGGAGAATTTTCTCTCCTTGGTTAGCTGACCCCCACATTCCTCAAACAACTAAATTATTTTGCGTTTTCTTTTGTGTGGGTTAATTATCTCCCTTAAAAAAGAAAATCAGTTTAGATCTTAACAGGCAGATGTTTATTTCATGAAGCATGAAGGTTCAGCAATGCATTATGCAACCTTCCAATATGGTGATTCAAAGCGCAATGATAGCCTCTCGTGTTGCAGAGTTGAAGCTGACTTCATCTACTGCTCCACAAAAAAGAATGACATATTTCGCAAAAACATGATGTTAAAAGGAATGAGAAGGGGGGGGGGGGGGGGGAAGAAACATTTGACCATTCATCAGTTTATTTAATTCAAAAAAGTGCAATTGCGGTTCATGATGCAACTAGGGGCATGGTAGACCTCAGGGAACTTGGATAGAGGCAATTAAGAACGATATATTAATTGTTAATTTAACCGAGGAGACGGTCATTAAAAGTGAAGGATTAATACAGCCGACCCAATATAGGCTTGTTGTTCTCGTTGTTGTTCAAGTGCAATTGCATGATTGTTTATTATTTTTCCAAAAGAAGCTGAGAGCGGCATATATATGCTAACTGCTTATGCAAAGATGCAGGGAATAATATTAAGATGAAAATAGTACAAACATAAAGTTAATTGCTTGTGTACAGAATAGTTGGTAGCTCCTTTAATAATTCAATAGTCCAGTTACTTTCATATTTCTGTCAGCAGAGTGACAAGTCCTACGCTTACTCAGATTATACCGCAAGAAAAGAGATATTTGTTGCACCGAATACCATAAGGAAACAACAAGAATCCTGTAGAATGTTTACAAAGACAATCTTAAGCGTCTCACAACAGTTTGAGTAAGAAAAATATATGTAACGTTGCACGTATATGTACACTGCATAACATATTTATTTTTATTAGATGGTATTATTTAAGGTCTGTTATTAACAAAACTTCATCTAGATTACAGATTCATTTAAGGAATCAAATATATAGTAAGAAAACAAACTCACTCTCAATTTTGATGGACCAGTCAATTGCAGTAAATTCCATGAAGCATCCACGAAAGAAACACAAAGCCTGCAAGAATTATGCTTTGAGAACTCATATCCCAGGAGATAGAAAAGATAATAAGTGGCGGAAACAAGGAGGGAAAAGTAAAGATATGGTAGCAATCAAAATCCTCTACTTAAATTTGATAGAACATTTAAAGGAGAAATAGTTATGGAATAGCAGTGGTATTTAACAAATTATATATATGAGAGCATCAAAATAAAAGTAGCTAATACAATCACATTAGAATGCCTAAACTTTTAATCTCCCTGCAATAATGAATAATAAGTATTAGCCAATATTGGACCTGCAGTTGATTCAGCTGACTTTCTTTCTATATATACAAAGACGGATTTAAAATGCCTTGAACTCCAACAAGAATGACTCAGTGAAACTCTCTAGGCTGATATGTGAAAGAAATCAGAGGATTAAGTTTAAGTTGATCAATGCACAGAGTTTTCAAAGAAAATAATCTTTCGAATCAATGCATGACATCTTCAAAGACATAATTATGAGCTGTTAAGGTTGATGTATCCATGATAAATTTAATTGACAATTTAAACTCATAGCCCTAAGTATTTCCATTGCAATTTAGAGATCAGCACAAAAAATAATGGACAACCGCTCAGATAATGCATATGATAGATCAATTGCACTTACATGAGCTTTCAATAGCTTCGAAATGTAGTGATTATGAGAAAAAGAAGATAAATTTGATCACATAAATCAAACCAACCGCGCCCTTCAATAACGTCAGGCTGTGGATTCTCGGGCAAAGTGAATACAACAAAGAATAACTGTAAATCACATATGTAAGCCATTGCTTTGACCGGTTGATTGCCAGAAATCATAAGATCAGCCTATAAAGAATAACATAGGAAGAGAATCAATAAAAGAAAAAAAAAACTACCAAGGCATACAACAGCGGATACCTACCTATACACACGCACAAATTTAGTAAGCAACCACCAACAAGAATGAAGAACGACGAACAAAAATGACGCTTGCAATCTGTGCATTAAGAGTAGGCAATAAATCATACAATAGCTAATGAAACTCAAAGAAATTGTTCCGGGGGAAAGGCGTTAAGCACACCAGAACATACTTTATGCCCAATGCGCTCTCTGCTAATTTTATCTGCAAGGGAAGCTTTCACTTCCTCGTCAGAAGCAGGTTTTTAAAGTTCTTCATCCAGCACAAAAGCAAACTTAGCACCTAAGGCAGCCAATGAAAAAAAGAAAAGATAATCACTACATTGGAGAAAGACTACTGACATTTAACATATTTCGACACAATGCATTGTCCATGTCAAGCAAGGTTCTTTTTCCATATATTTGAGCTTCCACATGCTCAATTGGGATCAGATTACTCATATATGTTGTACTGATAAATTATGCAAATTCAAGCTAAATGAAATTGTGGGAGTGGGCGATGCATTTTGATTCATGTAAGGCTGACTCACAAATCACAACAATAGGACATTACAAGAAAGTGGAAACTTCAAAATAAATTTTTTTGAGAATCCATTTGTTCTAAATGATAAGTTGCTGTAATCTAGTAATGGGAAATCAGTAAGGCTACAGTCCAGGACTGGCATGGGGAATTAGTAAATTACGGTACTGGTCTAGTACAGTTACTAGAGCAGAAAATAGAACATAATTGAATCAGTGACCGTGTTGGACTATTTTTAGTGAAAACTAGTACAAAAATTAGACGATAATTTCAACTCAACCATTTATTCCAGGATCCAATGAGCACCAAGTAAAGACTAATATAACAATCAGATTAATGGAATGATGCCAAAATTAAATAAAGAGCATGAAGGTTGTCATCTTCAATTCATCATTCCATCATAAAAGAAAAACGGTAGGGAAATTGTTGTGTACCAAACCGTAGACTCTGAGAACACGAAGGGGGTCATCCAAGAAAGTAGACTTTGGAGGTAAACGAGTTGCAACATACCGATTCCTCATGTCTTGAACTCCTGCATAAAATTGGAGCATGACCACGAAAATAAAAGCAGCATAAACTTTATACTAAGTACTATCAAGACTGATTTACCAACGAAATATTCTGACCTCTTCCAGTAAAATCTTCAACTGAACTAGTGTTGATATTATAAAACAAACTGTCGAAGAACAGTAAAAATAATGATTAAAGAGGTTGAAATGAACCGATAATGAATTCAAACACTCTTAAAAGCACACTTGATTAAAATATTATAAGGTGATGTAAATGAAGATGAGAGAGTATTGACGCACGTGTAACTATTGCTGCTGAATTCTCCATATACGCAACAGTGCAAGTGTATCATAAGAAATTTATCTCGCTACTTAGATTAAACTGATTTATGTAAGGATTAGATCACTTTGTCGTTTATAATGTGACTGGGGACAAATGGAATGTAAAGGTATATCATTAATCTTAACCTGGATATGCGCAAGCACTTGGTAACATTTGTCTCGATAGAAGCTAATTCCTAAAGTGTCATTCATTTAACCAGAAGCTCAAGAAGAAGGTAGTTGTGAAGAGCAAAAACACATTAGTAGCATTTTAATATTTGCCAAAGGTGTATATAAAACCCACCGTTGCCGGTCCCAAGTCCGGATGAGAAAGGGTGAGGGTTGTGGTAGGCTTGTGACAGCCAACGTAAAACTTTGTCACATTCTATGACATAAACCATAATAAGAATATCGTTGGGGCGTCCCCTACTCAGCGGCGCGCTACATCGGATCTCGGGTGTAGTGTTAAGTATGCAAGGGCATCTGGGTCGTCGTCCAGAAACGGCGCGCTACATCGGACCCCGGGTGTAGTGACAAATAAGTAAGGGTTTCATAAGATCCGTCTAACTTTCTGGAACATAGATTCCCTTACGGGTAGACTACTAGAATTAGTGGAGCTGCTAATTAGGAGGAGAGTTGGTATTATGTGTTTGCAAGAAACTAAATGGGTAGGTGAAAAGAGTAGAGTTATAGAGCCTTGGGTTATAAACTTTGGTATACTGGTAGAGATAAAAATCGTAATGGGATAGGCATAATCATAGATAGACGGTTGCTTGAGAATATAGTTGAGATTTGAAGAAAAGGTGATAGAATTTTACTGGTTAAGCATATTCTAGGTGGAGGGATCCTTAATGTTCTTAGTGCTTATGCACCACAAATGGGTCTTGATGACGCTAATAAACGTCTATTCTGAGAGGATTTAGACGAAATGGTGCAAAGTATATCTAGTGAAGAGAAGTTATTTATTGGTGGTGATCTCAATGGACATGTAGGTACTAGTCGTAGTGGGTTTGATACTATCCATGGAGATTTTGGTTTTAGACAAAAGAATGAAGTAGGTGGCTCGATTCTAGATTTTGCGTTATCTTATGACTTGATCTTAGCAAACACCTGGATTAGGAAAAGAAAGTCCCACGTTATCAATTTTAGGAACGGATCAAGTGCTAGTCAAATAGATTTTTTCTGACGAGAAAAATAAATAGAGATTGTTGTATCGACCGTAAGGTAGTGCCAGGTGAGAGTGGAACCACTCAACATAGTCTTTTAGTTCTAGATTTTCGATTTAGAAAAGGACCTAGGAAGATTAGAGCCTAGAATTAAATGATGGCGATTGAAAGAAAGTAACCAAAAGGCTTTTATAGATCGTGTAGTCCAAGAAGCGGATTGGCAGTCAAAAGATAATTCAGGCAGAACATGAAACAAAATGGCTAGTTGTATCAAGAGGGTAGTTAGAGATCTACTTGGTGAGTCGAGAGATGGTGCTCCACCATCTAAGGACACATCATGGTGGAATGAAGAAGGAAATGCTGCTATTAAAATTAAAAGGGATTCTTATAAAGCTTTGAAAAAAAGTAAAGATGTGGAGAGATTTGAGAAGTATAAAATGGCTAAAAAGGAAGTTAAGAAAGCTGTTCGGAAAACTAAATCTAAGGTCTACAAGGAGGTGTACGAGAAATTAGACACTAAAGATGCTGAAAATGAAATATACCGGATTGCTCGGATGCGGGAAAGGAAGACCAGAGACTTATATGCGATGAAGTGTGTCAAAAATAAAAATCAGAAGGTTTTAGTTCGAGATGAGAATGTAAGGTGTTTTTCGTCACCCCATTGAGATGGGAATGCGCGCGCGCTTGTCAAGTGCATTACAGATTTCCCCTGCCTAGGATAGGCTGGGGTATATTGATTGTGAAGATCCGAATCTCCGACAGCCGCGGACTAAACTGCCGTTAATTACCCCTCGCATTTGGGGCGAGGGAACCTCCGGTTGACGGGTCAAACAGGTCATGCGAACTCAATGTGCAGTGTACGTATACTTTTTTTCATTTTGTTCCATTTATTAAAAAAAGGGATATATGTATTTTTCTATATATAAAACAAAATTAAATAAGTAGATAAATATTTAGAGAAACGTTTTTTTTAATGTTAAAATATTATTTATAATTTTTATTTATTTATTTAATTATTTAATTATTTAAAATAAAAAAGATTAAAATAAAGAAAAGAAGAAAAGAAAAGAAAATTAAAATAAGAAAATAAGGGGGGAACCTGGGCTCCCATTAAATGGGAGCCTTCCTACACATGCACATGCTAGCATGTGACCCCTCTCATGCTAGCATGTGTGGGTCATATGCTAGCATGTGACTAGCATGTGAGGGTCACATGCTAGCATGTGACTAGCATATGAGAGTCACATGCTAGCATGTCATATGCTGGCATGTGACCCCTCACATGCAAGCATGTGAGGGGGGCCAAATGGGCTCCCATTAAATGGGAGCCCTCTCCCTCACGTCCTAGCATTTGATATGGGCAAAAAGGGCTCCAAAAAAATGATTTTTTTTTACATGGAGTTCAACTCCGAAAGAAAATTTTTTGCGGAGTTAACTCCAAAAGAATTTTAAATATGGAGTTCAACTCCAAAAAGATTTTAAATGGAGTTCAACTTCAAAAAGATTTTTATCATGGAGTTAAACTCCAAAAAAAAAATTATTTGTGGAGTTAAACTCCGAAAGAATTTTTATTGTGGAGTTGAACTCCGAAAGAATTTTAAATTTGGAGTTAAACTCCAAAAGAATTTTTATTGTGGAGTTGAACTCCGAAAGAATTTTAAATGGGGTTCAACTCCAAAAATATTTTTATTATGGAGTTAAACTCTTAAAAAGATTTAATGTGGTGAGAAGTTAAACTCCACTAAATGGAGAACCTTTCCCTCACGTGAGAAGGAGGGAAAGCTCTAACTTAGTGGGAGCTCCCTTTTCCTTCACGTGAGAGGAAGCAGGAGTTCCAAAAAGAAATTTTATTTTTTGTGATGGAGTTAAACTCCAAAAAAAAATTATTTGGAGTTAAACTCCCAAAATAATTTTATTCGGAGTTAAACTCTACAAAAAAAAGTTTTTATTATAGAGTCAAACTCCAAAATAATTTTATTTATGGAGTTAAACTCCAAAAGATTTTCTCCTTTCTATTTTGAGAAGAAACCCAAAATGAATTCTCTTGAAACTCTTGGATGATAAAAAAAAGAGACCCTTTTTCTTCTTTTGATGGTGTCTTAGGAGGTGGGTTTATGGTAAAACTTTGTTTAGTTTTAAAAAAAAGAGAGCTAAGCTCTTGATTTATTTGGAAAATGAAAAGGAAGAACTTGAAATAGAGAGAGTGAAGGCACAAACCCTAGTTTTTTGGAGAGAATGAAAAATTGTATGCTTTATTCATCATCATGTTGCCTTATATAGACTTACACATTTACATATAACCCCTTGGGATTTACAAAATGACATTTTGCCCATCCCATACCTCATGTGCTCATTTCTTTTGCACATAAGCCATGGACTTTACAAAAATTGGGTTTTATGCCCATTTTGCTTACATTCATGCATAAAAATATTACATCTAAATTATTTATTACATAATTTTTTATTTCGGCATCGGATTGGCCGGCCGCGGGGCTCGACTTGGGTATGGGCCCACTTGCTTGGGCTTGGGCGCGCTTAGTTGGGGTTGACTTTGACTTTGACTTAGTCAACTATGGTGCAAATTTTGACCCCAACAAAGTGCCCCCCATCAATGAATGCACACCGCATGCATGAGTTGTGTGCATAAAATTGATGGATCTTGAAGTTGGACTTCGATGTGGAACATCATTCCAGGGACGTAGCATCATCCCGAGAGCATAATTCCAAGGATCGGAGCATAATTCCGAGAATTGGAGCATAATTCCGGGATCGGAGCATCATTCCTGAAGAGTAGAGCATGATTCTAGGGATCGGAGCATAATTCCGAAGAGCGGAACTTGATTCCAAGGGGTCGAAGCATAATTCCGACGAGCGGCAGACATTCTGACCGAAGCATAATTTCGATGCAGAGGTTGATTCCCAGACGAAGCATAATTCCGACAAGGAAGGCGGATACTCCGAGGCAAAGCATGATTTCGATACGGGGTATATTCTGAGACGAAGCATGATTCCGACGCAGAGCTTGCTGGTTGACTTGATTCCTAGGCGGAGCTTAATTCCGACGAGAAGGTCGCTGGTTGATTCCGAGCCGAAGCATAATTCCGACAGGGAAGGCAGATACACCGAGACGAAGCTTGATTTCGACGCGGGGTATACTCTGAGACGAAGCATGATTCCGACGCAGAGCTTGTTGGTCGACTTGATTCCGAGGCGGAGCTTAATTCCGACGAGAAGGTCGCTGGTTGATTCCGAGCCGAAGCATAATTCCGACAGGGAAGGCAGATACACCGAGGCGAACCTTGATTTTGACACGGGGTACACTCTGAAATGAAGCATGATTCCGACGCAGAGTTTGTTGGTCGACTTGATTCTGAGGCAGAGCTTAATTCCGACGAGGAGGTCGCTGGTTGATTCCGAGCCGAAGCATAATTCCGATAGGGAAGGCAGATACACCGAGGCGAAGCTTGATTTCGACGCGGGTTACACTCTGAGACAAAGCATGATTATGACGCAGAGCTTGTTGGTCGACTTGATTCTGAAGCGGAGCTTAATTCCGACGAGGAGGTCGCTTGTTGATTCCGAACCGAAGCATAATTCCGACAGGGAAAGCAGATACACCGAGGCGAAGCTTAATTTCGACGCGGGGTATACTCTGAGACGAAGCATGATTCTGGCGCAGAGCTTGTTGGTCGACTTGATTCCGAGGCGGAGCTTAATTCCGACGAGAAGGTCACTGGTTGATTCCGAGCCGAAGCATAATTCCGACAGGGAAGGCAGATATACCGAAGCGAAGCTTGATTTCGTCACGGGGTACACTCTAAGACGAAGCATGATTCCGGCGCGGAGCTTGTTGGTCGACTTGATTCCGAGGTGGAGCTTAATTCCGACGAGGAGGTCGCTGGTTGATTCCGAGCCGAAGCATAATTCCGACAGGGAAGGCAGATACACCGAAGCGAAGCTTGATTTCGACGTGGGGTACACTCTAAGACGAAGCATCATTCCGGCGCGGAGCTTGTTGGTCTACTTGATTCCGAGACGGAGCTTAATTCCGACGAGGAGATCGCTGGTTGATTCCGAGCCGAAGCATAATTCCGACAGGGAAGGCAGATACACCGGGGCGAAGCTTGATTTCGACGCGGGATACACTCTGTAACGAAGCATGATTCCGACGCAGAGCTTGTTGGTCGACATGATTCCGAAGCGGAGCTTAATTCTGACGAGGAGGTCGCTGGTTGATTCCGAGCCGAAGCATAATTCCGACAGGGAAGGCAGATACACCGAGGCGAAGCTTGATTTCGACGCGGGGTACACTCTGAGACGAAGCATGATTCTGACACAGAGGTTGTTGGTTTGATTTGATTTGGGTTGACATCAGCATCGCTACACTGGAATATGGTACCAGAAGCGAATCATCATTTGCCATGAGAGGATTTGGGGATTTTGGTTTTTGTTTAGTTTCAGCATCGCTACACTGAAATATGGTACCAGGAGCGAATCATCATTTGCGTTTGCCCGTCGGGGAGCGATGGCTTAGGAGACAGGTTTAGGTCCCTATCACCTAAGACTTTTCAACTTTATGAGCCGTAAGGGTCCCATAAAAGCATTTTCTCCCTACAAGTCGAAAGGATCTCGTAGATGTATTTTCTCCTTAAGAGTCGTGGGGACTCCTAAGTGTGTTGCTCCTTTGTGAGCGTAAGAATCTCACGCAGAAATTTTCTCCTCACAAAGTCGAGAGGCCTTTGCGAGTGCATTTCATCACTTTTTCACGAGTTTGCGCCCTTTCGGGTTTTTACAAACTCACCGGCAGTCTTGCTGTTTTTACTCACGGAGCCCCTTCGGGTTTTCATCCGTGCCCATTTTGCTTGTGGACATACCTTTTTTCTTTTTTTTGGGAATCTTCATCGCTGGCGGGACTTTGAATGTGGTCCCGCCGGTACGACTTGGGAGAGATTGGGATCGTTTTACGCCCGTGGATTGTATACGGTTTTGCAGGATATATGATCCAGACCGTAGGGCCTGAAGAATTTCGGGACTTTGTTGGCGTCTGTATCATTGTACTGGAATATGGTACCAAGAGCGACTCGTCATCCGCCGTTGGGGTATGGGATTTGGAATTTGGTTGGCATCTGCATCACTGCACTAGAATATGGTACCAGGAGCGACTCACATTCGCTATTGGGATATTCGGGGATTGGTTTTTAGATCGGCTTCTGCATTGCTGCACTGGAATATTGCCAGGAGCAACTCATCATTTGCCTTTACCTATTGGGAAACGATGGCTTAGGAGACAGGTTTAGATTCCTATCATCTAAGGCTTTTCAATTATATGAGCCGTAAGGGTCCCATAAAAGCATTTTCTCCCTACGAGTCGTAAGGATCCCGTAGGTGCGTTTTCTCCTTAGAAGTCGTAAGGACCCCCAAGTGTGATTTTTCCTTGTGAGTCGTAAGGATCCCACGAAGGTGTTTTTTTACGAGTCGTATGGATCTCCCAAGTTTTGTTCTCCTCATGCATCATGAGAAAACATGAGTGGCTCTTTCCATATGGAGCATAATTCTAAGGGCACAGACCGGCCGCTGGAGTGGTGATTGCAGTGGGATATGGGTATGATGAGAATTATTTGAGCCCGTGGATTGTATACGATAGTCAGCTTAAGGACCAACCGTAGGGCTGGGAGGATTTTGGGAAATTGGATTTTAGTTGGCATCTGCACTGCTGCACTGGAATATGGTACCAGAAGCGACTCATCATTCGCCGTTTTGGAATTTGGAATTTGGTTGGCGTCTGAATCGCTACACTGGAATATGGTATCAGGAGCGACTCATCATTCACCGTTGGAAATCTAGGGATTTGCGATTTGGCTAGCGTCTGCATCGCTACACTGGAATATGGTACCAGGAGACTCATCATTCGCCTTTTTTTGTTTTTTTGTTTTTTTTTGTTTTACCGCGATTGCTCTATCATTTCAGCTTTTCTTATCGCGAAGGTCGCGATTGCCCTATCATTTCGACTATTTATCCGCCGTTGCCCCATCATTTCGGTTTTATTTTTCATCTTTATTCTACTCGCTGATCTTTATTGCGAGTTGCCCTATCATTTCGGCTTTTTATTATTTTTTTTACTTTTTTATTTTTGTTTTATTTACACATTTTTACATCCACAGTTTAACGACTTAGAGGTCGTCTGTTTCCAATTTAACGATGTGGTGATCATCTGTTCCCAGTTTAAAAACTTAGGGGTCTACTGTTTCCAGTTTAACGACTTAAAGGTCATCTGTTACCAGTTTAACGATGTGGTGGTCATCTGTTTCCAGTTTAACGACGTGGCGATCATCTGTTTCCAGTTTAACGACTTGGAGGTCGTCTGTTACCAGTTTAACGGCTTGACGGCTTGGAGGTCGTCTGTTTCCAGTTTAACGGCTTGGAGGTCGTCTGTTTCCAGTTTAACGACTTGGTGGGCATCTATTCCCTGTTTAACGACGTGGTGGGCAGCTGTTCCCAGTTTAACGACGTGGCGGTCAATCGTTCCCAGTTTAACGACGTGGTGGTCAGTTGTTCCCAGTTTAACGACTTGGAGGTCATCTGTTTCCAGTTTAATGACTTGGAAGTCAACTGTTTCCAATTTAACGACTTGGTGGTCATCTGTTTCCAGTTTAACGACTTGGTGGTCATCCGACGGGGAACTTAGAGAAGATACCCGATTGAGCATTTTTCAGGGACACCGCTGGAGCTTATCCGAAATGCCTTATTACTTTGTCGGTGTTGATGGCCTTGCCCCCAGCTGGGGCCAAGGAAAGTCGTTCAAATACCGACTTGCGTTCGAAAATTGCAGTCGAAAGTCATTAACCTGCAAATAGAAACATGATTTCAGTATAGGCAATCGGTATGTATATTGATTGAGTTCGCATGAACGTTTAACCCGAAATATGGGAGGAGAGAAAAGTCCCACTGGGAGTGCCAGAATCTGTATGGTGTTTTTCGTCACCCCATTGAGATGGGAATGCCCGCGCGCTTGTCAGGCGCATCACAGATTCTTCCTGCCTAGGGTAGGCTGAGTTTATTGATTGTGGGGATCCGAATCTCCGGCAGCCGCGGACTAAGCTGCCGTTAATTACCTCTCGCCTTTGGGGCAAGAGAACTTCCAATTGACGGGTCAAACAGGTCATGCGAACTCAATGTGCAGTGTACGTATGCTTTTTTCGTTTTGTTCCATTTGTTAAAAAAAGGGATATATGTATTTTTCTATATATAAAAAAAATTAAAAATAAGTAGATAAATATTTAGAGAAACGGTTTTTTTTAATTTTAAAATATTATTTATAATTTATTTTTATTTATTTAATATTTAATTATTTTAAAATAAAAAAGATTAAAATAAAGAAAAGAAGGAAGAAAGAAGAAAAGAAAAGAAAAAAAATTAAAATAAGAAAATAAGGGGGCCTGGGCTCCCATTAAATGGGAGCCTCCCCACACATGCACATGCTAGCATGTGAGGGGGGCCAAAAGGGCTCCCATTAAATGGAAGCCCTCTCCCTCACGCGTTAGCATGTGATGGGGGCAAAAAGGACTCCGAAAAAAATGGTTTTTTTTTTTACATGGAGTTCAACTCCAAAAGAAAATTTTTTTGTGGACTTAAACTCCAAAGAATTTTAAATATAGAGTTCAACTCCAAAAAGATTTTAAATGGAGTTCAACTCCAAAAAGATTTTTATCATGGAGTTAAACTCAAAAAAAAATTATTTGTGGAGTTAAACTCCGAAAGAATTTAAGTGGAGTTAAACTCTGAAAGAACTTTTATTGTGGAGTTGAACTCCGAAAGAATTTTAAATGTGGAGTTAAACTCCAAAAAATTTTAAATGGAGTTCAACTCTAAAAAGATTTTTATTATGGAGTTAAACTGCTAAAAAGATTTAATGTGGTGAGGAGTTAAAGTCCACTAAATGGGAAGCCTTCCCCTCACGTGAGACGGAGGGAAAGCTCTCACTTAGTGGGAGCTCCCCTCTCCCTCATGTGAGAGGAAGCAGCAGCTCCAAAAAGAAATTTTATCTTTTGTGATGGAGTTAAACTCCAAAAAAAAATTATTTGGAGTTAAACTCCCAAAACAATTTTATTCGGAGTTAAACTCCACAAAAAAAAGTTTTTATTATATAATCAAACTCCAAAATAATTTTATTTATGGAATTAAACTCCATAAGATTTTCTTCTCTTGGATGATAAAAAAAGAGACTATTTTTCTTCTCTTGATGGAGTCTTGGGAGGTGGGTTTATGATAAAACTTTGTTTAGTTTTAAAAAAAAAAGAGCTAAGCTCATGATTTATTTGGAAAATGAAAAGGAAGAGGAAGAACTTGAAAAAGAGAGAGTGGAGACTCTTGATTTATTTGGAAAATGAAAAGGAAGAGAAATAACTTGAAAAATAGAGAGTGGAGGCACAAATCCTAGTTTTTTAGGGAGAATGAAAAATTGTATGCTTTATTCATCATCATGTTGCCTTATATAGGCTTACACATTTACATATAGCTCGTTGGGATTTACAAAATGGCATTTTGCCCATCTCATACCTCATGTGCTCATTTCTTTTGCACATAAGCCATGGGGTTTACAGAAATTTGGCTTTATGCCTATTTTGCTTACATTCATGCATAAAAATATTACATCAAAATTATTTATTTCATAATTTTTTATTTCGGCATGGGGAAGGCCGGCCACGGGGTTCGACTTGGGTATGGACCCACTTGCTTGGGCTTGGGCCCGCTTACTTGGGATTGACTTTGACTTTGACTTGGTCAATTAGGGTGCAAATTTTGACCCCAACAGAGAATATCAAGGAAAGGCGAAGAGATTATTTTGACAAATTGTTTAATGAGAGCTTTATTAAGAATTTGGATGGACTTGTCATTCAATCTCAAGATATAAATCGTGATTTCATGCGTAAAATAAGACTATCCGAGATTAAAAAAGATTTGAACAGAATGAGTTTAAGAAAAGCGGTTGGTCCTGACGGGATTCCTATCGAGATTTGGAGATGGTTAGGAAAAATAGACGTTAAATAGCTGACAGATCTGTTTAATAAGATTTGGCAGACAAAAAAGATGTCAAATGAATGGAGAAAAGGTATCCTTGTACCTATCTACAAGAACAAGAGTGATATTCAAAGTTGCTCAAACTACCGTGGAATAAAACGTATGTGTCACACCATGAAACTTTGGGAGAGAGTGATTGAACACAGGCTAAGGAAAGATATTAAGATAACAAAGAACCAGTTTGGGTTCATGCCTAGACGATCGACGACAGAGGCTATTCATTTGCTTCGTCAACTTGTCGAGCGTTTTCGAGAGAGGAGAAAAGATTTGCATATGATATTTATTGATTTAGAGAAAAAGTACAACAAGATACCTAGAGAGGCATTATGGGGGACAATGATGAAGAAGGGGGTCCCCGTCAAGTATATTGACATAATCAAGGATATGTATGATGGAGTAGTGGAAAATGTCAAAACTTGCGACGGCCTAACGAGTGATTTTCCAATTACAATTGGTTTACATCAAAGATCTGTATTAAGTCCATTCCTGTTTACCATCGTAATGGATGGGCTTACTAGAACTATCCAAGATGAGGTACCTTGGTGTATGCTATTCGCTGATAATATTGTTCTAGTAAATGAAACGAAAGCAGGGGTTAATGCCAAATTGGAATTATGGAGGCAAACATTGGAATCTCAGGAGTTCAGATCGAGCAGGTCCAAGACAGCATATATGCATTGCAAATTTAGTAAACAGAGAAGTCAAAACCATATTGGTATAACATTGGAAGGGCAAGAGATATCACCGAGCGATCAGTTTAGATATCTAGGTTCCATCATCCAAAAGGATGGGGAGATCGATAGTGATGTTAATCAAAGAATCCAAACTGGTTGGTTGAAATGGAGAAATGCAACAGGGATTTTGGGTGATCGTAACTTTCCGTTAAAATTGAAAGGGAAGTTTTATCGGAGCGCTATTCGGCCTGCCTTATTATATGGTACAGAATGCTGGGCTCCTAAGAAGTATCATACACAGAAGATGCGCGCAGCGGAGATGTGCATGTTTCGTTGGATGTGCGGTAACACTAGAAAAGATAAGATGCGAAATGAGGATATTCGTGCAAAAGTTGGTGTAGCACATGTGAAAGAGAAGATGCGGAAAAACCGACTAAGATGGTTTGGTTATGTGCGACGCAGACCTATGAAAGTGTAGGGTTACTAGGCACTGTCAAAAGGTTCTACAAGGCATCAACCATGCCCGATTTAAAATTTAGACGTGCCGAACAACCCAAAGCGAGGATCTTTGCTAGATTATTAGGGTTAAACATGCAAGTAAACATCTTTACAACTAAGAGAGAGGGATTACAACCTTTGCAGTCCGCTCCTTCGCTTTATAAGCTCCGAGTAGTAATCCCTTCGCCGCGATCCATGATCTCCCGGACTCAAGAGAAGCTCCACAACCCGAATGATCCATACTTGCTTAAAGTCTTCCTTTCGAAGATGATCTACCTTGAAATTTCTTTAACTCAAGCTCTCACTCACTAATCAAGTATTAATGAAGTGAACACCTTAATTTAATTGGCTAGATTAGATAAGGATGATGAAATAGGATTTATGCTCTCTTTTATTATCAAATTCTCATACTAATCCATCACAAAAGAAAAACCTAGAAAGCTTTTCAAGAGCTTAAGGAAGAAGAAGAATGATCAATCCTTTTGTGATGAATAATGAATTGTTGTTATCATTACAATTGCAACCATGGTTAAGTCAAGAAAGACTTAACCATTGTAGAGATTTAATTAGGGTAAAGGGTGTAGGTTGGTTAGGAAAATATCTCCAAAAATATCAACACATAATATCTTCGCAAGAAACAAAACAAAAACTTCTAGAAACTTCTAAAAAAGATTAACCCAAATCAAATCCTAACCATGTTTAATCTCCACTAATCATGTTGCATTTGTAAACATGACTTGTTACAATATTATATATCACATATATAATATATTTTTGTAACAAAAGAAAATAATACAATTAACATATATCGCATATATATCAATGTATTATCCGGTGAGAAAATGAATTAATAAAGAGAGCCAATATTAGATAATGTAATGTAATATATCACGTATATAATTATATATTAAATTATCGAATCAACACTTAATCCGACAATCCGGCTATTTCTCAAATAACCGACTAATATAAACTGTATCATTTCATCGAATCAACACTTGATCCGATGACCCGGCTATATCACATATACCCGGCCGATATCAAATATCGTGAGAATAGAACACGGTATCTCATATCGTATTATTCTCGGTCCCGCACATATCACATGTGCGCTCCTACTCCGTTTTGCCTGAGTCAAGAAACCTCTGTGTACTACTCTAAAGAATCGTCAATACGCCGGCAGTAGGTGATGATCATATCAAACACCCACAAGCTGCAAGCGGTCAGCTAAACGTAACAGCCACCCGGGTATTGAGCGATCAGAAGATCAACAAGCAAGACTGTACATTCTCCTGTGAATCCAATCAGTAACACTACCGTACAGTCCGGTCTCTTTGTCTGATATGTCGCATATCTGGTCTAGGGGTGGTAAACGTCAGACCCCAGTAACCGATAAGTCATGTCGATGTGAGGCTCATAACAGATCGAGAACCTACTGATAACACTTACCAGTAGTACTCAATATCTGCCCTGGCCAGGGACTTCCAGTTATAGCCAATCGAACGCAGCATAACATCAACTCCCTATACCGGGAGAGATGAATCCCCTCCTATCGTTCATTGCCTTCATGTGATTCGGGACTGTACCCAAAAGCCACCGTTTTGCACGCCCTCTTGGACGTGGTAAGGTGGAAATCAAAGCACAGTGGGAATCACACAAGACTCTATGACGATCTCGGGTCTACAGACTACCATGTACCAGTGTCACCAGAGAACTGCCATCTGACGTGAGGTATAAAACCATCTGGGAGTTCTCGGCGAGTCCGTCCAGTGTACCCAGTCTCCACTGAGCACCCGCACACCATCTTTGATGTCAAATACCGATGGATATGGGATCATCCATCGCCCATCATATGGGTCAAGATGCGTATACGCTAGTCTACTCTGGTGTATCGATGCCATGTCTCGACACACCTTCGACTAGGAACAGGTATAGGATATACTCGTTGACTACCCTGGCCCCACTAGTATGATCTCATCATAGTCCCAGTAGTCGAGTACATATCCTAAGGGCTTTATCAACATGTGAGAACAAGACAATAAACTAATACAAGTCAACATGTTAAGATAAAGTGAAACCAAATAGCATACTATCATGACGAGCAAGAAAGTCCTCTCTATATATATCCAAGCATCCATTATAATATATATCATATGTACAACAATGGCCTCTAGGGCATATACATAACTAACAATCTCCCACTTGCACTAAGGCCAGCTGTTGTAGTATCTCATACCCAGCATCCCGAAGAGTCTCTCAAACTGTGTCTGGGGAATGGCCTTCGTGTGTGGATCCGCAGTGTTGTCCTTCTTATCAACTCTCCTGATCTCGATCTCCCTGCGATCAACTATCTTCCGGATCAGGTGATACCGCCTCAGAATATGTCCGGACTTCTGATGGGACCTGGGTTCCTTGGCCAAAGCCACAGCTCCATTGTTATCGCAATACAAAGGTATTGGATGCTCAATGGATGGAACCACACCAAGTTCAGTAATGAACTTCTTCATCAAGACAGCCTCTTTGGCAGCATCGTTGGCAGCGATATATTCAGCCTCCATCGTCGAGTCTGCAACGGTATCCTGTTTGGAACTCTTCCAACACACCGCCCCTCCATTGAGGGTAAAGACAAATCCCGAGTGCGACTTAGAGTCGTCCTTATCACTTTGGAAACTTGAATCGGTAAAGGATTCCACCTGGAGTTCTCCGTTACCATACACCAAGAACATCTCCTTAGTTCTTCTCAAGTACTTGAGAATGTTCTTCACAGCTATCCTGTGACTCTCTCCAGGATCTGCTTGATACCTACTCACTATACTTAGTGAGTATGCTACATCGGGTCTAGTACATAGTATCGCATATATGATAGAGCCTACTGCCGAAGCATAGGGTATCCCTTGCATGCGAGCTCTCTCCAAATCAGTCTTGGGAGACATCTCTTTGGAGAAAGTGAGTCCAGAGATCGTAGGTAGGTTCCCACGCTTGGATTCTTCCATACTAAACCTCTTTAGTATGGTGTCAATGTACCTGAATTGAGACAATCCCAGTATCTGTTTAGATATATCTCTATAGATCATTATTTCCAGTATGCAGAAGGCATCACCTAGATCTTTCATTGAGAATCTTTGTGACAAGAAAAGCTTGACCGATTGCAGCATAGGAACATCATTTCCTATCAAGAGTATGTCATCGACGTACAATACGAGGAAGACAACCTTACTCTCTGCAACCTTCTTATATATACAAGGTTCATCTACGTTTTTGATGAAGTCAAACTCTTTGACTACAACATCAAAGCAGATGTTCCAACTCCGTGATGCTTGCTTTAACCCGTAAATGGATTTAAGCAGCTTGCACACCTTTCCGCTGCTCCCACTGTCTACGAAGCCCTCTGGCTGAGTCATATACACGCACTCTTCTAAATCACCATTTAGAAAGACGGTCTTAACATCCATTTGCCAGATTTCGTAGTCATGGTATGCAGCAATGACAAGTAAGATCCGAATGGACTTAAGCATAGCCACTGGAGAAAAGGTTTCGTCATAATCCACACCTGGTCGTTGACGAAAACCCTTTGCAACAAGTCTAGTTTTGTAAGTCTCAACTTTTCCATCTACACCAAATTTGTTCTTAAAGATCCATTTGCTCCCAATGGGTTTTACCCCTTCAGGAGCAACTTCCAAAGTCCATACTTTGTTGGTGTACATGGATTCCATCTCAGATCGCATTGCATCCAGCCATTTCACGGAGTCACCACTCGTGATGGCCTGCTCGAAACTAGTCGGGTCATCATCTTCCATGATGCAATTCTCACTCCCGCCATCAATGAGAAAACCGTAGTATCTCTCAGGTGGATGAGAAACCCTACTAGATCGACGGAGAGCCTGGGGTTCGTCGGGAACTACTGAATCCTCTGGTTCCACTAAATCTTCAGTTGCAGTATGTGTCGCTGGAACCTCTTCCAGCTCTACCTCTTCGCCACTAATTTCTTTTGCAAGAAATTCCTTTTCTAAAAAGGTGGCATATTGAGAAACAAACACCTTTTGTTCCTCACCATGGTAGAAGATATATCCATAAGAATCTTTTGGATATCTTACAAACTTACATAAACTTGATCTTGCCTCGAGCTTGTCCGGATTTTGCTTTTTAATATAGGCCGGACAACCCCATATCTTAACCCGTTTAAGAGATGGTCTCCTCCCATTCCAAATCTCATATGGAGTGGTAAGCACTGATTTAGTTGGAACTCTATTCAATAGGTATGCCGATGTCTCAAGCGCATATCCCCAGAAGGAAATAGGCAACTCAGCAGTGCTCATCATAGAGCGTACCATATCTAATAAGGTGCGATTCTTCCTTTCCGATACACTATTGTGCTGTGGTGTATAAGGAGGAGTAAGCTGAGAGAGAATCCCATTCTCTTTTAGATAGTCCAGAAACTCATTGCTCAAGTATTCTCCTCCTCGATCAGATCGAAAGATCTTAATACTTTTGCCCGTTTGGTTCTCCACTTCGTTCTTATATTCTCTGAATTTCTCAAAAGCTTCAGACTTGTGTTTCATCAGGAACACATGTCCGTATCTAGAGAAATCGTCAGTGAATGTAATAAAGTAGGAAGAACCGTTCCTAGCATGTGTAGACATGGGACCGCATACATCACTATGTATCAGTCCCAAGAGTTCCGTAACTCTTTCTCCGTGTCCACTAAACGGAGTTTTGGTCATTTTACTTTTGAGACATGAATGGCAAGTATCATAAGATGATAATTCGAACGGATTCAAATATCCATCCTTATGTAACTTAGCTAGCCGTGTCGCATTGATATGACCAAGTCTACAATGCCATAAGAAGGATTCGTTCATTTCTGAACTTTTCCTCTTGTGTGTGTTTTGTATATTAAGAACTGTATTTTAATTGAGAATGAATATGCCATTATGTAACGAGCATGATCCAATCAACTTTTGATTTAGGAAGATGTTCATAAAATTATCCTGTATTACAAAATTATACCCTTCTTTACTTAATAAAGAAACTGATATAATGTTGCACATCATGTTCGGTATATAATAACACTCATTCAGAATCAATGTATTACTACTTGGTAATACAAGGTGATATTCGCCAACTGCTTTGGCTGCAATATTTGTACCATTTCCTACTTGTACGGAATGATCACCCTTTCCCAGTTCTCTACCTTTACACATCCCACGTAACAATTTACATATGTGGGATCCCGATCCAGTATCTAATACTCAGGACGTAAGATGAACCGAGAAACAATTCTCAATAACTAACACTCCCGAAGAAGATACATCAACATACTTGTTCTTCGTTTGGACGGTGTGAGAATCCAGATATTGACCTATTCCCTGTTCAGTCTTACAACACTTATAAGAAAGAACAGGACCGACGTTCCCCTGCTCAGTATAATAAGCGGGTTCAGTCAATACATCCATATTATTATCTTGATTAAGGCCTGACATGTTCGCTGCCTGGAGAGAGAGAAGGAAACACTTTAGCGTATGCTCTTGCAAGATTAGATTGGTTATTATCTTATCTAATCAGGATGTCTCCCACTGTTTTTATCATATCTCCCTTCAAACCCGAAAAGGTAAGATTAGCCGGAATTAATTATACCCTACAATTTCGTCAATCTTTCAGCCAGATCAGTGTTGGTACTTTGAGGGAGGTTTCCCGTGCTTTCGCGCGGACCTAATTAAAATAAATCTCGTTTTTCCAGAGGCATAACCCCGTTAACACCTTTCTAGACATCTACTTGATCGGCTAATTGTCCTGTGTAAAATTCTCCCAGGAGTAACTCTTACTCGTAGTGGGTATCAGGATACATCTATCTCATAGAAGGTATGCAATCTCATTGCAAATTTCAACACTTGAAATTCCCGATAATGCTTTTACCCCTAGTGACTTATGACCTTAACTATGGTCAACAAATCATAAGTACTAGTCAAGTTTTACCCGTCATTTCTTGATTAATTAGACCCACCCACACGACCCTTAACTATGGTCAACAAAGTCATATGACTGTTCTAATTAATCACATCATATGTTATATAGGAAAACATCACTCAGCTACCGTACACTGCGCCTTAACTATGGTCAACAAACGTAGCACGAATACTAAGTACTCTATTTTCCTAAAATGACGGAGGGTTACGCAGGTTTTTCAGAAAACCATGAGCGTAATGAACTTGATATCGTTGTAGAAACAAGTGATTTTGAAAAAGAAGTGTTTTTTAGGCTTTTCTAGTTTCGCTAAAGAGGTCACTCCCGGTGAAGGGATCTCGGCTCTTTCCTCATCGAATAAGGTGCAGGGTATATCATATATATCGCTGTGCAAAGTAAGAACTATAGAAGCTGTCAAAAACTAAACCGTGAGTTTGTAGCATCTGCCAGTTTTGCTAAAGAGGTCACTCCCGGTGAAGGGATCTCGGCTCTTTCCTCATCGAATAAGGTGCAGGGTATATCATATATACCGCTGTGCAAAGCAAAACTGTAGCTACCCTATTTATAAAGTTTTGATTTTACAACATCTTTTAGGTTTCTTTTCTTTTATTAATCTCATTAATAAAATCCCATCAATTAATGCTTCCTAAGCATCACAAAATAAACGAAAGCAGTAATATTTATATATCAACATATATATATATATAGTATAAGCATTCGTCTCAGGCAGTAATATGATCTCATCACAGAACATTGCAGCAGAAAATAACATATGAAGTATTGGATATTCTAGAACGTCCGTGTTTTATTTCGAGCATGTATAAAACACGGATTCCACGGTCGCGATGAATAACCAAACCCACATCCCTACCCCTACGAGAGCGGCAAGCAACACTGCCAATTCTAGGGTTAGGAGACCCGGTCTCGACTCCTCGAGATGGCCTCCCACTGACCCTAGAACCCGGTTACTTGTGCTCCCCTCCTTGGGTCTACCTAATGCGGAAAAGTAAATAATATACAATGGTGACATCAACTCCATCCCGGAAGTGCCCCAATAAAAGAATATTACATACAAATGAATTTTACATGAATGAAAATAAAAACCCTCGTCTCACATAAAAACCCCGGCTATTCAGAACACGACGATCCAATATAACATATCACAGCAACACATAATATCCCATATCATCAACGTAAGCAAGTATGTTGTTTCCCCCAATCAGAGCAAAGCTCTGTTGAATTTCAAAATTCAAAAATTGAAGCAACACTTCAGATCCCGTGCGCTGCGTGCCACGTGTCAAGCGCAGACGCGCTAGCGCCAGGTTCGTTGCGCCCTAGGCAGCGCACCCCTAATCAGAGCAAAGCTCTGTTTCAAAATTCAAAATTTAAAAGTTGAAGCAACGCTTCAGATCCAGCGCTCTGCGCTGCGTGCCACGTGTCAAACACAGGTGCGCTAGCGCAGTTGCTCTGCGCTGTACGCCACGTGTCAAATACAGGTACGCTTGCGCAGTTGCGCTGCGCTTTGCGCTGTGTGCCACGTGTCGAACGTAGGTGCGCTAGCGTAAGGTGTGCCAGCGCTGGAATTAAAAATTCCCCCACCGTCAGATCAAAAGATCTACTAATAATAAATTATTAATTAATCAGAACTAAAATTCTGTTATGGAAAGATTTTTCAATCTTATTAAAACAAGAAGATTATCTTCTGTAAAACAGAAGCCTTAGGATCAAAGATCCAACGGTGGGAAATATTCCCAAATCAAGCAGAGAAAGATCTCTTAAAACTGATTTAACAAATCATTTGGCCCTATATAAAGGACCCTAGACTTCAAGTCTAAAGATAGAGAGATACAGAAAAGAGAAAAAAAAAACCTCTGCAAAAGAAGAGAAAGCTCTTAGAAAAAAGAAGATTTTTCTTCATCTTCAAGGTAAAAAGAACTATATTCTTGAATAATAGAGATGAAACCATCCCGTGAAAAGAAGAGCCATCTTCTAAAAAGATCAGAGATCTAAGAAAAAGACCAAGGTCTTTAATAAAAAAGAAAAGATCAAAGATCTAATCATAAAAACTAAAAGAAGTATTTTACTTCATTCACAGATCTTTTGATCTATAAAGGCAGAGTCTTTTATAAAAATAAAATAAAAACTTTTGTTCTTGGATCTTGAGGCAAAGCCTCCTTTGAAGAACATAAATTTGTTCTTTGATCTTAAAATTGATCAGATGCGCTTTGCGCTATTGAAAAGTGCCTTGCACTTATGAACTGCGCTTCTGCGCTCCTTGGACCGGCGCTCAGCGCCAAAACGCGCCACGTGTCAACCACGTATGCAACTTGCACTTTGCGCTTCTAAAATAGCGCACTGCGCTCATCATCTGGCGCAAAGCGCCAAGCGCGCCACGTGTCACTCACATGTGCGCTTCTCATGCAAAAGCACAATGCGCTCATCATCTGGCACTCAGTGCCAAGCGCGCCACGTGTCACTCACTGGTGCGTCTTTAAATCAGCGCAAGACGCTCATAAATTGAAAGCGCAATGCACTAACAAATTAGCGCTTAGCGCTAAGCGCGACACGTGTTATCTTCGTGTGCGCTACCTGACAGAAGCGCAATGCGCTCTTTGACTGGCGCAACGCGCCTGATGCGCCATGTGGCGCACTGTCAGAAAACACTTTGTTCTGATGAATGCTATGCATTCAATGAAAGACAAAAAATGTCAGTGCCCAATGCCTAGCATTATTAAAAGGGTTGAGCCCAAATAAAGGCTTAATAGTCATAGCAACTAAAAATGTTAAATATTTTTAATTGGGTTTAGCCCAATTCTGGCCATAAGTCCTCAACTTATATTAAACCGAGCACATCTGCTCATAAGTACTCAACAGATCTTAATCCCAAACTGGGCTACAGATCTTTCAAACAATTCACACTGGTTCGAGGGTACATCTCGTTACTCCTCTGATATCTGTCGTTATAATCCTTCAACGTCGTCGTAATCCTTCAACGTCGTCAGAGAGGTGACGGGTCTCGACAACCACACATTACTACGGACTGTGGGGTCCTTAAACTCACGGACTATGATGTCCTTAATCTCGACCGTGACGTCTTAAAACTAACATCGGACTGTGGGATCCTTAAACCCATGGACTATGATGTCCTTAATCTCGACCGTGATGTCTTAAAACTAATATCGGACTGTGGGGTCCTTAAGCCCATGGACTATGATGTCCTTAATCTCGACCGCGATATTTTTAAACTAACAATGGACCGTAATGTCCTTAAACTAATTATCGACCGCAATGTCACTAAACTAAACAATAGAGCCCAATTGCTCTCTTGTCGGATCTAAACGATCCTGTTAAGTTGATCTTAGTCTAAATTTAGACTAACGTATCCTTAACAAACGTTTAAGTTGATCTTAGTCTCAAATGAGGCTAACGTATCCTTAAACCCAACCCCCAAACCCAAATCTAAGAAAGATACGGATTTGGACTAGGCAACGACATAAATTAGTCTCCGTATATAATCCACGGGCAACCAAACACAAAACAAACACCCACGACACGAAGTGACCATCTGGAGAAGGAGAAAGTTGTCACCGCGATGCGGTAGCGTAATTAACTGCAGGGGCTTGCGCCTGCAGGGAAGAGCGTCCCCACAATCAAAAACTCCTCAAACGAGGGGGAATCTGACGAAATCTGCTACATCGGCCGCATCCGTTTAAACCTTCGATACATGGTGCCATAAATCAACTTGGCATCTTCGGAAATGTGGACGTATAGCACCAATTAGCATCTGCCCCGAAATTCATGCGAGACGTCCGCCGCGTCTTTCAGAAGGGAACATATACGTATCCCGATTGTCGTTGATGTATAGCAACGAAGCTGGCGATACACCACATACTACGCTTACGGTCACAGAAAAGAAGTGTAAAACTACAACATTTGGAATCCACAATCACTTTAGACATCATAAATCCGAAATATCACATACTTCGCATTTCATGCCTAACTATATGAATTCCACATATTGTATCACATTTTAGATAAATAGACAAAGTTAAACTTTCCGATCGAATAATCAAACACCCAAGAATTCCCAAATAGCTCAACACTTGAGCAGAGTTCAAAAAGTATCCATCACATGCCACAGTATCAATGGTCCAGCTGTAAAAGGGTCAAACCAACGCCTCACATATGGCAACGCCGTACTGCCCCAAACCCTAAGGTTTAGAGGCGGTTCAGACGGTCACATTATCGAGTTAAGATTTGTGTTCTTCTAGAGGGTCCACCGCGTTACTTGCACGACTTAGAACGTTAAGGAAAAAATCCAACACTTGGAAATTTTTCGGCAGGGAAAAAAGTGAGTTATTGATATCCGTTCGAACTTTTTAACATGTTCTAAATTATCCAGAAAACTAAACGAAATTAAACTTTCCGATCGAATCAACGAATACAAAATATCTCCAGAGAACTTAACACTTAAGCAAGATTAAAAATTCCCAGAATTATATACTAATACTTACGGATCAACCCTACTAATACGAGGCCTTAACTCTCAAGTACGGCCGCGGAACCGCCGCGGGAAGCATGTTCCTGCCACGGTTCCACGGCGACTTTAAGGAGTTGAGGGCTCGTATTTTACAGTAATTCTTAGAATCGCCTACTGAATTTTCTGAGTATTTTTAATACGGAAAAAATCAAATTTTAAAAAAATTTCCAGAGAGGGGTCAAAAAACGATGTTTCGGCGTTCGATCGGACTTTTAACTTCGTATACACGTCGCCTAATATTCTAGCTTGGCTCTGATACCACTGTAGGGTTACTAGGCACTGTCACAAGGTTTTACAAGGCATCAACCATACCCGATTTAAAATTTAGACGTGCCGAACAACCCAAAGCGAGAATCTTTGCTAGATTATTAGGGTTAAACATGCAAGTAAATATCTTTACAACTAAGAGAAAGGGATTACAACCTTTGCAGTCCGCTCCTTCGCTTCATAAGCTCCGAGTAGTAGTCCCTTCGCCGCGATCCATGGTCTCCCGGACTCAAGAGAAGCTCCACAACCCGAATGATCCATGCTTACTTGAAGTCTTCCTTTCGAAGATGATCTACCTTGAAATTTCTTTAACTCAGGCTCTCACTCACTAATCAAGTATTAATGAAGTGAACACCCTAATTTAATTGGCTAGATTAGATGAGAATGGTGAACTAGGATTTATGCTCTCTTTTATTATCAAATTCTCACACTAATCCATCACAAAAGAAAAATCTAGAAAGTTTTTCAAGAGCTCAAGGAAGAAGAAGAATGATCAATCCTTTTGTGATGAATAATGAATTGTTGTTATCATTACAATTGCAACCATGGTTAAGTCAAGAAAGACTTAACCATTGTAGAGATTTAACTAGGGTAAAGGGTGTGGGTTGGGTTAGGAAAATATCTCCAAAAATATCAACACATAATATCTTTGCAAGAAACAAAACAAAAGCTTCTAGAAACTTCTAGAAAAGATTAACCCAAATCAAACCCTAACCATGTTTAATCTCCACTAATCATGTTGCATTTGTAAACATAACTTGTTACAATATTATATATCACATATATAATATATTTTTGTAACAAAAAAAAATAATACAATTAACATATATCGCATATATATCAATGTATTATCCAGTGAGAAAATGAATCAATAAAGGGAGCCAATATTAGATAATGTAATGTAATATATCACATATATAATTATACATTAAATTATCGAATCAACACTTGATCCGACAATCCGGCTATTTCTCAAATAACCGACTAATATAAACTGTATCATTTCATCGAATCAACACTTGATCCGATGACCCGGCTATATCACATATACCCGGCCGATATCAAATATCGCGAGAATAGAACACGGTATCTCATATCGTATTATCCTCGGTCCCGCACATATCACATATGTGCTCCTACTCCGTTTTGTCTGAGTCAAGAAACCTCTGTGTAGGACTCTAAAGAATCGTCTATACGCCGACAGTAGGTGATGATCATATCAAACACCCACAAGCTGCAAGCGGTCAGCTAAACGTAACAGTCACCCAGGTATTGAACGATCAGAAGATCAACAAGCAAGCCTGTATATTCTCCTGTAAATCCAATCAGTAACACTACCGTACAGTCCGGTCTCTTCATCTGATGTGTCGCATATCTGGTCTAGGGGTAGTAAACGTCAGACCCCAGTAACTGATAAGTCGTGTCGATGTGAGGCTCATGACAGGTCGAGAACCTACTGATAACACTTACCAGTGGTACTCAATATCTGCTCTGGCCAGGGACTTCCAGTTATAGCCAATCGAACGCAGCACAATATCAACTCCCTATACCGGGAGAAACGGATCCCCTCCTATCGCTCATTGCCTCCATGTGATTCGGGACTGTACCCAAAAGTCACCGTTTTGCACGCCCTCTTGGACGTGGTAAGATGAAAATCAAAGCACAGTGGGAATCACACAAGACTCTATGACGATCTCGGGTCTACAGACTACCCTGTACCAGTGTCACCAGAGAACTGCCATCTGACGTGAGGTATAAAACCATCTGGGAGTTCTCGGTGAGTCCGTCCAGTGTACCCAGTCTCCACTGAGCACCCGCACACCATCTTTGATGTCAAACACCGATGGATATGGGATCATCCATCGCCCATCATATGGGTCAAGATGCGTATACGCTAGTCTACTCTGATGTATCGATGCCCTGTCTCGACACACCCTCGACTAGGAACAGTTATAGGATGTACTCGTTGACTACCCTGGCCCCACTAGTATGATCTCATCATAGTCCCAGTAGTCGAGTACATATCCTAAGGGCATTATCAACATGTGAGAACAAGACAGTAAATTAATACAAGTCAACATGTTAAGATAAAGTGAAACCAAATAGCATATTATCATGATGAGCAAGAAAGTCCTCTCTATATATATCCAAACATCCATTATAATATACATCATATGTACAACAATGACCTCTAGGGCATATACATAACTAACAGAAAGCATCGGTTCGACGAATAGATACTCTCGATATGGACAATGGCAAAAGGGCAAAAGGGAGACCGAAAAACATATGGATGGAGGTGATACGAAACGATATGATTGCCAAAGGCGTCAATGAAAGTATATTGTTCGATGGTACTGAGTGGATGCGGAGGATTCATGTGGTGGACCCGGCATGATTCTCATGTTGGTTCATGTAGCCTACCCCATATGCTTGGGATAAAAGACTCAGTTGATGTTGTTGCCAAAGGTGTATATAAGGCCAGGTTTGTCTACATCTAAGCCCGATGGAATCTCCTGTGAACATTAAGCTAACCTCAAACGGCGGTTCTAGCAAACAACTCCTATTGATGAATACAAGTTTTCTAATCAGAATTCTTGTGTAGGGTCCAAAATAATTTTAATCCTCCACATCTTGGAAAGTGGTGTAATCAGGTTACGGTGCCCATGGCTGATTGCTACATCAGCATTGTTGCTGACACCCTAATTCATTGCTCGATACCATCCTAAAGAATCCCAAGGAGGTTGGTGTGTGTGTGTTGGGAGGGGGGATTTTGTTACCCATAAAAGAGAAAAATACTGCATCATTGGCATAGTTTATATCTTCGCCAACAATGAATAATTCATATTCACTGCTATGATTTTCTTATGGTTGATTCGTAGTTGGCAAATTCAACAAATAGACTGAATTAACTGCAGCAATAATGCACAAATTGTATGTGTCCAACATTGTCATCACTTATTGGTGTCATTTCCTTGTCAAAATTGGGTCATGAAGCATGGCTCAAGGACAAAATAAATAAAGAAGTGTCCAAGTTTTACGAATTACAACCAGTCCACCCTCTATACTGGTGCCAAATCATTTTCAAAGAATATGCTCAAGAGACAGTTATAACATAAAAACATCGACAATTAACGAGTAGAGCCATGGAGAGGCTTTAAACTCATTCACCAAGGAATGCATGTTGATTACCAATATTCAGATAATTAGAAGAAGAAAATATCAACAATGTTCCCATGTTCAATTACCTATTAATTGGTAGATCCCTTTTATACCCATCTTCCTTGGTAGTTCCAAACTTCTACAAATACAGAGGAGTTTTATAGTCTAAACTTCCATGTTATCATAATTAAGACTAAACGAAAGTCATCAAATTAACTAGACATTGGAAATGAAAAGGTCAATAGTTACTGGGAACAGAGAACATTATACAAAACTTCATATAATTTACAAGCATTTGTACCATTGTAGGGATACGGCTGTTCTCCACATAAGTTTCAGATCTCAAGTTGACAAAAACAATCCAAGTATCATATATACGCATCCTTGCAGTTTCCAAGTGTTTCGACTGATTGGGATTACTGCACAAATATCCAAGGAAGCAGGTATGGTTGATAAACAAAGAAAAGATGGTATAAAATCCTTACACAGTATGCATTCATCAGTAACTTTAGGAGCAACCTTTAACCTGACAAAATTAAATTTGGTATGCTAGTTATGTACACATAACAACATGGTCGAACAAACTGCGCGCGCGTGAGAGAGAGAGGGAGGGAGGCAAAATTTACTGACAGTAATTGCAACATGCGAAGTATAATTGCCAAGCATGATGGAAAGGATTGCATTGGCTGCTTTGATTATTTTACTAAAGCTAATCTACTATTAGTATATGAAACAGATTGGCCATGCAATTAAACAGACATATGGGCAAAATTTACAGGAAATGGTCGTTTCAGATTAGCCTATCATAACAAAGAGGACACTTCCCTAGATTAAAAGACTTTTTCCCAGGTGTTAATCACCAATGTATGCACAATTCATTATAGATGTATTTTATAATACACCATCGACTTTTCGGGGATTTGGAGACAGCACCAATGTAAAGTGAAAATGACATGAAATTACGTAGAGTGAACAGCCCCAAAACGAACTGAATATGGAAATTTTTGACAGAAATACCCTTCCATTTATTTGGCGGAAATACCCTTCAAGGGGGTTCATGGCAATTTTAAAGTTTTATGGTGTTGTATCAAAAACCTTGAACAGTCAATGGGGTTCATAAAGTTCACCCTTTCTTAATTGAACTAATAATCCCTCTTTCAACCTACAATCCAGTGGAAAATACACCGATAATTGACGATGAACAGCAGTCAAAAGAAGCAAGGAACGTTACCATCGTATGACACGTGTCCCTCGTTGTTCTTCGCCAGCATATTTCAGGTACTCGTTCACTTTCTCGCAAAACTCTCGCCCCGACAAGTCGTCAAGCGCGATATCAATACCACAACAATCTTTGCCCAAAATCTATACAATTGCAACAAAACCACATCTTTAGCTCACTCAAAACTAAAAAGAAATTTATGCATTTCAAGCAAAAACAAATCGAAACCGGACCTTATCACGGACCCAGCCGCCCGCGACCCGAAGCTGAGTATCCAACTCGAAGTACTTCTACACATGAATCAAGCGATTGAAGATCTTCTCCTCTTTCGGCGTCAGATCGATCGTCTTCTTGACCGTTGAAGGACCTGCGGTGCTCATCTCGGCGAAGCTGCTGCAGCGAAGGATCTGGGTACGAAACCTTAATTTTGTGATTTGGGGGTGTATTTGAGATGAATTTGGGCGGGAGAAATCGGAGAGGTGAAGGGAATGTAAAGCCATGGAATGGGAAGAGACAGCTGGGCTGGGGGTTTTATAGGTGGTGTATTTAACAAAAACCACCTTGTGGTTTGTACCCCTTACGAAAAACCACTTGCTGTGTTTGAGCGAACAAAAAATCTAGGGTGAAACGGGGCTGATCTGTGAATACGTTCTCACAAGCATACTTGAGTCCTGCAACTTAAACAGCCTAGACCCATAGGCCATGAAAGCATTCATAACTCATGGAACCGTGAACATTCACAACCTAGTTAATCTCAAAAATCTAACTGAACTTTCCGCCCTAGCAAAAACCGTCCTGGCTAATGCAAAGTGCACATATAATTTCTGATTAAAACAAAAAATAATGAAGCGGCTTATCCACCGTCCGTGAAGCAGTCTCTAATATTTTCCATGGTAACTCCAATAAAGTTATTAAACTTGGCTTTAACTCCCTAGAGATGCTACCTATAATTTTGAATTTTTTATTATACCTTTTCGTAATAAAGCATCCCTACAATCCTCAGTTTCATTCCATCAGCCGATGGCATGATTTCAAGAAATCATGGGAAAACAATCTGTTGTTTCAATGCAAAGAGGATGGGGTTGGCGAATTGAATTTCTAGGACCGAACGAATCCACCCGGTTGAAGGAAAGGAAAGAAAATTAATTAGCTTATTTAACTCATAGTCAAACCTAAATTAAAATGAATCAATTTTGAAGCACATAATTTTAAATTATAAATTAATATTCACTTTCTGCATATTATGCTCCTAAATAACCGATCCAATAATTGCATACAGTCATGGCTGACTTTTCAAATCTACTGAAATTTTAAAAATCTTTAAAAAATCTCTATCTCATTCACATTCTCACATTGGAATTAATACTTTATTTTTAAATGTTAAACGTAATTTATTTTTTGCACATGTAACGCACGTTGCTGCATATCAGAATTAAACATCCAAGATTTAAAAAGATTCGCATGTGTGGCGTGTCGTCGATACATATTAACATTAAACAGGCAAGATTTAGAATGATTTTAATACTTTTAGTTCAGAAAATAGATAGTTTGTTTCGGTTAAAACTAAATAAAAAAAACTGTACATATGCTTTTAATATCTATATTGTGTAAAACATACATACGTGTATACACATGCAAAATACTAGTTTATTTTAATGCAAAATGCATGAGGAATACCCAATCAAAACCGCAGGACCTACTCGATCCAGGAGATGAAAGAAAACAAAATGGATTGCCACCTTATCACCAAACTAAATTAAAACTAAATCAATTTTTTTTTTGAATCATAGAATTATAAATTAATAATAACAACCCACATATGGTCTAAAAAATAACTGCCCGTAAATAACAACAAATCATGATTTTATAAGCCCGGTTTGTATCATAAGCGCAAAATTCTACAGTTGTTAAATATTAATATCATGGGCTTAGTAAATTAGAGAAAATAAATCTAATAACTCATAGAAAAACTAATTTAAGAGGGAGAGAGAAGCAAAGCTGTACTCCATAAGCTTAGATGATTCAATCATCAGGGGTATTTTAGTATTAAAAAAAGGGTACGTGTTTTGCACGTAAAATCTATCTAAGGTTTTGCTGAAAAACATAAAAAAGTTCGTTTTCGATAGTTATACAAGTTTTAATGGTAGTTTGCCGGGGAACACTATAAGCCCAGGGTTGTTAGTTGTTACCCAATCCCATCAAACCCGACCCGTTTAGGCTAGCTTCTAAAACCTAAATTAGAGAGGCATCATCCGAGAAAGGAAGGAGACGACGATGATCGGAGATCACCCTAAGAGCAGCAGGCGGCCTTCGCCTTCGCCTCCGCCTCCGCCTCCGCCTTTGTTTCCAGTGGATGCGAACCTGCCTCGATGGGCGTGCCAGAACTGTCGCCAATCTCTCTGCGTCACCGGCGTCGAATCGTACGCCGATAAATTTCTCAACGATCGCTCGCGATCTGGTGAGCTAGGGCTTCCCTCTTACTCCTCGTCTCTCTGTGTTCAAATCGATCCAAATCCGCATCAATTTGTCGAGGAATTTAGGCGTTAGGGTTTTCCCCCTTTTCGAATTGATCGAGTAACCGGTGCAATCTTAAGGAACCCGAAATTTTCCTTATTTAAACCTATTAAATTTAGCAATTTTATGTCTGACACGTTAATTTGAAGTGAGATTCTCAACATTATTCTCATTACAGATATGTATATTAATAATTCTAGGGTATCGGAAAGGAAAAAGAAAATTTGGAGAGTACTAACGGATAAACCATCTTTTTATATTTGACGAGGAATTATTAGATTTTTGTGAGCCCACAAGTTACCAGTATATAAAAAATATCAAAGAGTAGACGAGTTAGCTAATTTTTATCATTTGATGTAAAAATTCACAATGCCTTACAAGTTATTTGCTGGTTTATATAATTTCTGCGTCAATCTTACAAGAATACAGCAGCTTAGCTTTTTGTATGAGTTGTGAAATTGTCTATTATAGGTGCAGAATTAGGACATGCTGCTAGCAGTAGCTTAGTTTTCTCACTGTGGTCGAAGAAGTTGTGTATGTTTTCTAATCTCCTGAAAAAGGCCAGTTTTTGACATTAGGTTATTAAATTAGCTTAACTAATTTTGTACGTTAATGCACTGAGTATGGTTGCTATCAGAATTAATGCCGATACGCTTAGCAGAATCTCTTTTAAGTTTTTATTGTCTTTGATATTTTTATTTTCATGCTGATGTTTTATAGGATTAACCGCGACTCCATCAGTTTCTCTCTTACAAAACGGAAAAACATGGTTTAAGAATTTATTTGTTTTGAGTATTATTTTTCTACCCTTCTTAATTACTTGTACGGACTGTAATTTATTCTCTATGATTGCAAAAAGGGATGCAAGCCTCGGTCCAAGGGAGCATATTGGGCTGTAGTCGAATGGACCATTCCTTTGTGGTGCTATCGAAACAGAAGGCTCAAGGCCATGGGATCCATCCTCGTCCTCAAAGTGGGGCCCCTCTGTTCGAGGGTATCCAGTCCTCAAAGGCAATGGAGGAATCATTTGTGATGCTGCCTCATGCTGCAGCTTCTATGTACAAGAGTGACTCTGTTTCTGAAAGAAGTGGAAATCAGTTATCAGATCCTGATGGTGCCCACAGTAGTGGTCTGCACTCAAACTCATCAGGGTTCCACTCGAGCATTACAGTCCTGAGCCGAGCATTTGAAATTGCTACTTCCCAAACGCAGGTTAGAAGTGAGAAGCGAAATGCACATCTTAATTTTTGTTTGACCCAAAACGTAGCTACTTCCATTTGTTTGCTAAGTTCATGTCTGCTGAAGTCTTTGGGATCTCTCGGCCTCTTTAGTATAGGGCTTTTAGGAATTTAGTCCCAGTCTGATTTGCTATTAGACCCATATGTTTGATTTCATAATTTTTTATATTTGTGCAGGTAGAGCAACCCCTTTGTTTGGAATGCATGCGAGTCTTATCAGATAAACTTGATAAAGAGGTTGAAGATGTGAACAGGGACATTAAAGCTTATGAAGCTTGCCTTCGGCGCTCTGAGCTTGATTCATATAATGTTCTTAGTGATGAAGATTTTCTTCGAGAGAAGACTAAGGTGTTTATCATTTTTTTACCAATTAATTTCTACCAGTCATCATTTTTCTGTCTTCGTCTTTTCCCATCAAATCGGAGTCACCTCTGAATGAAAGTTACATATATTGCTTGGTTATTTTGGTACCAGTTATTAATATAATCAATTGTTTTGGTCACCAAATTGTGATTTAAGGCCTGAATGGTCTTCGAGATGCATAGGTTCCAAGATGTGTGTAGTAGTGCATCTATAGCAGGCTAGCAGCCCATGGTTACTTTTCAAGGATTCTGAATTTCTTGTGGATCTAGGTAACCAAAGTTAGATGTGATCCTATCTACATGCTCGATCCTTCTTTGCTTCAATTTTTGACGGTTCATCCAGAAATTGGTTCAAATCTTACAACGTCCTCTCTTTTTTAAGTGTCTAATTCATACAAGCATGGAGCCCCTAGATAGTTAACCCCCAATGCATCATACCACACACACACAATATATATATATATATATATATATATATATATATATATATATATATATATATATATATATATATTATAATTTCCTTAATGTTGTAGATTGAAGAAGAAGAGAGAAGACTTTTTGCTGCAATTGAAGAAGCAGAAAGGCAAAGTTCAGAAGTCAAAGCTGAAATGCAGGAGTTAGAGTCAAAATCAAAAGCCTACAAAGAATTAGAAGAACGGTGGGTGTTTCTTTTTGTATTTCCTTTGAAATCAATATTTTGGGACTGCATTATCATTTGTTATTGATCTCAATAATTTTCTGAAGAAGGTTTTGTTATTTCTGTTGATATACTGCATGGTTGTTGATCCCACCACAGAAATTTCTATAAGATTTCTACATGTTGTATCATCAGTTCAAATCAGATTCTAACCCTCTGTTGGTTGCATCAAGTTTTAGCAAAGGCAACTATATTCATGAGTTCCATAAAACCTTTGTAGGCATGATGGCATGTAGGGAGAGTTGCTTTTTGGTAGTGCAATCAGCAACCCTCCAAGTCGTTCTGCACTAGAAAAGAGTAAATAGAAATATATGATAAATAAGATTTGCTTATGTGAATGGCATAGATTGTTATTACACTATATGCATCAAATTAGAACACGTCCCAAAGGTTGATTCGGTTATTTAAGGATCATGGTGTAAATTTGCCCCTGCAATCTCTTTGATGTGAAAGGCTTGTTTTTTTTTGTTTCTTTTTAATATATAATTTGATGTGAAAAGGCTGTTGGAAACCCTTTAGTTCAATTGGTTAATTCAGGTCTTACCTAGATGCCAGTTTGAACTTTCCTCCATTTATCCAATCAAACCCTTGCTTTTTAATAAAGGCTTGAATTTGTATGAATAATTGTTCACTCTTTCGGAATAAGCTGATTTTATTTATTTATTGATGAACTTTGAGATTGATATAGACAGTTTCTCTTCTCAAATAATGGTGGTCGATGGTGACAATATCCAAAGTATATGAGCATGATAATGATTCTTTAAGGCAAAATCTTGTGTGTGCACTATCAACCTTTTTATTCCACTTTCCTTCATTTTCATTCTAAAGGATAATAATGTCTCTTTTCCCTATCTAACACTTGTATCAGTTGTCTCCTGCATTAAATTAACCATCTGCAGTCTCTTTATTCAATTATTCTTGAGAAAGCTGCAGCCTTTGTTCCATTTGCTAGATTCTTCTTCAAGTCTAGGAGTTTGTCCTAACCTCTCGAATCTACTTGGCTATTTATCTTATGCCTCTTAATGCACTATCTCTTGCTGGATGATATTAGTGATACCAGGCAGATGCTGACTTTAACTTTGTCATTTGCGAGTTGAAGTTTTAAACTTTTTCTTTATCTCTGTAGTTCTGTGAATTTCAAATTTATTTAAGTATTAGAGACAATGGGTAAAATGAAAATATGAAAGCATAATTGCAAAAACCTCAGCTTTTACTTTAGTTGATTTATTGCAAAGCTAGCAACCTTTCCCTATTTTATTGTGTAACCAAAAAGTTCAGTATTACCTGGTACTGCATAGAGTGCTGTTTTGTTAACTAATGTAAAGTATATAGGGGTATTTATTTAGTGTGTATCATTGCAATTTTATTTTTATTTTATTTTTTTTGTATGATGAAGGGAAGGAGGGACATAGTTATAGAAGATCTTTCTTTCAAGTCTTTTTGCAGATTGATGATATCCTTCTGTGCATATTTATGAATTTTTCCTTGTGATCTTTGTAATTGCTTATACGCAAAGCTGACAAAATTTCTATTTCGTAAGGTATTGGCATGAATTCAACGACTTCCAGTTCCAGCTTACCTCTCATCAGGTAACTGCTACTGCACCCTTCAGACTCTTGTTGGTCTTTCCGTCTTGGTCCTTCGCTAATATTTATGAGCTCTGTTGTTTTATTAAGATATTTGAATCCTTTGAAGCCATTTTAATTAGATTATGCTTTATTAATTTTGCTAGCATCCCATCATAACCGGTAATCAAGTAGGGAAACAGATTGATATCACTTCAGTCAATAGCACGGCCTCCTTTCTTCCATTGACAATTTTCAGTTCTCGTTGATGCAAAAAAAGAAACTAAAACTTGTGAACACTTATCACTAAAGCAGAAATAATAGAAGTCCTCTACATGTGGAATCTCTTTTAACAAGTAGCATTATTGTCAGAGTTGATGAATAAAATATCCCTTTAAGTTGTACAAAGTAGATTTGAAAAGATATTGAACTGTCAATCTTATAACCTCTCATAACAGTTTGCCTGGTATGTAAAAAGAACGTAACTGAAGGCGAAACAAGAAAAGGGTATAAAGTGGTATATGTTAATTTCCCTAGGACATTGTTTGAATTAAATATTATATAAAGGGATGGGTTTTAGCATGAGGTTAAGTGTCTTATCGATTCTCTCTTAAAGATATTGAATGACTGTTGCAATAAACCAGCTCTATCATACGACATGGCGAATACTTGAGGATTGCTGCCTACACTTGCTAAATGTTGGCTTTGTGATCGACATGTGGTCTTACGGCCGGACCAGTGCTTCTTTTTTTTTCAGTGCTTGGAGGGCACAGGGGCAGACCCCAACCTCTTGATTTTGGTCATAAATGATGTGAAGGTACAAACATAGTTTATTGCATGATTATCACAGGCTAGTGACATAGTGAGGACTTACCCATGGAAGTTACTATAGTTTATTGTTTCTGACTGAAGCGAGCATCGAAAATGTGTTCACTTGGACTTAGAGTACAGTGTCATTTGGAGGTTTCTGAGACCTTTCCTTATGCAACCATGTTTGGTTGTGTTGTCAACAATTTATATTCACAACCACAACGGGATGCTAATGAAAACCGAAATTGAAATCCATTTTTTATTTATGATGTATAGAATCAGATATGCTCTTTCTTTCCATTATTTTCCATGTCTTGTACTAACTAAACGTGTTACCATTTGAATGATAGGAAGAGAGAGATGCAATTTTGGCAAAAATGGAAGTCTCCCAAACACATTTGGCAGTGCTGAAGCACACCAACGTGCTGAATGACGCCTTCATCATTTCACATGACGGAGAATTTGGTACTATTAACAATTTTAGGCTTGGCCGTCTTCCTACGATACCGGTAATCTTCGACAAAAATAAACCATACAGTTCTAATATGCTAGCTAGATTTGCATGATTTTGTATTTGGCTTGTTAGTTAGGTTGTTGCTATTATTATATGAGTACCTGAGACAGGCTTAAAGGTAGATGTCCTAGGCAGTTAGAAAAGGTATTGCAGTCAAATGAATCAAGGATTAATCTCTATCCAGGCTGAACCAAAGAAAAAGACTAATAATTTTTTTTCTGCCAAAGGTGGGAAAAGAAGGCTTGTTGTAGCCTTGCCCTTGTAGCAGCAGTAGTCATGGTTGTTGTAGGATAGGCAATTGTTATCAACTTATCATTATTCTGATTAAGTTTCTATTTTTATATTAGCATTAAGTCATTTCTAGATGCTATTTTAATTTGACTTAAATTTCCTCTTTGGTTAAAAGTTTTTGTTGTAGTCTTCTATTATCCTCTGTATTTACTTGAAACAATTTGTCATCTGTTGCCTATCATACTAGTGATTGACTTGTGGTATTTGAAATTTTCAGGTTGAGTGGGATGAGATTAATGCTGCTTGGGGGCAGACATGCTTGCTTCTCTACACAATGACTCGATATTTTTGGCCGAAATTTTCGTATCCTTGTGTTGTAATTATGTTTATTTTGATATAGTTGTCCTCTTATACTACTTTATACTCTTATACTACTTTATAACTTGCACATATTTCAGAACGGGTCCAAACAAATTCACTGACTTGTAGTAATTTAGATACATCAGAGACACTGGAAATTGAGATATGAACGGGACGTCCAAAGACAGTTTTGGTTTTAGATTTGCCAAGGCTTTATTTTGGCATATGCGCTATCATTTATAACTTTGACTTGTAAGGTAATTGCCTGGCTCAACACTCGACAGTCATTAACAGAATGCCTCACGTTGAATTTGAGAAGTTCCAAGTTCTGTATCCTTCGTCTATCTACTTGGAATTGACCCTTCTGAATATTATGATCCATAAAGAGCAAGACCATTTGTCAATACTAAATAGATAACAGGATGAAGACGAAAGACATGTTTTTTCATGCATATACTAAATGCATGGTCAGGTATGGACTAGCAACCAACCCTGATATAAGATAAAAGCTGACAGTAGTGCCCAAATATGCATCTGCAGATATTTTTCGTAAGCTAACACATTATGTTTAATGACATTGTTGTAATATTTTACATTTAGTATAGATAGCTTCTGGCATTTAAATTTTTAATATAAGTCATAGGAAGACTTATAGTTTATAGGGCAAATTTGTGTATAAGCTGGTGGATCTCCAAGTAGAAACTCGAGCTATGCAACTCCTCCCAATTCCCCACCCTGCCAATTTAAGTCATTCCACTCTTCTTTCACCACTTATCCAATAGGTCTTTTTGTTGTAATTTGTATTTTTCTGGTTCACCCCTTCTCTTTTCTGACAAAAATAAGTAGTGAGATTTCTGGTTTGCTTGTGGTAGGAGAGCGGAAAACTGGAAACACACATATTTGTTTTTCTAATTCATTTATATGTATATAAGTAATGCTTAATTTGATTTAGATCTTTATTCTTCCTTGATTTTGCCTTCTTGTTTCTGTATACATGTTTTAATCATTTTTTTTTGGGCTATGGTTATTATCTATTCTCTCACTTGGTAATTGCTATTAATCTAGTTGCATGCTTAGGATCTTCAGATTAATATAGTTTCATCTGAACTCATTTGCCATACGCTCCGGAAATGTCATATCAGATTGCGTAAAATTTTAGACTTTAAGACGTCTTTCCTTTATATTTTCTCCCTCTTTCTTTTTCCTTTTTTTCATTTTGGGAGGTGGGGTGGTGTGTGTGTGTGCGCGCGCGCATGCGTGTTTTGGTGCGTGGTGGGGGTGGGGGTGGGTGGGGATTGTCTCTCCTTAAAGAATCGCCCCCACATGCGCAGCATATGCGTATGCTTCTCTTGAACTCAGAAACAGAACCACTTTCTGGAGTCTTATATATAACTCTCAAAAATGTTAATGTTATGGACAAGAAGTTTAGCCGTTCCTTTATAAGGAACTATTGAAGTTAAGGGAGCTATTATGAAGCTTATGTAATTGCTGTAACCTATATAATTATTTTGTAGCAAATTGCCAGCAAAATCAGCAGTTTTGTGCTTGTGAATGACTAACTTGCCGGTGTACCTAATTTCCCATTTTATTGTAGATAAATGCCGGTGGCTTCTGGTATACTTTGACATGAACTTCTTTTCACCATCTTGCATTTTGTACTTGATTAAAGATACCTTTGGCAACATCCTTAACTTTTCAATCAGATGTCGAATAAAGATTATTCCAATGGGAAGTTATCCACGCATAGTGGACGGCAATAACAATACATATGAACTGTAAGCTTTCTATACATACTCCGTTTTTACTGTTTCACATTGCAAACTCTGGGTTGAATTCCACACGCGCGCACCCACAGATGCACGCCAAGGGATTTGCAATTTCGTAGCAATCCCAGCATCCATGGGGCATTCACAGAATCACACCTATCACTACAAACAGGTTGATTTGCTGCATTACACAAACTGATACTCTATTCTGTTCAAATCCACTAATATATGCTATTTGATGATCTCACAGTTTGTAAATATTATGTTACTGATTGTTTTTTATTTACAATTTTATTATAATCATGGATGATATCACTTTATATATTTTGTGACTGATTGTTTCGTATTTACAATTTTATTATGATTATCAACTATCTCACAGTTTTTAGGTATTTTGTAACTGATTGTTTCTTATTTACATTTTTGTTATGATTAAGCTTGCAAGATAAGTAAGACTCATAGTAGGAGCTGTTGGATAGTGCAGTATTCCGCACTACAAGGATTGCTCAGAGATGATGGAGTTGGAAGCTAGTGAAAAGTAGTCTCAACTTTATGTCTTACATTTATGCTTAAGAACCATGAACAGGGAAACACCATCATGGGGCATGACATGGCATGACACAGTGTCACAAAAATTCTAACCTTAAGTACAAACGAAACAATGCCTTGGCAAGAAGTATCATGTTTGGTATTTGTGCCTGACACGAGTCCAATGCTGCATGTCCTCATAATAGATATGTTCATATTTCATATCCCTTTCCTTGGAGTCGTCTAGAGATCATGTTAACTGATATATCATTTCTTATATAATTTGGAAACGTTTGAAGTGGAGTTGAAATGAGAATGTTGATATGGATTAGTAACAAAAATCTAATACATTGGATTGTTAGATAGTTCCATTGTAGATATGTTGCATTTGAGGGAGAACTAATTGATATGGTTTGAATATGTTCAACTAGACCAATAAACGGAAAAAATTTTAGTTAGGGGGAATGAGGACTAGAGGTAGACTTTAAATAATCATGGATGGAGACAATTTAATAAATATATGTCAAATAATTAGACTGAGGAATTACCGTTGGGATAAAGGCTGCCTCTTGGTGTCATTTGGAACTCTTTTAAAAATATAATTCTACTGTCCGCTACACACAGGTGCCCTTCAAGGGACAGTTGGCTCTTTGTGGAAGGGACATAATCACATGAATCTTATACATATGCGATTGCAAACATTTTGTTTATTGGCTTTAATTTGCATGTCTGAGACAGTCGTTTACTCTAAAATTCACCGTGCATCTCATATCTTGGCTATGTTATCTCTCAAGTCTTGGCTGTCTGTGCTTCCTTTGTTTTCATGTTTCTTTCCCATCCTATGATCTGATAAGGTTAAAAATTTGATTTCTTCTGAAATTTAGATGCATTACATCCGTTTTTATGCAGATTTGGTCCAGTAAATTTATTTTGGAGTACTCATTATGACAAAGCAATGAGGTTCTTCCTGATATGCCTTAGAGAGTTCACGGAGTTTGCAATTATGCATGATCATGAAACAAATCCACCACAAGAGGACCGTCTCCATCTTCCTTACAAGTGAGTCCTGAAATTTCTTGGAAGTACCATAGATAATTCATGCTATGCTGCAATATAGGTTTGTTTTCAACAGCTTCCTCCATAAAGTTGATCATATTGTGTGTGTATACAGTCTTGCATGCCGACCATTGAATATTGAAACACATGCATATGTTTCTATGGGCGTTCACAAAGTATATAGCTGAGAGGGCTTATGTCACATATGGTTGACAACTAAGGGGTAGTCACATCGCTTTTTAAACTTTACGGTTTCCGCAAAAAAATGATTCCAACATTTTTCTAACTGTATTTTACATAATTTCAACAACAACCATTCAATTTCAATAGTTATCCAAATGCACTTAACATAATTTGCAACAAGAGCATATAATTTCACTATTTTCCTAACAATTTATATTTCACCATAGAAATTATATTAACACCAAAACTGACTAAAATAGCAAGGAAAAGTCAACAAACCAATAAAGTTTCAATAAGATTAGGGTTTTTTCTCGCCATGAGTTGAAAAAAATAAGGTTTTTTGTGCCGTGGCTGCACTAAAATGTGTCCGACGCATGTCCAAATCCGAAATTGCCTCATTTCGAAGAGGGAAACAGATATTCTGTGTCGGACACGCGTCGTGCACACAAATCTGTGTCCAACACGGATACGGCATCCAAAAAGACATATCCGTGCATCCTAGGAATAGTCCCATTGCTAACCGTGCCCATTATCAAGTATTCAAAATCGCTCAACCTATTTTACTCCTAATATGTAATGAGAATGATAGCATGTAGACTGCTTAATGGCAGAGGCTATGTGATTGTACACAAATCTTTCGTTTCTGAATGGAATGTTAATTTTTTGTCAAGTACTAGCATATATTTACTTTGTAATCTCCTAACAAGTAGAATTTCGTCGGACAGGTTCGAAAACGATAAAGTCGGGAATTGCATTGTCACCCAAAGCTTCAACAAGCAGGAGAATTGGACAAAAGGCCTGAAATACATGCTCAACAATCTCAAGTTTGTGCAAACTTGGTTTATCCGTAACTCCGATTTCCGACCGCAACGTACACGAAGCGACGGACGATCTTCGTCAACAAAACAATCTGCTGAACCCTAAACCTTATTTGGTCGCTACTTACCATTCATGTGAATAGATCCAAAGTAGTTCTGTGTCCTCCCAATATGTACAGTGAACTAAAATATAGAATAGAAATTAAATCTCTATTGAAATCATGCATGGAATCTTAGAACAGGAAGATGTTGGAGCTTGCTGGTGACCTAACTCTTAACGCATTGTTGCGTGCCGAATAAGTTGATCCTTTGTTTCTGCTGTTATTCCTTATGAGTTCCAGTTAGGAAAAGGAAGGATAAATTACACTAAACTAACCTTAACTATTGATGTTTTGGCTAAACTATCTTAGGATTTATAATTACGATGAACTCTCTCGAACTTTGGATTTTTGATAGTTTTATTTTACTTTCCAAGTAAAATAAAACAAAGCAGATTTTATGTCAGGTTAATTGTTCTCTTATTTAGGCTCAATAATAAGTTTTAAACATTATTAAATACATGCTGCTTTCATCATTATCATTGTAGTCAGATCTTCTATCAGGTGCACATGCTACACTCTTCAATGACAAACAATGCTGAATTAAATAGTTTTTATATTTGAAAGTCATACTTAATTAATTGAGCAGATGAGATCCCAAGGCAGATGATGCTTTAAGCATTAATTTTGTTTAATGAAGAAATCTTGAAAGGCCCCACTTTTAGACCAAGTACACGATATTTATTGTTTAGTAGATATAATTTTGCCCCACTTTGTATTACACTCATGCAGGGATATGCACGGATGTGAGAGATGAGAATTTCGGACAGCGGATGAGGCCCATATTTTTATTTCTTATCTTTCTTGTCTCGGTGTATCCAGCCGGCGCTGGAATAATTTTTCCACTTTGTACCTAGAGCGAAAAAAGTTGGGCATGCTGAAACTTAATTGGATAGATATTTATTATTAGAAAACAAGACTCATGTGGAAAGGACTCAATGGGCTATTTGCAAAATAGCCAGGGACTTATCGGTAAACTCTCAGCCTCATGAGTCTTGTCACTTAGAGCTTACAGTAACCCTCTGGGCCGGTTTCCACATTTATTTCATCCACACTTGAACCAAAATTTTGAAGACCATACTCCTCACAACGAGGCATGTTCTGAAGATCTATCCATTTGTTGATAAAATTAGGATAATTTTCGATAGTAAACCAAATTTAAATAAAGATTATAAAAAAAACCACTGTAAAAAATAATTATAAAAAGACCGCTTTTTGTCTCGTAGGCGCCACGTCAACGAAGGCGCTGACGTGAAATAAATTTTTTTATGGGCGCAGTTTAAAACTGCGCCAATAGCATTTGTATGGGACGCAGTTCGAAAATGCGCCCCATACATTTGTTATGGGCGTAGCAAATGCGTCATTTACATTTGTATGGGGCGCATTTTGAAACTGCGTCCTATATAAATGTTATGGACGCAGTTTCAAACTGTACCATATACAATTAATAAAAACAAAATAATATGAATCATTGTCCTTGTAAGGACTTTGTTTTTTTTAGGCGCAATTGTAAACTGCGTTCCAAAAAGAAATATACTCATTTACGCGGGGGGTGGGGGGGTTATGACGTGGTTTGAAGGTGCACCCCAAAGATACACAATCATTCATGAGTATGATTTTTTCTGGGGCGCAGTTGCAAACTGCGCCCAAAAAAAGAAACATACACATCCACGGTCTGTGTTTTTTCTATGGCGCAATTTGAAGCTACGCCTCAAAAGGAAACACGATCATTCACTGCCATGTGTTTTTTCTGGGCTGCAGTTGTAAATTGCGCCCTAAAAACCCATATTCGTGAATGATTGTGTTCATTATATTAAGAGTTCAATCTCTTCCTCTCTATCTCGAATCTTACTATATGTGCTGAGCTCTCTAACGCTCTCTCAGATCTCATCGCTATTACATTCTCTGTCTTTCTCCTTCTTAATTTTCAGCCTCGCTCTCTCTCAATGTCGGGAACTTCATTTGCAGGATTGCCATTAATCGATAAAATTAAGAGGCGGATCTCTTACACCGTGGTGAAATCTGTATATACGATGATAGACTACTCTGGTTACGAAGACATTCTCTATCGATTACGATGAGGTATGAACTAGCCGATGAAGATCAATCGTGAAATCTTGCGGCTCTTGCAATTAGCCGTATTGGATGCGCTTCCGTCTCCCCCTGAAGAAGTAACTCATCACTACCATGGGGAAGCAAATCGCCGTCTCCACTTCTTTCATTCTATGTTTTCTTTCAGATCGCAATATTGAGTACTTCGCAAGCTCTCTTTACCGCGTCTTTATGCACCGTCGGATTTTGAACCATCTCGAACTCACTTGAGATACTGCGTTAGGTGATGAAGCCATTGATGCAATTACATAGCGGATTAATTCTGTTGCTGCGGAGCTAAGTAACGTAGAAGATTTATTTTTAAAATTTTAGTAATGAATTATGGCGCTGTTACTGTTTTTTTTTATCTATTTTGTTTGCATCATTCTCGTGTATATTGTGGATGGATGTACCATGCATTTGTAATATATCGTGTACGAACACGTGTTTGTATGATTCAAAATTTGAATTAAAATGAATTAAAGTGTTGTTTTGTAAAGAAATAATCGGGAAAAATCGGACAGCGCCTCCTTTGTAAATTTTGAATAAAATTCATTTACAAGCATAGTAAAATAATAGTATCCATGGATGTAGTTAACTCAACGCCCAAACGGCGAAGACACAATTCACGCATAATATACGACACCCAAACAGCGAAGAACAATAAGCTGAAAATAATAAACAATGTAAAATAAATAACAAATTCATCGCAATACAATACAACACGAACACTCATGACAATCTAACGAAGTCGTCGCACCATCCCAGGTGTCCTCCTCTTTGCTACAGGACGTCGAGACTATGACGGTCGGGCTTCGGCGGCGGCAGGCGGCTGAGACGGCTCTAGCTGTGATGGTCCATGCTCGTACTCATCGGAATGCTGAGACAGCGTTGGCTGTTTCCGTCTATGTCGTGCATACGTGATAGGAATGGCAAGTGCGGACACAGTTGGTGGAAGCATGGATAGCGGGGGCACTGGTGGTGTAAGGATGGGTGGCGGAGGCACGGGTGATACAGGCATAGTCGGTGGACGTGTGAATCCGTGCCTCGTCATCACACTCCTGATCAGGGACTTGATATTCATAAAGCAGCTCGCTGAGTTTCTGGTGCCACTAATACCCTCATCAGCTATATCCTCCAACGCGTAAATGGTATAAACCTATTAATGGTAAATAAAATAATGAATTTTATATAAAAAAAAATTTAGTTTTAAAAGATTTGATATAAATTTACCAAATCTCTCTCTATCAGTCATCGAGGCGTATATGAGGTGGGCGGCGATATGCAATTATAACCGGGTGGTGGTATATAAGAACCGCACAAAAATTTATGAATACTTAGTAACTATAGCATACCTCCACTATCACCAAATAGTGATCCACTAAATGTATATGTGGTAGAAAGATATGCAAGGTAATATTTATTCCGTAAACTGCCAATTCATTGACGTTCTGCTTGATGTGCCTTCACCTACGTAATTTTGATCTATAAACTATTCATCATTGGTGGGAGACATAAATCCGGTAGAATCATCATTCATATTGAGCATGTGTATTATTTCTCCTTGTAGGTATTGTTCGGATGCTCGAAAAGAAGGATCATGCACTTCGGAATAAGGTTTGGGCAGTTGAGTGGATGTTAATATCTCTTTCTTCACAAACAACACGATCGATTTCGATTCCGATGCAAGCATGACTTGTGTATCCTCATCATCGGATACTTCAGTGGCGGTATATTTATGCTCCGTCGGCCATTTACATATTAAGGAGATATTGAACTCTAATGAATTGATTTTGGTAGCTTTGTACACTACCTGGCACAACTCGTTGTATGTGTTAGACTTCTTAACTCTAATCATCTTAGTTTTTTCCAATCGTTAATTGCCCGCCGAAATAGCAAATTAGATAGATGCAATTATCCGTCATTTTTCCACCTGCTGGAAATATTGACACGTTTTAAGAGTTCTCACCGAACAACCTACATTTTTATCTTCACGATTATACTCAATTAATTACATAACATTACAATAAAATCCATATTTATAGCATGTAAAAAGGTAAGAACTTGTATCCTATTCATCGATCCGTCATAAGTAAAATTGAGGAAAACCACTAATATATATCCAATTTGTTCGAATTGTGTCACGCCCCGCTTCCCAGTAGACGGAAGCAGGTATGCGAAGAGACCCGCGACGTATTTATTTCAAGAAGATCATTTCTCGGAATAAATACGCTAAGCGTAAATAAACAATATAAAATGACAAGATAATAAACATGAGATTAAAATTTTAACAACTTTATTTACATTCAACTTGATTCATATACAATACATGATTTTTAACTAAAAGAAAATATAAGAATTGAAATGCCTAAACAGGTGGCATACATAAACAGAGAAAATGTAACTAATCTAGGCCTGGGTCTCGGTCTGATGGTGCTCTTTTTCTGAGATATCTACCTCTTCAGTCTCCACAGTATCTGATGAACATTCCAAGAAAACAGAGAAGGATGGAATACTGGTCAGCGAACTTTTGCTCGGTAAACCCCAAGGAAAGGAAGTGAAGTATAAAGTGAAATGATAAGGTAAAAATATATTATGAATAATTGAGTATGAAGTATGCTGTGTCAGCATGTTGTTTAATGTCAACTTGGCAGGTTTGTTTAGCATGCGGTTTTATTGTAATACATGTGAACAAGTATGGTAATATATGAGGAGTAGATAAACATGATAGCATGAACATGGCAAACCAAACGTAACATGGCCGTGTAGTGTAAGATGGTGAACAAGCAGTGAATATAAGTGACTTATCAGGTCTTTACTTGGGTATACTAATTTTAACGTAAGTTCAAGGGTGAATGTCAACCAATCTCAAGAGTGTTCTCAAACCCAACAAGCTGTAATCCAGGGGTAAGAAACCACAGGCCCGATCAAGTGTTAGTAACGGGACTTCAAGCTAGTGTTGAAGTATTCCAAACTCAACAGGCTGTAATCCAGGAGCAAGAAAACACGGGCCCTCATGATAGCTTGCTTGTATTAATAGACATGGATTCATGATCAAGTGGGACTCCTGAGATTTCGTTGGATTCACGCATGAACTACCCCAGCACCCGTATATGCTAAGTTACATTTAAATTTACAGGCCTTACTCGAATCCATGAATATATCAAGTGACCAGATAAAGTTCATGTCGATATCGAGTATTCATGTCAAGTATTCTTGTATTCATATCAAATTGTATTCATGGTTCGAGTTAAGTCGAGTCATGTTTGCATGTTGATATTGTCTTGGTATTTAGGTTCAGTTTCAAGTATGCATGCTAGACTTTGGGTTCATGTTTGGCTTAGATTCTGACTTGAGTTTGGATTTAAGTTCATGTTTGGTTTTAGATTCAGGTTGAGTTTGGATTTAGACATGAATTATACTCAGACTTGAGTCAGACACTTTAAACTGATTTATATCTTGAATTAGGTTTGGGAGTTATCCGTAACTGCTGCACATAGACGGCAGGATTTGTGTCTTTTTCCGACATAATTATCATTGATAACACCGTTAAGTTTTCTACCTTAAATAGGTAAGCACTCACTTTCTCCAGCTCCCTAGGGCTCAAGAGAATTGGTCCCGTTTAAACCCATATTTACTAAAGTCCTTAAATATAATTTTATATAACTCCAGTGGGTTTTATGAAAAAATATTTTTAATATAGTTTCAAAATAATCTCGAAAAATTATTTATATTCTTTAGGGTTTCCATGGATATGTATTTTAAGAATGCGAGGCATTTTAGTGATAAATATCTTAACTTAAATAGTTCAAGATATTTTATTGTAAAGCTTGACTTGTATTGATATCTTGAGGGTATTTTGATGAAACTTATGAATTTTCCTCTTTAGAAAAAAATGTAAATTTGTTATATTTTGAAAATATATGTATTTGTAATATTTATATAATTATATAAAAATTAATTTTATTATTAAGTAGAAAATTGCGTTTTTCTTAAAAATCGTATTAAAAACTTTTAGAGATCGAATGCTCCGTGAGGAGATCCACATCTCGCTCTACTAGCCTAAGAATATACGATAATCCACACCATCCAATAGCGAATTCCCTAAAAAGGGTTGTAGAGACATAATCACAAAGAATTTAATAATACAATTAAAAAGAAAACCGGGTTTTTATAGTCGATAGTATTTTAATGAAATATTGTATTTGCCACGGAAATATTTCTAAAGGTATGATTAAGCAAAATAATAAAATATGGTAAATACAAAGTTCATGGTATTTAAATGTAAAACTCAATTTAAAGTTATTTAACATGATGATTTAGACTGAAGTTGTTTCTAATTATTAGTTTCATGATTAACAAGTAAGGTGTAGGAATATGCATGAGCAAGGCTTAAGAAATAGTGTAGTTTCTAGGGTTTTATAATAAGATATTGGTATAACTCCACTAACCGACATGTTTTATGAAAAGAGACTTTTAGAGAAGAGAGAAAGGATTAAAAGGGACTTACCGTTGGATTTTGTTAAGAAGAGAGAGAGGAAGAGGTTGAGGTCGTCATGGCGTCGCGGGATCGCCGGAATTCGCTTCGATCCTCGCCGGAAGTTGATAGCTTGCTAACTCCACTTTTACTCCACTCGTACTTGAGAAAATTTAAAAGTTTTGACTAGAATTTTCAGAATGAAGATGGGCTAGGGCATGGGATAGTATTTATAGTGTAGAATTAGGGTTTTGGGATTGAAAGAGTGGATTAAAATGCATTAAAATTGGATTTAAAGGTGAAATTAAAGTCTCTATTTAATTTCAGAAAAATCAAACAGTGCAGGGGTGATGGGGGTAGGCCAAGGGTTTTGTGTGCAAAACACAAACTTCATTGGGTACGGGGGACCCGTCGGCGCCGGCCCTAGGGCATATCTCGCCGGCCAAGTTGGTGAAGGGTGCCGGTGGATCTTTGCCACGTGTCCTACTCTGTGTACACAATATTTTGCACATGTTTGTTTTTCTTGGCTTTTCGTTTCTATGTGCATTGCACGTGTAAACTTTTAGCCTTCCAAAAAATTTAAAAGAAAATTCAGCAAAAATAATATGTGCGTGAGGGGATTCGAACACAGGGGCTACGTCACAGCAGTGTAAGGCTTTACCAGTGAGCTACAAGTGGCTTCTTGCTGTTCTTAAACAAATTTAATTTATAACTTGTACTCAGGCTAAGGAACTCCTTTCTGTACTTTAAAAAAGAAAAATTTTGTACAAAAAATTCAGAGTCGTTGCATTCTACCCTCCTTATAAAAATTTCGTCATCGAAATTTTTAGAACGAAGTTGTAACATATCCAAAAAAAAATTTAATGACAGCGGTGGTGGAAAAACTACTGAAAGTGCATGAAAATGTTTGAAAGAACGAAAAGATGTAAGAGTTTGAAATGGCTGAAAAGATATGAAGGGGTTTACCAGTATTACCTTGACCTATATCCTCGGTTTCCACGGCCGCCAAAGTGTAAGACCGACGTCTCGGCACATTTCTATGTGCATGCCGGTACATCGATGGCTGACGAGGTAAAGATGGTCTACATGGAGGTAGTGCAGGAAGAGCTAAATGAGTAGGTAGAGCTTGGATAGCTGGTTTAGCTGCGTGAATAGGGCCAGTTCGGTTGTGTGGGCACGTTCCTATAGTATGTGAGGATGATCCACATATCAGACAAAGACCGTTTGCTCGACGGCAATCCTTGACTTAGTGTCCAGTCCTCTTACAATAGATGCAGAAGTTCGGTTCAGTCTCAGAAAATGATCCTTCTGACCGCATAGCCGGCGCTGGGAGAGTTGGCTTAGAAGAGGCTCCTCCAGCAATCTGATTGGCGGAACGTTTCATACCGACCAACTGTGGCATTCTCTTCTTCTTAATAACAACTTCATAGCGACGGGCTGACTTCAAAGCTGCTTCATACGTTAGATATTCCCCTGTTGCTAGGGCAGCCTGGATCTCAGGGTCCAATTCTTGTTGGAAACGTCTAGCTCTGATTTCTGCAGTAGGGATTAGATGGGCAGCGAATCTGCTGAGCATGGTGAATTCAGCATCATACTCGTTCACTGACTTATCCCACATGGATCCTTGTTGCGGGTGGATGAATTTATGTTTCATCTCAAAGTGTGCGGTTTTTGGAAAATACTTGGCATCACAGAGATCATGAAAGGTTTTCCACTCGATTGGCTGCTCAAGGCGGCTCTCCTTGGCCTTCTACCAAACTCTGGCATTGTCGGTGAGCTGGAGTTTGGCTATTCTGACCCAAACCACTTTTGGAATTTGAGCTGCGGCTAGGTCGTCTTCAATTCTCTATGCCCATTCCTCAGACTCAAGTAGTTTCTCCTTCCCTGATAAGTTCTTCGGGTGTAAAGCCCGAAATTGTTTCGCTCCCAGTGTTTCTGCTTCAGAGCAGATGAAACTCTGTTAAAGAAGAGCAGTCTGCTCTTGCAAAATTGTGCTTTGAGCCTGCTGACCTTCAAGTAAGCTTTTGATAGCCTCCAGAAATATCGTCTGTTCTGTGAGTGAAGCAGTTACGGTAGGTGAAGGTGGTTGGATGGTAAGGGTAGGCGGCGGTGGTGTACTTCCATTGTTAGTTCTAGGGTTGCTGGGAGAATCCATCACCTTAGATAGAGAAGACAGATTAGGATAGATTCAATGGAACTTGAATTGCAAGGAATGTGAAGTTGTTGAATCTCATATTTCTTATTATATATTGCTTATGACTTCATGCAGAACCGGACCTGCATGGGCCACCAACAAAACCTGTCACGCCCCGCTTCCAAATAGACGGAAGTAGGTACGTGACGAGGCCCGAGACGTATTTATTTCGGAAAGGTCATTTTCTGGAATAAATACGCTAAGCGTAAAATAAGCAATATAAAATGACAAGATAATAAACATGAGATTAAAACTTTAACAACTTTATTTACATTCAACTTGATTCATATACAATACATGATTTTTAACTGAAAGAAAACACAAGAATTGAAACGCCTAAACAGGAGGCGTACATAAACAGAGCAAAGGTAACTGGTCTAGGCCTGGGTCTTGGTCTGATGGTGCTCTTCTTTTGAAATATCTACCTTTTCAGTCTCCACAGTATCTTATGAACATTCCAAGAAAACAGAGAAGGATAGAATGCACGTCAGCGAACTTTCGCTCCATAAGTCCCAAGAAAAGGAAGTGAAGTATAAAGTGAAATGATAAGGTAAAAGTATATTATGAATAATTGAGTATGAAGTATGTTGTGTCAGCATGTCGTTTAATGTCAACTTGGCAAGTTTGTTTAGCTTGCAGTTTTATTGTAATACATGTGAATAAGTATGGTTATATATGAGGAGTAGATAAGCATGATAGCATGAATATGGCAAACCAAACGTAACATGGCCGTGTAGTGTAAGATGATGAACATGCAGTGAATGTAAGTGACTTATCAAGTTTCTATTTGGGTATACTAATTTTAACGTAAGTTCAAGGTGAATGTCAACCAATCTCAAGAGTGTTCTCGAACCCAACAGGCTGTAATCCAGAGGTAAGGAACCACGAGCCCGAATCAAGTGTTAGTAACGGGACTTCAACCTAGTGTTGAAGTATTCCAAACTCAACAGGCTGTAATTCAGGAGCAAGAAAACACGGGCCCTCATGATAGCTTGCTTGCATTAGTAGACATGGATTCATGATCTAGTGAGACTCCTGAGATTTCGTTGGATTCAAGCATGAACTATCCCAGCACCCCGTATATGCTAAGTTACAGTTAAATTTACAGACCTTGCTCGAATCCATGAATACATCAAGTGGCCAGATAAAGTTCATGTCGATATCGAGTATTCATGTCAAATTGTATTCATGGTTTAAGTCAAGTCGAGTCATATTTGCATGTTGATATTGTTCTGGTATTCAGATTTAGTTTCAAGTATGCATGCTAGACTTTGGGTTCATGTTTGATTTGGATTCAAGTTCATGTTTGGTTTTAGATTCAGGTTGAGTTTGGATTTAGACATGAGTTAGACTCGGACTCGAGTCAGACACTTTAAACTGATTTGATCTTAAATTTGGTTTGGTAGTTATCGGTAACTGTTGCACATGGACGGCAGGATTTGTGTCTTTTTCCAAGACAATTACCACTTATAACACCGTTAAGTTTTCTATATTAAATAGGCAAGCACTCACTTTCTTCGGCTTCCTGGGGCTCAAGAGAATTAATCCCACTTAAACCTATATTTACTAAAGTTTTTAAATGTAATTTTATATAACTCGAAGGGTTTTTATGAAAAAACATTTTTAATATAGTTTCAAAATAATCTCGAGAAATTATTTATATTCTTTAGGGTTTCCATGGATGTGTATTTTAAGAATGTGAGGTATTTTAGTGATAAATATATTAACTTGAATAGTTCAAGGTATTTTACTATAAGGCTTGACTTGTATTGATATCTTGAGGATATTTTGATGAAACTTGTGAATTTTCCTCTTTAGAAAAAAATGTAAATTTGTTAGATTTTGAAAATATATGGATTTGTAATATTTATATAATTATATAAAAATTAATTTTATTATTAAGTCAAAATTTGCGTTTTTCTTAAAAATCGTATTAAAAACCTTTCAAGACCGAATGCTCCATGAGGAGATCTGCATCTCGCTCTACTAGCCCAAGGATATGCGATATTTCGCACCATCCAATAGCCGGTCCCCTAAAATGGGTTATAGAGGTATAATCGGAAAGAATTTAATAATACAATTAAAAAGAAAACCGGGTTTTTATAGTCGATGGTATTTTAATGAAATACTGTATTTGCCACAGAAATATATTTCCAAGAGTATCGTGCTATATAAACATGTGTGTATGTAAGGGGTAGATCATTACCCCATGAAGTTTTCTAAAGGTATAATTAAGCAAAATAATAAAATATGGTTGATACAAAGTTCATGGTATTTAAATGTAAAACTCAATTTAAAATTATTTAACATGATGATTTAGACTGAAGTTGTTTCTAATTATTAGTTTCATGATTAATAAGCAAGGTGTACGAATATGCATGAGCAAGACTTAAGAAATAGTGTAGTTTCTAGAGTTTTATAATAAGATGTTGGTATAACTCCACTTACCGACATATTTTATGAAAATAGACTTTTAGAGAAGAAGGGGGGGATTAGAAGGGACTTACCGTTGGATTTTGTTAAGAAGAGAGAGAGGAAGAGGTTGAGGTCGTCGTGGCGTCTCGGGATCGCCGGAATTCGCTTCGATCCTCGCCCGAAGTTAATAGCTTACTAACTCCACTTCTACCCCACTTATACTTGAGAAAATTTGGAAGTTTTGACTAGAATTTTCAGAATGACGATGGGCTAGGGTATGGGATAGTATTTATAGTGTGGAATTAGGGTTTTGGGATTGAAAGAATGAATTAAAATACATTAAAATTGGATTTAAAGGTGAAATTGAAGTTTCTGTTTAATTTCAGAAAAATCAAACAGTGCAGGAGTGATGGGGGTAGGCCAAGGATTTTGTGTGCAAAACATGGGCTTCATTGGGTACGGGGGACCAGTCGGCACCGGCCCTAGGGCATATCTCACCGGCCAAGTTGGTGAAAAGTGCTGGTGGATCTTTTCCATGTGTCCTACTCTGTGTACACAACATTTTGCACATGTTTGTTTTTCCTGATTTTTCATTTCTATGTGCATTGCACGCGTAAACTTTTGGGTTTCCAAAAAGTTTAAAAGAAAATTTAGAAAAAATAATATGTGTGTGAGGGGATTCAAACACAGGGGCTACATCACAGCAGTGCAAGACTTTACCAGTGAGCTGCAAGTGGCTTCTTGTTGTTCTTAAACAAATTTATTTTATAACTTGTAGTCAAGCTAAGTAACTCCTTTCCGTACTTCAAAAAAGAAAAATTTTGTACAGAAAATTCTGAGCCGTTACAAATTGCTTGCTACTACAAAATTTTAACCAAATTTTTAAAAATTATTTTTAAATAAAATTAGGGCTTAGTTAACTTTCAAGATGCTCACAATGGTAATGATGATGGCGAGGATGAAGGCGATTGTTCGTCCGTGAATTTCCAACTAAATCTGCACAAGCGAGAGAACGTGTGATACAACCTGAAAAATGCACGCGACTGGCACTTGAATCATGTGAAGTCTATAGGACTCCACCTAATTCATGCAAGCCAAAAGTCCAGAAATCTAAACCTTTTTAGGAAAAATAGTGTAGGTGAAGTTTTGAAATAACGGTATAATGAAATCAAGTTCTTACTTTAAAACATAAGTTATATTCTATAAAAATGCAATGTTTTATATCTATCTTGAAAACATTTTTGTCATTTAAAATTTTGGCAGAACCTCCTTTGTAATTTTTAACCCGAAAACGAATACATGCAATAATAAATATAGGCCTCCCCAAACGGGAGCTAGCTCTTCGCAAATTGGCGGAAACAACCACGCAATAATATAAATATACAACGCCGAAGGAGGGGATCAAAACACGGAAAGAAAACAAAGAAACTAAGCATCATCAAGAAACCAGAAAAACAATAATAAATACATGAGCGTGCCTCTAAGGCCGAAAGAATATATAAACTGCGATTCTAAGTGTACGAATATACATAGTCTGGTTGATGGAGGTGAGCTGCCAACTCGTGAGTAGAAAACATCACCGAGTAGAAACTGAATGTATGACGATCTCCTAAGTCATACAATAATATGGTAATAATAATAACACGATAGTATCGAGTAATAGCAAAGGTAATAAAAGGCATATGTGTAATATCAAGTACTCGTGTCCATATCACAAATTAACTACATGTCATGTGTATCATGTATAATTGCATCATCCAACGTGTGTCCAGCAACGACACACAAAAATCATGATAAAACCCGAGTGCCAAGCATCGACACTCGAAAATATCATGAAAACCGTGTCCATCAGCGACACATAATCCTCATATCAAGGGCTCCGTCAGTCCAGATCGGCCCATGTCCATCTGATCTCACGACTACGGTATGTATCCTCCGGATATCCGCCGCGCCAAGCTATCACCAGTCGGTAGTGCTCCCCTGCCAGGCTCAACATCTCTCTATACGGCCTTCTTGTCCCGGGGTACCGCACCAGGTCCACTATGTACCCACAGTCGGTGCCTCCTCTCTCCTCAAATCGGGTATGCAATATGGCTCAAGAACGGAGAAAACTCGTGGTGGACGCCACACATCATATCAAGGAAAAATGCATTTTTCTTTTAAAATGATCATAAGTTTTCAAAATTCGCATGTGGTTTCCCAAATTCCGAAATCTCATGAAAAAACGGAATCTCATAATCATAAGCTGATAACGAAACAATGAATACCGGCATAAAGCCAATCTACAGTGCATAATTACCAGAATGCATGTATATGAATGCATGTGATATCTAAGTAAGAAATGCAATATCTAAACTAGCATGTGAGATCATAAATGCTAAACAATACAATTAACTACAAGCTATCAGGTTATACAAGTGAAGCAACGTTTTCTAATGTGTACGTGATATGGCAATTACCGATGATGATGTGTATGAACCGGCAAGCAATTGTACGTGCAACATACGCATCATCGATAATGGTGCAGGTGTCGTAGCAGGCGAGATCATAACGGCTAACAAAAACATATATCTACAATGCAATGAGAATAATATGAGCATAGCAGAAAATAAACATTAAAAGCAACAATATAATATATATATCTATATACGAGCCATACGGTTATAGTATTTGAAATAGAACGAATCGTTGTTTTTAGAAAAGTAGGGGCTCCGGTGTTTTTTAGAAAAGATATGTCTTTTGAAAATCCGTAGCGTCCCTCGGATTGTCTTTTAGAAATACCCACTATTCGTTAGTTTGAAAATAGGAATGACTCTAAACCTATTCTGATATTTACTTAAGTAACTAAAAGACGAAACTACAAGCCGGGTCGAAAGCGATAAGAAATCTATAATATTTTCCGAATCGATATATCTAGTAGTCGGCGATCCAGCCTCATAACATCATGTATGGTATAGTCTATCGTACGACATTCTCGAGTCAAGAGTACGGATCAATTATCATATACATATACCTCGTAAGGTAAAATCCATCGTAAGGCATCCTCAAATTGAAGGTACGGGTCGAATATCATAATATATCATATATAGATCATAGTTCGTACAGTATCATTCGTTGTACAATATTGCCATGCCCCGCTTCCTAGTGTACGGGCAGAGAACGCGATGAGGCCGCTACGCATTTACTCAGAAGTAAACACGCTAAGCGTATCTAAGCAATATAAAATGAAATATACACAAGAGGCAAGATGCAAATGAACAGCAACTTTATTTATTAAACATTCTTTTTATAATACAAAGGAAAAGTAAATATATAGAATGAAATCGATGCCTAAACAGTGGCATAACAGAAATGAAAATATATACAAGTAAACTAAAGCTCTGGGTCGTAAGCTATCTGATCCAAGTCCTCGTTGGTGGGCTCTGTCTCCAGAAGGTCTGGTCGACCTGACAACATTTCAAAAAAAGAAGAAAAGGAATATCGTCAGCGAACAACCGCTCGGTAAGTCCCAAAGAATATGTATAGACGGAATAGACAGAAGGAGAATGTAACTTTTAAAGTTGTATTATATTGTTAACGCTGTTGTTTGTAGCTTGGTACATAAGATGCCAGTGTATACGAGAGGAGTCCAACTTACACCGTGGACTTTGGTAACCCGTAGTACAAGGCTCCGTCGAAAATACCACAGAACAACGGCATGGATGTAATTACGTCTTAGTGACCACCTCGTGCCACCTTTAACATATTCCGTACCAATCTACCCCTTATAAACCCCGTAATATTTAATGTATTGATTGTACCGATTGTATTTTATTGTCTATAGTAAATGGAAGACTTACCGAAACCATGATATCGGTAAATGGAATAGATGTAAATAGAGAGTCATGTAGACGGAGTATATCCATGGCCCGGTTCGGTCAGTATAGATTGATCTAAATTGAATAGTCGGATTTATGTTTGAATTGTAGTTTTATACTTGAATCATATTCAAGCCAGGTTGATTAGATTGAGACCCAGTCAGAGTCAGACACTCTAAAAAAGAAATTGAAATCCTGAATTAGTTTTGATATTATCGGTAACTGCTGCACATGGACGGCAGGATTTGTGTCTTTTTCCAAGACAATTACCATGTTAATAACAACGTTATTTAGATTGTCTACCTTAGATAGGCAAGCACCTATATTGTAACATTTTAAAAATTAAATAAATAAATAATTAAATAAATAAAATCCTTTAGGTGAATTTTCTGATAATCGGTAAAATAAACCGTATTTTCCGTAAAACTTAACTATAATTATTTTTCAATATAGATTTAAATATGCCTATTTTAACTATGTAATTACTAGTAAACGGTGTTTATTTAGTGACTTATAAATTATTAGTTTACTAAAATATTTTCCGTAATTAATTAAATTCAAATATTTACATAAGCTTTGAAATATACATTAAATTAGTGTAAATTACAAAATTTGAAATGGGTTAATTACAAAATTATGTACCATGACACACTAAATAAAATATAACATGTTGCTTTGAAATGATTTGGAATTTTCATGAGGGTTCTAGATAATTATAGAATGAGTTATTGGAAAAAGGGAAAAAAAAATAAACTAATTAATTAAAAGAAGTGTTTATTTTTAAGTCTCCACACTCACCCACAAACCCCACACTCTCTTTTTCTCCCTCTCCCCATGTGTGGCCGAACCTTGGCAGCCCCCCCTCACATTTGGTTCATCTAAATTGACTTCTAGAATCTAGGATTAATTAAAAATGAAAAAAAAATGAGATAAATGAGAAATGACTTAAAAGAAGAATAATTGGGGGAAACTTCTACATGAGTCTACACACCTCTCTCCCTCTCTTTTCCTACATGAGGCTCTGGCCGAACCAGGTCCCCCCTCCCAAATACTTCCTTCTTCAATTTTTATTCAAAAGTCTCCAAAATCTATCAAAAATCAACACAAACCATCATTAATTCAACATTTAACCTTCACCCAATTTTCTTTTGCCCAATCTAGCAAGGATCTTGGAGCAAGAGAGTCACTTTGGGAGGCTAAGATTGCATGGTTAATCTCATGTTGTGGAGGTATAATTTTAATCCTATAGTTAATTTGTGGGTTAGTTATCTTAAATTAGCTAATTAGGTGTTTAATTATGGTTTTAAATTTGCAAGTTTAAAATTCAAGAAAGGGTTTCTAAATTCAAGTTAGGGTTTTTGCAATGTGTTCATGATTATATGGCGTAATTAAATAAGTTAAGACATAGAAAACTTAAATTAGTTGCAAATTTGTAAATTGTTGTATTTAAATTGTTGTAATAGGTTTTTTTTTTTGGCTAACTAGGTTTTTACAAAATATATATATCGGTGAGACAAAATTCTAATTGGGGTTCTTATCATTAGATTATGGTGTTAATGAGGAGAGTAACATGTTAATTGAATGTGAAACATAATCTAGTTACTAATTGTTAGCTTTTACTTTAAAAATTGTGATAAATATGCTATTTTGTAAACTAGGTTTTTGAAATTTATTTAAAATGTGGGATTAAAAATCTAGTTAGGGATTTAGCACATCCTTAAGGTTTCATTGAGTGGTTTAACAATTTAAAATATGCAAAATCAAGTTTAGTTGTGGAATTGTGAATTTTGGCTTAAAAGGTGTTAAATTGGGCTAAATTTGCAAACTAGAATTTTCAATTTAATACAAATTAGTGTGATAAAAATATAGTAATGATTTGTATGATTTAGTGTATATTATGGCCATTAGTTTCGTTTAAACATCAAGTTTTGAAGTGAAAAGGTTAATTGACGGTTTCTAGGTTTTCGGAAATAAACCGATTTAAATTATTTTGAGTTTTCGATAAATTGCAATCTATTGTATATTATAACTAGTAAGTTTTGGAACTATGATTTGTATGTTTGGGTTTTTCTCGAACAATCGGCGTTTGTACGCCGATGTCGAGGGCTATTTAGTTATTTTGCATGAGCGGGTCATGGGTTTTAACCTATGCGCGTTTCGTGCGTCGTTTTGGTTTTATCCGCGATTCAATTTACGATGTACATATATGTTTGCGTATAGGTACCCCTCACGTGGACTTCGGACGATGACGAAGAGGATAGCGGCATCGACTTCGGCAGACAAGGGCCAGGTGAGTAGACATATATCTACGGGGGAAGTCGGGTGGATGGCGTTTAGCACCCCCGCAAACGTAGAATAGGGATATTACTTACTGTCATTAGGAAGTCGGACGTGACCTTAGATTCTTGGCGAATAGGGTCCTATTAAAGACTTTAGGTTTGACTAGACTGATTTAGAAAGACTTAACCAGAGGATGAATGCCTTGGAGGGAATTCGTAGGTTTCAGGTAGACACACACACACACACACATTTGACTTGGTGTGTGTGTGTGTGTGTGTGTGTGTGTGAATGTGTGTAGGTTTCTATATATATATATATACATATATATATATATAACTGTTCCCCTCCGAAAGACGGCGCGACACCGCGTCTTGCCTGAGATTCGGGGCAGATGCTAATAGGTGCTATCCGTCCACCTCTCCGAAGATGCCAAGTTGATTTATGGCACCACGTATCGAAGGTTTAGACGGATGCGTCCGATGTAGCAGACTTCATCAGATTCCCCCTCGTTTGAGGGGTTTTTGATTGTGGGGACGCTCTTCCCTGCAGGCGCAAGCCCCTGCAGTTAATTACGCTAGCGCATTGCGGTAACAACTTTCTCCTTCTCCAGATGGTCACTTCGTGTCGTGGGTGTCTGTTTTGTATTTTGTTGCCCGTGGATTGTTTACGGAGACTGAGTTATGTCGTCGCCCGTAGGGCGTGGACTAGTCCAAATCCGTATTATCTTAGATTTGGGTTTGGGGGGGTTTTGGTTTGAGGATACGTCAGCCCTACTCGAGGCTAAGATCAACTCAAACGTTTGTTAAGGATACGTTAGTCTAACTTTGTAACTAAGATCAATCTTAACGGGATCGTTTAGATCCGACAAAAGAGCGTTTGGACTCCAATGTTCCAGTTTAGGGACATAGTGGTCCATGAATGTGTGGCCGTCGGGACCCGTCACCTCTCTGACGACGTTGAAGGATTACAACGACGGATGTCAGAGGAGTTCAAGGATGTACCCTCGAGCCAGAGTTAATTGGGGGGATTTATAGTCCACTCTGTTTGAAGGTTTAAGGATACGTTAGCCATCTTTGAGGCTAAGATCAACTTAAACGGGACCGTTTAGATCCGACAAAAGAGCATGCGGGGCTCTATTATTCTAGTTTAAGGACATTACGGTCCATGGGTAGTTTAAGGACATTGCGGTCCATGGGTAGTTTAAGGACATTGCGGTCCATTGTTAGTTTTAAGACATCTCGGTCAAGGTTGAGGACGTCGTAGTCCATGGGTTTAAGGACCCCACAGTCCATTGTTAGTTTTAAGACATCTCGGTCAAGGTTAAGGACGTCGTAGTCCATGGGTTTAAGGACCCCACAGTCCGGTATGTGCTCTGGATGCTTCACACGGGTTCACTGCCGCGCTTGGCGAGGACCAGGCTCCGCTCTGGACGTTTTCCACGGGGTCAAAGAGTGACATTATCCGCGTTCCACGTAACCAGGAATTTGCATTAGACATGAGTTTAAGGACCCCACAGTCCATATCAATGTGTGGTCGTCGGGACCCGTCACCTCTTTGAAGGCATTGAGGGATTACAATGCCAAGTATCAAAGGAGTGAAGAGATGTACCCTAGAACCGGAGTGGATTAAATAGCCCTTGGCCCAATTTGGGGTCAAGACGAATTAATTATGTTATGAGTCCATTGGACCAGTTAATCACAAATTGAGGACTTATGGCCATCTTGGGCTAAGTCCAATCAGGAGAGGCTTTGCCTCCATCCATTTAAGCCAATTGGGCCAAAGCCTAGTGTTAAACACTACAGAGCAGTCAGTGTTGAACACTGGGAATGGGGTTGACAAGTTAGTGTTTAACACTAAGAGAATATTTGGTGTTGAACACCAGCAACAATGCTTTTTCAGGTTAGTGTTAAACACTAAGGTAATCAGTGTTGAACACTGCAAACGAAGATCTCAGATTAGTGTTTAAACACTAAGGTAATCAGTGTTGAATACTGCAAATAAAGCTTTTTAATTAGTGTTGAACACTAAGGCCCAACAGTGTTTTAACACTAGGTTCGAGAGTTTTAGTTTAGTGTTTAAACACTAAGGTAAGAGGGGTCACGTGGCAGCACGTGAGAGCGCCCTCCCTTCATTTGTTCTGCTGAGATTATCGCGTCTTCAGAGCATTACGTGCCATCACGTGATGGGCATTCAAATGCCTATGTATTAGAGCTTCTGCCGAGGATCACGTGGGTCACGTGGGGTGCTACCTCAAAGGGGCTTTCTGTAGATCTCTTGGGGGGTCGCGTGATGACACGTGACCCTGCCTCCATGTATTTTGTTTAGAGGCTTTGTTAATCTTCTTTCAGGAATTAAATTCCTCGAACTATAAATTTCAGAGGAATTAAATTCCTACTTCCTTTCGAAGACTTTGTCTTCTGGAATAGAGTTTAACTCTGAATTTTCTGTAGGAATTAAATTCCTCATATACGTGAAGGGCTGAGTAGGGTTAAACCCTAATAAAAGTTTTTAAGGAGTTTAAACTTCCATCCTCTGTATGATTAAGGGAATTAAATTCCTGCTGTTTCAACCGAACTAGGTTCTTAATTAGGGTTAAACCCTGTTTCTTTTTTGTTCTGGAGGAATTAAATTCCCATAATATAGGGTCAAGCCCTCCTTTTATTTTAAAGGAATTAAATTCCTATAGTTCTGTGAGAATTAAATTCTCGTGCTTGCATTCCTTCTCCATGTTTTGGATCTGCATGGCAGGATCTCAACCCATTGAGAATTAAATTCTCAACCTTAAGGGGAGATGTGCACTTTGCAGATCCTCCATCAAAGAGAGAAGAAATATGTTCTTCTGTTTTTACATTATCAGAGTTAAACTCTGTTGAGAATTAAATTCTCTTTCTTTCAAAAGGCCTTCCCTTTCTTACCTAGGGTTTTTCGCAGAAGATCCGAGTCTTTTCAAAGTATCAAAGCTCTTCTCCTTTTTTCTTTTTTCTTCTCTGCGCATCTATCTCTTTCTCTGTGTCTCTTGGCTCCTATTTATAGGAGAAGCAGCCGAATCAATCAGTTTTTGACGAATCTTCATGAGAGATTTGATTTGCATTCATCATTTATTTTGGACCTTTGGATTATTAGGTGAATTTTATTCACCATTGGATTTTAAATCCAGAGATTCTCCCTTGTTATTTTGGTTAGATTTAAAGGGGAAATCTTTCCAAACCCGAGATTTTCCCATAGATAGATGATATTTCATCACCTCTGAATCTTTAATTTGATTGGTTCCAGATAGTTGCTTTCCTTTGGAAAGATTTGAATTTCCTTCAGAATTTAATTCTGTTAACACAATGGGCTTTGAAAGCCGGTCACGTGTGACCACGTGACCCATGGTCACGTGTGAGCACGTGACCCCCTTTGGCATGAGCCTTTTCCTTTCTTTTGCGCTCTGTCTTCTGATCGTTGCTTAAGCGTCACGTGCTACCACGTGACCCCTGGTCACGTGTGAGCACGTGACCCTTGTTTGAACTCTCTTTCTTCGGTTCTTCTGGAGAACGAGTCTGCTGTCTTGAACGTCACGTGCCAACACGTGACCCTGGTCACGTGGGAACACGTGACCTCTTCTGAAGCCTTTTCTTGACTTGATCAGAGAACTTGTGTGCCTTTGACGCTTGCATTTAAATGTCACGTGTCGCCACGTGACCCTGGTCACGTGGGAACACGTGACTCTTTCTGAAGCCCATTTTCTTCAGCGTAGTCAGGAAACTGAACTTGACTTGATGATCCCTTTTAGGTGTCACGTGCCAACACGTGACCCCCTTTTTGAAGCTTTTCCCAGAAGCTTTCCTGATTTTAAATCAGGAAACAAATGCCCCCACAGCGTTGTTCTCACGTGTCTGCACGTGAGTGCAACGCTGTCACCTCTTGTGACCGTTGGATTCCTCTAGGGATCTGGGGAGACGAAACGTTTCCATTGCCTTCTATAAATACCTCTGTCTCTTCATAGGAGCCTTCACTTTGCCCATCTTCTTCTTCTGAGAACTTTTTATGAGAATTTAATTCTCTTCTTCCAGAGCTTAGTTCTCTGTTTTAAAATATTTTCAGAGTTTAACTCTGCTCAAAAGGAATCCTTTTTCCTCAGGTAATGTTCTTGGACAACGATGGACCTTCACATTTTCCTGGATTTTAAATCCAAAACAAGGGTTTTTACCCTTCTTTCTTCATATTTTCCATAAGAACATGAAACTGTTTAATCTTTCAACTGTAGATCTCTTAGGGTTTAGATGATCTTTGGAGAGATGATGATGGCGGTTCAAATCCATGGAATTTAATTCCATCCAAAAATGTTTTTGGGAATTTAATTCTCTTTTCTTAATAAGGAATTTAATTCCAACGAAGAACTCGATTTCTTCACACAGAGGCTTCCTGGGGTCTCTTGGCCCGAGGTTGTTCTTCCTGCAATTAATGCAATGGGGGCTTTGTAATGATGTCTTTTTGTGTGAATTCAATTCCTTTGATTTTATTGGATCCACTGTAGAGCCCGAGACAGATCCTGTTGGGGGGATGTGCATGGCCATCATTTTTATTAAATGAGGATATTCCCTTTTGTTTTATTGTAACTGTTTGGTCTCATTATTAATGAGCCGTCATCCGGATTCTGTGGGGCCCATGTGTTTTATAGCCAATGGTCCCAGGAAACTTTGCTGTTGCTTTCTCCCACTAGTCTTCATGTTCATGCATGAGTAAACATCGCTGACTTTCCTATTAACGGTCTTCTTTTGTTGGATTTCAGGTGCGATGGCTTCTGCTCCACGCTTTCCCTTTTCTCGCTCGGAGGCGGCTTTTCCTCAGTCACCGTCTGATGAGGAAGCGATGGCGATGATTCGGGCTCATGACCCGAACTGCACCAACCTCCTTCAGTGGGGGTCTTGGTATAGTCAGATTATTCAGGGTCGTCGGAGTTTTCTTTGCGCGGTGCCAACGGAGCCTACTTTCCCCTTTTTACCGATGGATCCTCCAAGGACAGCTTTTGCTGTGGAAATGCCCAACTGGACTCCAACGGGGAGGCTTGAGCCTTCGACGACCGGTATTCCGAACCATCCGATTCCGGCCATAGACATACTGGGGCGGCGTATCTGCCAGGGTGAGGCCCACCCATGGGGGCAAATTTATAAGATAGGGCTCACTCCCAGGCATCCTACGGGCTACCTTCTCTGGGCTCGCTACATCCTTTCCGCCCATCGGGCGCGGTTGCAGAAAGTTGGGCTTTATCAGGCCATATATGCGTCACTGTTCCATTACAAGTCCCCGCATGCCTGGTGGGTCAAGGCGTTTTTGAACCAGTGGAATCTTCCCACTAATACTTTTCTTCTGGGGGATCGCGAGGTCTCGATCTCTCTTGCAGAATTTTATGAAATCTCAGGATTGCCAATCAGGGGCGCACTGTATGAGGAGTTGTTGCCTTCTGACGAATATGTCTTCGAGCCCGAGTCTGCACCGATTGACGGCCTGTCCGCTGAGAATGCTGTTCGCCATAAGCGCCCCAGCTTGATCAAGGCGCTGGGTATTTTTGATCAATTGTTCACTGAGTCTGAGGAGCAGGGTGTTACTTTTAAAAGCTTCATTTCCTGCTTCCTTCGTGAGGATATCATATCGAAGACTGCTCCGAAGTTTGCTAACATCAGAGACCCCTTTGGGTTTGGTCCGAAGAAGCTACCGACTGCTGAATCGGACCTGCCACAGTATTATATTCCCATCGTGTCGCCGATGTCTTTTGAGTCCGTTGCAGCACCTGGTATGGATGAGGAAACATTCTTTGTGGGGTTTGTCAGCGTTTGGCTTAGCTGGTTCGTTATCCCCATGCATCGCCGCTTCATGAGAGCCTCGGTCATCTACCCGGCTCATCGTATTGCTGAGGGGACGCGGTTGGCCATCGGCATCCCGGCCTTGGCACACCTCTATAATGGATTGGGCACCGCAGCTAATACCTCTACGCCTGGCGTGGATGTGGTGAACTTTTCGCTTCATTATTTCACGTCCTGGATCGAAATGCATGTATTGGGGGCGTTCGCCATGCATCAGAGGCCCTCATTTTACGATGCCTACCCCTTTCCACGACTTATGCGGCTAGTGGATGCTTCTGCCTCCGACCCGACTCAATTCGGGGCCATTCGGGTGCTAATTTCTCCTCATGCCACCGCTGGCGGGTTGGTTTTTACTGATCGGGTCTTGTCTACTCCTTCGGGTCCCGTCCAACAACTCTGGGACCAGTCGAAAGACAACGCACCTTCTCTGAAGCCCCGGGAGGCCACGCATTTGTATGCAATCAGACCGGGTTACTTGGTGTTTCGCCAGGACAATGCGGCTCTTTTCATGCGGTACAATCCGCATCGATTTGCCCGGCAGCTCGGGTACGACCAGGGTGTTCCTTTCGAGGCTTTTATGGTCGCCCCGATCCCTTCGCTTGATGCTGTTCGCGATGCTGCTCATCATTTTATGAGGCTGAACACCGGCTCTTATTTCATGGTCCCTGAATCTGAGTACATGCCTCGATGCGTGGGCGCGTTTACGGGTTGGTATCTTCATCAGGTCAACCCAATCATTCTCGAGGAAAGGAGGGTGCTTCTTGGCCACGATGCCCCTCCTCTGGCTCCTGGGGCTGAGTTACGACCGAGGGTTCCAGTCCGCTTTCCTTTGAGGGAGATTGGCACCGCGCTCATTCCAGGGGAGTCCGGGGTAGACCTTACTCCGATAGCTGGTATGCCTTTGGGTTCTCGCTCACGGGGTAAGCGGGCTCCGGTAGTAGTACCCCCGCCGGTGGCGGCGCCAACCCCCGTGGTGTCGACGATGGCGGTATCGTCCTCGGTTGTGGCACCGAGCGATAGAAACAAGGATGAGGGCGCTGAGGGCGATGTGGGCCAGCGCCGCCCTAAGGCTTCGCGAGGGAGGAAGCGGTCATCCTCGGCGACCGGCTCCGGGTCTAAACGGCGGAAGAAAGCGGTTACTGCCCCGCTTGATTCTGTGATGGAGTCTGAGCCTATCCTTGAAGACGAACCATTGGCCGTGCAAGGGTCGGACGCTGGACTTCTCTTCCCGAGTTCAGTGGATGAGGAGGCTGCGCAGTTGGCCGAGGCCATACGACGCTCAAAAGACGCGTCTCACAACGCCAAGGTTCCGAAGAAGTCTTACCCCGCTGTAATTTTCTACGAAGACCCTTCGTGGATTCGGCGGCGATTTATCGGCCCTTTGGAGGAATGGGGGGAAAGGGCTCTGAAGCAGGCCGCTTCAGAAGACGCAGCTGATGCACTTTCTTTGTGGACTGGCGGTCATGAGTCTACGCTCGAACCCCGGCGAGCCCACCTCCTTGAGAAGGAGCAGCGGCTTGAAGAAGCCATATTGAGGGCTTCTTTGCGTATAGGTACGTTGTGCTTCCTTTGTAGTCTCTCCGATTATTTATGCCCATGCATATACATCATTATTCTTACTTGGATCGTGCAGAATCTTCGACGCTGGGGGAGCTTCCTACGGGCCTATTAAAGCTAAAGCCCGCCGAAACTCCCAATGAAGCCTTGCTGGATGTGGAAGGGGCTGACGAGGCTGCTCCTCTCATGATGGAACTTCCAGCGGTGGTTCTTGGCCAGGGCGTGCTTGCCCCTTTGGAGGAGGCTCCTTTGGAGGCCGACGCCCCAATGACTCTTACCGAGGGCAACCCAAAGGCTGGGAGTGAGGTAGTCGGGACTATTCTCCCTTTGTTGGAGCCTGAGGTTACGGCGGAGACCGTTGAAGCTGCTATCCCCCCGGCTCAGAATGGGAGGAGTGTTGAAGGTATCCCTCCGCGTTTTAATTTAGCAACCCCTTCATAGTCTGAACTCTTTTATCTTTTCCAGAATTGCGCGGTTTGGCGGCCACGATCGCGGATCTGTCGCCTCGACAGTCATTTCAGCGTTTATTGGAGATGGCAGCTCCGCAGGCGATCTCCCCTCAGCGCATTGTCCTTTCGTCTGGGCAAGGTTGGTGTCGTCCATCCCTTCTCATAGCATCGTCGTTATTTTTGCGTACTGACATTGACGTTTCCTGCAGTTCTGGAAGCCGATGACGAGGTCGAGATTCTCGAAGGGCCAGGGGAGCCTTCAGCTCTTGCTTGTACGACTGTCGGTGAGTGACATTTCATTGCACTCTCACCCGTTCCTTGCTTAAGAGTTTTGTTGACGTCTTTTAAATTTAAACAGCTCTGCCAGTCTCCACGGCGTTGGAGTCGCGCATCGTGATGCCACCCGGCCCTTATGCCTTGCGGGCTTCAGAGCGCTTGGCCCAATTAAGCCTCGTCTCCTTGTCGTCTCTGATCGAGGAGCTTCGTGCTGGCAGCACGACCACGGCTGAAGCGTTCGCTGCCGAGGCTAACGGTTCTCTTCCTTTTCTTGCCACCTACCACAGCGAAGAGGTGGTGCGAGTCTGGGTGGAGTTCTGCCGGCGAGTGGAGGCTTGCCTGCACACTCTCGAGTGTTCTCGCCTTTCCTCGGAGGCCGTGGCTGCAAAGGCGGAGTTACGAGGGCTGATAGTACGGTGCGCGGCCAACATGACGTCATGTGAGAAGAGGCTCGGTCGCAAGTTCTCGGAAAGGGAGCTAGCCTCCAAGGCGCTGAGCGAGCTTCAAGCCAATCTCACAGCCAAGGCCAACAAAGCGTATGAACTCTGGCGGGTGCTTCAGGAGTCCATCAAAGAGGTGGTGGCTCTCGATAAAGCTGCCATGTTCACTCGTGAGAGGGTCGAGGCTCATAAGGCCACTGAGAAAGAGCTTGAAGCCCGGCTCGCTTCGTATCAGGCTCAGCAAGCTCAAGCGGAGGCTCGTCTTCTGGAGATCTTGCGTCATGAAGCCGTGGCTCAGCAAAAGCAGGATGAGCTGACCAAGCTGCTGAATCGCCCGCCGGCCTGAAACATTTGTATCTTTTTCTTCCCTTTTGTACATACTCATGGATGAGAGTATTTTCTTTTTGTTTCTTTCATGAATTGTACTTTGTACCCATTTTGGTTTATGAATAAAAGATACATTTTTTCTTGTCAATGATATGTCTCCTTTTCATTGAATGTATTCTGCGGGTATTCTATCTTGATCTCCTTGCAGGACAGCAATGGCTCGGGACTCAGGGTTAAGATCTGCTTCCTAAGGCTTTTGCATCTTATGAGCCACGAGGGTCTCATAAAGAGTTTTTCTCCCTACAGGTCGAGAGGATCCCATAGGTGTGAGTTCTTCTTAAAGATCGTGAGGATCCTTAAGCGGGTTTTTCCTTGAGAGTCGTAAGGATCTCACAAGAGAGTTTTTCTTCCTTACAGGTCGTGAGGGCCTGCAAGTGCCGGATGTGATCACCCTTATCCGTGTTTCACGGAGTCAGGGATCTCTCAAGGTATCGTAGTTTAAAGACGTCACGGTCAAGGTTAAGGACCTCATAGTCCGTGAATTTAAGGACTCCACAGTCCGCTGTTAGTTTTAAGACATCACGGTCAAGGTTAAGGACCTCATAGTCCGTGGATTTAAGGACTCCACAGTCCGGTGTTTGGTTGCAGGGACCCGTCACCTCTTTGAAGACGTTGAGGAATTACAACGCCGGGCATCAAAGGAGTGAAGAGATGTACCCTTAAACCAAGGCAAAGTCTGTAGGGAATCGGGATGGTTGATCGTTAGTTTTAAGACATCACGGTCGAGGTTAAGGACGTCATAGTCCGTGGATTTTAAGGACTCCACAGTCCGGTATTTGCTCTGGATGCTTCACACGGGTTCACTGCCGTGCTTGGCGAGGACCAGGCTCCGCTCTGGACGTTTTCCACGGGGTCAAAGAGTGACATTATCCGCGTTCCACGTAACCAGGAATTTTGCGCTAGATGCTTCACACGGGTTCACTGCCGCGTTAGGCGAGGACTAGGCTCCGCTCTGGATGCTTCGCACGGGTTCACTGCCATGCTCTGCGAGGACCAGGATCCGCTCTGGACGTTTCCCACGGGGTCAAAGAGTGACATTATCCGCGTTCCACGTAACCAGGGATTTTGCACTAGATGCTTCACACGGGTTCACTGCCGCGCTCGGCGAGGACTAGGCTCCGCTCTGGATGCTTCGCACGGGTTCACTGCCATGCTCTGCGAGGACCAGGATCCGCTCTGGACGTTTCCCACGGGGTCAAAGAGTGACATTATCCGCGTTCCACGTGACCAGGAATTTTGCACTAGATGCTTCACACGGGTTCACTGCCGCGTTAGGCGAGGACTAGGCTCCGCTCTGGATGCTTCGCACGGGTTCACTGCCATGCTCTGCGAGGACCAGGATCCGCTCTGGACGTTTTCCACGGGGTCAAAGAGTGACATTATCCGCGTTCCACGTGACCAGGAATTTTGCACTAGATGCTTCACACGGGTTCACTGCCGCATTAGGCGAGGACTAGGCTCCGCTCTGGATGCTTCGCACGGGTTCACTGCCATGCTCTGCGAGGACCAGGATCCGCTCTGGACGCTTTCCACGGGGTCAAAGAGTGACATTATCCGCGTTCCACGTGACCAGGAATTTTGCACTAGATGCTTCACACGGGTTCACTGCCGCGTTAGGCGAGGACTAGGCTCCGCTCTGGATGCTTCGCACGGGTTCACTGCCATGCTCTGCGAGGACCAGGATCCACTCTGGACGTTTTCCACGGGGTCAAAGAGTGACATTATCCGTGTTCCACGTGACCAGGAATTTTGCACTAGATGCTTCACACGGGTTCACTGCCGCGTTAGGCGAGGACTAGGCTCCGCTCTGGATGCTTCGCACGGGTTCACTGCCATGCTCTGCGAGGACCAGGATCCGCTCTGGACGTTTTCCACGGGGTCAAAGAGTGACATTATCCGCGTTCCACGTGACCAGGAATTTTGCACTAGATGCTTCACACGGGTTCACTGCCGCGTCAGGCGAGGACTAGGCTCCGCTCTGGATGCTTCGCACGGGTTCACTGCCATGCTCTGCGAGGACCAGGATCCGCTCTGGACGCTTTCCACGGGGTCAAAGAGTGACATTATCCGCGTTCCACGTGACCAGGAATTTTGCACTAGATGCTTCACACGGGTTCACTGCCGCGTTAGGCGAGGACTAGGCTCCGCTCTGGATGCTTCGCACGAGTTCACTGCCATGCTCTGCGAGGACCAGGATCCGCTCTGGACGCTTTCCACGGGGTCAAAGAGTGACATTATCCGTGTTCCACGTGACCAGGAATTTTGCACTAGATGCTTCACACGGGTTCACTGCCGCGTTAGGCGAGGACTAGGCTCCGCTCTGGATGCTTCGCACGGGTTCACTGCCATGCTCTGCGAGGACCAGGATCCGCTCTAGACGTTTTCCACGGGGTCAAAGAGTGACATTATCCGTGTTCCACGTGACCAGGAATTTTGCACTAGATGTATCCGCATTTCACGGGGTGAAGGTTTGACTGTTGGCGATATGTATACCACCGAGCCATGGAACTGGGAGTGGCCGCTGTTCCGCTTAGCTTGAAGTTGTGTCCGTTGTTACGAGACGATCTCTAGGTTATTTGTGAACCGTCGAGATTTGGCTTCCTCTCATGATGAAACCTGGGGGGAGGAGTATGATCCCTTCTTTGTTTGCGCCCCTGGATTGTATACAGGGATTGTTGTAGTATCACCTGTAGGGCAAAAAGGTTTCATTTTTCCATCATTTCTTTTATTCTTTCTGCGATGCTCTATCATTTCAGCTTTTTATATCGCGAAGGTTGCGATTGCCCAATCATTTCGGCTATTTTTCGCGGTGCCCAATCATTTCGGCTATTTGTTTTATTTTTACTCGCTGCTTTTTACTGCGAGTTGCCCCATCATTTCGGCTATTTTTCATGCATACATTTTTACTTGCTGCTTTTTATTGCAAGTTGCCCCATCATTTCGGCTATTTTGTAGGCATGTGTGGCCTGCTAGCTTTTTCGCCGCAAGCTCGGATTTTGGACACCGATTTCGGCATCAGCATCGCTGCAACTGGGATGTTGCCAGGAGCGAATCATCATTTGCCTTTGTCGATGTTGAACAAAGGTGGCTTAGCCAACAGGGTTGAGGTCCTGTCGACTAAGGCTTTTGACTTCATGAGCCGTAAGGGTCTCACAAAGGTATTTCTCCCTACAAGTCGTGAGGATCTTGCAGGTGTATCTTCTCCTTAGGGATCGTGAGGATTCCTAAGTGTATGTTCCTCTGTAAGTCGTAAGGATCCTACAAGAGGGTTTTCTCCTTATGGGTCGAGGGGACCCACAAGGGTTGGACTTTGCTGGGGATATGTTTATTCGCGCCCGTGGATTGTATACAAGGGTCAGTATTGAGCCTCTTGTAGGGCAATATCGGAGGTTGTGGAGGATTTGCTTAAGAACAGGTTCAGGTTTCTGTAACTTAAGACTTTCAAATCTCATGAGCCGTGAGGGTCCCATAAGAGAATTCTCCTTACGAGTCGTGAGGATCTCGTAAGTGTATTTTCTCCTTAGGAATCGTGAGGATCCCTAAGTGTGTTGCTCCTTTATGAGTCGTAAGGATCTCACGCAGGTGGTTTCTCCTTACAAGGTCGAGAGGACTCTGTAAGTGTCCTTTAACGAGGTTGCGCCCTTTCGGGTTTTCACAAACACTCGCCGGTAGTCCTGCTGTTTTTACTCACGGAGCCCTTTCGGGTTTTCATCCGTGCCCATTTTGCTTATAGACATACCGTTTTTTTTTCTTTTTCACTTTTTTTTTACAAGGTCGCGCCCTCTCAGGTTTTCACGAACACTTGCCGGCAGCCCTGCTGTTTTTACTCACGGGGCCCTTTCGGGTTTTCATCCGTGCCCACTTTGCTTATGGACATACCGTTTTTTTTGTTTTTTTATTTTTTTTTATTTTTATCTTCTTTTTTCTTTATTTATCCATCTCGTCGACCTAAGGACGTTGCGGTAGCAGTTTAGGGACGTTTTGGTCCGTCGATAGTTTAAGGACGTTTCGGTCCGTTGTTAGTTTAAGGACGTTTCGGTCCGTCGATAGTTTAAGGACGTTTCGGTCCATCGTTATAGGAAGGCCGGCTGCTGCTTGTAAAGTCTGAGCCTAGGAAGATAGTGAGCGGACATAGTCGTCGTCATCCATCATTGACCTAGGCTGCAGCCTATTAAGCGTGGTATTTCTTCAAGAAGCGGCCGTTTATTGGCCTGAAAGGCCTTTCACCGTGCATGTCCATGAGTAGGTAGGCTCCACCCTGGTAGACCTTGTCTATGATGTACGGGCCTTCATAGTTTGGCTCAAATTTTCCCCGCTTGGCACGATTGGGGATCATAGGTCTTTTGACCACTAGTACGAGTTCGCCTTGGCGGAATGTCCTCGGCCTGGTCAATCGTTCGTACGAGCGCGTCATCTTTGCTTTGTAGGCTTCTAGATGTTGTTGCGCTATGAGCCGGGTTTCGTCGAGGGCATCAAGCTCCTCAAGCCGAAGGTGAGCATTTTCTTCGTTCGTCAGCTCGTGGTGGACTGCTACTCGTAGAGAGGGTAACTCTATCTCGAGGGGGAGCACTGCTTCCGTCCCAAACACCAACGCGTACGGCGTTGTGTTTGTGGCCGTCTTGAACGTAGTTCGATAAGCCCAAAGGGCTTCTTGCAGCCTTTCGTGCCAGTCTCTCTTATTCCTGGAAACGGTCTTTTTTATGATCTTCGTCAAGGTCTTATTGAAAGCCTCGGCCAGACCGTTAGCTCGTGGATTGTAAACTGAAGAATATCTCCAGTCTATATTGTGCTGCTGTGCGAAGCGGCTAATCTTATGGCTTCGGTAGGCCGGCCCGTTATCGAAGATAATCCGCCGTGGAGTTCCAAACCGATAGATGACGTGCGTCTTGAAGAAGTGGAGGATATTCTCCGTCTTCACTTCCCTCAGCGGTACTGCTTCTGCCCATTTGGAGAAGTAATCAGTGGTCGCCAGGATAAAACGGTGTCCCCGGGATGATGCTGGCTCAATGGGGCCGACTATGTCAGTCCCCCACATTTCGAATGGCCAACTAGCCAACGTCGGGTGCAGTGGATTCGGATGTTGGTGGATGAAGTCTCTATGGATCTGGCATGAGTGGCATTGCTTCGCATACTCGAGGCAGTCCTGGATCATCGTGGGCCAGTAATAACCCATCCGTTTAATTTTTAACTTCATCTTTGGGCCTGCTTGGTGAGAACCGCAAAGTCCGTCATGAACTTCCTGAACGACTCTTTCTGCTTCGTCAGGTCCTAAGCACCTGAGCCATAGAGAATCAAACGATCTCTTGTATAGAATGTCATTGACGAAAGCGAAGGATAGAGCTCGTTTCATGAGCTGATGTCTTGAGGACGCTTCTTCGGGCATTCGGTGGGACTTAAAGTAGTCTATGAAGACTTCCCTCCAGTCTTCGGCCTTCTCATGGTCTTTTATTTGTAGGGTCGTCTGCTCAGTCGTTCCCTTTTCTTCGCATGATTCCGGAGATATTTCTGCCGGGGCGAGCACTCGACGGCTTTGTACCACGATTCTGACGTCATCGAGGTTCTCGTCAGCCAGTTCTTTAGCAAGTTTAGCCAACGCGTCTGCTTTGCTGTTTTCCGCGCGCGGTATGTTCTCCAAAGTATAGGAGGGAATTTGGGTCAATAGTTGTTGCACCCTTTCGCCGTACTTTACCAACTCCGGCTTGCACGTTTGGTAGTCACCATTTACTTGACTAACGACCAGCTGAGAATCCCCGTATATGAGGAGGTCCTCAATTCCTATGTCGATGGCGATCTCGAGGCCTGCTATCAGGGCTTCGTATTCGGCTTCATTGTTTGTCCTCGGCTCTGTTAAGGAGAAGGCGAAGCGCATTATCCCTCCTTGTGGAGTTGCAAAGATGAGGCCTATCCCAGATTTGATCATTGGGATACCTTGTTTCTGTTTCTTTATGGAGGACGCTCCATCGAAATAGAGTTCCCATCGGGTGCTTCCGCCGCTAATCGCATCAAATGCATGCTCGTCCGGCAAATCGCAATTCAGAGGAGAATTGGCTGGTATCGGGTGCTCGGCGAGGAAGTCGGCAATGGCCTGGCCTTTCACTGCCTTGAGAGGTTGATACGTTATCGAGAACTCCATCAAGAGCAGGGCCCACTTAGCAAGTCGTCCCGTCAGTATGGCTTTCGACATCAAATATTTGAGAGGGTCCACCTTTGAAATAAGACGGACTTCATGTGCTAATGCGTAATGTCTAAGCTTTGTTATTGTGAAGATCAACGCCAGGCAGTGCTTTTCAATGGGGGAATAGTTGCTTTCTGCCCCCAGCAGCACTCGACTTAAGTAGTAAAGTGCTCTTTCTTTCCCCTGATCGTTCTCTTGTGCCCATAATGCGCCTAAGGAACCTTCGAGGGCGGCCGTGTAAAGAATGAGAGGCTTTCCCTTCACTAGAGCAGCCAACACTGGAGGGTTCTGCAGGTACTGCTTGATCTCGTCTAGTGCACCTTGACATTTGTGATCCCAAACGAATGGGGTACCCTTTTTCATCAGGTGGCTGTAAGGACGGCATTTGCCTGAAAGATTGGCGATAAACCGCCGGATGTATGCGAGCTTCCCTTGGAGAGACCGCAACTGCTTGAGGGTTCTTGGCGGAGGCATTTCCATGATCGCCTTAATCTTTGACGGATCTATTTCAATACCTCGGTGTCGAACGATGAATCCCAGAAATTTGCCCGAGGAGACTCCAAACGCGCATTTGAGGGGATTCATTTTCAAATTATATTGCCGAAGGCGTTGAAATACAGTCTCCAGATGCTTTAAATGCTCTTCGTATGACATGCTCTTTACTACGAGGTCATCGATATAGCACTCGACGATGTCATGTATGAGATCGTCGAAGATCTTTGTCATGGCCCTTTGATAGGTGGCGCCAGCGTTCTTTAGACCAAAGGGCATAACCTTGTAGCAAAATATACCCAAAGGGGTGCGGAAAGCGGTGTGCTTCTGGTCTTCGGGATGCATTTTTATCTGATTGTATCCTGATGAACCGTCCATAAAGGAGAAAACCTCGTGAGTGGACGTGTTATCTATCATTAGCTCGGTTACCGGCACCGGGAAATCGTCCTTTGGACAGGCTTTATTGAGATCCCTGAAATCCACGCATATGCGTACCGTCCCATTCTTCTTCATTACCGGGACGATATTGGTGATCCAGTCGGGGTATTGGACTTCTTGGATAAATCCAGAATCGATCAACTTCTTGACTTCGGCGTTGATGCTCATTTCAAGCTCGAGTCGCATCCTTCTTGGCGCCTGCTTGACTGGCTTGATATCTGGGGATATTGCTAATCTATGCACAGCAATCTCCGGGTCTAATCCTGGCATCTCGGAGTAGTTCCACGCGAAGCAGTCTTTATGCCGTAGAAGCACGTTCTTTAACGCAGCCACCTTTTCTTCGGATAATAGCTCGCTGACAAATGTCGGTCGCGGGTCGTCTGCCGATCCCAACTCAATCTTCTTGAGGTTATCTGCAGTAGTATGTATACCATCTTCCAGTTCTTTCGGAGCGGGCGGAAATTCTGAGATCACCTCATCATCGCTGTTCTCAAAGCACCGGTAAAGGTCATCTACGTTCTCGGGCTCTTCTCCTAATATCGTAATCGTATAACAAGTGCGAACCCGCTCCCTGCACTGAGGTGGACCCGGTTCTGCTCTTGCGGCCTTGGGCTCATGCTTTCGCGGCGGCGTTACCTTCCAGCCGTCGGATAAAGCGAATCTGCCCCGTCGGTACTGGTCCTCGACCCAGTTCTTGAAGGTGAAGCAGTCCTCGGTAGGATGTCCTATGGCTTGGTGATAAGAGCAATAACTCGGATGAGAGACCTGGCTAGCTTGCTCAGGACGTCTAGACTCTGGAAGCGTGATCATTTGATGTTTTATAGCGAGGCTGAGTAACCTCTCCGTCTTGTCTCGGGGGAAGGAATACGCTCGACTCATCTTCTTCACGAGGGGCAAACCCGAGCCGCTTCTTGATTTATTTCCGTCTCTGCGTCGGGCCTTTCGTACAACGGATTGACGAGGATATGCGTCTTTGTCTTTTTTGGTACGTTGAGATAGACGTTGCGTCCTGGCCTTCTTGTAGATGGCCATCTCGCGGTTGCTGTCTTCCTGAGCTCTCTGACCCGTTTTCCTGATAGGCTTGTTCGTTCGTTCTTCAAATGACGGACTCGGTGCTTCAATCGCGGGGTCTAGTTTTAATGAAGGGTTGGCGTCTCCTGACAGGGCGTCCTCTTCTTCATCAAAGGTATATATAGTGTAGCTGCTGTGAGTCCGTTCCCGTTTTCCAGCTCTTGCGTATCCAAGCCCGAGTGTTTCCATCTTCCCGTTGGGCAATTTGCGTTGAGTCCCGGGGACATCCCAAATCTTGTTGTAGAACCGCGCCTGCCGAACGGTCTGTTCTAAAGGTACTCCTTGGCGCTTCAATAGCTTCTTTAATCCATTTGTATAGTATCTGGGCAGACGGATGGGTTGGAGCCTGTCGAGCGTAGTATCTGCGCCATGCCAGATCTCTTTCTCTATTTTCGACTCTGAGGATCGGTAAAATAGGATCACCTTCTCGCCCCTTCGCCTGGGAGGGACGTAAAATGTTTGCAGGTCCTGCACATTATGAGCCTGAAGCGTGTCGAGATCCTTGTAATGTTCCCGCGGTACCATGGTGATTTGCAAACTATGGTCATCGCCAGGGGGTGCTTGTATTGACAGCCGATTGGAGAACACGGCATTAACTTCATCTTCTGAATCACTTCCGAAGACCAACATGGGGGCGGGCGTCCCCAGGTTGTTGCGTTGAGATGGCCCTGCATAAACTATCTCTTCCTCTTCTTCGGTATCGCTCCCGAAAACAGGGATGGTGGCGGCGGTTTTGTTTTCCGGGTTGCGACACCTTTCTATATCCTCGAAATCTGGCAAAAAGTACTTCGCATCTTCGTATTTGCGGACTTCGTTCACGGAAAATGGGTTTAACTCACCTGTTACGGTATACTCGAAACCATCCTTAAAGTACTTCATACACTGATGTTGCGTAGAAGGGATGATGTTGTACTCGTGTAGCCAAGGACGACCGAGCAAGGCGTTGTAGCAGGTCTTGGCGTCAATGACATGGAATTTGATGTCTGTGACGAGAAGTCCAAAGCGTAATGTTAGTATCACAGATCCGAGAGTCCTTGACGATTGTGAATCGAAACCGGAGATAGTAATTTTGTCACGAGCGAGGTGTTGCACACTCATGCAGATTTCCTTCAACACCCAAACATTAAGGAGATTGACGGAGGATCCATTATCCACCAGGATCTTGCCTATCTTGATATCATGGCAGTATCCGGAGACATATAGGGGACGGTTGTGGTCGCACGTCCCGAGAAGGAGGTCTTCATCACCGAAAGTGATGTCGGCCGTATGCACTTCCTCCAGTTCATCCTTCATCCTTTCAGTGGCGAGGAAGGCTTGGAATTGCTCGGGTTCTTGTAATGCCTTAATTAGTGAGTCTCGCGCTTCTTTTGATAATAGGAGGGCATCAAGAATGCTAAGCTGAGAAGGTAGCTTCCTTAGGTGCGCGAGGATGTTATAGTCCACTTTACTCTTCCTAGGAAGGTCTTTGGCAGCCAGCTCTCTCGTGACTTGGTCATCTAAAGTGATATCGTCAGTGACTTTTTCCTTTCCCTTATCTTTTCTATTCCCGGGCCCAAGATTCTTTTCTGGGAGTGTGCGATTGCGCAGCTGAATGTTCTCGCAGATCTCCGATTCCTCCTCTTTCCCCAAAACAGATTCTTTAAAGAGAGGGCCCAGAGCCATTTCTTCATCAGAGTCGCTCCCAAAGGTGAGAACTTGTGACCCCTTGGCGTTAACCATGCAACAGTTGCCAGTCGTTCCGTTGTGCCTATCGACGGTACTTCTTCGCTCCCGACGGATCTTGCGTTTCATGCGCTTAAAATGTTGCCGATGAGCAACATATCCTTGCCACCATATCTTAAAGGCGTCGCACTCCTCCGTGGGATGTGAGATTTTTCGATGATATGTGCAATAGTCAGGGTGCGTCTCTACCCCATCGTGTGTGTTTCCTTCCGAGGGCGGTAGCTTCATTCCCAGTGACATGGCTTTGGCAAACCTTTTTCTCGTCTTGAATATCTTCTTGTCTGCTTCGGATGCCTTATGCTCCGGCAGGGGTAGTTCAACTCTTTCGTTCGGTTGCCCGCATTTGGCTCCTTCCGATGTGGCCATCTCACGCTCCTGGTCCGCTTTACATTTTAGACGAATCTCGTCTAGAAAAGCGTCGATCATTTCATCTGTTGGCCATGCATGCTCTGGTACAGGCTCTGCCTCCAGCTTTTTAGTGCCATGAGTTTTCCCATCATCAGTAAACGAGTGGGAGATCAAGTTACAACTCGCCACATATTCTTCGGATTCATCTGACGAGCTCTCTCCATCATCTTCCTCTTGAAAGATGTGGTTGAGGAACTCTTGCAGTGTGACAGGAGTTCGCGCCTTTTGGTTGTACTCTTCCAATGCGTCGATTTGCTTCTGCAAGTTCGTGTGCTCTTTTCCAGGCTTCACGGACTTCTTGGATTTCTTCTTCTTTTTCTTCGAAGATTTTGACGGTTGGGCGTGAGTATTTGGGCCATTATCGCGAGTCTTCGTAGTTGGGCGGGGCTTCAACATTCCTTTGATAATTTGAGGTTCAAGAGGGTCCTTCCATTCGATCGCAGGGCACGCATGAAGGTCTCTCAGCATTCTTTTGGTTTTAGTTGATAGCACGACCTCCCATGGAGCTTCTTCAATAAAAGAACATGTTGCCCCCGGTGTATCCGCTTTCCTCGGAGCATGCGGCTGTGGTGGGTTCACCTTCCACTTTTCGGACAGTACAAACTTCCCCTGGAGGTATTGGTCTTCAATCCATCCTTTAAAGACGAAGCAATCTTCAATCGGATGGCCTACCGTCTGATGGTAAGGGCAATAGTTAGGGTTATTCACCTCGGTGGGTTGCGGCGGTCGCCTTGGATTTGGCAGGTTTATAAGTCTGTTGCGTATTGCCAGCTCGAATAGCCGTTTCGTCTTGTCCCGTGGGAACGAGTAGGGACGCTTCATCTTCTCATTATAATACCGACGTCTTTCCTCCAGTTGATCTGTCGGTTTCGGGGCGTTAGGTTGCTCTTGGGCATTTGCAACAAATGTTGCTCTTCCTTTACCCTTGTCATTCCGAGGTTCCGACTTCGGTGTAGGTGGTCTATGACCCATCTGGTCCATCTGAGCCAACTTGTCGATCAGGGCCTGGAATGTGGTTGGCTTAAAGAACATCATAAACTGGGAGATAGTTGCGTGAGGGTCTAAAGTTCCCACGAACATGCCCACCGCAGGTGCTTCCTCAATGCGTTGCTCACATCTCGACCACAAGTTCCGCCAGCGTATAGCGTACTGGACCCAGGTTTCGCCCGGTTTTACCCTGGCGTTAATAAGTGCAGTTATTGGAGTGCGTTCGCTGGCACTTGCAAATCGCTGAGTGAACAACAACTCCATTTCAGCGAACGTTTTGATAGAATCGTTCGGGAGTTCCGAGTACCATTCGAACGCTGTTTCTGATAAGCTGCCCACAAACTGGCGGAGCAACAACTTATCATCACCGCCGGTGTTACCGCAGAGGGCCCGAAACTGGGCGACATGTTGATGGGGATTGCCGGTCCCCTTATACACGTGGAATTTTGGTATCGTATAGCCTTGCGGGTATTTGATTTGGTCGTACCAGCTCGGATACGGCCGTCCCATTTTCACGACTTGACCAGCTGCCTCAGTCGCGTGGTGAACCCGGATCTGCTGGGCTATGTAGTCAGCCAAGTCAGCCTTAGAGATTGCATCCTCCTTGGCCGTTGAGAGGGCTGGTGGTGGATTTGACGTTTCTCCTCGGTCGTCTTCAAGAACGATCGGGGGATCCTCGGCGGGTAAGTCCTGCTAGATCATCATTCCTATCACATCTTGGAAGAGAAGGCACATCCGTTGTATGTTGGCCGCTTGTTCAGCAGCCTCTTTGTCCCTTTTCTCCAGTGTCCGGCGAAGGAATTCAGCATCGGTTTCTTCCTCTCGGCGTGCGTCTGAGGACGTTTCTGGGTTTTCTTTTGGCCCGGTGAGCGCGGCCATAGCATTCATCATTTCTTGCAGCTTCTGTTGATGTTCCTGGGCTTTCGTCACGGATCGGGTTAACGGTCGGTGGCCCGTAGAAGTGCGGCTTTCCTCTTTTCCAGAGGCCATGTAAACAGTGTGCACCACCATGCCCCCAGACTTAGGGCGTCTGGGCTCAGTGCTTTTAGCCGTCGTTGCGTGCCGTGGGGTCTTCTCCGGCCTCCTTCTTTTATGAGTCAGTTGATCCACAGCCTTTTGGGGTTTGGCCTGGTGACCAGCTTCCGGTTGGGTTTTCAGCTTCTTGTGTTGGCGGGAGAAGTTCGGATCGATGATCGAGTCCCGTGCCTGCCGCCAAACCTTATAGATTTTGGAAGACAGCCGTTGAGGAGATTGGGGCCGTTCTGACTCCATTTCCACAACCTTCTTTAACGGGGGAGGAGACATCTTCAGTACTGCAGTAGGAGAATTTCTTCGCACTTTATTTAGCATTTCAAAGCTGTTCCCAGTTGGAACAGCAGCATTAACTTCTGCCACCGGGACTGATGGAGTCAACCCAGATGGGGAGTTGCCCCCAGCCTTCCTCACTCGGCGCCAATGGCGACGTCGAGCGTGTCGAGCGGACGGTGTAGGGTCAGCGGTAAGAATGGTTTCGTTTTGCCCTCTGTCTGGGCGTGGGGTCGCAGTTGGTATTAGCCTGTCAAAGACCGATGTCCTTTGGGCAGTAGGAGCGGGAGCTGAAGCCGTTAATCTTGTAAAGACCGACCTTTTGGCCGGAGAGGCTGCCTTGACGACTTCTGGGATAGGAGCGGCCACTTTCTTAGAAGCAACCTTCTCTGAGATTGTAGGTCCCGTGATGGGTTCGAAAGATTTCTGGCCCAATCTAGAGAAGACCGAGGCGTTGACGTTGGGCGACTCGTTGAGAGGAGCCGCGGCAGGGGTAAGTCGATCAAAGACCGACTTCTTGGGAGCCTCCGTTGTCGGCACTGGAGCGGCAAAGTTTGCCGGCGGGACCATGGTCCCAAAGAACAATCCTGTGGTGGCGCGAGTGACCTGTTCCACGGGCATTGTGAATAGCGAGGCAGCTTGGGGTCCGTAGGCTATACCTCCTGGCGAGGCAGAGCGTTGGTTGCAATTGCAGTCTGAGCAGTTGGACACTTTCACGGAAGTAGAAGCCATCAATCCTTTGCTTTCTGCAATAAGCCAGACGCCAATTCTTAGTATCTTGAAACCCAAGGTCAATCACTAGCGAACCGCGATTGGTTCGCGAGTCACGACACACGAAGTGTGGAGTGGAAAGAGGAAAAGGTCCCACCGGGCGTGCCAGAATCTGTTCCCCTCCGAAAGACGGCGCGACACCGCGTCTTGCCTGAGATTCGGGGCAGATGCTAATAGGTGCTATCCGTCCACCTCTCCGAAGATGCCAAGTTGATTTATGGCACCACGTATCGAAGGTTTAGACGGATGCGTCCGATGTAGCAGACTTCGTCAGATTCCCCCTCGTTTGAGGGGTTTTTGATTGTGGGGACGCTCTTCCCTGCAGGCGCAAGCCCCTGCAGTTAATTACGCTAGCGCATTGCGGTAACAACTTTCTCCTTCTCCAGATGGTCACTTCGTGTCGTGGGTGTCTGTTTTGTATTTTGTTGCCCGTGGATTGTTTACGGAGACTGAGTTATGTCGTCGCCCGTAGGGCGTGGACTAGTCCAAATCCGTATTATCTTAGATTTGGGTTTGGGGGGGTTTTGGTTTGAGGATACGTCAGCCCTACTCGAGGCTAAGATCAACTCAAACGTTTGTTAAGGATACGTTAGTCTAACTTTGTGACTAAGATCAATCTTAACGGGATCGTTTAGATCCGACAAAAGAGCGTTTGGACTCCAATGTTCCAGTTTAGGGACATAGTGGTCCATGAATGTGTGGCCGTCGGGACCCGTCATCTCTCTGACGACGTTGAAGGATTACAACGACGGATGTCAGAGGAGTTCAAGGATGTACCCTCGAGCCAGAGTTAATTGGGGGGATTTATAGTCCACTCTGTTTGAAGGTTTAAGGATACGTTAGCCATCTTTGAGGCTAAGATCAACTTAAACGGGATCGTTTAGATCCGACAAAAGAGCATGCGGGGCTCTATTGTTCTAGTTTAAGGACATTACGGTCCATGGGTAGTTTAAGGACATTGCGGTCCATGGGTAGTTTAAGGACATTGCGGTCCATTGTTAGTTTTAAGACATCTCGGTCAAGGTTAAGGACGTCGTAGTCCATGGGTTTAAGGACCCCACAGTCCGGTATGTGCTCTGGATGCTTCACACGGGTTCACTGCCGCGCTTGGCGAGGACCAGGCTCCGCTCTGGACGTTTTCCACGGGGTCAAAGAGTGACATTATCCGCGTTCCACGTAACCAGGAATTTGCATTAGACATGAGTTTAAGGACCCCACAGTCCATATCAATGTGTGGTCGTCGGGACCCGTCACCTCTTTGAAGGCATTGAGGGATTACAATGCCAAGTATCAAAGGAGTGAAGAGATGTACCCTAGAACCGGAGTGGATTAAATAGCCCTTGGCCCAATTTGGGGTCAAGACGAATTAATTATGTTATGAGTCCATTGGACCAGTTAATCACAAATTGAGGACTTATGGCCATCTTGGGCTAAGTCCAATCAGGAGAGGCTTTGCCTCCATCCATTTAAGCCAATTGGGCCAAAGCCTAGTGTTAAACACTACAGAGCAGTCAGTGTTGAACACTGGGAATGGGGTTGACAAGTTAGTGTTTAACACTAAGAGAATATTTGGTGTTGAACACCAGCAACAATGCTTTTTCAGGTTAGTGTTAAACACTAAGGTAATCAGTGTTGAACACTGCAAACGAAGATCTCAGATTAGTGTTTAAACACTAAGGTAATCAGTGTTGAATACTGCAAATAAAGCTTTTTAATTAGTGTTGAACACTAAGGCCCAACAGTGTTTTAACACTGGGTTCGAGAGTTTTAGTTTAGTATTTAAACACTAAGGTAAGAGGGGTCACGTGGCAGCACGTGAGAGCGCCCTCCCTTCATTTGTTCTGCTGAGATTATCGCGTCTTTCAGAGCATCACGTGCCATCACGTGATGGGCATTCAAATGCCTATGTATTAGAGCTTCTGCCGAGGGTCACGTGGGTCACGTGGGGTGCTGCCTCAAAGGGGCTTTCTGTAGATCTCTTGGGGGGTCGCGTGATGACACGTGACCCTGCCTCCATGTATTTTGTTTAGAGGCTTTGTTAATCTTCTTTCAGGAATTAAATTCCTCGAACTATAAATTTCAGAGGAATTAAATTCCTACTTCCTTTCGAAGACTTTGTCTTCTGGAATAGAGTTTAACTCTGAATTTTCTGTAGGAATTAAATTCCTCATATACGTGAAGGGCTGAGTAGGGTTAAACCCTAATAAAAGTTTTTACGGAGTTTAAACTTCCATCCTCTGTATGATTAAGGGAATTAAATTCCTGCTGTTTCAACCGAACTAGGTTCTTAATTAGGGTTAAACCCTGTTTCTTTTTTGTTCTGGAGGAATTAAATTCCCATAATATAGGGTCAAGCCCTCCTTTTATTTTAAAGGAATTAAATTCCTATAGTTCTGTGAGAATTAAATTCTCGTGCTTGCATTCCTTCTCCATGTTTTGGATCTGCATGGCAGGATCTCAACCCATTGAGAATTAAATTCTCAACCTTAAGGGGAGATGTGCACTTTGCAGATCCTCCATCAAAGAGAGAAGAAATATGTTCTTCTGTTTTTACATTATCAGAGTTAAACTCTGTTGAGAATTAAATTCTCTTTCTTTCAAAAGGCCTTCCCTTTCTTACCTAGGGTTTTTCGCAGAAGATCCGAGTCTTTTCAAAGTATCAAAACTCTTCTCCTTTTTTCTTTTTTCTTCTCTGCGCATCTATCTCTTTCTCTGTGTCTCTTGGCTCCTATTTATAGGAGAAGCAGCCGAATCAATCAGTTTTTGACGAATCTTCATGAGAGATTTGATTTGCATTCATCATTTATTTTGGACCTTTGGATTATTAGGTGAATTTTATTCACCATTGGATTTTAAATCCAGAGATTCTCCCTTGTTATTTTGGTTAGATTTAAAGGGGAAATCTTTCCAAACCCGAGATTTTCCCATAGATAGATGATATTTCATCACCTCTGAATCTTTAATTTGATTGGTTCCAGATAGTTGCTTTCCTTTGGAAAGATTTGAATTTCCTTCAGAATTTAATTCTGTTAACACAATGGGCTTTGAAAGCCGGTCACGTGTGACCACGTGACCCATGGTCACGTGTGAGCACGTGACCCCCTTTGGCATGAGCCTTTTCCTTTCTTTTGCGCTCTGTCTTCTGATCGTTGCTTAAGCGTCACGTGCTACCACGTGACCCCTGGTCACGTGTGAGCACGTGACCCTTGTTTGAACTCTCTTTCTTCGGTTCTTCTGGAGAACGAGTCTGCTGTCTTGAACGTCACGTGCCAACACGTGACCCTGGTCACGTGGGAACACGTGACCTCTTCTGAAGCCTTTTCTTGACTTGATCAGAGAACTTGTGTGCCTTTGACGCTTGCATTTAAATGTCACGTGTCGCCACGTGACCCTGGTCACGTGGGAACACGTGACTCTTTCTGAAGCCCATTTTCTTCAGCGTAGTCAGGAAACTGAACTTGACTTGATGATCCCTTTTAGGTGTCACGTGCCAACACGTGACCCCCTTTTTGAAGCTTTTCCCAGAAGCTTTCCTAATTTTAAATCAGGAAACAATAACATATACACGTGATATGGGGAGGTTATACGATATCCGGGGAGGAGTCAGTATGATTGGGCGTGATGCCGTGAGTTAAAGATATACGATCGAGTATGATATGAGATGTACTATGATATTAGCGGATCATTGGGAAATGAGAAAATGGATATTTATACATAAATGATGATAGGTGATGATGATATTGACATATACGAGACTCTAGAATAGAACCCGATATGATATATGTGACTTAATCACGATATGATATATATGACTTAATCACGATATGATATATGTGACATGATATTTCTGAGGACCATTTGACGATGTATATTTACACAGACAATGATATATGTTTGATGATATTGGGATGTATGCGATTATAGCACAGTACCCTTGATCATGATAATATTTGATGATGATATTATACGAATGATGATGTACATAGGTGATAGTTGACCCGTACCCCGATTTTGGGATGTCGTACGATAGATTTTACCGTACGAGGCATAGATGTGATAATTGATCCGCACTCTTGACTCGAGGAAGTCGTACTATGTACGTGACGCTATTGAGGCTGGATCGCCGACTATTAGAGATATCGACTCAGACTTTAGGTGGATTCTTATTTCCTATCGACTAGTTTCTTTAGTGTAGTTCCTTAGTGGGTTAGATAGATACTAGTTTAGGCTCGAGTCATATAGTTTGTAGTTAGATATGTATATTCCAAATGAGTGGTTAATACACATTCACCGTTATATTCAGATTGTAATCATCACGTTGCATGTTCATACATATGTTTCTTTAGTTATTATGAAACTCTGCCTGTTAGGACACCAGCACCATTACCGATAATGCGCATGTTCTACGTACACTCATTTGCCGGCTCACACACATCATCATCGGTAATTACCATGTCACGTACACTTTAGAATATATTATCTTTTATTGATAAAATCAGCTAAAAACTAGATCAATATAATATTGTGTGATTACTCTCATGTGCTAGTTTAAACATTGCAATTATTACTTAGACACTTCATGCATTCACATTTTCATGTTATCATGCAGTATTGTGGGGCTTATGCTGATACTCATTATTACACACTCATAATTTTGGGATTTTGGATTTCTATGAGATTTCTGGATTTTGGGGAAAACCGCAAGAATATATATAAAAACTTCTCTCTCTCTCCCTCTCATTTTAAAATATAAGTTGCGGTTTTCTCGTGATGTATGTGTCGTCCACCATGAGATTTCATGTTTTCTGTTGGATTTCGAGACCCGATTCGAGGAGTGGATGAACCGTCTCGAGTACATGGTGGGCCCGGTATGGTACCCCGGAACAAGAAGATCGAGTTGTAGACAATGAGCCTGGCAGGGGAAGACTACCTACCGGTGATGTCTGGCGCGGCGAACATCCGGAGGATACCGACCGTTATCGTGAGATTTGATGATATGGGCCGATCCGGACTGACGGAGCCCGAGATATTGAGACTATGAGCTATTGAGACTATGAGCTATTGAGATTTTGAGTTTTACATGTTTTGTGTCGATACTTGACACGGATTTCCATGGATTTTATTGTTGTTTCAGATTACCATACAAATTTTACTATGATAAAATTAAAGATTTCTTATACAGATATACCCAGATTTCTTGGTTGATTGTTTTACATTCATGGTGCATGCATACTCATACACATGACATGTTACTACTTGAGGCACTGACACGAGCACTGAGCATTTGCACTTACGCATAGTTGATTACCCTGCCACTACTAGATAACTAGTGATATATTAAGTATATTATTGTGATCTAGGAGAGCGTCGTGCATGCGATTTCTACTCGCAGATGTCTTCTACTCACGAGTTGGCAACTCATCCCCGTTGTGCCAAATTTTTCTTACAGGTTTGGATGTACAGCTTTCCTTGGCAGCTTGCTGGCATATTATTTCATTCAGGGTGATTTGCTTGGTAGGTTGGTTCACTTGTATCAGGACCGCCGTTGTACTTTTATTATTTCATTTGTACCTAGTAAGCTCCATCAACCAGACTTGTATTACTTGATAGTTTAGTAGACCAGTTGCTTATTCTTTCGACCTTAGAGTCGCGCTTGTATTATTGTGGTTTTTTGTGGATTTGGTTTTCTCTTGAGTTTTGAGCCTCGCCCTTCGGCGGCGTATATTTTAGTGCATTGTGGGGTTGTTTCCGCCTTTTTGGCGTAGAGCTAGCTCCCGCTTAAGGATGCCTTTTTATTATTGCTTATATATATATATATATATTTATATATATATATATATATTTGTATTTGTACCCGTTTGGGACCATTTTTTACAAAGAAAACTCTGCCGAAATTTTTGAGAAATTTGATGTTGCTTTTAAACTTGTTTCCTTACACTTCTTCTTTTAAAGGGTTTAGATTTCTGGGCTTCGGCTTACTTAGATTACGTTACACCTCTAGACGTTTCATAATTTAAGTGCCGGTCACGTTCCGTACCTTCGGGTCGTGACACATATCTCCGGCTCTCTGAGGCTCAAGATACTGGTCCCGCTTAAACCTATGTTTACTAGGATCCTTATTGTAATTTAGCATAACTTGAGGGTTTTTATGTAAAAATAGTTTTGGTATAATTTAAAAATACACCTGAAGTATTCTATTATCATTTTTAGAGTTTTCATAGATATATATTTTATAAATATGAAATTTCTAGTGACTAGAACCTAATTTTCATAGTATATGATATTTTCTTGAAATATTGGAATTGTTATATATTTGGATGGTGTTTTTATGTAATGGTGATTCCTTTTGAAAACTTCGAATATTTATATAATATAATTAAAGTAGATACTTTGATAATAGATATATACATATATTTAATGAAAGTAATTTTATTTATTTTCTTGTAAAAATCTTATTTCTAAAGAAAATGTATAAAAATTCCATCGAGATCGAATGCTCCTTTCGGAGGTCTGCATCTCGCTCTACCAGGCTTGAGGATGTGCGATAATCCGCACAATCCCGAACGGGGTCCCCAAAAGTGGGTTGTAGAGGCGCAATCGTAAAGAATTGTTTAATAAAACTTTTTTAAAAAATGGTTTTATAAATTAAAGGTATTTATTTGTAAAGTCATTTTATCTCATAACTATGTTCCCAAATTTCCATCGTGCTATATTAGAGATGTGTGTTGTGATGAGATAGGTCATTACCTCGTGAGCTATCTAAAGGTAATATATATATTATCTTGCTTTGTGTCGAAACTAAAACATATGGTATTTTACGGTACAAATACAATAAAAGTTGCAATAAAGAATATTTTGAGATAAAACTTGTTTTAATGGGTTTGTTAATGTTTATTAAACACTTGTCACGCCCCGCTTCCCAGTGTACGGCGAAGTGAACGCGACAAGATCCGCTATATATGTACTCAGAAGTACATACGCTAAGCGTAACTAAGCAATATAAAGTAATCACAAGAGACAAAAGATATAGAAATAACAGCAACTTTTTATTAATAACATTCTTTGTACAATGCATGAAAAGAAAATACAACTGAAATGAAAAGCGATGCCTAAACAGTGGCATAACAATAAATGGAAATACTGGAAAGAATAAAGTACAATATCTAGAGCTCTGGGTCTTCGTGGAACTGTTCCAAATCTTCACCGGTGGGCTCGATCTCAGCTTGGTCTAACGCACCTGACGACATTCAAAGAAGAAAGAAATAGAATGTCATCAGCGAACAGGTCGCTCGGTAAGTCCCAAAGAATGAGAAGAATGAGAATGACAGAGTAACAGTATTTTCTAAAGTATTATATTGTTGAATATTATGGAACATTGTTTAACGCTGTTATTTGTAGCTTGGTACAGAACGATACCAGTGTATACGAGGAGGATCTCTATATGCTAGAGATCAGGGCAAAAGGAAAGTACAAGGAACCGTTATGCCACGGTACAACAGTAATAGAATTCAGGTTAGGTGTCTTAATCTGACCACCTCGTGCCACCTTTAACACCTTCCGTACCAATCTACCCCTTAAACCCCGTAGTGTTTTAACAGTATTGTAGTATTGGAATATGTAAGTTGGGTGACTGACCAAAACCATGATATCAGTAAACATGATGTAACTGTATAATCAGGTAAATGGAATATCAGGATAATGGATGAATATCCATGGTTTGATTCAGTCAAAAGGAATATATTGTTAACTGGATTCAGGGTTTCATGTATTCAAATTGTGTTGGAGTATAAAAAAATATAGATTGACTTGAATCATATTCGAGTCAGGAATAGTCAGACTCTAACCCGAATCAGACTAAAAGAAAGATAATTTGAAGTTCAATATTAGTTAGGGGCCTTTTTGTAATTTGTAAAACTTGAGGGGGTTTTCTGTAAAAAGTACTTTTGTATAGTTTTCAAAATACACCTCAAGTATTTAATAATTGTCTTTATTGTTATAATGAATGTGAATTTTATTTGTGTTATTCTAGTGAATATATCCTAATAAAAGTATTAATTGTTTTATTTGAAATTCATGGTATTTTAATGTAACTTTTAATCTTTTAATTTTAGGAAAAAGTGGAAACTTTAGATTATGATAAAATAGGTGTTTAAATGTTAATTATATATATACTAACACATGAATAATTTTATATAAATATTTTATTTAGAGAAAGTCTCATTTTCCTTAAATATCGTATTTTAAACCTTTCGAGACCGAATGCTCCTTGTGGAGGTCTGAATCTCGCACTACTAGCCTGCGGGTGCACGATAAACCGTACTATCCCTAACAGGTTCCCCAAAAGTGAGTTGTAGCGGCACTTTACTTAGGTTTTATAAACACTTCTCATTTAGGAAAACGGTTTTATAAATATAAGGTATTTATTTGCAAAAGAGTTTAGTTTTCCGTATTTTAGTTATTAGGGTTTCCTAAGCCAACTACCCTATTTCTAAAGTCTAAACGATGAGTCATTAGAAGCCTCAAATCGCCTCTTCACCGTCAATTGCGGCCAGGTAAGTGCCAGGTAAGTGGGAAGGAACCACAGTCGTGGGCCTAAGTAAAAACCACTAGCCTTAGACACACTTGCCTAGGCACCACAAGACAGTTTAGATAAACGATCGATGTCCATGACCAATCGTGCTTTCATTTTATTAAAAGATTTTATTTAGAAATGTTTACAACTTAAAGCTTTCCATAAAGGTTATAAAGATTAGGGTATTTTAATGAAAAGTCCTGTAATTTCGTATTCTATATTTTGACATATATCAATTAGGGTTATATTTGTGTATGTGTAGAGGTAGGTCATTACCTCGTGACTTATTTTGAGTTTTGGTGAAGTTTAAAGGTAAAACATGACATATTAAACTTAAGGGTATTAAAGCGCAAGAATACGGTATTTGAAAACGTTATCATTTCATGTGTGAAAATTCATTCAAATTGAGTTCTACAAGTTTTGTGATCAAGATAAACATATTTAGGAGTGAGGTAATTGATTAAACTAAGAAAAATGAACTTCATGGTATTTTTATGAAAAGAATACGGTTTTGCAAAGAAGCTATCATTTCATGTGAAAAAGTTTATTTAAATTGGTTTATGGGTGATTAATAGTCAACATGAATATGGGTAGATATTATGTATTAGGTGACAAGTGGAAATTTATAGAAAAACCGAATCGGAAATCGGTTTTTCCGATTTCCGTCGGGTTCCAAAAAGTCGTATTTTTATATTTATAGAAAAGAGAGATAGAAGGGATGGGACTTACGGTTTGGACAAGCTAAGGAAGCTAAGAGATGAGGTGGTTGTCGATTCGTCGAAAACGTCGCGAAGGTTCTGATCCGGTCGCCGGAATCCGTCGTCGGTTTCGGCAGCGCTTCGCTTCTCGCTCTTTGCACCGAGTTCTCAAGAATTTGGGAGAGTGGACTTAGAGTTGTGAGGTGAAAAGGTAGAGGGTAGGGGTCTTTATATAGGGCTAGGCTAGGGTTAGGGTTTGGATTAAAAAATATTTTAAAAAATGTAAAAATCATTAAAAATTCATTAATTTTGGTCTTAAAAGAGATTTAATTGAAATTATGTAACAGTACTGGAAAAATAGACTATGCAGGGGGTTAGACCAGGTCAACACGAAATTTTTTCGTGTTGACGACTCGGCCGACTCGGCCGAGTCAGGGCCGAGTCGGGTGCCGTCGGGTGGGGGTTGGCCTGGGGGAGATTTTAGCATACTTTAATTTTTATGATTCGCAATAAATTGTGAGTTATGGCTGTTTGACCGTTTGACTTCTAGAAAAAAATTAAAACAAAATGATATAAAAATTATGTGGGGCACGGGATTCGAACTCTGATGGCTTTGTTCAGCAGTGCAAGGTATTACCAATGAGCTACAAGCTCCTTCTTGTAATTATTGTAAGGAAATAGATACTTAAATTGTTTCCAGCAACATCAATACTCCAAGTGTACACTATATTTAAAGCAAATTTTTGGTATACAAAATTGGAGTTGTTACAATCTACCCTCCTTACAAAAATTTCGTCCTCGAAATTTACAACTTTTATTTAAGGACTAGTTTACAAAAAGGTGCGGATATCTTGCACGCATCTCATCCTCCCTTTCCCACGTGGATTCTCCTAGAGTGTCTTTCCTCCACATTACTCGGACCAAATTAACTTCTTTGTTCCGAAGTGTCTTCACTTTCCTGTCCAGGATCTCCACAGGTTGTTGCTCACAAAACAAATCGGGCTGTATCGTGAGCTCGGAATGATCAAGTACATGGCTGGGGTCACTCACATACCTTCTGAGTTGGGATATATGGAACACGTTATGCACTCCTTCCAATGAGGGTGGAAGCGCTAAACGATATACCACTTCACCGACTCGTTCGAGTATGTCGAACGGTCCAATGTATCTCAGACTCAACTTTCCCCGTCTTCCAAATCGGATCACTCCGCGGTTCGGAGATATTTTCAAGAATACATGGTCTCCTGGCTGAAACTCCAAGTGTCGTCTCTTTGCATCAGCCCAGTGTTTCTGTCTATCTTGGGCTATGAGCATTCTTTCCCTGATAGTACAAACCACATCAACGGTCGCTACTATCATCTCTGGTCCAAGGAGTTCTCTATCTCCGATGTCGTCCCAACTTAATGGCGATCGACACTTCCTTCCATACAATGCTGTGAAAGGTGCCATTCCTATGCTTGCTTGGTAGCTATTGTTGTACGCAAAATCCACAAGATGCAGGTGATCTTCCCACGATCCTTTGAAGTCGAGCATACATGCTCTGAGCATATCCTCCAAAATCTGAATAGTTCGTTCCGACTGACCATCTGTTTGTGGATGATAAGCCGTGCTGAAGTTCAGACTTGTTCCCAAGCTTGCTTGCAGACTTTGCCAAAATTGCGATCGGAACCTGGTGTTACGATCGGAGACAATGCAGACCGGTACTCCATGAAGTCTCACAATTTCCTGTATGAGTTCATGGGTATCAGGAATAGTATATTATGAAGAGTTTTTAAATCTAAATTAGATTATTACCTCCATGTACTTCTTCGCTAATGTCTCAGTTGATTGGCCAACTCGAAATGGGATGAAGTGACCCAAATCGCATCGTTACCCTTTGTGCTGCGAGGAAGTGCAGTTACAAAGTCCATCGTGATGTGCTGCTACTTCCATTCTGGTATTGGTAACGGTTGAACTAGTCCAGCTGTCCTGTGATGTTCAGCCTTTACCTGCTGACACACCAAACATTTTGCGACACTCCTGGCTACTTCACGCTTCATTCCATGCCACCAATAATTCTGACGTAGATCTTTGTACATTTTAGTACCTCCAGGATGTACCGAATAGGAAGAGCTGTGAGCTTCTTTCATTAACTCTTCCCGAACAAGACCCTTTGGTACACACAATCTGCTGCCGTATCTCAAAGATCCGTCTTCATGGATGATGAAATCTGTTCTGAGTCCATTCTCCACTTGTTCTCTGATCTTTTGCAACTTAGCATCGCTGGCTTGAGCTGCTTTAATCTGATTGACAATGATTGATTGAACTTGTAGATTCATCAAACTTGAAACATCACCTGGCATGACTAGTTCGATCTCCATCTGATGTAGGTCTTGCTGAAGCTTCCACTGGGCGGTGAGATTCATTGATAATGGTTGGCGACTAAGAGTATCAGGTACTACGTTCACCTTTCCTGGGTGATATTGCAAATTGATGTCAAAGTCCGCCATAAGTTCTAACCATCTTCTCTGCCGCATATTCAACTCCTTCTGAGTAAACACATACTTCAGACTTTTATGATCTGTGTAGATGTTCACTCGTTCACCAAATAAGTAGTGGCGCCAAATCTTGAGAGCAAAAATAACAGCTGCCAACTCTAGATCATGCGTCGGATAATTGCACTCATGAGTCTTCAGTTGTCTTGAAGCATAAGCCACAACCTTACCGTGCTGATGTAGAACACATCCTAGTCCCTTACCAAATGCATCACAATGTACTTCGAATCCTCCATTTTGATCCGGTATGACGAGAATAGGTGCAGATGTCAGTCTTGACTTGAGTTCTACGAAAGCTTGCTCGCATGCTTCTGACCACACAAATTCTTCATCTTTTCGTGTGAGCTTGGTCAGGGGTATTGCTATCTTCGAAAAACCTTCAATGAATCTTCTGTAATATCCAGCTAAACCCAAGAAACTCCGAATATCCTTCACTGATTTTGGCGTAGGCCATTCGCTGACTGCTGAAACTTTTGCTGGATCCACAGAAATTCCTTCTTCTGATACGATGTGTCCAAGAAAACCAACTTGATTTAGCCAAAACTCGCACTTACTGTACTTGGCATAAAGCTGATGTTGACGAAGAGTTTCCAGGACAATTCGTAGGTGCTCCGCATGCTCTTTCCGATTCTTAGAATATACCAGGATGTCCTCGATGAAAATGACAACAAACCTGTCTAAATACTCCCGGAAGACTTGGTTCATAAGGTTCATGAAGATTGCTGGTGCATTGGTCACTCCAAATGGCATTACTAGAAATTCGTAATGTCCATAGCGAGTTCTGAAAGCTGTTTTGTGAATATCAGCTTCCTTGACCTTCACTTGATGATAACCTGAACGAAGATCTAGTTTAGAGAAGACGCAAGATCCACTTAGCTGATCGAATAAATCATCGATGTGCAGGAGTGGATACTTATTCTTTATAGTAACTTCGTTCAAGGCCCTATAGTCGATGCACATTCTGTATGAACCTTCCTTCTTCTTCACCAATAATACAGGTGCTCCCCAACTTGAAGTGCTGGGACAAATCCATCCTTTCGCCAGTAATTCGTCCAACTGTGTTCGAACTTCCTTCAATCCTTCCGGACTTAGTCTATACGGTGCTTTGATCACTGGTTGTGCTCCTGGTACTAAGTCAATACTGAATTCAAAAGCTCGATCGGGAGGCAAACCTGATATATCGTCAGGGAATACATCATCGAACTCTCGAACTACCTCCGGTCTTGATTGTTCCTCTGTCTGAGCTGCTGCAACTACTGCTTTCCTTGGGTTTGCTTTGTAGGTACTTGGTTCCAGTGTACGATCTCCACTCTTGAAATAGAAGACCGGATGATCTGGAATCTCAAATACTACCCTCCTTTGATGACAGTCGATGGTAGCATAAAAGGTTCCAAGCCAGTCCATTCCTAGAACCACATCGAAGTTCGGTATGTCCAGTACCTTGAAGTCGGCATAAAACTCTCGACTGCAGACGACGACTGGACACATGCTGTATCCCATAGTTGCCTTTAGAACACCATTTCCAGAACTGACGTTCCAGCTGGATACTGTTGGAGATAGTGCCCTCAGAGTCAATTATTAGGTCACTGGTACGTGATTGCAATGATTGATGGAAGACCTATCCCGGTAGGACAGTCTTACTCGAGATGATAGTATGCTATCTGGTTTATCTTTATCATCGTGTACTGTTTGAGGTGACCTTACAGGTCGCTATTACACGTTGGTAGAGCCCCTAGGATTCTTGCTTGACCACCAGCAGTATGAGGGCGATCATATAAGTGGGAGCTGGTAGTCTATAAGCATATCCTTAAATGGTCCCTAGTCGTGTGAGTTTCGAGACAGGGCATCGATACTCCAGAGTAGACTAGTGTATACAGTCGAGACCTCGACGAGGGGCGGTGGCCGGTCTCACAAGCCACTGGTGTCAGTTGGATCACCTAAGATGTATACAGGTGCTCATTGGGTTATGAGTACACCGGACAGGACTCGCCGGGAACATGCTAGTTGGTCATATACCAGACGTCAGATGGCAGTTCCCTGGTGACATGTGTACAGGTTAGTTCATCGACCTGGGGATCGTCATTTGTCTTGTGTGAGTTCCCACTGTACTTTGATTACTACCCTACCACGGCTCAAAGAAGTCATGCAAACAGGTTTTAGTTGGGTACAGTCCCGAGCCACATGGAGGCAGTGAGCGTATCTTCAGGGGTTCGTCTCTCCCGGTATTGGGGGTGAGGTCGCGCTGTGTCTAGGAGAGCCATTACACGAAGCCCTCGGCCGAGGCAAGGAGATTTACTGGTAAGTATTCCAGTAGTATCTCAGGGTGTTCTGGGCTACACTCCGACACGACTTGTACCGCTTTTGGGGGTCTGACTTTTACCAACCCCCTAGGCCCGCCATGCGATGCTCATAGACGAACGGACCGGACTGTACGGATATTGTCACTGACAGGCTCAGTAGGGTTGTCAGGCTGAGTTCGCTCACAGACATCCCTTTTAGTCAATACCTGGTAGCCCGTTACGTATTGGCTTATACCTCTGACGTGCTAGTGGTTAAATCCACAACCATGGTGTTGACGAGTCTTTAGAGTCCCCCACATTCTGTTACTCAGCTTTCGGGCGAAAGGTTGTAGAGGCCGTATGGAGATATGGCAAGGTCCGACCAGATACGTGCGGTATTGCACGGATCGGGATCGGACAGTTTGTACTATAGGCCGTATGGATAGATGGCAGGGTTCGATCAGATACGTGCGGTATTGCACGGATCAGGATCGAACGGATATTACTAGCCGGCTTTGGTTTAAGCCGGATCCTAGTGTAGTACAGTGGAGATTCTGTCTCATTGCATTTGTATTTCGGTCGAAATACAAATGCGAGTGTGTATGCACAGTATCGGGGTTTTCCTGTAATTTATTACGGGACCAGTTTTCTGGAGTTGCCAGTATGCTTTCTGTTTCGGCCAATTTCCTTTGTATCGTTCATTGGCCGAAGATTGGTGGAGGAGGGCTTATTTGCATTGTTGCAAATAAGTATTTGTGGAGAGGTTCTTTGCACTTTTGTTGCATCATGATTATAGCACCATACCTTGACTTTCTTTAGTTGATCATGGCTTGACTTTTGGCTCATCATGGTTGTTGATGATGAGGTTGGTGGTAGGTGGTTGAGTGTGGGTTTTGATTTGGTGATCATTGTTTATCATTGCAACCCTCTCTCTCTTGTATGATGGTGGGCTTATTTTCTTTGATTGATACACCCACTCCCTCATGCTCTCCTCCCCATTGTAGTGGCCGGCCATTCCTCTTTAGGGGCTGTCCCATTTTTTACATGAGGGAATTACACTCATTTGGCTTGGGAAAAATCCTACAAGTTCTTTTTCCAAACTCCATAGTTGATCCCTCCACCAAAAGGCAATTCCTATAACCCCAAAAATGAGACATGGATCTCTACACTACATTCTACAGTAAATCTTGGGCACGTCGAGTAGCCAGCTTCGTGCCCGAGTTGCCTCGGCATTGAGGTGGGAGCCCGTAAAAGAAGTAGGCGATGTGGTGCACTTCCGGCGACGAGGTGGAGACCGGAGCTTCCGCAAGAGATCGGGACGACGACGAGAAGACCGGAAGACTTGGATCAGTCGGTATATCTCTCTTCCCCATTTTGTAGTTAGCTAGGACTAATTAATGGTTCGATCCGGGTATTAGTGCGCGGCGGTTTGCCAGTTCAGTAAAAATTAAAGTTTATCACCGCTTCCGCATTTGGCCGTCGGATTGACGGCCGGGACGCCGCCGTGCACTTACAGTGGTATCAGAGCCTCGCCATTAACTTAGTCTAGCTTGGTTTAATGTGTTTTGCATTTCCGATCGACCAAAATTCCAAAATCTACATTTTTCAAAGCGACAGTTTTCTGTTGAAATTTTTTGGTCTCCAAAAATTTTTCAGATTGTATAAAATTGATGTACTGGAGACCACTTGGCTACTGTAGAAATTCGACAGGGTGAATCGACAGTGGAGGCGCGGAACCGCGGCCAAAACCCCCTTTGGGCCGCGTTTCCGCCGCGCACTGTGGAGATCCCTGCACCAAATTTCTACAGTGTCTTTGTGGGCTTAAAATATGGGTTTTGGAATATTAATTTTAGGCCCAGAATTTCTTGATGTGCTACAGTAGTACTTGGGGGCCCACTTGTTAAAGTTTGATCGATCGGATATTTTAAACACATTATTTCACAGTATTTGCATTATATCTGCGACCGTGAATGTCACTTGATCGGTAAATCCGGTCTAACTGCTATAGCCCGGTTAGACGGATTTGCGAACGTGACTTTCACGTTGATATTCTGTTTTTGCTGTGATGTTGCGGATCGGTCGTGGGGGATAGCCTGGATGCAATGCTAGTACAGTTTTGGTTGTATTATGTACATTTGATATTGCGGGGCGAGCGTCCAACATGTGGACTGCCGTCACTGCCTGTTTGTATTATTTTTTTGGGGCACGGCCAGGTTGCGGTCGATGTACCCGTTGTATGTATATTTTACTTTCTGTACTAGGATTACCCCGCGGAGGGATGCACGGATAGCCGGATTCTAGAGGGCAACAAGCCCGCATCTCATGGCATTGAGACGGAGGGGGCTTCACTCTAGGATTGGCGGGCTATTCGCCGCACTCGTAGGGGGTACAGGTTGACCCAGGAGGGGTGCCCAAGTTACCGGATTCCGTGAAGTGCCGGGTGGTCCATTCACGTCGCTGAAGGGGGCTGCCTCGCTTCAGGTTTTGGCGGGTAACTTGCCGCGTCCGTAGGGGTCTAGGATTTCATTGCACAGGCTATCCACACGACCAGGGGAACGTCGGGTTTCAGTAGTGGCTCTGTGAAACCCGGGAATCCCAGATATCGGTATTGTTTCTGTGATGCTGTTCATTTTCTGTGATGTTGCATTTTATCACGCCTTGAGCGAATATAATATATTGGTATATATATTAATAGATGTTGTATATGTTTTGCATCCGCGCTAGTCCAGTCCCCGCTCTGTCGTTAGTTAGCTAACCTAACGGGTAATGACGGGACCCAGTGGCGAATGCGGATGGCATATACGTACATCAGTATATTTTCGTTCTTTTTGGTGTGATCAATTGATGGGACTGCATTGATTCGGATCAATGCAAGTTAAAAACAAACCTAATCTGATATTGTTGGAACACTTTTCAAAAAGCTGTTATTGCAAGGACGTTCACTTTTGTTTTGCATCGTGGTATTCAGTTGGAATATCCTGCTCCTCAGTCGACGAGGCAAGGGCCGAGATCCCTTCACCGGGAGTGACCCCTTGGACAGAAAGTTTGCGTCAGGGCATTAACTTCACTATAGCCGATTACTTTTTGCTTTGCACCGTGGTATTCAGTTGGAATATCCTGCACCTCATTCTACGGGGAAAGAGCCGAGATCCCTTCACCGGGAGTGACCTCTTTAGCAATGGTTTTCGTCACTATATTTTTAAAAGCTATCCGGTTCCTTCAACGATATCAAGTTCATTACGTTAAAGGTTTTCGCCAGAAACCATTCGTAGCCCTCCATCATTTCAGTTAAATATTCGGTAGTATTCAAGCTATGTATTTTAACCTCACGCCAAGGCATAGTGTTTGGTAGCTGCCGGGTATTTATCTGTTGCATAAATAGATGCGTTGGTTTGGGACAGTCGTACTACTATTTTGGCCTACGTCAAGGGTATGTACGGGTGGATTCAAATTAACCTGGACAATGATGGGTAGAACTTGACATGTGACTTATGATATTTTGACCTCACGCCAAGGTCATAAGAGCATGGGGCAGAAATCACATCGGGAGTTTCAAAAGAACTGAAACTTGCCAGATATGCGCATACCTTCTGGAGTGTGATGATGTGAGCGGATTCCGTCACGTTATCATGCGATGAGAGTTGGATCCCGATTCCCACTGATGAGTTAGTTTACTCCTCGGGTGACCCCGACTAATTCTTCTTTTAGGTTTGGAGGAGAATTTGAGGTACAGTGGGAGGTTTCCAGATTAGATAAATTGGTAACCATTCTGATCTAGGTTAGAGTGCACGCTGAGTGTTTCTTTTCTCTCTCTCTTTGGCAGCGACCATTGACCCGACCCTAAGACTATGACTCAGTGACCAAGATTGACCGAACCTTCTTAAACCCTATCTTTTAGATTGTCAGAGTTGCAAACCTCATTGCCACTCCTACTTTTACCCTTTTCTCCAGGACACCCCGTATTACTACGAACGTCCACTTCCATTGGACAAAATCATCGTATGGTTAGATACGAACTCGAAAGAATTTATTCGAGGATGGTTTCAGGTTCTGGAGAAAACGAATAGGACTATTCAGTTGTCTTCTCCTTCTACCTTCTCTCAGGTTGCGAGTACTCCTTGGTTTAGGAGATAGTACACCTATTACGCAAATTGGATAGTCTTCTTCCAAACCTTAGGCTGGTGCCGAACGGTGGGGAATGAAGAAAACCAATTAGCCTAACGATGGTGTACAGAAGGTATTAAGTTAAGACAAAGCAAAGGATTAGTAAGAGGGCAAAGTAAAATGCGACTGCTACTCACGACCAAACCAAGTATTTCATTACCACTCCCACTTCACCTTTGTATTTCTCCAGGACACTCCGTATCACTACGAAGATCCACAGTTTATTGGATACTCCATCGTATGGTTATATACGAACTCGAAAGGAACTTGTTCCAGTTCGGGGATGGATTCTGGTTCAGGAGAAATAGGAATAAGACCGATTCAGGTGTCTTTTATCTTCACCTTCTCTCGCATTACGAGTGTTCCTAGGATTAGGACAGTACACCCATTATGCTTATTGGATAGTCTTCTTCCAAACCATAGGCTAGTGCCGAACGGTAGGGAAGGAAGAAAACCATTTGGCCTAACGGGTGTGCAGAAGGTAATGACTAAAGACATATAAAGGGATTTGGAGAGGTGGCAAAGAACTATACGGTTACAATCGTGAATCTGGAAGAGGCATTACTAGGAATACCAGGATATCCCATCGGAACATTTCAATGTTTCAGTTTCACTGTGTAATGTTAAAAGAAAACTGATTTCCCGATTAGACACTTGCTCCAGGGTATGTATTTACCAGGTATGATTCTCACATCTGTATGGTTTTACAGATGATGAGTGGGGGTAGGTTATTGGGAATTGGGTGATCATCCTCATTATATCGGGATTCGTTGTAATCGGTGATATTTGAGGAAATCACCTGGGCTGTTTGCCGGTCGGCAAATATTTGGTTTTGAATATCCGCTGTCATGCACCAATTTCAAATTGATATATCTGTACGTCTATTTTCATAGAGTGAGATATACCTTTTTGAAATTATGTCTACGACATTTACCTATATCAGTGGATGGTTAGGTAAGGAGCATTAAACAGCGGTGTAATTCTTCTTAACCATAAGTACAGTTTTCAACCTACGACACACAGTGAGTGAGTTATCAGACTCAAGGGACTTGTACAGAGTATTGTATGATGTCCAGGGTCCATCAGGACAGAGGGGTTGGTCCTCGTACTATATTCGGTTTACTTATGACTTCTTTAGTTTTTAGACAGGTGTTTCGTGGAAACACAGGGTCTGAATTTTGAGAAGTTATAGGTATTTGAATAGAGTAGAGAACCAGGTATAGCAAGTATCGGGATTCTTCAAAGTGATTGAAGATGTAGATACTTGTGTGTGGTATTCAGTTGATAGTAATAATTAAGAGATTTTGCTTCTCTTTCAGGTTATTCATAATTGGAAGCATTCCTAAGTTGAGTAACGCTGATCGGCCTCCTTCCTTTTAGTTGACATGCACTGGAGACAGTTGCATGATTTGAATCTGGTTCAATTAAATCAGTGCCTCTGGTTCTATATTGGATATAGAACAGTTCATATCTTAACGATGTTAAGGTACGGGGAGTTGTCTGGTTTATGATTAAAACCAGACACTGGACAACTCAAGGCACGTTTCTGTAATGGCTGTTTGTGGGTTGACCCAGGCTATGACGAGGGTTGACTTTCTACCATCTGGATGAACAATAGCGATATTGTTCTAGACTCGCCACAGTTTTATTAAAAATGGATTTTTTCAGAAAACAGTAGTGGGAGTATGGTAGAACTGGAAATAATTCCAGAACCACAAACGATTACTGAAGATTTCATAGGAACCTAAAGATTCAATCTGGTTTGACATTCCATTGGCCACTCCGCAGATGCGGTGGGTAACTTCAGGCACTCGAGAGGTACTACAGTAGCCTCAAGGACGGTGACAGGGAAGTTCTTGTTTACCCACAATTACCATTGCTGTTGTTCCAGGCTGCGAGACCCGGCGGGAGGATGAGTATAGCGTCGTTCTAAACTAGTTTTAGAAGTGTACGTCTATATGACTATGCCAGAGGGTTATCATAGTCAGTGGGAGCAGCGGAAGCATTGGTGGACAGCTGGCTTATGTCTATTTATAGGCTAAAGCAGATATAGCGGAGAAAGATCATCTATTTCTGACGTGACAGTCATGGGTTTGACTTCATCAGAATAGGGGATGGATCTGTTGAGAAGGTAGTAGGGTGTGATATCCTGGTATTCGGATGACATACACAGAGTAGGAAAAGAAACTCCTATACTACAATCGGTTATACTTTGGTCGTCACACAGTGGTTTCTCCACAAAGGAAATGGATTTTGTATCAGACATACTGGTTACTAGATCTATGGTTTTAGATCTAGATTTGGGTGGTTTCCCAATCTGGGTACTTAGACAGCATTCTAAGGGTATTTAGAATGGACGACTCCTGGCACGGTAGTGTACCTGCAGGTGATGGAGTCACCCTCTCTAAAGGTGTCTTACAGACTAAAGTAGAGAGGGACGTGCATGATTGGCAGATCACTTGCTCAGGCAATTGAGTCAATCATGAGATGTCAAGTACCACACCAGATGTTGTTCTTGCACTAGATGCAATAAGTTGACATTAATCCAATCCTGGAGAAGCAGTTGGAAGCAGTTTTAGAACATAAGTGGATGTTCTAGGGATATGATAACGACAGCCTCATGCAGGAGACAGTTATCATTCCAGGCTTCCGAGGTGACCTGGACGACAGGGAGGTTGTCAGAGTTATAGTTTTTCCTTCTGATGAGGGGCAGTATTTTTGGACAGGTGGTCCAAGGCAATACTGAGGGCGGCATGGCGCAGGATACTGATTAAGTTCAGTTGACGATACAGTCTAAGAAGTTTGGATTTGGAGTTCATTTATGAGCTATGTCCCATCAGACATCCAGACACATTCTAAGACAGGTATTGCTCATTTCGGGAGATGGGTTTTCTCCGCGAACTTGAGATATAGAGAGACATAGAAAGAAACAACTAGGCGGATCCACTCACTGAGGCTATTCCTCGAACGCAATAGTTTCGCAAACGAGCTTTGTGAGACTGACTAGTAGAGGAGTTGGGTGTTCGGTATCACACGGGCTGTGAGTATGCGACATCGCAATAATTAACCTTGAGTGCAAGTGGGAGATTGTTGGAGATAGTGCCCTCAGAGTCAATTATTAGGTCACTGGTACGTGATTGCAATGATTGATGGAGGACCTATCCCGGTAGGACAGTCTTACTCGAGATGATAGTATGCTATCTGGTTTATCTTTATCATCGTGTACTGTTTGAGGTGACCTTACAGGTCGCTATTACACGTTGGTAGAGCCCCTAGGATTCTTGCTTGACCACCAGCAGTATGAGGGCGATCATATAAGTGGGAGCTGGTAGTCTATAAGCATATCCTTAAATGGTCCCTAGTCGTGTGAGTTTCGAGACAGGGCATCGATACTCCAGAGTATACTAGTGTATACAGTCGAGACCCCGACGAGGGGCGGTGGCCGGTCTCACAAGCCACTGGTGTCAGTTGGATCACCTAAGATGTATACAGGTGCTCATTGGGTTATGAGTACACCGGACAGGACTCGCCGGGAACATGCTAGTTGGTCATATACCAGACGTCAGATGGCAGTTCCCTGGTGACATGTGTACAGGTTAGTTCATCGACCTGGGGATCGTCATTTGTCTTGTGTGAGTTCCCACTGTACTTTGATTACTACCCTACCACGGCTCAAAGGAGTCGTGCAAACAGGTTTTAGTTGGGTACAGTCCCGAGCCACATGGAGGCAGTGAGCGTATCTTCAGGGGTTCGTCTCTCCCGGTATTGGGGGTGAGGTCGCGCTGTGTCTAGGAGAGCCATTACACGAAGCCCTCGGCCGAGGCAAGGAGATTTACTGGTAGGTATTCCAGTAGTATCTCAGGGTGTTCTGGGCTACACTCCGACACGACTTGTACCGCTTTTGGGGGTCTGACTTTTACCAACCCCCTAGGCCCGCCATGCGATGCTCATAGACGAACGGACCGGACTGTACGGATATTGTCACTGACAGGCTCAGTAGGGTTGTCAGGCTGAGTTCGCTCACAGACATCCCTTTTAGTCAATACCTGGTAGCCCGTTACGTATTGGCTTATACCTCTGACGTGCTAGTGGTTAAATCCACAACCATGGTGTTGACGAGTCTTTAGAGTCCCCCACATTCTGTTACTCAGCTTTCGGGCGAAAGGTTGTAAAGGCCGTATGGAGATATGGCAAGGTCTGACCAGATACGTGCGGTATTGCACGGATCGGGATCGGACAGTTTGTACTATAGGCCGTATGGATATATGGCAGGGTTCGATCAGATACGTGCGGTATTGCACGGATCAGGATCGAACGGATATTACTAGCCGGCTTTGGTTTAAGCCGGATCCTAGTGTAGTACAGTGGAGATTCTGTCTCATTGCATTTGTATTTCGGTCGAAATACGAATGCGGGTGTGTATGCACAGTATCGGGGTTTTCCTGTAATTTATTACGGGACCAGTTTTCTGGAGTTGCCAGTATGCTTTCTGTTTCGGCCAATTTCCTTTGTATCGTTCATTGGCCGAAGATTGGTGGAGGAGGGCTTATTTGCATTGTTGCAAATAAGTATTTGTGGAGGGGTTCTTTGCACTTTTGTTGCATCATGATTATAGCACCATACCTTGACTTTCTTTAGTTGATCATGGCTTGACTTTTGGCTCATCATGGTTGTTGATGATGAGGTTGGTGGTAGGTGGTTGAGTGTGGGTTTTGATTTGGTGATCATTGTTTATCATTGCAACCCTCTCTCTCTTGTATGATGGTGGGCTTATTTTCTTTGATTGATACACCCACTCCCTCATGCTCTCCTCCCTATTGTAGTGGCCGGCCATTCCTCTTTAGGGGCTGTCCCATTTTTTACATGAGGGAATTACACTCATTTGGCTTGGGAAAAATCCTACAAGTTCTTTTTCCAAACTCCATAGTTGATCCCTCCACCAAAAGGCAATTCCTATAACCCCAAAAATGAGACATGGATCTCTACACTACATTCTACAGTAAATCTTGGGCACGTCGAGTAGCCAGCTTCGTGCCCGAGTTGCCTCGGCATTGAGGTGGGAGCCCGTAAAAGAAGTAGGCGATGTGGTGCACTTCCGGCGACGAGGTGGAGACCGGAGCTTCCGCAAGAGATCGAGGCGACGACGAGAAGACCGGAGGACTTGGATCAGTCGGTATATCTCTCTTCCCCATCTTGTAGTTAGCTAGGACTAATTAATGGTTCGATCCGGGTATTAGTGCGCGGCGGTTTGCCAGTTCAGTAAAAATTAAAGTTTATCACCGCTTCCGCATTTGGCCGTCGGATTGACGGCCGGGGCGCCGCCGTGCACTTACAGATATAAGCGGTGAGACTGGAATCGCATGGGTTCAGACAAACCGTTGCGACATAAAGCAGTGGGATGCTCCAGTATCAAACAGTGCAAGTGCAGGTAGTGAAGCTACTAGGATTGTATCTAAGGTATTAGGGATAGGTTTTAGGTATAGGGAAAGTGTGTAGGTAAACAATACTAAAAGTTGAGTTTGAGAAAGAAAATTTACCAGTAATGACTTGGCCAGTGGCCTCAGCTTCTTCCACAGACATCATGAAAGCCTGGCGCTTCGGCACATTCCTCCTGGCCTGAGGAGCATTCCTCTGAACGTTCCTTTGAGCTTGATGGAACTGTCGAGGAGGTGGTGCAGCTTGTGATCCCCTAGGTGGTGCAGGCAGTGCAAGTCTGGTAGCAGGTGCCTAAAGAGCCGGTCGCTGCTGATAAGTATTTGCTGGCCTGGGTACGGCAACTGAGTTCTGCCTTTGGGGACAAGATCCAATATCATGAGTGGCTGAACCGCAGACTAAGCAGAGGCGGTTAGCTCGACGACAGTCCTTCATCACATGTCCAGTTCTCTTGCAGTAAGTGCAAAATGCTGGGCTAGGACGATGAGTTGGTACTCCGGGTCGCCTCGGCACGAAAGATGGTCTGGACGTGGCTCCACCTGCCATCTGGTTGGCAGGGCGTTTGACTCCTGCAGACTGAGATCTGCCCCTCTCTTTTATCACTGCCTCATAACTGCGGGCAGCTTCTAGGGCTTCCTCATGAGTCAAAAACTTTCCTGTGGCTAGAGCAGCCTTGATCTCTATATCCAAACCTTGCTGAAAACGACGGGCTCTGATCTCGTCCGTCGGTATCAGGTGTGCCGCGAATCTGTTTAAAGATTGTGTTAGCTGTGTAATATGTGATATTTAAAAATTGAACTATTGTGACATATCTTACCGGCTCAACATAGTGAACTCAGCATCGTATTCATCTACCGATTTCTCCTACATTGATCCTTGCTGTAGATGAATAAACTGCTGCTCCATAGCGAACCTGGCAATCACAGGGAAAAAACTTCTCGCGAAATGTCTTCCATTCAATCGGCTGTGCTAGACGGGTTTCTTCCGCCTTCCACCAATTGCGAGCATTATCCGTGAGCTGTAGTTTCGCTACACGGACCCAAGCGTGGTCTGGCACTTGAGCTGCTGCCAGATCGTCTTCGATACTTTGTGCCCATTCTTCCGCTTCAAGAGAGCTTCCTTTACCAGAGAACTGCTGTGGGTGCAAAGCCCTGAATTGCTTTACTCCCGGTGCATCTGTCTCAGGACGGCTCAAAAGTTGTTGCTGTCCCTCGAGAAGACTACGGATCGCATCGAATAGCATCGTTTGCTCAGTGGGTGGTGCAGGAACAACTGGTGTGAGAGGTAGTGCTGGAGGGGTGTTGTTAACGTTGGTGCTGGTGATGTTCGGGGAATCCATGACCTTGAAGAAAAATTTGGGTTAGGACAGATTCAAATACATGAAATGATAAGATTCAAGAAATAGAAATTTGTAAGATTCAAGGGACATGAATTGTAAAGAATGTTTTAGTTGCTGGTTCTTGTGTTATATTGCTTAGGTTGTTCATGCAGAACAGAACTGCATAGTAGTGTTCCATACAACTCTGACTTGCATGGGTCACCAACAAAACCTGTCACGCCCCGCTTCCCAGTGTACGGCGAAGTGAACGCGACAAGGTCCGCTACGTATGTACTCAGAAGTACATACGCTAAGTGTAGCTAAACAATATAAAGTAATCACAAGAGACAAAATATATAGAAATAACAACTTTTTATTAATAACATTCTTTGTACAATGCATGAAAAGAAAATACAACTGAAATGAAAAGCGATGCCTAAACAGTGGCATAACAATAAATGGAAATACTGGAAAGAATAAAGTACAATATCTAGAGCTCTGGGTCTTCGTGGAACTGTTCCAAATCTTCACCGGTGGGCTCGATCTCAGCTTGGTCCAACGCACCTGACGACATTCAAAGAAGAAAGAAATAGAATGTCGTCAGCGAACAGGTCGCTCGGTAAGTCCCAAAGAATGAGAAGAATGAGAATGACAGAGTAACAGTATTTTCTAAAGTATTATATTGTTGAATATTATGGAACATTGTTTAACGCTGTTATTTGTAGCTTGGTACAGAACGATACCAGTGTATACGAGGGGGATCTCTATATGCTAGAGATCAGGGCAAAAGGAAAGTACAAGGAACCGTTATGCCACGGTACAACAGTAATAGAATTCAGGTTAGGTGTCTTAATCTGACCACCTCGTGCCACCTTTAACACCTTCCGTACCAATCTACCCCTTAAACCCCGTAGTGTTTTAACAGTATTGTAGTATTGGAATATGTAAGTTGGGTGACTGACCAAAACCATGATATCAGTAAACATGATGTAACTGTATAATCAGGTAAATGGAATATCAGGATAATGGATGAATATCCATGGTTTGATTCAGTCAAAAGGAATATATTGTTAACTGGATTCAGGGTTTCATGTATTCAAATTGTGTTGGAGTATAAAAAAATATAGATTGACTTGAATCATATTCGAGTCAGGAATAGTCAGACTCTAACCCGAATCAGACTAAAAGAAAGATAATTTGAAGTTCAATATTAGTTAGGGGCCTTTTTGTAATTTGTAAAACTTGAGGGGGTTTTCTGTAAAAAGTACTTTTGTATAGTTTTCAAAATACACCTCAAGTATTTAATAATTGTCTTTATTGTTATAATGAATGTGAATTTTATTTGTGTTATTCTAGTGAATATATCCTAATAAAAGTATTAATTGTTTTATTTGAAATTCATGGTATTTTAATGTAACTTTTAATCTTTTAATTTTAGGAAAAAGTGGAAACTTTAGATTATGATAAAATAGGTGTTTAAATGTTAATTATATATATACTAACACATGAATAATTTTATATAAATATTTTATTTAGAGAAAGTCTCATTTTCCTTAAATATCGTATTTTAAACCTTTCGAGATCGAATGCTCCTTGTGGAGGTCTGAATCTCGCACTACTAGCCTGCGGGTGCACGATGAACCGTACTATCCCTAACAGGTTCCCCAAAAGTGGGTTGTAGCGGCACTTTACTTAGGTTTTATAAACACTTCTCATTTAGGAAAACGGTTTTATAAATATAAGGTATTTATTTGCAAAAGAGTTTAGTTTTCCGTATTTTAGTTATTAGGGTTTCCTAAGCCAACTACCCTATTTCTAAAGTCTAAACGATGAGTCATTAGAAGCCTCAAATCGCCTCTTCACCGTCAATTGCGGCCAGGTAAGTGCCAGGTAAGTGGGAAGGAACCACAGTCGTGGGCCTAAGTAAAAACCACTAGCCTTAGACACACTTGCCTAGGCACCACAAGACAGTTTAGATAAACGATCGATGTCCATGACCAATCGTGCTTTCATTTTATTAAAAGATTTTATTTAGAAATGTTTACAACTTAAAGCTTTCCATAAAGGTTATAAAGATTAGGGTATTTTAATGAAAAGTCCTGTAATTTCGTATTCTATATTTTGACATATATCAATTAGGGTTATATTTGTGTATGTGTAGAGGTAGGTCATTACCTCGTGACTTATTTTGAGTTTTGGTGAAGTTTAAAGGTAAAACATGACATATTAAACTTAAGGGTATTAAAGCGCAAGAATACGGTATTTGAAAACGTTATCATTTCATGTGTGAAAATTCATTCAAATTGAGTTCTACAAGTTTTGTGATCAAGATAAACATATTTAGGAGTGAGGTAATTGATTAAACTAAGAAAAATGAACTTCATGGTATTTTTATGAAAAGAATACGGTTTTGCAAAGAAGCTATCATTTCATGTGAAAAAGTTTATTTAAATTGGTTTATGGGTGATTAATAGTCAACATGAATATGGGTAGATATTATGTATTAGGTGACAAGTGGAAATTTATAGAAAAACCGAATCGGAAATCGGTTTTTCCGATTTCCGTCGGGTTCCAAAAAGTCGTATTTTTATATATATAGAAAAGAGAGATAGAAGGGATGGGACTTACGGTTTGGACAAGCTAAGGAAGCTAAGAGATGAGGTGGTTGTCGATTCGTCGAAAACGTCGCGAAGGTTCTGATCCGGTCGCCGGAATCCGTCGTCGGTTTCGGCAGCGCTTCGCTTCTCGCTCTTTGCACCGAGTTCTCAAGAATTTGGGAGAGTGGACTTAGAGTTGTGAGGTGAAAAGGTAGAGGGTAGGGGTCTTTATATAGGGCTAGGCTAGGGTTAGGGTTTGGATTAAAAAATATTTTAAAAAATGTAAAAATCATTAAAAATTCATTAATTTTGGTCTTAAAAGAGATTTAATTGAAATTATGTAACAGTACTGGAAAAATAGACTATGCAGGGGGTTAGACCAGGTCAACACGAAATTTTTTCGTGTTGACGACTCGGCCGACTCGGCCGACCGGCCGAGTCGGCCTAGTCAGGGCCGAGTCGGGTGCCGTCGGGTGGGGGTTGGCCTGGGGGAGATTTTAGCATACTTTAATTTTTATGATTCGCAATAAATTGTGAGTTATGGCTGTTTGACCGTTTGACTTCTAGAAAAAAATTAAAACAAAATGATATAAAAATTATGTGGGGCACGGGATTCGAACTCTGATGGCTTTGTTCAGCAGTGCAAGGTATTACCAATGAGCTACAAGCTCCTTCTTATATTTATTGTAAGGAAATAGATACTTAAATTGTTTCCAGCAACATCAATACTCCAAGTGTACACTATATTTAAAGCAAATTTTTGGTATACAAAATTGGAGTTATTACAACACTATATGAGATTTTGGTATTTTCTTGATTAATAAAAGTTGAGTTTTGAAGAAAAACCGAATCGGAAGTCGGATTAACTCTGCTTCCGTCGGGTTTTAGAAATTGGAGTTTTTAGAATAGAAGATGAGAGGGGGTGTAACGTTTTAAAAATAAATAAATAAATAATTAAATAAAAAAATCCTTTAAGCGAATTTTCTGATTATCGGTAAAATAAACCGTACTTTTCGTAAAACTTAACCATAATTATTTTTCATCATAAATTTAAAAAGACCTATTTTAACTATATAATTACTAGTATTTGATATTCATTTAGTGACTTATAAATTATTAGTTTATTAAAATATTTTCTGTAATTAATTAAATTCAAATATTTACATAAGCTTTTAAATATACATTAAATTAGAGTAAATTACAAATTTGAAATAGGCTAATTTGACAAAGTGAACCATGACATCTTAGAATTTAGTGTGTTTATGCAAAATTCTTTCTCAATCTCTTCATGGTTCTAGATTTTTCTAGGATCATTTTTTTTGAAAAGAAAATTTAGAAAATAAGAAAATGATGAAAAGACATAAAAGAAGTATCAATTGAAGAACTTTCTACACAACTTTCCTCATCTTTTTCTTTCTCTCTATCTTCCCTTGCTAGTGGTCGGCCTTCCCCCCCATCGCAGCCCCCCTTCCCATTTTCCAAGCTCATTTTCCCTTCAAAAATCATCAAAATTCAACAAAAAAATTCCAAAATAAACATCAAAATTAATATTCAATCTCTACCCATTTTCCTTTGACCTATCAAGTTTGGATCTTGGAGCAAGAGAGTCACTTGGGAGGCTAAGATTTGCATGGTTAATCTCATGTTGTGGAGGTATAATTCTTATCCCAATGATTAATTGTGGTTAAATGTTTTAATCTTGCTTATTTAGATTTTTTCTTAATTGATTCTATTTGCAAGTAAAAAAATTCAAGAGTGGGTTTTAAAATGAAGTTAGGGTTTTTATTAATTGAGTGGGGTTATAATAAGTAGTTTAACATTTTTAGAAATGGAAAATCTAGTATGGTTGATATATTGTAAATTGTTCATTCAAAATTGTTTAAATTAAACAATTTTGCTGACTAGGTTTTTATAAAATAGATATATTGGTGAGACAAAATTCTAATTTGGGTTTTTATTATTTGATTATAGTGTTAATGAGGAGATTAACATGTTAATCGAGTGTGAAACATAATCTAGTTACAATTTGCTAGCTTTCACTTTAAAATTTTCACAAAATTGCTATTTTTATTAAACTAGGTTTTAGAAATTAATTTAAAATACGGGATTAAAAATATAGTAAGGGGTTTAGCACATCCTTAAGGTTTCATTGAGTAGTTTAACAATTTAAAATATGCAAAAATCAAGTTTAGTAGTAGAATTATGAATTTTTGCTTAAAAGGTGTTGAAATCGGATAATATTGCAAACTAGAAATTTCAATTTAAGACAAATTAGTGTGATAAAAATATAGTAATGGTTTTTATAATCTAGTTATGATATTTAATGAATATTATGGCTATTAGTTTCGTTTAAATATCAAGTTTTAAAGTAAAACGGTAAATTGACGTTTTCAAGGTTTTGCGAAGTAGGACGATTTGATCGATTTTAAGGTTTCGATGATTTAAACCATGTTTTATATTATAAAAAATGAGTTTTGAAACTACGAGTTGTTTGTTGGTGTTTTATCTCGATCAATCGGCGTTTGTACGCCGATATCGAGCGATATTTGGTTCTTTTGTATGAGCGGGTCATAGGTTTTAACCTATGCATGTTCGTGCACTGTTTTGGTTTTGTCCGTGATTTGGTTTACGATATTATATATGTTTGCGTATAGGTACCCCTCACGTGGACTTCGGACGGTGAAGAAGAGGATGGCGGCATCGACTTCGGCAAATAAGGGCCAGATGAGTAGATGTATATCTACGGGGGAAATCGGGTGGATGGCGTTTAGCACCCCCGCAAATGTAGAATAGGGATATTACTTACGGTCATTAAGAAGTCGGACGTGACCTTAGATTCGTGGCGAGTAGGACCCTATTAAAGACTTTAGGTTGGACTAGACTGATTTAGAAAGACTTTACCAGAGGATGAATGTTTTTGAGGGAATTCGTAGGTTTCAGGTAGACGCACACACACGCACACACACAGAAACTTGACTTGGTGTATATGTATATATATGTGTGTGTGTGTGTGTGTAAGAATGTGTGTAGGTATATATATATACACAACATGTATATGTGATATAAGGATGCTATATGATACATGGGGATGAGACGATATAACTGGGCTTGATGCCGTGATCTCTTTGCTATACAGTCGTATCATGATGTTAGCGGATCAATGGAAAAATGAGAAAGGTATATTTATACAAAAACGATAATAGTTGATGTTGACATTGGAACGTACGAGACTCTAGAATAGAACCCGGACTGTAATATGTGACTGAATCACGATATGATATATGTGTGACTTGATTACGATATGATATATGTGTGACTTGATTACGATATGATATATGTGACTTAACCACGACATGATATATGTGACTTAATCACGATATGATATATGTGACATGATATTTCTGAGGACCAATCGACGATGTATATTTACGCAGACAATGATATATGATTGATGATATTGGGATGTATGCGATTACAGTACAGTACCCTTGATCATGACATTATTTGATGATGATATTATACGAATGATGATGTACATAGGTGATAGTTGACCCGTACCCCGATTTTGGGATGCCGTACGATGGATTTTACCGTACGAGGCATAGATGTGATGATTGATCCGCACTCTTGACTCGAGGAAGTCGTACTATGTACGTGACGCTATTGAGACTGGATCGCAGACTATTAGAGATATCGACTCAGACTGTAGGTGGATTCTTATTTTATATCGACCAGTTCCTTTAGTTTAGTTCCTTAGTAGGTTAGATAGATACTAGTTTAGGTTTGAGTCATATAGTTGTAGTTAGATATGTACATTCCAAATGAGTGGTTAATACACATTTTACCTTTATATTCAGATTGTAATTATCACTTTACATGTTCATACATATGTTTCTGTAGTTAATATGAAACTCTGCCTGTTAGGACACCAGCACCATTACCGATGATGCGCATGTTCCACGTACACTTATTTTCCGGCTCACACACATCATCATCGGTAATTGCTATGTCACGTATACTTTAGAACATATTATCTTTTATTGATAGAATCAGCTAAAGGCTAGATCAATACAATATTGTGATTACTCTCAGGTGTTAGTCTAGACATTGCATTTATTACTTAGACATTTCATACATTCACATTTTCATGTTATCATGCAGTATTGTGGGGCTTATGCCGATACTTATTATTTACTTACTCATGATTTTGGGATTTTGGATTTCTATGAGATTTCTGGATTTTGGGGAAAACCGTAAGAATATATATAAAAAATTCTCTCTCTCTCCCTCTCTTTTTAAAATATAAGTTGCGGTTTTCTCGTGATGTATATATCGTTCACCATGAGATTTCATGTTTTCTGTTGAATTTCGAGACCCGATTCGAGGAGTGGATGAACCGTCTCGGGTACATGGTGGGCCCGGTATGGTACCCCGGGGCAAGAAGATCGAGTTGTAGACGATGAGCCTGGCAGGGGAAGACTACCTACCGGTGATGTCCGGCGTGGCGGATATCCGGAGGATACCGACCGTTGTCGTGAGATTTGATGATATGGACCGATCCGGACTGACGGAACCCGAGATATTGAGACTATGAGTTATTGAGACTTGAGATTTACATGTTTTGTGTCGATGCTTGACATGGATTTCCATGGATTTCATCGGTGATGTTTCAGATTCTATACAAATTTTACTATTATAAAGTTAAAGATTTTTTGTATACAGATATCTCCAGATTTCAGGGTTGATTGTTTTACATTCATGGTGCATGCATACTCATACACATGACATATTACTACTTGAGGCACTGACATGAGCACTGAGCATTGCACTCACATATAGATTATTACCTGCCGCTACTAGATGACTAGTGAATTATTAAGTATATTATTATGACCTAGGACAGCGTCGTGCATTCGATTTCTTCTCGCAGATGTATTCTACTCACGAGTTGGCAACTCACCCCCGTTGTGCCAAATTTTTATACAGGTTTCGATGTACAGGTTTCCTTGGCAGCTTGCTGGCACACCATTTTCATTCAGGGTGATTTGCTTGGTAGGTTGGTTCACTTGCATCAGAACCGCCGTTGTACTTTATTATTTCATTTGTATCTAGTAAGCTCCATCAACCAGACTTGTATTCTTGATAGTTTAGAAGACCAGTTGTTTTTATTTCGACCTTAGAGTCGCGCTTGTATTATTATGGTTTCTGGTGGATTTGGTTTTCTTTTGAGTTTTGAGCCTCGCCCTTTGGCGTTGTATATTATTGTGCATTGTGTGGTTGTTTCCGCCTGTTGGCGTAGAGCTAGCTCCCGCTTGGGGACGCCTTTTTATTGTTTGTATATATTATTCTTGTTTGTACCCGTTTGGGGCCAGTTTTTACAAAGGAGACTCTGCCGAAATTTTTGAGAAATTGATGTTGCTTTTAAACTTGTTTTCCTACATGTTTTCCTTTACTTCTCCTTTGAATGGTTTAGATTTCTGGACTTTGGCTTACTTAGATTACGTCGCGCCTCTAGACGCTTCGTAATTTAAGTGCCGGTCACGTTCCGTATCTTCGGGTCGTGACAGGGGGAGATGTGACTTACTAGCTTTTGGGAAAGAAGAGAGGTAGGAGAAGACTACGTCGGGACGTCGTTTCATTGCCGGAATCTCCTTGGATCGTCGCCGGAACTTCACCCTTTTGCTAACTCCACTTGTACACTAAAAGACTTGGGAATTTGGTAGAGTTTTGATAATGAAATTCTGGTGAGGAGGGGTGAAATATGGTGTGGTATTTATAGGGAAAATTAGGGTTTGGTGTATTGGATTGGTGAATTATAATTTGTATTAAAAATGGATTTAAAGAGGGTATTTTAACTCTTTGGATAATTGCAGAGAATACAAACAGTCTAGGGGAAATAGGGTAGGCCAAGAGGTGCATGGGGGAAATTTTGGGGAGCATTGGGTACGGGGGGCTCGGCGGTACCGAGGAAATTGGGCATTTCGCCGGCCCTTACCGGCAGATGAGGATGGGGTTGGGTGCCACGTGTCTCTCTCGCTTCATATACTCCAGTGCACATGTTTGTTTATTTTGTGACCTTTCATTTTACGTGTAGTGCATGTGTAAACTTTTGGGTTTCTAAAAGATTAAAAGAAAATAAAATAAAAAGATAATGTGGCTGATGGGATTTGAACTCGGGTACTATGTCACAGCAGTGCAAGGTCTTACCAATGAGCTACAAGTGTTTTCTTGCTGTTCAAAAGCAAAACAAACTTATAACTCATACTCAGGCTTAGATACCCCTTTCTGTATTTTGAAAAAAATTCGTACAGAAAGTTATGGTTGTTACATTCTACCCTCCTTATAAAAATTTCGTCCTCGAAATTTGAAAGAGAAAAGTGTAATATATTCAAGAAAGTTTGGTGGTAGTGCATGAAAGATAACGAGATGATGTAAAGGTTTGAAAAAGTTTGAAGAGAACTACCAGTGTTACCTTGGTCTACAGCCTCAGCTTCTTCAGCAGCTAAAAGGAAAGCCTGACGTTCCTCCTAACTGGAGGCACATTTCTTTGTCCTTGGGGCATGTTCCTCTGCCCTCTAGGCATGTTCCTCAGTGCTTGTTGGAATTGGCGTGAAGGCTGTGCAGGAGCTGGAGCTGGGAGTGCAAGATGAGGTGCAGGAGCGTGGATAGCTGGCCACTGCGGGTAGTTGGTGTGTGTGGGAGCTGAGTTGCGTCTATAAGGACAAGTCCCAATTCCATGATTGGATGCGCCACAAACTAAGTACAGGCCTTTTGCGCGCATACAGTCCTTCCACAAGTGTCCATCTTTCTTGCAGTAGAAGCAAAAATCTGGACTTGGCTGATTATTTGTTTCTTCCGGTCTCCTAGGTTCAACAGTTGGTTTTGAAGAGGCTCCTCCTGCCATCTGAGTGGCAGGGCGCTTCATCCCGGCAGATTGAGGTCTGCCCCTCATCTTTACCACTGCCTCATATCGACGGGCAACTTTCAGAGCCAACTCGTGGGTCGGGAAATCCCTTGTAGCTAATACAGCTTGGATCTCCGGATCTAACCCTTGCGGAAATCGACGGGCTCTGATCTCATCCGTTGGTATCAAGTGTGCCGCGAATCGGCTGAGCATGGTAAACTTAGCATCATATCCATCCACGGATTTGATCCACATTGAACCCTGTTGTAGGTGGATGAACTGCTGTTCCATGTTGAATCTGGCAGTCTCAGGGAAGTACTTCGCATCAAACATATTGCAAAAAGTCCTCCATTCAATCGGCTGGGTGAGACGGCTTTCTTCCACCTTCCACCAGACCCGTGCATTGTCAGTGAGCTGCAGCTTCGCAACTCAAACCCAAGCTATCTCTGGCACTTGTGCCGCTGCCAGATCATTTTCAATACTTTAAGCCCACTTTTCAGCTTCCAGAGGGCTCTCTTTTTCTGAGAATTGCTTGGGGTGTAAAGCCCTGAATTGCTTCACCCCAGGTGCTTCCGCCTCTGAACGGTTCATCAAGATAGCAGTATGTTGCTGCTGTCCCTCCAGGAGGCTGCGGATCGTCTCAAGCAGTACCGTCTGCTCATTGATCGGAGCAGCTACGGCAGGTGTGAGCGGTATAGATGGTGGTGTGTTGTTGACATTGGTGCTAGTATTGTTTGGGGAATCCATATCCTTGAAAGAAAAATTTGGGTTATGACAGATTCAAAATATATGAAATTGGAAGATTCAAGAAATATGTAAAGAATGTTTTTGGTTGCTGGTTTTTGTGTTATATATTGCTTAGGACTTCATGCAGAATTAACCCGCATGTCCATGCAGAACTGACCTGCATCTCCACACAGAGCTTACCTGCATAGGCCACCAACAAAACCTGTCACGTCCCACTTCCTAGTATACGGGCAGAGGACGCGACGAGACCGCTACGCATTTACTCAGAAGTAAACACGTTAAGCGTATCTAAGTAATATAAAATGAAATGTACACAAGAGACAAGATGTAAATGAACAGTAACTTTATTTATTAAGCATTCTTTTTACAATACAAAGGAAAAGTAAATACATAGAATGAAAGTGATGCCTAAATAGTGGCATAAAAGAAATGAAAATATATACAAGTAAACTAGAGCTCTGGGTCGAAGGCTATCTGATCCAAGTCCTCGCTGGTGGGCTTTGTCTCCAGAAGGTCCGATCCACCTGACAACATTCCAAAGAAATAAGAAAAGGAATGTCGTCAGCGAACAATCGCTCAGTAAGTCCTAAAGAATAGGTATAGACAGAATAGACAGAAGGAGAATGTAACTTTTAAAGTTGTATTATATTGTTAACGCTGTTGTTTGTAGCTCGGTATATAAGATGCCAGTGTATACGAAAGGAGTCCAACTTACACCGTGGACTTTGGTAACCCGTAGTATAAGGCTCCGTCGAAAATACCACGGAACAACTGTATTGATGTAATTACGTCTTAAGTGACCACCTTGTGCCACTTTTAACATATTCCGTATCAGTCTACCCCTTATAAACCCCATAATATTTAATTTATTGATTGTACCGATTGTATTGTATTGTTTGTAGTAAATGGAAGACTTACCGAAACCATAATATCAGTAAATGGAATGGATATAAATGGACAGTTGTGTAGACGGAGTATATCTATGGTTCGGTTCGGTCAATATAGATTGATATAAATTGAATAGTCGGATTCATGTTTGAATTGTAGTTTTATACTTGAATCATATTCAAGCCAGATTGATTAGATTGAGACTCAGTCTGAGTCAGACACTCTAAAAAAGAACTTGAAATCCGGAATTAGTTTTGATGTTATCGGTAACTGCTGCACATGGACGACAGATTTGTATCTTTTTCCAAGACAATTACCATGTTGATAACACCATTATTTAGATTGTCTACCTTAGATAGGCAAGCACCCATATCTCCGACTCCCTGAGGCTCAAGAGACTGGTCCTGCTTAAACCTATGTTTACTAGGGTCCTTATTGCAATTTAGCATAACTTGAGGGGGTTTTATATAAAAATAGTTTTGGTATAATTTCAAAATACACCTCAAGCATTTGATTATCGTCTTTAGAGTTTTCATAAATGTATATTTTATAAATGTGAAATTTCTAGTGAGTAGAACCTAATTTTCATAGTATATGATATTTTCTTGAAATATTGGAATTGTTATGTATTTGGATGGTATTTTCATGTAATGGTGATTCCTTTTGAAAACTTGGAATATTTATATAATATAATTAAATTAGATACTTTGATAATAGATATATACATATATTTAATGAAAGTAATTTTATTTATTTTCTTGTAAAAATCTCATTTCTAAAGAAAAATGTATAAAAATTCCATCGAGATCGAATGCTCCTTTCAGAGGTCTGCATCTCGCCCTACTAGGCCCGAGAATGTGCAATAATCCGCACTATCCCGAACGGAGTCCCCAAAAGTGGGTTGTAGAGGCACAATTGCAAAGAATTATTTAATACATCTTTTTAAAGAAATGGTTTTATAAATTAAAGGTATTTATTTGTAAAGTCGTTTTATCCCATAACTATATTCCCAAATTTCCATCGTGTTATGTTAGAGATGTGTGTTGTGATGAGATAGGTCATTACCTCGTGAGCTATCTAAAGGTAATATAGGTATTGTGTTGATTTGTGTCGAAATTAAAACATATGGTATTTTACTGTAAAAATAAAATAAAAGTTGCAATAAAGAATATTTTGAGATGAAACTTGTTTTAATGGGTTTGTTAATGTTTGTTAAACATTATATGAGATTTTGGTATTTTCTTGATTAATAAAAGTTGAGTTTTGAAGAAAAACCGAATCGGAAGCTGGATTAACTCCGCTTCCGTCGGGTTTTAGAAATTGGAGTTTTTAGAATAGAAGATGAGAGGGGGAGATGGGATTACTGGCCTTTGGGAAGGAAGAGGGGTAGGAGAAGACTAGGGAAGCATCAGGACGTTGTTTTGTTGCCGGAATCTTCTTGGATCGTCGCCGGAACTTCACCCTTTTGCTAACTCCACTTGTACACTAAAGGACTTAGGAATTTGGTAGAGTTTTGATAATGAAATTCTGGTGAGGAAGGGTGAAATATAGTGTGGTATTTATAGGGCAAATTAGGGTTTGGTGTATTGAATTGGTGAATTAAAATTTGTATTAAAAATGGATTTAAAGAGGGTATTTTAATTCTCTGGATAATTGCAGAGAATACAAACAGTCTAGGGGAAATGGGGTAGGCCAAGAGGTGCAGGGGGGAAATTTTGGGGAGCATTGGGTACAGGGGGCTCGTCGGTACCAGGAAAATTGGGCATTTTGCCGGCCCTTTACCGACGGATGGGGATAGGGTTGGGTGCCACGTGTCTCTCTCGCTTCATATACCCCAGTGCACATGTTTGTTTATTCTGGGACCTTTCATTTTACGTGTTGTCACGCCCCGCTTTCCAGAGTACGCAAGTTTGGGCACGTGACATAGCCAACCATGCTACCTGTGGGTAGGAAGTATCCATCCACAGTCACATTACGGTTGTAAGGATATCAAGAACAAGATAATAAACTAAACTAATACATGTCCAAATCCATAATAACAAGAATCAATAAACAATAAGTGCGGAAGCTAATGATCCAATACAATGAATAAACAGTACGTCCCATAATGCGGGCTCACATCTGGAAATGAAAAGCAATAAATAAACTAAATCCTAAGGACTCACTGTTCATCCTGCTGGCTGAAGTACTCCTGCTCGGTCGTCGACAAAGGTACGGGATCTGGGCCATGCAAAACCCAGACGTCAGCGCGTCATGATATCAAGTATATGGCATAAACATGGTAATAAACAATGCAAGCATGAACATGAATAAAGCAGCAACAAGAAGTAATAAACAGGGTAATGTGCAGTAGTGACTAAACTGTCCTATCAGGTTTTCTACTCTATAGTCTTTGAAACCAATTGATGAATCGTCGATGTAACTCAATAGTATCCCGTGCGTGCCCGGGACCACGGTCATGATCCTCGGGGCTGAATCCGAGACGTGCCGCTAAGCAGTAAAAGGTAGTAGGATAGATGAGTGATGTCAGCATCAACACTCCGGAGCTGGCCAAGCCCGTAAGACTGATCAGAACAATGTATCGAACTGTTGAGTTACAAGTCGGTTTCACCTTTGATTTCCCCATACCCCCAAGCTATGTATGTCAGTCAGGTATTCAGTAGTCAAGGACTAATGCCAACACAAGTCAAGTAAAGGTAGGTCTGTCTGGATCGACAGCAGGAATGGTTAGGTTTGTCGGCATTAGGCATGAGATCAGGTAACAGGTCAGGTTACTTTCAACAGGTAGAGTCGATATGTACAGGGTGTTGTGTCCGGTGTATCAGTACATGAGTCAGGTGTATCAAGATCGGTCAATATGTAATGCAATCAGGTATATGATGATAACAGGTATAGTAACAAGTAATGAACAGTAGCAGGAAACAGTAAATAGCAAATATTATTCTATGTGAACACAGTGATGTTTGTATTTTCATATTAATCCGGTTCACGCACCTTTGAGGTGCAAAAGCCACAAGATGAAACAATATCGATAGTATACGCAATGGAGTTACATGAATTTGAACTAAGCATAATAATTGTCTCAGGAGTGATTTTAACCAATGAAGTGGGGATGATCTACTTGGTTTGATTAGTTAAGTATGAATTAATAGCAGACCGGTTAATACGAGCAATGATTTCATTGATTAAAGGTTACGGATAATCGTGGCTAGCAATTCTAAGTTATAAAAGGTATCGATGTTATCTTAGTTGTGTGGTTATAATATGAGGATTAAGTCGTAGCATGTTAAAGCAAGTATTCGGATACTTGCCTCGGCGGTTCCGCAAACCGAAACACGGATGCGACGTCGGCAGAAACTGCGATAAGGAAGCACGGGCCACGGATCGAGTCCCAACAGAGATCAACGGGATCACACGGACCAGGGGACTTCGCTGGAGCGTCGGGTTCGTCAGACGGCGCGGTCGGATTCCGGCAAAATGTCAAAAGTAACGGAGTTAGCGACAAAACTACGCATTCACGATACGGACCAGCGGGGGAGTGTTGTACCAAAAGGAAGGAGAAGGAAACACTTACAGAGAGATGTACCAGGTGACCCCGGTGAGCTCGACGGCGCTGGAACGCCGGCGAAGCGACGGCAGCGGCTGCAGCGAAGGTTGAAAGCTTCGGGGTGCGCGGAAAAGTGTGCTGCGGCGAGCTGGAGGAGAGGGGTCGGCTCTGGTGGTCGTGGGAGAGAGGGAGGTGGTCGGAGGTGGTGTCGACGGGGTCGCCGGCACGTTTCTCCGGCGAACAGCGGGGGTAGACGAAGGATGAAGGCTAGGGTTCACTGTTCCGGCGAGGGGAGGAGGGAACGACGACGAGGTCGGGTCGAGTAGGGTGAAAGGGTGCCGCGGGGATCGTCGACGACGATGGGTGGCGTCGGCGGCGAGGTCTGCGAGGTTGGAGGTGAGGCCGGGGTTGCGTGCAGGTGCGGGAGAGAGGAGGAAGGAGGGAGGAGGAAGGTGCGGTGGAGGTCGTGGTGATGAGGGCGGCGACGGCGAGGTCGCGAGGAGGCCGGCGGTGAGACCGCGGGAGGCTAGGGTTAGGGTTGAGGGGTTTCACGCGATGGGTTAGTGGGGGAGGAGGCGGCTGCATGCCAAAGATATATAGAGGAAGAGAGAGAGAGGGATTAGAGAGAGAGAGAGAGATTTGAGAGAGATTGAGAGAAGAGAGAGATTTGAGAGAGATTGAGAGAAGAGAGAGAGAGAGATGAGGAAACAGGAGCGGGGCCCACGAGCTCAACTGTGAGCTCGTGATTGGCTGAGGGTGATAAAGGAAAATCAAATTTAGAGATTTAGTAGGGGATTTACTGTTAACGAAAATATATACGTATAAATTATAGTTTAGATATTAAATTGAAACGGGCCCTTTTTGGCGCGAAATGAAACATTTCCAAATCGCGCCCGGGTTGCGCCCAAATGTTCCAAATTCAAATTATAGGATTTTAAGCGGGTTCCAAATTTTGAAAAGAGGTGTTTAATGGTTAAAATGCATGCCCCCAAGTCGGACACTTGCACGCGCGCGTAGTCGCCCAAACTTGCCCGTTTAGCCAAACGGAACGGAATCTCGACACGCGGACGCTACCACGCGACTAGTGGCGACGAGTAGGCCAACATGGACATCTTAAATTTCATTTTCGGAGTTAAAAAAATTGTTATGTGCTAAAATGACTTAACCGGGTAAAATTTAGCAATAAACACCAGAAAATCAGGAAAATTGGAATGAGCAATAAATAACCCTCAACTAGTAATATACATAGCATTATTGGGCTCGGGTATTACACGTGTAGTGCACGTGTAAACTTTTGGGTTTTTAAAAGATTAAAAGAAAATAAAATAAAAAGATAATGTGGCTGATGGGATTTGAACTCGGGTGCTACATCACAGCAGTGCAAGGTCTTACCAATGAGCTACAAGTGCTTTCTTGCTGTTCAAAAGCAAAACAAACTTATAACTCGTGCTTAGCCTTAGGTACCCCTTTCTGTATTTTGAAAAAAATTCGTACAGAAAGCTAGGGTTGTAACAAATATCATAATCAAGTGTACGGGTCTAAGGTCACGTACAATCTATTATCTCATCAAATCACATGTTATCGCGTGTTTTGTATATATCGCCCAACGATCCTTTTTATATATATCATATAGTATCGTACACGATGTCCCAAGCTCAAAATCATATATTATAATCTCTTTTCATCATATCCGATCATATCGACTCAAATCTATCAACATATAATATTCTCATCTCACATGTATGTGTGCGTATGTTTACACCCACACCCACACACATACACACACATCACACCACGTGTGTGCGCATGTGTGTGTGACAACATATACCCTACAGGTTCGCTACTAAGAAACTAAATTAAGAGTAAATCTTCTTATGAGTACGCTTAATCTAATCCTACGGTCTCTTAGAACCCTATTTGCTAAGTATCCGAATCTCACATTAACATATATATAATAATATACGCATCCTAATCTACGATTGCGGGGATGGTATACGCCATCTACCCGACTTCCCCCGTAGATATACATCTACTCACCTTCGATTCTCGCTTGCCGAAGTCGATGACGCCTTGCTCTCCTTGTCGTCCAGAAGTCCACGTGAAAGTACCTACAGTTTAAGCACGTCGTATCATAAACACGAATCAAATACGAAAATCAATGCGGCACACGAAACACATAAAGGTTAGAACCTACGATCCACGCATGCATGAATAACCAACAAATCCCGACGTCGACGTACGAACGTTAATCGACCGAGATAAAACACAAATACCAAAACCCATGTCATTCAAAGTCTTAAAACGAAAACAGAAACTTTGAAAAACACTTCCAGATTTTGCCTCAGGTGAAATTAGCCAATATTGCACATAGGATAGGTCTAATTACTGGATAAAGAAGCCATGGACAAAGCACGGACCCAAACAAACATCCCCAGGCCGCAATTTGCGGCCATAAGCAATTTATTTGCGGACATGGTATCAAGTTATGGTCTCGGGTCTTTAGGATAGCTTCTAGATGACCTGCTTGTCTCACTGTGATTGCTAAATAATTTTCAGATCTCAAGAGTTATAGCAGATTCCAAAATCACATCACAATATCCACAAAATCCGATATCGGCCAATTCCAAGTTCATGGTACTTGGGGTTTAGTCTCAGGTTTTGTCCAGGATTTGACACTAGAGGGGTTGTGGTCATGACTAAAGCTCAATTACATATTTACGACTCCAAATATTCTCTAAATCTCATCTTGGAAAATTCTAACATTACTAAACCATAATAGTTCAACTCTAATACAATATAGGATATTAGGGAAACTAGAAACTTAACTAAAAGGTAGAAATATACCTCATTTGGCAGCTCAAGAAAATTCTAGCGTTGCCCAAGTGCCTCAAAGTCCCAACTTGCTCTACCCATAGGGTTTAGAATGAGGTAAGGAATAATTTTTATGAAGATGGCATGGTATTTTGTGGTGTTTTGGAGGGTGTTTTATGGGGTGGTAGTGGAAGTTGAGAAGAAGGAGAAGAAGGTGAAGTAGAGAAAATGAAATGAAGTGGAGAATGATGAAGGCCATGGTCAAAAAATTCCATAAAGAATGTAGAAGTTTTTTCCTCTCTCTCTCACACAGCCATGCCTCCGTATCACACTTATTTTATTCTATTCTTCTTTTTTTCTTAAAGCAAAAAACAAAACCATATAAATGCAAGTGAGCCATGGTTTTAAACGAAATAACAAGTGTTGCAACATGTCATGTTGCATGTCATAAACAAGATTAAGGCACAATTAGTGAAATATTAATCAAATTTAGCATTAAACTTGTATGCAATTAATTATATAATAATTTATAAAATGCCTAAATCACATAAATACCTTCAAAATCAATAATTTATATTAATTTTCCAATTATTTACCAAACTATAAGTATATAACCATGCTATTTCATTAAAATCAATTTTTATATCTTTATAATATTCATGAAATTTATTATTTTATTAATTTAAATTCCAAAGGCAATATTTTATTTTTCTGAAATGTTACACCATGAGATCGAGAAATCTGAATGGATGAGGGAGATACGAGAGAAAAAGACAGAGGGAGAGAGATGAGAGAGACAGAAACCAGAGGAGGTCGGGAGGAGGTCGGAGGAAGGAGGTAGGTGGGGGAGGAGAGAGAGAGAAGGGGGGAGAGCAGAGAGAGAAAGATCTCGAGAGAGAGAGGAGGAGAGAAAGCAGAGAGAGATCGGGAGAGAGAGCAGAGAGAGAGAGATCGAGTACCGGAGAGAGAGAGTGCGCGCGCGTCCGAGAGAGAGATGAGAGTGAAGTGAGAAAAGAGTAATGTGGTGTCGGGTTTAATGGGGGAATGGACGCATTTTCAAAGTGCGTCCCGTTATGTTTTACTAAATTTTTTAGCGGCGCAGTTTTAAACGGTACCCATAGCATTTGTTATGGTGTAGTTTGAAACCGCACGCATAGCATTTGTATGGGACGCGGTTCGAAATTGCGTCCTATACATTTGTTATGCGTGTAGCAACCGCGCCTTTTACATTTGTATACAAATGTATGAGACGCAGTTTCAAACCGCGTCCCATACAAATGCTATGGGCGCAGCGCCCATACAAAAAAAAACTATTTCACGCCAGTACCAGCGCTGAGCTGGCGCTGACGTGGCGTCTACGAGTTAAAAAGTAGTATATTTTTGTAATTATTTTTTAAAGTATTTTTTTATAATTATTATTTAATTTTTGTTTACTATAAAATATTTTCCATAAAATTAAGACCAAAAAGGACATGCAGCTACAGGCCCCTGCAAGTATGTGACCGCAGGGCCCTCCAGACCCCTCAAAACATGAAATTAAGCCCCTTGAATTTAAGTGTTTGGCTTTTTTCTAGTAAAAAAATTGATCCCTGGTTCATCTAAAAAAATTAGAAGAAGAAGAAATATTTTTTTATATTTATCTTAACTAACAAGAAAAATTCTCATAAATCTGAGAAAAAGAAACACTTTCTTTTTTTTCCTTCTAACTGTTCAATCTTAAAAATCTCTACTATTTTAAATAATAATGTAATCAAAATTCTCAATGATATCCAGCACATGACACATCATCATAGGCGCAATATACTAGACGATCAATCAAAAATACAAAAAAAAAATAAAAATAATAAATATAAGAGCTATTTAAAAGACTATAAAGTAAATTTTATTAAACATCATCTACATTTCAAGGATGTCAGGATAAACACAAATGAACTTTAAAACTGCCTCGAAACCTCATCGAAGTAGAAATGCAATCCGAAAGTCTTCGATTTAGATTTAATTTAAGAAGAGTTGAAGTTTTATTTTGAAAACTAATCATTTTCAATGTTTTATATCCCACAAATAGTCTTAAATCCAACTCTGAATCTTCTTAATCCTGATCTAAATCAAAAGGTTTAGATTGCATTCCTGGTTTAGAAGGATTTAATCACACCTTTTAAGTTCATGGTGTTATGTGGAACCCTAAAAAGGCGGATATTGTTTCAAAAAGGGTAAATGTCCATAAACACCATCAACGTTTCTTTAGGAGTTTTCAAGATTGCAGCAATAAACTCTAAAAATACCATGCAAACCCCCAGCTTAGCAGCGTTGTCTGAAATTATCTGTTTCGTTAACTCAAACTACCGGAGGACCAAAACCCTAAAATTTCTTATACGCAGCCCACACAACTTCAAATCAAATCAAATAAACATGGCATTTTTTTTGGGTGAAAACACCCTTACCTAATGCCATATTTAAAGTTCACCGGCGTCATCTCAAAGATGTTTTATAACGATTAGGATAGATTGTCAAAACCCCAGGCAAGTTTCCCGCCGATAAAAAACTTTGGCCCCGAAACGGTTCTCAAAACCCCTTGAAATTTTTTAAGTTGGCCAAAAATCCCCGGCCTACGATATCTGTACAGTGCATACTATATCTAAGTTTTATACGATATGTATGTGGCTCTACACTGATACTGGAGGAAAAATTTCCAACCGGTGGACCGTTTCGGTTCCGCAGTTTTTTTTGACAACTAACCCAGTAATTTACCTTAACCCAAGATTGTACTTGTAATAGTGGACTTCAAACACAAAGAGTTGGTCATCCGCTTATCCCTGCTCCACAAAGTCTTGACCTCACCACCCCCTACATTTCCTCAAGACACAGAAAGGTCTCACTTTTGGACGCACATAAAAAAAGGAAATAAAATCTATTGGTTGGGTCGCGGTGGTTGGGCCAATTCAACCATTTACACTCAAAAATCTCCTTTTCTTCTTCTCAACTCTCAAATCCCCAACTAATCCCTGCTCCTCCTCTTCTTCTATTTATACCACAAAAATCAAATCTTTTGGTCTTAAATCGAAATCGAAATCGAAAATGAAGCACGTAGTTGAACTGGAGAGGGGCAGCCAGGGTTCCGATGGCCGACCCTCGGTGGGGCCCACGTACCGCAGCGTCTTTGCGAAGGATGGATTCCCGCCGCCGATCCCTGGGCTCGAGTGCTGCTGGGATATCTTCAGGTGCTTTAAAAATATCATCTTTTTGATGTTTTGTTTGATGATTTTGTCGATTTATCATCGATTTTTGTTTTGTTTTGTTTTTTTCTTTGAAAATTTAGGTTGGCGGTTGAGAAGTATCCTGAGAATCGGATGCTAGGGCGTCGAGAGATTGTTGATGGCAAGGTTTGATTTTTTTCTTTGGAGGGAAAAATTGGATTTTTAATGGATTAATTGAGTTTTTGTGGATTTTTTAAGGCTGGGAAATATGTGTGGTTGACTTACAAAGAAGTGTACGACATTGTGTTGAAGCTTGGTGCTTCCATCAGAAGCTGTGGGGTTGAAAAGGTCAGTCTTCTTTTATATTTTGTTTTAACTTGAGCTAATTGATATTAGTTTTGATTCTTTGAAGGGTAAATGACAGTAAAATACCCTTAACTATCATGGATTTTCACTAAAGTACCTTAAAGTTTGAGCTATTATAGTAAAATACCTCAAACCATGGTTTTTGAAGGAATTCTCATTAAAATGCCCTAAAAAGGAGCACTTAAGGTATTTTAATGTAATGAATATTTTTTGAGTAAATTGTCAAAACCCCTAGCACTTTTTTCCGCTGTCAAAAACCCCTGGCTTTGAAACGGTAGTCAAAATCCCCTGGAAAATTTTCATACGGTATCTACACAACAGCCTGCTATATCTAACCAATGCATACAAGGTATTTAGATATCGCAGGAAACGGTTTAGATATCACATGCAACTGCATAGATATTGCTGGATATAGGAGGCAACTAATAGATATCACAGGTAAGAGGTTTCTTGACAACCAAAAACTTTTTATGGGGGTTTTGACCACCTTGTCGAGGCCGTGGGGTTCAAAGGGTTTTGACACCCTTCTTTAAATGTATCATGATTCACATTTTTAAGGGTAAAGTCCACTAGAACGCCGTTGATTTTTTCACTAGAATACCGTTGATTTTTTCACTAAAATACCTTAAACTATGTTTTGCAAGAGATTTATCACTAAAAACCGCCCAAAAGCAGCACTTAAAGTGTTTTTTTGTAATAAAAAACTTTAAGGCATTTTTAGTGAAAAGCCATGATAGTGTAATTTATCATACATAACATACACGATCAAATCAAGCTTAAAACTTCGGTTGCCTTATGGTAAATTACACAGTAAAAAATGAATTCGGTCCTTTAAGCAAGTTTGTTACTGGTCCACTCATGCATCATTATATCTATTTTGAACTTGTTTAGTATTATAATTTTCTAAAGTGAACTTAATTCAAAGTTTTTATGACTTTTTTTGAAATAAGCGCAAAGTTTTTATGACTCTAAACACATTAATACTTTTATAGTTGAGAAAGCGGTGATAGTTGATTTCACAAGAAGAGTTACGAAAATAAGATGGGGAGGATTTAAATTAGTCACTTTCTCATAGTTGTATGATATGATCTAGTAGCACAGTTAAGTGCTGTGGTGTATTTAACTTTCATACTGTGTATACAAAATGTCTTGGACCCAAAGAGACCATCGGCCGTCTGCAATGAACCTTAGTATACATTATGAATCTGCAGCTATACTTGAGAATCCTTGTTATGGATTATATCACTGTAAATCACCCTTTATCATTATCATTTTTTTCTTTAAATTTACCGATACTGGACATGGAGTTGCCTTAATGTATATATTGTGCCAATTGCGAAGGCCCTTAAAATACTTCACAATTGAATGACAATTCTTTAATTTCAATTTTATGCCCCCCTTAAATTATAAACCAAAAATTCTTTGCTCATTGAAGTTAATGCACATTTTAAGCAAATTTTGTCTTATCCACGACTTTTCTCCTTTATGTCTGCATTCATTACTTTGAAAGGTTTACCCTTTTTTCTCAATCTAGATCAAGGATGCCTATGATCTCTGATCAATTTGATTAGCAACGCTTAGCTTCCAATTCATATTTTGCTTTCATATAGTTAGTTTTCACACTTTTCCGAATAGAATAAGTAATATATAAAGAGTTCGACTAGGATCCTATCGGAAGAATTTCAAAATAAATCCTTTCCATTTTTTTTACCATTAGATTAACTTTGGGATGGGTGCTAACAATTATGAATAAAAGTTTTCATTTATTACCAAACATAACATAATTGAATGCAAAAGTCCCAAAGTTAATCTAATGGGAAAAAGTGGGAAGGATTTGTTTCCAAATCCTTCCGATAGGATCCTAGTCGAACTCAATATATAAATATTTTTGAAATCTGTGTGCAACTAATTAGCCGGTCGTCCTATTGTTTCTTTCCAGGGAGGACGTTGTGGTATCTTTGGTATCAACAGTCCTGAGTGGGTTATGAGTATGGAGGTAGGTTCTTATATTTTGGTGAATCTTGATTACGTTTTCATCCTATTGTTCTTATTGACTGTTAAGCTTAGTTTCGAATATCGATGCTGTATTGTCGATGTAACTCCATAATTGACTTTAGTTGGAAAAACCGTCTGGTCTTGATTATTCTTTGAAGTTATTCATGTTCTTGTTCACTTTCATGACCTTTGCAGGCTTGCAATGCTCATGGAATTTATTGTGTTCCCTTGTACGATACACTTGGTATGTCGATTATTAACTCTCAGTGAACTTACCAATTCTTACTGTTAATTCACTTAATTTTGACAACTAAGCACAATCAGCAAAACCACCATCTTATTTTTTCTTTTGCACATAACGACATACTGGGCATAGTAATGAGCTTCAAATATTTATGTAGATAAAATATTCTGATATAATTGTCTCTTTTCCTTGGCTGTAGGTGCTGGTGCAGTTGAATTTGTTATATGTCATGCAGAGGTTGAGATTGTCTTTGTGGAAGAAAAAAAGATCGGGGAGGTACTAAGATTATGTGATGTTATGAGAATTTCTCTCTCTTTCTGCTCGGATCATTTGATCCTTTTCATCTGATCTGAAAGTACTATTGCACCTCATCTGTAATTGAAAATGGTGCTTGGCCATTAACCCATGATGCTCAATTCTGGGTTGTCCATATCTTTTAATTTTTCTTTGGGCTTGTACTACTTCCATAACATCTAGATTTCTGCTTTCATAATAGGAGTAGGCAATTCAGATGTCATGCGACTCCCAAAAGGAAATGTATAGGGAAAAAAATAGGAAGTGCTCCGTTGGACCGTTTACTATATATCATGTATGTGAAAAAGGGAATACAAAAGGAAAACAATATATTTAATACTGACAATTTTAAAGGCAAAAACAATATATGACTTCTAGTCCATCTAATCTCAGGCATTGAATTAATAGCAGCATACAGAATATGGCGCTAGTAATAATAATTTGGTTCCAAAATAGAACCATGTAGGAATGGTATATTGCTCTGAATCTCAAAATTGAGACCATTAAGTTTTTAGTGGTCTTACCCCGGTTAGAATGTATGCTTATCCTAGATTATGTGAATAAGTTGGCATTGTACCTATTTTAAAGATGCTATATCAATTGCGTTAATCCTTTCAATCAACTTTGGTTTCTTGAGATTGGTGGTCCAATATTGAATAATTTATTAAAGTTTTGCACAAATTTACTATGTAATAAAATTCACTAATTTTGGTGGTTATCTGCTTATTCAGGTGTTGAAAACCTTTCCTGATTCCACAAAATTTTTGAAAAGTAAGTTATAAATACTTTATTTTATTCATCATTTTCATACTTCAGATATTCCCCAAATATACGTCATAATGCTAACGAATATTTTATATGACAGCTATTGTATGTTTTGGCAAGGTTCCTGCTGAACAAAGAGAAGCAGTTGAAAAATTCGGTCTGGCAATATATTCTTGGGATGAGTTTTTGCTCTTGGTAGGTTAACAACCATAAGCTTGATTTCATTAATTAGGTTACTGGTGCTTCGATTCCTCCATTTTGTTTTCTGAAATTATAGCGTTCCCATTGGATAAGTAACTGAGTTGTTCATTGCCACTTGAGAAACCCAATAACTTTCAAACTGGCGATATAAGAACGAATAAACAAACAAGGATTTTGATTTGTCATCAAACATTTTAGTCTGTTGAAGATATTCTTAATGCATTATTTCACAACAGGTTCTAATTATGTATTGTACCTGCAGGGAGGCAATCAACAATTTGATCTCCCAATAAACAAGAAAAGAGATATTTGTACAATAATGTACACTAGCGGAACAACCGGTGATCCTAAGGGTGTTATGATTTCCAATGAGAGCATCATCACCCTAATCTCTGGTGTTGACCGGCTGCTTAATTGCACGAACGAGCAGGTGACTTCATCTTGGTTTTCATGCCCATTGCATGCCCTATAATTTCAGGCTAAATTACCCTACACTTCTAATCATCTCTGTTTTTCAGTTAACTACGTTATAGTTTCTTTAATGGTAAGCTCCTTTAAAGTGTTCTGCTTAAGGGTATTTTAGTGAAAAAGGCGCTTAAATCAAAGTTTAACGAAGCTTACCGTAATTAAAAGACTTTAAGGTAGTGAAAAACAGAGATAGCTAATAGTCGTTAAGTGTAATTTAGCCTATTTTCTCCCATATGTTTGTCACCATTTGTTTTTTGCTACAGGGGGTCTTAGATTTCGCTTAATTAACCCATTATTTTGTTCATGGGATTACTGCAGTTGAAACAGAACGATGTATATTTGTCGTATCTACCTCTTGCGCATATCTTTGATCGGGTTATAGAAGAGTTGTTTATTTTTACCGGTGCCTCAATCGGATTTTGGCGTGGGGTGAGTGACTTAAAATATATTATATTCTTGTAAAGTGTCGTCTATTTATTTGATGCTAGCGTTCTTGTGCAGGATGTCAAATTGCTGGTAGAAGACATTGGCGAGCTAAAACCCTCCATCTTTTGTGCTGTTCCACGTGTATTGGATCGGATATATACTGGTAACTTTTGCAATATCTCTATCCATCTTTATCCTTGTGGGCACCAACATGAGTTTTTTTGGTAACTACCTAATGAAACATTGAAAAGCACGATTTAAATATTGCATTGGTGTTCCTCTGTCAAGAGATACCACGGTGCTTGTAATGCATTGACAGTTTCTAGTGCATTCAATTAGAAGTTTAACCTTTTTAAGTCATTCAATTGGTTATGATACCCTGTTGATGATGTAATATTGTAGAAGAAACAAAGTGTGTGCAATATAAATGTCCTTCCACTGTGTGTTGAAGTTTACCTTTCTTTTATCAATCAAACGATTCACCTATTTTTTAGTACAATATTTTTTTTTATATACACGAGTGGATTTTTCTTACTAGCTGTACCACTTATTCTTCAGGTCTGCAGAATAAGATTTCGGCTGGAGGCTTTGTGAAGAGTACACTTTTCAATGTTGCTAGCAAATAGTAAGTGCTTGCATGATTTCTAATTGTCAAACCAATTTACACATTTAGGCTTTTTGGATATAATTTCCTAACAATTAGTTTTATTGGATATTATTCTCCCACAAATACAATATTTGATATTTAGAATGTGCTGTGAGTTCACTTCAAGAACCAATCGATAGTATCAATATCTTTCTCTATAGGGGAAGGGAGGCCTATATTAAATTATGGCACATGTTAGTGACTTGTAGAAAACCTATTTTTATTCAATTTGTGTAATACATGATTTGCATTTGTCTACCCTTTATATTTTCAGTTCACTAATTTGACTATTACACCATTTTTCACTATGCTAACTTTCAACTTCATTCTGCTACCTATTATTTGGCTCCTCCTTTCATTATAAAATTAGTTTCTTCGCAACTCATTGTTTTGGTGGGGTTATATCATTTTCAGTCATCCATTTTTTTGGGGGGTAAAGCTGATATTAGATACACACTGTTAGACTTTCTTTAATATGTTAGTTAATATTTTGCAGCAAGCTATATTACATGAAAAAGGGATGTAAACATGACGAAGCCGCTAGAGTTTTTGATAAGATCGTTTTCAATAAGGTACAAACAAATTCTCCCATTGAGTACCTACTTTCTTGCCGCTCAACTTTCTATTTCAGCTATTTATTTAACATAATTTCTTTTCTCATGGTCTGTCTAGGTAAAACAAGGACTAGGTGGCAATGTACGACTTATTTTATCAGGAGCTGCTCCTCTAGCTACTCATGTGGAAGAATTTTTACGAGTCGTGTCTTGCGCCCATGTTCTGCAAGGATATGGTAACTATTACAACATTTTAAAACACCATTTGCACATCTAGGTAAAACAAGGACTAGTTGGTAAATTACATAAAAATACCATTGACCTTTCCCCCTTTTGCATTGGAACGTCATTACACGCAAGAATTGCATTAAGCACTTCTAATCCCCCCCCCCCCCCCCCCCCCCCAAAAAAAAGTTCATTGAAATTACATGAAACACCATCCAAAGGTTGCATTAAACACCCTGTCAGAAGCGGTGAAGTTTAATGGTGTTATGTATGTGAAAAGATCAATGGTGTTTCTGTAATTTACCTCACGAATAACATAAAACACTATTAACCTTTTCACCTTTTTAAAATAATAGCATTAAACAAGATTGCAAGAGAAATGCGTAGAAGTTACAAAAACCGCCATTGGCAGGCTGTTTTATGTAATTCACCTTTTGAATAATTGTTCGACTAAAATTACCCTGTGAATAATGATACCATTTGAGTGCATATCTACCACGGCAGTTACATACTTCCATGTCAAGTCCATTCTTTTTGTATATGCCTGTTGCGATGATTGAATGATTATTCAATTCGTTGGCTCTATTAATTGCTGTAATTTCTGTTATAGGTCTTACCGAATCTTGTGCGGGGACATTTGTGTCATTACCAAACAACCTATCTATGCTTGGAACTGTGGGTCCCCCGGTACCAAATGTTGATGTGCGCCTCGAGTCTGTCCCAGAAATGAACTATGATGCTCAATCAGAAACACCGCGCGGAGAAATCTGCATCAGAGGAAATACATTGTTCTCTGGATATCATAAAAGAGAAGATCTCACAGATGAGGTTTTGGTTGACGGCTGGTTTCACACAGGTACATTATTATGCTTGCAACTTCAATTGACATTTTTTTTGGATGAAGCAAACACAAAATCGTGTGCTTGAACCTTGAAGCAATATGAGTTGAAAGGCTCACCAATAACCTTTTGGGCGACCTTGTTAACCTTTTCTAGTTTTCAGCTTACTGTTTGCACAGTAGGTTTCAAAACAAATAAAGTATAAATTTCACTAAAATACCATGAACTATCGGAGTGTCTTGATAAATACCAAAAAGTTAATAAATTTCAATATAAACCATGAACTTATACTCGGTTGCAAATAAATAATCTGAACTTTCCGCATTTTTTGATTGAATACCATACCCCAATTTTCAATTGCATAGTTCAATTCAGTATGGAATTGAAGGTTAAATTGGAAAACAATGTATAGTCCACATTCTCACACACGCACTACACACACAAACACAAAAACAAGCCTTCATCCTTGGCTCGCATATATATATGTGAGTGATCCATTGTAAACTGGTCCGCGTTTTTTAAAAACGGGAACTCCTGATCTACGACATATTTTAACGATCCGATCCATTTAAGTTGATCACCATATGCACAAATATATGTGTGTGAAAAATCAAAGGATTTGAAGATCTCTAGCCTATGCATCGATAGGTGCAAAAATGAACGTCTTTTAATAATGCAACATAAACTTCATCCGATAGATATGCTAGATGTTTTCAAATCCTTTGATTTTTCATACATATATATTTAAGGGTAGAGTGATCAACTTGAACGGATCGGATTGTTAAAATGTATTGTAGATCGGGAGTTCTCGTTTTTAAAAAAACACGGATCGGTTTGGAATGGAGCACTCCCCTATATATATATATATATATATATATAGAGAGAGAGAGAGAGAGAGAGAGAGAGAGAGGATCCTATCAATTGGATTTGAAAACAAATCCTACCACTTTCTTCGTCTTTGGATAGCATTGGAACGTGTTATTAATAATGGGATTATTTCTTTTCATAATTGATTGCACATATCCCAATGCAAAGAAAGTGGTAGGATTTGTTTTCAAATTGTATTGATAGGATCCTAGCCCCCTCTCTATATATAAGGAATTCACGGACAAATTTTGATGATTTGAACTGATCGTCTTGATCTACATGATTATAAACATAGGTGCACGAAAATTCATGAGGTTTCGAAATTGTTTACTCATAGATCTAATGATTGTAAAATTATCAGTTTCTATTTCTCAATAATAGAAATTTTGCATCCTTGGATCTAATGATCAAATCGTTTCGATAGTTTCGAAACCTCACAAATTTTGGCATGTCTATGTTTTAAACCATGTATATCCAGATAAACAGTTTGGATCCCTAAAAAAGTGATAGAAGTTTGTATTCTACATTGGTGCGTGGATTTCATAGTTTAGGCCCATGCCTAGAGAATCCCAACTCTTATATATATATATATATATATATATATATATATAGAGAGAGAGAGAGAGAGAGAGAGATGGCGACCCCTTTTTCAAAAAGGGCCCTTGTCTCAACACACATTCTCCATGTTTTTCAACTATGCAAACCGATCAGTCTGATCTATGCATTATAAAACCTTTATGTACAAAAAATATCTCGTGATTAAAAGACCTCCAACGTATTCATCAAGCAGATAGAAAAATTAACGGCTCATCGATATAGGAACAATACTGTTGTTGGATGGATGCGTTAGAGGATTTTAAATCACGAGATTTTTTGTATATAGGGGTTTTATAATACGTGGATTAAAATGACCGGTTTGGATCGGTGAAATACATGGAGTAGGTGTGTTTTGAGGCAGGCCCCTTTTTGGAAAACGGTCCCCCACCTCATGTCCCCCCCTCTATATATATGAGAATAATGGAGGAAAGAGGCCATAGAAAGGAATTTCCTCCTATGGCGTCGAAAAAATACCCTTCCTCATTTTTTCCGGCGATCGGCACCCACCATCTTCATCGTTATCGTCTAAGATGTGGGTACACCAAATTTTTTGTGATTCTACAATTTTTTCACCGTTGATTTGAAATCCCTCCTATGGCATCTTTCCTCCATTATTCTCTCTCTATATATATAGGGGAGTGACCTATCGCAAACCGGTCTGCGTTTTTTAAAAACGTGAACTCTTGGGCTACGACATATTTTAACGATCCGTTCAAGTTGATCACCCCATCCTCAAATGTATGTGTATGAAAAATTAAAGGATTTGAAGACCTTTAACCTATGTATCGGATAAAGTTTATGTTGCATTATCGAAAGACACGTTCATTTTTGCACCCAACGATGGATAGATTTGAGGTCTTCAAACCCTTTGATTTTTCATACACATACATTTGAGGGTATGATGATCAACTTGAACAGCTCGGGTCGTTAAAATATGCCGTATATCGAGAGTTCCCGTTTTTAAAAAACACGGACCGATTTGCAATGGAGCACTCCTATATATATATATATATATATATATATATATATATATAAGAGAATAATGGAGGAAAGATGTCATAGGAAGGAATTTCCTCCTATGGCGTCGAAAAAGTACACTGTCCATCGTGTTTTCCGACGATCGGCACCCATCATCTTCATCGTTGTCATCTAAGATATGGGTATACCAAATTTCATGTGATTCTACAATTTTTTCACTGCTGAATTAGCGGGTTCAAAATTAACGGTTTACCGACAATAGAACTTTTTACATTGCTAAATCAAAGGTGAAAAAGTTGTAGAATCATATGAAATTTGGCGTACCCACATCTTAGATGATAACGATGAAGATGATGGATTCCGATCATCGGAAAATACGACAGAGGGCGTACTTTTTCGACGCCCTAAGAGGAAATTCCCTCCTATGGCCTCTTTCCTCCATTATTCTCTATATATAAACACAACACATTAATGCCCATGTGGTTGTGTAGCAAGAGGCGGGTTCAATTTCCACCATTGCCATAATAAGTTTTTCATTTAATTATATTACGTTTGAATCAAAGACATTTGCTCTCAATGAAAAATGATGAGATAATAGAAAATTTTAAACAAAATGTTAATGGTTGCCACGTTTTCAGCCCCCACCCCGGATTAAAAAGCCTGGGTCTGCCACTGTCCATGATACTTGATTTTTTTATTTAATTCATTAATATTTGCAATTAGCAATCATGTGTAGATTCATCATCCATGTTTTGCATTTAAGACTAATGCAACCTTTTGTGGTCTTTACATTCAGGCGATATTGGTGAATGGCAGCCTGATGGAAGCATGAAAATTATTGATCGGAAGAAAAACATTTTTAAGCTTTCACAAGGTGAATATGTTGCAGTTGAGAATCTGGAAAATATTTATGGCCTCGTTAGTGCTTTAGACTCGGTAAGTAATGAGAGCCCTTGCAGAAAAAAATAACAATAATGCTATTAGAAAATGTTCGACCACAATTTGTTAATGTGTATTATTCTGCTCACTTTGTCACGGATTTGTTTATTTGGTTCTGTTCCAGATATGGGTATATGGAAATAGCTTCGAGTCTTCGCTTGTTGCTGTAATCAACCCAAATAAAGAAGCTCTTGAGAGCTGGGCTGCAGAGAATGGCGTAAGCGGGGATTTCAATGTCCTATGTGAGAATCCAAAGGCAAAAGAATTTATTCTTGGGGAACTTGCAAAAATTGCAAAGGAGAAAAAGGTAAGGCGTGTTTCTTTTCTTCTCTTTAAAAGATAATCGAAACTCTTGCTTGCCGGTTAATAGCTCTGAATTATCGAAACTGATTCCCGTTATCAATTTTCTGACCAGCTGAAAGGTTTCGAGTTCATAAGAGCTGTTCACCTCGATCCTGTCCCGTTTGACATGGAGCGCGATCTGCTTACTCCAACTTATAAGAAGAAGCGGCCTCAGATGCTCAAATACTATCAGGTTTATTTCCTTGTATATATATATATATTTAATAAGAAAAATTATTTTCTAGCTTTTTTAAATTTGTAAATCAAATCATACCTAGCCTCCAAATTTACGTCTAATTGATGCTACTATGTTTTCTCAGACGACCATTGATGGCCTGTACAAAAGCATGAAGTGAGCGAGAATTTGTTGAGCTGCTAGAGATTTTTAATCCCTCGTTGTCGTATACCTCTTCAGGCTTTTTCTCTTCGTCTTGTGCTGCTGCTGCTGTGACTTTAAAATTTAAAAATATACATGACATTTGTACAATATATACGGAACACCCATTCTATAGAAGTTTTTACCATGTAATATACACAAAACAACAATATGAAAAACAGTTCCTTAAGTATGTTACATTATCTCATGTCTTGAACTTGTTTTTTCCGCCATCGCCACATTTTATGTTACCATTTCCTTCTCGTCAAACCTTTGGCTGAGAGAGAGATGGCCCGAGTTGCAGTATTTTAGCTACATGCAGCTAAACAATGGATGGATCACATTTGTCCGCTTGATGGATAAAAGCAATCCTTCCAGCATAACAATGGTGATGCGGGAGGATATTCAGGGATGGACGCACGATGGAAATGGTAAAGCCGATTTTATGGCTAATTCCGAAGCATTGAATGTTGACAGTTTTGTTAAGACAACACTTTCAAGTGGTTTATTATAGTTGGGTCGTAATGATTAAAATGGCTGCTTCTTTATAAGAGAGCTTATAGAAGCATTTGGTATCAAATAAATAAATAAATAAATTGGAAAGGAAGTACCTTGCTCTTGATGAATCAATGAACCATTCCATTGGACTCTCTCAACGTAGTGGGGGTTTGCGCAATTTAACCAAGTGGCCCAAATGCATTAAGCAGAGAAAGAGGGCATGCTAACTGCTTTCAATAATCATGATCTTATTGATTTCTTGTTTCTTTAACACTACAACTGCAAATGCAAGCTAAGTTATACTACACAAGAACAAGAAGTAAATTTGTAATTGGAATCAATCGGATAAAATTAATGTAAAAGGAAACTACGGTAAATGTAAGAGAGAACCTTTTTTTTAAATAGGCAAGCTAAGCTATACTACATAAGAACAAGAATCACGAAATTTACAAAAACCCTAAAAAAGTTTGTTTTCTCGATTTTTCAACATTTTGCATAGCACACGAATATGGAATTTTTAAAATAAAACCAAAAATATTTATGTTTTTTTTCTTTCGGTTTTTCAATATTTTGGTTGCTATAACATAAGAAAATCATGAAATCTTCAACAAAAAAAATATTTGTTGTTTTCTTCGGGTTTTCAATATTTTCCATGATAAATATTGCACACGAAAATCTTAAGAAATCTCAAAAGTTCATTTTTCTTATTTTTTCAATATTATACATGTTATAGCGCACGAAAAGCATTTTTAAAAACTTAGGTTTTTCTGTTTTCTTCGAGTTTCTAAATATTTTGCATACCATAACACATGACATTCGTGAAATTTACAAAATCCTAAAATTATTTATTTGGTCAAATTAACAATATTTTGTACGCCACCACACGAAAATCGTGTAATTTTCAAAACACTATAAGTTCCATGTTTTCTTTGGGTTTCAATATTTTATTTGCCGAGTGAAATTTTCAAAAATATTAAAACATTTCATTTTTCTACGATTTTTTTAATGTTTTGCATCTTATGAAAATCGCGATATCTTCAAAAGTCCCAAAATTTTTTAATATTGGCACACGAAAATCGCTAATTTTTTTAAAATCTTAATTATTTTTAGTTTGTTCGGTTTTTCAATATTTTGTTTGTTATAACATACAAAGATCACAAACTTTTCGAAAATATCAAATGATGCATGAATTTTATGTTTTTCTTATGTTTTTCAATATTTTGCTTCTTATAACATCCTAAAATCGCTAAATTTAAAAAATCACAATTGTTTTATTTTCTTCGGTTGTACAATTTTTGTATGCTATATAGTACAAAAAAATCATGAAATTTTCAAAAATCTAAAATTTTTCTTTGGTTTTTTTTATTATTTTGCTTGCTATATAGAACATGATAATTGCAATTTTTCAAAAGTCCTAAAATTTTCCGTTTTTTCAGTTTTCAACATTTTACTTGCTATAACAGACGAAAATCGCAAAAATTTTAGAAATTTCAAATTTTTTCTGTTTTCTTTATTTTTTCAATATTTTACATGATATAACACATGCAAAATTCTGTTTTGCTTCGTCTAGATAATATTACTCAAATGTAGTAACAATTAAATATGATCTAGATAATATTTTTTCCTATTTCAAGGAATATTCTCTCATATTGCTGTATATAGATTATATAAATAGATCGGTCCTAACAATATGCAGTAATTGTGTCATCAGATCTGGCTAGTTATCTCTATGGTGAAGCAAGAGGATAAAGGCTAAATGAGATCCATGCTTCCGAGCATATTATATATCTGAAGACATATTCATTATTTAAGGATTAATACTTTTCATACATACTATTACTCGAACCGCGTGTAATCAAGAGATAAACATCATGGGCCCCATGTATCTTCTTAATATGAGCCCCAAACATGCGTGCAAGGGAATAAAATCGAATAGGTAAGTATTTCTCTTGTTTGAACAATTTAACCAAATCAAGAGGCGAGCTACCTGTGGGTTATAGAATTTAAGTTCTGTTCCGGGCTTCAATGTTGTTTCCTGCTTCTCAATTGGGTTCACAAGATTTGGAGAAATTGACAGCTGGCCCACCCGCAGAGCACAACAAAAACCCAATTACACCACTGCAATTAAATAGCGCATCAGTAATAAAAATTATTCACAACATACTTGGCTAATGATAGAATAGTGCAAAATAGTTGAGTTTTAATCCAAGCGAATTCTGGACACACAAAGGATTATAAAAAATGTCAGCAGTAAATTATAATTTCGATTCAACTTTTGGTTATTGACTGAACATTTCGATTCAACTTTTGTGCACAGACAAACTGCAGCGGTGACTGAAGTTTCCTGTTTCTTTCCTTCTCTTTTTTTCTTTTTCTTTTTTTGCGACCAAAGTACTTTAGTGACCGAATTTGCCTCTATCTATGATGAGCTTCAGTACCATTCCATAGTGTAGTTCAGAGCCAAGAATTGTTCCTTTGACAACTGTTGTAAGGTCTCATAATGGACAAGCTCTGCTCTAATTTGCCCAGCACAGAAATCTAAAAAGATCATCTAAGGCTCGTTTTAATAATATAATTTTTTTAGAGCTGAGTTTTGTTTTATAAAATGGTATAAAATACCAAAAATTTTCCTTAAGGGGAAAATGATCAAGTTCAGAGCCAAGCTCTACAAAAATAAAGTGGAGTCAAGCCCTAAAAACCCCCAAAACAGGGAATTCGATATTAAAAATTACAGAGCAAAGCTTTATTCAAATAAAATAAATAAATAAATAAATCCCCAAAGGGGATATGATCTAAAATCGAAATCAGAACTAAGTTCTATGACAACAAATGAAGTCAAAAATCTCAAGAAATCCCAAAAGGAATATGCTGAAGCCAAGCTCTAAGACCAAATTGGAGTTGAACTCCAAAATTCCTGGAGAACAAATGTTTCAAATACAAGAGCTAAGCTCTGTTGAAGAAGTCTCTTACTAAGAAAATTTTGGCAGAGTGAGTTTGCAATGCAGATTTGTGGAAAAATGAAGAATTAAGTTTCACAACAGAACTAAGTTTTAATGGAGAATAAAATTCTCAAAAAAGAAGAAGAGATGGAGGCGCAGATATCGCCTAGGGTTTAATGTCCTATTTATAAAGAGATGGGGTTGACTCAAATTCCTCATATCCCGAGCCGGATCCGACGGCTTAAAGGCTAGACACCGTTACACTCACGTGAAAACTACGTGAGAACAACGGTGTGGGCATTTGTTCCTTCATAAAAAATCAGGTAGCGCCTCACGTATTAGACACGTGAGCGTCTGCGTGCAACGCATGTGAACGCTTATTCTGATAGGATTAAATTTTAGGGCAGCGCCTCACATGTTAGGCACATGAGCGCCCGCGTGCAAAGCATATGGACGTATGTCTTTGATTAATCCTATGACAGCGCCTCATGTGTCAGGCACGTGGGCGCTTGCGTGCAAAACACGTGGGCGCCTGCTTCAGTGAGAATTAAATCCTATGCTTATGTCCACATGCATAGCATGTGAGCGTCAGCGTCCAAAGTTGAAGCAGTTTTGCTTCGGGTAGAATTAAATTCTACATGGGAAAAAATTCCCCTAAACAAGAAAGATATTCTCGTTTAAACAGAGAGTCGTTGGATCAAAAATTTAATGGTAAAATTAAATTCTATTAGGAAAAAATATCTCTATAATCTTTCTAAATAAGAAAGATATGCTCTGTTAAACAGAAAATTCTTGGATTAAAAAATCCAATGGTGATTAAAAATCACCGTTCGAATCAAAAGATAAAATTAAATTTTATAAGGGAAAATATTTCCCTAATCTTATTAAAAATAAGAAAAATATATTCTGTCAAATAGAAAGCCTTGGATCTAAGATTCAACGATGATTAAAAATCACCACCTGATTATGAAATCCGGTTGAAATTTCTTAAATAAGGGATCTTATCAACTAATCAACAGTTTTTTCTGCCCTATATAAAAGACCCGAGACTTTAAATCTCATATACAGAAAACCCTCTATAAATTTCTGGAAAAGAGATAGATGCTACAATCGAGAATTTAATTCTCTTCCCGAAGAAAATCTTCTTTCTTCTCTTAAACCCTAAATAAAGAAAAATGCAGAGATCAAAACATCTCCTTTGCCTACTATATATAGATATAAGGATTTAACCCTTAATAAAGAACTTAGTTATTTCTCTGGATTTGAGATCCGCAAGACTAATCACGTATAAGTTGAGAATTTAATTCTTATCGCGAAGATCTTGTTCTTCAGACTCAAAATCTAGAGGAAAACTAAACATGAGAAAAGAAACATGAAAGAAAGAAATGGAATCTGTAAGGTGGGTCATACTCGCTGGACGGTTTTTGTAAAATTTGCGGAAACGTAAAACAGAAATTCCGAGCGAACGCAAACCACCCTAAACCTAAAATACTGCCATAGACACAACTAACTTGCAAAAACTAAAAAGAGAGAGTTAGGAATGCACAAACTTTGATACTTCTTTATATGCTCCTATGTTGGAACTCCTCTGGATTTCGTTTAAGTTCCGAGGCTCTCCGAAATGGGCTTGATCTTCGATCGGCTCCGTCGAAAATGATCCATGCGAAGACCGCCGGTTCTAGCTTCATCTTCAATCCAATTGAAGAAACTCACATATGATCCTTACTATAGATGAGATGAGAGAGATGTAGAATAAGAATGATGAACTCTAAAAAAATCTCTCTTTCTTTCTTTTCTTTCTTTTATTTATCTCTTGGTGGATGAGAGAGATTCAAAAACCAAATGGTTAACCCTTGTGAGAGTAATGTGGAGACCCTTCTCTCATATTACACCTCATTTTCTCTTTTATCCACACATCACTTAGCATGACAAGTGAGTGCTCACAGGTTCACACATAATGTATGTGACATGCAATAATCAAGAAAGAAAATAATAAAGAGGAAAATTTATATGTGTGTGTGTGGGGGGGGGGGGGGGAAGGGGGGAGGGCAAACATAAGTTATGTAACCATTACATGAAAGAGAGTGAGAATATCATGTTAATACTAGTAATATCATTAAATCAACACTTGATTTAATGACCCGGTTCAATCATAAACCAGTTAGTATCATCTGTCCGATTAATACATGTAGTATCATATACACATGTTTAATTGGACCCCGCTCACATTGCCGTACGTGCACTACATCATTTCGCTAGAACGGAAAAACCCTATATGTGGGATTCTAAAGACTCGACAATACGCCGACAGTAGATTAGAATCATATCTGATTGATTCAAAACACTTTCAGATCAATCCTCCACCGGGTTAACCTACAAGTATGTTAGCGGTACTAGCTGTATATAACGGTTACCCAGGTATTGAATGAAAAACCGGTCGACAAGCAAGTTCGTCCGTACCCTGCTAGAGTCTATTAGTGACATTCACCATACAGTCCGGTCTCTTCGTCTAAGACTGTCGCATACCGAGTCTGGGAGGTCTTTCTTCTACGAACAAAGAAAATCGAAGAAGGAAACCGTCGGACTCCCAATAACCCGACAAGTCGTGTTGACGCCAAGCTCATGTCCATCTGAAAAACTACTGATAACACTTATCAATAAATCTCGTATGCTTTGGCCAAGGACTTATGGTCATAGCCAGTTGTACACAATGCGACATCAACTCTCTATACCGGGAGTGACGAATTCCCTCGACCGCTCACCGCCTCCATGTGCTTCGGGACTGTAACCAACTAAAACCTGTTTGCACGACTCTTTAAAGCTGTGGTAAGGTAGTAATCTAAAAACAGTGGGAACACATACAAGACACTATGGAGATATTGGGTCCAGAGACTACCCTGTACTCATGTAATCAGAGAACTTCTATCGACGATTGGTATAATACCATCTAGGAGTTCTCGGCGAGTCCGTACAGTAACTCGTCCAATGAGCACATGTATACAATCATCGGTGTTAAACACTAATGGCTATAGGATTAGCCATCACCCTGTACAGGGTCATGAAACGTATACACTAGTCTAAACTGGAGTACTGATGCCCAGTCTCGATACTCCTATGATTAGGGGCTTTTAAGGATGTGCTTATAGACTACTCAGGCCCCACTAGTATGATCCCTATCATAATCCCGGTAGTAAAGCAAAGATCCTAGGGGCTTTATCATCATGTAGCAGTGATACATTATCGCAAGTAAAATATATACTTATGAATGATAAATACAAACCAGATAGCATACTATCATCTCGAGCAAGTCTGTTCTTGGTATAGGCTCTCATCGAATTCAGTAATTGCATTCCTACAACCATGATAATTGTCTTGAGGGCACCTATATCGAACAATCTCCCACTTGCACTCATGGCCAATTATTGCGGTATCATACACACACATCTCATGTGTTACTGCATACCCAACTTTTGTACTAACAATTTCATAAACCGTGTTCGAGAAACAGCCTTAGTGAGTGGATCCGCTGTAACATTTCTATCATGTATCTCTCTGAATCTCAAATTCGCGGAGATCAACTATCTCCCGAAATGAGCGATACCTACCTTAGAACTTTGTTTGGATAGCTAATGGGACCATGTTCATAAATGAACGTATTTATCCAGACAATTTCTTAGGATGTATCTTTTGCTGAGTCAAAATCAGCATCCAGCGCCTTGATTGCCTCAGTATTCCGCTTGGAACTCTTCCAATACACTGCTCCTCATAAGAGAGTAAACTAATTGTCTCGTGATAGATACTTTGTCACCCTCATCACTACGGAAGTTGGAATTGGTAATCACATTCTGAAGGAGTCTGCCATCACCATACACCTAGAACATCTCATATGTTCTTCACTTTTTCCTATATTTCTCCAGGATTGGATTAATATCTGCTTACTACACCAAGTGAAAAAACAATATCTAGTCTGGTATATAACATCGCATGACTGACTTCACTACCGAAGCATGTCGAATGTCATTCATGCGAGTCCCTCTCTCCATCAGTCTCGAAAGATATCTCTTTAGAGAGGGTGGCCCCATTACCTACGAGTATATTATCCCACCAGGGGTCCTCCATTCTAAACCACTTTAGAATGGTGTTAAGATGCCTGAATTGGGACAATCCCAAAACCCATACTAGATCTAAATCTATAGACCCAGTCATCAGAATCTATAATCCAAATCCATAAAGGAAAAACAAATGTGACAATCTACATTTGACCGAACTGTAGAATAGGAAAATCACTTCCTATCAAGTGTATGTCATCCACATTTATATGAGGAACATGACAATACTCCCTACAGCCTTCTTACAAACACCTGGTTCATCTCTAATTTTGATAAAGTCAAACATTTTGACCGTAACATCAAAACAGATGATCTATCTCCGCTATACCCACTTTAGTCTACAAATAGACTTAAGAAACTTACACACTATCCGCTGCTCCTACTGACTAAGACAATCCTCTGATAGAGTCATATATCCGTACACTTCTAAATCCAATTTAGAAAGACGTTATAGTCATACTCATACAAGATATCAAAGTCATGAAAACAACAGTGGTAAGCTATATCTGTATGGACTTTAGCACAGACAATGAAGTAATATTATCATCACAATCTACATCGGGTAATTGATGAATGCATATTAACTATAAGTCTGGCCTTATTAGGTTAATACCTTTCCATTTGCACTGATCTCGAAAGATCTGCTTACTCCATATGGGTTTTACTCCTTTCAGGAACACACAACAAAATCTATAATTTGTTGTAGTGCATGGAGTCCAACTTGGATAATCTTAGCATCCGGCCATCAGTCGGAAGTCACCACTTTCTATGGCCTGCTGATAACTAGTAGGGTCATCATTACATGATGCAAGCTTCTTAGTCACCGTCTACGAGAAAACCGAAGTATTTTTTGGGTGGCTGAAGTCACCTACTAAATCTGCGGGGTGGTTATGGTCTGTCAGGATCAATTGGATTATCAGGTTCCACTAAACTTTCAGTAATCGTTTGTGGTCCTGGAATCACTTCTAGTTCTACCATACTCCCAATAATTCCTTTTGCAAGAAATTCCTTTACTGAGGAGGTGGCGAGTCAAGGACAAAACACTTTTGAACTTGAAAATGGTATAAGATATCCCTCGCGAAATCTTAGGATAACCCACAAACTGCAATTACCGAAACGCGCATCGAGTTTATCCGGATTATGGTTTTAAACACAAACTGGATAACCCCATATCTTTAACAACTTTAAGATGAACACCATTCTATATCACATATAGAAAAGAGGCACTTATTTAGATGGAACCTGTATCAATTGATATGCATCTATTTCTAGTGCATCTCCAAAATTGAAGAAGGCAACTCAACATTACTCATCATGGAGCGCACCCGCGGATGAGCAATCTGAGATTGAATCACATTCTCAATAAGGAATACCTAGTACTAACCCCAAGTCCGTATAAATATCGGACAACATACATCAATATGTATAAGTCCCTTGAGTTCACTAACTCAGTTTCTATGTGCTGTTAACTGAAAACACTTTTTTGGTTAAAAGAAACAAAAAGTTTGCCGTTCAGGTAAAACCTGATGATTTTCCTCAATAGCAACAATTGCTTTGAAAACCAACATTGAGGGTAAAACCACCCATTCTCAATTCTCTGCCCCTTCTCAGCATCTATAACGTCCTACAGATGTGGAATTCTAATTCGGTATCTATATACTCAGGAGTTAGAGTTTATTGAGAACCGGTTTTTCAAAACACAGACGTACAGAAAATCCGAAACATCAAAATGTTTCAGCGGGGTTAGTTGGGTATTCATAATATTGCCCTTTTCATTTCCCAGGCTCATGACAATAGTCCTTCAACCTCTTTTGATATTTCTCCATCTTACATTTCTGTATACCGAACTTATGCTAGTTGGTTTTCCTCTTTCCATTCCTTTAGCACCAACTTTGGGAATGGAAGAAGACTATCCAATGGGCGTAACGGGTATACACTCCTTATATATAAGGAGCTCTCGAACTTGAGATAAGGTAGAAGGGAGAGACAAACAAACAATTCATTTAATCCAGAACCCGTAGCCACTCTCGGACTGAAACAATTTCATTGAGTTTGTATCTAACTATACGATGGCCTTTCAATCAATATGGATCGCTGTACCGAATACAGAGGGTTCTGGAGTTAGCAAAAGGGGAAGTAGGATAGGTAAGGACATATGCGGCTATGTCGTGGATTAGGGCAATCCAGACATTCCAAAGCAATAAGTTTGTAAAAGGTCGGTCAACTTGGTTTAATGAGTCTTAGTTTAAGGTTAGTCCAGGGTCGCTGCCAGAGAGAGAAAAGAAACACTCAGCGTGCACTCTAATCTTGATTAGATTAGTATATTTATCTAATCAGGATGGCTTCCACCGTTCCATCAAATTCTCCTTCAAATCCTAAAAAGAGAACTAGTCGGGATTTTGTATAGAAAATCTTCCGGGAGTAACAATTACTCACAGTAGGAATCGGGACCCAAACTATCATGGTGTGGTAACCTTAACAGATGCTAACAAGTCACCTCACTCCATAGAATGTATGCAATCTCATTGTAGGTTTCAACACTTGAAACTCCCGATATCAGTTTTTACCCCTAACAATCTATGACCTTGATGAATGCCAACAAATCATAGGCCGCTAGTCAAGTTCAATCCATCATTTCGTGATTAACTTGAACCCACTCGCACAAGTCCTTGACGGAAGCCAACAAGGCTGTGCGACTATCCCGGCTAACTGCATCAAATACTAGTAGGAAAACATCACTTACCTACCATACACTATGCCTTGACGGATGCTAATAAACGTAGCACGAATACTAAATACTCTACTTTCTGAAATGACTGAGAGCTACGACTAGTTTTGAATAAAACTATCAACGTAATGAACTTGATCTCATCGTAGGAACCGAGTGGTTTTGAAAGTTTATAGTCGCGTAGACCTTTACTTAAGAGTGAACTCCACGTGAATGGATCTAGACTCTTTTCCTCATCGAATGAGGTGCGGGATATTCCTAATCGAATATCACGACGCAAATCAAAATAATACGGCTACAAAAACAATTTTAGTGACACAAACTTTTACCCAAGGGCGAACTCCCAGTGACGGGATCAAAACTCTTTCCTCATCGAATGAGGTGCAGGTCATTCCTAACCGAATGCCACGATGCAAAGCAAAAGAATCGATTAAAATTTTCCCTTTTAGAAAAAGTTGGTTTCTACAACGTATATGTTTATTTTATCTTGCATTAATCCTATTAACGCAATCTCATCATTTAGATAATTATATTATCTAGCATTTTCTTTCTCACACAAGCATTACAGAAAACAGTATGAAAAGGAAAAATAGAATGCACATATACGCCATCCGCATTCGCCACGGGGCCCCATCATGCACTGATATATTGCTTAACTAACGGCAGAGCGGGGGCAGGGCTAGCGCGGATGAAAAATGTAGCTAGCATTTATTTATGTATATTATATATCACATATATCAATATATCATCACACGCAAATAATTATATTACAGCATGCGGAAAAACAATACCACAGAGTTAGAATGGTCGGATCTCCTAAGAATCCCGCGTTTCGTTCGAGCCATAAACGAAGCGCGACATTCCCCGGTCGCGTGAATAGCCCGTGTGCAGCCAAAAGCAGACCACTACGAGTGCGGCAAGTCATCCGCCAATCCGAGAAACGACGCGAGCGGTTATCATGATCATGATGGGGCTACCTAGCACTTCCTTGAATTCGATGACTTGTGCACTCCTCCACGGGTCTATCCTAATCCACTATAAGCGCGACAAGCATCCCGCCAGTCCTAGAATCGAGTGATCCGGTCTCAACTCCATGAAATGGTCATCCGCTGCAATCTAGAACCCGGCTGCCAGTGCGCTTCTCCGTGGGGTAATCCTAAAACCTGTATTAATACAATGGTGGCTTCGATTGCAACCTGATCGAGTCCCGACAAATAATAATACAAAAAGTGGTAGCAATGGCCACATATCGACCGCTCGCCCCGAATAAAACAATATACATTTGTTTACAACATTAATGAAATAAAACAAATAACATCGCAACACTTAACGCATAAGACTATTCATTTCACGACAATCCGAACCGTTCTAAACACAATATCAGATAACAATATAATCATCGCAAATAACTATTGTGAAATTTCGTATAATTGACATATAGCAGATATACAACATCACAGATAACTAAATGTGGAAAAACGACGCTACAGTTTCGATCATAGACCTTACCGAATATCCCAAAAATCAAACGAGATCAAATCTCAAATCTGGGGAAAAACATACAATACTAAAAATCCAATTTCCACATGATTAAGCACCTGTTGAAATTTAAGAGGATAAGGCCACAAAAGAAAATGGCAATATTTGGCGGTTTTTGTAGGGCCAAATTCTCTCAGGTTTCAACCTTAAACTTTTAAAAGGACAACAAGCACTCTGCAATTGATTAAATGTTTTTTAAGGAACTTTTGAAAATTCGAACAGAGGCTTAAAATTAGGAATTGGAAAACAACAAGTTTTGTGATCCGGCACTGTAACTTCATATCGATGCAAGCTAGGGTCTATGGCGGCTTTGATACCACTGTAAGGTGGGTCATACTCGTTGGACGGTTTTTGTAAAATTTGCAAAAGCGTAAAACGGAAATTTCGAGTGAACACAAGCCACCCTAATCCTAGAATACTACCATAGACACAACTAGTTTGCAAAAACTAAAGAGAACGAGTTAGGAATGCACAACCTTTGATACTTCTTCACATTCTCCTATGATGGAACTTCAGACTCCGGCTATGCTTCGAGACTCTCCGGAACATGCTTGATCTCCGATCGGCTCCGTCGAAGATGATCCATGCGAAGGCCGCTGGTTCTAGCTTTACCTTCAATCTAATTGAAGAAACTCTCATATGATCCTTGCTAGTGATGAGATGAGAGAGATGTAGAATAAGAATGATGAACTCTAAAAAACCTCACTTTCTTTCTTTCCTTTCTTTTTTTCTCTCTCTTGGTGGATGAGAGAAAATCAAAAACCAAATGGTTAACCCTTGTGAGAGTAATGTGGAGACCCTTCTCTCATATTACACCTCATTTTCTCTTTCATCCACACATGTCACTTAGCATGACAAGTGTGTGCTCAAAAGTTCACACATAATGTATGCGACATGCAATAATCAAGAAAGAAAATAATAAAGAGGAAAAATAATGTGTGTGTGTGTGTGTGTGTGTGTGTGTGTGTGTGTGTGTGTGTAAACTCATTATACATATAAATATATGTGCAAACACAAGTTATATAACCATTACATGAAAGAGAGTGAGAATATCATGTTAATACTAGTAATATCATTAAATCAACGCTTGATTTAATGACCCGGTTCAATCATAAACCAGCCAATCACCTGTCCGATTAATACATGTAGTATCACATACATATGTTTAATTGGACCCAGCACACATCTCCGTACGTACACTACATCATTTTGCTAGAACGGGAAAACCCTCTGTTGGGGACTCTAAAGACTCGACAATACGTTGACAGTAGGTTAGGATCATATCCGATTGATCCAAAACACTTTCAGATCAATTCCCACTGGGTTAACCTACAAGCACGTTAGTGGTACTAGCTGTACATAACGGCTACCCAAGTATTGAATGAAAAACCGGTCGACAAGCAAGCTCGTCCAACCCTGCTAGAGCCTACCAGTGACATTCACCGTATAGTCCGGTCTCTTCGTCTAAGACTGTCGCATACCGGGTCTGAGAGGTGGAAAACGTCAGACTCCCAATAACCCGACAAGTCGCGCTGACGTCAAGCTTATGTCCATCTAAGATACTACTGATAACAGTTATCAGTAAATCTCGTATGCCTTGGCCAAGGACTTATGGTCATAGCTAGCTGTGCACAGTGCGACATCAACTCCTTATACCGGGAGTGACGAATTCCCTCGACCTCTCACTACCTCCATATGCTTCGGGACTGTACCCAACTAAAACCTGTTTGCAACACTCTTTAAAGCCGTGATAGGGTAGTAATATAAGTACAGTGGGAACACACACAAGACACTATGGCGATCTTGGGTCGAGGGACTACCCTGTACCCATGTTACCAGAGAACTGCTATCCTACGATTGGTATAATACCATCTAGGAGTTCTCGGCGAGTCCGTCCAGTGTAACTCATCCAATGAGCACTTGTATACAATCATCGGTGTCAAACACCAATGGCTATGGGATCAGCCATCGCCCTGTACAGGAACATGTATACACTAGTCTAAACTGGAGTACAGATGCCCAGTCTCGATACTCCTACGACTGGGGACTTTTAAGAATATGCTTATAGACTACCCCGACCCTACTAATATGACCCCTATCATAATCTTGGTAGTCAAGCAAAAATCCTATGGGCTTTATCATCATGTAGCAGTGATACGTTATAACAGGTAAAACGTATACTTATGAATGATAAATACAAACCAGATAGCGTACTATCATCTCGAGCAAGACTGATCTTGGTATATGCCCTCCTCGAATTCAGTAATTGCATTCCTACAACCACAATAATTGTCTTGAGGACACTTATATCCAACAATTGACATTCCAGGAATTTAATTCCTTTAAAAACAGGGTTTAGCCCTTCAAAAAAAGAACTTAGTTCTCACAAAAAAAGGAAATAGAAGAACTTAGTTCTCAAAAATCCGATTCCATATCTTCAAACAGTGATTTTGGTGATCGTTAATGGCCAAAATACTATTAACAGAAGTTTAACATCTCTAAAAAAAAGCAGAGATTTAATCTCTAAGGACACAGCGTCTCACGTGATATCCACGTAAGCGCTCAAAAGATTCTATGAAGTTAGCGTCTCATGTGATACTCATGTGAGCGCACAAAAGGTATATGAAGACTCGGCGCCTCATGTGCCATACAACATGTGAGCGTTTAAAATATGCTAGAGCCTGAGCGTTTCATGTGATACTCACGTGAGTGCTAAAACCTGAGCGGCTCACGTGATACCCACGTGAGCGCCATATAAAAAAAAGAGTGCTTAGAACTGATAGGGCAACGCTCAAGCTTGAGTGCCAAGCACCTCACGTGATACCCATGTATAGTGTGCCTAGGGTTCCGATAACTAGGTTATATCGCATACAACCAATCGAAACATTCATCGCGAGAATGAAATACGGTATCACATACACGCATTATTCTCAGTCCCGCACATATCTCATATGCGCTCCTATTTCGTTTCGCTTGAGCCAGGAAACCTCTGTGTAGGACTCTAAAGACTCGTCAATACGCCGGTAGCAGATGATGATCATATCAAGCACCCACAAGCCGCAAGCGGTCTGCTTAACGTAACGGCCATCCGGGTATTGAGCGATCGGAAGATCGATGAGCTAGCCCGCTCACACTCCTGTGAATCCAACCAGTAACACTTACCGTACAGTCCGGTCTATTCGTCTGATATGTCGCATATCAAGTCTAGGGGTGGTAAATGTCAGACCCCAATAACCGATAAGTCGTGCCGATGTGAGGCTCATAACGGGTCAAGAAACTACTGGTAACACTTACCAGCAAATCTCTGATCAGCCCTGGCCAGGGACTTCCCTGTTACGGCTAATCGAGCACAGCGCAACATCAACCCCCAATACCGGGAGAGACGAAACCCCTCCTATCGCTCATTGCCTCCATGTGACTCGGGACTGTACCCAAAGACCACCGTTTTGCACGCCCTCATGGACGTGGTAAGGTGGAGATCAAAACACAGTGGGAATCACACAAGACTCTATGACGATCTCGGGTCTATAGACTAACCTGTACAAGTGTCACCTGAGAACTGCCATCTGACGTGAGGTATAATACCATCTGGGAGTTCTCGGCGAGTCCGTACAGTGTACCCAGTCTCCACTGAGCACCCGTATACCATCTCTGATGTCAAACACCAATGGATATGGGATCATCCATCGCCCATCTCATGGGTCGAGAAGCGTATACGCTAGTCTACACTGGTATATCGATGCCCTGTCTCGATATACCTACGACTAGGGACCTTGAAGGATGTACTTATGGACTACCATGTCCCCACTAGTATGATCTGCATCATAGTCCAGGTAGTCAAGTACACATCCTAAGGGCTTTATCAACATGTAATTATAAGATAGTTTAAAGAGACAAGTGTACATGTTAAGACAAAGAGTAACCAGATAGCATACTATCATATCGAGCGAGAAAGTCATCTTTATATATGTCCAAGCATCCAATATAATATACATCATCTGTACAATACTGGCCTCTAGGGCATACATACAACTAACAATCTCCCACTTGCACTAGGGCCAGCTGCTGTAGTATCGCATACCGAGCATCCCGAAGAGTCTCTCAAACTGTATCTGGGGAATAGCCTTCGTGAGTGGATCCGCCGTGTTGTTCTTCGTGTCAACCCTCCTGACCTCGATCTCCCGGCGATCAACTATCTCCCGGATCAGGTGATACCGCCTCAGAATATGCCTGGATCGCTGATGGGACCTGGGTTTCTTGGCCAAAGCCACCGCTCCATTGTTATTGCAATACAAAGGTATTGGATGCTCAATGGATGGAACCACACCAAGTTCAGTAATGAACTTCTTGATCTAGACAGCCTCTTTAGCGGCATCGTTGGCAGCGATGTATTCAGCCTCCATCGTCGAGTCTGCCACGATTTCCTGCTTGGAACTCTTCCAGCTAACCGCCCCTCCGTAAAGGGTAAAGACAAATCCCGACTGCGACTTAGAGTCGTCCTTATCACTCTGGAAGCTCGAATCGGTAAAGGACTCCACTTGGAGTTCTCCGTTACCATACACCAAGAGCATTTCTTTAGTCCTTCGTAAGTACTTGAGAATGCTCTTCACAGCTGTCCAGTGACTCTCTCCAGGATCAGCTTGATACCTGCTCACTATACTTAGTGAGTATGCTACATCGGGTCTGGTACATAGCATCGCATACATGATAGAGCCTACAGCCGAAGCATAGGGTATCCCTTGCATGCGAGCTCTCTCCAAATCAGTCTTGGGAGACATCTCTTTGGAGAGAGTGACTCCAGAGATCGTGGGCAAGTTCCCACGCTTGGAATCTTCCATACTAAACCTTTTTAGTATGGTGTCAATGTACCTTGATTGGGACAATCCCAATATCCGTTTGGATCTATCTCTATAGATCCTAATTCCCAATATGCAGGAGGCATCACCAAGATCTTTCATTGAGAATCTTTGTGATAAGAAGAGCTTGACCGATTGCAGCATAGGAATATCATTTCCTATCAAGAGTATGTCGTCCACGTACAATACGAGGAAGACAACCTTACTCTCTGCCACCTTCTTGTAGATACAAGGTTCATCTGGATTTTTGACGAAATCAAACTCTTTGATAACGACGTCAAAGCAGATGTTCCAACTCCGCGATGCTTGCTTTAATCCATAAATGGATTTAAGCAGCTTGCACACCTTCCCGCTGCTCCCACTGTCTGCGAAGCCCTCTGGCTGAGTCATGTACACGCACTCTTCTAAATCACCATTTAGAAAGGCGGTCTTAACATCCATTTGCCAGATTTCGTAGTCATGATATGCAGCGATGGCAAGCATGATCCGGTTGGATTTAAGCATAGCCACTGGAGAAAAGGTTTCGTCATAGTCCACACCTGGTCTTTGACGAAAACCCTTTGCAACAAGTCTAGCTTTGAAAGTCTCCACTTTCCCATCTACACCAAGTTTCTTCTTGAAGATCCACTTGCTCCCAATGGGCTTTACCCCTTCAGGAGCAACTTCCAAAGTCCATACTTTGTTGGTGTACATGGATTCCATCTCGGACCGCATAGCATCCAGCCATTTCACTGAGTCCCCACTCGTGATGGCCTACTCGAAGCTAGTTGGGTCATCATCCTCCATGATGCAATCCTCGCTTCCACCATCCATGAGAAAACCATAGTATCTCACAGGTTGGCGAGGAACCCTACTAGATTGGCGGAGAGGCTGAGGTTCATTTGGAGCTACTGAATCTTCTGGTTCCACTAAATCTTCAGTTACGGTTTGTGTATCTGGAACTTCTTCCAGCTCTACCACTTTGCCACTAATTTCTTTTTCAAGGAATTCCTTTTCTAAAAAGGTGGCATATTGAGAAACAAACACTTTTTGTTCTTCAGCATGGTAGAAAAAATATCCTTGTGAATTCTTAGGATATCCCACAAACTTGCAAAGAATTGACCGTGCCTCGAGTTTGTCTGGATTTTGCCTTTTGACATAGGCCGGACAACCCCATATCTTAACTCGTTTAAAATATGGTCTCTTCCCACTCCATATCTCATATGGTGTGGTAGGTACAGATTTAGATGGAACTTGATTCAATAGATATGTTGCTGTCTCCAGCGCATATCCCCAGAAGAAAATAGGTAACTCAGCTGTGCTCATCATAGAGCGCACCATATCTAATAGGGTGCGGTTCCTCCGTTCTGATACACCGTTGTGCTGTGGTGTATATGGAGGAGTCAGCTGAGAGAGAATCCCATTCTCTTTTAGGAATTTCAGGAATTCATTGCTCAAGTATTCACCTCCTCGATCAGATCGAAGGACTTTAATACTTTTTCCGGTTTGGTTTTCGACTTCTTGTTTATATTCTCTAAATTTCTCAAAAGCTTCTGATTTGTGTTTCATCAGGAACACATATCCGAATCTAGAGAGATCGTCAGTGAATGTAATGAAGTATGAAGAACCATCCCTGGCATGTGTAGACATGGGACCGCATACATCACTATGTATCATTCCCAAGAGTTCGGTAACTCTTTCTCCGTGTCCCGTAAACGGAGTTTTGGTCATCTTGCCTTTGAGACATGACTGGCAAGTGTTATAAGATGAAAATTCGAATGGTTTCAAATATCCATCCTTATGCAACTTAGTCAGTCGTGTCGTATTGATGTGATCCAGTCTACAATGCCACAAGAAGGATTCGTTCAGTTCTGAACTCTTCCTCTTGTGTGTGTTTGTTATGCTCAGAACTGTTGATTGGTTTAGAACATAAATACCATTGCACAACGTGCCTGATCCAACCAACTTTTGGTTACGGAAAATGTTCATAACATTGTCCTGTAATACAAAATTATATCCCTCTTTGCTTAACAAAGAAACCGATATAATGTTGCATATCAGGTTCGGCATGTAATAGCATTCGTTCAGAACCAATGTATTACCAGTTGGTAATACAAGGTGATATTCCCCGACAGTCTTAGCTGCAACAATTGCACCATTTCCAACTCTAATGTCTTTATCACCTTCTCTAAGTTCTCTACCTTTCCTAAGCCCATGTAACTGATTACATATATGGGATCCTGACCCGGTATCTAATACCCAGGACGTAGAGCAAATGGAGAAACAGTTCTCTGTAACGAACACACCCGAAGAAAATGCATCATCATGTACTTTCTTCATTCGGGTGGCATGGGAATCCTGGTATTCCCCTATATCCTGTTCAGTCCTATAACTCTTATAGGTAAGAACGGAACCAACGTTCTCCAGCACAGTATAACATACGGGTTCGGTCAATACATCCATATTATAATCTTTATTAGGGCATGAAATGGTCGCTACCTGGAGAGAGAGAGAAGAAAACACTTTAGCGTATGCTCTTGCAAGATCAGATTGGTTTTTATCTTATCTAATCAGGATGGCTCCCACTGTTTTTATCAAATCTTCCTTCAAACCCTAAAAGGAAAGACTAGCCGGGATTAATTACACACTACAAGTTCGCCAATCTTTCAGCCAGGCCAGTGTCGGTACTTTGAGGGAGGTCCCCCGTGCTTTCGCACGAACCTAATTAATGTAAACCTCGTTTTCCCAGAGGCGTAACCCCGTTGACACCTTTCTAGACACCTACTTGATCGGCTAATTGTAATGTGTAAAACTCTCCCAGGAGTAACTCTTACCCGCAGTGGGTATCGGGATCCAACTATCTCATAGAAGGTATGCAATCTCATTGCAAATTTCAACACTTGAAATTCCCGATAATATTTTGCCCCTAGCAGCTATATGACCTTAACATAGTCAACAAATCATAAGTGCTAGTCAAGTTCAACCCGTCATTTCCCGATTGAATTAAACCCACCCGCACGACCCTTAACATAGTCAACAAAGTCGCACGACTACCCTAATCCAATCGCATCATATGCTTATACAGATAAGCACTAATTAGCTACCGCACACTACGCCTTAACATAGTCAACAAACGTAGCACGAATACTAACTAGTACTTATCTGAAATGACGGAGGGCTACGACAGGTTTTTCTGAAAACCTATTGCGTAATGAACTTGATATCGTTGTAGAATCAAATGAAGTTTTGAAATGGAGTGATTTTGAGGCTTTTCTAGTTTTGCTAAAGGGGTCACTCCCAGTGAAGGGATCGTCGGCCCTTTCCTCGTCGAATGAGGTGCGGGATATATCATATATATCACTGTGCAAAGCAGAAACTATAGAAGCAATCAAAAGCAGACCGAGTATGTAGCATCTGCCAGTTATTGCTAAAGGAGTCACTCCCGGTGAAGGGATCTCGGTCCTTTCCTCATCGAATAAGGTGCAGGGTATATCATATATACCGCTATGCAAAGCAAGAACTGTAGCTACCTGTTTTATTTAAAATTTGATTCTACAACATCTTAGGTTTCTTTTCTTTCATTAATCACATTAATGAAGTCCCATCATTTAAATACCTAAACATCACAGATAAATACGTCGTACACTTATGCCATCCGCATTCGCCTCGATGTCCCCTCGTGCACTGTTAGGTTAGGTAACTAACGACAGAGCAGGGCAGGGCTAGTGCGGGTGCAAAACATAAGTAACGTCTATATAATATATCATATATACTATATAAAGTATCTATCATAGAACATCACATGATCACATCACAGATATCGCAGCAGAAGAAACATATGAAACATTGGATATACTAGGACGTCCGTGTTTTCAATACGAGCCAGTATAAAACACGGATTCCACGGTCGTGATGAATAGCCAATCCCACACCCCTAGACCCCTACGAGAGCGGCAAGTAACCCTACCAATTCTAGGGTTAGGAGACCTGGACTCGACTCCTCGAGATGGTCTCCCACTGGACCCTAGAACCCGGTTACTTGTGCTCCCCTCCTTGGGTCTTTCCTAGTGCAGAAAAGTAAATAATATACAAAAGGTGACGACTTCCGCAACCTGGAAGTGCCCCAATAAAAGAATATTACATACAAGTTTTTACATGAATGAAAATGAAAAACACTCTTCTCACATAAAAACCCCCGGCTATTCAAACACGACAATCCAATATAACATATCCAGCAACACATAACATCACATGTCATCAACGTAAGTAAATATGCGCATCCCAATTGTCGTTGACATATAGGAACGAAACCGGCGATATCACATATTACACTTACGGTCACAGAAAAGAAAGTGTAAAACTACAACAATTGGAATCCGCAACCTCTTTAGACATCGCATGCCTAATCAAAATGAAATACTTAGACATCACATGCCTAACAGTTATAAACCCCGCATTTTAGTCTCATTATCGAAAACTCTTTTCAATATCAAATGAAACTAAACCGCTAGATTTATGTCATTCATTCAGTTATCTCATAACTGTTTGTGATTCCAATTATTGTATCCCATTCCGGATAAATAGAAAATATTAAACTTTCCGATCGAACATTCGAACACCCAAGTTTTCCCGAAACCGTCCAACACATGAAATAGGTTCAAAGACATTCACTTCATGCCTCAGTACCAGCGGTCCAGCCGTAGAAGGGTCAAGCCAACGCCTCACATGTGGCACGCCGTACTGCCCCAAACCCGAAGGTTCAAAGGGCAGTTCAAGACGGTCACATAATCGAGTTAAGGTTTGTTGTCTTCTAGAGGGACCATCGCGTTACTTGCACTACTCAGAACGTCCTTAAACCACACAAAAATCCAACACTTGGATATTTTCCGGCAGGGGAAAAGTTGGGTATTTATATCCGGTCGGACTTTTTAACATATTCAAAAAATTATCCGGAAAGCACTTAGACAAAGTTCGATAATCCGATCGAAACGATGAACTCCCAATACAACCCAGAAAACTCAACTCTTGAGTTTAGATTAAAAATTCCTAGGAAAACCAGCACTGGAAACTAGGGATTACTGTGCAGAAATCAACTTGAGAAGGGATTAATTGGCCGCGGAACCGCCGCATTAGCCATGCTAATGCCGCGGTTCCGCCGCGTATTGATGGAATCATGTTGTCGAAATTCACAGTAATTCTTAGATATTCCTGCTTATTTTTCTGTATATTTTTAATCTGGAAAAAACCCAGTTTTTGAAAAATGTACAGAGAGCAATATTGATTTTAGGGTTTCGTTTCGATCGGACTTCCAACTCCGTCTACGCATCGCCTAAGGCTCTAGCTAGGCTCTGATACCACTGTAGGGTTCCTAGGTACACTATAGAGGTCTCACAAGGCATCAACCATGCCAATTTCAAATTTTACGGGTGCCGAGAAACCCTAATACGGATCGTTGACTAGAAATTTAGGCGAAAAACGAATCTAGTTAACAACTTAACTAAAGATAAGAAGCTACAACCTTTGTAGATCCGGATATCCACTTCCTTGGCTCCATGTAGGCGTCCTCTCGCTGTCCATCTCGAATCCCGGACTCAATCGTCGGCTTGATCGGAGAAATGGGCGGACTAGGTCGTCGGCTTCGTGCCGAAGATGATCTACGTCGGGCATCACAAGTTCAAGCTCCGACTTCACAAAGTTGTGAAACTTGTGAAGAAAACACCCAAAACAACTTGGCAAGAGGTAGAGGGTGAAGAAATAGGAGGTGGGTTCACTTTAGAATTGGATTTCTCTCACTTTAGCTCAAGTTGCCATTGATGGACTTAAGCTTTTCTTGAAGAAGAAGATGATGAAGAAGAAGAAAGAATATGATAAGTGTTGAATTAAAATGAAAATAAATCAATACTTATCATAAGCTAACTAAGGTTAAGTGTAGAGAATAGACCATGGTAAGTGGGAATGGTTAGGGTTAAGCATGAAGACAAATGGTCTCTTTAGTCAAAGCTTCATGAAGCTTCAACAAGCTTCATGATAAAAAGAAACCATTTTCTTTTCTTTTATCTATGTAAATAAATAAAGAATGGATAAATAAATAGATGAATAACACAAAACCCTAATCATTATCATAACCATGGTTTAATTCTTTGCACAAACCCAAGTAAGTATGTATCATCAAACATGATACAATCAAGTGCACACAAAAGCATATCATATATACAATGTGCACTTCAAGTGAGAAAATCCTTTTAAAATGAACCAATACTAGATAATGCAAATTAATATATCAAATATACAATTATACATTAAATCATTAAATCAACACTTGATTCAATGATCCGGTCATGTCGCACATAACCGACTAGTATACAATGTATCGATTTATCGAATCAATGATTCGATAACTAGGTTATATCGCATACAACCAATCGAAACATTCATCGCGAGAATGAAATACGGTATCACATACACGCATTATTCTCGGTCCCGCACATATCTCATATGCGCTCCTATTTCGTTTCGCTTGAGCCAGGAAACCTCTATGTAGGACTCTAAAGACTCGTCAATACGCCGGTAGCAGATGATGATCATATCAAGCACCCACAAGCCGCAAGCGGTCTGCTAAACGTAACGGCCATCCGGGTATTGAGCGATCAGAAGATCGACGAGCTAGCCCGCTCACACTCCTGTGAATCCAACCAGTAACACTTACCGTACAGTCCGGTCTGTTCGTCTGATATGTCGCATATCAAGTCTAGGGATGGTAAACGTCAGACCCCAATAACCGATAAGTCGTGCCGATGTGAGGCTCATAAAGGGTCGAGAAACTACTGGTAACACTTACCAGCAAATATCTGATCAGCCCTGGCCAGGGACTTCCCTGTTATGGCCAATCGAGCACAGCGCAACATCAACCCCCAATACCGGGAGAGACGAAACCCCTCCTATCGCTCATTGCCTCCATGTGACACGGGACTGTACCCAAAGACCACCGTTTTGCACGCCCTCATGGACGTGGTAAGTTGGAGATCAAAGCACAGTGGGAATCACACAAGACTCTATGACGATCTCGGGTCTACAGACTAACCTGTACAAGTGTCACCTGAGAACTGCCATCTGACGTGAGGTATAATACCATCTGGGAGTTCTCGGCGAGTCCGTCCAGTGTACCCAGTCTCCACTGAGCACCCGTATACCATCTCTGATGTCAAACACCAATGGATATGGGATCATCCATCGCCCATCTCATGGGTCGAGAAGCGTATACGCTAGTCTACACTGGTATATCGATGCCCTGTCTCGATATACCTACGACTAGGGGCCTTGAAGGATGTACTTATGGACTACCATGTCCCCACTAGCATGATCTGCATCATAGTCCAGGTAGTCAAGTACACATCCTAAGGGCTTTATCAATATGTAACTATAAGACAGTTTAAAGAGACAAGTGTACATGTTAAGATAAAGAGTAACCAGATAGCATACTATCATATCGAGCAAGAAAGTCATCTCTATATATGTCCAAGCATCCAATATAATATACATCATCTGTACAATACTGGCCTCTAGGGCATACATACAACTAACACCATGTAAGCGCCAAAGTGGAGTTTGGATGTTATATCCATAATCAAAGGACTAAGTGCTTAACACTGCCGAATGATGAAAAACCCTAAGACTGAGCCCCAATATAGGCTAAGCCTGTGAAAATTCATACTCCTTGAGCCCATATTGCTCATCATAACCGAGCCTATATGCTTATAACTGTTAATGGATTTTAACAAGATTTAATGATTCTTAACCATATTTCTATGTCGATCTTAGTCTTATATAAGATTAACGTATCGTTAGTTAAAATAAATTAAGCCCATATGCTCATATTTAAGTCGATCTTAATCTAAAACCAGATTAACGGTCCTTAAATAAAATAAAATATCCTCTAAACTGATGGAACATATGACCTATGTTCAAACCCAAATCTAATATATGGATTTGGACTAATCCGCGCCGTAAGGCGACGACATAAAATAATCTTCGTATACAATCCACGGGCAATCATAATAATATATATATATATATGTATGTATGTATGTATGTATGTATGTATACACACACACACACACACGAAATGACCTACCGGAGCAGGTGAAAGTTGTTATCGCAACGCGATAACGTAATTAATTGTAGGGGCTTGCGTCTGCAGGGAAGAGCGTCCCCATAATAAACCCCCCCACATATGAGGGGGAATCTGATAAGTCTTCTACACCGGTCGCATCTATCCAAACCTCCGATATACGGTACCATAAATCAACTTGGTATTTTCAGAGAGGTGGATGGATATGTTCCAAATAGCATCTGCCCACAAATTCAGGCTAGACGTCCTCCGCGTCTCAGTCCAGTTTTCGATGATAAACATGGTCATTATATATTAAACCTTGCTAATCTTTATAACATACACAATACCCGTAAAAGAACAAGTTTAAAAATGAATGAAACTCTTTTATGGCACCATAGAATTGGACATATAAATGAGACAATGTTTAAACAATTACATAAGAATGGTTACCTATATTCGTTTGACTTCGAGTCATATGATAATTACCAGTCATGTCTTAAAGGTAAGATGGCTACATCTCCGTTTAATGGAAGCGGAGAAAGAGTTGATGAACTCTTGGGACTAGTACATAGTGATATATGCGGTTCAATGTCTAAACAAGTTAGAGGAGGATATTCCTACTTCATTACTTTTACTGATGACTACTCACCCTTCGGACACATATACTTGATGAAGTATAAATCCGAAGCATTTGAGAAGTTCAAAGAGTATAATAATGAAGTGCAAAACCAAATAGGAAAGAATATTAAGATTCTTTGATCGGATCGAGAAGGTGAATATTTGAGTACAAAATTTCTTGGTTCCTTAAAAGAGAATGGAATTCTCTCTCAGGTTACTCCACCTTACACGCCGCAGCATAATGGCGTATCAAAAAGAAGGACTCATACCCTATTGGATATGGTACGTTCCATGATAAATAACGCTGAGTTACCTCTTTAATTCTGTGGGTATGTACTAGAGACAGCTGCATACATACTGAACCAGGCTCCATCAAATTCGATGCCCTTGCCTCCATATAAGTTATGGAAGGGCAATAAACCTAATCTTATGTTTTTTAAGATTTGAGGCTATCCTGCTTTTGTTAAAAAATAGAATCTTGACAAGTTAGAGGCACAATTCGTGCTTTGCAAGTTCATAGGCTACTTGATGCATTTGCGAGTGTTAGGAATATGTATGCCCTAGAGACCATTATTGATGAAATAGTGGATACTTGGACATATATATTGAGGACTTTCTTGCTCGACATGATAGTATGCTATCAAGTTACCTTTATCTTAACATGTAGACTGGTATTTATACTGTCTGTCTCTTACATGTTGATAAAGCCCTTAGGATATGTACTTGACTACCAGGATTATTGTCACGACCCGAAAGTACGGAACGTGACCGACACTTAAATTACGAAGCGTCTAGAGGCGCAACGTAATCGAATAAGCCGAAGCCCAGAAATCTAAACCATATAAAAAGAAGAAGTAAAGGAAAATGGTTAAAAGGAGGTGTTAATTTTGAAGCTTCTACACAATTCTACACATACACATACCCCCACTCTTTTTCCTCCCCTCAAAATTTCGACCCTCCCCTTGCTTCCTGCTACTGCTACATCTCTCTCTCATTCCCATCTAATTTCTTCTCAAAATTAATACAAAATCCATGCTAGTATCAACACAAATCCTATTAAATTCTTAATTAACCTTTTACCATTATTCTTTGATCATTCTATCTTAAAATCCTTGGAGCAAGAGACCATTTTGAAGGTCAAGTTGCATGTTGGATCTCAAGTTCATTAAGGTAAAATCTTAAACCATTTGTCTAGTGTTGGTTAATCAATCCAAAATTTATTTTTGTGATGTTTAATATAGTTTTAAGTTTAAGATTGAAAATTCTAGTATATGGTTATTAAATCTAATTAGGGTTTTCATTCTTGAGTATTGATCTAAAATTGTAGTTTAACATATTAGGAAATGTTAAACCTAATTTAGTAGCCAATTTGCTAGATGTTGCATTTAAATTGTTTTAAATTAGGTTCATTTGCAAACTAGGTTTTTATAATAAATATATAATGGTGTGATAAAATTCTAATTAAGGTTTTTATTATTAAATTGTGGTATTAGTGTGTAGATTGACATGTTAATTGAGCGTGAAACATAATCTAGTTACAATCGCTAGCTTTCACTTTAAAATTGTCACAATATTGCGATTTTTTGTTCAACTAGATTTTGAAAATTTATTTAAAATGCGGGATTAAAAATAAAGTTAGGGTTTTAGAACATCCTTAAGGTTTCAAGGAGTGGTTTAACGATTTAAAATATGCAAAATCAAGTTTGGAAGTGAAATTGTGAAATTTTGCTTAAAAATACTGAAATCGGGCAAGTTTACAAACTAGAATTTCAATTTAATACAAATTAGGGTGTTAAAAGTATAGTAATGGTTTATATAATCTAGTTATGCTATTTAATGAGTATTATGACCATTAGTTCCATTTAAACGTCAAGTTTTGAAGTAAAACGGTAAATTGACATTTTCAAGGTTTTTCGGAATTGGACGATTTGATCGATTTTAGGGTTTCGATGATTTAAACCAAGTTTTATATTTTAAGTAATGAGTTTTAAAACTACGAGTTGTTGTTGGTGTTTTATCTCGATCAATCGGCGTTTGTACGCCGATATCGAGCGATATTTGGTTCTTTTGCGTGAGCGGGACATAGGTTTTAACCTATGCGCGTTCCGCGCGTCGTTTTGATTTTGTCCGTGATTCAGTTTACGATATTATATATGTTTGCGTATAGGTACCCCTCACGTGGACTGCGGACGATGAAGAAGAGGATGGCGACACCGTCTTCGGCAGACAAGGACCAGGTGAGTAGATGCATATCTACGGGGGAAGTTGGGTGGATGGCGTTTAGCACCCCCGCAAACGTAGAATAGGAATATTACTTATTGTCATTAGGAAATCAGACGTGACCTTAGAATCTTGGTGAGTAGGACCCTAGTAATGACCTTAGGTTGGACTAGATTGATTTAGAAAGACCTTACCAGAGGATGAATATCTTGGAGGAGATTCGTAGGTTTCAGGTAGACACACACACGCACACACAGAAACTTGACTTGGTGTATACATGTATGCGTATATATATAGGGTTATGTGTGGGTATATATATACACAACATGTTTATGTGATATAAGGATGTGATATGATACATGGGGATGGAACAATATAACTGGGCTTGATGCCGTGATTTCTTGGCTATACTGTCGTGTTATGATGTTAGCGGATCATTAGAAAATGAGATAATGGATATGTATACATAAAAAATAATAGGTGGTGATGATTTTGAGGTACCTGAGACTTTAAAATAGAACCCGGACTGTAACCTGTAACTGAATCACGAGATGATGCATGTGTGACTTGGTTACGATATCATATAGGTGTGACTTGATACGATATGATATAAGTGTGACTTAATCACGATATGATATATGAGACATGATATTTCTGATGATAAATTGACGATGTATATTTATGCTGGCAATGATATATGATTGATGTATGCGATTACAGTATAGTACCTTGATCATGACATTATTGATGATGATATTATACGAATGATGATGTACGTAGGTGATACTTGACCCGTACCCCGATATTGGGATGCCGTACGATGGATTTTACCGTACGAGGCATAGATGTGATGATTGATCCGCACTCTTGATTCGAGGAAGCCGTACTACGTACGTGACGCTATTGAGGCTGGATCGCCGACTATTAGAGATATGGACTCAGACCTTAGGTGGACTCTTATTTCTTATCGACTAGTTTCTTAGATTTAGTTCCTTAGGGGGTTAGATGGACACTGGTTTAGGCTCGAGTCATATAGTTGTAGTGAGACTTGTATATAACAAATGAGTGGTTAATACACATCCGTCTTTACATTCAGACTGTAATCATCATTTGCATGTTCATACATATGTTTCTATAATCAGTATGAAACTCTGCCTGTTAGGACACCGGCACCATTACCGATGATGCGCATATTCCACGCACACTTATTACCGGCTCACACACATCATCATCGGTAATTGCTATATCACGTACACTTTAGAACATATTACCTTTTTTTGATAGAATCAGCTAGAGGCTAGATCAATATAATATTGTGATTACTCTCAGGTGTTAGTCTAGACATTGCATTTATTACTTAGACATTTCATGCATTCACATTTTCATGTTATCATGCAGTATTATGGGGTTTATGCCGACACTTATCATTTGCTTACACATGATATCGGGATTTTGAACTTCTATGAGATTTCTGGATTTTTTGGGGAAAACCGCAAGAATATATAAAAACTTCTCTTTCTCCTCCTCTCTTTTTAAAATATAAGTTGCGGTTTTCTCGTGATGTATGTGTCATCCACCATGAGATTTCATGTTTTCTGTTGGATTTTGAGACCCGATTCGAGGAGTGGATGAACCGTCTCGGGTACATGGTGGGCCCGGTATGGTACCCCGGGGCAAGAAGATCGAGTTGTAGACGATGGGCCTGGCAGGGGAAGACTACCTACCGGTGATGTCTGGCGCGGCGGATATCCGGAGGATACCGACCGTTGTCGTGAGATTTGATGATATGGGCCGATCCGGACTGACGGAGCCCGAGATATTGAGACTATGAGATATTGAGACTATGAGGTATTGAGACTTGAGATTTACATGTTTTGTGTCGATACTTGACACGGATTTCCATGGATTTCATCGATGATATTCAGATTTCTATACAAATTACCATGATAAAAGTTAAAGATTTCTTATACAGATATATCCAGATTTCAGGATTGATTGTTTTACATTCATGGTGCATGCATACTCATTCACATGACATATTACTATTGAGGCACTGACACGAGCACGGAGCATGTGCACTTACACGTAGTTTATTACCCTGTCTTTACTTGATGACTAGTAGTATATTAGTATATTATTATGACCTAGGACAGCGTCGTGCATTCGATTTCTTTTTGCAGATGTCTTCTACTCACGAGTTGGCAACTCACCCCCGATGTGCCAAATTTTATTATAGGTTCGATGTACAGGTTTCCTTGGCAGCTTGCTGGCACAACATTTCATTCAGGATGATTTGCACGGTAGGTTGGTTCACTTATATCAGGACCGCCGTTGTACTTCATTTATTTCCTTGGTATCTAGTAAACTCCATCAACCAAACTTGTATTACTTGATAAGTTTAAATGACCAGTTGTTTATTTCGACCTTAGAGTCGCCCATGTATTATTATGGTTTGGTGGATTTGTTTTCTTTTGAGTTTTGAGCCTCGCCCTTTGGCGTTGTATATTATTGTGCTTGGTGTGGTTGTTCCCGCCTGTTTGCGTAGAGCTAGCTCCCGCTTGGGGATGCCATTTTATCGTTTGTATATATTATTCTTATTTGTACCCGTTTGGGGCCAGTTTTTACAAAGGAGACTCTGCCGAAATTTTTGAGAAAATTTTGATCTTGTTTTTTTTAAAAAAAAAAAACTTATTTTCCTATATATTTTCCTTTACTTCTTCTTTTTATATGGTTTGGATTTATGGGCTTCGGCTTACTTAGATTACGTTGCGCCTCTAGACGCTTCGTAATTTAAGTGTCGGTCACGTTCCGTACAAGATCAAATTTTCTCAAAAATTTCGGCAGAGTCTCCTTTGTAAAAACTGGCCCCAAACGGGTACAAACAAGAATAATATACATACAAACAATAAAAAGTATCCCCAAACGGGAGCTAGCTCTACGCCAACAGGCGGAAACAACCACACCAATGCATAATAGTATACAACGCCAAAGGGCGAGGTTCAAAACTCAAAAGAAAACAAATCCACCAGATACCATAATAATACAAGCGCGACTCTAAGGTCGAAATAAATAACTGGTCCAGTAAACTTATCAAGTAATACAAGTTTGGTTGATGGAGCTTACTAGATACAAATGAAATAATTAAAGGTACAACGGTGGTCCAAATACAAGTGAACCAACCTACCGTGCAAATCACCCTGAATGAAATGATGTGCCAGCAAGCTGCCAAGGAAACCTGTACATCGAACCTGTAATAAAATTTGGCACAACGGGGGTGAGTTGCCAACTCGTGAGTAGAAAATATCTACGAAAAGAAATCGAATGCACGACTCTATCCTAGGTCATAATAATATACTAATATACTACTAGTCATCAAGTAAAGACAGGGTAATAAACTACGTGTAAGTGCAAATGCTCCGTGCTCGTGTCAGTGCCTCAAATAATAATATGTCATGTGAATGAGTATGCATGCACCATGAATGTAAAACAATCAACCCTGAAATCTGGATACATCTGTATAAGAAGTCTTTAACTTTTATCATGGTAATTTGTATAGAAATCTGAATATCATCGATGAAATCCATGGAAATCCGTGTCAAGCATCGACACAAAACATGTAAATCTCAAGTCTCAATACCTCATAGTCTCAATATCTCATAGTCTCAATATCTCGGGCTCCGTCAGTCCGGATCGGCCCATATCATCAAATCTCACGACAACGGTCGGTATCCTCCGGATATCCGTCGCGCCAGACATCACCGGTAGGTAGTCTTCCCCTGCCAGGCTCATCGTCTACAACTCGATCTTCTTGCCCTGGGGTACCATACCGGGCCCACCATGTATCCGAGACGGTTCATCCACTCCTCGAATCGGGTCTCGAAATCCAACAGAAAACATGAAATCTCATGGTGGACGACACATACATCACGAGAAAACCGCAACTTATATTTTAAAAAGAGAGGAGGAGAGAGAGATGTTTTTATATATATTATTGCGGTTTTCCCCAAAATCCAGAAATCTCATAGAAATCCAAAATCCCGAAAAATCATGAGTAAGTAAAAGATAAGTGTCAGCATAAGCCTCACAATATGGCATGATAACATGAAAATGTGAATGCATGAAATGTCTAAGTAATAAATGCAATATCTAGATTAACACCTGAGAGAAATCACAATATTATATTGATCTAGCCTCTAGCTGATTCTATCAATAAAAGGTAATATGTTCTAAAGTGTACGTGACATAGCAATTACCGATGATGATGTGTGTGAGCCGGCAATAAGTGTGCGTGGAATATGCGCATCATCGGTAATGGTGCTGGTGTCCTAACAGGCAGAGTTTCATACTGATTATAGAAAAATATATGTATGAACGTGCAGCATGATGATTACGATCTGAATGTAAAGATGGATGTGTAATGATGAGATCATACTAGTAGGGCCAGGGTGGTCCAAAAGTACATCCTTTAATCAGTTCCGAGTCGAGAGAATATCGAGACTAGGGCATCGATATTCCAGAGTAGACTAGTGTGTACATTTCTTGTCCCTTAGAGGGCGATGATTGATCCCACAATCATTGGTGTATGACATCAAAGATTGTACACATGTGCTCATTGGAGAATGGGTACACCGAACAGGACTCGCCGAGGACTCCTATGTGGTAGTATACCTATCGTCAGATAGCAGTCCTCTCGCGACACTGGTACATGTTAGTCTGTAGACCCAAGATCGTCATAGAGTCTTGTGTGGCTCCCACTATACTTTGATTTCCTCTCTACCACGGCTCAAAGGAATCATGCAAACAGGTGAATTTTGGGTACAATCCCGAGTCACATGAAGGCAATGAGCGATATGAGGGGTTTCGCCTCTCCCGGTATTGGGGGTTGATGTTGCGCTATGCTCGATTGGCTGTAACTAAAAGTACCTGGCCAGGGCTGCTGCTGAGATTTACTGATAAGAGTTATCAGTAGTTTCTCAAACCGTTATAGGCCAGACATCGGCATGAGTTATCATGTTACTGGGGTCTGACGTTTACCACCCCTAGACATGATATGCGACATATCATACGTAGAGACCGGACTGTACGATTGTGTTACTGATAGGCTTCATGGAGAGTATGGACGAGCTTGCTTGTTGATCTTCATATCCCTCAATACTCGGGTAACGTCCAGCTAATACCGCTGACGGCTTGTAGGTGATTGATGTGATCATCACCTACTGCTAGCGTATTGACGAGTCTTTAGAGTCCTACACAGAAGTTTTCTAGTTTGAGCGAAACGAAGTAGGGCACATATATTGATATGTGCGTAGGCCTGATTAAATATGAGTATGTGATACCGTATTATAATCTGGCAGTTATCTGATGTTGGTCAGGTTATATGTGATATAACCGGATTATCGAATCAAGTGTTGGTTTGATAATGTGATATTTAGATTAATGATATTAGTCGGTTATATGTGATATAACCGGATTATTAAATCAAGTGTTGATTTAATAATGTGATATATATTATATATGATATAATTATATCTTGACTAATATTATTAGCTCACTAATTAAGTTTCTTAATATATATTAATATATATATATATATATTTGATATATGTATATATATGTATGTATGTATGTGTGTGTGTTTATATATATATATATATATATATATATATATATATATATATATATATATATATATATATATATATATATATGAAGCATGGCATCTATTTTCTATTTTTAGAAAATATAAAATAAGGTGTAAATTGTGGAGATATTTGTGGAATGGGTGAGGAATTGTCGAGATATTTGTGGAATGGGTAAGGCATGAGTTTTTATCATATTATATTGGTCTTAACTCACTATTCAAGCATGATTGCAATTTAGAATTGCAATTTATTCCATGCTTGAATAAGTGAGGAATTATTTTTATTATTTGATATATTCATTTTATGCTTGCTCTTAGCTTAAGTTTATGCCTTAGCCATTTCCATGAGCCCTTGCTCTCTACAATTTTCTTCACCTCACTTCCAAGTTCAAACCCTCATATGTGATGTGAATCATTGAACTCGTGAAAACCCTAGTGATCAAAATAAACCCCTACTTTACCATCTCACATTAGATTAGCAATTTGATGTGGAGTGTTGCCTTCACTAATGAGATTAGTGAAGGGTTAGCTTGAGCTAGTGGACTTCGGGTGGATCATCTTTGGCGCGAAAATCATGAAGGAGGTTCTTTCATCTTGAAGAGGAGCCCAGTGGAGTCGCGTGGACCACAACCCGGAGCTAGAGAAGAGAAGGACTCGATCTATAAGGGTATAACCTTCTTTCACTTCTCATAGTGAAGTAGATATCAATCCATAACCCTAATCAACTAGCTAAAGATCTTGGTTTGTCTATCTTAGCACCAATAAAAATTTGAATTTGGCATGCTTGATGCCACTTGGAACCTATGGTGGTGCTAGGGTAGACTTTCAGCGAGGGTATAGATTCTATTGCCTAGAGGAACAACGTATTGTTGTTTGTAGACATGCCGTCTTCTTGGAGAAGGAATTTCTTGAAAAAGAAATTAGTGGGAGAACAGTAGAATTTGAAGAAGTTCCAGAAGACAAGCGATCATGGAAGAACCCAAGACTTCAGTATTACCCGATCCAGCGGAATCGCTCCATCGATCTAGTAGGAAATCTAGAGCACCTGAGAGATATTATAGGTATCTTGTTAATGGTGACATCGAAAATTGTGTTATAGAGGATGACGATCCTATCACTTATTGACAAGCCATAGAGAGTAGAGACTCTCAGATATGGATAGATGCCATGAAGTCTGAAATTGACTCGATGCACTCCAACAAAGTGAGGACTTTGGAGGATACTCCTGAAGGGGTAAAACCCATTGGAAGCAAATGGGTCTTCAAGAAGAATATCAGTGCAGATGGAAAGGTGGAGACCTTCAAAGCAAGACTGGTGGTAAAAGGCTTCCGTCAAAGACCAGATGTGGACTTTGAAGAAACCTTTTTTCCAGTTGCGATGCTTAAGTCGATCAAAATCATGCTTGCTATCGCTGCTTATCATTGCTACGAAATATGGCAGATGGACATCAAGACGAATTTTCTTAATGGTACTTTAGAAGAGAGCGCCTATGATATGGATTTTATTAGTCTCCAAATTTAATCGCAAGCATACAGCTTATCGCAGTTGTACTTGAGAATCGTTCCCACAGAGAGGTGTGTTAATTACTTTTAAAGTAAGTTAAAAATGTTATTCTTTATAATAAAAAGAAGTTGTAGGGTTTTTAAATTGCTTTTCTAATGTGGTGATTTATATGATAAAACTTCTATTCTTTTTCCTAAGTTTAATTAACGATCCATTAATAACATAAAAGTATAGAATAAATTATTTGATTTAATCTTATCCCATCAATTATATCATATCATTTAGATTTAATTAAAACCCTAATTCTAGTTTACTAGATTTAACCTAAGTTTAACCGTTTATGTGTATTTGTAGGTCTAGAAACTACAACTACTATGTTTTAAATTTTCTCCTAAATCAAATTAATAACCAGTTTGAATATCTATGATTTATAGTTATCTCTACCGTCCCTAATTAGATTTCTAGGTGTCAACTATCAAGAACCTAATTAGTTTCTAGGTTTATTATCTATTCCTAATTCTTACTTAAAGGCGTCAACTTTTTATTGTAAAAATTAGATTTTAGATTAAGAACAAAGAGAGAATAACATAGATCAAAATAGATATTCACATTAAAAAAATAAAAGAACAATTGAACCACCACAATAGATCACAAATCAAAACCCCCGATGCAAAGTTTAGCCAAGCATGTTTAAAAATAAACTAAACATCTTTATTTAAAAAAAAATAGAGAACTTACAAATAGTTGATCTCTTAAAAGAAAACCCTAAAGTTTATTGCCGAGAGAGATATATAAAATCCTAAGTCTATACAGGTGCTTATATAGAGCTAAAGAAGTTTGTAGAACAAATAATAAAAAATATAAGAGAATCAACTTGCCAACAACTATGAAAAACTAATCTAATTGCTCTGTTGGATGCCGTTGTATGTCTTCAGAATCTTCGAAAAATAAAACAATATATTTTAAAATGATGTATGTGCCAAGACGATCGTGGCCATAAAAATTGAAGATGAACGGCCCAGATTATGCGGCTGAACCGCCATGCCCATGCTTAAAATGCGGTTGATCCGCGGCGCTTTGTTGGTTTCATGGCATGAATTTTTTTGTGCTCGATTCTCTTAATTTGTTGAGCTCTTTTTAGTTATTATATCATGAAAATTATTCTCGTTGCTCTGCAGTTGCGTGGATCTCCGAATTGTTCCCAAATTTGGTATATAATTAGGCAGATTTATTTATTGCTTTTGATTTGATTTAGTTTTTCCAACTGATTTATTGTTGTGATAATTGATTCACTTCTATTTGTTGCAACCTTTGCTGGTTTGCAATGGTATTCCCAAATTTATTCTAAATTTGCAAATTATCCTTTTGATTTTCTGGATAATTCTCTTAAGTCTCCATTGTACGTACGCAATCCTTCTTTTAAGATAATTTTTCGTCTTTTTGAATTTGAGCCATGTTATTTGTAATAATTCACAAAAGATACCCGGAACATCATAATATATAACAATAAAATGATTAATGGGTTCAAAAAATATGCAATAAATTACACCTATCAGTCTATATGACACAGCCAGAGAGTTTCAAGGTCAGTAGGAGCAGTGGTAAAGCGTGCAAGTTGCTTGAGTCCATTTATGGACTAAAGCAAGCATATAAGAGTTGGAACGTCTATTTTGACGAAGTAATCAAAGGGTTTGATTTCATCAAAGATGATGATGAATCATGTCTTTATAAGAAGGTTGTAGGAAGTAATGTTGTGTTCCTCATATTGTATATGGACAATATACTTCTAATAGGTAATGATGTTGTCACGCCCCGCTTCTCGGTGTACGGCGAAGGGGACGCGACGAGGTCCGCTACGTATATACTCAGAAGTACATACGCTAAGCGTATCTAAGCAATATAAAAGTAATCACAAGAGACAAGAGATATAAAAAATAACAGCAACTTTATTTATTAACATTCTTCTGTACAATGCATGAAAATGAAATACAACTGAAGTAAAAACGATGCCTAAACAATGGTATAACAGGAAAATGAAAATACTGAATGGAAATGTACAATGTCTAGAGCTCGGGGTCTTCGAGGAACTGATCCAAGTTTTCACTGGTGGGCTCGATCTCTGCTGTGTTCAGGTCACCTGACGACATTTAAAGAAGAAAGAAATAGAATGTCGTCAGCGAACAGGTCGCTCGGTAAGTCCCAAAGTTTAAGGGAGAAATAGAAAAGACAGAATAAGAATGTATCTTTTAAAGTTGTATAATATTGTATAATATTGTGTTAACGTTGTTGTTTGTAGCTTGGTACAGAAGGATGCCAGTGTATACGAGAGGGGTCTCTATATGCTAGAGACCAGCGCAAACTGAAAGTACAAGTAACCGTTATGCCACGGTACAACAGCAACAGGATTCATGTTAGGTGTCTTAATCTTACTGTCTCGTGCCACTTTTAACACCTTCCGTACCAATCTACCTCTTAAACCCCGTAGTGTTTTGATTGTATTGTTATATTGTATTGTATAAGTTGTATAGTTGGATGACTGACCGAAACCATGATATCAGTAACGGATGTAAACTGGATTCATGTACATGGAAAGTATATCCATGGTTTGGTTCAGTCAAGTTGAATAGATTGATAACTGAATTCATGGATTCGTGTGTTCATGTTGACTTGTATTATTATAGATTTAGAGATTGACTTGAATCATGTTCAAGTCAGATTAATCAGACTCAAACCCGAGTCGGACAGTAGAAATGTAAATCGAAGTTCTATAATTACTAGGGTCCTTAGGGTAATTTATAAAACTTGAGGGGGTTTTATGTAAAAATACTTTTGTATAGTTTTCAAGATACACCTCAAGTATTCATTATTCGTCTTTAGAGTTGTAATGAGGGTGGATTTTATATTGTGACATTTCTAGTGAAAATATCCTAGTTTTATATAAATAAAGGTATTTATCTTTAATATTGATTTATTTGAAGTTCGTGGTATTTTAATGTAAAATTTATTCTTGTGATTTTTAGGAAAAGGTGGAATATTTATATTATAATAAAATAGATATTGAAATGAGAAATATATATATATTTATACAAAAAATAATTTTAATAAATATTTTATATTCCAAAATTCTCATTTTCTTAAGATGTCGTATTTTAAACCTTTCGAGACCGAATGCTCCTTGCAGAGGTCTGAATCTCGTACTACTAAGCCCGAGGGTGCACGATAAACCGTACTATCCCGAACGGGTTCCCCAAAATGGGTTGTAGTGGCGCTTTGCAAAGATTTTATAAATACAAACTTTTAGAATACGGTTTTATTAAGTAATGGTATTTATTTGTAAAAAGTCGATTTTTTGTATTTTAGATTATAGGGTTTCCTAAGTCAACTAGCCTATTTCTAAATGGTCTAAACGACAAGTCGTTAGAAGCCTTAAATCGCCTCTTCACCGCCAATTGTGGCCAGGTAAGTACAGATGAGGAAGGAGGGATCCGCTCACGAATCGTGAGACGGGCCTTTTAAAGTTACCTTTGCTCACTTGCCTAGCCTAGACACCACAAACTCAGGTTTAGATAAACGATCGATGTCCACAACTTATCGTATTTTCCTAATGATAGGTATTTATTTAAAAGTGTATCAAAACTACAACTTTTAAGAAATGGTTTTATTAAGATTATGGCATTTAAATGTAAAATCTTGTTTTATCGTATTCTAAGTTTTGATGATATCATTTAGGGTTGTATTTGCATGTGTGTGGAGGTTGGTCATTACCTCGTGATCTACTTTAAGGTATAGCAATGTTAAGGGGGTTAAATGTGAAAACGAAACATTGTGGTATTTAAGTGAAAAATGCGATATATTGAAAGAAAGCTATCATTTCATGTGAGGAAACTTGTTCAAATTATTTGTTAAGTGATTAATAGTCAACATAAAGATATTTAAGCATGAATGTATTGGTGAGAAGTGAGATTTTATAGAAAACCGAAACGGAAATCGGATTTGTTCCGATTCCGTCGAGTTTTGTAAATTCGTATTTTTATAAAAGAAAAGAAAGATAGAAAGGGGGACTTACGGGTTTGGACAATACTAGAGAGAGAGGGAAGTAGAGGGTTTGCCGGTGCGTCGATTCGTCGTCGAGAGTTCCTAGCACGATCACTGGAATTTCGCCGTCGATTTCGTAGTGCTTCGCCTTTCGCTCGTTTCCAAAGTACCAAAGTTTTCTTGAGATTTTGAGAGAGTGGGCTCAGAATTTTGGGATGAGAGGGTAGGAGGTAGGGGTGTATTTATAGTGTTAGGCTAGGATTAGGGTAGGTGTAGGGTTTTTAATTAAAAAAATGTAAAAAATAGGAAAAAATGTATTAAAAAATGGATTGAATGAGAGTTATTGTGCTCTCTGGAAACGATTTGAGAAATTAAAGTATACAGAGGGGTAGGGGAGACCAAGGGGCAAAAATTTTCTGTTGGGGACTCGGCGGTCCGGCCGAGTCCGGTGGTCGAGAGGTGGGGGGTCGTCGGAGGTAGCCACTGGTGCTTTTAACTTTTCATGTGTAGTGGGATATTTGGGAGTTATGGCTGTTGGACTGTTGAGCTTCTATAAAATTTAAAATACAACAATATTAAAAATAATGTGGGGCAGGGGATTTGAACTCTGGTGGCTTGGTTCAGCAGTGCAAGGTATTACCAATGAGCTACAAGCTCTTTCGTGTAATTATGGTGTGAAATAAATACTTAAAGAGATATCAGCAACATTAAATACTCCAAGTATACTTTGAATTTAAATCAATTCTTTGTACATTAAAAATGGAGTTGTTACAGTCTACCCTCCTTACAAAAATTTTGTCCTCGAAATTTACAACTTTTATTTGAGAACTAATTTACAAAGAGGTGTGGATATCTAGTACGCATTTCATCCTCCCTTTCCCAAGTGGACTCTCCTGGTGTGTCTTTCCTCCACATCACTCGGACCAAGTTAACTTCCTTATTCCGAAGTGTCTTCACTTTTCTGTCCAGGATCTCCACAGGCTTTGCTCACAAGACAAATCGGGCTGTATCGTGAGCTCGGAATGATCGAGAACATGGCTGGGGTCACTCACATACTTTCTGAGTTGGGATATGTGGAACACGTTATGCACTCCTTCCAATAAAGGTGGAAGCGCTAAGCGGTATGCCACTTCACCGACTCGTTCGAGTATGTCGAACGGTCCAATATATCTCGGACTTAGCTTACCCCGTCTTCCAAATTGGATCACTCCGCGGTTCGGAGATAACTTCAAGAACACATGATCTTCTGGCTGGAACTCCAGATGACGTCTCTTTGCATCAGCTCAGTGCTTCTGTCGATCTTGGGCTATGCGCATCCTTTCCGTGATAGTACGAACCACATCAACAGTCGCTACTATCATCTCTGGTCCAAGAAGTTCCCTATCTCCGATGTCGTCCCAACTTAATGGCGATCGACACTTCCTTCCATACAATGCTGCAAAAGGTGCCATTCCTATGCTTGCTTGGTAGCTGTTGTTGTACGAAAACTCCACAAGATGTAGGTGATCTTCCAACGATCCTTTGAAGTCTAACATACATGCTCTGAGCATATCCTCCAAGATCTGAATAGTTCGTTCCGACTGACCATCTGTTTGTGGATGATAAGCCGTGCTGAAGTTCAGACTTGTTCCCAAGCTTGCTTGCAGACTCTGCCAAAATTGCGATCGGAACCTGGTGTCACGATCGGAGACAATGCAGACCGGTACTCCATGAAGTCTCACAATTTCCTATATGAGTTCAGGGGTATCAGAGATAGTACATTATGAAGAGTTTAAATCTTAAGTAGATTATTACCTCCATGTACTTCTTTGTTAGTGTCTCAGTAGATTGGCCAACTCGAAATGGGATGAAGTGAGCCGACTTTGTGAGTCGATCCACAATGACCCATACGGCATCGTTACCCTTTGTGCTGCGAGGAAGAGCAGTCACAAAATTCATCGTGATGTGTTGCCACTTCCATTCTGGGATTGGTAACGGTTGAAGTAATCCAGCAGTCCTGTGATGTTCAACCTTTACTTGCTGACACACCAAGCATTTTGCGACGCTTCTGGCTACTTCACGCTTCATTCCATGCCACCAATAATTTTGACGTAGATCTTTGTATATTTTGGTACCTCCAGGGTGTACTGAGTAGGGAAAGCTGTGAGCTTCTTTCATTAACTCTTCCCGAACAGGACCTTTTGGTACACACAATCTGCTGCCATATCTCAAAGATCCGTCTTCATGGATGATGAAGTCTGTTCTGAGTCCATTCTCTACTTGTTCTCCGATCTTTTGCAACTTAGCATCACTTGCTTGGGCTGCTTTGATCTGATTGACAATGGTTGATTGAACTTGTAAATTCATCAAACTTGAAGTATTACCTGGCATGACTACTTCAATCTCCATCTGATGCAAGTATTGTCGAAGCTTCCATTGAGCGGTGAGATTCATTGCTAATGGTTGGCGACTAAGTGCATCAGGTACCACATTCACCTTTCCTGGGTGATATTGCAAATTGATGTCAAAGTCCGCCATGAGTTCTAACCATCTTCTCTGCCGCATATTCAACTCCTTCTGAGTAAACACGTACTTCAGGCTCTTATGATCTGTGTAGATGTTCACTCGTTCACCCAGTAGATAATGGCGCCAAATCTTGAGAGCAAAGATGACGGCTGCCAATTCCAAATCATGCACCGGATAATTGCGCTCATGAATCTTCAGCTGTCTTGAAGCATAAGCTACAACTTTACCGTGCTGATGCAGAACACATCCTAATCCCTTACCGGATGCATCGCAATGCACTTCGAATCCTCCAGATTGATCCGGTATAATGAGAATAGGTGCTGATGTCAACCTTGACTTGAGTTCTACAAAAACTTGTTCGCATGCTTCTGACCACACAAATTCTTCATCTTTACGTGTGAGCTTGGTCAGGGGTGTTGCTATCTTCGAAAATCCTTCAATGAATTTTCTGTAATATCCAGCTAAGCCTAAGAAATTCCGAATGTCCTTCACTGACTTTGGTGTAGGCCATTCGCTAACTGCTGAAACTTTTGCTGGATCCACCGAGATTCCTTCTCCTGATACGATATGTCCAAGAAAACCAACTTTCTTTAGCCAAAACTCGCACTTGCTGTACTTGGCATAGAGCTGATGTTGTCGAAGAGTTTCTAGGACAATTCGTAGATGTTCTACATGCTCTTTCCGATTCTTAGAATACATCAGGATGTCGTCGATGAAGATGACAACAAACCTGTCTAAGTACTCCCGAAAAACTTGATTCATTAGGTTCATGAATATTGCGGATGCGTTGGTCACTCCAAATGGCATCATTAAAAATTCGTAATGTCCATAGCGAGTTCTGAAAGCTGTTTTGTGAATATCAGTTTCCTTGACCTTCACCTGATGATAACCTGAACGAAGATCTAATTTAGAGAAAACACAAGATTCACTTAGCTGATCTAATAAATCGTCGATGCGCGGAAGTGGATACTTGTTCTTTATAGTGACTTCATTCAAGGCTCTGTAATCGATGCACATTTTGTATGAACCTTCCTTCTTCTTCACAAGTAGTACAGGTGATCCCCAACTTAAAGTGTTGGGACGAATCCATCCTTTCACCAGTAATTCGTCCAACTGTGTTCGGACTTCCTTCAAACCTTCCGGACTTAAACGATAGGGTGATTTGATTACCGGTTGTGCTCCTGGTACTAAATCAATACTGAATTCAAGAGCTCGATCGGGAGGCAAACCTGATATATTGTCAGGAAATACATCGTCGAACTCTCGAACCACATCTGGTCTTGATTCTTCCTCTGCTTGAGCTGCTGCAACTACTGCTTCTCTTGGCTTTGCTTTGTAGGTACCTGGCTCCAGTGTACGGTCTCCGCTTTTGAAATAGAAGACCGGATGGTCTGGAATCTAGAATACTACCCTCCTTTGACGATAGTCAATGGTAGCATAAAAAGTTCCAAGCTAATCCATTCCTAGAACCACATCAAAGTTCGGTATGTCCAGCACTTTGAAGTCGGCATAAAACTCTCTGCTGCAGACGACGACTGGACACAAACGGTATCCCATGGTTGCCTTTAGAACGCCATTTCTTGAACTGACATTCCAGCTGGATACAAGTGGTGAGACTGGAATCGCATGGGTTCGGACAAACCTTTGCGACATAAAGCAGTGTGATGCTCCAGTATCAAACAGTGCTAGTGCAGGGATTGAGGATATTAAGATTGTACCTAAGGTATGTGGGATTTGTTTTAGGGAAAGCATGTAGATAAACAATACTGAAAGAAAAGTTTGAGAAGAAAAGTTTACCGGTGATGACTTGGCCAATGGCCTCAGTTTCTTCCACTGACATAGTGAAAGCCTGGTGCCTTGGTACATTCCTCCTGGCCGGAGGAGCATTCCTCGGAACGTTCCTTTGAGCTTGATGGAACTAATGAGGAGGTGGTGCAGCTTGTGGTCCTCTGGGTGGTGCAGGTAGTGCAAGTTTTGGAGCAGGTGCTTGAAGAGCTGGTCGCTGCGGATAGGTAATTGCTGGCCTGGGTGCAGCAACTGGGTTTTGCTTTTGGGTACAAGACCCAATATCATAAGCAGCTGAGCCGCAGATCAAGCAAAGATGGTTGGCTCGCCGGCAGTCTTTCATCATATGTCCAGTTCTCTTACAGTAGGTACAAAAGGCTGGGCTGGGACGATTGTTCTGTACTCCGGGTCGCCTTGGCACAAAAGATGGCCTAGACGAGGCTCCTCCTGCCATCTGGTTGGCAGGACGCTTGAATCCAGCAGATTGAGGTCTTCCCCTCGCCTTTACCACTGCTTCATAACGACGGGCAACTTTCAGAGCCGATTCATGAGTCGGAAAATCTCTTGTGGCTAGTGCAGCCTGGATTTCCGAATCCAAATCTTGTTGAAAGCGACGGGCTCTGATCTCATCCGTCGGTATAAGGTGTGCTGCAAATCTGTAAAAATATTGTGTTAGCTGTGTAATATGTGATATAAAATTTTCGAATTATTGAGACATATCTTACCGACTGAGCATGGTGAACTCAGCGTCATATTCATCTACTGACTTGGTCCACATCGAACCTTATTGTAGATGGATGAACTGCTGTTCCATGTCGAACCTGGCAATCTCAGGAAAGTACTTAGCGTCGAACATGTCGCAGAAAGTCTTCCATTCGATAGGCTGTTCAAGACGGCTTTCTTCCGCCTTCCACCAGTTGCGAGCATTGTCCGTGAGCTGCAGCTTCGCCACACGAACCCAAGCTATGTCTGGCACTTGTGCTGCCGCCAGATCATCTTCTATGCTCTGTGCCCATTCCTCAGCTTCAAGTAGGCTTCCCTTTCCGGAGAACTGTTTAGGGGTGTAAAGCCCTAAATTGCTTTACCCCAGGTGCGTCTGCCTCGGGACGGTTCATCAAAAGAGCAGTCTGCTGCTGCTGTCCCTCTGGGAGGCTTCGGATTGCCTCAAGCATAACCGTCTGCTCGTTGATCGGAGCAGGGAAGGCAGGTGTGAGTGGTAGGGCTGGAGGTGTGTTGTTGACATTGGTGCTGGTGTTGTTCGGGGAATCCATAACCTTGAAGAAAAATTTGGGTTATGACAGATTCAAAATATTTGAAATGATAAGATTCAATGAATATGAAATTGTAAGATTCAAGGAACATGAATTGTAAAGAATGTTTTAGTTGTTGGTTCTTGTGTTATATTGCTTAGGTTGTTCACGCAGAACAGAACTGCATAGTATGATTCTATACAGCTCTGACCTGTATGGGCCACCAACAAAACCTGTCACGCCCCGCTTCCCGGTGTACGGCGAAGGGGACGCGACGGGGTCCGCTACGTATATACTCAGAAGTACATACGCTAAGCGTATCTAAGAAATATAAAAGTAATCACAAGAGACAAGAGAGATAAAAAATAACAGCAACTTTATTTATTAACATTCTTTTGTACAATGCATGAAAAAGAAATACAACTGAAGTAAAAACGATGCCTAAACAATGGCATAACAGGAAAATGAAAATACTGAATGGAAATGTACAATGTCTAGAGCTCGGGGTCTTCGAGGAACTGATCCATTTCACTGGTGGGCTCGATCTCTACTGTGTCCAGGTCACCTGACGACATTCAAAGAAGAAAGAAATAGAATGTCGTCAGCGAACAGGTCGCTCGGTAAGTCCCAAAGTTTAAGGGAGAAATAGAAAAGACAGAATAAGAATGTATCTTTTAAAGTTGTATAATATTGTAGAATATTGTGTTAACGTTGTTGTTTGTAGCTTGGTACAGAAGGATGCCAGTGTATACGAGAGGGGTCTCTATATGCTAGAGACCAGGGCAAACTGAAAGTACAAGGAACCGTTATGCCACGGTACAACAACAACAGGATTCATGTTAGGTGTCTTAATTTTACTGTCTCGTGCCACTTTTAACACCTTCCGTACCAATCTACCCCTCAAACCCCGTAGTGTTTTGATTGTATTGTATAAGTTGTATAGTTGGATGACTGACCGAAACCATGATATCAGTAACGGATGTAAACTGGATTCATGTATATGGAAAGTATATCCATGATTTGGTTCAGTCAAGTTGAATAGATTGATAACCGAATTCATGGATTCGTATGTTCATGTTGACTTGTATTATTATAGATTTAGAGATTGACTTGAATCATGTTCAAATCAGATTAATCAGACTCAAACCCGAGTCGGACAGTAGAAATGTAAATCGAAGTTCTATAATTACTAGGGTCCTTAGGGTAATTTATAAAACTTGAGGGTTTTTTATGTAAAAATACTTTTGTATAGTTTTCAAGATACACCTCAAGTATTCATTATTCGTCTTTAGAGTTGTAATGAGGGTGGATTTTATATTTTGACATTTCTAGTGAAAATATCCTAGTTTTATATAAATAAAGGTATTTATCTTTATTATTGATTTATTTGAAGTTCATGGTATTTTAATGTAAAATTTATTCTTGTGATTTTTAGGAAAAGGTGGAACATTTATATTATAATAAAATAGATATTGAAATGATAAATATATATATATTTATACAAAAAATAATTTTAATAAATATTTTATATTCCAAAAATCTCATTTTCTTAAGATGTCGTATTTTAAACCTTTCGAGACCAAATGCTCCTTGCGGAGGTCTGAATCTCGCACTACTAAGCCCGAGGGTGCACGATAAACCGTACTATCCCGAACGGGTTCCCCAAAATGGGTTGTAGTGGCGCTTTGCAAAGATTTTATAAATACAAACCTTTAGAATACGGTTTTATTAAGTAATGGTATTTATTTGTAAAAAGTCGATTTTCCGTATTTTAGATTATAGGGTTTCCTAAGCCAACTAGCCTATTTCTAAATGGTCTAAACGACAAGTCGTTAGAAGTCTCAAATCGCCTCTTCACCGCCAATTGTGGCCAGGTAAGTACAAATGAGGAAGGAGGGATCCGCTCACGAATCGTGAGACGGGCCTTTTAAAGTTACCTTTGCTCACTTGCCTAACCTAGACACCACAAAGTCAGGTTTAGATAAACGATCGATGTCCACAATTTATCGTATTTTCCTAATGATAGGTATTTATTTAAAAGTGTATCAAAACTACAACTTTTAAGAAATGGTTTTATTAAGATTATGGCATTTAAATGTAAAATTTTGTTTTATCGTATTCTAAGTTTTGATGATATCATTTAGGGTTGTATTTGCGTGTGTGTGGAGGTAGGTCATTACCTCGTGATCTACTTTAAGGTATAGCAATGTTAAGGGGGTTAAATGTGAAACGAAATATTGTGGTATTTAAGTGAAAAATACGATATATTGAAAGAAAGCTATCATTTTATGTGAGGAAACTTGTTCAAATTATTTGTTAAGCGATTAATAGTCAACATAAAGATGTTTAAGCATGAATGTATTGGTGAGAAGTAAGATTTTATAGAAAACCGAATCGGAAATCGGATTTGTTCCGATTCCGTCGGGTTTTGTAAATTCGTATTTTTATAAAAGAAAAGAAAGATAGAAAGGGGGATTTACGGGTTTGGACAATACTAGAGAGTGAGAAGGAAGTAGAGGGTTTGCCGGTGCGTCGATTTGTCGTCGAGAGTTCCTAGCACGATCACCGGAATTTCGCCGTCGATTTCGTCAGCGCTTCGCCTTTCGCTCGTTTCCTAAGTACCAAAGTTTTCTTGAGATTTTGAGAGAGTGTGCTCAGAATTTTGGGATGAGAGGGTAGGAGGTAGGGGTGTATTTATAGTGTTAGGCTAGGGTTAGGGTAGGTATAGGGTTTTTAATTAAAAAAATGTAAAAAATAGGAAAAAATGTATTAAAAAATGGATTGAATGAGAGTTATTGTGCTCTCTGAAAACGATCTGAGAAATTAAAGTATACAGAGGGGTAGGGGAGACCAAGGGGCAAACATTTTCTGTTGGGGACTCGGCGGTCCGGCCGACTCGGCCGATCCCGGCCGAGTCCGGTGGTCGAGCGGTGGGGGGTCGTCGGAGGTAGCCACTGGTGCTTTTAACTTTTCATGTGTAGTGGGATATTTGGGAGTTATGGCTGTTGGACTGTTGAGCTTCTATAAAATTTAAAATACAACAATATTAAAAATAATGTGGGGCAGGGGATTTGAACTCTGGTGGCTTGGTTCAGCAGTGCAAGGTATTACCAATGAGCTACAAGCTCTTTCGTGTAATTATGGTGTGAAATAAATACTTAAAGAGATATCAGCAACATTAAATACTCCAAGTATACTTTGAATTTAAATCAATTCTTTGTACATTAAAAATGGAGTTGTTACAGATGTACCGACATTGCTGTCAGTAAAGATCTAGCTAACACAAAAATTCTTAATGAAGGATTTAGGTGAAGCATGATACATACTGCGTATAAAGATCTATAGAGATAGATATAAGAGATTATTTGGGTTATCCCAATCCAAATATATAGATGACATAATGAAGAGGTTTAGTATGGAATATACCACAAGTGAGATAATGTACCTGCTAGGTATAGTATATATCTTTCTAAGGATATTCCCCTAAGACATATGAGGAGAGAAAACGCATGGATATGACGCCATATGCTTTGGCAGTTGGGTATATCATGTATGCGATGCTATGTACTACACCTGATGTGGCTTATGGACTTGGTGCAGTAAGTTGATATCAGTCCAATCCTGGAGAATAATACTGGATTGCTGTGAAGGCTATACTCAACTATTTGAGGAATACTAAAGAGATGTATCTTATATTCAGTAAAGTTGACCACAAGGTAGAGGCGTTTACTGATTCCAGTTTTCAGAATGATATAGATGATTGTAAATCTGTCTCTGGTTATGTTTTTACCATAAATTGTGGAGCTGTTAGTTGGAGGAGTTCGAAACAGGATATTGTTACGGACTCTACCATGGAAGCGGAGTGCATAGCAGCGAATGAGGCTACTTGGATGAATAAGTTTATCTCCGATTTAGGAGTGGTTCTGACACGACCCGAATGTACGGAACGCGATCGGCACTTAAATTACGTAACATCTAGAGGTATAGCGTAATCTAAGTAAGCCAAAGCCCTGAAATCTAAACCGTTTAAAAAAATATAGTGAAGGAAAACCTGTTTTAAAAATTAAGTTGACATAGAAAAGTCACTTTGAAAGTCTTTATAATAAGCTCAAGTTTTTATAAAAATTTCGGCCGAGTTTCCTTTGTAAATACTGGCTCCAAACGGGTACAAAACATGGATACGTATATGAAATGAATAAAAGCATCCCCAAGCAGGAGCTATCTCTTCGCCGAACGGCGGAATCACAACCACATGCAATTTATATATATCATCATAATATGAGATAAGCATATGAAAACAAGAAATAAGAAAACACCACTTCGGCTCAAGTGAGCATCGACACCAGAATAGAATACATACAAATCTCACAAGCTCACCATCTAAGTCCAATATACAACTGGTGAAAAACGGTAGAGTGGGTAGATGGAGTGTACTAGATATAATAATAATACACAATGTGGGAACAAAAATATCCTCGCAACCCACCTACGAGCAAGCCACAAGTCACTGTAAATGAAGCAAAATGAGAAAGTACGCCCGCCACTACCGTGCTGACGAGTCAGACCTGCAAGATATTATAGGACAACAGGGGTGAGTTGCCAACTCATGAGTAGTATGTAATATCTAATAAGGCTATCGTAAGCATGCACGCAAATGCGTCACTACCTACATATACAAATATGATGCGATGCACTAGTATGTATGCAACATGAATGGGCAATCAACACTAAATCCAAATGTATCTGATATGAGAAGATCTGTGTCCTTATCTCAGAAAAACTTTTGCATAATAAAACTAGAATATCATCAGTGAAATCGACAGAAAAGTCCGTGTCAAGTATCGACACAATATCCTCAATATCTCGGGCTCCGTCAGTCCGGATCGACCCATATCATCAAATCTCGCGACAACGATCGGTATCCTCCGGATATCCGCCGCGCCAGACATCACCGGTAGGTAGTCCTCACCATCCAGGCTCATGGTCTACAACTCAAGCTTATTGCCCCGGGGTACCTTATCGGGCCCACCATGTACCCGAGATGGTTCATCCCACTCCTCGAATCGGGTCTCAAAAACCAACAAAAATCAGAAAAACTCATAGTGGACGACACATACATCATATCATGAGAAAACCGCAACTTGCATTTTTAAAAATGATAATAGGTTTATAAATTCTTGCGGTTTTCCCCCAAAATCCAGAAATCTCAAAAATACTGAAATCTCCAAGAAAATCATAATATATGAACATGTCGGTAATGATGGATGTCTATGATATCGGTAACATGCAAAGCGATGTATGACTAGAAAACTATGTATGAATGAAGATGCCATAAGGTATATGACTAGCAAACTTACGTATCCAATCCTGATGAGATGAATATACAACTACAAGTCTACATATCATATATGATGAAAATGCACAGATACCGATTCTAAGCAAATTCTATAGTGTTCGTGACATAGCAATTACCAATGGCGTGTGTGTTCGCATAAAATAGTGCACGTGCGGCATGGACCAATGGTAATGGTGCAATTGTCCTATGAGATAATATCATATATATAAGATGATGCAATGCAATGAGATGAATGACTAAGAGACTATGCATATAAATACAAGAACTGCTAGTAATCCAAACTATCGGACGTTTTGCGCTATCCAGACGATCCCCCTATAGATGTGTACATTTACTCACAGAAAAGTCTCGCATAGTCGAATCCAATCACCTCCTTACCCTTCCGTGTCACGTCCGACGCCTTCGCATCCGATCCTAGAATTGCACAATAAGTATATATGAGGTTAGACATTTAAATGGAAGCGGACACAAAATGATACAAAGCCACCAATACGCACTAGCTAGACGCGCATGCACTTGATGCACAAAACGCGCACGACATCGCCACAAACCACAACTAGGGGTCGCTATGCGTAACAACCACCAATCCTAGAACCCAATCGTACCAATCGCGCATTCATATCACACTAAATATTATGAGAAGTAGGTTGTAGATCATCACGACCTCAAACTTAATTAAAACCTTTTTATTTTAAAAATCTAGTAAGCAACAATTAACCATTTTAGTGCAAAACTAGATGTTTTAGCAAACCTAGTGGCCACAAATTACACTTAAATATCTTAATTAAGCCACACAAATATTTACAAATTTTAAATCTCGCTTTTTACACACTAATCATGAAATTAGTTGCATGAACATTTAATTAAGATGATTAAAAGCAAAGATTTGCAAGTTTGACAACTAGATTATATTAAAAAGAAACCATTAGATGTTCACTACATTTAGCTAATCTAATTAAGTGATAAAGACTTTAAATGTTTAACCAAACCCTTCTCTTTAAAATTCTATTTTGCAATTAAAGCTATATTAACATCTAATTAAAATTAGATTTAAGCAAATAATTAACAAGTGACCACTTGGATTAAGTTTTATACCTCAAGATTTTTGGAAAGATCAAACTTGCTAACTTGGTCATCTAAAATGCTAACTTGCTTCAAGATCCAAACTTAGATTTGAACAAAGAACGCTTGTGATAATTTTTAATGGGAATTGGAGTTGATTTTATGGATTTTGATGAGTTTTTGTGGGATTTTTGAGATGAAAAGAGGTGAAGAAATGGAGAGGGGCTGCTTCCCTTACTGCTGGCCAAGCCTAAGTGAGAGGGTGTGTGTGTGTGTGAGTGAGAGTGGAAACCAAGTATCAAGAAACCATACCCCAAGTCAACCTGACCATACCTCAATTATCTATTTAATTATCTATTTTATTTTCTAGTTTTCATCTTAGAAATATCTAGAACCCTTGAGACAATTTAGAAGAAAAGAATATGTTACAAAATAAGTGTTAAGTTGTCATGGTGCACTAATATGTAATTAACCCATATTAATATGTAATTATCACTAATTTAGTGTATAAGTGTATGATTAAAATAATAATTAAAAATAAATAATTAAAGAAAATATTTAAGTAAACTAGCAATTAAATAAGTAACCAGTTAAACACCCAAGCAAGCAATTACATAATTAAAACATGTATAATTATGTTTATGTGGAAAAATAATTATATCTAGATTTTTACGGAAAACACGCATTATCACTAATTAACACAAAATCAACCTAAACGAATTTTCAAAACGTTACAGGTTCCGAGCATTGCTGACCCGGTATCCTTATACCGTGACAACAATGCAGCCATTTCATTAGATAAGGAACCAAGGTCTCATCATAAATCCAAGCACAAACTTCGGAAGCTCCATTTGATTCGAGAGATCCATAGACGAAAAAATATCAATATATTGAGAGTAGATACGAAAGATAACGTAGCGGATCCATTCACTAAGACTCTTTCTCGATTGTAGTTCTTAAAACTCGTTGAGATGTTGGGAATGTGATACCATAACAATTGGCCCTAAGTGCAAGTGGAAGATCGTTAGATGTAGGTGCTTTTAGAGTCAATTGGTCGTAATTTTGACCTGCATGTATAGAACTTTCTCGTTCATAATAATAGTATGCTATTTGGTTTTTCTTTATTGGTATATCTTTTATTTATACTACTCTGTTTTTTATTGATTACTAATAAAGTCTGTAGAATAATACTAGGCTACTGGATTGTGATGTAGATCACAACAGCGAGACCTGACTAGTCAATAAACATATTCTTAAATGTTGCTAGTACGTAGGAGTATCAAGACATGATATCGATACTCCGGAACACTAGTGTATACTATACTTACTCGTTAGAGAGTAATGACCGTTCTCATAATCATCTGGTGTGGTGACACCAGAGTATCGTATGCAAGTGCTTATAGATAATAAGTACACCGAACGACTCACTTTGAATTTCCAATTGGTGATTATACATAACTTTCAGATGAAAATTCATATAGTGACAATTGGAATGACTTAGTCTCCAGACCCGAGACTCGCCATAGTACCTTGTGTGTGCTAGAGATTACTTTAGTTACTATTCAACCACAGATCCATTGATACTGTGTATAACTGTAATAGTTGTGTATACATGTGAAAGTTGTGAAGAGTTAACATGGAATTCGTCTCTCCAGTATATGGTGAACAATGTTCTGCAGTGTGCGATATATCAGTGACCTAAAATCTCTGGCCAGTGTACTAGAGATCAAATGATAAGTGGTTATCGATTTGATCTCAGGGTTACGTGATAATATCAACACAATAGTTATTTGAGTTATTAGGGTTTGACAATACTACTAAGCCCTAGAAAAAATAAGGAGCACAACTAGACGAAGAGACCAGATCGTACGGTAGTTGCCACCGATAGATATTGATTTGCTTGGATAGTATTTTCCTATTCCAATTTAGTTATTGACAGCTTACCCAGGCAGTCTAAACACGTAGCTATCATCCTTATAGACTTGTGGATTTTACTTCTCACAGAATCGGTTCGAATTGTTCGAATTAAATATCTACTACTGAGTAAATGTAGAGCCTCCGAAATCACACATAGGTGAACTCTTACTTGCCAAACATGCAAGTATGAACTTAAGAAGGGATAGTAAATGTTTGCTATATAAAAGGATTTAATTAAATAAGTATATTTGATATACTGTTGATATTTAATTAAATAAGGGTAAAATCATCAAATGCGATTTGCGCGTACGACTCAAGATAATATATGATATTAGATGAGTAAATAATACATGCATATATATATATATGTATTGATTATATTATAAATATAATAAATATATATAAGTAATTTAACGATTATATATATATATATAAGTATTTATAAAATAATATTAATGCGCATTTGATGTGCACGAAATATTATATATGACATGTACACATATATGGGCTGGAAATTACATGGGCCCAACATGTATTAAAATATAATTAATTAATTTATTTAAGAAGTTAAATAAATTAATTAATCATGAGGGTTCAAATTAAGAAACTATATCCCTATATATTGGCTTCTAATGTGATAAACCCTAACCCTAAGATTTTCTTCTCCCCATCTCTTTCTCAAAGTTTCGGCCTCCCCCTTGCTTTCTTTAGCCGAAAATTTTAGAGAGAAATTAATTAAAATCGTTTTAGTTTATCTTCTTTATTAGTACTTCTCTTTAATTAATTAGATTAGCAAATTAATTAATTAGAGTTCATAGATCCTGGAGATTTGTATGAAGGCAAGCAAGGAGATCATCAGGGTGTAATCAAGTTGCTTTGATTGGAGTAAGAATGGCTAGCACAGTGAACGAAACGCAAATCTGATTTTGCGCAAAGGTATAATTCTACTCAAATCAATTAAGTGTTAATTAATTTCATTTATAATTAACGTGATTTATAAACCCTATTGGTGTTGATATAAAAAAAAATTAATTTTACATTCCGCTGCATTTACACCAATTTCACCAACACTCGAGCTTGGCTATAGAGAGCAAGGGTCTCGGTTGTGAATGAAGAGAAGAAGATGAGATAAAGAAGAAGAAGAAGGAATAGGGCAGCATGGGGTTGGGTTGTGAGTTTTAATTTTTGGAGGACGATAGAGGAGTGAAATGAAACTGTAACGACTCTGTTTTTATTGTACAATTTTTTTTAAAGTTAATGTACAGAATGGAGTTTGCAAGTCTGAGTATACTTTAAATGTTGTTTTTATTTAAGAACAGTAAGAAGCAATTTGTAGCTCATTGGTAAAGCCTTACGCTACTGTAACATAGCCCTTGTGTTCGAATTCCATCAGCAACATATTATTTTTCTGAACTTTTATTTTAAACTTTTTGGAAGCCCAAAAGTTAACACGTGCAACACATGTAAAAATGAAAAGTCAAATAAAATAAACATGTGTAAAATGTTGTATGAACAGAAGAGAACACGTGGTATTCATCCAACAGCTCCTACCCCTAATCCGACCGGCGAGGTACGTCATTAGGCCGGCACTGCCGGGCCATCCCGTAGGGGATGAGCTCTGTGTATTGCCCACTAAACCCCTTAGCCTACCCCACTAACTTTGTTCTGTTTATTTTCACTGCAATTATTCAAAGAATTAAAATTTAGCTTTAAATCCAATTTTTAATGCATTTTTAATTCTTTCTTCAATTTCTAAACCCTAATTTCATCCTATAAATACAACCCCATACCCTAGCCCTCTTCATTCTGAAATCTATTGCCAAAATTCTTAAAAAATTTCTAAGTCTAAGAAGAGTACAAGTGGAGTTAGCCCAAGATCAATTTCCGATGAGAATTCGAGACGTTTCCGGCGACCCCACGACTACACGAAGGCTACCTTCTCTTTCTCTACCTCCCCTCTATTCTTTTAGCAAGTAAGTCCCATATCTCTCCTTCTCTTTCTACTATAAAACTTCTCTTTTTCAAAATATGTCGGTAAGTGGAGTTATACCGACATTTGTTTCTAAAACCTTTGAAAACCACAATTCTTCTTAAGAATCACTTGTACTCATGTATATATCTTACTTGTAATCATTTAACTAATGTTTAGAAACCAATTTCACTCTAAAACTCCATATTAAATAACTTTAATTAAGCTTTTACGTTTAAATACCATGAAGTTTACATACGACATCTTTTAATTATTTTGCTTAGCATACCTTTAGAAAACCTCACGAGGTAATGACCTACCTCTCACATACACACATCTTGACATAGCAGGATTCTCTTGAATAATATTTTTGTGGCAAAATATGACTTTTCATCAAAATACCTTAAACTATTAAAAACCCAGATTTCTTTAAATTGTGTTACTTAATTCTTTGCGATTGTGTCTCTACAACCCATTTTGGGAAACCGGCTATTAGATGGTGCAGATTATCGCACATCCTCGGGACTAGTAGAGCGAGATGCAGACCTCCTCACGGAGCATACGATCTCGATGGAATTTTAATACAATTTTTAAGAAAAACGAGAATTTCTATTTAATAATAAAAATTTATTTTTAATAATTATATAAATATTATTAAACCACTTATTTTTAAGATATTATTAAATTCCATGTTTTCTAAACAAAATAAAAGAATTCCAAGTTTCATGAAAATATCATCAAGTATCAATACAAGACAAAGTGTACATTAAAATACTTTGAACTATTCAAGCTATGAATATTTTCACTAATATATCTCATTCTCTAAAATTCACATTCATGACAATTCTAAATAACATAAATAAATACTTGAGATTTATTTTGAAAGTATATAAAAATATTTTTCATAAAACCTTTCAAGTTATATTAAATTACAATAAGAACCCTGGTAAATATAAGTTTAAGCAGGACTAATTCTCTTGAGCTTCAGGGAGCCGGAGAAAGTGGGTGCTTGCCTATTTAAGGTAGAAAACTAAAACGGAGTTATCAATTGTAATTGTCTTGGAAAAAGACACAAATCCCGTGGGTTTTGGTAGGGCCTTGTACTTATATGTTACCTTAGTCCACGGAGCAAGTTGGACTTCACTCGTATACATTGATGCATTCTGTACCATGTTACAAACAACCGCGTTAGCATAACAAACACATACTTCACCTATTCTATTCTCTTTACCTATTTATTACATTTTATCTTTTGGGACTTACCGAGCGCTAGTTCGCTAATGACATTCCTGTCTTTTCTTTCTCTGGAATGTTGTCAGGAGGACCCAACTCTCAGGAGATCGAGCCTAGCTACGACGACTTAGAGCAGTTTACAGAGGAGGCAGACTTTTATGCCTTACTTATACTATTTTCTTTTCAGTTCATATGCCACTGTTTAGGCATTGCTTTCTATCATTGTATTTTACTTTTCAGTTGTATATAAAGAATGATTATCAATAAAAAGTTGTTGCTTTATTATATCTCTTGTTATTCTTGTGTTATTCATTTATATTGCTTATTTACACTTAACGTGTTTACTTCTGAGTAAATACGTCGCGGTCCGCCACGTCTTCTACCCCGTACACTAGGAAGAGAGGCATGACAGGTTTTGTTGGTCGCCCATGCAGGTCAGTTCTGCATGAAGTCTTACCATGCAGGTCAGTTCTACATGGAAACCTAAGCAATATATCATAAGAATTATAAGAATCAGAAATTATACATTCTTTACATTTCAATTTCTTGAATCTATCCTAACCCTACTTTTTTTCTCAAGATTATGGATTCCCTGAACAACACTATCACCAACGTGAATGGAAACACTCCACCTCCTCTACCACCACCACCTACCGTAGCAGCTCCTATCAATAAGCAGACGGTATTGCTTGAAGCGATCAAGAGTCTCTCGTAGGGATAGCAGTAGCAGACTGCTATCCTATTGCACCGTCCAGAATCTGAAGCTCCCGGAGTCAAACAATTCCGGGCATTGCACCCTAAGAACTTCTCTGGGAAAGAGAGCCCCCTGGAGGCAGAAGAATGGGCTCAGTCTATTGAAAACAATCTGGCAGCAGCACAAGTGCCAGAGATTGCTTGGGTGAGGGTTGCGAAGCTGCAACTCATTAATAACGTCTGAGTCTAGTGGAAGGCTGAAGAAAGCCGACTCGCCCAGCCGATTGAATGGAAGATATTTCGCGACATGTTCGACGCGAAATATTTTCCCGAGACTGCCCGTTTTGATATGGACCAGCAATTCATCCACCGCAACAAGGTTCAATATGGAACAAATCAGTGGATGAATACGATGCTGAGTTCATTATGCTTAGCAGGTAAGATATGTCTCAATATTCAATTTCCTAATATCACATATTACATTGCTAAACACAAGACCGTAACAGGTTTGCAGTGCATCTCATACCGACTGCTGAGATCAGAGCCCGGCGAATTCAGCAAGGGTTAGACCAGAAGATCCAAGCTGCTCTAGCTACAGGGGATTTCCCAACCTATGATCTTGCGCTGAAGGCTGCCCGACGATATGAGGCAGCGATGAAGAAGAAGGGCATACCTCAGTCTGCCGGTGTGAAGCGCCCTACTACTCAGATAGTGGGAGGATCCTCTTTCACACCGCCGTTTGTACCCAGGAGACCGGGAGTAACTTTTAACCGGCCTAGTCCAGACTTTTGCTTCTACTGCAAGAAGAATGGACACCTGGCGAAGGACTGCAGGCATGCTAACTGCCTTTGCTTAGTTTATAGCGCATCTCCTCACGCCATTGGAGATTGTCCCTATCGTCTCATCCCAGCTCCTACACCCCGACCAACACTCACCTTTCCGCAGCGACCAACTATCCAAGCTCCTACACCTTATCTTGCTCTCCTAGCTCTACCTCCTCGTGGACCTCCTGCACAGCCTCCTCGCCAGTTTCATCAGGTACAGAGAAACATGCCGTAAGAACAAAGGAACATATTGAGGAATGAGCCTCCAGCAAGGAGGAATGTACCTAGGCGTCAGGCTTTCACAATGACTGTGGAAGAAGCTGAAGCCATTAGCCAAGCGATCACTGGTAACTCCCACTCTTTCAAAACCTTTTCAATCTTTATATTCATCAATATATATCTTTTCCTATACCTAAACATATCCCACACAACTTAGGTACAATCTTAGTAGCTTCCCTTCCTGTACTAACACTCTTCGATACTGGAGCATCACATTGTTTTATGTCACAATGGTTCGTCCGAACTCATGCGATTCCAGCTAAACCGCTCGTATCCAGCTGGAATGTTAGTTCAGGGAACGACGTTCTAAGGGCAACTATGGGATACGATCTGTGTCCAGTGGTCGTTTGCAGCAGAGAATTTTATGCGGACTTCAAGGTGCTAGATATACCAAATTTCGACGTAGTCTTGGGTATGGACTGGCTAGGAACTTTCTTCACTACCATCGACTGTCGTCAAAGGAGGGCAGTGTTCGAGATTCCAGATCATCCGGTCTTTTATTTCAAGAGTGGAGACCGTATCCTGGAGCCTAGCACTTACAAAGCTAAACCAAAGAAGGCAGTGGTTACAACAATACAAGCAGAAGAAGATAAGCCAGAGATAGTTCGAGAGTTCGAAGACGTTTTTCTTGAAGACATCTTAGGTTTGCCTCCCGATCGAGCTTTAGAATTCAGTATTGACTTAGTACCTGGTGCATAATGTCACGCCCCGCTTCCCAGAGTGTGCTACGATCGGCACGTGACAGAGCCAACCATGCTACCTGTGGCTAGGAAATATCCCTCTACATTCACATTACGGCTGTCTATAAGATATCAAGAACAGTAGAAGTGAAATAAACTATCTAATACATGTCCATCTGCCAGAATAAACGAGTCAAGAAATATATATGCGGAAGCAATAAAATCAATAAACAATAACATCTGGAAAGTACGTTCCAAATACTGGCTTACATCAGGAAATAAAAGTACGAAAAGAAACTAAACTAAACTGGATACTAACAGATCCTCACTGCTCGGCCTGTCGACTAAAATACTCCTAGTCAGCCTCTAACAAAGACAGAGTATCCGGGCCATGCAAAACCCAGACGTCGGTGCGTCATAATATCAAACAATAAAATATAACCAGGAGGTAACAAGATATGTATGCATGAGTATGAACAGTAATAAGTGTATAACAGTAACACGAATATGGAACAGTGAAGTGTATAAGCATATGTGACGCGCGGTGAGTAATCTGAACTAAACTACTGGGTTATCTATTCTACAGTTTGTGAAATCAATTTAATAGAATTGTCGATGTAACTCAATAATATCCTGTGCATGCCTGGGACTACGGTCCAGATTCTCGGGCTGAAACCGAGACGTGTCGCCAAGCACAAAACAAGAAACATGTACAGATGAATGATGTCAGCAGCATCATTCCAAGATGGCCTAGCCCTCAAAACTGATCAGTATAAGTATCGAACTGTTGAGTTACAAATCAGGTTTCATTATTAATTTCCCCTTACCCCCAAATTATGTGTTCAAGTCAGGTATTGATAAATTTGAAGCTAATGCCAATACAGGATCAAGCAGGTACAGGTTTGTCTGAATAGACAACAGGATGCGTCCATCGGGACAACAAGTCAGGATTGTCGGCATTAGTGACAGGATCTAAGTATCAGGTCAAGTAGTGTATCAGGACATGCCAGGTGGTGCACAGTGTATCAAACAGATACTCGTAATAAAACTGTAGCAAGTACGGATGCATGATAAAAGTACGGATGCACAGTGAAACACGGATGCACAGTATCTATCAGGGATTACATCTACAACTCCATGATTACATGAGATGCACAGTATCAAGCATGGGGTGCTAATATAACGGTAACATGATATAATTTGATATGTCATGCAATTAGATATATAATCAATAACACGGATACAAACGGATATCTGAAAAATGGTAAAACTGTAACATGGATGTGAACTGCAATGAACATGTAATAATTCTATACTTATAGATGTAAAATACGTTGCATAGCTTAGAACGGGATAAAATTGCATGAGACTAGATATGTAATAAATTGTACGGATACAAACGGACATCGTAAAACAGTAAAATGGTAACAGGGGATGCACAATGCACTAAACATGTAATATTATTATTAATATGGATGCAAAATATGTATCATAGCATGTAGCAAGATAAACTTGCCTGATCGGATCTCACGACGGGGTGCGTACGCTGCGTCCGACGTCGGGTAAACGTCGCAATGCACACGCGGGCATACAGAACTGAACTAGACGATGCAAGAAAGTGACCACTGGCTGGGAATGTCCACTGGGTCACCCGGATCGTCGGTGACGACACGACTCCGGCGGTGACCGGAATCAAAATTCAAGAAATATAAAGAAAGAAGAAGAAGAAGTTTTGGGTTCTGGGTTTGGATGCGCAGAGATCAGAGAGGAAGGTGAGGGGGTGACGTCGACGATGGTGTCGACGGTGAGGATGCAGGCGAGGGTTTTTCAGTGACAAGGCAGTAGGGTTTCTGTGTTTCTTGCGGTCGGTTTGCAGTGGTGTCGGGGTGTGCGGGGGTTGAAGGGAAGAGAGAGGAAGGTCGTGGTGACGAGGATGGTGACGACGGGGTCGGAGCTCCGACGACACGAGAATGCCGATAAGGGTTGCAGTGGGTTCTTGGGGTTCTGCATGTGCATGGAAGGTATTGGGCCTTGAGGAAGAGAAAGTGATGGAGGTGGTGGTTGTGGGTTGCCGAGGGTGAGGGGGTGCAGACGAGGGTGGTGACGACTGGTCGGTGGGGTCGTCGGCGATGGAGGCGATAGGTTGCGGGTATGCAGGCTCGGGGTTGGTCGGGGAAAGAAGAGAGATACTTGAGGGAGGAGAGGAGAGGAGAGGAGATGAGTTCGTGGGGATGGTGACGAGGCCGACGAGGTGATCGGCGGCGTCGGGCGAGCGCGGGGCGTGCGTTTGAGCGCGGGTTTGATGGAAGAAGAGAAAGAAAATTTGAGGGAGAAATAGAGGGACGTGGGGAAAAGGTTAAGAAAATATTAATATATATAATATTATTAGAAAGAGAGAGACTGAGGTTGGATAATAGGGGTAAAATATATAGAATAGAGAGAGAGAGAGATCTCTCTAGATCTAGGGTGATGATTAGATTGGATTAGGATTTTAGATACTTTTAAAATATTTTTTTGTTAAGAACGGTTTATATATATATAAAGAATTTTATATTATATATTTTGAGATTTTTGGCTAATATAAAAATAGTCCAAAACACGTCCGGATCGGGTCTAAAATTACGGTTTGAAAATACAGATAATATACGTGTTAACCAAAACCAAAATGCGATATCCAAGTAACGAAAATGCATACCCCCAAGAACGGATGCATGTAGCATGCACGTAGCTATCCAAACGAGTATGTTTCACAGAACGGGACGAGAACACAACGTACGGATGCTACCACAGGGTTCGGGATATGGTACAGACCATGCTAGATATTTTTAAAATATTTTATTTGACTTTATATGTCATATTGAAAAATGCAGATATCAGATATAATGCAGTTATACAACATGAAAGTGCACGGATTTTTATAACTAGCCGGGATAAATCATAAATAGGAATCGAGATGGGTTTCCAGCATGCGGGTCGGGTCGGATGCAAACACGGATACCAATTACACTATTCGCACCCAAAACACAATAAATCAAGAAATAACCATAAATAAAGAAATACGCAAAAATAGAACTGGTATAAATGAACTACGGTGTTACATTATACCCAACTACAAAAAGAATCTCGTCCTCGAAATTCCCGGAACAAGAAAAGAAAAACAGGCATGAATCTAGGAAAAGAGATGTGGAAACTTCTGTCGAATCTCATCTTCTCATTCCCAAGTCGATTCTCCATGTGAGCGATTCTCCCATGAAATAAGTATGAGAGGGATAACATTGTTCTTGAGGACCTTTTGTCTTCGATCAACAATCGACATCTGTCGTTCTTCATATGTCAAGTCCTTTCTTATTGTCAGCTCTGAATGATCCTGTACGTGCGTCTCATCTCGAACATACTTACGGAATTGAGACACAGGAAACACGTAATGAACACTCGTCCAGGATGGTGGTAATGCCAATCGATAAACTACTTCTCCAATACGCTCGATAATCTCGAAAGGCTCTACGAATCGAGGACTAAGCTTGCTTCGACTCCCGAAATGAATCACTCCTCTAGTCGGTGATATCTTCAAGAATATAGGATCACCAACAGCGAACTCTAGAGGTCTTCTCGATGTATCTGCTCAACTCTTCTGCCGATCTTGTGCTGCCTTCATATGATTCCGGATGGTATTAATTTTCTCCACGGTTTGCACGATAAGATCCGGTCCCAACAATTTTCGTTCTCCAACATTATCCAAACAAACGGGTGAGCGGCACTTGCGGCTATACAACGCTTCAAATGAAGCCATCTGAATGGTCGCCTGCAAGATGTTATTATATGAAAACTCCACCAAGTGTAGATGATCCTCCCACGAACCCTTGAAGTCTAACATGCAAGCTCTCAACATGTCTTCAAGAGTTTGGATCGTTCTCTCAGACTGGCCATCTGTCTGGGGATGATAAGCAGTGCTAAACTTCAATCGCGTCCCTAAACTTTCCTGTAAACTCCTCCAGAAGTGCGATAAGAATCGGGTATCATGGTCGGAAACGATGCTCATAGGTACTCCATACAATCTCACTATCTTCTGCTTGTACCGCTCTTCTGATGCTTCCGTCGACTGACCAACTTGAAACGGTATGAAATGAGCTGTCTTGGTCAATCGATCAACAATCACCCAAACTGTATTGTTGCCCTTTGGACTCCGCGGTAAAGCATTCACGAAATCCACGGTTATATGTTCCTACTTTCATTGAGGAATCGGAAGTGGTTGCAATAAACCAGCTACCCTTTGATGTTCAGGCTTAACTTGCTGACACACCAAGCACTTCGCTACAAAGCGAGTAATCTCCCTTTTCATGCCTTCCCACTAGAAATGTTGTCGTAGATCACGGTACATCTTCGTTCCTCCTGGATGTACAGAATATGCGAAACTGTGCGCCTCCTTCATAACCTCTTCGCGAATGTCTTCTTTCGGCACACACAAATGGCTACCATATCGCAACGAACCATCTTCATGAATCAACAAGTCCGTTCGAAGTCCCTGATTTGTGTGAAAAAGTGTTTGTAGAATAACCGCAATCAATAACGGTGTCGCTTGTAGCTAGCTGAGATGAGTACGGGTCGTCCGCAGGGATACGTGGAATATTTTATTCTTACTTTAGGCGTGTTGAGAAAGAAAGGAGGAAGAAATAAGAATGGTTGTAGGTTCTAGATCTACGTTAAACACGGATGCAAAATATAGATCTAGATTAATTATGGATGTAAGTTCAATATTAAAAGGGGGCTTGTAGGGTTCATTAGGATTTAGTAGTTATGGATGGTTAATTAAAAATTACTCTTTTTATCCTTTAATAGATTTAAAACTAGAACGATAGAGATGCATGTAGATTAGGGTTTCTGGAGGGAAAAGGGTTCCCACTCTTAACCCCTATCTCGACATGGAACTCCGTTCATATCTAGCCTTTACCAAAAAAATCATTAATCTAATCTCTAATCGCGGTTGAGACTAACAATAAATTGGTAGCGCGCCCGATTAGGATGTTAATGATTCTTTTAGTAAAGTTTATAAACTTTATAGGACGTAAAAAGAGTTTAAGGATCTTCATCATCCATTAATCTACCCTAATCCTATGAACCCTAACAAGCGAAGAATTACTCGCGCATGTTGGGAAAAGAAGATGAAAAGACAGAGAGTGAAAACATAATGTAAAATGCAAAAGAATTAAATAAAACAACTACCTTTATTAATCAACTTGAACAATCTACTCTTTATTCCTTAGAAAATGATTACAAAAACTTGGTTTGCTTCTCGAACTCTTCCGAAGGAGGTAGATGAACAGTTGATGATTAGTCTGGATTCGTGAGCCGTCTTGGACTTCATGATCTCTTCGGCTTGATGCCTTCTAATTTTAGCCCTTGGTCCTTTATATAGCCCTCAAAGAAGAAAAACTAGTTACCATATATGGTGACTTCCTAATATGGTGACTTTCCATGTCTGGATTCTGAGTCCCTGTCAGTATTGATTTTATGATTTTGGCAGATTTTTGATCCTGACATCCTGAACACCTTGATCTCTTGACCTGAGCTAAATCTTGCACAATATCTCTATGAATAATGTTAGTTTATTTATTAAATTAGAGAGAGTATCTTAATCACTATATATGGTAATAAATTTTTAAGAAATATGATTAAGAATATTTGATATGCTATGCATCTTTTAATTACTAAAATATTATGCATATATTTTGAAATATTATTCTAACCATTTGTATGATATTATATCTTTTAAGAATTGTGATTAGAATATTTGATATGATATACATATTTTCAATTACCAAAATATTATATAAATATAAAATGCCTATATTTTCCTTCATAATATTAATTATAATATATAAACATATGGAAAATAGTATTTTGCAGATAAATCCAAATATGTTTAATATTTATAATAAACACCTTTTAATATTTAAGAAATGTAAGGAAAATACTTATACCAAAGTGCAATATTTTCAACTGAATAAATACCCCCAAACTTAACTTTGATCGTCCCGAGCAAACTAGTTATTCAAGAGAAAGAGAAAAAGAAAAAGAAAAACCTAAATAGCACACTTTCGTAGGCAAACACGATTGCACTGAGCACGTGCAACAAGCCGTTAAACCTCTAGGTGTCCCTAGTAGGAGGAGTGTTGTCTCCTGAGGGTTTTCAGCGGATTACACCCACAAAATCCTATAATAAAAGTGAGATGGTGAAAGTTACATATAAAGATAAGAACTATAAAAGAAAGAACTTGAAAATAAGAGTTTTCAACTACACCAGTTTTTCGGTTGTCATGAGCCCTATCTTAATAGTCATGAAAAGATGTTAGAAATCACATCATCCCTCAATAAAACATCGTCTTTATTCTTCATTCCTATCTTTCTTCCAAACATCGATCATATAACCCTACGTGTGTGTAATAGACATCCCTACACTCAGAGAATTCAATTCAAGTTATCATACTCTTGCCCATCTGCCTCGGTACTTTTTAATTTGATGAATATTTAGATGGATTTATTCACACACTTTCATGCGACCGTTAATACTTCTTGAGGTACTAACCGAACGATTACTCATGTGCTTGCTTATTAGGTGTATTCCTCGTCTTGCACCACCTAAGGCTTAGCAGTGACTCCCAGACCAGTTGGTCTAAGGCACTAGGTGATGAAGCACCCTCGCTATATTTTTTTATTGCTGCCTTGGCGATTAACAAAACCAGTGTTCATTTTTCTCACCATTTTATATTTTATTCAATTTTTTATTTTCTTCATACTTTGGCTTTTAGACAAGAGCATTTCAAGGTATTCTCTACTATCCCGAGTTTCAAGACGTGTGTAAGTGCGTATAGTAGGGTATCAACGTTTAAATGTTTGGCTTTCAGAATACGAACTATTCTTCAGACTTATTTTTATCCTCATATTAGTGACTTCTTTCATCTTACTAACCCTTAGGACAACGGCTCATAACTACTTATTATTAGTTCGTTTAAGAAAACTTCTAATTTTCTTGGTTTTCTTAAATTTTTCCAATCTTTTGGATGTAATTTTTCACTATCTAATCTTTTTATTATCTAATTAAATATTAAATATTTTTATCTTTTGAATTTTTTTAACTTTTTTTTATTTTTATATGTTTTAAAAGTTTTGTACTTATGTAAAGTATGATGCAAAATGATGCGAAAATAAGCACAAACCTCCCCCAAACTTGTTTTCAACAGTGTCCTCACTGTTTTCTTCCGCTAGATCACAAAAAACCTGTAAGCCTGGAAGGAAATTTATTAACGGGGCAAGAATAAGTGAAAGTGAAAATCCTCCCCCAAACTTATTTTTTGGCTCACCATTTTGAGTAAAAAATTTTATTTTTGAGAGCCAGATTATACCTCCCCCCAAACTTGAGTTAAACAATATTAATCTTTGAAAATCACAAGAGGGGGTCAAGATTAGTGGTCGATGCCAAGCTTTGCAAAGACCGAAGGTCAACACCAACCATTCGAAAATTTTATCAATGTAATGTTCCAGTTGGTGAAAGAACAAGTTGAAAAGAGCCAAGAAGAAGTGGGGAAAAGGTAAGTGGTGGGATAGAATGTGTTTACGTCTCGTTTTGGAGAGACGACACAGTGATTGTGATGGATTACTCACATTCTCTTTATAGTCCAGAAGAAGGGGTGGAGGTTCAATTTCGTTGTATTGAGGTGGATTCATCTCAACACCCGTGTCTTTCAAAAATGCGAGTTCTTCAGCGAAAATATCCTCAAAACTCTCATCTATACCCCGGAGAATAATGTCATCACAAAGTGCGGGGTGATCTTCAGACTCCAAGAACGGTTTATAATCAGCGTTAGATGTTGACCCGGACAACTCGAAAGAAGGGTTCGTATGCGTATAATACATATCTGGGTCAAAGAACAACGTATGAAATGAGTCTAGATCAGTATCGTGAAGCTGTTCAAATTCACTGCTGTCGACATCCATTAATTCGACAGAACATACTCGAGCATGAGGTTCAGAGGCTTCACTTCCCAACTTGTAAATGTTAAGTTCAATTGACCTATTCCCGAAGGATAGGGTCATAGAATCGTTTCGACAATTGATTACAGCGTTGGAAGACGCAAGAAAAGGTCGACCCAGAGTCACCGGAATTTGGTTCCGTGGGTTTGCTACAGGTTGTGTATCTAGAACAATAAAGTCCACATGGAAGATAAATTCCCCGACTTTTATTAACACATCCTCTAACATACCCCTTGGTTTGGTGATAGATCGATCAGCCATCTGTAAAGTGCATTGCGATGGTTTTAATTCTCCGATACCCAATTGCTCATACACAGAATAAGGAAGCAAGTTAACACTAGCGCCTAAGTCGAGTAAAGCACGATTGATATTTTTACCCCCAATAGAAATAGAGATTGTAGGATAGCCAGGGTCCTTACGTTTCTTGGGTAATTGCTGTGTAAAAGCTGTGCTTAAATTACTCGACATGAAAACTTTTTTCGGCACTTGAGCTTTTCTCTTCCTAGTACACAAGTTCTTAAGTATTTTTGCATAAGCTGGAACTTGTTATATAGCATCTAGGAGAGGAATATTTACGTTAACTTGCTTAAATATTTCCACAACCTTCTCCATTTGTGCATTCGGTTTGTTGGACCTCAATCTATCTGAAAATGGAGCTTTATCAATAAGTGTTGGGTCCAACGTATGTGGAGAAGTTTGTGGGGGTGGAAAGGATGAAGTGGGTGGAGGGTTCGAGCCTTGGGGAAAACGGAGAATAGGCTTGGAAGAAGGTAAACTAGACGAAATAGGGTAAGAAGTAGAAGTGGAAGTGGAAGTGGAAGTGGAAGCCGGGGGTTCAATTTGTTCCTCAATATCAGTTTCACTCTATTCACCCACATGGTTATCCAGCACTCTTCCAGATCTCAACGTGGTAAGTGCATTCACATTATACCGTGAGCACCCATGATCAGATAGGGGTTGAGCTGGATGATTCCCTTTCTCTCTAGCACTCATTGCTGCAGTCAGTTGTGCAATTTGTGCTTTTATCAATTTGATACTCTCACCGTGAGAGAAAGTGTTTTGCACTAACGTATAGATAGAAGACGTTAAAATGTCATTCGTTCGCATGGACTGTGCAATGAACATATCGAGTGCAGAGGGTTTATCGGTACCGGCAGAAGAAGGATGAAAGTTGTTGGCCGGGTTTTGTAAAGGTTGTGGTTGAAAGGGGTGCTGACTCAGTTGTGGTGGTTGCTATTGCTGTGGAGGGACCCCTTGGAAGTCATTTGGGTTTGGAACCGTATTTTGAGTTTGGTGTTAGTTCCAAGTAACATTAGGGTGATTCCTCCAACCTTGATTATAAGTGGAAGAAGAAGGATCGTTTCAAGGTCTTTGCTGCTAAAAAGCAGCATTAGTGTGCTCTTGACCGTGAAATGGTACATTCAAAGGACATTCTTCAGTCAAATGTGATGGGTTGGAACAGCAACCACACACGGTTTTAGGAAGTGTGTATTGGGTTAGGGAGGCTGAAGAAATTCTGTTTTCTATAGCGTCGAGTTTCCTTTGTATTGCGGCCATTTCGGCTTTCATTGTGACGGAAATATCGAGCTGATTGATACCTTCTCTAGACAATGGTTGACTAACACTTTCCCATTGTAAAGTGTTTTGAGCAAGATCTTCTAGGTATTTCCAAACTTCACCATCATCTTTAGACAGGAATTGACATTGACATATGGTTTCAAGCATCTGTTTTGTCGTGAGATCAATACCCTCATAGATAATTCGGCACAGATCCCATCTAGGGATTCCGAGATGAGGACATTGTAAAAGAAGATTCTTGAACCGTTCAAAGTATTTCCAAAATGGTTCATTGGGAAGTTGGGTAAATTGGAAGATTTCGCTCCGAACACGGGCGGTCTTATGATTGTGATAAAATTTCTTCAGGAATGCTACAACGAATTCGTCCCATGTTGAAATAGAATGTGCGGGTATGTTATAAAGCCACTTCTCGGCTAAATCGCACAAAGTGAACGGGAGAATACGTAAACGCATAGCATCCACAGAAAGCTGTGAAGTACCCATCAAAGCACATACGTTTTCGAATTTGGTGATAAAAACGTATGCGTCTTCAGACTCGAGCCCGTGAAATTTAGGTAAAAGTTTGATGAAATGAGGTTTAATTTCGAAATTATCCCCATTGGCTGGTGGAATGGAAAGACAAGTGTGAAGGGGACCACGTGTAGGGTAGCATCTCTCCTGGAGAGAAATGCGTGGAGGATTCTGCGCACCTGCAGGCGGTGGCAGAGTGGTGTTAAAGTTTGATGGATATCCGTCCATCGCGGTCGTGATGGGTGGTGGGGGAAAAGAAGATGAAGAAGCACCGACTTCGGAGTCGATAGCAGGAACGCGGACAAGACGGGCACTAGAATCCCGTATCCAGCCGAGCATGCACTAAGCGGGTTTAGCGCACATGGCAGCGTGTGTGATTTAAAAATTTGGTTTGTTTTGAAAAGCGTGTCGGACTTTGACAAATCACACAAAAATGCACAAACAGCCTTAGAACTGAGGTTACCTAGGTCAAGTCTCTAGACCGCTCCTAGACTTCCAAAGGACAAGCCGCAGGATCAATCCTCTACCAGCTCTTTACTACTCTTGTGGCCAAGTAAGTGCCAGGTAAGTGGGAGGTTCTCCACTACGTAAGTAGTGGGCCTAATTAAGTAACCACTTGCCTTAGACACACTTGCCTAGACACCACAAAAGTAATGCGGATAAGCGATAGATTACCCACGACCTTCCTTTGTCCTTATTGAGCGCGACAGTCCTTAGAGTCTTGTCTAGATATTTTTTTAATTAATGTAGGGTTGATGCGGATGCTCGTTTTGTGATTTGTGGGACCTAGGAAGGGTGATGAAATCCCCACCTAATCTGAATTGTGGTCTTGCTCCTTAAAGTCCGTATTAAAATATGCAACAACAAACCAATAAAAAAACTTTGCAAAAAGATTTTTGAGCGGCGATATTTTGCAAAGAATCCTGCAGAAAAAATATTTTATTGGATTTCAGAGGAGAGAGAAAGATGTAAAGAAGATACCAAAGAAACTGGAAACCCTAAATCCCTTAATGAGTCACGGTTCCGCCGCCAATAGGCTCTTTATGCCGCGATTCTGCCGCCGACTAGGAAGATCTGATGAAGATTTTTGCTACGTGGCCTCCCTTCCTCCTCTGGCTCTTGATGAATGTCTCTGAATCTTTATCTCCTCACTCAAATGACTCCAGATTCCCTCGCAAAATTCACACAATAATCGTTAAATATACAATTTACAGTTTTGTTTATTTATGATATGGATCGAATAAGAATTCAACACGAATAGTAAGAAAAAAATTACGCACGTATCCCCGGCAACGGCGCCATTTGATTTGTGTGAAAAAGTGTTTGTAGAATAACCGCAATCAATAACGGTGTCGCTTGTAGCTAGCCGAGATGAGTACTGGTCGTCCGCAGGGAAACATGGAATATTTTATTCTTACTTTAGGCGTGTTGAGAAAGAAAGGAGGAAGAAATAAGAATGGTTGTAAGTTCTAGATCTACGTTAAACACGGATGCAAAATATAGATCTAGATTAATTATGGATGTAAGTTCAATATTAAAAGGGGGCTTGTAGGGTTCATTAGGATTTAGTAGTTATGGATGGTTAATTAAAAATTACTCTTTTTATCCTTTAATAGATTTAAAACTAGAACGACAGAGATGCATGTAGATTAGGGTTTCTGGAGGGAAAAGGGTTCTCACTCTTAACCCCTATCTCGACATGGAACTCCGTTCATATCTAGCCTTTACCAAAACAATCATTAATGTAATCTCTAATCGCGGTCGAGACTAACAATAAATTGGTAGCGCGCCCGATTAGGATGTTAATGATTTTTTTAGTAAAGTTTATAAACTTTATAGGACGTAAAAAGAGTTTAAGGATCTTCATCATCCATTAATCTACCCTAATCCTATGAACCCTAACAAGCGAAGAATTACTCGCGCATGTTGGGAAAAGAAGATGAAAAGACAGAGAGTGAAAACATAATGTAAAATGCAAAAGAATTAAATAAAACAACTATCTTTATTAATTAATTTGAACAATCTACTCTTTATTCCTTAGAAAATGATTACAAAAACTTGGTTTGCTTCTCGAACTCTTCCGAAGGAGGTAGATGAACAGTTGATGATCAGCCTGGATGCGTGAGCCGTCTTGGACTTCGTGATCTCTTCGGCTTGATGCTTTCTAACTTTAGCCCTTGGTCCTTTATATAGCCCTCAAAGAAGAAAAACTAGTTACTATATATGGTGACTTCCTAATATGGTGACCTTTTATGCCTGTATTCTGAGTCCCTGTCAGTATTGATTTTATGATTTTGGCAGATTTTTGATCCTGACATCTTGAACACCTTGATCTCTTGACCTGAGCTAAATCTTGCACAATATCTCTATGAATAATGTTAGTTTATTTATTAAATTAGAGAGAGTATCTTAATCACTATATATGGTAATAAATCTTGAAGAAACATGATTAAGAATATTTGATATGCTATGCATCTTTTAATTACTAAAATATTATGCATATATTTTGAAATATTATTCTAACCATTTGTATGATATTATATCTTTTAAGAATTGTGATTAGAATATTTGATATGATATGCATATTTTCAATTACCAAAATATTATATAAATATAAAATGCCTATATTTTCCTTCATAATATTAATTATAATATATAAACATATGGCAAATAGTATTTTGCAGATAAATCCAAATATGTTTAATATTTATAATAAACACCTTTTATTATTTAAGAAATGTAAGGAAAATACTTATACCAAAGTGCAATATTTTCAACTGAACAGTCCCGCTTTTACTTATTCTCGGAACTTCTGCAATCTTGGATCCTGTGACTGCGCTGCTTTAATATTATCGATCAACGACGACTGTACTTGCAGCTGCATCAACTGTCCTGAAGAATGCGGTAGCACGAACTCCAACTCGAATCTCCGGAAATCATTGATAAGCACTTTCTGTGCAGTCAACATCCGAATTGCTGGTAATCGATTAAGCGCATCCGGCACTACATTAACTTTCCCCGGATGGTACTTGAGATCAATATCATAGTCAACCATCAGCTCCAACCATCTACGCTGCCTCATGTTGAGCTCTTTCTGCGTGAACACATATTTTAGGCTTTTGTGATCGGTGAATACTTCGACCCTTCCGCCCAATAAGTAGTGTCTCTAAATCTTCAAAGTGAAAATCACTGCTGCAAACTCTAAATCGTGAGTTGGGTAATTCTTCTCATGAGTCTTCAACTGTCGCGGTGCATAGGCTATAACCTTCTCATGCTGCATAAGAACACATCCCAAATCTTTCCCAGATGCATCGCTATGAATCACCAATCCTCCGGAACTGTCTGGCACGGTCAAAATAGGAGCGGTTGTCAATTTTTGCTTCAACGCCTTAAAAGCTAACGCAATCTACCCGTCCAAACGAACGGTACTTTCTTTCGCATAACCTTGGTCAAAGACTCAGCCAAATGAGCAAAATTCTCCACGAACCTTCTGTAATATCCAGTAAGTCCAAAAAAACTTCTGATCTCCGCTACATTCTTCGGAATCGGCTAATCTTGAATTGCTGCAATCTTCTTGGGATCAACGGCGATTCCATCTCAGGATACGACATGCCCCAAAAACTTCACTTCTTCAAGCCAAAACTTGCACTTGCTCATCTTCGCATACAGTCTTTCTTGCTTCAACTTTTGCAGTGTGATCTTCAAGTGTTCTGCATACTCTTCTAGGCTCCTCGAATAGACCAGAATATCATCGATAATTACCACTATAAACTGGTCCAAGAACGGTGAAAAGATTCGGTTCATCAAGTCCATAAATATCGCCGGTGCGTTCGTGACTCCGAGTGACATCATTAAATGTTAGTTATGTATTTGCCCTAGAGGCCATTGTTGTACATATGATGTATATTATAGTGGATACTTGGACATGTATAGAGAGGACTTTCTTGGTCGACATGATAGTATACTATCCGGTTGCTCTTAGTCTTAACATGTTGACTTGTATTATGATACTGTCTTGCTCTCACATGTTGATAAAGCCCTTAGGATGTGTACTTGACTACTAGGACTGTGATGGAGATCATACTAGTGGGGCCAGGGTAGTCCACAAGTACATCCTATAATTGTTCCTAGTCAAGGGTGTATCGAGACAAGGCATCGATATTCCAGAGTAGACTAGCGTATACGCTTCTTGACCCATATAATGGGCGATGGATGATCCCACATCCATTGGTGTTTGACATCAAAGATGGTATACGGGTGCTCAGTGGAGACTGGGTACACTGAACGGACTTGCCGAGAACTCCTAGTTGGCATTATACCTATCATCAGATAGCAGTTCTCTGGTGACACTGGTACAGGTTAGTCTGTAGACCCGAGATCGTCATAGAGTCTTGTGTGATTCCCACCGTGCTTTGATTTCCATCTTACCACGTTCAAGAGAACATGCAAAATGGTGGCTTTTGGGTACAGCCCCGAATCACATAGAGGCAATGAGCGATAGGAGGGGTTTCGTCTCTCCCGGTATTGGGGGTTGATGTTGCGCTGTACTCGATTGGCTATAACTGAAAGTCCCTGGCCAGGGCTGATATGGAGATCTACTGGTAAGTGTTATCAGTAGTTTCTCGACTTGTTATGAGCCTCACATCGACACGACTTATCGGTTACTGGGGTCTGACGTTCACCACCCCTAGACTAGATATGCGACATATAAGACGAAGAGACCGGACTGTACGGTAGTGTTACTGATAGGATTTACAGGAGTATGAGCAGGTTTGCTTGTTGATCTTCTGATTGCTCAATACCCGGGTGGCCTTTACGTTTAGCCGACCGCTTGCGGCTTGTGTGTGTTTGATATGATCATCACCTACTGCCGGCGTATTGACGAGTCTTACAGTCCCACATAAGAGTTTCTTAGCTCAGGCGAAAAGATGTGGTGTGCATATGAGATATGTGCGGGAGCTCGATTAAATGCGTGTATATGATATCGTGTTTTAATTGGGCATTTTCTACTGGTCTGGTCGTATGAGATATAACCGGTTTATTAAATCAAGTGTTGATTTAATATTGACTTTTAGCTCACTTGTTTAAACCTTTTCTATTTTTATGTGTGCATAAATGTATGTATGCATATATACATGTTGATGTGAATGCACACATACATACATACATGGGTCATGGTTGCTTATACATAGGAGATGGCAATACAAGACTCACATGGTGTGTGTGTGTGTGTATATATATATTTTCATTATTGAGAAAAAGAAAATGATTAAAGCATGATTGAATATTATTCATCACTATTCTTTACTTGACCTAAGTTTTGACCATGGTTTAATTTCTTTGCTCTTTAACTCACATATGAAAATATCTAGATATTTATTAACCGTGGTTTGGATATGAGTGTGACTCATATATTTTTTTTCTTTTCACATTTTATCATGAGAATTATCATTATCATAAAAGACCTCAAGCTAGCCATCTTCTTCCTCCTCCTCCTTCATGCTCTCTTGATTTTTCTTTAGAGTGAGGAACACAAAAAGAAAGGGTTTTTAAGTGAGATCACAAACCATATCATCAATCTATACTACTCTAGCCCCTTAGTGCAGATTGTTTGCTTCATCTCCATCTTGATCAAGTGGAGCAAGGAGCTTGAGCAAAGGGATTCCTGGTGGATCGTCGTGGACTTAGAAGGGTTCAAGCAAGCCGGTTCAAACCCAGTTGATCCAATGAGTCAAGGAGGGTGGTCTACAAAGATTGTATTTCTACCCATTTAGTGTTAAACACTACTAAGTGTGTAATATTTTATGTTGTTACCCTAGATTTCTAGTTCGATTCATGGTTAGGATTGTTTATCACCCCTTAAATTTTTGTTATAGCATGTGTGATGCAACCCTAACCTTAGGCATGGTGCTAAAGAATCCTTACACTAAATACTCGTAATGCCCATATCGAGTTCGTAACGCAGTCTTGCAAATATCTTCTGATTTTACTCGAACCTGATGATATCCGGATCGCAAATCCAGCTTCGAGAATATCTTCGCGCCACTGAGTTGCTCGAATAATTCGCCAATGCGAGAGATCGGGTACTTGTTATTAATAGTCACCCGGTTTAATTCTCGATAATCGATGCACATCTTCCTTGTGCCATCTTTCTTCTTGACTAGAAGAACTAGAGCTCTCCAGGATGAATTGCTGCTGCGAATCCAACCCTTCTCTGGCAATTCGGTAACCTGCTTCTTGACTTCTTTCAACTCCACTGGTGCCATTGGATAGTACGCCTTTGAGATTGGCACTGCACCAGGAACAAGATCGATCATCAACTCCACATCTCGTTTTGGCGGTAAACCCGAGATGTCCTTGAACACGTCCATAAACTCTCGAACTACTACTGGCGCCTCCTTCTTATCAACTTCCATCGACGAAAGAACAACGTTTGTCGGCCTAGCCCTAAACTTGACTGGCACGACAGAACTGCTACCTCCACCAAAACAAACTCCGGATGTCCGGGAATATGGAAAATCACCTTCTTTTCCCTATAATCGATGTGAGCGTGGAAAGTGCCGAGAAAATCCATTCCCAAGACAACATCATAACTGCCGGTATCGATCACCAAGAAATCCGTGAATAACTCTCGTCCACAGATAACAACCGAACAATCCTTGCACTCATTACTAGATCTGATCTTCCCATTCCCAGTATGTATGTCCCAACTACTACAGTGCCGTATACGAAACCGAGTGTGCAGCAATAAACTTGGACGACATAAAACAATGGGATGCTCCAGAATCGAATAATGCTAATACTGGAAAATCATGAACAAGTAGGATACCAAAAACGACTTCATCTGATTCCAAGACACTGAAGAAAATAAGCACGGTAAACAGGATTCAAGCTTGCGATAAAATATGAACTAGTAAGCAATGAAACTGAGAGAAGTAAGGTAATATAACGACCATAAATTAAGGAAATGAATCAAGACCAGGACTCTAAGTTACTTAAATAGAGTACCGCATTGTAACCATGCTGCGGTTCATAGTTACAATCACGCAACTCCGTTCAAGTCGCCCAGTATCAGAATCAAAGAAATAGGAAAGGATAAACAATAAGTAACCAAAAAGATTTCAAGCCGAGATGCAAAGTTGTTTGCATATCGTCAAGACAAAGTGTCAAGAGAAAGATAAGATTCAAAAATGGCAAGATGGTAAAGTGGCAGGACATGCTCCTAATTACGGGCTTTCTGATTCGTGTATTGGGTCCAATACCCAACTACAAAAGAATCAAACCTGATTAATCTAAAACCTATGGCTCTGATACCAAACAAACCCTGTCACGCCCCGCTTCCCAGAGTGTGATACGATCGGCACGTGACAGAGCCAACCATACTACCTGTGGCTAGGAAACATCCCTCCACAGTCACATTACGGGTGTCTATAAGATATCAAGAACAGTAGAAATAAAATAAACTATCAATATATGTCCATCTGTCAGAATAAACGAGTCAAGAAATATATATACGGAAGCAATAAAATCAATAAACAATAACATCTGGAAAGTATGTCCCAAATACTGGCTCACATCAGGAAATAAAAGTACGGAAAGAAACTAAACTAAATTAGATACTAACAGGATCCTCACTGCTCGGCCTGTCGGCTAAAATACTCCTGGTCAGCCTCTAACAAAGACAGAGTATCTGGGCCATGCAAAACCCAGACGTCGGTGCGTCATAATATCAAACAATAAAATATAACCAGGAGGTAACAAGATATGCAGGCATGAGTATGAACAGTAATAAGTGTATAACAGTAACACGAATATGGAACAGTGAAGTGTATAAGCATATGTGACGTGTGGTGAGTAATCTGAACTAAACTATGCGGTGAGTAATCTGAACTAAACTATTGGGTTATCTATTCTACATTTTGTGAAATCAATTTAATGGAATCGACGATATAACTCAATAGTATTCCGTGCATGCCCGGGACCACGGTCCAGATTCTCGGGCAGAAACTGAGACGTGACGCTAAGCACAAAACATGAAACATGTACAGATGAATGATGTCAGCAGCATCATCCCAGGACTGGCCTAGCCCTCAAAACTGATCAGTATAAGTATCGAACTGTTGAGTTACAAGTCAGGTTTCATTATTAATTTCCCCTTACCCCCAAGTTATGTGTTCAAGTCAGGTATTGATAAATCTGAAGCTAATGCCAACACAGGATCAAGCAGGTACAGATTTGTCTGAATAGACAACAGGATATGTCCATCGGGACAACAACTCAGGATTGTCGGCATTAGTGATAGGATCCAAGTATCAGGTCAAGTAGTGTATCAGTACATGTCAGGTGGTGCACAGTGTATCAAACAGATACTCGTAATAAAACTGTAGCAAGTATGGATGCATGGTAAAAGTACAGATGCACAGTGAAACACGGATGTTCCCCTCCGAATGGCGGCGACGACATGGGCGTCTTGCCTGAGATTCGGGGCAGATGCTAATTGGTGCTATCCGTCTACCTCTCCGAAGATGCCAAGTTGATTTATGGCACCGTGTATTGAAGGTTTAGACGGATGCGTCCGATGTAGCAGACTTCGTCAGATTCCCCCTCGTTTGAGGGGTTTTTGATTGTGGGGACGCTCTTCCCTGCAGGCGCAATCCCCTGCAGTTAATTACGCTACCGCATCGCGGTAACAACTTTCTCCTTCTCCAGCTGGTCACTTCGTGTCGTGTGTATTTATTTTATGTTTAGTTGCCCGTGGATTGTATACGGAGACTGAGTTATGTCGTCGTCCGTAGGACGTGGACTAGTCCAAATCCGTATTATCTTAGATTTGGGTTTGGGGGTTTGGGTTTAAGGATACGTTAGCCTCATTTGATCCTAAGATCAACTTAAACGTTTGTTAAGGATACATTAGTCTAGTTTTTAGACTAAGATCAACTTAACGGGATCGTTTAGATCCGACAAGAGAGCAATAAAAGGGGGCTCTGTTGTTTAGTTTAGTGACATTGCGGTCAATAGGTAGTTTAAGGACATTGCGGTCCATGGGTAGTTTAAGGACATTGCGGTCCAATGTTAGTTTTAAGACGTTGCTGTCAAGGTTAAGGACCTCATAGTCCGTGGATTTAAGGACTCCACAGTCCGTAGTTAGTTTTAAGACATCCCGGTCAAGGTTAAGGACCTCATAGTCCGTGGATTTAGGGACTCCACAGTCCGATGTTAGTTTTAAGACATCACGGTCAAGGTTAATGACCTCATAGTCCGTGGATTTAGGGACTCCACAGTCCGATGTTAGTTTTAAGACATCACGGTCAAGGTTAAGGACCTCATAGTCCGTGGATTTAGGGACTCCACCGACCGATGTTAGTTTTAAGACATCACGGTCAAGGTTAAGGACCTCATAGTCCGTGGATTTAAGGACTCCACAGTCCGTATCAATATGTGGTCATCGGGACCCGTCACCTCTTTGAAGACGTTGAGGAATTACAACGCCACGTATCAAAGGAGTGAAGAGATGTACCCTTGAACCGAGGTAGATTAAATAATCTTTGGCCCAATTTGGAAACACGACCAATTAATTATATTATGAGCCCGTTGGCTCAGTTGAATTTGAATTGAGGACTTATGGCCAGCTTGGGCTAAGTCCAATCATGTTTAGGATATTGGTCCTCTGTTGGTCCGTTAGAGGAGAGGCTTTGCCTTTGGATATTTGGCCAATTGGGCTGAAATTAGTGTTAAACGCTAGCAACAGAGGGTTCAGATTAGTGTTAAACACTAGGGCAAGTCAGTGTTAGACACTAGCAACAGGGATCTCAAATTAGTGTTAAACACTAAGATAATCAGTGCTAAACACTGGTGGCAGAGATTTTAATTTGGTGTCGAACACTAAGAAAATTAATGTTAAACTCTGTCAACAGAGATTTAATTTAGTGTTAAACACTAAGAAATTCAGTGCTAAACACTGCAAGAAAGCTCTTTAATTAGTGTTGAACACTAAGGCAAAACAGTGCTTAACACTGGGCTCAGGGGTTCCAATTTATTGTTAAACACTAAAGCAAGAGGGGTCACTTGGTAACACGTGAGGGCACCCTCCCTTTATTTTAAAAAGCATTGAATATTTTGGAGCATCACGTGCTATCATGTGATGGGCATCTTGGTGCTTGTATGTTAAAGCTTCCGCCAAGGGTCACGTGGGTCACATGAGGCGCTGCCTCAAAGGGCCTTTTCTGTGGATCTTTTCGGGGGTCACGTGGTAGCACGTGACCCTGCTCTTTGTATGTTTTTAAAAGATCTGTTAATCTCTTTAAGAATTAAATTCTTCGCAGGGTTGAACCCTAACAATAAACTTTAGAGGAATTAAATTCTTATTTCCTTCTGAAGATTTATATTCTGGGATAGAGTTGAACTCTGAATTTTCTGTAGGAATTAAGTTCCTCATATATGTGAAGAATTGAGTTCTGTCATAGGTTTAGACCCTAATAACAGCTTTAAGGAATTAAGTTCCCACTCTCTTTTAGAGAATTATTCTGAGGAATGAGATTCTGTCATAGGGTGAAACCCTAATTTCTTCTTTCTTAAGGGAATCTAATTCCTGTTATTTTAACAGAACTAAGTTCTTAACTAGGGTTAAACCCTGATTCTGTTCATTCTGAAGGAATTAAATTCCCATAACATTGGGTTAAACCCTAATTTTATTTTAAAGGAATTAAATTCCTATAGTTCTGTGAGAAATAAATTCTCAAGCTTCCATTCCCTCTCTATGCTTTGGATCTGCATGGCAGGATCTCAACCCAATGAGAATTAAATTCTCAATTCAAGGGGAGATGTGCACTTTACAGATCCTCCACTAGAGAGAGAACTATGTTCTTCTGTTTAATATCAGAGTTAAATTCTGTTGAGAATTAAATTCTCTTTTAAGGCCTTCCCTTTCTTACCTAAGCTTTTCTTTTGCAGAAGATCCAAATTCCTCCAAAGTATCAAGGCTCAATTTTTCTCTTTTTTCTTTTTCTCTCTGTATATCGATCTCTCTGTCTCTTTTTTTGTTTGTCTCTTGGCTCCTATTTATAGGAGAGAAGAAGCAGAATCAATTAGTTTTGATAAATCTTTCATTGAGGGATTTGATTTGTATTCACCATTCGTTTGGACCTTTGGATTATTAGGTGAATTTTATTCACCATTGGATTTTAAATCCAAAAATATTCTTCTGTTGTTTCGGTTAGATTTTAAGGGGAAATCTTCCCAAGTTCAAGATTTTTCCATAGATAGGTGATATTTAATCACCTTTAAATTTTTAATCCAGTCGGTTCCAAGTAATCATTTTCCTTTGGAAAGATTTAAGAGATCTTTTCTCAGAATTTAATTCTGTTAAATAAATAGGCTTTGAAAGCCGGTCACGTGTGGCCACGTGACCCTTGGTCACGTGTAGGCACGTGACCCCCTGGAACGAGCTTTCTTCTTCTTTTTGCGTTCTGCCTTCTGGCCGTTGCTTAGCCGTCACGTGCCACCACGTGACCCCTGGTCACGTGTGAGCACGTGACCCTCGTCTGGAGCCTTTTTTTCTTGATTTAATCAGAGAACCGATGTGTCTTTGAAGCTGCTTTTAAATGCCACGTGCCAACACGTGACCCCTGGTCACGTGTGAACACGTGACCCCTTCTGAAGCCTTTTCCTTGATTTGATCAGGGAACTGATGCGCCTTTGAAGCTGCTTTTAAATGTCACGTGCCAACACGTGACCCCTGGTCACGCGTGAGCACGTGACCTCTTCTGAAGCCTTTTCCTTGATTTGATCAGGGAACTGATGTGCCTTTGAAGCTGTTTTTAAATGTCACGTGCAAACACGTGACTGCTGGTCACGTGTTAGCACGTGATGCCTCTTCTGTAGGCTTTCCTGATTTTAAATCAGGAAACAAATGCCCCCACAGCATTGTTCTCACGTGTCTGCACGTGAGTGCAACGCTGTCACCTCTTGTGATCGTTGGATTCCTCTAGGGATTTGGGGAGACGAAGCGTTTCCATCTCCTTCTATAAATATTGGGGTCATTCAGAGGCGCCTCCACTTTGCTCATCTTCTTCCTTGCATACTTTTCTTTCTGAGAATTTAATTCTCCTCTCCAGAGCTTAGTTCTCTGCCTCGAACAATTTTCAGAGTTTAACTCTACCCGAAAAGAATTCTTTTCTTCAGGTAATGCTCTCGCATGAACGATGAACTCTCTTGTCTCTATGGATTTTAAATCCAAAACAAGGGTTTTTACCCTTTAAACACGAACCCATGAAACCAATTAATTTTCAGCAGTAAATCTCTTTTAGGGTTCATCTGATCCTCCAAGGAGATGATGATGACAGTTCAAATCCATGGAGTTTAACTCCGTTCACAGAAAAAAGTTTCTGGGGATTTAATTCCCCTTTCCAAAAGGAATTCAATTCCTGTGAAGAACTAAGTTCTTCCCCATAGAGGCTTCTTGGGGTTTCCTTCGCCCCAGGTTGTCCTTCTGTAATCAATGCAGTAGAAGCTTTGTAACAATTCTCATGACCTTTATTTCAGGTATTATGGATGCACATATGTATGGCCTTGATGAAATCATTTCCTACGGGAACATTCGCGCACTAGGCCGCAGTCAGAACCAGGAGTTCACCAATGCTCAGTGTGCTGAGATTATGAGCCGCTTTGACGAGTACAACCATCGGCTACTCTCCCGTCGCTCTCCTCTTTTGAGACTCATCGTGCTGGCAATTTAGGAGGCGCTTCCTCTCTTCTGCGCCGGTGTACCGCTCAGGGCATTGGACGCTGCCGAGGACAAGATACATTCGGTGTATCTGATGAGTCTAATCTCGAAGAGAAGGCGCGACAACCTCATTGATCTCTTGCACCAGGCATTTCAGCAGTCGGCCGTACTTGCCGCCTATCGGAGGGTGGAGGACATTCGCGAGGACCCCGACGCTTGTGATCGTGAGAGAAAACATACTCGGGAGGTTCGAAATGCTTGGAGAATCTTGGACAAAGTTAAGCTTGAGTTTCTCAATCCGTTCCCCGCGTCTGAAGTCTTACCATTGTAAACGTGTTCTCTTTATTTTGTATGACCTTCTTGAAGTATGACTGATAAGTTCTATTATGTCTTTATACGTTTGCATGCCTTTCTGTGGGATTTTATCATTTCACTATTGTTGTTGCTGATGCTTTTAATATGCACGGTGCTATTCCATTTCTAGTGCACGTCAAGTTTCGGGCTCACGTGTTCTGCACGTGGGATCCTTTGATGGGACTGTTCAAAAATTTTCCATGCCACATTTTTAGTGCACAATATCAGATGCAGAAAAGGAGCCTTGGAAATAGTTCCATCCCCCTGATTTTCGATGCCTTTCCTTTTTTGGGCCTTGGAAATAGCTTCATCATGCAGGATTTTCCGCGCTCAACACTTAATGCACTTCTTTATATCTGAGGCTATAGCCTTCTTTTCCCTTCACAGAGATTTATATTTTTTCTTTTTTATTTTGGTGTAATTTGTCTTGAGAAACAAACGAGCGCCATGGCCTGCAATCGCCCTCATGCTTGTCGACAGCCATGGGAAGTTCCTATCGAGGAGATGATCCCCCGCTTTGCTGCTCGGTTGGTGGATCCACTCCTTACCGACGATGAATGTGACTCAGCAATGTATGAACTCTCGATCCGTAGGGGGTCCCCCCTCCTGATGGGGTCCCTCTGGCTCCGGATGATTCTCGCGGCCGTGCTTGCCGACATCCCTCCTCACCCGGCGGAGATGACCCTGGCGATGCTTGACGCGGCTGAAGAAAAGCTCGAGGGCTTTCACGAAGCGTGCCTGATTACTCAAGCTTTGAAGGATTGCTCAATTCATCTGCTGAGCCAGATAAAGGCCCGGCGAGCTATTATGTCTGCTTTCGCGGACGAACATGGCGCCAATCGATGGGGAGCGACTCCTCGCGAGAACCGTCGGTTTGATGTGCTGGAGAAAGCAGAGAGAGAGATGGAGAATTTTGTCCTCTGCTTTGTTAACCCTTGTGCCATTGATCCCGTGTTTGGTGACCTTTTCCCGTTAGCGTAGCATTTTTAAATTAGTCTTTCTTTTTGTATGCTTTATGTTGAACTTCCATGTAGGCTGGGTACTCGTATGTATGTTTTCGCTTGCATGAATAAACTTTGTGTTCTTTTTACGAAAACTTCCTCTAATTATCAACATTGTCATCATGTCGCATGCACATTAAAGCCTCAAATTTTATTTCTTTTTCGGATGTTCATATGATTGCGAACACATGCTCGATAGGATAAACATCGGAAATTTTCTTGTTGCTTTTCATACCGGGTGATGTGAGCGCATTTTAGATCGATTATTGCTGTCGACCGGAAGCCCATTTATGTGATCTTGAGCGTGTATGTCCTGTTTCCAAGGTTGCAGTCACGAAAGTGAGCTTACATGGCCTGATAGGGCGACAAGTGGCGAACATATTGTTGTGCGAGAAAAAGGGCTCGGCCGTAAATTCTCGGAGAGAGAGCTGGCTTCTAAAGCGCTGAGCGAGCTTCAGGCGAGTCTTACTGCCAAGGCCAACAAAGCGTATGAGCTCTGGCGGGTGCTTACAGAGTCTATCAGGGAGGTGGTGACTATTGATAAAGCTGCTACGTTCACTCGTGAAAGGGTCGAGGCTCATAAGGCCACCGAGAAAGAGCTTGAGGACCGGCTCGCTTCGTATCAGGCCCAGCAGGCTCAGGCGGAGGCCCGTCTTCTGGCGATCTTAAATCATGAGGCCGTGGCCCAACAAAAGCAGGATGAGCTGACCAAGCTGCTAAATCGCCCGCCGGCTTGAAACATTTGTATCTTTCCCTGCCTTCCTGTATATACTCATAGATGAGAGTATTTTCTTTTGTTTTTTCATGAATTGTACTTTGTATCCATTTTGGTTTATGAATAAAAGATACATTTTTCTTCTCAATGATGCGTCTCCTTTTTGTTGAATGTGTTTTGCAGACAATTTATCTTGACCTCCTTGCAGGGCAGCGATAGCTTAGGATTCAGGGTTAAGATCTGCTTCCTAAGACTTTTGCACTTTATGAGCCACGAGGGTCTCATAAAGAGTTTTTTTTTCATGGGTCGAGAGGACCCCATAGGTGTAATTTCTTCTTAAGAATCGTGAGGATTCTTAAGCGGGTTGTCCCTTGAGCGTCGTAAGGATCTCACAAGAGAGTTTTTCTTCCTTGCAGGTCGTGAAGACCTGCAAGTGCTGGATGTGGTCATCCTTATTCGTGTTTCACGGAGTCAGGGGTTTCTCGAGGCATCGTAGTTTAAAGACGTCGCGGTCAAGGTTAAGGACCTCATAGTCCGTGGATTTAAGGACTCCACAGTCCGAAGTTAGTTTTAAGACATTACGGTCAAGGTTAAGGACCTCATAGTCCCGTGGATTTAGGGACTCCACAGTCCGATGTTAGTTTTAAGACATCACGGTCAAGGTTAAGGACCTCATAGTCCGTGGATTTAAGGACTCCACAGTCCGATGTTAGTTTTAAGAGATCACGGTCAAGGTTAAGGACCTCATAGTCCGTGGATTTAGGGACTCCACAGTCCGATGTTAGTTTTAAGACATCACGGTCAAGGTTAAGGGCCTCATAGTCCGTGGATTTAAGGACTCCACAGTCCGATGTTAGTTTTAAGACATCACGGTCAAGGTTAAGGACCTCATAGTCCGTGGATTTAGGGACTCCACAGTCCGATATTAGTTTTAAGACATCACGGTCAAGGTTAAGGACCTCATAGTCCGTGGATTTAGGGACTCCACAGTCCGATGTTTGGTTGCAGGGACCCGTCACCTCTTTGAAGACGTTGAGGAATTACAACGCCAGGTATCAAAGGAGTGAAGAGATGTACCCTTAAACCAAGGTAGAATCCGTAGGGAATCGGGGTGGTCGATCGTTAGTTTTAAGACATTACGGTCGAGGTTAAGAACATCATAGTCCATGGATTTTAAGGACTCCACAGTCCGGTGTTTGCTCTGGATGCTTCATACGGGTTCACTTCCGTGCTTGGCGAGGACCAGGCTCCGCTCTGGGCGTTTTCCGCGGGGTCAAAGAGTGACGTTATCCGCGTTCCACGTGACCAGGAATTTTTACTAGATGCTTCACACGGGTTCACTGCCATGCTCGGCGAGGACTAGGCTCCGCTCTGGATGCTTCACACGGGTTCACCGCCGTGCTCCGCGAGGACCAGGATCCGCTCTGGACGTTTTCCACGGGGTCAAAGAGTGACGTTATTCGCGTTCCACGTAACCAGGAATTTTGCACTAGATGCTTCACACGGGTTCACTGTCGTGCTCGGCGAGGACTAGGCTCCGCTCTGGATGCTTCATACGGGTTCACTGCCGTGCTCTGCGAGGACCAGGATCCGCTCTGGACGTTTTCCACGGGGTCAAAGAGTGATGTTATCCGCGTTCCACGTAACCAGGAATTTTGCACTAGATGCTTCACACGGGTTCACTGCCGTGCTCCGTGAGGACTAGGCTCCGCTCTGGATGCTTCACACGGGTTCACTGCCGTGCTCTGCGAGGACCAGGATCCGCTCTGGACGTTTTCCACGGGGTCAAAGAGTGACGTTATCCGCGTTCCACGTAACCAGGAATTTTGCACTAGATGCTTTACACGGGTTCACTGCCGTGCTCGGCGAGGACTAGGCTCCGTTCTGGATGCTTCACATGGGTTCACTGCCGTGCTCTGCGAGGACCAGGATCCGCTCTGGACGTTTTCCACGGGGTCAAAGAGTGACGTTATCCGCGTTCCACGTAACCAGGAATTTTGCACTAGATGCTTCACACGGGTTCACTGCTGTGCTCGGCGAGGACTAGGCTCCGCTCTGGATGCTTTACACGGGTTCACTGCCGTGCTCTGCGAGGACCAGGATCCGCTCTGGACATTTTCCGCGGGGTCAAAGAGTGACGTTATCCGCGTTCCACGTAACCAGGAATTTTGCTGATTGTATCCGCATTTCACGGAATGGAGGTTTGACTGTTGGTAATATGTATATCGCCGAGCCATGGAACTGGGAGTTGCCGCAGTTCCGTTTAGCTTAGAGTTGTGTCCGTTTTTACGAGATGAGTGTTGAAACGATCTTCAGGTCTCCTTCGGCCCGTCGAGATTTGGCTTCTTCTTCTGATGAAACCTGGGGGAGAAGTATGACCCCTTTTTTGTTTACGCCCTTGGATTGTGTACAGGGTGTGATGGAACATCACCTGTAGGGCATAAATTAAAACTTTTTTTTTTATTTTATTTCTCTTTCCGCGATGCTCTATCATTTCTGCTTTTATATCGCGAAGGTCGCGATTGCCCCATCATTTCGGCTATTTTTCGCGGTGCCCAATCATTTTGGCTATTTATTTATTTTCTACTTGCTGCTTTTTATTGCGAGTTGCCCCATCATTTCGGCTATTTTTTATGCATACATTTTTACTTGCTGTTTTTTTTATTGCAAGCTGCCCCATCATTTCGGCTGTTTCGTATGCACGTGCGGCCTACTGACTTTTCGCCATAAACCTGAAATTAGACACCGATTTCGGCATCAGCACCGCTACAACTGGGATAATGCCAGGAGCGAATCATCATCTGCCTCTGTCGATGTTGAACAAAGGTGGCTTAGCAAACAGGGTTAGGGTCCTGTCGACTAAGGCTTTTGACTTCATGAGCCGTAAGGGTCTCACAAAGGTATTTCTCCCTACAAGTCGTGAGGATCTTGTAGGTGTATTTTCTCCCTAGGAGTCGTGAGGATTCCTAAGTGTATGTTCCTCTGTAAGTCGTAAGGATCTTACAAGAGGGTTTTCTCCTTATAAGCCGAGAGGACTTATAAGGGTTGTTCACCATATGGAATATCCCTAGTCACGGGTGGGATTTTGCTGGGGAAATGTTTATCCGCGCCCGTGGATTGTATACAAGGGCCAATATTGGACTACTTGTAGGGCATTGTCGAGGGTTGTGGGGGATTTTGCTTAAGCACAGGTTTAGGTCTCTGTGACTTAAGACTTTCAAGTCTTATGAGCCGTGAGGGTCCCATAAGAGAGTTCTCCTTACGAGTCATGAGGATCTCGCAAGTGTATTTTCTCCTTAGAAATCATGGGGATCCCTAAGTGTATTGCTCCCTTGTGAGTCGTAAGGATCTCACGCGGGTGGTTTCTCCTTACAAGGTCGTGAGGACCCTGCAAGTGTCCTTTAACGAGGCTGCGCCCTTTCGGGTTTTCACAAACACTCGCCGGTAGTCCTGCTGTTTTTACTCACGGAGCCCTTTCGGGTTTTCATCCGTGCCCATTTTGCTTATGGACATACCTTTTTTTTATATTCTTTTTCTCTTTTTTTTACAAGGTCGCGCCCTTTCGGGTTTTCACGAACACTCGCCGGTAGCCCTGCTGTTTTTACTCACGGAGCCCTTTCAGGTTTTCATCCGTGCCCTTTTTGCTGATGGACATACCGTTTTTATTTATTATATTTTTCTTTTTTTTTATCCCATCAGCCTAAGGATGCTGCGGTAGTAGTTTAGGGACGTTTCGGTCCGTCGTTAGTTTAAGGACGTTTCGGTCCGTCGTTAGTTTAAGGACGTTTCGATCCGTTCAGGGGAAGGCCGGCTACTGTTTATAAAGTCTGAGCTTAGGAAGATAGCGAGCGGACATAGTCGTCGTCATCTATTATTGACCTAGGCTGTGGCTCATTAAGCGTAGTATTTCTTTAGGAAGCGGCCGTTTATTGGCCTGAAAGGCCTTTCACCGTGCATGTCCATGAGTAGATAGGCTCCACCCTGGTAGACCCTGTTTATGATGTACGGGCCTTCATAGTTTGGCTCAAATTTTCCCCGCTTGGCACGATTAGGGATCATAGGTCTTTTGACCACTAGTACGAGTTCGCCTTGGCGAAATGTCCTCGGCCTGGTCAATCTTTCGTACGTGCGCGTCATCTTTGCTTTGTAGGCCTCCAGATTTTGTTGCGCTATGAGCCGGGTTTCATCGAGGGCATCAAGCTCCTCAAGCCGAAGGTGAGCATTTTCTTCGTCCGTTAGCTCGTAGTGGACTTCCACTCGTAGAGAGGGTAACTCTATCTCGAGGGGGAGTACCGCTTCCATACCGAATACCAGTGCGTATGTCGTCGTGTTCGTGGCCGTCTTGAACGTAGTTCGATATGCCCAAAGAGCCTCTTGCAATCTCTCATGCCAGTCTTTCTTATTTCGGGACACCGTCTTTTTTATGATCTTTGTCAAGGTCTTATTGAAGGCCTCGGCCAGACCGTTAGCTCGTAGATTATAAACTGAGGAGTATCTCCAGTCTATATTATGCTGTTGCGCGAAACGGCTAATCTTATGGCTTCTGTAGGCTGGTCCGTTATCGGAGATAATCCGCCGTGGAGTTCTGAACCGATAAATGACGTGCGTTTTGAAAAAGTGGAGGATATTCTCCGTCCTCACTTCCCTTAGCGGTACTGTTTCCGCCCATTTGGAGAAGTAATCGGTCGTCGCCAGAATGAAACGGTGTCCCCGGGACGATGCTGGTTCGATGGGGCCGACTATGTCAGTCCCCCACATTTCGAATGGCCAGCTAGCCACCGTCGGATGTAGTGGATTCGGATGCTGGTGGATGAAATCCCCATGGATTTGGCATGAGTGACACTGCTTCGCATATTCGAGGCAGTCCTGAATCATCGTGGGCCAGTAGTAGCCCATCCGTTTGATCTTTAACTTCATCTTTGGGCCCGCTTGGTGAGAACCGCAGAGTCCGTCGTGAACTTCCTGGACGACTCTTTTCGCTTCGTCAGGTCCTAAGCATCTCAGCCACAGAGAATCAAACGACCTCTTGTACAGAGTATCATTGACGAAAGCGAAGGATAGAGCTCGTTTCATGAGCTGGTGTCTTGAGGACGCTTCTTCAGGCATTCGGTGGGATCTAAAGTAGTCTATGAAGACTTCCCTCCAGTCCTCGGCCTCCTCGCGGTCTTTTATTTGTAGGGTCGTCTGCTCAGTCGCTCCCTTTTCTTCGTATGATTCCGGGGATATTTCTGCTGGGGCGAGCACTCGACGGCTTTGTACCATGATTTTGACGTCATCGAGGTTCTCGTCAGCCAGTTCTTTAGCGAGCTTAGCTAGCGCGCCCGCTTTACTATTTTCCGCGCGTGGTATGCTTTCCAAAGTATAGGAGGGAATTTGGGTCAACAGTTGTTGCACCTTTTCGCCATACTTCACCAACTCCGGTTTGCACATTTGGTAGTCACCATTTACTTGACTAACGACCAGTTGAGAATCCCCGTATATAAGAAGGTCTTTAATTCCCATGTCAATGGCGATCTCGAGGCCCGCTATCAAAGCTTCGTATTCGGCTTCATTGTTCGTCCTTGATTCCGTTAAGGAGAAAGCAAAGCGCATTATCCCTCCATGCGGGGTCATGAAGATAAGGCCTACTCCCGACTTGACTATAGGGGTACTTTGTTCGCGATTTTTCATGGAAGACGCTCCATCGAAATAAAGTTCCCATTGGGTATCATCACCGTCGACCGCGTCAAATGCATGTTCGTCCGGCAAATCGCAACTTAGAGGAGAGCTGGCAGGTATCGGGTGCTCAGCGAGGAAGTCGGCGATGGCCTGGCCTTTCACTGCCTTAAGAGGTTGATATGTTATTGAGAACTCCATCAAGAGCAGGGCCCATTTAGCGAGTCGACCTGTCAGTATGGCCTTTGACATCAAATACTTAAGAGGGTCCACCTTCGAAATGAGACGGACCTCATGCGCCAACGCATAGTGCCTGAGCTTTGTTATCGCGAAGATCAATGCCAGGCAGTGTTTTTCAATGGGGGAGTAGTTGCTTTCTGCCCCCAGCAGAACTCGACTTAAGTAATAGAGTGCTTTTTCTTTCCCTTGATCGTTCTCTTGTGCCCATAATGCGCCTAAAGAACCTTCGAGGGTGGTTGTATAAAGAATGAGAGGCTTTCCTTTGACCGGCGCAGCCAACACTGGAGGGTTCTGCAGGTACTGCTTGATCTCGTCCAGTGCGCCTTGGAATTTATGATCCCAAATGAATGGAGTTCCCTTCTTCATTAGGTGGCTGTAAGGATGGCACTTGCCTGAAAGATTGGCGATAAACCGCCGGATGTATGCGAGCTTCCCATGGAGAGACCGCAACTGTTTGAGAGTTCTTGGCGGAGGCATTCCCATGATCGCCTTCATCTTAAATGGATCTATTTCGATACCTCGGTGTCGGATGATGAATCCCAGGAATTTACCCGAGGAGACTCCGAACGCGCATTTGAGGGGATTCATCTTCAAATTATATTGCCAAAGGCGTTGAAATACAGTCTTCAGATGCTCTAAATGCTCTTCGTATGACATGCTCTTCACTACGAGGTCATCAATATAGCACTCGACGATTTCATGTATGAGATCATCGAAGATCTTTGTCATGGCCCTTTGATAGGTAGCACCGGCGTTCTTTAGACCAAAGGGCATAACCTTGTAGCAGAATATACCCAAAGGGGTCCGGAAAGCGGTGTGCTTCTGGTCTTCGGGATGCATCCTTATCTGATTGTACCCTGATGAACCGTCCATAAAGGAGAAAACCTCGTGAGTGGATGTGTTATCTATCATTAGCTCGGTTACCGGTACTGGGAAATCGTCCTTCGGGCAGGCTTTATTGAGATCCCTGAAATCCACGCATATGCGCACCGTCCCATTTTTCTTCATTACCGGGACGATGTTGGCAATCCAGTCAGGATATTGGACTTCTTGGATAAATCCAGAATCGATCAGCTTCTTGACTTCGGCGTTGATACTCATTTCAAGCTCGAGCCATATCCTTCTCGGCGCCTGCTTGACTGGCTTGATATTCGGGGATATTGCTAATTTATGCACAGCAATCTCCGGATCTAATCCCGGCATCTCGGGATAGTTCCACGCGAAGCAATCTTTATACTGTAGAAGCACGTCCTTTAACGCAGCCACCCTTTCTTCAGATAGCAGCTCGCTAACGAATGTCGGTCGCGAATCATCTGCTGACTCCAGCTCAATCTTCTTGAGGTTATCTGCGGTGGTATGTATACCATCTTCCAGTTCTTTTGGAGCCGGTGGAAATTCTGAGATTACCTCATCGTCATTGTTTTCGAAGCACCAAGGGAGCTCATCTATGTCCTCGGGCTTCTCTTTTAACATTGCAATCATGTGACAAGTGCGAATCCGCTTCCAAGACGGGTGTGGATCTGGCTCTGCCCTTGCGGCTTTAGGTTCGTGCTTTTGTGGCGGCGTTACCCTCCAGCTGCTGGATAAAGCAAATCTGCCTTGTTGGTACTGGTCTTCGACCCAGTTCTTGAAGGTGAAGCAGTCTTCGATAGGGTGTCCTATGGCTCGGTGATAAGAGCAATAGCCCGGATGGGAAACTTTGTCAGCTTGCTCAGGGTGCTTAGACTCCGGAAGTGCGATCATTTGATGTTTTATAGCGAGCTCGAGTAACTTCTTCGTCTTGTCTCGGGGGAAGGAATACGCTCGACTCATCTTCTTCATGAGGGGCAAATCCGGACCGCGCAATGCCCGATCACACGACTCTCTAATCCTGCATCGTTTTTGTCGACTCATTTTTTCGCTTCTTGACTTACTTCTGCTTTTGCGTCGGGCCTTTTGTACAACGGGTTGACAGGGAGGAGCATCTTTGTCTTTTGCAGCCTGTTGAAACAAACGTTGCGTCCTGGCCTTCTCGTAGATGGCCATCTCGCGGTTGTGGTCTTCCCGAGCCTTTTGACCTGCTTTCCTGATAAGCTTGTCCATTTGTTCTTCAAATGACAGACTCGGCACTTCACTCGTGGGATCCAGTTTTGACGAGGGGTTAGCATTCCCCGACGGGTGTCCTCCTCCTCATCGAAGTTATATATGGCGTAGCTGCCGTGGACTCGCTCCCGTTTCCCGGATCTCACATATCCAAGCCCAAGTGTTTCCATTCTCCCGTTGGGAAATTTGCGCTGAGTCCCAGGGACATTCCAAATCCTGTTGTAGAACCGAGCTTGTCGAACAGTCTGTTTTAAGGGTACTCCTTGGCGCTTCAATAGCCTCTTTAGTCCATTTGTGTAATAGCTGGGCAAACAGATGGGTTGGAGCCTGTCGAGTGTAGCATCCGCACCATGCCATATCTCTTTCTCCACTCTCGTTTCTGTGGATTGGTTGAATAGGATCACCTTTTCACCCTTTCGCCTGGGAGGGACGTAAAACATCTGCAGGTCCTGCACATTGTGAGCTTGAAGTGTGTCGAGATCTTTGTAGTGTTTCCGCGGCACCATGGTGATTTGCAAACTCTGATCATCACTAGGGGATGCCTGTATTGACGGCCGACTGGAGAACACGGCATTAACTTCATCTTCCGAGTCACTTCCGAAGATCAACATGGGGGCGGGCTTTCCCGGGTTGTTGCGTCGAGACGGTCCAGCATAAATTATCTCTTCTTCTTCTTCGGTATCGCTCCCGAAAACAGGGATGGTGGCGGCGGCTTTGTTCTCCGGCTTGCGACACCTCTCTGTATCCTCGAAATCTGGCAAAAAGTACTTCGCATCTTCGTACTTGCGGACTTCGTTCACGGAAAATGGGTTCAGCTCACCTGTTACGGTATATTCGAAGCCATCCCTAAAGTATTTCATACACTGATGTTGTGTAGAAGGGATGATGTTGTACTCATGTAACCAAGGACGACCGAGCAAGGCGTTGTAGCAGGTCTTGGCGTCAATGATGTGAAATTTGATGTCCGTGACGAGTAGTCCAAAGCGTAATGTTAATATTACGGATCTGAGAGTCCGTGACGACTGGGAGTCAAAACCGGAGATGGTAATTTTGTCCCGAGCAAGGTGCTGTACGCTCATGCAGATTTCCTTCAACACCCGAACATTACGGAGATTGACTGAGGATCCATTATCCACCAGGATCTTGCCTATCTTGATATCATGGCAGTATCCAGAGACATATAAGGGACGGTTGTGGTCGCACGTCCCGAGAAGGAGGTCTTCGTCACCGAAAGTGATGTCGGCCATATGCACTTCTTCCAGTTCATTCTTCATCCTTTCTTCGGCAAGGAAGGCTTGGAATTGCTCGGGTTCTTGTAACGCCTTGATTAATGAATCTCACGCTTCTTTTGATAATAGGAGGGCGTCGAGAATGCTGAGCTGAGAAGGTAGCTTTCTTAGGTGCGCTAGGATGTTGTAGTCCACCTTACCCTTCCTGGGAGGGTCCTTGGCAGTCAGCTCTTTCATGACTTGGTCATCCAAGGCGATATCCCCAGTGACCGTCTCCTTTCCCTTATCTTTTCTATTTGCAGGCCCGAGATTCTTTTCCGGGAGTGTGCGATTGCGCAGCTGAATGTTTTCGCAGGCCTCGGGTTCTTCCTCTTTCCCTAAAACGGATTCTCTAAAGAGAGGGCCTAGAGTCATTTCCTCATCAGAGTCGCTCCCAAAGATGAGAACTTGTGACCCTCCGGCGTCGACCATGTAACAGTTGCCAGCAGTTCTGTTGTGCCCGTCGGTTGTACTTCTTCGTTCCCGACGAGTCTTGCGTTTCATGCGCTTAAAGTGCTGCCGGTGAGCAACATATCCTTGACACCACATCTTAAAAGCGTCGCACTCCTCTGTGGGGTGTGAAATCTTCCGATGATATGAGCAGTAATTAGGATACATCTCCGCCCCATCGAGCGTGTTTTCCTCCGAGGGTGGTAGTTTCATTCCCATTGACACGGCCTTGGCAAACCGTTTCCTCGTCTTGAATATCTTTTTGTCTGCGTCGGATGCCCTTCGATCTAGCGGGAGTACTTCAACTCTTTCGTTTAGTCGCCTGCACTTGGCTCCTTCCGATGCAGCCATCTCACGCTCCTGATCGGCTTTACTCTTCAAACGAATCTCGTCTAGAAAGGCGTCGATCATTTCATCTGTTGGCCATACAAGTTCTGGCTCAGGTCGTGCCCCCAATTTCTCAGTGCCAGGAGTTCTTTCATCTTCCGAGTGGAAAATCACATGACAACTCGCCACATATCCCTCGGATTCATCCGATGAGCTCTCTCCATCATCTTCCTCCTGAAAGACGTGGTTGAGGAACTCTTGCAGCGTGACGGGAGTCCGCGCCTTTTGATTGTACTCTTCCTGCGCGTCAATCTGTTTCTGTAAATCCGTGCGCTCGTCTCTAGGCTTCACGGGCTTTTTGGATTTCTTCTTCTTTTTCTTCGAAGATTTTGACGGTTGGGTATGAGTATTTGGCCCATCACTACGAGTCTTCGTAGTTGGGCGTGGCTTCAACATCCCTTCGATAATTTGAGGTTCAAACGGGTCCTTCCATTCGACCGCCGGGCACGCATGAAGGTCCCTCAGCATTCTTTTGGTTTTAGTTGACAGCACGACCTCCTATGGAGCTTCTTCAATAAAGGAACAGGTTGCCCCCGGTGTATCTGCTTTCTTAGGAGTATGCGGCTGTGGCGGGTTCACCTTCCACTTTTTGGATAGTGCAAACTTCCCCTGGAGGTATTGATCTTCAATCCATACTTTAAAAACGAAGCAATCCTCAATCGGATGGCTTACCGTTTGATGGTAGGGGCAATAGTTGGGGTTGTTCATCTCAATGGGTTGTGGCGGTCGTCTTGGGTTTGGCAGGTTTATAAGTCTGTTACGTACTGCCAACTCGAATAACCGTTTCGTCTTATCCCGCGGGAACGAGTAGGGGCGCTTCATCTTCTCGTTATAATTCCGGCATCTTTCTTCCAGTTGATCCGCCAGCTTTGGGGCATTGGGTTGCTGCTGGGCATTCGCGACGAAGGTTGCCTTTCCTTTACCCTTGTCATTCCGAGGTTCTGGCTTCGGGGGAGGCGATCTATGACCCATCTGGTCCATCTGAGCCAACTTGTCGATTAGAGCCTGGAATGTGGTTGGCTTAAAGAACATCATAAACTGGGAGATAGTTGCATGAGGGTCTAGGGTTCCCACGAACATGCCCACCGCGGGCGCTTCCTCAATGCGCTGCTCGCATTTCGACCATAAATTTCGCCAACGTATAGCATACTGGACCCATGTTTCGCCTGGTTTCACCCTGGCATTAATTAATGCCGTTATTGGAGTGCGTTCGCTGGCGCTTGCGAATCGCTGAGTGAATAGCGACTCCATTTCAGCGAACGTCTTGATAGAATCGTTCGGGAGTTCCGAATACCATTCGAACGCTGTTTCTGATAGGCTGCCCACGAACTGGCGAAGCAACAGTTTATCATCACCGCCAGTGTTACCGCAAAGGGCCCTGAACTGGGCAACATGTTGGTGGGGATTGCCGGTCCCCTTATACACATGGAATTTTGGTATTGTATAACCCGGCGGATATTTGATTTGGTCGTACCAGCTTGGATACGGCCGCCCCGTTTTTACGACCTGACCAGCTGCCTCAGTCGCATGATGAACCCGGATTTGCTGGGCTATATAGTCGTCCAAGTCAGCCCTAGAGATTGTCTCCTCCTTGGCCGTTGAGAGAGCCGGTGGTGGATTTGACGTTTCCCCCCTGTCGTCTTCAAGGACGATCGGGGGATCCTCAGCGGGTGGGTCTTGTTGGATCATCATTCCCACCATATCCTGGAATAAGTGGGCTATCTGCTAAATATTGGCCGCTTGTTCTGCAGCCTCTTTATCTTTCTTTTCCAACATCCTCCGAAAGAACTCAGCGTCGGTTTCCTGTTCTTGTTGCTGATCCGAGGATGCCTCGGGGCTTTCTTTCGGCCCAGTAAGCGCGGCCATTGCAATCATCATTTCCTGGAACTTTTGCTATTGCTCCTGAGCTTTGGTTACTGACCGTGTAAGCGGTCTATGACCTGTAGAAGCACGGCTGTCTTCCTTCCCCGATGCCATGTATACAGTGTGGACCATCCTGCCCCTAGCCTTAGGGCGTCTAGGTTCAGCGCTTTTAGCTCTCGTTGCAGGCCCGGGGATCTTCTCCGGCCTCCTCTTTTTATGAGCAGTGGAAGTTGAGGGGGTCGTTGAGGTGGGCACCCAGACAGCTTTTCGTGGCTTAGCCTGGTAACTGGCTTCCTGTTGGATTTTCAGCTTCTTGTGCTGGCGGGAGAAGTTTGGATCAATCATCGAGTCTCGGGCCTGCCGCCAGACTTTATAGATTCGGGAGGACAGCCGTTGAGGAGATTGGGGTTGTTCTGTCTTTACTTCTATAGCCCTTTTCAGCGGATGGGGAGACTTCTTTAGCACCGCGGTAGGAGAATTCCTACGCACCTTATTTAGCATTTCGAAGCTGTTCCCAGTTGGAACAGCGGCATTAACTTCTGCCATCGGGGCTGGAGGAGTTAGCCCAGAAGGGGAGTTGCCCCCAGCCTTCCTTACTCGGCGCCAATGGCGACGTCGAGCGTGTCGAACTGTTGGGACTGGTTTGGCGATGGGGATGGTTTTGTCTTGCCCTCTGTCTAGATGAGGCGCCGCTGGTGCCAGCCTCTTGAAGGCTGATGTCTTTTGAGGGGTGACGTTCAATCTGTCAAAAACAGACCCTCGAGCAGGAGCAGGTGCCGGAATAGTCAGCCTTGAAAAGACCGACTCTTTAGCCGGAGAATCCTTCTTGATGACTTCAGGAATGGAGATGGCTGTCTTCTTTGGAGCAGCCTTCTCTGGGATTGTAGGCCCCATCGTGGTTTCACAGGAGCTCTGGCCTAGTCTGGAGAAGACCGACTTCTTGGGAGCTTCCGCTGTCAGCACCGGAGCGGTGAAGCTTGTCGGCGGGAGCATGGTCCCAAAGAACAACCCTGTGGTAGCTCGAGTGACCTGTTCCATGGGCATTGTGAATAGCGAAGTAGCTTGGGGTCCGTAAGCTATACCTCCGAGTGAGGCAGAGCGTTGGTTGCAATTGCAGTTGGAGCATGTCGCGCAAGCGGAAGCCATTGATTCTTTGCTTTCTGCAACAAGCAAGACGCCAAATCTTAGTACCTTGAAACCCAAGGGCAACCATTAGCGAACTATGTTTGGTTCGCGAACACGACACACGAAGTGTGGAGTAGAAAGAGGAAAAGGTCCCACCGGGCGTGCCAGAATCTGTTCCCCTCCGAATGGCGGCGACGACATGGGCGTCTTGCCTGAGATTCGGGGCAGATGCTAATTGGTGCTATCCGTCTACCTCTCCGAAGATGCCAAGTTGATTTATGGCACCGTGTATCGAAGCTTTAGACGGATCCGTCCGATGTAGCAGACTTCGTCAGATTCCCCCTCGTTTGAGGGGTTTTTGATTGTGGGGACGCTCTTCCCTGCAGGCGCAAGCCCCTGCAGTTAATTACGCTACCGCATCGCGGTAACAACTTTCTCCTTCTCCAGCTGGCAATTCGTGTCGTGTGTATTTATTTTATGTTTAGTTGCCCGTGAATTGTATACGGAGACTGAGTTATGTCGTCGCCCGTAGGGCGTGGACTAGTCCAAATCCGTATTATCTTAGATTTGGGTTTGGGGGTTTGGGTTTAAGGATACGTTAGCCTCATTTGAGCCTAAGATCGACTTAAACGTTCGTTAAGGATACGTTAGTCTAGTTTTTAGACTAAGATCAACTTAACGGGATCGTTTAGATCCGACAAGAGAGCAATAAAAGGGGGCTCTGTTGTTTAGTTTAGTGACATTGCGGTCAATAGGTAGTTTAAGGACATTGCGGTCCATGGGTAGTTTAAGGACATTGCGGTCCAATGTTAGTTTTAAGACGTTGCGGTCAAGGTTAAGGACCTCATAGTCCGTGGATTTAAGGACTTCACAGTCCGTAGTTAGTTTTAAGACATCCCGGTCAAGGTTAAGGACCTCATAGTCCATGGATTTAGGGACTCCACAGTCCGATGTTAGTTTTAAGACATCACGGTCAAGGTTAAGGACCTCATAGTCCGTGGATTTAGGGACTCCACAGTCCGATGTTAGTTTTAAGACATTATGGTCAAGGTTAAGGACCTCATAGTCCGTGGATTTAGGGACTCCACCGTCCGATGTTAGTTTTAAGATATCACGGTCAAGGTTAAGGACCTCATAGTCCGTGGATTTAAGGACTCCACATTCCGTATCAATATGTGGTCATCGGGACCCGTCACCTCTTTGAAGACGTTGAGGAATTACAACGCCACGTATCAAAGGAGTGAAGAGATGTACCCTTGAACCGAGGTAGATTAAATAATCTTTGGCCCAATTTGGAAACAAGACCAATTAATTATATTATGAGCCCGTTGGCTCAGTTGAATTTGAATTGAGGACTTATGGCCAGCTTGGGCTAAGTCCAATCATGTTTAGGATATTGGCCCTCTGTTGGTCCGTTAGAGGAGAGGCTTTGCCTCTGGATATTTAGCCAATTGGGCTGAAATTAGTGTTAAACGCTAGCAACAGGGGGTTCAGATTAGTGTTAAACACTAGGGCAAGTCAGTGTTAGACACTAGCAACAGGGATCTCAAATTAGTGTTAAACACTAAGATAATCAGTGCTAAACACTGGTGGCAGAGATTTTAATTTGGTGTCGAACACTAAGAAAATTAATGTTAAACTCTGTCAACAGAGATTTAATTTAGTGTTAAACACTAAGAAATTCAGTATTAAACACTGCAAGAAAGCTCTTTAATTAGTGTTGAACACTAAGGCAAAACAGTGCTTAACACTGGGCTCAGGGGTTCCAATTTAGTGTTAAACACTAAGGCAAGAGGGGTCACTTGGTAACACGTGAGGGCACCCTCCCTTTATTTTAAAAAGCATTGAATACTTTGGAGCATCACGTGATGGGTATCTTGGTGCTTGTATGTTAAAGCTTCCGCCAAGGGTCATGTGGGTCACGTGAGGCGCTGCCTCAAAGGGCCTTTTCTGTGGATCTTTTCGGGGGTCACGTGGTAGCACGTGACCCTGCCTCTTTGTATGTTTTTAAAAGATCTGTTAATCTCTTTAAGAATTAAATTCTTCGCAGGGTTGAACCCTAACAATAAACTTTAGAGGAATTAAATTCCTATTTCCTTATGAAGATTTATATTCCGGGATATAGTTGAACTCCGAATTTTCTGTAGAAATTAAGTTCCTCATATATGTGAAGAATTGAGTTCTGTCATAAGTTTAGACCCTAATAACAGCTTTAAGGAATTAAGTTCCCACTCTCTTTTAGAGAATTATTCTGAGGAATGAGATTCTGTCATAGGGTGAAACCCTAATTTCTTCTTTCTTAAGGGAATCTAATTCCTGTTATTTTAACAGAACTAAGTTCTTAACTAGGGTTAAACCCTGATTTTGTTCATTCTGAAGGAATTAAATTCCCATAACATAGGGTTAAACCCTAATTTTATTTTAAAGGAATTAAATTCCTATAGTTCTGTGAGAATTAAATTCTCAAGCTTCCATTCCCTCTCTATGTTTTGGATCTGCATGGCAGTATCTCAACCCAATGAGAATTAAATTCTCAATTCATGGGGAGATGTGCACTTTACAGATCCTCCACTAGAGAGAGAACTATGTTCTTCTGTTTAATATCAGAGTTAAACTCTGTTGAGAATTAAATTCTCTTTTAAGGCCTTTCCTTTCTTACCTAAGCTTTTCTTTTGCAGAAGATCCAAATTCCTCCAAAGTATCAAGGCTCAATTTTTCTCTTTTTTCTTTTTCTCTCTGTATATCGATCTCTCTGTCTCTTTTTTTGTGTGTCTCTTAGCTCCTATTTATAGGAGAGAAGAAGCAGAATCAATTAGTTTTGATAAATCTTTCATTGAGGGATTTGATTTGTATTCACCATTCGTTTAGACCTTTGGATTATTAGGTGAATTTTATTCACCATTGGATTTTAAATCGAAAGATATTCTTCTGTTGTTTCGGTTAGATTTTAAGGGGAAATCTTCCCAAGTTCAAGATTTTTCCATAGATAGGTGATATTTAATCACCTTTAAATCTTTAATCCAGTCGGTTCCAAGTAATCATTTTTCTTTGGAAAGATTTAAGAGATCTTTTCTCAGAATTTAATTATGTTAAATAAATAGGCTTTGAAAGCCGGTCACGTGTGGCCACGTGACCCCTGGTCACGTGTGGCCACGTGACCCCTGGTCACGTGTGGCCACGTGACCCCTGGTCACATGTAGGCACGTGACCCCCTAGAACGAGCTTTCTTCTTCTTTTTGCGTTCTGCCTTCTGGCCGTTGTTTAGCCGTCACGTACCACCATGTGACCCCTGGTCACGTGTGAGCACGTGACCCTTGTCTGGAGCCTTTTTTTCTTGATTTAATCAGATAACTGATGTGCCTTTGAAGCTGCTTTTAAATGCCACGTGCCAACACGTGACCCCTGGTCACGTGTGAACACGTGACACCCCTTCTGAAGCCTTTTCCTTGATTTGATCAGGGAACTGATGTGCCTTTGAAGCTGCTTTTAAATGTCACGTGCCAACACGTGACCCCTGGTCACGCGTGAGCACGCGACCTCTTCTGAAGCCTTTTCCTTGATTTGATCAGGGAACTGATGTGCCTTTGAAGCTGTTTTTAAATGTCACGTCCCAACACGTGACTGCTGGTCACGTGTTAGCACGTGATGCCTCTTCTGTAGGCTTTCCTGATTTTAAATCAGGAAACAACGGATGTACAGTATCTATCAGGGATTATATCTACAACTCCATGCTTAAATGAGATGAACAGTATCAAGCATGGGGTGCTAATGTAACGGTAACATGATATAATATGACATGGCATGCAATTAGATATATAATCAATAACACGGATACAAAGGGATATCGGAAAAACGGTAAAACTGTAACATGGATGTGAACTGCAATGAACATGTAATAATTCTATACTTATAGATGTAAAATACGTTGCATATCCTGTAACGGGATAAAATTACATGAGACTAGATATGTAATAAATTGTATAGATGCAAACGGACATCGTAAAACAGTAAAACGGTAACAGGGGATGCACAATGCACTAAACATATAATATTATTATTAATATGGATGCAAAATATGTATCATAGCATGTAGCAAGATAAGCTTTCTTGATCGGATCTCACAACGTAGTGCGTACGCTGCGTCCGATGTCGGGTAAACGTCGCAATGTACACGCTGGCGTATAGAACTGAACTAAGCAATACAAGAAAGTGACCACGCTGGCTGGGAACGTCCACTTGGTCGCTCGGATCGTCGGTGACGGCATGACTCCGGCGGTGACCGGAATCAGAATTTAAGAAAGAGAAAGAAAGAAGAAGAAGAAGTTTTGGGTTCTGGGTTTGGATGCGCTGGGATCAGAGAGGAAGGTGAGGGGGTAACTTCGACGATGGTGTCGACGGGGAGGATGCAGGCGAGGGTTTTCCGGCGATGAGGCAGTGGGGTTTCTGGGTTTCTTGGGGTCGGTTTGCAGTGGTGTCGGGGTGTGCGGGGGTTGAAAGGAAGAGAGAGGAAGGTCGTGGTTACGGGAATGGTGACAATGGGGTTCGGAGCTTTGGCGACGTGAGAGTGCCGGCAAGGGTTGCAGTGGTTTCTTGGGGTTTTGCATATGCAGGGAAGGGCTCGGGCCTTGAGGAAGAGAAAGTGATGGAGGTGATGGTTGTGGGTTGCCGAGGGTGAGGGGTTGCAGACGAGGGTGGTGACGGCTGGTCGTGGGGTCGTCGGAGATAGAGGCGATAGGTTGCGGGTGTGCAGGCTTGGGGTTGGTCGGGGAAAAAAGAGAGATGCTCGAGGGAGGAGAGGAGAGGAGTCGAGTTCGAGGGGATGGTGACGAGTCCGACGAGGTGATCGGCGGCGTCGGGCGAGCGCGTGGCGTGGATTTGAGCGCGGGTTTGAAGGAAGAAGAGAAAGAAAATTTGAGGGAGAAATAGAGGGACGTGGGGAAAAGGTTAAGAAAATATTAATATATATAATATTATTAGAGAGAGAGACTGAGGTTGGATAATAGGGGTAAAATATATAGAAGAGAGAGAGAGAGAGAGAGATCTAGGGTGAGGATTAGATTGGATTAGGATTTTAGAATACTTTTAAAATATTTTTTTGTTAAGAACATTTTATATATATATATATAAAGAATTTTATATTTTATATTTTGAGATATTTGGCTAATACAAAAATAGTCCAAAACACGTCCGGATCGGGTCTAAAATTACGGTTTGAAAATACGGATAATATACGTGTTAACCAAAACCAAAATGCGATATCCGAGTAACGAAAATGCATACCCCCAAGAACGGATGCACGTAGCGTGCACGTAGATATCCAAACGAGTCCGTTTCACTGAACGGGACGAGAACATGATGTACGGATGGTACCACAGGGTTCGGGGTATGGTACATGCCATGCTAGATATTTTTAAAATATTTTATTTGAATTTATATGTCATATTGAAAAAATACAGATGCCAGATATAATGCAGTTATATAACATGAAAGTGCACGGATTCTTATAAGTAGCCGGGATAAATCATAAACAAGAATCGAGACGGGTTTTCAGCATGCGGGTCGGGTCGGATGCAAACACAGATACCAATTACACTATTCGCACCCAAAACACAATAAATCAAGAAATAGACATAAATAAAGAAATACCCAAAAATAGAACTGGTATAAATGAACTAGGGTGTTACACATAACCGGTGATCAAAGCACCATATCGGTTAAGCCCTTAAGGATTGAAGGAGATCTGTACTCAACCGGACAAACTCTTGAAGAAAGGATGGATTCTTTCCAGTACTTTAAGTTGGGGATCTACAGTTTTGCTTATGAAGAATAAGGAAGGTTCATACAGAATGTTCTTAGACTACCGGGCTTTAAACGAAGTCACGATAAAGAACAAGTGGGTCTTGTGTTTTCTCAAAGCTAGATTTTCGTTCGGGTTATCATCAGGTAAAGGTCAAAGAGTCTGATATTCCGAAGACGTCATTCAGGACTCGCTATGGTCATTATGAATTTCTCGTGATGCCGTTTAGAGTGATCAATGCACCTGCTATTTTCATGAATCTAATGAATCAAGTTTTCCTAGAGTACTTAAACAGGTTTGTTGTTATTTTCATCGACGACATCCTGGTGTATTCAAAGAATCAGAAAGAGCACGCTGGGCATTTGCGGATTGTCCTGTAGACATTGCGACAGTATCAACTCTATTCCAAGTACAGTAGGTGCGAATTTTGGCTAGATCAAGTCGGATTTCTCGGACACATTGTTTCGGGTGAAGGAAACTTTGTGGATCCAGATAAAGTATCAGCAGTACGCGAATGGCCGACATCAAAGCCAGTGAAGGACATTCGAAGTTTCATAGGATTAGCAGGATACTGCCGAAAATTCGTAGAAGGTTTCTCGAAGATTGCAACACCCCTGATGAAGCTCACACGTAAAGATGAAGCATTCGTGTGGTCAGAAGTATGTGAACAAGATTTTGTAGAACTCAAGTCAAGATTGACATCAGCACCTATTCTCGTAATATCGGATCAATCTGGAGGTTTCGTTATACATTGCGATGCATCCGGTAAGGGATTAGGATGCGTTCTACAGCAGCATGGAAAAGTTGTAGCATTTGCTTCAAGACAGCTGAAGATTCATGAGCGCAACTATCCAACACATGACTTGGAGTTGGCAACCGTTATCTTTGCACTTAAATTTGGCGTCATTATCTGCTAGGAGAACGAGTGGATATATACACAGACCACAAGAGTCTGAAGTATGTATTTACTCAGAAATAATTGAACATGCAGTAGAGAAGATGGCTAGAACTTATGGCGGACTTCATCATCAATTTACAGTATCATTCAGGGAAGATGAATGTAGTTCTTTATTCACTTAGTCGCCAGCTGTTATCTATGAATCTCACCGCACAATAAAAGCTTCAGCAGGAATTGCACGGGATGGAGATAGAAGTGGTTATGCCAGATAACGTTTCGTATTTAATGAACTTACAAGTTCAATCTACTATTGTCAATCAGATCAAAACAGCTCAAACAAGTGATGCCAAGTTGCAAAAGATCCGAGAACAAGTAGAAAGTAGATTTCGAACAGACTTCATCATTCATGAAGACGGATCACCTGAGAGTCGGGTCCTCCTGACAACATTCTAAAGAAAGAAGAGATAGGAATATCGTCAGCGAACCAGCGCTCAGTAAGTCCTAAAAGAGAGATATGACTAGATCAATTAAATGGAATAGATCTGGTAATTTATCTGATTTTGTTATACTAACGTAGTTTTTTGTAGCTTAGTACAGAATGTATCAGTGTATATGAGAGGAGTCTAACTTTCTCCGTGGACTAAGGCATATGGAGTACAAGGCCCCGTTAATCCCGCGAGACAACAACACGGATATTCTGGTTGGATGTATTATAGTGACCATCTCATTCCACTCCTAATACATTCCATACCAATCTATCCCGTTAAAACCCCGTAATGCATATTGTATTGATTATAATGATTTGTAGTATAAGACTTGCCAAAACCATGGTATAAGTTGTTCATATAAATAGTTCAGATGTAAACGGATAGTCATGTAATCAAGTTCAAGATATAGCCATGGACCGGTCAAGTCAAGTCATGTTGCATGTTCGTATTGTTCGGCATTCATGTTCAAGTGTTCATGTTTGATACATTGGATTCATGTTGAATTAGATATATGGTTGGATTCATGATTGGATTGTATTCAGATTAGACTGAGATTCAGATTGAGTCAGACACTTAAACAGATTTGAGTCCTGAATTAGGTTTAGGAGTTATCGGTAACTGTTGCACATGGACGGCAGGATTTGTGTCTTTTTCCAAGACAATTACCATTGATAACCCTGTTTTAGTTTCCTACCTTAAATAGGCAAGCACCCACTTTCTCCGGCTCGCTGAGCCTCAAGAGAATTAGTCCCGCTTAAACCTATATTTACTAGGGTCCTTAATGTAAATTAATATAACTTAAGGAGGTTTTATGAAAAAAATTTTAGTATACTTTCAAAATAAATCTCAAATATTTATTTACCGTATTTAGGGTTTTCATGGATGTAAATTTTAAAAGTGAGGTATTCTAGTGAATAAATACCTAGCTTGAATAATTTATGGTATTTTTGTGTAAAGTTGACTTGTATGGATTCTTGATGGTATTTTCATGAAACTTGTAATTCTATTATTTTGTTTGGAAAACGAGGAATTTAATAATATCTTAAAAATATTTGTTTTGACAATATTTATATATTTATTAAAAGATAACTTTTTATTATTAAACAGAAATTCTCTTTTTTCTTAAAAATTGTTTAAAAATTCCATCGAGAACGTATGCTCCGTGAGGAGGTCTGCATCTCGCTCTACTAGACCCGAGGGTGTGCGATAACTCGCACAATCTCGATCGGGTTCCCCAAAATGGGTTGTAGAGGTATAATCATAAGGAATGTAATCACACAATTTAAAGAAATACAGTTTTTAATAGTTTAAGGTATTTATTTGAAAAGTCGTATTTGCCACATGATATTGTTTTCAAGCGAATCGTGCTATGTGAAGATGTGTGTATGTGAGAGGTAAGTCATTACCTCGTGAGATTTTCTAAAGATATGCTAAGCTAAAGTAATTAAATTATGTCATATGTAATGTATGTGATATTTAAAAGAAAAATGCAAATGAAAGTTTCATAACATAGTCTTTAAGATGAAACTTGTTTTCAATGTTTGTTTAAAGATTACTAAGCAAGATATAATGATATGGATGATTGGTTATTAAGAAAAATTGTGATTTTAACGAGTTTAGAATCAGAAGTCGGAATAACTCCACTTCCGACAAGTTTTGAAAAGAGAACTTTTTAAATTAGGAAGAGAGGAGAAGAGAGAGAACTTACAAGTTAAAACAAGAGAGGGGAGGTAGAGGAAAAGTTAATGGGTTCGTGGAGTCACGGGGTCACCGAAAACGTCTTGAATCCTCGCCGGAAAGTGACCTTGGGCTAACTCCACTTGTACTCATCTTTGACTTAAGAAATTTTGAGAATTTTTGATAGAAAATTTCAGAATGAGGAGGACTAGGGTATGATGTTGTATTTATAGGGTGGAATTAGGGTTTACGGATTGAAGAGAGAATTAAAAAAGCATTAAAAATTGGATTAAAGGGTGGAATTAAACTCTCCGGATAAATGCAGGAAAATCAAACAGAATAGGGGTTGAGAAGGAAAGCCAAGGGTCATGTGGGCCAAGCATGGAGGATTTTGCCCACAGGGGGACCGTCGGCGCCAGGCCTGGGGCCGATCTCCCTGATCAAATGAAGGCTTTGGGATCTTGGATTCTTGCCTCATGTCCATGGCTGTTCATACATCATTATGCACATGTTTATTTTTTCTGTCTTTTCATTTTTACGTGCATTGCACGTGTAAAATTTTGGGCTTTCAAAAAGTTTAAAATAAAACTCAGTTGTGGCTGATGAGACTCGAACACATGGGCTACGTCACAGCAGTGCAAGGTATTACCAATGAGTTACAAGTTATTTCTTGCTGTTCTTAAACAAATTAAATGTCATGACCCGAAATATTAGCTTGTGACCGGCACTTAGATCACGCAACGTCTACAGACGTAACGTAACTTAAGTAAGCCGAAACCCAGAAATCTAAACCTTTCAAAAGAAGTATGTAATGAAAACATTGATACAACATTTGGAAACCTTAAGTAAAAGTCCTTAAATCTTTTTTTTTTTGAAATTTCGGCAGCACCTCCTTTGTAAAAATTAACCTCGAAAACGGGTACAACACAGAATATAAAGAAAGCATCCCCAAACGGGAGCAAATCACGCCCAACAGCGGAAACAACCACCACAAGCATATATCACATGAAAACTGATGTATGCAACATAAAACAGCAATATGAGCATATTAAGGGAAAGCCGCTCTTTTAAATAAATCCGGTTTTAAAATATATCATGCGGTTCCCAATTCCTCCGAAATCAAGTGCAGTATCATATGAGGTGTACATGAAACTATAGCAAGATATGTGTATCTACATGTAAGCAGGTATGTATGATGCATTTCATAAGCGCAATAGCACAATAATCAACGTCTCAATGTCAAAGGACAATACAATACCACTTAGAGGTATATGTAGATATAGCAAGGTATGTGGGTGTACATGTAAGTATGTATGCATGATGCAGCAATTCTGCTGTATAGTGACATAACAATTATCGATGATGAAAGTGTGTGAGCCGGCCAATCTGTGTAAGTGTAACATACGCATCATCGATAATGGTGTAGGTGTACTAGCACATGCATATATATAATAAAATGCGAATATCCCGAACGTAGCAGCAAGTAAATCGTAAGCTCAATGCTAAAAGGTATACGTATCTATAATATATCCGAGTCGGTAAATCTATCAATCGGCATCCAGACTCACAACATCACGTACGGTATAATCTATCGTACGGCATCCTCAAATCAAGGGTATGGATCAATCAACAGGTAAAACTCATCGCATACGGTAATCCATCATACGGCGGCATTAAACAATTAGGGATTCTATCAACCTATACAACAACGGGGGTACGGATCTAAGTCTCGTACGGCATATCACTCATTATGCACATCATTATCCATATATATACACCTATCTCTAAGGTCACATCCGTGTCAATCTCGTATCAGGGGACCGGCAAGGTACCAACTATCTCTTATCGACTCACATCCATATAACGACATATCAACCAAGTCATTATATCTCATCGTATACTCTTTTCATCGCATAAATCTTTCACATCAAGTCATTTACATATGCATTCTATCATATGAATCTTATGTCACGCTACACTAAATCTCATACTTAATCTCGTGCAATTACATATCTATATATTGATTCACATTCACTTTTCATATCCTTATATAAATTCGAGACATCATGTCTATCATATCATGTCCAAGAGTTATGTCCCTATAGCTTTCATCTCATATCTCGATATATATAATCAATCATTCATATCACATCTACTATCTTTTAACTATATCTATAGTTTTCTAATATAGGTTTCTCCGACTATATTCTATATATATATATATATCGGTTTCCATTCAAAATTTGCGGGGGTGCTATACGCCATCCACCCGACTTCCCCCATAGATATAAATCTACTCACATGCGGATCTTCTTTTTCAGCCGTAGTCGATGTGCTTCGTCGTCTCGGAATCCATGCGAAGGTACCTACAAATCAACACATATTGCCACGTTATGAAAACAAAATCCGAAAAACCGATACGGCACATGGTGCGCTCATAGGTTAGAACCTATAGCCCACGCATGCAAAAACGACCAACTAACTCTCATCGTTGACGTGCAAATATCAAACGACCAAATCTCATAAATAATATCAAAACCGAGAATTCCAAAATACGGAAAACATAACCCAAAACTATCCCAATATGCTCCCAGATTTTGGCTCAGGTGATCTGGGATAAAAAGAAAAATACAGTAGCTATGTTATAGGGTGTGTGAGCTACAGCCAAAACCCCAGCATCAAAACTGCTACAGTAGTCGACCAAAGTGGCTACAGTAACCGCCGGGGCCAGCCCTACCTTGGAATTTAGGCCCCGTCTTCTCGTGGTGGTCTTCTATTGGTCTAACTATATTAATTTATATTTTTAATATTTTTATAAAGGTCCCGGGTTGCTCCAGATTCCCTGTAGACCTCCAAGAATGTCACAAAACCGACACGGAAAGTTTCTAAGTTTGCGTATCGGGTTCTAAACTCATTCCCAGGCCTTTAAATCAATCTCTAAGGCCTTGAAAACACTCACTAAAGCTCAATTAACCACTTAACAGCAACTTGTAATTTTCTAAGATCACATATCCTATTTAACTCAAATTCTAAACTAAAATACGATATTTAACACAAATACGATTCTAAAGTGAATGGATTACCTTAACAGCAACCAAAGAACTTTCTTGAGTTGCCCAAGTCTTCAAAATCCTGACTTGAATGGTTCAAAGGGTTTAGAATGGATGTGTGCATGTTTTTAGTGAAGATGGCATAGGGTTTTGAGAAGGGATTTGAATTGTTGCATGGAGGTAGTGTAGGAATGAATGAGATGAAGAAATGGTGAAGAATAATGGAGAATGGGCAGCCAAGTCTCTCTCTCTCTCAGCCTCACTCTCTACTCATAATATCTCCCCTACACTCACTCTCTCCCAAAATATCTAATTTGTCCATAGCATCAATCCGTATTCCATTCACACTCATTCTTTTCTTTTCTTTTATTTTCCTTTCTCTTTCTCTTTCTCTTTCTCTTTATTTCTCTAACTCTCAAAACTCACAAGTCACAACCCAACATGCACATGACACGATGCACAAGTCATGGAAAAATGTAAAAACACGGATTTTACCAAAAATTTGATAAATATCATTAAAATAAATAAATCATTTTAATCTCCGATAAATTTTCAAATATTGGTATATATTTATACCATTTTACGAAAACCCCAATTTCGCAAATCGGGTAATTTTCGCGAAATATATTATTTTAATATTAAATTCCAAAAATAATATTTTATATTTTTCAGAAATGTTACAATCTTTCTCCCTTAAATAAATTCGGTCCCCGAATTTAAATTTAAACACATAAATATTAAAACATTTCAATAATCAACTCAAATCAACGGGGCTCCGAAATCACAGAAGATCTAGAAATAACACAGCGCATCGTGTGCGCCGGAAAATGAGTACGAAACTCAAAACCGAACTCCGTCAAGCGTCACGCAAATTATCGGATTTGCACGCATATCATCGGAGTTACAATGGAGATACAGATCTCGAAATCTACTACCGAAATCCTATCTGCACTAGTCAAATACTATAATACGGGTATAGTACGCATCCTTGAAAAAAGCTCTTAAAACTGAATAAAACATATGCAAAATCTTTTCCGAATCACCGTGTGATGCGTAAATCATGGCACAAGTGACGGACGCTCATTTATGAAGTAATAAATGCATGTTCATATATGTTTTGCCAAAATAGGCGCTCCGCCCTTTTTTTAAAATATCCCAAAAGTTTTTCCTTTGTAAACGTTCGTGTCACTCGCGGGCACGTAAGAAATAGCGAGACTATAGATCCTTTTTAAAAATCTCTTAGCAAACTTTTTATGCATGCAAAGTACTCAGGTACTGTTCTCGAATCAGTCATGTTTGGCTACTACGTAATATAGTGCCCAACATGAAAGCAAAGCGTTCAAAAGCGAAATCAGCCTCAAAGGCGTATCCAACATCACATGCGTCTGGTGCGCATGGAAAAACCAAATCCAATACAAGTGCTACGAATGTGCACAAAAGCAAAATTAAGTGCAATGGGTGTGCACGAAAGCATCTGTCCAGTTCAACGGATGTGCACGACAACAACATCAAATGCATCTATAGTGCACGAAAATCTAATCTAATGCAACTAACATGTACGAACGAAAATCCCAATCGAGTGCATCAGGTGTACACAAAATCATATTTCATATCATGCGCCCAACGTGCGCGAAAATCCAAATCAAGTGCATCCGTCATGCACAAATGAAATCGAAATCAAGTGCATCCCATATGCACGAATAAAATCGCATTCAATATGCACAGATAAAAATCTAAATCAAGGGCATCCAACGTGCACGAGTAAAATCTCACTAAAGTGCATCTGATGCGCACAAAATCCAATACCAAGCGCCTAATATGCGCAAAAATCCAACCCAAGCGCGTCAGGTCCATATAAAACATATAGTGCAATTGCATGCACGAAAACGAACATCAAGTGCCAACGCGCACAAAAACACAAATCCGGTGCATCTAGTGCACGAAATACAAATCCGGTGCATTCAGTGCACGAAATACCAATCTATTGCAACAAATGCACGAAAACTCATCAATAACTCAAAAGCGTATAAAAAGCAACACCGAGTGTACCATGGTGTATAAAATCATAACCGCATGCAACTGCATGCACAAATCCGTATCAATACACTGCAAGCACATGTGAGCTAAACCAAGTGCAAAATCAAATCGAGTGCGTACCACATGCACAAATCAAATCAACCGTACGAAATCCACGAAATCATAAACACGGGCAGCCAAGGCATAAAACCGATATCAAGTGCAATAGATATGCACAAATCATAAACCAACACATCGGTGTGTAAAACGTATATCAAGTGTAATAACTATGCACAAATGTAAATACCCAGTAGGTGCAGCCATGGTGCACGAAAACAATATCATGAACTAAATCATCAAAACTAAACTCCAAGCGATATAAGCGTGATACTCGGATCACAAACGCAAATCGCAACAAATGACATTGAGGTATACTTCCTACAATATCGAAAAATGTTGGTGTGTCTAAAACTGGCAGAGCAAGAATATCCGCTTACCTCCTGTTCATGGTTTGGCGTCCTCTGTCCCTGGGTCCTCATTTCTTTGCGGATTACCAATCTCGCAATCTATCGGCTCGTCGGCCCGGTCAGGTATGCTAACGGAAACGGTTCCGCTCTGGCACTCCTCTGGTCATCTCTCGGCCAATTAGTATGATCACCCGTAAAGCAGCACGTCACTGGCGTCGGCCTCTGGCCATCTGAATACACGCGACACAACTGATTCTTGGTGCAAATCTTATCGCAGCAGTATCCTGGAAGGCACCTGCTCAAGGTCTCTTCCAATCTTACCTATGCCGAACTATACGGAGGCTGGTACTCTTGCATAATCTCTTCTCGTTTTCTGGACATCTGCGTTCTCAGCACAACATTTCCTTGGGAACTGGCCATATCCCAACGCCTCTGTATACATATCAGATCCCTAATCTCAACGGGGAGTAACAACAGCTCGTTAACATCTCACACGAACCTCTTGCTCCACTCGTCTTTATTATCGTCCACTTCGACGTCACGTCATGCTATCTGCGTACTGCAAATGTTCTCGGCTACAGTCAATCCGGAATCTCTCACATGGACTCGAAATCGCGAACTCGGTATCTTCATCACTCTCTAGAAGATATCTAGCCGAATACGTCCTCGGGAACTCGTTCCAAATCATCGGAGGAATACTCAATACTCGTCCGTTCTCGATCAACTCACAACGCATCTGGGTGAGGTCCTCTATCTGAAACTGGTCCACTTTACTGGTCTCCTATCGGAGCATCCAACGAACAACGTCATCTCTGGATCGATCTACTTTAGATCTGAATAAGATTCTCCACACTGGAAATCTTCAACTCAACTGGGCCTGCGTCGGCGCATCAAATTTGACGAATCACTTTGTCTCTCAACTCAAGATAGACTAGCTATCACCTGTCTCATCTCTGCCTGGAAGCTCCAGCGATCTCAGCACGTAAGCTCTGGAAGCGACATCTTGTCAATCTCAGAAACAGCTGGGTCATCTGTCCGCACGGTAGACGACATCACAATCCCTGAGGTAGCCTGTACATCAACAGTCCTCTCACGACAGGCAGCCTCTAACAATGGCCCGATCATCCGGTACAAAACCGCACACTCGTCTCAAACGAGAGGTCACAACATAACATTACATCGATATGTTCCCATGTCACCAGAAAACACGATGGTTAGTCCTCGTCCACGACGAGCTCGCCCTAACCGCATCACTAGCAGCAACTCAAACTGCGCTCAAACCATGGTGACAGGAACCTCAATCATGTATCAATGAAAATAGATCAAAGGGATGAAATGAATCAACAGATCCAGAATGAATACATGATCATAAGGAGGAACAGAATCAGTGAGAGTATGATCATGGAAACAAATAGAATCAAGGATCTCAAATGGATGTATAATCAAGGGGACGAAGAGAATCACAAGTTTCAAGATATGTACATCTTAAGGTCACTTAAGTGGAGTATCGTATCATAAATATGCCGCGGAACATACGTACGGTACGTCACTCTACTCAAGCTACCTACTCCATCAATCAGGGTCAGTCTATGAAACGAAAGTTCGGGTCTAATACCCACATGTTCAAGTCTAAGTTCCATAAGGTCAAGCCTATGTAACGAAATAAATTACGCCCCAGACTCCACATAGTCAAACCTAGACTCGAACTAAGGTTAAACCTAGCGCTCTGATACCAACTTTGTCACGACCCGAAATATTAGCTCGTGATCGGCACTTAGATCACGCAACATCTACAGGCGTAACATAACTTAAGTAAGCCGAAACCCAGAAATCTAAACCTTTCAAAAGAAGTATGTAAAGAAAACATTGATACAACATTTGGAAACCTTAAGTAAAGTCCTTAAATCTTTTTTTTGAAATTTCGGCAGCACCTCCTTTGTAAAAACTAGCCCCGAAAACGGGTACAATACAGAATATAAAGAAAGCATCCCCAAACGGGAGCAAATCACGCCCAACAGCGGAAACAACCACCACAAGCATATATATGTATACGATGCCCAACGGCGAAGATCAACACAAAGGAAAATGAAAAGCAAGACACTAAACCAACCAAGCGAACATATAACCCATCGCTCAAGTCTCGCAACTACAAGTCTTGCTAAGTCTTACTGCTTATACAAATACTAGTTTCTGATCGATGGAGTTGATTAGATACAATAGGAAAAATAATAATGTAAGAGGGGCACGATCCAATATGTAACACCTACCAAACCAAATCACCCGAATGCAAGTTGTGTGCCGGCGATGCCGCTACTGATCCATTTGGTCATCCTGCAAGAAATGTGGCACAACGGGGGTGAGTTGCCAACTTGTGATTAGAAAACATCAGCAGGTAGAAATCAAATAAAACAATGATTTCCTAGGTCAACTATATCATAAAGGTAATACTATGATATCTAGGGTGACCGTGTCTACATATATGCCAATAATAATCAATGCATGTATGCATGTGGATCTCGTCCAACAATATAATCAATGCATGTATGCAGGTGGATCTCATCCAACAATATATGCAATGCATGTATGCAGGTGGATCTCGTCCAACAATATAACCAACGCATGTATGCAGGTGGATCTCGTCCAACAATATAACCAATGCATGTAAATATATGAGGATATCAAAGAACGTGTGTCCATCAATGACACATCAAATCATGGAACCTGAGTTTCCAACACCGACACTCGAAACATCATGAAACTCGTGTCCAGTATCGACACGTAAATCCTCATATCTCAGGCGCCGTCATCAGGACCGGACCTCATGTCCGTACATCTTATGGAACCTGAGTGTCCAATATCGACACTCACAATCCACATATCATGTACGTACATAACTCCGGTCGGTATCCCCAGATAACTGCCGAGTCCAAATACTATCACCGGTAGGTACTAACCCTCCTGCCCGGCTCATCGTCTATACCATGAAAATCACCTCTAGACCCAGGAAACCATACTGGGTCCACCATGTACCCGTAGATGGTGTCTACCGCTCCTTGAATCGGGTTTTTAACACAAGTCTCAGAACTGAGAAAACTCATGGTGGATGCACTGAAATATCATATCAAGAGAAACCGGGTTTTCAAACAATACATAAATTTCTTGAAATACCCCGACGGTTCTCAAATCCATAAATCACATGAAAACTGATGTATGCAACATAAAACAACAATATGAGCATATTAAGAGAAAACCGCTCTTTTAAATGAATCCAGTTTTAAAATATATCATGCGGTTCCCAATTCCTCCAAAATCAAGTGCAGCATCATATGAGGTGTACATGAAACTATAGCAAGATATGAGTATCTATATGTAAGCAGGTATGTATGATGCATTTCATAAGCGCAATAGCACAATAATCAACGTCTCAATGTCAAACGACAATACAATGCCACTTAGGGGTATATGTAGATATAGCAAGGTATGTGGGTGTACATGTAAGTATGTATGCATGATGCAGCAATTCTGCTGTATAGTGACATAACAATTATCGATGATGAAAGTGTGTGAGCTGGCCAATCTGTGTAAGTGTAACATACGCATCATCGATAATGGTGTAGGTGTACTAGCACATGCATATATATAATAAAATGTGAATATCCCGAACGTAGCAGCAAGTAAATCGTAAGCTCAATGCTAAAAGGTATACGTATCTATAGTATATCCGAGTCGGTAAATCTATCAATCGGCATCCAGCCTCACAACATCACGTACGGTATAATCTATCGTACGGCATCCTCAAATCAAGGGTATGGATCAATCAACAGGTAAAACTCATCGTATACGGTAATCCATCATACGGCGGCATTAAACAATTAGGGATTCTATCAACCTATACAACAACGGGGGTACGGACCTAAGTCTCGTACGGCATATCACTCATTATGCACATCATTATCCATATATATACACCTATCTCTAAGGTCACATACGTGTCAATCTCGTATCAGGGGACCGGCAAGGTATCAACTATCTCTTATCGACTCACATCCATATAACGACATATCAACCAAGTCATTATATCTCATCGTATACTCTTTTCATCGCATAAATCTCTCACATCAAGTCATTTACATATGCATTCTATCATATGAATCTCATGTCACGCTATACTAAATCTCATACTTAATCTCGTGCAACTACATATCTATATATTGATTCATATTCACTTCATATCCTTATATAAATTCGAGACATCATGTCTATCATATCATGTCCAAGAGTTATGTCCCTATAGCTTTCATCTCATATCTCGATATATATAATCAATCATTCATATCACATCTACTATCTTTTAACTATATCTATAGTTTTCTAATATAGGTTTCTCCGAATATATTATATATATATATATATATATATATATATCGGTTTCCATTCAAAATTTGCGGGGGTGCTATACGCCATCCACCCGACTTCCCTCGTAGATATAAATCTACTCACATGCGGATCTTCTTGTTCAGCCGTAGTCGATGTGCTTCGTCGTCTCGGAATCCATGCGAAGGTACCTACAAATCAACACATATTGCCACGTTATGAAAACAAAATCCAGAAATCCGATATGGCACATGGTCTCGCCACAGTTTTATTAAAAATGGATTTTTTCAAAAAAAACAGTAGTGGGAGTATGGTAGAACTGGAAGTGATTCCAGAACCGCAAACGATTACTGAAGATTTGATAAAGAACCTAAAGATTCAATCTGATTTGACATTCCATTGGCCACTCCGCAGATAAGGTGGGTAACTTCAGGCACCCGAGAGGTACTCCGGTAGCCTCAAGGACGGTGACAGGGAAGTTCTTGTTAACCCACAATTGCCATTGCTGTTGTTCCAGGCTGCGAGACCCGGTGGGAGGATGAGTATAGCGTCGTTCTAAACTAGCTTTAGAAGTGCACATCTATATGACTCTGCCAGAGGGTTGTCGTAGTCAGTGGGAGCAGCGGAAGCATTGGTGGACATCAGGCTTATGTCTATTTATAGACTAAAGCAGATGTAGCGGAGATAGATCATCTATTTCTGATATGACAGTCATAGGTTTGACGTTATCAGAATAAGGGATGGATCTGTTGAGAAGGTAGTAGGAAGTGATATTCCTAATACTACGATCGGTTATACTTTGGTCATCACACAGTGGTTTCTCCACATAGGACTTGGATATAATATCAGACATACTGGTTACTAGATCTATAGTTTTAGATCTGGATTTGGGTGGTTTCCCAATGAGGGTACTTTGACAGCATTCTAAGAGTATTTAGAATGGACGACTCCTGGCATGGTAGTGTACCTGCAGGTGATGGAGTCAACCTCTCTAAAGGTGTCTTATAGACTAAAGGGGAGAGGGATGCGCATGATTGGCAGATCACTTGCTTGGGCAATTGAGTCAATCATGAGATGTCAAGTACCACACCAGATGTTGTTCTTGCACTATATGCAATAAGTTGACATTGATCCAATCCTGGAGAAACAGTCGGAAGCAGTTTTAGAACATAAGTGAATGTTCTAGGGATATGATAACGACAGCCTCATTTGGGAGACAGTTATCATTCCAGGCTTCCAAGGTGACCTGGACGACAAGGAGGTTGTCAGAGTTATAGTTTTCCTTCTGACGAGGGGCAGTATTTTGGACAGGTGGTCCAAAGCAATACTGAGGGAGGCATGGCGCAGGATACTGATTAAGCTCAGTTGACGATACAGTCTAAGAAGTTTGGATTTGGAGTTCATTTATGAGCTCGGTCCCATCAGACATCCAGACACTCTAAGACAGGTATTGCTCATTTCGAGAGATGGCTTTCTCCGCGAACTTGAGATATAGAGAGACATAGAAAGAAACTTCAGAGCGGATCCACTCGCTGAGGCTATTCCTCGAACGCAAAAGTTTCGCAAACAGGATTTGTGAGACTGACTAGTAGAGGAGTTGGGTGTTCGGTATCACACGGGCTGTGAGTATGCGACATCGCAATAATTAGCCTTGAGTGCAAGTGGGAGATTGTTGGAGATAGTGCCCTCAGAGTCAATTATTGGATCACAGGCACGTGATTGCAATGATTGAGGGAGGACCTATCCCGGTACGACAGTCTTACTCGAGATGATAGTATGCTATCAGGTTTACCTTTATCATCGTGTACTGCTTTAGGTGACCTGACAGGTCGCTATTACACGTTGATAAAGCCCATAGGATTCTTGCTTGACTGCCGGCAGTATGAGGGCGATCATACAAGTGAGAGCTGGAGTCTATAAGCACATCCTTAAATGGTCCCTAGTCGTGGGAGTTTCGAGACAGGGCATCGATTCTCCAGAGTAGACTAGTGTATACAGTCGAGACCCCGACGAGGGGCGGTGGCCGGTCTCACAAGCCACTGGTGTCAGTTGGTTCACCTAAGATGTATACAGGTGCTTATTGGGTTATGAGTACACCGGAAAGGACTCGCCGGGAACATGCTAGTTGGTCTTATACCTGACGTCAGATAGCAGTTCCCAGGTGACATGTGTACAGGTTAGTTCATCGACCTGGGGATCGTCATTTGTCTCGTGTGAGTTCCCACTGTGCTTTGATTACTACCCTACCACGGCTCAAAGGAGTCGTGCAAACAGGTTTTAGTTGGGTACAGTCCCGAGCCACATGGAGGCAGTGAGCGGATCTTCAGGGGTTCGTCTCTCCCGGTATTGGGGGTGAGGTCGCGCTGTGTCTAGGAGAGCCATTACACGAAGTCCTTGGCCAAGGCAGGAGATTTACTGGTAGGTATTCCAGTAGTATCTCAGGGTTTTCTGGGCTACACTCCGACACGACTTGTACCGCTCTTGGGGGTCTGACTTTTACCCACCCCCTAGGCCCGACATGCGATACTCATAGACGAACGGACCGGACTGTACGGATATTGTCACTGACAGGCTCAGTAGGGTGTCAGGATGAGTTCGCTCATCGACGTCCCTTTTGGTCAATAGCTGGTGGCCCGTCACGTATTGGCTTATACCTCCGACGTGCTAGTGGTTAAATCCACAGCCATAGTATTGACGAGTCTTTAGAGTCCACCACACTTTCAGTTACTCAAGCTTTCGGGCGAAACGCTGTAGAGGCCGTATGGAGATATGGCAGGGTCCGATCAGATACGTGCGGTATTGCACGGATCAGGATCGGACGGTTTGTACTAGTAGCCGTATAGGTATATGGCAGGGTTCGATCAGATACGTGCGGTATTGCACGGATCAGGATCGAACGGATATTACTAGCCGGCTTTGGTTTAAGCCGGTCCTAGTTTAGTACAGTGTAGATTTTGTCTCTTTGCATTTGTATCCGGACGGAATACAGATACGGGTGTGTATGCACAGTATCGGGGTTTTCCTGTAATTTATTACGGGACCAGTTTTCTGGAGTTGCCAGTTTGCATTCCGTTCCGGCCGGTTTTCCTTTGTTCTTTCCCGGCCGGACTTTTCCGATGGAGGGGGTTATTTGCAAGTTTGCAAATAACATTTGTGGAGGGGTTTTATTGCAAAAGTATTGATTATGATAGCTTTCATTTCTTTTGCTCCATGATGCATTTATTGTGATTAGATGAGGGTATGGGTGGGTTTAAATGAAGCATGGTTCATGTTTGGATGTGGTCACCTCTTTCATCTCCTACACTCACCTCCCTCTTTGATAATGATTCATTCCTCCACCATTCTCATCTTGATTGGGCCGGCCACAATTTGGTGAGGAGAGAAAATGAGAGGTTGATTTTGTGTGTTGCATTTTTATCATCTCATTTGGCTTGCTAAAAATTGATAGCATCATTTCCCTCAAAGTTCATTCTTCCTTCACCTCCATCAATGGCAACATAACCCCAAGATGAGACATGCACTCTACACTACACTTCCTACAGCAAATCTTGGACGCGTCGATTCGCCAGCTTCGCGCCCGAGTTGCCTCGGTATTGAGGTGGGAGCCCGTAAAAGCTACAGGCGATGTGGTGCCCTTTTCCGACGAGGAGGAGACGGACGGAGATCCCGCGAGGAGATCGGAGTGGAGATGAAGACCGGAGGACTCGGATCAGTCGGTACATCTCTTCCCTTTCTTGTTAGTAGCTTAGACTTGTTAATGGTTACGATCCGGAGTTTAGTGCGCGGTGGTGCCGGTTTGCAAAGTCCGCAAAATTTAAAGTTTATCACCGCTTCCGCATTTGGCCGTCGGGTTGACGGCCGGGGCGCCGCCGTGCACTTACAGTGGTATCAGAGTCACGCCATTAACTTCGTCTAGCTTCGTTTGATGTGTTTTTCAGTTCCGATCGACCAAAATTCCAAAAACCGTATTTTTCCTTCACATCAGTTTCTGTTGAAATTTTTTGAAGTCTAAAAATTTTTCAGGTGGTCTCAGAATGATGTGCAGGGAGTTCTAAGAGCTCTGTAAAAATTCGACGAAGTAACTCCACATTGGGAGCGCGGAACCGCCGCGAAAACCCTCTTCCCGCCGCCCTTCCGCCGCACACTGTGGAGATCACTTCACCAATTTTTTACAGAGGCCTTCTTGGCTTATTTTAGGGGTTTTGGAATATTAAAGTTGGGCCAATTATTTCTGTGAGTGCTACAGTTTTCTTTGGGGCCCACTTGTTAATTGTTTGATCAATCGGAAAATTTTAAACACATTTTTCACAGTATTTACATTATATCTGCGACCGTGAATGTCACTCGATCGGTAAATCCGGTCTAACTGCTATAGCCCGGTTAGACGGATTTGCGAACGTGACTTTCACGTTGATGTTCTGTTTTTGCTGTGATGTTGCGGATCGGTCGGTGGGGATAGCCTGGATGCAATGCTAGTACAGTTGTGGTTGTATTATGTACATTTGATATTGCGGGGCGAGCGTCCGACATGTGGACTGCCGTCACTGCCTGTTTGTATTATTCTTTTGGGGCACGACCAGGTTGCGGTCGATGTACCCGGTGTATGTATATTTTACTTTCTGTACTAGGGTTACCCCGCGGAGGGGTGCACGGATAGCCGGGTTCTAGAAGGCAACAAGCCCGCATCTCATGGCATTGGGACGGAGGGGGCTTCACTCCAGGATTGGCTGGCTATTCGCCGCACTCGTAGGGGGTATAGGATTTCATTGCACAGGCTATCCACACGACCAGGGGAACGTCGGGTTTCAGTAGTGGCTCTGTGAAACCCGGGGATCCCAGATATCTGTATTGTTCTGTGATGCTGTACATTTCTGTGATGTTGCATTTTATTCACGCCTTGAGCGAAATATAATATATTGGTATATATATTAGTAGATGTTGTATATGTTTTTCATCCGCGCTAGTCCAGTCCCCGCTCTGTCGTTAGTAAGCTAACCTAACGAGTGATGACGGGACCCAGTGGCGAATGCGGATGGCATATACGTACGTCAGTATATTTTCGTTCTTTGTGGTGTGATCAATTGATGCGACTGCGTTGATTCGGATCAATGCAAGTTAAACAAACCTAATCTGATGTTGTTGGAACACTTTTCAAAAAGCTGTTATTGCAAGGACGTTCACTTTTGTTTTGCATCGTGGTATTCATTTAGAATATCCTGCTCCTCAGTCGACGAGGCAAGGGCCGAGATCCCTTCACCGGGAGTGACCCCTTGGACAGAAGTTTGCGTCAGGGCATTAACTTTACTATAGCCGATTACTTTTACTTTGCACAGTGATATTCGGTTATGAATATCCTGCACCCCATTCTACGGGGAAAGAGCCGAGATCCCTTCACCGGGAGTGACCTCTTTAGTAAAGGTTTTCGTCACTATATTTTCCAAAAAAAAGCTATCCGTTCCTTCAACGATATCAAGTTCACTACGTTAAAGGTTTTCGCCAGAAACCATTCGTAGCCCTCCGTCGTTTCATATGGGTAGTCAATAGTATTCAAGCTGTGTTTGTTGGCCTTAGTCAAGGCACAGTGTTTGGTAGCTATTGGGTATTCATATGCTGCATAGATAGATGCGTTGGTTTGGGACAGTCGTATAGCCTTGTTGGCCTTAGTCAAGGGCTTGTACGGGTGGGTTCAAATCAACCTGGACAATGACGGGTAGAACTTGACATGTGACTTATGATTTGTTGGCCTTAGTCAAGGTCATAAGAGCATGGGGCAGAAATCCACATCGGGAGTTTCAAAAGAACTGAAACTTGCCAGATATGCGCATACCTTCTGGAGTGTGATACCGTGAGCGGATTCCGTCACGTTATCATACGATGAGAGTTGGATCCCGATTCCTACTGATGAGTTGGTTTACTCCTCGGGTGACCCCGACTAATTCTTCTTTCAGGTTTGGAGGAGAATTTGAGGTACAGTGGGAGGTTTCCAGATTAGATAAATTGGTAACCATTCTGATCTAGGATAGAGTGCACGCTGAGTGTTTCTTTTCTCTCTCTCTGGCAGCGACCATTGACCCGACCCGAGACTACGACTCAGAGACCAAGTTGACCGAACCTTCTTAACATTGGCTTTTGGATTGTCAGAGTTGCAGACCTCATTGCCACTCCTACTTTTACCCTTTTCTCCAGGACACCCCGTATTACTACGAACATCCACTTCCATTGGACAAAACCATCGTATGGTTATATACGAACTCGAAGGAATTCATTCGAGGATGGTTTCCGGTTTTGGAGAAAACGGATGGGATTATTCAGTTGTCTTTTTCCTTTTACCTTCTCTCAGGTTGCGAGTACTCCTTGGTTTAGGGGATAGTACACCTATTACGCAAATTGGATAGTCTTCTTCCAAACCTTAGGCTGGTGCCGACCGGTAGGGAATGAAGAAAACCAATTAGCATAACGATGGTGTGCAGAAGGTATTAAGATTAAGACAAAATAAGGGATTAGTAAGAGGGCAAAGTAAATTGCGACTGATATTCACGACCAAACCAAGTATTTCTTCGCCAATCCTAAATCACCTTTGTATTTCTCCAGGACACTCCGTATCACTACGAAGATCCACAGTTTATTGGATACTCCATCGTATGGTTATATACGAACTCCAAAGGAACTTGTTCCAGTTCGGGGATGGATTCTGGTCCAGGAGAAATAGGAATAAGGTTTATTCGGTTGTCTTTTATCTTCACCTTCTCTCGCACTGCGAGTGCTCCTAGGACTAGGACAGTACACCCATTATGCTTATTGGATAGTCTTCTTCCAAACCATAGGCTGGTGCCGAACGGTAGGGAAGGAAGAAAACCAATTGGCCTAAAGGGGTGTGCAGAAGGTAATGACTAAAGACATATAAAGGGATTTGGAGAGGTGGCAAAGAATTATACGGTTATAATTGTGAATCTGGATAATGGTAGAGGCATTACTAGGAATACCAGAAAACCCCATCGAAACATTTCAATGTTTCAGTTCAACTGTGTACTGTTAAAAGAAAACTGATTTCCCGATTAGACACTTGCTCCAGGGTATGTATTTACCAGGTTTGATTCTCACATCTGTATGGTTTTACAGATGATGAGTGGGAGTAAATTATTGGGAATTGGGTGATCATCCTCATTATATCAGGATTCGTTGTAATCGGTGATATTTGAGGAGATCACCTGGGCTGTTTGCCGGTCGGCAAATATTTGGTCCTGAATATCCGCTGTTGTGCACCAATTTCAAATTGATATATCTGTACGTCTATTTTCATAGAGTGAGATATACCTTTTGATATTATGTCGATGACATTTACCTATATCAGTGGATGGTTAGGTAAGGAGCATTAAACAGCGGTGTAATTCTTCTTAACCATAAGTACAGTTTTCAACTTACGACACACAGTGAAAGAGTTGTTAGACTCGGCGGACTTATACAGAGTATTGTATGTTGTCCAGTGTCCATGAGGACAGAGGGGTTGGTCCTCATATTATATTCGGTTTACTTTTAACTTCTCTAGTTCTTAGACATGTGTTTCGTAGAAACACAGGGTCTAAGTTTTGAGGAGTTATAGGTATTTGAATAGAGTAGAGAACCAAGTGTAGCAAGTATCAGGATTCTTCAAAGTGATCGAAGATGTAGATACTTGTGTATGGTATTCAGTTGATAGTAATGATAAAGAGAAATTGCTTCTCTTTCAGGTTACTCATAATTGGAAGCATTCCTAAGTTGAGTAACGCTGATCGGCCTCCTTCCATTTAGTTGACATGCACTGGAGATAGCTGCATGATTTGAATCTGGTTCAATTAAATCAGTGCCTCTGGTTCTATATTGGATATAGTACAGTTCATATCTTAACATTGTTAAGGTATGGGGAGTTGTCCGGCTTATGATTAAAACCAGACTCTGGATAACTCAAGGCACGTTTCTGTAATGGCTGTTTGTGGGTTGACCCAGGCTATGACGAGGGTTGATTTTCTACCATCTGGATGAACAATAGCGATATTGTTCTAGACTCGCCACAGTTTTATTAAAAATGGATTTTTTCAAAAAAAAACAGTAGTGGGAGTATGGTAGAACTGGAAGTGATTCCAGAACCGCAAACGATTACTGAAGATTTGATAAAGAACCTAAAGATTCAATCTGATTTGACATTCCATTGGCCACTCCGCAGATAAGGTGGGTAACTTCAGGCACTCGAGAGGTACTCCGGTAGCCTCAAGGACGGTGACAGGGAAGTTCTTGTTAACCCACACTTGCCATTGCTGTTGTTCCAGGCTGCGAGACCCGGTGGGAGGATGAGTATAGCGTCGTTCTAAACTAGCTTTAGAAGTGCACATCTATATGACTCTGCCAGAGGGTTGTCGTAGTCAGTGGGAGCAGCGGAAGCATTGGTGGACATCAGGCTTATGTCTATTTATAGACTAAAGCAGATGTAGCGGAGATAGATCATCTATTTCTGATATGACAGTCATAGGTTTGACGTTATCAGAATAAGGGATGGATCTGTTGAGAAGGTAGTAGGAAGTGATATTCCTAATACTACGATCGGTTATACTTTGATCGTCACACAGTGGTTTCTCCACATAGGACTTGGATATAATATCAGACATACTGGTTACTAGATCTATAGTTTTAGATCTGGATTTGGGTGGTTTCCCAATCAGGGTACTTTGACAGCATTCTAAGAGTATTTAGAATGGACGACTCCTGGCATGGTAGTGTACCTGCAGGTGATGGAGTCAACCTCTCTAAAGGTGTCTTATAGACTAAAGGGGAGAGGGATGCGCATGGTTGGCAGATCACTTGCTTGGGCAATTGAGTCAATCATGAGATGTCAAGTACCACACCAGATGTTGTTCTTGCACTATATGCAATAAGTTGACATTGATCCAATCCTGGAGAAACAGTCGGAAGCAGTTTTAGAACATAAGTGAATGTTCTAGGGATATGATAACGACAGCCTCATTTGGGAGACAGTTATCATTCCAGGCTTCCAAGGTGACCTGGACGACAAGGAGGTTGTCAGAGTTATAGTTTTCCTTCTGACAAGGGGCAGTATTTTGGACAGGTGGTCCAAAGCAATACTGAGGGAGGCATGGCGCAGGATACTGATTAAGCTCAGTTGACGATACAGTCTAAGAAGTTTGGATTTGGAGTTCATTTATGAGCTCGGTCCCATCAGACATCCAGACACTCTAAGACAGGTATTGCTCATTTCGAGAGATGGCTTTCTCCGCGAACTTGAGATATAGAGAGACATAGAAAGAAACTTCAGAGCGGATCCACTCGCTGAGGCTATTCCTCGAACGCAAAAGTTTCGCAAACAGGATTTGTGAGACTGACTAGTAGAGGAGTTGGGTGTTCGGTATCACACGGGCTGTGAGTATGCGACATCGCAATAATTAGCCTTGAGTGCAAGTGGGAGATTGTTGGAGATAGTGCCCTCAGAGTCAATTATTGGATCACAGGCACGTGATTGCAATGATTGAGGGAGGACCTATCCCGGTACGACAGTCTTACTCGAGATGATAGTATGCTATCAGGTTTACCTTTATCATCGTGTACTGCTTTAGGTGACCTGACAGGTCGCTATTACACGTTGATAAAGCCCATAGGATTCTTGCTTGACTGCCGGCAGTATGAGGGCGATCATACAAGTGAGAGCTGGAGTCTATAAGCACATCCTTAAATGGTCCCTAGTCGTGGGAGTTTCGAGACAGGGCATCGATTCTCCAGAGTAGACTAGTGTATACAGTCGAGACCCCGACGAGGGGCGGTGGCCGGTCTCACAAGCCACTGGTGTCAGTTGGTTCACCTAAGATGTATACAGGTGCTCATTGGGTTATGAGTACACCGGAAAGGACTCGCCGGGAACATGCTAGTTGGTCTTATACCTGACGTCAGATAGCAGTTCCCAGGTGACATGTGTACAGGTTAGTTCATCGACCTGGGGATCGTCATTTGTCTCGTGTGAGTTCCCACTGTGCTTTGATTACTACCCTACCACGGCTCAAAGGAGTCGTGCAAACAGGTTTTAGTTGGGTACAGTCCCGAGCCACATGGAGGCAGTGAGCGGATCTTCAGGGGTTCGTCTCTCCCGGTATTGGGGGTGAGGTCGCGCTGTATCTAGGAGAGCCATTACACGAAGTCCTTGGCCAAGGCAGGAGATTTACTGGTAGGTATTCCAGTAGTATCTCAGGGTGTTCTGGGCTCCACTCCGACACGACTTGTACCGCTCTTGGGGGTCTGACTTTTACCCACCCCCTAGGCCCGACATGCGATACTCATAGACGAACGGACCGGACTGTACGGATATTGTCACTGACAGGCTCAGTAGGGTGTCAGGATGAGTTCGCTCATCGACGTCCCTTTTGGTCAATAGCTGGTGGCCCGTCACGTATTGGCTTATACCTCCGACGTGCTAGTGGTTAAATCCACAGCCATAGTATTGACGAGTCTTTAGAGTCCACCACACTTTCAGTTACTCAAGCTTTCGGGCGAAACGCTGTAGAGGCCGTATGGAGATATGGCAGGGTCCGATCAGATACGTGCGGTATTGCACGGATCAGGATCGGACGGTTTGTACTAGTAGCCGTATAGGTATATGGCAGGGTTCGATCAGATACGTGCGGTATTGCACGGATCAGGATCGAACGGATATTACTAGCCGGCTTTGGTTTAAGCCGGTCCTAGTTTAGTACAGTGTAGATTTTGTCTCTTTGCATTTGTATCCGGACGGAATACAGATGCGGGTGTGTATGCACAGTATCGGGGTTTTCCTGTAATTTATTACGGGACCAGTTTTCTGGAGTTGCCAGTTTGCATTCCGTTCCGGCCGGTTTTCCTTTGTTCTTTCCCGGCCGGACTTTTCCGATGGAGGGGGTTATTTGCAAGTTTGCAAATAACATTTGTGGAGGGGTTTTATTGCAAAAGTATTGATTATGATAGCTTTCATTTCTTTTGCTCCATGATGCATTTATTGTGATTAGATGAGGGTATGGGTGGGTTTAAATGAAGCATGGTTCATGTTTGGATGTGGTCACCTCTTTCATCTCCTACACTCACCTCCCTCTTTGATAATGATTCATTCCTCTCATCTTGATTGGGCCGGCCACAATTTGGTGAGGAGAGAAAATGAGAGGTTGATTTTGTGTGTTGCATTTTTATCATCTCATTTGGCTTGCTAAAAATTGATAGCATCATTTCCCTCAAAGTTCATTCTTCCTTCACCTCCATCAATGGCAACATAACCCCAAGATGAGACATGCACTCTACACTACACTTCCTACAGCAAATCTTGGACGCGTCGATTCGCCAGCTTCGCGCCCGAGTTGCCTCGGTATTGAGGTGGGAGCCCGTAAAAGCTACAGGCGATGTGGTGCCCTTTTCCGACGAGGAGGAGACGGACGGAGATCCCGCGAGGAGATCGGAGTGGAGATGAAGACCGGAGGACTCGGATCAGTCGGTACATCTCTTCCCTTTCTTGTTAGTAGCTTAGACTTGTTAATGGTTACGATCCGGAGTTTAGTGCGCGGTGGTGCCGGTTTGCAAAGTCCGCAAAATTTAAAGTTTATCACCGCTTCCGCATTTGGCCGTCGGGTTGACGGCCGGGGCGCCGCCGTGCACTTACACTACCTTGGAATTTAAGCCCCGTCTTCTCGTGGTGGTCTTCTATTGGTCTAACTATATTAATTTATATTTTTAATATTTTTATAAAGGTCCCGGGTTGCTCCAGATTCCCTGTAGACCTCCAAGAATGTTACAAAACCAACACGGAAAGTTTCTAAGTTCGCGTATCGGGTTCTAAACTCATTCCCAGGACTTTAAGTCAATCTCTAAGGCCTTGAAAACACTCACTAAACCTCAATTAACCACTTAACAGCAACTTGTAATTTTCTAAGATCACATATCCTATTTAACTCAAATTCTAAACTAAAATACGATATTTAACACAAATACGATTCTAAAGTGAATGGATTACCTTAAAAGCAACCAAAGAACTTTCTTGAGTTGCCCAAGTCTTCAAAATCCTGACTTGAATGGTTCAAGGGGTTTAGAATGGATGTGTGCATGTTTTTAGTGAAGATGGCATAGGGTTTTGAGAAGGGATTTGAATTGTTGCATGGAGGTAGTGTAGGAATGAATGAGATGAAGAAATGGTGAAGAACAATGGAGAATGGGCAGCCAAGGCTCTCTCTCTCTCTCTCTCTCTCTCTCTCTCTCTCTCTCTGCCTCACTCTCTACTCATAATATTTCCCCTACACTCACTCTCTCCCAAAATATCTAATTTGTCTAAAGCATCAATCCATATTCCATTCACACTCTTTCTTTTCTTTTCTTTGATTTTCTTTTCCTTTCTTTTTCTCTTTATTTCTCTAACTCTCAAAACTCACAAGTCACAACCCAACAAGCACATGACACGATGCACAAGTTACGGAAAAATGTAAAAGCACGGATTTTACCAAAAAGCCGATAAATATCATTAAAGTAAATAAATCATTTTAATCTCCGATAAATTTCCAAATATTGGTATATACTTATACCACTTTACGAAAACACCAATTTCGCAAATCGGGTAGTTTTCGCCAAATATATTATTTTAATATTAAATTCCAAAAATAATATTTTATACTTTTCTGAAATGTTACAATAAATTTATAACTTGTGCTCAGGATTACAACTCTATTCTGTACATTAACATAAAACTTTTTGTACAGTAAAATTTGAGTCGTTACATTCTACCCTCCTTACAAAAATTTCGTACTCAAAATTTACAATTATATAAGGACTAATTTACCAATAAGAAAGGGTATCTTGCAGGCATATCGTCCTTACGTTCCCACATTGATTCTCCTGGCGAATCTTTTCCCCACATCACTCGGACCAAGTTTACTTTCTTGTTCCTATGTGACTTTACCTTTCTGTCCAGGATTTCAGCGGGTTGCTGCTCACAAGATAGATCTGTCTGTACAGTGGGCTCGGAGTGATCCAGTGTAGGGTTCCTAGGCACGCTAGTGAGGTCTCATAAGGCATCGAACATGCCATATTAAAATTTTACGGTGCCTACAAACCCTAAACTACGGATCGTCGGCTAGAAGTCTAGGCGAAAAACTAACTAGTTAACACTTAACTAATGAGAAAACGGAAATACAACCTTTGTAGATCCGGTGCTCCACCTCCATAGCTCCACAACGAGGTCCTCTCCGCTGTCCAAGTCAAATCCGGGCTCTAGGATCGGCTTCGTCGGAGAATGGGCAAGCTAGGTCGTCGATGTCCATGCCGAAGATGATCTACGTCGAGGCATCGCTAAATCAAGCTCCGACTTCACCAAGTCAAGAAACTTGTGAAGTAAACACTCTCTACTACTTGGCAAGAGGTAGAGGATGAAGAAATAGGAAGTGGGTTAACTTTAGAATTGGATTTCTCACTCAAAAACATCAATCACCATTGATGAGGTAAGCTTTTCTTCACTTGAAGCAAGGAAGAAGAAGAAGAAATTTTATGATAAGTTCATTAGAAAAAGAAAAGAATAATCAAAACTTATCATGACTAAACCATGGTAAAGTGTAGAGATTGAACTAGGGTTAAATCAAATGGTTAGGTTAAGCATGAGATAAGAATGGTGGACAAAGTCAAAGGTTCATGAATCTTCAACTACAAACAAAGAAAGCCACCATTCTTCTCATTTCTTTTTCCAAAAAGAAAATAAATAAATAAATGAATAAATAGATATAAAAACAAAACCCTAACCATTTAAATAACCATGGTTTAATCTTTACACAAACCAAAAAGTATGTATCATCAAACATGATACAAGCAAATGCACAAAATCATATCACATATATAATGCGCACATCCGAGTGAGAAAATCCATCTAAAGTGAACCAATATTAGTTAATGCAAAGTAATATATCAAATATATAATTATACATTAAATCATTAAATCAACACTTGATTTAACGATCCGGTCATATCGCATATAACCGGCTAATATCCAATGTATCGATTTATCGAATCAATCCTTGATTCGATAACTAGGTTATATCGCATACAACCATTCGACACATTCATCGCGAGAATGGAATACGGTATCACATACACGCATTATTCTCGGTCCCGCACATATCTCATATGCGCTCCTATTTCGTTTCGCTTGAGCCAGGAAACCTCTGTGTAGGACTCTAAAGACTCGTCAATACGCCGGCAGCGGATGATGATCATATCAAACATCCACAAGCCGCAAGCGGTCTGCTAAACGTAACGGCCACCCGGGTATTGAGCGATCTGAAGATCGACGAGCAAGCCCGCTCACACTCCAGTGAATCCAACCAGTAACACTACCGTACAGTCCGGTCTGATCGTCTGATCTGTCGCATATCTCGCCTAGGGGTGGTAAACGTCAGACCCCAATAGCTCGATAAGTCGTGTCGATATGAGGTCTATAACTATTCGAGAAACTACTGGTAACACTTACCAGTAAATCTCAGCAACCCTGGCCAGGGATTTCCTGTTATAGCCAATCGAACACAGCGCAACATCAACCCCCTATACCGGGAGAGACGAATCCCCTCCTATCGCTCATTGCCTTCATGTGACTCGGGACTGTACCCAAAAACCACCATTTTGCACGCCCTCTTGGACGTGGTAAGATGGAAATCAAAGCACAGTGGGAACCACACAAGACTCTATGACGATCTCGGGTCAACAGACTACTCTGTACCAGTATCACCAGAGAACTGCCATCTGACGTGAGGTATAATACCATCTGGGAGTTCTCGGCGAGTCCGTCCAGTGTACCCAGTCTCTACTGAGCACCCGTATATCATCTCTGATGTCAAACACCAATGGATATGGGATCATCCATCGCCCATTTGTATGGGTCGAGAAGGTATACGCTAGTCTACTCTGGCATATCGATGCCCCGTCTCGATACACCCACGACTAGGGACTTTGAAGGATGTACTTATGGACTACCATGTCCCCACTAGTATGATCCGCATCATAGTCCAGGTAGTCAAGTACAGATCCTAAGGGCTTTACCAACATGTAACAGAGAGACAATCAGTATACACGTTAAGGTAAAGATCAACCAGATAGCATACTATCATGTCGAGCAAGAAAGTCCTCCCTATATACGTCCCAGCATCCACTACAATATACATCCTATGTACAGTAATGGCCTCTAGGGCATACATATAACTAACATCCAGGATGTGGCTGGGGTCGCTTACATATCTTCGAAGCTGGGATATGTGGAATACGTTGTGCACTTCTTCCAATGATGGTGGTAGTGCTAAACGATATGCCACTTCTCCGACTAGTTTGAGTATGTTGAACGGTCCAATAAATCTCGGACTGAGCTTTACCCTTCTTGCCAAAGCGAATTACTCCACGGTTTGGAGAGATCTTCAAGAACACAAGATATCCCGGCTGGAACTCCAGATGACGGTGCTTTACATCAGCCCAGTGCTTCTGTCTGTCTTGGGTTATGCACATTCTTTCCTTGATCGTGCGAACTACATTCTGTTAGTGATATATGCCCTAGAGGCCATTATTGTATAGTACTAGTTTGTATATTACATTTTGGAAGCTTGGGATATACGCGGATATTATAACAGTCTTGCTCAATATAGTAGTATGCTACTTGTTTTGTTTCTATCTTAATATGTGTATATATTTATTTTAACGTATCGCTAATACATATTGCTAGAGCCCTTAGAATCTTTGCTTGAGTACTAGCGTTGTGATGGCAGTCACACTAGTGGGGGTTGGGTAGTCTATAAGCACATCCTTATACAGGTCCCTAGTCATAGGATTATCAAGACAGGATATCGATACTCCAGAATAGACCAGTGTATATGTTTCTCATCCCAGCAAGGGAGATGGTCTGTCCCACAGCTATTAGTACGTCATACTGGAGATAGTATATGGGTGCACATTGGGTTATGAGTTATATTGGACGGACTCGTGAGGAACTGCTGGTTGGTACCATGCTTATCGTTAGGTAGCAGTTCCCAGGTGACATGAGTATAGTATAGTCCGTTGACTTGACATTGCTACTTCGTCTCGAGTGTGTTCCCATTGTTCTTAGATTATTACCCTACCACGGCTCATAGGAGTCGTGCAAACAGGTAGTAGTTGGGTGCAGTCCCGAAGCACTTAGAGGCAGTAGTGGTTAGATAGGATTCGTCTCTCCCGGTATTGGGGGTTGATATTGTGCAGTGTTCGGAAATCCATTACACAATGTCCCTGTCCAGGGCAAGCGAGATTTACTGGTAGGTACTCAAGTAGTTTCTCAAAGTGTTTTGGGTTCTACTCCGAAATGACTTATTGCGCTATTAGGGGTCTGACGGCTACCGTCCCTAGGCCCAGTATGCGATACTCTTAGATGAACAGACCGGACTGTATGGAGATTTTCATAGATTGGCTCAGTAGGAGTCGGATGAGTTTGCTCATCGGCTTTCTTATCGATAGATACCTGGGTAGCCATTACGTGCAGCAAGTACCGTTGACGTGCTTATGGTTAAACCCACTACCTGCATACTGTCGAGTCTTTAGAGTCACACACAGAGGGTTTCCCTGCTTCGACCGAAACGATGTAGAGGTCGTATGGTTTTACTACAGGGTTCGAACATATACGTGTACTTGTGCACGTATCATGTTCGGACAGATAATACTAGTGGGCTTTGGTTTAAGCTGGATCCTAGTATTAGATTATTGGATTAGTTTCGTCTCTTTGTATTCGTATTTTTCGGAATATGGATACGGGTAAGTATATACGATAAGGGGTATTCTTGTAATTTGTACAAGAGTGCTTCTAGAAGAAGACACCTCATTTCTTGTATAACCATTTAGATTAAATGGTTAATGAGGTGGAGGGATGGCGTGTGGATTCTCATTAAATGAAGCATGGCTACTTAGGGTGACTCATGGGGTGACTCATCTTATGACTATTGAAGCATGCTTGATATTTTTATTTATGAATTATTGTATGCTTTATTCATCACAAGAATTAGATATATTCATTTCATTATGATCTTCAACACTCTCTCTCCTCAAGAGCTCTCTTCTTCTTCCTCAAACCCTAATTGTCTCATGTCTTGAGAAACCTAGGGTTCTTAAGATTAAACAATCCATAATCACTCTATACATCCTCTAGGCTATGTAGTTTAGCGAACTAGGTACCCTAGTTCCCTCGATATTGAGGTTGGAGCTCAAACTATAGACTCTCGAGTGGATCGTCTTTGACTTAAGGAGGCCGACGATCAAGCGCGATCCGTACACTTCGAGGATCTTAAGACGAGGGGGAGGAGAATAAGAAGACCCGAAAGATATGAAACTAGGAGGTATAACTTTCTTCCGAGTAGTTAAATGTCATAGTAGTTTAGTTAGTTAGGGTTTAGTATCGATCTTGGAGTTTAGTCGGTGCTACGAAGCCCGTAAAAATTGTTTTTTGCATATTCCACCTCCCCGTGAACCCGAGGGGTGAGTGATATCGACTTACAGTGGTATCAGAGCCTATTAAACCTTAACTAGCTAGTTAGCAAGTAGTTAGAACTTCGATCGTCGAAAAAACCCGAAATCACAATTTTAAAAACCATGCTTGCTGTCGTTTTTTAAAACTGGTCTGAAATTTTTTCCACAGGCCTTAAAAATACGAGCAAGGTTTTTTAAGAATACAGAAGAAAAACGAGAACGTAACTCAGCAAGACCATCGTGGAAGCGTGGCAGAACAGTGTGTTTTGCCGCGGTTCCGCGGCCGAGTCGAGGCCAAGTTGCTCCAAGTTTCTTCTATGGGTCTATTATGTAGAATTATGATTTCTGGAATATTTGGTTTCTACCCAGATTGTTTGTATACTGGTTTGTATATTGGGTAGACACGGAAAATATGCTCGATCGAAATTCTAAAGTTCTTGGCTATCGGGTTTTCTGTGTTTGGATATATCTGTTCGTAAACTTCCGCCAATTGCTATACGTCGATTAGTTGGGGGTTGCACATATCTGTGATGTTGGTTTGTGTATATGGAATATTGGACCGTCGTGGATGAATAGTCGGGGAATGTGAGAAGATAGTTTTCTTTCTTTCATTCATGTAAATTTGTAAAGTGATGTAATATTCTTTTGTGGGGCACATCCGGGTTGAGGTTGTAGACACCGTTGTATTATTTCATTTACTGTTTTTTGCTCCTAGAATAGACCCAATGTGGGGTGCACAAATTACCAGGTTCTTGAGTGCCGAGTGGCCTACTCATTTTACTGAGAGAGGCTGCTTCACTTCGGGTATTTGGCGGGTAGTTTGCCGCACCCGTAGGGGTATAGGGTGGGGGTTTGGCTATTCATCACGACCGTAGAATCCGTCTTTCGTTATGGGTTTAAACGAAACGCGGAATTCCTAGTATATCCAGTATGTTCATCTGTGATCTAGAATGCCTATTATTGCGTGAGACGATTGGATATATATATAAATTATATAATAGACGTTGATTATATTTTGCACCCGCGCTAGTCCATCCCCGCTCAGCCGTTAGTTAAGTAACCTAATGGTGTATGACGGGACCCCGTGGCGAATGCAGATGGTATAAGCGTACGTTGCATTTTCGTTTCTTTCTGCAGTGATAGGTATAAATGATGGGACTGTATTAATTGATTAAAAACAAACCAAAGCTGAATCGTTGGAATAGTTTCAAAAACCGTTCAGTTTTTTCAAAAAGCAACTTTTAAATGTTGAACTTAAACCACTCCTTTAAAAGCTATCATGGTTCCTTCGATTATATCAAGTTCATTACGTTCACGGTTTCGCCAAAACCATTTGTAGCCCTTCGTCATTTCAAATAGGTATTCAGTAGTATTCAAGTTATGTATTTTGACTTTAGCCAAGGCATAGTGATTGGTAGCTGCTGGGTATTCATCTGTAGCATAGATAGATGCGTTGGTTTGGGACAGTCGTACTACTATTTTGGCCTTCGTCAAGGGTATGTACAGGTGGGTTCAAATTAACCTGGACAATAATGGGTAGAACTTGACTTGCGACTTATGATATGTTGTTCTTTGTCAAGGTCAGAAGAGCTTGGGAAAAAAATCCACATCGGGAGTTTCTAAGAAAATTGAAACCTGCTAGTGTTTCATACCATTTGGAGTGTGATGATTTTGGTAAGATTCCTTCAAGGTTGTTACATGATGATATTTGGATCCTGATCCTACTGTGAGTATCCACTACTCCTCGGGAGATTTTTTCACTAAACAATCAATGCTATAAACCAAGTAGGTGTCTTGAACGGTGTTAGCAGGGCTATGCCTCCAGGGAAAAGAGGTTATGTAATTAAGGAATTTGGAGAAAGCGTTGGAAAACCTCTCTCGAAATAACAATACCATCCTGGCCGAAAGGTTAAGCAAGAATTGTAGGGTGAGATTAATCCTGACTAATTCTTCTTTTATAGTTTGAGGAAGGATTCAAGAAACAGTGGGAGCCATCCTGTTTAGATAAACTAATAACCAATCTAAACTTGCAAGAGCATCATTCTAAGTGTTCTCTCTCTCTCTCTGTTCCCCTCCGAAAGACGACGCGACGGACGTCTTGTCTGAGATTCGGGGTAGATGCTAATTGGTGCTATCCGTCCACCTCTCCGAAGATGCCAAGTTGATTTATGGAAACATGTATCGAAGGTTTAAACGGATGCGTCCGATGTAGCAGACTTCGTCAGATTCTCCCTCGCTTGAGGGGTTTTTGATTGTGGGGACGCTCTTCCCTGCAGGCGCAAGCCCCTGCAGTTAATTACGCTACCGCATTGCGGTAACAACTTTCTCCTTCTCCAGATGATCACTTCGTGTCGTAGGTGTTTGTTTTATGTTTGGTTGCCCGTGGATTGTATACGGAGACTAAGTTATGTTGTCGCCCGTAGGGCGTGGACTAGTCCAAATCCGTATCTTTCTTAGATTTGGGTTTGGGGGTTGGGTTTAAGGATACGTTAGCCTCATTTGAGACTAAGATCAACTTAAACGTTTGTTAAGGATACGTTAGTCTAATTTTAGACTAAGATCAACTTAACGGGATCGTTTAGATCCAACAAGAGAGCAATTGGGGGGCTCTGTTGTTTAGTTTAATGACATTGCGGTCGATAGGTAATTTAAGGACATTGCGGTCCAATGTTAGTTTTAAGACGTTGCGGTCAAGGTTAAGGACATCATAGTCCGTGGATTTAAGGACTCCACAGTCCGGCGTTAGTTTTAAGACATCATGGTCAAGGTTAAGGACATCATAGTCCGTTGTTAGTTTTAAGACATCCCGGTCAAGGTTAAGGACATCATAGTCCGTGGATTTTAAGGACTCCACAGTCCGACATTAGTTTTAAAACATCACGGTCAAGGTTAAGGACATTATAGTACATGAGTTTAGGGACCCCACAGTCTGTATCAATGTGTGGTCATCGGGACCCGTCACCTCTTTGAAGACGTTGAGAAATTTCAACGCCAAGTATCAAAGGAGTGAAGAGATATACTCTTGAACCAAGGTAGATTAAATAATCTTTGGCCCAATTTGGAGCTAAGACCAATTAATTATATTATGAGCCTATTAGCCCAATTAAGTTTGAATTGAGGACTTATGGCCAGCTTGGGCTAAGTCCAATCATGTTTAGAATATTGGCCCTCTGTTGGTTCATATCCAATTGTAGGAGAGGTTTTGCCTCTACAAAATTAGCCAATTGGGCTAAAGCTAGTGTTAAACACTAAAGACCAACAGTGTTGAACACTAGAAATAAGATTAGCAAATTAGTGTTAAACTAAAAGATAATCAGTGTTAAACCCTGAAAATATAATCCCCCAAATTAGTGTCAAACACTAGCAAACAACAGTGTTAAACACTGGAAGTGAAGTTGTCAAATTAGTGTTAAACACAAAAAAAGTTTTGATTCTCAAATTAGTGTTAAACACTAACATATAACAGTGTTAAACACTGGAAATAAGGTTTTTAAATTAGTGTTAAACACTAAAGCACATCAGTGTTAAACACTGCAAATAGGGTTTTCAAATTAGTGTTAAACACTAAGAAAATCAGTGTTAGACACTGGGAATAGAGTTTTCAAATTAGTGTTAGGCACTAAGAAGATCAGTGTTAAACACTGGGGACAAAGATCTCAGATTAGTGTTAAACACTAAGGAGAGAGAGGTCACGTGGTAGCACGTGAGAGCGCCCTAATTCCCCTTATTTTGTTCTGCCAAAAGTATTGAATACTTTGGAGCATCACGTGCTGTCACGTGATGGACATTTGGGTATTTGTCTGTAAAAGCTTTTGCCAAGGGGTCACGTGGTAACACGTGAGAGCGTCCATAGCTTCTGTTTCTTTTGCTTTTTCTTTGTGTGCTTCAGGGGTCACGTGGGGCACGTGAGGTGTTGCCTCAAAGCTGTTTTCTGTGGATCTTTACAGGGGTCACGTGGTAGCACGTGACTCTGGTTCTTTGCATGTTTGAAGATCTCTTTATCATTTTAAGAATTAAATTCTTCATAGGGTTAAACTCTAGCAATAAACTTTAGAGGAATTAAATTCCTATTTTCTTCTGAAGAATTATATTCTTAGATAGGGTTAAACCCTGGTTTCTTTTCTGTAGGAATTAAATTCCCCATATATGTAAAGAATTAAATTCTGGCATAGGGTGAAACCCTAATTTCTTTTCTTAAGGGAATTAAATTCCTGTGGGTTTGAGAGGATTAAGTTCTCAATTAAGGTTAAACCCTAGCTCTGTCCATTTTGAAGGAATCAAATTCCTGTAATATAGGGTTAACCCTAATTTTATCTCAAAGGAATTAAATTCCTATAATTCTGTGAGAATTAAATTCTCAAAACTCAATTCCTCCTCTATATTTTAGATCTGCATGACAGGATCTCAACCCAATGAGAATTAAATTCTCAATTCATGGGGAGATGTGCACTTTGCAGATCCTCCACCAGAGAAAGAACTAAGTTCTTTTCTTTATATAAGAGTTAAACTCTTTTGAGAATTCAATTCTCTTTTGAAGCCTCTCTTTTCTTACCTAGGGTTTTTCTTTTACAGAGAATCAAATTCTTCCTTCTGAATTTTCAAGATTCCAAGGCTCTCTATCTCTCCCCCCCCCTTTTCTCTCTTTTTTGGCTCCTATTTATAGGAGAAGGAAAAGAATCAATCTGTTTTAGTGAATTTTTTATTGAAAAATTTGATTTGTTTATTGAGAGATTTGATTTATCTTCATAATTAATCTGGGCCTTTAGATTATTAGGTGAATTTTATTCACCATTGGATTTTAAATCCAAAAATATATATTTGTTATTTCGGTTAGATTTAGGGGGGAATCTTTCCATGTCCAAGATTTTTCCATAACTTGGTGATATTTAATCACCTTCAGATTCTTGATCCAGCGGTTTCAGATAATTCTTCACCATTTTGGAAAGATTTGAATGATCTCTCCTCAGAATTTAATTCTGTTAAAGAATAAGGCTTTTAAAGCCGGTCACGTATGGCCACGTGACCCCTGGTCACGTGTAAGCACGTGACCCTTAGAATGGGCTTTTCTTCTTCTGCGCTCTGTTCTCTGGCCGCTGCATAACCATCACGTGCCAACACGTGACCACTGGTCACGTGTGAGCACGTGATGCCTCTTCTGAAGCTTTTTCCTGATTTTTAATTAGGGAACAAATGCCTCCACAGCGTTGTTCTCACGTGTCTGCACGTGAGTACAACGCTGTCACTTTTGTGACCATCGGATCTGCCTTGGGAGTAGGGTAGATGAAACGTTTTCCATCGCATCCTATAAATGGAAGGGTCTCTTCAGAAGCGCCTCCACTCTTCATCTTTTTCCTTTGATAACTTTTCTCTTGAGAATTTAATTCTCGTTCTCCAGAGCTTAGTTCTCTGCTTCAAACATTTTCCAGAGTTTAACTCTGCTGAAGGATTCCCTTTTCCTCAGGTAATGCTCTTGAACGAATGAAGAACTTTCACAGAAATCACCATGGGATTTTAAATCCACACCAAGGGTTTTCCCTTTAACAAGAACACACCTTCTTTTATCTTAGGTTCTTTAAATAGAAACATCTCTCAATCCTTAAACGACAGATCTCGCTAAGGTTTCTCTGGCCTTTAGGGGGCTAATGATGGCAGTTGTCTTTTTTCCATGGAATTTAATTCCTTTTCAGAAATATTTCTGAGAATTTAATTCTCCTTTTCAAAAGGAATTTAATTCCTTTGAAGAACTTAGTTCTTCCCAGAGAACTTCATGGGTTTTCCTTGCCCTGAGTTCTCTTTCTCAACCGGGAGGAAGAAGTTTGTAATGAATGTCCATGATTGTTATTTCAGGTATCATGGATGCCTATTTTTATGATCTTGATGAGATCATTTCTTACGGGAATATCCGTGCACTGAGCCGCAGCCAGAACCAGGAGCTCACCAACGCTCAATGTGCTGAGATCATGAGCCGCTTTGACGAGTACAATGGTCGGCTACTCCCTCACCGCTCTTCTCTTCTGAGACTCATCGTGCTGGCGATCTGGGAGGCGCTCCCTCTCTTTTGCACCGGCGTGCCGCTCAGGGCATTAGACGCCACCGAGGATAAGGTACATTCGGTGTACCTGATGAGCCTAATCTCGAAGAGGGGGCGAGACAACCTCATCGATCTCTTGCACCAGGCTTTTCAGCAGTCGGCCATACTTGCTGCCTATCGGAGGGTAGAAGACATTCGTGAGGACCCCGACGCTTGTGACCGCGAAAGAAAACATACTCGGATGGTTCGAAATGCTTGGAGGATCTTGGACAAAGACACATTTGAGTTTCTCAATCAATGCCCCGCGTCTGAGGTCTTGCCGTTGTAATCGTTTTTTTATTCTGCATGAACTTCTTAAAGTATGAATGATAAGTTTTATCGTGCCCTTCTATGTTTGCATGCCTTTTTCGCGGAATTTCATCATTTTTGCTATTGTTGCTGCTGATATGTTTAGTGTGTAAAGCACTATTTCACTTTTCAGTACACCTCAAGTTTGGTGCTCACGTGCTCCGCACGTGGGGTCCCTTTGATGGGGCTGTTTAATTTTTCATGCCATATTCTCTGTGTACAGCATTTAATACTAAAAAGGAGCCTTGGAAATAGTCCCATCTCCTTGATTTCCAATGCTTTCCTTTTTTTTTGGGTCTCGGAAATAGTCCCACTATGCAGGATTCTCCGTGCGCAGCATTTAATGGCCCTCTTTATAACCTGAGGCCATGGCCTTCTTTCTTCTTCACAGAGAAATTTATTCTCAATTTAGTGCGATTTATCTTGAGGAAACAACTGGGTGCCATGGCCTGCAACCGCCCTCATGCTCGTCGACAGCCATGGGAAGTTCCTATCGAGGAGATGATCCCCCGCTTTGCCGCACGATTGGTGGATCCCCTCCTTACCGACGACGAATGCGACTCAGCGGCATATGAACTCTCGATCCGCAGGGGGTCTCCCCTTCCAATGGGCTCCCTCTAGCTCCGGATGATTCTTGCTGCCGTGCTTGCCGACATCCCTCCTCACCCGGCGGAGATGACCCTGATGATGCTTGACGCGGCCGAAGAAAAGCTCGAGGGTTTTCACGAAGTGTGCCTGATTACTCAGGCTTTGAAGGATTGCTCGATTCACTTGTTGAGCCAAATAAGAGCCCGGCGGGCTATCATGTCTGCTTTTGCGGACGAACATGGCGCCAATCGGTAGGGAGCGACTCCTCGTGAGAACCGTCGCTTCGATGTGTTGGAGAAAGCAGAGAGAGAGATGGAGAATTCTGTTCTTTGTTTTGTTAACCCTTGTGCTACTGATCCCGTGTTCGGTGACCTTTTCCCGCTAGCGTAGTATATTCACATTAGTATTCGCATGCTTTATGTTGAATTTTTATGAGTGCTGGGTACTCGTATGTATGTCTCGCTTGCATAAATGAGCTTTGTATTCTTCCCATGAGAACTTTCTTTAATTGCGAACATTATCATTACGTTGTGTGCACATCAGAGCTTCGGGTATCATTTCTTTTTGAATATTCATATAGTTGCGAATGCATGCTTGATAGGATACACATTGAAAATTTTTCTTGTTGCTTCCCATACCACGTGATGTGCGTGCGCTTTAGATCAACTATTGCCGTAGAATGGAGGCTTGCTTATACGGTCTTGAGCGTACATGTCCTATTTCAAAGGCTGCGGCTGCGAAGGCGGGCTTGCGTGGTCTGATAGAGCGATGTGCGGTGAACTTGGTTTCGTGCAAGAAGATGTTTGGCTGCAAATTCTCGGAGAAGGGGCTGGCCTCTAAGGCGTTGAGCGAGCTTCAAACCAGCCTCACAGCCAAAGCCAACAAAGCGTATGAACTCTGGCGGGTACTTCAAGAGTCTATCAGAGAGGTGGTGGCTCTTGATAAAACTGCCGTGTTCACTCGCGAAAGGGTCGAGGCTCACAAGGCTACTGAGAAAGAGCTCGAAGGCCGGCTCGCCTCATATCAGGCCCAGCAGGCTCAGGCGGAGGCCCGTCTTCTGGCGATCGTGAATCATGAAGCTGTGGCTCAGCAAAAGAAGGATGAGCTAGCAAAATTGCTAAATCGCCCGCCGGCTTGAAAACTTGTATCTTTTCCTTTCTTTTTGTACATACTCATGAATGAGAGTATTTTCTTTTTGTTCTTTCATGAATTGTACTTTTTATCCATTTTGGTTTATGAATAAAAGACATATTTTTCTTCTCAATGGTGTGTCTCCTTTTTATTGAATGTGTTCTGCGGACAATTTATTCTTAGTCTCTTTGCAGGGCAGCGATGGCTTAGGATTCAGGGTTAAGATCTGCCTCCTAAGACTTTTGAGCTTTACGAGCCGTGAAGGTCTCATAAAGAGTTTTTCTCCCTACAGGTCGAGAGGATCCCGTAGGTGTAAGTTCTTCTTAAGAATCGTGAGGATTCTTAAGCGGGTTTTCCCTTGGGAGTCGTAAGGATCTCACAAGAGAGTTTTCTTCCCTACAGGTCGTGAGGACCCGCAATGTTGGGTGCGGTCGCCCTTATCCGTATTTCACGGGGTCAGGGGTTGCTTTGGGATGTTTTTCAAGGTACCGTAGTTTAAAGACATCGCGGTCAAGGTTAAGGACCTCATAGTCCGTGGGTTTAAGGACTCCACAGTCCAAGGTTAGTTTTAATACATCACGGTCAAGGTTAAGGACATCATAGTCCGTGGATTTAATGACTCCACATTCCAATGTTAGTTTTAAGACATCACGGTCAAGGTTAAGGACGTCATAGTCCGTGGGTTTAAGGACTCCACAGTCCAATGTTAGTTTTAAGACATCCCGGTCAAGGTTAAGGACATCGTAGTCCGTGGATTTAAGGACTCCACAGTCCGACGTGTGGTTACCGGGACCCGTCATCTTTTTGAAGACGTTGAGGAATTACAACGACGAATATCAAAGGAGTGAAGAGATGTACCCTTGAACCAAGGTAAATTCAGTCTAGAATCATGGTGGTTGATCGTTAGTTTTAAGACATTACGGTTGAGGTTAAGGACATCATAGTCCGTGGATTTTTAAGGACTCCACAGTCCGATGTTTGCTCTAGATGCTTCACACGGGTTCACTGCCATGTTCGGCGAGGACCAGGCTCCGCTCTGGACGTTTTCCACAGGGTCAAAGAGTGACGTTATCCGCGTTCCATGTGACCAGGAATTTTGCTCTGGATGCTTCACACGGGTTCACTGCCGTGTTCTGCGAGGACCAGGCTCCGCTCTGGATGCTTCACATGGGTTCACTGCCGTGCTCTGCGAGGACCAGGCTCCGCTCTGGATGTTTTCCACGGGGTCAAAGAGTGACGTTATCCGCGTTCCACGTGACCAGGAATTTTGCTCTGGATGCTTCCCACGGGTTCACTGCCGTGTTCTGCGAGGACCAGGCTCCGCTCTGGACGTTTTCCACGGGGTCAAAAAGTGACGTTATTCACGTTCCACGTGACCAGAAATTTTGCTCTGGATGCTTCCCACATGTTCACTGCCCTGTTCTGCGAGGACCAGGCTCCGCTCTGGACGTTTTCCACGGGGTCAAAGAGTGACGTTATCCGCGTTCCACGTGACCAGGAATTTTGCTCTGGATGCTTCCTACGGGTTCACTGCCGTGTTCTGCAAGGACCAGGCTCCGCTCTGGACGTTTTCCACGGGGTCAAAGAGTGATGTTATCCGCGTTCCACGTGACCAGGAATTTTGCTCTGGATGCTTCACACGGGTTCACTGCCGTGTTCTGCGAAGACCAGGCTCTGCTCTGGATGCTTCCCACGGGTTCACTGCCGTGCTCTGCGAGGACCAGGATCCTCTCTGGACGTTTTCTACGGGGTCAAAGAGTGACGTTATCCGCGTTCCACGTGATCAGGAATTTTGCTCTGGATGCTTCCCACGGGTTCACTGCCGTGTTCTGCGAGGACCAGGCTCCGCTCTGGACGTTTTCCACGGGGTCAAAGAGTGACGTTATCCGCGTTCCACATGACCAGGAATTTTTCTCGGGTTGCTTCACACGGGTTCACTGCCGTGTTCTGCGAGGACCAGGCTCCGCTCTGGATGCTTCCCACGGGTTCACTGCCGTGCTCTGCGAGGACCAGGATCCGCTCTGGACGTTTTCCACGGGGTCAAAGAGTGACGTTATCCGCGTTCCACGTGATCAGGAATTTTTCTCTGGATGCTTCCCACGGGTTCACTGCCGTGTTCTGTGAGGACCAGGCTCCGCTCTGGACGTTTTCCACGGGGTCAAAGAGTGACGTTATCCGCGTTCCACGTAACCAGGAATTTTGCTCTGGATGCTTCCGACGGGTTCACTGCCGTGTTCTGCGAGGACCAGGCTCCGCTCTGAACGTTTTCCACGGGGTCAAAGAGTGACGTTATCCGCGTTCTACGTGACCAGAAATTTTGTTGGTTGCATCCGCATTTCACGGAGTTGGGATTTGACTTTCGGTGATCTGTACATCGCCGAGTCATGGAATTGGGAATCGCCGCTGTTCCGCTTTGCTCGAGGTCGTATTTGCCGCAACGAGACAAATGTTGAGACGATCTCTAGGTTATTTGTGTCCCGTCGAGATTCGCCTTCTTCTTCTGATGAAACCTGGGGAGGAGGAGTGCGACTCCTTCTACGTTTGCGCCCCTGGATCGTATACAGGGATTGATGTAGCATCACCTGTAGGGCAGAAATTTCGTTTTTATTTTATTTCTTTTTCCGCGATGCTCTATCATTTCAGCTTTTATATCGCGAAGGTCGCGATTGCCCCATCATTTCGGCTATTTTTTGCGGTGCCCAATCATTTCGGCTATTTTATTTTTACTCGCTGCTTTTTATTGCAAGTTGCCCAATCATTTCAGCTATTTTTCATGCATACATTTTTACTTGCTGCTTTTTATTGCAAGTTGCCCCATCATTTCGGCTATTTCGTATGCATGTGTGGCTTGCTGGCTTTTCGCTGCAAGCTTGGATTTAGACACCGATTTTGGCTTCAGCATCGCTACGACTGGGATATTGCCAGGAGCGAATCATCATTTGTCTCTGTCGATGTCGAACAAAGGTGGATTAGTAAACAGGGTTACGGGTCCTGTCGACAAAGGCTATTGACTTCATGAGTCGTGAGGGTCCCACAAAGGTATTTCTCCCTACAAGTCGTGAGGATCTTGTAGGTGTGTTTTCTCCTTGGGAATCGTGAGGATTCCTAAGTGCATATTCTCTTGTAAGTCGTAAGGATCTTGCAAAAGGGTTTTCTCCTTATAAGTCGAGAGGACTTACAAGGGTTTTTCACTATATAAACATATCCCTAGTCACGGATGGGACTCGGTCAGGGAAATGTTTATTCGCGCCCGTGGATTGTATACAAGGGTCAGTATTGAGCCACTTGTAGGGCAATATCGAAGGTTATGGGGGGGAGGTTGCTTAAGAATAGGTTCGGATCTCTGTAACTTAAGACTCTCAAATTTTATGAGCCGTGAGGGTCCCATAAGAGAGTTTCTCCTTACGAGTCGTGAGGATCTCGCAAGTGTAATTTCTCCTTAAGAATCGTGAGAATTCCTAAGTGTGTTGCTCCCTTGTGAGTCGTAAGGATCTCACACGGGTGGTTTCTCCTTACAAGGTCGTGAGGACCTTGCAAGTGTCCTTTAACGAGGTTGCGCCCTTTCGGGTTTTCACAAATACTCGTCGGTAGCCCTGCTGTTTTTACTCACGGAGCCCTTTCGGGGTTTCATCCGTGCCCATTTCGCTTATGGACATACCGTTTTTATTTTTATTATATTTTTTTTTGTATCGGCTTTGAGACGCTGCAATCCACCACAGTTTATCGACATCTCGGTCAACGGCTAGTTTTAGGACATAGTGGTCCGTTGTTAGTTTAAGGATGTTTCGGTCCATTGTTGGTTTAAGGACATTTTGGTCCGTTGTTAGTTTAAGAACATTTCGGTCCGTTGTTAGTTTAAGGATGTTTCGGTCCGTTGTTATTTTAAGGACATTTCGGTCCGTTGTTAGTTTAAGGACGTTTCGGTCCGTTGTTGAAGAAGGCCGGTTACTACTTATAGAGTTCGGGCTTAGGAAGATAGCGAGCGGACATAGTCGTCTTCATCTATCATTGACCTAGGCCTTGACCCGTTAAGCGTAGTATTTCTTCAGGAAGCGACCTTTTATTGGCCTGAAAGGTCTTTCACCATGCATATCCATGAGTAGATACGCTCCACCCTGGTAGACCTAGTCTATGATGTACGGGCCTTCATAGTTTGGCTCGAATTTTCCCCGTTTGGCGCGATTGGGGATCATAGGTCTTTTGACCACTGGCACGAGTTCGCCTTGGCGGAATGTCCTCGGCCTAGTCAATCTTTCATATGAGCGCTTCATCTTTGCTTTGTAGGCCTCCAGATTTTGTTGCGCTATGAGCCGGGTTTCATCAAGGGCTTCAAGATCCTCAAGCCGAAGGTGAGCATTTTCTTCGTCCATCAGCTCGTAGTGTACTGCCACTCGTAGAGAAGGTAGCTCTATCTCGAGGGGGAGTACCGCTTCTGCACCGAATACCAACGCGTACGTCGTTGTGTTCGTGGCCGTCTTGAACGTAGTTCGATACGCCCAGAGAGCTTCTTGTAATCTCTCGTGCCAGTCCTTCTTATTTCGAGACACCGTCTTCTTCACAATCTTTGTCAAGGTTTTGTTGAAAGCCTCGGCTAGACCGTTAGCACGGGGATTATACACTGAGGAATATCTCCAGTCTATGTTGTGTTGTTGCGCGAAGCGGTTGATCTTGTGGCTTCTGTAGGCTGGCCCATTATCGGAGATAATCCGTCTTGGCGTTCCAAACCGGTAAATGACGTGCGTCTTGAAGAAATGGAGGATATTCTCCGTCTTCACTTCCCTCAACGGTACTGCTTCTGCCCATTTGGAGAAGTAATCAGTGGTCGCTAGGATGAAACGATGTCCCCTGGATGATGCTGGTTCGATAGGGCCGACTATGTCAGTTCCCCACATCTCGAATGGCCAGCTAGCCACCGTCGGATGTAGAGGATTTGGGTGCTGATGGATAAAGTCTCCATGAATCTGGAATGAGTGGCATTGCTTCGCATATTCGAGGCAGTCCTGAATCATCGTGGGCCAATAGTAGCCCATTCGTTTAATCTTCAACTTCATCTTCGGGCCTGCTTGGTAAGAACCGCAGAGTCCGTCGTGAACTTCCTGAACGACTCTTTTCACCGGCATCTCAACCACAGAGAATCAATGACCTCTTGTACAGAGTATTATTGACGAAGGCGAAGGATAGAGCTCGTTTCACAAGTTGATGTCTTGAGGACGCATCTTCAGGCGTTCGACGGGATTTGAAGTAGTCTATGAAGACTTCTCTCCAATCTTCAGCCTTTTCTTGGTCTTTTATTTGCATATCCATTTGCTCGGTTGCTTCCTTTTCCTCAGATGATTCCGGAGATATTTTTGCCAGTGTGAGGACCCGAAGGCTTTATACCACGATTCTGATGTCATTGAGGTTTTCATCAGCCAGTTCTTTAGCGAGCTTGGCTAACGCGTCCGCCTTGCTATTTTCCGCACGCGGTATGCTTTCCAGCATGTAGTAGGGAATTTGAGTCAGCAATCGCTGCACTCTGTCGCCATACTTCACCAGCTCTAGCTTACATGTTTGGTAGTCGCCGTTTACTTGGCTAACGACCAGTTGGGAGTCTCCATATATGAGGAGGTTTTCAATTCCTATGTCGATGGCGATCTCGAGACCTGCTATCAAAGCTTCATATTCGGCTTCATTGTTCGTCCTTGGCTCTGTCAAGGAGAAGGCGAATCGCATTATCCCCCCTTGTGGGGTTACGAAGATAAGGCCTACCCCTGATTTGATTATAGGGGTGCTTTGTTTGCGCTTTTTCACGGAAGACGCTCCATCAAAATAAAGTTCCCACCGGTTACCACCTCCGTCGATCGCATCAAACGCGTGTTTGTCAGGCAGTTCGCAATTCAAAGGGGAATCGGCCGGTATCGGATGCTCGGCGAGGAAGTCGGTGATGGCCTGGCCTTTCACTGCCTTAAGAGGCTGATAGGTTATCGAAAACTCCATTAAGAGCAGGGCCCATTTAGCGAGTCTTCCTGTCAATATGGCCTTCGACATTAAATATTTAAGGGGGTCCACCTTCGAAATGAGACATACTTCATGCGCCAACGTATAGTGCCTGAGCTTTGTTATCGCAAAGATCAGCGCCAGGCAGTGTTTTTCAATGGGGGAATAGTTGCCTTCTGCCCCCAGTAGAACCCGACTCAAGTAATAGAGAGCTCTTTCTTTCCCTTGGTCATTCTCTTGTGCCCATAATGCACCTAAGGAACCTTCGAAGGCAGTTGTATAAAGAATAAGAGGTTTTCCCTTGACTGGAGCAGCTAACACCGGCGGGTTCTGCAGGTACTGCTTGATCTCGTCTAGCGCGCCTTGGCATTTATGATCCCAGTCGAACGGGGTTCCCTTCTTCATCAGGTGATTGTAAGGGCGACACTTGCCTGAAAAGTTGGCTATGAATCGCCGGATGTACGCGAGCTTCCCTTGGAGAGACCGCAATTGTTTGAGAGTCCTTGGCGGTGGCATTTCCATGATCGCCTTGATTTTCGACGGATCTATCTCGATACCTCGGTGCCGGACAATGAACCCTAGGAACTTGCCTGAGGATACCCCGAACGCGCATTTGAGGGGGTTCATCTTCAAGTTGTATTGCCGAAGGCGTTGAAATACGGTCTTCAGATGCTCTAAGTGCTCCTCGTAAGATTTGCTTTTCACCACGAGATCGTCGATATAACATTCGACGATTTCATGTATGAGGTCATTGAAGATCTTAGTCATGGCCCTCTGATAGGTGGCACTGGCGTTCTTTAAACCGAAGGGCATAACTTTGTAGAAAAATATACCCAGAGGAGGCCGGAAAGCGGTGTGCTTCTGGTCTTCGGGATGCATCTTTATCTGATTGTATCCTGATGAGCCGTCCAAGAAAGAGAACACCTCGTGAGTGGACGTGTTATCTATCATCATCTCGGTGACTGGTACTGGGAAATCATCCTTCGGGCAGGCTTTATTGAGATCCCGAAAGTTTACACATATGCGCACAATCCCATTTTTCTTCATCACCGGAATGATGTTCGCGATCCAATCGGGATACTGAACTTCCTGGATAAACCCAGAGTCGATCAGCTTCTTAACTTCGGCATTAATGCTCATCTCAAGCTCGAGCCGCATTCTCCTCGGCGCTTGTTTAACTGGCTTGATGTTCGGGGATATTGCCAATTTATGCACGGCGATTTCTGTGTCTAGTCCTGGCATTTCGGAATAGTTCCACGTGAAGCAATCTCTATATTGCATAAGCACGTCTTTTAACGCAGCCACCCTTTCTTCAGATAGCAACTCGCTGACGAATGTCGGTCGTGGGTCATTCGCCGTCCCCAACTCAATTTTCTTAAGGTTATCTGCAGTAGTATGTATTCCATCCTCCAGCTCTTTCGGTGCTGGTGGAAATTCTGATATGACCTCGTCGTTGCTGTTTTCGAAGTACCAGGGAAGGTCATCTATATTCTCGGGCTCTTCTTTTGATATCGTTATCATGTAACAATTACGAGCTCGCTTCGAAGATCGATGTGGGTCTCGTTCTGCTTTCGTGGCTTTGGGTTCATGCTTCGCGGCGGTGTTACCCTCCAACTGCTGGATAGAGCGAACTTGCCGAGCTGATATTGGTCTTCGACCCAGTTCTTGAAGGTGAAGCAGTCTTCGAGAGGGTGTCCTACTGCTCGGTGATAAGAGCGATAGTCTGGATGAGAGACCTCGTTGGCTTGCTCAGGGTGCTTGGACTCCGGAAGTGTAATCATTTGATGTTTTATAGCGAGGTCAAGTATCTTCCGTGTTTTATTCTGAGGAAAAGAGTACGCCTGACTCATCTTCTTCATAAGGGACAAATTCGGACAACTCGATTTCCGATCGCGTGACTTCTTGGTCCCACTTTGTCGCTGTCGAACGCCTTTTCTGCTCTTTGACTTGTTTCTGCCTCTGCGTCGGGCCTTTTGCACCACAGGTTGACAGGGAGGAGCATTTTCATCTTTTGCAGCCTGTTGAAGGAGGCGTTGCGTCCTGGCTTTCTCATAGATGGCCATTTTGCGATTATGGTCATCTCGAACCTTTTGACCCGCTTTCCTGATAAGCTTATCCATTTGCTCTTCAAATGACGGGCTCGGCATTTTGATTGCAGGATTTTGTTTTGGTTCGGGGTCAGCGTTTTCTGACAGAGCGTCCCCTTCTTCCTCGAAGTCATATATGAGGTACCTAGCGCGTACTCGTTCCCGTTTCCTAGATTTCACATATCCAAGCCCGAACGTTTCCATTCTCCCATTGGGCAGCTTGCGCTGAGTCCCAGGGACATCCCAAATCCTGTTGTAGAACCGAGCTTGTCGGACAGTCTGTTTTAAGGGTACCCCTTGGCGCTTCAATAGCCTTTTTAGTCCATTCGTATAATATCTGGGCAAATGGATGGGTTGGAGCCTGTCAAGTGTAGAATCCGTGCCGTGCCAGATTTCTTTCCCCGCTCTTGTTTCCGTGGATCGGTAGAATAGGATCGCCTTTTCGCCTTTTTGTTTGGGAGGGACGTAAAATGTCTGCAGGTCTTGCACATTGTAAGCTTCAAGTGCGTCAAGATCTTTGTAGTGCTCCCGCGGAATCATGGTGATTTGCAAACTCTGATCATCACCAGGGAATTCTTGTATTGGCGGCCGACTGGAGAACACAGCATTAACCTCATCTTCCGAATCGCTTCCGAAGATCAATATGGGGGCGTACGTTCCCGGGTTGTTGCGTCTAGACGGCCCAGCGTAAACTATCTCTTCTTCGTCTTCGTTATCACTCCCGAAAACAGGAATGGTGGCGGCAGCTTTGTTCTCCTGTTTGCGACACCTCTCCGTGTCCTCGAAATCTGGCAAAAAGTACTTTGCATTTTCGTACTTGCAGACTTCATTCACGGAGAACGGGTTCATCTCACTTGTTACGGTATACTCGAGACCATCTTTGAAATACTTCATACATTGATGCTGCGTAGAAGGGATGATGTTGTACTCGTGTAACCAGGGACGACCGAGCAAAGCATTGTAGCAGGTCTTGGCGTCAATGATGTGAAACTTAATGTCCGTGACGGGTAGTCCGAAGCGTAATGTTAGTATTACAGATCCGAGAGTCCGTAACAACTGGGAGTCAAAACCGGAGATGGTAATTTTATCACGAGCGAGGTGCTGAACGCTCATGCAGATTTCTTTCAACACCCGAACATTAAGGAGATTGACGAAGGACCCATTATCAACCAGGATTTTGCCTATCCTGATATCATGGCAGTATCCAGAGACATATAGGGGACGGTTGTGGTCGCACGTCCCAAGGAGAAGGTCCTTATCACCGAACGTGACATCGGCTGTGTGCACTTCTTCCAGTTCATCTTTCATCCCTTCTTCGGCGAGGAAGGCTTGGAATTGCTCGAGCTCTTGTAGCGCCCTGATTAATGAATCTCTCGCTTCTTTTGATAATAATAGGGCGTCAAGAATGCTGAGCTGCGAGGGTAGCTTCTTCAGGTGCGCTAGGATGTTATAGTCCACCTTACTCCTCTTGGGCGGGTCCTTGGCAGTTAGCTCTTTCATGACTTGGTCGTCTAAGGCGATATCCTCAGCGACCTTTTCCTTTCCCTTATCTTTTCTAGTTGCGGGTCCGAGATTCTTTTCTGAGAGCGTGCGATTGCGCAGCTGAATGTTTTCGCAGGTCTCTGGTTCTTCCTCTTTCCCTAAGGCAGATTCTTTAAAGAGAGGGCCCAGAGCCATTTTCTCATCAGAGTCGCTCCCAAAGGTGAGAACTTGTGATCCTCCGGTGTTGACCGTGTAACAGTTGCCGGTAGTTCTTTTGTGCATGTCGGTTGTACTTCTCTGCTCCCGACGAGTCCTGCGTTTCATTCGCTTAAAATGTTGCCGGTGGGCAACATATCCCTGCCACCATATCTTAAACGCGTCGCATTCCTCAGTGGGGTGTGAAATCTTCCGATGATATGAGCAGTAATTAGGGTGCGTCTCCGTCCCATTGAGCGTGCTTTCTCCCGAGGGTGGTAGCTTCATTCCCATTGACATGGTTTTGGCAAAACTTTTCCTCGTCTTGAATATGTTTTTATCCGCATCGGATGTCTTTTGATCTGGCGGGAGTGCTTCGACTCTTTCGTTTAGTCGCCTGCGTTTGGCTCCTTCTGATGCGGCCATCTCACGCTCCCGATCGGCTTTACTTTTCAAACGAATCTCGTCTAGAAAGGCGTCGATCATTTCGTCGGTCGGCCACACAAATTCTGGTTCAGGCTGTGCCCTTAGTTTCTCAATGCCAGGAGTTTTTTCATCGTCCGTAAACGAGTGGGAGATCACATGACAACTCGCCACATATCCCTCGGATTCATCCGACGAGCTTTCTCCATTATCTTCCTCCTGAAAGACGTGGTTGAGGAACTCTTGGAGTGTGATGGGAGTCCGCACATTTTGATTGTACTCCTCCAGCGCGTCAATCTGTTTCTACAAGTCCGTGCGCTTGTCTCCAGGCTTCACGGGCTTCTTGGATTTCTTCTTCTTTTTCTTTGCAGATTTTGATGGCTGGTTGTGAGTGCTCGGGTCATCACCACCGATCTTTGGAGTTGGGCGTGGCTTCAGCATCCCTTCAATGATCTAGGGTTCCAGCGGGTTTTTCCACCTGATCGCCTGGTATGTTTGGAGATCATTCAATATTCTTTTGGTTTTTGCAGAAAGCACGATTTCCCATGGAGCTTCTTCAATGAAAGAGCAAGTTGCCCCCGGTGCGTCCATCTTCTTAGGAGTGTGCGGCTGTGGCGGGTTCACCTTCCACTTCTCGGACAGCGCAAACTTGCCCTGTAGGTATTGATCTTCAATCCATCCTTTGAAGACGAAGCAATCCTCAATCAGATGGCTTACCGTTTAATGGTAAGGGCAATAATTGAGGTTATTCATCTCACTGGGTTGGGGCGATCGCCTTGGGTTTGGCAAGTTAATAAGCCTGTTGCGTACCGCCAGCTCGAATAGCCTCTTCGTCTTATCCTGCGGGAATGAGTAGGGGCGCTTCATTTTCTCATTATAATACCGCCGTCTTTCTTCCAGTTGATCCGCCAGCTTTAGGGCACTAGGTTGCTGCTGGGCGTTCGCAACGAAGGTTGCCTTCCCTTTACCCTTGTTATTCCGAGATTCCGGCTTCGGGGGAGACGGTCTGTGACCCATCTGGTCCATCTGGGCCAACTTGTCGATCAAAGCCTGGAACGTGGTTGGCTTAAAGAACATCATGAACTGTGAGATAGTTGCATGAGGATCTAGGGTACCCACGAACATACCCACCGCGGGCGCTTCCTCAATGCGTTGTTCGCATTTCGACCACAAGTTTCGCCAGCGTATAGCGTACTGGACCCACGTCTCGCCTGGTTTCACCTTGGCATTAATCAATGCTGTTATTGGGGTGTGTTCGCTGGCGCTTGCGAAACGTTGGGTAAACAACAACTCCATTTCAGCAAATGTCTTAATAGAGTCGTTTGGGAGCTCGGAGTACCATTCGAACGCCGTTTCCGACAAGCTGCCGACGAACTGGCGGAGCAGGAGCTTATCATCGCAGCCGGTGTTACCACAAAGAGCCCTGAACTGGGCAACATGTTGATGGGGATTGCCAGTCCCCTTGTAGACGTGAAATTTCGGGATTTTGTAGCCCGGCGGGTATTTGATCTGATCATACCAGCTCGGATATGGTCGTCCCGTTCTGACAACTTGACCGGCTGCCTCAGTCGCCTGGTGAACCCGTATCTGCTGAGCTATATATTCGTCCAAGTCAGCTTTGGAGATTGTCTCCTCCTTGGCTGTTGATAGAGCCGGTAGAGGATTTGACGTTTCTCTCCTGTCATCTTCAAGGACGATCGGAGAATTTTCAGCAGGAGGATCTTGTTGGATCATCATACCCACCATGTCCTGGAACAGAAGGGCCATTCGCTTTATATTGGCTGCTTGTTCCGCAGCCTCTTTATCCTTCTTTTCCAGTATCCTGCGAAGGAATTCAGCGTCAGTTTCCTGCTCCTGGTGTTGATCCGAGGATGCTTCGGGCTTTCTTTTGGCCCAGTGAGTGCGGCCATCGCGTTCATCATTTCTTGGAGCTTCTGCTGCTACTCCTGAGCTTTAGTCACCGATCGCGTGAGCGGTCGATGACCTATAGATGTACGGCTGTCCTCCTTCCCGGATGCTATGTAAACGGTATGCACCACCATGCCCCCAGACTTAGGGCGTTTAGGCTTACTGTCTTTGACAATAGCTGTAGGCATAGAGACCTTCTCCGGCCTTCCTCTCTTTTGAGTAGTCGACGTGGAGGGAGCCGTTGCAGTAGGCAACCAACTGGTTGTCGTCCTTTGTGATTTGACAGGACGATTCTTTTCTTCCTGAACTTTCATCTTCTTCTGCCGGTGAGGGTGGTCTTGAATGATTACCGAGTCCTGAACCTTCGCCAGACCTTGTAAATTTTGGAGGACAGGCGTTGAGGGGGCTGCTCTGGCTTCGCTTCTGTATCACTCTCCGCAGGTGGAGGAGATCTTTTCAATGTGGCAGTCGAAGAGTTCTTGCGTACACTCCTCAGCGGTTCAAAGCTGTTCTCAGTCGGAACAGCATCATTAACTTCCACCATTGGAGCCGGTGGAGTTAGTCCTGAGGGGGAGTTGCCCCCGGCCTTCCTTACTCGGCGCCAGTGGCGACGTCGAACGTGTCGAGCCGTTGGAGCTGGTCCGGCGATAGGGATGGTTTTGTCTTGCCCCCTATCTGGATGAGACGCAGCTGGTGCCAGCCTCTTGAAGACTGATGTCTTTTGAGTGGCGGTGTCCAATCTGTCAAAGACAGACCCTCGAGCAGGAACGGGAGCCATAATAGTCAGCCTTGAAAAGACCGACTCTTTAGCAGAGGAAGCCGTCTTGACGACTTCAGGAATGGAGATGGCTATCTTCCTCGCGATGGCCACGTTAGGAGTCATGGGCTTTTCGGCAGGCCCATCAGGGTTCAGGTTCAGCCTGGTAAAGGCCGAGGCTGCCGGCTTGGCGTTGGACGACCCGTTGAGAGGGGCCGTGGTAGCAGTGAGCCGATCGAAGACCGACTTCTTTTGCGCTTCCGGTGCGGGCACTGGAATGGTGAAGCTTGCAGGCGGGAGCATGGTCCCGAAGAACAGACCGGTGGTGGCCTGAGTCACCTGTTCCACGGGCATGGCAAGGATGGAGGCCGCTTGAAGCCCATAGGCTATACCCCCAGGTGAGGCGGAGCGTCTGTTGCACTTGCATTTCGAGCAGCTCGAGCAGTTGGATACCATTGATGCTTGATTTCTGCGCAAGGCAAAAGTCCAAATCTTAGTAACTTGAAATCCAAAGGCAACCATTAACAAACCGCGATTCATTCGCGAAGACGACACACGAAGTGTGGAGTGGAAAGAGGAAAAGGTCCCACCGGGCTTGCCAGAATCTATTCCCCTCTGAAAGACGGCGCGACGGACGTCTTGCCTGAGATTCGGGGCAGATGCTAATTGGTGCTATCCGTCCACCTCTCCGAAGATGCCTAGTTGATTTATGGAAACATGTATCGAAGGTTTAAATGGATGCGTCCGATATAGCAGACTTCGTCAGATTCCCCCTCGCTTGAGGGGGTTTTGATTGTGGGGACGCTCTTCCCTACAGGCGCAAGCCCCTGCAGTTAATTACGCTACCGCATTACGGTAACAACTTTCTCCTTCTCCAGATGATCACTTCGTATCGTGGGTGTTTGTTTTATGTTTAGTTGCCCGTGGATTGTATACGGAGACTAAGTTATGTTGTCGCCCGTAGGGCGTGGACTAGTCCAAATCCGTATCTTTCTTAGATTTGGGTTTGGGGTTGGGTTTAAGGATACGTTAGCCTCATTTGAGACTAAGATTAACTTAAACGTTTGTTAAGGATACGTTAGTCTAATTTTAGACTAAGATCAACTTAACGGGATCATTTAGAGAGCAATTGGGGGGCTCTGTTGTTTAGTTTAATGACATTGCGGTCGATAGATAGTTTAAGGACATTGCGGTCCAATATTAGTTTTAAGACGTTGCGGTCAAGGTTAAGGACATCATAGTCCGTGGATTTAAGGACTCCACAGTCCGGCGTTAGTTTTAAGACATCACGGTCAAGGTTAAGGACATCATAGTCCGTTGTTAGTTTTAAGACATCCCGGTCAAGGTTAAGGACATCATAGTCCATGGATTTTAAGGACTCCACAGTCCGACATTAGTTTTAAGACATCACTGTCAAGGTTAAGGACATCATAGTCCATGAGTTTAAGGACCTCACAGTCCGTATCAATGTGTGTTCATCGGGACCCGTCACCTCTTTGAAGATGTTGAGGAATTACAACGCCAAGTATCAAAAGAGTAAAGAGATGTACCCTTGAACCAAGGTAGATTAAATAATCTTTGGCCCAATTTGGAGCTAAGAACAATTAATTATATTATGAGCCCATTAGCCCAATTAAGTTTGAATTGAGGACTTATGGCCAGCTTGGGCTAAGTCCAATCTTGTTTAGAATATTGGCCCTCTGTTGTTCATATCCAATTGCAGGAGAGGCTTTGCCTCTAGAAAATTAGCCAATTGGGCTAAAACTAGTGTTAAACACTAAAGACCAACAGTGTTGAATACTGGAAATAAGATTAGCAAATTAGTGTTAAACACTAAAAGATAATCAGTGTTAAACCCTGAAAATATAATCCCCAAATTAGTGTCAAACACTAGCAAACAACAGTGTTAAACACTGGAAGTGAAGTTGTCAAATTAGTGTTAAACACAAAAAAAGTTGTGATTCTCAAATTAGTGTTAAACACTAACATATAACAGTATTAAACACTGGAAATAAGGTTTTCAAATTAGTGTTAAACACTAAAGCACATCAGTATTAAACACTGCAAATAGGGTTTTCAAATTAGTGCTAAACACTAAGAAAATCAGTGTTAGACACTGGGAATAGAGTTTTCAAATTAGTGTTAGGCACTAAGAAGATCAGTGTTAAACACTGGGGACAAAAATCTCAGATTAGTGTTAAACACTAAGGAGAGAGAGGTCACGTGGTAGCACGTGAGAGCGTCCTGATTCCCCTTATTTTGTTCTGCCAAAAGTATTGAATACTTTGGAGCATTTCGTGCTGTCACGTGATGGGCATTTGGGTATTAATCTGTAATAGCTTTTGCCAAGGGGTCACGTGGTAACACGTGAGAGCGCCTAGTGCTTCTGCTTCTTTTGCTTTTTCTTTGTGTGCTTCAGGGGTCACGTGGGGCACGTGAGGCGTTGCCTTAAAGCTGTTTTCTGTGGATCTTTACAGGGGTCACGTAGTAGCACGTGACTCTGGTTCTTTGCATGTTTGAAGATCTCTTTATCTTTTTAAGAATTAAATTCTTCATAGGGTTAAACCCTTCCAATAAACTTTAGAGGAATTAAATTCCTATTTTCTTCTGAAGAATTATATTCTTAGATAGGGTTAAACCCTAGTTTGTTTTCTGTAGGAATTAAATTCCCCATATATGTAAAGAATTAAATTCTGGCATAGGGTGAAACCCTAATTTCTTTTCTTAAGGGAATTAAATTCCTGTGGGTTTGAGAGGATTAAGTTCTCAATTAAGGTTAAACCCTAGCTCTGTCCATTTTGAAGGAATCAAATTCCTGTAATATAGGGTTAACCCTAATTTTATCTCAAAGGAATTAAATTCCTATAATTCTGTGAGAATTAAATTCTCAAAACTCAATTTCTCCTCTATGTTTTAGATCTGCATGGCAGGATCTCAACCCAATGAGAATTAAATTCTCAATTCATGGGGAGATGTGCACTTTGCAGATCCTCCACCAGAGAAAGAACTAAGTTCTTTTCTTTATATAAGAGTTAAACTCTTTTGAGAATTCAATTCTCTTTTGAAGCCTCTCTTTTCTTACCTAGGGTTTTTCTTTTGCAGAGAATTAAATTCTTCCTTCTGAATTTTCAAGATTCCAAGGCTCTCCATCTCTCCCTCCCCCTTTTCTCTCTTTTTTGGCTCCTATTTATAGGAGAAGGAAAAGAATCATTCTGTTTTAGTGAATTTTTCATTGAAAGATTTGATTTGTTTATTGAGAGATTTGATTTATCTTCATCATTAATCTGGGCCTTTAGATTATTAGGTGAATTTTATTCACCATTGGATTTTAAATCCAAAGATATCTATTTGTTATTTCGGTTAGATTTAGGGGGGAATCTTTCCATGTCCAAGATTTTTCCATAACTTGGTGATATTTAATCACCTTCAGATTCTTGATCCAGCGGTTTCAGATAATTCTTCTCCATTTTGGAAAGATTTGAATGATCTCTCCTCAGAATTTAATTCTGTTAAAGAATAAGGCTTTTAAAGCCGGTCACGTGTGGCCACGTGACCCCTGGTCACGTGTAAGCACGTGACCCCTGGAATGGGCTTTTCTTCTTCTGCGCTCTGTTCTTTGGCCGCTGCTTAACCATCACGTGCTAACACGTGACCACTGGTCACGTGTGAGCACGTGATGCCTCTACTGAAGCCTTTTCCTGATTTTTAATCAGGGAACACTCTCTCTTGACTGCAGCGACGAAAATGACCGGGCTTAGATTACTGCTAGATAATAAATTCACTGGGTTAAACTATTATGATTGGCTAAGTTATGTCCAGATGGCCATTACCTATGACAAGCTGGGATACCTCTTTACTACCAAAACCCCCGCCGTCCCAGGTCCAGATTCCGGCATCGCGGATATTGATATCCGTAAGACATGGGAAAAAGACAGTGTGAGAGCCAAGTGCCTCGTGTTAGCCTCAATGGATTATGAACACCAGAGGCAGCACGAGAAGATGGACTTAGCTTCCATCTTCCTCCATACCAAAGAATTATATGGAGAGCAATCTCGTAGCGCAAGATATGAGACCTCGAAGGAATTGTTTCAGGTGAGGTTAGCTGTCGGGTCATCTGTAGGGGGGCCACGTCCTTACGATGATTAGCTATATTAAAGAGCTCGCGGACCTTGGGACCATGTTGGAGAACGAGTTATATACTGACTTGATTCTACAGTCTCTCCCCTCTACTTACGCCCAGTTTATCTTGAATTTCAACATTCAAGGGAAGGAAGTTTCACTTTCAGAACTCCTCGACATGTTGAAGAGCACTGAGGGCACCCCGCAGGAATCCAGAGAGACACCTGCTATGCTCATCTTCCTCTTCTAGATCCGAGGCGAAAGCCAAAGGAGAGAAGAAGAATGCCTCCACCAAGCCGGTAGGCGGTGTCAGTAAGACAGAGGGAAACGACTGGGTAAAAGTTTCGGGGCTAATATTAGGAAAGGAGGAATGTTTCTATTGTCACAGGAAAGGGCATTGGCAAGAGGACTACATGGCTTGGAAAGCCAGAAACCAGGATTCGAAGCACACGTCGTGGCTTCGGTTTCGGGTATGTTTATGATTGAAAAGTGTCTGTCAATAAACCCTACTTTCTGGGTACTAGATACCGGATCAGGATCTCATATCTGTAATTCATTACAGCCTCTGAAAAACCGTAGAGTTATTAAGACATGTGATATGACTATCAGGGTTGCTAATAGAATGAGCGCGGACGCTGTATCTGTAGGGGAATTGAAAGTGTACGTTAGCACCACCATGAGGTCCATGCAACATCAAACATGCCGTTTTAAAATTTTTAGGGTGCTAATACTTAACAAGATCTTTAGCTAGATGATTAGGGTTTTAGTTAGATATTAAGAAAATTATAAGAAGTGAAGATGGCTATACCCTCGTAGATCGAGTCCTTCACTTCACATGCTCCATGTAGTAGTCCTGCGACTCCACTAGGCTCCACTTGAGGATTTGGACGAGCTTCCTCCGATGACCATCATGTAGAAGATGATCCACGCGAAGTCCCTCCAACTCAAACTACCTCTACACTAAACTCTTTAGCGTAGGAAACACGTTACACTCGATTGCTAGTCAAGTGTAGGTTGGTGAAGTAGGGATGTTAAAGCTCACAAGTTTGTGTTCAAGCTTCATGGTTCAAATCACATGTGAGGGTTGAAGCTTGAACCATAGCAATGAGGAAGATGAAGAAGCTAGAGATCAACCATGAGAGCAACTCAAGAAAATGGCTAAGTGTTGAGAATGAATTAAGAAATTAATGGCAACTCTTGACCCCTCACTCATTCAAGCATGGAATTAGCAATATAAAATTGCAACCATGCTTGAATAGTTAGTCAAGATGAATAAAATAACATAAAGCCCATGCTTGAAACCATGCTCCCATTGTCCACCTCTTTTCTATTTTTCTCAAAAATAGAAATTCAAGCATGTTCCCCTCCGAACGGCGGCCGAGACGCGGGACGTCTCACCAGAGGTTCAGGACAGATGCTAATTGGTGCTATCCGTCCATCTCTCCGAAGATTCCAAGTTGATTTATGGCACCGTGTATCAAAGGTCTGAACGGATGCGTCCGATGTAGCAGACTTCGTCAGATTCCCCCTCGCTTGAGGGGTTTTTTGATTGTGGGGACGCTCTTCCCTGCAGGCGCAAGCCCCTGCAGTTAATTACGCTACCGCGTCGCGGTAACAACTTTCTCCTTCTCCAGATGGTCACTTCGTGTCGTGTGTGTTTATTTTATGTTTTGTTGCCCGTGGATTGTTTACGGAGACCGAGTTATGTCGTCGCCCGTAGGGCGTAGACTAGTCCAAATCCGTATTATCTTAGATTTGGGTTTGGGGGTTTGGTTTGAGGATACGTTAGCCATATTTAAGGCCAAGATCAACTCAAACGTTTGTTAAGGATACGTTAGTCTAACCTGAGACTAAGATCAACTTAACGGGACCGTTTAGATCCGACAAAAGAGCGTTTGGGGGCTCGATTGTTCCAGTTTAGGGACATGGTGGTCCATTGTATGTATGGCCGTCGGGACCCGTCACCTCTCTGACGTCGTTGAAGGATTACAACGACAGATGTCAGAGGAGTTCAGAGATGTACCCTCGAACCAAAGTAGATTGGGGGGATCTATAGTCCAATTTGGGACTAAAGTCTGTTTGAAGGTTTAAGAATGCGTTAGCCATATTTAAGGCTACGATCAACTTAAACGGGATCGTTTAGATCCGACAAAAGAGCATTTGGAGGCTCTATTGTTCCAGTTTAGGGACATAGTGGTCCAATGCCAGTTTAGGGACATGGTGGTCCAAGTTCCAGTTTAGGGACATAGTGGTCCGTTGAATGTATGGCCGTCGGGACCCGTCACCTCTCTGACGACGTTGAAGGATTACAACGACAGGTGTCAGAGGAGTTCCGAGATGTACCCTTGGACCAAAGTTGGTTGGATGATCCATAGTCCAATTTGGGACTAAAGTCTGTTTGAAGGTTTAAGGATACGTTAGCCATATTTGAGGCTAAGATCAACTTAAACGGTTGTTACGGATACGTTAGTCCAGTTTGGGACTAAGATCGACTTAACGGGATGGTTTAGATCCGACAAAAGAGCATTTGGGGGCTCTATTGTTCCAGTTTAGGGACATGGTGGTCCATCGTTAGTTTAAAGACATTGCGGTCCATGGGTAGTTTAAGGACATTACGGTCCATTGAATGTATGGCCGTCGGGACCCGTCACCTCTCTGACGACGTTGAAGGATTACAACGACAAATATCAGAGGAGTTCATAGATGTACCTAAACCAATGAGTTGGTTGAAAAAGCAGATGTGCTCAGTTCAAGATGATTTGAGGACTTATGGCCAGTTTGGGCTAAGTCCAATTATGTTTGAAATATTGGCCCTCTGTTGGTCCATTGAAGGAGAGGCTTTGCCTCTAGAAACTTAGCCAATTGGGCTAAAGCTAGTGTTAAACACTAAAGACCAACAGTGTTGAACACTGGGAATAAGATTAGCAAGTTAGTGTTAAACACTAAAAGATAATCAGTGTTAAACACTGGGAACAGAGTTTTCAAATTAGTGTTAAACACTAAGCAAATCAGTGTTAAACACTGCCAATAGAGTTTTCCAAATTAGTGTTAAACACTAAGAAAATCAGTGTTAAACACCGAGGACAAAGTCTTCAGATTAGTGTTAAACACTAAGGAGAGAGGGGTCACGTGTGGACACGTGAGAGCGTCCTGATTCCCTTTATTTTATTCTGCAGATCAGTGTTTAACTCTTTTAATTCTGGCGGCCATCACGTGTGAGCACGTGATGAAGGCCCTCGCTCTTGTCTGTTAGAATGCTCATTAGGGGTCACGTGGTGACACGTGAGGGTGCCCTAAATGTGGAGCCAGATCTCCTTTTCTTCGTTCTGTAAGTAAGCGTTAAACACTTTTTATGTTTTCTTTGGAGCATCACGTGCTGCCACGTGAGGAGGATTAGTGCGCTGATTGTTAAAGCATCAGCCAAGGGATCACGTGGGTGCACGTGAGAGCGCCCAAGGCCTTTATTTCTTTTGCTTTTTCTTTCTGTGTTTCGGGGGTCACGTGGAGCACGTGATGCACTGCCTCAAAGGGCTTTCTGTAGATCTTTTGGGGGGGTCACGTGGTGACATGTGACCCTGCTTTTCTGTAGTTGTTTAGAAGATCTGTTAATCCCTTTCAGGAATTAAATTCCTCGTAGGGTTGAACCCTAACAATAATTTCAGAGGAATTAAATTCCTAGTTCCTTTTGAAGAGTTGAACTCTGCATTTTCTGTAGGAATTAAATTCCTCATATATGTGAAGAACTGAATAGAGTTAAACCCTAATAAAAGCTTTAAGGAATTAAACCCCCACTCTCTGTTAGAGAATTATTCTGGGGAATAAGATTAAGGGAATTAAATTCTTATTGTTTTAACAGAACTAAGTTCTTAACTAGGGTTAAATCCTGATTCTTTTCATTCTGAAGGAATTAAATTCCCATAACACAGGGTCAAACCCTAATTTTGTTTTGAAGGAATTAAATTCCTATAGTTCTGTGAGAATTAAATTCTCGTGCTTCCATTCCCTCTCTATGCTTTGGATCTGCATGGCAGGATCTCAACCCATTGAGAATTAAATTCTCAACTCAAGGGGAGATGTGCACTTTACAGATCCTCCATCAAAGAGAGAAGAAATATGTCCTTCTATTTTATATCAGAGTTAAACTCTGTTGAGAATTAAATTCTCTTTTCTTTCAATGAAACCTTCCCTTTCTTAACTAGGGTTTTCTTTTGCAGAAGATCCAAATTCCTCTAAAGTATCAAGGCTCTCTCTCTTTTCTTCCCTCTGCATATATCCTTCTTTGTGTGTCTCTTGGCTCCTATTTATAGGAGAAGCAGCCGAGTCAATTAGTTCTTTGATGAATCTTTCATTGAGAGATTTGATTTGTATCCATCATTCGTTTTGGACCTTTGGATTATTAGGTGAATTTTATTCACCATTGGATTTTAAATCCAGAGATTCTCCTTTGCTATTTCGGTTAGATTTTACGGGGAAATCTTCCTAAATTCGAGATTTTCCCATAGATAGATGATATTTAATCACCTTTAAATCTTTAATTCAATCGGTTGCTTTTGGAAATATTTGAGAGGTCTTTTCTCAGAATTTAATTCTGTTAACAAATGGGCTTTGAAGTCGGTCACTTGTGGCCATGTGACCCTTGGTCACGTGTGGGCACGTGACCCCCCTTGGAACGAGCCCTCTTCTTTCTTTTTGCGCTCTGCTTTCTGGTCGCTGCTTAACCGTCACGTGCCACCACATGACCCCTGGTCACGTGTGAGCATGTGACCCTCGTCTGGACTCTTTTTCTTGATTTAACCGGAGAACAAGTCTACTGCTTTTGAGTATCACGTGCCAACACGTGACCCTGGTCACGTGGGAGCACGTGACCTCTTCTGAAGCCTTTTTCTTGATTTGATCAGGGAACCGGTTTGCTTTTGAAGCCGCTTTTAATTGTCACGAGCCAACACGTGACCCAGATCACGTGGGAGCACGTGACCCTTTCTGAAGCCCTTTTCTTTGTTGTAGTTGGGAAGCTGAATTTGCCTTGCCGATGCTTTTAGATGTCACGTGCCAACACGTGACTGCTGGTCATGTGTAAGCATGTGACCCTTTTCTGAAGCCTCTTCCGTGGGCATTCCTGATTTTAAATCAGGAAACAAATGCCCCCACAGCGTTGTTCTCACGTGTCCGCTCGTGAGTGCAACGCTGTCACCTTTTGTGACCGTTGGATTCCTCTAGGGATTTGGGGAGATGAAACGTTTCCATCACCTCCTATAAATGTTCATGTCCCTTCCGAAGAGCCTTCACTTTGCTCATCTCCTTCCTTTGAGAACTTTTTCTGAGAATTTAATTCTCTTCTTCCAGAGCTTAGTTCTCTGCCTTGAGACATTTTCAGAGTTTAACTCTGTTCAGGTGACCCTTTTTCCTCAGGTAATGTTCTTGGACAAATAGTAAATTTTCACATTCCTTTGGATTTTAAATCCCAAAAAAAGGGTTTTTACTCTTTTTCAACAAGGAACCCATTTTTCTTCAAGTTTTTCCATAAGAACAGGAAACCACCTAACCTTCGAACTGTAGATCTGTTAGGGTTTAGATGATCTTTGGGGAGATGATGATGGCGTTTCAACTCCATGGAACTTAATTCCATCCAAAAATGTTTCTGGGAATTTAATTCCCTTCTCTTAATAAGGAATTTAATTCCAATGAAGAACTCAGTTTCTTCACAAGGAGGCTTCTTGGGGGCTCTTGACCCAAGGTTGTCCTTCTGCAATTAATGAAACAAGAGCTTTCTAATGATTCTCATGACCTTTATTTCAGGTATCATGGATGCCCATCTGTATGGTCTTGACGAGATTATTTCCTATGGGAATATTCGTGCACTGGGCCGCAGTCAGAACCAGGAATTCACCGATGCTCAGTGTGCCGAGATCATGAGCCGCTTTGACGAGTACAACCATCAGCTACTCCCCCGTCGCTCTTCTCTTCTGAGGCTGATCGTGCTGGCGATCCGGGAGGCACTTCCTCTCTTTTGCACCAGCATACCGCTCAGAGTTTTGGACACTGCTGAGGATAAGGTACATTCGGTATACCTGATGGGCTTGATCTCAAAGAGGAGGCGAGATCACCTTATTGATCTCTTGCACCAAGCCTTTCAGCAGTCAGCCATACTTGCTGCCTATCGGAGGGTGGAGGATATTCGTGAGGACCCCGACGCTTGCGATCGTGAGAGGAAGCATACTCGGGAGGTTTGAAATGCTTGGAGAATCTTGGACAAAGTTAATCTTGAGTTTCTCAACCCATGCCCCGCGTCTGAAGTCTTACCATTGTAAACGTGTCCTCTTTATTTTGTATGAACTTCTTGAAGTATGAGTGACAAGTTTTATTATGTCTTTCCCTGCTTGCATGCCCTTCTCTGGGATTTCATCATTTTGCTACTGTTGTTGTTGATGCTTTTAATATGCAGGGTGCTACTCCATCCATTTTTTTTTACATCAAGTTTGGGCCTCACGTGTTCTGCACGTGGGGTCCCTTGATGGGGCTGTTCAAAAAAATTTTCCATGCCATATTTTCAGTGCACAATATCAGATGCAGAAAGAGGGCCTTGGAAATAGTTCCATCCCCTTGATTTTCGATGCCCCTCCTTTTTTTGGCTTCGGAAATAGCTTTACCATGCAAGATTTTCCGCGCACAGCACTTAATGCTCCCCTTTATATCTGAGGTAATAGTTTTCCTTTTCTCTTCACAGAGAGATTTATATATTTTTTTATTTTGGTGTAACTTGTCTTGAGAAACAAACGAGCGCCATGGCCTGCAATCGTCCTCATGCTCGTCGACAGCCACGGGAAGTTCCTATCGAGGAGATGATCCCCCGCTTTGCTGCTCGGTTTGTGGATCCACTCCTTACCGACGACGAATGCGACTCAGCAATGTATGAACTCTCGATCCGTAGGGGGTCCCCCCTCCCGATGGGTTCCCTCTGGCTCCAGATGATTCTCACGGTCGTGCTTGCCGACATCCCTCCTCACCCGGCAGAGATGACCCTGGCGATGCTTGACGCGGCTAAAGAAAAGCTCGAGGGCTTTCATGAAGCGTGCCTGATTACTCAGGCTTTGAAGGATTGCTCAATTCATCTGCTGAGCCAGATAAAGGCCCGGCGAGCTATTATGTCTGCTTTCGCGGACGAACATGGCGCCAATCGATGGGGAGCGACTCCTCGTGAGAACCGTCGCTTTGATGTGCTGGAGAAAGCAGAAAGAGAGATGGAGAATTTTGTCCTCTGCTTCATTAACCCTTGTGCCATTGATCCCATGTTTGGTGACCTTCTCCCGTTAGCGTAGCATTTTTAAATTAGTCCTTCTTTTTGTATGCTTTATGTTGAACTTCCATGTAGGCTCGGCACTCGTATGCATGTTTTTCGCTTGCATGAATAAATTTTGTGTTCCTTTTATGAAAACTTCCTTCAATTATCAACACTGTTGTCATGTCGCATGCGCATTAAAGCTTCGAATTTTATTCCTTTTTCGGATGCTCATATGATTGCGAACACATGCCCGATAGGATAATCATCGGAAAGTTTCTCGTTGCTTTTCATACCAGGTTATGTGAGCGCGTTTTTAGATCGACTATTGCCGTCGACCGGAAGCCCATTTATGTGGTCTTGAGCGTGTATATCCCGTTTCCAAGGTTGCGGTCACGAAAGTGAGCTTACATGGCCTGATAAGGCGACACGTGGCGAACATATTGTTGTACGAGAAAAAGGGCCCGGCCATAAATTCTCGGAGAGAGAGAGCTGGCTTCTAAGGCGCTGAGCGAGCTTCAGGCGAGTCTTATTGCCAAGAACAACAAAGCGTATGAGCTCTGGCGGATGCTTCAAGAGTCCATCAAAGAGGTGGTGGTTCTGGATAAAGCTGCTACGTTCACTCGTGAAAGGATTGAGGCCCATAAGGCCACTAAGAAAGAGCTTGAAGCTCGGCTTGCTTCATATCAAGCTCAGCAAGCTCAGGCGGAGGCTCGTCTTCTGGAGATCTTGCGTCATGAAGCCGTGGCTCAGCAACAGAACGATGAGCTGGTAAAATTACTGCACCGCCCACCGGCTTGAGGACTTGTATCTTTTCTCCTTTTTTTTTACATACTCATGAATGAGAGTATCTTTCTTTTTTGTTTCTTTCATGAATTGTACTTTGTATCCATTTTGGTTTATGAATAAAAGATACATTTTTCCTCTCAATGGTGTGTCCCCTTTCATTGAATGCGTTTGCGGACAATTTATCTTGATCTCCTTGCAGGGCAGCGATAGCTTAGGATTCAGGGTTAAGATCTGTTTCCTAAGACTTTTGCACTTTATGAGCCACGAGGGTCTCATAAAGAGTTTTTTCTCCCCATGGGTCGAGAGGATCCCATAGGTGTAAGTTCTTCTTAAGAATCGTGAGGATTCTTAAGCGGGTTGTCCCTTGAGAGTCGTAAGGAATTCACAAGAGAGTTTTTCTTCCTTACAGGTCGTGAGGACCTGCAAGTGCTGGATGTGGTCGCCCTCGTTCGTGTTTCACGGAGTCAGGGGTTTTCCAAGGCATCGTAGTTTAAAGACATCGCGGTCAAGGTTAAGGACCTCATAGTCCGTGGATTTAGGGACTCCACAGTCCGATGTTTGGTTGCAGGGACCCGTCACCTCTTTGAAGACGTTGAGGAATTACAACGCCACGTATCAAAGGAGTGAAGAGATGTACCCTTAAACCAAGGCAGAATCCATAGGGAATCGGGGTGGTTGATCGTTAGTTTTAAGACATCACGGTCGAGGTTAAGGACATCATAGTCCGTGGATTTTAAGGACTCCACGGTTCGGTATTTGCTATGGATGCTTCACACGGGTTCACTGCAGTGCTTGGCGAGGACCAGGCTCCGCTCTGGGCATTTTCCGCGGGGTCAAAGAGTGACGTTATCCGCGTTCCACGTAACCAGGAATTTTGCACTAGATGCTTCACACGGGTTCACTTCCGTGCACGGCGAGGACTAGGCTCCGCTCTGGATGCTTCACATGGGTTCACTGCCGTGCTCTGCGAGGACCAGGATCCGCTCTGGACGTTTTCCACGGGGTCAAAGAGTGACGTTATCCGCGTTCCACGTAACCAGAAATTTTGCACTAGATGCTTCACACGGGTTCACTGCCGTGCTCGGCGAGGACTAGGCTATGCTCTGGATGCTTCACACGGGTTCACTGCCGTGCTCTGCGAGGACCAGGATCCGCTCTGGACGTTTTCCACGGGGTCAAAGAGTGACGTTATCCGCGTTCTACGTAACCAGGAATTTTGCACTAGATGCTTCACACGGGTTCACTGCCGTGCTCGGCGAGGACTAGGCTCCGCTCTGGACGTTTTCCACGGGGTCAAAGAGTGACGTTATCTGCGTTCCACGTAACCAGGAATTTTGCACTAGATGCATCACACGGGTTCACTGCCGTACTCGGCGAGGACTAGGCTCCGCTCTGGATGCTTCACACGGGTTCACTGACGTGCTCTGCGAGGACCAGGATCCGCTCTGGACGTTTTCCACGGGGTCAAAGAGTGACGTTATCCACGTTCCACGTAACCAGGAATTTTGCACTAGATGCTTCACACGGGTTCACTGCCGTGCTCGGCGAGGACTAGGCTCCGCTCTGGATGCTTCACACGGGTTCACTGCCGTGCTCTGCGAGGACCAGGATCCGCTCTGGACGTTTTCCACGGGGTCAAAGAGTGACGTTATCCGCGTTCCACGTAATCAGGAATTTTGCACTAGATGCTTCACACGGGTTCACTGCCGTGCTCGGCGAGGACTAGGCTCCGCTCTGGATGTTTTCCACGGGGTCAAAGAGTGACGTTATCCGCGTTCCACGTAACCAGGAATTTTGCACTAGATGCTTCACACGGGTTCACTGCCGTGCTCGGCGAGGACTAGGCTCCGCTCTGGATGCTTCACACGGGTTCACTGCCGTGCTCTTCGAGGACCAGGATCCGCTCTAGACGTTTTCCATGGGGTCAAAGAGTGACGTTATCCGCGTTCCACGTAACCAGGAATTTTGCACTAGATGCTTCACACGGGTTCACTGCCGTGCTCGGCGAGGACTAGGCTCCGCTCTGGACGTTTTCCACGGGGTCAAAGAGTGACGTTATCCACGTTCCACGTAACCAGGAATTTTGCACTAGATGCTTCACATGGGTTCACTGCCGTGCTCGGCGAGGACTAGGCTCCGCTCTGGATGCTTCACACTGGTTCACTGCCGTGCTCTGCGAGGACCACGATCCGCTCTGGACGTTTTCCATGGGGTCAAAGAGTGACGTTATCCGCGTTCCACGTAACCAGGAATTTTGCTGATTGTATCCGCATTTCACGGGATGGAGGTTTGACTGCTGGCGATATGCATACCACCGAGCCATGGAACTGGGAGTTGCCGCTGTTCCGCTTAGCTTGAAGTTGTGTCTGTCGTTACGAGACGAGTGTTGGGATGATCTCTAGGTCGCTTGTGACCCGTCGAGATTTAGCTTCTTTCTTTGGTGAAACCTGGAGGGTGGTATGTTCCCTTTTTTGTTTGCGCCCTTGGATTGTGTACAGGGTGTGATGGAACATCACCTGTAGGGCATAAATTAAAACTTTTTTTTATTTTATTTCTCTTTCCGCGATGCACTATCATTTCATCTTTTATATCGCGAAGGTCCCGATTGCCCCATCATTTCGGCTATTTTTCGCGGTGCCCAATCATTTCGGCTATTTATTTATTTTCTACCCGCTGCTTTTTATTGCGAGATGCCCCATCATTTCGGCTATTTTTCATGCATACATTTTTACTTGCTGCTTTTTATTGCAAGTTGCCCCATCATTTCGGCTATTTCTTAGGCATGTGTGGCTTGCTAGCCTTTTCGCCGCAAGCTTGGGTTTTAGACACCGATTTCGGTATCAGCACCGCTACAACTGGAATATTGCCAGGAGCGAATCATCATTTGCCTCTGTCGATGTTGAACAAAGGTGGCTTAACAAACAGGGTTAAGGGTCCTGTCGACCAAGGCTTTTGACTTCATGAGCCGTAAGGGTCTCACAAAGGTATTTCTCCCTACAAGTCGTGATGATCTTGCAGGTGTATTTTCTCCTTAGGGATCGTGAGGTTCCTAAGTGTATGTTCCTCTGTAAGTCGTAAGGATCCTACAAGAGGGTTTTCTCCTTATGGGTCGAGAGGACCTACAAGGGTTGCTCATTATATGGACATATCCCTAGTCACAGGTGTGACTTTGCTGGGGAAATGTTTATTCGCGCCCGTAGATTGTATACGAGGGCCAGTATTGAGCCTCTTGTAGGGCAGTATCGAAGGTTGTGGGGGACTTGCTTAAGAACAGGTTTAGGTTTCTGTAACTTAAGACTTTCAAATCTTATGAGCCATGAGGGTCCCAGAAGAGAATTCTCCTTACGAGTCGTGAGGATCTCGCAAGTGTATTTTCTCCTTAGGAATCGTGGGGATCCCTAAGTGTGTTGCTCTTTTGTGAGTCGTAAGGATCTCACGCGGGTGGTTTCTCCTTACAAGGTCGAGAGGACCCTGTAAGTGTCTTTTAACGAGGTTGCGCCCTTTCGGGTTTTCATAAACACTCGCCGGTAGTCCTGCTGTTTTTACTCACGGAGCCCTTTCGGGTTTTCATCCGTGCCCATTTTGCTTATGAACATACCGTTTTTTTTTAATTCTTTTTCTCTTTTTTTTTTACAAGGTCGCGTCCTTTCGGGTTTTCACGAACACTCGCCGGTAGCCCTGCTGTTTTTACCCACAGAGCCCTTTCGGGTTTTCAACCGTGCCTATTTTGCTTATGGACATACCGTTTTTTTTTATCATCATTTTTTTAATATATTTTTCTTTTTCTCCCTTTTTTGTGTCAGCCTAAGGATGCTGCGGTCGTTAGTTTAAGGACGTTTCGGTCCGTCGTTAGTTTAAGGACGTCTCGGTCCGTCGTTAGTTTAAGGACGTCTCGGTCCGTCGATAGTTTAAGGACGTTTCGGTCCGTCGTTAGTTTAAGGACATTTCGGTCCGACATGGAGAAGGCTGGCTACTGCTTATAAAGCTCAAGCTTAGGAAGATAGCGAGCGGACATAGTCGTCGTCATCTATCATTGACCTAGGCCGTGGCTCATTAAGCGTAGTATCTCGTTAGGAAGCGACCGTTTATTGGCTTGAAAGTCCTTTCACCGTGCATGTCCATGAGTAGATAGGCCCCACCCTGGTAGACCTTATCTATGATGTACGGGCCTTCATAGTTTGGCTCAAATTTTCCCCGCTTGGCTTGATTGGGGATCATAGGCCTTTTGACAACTAACACAAGTTCGCCTTGGCGGAATGTCCTCGGTCGGGTCAATCTTTCATATGAGCGCGTCAACTTTGCTTTATAAGCTTCCAGATTTTATTGCGCTATGAGCCGGGTTTCGTCGAGGGCATCGAGCTCCTCAAGCCGAAGGTGAGCATTTTCTTCGTCTGTCAGCTCGTAGTGGACTGCCACTCGTAGAGAGGGTAACTCTATCTCGAGGGGGAGCACTGCTTCCGTCCCAAATACCAACGCGTACGGCGCTATGTTCGTGGCCGTCTTGAATGTAGTTCGATAGGCCCAAAGGGCCTCTTGCGGCCTCTCGTGCCAGTCTTTCTTATTTCGGGACACCGTCTTTTTTATGATCTTCGTCAAGGTCTTATTGAAGGCCTCGGCCAGACCGTTAGCTCGTGGATTGTAAACTGAAGAATATCTCCAGTCTATATTGTGCTGCTGCGCGAAGCGGCTAATCTTATGGCTTCTGTAGGCTCGCCCATTATCGGAGATAATCCGCCGTGGGGTTCCAAACCGATAGATGACGTGCGTCTTGAAGAAGTGGAGGATATTCTCCGTCTTCACTTCCCTCAGCGGTACTGCTTCTGCCCATTTGGAGAAGTAATCAGTTGTCGCCTGGATGAAACGATGTCCCCGGGACGATGCTGGCTCGATGGGGCCGACTATGTCAGTCCCCCACATTTCGAATGGCCAGCTAGCCACCGTCGGGTGTAGTGGATTCAGATGTTGGTGGATAAAGTCTCCATGAATCTGGCACGAGTGGCATTGCTTCGCATACTCGAGGCAGTCTTGGACCATCGTGGGCCAATAATAGCCCATCCGTTTGATCTTCAATTTCATTTTCGGGCCTGCCTGGTGAGAACCGCAAAGTTCGTCGTGAACTTCCTGAACGACTCTTTCTGCTTCGTCAGGTCCTAAGCATCTCAGCCACAAAGAATCAAACGATCTTTTGTATAGAGTGTCGTTGACAAAAGCGAAAAATAGAGCTCGTTTCATGAGCTGATGTCTTGAGGACGCTTCTTCGGGCATTCGGTGGGACTTAAAGTAGTCTATGAAGACTTCCCTCCAGTCCTCGGCCTTCTCATGGTCTTTTATTTGTAGGGTCGTCTGCTCAGTCGCCCCCTTTTCTTCGTATAATTCCGGAGATATTTCTGCTGGGGCGAGCACTCGACGGCTTTGTACCACAATTCTGACGTCATCGAGGTTCTCGTCAGCCAGTTCTTTAGCGAGCTTAGCTAACGCGTCTGCTTTGCTATTTTCCGCACATGGTATACTTTCCAAAGTGTAGGAGGGAATTTGGGTCAATAGTTGTTGCACCTTTTCGCCGTATTTCACCAACTCCGGTTTGCACGTTTGGTAGTCACCATTTACTTGACTAACAACCAATTGAGAATCCCCGTATATAGAGAGGTCTTCAATTCCCATGTTAATGGCGATCTCAAGGCCCGCTATCAAAGCTTCGTATTCGGCTTCATTGTTCGTCCTCGATTTCGTTAAGGAGAAAGCAAAGTGCATTATCCCTCCTTGTGGGGTTACGAAGATGAGGCCTACTCCCGATTTTATTATGGGGGTACATTGTTCGCGCTTCTTCATGGAAGATGCCCCGTCAAAATAGAGTTCCCATCGAGTATCACCGCCGCCAATCGCGTCGAATGCATGTTCGTCCGGCAAATCGCAGTTCAGAGGAGAACCGGCAGGTACTGGATGCTCAGCGAGGAAGTCGGCAATGGCCTGGCCTTTCACTGCCTTAAGAGGTCGATACGTTATTGAGAACTCCATCAGGAGTAGAGCCCATTTAGCGAGTCGACCCGTCAGTATAGCCTTCGACATCAAATATTTAAGAGGGTCCACCTTCGAGATGAGACGGACTTCGTGCGCCAACGCATAGTGTTTGAGTTTTGTTATCACGAAGATTAACGCCAAGCAGTGTTTTTCAATGGGCGAGTAGTTGTTTTCTGCCCCCAGCAGAACTCGACTTAAGTAGTAGAGTGCTCTCTCTTTTCCTTGATCGTTCTCTTGTGCCCATAATGCGCCTAAGGAACCTTCGAGGGCGGTTGTATAAAGAATGAGGGGTTTTCCCTTGACCGGCGCAGCCAACACAGGAGGGTTCTGCAGGTACTGCTTGATCTCGTCTAGTGCACCTTGGCATTTGTGATCCCAAACGAATGGAGTTCCCTTCTTCATCAGGTGGCTGTAAGGACGGCATTTGCCTGAAAGATTGGCGATAAATCGCCGGATGTATGCGAGCTTCCCTTGGAGAGACCGCAACTGTTTGAGGGTTCTTGGCGGAGGCATTTCCATGATCGCCTTGATCTTAGATGGATCTATTTCGATACCTCGATGTCAGATGATGAATCCTAGGAATTTACCCGAGGAGACTCCAAACGCACATTTGAGGGGATTCATCTTCAAATTATATTGCCGAAGGCGTTGAAATACAGTCTCCAGATGTTTTAAATGCTCTTCGTATGACATGCTCTTTACTACAAGGTCATCGATATAGCACTCGACGATGTCATGTATGAGGTCGTCGAAGATTTTTGTCATGGCCCTTTGATAGGTAGCGCCGGCGTTCTTTAGACCAAAGGGCATAACCCTGTAGCAGAATATACCCAAAGGGGTCCGGAAAGCGGTATGCTTCTGGTCTTCGGGATGCATCTTTATCTGATTGTATCCTGACGAACCGTCCATAAAGGAGAAAACCTCGTGAGTGGACGTGTTATCTATCATTAGCTCGGTTACTGGTACTGGGAAATCGTCCTTTGGACAAGCTTTATTGAGATCCCTGAAATCCACGCATATGCGTACCGTCCCATTCTTCTTCATTACCGGGACGATATTGGCGATCCAGTCGGGATACTGGACTTCTTGGATAAATCTAGAATCGATCAGCTTCTTAACTTCGGCGTTGATGCTCATTTCAAGCTCGAGTCGCATCCTTCTTGGCGCCTGCTTGACTGGCTTGATATCTGGGGATATCGCTAATTTATGCATAGCAATCTCCGGATCTAATCCTGGCATCTCGGAATAGTTCCACGCGAAGCAGTCTTTATGCTGTAGAAGCACGTTCTTTAACGCAGTCACCCTTTCTTTAGATAGCAGCTCGCTGACGAATGTCGGTCGCGGGTCATCTGCCGATCCCAACTCAATCTTCTTGAGGTTATCTGCAGTAGTATGTATGCCGTCTTCCAGTTCTTTTGGAGCTGGTGGAAATTCTGAGACCACCTCATCATCGCTGTTCTCAAAGCACCAGGGAAGGTCATCCATGTTCTCGGGCTCTTCTTTTAATATCGTAATCGTATAACAGGTGCGAATCCGCTTCCAGGACTGAGGTGGATCTGGTTCTGCTTTTGCGGCTTTGGGTTCGTGCTTTTGTGGTGGCGTTACCCTCCAGCCGTTGGATAAAGCGAATCTGCCCTGTTGGTACTGGTCTTCGACCCAGTTCTTGAAGGTGAAGCAGTCTTCGGTAGGATGTCCTATGGCTTTGTGATAAGAGCAATAGCTCAGATAAGAAGCCTTGTTAGCTTGCTCAGGGTGCTTAGACTCTGGAAGCGCGATCATTTGATGTTTTATAGCGAGCTCGAGTAACTTCTTCGTCTTGTCTCCGGGGAAGGAGTACGCTCGACTCATCTTCTTCCTGAGGGACAAATCCGAGCCGCGCAATACCCGATCACGTAACTCTCTAATCCTGTGTTGTTGTTGTCGGCTCCTCTCTCCGCTTCTTGATTTATTTCCGTCTCTGCGTCGGGCCTTTCGTACAACGGGTTGACAAGGATGAGCATCTTTGTCTTTTGCAGCCCGTTGAAATAGACGTTGCGTCCTGGCCTTCTCATAGATGGCCATCACGCGGTTGTAGTCTTCCCGAGCTTTTTGACCCACTTTCCTGATAGGCTTGTCCATTCATTCTTCAAACGACGGACTCGGCATTTCAATCGCGGGATCTAGTTTTGGTGAGGGGTTGGCATTTCCTGACGGGGCGTCCTCTTCTTCATCAAAAGTATATATGGCGTAGCTACTGTGGGCCCGTTCCCGTTTTCCGGTTCTCGCGCATCCAAGCCAAAGTGTTTCCATTTTCCCGTTGGGCAATCTGCGTTGGGTCCCAGGGACATCCCAAATCCTGTTGTAGAACCGAGCTTGTCGAACAGTCTGTTTTAAGGGTACTCCTTGGCGCTTCAATAGCCTCTTTAGTCCATTTGTGTAGTATCTGGGCAAACGGATAGGTTGGAGCCTGTCGAGTGTAACATCCGTGCCATGCCAGATCTCTTTCTCTATTTTCGACTCTGAGGATTGGTAGAATAGAATTAACTTCTCACCTCTTTGCCTGGGAGGGATGTAAAATGTTTGCAGGTCCTGCACATTGTGAGCTTGAAGTGTGTCGAGATCCTTGTAGTGTTCCCGCGGCACCATGGTGATTTGCAAACTCTGATCATCGCTAGGGGGTGCTTGTATTGACAGCCGATTGGAGAACACGGCATTAACCTCATCTTCCGAGTCACTTCCGAAGACCAACATGGGGGCGGACGTCCCCGGGTTGTTGCGTTGAGATGGCCCGGCATAAACTATCTCTTCTTCTTCTTCGGTATCGCTCCCGAAAACATGGATGGTGGCGGCGGATTTGTTCTCCGGGTTGCGACACCTTTCTGTATCCTCGAAATCTGGCAAAAAGTACTTCGCATCTTCGTATTTGCAGACTTCGTTCACGGAAAATGGGTTCAACTCACCTGTTATGGTATACTCGAAACCATCCTTAAAGTACTTCATACACTGATGTTGTGTAGAAGGGATGATGTTGTACTCATGTAGCCAAGGACGACCGAGCAAGGCGTTGTAGCAGGTCTTGGCGTCAATGACAAGGAATTTGATGTCTGTGACGAGGAGTCCAAAGCGTAATGTTAGTATCACGGATCCGAGAGTCCGTGACGATTGTGAATCGAAACCGGAGATAGTAATTTTGTCACGAGCGAGGTGATTGACGGAGGATCCATTATCCACCAGGATCTTGCCTATCTTGATATCATGGCAGTATCCGGAGACATATAGGGGACGGTTGTGGTCGCACGTCCCGAGAAGGAGGTCTTCGTCACCGAAAGTGATGTCGGCCGTATGCACTTCCTCCAATTCATCCTTCATCCTTTCAGTGGCGAGGAAGGCTTGGAATTGCTCAGGTTCTTGTAACGCCTTAATTAGTGAGTCTCGCGCTTTTTTTGATAATAGGAGGGCATCGAGAATGCTAAGCTGAGAAGGTAGCTTTCTTAGGTGCGCTAGGATGTTATAGTCCACCTTACCCTTCCTAGGAGGGTCTTTGGCAGCCAGCTCTTTCATGACTTGGTCATCTAAAGTGATATCTTCAGTGACCTTTTCCTTTCCCTTATCTTTTCTACTCGCGGGCCCAGGATTCTTTTCTGGGAATGTGCGATTGCGCAGCTGAATATTCTCGCAGGCCTCCGATTTCTCCTCTTTCCCTAAAACGGATTCTTTAAAGAGAGGGCCCAGAGCCATTTCTTCATCGGAGTCGCTCCCAAAGGTGAGAACTTGTGACCTTCCGGCGTTAACCATGTAACAGTTGCCAGTGGTCCTGTTGTGCTCGTCGGCAGTACTTCTTTGTTCTCGACGAGCCTTGCGTTTCATGCGCTTAAAATGTTGCCGATGAGCAACATATCTTTGCCACCATATCTTAAAGGAGTCGCACTCCTCCGTGGGGTGTGAAATTTTCCGATGATATGCGCAATAATCAGGGTGCCTCTCCACCCCATTGAGCGTGTTTTCTTCCGAGGGTGGTAGCTTCGTTCCTATCGACATGGCTTTGGCAAACCGTTTCCTCGTCTTAAATATCTTCTTGTCTGCCTCGGATGCCTTTCGATCTGGCGGGAGTACTTCAACTCTTTCATTTAGTCGCCTGCGTTCGGCTCCTTCCGATGCGGCCATCTCACGCTCCTGATCTGCTTTACTCTTTAGACGAATCTCGTCCAGAAAGGCGTCGATCATTTCATCTGTTGGCCACACAAGTCCTGGCTCAGGATGTGCCCCCAGTTTCTCGGTGCCAGGAGTTTTCTCATCTTTCGAGTGGGAAATCACATGACAACTCGCCACATATCCCTCGAATTCATCCGATGAGCTCTCTTCCTCATCTTCCTTCTGAAAGACGTGGTTGAGGAACTCTTGCAGTGTGACGGGAGTCCGTGCCTTTTGATTGTACTCCTCCAGCGCGTCAATATGTTTCTGCAAATCCGTGCGCTTGTTTCCAGGCTTCACGGGCCTTTTGGATTTCCTTTTCTTTTTCTTCGAAGATTTTGACGGTTGGGCGTGAGTATTTGGGCCATCACCTCGAATCTTTGTAGTTGGGCGCGGCTTCAACATCCCTTCGATGATTTGAGGTTCAAACGGGTTCTTCCATTCAACCGCTGGGCACGCATGAAGGTCACTCAGCATCCTTTTGGTTTTAGCTGATAGCATGATTTCCCATAGAGCTTCTTCAATAAAGGAACAAGTCGCCCCCGGTGCGTCCGTCTTTTTAGGAGTATGCGGCTGTGGCGGGTTCACCTTCTATTTTTCGGACAGCGCAAACTTTCCCTGGAGGTATTGATCTTCAATCCATCCTTTGAAGACGAAGCAATCCTCAATCGGATGGCTTACCGTTTGATGGTAAGGGCAATAGTTGGGGTTGTTCACCTCAGTGGGTTGTGGCGGTCGCCTTGGATTTGGCAGGTTTCTAACTCTGTTGCGTACTGCCAGCTCGAATAGCCGTTTCGTCTTGTCCCGTGGGAACGAGTAGGGACGCTTCATCTTCTCATTATAATACCGGCGTCTTTCTTCCAGTTGATCCGTCAGCTTTGGGGCATTGGGTTGCTGCTGGGCATTCGCGACGAAGGTGGCCTTTCCTTTACCCTTGTCATTCCGAGGTTTTGGCTTCGGGGGAGACGGTCTATGACCCATTTGGTCCATCTGAGCCAACTTGTCGATTAAAGCCTGGAATGTGGTTGGCATAAAGAACATCATAAATTGGGAGATAGTTGCGTGAGGGTCTAGGGTTCCCACGAACATGCCCACCGCGGGCGCTTCCTCAATGCGTTGCTCGCATTTCGACCACAAATTCCGCCATCGAATAGCATACTGGACCCAAGTTTCGCCTGGTTTTACCCTGGCGTTAATCAGTGCCGTTATTGGAGTGCGTTCGCTGGCGCTTGCGAATCGCTTAGTGAATAGCAACTCCATTTCAGCGAACGTCTTGATAGAATCGTTCGGGAGTTCCGAATACCATTTGAACGCTGTTTCTGATAAGCTGCCCACGAACTGGCGAAGCAACAGTTTATCATTTCCGCCGGTGTTACCGCAAAGGGCCCTGAACTGGGCGACATGTTGGTGGGGATTGCCGGTCCCCTTGTAAACATGGAACTTGGGAATTGTGTAACCCGGCGGGTACTTGATTTGGTCGTACCAGCTTGGATATGGCCGTCCCGTTTTTACGACTTGACCAGCTGCCTCAGTCGCATGATGAACCCGGATTTGCTGGGCTATATAGTCGACCAAGTCAGCCTTAGAGATTGTCTCCTCCTTGGCCGTTGAGAGGGCCGGTGGTGGATTTGACGTTTCTCCCCTGTCGTCTTCAAGGACGATCAGGGGATCCTCAGCGGGTGGATCCTATTGGATCATCATTCCTATCATATCTTGGAAGAGGAGGCCCATACGCTGTATGTTGGCTACTTTTTCAGCAGCCTCTTTGTCCTTCTTCTCCAGTATTCAGCGAAGGAATTCGGCGTTGGTTTCTTCCTCCTGGCGTTCGTCCGAAGACGTTTCTGGGTTTTCTTTTGGCCCGGTAAGTGCGGCCATAGCATTCATCATTTCCTGGAGCTTTTGTTGTTGCTCCTGAGCTTTGGTCACTGACCGTGTGAGCGGTCTATGACCTGTAGATGTACGGCTGTCTTCTTTTCCTGACGCCATGTATACGGTGTGGACCATCATGCCCTCAGACTTAGGGCGTCTGGGCTTAGTGCCTTTGGCTGTCGTTGCAGGCTGGGGGATCTTCTCTGGTTTCCTCCTTTTATGAGCAGTGGAGGTTGAGGGGGCCGTTGAGGTGGGCGTCCAGACAGCCTTTCGTGGTTTAGCCTGGTGACCGGCTTCCGATTGGACTTTCAGCTTCTTGTGCTGGCGGGAGAAGTTTGGATCGATCATCGAATCTCGGGCCTGCCGCCAAACCTTATAGATTTTGGAAGACAGCCGTTGAGGGGATCGGGGCTGCTCTGACTTTATCTCCACAACCTTTTTTAGTGGGGGAGGAGACCTCTTTAGCACCGCAGTAGGAGAATTCCTTCGCACCTTATTTAGCATCTCGAAGCTGTTCCCCGTTGGAACAGCAGCATTCACTTCCTCTATCGGGGCTGATGGAGTTAGCCCAGAGGGGGAGTTGCCCCCAGCCTTCCTTACTCGGCGCCAATGGCGACGTCGAGCGTGTCGAGCGGACGGCGTTGGTTCAGCGGTGAGAATGGCTTCGTATTGCCCCCTGTGTAGGTGGGGGGTCGTTGCTGGTGTTAGCCTGTTAAAGACCGAAGTCCTTTGGGTAGCAGGAGTGGGAGCTGAAGCCGTCAATCTTGTAAAGACCGACTTTTTGGCCAGGGAAGCCGCCTTGGCGACTTCAGGAGCAGGACCGGTCACTTTCCTAGAAGCAGCCTTCTCTGGGATTGTAAGCCCCATGATGGGTCCACAGGATTTCTGGCCCAATCTAGAGAAGACCGAGGCGCTGATATTGGGCGACCCGTTGAGAGGAGCCGCAGCAGGGGTAAGACGATCAAAGACCGACTTCTTGGGAGCTTCCTTTGTCAGCACCGGCGCCGTAAAGCTTGTTGGTGGGAGCATAGTCCCAAAGAACAATCCGGTAGTGGCCTGAGTCACCTGGTCCACCGGTATTGTGAATAACGAAGCGGCTTGGGGTCCGTAGGCTATACCTCCTGGCGAGGCAGAGCGTTGGTCACAATTGCAGTCCGAGCAGTTGGAGCATTTCGCAGAAGTAGAAGCCATCGATCCTTTGCTTTCTGCAATGAACAAGATGCCAAGTCTTAGTATCTCGAACCCAAAGGCAACCATTAGCGAACCGCGATTGGTTCGCGAATCACGACACACGAAGTGTAGAGTGGAAAGAGGAAGAGGTCCCACCGGGCGTGCCAGAATCTGTTCCCCTCCGAACGGCGGCCGGGACGCGGGACGTCTCACCTGAGGTTCGGGGCAGATGCTAATTGGTGCTATCCGTCCATCTCTCCGAAGATGCCAAGTTGATTTATAGCACCGTGTATCGAAGGTCTGAACGGATGCGTCCGATGTAGCAGACTTCGTCAGATTCCCCTTCGCTTAAGGGGTTTTTGATTGTGGGGACGCTCTTCCGTGCAGGCACAAGCCCCTGCAGTTAATTACGCTACCGCGTCGCGGTAACAACTTTCTCCTTCTCCAGATGGTCACTTCGTGTCCTGTGTGTTTATTTTATGTTTTGTTGCCCGTGGATTGTTTACGGAGACCGAGTTATGTCATCGCCCGTAGGGCGTGGACTAGTCCAAATCTGTATTATCTTAGATTTGCGTTTGGGGGTTTGGTTTGAGGATACGTTAGCCATATTTAAGGCCAAGATCAACTCAAACGTTTGTTAAGGATACGTTAGTCTAGCCTGAGACTAAGATCAACATAACGGGACCGTTTAGATCCGACAAAAGAGCGTTTGGGGCTCTATTGTTCCAGTTTAGGGATGCGGTGGTCCGTCGTTAGTTTAAGGACATTGCGGTCCATGGGTATTTTAAGGACATTACGGTCCATTGAATGTATGGCCGTCGGGACCCGTCACCTCTCTGACGACATTGAAGGATTACAACGACAGGTGTCAGAGGAGTTCCGAGATGTACCCTTGAACCAAAGTTGATTGGGGGATTTATAGTCCAATTTGGGACTAAAGTCTGTTTGAAGGTTTAAGGATACGTTAGCCATATTTGAGGCTAAGATCAACTTAAACGGTTGTTAAGGATAAATTAGTCCAGTTTGGGACTAAGATCGACTTAACGGGATCGTTTAGATCCGACAAAAGAGCATTTGGGGGCTCTATTGTTCCAGTTTAGGGACATGGTGGTCCATCGTTAGTTTAAAGACATTGCGGTCCATGGGTAGTTTAAGGACATTACGGTCCATTGAATGTATGGCCGTCGGGACCCGTCACCTCTCTGACAACGTTGAAGGATTACAACGACAAATATCAGAGGAATTCAGAGATGTACCCTAAACCAATGAGTTGGTTGAAAAAGCAGATGTGCTCAGTTCAAGATGATTTGAGGACTTATGGCCAGTTTGGGCTAAGTCCAATTATGTTTGAAATATTGGCCCTCTGTTGGTCCATTGAAGGAGAGGCTTTGCCTCTAGAAACTTAGCCAATTGGGCTAAAGCTAGTGTTAAACACTAAAGACCAACAGTGTTGAACACTGGGAATAAGATTAGCAAGTTAGTGTTAAACACTAAAAGATAATCAGTGTTAAACACTGGGAACAGAGTTTTCAAATTAGTGTTAAACACTAAGCAAATCAGTGTTAAACACTGCCAATAGAGTTTTCCAAATTAGTGTTAAACACTAAGAAAATCAGTGTTAAACACCGAGGACAAAGTCTTCAGATTAGTGTTAAACACTAAGGAGAGAGGGGTCACGTGTGGACACGTGAGAGCGCCCTGATTCCCTTTATTTTATTCTGCAGATCAGTGTTTAACTCTTTTAATTCTGGCGGCCATCACGTGTGAGCACGTGATGAAGGCCCTCGCTCTTGTCTGTTAGAATGCTCATTAGGGGTCACGTGGTGACACGTGAGGGGGGGCCTAAATGTGGAGCCAGATCTCCTTTTCTTCGTTCTGTAAGTAAGCGTTAAACACTTTTTATGTTTTCTTTGGAGCATCACGTGCTGCCACGTGAGGAGGATTAGTGCGCTGATTGTTAAAGCATCAGCCAAGGGGTCACGTGGGTGCACGTGAGAGCGCCCAAGGCCTTTATTTCTTTTGCTTTTTCTTTCTGTGTTTCGGGGGTCACGTGGAGCACGTGATGCACTGCCTCAAAGGGCTTTCTGTAGATCTTTTGGGGGGGTCACGTGGTGACACGTGACCCTGCTTTTCTGTAGTTGTTTAGAAGATCTGTTAATCCCTTTCAGGAATTAAATTCCTCGTAGGGTTGAACCCTAACAATAATTTCAGAGGAATTAAATTCCTAGTTCCTTTTGAAGAGTTGAACTCTGCATTTTCTGTAGGAATTAAATTCCTCATATATGTGAAGAACTGAATAGGGTTAAACCCTAATAAAAGCTTTAAGGAATTAAACCCCCACTCTCTGTTAGAGAATTATTCTGGGGAATAAGATTAAGGGAATTAAATTCTTATTGTTTTCACAGAACTAAGTTCTTAACTAGGGTTAAACCCTGATTCTTTTCATTCTGAAGGAATTAAATTCCCATAACACAGGGTCAAACCCTAATTTTGTTTTGAAGGAATTAAATTCCTATAGTTCTGTGAGAATTAAATTCTCGTGCTTCCATTCCCTCTCTATGCTTTGGATCTGCATGGCAGGATCTCAACCCATTGAGAATTAAATTCTCAACTCAAGGGGAGATGTGCACTTTACAGATCCTCCATCAAAGAGAGAAGAAATATGTCCTTCTATTTTATATCAGAGTTAAACTCTGTTGAGAATTAAATTCTCTTTTCTTTCAATGAAACCTTCCCTTTCTTACCTAGGGTTTTCTTTTGCAGAAGATCCAAATTCCTCTAAAGTATCAAGGCTCTCTCTCTTTTCTTCCCTCTGCATATATCCTTCTTTGTGTGTCTCTTGGCTCCTATTTATAGGAGAAGCAGCCGAGTCAATTAGTTCTTTGATGAATCTTTCATTGAGGTCTTTTCTCAGAATTTAATTCTGCTAACAAATGGGCTTTGAAGTCGGTCACCGTGTGGCCACGTGACCCTTGGTCACGTGTGGGCACGTGACCCCCCTTGGAACGAGCCCTCTTCTTTCTTTTTGCGCTCTGCTTTCTGGTCGCTGCTTAACCGTCACGTGCTACCACGTGACCCCTGGTCACGTGTGAGCACGTGACCCTCGTCTGGACTCTTTTTCTTGATTTAACCGGAGAACAAGTCTGCTGCTTTTGAGTATCACGTGCCAACACGTGACCCTGGTCACATGGGAGCACGTGACATCTTCTGAACCTTTTCCTTGATTTGATCAGGGAACCGGTTTGCTTTTGAAGCCGCTTTTAATTGTCACGTGCCAACACGTGACCCAGATCACGTGGGAGCACGTGACCCTTTCTGAAGCCCTTTTCTTTGATGTAGTCGGGAAGCTGAATTTGCCTTGCCGATGCTTTTAGATGTCACGTGCCAACACGTGACTCCTGGTCACGTGTAAGCACGTGACCCTTTTCTGAAGCCTCTTCCGTGGGCTTTCCTGATTTTAAATCAGGAAACAAAGCCATGCTTCATTATATATATATATAATGATATTAGTTAAGATATAATTATATCACATATAATATATATCACATTATTAAATCAACACTTGATTTAATAATCCGGTTATATCACATATGACCGACTAATATCATTTATCTATTCACATTATCAAATCAACACTTAATTCGATAATCTGGTTATATCACATATAACCTAACTCGAAAATAGATAACTGCCAGATTACAATACGGTATCACATACACGTATTTAATCAGGCCCATACACATATCACATATGTGTCCTACTTCATTTCGCTTGAACCAGAAAACTTCTGTGTGGGACTCTAAAGACTCGTCAATACGCCAGCAGTAGGTGATGATGACATCAGCCACCTACAAACTGTCAGCGGTACTAGCTGGACGTAACGGCTACCCGGGTATTGAGCGATATGAAAATCAACAAGCAAGCTTGTTCATACTCTCCATGAAGCCTATCAGTAACACTACCGTACAGTCCGGTCTTTTCGTCTGATATGTCGCATATCATGTCTAGGGGTGGTAAACGTCAGTCCCCAGTAACGTGATAACTCATGCCGATGTCCGGCTTATAACGGTTCGAGAAACTACTGATAATATTTATCAGTAAATCTCAAAAGCTGCCCTGGCCAAGGACTTCCAGTTATAGGCAATCGAGCATAGCGCAACATCAACCCCCAATACCGGGAGAGACAAAACCCCTCCTATCGCTCATTGCCTCCATGCGACTCAGGACTGTACCCAAAATCCATTTGTTTGCACGTCTCCTTTTAGCGTGGTAGGGAGGAAATCAAAGAACAGTGGGAGCCGCACAAAACTCTATGACGATTTCGGGTCTACAGACTAACCTGTACGGTGTCACCAGAGGACTGTTATCTGACGATAGGTATACTATCATATTGGAGTCCTCGGCGAGTCCTGTTCGGTGTACACATTCTTCAATGAACACATGTGTACAATCTTTGATGTCACACACCAATGGTTGTGGGATCAACCATCGCCTTCTAAGGGACAAGAAATGTACACACTAGTCTACTCTGGAATATCGATGCCATAATCTCGATATTCTCTCGACTAGGAACTGATTAAAGGATGTACTTTTAGACCACCTTGACTCGACTAGTATAATCTCATCATAATCCTGGTAGTCAAGTATATATCCTAAGGGCTTTATCAAAATGTAAGAGACTGATAGTATAAATACCAGTCTACATATTAAGATAAAGGTAACCTGATAGCATACTATCATGTCGAGAAAGAAATTCCTCTATATATATGTCCAAGCATCCACTATATCAACAATAATGGCCTCTAGGGCATACATATTCCTAACAGGAATATCACCTAGGATTGACAAGTGGGTAGATTTTGATTTTGCGTAACAGTTTGTGTATACCTAGTTTGACATGTAATATCATCTCTGTATCTTTACTTTCTAAAGAAGGTTATGATTTTACAATTGTAAGCGATGTAGTCTACATCCACCTAAATCAAGCAATGATTAGGTCAGGTACATGATATAATGGTATATACGTATTAAATCAAGCTCGGGTTTTCAACGTCCAGAACACACTTAAAAGAAAGTCTCCAGAATTAAATCAGGCTTTCTTATGGAATTGTAGACCGGGTCATGATTGATCCTCTAAGTTGTGATGAAATGTAAAATGTTCACAATCAAAGATATTTATACTGCAATCAATTAACGGTGTCGATGTAGCGCGTTAATGAATACGGATCGTCCACTGAGATGTGTGTTTTGATCGATTTTGTTTTAGATGAGTCAAAATGAAAAGGTAAAAGAAAATTGCAAGTAAAATGGATTCAAGATTTATGAAATTTGGTTTCAAGAATCATAAAGAACTAGATCTAAAATCAAGAATTAATAAAGATCAAGAAAATGTCCAAATAGTTTGAATTATCAAGATTTGTAAAGAGGCTTGTAGGAATTGATCCAATTGATAGTGATGATGAATACTTATGATTACAAATTCTTATCTATTGAAGATTTTTTGCTAGATCGATGACAATCAACGAGAATTAGGGATCTACTGAAGAAACTAGGGTTTCTCCTTCTATCTCTTGTCCTTTCGTTGATTAGCATTCAAATTCTAGCCCCTAGGAAATTCAATCATCGATCGTTGATCTCTAATTTGGAGCGAAAACATTCAAGAAAGCATCTAGCTCAAATTAGGTTGTCAATGATTCAATTTCCTAAAGTTTACGAAACTCATAAGACTTAAGAATCGTTCAAAAATTTAGTCATCATCATCTACCTATTTTCTTGATTCCTCCACAAGCGGAGTTTTCACTCAAATATCATGAAAAAGATAACAATCAAGAATCGATAACTCTTCATAATGCTCAAATGTAAAGAAAAGAAAGATCAAGAATTTTCACCTTTTATTAATCAACGTTTCGTTACAATTCACTCAAAGATTACAAGATTTTGAGGAGAGAACTCAATCGTCGAAACTAACTTCGCATCGTCTTCTTGAGTCGCGGATCGTCGTGGATCTCTTACTCGGCTGAAGATCGTGTAGGGTTTCTTTAACACCTCGTTTAGGGTTTGGAAGCATCACACATGCCATAACTTTAAATTTATGAGGTGCTGAGTAAACTAAACTAGGAATCGAACTAGAATTTTGAAGTAACAATTAAAAGTATCACATCTAAAAGATAATTTACACTAAGTGGAGAGACTACAACCTTTGTAGACCTCCTAGGGTGACTCCTTAGATCTCCTTTGGTTTGGAACGGCTCGCTAGATCACCTCCAAGTCCACGACGATCCACCCGAAGTCCTTTGCCCAAAACTTGTTGCTTCACTTGATCTTTGAAATCCTTGAAGCAAAACACCCTACACAAAGCAGCAAGGGTTGTGTAGGATGATGAAGTGGTTTCTAATCTCACTTAATACCCTTTCTTTTTATTTATCTAACTCAATATATCACTCAAGAGAGAGCTAGAGAGAGGAAGAAGAAGATGGCTTGATATTTTTTCTTTTGGAATGAATAATGCAAAAAGAAAATGAGAGAGAGAGATAAATATCAAAAGAATAACCATAGTTAATAAATAATATCTAGATATTTCTTCTTGAGTTAAAGGCAAAGGAAAATAAACCAAGGTTAAGTCAAAGTCAACCATGGAAGAGTGCAGAAGAAATGAGTCATGGAAAAAGAAATGAGTCATTTTCTATTTTCCTTTATCTTTAACTTAATTCAAAAATATCCATATATATAATTATTTATCATGTGATTCTTATATTGCCATCTAACTTGTATCATCAACCATGATACAAATGCATGTATGTATGTGTGTATGCACATCATCATGTACATATACATGCATGCATCCATTAAAAGAAAAAGGGTTTAAATAAATGAAATAAAAGTCAATATTAAATCAACACTTGATTTAATAAACCGGTCATATCTCATACGACCCGACTAGTATAAAACGCCCGATTAAAATACAGTATCATATACTGGTACTTAATCGAGCTTCCGCACATATCTCATATGCGCACCACTTCATTTCGCCTGAGCCGAGAAACTTCTATGTGGGACTCTAAGACTCGTCAATATGCCAGCAGTAGGTGATGATCATATCAAACACCCACAAGCCGAAAGCGGTCAGCTAAACGTAACGGCCACCCGGGTATTGAGCGATCAGAAGAAGAACAAGCGAACCTGTCAAAACTCCTGTCAATCCAACTGGCAACACTTACCGTATAGTCCGGTCTCTTCGTCAGATATGCTGCATATCGAGTCTAGGGATGGAATCGTCAACCCCAATAACTCAATAAGTCATGCCGGTATATGGTCTATAACAGATCGAGAAACTTACTGATAACACTTATCAGTAATATCCCAGCAGCCCTGGCCAGGGACTTCCTGTTACAGCCAATCGTGCACAGCACAGCATCAACCCCCAATACCGGAAGAGACGAAACCCCTCCTATCGCTCACTGCCTCCATATACCTCGGGACTATATCCAAAATTCACCTGTTTGTACGACTCAGTAGAGCCGTAGTAGGGTGGAGATCAAAGTATAGTGGGAGGACACACAAGACTCTATGACGATCTCGGGTCTACAGACTAACCTGTACTAGTGTCACCTAAGAACTGCTATCCGACGTATGATATAATACCACATAGAAGTTCTCGGTGAGTCCGTTCAGTGTACCCAGTCTCACTGAGCACCCGTATACTATCTTTGGTGTCAACACACCAGACGGATATGGGATCATCCATCGCCCATCATATGGAACAAGAATGGTATACGCTAGTCTACACTGGAATATCGATGCCCTGTCTCGATATACCTACGACTAGGAATATTTCAAGGATATGCTTATAAACTACAGATGTCCCACTAGTATGATCCGCATCACAATCCCAGTAGTCAAGCCAATATCCTTAGGGCTTTATCAACATGTACCAAATGAATATAAACATGATCAAGTGAACATATGATAAAGTGAAACCAGATAGCATACTATCATGTCGAGCAAGACTGTCCTCTGAATATATATATCAATATACACATCAGTACATACACTATCTTATAATGGACTCTAGGGCATACATATATCCAACAGATCGGCGTCGCTTCAAAAGGCTCGTTGAAGGCTTGCTTTGGCTCGGTACTCGGTGGATATTAATTTGGATCAAATTGTGTCACTCAATTTGATTTAGAAATAATTTGGATCTCACTACAATTTTTACCTTTCAAAATGATTTCCCTCCAAATTCAACAACCTCCAAACCCTAGATCTAGATCCCTTTTTATAACCACTCATTTGATTCTTCCCTCCAAAGCTAAGTTGTTAGAGAGAGTCTTTTAGAAGAACTTTGTTGGAGGGAATATTCTAGGATAAGGTTGTTAGGCCGAGCCTTCTGGATAAAGCTACGTGCTCTTTGGGAGTCTTCTGGAAGCTTGGCCGTTACAAGAAGGCATGTGGAGAAATATGAGCTGGTGACGTGTCTAACAGGCCGCGGATCCGCGGCCTGTTGGTGGAGTTGCTGCATGCAAATTTCTGTGCTGATTTGTGTTGGCTTCTTGGTACTTTCCTGATATCTGGAATATTTTTATACTTTCTTGTTTACTGCCAGATCACATGTCTTGGACTTGACGTATTTTATCAGCACTTTTAGCAGTTCCGGCTCTTTTACCTGGAGAATTTCCTGGACACAATCTCGAGACAAGTGTTGATTAACAAAAGATCATGCGTGCAATAATAAACACTCAATTTTCCTCAAATGCAATATTTTCGACTGATTAGAAGGATTGTCTAGAGAATTAAAACTCCCAAATGACTGATTAGAAGGATTGTCTAGAGAAGGTGGAAAAGTCGGATTGGATTGATAGGAACAGAATGGTTGCGAAAATTGAGTAGGAGTCGGATCAACATTATGATAAGAAAAATATTGATATTGGTTGGTCGGTTGGCTATTAGACATCATACATGCTACAAACCGATTATGAAATTCTTCTTTAGAAAGTTGAGGTGATGGTTGATATTGGTCCGGATTGAAACTTTGGCCTTTAGCCCTAGCTATATACTCAGCAATGGACATGCATCTAGGGGCATCCTCACTCGGAGTATCAACTGAAACGGATGTAGAATTAGGATACGGTTGATATTGTAGGGTTCCTAGGCACACTAATGAGGTCTCACAAGGCATCAACCATACCAATTTCAAATTTTTACGGGTGCCGAGAAACCCTAATACGGATCGTTAACTAGAAATTTAGGCGAAAAGAGTAAGCTAGTTAACAACTTAACTAAAAGAACGGAAATACAACCTTTGTAGATCCGGTGCTCCACCTCCATAGCTCCGCAATCATGTCACTCCGCTGTCCAAGTCAGATCCCGGGCTCTAGCGTCGGCTTCATCGGAGAAACGGGCGGGCTTGGTCGTCGGCTTCGATGCCGAAGATGATCTACGTCGAGGCATCACTAGATCAAGCTCCACCTTCACCAAGCCATGAAAACTTGTGAAGGAAACACCCTATACTACTTGGCAAGAGGTAGAGGATGAAGAAATAGGAAGTGGGTTCACTTTAGAATTGGATTTCTCACTCTTTTTCTCACTTTGCCATTGATGAAGGCAAGGTTTCTTTTCTTAAAGAAGAAGAAGATGATGATGATAATATTATGATAAGTGTTATGAAAAGAATAATAAAAATGATTCTTATCATAATATTAACCATGGTAATGTGTAGAGAAATAACTAAGGTTAAATGAATGGTTAGGGTTTAGGAGATGAAGACAAAAGAGTCACTTTGGTCAAAGTTGCATGAAGCTTCAAGAAGCATCATGAATGAAAGCAACCCTTATGTTTTCATTTCTCATTTCTTTTAATCCAAAATAAATAGATATATGAATGAATGAATAAGAAATAAAACCCTAACTATTTACTTAACCAAGGTTTAACTCTTTACACAAAACCTAGCAATCTTGCATCATCAAACATGATACAATCAAGTGCACAAAAATATATCACATATACGATGTGCACATCCAAGTGAGAAAATCCATTTAAAGTGAACCAATACTAGTTAATGCAAAGTAATATATCAAATATATAATTATACATTAAATCATTAAATCAACACTTGATTTAACGATCCGGTCATATCGCATATAACCGACTAGTATCCTTTGTATCGGCTTACCGAATCAATCCTTGATTCGATAACTAGGTTATATCGCATACAACCTTTCGATACATTCATCGCGAGAATGAAATACGGTATCACATACCCGCATCATTCTCGGTCCCGCACATATGTCATATGCGCTCCTATTTCGTTTCGCTTGACCCAGGAAACCTCTGTGTAGGACTCTAAAGACTCGTCAATACGCCGGTAGCAGGTGATGATCATATCAATCACCCACAAGCCGCAAGCGGTCTGCTAAACGTAACGGCCACCCGGGTATTGAGCGATAAGAAGATCGACGAGCAAGCCCGCTCACCCTCCTGTGAATCCAACCAGTAACACTTACCGTACAGTCCGGTCTGATCGTCTGATATGTCGCATATCTCGCCTAGGGGTGGTAAACGTCAGACCCCAATAGCTCGATAAATCGTGTCGATATGAGGTCTATAACAATTCGAGAAACTACTGGTAACACTTACCAGTAAATCTCAGCAACCCTGGCCAGGGATTTCCGGTTATAGCCAATCGAACACAGCGCAACATCAACTCCCTATACCGGGAGAGACGAATCCCCTCCTATCGCTCATTGCCTCCATGTGATTCGGGACTGTACCCAAAAACCACCATTTTGCACGCCCTCTTGGACGTGGTAAGATGGAAATCAAAGCACAGTGGGAACCACACAAGACTCTATGACGATCTCGGGTCAACAGACTACTCTGTACCAGTGTCACCAGAGAACTGCCATCTGACGTAAGGTATAATACCATCTGGGAGTTCTCGGCGAGTCCGTCCAGTGTACCCAGTCTCCACTGAGCACCCGTATATCATCTCCGATGTCAAACACCAATGGATATGGGATCATCCATCGCCCATCTGTATGGGTCGAGAAGGTATACGCTAGTCTACTCTGGTATATCGATGCCCCGTCTCGATACACCCACGACTAGGGACTTTGAAGGATGCACTTATGGACTACCATGTCCCCACTAGTATGATCCGCATCATAGTCCAGATAGTCAAGTACACATCCTAAGTGTTTTACCAACATGTAACAGAGAGGCAATCAGTGTACACGTTAAGGTAAAGAGTAACCAGATAGCATACTATCATGCCGAGCAAGAAAGTCCTCCCTATATATGTCCCAGCATCCACTACAATATACATCCAATGTACAGTAATGGCCTCTAGGGCATACATATAACTAACAATCTCCCACTTGCTCTAGGGCCATCTAATAGCAGTGGTTGTAGTATCTCATACTCAACCATCCCTTAAAGGTCTCTCTTTGGGAACAGGCCTTTGTGAGTGGATCCGCTGTGTTGTCCTCTGAGTCTACTCTCCTAACCTTGATCCCTTGGAGATCAACCATCTCCATGATCAGGTGACACTGCCTTAGAATATGTCTGGATCATTGACGGGACAGACGTTCCTTGGCATAAGCCACAATTCCATTGTCACACAATGGGAGGAACTAAGTTCATCTCATGAACCAATATACATCCAGACTGCCTCTTTGGTAGCATCTTAAGTAGCGATGTATCGAGCCTTTATCGTCTAGTATGCCACGGTATCTAGCTTGGAACTCTTCCAACATACCGTCCCTTTACTGAGGGTAAAGACAATGCCTGTGACTGACATTCAGTCGTCCTTATCTCCCTGGAACCTTTCCAGTGATTCTCCCCAGGATCGGTTGATACCTTCTCACTACAACTAGTGAGAATTCTAACATCCAATTAGATCTATCTCATAGATCCAAAACCCAGGATTTAGAAGGTATCACTTTGATCCTATATGGAGAATCATTGTGATGAGCGGAGATTGACCGAGCGTAGCATAGGAAACTCCTTTCTTATCAAGAGTATGTCATCCACGTACTCTACGAGGATCATCACCATACTCCCTACTACCTTTTTGTTTATACAAGGTTCATCTACCATTTTGATGATATCAAACTCTTTGACCAACACATCAAAACAGATGTTCCAACTCCGCGATGCCTGCTTTATCCTATAAAGCATCTTGTACACGTTTCCGCTGCTCCCACTGTCTACGAAGCCCTCTGGCTGTGTACTTATAGACTTTCTCTTCTAAAACATCATTTAGAAAAGCAGTCATGGCACCCAACCGCCAGATATCGTAGTCATGGTATGTAGCCTTGGCAAGTAGGATCTGGATGGACTTAAGCATAGCCACTTGAAAAGGTTTCATCATTATCCAGGCCCGGTCGATGACGAAAAGCTTTAACAAGTCTAGCTTTGAAAGTCTCAACTTTTCCATCTACACCAAGTAATCTTCTCAAGATTTACTTGCTCCTGATGGGGATTTAACCCTTCAGATATAGCAACCAAAGTCCATACTTTGTTGGTGTATAAGGATTCCATCTCAGATCGCTAAGCATCCAGCCATTCTTACAGAGTCCCTACTCTCGATGGCCTGCTCGAAACTAGTTGGGTCATCATCTCATGATGCAATCCTCACTCCCACTTTCATAGAGTAACCGAAGTATCTCTTAGGTGGGTGAGGAACCCTACTAGATCGGCGGAGAGGCTGAGGTTCGTTGGTAACTATTGAATCCTTTGGTTTTATCAAATCATCTGCTGTAGTTTGTATAGCTGGAACCTTTCCAGTTCTACATTACAGACCTTGCCTCGAGCTTGTCCGGTTTTTGCTTTTCAGACATAGGCTGGACAACCCCAAATCTTAACTAACTTAAGAGATGGGCTCTTCCCTTATCATATCAAATATGAAGTGGTAGGCAACTGATTTGATTTGAACCCTATTCAATAGGTATGCAGCTTCTCAAGTGCATAACTCCCAAAAAGGAAATAGGTAACTCAGTAGTACTCATCATAGAGCACACCTTATCATATAGGGTGTGACTGCTCCACCCCGATATACCATCGTGCTATGGTGTATACGGAGGAGTAATGCTGAGAGAGAATCTCGTTCTCCTTTAGAATAGTCCAGGAATTCCGTGCTCAAGTATTCTCCTCCTTGATCTCATCAAAGGACATAATACTTATACCCGTATTGGTTCTCTACTTCTAACTTATATTCTGTGAATATCTCAAAAGGTTCGGACTTGTGTTTCAACAGGAACATAGGTCTGAATCTTGAAAGATCATCAGAGAATGTAATGAAGTATAAAGAACCGGTCTTGGCAAGTGTAGACAGGGGACCTACATACATCAACATGTATCATCCCAAGAGTTCACTAACTCTTTCTCTGTTTCCAGTAAACGGAGCTATAGTCATCTTATCTCTGTGACATGACTGGCAAGTTTCATAAGATGTAAATTCAAACTGATTTAAATATGCATCTACATGTAACTTCAGCTAGTTGGGTCGCATTGATATGACCTAGTCTATAATGCCTCAAGAAGGATTCGTTCATTTCTGAACTCTTCCTCTTGTGTGTGTTCCGTATACTAAAGAACTGTAGTTTGATTTAGAACGTCAATGCTTTTAGATAACGTACCTGAACCGATCAACTTTTGATATAGGAAATGTTCAAAACATTATCCATCTATACAAAATTTTATTATTTCTTTACTAATAAAGAGATAGATATGATTTTGTATATCAGGTTCGGTATCTAATAACATTCGTTCAGAATCAATGTATTTGAAATACAGGGTGACAGTGACCAACAGACTTGGCTGCACACTTGCCCCGTTTTCTGCCTCATGAAACTTATCACCCGTTCTCAGTTCTCTACCTATCTGTAGCCCTATGTAACAGATTACATATCTGGGATCCTGATCTATTATCACATACCCAGGACCTAAAGAATACTGAGAAACAGTTCTGTATAATGAACACACCCGAAGATGATGCATCATATGCACTTTCTTCGTTTGGGCGGCACGGGAATTCTGGTAATCCCCTATTTCCTGCTCTGTCTTATAACAATTATAAGTTGGAGCGGGACCAACGTTCCCCAGCTCAGTATAACAAGCAGGTTCGGTCAAATATCCGTATTATTATCTTGATTAAGGCGTGATATGGTCGCTACCTGGAGAGAGAGAGAAGAAAACACTCAGCGTGCGCTCTTGCAAGAATAGATTGGTTATTTATTTTATCTAATCAGGATGGCTCCCACTGCTTTTTATCAAATCTTCCTTCAAACCCTAAAAGGAAAGACTAGCCGGGATTAATTACACACTACAAGTTCGCCAATCTTTCAGCCAGGCTAGTGTCGGTACTTTGAGGGAGGTCCCCCGTGCTTTCGCACGAACCTAATTAATGTAAACCTCGTTTTTCCAGAGGCGTAATCCCGTTGACACCTTTCTAGACACCTACTTGATCGACTAATTGTAATGCGTAAAATTCTCCCAGGAGTAACTCTTACTCGCAGCGGGTATCGGGATCCAACTATCTCATAGAAGGTATGCAATCTCATTGCAAATTTCAACACTTGAAATTCCCGATAATATTTTGCCCCTAGCAGCTATATGACCTTAACATAGTCAACAAATCATAAGTGCTAGTCAAGTTCAACCCGTCATTTCCCGATTGAATTAAACCCACCCGCACGACCCTTAACATAGTCAACAAAGTCGCACGACTACCCTAATTCAATCGCATCATATGCTTATGCAGATAAGCACTAATTAGCTACCGCACACTACGCCTTAACATAGTCAACAAACGTAGCACGAATACTAACTAGTACTTATCTGAAATGACGGAGGGCTACGACAGGTTTTTCTGAAAACCTATTGCGTAATGAACTTGATATCGTTGTAGAATAAAATGATTTTGAAATGGAGTGCTTTTGAAGCTTTTCTAGTTTTGCTAAAGGAGTCACTCCCGGTGAAGGGATCGTCGGTCCTTTCCTCGTCGAATGAGGTGCGGGATATATCATATATATCGCTGTGCAAAGCAAAACACTTAAAAGCAATCAGAAGACAAACCGAGTGTGTAGCATCTGCCAGTTATTGCTAAAGGAGTCACTCCCGGTGAAGGGATCTCGGTCCTTTCCTCATCGAATAAGGTGCAGGATATATCACATATACTTCTGTGCAAAGCAAGAACTGTAGCTACCTGTTTTATTTTTGAAATTCAATTCTACAACATCTCAGGTTTCTTTTATTTCATTAATCACATTAATGAAGTCCCATCATTTAAATTACCTAAACATCACAGATAAATACGACGTACACTTATGCCATCCGCATTCGCCTCGATGTCCTCTCGTGCACCGTTAGGTTAGGTAACTAACGGCAGAGTGGGGCAGGGCTAGCGCGGGTGTAAAACATAAGTAACGTCTATATAATATATCATATATACTATATACTGTATCCATCACATAACATCACATGATCACATCACAGATATCGCAGCAGAAGAAACATATGAAATATTGGATATACTAGGACGTCCGTGTTTTCAATACGAGCCAGTATAAAACACGGATTCCACGGTCGCGATGAATAGCCAAACCCACACCCCTAGACCCCTACGAGAGCGGCAAGCAACCCTACCAATTCTAGAGTTAGGAGACCCAGACTCGACTCCTCGAGTTGGTCTCCCACTGGACTCCAGAACCCGGTTACTTGTGCTCCCCTCCTTGGGTCTAACCTAGTGCGGAAAAGTAAATAATATACAAAGGGTGACATCTTCCGCAACCTGGAAGTGCCCCAATAAAAGAATATTACATACAAGTTTTTACATGAATGAAAATGAAAAACACTCATCTCTCATAAAAACCCCCGGCTATTCAAACACGACAATCCAATATAACATATCCAGCAACACATAACATCACATGTCATCAACGTAAGTAAATATGCGCATCCCAATTGTCGTTGACATATAACAACGAAACCGGCGATATCACATATTACACTTACGGTCCCAGAAAAGAAAGTGTAAAATTACAACAGTTGGAATCCGCAACATCCTCAGACATCGCATGCCTGACTAAATGAATTCCTTAGACATCGCATGCCTAACAATTATAAACCCCGCATTTTAGTCTCATTATCGAAAACACTTTTCAATATCAAGTCGGGCTATTCAACAGGATTCCCGACATCCTGATCGAATGCTCGTCGCAAACTTTAGTAGGCGGCCGCACCCTCAATACCGTCGACGAAGTGCACCAAGGCGGAACACCGCTACCGCGAGCACCCTGACGGATGCTTTCGGCGACGGGGTTCTCCTACAGTCACTTGGTCGGGGCTATGGAGTGAGGCTGTCTATTAAGTTTACCCTCCGCGTACGCTACGTGATTGCGACGGACTTTTAATCTCATCAAAATTCCGTGGCAACCGATCAAGTGAGACTAAAGTGCTGTGTTTATAACATTCATTCAGTTATCTCATAACTACTTGTGGATTCCAAGTATTGTATCACATTCCGGATAAATAGAAAATGTTAAACTTTTCGATCGAACAGTCAAACACCCAAGTTTTCCCGAAACAGATCAACACATGAAACAAGTTTAAAAACATCCAGTTCATGCCTCAGTACCAACGGTCCAGCCGTAGAAGGGTCAAGCCAACGCCTCACATGTGGCATGCCGTACTGCCCCAAACCCTAAGGTTCAAAGGGCAGTTCAAGACAGTCACATAATCGAGTTAAGGTTTGTTGTCTTCTAGAGGGACCATCGCGTTACTTGCACTACTTAGAACGTTATTAAACCACGAAAAGATCCAACACTTGGAAATTTCCCGACAGGGGAAAAGTTGGGTATTTATATCCGATCGAACTTTTTAACATATTCAAAAATATCCGGAAAGCCAAATAGAAAAAGTCTGATAATCCGATCGAATCATCGAACCCCCAAAACAACCCTAAAATACTCAACTCTTGAGTACAGATTAAAAATTCCCATAAAACTCAGCACCTGAAACCATGAGTTACTGTGCAAAATTGAAAGGCAACTTCCATCTTTTGGCCGCGGAACCGCCGCAGAAGCCAGGCTTCTGCCGCGGTTCCGCCGCACTATGAACAGTTCATGGAAAAAGGTTTGCACCGTAATTCTTAGATTTCCCTGCTGAATTTTTTAAGCATTTTTAATCTGGAAAAAACCCAGTTTTTGTAAAAAGTCCAGAGAGCATGAAAATTCTAGGGTTTCGGTTCGTTCGGATTTCAAACGTCATCTACGCATCGCCTAAGGCTCTAGCTAGGCTCTGATACCACTGTAGGGTTCCTAGGCACACTAATGAGGTCTCACAAGGCATCAACCATGCCAATTTCAAATTTTACGGGTGCCGAGAAACCCTAATACGGATCGTTAACTAGAAATTTAGGCGAAAAGAGTAAGCTAGTTAACAACTTAACTAAAAGAACGGAAATACAACCTTTGTAGATCCGGTGCTCCACCTCCATAGCTCCGCAATCATGTCACACCGCTGTCCAAGTCAGATCCCGGGCTCTAGCGTCGGCTTCATCGGAGAAACGAGCGGGCTTGGTCGTCGGCTTCGATGCCGAAGATGATCTACGTCGAGGCATCACTAGATCAAGCTCCACCTTCACCAAGCCATGAAAACTTGTGAAGGAAACACCCTATACTACTTGGCAAGAGGTAGAGGATGAAGAAATAGGAAGTGGGTTCACTTTAGAATTGGATTTCTCACTCTTTTTCTCACTTTGCCATTGATGAAGGCAAGGTTTCTTTTCTTAAAGAAGAAGAAGAAGATGATGATAATATTATGATAAGTGTTATGAAAAGAATAATAAAAATGATTCTTATCATAATATTAACCATGGTAATGTGTAGAGAAATAACTAAGGTTAAATGAATGGTTAGGGTTTAGGAGATGAAGACAAAAGAGTCACTTTGGTCAAAGTTGCATGAAGCTTCAAGAAGCATCATGAATGAAAGCAACCCTTATGTTTTCATTTCTCATTTCTTTTAATCCAAAATAAATAGATATATGAATGAATGAATAAGAAATAAAACCCTAACTATTTACTTAACCAAGGTTTAACTCTTTACACAAAACCTAGCAATCTTGCATCATCAAACATGATACAATCAAGTGCACAAAAATATATCACATATACGATGTGCACATCCAAGTGAGAAAATCCATTTAAAGTGAACCAATACTAGTTAATGCAAAGTAATATATCAAATATATAATTATACATTAAATCATTAAATCAACACTTGATTTAACGATCCGGTCATATCGCATATAACCGACTAGTATCCTTTGTATCGGCTTACCGAATCAATCCTTGATTCAATAACTAGGTTATATCGCATACAACCTTTCGATACATTCATCGCGAGAATGAAATACGGTATCACATACCCGCATCATTCTCGGTCCCGCACATATGTCATATGCGCTCCTATTTCGTTTCGCTTGACCCAGGAAACCTCTGTGTAGGACTCTAAAGACTCGTCAATACGCCGGTAGCAGGTGATGATCATATCAATCACCCACAAGCCGCAAGCGGTCTGCTAAACGTAACGGCCACCCGGGTATTGAGCGATGAGAAGATCGACGAGCAAGCCCGCTCACCCTCCTGTGAATCCAACCAGTAACACTTACCGTACAGTCCGGTCTGATCGTCTGATATGTCGCATATGTCGCCTAAGGGTGGTAAACGTCAGACCCCAATAGCTCGATAAGTCGTGTCGATATGAGGTCTATAACAATTCGAGAAACTACTGGTAACACTTACCAGTAAATCTCAGCAACCCTGGCCAGGGATTTCCGGTTATAGCCAATCGAACACAGCGCAACATCAACTCCCTATACCGGGAGAGACGAATCCCCTCCTATCGCTCATTGCCTCCATGTGATTCGGGACTGTACCCAAAAACCACCGTTTTGCACGCCCTCTTGGACGTGGTAAGATGGAAATCAAAGCACAGTGGGAACCATACAAGACTCTATGACGATCTCGGGTCAACAGACTACTCTGTACCAGTGTCACCAGAGAACTGCCATCTGACGTAAGGTATAATACCATCTGGGAGTTCTCGGCGAGTCCGTCCAGTGTACCCAGTCTCCACTGAGCACCCGTATATCATCTCCGATGTCAAACACCAATGGATATGGGATCATCCATCGCCCATCTGTATGGGTCGAGAAGGTATACGCTAGTCTACTCTAGTATATCGATGCCCCGTCTCGATACACCCACGACTAGGGACTTTGAAGGATGCACTTATGGACTACCATGTCCCCACTAGTATGATCCGCATCATAGTCCAGATAGTCAAGTACACATCCTAAGGGCTTTACCAACATGTAACAGAGAGGCAATCAGTGTACACGTTAAGGTAAAGAGTAACCAGATAGCATACTATCATGTCGAGCAAGAAAGTCCTCCCTATATATGTCCCAGCATCCACTACAATATACATCCAATGTACAGTAATGGCCTCTAGGGCATACATATAACTAACAGATATTGGTCCGGATTGAAACTTTGGCCTCTAGCCATAGCTATATGCTCAGCAATGGACATGCGTCTAGGGGCATCCTCACTTGGAGTATCAACTGAAACGGATGTAGAGTTAGGATACGGTTGATAAAACCTCGACTGAGGTGGCCAACTGTTTCTACTCGCTTGTTCTATCCGATCTCTTAAGGACATGGGAGAGTCGGACGGTATACCGAAGGGATTACGAAAACAAGAAATATCTGGTTGTGGACAGCAAAGCTCGGCAAGAGTTCTTCTGTTTGGATCACCCATTATAAGAAGAGGAGAGGGGGACAAGAGGTAAAAAGGGAGAAAATAATTGGTTTGTTTTGAAAAAGGACGGATTTATGAAAATTCACACAAACATGCACAAGCAACCCTATATCTAATAGTCACCTAGGTCAAGTCTCTAGACCGCTCCTAGACTTCCAGAAGACAAATCGCAGGATAAATCCTCTACTGCATCTTTGTCCCTCCTGTGGCCAGATAAGTGACAGGTAAGTGGGAGGTTCTTCACTATGTAACTAGTGGGCCTAATTAAGTAACCACTTGCCTTAAACACACTTGCCTTAGACACCACAAAAGAAACGCGGATAAGCAATAGATTACCCACGACCTTCTTCTGTCCTAATTGTGCGCGACGGTCCTTAGAGTCTTGTCTAGATATTTTTTAGTTTTGCGGATGCGGATGCTAGTTTTGTGATTTTCGGGGCTTAGGAAGGGTAATGAAATCCCCACCTAATCTGAATTTGGTCTTTGCCCCTTAATTTCCGTATTAAAATATGCACAAAACAACCAATTTCAAGAATCGCAACAAATTTATTTTTTTAGCGGCGCTGAATTTTGCAAAGAATCCTGCAAGAAATTGATTATTGGACAAGATCAGAGAGGAGAAAAGAGAACAGAGAACATACCTGAGAAGTTGGGAATAAAGAACACCCTAAACGGCGGCTGTTTCGCCGCAAAAACACCACTATGGCCGCGGATCCGCGGCGCTATGGGGGAATTAGGGTTTCAACTTATTTCTGTAGCTTCTTATACTCCTCTAGAATCTGTAAAACTTTTTGAATCTTGATCTCACCGCTGAAATGATTCCAGATTCCCTCGCAAAAATTCAAACACTAAACGTTAAGCACTTGAAACGATTCTTAGATGAAAATTTGATAGAATAATAATTTTTCAACTCAAATAACAAAAATTAACAAAATAGCACACATCCTCGGCAACGACGCCATTTGATTGATCCTTTAAGTTGTGATGAAATGAAAAGTGTTCACGATCAACGATATTTATACCGCAATCAATTAACGGTGTCGATGTAGTGTGTTAATGAATACGGATCGTCCACTGAGATGTGTGTTTTGATCGATTTTGTTTTAGATGAGTCAAAATGAAAAGGTAAAAGAAAATTGAAAGAAAAATGGATTCAAGATTTGTGAAATTTGGTTTCAAGAATCATAAAGAACTAGATCTAAAATCAAGAATTAATAAAGATCAAGAAAATGTCCAAATAGTTTGAATTATCAGGATTTGTAAAGAGGCTTGTAGGAATCGATCCAATTGATAGTGATGATGAATACTTATGATTACAAATTCTTATCTATTGATGATTTGTTGCAAGATCGATGACGATCAACGAAAATTAGGGATCTATTGAAGAAACTAGGGTTTCTCCTTCTATCCCTTGTCCTTTCGTTGATTAGCATTCAAATTCTAGCCTCTAGGAAATTCAATCATCGATCGTTGATCTCTAATTTGGAGCGAAAACATTCAAGAAAGTATCTGGCTCAAATTAGGTTGTCAATGATTCAATTTCCTAAAATTTACAAAACTCATAAGACTTAAGAATCGTTCAAGAATTTAGTCGTCATCATCTACCTATTTTCTCGATTCCTCCACAAGCGGAGTTTTCACTCAAACATCATGAAAAAGATAACAATCAAGAATCGATAACTCTTCATAATGCTCAAATGTAAAGAAAAGCAAGATCAAGAATTTTCACCTTTTATTAATCAACGTTTCGTTACAATTCACTCAAAGATTACAAGATTTTGAGGAGAGAACTCAATTGTTGAAACTAGCTTCGCATCGTCTTCTTGAGTCGCGGATCGTCGTGGATCTCTTACTCGGCTGAAGATCGGCGTAGCTTCAAAAGGCTCGTTGAAGGCTTGCTTTGGTTCGGTACTCGGTGGATCTTGATTTGGATCAAATTGTGTCACTCAATTTGATTTAGAAATGATTTGGATCTCACTACAATTTTTACCTCTCAAAATGATTTCCCTCCAAATTCATCAACCTCCAAACCCTAGATCTAGATCTCTTTTTATAACCACTCATTTGAATCTTCCCTCCAAAACTAGATTGTTAGAGAGAGTCTTCTAGAAGAAGTTTGTTGGAGGGAATATTCTAGGATAAGGTTGTTAGGCCGAGCCTTCTAGATAAAGCCACGTGCTCTTTTGGAGTCTTCTGGAAGCTTGGCCGTTACAAGAAGGCATGTGGAGAAATATGAGCTGGTGACGTGTCTAACAGGCCGCAGATCCGTGGCGGATAGGCCAACTTGGCCGCGAATTCGCAGCCTATTGGTGGAGTTGCTGCATGCAAATTTCTGTGCTTATTTGTGTTGGCTTCTTGGTACTTTCCTGATATCTGGAATATTTTTATACTTTCTTGTTTACTGCCAGATCACAAGTCTTGGACTTAACGTATTTTGTCAGCACTTTTAGCAGTTCCGGCTCTTTTACCTGGAGAATTTCCTGCACACAATCTCGAAACAAGTGTTGATTCACAAAAGATCATGCGTGCAATAATAAACACTCAATTTTCCTCAAAATGCTGGTTATAATGTATAACACATGTTATTTGGTATTTTACAGACGAATTCCTAATATGTGCTATGTTTATACCAAACACCTTTAGATGATTGCAAAGAGTAGGGAAATTGATGTGTTAAAAATGCAATATTTTCGACTAATCAGGTCACATCAATGAAACACGGTTGACAAAGTTACATAAAGAGGGATATTTGGATCCATTCGAATATCAGTCCTATGCAACTTGTCAATCATCTCTCAAAGGAAAGATGACAATGACTTCGTTCATTGGACACGGGTTAAGAGCGAGCGAGCTCTTAGGACTCATACACAGCGACGTGTGTGGTCCAATGTCTATACATGAAAGAAGTGGACATTCCTATTTTATTACTTTTACGGATGATTTCTCAAGGTATGGACATGTATTCTTTATAAAACATAAATCCGAGGCCTTTGAGAAATTCCGGGAATATAAGAATGAAGTAGAAAAACAAACAGGAAAAAGTATCAAGACACTTAGATCTGATCGAGGTGGTGAATACTTAAGTGCCGAGTTCCTAGATTATTTAAAAGAGAATGGAATTCTCTCTCAGCATACTCCTCCATACACACCTCAACACAACGGTGTATCGGAAAGGCGAAACTGAACCTTATTGGATATGGTACGTTCCATGATGAGTAACGCTGAGTTACCGCAATCCTTCTGGGGCTATGCACTAGAATCAGCTGTATATCTTTTAAACAAGGTTCCTACCAAGACTGTGCCTACCACATCATATCAGATATGAGTGGGAAGAAACCCTATTTTCAGTATCTGAAGATATGGGGGTGTCCAGCTTTTGTAAAAAAGCAGCATGCGGACATGCTCGAGGCACGCTCAGTACTGTGTAAGTTTGTGGGATACCCAAAGAACGCCAGGATGTATCTTTTCTATTATGCAGAGGAACAAAAGGTCTTTGTTTCTCGGCATGCCCACTTTTTGGAAAATCAATTTTTAGGAAAAGAGATAAGTGGGAGTGCAATAGAACTGGAAGAAATTCCAGAACCACAAGCTATTACTGAAAGCATGGTGAAACCAGAAGTTTCGAAAGAACCAGACATCCCCGCGCCACTCCGTAGGACTAGTAGGCAGTCTCATCCGTCCAAGAGATATTACGGTTTTCTCATAGACGGGGATAGAGAGGATTGCATCATCTACGATGATGAGCCAACTAGTTTCCAGCAAGCCATTCAGAGCAGAGACTCGGTAAAATGGCTGGATGCAATGCAGACCGAAATGGAGTCCATGTACACCTACAAAGTATGGACTTTGGACATTGCTCCAGAAGGGGTAAAACCCGTAGGCTTCAAATGGATTTTCAGAAAAAAGATTGGTGTAGATGGACATGTTGAAACCTATAAGGCTAGACTTGTTGCAAAAGGTTTTCGTTAAAGACCCGGTTTGGACTATGATGAAACCTTTTCTCTGGTGGCTATGCTCAAATCCATTCGGACCCTTCTTGCTATTACTGCCTTCCACGATTATGAGATTTGACAAATGGACATAAAGACCGCTTTTCGAAATGGAAATTTGGAAGAGTGCGTCTATATGGATCAGCCAGACGGTTTTCATTCAGAGTGGGAGCAGTGGGAAAGTGTGCAAATTGCTTAAGTCCATTTATAGATTAAATTAGGCATCGGGAGTTGGAACATCTGTTTTGATAAGACGGTCAAAGAATTTGACTTTATCAAAAATCCAGATGAACCTTGCATCTATAGTAAGATTGTTGCGAGAACTGTGGTATTCCTCGTCTTGTACGTGGATGACATTCTCTTGATAGGAAATGGCATTCCTATGCTACAATCAGTCAAAGGATTCTTGTCACAAAGGTTCTCCATGAAATACATGGGTGATGCCTCCTACATTCTGGGGATCCAAATCTATCGTGATAGATCTAAGAGGATGTTGGGGCTTTCACAGTCCAGGTACATCGACACTATACTGAAAAGATTCAGTATGGAGGATTCAAAGCGCGGTAATCTATCGGCTTGTCACGGAATCACCTTCTCCAAAAAGATGTCTCCTAAGACTAATTTGGAAAGGGATCGCATGTCTATTATACCATACGCTTCTGTGGTATGTATGCGATATTGTGTAGCAGACCAGATGTTGCTTACGCACTAAGCGTGGTAAGTCGGTATCAGTCAAACCCTGGGAAGAAGCACTAGATAGCAGTAAAGAACATTCTTAAGTACCCGAGAAGGATTAAAAAGATGTTCTTGGTGTACGGTGTAAAAGACCTTCAGATCGAGGCTTTTGCTGACTCCAGCTTCCAGAATGACAAGGATGATCCAAGTCCATGTCGGGTTATGTTTTTACCCTCAATGGAAGGGCGGTCTGTTAGAAGAGCTCCAAAAAGGACACCGTTCCTGACTCAACGATGGAAACGGAGTATATTTCTACTTGCGACGCCACAAAAGAAGCAGTCTGGATGAAGAAGTTCTTAACAAAACTTCAGGTGGTTTTGTCTATTGTTGATCCAATACCGCTGTATTGTGACAACAACGGCGCTATAGCTTTAGCAAAGAAACCCAGGTCCCATCATAAGTCCAGACATATCTTAAGATGCTATCACCTGATCAGGGAGATCGTTGATCACCAGGAGATCGAGGTGCGGAGAGTAGATACGGAGAATAACACTGCAGATCCACTCACAAAGGCCATCCTCAGACGCAGTTCGAGAGGCTATTTGAGATGATAGGTCTGCGATATGCTAACACATGGCCTTAGTGCAATTTGGAAATTGTTAGTGATATATGCCCTAGAGGCCATTATTGTATTGTACTAGTTTGTATATTATATTTTGGAAGCTTGGGATATACACAGATATTATAACTGTCTTGCTCAATATAGTAGTATGCTACTTGGTTTGTTTCTATCTTAATATGTGTATATGTTTCTTTTAACGTATCGCTAATACTTATTGGTAGAGCCCTTAGGATATTTTCTTGACTACCAGTGTTGTCATGGCAGTCACACTAGTGGGGGCTGGGTAGTCTATAAGCACATCCTTATATAGGTCATTAGTCATAGGATTATCGAGACAGGGATCGATACCCCAGAGTAGACTAGTGTATACGCTTCTCATCCCAGCATGGGAGATGGTCTGTCCTACAGCCATTAGTACGTCGAACTGGAGATAGTATGCAGGTGCTCATTGGGTTATGAGTTACACTTGACGGACTCGTGAGGAACTGTTGGTTGGTACTATGCCTATCGTCAGGTAGCAGTTTCCAGGTGACATGAGTACAGCATAGTCCGTTGACTTGACATCGCTATTTCGCTTTGAGTGTGTTCCCACTGTTATTAGATTTTACCCTACCACGAATCATAGGAGTCATGCAAACAGGTAGTAGTTAGGTGCAGTTCCGAAGCACTTGGAGGCAGTTGTGGTTAGATAGGATTCGTCTCTTCCAGTATTGGGGGTTGATATCACACTGTGTTCGGAAAGCTATTACACAAAGTCCCTAGCCAGGGCAAGCGAGATTTACTACTAGCTACTCCAGTAGTTTCTCAGGGTGTTTTGGGCTCTACTCCGGCATGACTTATTGCGCTATTAGCGGTCTGACAGCTACCGCCCCTAGGCCCGATATGCGATACTCTTAGACGGACAGACCAGACTGTACGGAGATTGTCACAGATAGGCTCAGTAGGAATTCAGATGAGTTTTCTCATCGACCTTCTTATCGACAGATACCTAGGTAGCCATTACGTGTAAGTAGTACCGCTGACATGCTTGTGGTTAAACCCACTGCCAGCGTACTGTCGAGTTTTTAGAGTCCTACACATAGGGTTTCCCTGATTCGGGCGAAACGATATAGAGGTCGTATGGTTTTACGACAGGGTTCGAACATATACGTGTACTTGTGCACGGATCATGTTCAGACGGATAATACTAGTGGGTTTTAGTTTAAGCCGGATCCTATTAGATTATTGGATTAGTTTCGTCTCTTTGTATTCGTATTTTTCGGAATACGGATACGGGAATGTATATACCGTGAAGGATATTCTTGTAATTTTTACAAGAGTGCTTCTAGAAGAAGACACCTCTTTTCTTGTATAACCATTTAGATTAAATGGTTAATGAGGTGGAGGTATGGGGTATGGATTCTTATTAAATGAAGCATGGCTGCTTAGGGTGACTCATGGGGTGACTCATCTTGTGACTATTGAAGCATGCTTGATATTTTCATTTGTGAATTATTGTATGCTTCATTCATCACAAGACTTAGCCATATTCATTTCATTATGATCTTCAACACTTTCTCTCTCCTCAAGAGCTCTCTTCTTCTTCCTCAAACCCTAATTGTCTCATATATTGAGAAACCTAGGGTTCTTGAGACTAAACAATCCATAATCACTCTCTACATCCTCTAGGATATCTAGTTTAGCGAACTAGGTATCCTAGTTACCTTGGTATTGAGGTTGGAGCTCGAACTATAGACTCTCGTGTGGATCGTCTTTGACTTGAGGAGGCCGACGATTAAGCGCGATCCGTACACTTCGAGGAGCTTAAAACGAGGAGGAGGAGAACAAGAAGACCTGAAGGACTTGATATTAGGAGGTATAACTTTCTTCGGAGTAGTTAAACCTCATAGTAGTTTGGTTAGTTAGGGTTTAGTGTCGATCCTGGAGTTTAATCAGTGTTACGAAGCTCGTAAAAATTGTTTTTTGGGTATTCCGCCTCCCCGCGAACCCGCCGGGTTCCTGACATCGACTTACACGTCCACAGTTGCTACGATCATCTCTGGTCCAAGGAGTTCCCTATCTCCGATGTTGTCCCAACTTAATGGTGAACGATACTTCCTTCCATAGAGTGCTGCAAAAAGTGTCATTCCAATACTCGCCTGGTAGCTGTTGTTGTATGAAAACTTCACAAGATGTAAGTGATCTTCCCATGATCCTCCGAAGTCTAACATACACGCTCTTAGCATATCTTTAAGGATCTGAATTGTTCGCTCAGACTGTCCATCTGTTTGTAGATGGTAAGCTGTGCTGAAGTTCGGACTCGTTCCCAAGCTAGCTTGCAGACTTTGCCAAAACTGCGATCGGAATTTGGTGTCACGATCGGAGACAATGCAGACCGATACTCCATGTAATCTCATGATCTCCTGCATGATTTCATGGGTATCAGAAATAGTACACTATGAAAAGTTAAATCTTACTTAGATCCAGACTTACTTCCATGTACTTCTTTGCTAGTGTCTCGGTAGATTGGCCAACTCGAAATGTGATGAAGTGAGCTGACTTTGTGAGTCGATCCACAATAACCCATACCGCATCGTTACCTTTTGTGCTACGAGGAAGTGCAGTCATGAAGTCCATGGTGATGTGTTGCCATTTCCATTCTAGAATAGGTAACGGTTGAAGTAAACCAGTAGTCCTGTGATGTTCAGCTTTTACTTGCTGACACACCAAGCATTTGGCTACGCTTCTGGCTACTTCACGCTTCATTCCATGCCACTAGTATTGTTGGCGTAGATCTTTGTACATCTTTGTACCACCAGGGCGTACTGCGTATGGAGAGCTGTGAGCTTCTTTCATTAACTCTTCCCGAACAGAACCTTGTGGTACACACAATCTGCTTCTGTATCTCAAAGATTCATCTTCGTGGATGATGAAGTCTGTTCGAAGTCCACTTTCTACTTGTTCTCAGATCTTTTGCAACTTGGCATCACTTGCTTGAACTGCTTTGATCTGATCGACAGTAGTAGACTGAACTTGTAAGTTCATTAAATACGAAGCGTTACCTGGCATAACCATTTCTATCTCCATCTTGTGTAATTCTTGCTGAAACTTCCACTGTGCGGTGAGATTCATTGATAGAGGCTGGCGACTAAGTACATCATGAACTACATTCACCTTCCCTGAATGATATTGTAGGTTGATGTCGAAGTCCGCCATAAGTTCTAGCCATCTTCTCTGCCGCATGTTCAACTCCTTCTGAGTAAACACATATTTCAGACTCTTGTGGTCAGTGTATATGTCCACTCGCTTTCCAAGTAGATAATGGCGCCAAATCTCAAGTGCAAAGATAATGGCTGCTAACTCAAGATAATGCGTTAGATAATTGCGCTCTTGAATCTTCAATTGGCTTGATACATAAGCTACAACTTTTCCATGCTGGTGTATAACACATCCTAATCCCTTACCGGATGCATCGCAATGCATAATAAAACCTCCAGATTGGTCCAGTATTACAAGAATAGGTGCTGATGTCAATCTTGACTTGAGTTCTATAAAAGCTTGTTCACATGCTTCTGACCATATGAATGATTCATCTTTATGTGTGAGCTTGGTCAGGAGTGTTGCAATCTTCGAAAACCCTTCTAAGAATTTTCCGTAGTATCCTGCTAATCCCAAGAAACTTCGAATGTCCTTCACTGTCTTTGGTATCGGCCATTCGCTTACTGCTGATATTTTAGCTGGATCCATAGAGATTCCTTCGCCTGAAACGATATGTCCGAGAAATCCGACTTGATCTAGCCAAAATTCGCACTTGCTGTACTTGGCATAGAGTTGATGCTATCGCAAAGTCTCCAGCACAATTCGTAAATGTTCAGCGTGTTCTTTCCGATTCTTTGAATACACCAGAATGTCGTCGATGAAAATGACAACGAACCTGTCTAGGTACTCTCAGAAAACTTGGTTCATCAGATTCATAAAAATAGCTGGTGCATTGGTCACTTCAAATGGCATCACGAGAAACTCATAATGACCATAGTGAGTCCTGAATGCCGTCTTCAGAATATCAGACGCTTTAACCTTTACATGATGATAATCTGAACGAAGATCTAGTTTTGAGAAAATACAAGACCCACATAGATGATCGAACAGATCGTCAATGCGCGGTAGTGGATACTTGTTGTTTATCGTCACTTCATTCAGAGCTTGGTAATCTATGCACATTCTGTATGAACCTTTCTTCTTCTTCACAAAAAAACTGGAGATCTCTAACTTGAAGTACTGGGACGAATCCAACCTTTCTGCAGAAGTTCGTCCAACTGAGTAAGGATCTCCTTCAATCCTTCTAGACTTAAGCGATTTGGTGCTCTGATTACCGGTTGTGCACCAGGTACTAAGTCAATACTGAATTCAAGAGCTTGATCGGGAGGCAAACCTGAGATGTCTTCAAGAAATACGTCTTCAAACTCTCGAACTATCTCTGGCTTGTCTTCTTCTACTTGTATTATTGCAATCGCTGCCTTCCTTGGTTTAGCCTTGTAGGTGCTAGGTTCCAGGATAAGGTCTCCACTCTTGAAATAAAAGACTGGATGATCTGGAATCTCGAACACTACCATCCTTTGACGACAGTCGATGGTAGTGTAGAAAGTTCCTAACCAGTCCATACCCAAGACTATATCAAAGTTCGGTATGTCCAGCACCTTTAAGTTAACATAAAATTCTCTGCTGCAGACGACCACTGGACACATATCGTATCCTAAAGTTGCCTTTAGAATGCCATTCCCTGAACTGACATTCCAGCTAGATACGAACGGTTTAACTGGAATCGCATGAGTTCAGACGAACCGTTGCGACATAAAGCAATGTAATGCTCCAGTATCAAAGAGTGTTAAGGCAGGTAGGGAGGCTACTAAGATTGTACCTAAGTTGCGTGGAATGTGTTTAGGTATAGGATAAAGATATTTTGATATGTATAATGATTGAAAGAAAGTTTGAAAGACAGGGATTTACCAGTGATGATTTGGCCAGTGGCTTTAGCTTCTTCCACAGTCATCGTGAAAGCCTGTCTCCTAGGTACATTCCTCCTTGCTGGAGGACCATTCCTCTGTCCTTGAGTTAGGTTCCTTTGTGCTTGATGGAACTGACGAGGAGGAGGTGCAGGAGGTCCATGAAGAGGTGGAGCTGGGAGAGCAAGATGATGTGCAGGAGCCTGAATAACTATCTGCTGCGGAAAAGTGATGGCTGGTCTGGGGGATAGATTCGGATTGAGTCTACAAGGACATGCAACAATGTCGTGAGTGGATGAGCCGCTGACTAAGCACAGTCCGTTTGCACGCCTGCAGCCCTTGGCCAGGTGTCCATTTCTCCTGCAGTAGGTGCAAAAGTATGGACTGAGCCGGTTAAAAGTTACTCCCGGTCTCCTAGTTACAAGCGGTGGCCTGGAAGAAGCTCCTCCTGCCATCTGAGTAGCAAGGTGCTTCACACTGGCAAATTGAGATCTACCTTTCTTCTTCACAACTGCCTCAACTCTTCAGGCAGCTTTCGGTGCAAGGTCGTGGGTTGGGAAATCCAATGTAGCTAGAGCAGCTTGGATCTCTGGGTCTAACCTTTGCTAAAATCGTCGTACTCTGATCTCAGCAGTCGGTATGAAATGTACCGCAAACCTGTTACGGTTTTGTGTTAGCAGTGTAGTATGTGATATCAAGAAATTGAATATTTGAGACATATTTTACCTGCTCAGCATGGTGAACTCAGTATCATACTCATCCACAGATTTGCTCCACATAGAGCCTTGTTGTAGGTGGATGAATTGCTTCTCCATGTCAAAACGGGCAGTCTCGGGAAAATTCTTCGTGTCAAACATCTCGTGAAAAATCCTCCATTCAGTCGGCTGGGCAAGACGGCTTTCTTCAAGCTTCCACCATACTCTGGTGTTGTTGGTTAGTTGCAGTTTCGCAACTCTTACCCAAGCAATACCTGGCACTTGTGCTACTAGATCGTCCTCAATCGACTGAGCCCGTTCTTCCGCTTCCAGCGGGCTCTCTTTCCCAGAGAATTATTTAAGGTGCACTGCCCAGAATTTCTTCACTTCGGGTGCCTCAGATTCTGGGTGGTGCAATAAGATAGCAGTCTGTTGCTGCTGTCCCTCCAAGAGGCTCTTTATTGCCTCAAGCAATACCGTCTGCTCATTGATAGGAGCTGCTACCGTAGGTGGTAGCGGTAGAGGAGGTGGAGTGTTTCCATTCACGTTGGTGCTGGTATTATTCGGGGAATCCATAACCTTGAAAGAAAAAATAGGGTTAGGATAGATTCAAGGAATTGAAATGTAAAGAATGTATAGTTGCTAATTCTTATAATTCTTGTGATATATTGCTTAGGATTTCATGCAGAATCGACCCTGCATGGTTATGTAGGTTTCCATGCAGAACTTACCTGCATAGGCCGCCAACAAAACCTTTCACACCCCGCTTCCCGGTGTACAGGGAAGGAGACGTGGCGAGGCACGCGATATATTTACTCAGAAGTAAACACGCTAAACGTAAATAAGCAATATAAATGAAATAACATAAGAATAATAAGAGATGTAATGAAACAACAAATTTTTATTTATATTCATTCTTTACATTCAACTGGAAAGTAAAATACAATGATAGAAAGCGATGCCTAAACAGTGGCAATATAAACTGAAAAAGAAAGTAAGTACAAGCAGAAACTAAAACTCTGGCTCCTCAGTGAACTGCTCCAAATCGTCCTGGCTGGGCTCGATCTCCTGAGAGTCGGGTCCTCCTGACAACATTCCAAAGAAAAAAAAGATAGAAATGTCGTCAGCGAACTAGCACTCGGTAAGTCCTAAAAGAGAGATATGAATAGATCACGTAAATAGAATAGATCTAGTAATTTATCTGATTTTGTTATACTAACGTAATTGTTTGTAAGTTGGTACATAATGCATCAGTGTATACGAGAGTAGTCCAACTTGCTCCGTGGACTAAGACATATGGAGTACAAGGCCCCGTTAATCCCACGGGACAACGACACATATTTTCAGGTTAGGTGTATTATAGTGACCGTCTCATTCCACTTCTAATACATTCCGTACCAATCTATCCTGTTAAAAACCCCGTAATGGATATTGTATTGATTATAATGATTTGTAGTATAAGTCTTGCCGAAACCATGGTATAAGTTGTTCATATAAACGGTTCGGATGTAAACGGATAGTCATGTAGTCAAGTTCAAGATATAGCCATGGATCGGTCAAGTCAAATCATGTTGCATGTTCGTATTGTTCGGTATTCATGTTCAAGTTTTCATGTTTGCTACATTGGATTCATGTTGAATTAGATATATGGTTGGATTCATGTTTGGATTGTATTCAGATTAGACTAAGACTCAGATTGAGTCAGACACTTAAACAGATTTGAGTCCTGAATTAGGTTTAGGAGTTATCGGTAACTGCTGCATATGGACGGCAAGATTTGTGTTTTTTTCCAAGACAATTACCATTGATAACATTGTTTTAGTTTTCTAGCTTAAATAGGCAAGCACCCACTTTCTCCGGCTCCCTGAGACTCAAAGAATTGGTCCCGCTTAAACCTATATTTACTAGGGTCCTTAATGTAATTAATATAACTTGAGAGGGGTTTAAGAAAAATATTTTTAGTATACTTTCAAAATAAACCTCAAGTATTTATTTATCATATTTAGGGTTTTCATGGATATAATTTTAAAAGTGAGGTATTCTAGTGAATAAATACCTAACTTGAATAATTCATGGTATTTTTGTGTAAAGTTGACTTGTGTGGATTCTTGATGGTATTTTCATGAAACTTGTAATTCTATTATTTTGTTTGGAAAACATGGAATTTAATAATATCTTTAAAATATGTGTTTTGATGATACTCGAATATATGGGCTACGTTACAACAGTGCAAGGCTTTACTAATGAGGTATAAGCTATTTCTTGTTGTTCTTAAACAAATTAAATTTATAACTTGTGCTCAGTTTTACAACTTTATTCTGTATATTAACATGAAAATTTTCGTACAGTAAAATTTGAGTCCTTACACATACAACAACAGCTACCAGGCGGGTATTGGAATGACACCTTTTGCAGCGTTCTATGGAAGGAAGTGTCATTCACCACTAAGTTGGGACGATATTGGAGATAGAGAACTCCTCGGACCAGAGATGATTGTGGCAACTAAGGACGTAGTTTGCATGATCAGGGAAAGAATGCGCATAGCTCAAGACAGACAGAAGCACCGGGCTGATGCAAAGCGCCGACATCTGGAGTTCCAACCGGGAGATCATGTGTTCTTAAAGATCTTTCCAAACCGTGGAGTAATTCACTTTGGCAAGAGGGGTAAGGTCAGTCCCAGATATATTGGACCGTTCGACATACTCAAACGAGTCGGAGAAATGGCATATCGTTTGGCACTTCCACCCTCATTGGAAAGAGTGCACAACGTGTTCTATATATCCCACCTTCGAAAATATGTGAGCGACCCCAGCCACATCCTTGATCACTCCAAGTTCACTGTACACACAGACATATCCTGTGAGCAACAACCCGTTGAGATTCTGGACAGAAGTGTGAAGACACTAAGGGCATGTTTGGTTTAAGGATTTGTTAGGATTTGGATTGTGGAATCCTAAGATTCCATGATTTTATGTTTGGTTGGAGGATTTAGATTTCTAGGATTCTTTTGTTTTTTATGGGGGGCCACAACAAAACATGGATTCTTGAATCCTAAATTTTTTTAAGGATTTTCAAGGATTTGGCACTATTACTTTTAGATGGGACCCGTGTACTTTATTTATTTAATAATTCTCTATCTATCTCTCTCTAAAATCCTCAAATTCAAATCCTACTTTATTTTTACCAACCAAACAAAGAATACAAGAATCTACAAATCCAATACTAGAATCCAAAACCAACCAAACAACAAATTACCAAATCCAGAAATTTTCAACCGTACTATTTTGGAATCCAAATTTCATAATCTTACAACCAAACTGGCCCTAAGGAACAAGGAAGTAAAGTTGGTCCGAGTGATATGGGGAAAAGATTCACCAACAGAATCAACGTGGGAACGTGAGGATGGCATGCGTACAAGATACCCTTTCTTATTTATAAATTAATCCTTATGTAATTGTAAATTTCTAGAACAAAATTTTTGTAAGAAGGGTAGAATGTAACGACTCTGTTTTTATTATACAAATTTTTTTTAAGTTAATGTACAGAATGGAGTTTGCAAGCCTGAGTATAGTTTAAATATTGTTTTTATTTAAGAACAAGAAGAAGCAACTTGTAGCTCATTGGTAAAATCTTGCACTGTTGTGACGTAGCCCTTGTGTTCGAATCCTATCAGCCACATATTATTTTTCTGAACTTTTATTTTAGAATTTTTGGAAGCCCAAAAGTTTACACGTGCAATACACGTAAAAATAAAAAGTCGGATAAAATAAACATGTGTAAAATGTTGTATGAACAGAAGAGAACACGTGGCATTCATCCGACAGCCCCTACCCCTAATCCAACCGGTGAGATTCGCCATTAGGCCCGCACCGCCAGGCTTCCCGTAGGAGATGAGCTCCGTGTTTTGCCTACTAAACCCTTTGGCCTACCCCACTACCCCTGTTCTGTTTATTTTCCCTGCAATTATCCAGAGAATTAAAATTTAGCTTTAAATCCAATTTTTAATGCATTTTTAATTATTTCTTCAATTCCTAAACCCTAATTTAATCCTATAAATACAACCCCATACTTTAGCTCTCTTCATTCTGAAATCTACTGCCAAAATTCTCAAAAAAATTCTAAGTCCGAGAAGAGTACAAGTGGAGTTAGCCCAAGGTCAATTTCCGGCGAGAATTCGAGACGTTTCCGGCGACCCCACGACACAAGAAGGCTACCTTCTCTTCCTCTACCTCCCCTCTATTCTTTTAGCAAGTAAGTCACATATCTCTCCTTCTCTTTCTACTATAAAACTTCTCTTTTTCAAAACATGTGAGTAATTAGAGTTATACCGACATTTGTTTTTAAAACTTTTGAAAACCATAATTCTTCTTAAGAATCACTTGTACTTATGTATATACCTTACTTGTAATCATTTAACTAATATTTAGAAACCAATTTCACTCTAAAACTCCATGTTAAATAACTTTAATTAAGATATTACGTTTAAATACCATGAAGGTTATATACAACATCTTTTAATTATTTTGCTTAGAAGACCTTTAGAAAACCTCCCGAGGTAATGACCTAGCTCTCACATACACACATCTTGACATAACACGATTCTCTTGAACAATATTTTTGTGGCAAAATACGACTTTTCATCAAAATACCTTAAACTATTAAAAACCCGGATTTCTTTAAATTGTGTTACTTAATTCTTTGCGATTGTGCCTCTACAACCCAATTTGGGGAATCCGCTATTGGATGGTGCGGATTATCGCACATCCTCGGGACTAGTAGAGCGAGATGCGGACCTCCTCATGGAGCACACGATCTCGATGGAATTTTAATACAATTTTTTAGAAAAATGAGTATTTCTATTTAATAATAAAAATTTATTTTTAATAATTATATAAATATTATCAAACCACATATTTTTAAGATATTATTAAATTCCATGTTTTCTAAACAAAATAAAAGAATTACAAGTTTCATGAAAATATCATCAAGTATCAATATAAGACAAAGTTTACATTAAAATATCTTGAACTATTCAAGCTATGAATATTTTCACTAATATAACTCATTCTATAAAATTCACATTTATGAAAATTCTAAACAAAATAAATAAATACCTGAGGTTTATTTTAAAAGTATATAAAAATATTTTTCATAAAACCCCCACAAATTATATTAAATTACAATAAGGACCCTAGTAAATATAGGTTTAAGCGGGACCAATTCTCTTGAGCCTCAGGGAGCCGTAGAAAGTGGGTGCTTGCCTATTTAAGGTAGAAAACTAAAATGGGGTTATCAATGGTAATTGTCTTGGAGAAAGAGACAAATCCTGCCGTCCATGTGCAGCAGTTACCGATAACACCAAATCTATTTCAGGATCAAAATCTGTTTAAGTGTCTGACTCAATCTGAGTCTCAGTCTAATCCGAATACAATCCAAACATGAATCCAATTATAACTCCAAATTCAACATGAATCCAATATACCAAACATGAACACTTGAACTTGAGCATGAATACCAGAACAATATCATACATGCAACATAACTTGACTTGACCGAACTATGACTATATCTTGAACTTGACTACATGACTACCATTTACACCCTAAATCAGTTTACATGAACAAATTATACCGTGGTCTCGGCAGGTCTGACAACTACAAATCAATACAATCAATACAATATACACTACGGGGTTCTTAATGGGGTAGATTGATACGGAATGTGTTAAAAATGGCACTATGATGGTCACTAAAAGACACCTACATGAACATCTTGTACCGTTGTCCCGTGGGTTTTGACGGGGCCTTATACTTACATGTTACCTTAATCCACGGAGTAAGTTGGACTCCTTTCGTATACACAGATGCATTCTGTACCAAGCTACAAACAACTATATTAGCATAACAATCACATACTTCACATATTCTATTCTCTTTACATATCTATTACATTCTATCTTTTAAGACTTACTGAGCGCTAGTTCGCTGACGACATTCATGTCTTTTCTTTCTTTGGAATGTTGTCAGGAGGACCCGATTCTCAGGAGATCGAGCCCAGCCAGGACGACTTGGAGCAGTTTACAGAGGAGGCAGACTTTTAGGCCTTACTTGTACTAATTTTTTCCAGTTCATATCTCATTATTTAGGCATCGCTTTCTATCATTGTACTTTACTTTTCAATTGTATGTAAAGAATGATTATCAATAAAAAGTTATTTTATTACATCTCTTATTATTCTTGTGTTATTCATTTATATTGCTTATTTACGCTTAACGGGTTTACTTCTGAGTAAATATGTCGCGGCCCGCCACGTCTCCTTCCCCGTACACTGGGAAGCAGGGCGTGACAGAAACGAGGGAGATGGAGGAAGATGGGGGCTGGGTCTGCATGGGAGGAATTAGATTAAGGTTAGGTTTTGTTTTGTTTAAAAGTAAATGGGGTTTAATAAAAGTTTTGAAATTGGTTTTAAATAACATCTCAATTAATAACAATTATTCAAAATTAATGATAATTAATTAATAACAATTAATATAAATTAATAACAATCAATATCAAATTAATCATCATTAATAAAAAATAAAAAAACTGTTTTGGTTTAAAATAAAAGGAAATGGGTTTTGGGCTTGGGCCTGGGTCTGGTTAAGAAATCATTTTTTAAATAATTCTGCTTCTAAAATCCACTTTCTAAAATAAATATTAAAAATACTAAAAATCATATTTAAATTTAGAACTACTTAAACCAAACTTTTCTATCAAAAGGAATAGTAAAATAGGTACGAAAATATGAAGAAAAATAATACGAAAATTTTATTAATGTATAGGCAAAAAACAGACGTTACAGGCGGCGGGGCCAACCGGCGGACGACCGGCAATGGACTACGGCCAGCCAGTGAATAATCGGCGATGATCGGCGAATCAGCCTGCGGCGAACAGCCGATCGGCGGCGGACCGGCCGGTGGTAATGAAGACGTCGGAACACTATTTTTAGATTTTCCACAAGCAAAATGGGCATGGATGAAAACCCGAAGCCGTGAGTAAAAACAGCAGGGCTTCCGGCAAGCTTGTGAAAAACCGGAAAGGCGCAAACTCGTAAAATAAATTTTTTTCCTGTGCACTCGCAAGATCCTCTCGACCTTGTAAGGAGAAAAAAAAACCGCGTGAGATCCTTACGACTCACAAAGGAGCAACACACTTAGGAATCCCCATGATTCCTAAGGAGAAAATACTCCTACGAGATCCTCACGACGAAATACCTTTATGAGACCCTTATGGTTCATAAAGTCAAAAAGTCGACAGGATTCTAACCATGTTTGCTAAGCCACCTTTATTCAAATCAACAAAGGCAAATGATGATTCGCTCCTGGCAATATCCCAGCTATAGTGATGCTGATACATAAAAAAGTATCAAATTTCACGTCCTCTCAAGGCAAATGATGATTCGCTTCTGACAATATCCCAGTTGCAGCGATGCTGATGCCTGAACAGGTGTCAAACTTCAAGTTCTTTCACGGCAAATGATAATTTGCTCTTGGCAATATTCCAGTCGTAGAGATGCTAATGCCAAGATTGGTATCAGATTCCAAACTCGCAATAAAAAAAAGCAGCGAGGAGCAGAAAAAATGCATATGAAATAACCGAAATGATTAGGCAACTCGCAATAAAAAGCTGCGAGTAAAAAAAAGCCGAAATGTTTAAGCAAGTTGCAATAAAAAGCAGCGAGTAAAACATAAAAAAATAGCCGAAATAATTGGGCACCGCGGATAAAAAAACTGAAATGATTGGGCAATCGCGACTTTCGAAATATAAATGCTGAAAAGATAGAGTATCGCGGAAAGAAACAAAAAAATGAATGAAAACGAAACCTTTTTGCTCGGCAAGTTGGTCCATATTGGCCCTTGTATACGATCCATGGGCATAAATGAAAGAAAGGGAACCATACTTTCCCATCAAGCTTCGTCAAAGGGAGAGCCAGAACTCGGCGGTTCATATACAACCTAGAGACCAACTCGACATTATTCTCATTCTAACAGGATGCAGACGCAACATCAACGAAAGACCCAAGGGCCAAAACAAAAATGGAGCCATGGAAAAATCCTAACTCCAAGTGTTGGCGGTTCATATACAGCCCAGAGACTAGCTCGACGTTCCTTCTCGATGCAGACGCAACGTCAACAAAAGACCAAAGGGCCGAAACGAAAATGGAGTCACGGAAAAATCCTAACTCCAATTCTCGACAGCGCATATACAACCTAGAGACCATCCTGACATTCCCCCTCATTTCTGCGGGATGCGAATGCGGCTATCAAATGAAATTGGAGCAATAGTATATTCCTAGCTCCAGACTTCAACTACAATACATACAGCATAGAAATCTTACAGATGTCTACTCTACTTCAGCAAAGAATCGGCGTGATATCGTCAAAACAAAAAAGATGGAGCAATGACATATTCCTAGCTCCGGACTTCAACTGCGATATATACAACATAGAAGTCTTACAGATGTCTACCCTACTTCAGCAAAGAATCAGCGCGACATCGTCAAAACAAAAAATGAAGCAACGGCATATTCCTAGCTTCGGATCTTGAAGGCAGCTCATATAAAACTTAAAAGACTATCGGAGATCATCCCACATCAATGCGGAGTGGTTATGACTCATCGGGGCTCCAAACTGAGCCTAACCTCAAGTAAAAAGCATCATGGAAAATCCTTAATGTTTGCTTTTTCGACGGTAATATAACATAAGGAGATTACTTGAAGACGTCTTGCCCAGCCCCCGAAGGGAACAGAGACACTACAGTCGTGGGGCTACTCGAACAACGGTTTGAAGACCGCATATCAAGGATACATCGACCAACGCGACGGTATCACGGACTAAAACCCTAGTACCACAAACCTAACGGACCTCTGTCGTAAAGAATCGAGGTTATCTGCATATAACGTTAGGACAAGTTTGCCAGTAAACCCAAGGGAGGTAAACTAAAAGCACTCCGAAACGAGTACATAAATTAGAAACTTCGAAACGAGTGAATAAACTACAAACTCCGAAACGAGTACATAAACTAGAAAATCCGAAACGAGCGAATAAACTACAAATTCCGAAACGAGTGCATAAACTTGAAACTCTGAAACGAGTACATAAACTAGAAACTCCGAAACGAGTACATAAACTAGAGACTCAGAAATGAGTACATAAACTAGAGACTCCGAAAAGAGTGAATAAACTACAGACTCCGAAATGAATACATAAACTAGAGACTCCGAAATGAGTGAATAAACTACAAACTCCGAAACGAGTAGATAAACTACTTCGTGCCATATCAAGACATCAAGAAAAAGAATGGTGCAACTCATTAGCCTCGGGGTTTAGAATTGAGATTTGAGTTAATGATAGATGACGACGCTTGTGTCCGCTCACTATCTTCTCAGATCAAGATTCTAAAAGTTATGAACGATACACCAGCTCGAAACTGGTTGTATGCTACGTATTAGGCTACACTACTTCACTCACGTGTATACCTCCGTGAGTAAAATAGTGGGGGGCATTTGTTTACACTGGTTTAACTTTCGTTTACAGATATGTGTGAAAGTAGGCTCATTCATATACGCACATGCACACATATGGGTTGCAACAATACAATCAGAGAAAGAATAAGTGTTAGAAAGGAAGCACTCGGTGGTCAATGATAAAAGGAAAGCATTTAAATAAACATTTTATTCTACAGGAAATAGATCACCAAACACGGGATCAAAAGTACAAGGGTTTATAAAAATATGAATAAAGTTTTCTAAAGTCCTCTCTGCCTTCTCCACCATGACGAAGCGGCGATCTTCGCGAGAAGTCGCTCCCCATCGGTTAGCGCCGTGCTCATCAGTGAAGGCCGACATGATAGCCCGCTGAGTTTGTATCTGGCATAGCAGCTGAACAGAGCGATCCCTCAGAGGCATGGTAATCAAAAGTGCTCCATGAAAGCACTCGATCTTGTCCTCCGTTGCGCCAAGTATCGCCGGAGTCATCTCCGCTGGATGAGGGAGAATGTCATCGAGCAAAAATAGGAGGATCATCTGGAGCCAAATGGAGCCGATGGGGAGAGGAGATCCTCTACGAGTCAAGAGCTTATGCAGCACCGCATCACATTGGTCATCCGTAAAAGCAGGATTCACCAAGCGTGCAACAAAATGAGGAACAATTTTCTCGATGTGCACCTCCCATGGCTGCCGATGAGCATGCGGACGATTGCAAGCCATGACTCTCCTTTGTTAAAATGATTCTCTGAACGTGAGAGAGAAGAGGTGCATTGTTTTAGATTATAAGGGAAGGCATTTAAGTCTCAGCACAGAAAATGTTGTGCATGGTGGAACTATTTCCAAGCTCTGACGAAAGAAGGCATTAGAAAAGAAAGTTTGACTCGGGGAAAGCAAATAAAGAAGGAGAAAAGAAACTTTCATCAATGAAGCAACGCCTCACATACTCTCCACGAGGGCGCCAGCACCAGAGCCAATCTTATAGGATTAAATCCTATGGTGGCGCCTCACGTGCTCTTCATGCGGGCGCCAATGTGCAAAGCACAGAAGAGTTCATTATATAAGAGTTAAACTCTAAGATGGCGCCGCACGTGTTTCTCATGCGGGCGCCAATGTGCAAAGCACATAAATACCCATTATAAGAATTAAATACTTAAGTGGCGCTCACGTACACAATACGTGAGCGCCGGCGGCTAAGTAGAATTAAATTCTACAAACAGAGCCGTTGGATCAAAAATCCAACGGAGATGATAAATTATCAAAAATAAAGAATCAAATTATATTAGAAGAAAATATCTCTCAGATCTTTCTAAATAAGAAAGATACTCTCGGTTGGATCAATGATCCAACAATAGAATAAAATTCTATTTTTTGGGAATATATTCTCTCAATCTTTCCAAACAAAAAGACTGCTCTCTTTAAAATAGAGAACCCTTGGATTAAAAACCCGATGGTGATTAAAAAATCACCATCTTACAGAATAAATTCTGTATAGGGGAAAATATTTCCGCAATCTCGTTAAAAACGAAAATCATATTCTGTAAAAAACAGAAGTCCTTAGATCAAAGATCTAATGGTGGGTAAAATTCCCCAAATCAATTTTGAGACCAATTAAATCAATTGGAATCTCTCAATGAGAGATTTTCTCAAAATTAATTAACAATATGTCTCCACTATATAAAGGACCCGAGACTTCAAGTCTCACAGAAGAGAGAAGAGAGAGATATATACAGAGACAGAGACCACGGAGAAGAAAAAAAGAAAGGAGAAGAAAAAAAGAAAGAAGAAGAGCTTCATTTTAGAAACTCTAGGTAAAGAAAAAAAATCAAAATATCTCTACAATATCACATCTAAGGATTTAACCCTTTTAGAAGAACTCAGTTCTTTCTATAGATCTAAGATTCACAAAACAAATCTTCCATAAGTTGAGAATTTAATTCTTATCGGGAAAATCTTGTTCTTGAGAATCAAACATTCAAAGGAGAATATGGATACAAGAACATGAAAAAACAGGAGTCCATAATACTCCGGGAATTTAGTTCCTTCAAGTCAAGAACTTAGTTCTTTAAAAAAACCGATCCAAGATCCTCAAAATAATGATCGTGGTGATCTTTAATGGTCAAAATACATTAACAGAGATTCAAGTTCCTTAAAAATATCAACAGAGATTAAATCTCCATATAAAAGTAACTAGCGCCTCACACGTTTCCCACGTGGACGCCCCTCTTCAACAGCTCTTAGTGCTTCACGTGAAACACACGTGGGCGCCATATAAAGAGTGCTTAGCACTCTATAAAAAGCCAAAACGGCTGGGTGCTTAGCACTGATTGGGCAGCGCCCAGCGCCTCACATATTCCTCACGTGGGCGCCACCCAAAGAAGGGAGGGAAGAAAGAGAAGAGAGGGAAAAGTTCTTAGCACTCCACAAACAGTCAAAATGGCTGAGTGCTCAGCGCTCATTGGGCGGCGGCTGTGACTAAATGCTTCACATGTCATATAAGTGAGCGTCAGAGGTCAAATAAGTGCTCAATGCTTTGGCGTAAAAGAAAATAGCTGAACAAACTGTGCTTAAATAAATGTATAGCACTTTTGAATAAAAGAAAAGACTGAGCAGACCAAGCACTCAAATTGGCTAAGTTTCTGAAGTTCTTCCCGCAGCTGAGCTCAAATGCTCTTTTGATGGATCTTAGGTAAAAATGATCCTTAAAAATATTGATGATATCCAAGATGATATTCATCCCGTATCTTCTAAGGTAATCTTAGTCTCAAATACGACTAACGATTCTTAGGGCCGTTACCCCTTTTTCCCTCAAATACGGGATTTGGTTTAAGAGTACATCTCTTCACACTTCGGATACATGGCGTTATAATTCTTCAATGTCTTCAGAGAGGTGGCGGGTCCCGACGACCAATAACTGCTTGATGCACTTCTAAATTGACGTGCATCCCTCAAATCGGATCGTGCCCCAAATTGGGCATATTCCATATCACCATTGTTCAGTTCGTCATGTAACAAATATATGTGCGCACAAGATGAATACTGGACCGAAATGTCTATAAACTAATATTCGCCCTCAAATACGGCGATATTGGACCGAAACGTCGTTAAACTAACATTCGCCCCCAAATACGGCGATAAAGGACCAAAATGTCGTTAAAATAATATTCGCCCCAAAATACGGCTAATATTCGCCCCCAAATACGGCGATAATGGACCGAAACATCGTTAAACTAATATTCGCCCCCAAATACGGCGATAATGAACTGAAACGTCCTTAAACTGACATTTCGCCTCAAACATAGCGATAATGGACCGTGAGGTCTTTAAACTAAAATAATTGAGCCCAAACGCTCATATGTTTTAAGTCGATCTTAATCTCAAACCAGATTAATGATCCTTAAATCGACCTAAACCCAAATCTAAAATATACGGATTTGGATTGATCCGCGCCCTGCGGGCGACGACAGAAACTAGTCTCCGTCCACAAGCAACCTAAACAAAAAAAAACACACGACACAAAGTGAACTTCCAGAGCAAGAGAAAGTGGTTATCGCAATGCGGTAATATAATTAATTGCAGAGGTTTTCTCCTGCAGGGAAGAGCGTCCCCACAATCAAAAAATCCCTCACAAACGAGGGGGAATCTACTAAAGTCTGCTACAACGGCCGCGTCCGTTCAAACCTCTGATATACGGTGCCATAAATCAACTTGGTATCTTCGGAGAGGTGGACGGATAGATCCAAATAGCATCTTCCCCCATAATTCAGGCCAAACGTCCCAACGTCCCATTCCGTCTTCCGGCGTGAACAGAGTTCTTGCGCACCATCTTAAGCGGTTTAAATTAGTTCCCAGTTGGAACGGCAGCGTTGACTTCTACCATTGGAATTGGTGGGGTGAGTCCGGAGGGGGAGTTGCCCCCGGCTTCTCTCACTTGGCGCCAGTGGTGACGTCGAGCGTGCCTTGCAGAAGGGATCGTCTTAGGTTTGGAAGCAGATTCTTTATGCCCCTGGCTTTGCTGAGGGGCTTCAATCGGCGTCAGCCTGTTGAAAACCGACGTCCTTGGTAGAGTTTGAGGAGCAGCAGTCAATTTTTCGAAGACCGACTGCCTGATGGGGGAAGCACCTTCGACGGCTTCGCTGGTAGCAGGAGTTGGGAGGGCTATCCGTTTTGGGGTCCGTTTTGGGTAGCCCCTTCAGGTATTACGAGCTTCTTTGCAGGCCCGTTTGAATTCTTGCTCGGCCTGTTGAAGACTGAGACGCCATATTTGGACGGCCCGTTGAGAGGGGCCATTGTGGTTGCCAGTCGATCGAAGACCGACCTTTTGGGAGCTTCTTCTTGCGGCACCAAGGCACCAAAACTTACAGGTGGGTGCATGGTCCCAAAGAACAATCCAGTAGTGGCTTGTGTGACTTGTCCCACCGGCATTGAAAAAATAGAGGCCGCATTAGGCCCATAAGTCACTCCTCCAGTTGGGGTGGAACAAGAGTTGTTGCATGCGGTGCATTGAGAAGCCATTGATATCCTATACTGGCGCAAGACACCAAGTTTTAGTACCTCGAATCCAAGTGCAACCATAGCGAACCGTAATTTTGTTCGCGAAACACGACACACGAAGTATGGAGTGGAAAGAGGAAAAGGTCCCATCGGGCATGCCAGAATCTGTTCACCGCCGAAAGACCGGACAGAGATATTGGGACGTCTGACCTGAATTTGGGGGTAGATACTATTTGGATTTATCCGTCCACTTCTCTAAATATACCAAGTTGATTTATGGCACCGTATATTGGAGGTTTGGACTGATGCGGCCGATGTACCAGACTTTATCAGATTCCTCCTCATTTGTGAGGGTGTTTTATTATGGGGACGCTCTTCCCTGCAGGTAAAAACTAATACAGTTAATTACGTTATCGCATTGCGATAACCACTTTCTACTTCTCCAGTAGTTCACTTCTTGTCGTATTGTGTTTTTATTTATTTTGGTTGCCCATGGATTGTATACGGAGACTATTTTATGCCGTCGCCTGTAGGGCGCGGATTAGTCCAAATCCATATATTTTAGATTTAGGCTTGGGTCAAGGATTTGCTTGACGGGATTTTGAACTTAGGTTATATGTTCCTTTGGTTCAAAAATATTTTGTTTTATTTAAAGAACATTAATCTTGTTTGAGATTAGGATCAATTTAAATATATGAGCGTTTGGGCTCAATTTATTTTAAGTTAAGGATACGTTAGTCTGATTTGAGACTAAGATCAAATTAGTAATATTTTAAAGATCTTTTTTATTTAAGATCCAACACCTGAGTATTTGGGCTCAGCTGTAAGAAAACTTTTCAGAGAGACTTAGCAAATTTGGGCTTAGTCTGCTCAGTCTCTTTTTTGTTCAAAAGTGCTAAGCACTTATTTAGGCTATATTTGTTCAGCCCCCTTTTTATGCAAAAGTGCTAAGCACTTATTTGACGCTCTGACACTCACATGGGTATCATGTGAAGCATTCAATTATGGGCACTGTCCAATCCGTGCTAAGCACTCAATTATATATATAGTGCTAAGCACTTTACTCTCTTTTTTTTTGACGTCCACGTGAGGAGCATGGGCGGTGCTGGGCGCTACCCAATGTGCTAAGCACTCAGCCATTTTGGCTATATCTGAAGTGCTAAGCACTTTTATTCAGCGCCCACGTGTATTTCACATGAGGCGCTGGCCTTCTGCTTTGGGCGCCCACGTGTTTTTCACGTGAGGCGCTAGGCGCTGTTGAGAGGGTGCCCACATGGGAAACACGTGAGGCGCCAGTCTTTTTACCTTTTTTAGAGATTAAATATCTGTTAATGATATTTTGACCATTAACGATCACGAAGATCTTTGTTTTGAAGATCTGGGAGTAGGTTTTTCTTTGAGAACTAAGTTCTTTTATAAGAACAAAGTTTCTTTTAGGGTTAAATCCTGTTTTCCGAGGAATTAAATTCCCATAAGATATGTTCTTTTTTCTTTTGTTTTTCTTTTGGACCTAGTTCTTTTCTGAATTTTTGATTCTCAAGAACAATATCCTCCCGATGAGAATTAAATTCTCAACTTGTGGGAGGCTTGTCTTGTAGATCTCTGATCCAGAGAAAGAACTAAGTTATTTGAGAAGGGTTAAACCCTTAAGTAGATAAAAGAGATATCTTGATCTCTGTGTTTTCTTTACCTAGGATTTTTTCTTGAAGAGGAAAGTTTTCTTCTTTGAGAATTAAATTCTCTTTTGTTTTGAAAGCTTTCTGTCTTTTTTCAGAAACTTATGGAGGGGTTCCTCTCTATGACTGTCTGTCTTCCCGAGACTTGAAGTCTCGGGTTCTTTATATAGGAGGCAAATTGTTAATTGGTTTTGAAAAATTATCTCATTGAGATATTCCAATTGATTTAATTGGTTTCAAAATTGATTTAGGGAATTTTACCCATCGTTGGATCTTTGATCCAAGGGTTTCTGTTTTGTAGAATATGTTTTCTTGTTTTTAACGAGATTGAGGACATATTTTCCCTTATACAAAATTTATTCTGTAAAATGGTGATTTTTAATCACCATTGGATTTTTAATCCAAGAATTCTTTGTTTTACAGAAAGCAATATTTTTTGTTTAGAAAGATTGAATGAATATATTCCCAAAATAGAATTTTATTCTATAATTGGATTTTTGATCCAACCGAGAGTACATTTCTTATTTAGAAAGATTTGGGAGATATTTTCTCCTAATAGAATTTAATTCTATATTTTGATGATTTATCATCTCCATTGGATTTTTGATCTAACGGCTCTATTTAACAGAGAGTATCCTACATTCTCATGTAGAATTTAATTATATTGATCTTGACTTGGACGCCGGCGCTCACGTGTTGTGTGCGTGGGCGTCACTTAAGAATTTAATTCTTATAGTGGGTACTCCTGTGTTTTGCACATTGACGCCTGCGTGATGAGCACATGCGGCGCTATATAAGAATTTAATTCTTATTCAGAAAGCGTTTCTGTGCTTTGCACATTGGTGCCGGCATGAGGTGCACGTACGGTACCACCATAGGATTTAATCCTACAAAATTGGTGTTGGCGTAGGCGCCCTTGTGAGAAACACGTGAGGCGCTGCCCCACTTCAATAGAGCTTTGCTCATTTTATATTTTTGGGGGAACAGGTATTAATAAGATTAATGTTAAGAAAAGAAACCTAAAAATGTTGTAGAACTAAATTTGACAGATACTCGGCTTTTTCGTGAAAAAAGCAATTATTTTAAATGCGGAGCTTAAGCCACTCCTTTACAAATCACTCGGTTCTACAATGATTTCAAGTTCAATACGTTAAAGGTTTTCATCAAAACCATTGGTAGCCATCCACCATTTTAGAAAGTAGAGCACTTAGTATTTGTGCTACGTTTATTGACTATATGTAACGACTCAAATTTTACTGTACGAAAATTTTTAAGTTAATATAAAGAATAGAGTTGTAAGTCTGAGCATAAGTTATAAATTTAATTTGTTTAAGAACAACAAGAAACAACTTGTAGCTCATTGGTAAAGCCTTGCACTGCTGTGATGTAGCCCCTGTGTTCGACTCTCATCAGCTACGTATATTTTTACTGTTTTTTTTATTTTAAACTTTTTGGAACCCTAAAAGTTTACACGTGCAATACACGTAAAAATGAAAAGATAGAAAAACCAAACATGTGTAAAATATTGTGTACACAGTATAGGACACTTGGCAGAGATCCACAGGCCCCTAACACAAATTGGACCGACAAGATGCAAGGGTCGGCCGGCGCCGACGGGCTCCCATTAGAGAAAAATCCCCGTGCTTTGCCCACATGACCCTTGGCCTACCCCCTTAACCCCGGTTCTATTTGATTTTCTTGTATTTGTCCAGAGAGTGTAAATCCACTCTTTAATTCAATTTTTAATGCATTTTTAATTCTCTCTTCAATCCCTAAACCCTAATTCCATCTTATAAATACAACATCATATCCAAGCTCTCCTCATTATGAAATCTATTGTCAAAAAATTCTCAAAAAATTCCAAATCAAAGAATAGTACAAGTGGAGTTAGCCCTAGAATAAATTCCGGCGTAAATTCGAAGCGATCCCGCGACTCCACGAAGCCACCAATCTTTTCCTAAAGCTCCGCTATCTTCTCTAAGCTAGTAAGTCCCAGCTCTATACTTCTCTTTCTATTATAAAACTTCACTTTTTCAAATCATATCGGTAAGTGGAGTTATACCGATCTTTAAATTCTATTCTCTATAGAATTGCAATTTTTCTTAAGAACAAATCATCCAAATCATCAAACTTTGCTTGTTAATCATTAAACAATTTTTAGAAACAGGTTTCAATTTAAAACTCCATGTAAAACAACTTTTATTAAGATTTTACGCTTAAATACCATGAAGTTACATATGACATCGTTTAATCATTCTTACTTATATTACCTTTAAAAAATTTCATGAGCTAATGACCTACCTCTCACAAACATGCATCTTGACATAGCAAGATTCCCTTGAACAACAATTTTTATGGCAAATACGAGTTTTACATCAAAATACCATAAACTATTAAAAACCGTATTCTTTAAATTATGTTATTTAAATTCCTTGCGATTGTGCCTCTACAACCCATTTTTGGGGAATCCGATTCGTTTGTTGAGGGTTATCTCACATCTATCGGACTAGTGGGGAGAGATGCAGACCTCTTCACAGAGCATACGATCTCGATGGAATTTTTAATGCAATTTTTAAGAAAAAACATGATTTTCTATTTTATAAATAAATTTTATTTTGTATATATAAATATTATCAAACCATCTATTTTAAATATATAATAAATTCTATGTTTTTCTAAACAAAAGAAAAGAATTACAAGGTTCATGAAAATACCATCAAGAATCCATACAAGTCAACTATACACTAAAATACCATGTATTATTCAAGCTAGATATTTATTCATTATAATACCTCACTTTTAAAAATTACATCCATGAAAATCCTAAATACAATAAATAAATACTTGATATTTATTTTGAAAGTATACTAAAAATATTTTTCATAAAATCCCTCTCGAGTTATATTAATTTACATTAAGGACCCTAGTAAATATAGGTTTAAGCGGGACCAATTCTCTTGAGCCTCAGGGAGCCGGAGAAAGTGGGTGATTGCCTATTTAAGGTAGAAAACTAAAACGGGATTATCAATAGTAATTGGATTGGAAAAAGTCATAAATCCTGCCGTCCATGTGCAGCAGTTACCGATAACTCCTAAACCTAATTCAGGACCCAAATCTGTTTAAGTGTCTGACTCAATCTGATTACAATTCAAAAATGAATCCAACTATAACTCCAATTCAACATAAATCCAATGTATCAAATATGAACAACTGAACATGAATACCGAACAATACGAACATGCAACATGACTTGACTTGACCGATCCTTGGACATATCTTGAACTTGACTACATGACTATCCGTTTACATCTGAACCGTTTACATGAACAACTTATACCATAGTTTCGAAAAGTCTTATACTGCAACTCATTGCAATCAATAAAATATGCATTACGGGGTTTAACGGGGTAGATTGGTACGAAATGTATTTGAAGTGGAATGAGACGGTCACTATAATACACCTAACCTGAATATCCGTGCCGTTGTCCCGTGGGTTTAACGGGGCCTTGTACTCCATATGCTTTAGTCCACAGAGCAAGTTGGACTCCTCTTATATACACTGATGCGTTCTGTACTAAAATACAAACAACTACATCAGTATAACAAAAAAAGATAAATTATCAGATCTATTCTTTTTACTTGATCTATCCCTCTTTTGGGGCTTACCGAGCGATTGTTCGCTGACGACATTCCTATTTCCCTCATTCTTTGGAATGTTATCAGGAAGACCCGACTCTCAGAAGATCAAGCCCAGTCAGGAAGATTTGGAGCAGTTTGCTGAGGAGCCAGAGTTCTAGTTCTTATTTGTACTTACTTTTCCTTTCAGTTCATATGCCATTGTTTAGGCACCGTTTTCCATTATTGTATTTTACTTTCCAGTTGTATGTAAAGAATGAATATAAATAAAAGTTGTCGTTTCATTATATCTCTGTCATTCTTATGCTTTACTTTTATATTGCTTATTTATTCTTAACGTGTTTACTTCTGAGTAAATACGCCGTGGCCTCGCCACGTCTACTTTCCCATATATTGGGAAGCGGGGCATGACACTATAGTTAAGGCGTAATGTATGGTAGCTAAGTGATGTCTTGCTATAAAGCATATGATGTAATCGATTAGGACATTCGTATGACTTTGTTGACTATAATTAAGGGTCATACGAATGGGTCTAAGTCAATCATGAAATGACGGGTAGAACTTGATTAGTGCTTATGATTTGATGACCGTAATTAAGGTCATAGGTCGCTAGGGGTAAAAACTATATCGGGAATTTCAAGTGTTGAAATTTGCAATGAGATTGCATACCTTCTATTTGATAGTTGGATCCTAATCCCACTGTGAGTAATAGTTACTCCTGGGAAAATTTTACACTTTACAATTAGCTAATCCAGTAGGTGTCTAGAAAGGTGTTAACAGGGTTATGCCTCTGTAGAAATGGGGTTTATTTTAATTAGGTCCATGTAAAAGTATGGGAAACCTCTCTCGGAATACCAACATTGGCTTGGCTGACTGGTTAGCGACTTGTAGAGTGTAACTAATCCTGGTTAATTTTTTTAGGGTTTGAACGAAAATTTGATAAAAACAGTGGGAGACATTGATTAGATAAAATAATAACTAATCCAGTCATGCAAGAGCTTATGCTGACTCTTTTCTTTTCTCTCTCCTAATGACAGATACCAATGACGAGACTTAAACTTCTATTAGAGAAAAACAAACTGACGAGACCAAATATAAAAACTGGCTGAGAAACGTGAACATTGCCTTTGCCTATGATAAGGTTGCATACGTCCTCACTATCAAAGCCCTTTCTGTCCCAAGCCCTGATTCCTCTGTTGCGGATAAGGAGATCCGCAAAACATGGGATATCGACCACGCCACAGCAAAGTGCCTCGTGTTAGCTTCGATAGACAATGAACATCAAAAGCAACACGAGAAGATGGATGTGTAATCCATCTTTCTCCATACAAAAGGGTTGTATGGAGAGCGATCTCGTGCTCTTCGTTATGAGGCCTTACGAAATTTGTTTCAAATGAGAATGGCTGCTGGTACATCTGTAGGAGATTATGTTCTAAGGATGATATGCCTTATTGAAGAGCTTGAGGACCTGAGATGGACCATGGAGAATGAACAATATATTGATATCGTTCTACAGTCTCCCCCTCCCCCCCACGTCTATGCTCAATTTGTAGTGAACTTCAAAATGCACAACTTGAAGAAATCACTTCCTAAACTTCTCAATATGTTAAGGAGTGCAGAGAGCACGCTCAAGATGATGACCCCTACTAGTTTTCAGCAGGCTATCACGAGTAGTGACTCAGTGAAATGGCTGGATGCTATGCGATCCGAAATGGAATCCATGCACACCAACAAAGTATGGACTTGGAAGTTGCACCTTCTGGAGTAAAACCCGTAGGGTGCAAATGGATCTTTAAGAAAAAAATTGATGTGGATGGACAGGTGGAGACCTACAAAGTTAGACTTATAGCGAAAGGTTTTCGTCAAAGACCGGGATTGGACTATGATGAGACCTTTTCTCCAGTAGCTATGCTTAAATCCATTCGAATCTCACTAGCTATTGCTCCTTACTACGACTATGAAATCTGGCAGATGGACGTTAAAACTGTATTTCTAAATGGTGATTTAGAAGAATGCGTTTTTATGGATCAGCCAGAGGGCTTCATTGACATTAGGAGCAGCGAAAAGGCATGCATGTTGCTTAATCCATTTATAGATTAAAGCAGACATTACGGAGTTGGAACATCTGCTTTGATAATACGATCAAGGAGTTTGATTTTATTAAAAACGTAGATGAACCTTGCATTTATAAGAAGATTGTAGGGAGTACAGTCACTTCCTCGTATTGTACGTGGATGGCATACTCTTGATAGGAAATGATGTTCCTATACTACAATCGGTCAAACTATTCCTATCACAAAAGTTCTTCATGAAGGACTTGGATGATGCCTCATGCATTCTAGGCATTAAGATCTATAGAAATAGATTTAAGAGAATATTGGGATCGTCCCAATCTAGATATATAGACACCATACTAAAGAGATTTAGTATGGAAGATTCCAAGCGAGATAATTTACCCGCTTGTCACGGAATCACCCTCTCCAAAGACTTCTGTCCAAAGTCTGATGAAGAGAGGGCTCGCATGAGCGTTATACCCTATGCTTCTGCTGTAGAGTCTATCATGTATGCGATATTATGTACTTGCCCAGATATAGCTTACGCACGAAGTGTAGTAAGCATGTATCAATCCAATCCAGGGGAGAAACACTAGACATCTGTGAAGAACATTTTTAAGTACTTACGAAGGACTAAAGAAATATTCTTGGTGTATGATAATGGGGATCTCCAAATGGAGGCCTTTACCAATTTCAGCTTCCAGAGTGACAAGGATGATACCAAGTCTATCTCGGGTTTTATATGTACCCTTAATGGAGGGACGGTCTGTTGGAAAAGTTTCAAACATGACACCGTTGCAGACTCAACGATGGAAGCTAAGTACATTGCTGCAAATGATGCTGCCAAGGAAGCAGTCTGGATGTGGAAGTTCATCTCAGAGCTTGGAATGGTTCCAACCATTATTGATCCAATACCCTTATATTATGATAATAATGGGGCTATGGCATTAGCCATGGAACCCAGGTCCCATCAGCATTCCAGACATATCCTGAAGCGATATCACCTGATCTGGGAGAAAGTTGATTACCGCGAGATCAAAGTTCGGAGAGTGGACACGAAGAACAACACTGCGGATCCACTCACTAAGGCCCTTCCACTGGCGCAATTTGAGCAAATTTTTGAGATGTTGAGTATGTGATACGCCAATAATTGGCCTTAGTGCAAGTGGGAGATTGTTAGGTATGTATTCCCTAGTGGCAATTATTGTAATCGTTGGATATGTATATATCTAGAGGATAATCTTTCTCAATATAGTATGCTGTTTGGTTTGGCTTTATCATTCATTTGTATGGTTCTATGTGTTATTACTGTTGCTAATACATGTTGATAAAGCCCCTAGGATTTTTGCTTGACTGCCAGGATTATGATGTGGATCATACTAATGGGGCCTAGGTAGTCTATAAGCATATCCTTAAATGTTCCTAGTGATGGGTTTGCTTAGCACCCTCACTAGGTTTTAATAAGCATCAAACATGCAACTTTAAAAAACTAGGGTGCTAACCAAACCTAACCTAGAATCGGACTAGTGGATTAGGGTAAAAAGTAGCAAGTATCACATACTAGTTAGTGTCTAACACTAAGAGGTGAGAAATACAACCTTTGTAAACCTCTCCTTCTTGACTTCTTGGTTCTACTTGGAGTTTGAACGGGTTCGCTTGAAGCCTTTGAAGTCCGCGACGATCCACCACGGAGTCCCTTTGCTCAAGCTCCTAGCTTCACTTGACCTAAGTGGAAGTGAAGTGTTCATATCATAATTTTGCATTATTATATTCCCCATTCTTATTCATTTTACAAATAAACAAGTGCTTTTGATCCATGTCTGCTACATAGTTGCAGGTTACAGGTTCTCAGAACAAAACAGTGAAAATGATGAAAAGACGATACAAAAGTGAGACTACGACCAACAAATAGAAGAATCTTGATCACGCCTACAGTTTGAGAGACAAATGAAGATCAATGAACAATTTCATAAAGTATAAAGGTAGCGCAAGATTCAAGACTTCAACACGAAGCAAACGGTAAAAGTCCACAACATTCTGCACTGTGGAAATCTGGAAGAAACTAGAAGACAATCTGAGAAATCAAGCGAAGAAACCAGAAGTCAAATGCAACAGGAAGCATCCCAGAAGAATCCAGCCAAAGATCCCACCATATGGCCGGATCCGCGGCCAAACAGGGCATATGGCCGCGGATCCGCGGCCGTGCTGAGCCCGTGTCGGTGCAAAGTTCACGGTGGTGGCGGTGCGTTGACCAGGCTTCTCAGGGTAGTTTTATAAATGTAGATAGGGATCGGATGTAAACTCTAGAGTTTCTATAATCTATAAATAAGAACCCTAAAGCTCTTTATGGAGCATGCCTCTTCCTATGCCTCTTTTTATTTATCAAAATTCAGAATTTCAATTCCTGTAATGTTTGAAGAGTGTATCAAATAAAAAGTAAGTCTTTTTCTTTACCTTACCTTAGTTAATTTTCTTTTCTGCCCTAGTATAGATTTTATTTAGCTGCCCTAGTTATAACTTTTATTTAATTGCCGTAGTTGTTAAATTAAAATCATAAAAATGTCTCTTTGTATCAATTCCTTAATGAGTGAGTGGTTCCTCACTTGTTAGGGTTAGGAATGGGAAAGATTTGAGAGATGAAAATCTCTCACCCCTTTCTTGCCCGTCATACATTTTAATAGGACTCTATGCATACATACACACACCGCTCACTATGGCACCCTATCCCACGAGGTAGCGGTGATACCATAGTTAAAGACCAGTTGTGTATGTTTTCCATGGAGGTTAGGGTAACAGTTAAGAAAGGACGGACAAGGACCTAGAGGAAGAAACCTAGTTTCTTCCCGATGGTACTAATCCACTTTGTTAATTTTTATCTTAACACCTAAATAGATCTTAATTAGGGCATAGAAAGCGGTGAGAAATATTGAATTTCCAAACTAAACATAAACCTAACCCTAACAAGGTTTTAATCCTAATCAAACTCATTTCGGTTTTTAGTGATAATCAATCCTACCACAATTGGAATTAACTCGTTAGAACAATTAGAAAATACACAAAATCCATGTGGACCGACCCGTACTCAACCAGCTAGCTACCAAGCGACGCCGTTCTTGATTGCGGTTAATATTCTTTGATTTATCTTTTTAAAAGCATGAAAGCACGCATAAAACCTCTCAACAATCAAATGGCGCCGTTGCCGGGGATGGCGTAGTTATTTTCTTTTTGTAATTTCGGGTTAATATAAAAATTAAAAAAAAAATTAAAAAATGAAAAATATAAAAATATAAAAAATTTATCATCTTGTTATTTTTTGAAGGGTGTTTCGTTTGAATTGTGCAGGATCGACGAACGGATTCAGATCTGGAAAATTCCAGTGAGCAAAACAGCAAACATCAGATCTGAACAGACAGAGGAAAATCAGAACAGAGAAACAGAAAAACATTTGGGATCTGAACCGACGACTTGACCGTGTTTCCGCCGCAGAAGCATCCCTTTGACCGCGGAACCGCGACTACTTGGTGACGTCAGCGTGTGGAAAAACTCTCTGTAAGCATCTTTTCTTCTTCTGAACCCCCTGATATCCTCTGAAAAAATTTTCTGCAGGGTTCTTTGCGCAAAAACTTCTCTCCCTTCTCCAATAACTTGATCTTGTGCATGATTCTTTGCGCCGCAATAAAAAAAAATTGGCAAGTGTTTGTGTGTTTACTGCTTTGCATTCTTTAAACTGACTTTAGGGGGCTATAACACCAATCCAGATTGGATGGGGATTTCATTACCCTTCCTAGAACCCCAAAAATCACAAAAAGCATTTTGCATTAACCATCAAGTTAATTAAAAAAAGATTAGACTCAGCCTTAAGGACTGTCGCGCTTAATTGGACAAAAGAATAGTTGTAGGCATCGATCGTTTATCTAAACCAGACTTTGTGGTGCCTAGGCTAGACAAGTGGGGAAAGATAATTTTAAAAGGCCCGTCTCACGGTGATTCATGAGCGGATCCCTCCTTTCTTTACTTGTGCTTACATGGTCACAATTGGCGGTGAAGAGGCGATTTGAGGATCTCACAACTTACTCTTTGGAACAGTTAGGAGCAGTCTTGTTGACCTAGGAGACCCTAGATTTAGGCTTAATTGTGCATATTGTGATTGCTTGAACATGTGTCTAAACTTATTATTTAAAAAACTTTTTGCAAAAAGCTCCTTATAAAAAAAACACAAAACAGAAAATTTTTACAAAAACTTGCCACTTGTCGCTAAGAAATCCATTGCACCCCACTTGCACTCGCTTCCTTCCATTGACGTTTTCTTACCCCCACCTTCTGTTTTCACCTTTTGAATACACTACACCTCTTTAGTGTATGTCCAATTGGACTAGGGACACTCGCGCCCATTTAGTCCGTGTCTCGTTAGTGCCGACTGACGACGTTTTCGACTCCGAAGTCGAAATTCCTTCCACTTCTTTACCTTCACCTTCATATTCTTCATCTTCTAAGGAGATGTCGGGATTCAATCCTAACAACCCCTTACCTGCGGGACTGATTTCACCTCCACTAGGTGCGAATAACCCACAACACCCTCCTGTTGAAGCGCCTCAACGAATCGCGCTCCAGGATCTTTTCTATCCTATCCGCACCGCTTTACCAACTTGTCTTTCACTTCCACCGGCTAATGGGGATAACTTTGAAATTAAACCCCACTTCATCAATATGTTGCCCAAATTTCACGGGCTGGAATCCGAAGATGCCTACATCTTCATAAACAAATTCCAGAATGTTTGCGCAATGATGAAGACAACACAACTTTCTGATAATGCTATAAGCCTACGTGTCATTCCATTCACTCTATGTGACCTAGCCGAAAAATGGTTATATAGCACAGCATTACACTCGATAAAAAATTGGGAAGAGTTTGTTAAGACTTTTCTAAAAAAGTTTTACCCACACCACAAGACCGCGAGAATTCGCAACGAAATTATTCAATTTTCCCAGCTTCCTTCCGAACCTTTTTGGAAGTGTTTTGAAAGATTTAAAGACCTACTTGTTCAATGCCCTCACCACGGTATCGAGAATTGGCAACTTTGCAAAATTTCATACGAAAGATTGAACCCAGCAACTAAGCAGTTGTTGGAAACCATTTGTCAAGTTCACTTTCTTACAAAATCAAGTGAGAAAGCTTGGCAGTTTCTCGACGATCTTGCTGAACAAACACTTAAGTGGGAAAGCACTAAGACCACCTCATCTTCTTCATCAGGTCAGTCTAGGGCAGGCATACATCAACTTGATATGTCGATTGCAATGAAGGCCGAAATGGCCGCACTTACGAAAAAGCTAGAGGCAATTGAGAGAAAATTCTCATCGCCTTCTCCTGCCCCTGCTTTACCCCCACGCATTGTTTGCGCTTGTTGTTCGGATCCGTCCCATCTTACTGAAGAGTGTCCTTACAATCCACCTGTTCAAGGACAAGATCAAGTCAATGCTGCCTTTCAGCAAAGACAAAGAAATGATCCATACTCTTCGACTTATAATCCTGGTTGGAGGAGCCACCCAAATTTTGCTTGGAATCAAAATCAACAATTCCAAGGTAACAACAACTTTCTAAGGCCTCCTCCTCCACAACAACAAGCACCTCAACAAACTCAATATCAGCAACCTTTCCAACCCCAACCTTACCCAAACCAAATGAACAATTTTGTACCTAACAATTCTTATCCTCAAAACAATTTTGTTCAACCGAATAACGATAAGGTTTCCTTGCTAGAACGAAGTCTAGATGCGTTTTTAAAACAATCTACACAATCCGCAGCAAGGTTGGAGACCTCCATTCAATCTTTGGTGCAAAACAGTACTTTACATGATCAGAGTATCAAATCAACCGAGGCCCAAATTTCACAACTAAATGTTGCGTTGAGCGAGCGAGAAAAGAGAAAGCTTCCGTCTCAACCATTGCCAAATCCCGGTCACACACACAACGCACATGTTGCTTATGAACAACAATTAAATGTTGTGACCACGTTGAGATCTGGAAGAGTGTTGCACAATAATGTGGGTATTGGTGATGACACCCCTGCCGGTGCTTCTTCTTCATCTTCTTCTTCTTCATCTTCATCTTCTTCAGAGCCTATTCTTCATTCTTCACAAGGCTCTACTTCTTCTAATTGGAACGGACCCACATCTCACTTCACGAACACACCAACACCGGGATCCGTTCCAACTCCGCAATCTACTCCATAAACATTGCACTCAACGAATTTTCAAAATGTTCCATTTCCAAACAGGTTGAGATCCAATAAATCTACTCCCCAAATGGAGAATATTGTGGAGTTATTCAAACAGGTTAGCATTAACATACCTCTCTTGGATACAATCCAAAAAGTCCCTTCTTACGCGAAAATCTTAAAGGACTTATGCACCCCCAAGAAAGTTTTCGTGGCTAGTGTTGTAAGTGATGCTCTTATCCAACCTTTATCCCAAAAACATAAGGACCCCGGCTTTCCTACAATTTCAATAACAATTGGGGATAAGAACATCAATCGAGCACTTTTAGATCTTGGTGCTAGTGTTAATTTGCTGCCCTATTCAGTATATGAGCAATTGGGCGTTGGAGAGTTGAAACCCACTCATTGTACTCTCCAAATGGTCGATCGATCCATCACCCATCATAGGGGTGAGTTAGAGAATGTGTTAATTAAAGTAGGGGACTTCATATTTCCCGTTGATTTCATTGTTATGGACACACAGCCTGTGGCTAACCCACGGAACCAAATTCCGGTGATTCTCGGTCGGCCATTTTTGGCCACTTCCAATGTTGTAATCAACTGTCGTAACGACTTTATGACTCTATCTTTCGGGAAGATGTCAAGTGAGTTCAACATTTACAAGATAGGTGTAACAACCCTAATTTTCTTATACACTTTTTTCTATGAAAATTTTTTCAAATATTTTTTTCAAAAATTCATAAAGGGGTATTTATTGCCTGAGCAAAAGATTTAAGTAATTAATTAGAAATTTAATTACAAGAAGGAGCCTGTAGCTCATTGGTAATACCTTGCATTGCTGAACCAAGCCACCAAAGTTCAAATCCCATGCTCCACATTATTTTTAATATTTATTATGTTTTAAATTTTTCTTCAATATTGTGTCTCTTCATTTTCTAAACCCCCATGTACACTTCAAATTCCTAGATCGGTTTCAGAGACCTTTGAAATCCTCATTTACTCCATTTTAATGATTTTTAATACATTTTTACATTAAAACCTTTCATATACCCTATTTACTCTAATTTTTAATGATTTTATATATTTTTACATTAAAACCTTTCATATACCCTATTTACTCCAACTTTTAATGATTTTATATATTTTTACATTTTTTATTTAAAAACCCTTCATCTACCCTACCCCTAGCCTACCCTATAAATACACCCCCTCCCCTCTACCCTCTCATCCCAAAAATCCTAAGCTCACTCTCTCAAAATTTTCCAAGAGTTGTGTACTTTGAAAACAAGCTCGCGGCGAAGCTCCGACGAAATTCCGGCGGAAATTCCGGCGACGTTTTTAGGAACTACCGGCAACGACGCAACGCATCGGCAACCCTTTTAGTCCCCCTCACTCCTTATTATAGACCAAAACCCGTAAGTCCCATTCTTTCCTTCTTTCTACTTCTCAAAAATACGAAATTACGAAACCCGATGGATATCGGAACAAACCGATCTCCGATTCGGTTTTCTATCAAATCTCACTTATCACTAATTCCATAATGCTTAAACATATTCATGTTGACTACTAATCACTTAAAAATTAATTTGAATAAGTTTTCACACATGAAATGATAACCTTTTCAACTTACCGTATTTTTTCACCTTAATAACCTCATGTTTCAATTTCACATTTAACCCTTTAACATTGCTATACCATAAAATAGATCACGAGGTAATGACATATCTCCTCACACACGCATATGCAACCATAATACGCTATCTTGAAAACTCCTAATACGATAAAACAAGATTTTACATTAAAATACCATTTCCTTAATAAAACCTTTTATAAAAGTTTAGGTTTGATACATTTGTTTAAACAATTTCTTTAATAGGAAAAATACGATAAGTTATGGACATCGATCGTTTATCTAAACCTGACTTTGTGGCGTCTAGGCAAGTGTGTCTAAGGCTAGTGGTCACTTAATTAGGGCCACTACTTGTAGTGGAGAGCCTCCCACTTACCTAGCACTTACCTGGCCGCAATTGGCAGTGAAAAGGCGATTTGAGCCTTCTAACGACTTGTCGTTTAGACCTTTTAGAATAGGCTAGTTGGCTTAGGAAACCCTAGAATCTAAAATACGGAAAAATTACACTTTGCAAATAAATACCTTTTACTTTATAAAACTGTTTTCTAAAAGATTAGTATTTTACAATCTTTGCAAAGCGCCGCTACAACCCATCTTTGAGGAACCCGTTTGGGATCGTGTGGTTTATCGCGCACCCTCGGGCTAGCAGTGCGAGATTCAGACCTCCGCAAGGAGCATTCGGTCTCGAAAGGTTTAAAATACGACATTTTAAGAAAATGAGATTTTTAGAATATAAAATATTTATTAAAATTATTTTTGTATAAACATATGTATATTTATCATTTAAATATCTATTTTATTATAATATAAATTTTCCACATTTTTCTAAAAATCACAAGAATAGATTTTACACTAAAATACCATGAACTTCAAATAAATCAATATTACAGATAAATACCTATAACTAGGATATTTTCACTAGAAATATCACAACATAAAATCCACCCTCATTACAACTCTAAAGACGAAAAATAAATACTTGAGGTGTATTTTGAAAAGTATATAAAAGTATTTTTACATAAAACCCCCTCAAGTTTTATAAATTACCCTAAAGACCTTAGCAATTATAAGACTTTGATTCACATTTCTGATTGTCTGACTCGGGTTTGAGTCTGATTAATCTGACTTGAATATGATTCAAGTCAATTTATAATCTACAAGATTCCAATTCAATATGAACACATGAATCCATGAATACAATTATCAATTTACACAGCTTGACTGAACCGAACCATGGATATATATTCCTTTTACATGATTCACAGTATTTCATTTACATGACTCTAGGTTATAACCGTTTCCTGATATCATGGTTTTGGTCGGTCAGTCAATCAATCATACAACCAACACAATTTACAAGATAACAATACAAACAAAATATCGCGGGGTTTAAGGGGTAGATTGGTATGGAAGGTGTTAAAGGTGGCACGAGGTGGTCAGATTAAGACACCTAACTTATATTCCGTTGCTGTTGTACCGTGGCTTAACGGTTCCTTATACTTTCCGTTTGCCCTGGTCTCTAGCATATAGAGACCCCCTCGTATACACTGGCATCTTTCTGTACCAAGCTACAAACAACAACGTTGACATAACATTATAACAATAGTTTACACTTTAAAATATATCTTCTTATTCTGTCTTCTCTACTTCCCTCTTACCTTTGGGACTTACCGAGCGATCTGTTCACTGACGACATTCTGTTTCTCTCTTGTTTGAATGTCGTCAGGTGACTTGGACCCGGCAGAAGTTGAGCCATCACAAGAAGACTTGGAGCATTTTGCCGAAGACCCTGCGGTATAATTTCATTGTACACTTTTCTTTTCAGTACTTTCCTTTTCTTGTTATGCCACTGTTTAGGCATCTTTATTTCAGTTGTATTTCCTTTTCATGTATTGTACAAAGAATGTTAATAAATAAAAGTTGCTGTTCTTTTTATACTCTTGTCTCTTGTGTATTTACTCTATATTGCTTAGCTACGCTTAGCGTATGTACTTCTGAGTACATACGTAGCGGACCTCGCCGCGTCCCCTTCGCCGTACACTGGGAAGCGGGGCGTGACAGGTTTTGTTAGCGGCCCATACAGGTCAGAGCTGTATGGAACCCTAAGCAATTATAAACACAAGAACCAGCAACTAAAACATTCTTTACAATTATGTTCCTTGAATCCCATCATTTCTTATTCTTTGAATCATATATCTTGAATCTATCCTAACCCAAAATTCCTTCACCTCTTTTACAATTTTACCAAAACCTCTGCATTCTTTCATTCCTTCACACATTCTTCACATTTCTAAAACCCTTGCACCACCTTATTATTTTTCACATACTGTCAGCACACAAGCACCAAACTTTCCTTGGATTTGTTACACTTTCCTTTTACAAATTTCGAGGACGAAATTTTTATAAGGAGGGTAGAATGTAACAACCATAATTTTCTTATACACTTTTTTCTATGAAAATTTTTTCAAATATTTTTTTCAAAAATTCATAAAGGGGTATTTATTGCCTGAGCACAAGATTTAAGTAATTAATTAGCAATTTAATTACAAGAAGGAGCTTGTAGCTCATTGGTAATACCTTGCATTGCTGAACCAAGCCACCAAAGTTCAAATTCCATGCCCCACATTATTTTTAATATTTATTTTGTTTTAAATTTTTCTTCAATATTGTGTCTCTTCATCTTCTAAACCCCCATGTACACTTCAAATTCCTAGATCGGTTTCAGAGACCTTTGAAATCCTCATTTACTCCATTTTAATGATTTTTAATACATTTTTACATTAAAATCTTTTATATACCCTATTTACTCCAATTTTTAATGATTTTATACATTTTTACATTAAAACCTTTCATATACCCTATTTACTCCAACTTTTAATGATTTTATATATTTTTACATTTTTTATTTAAAAACCCTTCATCTACCCTATCCCTAGCCTACCCTATAAATGCACCCCCTCCCCTCTACCCTCTCATCCCAAAAATCCTAAGCTCACTCTCTCAAAATTTTCCAAGAGTTGTGTACTTTGAAAACAAGCTCACGGCGAAGCTCCGACGAAATTCCGGCGACGTTTTTAGGAACTACCGGCAACGACGCAACGCATCGGCAACCCCTTTAGTCCCCCTCACTCCTTAGTATAGATCGAAACCCGTAAGTCCCATTCTTTCCTTCTTTCTACTTCTCAAAAATACGAAATTACGAAACCCGATGGAAATCGGAACAAACCGATTTCCGATTCGGTTTTCTATCAAATCTCACTTATCACTAATTCCATAATGCTTAAACATATTCATGTTGACTACTAATCACTTAAAAATTAATTTGAATAAGTTTTCACACATGAAATGATAACCTTTTCAACTTACCGTATTTTTTCACCTTAATACCCTCATGTTTCAATTTCACATTTAACCCTTTAACATTGCTATACCTTAAAATAGATCATGAGGTAATGACCTACCTTCTCACACACACATATGCAACCATAATACGCTATCTTGAAAACTCCTAATACGATAAAACAAGATTTTACATTAAAATACCATTTCCTTAATAAAACCTTTTTATAAAAGTTTAGGTTTGATACATTTGTTTAAACAATATCTTTAATAGGAAAAATACGATAAGTTATGGACATCGATCGTTTATCTAAACCTGACTTTGTGGTGTCTAGACAAGTGTGTCTAAGGCTAGCGGTCACTTAATTAGGGACACTACTTGTAGTGGAGAGCCTCCCACTTACCTGGCACTTACCTGGCCGCAATTGGCGGTGAAAACGCGATTTGAGCCTTCTAACGACTTGTCGTTTAGACCTTTTAGAATAGACTAGTTGGCTTGGGAAACCCTAGAATTTAAAATACGGAAAAATTACACTTTGCAAATAAATACCTTTTACTTTATAAAACTGTTTTCTAAAAGATTAGTATTTTACAATCTTTGCAAAGTACCGCTACAACCCATCTTTGGGGAACCCGTTTGGGATCGTGCGGTTTATCGCGCACCCTCGGGCTAGCAGTGCGAGATTCAGACCTCCGCAAGGAGCATTCGGTCTCGAAAGGTTTAAAATACGACATTTTAAGAAAATGAGATTTTTAGAATATAAAATATTTATTAAAATTATTTTTGTATAAACATATGTATATTTATCATTTAAATATCTATTTTATTATAATATAAATTTTCCACATTTTTCTAAAAATCACAAGAATAGATTTTACACTAAAATACCATGAACTTCAAATAAATCAATATTACAGATAAATACCTATAACTAGGATATTTTCACTAGAAATATCACAACATAAAATCCACCCTCATTACAACTCTAAAGACGAAAAATAAATACTTGAGGTGTATTTTGAAAAGTATATAAAAGTATTTTGACATAAAACCCCCTCAAGTTTTATAAATTACCCTAAAGACCTTAGCAATTATAAGACTTTGATTCACATTTCTGATTGTCTGACTCGGGTTTGAGTCTGATTAATCTGACTTGAATATGATTCAAGTCAATTTATAATCTACAAGATTCCAATTCAATATGAACACATGAATCCATGAATACAATTATCAATTTACACAGCTTGACTGAACCGAACCATGGATATATATTCCTTTTACATGATTCACAGTATTTCATTTACATGACTCTACGGTTATAACCGTTTCCTGATATCATGGTTTCGGTCGGTCAGTCAATCAATCATACAACCAACACAATTTACAAGATAACAATACAAACAAAATATCGCGGGGTTTAAGGGGTAGATTGGTACGGAAGGTGTTAAAGGTGGCACGAGCTGGTCAGATTAAGACACCTAACCTATATTCCGTTGCTGTTGTACCGTGGCTTAACGGTTCCTTATACTTTCCGTTTGCCCTGGTCTCTAGCATATAGAGACCCCCCTCGTATACACTGGCATCCTTCTGTACCAAGCTACAAACAACAGCGTTGACATAAGATTATAACAATAGTTTACACTTTAAAATATATCTTCTTATTCTGTCTTCTCTACTTCCCTCTTACCTTTGGGACTTACCGAGCGATCTGTTCGCTAATGACATTCTTTTTCTCTCTTCTTTGAATGTCGTCAGGTGATTTGGACCCGGCAGAAGTTGAGCCATCACAAGAAGACTTGGAGCATTTTGCCAAAGACCCTGCAGTATAATTTCATTGTACACTTTTCTTTTCAGTACTTTCCTTTTCTTATTATGCTACTGTTTAGGCATCTTTATTTCAATTGTATTTTCTTTTCATGTATTGTACAAAGAATGTTAATAAATAAAAGTTGTTGTTCTTTTTATACTCTTGTCTCTTGTGTATTTACTCTATATTGCTTAGCTACGCTTAGCGTATGTACTTCTGAGTACATACGTAGCGGACCTCGCCGCGTCCCCTTCGCCGTACACTTAGAAGCGCGGCGTGACAATAGGAAGTCTGCCCTCCTAGCCTGATGCTAGTATAATTGTTATTTGCTCGATCCAAGAGATCACGCAGGAGGACTGTGGGCTCGAAAAATTTCTGTTCAATCACAGCAGTTTTGACGCCACTAAAGCGTTCCTCCTTGAATCTGACACGGTTTTCACAACCGATAACGATTACGAGTGTTTCACTTTTTCGGACGACTTTGAAGACTCACCACCCGAGTTTAAGTCCTTTGATTTTTCGGATGAGTTAGCTGAACCATCCGACTCGGTTGCTTACACTCACTTCGAACCATTGTTGGAATCCTTCGAGTTCGAGATAGTTTCACCAATTTTACCTTCAATTATTTCGCCTCCAAAACTCGAACTCAAGCTATTGCCGTACGCTTACTTAGGTGAGAATGAGACCCTTCCTGATATCATTTCGGCATCTCTAACTCTCGAGCAAGAGAAAGCCCTTTTAATGGTCTTACAAAATAACCGGCAAGCTTTTGGCTGGACTATGACGGACATCGAGGGGATTAGTCCCCTCATAGTTGAACATCATATACATATGATGGATGATGCCAAGCCAGTAAAGGATCCACAGATACACCTCGAGGATTTTGTAGTTAATCAAGCTCCACCTATAGAAGTTGAACCACCACATTTTCTTCTAATAAAATACGAGAATGCCAATATTCCACTCATTTCTGACCATTCACATTCTCGTTTTTATTTATCATCACCTCTTATCTCCTCACATTCACGTTCACGCAAACCCTTTCCATACCACCACTTATCTCTTCCCCACTTCTTCTTGGCTCTATATAACACACTCTTCCACCAACCGCTGTGTTCCACTGATAAATTCTACGAATGGTTGGTATTGACTTTTGGCCTTTGTAAAGCTTGGCATTGACTTGTAATTTTGTTTAATTCAAGTTTGGGGGAGATTATGTTGGCTCTAGAAAGAAAATGATTTTTAGCCAACTATATGATTGGGGGTACGTTTACCACTCGTAAATAAATAAATAAAAATTATTTTGGGGTATTTTTGTAAATTTTCAGTTTTAAAAAGAATAAAAATAAAATAAAAAATAAACAGGGGAGTGCCGATAATTTTGACCCTCTTGGTGTAGCCTAACAGTGAGGACACTGTCAAGTTTAAGTTTGGGGGTGTGCTCGGTAAGCTTTCTTCCTTCGCATTCATATGTATTTGCATACTTATTTTTAAAACCCATAAAAACTGAAAAATTTGAAAAATTATAAAAATTGAAAAATTCAATTTTGGCCATAATTAAGTTTGACAAGACGGTTAACTAGCTAGGAAAAACTAGATCCTAAACTTAGTAAATTAAAAACCCTAAAAATAACCTTTCTTAAAATTTAATGGTAGAAAATATATGTCTTTGTAGTTTACTTAGAAATAGGCAAATTTTGAGTTCACTTCTTGGGCTAAGTCAAAATAAGGGAAGAGTATTGATATTTTTATTAAAGTATAAGTCTGAAAAATAATTCCTAAGTTTAAGTCTAAATTCTGAAAATATATACCCTACAACTTGCACAAACACGAACCTTGAAACTTGGAATAGTAGAGGAGACCTTGAAATGCTCTTGTCTAAAATCCTTAGTATGAAGGAAAATAAAATTATAAGTGTGAATAAAGAAATATAAAAAAATGAACACTGGTTTTGTAATTACTTAAGGCTGCGTAAAATAAAAATATATATAGCGAGGGTACTTTATCACCTAGTGCCTTAGACCAACTGGTTTGGGAGTCACTGCTAAAGCCTTAGGTATTACAAGACGAGGAATTACGCCTTAATGAGCAATCACATTTTGTAATCGGTCGTTAGTACCTCAAGAAGTATTAACGGTCGCATGAAAGATGTGTAAGCAATTTCATATAAAAATTCACCAACTAAAAGTAGTTTGGACAATGGACAAGAGTATAAGAGCTTGAATTGAATTTCCAAGTGTAGGGGTGATACATACACACACGTAGGGGTATATGATTGGGGTTTGGATGAGAGATAGGAATGAAAAATAGGACTTATACCTTTAGTAGAGATGATAAAAATTCCTAAGTTGAGATGGAACCTAGAAGGAAAACTCAAAATATGCTAAAAGCTAAATAAATTTACAGAACATATACAATCTTAAGTTAAATGATAAGGAAGTGTGAAAAATACGGGTGGATAATTTCTGAGTCGAAGATAATAGAATTTCTTGTTAGAAAACCGAATTGGAGAATAAAAGTCAATAGGCCAAATTGATAGTATTTTGTGGGTAGTATCTGCTGAAAACCCTTAGGAGACAACACTCCTCCTACTAGGGACACCTAGAGGTTTAACGGCTTATTGCACGAGCTCAGTGCAATCGCGTTTCCCTGCGAAAGTGAGGTTAGGTCTTTTTCGAGAATAAAACTAGTTTTGCTCGAGGACGAGAAAAAGATAAGTTTGGGGGTATTTGTTTATATCATAATTTTGCATTATTATATTCCCCATTCTTATTCATTTTACAAATAAATATGTGCTTTTGATCCATTTCTGCTACATAGTTGCAGGTTACAGGTTCTCGGAACAAAACAGTGAAAATGATGAAAAGACGATACAAAAGTGAGACTACGACCAACAAATAGAAGAATCTTGATCATGCCTACAGTTTGAGGGACAAATGAAGATCAATGAACAATTTTACAAAGTACAAAGGCGGCGTAAGATTCAAGACTTCAACACGAAGCAAACGATAAAAGTCCACAACATTCTGCACTGTGGAAATCTGGAAGAAACTAGAAGACAATCTGAGAAATCAAATGAAGAAACCAGAAGTCAAATGCAACAGGAAGCATCCCAGAAGAATCCAGCCAAAGATCCTACCATATGGCCGCGAATCCGCAGTTAAACAGGGCATATGGCCGTGGATCCACGGCCGTACTGAGCCCGTGTTGGTGCAAAGTTGACGGTGGTGGCGGTGCGTTGACCACGCTTCTCAGGGTAGTTTTGTAAATGTAGATAGGGATCGTATGTAAACCCTAGGGTTTCTATAATCTATAAATAGGAACCCTAAAGCTCTTTGTGGAGCATGCCTCTTCCTATACCTCTTTTTATTTATCAAAATTCAGAATTTCAATTCCTGTAATATTTGAAGAGTGTATCAAATAAAAAGTAAGTCTTTTTCTTTACCTTGCCTTAGTTAATTTTCTTTTCTGCCCTAGTATTGATTTTATTTAGCTGCCCTAGTTATAACTTTTATTTAATTGCCGTAGTTGTTAAATTAAAATCATAAAAATGTCTCTTTGTATCAATTCCTTAATGAGTGAGTGGTTCCTCACTTGTTAGGGTTAGGAATGGGAAAGGTTTGAGAGATGAAAATCTCTCACCCCTTTCTTGCCCGTCATACATTTTAATAGGACTCTATGCATAAATACACACACTGCTCACTATGGCACCCTATCTCACGAGGTAGCGGTGATACCATAGTTAAAGACCGGTTGTGTATGTTTTCCATGGAGGTTAGGGTAAGAGTTAAGAAAGGACGGACAAGGACCTAGAGAAAGAAACCTAGTTTCTTTCCGATGGTACTAATCCACTTTGTTAATTATTACCTTAATACCTAAATAGATCTTAATTAGGGCATAAAAAGCGATGAGAAATATTGAATTTCCAAACTTAACCTAAACCTAACCCTAACAAGGTTTTAATCCTAATCAAACTCATTTCAGTTTTTAGTGATAATCAATCCTACCACAATTGGAATTAACTCGTTAGAATAATTAGAAAATACACAAAATCCCTGTGGACTGACTCGTATTCAACCGGCTAGCTACCAAGCGACGCCGTTCTTGATTGCGGTTAATATTCTTTGATTTATCTTTTTAAAAGCGCGAAAGCACGCATAAAACCTCTCAACAATCATGAAGCAAATAACCTACACTAGTGGGCTAGACTAATATAAATTGGTGAAGTGGGTAGTATTCTCACTAAAAAAACCTTTCTTTTCCTTTCTTTTCACTCACTTTGAAAGAGGTAGAGAGCTTGGAGGAAAAAAGAGATGGAAATGACTTGCTTGAGTTCAAGAGAGATAAACTCAAGATAATAATGAATAAGAGAGAGTCACACTCACTTTTAACCAAGGCTAGAAAATATCTAGATATTTTTGATGTTGAGTTAAAAGATAATTAGAAATGAAACCATGATTAGTACAAGATATTTTAAGAAGTGTGTAGAACAAAAAATCAACCATGATTCAATTTCCTTTTTCTTTTTAACTCAATAATCAAAAATACCAAAATGGTTTCCATGTGAGTCTTGCATAGCCATCTCCAATGTATCATCAACCAAGACACATGTATGCATGCATGTGTGCATGCATATCAATATAAACATACATACAATCATACATGTATAATAAAGAAAAGGTTTAATAAATGAACTAATGGTCATTAAATATTAAATCAACACTTGATTTAATAATCTGGTCATATCACATACGACCCGACCAACAGAAAACGCCAGATTAAAATACAGTATCATATACGCGTATTTAATCAAGCTCCCGTGCATATCCCCATATGCACCCCCACATCATTTCGTCTGAGCTAGGAAATCTCTTTGTAGGACTCTAAGACTCATCAATACGCTAGCAGTAGGCAGTGATCATATCACATACCCACAAACCGTCAGCGGCACTAGCTGTATGTAACGGCTTCCAGGTATTGAGCGAACAGAAGAACAACAAACGAACCTGTCAAAACTCCCGTAGAGCCAACCAGCAACACTTACCGTACAGTCCGGTCTCTTCATCAGATATGTTACATATCGAGTCTAGGGATGCCATCGTCGACCCCAATAACTCAATAAGTCATGCCGATATATGGCCTATAACATATCGATAAACTACTGATAATATTTATCAGTAAATCTCATCAGCCCTGGCCAGAGACTTCCTGTTATAGCAATCGAGCACAGCGCAACATCAACCTCCAATACCGGAAGAGACGAAACCCCTCCTATCGCTCATTGCCTCCATGTGTCTCGGAACTGTACCCAAAAGCCACCTGTTTGCATGACTCGGTAGAGCCCTGGTAGGGTGGAAATCAAAATACAGTGGGAGAACATACAAGACTCTATGACGATCTCGGGTCTACAGACTAACCAGTATCAGTGTCACCTGAGAACTGCTATCCGACGATAGATATAATACCATATAGGAGTTCTCGGCGAATCCGTTCAGTGTACCCAGTCTCCACTGAGCACCCGTATACAATCTTTGATGTTCAACACCAATGGATATGGGATCATCTATCGCCCATCATATGGGTCAAGAAACGTATACGCTAGTCTACACTGGAATATCGATGCCCCGTCTTGATACACCCACGACTAGGAACATTTTAAGGATATGTTTATAAACTACACATGTCAAACTAGTATGATCTGTATCATAATCTCAGTAGTCAAGCAAATACCCTAAAGGCTTTATCAACATGTACCAAATAAATAATATGCATGATCAAGTGAACATGTCAAGATAAAGAGTAACCAAATAGTATACTATCATGTCGAGCAAGAATGTCCACTGAATACACACACACACATGCCGATACATCCACTATCAAATAATGGCCTCTACGACATACATATATCCAACACCTAGTCGAGGGGATATTGAGACAGGGCATTGATGTCCCAGAGTAGACTAGTGTATACGTTTCTTGACCCTATATTAGGGCGATGCATGATCCCATATCCATTGGTGTTTGACATCAAAAATTGTATACATGTGCTCACTAGAGACCGAGTAAACTGAACGGACTTGCTGAGAACTCCTAGATGGTATCATACCTATCGTCAAATAGCAGTTCTCTGTTGACACTTGTACAGATTAGTCTGTAAACCCGAGATCGTCATAGTGTCTTGTGTGGTTCCCATTGTGCTTTGATTTCCACCCTACCACGGCTCTACTGAGTCGTGCGAACATGTGGTTTTTGGGTACAGTCCTGAGTCACATGGAGGCAGTGAGTGATAAGAGGGGTTTCATCTCTCCCGGTATTGGGAGTTGATATTGTGCTATAAGCGATTGGCTATAACCGCAAGTCCCTGGCCAGGGCTGATGAGATTTACTGATAAATGTTATCAGTAGTTTCTCGATTGGTTATAGGCCACACATCGGCATGACTTATCGAGTTATTGGGGTCTGACAATTCCACCCCCAAACTCGATATACGACATATCAAACGAAGAGACCGGACTGTACGGTAATTGTTGCTTATAAGCTCTACGGGAGTTTGGAAAAGTTTTCTTGTTGATCTTCTATTCGTTCAATACCAGGGTAGCCATTACGTCCAGCTAGTACCGCTAACAGCTTGTGGGTATCTGATGTGATCATTACCTACTGCTAGCGTATTGACGAATCTTTAGAGTCTCACATAGACGTTTCCTAGCTCAAGCGAAACGAAGTAGGGCTCATATGGAGATATGTGCGGGAGCTTGATTAAATACGAGTATATGATGCCGTATTCGAATCTAGCGTTTTTTATATTATCCGGATTATATATGATATAACCGGATTATTAAATCAAATGTTGATTTAATAATTAAGTAATATAATACTCATTTTAATTCTTTTCTTCTCATTATATATTTGATATATACATATTGTATCATGGTTGATGATCATAGAACATGGCTGTATGAGAATCACATTGGAGGAAAAGATAAAAGAAAATGATTTACTTATATGAATAAAACAAAAGGAAGAAATGAGTCATGGTTTCTAATATGTTCTCCAAGGTGCTAAGAACCATGACTCATTGTTTTCCTTTGTTTTAATCATCCATATTTATCAATTTCTTAAGTTCATCTTATCATCAAGGTTCATTCTTATCTCCAAGTTCATCTTCTTCATTTTCCTCTCTAGTTTTTTCTAGGTTGAAAAGGAGAAGAAAGAAAGAATTTTAATGAAAAAATCCATATTTCATCAAGCTACACTACTCTAGCAAATTAATATAGGTTGTTCTTTTCATTAATTCATATATTATTGAAGTGTGAGCTTGAGTGTGAGAAGTTTCGAGATGGATCATCTTTGATGACGAAGATTTCGATCAAGCTCGTTCCATCTTTCAAGTGGAGTCAAAGAAGTGTTCTAGGACTACTACTTGAAGCAATTGAAGTGAAGGACTAGACTAAAAATGTTGTAATTTCCGTTCATTTAGTTTTAATCCCTAATTTGCTTTGTTAAGAAACCATAATCTCTAGTTCGATTCTTGTTTAGTAGACTTAACCCTCTAGAATTTTAAAAATGCTTACTTACTTTTGTTAAAACCCTAGTAAAGATACTAAAACAAACTTACACAGTCAAAACAGGATCAAACAAATATATTTTAGTAACCTTCATTTGAAATATTATGGATCTAGTAATTTCAAGTAAATACTTATTTTTCCTTTCTGCAATACCATTTAGTTGCGGTGTACCGACGCGTGTTGTTTTATAAGCAATACCAACATTACAAAAATATTCTGAAAACAATTTATTATTATAGTCATTGCCATTGTTGTTGCTCAAAATCTTTATTTTTGCATTGAACTGAGTAGAAATCATATTTATGAATTCCTTGAAAATAAACTTCACTTTTCATTTTCAATAAAAAAATCCAAGTAGTTCGAGATTTGTTATCAATGAACGTTACAAAATATTTAAAACCATTATATGTATCAACCGGAGACGAGCCCCAAACATCAGAATGAACCAAATCAAATGGATTTTCGGAAATATGAGTAGAAAGTTGAAATGGTAATCTAGTTTGTTTTGAAAACATGCAACTATCACATGCATGCAAATTTATATTTAACGAAAGCATCAAAACTTTTAAAACTTTATCAGATGGATGCCCCATCCTCAAATACCATAAATCAGAGTTATCAAAATTTGCAGTGAATGTTTCATTTTTTCTGCCGAAAAAGATAAAGGCCACTTGAGAATTTTCCTTCTCCATTCTTCTTTCCTGTAGTCCTGTCTTGAAATATAACATTGTTAGCAGTAAAAGTGACATTGCAATTTAAAGTTTAAGTAAGTGTACTAACAGATAAGAGATTTGAAGGAAAGCTAGGTACATAAAATAGTTGAGAATTATTTGAGCTGCAGGAAAAATTAGTCTCACGTATTTCTTCTATAGGGACAGACGATCCATTTGCAATAGAAACAAAACAATTATTCTATGTCTTTTGCAAATTAGATAAACAGTTAATATTTCCTGTCATATGATCTGTAGCCCCGAATCTATTATCCAAACAAAAGAATCATTTGAATTTGAATTCGATTGAAATGCATATGGATTACATAAAATATGAGATGAATGAGAGTGTTTCTTGATTGATCCATGTTCTTTAAAAAATTGTTGCACAATTTGATTTAGCTTAGATAATAAATCTTGAGAGTATTTATCGTGTAAGCAATTATTAAACATCTGAGTACTTAAATTCATCGGAAAAAAAACGATCTCATCTTAAGTGGGTAATGAATAAAAAATGGTGCGACAAACGTGACACCACAAAAGACTAAATGATCAAAAACATTGACCGTGGAAAATTGGATTGTTGATCTTGATTAAGAAATCAAATGAGCAGGATCGAGAGCCGCTTTAATACCATGAAATAAAATATGTTTGAGATGAGAGAAAATGTGAGACGAGGATTTAACATGTTTCGGTAAAGCCTATATGCATGGGTGGTAAACCATTATAAATTTCATTCATAAAAATTTCTCTGATTTACCACCGGATTTTATAACCTAATACAACTCACACGTCTAGACTCAATCAATGAAAAATCGCACACCATCTACATTACAAAATACAGAAAAAAGGGTATTTGAAATATTAACAAATATATAAGAGACAATATTTTCAAGAAAGATAAGAAAATATAATTGTCAATCAATTTCATATACTTTCCAACAGTGTCGATAGGATTTGAACTCGGATTGCTCTGATATCTTTAGATACCTGCCACTTTCGTACCAAAACCATAAGCATTTTGATTCTTATAAGAAGTAAGTGAGAAAGGAAAAGAAAAGAATGGAAATTTATTCAATCGGAACCTATGGACAACTGATGAGCCCACTATACCAAACTATAAGCTTTGTCGGCAAAACAAAGTTTGACTTTGACCCACATATCCTATGGATAATGGACCCTTATAATTTGGCATGTGTCTATCGACATGGAGTCAAGACATTTTTAGTCATTTTCTCAATAATGCAATCTTTTTGTAACTTGTGATTTGCAACACGTCATACAATGATACAATTTTAGCCTGAGAATTGTTGGAGGCAATTTTTTTTCTCCATAAGAAACAAAATACCATTCAAAAATGCACACGAAATTTCCAATCTTGGCAAAACGTGAGAAAATAAAAAAGATTTGCAAAAATCTGGTTATTTTTGCACATTGCGCTGCAAGTGAGAAGTCACTATTGAAATGACTTTTTTCGTGCAAACATTTTGGATTTTAATTGCACTCTTATGGTTTCAAAGGGATGGAATGGTGAGATAAGAAAGGTGTGGAATCTTTTGGCTATTGATTTCTCTCTTCTTTATTTGGATGGGTTGATGATAAAAGCTAAGTTTTGGTTTTATTACTTGATTGCAATGTAGGTTGGTCGTGGTTGCCATGATATTGATTAGTTATTTTGGATTCTTAGAGATGGTGATCGCTGCAGTCAACTTTGAAATGCCGACACAACGTATGAAAGCTGATACATGTAATCGGACATCTTAAGAAAAATAGAACTTACATGTGTCGTGGATTGCTAATACTCAACCAAACGTTAGCATATAAAATATGAGGTGTATGAAGCTGCAGCGACCGCAACCACTCCGCTGAAAAAACACGGGGATGGGTTTCTAAAATTTAATTGGGGTGACCTCACACCAAAACCGAAACGCTTGTTGGTCGACCAGAGCACAGATTATTTTATAAATATATCTCAAACTCTGTATAATGACATTTTTTGTCACTACACTTATACTGCGAAGCTTTAGGAAATATTTGGAGATAAATATTAATTTTCTTTTCATAAAAAAAGAGAAATTTTATGAAAATAATGGATTTAGCTTCCTAGGACCAAAAAACAAAATATTAAAATTAACCTTGTTGAAACCTCCATATGGTCCGTTGGGATGTTTTAAATCCTAACTTTTATCCCCCATTCTCCTAACCCGGCTAAGTTACCAAACTCTCAAAACCTTTTGGGAGCGGGACGAGTCCGACTTGTGGTGTTTAGTTATTGAAGATTTCACCAAAAGTTTTGGCTCACCAAATGTTCTGAATTCTTTTACAATTTAAATATATTTATAAGATGGTCCTTCTTTTTCTTATGTGTGTCACACGTGCCAAACCACGGGCATCATTTAGTTATTTCTTTAATATATTAATCGCTTACAAAAAATTTGATTGATAGTTGATTTTCCCCTGCATTGTTGATAGAAAAAACAAAGTTGCCATTCTGATTGCCCGACGAAGTCATCTGCTGCATTCAAAAAGGTTTTGAGATTGAATCATATCATTTTTATTAGAATTGATTGACATGAAAGATTATTGGTAGCCCATGCTACCTCCCGGCTCAACATACCTCCTTCTATAAAACTAGCAAGCGCCCTTCTGTATCATGTACGGGCACACAAATTTGTTTGAGAATTCAAGAAGTATGTTATTGCGGAAATGACTAGTATTTCAACTGAAATCTATTGTCTCGCTAATTTTTGAAGCTTGACCTAAATTTTTGAAGCTTGACCTAAATTCTTTCAATTTTTTTCGAAAAATGTCTTTATTTATTATTATTTTTTTGAATGGAGGCTAAATCGCATTTGAAAATTCCTTGATCAGTCAACGTTTCGTAGATGAAGATTTTGTTAGATATAGGTGTCCTGTATGTAATTATTGTAATTGTACTTGTACCTATATGTATAAAACATTCTTGCTCGAGATGACAATATACTATTTGGTTTGCTTTATTATTCATATGTATATATTTTACTTACTATTACGTATCGCTAATACATGATGATAAAGTCCTTAGAATGTTGCAGAACTATTAGGATTATAATGAGATCATAATAGTGGGGCCGGATTAGTCGCTAAGCGCATTCTTAAACTGTTCATAGTCAAGGGAGTGTTGAGACAGCATATCTGCACTCCAGTGTAGATTAATGCATATATTTCCTGATCCCGAGAAGGGCGATGGATGGTCTCACAGCCATTGATGTTTAACACCGTGGATTGTATGCAGATGCTCTTAGAGAATGAGTACACTGAACGGACTTGTCGAGAACACCTGGAAGGTACTATAACTATTGTCAGATAGCAGTTCTCTGGTGACAATGGTACAGAACAGTCTTTTGACCTGAAATTGTCATAGTGTCTTGTGTGTGTTCCCACTATATTTTGGTTTCCACCCAACCACGGTTTTAAAGAACCGTGCATACAGTTTTTTGCTGGGTATAGTTGTTTCCCCAATCAGAGTAAAGCTCTGTGGAAATTCAAAATTCAAATTTTGAAGCAACGCTTCAAATCTCGGACGCAACGCGCCACATGTCAGGCGCTGATACGTCAGCACAGCGCCCAAGAAGGTGCGCCCAATCAGAGCAAAGCTCTATTAAAAGAATCAACGCTTCATTTGCGCAAGCGCTGCGCCGCGCGACACGTGTCAGCGCAGATGCGCTGCACTACGCGCTGCGCGACACGTGTCACGCGCTGGGGCATTTGCGCCAAACAGAATTAAAATTTTAAAGAAATCTTTCTGTTCTTATTAAAACAAAAAGATTTTCTTCTGTAAAACAGAAGCCCTTGGATCAAAGATCCAACGGTGGGGAAAATTCCCCAAATCGCTCAGAGAAAGATCTCTTTACCAAATTTAACTAAATTATGGGCACTATAAAAAGGATCCTAGACCTCAATTCAAAGGCATGAACACTTTTGAGAAATCAAGAGTTTCAAACAGAGAGAACTCTGAGAAAAATTTCAAGGAAAAAAGGTAAATACCTTCGCAAAAGAGAAGAAATTTCTTCTAATAGATCATTGATCTAAAAACAAGATCAATTATTTTCACATAATAAATAGTGCTTTGCACTTTTATGAACCTTTGGTTCCTGAAATAAAAAGAAGAAAAAACTTGTTTTTTTTCTTTGATCTAATTTAGATCAAGGAAACGAATAGTGCTTTGCACTTCTTTCATGAACCATTGGTTCTTAAATCTAAAAGATTCCTAAATCATAGTGTTTTGCACTTGCAAACTGCGTTCTTGGGAGAGCGCCACGTGTCAGTATCTGAACTACTTACGCTATGCGTCTTGAGATAGAGCTTTGCTCTCTGTAATTGGCGCAACTCACCAGAGTGCGCCACGTGTCAGTAGTGCAAGCGCAGCGCACTAGCGCAGCGCACTAGCGCAGCGCACTGCGCTTGCGCGACACGTGTCAACACTATAAGCGCTTGCGCTCTCTGATTGGCGTAAAACGCCTGAAAATGCAATGCATTTCCTAAAGGGCCAGGCCCAAATCAAAAAGACCAAACAGGCCTAATTAAATTGATGCTCTGCATCATTTATAAATGGGCAGAGCCCAAACAAAATAATAAAAATGCTATGCATCATTTACAAATAGGCAGAGCCCAAAACAAATTGATGCTCTGCATCTTTTATGGGTAGAGCCCAAATAAAAATGCAATGCAAAAACAAATAAAATATTGAACATTTTCAACTGGACTTAGCCCAATTCTGGCCGTAAGTCCTCAAATTAAATTGACTGAACAAGATTGCTCTCTTAAATCAATTTACCTCCGGTTCGAGGGTACATCTCCGAACTCGTTTGACACTTCTCGTTGTAATCCTTCAACGACGTCAGAGAGACGACGGGTCCCAACGACCACACATGAATGATGGACTGCGGGATCCCTAAACTCGTGGACCGAAACGTCCTTAAACTAATATTGGACCGAAATGTCCTTAAACTAATGATGGACCACTACGTCCTTAAACTGGCAATGGACCGAAACGTCCTTAAACTAATATTGGACCGAAATGTCCTTAAATTAATGATGGACTGCGGGGTCTCTAAACTCGTGGACCGAAACGTTCTTAAACTAATATCGGACCGAAACGTCCTTAAACTAATGATGGACCACCACGTGCCTAAACTGGCGATGGACCACCACGTCCCTAAACTGAAACATGGACCACCATGTCCCTAAACTAGAGCAATAGAGCCCCCCAAATACTCTTTTGCCGGATCTAAACGGTCCCGTTTAAGTTGATCTTAGCCCCAAATACGGCTAACATATCCTTAAACATTTAAATGGACTATAAAACTCCAAATCGACTTTGGTTCAAGGGTACATCTCCGAACTCCTCTAACACCTGTCGTTGTAATCCTTCAACGTTGTCAGAGAGGTGACGAGTCCCGACGGCCATATATTAAATGGATCACCACGTTAAGTCGATCTTAGTCTAAAACAGGACTAACGTATCCTTAACGGACGTTTAAGTTGATCTTAGCCTCAATACGGCTAACGTATCCTTAAACTAAAACACCAAACCCAAATCTAAGTAAATACGGATTTGGACTAATCCACGTCCTACGGGCGACGGCATTGCTCAGTCTCCGTATACAATCCACGGGCAACCACAAACAAAACAAATATCCACGACACGAAGTGAAATTCTGGAGAAGGAGAAAGTGGCTACCGCGATGCGGTAGCGTAATTAACTACAGCGGCCTGCGCCTGCAGGGAAGAGCGTCCCCACAATCAAAAACCCCTCAAGTGAAGGGGAATCTGACGAAGTCTGCTACATCGGCCGCATCCGTCTAAACCTCCGATAGACGGTGCCATAAATCAACTTGGCATCTTCGAAGAGGTGGACGGATAAAACCATATAGCATCTGCTCCGAATCTCAGGCAAGACGTCCTCACGTCGTCGCCGTCTTTCGGAGGGGAACAGATTCTGGCACGCCCGGTGGGACCTTTTCCTCTTTCCACTCCACACTTCATGTGTCGTCTTCGCGAACCAATCGTGGTTTTTTAATGGTTGCCTTCGGATTTTAAGTTACTAAGATTTGGTCTTTTGCCTGGCGCAGAACTCAAATTATCAATGGCCTCTAACTGCACCAACTGCTCGAAGTGCCACTGCAACGGACGTTCTACCTCACCTGGAGGTGTGGCATATGGGCCCCAAGCGGCCTCCTTCCTCGCTCTGCCGGTAGATCAGGTGACCCAGGCCACCACCGGCCTGTTTTTCGGGACCATGGTCCCATCTGCAAGCTTCTCTATACCAAGACCTGCACCGGAAGTGAATAAGAAGTCGGTCTTCGACCGGCTCACTGCCATGACGGCCTCTGTCAACGGGTCGACCACTACCAAACCAACAGCCTCTGTTTTCTCCAGGCTGGATCAGAACTCTAAATTGGCTGTCCCAAGGAAGGCAATAACTGCTGCTCCTGAAGTCGTTAAGGCGGCTTCTCCCGTCTAAGAGTCAGTCTTTTCAAGGCTGACTATTCCTGCTTCGGCCCCTACACGAGGATCTGTCTTTGACAGATTGAATATCTCCCCTCAAAGGACAACCTCAGTCTTTAAGAGGTTAACACCAGCAGCGCCTCATTCAGACAGGGGACAAAAAGAAGCTGTCTCAATCTCCGAGCCAGTCCCAACGGCCCGTCAAGCTCGACGTCGCCATTGGCGACGAGTGAGGAAGGCAGGGGGCAACTCCCCCTCAGGGCTAACTCCACCTGCTCCAGTGGTGGAAGTCAACGCTGCTGTTCCAACTGGGAACAGCTTTGAACTGCTGAGGAGGGTACGTAAGAATTCTCCAACCGCTACATTGAAAAGATCTCCTCCGCCCGCGGAGAGAGTTGCGGAAACAAAGCAAGAACAGCCCCCTCAACGGCTGTCCTCAAAAATTTATAAAGTTTGGCGGAGGGTTCAAGACTCCGTGATTGACCCAGATCGCTCTCGTCAATAGAAAAAGGCGAAGGTGCAAAAAGAAAATGACCGTCCTATTAAACAGCAGAGAACAACAATCGCTAGGGTGCCCACTGCAACGGCCCCCTCCACTTCAACGGCCCACAAAAGAAGAAGGCCGGAGAAAGCCCCCGCGCTCGCGGCAAATGCCAAAGATGGTGAACTTAAACGCCCTAAGTCCGGGGGCATAATAGTTCATACAGTGTATATGGCGTCTGGTAAGGAAGACAGTCGCATATCTACGGGTCATCGACCGCTTACGCGATCAGTGACCAAAGCGCAGGAGCAGCAGCAAAAGCTCCAAGAGATGATGAACGCTATGGCCGCACTTACTGGGCCAAACGAAAGCCCTGAAACGTCCTCGGATAAACGTCAGGAGCAAGAAACTGACGCCGAATTCCTTCGACGAATATTGGAGAAGAAGGATAAAGAGGCTGCTGAACAAGCAGCCAACATAAAGCGTATGGGCCTCCTGTTCCAAGACATGGTGGGGATGATGATCCAACAAGATCCTCCGGCCGAAGATCCCCCGATCGTCCTTGAAGACGATAGGGGAGAGACATCAAATCCTCCGCCAGCTCTGTCAACAGCTAAGGAGGAGACAATCTCCAAAGCTGACTTGGACGAGTACATAGCCCAACAGATCCAAATTCATCAAGTGACTGAAGCAGCAGGTTAGGTCGTAAAAACGGGACGACCGTATCCCGGCTGGTACGACCAGATTAAGTACCCGCCAGGTTATACGATACCAAAATTCCATGTGTATAAAGGGACTGGCAATCCCCACCAGCATGTCGCCCAGTTCAGGGCGCTTTGCGGCAACACTGGCGGTGATGACAAGCTGTTGCTTCGCCAATTTGTTGGAAGTTTATCAGATACGGCGTTCGAGTGGTACTCTGAGCTCCCAAACGACTCTATCAAGACCTTCGCGGAAATGGAGCTGCTGTTCACCCAACGTTTCGCGAGTGCCAGCGAGCGTACCCCTATAACGGCATTGATTAATGCCAGGGTGAAGTCGGGCGAGACATGGGTCCAATATGCTATACGGTGGCGGAACTTATGGTCAAAATGTGAGCAGCGCATTGAGGAAGCTCCTGCAGTGGGTATGTTTGTAGGAACCCTCGATCCGCAAGCAACCATCTCGCAATTTATGATGTTCTTCAAGCCGACCACCTTCCAGGCACTAATCGACAAATTAGCGCAAATGGATCAGATGGGCCATAAACCCCCTCTTCCAAAGCCGGACTCCCGAAATGACAAAGGGAAGGGAAAAACTATCGTGGTCGCTAATGCTCAGCAACAACCGAGCAACTCGAAACCAGTCGCTTGTCAAAATAATATGCGCCCGTACGTGGCCCTTGAGGAGAGGATGGGACGTTCTTACTCTTTTCTGCGAGATAAGACGAGAAGGTTATTCGAGCCAGCGTTGCGCAACCGACTTATAAATTTGCCGGATCCAAAACGTCCGTCGCAACCAAGTGATGTCAATGAGCCCAACTACTGTCCTTATCATCGAGTACTGGGTCACCCGATCGAAGATTGTTACGTCTTCAAAAATTGGCTTGAAGATCAGTACCGACAGGGCAAGTTTGCATTGTCCGACAAATGGAAGGTGAATCCATCGCAGCCCCACACCTCTAAGGGAATGAATACGCCGGGGACAACATGCTCTGTCGTCGAAGAAGCTCCTTGGGAGGTTGTATTATCAGCGAAGACAAAGAGGATGCTAAGTGATCTTCAAACATGCCCAGCGATCAAGTGGAAAAACCCGTTGGAGCCGCAGATCGTTGAAGGGATGTTGAAGCCTCGTCCAACTCAAAAAATCGATGGAGGTGGCCCAAGCATTCATAACCAGCCGTCGAAATCTTCAAAGAAGAAGAAAAAGAAGTCAAAGAAGCCCGTGAAACCTGGCGACAAGCGCACGGACTTGCAAAAACAAATTGACGCGCTGGAGGAATACAACCAGAAGGCACGGACTCCCATTACATTCCAAGAGTTTCTCAACCACGTCTTTCAAGAAGAAGATGAGGGAGAAAGTTCATCTGATGAATCTGAAGAATATGTGGCGAGCTGTCATATGATTTCTCATTCGTTCACGGACGATGAGGAGATTCCTTGCACTGAAAAGCTGGGGGCAGATCCTGAACCAAAAATTTCGGGGCCGTCGGATGAAGTAATTGACGCATTCCTTAATGAAGCTCTCTTAAAAAGTAAAGCTAATCGGAAGCGCGAGGCGGTCATATTCAAAAAGGCCAAGCGCCAGCGACTTGATGAAAGAGCTGAGATGCTCCCGCTGGAACAAAATACATCCATTACCGACAAAAGCAAATTCAAGATGAGGAATAGGTTTGCTAAAGCCATATCAATGGGCATGAAGCTACCATCCTCCGAAGGAAACATTACTGGTGACATGGAAATGCACCCCTCCTATTGCTTATATCATCAGAAGGTTTCGCACCCCACTGAAGAGTGTAAAGCTTTCGATAGATGGTGGCAAGGATATGTTGCTCACCGGCAGCATTTTAAGCGGAAAAAGTGCAAGACTCGCCGAGAACGGAACAATACGACCGAAGGGCTTAACAGAACTACCGGCAATTGTCGCATGGTCAACGCCGGGGGATCACAAGTGCTCACGTTCGGGAGCGATTTTGATAAGGAGCTGGAGCTTGGCCCCTCTTTAAAGAGTCCACTTCGGGAAAAGAAGAAGAGCCGAAGATTTGTGAAAATATCCGGCTGCGTAATCGCACGCTGCCCGAAAAGAATCTCGGACCCCCAAACAAAAAAGATAAAGGGAAAGAAAAGGTCTCTGAGAATATCGCCCTAGATGACCAAGTCATGGAAGAGCTAATTGCCAAAGACCCGCCGAAGAAGAATAAGGTGGATTACAACGTCTTAGCGCATCTGAGGAAGCTACCCTCACAGCTCAGCATTCTTGACATCCTTTTACTATCAAAGGAGGCGAGAGATTCGTTGATTAAGGCACTACAGGATCCGGAGCAATTCCAAGCTTTCCTGGCCAAAAAAAAGATGAAGGATGAGTTGGAGGACGTGCACACGGCAGATGTCACTTTTGGCGATGAAGACCTTCTCCTTGGGACGTGCGAACACAATCGCCCTCTCTACGTCTCGGGATACTGCCATGATATAAAGATGGGCAAAATCATGATCGATAACGGGTCGTCTGTTAACCTACTCAATGTGCGGGTGTTAAAGGTAATCTGCATGAGCGTCCAACACCTTGCTCGGGACAAGATCACCATCTCCGGGTTCGACTCCCAATCATCAAAGACACTTGGATCTGTGATACTGACGCTACGCTTTGGGCTGCTCATCACGGACATTAAATTCCACGTCATAGACGCCAAGACGTGCTACAACGCTCTGCTCGGCCAACCATGGTTACACGAGTATAACATCATCCCTTCTACACAGTATCAGTGTATGAAATACTTTAGGGATGGTCTCGAGTATACCGTGACGGGAGAACTGAATCCGTTTTCCGTGAATGAAGTTCGCAAATATGAAGATGCCAAATATTTCTTGCCGAATTTCGAAGATACGGAAAGGTGTCATAAGCCGGAGGATAAAACTAACGCTACCATCCCTGTCTTCAGCAGTGATACTGAAGAAGAGGAGGAGATAGTTTATTCGGGTCCACCCCAACACAACAAGCCAGGACCATCCGCTCCTACGTTGATCTTTGGTAGTGATTCGGAGGATGAGGTCCATGTTGTATTCTCTGCTCGACCCTCAATACGAGCTTCCGCTGATGAAGAGCAAAGTCTGCAAGTCGCCATGGTGCCGCCTAAACATCATAAAGAACTGGATGCACTTAATATCTACAGTGTAGAAGAGCTGCGGACATTCTATATCCCTCCCAGGCGAGAAGGCGAAAAAGCAATGCTATTCTACCGCTCTGAAGAAAACAAAGTGGAGAAAGAAATCTGGCAGGGCGTGAATCCTACGCTGGACAGGCTTCGACCCATCCGTCTACCCAGATATTATACAGAAGGCTTGAAGAAGCTGTTGAAGCGCCAAGGGATACCCTTCAAACAGACCGTTAGAAAGGCCAAATTCTATGACAGGGTCTGGAACGTTCCTGGGACTCAACGCAAGCTGCCTAATGGGAGGATGGAAACGATCGGGCTCGGATACATTCGCCCCAAGAAACGAGAGCTGCTCCGCGACTGTTACGTCGTGCACGACTTCAATGAAGAAGCAGATGCGCAACGGGAGGACACTAATCCTGAACCAGTAAAAGTTCCTAACGCAAAAGTGTCCGGTCCGTCGTTTGAAGAACAAATGGACAGGCTTATAAGGGAAGCTGGTCAAAAGGTCCGAAATGATCACAATCGCGAAATGGCCATCTACGAGAGAGCCAAAACGCAACGCCTCCTTCAACAGGCCGTCAAAAATGAAAGTGTCACTCCGTGTCAACCTGTTATGAAGAAAGCTCGACACAGAAGCAGAAACAAGTCGAAAGGCCAAAAAGGCACTCAACAGCAACAAAGCGGGGCTAAGAAGCCACGCAAGCGGGAGTCGAGCGTTATTAATCTATCCCTCATGAAGAAAATGGGTCGAGCGTACTCATTTCCTCAAGACAAGACGAAGAAGATACTTGAGCTTGCTCTAAAACATCAGATGCTTACACTGCCGGAGTCCAAGCACCCCGAACAAGCAGGCGAAGCCTCTGACCCAAATTATTGCTCTTACCATCGAGTAATAGGGCATCCTCTCGAAGACTGCTTCACCTTCAAGAATTGGGTCGAAGATCAGTATCAGCTTGGCAAGTTCGCTCTGTCTGACAACCGGAGGGTAGCGCCGCCACAGAAGCATGAACCCAAAGCCGTAAGAACAGAACCAACTACACATTGGGATTGGAAGCGGATTCACACTTGTCGCATGATAACAATAGTAAAAGAAGAGCCTGAGAACATGGACAGCCTTCCCCGGTGCTTCGAAAACATCAACGATAGGGTGATCTCAGAATTTCCGCTAGCGCCGAAAGAAATGGAAGATGGAATACATACTACCGCGGATAACCTCAAGAAAATTGAGTTGGGGACGCTAAACGACCCACGACCGACATTTGTCAGCGAGCTGTTATCCGAAAAAAGGGTGGCTGCGTTAAAAGACGTCCTTATACAGCATAAAGATTGCTTCGCATGGAACTATTCCGAAATGCTGGGACTAGATCCAGAAGTTGCTGTGCACAAATTGGCGATATCCCCAGATGTCAAGCCGGTCAAACAGACGCCAAGAAGAATGCGGCTCGAGCTTGAGATGAGCATCAACGCCGAGGTCAAGAAGCTAATCGACTCTGGCTTTATCCAGGAAGTTCAATACCCTGAATGGATCGCCAACATCGTCCCGGTGATGAAGAAAAATGGGAAGGTGCGCATATGCGTGGACTTTCGGGATCTCAACAAAGCCTGCCCGAAGGATGATTTCCCGGTGCCAGTCACCGAATTGATGATAGACAATACGTCCACTCATGAGGTTTTCTCCTTCATGGACGGCTCATCAGGGTATAATCAGATAAAGATACATCCTGAAGACCAGAAGCATACCGCTTTCCGGACCCCTTTGGGAATATTCTGTTATAAAGTGATGCCCTTCGGGTTAAAGAACGCCGGTGCCACTTACCAAAGGGCCATGACGAAGATCTTCGATGACCTTATACATGAAATCGTCGAATGCTATATCGACGACCTCGTGGTTAAGAGCAAATCATACGAGGAACATCTCGAGCATCTAAAGACTGTATTTCAACGCCTTTGACAATACAACTTGAAGATGAACCCTCTCAAGTGTGCATTCGGAGTTTCCTCGGGCAAATTCCTGGGATTCATTGTCCGACACCGGGGTATCGAAATAGATCCGTCCAAGATCAAAGCGATCATGGAAATGCCTCCGCCAAGGACTCTCAAACAGTTGCGGTCTCTCCAAGGAAAGCTCGCATATATTCGGCGATTTATAACCAACCTCTCTGGCAAGTGCCGCCCTTACAGTCACCTGATGAAGAAGGGAACTCCATTCGTCTGGGATCAAAAATGCCAGGGCGCGCTGGACGAAATTAAACAGTACCTGCAGAACCCGCCAGTGTTGGCTGCTCCGGTTAAGAGAAAACCTCTCATTCTTTATACAACCCCCCTCGAAGGTTCCTTAGGCACATTATGGGCGCAAGAGAATGACCAAGGAAAAGAAAGAGCTCTCTATTACTTGAGTCGAGTTCTTCTGGGGGCAGAAAGCAACTACTCTCCCATTGAAAAACACTGCCTGGCGTTGATTTTCGCGATAACAAAGCTCAGGCACTATGCATTGGCGCATGAGGTCCGTCTCATTTCGAAGGTCGACCCTCTTAAATATTTGATGTCGAAGGCTATATTGACAGGTCGGCTCGCTAAATGGGCTCTGCTCTTGATGGAGTTCTCGATAACGTATCAACCCCTCAAGGCAGTCAAAGGCCAGGCTATCGCCGACTTCCTCGCTGAGCATCCGATACCCACCGATTCTCCTTTAAATTGCGATCTTCCAGACGAACATGCGTTTGACGCTATCGATGGGAACGACACCCGATGGGAGCTTTATTTTGATGGAGCATCTTCCATGAAAAAGCGCAAACAAAGTACCCCTATAATCAAATCGGGGGTAGGCCTCATTTTCGTGACTCCACAAGGAGGGATAATGCGCTTCGCTTTCTTCTTAACAGAACCGAGGACAAATAACGAAGCCAAATACGAAGCTTTGATAGCAGGCCTCGGGATCGCCATTGACATGGGAATTGAAAACCTCCTCATATACGGAGATTCTCAACTGGTCGTTAGTCAAGTAAACGGCGACTACCAAACATGCAAACCGGAGTTGGTGAAGTACGGTGAAAAGGTGCAACAACTGTTGACCCAAATTCCCTCCTATACTTTGGAAAGCATATAGCGCGCGGAAAACAGCAAAGCAGACGCGTTGGCCAAACTTGCTAAAGAACTGGCTGACGAGAACCTCGATGACGTTAGAATCGTGGTATAAAGCCGTCGGGTGCTTGCCCCAGCAGAAGTACCTCCGGAATCATCCGAAGAAAAAAGAGCGACTGAGCAGATGACCTTACAAATAAAAGAATGAGAAAAGGCTGAGAACTGGAGGGAAGTCTTCATAGACTACTTTAAGTCCCATCGAATGCCCAAAGATGCGTCCACAAGACATCAGCTCATGAAACGGGCTCTGTCTTTCGCCTTCGTCAATGATACTCTATATAAGAGGTCGTTTGATTCTCTGTGGCTGAGATGCCTAGGGCCTGACGAAGCGGAAAGGGTCGTTCAGGAAGTCCATGACGGACTCTGTGGATCTCACCAAGCAGGCCCAAAGATGAAGATGAAGATTAAACGGATGGGCTACTACTGGCCCACGATGATTCAAGACTGCCTTGAGTATGCAAAGCACTGCCACTCATGTCAAATTCATGGGGATTTCATCCATCAGCATCCAAATCCACTCCATCCAACAGTGGCTAGCTGGCCATTCGAAATGTGGGGAACTGATATAGTTGGACCCATCGAGCCAGCATCGTCCAGGGGACATCGTTTCATCCTGGCGGCGACTGACTACTTCTCCAAATGGGCAGAAGCAGTGCCGTTGAGAGAAGTGAAGATGGAGAATATCCTCCATTTCTTCAAAATGCACATCATATACCGGTTCGGAACGCCGAGACGGATCATCTCCGATAACGGGCCGGCCTACAGAAGCCATAAGATCAGTCGCTTTGCGCAACAGCATAACATAGACTGGAGATATTTCTCGATTTATAATCCGCGAGCTAATGGTCTAGCCGAGGCCCCAACAAGACCCTAACGAAAATCATGAAAAAGACGGTCTCCCGAAATAAGAAAGACTGGCACGAGAGACTGCAAGAGGCACTTTGGGCGTACCGAACTACGTTCAAGACGGCCACAAACACAACACCGTACGCGTTGGTATTCGGTACGGAAGCAGTACTCCCCCTCGAGATAGAGTTACCCTCTCTGCGAGTGGCAGTCCACTACGAGCTGACGAACGAAGAAAACGCTCACCTTCGGCTTGAGGAGCTTGATGCCCTTGAAGAAACACGGCTCATAGCGCAACAAAATCTGGAAGCTTATAAAGCAAAGATGACGCGCTCATACGAAAGATTGACCCGGCCGAGAACATTCCGCCAAGGCGAACTCGTGCTAGTGGTCAAAAGGCCTATGATCCCCAATCGCGCCAAGCGGGGAAATTTCGAGCCAAACTACGAAGGCCCGTACATCGTAGATAAAGTTTATCAGGGTGGGGCCTATCTACTTATGGACATGCACGGTGAAAGGCCTTTCAGGCCAATAAACGGTCGCTTCCTAAAGAAATACTACGCTTAATGAGCCACAGCCTAGGTCAATGATAGATGACGACGACTATGTCAGCTCGCTATCTTCCTAAGCTCAAGCTTTATAAACAATAGCCAGCCTTCTCAATAGCCGACCGAAACGTCCTTAAACTAATAGCGGACCGAAACGTCCTTAAAACTAATACCGTAGCATCCGTAAGCTGACAAGATAAAAAAAATTAGAAAAATATAATAAAAAAAAACGGTATGTCCATAAGCAAAAAGGGCACGGATGAAAACCCGAAAGGGCTCCGTGAGTAAAAACAGCAGGGCTACCGGCGAGTGTTCGTGAAAACCCGAAAGGGCGCGACCTCGTAAAAAAAAAGAGAGAGAAGAAAATAAAAAGAATAAAAAAAATGGTATGTCCATAAGCAAAATGGGCATGGATGAAAACCTGAAAGAGCTCCGTGAGTAAAAACAGCGGGACTACCGGCGAGTGTTTGTGAAAACCAGAAAAGGCGCAACCTCGTTAAAAGACACTTACAGGGTCCTCTCGACCTTGTAAGGAGAAACCACCCACGTGAGATCATTACGACTCACAAGGGAGCAACACGCTTAGGGATCCTCATGATTCCTAAGGAGAAAATACACTTACGAGATCCTCACGACTCGTAAGGAGAACTCTCTTATGGGGCCCTCACGGCTCATAAGATTTGAAAGTCTTAAGTTACAGAGATCTAAACCTGTACTTAAGCAACCCCCACAACTTCCGATATTTCCCTACAAGTGGCTCAATACTAGCCCTTGTATACAATCCACGGGTGCGAATAAACATTTCCCTAATCAAGTCACATCTAAGACTGGGGATATGTTCGCATGACGAATAACCCTTATAAGTCCTCTCGACTTACAAGGAGAAAATCCTCTTGTAGGATCCTTACGACTTACAGAGGAACAAACACTTAGGAATCCTCACGATTCTTAAGAAGAAAACACACCTACAAGATCCTCACGACTTGTAGGGAGAAATAACTTCGTGAGACCCTTACGGCTCATGAAGTCAAAAGCCTTAGTCGACAGGACCCTAAACCTGGTCGCTAAGCCACCTTTGTTCGACATCGACAGAGGCAGATGATGATTCGCTCCTGGCAATATCCCAGTTGTAGCGGTGCTGATGCCGAAATCGGTGTCCAATTTCAGGTTCACGGCGAAAAGCCAGTAGGCTGCACATGCATATGAAATAGCTGAAATGATGGGGCAACTTGCAATAAAAAGCAGCAAGTAAAAATGTATGCATGCAAAATAGCCGAAATGATTGGGCAACTCGCAATAAAAAAAACAGCAAGTAAAAACGAAATAAACAGCCGAAATGATTGGGCACCGCGTAAAATAGCCGAAATGCTTGGGCAATCGCGACTTTCGCGTTATAAAATCTGAAATGATAGAGTATCGCGGATATATAAAAAAATGATGATAAAACTTTGCCTACAGTTAAGATCACATCGATCCCTGTATACAATCCAAGGGCGTAAACAAACAAGAGGGAACCATACTTTCCAAACAGGCTCCGCCAGAAAACGAAGCCAGATCTCGACGATTCGTCTCAACTCCGAAGAAACCAATGTCTTCGGCAAATACCTCAACTCACGGATACAAACACTCCTTGACGAAAGCCCCCTGATCCGCGTCGACTCGCAGAGCAACCAGTGCCTCCATGGGAAATTCTCGACTCGTTTCAAACCCCAAGGAAACAAATAATCCTTGGCGCTAGGGAAACAAATAATCCTTAGCAAATACCTCAACTCAAGAAAACAAACAATCCTCGACGAGAGCCTCCTGATCCGCGTCGACTTGCAGAGCAACCAGTGCCTCCGTGGGAAATCCTCGACTCGTTTCAAACCCCAAGGAAACAAATAATCCTTGGCGCTAGGGAAACAAATAATCCCTAGCAAATACCTCAACTCAGGGAAACAAACAATCCTTGACGAGAGCCTCCTGATCCGCGTCGACTCGCAGAGCAACCAGTGCTTCCGTGGAAAATTCTCGACTCGTTTCAAACCCCAAGGAAACAAATAATCCTTGGCGCTAGGGAAACAAATAATCCCTAGCAAACACCTCAACTCACGGATACAAACACTCCTTGATGAGAGCCTCCTGATCCGCGTCGACTCGCAGAGCAACCAGTGCCTCCGTGGGAAATTCTCGACTCATTTCAAACCCCAAGGAAACAAATAATTCTTGGCGCTAGGGAAACAAATAATCCCTAGCAAATTCCTCAACTCAGGGAAACAAACAATCCTTGACGAGAGCCTCCTGATTCGCGTCGGCTCGCAGAGAAACCAGCATCTCCACGGGAAAATTCCCGATTCGTCTCAAATTGCAAGATGAAGCCTCAGGTAGCAGGAATTAAAAAGCTTGCTTCCTGAACAATGGGACCCTGCAAGTCGATCTAAAACGGTCTCTTGCATACTATTCACGGGTCTCACTCTCCAAAGTCGAGTTTCGAAAAGGAGGGAAACAACCGCTTACGGGTCCTCTCGACTTGTAAGAGGGAAAATTTCTCTTATAGGATCCTTACGACTTATAAGAGAAAACCACACTTAGGAGTCCTCACGATTCCTAAGGAGAAAAACCCACCTACGAGATCCCCTCGATCCGTAGGGAGAAAAAATCTCTACGAGACCCTCACGGCTCATAGAGTTGAAAAGTCTTAGGCAGCAGATCTGAACCTGCGGCCTAAGCCATAGCTATTTCTTGAGGTAGTCAGGATACTCGCTCTAATCATCCGCCAACCATGTTTACTAAGGTGGCATGCTGATAATAAAAGAAAGGAAAGACGGAGAAAACGACACAAGACATTACAAAAAAAAATGTGTATCTTTTATTCATAAACTTGATTGAGTACAGGATACATTGTGCTAAAGAATAAAAAATATATATGTACATTTTTTATTTACAAGTACAAACGATACAAAGATGGATAGCTACTGAGGAGGAAGTGTCTTTAACAAATCCGCAAGCCGCTCTCGCACTTCCTTCAGCGCCTCCTCCTGAGTGGCTGCCGCGGCCACCTCCACTTCCACTTGGGCTCGCTGCTGCAAGAAGGATGAAAGTTGCTCCTCCGCCGCCTTCTGGGCTGCTTCCTGGCTGGGTGCATCTCGCTCGACAACGTCAAGCTGTTGCCTCAATGATAACCCTTCGGAAAGACATTGCAGAAGGCCCTCAAAGACAACCTTCAGCCGTGCAGCATTGGCCTCCACCCGAGCGTGCAGTTGGGCAGACTTGCTCGAAGTCTCACCGCGCTCCTTACGCCTTGAAATGACTTCTTGTTCGAGATGGCGGAAGTAAGAAGCGCTCTGCTCAATCCACGCTGCTCTTTGATTGCTGGCGGCCAAGGTCTCGGGAGCGGGACGCGGCGACTCCAACTGATGCAGGCGGGCCTCGATCTCCCTGTAATGGTTAACCCAAGATGCGATGATACCCTCGTCATGAAAGTTCACGAGTATCACCAGCATCGGGTTAACCGCCTTAGCGAAATCTGCGGCATATGTAGGAGTTTCAACGTCGAGTTCCTTGACGTAGTCACTCAACATGCGCAGACTATTCGCGGCGCCTTTCGAAGATGGACGCCTCAGATAAGGACCCGCCGGCATTGTAATGCGAGGCTCGAAGGGCGCCGAGACTGGAACGACCGCTGGAAAGAAACAGGATGTGATCAGATAACAGTACAGAAAGTAAAAAGGGGGGGAGTTATCAATGTGATATTCGCCATACCAGATGAGACAGATGGCAAGGCCGGAAGGGCCGGTGGCGTAGCCGATCTTTTATCCCCTCCTTCAATCTGTAGCAGTGCGGTCGAGATGAGAAAAAAGGGTTTAGAAGTAATTCCATCAATCAAAAAGGAGGATATCAATGGAAATCATACTCACCAACGCCACCAGAGGAAGAAGCGAGTTCGGATGGGAAGGAGAAGTGTGGGAGCAACATCTGATAAAGATGGTCAAAAAGCACTCCTGAAAGACATAACAGTATGACTTTAGTACACAAATTATACGTCTGAAAAGTGAGATTAATAAGTTGCAAACCCATACCTTCCAACATCTTCAACGGTATGAGAGAGGGTTGAGAGGTGACCACCGCCAAAGCAGTCGTCGAAGGCGCTCCCTCGAGCAGTGGGGCATCGGCGCTGGCTGCACCTGCGTTACGAAAAAAGGTGAACTTGTCAGAAAGGATTGTGAGGTAAAGAAAGACAGCAACCTGAGATTTACCTGATGAGCTGCCGGCTGAAACGGAGGCGACTCCCTCCTCTATTGATATGAGGCCACCACCCGTGGCCTCATCACCCGACTCGATAGGGACCGTCGTCGTGCTCGCGCGGCCAGGAGACGGCGGAAGATCGTAGACGGGGAGGGCAATGATCGGAGCATTGCCGGACTCTTGAGAGAGAGCGGCTGACTCTTCCCCAAGAGTCGTGCCCATCTCACCTGCTACTTCCTCGGGCTCCGCGGTCTCCATCGGCTCATCCGCCGTCACCACAAGGTCGCCGGCCTCAAGCGCCTCGTCCGCCACCACCCTGGGCTCGGTTGTAATGATCATTTCATCTGCCGCCACTTCAGGCTCAGCATCAATGACCTTCTCGGCTACAAACCCCCCAACCTCCATCTCAGGCTCCGAAGCCTCAGCGACGTTGCCCACCGTCGGCTCAGGTTCGGCAGGCGCCGCCTCCTCTGTTTCTTTGGGTTCAACGGTCTCCGCCTCCCCCTCGGTCGGACTTGGCCCTGCAAGATAAAGTATATAAGAACCGACCGCTTTATGAGTCTTATAACGAAATTCTGAAAGAAGTGTTACCTGAGGTAGACTTGTCGTTAGCCTCTCTATTGGCGCGGATCGCCTGTCTATGAGCGGTAGACAGGGCGACCGGGGACTCTTCTGACGGAGTGTCGGCTCGAGGAACAGTGCTGGGACCCGCTCCAATGGCCAAAGCAGCCCTGCGTGCCTTTGCTTCGCGCCTCGACCGCTTCCTCTCCTCCCGGGCCGTCACGATGGACCTCTTTGACGCTTCCTTTATCAAAGCATCGTCGTCCTCATTTAAAGATGCCTCCAGAGCCTTTAAGGCTTCTCTCATCGGCTCTTCAAGACGAACCTCCTGCAGTAACCCTGAGGAAGCAGGAACATCGGCAGCTGGCAGAACATCTGCGTCACTTGGCGAGAGCGGCATTGAGGTTCCTGTGATAAAAAGGGAAAGTTAGATCGACCATAACACAAGGGAAATGAAAACTTGATGAATTGAAACTTACTGAGGCCTAAAGACGCTCTAAGGCGTTCCTCCTCTTGGAAGGTCTTGAGTGAAGCGGCAATGGCTTCTTCATCAGTGATTCCTGTTGGAAGAAAGGAAAGAAAAACGTTAGTCAAAGGCAATGAGGAGGATATGTTGCGATAAAGAAAATGCGACTAGTAGTTATCTGATTGCGCAAGCTTAGCTAGCCATGCGTCACGCCTTGCCAACCACGCTGATGTTTCGAGAGCGGCCTCTAAGTCCGTATCATCCGGTGATGGCATGACTAATCCTTCGTTAGTCCCGTATTCACTCAGGCCCTCTGCATAGGGAGCGTGGGGTTCCTGGCTGAACGCGACGTCCGCAGCGAAGAGCGACTTCTTTTTCTTCTGCCCTCCGACCCTAGGTGCACATGGGATCGACTTCCGCTTAGCAGCCACCTTGGGACGGCGGGTCCCGATGTCCGCACCCACGCCAGACTCCGGCGAGGATACAACCACTGTCTCCACTGGAGCACAGGGTACTGGAGGTGCATCTGTGATATCAGGGAGCGGCAATCCGCGTGGAGGACTTTGCGCACGCGGTGGCCCGGTTCTAACCTCTATTAGAGGAGCAACTACTGGAGTCCTAGGAACCAAAGGAGCGTTGCGGTCGGTACCTGGAGGCACATCCTTACGATCGACCAGCAATCGCCTTTTCTCCTTTATAACGGCTCCTGTTGCATGATTGTACCAGTCTTTGTACACATTGAGGAGTCGCGGAGCGCAAGCCGGCGCACTGATAAAAAAATGAGAGCCTGTATTCAGGCGCATGAAATGATGCAGCGCGTTCTCCATCCCTTCTTCAGTGGCAGCGGGTTCCAGCAAAAAGGCTTCCAAGGGGACCCCTTGATCGTAGCCCAGTTGTTGGGCAAAACGATGTGGGTTGTACCTCATAAAAATTGCCACACCGTTCTGCCTAAAAACTAGGAAGCCCGGCCTAATGGAATATAAGTGAAGAGTCTCCCGGGCCGTCAAAACCATAGTCACAAATTCGCCATTCGGGAATAATTCGGCGAGGACGAAAATTCGGATTCGGAGAACTATTCGGAAAAAATCGGCAGGTATTCGGGAAAGATTCGGTAAGTGTTCGGGAAATGTTCGGGAAGGATTTCGAGCAATAAATTAATATATGAGACGCTAGGTTTTGATTTTGTGAATTATTTGCTGTTTTTTGAATTATTCGCTGTTTTTTCACATAATTCGGGAATAATTCGGGAATAATTCGTGAATTATTCGCGAATAATTCGGCGAGTTCGGCAATGGCGATTAATTCGGAGAATAATTCGTTTGATCAAAAATTCGCGAATTATTCGCGAATTCGGCGAATAATTCGCGAATTATGTGACTTAGGTCAAAACTGAGGCTCCATCCTTAAAGACATCTTGTAATGGCCGCATCGCAGTGGTAGACGCATTTCCAATGGTCAATACCTTATAGACAAAGGACATCCCGGCTCCAACGGTATGAGAGCGAAAGAGTAAACCCCTGGCGTTCCGCGGTGATGGGGTTACAATTGATGCGCCGATCAGCTGTATAATGCGAGGAAAATCGCACTTGTCAAAGAACGAGGGCCTTTTATGCATGCCGAAGACACCCGCCGTGTGCAGCTCGAGCCACGATGCAAAGTAGTGCATCGGGAAGACCACGTGCAGTACCCCGGGCTCATTAGCATCCGCTGCTCGACTGAGGCCATGATATAAGTGTGCCAAGCCGGCGATCCCCACAGCCACCTTTATCCCGATGGCCATCCGGTGGGCTGGGTAAAAGACAAAGGGCCGCATACGATGAGAGTGCATTGGGATTGCAAACCAACTCAGCCACAATCCGAGAAATCCTAAGAAAAAGGCCTCCTCGTCCATCCCGGGGGCCGCAATTTCTGCAAAAGATATAGTCGGGAAGTCCGGAAGAAAAAAACCATTTTGGTCTATCTCCTTCGCCGGCAGGTTATCCAAACCTAGACCGAAAGGGTCATCCAGGGTAGCAAACTTGGCAGCTTCTGATGAGAGAACGCTTGGGAGAAGGAACCGAGCAATGAAATCCTCAAAATTAACTCCCCGACTCCCATGTTCGATAAAAAGAGACTCATAGATATTCAACACTTTAATCAAGCTTGGGAATTGGTGTTGAACAGCATTCTCCGGTGTGAGCCCCCTTACCACCGGCCTAGCGCCAAAGACGTACTCGTCTGTCGGGAGCAACTCCTCATAGTGTTCCCCTATAACCGGTAAACCGGATACCTCCGTGAACTCCTCCAAAGAGATTGACACTTCCCGATCCATGGCGAGGAAAGTGTGGGTAGGAATGTTCCACTGCTCCAGGAAGGCCTTGAACCACCAGGTCGGGAGCGTGGGATATTGGAACAGAGAGACGTACACTGCGGTGTACAGTCCTAACCTTATCAACTGCGACTTTTTCGTCGACAGGATGTACCGGGCCCATGGCAGATAGCCAATCGGGTGGCGGGGGATCAGACCAATGTTATATGATTGCCCCCAGGGTCTCGCCTTGCCCTGATAGATACGGCGTCCTAAGATATCCAAGACCATAGGACGCTGGACCGGGATGGCATCTATAGCCGGATGAAGAAAACCCTTCGATGTCCAATCCACCATCTCCACGGCATACTGCACCGAGGGTGGGGTAGCATAATGAATCGCCGTGATGAGTTCTGACGGCACCGTGCATGTGAAGCTCCGGCGGCCCATGATGATCTGATTATACCACGACCCCCAAAGGTGGAGACTCTTGTATTCCGGGTCGTATTCCTTAATCATGGCCAGGACCTCACGGTCCAAGGGCGCCTCGGAAAATCCCTCCTCTGAACGAACAAACGGGAACGAGGTGTCGAGAGACATGATCGCTGCAAAAGAACAAAATAGCCGTCAGTGCTACAATCCCAACGCTTGGCGTTTAAAAAAATCTTCAATTAAATGAATATAAAAATTAATTAGATTAAAATTAATTACACTGCAGTGCAGTGGGTAGGGGACCAAATGGGGACCCACAAAATCTGGATGAAAATGCCTCTTTTAATAAAACAGCCTCATCATTGGGTGAAACTGTCAGTTAAAGAAAAGATCCCCAAGAGAATATTATCATCAGGAGGGAATCCCTAGAGACAAGGAGAAAATCTTCTCTTTCAGAGCAAAACTCTGTCACAGAATGACACTTGTCAAATTCAGGTCTCAAAGGAATAAAATTCCTTCAAGGAGCATAGCTCTGTAGTAATAATGGAAAAGGTCCATCAGAAAAAAAAATTACACTTAAGAGAATTAAAAATTTTGGAATCTTGAAAGATTCATGAAAAACTTATAAAAAGATTCTTCATTTTTCAAATCTAAAAGATCTACAGTTGATTCAAGAGCAAAGCTCTGTTCATGGGTTAGAACCCATGAACAAGATCTCTGCAGATCTATAAGTTCTTGAGAGCAATGCTCTGTTTATGAAACCCTAATGGGGATCTCTTTAGATCAAGAGATCTGTGAGAGCAAAGCTCTTTGGTTGAGATTAAGTTAAATTAATTTGATTTAAATTAATTTTTACCTAAAGTTTTTGACTTTAGAAATGAGCAAAGCTCTGAAGTTCTTGAGTGAAAGCAAAGCCCTGGTAAATCAAAATCTTGAAACGGTGAAGATTTCCTAAGGGCCATAGGTCCTATTTATAAGGCGCTTGCGCCCCTTCAGCTCACCCCTTGATCCAACAGTCAAGAATTTGCCACCGCTGCACTCACGTGCGCGCCACGTGAGCGCAACGGTGGGGGGGCATTTGTTTCCCCAATCAGAGCAAAACTCTGTTGAAATTCAAAATTCAAATTTGAAGCAACGCTTCAAATTTCGGGCGCAACGCGCCACATGTCAGGCGCTGATACGTCAGCACAGCGCCCAAGAAAGTGCGTCCAATCATACCAAAGCTCTATTAAAGAAAGCAACGCTTCATTTGCGTAAGCGCTGCGCAACACGTGTCAGCGCAGATGCGCAAGCGCTACGCCGCGCAACACGTGTCAGCGCAGCTGTGCTGCACGACACGTGTCAGCGCAGATGCGCTGCGCGCTGCGCGACACGTGTCAGCGCAGATGCGCTAGCGCAGCTCAGATGCGCTAGCGCAGCTGCGCTGCGCTGCGCGACACGTGTCACGCGCTGGGGCATTTGCGCCAAACAGATTTAAAATTTTAAAGAAATCTTTCTGTTCTTGTTAAAACAAGAAGATTTTCTTTTGTAAAACAGAAGCCCTTGGATCAAAAATCCAACGGTGGGGAAAATTCCCCAAATCCCTCAGAGAAAGATCTCTTTAACAAATTTAACTAATTTATGGGCACTATAAAAAGGACCCTAGACCTCAATTCAAAGGCATGAACACTTTTGAGAAATCAAGAGCTTCAAACAGAGAGAACTCTAAGAAAAATTTCAAGAAAAAAAGGTAAATACCTTCGCAAAAGAGAAGAAATTAATTCTAATAGATCATTGATCTAAAAATAAGATCAATGATCTTCACATAATAAATAGTGCTTTGCACTTTTATGAACCTTTGGTTCCTGAAATAAAAAGAAGAAAAAACTTGTTTTTTTTCTTTGATCTAATTTAGATCAAGGAAACGAATAGTGCTTTGCACTTCTTTCATGAACCATTGGTTCTTGAATCTAAAAGATTCCTAAATCATAGTGCTTTGCACTTGCAAACTGCGTTGTTGCGCTCTTGGGAGAGCGCCACGTGTCAGCATCTGAACTACTTGCGCTATGCGCCTTGAGATAGAGCTTTGCTCTCTGTAATTGGCGCAACTCACCAGAGTGCGCCACGTGTCAGTAGCGCACTAGCGCAGTGCACTGCGCTTGCGCGACACGTGTCAACACTACAAGCGCTTGCGCTCTCTGATTGGCGCAAAGCGCCTGAAAATACAATGCATTTCCTAAAGGGCCAGGCCCAAATCAAAAAGACTAAGCAGGCCTAATTAAATTGATGCTCTGCATCATTTATAAATGGGCAGAGCCCAAACAAAATAATAAAAATGCTATGCATCATTTACAAATAGGCAGAGCCCAAAACAAATTGATGCTCTGCATCTTTTATGGGTAGAGCCCAAATAAAAATGCAATGCAAAAGCAAATAAAATGTTGAACATTTTCAACTGGACTTAGCCCAATTCTGGCCGTAAGTTCTCAAATTAAATTGACTGAGCAAGATTGCTCTCTTAAACCAATTTACCTCCGGTTCGAGGGTACATCTTCGAACTCCTTCGATACTTCTCGTTGTAATCCTTCAACGACGTCAGAGAGGCGACGGGTCCCAACGACCACACATGAATGATGGACTGCGGGGTCCCTAAACTCGTGGACCGAAACGTCCTTAAACTAATATTGGACCAAAATGTCCTTAAACTAATGTGGACCACTACGTCCTTAAACTGGCAATGGACCGAAACGTCCTTAAACTAATATTGGACCGAAATGTTCTTAAACTAATGATGGACTGCGGGGTCCCTAAACTCGTGGACCGAAACGTCCTTAAACTAATATCGGACCGAAACGTGCTTAAACTAATGATGGACCACCACGTCCCTAAACTGGCGATGGACCACCACGTCCCTAAACTGAAACATGGACCACCATGTCCCTAAACTGGAGCAATAGAGCCCCCCAAATGCTCTTTTGCCGGATCTAAACGGTCCCGTTTAAGTTGATCTTAGCCCCAAATACGGCTAACATATCCTTAAACATTTAAATGGACTATAAAACTCCAAATCGACTTTGGTTCAAGGGTACATCTCCGAACTCCTCTAACACCTGTCGTTGTAATCCTTCAACGTCGTCAGAGAGGTGACGAGTCCCGACGGCCATATATTAAATGGATCACCACGTTAAGTCGATCTTAGTCTAAAACAGGACTAACGTATCCTTAACGGATGTTTAAGTTGATCTTAGCCTCAATACGGCTAACGTATCCTTAAACTAAAACACCAAACCCAAATCTAAGTAAATACGGATTTGGACTAATCCACGTCCTACGGGCGACGGCATTACTCAGTCTCCGTATACAATCCACGGGCAACCACAAACAAAACAAACATCCAAGGCACGAAGTGAAATTCTGGAGAAGGAGAAAGTGGCTACCGCGATGCGGTAGCGTAATTAACTGCAGGGGCTTGCGCCTGTAAGAAAGAGCGTCCCCACAATCAAAAACCCCTCAAGTGAGGGGGAATCTAACGAAGTCTGCTATATCGGCCGCATCCGTCTAAACCTCCGATAGACGGTGCCATAAATCAACTTAGTATCTACGGAGAGGTGGACGGATAAAACCATAAAGCATCTGCTCCGAATCTCAGGGAAGACGTCCTCACGTCGTCGCCGTCTTTCGGAGGGGAACAATAGTCCCAAAGCACATGGAGATAGTGAGAAGTCAAGAGGGGATTCGTCTCTCCCCGTATAGATAGTCGATGTCGCGATATGCATGATATAACTATAACCCGAAATCCCTGATCAGGGCAATTGAGATAAACTAATAAGTGTTATCAGTTGTTTCTCGGACGGTTATGAGTTGATATCTGCATGACTTATTGGGTTATTGGGGGTCTGACAGTTTCCACCCCCAAACTTGATATGTGACATATCTGACGAAGAGACCGGACTATACGGTAATTGTCACTGATAGGTTTTATTGGGTTCGGATGAGTTTGCTTATCGACCTACTTTTTTATCAATACCTGATTAACCGTTACATATAGGCAGCATCACTGACGTGCTTGTGGGTAATACCATTATGAGATTGATATGAAATTATTTCAGGTTCAATCGAGTATGACCATATTCACTCACTACCAGCGTATTGTCAAGTATTAAGAGTCTCATGCCGAAAATACTTGCTCGGGTGAAACGATAATGATGTACGTATAGTTGAAACGTGCAGAAGTTCAATTAAACACGTGTATATGATACACGTGTATTATTTGGACGTTTAGATAATACTAGCCGATTAATTAAGTATTGACTTGATATCCATATATAATATGGTTATTAGTATTAAACTCTTTCTCTCTCTCTCTCTCTCTCTCTCTCTCTCTCTCTCTCAAGTAGTTTGGTATTGTGTACATGATACACGTATACACTTTGTATACCTTATAGAAAGAACAGCACATTTTTTATATTGATAAAGAATCAGAGATATTTCTTTATATTGATGAAGAAATAAGGTATGGGTACAAAGGTATATATGTATAGTTGATACATGCGGGAGTTCGATAAAACACGTGTATATGATACAATTCAAATATAATTTTGGCACCTTTTATTTAAAAAAGTGATATGAAAAGATTTTTTTAAATAAAACTTTGATTTCCATAAAACTTAAATTAGCAAATTATGATAAAAACTTAAATAATGATATGAAAAGATTTTTTAAATAAAATATGCTAAATATTGTTGGGGTCGAAAATTACACCCCGGTTGACCAAGTCAAAGTCAAGGTCAACCCCAAACCAAGTGGACCCAAGCCCGAATCAAGTGGGCCCATGCCCAGGTCGAGTCCGAACATGAAGCGGCCGACCCTCCTCCATGCCCGAAATGATATGTAATAAATAATTTTTATGTAATTTTTTTTAAGCATGAATGGACATAGAGCCAAATTTTTGTAAAGCCCATGGTTTCTGTGCAAAAAGAAATGGCACATGAGCCATGGGATGGAAAAAATGCCATTTTTGTAAAGCCCAAGGGGCTATATGTAAAGTGTATAGCCTATAAAGGCCAAGATAATGAAAATATCTCAACAACTTTTTCTCTCTCCCAAAAAGCATCCAGATCAGTGATCTTCTCCTTCCTCAAGATTCTAAAATCTTCTTCTTTCTTTTGAATTAAATCAAGAGTTTTACTCTTCCTTTTATAAAACTAAATAGTTTTTCACCACAAAACCCACAAAGAGGAACTCAGATCTTCCATTAGATCTCAAAAAGGGGAGATCTTTAAATCTCACCCCCTTTCTCCAAGATCCGGCCAAACGATAGGAAGAAGAAGGAGACCCATCTCAAGAAACCCCACTTTGGGGAAGATCCAGAACTCAAGGGGAGAAGCCCATTCATCAGCTTCGAAATATCTTAGGAGTTTAACTCCTCATATATATATATATATACAAAATAATAAGTGCTCCTTTCTGGGAGTACAACTCCCATTGCAGAGACCAAGTCCCTTTTGCCTCTCGAGCTCCCACGTGCCTGGCACGTGAGGCACTAGCGTCCAAAGCGCTAGCGCCCTTACACTCAGCGCGCTAGCGTCCAAAGTGCTAGCGCCCGAGCGCCCACGTGTCTGGCACGTAGGGCGCTAGCGCCCTTGTACTTAAAGTGCTAGCACCCAAAGCACTGGCGTTTTTTCCCACGCATCCTTTGGATGCCCTTTCCTTATATATATATATATATATATATATATATATATATATATATATATATATATATACATACACACACACACACATACTCCACGACACTGTCTCTGTTAAAAAAAAATTCTAACGGGGCACTGCCCCGCACCCGTTAGGGGGCTGCTAGCCCCCTGACCCCCAGCCTGGTATCCGGGTAGCGCCCCCCGGTAAAAACTCTGCGAGGCCCCCGATATATCCGAAACCCCCTTTCAAAACACAACACACATACACTGCACATTGAGTTTGAATGACCTGTTTGACCCGTTAATCGGAGGTTCTCTCGCTCGAAAGGCGAGGGGTAAATAACGGCAGCTTAGTCCGCGGCTACCGAAGATTTGAATCCCAGCAGTCAATAAACCCCAGCCTACGCCAGGCAGGGAAAGTCTGTAATGCGCCTGACAAAGCGCACGCGCATTCTCATCTCAATGGGTGACGAAAAACACCCTACAAATATATATTAAAAAGAAGATATGATACTGGATTTGAATATGCTGGGAAGACCAGGATTTGGGGGTATGAATAATCTGTCGGTATGAATAATTAGTTTATCATAATTTGCTAATTTAAGTTTTATGGAAATCAATTATATATATATCACCTTTTATTAAAAAAAAATCTTTTTCATATACTATAGAAAAAGTCTATATATATTAACTAATTTTTTAAATTTTCCTTTAGATCATATCTTTTTTTTAATTCTATATCATAATTTGGTAATTTAAGTTTTATGGCAATAAAATTTTTAAAATATTTTTTTTATATATTTGCCATCTTTTATTAATAAAAATATTTTCATATCTTTTAAGTTTTTATCATAATTCTCTCTATATATATTAACTAATTTTTTAAATTTTCTTTTACAATGGTTATAAAAATTTGATCAAATCAACTTTTTTATAAAATCCAAATATAATTTTGACATAAAATCTTTTTCATATGCTATATAATCTATATATATTAACTAATTTTTTTAATTTGATTTTAGGTCATATCTATTTTTTTTTATAGTTTTTATCATAATTTGCTAATTTAAGTTTTATGAAAATTCAATTTGTGATATAAAATCAAATCAACTTTTTTTTAATAAAATACAAATATAACTTTGGCATAAAATCATTTTCATATACTGTAGAAAGAATGCTAAATATATAAAAAGATTAAAAAAAATTGATACTATAGAAAGTGTGCTAAATATATAAAAAAGATAAAAAATTTTGATTTTCATAAAACTTTAAATTAGCAAATTATGATAAAAACTTAAAAGTAGATATGAAAAGTTTTTTTTAATAAAAGTTATATTAAAAAAAGATATGATATTGGATTTGAATATACTTGAGAACCAGGATTTGGTGTATGAATAATTTATTGGTATGAATAATTAGCCGGTAAGAAAAACTGTGAGAAACCGCTCCAATTTGTTTTTAAGAGTATTATATATACTAGCATTTTGAACGTGCGATGCACGTTTCTTATTTTATCCTATTTAGAGTCCAAATTTTTTTTTGAGCCCATGGATAAATATAAAATGATGGGACTTTTGGTTAAAAATTATTTTGAATGTTAATTAGTGAATAAAATATTCATTTTAGTAATTGAGATCAAGAGTATTCTAGAAAATATTATAATATGTTATTTATCATATTTAAGTAAAACAAGCTAGTTATAAGTAAATGAAAGTAGAATTTGAAAAATAATAAAATTAAAATAATTTCTAGAATGTTGTTCTTTATCTTAAATTTGAGTAAAATGCAGATTGAATTTGGAATTCAGACTAATTTCTGGAAAGTTCTTTTTTGTCTCAAGTTCTAAAAAGTTCCTTTTTTTCTTTTTTTCAAATAATGGAGAAATTTATTTTTTTTTTCTTTTTCTTTGATGATATGGATGCTCTAAAATTTGAGAAATTTTCTACATTTTTCTTTGTTTTTTTAAAAAACGGAGAAAGTGTACTCTAACCAATACCATTTGCATTATATATAGATATTAGATTTGTGCACATGTATTGCGCGTGTTAATTAAAAAATTGATTTTTTGGAAGAAAAGAGAGAGAGAGAGATGTGGAGGTTTTTAGATTAAGTGAAGGGTTTTTTGGATGATAATTAAGAAAATAATTTTTTTTAGAAGAAGAGAGAGAGATGCGGATATTTCTAGATTATGTGGAGGTTTGAGGATTGAGGATTTTTCTCCTTTTTTCTAGAAAAATGGAGAGAGGTGGACTTCTAACTAAAAGGTATTTCCACATATATATACTAGAATTTATGCACGTGCGTTGCATGTGTTAGTTTAAAAAAATTTGAGAAGGGGAGTGAGAAATGTGGAGGGTTCTAGAGCCTTATTTATTTATTTAAAAAAAGAGGAGGGATGAGGGGGAGAGCTTAGGAATCTAAGATTTTTCTCTCTTTTTCTTGCATTTTAAAAAGAAATTGGGAGGGATTTCTCTCACCAACTCCTATTTGCATTATATATAAATATAAATATATATATTGGAAGAGATAATATGGAAGGTTCTAGATAAACAATTAATTATTTTTTAGGAGAGAGAGAGATGATGTGGAAGGCTTGAGAGGTGAGAGAGATGATGTGGAGGGTTTGAGAGTTGAGAATTTTTCTCATTTTTTCTAGAAAAAAGGAGAAAGGTGGACCTCTAACCAAAAGTATTTGCATTATATATAGAGATATATAGAGATATATAGGGGAGCAATCCATTGCAACCCAGTCTGCGTTTTTTTAAAACGGGAACTCTTGGTCTGCGTCATATTTGAAAGATCCGATCCGTTCAAGTTGATCACCCTACCCTAAAATATACATGTATGAAAATCAAAGAATTTGAAGACCTCTAGCCTATATATCGGATGAAGTTTATGTTGTTATATCTATGCATCGGATGGAGTTTATGTTGTTAGATCGAAAGACATTCATTTTGCATCCATTCGATAAATGAATTAGAGGTCTTCAAATTCTTTGAATTTTCATACACATGCATTTGAGAGTAGGGTGGTCAACTTGAATGGTTCGTATCGTTCAAATATGTCGTGGATCGAGAGTTCCCATTTTTTTAAAACGCGCATCAGTTTGCAAGTGATCACTCATATATATATATATATATGAAGAGAGAGAGAGAATAATGGAGGAAAGATGCCATAGGAAGGAATTTCCTCCTATGGCGTCGAAAAAATACAATCTCCATCGTGTTTTCAGACGATCAGTGTTAGTGTATATGCCCTAGAGGCCATTATTGTATCATACTAATTTGTATATTACTTAATGGAAGCTTGGGATATTCACCATTGTATAGACAATCTTGCTCAAAATAGTAGTATGCTACTTGGTTTGTTTCTACTTCAATGTGTGTACATGTGTTTCTTTTAACATATCGCCTATACACATTAGTGGAGCCCTTAGGATCTTTGCTTGATTACCAGCATTGTGATGGCAGTCACACTCGTGGGGGCTGGGTAATCCACAAGCACATCCTTATGCAGGTCTCTAGTCGTAGGACTATTGAGACAGGGTATCGATACTCCGGAGTAGACTAGCGTATGTACTTCTCATCCCAACAGGGGAGACGGTTTGTCCCACAGCCGTCAGTACGTCGTACTTGAGATAGTATGCGGGTGCTCGTTAGGTTACGAGTACACTGAACAGGACTCGTCGGGAACTGTTGGTTGGTACTATGCCTATCGTCAGTTATCAGTTCCCAGGTGACATGAGTACAGCTTAGTCCGCTGATTTGACACTGTCACTTCGCCTCGAGTGTGTTCCCACTGTACTTTGATTACTACCCTACCACGGCTCAAAGGAGTCGTGCAAACAGGTAGTAGTTGGGTGAAGTCCCGAAGCACTTGGAGGCAGTGACGGTTAGATAGGATTCGTCTCTCCCGGTATTGGGAGTTGATATCGCGCTGTGTCTAGGAGAGCCATTACACATAGTCGTCCCTGGCCAGGGCAAGCGAGATACACTGGTAGGTTTCCAGTGTTGTCTCAGGGTGTTCTAGGCTACACTCCGACACGACTTGTACCGCTATTAGGGGACTGACGTTTACCACTCCCCTAGGCCCGCCATGCAATATTCTCAGACGAACAGACCGGACTGTACGCAGATTGTCACATTCAGGCTCAGTAGGAGTTCGAATGAGTTCACTTCGTCAGTCTTCTTATCGGCATCTACCTGGGGGCCGTTACGCACAGCTAGTGCCGCTTGCGGTCTGTGGTTAAACCCACTGCCAGCGTAGTGTCGAGTCATTAGAGTCCCACGCAGAGAGTTATTCGCCTTTAGGCAAAAAGAGTAGAGGTCGTATGCTTTTGCGACAAGGTTCGGTCACATCTGCGCACTTGTGCACGTTTGGTGTCCGGGCAGTTATTACTAGCGGGCTTTGGTTTAAGCCAGACCCTAGTATACATTTTGGGATTGGTTTTATCTCGTTTGTATTCATGTTCATCGGAACGCGGATGCGGGTGTGTATGCACGGTTGACAGAGACGGAGGCAGAGGATTCTCATTAGGGTTGTTAACTGTTGACTTTTGCTAAACCCTAATGAGAATTAGAAATATGATTAATAATAATATTAATTAAGTATTATTGTGCCATGGTTGGGTTGAAAGGTTGACTTTGTTGACTTATTGACTTTGTTGACCGGTTGACTAGGTTGGACTTGTTGACCACCATCATGACAATGGCTATCATTTCATGGTATTGACCTTTGCTTGCTTGTTTGTTCACAAAATGCATTAAATGTATGAAATGATAAAGCCCTTGACATGAACCATCACAAGATACTTAATTATTGTTATTATTATGATTATTTTGTGTTATGAGAGCATGGGTAGAAAAAGTCTTGCTCATTCTATCATTCTCATTCTCTCTCATCCTCAAGCTCTCCCTCTTCCTCTTGCTCTCTCTAGGTCAAGGAAACTCTCTCTCATGAGTTGAGAACCATTTCCTTAGAGATAAAACCCAAAACACTTCTCTACTCATCCTAGTATATAAGGTCTAGCAAACCAAGTGTTCTAGTTTCCTCTAGATTGAGATTGGAGCCAAAGGTAGAACCTTTCGGGTGGATCCATCTTCGGCACAAACAGACGACGAGGAGAGAACCATCCGACCACCATAAGGAGTCAAAAAGAAGGAGTTCAAGTTAAGGTATAACCCCCTAACCGAGTAGGTAACACTCATAGTTAGGTTGTTAGATAGTTAGTTTAACAAAGATCCGTTTTTGAGTCCATGTTACCCCACCGTAGAAAATCGTTTTTCACCATTTCCACAACCCCAAAGAACTGGGGACGGGTAACGTGGACTTACAGTGGTATCAGAGCCTAGTTAAACACTATCTAATATGTTAGCAAAGTAACTAGAAGTTCGATCGGAGAAAAAATCACAAAACACGCCCGAAATGTAAGCTTTCTGCCGATTTTTTTTCCTGTTCAAAAAATAATTAATCTTACACTAAAAATCGGCTCAGGCTTTTTAAAGAACACTGGAGAAAATTGGCCCACTAACTCGGTCAACGCGCCGCGAAACCGTGGCATGAGCTTGCTCCTGCCGTGGATCCGCGGCCGAGTTAACTCCGTTGTGGGTCCATTTTCCTGCAGTGTTCTTATAGGGGTATTTTGGGATTTTTGGAATATGATTTTTCTGCCCAGATTTTTTAGAAAGCAAAATTTGTTTTTGGGATTTAAAAATCCGTATTTTGATCGAACTTCTAAAGACTTTAGCTAACGGGTTTATATCTATGATGTGATATATGTATTGAACGTCTGCTAATCGCTATACGTCGATTAGTGGGGGTTGTACATATCTGTGATCTGTAATGTTGATGGTATGTGTATATGAATTCATTGGATTGTCGCGGATGAATAGCCGGGGGGTTGTGAGATGAGAGTTTTTCTTTATCTTTCAATTCATGTAATATTATTTGTATGGCCGCACATCCGGGATGAGGTTGTAGCCGTCATTGTATAATTTCTTTTTACTATTTTTGCTCCTAAGATAGACCCATGGAGGAGGTGCACAAACTACCGGGTACCTCGAAGTGCCGAGTGGCCTACTCACGTTGTCGAGGGAGGTTGCTTCACTTCGGGTATTTGGCGGGTAGTTTGCCGCACCCGTAGGGGTCTAGGGTGGGGTATTGGCTATTCACCGCGACCGTGTAATCCGCTTTTCGTTACAGGCTCGTACGGAATGCGGATTCCTAGTATATCCAATGTGTTCATCTGTGATCTGGAATGGCTATCATTGCATCTGAAGAATGTATATATCTATATATGATATCTATTTAGGCGTTGCTTATGTTTTGCATCCGCGCTAGTCCAGCCCCCGCTCTGTCGTTAGTTAAGTAACCTAACGGGTAATGACGGGGCCCCGTGGCGAATACGGATGGTATAAGCGTACGTCATATTTTCGTTGTTTTCTGCAATGGTAGGATTAAATGATGGGACGCATTAAAATTAATGCAAGAAACTAAACCAAGTAAAAGTCGTTGGAACACTTTCAAAACCACTCGGTTCTTTTCAAAAACCAACTTTTAAATGCGGAGCTTTAACCACTCCTTTTAAAAGCTATCTCGTTCCATCGATTATATCAAGTTCACTACGTTCACGGTTTCGCCAAAACCATTCGTAGCCCTCCATCATTTCAGTTAAATATTCGGTAGTATTCAAGCTATGTATTTTGACCTACGCCAAGGCATAGTGATTGGTAGCTGCCGGATATTTATCTGTTGCATAGATAGAATGCGTTGGTTTGAGACAGCCGTACTGCCATTTTGGCCTACGTCAAGGGTAGGTACGGGTGGGTTCAAATTAACCTGGATAATGATGGGTAGAACTTGACATGTGACTTATGACATTTTGACCTACGCCGAGGTCATAAGAGCATGGGGCAAAAATCCACATCGGGAGTTTCAAAAGAAACTGAAACTTGCTAGCGCTACATACCATTTGGAGTGTGATGATTCTGGTAGGATTCCTTCAGTTTTGTCACGCAATGATATTTGGATCCTGATCCTACTGTGAGTATATGCTACTCCTCGGGAAATTTCTCACTTAAGGATCAATGTTATAAACCTAGTAGGTGTCTAGAAAGGTATTAGCGGGGCTACGCCCCCAGGGAAAAGAGGTTCTTAAATTAAGGAATTTCGCGAAAGCGTTGAAAAACCTCCCTCGAAGTACCGACACTGGCCTGGCTGAACGGTTAAGCAAGTATTGTACGGTGAGATTAATCCCGACTAATTCCTCCTTTTTGGTTTGAGGAGGGATTCGAGAAACAGTGGGAGCCATCCTGTTTAGACAAACTAAAAACCACTCTAAAGTTGCAAGAGCATCATGCTGAGTGTTTCTTCTCTCTCTCCTAATTGCAGCGACCAATCGTCATGACTGGACTTAAGTTACTTCTAGATAAAAACATACTGACATGGCCAAACTACAAAGATTGGCTCAGGAATGTCAAAATGGCAATCACTTACGACAAGCTGGGGTATCTCCTTACCACCAAAGCTCCCCCTGTCCCAGGTCCCACCTCTAGCGTCGCGGATAAGGAAATCCGTAAGACCTGGGAGATCGATTGCGCGAAAGCCAAGTGCCTCGTGCTTGCCTCTATGGACAATGAACATCAGAGGAGGCACGAGAATATGGACCTGGAATCCATATTTCTTCATACAAAAGAACTGTATGGAGAGCAATCCCGTATCACCAGATACGAAGTCTCGAAAAAGTTGTTTTCGACGAGATTGGCCGTCGGATCATCAGTAGCGGAACACGTGCTTAAGATGATTGGCTTCATTGAAGAGCTCGCGGACCTTGGGACCACGTTAGAGAACGAGCTCTATACGGACTTGATTCTCCAGTCCCTTCCTTCCACTTACGCCCAGTTTATCCTGAACTTCAACTTGCAAGGAAAAGAGGTTGAACTTCCAGAGCTCCTCAATATGTTGAGGAGTGCAGAGGGCACCCTACAGAAAGGTAGGGAAACATCTACTTTGTTTGTAGGAGGATCTTCCTCTTCTAAATCCAAGGCGAAAACCAAGGGAAAGAAGAAGAAAGCCCCCGCCAAACCAAGAGGCGGTGTTAGTAAAGTGGAAACGAAGGGAAAAGCAAAGGCAACAAAGATAGCGGGGCATCTCGTGGGAAAGGAAGAATGCTTCTATTGTCATAAGAAGGGACACAGGAAAAAGGATTGCAGGGCTTGGAAGGCCAGAAACCAGGATCCGAAGCAAGTTACGGCTTCAGCTTCAGGTGTGTATGTTATTGAAAACGGTCTATCAATAAACTCTACATCCTGGGTATTGGATACCGGATCAGGATCTCATATCTGTAATTCTTTGTAGGCACTGAGAAGGCGTAGGGTTTTGAAGGCAGGTGATATGACCCTCAGAGTTGCAAACGGAGCTGGCATGGATGCTGAGTCCGTGGGGGACTATCACCTGGGATTGTCAGATGGGCATATTTTGGTTTTGCGTGATTGTTATTTTGTACCCAATGCAACCTGTAATATCATATCTGTATCTTTATTATCTAAAGAAGGTTATGAATTTGCATTTGTAAGCAATGTTGTAAACATTCACCTTAATCAAGTTTTGATTGGGTCAGGTACATTAAGCAATGGTATATACGTATTAAACCAACCACAGATTTTCAATGTTCAGAATACACACAAAAGAAAGTCTCCAGAAATAAATCATACTTTCTTATGGTATTGTAGACTGGGTCACATCAATGAGAGAAGGTTGACGAAGTTACATACAGAAAGATATTTGGATCCGTTCGAATATCGTTCATATGCAACTTGTCAATCCTATCTCAAAAGAAAGATGACAAAGACTCCGTTCACTGGACACGGAGTAAGAGCGAGCGAGCTCTTGGGGCTCGTACACAGTGACGTGTGTGGTCCAATGTCTACACATGCGCGAAGTGATTATTCTTACTTCATTACTTTTACGGATGATTTTTCAAGGTTCGGACATGTCTTCTTAATGAAGCATAAATCTGAAGCCTTTGAAAAATTCAAGGAATATAAGAATGAAGTAGAAAAACAAACAGGCAAAAGTATCAAGACACTAAGATCTGATCGAGGTAGTGAATACTTAAGTGCCGAGTTCCTGGATTACTTAAAAGAGAATGGAATTCTCTCTCAGCTTACTCCTCCGTACACTCCGCAACATAACGGTGTATCAGAGAGACGGAACCGAACCCTATTGGATATGGTACGTTCCATGATGAGTAACGCTGAGTTACCACGATCATTCTGGGGATATGCGCTAGAATCAGCTGCATACCTTTTGAACCGAGTTCCAACTAAGACTGTGCCTACCACACCATATGAGATATGGAGTGGGAAGAAACCCTATTTTCAATATCTGAAGATCTGGGGATGTCCAGTTTTTGTCAAAAAGCAGCATGCGGATAAACTCGAGGCACGCTCAGTACTGTGCAAGTTTGTAGGATACCCAAAGAACTCCAGGGGGTATCTTTTCTATTACGCAGAGGAACAAAAGGTCTTTGTTTCTCGTAATGCCCACTTTCTAGAACACCAGTTCTGAGAAAAGGAAATAAGTAGGAACGCAATAGAACTGGAAGAAATTCCAGAACCACAGACTATTACTGAAAGCTTAGTAGAACCAGAGGGTTCGAAAGAACAAGACATTCCTGCGCCGCTCCGCAGGAGTAGTAGGCAGTCTCATCCGCCCGAGAGATACTACGGTTTTCTCATAGACGGGGATAGAGAAGATTGCATCATTAATTATGATGAGCCGACTAGCTTCCAGCAGGCCATTCAGAGCGTTGACTCGGTAAAATGGCTGGATGCAATGCGGACCGAAATGGAGTCCATGTACACCAACAAAGTATGGACTTTGGACGTTGCTCCAGATGGGGTAAAACCCGTAGGATGCAAATGGATCTTCAAGAGGAAGATTGGTGTAGATGGACAGGTTGAGACCTATAAGGCTAGACTTGTTGCAAAGGGTTTTCGTCAAAGACCTGGTTTGGACTATGACGAAATCTTTTCTCCAGTGGCTATGCTGAAATCCATTAGGATCCTTCTTGCCATTGCTGCCTTCCACGATTATGAGATTTGGCAGATAGACGTAAAAGACCGCTTTTCTAAATGGAAATTTAGATGAGTGTGTATATATGGACCAGCCAGAGGGTTTCATTCAGAGTGGGAGCAGCGGAAAGGTGTGCAAGTTGCTTAAATCCATTTATGGAATAAAGCAGGTATCGCGGAGTTGGAACATCTGTTTTGATGAGACGGTCAAAGAATTTGGCTTTATCAAAAATCCAGATGAACCATGCATCTATAGTAGATTTGTAGCACGAACTGTCGTATTCCTCGTTTTATACGTGGATGACATTCTCTTGATAGGAAATGACATTCCTATACTACAATCTGTCAAAGGGTTCTTGTCACACAGGATCTCCATGAAAGACCTGGGTGATGCCTCCTATATTCTGGGGATCCGGATCCATCGTGATAGATCCAAGAGGATATTAGGACTTTCGCAGTCCAGGTACATCGACACCATACTGAAAAGATTCAGTATGGAAGATTCCAAACGTGGTTACCTACCGGCTTGTCACGGGATCACCCTCTCCAAAGAGATGTCTCCCAAGACTGATTTGGAAAGGGATCGCATGTCTATTATACCCTACGCTTCTGCGGTAGGCTCTATAATGTAAGCGATATTGTGTACCAGGCTAGATGTTGCTTATGCACTGAGTGTGGTTAGCCGGTATCAGTCAAACCCTGGGGAGAAGTACTGGATAGCGGTAAAGAACATTCTCAAGTACCTGAGAAGGACTAAGGAGATGTTCTTGGTGTATGGCGGAAAAGACCTCAAGATTGAGGCCTTTGCTGACTCCAGCTTCCAGAGTGACAAGAATGATTCCAAGTCTATGTCGGGTTTTGTCTTTACCCTCAATGGAGGGGCGGTGTGTTGGAAGAGTTCCAAACAGAAAACCATTGCTGACTCGACAATGGAAGCGGAATATATCGCTGCATCTGATGCCGCAAAAGAAGCCGTCTGGATGAGGAAGTTCTTGAAAGAACATCAGGTGGTTCCGTCCATTGTTGATCCAATACATTTGTATTGCGACAACAACGGGGCTATAGCTTTAGCGAAGGAACCCAGGTCCCATTAGAAATCCAGACACATCTTGAGGCGATATCACCTGATCAGGGAGATCGTGGATCGCCAGGAGATCGAGGTTCGGAGGGTTGCTTCAGAAGATAACACTGCAGATCCATTCACGAAGGCCTTGCCCCAGACTCAGTTCGAGCGGCTGATCGAGATGATAGGTCTTCGATACGCCAGTACATGGCCTTAGTGCAAGTGGGAGATTGTTAGTGTATATGCCCTAGAGGCCATTACTGTATCATACTAATTTGTATATTACTTAATGGAAGCTTGGGATATTCACCATTGTATAGACAATCTTGCTCAAAATAGTAGTATGCTACTTGGTTTGTTTCTACTTCAATGTGTGTACATGTGTTTCTTTTAACATATCGCCTATACACATTAGTGGAGCCCTTAGGATCTTTGCTTGATTACCAGCGTTGTGATGGCAGTCACACTCATGGGGGCTGGGTAATCCACAAGCACATCCTTATGCAGGTCCCTAGTCGCAGGACTATCGAGACAGGGTATCGATACTCCGGAGTAAACTAGCGTATGCACTTCTCATCCCAGCAGGGGAGACGGTCTGTTCTACAGCCGTCAGTACGTCGTACTTGAGATAGTATGCGGGTGCTCGTTAGGTTACGAGTACACTGGACAGGACTCGTCGGGAACTGTTGGTTGGTACTATACCTATCGTCAATTATCAGTTCTCAGGTGACATGAGTACAGCTTAGTCCGCTGACTTGACACTGTCACTTCGCCTCGAGTGTGTTCCCACTGTACTTTGATTACTACCCTACCACGGCTCAAAGGAGTCGTGCAAACAGGTAGTAGTTGGGTGCAGTCCCGAAGCACTTGGAGGCAGTGACGGTTAGATAGGACTCGTCTCTCCCGGTATTGGGAGTTTATATCGCGCTGTGTCTAGGAGAGCCATTACACATAGTCGTCCATGGCCAGGGCAAGCGAGATACACTGGTAGGTTTCCAGTGTTGTCTCAGGGTGTTCTGGGCTACACTCCGACACGACTTGTACCGCTATTAGGAGACTGCCGTTTACCACCTCCCTAGGCCCGCCATGCGATATTCTCAGACGAACAGACCAGACTGTACGTAGATTGTCACATTCAGGCTCAGTAGGAGTTCGGATGAGTTCACCTCGTCAGTCTTCTTATCGGTATCTACCTGGGGGCCGTTACGCACAGCTAGTGCCGCTTACGGTCTGTGGTTAAACCCACTGCCAGCGTAGTGTCGAGTCTTTAGAGTCCCACACAGAGAGCTATTCGCCTTTAGGCAAAAAGAGTAGAGGTCGCATGGTTTTGCGACAAGGTTCGGTCACATCCGCACACTTTGCACGTTTGGTGTCCGGGCAGTTATTACTAGCGGGTTTTGGTTTAAGCCAGATCCTAGTATACGTTTTGGGATTGGTTTTATCTCGTTTGTATTCATGTTCCTCGGAACACGGATGCGGGTGTGTATGTACGGTTGACAGAGACGGAGGCAGAGGATTCTCATTAGGGTTGTTGACTGTTGACTTTTGCTAAACCCTAATGAGAATTAGAAATATGATTAATAATAATATTAATTAAGTATTATTGTGCCATGGTTGGGTTGAAAGGTTGACTTTGTTGACTTGTTGACTTTGTTGACCGGTTGACTGGGTTGGACTTGTTGACCACCATCATGACAATAGCTATCATTTCATGGTATTGACCTTTGCTTGCTTGTTTGTTCACAAAATGCATTAAATGCATGAAATGATAAAGCCCTTGACATGAACCATCACAAGATGCTTAATTATTGTTATTATTATGATTATTTTGTGTTATGAGAGCATGGGTGGAAAAAGTCTTGCTCATTCTATCATTCTCATTCTCTCTCATCCTCAAGCTCTCCCTCTTCTTCTTACTCTCTCTCCAGCTCAAGGAAACTCCCTCTCATGAGTTGAGAACCATTTCCTTAGAGATAAAACCCAAAATACTTCTCTACTCATCCTAGTATACGAGGTCTAGCAAACCAAGTGTTCTAGTTTCCTCTAGATTGAGGTTGGAGCCAAAGGTAGAAGCTTTCGGGTGGATCCATCTTCGGCACAAGGAGACGACGAGGAGAGAACCATCCGACCACCACAAGGAGTCGAAGAGAAGGAGTTCAAGTTAAGGTATAACCCCCTAACCGAGTAGGTAACACTCCTATTTAGGTTGTTAGATAGTTAGTTTAACAAAGATCCGTTTTTGAGTCCATGTTATCCCACCTTAGAAAATCGTTTTTCATCATATCCGCAACCCCAAAGAAACGAGGATGGGTAACGTGGACTTACAATCAGCACCCATCATCTTTACCGTTATCATCTAAGATATGGGTACACCAAATTTCATGTGATTCTGCAATTTTTTCACCGTTGAATTAGTGGGTTCAAAATTAACGGTTTACCGATAATAGAACTTTTTACATTGCTAAATCAACGGTGAAAAAGTTGTAGAATCATATGAAAATTTGGCGTACCCACATATTAGATGATAACGATGAAAATGATGGATTCCGATCGTTGGAAAACATGATGGAGGACGTATTTTTTCGACGCCATAGTAGAAAATTCCCTCATATGGTATCTTTCCTCCATTATTCTAATATATATATATATATATATATATATATATATATATATATATATATATATATATATATATATATATATATATGGTGAGATGAATGAATATTATCGATATAAACAATATCAAAAGGGAGATCGAAGAAAACATGGATGGAAGTGATAAGAAAAGATATAGTTGCCAAAGGCCTCAATCAAAATATATTATAGTTTGATATGAGTGAGTAGAGGCCGAGGATTCACGTGTTGGATCCGGCGTGATTCTCATGTTGGTTCATATAGCCTACCCTACATGTTTGGGACAAAAGACTCAGTTGTTGTTGTTGTAGTGATATGGTGAGATGAAAATTTTCAAGTGAGATGGAAAAATCCAACCATCATCTATCAATCAAAATAACGGTCGGCTTCATAAATCTTGTTCTATATGTCAATCAATATATGTGTACAAAAATTTAGATGATTTGACACTTCTATGGTATGGATATCGTGGTCGCAAAATGGATGGTTGTTAAAGCATCGTAAAAATTGCATGACATTGCATACCCTTGATGCAAGATTTACAAGTCTTTAAATCGTCTAATAAAATTGGATCTTGTGTTTTTAATCAACAGTTAAGATTAATTCAGCTTATTAAATTGTTAATAAATGGAAGGTAAATATTCTCCCTTTTGATTTTAGGAAATAAATCAAGAGAAACGATCAAATCCTTTCATAGTACCTACACAATATTTGGCAGTGAAATATTTACCTTCCATTTATTAATGTTTTAATAAGCTGAATTAATTTTAATCGGTGATTAAAAATACAAGATGTAACGGGTCTCATTTAGGTCCGACTGATCCGAAGCCCGCGTGCATCTTTTTTTCTCATCTGTGTGTTGATCTGTTGCATTTGATGCACCGAAGAATCTCTTAGTTTTTAAGGATTCATGGAATGTGAACTTGGGAAAAGGAGCAAATTACCCATTAGGCAAGAAACATTCCACATGTTGCTAAAGGTCTTATCAACTTCATAAAAAAAAAAGGAATGACCATGAAACATCAACAATGCAAAGGTGGCAAGTGTCTGATTCAATGATCTGACCATTGACTGGACTTTCTATTGAGGCAGAAAAAAATAAAAGAGCATATTTTCATTCCAAACTTAGAGTGTAAACTCGACCCATTCAAAGACAAACTTCAAAGGTCGGTGCCATGATGAAGGTATCGCTTTTGACATTGACAAGACTTATTTCAACAATTTCTTAGCCAATGTAAATAAATATGAATAATCCGCGCCGGCTGTATATGCGTATTTGCATCAGTTTGCATGGATCGTCAAATATCCTGCACTAAAGGCCCACGGACAGATAGGCTGACCCAACAAGTATTGGTCATACGTAGGGCTCAACGGAGCAGGTCGGATAAAGACCACATGTTCGGCCCGTTAGGTCAAAACTTGAGCGCCAAGTAAGCTGGAGGTTATAAAAGAATACTTAATTGAGCAACATATGGGACGGCCTGAACAATCAATCTCACAAAAACCCTATGTAACACTTTGAAATTTTCGTTTGATTGTTTTGGTGATAATGGTAGTCATGCATGTTTTTATATTTGTGTGTTCATAGGAATTATAGTTATTATTGGTAGTGTTAGCATATTGGAAATTTTCCTTTGTAGTGTGCACCTAGCATACTTTGACATTTTGTGACTTGTTAACCATTCTTGTGCATGGTTGCAAACTCTTTTTCCCCACCATTTAATCCTTTTCTAAACCCTTTTTATAATTTCAAAAGGAAACAACAAAAGAAAAGAAAATTCAAATACCATTAAACAAATGAGCATGGTGGTTAGGTAAACCTTGACTTTTGACCCTCTTTCTCTTCTCTCTTCTCTCTTTTTCCCTCATTCTGAGATCCCACAGAATTTCCAGCAGCAAAAACTTCATTTTTGCTCCATATTCTCTTCTCTTTTCATTCCCCTTTGATCCATACACAAAACCCTATGCATATCAACTCATTTTCTTCACAAAAGCTTGGAAAAAGTGAGGTTTTTGAGGTGTTCTAAGGCAATTCTACACACTTAAGGGAGAAGCTGGAACTTTGGGGTTTTGCAAGGTTCTTAGAAGGTATTAACTCATATTAGCACCTATTTTCCTTAGACTTGTTGTATCCTCTAGTAAAAATCTCATTTTTGTGCGTTTTTAGTGATATTAAAGGATATTTGTGATTCACATGTTAGATTGGTGTTCTCATGGTTTAGTTAGCTCCTTTAGGTGTTATTAGAGCTACTTTAACTAGGGTTTGTTTCAGGTTGCACAAAAATACCTTAAAGTTCCATTTTTAGTGCAAAGTGTGGATTTTAACTAGAATTTGGGCACTGTAGGATCTGCTGTTACCCGAGACTTTTCAGTTTAAATCTAGATATTACTGTAGCATGTATGGGGGGTATAGAGTGCACACACCCAACCTGGGAGCCCAATTCCCATTTGGGGCCGCCAATTTTTGCATTCTGGCCGCAAATTGCGGCCAGATAGGGGAGCCAAGGGTTGGGGTTTGGGGTGTGGGTGTATGCTGCTATTTGGGTTGTTATGGTATATATAGTTTTGCAATATTTTTCCTGTATCAAAATCTGGGGTAGAATACCTATTTTTGCGTATTTTCAACCTTTCGCGACACGCGTGATACGTGTGTGTGGGTTTTGGGTTTCTGCGTATCGCGACGCGTCGGAGTGATTTCAGACACGTAACCACACGTTTTAGCGTATCGCGCACACGCGCGCTTGGTTCGCGACACGAGTTACTGGTTCGGCTTAAATGTCGCGTTTCTGTGATTTCAAGCTTACGTGTGATATATTGTGTAATTATAGGTTCGCAGGTGAGTACAGCGGACGCCGCGCAGGAGGGGAAACAGGTTGTTGGCTATACCTAGTGGAAGGCTACGGTGAGTAGATTTCACATCTACGGGAATATCGCCCGCATGGCGTTCTACGTCAGGGCTGATAGGACCTTATAGCGTTCCTTATATATATATTGCATGTTCATGGTTACTAGCTAGTGCATTGCATACCTACTACACATATCACATTGGATCATTGCATTGTAGCTTATCTATACGTGACATGACTTGATACTCATATTTGATACCTATATCACATTGGATCATTGCATTGTAGCTTATCTATACGTGACATGACTTGATACTCATATTTGATACCTATATCACATTGGATCATTGCATTGTAGCTTATCTATACGTGACATGACTTGATACTCATATTTGATACCTATATCACATTGGATCATTGCATTGTAGCTTATCTATACGTGACATGACTTGATACTCATATTTGATACCTATATCACATTGGATCATTGCATTGTAGCTTATCTATACGTGACATGACTTGATACTCATATTTGATACCTATATCACATTGGATCATTGCATTGTAGCTTATCTATATGTGACATGACTTGATACTCATACTTGATACCTGTATCACATTGGATCATTGCATTGTAACTTATCTATATGTGACATGACTTGATACTCATACTTGATACCTGTATCATATTGGATCATTGCATTGTAGCTTATCTATATGTGACATGACTTGATACTCATACTTGATGCACATATCACATCACAATTACTTGTATTATTGGTTGAGATTTCATGTGATTTCTGGATTTGGGAACCGTGGCCTTTTCAAATAAGTAATCATTTAAAAACCCGGTTCCCTTGATATGATATTTTGAGGCGCCGCCCCGTGTTTTCTCGGTGCTAGAGGCATGTACCGAGAGAGGGCTGACCCGGACTGACGGATGCCTGATGGATTGATATAGGGCTGACCCGGACTGACGGATGCCCGATGTATTGAGAGAGGGATGACCCGGACTGACGGATTCCCGATATATATACTTTGAGAGAGGGCTGACCCGGAATGACGGATGCCCGATACAGGATGTTTTGCGTGTCGATGCTAGACACGAGTATTTATGATATTTGGGTGCCGATGTTGGGCACTCGGGATTCTCAGAGATGTACAGGATTGAGGGCCGAGGAGAGTGCCGGCGCATGAGCTAGTTTTGGGAGATCTGGGTGCATTGAGAAGCCGATTATATATGTTCCACGTTGACATTCCGTGTAGATATTATATTGCCCCTGCTCAGCATTACTTTTGTACCTCATCCTGTAGATGCATTACCTGTTAGAGCATTTGTACCTCATATGGTAGTACAGGACCCTATAGAGCACTTGCATGATCATTGCACATACTGCTCATCCCATATTGATATCATCTGTTGGCATATGATAGAGTAGTGTAGTACGTACATGCTCGCGATTACCTTTATATGTTATCTCTATTCACGAGTTGGCAACTCACCCCCGTTGTGCCACAGTGTTTGCAGGTTGTCCTTCGGAGTAGTCGCGGCAGGCTGCTTTGCATCTTTTGGCACAGATACCCCCACAGTTGGTGTACTAGCTCTTTTGCTGATAGGTGGGTTTTGTGCGGTATCTGTTTATCTTTCAGTATGTACATTGTTGTATCTAGTATTCTCCATCTACCATGTATGTATTTGATTTAGAAACAGTGTGAGGACGATGTTGTACTATTTTGTATTCTGGTGTCGAGCTCGTTGTGAGCCGGCTGTACTTGCAGTTTATTCTATCTGTGATGTTCCCACTTGTGGATCTTGATCTTCGCTACGGCGTCGTATATTGTTTTCTTGGAGATTGTTTACTTAGTTTCTTATCATGATTTTAGTAGTGCTTCCTTTAAAACTTCTAACACTCTATACTTTCACTGGTTTGATTTCTGGGTTTTCGGTTCACTTAGTCGCGTTACGCCTGTAGACGTTACGTGGTTAAGTGCCGGTCACGGGCCAAACTTCGGGTCGTGACAAAGTTGGTATCAGAGCCTAGGTTTTACCTTTCGGAGTGTAGGACGACCCTGGTATGATGGAGTAGGTAGCTGCGGCAGGGTAGCGTAGCGTGTGTATGTTCCGCGGTATACTCACGACACGGTACTCCGCCTACGCGACCTTAGGACTTGTTGATTTAAATTCCTCCTTGAGTATATACATTTGTGCGATTCGATTTCCGTATCCTTATCGAATCCTGTTGTTTCTGATAGCCAATATGCCGCCAAGGACTACGAGGGCGCGGAGAGCGGCCGTGAGGGCCGAGGTTCGAGTTGATTCATCTGAGACAAGGACTAATCCGAGTAGTACTCCTGTTGCACCAGGACAGATTGTTTCCCCTACGGCAGCTCAGATCGCTAGATTAGTGGTAGAGATGCAGGGCCTATGCCAGGCGATGAGCTTATTGGTAGAGGTCGTTCGAGCGCAGCGACAGATGGTTGCCGTCCCTGTTACCCAGTTGTTCCTTGCGATCATCATGCAGTATTCCGTCCCCTACATAGCACCGGTGGAGGCAGCTCCCGTTTACGAGACACGTCTTCCAGAGACCGTGAGAATTCCGGAACAGTTGAGGAATCATACCGGTATACCAGCCCAGAGCAGAGGCTTAGGACGAGGACAGCCGTTTGGCTTCCATCCCCAGGCAGGACAGCATTCAGTGCGTAGGTGTTTACGATGCGGAAGCCTTCAACACCTCATCAGGCAGTGTTTCTTCACAGCACGTCAGGGTCGTGTTCTGAGACGTCGTGGACGTGGAAGGTTTGCACAGAGGGGTCAGGCTAGTAGAGGAGGAGTTCGGTCAGTCGCAAATGAAGGTCAGGCACAAGTTTTTGCTTCGAATCATCGGGACGTGCGGGTATCCGATGTTGTGGTTTCAGGTACTCTTTTAGTTTGTCCTTTGTTGCACACGTATTGTTTGATCCGGATCCTTGTGCTCATGTGTTTCCACGTACCCGTATGTATCTACACACCTTGTGCTGAGTTTGAGTAGAGAGTCCGGTTTGCTTGGTCAACCGCTAGTTGTGACTACTCCTGCGGGAGAGTCGTTTGTTATTAGGCACGTGTTCCGATCCTGCACCGTCCGTATCGGCGAGAGAGAGTTGCCGGTCGTTTCGATCCTTCATGAGATGTTGGACTTCGACGTTCTTTTGGACATGGATTTGGTTAGCCACGTGCTATGCTTCTGTTGACGGCCGCGAGAAGACAGTTCGATTTTGTTTTCCCGGCAAGTCGGTTGTTGTTGTGTTGAGGGACCGTAGTGCCACCCCTCACGGTGTGAATTCTTCTGTTCGCGCTGGACAGCTTTTGCGGAAGGGATGTCAGGGATTTCTCGCATATGTTTGCGATACTAGGGCTATAGAGGTTCTTTTAGATCAGGTTCCGGTTGGTAGCGAGTTCCCTGATGTGTTCCCTGACGAGCTTCCTGGACGACCGCCCGAGCGTGATGATTCTTTCTGCATTGATTTGGTTCCTGGTACGGGGCCTATTTCGGTACCGCTTTATTGGATGGCCCCGGCGGAACTTAGAGAGTGGAAGGGTCAGTTGCAGGACTTGCTGGGTAAAGGACTTATTCGACCCAGTGTTTCTCCTTGGGGTGCTCCAGTCCTGTTCGTTAAGAAGAAGGACAGCAGCATGCGTTTGCGTATGGACTACCGCCAGCTGAATAAGGTGACAGTGCGGAATCAATATCCTTTGCCACGCATCGACGATTTGTTCGACCAGTTTCAGGGGGCAGGATACTTTTCGAGGATCGATCTGCGATCGGGCTACCATCAGCTCCGGGTTAGACAGGAGAACATTCCTAGGACAGCTTTCAGCACTCGTTACGGCCATTATGAGTTTTTTTTGGTGATGTCGTTTGGACTCACCAACGCGCCAGCAGCATTTTTGGACATGATGAACCGTATTTTCCGGCCGTATCTTGATCTGTTCGTTATGGTGGTTATTGACGATATCTTGGTGTATTCTCGGAGTAGAAAGGAGCACGAACAGCACCTGCGGATCACACTGCAAACCTTGAGGGAGCATCAGCTTTTCGCCAAATTCTCCAATTATGCCTTCTGGCTAGATAGTGTGGATATCTTGGGGCACGTGATTACACGAGATGGTATATGTGTTGACCCGAGGAAGGTTGAGGCAGTTCGGAGTTGGTCTAGACCCACGTCAGTGACGGAGATTCGCAGCTTTCTAGGGCTGGCAGGCTATTACCGGCGATTCGTGCAGGACTTCTCTAGCATTGCTACACCTTTGACCGGGTTGACCGGGAGGGAGTTCGCTTCGATTGGACGGAGGAGTGTGAGCACAGTTTCCAGCAGCTACGGGCTCTACTGACTACGACACCAGTGTTATCATTGCCTTCGGGATCAGACGGATTTGTGGCCTACTGCGATGCTTCACGAGTAGGGTTGGGGTGCGTTTTGATGTAGCATGACAGGGGGATTGCGTATGCTTCACGGCAATTAAAGAGACATGAGCAGAATTTCCCTACTCATGATCTGGAGATGGCTGCAGTGGTCTTTGCACTCAAGATCTGGCGACATTATCTGTATGGAGAGGCGTGCCAGATATTCACCGACCACAAGAGCTTAAAGTACAGATTTCAGTAGCGAGACCTGAACCTTGGACAGCGCCGATGGATGGAGTTAGTGAAGGACTACGATTGTGAGATCTTGTATCACCCGGCAGGACTAACGTTGTGGCTGATGCTTTGAGCAGGAGGCCCGGGGGTAGTCTATCCTGCTTGAGCACAGTGCAGAGGCAGTCGTCGGCAGATTGCCAGATCTTATGCGACAGCCGGGTACAGATTCGAGTTTACGCCGATCGGAGGACGAATTGCGCATGTTCGTGCACGCCCACAGTTGCTCGACTGTATACAAGAGGCACAGCACAGCGATGGCCGCTGTTCAGAGAGCAGGACACGGATAGGACAGGGCAAATTTTCCGAGTTCGTGATCGATGATCAGGGGATACTACAATTTGGAGCTAGACTGTGCGTACCAGATGCTAAGGGATTGCGGCGCGAGATTCTTGAGGATGCACATCGATCGGTATATAGTGTTCATCCCGGTTCCACCAAGACGTACTATGATTTGAAAGATGTTTACTGGTGGGACGGTATGAAGAGGGACATTGCAGATTTTGTATCGAGATGCCTGACTTGTCAGCAAGTCAAGGCTGAGCACCAGAGGCCCGCGGGAGAGCTACAGCTGTTACCCATTCCGGAGTGGAAATGGGAATAGAGTTCGATGGATTTCGTGGTGGGTCTATCCAGGACTAGTCGGGGGTATGACTCCACCTGGGTGATCGTGGATCGTTTGACGAAAGCAGCTCACTTCCTACCAGTGAAGACGACTTTCGGATTTACTCAGTATGCCCAGATCTACATTGACGAGATAGTGCGACTACACGGAGTCCCGACGTGCATTGTGTCCGACAGAGGCACCCAGTTTACTAGTAGACTGTGGCAGAGGCTTCAGGAGGCTTTGGGCACTCGCTTGAGTTTCAGCACGGCATTTCATCCGCAGACCAACGGACAGTCAGAGCGGACCGTTCAGACTCTCGAGGACATGCTCAGGGCCTGTGTACTAGATCTCGGAGGTAGCTGGGATCATCATTTGCCCTGGGTAGGGTTCCCCTACAACAACAGCTACCAGGAGACCTTTCAGATGGCACCGTTTGAGGCTCTTTATGGGAGGAGATGCAGATCACCCACCTGTTGGACGGAGCTCAGTGAGAGCAGTATCTTAGGGCCACAGGTTGGGGAGGAGACGACAGCGAAGGTCCAGTTGATTCGCGATAGGATGAGAGCAGCCAGAGTAGGCAGAGATCTTATGCGGACCGTCGTCGGCTCAGGCTTAAGTTTTCTGTTAGGTGATCATGTTTTCTTGAGGGTCTCCCCAATGAAAGGTGTGATGAGGTTTGGGAAGAAGGGGAAGCTCAGTCCCAGATATGTGGGCCCCATTGGAGATCCTTGAGCGAATTGGTGCAGTTGCGTATCGACTAGCCCTTCCGTCCCGTTTTCCAGACGTGCATCCCGCATTTCATGTCTCGATGTTCCGCAGATATATTTATGATCCTTCGCATGCGATTCAGCATCCGACGACCCAGCTTGAGCGCGACCTTGCCTACGCAGAGCAGCCAGTGATAATCTTAGATCGACAAGTGAAGAAATTGAGGTCGAAAGAGACATCGTCCGTCAAGATACTTTGGCGTGGCCAGAGCGGCGAGGAAGTCACTTGGGAGACCAAAAGCGAGATGATGAGAGAGGTATCCCCACCTTTTTGAAGGTGCGTATAGTTAGATTTTTAAATTCGGGGACCGAATTTCTTTAAGGGGGGTAGATTGTAACACTTTGAAATTTTCGTTTGATTGTTTTGGTGATAATGGTAGTCATGCATGTTTTTATATTTGTGTGTTCATAGGAATTATAGTTATTATTGGTAGTGTTAGCATATTGGAAATTTTCCTTTGTAGTGTGCACCTAGCATACTTTGACATTTTGTGACTTGTTAACCATTCTTGTGCATGGTTGCAAACTCTTTTTCCCCACCATTTAATCCTTTTCTAAACCCTTTTTATAATTTCAAAAGGAAACAACAAAAGAAAAGAAAATTCAAATACCATTAAACAAATGAGCATGGTGGTTAGGTAAACCTTGACTTTTGACCCTCTTTCTCTTCTCTCTTCTCTCTTTTTCCCTCATTCTGAGATCCCACAGAATTTCCAGCAGCAAAAACTTCATTTTTGCTCCATATTCTCTTCTCTTTTCATTCCCCTTTGATCCATACACAAAACCCTATGCATATCAACTCATTTTCTTCACAAAAGCTTGGAAAAAATGAGGTTTTTGAGGTGTTCTAAGGCAATTCTGCACACTTAAGGGAGAAGCTGGAACTTTGGGGTTTTGCAAGGTTCTTAGAAGGTATTAACTCATATTAGCACCTCTTTTCCTTAGACTTGTTGTATCCTCTAGTAAAAATCTCATTTTTTTGCGTTTTTAGTGATATTAAAGGATATTTGTGATTCACATGTTAGATTGGTGTTCTCATAGTTTAGTTAGCTCCTTTAGGTGTTATTAGAGCTACTTTAACTAGGGTTTGTTTCAGGTTGCACAAAAATACCTTAAAGTTCCATTTTTAGTGCAAAGTGTGGATTTTAACTAGAATTTGGGCACTGTAGGATCTGCTGTTACCCGAGACTTTTCAGTTTAAATCTAGATATTACTGTAGCATGTATGGGGGGTATAGAGTGCACACACCCAACCTGGGAGCCCAATTCCCATTTGGGGCCGCCAATTTTTGCATTCTGGCCGCAAATTGCGGCCAGATAGGGGAGCCAAGGGTTGGGGTTTGGGGTGTGGGTGTATGCTGCTATTTGGGTTGTTATGGTATATATAGTTTTGCAATATTTTTCCTGTATCAAAATCTGGGGTAGAATACCTATTTTTGCGTATTTTCAACCTTTCGCGACACGCGTGATACGTGTGTGTGGGTTTTGGGTTTCTGCGTATCGCGACGCGTCGGAGTGATTTCAGACACGTAACCACACGTTTTAGCGTATCGCGCACACGCGCACTTGGTTCGCGACACGAGTTACTGGTTCGGCTTAAATGTCGCGTTTCTGTGATTTCAAGCTTACGTGTGATATATTGTGTAATTATAGGTTCGCAGGCGAGTACAGCGGACGCCGCGCAGGAGGGGAAACAGGTTGTTGGCTATACCTAGTGGAAGGCTACGGTGAGTAGATTTCACATCTACGGGAATATCACCCGCATGGCGTTCTACGTCAGGGCTGATAGGACCTTATAGCGTTCCTTATATATATATTGCATGTTCATGGTTACTAGCTAGTGCATTGCATACCTACTACACATATCACATTGGATCATTGCATTGTAGCTTATCTATACGTGACATGACTTGATACTCATATTTGATACCTATATCACATTGGATCATTGCATTGTAGCTTATCTATACGTGACATGACTTGATACTCATATTTGATACCTATATCACATTGGATCATTGCATTGTAGCTTATCTATACGTGACATGACTTGATACTCATATTTGATACCTATATCACATTGGATCATTGCATTGTAGCTTATCTATACGTGACATGACTTGATACTCATATTTGATACCTATATCACATTGGATCATTGCATTGTAGCTTATCTATACGTGACATGACTTGATACTCATACTTGATACCTGTATCACATTGGATCATTGCATTGTAGCTTATCTATATGTGACATGACTTGATACTCATACTTGATACCTGTATCACATTGGATCATTGCATTGTAGCTTATCTATATGTGACATGACTTGATACTCATACTTGATACATGTATCACATTGGATCATTGCATTGTAGCTTATCTATATGTGACATGACTTGATACTCATATTTGATACATGTATCACATTGGATCATTGCATTGTAGCTTATCTATATGTGACATGACTTGATACTCATATTTGATACCTATATCACATTGGATCATTGCATTGTAGCTTATCTATATGTGACATGACTTGATACTCATACTTGATGCACATATCACATCACAATTACTTGTATTATTGGTTGAGATTTCATGTGATTTCTGGATTTGGGAACCGTGACCTTTTCAAATAAGTAATCATTTAAAAACCCGATTCCCTTGATATGATATTTTGGGGCGCCGCCCCGTGTTTTCTCGGTGCTAGAGGCATGTACTGAGAGAGGGCTGACCCGGACTGACGGATGCCCGATGGATTGATATAGGGCTGACCCGGACTGACGGATGCCCGATGTATTGAGAGAGGGATGACCCGGACTGACGGATTCCCGATATATATACTTTGAGAGAGGGCTGACCCGGAATGACGGATGCCCGATACAGGATGTTTTGCGTGTCGATGCTAGACACGAGTATTTATGATATTTGGGTGCCGATGTTGGGCACTCGGGATTCTCAGAGATGTACAGGATTGAGGGCCGAGGAGAGTGCCGGCGCATGAGCTAGTTTTGGGAGATCTGGGTGCATTGAGAAGCCGATTATATATGTTCCACGTTGACATTCCGTGTAGATATTATATTGCCCCTGCTCAGCATTACTTTTGTACCTCATCCTGTAGTGCATTACCTGTTAGAGCATTTGTACCTCATATGGTAGTACAGGACCCTATAGAGCACTTGCATGATCATTGCACATACTGCTCATCCCATATTGATATCATCTGTTGGCATATGATAGAGTAGTGTAGTACGTACATGCTCGCGATTACCTTTATATGTTATCTCTATTCACGAGTTGGCAACTCACCCCCGTTGTGCCACAGTGTTTGCAGGTTGCCCTTCGGAGTAGTCGCGGCAGGCTGCTTTGCATCTTTTGGCACAGATACCCCCACAGTTGGTGTACTAGCTCTTTTGCTGATAGGTGGGTTTTGTGCGGTATCTGTTTATCTTTCAGTATGTACATTGTTGTATCTAGTATTCTCCATCTACCATGTATGTATTTGACTTAGAAACAGTGTGAGGACGATGTTGTACTATTTTGTATTCTGGTGTCGAGCTCGTTGTGAGCCGGCTGTACTTGCAGTTTATTCTATCTGTGATGTTCCCACTTGTGGATCTTGATCTTCGCTACGGCGTCGTATATTGTTTTCTTGGAGATTGTTTACTTAGTTTCTTATCATGATTTTAGTAGTGCTTCCTTTAAAACTTCTAACACTCTATACTTTCACTGGTTTGATTTCTGGGTTTTCGGTTCACTTAGTCGCGTTACGCCTGTAGACGTTACGTGGTTAAGTGCCGGTCACGGGCCAAACTTCGGGTCGTGACACCCTAGTATAGAATTAGCCATAACTTCTTGCATAGACCTAGTTCTTCTCTGACTGCTATAGCCGTAGAATTAGCCAGTAGTTGATCCACGACCGCCGCCGCCATCGAGGCCCTGCTCGGGATTGAAAAGTACAGCCTTCCCCGACATGTAATGTCTCTTTCGTCCTAGATCTACCATCGGCAACACTAGATGGGGCAATCTTTGGCGCTAGCGCCGACGTACGACTGATCCATGGTCGATTACGTCGTTGTGAATCTAGGCGAAGGGTCCAGTGAAAAGGATCGGAGCAGATCTATCATCAAGGGTGACTCGAATGTCCAAGTCTGCGTCCTTGGGTAGATGAAAATGGCCCGGACCTCATCATAGGTCAAGTAAGCGACGAGTGCTCAGCCTCTCAGAGCATCCACGAACGACCCAGGATTTCAATTCCTGAGCTCGGACGAGTGATCAGAGATCCAGTCTTGCACACATACTTGTCGAGGTCAGGCTGAGTGAGACGCCGGAGGCCGAGCTGTCAGCTGTGCCTCGCTTTTGTCCGTAAATCAGATGTCCAGGCCTGGATAGACATGCAGTCTGCATCTGATACCCCGGCTGGCGGCCAAACGGTCCATGAGAAGCAAAGAAGGAACATGCGACACGATGACCACAGATCTTTTATGTAGAGGCCGAACGTCCCCAAAATAATAGGATGGAAACATGTTTGGTCGATATATTTTCTGTAATGTCCCGCACCTTCTATGTCAGGGTTGACTGCTTGTAATTGCCGTCTGTTACTGCGCCGATGAACGTGATGTTTGTAATAAATAAGATATTAGAAGCCGGGTCATTGTAATGAGTCAGGTCTTTATGGGTTGATGTCTTGAACTCGATATACACATATGCCTAAGGGCGATATCGAAATGAAGCGGGCGGGACGATTGGGTCAAGGCCCATCTTGTTTTTATGATTGTGAATAATTTACCATATTTGCACATTACTGGTTAAAACTCTTTTTTCGTTCATTTTAGGAAGACCGTTCTCCCTTTCCTCTAAAAATTGAGATCAATCATTTAGGGAGACACAATTGCTCAATTAGGTATTTTCGGTTAAATGCAGGCTCTTCAGAAGACTGGCAAAATAATGCAACAATATGATCTCATCAATTTTATCAGCGGATAGTAATCTTTGTTTCCGATCAATAATTATCGGTATTCGGATATGTCAACAGCCATAAGATACAAATATCGTATATGACACCTATTTTGTTCCGTACTTGATATTAGGAAAAAAATATAGTACCGTTTGATTTCATCCCAGTATTCATTTCACACACACACATCCGACTAATATCAAATACGGATGGTAAAATTTTACGATTAATATCAATATCCAAATTTGAATATGCAAAGGATTATCGGATATGAATATAACAACACGTACACATACCCGCTAGTTTACATCCCCAATTAAGATATGCAGGATTCTAGATATAACATGCTTGAATTTGCTATATACACCCTCTGATCATCAGTCATGCGTGATGCATCGATATGTTTTGCACTTGCTTCCAATTTTGAGAAAACATAATTAACAATAGTTAAGTCCCATTTATTTATGACAAATCATACATGCATGGATGCCCCATGTATTTATTACAAATCATATATACTGTCATGCAAACATACACATTATGTGATCACATGCATTCATCATTCATGATTTCATTATATGTTAATGTTGCAAAAAGCAACAAATAATGATACATAAATACTTTCCTCAAAAGATTATTTTTGCTTTACAGAAATGATACATACAAAAAACTAATAGGTCATTAATACAGTTCAATCATGCTTACTTTTTGTATGCATGGCTAAGCCCTCAGGTAAAGTAATCGATAATTGTATAATCAGTTCATTGAATTATAAGGCGTGATTTAATATAATTATTGGGAGAAACATAGTTTATTTATATTTTTGTTGTGCTTGAATGCTCTAGGATTTAAGAACATAAATACGGAAATAAAATACACAAGCAGAAAGTTCCGTGATACTCAAAATGATAACAACATTCAAACACATATGATCAAGAACTACCCAATATTCATTGTGTTGACATTTTCCAATAGGAACCTGATCATAAAACCCAGAAACATACGGTTAATTGGATCAATCTAGTGATACTTCTAAACGCACGGACCAACTATACCGGTAACTCTTAGACAGCGGTAACTTTTTAGCATGTGATGGGTTTATGCCGATCAAACAGGACACGGGTCATTTTTGACATCACGACACGTGTCCTGCCGGCACATCCGTGCCTCATTAATGCCAAAAGCTAACTTTTTATCTTCACTCCCCTCCAACCGTAAAAGCGTGGAGACAGATGGACTGCGTTCCCCACGTCACCCTTTCCCTCCACCCAATCAACACTGTTACAGCAGCACGAGTGGGCCCCACCACCCGCCAGCTCAGCACCAAGGGCATTTCGGTAAAAGACCACCAACAGAAAACAGGTGATAGTCTCCCCTGCCTATAAAACCCTCAGCCGCTTGAATTAGTTGATGCTAAAAAATTTCATCAACAATGCAGCAGCAGCAGCAGCAGCAGCAATTGGCTCAGTTCATGGACCCGTGCCACGTCAGCGCTACCCTGTCGTCGCTCCTCCTCTCCGCGGGCCCCACCGCCCTCGACTCCATCTTCTCCCACCTCCCCCCGGCCCCGCCTCTCGCCTTCTTTTCGTCCGCCGCGGCGGCGGCAGGCACCTCCGTCTATTCCGTCCACACCGACCTCTTCAACACGAGCCGCCACGTCGGCGGGGTCCCCCTGGCCCAGAAGAAGAAGCTGTACCGTGGGGTCCGGCAGCGGCACTGGGGGAAGTGGGTGGCGGAGATCCGCCTCCCGCAGGACCGCACCCGCGTCTGGCTCGGCACCTACGACTCCGCGGAGTCGGCCGCCCACGCCTACGACTGCGCAGCATATAAATTGCGTGGGGAGTATGCGCGGCTCAACTTCCCACACCTGGCGAAAGAGGGGGACCACCAATGCTGCGGCCAGAGCCTGCGGAAGCTGCGGTCCGCCGTCGATTCGAAGATACAGGCCATCTGTCAGAAGAAGAAGAACGGACGGGCGAGAAGGAAGGAAAAGAAAGAAGAAAATGAGGCGGGGCCCGTTTCGTCGAGTTCGTCAGGGAGCGAGATGGACGGCGGCGAGTACTCGTTGGCGAGCATGCCATCGTATGATCCTGAGCTCATCTGGGAATTGCTTTCTGATAACTGTTGATAAGAATAGGGGGGTTTGTTGATTATTTAGGAACTGATGGTAGTTAACTTGTTGATTTATGAAACGAATAAATGGGACTATAAAGTATAACAGCACATATTTATGTGTATTATCGTTTGACGAGGTAATGATTGGGTATGGTGTGAGTTAAAATGAGGGTGAAATTATTATTATTATTATTATTATTATTTTATTTTTTTTGCAAAGCCCAGGTTTTTGATAGCTGGGGTTTGTTGAATAAGATTAATTGATGTGCTCCGTTACTGATAGATTTTCTCCTTTTCATTTTCTTTCTGCCTCCTTTTTTTTCTGGGAATATGCAATTTGCTTACAATAAAATTTCCATCTCCTCTTCAACCTTAGTTTGTATCATTTTTTTCGCTAACAGGGTCGAACTAAAAATACAAAGAAACGAAACATGTGTATTTTTCCCATTGGCTCCCTACTTCAATATTTTTCTTAATCCTTCCATAATTAATATTTAGCTTTAACTTTCTATATTTATAAATTACTCCTGCAGCCCACTACTTCTCTTTTGAAAATTATTCCTCGTCCTCAATACCGCCTCTACCATCATCAACACCATCACCAGCACCTTCTTCTTCAACCTACAACCGCCGCCGCCATTCTTCTTCCTCCTCCACTTTGAAGACAGCGGGGGCGGCAGTTGTGGATTGAAGAAAAAGAAAAAGAAAAAGATGATGGTGATGGTGATGGTGATGGTGATGATGTTGATGATGGTTGCGGCGGCGGTGGCGTTGGGAGAAGGAGGAAAAGGAAGGCGATGCGTCGAAGAAGAGAAGCAGAAAGAAGATGGCGGTGGCGATGATAGCGGTGGCAAGAAGGTTGAGGAGGAGAAAGAAAAATGAGGCGATGTGCTGAAGAAGAGGAGGAAGAAGGCGTTGGCGGTGGAGACGACGGCGGTGACCGGAAAGGAGCAGGAGGAATAATTTTCAAAAGTAAAGTAGAGAGCTGCAGGGTAAGTCATAAGTATAGAGAGATTATATGTAAATAATGATTATTGGACGGACTGAGAAAAATATTGAAGTAGAGGGGCTAACGGAAAAAAAACATTTTTTTCTTTTATATTTAAGAAGAGAAGGATATCCTGCCATATGAGCAAAAATGAGGAATGTTTTTTTCACTAGTTTCTGCCATAAAAACAAGGGTAAATTGTCAAAAATCCCGTGTCTTGCTCGGGAGTTGTATAAAAACCTTTGGTATTTTCCTAATTGTTAGGAAGGACATATTGTGCAAGATTTTTGCGAAAAAACTCACGTGTTGTATTTTATTTAGGCCGTATATTCTATTTTAGATGCAAATACAAAAATACCCTCCCCCCACCCACTCCTCCAAGGCGGTGTTTAGATATTACACGAAGCTAGCTGCTTAGATGTTACATGCAACTACTTAGATATTACAGGCAACTCATGCAACTGTTTATATATTTTATGCACAACTTAGATATTACAGGCAAATACTCAGATATTACAACCAACTACTTAGATATTACATAAAAGTAAAAAGATATTTTAGAGGCTTTTGACGGGAAAGAAGCATATTCAGCTGGAAATTAGATTTTTGGTAGGGAAAAGTTTATTCGGAGGGAAAAATGAAACCATAATAGATATTTCAGGCAATTCTTCAGATATCACAGACAAGACTTCAGATATTACAAGCAATTATCTAGATATTAGTATATTTGACTCTGTACTATAACCATCTTAAATCCAGCTATAGGGTTCTATCAGCCCACATGGGCAAGGTTCATTTTGGGTTATACGAAATGCATATGTGGAATTGTATACTGGTGTTTTTTTTATTAGGCCTAAGGTTTTTTCAAAAGGCCGAAAGCCTAGGGACATTTTGACAATTGGCCCAAAAAAAGGCCCTAAACAGATTGGGCCTGGTTCAAGGAATATGGCTTAGTATAAATTTTGAAGCCAAGCCCAAGGTGTTTTACAAAGCGCAGTCGCAACCATGGAGGTGAGTACCAGAAAAATGAATCTGCCCAATTCAAAATTCCAATCTGAAAATAATATTGCAAGGGTAAAACACAACACAATGGCATACATTTTCCGGTTAAAATTTACGCAATCTCGTATTATTTACCGATTTGGTATAGATAAACATACAGGTACATACGGAGACGGGCTGGGCAGAGGAAGATGTATACATATAGCTGAACTACATACAAAGATCATGTACAAAAAGAACAATAAAAGGTACTTGAAAAAACATCAAACACCGGTAGTAACTTCCTTATGAAGCATCCTCGGCTTCTCAAGGCTTGTACCGGTGAGCCTTGGCCACCAGAAATTCAGCCTCTGCCTCCTCGACCTTCTTACAAATGATTTTGTGTGCTCTCGGATAAGCCCATTAATCGCTTTAAGATAATTGCTCGAGTCATGGTCACGAAGAATAGCGCCATCAGACCCGTAGGCTGTAGGCTTGCTTAGGGTTTCGAGTGGGTGTGGGTTATTGAGGAAGGCTTTTAGGGCGCTTGTGGCTCCGGGGTTGGGGGTCCCGTTGGCATCCTTGGAGTTGAGGGAGTAGAGGGCGGCTCCTGGAGGGAGGAGAGGGTGATGTGGGGATGAGTTTTCGCCGGGTTGGAGGATGAAGAGCTTTCCAAGGGGTGCATAAAGCAGCTTCTGCGTGACATTAGACATTAGGCGTAAAATTGTAAGGTCATGATATTAAAAAGAGGGGTTTTTTAAAAAATATATATAAATAAGACTTCTTCGATGACTAAAGGGCAAAATGAGGTTATGAACGTTCATATCCAGCTTGACTGTGAACCACCCCAGGGTGGATCCACCATTTAGCTTAAACCAAGGGCCCCAACCTCTCCCGATTCACCCCCATTTGGCATGAATGTTCACAACCAACTAACTGTGAACATTCACAGCAGTATTAACCTCATGATTAAATTACCTACATTCAAAACTTGAAATGTTGCTGGTTCTAAAATGGAAGCCTTCTATGAAATTATTTCATCAGGAAATATTTGATGAGTAAAATTGTCATGTTAATTACCTCGCTATTGAGACAAGGATGAGACCGGAACGCGCCATTAAGCCTCTTAAGCAACTGAGCAATATGATTCGGATAGCTGCACGAAAACGCTCTCGGAACAATATCCCTATGCATCATCACCGAACAAATATGCCCCTCGTCAACCCCAACCTCATTCAATACTCGATAGCCGCTACAAAACACCGAGGGAGATCCAAATGTCACAACCGGAAGCAGAGAAGAGCGTGGGACCGCATCGCGGGCAAGCAGCATTAGATTCACTAGTAACGAGAGGCTGCCACCTAGCGAATGCCCCGTGAATCGGAATTTCGCCTTTTCACCATAAGTCTTCAAGTGGGACAGAATTTCGGGCATGAATTGGTCGTATATTCCCTTGGCAGCTTCATAGATTCCTCGATGAACTAGCACTTCGGTTTCCTGGTTATCGACGGTACATGAGTATGAGATTAATTTTCCCGATAATGACCAAATGGTATGCTTACCTCGAATTTGGTAGGTTCAAATAAGAGGTTGGCTTGCCACGACGCTAACGAATCCGAACCCTGTCATTAATGTTAAACATGTACATTTGTTAATAGATAAAATATATCAGCTACTCACATGATTACTCAAAGGTTATTATGCTGGTATTTATTTGACTGCGTAAAGTACTTTTATAAGGCTTTATGCTGACAAAGATCAGCATAGTGAACTACAACCACAAATGCAGTTGCATAGAATCTAGAGGGTCCAGTGTCGATGTCTTTTGTGTGGATCCATTCAAATTGGAACAAAATAGGCGGTTTTGCCTAACCATAATTAATAGACTTAAATGATAGAAAGCAACATCCAACTCATTCAATCTCACATAACTAATATTTGTCTACAATTAACCTCAACTTGATACCTTCAACTTAACAAATACAGACTTGATATTTTCAGACCTCGATTTTAAACTTTTCGCCAAACATTTTCATGCCTTAGAACAGGTGACCTTTTCATCATAATCAAGTTTCTAACCTTTTCCTAACGATATGATATATGGTGCTGGGTCGGCCGCAGCTTTATAAGTCTCCCTAACAATTATTCAAAGTTAAAACAAAAAGGGTTGAAGAAGAAAAAGGAACACACAACACAAAAATTCCACATCTATTTAATTAGCTGTCACTCTGAAAATCTTCACATGGCCATGCCTGTCCTGCTAGATTATGACCCACATAAAAAGATAGATTAAAGGATGCCAAGGATGCTTTGATAATATATCGACCTAAAACTCACAAACTAGACCTCACAAAGTTTAAAAGCGGATATTTAGGTAAAATAGACAGATGTTTACCTATTTCAGTACAGCCATTTAGAACACATTACAGATAGGGTTGTCATTGTTCGGCTTGGTTCAACTATTTAAGCGCTCAACTCGTTTATTCGTCGAACGAGCCCAAACGAGCTTTCACCTGGACTGAGCCGAACCTTGAGGTTTATTGAGCCTATTTCAAATTTAGAAGACTAGAAGTATAGCCCCAAGTACTTACAAGACTATATAAAAAATATATAGATGCTCGATATTATTTCTGCCAAATTGAGCAGTGAGAACTATCATTTCATTACTAGACAAACAAGCTAGTTTTTTTTTTTGTTAAACCCTGTCGATATCTAGATTCTTCGATATTTTAGTATGACAATATGCGACTAAATAAGCAATAAACCACCCGAGCCCTACATGAGTCGAGCATGAACACGAGCCAAGATCGAACATACTATGGTTCATGTTTGCTTGTTTATTTTATTGAGTTTCAAATTATGTTCAAGTCCGGCTTGTTCAACTATCAAACGAACTTGAATGCGCCTCTATCGAAATGATCCACTTTTTTATTCTTATTCTCTCCTGATTCGACTACGCTCTCCGTCTCACATGCTCTCTCTATTAATTTGCTTTTTACTTTTCCACAAGACAAATCTACGAACAGTTTATTTATTTTTTGGTCGAGAAAAAGACATATCAATTTATTTCTCCATCAACAAAACAATTTATAAATTCTTCCGAGTTGGACCGATAGCAACAAGGAACCGTTAAAATCGAATTAAAAAAAATTACTAGAAAATAAAAATTGACCTAATTTGGCTATTTTGCAGAAAAGACCTTCAGAATTAAAAAAAATTAGAAAAAATTACCTGGATGACGAAGCACCGGGTGAAGGTGGTGGAGTCGTCGCAGACGAACCACTCGCAGGGGGAGGAGTGGAGCGATCGCAGGTCCCTCGCCGCCTCCAGCCTCGCCTCCTCCTCCGCCGCCACCACCGCCGTCATCGTCGACGCCGCCACGAACGCCGCCACCTCCGACTTGTACACGCGCGCCTCCTCCGCGAGTCTGTCGTCGTCGCCGCGGGGCCCTCCTCCACCGAGGGAGAAGAGGCCCTTGGCGCGGGAGTGGACGTAGGAGGCGGCGGAGGCGGCGATCTCGTAGGCGGCGGAGGAGCGTATCGGCCGCTTAGCATGTGAGCGCACGGGCACGGGTGCGGGTCCGGGTTTGGGTTTCGGATCTGGATCTGGATCCGAACTGGTTTGGGTGGATTTGCTGTCGATTTGGGCCTTGATCGCGGCCTCGGCCTTTTTCTCGAGGGAGGAGGTGACGAGGCGCAGGTCGTAGTACTTCCTTAGGTCCTCCGCCTGTTTCATCAATTTACGGAAAATGCCACTGTCATTAGTTTCACATTTTATTTTATTTTTATACGTTTTGTATTTAAATTCAATTTACTACAGTTTTCGTCGATTTACACAAAACACCCCACGTGGTTTAACCCACGTGCCACTCACTTAACCCTTAGCCCTTAAATAATTTATTGTCAAAAAAACATTTATTTGCTCCCATCTGAACATTAAAAAATCGCTCAGATTCACTTCTAAATAAATGTCTTAAAGCTTATTTTGGTCTTTTAAAGTAGAATTTGAGCATGTGTCAATTAATTACTTGATGGGCGTAAGTATTGCAGATGGTGAATTAGACGATGTTTTGTTCTATTAAACATTCTATATTTCTAAATCTATAGCACTTATGGAAAACCATTTGTTGGTTATGGAATTAGGAATATTTTCTAAAATGTCAGTTCTTTTTGTTCCAAAGGGTAGATTGCAATAAAACATCCTTAAAGTTTATTAAGGAATTGTTTTCGCTAAAATACCCTAAAAATAATCAACGATGGTTGAGGGTATTTAAGTGCAATCTACCCTATCCGAAAACCCCTCTTGATGATCCATTTAATCAGGTCCCAAGTTGGTGACCGGCTAACTAATCAACTTACCTCATACACTTTGCATGAGACCTCACCAATAAACTTTATTTTCCCCATCAAATCAGCAATTTAATTTATCAAAAAATAATCAGAAAAATAAACGGCCAAGATAAATTCAAAAAATGAAAAAAAAAAAAAACAAACCTCGATCTCAGAGATCACGTAAGCCATGTTGCAGAGGAACGCCAGCTTGGAGAACAGCTTCGTCTCCGACCACTTCACCTTCGTCAACAGCCTCCCAAACTTGTTCTCATCCCACTCCTCCTCCGTCTCCGTCTCCCCCGTCTCCTCGTCGTTGTCGTCGTACCAAACCCCACAATGCCCGTCGGCGTCTCCGTCTGCTTTCTGTTCCTGATCATCTCCCTCCTTCTGCCTCGCCGGCCGCCACCTCGACCTCAGCTCCAGCAGCCTCTCCACCCAGTTCGCTCTCGTATGATCAATATCTCCTCGGTCGACTCGCTCTCCTTCCTCCCGTTCCTCCTCGAGCAATGCCCGGTCCGGCTCCATCCACAACGCGGACAGGTTGAACGGGAACAGACCGATCGACCCGTTCCTTTTCATCACGGACGCCTTGGCCACGACTTGCGAGCAGTGCCTCAGCTGCGGCTCCGATGTCGACCGGCGCATCCTGGTGCTGCCGCCGAACCTCAGATCGGAAACAGGCGACGATAGGGCGACCGACGCACACGACATTGCCCCAATTCTCCCACCTCGCGGCGAAATTTAAGTCGGCTCACCAGGGGCTTTTAATAGCAACAGCAACAGCAACAGCAACAAATATTTTTTTATCAGGAATGCCGGTGGATTAAAATTTTGGAATTGTGAAATGACGAGATTACCCTTGACGAGGGAAGGAGGAAGGGTTAAATGGGCTCAGCGTCTGAACCGATGGAATCTCCTCGCAGCCTTCGGAATCTCCGTCTGTTCAATACATTTGCAACAGTTTCAAATTGGTCAGAAATTTTTAAATAAGAGAAATTCGTCCCATAACCTCTCATTAGAATTACCAATTGTGTTTCTTTTTTTTAAAAATATAAATAAAGAATTGGATTCTTGGGGATGGGATTTCGATTGTGAAAACCTTCACGGAAAAACTGAAGGAAGCCTGCAAGAAAAGAGAAAATAATATGGGCTGCTTACCCACTTACCTAATTGTTATTTCAAATAAAATTAATGGGTTGAGAGCCTTGAGAATCGAGAGAAATTTATAGGGAAGGCTCAGCAGGGGTGAAAAATATCAGGGAGCACGTGTTAAGGAAAGACCCCCATGTAGATGGACGAAAATGCCATTGCTGGGGATGGAGGAGGCACACAAGGGATGTAAATTAAACAGATCAAGTACATATGGGATGACCAACGAGCAATAGCTTAGTTGGGATGACACTTTCCGGAAAGAGTACAGGATTCGATCGTCAATGAAGAAAAAGTAGCCACAATTTTACGTTTTCGGGGAAAATTAACGGGTCCCCGCGTGTGTGTGATGTGTGTGCCTTGTATGCATAGTTTAGAGTTTATGTGCTAGTTCCATAAAAAATGCAGATGGTATGTAGCATTTACGATATCCGTATCGGTATTCATAAATGGCTGGTTATGGAAAGAAAATTATTACACGTGTTTGGTAAAATCTGATACGGAGACGATGGGAAATGACTATTGGAAAAAAATTTACATAATGAAATCACAAATTACTATTTATGATATTTTCGTATGCGAACATTCGAACCGCACATGGAACCAGTAGGGGTGTTTTGGTCATATGCGTGTGAGTGATGGGGATTTGTGAAATGGTGCCAAGTGTGAGATTGCATGGGGGTGTGAAGAGAAACCTGGATGAAAAAAGACAGAAGGTTGGTGATGGATTTTTGCAATTTAATTGCGAGCCCATCAAAGCACTTTTCAGCTGAAATTCGGACAAAATAGGAAAAAATGTTTTCCGGACACATGCCTTCGGTTATGTGGAAAAAAAAAAAACCAAAACACTGCCTTGCACAGCTGTCTGAAGCAAGCTAAAAAACCCTCCTTATCTTTCAGTCATCTTCATGTTTACGGACACTGTATGTATCTGGTATACCAAATAATTTCTCTTTAAAATGAGTTGAAAGTGTCTAAAACAGAAGATACTAACTATATTTCTAAAAAATTAATAAGGATGAGAAATTTGAACTCTAATGCCATGTAGAAAAATGAGATTTGAACACAATCTTATAGCAAATGGTACTCTCATAAGCTGAAGGTAACAATTTTACTCAAAAGTTTAAGTTGTTGGATGTGAGATAATTCATGCGTGTTTTAATCTAATATAGCACTTAACAAAATTCATGCCGACTTAACAAATTTCTTATTTAAAAAACACAAGCTTAAGAAAATAGTAGCTCCATATAAAGAAACAATGTTTGAAAAATTATTAGAATTACTATTAATAACTTTACTTATCGGTAAATTTAGTCATATCAGACAAAATACTTATAGGTTCCAGTAGCGGTTGTATAAACCAAAAGGCGGCTGAGAAAATGTGGAATCTCATATCAGACAATTTACAGTAGGTACTAATAGCAGATGGCTGGGAAAATGTGGAATCTCATATCAGACAATTACGGTAGGTACCAATAACAGTTGTATAAAACAGAAGACGGTTGAGAAAGTGTGGAATCTCATATTAGACAACAGTGTTTGTATCTGACTGACCAACTGCGTTTATTGTAAAATCGTGAAATTCTCATATCAGACAATAGAGTGACCAACTGGAAAAGCGTGGAATTTCAGATCAGACAACAGCGTTTATTGTATCTAATTGACTAATTAGGCAAGCGTGGCATCTCAGATCAGACAAATCTAACTTACCAATATAGATTTTGCAGCCTAGAAACCCTTGAGATAATTTTTTTGCCGTTGCAAGTTATCCACAAATTAAGTAATAATTGTTGTGTATGCCTTCCATTTTGATCCCTATTGATTTTTCGTTCGATCGGGCGTTATCATAGATTTGGCGAAAATTCGAAGTTATCAGCAAGTAAGGGTGGCAAATATCTGGAGGTACAGCTTCAGACGTTTGTTGACGCTCTGTATACACGGTATACTGTAGGCAGACGTCTGACTCGAACACTACTACAAATAAGGGTTGCCCCTACGGATTTATCCGTAGGGGCAACCCACTGCCCCTACGGATATATCCGTAGGGGCGAAAAAATACCCCGTAGGTGCAAAGGCCGCAGGTGCAAGTTGAGGCCCTGAACTTGCCCCTACGGGCAAATTCTTACCCCTACGGATTTATGTGTAGGTCCTTTTGCCCCTACGGATTTATCCGTAGGGTATAAGATTTTATATTATTTACGGGTTTTTTTGAATATATTACATGTACCTACGGATATAACCGTAGGTCCATGTACTACCCCCTACGGATATATGCGTAGGTACTTTTCCGTAGGGACAAAATATCAGAATTCCTGATATTTAGCCCCTACGGATAACTCCGTAGGGGATAGGCATTGGCCCCTACGGATATGTCCGTAGGGGCACTCCCAACCCCCTGGCACTGAGATCAGGGGGGAAATATCAGTTACTGCTGATATTGTGCCCCTACGGATATAGCCGTAGGGGCAATATGTGTATCTACGGATTAATCCGTAGGTACATATTGTCTGTATTTTTTTTTTAAAAATGGGCTGCTTGATTTTTTCCCGCCCTGTGCACAATAATATATACATCAATCAAATCATATATTGCAGTATTCATAATCACATCTCACGCATATATATAATATACAAAAGAAACCCAAAAACTAAATATGATATAAATACAAACCAATATCAATATCGTTTCAAAATGTAGTACAATGTGTATGATATAAATAAATACATGTTTCAAAAAATAAGAACCAAAAAGCTACCCTAATTCGGTCCAGCTCCACTTCTGAATAACGATAGAATAACGCGTGCCTGCTCCTCGGTCAATAAACTCTGCAATTCGTCGCGAGCGGGAGTCTGAGCGGCATGTGGAGCTGGCGATGTGGTCTGCGCAGCCGCCGTCGAGGTAGTCGCTTGCGGAGCCGCGGCTGCGGGAGTCTGAGTGGGCGGTGGAGCTGCAGGAGCTGTCTGCGGAACTGCAGCCGATGTAGTGGCTTGCGGAGCCTCAGCCGAAGGAGATGCATGTGGAGGCTCGGCCGATGTACCCTGTCGCGTCTGGACCTAACATGTGTAATAAGCGTGTAAGAACTGTATATTATTCGAATTCGTATCATTATTAAGTTATTTCGAAATCCCGTTTGGATATCTAGTTTGTTGTTTATTTTAATTACATCTGTATGTATGATTAATCAAATTTAAGTCTAAAACCAAATAAGCTCAAGCTACGTACTAATTATGGATATGTTGATATCTATATAATATGACATGATATTTTACTATAAAGCAGTATACATACCAGCATCTCCTTCAACTCCTGAACGGTGGCCCTCAAGCTCTCCAGTTCTTGATGGACACGTCGGTCACTGGAGATGGAGGAAGTAACCGCCGGGGTGGAGTCCAACCTCATATGGGCCCTGCTAGGGCCCAGTCCCCGGCCTCTCTCCCAACCTCCGTGGTGCCCTCCGTGTGCGGCATCCAGAACTGGGGTCAGCAGCCTCGAATCGCTCTGTCCAGTAAAATCGATCCCCGAGGCCTGGGCCTGCTCAACCACCCGCTCCTACACCCACATTAAGCAGTAAAGTATAAGTATAAGATTTAAACTTGAACCTTCCAAAACTAAAATTTCAAATTTGGGTAGAAAAATATTAACACTTACGCAGTACTCCTGGGTAGCGACGTCGGGATATCGAAGCTCGCCCGTGGCGGGATCTGTCGAGGTGCCGTGGACGGCAAGATATGCGGACAGCACGCTCGGTGTACCACCTGACGCCACGGTCCGAGATGTCTGCAATATTAGAAAGTAACTTTTAATATTAGAAATATTAGATAATAACTCTTAATATTGCAGAATATCACAAAGGTCGGTCTATTGTAATTTACCGATAACTCCATGGCTCGAGTAATGTTCCTCGAGCCACCTGTGTAAGTGGGGCGACCCCTCTTCGCCGACTTCCTGTTCTCTGTATTCTGAGCGGCCTGTTTCTGCACAACGCATTAACATTTAGTTTTCTAATTAAGAAACACAAAGAAATAAATTATATCATAAATAATGAATTACATTTAAAATACATACCTGTTTGTGTTGGGAGTCGAAATAAGCGCACAATAGAGGCCATGTCTCTACGTCGACTCTCGCAAACGCCGGAGTAGATAGGAGGGCCGCTCTCTCTGCCTCGGGGGTCACCATCCACAGGGAGTAGCAGTCGGCCTTCAGCTCATTCCTGTTGTATCGGACCTTGGCCTGCATGTTCTTCATCAGGCCATTGTACAGAGCATGAAGGTCGAGCACCCTCCCCGGATGATCAGGGTCGGCTACAGGCTGAAAATCGTAATCCAACTGAAAATACAAAAAAACATTGTTATTAGATTGCAAGTGTTAATAATAAATATATTGGATAGATCAAATGAAAATATATATTAATACATACCCGAGCCTGATCAAAGAAGAGGGCGAATGAGCGCTGGTGCTGCTCGCCCCACTCAACGTGAAGTGGATAGTTCTTCACGAGCCGGCTCTCGTCCCCCAAATACCGGCCGAACCTCTCGGCATGAGGACCGGTATAGCGATAGTCAAGGATAAAAAAAAGGGGGAATGCTGCCTCCCCCCTAGCTCTGTCAGGCCTCAGCCTATGGGACTGATTCGGGCCTCGAGTCCCTCTCTGGGGATGGGGAGGCCCTGCGTCTGCACGAAATATCAAGACAATCAATAATAAGACAAAGTTGTATTAAGAAATAAAGGTTAAACGAAAATTCAAGTGTGATATATACCTCCGGTGACTATCGCACGAGCCTGGGCCCGGGCAGCAGCACGAGCGGGACGATAGTTCCTCCGGTGAGGAACAACCGGGGTCCCGGATGCGGACGCATCCCCTCCAACTAGAAAATAAATATCGACGCTAAATTTCCATGAAGTTCATATTTATTCTATAGAGCATATGTAAAATGAATAAATTTTTTAAATTTATTCATACTAACCTGCAGACGATGCGGAGGGTATGGAAGCGGCAGGAGTGGCCCCTGCGGAAGATGTGGACGCACCACCTATAATTAGACAATTAAAAATAGATTATATAAGTAATTGCAAAAAGAATGTGTAGATCAATAATAAAACGTTCTAAATCAATATGCATGCACTATAGGATATATAAACATACCCGCAGGTGCGGTGGTGTCACCACCTACAGCTAGACAATAATAAAAATTGCTAAGTAAGAGAAAAACGAATGTGTGTATTTATGATATAGCATTCTAAATCAATATACATACACTATATGATATATAAACATACCTGAAGGAGCGGGGGTGGCCTCTGTCCCAGATGTGGACGCATCACCAACAACTAGACAATCAAACATTGACAGTATAGGTAATTTTGACATAAACAGACATGAATATCTATAATATTACATTCAAAATGGATATGCGTGCAGTATACCTGGAGATGTGGCAAAATCCACACGGAAGGAGGCATCCGAAGGGGTCTCCGATCTAGGTGCAAGACCGGCCCTCTGAAGCTTCCTACGGAGCTCTCCGGGCGGCAGAACCGCTCTGCCTCTGCCTCTGCCTCTGCCGCGGATGGAGCTCCTGCCGCCCCTCGCTGCTCCCGACATCGTCATCAAATCTAGATAAACGGTTCGTGGACGCATTAGACAATCATTAAAAGTATTGACTATATATGTATAAAGCGTAAAATGTGAAGTAATAATATAACATTACTGATAACCTTTTTCGTTTCGTGGGCGCATCATACATATCTACTTGGATTTCATCGTCGATGTCATTTCCAACCCACGTAACTTCATGATCGGTCGAAGACAACCCGTCCTTCGAAACAGACGGTCGGAGCACTTTAAGACTTCTCTCTTCTTCGTCCTCATCGCTGTCCTCGTATTCTGGGACATCGTAGACATCTCTGGGTTTCCATCGGTATACAACACTCCACCCCGGATGCTTCAAACACTGTGCGTAGTATACTTGGAACGCTTGGTTCGGAAAGATAAACGGATCATCCTGACCGTAAAATCGAAGTATGTTCACACTGCTCAATCCATATTCATCTTTCCAAGTCCCAAGACTGCTTCTCCACCTGTCCGTATCGGTTCGCGGATTGTACCAAGTACACTGGAATATATAAAAGGGTTCTGATCGTCCGGGATAGTGGATGCCGAGTATACAATTTAAGTACCCATAGTAAATCACACCGTCCAATCCTACCGTCGCAATCCCACTATTCTGAGTGGTTCTAGATGTTTCTATGTTCTTAACTTCGAATTTGTATCTAAGGACACCAAATCCTTTGTAATATGCAACCTTCATACTAGGAAATTGAGCTAAACATCTTGAATCACTCTCAAATGATGCAGACAAGTTCGGATCGTGGATCTAACAAAACAAATTTTACGACAAATACATAACGATACAAGTTTAGATTAAAACTGATAGCAATAAAATATAATTCGAATAACTTACATGCTCTGTGACCCAATCACAAAAATTATCCTGGTGGTATTTTTCCAAACGTTCTTCGTTCCATTCAGGATGCCCCTCACGTACCTCGTTAAAATGAGTTCTGTTTTCGACAAATAATTGTGACATTAATATTATGTCATTTCATACACACACAAACACAGATATAACAATTAATCCAAAAGAACTTACTCTCTAATTTGTTCAAGACATGCGCAATTAAGCAAGATAAACCGGTATATCTTGTTGATAAACATAGTGTCTACCCTCTTATACTCGGCTTTACCATATGGCCCGTCTTGAATTCTTCGTGGTCGGTTAAACCTTGTCTCAATGTTCTCGTCCAGATAGCGGGAACAAAATGTGGTTGCTTCATCAAGAAGATAACCTTGCATGATAGAACCCTCTGGTCGATTTTTATTGCGTATATACTTCTTAAGAGTGTAAAGGTACCTAATGAGAATATGTTGAATAAATAAATACGGGCATACAGGACAACAATAAATTTATAAATTGCGCGAAACGAAAAATTACACGTACCTCTCGACGGGATACATCCACCGATATTGTACCGGTCCGGCTAACTTTGCCTCAGTTGCAAGATGAACCGTCAAGTGTATTATGATATCGAAGAATGACGGTGGGAAAATACGCTCAAACTTGCAAAGTATCAACGCAATAGAATTTTCTAGTTTATCCAGCGTCGCAACCTCCAGTGTTTTAGCACACAATTCCCTGAAAAAACAACATAGGTCGTTGATTACTAGACCAACCGAGTCGGGGAGAGAAGTCCTGAGGGCTAATGGAAGAAGGTGCTCCACGATAACATGGTGATCATGACTTTTCAGCCCATCGATCTTGCCCTTCATAATTTTTATTTTCTTGCTGAATGATCCTGAGAAACCTGTGGGGACTTTCAAATTATGCAACACCTGCAGGAATCTTTTCTTCTCCGCTTGTGACATATGATAAGCGGCATTGGGAAGTACAAACTTGCCCGGTTTATCCGCTACCGGTTTAGGGTGCAGTTCACTTCTTATTCCCCACTCTTATAAATCCATCCGAGCATTCATGTTGTTTTTCGATTTCCCGTCTTTACACAGAAGCAAGTTAAGTATGTGCTCTGATACTCCCTTCTCTATATGCATGACGTCCAGACAATGACGCACTGAATTTGTAGACCGGTACGGAAGCTCGAAGAAAATGCTTAACTTGTTCCAATATTGTGGTTTGACCTGTTTCGTCGGATCCATCCCGAAGGTCACGTTATTGTAACCATCCCATTTAGCAGTCACGTCCTCTCCGGACAATGGGGATGGAGGTCCAAGAAGCTCCTGATGACCATCAAAGTGAACCGTGTCTAACCTATAGGGGTGGTCTGGAGGCAGAAAACGTCGATGGCCGCAATAACAAACCTTCCTGCTAAAATTCAAAAATTTTGATGTTGTGTGTTCATGGCAATGAGGACATGCTTTGTGACCATGTACGGACCAACCTGATAGCATTCCATACGCAGGAAAGTCATTAATTGTCCACATTAAAGCCGCACGCAGTATGAAGGTTGTATTTGTGTTTGAATCATATGTCTCTACACCATCAATGAACAAAGTTTTCAGCTCCTCGATCAGAGGTCGGAGATAGACGTCGATATTGTTCCCCGGTGAGTTTGGTCCGTCGATAAGAAGAGGCATCATAAAGTATGATTGGTCCATAGCCAACCAAGACGACAGATTATAAATTATCATTACAACGGGCCATGTACTGTGACTTCCAGCCATATAGTTGAATAGGCAGAAGCCATCGGTAGCCAGTCCGAGCCGGACATTGCGAGGATCGCTACTGAATATTGCGTGCCTCCTATCGAAATCCTTCCATGCCGGTGAATCTCTTGGATGGCTCATTTTTCCATTTTCGCTTGGAGGAGCACGGTGATGCCAAATCATTGACTCGGCTATTTTCTTGCACCTGAATAGCCTCTGTAGCCTCTGTGTTATGGGAAAGTATCGTGCTATCTTCACAGGTATATCAGGCTTCTTATCAGAATCTTTCGGCTTATACCTGGCCTCTCCGCATGTTGGACACTCTTTCAAATCTGAATTCTCTTTCCGGTACAACACGCAATTTTTAAGACATGCTTGAATCTTCTCGCACTTTAGACCCAAATCAGACATCATCTTCTGGGCTTCGTACCAACTTTCGGGCACATTATTTCCCGGAGGCATAGAATCTTTCAAGAACGAAAGAAGCATTGTGAATGACTTGTTGCTCCATCCATTTAGGCACTTAATCTGGAAAAGTTGGACGAACCATGAGAGGGTGGAATACTTCGCATTCTCATAAATTGGTTTCCTAGCATCATTCATGAAATTTTCATATTTATCCGCACGCGGTTCTTGACCGGAAGGAATGTCATCTTCGGTACGAATAGATTCACCTATGGCAGCCTCTACCATATCCTCCATTTCTTCTGATGGAAATAAATTTCTGTCTCCTGCCGTATTACCGAATTCTTCTTCTTCTTCTCCTGCCGCATTATCGTGTTCTCCTTCTTCTTCTACCGCAGTACTGCATTCTTCTCCTTCCCCGTGATATTTCCAAGTTGAATAAAGTCTAGTAAACCCATGTTTTACAATATGAAGCTCTGCCAATTCTACCTTCTGCCAGTACTTATTGCCACATCTATCGCACGGACAGAGAATCTTCTCTATTATGATCTTATTATGTGCGCGTGCAAATTCAATGAAAGCAGCAACTCCTGCGACAAACTTAGGTTGCATACGTTGTTTCCAATCCACATACATCCAGTCCTTAACTCTGACGTACTCATGGGCCATGTTAGACTGAATAACATATAAATTGTAGGTTATGCTGACTATATTGAGAAATATAAGAACGGGATAGTTACTGACAAAGGAGAAAATCCGTGTATATGCTTTGTGTGTGCGTTTGTCGTTGAAAAGAATAAATTATCGCACGTATGTTAACCGATAGACGGGGACTAAGTGACGCTTTTAGTTTCATATATGAGTATCGATGGGAATATGAAGGTTTCATATTATCATATATTGGTTTTAACCCGAACATCTCGAATCGCTCTCTAATTATGCGTTTGTATGTGTGTGTTCCGGCTGTCGGGGGTAGGCTTCTATTCCATTAAGAATGTATAGAGTGAACGCCCATCACTTGTGCTTTCAACCGTTTCGAGTAAATTTCGGCAGCACCTCCTTGCTGTTCTCCGAGTACACTGTAATAGAATAGATAATCATTTCAAAGCTGTGAAACAACGTTGAAATGAACATCTAATCTATCTTTGTACACGGAGAATCAGCGGAAAGGTACCGACGAAATATCTCGAAACGGATGAAAACACAAGTGAATGAAGGCGTTTGCTTTATACATTCTTAATTTGTCCACACGGGACAAATCTATGGGTTACCATACGATTGAATTTTCTCGTCGCGTAGACTATACGATAGTTGTTAGTATCGAGCTATACTGTCCGATATTTAATAACTTTCGTATAGTTCTAGGTCACGACGAGCATCGCACGTATGTTAACCGATAGACGGGGACTAAGTGGCGCTTTTAGTTTCATATATGAGTATCGATGGGAATATGAAGGTTTCATATTATCATCGAGTATCATATATTGGTTTTAACCTGAATATCTCGAATCACTCTCTAATTATGCGTTTGTTGTGCATTCGTGTTGTATGTGTAACATGATTTTAAACCATTGAGATCAAGATTGATAGAACTGATCATCCTACATTGCAATAGCATTCATCAACCAAAAACTATTATTGCAAAGGTATTCATCTATAACAATCAACAATTAAAACTACAAATGTAGGATATTGATATCATAAAGCGTTATACGCAACATTGATAGAACTGATAAATAAAAAAACGAAACACAAACCGTATCAAGATTTAACAACTTTGATTATGTCGTATACGCGGGCCGATATTTTCATATTAGCCAATAGGCAAAAATAGATTGCGGTCTGGATATGGCATATTGGCAGATGTTACCTATATGCATACATGCATGTTGTCTCCCCATTTTTTCATAAATCAAACCAACTACATACATCAAACCAGTCCATGCCACCAATCGGAAACTCCACTATGTCTTTGAATTATTATTTTTCCAAATAGCATTGAGCTCCTATTGACATTGTCCCATCCAACAAATTTGTTGTGCTTGCCTCGACCTTCATCTAGCTTTCACATGCCATACACATTAGATGAGTAATATAGTTATAAATTATGGTATTTTGTTGTCATCAATCCATCTAACGCTAACCCCAACCTAACCCTAGCCCCAGCCCCAGCCCCAGCCCCAGCCCAGCCCCGCCCCAACCTAACCCTAACCCCAGCGCGGCCAGCTAAACCCCAACACCAACCCTAAGGCAAACCCTAACCCCAGCCCCAGCCCCAGCCCCAGCAGCAGCCGAACCCCAACCCTAACCCTAACCCCAACCCCGACCCTGACCCCGACCGCGACCCCTGCCGAACCCTAACTCGCGCGCGCAACCCCAGACCCAGCCATGAACCCTAAGCCCAAAATAATCAAAAAATTCTTTAATTTACCTGAAGATTTACTCACCTGAACGGCGGTGGCGACGACGAGAACGGGGGTGGCGACGAGAACGGCGGTGGCGACGAGGAGAACGGCGGTGGCGATGACGAGAATGGCGTGGCGATTTGGGGATTTTTTTCGCGCGCGATCGAGAGAGAGAGGAAGAAAGTGAGCGTAGGCGATCGATCTGTGCCTTTATTAAATCGATATTTAGTTGCCCCTACGGATTTGTCCGTAGGTCCTTGGTTTGCGGCTCCGTAGGGGTAAACACCAAATTAAGAATTAATATTTTTATTCTTGGACGTCTGGGCCCGTAGGGGCAACCTTTTAGCCCTACGGATTAATCCGTAGGGCCTAGTTAAATCTGCCCCTACGGATTTCAATATCCGTAGGGCAACCCCCTATTTTACTAGTGGAAGAGTCCAGACGTCTGCGAACGATATGTTCTTTCGAAGACTTCAAGACCAAACTTTTGAATCTATTTCTTCAATTGTCTGAGGACGCTCTGTTATTTTGATGACTCTTGGACATGCATCTGAGCATGCCTTCTTCAAACGTCTACCGTGTCTTGGGTCGGATATTTGTTTATGTTAGGAAATTAGCTATTTGATCAAATCTTTTATATGCTATATGTATTGTAGTAAGCAGTAACCCTAGATCTGATAGTTTTTGTGATATTTTGAGAAAACCCTTCTGTTATTTGTGAGAGCTAGGGTTTTAAGGGATTTGTAATTAGTCCACCAGTTTTGTAGTTCTCCGTATTCGTTGATTAATAAAAGTTTCGCCTTCGCATATTTGGTTAGTACTTTTATTTCCTATTTGCCCGTGATTTGTTTTGTGCTTTCTTCTCTATCGTTTGCATATCTTCGTGATCGTCTTGCCGCAACAAACTGGTATCAGAGCTTTTGTTGTTTGGAGATATTTAGTTTGAACCATTGGGTCTTCAATATTGCAATCTAGGTTAACGGTGAGTAACGACGCTTGTGTCCTCTTCCCCATCTTCTTAGATCGTGATTTTGAAGTTTTAGGATTTGGAAACACCTTGAGTGAAACAATCGTGTTTTAGTTTGATCTCGCATCTTGTCTTCGACAATCATGAAGTTCAATATTGAGAAGTTTAATGGAAATATGAGTTTCGGTTTATGGCAAATCCGTATGATTGCCGTGTTGACTCAAAATAATTAGAGAACGAAAATTCTTGAGAAGGATGCAAAACCTTCCACTATGAAGGAGGAAGTTTGGGAGGAGTTAGACGAAAAGGCCCCCACGGCTAACCAGTTGTGTCTGACGAACGAAGTTTTGCGAGAAGTTTTGGTAGGAAAGACGGCGGCTAGTTTTTGGCAAAAATTAAAGGAGTTATATTTAAGGAAATATCTCATGACTCCTATTGAAGTAGCATCTCTACACACTTCGTATGTAAGAAGGCTCTCCAATCAAATCTCATGTCGGCGAGTTTAATTCAATCATTCCGGATCTGGGTAAGATCGAAATTAAGATTGATGATGAAGATCAGGCTTTTCTTTTGTTATGTTCGTTGCCACCCTTATATAAGCACTTTCATGACACCATGGTCTATGGAAGAGATACTATCTCGATCAAGAATATCAAAGAAAATTTGATGAATAAGGGAAGATAGATAAGAAGTTAACTTCTAGCGAAGGCGATGGTCCATTTTCAGGCTTATTTTTTGAGAGCGAGCGGAAAAGAGAGATTCGGAAGGTAATAGAAAGAAGTCAAGCTTGAAGTCCAAGAATAAAAACTTGACTTGCAATTATTGTTTCATGACACCATGGTCTATGGAAGAGATACTATCTCGATCAAGAATATCAAAGAAAATTTGATGAATAAGGGAAGATAGATAAGAAGTTAACTTCTAGCGAAGGCGATGGTCCATTTTCAGGCTTTTTTTGAGAGCGAGCGGAAAAGAGAGATTCAGAAGGTAATAGAAAGAAGTCAAGCTTGAAGTCCAAGAATAAAAACTTGATTTGCAATTATTGTAAAAAGAAAGGACACTTTAAAATCGATTGCTTTAAATTGCAGAACAAGCTGAAGCTAGAAGAAAAATCGAAGAAGGAGTTTTTGACTGAAACTAGTATAACGGAAGGAGAAGGAGATCTTCTTGTGATTCTTGACAACACACATCGATCCAATGACAAATGGATCATAGATTCGGACTGTTCCTACCACTTTTGTCCTAATAGAGATTTGTTCACCATCTATGAGTCTATTGACGGTGGAGTGGTTTTGATGTGCAATAATAGTTCATGTCGAGCTATTGATAAGTGAACAATCCAAATCAAGAAGTTTGACGGTTTTATGAGGACATTGGCGGAAGTTAGGCACATACCTGGTTTGAAGAAGAATCTCATATCTTTAGATACACTAGACGACAAAGGTTATAAGTTTTCCACTGAAGGTAGAGTTTTGAAGGTAATCAAAGGTGCTCTAGTTGTGATGAAGGGCTTGAAAAAGGAGTCCTTATATTCGTTGTAGGGTTTGACAACTTCCAGATCGGCGGCTATTTCATCATTCAAATCTATAACAGGTTCGGACATTACCAGATTATGGCATATGAAGTTCGGGCATATGAGTGAGAGAGTTATTGCCTAGTTGTCGAAGCAGGGTCTACTTGGTGGTCAAAGTACGTCGAAGATGGAGTTTTGTGAGCATTGCGTTTTTGGGAAGCAGAAACGAGTCAGCTTTAGTGCGGCGGTGCACAATACAAATGTACTCTTGACTACATTCATTCAGATCTTTGGGGACCCTCTCAAATTGCTTCTGAAGGAAGTGGTGCTAAGTATTTGCTTACTTTCATCGATAATTTTTCGAGGAAAGTTTGGGTCTACTTCTTAAAGCACAAGAGCGATGTATTTCTTACGTTCAACCAATGGAAGATATTGATTGAGAAGCAGACAGACAAGCAGATTAAGAGACTGAGGACAGACAATGGTTTAGAATTTTGCGGTGGAGATTTCAATAATTTCTGCAAAAACAAAGGGATTGTTCGGTATCATACCGTTATCTACACATCACAGTAGAATGGAGTCGTGGAGCGTATGAATTATACTCTTTTGGAGAAAGCGCAGTGTATGTTGTCCAATGCAGGGCTCGGTAAGGAATTTTGGGCAGAAGTGGTGAATAGGGCATGCTTCATTCTGAATCGGTCACCTTATACATCGCTAAATAGTAAAACACCGGAGCATATATGGTCTGGGAAGCATGCCGATTATTCTACATTTCGAGTGTTTGGTTGTCCCGCATATGCATATTGCCATGAAGGCAAGTTGGATCCTCGAACGAAAAGTGCATTTTTCTTGGTTATGCTACCAGCGTTAAAGCTTATAGGTTGCGGTATTCGGATCCTAAGTCGACAAAATTTATGATTAGCAGAGATGTGACTTTTGATGATTTTGCTATGTTGAAACCGAAGATTATGGAATCTCCAAGTAAATACGATTCAAGGAAGGATGGGCTGGACGTTGAAATTGAAGTCGGTGAAAGCTCGTGTTCGCAAGAGATCTCTTCTTCACCATCGTCTGATGAAGCTCATGATGAGCAGTCCCAAGACGAAGAGTATTTACTCGCTCGAGACCGATAACGAAGGGATATTAGACCGCTACAAAGATATGGCTATGATGATCTAGTGGCGTATACGCTGTCTGTTGCATAATCGGTTAACTTTGTTTTATAAAAACGAGACAGTTGGCTAGTCTCTTCAAGAAGCTATTTCATTCGATGAGTCAGCTCGTTGGCTAGTCGCTATGAATGAAGAGATTGAGTCTCTTCACAAAGAAGCTCATGAAGCCCGAAAGAGAAAAGAAAGTAGTTGGTTGCAAGCGGGTTTTCAAGAAGAAAGAAGGAGACCAAGGGGTTTTAGATACGAGATACAGGGCACGATTGGTAGCTAAAGGCTAGTCACAGGTTCAGGGAGTTGATTTCGATGAAGTATTTTCTCCGGTTGTTAAACACGCCTCTATTTGTGTCTTGCTCGGTTTGGTAGCCATGTAGGATTTGGAGTTCGAGCATCTCGATGTGAATACCGCTTTCCTACATGGTGATTTGGTAGAAAAAATTTATATGCAACAACCCGAAGGTTTTGAAGTTAAAGGTAAGGAAACCATGTTTGTTTGCTAAAGAAGACTCTCTATGGTTTGAAGCAGTCACCTAGACGTTGGTATAAGAAATTTGACTTCTTCATGATAGATATTAGGTTTATGAGAAATAAGGATGACAGTTGTGTGTATTGTAAGAACCTTGACGATAGTTCTTTCATATACTTTTTATTTTATGTTGAAGATATGTTGATAGCAGTAAGGTATATGGTTGATATTCAGAATTTGAAAGAACGGTTGAAAGGCAAGTTCGAGACCAAGAATTTGGAAGCGGCCAAGAAAATATTTGACAGGGAGATTAGGCGAGATCGCAATGGAGGAAAACTTTACTTGTCTCAACAGCGATGCGTTGAGAAAGTTTTGGAGCGTTTTGGCATGACAGACGCTAAATCTAAATACTCTATTTGTAGCTCATTTCAAACTTTCATCTTGTTCATCACCACAAACAGAGGATAAGATTAAGTATATGTTGAATGTTTCGTATGCTAGTATTATGTATGCCATGATTTGTACCCGACCCGACATTTTACATGCAGTTAGTTGTAGGGATCCTAGGCACACCCATGAGGTTCTACAACTGATCAACCATGCCAAAATCAAATTTTTCCATGTGCCTAAGAACCCTATGCTAGATCGTTAACTAGAGGTAAGGCGAAACTAAGCAAGCAAACCACTTTGCTACTAAGTGAAAGAGACTACAATCTTTGTAGATCCGGTCCTCCACTTCTCTAGCTCCGTGTTGACGTCCCTCTGCTGCGATCATCGGAATCCTGGACTCTAGCGTCGGTTTCATCGGAGAAATGGGCGGGCTAGGTCATTGACTTCGATGCCGAATATGATCTACGTCGAGGCGACTCAAACTCAAGCTCCATCTTCACTAGGTCATGAAACTTGTGAAGATAGCACACTCTACTACATGGCAAGTGGTAGAGAATAAAGAAATAGGAAGTGGGTTCACTTTGGATTTGGATTTCTCACTTGGATTCATCACTTGGAATTTTTCTAGCAAGGTTTTCTTCTCTTCATGAAGAAGAAGAAGAAGAAAGAAAAGAATGAATGAATAATCAAAAATAGAAAATCAAGTGATGCTTATCATTAAGCAACCATGGGTGAGGTAACTAATGTAGAGAATAAACTAAGGCTTAGGTGAAATGGTTAGGTTAAGGAAAAAACAAAATGGTTGAAGCTTCATGAAACTTCAAGAATAAAACAAAGAAAGCCACCACCATTTTGTTTCTTGCCAAAAAATAAATAAAGAAAATAAATAAAACAAATAAAACCTAACCATTAACCTAAACATGGTTTAAAGCATACACACACCCAAGTTTGCATGTATCATCAAACATGATACAAACTAGTGCACAAACATATATCATATATACAATGTGCACAATCAAGTGAGATAATCAATCTTAAGTGAACAATACTAGTCAATGTAAAGTAATATATCTAATATATAATTATACATTAAATCATTAAATCAACACTTGATTTAATGATCCGGTCATACTGCACATAACCGACTAATATCAAGTGTATCAATATATCGAATCAACATTTGATTCGGTAACCCGGCTATATCTTATATAACCGTCCGATGATACAAATCGCGAGAATAGAATTCAGTATCACATACTGGTATTATTCTCGGTCCCGCACATATCTCATATGCGCTCCTATTTCGTTTCGCTTGAGCCAGGAAAGCTCTGTGTAAGACTCTAAAGACTCGTCAATACGCCGGCAGCAGGTGATGATCATATCAAACACCCACAAGCCACAAGCGGTCTGCTAAACGTAACGGCCACCCGGGTATTGAGCGATCAGAAGATCAACGAGCAAGCCCGCTCACACTCCTGTGAATCCAACCAGTAACACTTACCGTACAGTCCGGTCTGATCGTCTGATATGTCGCATATCTCGCCTAGGGGTGGTAAACGTCAGACCCCAGTAGCTCGATAAGTCGTGTCGATATGAGGTCTATAACAGTTCGAGAAACTACTGGTAACACTTACCAGTAAATCTCAGCAACCCTGGCCAGGAATTTCCGGTTATAGCCAATCGAACACAGCACAACATCAACTCCCTATACCGGGAGAGACGAATCCCCTCCTATCGCTCATTGCCTCCATGTGATTCGGGATTGTACCCAAAAACCACCGTTTTGCACGCCCTCTTGGACGTGGTAAGATGGAAATCAAAACACAGTGGGAATCACACAAGACTCTATGACGATCTCGGGTCTACAGACTAACATGTACCAGTGTCACCAGAGAACTGCCATCTGACGTAAGGTATAATACCATCTGGGAGTTCTCGGCGAGTCCTTCCAGTGTATCCAGTCTCCACTGAGCACCCGTATATCATCTCTGATGTCAAACACCAATGGATATGGGATCATCCATCGCCCATCTGTATGGGTCGAGAAGGTATACGCTAGTCTACTCTGGTATATCGATGCCCCGTCTCGATACACCCACGACTAGGGACCTTGAAGGATGTACTTATAGACTACCATGTCCCCACTAGTATGATCCGCATCATAGTCCAGGTAGTTAAGTACACATCCTAAGGGCTATACCAACATGTAACAGAGAGACAATCAGTGTACACGTTAAGGTAAAGTGCAACCAGATAGCATACTATCATGTCGAGCAAGAAAGTCCTCCCTATATATGTCCAAGCATCCACTACAATATACATCGTATGTATAGTAATGGCCTCTAGGGCATACATATAACTAACATTAGTGTTGTTGGCATCTCCTGGTAAAGGTCATTGGCAAACTATGAAATGGATTTTACGATACCTATGAGGTACGTCTGATGTGGGGTTGGTGTTTGGAATGAACAACGACAATTTGGTTGGATTCAGCATTCTGATTATGTGGGTGATCTCGACAAACGAAGATCGATCATCGGTTATGTATTCTCTTTAGGAGGATGTACCATAGTTTGTGTACTTCGTTACAGCCTACGGTAGCGTTGTCTACCACGGAGGTGGAGTATATGGCCGTTATTGGGACCGTTAAGGAAGCGATCTGGTTGAAAAGACTATTTTCGAAACTTGGTATTCAAAATGATACCATAATAGTCTACTGTGATAGCCAAAGCGCGATTCACTTGACGAAAGATCAGACGCATTATGATAGGATGAAACATATTGATGTAAGGTACTGATTTGTTTAGGAAGTCGTTGAAAAAGAAGAGATTATTGTGAAGAAGGTTGGTATAGCGGAAAATCCGGTCAACATGTTGACGAAGTCTCTTTCGGTTGTTAAGTTTGAGTATTACTTGAATTTAATTGGAGCGCGTCGTACTTATTGATCTCTAAAAGGGTTTTGTGGTGAAGGTAGAGTTATTATTAATGTTATGGAGGAGTTTGTGGGAATGCGAGGTAAGGTGAAGATTTGTTTTGTATGCCTCCCATTCCTATCCCTATTGATTTCCTGTTCGATCCGGCATTATCACAGAGTTGGCGAGGATTCGAAGTTATCTGCAAGTAAGGGACAGACGTCTGGAGCTACAGCTGTAGACATCTGTTGACGTTCTGTATACACGATATACTTTGGGCAGACGTCTGACTCAAAAAGTTCAAACGTCTGCAAACGATCTGTTCTTTCAAAGACTTCAAGACCAGACGTCTGAATCTACTTCTTCAGACGTCTGAGAATGTTCTGTTATTTTGATGACACTTAGGTAGACGTATGAGCATTCTTTCCTCAGACGTCTGCCGTGTCTTGGGCTAGATATTTACTTATGTTAGGAAATTAGTTATTTGATCAAATTTTTTGTATGCTATATATATTGTAGCAAGTAGTAACCTTAGATCTGATAGTTTGTGTGATATTTTGAGGGAATCATTTTGTTATTTGTGAAAGCTAGGGTTTTGAGGAATTTTCAATTCGTCCACCGGTTTTGTACTCCTCTGTATTCGTTGATTAATAAAAGCTTCGCCATCGCCTATTTGGTTAGTACTTTTATTTTCTATTTGCCTGTGATTTGTTTTGTGCTTTCTTTTCTATCATTTGTATATTTTCGTGATCTTCTTGCCGCAACAATAATAAACTTTTTCTTTTAAGAAAATGAATAGGGTCAATAAAACCTTAGTCTTATAAAGCAATTTATTAAAATTATGAAATGAGAAAAGTTACAAATTATAACCTAAAGAGAAAACAATAAGTATTTTCTAGATATTTCATCCTCAAAGAAGGAACAAAAATAGCTATGCATCGGCTTTAAACAAGGCCGTTATTTTCAGGAGGTTACTTTAGTAGACATAGATCGAATCTTTCCCTCTTCAAAGTACTAGAACAAAAGTCAATCGACCTGGATATTAATCTTATGTAACTGGACCTGCGAGTCAACCCCAAGATTATCGGCGAAAGTTTTATTACTTATTCCATATGTGATCTGTCTATTTACAAGTATTACCGGATCGATCTGACCCACGAGTTCGTGAGTTTTACCCGACCTGTCGCCGGATGGGGGTCTCCCGTATTCCAAAAAGGAGGGAGAGACCCGCAGAGTAAGAGAGGGAAAGACCGAGACCCAGAGTCAAGAAAGCCGGACAAGTGAGTGGTTGCCCAAGGTCGACCAGTGAGACGATGGGGGATAAGCTTCATCGTCGAGAGGGAAACAGCCCGGATCACCAGTTGTAACTTGATCATGAGCGAATTTGTTGATGTTGCACCCACGAAGTATGGAAAGTCCCAATATTTGGCACTTTCCCATTTATTTATGTATTTATGGGCGAACGACGGGGATTGAACCCGCGCGTGGTGGATTCACAATCTACTGCCTTGATCCACTTGGCGCCAGATGTTGATTAATAGGAAGACTTGTTAGAGGTAGCGGAGTACCGGGCCAAGACACCACTCCCGAGGAAAAGCGGCGGAATGAGGTAGCATTGGACCCGAGGCCGTACCTCTCATCATGGGGAATTCATGGTTCTATGGGTATGTAGCTCCCTAGATGGAGTGCATGTGGTTTACCCGGAACCTGCTTTCCCCCCGGCCACCAGCCATGATACCAAGACACCTGAGGCAGATGCGAGCCCAATCCCATTGGCCGAATGGGCCCAAGCCCAGGTGTCTGGTTCTTCACAAAATTTTTGATTCTTTGGGACCTCAATTTTTTCCAATAGGCTGGGAGGAATGGGATAAGATATTTTCTCTAAAGCCCATTAACCATCATCGTTTTTGAGATCTGCTAAAAATAGGCTTTCTTCGAGGGCTAGAAGGCGCCTGGGGAGCGAACCGAACAGCTTTGCGGAGCGGACCAATCTTTCGTACCGCGCGGACTGCTTTGGCAAAGCCAACCTCACTGTTCGAGCTCGTCGGCCGGGCTCACCGGGCCCACCGGACAAGAGATTTGACACAGAGGAGCTCCCCCTCAGTCGGCGGGGCCTCACATCTGCGCCTTCTATCGTTCCCGCTTTTGGCAACTGTTAGGCAAGTGATACCGTGCGCTTTTACTCGGGCAAAGGAATGAACAATAGGGTTACAACATTGTAATCCCATGACATGACTTGTCTGTTCTGTAAGGCAGGCTTTCTTCTTCCCGAGCAAGCTCTTCGGAACGGATACCTATCTCTTTGAATCAAACCTTTCCAGGATGATCGCTTCCAAGCATTTAGTGCCATGTTCATCCAACCGGTAGGGACTACTTAACCAACTTAGGATCATAAGGCCAAACGAGACTCAGAAAGAGTGGCGTTAAAGATGTTGAAGTGGAAAGAACAAAAAGAAATAGGAGGAACCTGTTAGTTCGCCGATATCAGGTGCCCCCTTACTAAGCCTAAGCTTTCCGGAAAGTAAGGACTATTCCCACATTGAATCTCAACTGGCAATGCGCATTGACGATTGACGGACCAAAAGGATTGAGAGCCGAATCAACAAAGATTTTTCGAATCCTACAGTTCCCCCGGCAAGTCGTAATCGACTTCCGGGAAGCGATAAAAATCAGCGACCGTTGCCATTTAATCAGTCCTCGCTCGGGATAAAGGGTTCTCACGCTTACAGACAGTGCCGACGAGCACACCAATAGACTCGCCTGCTGGCTCGCATCTGCCTTCGGGGGAGGATTAACATGTCCGGTAGCGGGAGGGAGGGGGCAACCAGCTGCCGGGTAAACTCCATGGCCTCCATCGCCGGGGGCTCGCACCATTAATCTATTTTGTCTAGGTGGTAATATCATAGTTAAGAGTGACTCGGGCTGTACACGAGAAAGGTGCTTTAAACATTTTCCACGGGAGCAAGTCTGTTGATAACAGAAATAAGGCCGCCTTCTTCACCTTAGTCATTGCACATCCGAAGACGATGGCATTTGGCGATCAACAGACTGCAAAGCAGACAGGTGAGAGACCCAAGGAGAATGGCTTCTGAATGAATGTTCTCAGTATTCACCACTACCAGTAGGTGCTCCTTGATTCTTTGGGCCAGCATCCCCGGGAAAAAGGGGCGCCTTTCGGACCCTCCTTCTTCACCCGAAACATGCTGATTGCCAAATTTTCTACCTTAATCTCCTCGGTCCGTCCCTTTTCCTCTTCCTCTGGATTACCCATTTTTCTTGAACAAATTCCCATCCTGTGCCCAACAATTCCACACTAAGAATAGCCGTTGATGGTTCCATCCGATGGCTATGCAACTTTGACGGAAGAACCTCACATCACCAACGTTGACTTGCTGACTTGTGTGAGTCCTTGAGCCTTGAATTGAAGTACGAAGTAAATGAACCGCGCATAAAGTGCAGATGTCCAATTCCATGGCTATGGGAACGGGCGGGCCTCTTCCATTCCATTCATCCAGTCAAGCTTTCTCAGAAAACAAAGAAAGAGAATCCGAATAAGGGCTTTTTTCGGTATGCCGGCTGCAAGCTCAGCTGCCGATGCCAATACCGGAGCAGCTAAAGGAAGCAGTACAACCAGCAAGCTCGAACAAGAACAGCTTATTCTCTTCTTCTCTTCCGAAACAACCTATTTTGAACCGATTCGTTTTTTTTCTCGAAAAAACGCAAGCTAACAGTAGTATGAGTTCCCGCGCGAAGGATTCAATCCAGCTATAGCTCCCATAAGAGGGCTGACCTCCAACTCCGACTTCTCGACCGGGACTGATTCTATTCCTATAGATAGCGGAGAGCTAGATCTCAAGGAATCGGGCGAGACATTCCCTAGCTCTCGAGGCAAGGTAGGAATGTTGAGGACTGGATTTGCCTTTCATAGCAAGATATTATAAGAAGTCCGCGATCACATATAGGCCTTAACGCCCTTTCCCACCTGATTCATCTTGCAAGAAGGGTGTGGATATGGTCTATAGTATAGCCAAAAGAAGAAGTCGAATCAGAAGCAACCGGGCAAGGAATTTTGATAAGAGTGCTTTAGTGAAGTGAAAGGCTTTCTCTACCACCTCCACTGCCTTCCCCTTTATGATACGACCAAGAGCCCTTCAAGGAAAGAAAGACAGATTGCGTCCCTTTATTTGAATACCCACCTAGTTCTCTAACGGCACCTGCCCGAAAGAGTAGAGTTTTAGCCGGCTTTGCCCGAAAGAACCTCTAACCTAAGCCTGACTATCACGAGTGCCTGACGAAGATGCCCTTCCTCTCTAGCATCTGTTTTGCTAGGTGCTTATCCCTTGCCCTCACTCACAGAAGTCGAAAGAAATTGCGTATAGAAAGAAAGTGGTCCGGGAAAAGTCGCCGACCGTATAATCACGCAGATTGAAAACGATGAAAGAAAGAAATTGATTCAATCCTTCTATCCAATAACGCTTACTATACAATAATTGTGACAATGGACTGAAACACGGCATTCTTTCACTAAGCAGACACTTCCTTCCCTCCCTCCACTCGCTACGCTACGTTCACTGGTTGGTACATCTCCAGTGCTTTCCGGTGGTTTCTTGGTCACGACCAGCTAAACCTAAAGTTCCATTAAAGAGCGTTTCCATGGGTCCTCAGGGAATATAAGGTTTTCATGAGGCTGATCCAGTTTCATATCAACTTGCATGTATATAGATGTAAATGTTTCTATCCTTTTAATTCTTCCATTGACTTACATTTCTACTTGCATCAGAAACAGTACTCTTTGAATGGAGCTACAGGCCCAAAACCTTCGACCGAAAATCGGTAACCGGTGCGGTAGAAGAGTAATAGCCCCTATTTCACTTGACGTTTACTAGCTTTCAAGTCAAGATCTCAATGTGGCTGTTCCCCTCCGAACGGCGGCCGGCGACGTCGGGACGTCACGTGCCTGAGGTTCGGGGCAGATGCTATTTGGTTTTACCCGTCTATCTCTCCGAAGATGCCAAGTTGATTTATGGCACCGTGTATCGGAGGTTTAGACGGATGCGGCCGATGTAGCAGACTTTGTCAGATTCCCCCTCGCTTGAGGGGTTTTTGATTGTGGGGACGCTCTTCCCTGCAGGCGCAAGCCCCTGCAGTTAATTACGCTACCGCATCGCGGTAACAACTTTCTCCTTCTCCAGAATTTCACTTCGTGTCGTGTGTGTTTGTTTTGTTTGTGGTTGCCCGTGGATTGTATACGGAGACTGAGTAATGCCGTCGCCCGTAGGACGTGGATTAGTCCAAATCTGTATTTACTTAGATTTGGGTTTGGTGTTTTTTTGGTTTAAGGATACATTAGTCGCGTTGCGGCTAAGATCAACTTAAACGTTCGTCAAGGATACGTTAGTCCTATTTTGGACTAATATCGACTTGACGTAGTGATTGATTTAATTATCTGGCCGTCGGGACTCGTCACCTCTCTGACGTCGTTGAAGGATTACAACGACATGTATCAGAGGAGCTCGGAGATGTACCCTCGAACCAGAGTTCATTGGGAGTTTTATAATCCATTTGAATGTTTAAGGATACGTCAGCCGTGTTTGGGGCTAAGATCAACTTAAACGGGACCGTTTAGATCCGGCAAAAGAGCATTTGGGCTCTATTGCGCCAGTTTAAGGACGTGGTGGTCCATCGCCAGTTTAGGGACGTTGTGGTCCATTATTAGTTTAGGGACGTTTCGGTCCGTCGCCAGTTTAAGGACGTAGTGGTCCATCATTAGTTTAAGGACGTTTCGGTCCAGTATTAGTTTAGGGACGTTTCGGTCTATCGCCAGTTTAGGGACGTGGTGGTCCATCATTAGTTTTGGGACATCTCGGTCCGATGTTAGTTTAGGGACGTTTAGGTCCGATATTAGTTTAAGGACATTTCGGTCCATCATTAGTTTAGGGACGTTTCGGTCCGTCGCCAGTTTAGGGACGTGGTGGTCCACATTCCAGTTTAGGGACGTGGTGGTCCATCATTAGTTTAGGGACGTTTCGGTCCGATATTAGTTTAGGGACGTTTCGGTCCGTCGCCAGTTTAAGGACGTAGTGATCCGTCGCCAGTTTAGGGACGTGGTGGTCTATGTTCCAGTTTAGAGACGTGGTGGTCCGTGTTCCAGTTTAGAGACGTGGTGGTCCATCGCCAGTTTAAGGACGTAGTGGTCCATCGCCAGTTTAGGGACGTGGTGGTCCATCATTTGTTTAGGGACGTTTCGGTCCGATATTAGTTTACGGACGTTTCGGTCCGTCGCCAGTTTAAGGACGTAGTGGTCCGTCGCCAGTTTAGGGACGTGGTGGTCTATGTTCCAGTTTAGAGACGTGGTGGTCTGTATCAATTCCAGTTTAAGGACGTGGTGGTCTATGTTCCAGTTTAAAGACGTGGTGGTCCATTATTAGTTTAAGGACGTTTCGGTCCAACATTAGTTTAAGGACGTCTCGGTCCAATATTAGTTTAAGGACGTTTCGGTCCGATATTAGTTTAGGGACGTTTCGGTCCGATATTAGTTCAAGGACGTCTCGGTCCAATATTAGTTTAGGGACATCTCGGTCCATCATTAGTTTAAGGACGTTTCGGTCCACGAGTTTAAGGACCCCGCAGTCCATATCGATGTGTGGTCGTTGGGACCCGTCACCTCTTTGACGTCGTTGAGGAATTACAACGACGGATGTCAAAGGAGTTCGGAGATGTACCCTCGAACCGGATGTAAATTGATTTAGAAGAGCAATTTTGCTCAGTCAATTTAATTTAAGGACTTATGGCCAAAATTGGGCTAAGTCCAGTTGAAATGTTCAACGTTTTATTTGCTTTTGCATTGCATTTCTCTTTTTTTTTATTTTTATTTGGGCCTTGCCCAGAAAGGATGCAGAGTATCAATTTGTTTTGGGCTCTACCCTTTTAGGAATGATGCAAGGTATTAATTTTATTTGGGCTCTGCCCTTATATAAAGGATGCAAAGCATCAATTTATTTGGGCTCTGCCCATTTATTGCCTTGCAATTTATTTTGGCATGTCAGGTCATTTTGATTTGGGCCTGGCCCTTCAAATAGTGCAAAGCACCAAGAATCTTTTGGATTCAAGAAAATGAGTGCAGGGCACTTTTTAATGATCTAAATTTAGATCAAAGAAGAGAAAAGAAAATCTTTTCTTTCTTTCTGTCTCAGAGAACCAGAGGTTCATAGCAAGTGCAAGACACTATTTTTATTTATTTATTTATCTGAGAACCAGAAGTTCATAGCAAGTGCAAGGCACTATTTTTATTTATTTATTTATCTGAGAACCAGAGGTTCATAGCAAGTGCAAGGCACTATCTGTTGTGCGCACGTGCGTTGCACGTGGTGCCGCATGGCGGGCATACGTGCGTTGCACGTGGCGCACATACGCATTATGAGGAGAAGCAAAGCTTCTATATATGGAGAACAAGCTCCTTTTAATATTATTAAATATTCTCATGTGGTGCGCACGTGCGTTGCACGTAGTGCCGCATGGCGGGCACACGTGCGTTGCACGTAGCGCACATGGCGCTTGCGCATATGCGCATTATGGAGGAGCATGCTCCTATCTTAGAGAACTAAGCTCCTTTGAGTATTGAATCCTTTGAGAATTTAACTCTACCCTTTCTAAGAGGTATCCCCTCTTATTTATATGGGAGTGGTAGAGAAGCCAGCTCTCCTTTTCCCGATGTGGGACTAAAAAATGCATTCCCCGTGTAGTAGAGCATTACTTTAGATTACACGTGTATAACACATTTGCTCATAACTTTTGATCTCGGATGAATTATGAGGCCCATAATATATCAAATCGAAGGTCTTTTCGAGATGCTTTCAATATCATCAGAATTTAGCTGTTTTTCGTTCCGGAGTTTGTCAAAATACAGCTCGGAAAATACTGGTTCGCATCTTCTTCCTTAAATCACATGTGCATAGACATTTGCTCATAACTTTTGATCCCGGATGAATTATGAGGCCCATAATATATCAAATCGAAGGTTTTATCGAGACGCTTTCGATACAAATAGAATTTATCCATTTCTCATTCGGGAGTTTGTCAAAAAACAGCCCGGAAGATACTGGTTCGTATTTCCTTAAGCGTATCGCTGCCATTTGATACCTTGGACTCTTTTGCGCAGAAATTTTTGGTGGGAACAGTGGCGCCAAGGGAAATTGAGAAAATGACAAAGGGGTTAATTCTTTCAAGGAATGCAGCTCCTCGGCTAACTAGGATCGTAGTTTCACTTAATAGGGTTCGGCGGGGAAGACATTGATTCCGGGAACGAAGCGGGCAAGTACAGGATTTTTCTTGGCAACTCCGGCATGCTAAGACTGGATTGGGAACTCAAAAAGTTTGGTTCCCAAAACCAATCTTCAACCGACGCCCTTTTTTCCTATCCGATGATGTTTAGCAATCGAAAGGACCGGTCAACAAACGCTAATGTCATGCGAGGTTTGGTCGATCGAGAGGTCAATCTTCCTGCCAAGACGAGTAGTGAGCGATTGAATGAAAGAGAAGCTTATGAAGGCAATGCAGACCTCTCTCTTGTGGCGAAAGAGCACTTAACACTTTCTCCTTCCGAGGGTACTAATACTTTCTCAACTGAGTGAAGCTCGGGACCCCGGCACGAGCTAAACGGTTTGAGAGGTTCAGTGCTGCTATGTTATATATATATTGGTTTCAACAGGAGCAATGCGGATCATTCGGTCTTTGTCAAGAAGCGGAGGTAGGATGGGCAGTTGGTCAGATCTAGTATGGATCGTACATGGACGATTGATGGAGTCGGCGGCTCTCCTAGGGTTCTGGATTTATGGGTTTTACTCTGTCCGTATTGAAAAAACCCAAAGACTTTTGATTAAGTTTCTTAATTATGAAAATAAATATTTTGATATTAAAAATATATTATGAATAATACAAATAGGTTTTGGAGAATGTGTTTTGGATGTGGTTATTGTCGGTTTACACATAAAAATAATTCGGACCATGAAGCACAGAAATATGAAAATCGTTGGGCTTTCTTGGATTCGGTCCTAAAGAAATTTGAAAATATATTAATAGTAAGGACCTATGAGGAAAGTTTTCAAAATTACGTTACTTGGGCTTCAAGTAAATACGTAATTGATTTTATTGATGAAAAATCCGGCTTGATCATGATTAGGCCTAATTAACGATATGATTAGATCTGGGAACAGTTACAACCCAATAGGAAAAGCTAAGATTGCTAAATTGTCCATGAAGAAAAATTTTAAACCATCTTCGATCTGAAATCGCTAATATTAGTTGATTCATAACTACTCAATCCCTATAAAAGCCAGGGTTAATAAATAATACCTCTCACCAAAATACTTTAGTATTACGTTGTTCTTAGGGCTTTTACAGACATTTATGGTAGTTTAGAACTCCGGCGATTGATGTCGGCCACCTTCAAGGTCCTGTCGAGACCGAGACATTTAGACCCTCCTCTAACCGGTATGCTTCAAAGTCTTCTTCGATCAACATAATTAGGAAATAAGAAGAGGGGACAACCCTCAACTTCTTTATCGGTGCGCAAGTCTTCAATGATGCATAGTACGAAAAACGGCGGAAGATGCTGTAATGACCGTAATTTATATATATAAATAAAATTTATTTTATTTTCGGAGCTAAATATTTCCTTCATGGTATTTTAATATTAACATAAATTTATAATGAAGGAATAGGTTAGCTAAAGGTTTATTTATTTTTATAAATATTTAATATAATTTTTGTATGGAGAAAATAATTTTTAATTGTTTTAGAAAGTTTATTTGGATTTTTAGAAGTTTTTAAGAATTGCTTTTAACAAGAGAATTCATAAAAAGGAATTAATTTTAAAGAAAAATTATTGCAAAATGTGAAAATAATTATTTAGAATTTTTCTAGAATTTATTTTGATATTTCCGGTATCTAAAACTATTTTTAAAGCATTATTAATTAAAGCAAATGATTTACTCTGAAAAAGGGAATTTATGGGGAAAAATAATTTTTAAACATAAAAATTGAAAGAATTAATTATATAATTTTTCTGGAATTTATTTGGATTTAAAATTATTTTTAAAAGTAGTTTTGTATAAGAAAAATGGTTAAAAAAAACCTTTTTTCAAAAAAGGAAAGAGGGAGTGTGGGCCCCACGTGCCTGCGTGGATGCATAGGCAGCAGACACGTGGCGAATTTTCAGCACACATGGGTGCTGATTAGGGGCTGTGGCCGCTCCTTATCGGGTTTTAAACCTGTTATCTTGACCTAATATCTCTCTTATAAATACATCCCTCATCTTTTCACTCTTTTCTCACTATTCCGACCTCAGAAAAATCCACAAAAAATTTATGTATGATTGTGAATCGACGCCCGACGCTATGGTCTTGGTCTCATGCTCAGGAAAAATCGTAGGAGAGAGAAAGGCTTTGATAAAGTCGTAGTTATGCAAAAAACCGATATCTGATAAAGGTAGGATTCTTCTATTTTTCCTCTTTGCTCTCGTCGCCTTCTTCTCATCGTGTGATTTGATTCGGAATACATAATTCTTGATATTCCTTAACCTGAACAACTGCTGCATGCTCATCTTTAAGACCTTGTAACTATTTATGCTTGATGTACTCTTGTACAATGATAATTAAATTTTGACACACATGCGTTATTGGAATCTTTCGTATGCTTATACACGGGGTAATGGTGAAAGAATACCCTAGTATCACCATGAGGTCTAAGAGACATCAAGCATACCAAATTCAAATTTTTATTGTGTTAAGCTAGACTAAACAAGATCTTTAACTAGTTGATTAGGATTTAAAGTTTGATAACAAAGTAAACTAAAGAAGTGAAAGATGGCTATACCCTCGTAGATCGAGTCCTTCACTTCACACGCTCCGTGTAGTAGTCCCGCGACTCTACTAGGCTCCACCTGAGTCTTTGGACGAGATTCCTCCGATGACCTTCGTGCCGAAGATGATCCACACGAAGTCCCTCCAACTCAAACTGCCTCTACACTAAACTCTTTAGCATAGTAAGCACGCTACACTCGATCGCTAGTCAAATGTATGATGGTGAAGTAGGGGATGTTAAAACTCACAAGTTTGTGTTCAAGTTTCATGGTTCACATCACATGTGAGGGTTGAAGCTTGAACTATGTCAATGAGGAAGATGAAGAAGCTAGAGAGCAACTATGGGAGCAACTAAAGAAAATACGGCTAAGTGTTGGAATAAGAAAGAATGAATGGCAACTCTTGACTCCTCACTCATTCAAGTATGGAATTATTGCAATATAAAATTACAACCATGCTTAAATGGTGAGTCAAGATAAATAAACAAATATAAAGCCCTTTCTTGCAACCATGCTCCCATTTTCCACCTCATTTCTATTTTCACAAAATAGAATTCATGCCATGCTATATATATATATATATATATATATATATATATAAAATAATAATAATAATAATAATAATACATATAATAAAATATTTAGTGAGCTAATGATATTAGTTAAGATATAATTATATCAAATATAATATATATCACATTATTAAATCAACACTTGATTTAATAATCCGGTTATCTCACATATGACCGACCAATATCATTTATCTGTCACATTATCAAATCAACACTTGATTCGATAATCTGGTTATATCACATATAACCTAACTTGATAACAGATATCTGCCAGATTACAATACGGTATCACATACACGTATTTAATCAAGCCCACACACATATCACATATGTGTCCTACTACGTTTCTCTTGAACCAGGGAACTTCTGTGTGGGACTCTAAAAACTCGTCAATACGCCAGCAGTAGGTGATGATCACATCAGCCACCCACAAGCCGTCAGCGGTACTAGCTGGATGTAACGGCTATCCCGGTATTGAGCGATATGAAGATCAACAACCAAGCCTGTCCATACTCTGCATGAAGCCTATCAGTAACACTACTGTACAGTCCGGTCTTTTCGTTTGATATATCGCATATCATGTCTAGGAGTGGTAAACGTCAGACCCCAATAACGTGATAAGTTATGCTAATGTCTGGCCTATAACGGTTCGAGGAACTACTGATAACACTTATTAGTAAATCTCATAAGCAGCCCTGGCCAGCGACTTCCAGTTATAGCCAGTCGAGCATAGCATAATATCAACCCCAATACCGGGAGAGACGAAACCCTTCCAATCGCTCATTGTCTCCATGCGATTCGGGACTGTACCAAAAATTCACCTGTTTGCACGTCTCCTTTGAGCGTGGTAGGGAGGAAATCAAAGCACAGTAGGAGCCGCACAAGACTCTATGATGATCTCGGATTTACAGATTAACATGTACCAGTGTCACTAGAGGACTGCTATCTGACGATAGGTATACTACCAACTAGGAGTCCTTGACGAGTCCTGTTTGGTGTACCTAACAATTCACTATTCGAATTTTATAAGAGATGGGCGGTAATTTTCATTTTCGATGACCGACTGTATCTGTATTTTCGACGGCTATCCACCTGATGTGAATATGGTAAACTTATATTGTTTTGTATATGTATTCTATATTAGAAAGAAAAAGAAGTAAATTTTGCCCTTTACGATTCAATGCTTTCCAACATCCATATCAACTTTACATCATACATGGAACCAAAGCAGATGTGAAATAGTAAAATTAGAGATGTTAATTTTCATTTCCACTAACTATTTGTAGTATAGGCGTTTACCACGATACCGGATACAGATATTGTGATACTTATCGGATCCGTTAAAAACCTAAGATCCATAAACATTACATTAGTAAATATTACACTAGTAAAGACGCTAGGGTCCGTTAAAAACCTGTACCAGTGTCACTAGAGGACTGCTATCTGACGATAGGTATACTACCGATTAGGAGTCCTTGACGAGTCCCGTCGCTATCTGCAACGACCCGTCGGTTGATGACCTGACCAGCCCGTTTGACACCTTTGATCTTATGGAGCATAACCAGAAAGATAAGTGTAAATTTCTCCAGTGTCTTTCAACCCTAACGCACTAACAGTTACAGAATGTTATAATAAAAATATTCAAGCAACTACAGTCCCTAAACCTCCACCCACCAACCCACCCACAAATTAATACTAAATTCATGCCCAGAAAATTATAGACAAGAGAATTCATATTCTAAATGGCCGAAGAAAAAAAATAATTAATTAATTTAAATCTTATTTCAGGGAAATATTTTGCACTTCTACCTAAAATTAAGAACAGTTCGGAGGTTCATATGCACTGTTGATTCTTAGGCTAAGATAAAGAGGTATGTCCTCTGCCTTTATTTTGTTCATATTCACATATTTAACAGGCTATTTAATTGGGCTTGATTCAAGGCTTATTATAAAAGAAAAGAAAACAGACAAGAAATAAATGAAAAAAGGGTAAATTGTCAAAAAGCCTCCGGCCCGCTTGGGAGTTGTCTAAAAAGCCCTGATATTTTCGAAACTACTGGGAAGGGTCTGCTGTTCAAAATCTTTGTAAAAAAAAACACCATGGACTGCATTTCATTTAGGCTTTTATTCTCTCCAACTACTTAGATATTATAAGCGACTGCTTATATATTACATGCAAAATTTTAATTATTACGGGCAACTAGTATAAAGGGGTTTCAATTGAGCCCGGAGTTATTTTAAAAAGACCAAAAGGCCCAAGAGGTTTTACATAAGTTTGAAGCAGGTTGGGGGCTTTTTGAGGCAAACTGGTGGGATCCCTGGATGTGTGTGTGATGTGTGCATGAGCGTGTTGTGTTTGTTGTGGCTTACGGGTCAGTTTCAACAAAAAGATAAAAAATAATTATCAAGTACCAAGAATGGAAACGCATTCGTGTTCCATTTTCCTTTCACAAATAAAACCAAGCCCTTTAAATAAAATTATAAGCAAGCTCGTTTCTGTAAAGCAATTATGTTCCTAATTTTGTAATTTTCTTTAGGATTCCAGCTCAATTTGGTTCCTTTATTGTTTGAATGGAGCAAGGATTTTGCATGTAAATTTACAAGCTCTTTTTAGTGATGAAACAAACTTTATTTGGGAAATTGCATGAGAAGCACCCTGGCGATGTTCAAAATATTGATAGCGTGTATAAATTATATATTATAAAGATATAGAACATACAACGATAAGCATAATATAACATTATTTTCTTAATTTTCTATCCTTGGGTTCACATGTATGATTTATAATCATATTAAACGTATCCAAAATCAATTAAATAATCTCTATTTGAGAAACATGTCTATTAAATATGATTTCAAATTGAGAGGTTACGACTTCAATGAGAACGTCTTTATATAGTTTAGAATTAGATACTGAAATCTTTAGAATCTCAATAGAAAATCTTCTGTGAAAATAGCGTACAAATAACATAGCGTATACTATTTGTTAAAAAGCGTAAGCTATTTAGAAAAAAGGCATAAGTTACTTTGTATTTAAGTTATTTTCCGATATTACGTAGCAAAAATACTAAGCTACACTATATAGCGCAAAATAGCGAGCCATCCAAGCAAGCTATTTTAAATATCGACCCGTGGCTTTGGACTAATCTTTTTCAATCAACAATTGTATTGATGTTTGGATTAGGGTTGGGTCCGTTTCACTTGAGGCTCGGATTCCTTGAACGGATGGTGTGACACATGGACAACCGCGAGTTGATAAGATACAGAATAACCCTCAAAATAGGATTTGATCTCATATATCCGTATACTAAACCTTTTGCATTGCAAGTTATCCAAATTAAGTAATAATAATCATTTTTAGTTTTGGAGAAAATGAATGAGGTCAATAAGACCTTAGACCAGTAAAACGATTGATGAGGAAAGGTACAAATTACAACCGAGAGAGGAAACGATAAATATCTTTTATAATATTTCCATCCCTCAAGAACAGGAACATAAAAATTAGCTATGTATTAGCTATGAGCAACACTTGCTCCCCTGTTAGCAAACTGCTTTAGTAGATTATAAGTTAATTAATTAGGATATTAATCTTATGTAGCTATCTCAATATTGATCCGTTACCCGTTTGACCGACCGATTGACCTGTAAAACATGGTTATGGACGAAAATTTTACTGTCCATTAAAATATTACCTATATCCAGCCCATCTGCTTACAAGGATCATATGGTCTACCCGCTCGGCAGGTTTATGGATGTCTCCGGCTTGCCACTGGGTCAACCCAATCCGTAGATTTGTGGGTTTAACTTGCCCCTTTTAGAAAAAGTCAATGACTTTTCACTAGTTTTACTGATCATGACAATAAATTTTATACAAAAACTGTATTATGAATAGCTTTATGAGAATGTATATTGAATGTGGTTATTGTCTTAATTTAGATTGTCAATGTATTCAAGTATAGATGCACAATTTTTTTCCTATAAAATTTACACTGCAAATAATATTTCTTCTACTCTTGGTTACCCTTTATCTATGCACGGATTATCCGCACATCCGCCGGCTCATAACCGGTTGATTGATAGGCAGGAGATTTAACACTCGTTTAAATCCCAGTAAATTTTTATCGGGCATTTTACTCGCTATCTGTAATGATCCGTGCGCGTAATCCGGCATGTCCGTTTGAGACCTTTAATCTTATGAAGTATAACCAAAAAGGTAGAGTATTTTTCCCGCGAAGGACACTACAGTTTTATTTTTTCGATTTAGGCACAACAACGGAAAGTCATGATAAACATATTCAAGTAACGATAATCAAATTGTCTGTCACAGTAGGATTGTCTGTAAAGCATGTAAGCAAGGCTACCTTCATGACTATTTTGAGGCTAAGAAGCGGCTTACTTAATCTTGAAATTGATAGGTGAGGACTCTTAATTTTTTCGAGAAATCAAACAAAATATGCATCACTGTTTTATATGCAATGCATATAATTAAATATCACGTCATTATTATTTTATAAATACGGTGCATATAATTAAATTAACTAGAAGTGTGATGCATCTAGTTAAATTAATAAAAAAAATTATTAAATTGTCAAAAAGCCAACTGCCCCGCTTCAAATTTGTGTAAGAACCTGTGTGTCTTTTGCTCTTGTTAAATAACCAGGGCCCAATTAAAAACCCCTTTATACCAGTTGCGTCTAATATCAAAAAAGTTGTCTGTGATAACAGTTGTCTTTAATATCTAAAAATTTCCCTATGATGTCTGAAGAGTTGCCTGCAATATCTAAACAGTTGGAGAGAATAAAGACTTAAATAAAATGTAGCCCGGGGTATTTTTTACAAAGACCTTTAACGGTAAGCCCTTCCCAATAATTTTGAAAATATCAGGAGGTTCTGGAAAACTACCAAGCGGGCAGTAGGGCTGTTAAACAAGCCAAACGAGTCGAGTTTCAGCTTGTTCGGTTTAGCTCGGTTATTTAAACGAGCTTAAAAACTTGTTCAAGCTTAGCTCGTTTATTTATCAGACGAGTCCGAGCCCAGCCTTCATGGAGCCCAAGTGAGCCTATCTAAAATTTAGAAAAAAATATAAATAATTACATCAATATATAAAAATATCATATCAATGTTCAATATGATATTGAAAAAGTGAACAGCCAGAAACGTAGTAATATAATTAAATAAACCATTTTAAAAATTGTTTTAAACTTTGTTAATAAACTTTATGGTTGTTAATTATTTAAATTCTTCAATATTTTAGCATAACAATATTTGATTCAATACTTATTATGATTTAAGTCCCTTCTAGCATCAAGAAACTAATAATTACAATCTAAGTTTAAGAGTAAGTAATCATATATTTATTTATAGTGAATACCAAATAAGATACAAATTATCCAACTTTACATGAGCCTTAAACAAGCCGAGCTCGAGCCTGTCGTGTTCGTGTTTGTTCATTTATTTCACCGAGCTTAGATTTTTGTTCAAGCTCGACTCATTTCGTTATCAAACAAGCCCGGCTGAGCTTCTAACAAGCCTATCACAAGCCGAGCTCCGAGCTTTTCTAACAGCTCTAGGGGGCAGGGGGCTTTTTTGACAATTTATTCTAAAAATTTCTATATTTGCATTCAACGCAGCTGCCAAAAATCGATAGTCATATATAGTCCTAAAATGGTTGAGGGGAAAAACATAATTAATTTAAATCTTATTTCGGGCAAATAATTTGCTCTTGTGCCTAAAATTAAGAACAGCTGTTTGAAGGTTCATAGGCACACTTTTATCTTGGGCTAAGCTAAAAAGATGCACACTCGGCCTTTTTTGTTTTAATGGGCCTCCATTTTACATTTGTAAAAGGGTGGTTTTTGTGCTTGATTCAAGGCCTATTAATAAAGAAAACTAAAAAAGAATTCAAATCAGTCTCATAACCAACTAACTTCGTTTAAAGAAGGTAAGGTATATCATATGCGATATTGTAGATACTTAAAGTGAAATTTATTGTTACCTTCTGCTATAAAGCTCCCTGAATGTAAAGAACCTCTTTTAAGCTATAAATGACATAGCTCTCTTTATAAATCATCAAGCACCAAAAATAGAGACGCATTCTATAATAACTTGAAGAAAATGCAATTTAGGATTTGAATTTAATTGATTTGTATTGAATCTCAAATGCGTATATATACATTTTACATGATGAAAAAATAAAATAATATCTTTCTTAACAAATAAAATCAGAAAGATTATGGAAAGATTTATAATCACAAAAATCTGCATCAGTTATGGAAATCTTTTCTAATACGCTCTCGCAAGATTGAGGCTCCATTGCAGACTCCGATTTTGGAACGAAATTTAAGAAATTGACTGTTTCCAAGTGCTTTTATGAGAATATTCGCAAGTTAATCATGAGTTCTGATGTGGTGAACAGGAATGGTGCCATCTTCAACGCATTTTCAAACAAAATGATAGTCAAGAGCAATGTGTTTTATCTGATAGTGGAAGACTGGGTTTGCACTAAAATAGGTATCCCCAGTATTATCACAGTACAGAGAGGGTGGTTTTCGCAGAATTACCTTGAGTTCATATAGAAAAATTTTCACCTATAGTACTCCAGCCGTGGCATTCGCAAGGGCTTTATATTCAGTTTCGAAGGAGAATTGAGAGACGGTCTTTTGTCGACCCGTTCTCATAAGATAGGATTTAAATCTAGATAGAGAATATAAATAGTGGCGGAACAACCGTCATCACGACTTCGACCCCAGTCAGAATCACTGAAGGCCTGAAGAGTTAGAAAAGATCGTCGGCGGAGGTAAAGATCATGATATATCGTACCTTCGAAGTAACGAAGAACACATTTGAGTGCCGTCTAGTGAACCTCTGTGAGAGAGTGCTAATAGCAATTAGACAAGATTTGCCGCTCGAATGACATTCACGGTCGCAGATATAAAGTAAGCACTGTGAACTAACATATTTAAAATTTTCGATCGACAAAATTTCCCGAAGTGGGCCACAAGCACAAATCCAGCACTCAAAATAATCTGGGCCAAAACTAAAAATACCAGAAACCCTAATTCTAAGTCAGAGACCACTGTAGAAAATTTGGTGCATTGAAGCTACAGTAGTGCGGCGGAACCGCGGCCAAAACGTGGGTAATGCCGCGGTTCCGCAGTGCTACAGTGAGATCGTTGTACAAAATTTCTGCAGTGGTCTTAGAAAAGCCTGCCTAATTTTCTGACATACCCAAAAAAAACTTTAGAGCACAAAAAAAATTCGATAGAAACTGCATAAATTGGAATCGCGGTTTTGGAAATTTCGTTCGATCGATATTTTAAACACGTTAGAGCAAGCTAATAAAGGTTAATGGCGTGGCTCTGATACCAATGTAAGTCTACGGTAGCGCCCCGGCCGTCTGTCCGAGGCCAAAATGCGGAAACGAAAACTTTTTCAAAACTTTAAACCGGCGCTATCGCAGACTTTAATCCCGGATCGAACCATTAACCAATAACTAGCAAACTAGAGAGGGGTTAGAAAAGCTATACCGATCGATCCGTGCCCTTCGATCTTTGGCCACCAACCCAAGCTCCACGCGGCATCTTCGATCTCCGGTCTCCTCGTCGAAAAGGGCACCACATCTTCGAATCCTTTTACGGGCTCCCGCTTCGTCCGAAACAACTCGGACATGAAGTTTGCTAGCCAACGTGTCCAAGATGATGTAGAGAATGTGTGTGATAACTTTGTCTCTTGCATCCATTGATTCTCAACGCATGAGAGTGTATGGATAGAGGTTGAAGATGAAGCCATCAATGGAAATTGTGAGCTAGAGCAAGAAGAAGAATAAGAAGTGTAAATCCCCGTTCCCATCTATAAAATTTTTCTATTTTTCCTGGTTCCCCGATGTTTTCCTTTTCCTCGTAATTTTGTGTAAAATTGGCTGCATAAGTTTTTGGTACTTAATTTTCTTAAACCATGACAATTAAAATCAAGCCCAAACTAACTTTAATAAACATATATTTAAATCCCTTTTTCCTCAGCCCACCAAACCAATAGCCAATCAAATAAATTCCTCGGCCCAGAAAACCATATAAATTAAACTAAAATATCCAAGCTCAGCCCACACTTCCCTTTTCCCGGCCCAAACGAAAATAAATAAAAACAAATCATTTAAACTTCAAACTCCACCGGCCCAATCCCTAGCCCAAACACCCAACAAACCCGACCCGGCCCGCTCTCTTTCTTCCTCCCCACAAATCTTTTCCCGCTCGATTTCCTGCACTCCCCACGTCCCCCCCACCCACGTCGCCGACGCGCCCGCTCGCCGACCCACGTTCCCGCTCAACCCGACCACGACCGCGCACCCTCCTCAAGCACCTCTCCTCATCGCTAACACCCTTCTCCTCTCACTCTCGATCTCTCTCAAACCCCTCCTCTCCTCTCTCTAAACCCTCCGCCTCAACCCATACACGCCGCCGCCGACGACTACGACTACCACTGTTCCTCCCTCACATCTCTCTCCTCTTCACCCCCTCGCCTGCACAACCCTCTTCCTCCATCAACCGAGCTCCATTTTCCAACCCTAACCCTCACCGCACCACCACGGCCACCACCTGCACCCTCACGCCGGCGAGCTCCCCACTGCCCTGAACTACCTCGTCGACCCTCTGCGTCATCAGCATCATCACCATCACCACCAAACCCGAGCCCCTACTGCTCCCTCTCTCTCCAAAACCACCAAGCTCCGAACCCTACATGCGACCACTGTTGCACCATCGCCGGAGCGACCACCGTCGACTATCGCCGACCCCAGCACGCTCCAGCAGATCCACAGCACCACATTCCGCTTCCAGTGATCGCGAGCTATCCCCGGGCAACTCCGACGACGAATCCAAACGCGAGACGAGGCCGCGAATCCAAACCATGCCGTTCGTCGCGCGTTCGTGCCGTTGCCGCTGCCATGCGTCGCCAAAGCATCTCCAGGCAAGTACCCTACTTGCTGCATGCTAGTTATTACTGTTATATTTCTAAAACCTATTAATTCCGTGTTTATAATTCGTGAAAACTTATATGACATAAGTGCTTGATGCAAAACCCGAATGAAAACTCTCCATTAATCTGACGGAACTTGATTATATATGCTGGCCCATGTGGCAATGAACATTGTGGTGAAACTTTATTGGAAAATATAATCGATACTGGCTTGAACGATCACCTCTAATTACAACCGTTAAAACTGAATATTTCCCGCGTATGAAACTTGTTAAAATCATAATTAATTGTGTACACATTGAAATGATGCGTTCGAGGGCTCAAATCGAATCCGACTCGACGACCTGGAACCACATACAAGCTTTAAATTGTTTCTACACTAAAAATATGATGGAAACTAGTTCGGAGAGCGACTCTGGACTGCAGCCCAGAGCAGCTCTGGTTGTTGTTTTCTGTCTCGTAATGCTTACCCCTTTGCTACCTGAACTTGTATATTGCGGAACCCTGCACTTTATTGAAGATGAAACTTTTAGATAAATAACGCAAGTAATTTCACCCCTTTTTATCATCGTTTACTATTTGAACTGCAATTTAAAAGAACATGACGCATAGTAGTCCCAAACAGAAACAGAACTGATACCCTAGTGTTGAACAGTGTATAACTTCTGACGTAGAGACGCGATTGAGAATGCGTCTGGTGCGTTGGAAACTCTATTGAAAAAAATAGATTTCATTCGACTGTAACGTCGCTAAATTCTGATCCCAACTGGATGAAAATTGTGTCGCGAAATGGACGTTCAGTTCAAAAACTGAATTTCCTGTAGCGAACACTTAAATTGAAACGGCTGTAACTTGCAAACCCAAAATCCGATTGCACTGAAACAAATTTCGCAGAACTTCCGACAGAGTATACTTGTTACCGTATTTGTATTGTTTCATTGAATTTTGAACGCATGATTTACTGCAATTTTTATAAGCTCATAAGGTGTATAATAGTTCATATTACACATGACTTGTTAACTGCATAAACACACATATATTACCCGATTGCTATATACATAGTGATAGTGCGCGTTATTATTTAGTATACAATGCATTATCATGCGTGAATGATATTGGTTTAGGAGTGTCAAGTACGCCAATGGAGAAGTGAATGATTCGTGACAGTGAATAATACAGTGAACAGTGACAAAACCGTGTTATTGGTGCATACTTGTACACGACTAAATCATAATCATCAATAGTGTAAACCTGGGGAAAAGGGGGAAATCGAAGTGGAAAGAGTATCGTATTTAGTGGGGACCGTGATTTAGAGGATGATCATTCGAACAGCGACTCTTATATATATTAGGTAGGATCTAGTGATCCGGCTGACAGGGTTATGTCCCGGGCGTGTGGGCCGTTGTCTCGGGTATGTACGAGACCCGCGTTAAACATGATCCTCCTTTCCACAACTCGATTTCAAACATGACTTAGATACTGATAGGGACACGGATCATACTTTGCATCATTTAGTGACATAGTGATAATCTGCATTTTACTTCCACTGTTATTACCTTATTTTCCTGTTTCATGTCATTATTATAACATTGCTATTACGTCGCACTGACGACCTGAGTATGCATGCTCAGATATCGAGGAAGAACCAGCGCAGGAGTCGGACTTACCTTTCGAGCTAGCAGAGATTTAGTCTGGAGTACATCGTTCTTCTTTTCTGCTTTCCCTAAAGAAATCTTGTATTCGAACTAGGTTAGTAGTTCTTTTCTTTTTTATTTGTAAATTGTGAACATGAAAGTTGATGTAATAGTTTAGTGATGTATTTCCTTTACTTCTGTGCTTTGTTTACTGATTACCATGTAATGCTAGAAGCCGAAGTGTGACTACGGCGGGATTATTCCTTGACCGTAGGAGCATGGCTGGCCTAGTCATCCCTCGTTTTCTGTATTTGGGAAGCGGGGCGTGACAAGAAGCCTTTCTTTTTCTTATGTGTTCTATGATAAAAATGAGAGAGTGAGATAGATATAATACAAGAGCTAACCACCATCCCATGGCTGCCCTCTCTCTTTCCTCTTATCATTTCAACACCCTAATCAATCAATAATGTGACATATGCACAAAGAAAGAGACCATGAGTCACTAAGCATGCACATGCCACATTAAATGCTCTTCATGATGACTTAAGCTCACAATTTCCATTTGTAAACATTAATCCAAATGTTTACAACAATAAAAAAGATAGGGCAACATCTAAAGTAAACTCGTAACGGATCACAAGGATACCCCTCAGCTGTATATACATACCTGCATCCGCATTCCGACTGAATGCGAATGCGATGAGACTAAAGTAATCCAACAAATCTAATACTAGGATTCGGCTTAAACCAAAGCCCACTAGTATGATCTGTCCGATCATGATCCGTGCACGACTGCACGTATATGATCGAACCCTGCCATATATCATACGGCCTCTACAACGTTTCGCCCAAAACTTGAGAAACTGTCTGTGGGGGACTCTAAAGACTCGTCAATACTTTGGCTGTGGATTTAACCACTAGCACGTCAGTGGTACAAGCTGTACGTAACGGGCTACCAGGTATTGACCAAAAGGGAGGTCGATGAGCGAACTCATTCTGACACCCTACTGAGCCTGTCAGTGACAATATCCGTACCGTTTGGTCCGTTCGTCTATGAGCATCGCATGTCAGGCCTAGGGGGTTGGTAAAAGTCAGACCCCCAAAAGCGGTACAAGTCGTGTCGGAATGTAGCCTAGAACACCCTGAGATACTACTGGAATACCTACCAGTAAATCTCCTGTCTTGGCCATGGACTTCGTGTAATGGCTCTCCTAGACACAGTGCGATCTCACCCCCAATACCGGGAGAGACGAAACCCCTGCCGATCCGCTCACTGCCTCCATGTGGCTCGGGACTGTACCCAACTAAAACCTATTTGCACGACTCCTTTGAGCCGTGGTAGGGTAGTAATCAAAGCACAGTGGGAACTCACACGAGACAAATGAAGATCTCAGGTCAATGAACTAACCTGTACACATGTCACCAGGAAACTGCTATCTGACATCAGGTATAATACCAACTAGCATGTTCCCGGCGAGTCCTGTCCGGTGTACTCATAACCCAATGAGTACCTGTATACATCTTAGGTGAACCAACTGAAACCAATGGCTTGTGAGACCGGCCACCGCTCCTCGTCGGGGTCTCGACTGTATACACCAGTCTACTAATGGAGTATCGATGCCCAGTCTCGAAAACTCCCACGACTAGGGACCACTTTAAGGATGTACTTATAGACCCCAGCTCCCACGTATATGATCGCCATCATACTGCTGGCCGTCAAGCAAGAATCCTATGGGCTCTATCAACGTGCAATAGTGACCTGTAATGTCACCTAAAGCATGTACACGATGATAAAAATAAACCAGATAGCATACTATTATCTTGAGTAAGACTGTCTTACCGGTATAGGTCCTCCCTCAATCATTGCAATCACGTGCATGTGATCCAATAATTGACTCGGAGGGCACTATATCCAACACTCGCTTATTTGTTTCACTGTGGATGCAATCCTCCTTGTATTGACCGTATATTATCGCAACCCTGCAGGAGTACTTTTTGACCATCTGTACCAGGTGTTAAACCCGCACATTTCCTTTCAGTCGGAAATCGTTCCACCTTCTGGTATTGGTCAGTATATTCTTCACTTAATATTTCTCCCCCTTTTTTGAGTAGACTTATCATTGCTAAGCCTTTCTTCTATTGACCACAGTATCACAAGTCGGAGGAAGAAGCGAAAGAATAGCCGCGCCTCCGGTACTTCCTACTCTGCCGCCTGCCACAGCCGGTACGATAGATTCCATCCCTCAGGTGTTTTCTTTGTCCCCCGTGTCGAAATTTGACCGTAATTCATTTTGCAGCGATTACACCGGTTTCGGCTCCTTTTGAGTCTCGCATTCCAATTCCCGCGGGGCCCTATGCTAGACGTACATCTTCCAGGGGCGCCGCGAATAGCCGGTGAACGTTAAGCGAATTTATCGAAGATCTCGATACTGAGGCCCTCACTTCTGCTACGGATTTTTTCGTTGAAGTCAATCCAATGCTGGCAACGCTCGTGAACTTCCATAATAAAGATCTCATTGGTTCTTGGGTTGATTATTACAGGCAGATCGAGACTTGCCTGCACGAGATTGAGCTTAAGCGTCTTGCTCCCGAGGTTTTGGCTTCAAACTCTCAGCGGGCTGCGTGGGTCGAGCAGAGTGTTCTCTTCATTCGCTATTTTGAATAAGAGGGGGCCTTGAGGGGAGAGGAACATAAGGCGTCTTCCAGCGAATCCGTCCAATTGCGTGCCCAGGTTGAAGCAAATGCTGCGCAACTAAAAGCTATTTTCGACAACCTCCAGCGATGTATTTCGGTTGGGTTGACGCTAAGGCGGAAGCTTGATTTCACCGAGCGGGTCGCGCAGGCCTGTGAAGCTGCCAAGCAAGATATCGATGAAAATCATTCATCTTGTTTGCAGCAACGGACTCAAATCGAAGTAGAGTTGGCCGCTGTAGCTGACCACGAGAACGAATTGAGAGAAGCGCACGAGCGGCTTGTCAATTTATTGAAGATGCCTCCTCCTTAATAACTATCATTGTACTCCTTTTCTTGTACTCATTGTAAACTTGTGATTCATGAATAACATGTATTCATTTTGATTCCTTTATGCAATGTATCTTGTATTCACTTGAATTCATGAATAAAAGACATATTTTATTTCATACTGGCATTTCTCTTTTCTTCGATGTCTTGATTTGGTGGAAGTAGTTTAAATACTCATTTCGGAGTCTGTAGTTTATTCACTCATCTCAGAGTCTCTAGTTTATAAACTCATTTCGGAGTTTGTAGTTTATCTTCTTTGGGCTTGTAGGCAAACTTGTCGTAACATCACAGTTAACCCCTGCTCTTTACGATAGAGGTCCGTTAGGGTCTGTGGTGCTAGGATTTTTTATCCATCGTACTGTCGCGTTGGCTGATACATTCTCCGATATGCAGACTTTACGCTGCTATTCGAGTAGCCCCGCGGCTGTCGTGACTCTGATCCCTTTGGGGGCTGGACAAGACGTCTTTAAGTAATCTCCTTAGGTCATATTACCGTCGGAAGAGCAAACGTTAGAAATTTTCCATAACACCTTTTACTTGAGGTTAGGCTCAGTTTGAGAGCCCCGATGAGTCATAACCACTCCGCGCTGGTGTGGGATGATCTCCGATAGTCTTTCAGGTTTTATTTGAGTTGTCGTCAAGACCATGAAGCTAGGAATTTGGCCTTCGCTTCCTTTGTTGACACCGCGTCTGCGGTAATGAGACGAATGTCGAGGTGATTTCTAGGTTATCTGTGAACCGTCGAAATTTGGAACTAGGGACTTTGCCATGGATCCGTTTTGTTGACCTTGGGGTCGCTTGTTAACATGGCGTCTGCATCCTATTGGAGTGAGAAGAAACGCCGTTGTTGATCTCTAGGCTGTCTGTGAACCATCGAGATTTGGAACTAGGGACTTTGCCATGGCTCCATTTTGTTGACCCTGGGGTCGCTTGTTGACGTCGCGTCTGCATCCTGTTGGAGTGAGAAGAAACGCCGTTGTTGATCTCTAGGCTGTCTGTGAACCATCGAGATTTAGAACTAGGGACTTTGCCATGGCTCCGTTTTGTTGTCCCTGGGGTCGCTTGTTGACGTCGCGTCTATATCCTGTTGGAGTGAGAAGAAACGCCGTTGTTGATCTCTAGGCTGTCTGTGAACCGTCGAGACCTGGCTCTCTTTCTGATGTATCCTGGTAGGAAAATGTGGTTCCCTTTTCATTTGTGCCTATGGATTGTATAAAGGGGTCGATGTGGACTCACCTGCAGGGCAAAGTATCATTTTCATTCTTTTTTTTCCACGACGCTCTATCATTTCATCTTTTTATATCGCGAAACTCGCGATTTCCCAATCATTTCGGCTATTTTTTTCTTTTTACTCGCTACTTTTTATTGCGGGTTTCCCAAACATTTCGGCTGTTTTTATATGCATATTTTTTGCTCGCTGATTTTTATTGCGAGTATGGAACTTAAGATTTGATACCAATTTTGGTATCAGCATCGCCGCGACTGGAATATTGGCAGGAGCGAATCATCATTTGCCGTGAAAGGCCTTGGAATTTGATACCGATTTAAGCATCAGCATCGCTACATCTGGGATATTGCCAGGAGCGAATCATCATTTTCCTTTGTCGATTTGAACAAAGGTGGCTTAGCAAATAGGGTTAGGATCCTGTCGACTAAGGCTTTTTGATTTTACGAGCCGTAAGGGTATCGTAAAGGTATTTCTCCCTACTAGTCGTGAGGATCTCGTGAGTGTATTTTCTCCTTCGGAATCGTGGGGATCTCTAAGTGTGCGTTCACTTATAAGTCATAAGGATCTTACAAGAGTGTTTTATTCTTATAAGTCGAGAGAACTTACAAGTGTTGTTTACCATATGAGGACATTCCTCATGATTGGTGGAACTTAGTGGGGAAATCGTTTATTTGTGCCCGTGGATTGTATACAAAGGCCAATCTCGGACCGCCTGTAGAGCAACTTGGGGGATATAATGGCTTAAGGACAGATTTGGATCCCTGTAACTTAAGACTTTGAATCCTATGAGCCGTGAGGGTCTCACAGGGGGAGTTCTCCATACGAGTCGATAGGATCTCATGAGTGAAAATTTTACGAGATTGCGCCCTTTCGCGTTTTCACAAGCTCGCCGGTCGCCGTGCTGTTTTTATTCACAGCGCTCTTTCGGGTTTTCATCCGTGCCCATTTCTCTTGTGGACATACCGTTTTTTTTACAACGAGATTGCGCCCTTTTAGGTTTTCACAAGCTCGCCGGTAGCCCTGCTGTTTTTACTCACGGCGCCTTTTCGGGTTTCATCCGTACCTATTTCGCTTGTGGATATACCGTTTTTTTTACCCCTCTATTCGCCGATGGAACTAATGGGGGACTTTGCCACCGGGACAGCTTTGCAGCCAGCGGGACTTGAGTTGTATTCCTCGCCGCTGGAACTTGTGAACTTGAATTCCACTATCGTCGTGTTTGTTTAAGGACATTACGGTCCATTGTTAGTTTAGGTACATCTCGGTCCGTTGTTAGTATAGAGACATCTCGGTCCAGTGCCGCCGTGTTTGGAGGCTATGGTTAGTTTAAGGACATTTCGGTCCGTTAGTTTCGAGGCGAAGTTTTGCTGGATACTATTTATAGAGTCTTGACTCAGGAAGACAGCGAGTGGACACGAGCGTCGTCATCTATCATTAACCTGAGTTGTGACTTGTCAAGCGTAGTATTCTTAAGGAACCAGCCGTTTATTGGCCGGAAGGGTCTTTTGCCATGCATATCCATGAGCAAGTGGGCCCCACCTTGGTAGACCTTGTCTATGATGTACGGACCCTCGTATTTCGGCTTGAATTTCCCCCGCTTTGCACGGTTGGGGATCGTAGGTCTTTTTACGACTAAAACGAGTTCGCCTTGGCGGAATGTTCTTGGTCCGGTCAGTCCTTCATATGAGCGCGTCATCCTTGCTTTGTAGTCTTCCAGGTTTTGTTGCGCTATGAGACGAGTTTCATCGAGGGCATCGAGCTCCTCAAGCCGAAGATGGGCATTTTCTTCATCCATCAGCTCGTATCGAACTACCACCCGTAGAGAAGGTAGCTCTATCTCTAAGGGAAGTACCGCTTCCGTGCCGAATACCAATGCGAATGGCGTAGTATTCGTGGCCATTTTGAACGTGGTTCGATACGCCCATAGAGCTTCATGCAGTCTCTCGTGCCAGTCCTTTTTATTTCTGGACACCGTTTTCTTTACGAACTTCGTCAAGGTCTTGTTGAAAGCCTCAGCTAGACCGTTAGCTCGGGGTTATAGACTGAAGAGTATCTCCAGTCTATATTATGCTATTGTGCGAAGCAGCTGATCTTATGGCTCCTGTAGGCTGACCCATTATCCGAGATTATCCGCCGCGGAGTGCCGAACCGGTAGATGACATGCATCTTGAAGAAATGGAGGATGTTCTCCATCTTCACTTCCCTTAGCGGTACTGCTTCTGCCCACTTAGAGAAGTAATCGGTCGTTGCCAGTATGAACCGATATCCTTTGGATGACACTGGCTCAATGGGGCCAATTATATCGGTTCCCCACATTTCGAACGGCCAGCTAGCTACTGTTGGGTGTAGCGGATTTGGATGCTGATGGATGAAGTCCCCGTGAATTTGGCACGAGTGACACTGCTTCACATATTTGAGGCAGTCCTGAATCATTGTAGGTCGGTAGTAACCCATTCTTTTGATCTTCAACTTCATCTTTGGCCTGGCTTGATGAGAACCGCAGAGTCCATCGTGAATTTCTTGAACGACTCTCCTCGCTTCTCCTGGCCCCAAGCACCTTAGCCACAAACAGTCGAATGATCTCTTATATAGAGTATCATTGACGAAAGCGAAAGAAAGAGTTCAGTTCATGAGATGATATATGTAAGGTTACGACAATGCCCCGGCCATCAATCCGTGGCCAAACGCGGAACAAAAACTTTTTAAAACCGGCGCTAACAGAACTCTAGTCGACGGATCGTACCATTAACCCTATACTAGTTCACTGTAAAGTGTTTAGAGAGGTTATACCGATCGATCCGTGTCCTTCGGTCTTCAACCTCTGTCCCATGCTCCTCACGGCAGCCTCGATGAAGTTCGGTCTCCAGTCTCCCTTGTCGAAGACGATCCACGTCGAAGATTAGTAATACGGGCTCCCGCATCAAAACCAAAGCAACTCGGGCATCCAGTTTGCTATCCTATATACCCAAGATGAAGTAGAGATAGTGTGTGAATACTTTGTCTCAATACACACCTAAGGATTCTCAACTCATGAGATGGTATGGATGGAGGTTAAAGAAGAAGCCATGTGGAGAAAAATTGTGAGCTCAAGAATTTTGGCCAAGTCAAGAAAAGAATGTGTGCTCTGTTGTTTCTTGAGTTGAGTTGTGTTATATTTTGTGGTGAGCTACTAAGGAAATTCCTATGCACAAAATATCAGCAGCTCATCCCTCACAAAATATCTCACAACTCACCAAAAACCATCAATGCATCATGACCCACCATATGAATCACCAAGTGCATGCACCAAGTGTTAATGCACACCAATGACTCATACCCATGAGTCACGAATTGCCCATGCCATAAAGAATTAGCCAAAATTCCATGACTCACATTTCTTACCAATAAACATTTAAACCAAAATGTTTAACACAAATGAAATGGCAACCCTAAAGTAATCTTGTAACGAATTACAAGAATACCCCTCATCCGTATATACATACCTGCATCCATATTCCGACTGAATACGAATACAACGAGATAAAAATAATCCAAAAATATAATACTAGGATCCGGCTTAAACCAAAATCAACTAGTATTATCCGTCTGATCATGATCCGTGCACTAGTGCACGAATATGATCGAACCCTGCCATAAAACCATACGGCCTCTACAACGTTTCGTCCGAACCAGGAAAACCCTCTGTGTGGGAATATAAAGACTCGTCAATACTCTGGAAGTGGGTTTAACCACAAGTACGTCAGTGGCACTAGCTGTACGTAACGGCTACCCAGGTATTGAGCAAAAGGGAGGCCGACAAGCAAACTCATCCAGAAACCCTACTGAGCCTGACAGTGACAATATCCGTACAGTCCGGTCCGTTCGTCTATGAGTATCGCATATCGAGTCTAGGGTGGTGGATAAAGTCAGACCCCTTATAACTTGACATTTAGTGTCAGTATGAATCCTATCACCAACTGAGAAACTACTGATCCGAATAAGTAATTCCGGTCTATCCCGTTCGGGGATTTCTGGTGATGTCCAACCATGCACACCGCGACATTAACCCCCAATATACCAGGAGAGACGATTCTCCTGACGATCCGTTCACTACCTCCATATGGCTCAGGACTGTACCAAACTAAAACCTGTTTGCACGACTCCTTTGAGCCGTGGTAGGGTAGTAATTAAAGTACAGTGAGAACTCACATGAGAAAAATAACGATCTCAGGTCGATAGACTAACCTGTACACATGTCACCAGGGAACTGCCATCTGACAATAGGTATAATACCAACTACCATGTTCCCGGCGAGTCCGACCGGTGTACTCATAACCCAATGAGCACCTGTATATATCTTAGGTGAACCAACTAACACCAATGGCTTCTGAGACCGGCCATCGCCCCTCTTCGGGGTCTCGATCCGTATACACTAGTCTACTCTTGGAGTATCGATGCCCAGTCTCGAAACTCCTACGACTATGGACACTTTAAGGATGTTCTTATAGACCACCCAACTCTCACGTATATGATCGCCATCATACTGCTGGTAGTTAAGCAAGAATCCTAAGGGCTCTATCAACATGTAATAGTGATCTGTAATGTCACCTGAAGAATGTACACGATGATAAAGACAAACCAGATGGCATACTACCATTTCGAGTAAGACTGTTCTACCGGTATAGGTCCTCCCTCAATCATTGCAATCACATGCCTGCGATCCAATAATTGATTTGAGGGCACTATAGCCAACAATCTCCAACTTGCACTTAAGGATAATTATTGTGGTGTCGCATCTCATAGCCCGTGTGATACCGAACACCCAACTTCTCTACTAATCAGTTTCACAAAACTCGTTTGTAAAACTATTGCATTCGAGAAATAGCCTCAGTGAGTAGATCTTCTCCAATGTTTCTTTCTATGTCTCTCTTTATCTCAAGTTCGCGGATAAAGCCATCTCCCGAAATGAGCAATACCTGTCTTAGAATATGCCTGGATATCTGATGGGACCCAGTTCACAAATGAACTCCAAATCCAGCAAACTTCTTAGACTGTATCGTCAACTGAATTTAATCAGTATCCTGCGCCATGCCTCCCTCAGTATCCACTTGGACCACCTGTCCAAACTACTACCCCTCATTAAGAGAAAAAACTATAACTCTGACAGTCACTTTGTCATCCAGGTCACCTTGAAAGCCTGGAATAATAACCGTCTCCCGAAGAAGGCTGCAGTTACCAAATCCCTAAAACATTTACTTATGTTCAAAAACTGCTTCCGAACGTTTCTCCGGGATTTGGATTAATATATCAACTTATTGTATCTAATGCAAAAACAACATCTGGTGTGATACTTGACATCTCATGATTGACTCACTTGCCTAATCAAGTGATATGCCAATCATGCACATCCCTCTCCACTTTAGTCTGTAAGACACCTTTAGAGAGGGTGACTCCATCACCTGCAGGAACACCATCATGCCCGGAGTCGCCCATTCTAAAACACCTTTAGAATACTGTCTAAGTACCCATATTGGGAAACTACCCAAATCTAGATCTAAAATCATAGATCTAGTAACCAGAATGCCAGATATAATATCCATATCCTCTGTGGAGAAACAACCGTGTGACAACCACAGTATAACCGATTGTAGTATAGGAATTTCACTTCCTACAAAATGTATGTCATCCAAATACCACGATATACCACCCTACTACCTTCTTAACAGATCCATCTCCTATTCTGATGAAGTCAAAGCCTATGACTGTCTCATCAAAAATAGATGATCTATTTCCGCTATACCTGCTTTATTCTATAAATAGACATAAGCAACTTGTCCACTATGCTTCCGCTGCTCCCATTGACTACAATAACCCTCTGGCAAAGTCATATACACGTGCACTTTTAAAGCTAGTTTAGAACGACGCTATACTCATCCTCATGCCGGGTCTCATAGTCTGGAACAACAGTAGTGTCAATTTTTTGTAAACAAGAACCTCCCTGTCACCGTCTTTGAGGATACCGAAGTACCTCTCGGGCGCCTGAGGTTACCCATCATATCTGCGGAGTGGCTAATGGAATGTCAAACCCGATTGAATCTTTAGGTTCTATTAAATTTTCAGTAATCATTTGTGGTTCTGGAATCACTTCCAATTCTACCATACTCCCACTACTAATTTCTGAAAAAGTCCATTTTACTAAAACTGTGGAGTGTCAAGAACAATATCACTATTGATCTTCCAGATGGTAGAAAGTTAACCCTCGTCATAGCCCGGGATAACCCACAAACTGCCATTACAGAAACGTGCCTTGAGTTATCTAGAGTCTGGTTTTAAGCATAAGCCGGACAACTCCATATACCTTAACATCGTTAAGATATGAACCATTCTATATACAATATAGAAACAGAGGCACTGATTTAATTGGAACCAGATTCAAATCATGCAGCTGTCTTTAGTGCATGTCAACTAAATGGAGAGAGGCCAATCAGCATTACTCAACTTAGGAGTGCATCCAAATATGAGTAACCTGAAAGAGAAGTAAGTTCTTAAAACCATTACTATCAACTGAATACCAAACACAAGTATCTACATCTTCGATCACCTTGAAGAATCCTGATACTTGCATCACATGGTTCTCTATTTTATTCTTGTGCCTATAACTTCTCAAAACTTGGACCTTGTATTTCTACGAAATACTTGTCTCAAAACTGGAGAAGTCATAAGTAAACAGAATATAGTACGAGTACCAACCCCTCTGCCCTAATGGACAATGGACAACATACAATACTTTGTATAAGTCCCCTGAGTTGAATAACTCAAACTCTGTGCATCGTAGGTTGAAAACTGTACTATGGTTAAGAAGAATTACACCGTTGTTTAATACTCCTTACCCAATTATCAACTGATACAGGTAAATGTCATGGACATAATTTCAAAAAGTTATATCCCACTTTATAAAATAAACGTACAGATATTTCAGTTTGAAATTGGTGTAAAACAACGGATATTCAAAACCAAATATTTGCCGTCAGGCCAAACCCCAGGTGATATCCTTAAATATCACCAATTACAACGAATTCCGATATAATGAGGATATGATCACCTAATTCCCAATAAGTTACTCCCACCTATCATCTGTAAAACTATACAGCTGTAAGAATCAAACCTGGTAAATACATACCCTGGAGTAAGAATCAAATTGGGAAATCAGTTTTCAATTAACAACGCATAGTGAAACTGAAACATGAAAATGTTTCGAATGGGTAGCCGGGTATTTCTAGTAATGCCTCTTCCATTAACCAGATTCATGACTGTAACCGTATATTTTCTTGCCATCTCTCCAAATTCCTTTATTTGTCTTTACTCATTACCTTCTGTACACCATCCTTAGGCTAAATGGTTTTCTTCCTTCCCTACCATTCGGCACCAGCCTATGGTTAGGAAGAAGACTATCCAATAAGCGTAATAGGTGTACTCTCCTAATCCTAGGAGTACTCGCAACTTCAGAGAAGGTAAAGATAAAAAACAACTGAATAAACCTTATTCTATTTCTCCTGAACCGGAGAAATGCAAAGGTGAAGTAGGAGTGGCGATGAGCTACGTGGTTTGGTCGTGAATGATAGCAGTCGCAATTTACTTTGCCTTCTTTCTAGTCCCTTTATTTGTCCTTACTTATTACCTTCTGTATACCACACTTAGGCTAATTGGTTTTCTTCCTTTCCCATCTTTCGGCACCTGCCTATGGTTTGGAAGAAGACTATCCACTAAGTGTACCCTCTCCTAATAGGTGTACCCTCTCCTAATCCTAGGAGCCCTCGAAACCTGAGAGAAGGTAAAAGGAAAAGACAACTGAATAGTCCTATTCATTTTCTCCAGAACCGGAAACCTTTCTCGAATCTGAAACAAGTTTCTTCGAGTTCGTATGTAACTATACGACAGTCATATCCAATAAATGTGGATCTTCGTAGTGATACGGAATGTTCCGGAGAAAAGGAAAGGGTAAAAGTAGGAGCGGCAATGAAGTATGCAACTCTGACAATCCAAAAACCAGTTTGTTTTAAGAAGGTTCGGTTAACTTGATTATTGAGTTATAGTCTAGGGCCGGGACATGGTCATTGCCAAAGAGAGAGAAAAGAAACACTCAGCGTGCACTCTAATCTAGATCAGAATGGTCAATCAGTTTATCTAATCAGGATGTCTCCCACTGTATCCTCAAATTCTCCTCCAAACCTGAAAGAAGAATTAGTCGGGATCATCTAAAATCACCCGAGAAGTAAACCAACTCATCAGTGAGTATCGGGATCCAATTATCATCGCATGATAACCTGATGGAATCCGCTCAAGTTATCACGCTCCAGAAGGTATGCGCATGCCTGGCAAGTTTCTTGTATGTTTGAAATTTCCGATGTGATTTCATCCCCATGCTCTTATAACCTTGACGAAGGCCAACATATCATAAGTCACATGTCAAGTTCTACCCGTCATTGTCCAGGTTAATTTGAACCCATCCGTACATACTCTTGACGAAGGCCAAAATATTAGTACGACTGTCTCAAACCAACGCATCGATCTATGCAACAGAAAAGTAACAAATAACCACCATACACTATGCCATGACGAAGGCCAACAAACATAGCATGAATACTAAGTGCTACCCGTCTGAAATGACGGAGGGCTATGAATGGTTTTTGGCGAAAAACCTTTAACGTAATGAACTTGATATCGTTGAAGGAACTGGATAGCTTTTTATAAATATATAGTGGCGAAAACCTTTGCTAAAGAGGTCACTCCCGGTGAAGGGATCTCGACTCTTTCCTCGTGGAATGAGGTGCAGGATATTCCCACTGAATATCATGATGCAAAGCAAAAAGTAATCGACTGTAGTGAAGTTATTACTCTGACGCAAACTTCTGCCCAAGAGGTCACTCCCGGTGAGAGGGTCTCGGCTCTTGCCTCGTCGAATGAGGTACTGGATATTCATAGCCGAATACCGCTGTGCAAAACAAAAAAAACGTCCTTGTAATAACAGCTTTTGAAAATTGTTCCAACAACATCAATTAGGTCTGTTTTCCTTGCATTGATCTAAATCAACGATGTCCCATCAATTAATCACACCACAAAAGAATGAAAATATGATGTACGTATATGCCATCCGCATTCGCCATTGGGTCCCGTCATCACCCGTTAGGTAACTTAACTAACAACAGAGCGGGGACAGGACTAGCGCGGGTGTAAAACATATACAACATCTACTAGTATGTATATAACAATGTTTCCCCCAATCAGAGCAAAGCTCTGTTCAAAATTTCAAATTTTGAAATGAAGCAGCGCTTCATAGCAGCGCCAGCGCTGAAAGAGTCAAAGACTCTGAGGCAGCGCTCACGTGCAAAGCACATGAACGCTAGCGCTAAGAGCGCTGCACTCTAAGCAGCGTACTACATGCAAAGCACGTAAGCGCTAGCGCTAAGAGCGTTGCACTCTAAGCAGCGCACCACGTGCAAAGCACGGGAGCGCAAAGCACGGGAGCGCTAGCGCTGGAACTAAATGTTCCCAACTGTTAGATCAAAGATCCAATGAACATGATTAAAAATCATCAATTAAAAAATTTTGTTAAGGAAAGATTCCTCAAAATCTTTCCAAACAAAAAGATTGTGCTCTGTAAATCAGAGCACCGTTGGATCAATGATCCAAAGGTGATTAAAAATCACTAAAATACAGAATAAATTCTGTGTGGGGAAAGATTTCCCAATCTTATTAAAAACAAGGAGATTTCCTTCTGTAAATCAGAAGTCCTTGGATCAAAGATCCATCGAGGGGAAAATCCCCAAATCAATTGGAGAAAAGATCTCCTTAACCGATTGAACAAATCAGCCTTGCCCTATATAAAGGCCCTAAGACTTCAAGTCTAATATAGAGAAACCCCCCTATAAAGTTTGAGAAATCTCAAAAAGAAGAGCAAGCTCTCGGAAGAAGAAGGTTTTCTTCAAGGTAAAAAGAACAGGAAGACGAAATCGTCTCGTATAAAAGAAAAATTTACTTCTGTTTTCTAAGATCATAGATCTATAAGACCAAGGTCTTTCACAAAGAGATCAAAAGATCTCATCATCAAAGAATAAGAATAAGAACATAATTCTTCTCACAGATCATAGATCTATAAGACTAAGGTTTTTTTTTACAAAAGAGATCATGAACATCTCATAATAAAAGAAGGGGGAGAATAATTCAATTCTCTTAGGATCACAGATCTATAAAGGCAAAGCCTTTCACCAAAATAAGAGATTGAAATATCTCCTATAAAAATAAGAACTTTATTCTTAGAATCTTGAAACAAAGACTCTTATAAGCGGGAATTTATTTTCTCAGATCATAAAGCTGATCAAATAGCGCTTTGCGCTCATAAACTAGCGCTTTGCGCTCTTGGACTGGCGCTCAGCGCCAAGCACACCACGTGCTCCTCACGTGTGCGCCACTGATCAAATAGCGCTTTGCACTCATAAACTAGCGCTTTGCGCTCTTGGACTGGCGCTCAGTGCCAAGAGCACCACGTGTGCGCCACTGAACAAATAGCGCTTTGCGCTCATAAAATAGCGCTTTACGCTCATAAACTGGCGCAATGCGCCCTTTATCTGGCGCTTAGCGCCAAGCACGCCACGTGCTCCTCATGTGTGCGCTACCCAGCAGAAGCGCTCTGCGCTCTTTGACTAGCGCAAAGCACCAAGCGTACCACGTGCTCCTCACGTGTGCGCTAAAAGAACATAAATTGTTCTATAAATAAAACCCAGAGCTATGATGAATGCACATCATTCAATAAAAGATAAAAATATTGTCTGAAATCAAATCAATGCTCAGCATTGTCAAATGTTTAACATTTTAGCTAAGTGGGCCGAGCCCAAATTGGCCATAAACCCCTCATTCAAATTAATTGAGCCCATATACTCATAAATCTCAGATCTTAGTCCCAATTGGACTACAGATCTCCCAACCAAAATTGGTTCAAGGGTACATCTCTTCATTCCTTTGATATTTGTCGTTGTAATCCTTCAATGTCTTAAGAGGTGACGGGTCCTGATAACCAGACGTTCCATGTACTGTGGGGTCCTTAAACTCATGGACTATGCTATCCTTAACCTTGGACTGTGAGGTCCTTAAACCCATGGACTATGATGTCCTTAACCATGGACTATGAGGTCCTTAAACCCATGTACTATGATGTCCTTAACCTTGGACTATGAGGTCCTTAAACTCATGGGCTATGATGTCCTTAATCTTGGACTGTGGGGTCCTTAAGCCCATGGACTATGATGTCCTTAACCTGGACCGTAATGTACTTAAACTAATTATGGATCGCAAAGTCCCTAAACTAAAACAATAGAGCCCAAATGCTCTTTTGTTGGATCTAAATGATCCTGTTAAGTTGATCTTAGTCTAAAATTAGACTAACTTATCCTTAACAAATTGTTAAGTTGATCTTAGTCTAAAATTAGACTAACGTATCCTTAACAAATGTTTAAGTTGATCTTAGTCTCAAATGAGACTAACGCATCCTTAAACCCAACCCCAAACCCAAATCTAAGAAAATACGGATTTGGACTAATCCACGCCCTACGGGCGACAACATAAATTAGTCTCCGTATACAATCCTCGGGCAACCAAAAATAAAACAAACACACACGACACGAAGTGACCATCTGGAGAAGGAGAAAGTGGTTACCGCGATGCGGTAGCGTAATTAACTGCAGGGGCTTGCGCCTGCAGGGAAGACCGTCCCCACAATAAAAAAAACCTCAAATGAGGGGGAATCTGACGAAGTCTGCTACATCGACCGCATCCGTCTAAACCTTCGATACACGGTGCCATAAATCAACTTGGCATCTTCGGAGAGGTGGACGGATAAAACCAAATAGCATCTGCCCCTAAATTCAGGCCGGACGTCCCGGTCGCGTCTTTCGGTGGAGAACAGATTCTGGTACGCCCGGTGGGACTTTTTCCTCTTTCCACTCCACACTTTGTGTGTCATGTTCGCGAACAAATCGCGGTTTGATATAGTTGCCCTTGGGTTCGAGGTACTAAGATTTGGTTTTGCTCCCGTGCAGAAAAGAGAATATCGATGGCCTCTAACTGCTCCAGCTGCAACGCTCGTTCCGCCTCATCTGGAGGAGTAACCTACGGGCCTCAGGCGGCCCCCCTTTTCAAAATGCCGGTGGAACAGATGACCCAAGCCACCACTGGGCTATTCATCGGGACCATGATCCCGCCAACAAGGTTCAGCGCTCCTGTGCCATTGCAAGAAGCTCTGAAAAAGTCGGTCTTTGATCGGCTTGCAACTACTGCAGCCCAAGTCCACTGCCTCAGTTTTCAATAGACTGGGCCGAAGCTCAGATGGGCCCATGAAGAAGCCCATAATTCTTGAAGAGGTTATCCCAAAACGGATAGCCATTCCAACTCCTGAAGTCCCAAAGGCGGTTTCTCCTGCTAAGGGGTCATTCTTCACAAGACTGGCTGTTTCAGCTCCTACTCCACGTGGAGTCATGAAGGCTATTTCCCCTGTTTGAAAGTTGGCCTTCGCAAGACTGACTACCCCTCCCAGCGAGCATCTGTCTTTGACAGGCTGGCGCCAACAGCAGACTCTCATTAGAACAGGGGGCATAAAGAAGCTCATCCAACAGCGGAGGTGATCTCGACCGCACGACATGCTCGACGTCGCCACTGGCGCCGAGTGAGGAAAGTTGGGGGAAATTCACCCTCCGGACTGACTCCGCCAACTCCAACTATGGAAGTTGATGCTGCTGTTCCAACTAGGAACAGCTTTGAACTACTTAACAGGGTACGCAGGAACTCTCCGACCACTGTTCTGAAAAGGTCTCCTCCGCCTGTGGAGAATACTACAAAAGCGAAGCTCGAACAGCCCCCTCAGCGGCTGTCCTCCAAAATTTATAAAGTTCGGCGACAGGTCCATGACTCCGTGATAAATCAAGGCTATCTCCGCCGACAGAAAAGATGAAGGTTCGGCAAGAAGAGAACCACCCTGTCAAGCCACAGAAGGCGACAGCTACTTGGGTGCCCACTACAACGGCTCCCCCAACCTCGACCGCTCACAAGAGGAGAAAGCTGGAGAAAATCCCGGTGTCTGCGACGAATCGTAAGAACACTAAATCTAAACGCCCCAAGTCTGGGGGCATGGTGGTACATACCGTCTATATGGCATCCGGAAAAGTGGATAGTCGTATCTCCACAGGTCATCGACAGCTTACGCGATCTGTAACAAAGGCCCAGGAGCAACAACAGAAGCTCCAGGAAATGTTGACGCAGATGGCCGTACTCACAGGGCCAAAAGAAAGCCCGAAAACGTCATCAGACCAACGTCAAGAACAAGAAACTGATGCTGAGTTCCTTCGCAGAATCCTCGAAAAGAAGGATAAAGAGGCAGCGGAACAAGCTGCTAACATAAAACGAATGGCGTTCTTATTCCAAGACATGGTCGGGATGATGTTACAGCCGGATCCTCCAGCTGAAGATCCTCTGATTATCCTCGAAGACGACCGAGCGGAGACGTCAAACCCTCTTCCAGCTTGTTCAGCAGCCAAAGAGGAGACCATCTCAAAAGCTACCCTGGATGATTACATCGCTCAGCAGATATGAGTTCAACAAGCGAATGAAGCGGCTAGGCAAATTGTTAAGACTGGACGACCCTATCTGGGTTGGTACGACCGGATAAAGTCCCCGCCGGGATACACGATCTCCAAATTCCACGTATATAAGGGGACGGGAAATCCACACCAGCACGTTGCTCAATTTAGGGCTCTATGCGGAAACACCGGAGGTGGCGATAAGCTACTGCTTTGCCAATTCGTTGACAGCTTGTCAGAGACGGCATTTGAGTCATATTCCGAGCTCCCGAATGACTCCGTTAAGACGTTTGCAGAGATGGAGCTGCTATTCACCCAACGTTTTGCGAGCGCTAGCGAACGTATCCCAATCACAGCACTGATCAATGCCAGGGCGAAGCTAGGAGAAACTTGGGTCCAGTACGCGATACGGTGGCGGAATCTATGGTCGAAGTGTGAACAGCGCATCGAAGAGGCTCCTGCGGTAGGCATGTTCGTGGGTACTCTCGACCCTCAGGCGACCATATCTCAATTCATGATGTTCTTCAAGCCAACTACTTTTCAGGCCTTGATTGACAAGCTAGCCCAAATGGATCAAATGGGTCATAGACCATCTCCTTCGAAACTGGAATCTCGGAATGAAAAAGGGAAAGGGAAAGCGACCTTCATCGCCAATGCTCAACAGTAGCCCAGTGGTCCGAAACTAACTGATCGCCAAGACGAGAAACGACGATTCTTTAATGAGAAAATGAAGCGCCCTTATTCGTTTCCCGGGATAAAACGAGGAGATTGTTTGAACTAGCGGTGCGCAACAGGCTCATTAATTTGCCGAACCCAAAACGCCCATTGTAACCCGGTGAGGCTAATAATCCCAATTATTGCCCCTATCACCAAGCGATAGACCATCCAATTGAAGATTGATTCGTCTTTAAAGGTTGGATTGAAGACCAATACCAACATGGCAAATTCGCATTGTCCGAGAATTGGAAAGTAAGCCCGCCTCAGCTGCACGCTCTTAAAAGGGGGGACACACCGGGGGCATCGTGCTCTTTTGTCGAAGAAGCTACATGGGAGGTCTCTCTTTCAGCCAAAACGAAAAGAATGCTGAAGGATCTCCAAACATGCCCGGCGATCAAATGGAAAAGTCCGCTGGAACCCGAAGTCATCAAGGGAATGCTGAAGACACGCCCGACACCAAAAATTGGTGGTGATAGTCAAAGCGCCCACACCCAGCCATCAAAGTCTTCGAAGAAGAAGAAAAAGACCAAAAATCCCGTGAAGCATGCTGACAAGCGTACGGACCTGCAAAAACATATTGACGCACTGGAAGAATATAACCAGAAGGCGCGGACCCCAGTCACACTCCAAGAATTTCTCAGCCACGTCCTTGAGGATGGAGATGATGACAGTGGAGAAGACTCGTCGGATGAACCTGAGGATTACGTGGTAAGCTGCCGTGTGATCTCTCACTCGTTGATAGACGGTGAAGAAGCTCCTGACGCAGAGAAACTAGGGGCAGATCCTGATCCGGAACTTCTAGGATTATCAGACAAAATGATTGATGCATTCCTGAGCGAAGCTCTTCTGAAAAGCAAAGCTGATCGGGAGCGCGAGATGACCATATTTAAAAAAGGCCAAACACCGGCGACTGGACGAAAGGGTTGAAACACTCCTACCAGATCAAAGTACATCCGCCGCAAATAAAAGTAGATTCAAGACAAGAAAAAGGTTCGCCAAAGCCATATCGATGGGAATGAAGCTCCTCTCGTTCAGAGGAAATTCTCCTGGCGGTATACATCTTGATGAAGCGGGCGTACATCCGAACTTCTGTTTATATCATCAGAAGATCTCACAACCTACTGAAGAATGCAACACCTTTAAAGATTGGTGGCAAGGGTACGTCGCTCACAGGAAACACTTCAAGAGGATGAAGTGTGAAGCTCGTCAACAGGGAAAAAATGCGACAGATGAACGAGGAAGAGCTGTCAGCAACTGTCACATGGTTGATAGCAGGGGATCGCAAGTTCTTACCTTCGGGAGCGATTCTGAAGAAGAAATGTCTCTCAGCCCTATCTTTAAAGAATCCACCTCAAGAAAAGAGAAAGAACTGAAGAGCTGCGAGAACATTCAGCTGCGCAATCGCACGCTACCTGAAAAGAATCCCGGACCTGCAAACAAGAGATTGAATAAAAAGGATAAGGGGAAAGAAAAGATCCCTGAGGATATCACCCTCAATGATCGAGTCGTCGAAGAGCTGGCAGCCAAGGACCCGCCCAAGAAAAACAAGGTAGATTACAACGTTCTGGCACGCCTGAGGAAGATCCCCTCACAGCTAAGCATTCTCGACACCCTTCTGCTATCTAAGGAGGCGGGAGATTCTTTGATCAAGGCATTACAAGAGCCTGACCAATTTCAAGCTTTCCTCGCCGAAGAAAAGATGAAGGACGAGCTGGAAGAAGTGCACACAGCCAATATCACCTTCGGTGATGAAGATCTCCTCCTCGGGATGTGTGAGCATAACCGTCCCCTTTATGTCTCCGGATACTGTCATAATATAAAAATATGCAAAATCCTGGTCGACAATGGGTCCTCCGTCAACCTTCTCAATATAAGAGTGTTGAAGGAGATATGCATGAGCGTTCAACACCTCGCTCGGGATAAGATCAATATCTCCGGGTTCGACTTTCAATCATCATAGACGCTCGGGTCTGTGATACTGACGTTACGCTTTGGGCTGCTCGTCACTGACATCAAATTTGACGTCATTGACGCCAAGACATGTTACAATGCTTTGCTCGGCAGGCCTTGGTTACACGAGTACAACATCATCCCTTCTACACAACATCAGTGTATGAAGTATTTCAAGGATGGTCTCGAGTATGCCGTGACAAGGGAGCTGAACACATTCTCCGTGAATGAAGTCCGCAAATACGAGGATGCAAAGTACTTTCTGTCAGATTTTGAAGACACGGAAATGTGCCATAAGCCGGAGAATAAGCAAAGAGCTATCACCACCATTCCTGTCTTCGGGAGCGATACCGAGGAGGAGGAAGAGATAGTTTATTCAGGGCTACCCCAATGCAACAAGCCGGGACCGTCCACCCCTATTTTGGTCTTCGGTAGCGACTCAGAAGATGAGATCAATGCCATATTTTCTGTTTGGCCATTGATACAAGCCTTCGCTGACGATGATCGGAGTTTGCAAATCGCCATGGTCCCGCAAGAGCACTACAAAGAGCTCGACGCACTTGATAGCTATAGTGTGCAGGAACTGCAGACGTTCTACGTCCCTCCCAAGCGAAAAGATGAAAAGGCGATCCTCTTTTATCGATTCACGGAAACCAAAGTGGAGAAAGAAATCTGGCATGGCGCCGATTCTACGCTTGACAAGCTCCAACCCATCCGTCTGCCCAGATACTACACAGAAGGATTAAAAAGGCCGTTGAGGCGCCAAGGCGTACCCTTCAAACAGACTGCTCGAAAAGCTAAGTTCTATGACAGGATCTGGAATGTCCCCGGAACTCAGCGAAAATTGCCTAACTGGAGAATGGAAATGATCGGGCTTGGATATGTTCAATCCAAGAAACGGGAGAGATTCCATGGCTGCTATGTCATACATGACTTCGATGAAGAAGGAGATGCTCTACTAGAAGACGCTAACCCTGAACCAAAGCGAGGTCCCGCCGTGAAAATGCCAAGTCCGTCATTCGAAGAACAGATGGACAAGCTAATAAGAGAAGTGGGTCAAAAGGTCCGGGATGATCATAGCCGCGAAATGGCCATCTATGAGAAAGCCAAGACGCAGCGCCTCCTTCAGCAGGCTGTGGAAAATGACGATGCCCTTCATCGCCAGCCCGTCATACAAAAGACCCGACGCAGAGGCAGAAATAAACCCAAGAACGGAAAAAGCGCTCGACAGCGGCAAAGCGGGTCCAAGAAGCCTCGCGATCGAGAATTGGGTAGCCTGGATTCGTCTCTTGTAAAGAAGATGGGCCTAGTATACTCTTTTCCCCAAGACAAGACAAAGAAGATATTCGATCTTGTCATAAAACATCAGATGATGATGCTCCCAGAGTCCAAGCACCCCGAGCAAGCAGGTGAGGTTCATCATCCAGACTATTGCTCCTATCATCGAGCGATAAGACATCCTCTTGAAGACTGCTTCACATTCAAAGACTGGGTAGAAGACCAGTATCAGCAAGGCAAGTTCGCTTTATCCAGCAGTTGGAGGGTAACCCCACCACAGAAGCATGAACCGAAAGCCACGTATGCAGCGAGAGTAGAACCAGACCAACATTGGTCTTGGAAGCGATCTCGTACCTGTCAAGTGATAACGCTGTCAGAAGAAGAACCCGAGAATATGGATGACCTCTCCTGGTGCTTCGAAAACGATGATGATGAGGTGATCTCAGAGTTTCCACCGGCACCAAAAGATCTAGAAGATGGGATACATACTACTGCAGATAATCTCAAGAAAATTGACTTGGGGACGGCAAATGACCCGCGGCCGACACTCGTCAATGAGCTGTTGTCTGAAGAAAGGGTGGCTACGTTAAAAGAAATGCTCATGCAGTATAAAGACTGCTTCGCATGGAACCATTCGGAGATGCCGGGACTCAATCCAGAGATCGCTGTGCACAGATTGGCGATATCTCTGGACATCAAGCCAGTCAAACAAGCACCGAGAAGAATGCGGCTCGAGCTTGAGATGAGCATCAATGCCGAGGTCAAGAGGCTAATCGACTCCGGCTTCATCCAAGAGCTTCAGTATCTTGACTGGATCGCCAACATCGTCCCAGTGATGAAGAAAAATAGGACAGTGCGTATATGCATAGACTTCCGGGATCTCAACAAAGCTTGCCCGAAAAACGACTTTCCAGTACCGGTCACCGAACTGATGATTGATAATACGTCCACTCACGAAGTTTTCTCTTTCATGGATGGCTCATCAGGATACAATCAGATAAAGATGCATCCCGAGGACCAGAAGCATACCGCTTTCCGGACCCCTTTGGGCATATTCTGCTACAAGGTGATGCCCTTCGATCTAAAGAACGCCGGTGCCACCTATCAGAGGGCCATGACGAAGATTTTTGATGATCTCATACATGAAATCGTCGAATGCTATATTGACGATCTTGTGGTGAAAAGCAAATCGCACGAAGAGCATTGGGAGTATTTAAAGATAGTATTCCAACGTCTTCGGAAATACAATCTGAAGATGAACCCTCTGAAATGTGCGTTTGGAGTCTCTTCGGGAAAATTCCTAGGATTCATCGTACGACATCGGGGTATCGAAATAGACCCGTTGAAGATCAAGGCGATTATAGAAATGCCCTCGCCAAGAACTCTTAAACAACTGCGGTCTCTCCAAGGAAAGCTCGTGTATATCCGGCGGTTCATAGCTAACCTCTCTGGCAAATTTCGTCCCTACAGTCACTTAATGAAGAAGGGAACCCCGTTCGTTTGGGATCGCAAATGCCAAAGCGCACTGGACGAAATCAAGCAAGACCTGTAGAATCCTCCAGTGCTAACCGCTCCGGTCAAGGGAAAGCCTCTCATTCTGTATACAACCGCCCTTGAGGGTTCTCTAGCTGCATTATGGGCACAAGAGAACGACCAAGGGAAGGAGAGAGCCCTATACTATTTAAGTCGAGTTCTCCTGGGGGTAGAAAACAATTACTCCTCCATTGAAAAACACTGCCTGGCGTTGATCTTCGTGATAACGAAGCTCAGACACTATGTGTTGGCACATGAGGTACATCTCATATCGAAAGTGGATCCTCTCAAATATTTGATGTCAAAAGCCATACTAACTAGACGACTCGCTAAATTGGCCCTGCTCTTGATGGAGTTCTCGATAAATTATCGTCCCCTCAAGGCGGTAAAAGGCCAGGTTATCGCCGACTTCCTCGCTGAGCATCCGATACCTGCCTATTCTCCTTTGAATTGCAAATTGCTCGATGACATGATCGACCGGGAGAGAAGAGAGAATGATACCCGGTGGGAACTCTACTTCGATGGAGCATCTTCCATGAAAAAGCGCAAACAAAGCACCCTCATAATCAAATCAGGAGTAGGCCTCATTTTCGTGACTCCGCAAGGAGGGAAAATGCGCTTTGCCTTCTCCTTAACAGAGCCGAGGACGAGCAATGAAGCCGAATACGAAACTTTAATAGCAGGTCTTGAGATCGCTGTTGACATGTGAGTCGAAAGCCTCCTCATATACGGAGATTCCCAACTGATCGTTAGTCAAGTAAACGGCGACTATCAAACGTGCAAGCCTGAGTTGGTGAAGTACGGCGAGAGAGTGCAGCAACTGCTGACTCAAATTTCTTCCTACACCCTAGAAAGCATACAACATGCGAAAAATAGCAAGGCGGATGCGTTAGCCAAGCTCGCTAAAGAACTGGCCGACGAGAATCTCGATGACGTGAGGATCGTTGTGCAAAGCCGTCGGGTTCTTGCACCAGCAGAAATATCTCCAGAGTCGTCCGAAGAAAAGGGAACGACAGAGCAAGCAACCCTACAAGTAAAAGACCAGGAAAAGGCTATAGATTGGAGAGAAGTCTTTATAGACTACTTCAAATCCCGTCGAACACCTGAAGACGCGTCCTCAAGACATCAGATCATGAAACGAGCTCTATCCTTCGCCTTTGTCAATGATACTCTGTATAAAAGATCATTCGACTCCCTGTGGCTAAGATGCCTGGGACCTGAAGAGGCAAAGAGAGTCGTCCAAGAAACTCACGACGGACTCTGCGGTTCTCACCAAGTCGGGCCGAAGATGAAGCTGAAGATCAAAAGGATGGGCTATTATTGGCCCACAATGATCCAAGACCGCCTCGAATACGCGAAGCAATGCCACTCGTGCCAGATTCATGGGGACTTTATCCACTAGCATCCAAATCCACTACATCCAACAGTAGCTAGCTGGCCGTTCGAAATGTGGGGAACTGACATAATCGGCCCCATCGAACCAGTATCCTCCAGAGAACATCGATTCATTTTGGCGACAACTGATTACTTCTCTAAATGGGCAAAAGCAGTACCGCTAAGGGAAGTGAAGACGGAGAATATTCTCCATTTTTTAAAGACACATGTCATCTATCGGTTCGGCACTCCGCGACGGATTATCTCCGATAACGGGCCAGCCTATAGAAGCCACAAGATCAGCTGCTTCGCACAACAGCATAATATAGTCTGGAGATACTCTTCGGTCTATAATCCCCGAACTAACAGTCTAGCTGAGGCCTTTAACAAGACCTTGACAAAGATCGTGAAAAAGACGGTGTCCAAAAATAAGAGGGAATGGCCCGAGAGACTGCATGAAGATCTCTGGGCGTATCGAACTACGTTCAAAACAGCCACAAACACAACGCCGTATGCATTGGTATTTGGCACAGAAGCGGTACTCCCCCTCGAGATAGAGTTACTCTCTCTGCGAGTGGCGGTTCACTACGAACTAACAGACGAATAAAATGCTCACCTTCGGCTTGAGGAGCTCGACGCCCTTGATGAAACCCGGCTCGTGGCGCAACAAAACCTGGAGTCTTCTAAAGCAAAGATGACACGCTCATACGAAAGATTGACTAGGCCGAGAACATTCCTTCAAGGAGAACTCGTGCTAGTAGTCAAGAGACCAATGATCCCCAATCATGCCAAACGGGGGAAATTCGAGCCGAACTACGAAGGCCCGTATATCATATAGGGTTCCTAGGCACGCTAATGAGGTCTCACAAGGCATCAACCATGCCAATTTCAAATTTTACGGGTGCCGAGAAACCCTAATACGGATCGTTAACTAGAATTCTAGGCGATAACAATAACTAGTAGACAACTATACTAAGAGAACGGAAATACAACCTTTGTAGATCCGGTCCTCCACCTCCATAGCTCCGCAATGAAGTCTCCTCGCTGTCCAAATGGAAACCCGGGCTCTAGCGTCGGGTTCATCGGAGAAATGGGCGGGCAAGGTCGTCGGCTTCGTGCCGAAGATGATCTACGTCGAAGCATCACAAGATCAAGCTCACACTTCACCAAGTCATGAAACTGGTGAAGAAAACACCCTTTACTACTTGGCAAGAGGTAGAGGATGAAGAAATAGGAAGTGGGTAGACTTTAGAATTGGATTTCTCACTTGATTTCTTCACTTGCCATTGATGAGGCAAGCTTTCTTCATGAAGAAGAAGAAGAGGATGATTATTATGATAAGTTAATTAGAGTAGAAAAGAAAAATCAATCCTTATCATAATTTTAACCATGGTTTTGTGTAGAGAACTAACTAGAGTTTATATGGATGGTTAGGGTTAAAACAAGAAGACAAAAAGGTCATTTGGTCAAAGCTTCATGAAGCTTCAACAAGCTTCATGAAAGAAAGAAAGAAATAAACCATTTTGTTTTCTTTTTCACTTAAACCAAAAATGAAAAGATAAATAATTAAGTGAAAAGAAACCCTAACCATTCATTAAACATGGTTTAAGTCTTTACACAAATCCAAGAGAGTATGCATCATCAAACATGATACAATCAAGTGCACAAAAGTATATCACATATACAATGTGCACAATCCAAGTGAGAAAATCCATTTAAAGTGAACCAATACTAGTTAATGCAAAGTAATATATCAAATATATAATTATACATCAAATCATTAAATCAACACTTGATTTAACGATCCGGTCATATCGCATATAACCGACTAGTATCCTATGTATCGGCTTACCGAATCAATCCTTGATTCGATGACTAGGTTATATCGCATACAACCATTCGATACATTCATCGCGAGAATGGAATACGGTATCACATACCCGCATTATTCTCGGTCCCGCACATATCTCATATGCGCTCCTATTTCGTTTCGCTTGAGCCAGGAAACCTCTGTGTAGGACTCTAAAGACTCGTCAATACGCCGGCAGCAGGTGATGATCATATCAAACACCCACAAGCCGCAAGCGGTCTGCTAAACGTAACGGCCACCCGGGTATTGAGCGATCAGAAGATCGATGAGCAAGCCCGCTCACACTCCTGTGAATCCAACCAGTAACACTTACCGTACAGTCCGGTCTCGTCGTCTGATATGTCGCATATCTTGCCTAGGGGTGGTAAACGTCAGACCCCAATAGCTCGATAAGTCGTGTCGATATGAGGTCTATAACAATTCGAGAAACTACTGGTAACACTTACCAGTAAATCTCAGCAACCCTGGCCAGGGATTTCCTGTTATAGCCAATCGAACACAGCGCAACATCAACCCCCTATACCGGGAGAGACGAATCCCCTTCTATCGCTCATTGTCTCCATGTGATTCGGGACTGTACCCAAAAACCACCGTTTTGCATGCCCTCTTGGACGTGGTAAGATGGAAATCAAAGCACAGTGGGAACCACACAAGACTCTATGACGATCTCGGGTCAACAGACTACTCTGTACCAGTGTCACCAGAGAACTGCCATCTGACGTAAGGTATAATACCATCTGGGAGTTCTCGGCGAGTCCGTCCAGTGTACCCAGTCTCCACTGAGCACCCGTATATCATCTCTGATGTCAAACACCAATGGATATGGGATCATCCATCGCCCATCTGTATGGGTCGAGAAGGTATACGCTAGTCTACTCTGGTGTATCGATGCCCCGTCTCGATACACCCACGACTAGGGACTTTGAAGGATGTACTTATGGACTACCATGTCCCCACTAGTATGATCCGTATTATAATCCAGGTAGTCAAGTACACATCCTAAGGGCTTTACCAACATGTAACAGAGAGACAATCAGTGTACACGTTAAGGTAAAGGGTAACCAGATAGCATACTATCATGTCGAGCAAGAAAGTCCTCCCTATATATGTCCCAGCATCCACTACAATATACATCCAATGTACAGTAATGGCCTCTAGGGCATACATATAACTAACAATCTCCCACTTGCACTAGGGCCATCTGTAGCAGTGGTTGTAGTATCTCATACTCAACCATCCCTTAAAAGTCTCTCTCTGGGAATAGGCCTTCGTGAGTGGATCCGCCGTGTTGTCCTCTGAGTCTACTCTCCTAACCTCGATCTCTTGGAGATCAACCATCTCCATGATCAGGTAATACTGCCTTAGAATATGTCTGGATCACTGATGGGACGGACGTTCCTTGGCATAAGCCACAACTCCATTGTCTCACAATGGTAGGAACGTAGTTCATCTTATGAACCAATAAACACCCAAACATCCTCTTTGGTAGCATCTTATGTAGCGATGTATCCTGCCTATATCATCTAGTATGCCACGGTATTTAGCTTGGAACCCTTCCAACATACCGTCCCTTCACTTAGGGTAAAGACAATGTCTGTGACTGACATTCAGTCGTCTTTATCACCCTGGAACCCTTCCAGTGATTCTCCCCAGGATCAACTGATACCTTCTCACTACAACTAGTGAGTGTCCTAATATCCATTTAGATCTATTTCATAGATCCAAAACCCAGGATTTAGTAGGTATCAGTATGATCCTATGTGTAGAAGCATTGTGATAGGCGGAGATTGATCGAGCGTAGCATAGGAAACTCCTTCCCTATCAAGAGTATGTCATCCACGTACTCTACGAGGATCGTCACCATACTCCCTACTACCTTTTTGTTTATACAAGGTTCATCTACCATTTTGATGATGTCAAACTCTTTGACTAACACATCAAAACAGACGTTCCAACTCCGCGATGCCTGCTTTATCCTATAAAGCATCTTGCACACGTTTCCGCTGCTCCCACTGTCTATGAAGCCCTCTGGCTGTGTACTTATAGACGTTCTCTTCTAAAACATCATTTAGAAAAGCAGTCATGGCACCCAACCGCCAGATATCGTAGTCATGGTATGTAGCCGTGGCAAGTAGGATCTGGATGGACTTAAGCTTAGCCACTAGAAAAAGGTTTCACCATTATCCACGCCTGGTCAATGACGAAAACCTTTAACAAGTCTAGCTTTGAAAGTCTCAACTTTTCCATCTACACCAAGTAATCTTCTCAAGATTTACTTGCTCCTGATGGGGATTTAACCCTTCAGATATAGCAACCAAAGTCCATACTTTGTTGGTGTACATGGATTCCATCTCAGATCACTAAGCATCCAGCCATTCTTACAGAGTCCCTACTCTCGATGGCCTGCTCGAAACTAGTTGGGTTATCATCTCATGATGCAATCCTCGCTCCCACTGTCATAGAGTAACCGAAGTATCTCTCAGGTGGGTGAGGAACTATACTAGATCGGCGGAGAGGCTGAGGTTCGTTGGTAATCTACTGAATTCTTTGGTTCTACCAAATCATCTGCTGTAGTTTGTATAGCTGGAACCTTTCCAGTTCTACATTACAGACCTTGCCTCGAGCTTGTCCGGATTTTGCTTTTAGACATAGGCTGGACAACCCCAAATCTTAACCATCTTAAGATATGGGCTCTTCCCTTATCATATCAAATATGAAGTGGTAGGCAACTGATTTGATTTGAACCCTATTCAATAGGTATGCAGCTTCTCAAGTGCATAACTCCCAAAAGGAAATAGGTAACTCAGTAGTACTCATCATAGAGCACACCTTATCACATAGGGTGTTATTGCTCCGCCCCGATATACCATCGTGCTATGGTGTATACGGAGGAGTAATGCTGAGAGAGAATCTCATTCTCCTTTAGAATAGTCCAGGAATTCCGTGCTCAAGTATTCTCCTCCTTGATCTCATCAAAGGACATAATACTTATACCCGTATTTTGGTTCTCTACTTCTCGCTTATATTCTATGAATATCTCAAAATGTTCGGACTCATGTTTCAACAGGAACATATGTCTGAGTCAGAGATCATCAAAGAATGTAATGAAGTACAAAGAACCGGTCTTGGCATATGTAGACAGGGGACCTTTCATACATCCGCATGTATGAATCCCTAGAGTTCACTAACTCTTTCTCTGTTTCCAATAAACAGAGCTATGGTCATCTTATCTTTGTGACATGACTGGTAAGTTTCACAAGATGTAAATTCAAACTGATTTAAATATGCATCTAAATGTAACTTCAGCTAGTCGGGTCGCATTGATATGACCTAGTCTACAATACCTTAAGAAGGATCCGTTCATTTCTGAACTCTTCCTCTTTAGTGTGTTCCGTATACTAAAGAACTGTAGTTTGATTTAGAACATCAATGCTTTTAGATAACGTGCCTGAACCGATCAACTTTTGATATAGGAAATGTTCAAAACATTATCCAACAATACAAAATTTTATCGTTTCTTTACTAATAAAGAGACAGATATGATTTTGTATATCAGGTTCGGTATCTAATAACATTCGTTCAGAATCAATGTATTTGGGATACAGGGTGACAGTGACCAACAGACTTGGCTGCAACACTTGCCCCATTTTCTGCCTCATGAAACTTATCACCCGTTCTCAGTTTTTCTACCTTTTTGCAGCCCTATGTAACAGATTACATATCTGGGATCCTGATCCGGTATCAAATACCCAGGACGTAGAGGATACAGAGAAACAGTTCTTTGTAACGAACACACCCGAAGATGATGCATCAGCATGCACTTTCTTCGTTTGGGCGGCACGGGAAATCCGGTATTCCCCTATTTCCTGCTTTGTCTTATAACAATTATAAGTTGGAGCGGGACCAACGTTCCCCAGCTCAGTATAACAAGCGGGTTCGGTCAATATTCCGTATTATTATCTTGATTAAGGCGTGATATGGTCGCTACCTGGAGAGAGAGAGAAGAAAACACTCAGCGTATGCTCTTGCAAGAATAGATTGGTTATTATTTTATCTAATCAGGATGGCTCCCACTGTTTTTTATCAAATCTTCCTTCAAACCCTAAAAGGAAAGACTAGCCGGGTTTAATTACATACTACAAGTTCGCCAATCTTTCAGCCAGGCCAGTGTCGGTATTTTGAGGGAGGTCCCCCGTGCTTTCGCACGAACCTAATTAATGTAAACCTCGTTTTCCCAGAGGCGTAACCTCGTTAACACCTTTCTAGACACCTACTTGATCGGCTAATTGTAATGCGTAAAACTCTCCCAGGAGTAACAATTACTCGCAGCGGGTATCGGGATCCAACTATTACATAGAAGGTATGCAATCTCATTGCAAATTTCAACACTTGAAATTCCCGATAATATTTTGCCCCTAACGTGCTATGACCTTGACGAAAGCCAACAAACCATAGCCCGCTAGTCAAGTTCAACCCGTACATTTCTTGATCGAATTAAACCCACCCGCACAACCCTTGACGAAAGCCAACAAAGCCGCACGACTACCCTAATCCAATCGCATCGTATGCAGCAGATAAGCAGCATATAGCTACCGCACACTGCACCTTGACGAAAGCCAACAAATGCAGCACGAATACTATATACAACTTATCTGAAATGACGGAGTGCTACGACAGATTTTTCTGGAAACCTATTGCGTAATGAACATGATATCGTTGTAGGATCGAATGAATTTTGAAATGGAGTGTTTTTGAGGCTTTTCTAGTCTTGCTAAAGGAGTCACTCCCGGTGAAGGGATCGTCGGTCCTTTCCTCGTCGAATGAGGTGCGGGATATATCATATTTATCACTGTGCAAAGCAAAAACTCTTAAAAGCAATCAAAAGACAAACCGAGAGTTGTGCATCTGCCAGTTATTGCTAAAGGAGTCACTCCCGGTGAAGGGATCTCGGTCCTTTCCTTATCGAATAAGGTGCAGGATATATCACATATACCGCTGTGCAAAGCAAGAACTGTAGCTACCTGTTTTATTTTGAAATTCGATTCTACAACATCTTAGGTTTCTTTTATTTCATTAATCACATTAATGAAGTCCCATCATTTAAGTACCTAAACAACACAGATAAATACATCGTACACTTATGCCATCCGCATTCGCCTCGATGTCCCCTCATGCACTGTTAGGTTAGGTAACTAACGGCAGAGCGGGGCAGGGCTAGCGCGGGTGTAAAACATAAGTAACGTCTATATAATATATCATATATACTATATACAGTATCCATCACAGAACATCACATGATCACATCACAGATATCGCAGCAGAAGAATCATATGAAATATTGGATATACTAGGACGTCCGTGTTTTCAATACGAGCCAGTATAAAACACGGATTCCACGGTCGTGATGAATAGCCAAACCCACACCCCTAGACCCCTACGAGAGCGGCAAGCAACCCTACCAATTCTAGAGTTAGGAGACCCGGACTCGACTCCTCGAGTTGGTCTCCCACTGGACTCCAGAACCCGGTTACTTGTGCTCCCCTCCTTGGGTCTATCCTAGTGCGGAAAAGTAAATAATACACAAAAGGTGACAACATCCGCAACCTGGAAGTGCCCCAATAAAAGAATATTACATACAAGTTTTTACATGAATGAAAATGAAAAACACTCATCTCACATAAAAACCCCCAGCTATTCAAACACGACGATCCAATATAACATATCCAGCAACACATAACATCACATGTCATCAACGTAAGTAAATATGCGCATCCCAATTGTCGTTGATATATAGCAACGAAACCGGCGATATCACATATTACACTTACGGTCACAGAAAAGAAAGTGTAAAACTACAACAGTTGGAATCCGCAACCTGCATAGACATCGCATGCCTAATCACATGAAATACTTAGACATCGCATGCCTAACAATTATAAACCCCGCATTTTAGTCTCATTATCGAAAACTCTTTTCAATATCAAGTCGGGCAATTCAACAAGATTCCCGACAATTTTGATCGAATGCTCGTCGCAAACTTTAGTAGGCGGCCGCACCCCCGACGCCGTCGACGAAGTGCACCAAGGCGGAACACCGCTGCCGCGAGCACCCGGACGGATGCTTTCGGCGACGGGGTTCTCCTACAGTCACTTGGTCGGGGCTATGGAGTGAGGCTGTCTATTAAGTTTACCCGGCGAGTATCCGCGTACGCTACGTGATTGCAACGGACTTTTGATCACATCAAAATTCCGTGGCAACCGATCAAGTGAGACTAAAGTGCTATGTTTATAACATTCATTCAGTTATCTTATAACTACTTGTGAATTCCAATTATTGTATCCCATTCCAGATAAGTGGAAAATGTTAAACTTTCCGATCGAACATTCAAACACCCAAGTTTTCCCGATACAGATCAACACATGAAACAAGTCTAAAAACATTCAGTTCGTGCCTCAGTACCAACGGTCCAGCCGTAGAAGGGTCAAGCCAACGCCTCACATGTGGCACGCCGTACTGCCCCAAACCCTAAGGTTTAAAGGGCAGTTCAAGACGGTCACATAATCGAGTTAAGGTTTGTTGTCTTCTAGAGGGTCCATCGCGTTACTTGCACTACTTAGAACGTCTTTAAACCACGGAAAAATCCAACACTTGGAAATTTCCCGACAGGGGAAAAGTTGGGTATTTATATCCGGTCGAACTTTTTAACATATTCTAAAAAATTATCCGGAAAGCCACAAAGACAAAATCTGATAATCCGATCGAATCATCGAATCCCCAAAACAACCCCAGAAAATTCAACTCTTGAATAAATATTAAAAAATCCCAGAAAATCCAGCACTGCAAACTAGGAATTACTGTGCAAAATTGATTGCAAGAAGAGACAAAAGGGCCGCGGAACCGCCGCATTAGCATGCTAATGCCGCGGTTCCGCCGCGCTTTTATGGATTCAGAGGCCCCGTTTTATACAGTAATTCTTAGAATCTTCTACTGAGTTTTCTGCATATTTTTAATTCTAAAAAATCCACGATTTTCAAAAATGTACAGAGAGCAATATTAGGGTTACGGTTTCGGTTCGATCGGATTTCTAACTCCGTCTACGCATCGCCTAAGGCTCTAGTTAGGCTCTGATACCACTGTAGGGTTCCTAGGCACGCTAATGAGGTCTCACAAGGCATCAACCATGCCAATTTCAAATTTTACGGGTGCCGAGAAACCCTAATACGGATCGTTAACTAGAATTCTAGGCGATAACAATAACTAGTAGACAACTATACTAAGAGAACGGAAATACAACCTTTGTAGATCCGGTCCTCCACCTCCATAGCTCCGCAATGAAGTCTCCTCGCTGTCCAAATGGAAACCCGGGCTCTAGCGTCGGGTTCATCGGAGAAATGGGCGGGCAAGGTCGTCGGCTTCGTGCCGAAGATGATCTACGTCGAAGCATCACAAGATCAAGCTCACACTTCACCAAGTCATGAAACTGGTGAAGAAAACACCCTTTACTACTTGGCAAGAGGTAGAGGATGAAGAAATAGGAAGTGGGTAGACTTTAGAATTGGATTTCTCACTTGATTTCTTCACTTGCCATTGATGAGGCAAGCTTTCTTCATGAAGAAGAAGAAGAGGATGATTATTATGATAAGTTAATTAGAATAGAAAAGAAAAATCAATCCTTATCATAATTTTAACCATGGTTTTGTGTAGAGAACTAACTAGAGTTTATATGGATGGTTAGGGTTAAAACAAGAAGACAAAAAGGTCATTTGGTCAAAGCTTCATGAAGCTTCAACAAGCTTCATGAAAGAAAGAAAGAAATAAACCATTTTGTTTTCTTTTTCACTTAAACCAAAAATGAAAAGATAAATAATTAAGTGAAAAGAAACCCTAACCATTCATTAAACATGGTTTAAGTCTTTACACAAATCCAAGAGAGTATGCATCATCAAACATGATACAATCAAGTGCACAAAAGTATATCACATATACAATGTGCACAATCCAAGTGAGAAAATCCATTTAAAGTGAACCAATACTAGTTAATGCAAAGTAATATATCAAATATATAATTATACATCAAATCATTAAATCAACACTTGATTTAACGATCCGGTCATATCGCATATAACCGACTAGTATCCTATGTATCGGCTTACCGAATCAATCCTTGATTCGATGACTAGGTTATATCGCATACAACCATTCGATACATTCATCGCGAGAATGGAATACGGTATCACATACCCGCATTATTCTTGGTCCCGCACATATCTCATATGCGCTCCTATTTCGTTTCGCTTGAGCCAGGAAACCTCTGTGTAGGACTCTAAAGACTCGTCAATACGCCGGCAGAAGGTGATGATCATATCAAACACCCACAAGCCGTAAGCGGTCTGCTAAACGTAACGGCCACCCGGGTATTGAGCGATCAGAAGATCGACGAGCAAGCCCGCTCACACTCCTGTGAATCCAACCAGTAACACTTACCGTACAGTCCGGTCTCGTCGTCTGATATGTCACATATCTTGCCTAGGGGTGGTAAACGTCAGACCCCAATAGCTCGATAAGTCGTGTCGATATGAGGTCTATAACAATTCGAGAAACTACTGGTAACACTTACCAGTAAATCTCAGCAACCCTGGCCAGGGATTTCCTGTTATAGCCAATCGAACACAGCGCAACATCAACCCCCTATACCGGGAGAGACGAATCCCCTCCTATCGCTCATTGCCTCCATGTGATTCGGGACTGTACCCAAAAACCACCGTTTTGCACGCCCTCTTGGACGTGGTAAGATGGAAATCAAAGCACAGTGGGAACCACACAAGACTCTATGACGATCTCGGGTCAACAGACTACTCTGTACCAGTGTCACCAGAGAACTGCCATCTGACGTAAGGTATAATACCATCTGGGAGTTCTCGGCGAGTCCGTCCAGTGTACCCAGTCTCCACTGAGCACCCGTATATCATCTCTGATGTCAAACACCAATGGATATGGGATCATCCATCGCCCATCTGTATGGGTCGAGAAGGTATACGCTAGTCTACTCTGGTGTATCGATGCCCCGTCTCGATACACCCACGACTAGGGACTTTGAAGGATGTACTTATGGACTACCATGTCCCCACTAGTATGATCCGTATCATAATCCAGGTAGTCAAGTACACATCCTAAGGGCTTTACTAACATGTAACAGAGAGACAATCAGTGTACACGTTAAGGTAAAGGGTAACCAGATAGCATACTATCATGTCGAGCAAGAAAGTCCTCCCTATATATGTCCCAGCATCCACTACAATATACATCCAATGTACAGTAATGGCCTCTAGGGCATACATATAACTAACATATCATAGACAAAGTTTACCAAGGTGGAGCCTATCTACTCATGGACATGCATGGTGAAAGACTTTTCAGGCCAATAAACGGTCGCTTCCTAAAAAAATACTACGCCTGACGAGTCACAGCCTAGGTTAACGATAGATGACGACGCTTATGTCAGCTCGCTATCTTCCTAAGCCCAAACTCTATAAGTAGTAGCCGGCAAACAGACCGGAACGTCCCTAAACTAATGATGGACCACTATGTCCTAAAACTGGCTATTGACCGAAACGTCGTTAAACTACTACAAACCGCAGCATCCTAGGGCTGACGCGCTAAAAAAAAGGTATGTCCACAAGCAAAATAGGCACGGATGAAAACCCGAAAAGGCGCCGTGAGTAAAAACAGCAGGACTACCGGCGATGTTTGTGAAAACCCGAAGGGCGCAGACTCATAAAAAAATGGTACGTCCATAAGCAAAATGGGCACGGATGAAAACCCGAAAGGGCTCCGTGAGTAAAAACAGCAGGGCTACCAGCGAGTTTTGTGAAAACCCGAAAGGGCGCAATCTCGTTAAAAAACACTTGCAAGGTCCTCTCGACCTGGTGAGGAGAAAAAACCTGCGTGAGATCCTTACGACTCACAAAGAAGCAATACACTTAGGGATCCCCACGATTCCTAAGGAGAAGTTACACTTACGAGATCCTCACGACTCGTAAGGAGAATTCCCCTTTGAGACCCTCACGGCTCATAGGATTCAAAAGCCTTAAGCTACAGGGATCTGAACCTGTTCTTAAGCCATCACACTCTCCGATGCTGCCCTACAAGCGGTTCAATATTGACCCTTGTATACAATCCAGGGGCTCGAATAAACATTTCCTTTACAAATTCCCACCCGCGACTCGGGATATGTTCACACGACGAACAGCCCTTGTAAGTCCTCTCGATTTACAAGGAGAAAACACTCTTGTAAGATCCTTATGACTTATAAGAGAACACACGCTTAGGAATCCTCACGATTCCTAAGAAGAAAACGCACCTACGAGATCCTCACGACTTGTAGGGAGATATACCTTTATGAGACCCTTACGGCTCATGAAGTTAAAAGCCTTAGTCAACAGGATCTTAACCCTGTTTGGTAATCCACCTTTGTTCGACATCGACAGAGGCAAATGATGATTTCTCCTAGCGATATCCCAGTTGTAGCGATGCTGATGCCGAAATAGGTGTCAAATCCCAAAATCGCAGCGAAAAGTCGGCGAGCCACAAATGCATAGGAAATAGCCGAAATGATGGAGCAACTTGCAACAAAATCAGCAGGTAAAAATATATGCATACAAAAATAGCCGAAATGGTTGGGCAACTCGCAATAAAAAGCAGCGAGTAAAAACAAAAAAATATAGCCGAAATGATTGGGCACCGCGAAAAATAGCCGAAATGATTGGGCAATCGCGACTTTCGCGATATAAAAATTGAAATGATAGAGCATCGCTGAAAGAAAAATATATAAAATGAAACTTTTTACCCTATAGGTGAGATCACATCGATCCCTGTATACAATCCAGGGGTACAAACAAAGAAGGAACCATACCTTCCCACCAGGATCCATCAGAACAAGAAGCCAAATCTCGACAGTTCACAGACAGCCTAGAGATCACCAACAGCGTTCCTCCTCATTCCAACAGGATTCAGATACGACAATCAACCTTGGAGCCATGGCAAAGTCTCTGTTCCAAGCCTCGACCGTTCACAGACAACTGACAAAGCAAATCATGGTCCCGTAGAACACGGCTAATGTCAATCCTGACCCCGTGGGAAACGCCCAGAGCAAATCCTGGTCCCGTGGAACACGGCTAATGTCAATCCTGACTCCGTGGGAAACGCCCAGAGCAAATCCTGGTCCTGTGGAACACGGCTAATGTCAATCCTGACCCCGTGGGAAACGCCCAGAGCAAATCCTGGTCTCGTGGAACACGGCTAATGTCAATCCTGACCCCGTGGGAAACGCCCAGAGCAAATCCTGGTCCCGTGGAACATGGCTAATGTCAATCCTGATCCCGCGGGAAATGCCCAGAGCAAATCCTGGTCCCGTGGAACACGGCTAATGTCAATCCTGACCTCGTGGGAAACGCCCAGAGCAAATCCTGGTCTCGTAGAACACGGCTAATGTCAATCCTGACCCCGTGGGAAACGCCCAGAGCAAATCCTAGTCCCGTGGAACACGGCTAATGTCAACCCTGATCACGTGAAATGCGGATAAGGTCAACCCCTGACTCCGTGAAATGAGGATAAAGTCAACCCCCTGACGCCGTGAAATGCGGATAAGGTCAACCCCTGACTCCGTGAAATGCGGATAAAGTCAACCTCCTGACCCCGTGAAATGCGGATAAGGTCAATCCCTGACTCCATGAAATGCGGATAAAGTCAACCCCCTGACCCCATGAAATGCGGATAAAGTCAACCCCCCTGACCCCGTGAAATGCGGATAAGGTCAACCCCCTGACTCCGTGAAATGCGGATAAGGTCACCCCCTGACCCAGTGAAATGCGGATAAGGTCAATCTCTGACTACGTGAAATGCGGATAAAGTCAACCCCCTGACCCCGTGAAATGCGGATAAGGTCAACCCCTGACTCCGTGAAATGCGGATAAAGTCAACCCCCTGACCCCGTGAAATGCGGATAAGGTCAACCCCCTGACCCCGTGAAATGCGGATAAGGTCAACCCCTGACTCCGTGAAATACAGATAAAGTCAACCCTCGACTTCCCCGTCAAAGCAATTCTTTGATTCGGGAGCAAGTCAACTCATCAATCACTTACGGGTCCTCTCGACTTGTAAGGAGGAAAATTCTCTCGGGAGATCCTTACGACTCTCAAGAGAAAATGCACTTAAGAATCCTCACGATTCCTAAGGAGAAACCACACCTGTGAGATCCTCTCGACTCGTAGGGAGAAAAGTCTTTATGAGACCCTCACGGCTCATAAAGTTGAAAAGTCTTAGGTGGCAGATCCTAACCCTACCTCCCAAGCCATCATTGCCTCGCAGAAAGGTCAAGGTAGATTTTCTACAGGCCACACTCTCCTAAGTCAAATATCGACAAGAAAGGAAACAATCACTTACAAGTCCTCTCAGCTTGTAAGGAAGAAAATTCTCTCGGGAGATCTTTACGACTCTCAAGAGAAAACACACTTAGGAATCCTCACGATTCCTAAGGAAAAAATACACCTACGAGATCCTCTCAACCTGTAGGGAGAAAATTCTTTATGAGACCCTCACGGCTCATAAAATTGAAAAGTCTTAGGCAGCAGACTTGAACCTGTTTCCTAAGCCATCGTTACCTTGAAAATAGTCCAAGATGGACCGTCACTCACTATCTACCGGCCACACTTGCTAAAATCACATGGCAACGACACAGCAAAGAGAAGAAAGCAACGGTAGAACAAAAAAAATGTGTATCTTTTATTCATGAATTCAATGGAGTACAAGTTGAATCATATGAAAGAATAAAAAACGGATACATGTTATTTAAAGATTACAAGTGTTCAATCTATGCAAAACGGCTACTAAGAAAGAAGCGTTCTTAATAAGTCAGTAAGTTGCTCGCGCACTCCTTTCAGTGCCTTCTCGTGATTAGCCGCCGCGGCCAGCTCCGCTTCAATTCGAGCCCTTTGCTGCAAGCATGATGAAATCTTCTCATCGATTTCCCGTTGGGCAGCTTCGTGACTCTGTGTAACCCGCTCACTGGAGTCGAGCTTCTACCTCAATGCCAGCCCATCCGAAATACATCGCTGCAAATTGTCGAAGATGGCTCTCAGTTGCGCGGCATTCGCTTCAACTTGGGCGGGCAGCTGGGCGGATTCACCTGAAGCTTCCTTGCGTACCTTCCGCCTTAAGGTCGCTTATTGTTCAAAATGGCAGAGGAAGGACACGCTTTGCTCAACCCACGCAGCCCGCTGAGAGTTCAAAGCCAGAATCTCAGGAGCAGGACGCCTAATCTCAAGCTCATGCAGGCAGGCCTCAATCTTCCTGCAGTGGTTAACCCAAGACTCAATGACGCCCTCGTTATGAAAGTTCACAAGCGTCGCCAACATTGGATTAACCTCGGCAACAAAATCTACGGCGAATGTGGGGGCCTCCGCGTCAAGCTCCTCAATGTATTCACTCAACACACGCAGACTGGTCACAACGCCTTTTGAAGATGGACGTCTAGAAAAGGGCCTTGCCGGCATTATGATGCGAGACTCGAACGGAGCTGGAGTCGGTGCGATCGCTGCAAAACAAATCACAGTCAGATGACGACTCAAGAAATAAAGAAGATACGTGAACAATAGAGTCTAATATACCGGCTGCAACAGGGGGCAGAGCTAGGAGTACCGATGGCGCGACGATACCCTCGTCCCCTCCTTCAATTTGTAAGGCTACAAGTAATGCAAAGAAGAATTAGCAATAACATGGCTTCCCGTTAAAGGAAAGAAAAGACTTCGGTTAGAAAAGATACTCACCGACACCGATGGGCGGACTAATCTCCGACTGGAAGGAGAAGTGAGGGTTCAGCACTTGATACAGATGATCAAAGAGAACTCCTGCAAGATTACGATAATACATGGTCAGTACACGAAAGATGTTTTCCCCGATTTAAATTGATCACAAACCCATACCTTCCAGCAGTTGAGAAGATATAAGAGGAGGCGAAGAGGCAACGACTGTCAGAGCGGCAACTGGTAGTGCTTCTTCAGGTGTCGCAACCTCAGCGCTCGCCACACCTACATTCAAAAGGAACAAAATGTCATCAGAAAGGATTGCAAAATAAAAAGAATGCAGCGACCCGAGACCTACCAGACAGGTCATCAGCCAGAACTGTGACGGGAGCATCGCCAAGCATCACGACTTCTTCGATCTCATTTGGGGGGATGGTTTCGCCGCCCGTAGCTTCGTCCCCTGATTCCACGAGAGCCGTCGTGACACTTGCGATGCCAGGCGATGGCAGGGAACCACAAGCGGAAAGAGCGGCAATGGGAGCAGTCCCGGACTCCTGTGAAAGAGTAGCCGCTTCAGGCTCAGTGGTTGCCTTCATCTCACCCGCCACCTCCTCACCAAGACTTGGCCCTGCAGGGTAAGATATATGAGAATCTGAAAATCAAATTTTGACAAAAGGACCCAGTGTTACGTTATCTTGGGACGGCTTTTCAATTGCCTCTCGAGCCGCGCGTACCGCCTATCTATGAGCAATAGACAGGACGGCCGAGACATCCTCTGAAGAAGCAGGGACGGGAGAAGCAACGCTCGAGCCTGCACCTACGGCCAAGGCGACATGACGTTCTCTTGTCGCACTCCTCCTGCGCTTCCTTTCTTCCTGGGCCGTGAGAGCTGATCTTCTTAGGACATCCATCAAGGAGACATCATCGTACGCACCAGGAGCTACCTCTGGAGCCGATATGGCATCCGTCATCGGTTGCTTAAGAGAAGCCTCTTTTGGTAATACTGCAGAAGCTGGGACTTCGGTAGCCGGTTTTGAAAGCGTTTCCGCACCGCCCTGCGAAGTCAGCACTGCACTCAGGATAACCTGAGTCGAGGTAGTCCCTGCAATAAGAGGGAAAAGAAGAGTTAGTTTACCCATAAAAACGAGAATGAAGGCGTGGTGAGCCGAAATGTACCGATGCTTAAGGAAGCACGAAGCCTTTCCTCCTCCTCAAAAGTCTTGAGAGAAGCTGTGAGAGCCTCTTCAGTGGAGATGCCTGTTGAAGAAGAAGTGTCAGTCAAGGCATGATAATAAAAATGTAACATCGAAAAGATACGACTGAAGTCTACCTGACTGTGCAAGGATGACCAGTCCTGCTTGGTGGCTAGCTAATCGTTCGGAAGCTGCAATAGCAGCCTCGAGGTCGGTATCATCCGGCGCCATGAATAAGCCTCCGTTGGTCCCATATTCGCTTAGACCCTCGCTATAAGGAGCATGAGGCTCCTGGCTGAGTATAACGTCTACAGAAAGAATCGACTTCTTCTTCTTCTTCTTCGAGTGAGTACCGGCCGCCGGTAACACGAGCTTGCGTTTAACGGGCAACTTTGGGCGGCGAGTTCCAATCTCCGCACCCAAGACGGACTCAGAAGACGCCACATCTGGCCCTTCAACGGGAGCACGGGGTATCGGTAGCTCAGGCATATCACGTGGCGCCACAGCCGCAGCATCTTCCCTCAAGGGAGGACGGATAATGGTCTGTTGCTTCAAAGGAATAGCGGGGTTACCATCCGGCGCTGCACCCTTGCGATCAAGCAGCAATCTCTTTTCCTCTCTAATGGCGGCGCCCATCGAATGTTGATACCACACCACATACACATTCAGGGCCTTTGGAACGCAGCTCGATTCACTAATGAAAAAGTTGGACCCTGTGTTTAGGCGCATAAAATGATGCAGCGCTCTCCGGATACCCTCTTCAGTGGGAGCCGGTTCTGCCAAGAAAACCTCAAGCGGGACGCCCTGATTATAGCTTAACTGCTGGGCGAAATGATGCGGGTTATATCTCATAAACAACGCCAAATCATTCTGCCTAAATACGAGAAAGCCCGGCCTGATGGAGTATAAATGAAGAATCTCCCGAGCTTTCAAGACAGAGGCCCCGTCTTTAAAAATGTCCTGCAATAGCAACACCGTTTTCACGGATTCCTGGCCGACGGTCAAAATTTTATCGGTGAAGGACATACCATCTCCAACCGTGTGTGGACGAAGGAGCAAACCCCTAGCTTCCCGCGGTGTCGGATTTAGGATGGATGTGTCGACTAGCCGCATGATTCGAGCGAAATTACATCTATCATAAAAGGAAGGCCTTCTATGGATACCAAAGACGCCATGCACGTGCAACTTGAGCCACGAGGTGAAACAATGCATTGAGAAGTTGGTAGGCTGCACCCCTGGCTCAGTAGTATCCACTGCCAAGCTGAGGCCGTGATACAAATGGGCTAACCCAGCGATCCCGACGGCCACTTGTATCCCAGTAACCATTCGGTGAGCTGGATAAAAAAAACGGATGGCCTCATATAGCGAGGGTGCATCGGAAGCGCAAACCAGCTCAGCCATAACCCGAGAAACCCCAAAAAGAACGTTTCTTCGTCAATCCCAGGAACTGCCATCTCTGCAAAAGGGACGACCGGGGTGCCGAGGATAAAGAAATTCTTCTGATCCGCCTCCGCCGTCGGCAAGTTACCCAAACCTAAGCCAAAAGGATCATCAAGTTTGGCGAACTTCGCGTCTTCCTTCGACAGTACTTCTGTATGGAGAAAACGGGCGATAAAATCGGTGAGATTAACCCCGCGGCCTCCGGATTCGAGAAAGAGGCTCTCATAGATATTCAACACCTTTATCAAACTTGGGAATTGGTGTTGAACGGCGTTCTCTAGGGTGAGATCCATTACCACTGATTTGGTGGCAAAAATATACTCATCCGGAGGAAGCAGCTCCTCGTAATGTTCTCCCCTAACCGGTAAACCAGAGACCTCGGCAAATTCCTCTAAAGAAACGGAGACTTCTCGATCCAATAAGAGGAAGGTATGGGTCGGAATGTTCCACTGCTCCAAAAATGCATTGACTCACCATGTAGGAGGTGCGGAATACTGGAACAAAGAAGCATAGATTGCAGGGTACAATCCGAGCCTTAGCAGCTATGACTTCTTCGCCGATAAGATGTATCGGGCCCACTGCAGATATCCGGCTGGGTGACGAGGAGTTAGTCCTATGTTGTATGGCTGTCCCCAAGGGCATGACTCGCCCTGACATATGCGCTGCCCTAGAGTGTCCAAAACCACCGGCGACTGCACGGGTATTGCGGCCATAAAAGGCTGAAGGAGACCCTCTGAAGTCCAATTCACCTCCTCCACAGTATAGTTTATCGGGGTGCATCTGCATAAGGGATCGCCGAAATAGGATCTGAAGGTGTCGCGCAAGAAAAGCTCCGCCGACCCCTGATGATTTGGTTATACCATGTTCCCCATAGATGAAGATTCTTGTGCTCCAGGTCATGGTCTTTGATTAGCGCAAAAACCTCTCGGTCTACGGGCGCTTCGGGGAATCCGCCTTCCGAACGGACGAACGGGAAGGAAGTGTCGAAAGACATAGTACCTGCGCGGAAAAGAACAAATTTTCAGCTGCCAATGCTACAGTTTAAGATCTGTCACTAGGTACTTTAAATCTGTACCACACTGCAAGGCAGTGAAAAGGGACCATAGGGGACCCACATAATCTAGATGACAGTTCATCATTAATAAAACAGTCTCATCATTTGATGAGACTGTCATTAAATGAGGAAATCCTCAATTAATTCTCATTCAATGAGAACCCCTCGGGCAGAGGAGTAAATCTCCCCTTGAGAGCAGTGCTCTGTGATAGAATGACACCTGTCAGATTCTAATGATGAAGGAGTAAAATTCCTCAAGAAAATTCTAAGAGCCTTGCTCTGTAAAAATGATGGAATAACCCATTAGAGAACTTAAAGTAAAGTTTTAATGGAATAAAATTCTATGATCTTCAAGATCCATGAACTAACTCTTAAGAGTTCTTTATGAAAGATTAACAAATCTATATGATTTGAAAAGAAGAGCAAAGCTATGTTAATGAGTTAAGAAACCCCAAGAAAGATCTCTTTCGATCTATGATTCCAAGAGAGCAAAGCTCTGTTAATAAACCCCTAAAAAAAGGTTTTCTTTAGATCGAAGATCTATGAAGATCAAAGCTCTGTTAATGGGTGAAACCCTAGATTCTTAAATAATCCTTTAAAAGATATAATTTTTAACTAAACATTTGACAGAGTTATGTGTTTAAGAGAGATTCTCGGAAACAGGGAGCTATGCTCTAAAAGAGAAATTGATTCTCAGAAAACAAGAAAGAAGATGAACAGAAATCATCTCGAGGGCCAAGGGTCCTATTTATAGGCGCTGAGAGCCGTTTCAACTTCTGAGTTGATTTAAGGGCAGAGATGCTGCCACCGCTGCACTCACGTGTGGGCCACATAAGCGCAACGGTGGGGGGCATTTGTTTCCCCCAATCAGAGCAAAGCTCTGTTCAAAATTTCAAATTTTGAAATGAAGCAGCGTTTCATAGTAGCGCCAGCGCTGAGAGAGTCAAAGACTCTGAGGCAGCGCTCACGTGCAAAGCACATGAGCGCTAGCGCTAAGAGCACTGCACTCTAAGCAGCGCACTATGTGCAAAGCACGTAAGCCCTAGCGCTAAGAGCACTGCACTCTAAGCAGCGCACCACATGCAAAGAACGGGAGCGCCAGCGCTGGAACTAAATGTTCCGAACCGTTGGATCAAAGATCCAACGCACACGATTAAAAATCATCAATTAAAAAATTCTGTTAAGGAAAGATTCCTCAAAATCTTTCCAAACAAAAAGATTGTGCTCTTTAAATCAAAGCACCGTTGGATCAATGATCCAAAGGTGATTAAAAATCACTAAAATATAGAATAAATTCTGTGTGGAAAAAGATTTACCAATCTTGTTAAAAATAAGGAGCCTGCCTTCTGTAAATCAGAAGCCCTTGGATTAAAAATCTAACGAGGGGAAAATCCCCAAATCAATTGGAAAAAAGATCTCCTTAACCGATTGAACAAATCAGCCTTGCCCTATATAAAGGCCCCAAGACTTCAAGTCTAATATAGAGGAACCCCCCTATAAACTTTGAGAAATCTCAGAAAGAAGAGCAAGCTCTCGGAAGAAGAAGATTTTCTTCAAGGTAAAAAGAACAGGAAGACAAAATCGTCTCGTATAAAAGAAGAATTTACTTTTGTTTTCTAAGATCATAGATCTATAAGACCAAGGTCTTTCACAAAGAGATCAAAGGATCTCATCATCAAAGAATAAGAAGAAGAACATAATTCTTCTCACAGATCATACATCTATAAGAATAAGGTTTTTTTTTACAAAATAGATCATGAACATCTCATTATAAAAGAAGGGGGAGAATAATTCAATTCTCTTAGGATCATAGATCTATAAAGGCAAAGACTTTCACCAAAATAAGAGATTGAAACATCTCCTTTAAAAATAAGAACTTTGTTCTTAGAATCTTGAGACAAAGTCTCTTATAAGCGAGAATTTATTTTCTCAGATCATAAAACAGATCAAATAGCGCTTTGCGCTCATAAACTAGCGCTTTGCGCTCTTGGACTGGCGCTCAGAGCCAAGCGCACCACGTGCTCCTCACGTGTGCGCCACTGATCAAATAACGCTTTGCGCTCATAAACTAGCGCTTTGCACTCTTGGACTGGCGCACAGCGCCAAGCGCACCACGTGCTCCTCACGTGTGCACCACTGAACAAATAGCGCTTTGCGCTCATAAACTGGCACAATGCACCCTTTATCTGGCGCTTAGCGCCAAGTGCGCCGCGTGCTCCTCACGTGTGCGCTACCCAGCAGAAGTGCTCTGCGCTCTTTGACTGGCGCAAAGCGCCAAGCGCACCACGTGCTCCTCACGTGTGCGCTAAAAGAACATAAATTGTTCTATAAATAAAACCCAGAGCTATGATGAATGCACGACATTCAATAAAAGACAAAATTATTATCAGAACTCAAATCAGTGCTCAGCATTGTCAAATGTTTAACATTTTAGCTGAGTGGGCCGAGCCCAAGTTGGCCATAAACCCCTCATTCAAATTAATTGAGCTCATATGCTCATAAATCCCAGATCTTAGTCCCAATTGGACTACAGATCTCCCAACCAAAATTGGTTCAAGGGTACATCTCTTCACTCCTCTGATATTTGTCGTTGTAATCCTTCAACACGTTCAGAGAGGTGACGGGTCCCGACAACCAGATGTTCCATGGACTGTGGGGTCCTTAAACTCATGGACTATGATGTCCTTAACCTTGGACTGCGGGGTCCTTAAACCCATGGACTATGATGTCCTTAACCTTGGACTCTGAGGTCTTTAAACCTATGGACTATGATGTCCTTAACCTTGGACTGTGAGGTCCTTAAACTCATGGACTATGATGTGCTTAACCTTGGACTGTGGGGTCCTTAAGCCCATGGACTATGATGTCCTTAACCTGGACCGTAATGTCCTTAAACTAATTATGGATCGCAAAGTTCCTAAACTAAAACAATAGAGCCCAAATGCTCTTTTGTTGGATCTAAATGATTGTGTTAGGTTGATCTTAGTCTAAAATTAGACTAACGTATCCTTAACAAATCGTTAAGTTGATCTTAGTCTAAAATTAGACTAACATATCCTTAAAAATGTTTAAGTTAATATTAGTCTCAAATGAGACTAACGCATTCTTAAACCCAACCCCAAACCCAAATCTAAGAAAATACGGATTTGGACTAATCCACGCCCTACGGGAGACAACATAAATTAGTCTCCGTATACAATCCACGGGAAACCAAAAATAAAACAAACACACATGACACGAAGTGACCATCTGGAGAAGGAGAAAGTGGTTACCGTGATGCGGTAGCGTAATTAACTGCAGGGGCTTGCGCCTGCAGGGAAGACCGTCCCCACAATAAAAAACCCCCTCAAATGAGGGGGAATCTGATGAAGTCTGCTACATCGGCCGCATCTGTCTAAACCTTCGATACACGGTGCCATAAATCAACTTGGCATATTCAGAGAGGTGGACGGATAAAACCAAATAGCATCTGCCCCCAAATTCAGTCCGGACGTCCCGACGTCCCGGTCGCGTCTTTCGGCGGAGAACAGGAAATATATAATAATCGCTCCAGGCGTGATAAATGCAACATTACAAATAAGTAATAAGTATTACAAATCAATGCAGATAATCTAGGAGCCCTGGGTTTCCTTTAAGCCACAAGTGAAACCCAACGTTCCCATAGTCGTGTGGATAGCCTGTGCAATAAAAACCTAGACCCCTACGAGCGCGGCAAGTTACCCGCCAAAACCAGAAGCGAGGCAGCCCCTTCAACAAAGTGAATGGGCCATCCAGCACTTCACAGAATCCGATAACTTGAGCACCTCTCCTTGGGTCAACCTGTACCCCCAACGAGTGCGGCGAATAGCCCGCCAATTCTAGAGTGAGGCCCCCTCCTTCTCAACACCATGAGATGTGGACCCGTTGCCCTCCAAAACCCGGCTATTCATGCACTCTATCGTGGGGTAATCCTTGTACAGAAAAGAAAAATATGTACAATGGTGACATCGACCTCAACCCGTTCGTGCCCCAAACAAATAATATACAAACAGACAGTGACGCGAGTCTACAAGTCGGACGCTCGGCCCGCGATATCAAATATACAAATGAAACTAAACTGTACTATCATTGCAACCAAGCTATCCACCACGACGATTCTGCAACAACACAGCACAACACAGAACATCAACGTGAATGTCACGTTCGCAAACCCGTCTAAAAGAACTATAGCAATTAGACAAGTTGTACCACTCTAATGACATTCACGGTCGCAGATAGTAATGCATGTACTGTAAACTTTAAACAATATTAGAAATATCGAGTTCGAAATAACCCCAAACAACTAGATAAATCCATATCAAAACTGGGCTAAACTAGCAATACCAATAAACCAATATTCCAGAGTCTAAACCACAACCCAAATACGAAACCCAAAATCTAATTCTTAGCCGGCCAGCTTGGATTTTGGCCAATGTGGCCTGTCCCATAAGTGAATTAGGGGCTCGTGTTTGGTGTGTGCTTTAGTAGTCACTTAGGCAGTCTTCTGCAGTTGCTAAAATAATTTTAGAAGACCAATAAAATTTCGACAGAGAATGGAATATCGTTGGTATTGATTTGGAGTTGTTTCGGTTTTGATAGTTTAATATCGTCTAAACCAACTAGTATGTGGTTAATGGGTTGGCTCTGATACTATGCAAGGTTACAGCAGCGCCCCGGCCATTAATCCGTGCCCAAACATGGAACAAAAACTTTTAAAAACCGGTGCTAACGGAACCCTAATCGACGGATCGTACCATTAACCCTATACTAGTTCACTGTAAATAGTTTAGAGAGGTTATACCGATCGATCCATGTCCTTCAGTCTTCAACCTCTGTCCCAAGCTCCTTGCGGCTGCCTCGATGAAGTTCGGTCTCCGGTCTCCCTTGTCGAAGACGATCCACATCAAGGATTAGTAATACGGGCTCCTGCCTCAAAACCAAAGCAACTCGGGTATCTAGTTTGCTAGCCTAGATACCCAAGATGAAGTAGAGATAGTGTGTGAATATGTTGTCTCAATACACACCCAAGGATTCTCAACTCATGAGATGGTATGGGTGGAGGTTAAAGAAGAAGCCATGTGAAGAAAAATTGTGAGCTCAAGAATTTTGGCCAAGTCAAGAAAAGAATGTGTGCTCTGTTGTTTCTTGAGTTGAGTTGTGTTATATTTTGTGGTGAGCTACTAAAGAAATTCCTATGCACAAAATATCAGCAGCCCATCCCTCACAAAATATCTCACAACTCACCAAGAACCATCAATGCACCATGACCCACCATATGAGTCACCAAGTGCATGCACCAAGAGTTAATGCACACCAATGACTCATACCAATGAGTAACGAATTGCCCATGCTACAAAGAATTAGCCAAAATTCCATGACTCACATTTCTTACCAATAAACATTTAAATCAAAATGTTTAACACAAATGAAATGGCAACCCTAAAGTAATCTTGTAACGAATTACAAGAATACCCCTCATCCGTATATACATACCTACATCCATATTCCGACTGAATACGAATATAACGAGACGAAAATAATCTAACAATATAACACTAGGATCCAGCTTAAACCAAAGCCCACTAGTATTATCCGTCCGATCATGATCCGTGCACTAGTGCATGAATATGATCGAACCCTGCCTAAAACCATACGGCCTCCACAACGTTTCGCCCGAACCAGGGAAACCCTCTGTGTGGAACTCTAAAGACTTCTCAATACTCTGGCAGTGCGTTTAACCACAAGCACGTCAGTGGCACTAGTTGTATGTAACGGCTACCCAGGTATTGAACGAAAGGGAGGCCGACGAGCAAACTCATCCTGAAACCCTACTAAGCCTGACAGTCACAATATCCGTACAGTCCGGTCCGCTCATCTATGAGTATCGCATATCGAGTCTAGGGGGGTGGATAAAGTCAGACCCCTAATAACTTGACATTTAGTGTCGGTATGAAGCCTATCACCAACTGAGAAACTACTGATCCGAATCAGTAATTCTCGTCTACCCCGGCCGAGAATTTCTGGTGATGGCCACCCGTGCACACCGCGACATCAACCCCCAATATACCGGGAGAGACGAATCCCCTGACGATCCGTTCACTGCTTCCATGTGGCTCGGGACTGTACCCTACTAAAACCTGTTTGCATGACTCCTTTGAGCCGTGGTAGGGTAGTAATCAAAGCACAGTGGGAACTCACACAAGACAAATGACGATCTCAGGTCGATAGACTAACCTGTACACATGTCACCAGGGAACTGCCATCTGACAATAGGTATAATACCAACTAGCATGTTTCCAGAGAGTCCGTCCGGTGTACTCATAACCCAATGAGCATCTGTATACATCTTAGGTGAACCAACTAACACCAATGGCTTGTGAGACCAGCCACCGCCCCTCTTCGGGGTCACGATCCGTATACACTAGTCTACTCTTGGAGTATCGATGCCTAGTCTCAAAACTCCTATGACTAAGGACACTTTAAGGATGTGCTTATAGACCACCCAACTCTCACGTATATGATCGCCATCATACTGCTGGTAGTCAAGCAAGAATCCTATGGGCTATATCAATACGTAATAGTGATCTGTAATGTCACCTGAAGCATGTACACGATGATAAAGACAAACCAGATAGCATACTATCATTTCGAGTAAGACTTTTCTACCGGTATAGGTCCTCCCTCAATCATTGAAATCACGTGCCTGCGATCCAATAATTGACTTGAGGGCACTATAGCCAACAATATCTCAATGACTCATCTTTGGGCGTTCGATGGGGTTTGAAGTAGTCTATGAAGACTTCTCTCCAATCCTCAGCCTTTTCTTTGTCCTCTATTTAGAAGACTGCTTTTTCAGTCACTTCCTTTCCTTCAGACGACTCTGTTAAATCTTCCAAAGATATTTCTGCTAGCGTAAGAATCCGGCGACTTTGCACAACGATCCTTGCGTCATCGAGGTTTTCGTCAACCAGTTCCTTAGCAAGCTTGGCTAATGCATCTGCCTTGCTATTTTCCGCATGCAGTATACTTTTCAGGCTGTAGGAGGGGATTTGTGTCAGCAGTTGCTGCACTCTCTTACCATATTTTGTCAACTCTGATTTGCACGTCTGATAGTCACCATTTACTTAGCTAACGACCAGCTGGGAGTCTCTATATATGAGGAGGTTTTCGATTCTCATATCGACAGCGATCTCAAGACCCCCTATCAAAGCTTCATATTAAGCCCCGTTGTTTGTTGTTGGTTCCGTTAAGGAAAGGGCGAAACGCATTATCCCTCCTTATGGAGTCACGAAGATGAGGTCCACCCCGACTTTGATTATAGGGATGTTATGCTTCCGCTTCTTCATGAAAGATGTTCCATCAAAATAGAGTTCCCATTGGACATTATTTTCTTCCTTCTCCCCTTCGATTGTGTCGAATGCGTGTTCGTCTGGTAATTCACAAATTAAGGGAGAATCGGCTGGTATCGGATGCTCAACGAGAAAGTTGGCGATGGCATGACCTTTCATTGCTTTGAGGGGTCGATACGTTATTGAGAATTCCATCAAGAGAAGGGCCCATTTGGCAATCCTTCCTGTTAGTATGGCTCTTGACATCAAATATTTGAGAGGATCCACCTTTGATATTGTAAGTCCACGTTGCTCACCCCGGTTCTTACAGGGAGGCGGAAATGGCGAAAAACAATGATTTTGGCGCAAGGCAACATGGACTAAAAGTCGGATCTTTGCTAAACTAGAAACTAGTAAGCACTAAGAGGTTTTAGCTACTATGCTGTAGAAAGTATACCTCACGGAACCGGTCCTTCGGGTCTTCATCCTGCTGTCCCACTCGTCCATCCAAGCTCCAAGCATCGATCCGGACCTTGGGCACCTCCGCGGCCTTCTTGAGTCGAAGACGATCCACCCGAGAGTTGTACACTAAGCTTCGCCTCAAGCCAAGGCAACTAGGGCAAAGAGATTGCTAATCTAAATGCCTTAGGTTGTGTAGAAGAGAAAGATGGAAGTGTTTGTCTATGTGGATTCTTTTTCTCTCAACACATGAGATCAAAAGAAGAGATCAAGAGGAGGAAGAAGAAGGAGAAAGTTTGCAACCATGGAGCTTTTCTTTTCTTCTCATTTCAAGAGAGAGAATGAGAAGAGAATAATGAAAAGATTAAACCCAAATGAAATGAACCATGGTTGCAATAATACACAATAATCATCATTACTAATCCTATCATGAAAGACTTGATGGCACATTGAATTGACCATTATCATAACACAAGAAATAAAAAGAAAATGAAAGAAGAGTTTGGATCTCTCTTGAAGGTCAATGGTCAACACGGTCAACGGGTCAACAAAGTCAAGAGAGATCTAAGTGGTCAAATGGTCAATGCAATTAGCCATCACTAATCTATCACTAAAAGGATTAGTAAACAATGTCTCCGGCTCACAACGGTTTTGACCAAACGAATTGTCAAAACCCTAATGAGTGTGCCACATTACGGTTTTAGCCGAACCAACTGCAAAAAACCCTAATGGGGCACCTCCTCCTTTATCGCTCCTCAAAACTGTGCATACACACCTGCATCCGCATTCCGTAGAATGCGAATGCACAGAAGACAAAATAAATCCATCTGTGCAATACCAGGATCTGGCTTAAACCAAAGCCCACTAGTATTGCCTGCCCGAACAGCATACGCACACAAGTGCACGTAAGTGATCGTAGCCCTACCGTAAAACCATACGGCCTATACACGTTTCGCTCAGTGCAGGGAAACTCTCTGTGTGGGACTCTAAAGACTCGACACTACGCTGGCAGTGGGTTTAACCACAGACCGCAAGCGGCACTAGCTGTACGTAACGGTCCCCAGGTAGATGTCGATAAGAAGGCCGATGAGGTAAACCCATCCGAACTCCTACTGGCCTGTATGTGACAATCTCCGTACAGTCCGGTCTGTTCGTCTGATACATCGCATGGCGGGCCTAGGGGGGCGGTGAACGTCAGTCCCCTAATAGCGGTACAAGTCGTGTCGGAGTGTAGCCCAGAACACCCTGAGATAACACTGGAAACCTACCAGTATATCTCGCTTGCCCTGGCCAGGGACTACTTGTGTAATGGCTCTCCTAGACACAGTGCGATGTCAACCCCCAATACCGGGAGAGACGAATCCTGTCTAACCGTCACTGCCTCCAAGTGCTTCGGGACTGCACCCAACTACTACCTGTTTGCACGACTCCTTTGAGCCGTGGTAGGGTAGTAATCTAAGTACAGTGGGAACACACTCGAGGCGAAGTGACAGTGTCAAGTCGGCGGACTAAGCTGTACTCATGTCACCTGGGAACTGATAACTGACGATAGGTATAATACCAACCAACAGTTCCCGACGAGTCCTGTCCAGTGTACTCGTAACCTAACGAGCACCCGCATACTATCTCAAGTACGACGTACTGACGGCTGTGGGACAGACCGTCTCCCCCGCTGGGATGAGAAGCGCATGCGCTAGTCTACTCCGGAGTATCGATGCCCTGTCTCGATAGTCCAATGACTAGGGACCTGTATAAGGATGTGCTTATGGATTATCCATCCCCCACGAGTGTGAGCGCCATCACAACGCTGGTAATCAAGCAAAATCCTAAGGGCTCTACTAATATGTATATAAGCGATATGCTAAAAGAAACACATGCACATATTGAAGTAGAGACAAACCAAGTAGCATACTACCATTTTGAGCAAGATTGTCTATACAACTGTGAATATCCCAAGCTTCCATTAAGTAATATACAAGCTAGTATGATATAGTAATGGCCTCTAGGGCATATACACTAACAATCTCCCACTTGCACTAAGGCCATGTACTGGCGTATCGAAGACCTATCATCTCGATCAGCCGCTCGAACTGAGTCTGGGGTAGGGCCTTCGTGAGTGGATCTGCAGTGTTATTCTCCGTATTTACTCTCTTCACCTCGATCTCCCGGCGATCTACGATCTCCCTGATCAGGTGGTACCGCCTCAAAATGTGCCTGGACTTCTGATGGGACCTGGGTTCCTTCGCTAAAGCTATAGCTCCGTTGTTGTCGCAATACAGCGGTATTGGATCAACAATGGTAGGAACCACCTGAAGCTCCGTGAGGAACTTCTTCATCCAGACAGCTTCCTTTGCGGCATCGCAAGCAGCTATGTACTCCGCTTCCATAGTTGAGTCTGCAACGGTCTCCTACTTGGAACTCTTCCAGCAAACCGCCCCTCCATTGAGGGTAAAGACATAACCCGACATGGACTTGGAGTCATCCTTGTCACTCTGGAAGCTGGAGTCAGCAAAGGCCTCAAGCTGGAGGTCTTTTCCGCCATACACCAAGAACATCTCCTTAGTCCTTCTCAGGTACTTGAGAATGTTCTTTACCGCTATCCAGTGTTTCTCCCCTGGGTTCGACTGATACCGGCTTACAACGCTCAATGCGTATGCTACATCTGGTCTGGTACACAACATCGCATACATTATAGAGCCTACCGCAGAAGCGTAGGGTATAATAGACATGCGATCCCTTTCCAAATCAGTCTTGGGAGACATCTCTTTGGAGAGGGTGATCCCGTGACAAGCCGGTAGATTACCGCGCTTGGAATCTTCCATACTGAACCTTTTCAGTATGGTGTCGATGTACCTTGACTGTGAAAGTCCCAACATCCTCTTAGATCTATTACGATAGATCTGGATCCCCAGAATGTAGTTGGCATCGCCCAGGTCCTTCATGGAGAACCTCTGCGACAAGAATCCTTTGACTGATTGTAGCATAGGAATATCATTTCCTATTAGGAGAATGTCGTCCACGTACAAGACGAGGAATACCACAGTTCTCCCTACAATCTTACTGTAAATGCATGGTTCATCTGGGTTTTTGATAAAGTCGAATTCTTTGACAGTATCATCAAAGCAGATGTTCCAACTCCGCGATGCCTGCTTAAGTCCATAAATGGACTTGAGCAACTTGCACACTCTACCGCTGCTCCCACTCTGAATGAATCCCTCCGGCTGATCCATATAGACGCACTCTTCCAAATTACCATTTAGGAAAGCCGTCTTTACGTCCATCTGCCAGATTTCATAATCGTGGAAGGCAGCAATGGCAAGAAGGATCCGAATGGATTTCAGCATAGCCACTGGAGAAAAGGTCTCGTCATAGTCCAAACCAGGTCTTTGACGAAAATCCTTTGCAACAAGTCTAGCTTTATAGGTCTCAACCTGCCCATCTACACCAATCATCTTTCTGAAGATCCATTTGCAGCCTACGGGTTTTACCCCTTCTGGAGCAAAGTCCAAAGTCCAAACTTTGTTGGTGTACATAGACTCCATCTCGGCCCACATTGCATCCAGCCATTTTACCGAGTCCCCGCTCTGAATGGCTTGCTGGAAGCTAGTAGGCTCACCATAATCCATAGTGCAATCCTCTCTATCCCCGTCAATGAGAAAACCGTAGTATCTCTCGGGCGGATGAGACTGCCTACTACTCCTGCGGAGTGGCGTAGGAATGTCCTGTTCTTTCGAACCCTCTGGTTCTACTAAGCTTTCAGTAATAGTTCGTGGTTCTGGAATTTCTTCCAGTTCTATTGCGCTCCCCTTATCTGATTTTCTAAAAACTCAGTTTCCAAGAAGCGGGTATGGCGAGAAACAAAAACCTTTTGTTCCTCTGCGTAATAGAAAAGATACCCCTTGGAGTTCTTTGGGTATCCCACAAACTTACACTGTACCGAACGTGCCTCGAGCTTGTCCGCATGCTGCTTTTTTTACAAAAGCTGGACACCCCCATGTCTTAAAGTGTTTAAGACTGGGTTTCTTCCCACTCCACATCTGATATGGTGTGGTAGGCACTGACTTAGTAGGAACTTGGTTTAAAAGATATGCAGCTGTTTCTAGTGCATAACTCCAGAAGGATCGCGGCAACTCAGCCTTACTCATCATGGAACGAACCATATCCAATAGGGTTCGATTCCGTCTTTCCGATACACCGTTGTGTTGTGGTGTGTATGGAGGAGTAAGCTGAGAGAGAATTCCATTCTCTTTTAAGAAGCCCAGAAACTCGGCACTCAAGTATTCACCACCTCGATCAGATCTCAGTGTCTTGATGCTTTTGCCTGTTTGTTTTTCAACTTCATTCTTGTATTCCCAAAATTTCTCAAAGGCTTCGGATTTGTGCTTCATCAAGAAGACATGCCCAAACCTAGAGAAATCATCTGTGAAAGTAATGAAGTATGAATAACCACTTCGCGCATGTGTAGACATTGGACCACACACATCACTGTGTATGAGTCCCAAAAGCTCGCTCGCTCTTTCTCCGTGTCCAGTGAACGGAGTCTTTGTCATCTTTCCCATGAGACAAGATTCACAAGTGGCATAAGACTGGTACTCGAATGGATCCAAGTATCCTTCTTTATGTAACTTTGTCAACCGTGTCTCATTAATGTGACCCAGTCTACAATGCCATAAGAAAGCTTGATTTAGTTCCGGAGACTTTCTTTTAAGTGTGTTCTGGACACTGAAGACCTGAGCTTGATTCAAAACGTATATACCGTATTTCAATGTACCTGACCCAATCAGCACTTGATTTAGGTGGATGTTTACTACATCGTTTACAAAAGTAAAATCATATCCTTCCTTAGAAAGTAAGGATACAGATATGACGTTACAAGTCGCACCTGGTACATAAAAACAGTCACGCAGAATCAATATCTGCCCAGTTGTCAGTCCTAGATGATATTCCCCTACGGATTCAGCATGCATGCTCATTCCGTTAGCAACCCTGAGAGTCATATCACCTTTCCTGATAACCCTACGGTTTCTCAAAGCCTGTAACGAATTACAGATATGAGATCCTGATCCGGTATCCAATACCCAGGAAGTAGGGTTAACTGACATACAGTTCTCTATTACAAACACACCCGAAGCCGAAACCACAACATGCTTCGAATTCTGGCTACTGGCTTTACAAGCCCTGCAATCCTTCTGCCCATGTTCATTCCCGTAACAATAGGAACATCCCTCTTTTACTACATCTGTTCCTGAAACTTCTGCCCTTCCCTTTCTTTCAACTTCCCTAGTTTCCTTTAGGGTGGTAGGTAGAGGCTGTTGAACTAAGTCAGCATCTGACCCGTTCTTCAACGTGGTCTTCAGGTCCGAGAGCTCAAAAGAGCTGGTCTCTGTAAGGACGTTGCCCCCTACAGATGACCCGATAGCCAACCTCGCTGGAAGCAATTCGTTCGAGGTCTCATATCTTGCGATACGAGATTGCTCTCCATATAAAACTTTGTTATGGAGGAAGATAGAAGCTGAGTCCATCTTCTCGTGTTGCCTCTGGTATATACCATCAACTAAGGCTAACACGAGGCACTTGGCTTTCGCACAGTCTTCTTCCGATGTCCTACGGATATGAATATCCGCGACAGGGGAAGCTGGTCCTGAGACGGCAGGGGTTGGATCAGTCAAGAGGTGTCCCAGCTTGTCATGGGCAATGGACATCTGGACAGACCTTTGCCAGTCATAACAGTCAGATTCAGTCATTTTATTATCTAGATGTAACCTAGGTGCGGTCACTGGGTCGCTGCAATTAAGAGAGAGAGAAGAAAACACTCAGCATGATGCTCTTGCAAGTTTAGATTGGTTTTTAATTTATCTAAACAGGATGGCTCCCACTGTCTCTCGAATCCCTCCCCAAACCATAAAGGAAGGATTAGTCAGGATCAATCTCACCGTACAATACTTGCTTAACCGTTCAGCCAGGCCAGTGTCGGTACTTCGAGGGAGGTTTTCCAACGCTTTCGCGAAGTTCCTTAATTAAGTAACCTCTTTTCCCTGTGGGCGTAGCCCCGCTAACACCTTTCTAGACACCTACTTGGTTTATAACATTGATCGTTAAGTGAGAGTTTTCCCGAGGAGTAGCATATACTCACAGTAGGATCGGGATCTAAATATCATCGCGTGATAAAACCGAAGGAATCCTACCAGAATCATCACACTCCAAATGGTATGCAGTGATAGCAAGTTTCAGTACTTTTGAAACTCCCGATGTGGATTTTTGCCCCATGCTCTTATGACCTTGACTAAGGCCAACAAATCATAAGTCACATGTCAAGTTCTACCCGTCGTTGTCCAGGTTAATTTGAACCCACCCGTATATACCCTTGACTATGGCCAACAAAGCAATACGACTGTCCCAAACCAACGCATTCTATCTATGCAACATATGAATACCCACCAGCTACCAAACACTGTGCCTTGACTAAGGCCAACAAACACAGCTTGACTACTGTTGAATATTCATATGAAACGACGGAGGGCTACGGATGGTTTTGGCGAAACCGTGAACGTAGTGAACTTGATATAGTCGATGGAACGAGATAGCTTTTAAAAGGAGTGGTTCAAGCTCCGCGTTTAAAATGCTTGTTTTTGAAAAGAACCGAGTGGTTTTCAAAGTGTTCCAACGACTTTTACTTGGTTTATTTTCTTGCATTAGTTCTTTTAATGCGTCCCATCATTTAATCCTACCATTGCAGAAAACAACCAAAATATGACGTACGCTTATGCCATTCGCATTCGCCACGGGGCCCCGTCATCACCCGTTAGGTTACTTAACTAACGACAGAGCGGGGGCTGGGCTAGCGCGGCTGAAAAACATAAGCAACGCCTAAATAGTTATTATATATAGATATATAGCAATGATAGACATTACAGATCACAGATGAACACTTTGGATATACTAGGAATCCGCGATTCGTTCGAGCCTGCAATGAAAAACGGATTACACGGTCGCGATGAATAGCCAAACCCCACCCTAGACGCCTACGGGTGCGGCAAACTACCCGCCAAGTACCCGAAGCGAAGCAACCTCCCTCAACACCGTGAGTAGGCCACTCGGCACTTCGAGATACCCGGTAGTTTGTGCACCCCACCTTGGGTCTATCCTAGGAGCAAAAACAGTAAAAAGAAATTATACAATGACGGCTACAACCCGGACCCGGTTGTGCGGCCATACAAATAATATTACATCAATTTACAACTTTTATAATGAATGAAAGAAAAAGAAACACTCATCTCACACCCATTCCCGGCTATTCATCCGCGACAATCCACCGAGTTCATATACACAAACCATCAACATTACAGATCACAGATATGTATAACCCCCACTAATCGACGTATAGCGATTAGCGGATGTTGAATACATATATCACATCACAGATAATATCCATTAGCCAAAGAGTACGGAATATCGATCAAAATACGGATTTTTAGCCACCCGAAAAGTCAATTTGCTCTCTGGAAATTCTGGGTGGGAAAAACATGCATTAAAAATCCCAAAACATCCAAACTAAAACACTGCACAAAACCCGATCCAGTGTCGAGTCAAAACGGCGGCGGAACCGCGGCAATGAGCATGTCATTGCCGCGGAACCGCGGTCGTTTGATCGAATCACTGGATCGTTTTTCTGCAGTGTTTTCACAAAACCCTGAGACGATTTTTGAAGTATGATTTTTTAATTTTAGAGCAGAAAAAAAATCAACAGAAAGTTGTGGTTTTGCGGATGTGTTTTGCGACTTTTTTCCGATCGATATTCTTAACACTTTGCTAACTTACTAGTTTATGTTTAGCTAGGCTTTGATACCACTGTAAGTCCACGTTGCTCACCCCGGTTCTTACAGGGAGGCGGAAACGGCGAAAAACAATGATTTTGGCGCAAGGCAACATGGACTAAAAGTCGGATCTTTGCTAAACTAGAAACTAGTAAGCACTAAGAGGTTTTAGCTACTATGCTGTAGAAAGTATACCTCACGGAACCGGTCCTTCGGGTCTTCATCCCGCTGTCCCACTCGTCCATCCAAGCTCCAAGCGTCGATCCGGACCTTGGGCACCTCCGCGGCCTTCTTGAGTCGAAGACGATCCACCCGAGAGTTGTACACTAAGCTTCGCCTCAAGCCAAGGCAACTAGGGCAAAGAGATTGCTAATCTAAATGCCTTAGGTTGTGTAGAAGAGAAAGATGGAAGTGTTTGTCTATGTGGATTCTTTTTCTCTCAACACATGAGATCAAAAGAAGAGATCAAGAGGAGGAAGAAGAAGGAGAAAGTTTGCAACCATGGAGCTTTTCTTTTCTTCTCATTTCAAGAGAGAGAATGAGAAGAGAATAATGAAAAGATTAAACCCAAATGAAATGAACCATGGTTGCAATAATACACAATAATCATCATTACTAATCCTATCATGAAAGGCTTGATGGCACATTGAATTGACCATTATCATAACACAAGAAATAAAAAGAAAATGAAAGAAGAGTGTGGATCTCTCTTGAAGGTCAATGGGCAACACGGTCAACGGGTCAACAAAGTCAAGAGAGATCTAAGCGGTCAAATGGTCAATGCAATTAGCCATCACTAATCTATCACTAAAAGGATTAGTAAACAATGTCTCCGGCTCACAACGATTTTGACCAAACGAATTGTCAAAACCCTAATGAGTGTGCCACATTACGGTTTTAGCCGAACCAACTGCAAAAAACCCTAATGGGGCACCTCCTCCTTTATCGCTCCTCAAAACTGTGCATACACACCTGCATCCGCATTCCGTAGAATGCGAATGCACAGAAGACAAAACAAATCCATCTGTGCAATACCAGGATCTGGCTTAAACCAAAGCCCACTAGTATTGCCTGCCCGAACAGCATACGCACATAAGTGCACGTAAGTGATCGTAGCCCTACCGTAAAACCATACGGCCTCTACACGTTTCGCTCAGTGCAGGGAAACTCTCTGTGTGGGACTCTAAAGACTCGACACTACGCTGGCAGTGGGTTTAACCACAGACCGCAAGCGGCACTAGCTGTACGTAACGGTCCCCAGGTAGATGTCGATAAGAAGGCCGATGAGGTAAACCCATCCGAACTCCTACTGAGCCTGTATGTGACAATCTCCGTACAGTCCGGTCTGTTCGTCTGATATATCGCATGGCGGGCCTAGGGGGCGGTGAACGTCAGTCCCCTAATAGCGGTACAAGTCGTGTCGGAGTGTAGCCCAGAACACCCTGAGATAACACTGGAAACCTACCAGTATATCTCGCTTGCCCTGGCCAGGGACTACTTGTGTAATGGCTCTCCTAGACACAGCGCGATGTCAATCCCCAATACCGGGAGAGACGAATCCTGTCTAACCGTCACTGCCTCCAAGTGCTTCGGGACTGCACCCAACTACTACCTGTTTGCACGACTCCTTTGAGCTGTGGTAGGGTAGTAATCTAAGTACATTGGGAACACACTCGAGGCGAAGTGACAGTGTCAAGTCGGCGGACTAAGCTGTACTCATGTCATCTGGGAACTGATAACTGACGATAGGTATAATACCAACCAATAGTTCCCGACGAGTCCTGTCTAGTGTACTCGTAACCTAACGAGCACCCGCATACTATCTCAAGTACGACGTACTGACGGCTGTGGGACAGACCGTCTCCCCCGCTGGGATGAGAAGTGCATGCGCTAGTCTACTCCGGAGTATCGATGCCCTGTCTCGATAGTCCAATGACTAGGGACCTGTATAAGGATGTGCTTATGGATTATCCATCCCCCACGAGTGTGAGCGCCATCACAACGCTGGTAATCAAGCAAAATCCTAAGGGCTCTACTAATATGTATATAAGCGATATGCTAAAAGAAACACATGCACATATTGAAGTAGAGACAAACCAAGTAGCATACTACCATTTTGAGCAAGATTGTCTATACAACTGTGAATATCCCAAGCTTCCATTAAGTAATATACAAGCTAGTATGATACAGTAATGGCCTCTAGGGCATATACACTAACAGATATAAGATGGACCTCATGTGCTAAGGCATAGTTCCTGAGCTTCGTTATCGTGAAGATCAGTGCTAGACCATGCTTTTCGATGGGGGAGTAGTTGTTTTCTGCCCCCAGGAGAACTCGACTCAAATAATAAAGAGCTCTCTCCTTTCCCTGATCGTTCTCCTGTACCCATAGCGCGCCTAGAGAGCCTTCAAGGGCCGTTGTGTAAAGGATAATGGGCTTTCCTTTGACCAGAGCGGTCAGTACCGGCGGGTTCGGCAGGTATTTCTTGATTTCGTCCAGTGCACTTTGGCATTTACAATCCCAAAAGAATGGGGTCCCCTTCTTCATTAGATGGCTGTAGGGACGGCATTTGCCAGAGAGGTTGGCTATGAACTGCCGGATATACGAGAGTTTTTCTTAGAGAGACCGCAGTTGTTTGAGAGTTCTTTGCGTGGGCATTTCTTTAATCGCCTTGATCTTTGATGAGTCTATTTCGATGCCTCGGTGTATTATGATGAATCCTAGGAATTTGCCTAAGGAGATTCCAAACGCGCATTTCAGAGAATTCATCTTTAAATTGTATTTCCGAAGACGCTGGAACACTATGTTCAGATGTTCCCAGTGTTCCTCATACGATTTCTTTTCACCACAAGGTCGTCAATATAGCATTTGATAATCTCATGTATTAGGTCATCGAAGATCTTCGTCATGGCCCTCTGGTAGGTAGCGTCTGCGTTCTTCAAACCGAAGGGTATCACCTTATAGCAGAATATGCCTAGTGGAGTTTGGAAAGCGGTGTGCTTTTGATCTTCAGGATGCATTTTTATTTGATTTTAGCCTGAAGATCCATCCATGAAGGAGAAAACCTTATGAGTGGATGTGTTATCAATCATCAGCTCGGTAACAGGTGCTGGAAAGTCATCCTTCGGACAAGCTTTGTTGAGCTCCCGAAAGTCCACGCAGATGTGCGTTGTTCCATTTTTCTTCATCACTGGAACAATGTTGGCAATCCAATTGGGATACTGAACTTCTTAGATAAAGCCAGAGTCAATTAGTTTCTTGATTTCGGTATTGATACTCATCTCAAGTTCGAGTCGTATTCTTCTTGGGGCATGTTTGACTGGCTTAACATCCGCCGATATTGCCAGCTTATGTACCGCTAATTCTGGATCTAGTCCCTGCATCTCGGAATAATTCCATACAAAGCAGTCTTTATATTGCATGAGTACATTTTTTAGAGTAGCCGCCTGCTTTTTAAACAGCAGCTCACTGACGAACGTTGGCTTTGAATCATTTACCGTTCCCAAGTCAATTTTCATTAGATTGTCCGCCGTGGTGTGTATCTCATCTTCCAGCTCTTTTGACGCCGGTGGAAACACTGAGATCACCTCCTCCCCGTCCTCATTTGTGAAGCACTTAAAGAAGTCATCCATATTCTCGTGCCCTCCCTCCTTTGAGAGTGTTATCATGTGGCAATTACGAGTTCGCTTCCATTCTTGGTGTTGAGCTAGTCCTACCTTCACGATATAGGTTCTTTTTGGCTCATGCTTTTGCGGTGGGGTCACCCTGCCTTTTTGATATTGGTCTTCGACCCGGTCTTTAAAGGTAAAGCAGTCTTCAAGGGGATGACCTATTGCTCGGTGATAGGAGCAATAATCCGGATGATGGACCTCGTTTATTTGTTCGGGATGCCGAGACTCCGGAAGCGTCATCATTTGATGCTTCATGACAAGGTCGAATATTTTCCTTGTCTTGTCTCGGGGAAAAGAGTATTTCCGACCCATCTTCTTCAAAAAAGACGGATTCCAGCTGACTTTTTCTCGATTGCATGATTTCTTGGATCCGCTTTGCTGTTTTAGAACGTCATTCTCGTTCTTCACCTTGTTGTTGCCTCTGCGTCGGACCTTTTCCTTGCCACGAGAGCGCACAGCGGGTCGAGGGTGAAGGGCACCATAGTCTTCTCTTTCCCCAGACTGCTGAGTGAGATGCTGCATCCTGTCCTTCTCGTAAATGGCCATTTTGCGGCTGTGGTCATCCCAAACCTTCTGACCGGCTTCTCTCATTAACTTGTCAATTTGTTCTTCGAATGATGGACTTGGCATTCTTACGGCGGGATGTCGCTCTGGTTTAATATCAGCGCTAACTGAAAAAGCATTCCTTTCTCCACCGAAGTTATTTATGACAAGGAAGCCATGGAATCGCTCTTGTTTCCTGGACCGAACGTATCCAAGCCCAGTCGTCTCCATCTTCCCGTTGGGCATCTTTCGCTGAGTTTCGGGGATGTCCCAAATCTTGTTGTAGAACCGGGCTTGTCGAACGGTTTGCTTGAAGGGTACGCCTTAGCATATTAATAGCCTTTTCAATCCCTCTGCGTAATATCTAGGCAGACGGATTGGTTGAAGTCTATCAAGCGCAAGTTCGGCACTATGCCAGACTTCTTTCTCCATTTTGGTTTCCGTAGACTGATAGAAGAGGATTGCCTTTTCACCTCGTCGCTTAGGAGGGACGTAGAAGGCCTGCAGGTCTTGCACGCCTTATGTATCGAGCGCATCAAGTTCCTTGTAATGCTGCTGCGGAACCATGGTAATTTGTAAACTCTAATCAGCTCCAGTGATGGTTTGTACTGACGGGCGAACGGAGAATACGGCGTTGGCCTCACCTTCAGAGTCACTGCCAAAGACCAAAATAGGAGTAGATGGTCCTGGCCTGTTGCCTTAGGGTTGCCTCGAGTAGACTATTTCTTCATCTTACTCGGTATCGCTCCTAAAGACCGGGATAGTGACGACGGCTCTTTGTTGGTTCTCCGGTTTACGACATCTTTCTGTGTCTTCGAAGTCTGGCAGGAAGTAGTTGGCATCTTTGTTCCCCTCCGAATGGCGGCGCGACGAGAGACGTCTTGCCTGAGATTCGGGGCAGATGCTATTTGGTTTTATCCGTCCACCTCTCCGAAGATGCCAAGTTGATTTATGGCACAGTGTATCGGAGGTTTAGAAGGATGCGGCCGATGTAGCAGACTTCGTCAGATTCCCCCTCGTCTGAGGGGTTTTTGATTGTGGGGACGCTCTTCCCTGCAGGCGCAAGCCCCTGCAGTTAATTACGCTACCGTATCGCAGTAACAACTTTCTCCTTCTCCAGAATTTCACTTCGTGTCGTGGGTGTTTGTTTTGTTTGTGGTTGCCCGTGGATTGTATACGGAGACTAATTTATGTTGTTGCCCGTAGGACGTGGATTAGTCCAAATCCGTATTTTCTTAGATTTGGGTTTAGGGTTTTGGTTTAAGGATACGTTAGCCATATTTGAGGCTAAGATCAACTTAAACGTTTGTTAAGGATACGTTAGTCCAATTTGAGACTTAAGATCAACTTAACGGGATAGTTTAGATCCGACAAAAGAGCATTTGGGCTCTATTGTTCCAGTTTAAGGGCATAGTGGTGCATTGCCAGTTTAGGGACATGGTGGTCCATCTCCAGTTTAGGGACATGGTGGTCCAACATTCCCATTTTGGGGACGAATATTGGTTTAAGGACGTATTAGTCCATGAGTTTAAGGACCCCACAGTCCGTATTACCAGTTTACGGACATGGTGGTCCAGCATTCCCATTTTGGGGACGAATATTGGTTTAAGAACGCATTAGTCCATGGGTTTAAGGACCCCACAGTCCGTATTAGTGTGTGGTTGTCGGGACCCGTCACCTCTCTGACGACGTTGAAGGATTACAATGACAAATATCAGAGGAGTTCAGAGATGTACCCTTGAACCGGATGTAAATTGATTTGAGAGAGCAGTTATGCTCAGTTCAATTTGATTTGAGGACTTATGGCCATAATTAGGTTAAGTCCAGTTGAAAATGTTCAATATTTTATTTGTATTTAGCCTATTAGGCCTTTACTTGGGCTCTGCCCTTTTTAATAATGCACTGCATTTTTTTTATTTGGTCTGATAGATCTTTTAATTGGGCTCTGCCCTTTTTTTTTAAATAATGCATTGCATTTTTATTGGGTCTGATAGACCTTTTAATTGGGCTCTGCCCTTAATAATGCACCGCATTAAATGTTCTGACAGTGCCCCACGTGGCCTATCAGGCGCTTTGCGCCAATTGAGGAGCGCAAGGCGCAAATTCATGTGGAGGTGACACGTGTCACGCTCTGGTGAGCGCAAGTCTGTTTGCGCAGTGCGCTGCGCCAGTGCGCTGCTGACACGTGGCGCGCTCTGGTGACTTGCGACAAACCAAGAGAGCAGTGCTCCGTTTTTAGAAGCGCAGGGCGCAGTTGTTCTGTGATTGACACGTGGCGCTCTCTGGTGGCTTGCGCCAATCCAATAAGCGCAACAGTGCAAATTTCAAAAGTGCAAGGCACTGTTTAATATCTTGATCAAATTTAGATCAAGAAAACAAGTTTTTTCTTTTTCCAGAGAGGTTCTGCCTCAAATTTCAAGAACCAGTGGTTCATCAAAAGGCAATGCCTTTATATAGATCAAAAGATCTAGTCATGAAGTAGATTACTTCTTTATTATTATTTTTTATTAATGATCTTGATCTTGTTCTTAGATCATTGATCTTTTTAGAAGAAATTCTTCTTTTTTTCAAAGGTTTTACCTTTTTCTTTCCCTCTGAGTTTCTTCTCAAAGTTTTTTTAAGAGCTCTGTATCTCTCTCTCTTGATGTCAATGTCTTTTAGACTTGGAGTCTAGGGTCTTTATATAGGGCCAATTAGTTTGTTAGGTTGGTTACAGAGATCTTTCTCTGGTTGATTTGGGGATATTTCCCCACCGTTGGATCTTTGATCCTAGGGCTTCTGTTTTACAGAAAATATTTTTCTTATTTTTAACAAGATTGGAAAGATCTTTCTGGAATTTTAATTCTGTTTTAGTGCTGGCACAGTTGGCACAAGCGCACCTGCGCTTGACACGTGTCGCGCAGCGCAGAGCGCAGCACAATTGCGCGAGCGCAACTGCGCTGACACGTGTCGCGGAGCATAGAGCGCAGCGCAACTGCGTGGACACGTGTCGCGCAGCGCAGAGCGCAGTGCAACTGCTCCGACACGTGTCGCGCAGCGCAGAGCGCAAGTCAGCTGAAGCATTGCTTCCTTTATTAAAATTTGAATTTTAAATAGAGCCTTGCTCTGATTGGGTGCGCTGCCTTGGGCGCTGCGCTCCTTGCGCTGGCGTGTCTAATTTTGACACGTGGCGCTCTGCGCGCAGCGCAAAAGATCTGAAGCGTTACTTCACCTTTTGAATTTGAAATTCAAACAGAGCTTTGCTCTGATTGGGGGAACCAAATGCCCCCCACCGTTGCGCTCACGTGGCGCACACGTGAGTGCAGCGATGGCAAGATCCTAGCCGTTGGATCAACTCAGGAGTTGAAGGGGCGCACAAGCGCCTATAAATAGGACCCTTGGTCCTTAACAGATGATTATCATCTTCAATATTTTTAGTTTTCAAAGCCTTGCTCTTGCTTTTAAGAACTTCAGAGCCTTACTCTTGTTTTTCAAGAATTTCAGAGTTAAAACTCTAGAAAAATCTTAGGTAAAATTTAACTTAACTTAAATTAAATTTAATTTAATTAATAGAGCCTTGCTCTCATAGATCTTTTGATCTAAAGAAAACCTCTTTAGGGTTTCATAAACAGAGCCTTGCTCTCAAGAATTTGTTTCAGGGTTCTTAACCCATGAACAGAGATTTGCTCTCGGACAAAATATAGATCTTTTGATCTAAAGATGATGAACTCTGAAGAGTTTTCATGGATCTTTAAGATCCCAAATTTTTAATTTTAATTTTTTTAGGAATTAATTTTCTTTTGATAGATTTTTCCATCATTATTACAGAGCCAGGCTCTTTAAGGAATTTTATTCCCTTGAGACCAGAGTTTGACAAGTGTCACACTGTAACAGAGCTTTGCTTTGAAAGGGGAGATTTTCTCCTTGTCTCTGGGGATTTTTCATTTAATGAGAGTATTCTTTTGGGGATCTTCTCATTAATTGACAGTCTCATCCAATGATTGGGCTGTCTTATTAACTGACACATTGTCATCTAGATTTTGTGGGTCTCCCTTTGGTCCCTTATCTACTGCATTGCAATATGGTATAAATTTTAAAATGCCAAGCGTTGGAATTACAACACTGACAGCTGATTTCTGTCCCTTCACAGGAAACATGTCTGCTGATCTGTCATTCCCGTTCTTCCGCTCAGAGGGAGGTTTCCCTGAGGCGCCAGTGGACCGAAAGGTTCTCGCTCTGATTAAGGATCACGACCCGGAGCATAAGAACCTTCATCTGTGGGGCAGATGGTATAATGAAATCATTAAGGGTCGCCGAAGCTTCTCCTGTGCGACGCCTTCAGAGCCAATCTCGTCGATCCCGTATGCGGATGCACCCCCGGTGAACTATGCCGTGGAGGTTGTGAATTGGAACTCGGAGGATCTTCTCCAGCCTTCGATTGCTGCTATTCCCGTGCAGCCGCCGCCGGCCGTGGACATTCTGGGGCGACGCATATGCCAGGGTGAGGCGCGCCCTTGTGGACAGGCTTATAATCTCGGATTGACCCCTCGACAATCGGCCGGATATTTGCAATGGGCGAGGTATATCTTGTCAGCGAAGAAGACGCATCTGATGAAGATCGGTTTGTACCCTGCCGTCTATGCCTCGCTTTTTGAGTACCCTGCTCCTCCAACGTGGTGGGTTAAGGCGTTCGTGGACCAATGGAACATCCAACTCATACTTTTCTCTTGACGGACAGGGAAGTCTCCATCCCCCTGGAAGAATTTGCTGAGATATCCGGTCTGCCGGTGAGGGGGAGCATTATGAAGAGTTACTTCCTCTAGATGAGTATATCTTCGCCACCAAGCCGCTGGTAATGGGCCTGACGCCGGAGAATGCTATTCGGCACCAGTTTCCGAGTCTGGTGAGGGTGCTGAATATATATGAGGATCTCTACTTGGAATCAGGAATCCGGGGAGTTAGTGTTGCAGATTTTATTGCCCGCTTTCTTCGACCGGAGATTCTATCGCAATGGAATGAAAAGTTCGCCAAGCTCGACGACCCCTTCGGCTTTGGCTTAGATCACCTACCAGCATTGGAGGATGACCAAAAGGGTTTTTACCTTCCTGATGCTGCCATCATGCCCTTATCAGAAATCGCCGCCCCGGGCATTGACGAAGAGACCTTCTTCCTCGGGTTTCTGGGATTATGGCTGTCCTGTTTCACGCTTCCCATGCACCCACGCTACATTAGGCCGTCCGTCTTCTACCCAGTGCACCAGATGGTGGCTGGTATACAATTGTCGATCGGAATCACCGGGCTGGCTCACCTGTATCATGGATTAAGCGTGGCGGCGGACGCAAATGAACCCGGGGTGCAACCCGCCAATTTCCCGATGCACTATTTTACTTCATGGATGGAACTGCATGTGCTTGGAGTATTCAGGATTCATAAGAGCCCCTCCTTTTATGAGAAGTGCAGACTCTCGAGAGTCATGCGGTTAGTCGGCGCTTCTATTGTGAATCCATCTCCGCGGGAGGCTAGGGGGTTGCTTCTCCGTCCGCACATGGTCGGAGTGAGAATTTCTTTCCAAGATAAGGTGATGACCATTGGCCCGGATACCTCCAAGACAGTGTTGGCGCTGTGCGATATTTTCAAAGATGGGGCCTCCGTATTGAAAGCCCAGGAGATCCTGCACTTATACTCCATCCGGTCGGGCTTTCTGGTGTTTAGGCAGGATGATAAGGCGCTCTCCATGAGGTACAACCCTAATCGGTTCTCCCAGCAACTAGGCTACAACCAGGGGGTCCCATTGGAGGCATTTTTTGAAGAGCCCGCGGCCACCAGGGAGGGGATACGGAGTGCGTTACACCACTTTATGTGGCTGAACACGGGCTCCTACTTCTTTATCAGTGAGTCGAGCTGCATCCCACGGGTACTCAACGTGTACATGGCTTGGTACGCGCACGCAATGGGTGCAGTCATCCGTGAAGAGAAGCGCATGTTGGTTGACCGCAAGGGTGCGCCTCCCGGCAGCGACCGCAAGGCTCCCCTGAAGCCAGGGACCCCTGTCTTTGCTCCGTTGAGGGATGCTGGAGCTGAGCCACCGCGCGTGCTGAGCCCTCCGCGCGTATTGCCTCGTGCTACCACGGACGTGCCCCCAGCGCCCCGTGCTCCAGTGGAGGCGGTGAATGTAGTTTCGCCCGAGTCTGGCATGGGCCCGGACATCGGGACTCGCCGTCCTAAGGTGCCCGCAAAGCGCAAGTTGATCTTAGGTGCACCCGGGGCTCGCTTGCAGAAGAGGAAGAAGAAGTTTGTTCTTTCTTTTGACGCTGTCCTTGGCCTAGAGCCTCAGGCCCTTCTCACCGAAGGCTTACGCGAATACGGGAGCAATGAGGGTTTCTCGGTAGATCCAGCAGATACTGATATGGCGGCCGCCATCGCGACTTCTGAGCGATCGGCAAGGCTCGAAACGTAGTTGGCTAAACTTGCTCAGTCAGGTAATCATTGGTTGCACTCTTCGTCATTTCATCGTACTTTTATCATTGTCTTTGACTAATGCTATCCCTCTTTTTTTTTAAAACAGGCGTTTCTACCGAAGAAGCCATCGCTGCTTCCTTGAAAACCTTCCAAGAGGAGGAAAGGAAACGCGCTCAATCGGGCGTTGGTATGTCTCGGCTCACTGAGTCTTTATTCCCCTTTTTATCGCCAATCTAATCTTTTCTTTGTCTTTTTGCAGGGGCCGCGGGATCTTCTGCGCAAGCCGATGCGGGAACTCTTCCTGGGCCAGCTACTAAAGTCTCGGCCTCTTCGGGGCTGCCGTGAGAGACCCGACTCGAAAAGCTGATGAGGGATGCCTTGAAGGCTCTGGAGGCAACTCTGAACGCGGACGAAGACACCTTGATGAAGGAAGCTTCGAAGAGGTCCGTCGTGACGGCCCGGGAGGAGAGGAAGCGCTTGAGGCGCGAGGCGAAGGAGCGCAGAGCTGCTTTGGCCGTAGGAGCGGGCCCAAGCGCCGTTCCTCGTGCTGCTACTGCTTCGGAAGAGTCTCCGGTCGCCTTGTCCACTACTCATAGGCGGGCGGTGCGTGCAGCTCGGGGGCCAACGATCAATCCACCTCAGGTAATGCGTTTTTCAAGACTTTTGTTGTAAGAATTGTAAACCTATCGGTTCTTATATATCTTGTCCTGCAGGGCCGATTCCAACTGAAGGAGTGGTGGAAACCGTCGAGCCAGAGGGGACGGTGGAGAAGGTAGTAGTCGAAACCGAGCCGACGGTAGGCGGTGCGGCCGTAGTCGCCAGGCCTGAGCTAGGGGCTGACGAAACTATGCCCGAGAAGGTTGTCGATGCCGAGCCCGAGGTAGCGGCAAATAAGACGGCTGCTATAACCGAGCCTGGGCCAGTCACGGATGGAGCGGCTGAGACTGACGACCTTATGGCAACGGTGGACGAGACGGCCGCGACCGCTGAGCCCGAGGGAGTAGCGGGTGAGACGGGCATGATTCCCGAGGACAAGCCGACCGCTCTTTCTCAAGAGTCTGGCAATGCTCCGATCATTGCTCTCCCCGTCTACGGTCCTCCGCCGTCTCCTGGCCTCGCGAGCACAACGACGGCTCCCGTAGAGTCTGGTGATGAGGCGACGGGAGGTGAACCCGTGTCAATGGAGGAGGGAGATGCCTCCGTTTCGGCTGGTGACTCATCAGGTAAATTTTGGGTTACCGTCCTTTTCTTTACTCTGTAACTTTTCTGACAGCGCTTATCTTGTTTCTAACGCAGGCGCGGCCAGTGTTGATGCCCCATTGCTCGAGGGAGCGCCGTCAGCTACTGCCTTGACGGTGGCCACCTCTATACCTTCTCTCGCACCGTCGCAAATGCTGGAAGGTATGGATTCGTGACTCATCAATCTTACCTTTACCGCATAATTTATGTACTGATGTCGTACTATTGCGTCTCTGCAGGAGTGCTTTTTGATCACCTTTACCAGGTGCTGCACCCACACTTCTCCTTCCCATCGAAGCTTGCTTCCTCCAGTGGTGCTGGTGAGTATAGTTTTCAATTAACGCCCTTTCTTTTTCCGATAATGGAATTATTTCTGATGCTTCCTTGCCCTGACTGCAGTGCTACAGATCGAAGAAGGAGATAAGGGACCGGTTGCGCCACCGGTCCTCCCAGCTTTGCCGCCTGCTGCAGCTGGTATAGTAAACTCCCTCATTGATGACTTTCTTATATTTCTTGAACCGTCATCTGATTGCGTTTTGTTTTTTCAGCTGTCGTTCCGGTTCCAGCCCCTTTCGAGTCTCACATCATAATGCCGGAAGGCCCCTTCTTGTGACGTCCATCTTCAAAGGGTGCTGCGATGAGTTTGGGCATGCTGAGCTGATACGTCGAAGAGCTTGACGCAGACGTTCCCCCATCTACCTCAGATTTCGCTACGGAGGTTAATCCGATGCTGGCGACGCTTGTAAATTTTCATAATGAAGGCGTCAACGAGTCTTGGGTTAATCACTGCAGGGAGATCGAGGCCAGCCTGCATCAGCTGGAGCTTATGCGTCCTGCCTCCAAGGTTTTGGCCACAAGTACTCAACGGGCGGCATGGATCGAGCAGAGCGCTTCTTACTTCCACCATTTGGAACAAGAAGCGGCTTTAAGGCTGAGGGAATGCCAAGAGTCCTCAAGCGAGACTACTCGCCTGCGTGCTGAGGTCGATGCGAACGCTGCCCAGGTGAAGGCCATCTTCGATGGCCTTCTGCAAAGTATTTCTGATGGGCTAACACTGAAGCAGAAGCTTGATGCCGCTGAGCGTGATGCCCAAGGTCACGACGCAGCTCAGCAGGCAATTGAGGAGCAGCTTTCATCATTCCTGCAGCAGCGGGCTCAAGTGGAAGCATAATTGGCGGTGGCGGCCGGTCAGGAGAAGGCATTGAAGGAAGTGTGTGAGCAATTGATGGGGCTATTTAAGACGCTTCCTTCTCAGTAGCTGCTTTTTGTATCAATTATACACTTGTAATCTTTGAATAAAATGTATCCATTCTTTATTCTTTTATACGATTCTCCTTGTACTTAATTGAATTCATGAATAAAGATATACACATTTCCTTTTGCAATGTCTTATGTCATCTCTATGCTTTCTCCCTTCTTCTATTATCAGCATGCTACCTTAGTAAACATGGTTGACAGATGATAGAGCGAGCATCCTGTCTTGGCTTTTTCAAAAGGTGATGATGGCTTAGGAGGCAGGTTCAGATCTGCTGCCTAAGACTTTTCAACTTTATGAGCCGTGAGGGTCTCAAAAAGACTTTTCTCCCTACGGATCGAGAGGATCTCGTAGGTGTATTTTCTCCTTAGGAATCGTGAGGATTCCTAAGTGCGTTTTCTCTTATAAGTCGTAAGGATCTTATAATAGAATTTTCCCTCTTACGAGTCGAGAGGACCCGTAAGCGGTTGTTTCCCTCCTTGTCAAGATTTTGACTTTGGAGAGTGTGACCCGTGTATAGTATGCAATAGACCGTTTTGGACCAACTTACAGGGTCCCAGTGTTTAAGAAACAGGTTTTTTAATCCCCGCTGCCTAAGGCTTTATCTCGCAAGTCGAGACGAATCGAGAAGTTCCCGCGAAGACACTAATTTCCTCATGAGTCGAGACGAATCGAGATGTTTTTGCCAAGGACGCTGATTTCCCTGGGGTTGAAACGAATCGAGGCATTCCTACAAAGACATTGATTTCTCTGCGGGTTGATGCGAATCGAGGTGCTCTCGTCAAGGACGCTAATTTCCCTGAATCGAGGTATTTGCCAAGGACACTGATTTCCTCGGAGTTGAAACGAATCGAGGTATTCCTGCAAAGACACGGGTTTCTCTGCGGGTCGACGCAAATCAAGATGCTCTCATCAAGGACGCTAATTTCCCTGAATCAAGGTATTTGCCAAGGACACTGATTTTCTCGGGGTTGAAACGAATCGAGGTATTCCTGCAAAGACACCGGTTTCTCTACGGGTCGATGCGAATCGAGATGCTCTCATCAAGGACGCTAATTTCCCTGAATCGAGGTATTTGCCAAGGACGCTGATTTCCCTGGGGTTGAAACGAATCGAGGTATTCCTGCAAAGACACTGATTTCTCTGCGGGTCGACGCGAATCGAGATGCTCTCATCAAGGACGCTAATTTCCCTGAATCGAGGTATTTGCCAAGGACGCTGATTTCCCTGGTGTTGAAACGAATCGAGGTATTCCTGCAAAGACACTGGTTTCTCTGCGGGTCGACGCGAATCGAGATGCTCTCATCAAGGACGCTAATTTCCCTGAATCGAGGTATTTGCCAAGGACACTGATTTCCTCAGAGTTGAAACGAATCGAGGCATTCCTGCAAAGACACTGGTTTCTCTGCGGGTCGACGCGAATCGAGATGCTCTCATCAAGGACGCTAATTTCCCTGAATCAAAGTATTTGCCAAGGACACTGATTTCCTCGAAGTTAAAACGAATCGAGGTATTCCTGCAAAGACACTGGTTTCTCTGCGGGTCGACGCGAATCAAGATGCTCTCATCAAGGACGCTAATTTCCCTGAATCGAGGTATTTGCCAAGGATGCTGATTTCCCTGGGGTTGAAATGATCTCTGGTGGTCCTTCAGGTTTTATATGAGTTACCGTCAAGACCCTGAAGTTAGGAATTTGGCCTTCGCTTAGCTTGCTGTGATGTGTCCGAATCCTGTTGGAGGAGGGACGCTGTAGTGACATTTCTTCTGTTGTGTAGAGACGAACGTCGAAGTGGTGATCACTCCACGCTGAGGTGAGATGATCTCTGGTGGTCCTTCAAGTTTTATATGAGTTACCGTCAAGACTTGGCTCCATTTTCTGATGGAGCAAGGGGAGGGAAGATATGTTTCCTTCTGTGTTTTTGCCCCTGGATTGTATACAGGGATTGCTGTGATATCTCCTGTAGGGCATAAATTTCATTATATATATTTTTCATTTTATTTCTTTCCGCGATGCTCTATCATTTCAGCTTTTATATCGCGAAAGTCGCGATTGCCCAATCATTTCGGCTATTTTTCGCGGTGCCCAATCATTTCGGCTATTTATTTTATTTTCACTCGCTGCTTTTTATTGCGAGTTGCCCAATCATTTCGGCTATTTTGCATGCACACACATTTTTTTTTACTTGCTGATTTTTATTTGCAAGTTGCCCCATCATTTCGGCTATTTCGTATGCATGTATGGCTCGCTGATTTTTTTTATCGCGAGTGTGGAACTTGGAATCTGACGCCAATCTCAGCATCAGCATCGCTACAACTGGAATATTGCCAGGAGCGAATCATCATTTGCCATGAAAGGGCTTGGAATTTGATACCGGTTTAGGCATCAGCATCGCTACAACTGGGATATTGCCAGGAGTGAATCAACATTTGCCTCTGTCGATGTCGAACAAATGTGGCTTAGCGAACAGGGTTAGGATCCCGTCGACTAAGGCTTTTGACTTCATGAGCCGTAAGGGTCTCATAAAGGTATTTCTTCCTACAAGTCGTGAGGATCTCGTAGGTGTGTTTTCTCCTTAGGAATTGTGGGGATTCCTAAGTGTATGTTCTCTTATAAGTCGTAAGGATCCTACAAGAGTGTTTTCTCTTTATAAGTCGAGAGGACTTATAAGGGTTGTTCACCATATGGACATATCTCCAGTCACGGGTGGGACTTTGCTGGGAAAATGTTTATTCGCGCCCGTGGATTGTGTACAAGGGTGAGTATTGAGCCACTTGTAGGGAAAAATCGAAGGTTGTGGGGGTTGTTTAAGAAAAGGTTCAGGTCTCTGTAACTTAAGACTTTCAAATCTTATGAGCCGTGAGAGTCCCATAAGAGAGTTCTCCTTACGAGTCGTGAGGATCCCGCAAGTGTAATTTCTCCTTAGGAATCGTGAGGATCCCTAAGTGTGTTGCTCCCTTGTGAGTCGTAAGGATCTCACGCAGGTGGTTTCTCCTTACAAGGTCGAGAGGACCCTATAAGTGTCTTTTAACGAGGTTGCGTCCTTTTGGGTTTTCACAAGACTCGTCGGTAGCCCTGCTGTTTTTACGCACGGAGCCCTTTCGGGTTTTCATCCGTGCCCATTTGGCTTATAGACATACCGTCTTCTTTTTTTTATTCTTTTTTATATTTTTTTTTCTCTAACGAGGTTGCGCCCTTTCAGGTTTTCACAAGACTCGCCGGTAGCCCTGCTGTTCTTACTCATGGAGCCCTTTCGGGTTTTCATCCGTGCCCATTTTGCTTATGGACATACCGTTATTATTAATTTTTTTTTATTTTTTAAAATTCTTTTATATATTTTTTTCTTCTTCGGGATGCTGCTATCTGCCGTAGCTTCTTGACATCTCGGGCAACAGCTAGTTTTAGGACATAGTGGTCCGTTGTTAGTTTAGGGACGTTTCGGTTCGTTAACCAGCTACTACTTATAGAGTTTTGAGCTTAGGAAGATAGCGAGCGGACATAGTCGTCGTCATCTATCATTGACCTAGGCCGTAACTCATTAGGCGTAGTATTTCTTCAGGAAGCGACCGTTTATTGGCCTGAAAGGTCTTTCTCCATGCATATCCATGAGTAGACAGGCTCCACCCTGGTAGACCTTGTCTATGATATACGGGCCTTCATAGTTTGGCTCGAATTTTCCCCGCTTGGCACGATTGGGGATCATAGGTCTTTTGACCACTAGCATGAGTTTGCCTTGGCGGAATGTCCTCTGCCTGGTCAATCTTTCATATGAGCGCGTCATCTTTACTTTATAAGCTTCTAGATTTTGTTGCGCTATGAGCCGGGTTTCATCAAGGGCATCAAGCTCCTCCAGCCGAAGGTGAACATTTTCTTCGTCCGTCAGCTCGTAGTGGACTGCCACTTGTAGAGAGGGTAATTCTATTTCGAGGGGGAGTACTGCTTCTGTACAGAATACCAACGCGTACGGCGTTGTGTTTGTGGCCGTCTTGAACGTAGTTCGATACGCCCAGAGAGCTTCTTGCAGTTTCTCGTGCCAGTCCTTCTTATTTCGGGACACCGTCTTCTTAACGATCTTCGTCAAGGTCTTGTTGAAAGCCTCAGCTAGACCGTTAGCTCAGGGATTATAAACTGAGGAATATCTCCAGTCTATGTTGTGCTGTTGTGCGAAGCGGCTGATTTTGTGGCTTCTGTAGGCTGGCCCGTTATCGGAGATGATCCGTCTCGGAGTTCCAAACCGATAAATGACGTGCGTCTTGAAGAAATGGATGATATTCTCCGTCTTCACTTCCCTCAGCGGTACTGCTTCTGCCCATTTGGAGAAGTAGTCAGTTGTCGCCAAAATGAATCGATGTCCCCTGGACGACGCTGGTTCGATGGGGCCGATTATGTCAGTTCCCCACATCTCGAACGGCCAGCTAGCCACCGTTGGATGTAGTGGATTTGGATGCTGATGGATGAAGTCCCCATGGATCTGGCATGAGTGGCATTGCTTCGCATACTCGAGGCAGTCCTGAATCATCGTGGGTCAATAATAACCCATCCGTTTAATCTTTAACTTCATTTTCAGGCTTGCTTGGTGAGAACCGCAGAGTTCGTCATGAACTTCTTGGACGACTCTTTTTGCCTCTTCAGGTCCCAGACATCTCAACCACAGGGAATCAAACGATCTCTTATACAAAGTATCGTTGACGAAGGCGAAAGACAGAGCTCGTTTCATAAGCTGATGTCTTGAGGACGCATCTTCAGGTGTTCGACGGGATTTGAAGTAGTCTATAAAGACTTCTCTCCAATCCTCAGCCTTTTCCTGGTCTTTTACTTGCAGGGCCGTCTTCTTGGTCACTTCCTTTTCCTCGGATGATTCCGGAGATATTTCCGACGGTGCGAGGACTCGACGGCTTTGTATCACGATCCTTACGTCATCGAGGTTCTCGTCGGCTAGCTCTGTAGCGAGCTTGGCTAACGCGTCCGCTTTGATATTTTCCCTACGCGGTATGCTTTCCAAAGTGTGGGAAGAAATTTGGGTCAACAGTTGTTGCACTTTTTCGCCGTACTTCACCAACTCTGGTTTGCACGTTTGGTAGTCGCCGTTTACTTGACTAACGACCAATTGGGAGTCCCCGTATATGATGAGGTTCTCAATCCCCATGTCGAGGGAGATCTTAAGGCCGGCTATCAAAGCCTCGTATTCGGCTTCATTGTTCGTCCTCGGCTCTATTAAGGAGAAGGCAAAGCGCATTATCCGTCCTTGTGGAGTTACGAAGATGAGGCATACCCCCGATTTAATTATAGGGGTGCTTCGCTTGCGCTTCTTTACGGAAGACGCTCCATCAAAATAAAGTTCCCATCGGTTACCACCACCGTCGATTGCATCGAATGCGTGCTCGTCTGGCAGTTCGCAATTCAAAGGGGAGTCGGCCGGTATCGGATGCTCAGCGAGAAAGTCGGCGATGGCCTGGCCTTTTACTGCCTTAAGGGGTCGATAAGTTATTGAGAACTCCATCAAGAGCAAGGCCCATTTAGCGAGTCTCCCCGTCAATATAGCCTTTGACATCAAATATTTGAGGGGGTCCACCTTCGATATAAGACGGACTTCATGCGCCAACGCATAGTGCCGGAGTTTCGTTACCGCGAAGATTAACGCCAGGCAGTGTTTTTCAATAGGGGAGTAGTTTCTTTCTGCCTCCAGGAGAACTCGACTTAAGTAATAAAGAGCTTTTTCTTTCCCTTGGTCGTTCTCTTGCGTCCATAATGCGTCTAAGGAACCTTCAAGGGCGGTTGTATAAAGAATGAGAGGCTTTCCCTTGACCGGAGTAGCCAGCACTGGTGGGTTGTGCAGATATCGCTTGATCTCGTCCAGCGCGCTTTGACATTTGTGATCCCAGATGAACGGGGTTCCCTTCTTCATCAAGTGACTATACGGACGGTACTTTTCAGAGAGATTGGCTATAAATCGCCGGATGTACGCCAGCTTCCCTTGGAGAGACCGTAACTGCTTGAGAGTCCTTGGCGAGGGCATCTCCATGATCGCCTTGATCTTTGACGGATCTATCTCGATGCCTCGGTGTCGGACGATGAATCCTAGGAATTTTCCCGAGGAGACCCCGAATGCGCATTTGAGTGGGTTCATCTTCAAATTATATTGCCGAAGGCGTTGAAACACAGTCTTCAGATGCTCGAGATATTCCTCGTATGATTTGCTTTTCACCACGAGACCGTCGATATATCATTCGACGATTTCATGTATGAGGTCATCGAAGATCTTCATCATGGCCCTCTGATAGGTGGCACCGGCGTTCTTTAGACCGAAAGGCATCACCTTGTAGCAAAATATTCCCAAAGGGGTCCGAAAAGCAGTATGCTTCTGGTCCTCAGGGTGCATCTTTATCTGATTGTATCCCGATGAGCCGTCCATGAATGAGAAAACTTCATGAGTGGACGTATTGTCTATCATCAGCTCGGTGACCGGTACTGAGAAATCGTCCTTCGGGCACGCTTTATTGAGATTCCGGAAGTCTACGCATATGCGCACCGTCCCATTTTTCTTCATCACCGGGACGATGTTGGCGATCCAGTCAGGATATTGAACTTCCTGGATAAAGACAGAGTCGATTAGCTTCTTGACCTCGGCGTTGATGCTCATCTCAAGCTCGAGCCGCATTCTTCTCGGCGCCTGTTTGACTGGCTTAACGTCTGGGGATATCGCCAATTTGTGGACGGCAATCTCTGGGTCTAGTCCCGGCATTTCGGAATAGTTCCACGCGAAGCAATCCTTATGCTGCATAAGCACGTCCTTTAACGCAGCCACTCTTTCTTCAGATAGCAACTCACTGACGAATGTGGGTCGCGGGTCACCTGCCGTTCCCAAATCGATCTTCTCGAGGTTATCTGCAGTAGTGTGTATTCCGTCTTCCAGCTCTTTTGGCGCCGGTAGAAATTCTAAGATCACCTCCTCATCGCTGTTTTCGAAGCACCAGGGAAGGTCATTCATATCCTCAGGTTCTTCTTTTAATATCGTTATCATATGACAAGCACGAGCTTGCTTCCAAGACCGATGTGGATCTGGTTCAGCTCTCGTTGCTTTGGGTTCATGCTTCTGCGGCGGCGTTACCCTCCAACTATCAGATAGAGCGAACTTGCCGAGCTGATACTGATCTTCGACCTAATTCTTGAAGGTGAAGCAATCTTCGAGAGGGTGTCCTACTACCTTGTGATAAGAGCAATAGTTCGGGTGTGAGACTTCGCCTTCTTGCTCAGGGTGTTTAGACTCCGGCAGTGTGACCATTTGATATTTTATAGCGATGTCAAGTATCTTCTTTTGTCTTGTCTTGAGGAAAGGAGTATGCTCGACTCATCTTCTTCATAAGAGATAAATCCGGACAGCTTGAATCCCGCACACGTGACTTCTTGGTCCCGCTTTGTCGCTGTCGAACGCCTTTTCCGCTCTTTGACTTGTTTCTGCCTCTGCGTCGAACCTTTTGAATGACGGGTTGACAGGGAGGAGCATTTTCATCTTTCGCAACCTGTTGGAGGAGGCGTTGCGTCCTGGCTTTCTCGTAGAGGGCCATTTCGCGATTATGGTCGTCTCGAACCTTTTGACCAGCTTCCCTTATAAGTTTGTCCACTTGTTCTTCGAACGACGGACTGGGCCTTTTTGCATCGGGGACTTTTTCTGGCTTAGGGTCAGCATCTTCCCATTGAGCATCCCCTTCTTCATTGAAGTCATGTACGACGTAGCAGTCGCGGAGCAGCTCTCGTTTCTTATACCGAACATATCCAAGCCCGATTGCTTCTATTCTCCCATTGGGCAATTTGCGCTGAGTTCCGGGAACGTTCCAGATCCTGTCATAGAACTTGGCTTTTCGAGCAGTTTGCTTAAGGGGTACACCTTGGCGCCTCAAAAGTATTCTTAGTCCATCCGTATAATATCTGGGTAGACGGATGGGCTGGAGCCTGTCAAGTGTAGGATCAGCGGCGTGCCAGATTTCTTTCTCCATTTTCGTTTCCCCGGAGCGGTAGAATAGGATCGCCTTTTCGCCTTCTTGTCTGGGAGGGACGTAGAACGTCTGCAGCTCTTCTACACTGTAGGTACTGAGCGCGTCGAGTTCTTTATGATGTTTAAGTGGAACCATGGCGACTTGCAGACTTTTCTCTTCGTCAGCGAATGTTCGTATTGGAGGCCGAGCAGAGAATATAGCATGGACCTCGTCTTCTGAGTCGCTGCCGAAGATCAACTTGGGAGCGGACGGTCCTGGTTTGTTGTGCTGGGGTAGACCCGAATAAACCATTTCTTCCTCTTCCTTGGTATCACTTCCGAAGACAGGGATGGTGGCGATAGCTTTGTTCTCCGGTTTGTGACATCTCTCCGTGTCTTCGAAATCCGGTAAGAAATATTTTGCATCTTCATACTTCTGAACTTCGTTCACTAAGAACGGGTTCAGCTCTCCTGTCACGGTGTACTCGAGACCATCCTTAAAGTATTTCATACACTGGAGTTGTATAGAAGGGATGATGTTGTACTCGTGTAACCAAGGCCGGCCAAGCAAAGTATTATAGCATGTCTTGGCATCTATGACGTGGAATTTAATGTCCGTGACAAGTAGTCCAAAGCGCAGCGTCAATATCACTGACCCGAGAGTCCGTGATGATTGAGAGTCGAACCCGGAGATGGTGATCTTATCCCGGGCGAGGTGATGTACGCTCATGCGGATTTCTTTCAATACCCGTACATTGAGGAGATTGACGGAGGACCCATTGTCAACCAAGATTTTGCCTATCTTTATATCATGGCAGTACCCTGAGACATAGAGAGGACGGTTGTGCTCGCACGTCCCAAGGAGAAGGTCTTCATCACCGAAAGTGATATCGGCTGTGTGCACTTCTTCCAACTCGTCCTTCATCTTTTCTTCGGCGAGAAAAGATTGGAATTGTTCTGGCTCTTGTAGCGCTTTGATCAATGAATCACTTGCTTCTTTAGATAGTAAAAGGGCGTCAAGAATGCTGAGCTGCGAGGGTAGCTTCCTCACGTGTGCCAGAACGTTGTAGTCCACCTTATTTTTCTTTAGCGGGTCCTTGGCGGTTAGCTCTTCCATGACTTGGTCATCTAGGGCGATATCCTCATAGGCCTTTTCTTTTCCCTTATCTTTTTTATTTGAGGGTCCAAGATTCTTTTCGGGTAGCGTACGATTATGCAGCTGGATATTTTCGCAGGCCTTCGGCCCTTCCTCTTTTCCCGAGGTGGACTCTTTAAAGAGAGAGCTAAGAGCCATTTCCTCGTCAGAGTCGCTCCCGAATGTGAGAATTTGCGCTTCCCCGGCGTTAACCATGCGATAATCGCCAGTAGTTCTTATAAGCTCCTCGGTCGTACTTTTCCGCTCCCGACGAGTTTTGCGTTTCTCCCGCTTAAAATGTTTCCGGTGAACAACATACCCCTGCCACCATCTATTGAAAGCTTTGCAATCTTCGGTGGGGTGCGAAACCTTTCAATGATATAAGCAATAGGAAGGGTGCATTTCTGCTTTGCCGGCAATGTTCCTTCAGAGGGTGGTAGCTTCATCCCCATCGATATGGCTTTAGCAAACCTTTTCCTCGCCTTGAATTTGTTTTTATCTGCAACGGATGTCTTTTGATTTGATGGGAGTGTCTCAACTCTTTCGTCTAGTCGCCGGCATTTGGCCTTTTCAAATATGGCCATCTCACGCTCCTGGTCAGCTTTACTTTTCAAAAGAGCTTCGTTGAGGAATGTATCAATTGTTTCATCTGATGGCCCCAGAAGTTCCAGTTTAGGATCTGCCCCCAGTTTCTCAATGCAAGGAGTCTTCTCATCGTCTGTAAACGAGTGTGAGATCATATGACAACTTGCTACGTAACCCTCAGATTCATCCGACGAGCTTTCTCCATCATTTTCCTCCTGAAAAACGTGGTTGAGGAACTCTTGGAGCGTGATGGGAGTCCGTGCTTTCTGATTATACTCCTCCAGCGCGTCAATCTATTTCTGTAAGTCCGTGCGCTTGTCGCCAGGCTTCACGGGCTTTTTGGATCTTTTCTTCTTCTTCTTCGAAGATTTTGACGGCTGGGTGTGAGTGCTTGGGCCATCACCACCGATCTTTGGAGTTGGGTGCGGCTTCAACATCCCTCGGATGATCTGGGGTTCTAGCGGGTTCTTCCACTTGATCGCCGGGCATGTCTGGAGATCATTCAGCATCCTTTTGGTTTTGGCTGATAACACGATCTCCCACGGAGCTTCTTCAACAAGGGAGCACGTTGCCCCCGGCATATTCACCTTCTTAGGGGTATGAGGTTGCGGCGGGTTCACCTTCCATTTTTCGGATAACGCGAACTTGCCTCGTTGGTATTGATCTTCAATCCAATTCTTAAAGACGTAGCAATCTTCGATCGGATGACCCAATACTCGGTGGTAGGGACAGTGATTGGGATCATTAACGTCGTTTGGCTGCGACGGACGTCTTGAATCTGGCAGATTGATGAGTCTGTTACGCAATGCCAGCTCAAATAGTTTTCTCGTTTTATCTTGAGGAAACGAGTAAGGACGTCCTAGCCTCTCCTCGAGGGATAGGTGTAGACGCGTATTGTTTTGACGGACAACTGGCTTCAAGTTGCTCGGCTGTTGTTGAGCATTGGCGACGACGATCGCTTTCCTTTTCCCCTACTCATTTCGAGAGTCCGACTTTGGAGGAGACGGTCTGTGACCCATCTGATCCATCTGGGCTAACTTATCGATCAAGGCCTGGAACATGGTTGGTTTAAAGAACATCATGAACTGTGAAATAGTTGCATGAGGATCTAGGGTGCCCACGAACATGCCCACCGCTGGCGCCTCCTCGATGCGTTGTTCGCACTTCGACCACAAGTTCCGCCATCGGATTGCATATTGAACCCAAGTTTCTCCTGGCTTTACTCTTGCGTTGATCAAAGCTGTTATTGGAGTACGCTCGCTGGCGCCCGCGAATCGCTGAGTAAACAATAACTCCATTTCAGCGAAGGTTTTGACGGAGTCATTCGGAAGTTCGGAGTACCACTCAAACGCCGTCTCCGATAAGCTACCAACGAATTGGCGAAGCAACCATTTATCATCAACTTCGGTATTGCCACAAAGAGCCCTGAACTGGGCAACATGTTGATGGGGATTGCCTGTTCCCTTATAGACATGGAATTTTGGGATCATGTAGCCCGGCGGGTATTTGATCTGATCATACCAGCTCGGATATGGTCGCCCCGTTTTAACGACTTGACCAGCCGCCTCAGTTGCCGGGTGAACTCGTATTTGCTGAGCTATATATTCATCCAGGGCAGCTTTGGAAATTATCTCCTCCTTGGCTGTTGAAAGAGCCGGCGGTGGATTTGACGTTTCTCCTCTGTCATCTTCAAGGACAATCGGAGGATCTTCAGCAGGAGAATCTTGCTGGATCATCATACCCACCATATCCTGGAACAGAAGGGCCATTCATTTTATATTGGCTGCTTGTTCCGCAGCCTCTTTGTCCTTCTTTTCCAGTATTCTCCGAAGGAATTCGGCATCGGTTTCTTGCTCCTGGCGTTGATCCAAGGATGCTTCTGGGCTCTCTTTTGGCCCAGTGAGTGCGGCCATCGCAGTCATCATTTCTTGGAGCTTCTGCTGCTGCTCTTAAGCCTTAGTCACTGATCGCATAAGCGGTCGATGACCTGTGGATATACGACTATCCTCTTTCCCGGACGCCATGTAGACGGTATGTACCACAATGCCCCCGGACTTAGGGCATTTAGGCTCACCGCCTTTGACATTTGCCGCAGGCGTGTGGACTTTCTCCGGCCTTCTTTTCTTGTGGGCCGTCGAAGTTGAGGGGGCTGTTGCTGTGGGCACCCAGGTGGCCTTCGTCTTCCGTTGCTTGACAGGGGGGTTTTCCTCCCGTCGGCCCTTCGACTTCTTATGCCGGTGAGAGAAATTCGGATCAATCACCGATTCTCGGACTCGTCGCCAAGTCTTGTAGACTTTGGAAGACAGCCGTTGAGGAGACTGCTCCGGCTTTTCTGGTTTTGCTTCCACGACGGTATCTGCCGGTGGAGGAGATCTTTTGAGCACCGCAGTTGGCGAATTTCTGCGTACCCTGTTCAGCAGCTCAAAGCTGTTCCCGGTTGGAACAGCAACATTAATTTCCACCGTTGGAGCTGGTGGAGTTAGCCCAGAGGGGGAGTTGCCCCCAGCCTTCCTTATCCGGCGCCATTGGCGACGTCGGGCGTGACGGGTTGTTGGGATTGGTCCAGCGACGGCATTATCTTGCCCCCTGTTCAGGTGAGGGGCTGTTGCCGGTGTCAGCCTCTTGAAGACTGACGTCCGTTGAGAAGCCGTGTCTAACCGGTCAAAAACAGATTTTTGAGCGGGAGCGGGAACGGGAGCAGTCGGTCTCGCAAAGACCGACCCTCTGGGAGGAGAAGCCGCCTGACGACTTCAGGAGCAGCTATCTTCTTTGGGGTGGCCACTTCAGGTATTATAGGCTTCTTGATAGGCCCTTTAGAGCCCGAGTTCAGCCTGGTGAAGACTGAGGAATTGGACGACTCGTTGAGAGAGGCCGTGGGAGTACCAAGTCGATCGAAGACTGACTTCTTTGAAGCTTCTGGTACAGGCACTGGGATGGTGAAGCTTGCTGGAGGGAGCATGGTCCCGAAAAACAGATCGGTGGTAGCCTGAGTCACTTGTTCCACCGGCATAGTGAAGAGGGACGCCGCTTGAGGCCCATAGGCTACACCTCCAGGTGGGGCGGAGCGTCGGTTGCATTTGCAGTTGGAGCAGTTGAACGCCATTACTGTTTGATTTCTGCGCCAAGCAAGAGACCAAATCTTAGTAACTTGAAACTCGAGGGCAACCATTTACAAACCGCGATTCGTTCGCGAATGCAACACACGAAGTGTGGAGTGGAAAGAGGAAAAGGTCCCACCGGGCGTGCCAGAATCTGTTCCCCTCCGAATGGCGGCGTGACGAGAGACGTCTTGCCTGAGATTCAGGGCGGATGCTATTTGGTTTTATCCATCCACCTCTCCGAAGATGCCAAGTTGATTTATGGTATCGTGTATCGGAGGTTTAGACGGATGCGGCCAATATAGCAGATTTCGTCAGATTCCCCCTCGTCTGAGGGGTTTTTGATTGTGGGGACGCTCTTCCCTGCAGGCGCAAGCCCCTGCAGTTAATTACGCTACCGCATCGCGGTAATAACTTTCTCCTTCTCCAGAATTTCACTTCGTGTCGTGGGTGTTTGTTTTGTTTGTGGTTGCCCGTGGATTGTATACGGAGACTAATTTATGTTGTCGCCCGTAGGACGTGGATTAGTCCAAATACGTATTTTCTTATATTTGGGTTTGGGGTTTTGGTTTAAGAATACGTTAGCCATATTTGAGGCTAAGATCAACTTAAACGTTTGTTAAGGATACGTTAGTCCAATTTGAGACTTAAGATCAACTTAACGGGATCGTTTAGATCCGACAAAAGAGCATTTGGACTCTATTGTTCCAGTTTAGGGACATAGTGGTCCATTGCCAGTTTAGGGACATGGTGGTCCATCTCCAGTTTAGGGACATGGTGGTCTATCTCCAGTTTAGGGACAGGTGGTCCAACATTCCCATTTTGGGGACGAATATTGGTTTAAGGACGCATTAGTCCATGAGTTTAAGGACCCCACAGTCCGTATTACCAGTTTAGGGACATGGTGGTCCAACATTCCCAATTTAGGGACGAATATTGGTTTAAGGACGCATTAGTCCATGAGTTTAAGGACCCCACAGTCCGTATTAGTGTGTGGTTGTCGGGACCCGTCACCTCTCTGACGACGTTGAAGGATTACAACGACAAATATCAGAGAAGTTCAGAGATGTACCCTTGAACCGGATGTAAATTGATTTGAGAGAGCAGTTATGCTCAGTTCAATTTGATTTGAGGACTTATGACCAGAATTGGTTTAAGTCCAGTTGAAAATATTTAACATTTTATTTGTATTTGGCCTATTAGGCCTTTACTTGGGCTCTGCCCTTTTTAATAATGCACTGCATTTTTTTTATTTGGTCTGATAGACCTTTTAATTGGGCTCTGCCCTTTTTTTTAATAATCCACTGCATTTTTATTGGGTCTGATAGACCTTTTAATTGGGCTCTGCCCTTAATAATGCACTGCATTAAATGTTCTAACAGTGCCCCACGTGGCCTGTCAGGCGCTTTGCGCCAATTGAGGAGCGCAAGGCGCCAATTGATGTGGAGGTGACACGTGTCACGCTCTGGTGAGCGCAAGTCTGTTAGCGCAGTGCGCTGCGCCAGTGCGCTGCGCCAGTGCGCTGCTGACACGTGGCGCGCTCTGGTGACTTGCGCCAAACCAAGAGAGTATTGCTCTGTTTTTAGAAGCACAAGGCGCAGTTGTTCTGTGATTGACACGTGGCGCTCTCTGGTGGCTTGCACCAATCCAATGAGCGCAACAGTGCAAATTTCAAAAGTGCAAGGCACTGTTTAATATCTTGATCAAATTTAGATCCAAGAAAACAAGTTTTTTCTTTTTCCAGAGAGGTTCTGCCTCAAATTTCAAGAACCAGTGGTTCATCAAAAGGCAATGCCTTTATATAGATCAAAAGATCTAGTCATGAAGTAGATTACTTCTTTATTATTATTTTTTATTAAAGATCTTGATCTTGTTCTTAGATCATTGATCTTTTTAGAAGAAATTCTTCTTTTTTTCAAAGGTTTTACCTTTTTCTTTCCCTCTGAGTTTCTTCTCAAAGTTTTTTTTAAGAGCTCTGTATCTCTCTCTCTTGATGTCAATGTCTTTTAGACTTGGAGTCTAGGGGCCTTTATATAGGGCCAATTAGTTTGTTAGGTTGGTTACAGAGATCTTTCTCTGGTTGATTTGGGGATATTTCCCCACCGTTGGATCTTTGATCCTAGGGTTTCTGTTTTACAGAAGATAATCTTCTTGTTTTTAACAAGATTGGAAAGATCTTTCTGGAATTTTAATTCTGTTTTAGTGCTGGCACAGTTGGCGCAAGCGCAGCTGCGCTTGACACGTATCGTGCAGCGCAGAGTGCAGCGCAACTGCGCTGACACGTGTCGCGCAGTGCAGAGCGCAGCGCAACTGCGCTAGCATACCTGCGCCGACACGTGTCGCGCAGCGCAGAGCGCAAGTCAGCTGAAGCGCTGCTTCCTTTATTAAAATTTGAATTTTAAACAGAGCCTTGCTCTGATTGGGTGCGCTGCCTTGGGCGCTGCGCTCCTTGCGCTGGCGTGTTTGATTTTGATACGTGGCGCTCTGCGCGCAGCGCAAGGGATCTGAAGCGTCGCTTCACCTTCTGAATTTGAAATTCAAACAGAGCTTTGCTCTGATTGGGGGAAACAATCTTCATATTTGTGGACTTTATTTATGAAGAATGGATTTATCTCCCCTATAATTGTGTACTCGAGGCCGTCTTTGAAGTACTTTATACACTGATTTTGTGTAGAGAGGATGATGTTGAACTCATGTAACGAAGGCCGGACGAGCAGAGCGTTGTAGCAAGTCTTGGCGTCGATGACATGAAATTTGATGTCGGTGACGAGCATCCCAAAGCGTAATGTCAATATTATGAACCCCAGCATCGGATGACTGCGAGTCAAAGCCGAAGATGGTAATTTTTTCCCGGGCCAGGTGCTGAACGTTCATGCAAATCTCCTTCAGCACCTTCACGTTGAGAAGGTTGACAGAGGACCCGTTGTCTACCAGGATCTTCCCTATCATGATATCGTGGCAGTACCCGGTGACATATAAAGTACGGTTGTGCTCGCACGTTCCGAGGAGGCGATCTTCAACGCCGAATGTGATGTCGGCTGTATGAACCTCTGCCAGCTCATCTTTCATTTTTTCTTCCGCAAAGAAAATTTGGAACTGATCAGGCTCTTGCAGTGCCTTGATCAAAGAATCCCGTGCCTCTTTGGACAGGAGGAGAGCATCCGGTATGCTCAGTTGTGAGGGTATTTTTCTCAGATGTGCCAGGACATTGTAATCCACCTTATTTTTCTTAGGCGGGTCCTTGGTTGAAAGCTCTTTGACGGCTCCATCATCGAGGGCAATTTCCTCAGGGACTTTTTCCTTCCCCTTGTCTCTTTTGTTCGGACCCTTGTTTATAGGCCCGAGGTTCTTTTCAGGAAACGTACGGTTGCGCAGCTGAATGTTCTCGCAGTTCTTCCCGTCTTCTTCTTTTCCAGAAGTGGATTCTTTGAAAAGAGGGCCGAGGGTTATTTCTTCCTCAGAATTTCTCCCGAATATAAGAACTTGAGATTTTCCTCTTGTCGAACTGGTATCAACCATATGAAAGTTGTCAGCCGTTCCTTCATGCTCGTCTGTCGCGCTCCTTTGTTGTCTACGGGCTTTGCGCTTTATCCGCTTGAAGTGTTGCCGGTGAGCAACGTATCCTTGCCACCATTTCTTGAATGCATTTACACTCTTCGGTGGGGTGTGTGACCCTCCGATGGTATAAGCAGTAGTTCGGATGTACATTCGCTTCATCGAGGCACGTACTCCAGGGAATGTTCCCCATGAGAGGAGGCAGCTTTCCATTGACAGGGCTTTGGCGAACTGCTTCTCCGCTTTGATTCTACCCTTGTTTGTAACAGGTGTGCTTTGGCTTGGGTGGACTATTTTACAACTCATCCTTACCACAACTTCTTCATCCCGACGCCGATGCTTGACCCTTTCATATATGGTCGTTTCATGTTCTCGGTCAGCTTTGCTCTTTTGAAGGGCTTCGTTTAGTAACCTGTCAATTGGGTCTTCTGATAGTCCCTGGGATTCTGACGCCAGTCCTGCCCCTAGTTCCTCTGCATTGCTTTCCGATGCAGAGGGAGTTTCTTCGTCTTTTAACGACGAGTGAGAGACCATGTGCCAACTCGCTACATAATCCTCGGGTTCTTCTGACGAGTTGTTTCCTTCATCAATGTCACTGTCTTCGTTCTCAAGGATATGGTTGAGAACTGGGGTCCGCGCCTTTTGGTTGAATTCCTCCAATGCGTCGATATATTTTTGCAAGTCCGTACGATTGTCGTCGAGCTGCACGGATTTCTTGGTCTTCTTCTTTTTCTTCGTAGACTTCGAAGGCTTGGCCTGGAGGTCTTTCCCATCGTTAGTAGTTTTCGGTGTTGGGCAAGGTTTAAGAATTCCCTCAATGATCTCGGGCTTCAGCGGGCTTTTCCACCTGATCGCCAGACATGCTTGAAGGTCCTTCAGCATTCTTTCAGTTTTGGCTGAAAGGACAACTTCCCACCGGGCTTCTTTTACAAACGAGCATGATGCCCCCGGCATGTCCACTTTTTTAAGAGCGTGCTTCTGCGGTGGGTTCACCCTCCAGTTTTCGGACAGTGCAAACATCCCTTGTTGGTATTGGTTCTCGACCCAATTTTTGAAGACGTAGCAATCCTCAATTGGGTGGCCCACTACTCTGTGGTAGGAGCAGTACTTGGGACTGTTGGCTGTTCCCCGCCGAAAGACGCGCGGAGACGCGGTGGACGTCTCGCCTGAATTTCGGGGCAGATACTAATTGGTGCTATCTGTCCACCTCTCCGAAGATGCCAAGTTGATTTATGGCACCGTGTATCGAAAGTTTAAACGGATGCGGCCGATGTAGCAGACTTTGTCAGATTCCCCCTCGTTTGAGGGTTTTTTTTATTGTGGGGACGCTCTTCCCTGCAGGCGCAAGCCCCTGCAGTTAATTACGCTACCGCATCGCGGTAACAACTTTCTCCTTCTCCAGATGGTCACTTCATGTCGTGGGTGTTTGTTTTGTTTTTGGTTGCCCGTGGATTGTATACGGAGACTAATTTATGTTCTCGCCTGTAGGGCGTGGATTAGTCCAAATCCGTATCTTCTTAGATTTGGGTTTGGGGGTTGGGTTTAAGGATACGTTAGCCTTATTTGAGATTAAGATCCACTTAAACGTTTGTTAAGGATACGTTAGTCTAATTTTTAAACTAAGATCAACTTAACGGGATCGTTTACATCCAACAAAGAGCATTTGGATTGTATTGTTTAGTTTAGGGACATTGCGGTCCATTAGTTTAAGGACATCTTGGTCCAATGTTAGTTTAAGTACATTTCGGTCCAATGTTACTTTAAGGACATCTCGGTCCAAGGTTAAGGACATCATAGTCCATGAGTTTAAGGACCTCACAGTCCAGGTTAAGGATATTATAGTCCATGAGTTTAAGGACCTCACAGTCCAGGTTAAGGACATCGTAGTCCGTGGGCTTACGGACCCCACCGTCCGTGAAATGTGTGGTTGTCGGGACCCACCACCTCTCTAAAGACGTTGAAGGATTACAACGACAGATATCAGAGGAGTAAAGAGATGTACCCTCGAACCGGTGTGAGTTGGTTGGAAGATCTGTAGTCCAATTTGGAACTAAGATCTGTTGAAATATTTATGAGCAGGTAGGCTCAATTAATATAAGTTGATGACTTATGGCCAATATTGGGCTAAGTCCAATAAATGTTTAACATTTTTATTCTGGCTATTGAGCCTTTATTTAGGCTTGGCCCTTTTAATAATGGTGAGCATTGATCAAAGCTCTGGGCTTATTAAAGAACAGTTTATGTTCTGACAGTGCGACAAGTGGCGCACCAGGCGCTTTGCGCCAGTTAAAGAGCGCAATGCGCTTCTGCCAAGAAGCGCACACATGGTTGACACATGTCGCGCTTGGCGCTTTGCGCCAGATGCTGAGCGCATGCGCTTCTGCCAAGTAGCGCACACATGGTTGACACGTGTCGTGCTTGGCGCTGAGTGCCAGTCCATGAGCGCAGTGCGCTATTTCAGAAGCGCAAAGCGCAAGTTGTTTAATTGGCGCACACGTGGTTGACACGTGGCGCATTTGGCGCTGAGCGTCGGTCCAGAGAGCGCAGAAGTGCAGTTCAAGAGCGCAAGGCGCATTTCAAGAGCGCAAAGCGCATTTGATCAATTTTATGATCTGGGAACAAATTTATGTTCTTTTAGAAGAGACTTTGTCTAATGATTTAAGAACAACAGTTCTTATTTTGCTTGAGTGATTTTCAATCTCTTATTTTGATGAAAGGCTTTGCCTTTATAGATCAATGATCTATGAGAAGAATTATGTTCTTCTTTTATTGTGTGATGAGATCATTCAATCTCTTTTATGAAAGACTTTGGTCTTTGTAGATCTATGATCTTTTAAGAAGACAATTCTTCTTTTTATGAGATAATTTCATCTCTGTGTTCATCACTATTCTTTTTACCTTAAAGAAAAAATCTTCTTTTGCCGAGAGTTATGCTTCTCTTCCTTTGAATTTTTCAAAGTTTATGGGGGGTTTCTCTATATCAGACTTGAAGTCTTGGAGCCTTTATATAGGGAAAGTTGATTTGTTGAATCAGTTAAAGAGATCTTTCTCTGATTGATTTGGGGATATTTCCCACCATTGGATCTTTGATCATAGGGCTTCTGTTTTACAGAAGGCAATCTTCTTGTTTTTAACAAGAATGGAAAATCTTTCGATAACAGAATTCTAATTCTGCAAAATTAATGATTTATTATTATTATTAGATCTTTTGATCTAACGGTGGGGAATTTTTAATTCCAGCGCTGGCGCACCCGTGCTTTGCACGTGGTGCGCTGCTCAGAGCGCAGCGCACTTTGCGCTAGCGCACCTGTATTTGACACGTGGTGCGCTGCTCAGAGCGCAGCGCAGCCTGCGCTAGCGCACCCATGTTTGACATGTGGCGCGCAGCGTGCATAGCTCTAGCGCACACATGGTGCACTGCCTAGGGCGCAGCGCACCTGGCTGTGCATCTGAAGCGTCGCTTCAACTTTTTTTGAAATTCGAATTTCAAACAGAGCTTTGCTCTGATTGGGGGAAACAAATGCCCCCCCACCGTTGCGCTCACGTGGCCCACACGTGAGTGCAGCGGTGGCAGCATCTGCGCCCTTGGATCAACTCAGAAGTTGAAGAGGCGTTTCAAGGCCTATAAATAGGACCTTTGGTCGTTTGGATGATTCTGTTCATCTTCTTTCTTTGAGAATTTTTGTTCAGGGACTAGCTCTTCTATTTAAGAACTTTTCAAGAGTAAAAACTCTGTTAAAATTTTAGGTAAAATTTAAATCTTTTAATAAACTAGGGTCTTACCCATTAACAGAGCCTTGCTCTTCATAGATCTTTGATCTAAAGAAAACCCTTTTAGGGTTTCATTAATAGAGCTTTGCTCTCTTCAAATCATGAACCCATAGATCTAAGGAGATCTTGTTTCAGGATTTCTTAACCCATGAACAGAGCTTTGCTCATAAAGAACTCTTAGAGTTTGTTCATAGATCTTGAAGATCTCAGAATTCTTAATTCATAAAAAAAAATTGATTTTAATTTTTTTCTGATGGGTTTTTCCATCATCAATTTTTCCAGAGCAAGGCTCTTGAGGAATTTTGATTCCCTCATGATCAGAGTTTGACAAGTGTCACTCTGTCACAGAGCATTGCTCTCAAAGGGAGATTTACTCCTCTTCCCGAGGGATCTCTCATTTAATGAGAATTTTCTTGAGGATCTCCTCACTTAATTAACAGTCTCATCAAATGATGAGGCTATTTTTTTTATTAATTATTAATTGATGAATTGTCATCTAGATTTTGTGGGCCCCCTTTGGTCCCTCTCCACTGCATTGCAGTGTAGTACAAATTTTAAAGTACCAAGTGTCAGAATTTTAAAATTAAATTATATCACTGACAGTTGACTTCTGTCCCTTTTTGCGCTGGCGACATGTCTTTCGACACTTCCTTTCCGTTCATCCGATCAGAATGCGGATTTCCTGAGGCGCCTGTAGACCGAGAGGTTCTCGCGCTGATCAAAGACCACGATCTGGAATACAAGAATCTTCACCTGTGGGGTAGATGGTACGATCAGATTATCTGAGGCCGCCGGAGCTTTTCTTATGCGACGCCTTCGGAGCCTATCTCGGTGATCCCGTATGCAGATGCACCCCCAGTGAACTATGTCGTGGAGGTGGTTAATTGGACTTCGGAGGGTCTCCTTCAGCCTTCGATCGCCGCAGTATCCATGCAGCCACCGACGGCTTTGGATACCCTAGGGCGGCGCATATATCAGGGCGAGTCATGCCCTTGGGGACAGCCCTACAACATCGGGCTAACTCCCCATCATCCGGCTGGGTACTTGCAGTTGGCCCGGTATATCTTGTCGGCAAAGAAATCGCAGCTGCTAAAGCTCGGCTTATACCCTGCGGTCTATGCCTCCTTGTTCCAGTATTCTGCACCTCCCACATGGTGGATCAAGGCATTTTTGGAGCAGTGGAACATCCCAACCCATACCTTCCTCTTATTGGATAGAGAGGTCTCCATTTCCTTGGAAGAATTTGCCGAGGTTTTTGGCTTACCAGTTAGGGAAGAGCACTACAAGGAGCTGCTTCCTCCGGATGAATATGTTTTTGCCACCAAACCAGTGGTGATGGGCCTTACCCCAGAGAACGCCATTCAGCACCAGTTCTCAAGTCTGATAAAGGTGTTGAACATGTATGAGAACCTCTTCCCTGAATCCGGAGGCTGAGGGGTCAGCTTTGCGGACTTCATTGCCCGTTTTCTTCGCCCGGAAATTTTGTCGCGACAAGGCAAAAAGTTTGCTAAACTTGATGATCCTTTCGGTTTTGGATTGGACAGTCGGCCAATACTGGAGGCTGATCAAAAGGGTTTCTTTCTTCCTGACGTCGCGATCGTCCCCCTGTCAGAGATCGCCGCTCCAGGAATTGATGAGGAAGCGTTCTTTCTCGGGTTCCTCAGTTTATGGTTAAGCTGGTTCGCGCTTCCTATGCATCCTCGTTACATGAGGCCTTCCGTCTTCTACCCTGCGCATCGCATGGTTGCCGGAATACAAGTGGCCATCGGGATCGCCGGGTTAGCCCACCTATATCACGGTCTTAGCTTAGCAGCGGATACCACTGAATCAGGGGTGCATCCTGCCAACTTCCCAATGCATTACTTCACTTCGTGGATGGAGCTGCACGTGCTTGGGGTCTTTGGCATCCACAAAAGACCTTCTTTTTATGATAGATGCAAGTTCCCTCGGATAATGCGGCAGTTGACGCCTCCATCGTGAGTCCGTCACCGCGGGAAGCTAGGGGCTTGCTCCTTCGTCCGCGCACAGTCGGAGATGGTATGTCTTTCACAGACAAAGTCTTGACCATCGGCCAAGAAACTTCAAAAGCGGTGCAGCCATTGCGAGACATCTTTAAAGACGGGGCCTCTGTGTTGAAAGCCTGGGAGATTCTTCATTTGTACTCCATCAGGCCGAGCTTTCTTGTATTCAAGCAAAATGATGCGGCACTCTTCATGAGATACAACCCCCACAGTTTTGCCCAGCATCTGAGTTACAAACAAGGAGTCCCGCTGGAGGCTTTCCTGGTAGAACCTGCTGCCACCGAAGAGGGAATGCAGAGCGCGCTGCATCATTTCATGCGCTTGAACATGGGGTCTCACTTCTTTATCAGCGAACCGAGTTGTGTCCCGAAGGCCCTTAATGTACACGTGGCCTGGTACCAACATTCAATAGGAGCTGTTATCAGGGAGGAGAAGCGACTGCTACTCGACCGCAAGGGTGCACCCCATGCTGGTGATCGAAACGTCCCCTTGAAGCGACAGACCATTGTCCTCCCTCCGCTAAGAGAAGCTGCCGTGATTGAAGTCCCCCACGACAGACCTGAGCTACCGGTGCCTCGTGCTCCCGTGGAGACGGTGGATGTACTACCGGTGCCCCGTGCTCCCGTGGAGACAGTGAATGTAGCTTCCCCTGAGTCTGGCGTGGGTTCAGATATCGGGATTCGTCACCCTAAGGTGCCTGCTAAACGTAAACTTGTGCTTGGGGCGACCGGAGCTCGCTCGCAGAAGAGGAAGAAGAAGTCAATCCTCTCTACCGACGTCGTATTCGGTCAGGAGCCTCATGCTCCTTACAGTGAGGGCTTGGGCGAATATGGGACCAATGATGGTCTATTCATAGCGCCGGACGATACTGATCTGTAGGCTGCTATTGCAGCTTCTGTGCGATCGGCAAGCCACAAAGCGGGACTGGCCATCCTCGCGCAATCAAGTAAACATCAGTCGTACCTTCTGTTATTGCATTATATTTTATTATCATGTTTTGACTGACACTTTTCCTTCTGTAATAGGCTTCACCACTGAAGAGGCTCTAGCGGCTTCCCTCAAGACTTTCGAGGAGGAGGGGAGGATTCGCGCTTCGTTGGGAGTTGGTATATCTCGGCTCATTGCATCTTCATTCTCCTTTCTTATGGACAATCTGATCCCTTCTTTATCTTATCGCAGGGACTACAATGCCAATCCCGCAAGGTGATTCGGAGATGCTTCCCGGGCCAGCCATCGAAGTCTCGGCCTCCTCAGCACTGCCGAAAGAGGCCTTACTCAAACGACCGATGACGGATGCCTTGACGGATCCAAAGGTAACCCTTGGCGCGGACGATGACATCCTATTGATGGAGGCTTCTAGAAGATCCGCTCTGACGGCCCGAGCAGACAGGAAGCGTAGAATGTGCACGGCAAGGGAGCGTAGTGCCGCCTTGGCCGCTGGTGCGGGTTCGAACACCGCTGCCCCTGCCCCTACTCCTTCAGAGGATGCCCCGGCTGCCTTGTCCATCGCCCACAAACAGGCAGCACGTGCCACTCGGGAAGCAATCGGAAGACCAACTCAAGGTAACATGACATTGGGTTCTTATGTCAAAGTTTTAACTTTCAGGTTCTCATATATCCTATCCTGCAGGGCCGAGTCTTGCCGATGAAGTGGCGGAAACTACTGAGCCTGGGGTAGCGGTAGAGGAGATAGCCATGATCGCCGAACCCGAGGAAACGGTAGGCAAGATGGCTACAATCGCCGAGCTCGAGGTAGTGATGGGTGAGATGGCTACAGCCGCCGAGCCCGAGGTAGTCACTCTTTCTCAAGCGTCGGGCACTGCTCCAATCGTTGCTCTTTCCCCTCGCGGCTCCCTGCCGCTGCCGGACGCTGCGAGTGTCATGACGATTCTCGTGGAGTTAGGGGATGATGCCATGGGCGGCGAAACTATTCCGAGGGAGGAGGGTGAAGCATTCACTGCATCCAGTGACACTCTTATCACGACCTCGACCGGCGACTCACCAGGTAGATTTTGGGTCATCGCTTTCCCTTTTATTCTGCAATCCCCTTTTAATTTCTTTTTGACAGCGTTTTTCTTATTTCTAATGCAGGTGTGATGAGCGTTGGGGTTGTGCCATCCGAGGAAGCATCTTCGGTTGCTGCTTTAACGGTGACTGCTCCTCTACTTTCTCTCGTACCATTTCAAATGCTGAAAGGTGCGGATTTGTGGCCCATCAGTTTTATTTCTAGGCTGTATAACTTATGTACTGACATTGCATTACTGCGTCCTTGCAGGAGTCATTTTTGATCACCTGTATCAGGTGTTGCACCCACACTTCTCTTTCCAGTCAGAGATTGCCTCGTCTAGTGGCGCTGGTGAGTACAGGCTTCAGCTAATGTCTCTTCTTTTACCGGCAGTCAAATCATTTCTAATTCTTCTTTGTTTTGATTGCAGTACTACAGATGGAAGGAGGAGACAAGAGAACAGTTGCGCCACTGGTACTCCCGGCCTTGCCACCTGCTGCAGCCAGTATAGAAAACTCCCTTGCTCATGAACCTCTTCTACTTCTTGAACCGTTATTTGACTGTGATTTGTTTTGCAGTGGTGTTATCAACTTCAGCTCCATTCGAGTCTCGAGTCATAATGCCAGCAGGCCCCTTTTCTCGACGTGCATCCTTGAAAGGCGCCGTGAATAGTCTGCGCATGTTGAGCGACTACATTGAGGAGCTTGACATGGAGACTCCCACATTCGCCGTGGATTTTGCCGCGGAGGTTAACCCTATGCTGGCAACGCTTGTGAACTTTCATAATGAGGGCATCGTTGAGTCTTGGGTTAATCATTACTGGAAGATTGAGGCTTGCCTGCATGAGCTCGAGGTCGGACGTCCTGCTCCAGAGCACCTGGCTGTGAACACTCAACGGGCTGCGTGGGTCGAGCAGAGCATTCCTTACTTCCGCCATCTTGAACAAGAAGCGGCCTTAAAGCATAAGGAATGTGAAGAGACTTTAAGCGAATCTGCCCGACTGCATGTTCAGGTTGACGCCAATGCTGTGCAGTTGAAAACCATCTTTGAGAGCCTTCTACGATGTATTTCCGATGGGTTAACGCTGAGGCAGAAGCTCAACCTCATCGAGCAGGATGCACATAGTCGTGAGGCAGCTCGGCGGGTTGTTGATGAGCGGCTTTCGTCTTACTCGCAGTAACGAGCCCAAGTAGAAGCAGAGTTGGCCGCGGTAGCTAATCCTTCAGGAAAAAGAGCTCGAACGATAGCTGGCTCGCGTGTGCGAGCGGCTGATCGGACTATTGAAAGCGCTTCCCTCTCAATAATTGTTTTTTGTACCATTTGTAATTTTGAATAAAATGTATCCATTTTTTACTCTTTCATATGATGTATTTTGTACCCAATTGAATTCATGAATAAAAGATACATTTCTTTCGCAATGTCTTGTGTCATCTCTTTGCTTTCTTCTTTCTTTTGTTATCAGCATGTCACCTTAGCAAGCATAGCCGGCAGAAGATAGAGTGAGCATCTTGTTTTGGCTTCTTCGAGGGGTAGTGATGGCTTAGAAAGCAGGTTCAGATCTGCTGCCTAAGACTTTTCAACTTCATGAGCCGTGAGGGTCTCATAAAGACTTTTCTCCCTACGAGTCGAGAGGATCTCGTAGGTGTATTTTCTTCTTAGGAATCGTGAGGATTCCTAAGCGCGTTTTCTCTTGAAAGTCGTAAGGATCTCACAAGAGAATTTTCCCTCTTACAAGTCGAGAGGACCCGTAAGTGGTTATTTCCCTCCTTGTCAAGATTCGACTTTGGAGAGTGTGGCCCGTGAATAGTATGCAAGAGTCCATTTTGGACTGACCTGCAAGTCCCAGTGCTCAGGAAACAGGTCCTTATCCCCATTACCTAACGCTTTTCCCTATGAGTCGAGACGAATCGAGAAGTTCTCGCAGGAATATTATTTTCCCCACGAGTCGAGACGAATCGAGAAGTTCTCGCAAGGATTTCCTAACGTCACAGTTAACTCTTGCTAATAGAAGTTCGTTAGGGCCTGTGGTACTAGGGTTTTTTACCCGTCGCACCGTTGCGTTGGCTGGTGTATTCCTCGATGCATAATCTTGCTGTTCGAGTAGCCCCGCGACTGTCGTGTCTCTGATCCCTTCGGGGGATGGACAAGACGTCTTCAAGAAATCTTCCAGGTGATATTACCGTCGAAAGAGCAAGCGTTAGGGATATTCCATGTCGTTTTTTACTTGAGGTTAGGCTCAGTTTGGAAGCCCCGATGAGTCATAACCACTCCGCGTTGGTGTGGGATGATCTCCGATAGCCTTTCAGGTTTTATATGAGTTGCCATCAAGACCCTGAAACTAGGAATATTGCCTTCGCTTCGTTTGGTGGCATTGCGTCTGCTGTATCGAGATGAATGCCGCGGTTTGTCTTTATGTTGTTGGTGAACCGCCGGGACCTGGAACTAGGGACTTTGCCATGGCTCCGTTTTGCTAACGTCGTATATTCCTACGGAGACACTGATTTCTCTGCGGGTCAACGCGAATTGAGAGGTTCTCGCCAAGGACGCTGATTTCCCTGAATCGAGGTTTTGCCAAGGACACTGATTTCCCCGGAGTCGAGACGAATCGAGAGATTCCTGCAAAGAAACTGATTTCCTTGCTGGTCGACGCGAATCGAAAGGTTCTCGCCAAGGATGCTGATTTCCCTGAATCGAGAGGTTTTGCCAAGGACACTGATTTTCCTGGGGTTGGTTGACTTGTTTTTGAGATGGAGCGTTGATCCGGCGGGGAAGTCATTGGTTTACTCTAGGTCATCTGCGGACCTTAGAGTTTTGGAACTAGGACTTTGTCGTGGTTCCGCTTTGTTGACGTCGCATCCGAATCCTGTTGGGAGAAGAACGCTGGGGTGACATCGCGTCTGCTGTATCGAGACGAACGTCGAGGTGGACTCTAGGTTGTTGGTGAACCGTCGGGACCTGGAACTAGGGACTTCACCATGGCTCCGTTTTTGGATTGTCGCGTCTGAATCCTGCTGGAGAAAGAACGCTGTGGTAACATCTTGTCTGCTGTATCGAGACGAATGCTGAGGTGGAGCTGGGATTTTGCCGTCACTCCACTTTGTTTTGACCAATGGGTCTTTTGTTGACATCACGTCTGCATCCTACCGGAGTAAGGAGAAACGCCGTTGTTGATCTCTAAGTTGTCGATGTTGACGTCGAGACCCTGAAGCTAAGGATCTTCCTTCGCTTCGTTTGTTGACATTGTGTTTGCAATATTGCGACGAATGTCGAGATTGTCTCTAGGTTGTCTATGAACCGTCGAGATTTGGCTTCGCTTCGACGAAGCCTGGTGGGACGATATGATTCCCTTCTTGTTTTTGCCCATGGATTGTATACAGGGGTCAATGTGACCTCACCTGCAGGGCAAAAAGTTTCATTTCAGTTCATCATTTTTTTAATTCTTTCCGCGATGCTCTATCATTTCAGCTTTTTATATTGCGAAAATCGCGATTGTCCAACCATTTCGACTATGTTTCACGGTGCCTAATCATTTCGGCTATTTGTTTTATTTACTCACTGCTTTTTGTTGTGAGTTGCCCAATCATGTCGGCTGTTTTTGTATGCATACATTTTTACTTGCTGATTTTGTTGCAAGTTGCCCCATCATTTCGGCTATTTCATATGCATTTTTGGCTCGCTGATTTTTTATCGCGAGTGTGGAACTTGGAATCTGGTGCCAATCTCAGCATCAGCATCGCTGCGACTGGAATATTGCCAGGAGCGAATCATCATTTGCCGTGAAAGGACTTGGAATTTGATACCGATTTAGGCATCAGCATCGCTACAACCGGGATATTGCCAGGAGCGAATCATCATTTGCCTCTATCGATGTCGAACAAAGGTGGCTTAGCAAACAGGGTTAGGATCCCGTCGACTAAGGCTTTTGACTTCATGAGCCGTAAGGGTCTCATAAAGGTATTTCTCCCTACGAGTCGTGAGGATCTCGTAGGTGCGTTTTCTCCTTAGGAATCGTGAGGATTCCTAAGTGTGTAGTCTCTTATAAGTCGTAAGGATCTTAAAAGAATGCTTTCTCCTTATAAGTCGAGAGGACTTACAAGGGCCATTCACTGTGTAAACATATCCTTAGTCACGGATGGGACTTTGTTAGGGAAATGTTTATTCGCGCCCGTGGATTGTATACAAGGGTCAGCATTGAGCCGATTGTAGGGCAGTGTTGGAGGTTGTGGTGGCCGCTTAAGAACATGTTTAGATCCCTGTAGCTTAAGACTTTTGAATCTTATGAGCCGCGAGGGTCTCATAAGAGGGTTCTCCTTACGAGTCGTGAGGATCTCGAAAGTGTAATTTCTCTCTAGGAATCGTGGGGATCCCTAAGTGTGTTGCTCCCTTGTGAGTCGTAAGGATCTCACGCAGGTGGTTTCTCCTTACAAGGTCGAGAGGACCTTGCAAGTGTCTTTTAACGAGATTGAGCCCTTTTGGGTTTTCACAAAACTCGCCAGTAGCCCTGCTGTTTTTACTCACGGAGCCCTTTCGGTTTTTCATCCATGCACTTTTCTCTTGTGGACATACCGTTTTTCTTTTTTTCTTCCTTTTTTTTTCTTTTTTTATTCTTTTCTCTTTTCTTGTGTCAGCCTTGGGATGCTGCAGTCTACAGTAGTTTATCGACGTCTCGGTCAGTAGTTAGTTTTAGGACATAGTGGTCCATCGTTAGTTTAAGAACGTTTCGGACCGTTGTTAGTTTAAGGACGTTTCGGTCCGTTGTTAGTTTAAGGACGTTTCGGTCCGTTGTTCGTAGGTCGGACATATTTGAAGATCTTTCAGCATTCTTTTAGTTTTTGCCGAAAGAACAATTTCTCATGGAGCTTCCCCTATAAAAGAACATGATGCCCCCGGCGTGTCCATCTTTTTCTGAGCATGTGGTTATGGCGGGTTCACCTTCCAGTTGTCAGACAATGCGAATTTGCCCTGTTAGTATTCATCCTCAATCCAGCCTTTGAAGACGTAGCAATCTTCGAGTGGGTGACCCATTACTCTGTGGTAGGGACAATAGTTAGGATGGTTAACGTCACTCGGTTGCGATGGATGTTTTGGATCTGGCAGAGCGGTGAGCCCGTTGCGCACTGCCAGTTCAAACAGTCTCCTTGTTTTATCCCTGGGAAATGAGTAAGGACGTTTCAACTTCTCATCGAGGGATCGCGGCTTGTTGCTTTGACGAACAGACGGTCTCGGGTTATTCGGCTGTCGCTGAGCATTTGCGACAAAGGCCGCTTTCCCGTTGCCTTTTTCGTTCCGAAAACCCACTTTTGAAGGGAAAGGCCTATGGCCCATTCGGTCTATTTGGGCCAGCTTGTCGATCAAGGCCTGGAAGGTGGTCGGCTTGAAGAACATCATGAATTGGGAGATAGTCGACTGAGGGTCAAGGGTCCACATGAACATGCCCACGGCAGGAGCTTCTTCTATGCGTTGTTCGCATCTCGACCATAGGTTCCGCCACCGGATTGCATACTGCACCCATGTCTCTCCCAGCTTTACTCTGGCGTTGATCAATGCCGTGATCGGGGTGCGTTCGCTGGCGCTTGTGAACCGCTGAGTGAATAGCAACTCCATTTCTGTAAACGTTTTGACGGAATCGTCGAGAAGCTCCGAGTACCATTCAAAAGCTGTCTCTGCTAAGCTACCGACGAATTGGCAGAGCAGAAATTTATCATCACCCTCGGTGTTACCACATAGAGCCCTGAACTGGGCGACATGCTGGTGGGGATTGCCCGTCCCTTTGTATACATGAAATTTAGGGATCGTATATCCCGGCGGGTACTTTATTTGGTCATACCAGCCTGGATATGGTCGCCCAGTTTTAACAACTTGGCCGACCGCTTCATTCGGCTGGTGAGCTCGTATTATATTGGCTGCCTGTTCCGCAGCCTCTTTTTCTTTCCTCTCGAGCATTCTTCGGAGGAATTCGGTGTCAGTTTCTTGTTCCTGACGCTGCTCCGAGGTCTCTGGATTTTCTTTTGGCCCAGTGAGTGCGGCCATTGCAGTCAGCATCTCCTGAAGCTTCTGCTGTTGTTGTTCCTGAGCCCTTGTTATTGACCGGGTAAGCGGTCGATGACCCGTAGAAGCACGACTTTTCTCTTTTCCGGAAGTCATATAAACGGTATGCACCATCATGCCCCCAGACTTGGGGTGTTTAGATTCAGCGCTTTTATGGTTTTCCACGTTCACAGGGGCTTTCACTGGCCTCCTTCTCTTTTGAGCAGTTGAAGTCGAGGGGGCCGTTGCAGCGGGCAGCCAGATAGCTGTCGTCTTTTGTGGCTTGACAGAACGGTTCTCTTCCTGCTGAACCTTCACCTTTTTCTGTCGGCGAGAGTAATCTTGATCAATTACTGAGTCCCGAACCTGTCGCCAGACTTTGTAAATTTTGGAGGACAGCCACTGAGGGGATTGTTCCGGCTTCGCTTTTGGTGCATTCTCCACGGGTGGAGGAGATCTTTCAGTACGGCGGGGGGTGAATTCTTGCGCACCCTATTAAGAAGCTCGAAGCTGTTCCCAGTTGGAACAGCAGCATTGACTTCCACCGTTGGGGCTGGTGGAGTTAGCCCAGAGGGGGAGTTGCCCCCAGCCTTCCTTACTCAGTGCCAGTGGCGACGTCGAGCGTGTCGAGCCATTGGGATTGTTTCAGCTTTAGGGGTGACTTCGTCATGCCCCCTGTTCTGGTGAGGCGCTGCTGGTACTAGCCTCTTGAAGACCGACGTCCGTTGAGCAGCAGTATCCAATCTGTCAAAGACAGACCTTTGAGCAGGAACGGGAGCCGGAGTGGCCAGCCTCGTAAAGACTGATCCTTTGACGGGAGAAGCTTCTTTAGTGACCTCGAGAGCAGGAATGGCTATCCGCTTTGGGATGGCCGCTTCATGTATCGTGGGCTTCTTGACAGGCCCATTGGAGTTCAGGCTCAGCCTATCGAAGACTGATGCTGTTGGCTTGACATTGGATGACCCGTTGAGAGGGGCCGTGGTGGTAGTGAGCCGATCAAAGACCGAATTCTTTTGCGCTACTTGCGGCAGCGGGATGTTAACGCTCACTGGTGGGAGCATGGTCCCGAAGAACAACCCGGTGGTAGCCTGCGTTACCTGCTCTACCGGCATTGTGAACAGGGAGGCCGCCTGGGGCCCGTAAGTTACACCTCCAGATGAGGTGGAACGGAAGTTGCAGTTGCAGCTGGAACATTTCGTGCAAGTAGACGCCATTGATCTTTCGTTTTCTGCATGGAGCAAGATACCAAATCTTAGTACCTCGAACCCAAGGGCAACCATATCAAACCGCGATTCGTTCGTGAATACGACACACGAAGTGTGGAGTGGAAAGAGGAAAAGGTCCTACCGGGCGTGCCAGAATCTGTTCCCCGCCGAAAGACGCGCGGAGACGACGTGGACGTCTCGCCTGAATTTCGGGGCAGATGCTAATTGGTGCTATCCGTCCACCTCTCCGAAGATGCCAAGTTGATTTATGGCACCGTGTATCGAAGGTTTAAACGGATGCGGCCGATGTAGCACACTTCGTCAGATTTCCCCTCGTTTGAGGGGTTTTTGATTGTGGGGACGCTCTTCCCTGCAGGCGCAAGCCCCTGCAGTTAATGACACTAACGCATCGCGGTAACAATTTTCTCCTTCTCCAGATGGTCACTTCATGTCGTGGGTGTTTGTGTTAGTTATATGTATGCCCTAGAGGCCATTACTATTCATAGGATGTATATTGTAGTGGATGCTTGGACATATATAGGGATGACTTTCTTGCTCGATATGATAGTATGCTATCTGGTTGCTCTTTACCTTAACGTGTACACTGATTGTCTCTCTGTTACATGTTGGTAAAGCCCTTAGGATGTGTACTTGACTACCTGGACTATGATGCGGATCATACTAGTGGGGACATGGTAGTCCATAAGTACATCCTTCAAGGTCCCTAGTCGTGGGTGTATCGAGACAGGGCATCGATATACCAGAGTAGACTAGCGTATACCTTCTCGACCCATACAGATGGGCGATGGATGATCCCATATCCATTGGTGTTTGACATCAGAGATGATATACGGGTGCTCAGTGGAGACTGGGTACACTGGACGGACTCGCCGAGAACTCCCAGATGGTATTGTACCTTACGTCAGATGGCAGTTCTCTGGTGACACTGGTACAGAGTAGTCTGTTGACCCGAGATCGTCATAGAGTCTTGTGTGGTTCCCACTGTGCTTTGATTTCCACCTTACCACGTCCAAGAGGGCGTGCAAAACGGTGGTTTTTGGATACAGTCCCGAGTCACATGGAGGCAATGAGCGATAGGAGGGGATTCGTCTCTCCCGGTATAGGGGGTTGATGTTGCGCTGTGTTCGATTGGCTATAACCGGAAATCCCTGGCCAGGGTTGCTGAGATTTACTGGTAAGTGTTACCAGTAGTTTCTCAAAATGTTATAGACCTCATATCGACACGACTTATCGAGCTATTGGGGTCTGACATTTACCACCCCTAGGCGAGATATGCGACATATCAGACGACGAGACCGGACTGTACGGTAAGTGTTACTGGTTGGATTCACAGGAGTGTGAGCGGGCTTGCTCGTCGATCTTCTGATCGCTCAATACCCGGGTGGCCGTTACGTTTAGCAGACCGCTTGCGGCTTGTGGGTGCTTGATATGATCATCATCTGCTGCCGGCGTATTGACGAGTCTTTAGAGTCCTACACAGAGGTTTCCTGGCTCAAGCGAAACGAAATAGGAGCGCATATGAGATATGTGCGGGACCGAGAATAATGCGTGTATGTGATACCGTATTCTATTCTCGCGATGAATGTATCGATTGGTTGTATGCGATATAACCTAGTTATCGAATCGAAGATTGATTCGATAAGCCGATACATAGGATACTAGTCGGTTATATGCGATATGACCGGATCGTTAAATCAAGTGTTGATTTAATGATTTAATGTATAATTATATATTTGATATATTACTTTGCATTAACTAGTATCGGTTCACTTTAAATGGATTTTCTCACTCGGATGTGCACATTGTATATGTGATATACTTTTGTGCACTTGATTGTATCATGTTTGATGATACATGTTTACTTGGGTTTGTGTAAAGATTAAACCATGGTTATATGAATGGTTAGGGTTTTGTTTTCTTATTCATTTATTTATTTATTTATTCTTTTTGGAAAATAAATGGCATAAAGAGAAAAATGGTGGCTTTCTTTGTTTGCATCTTGAAGCTTCATGAAGCTTTGACTAAGTGACCATTTTGTCTCATGCTTAACCCTAACCACTCCACTTAACCCTAGTTCAATCTCTACACTTGACCATGGTTGTATTATGATAAGTATTGTTTTTCTTTTCTATTGAAAACAAACTTATCATAATATTCATCTTCTTCTTCTTCTTCTTCACTTGAAGAAAACCTTGCTTCATCAATGGTGACTTGATGAAAAGAGTGAGAAATCCAATTCTAAAGTGAACCTACCTCCTATTTCTTCATCCTCTACCTCTTGCCAAGTAGTATAGGGTGTTTTCTTCACAAGTCTTCATGACTTGGTGAAGTGGGAGCTTGATCTAGTGATGCTTCGACGTAGATCATCTTCGGCATCGAAGTCGATGACCTAGCCCGCCCATTTCTCCGATGAAGCCGATGCTAGAGTCCGGGATGCGATTTGTACAGCGAGGGGACTTCATCATGGAGCTATGGAGGTGGAGAATCGGATCTACAAAGGTTGTATTTCCGTTCACTTAGTTAAGTTGTTAACTAGTTGCATGTTTCGCCTAGAATTCTAGTTAACGATCCGTATTAGGGTTTCTCGACACTTGTAAAATTTGAAATTGGCATGGTTGATGCCTTGTGAGACCTCAGTAGAGTGCCTAGGAACCCTACAGTGGTATCAGAGCCTAGCTAGAGCCTTAGGCGATGAGTAGACGACGTTTGAAATCCGAACGAACATCGAAACCCATTTCCAAAATGCTCTCTGGAAATTTTCTGAAAATTTGGATTTTTGTCAATTAAAAATATGCAGAAAAATAAGCAGGGTCTTATTTGAATTACTGTGAAATACGAGGGTCTAAATCGATTTTTCCACCGCGGAACCGCGGCACAAGCTAGGCATGTGCGGCGGTTCCGCGGCCGTACTGTCCTCTTGTCTGATGATTTCTGCACAGTAACTCATATAATTTAATGCTATATTTTCTGGGTATTTTTATTGTGACTCTACAGATGAGTATTCTGGGGTTGTATTGGGAATCAAAGATTCGATCGGATTATCAAATTTTGTCTGTGTGGTTTTCCGGATAATTTTAGAATATGTTAAAAAGTTCGACCGGATATATATACCCACCTTTTCCCCTGCCGGAAAATTTCCAAGTGTTGGATTTTTCCGTGGTTTAAAGACGTTCTAAGTAGTGCAAGTAACGCGATGGACCCTCTAGAAGACAACAAACCTTAACTCGATTATGTGACCGTCTTGAACTGCCCTTTGAACCTTCGGGTTTGGGGCAGTACGACGTGCCACATGTGAGGCGTTGGCTTGACCCTTCTACGGCTGGACCGTTGGTACTGAGGCATGAACTGAATGTTTTTTAAACTTATTTCATGTGTTGATCTGTATCGGGAAAACTTGGGTGTTCGATTGTTCGATCGGAAAGTTTAACATTTTCTATTTATCCGGAATGTGATACAACAATTGGAATTCACAACAAGTTATGAGATAACTGTATGAATGTTATAAACATAGCACTTTAGTCTCACTTGATCGGTTGCCACGGAATTTTGATGTGATCAAAAGTCCGTCGCAATCACGTAGGGTACGCGGATACTTGCCGGGTAAACTTAATAGACAGCCTCATCCCATAGCCCCGACCAAGTGACTGTAGGAGAACCCCGTCGCCGAAAGCATCCGTTCGGGTGCTAGCGGTAGCGGTGTTCCGCCTTGGTGCACTTCGTCGACGGCGTCGGGGGTGCGGCCGCCTACTAAAGTTTGCGACGAGCATTCGATCAGTATGTCGGGAATCCTGTTGAATTGCCCGACTTGATATTGAAAAGTGTTTTCGATTTTGAGACTAAAATGCGGGGTTTATAATTTTTAGGCATGTGATGTCTAAGGTATTCATTTGATTAGGCATGCGATGTCTATGCAGATTGCGGATTCCAACTGTTGTAGTTTTACACTTTCTTTTCTGTGACCGTAAGTGTAATATGTGATATCGCCGGTTTCGTTGCTATATGTCAACGACAATTGGGATGCGTATATTTACTTACGTTGATGACATGTGATGTTATGTGTTGCTGGATATGTTATATTGGATCATCGTGTTTGAATAGCCGGGTTTTTTTTATGTGAGATGAGTGTTTTTCATTTTCATTCATGTAAAAACTTGTATGTAATATTCTTTTATTGGGGCACTTCCAGGTTGCGGAAGATGTCACCCTTTGTATATTATTTACTTTTCCGCACTAGGATAGACCCAAGGAGGGGAGCACAAGTAACCGGGTTCTGGAGTCCAGTGGGAGACCAACTCGAGGAGTCGAGTCCGGGTCTCCTAACTCTAGAATTGGTAGGGTTGCTTGCCGCTCTTGTAGGGGTCTAGGGGTGTGGGTTTGGCTATTCTTCACGACCGTGGAATCCGTGTTTTATACTGGCTCGTATTGAAAACACGGACGTCCTAGTATATCCAATATTTCATATGATTCTTCTGCTGCGATATCTGTGATGTGATCATGTGATATGTTCTGTGATGGATACTGTATATAGTATATATGATATATTATATAGACGTTACTTATGTTTTACACCCGTGCTAGCCCTGCCCCGCTCTGCCGTTAGTTACCTAACCTAACGGTGCACGAGGGGACATCGAGGCGAATGCGGATGGCATAAGTGTACGTCGTATTTATCTGTGATGTTTAGGTACTTAAATGATGCGACTTCATTAATGTGATTAATGAAATAAAAGAAACCTAAGATGTTGTAGAATCGAATTTCAAAATAAAACAGGTAGCTACAGTTCTTGCTTTGCACAGCGGTATATGTGATATATCCTGCACCTTATTCGATGAGGAAAGGACCGAGATCCCTTCACCGGGAGTGACTCCTTTAGCAATAACTGGCAGATGCTACACACTCGGTTTGACTTTTGATTGCTTTTAAGAGTTTTTGCTTTGCACAGTGATATATATGATATATCCCGCACCTCATTCGACGAGGAAAGGGCCGACGATCCCTTCACCGGGAGTGACCCCTTTAGCAAAACTAGAAAAGCCTAAAAAACACTCCATTTTAAAATCATTTGATTCTACAACGATATCAAGTTCATTACGCAATAGGTTTTCAGAAAAACCTGTCGTAGCCCTCCGTCATTTCAGATAAGTACTAGTTAGTATTCGTGCTGCGGTAGTTTGGCCTCCGTCAAGGCGTAGTGTACGGTTGCTAACTAGTGCTTATCTGCTAGCATATGATGCGATTGGATTAGGGTATTCGTACGGCGTTGTTTGGCCTCCGTCAAGGGTCGTGCGGGTGGGTTTAATTCAATCAGGAAATGACGGGTTGAACTTGACTAGCGGACTATGGGTAGTTTGGCCTCCGTCAAGGTCATAGGACGCTAGGGGCAAAATTATCGGGAATTTCAAGTGTTGAAATTTGCGATGAGATTGCATACCTTCTATGAGATAGTTGGATCCCGATACCCGCTGCGAGTAAGAGTTACTCCTGGGAGAGTTTTACACATTACAATTAGCCGATCAAGTAGGTGTCTAGAAAGGTGTTAACGAGGTTACGCCTCTGGGAAAACGATGTTTACATTAATTAGGATCGTGCGAAAGCACGGGGGACCTCCCTCAAAGTACCGACACTGGCCTGGCTGAAAGATTGGCGAACTTGTAGTGTGTAATTAATCCCGGCTAGTCTTTCCTTTTAGGGTTTGAAGGAAGATTTGATAAAAAACAGTGGGAGCCATCCTGATTAGATAAAATAATAACCGATCTATTCTTGCAAGAGCGCACGCTGAGTATTTTCTTCTCTCTCTCTCTCCAGGTAGCGACCATATCACGCCTTAATCAAGATAATAATACGGAATATTGACCGAACCCGCTTGTTATACTGAGCTGGGGAACGTTGGTCCCGCTCCAACTTATAATTGTTATAAGACAGAGCAGGAAATTGGGGATTACCAGAATTCCCGTGCCGTCCAAACGAAGAGAGTGCATGCTGATGCATCATCTTCGGGTGTGTTCATTACAAAGAACTGTTTCTCAGTATCCTCCGCATCCTGGGTATATGATACCGGATCAGGATCCCAGATATGTAATCTGTTACATAGGGCTGCAAAAAGGTAGAAAAACTGAGAACGGGTGATAAGTTTCATGAGACAGAGAACGGGGCAAGTGTTGCAGCCAAGTCTGTTGGTCACTGTCACCCTGTATGACCAGTACATTGATTCTGAACGAATGTTATTAGATACTGAACCTGATATACAAAATCATATCAGTCTCTTTATAAGTAAAGAAATGATAAAATTTTGTATTGTTGGATTATGTTTTGAACATTTCCTATATCAAAAGTTGATCGGTTCAGGCACGTTATCTAAAAGCATTGATGTTCTAAATCAAAATACAGTTCTTAGTATACGGAACACACACAAGAGGAAGAGTTCAGAAATGAACAAATCCTTCTTAAGGTATTGTAGACTAGATCATATCAATGTGACCCGACTAGCTGAAGTTACATCTAGATGCATATTTAAATCAGTTTGAATTTACATCTTGTGAAACTTGCCAGTCATGTCACAAAGATATAATGACACCAGCTCTGTTTACTGAAAACAGAGAAAGAGTTATTAAACTCTTGGGATTGATACATGTTGATGTATGTAAGGTCCCCTGTCTACATATGCCAGGACTGGTTCTTTGTACTTCATTACATTCTCTGATAATCTCTCAAGATTCATACATATGTTCCTGTTGAAACACAATTCCGAACCTATTGAGATATTCACAGAATATGATTTAGAAGTAGAGAACCAAAATACGGGTATAAGTATTATGTCCTTTGATGAGATCAAGGAGGAGAATACTTGAGCACGGAATTCTTGAACTATTCTAATGGAGAATGAGATTCTCTCACAGGATTACTCCTCCGTATACACCATAGCACGATGGTATATCGGGGCGGAGCATTCACACCCTATATGATAAGGTGTGCTCTATGATGAGTAATACTGAGTTACCTGTTTCCTTTTTGGGAGTTATGCGCTTGAGAAGCTGCATACCTATTGAATAAGGTTCAAATTCAAATCAGTTGCCTACCACTTCATATGTGATATGGAAAGGGTAGAGCCCATGTCTTAAGCTAGTTAAGATTTGGGGTAGACCGGCCTATGTCTAAAAGAAAAATCCGGACAAGCTCGAGGCAAGGTCTGTAATGTAGAACTGGAAAGGTTCCAGCTATACAAAATACAGCAGATGATTTGGTAAAACCAAAGGATTCAATAATTACCAACGAACCTCAGCCTCTCCGCCGATCTAGTAGGGTTCCTCACCCACCTGAGAGATACTACGGTTACTCTATGACAGTGGGAGCGAGGATTGCATCATAAGATGATGACCCAACTAGCTTCGAGCAGGCCATCGAGAGTAGGGACTCTGTAAGAATGGCTGGATGCTTAGCGATCTGAGATGGAATCCATGTACACCAACAAAGTATGGACTTTGGTTGCTATATCTGAAGGGTTAAATCCCCATCAGGAGCAAAGTATATCTTGAGAAGATTACTTGGTATAGATGGAAAAGTTGAGACTTTCAAAGCTAGACTTGTTAAAGCTTTTCGTTATCGACCAGGCGTGGATAATGATGAAACCTTTTCAAGTGGCTATGCTTAAGTCCATCCAGATCCTACTTGCCGCGGCTACATACCATGACTACGATATCTGGCGGTTGGGTGCCATGACTGCTTTTCTAAATGATGTTTTAGAAGAGAACGTCTATAAGTACACAGCCAGAGGGCTTCGTAAACAGTGGGAGCAGCGGAAACGTGTACAAGATGCTTTATAGGATAAAGCAGGCATCGCGGAGTTGGAACATCTGTTTTGATGTAGTAGTCAAATAGTTTGACTTCATCAAAATGGTAGATGAACCTTGTATAAACAAAAAGGTAGTAGGGAGTATGGTGGTGATCCTCGTAGAGGACGTGGATGACATACTCTTGATAGGGAAGGAGTTTCCTATGCTACGCTCGGTCAATCTCCGCTTATCACAATGATTCTCCATATAGGATCAAAGTGATACCTCCTAAATCCTGGGTTTTGGATCTATGAGATAGATCTAATTGGATGTTAGGATTCTCACTAGTTGTAGTGAGATGGTATCAATCGATCCTGGGGAGAATCACTGGAAGGGTTCCAGGGTGATAAGGACGACTGAAAGTCAGTCACAGGAATTGTCTTTACCCTCTGTGAAGGGACGGTATGTTGGAAGAGTTCCAAGCTAGATACCGTGGCATACTAGACGATAAAGGCTCGATACATCGCTACTTAAGATGCTACCAAAGAGGCAGTCTGGATGTATATTTGTTCATGAGATGAACTTAGTTCCTCCCATTATGTGACAATGGAGTTGTGGCTTATGCCAAGGAACGTCCGTCCCATCAGTGATCCAGACATATTCTAAGGCAGTATGACCTGATCATGGAGATAGTTGATCTCCAGGGTGATCAAGGTAAGGAGAGTAGACTCAGAGGACAACACGGCGGATCCACTCACAAAGGTCTTTTCCCAGAGAGAGACTATTATGGGATGGTTGAGTATGAGATACTACAACCACTGCTATCAGATGGCCCTAGTGCAAGTGGGAGATTGTTAGTTATATGTATGCCCTAGAGGCCATTACTATACATAGGATGTATATTGTAGTGGATGCTTGGACATATATAGGGATGACTTTCTTGCTCGATATGATAGTATGCTATCTGGTTGCTCTTTACCTTAACGTGTACACTGATTGTCTCTCTGTTACATGTTGGTAAAGCCCTTAGGATGTGTACTTGACTACCTGGACTATGATGCGGATCATACTAGTGGGGACATGGTAGTCCATAAGTACATCCTTCAAGGTCCCTAGTCATGGGTGTATCGAGACAGGGCATCGATATACCAGAGTAGACTAGCGTATACCTTCTCGACCCATACAGATGGGCGATGGATGATCCCATATCCATTGGTGTTTGACATCAGAGATGATATACGGGTGCTCAGTGGAGACTGGGTACACTGGAGGGACTCGCCGAGAACTCCCAGATGGTATTGTACCTTACGTCAGATGGCAGTTCTCTGGTGACACTGGTACAGAGTAGTCTGTTGACCCGAGATCGTCATAGAGTCTTGTGTGGTTCCTACTGTGCTTTGATTTCCACCTTACCACGTCCAAGAGGGCGTGCAAAACGGTGGTTTTTGGGTACAGTCCCGAGTCACATGGAGGCAATGAGCGATAGGAGGGGATTCGTCTCTCCCGGTATAGGGGGTTGATGTTGCGCTGTGTTCGATTGGCTATAACCGGAAATCCCTGGCCAGGGTTGCTGAGATTTACTGGTAAGTGTTACCAGTAGTTTCTCAAAATGTTATAGACCTCATATCGACACGACTTATCGAGCTATTGGGGTCTGACATTTACCACCCCTAGGCGAGATATGCGACATATCAGACGACGAGACCGGACTGTACGGTAAGTGTTACTGGTTGGATTCACAGGAGTGTGAGCGGGCTTGCTCGTCGATCTTCTGATCGCTCAATACCCGGGTGGCCGTTACGTTTAGCAGACCGCTTGCGGCTTGTGGGTGCTTGATATGATCATCATCTGCTGCCGGCGTATTGATGAGTCTTTAGAGTCCTACACAGAGGTTTCCTGGCTCAAGCGAAACGAAATAGGAGCGCATATGAGATATGTGCGGGACCGAGAATAATGCGTGTATGTGATACCGTATTCTATTCTCGCGATGAATGTATCGATTGGTTGTATGCGATATAACCTAGTTATCGAATCGAAGATTGATTCGATAAGCCGATACATAGGATACTAGTCGGTTATATGCGATATGACCGGAGCGTTAAATCAAGTGTTGATTTAATGATTTAATGTATAATTATATATTTGATATATTACTTTGCATTAACTAGTATCGGTTCACTTTAAATGGATTTTCTCACTCGGATGTGCACATTGTATATGTGATATACTTTTGTGCACTTGATTGTATCATGTTTGATGATACATGTTTACTTGGGTTTGTGTAAAGATTAAACCATGGTTATATGAATGGTTAGGGTTTTGTTTTCTTATTCATTTATTTATTTATTTATTCTTTTTGGAAAATAAATGGCATAAAGAGAAAAATGGTGGCTTTCTTTGTTTGCATCTTGAAGCTTCATGAAGCTTTGACTAAGTGACCATTTTGTCTCATGCTTAACCCTAACCACTCCACTTAACCCTAGTTCAATCTCTACACTTGACCATGGTTGTATTATGATAAGTATTGTTTTTCTTTTCTATTGAAAACAAACTTATCATAATATTCATCTTCTTCTTCTTCTTCTTCACTTGAAGAAAACCTTGCTTCATCAATGGTGACTTGATGAAAAGAGTAAGAAATCCAATTCTAAAGTGAACCTACCTCCTATTTCTTCATCCTCTACCTCTTGCCAAGTAGTATAGGGTGTTTTCTTCACAAGTCTTCATGACTTGGTGAAGTGGGAGCTTGATCTAGTGATGCTTCGACGTAGATCATCTTCGGCATCGAAGTCGATGACCTAGCCCGCCCATTTCTCCGATGAAGCCGATGCTAGAGTCCGGGATGCGATTTGTACAGCGAGGGGACTTCATCATGGAGCTATGGAGGTGGAGAATCGGATCTACAAAGGTTGTATTTCCGTTCACTTAGTTAAGTTGTTAACTAGTTGCATGTTTCGCCTAGAATTCTAGTTAACGATCCGTATTAGGGTTTCTCGGCACTTGTAAAATTTGAAATTGGCATGGTTGATGCCTTGTGAGACCTCAGTAGAGTGCCTAGGAACCCTACAGTTTGTTTTGTTTTTGGTTGCCCGTGGATTGTATACGGAGACTAATTTATGTTCTCGCCCGTAGGGCGTGGATTAGTCCAAATCCGTATCTTCTTAGATTTGGGTTTTGGGGTTGGGTTTAAGGATATGTTAGCCTTATTTGAGACTAAGATCAACTTAAACGTTTGTTAAGGATACGTTAGTCTAATTTTTAGACTAAGATCAACTTAACGGGATCGTTTAGATCCAACAAAGAGCATTTGGACTCTATTGTTTAATTTAGGGACATTGCGGTCCATTAGTTTAAGGACATTACGGTCCAACGTTAGTTTAAGTACATCTCGGTCCAATATTAGTTTAAGGACATCTCGGTCCAATGTTAGTTTAAGGACATCTCGGTCCAAGGTTAAGGACATCATAGTCTATGAGTTTAAGGACCTCACAGTCCAGGTTAAGGACATCGTAGTCCATGAGTTTAAGGACCTCACAGTCCAGGTTAAGGACATCGTAGTCCATGGGCTTAAGGACCCAACAATCCGTGAAATGTGTGGTTGTCGGGACCCGTCATCTCTCTAAAGATGTTGAAGGATTGCAACGACAGATATCAGAGGAGTAAAGAGATATACCCTCGAACCGGTGTGAGTTGGTTGGAAGATCTGTAGTCCAATTTGGAACTAAGATCTGTAGAAATATTTATGAGCATGTAGGCTCAATTAATATAAGTTGAGGACTTATGGCCAATATTGGGCTAAGTCCAATAAATGTTTAACATTTTTATTCTGGCTATTGAGCCTTTATTTAGGCTTGGCCCTTTTAATAATGGTGAGCATTGATAAAAGCTCTGGGCTTTTTAAAGAACAGTTTATGTTCTGACAGCGTGACACGTGGCGCGCCAGGCGCTTTGCGCCAGTTAAAGAGCGCAATGCGCTTCTGCCAAGTAGCGCACACATGGTTGACACGTGTCGCGCTTGGCGCTTTGTGCCAGATGATGAGCGCATGCGCTTCTGCCATGTAGCGCACACATGGTTGACACGTGTCGCGGTTGGCGCTTTGCGCCAGATGATGAGCGCATGCGCTTCTGCCAAGTAGCGCACACATGGTTGACACGTGTCGTGCTTAGCGCTGAGCGCCAGCCCATGAGCGTGGTGCACTATTTCAGAAGTGCAAAGCGCAAGTTGTTTAATTGGCGCATACGTGGTTGACACGTGGCGCATTTGGCGTTGAGCGCCGGTCCAGAGAGCGCAGAAGTGCAGTTCAAGAGCGCAAGGCGCATTTCAAGAGCGCAAGGCGCATTTCAAGAGCGCAAAGCGCATTTGATCAATTTTATGATCTGGGAACAAATTTATGTTCTTTTAGAAGAGACTTTGTCTCAAGATTTAAGAACAACAGTTCTTATTTTGCTTGAGAGATTTTCAATCTCTTATTTTGATGAAAGGCTTTGCCTTTATAGATCAATGATCTATGAGAAGAATTATGTTCTTCTTTTATTGTGTGATGAGATCATTCGATCTCTTTTATGAAAGACTTTGGTCTTTGTAGATCTATGATCTTTTAAGAAGATAATTCTTCGTTTTATCAGATAATTTCATCTCTGTGTTCATCACTATTCTTTTTACCTTAAAGAAAAAATCTTCTTTTGCTGAGAGCTATGCTTCTCTTCCTTTGAATTTTTCAAAGTTTATGGGGGGGGGGGGTTTCTCTATATCAGACTTGAAGTCTTGGGGCCTTTATATAGGGAAAGTTGATTTGTTGAATCAGTTAAAGAGATCTTTCTCTGATTGATTTGGGGATATTTCCCACCATTGGATCTTTTGATCCTAGGGCTTCTGTTTTACAGAAGGCAATCTTCTTATTTTTAACAAGATTGGAAAATCTTTCCATAACAGAATTCTAATTCTGCTTAATTAATGATTTATCATTATTATTAGATCTTTTTATCTAACGGTGGGGAATTTCTAATTCCAGCGCTGGCGCACCCGTGCTTTGCACGTGGAGTGCTGCTCAGAGCGGAGCGCACTTTGCGCTAGCGCGCCTGTGTTTGACACGTGGTGCGCTGCTCAGAGCGCAGCGCAGCCTGCGCTAGCGCACCCGTGTTTGACACGTGACGCGCAGCGCGCCTAGCGCTAGCGCACACATGGTGCGCTGCCTAGGGCACAGCGCACCCGGCTCTGCATCTGAATCGTCGCTTCAATTTATTTTGAAATTCGAATTTCAAACAGAGCTTTGCTCTGATTGGGGGAAACATTGGCATCACCAAGCTGCAGTGGACGTCTCGGATCCGGCAGAGTGATGAGTTTGTTGCGCATCGCCATTTCGAACAGTCTCCTCATTTTATCACGGGGAAACGAGTAAGGACACCTTAGTTTCTCATCGAGGGATTAGCGCGGGCGCACGTTGCTTTGGCAAACAACCGGTTTCATGTTGCTCGGCTGTTGTTGAGTGTTGGCAATGAAGGCCGCTTTCCCTTTTCCTTTTTCATTCCGGGCATCCGTTTTTGAAGAGGACGACATGTGGCCCATCTGATCCATTTGGACCAGCTTGTCGATCAAGGCATGGTAGGTGGTCGGCTTGAAGAACATCATAAATTGGGATACCGTCGCCTGAGGATCGAGGGTCCCTATGAACATGCCCACGGCCGGAGCTTCTTCTATGTATTGTTCACATTTTGACCATAGGTTCCGTCACCGGATTGCGTATTGAACCCAGGTCTCTCCCGGCTTCACCCTGGCGTTGATTAACGCCGTGATAGGGGTGCACTCGCTTGCGCTTGCAAACCGCTGTGTGAACAGTAACTCAATCTCCGTGAATATTTTGACGGAGTCATTTAGGAGCTCCGAGTACCATTCAAATGCCGTCTCTGACAAGCTACCAACGAACTGGCAAAGCAGCAATTTTTTGTCGCCTCCAATATTACCGCACAAAGCTCTGAACTGAACGACGTGCTGATGAGGATTGCTTGTCCAATTATACACATGGAACTTGGGGATCGTATATCCTAGCGGGTATTTGATTTGGTCATACCAGCCCGGATACAGTCGCCCAGTTCTGACGGCTTGGCCAGCCGCTTCACTTACCTGATGAGCTCGGATTTGTTGAGCTATGTAACCGTCAAGGGCAGCTTTGGAGATCGTTTCCTCCCTGGCTGTTGATAAAGCCGGAAGAGGGTTTGTTTTCCCTCTGTCGTCCTCGGTAATTATCGGCGGTTCTTCAACTGGAGATTCTGGCCGGATCCTCATTCCAACCATAACATGGAATAAAAGTTCCATCTGTTTTATATTAGCAGCCTGTTCTGCGGCCTCCTTATCCTTTCTTTCAAGCACACTTCGCAGGAACTCTGTATCGGTCTCCTGCTCCTGGCATTGTTCAGACGCTGCTTCCTGACTTTCTTTCTGCCCAGTGAGTGCTGCCATTTTCATCAGCAGCTCCTAGAGCTTTTGTTGCTGCTACTGAGCCTTTTTTAACAACCGAGTTTGCGGCTGATGACCCACGGAATCACGGCTTTCCTCCTTTCCGGAAGCCATGCAAATCGTGTACACTATCATGCCCCCAGACTTAGGACGTTTGGGTCCATTGCCTTTGGAATTTGCCACCGGCGGTGGGAGATTCTCCAGCCTTCTCTTTTTGTGGGAGGTCGAAGTTGAATGATCCATTGTAACAGGCACCCATGTGGATGAAGTCCCTCGCTGTATGATGGAGGGATGATCTTCTTGTCGAACCTTCATTTTCTTCAGTTGACGAGGGTAGTTCATGTTGATCACAGAATCTTAGACTTCCCGCCAGACCCTTTAGGAAGAGATCCGTTGAAGGGGCTGCTCCGGTTTTGCCTGCATCGTGTTCTCAGCAGGTGGTGGAGATTTCTTCAGTATCGCGGTTGGAGAGTTCTTTCGCACTCTCCTAAGCAGATTGAAACCGTTTCCGGTTGGAACAGAAACGTCAACTTCCACCAGTGGAGCTGGTAGGGTAAGTCCAGAGGGGGAGTTGCCCCCAGCTCTTCTCACCCGGCGCCAGTGGCGACGTCGATCGTGTCTTGCAGACAGGACCACCTTAGTTGTGGAAGCGGCTCTGTCATTCCCCCAGCTTTGATGAGGGGCTACTGATGGTGCCAGCCTGTCGAAGACTGACGTCCTTTGAGAGGAAATTGCCAATCTTTCGAAGGGCGACTTTCTGGTAGGGGAAGCACTTTTGATGACTTCACCTGCCGGAGGAGTTAGGAGGACTATCCATTTTGGGATAGCCCCTTCAGGTAACGCGAGCCTCTTTGCGGGCCAACTTGAGTTTCGGCTCAGCCTATTGAAGACTAAGCTGGCAGACTTAGACGACCCGTTGAGAGGGGCCATGCTGGTTGCAAGTCGATCGAAGACCGAATTTTTTGGAGCTTCCTCTTGCAGCACTGAGGCGCTGAAACTCGCTGGCGGGAGCATGGTCCCGAAGAACAATCCAGTGGTGGCTTGAGTCACCTGCTCCACCGGTATTGAAAAGATGGAGGTCGCATTCAACCCGTATGTCACTCCTCCAGTTAGGGCGGAGCGGAATTGCTATTGCAGTTGCAGTTGGAAGTCATTGATTTCGTGCACAGGAGTAAGACACCAAATCTTAGTATCTCAAACCCAAGGACAACCATAACAAACCGCGATTTTGTTCGCGAACATGACATATGAAGTGTGGAGTGGAAAGAGGAAAAGGTCTTGCCGGGCGTACCAGAATCTGTTCACCGCCGAAAACAGAGACGAAACCGCGTAGGTCGTCTTACCTGAATTTGGGGGAAGATGCTATTTGGGTTTATCCGTCCATCTCTCCGAAGATACCAAGTTGATTTATGGCACCGTATATCGGAGGTTTGGACAGATGTGGCCGTTTTAGCAAATTTCGTTAGATTCCCCCTTATTTCTGATGAGCTTTTTATTGTGGGGACGCTCTTCCCTGCAGGCGCAAGCCCCTGCAATTAATTACGTTATCGCATCACGATAACCACTTTCTCCTGCTCCAGAAGTTCACTTCGTGTCGAGTGTGTTTGTTTTATTTTTTGGTTGCCCGTGGATTGTATACGGAGACTAATTTATGTTGTCGCCCGTAGGGCGTGGATTAGTCCAAATCCATATATCTTAGATTTAGGTTTGGATTGATTTAAGGATCATTAATCTCGTTTGAGATTAAGATCAACTTAAATTTTTGTTAAGGATACGTTAGTACAATTTGAGACTAAGATCTACTTAACAGGGTTTTAGGATCATTCAAATCCAACAAAAGAGCATTTGGGCCCTATTGTTTTATTTAAGCATGTTACGGTCCATTGTTAGTTTAAGGACATTTTGGTCCGTAGATCACCCTTTTTGAGGTGTGGGTTTAGTTTTAGGACGTTTCGGTCCATAGTAGTTTGAGGACGTTACGGTCCGTAGATCAACCTTTTTGAGATGAGCGTTTAGTTTGAGAACGTTTCGGTCCGTAGTAGTTTGAGAACGTTACGGTCCGTAGATCACCCTTTTTGAGGTAAGGGTTTAGTTTAAGGACATTTCGGTCCGTAGTAGTTTGAGGACGTTACGGTCCATAGATCACCCTTTTTGAGGTGAAGGTTTAGTTTAAGGATGTTTCAGTCCGTAGTAGTTTAAGGACGTTACGGTCCGTAGATCACCCTTTTTGAGGTGAGGGTTTAGTTTAAGCACGTTTTGGTCCGTAGTAGTTTCAGGACGTTACGGTCCGTAGATCACCCTTTTTAAGGTGAGGGTTTAGTTTAAGGACGTTTCGATCCGTAGTAGTTTGAGGACGTTACGGTCCGTAGATCACCATTTTTGAGGCGAGGGTTTAGTTTAAAGGCGTTTCGTTCCGTAGTAGTTTGAGAACATTACGGTTCGTAGATCACCATTTTTGAGGTGAGGGTTTAGTTTAAGAACGTTTTGGTCCGTAGTAGTTTGAGGACGTTACGGTCCGTAGATCATCTTGTGCGCACGTGTATTTGTTACGTGTCGGGATGAGCAACGATGATATGGGACACATCCAGTTTAGGATGTAGTTTGATCTGGGATGTGCACGTCAGCTTAGGAAGTGCACCAAAAGTTAGTTGGCTATCGGGACCTGCCACCTCTCTGAAGACGTTGAGGAATTACAACGACATTTATCAGAGGTATAGAGAGATGTACCCTTGAACAAATTCCCGTATTTGAGGGAAAAAGGATTAATGGTAAACTCGGTAATCATTAGTCGTATTTTGAGACTAAGATTTCCTTAGTGGAATATGGGACAAATATCGTCTTAGGATATCATCAGTTGAAAGATCGATAATCGTTTTTGGGACTAAGATTAATTTGGAAAGTAGTGAGCACATGGGCTCGGTTGATCTGAATTAGGAACCTAGCCAACTTGGGCTTGGTCCACTCGGTTTTCTTTTTATTTTGAAAAGAAGTGCTAAGCACTGGTTTGGGCTCAGTCCCTTTATTTGTGCAAAAAGTGCTGAGCACTTATGTAAGTTCTGACGCTCACACTTTACTCTCTTCTTTTTTTGTCTCTATATAGAGTGCTGAGCACTCTTTATGGTGCCTACGTGTTAAACATGTGAGGCGCTAGGCGCTGCCTGAGGAGTGTCAAACAATTTATGTTCTGTGGCGTCCACATGAGGGTCACGTAAGGCGCCAGGCGCTGAGCGCCAACCGCTGAGTGCTAAGCACTCTTTATTTTATGGCATCCACATGAGGGTCATGTGAGGCGCTGGGAGCTGAGCGCCTCCCACTGAGCGCTAATCACTCTTTATTTTATGGCACCCACGTAGGGGTCACATGAGGCGCTGAGCGCTGAGCGTCGTCCACTGAGTGCTATGCACTCCTGAGTTCTCTCTCTTCTTTTTTTTTTTTGTGATTGATCCACAGGATCCTTATCTAATTTTATTTACCAAAAATTTCCAAGAAGAGAGTTCTTCTTCCTTGAGAACTTAATTCTCTATTCTTTCAAAAGCTTCCTACTTCTTTTTTTAAGCTTATGAGGGAGGGGGTTCTCTCCTCTTTTTTAGTGTTGAAGTCTTGGGTCCTTTATATAGTAGAGGCAAGTCTGTTGATTAGTTCAAGAAATCTCTCATTGAGAGATCCTAATTAATTTGGGGATTTTACCCACCATTGGATTTTTGATCCAAAGACTTCTATTTTACAGAAGATATTATTCTTATTTTTAACAAGATTAGAGAAATATTTTCCCACACAGAATTTAATCTGTAGCTCGGTGATTCTTCAATCACCATTGGATTTTTAATCCAACGGTACTCTATTTTAAAGAGAGTAATCTTTCTTGCTTAGAAAGATTTGAGGAATATTTCCTCAACAGAATTTAATTCTGCATTCTGATGATTTATCATCTCCGTTGGATATTTGATCCAACGGCTCTGTTTAACAGAGAGTAGAATTTAATTCTACCAGGCGCCGGCGCTCACGTGCTGTGTACATGCGGCGCCAATAAAAGTTTTTAACTCTGGCGCTGGCGCCCTCATGGCAGACACGTGAGGCGCTGCCTCTTGAGTTTTGAACAGAGTTTTGCTCTTTTAAGAGTTTTAACTCTGGCGCTGGCGCCTTCTTGGCAGACACATGAGGCGCTACCTCTTGAGTTTTGAACAAAGCTTTGCTCTTTTATTGGGGAAACAATGCCGTATTCAGACAAGCCCTCATTGTAGGGAGCATGCGACTCTTGACCGAAGACATTATCAACCGAAAATAAAGATTTCTTCTTTTTCTGTGAGCCGACAACAACACCCGACGATAAAATTTTACGCTTTACGAGCTTCTTGGGACGACGGGTCCCAATTTCTGAACTAATACCCGACTCATGAGATGTCGCTGCTACCACAAGAGCACTTATGTCTGGCCATAGCTTAGCCGGAAAGGCTCGCGGGACTAAAGCCGCGGTGCTCTCTCAAAGAAGGACAGACAACTGATCGTCGCTTCAGCGGAACCACAGGATTACCAGCCGGGACAGAATCCTTATGGTCAAGAAGCATCTGCCTTTCCTCATTGACAACGGCACTCGTCGCATGCTGATACCAGGCGATATAAGCATTCAAGGCCTTCGGGATATGACTCGGCTCACTGATCAGGAAATGAGACCCCGTATTTAGCTGCATAAAATGATGTGCCGCATTGCGAACACTCTCCTCTGCAGCAACCGGATCAATAAGAAACGCTTCAAGGGGAATGCCTTGGTTGTAACCAGATTGCTGAGCAAAGCAATGCGAGTTATATCTTATAAACAACACCTCGGCATTCTGTTTGAATGCAAGGAAACCCGGCCTGATAGAATACAAATGCGTAATCTCCCGAGCCCTGAAAGTAGAAGCTCCATCCTTGAAGACATCGTGGAGCAGCTGGATTACTTTGGAGGGTTCCTTTCCAATGGTCAAAACCCTGTCAATGAAGGTCATGCTGTCACCAACCATGCACGGACTGAGAAGCAAACGCCGGGCCTCTCGCTGTGTTGGGTCTGGAGAAGAAGCATCAATCAATTGCATGACCCAAGGGAAGTTATACCCTTCGTAAAATCTAGGCCTTTTATGCAAGCCAAACGCACCCAACACGTGCATCTCGATCCAAGAGGTGAAGTAGTGGAAGGGGAGATTTACGGGCTTCAAACCCGGCTGGACGGTGTCGGCGGCTGTACTTAGGCCATGATACAAGTGGGCCAATCCGGTAACCCCAACATCCATACGTGCCCCCGCCGCGATGCGATGAGCAAGATAAAAGATAGACGGTCTCATGTAGTGAGGTGCATTAGAAACGCAAACCAGCTCAGCCATAAGCCAATAAAGCCTATGAAAAATATCTCCTCATCAATATCTGGAGCAGCAATCTCTGCAAAAGGGACGATGGGGGTATCCGGAATAAAAACTGCTTTAAATCCGCCTCTGCAGCTGGCAATTTATCCGAGCCAAATCCGAATGAATCATCGAGCTTGGCGAACTTTGCAGCCTTCTTCGATAAAGCCTCTGGACGAAGGAAACGGGCGACGAAGACAGAAAAGCTAACCCCATGCCCCCCAGACTCCAAAAACAGGCTCTCTTAAATATTCGGCACTTTGATCAAACTAGGGAACTTGTGTTGAATAGCGTTTTCTGAGGTAAGGCCCATGACTACCGACTCGGTGGCAAAAACGTACTCGTCATGAGGAAGTATCTCCTCGTAATGCTCCCCCTCTGACGGGTAAACTGGAAATTTCTGCGAATTCCTCCAGCGAGATTGATACTTCACGGTCCGATAAAAGGAATGTATGGGTCAGAATATTCCACTGCTCCAAGAAGGATTTAACCCACCACACATGAGGAGTGTGGTAATAAAAGAGAGATGCGTAAACCGCCGGGTACAACCCGGTCTTCAGCAGCAGTGACTTCTTGGCTGACAAAATATAGCGGGCCCATTGCAAATAACCAGCCGGATGTCAGGGGGTCACTCTTATTGTATAAACCTGACCCCAAGGACGCGCTTCTCCTTAACATATGCGACGCCCCAGATATATATGGCCATCGGTGGCTGGACGGTTATCGACGCCATATAAGGTTAGAGATGACTTTTCGAGGTCCAATTTACCTCATCCACTGCATAAGCGACCTGCGGAGGGTCAACATAATGAATCGACGGGATCTGTTCTGATGGCCCCGTACAGGTAAAGCTGTGCCGACCCCGGATAATATAATTGTACCACAATCCCCATAGATGAAGAGACTTCTGCTCTGGGTCGTAGTCCCGGATTAGCGCAAAGACTTCCCAATCCATAGGCACGTCGGTAAAAGCGCTCTCCGAAAGGACATAAGGAAAAAAGAAATCAGAAGCCATAGTACCTAAAAAAACATAGAGAGTTAGCGATTGGCATGATGCAATTAACTGCAACCAACGACCTTAGTATTTTCAGTACACCTAAATTTGTACCCTATTATGGCATAATAAAGTCACTGTGGAAAAAAAAGTGGGCCCCACAAAATCAAGGTGATAGCTCATCAATGATGAGACATGCACCTATTGTGAGAATCCAAAAAGATTCTTATTAAATGAATAATCTTATTTAGCAGCGGAGTTAAAAACACCAAAAGTTCCTGAAAAACGAGCCCTGCAACTGATTCAAATCTATGAAAAAGGGTATTAGAACACTATATATATATATATATATATATATATATATATATATATAAAAGGGGAGAAATAGGAAAGGGGAATAAAATTCCCAAAAATTTCAAAAATTTTCCCGGAGCTAAGCTCTGTAAGACTAAAATGGAATTAAAATTCCTCAAATAATGAGATTAAATCCCAGAAGTCCCCCATGTTGGGAGATAGATGGAATTAAATTCCAAAAACCCTCAAAGAACAAGATCAACGATAGGGTAAAACTTTAAGAAAAGAACAAACAGATATTTGAGACTTACGGTTCATTTAAGAAAGGGTAAGAAGTTCTTCTTAAGATCTCTGAGAGATCATTTTACAAAAAAAAAAGAGCCGAGCTCTGTTAATGGGTTAAAAATCCAAGACAAGAAAAAAGGTTCTTTTAAGAATTGAACTCTGGTCATGATCCGTACTAATTTTTTTGACAGGGTTTAACTCTGAAAAAGTTCTGTGGACAGAGATCTAAGCTCTATGATGAAAATTAAATTTTCAAGGAGGAAGAAGATTAAAGAAAGATGATGAGACGGCAGTCGCCTCAAGGGCCAAAGGCCCTATTTATAGGATGTGAAGGGACGGTTCAACTCCCTAGAAGATCAAACGGTGGAAAAAGTGACACCGTTCCACTCGCGTGGGAGCAACATGAGAACAACGGTGGGGGGACATTTTGTCACGTCCCAAAATACGGAACATGACCGGCACTTAGACTACGAACGTCTCAAGGCGTACGTATTCTAAGTAAGCCGAAACCCAGAAATCCAAACCAAGAAAAGTAGTAGAGAGTAGGAAGAACCATATCAAATCAACCTGTATGCAACATAATATACAACGCCTAAAGGCGAGGATCACAACAGAAAAGAATCTCAATCAGCAAGAAACCCATGGAAATATAATACGCGACTCTAAGGTCGAAAGAATAAACATCACTGGTCTCTATCTCAATAAATACATGTTTGGTTGATGGAAAATTCTAGATACAACTTAAATACAATATACAATGTATAATGATGGGTACGATACAATAACCCACCTACTAGCAGATAGCAAGTCACCGAAAAGAAACCGTGCCCGCGAAGCCGTAATGAAACCTGTACGGCAACCTGCAAGAAACTGGGGCACAACGGGGGTGAGTTGCCAACTCGTGAGTAGAAAAAGATCTACGAACAGAAAATCGCATGTATGACGCAATCCTAGGTCATACGATCAATATAAATAATCCTCAAATATATAACCAGCAATCTCTAACCATGGCTAGTATAAATATCTAATCCCAGCGTAAACCCATGTGCCTGTATCAGTGCATCAGGTGGCAATATATCATATGAATGATGTATGAATGCATGAAGCAGAATGCATGTACTGAAGAAAACAGCTTTCATAAATTTGTGAGATTTCTGTATTTTTAAAATGAGGTATCATAATGAAATCAGCATAAAACAGTGCCTAGTATCGGCACAAAACACAAATCTCAATATCTCGACATCTCTGTATCACAATCTCTGTACCTCAATATCTCAAATCTCAATGTCTCAATCATAATATCCAGGGTGCCGTCAGTCCAGTTCGGCCCCTACCATCCATCTCACGACTACGACGGTATCCTCCGGATATCCGACGTGTCGGGTAAAATCACCGGTCGGTCGTGCTCCCCTGCCAGGCTCAACGCCATCTCCTGCGATCTTCTTGCCCCGGGGTACCGCACCGGGCCCACCATGTACCCGAAACGGTTCATCCGCCTCCTCGAATCGGGTCTCGAAATCCATCAGCAAAACTCATGGTGGACGACTCATACATCATGGAAAAACCTCATTTATTTAAAAAGAGAGAAAGCAGTTTATATATGTTTTGCGGTTTTCCTCCAAATCTAGAAAATCTCATGGAAACCCGAATCCAAATCATCAATAGCATGTGAAATCATGAATATAAGCATGAGAATCCATGAATGCAGCATATAATGAATAACAGTATGCATGAAGTAACAAGTAATAACTACAATGTAAGCTGGTATATATGGCAAGTACACTAATATCATGTCACTGCTAGCTATCAAGCTAAATCAAGCAATAATATTCTCTAAGTGTGCGTGACATGGCAATTACCGATGAAGATGTGTGTGCGCCGGCAAATAAGCGTACGTGGTACATACGCAACATCGGTAATGGTGCTGGTGTTCTAACAGCATGATATCAATAATGGAATATAATTCACAACAGTATGCGATGCAGAGCAACAATAATAATATGTGGGAGCTGAAATACTGAACACCATGATCACTAAACTGCATCTAACGTCATAAAAGTCATATAGCTACACCACCACAAGGCTGAGCTAAAGCTAACAGTAGGTAAGGGAAACCGCCTAACCTCTGAGTCGGTACATATAAATATATATATATAGTCGGTGATCCCGCCTCGATAATATTACATCCGATAACATACCTCTATAATCATTTATTCCCAAATCAAGAGTGCGGATCAAACATCAAATTATATCTCGTACGTAAATCCGTCGTACGGCCTCCCCAAATCTGGGTACGGGTCAATATCACATTTGTTATATCATTCATCTAGTATTCCCTTTATCAAGATCATCATCTGGGGTACTGACCTACGTCTAGTACAATGCTAACATCATCACTAAAATCAAGATCTGACTACTGATCGACAGTCTAGTATAAATCGGTATTTTCATCATATATCATCACAAGAGTATACATCGCCCAAGGCGGCCTATCACAAGTATCCTGTCATATCATATCACATCATATCTCATAACATAATCACATGTCGACCACATAATGTATATGTCACTATTGCTATGGCATCATCATTCCCAAAATCCTCAAAAGTATCAAGACGTATCTCAATCATGAATCCTATCATATCACCGATATCATAATCCAGATCGAACTCACCGACTCATATCAATCCCAGGTATCATCCTCAAGTCCGTATGTGAACACAAAATCCCAAACCCATGTGAACACATATCTATGTAGAATCCCATCTATGCACATATGAAGTGAGGATGTATGCAAATATGTATGTGTAGTGCATCCACTACCCTAGGGTTTCGTAACCATTTACCAATGCAATATACCAATATCCATTTAAACATCACTAATTTATCACAATTAACATAAAATGATTGTTGGTGTGTATACGCATCCGTATACATCACCACGGACTGCGGGGGTGCTATACGCCATCCACCCGACTTCTCCCCGTAGATATAAATCTACTCACCTTGCTTATGTGTGCCGGTGCCGATGTCGCCATTGCATCTCCAACGCTTCGACGCCACGTGGGGTACCTACAAGGATATCACACGCTAAAACTTACGAAAACCATGTCGGAAACCAAAATGGTGCACGCTACGCCCATAGGTAAAAACCTGTGACCTTGTGTGCAAACACAGCCAATCACCACTGTCGTTGACGTCCAAACGCCACCCGAAAGATATGAATCATCGAATATCAAAATCCATACGGAAAACAGGCCGTAAATCATACGCCAACTCATGAAAAACAACCCAGATTTTACCCTAACAGGAAACAGTCAAAACTAGACATACAGGGGGTCAAGTTTACATGAAATAGAGCTGTGCACGCAAAACGAGGGGGTTTCACCCAGGTCTGGCCGCAAATTGCGGCCAGAAGGAATAAATATGCGGCCATAAAATGGTGGTTAGGGCTAGGGTTTTGGGTGTTGGTTCCTATCTACCTGCATACCTCACTGCCAAGTCAATTTCATTTTAGGGTCCCTCGGGTTGTAGCAGTTTCCAGAAAGGTCACAAGATCGACAAAGTTGCTGATTTATACCGATTCTAAACTATCTGGTATTTGGTGAAATCTGGAACAAATCTTGGTTAAACTAGTCTCACACACTCCTAATAAGACTATACTAACATTCAAAACCATCTCTTGGCCACATCTCACTTAAAATCCCTAAACTAGCACTAGATTACAGATATAACAGTAATTTTCAGTTTCTAACAGCTATAACCTGCGAGGTAGGAGTTGGGTTGCAAGATTATACCTCAAGAAAATTCCTAGAATGTAGGAGAAAGGAGGATGAAGGAAGGAGTGGGTTGTGCTGCTGGGGAGCTGCTTATTTGGCTGATGCTGCATCTGCTGCTTGTTGCTGATGCTGCTTCTGCAGCTGTTGCTTGCAACTCTCTCTCTCTTTTGGTTTTCTTTCTCTTCTTTTTTTTTCTATGTGTTGCAGTAGCAGCTGCAACACTTGAGGGGGTATATGTTGTGCATTGTGATGTAGTGTGATGAGGGTGTGGGTTGTTACTGGTGCTGCTGTTGTTTTGTAGAAACTATGGGCTGAAATGCAGCAATAGGTGTAGGGAGGGGGCTGTTTAGTGGCTGAAGTCAGCTATTGGGGGCTGATAAGTCATGATGGGGGGTGTGTAGGTCAGCTATGGAGGCTGAAGAATCATGATGAGGGTGTGTAGGTCAGCTATGGGGGGCTGAAACATCATGATGGGGGTGTGCAAGTCAGCTATGGGGGGGCTGAAATGTGTTAGGGGCTGGTGTAGATCTGATATGGGGTTGAAAAGTGTTGAGGTATGATATTGTGTTGGTGTTGCTTGAATGAAGGATGTAGTTGCTGCAGGTTCAGCTGCTGCTGATGCAGTGGGGCTGAAACTGTTTTCTGATGGGGTGTTGTTGTTTGAAGTTGTGGTTGGTTTGGTGTTGAGGCTGAAGCTTTTGTTGTTGCATAAGGGGCTGATGTAGTGCTGAAGTGAGGAAGTTGGGCTGATGTAGTGCTGAAATGAGGAAGTTGGGCTGATGTAGTGCTGAAATGGCTGTTTCAGCAGCTGATTTGTTGATTTTGGGGGCTGAAGTGTACTGATGTGAGTGGGTAGGTATGGGCTAAGGTGCTAGGGGCTAGTGGCTGCAGCTATTGGGGCTGGGGTAGCTGTTGATGTGAGGGAATGGGAGCTGAAGTGGTGTATCAGTGGCTGAGGTTTGGGCTGATGTGCTGTTGCTGATGTAATTTTGGTGGCTGAATTTTAACAATTGGGGGCTGATGGTTGCATGTAGCTGTGTAGGGTGGCTGAGGCAAGATTGGGGGGAGGCTGATGGTTTGTTTCAGCTGCTGTTGCAGCTTATGATGGTGTTAATTTAATGGTTTTTGAGTGTGAGTTGTGAGAGAGAAAAGATATGAGGGATACAAAGAAAAGTTTTGAAGTGAAATGAGCTTAACTCCCCTCACCCTCACTCAACCTTAAAAGCTACAAGACACTTCCCTAATGGCTCTCTCTCTCTCTCTCTCTCTCTCTCTCTCTTGCCACAAGTCAACTCCACCCTAATTAAACCAAACTACACCCTTAAACAAAATTAACAACCCTTAAGTAACCCCACTAACCTAACCAATTGGTTCAAGTCACCATGGTCACCAAGGCATGGTTCAACCCTCGGCTTAACATGGGTCCAAAACATGAGACAAGTGTGCAAGTGTAGAAAATGTTACGTGCGCATTTTTGCGCAAAAGCCAAAAATACAAATTAGCGATTTTCAATCGCGATTAACATTAAAATACCATATAATCCATCATAAAAAAAACTGTAAAATGGCATATTTCCACAAAATAACCTATTTTAGAATTTCCATAATTTTCTCCGAAATTTTCACCATTTATCGGTATCTAATTATACCGACTATTAAAATATTCATTAAAAATTAATATTAAATTATGAAAATTCCTAAAAATAATATTTTATTTTTTGAAATGTTACAGTCTTCCCCCCTTAAAGAAATTCGGTCCCCGAATTTACATTTAAACCCCCAAATTCCAAAACATTCCAATAAAATGTCCAAGTCAACGGGGCTCCGAAATCATCAATACATAAAAGGCATCATAACGCAATACATGCGCATGAGCAACGAGCAGATAACTCAAAAACAAAACTCCGTTAAGTATCTCGCAATCATCGGAGTCAAGGTGAAAACACGAATGCCAAATCCAAGGTAAAACCGATATGCTAGAAATCGGAACTATACGTGTAGCTATATGAAGGAAATGCATGCTAAATTCTTTAAAATCGCTGTGCAATACACATAACACTGCACAGTGGCGGACGTCTCTATAAGAAAATAGCCATATACGTATATATATTTTTGTTCAGTATGTACGATCCGCCGTTTTGAAAATAATTTAGAAGGGTTTCCTCGTTTTAAACGTTTCGTGTCGTATCGGACACGTATGTAAATAATGAGACTATAGCTTGCTTTTGGAAATCCCTTTGAAATCTATCAGTGCATGCAAAATATATCCAGGCACTGTCATCTGACCAGTCCTGCTCAGTACGAAAACAAATCATATCAACACAAAAATGTACTGCTCCATAAGAATCAATCCCAAAAAGTGCATATGAATACTACGTGCGTCTGGTGCGCACGAAAATCAAAATCCATACATGTGCCAAGCAGGTGCACAGAAACAACATCAAGGTGCAACGGTTGTGCACACAACATTGGTCATAGGCAACGTGTGTGCCTGACCGCAAAATCAGGTGCATCTGACATGCACGAAAATCCCGATTTAGTGCATCTGGTGTGCACTAAATCGCATCTCCTAGCATGCGCCCAACATGTGCTAACTGTCTAAATCCGGTGCATCCAAGTGCACAAAATACACGTCACTGCACTGCAAGCATATATAGACTATACAGAGTGCAAAAATCAAATCGTGTGCGTGCGTACGCACAAAATCAACTCAACTGTATGAAACCCCATAAAATCACAAACATGCAAAACCAAGGCACGAAAACGATATCAAGTGCAACAACTGTGCAAAAATCGTAAATCCTCAATCATCAAAATCAAATCATGCGAATAAATCACCCAAAACATCGAAATCAAGTATGGCGGAATAGTTCCGCTCAAGCACGTCCTCTAAGAATCTCTGGCCAACTGTCGTGATTACTCATAGCATGTCTCGTCGACGATCCTAGAATCTGGCCTGCTGGTATGCGTAACATGACCACTCCTGGGTCCAAGTCTTCTCTGTGAATTATCAATCTCACGATCCGTCGGCTCATCGGCCCTGTCAGGTGTGCTAACGGGGACGATCCCGTTCTGGCACTTCTCTGGTCATCTCTCGGTCAATCATCGCGACCACTCGTAAAGCAGCATGTCACTGGCGTCGGCCTATGGCTCTCTGAATGTACGCGGCACATCTGATCCTGGTTGAAAAACTCATTGCAGCAGTGTCCTGGAAGGAATCCTGCTCAAGGTCTCTTCCAAGTCTCATCTCTGCCAACTGTCCGGAAGTCATCTTCCTTTACTATATCTGCATCTTGCTCTGGAATGACTGCATACTCATCGCGACTCCTTCTGGAAGGTATATCTAGTACTCTGCCTCGGCATGCGCATCACATCTCTGATGTCGGCGGAGTGGAACGTCATCTCATCCAGATCTTCCACGAACCTCTTACTCCACTCTCCTCTAATATCGACTGCTTCGGACTCGTCTCGTCGTGGCTGCATGGGCTGAGCTCCAATGGCTATCCTCGTATCTGGAGTCTCCCAAGAAGTACATCTCACCATCTAGCATCCAAATTAAGTCGAGCCATCCGATCGAGTCGTCAAAACCTCATAATTCCCCCAAGAGCTCAACATCTTGGGTACAGTATAATAGTATCGAGTACATACCCCAGCATCGGTGGTCCAGCCGTAGAAGGGCAAACCCAAGCTTCACTAATGGCGCCGAGGAACTACCGTGAACCCTAAGGTTCAAAGGCTTTCACACGGTCATTAAGTCGAGTTAGGGTTTCATTCTTCTAGAGGGACCATAGAATTGCCTGCATGTCTTTCCGAATACTTTAAACTTGGAATAATAGGTTACTGACATTCGATCGTCTCTGTTGACTCTCAACGTCTCCGCGTGAAGTCGCCTCTAGCTGGAATCAATCCATCTGATGACCTCGCATCGGGGTAGCGAACAAACCACATGTCCTAGTCATTCATCCTTGGTGACTAGCGACCTTTCATCATCTCTTAGTACAACCTCATACTGTAATAGCTCCAACATCTGGGCAACATCTCGTCGTTCACAGCAATAACTGGCTCACTCGTCTGCACGCTGAACTGTGCCTTAATCATCAGGAGTAAGCAATACATCCACGATCATCAAAATCTGGCTGGCCTCTGTCAGTGGCTCAATCCTCTGGTGCTAGTCTGCACGTCCGAGTAATCTCATACAGCGATCCATCCAACGCTCGTGGTGCGGAAACCCGATCAAGACACATCTCTGCAAACGTGTGTCTCCAGAATTACGCCCTGGTCAGTCCTCGTTCGTAACGAGCTCGTGCTGACCGCAACTCTAGCCGTAGCTCTCCCTGCCCGCAATCGTGGCAGCAAAACCACAACTGGTACCGATGAGGCTAGATCAGGAAGGAATATGATACTGAATAAGGAAATGTACATCCTAAGGCTTATTAAGTGGAGTGGTGTGTCGTAAATATGCCGCGGAACATACCAACGGTACGTCACTCTACTTTAGTCACCTATTCCATCAACCAAGGGTCATCCTATGCTCCGAAGGTAAAACCTAACGCTCTGATACCAACTTTGTCACGTCCCAAAATACGGAACATGACCGGCACTTAGACTACGAACGTCTCAAGGCGTACGTATTCTAAGTAAGCCGAAACCCAGAAATCCAAACCAAGAAAAGTAGTAGAGAGTAGGAAGAACCATATCAAATCAACCTGTATGCAACATAATATACAACGCCTAAAGGCGAGGATCACAACAGAAAAGAAACTCAATCAGCAAGAAACCCATGGAAATATAATGCGTGACTCTAAGGTCGAAAGAATAAACATCACTGGTCTCTATCTCAATAAATACATGTTTGGTTGATGGAAAATTCTAGATACAATTGAAATACAATATACAATGTATAATGATGGGTACGATACAATAACCCACCTACTAGCAGATAGCAAGTCACCGAAAAGAAACCGTGCCCGCGAAGCCGTAATGAAACCTGTACGGCAACCTGCAAGAAACTGGGGCACAACGGGGGTGAGTTGCCAACTCGTGAGTAGAAAAAGATCTACGAACAGAAAATCGCATGTATGACGCAATCCTAGGTCATACGATCAATATAAATAATCCTCAAATATATAACCAGCAATCTCTAACCATGGCTAGTATAAATATCTAATCCCAGCGTAAACCCATGTGCCTGTGTCAGTGCATCAGGTGGCAATATATCATATGAATGATGTATGAATGCATGAAGCAGAATGCATGTACTGAAGAAAACAGCTTTCATAAATTTGTGAGATTTCTGTATTTTTAAAATGAGGTATCATAATGAAATCAGCATAAAACAGTGCCTAGTATCGGCACAAAACACAAATCTCAATATCTCAACATCTCTGTATCACAATCTCTGTACCTCAATATCTCAAATCTCAATGTCTCAATCATAATATCCAGGGCGCCGTCAGTCCAGATCGGCCCCTACCATCCATCTCACGACTACGACGGTATCCTCCGGATATCCGACGTGTCGGGTAAAATCACCGGTCGGTCGTGCTCCCCTGCCAGGCTCAACGCCATCTCCTGCGATCTTCTTGCCCCGGGGTACCGCACCGGGCCCACCATGTACCCGAAACGGTTCATCCGCCTCCTCGAATCGAGTCTCGAAATCCATCAGCAAAACTCATGGTGGACGACTCATACATCATGGAAAAACCTCATTTATTTAAAAAGAGAGAAAGCAGTTTATATGTGTTTTGCGGTTTTCCTCCAAATCTAGAAAATCTTATGGAAACCCGAATCCAAATCATCAATAGCATGTGAAATCATGAATATAAGCATGAGAATCCATGAATGCAGCATATAATGAATAACAATATGCATGAAGTAACAAGTAATAACTACAATGTAAGCTGGTATATATGGCAAGTACACTAATATCATGTCACTGCTAGCTATCAAGCTAAATCAAGCAATAATATTCTCTAAGTGTGCGTGACATGGCAATTACCGATGAAGATGTGTGTGCGCCGGCAAATAAGCGTACGTGGTACATACGCAACATCGGTAATGGTGCTGGTGTCCTAACAGCATGATATCAATAATGGAATATAATTCACAACAGTATGCGATGCAGAGCAACAATAATAATATGCGGGAGCTGAAATATTGAACACCATGATCACTAAACTGCATCTAACGTCATAAAAGTCATATAGCTACACCACTACAAGGCTGAGCTAAAGCTAACAGTAGGTAAGGGAAACCGCCTAACCTCTAAGTCGGTACATATAAATATATATATATAGTCGGTGATCCCGCCTCGATAATATTACATCCGATAACATACCTCTATAATCAGTTATTCCCAAATCAAGAGTGCGGATCAAATATCAAATTATATCTCGTAAGTAAATCCGTCGTACGGCCTCCCTAAATCTGGGTACGGGTCAATATCACATTTGTTATATCATTCATCTATTATTCTCTTTATCAAGATCATCATCTGGGGTACTGACCTACGTCTAGTACAATGCTAACATCATCACTAAAATCAAGATCTGACTACTGATCGACAGTCTAGTATAAATCGGTATTTTCATCATATATCATCACAAGAGTATACATCGCCCAAGGCGGCCTATCACAAGTATCCTGTCATATCATATCACATCATATCTCATAACATAATCACATGTCGACCACATAATGTATATGTCACTATTGCTATGACATCATCATTCCCAAAATCCTCTAAAGTATCAAGACAAATCTCAATCATGAATCCTATCATATCACCGATATCATAATCCAGATCGAACTCACCGACTCATATCAATCCCAGGTATCATCCTCAAGTCCGTATGTGAACACAAAATCCTAAACCCATGTGAACACATATCTATGTAGAATCCCATCTATGCACATATGAAGTGAGGATGTATGCAAGTATGTATGTGTAGTGCACCCACTACCCTAGGGTTTCATAACCATTTACCAATCCAATATACCAATATCCATTTAAACATCACTAATTTATCACAATTAACATAAAATGATTGTTGGTGTGTATACGCATCCGTATACATCACCACGGACTGCGGGGGTGCTATACGCCATCCACCCGACTTCTCCCCGTAGATATAAATCTACTCACCTTGCTTATGTGTGCCGGTGCCGATGTCGCCATTGCATCTCCAACGCTTCGACGCCACGTGGGGTACCTACAAGGATATCACACGCTAAAACTTACGAAAACCATGTCGGAAACCAAAATGGTGCACGCTACGCCCATAGGTAAAAACCTGTGACCTTGTGTGCAAACACAGCCAATCACCACTGTCGTTGACGTCCAAACGCCACCCGAAAGATATGAATCATCGAATATCAAAATCCATACGGAAAACAGGCCGTAAATCATACGCCAACTCATGAAAAACAACCCAGATTTTACCCTAACAGGAAACAGTCAAAACTAGACATACAGGGGGTCAAGTTTACATGAAATAAAGCTGTGCACGCAAAACGAGGGGGTTTCACCCAGGTCTGGCCGCAAATTGCGGCCAGAAGGAATAAATATGCGGCCATAAAATGGTGGTTAGGGCTAGGGTTTTGGGTGTTGGTTCCTATCTACCTGCATACCTCACTGCCAAGTCAATTTCATTTTAGGGTCCCTCGGGTTGTAGCAGTTTCCAGAAAGGTCACAAGATCGACAAAGTTGCTGATTTATACCGATTCTAAACTATCTGGTATTTGGTGAAATCTGGAACAAATCTTGGTTAAACTAGTCTCACACACTCCTAATAAGACTATACTAACATTCAAAACCATCTCTTGGCCACATCTCACTTAAAATCCCTAAACTAGCACTAGATTACAGATATAACAGTAATTTTCAGTTTCTAACAGCTATAACCTGCGAGGTAGGAGTTGGGTTGCAAGATTATACCTCAAGAAAATTCCTAGAATGTAGGAGAAAGGAGGATGAAGGAAGGAGTGGGTTGTGCTGCTGGGGAGCTGCTTATTTGGCTGATGCTGCATCTGCTGCTTGTTGCTGATGCTGCTTCTGCAGCTGTTGCTTGCAACTCTCTCTCTCTTTTGGTTTTCTTTCTCTTCTTTTTTTTTCTATGTGTTGCAGTAGCAGCTGCAACACTTGAGGGGGTATATGTTGTGCATTGTGATGTAGTGTGATGAGGGTGTGGGTTGTTACTGGTGCTGCTATTGTTTTGTAGAAACCATGGGCTGAAATGCAGCAATAGGTGTAGGGAGGGGGCTGTTTAGTGGCTGAAGTCAGCTATTGGGGGCTGATAAGTCATGATGGGGGGGGTGTAGGTCAGCTATGGAGGCTGAAGAATCATGATGAGGGTGTGTAGGTCAGCTATGGGGGGCTGAAACATCATGATGGGGGTGTGCAAGTCAGCTATGGGGGGGCTGAAATATGTTAGGGGCTGGTGTAGATCTGATATGGGGTTGAAAAGTGTTGAGGTATGATATTGTGTTGGTGTTGCTTGAATGAAGGATGTAGTTGCTGCAGGTTCAGCTGCTGCTGATGCAGTGGGGCTGAAACTGTTTTCTGATGGGGTGTTGTTGTTTGAAGTTGTGGTTGGTTTGGTGTTGAGGCTGAAGCTTTTGTTGTTGCATAAGGGGCTGATGTAGTGCTGAAGTGAGGAAGTTGGGCTGATGTAGTGCTGAAATGAGGAAGTTGGGCTGATGTAGTGCTGAAATGGCTGTTTCAGCAGCTGATTTGTTGATTTTGGGGGCTGAAGTGTACTGATGTGAGTGGGTAGGTATGGGCTAAGGTGCTAGGGGCTAGTGGCTGCAGCTATTGGGGCTGGGGTAGCTGTTGATGTGAGGGAATGGGAGCTGAAGTGGTGTATCAGTGGCTGAGGTTTGGGCTGATGTGCTGTTGCTGATGTAATTTTGGTGGCTGAATTTTAACAATTGGGGGCTGATGGTTGCATGTAGCTGTGTAGGGTGGCTGAGGCAAGATTGGGGGGAGGCTGATGGTTTGTTTCAGCTGCTGTTGCAGCTTATGATGGTGTTAATTTAATGGTTTTTGAGTGTGAGTTGTGAGAGAGAAAAGATATGAGGGATACAAAGAAAAGTTTTGAAGTGAAATGAGCTTAACTCCCCTCACCCTCACTCAACCTTAAAAGCTACAGGACACTTCCCTAATGGCTCTCTCTCTCTCTCTCTCTCTCTCTCTCTCTTGCCACAAGTCAACTCCACCCTAATTAAACCAAACTACACCCTTAAACAAAATTAACAACCCTTAAGTAACCCCACTAACCTAACCAATTGGTTCAAGTCACCATGGTCACCAAGGCATGGTTCAACCCTCGGCTTAACATGGGTCCAAAACATGAGACAAGTGTGCAAGTGTAGAAAATGTTACGTGCGCATTTTTGCACAAAAGCCAAAAATACAAATTAGCGATTTTCAATTGCGATTAATATTAAAATACCATATAATCCATCATAAAAAAAACTGTAAAATGGCATATTTCCACAAAATAACCTATTTTAGAATTTCCATAATTTTCTCCGAAATTTTCACCATTTATCGGTATCTAATTATACTGACTATTAAAATATTCATTAAAATTAATATTAAATTATGAAAATTCCTAAAAATAATATTTTATTTTTTGAAATGTTACACATTTGTTCCCCCAAAATTTTAACATAATAAAAGAGTTATGCTCTGTTAAAAATTTGTTGAGGCAGCACCTCACGTGCCCCTCATGAGGGCGCCGGCGTCTTAAGATTAAATCCTATGGTGGCGTCGTACGTGAAGCTTACGTGGGCGCCAATGTGCAAAGCACAGGAGCACCTAGAATTAAATTCTTAAATGGTGCTCAAGTGCATGACACGTGAGCGCCGGCGCCCAAGTTAAAATCAAGTAGAATTAAATTCTACATGAGGATATTTTCCTAAAAATTGGGATGCTCTCAGTTAAATAGAGCCGTTGGATCAAAAATCCAATGGCGATGATAAATCATCAAATAATAGAATTAAATTCTATTCTGAAGAATATTTTTTCTCAATCTTTACAAACAAAAAAAAGATTGCTCTCTCTAAAACAAATAGCCCTTGGATTAAAGATCCAATGGCGATTAAAAATCACCGTTTTACAGAATAAATTCTGTATATGGAAAAATATTTTTCCAATCTTGCTAAAAACAAGAAAACATATTCTGAAACAAAGATCAAACGGTGGGTAAAATTCTCCAAACCAATTTTGAGACCAAATAAATTAATTGGAATCTCTCAATAAGAGATTTTCTCAAAAATAATTAACAATTTTCCTCTTCTATATAAAGGACCCGAGACTTCAAGTTTCATATAAAAGGAACCACCCATAAGCTTCTGAAAAAATTCCGAAAGCTTCCAAAGCAACAGAGAACTCAATTCTCAAGAAAAGAAGAAGACTTTCCTCCTCAAAACCCTAGGTAAAGAAAACACAGAGATCAAAATATCTCTTTTTGCCAATCTAGGAGTTTAACCCTTCTCAAAGAACTTAGTTCTTCCTCTGGATCAGAGATCCACAAGATAAGTCTCCCACAAGTTGAGAATTTAATTCTCATCGGGAATATTTTGTTCTTGAGAATAAAAGATTCAGAAAAGAACTAGGTTAAAAAGAAAGAAAAAAGAAAAGAACATGTATTCTGGGAATTTAATTCCTCCGAAATTAGGGTTTAACCTTACATAAAGAACTTAGTTCTAAAAAGAAAAGAAGAACTTAGTCCTCCAATAAAAAAAAATGATCCAAGGTATTCAAAATAGAGATCTTGATGATCATTAATGGCCAAAATGGCATTAACAGAGATTTAATCTCTAAAAAAGAAAAGAGATTAGCGCATCACGTGTTCCTCACGTGGGCGCCCTCCCAATAGCGCCCAGCAACTCGTGTGAAAAACACACGAGCGCCCAAAGCAGAGGGCCAGCGCCCCACGTGAAATACACGTGGACGCTGAATCTGAGTGCTTAGCACTTCATATACAGCCAAAACGGCTGAGTGCTTAGCACTGATTAAGCAGCGCCCAGCGCCTCATATGCTCCTCACGTGGGCGCCACATAAAAAGTGTTTAGCACTTCGTATACAGCCAAAACGGCTGAGTGCTTAGCACTGATTGGGCAGTGCCCAGCGCCTCACGTGCTCCTTACATGGACGCCATACAAAATGTGCTTAGCACTCCATACATTGCCAAAACGGCTAAGTGCTTAGTACTGATTGGGTAGTGCCCAGCATTGCACGTGTTGTTAACATGGACGCCACATAAAAAAAGTGTTTAACACTATATATATAACTGAGTGCTTAGCATTGATTGGGCAGCGCCCATAACTGAAGGCTTCACATGATACACATGTAAGTGCCAGAGCGTCAAACAAGCGCTCGGTACTTTTACATAAAAGAGGGGCTGAACAAACATAGCACAAATAAGTGCTTAGCATTTTTGAACACAAAAATATTGAGCAGACTAAGCCCAAATTAGTTTAGTCTCTCTAAAAAGGTTTTCTTGCAACTGAGCCCAAATGCTCTGTTGTTGGATCTAAAATAAAAATGATCCTCGAAATTTTGCTAAGTTGATCTTAGTTTCAAATATGGCTAACGTATCCTTAGTTGAAAATAAATTGAACCCAAATGCTCGTATATTTAAATCGATCTTAATTTTAAACTAGATTAACGGTTCTTAAATAAAACAAACCCAAATTTAAAATATACGGATTTGGACTGATCCGCGCCCTAGGCGACGACATAAACTAGTCTCCGTATAAAATCCACGGGAAACCCAAAATAAAACAAACACCACACGACACGAAGTGAACTTCCGGAGTAGGAGAAATTGGTTATCGCAACGCGATAACGTAATTAACTGCAGGGGTTTGTGCCTACAGGGAAAAGCGTCCCCACAATCAAAAACCCCTCACAAATGAGGGGGAATCTGATGAAGTCTGCTACAGCGGTTGCATCTATCTAAACCGCCGATATACAGTGCCATAAATCAACTTGATATTTTCGAAGAGGTAGATAGATATGTCCAAATAGTATCTGCCCCTAAATTCAAGCTAGACGTCCCAACGTCTCGGTCTTATTTTTCGGCGGAGGACAACTATGATTTTGACCCTCCTTATAACCATACCCAATCAAATTCTTATTCACCATACCAAACTTTCACACCTTTTTTAGATGTTGATAATGATGAAGATGCAAGACTTGATTATGTTAAACAGCAGTTGGCTACATTTCTGCAAGATAAAATTATTCCAATAAAGCAATCAATGGCTAATATTGAAATTCTTCTTGGTTAGATAACTGCTGCAATCGCTAAGAAAGAGCAAGAGACCATCCCAATGCAAACCCACACAAACCTAATTGTACCCAACCCCTTAGAAAATCATGATCATCCTGCTGAGGATGTGTTTGAGAATAACCATTGTTTGAAATGTATAAATGAGGAAAGTGAGGATGTGTATACTTCAAGTTAGTTTGACACCTACCCTAAAATTTTTGAATTTCAAATTCAGCCTCCAACATCAAATTTATATGAAGATGACTTAATTGTTGATACATTTGAAGTTGAGATGTTTGATTTAACTGATTGTAAAATTTTTGAAGATAATGTTTTTGACTAAATAACAGTAGCGGTGTAATGCCCTATGCCCTAGTAATGATGGTATTGTCCGCTCTGGCCGAACCCGCACGGTTTTGTCCTTTAGGGCGAACCGGACCCGGCCAAGGGCCTCTTCCCAGGAGGTCGCCCATCCCAACACTTTTCTGGCCCGAGCACGCTTAACTACGGAGTTCTCAATCTTATGTAGTGCCGATTCATTTAAAAGGTGCCTCTGTAATTGAGCGTGGTATTATTACATTTATAATGCAGTTCGGTTCTCTTTCGGAATGTGTTCCGAAAATTCCCCATTGTTCTACAGTGGGTCCCATGGACTCAAGCGATGACCCCCACGGATTCAAAAGGTGACCCCCGCCCCCTTGACATGATACTTGACGTGGCACTTTGTTCTGTATGGCACTTTGTTCCGTGAGTAAGAACCGGGTCCCGACAAGTGGATATAAATTTTGAGAAAATTTTGGATATTGAAATCGCATCTGTAAAGGAATTTTATGATTTTAATAAGGTTGACTTTAATGGAAAATTTGAGAAAATTATTGATATGGAGCCCAAAATTTCAGTAAGAACGTATAAAGAAATTGTTGGAAAAAAATTAGAGTGGGATCTCACATTTTTGGATGACAACAGTTAACCCATGAGTCAATTTAAAAGGGAGGAAAAAGAATTGTTGGATGAGGGATGTGATGACATAATAGAAGAAGTGTGTGAGGAGGAAGTGATTAATTTTGATGAAGGATATTTTGATCAAAGTTTTATGGAGATATTTAAGGATGAACTTATGATATTAGATAAACCAATAACGGTTGAACCTATGCTTCAAATACTTTCTTTCCTAATTGAAGTCAATCCTATTGAGGAGCAAGATGAAGTTGTGCCTTTAATTGATATGACTGGATATTTTATACCACATGTTCATGTTGAAAACTTCGATCCATTTAGTCATTACATTGAAAAGATAGCGCAATTGCATTACTCTTTTAGACTTAAATTTTGTATAGTTGCACTAGTTAATTCGGCTAAATTTGGATCATAATTTTATTCACCCATATATAAATACCATATTCATATTCTACATATTAATTTTATAGTGTTAATTGATACTTATTGCTATAATTTATTTTACTACTCTTGCATGATTAAAGACAAAAATTTTGAGTGATTAATACTAACATTTGGATTAGCAAAATCATTGTGTAAATTATTCTTCCTTTTTCTTTACTAATTTTTTTAGGTTTACTAGCTACTATTTGAAGGACTTTTGTGCAAAAATACCTAACCTCTTATATGTAGCCAAATTGACCTGTATGTCCCAAAAATAATTGCAATTATGCAACACTAGAGAAGAGAGAAGGCGGCCTTTTTAATTTGCAGGAAAACATATTCCCCTAGATTTCTGAGGGAGGTAAATCTTCCTTTCTTTTTTCTCATCCTAGTATTTATTTTGGGTAAACTGTTCGGTGCTCATGAATATACTTGAATTAGTTATTAAACGTAATTTAATGAATACATGGTAGAGAACAGTGAGGACACTGCCTAAAACAAGTGGGAGTTTGGTTTTGTACAAAAAAAATTTCTTTTCTTTTAGTTTTTTAGAAAAAAATATTAGAAAATTTGAAAATGAAAATAAAGAGAGTGAAAAATATATATCAAAGAGAGAAAGGGATTTAAGAATTACAAGAAAAAGAGATGTTTGTGAATAAAGTTAGTAATAAGTGATCATGAACTCGATTCCCAAAGGCTGAGTGAGATAAAAGAGTTATTAAATCTGAGAATAGAAATAATTATGAAAAATAGTTTCTATTCTTGAGTCCAGATTTAGAAAGTATATATCCTACAAATTTCACATACACACTACTTGAAACTTGGGATAGTAGAGAATAACTTAAAATACTCTTGCCTGAAAGCCTAAATATGAAAGAAAAAACGGTATTTGAACTTAACTACGAAAAAAATATCACTGAAAAAAATTTATATATAAGTTTGGGTTGTAACTTACTTAGAGCTATAAAAAATAAAGAAAAAATATATATACAGCGAGGGTGCTTTATCACCCAGTGCCTTAGACCAACTAGTTTGGGAGTCACTGCTGAAGTACAGATGGTTACAAGACTACGCTTATATGTATGAAGTTATTTATGCCTTAATAAGTTCATACATTCGGTAATCGGTTGACTAGTGCCTCAGAAAGCAGTAGTAGTCGCATGAAAAGTGTATGAGCAAATCCATCCATTCTTAATAAAAAGAAGTAGTACTAAGGTAATGGGGCATGAGTACTACATCTTGAATTGAATTCTCCGAGTATAGGGATGACTTTACACATATGTAGGGGTATATGATTGATATTTGGAGAAGAGATAGGGATGAAGAATATGTTGATGTTTTATTGAGGGAGGAGGTAATTTCTTGAGTTGATCAAGGCTATTAGGATGAAGGTTCATGAAAACTGAAAAGCTAGTGGAAATTCGAAACTCTTAGTTTTCAAGCCTTTTCTTTTATATGTTCATATATTTGTATGTAGTTTTCACTATCTGATTTTTGTTCCCTTTGTTTTCTTCTATCCTTTTTTGGATTTTGTGGGTGGTATACGCTGAAAACCCTCAGGAGACACAACTCCTACTAAGGACACCAAGGGATTGCAAAGATTGTTGCATGCGATCAATGCAATCGCACACCCACGAAAGATACATAGAAGTAGGAGTAGGTTGGTTAGATTTAAGTTGATATAGTTAGATTTTTATTTTTAGTAAATAGTTGAGAGATTGAAATCTCAGATTTGCTCGAGAACTAGCAAAATATAAGATAGGGGTATTTGATTGATACAATTTATTGCATATTTATATAGCCTAACTTGTCTTTTATATTTCATATTTTATGATGTTCTTGGTGTTTTTGTGAATTATTACAGATTAAAGAGTTTAAAAGCAAAATGACGGAAAAATGTGCAAAAGACAGATCATGTGGGTGGAATGGAGATCAAATTAAAGATAATCAAATGTCAGAAATCAATTAACAAATTTGGAACAAACCTTGGAAATCTTAAGATCAAATCACAGAAGAGGAAAAAAGCCAAATCTGCATATATCAATAAATTTTGGCCAAATCCATCATATGAACAGTATTGACCGAAATTTTGAAGGATCTGGAATCTAGATTTTTGTGGAAATTTGAGATTATCTATATATTTTAGAAAGTTTGTTCCAATTATCCATAAGTCCTATAAATAAAATGTATAGTTCATTAGGATTTCATATCTTTTCCATAAGCTATTATTCCAGGATTTTTAAGTTGGGAAGGATCAATAATTATAACTTACCTTTTATTATTAATAAAGTTTTCTTTTTGATAACATGAGTAGCTAATTTTCTTCTTAGGGTTAGAATTGTTGTACTTCTATGGTTGAATAAATTAATTGTCTTCTTTTTTCTCTTATTCTTATATGATTTCTATTGATTAAAAGTTCTCTCTTTAAGATTTTCATCTAAAAATCCAATCTTTATAATGAAAGTTGATATCTTAAATAGGATTAGGAAAAAATGACAACACCTAAGAAACTAATTAGGTTAATGAAAGATTGACGCCCTAGAAATCTAATTGGGGAAGATAAGATGAAAAGTTTAGTCAAGACAATTCAATATATTTAATTAGGGTAATCTAAGTACACTGAAAACATGGTAGTTGTAGATCGTCCACCTACAAGTATTAATCAAAGATTGTTTCTAGATTACTATTAATTAATTAGAACTACTTGCTTTAATTTAATTTCTAAATGATATTATGCAGTTGATAGGTTAACATTAATAGTATGAATTATCCTTACATATTTATTTTATAGTTCATTGCTAAATTAATTTAATCTATACTTTTCTATAATTAATAGTTAAGTAATTAAAGCGAAGATATGGAGAAGAAAAAAATCATATAATCCAATCATAATAGTTTAAACAATTCAAAATCCTAGGATCTCCCTTTTCTTATTTTAATCTCTTTTAATTACTTGCTTTTAATTTTAAGTTTTAAAACAAACAATTATTCTCGTTACTTAGTTAGAATTAATTAAAATCACACATCTTTGTAGATCGATCCGCAAGTACTATAGAGAATAACTGTGCACTTGCGGTAAAATTTAGGAGACTGATAAAATCTCAATCAGTCAGACAAGCTGAGTAGAATGTGAAGTTTGGTAGGTTGAGTATACTTGATTGGTTGCGATACTGCACTAAGAGAGGCCAAATTTTGTGGAAGAGCCTCTTGATCTCTAATAGATATCTGCATGGGAAAATTGGTTTTGACGCATTTGACATGATGAGAAATATAAATTTAGTGAGTGACAGGATCTAGACATTTATACGCAGATTGAGATGTTGAATAACCTAGAAAAATGCAGGGAGTGGATCTAGGTTGAAGTTTAGCGGAGGTGTACGAGCTTAACCAGGGATAGCAAAGACACCTAAAAATCTTGAGACGTTTATAGTTTAGGGGACGTTGAAATAGTTTTTCAAATGGAAATTGAAAATTAAGAACCAGTGTGGGAAGACGATTTATGAGATAAACAGCGGTTTGAAAGACTTAACTCTAATAGTTAGAGAGAAGAGATGTCGTATGCAAGAGTGTAAGACCGGTCTCGAAAATATAATGATGACGACGTTTTGACGTGCCATTGTGTTCAGGGGTGTGTGGAAGAGTTGTGAGATGAGAGACGCCATAGGATGTGAAAATGGAGGCAAGAGATGTGTATTCATCACTGTTACCTCCAAAAATTTTGGCCTAGAGGTTGCTGTTCCTTTTATAAAAATAGAAGGCAGTGCCCCACATGCAAAGCACGTAAGTACCTGCTGCAGTTATGATTAAATTCTATAGCAGCACCCATGTGTTAAACACGTGCGCACTCATATGCAAAGCATGTGAGTCCCGGTTTCAGATAGGATTAAATCCTATGATAGCCCCCACGTGTTAAACACGTGAGTTCCCTTACCGCATTCTTTTGACAGCGCTCGTATGCAAAGCACATGAGCGCCGCTGCCATATATGTATATGATAGCACTCACGTGCAAAGCACGTGAGCGCCCCAATTTAAAATGCTCTCATATGATAGAATTAAATTCTATATGATAGAATTAAATTCTATTTGGGAAATATTTCGCATGATCTTTCTTTAACAGAGAATCATAGATTTAAAATCCAAAGGTGATAAAACCACCAATTAAACTATCAGATAGAATTAAATTCTATATGATAGAATTAAATTCTATGTGGGAAATATTTCCCTGGTCCTTCTAAAATAAGAAAGATTTTATCTGTTAAACAGAAGACCCTTGGATCAAACATCCAAAGTGATTATAAAATCATAATCTGATCATCTGATAGAATTAAATTCTATCTTAGGAAAATATTTTCCTAATCTTGTTAAATAAACAAGAATGATCTTCTTTGTAAAACAGAGTGCGCTTAGATTAAAATCCAACGGTGAATAAAATTCACCGGTTGATTTTTAAGATCAATTTGATTGATTATGAAATCAATCATGATCTCTCAATAAGAGATTTCTTCCAACGGATTGATTTTTCTCTTCTTCTATAAATAGGAGCAAAGAGATTAAATCTGAAGAGGAGGAGATCCCTATAAGTTTCTGTAAAAATACAGAAGGCTCTCAGAAAGCTTCTACAAAACAACAAAGAATTTAATTCTCAATAAGGAAAAAAGATCGTCTTCCTCCTCAAAACCCTAGGTAAAGAAAAAATAAGAGATCAAAATATCTCTTTTACCTATCACTTCATATCCAAGGGTTTAACCCTTTAAAAGAACATAATTTTTTCTCTGCATCTGATATCCACAAGAAAATCCTCTCACAAGTTGAGAATTTAATTCTCGTCAATAAAATCTTATTCTTAAGAATCAAAAATTCAAGAGAGAACAATGGAAGAAAGAACATGTAGAAGATGGAGTTATACTCCAAGAATTTAGTTCCCACATAAAACAAGAACTTAGCACTTACAGAACCTAATCCCAGATCCTCAAAATAGTGATCTTAGTGATCGTTAATGGTAAAAAAACCATTAACAGTAGCTAAACTTCTATGAAATTTAAAAGATAAGCAGAGATTAAATTTCTAAGGAAAAGCGCCTCACATGAAAGGCACGTGAGCACCCAAAACAGCAGCTCACGCAAAAAGCACTTGAGCATTCAAAAGAAATCATAAAGAAACCGTCCGATGTGAAAGACATGTGAGCGCCTAAGGCCCATGAAGATAGCGCCTCACGTGATAGCACATGAGCAAGAAAGCAAAACAGATTAGTGCTTAGCACTATTGTAGCGCCTCGCACGATAGCACGTGAGCGCCAAGAACTCAGTACCTCACGTGAAACACACGTGGGCGCCCATAAATGAGAGCTCAGCGCCTCACGTGAAACACACGTGTGCGCTCAAGAAATATAGCTCCTCACGTGATATTCACGTGAGTGCTACGTGACTGAGTGCTTAGCACTGCTGGGTGGTAAAGAAGCCCAATCTTAGCCTAAATTGGCTAAGTCTGAGAAACTTAAACTTCTTCTTTTAGCTCATATGCTCACGATATCCAAACTGATTTTAGTCTCATATACGACTAATGATCTTCATCCCACATCTCCTAAGCTAATCTTATTCTCGTATAAGACTAACGATTCTTAGATCCGCCATGATTTTTTTCCTCAAATACGGGATTTGATTCAAGAGTACATCTTTCCACACCTATAATATATGTCGTTGTAATTTCTCAACGTCTTCAGAGAGGTGGGGTCCCAATAACCAACAACTCTTTCGCCCCAAACACGGCGATAATGGACCATAATGTCCTTAAACTAAAATTTCGTCCCAAATACGGGAATGTTGGACCGCAATGTCCTTAAACTAATATGTTTTGCCCTTCGGACTGTCTCCATATTGACTACCGTATACTATTCATGGGCTATTCATATATGATGTAATGATCAGTTAAGCAATGCCTAGAGACATAACAAATGCCCATATGCTCATTTGTTTCTAAGTTGATCTTAGTCTCAAATATGACTAACGATCATTAGATCAAACCCAAGTTTCATATGAACCGATGAACCTCACAAATGTGAGAAATACGTCCTAAGTTCATTCTCGTTGGAAAACCAAGCTACCAACAGGGACCCCGTCAAGCAAATACTTGACCCAAATCATGAAAATATATGTATGGATTTGGACTAATCTACGTCTTACGGGCGGCAATATAAACTAGTCTCCGTATACAATCCAAGGGCAACCCCATAAAAACAAACATAACACGACACGAAGTGAACTACTGGAGCAGGAGAAAATGGTTATCGCAACGCGATAACGTAATTAACAGCAGGGGCTTCCGCCTGCAAGGAAGAACATCCCTATAATTAAAAACCGCTCACAAATGAGGGGGGTCTGATAAAATCTATTACATCGGTCGTATCTATCCAAACCTCCGATATACGGTGCTATAAATCAACTTGGTATTTTTGGAGAAGTGGATGGATATGTCTGAATAGAATTTGCCCCCAAATTTAGGCAAGACGTCTTAACGTCTCAGTCCATTCTTCAGCGGTAAACAACCACCATTATCAGAGTATATTGATATGAGCGGTAATTGAAAATACTTTTCAACAAGCTTTTTGAATTGGGGAAAATGGTTGCAACGTCAGATTTACGTTTCATAGGGTACAACCAGATATATTTTGTGTAATAATCAACAAAAATTACGTAATAGTGAAAACCATCAAAAGACAATTCAGTAGGTCTCCAAAAATCAGTCTAAATTAATTGCAAAGGCTTAAAAGTACGAAGTGAATTTTCAAAAAAAGAAAATTTATGACTTATATTGCAATCACAAGAGTTACATTGAAAATTATTAACTACCGAAACATTAGACACTAACTTATTTTTCAAAACAACTGACTGAAAAATGCGGATGGAGGGATGACCAAGACAACAGTGTCACTCACTTATTTCTGATTTGGAGGTAGCATGAATTTGAGGTTGGATAGAATGTGGAAGGCAGTAGACATCATTATGGCTATCCCCGCGAAGAAGAGACATCCCCTTGTAAAGACCCTTTACCAAAAAATTAGAGGGAAAAAACTCAAGTGAGACTTTGATTGATTTGCAAAATTTGGCAACTTTCACGCCCCGCTTCCTAAAAGACGGAAGCAGGAATATGATGAGGCCCGTGACATATTTATTCCGAGAAGATTCTTTCTCCAAACAAATACGTTAGACGTAAATAAGCAATATAAATGACACAAGAATAAGTATGGAACTGAAATTTCCAACAACAATTTTATTTACATTCAAAATTCATAAGTTTCAAACGATTACAAAGATCTGAACGGGAAACAACAACATAAAGCCTAAATATGTGGCTTACTGAAAATAAAAGAAATATAACTGCTGAAGGACTAATAGTCTGCCTGGGTTTCAAACTACGAGTAGTTCTCTGAAGTCGGTTCCATATTTTTAGTCTTTAGATTATCTGACGAACATTCCAAGAAAGAAAGAAAGATAGGTGGAATGCTCGTCAGCGAACTTTCGCTCCGTAAGTCTCCAAAAAGGATGGGTGATGTATATAAATGAAATGTAAGGAGTAATGTGCTATAGTATGGATGGAATGAAGTATGAACAAGTATAATATGACAATGTTAAAGGAAACTATGTAAGCATGAAAATATAACCTGAGTATAAAAATAAGTATAGCATGGTCGTGTATTGAAGCTATCGTGAACATGAAATGTACTATCAATGTGTCCAATAAAGGTCACAAAAAGGTAATATAACTAACATGAGTTTAAGTGTAACACCCAGCCCTTTTTATACCAATAGTTGGGTTCTCGTTAATTTATAAGATTTTACTTTATTTATAATTAATTATTAGTTTATTTATTTTAAAACTCCTTTTAAACCCTAACCCAAACTATATTTCATTTCTCAGCCGTTTTCCTTTTATTGAAATTAAACCCAAAACAAATCTTATGCATATTTTTTCCCGACTAAAGTCAGCCCCTGAACCCAAACCCTAGTTCTAATTATTTATCCTAAACCATAAACCCAGGCCCATGCTTAATCACATTTTCTTTAATCTAAAATTTACCAAGCCCATTCCTTTTTATAACAAAATTTCCTTTTTCTTTTCAAACCCTCAGCCCATTTCTTTATTTTTCATAAACTTAAAATTTTATCTCCCAACCCAGCCCGCTTCTTCTTTTTTTTCCCATCTGAATTCTTTGATATATTCCTTTGGCCCAACTCCCGAGCCCACCCTCTAATTTTTCTCATCAATTTCTTTATTTTCCTTCCCAAGGCTAGCAGCTTCCCCGGCCTATTTTCTTTAGTTTTCCCCATTCAATTTTTTTCCCTTATATTAATCCCAGCCCAGCCCAGGCCCACTCTCCCCTCACCCGCCTCCTCAGCAACCCGACCCGACCCGCTCCTATTCATTCTCCCTCTCCAACGGCTCCTTCCTCATTTCCCGCGCACGTTTCCTTCGCCGACGCCTCCGCCCGCGCCAGCGACCACGTCGCCCGCGCTCCTCGCCTCCGCCGACGTCCACGCTCGCGCGTGTTACTCCCACGACGCGCGCCTCGATCCCTCCTCGCGATCACCTCCACTCGGTTCACACTCTCTCCCTCTCTCTCATCTCATTCTTTCTCCCTCCCTCTTTCTCTCAAAAGAAACACCACCACCGAGCTCCCCACCTCAACCAGACACACCCTCTCCCCCACCTCATCACCAAACTCCTCCACTCACCCACAGCACACACCCGAGCTCCACACCGCCTGCACTCGAGCCGACCTCCCCACCATCGTCTCAACCACCGCCGGCATCACCCATCCCTTCGACCTCTCCTTCCTCCCTCTCTTCGCTCACCTCCTCATCCTTCTCTCTCTCCCTCTTATTCTCTCTCTGCTCTCTCTCTCTATCCCCTCTGCTTGTCTCTCTCCATCACTCTGTTCTCTCTCTCTTTCTTTCTGTTCTCTATCTCTCTCTCTCTTGATCTCTCTCTCACTCTGTTTCTCTCTCTCTAAATCTCGCTCTCTCTCTCCGCAACGTCTCTCCCCTACTCCGACCAACCACTCCGCGGACGAGATCCTCTAGTCGCCTGAGCTCGAACCAAGCCGCTGTCGAGACTCAAGTTTGAGCCAAGTCAAGTTGCCGTGCCGCGCGTGTGTCGCGATCGTGCCGTTGCCGTTGCCGTACCGTCGTCGACATGTCGTCAGGCAAGCATTTTACTTGCTTACATGCTATATACTCGAGTTACAATCTTAGATTACTTAGATTATAAAGTTACAATTTTAGATCAATTAGGTGTCATACCTGTTCGATGTGTGTTCCCAATAAGAATACTTATCAAATTTGATGGAACTGGATGATTTATATTGTCCCTTGTAGTTATGGATATCTTGTGCAAGTTTCGCTGGAAAATATGACCGTTAACGTCTGAAACGACTACCCCCAAGTTTACTCGTAAAACTGGAACTTTCTTGTACCTGAAAACCGTTAAAATCTCCATAAATTGTATACACACTGGAAAGATGCGTTCGAGGGCTTAAATCGAAGCCGACTCGACGAAATATAACCCTATGTAAATTTCTAATTGTTTCTGTACTTAAACTGTGACAATATTTGGATCGGAGTGCGACTCTGGACTGCAGTCCAGAGCGACTCCAGTTGTTGTTTACTGTCCCGTAATGAACACCACCCTGTTTCCTTAACTCGTAGGTTGCGGAACTCTGCTGTTTATTATAGGTGAATCTGTTAGATAGACAACACAAGTGGTTCCATCCTGTTTCGTTATCGTTTGTTATTTAATCGTCAATTTAAAAGATGTGGACGTATAACAGTCCAGAACAGATTCTGAGATGACATATTAGTGTTAAACAGTGTATAACTCCTGACGTGTAGATGCGATTGAAGATACGTCTATTGCGTTGAAAACCTTACTGAAAATCCTAGATTTCATTCAACTGTAGCGTCGCTAAAATCTGATCCTAACTGGGATTAAAATGCATTGCGAAACGGACTTCCGATTCTGAAACCGGATTTCCAGCCGCGAACGTTTAAAATGAAATGGCCATAATTAATGATCCTGGAACCCGATGGGCATGAAACTAAATTCGATAGATAGATAACTGAACATACTAATTATTACCTGTTTATCGTTTCGCTAAACTGTACACGTACGATTCATGATAAATCGTGCAAGTGATAGAATACTGTTTTATGACACCTTAATCATGCTTTACATACTGTTTACGCATCATATCATACACATGTCACTGCATTGATAACCTAGTGATAACGTGCATTACCCAGTGTTAGGTATTAGTGATGATTGTGGCAAGTACGTTAGTGTTCGTGTATCAGTGAATAAGTGAAAGTGATACGTACTTGTACACAATCAGTGAACCTTATGATTCTATTGCTGTCGACGTCTGTGGGACGCGTGTACGTGTGACTATAAGTGGTATGGGACACTTATGGAAGCTCTTGCACGGGTGTCACAGATAAGGCACCAGACACTGCCATTTATCTTAGGTATTAGTCGGGACGTGCTTGATGGAGGTCCTGCCTCCAGTTCTCGTGCTGACTTGTCACAGACCGATTGGTATTTAGGGTTATGGTTAGAGTTTGATGTAGACCACGGGGTGTGGGGTAGTTTGAGTGTGAGTTCAACAGAATCTCGGGAGTCCCATGCCGGCTTATATATTTAGGGAGATATATGGAGATTTACAGGGTACATGATTATTACCGTGATATACATGTTGGGCCTGTGGTCCCTTGCCCTTGGGTTCTACCCTTGGGTGGAGGACACTCGTGAGTGGTTGACTCTCACACTTGGACTGACGATAGGTTTAGTGACCTGTACAGTGAGACTTAGAGACTGATAGGGATGATAGCATCGATATACATACTTACTGTGTTGACATACGTGGCATATCTTTCTACTACTTTTACTGTTCCGCTGCATTGATTACTGCATGTTCATACCCATACCGTCATTGATTTACCGTTATATATATATATCTATTATCACTGTTAGAATTGTCATATGAATTTATATATTATACTGCTATTGTGTCGCTCTGACGACCTGAGTATGCATGCTCAGTGTGAGGAGAAGATTTAGCTTGGACCAGGACTAGACGTACATCACGGACATCTTGATTAGCTATCCAGGGTTATATTCGTTTGTTTCCTCTCAGGTCAGTTCTTTACATTGTTTCATTCAGTTACTGCATTTCTCATTACCTGCGCATCATTTACTGTTTACCATGAAAAACTAGAAGCCGAAGTATGACTACGGCAGGACATTTCCTTGACCGTAGGAGCATGGCTGGCCTTGTCTACCCCTCGTATTCCGTATTTTGGGAAGCGGGGCGTGACATGGTTTAGTTGGTATCAGAGCCAGGTTTTGCTTCGATTGGGATTGCAGTTTTCCATGTAGATCTTGACAATCTAAGACATCCCTCAGTCTAGATTGTAAACTTGATATCCTTGATCCATATTCACATCGAGTATTCTGATATCCATTCGCTAGGGTTTCGGGTGACTTGGCAAGATTACGTGGTTGCAATTGCACTACCGTACTCTGTTTAAGTGACTTAGAGTCATACAGTTGATTTTCCAATTGCAATGAATTTAATCACATCTGATATTCTTGAATCTTTGTCCAATCCATATTATATTTGATTCTTATAGTTTGTGCCTCATATCACCTTCAAAATTATTGTTTTAGGATCATGTCTTCCAACGACTCTTCCTCTATCTCCACTTCCCAGAATCAGACCGTTGAGATCCTGAGTGTACTGCAAGGTTTAAAGGAAGCCCAAGAGCGGACGAACGACTTACTAACTGAAGGACTGAGAAGAGAGGTGAATCAGGCACCAGCGGGAGTCTCAAATTGTAAAGGGATCTCCGTTAGACGAGGAAAAGAGAAGAAAATGAAGCGCCAATTTATTTCCCCGCGACAGAAGCAGCAGAAGATCCCATGTTGTGGGTACTGTAAGAGGCCAGGACATCTTCAGAGGGATTGTCGCCGCGCCCAATGGAAATGTCTGATTTGCGGATCCAGCGAACATCTTATCAACGGTTGCCCAAATAGGAAGGAGCTGCAAGGAGGAGACTCGTCCACACTCCCCATTTCTACCAAGTGATGATTATTGCGTAGTTCAAACATCGAGGATAAGACGGACCCAGCGCAGGATTCAACTCACGTGACGAGAATGCAACGTTCTAGTAGTCAAAGAAGAATTTTCATGTTTTCTAATTTCAGTAATAATGTTGTCATTCTTTTAAAAATATTTCTTTCCGTTTGAAATCTTGTATCCGTTGAACTTTTAGTTGAATACAATAAAACTTGAATCGTAATATATGTATCATTCTCTTGCTTTTCCCTAATTTATACTATTCATTATCACAGCATTTTAATCCTGATCTTTCAGTTCCTGCCACCGCATATTTTCCTATACTTCGTGCCCTGAGCTATTTTCTTGATGTATTCCACTGTCTAATCATGACTCTTTCTTTTCAGGCCATGGCCCACCCTGGAGCAGCACCGCATCTAGATGAGGATACACAGTCACGCGTTTCCTTAGACCGCACACTGATGAGTTCTGATGATGAGATCAACGATCACCGGGTCATTTTCGAAAACAGCGATTCAGAGGACGAAGGAGCAGCCGCCCCAGAGTTTGACATGATAGGCGATTCCGACGAAGAGGAAGGAGAACCTGAAGAAAACCCGATAGAAGAAGATCCCGAGGAAGATCCGATAGAAGAAAATCCAGTGGAGGAAAATTCCATGGAAGAGAATCCAGAAGAAGAGAATCACATGGAATCAGACCTCGATGAAGAAGCTCCAGCCGAGGAAGAAGGACCAGAAGATCAAGACCCTGCTGTGGAAGAACTCCCAATGGCGATCCCTGCGAGGCGTTATGGGAATGGACGCCTCTATCTGAGCGCGCGAGCCTACCGCAACCTGCTAAATCTCCACAACCGCGACTGACGGGATTCCTTTTGATGTTGTCTTATCTGGCCAAATAAATCTGTGTATAGTTTAGGGCCACCTTTCGTCTTTGAGAATGCTTTGTTTAAAATCTTCTGGAATAAAATCAATTGCTAAGTTCGCTAATCTTTCGATCTTCTTAGTTCACTTGTTGCTTGATTATTTCTTCTATACAATTATTTCCTCTACCGAGATCTGTCCATCCCTACTCCTTACATTGTCTTAACCCTCACTCAGATTAACCAGTACCGCATCCGATCTTTTAGTAAGTCCACCTTTCATCCATCGTCTGTGCCCCGTTTGAGTTTCCTCTGGGAGGAGAACATTCCTTATGAAATTTCCGAGTTAGCTAACCCTTCAAATTCTTGATTCATATGATGTACCGACCGTTATCCTCCCCATACTTTTCCCTTGTAGTCCTTTGTTGCTCACCCTTACTTCCTGTGCTGACCCGATCCCAATCTCCTTAATCTTCAGCCTAAAGCAGCCACACTCCGACCTTCTGATTGAGCCACACTTCCTTGTAATCATTACCCTAGCTAGCCCTATACCTCTTTGTGTTCTTCCTATTACCCTAAATATATATAGGGACTTTATTATTCGAAATTTGGTTTTCATTATCATGTATTTGTCGAAGAGTGCGTGTTATCGACTACTTAGTTTTATGTAATTCAAAGCACACTACTATTATCCTTATATATTTTTTTCAATAGCGCAACCTCACACCACGCATATTCTGTTCCATGTTTCTTATCTTCACTATATGAGTTTTCTAAGTTATTTTAAAACTATTTGATCGATATATTATCCCAAAATGTTTTAACCTACCGACAAATCTTTCGCTACTTTATTATCGTTACCTTATTTCGAGTATTATGCCTATGCTTACTATTATAAATGATTGAGCCTTATACTTATTATTTCTGCTTGCTACTTTGATAGACTTAGATGTGCACATATTTGGGTTTCGACTTTTATCGAACACGCCTTGATTATTATTGTTCGTTATTGTTACCTATATTCTCGTATATTTGTAGTTGCCCTTATAGTGTTCCTACATTATACTTATTAGACCTATCTTTTGTATGTGGTTCTTACATATATATATGTACCTTCAAAATTTTGTCTACCCGTTTTAAGTAAATCAACATGTATTAGTGTTCGATATGATAACTCTTCGCTTATTATTTTATAGCTTGTTGTTTCTTTTAAATTTCGAGGACGAAATTTTTATAAGGGTGGTATGATGTAACACCCAGCCCTTTTTATACCAATAGTTGTGTTCTCGTTAATTTATAAGATTTTACTTTATTTATAATTAATTATTAGTTTATTTATTTTAAAACTCCTTTTAAACCCTAACCCAAACTATATTTCATTCCTCAGTCGTTTTCCTTTTATTGAAATTAAACCCAAAACAAATCTTATGCATATTTTTTCCCGACTAAAGTCAGCCCCTGAACCCAAACCCTAGTTCTAATTATTTATCCTAAACCATAAACCCAGGCCCATGCTTAATCACATTTTCTTTAATCTAAAATTTCCCAAGCCCATTCCTTTTTATAACAAAATTTCCTTTTTCTTTTCAAACCCTCAGCCCATTTCTTTATTTTTCATAAACTTAAAATTTTATCTCCCAACCCAGCCCGCTTCTTCTTCTTTTTCCCATCTGAATTCTTTGATATATTCCTTTGGCCCAACTCCCGAGCCCACCCTCTAATTTTTCTCATCAATTTCTTTATTTTCCTTCCCAAGGCTAGCAGCTTCCCCGGCCTATTTTCTTTAGTTTTCCCCATTCAATTTTTTTCCCTTATATTAATCCCAGCCCAGCCCAGGCCCACTCTCCCCTCACCCGCCTCCTCAGCAACCCGACCCGACCCGCTCCTATTCATTCTCCCTCTCCAACGGCTCCTTCCTCATTTCCCGCGCACGTTTCCTTCGCCGACGCCTCCGCCCGCGCCAGCGACCACGTCGCCCGCGCTCCTCGCCTCTGCCGACGTCCACGCTCGCGCGTGTTACTCCCACGACGCGCGCCTCGATCCCTCCTCGCGATCACCTCCACTCGGTTCACACTCTCTCCCTCTCTCTCATCTCATTCTTTCTCCCTCCCTCTTTCTCTCAAAAGAAACACCACCACCGAGCTCCCCACCTCAACCAGACACACCCTCTCCCCCACCTCATCACCAAACTCCTCCACTCACCCACAGCACACACCCGAGCTCCACACCGCCTGCACTCGAGCCGACCTCCCCACCATCGTCTCAACCACCGCCGGCATCACCCATCCCTTCGACCTCTCCTTCCTCCCTCTCTTCGCTCACCTCCTCATCCTTCTCTCTCTCCCTCTTATTCTCTCTCTGCTCTCTCTCTCTATCCCCTCTGCTTGTCTCTCTCCATCACTCTGTTCTCTCTCTCTTTCTTTCTGTTCTCTCTCTCTCTCTCTCTTGATCTCTCTCTCACTCTGTTTCTCTCTCTCTAAATCTCGCTCTCTCTCTCCGCAACGTCTCTCCCCTACTCCGACCAACCACTCCGCGGACGAGATCCTCTAGTCGCCTGAGCTCGAACCAAGCCGCTGTCGAGACTCAAGTTTGAGCCAAGTCAAGTTGCCGTGCCGCGCGTGTGTCGCGATCGTGCCGTTGCCGTTGCCGTACCGTCGTCGACATGTCATCAGGCAAGCATTTTACTTGCTTACATGCTATATACTCGAGTTACAATCTTAGATTACTTAGATTATAAAGTTACAATTTTAGATCAATTAGGTGTCATACCTGTTCGATGTGTGTTCCCAATAAGAATACTTATCAAATTTGATGGAACTGGATGATTTATATTGGCCCTTGTAGTTATGGATATCTTGTGCAAGTTTCGCTGGAAAATATGACCGTTAACGTCTGAAACGACTACCCCCAAGTTTACTCGTAAAACTGGAACTTTCTTGTACCTGAAAACCGTTAAAATCTCCATAAATTGTATACACACTGGAAAGATGCGTTCGAGGGCTTAAATCGAAGCCGACTCGACGAAATATAACCCTATGTAAATTTCTAATTGTTTCTGTACTTAAACTGTGACAATATTTGGATCGGAGTGCGACTCTGGACTGCAGTCCAGAGCGACTCCAGTTGTTGTTTACTGTCCCGTAATGAACACCACCCTGTTTCCTTAACTCGTAGGTTGCGGAACTCTGCTGTTTATTATAGGTGAATCTGTTAGATAGACAACACAAGTGGTTCCATCCTGTTTCGTTATCGTTTGTTATTTAATCGTCAATTTAAAAGATGTGGACGTATAACAGTCCAGAACAGATTCTGAGATGACATATTAGTGTTAAACAGTGTATAACTCCTGACGTGTAGATGCGATTGAAGATACGTCTATTGCGTTGAAAACCTTACTGAAAATCCTAGATTTCATTCAACTGTAGCGTCGCTAAAATCTGATCCTAACTGGGATTAAAATGCATTGCGAAACGGACTTCCGATTCTGAAACCGGATTTCCAGCCGCGAACGTTTAAAATGAAATGGCCATAATTAATGATCCTGGAACCCGATGGGCATGAAACTAAATTCGATAGATAGATAACTGAACATACTAATTATTACCTGTTTATCGTTTCGCTAAACTGTACACGTACGATTCATGATAAATCGTGCAAGTGATAGAATACTGTTTTATGACACCTTAATCATGCTTTACATACTGTTTACGCATCATATCATACACATGTCACTGCATTGATAACCTAGTGATAACGTGCATTACCCAGTGTTAGGTATTAGTGATGATTGTGGCAAGTACGTTAGTGTTCGTGTATCAGTGAATAAGTGAAAGTGATACGTACTTGTACACAATCAGTGAACCTTATGATTCTATTGCTGTCGACGTCTGTGGGACGCGTGTACGTGTGACTATAAGTGGTATGGGACACTTATGGAAGCTCTTGCACGGGTGTCACAGATAAGGCACCAGACACTGCCATTTATCTTAGGTATTAGTCGGGACGTGCTTGATGGAGGTCCTGCCTCCAGTTCTCGTGCAGATTTGTCACAGACCGATTGGTATTTAGGGTTATGGTTAGCGTTTGATATAGACCACGGGGTGTGGGGTAGTTTGAGTGTGAGTTCAACAGAATCTCGGGAGTCCCATGCCGGCTTATATATTTAGGGAGATATATGGAGATTTACAGGGTACATGATTATTACCGTGATATACATGTTGGGCCCGTGGTCCCTTGCCCTTGGGTTCTACCCTTGGGTGGAGGACACTCGTGAGTGGTTGACTCTCACACTTGGAATGACGATAGGTTTAGTGACCTGTACAGTGAGACTTAGAGACTGATAGGGATGACAGCATCGATATACATACTTACTGTGTTGACATACGTGGCATATCTTTCTACTGCTTTTACTGTTCCGCTGCATTGATTACTGCATGTTCATACTCATACCGTCATTGATTTACCGTTATATATATATCTATTATCACTGTTAGAATTGTCACATGAATTTATATATTATACTGCTATTGTGTCGCTCTGACGACCTGAGTATGCATGCTCAGTGTGGGGAGAAGATTTAGCTTGGACCAGGACTAGACGTACATCACGGACATCTTGATTAGCTATCCAGAGTTATATTCGTTTGTTTCCCCTCAGGTCAGTTCTTTACATTGTTTCATTCAGTTACTGCATTTCTCATTACCTGCGCATCATTTACTGTTTACCATGAAAAACTAGAAGCCGAAGTGTGACTACGGCAGGACATTTCCTTGACCGTAGGAGGATGGCTGGCCTTGTCTACCCCTTGTATTCCGTATTTTGGGAAGCGGGGCGTGACATTAAGTGTGAATGTCAACGTATCTCAGAAATGTTCTCGAACCCAACATGCTGTAACTCAGGGGTAAGAAACTACGGACCCTCATTCATAAATTCGGGAATTCATGATTTTGTTATGTAAGTATTGGACTCATAAGATTCTGTTGGATTCATACTCAAACTACCATAACACCCCACTTATCGAAAGTTAAAGTTACAAGCTTTGCTCGAATCCATTAATACATCAAGTTGCAAGATTGAGTTCATGTCAAGATCAAGTATTCGTGTCAAGTCTTAATGTATTCATGTCAAGTTGTATTCATGGTTTAAGTCAAGTCGGTTTTGAAAGTAGATATTGAGTTTAAGTATATCATTCAAGTAATGAAAAGAAACAATTTTGTAAAGAAATGTTATTTACGACTAATTAATCAAGTCTTTTAGATTCATAATATAAACAGAAAATATAGCTCTAAGTGTTGTACACGTGTGAGTTCCAGTTGCACCTAAATACGACTCCTGATTTGGGAGATATACCCGTTTTTGTATCGTCACGCAGAACAGATGAGAATCTCTCCAGCACCATCGTATATTTTTAAAACACAATTTGAATCAATTTTCATCGGGTTTCAGGTTTCGAAAATTATTAGAAAATTGTAGGTATTTCAATGTAGTTATCTAAATTTCTAAGCTTTGCATGATTTGGATTTCTGAAGCTCTAGTTATGGTCATTTTAATATCAGGGTTTTAAAACATAAATTCGAATTTCTGGACAGCAACTGTAGGGTGTATTATCGGGCATATATCGAGTCGATCTATGCATTTCTAGGTCACCGAGTATATAGCAAAGTTCTAGGTATGTCAATTTTGTATCTATATATCTAAAGTTTGTCATGAACGGATATCTGGAGTTCAAGTTATGTCCTATTTAAAAACAATGTGTGAATCAAAACAATTTTTGTCCAGATTCGTCGCTTAATTTTTTAACGAAGTTTTATATATTTTACGTCAATTTTCAGGAAATCGATATAACTAAGAAAATCTATATCTTTTGATGTAGATATCCAAAACACTTGAGTTTACTCAATTTGGATAACGGTAGATTAAATTATATGTCCTAAAAGTTGACTGATAAAAGCAGTTTTCAGATTTCAGAAAAACGTTGACTAAAAGCGTCATAAGTCCGAAACTATTATTTGGTTTGATATAAAAAATTTACTGTAAGCTTGAAATTCTATATAGCATTTATCCTAATTTTTCAAGGATTTTAAGAAGTGAAAATTAATTTCTAAAAATTATTTTTAAGTTAAAGGTATTGATATATAATATGCGAGAATGAGAAAATCATGATATATATTCGTAACTTTATTTTCTTTTATGCAATTTGTTATGATACGATTTAAACGTTCTCATAAACTACTGATATGCAATATTCATTCATAATCATACACAAAGAATTATGACTACTATATATATGAAAACAAATATTATACCAAATCATATATGCATTAAAACATTTAATTTATTTTATATATGTTATTTAACATGGGGATTACTAAAGTATATGCAAGAAAAGATATAGGTAGAGATATGGCAAGAGAAAGGAGATTCAAAAAATAGAAAGGTTAGGAGCGAAAGAAAGAGGAGGATGAGGGGAGAGAAGGAGAAGAGATTTACAGGATATTGCAATACGGTATAACAACCGTATCACCGATGCGATAAAAGTCTCGACTGAGATTTCGAAGCTTGAGAAATCGGTGCTTCACTAAGGTCAAGGGAGAAGGGATTTTTTTAAAGAATTGATCAAGAAGGAATTGGTTAAAGTAAAATGAAGAAGAGAGAGTATTTGTATTAAAAGAGAGAATAAATTAGGTATGATGGTGATAAAAAATCTTTTCATGATAATCTAATTTATTATGAATAAATTTGGGGAGTTGAAAGGAAGAGAAAATAAAAGGTCTCATATGTAGATAATAAGAGGTTTAAAAAAGATGGTAAAAAATAATTGCAAGTTCAGGGTTTCGAACATGCAGCCTATGGAACAACAAGTTAAGGTCCTAATGAATGGGCTACAAGGCTACTATTAAATAAAAATAACCAGAAATAAATATATGCATAGTTTCAAAAGAGAATAATTTAAAAGATAAATTGAATAAATCATTAATTTTTTTTCAATAAAGCGGATTCTCTTTTTCCAAAATTTTCCTTTCAAACCAAAATCGAATAATTTTTTTTATATTAAAATATCTCTTTTTTTAATATTTCAAAATCTTTTCTTTTTACAAAACGGATCATTTCGAAACAAATTTTTTTATTATTATTAAAAAGCATTGTGGTAAAAACAGGATCGTTACAGCAGCATAAATTAAGTTTTGAGTAATAGATGGTGCACATAGAATATTATCTAAAAGAAAGGGTTTTGGGGGTAAGTGCGGTATTGTTTTACCGATGTGGAAAATTTTTAAACCTGAACCATCGCCTATATTGATCTCATCGGGACCACCATAATCGGTGTAGCAGTGAAGAGTCCTAATATCGAACGTAACGTCGTGAAAAGCACCAGTGTCCAATATCTAGAAGGAGGGAACGGGCCGGTTGGCACTTGTGTTGTTTGCCACAGGTTGAGAGAGCATCTGCGTCGGGAATTGCGGTGAATTGATTTGCACTGCGTTCTCACGAAAAAGCGAGCGAGTTGATGACAATCTTTTGTTTTGTAACCGAGACGCTTGCAGAAATTACAGTAGGTGTTAGAGTAGGGTGAATTGTTGTTGCGTGCGCCGGAGTACTGGTTGTTATTGTTGTTGCGAGTAAAGTTGTTGTTGTTGGTATTGCGATTGTAGGAGGTGCTTCCACGTTGTTGCGGAAGGCGATAAGAAGAGTGATTGGGTTGGTTGGTATAGTTCGCACATGTGTCTTCCTTTTTGAGATAACGTTCATAGTCAATGATTTTTTTTATAGAGCTCGTCGAAGGTGATGGAGTTATCACGGACTCGAATAGCAGCTACAACTTCTTTGAATTCATGTCTGAGGCCAGCGAGAATGTGGAGGACGAGATCATTTTCAGGAAGGGGTGGTCGACGAGAGCAAGATCGTCGAAGATAGATCGAGCCTCTTATAGATACCCGCTTATAAAGTGTGAGCCACGTTGGTTATTGATGAAGTGCTCTTGAACAACATAACTCTTGAACAAGATTTGTATGTAAGGAGAGTAACAAGTCAATTTCATGCCTCTTTGGATAAGTAAAAAGAGGAGATATGGGGCTGGATCGTCTCGACGCAGCTGCCGAGAATAGCATTGAGAATAAGTTGATCTTGACGGTATCGTTGATGGCAGTCTGGATTTTCAACACGCTTGGTGGTGTCGTTGACGTCAGTGATGATCCTCATAGGAGGGGATTTTGAGCTGTCGATGTGGCCAAGGAGATCATGGAGGATTAAGGCTGATTGAGTTTGGGATCTCCACACAATGAAATTTTTGTGGGAAAGTTTTGTTGGAAAGGGGGATTTGGAGATGATAGTAATTGAGTTTGGAGAGAAAGCCATATATCAAAACATTGAGATTTTAATCGCAAGACTTTGATATCATATAATAACTTGAACAAAATGCAATTCAGGGTTTGAACTTAATTGATTTGTATTGAATCTCAAAGGTGTATATATTCACTTTACATGATGAAGAAATAAAATTAAATCTTTCCTAACAAATAAAATCTTTCAAATAAAACCAGAAAAGTTATGAAAAAATTTGTAATCACAAAAACCTGTATCGGTTATGGAAATCTTCCCTGATACATTCATGCTCCTTTCACAAATGAGACAAAGAACTTCAAATAAAAATCCTAAGAAAGCTCGTTACTATAAAGTGGGGTTCCTAATTTGTATTTTGCTTCTGGATCCCAACTCATTTTGCCTCCTTCCTTGTTTGAATGGAGCATGGATTGTGACATGTTATTTTAGTAACCATTTTTCAGGCATGAAAACAAACTTTATTTGGCAAATTGCATGAGAAGGACCCATGGATTTGGACTAATATTTTTTCAATCAACAATTGCATTGAACGTATGGATTAGGGTTGGGTCCGTTTCACTTTTGGCCGCTCCGATTCCATGAACCGTATATAAAAAGTGTGTTATCCACCGTCTATGGTGTAATACACAGAAGAATAAAATTTGACAAGAAAGAAAATATTCTTTAAAATATGATTTGATTTTTATTTCAATCTCAGCTATCCGTATATTAAATCATGAACGGTACATAATACATTTCTATCTCAATATTAAATATGAATTCTTGTGGATTCTTACGCCAAAAAATGTCAGTACAAGACTGGAGGGTACTGGAGAGTCCACTAACTGTGCTCATCACTGGTATCAAACAAAGGTGTCCCAACCCGTATGGTCTATTGAATATTGAAGAAAATAGACTCTTTTAAGTACAAGAGAGGATTGCTATTTACTCCCACACTATATGATTAGCTAATTTTGATTGTGACTTTGGTGATGTGCATGCTATTTATTTTGACTCTAATAATCTGTTGAAAGCTGTAAACAAAAAGAGCAGTGGTGCTTTTAATATGAAGCGGGGATAAGTTAATTAATAGAGTCTATTATTGTGTTTGATGGAATAATTTAGGGATTTTACTATATAACTATAGGCTTCTAAAGTTTACTATAAAGCAATCATGTTGAAAATAACAGGCTGCAAGAAAGAAATATAAAAGATAAGAAGGTGCTGGTGATATCTCAATGCAAAGATAACATAATTTAACAACCAAACAATAATTAGATAATAAAAAAAGAAATCACCTGATTTATAAAAATACATATCTCTTGAGTTAGGAACCGAATTGCTTACGCTGAATGGCGAATATTTCTCGATCGAAATATCCGTTGACACAAAGTGTAAACAACACTTTAGAAAAAGATATTTATATTAATATAGGGCTCTTTCTCTGGATGGAAATTGTGTTGCAGTAAATATTAGCAATTATTATTTTCTTTGCAATGCTGTTGGAAATACATGAGTTAAATTATAAATAAAGTAACATATTGAAGTAAAAAAGAAATAATATAGCAAATACTTAACCTTAAATTTCTAAGCAAAAATAAATAAATAAACGACTTTGTTAAATCATTTATTGGAGCAGTGTTTCTTAATATTCTGCCCCATATCCATGCCGAGACAAAAAAAATTGAGTTATTGACTTGTAAATGAAAATGGAGAAAATGAACGTTTGAATTCTTTTATGACAATACTATCATTTCTTTCTGCACTATGTATATACACACGATAATGATATTCCGCTAAACTTCAAGATTTCGATTCTCAAGAAAAGGAATGGTCGTTACCTCATTCCATTTTCGATGCTATGGGAATTCCGTTTTCTCTTTATTTTAGCACGCATGCACGTGGACACACGCATACACATATATACCCTAAATTCCAGGTACCGTCCCTTTTAATTTAATTAATAAAAGAGGTCGTTTTTTTGTTCTGCTTTCGCATTATAAATTATTCTTAATAACTTATTTACAAGAAACTTTTGATAGCCCATTGATTAATACTCTCCATTACTGTTCATTAGCTTGTGTGTTTAAATCTCATTAGCCATAATTATTTCAACATTCTTTCTTTTTAACATTTTGGAAGCTCAAGAGTTTACACAGGCTTTACATGGGTTTACCAAACGTTGCAACAGACATGAACCCCAATGCGATTGGCCGATGTGGGGCCTCTATTTTTCCAAAACTAGCGGCCCAAATAGCCCCAAAAATCTTCATCTTTTGCAAGTATGTCCTTTCATCTCCCCTAAACTCTGTTTAATACTCGAAACTCCTAATTCAATACAGAAACTTTCAGACTCTTCATTTCATCCATTTAATCTTTTTTAATTCGACTATTGATCTTTTTTATTAACCACACCCCTCTTCCCTTCATCGATAAATATCCACTCTGTTATAGCCTTTTTCCCCTAGACATACTACTCTCAAATACACTCCCTCAAAGAAATTCTAACTCTCAAGATGCTCAAATTCATCTCTCTCAAGTCCATGGTGAAAACTAACTCTCGAAGTCGAAACACTCAAGAATCCTTCCAAGCATCCCTTCGGTATTACACAACTCACGTGAGAGAAGTAGGTGGATCAAGCCTACCCTCTTAGTCGAAATCATGGTCTTGGTTTTTCAAACTGAGGCTATTTCTCTTCTTTTCTCGCTCGCACGAGTACGAGTGGTACGGGTAAGTCTCCTATCTTCCATCTTCACCACATAAGACATCTCTCTCTTTTTCCTCTTTTGAATCCACCTCCATGAACTCTTATTCAATTCTATCAACAACCTTTAACATGAATTTAATAGATAAGAATATTTAAATAATCCTCTTCATAAAATTTTAAAGTAATACTTTGTAAACCCCTGTCGATAATAGATAAAAAGTACATGTTATGAAATGAGTGACCATGACTCTTCCCAACATGATATCGCTCAATGTTTTATAGAATTTTAGATGCATGTTTACAACGGTTTTTAATTTATATAACTAATTAACGTTAAAAAACCTTAATCTCTATGTTAGTAGATATTGTTATTCTTTTTGCAACATGATAACAATCATGGGATAACGAGCTAAACACCCCCCCCCCCCCCACACACACATATGAAAACATAGCACATCTATATGGCCATCTTTTCTAATAAACAAAATTGCATTAAAATACCTTCAAATTAAAATACGGTTTTATCGATATCTTTCTTTTGCAAATATGTCTCTACAACCCTCTTTGGAGGGCCTATTTATGGTTAGTGTGGATTATAGCACATCCTTGGGTTTGTGGAGTGAGATGCAAAACTTCTCACGGAGAATACGGTCTCGAAAGGGATACGGTTCAAAAGATAATAAGCAAATTCTATAAAATTTAACATAAAAGAAAATATATCAAGCTTTGTTAATTTGAGTTATCACTATTTTCAAAAATATCAAATTAACACAAGTTTTCAAGAAAATACTCTCAAGTTTCCACAGATAGATTTTTTCATAAAAATACCATAAACTTTTAAAATTTATCAATTTAAAATATAATTTTGTTAAACTTCTTGACATTCTAATTAACATATTTTTCCTGCAAACACCCTCGAGTTTTTTTTTGAAAATAAAACATTTTACATAAAACTCCTTCGAGTTTTCAAATATGATATTTATAAAAATGACCTAGGTACATCAAAATATCTGTAAATCCCCAATTCTTGTAAATCCCCAATTCTTTGTAAAATTTTTCGAAAATTTTAATAAATATTTTCAGATTTCTTTTCTTAATTTTATTTCATTTTTTCCTAATTAATTAAAACCCACCACCACACACGCGCAACCCCCTCTCCCACCACCACCACCACCACAGGCGCGCGCGCGCGTGCGCGCGCACACACACACACACACACATATATATATAAATATATTAACCCTAATATTTAACCCCAAAACCAAGCGCCGGCCCAAAGCCAACAAACCCACTCCCTAACCCTCATCCATACCCGGCTTAAAGCCCCAGCTCCCGACACCACTACCTTCCTCCTCAAGGCCTCCTCCACTTCCGCCCCTTTACAAAACCGAACCCACAACCACTCTCTCCATCTCACATGACCCAGCACCACCGCTACAACTCCATCGCCGGTCACCTTCTCTCAACGCCGTCATCATCGCCGTCGTCCTCTCCTCCTTCAACTTGAACCATGCCCCAAGTCCTCCTCTAACCCATTACCTCTAGCCGAGCTCAAGCTAACCCCAAGCTCTTAACCATCAGCCCCGAGCGTCCGCTGCTGAGCCAAACTCCAGCACCCACGTCGCCTGAGCCCCCATCGCCGTGTCGCCACTAAGCCATTGCCAGAGCTCTTCGCCGTCGACCACTCCAAGCCCGAGCCTCGAACCCCAAGCTTGTGGCCGCTGCCGTTTTCGTGCTCGTGTCTATGCCGCGCTTGCCGTCGCTGCCGTGCCACCGTCATCTCCATGCAAGTGAAAATCTTCACTTGTATTTTATGCTATAATATGGAGAAATTACATTATAACTAGATACATAAATAAATACAACTACATCTATATATATACTTGAATTTGGTGTAGCGAACCATCATGCCGTTGTATTTTGAGTAGAGCCCGACAAGGACTTATTACTATATAACCCGTATAAGTTAAATGTTTGATATCTAATTCAATTAGTTAAAGAAAATGGTAAATTCGATCGATAACCAAATATTTATCTTAGGTGTTCGATGCGAACCTTACGCGAAAACAAAATCAAATATGGCAGTATCTAGACCCTAATACTGTTAACAAACCCTTGGTAGAAATTTGGTGGCATATCAGTATCGTTTCTACACCTAAAATGATACACCCTTTTAGTTTCGGCAAAACTGAAATTCCTCGCACACGTAGTTTATAAAAATCATAGTAAATTAGATATATACCAGAATGTTGTTTTCTAGCTCTCTTATCGAATCCAACTTGATAACCTATAACCCTATGTATTTTATATTTCGATAATGCTAGAACACGATGACGAAAACTAACTGGAAATACGGCTCTGGACTGCAATCCAAATCAGTATTTCATGATGACACCTGAATTTAATTGTTTGTATATCTCTGCATAAAAATGAAAATATGTGGAATCCTATGTCGTTGCGAGGATAATCCTGTTAGCTAACTATAGGTGGTGGTTTTGTTAAATTTTAATGTCGTTTGATATTTTAACTGTATTTTAAACCGTCGATACGTACAGCAGTTTCATGCAGAGACAGATTGTATATCTTAACCTTAAACAGTGCATATCTCCCTGTATACAGTGGATATTATCGATCCGTATGGTGCGTTGAAAACAAAACAGATAAATATAAATATTATATAACTGTAACATCGACTAATTATGATCCCAACAGGTGTAAAATGTGTTATGAAACGGAAATTCAGTTCAGGAACTGGATTTCCAACAGAGAACATTTAAAATGGAATGATCGTAACTCGCCAACCTGAAACCCGATTAACTTGAAACCATTTTTGTTGGATTACTGTTCAAGTGTAATTTCTACCCTTTTTCATTATTTTGCCTAATTACAATCATACGATTTAACATGTTTTTTTGAATTCATAATGCACGTTGTGATTCATATTATACATGACTTAATTAGTTACATAATTCACATATTTACCCGATCGGAATACCTTTAGTGATAGCGAGCGCTCTTATTGATTTTTAACGATTATGCATTTTCAAACGTGAGTGGTATTGGATTAGTTGTGTCAAGTATGCCAGTAATAAGTGATTGATTCGTGAAAGTGAACAGTACGGTGAAAAGTGAATAAAACCGTATTATCGGTGCGTACTTGTACACAACTAGCCCCATACAATTAGTTATTAAAACCTATGGAAAAGGGGGAAATCGAAGTGGAATGGAACTTTTATTTAGCGAGGTTGGTGATTTAAAGAATGATTATTCGAACAACGACTCTTATATATACTTTAGGTTATGGACTTAGCGGTCCAGCTGACAGTATGTCCCGGACGACAGTGGGTCGTAGTCTCGGGTAGACACGAGACCCTCGTTAAATATGATCACTCTTTTCTACAATTCGATTTCAATTTGACCTAGAGACCAATAGGAATATAGATCATATACTACCTTGATTATTGATACACGGATTATCTGCATTCACTGTCCCCACTGTTATTACCTTTCGTTTCATGCTTTATTATATTGCTATTATATATTTGCTATGGCGTCGCCCTTACGACCTGAGTATGCATACTCAGAGGTTGGATAAAACTCTGCTCAGGAGTCAAATCTATCGTTTGAGCTCGCAGAGATCTAAACGATTTTACTTTCAGCACTTTTACTGCTTTCCCTAAATAAACCTTGTATCCGCACTTGGTTAGTAGTTTCCTTTTCTGTTAAACTATTGTAAATTGTGAATAATGAGCATTGATGTAATAAACTAAGTTATTTGTTTCCTTTACTTCTGTGTTATGATTACTGATTACCATATAATGGTAGAAACCGAAGTGTGACTACGGCGGGATTATTCCTTGACCGTAGAAGTATGGCTAGCCTAGTCGCCTTCCATATTCCGTATTTTGGGAATCGGGGAATGACATGATTTTGTTGGTATCAGAGTGCCAAGTTTAGTATAAACGAATAACGTGACTTACGCTTTATTACGTTGTTTTCACTTCATCATCTTTTGCTTCCATCTTTGTATCTAAGCATATCCTTTTATCTATCTTCCAGTGACATGACCTCCCCGAACGACCTCGCTTCAAACTCTAGTTCCCAAGATTGCACAGAGAGGATCCTGAACGCATTGACGAATCTCGCAGAAGCTCAAAAGAGAAAGACCGGCCTACTTACCGAGGGTCTCAGGGCAATTTCCGCATTGGAAGGACCCTCAACCCTCATTACCGTCCCCGAGGGCACTGCTGCACCAGCTACACCTGCCTGGGTTGCCACTGTATCGGATTTCTGGAGACTACACCCGACTATATTTACAAGATTAGCTGAACCACTTGAGGCCAAGCAATGGCTAGTCAATGTGGAGAACCTACTGACGGTCACACGAGTCCCCGATGAAGAGAAAGTAAACATGATAAAGATTCAGCTGGAAGACGAAGCCCGTACTTGATGATCCGTCGAAGAGACCACGCTCGGTGAGCCGATCGAAAGGAGAAAATTCAAAGAATTTTTCTTAAACCACTACTTCCCATCCATAGCCAAAGAAGAAATGGAGGAAAGATTTATCTTGCTAAAGTACAACGGCCATCCCGTTGATATATATGCTGCAAAATTCAACCGTCTGAGCTGATTCGCTCCCTATATGGATGCTTCAGAGGCCACCAGGATGAGACGTTTCTTTCAAAGACTGGACTTTGAGCAGCAGCAGTTGATTGCGTCTCTCGAGTTGCAGACTTTCGCGCAAGTACTCAATACTGCACGAATTCTAGAGAAGCCGATCGATAAATTCAAAGGCCCCAGCTCAAGTGACAGGAGGCCCCCAATGATCCCAGCGTGTACTCAAACATTGTCACGAAGGATCATACTAGTTCACAGTCCAGGAACGACGCAGATGAAGCGTCCCTTCGTGCCCCAGCAACAACAACAGAGGAAGGCTTTGGTCTGTGGTTACTATCACAGGAACGAACATACTTAGAAGGACTGTCGCTGTGCCAAGGGACAATATTTACTTTGTGGGTCCAGTCAGCATAGGGTTAGTGGTTGCCCTCAACGAACAGAGTTACACGGAAGATCTGGACTGCAGCAGCAGAGATCGTTGGAGCAGACAGACCAACATAGGTCACGGTCAGGGACGGGCTTTCACCCTGACTGCCGAGCAGGCGGAGGCCTTGGGTGAAGTTGTTACAGGCACTGTACTTGTTCATTCTACGCCAGCTAGAGTACTATTTGATTCTGGAGAATCACATTATTTCATATCTGCATATTTCGTCGACCCTCACTCCATACCACATGAACCATTAACCAAGGGATAAGAGATACATACGGGTAATGGTATTATAGTGTCTGGTCGAGAATGTAGATCTTGTTCGATTGTAGTTTGTGGTAGAGAATTCTATGCGAATTTCCTTTTAATTGGGACAGGTAGTTATGATGCGATTCTTGGGATGGATTGGATGAGTACATTTCATGCGATCATCGATTGCCAAGCTAGGAATGTAACTTTCTGCATCCCCAATCACCCTGAGTTTATTTTTGAGGGTGGAAGAAAATCTTTCGAACTAGCCAAGTATAGAGCTAAGCCGAAGGTATTGACGACTATGGAGATTGACGAGGACCCAGCGCCAAAGATCGTTCGGGATTTCTTTGATGTGTTCCCTGAAGACTTACCAGGTCTACCACCTCCTCGCATCTTGGGATTCTCAATCGACCTGATTTCAAGTACATCACCAGTTTCTCGGGCATCGTATAGAATAGCGCCATTTGAATTGGCAGAATTGAAAAAGTAAATTGGAGATCTTCTAAAGAAAGGATTTATTCACCCAAGCGCTTTTCCGTGGGGTGCACCAGTCTTATTGGTGAGGAATAAGGATGGCTCGCTGCAGATATGTATAGACTATCGTGAGCTGAACAGAGTAACGATAAAGAAAAAGTAGCTCATTCCATGCATCAACGACTTATTTGATCAACTGGGTGGTTCCAAGGTATTTTCGAAGCTGGATCTTCGTTCGGGTTATCACCAGATCAGAGTAACAGCTGAAGATGTATGCAAGACAGCTTTTTGGATCTGATACGGGCATTATGAGTTTCTTGTGATACCGTTCAGTGTTACCAATGCTCCAGCAACATTCATGGATCTGATGAACCAAGTCTTTGCTAAATACTTGGACACGTTTGTCAATGTATTAATCGACGACATACTAGTCTACCCTAAGACTCGAGAGGAGCATGCCGAACATTTGCGAACTGTACTACAAATTCTACGAGAAGAGAAGCTATACGAAAATTGAGCAAGTGCGAATTCTGGCTCGACAAAGTAAAGTTCTTAGGATACATTATTTTGGGCGAAGGCATTTCAGTAAACCCGGTGAAGATAGAATCTGTTAGAGATTGGCCGACACCGAAGTCAGCGGGCGAGATCAGAAACTTCCTGGGATTAGCAAGATATTATCGGTGTTTCGTGCAGGACTTTGCATGAGTTGTCGAACCCTTGACAAAGCTTACGCGGAAGGAAGTGCCTTATGTGTGGTCAGAGGAACGTGGACAAGCTTTTGAGTTCCTGAAACAAAAGTTGACCACGACCCATATTCTTACAGTGCCGGACAATTCAGGTGATTTGGTAATACACAGCGATGCTTCAGGAACTGTGTTTTGATGCAGCACGGTCGGGTAGTTGCTTATACCTCATGACAGCTGAAGAATTACGAGAAGAAATACCCAACTTATGACTTGGAGTTAGCTGCAGTGGTTTTCGTCATGAGGATCTGGAGACATTACTTATTAGGAGAAAAGGTGGAAGTGTACATGGATCACAAGAGTCTGAAATACGTGTTCACTTAAAAGGAATTGAATATGAGGCAACGCCAATGGCTAAAACTAATAGCGGGCTACGACTTGGACCTGCAGTACCATCCGGAGAAAGTAAATGTCGTACCCGACGCTCTCAGTCGCAAGCCAGCGGTCATGATATTGACCAGTCAAAGAAGCATCATTGAAGACTTTCATAAGCTCGAACTAGAAGTCGTTACACCGAGTACAACCGGGTAGCTTTGGCAACTACAGGTGCAGTCTTCACTTGTAGATCACATTAAGACTGCACAGGCTGACGATCCTCGATTGCAGAAGTTCAGAGAGCATGTGGAAGCCGGACTGAAGAAAGATTTACTTATACATCGAGATGGTTCTTTGAAATTTAGTAGCAGACTCTGCGTTCCTAAGGGTAATGTTCGAGAAGAAGTACTAGCCGAGGCTCACAGTTCAGCTTATTCAGTGCATCCGGGAGGCACGAAGATATACCGAGATCTGAGGCAGCACTATTGGTGGAACAAGATGAAGCGAGAGATTGCACGGTTTGTGTCCAAGTGCTTAGTATGCCAACAGGTAAAAGCAGAACTTTAGAGGACAGCTATTTTGTTGCAACCGCTTCCGATACCCGAGTAGAAATGGGAGCATATCAATATGGATTTTGTGACAGCCCTACCACGGAGTCCAAGAAGCAACAATGCCGTCTGCGTTATCGTCGACCGTCTCACGAAAGCAGCACACTTTATACCTTTCCGAGCGGGACAGTCGACAAAGTCACTTGGGGAGAAGTACATGTAGGAGATAGTGCGATTTCACGGAGTTCTAATCGGCATAATATCGTATAGAGACACCAGATTCATTTCGCACTTCTGGAAGAGCTTAAAGGAGAGTTTAGGTACACGTCTCAAGTTTAGCACGGCTTACCATCCACAGACGGACGAACAGTCCGAGCGTACTATTCAGACGCTCGAAGATATGTTGAAGGCATGCATACTTCAGGATTCTTAGGAGGATCACTTTCATCTGCTGGAGTTTTCTTATAACAACAGTTTCCAAGCTAGTATCCAGATGATTCCGTTCGAAGCTCTTTACGGATGGAAATGCCGATCACTTGTTTGTTAGTATGAAGTTGGTGAACGGAGATTACTGGGCCCCGAGCTTATAGTTTAAACGGTGGACAAGTTCCAGATGATCAGACGGCACATTAAGACTTCTCAGAACCGACAGAAGAGTTGGGCAGATGCCAGCAAGAGATCGTCAGAGTTTGAAGCCGGTGATCACGTATTTTTGAAAATATCACCTACTCAGGGAGTGATCAGATTCGGTATTCGCGGGAAGCTTAGTTCCTGATTCATCGAACCTTTTGAGGTGCTATAGCGAGTAGGGAAGGTGGCCTATTAACTTGCCTTATCCCCATCGTTAGCTGGTATCCACAACACAATTCATGTGTCATAGTTATGGCGCAACGTTCAAAACGACAGTCATGTACTCGATCAGAGTTGACATTAGGTACCGACTTATCTTATATAGAGCAGTCTACTACTATTCTCGATCGTAGACAGAAGGCGCTGAAGAACAAGCTCATTCTGCTAGTCCGAGTATTTTAGGGTGGTCGTTCGTTTGGAAAATCTACCTGAGAACGTGAAGAGGATATCTGTTCGTGCTTTCCGCGTCTTTTTTAGTAAGTTTTCATTTGTTTGTTTATGTTGTTTTCGTTCTTTCATTTCGAGAACAAAATTTTTATAAGGAGGATATGATGTAAATCCTGGGTTCTTTGTAAAAATTTTCATAAATTTTAATAAATATTTTCTGATTATTTTCTTTATTTTATTTTATTTTCCCCTAATTAATTAAAACCCAACCTCACCCACCCATATATATATTAACCTTAATATTTAACCCCAAACCCAAGCCCTGGCCCAAAGCCCATGAACCCACTCCCTAACCCTTACCCATACCCGACCCGTACCCACCTCTTTCCCTCTCTTTCTCTCTTTCCTTCTTTCTTCCTTCCTTCCTTTCCCCCTCCCCCACTTTCGTAACCCAACGGCCACCCCCATCATCGCCACGTCTCCACGAGACCCGCTCCTCACCAATGGCCAAAAACTCGCTCGCTCGCCCAACAATCTCCCCGGGATCCCCTCAACCTCTCGCCATCTTCTCAACATCTCTCTCGCCCTCATCTCTTAACATCTCACTCACTCTCTCTCACTCGCTCTCTCTCCTTTTCTCTCACCATTGCACAACACTACCACCACTGCTACCCAACGCCGATGAACCCTCCTCTGTCGAGCCCCAGCTCCCGACACCACCACCTTCCTCCTCAAGGAATCCTCCACTTCCTCCCCTCTTCAAAACCGAACCCACCACCGCTCCCTCCATCTCACATAACCCAGCACAACTGCTGCAACTCCATCACCGGTCACCTCCTCACGACGCTGTCATCATCGCCATCATCCCCTCCTCCTTCAACTCGAGCCATGCCCCAAGTCCTCCTCTAACCCACTACCTCTAGCTGAGTTCAAGCCAGCCCCAAGCTCTTTCCCTTCAGCCTCGAACACCCGCTGCTGAGCTAAACTTCAGCACCCATATCACCTGAGCCCCCATCGCCACCGTGTCGCCGCCGTGTCGCCGCTAAGCCATTGCCAGAGCTCATCGCCGTCGACCACTCCAAGTCCGGGCCTTGAACCCCAAGCTTGTGGCCGCTGCCGTGATTGTGTTGTGTTCGTGTTCATGCCCGTGCCACGCTCTGCCATGCCACCATCATCTCTATGCAAGTGAAAATCTTCACTTGTATTTCATGCTATAATATAGAGAAATTACATTATAACCAGATACATAAATAAATACAACTACACACACACCCACACATATACTTGAATTTGGTGTAGTGAAGCATCGTGTCGTTGTATTCTAAGTAGAGCCCAACTAGGGCTTATTACAGTGTTGGTAACCCGTATAAGTTAAATATTTGACATCTAATTCAATTAGTTAGAGAAAACGGAAAATTCAATCGATAACCAAATGTTTATCTTAGGTGTTCGATGCGAACCTTAAGCGAAACAAAATCGAATATAGAGGAACTCATAATATCTAGACCCTAATACTATTAAAAAAATCCCCGGTAGAAATTTGGTGGCATATCAGTATCATTTCCACACCTAAAATGATACCCCCTTTTAGTATCGGCAAAACTGAAATTCCTCGCACACGTAATTTATAAAAATCATAGTAAATTAGATATATACCAGAATGTTTTGTTCTAGGGCTCGTATCGAATCCGACTCGATAACCTAGAACCATTTATGTTTTATATTTCGATACTGCTATAACACAATAATGAAAACTAACTGGAGATGCGACTCTGGACTGCGGTCCATAGAAGTATTTCATGTTGACACCCGAATCTAGTTGTTTTTATATCTCTGTATGAAAACGAAAATATGCGGAATCCTATGTGGTTGCGAAGATAATCCTGTTAGCTAACTATAGGTGGTGATTTTGTTCAATTTTACTATATTTTGATATTTTAACTGTATTTTAAACCATCGATACGCACTGCAGTTTCATGTGGAGATAGATTGTATATCTTAACCTTAAAAAGTGCATATCTCCCTGCATACAGTGGATATTATTGATCCGTCGGGTGAATTGGAAACATAACAGATAAATATAAATATTATCTAGCTGTAGCGTTGCCTAATTATGATCCCAACAGGATATAAAATGTGTTACGAAACGGGCATTCAGTTCAGGAACTGGATTTCCAGCAGAGAATACTAAAAATGGAATGACCGTAACTCGGAAACCCGAACCCGATTGACCTGAAACCATTTTTTTTGGATTAATGTTCAAGTTTACTTTCTACCCCTTTTGTATTATTTTTCCTAATTAAAATCGTACGATTTAACATGTTTTTCTGAACTTATAATGCACGTTGTGATTCATATTATACATGACTAGATTAGTGCCATAATTCACATATTTACCCGACCGGGATACCTTTAGTGATAGCGAGCGTTCTTATTGATTCTTAACGATTATTGTATTGTCGAACGTGAGTGGTATTGGATTAGTTGTGTTAAATACGCCAGTGATAAGTGATTGATTCATGGAAATGAACAGTGCAGTGAAATGTGAATAAAACCATGTTATCGGTGCGTTCTTGTACACAACTAGCCCCATTCGTTTAGTTATTGAAACCTGGGGAAAAGCGAAAATTGAAATGGAATGGAACTTATATTTAGCGAGGTTAGCGATTTAGAAGATGATCATTCGATGGCGACTCTTATATATACTTTAGGTTATGGACTTAGCGGTCCGGCTGATAGGGTTATGTCCCGGACGATAGTGGGCTGTAGTCTCGGGTACGCACGAGACCCTCGTTAAACATGATCACTCTTTTTCACAATTCGATTTCAATTTGAACTAGAGACCAATAGGAACATTAATCATATATTGCCTTGATTATTGATGCACGGATTATCTACATTCACTGTCTCCGCTGTTATTATCTTTCGTTTCATACTTTATTATATTGCTATTATATATTTGCTATGGCGTCGCCCTGACGACTTGAGTAAGCATACTCAGAGCTTGGAAAGGATGACTCTCAGGAGTCAGATCTACCGTTTTGTAATATTTCAGAAAACGAAAAATATTATTTTTGGAATTTAAATAATAAAATAATAAATTTCACGAATATTATATGAATATAAATTTGAGTTTTCGTAGAACGTTATGATTATATACCTATATTTTGAAAAATAATTGGAATTTAAAATAAATTATTAATTATGAAAGCCTTTATTTGATTTAGGCATTTTACAAATTTACACACACACACACACTAGTCTAATGTTAAACTTAATTAATATTTCCCTAATTAGGTATTAAACCATGTTTTATTTTGCTAACCATGTATTTAAGTGTGCATGACATTTTATGACATGTAACATTTTATTCATGATTTTAGCATGGTTTCATATTTTTTTAGAAAAAGAAAAGAAAATAGATATGAGAAAAGAAAAGAAAAGATAAGAAAAGAAATCGGCAATATGGGAGTATGGACAAGTATGGTTGAGAGAGAGAGAGAGAAGGTTCTACAACCATAGAAAATTCCTTAGTTCTTTTTTTCATCCCTCATTCTTTTCTTCATTCCCTTCCTCCTCTTCCATCACCTCCTCCACCTTCACTATCATCCCCTACAAACACCCTTAAAATCTCATCAAAACCCCATACAACATTCACAAAAAATATTTCTTACCTTATCCTACACACCATGGGGTGATCAAGTTCTTATTTTGAGCACTTTTGACCATTTAGGAATTTTCTTGAGTTGCTGTTCAAGATAAAACACACACCCTTTATTAAGTTTTTAAGTTCCTTTCCTTCACAACTAATTTAGAATTAATATAAATATGTTTTATGAACTTAGAATTTTCTAGGGTGACCTTCAGTGGATAAAACTTGTAGTGGAGGTGTAGTAGAGGATATAGAGAGTGACTAGTAGTCTAGTACTGATGGTAAGCTTGATTAAAATGAGTTTAGAATGTTCAAAATCGAACTTAGAATTTTCCAACATCGGTTTTTCATTGACTTTTGATATTCAAATGGAATCTGGGATGATTCTAGAATTCTGAAAATTTATTAGCAGACACAGTGAGATTTGTAGACACATATGAAACCACCCTAGAAACCCGAGCCCAAACCCCCATGTTGAGACCACCGTTTTATTCAATTTGGCCGCAATTTTCCGCCCAATTTTGGAGTTAGGGTCTGAAACTTGGTCTGTAACTCACTCTTTAGATAACTAGAATACCCTATATGCAAAAAAGTTTAATTTCATCTTAGGTAGAATCTGGAGTCATTTTACTTATTTTCTGTCGATATTTTCCGACTTTTGAAACTTGGTTTTTGATATTTGAGTTTTGACTCGGTCGTTTGGCATTCGTACGTCAACGTCAGGGGTTGTTTTGTTGTTTTAGTACGCATTGACCATAGATTCTAACGTTTGTGCTTTTCGCTTGTCGTATCGGTTTTGGATATAGATTTCTATGGAATTCAATTTAGGTTTTCATTAGGTTTTGGTTATGGACTTGATTTGTAGGTACAAGCGCATAGACTTCTGGGACGACAAAGGAGGGCAAGATATCCGTCGGGATCGACAAGAGCAAGGCGTAGTAGGTGAGTTGACGTATATCTACGGGGGAAGTCGGGTGGATGGTGTATAGCCCCCCCCCCCCCCCGCGCGCGCAACCGTGGAATTAGGATATATAGTTATACGTATATTACGTAGATATTAGATATGTATATCTAGCTAATAGGGTTCTAAGATACTACAAGCAATAGTAGTATACTTGTAAGAAGGCATGTCACATCTTAGTTCTAGCTTTCTTAGCCTTGACCTTTATGTATATACGCTTATACATACATACATACATACATACATACATACATATATTTAAATTTGAGGATATTACAATACAACATAACGAGATGAGGATATGATATGTTATGATGAGACGAGTCGATATGATTGGATATGATGACATGAGGCGGTGTTATATGATATGATATGAAATGGCATGACATGATACGATATGACACATGATGATATAAGATGATGATGTATGCGACTATAGATCCGTACTATTGATTTGATGATATCGTACGATAGATTATACCGTATGTGATATGATGAGGATGGATCGCCGACTTATGTATATATCGACTCGAGAAATATTGATTAAAATTCTTAAGTAGATATTACGATATATTTAGAGCCATACCTATTTTCAAAACTAACGAATCGTTACGCATTTTTAAATGATAATTTCAAGGGACGTTGTGACTTTTCAAATGGTATCTTTTTCTAAAATATCGCAGCCCCCTATTTTTCTAAAAACAACGATTCGTACTATTTTAAACTATAATTGTATGGCTCATACGTAGTTTCTTATTTTTATACCATTCGCGTTTACGATTTCTTTATTCTGTTCACGCTCACGTTATGATTTCTTATTTCTGTATACACTCGCATTATTTTGTTTACGATGTATATACTGCGTTCATACCCTTATCATTATAAATGATTTCGTCTGCTAAGACACATGCACCATTACCGATGATGTACATGTTGCACATACATTTACTTGCCGGCTCACACACAGATCATCGGTAATTTCCATGCCACATACACATTAGAAATCGCTATGTCACCGTATCACCTTATAACCTGTAGCATTTTAGTTATTGTTTAGTACCCCGTACCACACATACTAGTTCAGTTATTGTATTTCCTTACCTAGTTAATTGATACGCTCATATAAACACACTTGTTATGCATTACAATATTATTCTGTGCCTGTATATATTATTTAATTATTGCTACATGCTTATGAGATTCTGTTTCTATGAGATTTCTGGATTTGAGAAACCGTGGATATATTTTAAAAAATTATGATTTATTTAAAAATATGCGGTTTTCTCTTGATATGATGTTTGGCGTCCACCATGAGTTTTTTCGGTTCTGAGTTATGTGTATATCCAATTCGAGGAGAAAGGAGGCACCGTCTGCAGGTATATGGTGGACCCGGTACGGTACCCCGGGGCAAGAAGATCGTATAGAGAGACGTTGAGCCTGATAGGGAAACACTATCTACCGGTGACGGTACTGGACTTGGCGCATATCCGGAGGATACCGACCAGAGTGATATGAGACAGATAGATATGAGGGCCGATTCGATGAGACAGCGCCTGCGATATAAGGATTTACGTGTCGATACTGGACACGGGTTTTATGATGATTTCGAGTGTCGATACTTGGCTCTCAGCTTTTATGATGATTTGATGTGTCATTGATAGACACACGTTGGATGATACATATATACACTTATATATAACACAGATGATATATTACCATATATTACCACATGCACGATATTATTATTATTATTATTATTATTATTATTATTATTATTATATATATATTTATTTATATGATCACCCTTATTACCACACGGTATTATATTATTATATTACTGTATGACCTAAGAGATCGCCATACATTCGATTTCTACCTGATGATGTTTTCTACTCACGAGTTGGCAACTTACCCCCGTTGTACCACAGTTTTCTTGCAGGATCGACCGCTCGGATTCAGTAGGGGCTTGCTGGCACATTGCTCTTTTTTGGATGATTTGCATTGGTAAGTGGGTTACAGTACAGAGCGTAACCATCGTTGTATATTCATTATTCATTTGTATCTAGTTAAAAGCTCTATCAACCAGATTATGTATATTTGGTAGACTTAGAGACCAGTTTGTATATTCTTTGTATTTCGAGTCAAGACTTATATATATCCCTATATTGGATTTGATAGTGTTTTGGTTTTCTTTATTTTCTTTCTCTATTAATTTTCGTCTTGGGCGTCGTAAATTTTATTGTGTGGTTGTGTTTCCGCCAATTGGCGAAGAGCTAGCTCCCACTTAGGGATGTCATATTATTAGTGATTATGTACTTGTTTTTATCAAAGTTTACAAAGGAGGTGCTGCCCAAATTTTAAATGACGAAAACGTTTTCAAATTATATCATATAATTCACTTGCATTTCAAATGAACTTTATATATACTTTAAAAAGAAAGAACTTGATTTTATTATACCTTTATTTCAAAACTTCATCTTCATTAATTTCCTAAAAGGTTTAGATTTCTGGGATTTCGACTTATTTGGGTTACGGTGGGATCCTATAGATTTCACATGATTCAAGTGCCAGTCATGTCCAATTCTGGGTCGTGACACGTTCGAGCTCGCAGAGATCAAGACGGTTTTACTTTCAACATTTTTACTGCTTTCCCTAAAGCAACCTTGTATCCGCACTTGGTTAGTAGTTTCCTTTTCTGTTAAACTATTGTAAATTGTGAATAATGAGAGTTGATGTAATAAACTAAGTGATGTGTTTCTTTTAATTCTGTGTTGTGTTTACTGATTAACATGTAATGCTAGAAACCGAAGTGTGACTACGGTGGAATTATTTCTTGACCGTAAGAGCATGGCTGGCCTAGTCGCCTTCCGTATTCCGTATTTCGGGAAGCGGGATGTGACAATATATAAAATATATAACATGTTTAATTTTTAAGATATTTATATAATAATGTTTTTAAGCGGTATCATTTCTCTTGAGCCTCGGAGAGCCAGAGAAAGTGAGCGCCTGCCTATCTCCTAAGTTACAAATTTTTGTCTGGCAATCGTTCTTCAAAAAGGCATAAATACTGTCGGCCATGTGCAATGGTTACCAAATTAAATCACATGAATATTGAATCATATATAATCAAACACATGACATCCTACTTAACTTGAATCTGAACTTGAATTCTTGAACTTAACATGAATCCTTGAACTTGAACTTGGCTTGAAAACTTGAGTTGACTTGACCCGAACCATGAATATGACTTGGCTTGAACTTGACATGAATACCTGAACACATCCTGAACTTGAACATGTACTCTCTCCATTCATGAATTCGGGCAAGACTTGTAAATTTTAAGCTTTACATTAAAATATGCGAGGGATAAGGGATAGGTTGGTAAGGAATATATGACGTGGCACGGGAGTCTACTAAAAGACACCTCTGGAATATGCTTTTTCCGTTGTTTTATAGGGTTTGACATAGCCTTATACTCTTGTACCTTTGGTCCACGGAGTAAGCTGGACCACTCTCATATACATGCATATCTTCTTTATTAAATTACAAACCACCACGTTAGAATAGAATTGTCACGCCCCGCTTCCCGGTGTACGGTTAAGGAAACGTAACAAGGCACGCGACGTATTTACTCAGAAGTAAACACGTTAAGCGTAATTAAACAATAAAATATAAATGTACACAAGAATGACATGAGATGTAAATGAACGGCAACTTTTTATTTATTAAATATTTTTTATAATACAACTGAAAAATAAATACAATGTGGAAATCAATGCCTAAACAATAGCATGAACTGAAAGTAAAAGTATATACAAGTGAACTAGAGCTCGGGGTCCTCGATAAACTGCTCCAAGTCTTCTGAGCCGGGCTCGATCTCCAGACAGTCGGGTCCTCCTGACAACATTCCAAAAAAAGAATAGAAAAAGAATATCGTCAGCGAACAATCGCTCGGTAAGTCCCAAACATAAAGAAATAGAATAAACAGAATAAGAGAATATAACGGGTATATGTATGTTTGTTATGTTAACGTAGTTGTTTATATCTTGGTACAGAAGATATTAGTGTTTACGAGAGGAGTCCAACTATCCCGTGGACTAAGGTAACCCGTAGTATAAGGCTCCGTCAAACCCCACGGAACAACGGCAATGGATGTTTAGTTACGTCTTTTAATAACCATCTCGTGCCACTTTTAACACATTTCGTACCAATCTACCCCTTTAACCCCGTAATGTATATTGTGTTATTTTATAGATGATTTGCAGATATAAGACTTGCCGAAATCATGATATCAATTGCTCATATAAATGGATATGGATGTAAACGGATAGTCATGTAATCAAGTTAATGTATATCCATGGTTCGGTCAGTTCAAGTCATGTTGATATTTGATAGTATTAAATATATATGGATTCATGTTGTATTGGAGTTACATTTGGATTGTATTCATGTATGGATTGTATTCCGATTAGGCTGAGACTCTGTCTGAGTCATACGCTTAAACAGAATTGGATTCCTGAATTAAGTTTTGGAGTTATCGGTAACCGCTGCACATGGACGGCAGGATTTATGAATTTTTCCAAGCCAATTACTATTGATAACCCCGTTTTAGTTTTCTACCTTAAATAGGCAAGCACCCACTTTCTCCGGCTCTCTGAGGCTCAAGAGAATTGGTCCCGCTTAAACCTATATTTACTAGGATCCTTATTGTAAATTAATAAACTTGAGAGGATTTTATGAAAAGTAGTTTTGATATATTTTCCAAAATAAACCTCAAGTATTTAATTATCGTATTTAGGGTTTTCATGAATGTAAATTTTAAAAGTGATGAGATATTCTAGTGGATATAAATCTAGATTAAATAGTATATGGTATTTTAGTGTAAATTGTAATAGTATTGATTTGTGATGGTATATTCATGAAATTTGGGATTTCTTTGTTTAGAAAACATAGAATTTATTACATGTATTTAAAATAGATATTTTGATAATATTATATATAATTATTAGAAAATAAATTTATTTATTAAATAGAAATCACGTTTTCTTAAAAATTGTAATAAAAATTCCATCGAGATCGTATGCTCTGTGAGGAGGACTGCATCTCGCCCTACTAGTCCGATGGATGTACGATAACCCGCACCAACCAAATCGGATTCCTCAAAAGTGGGTTGTAAGGACATAATTGTAAGGAATTTGATTAAAACAAACTTAAAGAATACGGTTTTATTAGTTTAAAGTATTTTATTGTAAAATTGCATTTATCCAAAAATATTGTAAAGAGACAATCGTGCTATATCATGATGAGTATTGTGATGAGGTAGCTCATTACCTCGTAAGTTTTCTAAAGGTAATATGAACAAATATGATGAAATAATGTCGTATGTAAACTTTGTGGTATTAAACTGTAAAAGTGTAATAAACATGGTTTTACATGGAGTTTTATGGTGAAATTGGTTTCTAAATTTTAGTTAATGTATAATAAGCAAGGTTTAATAATTTGGATCTGAGTTTTCTAACAAAAATTGTTATTTTAAAGAGAATAGAATTTAAAAGTCGGTTAACTCTACTTACCGACGTCATTTGAAAAGAGAACTCGTTTAATATAGAAGAGAGGGGAAAAGAAGGGACTTACTGGATAAAAAGAGAGAGGGGAGGTATGGGAAGGGTTTGAAAGAGTCGTGGAGTCGCGGTGTCGCCGGATTTGTCCCGAATCGTCGCTGGAAGATGACCTTGGGCTAACTCCACTTGTACAACTAGTTTGACTTAGAAAATTTTGAGTGTTTTGAAGATAAATTTCATAATAGAGAGGGCTAGGGTGTGATGTGGTATTTATAGGATTGAATTAGGGTTTATGAAATTAAAATGAGAATTAAAAATGCATTAAATATTGGATTAAAAGCTCATTTTTAATTCTCTGTTTAATTTCAGGAAAAACAAACAGGACTAGGGTAGTGGAGGGAGTCCAAGAGTCATTTGTACAAAGTTTTGGGGGTATTTGCAACGGAGGGGCCACGTGGCGCCGGCCATCTTAAGGGTGTAGGGCTTGGGATTGGTGCCACGTGTCTAGGTCTATTCATACATCATTTTTCACATGTTTTATTTTAGAGACTTTTCATTTTTACGTGTATTGCACGTGTAAACTTTTGGGCTTCCAAAAAGTTTAAAAGAAAAATCATTAAAAATAATATGTGGATTGGAAATTTGAACACAGGGGCTACGTCACAGCAGTGCAAGGTTTTACCAATGAGCGACAAGTGCTTTTTTGCTGTTCTAAAGCAAATTAAATTTATAATTTGTGCTCAAGCTAAGATATTCCTTTCTGTACTTTACAAAAATTTTGTACAGAAAGTTTAGGGTTGTTATAAGAATAACCAGATTCTTATACCTGTCATGCTTAAGACACCTTAACAAACTCATATCTAATTCACTCTCTTAAATCTCCATCTTTGTTTAAAATTCATATTCTAATCACATGCATTCATTTTATCATACTTTATATCTATACTTTTTTGGGGGACTTACCAAGCGCTAGTTCGCTGACGACATTTATTTTGTCTTCCTCTTCCTTGAAATGTTCTTCAGATGATCTAGAGACAGAAAATGTTGAGCCAAGATAGGAGGATTTCAACCAGCTTTCAGCACAGCCAGACCACTAGTCATTCAGCAATTATTTCTTTTCATATCAGTATGTCACTATTTAAGCACTTTCCTATTATTATACTTTTGTTTCAAACAATCATATCTGTACTTTGAATTGAATGTAAATAAATTTGCTATTAAATTTTTATTAATCTTGTTAATTCTTGCATGTTGTTATATTGCTTTAAAACGCTTAACGTATTTATTAAGGAAAATAACATTCTCGTAATAAATACGTCGCGGGCATCGTCACTTGCCGTCACCGTCTTTTAGGAAGCGGGACGTGACAGGTTTTGTTGGTGGCCCATGCAGATTAGTTCTGCATGAAGTATTAAGCAATATGTCACAAGAAATATGAAATTCTACAACATTACATTCCTTGCATTTCAACTCCTTAAATCTATCCTAATCTATCTTTTCTATCAAGGTGATGGATTCTCCGAACAACACCAGCATCAACGTCAATGGCAACACACCTCCACCTACCCTTACCGTTCTAACACCTCTACTTGCTGCAGCTCTGCTTAATGAACAGACGGTGCTTCTGGAAGCGATTAAGAGTCTTCTGGAGGGCCAGCAGCAACAGACTGCTATCCTTCTATACCCCTCCCCCCCCCGATGCAGAAGCACCAGGTGTGAAACAATTTCAAATGTTGCACCCGAAGAACTTTTCTAGGAAAGAGAGCCCCCTAGAGGCTGAGAAGTAGGCTTAGAGCATCGAGGACGATCTGGCTGCAGCTCAAGTTCCAGATATAGCTTGGGTTCGTGTAGCCAAAATTTAGCTCACTGATAATGTCATGCTCTGCTTCCCGGTGTATGGGCAAAGGGCACGACGGGCCCACTACGTATTTATTCTAAAGTAAACACGCTAAGCGTATCTAAGCAATATAAAATGTAATATACATAAGAGACAGAATGTAAATGAACAACAACTTTATTTATTAACATTCTTTTTACAATACATCTGAAAAATAAATACATGGAATGGAAAGCAATGCTTAAACAGTGGCATAACAGAAATAGAAAATACAGAATGTAAATGTGTACAAGGAATCTAAACCTCTGGGTCGAAAGCTAGATGGTCCAAATTCTCGCTGGTGGGCTCAATCTCCTGAAGGTCCGATCCACCTGACAACATTCCAAAGAAGAAAGAAAGGGAATGTCATCAGCGAACAATCGCTCGGTAAGTCCCAAAGATAAGGGTAGAATAGACAGAGAAAGAGTGTGTGTGTGTGTGTGTAACTTTTAAAGTGGTATTATATTGTTATAATGTTGTATTTAGTGTTAACGTTGTTATTTGTAGCTTGGTACAGAAGAGGCCAGTGTATACGAGAGGAGTCTCACTAGACCAGAGACTACGGTATATAGAGTATAAGGCTCCGTCAATAATAACCGAAACAACGGCGATTGAATTCAGATTAGGTGTTTTTATGGTTGCAGTCTCGTGCCACCTTTAACACCTTCCGTACCAATCTATCCCTTATTAACCCCGCGATGTCTTGTTTGTATTGTTTGTATTGTATTATCTTATAAATTGAATTGTATAGTTGGATGACTTGCCGAAACCATGATATCAGTAAATAGAGTTAACTGGAGAATCATGTAAATGGATGTATATTCATGGTTCGGTTCAGTTAATATAGATTGATTAGAATGAACAGATTAAATTTCTAGATTCATGGATTCATGTTGAATTGTAATTTGTACTTGAATCATATTCAAGTCAGACAATTAGAAAAGAAATTGAATCCTGAATTAGGTTTTGGTGTTATCAGTAACCGCTGCACATGGACGGCAGGATTTGTGTCTTTTTCAAAAACGATTACCGTGTTGATAACACCATTTGTTAAGTTGTCTACCTTAAATAGACAAGCACCCATATCTCCGGCTCCCTGAGGCTCAAGAGACTGGTCCCGCTTAAACCTATATTTACTAGGGTCCTTATTGTAATTTAGTATAACTTGAGGGGGTTTTATGTAAAATGATTTTGTATAATTTTCAAAATACAGCTCAAGTATTTTATTATCGTCTTTAAAGTTTTCATGGATGTGTATTTGATCAATATGACATTTCTAGTGAATAAAACCTAATTTCATAATATATGGTATTTAATTGTAATATTGGAATTGTATGGTATTTTCTTGTAATTGGAATATTTTTCTTGAATTTTGGAAATTTGAAATATTATAAATATTAAAAATAGATATTTTGATATTAATTACATATTTATTTATTTAAAATATCGGTTTTATTTATAATAGAAATCACATTTTCTAAATAAATTGTATTTTTAAATCTTTCGAGACCGTATGCTCCTTGCGGAGGTCTGCATCTCGCACTACTAAGCCTGAGGATGTGCGATAATCTGCACCATCCTGAACGGGTTCCCTGAAATGGGTTGTAGCGGCACATTGCAAAGATTTGTTTAAAATACACATCTTGAAGAAAAAGGTTTTTATAAGTCGGGGGTAGTTTTGTGTAATATCGTATTTCCCCAAATCTATGTTCCCAAATTTTATCATGTTATATTACATATGAGTGTTGTGAGGAGGTAGATCATTATCTCGTAAGTTTTTCTAAAGCTAGCATGGTTAAAAGGTATAAATATGTCGATATGAAAAATAAAGGTATTTTAATATAAAAATGGAATAAAACTTGCTACAATTATCATTTCATTGTCAAACTTGTTCTATTGCCTTTGTTAATGTTTAATGGTCATGACATAAGAGTTTGGTAATATTTTGTTTAAGAAAAATAGACTTTTTAAGGAAAAACCGAATCGGAAGTCGGATTAACTCCGCTTCCGTCGGGTTTTAATTTTGAATATTTTTTTAGAATATAGAAGAGAAGAGAAATAGGGACTTACTGGCTTAGGATCAAAAGAAGAGGAAGAAGAAGATTGGGGAAGCACCGGTGCGTCGTTTCGTCGCCGGAAACTTCTCGAATCGTCGTCGGAAGTTCGTCGGAGTTTCGCCCTTTGCTAACTCCACTTGCACATAAAACTCTTTGGAGTTTTCTTGAGAGTTTGGATAGAGATTTGGAAGTGAAGAGGGGTGATTTGAGGTGTGGTATTTATTGGAAAAATTAGGGTTTAGGGATGTGAAAAGATGTATAAAAAATTTGTATTAAAAATGGATTAAATGAGGGTTTTAATTTTCTCTGTAAATGTGCAGGGAATTTAAATAACATAGGGGTTATGGGGAGTTAAAGAGTCACAAGTTTTAACAAAAAAATGGGGTTTCAGCCGAGTTGACCTGGCAGCGCCGGCCGAGTCAGCCGCGCCGCGGGCCCGATTCGACTGAGTCAGGTCGTGCCTCGCCGCCACGTGTCCCCTGTCGCTTGGTCTATCTCGTGGACTCATTTGTTTTATGTGTGACTCTTCAGTTTACGTGTTATGCACGTGTAGACTCTTGGGCTTCTAAAATATTAAAAAAACTAATTAAAAAAATAATGTGGTTGATGGGATTTGAACTCTGGTGCTTTGGTTCAGCAGTGCAAGGTCTTACCAATGAGCTACAAGCTCATTCTTGTTGTTCAAAAGCAAATCAAACTTATAACTTGTGCTTAGGCTCAAATACCCCTTTCTGTATTTTTGAAAAAAATTGTACAGAAAGTTTAGGGTTATTACAGATAATGCAAAAGTCTGGTGGAAGTCCGAGGAAAACCGTCTTGCACGGCCGATAGAGTGGAAAACGTTCTGCGACCTTTTCGATGCAAAGTATTTTCTGGAAACTACTCGATTCGATATGGAACAACAATTCATCCACCTGCAACAAGGCTCTATATGGTAAAATCGGTGGAAGAGTATGATGCCGAATTTACTATGCTCAACAGGTTCGATGCACACTTGATTCCTACTAATAATATTCAGGTTAGACATTTCCATCAAGGCTTAAACCCTGATATTCAGGCTGCACTAGCAACAGGAGACTATCCAACTCATGAACTCGCGTTAAAAGCAGCTCACCGCTATGAAGCTGCAATTAAGAAGAAAGACAGGCCACGGTTGGCCGGAACCAAACGAACAGTTGATCAAATTACTGGAAGAGGTTCTTCTAGACCAACTTTCACACCCACGAGGCCAGAAGAATCGTTTCACAATGCCAGAACAAACATCTGCTACTGTTACAGAGGAACCGGACATCAAGAGAAGGACTGCAAACGTGCCAACAAACTTTGTTTTGGTTATGGAGCATCTAATCATGATCTGGGAGCATGCCCACATTACCAAGGTAGCACAGTTCCTGCACATAGACCCGCTATGCAAACACCTGCTAACCGTCTAACTCTTCCAGCACCACCTCATCAAGGACCGCCAGCACAACCTCAACAGCAGTACCATCAGGCACAGAGAAACGTGCCACAAGCACAAAGGAACGTGCCTCAGACAAGGAGGAATGTACCAAGGCAACAAGCTTTCAATATGTCAGTCGTTAAGGCCGATGTTACAAGTCAGGTTAACATTAATGAATGTATTTCCATCTTTTTCAGCCATTTCAATTTCTTGTATTCTTCTGTTTTTTCTTTTGCTCGATTTTCCCCATGAAACTTAGGTATGACACTAGTAGTCATTACCACAACCTTTACGACCGCTCTTCTTCCTTGAAGACAATCTCTCGATTTTTGAATTCTTAATTCTTGTTCATCCATTATTTTGGCATATTAGCTCACCTAATTTGAAAATCGATCGAAGGAGCTCGAATAAGACTTGCCACGACTTTATCCTTAGTTTTTTCCCATGCTTATAGCAACGTACTCATTGAAAGAATTTTTCGGACGAAATTCTTTTAAGGATGGTAAACTGTAACGACTGTATTCTTGAATCATATCTCGTTGAATCTCCTATTGCTCTTCGATGATCATGTCTCAATGCGACGGAAACGGATGTATAATCTTTTATCACCATCTCGACCTTCTTGTAACTATCTTTTTTCTTTATTCGGTTGTATCATCCTTCTTGAGTAATTTCAAGAACAAAATTATTTTTAAGGAGGACAGGATGTAACGACCCTAAATTTCATGTACCGTCCATTTTGTTTTAATTAATAAAAGAGGTTGTATTTCTATTTTGATTTTGAGTTATAAATTATTCTTAATAACTTATGTACAAGAAACTCTTGATAGCTCACTGGTTAAGACTTTCCACTGCTGTTCCTTAGCCCGCGTGTTCGAATCCCATCAGCCCCAATTATTTTTAAAAAATTTCTTCTTAACATTTTGGAAACTCAAGATTTTGCACGGGCTTTACACGGTTTACGGCCGATATAGACTGCTATCTTTCCAAAACCAACGGCCCAAGTAGCCCCAAAAGTCCATCTTTTGCACGTATGTCCTTTCACCTCCCCTCAACTCTGTTTAATACCCCTGAAACTCCTAATTCAATACAGAAACTTTCAGACTCTTCATTTCACCCCATTAATCCTTTTAATTCCACTATTAATCTTTTTAATTAATCACACCCCTCTTCACTTCTCCTAAAAATATCCACTCAGTCCTAGCCTCTTTCCCTACACTCAAATACACTCCCTCAAAAAAATTCTAACTCTTAAGCTCATCTCTCTCAAGTCCATGGTGAAGACAAGCTATTGAAGTTGAAACACTCAAGAATCCTTCCAAGCTTCCCTTTAGTGCTACACAACTCACGTAAGGAAAGTCGGTAGATCAAGCCTACTCTCTTAGTCGAAATCACGGTCTTGGTTCTTCAAACCGGGGATATTTCTCTTTTTTTTCTCGCTCATATGAGTATGAGTGGAATGAATAAGTCTCCTATTTTCCCTCTTCAGCTCATAAGACTTCTCTCCCCTCCCCCCTCTTCCTCTCCCCCCCTCCCCTTTTGAATCCACCCCTTGAACTCTTGTTCAATTCTATCATCAACGTTTAACATGAATTTAATAGATTAAGATATTTAAATAATTCTCTAAATAAAATTTTAAAGGAATACTTTGCAAACCTCTGCCGATAATAGATAAAAAGTTCATGTTATGAAATGAGTGACCATGACTCTTCCCTACATGATATCGCTCGATATTTTATAGAATTTTAGCTGCATGTTTACAACAATTTTTAATTTATATAACTAATTAACGTTAAAATACCTTAATCTCTATGTTAGTAGATATTGTTATTCTTTTATGACATGATAACATGTAAGGGTAACGACCAACCCCACACGCACACATATGAAAACATAGCACACTATATGGCTACTTTTTCTAATAAACAAAATTGCATTAAAATACCCTCAAATTAAAATATGGTTTTATCGATAACTTTTCTTTACAAATATACCTCTGCAACTCTCTTTAGGGGACCCGTTTATGATTAGTGTGGATTATCACACATTCTGGGGTTTGTGAAGTGAGATGCAGGACTTCTCATGGAGAATACAGTCTCGAAAGGGAAAATACGGTTTAAAAGAAAATAAACAAATTCTATAAAATTTAACATAAAAGAAAATATAACAAGCTATGTTAATTTGAGTTATCACTATTTTCTAAAATATTAAATTAAAACAAGTTTTTAAGAAAATACCCTCAAGTTTCCGAATATAGATTTTTTCATAAAAGTAATATAAACCTTTAAAAGTTAGGTTTTATTAGTAAAATACCAAATCAATTTAAAATATAATTTTATTAAAGTCCTTGACATTCTAATTAACATTTTTTTTCCTAAGAAGACCCTCGAGGTTTCTTTTGAAAATAAAACATTTTACATAAAACACTCTCGAGTTTTCAAATATGATATTTACATAAATGACCTAAATTCACCAAAATATCTAGAATATATAACATGTTTAATTTTTAAGATATTTAGTTAATAATAGATTTAAGCGGTATCATTTTTCTTGAGCCTCGGAGAGCCGGAGATAGTGAGTGTATGCCTATCTCCTAAGTTACAAATTTGTCTGGCAATCGTCCTAAAAAAGGCATAAATGCTGTCGGCCATGTGCAATGGTTGCCAAATTAAATCACATGAATATTAAATCATATATAATGAAACACATGAAATCCTACTTAACTTGAATCTGAACTTAAATTCTTGAACTTGACATGAAACCTTGAACTTGGCTTGAACACTTAAATTGATTTGACCCGAACCATGAATATGGCTTGGTTTGAACTTGACATGAATACTTGAACACGTTCTGAACTTGAACTTGTACTCTCTCTATTCATGGATTCGGACAAGACTTGTAAATTTTAAGCTATACATTAAAATACGTAGGGGATAAGGGGTATGTTGGTAAAAAATGTATGACGTGGTACGAGAGTCCATTAAAAGACACCTCTTGAATACGCTTTTACCGTTATTTCGTGGGGTTTGACGGAGCCTTATACTCTTGTACTTTTAGTCCACGGGGTAAGCTAGACCACTCTCGTATACATACATATATTCTTTATCAAATTACAAACAATCACATTAGAATAAAATATGTAGGGTTAAGGGAGCGCCCCGGCCATCCAACCGTGGCCAAATACGGAACAAAAATTTTCTAAAACCCGGCGCTACCATTACCCGATTTCCAAGATCGAAACCATTAACCGTAAAACTAGCAAGCCAAACACAAAGAGATAGAAATGGTTATACCTAATGATCCAAGTCCTTCGGGTCTTCAACCATCTCCAAGCTCCTAGTGATGCGGATCGACTTTGGTCGCCGGTCTTCCTTTATCTCCGATGTTCCACCCGAGGGAAACGGCACAAGCTTCAGGTTTGCCAAGCGGACCAACCGACTCTGTAGGATTGCTAGTAGTAGAGAGTGGGGGTGTAGGATAGTGTCACTATAATTCTTTCTCTCAACCATGAGCTTAAGTAAGCATCAAGTGAAGATGAAGAAGAGGTGATCAAAAGAGATGGCATGGAAAATTGGCTAAGTATTTTTGTGTGGGCATGAGAGTGAGAGAGCACCAAAATTGAATCAACCAAAATTAGCAAGCATCCCCTCCCCAAAGTGGCCGGCACCTTCCTCTCATGCCCCCACAAAAATGTTATTCCCAATTTGCATTAAACAAATACCCATACCAATCTCTACATTGCCAAAGTCCATGCTTTGACCAAAAGACCCATGCCTAGCCATGTCACATTTTCCACCTCATTATAAACAAAATGATTTTCAAAATAAAATCAATAATGAGGTGGCATCTTCTAGAAGCCATTCCGTATAAATACGGAATGCTTCCCGGTACATGTATCGAAATACACATACGCGTATTCGTACGAAAATATGAATAGCCAAAGAGAGAAAATAAATAATGAGCAATAATATTAGAATACATATATATAAATACATATGTAAATTACTAAATCAAAACTTGATTTAACAATCTGGCTTAATCCTAAGCCGTTAGTATTATCAACCGTCCGATTAAAGTCTGTGCAGTCCGTGCAGACATTTAATCGAACACCTGTATGTATCAACATACGTCACCTACACCATATCGCCTGAGCCGTGAAAACCCTCTGTGTGGGATTCGAAAGACTCATCAATACGCTGGCAGTAGGTTTAACCACAAGTACGTCAGCGACACTAGCTGTACGTAACGGCTACCCAGGTATTGAGCGAAAGGAAGGCCGACGAGCAAACTCATCCAAACCCCTACTGAGCCTGTCAGTGACAATATCCGTACAGTCTGGTCTGTTCGTTTAAGAGCATCGCATATCGAGTTTAGGGGGTGGATAAAGTCAGACCCCTAACAACGCGATAATTCGTGTCGGTATGAAACCCATAACTACTTGAGAAACTATTGATCCTGGATCGGTAATTCTCACATACCCCAGCCGAGGATTTCTAGTGATGGCCACCCGTGCACAGTGCGATATCAACCCCCAATACCAGGAGAGACGAATCCCCGACGATCCGCTCACTGCCTCCATGTGGCTCGGGACTGTACCCAACTAAAACCTGTTTGCACGACTCCTTTGAGCCGTGGTAGGGTAGTAATCAAAGCACAGTGGGAACTCACACGAGACAAATGACGATCTCAGGTCGACAGACTAACCTCTACACATGTCACCAGGGAACTGCTATCTGACTAAAGGTATAATACCAACTAGCATATTCCCGACGAGTCCGTCCAGTGTACTCATAACCCAATGAGCACCTATATACTATCTTAGGTGAACAACTGACACCAATGGCTTGTGAGACCGGCCACCGCCCCTCGTCAGGGTCTAGATAAGTATACACCAGTCTACACTGGAGTACCGATGCCCAGTCTCGATACTCCTACGACTAGGGACATTTAAGGATGTGCTTATAGACCCCCAGCTCCCACGTATATGATCGCCATCATAATGCTGGTAGTCAAGTAAGAATCCTATGGGCTTTATCAACATATACATGATGATAAAGACAAACCAGATAGCATACTATCATCTCGAGTAAGATTGTTTTATTGGTATAGGTCCTCCCTCAATCATCATGATCAAGTTAGGTCCACGTTACCCATCCCGGTTCTTTCGGGGAGGCGGAATAGGTAAAAATCAAAATTTTCTCACAAGGTAACATGGACCATGCATGAAGGATCTTTGCTAAACAAAAACTAACACACTAACTACAAGTTCTAGCTACTATGTAGAATGGTTATACCTAGATCTTGAACTCCTTCCTTTCTTGTTGTGGTTCTCCTTCTTGCTTGCTCCTTGTAGTTGCGTAGATGGCTCCTCCTCGTCGTCTTCTCTTTGCCGAAGATAGATCCACCCGAAGGCCTCTACCTTGAGCTCCTACCTCAACCAAGAGGTAACTAGAGTGCTTGGTTTGCTAGACAAAGAACCCTAGAAAGAGTAGAGAGAAGTTTTGGTGGCTTTGTCTCAAGAGCTTTTAATTTTCAATACATGAAAGATTAAAGCTTTGAGAGGAAGAGGGAGAGCTTAAGAACATGAGAGAGAAATAGCAAGAGAGAATGAGAGTAGAAAATCTACAACCATGCTCATATGAGAGAAATAATAATAATAATAATAATAATTAAGTGAAAATGTGATGGTTAGTTTTGAAATGACCATTATCATTTCACATTAAATGAAATGTGTAAGAATCAAGAAGCATCTTTCATGTGAAATGATGATGGTCAAAATGTCAACAATAGTCAACCGGTCAACCAAAGTCAAAAAGTCAACAAAAGTCAAATGGTCAACCTAACCATGGCACAATTATCCTTAATTAATTTCATTAATCATATCTCTCATTCTCATTAGGGTTTGGAAAAAGTCAACGGTTAATAACCCTAATGAGAATCCTCTGCCTCTGTCAACTGTGCATACACACCCGCATCCGTGTTCCGAGGAACACGGATACAATGAGACAAAACCAATTACAAAACAAATACTAGGATCTGGCTTAAACTAAAGCCCGCTAGTAATAACTGCCCGGACACCAAACGTGCACAAGTGAGTGGATGTGAACGAACCCCGTCGCAAAACCATGCGACCTCTACTCTGTTTTGCCCAAAGGCGAATAACCCTCTGTGTGGGACTCTAAAGGCTCGACACTACACTGGCAGTGGGTTTAACCATAGGCCGTAAGCGGTACTAGCTGTACGTAACGGTCCCCAGGTAGATGCCGATAAGAAGACCGATAAGGTGAACCCATCCGAACTGCTACTGAGCCTGAATGTGACAATCTCCGTACAGTCTGGTCTGTTCGTCTGAGAGTATCGCATGGTGGGCCTAGGGGGGCGGTAAACGTCAGTCCCCTAATAGAGGTACAAGTCGTGTCGGAGTGTAGCCCAGAATACCCTGAGAAACTACTGGTAACACTACCAGCAAATCTCGCTTGCCCTGGCCAGGGACGACTATGTGTAATGGCTCTCCTAGACACAGAGCGATATCAACTCCCAATACCGAGAGAGACAAATCCTATCTAACCATCACTGCCTCTAAGTGCTTCGGGACTGCACCCAACTACTACCTGTTTGCACGACTCAATAGAGTCGTGGTAGAGTAGTAATCTAAGAACAGTGGGAACACACTCGAGGCGAAGTGACAGTGTCAAGTCAGCGGACTAAGCTGTACTCATGTCACCTGGGAACTGTTAACTGACGATAGGTATAATACCAATCAACAGTTCCCGACGAGTCCTGTCCAGTGTACTCGTAACCTAACGAGCACCTACATACTATCTCCTGTACGATGTACTGATGCCTGTGGGATAGACCATCTCTCCTGCTGGGACGAGAAGCGTATGCACCAGTCTACTCTGGAGTATCGATGCCCTGTCTCGATAATCCTACGACTAGGGACCAAAATAAGAATGTGCTTATAGACTACCCAGCCCCCACTAGTGTGATCGCCATCACAACGCCGGTAGTCAAGCAAAGATCCTAAGGGCTCCATCAATATGTTTTAGCGATATGTTAAAAGAAACATATACACATATTAAGATAGAAACAAACCAAGTAGCATACTACTATATCGAGCAAGACTGTCGTAAACCCGTATATATATCCCAAGCTTCCAAAATGTATTATACAAACTAGTACTATACAATAATGGCCTTTAGGGCATACATATCCAACAATCTCCCACTTGCACTAAAGGCCAGTAATTGGTGTACCGCAAACCCAACGTCTGCACTAAGGCCAGCTGCTGGCGTACCGCATACCCAATAGCTCAAAAAGTCGCTCGAACTGTGTTTGAGGGAGGGCCTTTGTGAATGGATCTGCCGTGTTGTCTTTTGTGTCCACTCTCCGTAGCTCAATCTCCTGGCGATCAATGATCTCCCTGATCAGGTGATACCGCCTTAAGATGTGTCTGGATTTCAGATGGGACCTTGGTTCCTTCGCTAAAGCTATAGCCCCATTGTTATCGCAATACAAAGGTATTGGGTCAACAATGGATGGAACCACCTGAAGTTCATTAATGAACTTCTTCATCCAGACCGCCTCTTTTGCGGCATCGCTTGCAGCAATGTATTTAGCCTCCATCGTCGAGTCTGCGACGGTGTCCTGTTTGTAACTCCTCCAACACACCGCCCCTCCGTTGAGGGTAAACACAAAACCCGAGACAGACTTGTTGTCATCTTTGTTACTCTAGAAGCTTGAATCAGTAAAGGACTCGACCCTGAGGTCTCCATTACCGTAAACCAGGAACATCTCCTTAGTCCTTCTCAGGTACTTGAGAATGTTCTTCACTGCCATCCAGTGGTTCTCACCTGGGTCTGACTGATACCGGCTCACCACGCTTAGCGCGTAAGCTACATCTGGCCTTGTACATAGCATCGCATACATTATAGATCCTACCGCCAAAGCGTAGGGTATAGTGCTAAGGCGAACCCTCTTTTCGTCAGTCTTGGGAGACATCTTCTTGGAGAGGGTGATTCCGTGCAATGCAGGTATATTACCGTGCTTGGAATCTTCCATACTAAATCTCTTTAGTACGGTCTCTATGTACTTGGACTGCGAAAGTCCCAGTAGTCTCTTGGATCTATCTCTGTAGATCTTGATCGCCAGAATGTACGAGGCATCACCCAGGTCTTTCATGGAGAACCGTTGTGACAAGAATAGCTTGACCGATTGTAGCATAGGAATGTCATTTCCTATCAAAAGAATGGCGTCCACGTACAAGACTAGGAACACGACAGTTCGTCCTACAATTTTCTTATAGACATAAGGTTCATATTCATTCTTGATGAAATCAAATTCCTTGATTGCCTCATCAAAACAGATATTCCAGCTCCGCGACGCCTGCTTTAATCCATAAACGGATTTAAGCAACTTGCACACCTTCCCGCTGCTCCCACTGTCTATGAAACCTTCTGGCTGATCCATGTAAACGCACTCTTCCAAACAGCCGTTTAGAAAAGCCGTTTTTACGTCCATCTGCCAGATTTCATAGTCATGGAAGGCAGCAATGGCAAGTAGGATCCGAATGGATTTGAGCATAGCCACTGGAGAAAAAGTTTTGTCATAGTCCACACCAGGTCTTTGACGAAAACCTTTTGCAACGAGTCTAGCCTTATAGGTTTCCACCTGCCTATCTACACCATGTTTCCTTTTGTAGATTCATTTGCATCCAACGGGTTTTACCCCAGGTGGAGCAATATCCAAGGTCCACACTTTATTGGTGTACATGGACTCCATTTCGGATTGCATAGCATCCATCCACTTATTAGAGTCCCTACTGATAATGGCCTGCCTGAAACTGGTAGGGTCATCTTCTTCCAAGATGCAATCCTCTCGATCCCCGTCTATGAGAAAACCGTAGTATCTCTCGGGCGGATGAGAAATCCTACCAGATCTGCGGAGTGGCTGAGGTTCGTCTGGGGTTATTGAATCCTGAGGTTCTGTCAAATCTTCAGTTTCATTTTGTGGTCGCTGAATTTCTTCCAGTTCTACCGAACTCCCATTAGTTTCTTTTGCAAGAATTGCCACTCTAAAAAGGTGGCGTGGCGAGATACAAACACCTTTTGTTCCTCAGTGTGGTAGAACAGATATCCTTTAGAGTTTTTAGGATATCCTATAAATTTACATAGAACTGAACGTGCCTGAAGTTTGTCCGGATTTTGTACTTTTACATAGGCCGGACAACCCCATATCTTAATACGTTTAAGATACGGCCTTTTACCATTCCATATCTCAAATGGTGTCTTAAGCACTGATTTAGACGGAACATCATTCAAGAGATATCCCGTTGTCAAAAGCGCATATCCCCAAAATGAAAGAGGCAACTCGGTACTACTCATCATGGAGCGAACCATATCCAATAGGGTACGATTCCTCCGTTCCGATACACCGTTATGCTGTGGTGTATAAGGAGGAGAAAGCTGAGAGAGAATTCCATTCTCTTTTAAGTAATCTAGGAATTCCGTGCTTAAGTAATCCCCTCCCCTATCCGATCGGAGGATCTTGATACTTTTTCCAGTCTGGTTCTCTACTTCTTTTCTGAATTCCTTGAATTTCTCAAAAGCTTCGGATTTGTGTTTCATCAGATACACATATCTGAACCTAGAGAGATCGTCAGTGAATGTGATGAAATACAAGAACCCACCCCTTTCATGTATAGACATCGGACCAAATACATCACTGTGTATGAGTCCCAAGAGCTCTGTTGCTCTTTCTCCATGTCCGGTGAACGGAGATTTGGTCATCTTTCCTTTGAGACAAGACTGACAAGTTTCATTAGATGAAAACTTGAACGTATCCAAGAGTCCATCTTTATGCAACTTACTTAGTCTTTTCTCTCCGATATGACCAAGTCTACAATACCATAAGTAGGATTCGTTCATATCTGAACTCTTCCTCTTACGTGTGTTTTGTACATTGAGAACTGTATTCTGATTTAGAACGTAGATACCATTACACAGTGTACCTTCTACAACCAGTACCTTATGAAGGTAAATGTTCATGATATTTCTATCAAGAACAAAGTTATATCCATCTTTATTGAGTAAAGAAACTGATATGATGTTGCAAACCATGGAAGGTACATAGTAGCAATCGTTCAAAATCATAGTATTGCCATTTGGCAACACTAGGTGATATTCACCGACGGCTGCAGCATTAACTTGTGCTCCGTTCGCTACCCTGAGCGACATATCACCATGTGGAACTTTCCTACTTTTTCTCAGTCCCTGCAATAAATTACAGATATGAGATCCTGATCCGGTATCAAGTACCCAGGAGGTAGGGCTGACCATAAAGCAGTTCTCAATTACAAGAACACCTGAAGTAGATGCAAAACTATGCTTCTTCTTCAACTGGGTATTCTTAGAATCCATACAATTCTCTTTCCCTTGCTCATACTTATAACTGTTGTCGTAAGTTAGAGCCGAACCGACGTTCCCCAGCCCCGAATAAGAATTCGGATCGGTCAAGTGATACATTTTATTATCTTGATTAGGGCGTGAAATGGTTGCTACCTGGAGAGAGAGAAAAGAAACACTCAGCGTGCGCTCTTGCAAGATTAGATTGGTTTATTAATTTATCTAATCAGGATGGCTCCCACTGTTTCCTCAAATTCTTCTTCAAACCTTTAAAAGAAGAACTAGTCAGGATTAATTGCACGTCACAATACTTGCTTAACCTTTCAGCCAGGCTAGTGTTCGTACTTCGAGGGAGGTTTTCCAACGCTTTTGCGAAGTTCCTTAATTAAATAACCTCTTTTTCCTGGAGGTGTAGCCCCGCTAACACCGTTCTAGACACCTACTTGGTTTATAGTATTGATTGTTAAGTGAAATAATCTTCCGAGAGTAATCCAACTCATCAGTGGGATCGGGATCCAACTATCATCGTGTAATGACCTAGATGGAATCCACTCTAGTCACTACACTCCAGAAGGTATGCTAAATCTGCAAGTTTCAGTTTCTTTAGAAACTCCCGATGTGGTTTTTATCCCTAGGACCCAAGTGACCTTGACTGAGCCAACATATCAAAGGATCCTAGTCAAGTTCAACCCGTCATTATCTTGATTGCATTAGACCCACCCGTACGAGTCCTTGACTGAGCCAAAATGACCGCTTGACTGTCCCAACCAATCACATTATATGCTACAGAAAAATATTATATAGCTACCGTTCACTACGCCTCGACTGAGCATGAAATACGTAGCATGAATACTAAGCAATACCAATCCGAAATGACGGAGAGCTATGGCTGGGTTTTGGCGAAAACCCGTTAACGTAATGAACTTGATATAGTTGAAGGAACATGATTGCCTTTTTGAAAATATAGTGGCGAAAACTTTTGCTAAAGAGGTCACTCCCTGTGAAGAGATCTCGGCTCTTTCCTCGTCGAATGAGGTACAGGATATTCCAAACTGAATACCTCGATGCAAAGCAAGAATAATCGACTATAGTGAAGTTACTACTATGACACAAACTTTCGTCTAAGGGGTCACTCCCGATGAAGGGATCTCGGCCCTTGCCTCGTCGAATGAGGTGTTGGGCATTCATAACCGAATACCTCTGTGCAAAACAAAAGAGAACGTCCTTGCAATAACAGCTTTTTGAAAATTGTTCCAACAACGTCTTTTAGGTTTGTTTTTCTTTGCATTAATATAATGCGTCCCATCAGTTAATCCTACCATTGCAGAAAATAACGAAAATATGACGTACGCTTATGCCATCCGCATTCGCCACGGGCCCCGTCATCACCCGTTAGGTTACTTAACTAACGACAGAGCGGGGGCTGGATTAGCGCGGATGCAAAACATAAGCAACGCCTACTAGATATCATATATAGATATATACATTCGTCAGATGTAATGATAGCCATTCCAGATCATAGATCAACACATTGGATCTGCTAGGAATCCGCGTTTCGTTCGAACCTGCAACAAAAGACGGATTACACGGTCACGATGAATAGCCAAACCCCACCCTAGACCCCTATGGGTGCGGCAAACTACCCGCCAAGTACCCGAAGTGAAGCAACCTCCCTCAACAACGTGAGTAGGCCACTCGGCACTTTAAGGTACCCGGTAGTTTGTGCACCCCACCTTGGGTCTATCCTAGGAGCAAAAACAGTAAAAGAAATAATATACAATGGCGGCTACAACCTCATCCCGGATGTGCAGCCATAAAATAATATTACATCAATTTACATATTACATCAAATGAAAGATAAAGAAAACTCTCATCTCACAAAACCCCGGCTATTCATCCGCGACAATCCAAAAAGTTCATATACACAATCCAACAACATTACAGATCACAGATATGCACAACCCCCACTAATCGACATATAGCGATTAGTCGACGTTCAGTGCATATGTCACATTACAGATATAACCATTTAGCAAAAGTTTGTAGAACTTCGATCAAAATACCAATTTTTAACTACCCCAAATACAACATTGTTCTCTGGAAAATCTGGGCAGAAACAAAATATCTTAAAAATCACAGAACACCAAACTGAACAAACTACAGCAAACCCGAGTCGGCGCCAAGTCAACTCGGCCGCGGATCCTTGGCGAAACGCGTGGTTTCGCCACGGTTCCGCGGCGCGTTGACCGAGTCATGGGCTCGTTTTTGCTGCCTGTTCCTAAAAAGCCCTGCACCGATTTTTAAGGTATGTGGAATTATTTTTAGAGCAGTTTTAAAAATCGGCAGAAAGTGCATGATTTTAGATGAATTTTGCAATTTTTTCCAGATCGAAGTTCTAAACACTTTGCTAACAGTTAGTTGTTGTTTAGCTAGGCTCTGATACCACTGTTAGGTCCACGTTACCCACCCCGGTTCTTTTGGGGAGGCGGAATAGGTAAAAATCAAATTTTTCTCACAAGGTAACATGGACCATGCATGAAGGATCTTTGCTAAACAAAAACTAACACACTAACTACAAGTTCTAGCTACTATGTAGAATGGTTATATCTAGATCTTGAACTCCTTCCCTTCTTGTTGTGGTTCTCCTTCTTGCTTGCTCCTTGTAGTTGCATAGACGGCTCCTCCTCGTCGTCTTCTCTTTGCCGAAGATAGATCCACCCGAGGGCCTCTACCTTAAGCTCCTACCTCAACCAAGAGGTAACTAGAGTGCTTGGTTTGCTAGACAAAGAACCCTAGAAAGAGTAGAGAGAAGTTTTGGTGGCTTTGTCTCAAGAGCTTTTGATTTTCAACACATGAAAGATTAAAGTTTTGAGAGGAAGAGGGAGAGCTCAAGAACATGAGAGAGAAAGAGCAAGAGAGAATGAAAGTAGAAAATCTACAACCATGCTCATATGAGAGAAATAATAATAATAATAATAATTTAGTGAAAATGTAATGGTTAGTTTTGAAATGACCATTATCATTTCACATTAAATGAAATGTGCAAGAATCAAGAAACATCTTTCATGTGAAATGATGATGGTCAAAATGTCAACAATAGTCAGCCGGTCAACCAAAGTCAAAAAGTCAACAAAAGTCAAATGGTCAACCTAACCATGGCACAATTATCCTTAATTAATATCATTAATCATATCTCTCATTCTCATTAGGGTTTGGAAAAAATCAACGGTCAATAACCCTAATGAGAATCCTCTGCCTCTGTCAACTGTGCATACACACCCGCATCCGTGTTCCGAGGAACACAAATACAATGAGACAAAACCAATCCCAAAACAAATACTAGGATCTGGCTTAAACTAAAGCCCGCTAGTAATAACTACCCGGACACCAAACGTGCACAAGTGCGCGGATGTGAACGAACCCCATCGCAAAACCATGCGACCTCTACTCTGTTTTGCCCAAAGGCGAATAACCCTCTGTGTGGGACTCTAAAGGCTCGACACTACGCTGGCAGTGGGTTTAACCACAGGCCGCAAGCAGTACTAGCTGTGTGTAACGGTCCCCTGGTAGATGCCGATAAGAAGACCGATGAGGTGAACCCATCCGAACTCCTACTGAGCCTGAATGTGACAATCTCCATACAATCCGGTCTGTTCGTCTGAGAGTATCGCATGGCGAGCCTAGGGGGAGGTAAACGTCAGTCCCCTAATAGCGGTACAAGTCGTGTCGGAGTGTAGCCCAGAACACCCTGAGAAACTACTGGTAACACTACCAGCAAATCTCGCTTTCCCTAGCCAGGGACGACTATGTGTAATGGCTCTCCTAGACACAGCGCGATATCAACTCCCAATACCGGAAGAGACGAATCTCGTCTAACCGTCACTGCCTCCAAGTGCTTCGGGACTGCACCCAACTATTACCTGTTTGCACGACTCAATAGAGTCGTGGTAGAGTAGTAATCTAAGAACAGTGGGAACACACTCGAGGCGAAGTGACAGTGTCAAGTCAGCGGACTAAGCTGTACTCATGTCACCTGGGAACTGTTAACTGACGATAGGTATAATACCAACCAACAGTTCCCGACGAGTCCTATCCAGTGTACTCGTAACCTAACGAGCACCTGCATACTATCTCCAGTACGACATACTGATGGCTGTGGGACAGACCATCTCCCCTGCTGGGACGAGAAGCGTATGCACCAGTCTACTCTGGAGTATCGATACCCTGTCTCGATAATCCTACGACTAGGGACCGAAATAAGGATGTGCTTATAGACTACCCGGCCCCACTAGTGTGATCGCCATCACAACGCTTGTAGTCAAGCAAAGATCCTACGGGCTCCATCAATATGTTTTAGCGATATGTTAAAAGAAACATATACACATATTAAGATAGAATCAAACCAAGTAGCATACTACTATATCGAGCAAGACTGTCGTAAACCCATATATATATCCCAAGCTTCCAAAATGTATTATACAAACTAGTACTATACAATAATGGCCTCTAGGGCATACATATCCAACAGATCACCTGTATGCGACTATGATAATTTCCTTGAGAGCACTATAGCCAACAATCTCCCACTTGCACTTAAGGCTAATTATTGCGATGTCGCATACTCACAGCCCGTGTGATACCGAACACCCAACTCCTCTACTAATCAGTTTCACAAACCTCGTTTGTAAAACTATTGTGTTTGAGAAATAGCCTCAGTGAGTGGATCCACTCCAGTGTTTCTTTTTATGTCTCTCTTTATCTCAACTTCGCGGAGAAAACTATCTCCCGAAATAAGCAATACCCGTCTTAGAATATGTCTGGATATCTGATGGGACCCAGTTCATAAATGAACTCTAAATCTAGCAAATTTCTTAAACTGTATCGTCTTCTGAACTTAATTAGTATATTGCGCCATGCCTTCCTCAGTATCCCCTTGGACCATCTGTCCAAACTATTGCCCCTCATCAGAGGGAAAACAATAACTCTGACAGTCACTCTGTCATCCAGGTCACCTTGGAAGCCTGAAATGATAACCGTCTCCAGAAGGAGGCAGCCGTTATCAAATCCCTAGAACATCCACTTATGTTCATTAACTTTTTCCAATCATTTTCTCCAGGATTGGATTAATATATCAAATTATTGTATCTAGTGCAAAAACAACATCTGGTGTGGTACTTGACATGTCACGATTGACTCAATTGCCTAAGCAAGTGATATGTCAATCATGAACATCCCTCTCCCTTTAGTCTGTAAGACATCTTTAGAGAGGGTGACTCCTTCACCTGCATGTTTACCACCATGCCAGGAGCCGTCCATTCTAAAATACTTTTAGGATACTGTCTAAGTACCCAGATTGGGACACTACCCAAATTTAGATCTAAAACCATAGATCTAGTAACCAGAATGTCTGATATAATATCCATAACCTATGTAGAGAAACTACTGTGTGACAACCAAAGTATAACCGATCGTAATATAGGAATTTCACTTCCTATAAAGTGCATGTCATCCCAAATACCAGGACACACACCCTACTACCTTCTTAATATATCCATCCTCTATTCTGATGAAGTCAAAACCCATGACTGTCACATCATAAATAGATGATGTATCTCTGCCATAACCACTTTAGTCTATAAATAGACATAAGCAACTTGTCCACCACGCTTTCGCTACTCCTACTGATTACGACAACCCTCTGGCAGAGTCATATACACGTGCACTTCTAAAGCTAGTTTAGAATGACGCTATACTCATCCTCCTGCCGGGTCTCATAGTCTGGAACAACAGTAGTGTTAAGTCTGGGTAAACAAGAACCTCCCTGTCACCGTTCTTGAGGATGCCAAAGTACCTCTCGGGCGCCTGAGGTTACCCACCATATCTGCGGAGTGGCTAATGGAATGTCAATCCTAATTGAATCTTTAGGTCCTATTAAATTTTCCGTAATCGTTTGTGGTTCTGAAATCACTTCCAGTTCTACCATACTCCCACTACTGTTTTCTGAAAAAATCCATTTTACTAAAACTGTGGCGAGTCAAGAACAATATCACTATTGATCTTCTAGATGGTAGAAAATTAACCCTCGTCAAAACCCGAGATAACCCACAAACAACCATTATTGAAACGTGCCCTGAGTTTATCCGGATTCTGGTTTTAAGCATCAGCCGGACGACTCCCTATACCTTAACATTGTTAAGATATAAATTGATTCTATATATATCTAATATAGAAACAAAGGCACTAATTTAATTGGAACTAGATTCAAATCATGCAGCTGTCTCCAGTGCATGTCAACTAAATGGAGAGAGGTCGATCAGCATTACTCAACTTAGGAGTGCGTCCAATTATGAGTAACCTAAAAGAGAAACAAGTTTCTCAAAACCATTACTATCAACTGAATACCTCATACAAGCATCTATATCTTCGATCACCTTGAAAAATCCCAATACTTGTGACACATGGTTCTCTATTTTATTCTTGTACCTATAACTCTTCAAACTTGGACCTTGTATTTCTACGAAACACTTGTCCAAAACTTGAGAAGTCACAAGTAAAGAGAATATAGTACGAGAACCAACCCCTATGTCCTAATGGACACTGGACAACATACAATACATTGTATAAGTCCCCTGAGTTTAGTAACTCAAACCCTGTACGTTGTAGGTTGAAAACTGTGCTATGGTTATGAAGACTTACACCGCTGTTGAATGCTCCTTACCTAACTATCAACTGATATAGGTAAATATCATGGATATAATTTCAAAAAGTTATATCTCGCTTTATAAAAATAAACGTACAGATATATCAGTTTGAAATTGGTGCATAACAACGGATATTCAAAACCAAATACTTGTCGTCCGGCAAACAACCCAGGCGATTTCCTCAAATATCACCAATTACAACAAATTCCGATATAATGAGGATGATCACCTAATTCCCAATAAATTACTCACACTCATCATCTGTAAAACCATACAGATGTGAGAATCAAACTTGGTAAATACATGCCCTGGAGTAAGGACCTAATTGGGAAATCAGTTTTCAATTACGAACGCATAGTAAACTGAAACATTAAAATGTTTTGTAGGGGTATTCTGGTATTCCCAGTAATGCCTCTTCCATTATCCAGATTCATGACTGAAACCATATATTTCCTTGCCATCTCTCCAAATCCCTTTATTTGTCTTTAGTCGTTACCTTCTGTACACCTTCGTTAGGCTTAAATGATTTTCTTCCTTCTCTACCGTTCGGCACCAGCTTATGGTTTGGAAGAAGACTATCCAATAAGCGTAATAGGTGTGCTCTCCTAATCCTAGGAGTACTCACAACCTGAGAGAAGGTAAAGATAAAAGACAACTGAATAAACCTTATTCTATTTCTCCTGAACCAGAATCCATCCTCGAAAAAGTTTCTTCGAGTTCGTATATAACCATACGATGGATTTATCCAATAGGATTGGATGTTCGTAGTGATACGGTGTGTTCTGGAGAAATACAAAGGTGAAGTAGGAGTGGCGTTGAAAGACTTAGTTTGGTCGTGAATAGCAGTCGCAATTTACTTTGCCCTCTTTCTAATCCCTTTATTTGTCTTTACTCATTACCTTCTGTACACCACACTTAGGCTAATTGGTTTTCTTCATTCCCTACCTTTCGCACCTGCCTATGGTTTGGAAGAAGACTATCCAATAAGCGTAATAGGTGTACCGTCTCCTATTCCTAGGAGCCCTCACGGCCTGAGAGAAGGTAAAAGGAAAAGACAACTGAATAATCCTATTCATTTTCTCCAGAACTGGAAACCATCCTCGAAAAAGTTTCTTCGAGTTCGTATATAACCATACGATGGTTTTATCCAATGAAAGTGGATATTCGTAGTTATACGGAGTGTTCTGGAGAAAGGCAAAGGGTAAAAGAAGGAGTGGCAATGATGTATGTAACTTGGACAATCAATAGGAATCGGGATCTAACTATCATCGTATGATAACTTGATGGAAGCCACTCAAGTCACCACACTCTAGAAGGTATATGCAAGCCTGGCAAGTTTCCTGTATGTTTGAAACTCCCGATATGATATTTACCCTAAGCGGCTTATGACCTTGACAGAGGTCAACATATCATAAGTCGCAAGTCAAGTTCAACCCGTCATTGTCCTGAATTAACTTAGACCCACCCACACGTGCCCTTGACAGAGGTCAAAATGACCGTGCGACTGTCCTAAATAATCGCATATCTATGCAACAAACAAGCATTACCCAGCTACCAAGCACTGTGCCTTGACAGAGGTCAACATACACAGCATGAATACTAAGCAATACCTGTAAGAAATGACGAAGGGCTACGACTGGTTTTTGGCAAAAAACCTTTAACGTAATGAACTTGATATCGTTGAAGAAATCCAAGTGGTTTTATAAAAGTATAGTGGCGAAAACTTTTGCTAAAGAGGTCACTCCCGGTGAAGGGATCTCGGCTCTTTCCTCGTCGAATGAGGTGCAGGATATTCCAAACTGAATACCATGATGCAAAGCAAAAAGTAATCGACTATAGTGAAGTTATTACGTTGACGCAAACTCCTGCCCAAGGGGTCACTCCCGATGAAGGGATCTCGGCCCTTGCCTCGTCGAATGAGGTGCTCGATATTCATAACCGAATACCACTGTGCAAAGCAAAAGCGAACGTCTGTAATGTCAGGTTTTTAAAAACTTGGTTCCAATAACATCATATAATAGGTTTGTTTTCCTTGCATTGATAAGAATCAACGCAGTCCCATCAATTAATCACACCAGAAAAGAACGAAAATAAAATGTACGTTTATACCACCCGCATTCGCCACTGGGTCCCGTCATCACCCGTTAGGTTACTTAACTAACGACAGAGCGAGGAGTGGGCTAGCGCGGGTGCAAAACATATACAACATCTACTAGTATATATAAATATATATAACAATTGTCCCAGGCATGATAAATGCAACATAACAGAAAAGTAATAAGTATCACAGAATAATACAGAAAATCTGGGATCCCCGGGTTTCCTTTGAGCCACAACTGAAAACCCGACGTTCCCCTGGTTGTGTGGATAGCCTGTGCAATGAAATCCTAGACTCCTACGAGCGCGGCAAGTTACCCGCCAAAACCTGAAGCGAGGCAGCTGATTAATATGAGATTTAACGCGTGCTTGTGCGCTTTTAAAAGATGAATCAAAGATATTTGTTAACCACAATCAAGAACGGCGTCACTTGGTAGCTAGCCGGTGAGTACGGGTCGGTCCACAGGGATGTTGTGTATTTCCTAATTTGGTCTAACGAGTTAATTCCAAACGGTGTGGATGGATTATCACTAAAAACTAAACTGATTTGAACTAGGACTAGAATCTTGCTAGGGTTAAGTTTAGGTTAAATTTGGAAATTAAAGATTTCATCACCGCTTTCAATGCCCTAATTTAGATCTCTTTAGGTGTTATGGTAATAATTAATATAGGGGTTTAGTACCATCGGGAAGAAACGATGTTTCTTCCTCTAGGTTCTTGTCCTTCCTTTCTTAATTATTACCCTAACCTCCATGGAAAACATACGCAACTGGTCGTTTATACTACGGTATCACCGTTACCTCGTGGGGTAAGATGCCGTAGGGAACGGTGTGTGTATGTATGCATGGAGTCCTATTAATTATATATGATGGACAAGAAAGGGGTGAGAGATTTTCATCTCTCAAACCTTCCCTATTCCTAGCCCTAACAAGTGAGGAATTACTCACTCATTAGGGAATTGATCAACATTTTCTAACTATCTAACTAGGGCAGATAAGAAAAATTATACTAAGGCAGAATGAAAATTAACTAGGGCAATAAAATAAAAAAAAACCTTCATTTATTTGATGGCTCTCTCCAAACATTTACACCCAATTTAGAATTCTGAATAGATGAAATAAAAAGAGGCATAACCTAAAAAAGGTTTTAGGGTTTCTATTTATAGAACATAGAAACCCTAGGGTTACAATCGACTCACGTCTGCATTTACAATTTTACCCCCTAAGAAACCTAGTCAACGCACCGCCACGCCGCCACAGACTTTTGTACCGACACGGGCGACGCACGGCCGCGGATCCCTGGCCAATAGCCAGGTTTGGCCGCGGTTCCGCGGCTAAGTATGGAGCTTGCTGGTTGATTTCTCCTGGGCTGCTTCTAGTTGCATTTTTCTTCTTGTTTCTTCACTTGGTTTCTCAGATTGTCTTCTAGTTTTCTTCCAGATTTCCACAGTGAATAATGTCGTGAACTTTACCGCTTGCTTCGTGTTGAAATCTTGAACATTGCGCTGCTTTTGTTCTTTGTGGAATTGTCCATTGATCTTCGTTTATTTTCCAAACTGTAGGCCTGATCAAGATTCTTCCATTTGTCGGTCGTAGTCTCACTTTTGCATCATCTTTTCATCAATTTCACTGTTTCTGTTCCGAGAACCTGTAACCTGCAACTATGTAGCAGACATGGATTAAAAGCACCTGTTTATTTGTAAATTGACTAAGAATGGGGAATATAATAATGCAAAATTATGGTATGAACAAATACCCCCAAACTTATCTTTTGCTCGTCCTCAAGCAAACCTAGTTTTATTCTCGAGAAAGACCTAGCCTCACTTTCGCAGGGAAACGCGTTGCACTGAGCTCTTGCAACAAGCCGTTAAACGTTTAGGTGTCCCTAGTAGGAGGAGTGTTGTCTCCTGAGGGTTTTCAGCGGATACTACCCACAAAATCTTATCAATTCGACTCATCGACTTTTATTCTCCAATTAGGTTTTCCGACAAGGAATTCTATTATTTTCGACTCATAAATTATCCACCCGTATTTTTCACGCTTCCTTATCATTTAACTTAAGATTATATATATTCTTGTTAATTTACTTAGCTTTTGGTATCTTTTAAGTTTTCCTTCTAGATTTCCATCTCAACTTAGGAATTTTTATCATCTCCACTAAAAATACAAGTCCTATTTTTCATTCCTATCTCTCATCTAAACCCCAATCACATACCCCCACGTGTGTGTATATATCACCCCTACACTTGGAAATTCAAATCAAGCTATATACTCTTGTCCATCGTCCAAAGTACTTTTCAATTGGTGAATTTTAGATGAAATTGCTCACACATTCTTCATACGACCGTTAATACTTCTTGAGGTACCAACGACCGATTACAAAATGTGTTTGCACATTAAAGCGTAATTCCTAGTCTTGTAACACCTAAGGCATTAGCAGTGACTCCCAAACCAGTTGGTCTAAGGCACTAGGTGATAAAGCACCCTTGCTAAATATTTTTTTTCTACTTATGCAGCCTTAAGTAATTATAAAAACCAGTGTTCATTTTTTTATCTCTTTATTCACACTTGTATTTTTATTTTATTTTCCTTCATACTAAAGACTTTTAGACAAGAGCATTTCAAAGTCTCTTCTACTTTTCCAAGTTTCAAGGTTCGTATTTGTGCAATTTGTAGGGTATATATTTTCAGCATTTAGACTTAAACTTAGGAATTATTTTTCAAACTTATACTTTAATAAAGATATCAATACTTTTCCCTTGTTTTAACTTAGCCCAAGAAGTCAACTCGAAATTTGCCTATTTCTAAATAAACTACAAAGACATATACTTTCTACCGTTAAATTTTAAGAAAGGTTATTTTTAAGGTTTTTAATTTACTAAGTCTAAGGTCTAGTTGTTCCTAGCTAGTTAATCTATTTGTCAAACTCAAGTCAATTATGGCCAAAATTGAATGTTTTAATTTTTATAATTTTCAAAATTTTTAATTTTTATGGATTTTAAAATAAGTATGCAAATGCAAGAATATACACATGAATGCGAAGGAAGAAGGCTTACCGAGCACACCCCCAAACTTAAACTTGACAGTGTTCTCACTGTCAGGCTACACCAAGAGGGTCAAAATTGTCGGCACTCTCCTGTTTATTTTTTTATAGTTTTTTTTATTGTTAAAAGAAAAACAAAATATATATACAAAAAGGTCCCCCCAAACTTAAGTTAAACGATATTACAAGTCAATGCCAAACTTTGCAAAGACCAAAAGTCAAAACCAACCAGTTGAAGAATTTATCTGTGTAAAGTGTCGGTCGGTGGAAGAACATGTTGTACCGAGCCAAAAAGAATTGGGGAAGAGATAAGTGGTGGTATGGACAGTGTAGTGAAGAGATAGGAGGTGATGACGAATGAAAACGAGAATGTGAATGATCAAAATTCAGTGGAATATTGGCATTCTTGTAGTTTATTAGAAGAAAAGGGATGGTTCAACTTCTAAAGGAGGAGGTTGATTATCCACACAATCCCCGAGATGTTTCAGTGGATCCTTTATTGACTCGGTATCATCCATCATATGCATATGATATTTAATTATGAGGGAACTAATCTCCTCGATGTCCGCCATAGTCCAGCCGAAAACTTGCCGGTTATCTTGTAAGACCGTTAAAAGGGTTTTCTCTTGCTCGAGAGTTAGAGATGCCGATATGATAACGGGAAAAGTCTCATTCTCACCTAGATAAGCGTATTTAAGGTGAGACGGCAAAGGCTTGAGTTCGAGTTTCGGAAGCGAAACAATTGAAGGTAAAATTGGGGAGGCTATCTCGAACTCAAAAGATTCCAACAATGGTTCGAAATCACTGCAAACAACCGAATCGGATGGTTCAACTAACTCATCCAAAAATTCAAAGGACTCATATTCGGACGGTGAGTCGTCAAAATCTTCCGAAAAAGTGAAACATTCATAATCAATATCGGTTATGCCAACTGTGTTAGATTCAAGGAGGGACGCACTAGTGGCGTCAAAACTGTTGTCATCAAACAGAAATTTTTCAAGCTCGCAGTCCTCCTGCGTGATTTCGTGAATCGAGCAAACTTCTCGTGTACTAGTTTTAGGCACGGGGGGCAGACTTCCTATCTTGTAAATATTGAACTCACTAGACATCTTCCCGAAGGATAGAGTCATGGAGCCATTGCGACAATTGATTACGGCATAGGAAGTGACCAAAAATGGTCGACCGAGGATCACCGAAATTTGGTTCCGTGGGTTAGCAACAGGTTGTGTATCCATAACAATAAAATCAACGGGGAATATGAAGTCCCCTACTTTGATCAACACATCCTCTAACTCACCCCTAGGATGGGTGATTGATCAATCAGCCATTTGGAGAGTATAACGAGTGGGTTTCAACTCCCCAACACCTAATTGCTCGTACACGGAGTAGGGAAGCAGGTTAACACTAGACCCAAGATCTAAAAGTGCTCGATTGATATTCTTATCCCCAATTGTTATTGAAATTGTAGGACAGCCAGGCTCCTTTCGTTTTTGGGGTAAGGGTTGACGTTGGTTAATAGCATTGCTCACGGCACTAGCTACTAGCACTTTCTTGGGTATCTGAGACTTTCACTTCGAGGTGCATAAGCCCTTTAAGATTTTCGCATACGAAGGGACTTGTTGGATTGCATCCAAGAGAGGTATATTTATGCTAACCTGTTTAAATAACTCCACAATCTTCTCCATTTGTGGAGTTGGTTTATTGGATCTCAACCTGTTTGGAAAAGGAACATTTTGAAAATTTGTTGAGTCCAATATCTGTGGAGTAGAATGCAGAGTTGGAACGGATCCCAGTGTTGGTGTGTTCGTGAAGTGAGATGTGGGTCCGTTCGGATCAGAAAAAGAAGAACCTTTTGAAGAATGAAGAATAGGCACTAACGGAGAAGAAGATGATGAAGAAGAAGAAGATGAAGAAGAACCACCGGCGGGGGTGTCATCACTATTACCCACATTATTATGCAACACTCTTCCAGATCTCAACGTGATCACAGCATTTACATTATAATTTTGTTGTTCATATGCAACATATGCGTTGTGTGTGTGACCGGGATTTGGCAATGGTTGAGATGGAAGCTTTTCCTTTTCTCGCTCGCTCAACGCAGCAGTTAGTTGTGCAATTTGTGCCTCAATAGATTTGATGCTTTGATCGTGTGAAGCATTGTTGTGCACCAATGACTGAATGGAAGTCTCCAACCTTGCTGTGGATTGTGTAGATTGTTTTAGGAACGCATCTAGACTTCTTTCTAGCGAGATAACGTTATCATCATTTGGTTGAACAAAATTGTTTGGAGGGTAAGAGTTGTTGGGCACAAAATTATTCATTTGGTTTGGGTAAGGTTGTGGTTGGAAAGGTTGCTGGTATTGAGTTTGTTGTAATGCTTGTTGTTGTGGAGGAGGAGGCCTTTGAAATTTGTTGTTTCCTTAGAATTGTTGATTTTGATTCCAAGAAAAATTTGGGTGACTCCTCCAACCCGGATTATAAGTCGAAGAGTATAGATCATTTCTTTGTCATTGCTGAAAGGCAGCATTGATTTGATCTTGTTCTTGAACAGGTGGATTGTAAGGACACTCTTCGGTAAGATGTGATGGATCCGAACAACAAGCGCAAACAGTTCGTGGGGGTAAAGCAGGGGCAGGAGAAGGCGATGAGATTTTGGTCTCAATTGCTTCTAGCTTTTTCGTAAGTGCAGCCATTTCGGCCTTCATTGCTATCGACATATCTAATTAATGTATGCCTGCCCTAAACTAACCAACAGAAGAAGATGAGGTGGTCATAATGCTTTCCCACTGAAGTGTTTGTTCAGCAAGATCCTCAAGAAACTGCCAAGCTTCCTCACTGGATTTGGTTAGAAAGTGACCTTGACAAATGGTTTCCAGCAACTGCTTCGTTGCTGGGTTCAATCCCTCGTATAAAGTTTGGCAAAGTTTCCAATTCTCGATACCATGGTGAGGGCGTTGAACAAGTAGGTTTTGAATCTTTCAAAACACTTCCAAAAGGGTTCGGAAGAAAGCTGGGAAAATTGAATAATCTCATTGTGAATTCTCGCGGTCTTGTGATGTGGATAAAACTTTTTAAGAAAAGCTTTAACAAAGTCTTCCCGATTTTTAATTGAATGTGATGCTGTGCTGTATAACCACTTCTCGGCTAAGTCACATAAGGTGAAAAGAATGACCCTTAGCCTTATAGCATCATCTGAAAGTTGGGTTGTTTTCATCATCGCGCAAACATTTTGAAATTTGTTTATGAAGATATAGGCATCTTCGGATTCCAGTCCGTGAAATTTTGGCAACATGTTGATGAAGTGGGGTTTGATCTCAAAATTGTCCCCATTTGCCGGTGGGAGTGAAAGACAAGTAGGTAAGGCGGTGCGGACAGGGTAGAAAAGATCCTGGAGCGCGATTCATTGGGGCACTTCAACAGGCGGGTGTTGCGGGTTATTCGCACCCAGCGGAGGTGGAATCAGTCCCGTGGGTAAGGTGTTGTTAGGATTAAATCCCGACATCTCCTTAAAAAACGAAGAAGGTGAAGGTGAAGATAAGGAAGTAGAAGGAATTTCGACTTCGGAGTCGACAGCGTCGTCGGTCGGTACCAACGAGACACGAACTAATCGGGCGCTAGTGTCCCTAGTCCAACCGGACATACACTAAAGAGGTAGTGTAGTCAAAAAGTAAAAAACAGAATGTGGGGGTAAGAAAACGTCAATGAGAAGAAAGTGGGTATAAGTAGGGTGCACGGATTTCTTAGCGACAAGTTGCAAGTTTTTGTAAAGATCTTTCCCTTTTTTTATTTTATTTGTGGAGCTTTTTGCAAAAACAAAATATTCGATAAAACGCTTAGACACACGTTCAATCAACCACAAATACACAATCAGGCCTAGATCTAGGGTCACCTAGGTCAGCTAGACAGCTCCTAACTGTTCCAAAGGGCAAGAGGTAGGACCTCAAACCACCTCTTCACCGCTAATTGTGGCCAGGTAAGTGCCAGGTAAGTGGAAGGTTCTCCACTACGTAAGTAGTGGGCCTAATTAAGTAACCACTCACCTTAGACACACTTGCCTAGACACCACAAAGTTAGGTTAGGATCAACGGTCGATGCCTACAACTATTCTTTTGTCCTATTGCGCGCGAAGTCCTTAGGGCTGAGTCTAATATTTTTTAATTAAATGATGGTCAATACAATATGCCTTATGTGATTTCTGGGGTCCTGGGAAGGGTGATGAAATCCCCACCCAATCTGGATTGGTGTCAAGCCCCTTAAAGTTAATTAAAATATACAAAGCAGTAAACAATCACTTGCAAACAATTTTTTTAAGCGCGGCGCAAATAATCCTGCACTAGATCAATTATTGGAGAAGGGGAGAGATTTTTAGCGCAAAGAATCCTGCAGGAAATTTTTACAGAGGAGATATTAGGGTTGCAGAGAAAGAACAGAGGAGACTTACAGTGGGATTTTGCGTGCTGACGTCACTCCAGAATCGCGGTTCCGCGGCGGCAATGCTCTTTTGGCGGCGGAAGCGCGGTGGGTTGAGCGGTTCAAGTCCCGAGATTTTTTCTACTTCTCTGTTGTTGTAATCCTCTATTGTTCAGATCTTCAGTTTTCTGTTTCGCTCTCTGGATTTTTCTAGATCCGAACTCGTTCGTTGATCCTGCAAAATTCACACGAAACACCCTTCAAACAATAAAAGGATGATAAAATTTTTATATTTTTTAATTTTTCAGTTTCTTATGAGTTTTATGATTTATATTAACCCGAAATTGTAAAAAGAAAATACTACGCCATTCCCGGCAACGGCGCTATTTGATTGATATGAGATTTAACGCGTGCTTGTGCGCTTTTAAAAGATGAATCAAAGATATTTGTTAACCGCAATCAAGAACGGCGTCGCTTGATAGCTAGCCGGTGAGTACGGGTCGGTCCACGGGGATGTTTTGTATTTCCTAATTTGGTCTAACGAGTTAATTCCAAACGGTGTGGATGGATTATCACTAAAAACTAAACTGATTTGAACTAGGACTAGAATCTTGTTAGGGTTAGGTTTAGGTTAAGTTTGGAAATTAAAGATTTCCTCACCGCTTTCAATGCCCTAATTTAGATCTCTTTAGATATTATGGTAATAATTAATAAAGGGGATTAGTACCAACGGGAAGAAACGATATTTCTTCCTCTAACTTCTTATCCTTCCTTTCTTAATTATTACCCTAACCTCCATGAAAAATATACGCAACCGGTCGTTTATACTACGGTATCACCGTTACCTCGTAGGGTAAGGTGCCGTAGGGAACGGTGTGTGTGTATGCATGGAGTCCTATTAATTATATGTGATGGGCAAGAAAGGGGTGAGAGATTTTCATCTCTCAAGACTTCCCTATTCCTGACCCTAACAAGTGAGGAATTCTCACTCATTAGGGAATTGATCAACATTTTCTAACTATCTAACTAGGGCAAATAAGAAAAATTATACTAAGGCAGAATGAAAATTAACTAGGGCAATGAAATAAAAAAAACCTTACTTTATTTGATGGCTCTCTCCAAACATTTACACCGAATTTAGAATTCTGAATAGATGAAATAAAAAGAGGCATAACCTAAAAAAGGTTTTAGGGTTTCTATTTATAGAACATAGAACCCCTACGGTTACAATCGACTCACGTCTGCATTTACAATTTTACCCTCTAAGAAACCTAATCAATGCACTGCCACGCCGCCACAGACTTTTGCACCGACACGGGCGACGCAAGGCCGCGGATCCGCGGCCAATAGCCAGGTTTGGCCGCGGTTCCGCGGCCAAGTATGGAGCTTGCTGGTTGATTTCTCCTGGACTGCTTCTAGTTGTATTTTTCTTCTTGTTTTTTCACTTGGTTTCTCAGATTGTCTTCTAATTTTCTTCCAGATTTCCACAGTGAATAATGTCGTGGACTTTACCGCTTGCTTCATGTTGAAATCTTGAACCTTGCGCTGCCTTTGTTCTTTGTGGAATTGTCCATTGATCTTCGTTTATTTTCCAAACTGTAGGCTTGATCAAGATTCTTCCATTTGTCGGTCGTAGTCTCACTTTTGCATCGTTTTTTCATCAATTTCACTGTTTTTGTTCCGAGAATCTGTAACCTGCAACTATGTAGAAGACATGGATCAAAAGCACCTGTTTATTTGTAAAATGACTAAGAATGGAGAATATAATAATGCAAAATTATGGTATGAACAGCAGCCCCCTTCAACAAAGTGAATGGACCACCCAGCACTTCAAGGAATCCGGTAACTTGAGCACCCCTCCTTGGGTCAACCTATACCCCCTACGAGTGCGGCGAATAGCCCGCCAATTCTAGAGTGAAGCCCCCTCCGTCTCAACGCCATGAGATGCGGGCCCGTTGCCCTCTAGAACCCGGCTATCCGTGCACCCTACCGCGGGGTAATCTTCGTACAGAAAAGAAAATATATACAACGGGTATATCGACCTCAACCAAGTCGTGCCCCAAAAGAATAATATACGAACAGGCAGTGACAGCAGTCCACGTGTCAGACGCTTGCCCCGCAATATCAAATGTACAAATAAATCCAAACTGCACTACCATTGCACGCAAGCTATCCACCACGACAATCCGCAACATCACAGCACAACACGGAACATCAACGTGAATGTCACGTTCGCAAACTTGTCTAAAAGACTATAGCGATTAGACAAGGTTTACCGATCAAATGACTTTCACGGTCGCAGATGCTAAACTAAGTACTGAAAATTACATAGTTAAAATTTCGATCGATTAAAATTTCCATCTAGGCTCAAGTGCAAACCAGTACTCAAGAGAATCTGGGCTAAAACTAAACATCACAAAAATCATTTTTCCTTGTCAGAGAGTGCCAGAAAAAATTTGGAGGCATTTGGCCACACAAGCACGGCGGAACCGCCACCAAATGGCATGTTTTGCGGCGGTTCCGCAGCCAAAAAATTGATTCAAGCTTCCAAATTTCTTATGGTGCTCTATAATTGCCTGCACGGATTTTTAAGCTATACAGAAAGATTTTTCGACCAAATTTTAAAATCGACAGAAAATAGGCAAATTGGAAAATTGATTTGAAAATTTTGATCGATCGAGATTTTAAACTTGTGCAAACTAGCTAGTGGGGTTTAATGGGTGGCTCTGATACCATGCAGCGTTATAGGAGCACCCCGGCCATCCAACCGTGGCCAAATGCGGAACAAAAATTTTCTAAAACCCGGCGCTACCATTACCCGATTTCCAATATCGAAACCATTAACCGTAAAACTAGCAAGCCAAACACAAAGAGATAGAAATGGTTATACCTAATGATCCAAGTCCTTCGGGTCTTCAATCATCTCCAAGCTCCTAGTGATGCGGATCGATTTTGATCGCCGGTCTTCCTTTATCTCCGATGATCCACCCGAAGGAAACGGCATAAGCTCCAGGTTCGCCAAGCGGACCAACCGACTCTCTAGGATCGCTAGTTGTAGAGAGTAGGGGGTGTAGGATAGTGTCACTATAATTCTTTCTCTCAACCATGAGCTTAAGTAAGTATCAAGTGAAGATGAAGAAGAGGTGATCAAAAGAGATGGCATGGAAAATTGGCTAAGTATTTTTGTGTGAGCATGAGAGTGAGAGAGCACCAAAATTGAATCAACCAAAATGAGCAAGCATCCCCACCCCAAAGTGGCTGTCCCCTTCCTCTCATGCCCCCACAAAAATGCCATTCCCAATTTGCATTAAACAAATACCCATACCAATCTCTACATTGCCAAAGTCCATGCTTTGACCAAAAGACCCATGCCTAGCCATGTCACATTTTCCACCTCATTATAAACAAAATGATTTTCAAAAGAAAATCAATAATTAGATGGCATCTTCTAGAAGTCGTTCCGTATAAATACGGAATGCTTCCCGGTACATGTATCGAAATACACATACGCGTATTTGTACGAAAATATGAATAGTCAAAGAGAGAAAATAAATAGTGAGAAATAATACCAGAATACATATACATAAATACATATGTAAATTATTAAATCAAAACTTGATTTAACAATCTGGCTTAATTCTAAGCCGCTAGTATTATCAACCGTCCGATTAAAGTCTGTGCAGTACGTGCAGACATTTAATCGGACACCTGTATGTATCAACATACGTCACATATACCATATCGCCTGAGCCGTGAAAACCCTCTGTGTGGGACTCTAAAGACTCATCAATACGCTGGCAGTGGGTTTAACCACAAGCACGTCAGCGGCATTTGCTGTACGTAACAGCTACCCAGGTATTGAGCGAAAGGAAGGCCGACGAGCAAACTCATCCAAACCCCTACTGAGCCTGTCAGTGACAATATCCGTACAGTCCGCTGTTCGTCTAAAAGCATCGCATATCGAGTCTAGCGGGTGGATAAAGTCAGACCCCTAACAACGCGATAATTCGTGTCGGTATGAAACCCATCACTACCTGAGAAACTATCGATCCTGGATCGGTAATTCTAACATACCCCGGCCGAGGATTTCTAGTGATGGCCACCCGTGCACAGCGCGACATCAACCCCCAATACCGGGAGAGACGAATCCCCGACGATCCGCTCACTGCCTCCATGTGGCTCGGGACTGTACCCAACTAAAACCTGTTTGCACGACTCCTTTAAGCCGTGGTAGGGTAGTAATCAAAGCACAGTGGGAACTCACACGAGACAAATGACGATCTCAGGTCGACAAACTAACATGTACACATGTCACCAGGGAACTGCTATCTGACTATAGGTATAATACCAACTAGCATGTTCCCGGCGAGCCCGTCCAGAGTACTCATAACCCAATGAGCACATGTATACTATCTTAGGTGAACAACTGACACCAATGGCTTGTGAGACCGGCCACCGCCCCTCGTCAGGGTCTAGATAAGTATACACCAGTCTACACTGGAGTACCGATGCCCAGTCTCGATACTCCTACGACTAGGGACATTTAAGGATGTGCTTATAGACCCCCAGCTCCCACGTATATGATCGCCATCATAATGCTGGTAGTCAAGTAAGAATCCTATGGGCTTTATCAACATATACATGATGATAAAGACAAACCAGATAGCATACTATCACCTCGAGTAAGACTGTTTTATCGGTATAGGTCCTTTCTCAATCATCATAATCACCTGTATGCGACTATGATAATTGCCTTGAGGGCACTATAGCTAACAAAATAATCAGACTTTTAAACCTGTCATACTTAAAATACCTTAACATACTCATATCTAATTCACTCTCTTACATCTTCATCTTTGTTTAAGACTCATGTTCTAATCACATACATTCTTTTTATCATACTTTATATTTATATTCTTTTGGGGGACTTACCGAGCGCTAGTTCATTGACGACGTTCCTTTGTGTTTCCCTTCCTTAAAATGTTCATCAAGAAATCTAGAGACAGAAGAGTTTGAGCCAAGTTAAGAGGATTTCGACCAGCTTTCAGCAGAGTTAGACTACCAGTCATTCAGCGGTTATTTCTTTTCATTCCAATATGCTACTATTTAGACACTCTCCTATTATTTTATTTTTGTTTCAGAGAATCATATCTGTACTTTGAAATTTGAATGTAAATAAAGTTGCTGTTGAATTTTTATTAATCTTGTTAATTCTTGCATGTTGTTATATTGCTTTAAAACGCTTAACGTATTTATTAACGGAAATAATATTCTCGTAATAAATACGTCGCGGGTCTCGTCACGTGGCATCACCATCTTTTGGAAAGTGGAGCGTGCGTAATAAATAAGTCACGGGTCTCGTCACGTGCCGTCACCGTATTTTGGGAAGCGGGGGCATGACAATATATATATATATATATATATATATATATATATATTTGTATGTATATGTATATATATATGTAATTGTATGTGTATATATATATATATATATCTATATATATATATATATATATATATATATATATGAGAGAATAATCCAGTGAGACGCTTATTTATATGAGACAAATGAGACGCGTTCTATAACACCCTACCCTCCGTATATTTCACCGATCCAAACCGTTCACCGTGTTCTACACTTCACGCATACCCTACGTATCAATTTTTATGAGATTCCTACACCTCAAACAAATGCGATCAAGTGAACGAAAAATGAACGTCTCTCGGCAGTATGAAAAATAATATTATCGATCGTGTGTGGAAAAGGTGTAGAAATCTCATGAAAATTGATGCGTGGGGTATGCGTGACGTGTAGATCACGGTGAACGTCTGGATCGGTGAAATATTAAGAGGGTAGATTGTTATAGAGTACGTCTCATTTGTCTCATATAAGAAAGTATCTCACTGGATCATTACTCTCCATATATGTGTGTGTGTTGTGGGGCTTCTTGCCCTCCTCTTCAGTGGGGAAAAAATCAAGATAGAGGTGGAGAGAAAAAGAATAAGAAGACAAATTCACAGTACATCGTTGAAATTGGAGATTTTAAACGTGACCTCTTAAGTCTTTTTTTTAAACACCTTATAAATTTCCATATCTATCTTTAAAGTTTGTTGATCAATTGGGCCTTTAGAATAAAAATTAGAAATTTTAAAACTAAAACGTTTTTGTAGATTTTATTTAAAAACGAGACTTTTTTACAGGGATCTGGAACTACTAAGGACTTGTTTGAGAATGGAGTTTGGATAACCATGGTTTATTTTTAAGTGGCGGTAAAGAGATGCAGACTGTGATTTGTAAGTCTCAAAACTCAAAAAATGGAGTTATCTAAATTTTGATCTGATTGGAATTTAAATAGTGCAGTCTTCTCACTTTCAAAGTTGATGTGACTGTCGTTATCTCAGCTCCAAAATGATTCTCAAACATGGCAAATTAGAATTTTAGAGCTAAATCTTTCTAACTTTATGAAACCACAGTTTAGAAAACTTAACTCCATTCTCAAACAGTGCCTAAAACTAAACTAAGACTTAAAACGGTAACTATACTAGAAGATTTGATGGTATAACAACATATTTTGTGTGGTTATAAATTTATTAATTCTGAACATTTACACTATAAATAATAAAACACCAGTTATGATCATGCTCTTCAAATAATTATTAATAATGATAATACATGTAAAAGGGTTATCATTATATTAACTAGAAAAATATTGGAAATAATTTTTGAATAAGGACCTGTAATAATTTAATAAAAAAATTAATTGATTGTAAATGGTTTTCAAGATTATAAAAACATTTAACATTTTTAATAATGACAAATGAGGTCTCATTAAGCTAATAATAACCCAAGTGAGATAAACATCCATCATCATCCGGTTGATATGTGATTGATTATATTCCGCGTACGTAGCAATAGTTTACTTTATATTTATGTATAATACTATTTGTACGATTAATTATCGAATTTTACTAGATGTTCCAATTATAGCTTTTACTTGCAATTGAATAACCTCATTTAGTATTTAAGAGAGGCTTTTTTTTTGTTAAATTTTACTAAACTACATGCACTTTATCTGCACTTTATAAGTTTTTGAGGTAAACTGTTGAACTTTAAAAACGCTTTAAAATCTCATTGTATAGTATTTTCGTAAAAAGATTCAAAGGTAATTTTGTCAAATAAATATCATATTCCGTAATTTTGAGTTTATTCAATCTATCCGTAAGACATTTTTGGATTATTCAATTCAACTGTGGCTTGCACGAGTTACTCAAATTAGCGATTTAATACAATATTGGTAATTTAGTGGGGTTTTATCTCATAAAACCGAAAAGGTAAAAATTTATCCCTTTTTTGGCATCCAGGAAACCCACGAACTTGCCCAGAAACGTTAATTTATGGACCCTCATGGAATTCTTTGATTCTAATCCGGCACTCTCCATTGGTTAAAAGAGACCATTTAAATCAACTTCTAAGGTGTATACAAAACACGTATACAAAACACATAGGAAGAAATATACCCTTGACTTAACAAAAAAGTGATTTTTTTTAAAAAAAAAGAGAAAATCATTGACAATTGCTCCAATCATTTCAAATCTTTGATAATAAACGTAACAAACCTTCACAATATTTCTATGTTTAAAAAATAAAAACAAAAACTTCAATTATTTTTATATATTTTTATAATATTTAACATATATATCAATGTTTAAAATAACCCGCCACGTAGCTCGCTATTTTGCGATATGTAGCGTAGCTTAGTCTATATATTCGCTACGTAGTTTTGGAAAAAAGCTTAAATACAAAATAGCTTACGTTTTTTTCTTTAAATAGCTTACGCTTTTAACAAATAGCATACGCTACGCTATGCGTACGCTATTTTCATATAAGATTTTCTATTGAAGTTCTTAGGATTTCAGTACCCAATCCTAAACTATATGAAGACGGTCCCATTAAAGTTCTAATCGCTCAATTTGAAATCATATTTAGCAGCCATATTTATCAAATAGAGATTATTTAATTGATTTTCAATAGATTTAATACTAATATGAAACATATATACGAACTCAAGATTGAAAATTTTGAAAATATTGCCTTTTTTTTTAATTCTAGGGAGCAGAAAAACTGCAACCGCAAAACATATTGCCATATCACTTACTATTCTATGTTCTTAAGCTAATTTTGTAGTTTTATAATAATATAATTCATTGTGAATGGGATGATCATAGTAATAATTAATAATTCATATAATTTACGCTATGCGCAACGCTTTTTTGCGTTTTTCACTATTTAGTAATGAAACGCTATGTTATATGTTATCGCTATTTTGAACACCGGTATATATAAACATGCACAGCATAAATAAAAAAACCTAGTAATAAATCAAGTAAAGTGTGAATAAGACAAGGCTGGTGACCCTGCACATCATGCATGTGCTTCCTGATGTTCCTTTTTTTTTTCCCTTTTTTTAGTTCCTAATCTATGGATAAAACACATGCAACGCATCCCTGCAGCACACACCACACGATCACTCAACACACCACGTAATCAGGGATCCATGTATTTATCCCGAAAATACTAATTTGTGGTCATTTTTTCTCCCGGAGTTCCTAAGTTCGAACCCGCGCTCTTCTTAAAGAGGAAGTGCCCATACTAACTGAGCTATAGCTCATTGGTTAAATAGTTAAACCTTATGTATCCAAAAGTTATCATAGATCTCAAGTATGGCGTTAATATCTAAATGATGCCAGGCTTTTTCCTTTTATTTTTGTATAGGTGGGTACATAAAATAATGGGTAATAAACTATTTCTTGATAATCTAATAGCTTCTTTTTGGCTTTGTAATATCTAAACATTTGATAATAATAGTAATGCATTGAATAGCACACCTTGTGATGCTATCATCTAACATGGAATAAATATTGTGATTTAGGTTAAAAATGATTATCTTTACTATTATAACTAAAAGATTTTAGATTATGTCATTAAGCAACAAAATAAAAACTAGAAAAATGATAAAATTTCAATAATCAAAGCTGAAAATTGGAGATGTCCAGCACATCCATCACAAAAACAAAAATATAAAAAATGAAAATTCAACAACCATCTTTCTCTGGGATCTGAAACAAGGTGATCATTTATCTCCCCTTCTCTTTAATTTGGATGTTGACACTCTTGCTAGAATGCTTATGCATGCTAGGAGGCATGGCACTTTATCTACTCCAAATCTTCAAATCTTAAAGGGGTGTTTAAATATTTTCCTTCAATCCTGTTTGCGGATGACGCCATTCTTTTTTGTAAAGCTACATAGGCTAAGATTCTTACTTTAAAATTACTTTTATATATTTTTAAGGCCCTTTCAGGGCCGAAAATTAATTTTCACAAAAGTTCACGCTTTTATCTTGGCAAAAATCTTCACATGGGTAACAAACTTGCTACATTACTCAAATATAAGCTTTCTTCTATGCCCACTACTTATTTGGGGCAGCCTCTCAATTCAGGTAAATTCAGAAGAAAAATTGGCCGCTTCTTATTAATAAAATTCAATTCATATTGTCTACTTGGATGGGCAAATATTTATCCATTGGGGTGGCTTACCCTTATTAATTATGTCCTCTCTGCACTTCCTTCTTACTGTATGTTCTTTTTAAGGTTACCTAAATGGGTTATTAAGAAAATTGATAATATTATATCTACTTTTCTTTGGAGAGGCACTAATAATGTGGAAAAAAGTTACAATCTTGTAACATGGAGTAAAGTCTCTACTAGTAAAATTGAGAAGGGTTTAAGGGTTAAAAATATTATTCATTTTAACATTTATCTTCTTTGTGAATGACTTTGGAAATTTTATAAAGATGGTGGTTATCCTTGTTAGATATGTATGTCCTAGAAGCCTTTATTGTATAGGATGCTAGGGTTATGTATGTACAGGACAATCTTGCTCAATATGATAGTATGCTATTTAGTTTGACTTTATCTTAACATATGTATATGTTAAAATTGTTATTTCATATCGCTTATATATGTTGATAAAGCCCGTAGGATCCTTACTTGAGTATAAGCGTTATGATGACAATCATACTTGTAAAAGCTGGGTAGTCGATAAGCACATCTTTAAATGTCCCTAATCATGAGAATACAGAGAGTGGGTATCGATATTCCAAAATAGATTGGTGTATACATTTCTAGACCCTGACAAGGGGCAGTTTACCGCCGAAAGACACGACCGGGACGTTGGGACGTCCGGCCTGAATTTTGGGGGCAGATACTATTTGGTTTTATCTATCTACCTCTTCGAAAATACCAAGTTGATTTATGGCACCATATATCGGAGATTTGGACAGATGCGGACGTAGTAGCAGATTTCGTCCGATTCCCCCTCATTTGAGAGGGGTTTTTGATTGTGGGGATGCTCTTCCCTGCAGGCGCAAGCCCCTGCAGTTAATTACGTTACCACGTAGCGATAACTATTTTCTCCTTCTCCAGATGTTCATTTCGTGTCATGTATGTTTGTTTTGTTTTAGATTGCCCATGGATTGTATACGGAGACTAATTTATGTTGTCGCCCGTAGAGCATGGATTAGTCCAAATCCGTATTTTCTTAGATTTAGATTTGGTTGATTTAAGAATCGTTAATCTCGTTTGAGATTAAGATCAACTTAAATGTTTGTTAAGGATACGTTAGTCTAAGTTTTAGACTAAAATCCGCTTAACAAGGTTTTAGAATCATTTAGATCCAACGGAAGAGTATTTTGGCTCTATCGTTTTAGTTTAGGGACGTTACGGTCCATTGGGTTTAAGGACATCATAGTCCATGTTTAAGGACATCATAGTCCATAGAGTTTTAAGGACATCATAGTCCATAGAGTTTAGTTTAGGAACGTTGCGGTCCATTAGCTTTAAGGACATCATAGTCCATAGAATTTAAGGACATCATAGTCCATAGAGTTTAGTTTAGGGACGTTGCGGTCCATTGGGTTTATTGATTGTCGGGACCCGCCACCTCTCAGAAGACGTTGAAGAATTACAACGACATGTATAAGAGGAATGAAAGAATGTACCCTTGAACCAATGAATTTTCATCAGGGAATTGGTAGTCATGTTTGGCACTAAAACCAATTTAGAAGAAGACCTATGGGCTCGGTCGATTTGGAGTTTGGCCAACCTTGGGCTTAGCCCACTTGATTACTTATTTGGGCTTGATCTCCTTTTTGTTCAACAATGCTGAGTATTGATATGAGTTTTGATGCTCACCCTTTTTTTGTTTTTTTAATTGAGTGTTAAACACTCTTTATGGCGCTAGCTCTATTTACAGAGCGCTCTTTATTTTATCAGCGCCCACGTGAGGGGCACCTGGAGCGCTTGGCGCTGAGCACCAACCACTGAGTGTTAAGCACTCTTTATTTTATTAGCGTCCAAAGTGAGAGGCACGTGGAGCGCTTGGCGCTGAGCGCCAACCACTGAGTGCTAAACACTCTTTATTTTATTAGCGCCCACGTGAGGGGCATATGGAGCGCTTGGCGACGAGCGCCAACCACTGTGCATTTTTCTGAAGAGTTCTACTCTTTGTTCTCCCCTGGATCTTCAATCCCCGAGAACAAATTCATCCCTTCAAGAATTATATTCTCATTTGTGGCAGACTTGTCTCATGGATCTCAGATCCAGGAAAAAAACTATGTTCTTTTATAAGGGTTAAACCTCAGGTATGCCGATGAGATACTATGATCTCTATTTACCTTGAAGAAGATTCTTCTTCTTTCTTCTCTCTTCAAGCTCTTTTGCTTGCTCTTCTTTTTTGAACTTAAAGTTTTTGGGGGGTTCCTCCTTTTTTAGACTTGAAATCTTGGGTCCTTTATATAGGGAAGGCTAATTTGTTGATTCAGTTAAGGAAATCTCTCATTGAGAGATTTCTTAATTGATTTGGGGAGTTTATCCACCGTCGGATCTTTGATCCAAGGATTTCTATTTTACAGAAGACATTTTTCTTATTTTTTTTAATAAGATTGGGAAAATATTTTCCCATACAGAACTTATTCTGTATCTTGGTGATTTTTAATCACCATTTGATCTTTGATCCAACGGCTCTCTGATTTACAGAGCACAATCTTTCTTATTTAGAAAGATTTGAGGAGTATTTCCTCAATCAGAATTTAATTCTGTATCTTGGTGATTTTTAATCACCATTGGATCTTTGATCCAACGGTGCTCTGATTTACAGAGCACGGTCTTTCTTGTTTAGAAAGATTTGAGGAGTATTTCCTCAATCAGAATTTAATTCTGTGCCTTGGTAATTTTTAATCACCATTGGATCATTGATCCAACAGTGCTCTGATTCACAGAGCACAATTTTTCTTGTTTAGAAAGATTTGAGGAGTATTTTCTCAATCAGAATTTAATTTTGTGCTCTGACGATTTATCATCTACGTTGGATCTTCGATCCAAAGATGGAGAACTTTTAGTTCTGGCGTATGCGCTCTCGTGCTTTGCACGTGAGGCGCTGCCTCAGAGTTTTTAACTCTGGGTGCTAGCGCTCTCGTGCTTTGCACGTGAGGCGCTGCCTCAGTTCAAATTTTGAACAGAGCCTTGCTCTGTTATTGGGGGGAAACAAATGCCCCCTACCGTTGCGCTCACATGGCTCAAACCTGAGTGCAGCGGTGGCAACCTTTCCATCGTTAGATCATCTTGGAAGTTGGATTGTCTTCCAGCGCCTATAAGTAGAGCCTTTGACCCTTGAGATGACTTATGTTCATCTTCTTCCTTTCTTGTTTCTGAGAATTTAATTATCCCTTTAGAACTTAAATCTCTGCCCAAGGAAATTCCTTTTAGAGTTAAAACTCTGTCCAAATTTGGTAAGGATCATAATCGAACCCCTTACACAGAGCTTTGCTCTTATTAGATCATAGATCTAAAAAAATGGATTTTTAGAGTTACTTAACCCATTAATTAGAACGTTGTTCATATTTATGAAGAACTCTTAGAGTTCGTTTTGTAGATCTTAAAGATCTTGGAGTTTTAACTCTGTAAAAAAGATTTGCCATTGTTTTTTTTAGGGTTCTGATGGATTACTCCATCGTTTTCATAGAGCATGGCTCCTAGAAATTTTGGGGAATTTTTATTCCTTTCATAATTAAATTTGACAGATGTCATTTCTGTTTGCAGAGCACTGCTCTCGAGAGAGTTTAACTCCTTGGCCCAATAAGTTTCTCATTAAATAAGAATTCTTTTAGGATTTTCTTCTTAATGATTGATTGTCTCATTAATGATGAACCGTCACATTGATTTTGTGGGTCCCCCTTGGTCCCCTTTTTCCTGCATTGCAGGGTGGTACAAATTTAAAGTACCGGATGTCAGAATTTATAATGTAGAAGTGACATCTAACCCTCGTTTCTTTTCGCGCAGGTACTATGTCTTTTGACTCTTCTTTCCCATTTGTTCGCCCAAAGAGTGCATACGCCGACGCGCCCGTAGATTGGGAAGTTTTTGCATTGATTAAAGATCACAACCCGGAGCAGAAGTCTCCTCACTTATGGGGGGTTGTGGTATAACCAAATTATTCAGGATCGGCGCAGTTTCTCTTGTGCGATGCCTTCAGAGCCAATTTCCGCCATTCATTATACTGACTCACCCTAGGTGAATTACGCGGTGGAGGAGGTTAACTAGATTACAGATGGACGCCTCTAGCCCTCGATGGGCTCGATACCTGTACAGCCGCCGATGGCTTTAGATATTATGGGGCGGCGCATATGTCAAGGCGAGTCGCGCCCTTGGGGACATGCATACATGATAGGCTTGACTCCTCGCCATTCAGCCAGATACTTGCAGTGGGCTCGGTACATCTTGTCGGCCAAAACGTCGCTGCTGCTGAAGCTCGGATTGTACCGTGCTATCTATGCGTCTCTTTTCCAGTATCCCACGCCTTACGTATGGTGGGTCAAGGCTTTCTTGGAACAGTGGAATACTCCGACTCACACTTTTCTTTTATCGGACAGGGAGGTTTCAATTTCCCTGGAGGAATTTGCAGAAATTTCGGGCCTACCCGTCAAAGGGGAACATTACGAAGAAATACTTCCCCTGATGAGTACATCTTCGCCACCAAATCAGTGGTGATGGGTCTTACTCCGGAGAACGCTATTCAACATCGATTCCCGAGTCTGATCAAGGTGTTGAATATTTACGAGAGTCTGTTTCTCGAATCTGGAGGGCACGGGGTCAGCTTCACAGATTTCATTGCCCGCTTTCTTCGCCCGGAAGTCTTGTCAAAAAAAGCTGCAAAGTTCGCCAAGATTGACGATCCTTTTAGTTTTGGTTTAGACAGCCAACCGACAGCGGAAGCAGATCAAAATAATTTCTTCCTCCCAGATACCGTGGTCGTCCCCTTTGCAAAGCTCACGGCTTCAAATATCGACGAAGAGGCGTTCTTTCTATTGTTCCTCGGCCTATGGTTAAGCTGGTTTGTGCTCCCAATGCACCCTCGCTATATGAGGCCATCCGTCTTCTATCCGTCTCACCGAATGGTTGCCAGGACACGAGTGACCGTCGGGATCGCTGGGATGGCTCACTTGTATCATGGCCTCAGCTTAGTGGCAAACACCGCTCAGCTGGGGGTACAGCCCGTAAATCTCCCGCTGCATTATTTCACGTCGTGGATCGAGCTGCATGTGCTCGGCGCTTTTGGAGTCCACAAACGGCCATGTTTCTACGACAGTTATAATTTCCATCAGGTTATGTTCCTAGTTGACGCTTCTGCTTTGGATCCATCACAGCGAGAGGCTCGGGGTCTGGTCCTTCGCCCGTGTATGGTTGGGGATAGCATGACCTTCGTCGATAAGGTCCTAACTATCGGCAAGGAATCCACTAAAACGGTGCAGCCACTGTGCGATACCTTCAAAGATGAGGCTCCTACATTAAAGGCTCGGGAGATTCTGCATTTGTATTCAATCAGGCCGGGCTTTTTAGTGTTCAGGCAGAACGACTCGGCGCTGTTCATGAGGTACAACCCGCACCGTTTCGCTCAACAGTCGAGCTACGATCAGGGAGTCCCCCTAGAGGCTTTTTTAGCTGAGCAAGTTGCTACGGAAGAGGGTATCCTCAACGCGTTGCACCATTTCATGTGGATAAACACCGGGTCCAACTTTTTATCAGTGAGCCGAGCTGCATTCCAAAAGCCTCGAACGCATACATGGCGTGGTACCAGCATGCGACGGGTGCTGTTATTAGGGAAGAAAGGCGGTTACTGCTCGATCTCAAGGGTGCAGTCCCTGACGGTAATTCAGTTGTCCCCTTAAAACGACGGACCGTTGTTCGTCCTTCCTTAAGAGAAGCTGCTGCGGTTGCGGTCCCGCGTGCCTTTCCTGAGAAGCCTCTACCCCGTCATCCTGTAGAAACGGTAGCTGCGGCGTCCCCGGAGTCTGGCGTGGGTACGGAGATCGGGACTCGTCACCCAAAAATGCCCGTCAAGCGCAAGCTCTTGTCATCGGCTGTCGGCGCTCGCTCGCAAAAGAATAAGAATTGGCTCTTTTCTGCCGACGTCATATTTAGCCAGAAGTCACATGCTCCTTACAGCGAGGGTTTGTGCGAGTATGGGACCAATGAGGGTTTATTCATCGCGCCAGTGGATGATACTGATCTCCAGGCTACCCTTGTGGCTTCCGAGCGACTACCTCGCCATGAAGCGGCGTTGATCACCATCGCGAAGTTAGGTATACTTCAGTTGTATTTTTCCGCGTTCATTCTTTCCTTATTATTATGCTTTCACTGATGCCCTTTTCTACAACAGGTATTTCTGCCGAAAAAGCTCTCGCGGCTTCCATCAAGACGTTTGAATAGGAAGAGAGGCTCCGCGCTTTTTTGGGTCTTGGTATAATTCAACTCATTGTGCCTTCATTCTCCCTTTTTTCTTATTCGTGCTCTGACCCTCTCCCTTATTTTATTGCAGGGACTACCTTGACTCAGGTTATTCCGAATGCGGTGCCGATCCCAAGCGGTGATGCAGCAAAGCTTCCAGAGCCAGCTATTGTGGCCCCGGCTCCCCCAACATTACCGCAGGAGGCGTCGCTAAAGCAGCCGATGACAGACGCCGTAACGACTCCGGAGGCAGAGCTTGGTTTGGACCACAATGTCCCTTTGTCAGAGGTCTTAAGGAGATCACTTCTCACTGCTCAGACCGAAAAGAAGCGTAGGAAGCGTGTGGTGAGGTAACGCGATGCTAGTTTGGCCCTGGGTGCAAGCTTAAGCAGCATCCCCCTCGTTGATACCCCTTCAGCGGATGTTCCCCCTGCGTTGTCTACCGCCCGTAGACAGGTTGCACGCACGGCTCGAGAAAAAGCTGAAGAGCTGCCCCAAGGTAACGTAACGCTGACCCTTTTGTTAGAACTTGATCTTCAAATTTTGACCCATGCATTTTCTTTTAAGGCCGAGTATTGGCGATGGGATGACGGGTGAAAGCCTGATGGTTACCATGCCCGAAATTGCTACCCTTTCTCTAGAATCCGGGACCATCCAGACCGCTGCTCTTTCCCCAAGTGGCTCCCTGATATCGTCGGGCGTCGCAAGCGTCACGATGGCCCTCATCGAATCAGGGGATGAAGCCATGGGCGCAGAAACTATCCCTCTGAGGGAGAGCAAAGAAGCCGCTACGCCTGGTGATGCTTCTGTCGCGATTTCGGTTGATGACCCGTCAGGTAAGTCTTGAGTCACTGTTCTCTTTTTATTTCACAATCCCGTTCAGCTTCTCTTGGCGATATTTTGTTTGTAGGTGCAGCGAACGCTGAGATTGTGCCATCTGAAGCATCTCCAGTCGCCGCCATGACGGTTGTTGTTCCATCGCCTTCTTCTATGTCCTCCGAAATGCTGGAAAATATAGATTTGCGATTTATTTAGTTTAACTGCAGACACCATCTAATTGACAGTATATTGTCGTAACTCTGCAGGAGTCCTTTTCGACCATCTATACCAGGTATTCAATCCGCATTTCTCCTTCCAGTCAGAAGTCATTCCGCCTGTTGGTATTGGTTAGTATATTCTTTAGTTATTGTCTCCCCTTCTTTTTATGAATAGTTGTATTGTTGCTAAGACTTCCATGTATTAATCGCAGCGTCACGGATCGGAGGAGGGGACGAGAGAATAGTCGTTCCTCCGGTACTCCCAATTTTGCCATTTGCCACAGCCAGTATTTTAGACTCCATCGCTCGTGTATTTTCTTTACCTCTCGAGTCGACATTTGACCATAATTTGTTTTGCAGCAATCGCACCTGCTCCAGCTCTCTTTGAGTCTCGTATCCTAATGCCGGCAAGGCCCTTTTCTAAACGCTCGTCTTCCAAGGGCACTACGACCAGCTTGCAAATGTTGAGCGAATTCGTCGAGGATCTTGATGCCGAGGCCCTCGCATTCGCTGCAGATTTTGCTGCTGAGGTTAATCCTATGCTGGCGACACTCGTGAACTTCCATAACGAAGGTGTCGTCGAGTCGTAGGTTAATTACGGCAGAAAGATCGAGGCCTGCCTGCATGAGATTGAGCTCAAGCGTCCCGCTCCTGAAGTATCCGCTTTGAACTCCCAGCGGGTGTAGGGTGTTTTTCGTCACCCCATTGAGATGGGAATACGCGCGCGCTTGTCAGGCGTACTACAGATTCCCCCTGCCTAGGATAGGCCGGGGTTTAATGATTGTGGGGATCCGAATCTCCGGCAGCCGCGGACTAAGCTGCCGTTAATTACCCTCGCCTTTGGAGCGAGGGAACCTCCGATTGACGGGTTAGACTGACCATGCGAACTCAATGTGCAGTGTACGTGTGTTGTTGTTTTGGAGGGGGGTTTGAATATATCGGGAGCCACGCAGAGCTTTTACGGGGGTCCCGCTACCCGGATAGCGGGCTGGGGGTCAAGGGGGCTAGCAGCCCCATTGCGGGGTGCGGGGCAGCGCCCCGTTAGAAATTTTTTTCTAGCAGGGACAGTGTCGTGGAGTATGTGTATGTGTACATTTGTATACATATGTATATATATATAAAAAAAAAGGGAAAAAAGACATCCAAAGGATGCGTGGGGCCAGCGCCTGGACGCTGGAGCGCAAGCGCGCCACGTGTCGGCACGTGGGCGCTTTGCGCTCGAGCGCAGAGCGCTGGAGCGCAACGCGCCACGTGTCGGCACGTGGGCGCTTTGCGCTCGAGCGCAGAGCGCTGGAGCGCAACGCGCCACGTGTCGGCACGTGGGCGACTTGCGCTCGAGCGCTTGCGCTCGAGCGCAAGAGCGCCACGTGTCGGCACGAGGGCGACTTGCGCTCGAGCGCTACGTGTCAGCACGGGGGCGACTTGCGCTCGAGCGCTTGCGCTGGAGCGCAAGCGCGCCACGTGTCGACACCGGGGTGACTTGCGCTCGAGCGCTTGCGCTTGAGAGCAAGAGCGCCACGTGTCGGCACGGGGGCGACTTGCGCTCGAGCGCTAGCGCTTGGGCGCAAGAGCGCCACGTGTCGGCACGGGGGCGACTTGCGCTCGAGCGCTTGCGCTTGGGCGCAAGAGTGCCACGTGTTGGCACGGGGGCGACTTGCGCTCGGGCGCTTGCGCTGGAGAGCAAGCGCGCCACGTGTCGACACCGGGGTGACTTGCGCTCGAGCGCTTGCGCTTGAGCGTAAGAGCGCCACGTGTCGGCACGAGAGCGACTTGCGCTCGAGCGCAAGCGCGCCACGTGTCGGCACGTGGGCGCTCTGCGCTTGAGCGCCGGCGAGAAAAAGAGGCTTTTAGCCTAAAAAGATTTCCCTGAAGAGAAATCAAAGAGGAGTTGGACTCCTGAGTGTGTTTTTTTTTTTGTTAGGTTTAGTGAACGATGTTCTTCTTCCTCCTCCTCTGTTAGCTGGATCTTGAAGATCAAGAGATATGGGATTTCTAAAAATCTCTTCTTTTGGAGATCTAATGGAAGATCTGAGTTCCCCTTTATGGGTTTTGTGGTGAAAAACTAATTTATTTTATAAAAAGAAGAGTAAAACTCTTGGTTTAATTCAAGAGAAAAGGGAAGGTTTTGGAACCTTGAAGAAGGAGAAAAGATCTCAGATCTGAAGAAAAATTTAAGAGAGAGAGAAAAAGTTGTTGAGATATTTCATTATCCTTGCCTTTATAGGCTACACACTTTACACATAGCCCCTTGGGCTTCACAAAATGGCATTTTGCCTATCCCATGGCTCATGTGCCATTTCTTTTTGCACATAAGCCATGGGCTTTACAAAAATTTGGCTTTATGCCTATTTTTCTTACATTTATCCATAAAATAAAATAAAAGAAATACAACAAAATTATTTATTACAAAATTTTTATCTTGGCATGGGGGGAAGGCCGGCCGCTTCATGTTCGGGCTCGACCCGGGTATGGGCCCACTGGATCTGGGCTTGGGCTCACTTGGCTTAGGGTTGACTTTGATTTTGACTTGGTCAACCGGGGTGTAAATTTTTACCCCAACAAATTGCCCCCCATCAATAAATGCACACCACATATGTGGGTCGTGTGCATGAAATTGATGGATCTTCTTTCACGTGGAGGCGACTTGATTCGGTTCCCACCTTTCGGGAAACTGGCACTGCCCTTTTTACGACATGGACGGTCGATGCGGCCCTTTTTGCGACTTGGACGGTCGATGCTTCCCTTTTTGCGACTTGGACGGTCGATGCTGCCCTTTTAGCGACGTGGACGGTCGGTTCTGCCCTTTTTGCGACTTGGACGGTCGGTTCTGCCCTTTTTGCGACGTGGACGGTCGATACTGCCCTTTTAGCGACTTGGACGGTCGGTGCTGCCCTTTTAGCGACGTGGACGGTCGGTTCTGCCCTTTTTGCGACGTGGACGGTCGATGCTGCCCTTTTTGCGACTTGGACGGTCGATGCTGCCCTTTTAGCGACTTGGACGGTCGGTTCTGCCCTTTTTGCGACGTGGACGGTCGATGCTGCCCTTTTTGCGACTTGGACGGTCGATGCTGCCCTTTTAGCGACTTGGACGGTCGGTGCTGCCCTTTTTGCGACTTGGACGGTCGATGTTGCCCTTTTAGCGACTTGGACGGTCGGTTCTGCCCTTTTTGCGACGTGGACGGTCGATGCTGCCCTTTTTGCGACTTGGACGGTCGATGCTGCCCTTTTAGCGACTTGGACGGTCGGTGCTTGATTTGACTTGCTCTGCTTCTTGCAGTGTCAGGGGTAGACTTGACTTGCTCCGCTTCTTGCGGCGTCGAGATTGGATTCTGACTTGCTCCGCTTTTTGCGGTGTCGGAGTGAAAGTTGACTTGTTGATTTTGATTTAGGTTAACATCAGCATCGCTATACTGGAATATGGTACCAGGAGCGAATCATCATCTGTCATTTAGAGGATTTTTCCTCGTTCCCAGTTTAACGACTTAGGGGTCATCTGTTCCCAGTTTAACGACTTAGGGGTCATCTGTTCCTAGTTTAAAGACTTAGGGGTCTATTGGATTGGAGTTTGGGATTTTGGGGTTAGGACAGGCATCAGCGTTGCTAACACTGAAGCATACGTACCAGGAGCAATTCATCATTTGCTTATTCCTGTTGGGGGAGCGATGGCTTAGGAGACAGGTTTAGGTTCCTATCGCCTAAGGCTTTTCAATTTTATAGGCCGTGAGGGTCCCATAAAAGCATTTTCTCCCTACGAGTCGTAAGGATCTCGCAGGTGTATTTTCTCCTTAGGAGTCGTGAGGACTCCTAAGTGTGTTTTCCCTTTATGGGTCATAAGGATCCCACAAAGGTTTGTTCTCCTCATGTATCGTGAGGATACATGAGTGGGTCTTCTCAATGGGGCATCATTCCAAAGGCGGAGACCAGCCGCGTAACTGGTGATTGTGGTGGGGCATGGGTATGACGAGAATTATTTGAGCCCGTGGATTGTATACGGTAGTCAACTTTGGGACTGGCCGTAGGGCTGGAGAATTTTGAGAAATTGGATTTTGGTTGGCGTCTGCATCCCTACACTGGAATATGGTACCAGGAGCAACTCATCATTCGCCGTTTGGGGACTTGGAATTTGGATCTTGTTTGGCATCAGCATTGCTGCACTGGAATAATGCCAGGAGCAACTCATCATTTGCCTTGGGAGGACTTGGGATTTGGGTTTTTGGTCGGCATCAGCACCGCTAACACTGAAGCGAAATGCCAGGAGCGACTCATCATTTGCCGTTGCCCGTTGGGGAAGGATGGCTTAGGAGACAGGTTTGGGTCCCTATCACCTAAGACTTTACAATTTTATGAGCCGTGAGGGTCTCATAAAAACATTTTCTCCCTACGAGTCGAGAGGATCTCGCAAGTGTATGTTCTCCTTAGGAATCGTGAGGATTCCTAAGTGTGTTGCTCCTTTGTGAGTCGTAAGGATCTCACGCAGGGGTTTTCTCCTCACAAGGTCGAGAGGACTTTGCGAGTGTATTCATCTCTTTTCACGAGTTTGTGCCCTTTCGGGTTTTCACAACTCGCCGGTAGTCCCGCTGTTTTTACTCACGGAGCCCTTTCGGGTTTTCATCCGTGCCCGTTTTGCTTGTAGACATACCTTTTTATTTTTCCTCTTTTCTTTTCTTTTTTTTTCTCTTTTTTTTTTCTTCTTTGTTTTTTCCTTCTTTTTTTTTGCCGCTCGTGGGACTTTAAAAGTAGTCTCACCAGCAGAATTTGGGAGAGATAGGGGTCATTTACGCCCGTGGATTGTATACGGTTTTGCAAGATGTATGATCCAGACCGTAGGGCTGATGTGCTCAATTCGCCTGCGACTTAGAGCATTCACGTGTAGTATTTCTTAAGACATCGGCCATTGATGGGTGGCATGGGCCTTTCTCCCTCGGCACTTATTAGTTGGTAGGACCCTCCGTCGAATACTTTCTCGATGACGTATGGTCCTTCCCAGTTTGGCTCGAATTTTCCCTTGGCGTGTCGATTGGGGATGATCGGTCTTCTGAGGACCAACACCAATTCACCTTTCTTGAAAGCGCGGAGACGGGTTACCTTGTCATAGGCCCATGACATTTTGGCTCGGTATAGCTCCAGATTTTGTTGCACCGCGAGCCTCTTTTCTTCGAGGGCATCGAGCTCTTCAAGTCGAAGGAACACGTTTTCCTCCTCCGTCAACTCGTGCTGAAGGGCCATTCTTAAGCTTGGAACTTCGACTTCGAGGGGGAGGACCGCCTCCACTCCGAAGAGCAATGAGTATGGAGTGGACTGTGTTGGAGTACGGTGCGTGGTACGATATGCCCACAACGCCTCGTGAAGTTTGAGATTCCAGTCTCTCTTGTTGGCTGAAGCATTTTTCCTCAGGAGCTTGCATAGATTCTTATTGAAGGCTTCGGCTAGCCCGTTGGCTCTTGGATTATAGATGGAGGAATATCTCCAGTCTATCTTGTGCTGAGTAGCAAACCTTGAGATATTGAAGCTCTTGAAAGAAGGCCCGTTGTCAGAAATGATTCTTCTTGGTGTACCGAAGCGGTATAGAATATTATGCTGGAAGAATATCATAATATCTTTTGTCTTGACTTCTTTTAGCGGGACAGCTTCAGCCCATCTGGAGAAGTAATCTGTCGCGGCCAGTATGAACCGATGGCCTTTGGATGATGGAGGATCAATTGGGCCAACAATGTCGGTGCCCCAGACTTCGAAGGGCCACGACGCCACCGTAGGATACAATGGATTGAGATGCTTGTGAATAAAATCACCGTGAATTTGGCAGATATAACATTTCTTTGCATGCTCTCCGCAATCCCGTATCATGGTGGGCCAGTAATACCCAAGCCGTTTAATTTGCAGTCGCATCTTGGGGCCAGATTGGTGAGCACCGCAAACGCCTGAGTGAACTTCTTTCATGACTTTTTGGGCTTCGGCCGATGACAGGCACCTGAGCCAGAGTTGGTCATATGACCTGCGGTATAACATGTCATTTACAAACACGTATCGGAGAGCTCTTTTCTTCAGCTGAATCCTCGCAGATTTTTCTTCGGGCAGCTTGTCGTATCAGAGGTACTCTATGAAGGGTTCTCTCCAATCGGGCTCATTTTGGATAATCGAAGTTTCTTCGGCAGGACTGCTCTTCTGTTCCGCGCTTTCCTCTTCTCGTAGAGAGACTGGGGGTAGAATTTGTCGGCTCCTGACTGTGATCAGAATTTGGTCCATGTCAGGATCAGCCAGCTCCTTGGCTAAGCGAGCGAGTATGTCGGCTTTTCCGTTCAATGCTCTGGGGATTCTCATTAGTTCAATGTGAGTGAACCGTTTCATGAGTTCCACCACTCGGCCTCTGTACCGAGCTAACTCGGGTTTGTATATCTTATAGTCGCCGCTTACTTGGTTGACGACAAGCTGGGAGTCACCGTAAACCCGTAGCCGACGGATTTCCATTTCTATGGCGAGTTCCAAACCAGCTATCAGGGCTTCATACTCAGCTTCGTTGTTCGTTCGAGGCTCGGTGAGAGCGAAAGAACGCCGTAGGGTTCCCATTGATGGTGTGATAAACACCAATCCTATCCCTGCTTTTATCTCCGGGACGCTTGATTTACTGGAGGTCCTTATTGATGAGGCTCCATCGAAGTAGAGCTCCCAACATGGCTCATCTTCCTCGAGGTGCAGCACTTGTTCGTCGGGTAACTCACAATTTAGCGGCGACCCTTCTGGTATGGGATGAGCAGCGAGAAAGTCTGCAAGAGCTTGCCCTTTTACTGCTTTCTGAGGGGTATAAACTATGTCAAACTCAAGTAGCATGACAGCCCATCTTTCCATTCTGCCGGCTAGGCTTGCTTTGGTCATCAAGTGTTTGAGCGGGTCGACCTTGGAGATCAGCATAACCCGATGAGCGAGCAAATAGTGCCTCAGCCTCTTTACAGCAAATATTAGAGCCAGGCATTGCTTTTCGATTGGGGAATAGTTGTGTTCCGCCCCGACTAGAGTTCGACTGAGGTAGTAGAGGGCATTTTCTTTTCCCTCCTCGTTATTCTGGGCAAGGAGCGCACCGAGTGACTCATCCAGCGCGGCAGTGTAGAGAATCAGCAGTTTATTTGGAATGGGAGCGGCCAGCACTGGAGGGTGCAACAAGTATTGTTTGATGCTTTCGAACGCTGCTTGGCATTCGGCATCCCAGATAAAAGGAGCTCCTTTCTTCATGAGCTTCGAGAAGGGCCTACATCTCCCCGATAAATTTGAGATAAACCTCCGTATATAAGCAAGCTTTCCTTGAAAAGACCTTAGCAGCGTCAGACTCTTCGTAGGGGGCATCTCCATGATGGCCTTTATCTTTGATGGGTCAACTTCGATCCCTCGATGCCGGACTATAAAGCCCAGAAATTTTCCCGATGACACGCCAAAAGCACACTTCAGAGGATTCATCTTCAGATCGTATTCCCTCAGTCTGGTGAGAACGGTCCTAAGATCTTGGATGTGGTCGGCCTTGGCTTTAGTTTTGATGACCAGATCATCAACATAGCATTCAACGACTTTATGGATTAGGTCATCAAAGATATTAGTCATTGCCCTTTGATATGTAGCGCCTGCGTTCTTTAGTCCGAACGGCATCACTTTATAGCAGTATATTCTGATCGGGGTTCGAAATGCTGTGTGCTTCTCATCCTCAGGCGACATCTTGATCTGATTGTATCCAGACGAGCCATCCATAAAGGTGAACAGCTCGTAATTTGAGGTGTCATCGACCATCATTTCCATGACCGGTAGCGGGAAGTCGTCTTTAGGACATGCCTTGTTGAGGTCCCTGAAATCGACACAAACTCGAATCTGCCCATTTTTCTTCTTCACTAGGACTATGCATGCGATCCAGTCCGCATATTTCTCTTCCCTGATGAAGCCGGCGTCGATGAGCTTCTTGGTTTCCTCGATGACTTTTTCTTCTAGTTCCCTTCTCATTCTTCGAGGAGCTTGTTTGACTGGCTTAGCATCAGGAGATATAGCCAGCTTATGCACAGCCACTTCAGGGGAAAGGCCTGGCATTTCTTTGTATGTCCACGCGAAGCAGTCGACGAACTCATGCAGCAGGGCAATTATCTGCGCTTTCATTTCCTCTGACAAGAGCGAGCTGATGTAGGTCAGCCTTGGATTATCGGGCGTTCCTAAGTCAATTTTGGTTAGCTCATCAAAGGTTGCTTGTCCACCATCTTTGAGCTCTTGAGGAGCTTCTTCTGGCTCGGCTATCTCATCATCATCATTTGATCTTTCGCTGGCCTCACCAACATGGATCATGTAGCACGCTTTGGAATCAGGTTGAATGTAGCCTATGCCCCGTCTATCTGGAATTTGTCCATCGATGAGTGCTCGGATCTGGGGCGGATACCATAGCCCTTCGTAAAACTTTGCTTCGGACTCCGTTTGATATAACCGGCATCCGCACTTCTTAAAGTATTCCCGCATCTCGGGCGCATAGTATCTGGATTGAGGACGGCTCTTATGCCTCTCTCATAGGGAAGGCACGCGACAGAAAGATCGTCCGGGTGCACAACGGGGGTTGACCCGTAAAACAGGATGCCCTTCTGTCCATTTTTCCTCCCGGGGACGTAGAAAGTTTTCAGCTGGTCCACGGTGGAGACTGACAACGCATCGAGCTCTTTGCACATCTGGTCCGGCACCCTTGTGACGGCTAGGGACCCTTCTGCGACTTCGAAGGTCTCTCGTAGCTTCGCTTGCTGCATGGGGGGGCAATCTGCACAGTTGTTGCACGGCAGGTCCTCTTCTTCTGACTCTTCAGTGTCACTGCCAAGATGAGGGCGGACTTTGCTGTTAGATGGGCCTTCAGTAACAGATTCGTCCGTATCCCTGCCGAAATGAGGGCGAGTTTTACGGAAGGACGGGCTTCCAGCATCGGACTCATCAGTGTCGCTACCAAAACGGGGGCAAACTTGGGCGTTTTTGCTTTTGAAAGTGATAGCCGGCTCAGATTTGCTTTTGAGTCTTGGGGCCGGTCTGTCCTCAGTCGGTTGTGGCTTAGCATTTAGGTGGTTCATAAATTACCGAGAATCTTCATATCGGACATCATGCACACCGAACGGCTGGATGTCTCCGTCTATGCGTCTTTCTTCGCCATTTTTAGTATACTTCATGCATTGATGGAGAGTTGACGGAATGATGCCGTAATCGTGGAGCCACGGCCGCCCCAAGAGAATCTTATAAGACGTGTCGGCGTCGATCACGTATATCTTAGCTTCAGTTTGCATATCCCCGAATTTGATTGGCAAAGCTATAGACCCCAGAACTTGCTGGCAATTTTGGTTGAAGCCTTGAATGACAATCCTTTCCCTTGACAGGTGTCGGACGTCCATTGACAAACTCTTCAGAGTTCGCAAGTTCATGATGTTCACTGAGGACCCCGGATCAATCAATATGCGATTAATTCGATCTCCGTCGCTGTACCCGGTCACGTAAAACGGCCGATTATGCTCAGCCGTTCCCAGTAGCAAGTCTTCATCCTTAAATGTGACTGCGGCGGCATGCAGAGCGTGCTGGGCTTCTTTCATATTAATTTCCGCAAAGTGAGCCTGATACCGCTCAGGGTTTTGTAGAGCGTGAATGAGAACATCTCTAAGCTCCTTAGATAGGACCAAGGCGTCGTAGATGCTCAGGAGAGACGGAAGCTTCCGGAGATGTGCCAAGACATTATAGTCCACCGAGGAAGGACTTATGTTTTCATCAGCCGGTTCTCTGCCATCTTCTTTGTTAGCGACTTGTTTTTCCTTCCCTTTTGGGGCGTTGCCCTGATTTTGCGGTAGAGCCCTGCCGCTTCTGAGCTGGATTTGATTGGCCTTTGTGGTGAGCTCCTCGTCCTCTTCGGGAAAACAGAGCTCATCCTCGGAGTCGCTGCCAAGATGGATGGCGTAGCAGGTCACTACTGGGATCTCTTCATTGGAGTCTTCTTCTAACTCCTCCAGAATTTCAGCCGCTTGTACAGGGAAGAACTCTTTCAATTGAATCAATGTTCTTTCCCTTTGTTCATATTCTTCGAGGGAATCGATATATTTTTTAATGGTCGATCTCCCTGCAGACTCTTTTTCGCGCCGAGCTGCACTTTTCTTCTTCTTGAGCTTCTTGGATTTTGAGCCTGATGGAGCCGCATTGGCAGCTGGACTGGTAGGCTTCTTCTGCCCTTCCCATTCCGTCCTGGGTTCCTTCCGAAGTAGCTTTATCATCTTCTTCGTCTTATTAGATATGTGCGTACTCCACGGAGGCCGCGATGAGTCCGTTTCATTTCTCAGGGCAGCGGGTTCGGCTGTCTGCTCCCAGAAGGCTTCAGTTTCTGTCTGTATAAAGTTGGTGGTTGCAACTTGATTGTTCACCAACACACTTTTGGACAGTTCGATCTCTCCAGCCTTGTACTGCTTCTCGACCCAATCTTTGAAGATATAGCAATCCTCGATCGCATGGCTCACTACTCGGTGGTACGGGCAATACAGAGGATTGTCGGTCATTTTTGCTTTTTGGGGTCTTTTCGACTCCGGCAATTGGAGGCCGTTGTTCAAGGCATCTTTAAATATCTTGCGGACTTTGTCCCTTCTGAAAGAGTAAACCTTGTTCTTTTTCTCCTCTAGGGAAGGCCCATCTCCTCCCAACAATGGCTTTCGAGACCGGTTAGTTTTGGATTCGGCCGCCCTTCGCTTTTCTTCATTGTCGGACGCATTGAAGACATTGGTACTGCTGGAACTCCCGCTTCTACGGCTGTCGTCCCGCTTGCTTTTCCAAGTTTTGTCTCTCTGAGAGTCCGGCAGGTACTCTTGCTTCGAGCATTCCAGCATTTGGACTTTCTTGGTTAGCTCTTGAAACGTCTTGAGGCCTGCTGTACACAAGAATGGGACCATCCAATTGCTGAGGTTCCCAATGAGAAGGCTGACGGACTGGTCCTGCTCCAGCGGCGGTTCGCACTTGACCGTGAGATTACGCCATCGGGCAATAAAGTCGGTGTTGCTTTCATTCTTCCCCGGCTTGGTCCTCACAAGGTCGGCAATGGAGATTTTATCACTGACGCTCATGAACCTTTGCCGAAACAGGGACTCCATTTGGGCAAAGGTGATGACGGACCCGTCCGGTATACTCGCATACCAGTCGAAGGCGACGTCGGTCAGGCTGTTGACAAACTGACGAAGAAGAAGCGCGTCATTGCCCCCTGTATTTCCGCACGATGCTTTGAAGTGGGCGACGTGCTGATTTGCATTCCCTTTCCATCAAATCTTCCGAACTTAGGAATGACGTAGCCGCTTGGGAACTCAATCAGATCGTACTGCGCGGGGTATGGCCGCCCACTACTGCCGATTTCTTTCTGAGCTTCAGCTTCGGCCACCAATGTTTTAACCTTGCTGGTGACCAAATCCATTATCCGATCCTGTGTTAGCGGGATAGTGCTATCTGGGGCCAAGGCGTCCCCAGAAGCGGAATGTGGCCGGCTTTCATACGGCTCGACCAGTCTTGGTCCCAAAGGAACAGGCATTGGCTGCCTCGGATTGTCATCACCCGGCAGATTAGTAGCGGCCTGTGCCTGATTGGGAGGCGCTCGAATAATTTGAGCCGTAAGCTGCATCACCATGTTCGTTAAGTCGTCAATCTTCGAATAGAGCTTGGCCATCTCTTTATCTTTGTTCCTGAGCTGTTTTCGAAGCTCTTGAAGCAGCTCTTGCTCCGCAGTCCTGGGGCGGAAAGTCGGCTCTTCCTCGCTGTCCGAGCTTGACTCTGCGTGGACCGAGGGGTCTTTCTGCCTATCATCCTCATCGAGAGGGTTTTCTTCATCCAGCGGGGGCGGCTGTTCTTGGGCAGCGGCAACCACATTCAGACTAGATTGGGCTTGGGATGTGGTGGCCCCATCCTTGCTTTTGCTGCAAAGGTTGTCGCTGGGGCGCCCGCCCGCCATATAGATCGTATGGATGATATATCCGGCCGTCTTTCTATCATTGGCAGCTGATTTCACGGATCGCTGTCTTGACCCCCTTGTTTCGGTAGCTGGTAGTCGATTGAAGGCGGCTGGCCTAACCAGGTTCTTGAATGGTGCTGGCGCTTCTTTTCTGGGTTTGCCCCACTGCTTTCGTGCGGCACAGAGTGCTTGATAGACTCTTGAAGAGACAGTGTCATACTTTTTATGTTGGGGCCGGGACACGTCTCTTTGTAGCGCTGTTCGGACCGCTGTCTTCTTGATTCTGGCGGTCATGGTATTTTTCTGAACCCACTTCAGAGGCTCGAAGGAATTGCTGATTCTTACGTCCGACTCAGCTGTCGTCGCGGGGCAACCCTGCACTTGGAACTTCACATGATTCCATTTGGCCGAAGCCTTGGCCCTCTTGTTGGCTCGATACCTGAGCCGCTTCTGCCTTAACTTTTCTGTTCTAAGCATCTGGCAGACTTTGGCTCTTTGGGAAGACGCCGCAGACCGGTTGATGGAGGGCCTTGGAGATACGCTCAATTGTGCATTTGTTAGAGTCATCGCCTGAGCTCGTCCGCAACATTTGATGTTGCCCTTTGTACCGAAGTTCTTGCCCCCAGCTAGAGCGCCAGGGAGTCGTTCAGACACCATCTTAAGTTTCGGTTGTGGTGCCTTGGCGATCACGACATTCGGCCTCTTACCCCTTGAGACCGGCTTGGCCACCTGTTCCGCCGGGATTTCCGCCAGATGAGCGCTTCCGGCAGGGTAAATGATGACGGAGCCAAACTGGCGGGGCGGTTCCTCCCACTGTCGACTGAGGCTTGCGGGGAGAATCACACGAGCGTTGATCTTGACCACGTACGGAATCGGGGTCATGTTGGAAGCTGAATTCGTCTGGGGAGACATTGTCGTCGAAGGTTGATTGCTGCATGGAAAAAAGAACATCATTTCAGTATAGGCAATCGATATGTATATTGATTGAGTTCGTATGAACGTTTAACCCGAAATATGGGAGGAGTGATTGGTCCCACCGGGCGTGCCAGAATCTGTAGGGTGTTTTTCGTCACCCCATTGAGATGGGAATACGCGCGCGCTTGTCAGGCGTACTACAGATTCCCCCTGCCTAGGATAGGCCGGGGTTTAATGATTGTGGGGATCCGAATCTCCGGCAGCCGCGGACTAAGCTGCCGTTAATTACCCCTCGCCTTTGGAGCGAGGGAACCTCCGATTGACGGGTTAGACTGGCCATGCGAACTCAATGTGCAGTGTACGTGTGTTGTTGTTTTGGAGGGGGGTTTGAATATATCGGGAGTCACGCAGAGTTTTTACGGGGGTCCCGCTACCCGGATAGCGGGCTGGGGGTCAAGGGGGCTAGCAGCCCCCTTACGGGGTGCGGGGTAGCGCCCCGTTAGAAATTTTTTTCTAGCAGGGACAGTGTCGTGGAGTATGTGTATGTGTACATTTGTATACATATGTATATATATATAAAAAAAAAGGGAAAAAAGACATCCAAAGGATGCGTGGGGCCAGCGCCTGGGCGCTTGAGCGCAAGCGCGCCACGTGTCGGCACGTGGGCGCTTTGCGCTCGAGCGCAGAGCGCTGGAGCGCAACGCGCCACGTGTCGGCACATGGGCGCTTTGCGCTCGAGCGCAGAGCGCTGGAGCGCAACGCGCCACGTGTCGGCACATGGGCGCTTTGCGCTCGAGCGCAGAGCGCTGGAGCGCAACGTGCCACGTGTCGGCACGTGGGCGACTTGCGCTCGAGCGCTTGCGCTTGAGCGCAAGAGTGCCACGTGTCGGCACGAGGGCGACTTGCGCTCGAGCGCTACGTGTCAGCATGGGGGCGACTTGCGCTCGAGCGCTTGCGCTGGAGCGCAAGCGCGCCACGTGTCGACACCGGGGTGACTTGCGCTCGAGCGCTTGCGCTTGAGAGCAAGAGCGCCACGTGTCGGCACGAGGGCGACTTGCGCTCGAGCGCTTGCGCTGGAGCGCAAGCGCGCCACGTGTCGACACCGGGGTGACTTGCGCTCGAGCGCTTGCGCTTGAGAGCAAGAGCGCCACGTGTCGGCACGAGGGCGACTTGCGCTCGAACGCTTGCGCTTGGGCGCAAGAGCGCCACGTGTCGGCACGAGGGCGACTTGCGCTCGAGCGCTTGCGCTTGGGCGCAAGAGCGCCACGTGTCGGCACGGGGGCGACTTGCGCTCGGGCGCTTGCGCTGGAGCGCATGCGCGCCACGTGTCGACACCGGGGTGACTTGCGCTCGAGCGCTTGCGCTTGAGCGCAAGAGCGCCACGTGTCGGCACGAGGGCGACTTTCGCTCGAGCGCTTGCGCTTGAGCGCAAGCGCGCCACGTGTCGGCACGTGGGCGCTCTGCGCTTGAGCGCCGGCGAGAAAAAGAGGCTTTTAGCCTAAAAAGATTTCCCTGAAGAGAAATCAAAGAGGAGTTGGACTCCTGAGTGTGTTGTTTTTTTTTTGTTAGGTTTAGTGAACGATGTTCTTCTTCCTCCTCCTCTGTTAGCTGGATCTTGAAGATCAAGAGATATGGGATTTCTAAAAATCTCTTCTTTTGGAGATCTAATGGAAGATCTGAGTTCCCCTTTATGGGTTTTGTGGTGAAAAACTAATTTGTTTTATAAAAAGAAGAGTAAAACTCTTGGTTTAATTCAAGAGAAAAGGGAAGGTTTTGGAACCTTGAAGAAGGAGAAAAAATCTCAGATCTGAAAAAAAATTTGAGAGAGAGAGAAAAAGTTGTTGAGATATTTCATTATCCTTGCCTTTATAGGCTACACACTTTACACATAGCCCCTTGGGCTTCACAAAATGGCATTTTGCATATCCCATGGCTCATGTGCCATTTCTTTTTGCACATAAGCCATGGGCTTTACAAAAATTTGGCTTTATGCCTATTTTTCTTACATTTATCCATAAAATAAAATAAAAGAAATACAACAAAATTATTTATTACAAAATTTTTATCTTGGCATGGGGGGAAGGCCGGCCGCTTCATGTTCGAGCTCGACCCGGGCATGGGCCCACTGGATCTGGGCTTGGGCCCACTTGGCTTAGGCTTGACTTTGATTTTGACTTGGTCAACCGGAGTGTAAATTTTTACCCCAACACCAGCGGGCTGCATGGGTCGAGAGTAATGTTCCTTTCATCCGCCATTTTGAACAAGAGGCGACCCTGAGGCAAAAGGAACATGAAGTAGCTTCAAACGAATCTACCCGGTTGCGTTCCCAGGTTGAAGTGAATGCTGCGCAGTTGAAAGCTGTCTTTGACAATCTCCAGCGATGCATTTCGGACAGGTTGACGCTGAGACGGGCGCTTGACTCTGCAGAGCGGGTCGTGCAGGACTGCAAAGTTACCCTGCTAGAAACTGGTGAAAAGCTTTCGTCCTGTCTACGGCAGCGGACTCAAGTTGAGATGGAGTTGGCCGCGGTGGCTGACCACGAGAAGGGATTGAGAGGAGCACGTGAGCAGATGGCTGATTTGTTGAAGACGCCTCCCTCTCAATAACCATCTTTGTACCCCTTTTTACTGTAAGCTTGCGGTTTATGAATAACATGTATTCATTTTGATTCCTTTATGAAATGTATTTTGTATTCACTTAAATTCATGAATAAAAGACATATTTTATCTCATACTATCGTCTTCTTTTCTTTGTCATGCCATTGGCATATGACTTTAGCAAATGTGGCCTGTAGATGATACATAACAGTTCATCTTGAACTCCATGTAGGGTAGCGATGGCTTAGGAAGCAGGTTCAGATCTGCTGCCTAAGACTTTTCAACTTTATGAGCCCTGAGGGTCTCAGAAAGACTTTTCTCTCTACGAGTCGAAAGGATGCCGTAGATGTATTTTCCTTTAGGAATCGTGAGGATTCGTAAGTGCGTTTTCTCTTGAGAGTCGTAAGGATCTCACAAGAGAATTTTCTCCCTTACAAGTCGAACGGACTCATAATTTGTTTGTTCCGTTCTTGTCGATATTCGACTTGGGAGAGTGTGGTCCGTGGATAGTATACAATAGTCCATCTTGGACCTCCTTGCAGGGCAGCGATGGCTTAGGAAGCAGGTTCAGATCTGCCGCCTAAGACTTTTCAATTTTATGAGCCGTGAAGGTCTCATAAAGACTTTACTTCCTATGAGTCGTAAGGATCTCGTGGGTATACTTTTTCCTTAGGAGTCGTGAGGATTCCTAAGTGCGTTTTCTCTTGAGAGTCGTAAGGATCTCACAAGAGAATTTTCTTTTGTGCGAGTTTAGTGGTTCATGGGTTGACTTGTTTTCAGGTCGAAGCATTGCTCCGACGGGGGGTTATTGGCTGACTTGTTTCCGAGTCGGAGCATTGCTCCGACGAGGAGGTCATTGGTTGACTTGTTTCTGAGACGGAGTGTTGTTCCGGCGGGGAGGTCATTGGCTGACTTGCTCCACTTTCTGCGGTGTCGGGGTTGATTTGCTCTGCTTTCTGCGGTGTCGGGGTTGACTTGCTTACGAGTCGAAGCATTGCTCCGACGGGGGTCATTGGCTGACTTGCTCCGCTTTCTGCGTTGTCGGGGTTGACTTGCTCCGTTGTCCGCGGTGTCGGGGTTGACTTGCTCCGCTTTCTGCGGTGTCGGGTTGACTTGCTCCGCTTTCTGTGGTGTCGGGGTTGACTTGCTTCCGAGTCGAAGCATTGCTCCGACGGGGGGTCATTGGCTGACTTGCTCCGCTTTCTGCGGTGTCAGGGTTGACTTGCTCCGCTTTCTGCGGTGTCGGGGTTGACTTGCTTCCGAGTCGAAGCATTGCTCCGACGGGGGGTCATTGGCTGACTTGCTCCGCTTTCTGCGGTGTCGGGTTTGACTTGCTCCGCTTTCTGCGGTGTCGGGGTTGACTCTAGGTTGTCTGTGAACCGTAGAGTCATGGAACCGGAGACTTTGCTATGGCTCCGATCGGTGATGTCGCATCCGTATCCTGCTGGAATGAGGAGGAACACCGTTGTTGGTCTCTAGACTGTAGATGTGGCCGTCGAGATTTAGAACTAGGGACATTGCCATGGCTCCGCTTCGTTGCGACCCTGAGGTCGGTTGTTGACGTTACGTCTGCATCCTGCTGAAGTTGAGAAAAGAACGTCGTGTTAATCTTCTGGGATGCAGATGTTGCCGTCGAGATTTGACTCTCCCTTTGACAGAGTCTGGTAGGGAAATGTGGTTCCCTTTTCATTTATGCCCATGGATTGTATACAGGGGTTAGTATGGACTCACCTATAGGGAAAAAGTTTCATCTCTTTTTTTGTTTCCTTCTGCGATGCTCTATCATTTCAGCTTTTTATATCGCGAAAGTCGCGATTGCCCAATCATTTCGGCTATTTTTCGCGGTGCCCAATCATTTCGGCTATTTTTTACTCGCTGCTTTTTATTGCGAGTTGCCTAATCATTTCGGCTATATATATTTTTTTGTATTTTTGGGTCGCTGATTTTGTTGCGGGTATGGTCCTGAGATCTGATACCAATCTTAGCATCAGCATCGCTGCGACTGGAATGTTGCCAGGAACGAATCATCACTTGCCGTGAAAGGACCTGGAATTTGTTACCGGTTTAGGCATCAGCATCGCTATAACTGGGATATGGTCAGGAGCGAATCATCATTTGCCTTTGTCGATTCGAACGAAAGTGGCTTAGCAAACAGGGTTAAGATCCTGTCGACTAAGGCTTTTGACTTCATGAGCCGTAAGGGTCTCATAAAGGTGTTTCTCCCTACGAATCGTGAGGATCTCGTAGGTGAGTTTTCTCTTTAGGAATCGTAAGAATTCTTAAGTGCGTGTTCTCTTATAAGTCGTAAGGATCTTACAAGAGCGTTTTCTCCTTATAAGTCGAGAGGACTTACAAGTGTCGTTCACCACATTAGGATATTTCGGCCATTGGTGGAATTTGGTGGGAGAGAAGTTTATTTGCGCCCGTGGATTGTATACAAAGTTCAATATTGAACCACTTGTAGGGCGGTCTGGGAAATGTGATGGCTTAAACACAGGTTCAGATCCCTGTAGCTTAAGGCATTTGAATCCTATAAGCCGTGAGGGTCTCATAAGGGAATTCTCCTTACAAGTCGTGAGAATCTCGTATGTGTAATTTCTTCTTAAGAATCGTGAGGATCCCTAAGCGTGTTGCTCTCTTGCGAGTCGTAAGGATCTCACGCGTGTATTTTCTCCTTACAAGGTCGAGAGGACCCTACAAGTGTGCAGAAAGAAAAAAATTACAAGTCTGCGCCCATTCGGGTTTTCATAAACTCGCCGGTAGCCCTATTATTTTTCCTCACGGAGCCCTTTTGGGTTTTCATCCATGCCCATTTTGCTTATGGACAAACCGTTTTTTTTTGTTTTTTTGTTTTTTTTTGCCGCGTTAGCCTAAGGATGTTGCAGTTCGTAGCAGTTTAAGGACGTTACGGTCCATAGCTAGTTTCAGGACATTTCGGTCCGTCGTTAGTTTTAGGGACATTTCGGTCCGTAGCTAGTTTCAGGACATTTCGGTCCTTCTTTGGTTTAGGGACGTTTCGGTCCATAGCTAGTTTCAGGACATTTTGGTTCGTCGTTAGTTTAGGAACGTTTCAGTCTGTAGCTAGTTTCAGGACATTTCAGTCCGTCGTTAGTTTAGGGACGTTTCGGTCCGTAGTAGTTTTCTGCGGCGAAGTTTTGCCGGATAGTGCTTACAGAGTTTGGTACCCAGGAAGACAGCGAGCGGACACAAACATCATCATCTATCATTAACCTAGGCTGTGACTCGTCAGGCATAGTATTTCCTAAGGAATCGGCCGTTTATTGGCCGGAAGGGTCTTTCGCCACGCATATCCATGAGCAAGTAAGCCCCACCTTGGTAGACTTTGTCTATGATGTACGGGCCCTCATAGTTTGGCTCGAATTTCCCCCGTTTGGCACAATTAGGGATCATAGGTCTTTTTACGACTAGCATGAGTTCGCCTTGGCAGAATATTCTCGGCCTAGTCAATCTTTCGTATGAGCGCGTCATCCTTGCTTTGTAAGCCTCCAAGTTTTGCTGCGCCATGAGACAAGTTTCATCGAGGGTGTCGAGCTCCTCAAGTCGAAGATGAGCATTCTCTTCATCCGTTAGCTCGTAATGAACCGCCACTAGTAGAGAGGGTAGCTCTATTTTCAAGGGGAGTACTACTTCCGTGCCGAATACCAATGCATACGGCGTTGTATTCGTGGCCGTTTTGAACGTGGTTCGATACGCCAAGAGAGCTTCATACAGTATCTCGTGCCAGTCCTTTTTATTTCTGGACACCGTTTTCTTTATGATCTTTTTCAAGGTCTTGTTGAAAGCCTCAGCTAGACCGTTAGCTCGGGGATTATAGACTGAAGAGTATCTCCAGTCTATGTTATGTTGTTGTGCGAAGCGGCTGATTCTGTGACTCCTGTAGGCCGGCCCGTTATCGGAGATAATCCGTCGTGGAGTGCCGAACCGATAGATGACCTGTGTCTTGAAGAAATGGAGGATGTTCTCCGTCTTCACTTCTTTTAGCGGTATGGTTTCTTCCCACTTAGAGAAGTAATCAGTTGTCGCCAATATGAACCGATGTCCTTTGGATGACGCTGGTTCGATGGGCCCAATTATATCGGTTTCCCACATTTCGAACGGCCAGCTAGCCACTGTTGAGTGTAGCGGGTTTGGATGCTGGTGGATGAAGTCTCCATGATTTTGGCACGAGTGGCACTATTTCGCGTATTCGAGGCAGTCTTGAATCATCGTGGGCTAATAATAGCCCATCTTTTTGATCTTCAGCTTCATCTTCGGCCCGGCTTGATGAGAACCGCAGAGTCCGTCATAAGTTTCTTGAACAACTCTCCTTGCTTCTTCCGATCCTAGGAATCTCAGCCATAGAGAGTCGAACGATCTCTTATATAGAGTATCATTGACGAAGGAGAAAGACAGAGCTCGTTTCATGAGCTGATGTCTTGACGATGCATCTTCCAGTGTTTGACGGGATTTGAAGTAGTCTATAAAGACTTCTCTCCAATTTTTAGTCTTTTCTTGGTCCTCTATTTGTAGAGCTATTTGCTTGGTCGCTTCCTTTTCTTCAGATGACTCCGGAGATATTTCTGTTGGTGCGAGAACCCGACGGTTTTGTACAATGATCCTTACGACATCGAGGTTTTCGTCAGCCAGTTCTTTAGCGAGTTTGGCTAATACTTCCGCTTTGCTATTTTCTGTACGCGGTATGCTTTCCAGGGTGTAAGAAGGAATTTGAGTTAGTAACTGTTGCACTTTTTTGCCATACTTCACCAACTCTGGTTTGCACGTTTGATAGTCACTGTTTACTTGGCTAACGACCAGTTGGGAGTCTCCGTATATGAGGAGGTTTTCGATTCCCATGTCGACAGCGATCTCAAGACCTGCTATTAAAGCATCATATTCTGCTTCATTGTTTGTCCTCGGCTCTGTTAAGGAAAAGGCAAAGCGCATTATCCCTCCTTGCGGAGTCACGAAGATAAGGCATATCCCAGATTTGATTATAGGGGTGTTGTGCTGTCGCTTCTTCGTGGAAGATGCTCCGTCGAAATAGAGTTCCCATCAGGTATCACTCCTTCCTTTCTCCCCGTTGATCGTGTCAAACATGTGCTCGTCTGGCAGTTCGCAATTTAAAGGTGAGTCGCCAGGTATCGGATGTTCAGCGAGAAAGTTGGCGATGGCTTGGCCTTTCACTGCCTTGAGGGGTCGATAAATTATCGAAAACTCCATCAAGAGGAGGGCCCATTTAACGAGTCGATCTGTTAGTATGGCTCTTGACATCAAATATTTGAGAGGGTCCACTTTTAATATGAGATGGACCTCATACGCCAAAGCATGATGCCGAAGCTTCGTTATCACGAAGATTAATGCCAGGCAGTGTTTTTCGATAGGGGAGTAGTTGTTTTCTGCCCCCAGGAGAACTCGACTCAAATAGTAGAGGGCTCTCTCCTTCCCTTGGTCGTTCTCCTGTGCCCATAGCGTGCCTAAAGAACCTTTAAGGGCAGTTGTGTACAGGATGAGAGGCTTTCCCTTAACTGGAGCGGTCAGTACCGGCAGGCTCTGCAGATATTGTTTGATTTCGTCCAGCGCACTTTGGCATTTATGATTCCAGACGAACGGGGTCCCCTTCTTCATTAGATGGTTGTAGGGACGGTACTTCGCCGGAGAGGTTGACTTAGAGTTTGACACCTGTTTAGGCATCAGTATCGCTACAACTGGGATATTACCAGGAGTGACTCATCATTTGCCCCAGTCGATTTGGACAAAGGTGGCTTAGTAGACAGGGTTAGGATCCTGTCGACTAAGGTTTTTTTGACTTTACGAGCCGTAAGGGTCTCGTAAAGGTATTTCTCTCTACGAGTCGTGAGGATCTCGTAGGTGTATGTTGTCCTTAGAAGTCATGAGGACTCCTAAGTGGTGTTTTCTGTTATAAGTCGTAAGGATCTCATAAGAGTGTTTTCACCTTATAAGTCGAAAGGACCTAAAAGTGTTATTCACCATATGGGGACATTTCTTACCATTTGCATAACTTGGCAAAGAAATATTTATTCGTGCTCCTGGATTGTATACAAGGGTCAATATGGACCGTCTGTAGGGCAATTTGAGAGATATGACGGCTTAAGAACAGGTCTAGATCCCTATAACTTAAGGCTTTTGAATCCTATGAGCCGTGTGGGTCTCACGGGAGGGATTCTCCTCACGAGACGTGAGGATCTCGGAAGTGTATTTATTTTAACGAGGTTGCGCCCTTCCGGGTTTTCACAAACTCGCCGATAGCCCTACTGTTTTTACTCACGAAGCCCTTTCAGGTTTTCATCCGTGCCTATTTCACTTGTGGATGTACCGTTTTTTTTCTTTTAACGAGATTGTGCCTTTCCAGGTTTTCATAGGCTCACCGGCAGTCCTGCTGTTTTTACTCATCCGTGCCCATTTTGCTTGTGGACATACCGTTTTTTCCCCTTTTTTTCTTTTTTTTGAGCGGGGCATTCCACTAGATTGTAGGACATGTTTGTAGGCCCCTTAATATCCTTGCTGTCTTTTGAGAAGAAAGGATCATTCTATATAGAGATTCTTCTGCCAGTGAGGAATATGCCCCATGTGTATATCTTAGGGGGAAACGAGTACCCACGCCGTCACTATTTTGGTGACAGGTTGCTTCAGAGCCGCTTATTTTGTTGAGCGTAGACGACAAACGCCATCTTGTCTCCGCTTTTCACTCGTCATCATCGGATGAGAAAGAGTCTTGAACCATTTGATCCAATCGAGCCATTTTATCCATGAGTTCTTGGAAGGTCGTCGGCTTGAAGAGGGCCATATACGGGAACTCTTTTGAATTTGGGTCAAGAGTGGCTATGAGCATTCCCATGGCTGCAACTTCATCGATGCATTGCTCATATTTGACCAGAGATTTCGCCATCGGATAACATATTGAACCCAAGTCTCACTCGGTCTAACCCTTTCGTTGACCAGCGCCGTCACGGTAGTATGTTCGTTTTCATTAGCGAATCTCTGACAGAAGAGCATATCCATTTCGTTGAAGCTCTTCACGAAATCATTTGGGAGTTCTGCATACCATACGAAGTTGATGCCCGCCAGACCGCTGACGAACTGTCAGAGGAGTAATATGTCATTTCCTCCAGTATTTCTGCACATGGATTTAAATCGTGCAATGTGCTGGCGAGAATTCCCGGTTCCTTTGTATATGTAGAGTCGGAAGTATTATTCTAGCGGATACTGTATTTGATCGTAGCACGCCGGATACGGTCGACCTGTCTTGATTGGCCTATTTGATACTTCACTGGCATAGTGAGTTTTGACTTGCTGAGCGATATATGTGTCCATCTTTTCTTTCAGGAATCATTTCCTCCTCAGCCGTTGATGAGATTTGCAGAGGATTTAAAATGTCATACTTATCTTTAAAACCGACTACCGGCGGTTCATCTTCCAGTGGTTCCGATTGAACCATCATTCCAGCCATATTCTGAATCAGAAGGGCCATCTGGTTCATTTTAGTGGACATTTCTGCCGCTTCTGCATCTCCCTTTTTCAGAGCGCGCTTTAGGAAATTAATATCCGACTCCTTTTCTATTCTTTCTTCGGGTGCGTCCTTGGGATTTTCCTTAGGCGACGGATTAGCATTTGTTGCCGCCTGAGCGAGCATCTCCTGACCGAGCTTGAGGTCAGTGACTAGTAGAAGCTCGAACTTCGTCGTTGGAATCCACCACATAGACTATGTGAACTACCATGCTCCCAGGCTTGGGGTGTTTGGAGTTTTGACCTTTGAAGTTTGCTTCGGGCACTTGAGCTTTATTAGGCTTCTCTTTTTTGTGAAAAGCCGCTTTGGTTTTGGGAGGAACCGCTGTATCAGGATCCGTCTTAGGATTGTTCCCGCAAAAAAAAAAATTCTCCGCAAAAGAGCCCAAGCAATCAAATGGCAGCGATACGTTTAAAGAAAATGCGAACCAGTATTTTCCGGGCTATATTTTGACAAACTCCCGAATGAGAAATAGTTAAATTCTGATGGTATCGAAAGCGACTCGAAAAATCCTTCGATTTGATATATTATGGTCCTCATAATTCATCCGGGATCAAAAGTTATGAAGCATCACGTGCCCACACGTGACCGGGCATCACGTGCCTACACGTGACCGGGCATCACGTGCAGACACGTGACCATTTACAGGCAAAGCCTGTAGACACTGAATAAAATAAATAATTGGAAATAATTAATCAGTGGGGTCACGTGCCAACACGTGATAGACTCTTAAACCCTCTGAAATAATAGAATTAAATTCTAATTAAATAATTAATCGGTGGGGTCACGTGCCAATACGTGATGGGTTCCTGAGACCTCTAAACCAATAGAATTAAATTCTAATTAATTGGTTAATCAGTGGAGTCACGTGCTAACACGTGATTGGCTCTTAAATCTTCTGAACTAATAGAATTAAATTCTAATTAAAGGAAATTAAAAACCCTAATATTTCCCTAGACCTTTCCAAACAAAAAGATTGTGCTCTGTAAAGTGGAGCACCGTTGGATTAAAAATCCTATGGTGATTCAAAATCACCAATTTATAGAAAGATTCTATACAAGGAAAGATTTTCCTGAAATTTTCCAGGAATAACAGATAAAAGATCTTTTGGATTAAAAATCCAATGGTGAATAAAATTCACTGAGTGATCTAAAAGATCATGTTGGTTACAAAATCAATTAAAATCTTTCAATGAAAAATTGACTAAACAAACTAATTCTTTTCTTTCTCCTATAAATAAAAGCCAAGAGGGAAGAAAAAAAGATATAACAACAGAGAGCAAAAAGAAGAGAATTTAATTCTCCAGAGAGAAAAAAAGATTTCCTCAGCAGGGGTTGAGAAAGGGAAAGAGATCATAAGCTCCACAAAACAAAAAGAGAATTTAATTCGCAAACTAAGAGTTTTAACTCTTCTGAATAAGAACTTAGTTCTTCCTTTGGTTGAAGATCTGCAGAAGCAGATCTCCCCATAAGTTGAGAATTTAATTCTCATCGGGGAGATCCTGCCATGCAGATCCAAAACTTATAAGGAGAATCGAGTTTAAAGAATTTAATTCTTCCAAATATATAGGAATTTAATTCCTCTAAACAAAATTAAGGTTTAACCCTACAAAAGAATTTAATTCTTAAAACAAGGAACTTAAAACTCTCCATACATGTAAAGAGATCAGTACCCAACCTGGTTACGTGGTAACACGTGACCCTCAACCTCAATGAGTAGAAAAGAATGATCAAGACTAGGTTACGTGCTCTCACATGACCCTCAAACAGACTCCTCAAAATGAGAAAGAAAAATCTTGGAGGCAATGCCTCACGTGCTCACTGATTTAAATGGAATTTATAGATCAAAAATAATTATAACCGCAATCAAGATCGGCATCGCTTGGTAGCTAGCCGGTGAGTACGGGTCGGTCCACAAGGATGTTATGAATTTCCTAATCGCTCTTACGAGTTAATTCCGATGGGAGCCGGATTGATTTAATCTAAAAATTAAATTAATCTAGATCTAAATCTTGCTAGGGTTAGATCTAGGTTAAGTTTGGAAAGTCAATAAATCTCACCGCTTTCTATACCCATATTAAGATCTTATTAGGAGTTATGGTAATTATTCATAAAAGGGATTAGAACCATCGGGAAGATGTTTCTTCCTCTAGCTTCTTGTCCTTCATTTATCAATCCTTACCCTAAGCTCCATGGAAAACAATCACAACCGGGCCTTTATACTACGGTATCACCGTTACCTCGTGGGTAGAGTGCCGTAGGGAGCAGAATATGTGCATGTATGCATGGAGTCCTATGAATTATATGTGATGGGCAAGAAAGGGGCAAGAGATCTTCATCTCTCAAACCTTCCCCAAATCTAACCCTAACTAGCGAGGAGACTACTCACTCATTAGGGAATTGAAGAACATTTATCTAGGGCAGAGAATAAAAGATCTAACTATCTAACTAGGGCAAGGAATTAAATTTAACTAGGGCAAGAATAGAAATTACCTAGGGCAGAAAATAAATTAAGAACTTACAAATTGATGCTCGCCAAAAAGAATTCTGAATTTTATTAATGAAAGGAGGCATGGAGGCATACAATGATTTGGGCTTCTATTTATAGGACATAGAAAACCCTAAGTTTACAATTGCTGCATGTCTGCATTTACCAAAATACCCCTAGGAAGACCGTTCAAAGCCGCCAAAAGTTTTGGTAAAAATTTCTTCCATCATGGGCTCTAGACGGCCACGGAACCGCGGCCACAGCAGGGGTTGGGCCGCGGTTCCGCGGCCCAATGGGTGTCTTGATGGCTGAAATTTTGTGCTCTATTTCTGGGCCTTTTGGGCTTTTAACTTCTTTGGTTGTTTCTTTAAAATAGCTTCTGGTTCTCTTCCAGATTTTCCAGTGAATAATTGTGGTGGACTTTAACCGTGGCTTCGCGATCTTGGACCTTGCATTGCCTTATACCTTATGAACTGATCTTCATGTAGGCTTGATCAAGATCCTTCTATTTGTTGGTTATAGTCCCATTTTTGCATCGTCTTTTATCTTTTTCACTGTTTTAGATCCAAGAACCTGTATCCTATACTATGTAGCAGACATGGGTCAAAACCACCTGTTTATTTGTAAAATACATAAGAATGGGGAATATAATAATGCAATATTATGATATGAACAAATACCCCCAAACTTATCTTTTACTCGTCCTCGAGCAAACTTAGTTTTATTCTCGACAAAAACCTAACCTCACTTTCGCAGGGAATCGCGATTGCACTGAGCTCGTGCAACAAGCTGTTAAACCTCTAGGTGTCCCTAATAGGAGGAGTGTTGTCTCCTGAGGATTTTCAGCGGATACTACCCACAAAATCCTATCAATTCGGCTCATCGACTTTTATTCTTCAATTAAGTTTTCTAACAAGGAATTCTAATATCGTCAACTCGTAAATTATCCACCCATATTCTTCACACTTCCTCATCATTTAACTTAAGATTATATATGTTCTATAGACTTACTTAGCTTTCGGCATCTCTTAAGTTTTCCTTCTAGGGTTCCATCTCCACTTAGAAATTTTTATCAACTTTACTAAAGATACAAGTTCTATTCTTCACTCCTTTCTCTCATCTAAACTCCAATTACATACCCCTACGTGTGTGTATATATCACCCTTACACTTGGAAATTCAAATCAAGCAATCATACTCTTGTCCATTGTCCAAAGAACTTTTTTAATTGGTGAATTTTTAAATGAATTTTGCTTATACATCCTTCATGCGACCGTTAATACTTCTTGAGGTACCAACAACCGATTATAAGATGTGTTTGCACATTAAAGCGTAATTCCTAGTCTTGCAACACTCAAGACTTTAGCAGTGACTCCCAAACTAGTTGGTGTAAGGCATTAGGTGATGAAGCACCCTCGCTAAATATTTTCTATCTTTTTAGCCTTAAGTAATCACAAAAACCAGTGTTCATTTTTTTCTTTATTCACACTTGTATTTTTTTTTTTTATCATACTAAGGACTTTAGACAAGAGCATTTCAAGGTCTCTTCTACTATCCCAAGTTTCAAGATGCGTGATTGTGCAAATTGTAGGGTATACATTTTCAGAATCTAGACTTAAGCTAGGAATTATTTTTCAAACTTATACTCTACTAAAAATATCAATACTTTTCCTTTGTTTTGACTTAGCCCAAGAAGTGAACTCATAATTTGCCTATTTCTAAATAAACTACAAAGACATATACTTTCTACCGTTAAATTTTAAGAAAGGTTATTTTTAGGATTTTTAATTTACTAAGTCTAAGATCTAATTGTTCCTAGCCAGTTAACCTATTTGTCAAACTTAAGTCAAATACGGCCAAAATTGAATACATTAATTTTTATAATTTTTTTTTAAAATTTTCAATTTTTATGGGTTTTAAAATAAGTATGCAAATGCAAAAATATACACATGAATGCGAAGGAAGAAAGCTTACCGAGCACACCCCCAAACTTAAACTTGACAGTGTCCTCACTGTCATGCCACACCAAGAGGGTCAAAATGTCGGCACTCCCCTGTTTATTTATGTATAAAATATTTTTTTTATTTTTTTTTATTTTTTTTTATTTTTTATTTTTATTATTAAAAGAAAAACAAAATATATATACAACAAGGATCCCCCCAAATTTAAGTAAAACAGCATTAAAGTTCAGAGTTAGGGAGGAGAAAAATCAAACTATACAAGGCCTTACACAGACCAAAAGTTAGCACCAACCATTCAAAAATTCTATCGTGATAATGGTGGGGTTGGTGAAAGAATGGAGTGTAAAGAAAAGAAATAAGAATTACACGAGACCGTGTGGAGATAGAAACGGGATACGGTCTCGGTGGAGGAGAATGGCGGAGGGGAAAAAAATGGTAGTGGTTCTACTACTTCGAGTGGTGGTTGATTAATCACAAAATCCGTATCGTTTAAGAATACGAGTTCGTCGGCGAAAATATCTTCGAAACTTTCGTCGAAGGTCCAATTGAAAATTATCAAACTCAAAATATCGGATTGTGATTCATCAACACTCGGTATCATGAAAGGAAGATTAGAAGAACCAAAGAAAGTGGGAATACGAATTTGAGGGTGGGGATGGAGGGTATAAATTAGCACAATTTATAATGACCGATGTATAAAAAGCGATTGTGCTAATCTATCAACCCGCGGAAAAATGAGATTAAATCCCTCAAGATTCGTGAGCAAACATGGGTCCGTAGAACTTGGTATTGGAGATGAAAGCGTAACGATCTCTTGCAAGGTCGGAACGATAGGAAGGACGAAAGGGAGTGAATTAGGGATAGTCTCATTCTCACCGTAGTAAACTGTCTCGAACTCGAAAGATTCCATCAATGGTTCTAAACGACTGTAAGCAACCGAGTCTGATGGTTCAACTAACTGATCTGAAAATTCAAAGGACTTAAACTCGGGCGGTGAGTCATCAACATCGTCCGAAAAAGTGAAATACTTGTAAGTGTTATCGGCTGTGAGAACTGTGTCAGATTCAAAGGGAAATTTGTCAAGCTCACAGTCTTCAAGCGTGATCTTTTGTGCGGTCGGAACGATGGAAAGGAGGGAGGGTGATATAACAGTTAAAGGTTCAGGAGGATGAATTGGAAAATCCGACACATCAAACAAAAATGGTTCAACATCAATACTCTCCTCAATACTATCCTCATAATTCTCCTCAATATTTAGCTCATCCATGCCATTATCATCAAAATCAAGACGCATATGAAGTTTGCGAGAAACATTTAATGACTCGGGATGATGAATTGGACATAAAATTTCAATCAAATCGACGGGTTCATCATCCAAAATATTCCCGGCGTTTAAATCCTCAATCAAGTGAAAATCGATTTTTTCTGACACCTCATCAAAAGCATGGATATTTATCAATTTAGGTTCTAGAGTGGAGGTGTAAAGGTCAAAAGGATTAGGTGTGGTTTCACTCGAAAGGGATTCTTCACAATCTGGCAAATCAAGCACTACAAAGTCACACAACTCGTTAGATGTTTTATTTTTAACTTGTGAATCATTTGGGACAATCGATGGAAAACCGGAGTTGTGGGCTTCAATTGGGTATGGGTAGGTTTGATTTGAAAAGGTGTAGAACTCACTCGCTCCTCTCAAATTCTCACTCTGTCCAACCCCCTCTTCATACATTGGAAAATTTGGAGCTAGTTGGAAACTAGCTATCGGTGCACTAGGTTGTATAAGGGCGGCTATGGACGCATCCACATTCCTCATCATGTTATTTGTTGCTAAAATATAAGCTTCCAACGACTGTTCCAAACTACACATGGGTTGTGAAGGGGTTTCAGTAAAAGATTCGAAATTGTTTGGATACGTGAAACTCCCAAATGGTTGTGTAGAAGCACTATCTAGTGAAGGTGGGAAAGTCGGGTAGGACTGATAGGAATTGGATGGTTGGACAGGAGTAAGATCAACGTTTGGATAAAAAGGTGAATGGACTTGTTGATCCCTAGAACTGGATGTGTGGAGAGGAGTGAAAGATCGGCTACGAGATTGAGCAATATGCTCCGCAATAGACATCGGTCTAGGAGTTACAACAGAACTAGAAAAAGTGGTATCAACGTACGAAGGTGGTGATGATTGACATGGTTGACACAAAGTGGGTTGCAAAGTCGAACTGTTTCTCCTAGACACTTCTATTTGATCTTTCAAAGAAATTTTGGGCATGGAAGGATCGTCTTTAAATCGACCGAAACAATTGACGTACGAGGCAAAGTTAGGTTCGGGATACCAAAGTACGGAAAGAGATTTGTGATGTGAGGTACCCATGATGTAAGAAGGAGAGGATAAAGAAGGCAGGTGGTGCAAGGTTTTCTTAGCGACAAAAGGTTGCAAGTCTTTAAAGAAAATTTTTCCTTTTTCCTTTTTCTCTTTATTTGGAAATTTTTGCAAAAAAGATTAAAGGTATGCAAAACAGAAAAGATTTCTTGCAATCAATTTTTATGTTAAGCGCGACGCAAAGAATCCTGCACAAGATTTGTTATTTGGAAGGGGGAAGATTTTTTAAAGCGCAAAGAACCCTGCAGGAGATTTTCCAGAAGATATATCGATATTTGCAGAGGAGAGAGAAACGAAGCTTACAGTGCAAATTCCAGAGGCTGACGTCACCTACTCGCGGCGCTTCCGCGGCAAGAGGGTACCTCGGGCGGCGTTTCCGGGGTCACACGGGCGTATCACGTCTTCAGATTTTGCTGACGTCACTATGTTGCCGTGTGTCCGCGGCGGGAGCAAGCTAATGCGGCGGATCCGCTGTCTGGTGGAGGTTTCAGAGCTTGATATTTTTTTTGCTTTTCTGTTTTTGAAATCGCCCTCTGTTGTGATCTCTCGTTTTCTGTTTCGCACTCTAGATTTTTCCAGATCCGTCTCGATTTTAGATCCTGCAAAATTCAAACAAAAAATACCCTTCACAAAATACAAAAATGATAAATTTTTATATTTTTTTGATTTTTCAGTTTTTATGATTTTTTTAATTTTATATTAACCCGAAATTGCAAAAGGGAAATAACACGCCATCCCCGGCAACGGCGCCATTTGATTGATCTCAAAAATATCTAGTAACCGCAATCAAGAACGGCGTCGCTTGGTAGCTAGTCGGTGAGTACGGGTCGGTCCACAGGGATGTTGTGAATTTCCTAATCGCTCTTACGAGTTAATTCCGATGGGAGCCGGATTGATTTAATCTAAAAACTAAATTAATCTAGATCTAAATCTTGCTAGGGTTAGGTCTAGATAAGTTTAGAAAGTCAATAAATCTCACCGCTTTCTATACCCATATTAAGATCTTATTAGGAGTTATGGTAATTATTCATAAAAGGGATTAGAACCATCGGGAAGATGTTTCTTCCTCTAGCTTCTTGTCCTTCCTTTATCAATTCTTACCTTAATCTCCATGGAAAACAATCACAACCGGGCCTTTATACTACGATATCATCGTTACCTCGTGGGTAGAGTGTCGTAGGGAGTGGAATATGTGCATGTATTCATGGAGTCCTATGAATTATATGTGATGGGCAAGAAAGGAGCAAGAGATCTTCATCTCTCAAACCTTCCCCAAATCTAACCCTAACAAGCGAGGAGACTACTCACTCATTAGGGAATTGAAGAACATTTATCTAGGGCAGAGAATAAAAGATCTAACTATCTAACTAGGGCAAGAAATTAAATTTAAGTAGGGCAAGAATAGAAATTACCTAGGGCAGAAAATAAATTAAGAACTTACAAATTGATGCTCGCCAAAAAGAATTCTGAATTTTATTAATGAAAGGAGGTATGGAGGCATACAATGATTTGGGCTTCTATTTATAGGACATAGAAAACCCTAGGTTTACAATTATTGCATGTCTGCATTTACCAAAATACCCCTAGGAAGACCGGTCAAAGCCGCCAAAAGTTTTGGTAAAAATTTCTTCCATCATGGGCTCTGGACGGCCGCGGAACCGCGGCCGCAGCAGGGGTTAGGCCGTGGTTCCGCGGCCCAATGGGTGTCTTGATGGCTGAAATTTTGTGCTCTGTTTCTGGGCCTTTTGGGCTTTTAACTTCTTTGGTTGTTTCTTTAAAATAGCTTCTGGTTCTCTTCCAGATTTTCCAGTGAATAATTGTGGTGGACTTTAACCGTGGCTTCGCGATCTTGGATCTTGCATTGCCTTATACCTTGTGAACTGATCTTCATGTAGGCTTGATCAAGATCCTTCTATTTGTTGGTAGTAGTCCCACTTTTGCATCGTCTTTTATCTTTTTCACTGGTTTAGATCCAAGAACCTGTATCCTGTACTATATAGCAGACATAGGTCAAAACCACCTGTTTATTTGTAAAATACATAAGAATGGGGAATATAATAATGCAATATTATGATATGACCACTCACACGTGACCCTCAAAACTAAAGGGAATAAAGCCAAAGGCAATATTGATTTAGGGCGCCTCACATGTCCCCACGTGACCCCTGACTAACACCTTTTTAAAAGAGTAAATGAGGGAAAACAGAGGAATTAATACTCAATACATGGGCACTATCACGTACCCACACGTGATGATTACAAAGATTAAGTGTTTAACACTTATTGGCAGCTTTTGAGAGTAAAATAAAGGAAGTCTGGCCCGATTCTCTGGCGTCTCACGTGACTCCACGTGACCACCTTATTTCTAGTGTTTAACACTATTTTGAGTGTTCTGTCCCTAGTGTTTAACACTATTTTAAGTGCATCACGTGGGAACACGTGATCGTCAAATATGTGTTAGTATTTAACACTATTTTCAAACCAGTCTTAGCCCAAAATTAGCTAAGTTTTCCAGAGACAAGATCTCCCCTTTGATTGAACCCCAACTATATTCTTCCAAACTTTATCATTTCATGTGACATTCAAAGTAAAGTCCAGAGCTATAATGAATGACTAGTGCTCAGCCAAAGACAAAGTGTTGTCAGAACCCCAAGCCCCTGTTTAGCATTGCTAAATAATGGGGGGCTGAGCCCAGATAAATATTCAACAGTCCAAACAAAGGGCCAACATCTTAAACCTAATTGTACTTAGCCCAACTTTGTCATAAGTCCTCAATTCAGATTTAACTGAGCCCATTTGCTCATAATCTAATTAATTGATCTTAGTCCCAAATTGGACTACAGATTCCCCAACCAATATTGGTTCAAGAGTATATCTCTTCACTCCTTTGATATTTGTCGTTGTAATCCTTCAACATCTTTAGAGAGGTGACGGGTCCCGATAACCAATCATTCCATAGACTGTGGGGTTCTTAAGCCCATGGACTATAATGTCCTTGACCTCGGACTGTGGGGTCCTTAAACTCATGGACTATAATGTCCTTAACCTCGGACTGTAGGGTCCTTAAACTCATGGACCATGATGTCCTTAACCTCGGACTGTGGGGTCCTTAAGCCCATGGACTAAGATGTCCTTAACCTTGGACTGTGGGGTCCTTAAGCCCATGGACTATGATGTCCTTAACCTCGGACTGTGGGGTCGTTAAGCCCATTGACTATGATGTCCTTAACCTTGGACCACCATGTCCCTAAACTGGTAATCGACCGCAATATCCCTAAACTAAACAATAGAGCCCAAATGCTCTCATGTTGGATCTAAATGATCCCGTTAAGTTGATCTTAGTCTAAAATTAGACTAACGTATCCTTAACAAATGTTTAAGTTGATCTTAGTCTCAAATGAGACTAACGTATCCTTAAACCCAACCCTAAACCCAAATCTAAGAAGATACGGATTTGGACTAATCCACGCCCTACGGACGACAACATAAATTAGTCTCCGTATATAATCTATGGGCAACCAAAAAACAAATCAAACACACACGACACGAAGTGACCATCTGGAGCAGGAGAAAGTGGTTACCGCGATGCGGTAGCGTAATTAACTGCAGGGACTTGCGCCTGCAGGGAAGAGCGTCCTCATAATCAAAAACCCCTCGTAAACGAGAGGGAATCTGACGAAGTCTGCTACAACGGCCGCATCTGTCTAAACCTCCGATATACGGTGCCTTAAATCAACTTGGCGTCTTCGGAGAGGTGGACGGGTAGCACCAAATAGCATCTTCCCTCGAAGTTCAGGCCGGACGTCCCAACGTCCCGGTCGCATCTTTCGGCGGAGAACAGATTCTGGCACGCCCGGTGGGACCTCTTCCTCTTTCTACTCAACACTTCGTGTGTCGTGTTCGCGAACGAATTGCGGTTTAATATGGTTGCCCTTGGGTTTGAGGTACTAAGATTTGGTTTTTCTCTCGTGCAGAGTAAAAGAGAACATCAATGGCCTCTAACTGCTCCAGATGCAACTCAACTTCCGTTCCGCCTCATCTGAAGGTGTAACCTATCGGCCCCAAGCGATCTCCCTTTTCACAATGCCGGTGGAGCAGGTAACTCAAGCTACCAACTGGCTATTCTTCGGGACCATGCTCCCACCGATGAACATCAACACCCCTGTACTAGTGCAAGAAGCCCCGAAGAGCTCGGTCTTTAATCGGCTCACAACTACTGCGGCCCCTCTCAATGGGTCATCCGGCTCCAACGTCTCAGTCTTTGACAGACTGAGCCAAAGCTCATTTGGGCCCATGAAGAAGCCCGCGATACCAGAAAGGGTTATCCCTAAGTGGATAGCCATTCCTGCTCATGAAGTCGTCAAGGCGGCTTCTCCTGCCAAAGGGTCGGTCTTCACAAGACTAACTGTTTCATCTCCCGTTTCAGGCGAAATCGTCAAGGCTGCTTCCCCTGCTCGAAAGTCTGCTTTCGTTAGATTGGCTATCCCCACTCAGCGGACATCAGTCTTCAATAGGCTGACAACGACAATTTCTGACCAACACAGGGGGCATGAGGAAGTCATCCCTACAGCTGAGACTATTCCAACTGCAAGACACGCTCGACGTCGCCACTGGCGCCGAGTGAGGAAGGTAGGGGCAATTCCCCTTCCGGACTGACTTCGCCGGCTCTAACGGTGGAGGTTGATGTTGCTGTTCCAACTGGGAACAGGTTTGAACCGCTAAGGAGGGTGCGCAAAAACTCTCCGACTGCCGTGCTGAAGAGATCTCCTCCACCCGTGGGGAATGCCCTAAAGGCGAAGCTAGAGCAGCCCCTCAGCGGCTGTCCTCTAAAATTCACAAGGTCTGGCGACAGGTCCAAGACTCGGTGATTAACCAAGACTACTCCTGCCAACCGAAGAAGATGAAAGTTCGGCAAGAAAAGGACCACCCTATCATACCACAGAAGGTGTCACCTACTTGGGTTCCCGCTGCTACAGACCCCTCAACTTCGACCCCCCACAAAAGGAGAAGGCCGGAGAAAATCCCCGTGTCTACGACGATTCTCAAGGGCGCTGAATCCAACGCCCTAAGTCTTGGGGCATGATGGTGCACACTGTTTATATGGCATCCGGGAAAGAGGATAGCCATATTTCTATGGGCCACCGACCGCTCACACGGTCTGTGACAAAGGCTCAGGAGCAACAGTACAAGCTCCAGGAGATGCTAACGAAGATGGCTGCACTTATGGGACCGAAAGAAAGCCCGGAGACATCCTCGGAGCAACGCCGTGAGCCGGAAACTGATGCTGAATTTCTTTGGAGAATTCTTGAGAAGAAGGACAAAGAGGCCGCGGAACAAGCGGCCAATATAAAACAAATGGCCCATCTGTTCTAAGATATGGTGGGCATGATGATCCAGTCAGACCCTCCAGCCGAAGACCCTCCAGTAATAATTGAAGATGATAAAGGAGAGACATCAAATCCTCTTTCGGCTTGTTTAGCAGCCAAGGAAGAGACCATTTCTAAAACCGTCTTGGATGACTATATCGCTCAAAAGATACAAGCTCATCAGGCGAGCGAAGTGGCCGGCCAAATTGTTAAGACTGGACGACCCTGTCTGGGTTGGTACGACCAAATAAAGTACCCGCCAGGATACACGATCCCTAAATTCCATGTATATAAGGGGACGGGAAATCCACACCAGCACGTTGCTCAATTCAGAGCTTTGTGTAATACTGGAGGTGATGATAAGCTACTGCTTCGCCAATTCGTTGGCAGCTTGTCGGAGACAGCATTCGAGTGGTATTCTGAACTCCCGAATGACTCTGTCAAAACATTTATAGAGATGGAGCTGCTATTTACCTAACGTTTCACGAGCGCTAGCGAACGTACCCCAATCATGGCACTGATCAACACCAGGGTGAAGCCACGCGAAACATGGGTCCAGTACGCAATACGGTGGCGGAATCTATGGTCGAAGTGCGAACAGTGCATCGAAGAAGCGCCTGCAGTAGGCATGTTCGTAGGAACCCTCGATCCGTAGGCAACCATATCCCAATTCATGATGTTCTTCAAGCCGACCACCTTCCAGGCCTTGATTGACAAGATGACCCAAATGGACCAGATGGGCCATAGGCCTTCCTCTTCAAAGACGGAGCCTTGGAATGAAAGGGGCAAAGGGAAAGCAACCTTCATCGCCAACACTCAACAACAACCGAGTGGCCCGAGACTGGTTGTTCGCCAAAGCAACAAGCGGAAATCCCTCGATGAGAAGTTGAGACGTCCTTACTCGTTTTCCCGGGATAAAACAAGGAAACTGTTTGAACTGGCAGTGCGCAATGGGCTCATCACTCTACCGGAGTCGAGACACCCAACACGACCGAACGACGTCAACGATCCTAATTATTGCCCCTACCACCGAGTATTGGGCCATCCGATCGAAGACTGCTACGTCTTCAAAAACTGGGTTGAAGACCAATACCAACAGGGCAAGTTCGCGCTATCCGAAAACTGGAAGGTGGATCCGCCACAGCAGCACACTCCTAAAAGGGTGGACACACCGGGGGCATCGTGCTTTTTTATAGAAGAAGCTCCATGGGAGGTCGCTCTTTCAGCCAAGACGAAAAGAATGCTGAAAGATCTTCACACATGCCCGGCAATCAGGTGGAAAAGCCCGCTAGAGCCTGAGATCATTGAGAGAATGCTAAAACCGCGTCCGATGCCGAGAATTGGTAGCGATGGTCAAAACGCTCAGGCCCAGCCGTCAAAATCTTCGAAGAAAAAGAAGAAGACAAAAATGCCCGCGCAGTTTGATGACAAGCGCACGGATCTGCAAAAGCATATTGACGCGCCGGAGGAATATAACCAGAAGGCGCGAACCCCGGTCACACTCCAAGAATTTCTCAACAATATCCTTGAGAGCGGAGATAACGACAATAACGACGGGGATGGCTCGTCAGAAGAATCTGAGGACTATGTGGCAAGTTACCACATGATCTCTCATTCGGCGTTTACTAACGAAGAAGCTCACTCGGCGATAAAAGACAGCATAAAAGATTTGGGGGCATGATCGAAGCCAAAACCCTTAGAACCGTCTAACGAGATGATCGACTTGCTACTGAACGAAGCCCGTTAGAAAAGCAAAGCCAATCGAGAGTGCGAACTGGCTATATTCGAAAAAGCCAAACGCCGATGACTGGATGAAAAGGTCGAGGCGCCCCAACCGGATCGAAGCATCCCTATCGCCAGCAAAAGCAAGCTTAAAGTAAGGAAACGATTCGCTAGAACCCTGTCAATAGGAATGAAATTGCCCTCTTTCAGAGAGAATTCTCCTAGCGGTATACATCTGGATGAAGCGGACATACATCCAAACTTCTGCTTATACCATCAGAGAATTGCACACCCTACCAAGGAGTGCGTCGCCTTTAAAAACTGGTGGCAGGGATATGTTGCCCACCGACAACACGTTCAACGAGTGAAGTGCAAGGCTCGTCGGGAACAGAAAAGCACGACAGATGAGCGCAAAAGAGCTGCTGGCAACTGTCACATAGTCAACACTAAGGGATCACAAGTTATCATCTTTGGAAGCGACTCTGACGAAGAAATCGCCCTCAGCCCTCTCTTCAAGGAATCCACCTCCGACACAAAAGATGCGAAGATTTGCGAGAAAATCTAGCTGCGTAATCGTACGTTGCCCGAAAAATCTTGGACCTATGAATAAATGACCGAAACGTCGTTAAACCACTACCAACCCGCGCCGTCCCCAGGCTGACGTGGTGTTAAAAAAAAAAGAAACGGTATGTCCACAAGCGAAATGGGCACGGATGAAAACCCGAAAGGGCTCCGTGAGTAAAAACAGCAGGGCTACCGGCGAGTTTTGTGAAAACCCGATAGGGCGCTATCTCGTTAAAAAACACTTGCAAGGTCCTCTCGACCTTGTGAGGAGAAAATGCCTGCGTGAGATCCTTACGACTCACAAGAGAGCAACACACTTAGGGATCCCCACGATTCCTAAGGAGAAATTACACTTACAAGATCCTCACGACTCGTAAGGAGAATTCTCCTTTGAGACCCTCACAGCTCATAGGATTCAAAAGCCTTAAGCTACAGGGATCTGAACATGTTCTTAAGCCATCACAATCTCCAATGCTGCCCTACAAGCGTTTCAATATTGACCCTTGTATATAATCCACGGGCACGAATAAACATTTCCCTAACAGAGCCCCACCAGCGACTAGGGATATACTCGCACGGTGAACAAACCCTTGTAAGTCATCTCGACTTATAAGGAGAAAACACTCTTGTAAGATCCTTACGATTTATAAGAGAACATACACTTAAGAATCCTCACAATTTTTAAGGAGAAAACGCATCTACGGGATCCTCATGACTCGTAGGGAGAAACACCTTTATGAGACCCTTACGGCTCATAAAGTCAAAAGCCTTAGTCGACGGGATCTTAACCCTGTTTGCTAAGCCACCTTTGTTCGAACTGACAAAGGCAAATGATGATTCGCTCCTGGCAATATCCCAGTTGTAGCGATGCTGATGCCTAAATTGGTATCACATTCCAAGCACTTTCACGGAAAATGATGATTCGCTCCCGGCAATATTCCAGTTGTAGCGATACTGATGCTAAGATTGGCATCAGGTTCCAAGTTCTACACTCACGATAAAAATCAGCGAGCCAAAAATGCATATGAAATAGCCGAAATGATGGGGCAAGTTGCAACAAAATTAGCAAGTAAAATATATGCATACAAAATAGCCGAAATGGTTGGGCAACTCGCAATAAAAAGCAGCGAGTAAAAACAAAAATAGCCGAAATGATTGGGCACCGCGAAAATAGCCGAAATGATTGGGCAATCGCGACTTTCGCGATATAAAAGCTGAAATGATAGAGTATCGCGGAAAGAAAACAAAAAATACATATGAAATGAAACTTATGCCCTACAGGTGAGTCCATACTAACCCGTGTATACAATCCATAGGCATAAACAAAAAGGGGACCACATTTCCCCACCAGACCTTGTCAAAGGGGGAGTCAGATCTTGACGACAACACCTGCATCCCAGAAGAACAACAACGGCATTCCTCCTCATTCCAGCAGGATTCAAACGCAACGTCAGCAAAGCGGAGTCACGGCAAAGTCCCTAGTTCCAAATCTCGACGGTTCACAGACAACCTAGAGACCACCTCGACGGCAGATACGACGTCAGCAAAGCGAAGCCACGGCAAAGTCCCTAGTTCCAAATCTCAACGGTTCACAGACAACCTAAAGACCACCTCGACATTCGTCTCGTTACAGCAGACGCAACGTCAGCAAAATGGAGCCACGGCAAAGTCCCTAGTTCCAAGACTCTATGGTCCACAGACAACCTAGAGTCAACCAATGACCTCCCAGCCGGATCAACGCTCCGTCTCGGAAATAAGTCAACCAACCCCAGGGAAATCAGTGTCCTTGGCAACCTCCTCGATTCAGGGAAATCAGCGTCCTTGATGAGAGCATCTCGATTCGCGTCGACCCGCAGAGAAATCAGCGTCTTTACAGGAATACCTCGATTCGTCTCAACCCCAGAGAAATCAGTGTCCTTGGCAACCTTCTCGATTCAGGGAAATCAGCATCCTTGACGAGAGCATCTCGATTCGCGTCGACCCGCAGAGAAATCAGCGTCTTTGCAGGAATACCTCGATTCGTCTCAATCCCAGAGAAATCAGTGTCCTTGGCAACCTCCTTGATTCAGGGAAATCAGCATCCTTGACGAGAGCATCTCAATTCGCGTCGACCCGCAGAAAAATCAGCGTTTTTGCAGGAATACCTCAATTCGTCTCAACCCCAGGGAAATCAGTGTCCTTGGCAACCTCCTCGATTCAGGGAAATGAGCGTCCTTGACTAGAGCATCTCGATTCGCGTCGACCCATAGAGAAATCAGCGTCTTTGCAGGAATATCTCGATTCGTCTCAACCCCAGGGAAATCAGTGTCCTTGGCAACCTCCTCGATTCAGGGAAATCAGCGTCCTTGACGAGAGCATCTCGATTCGCGTCGACCCGCAGAGAAATCAGCGTCTTTGCAGGAATATCTCGATTCGTCTCAACCCCAGGGAAATCAGTGTCCTTGGCAACCCCCTCGATTCAGGGAAATCAGCGTCCTTGATGAGAGCATCTCGATTCACGTCGACCCGCAGAGAAATCAGCGTCTTTGCAGGAATACCTCGATTCGTCTCAACCCCAGGGAAATCGGTATCCTTGGCAACCTCCTCGATTCAGAGAAATCAGCATCCTTGACGAGAGCATCTCGATTCGCGTCGACCCATAGAGAAATCAGCGTCTTTGCAGGAATATCTCGATTCGTCTCAACCCCAGGGAAATCAGCGTCCTTGGCAACCCCCTCGATTCAGGAAAATCAGCGTCCTTAACGAGAGCATCTCGATTCGCGTCGACCCGCAAGGAAATCAGTGTCTTTGCAGGAATACATCGATTCGTCTCAACCCTCAGGGAAATCAGTGTCCTTGGCAAATACCTCAATTCAGGGAAATCAGCGTCCTTGACGAGAGCATCTCGATTCGCGTCGACCCGCAGAGAAATCAGTGTCTTTGCAGGAATATACGACGTCAACAAACGGAGCCACAGCAAAGTCCTTAGTTCCAAGACTCTACGGTTTACAGATAACCTAGAGACTACCTCGGAGCCGTGGCAGAGTCCCTAGTTCCAAGTTTCGATGGCAACATCTATAGCGTAGAGATCACAACAGCGTTCCTCCTCATTCCAGCAGGATTTGAATGCGATAATCAATCTCGGAGCCATGACAGAGTCCCTAGTTCCAAGTCTCGACGGCCACATCTACAGCCTGGAGACCCACAACGGCGTCCCTTCTCGTTCCAACCAGAAACAGATACGACGTCAACAAACGGAGCCATGGCAGAGTCCCTAGTTCCAAGTCTCGACGGCCACATCTACAACAGCCTGGAGACCAACAACAACATTTCTTCTCACTACAATGGAATGCAGACGTGACGTCAACAAGCGACCCCAAGGTCAAAACAAAATGGAGCCATGGCAAAGTCCTTAATTCCAAGTCCCGATGGTTCACCAACAACCTAGAGACTACCTCAACATTCATCTCGATACAGCAGACGCGATGTCACCCCAGCGTTCTTCCTCTAACAAGATTCAGACGCGACACCAACAACAGAGCCATGGTAAAGTCCCTAGTTCCAAGCCTCGACGGTTCACCAACAACCTAAAGACAACCACGACATTCGTCTTGATACAGCAGACACAATGCCAGCAAACAAAGCAAAGACAATATTCCTATCTTCAGGGTCTTGACGGCAACTCATATAAAAGCTGAAAAACTATCGGAGATCATCCCACACCAGCGCGGAGTGGTTATGACTCATCGGGGCTCCCAAACTGAGCCTAATCTCAAATAAAAAGCGACATTGAATATCCCTAACGCTTGCTCTTTCGACGGTAATATTACCTGGAAGATTGCTTGAAGACGTCTTGTCCAGCCCTCGAAAGGATCAGAGACACGACAGTCGCAAGGCTACTCGAACAGCAAGATTGCCTATCGAGGAATATATCAGCCAACGCGACGGTACGACAGACAAAACCCTAGTACCACAGACCCTAATGGACCTCTGTCGTAAAGAGCAGAGGTTAACTGTGACGTTAGGACATTCTTACGAGAACTTCTCGATTCGTCTCGACTCGTGAGGAAATTAGTGTCTTTGCGAGAACTTCTCGATTCGTCTCGACTCGTAGAGAAAAGCTTTAGGCAATGTGCAACAACCCTAATTTTCTTATACTCTTTTTCTATACAAATTTTTAAATTAATTTTTTTTCAAAATCCACTAAAGGGTATTTTAGCCTGAGCACTATAGGTAATTATTTTGTTTTTAATTACAAGCTACAAGAATGTAATAACTCCATTTTTAGTATACAAGAAATTATTTTAAATTTAATGTATATTAGGAGTATTTATTCTTGCTGCTATCATTTTAAGTAATTAAATACCACAATAATTTCAAGAAGGAGCTTGTAGCTCATTGGTAATACCTTGCATTGCTGAACCAAGCCACCAAAGTTCAAATCCCATACCCCACATTATTTTTAATATTTATTTTGTTTTAAATTTTTCTTCAATATCGTGTCTTTTCATCTTCTAAACCCCCATGTACACTTCAAATTCCTAGATCGGTTTTAGAGACCTTTGAAATTCCCATTTACTCTATTTTAATGATTTTTTAATACATTTTTACATTAAAACCTTTCATATGCCCTATTTACTCCAATTTTTAATGATTTTATACATTTTTACATTAAAACCTTTCATATACCCTATTTACTCCAATTTTTAATGATTTTATACATTTTTACATTAAAACCTTTCATATACCCTATTTACTCAACCTTTTAATGATTTTATACATTTTTACATTTTTATTTAAAAACCCTTCACCTATCCTACCCCTAACCTACCCTATAAATACACCCCCTCCTCTCTACCCTCTCATCCCAAAATCCTAAGCCCACTCTCTCAAAATTTTCCAAGAGTTGTGTACTTTGAAAACAAGTTCGCGGCGAAGCTTCGACGAAATTCCGGCGGGAAATTCCGGCGACGTTTTTAGAAACAACCGGCGACGAAGCAACGCCTCGGCAACTCCTTTAGTTCCCCTACACTCCTTAGCATAGATCGAAACCCGTAAGTCCCATTCTTTTCTTCTTTCTATTTCTCTAAAATACGAAACTACAAAACCCGACGGAAATCGGAACAAACCGATTTCCGATTCGGTTTTCTATAAAATCTCACTCATCACCAATTCCATAATGCTTAAACATATTCATGTTGACTACTAATCACATAACAACTAATTTGGACAAAGTTTCTCACATGAAATGATAGCTTTTGCAATATCGTATCCTTTTTCACTTTAATACCATAATGTTTATTTTTTTCACTTCTAATCAATTCAAACATGTCTAAATATCTTTATCATGATTATTAAACTTGTAAAAATCAATTTGAATAAGTTTTCACACATGAAATGATAACCTTTTTAACTTACCGTATTTTTTTCACTTTAATACCATCATATTTCAATTTCACATTTAACCCGTTAACATTGCTATACCATAAAATAGATCACGAGGTAATGACCTACCTCCTCACATACACATATGCAACCATAATACGCTATCTTGAAAACTCCTAATACGATAAAACAAGATTTTATATTAAAATACCATTTCCTTAATAAAACCTTTTATAAAAGTTTAGGTTTGATACATTTGTTTAAACAATATCTTTAATAGGAAAAATACGATAAGTTGTGGACATCGATCGTTTATCTAAATCTGACTTTGTGGTGTCTAGGCAAGTGTGTCTAAGGCAAGTGGTTACTTAATTAGGGCCACTACTTGTAGTGGAGAGCCTCCCACTTACCTAGTACTTACCTGGCCGCAATTGGCGGTGAAGAGGCGATTTGAGGCTTCTAACGACTTGTCGTTTAGACTTTTTAGAAATAGGCTAGTTGGCTTAGGAAACCCTAGAATCTAAAATACGGAAAATTACACTTTGCAAATAAATACCTTTTACTTTATAAAACCGTTTTTTAAAAGATTAGTATTTTACAATCTTTGCAAAGCGCCGCTACAACCCATCTTTGGGAAACCCGTTCGGGATCGTGCGGTTTATCGCGCAACCTCGGGCTAGTAGTGCGAGATTCAGACCTCCGCAAGGAGCATTCGGTCTCGAAAGGTTTAAAATACGACATCTTAAGAAAATGAGATTTTTGGAATATAAAATATTTATTAAAACTATTTTTGTATAAATATATGTATAAATATCTATTTTATTATAATATAAATATTCCACCTTTTTCTAAAGATCACAAGAATAAATTTTACACTAAAATACCATGAACTTCAAATAATCAATATTACAGATAAATACCCTTATTTATAAAACTAGCATATTTTCACTAGAAATGTCACAACATAAAATCCACTCTCATTACAACTCTAAAGACGAACAATAAATACTTGAGGCGTATTTTGAAAAGTATATAAAAGTATTTTTACATAAAACCCCCTTAAGTTTTATAAATTACCCTAAGGACCCTAGCAATTATAAGACTTCGATTCACATTTCTGATTGTCTGACTCGGGTTTAAATCTGATTAATCTGACTTGAATATGATTCAAGTCAATCTATAATCTATAAGATTCTAAGTCAATATGAACACATGAATCCATGAATACAATTATCAACTTATACAACTTGACTGAACCGAACCATGGATATATATTCCTTTTACATGATTCTTGGTATTCCATTTACATGACTCTACGGTTATAACCGTTTCTTGATATCATGGTTTCGGTCAGTCAGTCAATCACTCATACAATCAATACAATTTTACAAGATAACAATACAAACAAGATATCGCGGGGTTTAAGGGGTAGACTGGTACGGAATATGTTAAAGGTGGCACGAGGTGGTCACTTAAGACGTAATTGCATCCATGCCGTTGTTCCGTGGTATTATCGACGGAGCCTTGTACTACAGGTTACCAAGGTCCCCGGTGTAAGTGGGACTCCCCTCGTATACACTGGCATCTTCTGTACCAGGCTACAAACAACAGCGTTAATACAATCTTACAATATTATAATACAACATTAAAAGCTACTCTCTCTCTCTTTCTTACTCTCTGTCTATTTCTCCTTTACCTTTGGGACTTACCAAGCGACCTGTTCGCTGACGACATTCTGTTTCTTTTTTCTTTGAATGTCGTCAGGTGATTTAGACCCAGCGGAGATCGAGCCATCTCAAGAAGACTTGGAGCAGTTTACCGAAGACCCTGCGCTTTAGTTTCATTGTACACTTTTCCTTTCTGTACTTTTCATTTCTGTAATGCCACTGTTTAGGTATCTTTTTATTTCAGTTATATTTCCTTTCATGCATTGTACAAAGAATGTTAATAAATAAAAGTTGCTGTTCTTTTTATCTCTTGTCTCTTGTGTATTTATTTTATATTGCTTAGATACGCTTAGCGTATGTACTTCTGAGTATATACGTAGCGGACCTTGTCGCGTCCCCTTCGCCGTACACTGGGAAGCGGAGCATGACACAATGGGGATAAGGACCTGTTTCCTAAATACTGGGGCCCTGCAAGTCGGTCCAAGATGGACTATTGCATACTATTCACGGGCCACACTCTCTGAAGTCGAATCTCGATAAGGAGGGAAACAACCACTTACGAGTCCTCTCGACTTGTAAGCGGGAAAATTCTCTTATGAGATCCTTACGACTCTCAAGCGAAAACGTACTTAGGAATCCTCACGATTCCTAAGGAGAAAATACACCTATGGGATCCTCTCGACTCGTAGGGAGAAAAGTTTTTATGATACCCCCACGGATCATAAAGTTGAAAAGTCTTAGGCGGCAGATCTGAACCTGTTCCCTGAGCCATCGCTACTCTACAAGGAGGTCAATATGGACTATCTGCGGGCAATACTTGCCAAAGCTACATGACACTGAAATGGAGAAGTTACTCATGAGCATATAAACTATTTCACGCCAGAGTAAAACATAAAGAAATAGAAGGGTGCGGCTCATGAAGCTGAGGGTCTGGAACTATATCCCTTAAGAGTCGAGATTTGAGTCAATAATAAATGACGACGCTTGTGTCCGCCCGTTATCTTCTCAGATCAAGATTCTGAAAATTATATACCAATCCGAAACTGGTCATACGCTATGAATTACTCTGCACTACTTCACCCACGTATATATTTACGTGGGCAAAGTAGTGGGGGGCATTTGTTCCCGCAAAAAAAAAATTCTGCGCAAAAAAGCCCAAGGTATCAAATGGCAGCGATACGTTTAAAGAAAATGCGAACCAGTATTTTCCGGGCTGTATTTTAACAAACTCCTAAATGTGAAACAGCTAAATTCTGATGGTATCGAAAGCGTCTCGAAAAATCCTTCGATTTAATATATTATGAGACTCATAATTCATCCGGGATCAAAAGTTATGAAGCATCACGTGCCCAGACGTGACCCGGCATCACATGCAGACACGTGACCATTTTAAGGCAAAGCCTGTAGGCACTGAATAAAATAAATAATTGAAAATAATTAATCAGTGGGGTCACGTGCCAACACGTGATAAACTCTTAAACACTCTGAAATAATAGAATTAAATTCTAATTAAATAATTAATCAGTAGGGTCACGTGCCAACACGTGATGGGTTCCTGAGTCCTCTAAACTAATAGAATTAAATTCTAATTAATTGGTCGATCGGTGGGGTCACGTGCTAACACGTGATAGGCTCTTAAACCTTCTGAACTAATAGAATTAAATTCTAATTAAGGGAAATTAAAAACCGTAATATTTCCCTAGATCTTTCCAAACAAAAACATTGTGCTCTGTAAAGTGGAGCACCGTTGGATTAAAAATCCAATGGTGATTAAAAATCACCAATTTATAGAAAGATTCTATACAAGAAAGATTTCCCTGAAATTTGCCAGGAATAACAGATAAAAGATCTTTTGGATTAAAAATCCAATGGTGAATAAAATTCACTGAGTGATCTAAAAGATCATGTTGGTTACAAAATCAATTAAAATCTTTCAATGAAAGATTGACTAAACAAACTGATTCTTTTCTTTCTCCTATAAATAAAAACCAAGAGGGAAGAAAAAAAGATATAACAACGGAGAGAAAAAAGAAGAGAATTTAATTCTCCAGAGAGAAAAGAAGATTTCCTCAGAAGAGAAAGAAACTCTAGGTGAGAAAGGGAAAGAGATCATAAGCTCCACAAAAAAAAAAGAGAACTTAATTCTCAAACTAAGAGTTTAACTCTTCTGAATAAGAACTTAGTTCTTCCTTTGGTTGAAGATCTGGAGAAGCAGATCTCCCCATAAGTTGAGAATTTAATTCTCATCGGAGAGATCCTGTCATGCAGATCCAAAACTTAAAGGGAGAATCGAGTGTAAAGAATTTAATTCTTCCAAATATATAGGAATTTAATTTCTCTAAACAAAATTAGGGTTTAACCCTACAAAAGAATTTAATTCTTAAAACAAGAGACTTAAAACTCTCCATGCACGTAAAGAGATCAGTACCCAACCTGGTCATGTGGTAACACGTGACTCTCATCCTCAATGAGTAGAAAAGAACGATCAAGACTAGGTCACGTGCTCCCACGTGACCCTCAAACAGACTCCTCAAAATGAGAAAGAAAAATTTTGGAGGCAATGCCTCACGTGCTCACACGTGACCCTCAAAACTAAAGGGAATAAAGCCAAAGGCAATATTGATTTAGGGCGCCTCATGTGTCCCCACATGACCCCTGACTAACACCTTTTTAAAAGAGTAAATGAGGGAAAACAGAGGAATTAATACTCAATACATGGGCACTATCACGTACCCACACGTGATGACTACAAACATTAAGTGTTTAACACTTATTGGCAGCTTTTGAGAGTAAAATAAAGGAAGTCTGGCCCGATTCTCTGGCGCCTCACGTGACTCCACGTGACCACCTCATTTCTAGTGTTTAACACTATTTTGAGTGTTCTTTTCCTAGTGTTTAACACTATTTTAAGTGCATCACGTCTGAACACGTGATCGTCAAATATGTGTTAGTGTTTAACACTATTTTCAAACCAGTCTTAGCCCAAAATCAGCTAAGTTTTCCAGAGACAAAATCTCCCCTTTGATTGAACCCCAACTATATTCTTCCAAACTTTATCATTTCATGTGACATTTAAATTAAAGTCCAGAGCTATAATGAATGGCTAGTGCTCAGCCAAGGACAAAGTGTTGTCAGAACCCCAAGCCCCTGTTTAGTATTGCTAAATAATGGGGGGCTGAGCCCAGACAAATGTTCAACAGTCCAAACAAAGGGCCAACATCTTAAACCTAATTGGACATAGCCCAACTTGACCATAAGTCCTCAATTCAGATTTAACTGAGCCCATGTGCTCATAATCTAATTAACTGATCTTATTCATAAATTGGACTACAAATCCCCCAACCAATATTGGTTCAAGGGTTCATCTCTACACTCGTTTGATATTTGTCATTGTAATCCTTCAACGTCTTCAGAGAGGTGACGGGTCCCGATAACCAATCATTCCATGGACTGTGGGGTCCTTAAGCCCATGGACTATGATGTCCTTGACCTCGGACTATGGGGTCCTTAAACTCATGGACTATGATGTCCTTAACCTCGGACTGTGGGGTCCTTAAACTCATGGACTATGACGTCCTTAATCTCGGACTGTGGGGTCCTTAAACTCATGGACTATGACGTCCTTAACCTCGGACTGTAGGGTCGTTAAACTCATGGACTATGATGTTCTTAACCTTGCACTGTGGGGTCCTTAAGCCCATGGACTATGATGTCCTTAATCTCGGACTGTGGGGTCTTTAAGCCCAAGGACTATGATGTCCTTAACCTCGGACTGTGGGGTCTTTAAGCCCATGGACTATGAGGTCCTTAACCTTGTACCACCATGTCCCTAAACTGATAATCGACCGCAATATCCCTAAACTAAATAATAAAGCCTAAATGCTCTCTTGTTGGATCTAAATGATCCCATTAAGTTGATCTTAGTCTAAAATTAGACTAACGTATCCTTAACAAAGGTTTAAGTTGATCTTAGTCTCAAATGAGGCTAACGTATCCTTAAACCTAACCACAAACTCAAATCTAAGAAGATACGGATTTGGACTAATCCACGCCCGACGGGTGACAACATAAATTAGTCTCCATATACAATCCACGGGCAACCAAAAAACAAAACAAACACACACGACACGAAGTGACCATCTGAAGAAGGAGAAAGTGGTTACCGTGATGCGGTAGCGTAATTAACTGCAGGGGCATGCGCCTGTAGGGAAGAGCATCCCCACAATAAAAAAAACCCTCGTAAACGAGGGGGAATTTGAAGAAATCTGCTACAACGGCCGCATCTGTCTAAACCTCCGATATACGATGCCATAAATCAACTTGGTATCTTCGGAAAGGTGGACGGATAGCACTAAATAGCATCTGCCCTCGAAGTTCAGGCCGGACGTCCCAACGTCCCGGTCGCGTCTTTCGGCGGAGAACAAGGATGAATCCCCTTGTATCTAAAAGGGGATTTGTCAAAATTTGGCTGATATCTAGGGGAAGAGCCGCGGTTGACGACAGAGACCTTCACCTGCTTCCACACCTTATATATAGATGAGGAAAGTTGTTTTAGGGAGCGAACTTGTTTCTGCTATCGTGGGATCTCCATGGGCTGCGGAGATTTCTTCAATATTGCGGTAGGAGAATTTTGTCTGAACCTTCACAACAGTTTGGAGCTGTTTCCAGTTGGAACAACAACATTCACCACCGGGGTTGAAACAGGACCATATGGAGAACTGCCCCCGGCTCATTTTGTATGATGTCGATAACGACGTTGACCGTTTCTTACGGCCGGGATTTGATTAGCTTCAAGATTTTTCCAAGCATGCCCCCTGTTTCCTTTGAGAGCTTGAATATTCTTCCCCTTGCGTCGACCTTGGTCCTTGGCATGTGCTAGTTATTTGAGGACTGATTCCGTCGGCAAACCTGCTGCTTAGGGAGTCAGCCTGTGGAAGACATACTTCCTCTAAGCTTCCTCCATCAGCGTTGAGGCACCGAGGGTGAGAGGTGGGAGTATCGACCCAAAGAGAAGCCCGTTGATTTCTTGAAGAGCCGGATTGCAGAGATTTGAGGCTGCAAGTGACCCATACTTGACTCCGCCAGATGTGACAGAGCCTGAGTTGCGGTGAGTGAAACCAAACACCATTCTCGGAAAAGACGAAACGCCGGCTTTAGTATCCCATCACCCAAGGGCAACCACAAACATATATATCGCGATTATTTGATCGCGGAAAAACACGACACACGAAGTGTGGAGTGGAAAGAGGAAAAGGTCTCACCAGGCATGCCAGAATCTGTTTATCGCCGAAAGATGCAACCGGGACGTTGGGACGTCCGGCCTGAATTTTGGGGGCAGATGCTATTTGGTTTTATCCATCCACCTCTCCGAAGATACCAAGTTAATTTATGGCACCATATATCAGAGCTTTGGACAGATGCGGCCGTTGTAGCAGATTTCGTCAGATTCCCTCTCGTTTGCGAGGTGTTTTTGATTGTGGGGACGCTCTTCCCTGCATGCGCAAGCCCCTGCAGTTAATTACGCTACCGCGTAGCGATAACCATTTTCTCCTTCTCCAGATGTTCACTTCGTGTCGTGTATATTTGTTTTGTTTTAGGTTGCCTATGGATTGTATATAGAGACTAATTTATGTTGTCGTCCGTAGGGCGTGGATTAGTCCAAATCCGTATTTTCTTAGATTTGGGTTTGGTTGATTTAAGGATCGTTAACCTCGTTTGAGATTAAGATCAATTTAAATGTTTGTTAAGGATACGTTAGTCTAAGATTTAGACTAAGATCCACTTAACAAGGTTTTAAGATCATTTAGATCCAATGAAAGAGCATTTGGGCTCTATCATTTTAGTTTAGGGATGTTACGGTCCATTGGGTTTAAGGACATCATAGTCCATGTTTAAGGACATCATAGTCCATAGAGTTTTAAGAACATCATAATTCATAGAATTTAGTTTAGGGACGTTGTGATCCATTAGGTTTAAGAACATCATAGTCCAAGGAGTTTAAGGACATCATAGTCCATAGAGTTTAGTTTAGGGACGTTGCGGTCCATTGGGTTTATTGATTGTCGAGACCCACCACCTCTCTAAAGACGTTGAAGAATTACAACGACATGTATCAGAGGAATGAAGGGATGTACCCGTGAACCAATGAATTTTCATCATGGACTTGGTAGTCTTGTTTGGCACTAAGGACAATTTAGAAGAAGGCCTATGGGCTCGGTCGATTTGGGGTTTGGCCAACCTTGGGCTTATCCTACTTGATTACTTATTTGGGCTTGATCCCTTTTTTGTTTAACAATGTTGAGCATTGATATGAGCTTTGGTGCTCACCCTTTTTTTGTTTTTTTATTGAGTGTTAAACACTCTTTATGGCACTGGGCTCTATTTACAGAGCGCTCTTTATTTTATTAGCGCCCACGTAAGGGGCATGTGGAGCGCTTGGCGCAACCACTGAGTGCTAAGCACTCTTTATTTCATTAGCGCTCACGTGAGGGGCACGTGGAGCGCTTGGCGCTGAGCGCCAACCACTGAGTGCTAAACACTCTTTAATTTATTAGCGTCCATGTGAGGGGCACATGGAGCGCTTGGCGCTGAGCGCCAACCATTAAGTGCTAAGCACTCTTTATTTTATTAGCGTCCACGTGAGGGACACGTGGAGCGCTTGGCGCTGAGCGCCAACCACTGAGTGCTAAGCACTCTTTATTTTATTAGCGCCCACGTGAGGGGCATGTGGAGCGCTTGGCGCTGAGCGCCAACCACTATGCATTTTTCTGAAGAGTTCGATTCTTTGTTCTCCTCTGGATCTTCAATCCCCGAGAACAAATTCATCCCCTCAAGAATTAAATTCTCATTTGTGGGAGACTTGTCTCATAGATCTCAGATCCAGGAAAAGAACTATATTCTTTTATAAGGGTTAAACCCTCAGGTATGCCGATGAGATACTATGATCTCTATTTACCTTGAAAAAGGTTCTTCTTCTTTCTTCTCTCTTCAAACTCTTTTACTTGCTCTTCTTTTTTGAACTTAAACTTTAGGGGGGGTTCCTCCTTTTTTAGACTTGAAGTCTTGGGTCCTTTATATAGGGGAGGCTGATTTGTTGATTTAGTTAAGAAAATATCTCATTGAGAGATTTCTTAATTGATTTGGGGAGTTTATCCACCGTCGGATCTTTGATCTAAGGACTTCTGTTTTACAGAAGACATTTTTCTTGTTTTTTTAATAAGATTGGGAAAATATTTTCCCATACAGAACTTATTCTGTATCTTGGTGATTTTTAATCACCATTAGATTTTTGATCCAACGGCGCTCTGATTTACAGAGCACAATCTTTCTTGTTTAGAAAGATTTGAGGAGTATTTTCTCAATCAGAATTTAATTCTGGATCTTGGAGATTTTTAATCACCATTGGATCTTTGATCCAATGGTGCTCTGATTTACAGAGCATAATCTTTCTTGTTTAGAAAGATTTGAGGAGTATTTCCTCAGTCAGAATTTAATTCTGTGTCTTGGTGATTTTTAATCACCATTGGATCATTGATCCAACGGTGCTCTGATTTACAGAGCACAATCTTTCTTGTTTAGAAAGATTTGAGGAGTATTTCCTCAATCAGAATTTAATTATGTGTTCTGATGATTTGTAATCTCCGTTGGATCTTTGATCCAAGGGTGGAGAACTTTTAGTTCTGGCGCTGGCGCTCTCGTGCTTTGCACGTGAGGCGCTGCCTCAAAGTTTTTAACTCTGGGCGCTGGCGCTCTCGTGCTTTGCACGTGAGGTGCTGCCTCAGTTCAAATTTTGAACAGAGCCTTGCTCTCTTATTGGGGGAAACAGGGGTGATGGTTGGTCCCGCGGTCATTAGTGTGTTTCACCTAAGATTGTATACGGGTGCTTACTGGGGGTGAGTACACTGGACGGACTCGCCGAGAACTGCTTAGATAGTATTATACATATCGTCAGATAGAAGTTCTCTGGTGACATGAGTACTGATAGTCTGTCGACCTGAGGTCGTCATTTTTCTCGTGTGAGTTCCCTCTGTGCTTTGATTACTACCCTACCACGGCTCTACTGAGTCGTGCAAACAGATTTTAGTTGGGTACAGTCCCTAACCACATGGAGACAGTGAGCGATTGTTGAGGATTCGTCTGCCGATATAGGGAGTCGATACTGTACTGTGTTCGGTTGGCCAACACCATAAGTCCATGGCCAGGGCTGTTGAGAATTACTGATAGTTAGATCAGTAGATTTTCGGATGGTCTTGAGCCACATCAGCACGACTTGTCAGGTTATTAGGGGTCTGATGTTTTCCACACCCTAGACCCAGCATACGATACTCTCAGACGAACAGACCGGACTGTACGGAGATTGTCACGGACATGCTCAGTAAGGGTTCGGATGAGTTTGCTCGTCGGCCTTATTTTCGACAGGTACCTGGGTAACCATTATGTACAGCTAGTGTCACTGACATGCTTGTGGTTAAACCCACTGCTAGCATACTGTCGAGTTTTTAGAGTCCCACATAAAGAGTTTCTCTGCTTCAGGCGAAATGATGTAGAGGTCGTATGGTTATACGTGTAAATTTTCGATCATATATGTGTACTAGCTACACGGATTTTTGTTCGGATGGATAATACTAGCGGGCTTAAGATTAAACTGCATTATTGAATCAAGTATTGATTTAATAATGATCTAGTATTATATGATTGGATTATTTTATCTCTTGGTATTCGTCTTTTTTGTAGTACGAATACGGGTATGTATATACGATGAGAGTATTCTTGTATTTATACTTGAGTGCTTCTAGAAGAGGACACCTCATTATGTGTTAATCTATTTATTGTAAATAGATAATGAGGTGGAGGGAAGACGTGATTTTAAGCATGGTTTGAAGCATAGCTCCTTATTTTATTCATTCATTTGTGCTTGCTATTCAAGCATGGCTAATAGTTATATTGAAAAAGAAATGTTTGATAGTTTTGAGACTTAGCCATTCTTCACATGATTCTAGATTTAGCATTCTCTCCTTTCTTGAGCTCTTCTTCTTTCTCAAACCCTAATTCTCTCATGAGTTGAGAAATATAGGGTTTATGAGATAAACTAATCCAATTAACACACTTTATATCTTCTAAACTATCTACATTAGCAAACTAGGTATTTTAGTTGCCTCACTTTTGAGGTTGGAGCTTGAATCACATACTCTCGGATGGATCATCTTCGACGCGAGGAGGCCGACGACCAAATTCGATCTCGACGAACGAGGAGCTTAAGAAGAGGTTTAGAAGACCTAAACGACTTGTTCATATAGGTATAATCACTTTCATAGTAAATTTGAACCTATGTATGTTTTGCTATCTAGAGTTTATGGTAGTTCTTGGGGTTATAGTCGGTGTTGCCTGCTTGAAAATTGTTTTTTGTAAATTCCGCCTCTCTACAAACCCTGTGGAGTGTGCAACTTCGACCTATAATTCTTGTATAGTCTTAAGTCTATATATCATCTTACCAATAGACTTTTTAATACTCAGAATTCATCTGCCTTCTGGAGAGGTTTACATTATTGTTGGGGTTCCTTTTATGGAAATATCTATTGGATTGTAGGAAATGGTACTCAAATTCTTTTCTGGAAGGATAAATGGGCAGCTGGCTGAGCTCTATCCATCCCTTTTCAACATTGCTTGGAATCAAGATGCTTTACTACATACTCAAGGGTATTATAATCAAGATATGTGGGTTTGGAAACCAGCTTTTAATAAAGTTATGCCTTGTGATGATAGAACTTTTGTACATGATCTGATGGCTAGAATATCTAATTTCTCTGTTACTCCTAACATCACTGATAGTATCAGTTATTCCTTTAGCACTGGTGTCTTCTCTGTTAAAAATTCCTACAATTCTCTTAACTGTAGTAATCAGCATTACCCTTACCATAAGGTTATTTGGCATAATTTTGTTCCTTTAATGTCAAAATTTTCATATGGTTATTGGCTCAGGACAAGATTTTGATAAAAGAAAATCTTATTAAAAAGGGTTGGTATGAAAATGCCGATGGTGTTTTTGATGCTTGCATGATATATTGAGACTTCCACTCATCTTTTCTTCAAATGCAAGATGGCCAAACTTGTTTGGAAGGATTTATCTAGGGCCATCAATATTCATGCAATGCCTGATTCTTTTATTCATGCAATTGATACTTAGAAGAACATCCATATTAACACTAAACTTGTGCATTTGAGAATTCTTTTATCGTTATGCTACCCGTTGGACTATATGGAAGTGTGAAATAATAAGATTTTTAACAATGTTGACTGCTCATACTCATGAACACTTTTCTATATCAATTTTTTAGTTGGGCAGGGGGATTCATGATAAAAAATATAGAGATATCATTCTCTCTTCTTCCGAAATTTCTGAGTCTTCAAATTCTTTATACTGATAATGTGGATAAGATTATTAGTAGGCATTGTGATCCCTTTCTTATAATTTATAGGGTTTCTAAGTCTTCTCCTATTCTCTTTTTCTCAGTATAAGGTTTCTTCCTTGGTTGATATAACCTCTTTGGGTCGGTTTGGATCTGTTTATGCCTTTAGGCTAAATTTTGTGGTTGTCTCCTCTCTCTTACTGTTTCGGCATGATGATATTATATGGTTTTTTTCTTGTTACAGCCAAGGATTTTTTTTCTTCTTTTTATGATGCAGCTGATCCTTCTTAACTTGTACATGATGCCTCCTCATCAACCTATTTTATTTAAAACCTTGCATGGTCTTCTGTTGCTAATTCTTGCATTCAGTATATGCCTTTTGACACTATTTTGTTGTTTGACAAAATTTCTTAGGTCTTGGTTTTTAACAAAACTTCTGTACATTTTAAGGTATTGCTACTTCATCATTATGATTTTGACAATGTGAAGTCAGGATGGGAAGTCAGCTAGAGACTTCTTCTTTCAAGGATTCTGTCGGTTTGGAAAAAAGATGTTACAAGGTTTAATATTCAAATGGCAAAAATGGATCTCTCTTATGTGAAGCTTTGGCTATAAGGTATTCTCATGTCTGTTGAGATATTTGTAGTAAAACTTTCCCTTTTCTTCGTCTCTCTCCCCCTCCCCTTTTCTTCTGTTCTTTTCTATAAATGTTGTTATCTTGTATGGTGTGGCCTATGTTTGGGCGGTGTCTTTTTAGTTTTATTTTTTGTAATAGTTGTAGTAGGTTGTGATTGTTTTTCTGGTTTTAATAAATTTTATGGGACGGACTTCAATCTTGAATCCTGCTCTTTTTTTAATAAATAAAAATAAAAAAACCTCTCTCATTCATTATACATTACCTTTCATATTAAAAAAAAGAAAGAAAAAGAGAAGGTATGCCTTACGAATATATACATAATCCCCTTATATTTTTGTTGTTTTGTATAAATCATAAATTTCTCAATTCTAATATGGTAACTAACTGTATTTATTTAATTTAAATTTAAAAAACTTCGAATATCTTTAGAAATTTTTATATAATGTCCAAATTTAAACAAATTTGCACACGTCTTCAGTATATATATTATTCAAAATATATACACGTGCACGTGCATAAAACCTGATATTTATTGAAGGTTTCAGGACGCTTATATTTTAGAATCACTACTAAAATAGGGGGTTGCCCCTACGGATAACGAAATCCGTAGGGGCAGATTTAGTTTGGCCCTACGGACTAATCCGTAGGGCCATAAGGTTGCCCCTACGGTCTTTACATATTAATTTAAAAATATTAAATCGTAAATTTTTGTTTGTCCCTATGGAGCCGCAAACCAAAAACCTACGAACTTATCCGTAGGGGCATCTAAATAGAGATTTAATTAAAAAGGCACAGATCGATCCCTACGCTGATTATCAAATTATTCTCGATACTCTGCGCGCGAACCCAAAATCCCTAAACCTTCGTTCCCGCCGATCGCCTGTGTGTTTCGTCGCCGTTCTCGTCGTCGCCAGCGCAGGCCGATTCGTCGTCGCCACCGTCTGGTTCTTCCTCATCTCCGTTTTCATCGTCGCCTCCGTTTCGTCGTCGCCACCGATCGATCATCGCCTCCACTGCACAGGTTAGGAAATCTTCAATTAAATAAATTTTTGATTATTTTAGGGCTAGGGTTCATGGTTTGGGTACCGATGAGGCATCGGTTGGGGTTAGCGTTAGGGTTAGGGTTGGGGTTGCGGTTGGGGCTGGGGTTGCGGTTGCGGTTGGGGTTGGGGTTCGGCAGAGGGTTGCGGTTGGGGTTGGGGTTAGGGTTGGGGTTCGGCTGGGGTTGGGGTTGGGGCTGGGGTTACGGTTAGGGTTAGGGTTGGGTTGGGGTTTGGCTGGGGCTGGGGCTGGGGTTAGGGTTAGGGTTGGGGTTCTTAAATTTTAATAAGGTATACTTTCTTTTCTTGTATATAGCTTTTAGATTTTCTGAGATTTTCCTCCGTTCCTTTGTGCTCATGTTGTTTTTGTACTTAGCATCCAAACAATTTACAATCCAATATCTAACAAGTTAACCTTTACCATGTCATTCTATATAACTGATGACTTACTCATCAATTGCATTGGGATCGGGCTGAATCAGTTTAACATCTTAAATAATTTTAGCCGGTCTTTCAGCAACAATGACAATGAACAAGTTTTATTACCAAACCATATTGTTTCGTATAATTAATTTATAGGCTTAATTCTAAGTACAAAAACAAATGTTTTTTTTGTGGGAAAACTGGTCTCAGGGGACGGAGATTTTATTTATGATCTGCTGAGTGCAACTGCATATACAACAGAGACAGCAAAGATGAATACACTTTCAATTTTAGCAAAAGTAATTAAAAATTTAGAGCTTGGGATTGAACTTCCTTGAATGTAACTCTGTTGTATGGTAAATTTCTTATACTTGATTTTGCACCATCTACATTCAATTCGTGCCTATCTTTGTGAGGTTTTACCCAGCGGGTATATCCGATCAGGTTAAATTTGTTAACTCGACAGATAATATTTAGTATGCAGGCTAGTTGAGGATAAGGGTTGCTTCCTGTGTATCAAGACCGGGTTTCTGATACCAGTTATATTTTATTTAAATACTTTGTATTCTATATGACGAGAATATTCAATCGTATGATAACCGATAGAAGCCTTACCCCCGACAGCCGAAACACACACACACAACAAGAATACACAACAAACGCATCATTAGAGAGTGGTTCAAGATGTTCAAGTTAAAACCAATATATGATTCTCGATGATAATATGAAACTTTCATATTCTCATCGATACTCATATATGAAACTAAAAGCGCCACTTAGTCCCCGTCTATCGGTTAACATACGTTCGATGTTCATCGTGACATAGAACTATACGAAGGTTGTTAAATATCGGACGGTATAACTCGATACTAACAACCGTCGTATAGTCTATGTGATGAGGAGATTCAATCGTATGATAACCGATAACTATACGAAGGTTGTTAAATATCGGACGGTATAGCTCGATACTAACAACCGTCGTATAGTCTATATGACGAGAATATTCAATCATATGATAACCGATAGATTTGTCCCGTGTAGACAAATTAGGAATATATAAAGCAAACACCTTCATTCACTTGTGTTTTCATCCGTTTCGAGATATTTAGTCGGTACCTTTCCGCTGGTTCTCTGTGTACAAAAATAGATTAGATGTTCATTTCAACGTTGTTTCACAGCTTTGAAATGATTATTTATTCTATTACAGTGTACTCGGAGAACAGCGGGGAGGTGCTGCCGAAATTTACTCGAAATGGTTGAAAGCGCAAGCGAATGGGTGTTCGCTCTATACATTCTTAATGGGATATAAGCCTTACCCCCGACAGCCGAAACACACACATACTACAAGAATACACAACAAACGCATCATTAGAGAGTGATTCAAGATGTTCAAATTAAAACCAATATATGATACTCGATGATAATATGAAACCTTCATATTCTCATCGATACTCATATATGAAACTAAAAGCGCCATTTAGTCCCCGTCTATCGGTTAACATACGTTCGATGTTCGTCGTGATATAGAACTATACGAAGGTTGTTAAATATCGGACGGTATAGCTCGATACTAACAACCGTCGTATAGTCTATGTGACGAAAAGATTCAATCGTATGATAACCGATAGATTTGTCCCGTGTGGACAAGTTAGGAATGTATAAAGCAAACACCTTCATTCACTTGTGTTTTCATCCGTTTTGAGATATTTCGTCGATAACTTTCCGCTGGTTCTCCGTGTACAAAGATAGATTAGATGTTCATTTCAACGTTGTTTCACAGCTTTGAAATGATTATCTATTCTATTACAGTGTACTCGGAGAACAGCGGGGAGGTGCTGCCGAAATTTACTCGAAACGGTTGAAAGCACAAGCGAATAGGTGTTCGCTCTATACATTCTTAATGGGATAGAAACCTTACCCCCGACAGCCGAAACACACACACACAACAAGAATACACAACAAACACATCATTAGAGAGTGATTCAAGATGTTCAGGTTAAAACCAATATATGATACTCGATAATAATATGAAACCTTCATATTCTCATCGATACTCATATATGAAACTAAAAGCGCCACTTAGTCCCCGTCTATCGGTTAACATACGTTCGATGTTCGTCGTGACATAGAACTATACGAAGGTTGTTAAATATCGGACGGTATAGCTCGATACTAACAACCGTCGTATAGTCTATGTGACGAGAAGATTCAATCGTATGATAACCGATAGATTTGTCCCGTGTGCACAAGTTAGGAATGTATAAAGCAAACACCTTCATTCACTTGTGTTTTCATCCGTTTCGAGATATTTCGTCGGTACCTTTCCGCTGGTTCTCCGTGTACAAAGATAGATTAGATGTTCATTTCAACGGTGTTTCACAGCTTTGAAATGATTATCTATTCTATTACAGTGTACTCGGACAACAGCGGGGAGGTGCTGCCGAAATTTACTCGAAACGGTTGAAAGCACAAGCGAATGGGTGTTCGCTCTATACATTCTTAATGGGATAGAAGCCTTACCCCCGACAGCCGAAACACATACACACAACAAGAATACACAACAAACGCATCATTAGAGAGTGATTCAAGATATTCAAGTTAAAACCAATATATGATACTCGATAATAATATGAAACTTTCATATTCTCATCGATACTCATATATGAAACTAAAAGCGCCACTTAGTCTCCGTCTATCGGTTAACATACATTCGATAATTTATTCTTTTCAACGACAAACGCACACACAAAGCATATACACGGATTTTCTCCTTTGTCAGTAACTATCCAGTTCTTAGATTTCTCAATATAGTCACCATAACCTATAATTTATATGTTATACAGTCTAACATGGCCCATGAGCAAGTCAGAGTTAAGGACTGGATGTATGTGGATTGGCAACAACGTATGCAACCTAAGTTTGTCGCAGGAGTTGCTGCTTTTATTGAATTTGCACGCGCACATAATAAGATCGTGATAGAGAAGATTCTCTGCCCGTGCGATAGATGTAGCAATAAGTACTGGCAGAAGGTAGAATTGGCAGAGCTTCATATCGTAAAATATGGGTTTACTAGACTTTATACAACTTGGAAATATCAAGGGGAAGGAGAAGAACGCAGTAATGCGGCAGAAGAAGAAGGAGAACATGATAATGCGGCAGGAGAAGAAGGAGAAGACGGTAATGCAGCAGAAGGAGAAGACGGTAATTTATTTCCATCAGAAGAAATGGAGGATATGGTAGAGGCTGCCCTAGGTGAATCTATTCGTACCGAAGATGACATTCCTTCCGGTCAAGGACCGCATGCGGATAAATATGAAAATTTCATGAATGATGCCAGAAAACCAATTTATGAGAATGCAAAGTATTCCACCCTCTCATGGTTCGTCCAACTTTTCCAGATTAAGTGCCTAAATGAATGGAGCATCAAGTCATTCACAATGCTTTTTTCGTTCTTGAAAGATTCTATGCCCCCGGGAAATAACGTGACCGACAGCTGGTACGGAGCCCAGAAGATGATGTCTGATTTGGGTCTAAAGTGCGAGAAGATTCAAGCATGTCATAAAAATTACGTGTTGTACCGGAAAGAGAATTCAGATTTGAAAAAGTGTCCAATATGCGGAGAGGCCAGGTATAAGCCGAAAGATTCTGATAAGAAGCCTGATATACCTGTCAAGATAGCACGATATTTTCCCATAACACAGAGGCTACAGAGGCTAATCAGGTGCAAGAAAACAGCCGAGGCAATGATTTGGAATCACCGTGCTCCTCCAAGTGAAGATGGAAAAATGAGTCATCCAAGAGATTCACCAGTATGGAAGGATTTCGATAGGAGGCACGCAATATTTAGTAGCGATCCTCGCAATGTCTGGCTCGGACTGGCTAGTGATGGCTTCTGCCCATTCAATTATATGGCTGGAAGTCACAGCACATGGCCCGTTGTAATGATAATTTATAATCTGTCGTCTTGGTTGGTTATGGACCAATCATACTTTATGATGCCTCTTCTTATCGACGGACCAAACTCACCGGGAAACAATATCGACGTCAATCTCCGACCTTTGATCGAGGAGTTAAAATCTTTGTTCATTGATGGTGTAGAGACATATGATGCAAACACAAATACAACCTTCATACTGCGTGCGGCTTTAATGTGGACAATTAATGACTTTCCTGCGTATGGAATGCTATCAGGTTGGTCCGTACATGGTCACAAAGCATGTCCTTATTGCCATCAACACACAACATCGAAATTCTTGAATTTTAGTAGGAAGGTTTGTTATTGCGGCCATCGACGTTTCCTGCCTCTAGACCACCCCTACAGGTTATACACTGTTCACTTTGATGGTCATCGGGAGCTTCTTGGACCTCCAGCCCCATTGTCCGGAAAGGACGTGACTGCTCAATGGGATGGTTACAATAATGTGACCTTCGGGATGGATCCGACGAAACAGGTCAAACCACCATTTTGGAACAAGTTAAGCATTTTCTTCAAGCTTCCGTACTGGTCAACAAATTTAGTGCGGTATTGTCTGGACGTCATGTATATAGAGAAGGGAGTATCAGAGCACATACTCAACTTGCTTCTTTGTAAAGACGGGAAATCGAAAGACAACCTGAATGCTCGGATGGATCTACAGGAGTGGGGAATAAGAAGTGAATTGCACCCTAGACCGGTAGCGGGTAAACCAGGAAAGTTTGTACTTCCCAATGCCGCTTATCATATGTCACAACCGGAGAAGAAAAGATTGCTGCAGGTGTTGCATGATTTGAAAGTTCCCACGGGTTTCTCAGGATCATTCAGCAAGAAAATAAAAATTGTGAAAGGCAAGATCGATGGGCTGAAAAGTCATGATCACCATGTTATCGTGGAGCACCTTCTTCCATTAGCCCTCAGAACTTCTCTCCCCGAATCGGTTGGTCTAATAATCAACGACCTATGTTATTTTTTCAAAGAGTTGTGTGCTAAAACACTGGAGGTTGTGACGCTGGATAAACTAGAAAATTCTATTGCGTTGATACTTTGCAAGTTTGAGCGTATTTTCCCACCGTCATTCTTCGATATCATAATACACTTGACGGTTCATCTTGCAACTGAGGCTAAGTTAGCCGGACCGGTACAATATCGATGGATGTATCCCGTCGAGAGGTACGTGTAATTTTTCGTTTCACGCAATTTTTAAAATTATTGTTGTCCTGTATGCCCGTATTTATTTATTCAACATATTTTCTTTAGGTACCTCTACACTCTTAAAAAGTACATACGCAATAAAAATCGACCAGAGGGTTCTATCATGCAAGGTTATCTTCTTAATGAAACAACCACATTTTGCTCCCGCTATCTGGACGAGAACATTGAGACGAGACTTAACCGGCCTCGAAGAATTCAAGATGGGCCACATGGTAAAGCCGATTATAAGAGGGTAGACACTATGTTTATCAACAAGATATACCGGTTTATCTTGCTTAACTGCGCATGTCTTGAACAAATTAGAGAGTAAGTTTTTTTTGAATTAATTGTTATATTTGTGTTTGTGTGTATATGAAATGATATAATATTAATGTCACCATTATTTGTCGAAAACAGAATTCATTTTAACGAGATACGTGATGGGCATCCTGATTGGAACGAAGAACGATTGGAAAAATATCATCAGGATAATTTTTGTGATTGGGTCACAGATCATGTAAGTTATTCGAATAACATGTTATTGCTATCAGTTTTAATCTAAACTTATATTGTTCTGTATTTGTCGTAAAATTTGTTTTGTTAGATCCACGATCCGAACTTGTCTGCATCATTTGAGAGTGATTCAAGATATTTAACTCAATTTCCTAGTATGGAGGTTGCATATTATAAAAGATTCGGTGTTCTTGGATACAAATTCGAAGTTAAGGACATAGAAACATCTAGAACCACTCAGAATAGTGGGATTGCGACGGTAGGATCGGACGGTGTGATTTATTATGGGTACTTAAATTGTATACTCGGCATCCACTATCCCGGACGATCAGAACCCTTTTATATATTCCAGTGTACTTGGTACGATACGCGAACCGATACGGATAAGTGGAGAAGCAATCTTGGGACTTGGAAAGATGAATATGGATTGACCAGTGTGAACACACTTCGATTTTACGGTCAGGAAGATCTGTTTATCTTTCCGAACCAAGCGTTCCAAGTATACTAGTCACAGTATTTGAAGCATCCGGGATGGAGTGTCGTATGCCGTTGGAAACCTAGGGATGTCTACGATGTCCTAGAATTCGAGGACAACGATGAGGATGAAGAAGAGAGAAGGCTTAGAGTGCTCCGACCGTCTGTTTCGAAGGACGGGTTGTCTTCGGCCGATCATGAAGTTACGTGGGTTAGAAATGATATCGATGATGAAATCCAAGTAGATATGTTTAATGCGCCCACGAAACGAAAAAGGTTATCAGTAATGTTATATTATTACTTCACATTTTACGATCTATACATATATGGTCAATACTTGTAATGATTGTCTAATGCGTCCACAAACCGTTTATCTAGATTTGATGACGATGACGGGAGCAGCGAGGGGCGGCAGGAGCTCCATCCGCGGCACCGGCAGAGGCAGAGGCAGAGCGGTTCTGCCGCCCGGAGAGCTGCGTAGGGAGCTTCAGAGGGCCGGTCTTGCACCCAGATCGGAGACCCCTTTGGATGCCTCCTTCCGTGTGGACTTTGCCACACCTCCAGGTATATTACACGCATATCCATTTTGAATGTAATATTATAGATATTCATGCATGTTCATGTCAAAATTACTTATATTGTTAATATTTGATTGTCTAGTTGTTGGTGATGCGTCCACATCAGGGACAGAGGCCACTCCCGCACCTCCAGGTATGTTTATATATCATATAGTGCATGTATATTGATTTAGAATGCTATATCATAAATATACACACATTCCTTTTGCTCTTACTTAGATAGTAATTTTTTTTATTATCTAGCAGTAGGTGGTGACACCACCGCACCTGCGGGTATGTTTATATATCCTATAGTGCATGCATATTGATTTAGAATGTTATATTATTGATCTATACATTCTTTTTGCAATTACTTATATAATCTATTTTTAATTGTCTAATTATAGGTGGTGCGTCCACATCTGACGCAGGGGCCACTCCTGCCACTTCCATACCCTCCGCATCGTCTGTAGGTTAGTATGAGTAAATATAAAATATTTATCATTTTACATATCCTCTATAGAATAAATATGAACTTCATGAACTCCTGCCACTTCAATGTTTATTTTCTAGTTGGAGGGGATGCGTTCGCATCCGGGACACCGGCTGTTCCTCACCGGAGGAACTATCGTCCCGCTCGTGCTGCTGTCCGGGCCCAGGATCGTGCTTTAGTCACCGGAGGTATATATCACACTTCAATTTTCGTTTAACCTTGATTTCATAATACAGCTTTGTCTTAATATTGATTGTCTTGATATTTCTTGCAGACGCAGGGCCTCCCCATCCCCAGAGGGGGACTCGAGGCCCGAATCAGTCCCACAGGCTGAGGCCTGACAGAGCTAGGGGGGAGGCAGCATTCCCCCTCTTTTTTACCCCTGATTATCGCTATACCGGTCCTCATGCCGAGAGGTTCGGCCGGTATATGGGGGATGAGAGCCGGCTCGTGAAGAACTATCCACTTCACGTTGAGTGGGGCGACCAGCACCGGCGCTCATTCGCCCTCTTCTTTGATCAGGCTCGGGTATTAATATATATATTTATTTGATTTATCCAATATATTTATTATTAACACTTGTAATCTAATAACAATATTTTTTTTGTATTTTCAGTTGGATTACGATTTTCAGCCTGTACCCGACCATGATCATCCTGGGAGGGTGCTCGACCTTCATGCACTGTACAATGGCCTGATGAAGAACATGCAGACCAAGGTCCGATACAACAGGAATGAGCTGAAGGCCGACTGCTACTCCCTGTGGATGGCGACCTCCGAGGCAGAGAGAGCGGCCCTCCTATCTACTCCGGCCTTTGCTAGAGTCGACGTAGAGATATGGCCTCTATTGTGCGAATATTTCGACTCTCAACGCAAACAGGTATGTATTTTAAATGTAATTCATTGTTTGGTATATAATTTATTTTTTTGTGTTTCTTAATTAGAAAACTAAATGTGAATGTGTTGTGCAGAAACAGGCCACTCAAAATATAGAGAATAGGAAGTCGGCGAAGAGGGGTCGCCCTACTTATACAGGTGGCTCGAGAAATATTACTCGAGCCATGGAGTTATCGGTAAATTACAATAGACCGGCCTTTGTGATATAATGCAATATTAAGAGTTATTTTCTAATATATCTAATATTAAGAGTTATTTTCTAATATTGCAGAGAGCTCAGACCATGGCGCAAGGCGGTACACCGAGCGTGCTGTCCGCATATCTTGCCGTCCACGGCACCTCGACAGATCCCGCCACGGACGAGCTTCGATACCCCGACGTCGCTACCCAGGAGTATTGCGTAAGTGTTAATATTTATTCAACCCCTATTTGAAATTTTAGTTTTGAAAGGTTCAAATTTAAATGATATACTTATATTTTACTGGTTAATGTAGGTGTAGGAGCGGGTGGTTGAGCAGGCCGAGGCATCGGGGATCGATTTTACCGGACAGAGCGATCCGATACTGCTGACCCCAGTCCTGGACGCCGCACACGAAGGACACCACGGAGGTTGGGAGAGAGGCCGGGGACTGGGCCCTAGCAGGGCCCATATGAGGTTGGACTCCACCCCGGCGGTTACTTCCTCCGTCTCCAGTGAGCGACGTTTCCAGCAGGAACTGGAGAGCTTGAAGGCCACCGTTCAGGAGTTGAAGGAGATGCTGGTATGTATACTACTTAATAGTAAAATATTATGTCATATTATAAATAGCAATATATCCAATATTAGTACGCAGCCTGAGCTTATTTGGTTGTAGACTTAGTTTTGATTAATCATACATACATATCTAATTAAAATAAACTACGGTTTTCCAAACTAGATATCCAAACGAGGCCTAAGTCCCTAAGTATACATAGACTGGGGTTTCGAAATAACTTGATAATGATACGAATTCGAATAATACACAGTTCTTACTCGCTTATTACACACGTAGGTCCAGACGCGACAGGGTATATCGGCCGAGCCTCTACATGCATCTCCTTCGGATGCGGCTCCGCAAGCCACTACATCGGTTGCAGTTCCACAGACAGCTCCTATAGCTCCACCGTCCGCTCAGACTCCCGCAGCCGCGGCTCCGCAAGCCACTACCTCGACGGCGGCTGCACAGACCACATCGCCAGCTCCACAGCCTGCTCAGACTCCCGCACGCTCCGCATTGCATGATTTATTGACCGAGGAGCAGGCGCACCAGATTCTGGCGTTTATCAGAGGTGGAGCTGGACCGAGCTAAGGTAGCTTTTTGATTCTTATATTTTAAACATGTATTTATTTATATGATACATATTGTACTACATTTTGGACGATATTGATATTGGTGGTGTTTACGTGTTTATATTGATATCATATTCTGCTTGTTGGTTTCTTTTGTATATTATGCGTGATGTGATTATAAATACTGCGATATATGTTCTGCGTGATAATTAATTTTATATATGATCGATGTATATATTATTGTGCACAGGGCGAGAAAAAAATAGACAGCCCTTTTTTAAAAAAACCCTGATAATATGTACATACGGATTTAATCGTAGGGCCCACTATTGCCCCTACGGATTAATCCGTAGGGCCCAACTATGTACCTACAGATTTATCCGTAGGGGCAAAATATCAGAATACCTGATATTTTGCCCCTACGGATACCTGTGTAGGGGCATTTGTTTGCCCTTATGGATATATACCTACGCACTTATCTGTAGGGCCCACTACTTGGCCCTACGGATAAGTCCGTATGTACACCTAATCTATTTTATAAAACCGTAAATAAAATAAATTTTTTGTCCCTACAGCCTAATCCGTAGGGAAAACTGGACCTACACATAACTCCGTAGGGGCAGTTTTTAGTCCGTAGGGGCAAGTTCAAGGCTTCGACTTGCACCTACGGCGTTTGTACCTACGGAGTATTTTCTTATCCCTACGGATATATCCGTAGGGGTAGTGGTTTGCTCCTACGGATAAATCCGTAGAAGCAACCCTTATTTGTAGTAGTGAATATTTGGAGCAGTTGCTCTGCTTTTTAACTGAAAATAGATTTCACAACCCATTGTAGTTTGCAATATTGTTGTTTTGGCTAAATTTCACTAAACTATTTTAAGCTATATAAATATTAGCATTTACAATCAACTATTTAAGGTTCGTTTATTTCAGGTGCTACATTTAATGGTATTCTTAGCGGAATAAAGTGTAATAAATGAAAACTTGGTGAAAACAACCGCAGGGAGGCCCTGCTTGGGAACGGAGTTGAGTTTTCTAAACTTTGGTTTCATAAAGTTGGCAAAACCAAATTCAAAAATTCTAACTTTGTCTTGTTCGGCAACCATTTTGAAGTTGATATAGCTGCAATTATTTCAGCTCACATGTTTGATATCACTGCATTTATCTCAACTCCAATCTGATCAAAGTTCTGTAAACTCCATTTTTGGAGTTTTGAAACTTGCAAACCATCGCCCTGCCTTCACATAAGAATAGACAACAGTCATCCCAACTCCATATCCGAACAGCGAAGTTTGCTAAAATTCAGTATTTTAAAAAGGGTTATTTACACAAAACACCCTTGAAGTTTACAATGTATTAGCACCCACCAACACCCCAAACAAAAAGTAGACTTATTAGAGCAACGTTTCCCTGTGCTAACCAGTGAAAACCCTTAATAACAATCAAATTCAACTCTAAACAACTCAACTCACCGGTCTAACTTAGATTTCAATATGAACAATGCTGTAATCACTTCATAGGGTACAAGGAAATTTAAGGGTGTTTTATGCAATAAAACCCATTCTAAAACCAAGAATCCAAAACTTTTTCGACCGAAAAATCATTTCATGTGTCAGCCGTATACACACGGATAACAGGGATAAGAAATAGAAGTGTGGGTCCCACATGCCGTCCAAGGCTGTCCGAAACTCTCCCCCCTCCCTCTCTCACCCCCTGCCCGAGTGTTTCACGTCCGGCACACCGAATAATTTCTACCGGATCAGGATCCACTGCTGTATTGATTTCCCAGTGTGCCGATTCATCCCAACCAACAACCACAACTTTCAAAGGAAAAAAAACAAAACCTCATAAGTTTTGTGTTTTACACTGATACTGGCCGTCTCACTCTAGCGGTTAGACGTCACCGCAAACTCCAAGTTGCCGTCGCCGTTGCCGCCCACGCCGTCTCCTCGAAAAGTCCGCCCTCAGAGTCTCCGCAGCAACTGCATACACAATGTGGGGCCCACAAGAAGAGGTCAAAAACCCGACACCAATCAAACGATCCGATCCTCAAGTGGCCCCCACAGCGTCACGTTGGAGAAGATTCCAGAGAGCACACATTTCAAGGAACAGGGATTAAAATAATAATAAATTTTTGATGCAATTGGAGTGGTGGGAAAAGAAAGAGAGAAGAACAATGGAGTACAAAATTGGACCGGTCGTACCGGTCAATGTTTTCAGTGGGTTCACATGAACCGGTATAATGGGACTCTGTGTTATCCGTATCATTCAAGGTTTTCATTTTCGATAACTATCGATGTCCGTATCCACATACGTCAACGGTCATGGGATTCGGATATGGAAACATCTATAATCATACATTATCCATATATGGCGTCGAAAAAACTAAAATCTAATCTGATCAGATGTATTGTTCTTTCCCAATATTCATTTCATATCCCGATCTGATTTGTATCAAATAATATAGATAGTAATTTTCACTTCTAGTAATTTTCCGTATCCGTGATTATGACTATGGGATACGAATATGGTAATACTTACATCCCTTCCATATCCAATCCGTGTATATCCCTGCCCTTGTCTTTCACTTATAAAGCAAACTCACGTGGGACCCATCTCTTTTCTTTTGATAAAAAAATGTTATAGAAAACGAGAAAAAAAACGTCCAGAATTGCCCTCTGTATCAAAAATTCATGCTGACTTTTTCTTATTTTAAAATTTTAAAAGTATTTTATTTCCAAGGCTTCTCTCTTCAATATGAATCCATGCCAACCCTACTTTATTTTAACTTTTCAAAAATTACTTTCTTTTAAAAACTTTCACTCCTTCTAAAATAAATTCATCTATCTTTTTCTATACATGTGATTGCAAACAACTAGTATTTAGAATAGAAATTAAGGGTTTTTTCATATCTCATACCCAAAACTGTTATTTCCATAGTTCAACCTTGAAATTTGTATTTTCATATTTCATTCTAAAACTTTGATATTTCTAAATTTCTCATCAAAAATCCTCTCCATAATTATAACCGGTGGGAGATTTCTAAAATTGATGATACTCACAAGTGGGAATTCCCCAGATCACGACACGTAGCGGATGACGTGTTTCGGGGGCTACGGAGCTGGAATGAGCCCGATGCATTGGAGGCGTTCCTGGGCACCTCGCCTCCAAGGTTGCATCCGGCCTTTCGAAGACCTCCCCGGAATACCTTCCATATTCGTCTAGCAATGAGTCATCATCTCACCTTCGAGCAATCCTACAACCGAACTTTCTCGGCCTCCCGGCTCGTCTCCGAGCTATCTGACAGACCGAGCTTTCTCGGCTTCCTGGATCGTCTCCGAGCCATCTGACAGGCCGAGATTCCTTGGCTTCCCCGATCAATCGAGAGCGCGGAGCCCAAGTGCCTTCGCAACAGCTCCGCGTATCTCGCCAAAGCGAGATATCCACCGCCCCACGTTCCGTGTCCCACGCGGGCACGTTCCCCCATTAATGAGTAAATCCCACCATCAACGCGGACGTAACGAGGGGACGTAACTGACGGCGAGAATCTCGCGCCGGCTCGCTCCACGCAACAACTATATAAACCCCTCTTTCAGACGACTCAGATAACTGGAATTCATCCCAATACGCCGCTACTCTGCTCTTATTCCACGGTACTAACTTGATCGTCGGAGGGTCCTACAGTGCTCACCCACTCTGGGACTTCCTTTGCAAATAGCTCGAAGTCGATACCAACCCATTGAGATCCACACACTTAACCCTCAAATCAAATCTCAGCCGCACAAAACCGTTCGCACGAGATCGACGGAAGAAAACATCTGAGGAAGATAATAACCTCCATCAGTTGGCGCCGTCTGTGGGAAGCACTTCAGAAGCTTCACCACCCATAAACTTGATCTTCTGCCCTCGACCCGATGGCAAGCGACAACCGCGATAATCCCAATACGAACCGCCCCACCCTCCATAACGAAGGCGGGAGCGGTTCTACTCCCCCTCCTAACGTCATCGGCATCTTATCTGCTCGGATCGACAGACTCACAGCTATGGTGGATGCGCTCATCCGCGTTCAAGCAGCGGGCCCTACCCATCAAGCCGCAGTTCCCTATTCTCGGAATAACGACGCCCGCAGAAGAACAGAGGGGCATGCCCAGGCCCTCGGTCTCGCTCAACCTTATCCCAGCGTCACTGAACGCCGGCGTGCCGAATCCGACAACCATGATCCGCATGCGGTGAATGATTCCATGACCCGCTGGGCGACGGACATCTCCACACCCCGATCTCACGGAAGACCAAGTCATCGCTCCGACGCCCGCCGCGCGCTCACTCCCCCAGAGGAAGTGTCGGTTAGTCCGCCTGCTTCCAGACGCGACCGACGCCCCCAACCCCGTCGAGGTCGCGCGAACGGCGAACGTCGGGACTACTCAAGAAGGGTCTCGCCCGAGAATTTAAGAAATGTAATAGAACGGAATCGAAGCCGCACTCTCGCACAGTCCCAGAGCGGGGATAGCCGCCGCTCCGACTGTGCGGAATCCTCGAGGTACCACCACCGGATCGAAGCCCTCGAAAAGGAAATTGAGGGCATACAACGGGATGGCCATATGTTCAGTGAAGGGGCTAAGTACTCTGCTGATTCGCTTACAAAGCCTTTTACAGAAAGGCTACTAGCCGAGCGCGTCTCGTCCAGGAATAAGCCGCCTAAAGTGGCCCTCTTCAACAGGATGTCTGAAAGTGTTTGTTAGCACCACCACTGGGTTTTACTAGTATCAAGCATGCCAATTTAAAAAAATTCGGGATGCTAATCAACACCAACCTAGAATCTAAACTAGATGATTAGGGTTTAACATGATATAACAAAAACTTTACACTAAGAGAAAGAGGCTACAACCTTTGTAAACCGTGTCCTTCTCTTCTCAAGCTCCGTGTAGTAGTCCACGCGACTCCACTAGGCTCCACTTGAAGTTGGATCGAGCTTCCTTTGCGATCTTCGTGCCGAAGATGATCCACCCGAAGCTCCGCTAATCCAACCTATCTCTTCACTAAACTCTTTAGTGAAGGAAACACACTACACCAAAATGCCAATCTAGTGTAGGATGGTGAAGTAGATGTGTTGTTTGCTCACTAGGGTTTTCACAAGCTTAAGGTTTCACAACTTATGTGAGGGATTGAGCTTAGAGGAAGAGGTGAAAAAGATGGGAGAGCTAGAGAGCAAATGAGCTCAAGTGAGAAAAATAACTCAAGTGAAGTGAAAAATGGTGAAGAATGGCTCTCTTATGTTTTCTCACTTATTGAAGCATGAATATAAAACATTACATATAATGCACCATGCTTCAATAGTGCAAAAAAATTAATAAACAAGTATAAAAGCTATGCTTCACCCCCATTCCTCAATTATCTCCTCATTTTCCACCTCATTTCTATTTTTACAAAATAGAAAATCCAACCATGCTTTATATATATATATATATATATATATATATATATATATATATCACACACACACACACACACATATTAATATACATATAAAGATAAGTAAATAATTAGTGAGCTATAATATTAGTTAATATATAATTATATCAAATATAAATATATATTATATTATTAAATCAACACTTTATTTAATAATCCGGTTATATCACATATAATCGACTAATATCATTTATCTGTATATCATATTATCAAATCAACACTTGATCCAATAATCCGGTTATATCACATATAACCTAACTGATATTAAATAACCGCCAGATTAGAATACGATATCACATACTCGTATTCAATCAGGCCCCCGCACATATCAGCATATATGCCTTATTTCGTTTCCCTTGAACTAGGAAACTTCTGTGTGAGACTTTAAAGACTCGTCAATACGCCAGCAGTAGGTGATGATCACATCAGTCACCCACAAGCCGTCAGCGGTACTAGCTGGACGTAACGGCTATACAGATATTGAGCGATTAGAAAATCAACAAGCAAGCTTGTCCAAAATCTCATGAAGCCTATAAGTAACACTTACCGTACAGTCCGGTCTTTTCGTCTGATATGTCGCATATCGAGTCTGGAGATGGAATCGTCAGACCCCAATAACTTGATAAGTCGTGCTGATGTGTGGCCTATAACGGTATGAGAAAATACTAATAACTCTTACCAGTAAATCTCATTAACAACCCTGGTTAGGGACTTCCTGTTATAGCCAATCAAGTATAGCGCAACATCAACTCGCTATACCGGAAGAGACGAAACCCCTCCTATCGCTCATTACCTCTATATGACTCGGGACTGTACTTAAAATCCACCTGTTTGCATGACTCCTTTGAGCCGTGGTAGGGAGGAAATCAAAGCACAGTGGGAACAACACAAGGCATTATGATGATCTCGGGTCTACAGACTAACCTGTACCAGTGTCATCAGAGAATTGCTATCTGATGATAGGTATAGTACCATCTTGGAGTTCTCGGCGAGTCATGTTCGGTGTACCCATTCTCTAATGAGCACCTGTTTACAATCTTTGATGTCAAACACCAATGGATATGGGATCAATCATCGCCCCTACAGGGTCAAGAAACGTACACACTAGTCTACTCTGGAATATCGATACCATGTCTCGATACTCGCTCGACTAGGAATTGTTAAAGGATGTGCTTGTACACTACACAAGTCCTAATAGTATGATCTGCATCATAGTCCTGGTAGTCAAGCCAACATCCTAAGAGCCTTATCAACATGTATATGAGAGACAGTATAATAATATCAGTGAACATGTTAAGATAAAGACAACCAGATAGCATACTATCATATCGCGCAAGAAAGTCCTCTATATATATGTACTGTTAGTTATATGTATGCCCTAGAGGCCATTACTGTACATTGGATGTATATTGTAGTGGATGCTGGGACATATATAGGTAGGACTTTCTTGCTCGACATGATAGTACGCTATCTGGTTGCTCTTTATCTTAACATGTATACTTTCTGTCTCTCTGTTACATGTTGATAAAGCCCTTAGGATGTGTACTCGACTTCCAGGACTATGATGCAGATCATACTAGTGGGGCCTGGGTAGTCCAAGAGTACATCCTTCAATGTTCCTAGTCGTGGGAATATCGAGACGGGGCATCGATATTCCAGAGTAGACAAGCGTATATCTTCTCGACCCATGTGATGGGCGATGGATGATCCCATATCCATTGGTGTTTGACATCAGAGATGGTATGCGGGTGCTCAGTGGAGACTGGGTACACTGAACGGACTCGCCGAGAACTCCCAGATGGTATTATACCTCACGTCAGATGGCAGTTCTCTAGTGACACTGGTATTGCTTAGTCTGTTGACCCGAGATCGTCATAGAGTCTTGTGTGTCTCCCACTGTGCTTTGATTTCCACCCTACCACGACTCTACTGAGTCGTGCAAACAGGTGGTTTTTGGGTACAGTCCCGATTCACATGGAGGCAATGAGCGATAGGAGGGGATTCGTCTCTCCCGGTATTGGGGGTTGATGTTGCGCTATGCTCGACTGGCCATAACAGGAAATCCCTGGCCAGGGTTGCAGTGATATACTGGTAAGAGTTATCAGTAGTTTCACGAATGTTATGGACCTCACGTCGGCATGACTTATCGAGCTATTGGGGTCTGACGTTTACCACCCCTAGGCGAGATATGCGACATATCAGACGAACTGACCGGACTGTACGGTAAGTGTTACTGGATGGATTCACAGGAGTGTGAGCGGGCTTGCTCATTGATCTTCTGATCGCTTAATACCCGGGTGGCCATTACGTTTAGCAGACCGCTTGCGGCTTGTGGGTGTTTGATATGATCATCATCTGCTGCCGGCGTATTGACGAGTCTTTAGAGTCCTACACAGAGGTTTCCTGGCTCAAGCGAAACGAAATAGGAGCGCATATGAGATATGTGAAGGACCGAGAATAATGCGTGTATGTGATACCGTATTCCATTCTCGCGATGAATGTATCGATTGGTTGTATGCGATATAACCTAGTTATCGAATCAAAGATTGATTCGATAAGCCGATACATTGGATATTAGTCGGTTATATGCGATATGACCGGATCGTTAAATCAAGTGTTGATTTAATGATTTAATGTATAATTATATATTTGATATATTACTTTACATTAACTAATATTAGTTCACTTTAAATGGATTTTCTCACTTGAAATACACAAGTTGTATATGTGATATACTTTTGTGCACTTGTTTGTATCATGTTTGATGATACATGCAAACTTGGTTAAGTGTATGATTAAACCATGGTTATGTAATGTTTAGGGTTTTGATTTTATTAACTATTTATTTATTTATTATTCCTTTTTGAAAGATGAAGAGAAATGGTGGCTTTCTTTGTTTGTTATTGAAGCTTCATGAAGCTTTGACTAAGTGACCATTTTGTCTTCATGCTTAACCCTAACCATTCAAACTAACCATAGTTCATTCTCTACACTTGACCATGGTTGATATATGATAAGTATTCATTTTATTTTCTTTTTAAAAGAACACTTATGTCATTATCTTCTTCTTCTTCTCCTTCTTCAACATGAAGAAAGCTTGCCTCCATCAATGGCAACTAGTGAAAAAGAGTGAGAAATCCAATTCTAAAGTGAACCCACTTCCTATTTCTTCATCATCTACCTCTTGCCAAGTAGTATAGGGTGTTTTCTTCACAAGTTTCATGACTTGGTGAAGTGGGAGCTTGATCTTGTGATGCCTCGACGTAGATCATCTTCGGCATCGAAGTCGACGACCTAGCCCGTCCATTTCTCCGATGAAACCGATGCTAGAGTCCGGAATCCGATATGGACAGCGGAGGGACATCATCACGAAGCCTAGGAGGTGGAGGACCGGATCTACAAAGGTTGTAGCCCCTTTCCTTTAGCGTTAAATTCGTTTACTCGCATTGCATCGCCTCATTATCTAGTTAACGATCCGTATTAGGGTTTGTAGGCACATGAAAATTTTGAATTGGACATGTTTGATCTATTGTGAGACCTCATGGGTGTGCATAGGAACCCTACATGTACAAGCATCCACTATATCATATAATAATGGCCTTTAGGGCATACATATTCCTAACAATCTCCCACTTGCACTAAGGCCGGTTATTGTAGTATCTCATACTCAACATCCCAAAAAGTCTCTCGAATTGCATCTGGGGAAGGGCCTTCGTGAGTGGATCCACTGTGTTATCTTTCGTGTCAACTCTCCTGATCTCGATCTCCCGGCGATCTACTATCTCCCTGATCAGGTGATACCGCCTAAGAATATGTCTGAATCTCGGATGGGACCGGGGTTCCTTGGCCAAAGCCACAGCTCCACTGTTATCACAATACACAGGTATTGGATGCTCAATAGATGGAACAACACTAAGTTCAGTTATGAACTTCTTCATCCAGACAGCCTCTTTGGCAGTATCGTTGGCAGCGATATATTCAGCCTCCATCGTCGAGTCTGCTACGGTATCTTACTTGGAACTCTTCCAACATACCGCCCCTCCATTGAGGGTGAAGTCAAAACCCGAGACCGACTTACTGTCGTCCTTATCACTCTGGAAGCTCTAATCGGTAAAAGAATCCACCTGGAGTTCACCGTTACCATACACTAAGAACATCTTTTTAGTCCTTCTTAAATACTTAAGAATGTTCTTCACAGCTGTCCAGTATTTCTCCCCTGGATCTGATTGATACCTACTCACTACACCTAGTAAGTAAGCTACATCTGGTCTGGTTCATAACATCACATATATGATAGACCCGACTGCCGAAGCATAGCGTATCCCTTCCATTCGAGCCCTCTCCAAATCAGTCTTGGGAGACATCTCTTTAGAGAGAGTGATTCCTAAACAAGCGGGTAAATTACCACGCTTAGAATCTTCCATACTAAACCTCTTTAGTATAGTGTCTATATATCTGGATTGGGACAATCCCAATATCCGTTTAGATCTATCTCTATAGATCTTTATCCCCAGGATGTATGAGGCATCACCTAGATCTTTCATGGAGAACTTTTGTGATAAGAAGAGCTTGACCGGGTGTAGCATAGGAACATCGTTTCCTATCAAGAGTATATCATCCACGTACAATACGAGGAAGACAACCTTACTCTCTACAACCTTCTTGTATATACATGGTTCATTTACATTTTTGATGAAGTCAAACTCTTTGATAGCTCCATCAAAACAGATGTTCCAGCTCCGCAATGTCTACTTTAATCCGTAGATGGATTTAAGCAGCTCGCACACCTTTCCGCTGCTCCCACTGTCTACGAAGCCCTCTGGCTGTGTCATGTACACGCTCTCTTCTAAATTATCATTTAGAAAAGCGGCCTTGACGTCCATCTGCCAGATTTCATAGTCATGGTATGCAGCAATGGCAAGTAGGATCCTGATATATTTAAGCATAGCGACAGGAGAAAAGGTTTCATCATAGTCGACACCAGGTCATTGACGAAAATCTTTTGCTACAAGTCTAGCTTTGAAAGTCTCAAATTTTCCATCTACACCAATTTTCTTCTTAAAGATCCACTTGCTCCCGATGGGTTTTATCCCTTCAGATGCAACTTCCAAAGTCCATACTTTGTTGGTGTACATGGATTCCATCTCGGATCGCATAGGATCCAGCCATTTCACAGAGTCTCCACTTGTGACGGCCTACTTGAAACTAGTTGGGCCATCATCTTCCATGATGCAATCTTCTCTCCCACCGTCTATGAGAAAACCGTAGTATCTCTCAGGTGGATGAGAAAACCTACTAGATCTGCGGAGTGGCTGAGATTCATTGGGTACTATTGGATCCTCCAGTTCTACCAAATCGTCAGTAATAGTTTGTGTAGCTGGAACTTCTTTCAGTTCTACCTCATTGCCACTAATTTCTTTTACAAGAAATTTCTTTTCTAAAAAGGTTGAATGTTGAGAGACTAACAATTTTTGTCCCTCGGAATGGTAGAAGATATATCCATAAGAATCTTTTGGATATCCTACAAACTTGCACAAAATAGACCTTACCTCGAGTTTGTCCGGATTTTGCTTTTTAACATAGGCCGGACAACCCCATATCTTAACTCGTTTAAGAGATGGTCTCTTCCCATTCCATATCTCATATGGAGTGGTAGGCATGGATTTGGTCGGAACCCTATTTAATAGATATGCAGCTATCTCAAGTGCATAACCCCAAAAGAAAATAGTTAACTCAGCAACACTCATCATATAGCGCACCATATCTAATAGGGTGCAATTCCTTTGCTCCGAAACTCCATTATGCTGTGGTGTATACGGAGGAGTAAGCTGAGAGAGAATCTAATTCTCTTTTAAATGTCTCAGAACTCCGTGCTTAAGTATTCTCCTTCTCGATCAGATCGAAAGATTAATACTTTTACCCGTCTGGTTCTCTACTTCGCACTAATATTCCTTGAATTTCTTAAAGGATTCAGACTTGTGTTTCAACAGGAAAACATGTCCGAATCTTGAGAGATCATCGGTGAATTTAATAAAGTACGAGGAACCATTCCTGACATGAGTAGATATAGGACCGCATACATCACTATGTATCAGTCCCAAGAGTTCAGTAGCTCTTTCTCCGTGTCTAGTAAACGGAGTTTTGGTCATCTTTCCTTTGAGACATGACTGGCAAGTTTTATAAGATGTAAATTCGAACGGATTCAAATATCCATCCTTATGCAACTTAACCAGTCTTGTCTCATTGATATGACCTAGTCTACAAAGCCATAAGAAAGCTTCGTTTATTTCTGAACTGTTTCTCTTGTGTGTGTTCTGTATACTTAAAACTGTTGTGATTTAGAACGTATATACCGTTATATAACGTACCATACCTAATCAACACTTGATTTAGGAAAACATTCATAATATTTTTTGTACGACATAACAGTCGCTCAGAATCATTGTGTTACCACTTAGTAATATAAGGTGATATTCGCCAACTGCTTTGGCTACAACAATTGCACCATTCTCTTCTCTGAGAAACATATCACATTTTCCCTGTTCTCTACCTCTACTTAACCCAGGTAACAAATTACATACGTGGGATCCTGATCCGGTATCCAATACCCAGGACATAGAGCAAACTGAGAAATAGTTCTCGGTAACGAACACACCTGAAGAAAATGCATCAGCATGCTCCTTCTTCGTTTTGTGTGGCGTGCGAATCCGGGTATTCTACTATTCCTTGCTCAAACTTATGACAGTCAAAAGATAGAGCGGAACCTAGCCCAGTATAATAAGTGGGTCCGGTCAATACATCCATATTATTATCTTGATTAAGGCATGTCATTGGTCGCTACCAGGAAAGAGAGAAAGATAATCACTTTTGCGTGCGTTCTTTGCAAGATTAGATTGGTTATTATTTTATCTAATCAGGATGGCTCCCACTGTTTTTATCAAATCTTCTTTCAAATCTTAAAAGGTAAGATTAGCCAGGATTAATTACACCCTACAAATTCGCCAATCGTTCGGCCAGACAGGTATTTATACTCCGAGGGAATCTCCCCATGCATTCGCATGGAACTAATTAAATAACCTCATTTCCGCAGGGGCATAACTCCGTTAACATCTTTCTTAGACACCTACTTGACCAGCTAATTGTAAAGTGGAAATCTCTTTCAGGAGTAACTCTTACTCGCAGTGGGTATCGGGATCCAACTATCATATAAAAGGTATGCAATCTAATTGCAAATTTTAACACTTGAAATTCCCAATATCTGTTTTTACCCCTAAATTCCTATGATCTTGACGGAGGCCAACAAACCATAGGCCGCTAGTCAAGTTCAACCCGTTCATTTCTTGATTGAATTAAACCCACCCGCACGATCCTTGATGAAAGCCAATAAAGTCGCACGACAACCCTAATCTAATCGCATCACATGCTGCAGATAAGCGCTAATTAGCTACCGCACACTACGTCTTGGTTATGGTCAACAAACGTAGCACGAATACTAAATAGTACTTATCTGAAATGACGGAGGGCTACGTTGGTTTTTAAGAAAACCTTTAGCGTAATGAACTTGATATCGTTGTAGAATCCAGTGATTTTGAAAAGGAGTGGTTTAATCTCCGCTTTTAAAATCGAGTACTATTCAAAAACAAACCGAATAGTTTTTACTAGATTTTGCTAAAGAGGTCACTCCCGGTGAAGGGATCTCGGCTCTTTCCTCATCGAATGAGGTGCTGGATATCCATCAAGGAATACCACTATGCAAAGCAAGAACTACAGAAGTTATGATGATAAACCGAGCGGGTTATAGCATTTGCTATTTTTACTAAAGAGGTCACTCCCGGTGAAGGGATCTTGGCTCTTTCCTCATCGAATGAGGTGCTAGATATTCATCAAGAAATACCACTATGCAAAGCAAACTAGAGCTGCATTTTTGAAAATTTTGATTCTACAACAATTTTAGGTTTCTTTTCTTTTCATTAATCTCATTAATGAAGTCCCGTCATTTATGTTTCCCTAAATATCACAGAAAAGAACTGAAAATAGAACGTACGCTTATACCATCCGCATTCACTACGGGGTCCCGTCATGCACCGTTAGGTTACTTAACTAACGGTAGAGCGGGGGTTGGACTAGCGCGGGTGCAAAACATAAGCAACGTTTATTATATATCATATATATAATATAGCATTCGTCTTACGCAGTTATATGATCACATCACAAAACCAAGCAGCAGAAGTCAACATATGAAATATTGGATATATTATGAGGTCCGTGTTTTAAATTAAGCCAATAATGAAAAACACGGATTCCACGGTCGTGATGAATAGCCAAACCCACATCTCTAGACCCCTACGAGAGCGGCAAGCAACCCTGCGAATTCTAGAGTTAGGAGACCCGGTCTCAACTCCTCGAGATGGCCTCCCACTGGACTCTAGAACCCGGTTACTTGTGCTCCACGCCTTGGGTCTATCCTAATGTGGAAAAGTAAATAATATATATCAATGGTGACATTATCCTCAACCCAGAAGTGTCCCAATAAAAAAATATTACATACAAATTTTACATGAATAAAAATTGAAAAACTCTCATCTCACGCAAAAAACCCCGGCTATTCATTCACGACGATCCAATATAACATATCACACCAACACATAACATCACATGTCATCAACGTAAGTAAATATGTGTATCCCAAATTCCGTTGACATATAGCAACGAGATCGGGGATACACCACATATTACACCTGCGGTTGCAGAAAAGAAATGAAAAACTACAATAATTAGAATCCGCATCCCTTAGACATCATAAACCCGGAATATCTCATATGCCGAATTTCATGCCTAACCTATAAACCTTGCATTTTAGTCTCAAATCGAAAACACTTTTCAATAATTTAGTCGGGTAATTCAACAAGATTTCCGACTACCCGATCGAATACTCGTCGGGAACTTTAGTAGATGGCCGCACCCCCGATGTCGTCTACCAAGTGTATTTAGACGGAACACTATGGCCGCAAGCACCCGAGTGGATACTTTTGGCAACGGGGTTCTCCTAAAATCACTTGGTCGGGGCTATGGGGTATGGCTACCTAGTAAAGTTATCTGGCAGGTATTCGCGTATAATACGCGATTGCGACGGAGTTTCAATCCGAATCGAAACTTTGTGGCAATCGATCAAAAGAGACTAACATGCTAGATTTACAATCACTAACTAGTTTTGTCAAAACTAATTAAATGTGGATTCCAACCATTGCATCATATATCAAACTTAAACCCGAAACGATGTAAAAATACGACTACGAAAACACTCCGAATAGCCCCAATAGGAAAGTTAACATCACATGCAAACTGCGCTAATCAAACACAAACATGAAACCCTAAACCCAACACATCATAACAAAAAAAAATTCAAGCCCAAAATCTTGTACTGGGACCGGCGAGGCCGGCCAGAATGATGGTTTCGCCGGTTGGATTTTAGTGTTTTGGCCTCGAATTTCTCTAGTGTTCTATTTACATCAAATGTAACATTCTGTACTTGTTTAAAAAAATTTCAGAGATCATTTTAAAATCGACAGAAAGTTGATGTTTGGGTTTCCGGTTTCGGAGTTGTTTCGATTTCGTGGTTTTACAAACATTGTCTAATCTTCTAGCTTTGGCTCTGATACCATGAAAGTGTTTGTTAGCACTACCACTGGGTTTTACTAGCATCAAGCATGCCAATTTAAAAAATTTCGGGGTGCTAATCAACATTAACCTAGAATCTAAACTAGATGATTAGGGTTTAACATGATATAACAAAAACTTTACACTAAGAGAAAGAGGCTGCAACCTTTGTAGACTGTGCACTTCTCTTCTCAAACTCCATGTAGTAGTCTACGCGACTCCACTAGGCTCCACTTGAAGTTGGATCAAGCTTCCTTTGCGATCTTCGTGCCGTAGATGATCCACCCGAAGCTCCGCTAATCAAAGCTACCTCTTCACCAAACTCTTTATTGAAGGAAACACACTACACCAAGGTGCTAATCTACTGTAGGATGGCGAAGTAGGTATGTTGTTTGCTCACTAGGGTTCTCACAACCTCAAGGTTTCACAATTCATATGAGGGATTGAGTTTGGAGGAGAAGGTGAAGAAGATGGAGAGAGCTAGAGAGCAAATGAGCTCAAGTGAGGAAAATAACTCAAGTGAAGTGAAAAATGATGAAGAATGGCTCTCTTATGTTTTCTAACTTATTGAAGCATGAATATAAAACATTACATATAATGCACCATGCAATGAATAAACAAGTATAAAAGCCATGCTTCACCCCATTCCTCAATTATCTCATCATTTTCCACCTCATTTCTATTTTCACAAAATAGAAAATCCAACCATGCTTTATACACACACACACACATACAAAGATAAGTAAATAATTAGTGAGCTATAATATTAGTTAATATATAATTATATCAAATATAAATATATATCATATTATTAAATCAACACTTGATTTAATAATCCGGTTATATCACCTATAACCGACTAATATCATTTATCTGTATATCACATTATCAAATCAATACTTAATTCAATAATCCGGTTATATCATATATAACCTAACTAATATCAAATAACTGCCAGATTAGAATACGATATCACATACTCATATTTAATTAGGCCCCTGCACATATCAGTATATGTGCCCTACTTCGTTTCGCTTGAACTAGAAAACTTCTGTGTGAGACTCTAATGACTCGTCAATACGCTAGCAGTAGGTGATGATCACATCAGTCATCCACAAGCCGTCAGCAGTACTAGCTGGACGTAACGACTACCCAAGTATTGAGCGATTAGAAGATCAACAAGCAAGCTTGTCCAAAATCTCATGAAGCCTATTAGTAACACTTACCATACAGTCCGGTCTCTTCGTCTGATATGTCGCATATCGAGTCTGGGGGTGGAATTATCAGACCCCCAATAACTTGATAAGTCATGCCGATGTGTGGCCTATAACGGTACGAGAAACTACTGATAACTCTTACCAATAAATCTCATCAACAGCCATGGCCAGGGACTTCCTGTTATAACCAATCGAGCATAGCGCAACATCAACTCCCTATACCGGGAGAGGCGAAACCCCTCCTATCGCTCATTGCCTCCATATGACTTGGGACTGTACCAAAAATCCACCTGTTTACACGACTCCTTTGAGCCGTGGTAAGGAGGAAATCAAAGCACAGTGGGAACCACACATGACTCTATGAAGATCTCGGGTCTACAGACTAACCTGTACCAATGTCACCAGAGAACTGCTATCTGATGATAGGTATAGTACTATCTAGGAGTTCTCGACGAGTTCTTTTCGGTGTACCCATTCTCTAATGAGCACCAGTGTACAATCTTTGATGTCAAACACCAATGGATATGGGATCAATCATCGCCCCGTACAGGGTCAAGAAACGTACATACTAGTCTACTCTGGAATATCGATTCCCTGTCTCGATACTCTTTCGACTAGGAACTGTTAAAGGATGTGCTTGTAGACTACACAGGTCCCAGTAATATGATATGCATCATAGTCCTGGTAGTCAAGCTAATATCCTAAGGGCTTTATCAACATGTATATGAGAGACAGTATAATAATACCAGTGAACATGTTAAGATAAAGACAACCAGATAGCATACTATCATGTCGAGCAAGAAAGTCCCCTATATATATGCCCAAGCATCCACTATATCATATAATAATGCTTCTAGGGCATACATATTCCTAACAAAGTCCAACCCGAAGGACCACTTGGATGCATTTACGGCGGGCATGAACTTCCAAGATAACTCGGACACGGCTCAATGTCGAGCTTTTCCCACTACCCTAATCCGGGCTGGCCGGGACTGGTTCCGAGGGCTTGCGCCGCGCTCCATCTCGACCTTCGACGAGCTGGCTACCCAATTCCTCGGTCATTTCGTCGGAAACCGATGACAGAAGAAGACGGTCGATTATCTGTTCACCGTCAAGAGCAGAGATAAGGAATCCTTCAAAGGGTATGCCACTCACTTCTACAATGCCTTCCTGGAGGTTCCCAAGCACTGCGATGAAACGGTTATCACCGTTTTGAGGTCGGGTCTTAGGCACAAAGAGTGGCTCCACTCTTTTGCATTGGCGCAACCTAAGACCATGGCCGAAGTGAAGGCAAGGACCGAGAGAGAGATCCAACTCGAGTCAGAGGTGAACTCCAACCTGTCCCGAGGCGACCAAGCAGACCGGAAAAAGAGGGACGGGGAAGAGAAAAGGAAAGTCGATCGCCCAAAACCATATTCCCTGATGTTCCAGGAGTACACCCCTCTGAACATTTCCCAGACCGGGCTGCTGGAGGAAACTAAGGGCGAAAGGTTCTTTAAGTTCCCGCCAGCTACCCAAAGAATGGGCAAGCATCTCCGCGGCCCGTCTGTGCCTATCACAGGTCGCAGGGTCATCCGAATGAGAGCAGCAAACAGCTCCGTGACTATATAAAGGAGTTGATCTGCTCCGGCCATCTGGCGAAGTACCAACGGGACAAGCGGCAGGCAGAGCGGGAGCAAAAGGATCAAACCCCTCCCGGGGAATTAACGATCGGGCAAATCATAGTCGTTACCGAGGATCCAGCTCGGGAAAGTGGGGGGAGCCACCGTCTCCTACCAGTCGAGGAATTAAACGATCCACCCCTCAAAAAATGCAGGAAGGATGATCCAATTATATTCACCGACGAAGACCTTCACGGCATATCACTTCCTCATAATGACCCCCTTGTGATAGCGGCCCTAGTCCACCGTTACAAGGTCCAGAGAATATTGATCGATTCCGGGAGCTCGGCGGACATCATGTTCTATGACTATTTCCGGCGTATGGGGTTGGATTCATCCGACCTTCAACCAACCCCCCATTTCCTCTCCGGGTTCAACAATTATTCCATCCCGGTAGAAGGATCTGTCACCCTCCTCCTCAATATTGAGGAAGCGGGCAAGACGCGGACCATACCGGTGAACTTTCTCGTTACTAAGGTCCCGTCGTCCTATAACGTTCTCCTGGGACGTCCAACCCTGAACGCCCTCCGGGCTCAGATCTCGACCTATCGCCTCGCGCTAAAATTCCCTTTGGATCAAGGGAGGATTGGCCGGGTTTATGGCGACCAGCAAACCACCAAGATTTGCCTCGCCTCTACGGGCCTCGTCGAAGAACTGGGCAGCGATTTTGGAGACACGCACGACTTCCAGGAATCTTTAGATACACGCGACGACCAAAGGGAAGTTCGTGGTGCCCCAGTGGAAGCATTGACGGAAGTCCCCCTCGTAGAGGGGACCGATAGCCGGATAGTCCAGATCGGCTCGCTCTTGACAGGGGACTACCATAAAGGCCTGATCCGGTTCCTCCGAGAAAACTCGGACTATTCGCTTGGGCACCAGCGGACATGCCCGGAATCAACCTGAAGTAATCTCCCACAAGCTCGGGGTTGACCCGAAGGCCCGGCCCATCCGACAGAAGAAGAGAAGTTTCGCGCTGGTTAAACAAAAGGCGATAGATGACGAGGTGGATCGATTGCTTGCCGCCAACTTCATCAGGAACCTGGACTACTCGGATTGGTAGGCAAACGTGGTCATGGTCAAGAAGGCAAACTGGAAATGGCGCATGTGCGTCGATTTCACGGACTTGAACAAGGTTTTCCCCAAAGACAACTATCCGCTTCCTCGGATAGACCAGCTAGTGGACAGTTCAGCCGGCCACCAACTAATGAGCTTTATGGACGCTTTCTCCGGTTACAATCAGATCCGGATGAACCCGGCCGACGAAGAACTTACCGCCTTCACCACTGATCGGAAGGTCTACTGCTACAAAGTGATGCCCTTCGGACTCAAGAACGCCGGGGCCACGTACCAGCGGCTTGTCAACAAGTTGTTCAAACTGCAGATTGGTAGAAACATGGAAGTCTACGTCGACGACATGCTCGTAAAGTCCACCTCGTCGGCTGGGCACACTAAAGACCTCGGCGAGACATTCGACGTCCTGCGCAAGTACAAAATGAAGCTGAATCCAGCTAAATGTGCTTTCGGAGTCACCGGTGGGAAGTTCCTCGGGTTCATGGTTACCAACCGAAGAATCGAAGCGAACCTTGAAAAGATCAGCGCCATCCTCAATATGGCAACACCCAAGAGCAATGTCGATATCATGAGACTCATGGGGAGGGTGGCTACCCTGAGCCGCTTTATGTCCAAATATGGATAAAAGTGCCTCCCATTTCTCAGGGCCCTAAGGAAAATTCCTAAGTTCGAATGGTCTGAAGAGTGCCAGAGTGCTTTCGAACAACGCAAGGCACACCTGGCAACCCCACCGCTACTCACCCGACCAGTCGAGGGTGATGAGATATTGCTATATCTAGCCATCCCCGACCAAGCTGCGTGCTCAGTGCTCGTCAGAGAATTCGAAGGCACACAGAGATCGGTCTACTACGTGAGCCATGTTTTCAAGAACGCATAAATGAGATACCCGACCATAGAAAAAATAGTCCTGGTGCTGGTCGTCGCCTCCAGAAAACTTCGACACTATTTCCAAGCGCACACAATCTTCGTCCTCACCAAATGACCTTTATGGTCTATTCTCGCCTCCCCCGAATCGTCAGGTCGTCTGGAAAAATGGAGGTGGGAATTGTCCCAATTCGATATCAAATGCCACCCCCGACAAACCATCAAAGCACAGGTCCTAGCGGATTTTGTTGTCGAATGCACCATCCCCACTAAAGAAGAAATTGTAAGTCCACGTTACCCACCCCGGTGCTTACGGGGAGGCGGAATAGGTAAAAAATGGGTTTTTAACACAAGGTAACATGGACTAGAACTAGAGGATCTTTGCTAAACAAAAACTAACAAACTAACTACAAGTTTTAGCTACTCGGTTAGAAAGTTATACCTAGGTCTTGAGCTCCTTCTCTTCTTGTTGTGGTCCTCCTTCTTGCTTGCTCCTTGGAGTGGTGTAGACGGCTCCTCCTCGTCGTCTTCTCTTTGCCGAAGAAAGATCCACTCGAAGGCCTCTACCTTGAGCTCCTACCTCAACCAAGAGGTAACTAGAGTGCTTGGCTTGCTAAACCTAGAACCCTAGAATGAGTAGAGAGAAGTCTTGATGGTTTTATCTCACAAGCTCATAGTTCTCAACACATGAGAGATGAGAGCTTTGAGAGAGGAAGAGGAAGAGCTAAAACATGAGAGAGAAAGAGCACGAGAGAATGATAATAGAATTTCTACAACCATGCTCACATATGAGATAATATGAAATAATAATAACAATAAAGATAATTGTGATGGTTAGTTTGGAATCACCATTATCATTTCACAATAAATGCAATTTGCAAGAATCAAGAAGCATCTTGCAAGTGAAATGATGATGGTCAAAAGGTCAACAAAAGTCAACCGGTGAACCAAAGTCAAAAGGTCAACAAAAGTCAAATGGTCAACCTAACCATGACACAATTATCCTTAATTAATATCATTAATCATATTTCTCATTCTCATTAGGGTTAAGAAAAAGTCAACGGTCAATAACCCTAATGAGATTCTTCTGCCTCTGTCAACTGTGCATACACACCCGCATCCGTGTTCCGAGGAACACGAACACAATGAGATAAAACCAATCCCAAAACAAATACTAGGATCTGGCTTAAACCAAAGCCCGCTAGTAATAACTGCCCGGACACCAAACGTGCACAAGTGCGCGGATGTGAACGAACCCCGTTGCAAAACCATGCGGCCTCTACTCTGTTTTGCCCAAAGGCGAATAACCCTCTATGTGGGACTCTAAAGACTCGACACTACGCTGGCAGTGGGTTTAACCACAGGCCGCAAGCGGTACTAGCTATACGTAACGGTCCCCAGGTAGATGCCGATAAGAAGATCGATGAGGTGAACCCATCCGAACTCCTACTGAGCCTGAATGTGACAATCTCCGTACAGTCCGATCTGTTCGTCTGAGAGTATCGCATGGCGGGCCTGGGGGGGCAGTAAACGTCATTCCCCTAATAGCGGTACAAGTCGTGTCGGAGTGTAGCCCAGAACACCCTGAGATAACACTGGAAACGCTACCAGTATATCTCGCTTACCCTGGCCAGGGACTTCGTGTAATGGCTCTCCTAGACACAGCGCGATATCAACCCCCAATACCGGGAGAGACGAATCCTGTCTAACCGTCACTGCCTCCAAGTGCTTCAGGACTGCACCCAACTGCTACCTGTTTGCACGACTCATTTGAGCTGTGGTAGGGTAGCAATCTAAGAACAGTGGGAACACACTCGAGGCGAAGTGACAGTGTCAAGTCAATGGACTAAGCTTTACTCATGTCACCTGGGAACTGATAACTGACGATAGGCATAATACCAACCAACAGTTCCCAGCGAGTCATGTCCAGTGTACTCGTAACCTAACGAGCACCTGCATACTATCTCCAGTACGACGTACTGATGGCTGCGGGACAGACCATCTCCCCTCCTAGGATGAGAAGCGTATACACTAGTCTACTCTGGAGTATCGATGCCCTGTCTCGATAATCCTACGACTAGGGACCTGTATAAGGATGTGCTTGTAGATTACCCAGCCCCTACTAGTGTGACTGCCATCACAACGCTGGTAATCAAGCAAAGATCCTAAGGGCTCCACTAATGTGTATAGGCGATATGCTAAAAGAAACACATGCACACATTAAAGTAGAAACAAACCAAGTAGCATACTACCATTTTGAGCAAGATTGTCTATACAACTGTGAATATCCCAAGCTTCCATTAAGTAATATACAAACTAGTATGATACAGTAATAGCCTCTAGGGCATATACACTAACAGAAACGGCGGCACGGGCCCCCGAACCACGTCCCTCAGTCGAGGAGGTTCCCGACCCCATCCCACATTGGGTGCTCTACGTGGACGGATCCTTCACAGAGGAGGGGAGCGGGGCTGGCCTGGTCATCCGCGGCCTGGATGAAGCGGAAATGGAATACTCTTTAAAGCTCGAGTTCAGAGCGTCAAACAATGCCGTGGAATATGAGGCTTTGTTGGCAGGACTGCGAATTACCTCCGGGGTAGGGTTGAAGACCATCAGGGTTCGCAATAGCTCCGAACTAGTCGTCGGCCAAGTAACGGGGCGTTTCGAGGCTCGGGAGCCACTCATGATAAAATACCTGGCCGAGGTAAAAAGGCTTCAAAAAAATTTTGACGAAGTCCAAGTGGAGAAGATTCTCAGGAACTTGAACACCCAGGCCGACGCCTTGAGCAAGCTCGCTTCTTCCTATTCGGCCAACCATAAAAGAAATGTCCTCTTCGAAGTCTTGCCACAGCCCAGCGTGGAAGACGGAGAGGTAACGTTGCAGATCTACACGACACAGGAAGAAGGCCGGGATTGGAGAAAGCCCCTCATGGAATTCCTAAAAGACGGTGTACTCCCCGAAGACTGAGGAGAAGCTCGCCGGCTTCAAGCCAAAGCACTTCATTTCGTCTGGAGCAACAGAAACCTGTACAAGAAGTCATACACTCAGCCTTTGCTCCGGTGCATCAACCCCCACGAGGCAGACTATGTTCTGCGAGAGATACATGAAGGGGTCGGGCGAGCACATCAAGAGGCCCGCACCCTGGTCCAGAAGACACTACTCCAAGGGTACTACTGGCCGAGAATACACCAGGATGCCGAGAAGCTGGTCAGAAGATGCAAGAACTGCCAACTCTTCGGCAACATACATCGTCTCCCTGCCACCAATCTAACTCCACTCAGTTTCCCTTGGCCGTTTGCACAATGGGGGATGGATATGGTAGGCCAACTCCCAACCGGCACGGACAGACACAGATACATCCTTATCGCTGTGGACTACTCCACGAAATGGATAGAGATCGTGCTCATCAGGAAGCCGGACACCGCGTCTACGATAAAGTTCCTACAGAACAACATAATCTCTCGATTTGAAATCCCGAGGTGCTTGGTTACCGACCATGGGACCAACTTCGAAAACGATAAAGTCAAAGAGTTTTGCAACGACTGCCACATATTGATGAAGTTTGCCGTGGTCGCACATCCGCAATGCAACGGGCAGGCCGAGGTAGCGAACAGAGACGTCATAAGCGGTCTCAGAGCCCGTTTGGAAGAAGGCAAGGCAGCTGGGTCAAGGAATTACCGCGGGTGCTATGGGCATTGCAGACATCGAAAAAGACACCAACGGGAGAAACACCATTCAGCCTCTGCTGTGGAACCGAGGCGATGGTCCCCGCGGAAATCAAGCTACCCGGTTATAGGGTCGAATACTTTGACGACGAAGCTAACACCTTGGCACTCCGAAGCAACTTGGACATCTTGTTGGAAAAGCGAGATCGAGCGCAAATCAGAATAGCCGCCTATCAACAACAGACCGCTCGCTACTACAATGCCCGAATTAAATATCAGGCCTTCAAGATGGAAGATTTGGTCTTATGAAGAAACGAGTTTGTAGACCAAGCAAGACTGCACAAGTTCTCCCCGAAGTAGGACGGACTAATTCTCATAACAGAAACGTTGCCCGGAGGAGCATACCACCTACAGGACGCCCGGGGCCGTAATTCCTCGGCCTTATAATGCAGAAAAGCTTAAGTTGTATAAATAAGCATGTACCTTCTTTTGAATAATGTAATTACTTTTCAGCTTCGTCATTAGCTAAAAGAAGAGAAGTTCGGCATTAACTAAGTCTTTCAAACTAGGTCCTTTCATAGGAGAGCTTCTCACGTCCACCGTGGGGATCCAAAGCCCTCATCTCGAGACCACTGAGCAGATTCCTGCTTGGTCCATCCACAACGGGTAGCTTCCTGCCCTACAAAGGTATGGATCCAAAGCCCTCATCGCGAGCCCACCGAGCAGATTCCTGCTCGGTCCATCCACAATGGGTAGCTTCCTGCGCTACAAAGGTGTGGATCCAAAACCCTCATCGCGAGGCCACCGAGCAGATTCCTGCTTGGTCTATCCACAACGGGTAGCTTCCTGCCCTACAAAGGAGTGGATCCAAAGCCCTCATCGTGAGGCCACCGAGCAGATTTCTGCTCGGTCCATCCACAACGGGTAGCTTTCTGCCCTACAAAGGTGTGGATCCGAAACCCTCATCACGAGGCCACCAAGCATATTCCTGCTCGGTCCATCCATAACCGCCGAGTATCTTCCTGCCCTACGAAGACACGGGTCCAAGACCCGCACCAAGAAAGAGTCAAGGGATGTCGGCCCATCTAAACTTGGCTAACGTACAATCCATACTCGATTCCGGGGAAAATAAGGATACCGGCCTTCTTATACTTGGCTATCGCACGATTCATGCTTGATGCACGATCGAATTCTCGACTTCGGAGAAAGGGAAGGCTCCGGCCTATAGGAAGATTGCGTCACGCCCACTGGATAACCTTTACACTTGCGAGCTAAAATTACTTGGAAGATAAAAAGATTTATACTTGCAAGATAAAGAAGAGAAGTTTTACGAGCTAAAAAAGAGAGAGAGGAAAAACTTTTGGCTTGAGCAAATGTATGTACTTTATCTACGATCAAAATTATATACAAGGTATTGTGGGATCCTCAGCCTTACAAAAATACCCAGAGGCTTACAAAAATCAAAATTATACACAAGGTATTGTGGGCTCCTCGGCCTCACAAAAAATGCCTGGAGGCTTACAAAAATTTTAAAAAGAGACAAAGAAGAAGGGGGAATAGCTCAGGCTGCCCGCTCGGCCGCCACCTCTTCTGGCTCTGAGCCTCCACCAGGGATCACAACGGAGACCTCGGTCTTGGCTCTTCCGGCGACCACCACAGCTTCCACGACCAGCTCGGCGCCGCTACCCTATGGCGCTTCCTCGGCGAGGGGAAACCTTGCTCGGAGCTCGCGGTTGACGAACTCGAGCATAGCCTATTTGACGGCGTCGAGGGCATTGTGCCACCCGACGGCCGCGAAGTCGACGAGATCGATAAAACTGATCGGACTCCTTGTACTCCTCCACGGCCCTCTCCACCCTGCTTTCAGCAAGCTTCGCCGCATCACAAGCCGCCCGGGCATTCTTTTTGATGGCGTCCCTCGACCTTTTCATGGCGTTGAAAAGGTCGTTCGTCTCCTCCATCTGGGCCTGGATATCCCGGTTAGATTCGGTTAAGAGCCGATGGGACTCTTTCAGCTTGGAGACCGTCAGGACCTCGGCGACCAATCTCAAGTCAAAAAGGGCCGCCTTCTCTTCTGTTTGCTACAATTGAATAAGGAGCTCTTCCTCTCATGAGGAGGATACGCCCACCTTCATCATTGCCAGGGCGATCTCCTCGGACTCCATAGCGACAAGGAGAGCGCGGTGCTGAAAGACCTGAGGAAAACAATAAACGTGTTAAAGAACTGAAACTAAGAAAATATAACTTAAGAAATTTTCAAAGAAAGCTAATGACCTGACCCGTCTCCTGAGCAATGGCGGCCACTTGGGCCTTCATGGTGCCCCGGGGAATCTTGGCCCTAGCCACCTTCTCCATGTCCGTCAGTAAGCTATCGGCCATGGATAGTCCTGAGGGTATCTCGATGCAGAGGTCACCCTCCTGCACTTGAATCCTGGTGGGGGTGGCCGAGAAACCACCCGCTTCTGTCTCTTAAAAGGGGATTCGACGGAGGGAGTTACCTCCACCTTGACCCGAGGCGCCGAGTCCCGTGCTTGTTTCTAGCCCTCCCCCCCCCCCGCAGCGTTCCTCCTGGACAGTTGGCGCTGCGGGAGTCTTGGCCGGAGGAGTTTGTCTAGGAGCAGCGCTTGAACCTTGTCGGGAAAAGCTGGCGCCACCGGTCTTTCTTCCCTGGGTCTTGGCGGCCATAATTTTTGATCGGTCCATGGGCTCTGCAAAAAGAAAAAAACATAAGGAAAGAGTCAGCAACACAGGACGGCAAAAGAATTTTAGCAAAATCTAAACAAATCGTCGGGAGCCCTAACTTACCCAAAAACGCGCAGGACTGAGTCCGGCCCAGCTCGGTACCTGCTTGGAGAGCAGGACATCAGCGCGCTGAATCGGTTCCCACTGGGACACCACCTTCGCCTTGGGGGAGTTCGACTGCCTCACCCTCGGACAGTCGGCCCTGTGCCACTGGATGGGCACAAGCCAATCCCACCCTCCATAGGACCGACGAAAACGAACTTATCCTTCCATTCATAAATGGAAGAAGGGACGACCACTACCCCAGACCCGGCCATCCTACCCTTACGTTTTTTAAACGACAGATACACCCAGCTCGGCTCTTCCTTACTAGTCCCGGGTTGATTTTTACAACAAAGAAAAGACAGGAGGAGGCTCAAATTGAAGGGGATCCAATCAAATTTTAACCAGACCCGAAACCCGAGGAGGATTCTCCACGAGTTCGGCGCCAGCTGGCCCTGGGAAAGACGGAAACAATGGAGCACCGAACAAACCTCGGATGAGAAGGGCAGAGCATCCCTTCCCGGAATGCTTCCAGATACAGGGCAATCTCTTTACCCTGCACCTGGTCTTCCCGCTCACCCTCTTTGGCCAAACGGAATGAATAGCCAGAGGGGATATGGAATCGAGTCCGGATGTCGGAAAGCTCGTCCAGACGATTCAAGATGGAGGGCGCATCGCGGGTATTCCCGATGCGCACCTTGGGAGCCCTTGTCGCCGCCCGACGGCGAGTGACAAGGGCTGCCCTGACTCTGGGGGGCAAGCCCGACACAGAAGACGCAGTAGAAGAAGAACCCTCTCGGCTATCTGAAGCCGAGGAAGAGGAAGACCCGCTGGACTCGGCCCCAGAAACTGGAGCCTCATCGCCCGACTCTACCCCTACTACATCTAAAGACACTTCGGAGGAAGACATCTAACCTGATTCAAGGAAAGGGTTTGCCGAGAAAAATTCAGCAGAAGATCCGACCTAAGCAGAGGTGCGCCAGGCAATCTTCAAACGTTGAAAGACAACTAAGGAAAAGTGTCGGCCTAGGATGGTCCCCTCCTATTTATATACTCCAAAGAGAATATCCTACGGCCCAGATCAATTCCCGCCAAAACGAAGCGTCGCACCTAGCAGCCATCGAAGCTCCACGTGGCGATCAACCATTAGGGACGTCTCTTCGTGGCAGGAGTCAGCGACAGCCTGTCGCGCCTGCCAACCAACGTCGGACAAATGGCCCATAGCCCAACTGACAATTGAGTGAAACGGCGCCCCCTCTTTAAAGCGCAATCATTTCACCGATCCGCTGAAGTCATCGGGGATACGCACGAAAATTTAGGCGCACTGTGAGACGCCACGTGGGCTCGAAAATCGAAACGACGCGACTGCCAAACGCCATGTCGTTCCCGGACAATCCACCACGAAGAAATCTCGGCACCAAGCTGAGCAGAGAAAACCAAGTAGACCACTCTTGACCCGACGCATAAATAGGTCGAAATGAGAGTGGGGGGCTAATGATGATACTCACAAGTGAGAGTTCCCCAGATCATGACACGTAACGGATGACGTGTCCTGGGGCTACGGGGCTAGAATGAGCCTGATGCATTGGAGGCGTTTCTCGGCACCTCACCTCTAATGTTGCATCCGGCCTTTTGGAGACCTCCCCGAAATACCTTCCATATTCGCCTAGTAATGAAACATCAGCTCACCTTCGAGCAATCCTACAACCGAGCTTCCTCGGCCTCTCGGCTCGTCTTCGAGCCATCTGACAGGTCGAGCTTCCTCGGCCTTCCGGCTCGTCTCCAAGCCATCTGACAGGCTTCCTCAGCTTTCCCAATCAACCGAGAGCACGAAGTCCAAGCGCCTCCGCGTATCTCGCCAAAGAGAGATATCCGCCGCCCCATGTTCCGCGTTCCGCGCAGACGCGTTCCCTCATTACTGAGTGGATCCCACCATCAACGCGGGCGTAACGAGGGGGCGTAACTGACGGCGAGAATCTTGCGCCGGCTCGCTCCACGCGACCACTATATAAACCTCTTTTTCAGACGACTCAGGTAACTGGAATTCATCCCAATACGTCGCTACTCTGCTCTTATTTTACGGTACTAATTTGATCGTCGGAGGGTCCTACGGTGACCACCCACCCTGGGACTTCCTTTGCAGATAGCTCGGCGTCGATACCAACCCATTGAGATCCATACACTTAACCCTCAAATCAAATCTCAGCCGCACAAAACCGCTCACACCAGATCGACGGAAAACAACATCTGAGGGAGATCATAACCTCCATCAAAAATGCTTAAGGTTTTTGGGGTAAAATAAGGAAATATCAAGTTTTAGGGTGAAATATGAAAACGTCAAAGTTGTTTCTGTGAGAAATTTGGAAATAATATGTTTTAGGGGTGAAGTATGGTAATATCAATGTTTGGAGGGTGAGATATAAAAAGTAAATGGTTGTAAATCGATGTGGCTACAGGTATAGGGGAGGGGCCAAATGTGGAAGAGGGAAAAAGTTGCATAAGGGGCTGTTTGGTTGCAGGCTTATGGAATTTGGATTCCAAAAATAGTACGGTTGAAATTTCTGGATTTGGTAATTTGTTGTTTGGTTGGTTTTGGATTTCTAGTATTGGATTTGTAGATCCTTGTAATCTTTGTTTGGTTGTTGGAAAAAAAATGGGATTTGGATTTGAGGATTTTAGAGAGAGATAGAGAGAGAGAGGATTGTTAAATAAATAAAGTGCATGGGCCCCATCTAAAAGTACAATGAATAGTGCCAAATTCTTGAGAATCCTTGAAAATTTTTAGGATTCATGAATCCTTCTTTTGTGGTGGGCCCCCCATATAAAACAAAGGAATCCTAGAAATCCTAATCTTGCAACCAAACATAAAATTGTGGAATCCTAGGATTCCACAATCCAAAATCCAAATCCAAACCCATAATCCTGCAACCAAACAGGCCCTAATGGGAAACAAAAGAATGAGGGCATGTTCAATTGTTAATGACCTAACGTGGTTTTACCTTGTTGCCCTCGCTGTTGATGAGTAATTACGAGATGGGATGGGATTAGGATGGGATGATAATCGAAAGGAAGACGGATAGAATATAGCCGTTACCATACCCTACTAGATAGTTATAGAAGGATTCGGGTATGGATCTAAATTATTGTCAGTAATGATAACTACTATATGTCTTCGGTAAAAATCGGATATGGCTCCGTATATAAAATAACCGGAAAATATATACCGAATAAAATCAAAAATTACTAATTTTCATCAGACATGGATACAGGTACCATCATATTCATATCAAATGGCTGTTGGAGGATGTATATATGAACGGAGGTAGTTCTAGTAAATGAATGAAATGCCTGTATTAATAAAAATCAGAAGCATCCTGAAATATTCATATCCATTATACATCCCTAGACAGGAGGGCCCTGTCAACCCTATGATGGGGACCATGAGATTTTATTTTTATCAAAAAAATTTAATTTAAGTAAATAACAAATATAAAATAAAATCCATAGAAGTTCCAAAACAAGAAACTTTTATATATATATATATATATATATATATATATGAGCATTCTAACGCAAACCGGTTCGCGTTTTTTAAAAACGGGAACTCTCGATCCACGACATATTTGAAAGATCCGAACTGTTTTACCCTACCTGTCGGGACCCGGTTCTTGCTCACGGAACAAAGTGCCACACGGAACAAAATACCACGCCAAGTGTCATGTTAAGGGGACGGGGGCCACCTCTTGAATCCGTGGGACCCACTGTAGAACAATGGAGAATTTTCGGAATACATTCTGAAAGAAGGTAGATCAGGAACTATAAATGAAATGATACCACTTTTCAATACAAACCCGCCTTTTAAGTGAACTGGCACTATAGGAGTTTGAGAACTCCGTAGTTAAGCGGGCTCGTGCCTGGGAAGTCCTGGGATGGGTGACCTCCTGAGAAATGGCCTCTGGTCGGATCCGATTCGCTCTGAAAAATAAAAACGTGCAGTTTCGATCAGAGCGGATAATACTCGCTGTATTGGGGTGGGGCATGACAGAATGATATCAGAGTTGGTCCCTCAATAGTAGGTCTGTGGTTCGAGGGCGAACCATTGTTCAAAAGTGGGGAGAATGTCGAGACCCGGTTCTTGCTCACGGAACAAAGTGCCACCCCAGGTATCATGTTAAGAGGGCAGGGGCCACCTCTTGAATCCGTAGGACCCCCACTGTATAACAATGGGGAATGTTCGGAATACATTCCAAAAGAGAGCGGATCAGGAACTATAAATGAAATGATACCACTCTTCAATACAGAGACGCCTTTTAAGTGAACTGGCACTAGATGAGCTTGAGAACTTCGTAGTTAAGCGTGCTCGTGCCTGGGAAGTCCTGGGATGGGTGACCTCCTGAGAAGTGGCCTCTGGTCGGATCATTGTTCAAAATGATATCAGAGTTGGTCCCTCAATAGTAGGTCTGTGGTTCGAGGGCGAACCATTGTTCAAAAGTGGGGAGAATGTCGAGACCCGGTTCTTGCTCACGGAACAAAGTGCCACGCCAGGTATCATGTTAAGAGGGCAGGGGCCACCTCTTGAATCCGTGGGACCCCCACTGTATAACAATGGGGAATGTTCGGAATACATTCCAAAAGAGAGCAGATCAGGAACTATAAATGAAATGATACCACTCTTCAATACAAAGACGCCTTTTAAGAGAACTGGCACTAGATGAGCTTGAGAACTTCGTAGTTAAGCGTGCTCGTGCCTGGGAAGTCCTGGGATGGGTGACCTCCTGAGAAGTGGCCTCTGGTCTGATCCGGTTCGCTCTGAAAAATAAAAACGTGCAGTTTCGGTCAGAGCGGATAATACTCGCTGTATTCGGGTGGGGCATGACAGAATGATATCAGAGTTAGTCCCTCAATAGTAGGTCTGTGGTTCGAGGGCGAACCATTGTTCAAAAGTGGGGAGAATGTCGAGACCCGGTTCTTGCTCACGGAACAAAGTGCCACGCCAGGTGTCATGTTAAGAGGGCAGGGGCCGCCTCTTGAATCCGTGGGACCCCCACTGTATAACAATGGGGAATGTTCGGAATACATTCCAAAAGAGAGCGGATCAGGAACTATAAATGAAATGATACCACTCTTTAATACAGAGACGCTTTTTAAGTGAACTGGCACTAGATGAGTTTGAGAACTTCGTAGTTAAGCGTGCTCGGGCCAAGGAAATCCTGGGGGATGGGTGACCTCCTGGGAAGCGGCCTCTGATCAGATCCGATTCGTTCCAAAGGACAAAACCGTGCGGTTTCGGCCATAGCGGACAATACTCTCTGTATTGGGGATGGGGCATGACACTACCTTCAAGTCTATATGTATGAAAAATCAAAGGATTTGAAAATCTCTAATATATGTATCGAATAAGTGCAAAATGAACGTCTTTCAATATAGCATGACAGAGCGGATAATACTCGCTATATTGGGGTGGGGCATGACAGAATGATATTAGAACTGGTCCCTCAATAGTAGGTCTGTGGTTCGAGGGCGAACCATTCTTGCTCACGGAACAAAGTGCCACGCCAGGTGTCATGTTCAGGGGGCAGGGGCCACCTCTTGAATCTGTGGGACCCACTGTATAACAATGGGGAATGTTCGGAATACATTCCAAAAGAGAGCGGATCAGGAACTATAAATAAAATGATACCACTCTTCAATACAGAGACGCCTTTTAAGTGACTGGCACTACATGAGCTTGAGAACTTCGTAGTTAAGCGTGCTCGGACCAAGGAAATCCTGGGGGATGGGTGACCTCCTGGGAAGCGGCCTCTGATCAGATCCGATTCGTTCCGAAGGACAAAACCATGCGGTTTCGGCCATAGCGGACAATACTCTCTATATTGAGGATGGGGCATGACACTACCTTCAAGTCTGTATGTATGAAAAATCAAAGGATTTGAAAATCTCTAACCCATGCATCGAATAAGTGCAAAATGAGCGTCTTTCAATATAGCATGACAGAGCGGATAATACTCGCTGTATTGGGGTGGGGCATGACAGAATAATATCAGAGCCGGTCGCTCAATAGTAGGTCTATGGTTCGAGGGCGAACCATTATTCAAAAGTGGGGAAAATGTCGAGACCCGGTTCTTGCTCACGGAACAAAGTGCCACGCCGGGTGTCATGTTAAGAGGGCGGGGGCGACCTCTTGAATCCGTGGGACCCACTGTATAACAATGGGGAATGTTCGGAATACATTCCAAAAAAGAGCGGATCAGGAACTATAAATGAAATGATACTACTCTTCAATACGGAGACGCCTTTTAAATGAACTGGCACTATATGAGCTTGAGAACTTCGTAGTTAAGCGTGCTTGGGCCAAGGAAATCCTGGGGAATGGGTGACCTCCTGGGAAGCGGCCTTTGATCAGATCCGATTCGTTCCGAAGGAAAAAACCGTGCGGTTTCGGCCATAGCGGACAATACTCTCTGTATTGGGGATGGAGCATGACACTGCCTTCAAGTCTATATGTATGAAAAATCAAAGGATTTGAAAATCTTTAACTCATGCATCGAATAAGTGCAAAATGAACGTCTTTCAATATAGCAAAGGCACTACATGAGCTTGAGAACTTCGTAGTTAAGCGTGCTCGGGCCAAGAAAATCCTGGGGGATGGATGACCTCCTGGGAAGTGGCCTCTGATCAGATCCAATTCGTTGCGAAGGACAAAACCGTGCGGTTTCGGCCATAGCGGACAATACTCTCTGTATTGGGGATGGGGCATGACACTACCTTCAAGTCTATATGTATGAAAAATCAAAAGATTTGAAAATCTCTAACCAATGTATTAGATGATGTTTAATTTGCTATATTGAAAGACGTTCATTTTGCACTTATTCGATGCATGGGTTAGAGATTTTCAAATCCTTTGATTTTTTTATATACATACATTTGAGGTTAAGCGTGCTCGGGCCAGGGGAGTCCTGGAGGATGGGTGACCTCCTGGGAAGTGACTTCTGGTTGGATCCGGTTCGTTCCGAATGACAAAACCGTGCAGTTTCGGCCAGAGCGGACAATACTCTCTGTATTGGGGGTGGGGCATGAAACTACCTTCAAGCCTATGTGTATGAAAAATCAAAAGATTTGAAAACCTCTAACCAATGTATTAGATGAAGTTTAATTTGCTATATTGAAAGACGTTCATTTTGCACTTATTCGATGCATGGGTGAGAAATCTTCAAATCCTTTAATTTTTTATACACATACATTTGAGGTTAGAGTGATCCAATTTTAACGGTTCAGATCGTTCAAATACATCGTGGATCGAGAGTTCCCGTTTTTAAAAAACACAGAAAGTTTAATGATGTATCGAGAATTTTTTATCTCAACACAAAAGTTCTGTATCCTGTAAATATTTTATTTTTTTAATTTATTTTATTGAGTAGAGCGTCTCGCTCTGTCTTTTCCCTAAAAAAAATTGAAGCTTAAAATACTCTGGTTATCTAAACTCCAAAATTGAGATAACCGGTGTTTACAAAACTTCAATCCAATCAAAAATTCCTAAACTTCTAATTTTATAAAGAAAACATCAATTTTAGAATTTAGAGTTTAAACGAGCATTTGAGTTTACAAAACTCAGAAGCCAAACATGGCCTAAACATACCTAATATTGACCATAATAATAATTATTAGAGCAATAGCTCAGTTGTTATGAAGGCTTCCTTTCTTGAGAAGAGTGCGAGATTCGAACCCTAGAAACCCTAAAAAGAAATTAGCCATAAATTAACTCTTTCGGGGCAAATTCATGGATCCTAATGCTTTTGTGTGCTATGTGCACGTGTTTGGGTGGGTTGAACGTGTGCTTGTGCACGGTCCAGTGCACAAAAAAACAGAAACAAAAAAGCAATGAATCATATTTCACCAGTCCAAAGTCCAACCGCAATGCTGTACTAATAAATGCGCCCGTGGCATATCCGTAAATAAACAAACGAACCGAGTTCATTTACAAAGCCCAATACGGTGCATGAACCTGGAGCATTGGGTGGGGCCACCCAATGCGCCACCCAATGCGCGAGCATCCTTGGATTTTTTTTATATCTCCATTTCCCCTCTCATCCTCTCTCTCTCTCTCTCTAACTTCTTCTTCACTTTCTCTCTCATCAGCAAACTAATTTGTGATTGTATTTTCGATGGTGGGACGAGGAAAAGATCCGACGATGATGAGCAACGGGAACTGCGGCCTGCGCATGATCGAGGCAGAGTACGTGCGCCGGTACCACCGGCGCCATGACCCTGCGGAGAACCAGTGCAGCTCGTCGCTCATCAAGCACATCAAAGCTCCTGCTCATCTCGTAAGACCAACGCTCTAATTAGTACCAGCCAACTAACAAAATTCATGCATGAAAGAGAGAAGGGAAAATTATTCGGTGTACTAGTTGCAATATATATATATATATATATATATATATATATATATAGCCGCCGAACAGGAAAGAGAAACAGATGGAGAACTACGGACACCCTCCGGCAGGACGGCTTGATTGGATCCGTGTTCCTGTCTTTTTTCTTTCTCTTATGGTCAGGCATATATGACCGGCATGCAGCAGATCAAACTTTTCTGGCCAATGTATCCTTGAAATCATTATACACCCCCTTAATTTTTTATTTTTTATTTTTTGAAGAAAATTGGATAGAGTGGTAGCTAGGACTAGCCAAAAAGATATTTCGTTGAAATTATGAAATAAATCGGGGCTAAACACCCCATATTTTCGTTCTTTCGATCCTAGCTGATTAAGATATATATTTCTGATTGAAGGTTATATATTTTGAAGGTGAAAAGGGAAATTAAGCATATTACAGTCAAGAGGTAAAATGCCTTTTTTTTTTATAAATAAAAAAAATTTCAGGAAGGGTTTTCTACTGGTCATACAAAGATAAATAGGCTCTCTCTTGCATGAAACTCGAAACTTCTGAACTTGTGTTGAAGGTTGAACGGTTCATTTTTCTATTCCAACTTGCAGCTGCCACATATTGAAGGCCTTGGCCTAAATCATGGGTTTTTGTGCCCGGGTATTTTCTATTAAATAAATTCGTATTAAATACAATCATTATGAGATTTAGACCTAAATGGCCATGGTATTATTATAATGTCCATGTCACTGCACCAAAACTCTAAACTCTAAAGTGGTAACGAGGATTAGGACTTTTTTTCCCCTTCCTATTTTAACACTTTCTTCAGAATCAGGCGAAGGAAAAAACAATGGAATTTATATTTGATTTTTTTATGGATTTATAAATATAGGTTTGGTCTTTGGTGAGGAGGTTCGATGAGCCGCAGAAGTACAAGCCATTTGTGAGCACATGCGTGGTGCAAAGCGGGGATCTTGAGATCGGGAGCGTGAGGGAAGTTAACGTCAAGTCCGGGCTACCCGCGACCACCAGCATGGAGAGGCTAGAGCTTCTTGATGATAATGAACATGTGCTCAGTATCAAGATTGTTGGTGGTGATCACAGGCTACGGGTAATTATTTTTCATTTCGTCCTCATTAAAAATATACATTTGTTAATATAATTATTAAGTATGATATGTTTGTATGTTTGTGATTATGTCATTCAAAATTTGCATGTGTGTGTTTTAATTAGGTTCATGTGTAATCTGCAGAATTATTATTTATTTTTTTGGAGTCATTTTAAGCTTGATAATTTCAAACATAGCTTTGATAGGATTCTTTTTTTTTTGGGGGGGTAATTCTTTGATAGTTTGTGCTGATATGATGACTTTTGCCTTTAAAATGTAAAATTTTGCACACAAGGCATCTTTTGGATTCAAGTTTCAGTTGTCCATGATCTTTATTTATATATCTCCAATTTTAGATTTTTTCAGTAATGCATAATATTGATTTCTATGTTAAATTTATATAAATATATAATTTTCATTGCTATGCCAGTCTAATTTTGTTAACCAGTATTGGTGTAATGATTCTATTGTTTTCATCTTTATATTGATGCTCTGTTCATGATTCTTCACTTTAGCCTAGTACCATTTATGACTTGTTTTTTGTGTTTTTTGGCATAACCCGTAAGCCCTAACCTATGCATACGACACATTCATGCACACATCACACACAGACCTACGAATTTGCCCCAAAAGCGTTAATTGTGGCCACTTCCCCCACTGGAGATCGAATCCCCGCATTCTCCCCAGAGTGGGAAGTGACATATCAACTTGTGATATTCATGTCTTGTGTTTTGTTGCCTGCTGCTATTTTGGTGTGTTATTAGTTCTTCATTAACATCTTGTCAGTGTAACGCTTTGTCCCATCTTTTGACATCAAATAAATGTAAACTCAATTTAAGGATATGTTCTCCATAATTTTCACCAACTTTATAAAGAAGTGTCTGATACCTTGTGTAGCATGAATGATGCGCTAGATATCAATAACAATCAACACTTTGCAACAAGAATCTCACTTTTTCTATCTCTACAGAATTACTCCTCAGTTATCACGGTGCATCCTGAGATCATCGACGGGAGACCAGGAACACTCGTGATTGAATCATTCGTAGTCGATGTCCCCGATGGAAACACGAAGGACGAAACCTGCTACTTTGTCGAAGCATTGATCAAATGCAACCTGAAATCTCTAGCCGATATTTCCGAACGTTTAGCTTTACAAGACCAAACGGAACCAATTGGCTAATGCAAGTCAATTTTCACGGCAACGTTAGGTGAAGTATCGAGGATAGCTTTTGGATGAAGAAGCTTTTCGGGGCTTTCCGATTCTAGAAGCTATGAAGAAGTTCTCGTGGCGGGTTTCTTATGACAAGATTTACCTCAAAGAGTCGATAACTCTCTTCCAACACTCCATTCTCTCATTTGCGTCAAAAAAATATTCTATGTCTTGTTTGTGGTCATTTGAGACTTTTGTCAACTAGATTGAGTGGAGAAGACAGAATTTGCACTCTTATATATGTATAGCTAACTTGTGGCCATTATGTTTGATTTTATTTGCAGTTAGGTCAATGGTGTGCTAATTTGTGAATTGTGGTTAAGGGATTAGGCCTTCAAGTACATTAGCTTTGATAGCAACTAATTCCTAATCACCATTTCAAACCCAAGTAGAGAAAGCTCTCTTTTTTCTTTGTATATTAAAGGATAGGATATCTTTGAATTCATTTATTTAATTCATTTATTTAAAGAGGAAACGGAGACTGCAGGGGCACTGCAGTGTCCCATGGGGCCAAGAGACGTTTTTCCTTAAAGCCTTCTTGGTTTTACGAGGCCTGCAGTCTGAATACTGCGGTTATGGGTCTACGGACACGACACTTTTGGTTGATTGTAGCCAAAAGGACCCTCCCTTAGTTCTGTTTGTGGCCAAAACACGAAGAGTGGTATTTTTTTTTTTTTGGGGTTGGGTGGGTAGTTGGTGGTGACGAGCTGATGATGCTCATTGCTCATTGAGGAGAAAATAAGAAGAAACCGAAAGTGTTGTGTTTGTGTCCTTGAAATTCACTGATGTTTTTGGTTTCTTGTTGGAGCTTTTGATTGCTATTGCTGGCAAAGTTGGTGGATTGGCCCTTTTCGGACCCCAATAGCCTCTCTCTCTCTCTCTCTCTCTCAAAGTTGCTCTCTATCAGTTACAAGTTGATGCTTGCTTTTTCCCTTGTGTGTGGGCTTTTAGTGCTATGATTGGTAAGTAGATGGCAAGGCATGATGACAAGTGTAGCAGCAAGCTCTTGGTGATGATAAAAGCCAAAAAGGATGTGAAGAAGAAAGTTAAGTTGATGAGGGTCTCTATCAATTGTGATTTTTAATTTCAACATCTTTAAGTACCTGAAGACTTAGTGAGGGAACTTGATCTCATTGGTTTACATAGGCTTTGTCATTTAAGCACTTTGCTAATGGAGGATATTAGTTTAGGTGTCAGTTGTTGCCACTGTGAGCTTTTCAGCCTCCACAGTGGAAAAGCATATATGCTAATTTTTTTTTTTACATCACTGACAATGGTAACTCTCCCTTTATGTTATGTGGCTCTAACCAATGAATTATATCAACACTAACTAGACTTCCAAAGGGCCTAGAAGGTTTAGGAGCCAGTAATACAATTGTAAGAAAAATTAGGTGACCCGTGTACCATTTACTCGATGTAAGAAAAATTCGTTGAACGAAGTCGGTAACCTGTTAGTGTAGTGATTGTTCCAAACGTTACTGAAAATGTTACAAAAAATTTCTGAAGAAAATATACAAATTCAAAATCCTACAACATGATTTCCAAGAGATACTCACTATCATTATAAATTATGGGCATCCTAATAAATATATGTATCGTTACAAATGATAGTAGCCCATTGAACAATTTTTATGAGTTTGGAGTTAAAGAATATAGCACTACGCTCTACTAATTGTTGCAACTCTAAAGGCCACAAATACAAGGAGGGGAACAGCTGATCTTACCTTTAACTGCATGGTATTTACTGTACATCGCTTTACATCGGTAAAGGCTGAGAGTATAAAAGAAACCCATTTTTTTTCTAAGTGAGTGCAAGCTCCTCCTCTTGTTGCTCTGATAGTTGTACTCCTCCATATGGATTTAGGATTTGTTTGATGTCATCTGCACTCAGGGTTTCATACTCTAGCAGTGCGTTCGCTAGCGTATGTAACGCGCTCTCATGCTGTGAATGAGAAAATTGTTAGGTGAGATTAAGTTGATATTCTCCAAAAATGAGTCACAAGTATATGAAATTTATACCAGAAGGGAAAACATGGGGGGGAAAAGTTATATTCAACAAATATCTCAATGATCAACTTGACGAAAATTTAGATATTCTATCCACAACAGTTGGAGAAAGGAAAGCAAAGGAAGGTCCATGAAAACATCATGAAAAGGCCATATGCTGTATCGCCAGTAATTCTTGTATCTCGTCTTATAATAAGAAGTTCCTATTAACAGGAATATTTAGTCGAATAACTCAAATCTTAACAGTACTATCAGAAGGCGCCAATGAACCTCGATATTTCCCATATAAATGTCATCTTTACATCTTTTATATTCTTCCATATCTTCATGGTGCATTTGTTCAAAGGATTAATTGCACTTATGCCCCTTGCACTATCATAATATGCAGTTAGAACCCCTCTGATCACAAAATACTTTTTTAATTCCAAATTTACCCTTTTATCATCTCTTCAATAATATAGAGCTCAAAACCCTAATTCAAAGAGTCAAATAGAAGGCATAATCTCTAGCAAAAGCAACTTTGAGAAAACAACATTTTAGTAAATAAAAATGCTCATATTGTATATCTTTTTTTCTCGTTAGAATTATATCAAAGAAAAGATGTTGAATATCATCATATTTTAGGGGGGGAATTTAGGAAAAGCAATTGAACAAAACAAACTAACATAGGGGTAATGGAACAAAGTTTGGAGTTGTGATGAAGGATAATAGTGGATCAATGAGTTTATAAATTAGGGTTAATGGTTAGTTGTTTTGGGTTGAAAAGAGAAAGAAGAAAAGAGTAAATTTGGAATTAGAAAACAATTTTGTGTGCTTATTATGATGGTGCAAGAGGTATAAGTTGCTCAACCCGCCATAGTGCAGGAGGTCTATCTGCAATTAACCCTTGTTCAACTATATACTTTGGGTATTCAATTTTCTTCGAAATGACTCCATGCGTCACATTTCTTACAGGGAAACAAACTTGATATCATTATACATGACCCTATTTTGGGACATTCTTTTCAAATAAAATATATGATTTTGGCGCACAACTAAAAAGGATTGCATATATGTAAAATGAGTGTGAAGCTAGTGTAAAATGAAAAAAATGAATTATAACAGGGTTTTTTGTTATAAGCCCCCTATAACACTGCTATTTTGAAAAACACCCTCTAAAACTTCATAATTTTAAATGCACCCCTAAAACTCTTAATTAAACTAAATTGGCCTCTATGCTTAATTATCATCCCCAACACTTCTAGAAATCTTCGTTAAGAAACTAAAATGGTAACTTGAGACGAGGGTTTGAAAGAGCAAGGTTAATGGGTTTTGCACAAAAATAAAAAGAGGAGGGTTTTGATGTTGCATAAAGCTTTTTATCAATGTTCTAAATATCGGATATCGGTTTTGTATCGGTCCGAAGATTTTTATATCGGATATTAGACCTCGTAATAATCGAAAAATATTTTCAAAAAAATATTTTCGTATCATAAATGTCATATATGAAAATATGAATAGTGGGCTTTTTAATTGAGTTTTTCCTCGGTACCTCAGTAGTAGAGCGATCATATAAAGTGGTTGATTGTAGGTTCGAATCTTATTTAAGAGATTTGATGTAAACACAAATAACCAAATATTGATCCATAGAGAAGAAAAGTTGATATGGATTCTGGGTTTTTTTCTCAGCAGTTTCAACTTTAACTTATCCTTCAATACAGTGACGGTTCCAGGGTTTTCACTAATAGGGGAGCCAAAAAGATCAAGGTTTCGTTAGAAAAATCATATTATACGTTTTACAAAAATCCTATAAAAATATTTTAAATTTATTTAGTTACAATATAGAAAAAACTATTTTCTTTAAAAGAAAAGGCACAATGATATTCATACCCTTTTAAAAATCATCCAAAAACTAATGTACCTAGTTGGAATTGATCTCAAGACCTCTTGTTGGTAAACAAAACATATCACCACTTGGACTAAAGTCTCATTATGTTCTATTTATACAAGTAACATATATAATAGAATAAATATCCAAAATTTCCAAAATCTCGTATATAAAATATATTATTTTTTATTTTCCGAAACTATGTGCCCCCTCCCCCCCTTAGTAGATCCGCCCCTGCTTAATTACCGGTCAGGTCGGGTCCATTATCAATTTTACCTAAAAATCAATAACCCAAATAAAAGTAGAAAAATGTCGTGATATTTGAACAGATATACCGGACCTGGTATATCGGGCGATATTACGATATATCAATCGATATTTATCCAAAACTACAAAAAGATCAGCATATTATATCGTTTTTCCTCCAAAACCAATTTATCAGCTGATATAGGAGATAAATCGGCGATATTTAGAGCACTGTTTTTATCTCACGATTCATCATATTAGATCTAATCCAATTTTTAATCCTAATAAACTCAAGTAAAGGGGTGTTTTTAGTTAACGGGGAGGATTTAGGTGGTGTATTTAAAAATATAAAGTTTTACAAGGTGTTTTTCAAAATACCATGTTTTAGGGGGCCTATATCCTAAAAAGCCCATTATAAAATTATTGAACATCTGAAAGGTGTGGCGTGGTGTCAAGAGTGTGCAAGAAAGTGTATGTCCAAAATGGGTCAAACACGAATACAACTAATGATAGAATTCTCCATACAACATAAGGTATTTCTGAATAATGGTTGCTATAGGCAAGGTTAAAAATCTTAGAATCGGTATCGGGCGGTCAATGTTGGGATCGGAATCAACCATCTCGACCGTCTCAAATCAGAGACCATCATTTGACAAAAAAAATTTAAACTATGAATTTCTTTAAATAGATATTAAAAGCAAAATATATACAATTTGGCAAATTCTTTAGCAATTATTGATGACAATAGTTGTTTTAATACTCACTAAATATAACTATAACTATAATTTTATTTTATTTTTATTAATTAATGATATCAAATAAACCATAACCCACAACCTATTCATAAACCCACTAACCCAATAATAAACTTAATACTAGAACTCTACTGATCAAATGGTAAACCGTAAACCCATTATAACTCGGTATCGGCATCAGTACATGGAGGTCGTTTTTTTATCATCTGAGTTTCTCGGAAGCTTGGTCTAAAATTCAAAACCTTGAAAGCTAGAATCCGGTGCCCTCCCTTAGTCCATTTCTTTTGTCCTAGAATCGAGATTTTAAACAATGGATATAGACTCGATTTCTCAAATTACGAGCATAAACATCAGCAAAATAGTTTTCTTGATAAGTGTATGAAGAGAGGGGAAAGATTTTCCACAGAATGCTTCTTTTTATTTCTTTTTCTTTTCTTTTTTTCTTTTTTTGGGTTGGGGGTGGGGGGGTGGGGGGGCGAACCTTTTTTAGCAACTGTTTAACTCGTTCATAAGCTTCTCTAAGAAGTTTCACCACCTGCAGTTATATAACACATTATGTAAGAGAAGTTCAAATATTTGAATTAAAAGTAAGAGCAAGCAATTCCACATACTTCAGCATCAATTCGCGATTGCATCTCCGATCCTGGCCGTTCTTTAACATACACAGGACCAATCGAATCACTCATGCCACAAGTTGACACCTGCAAACATCAGGAACAACACTGAATAAAGGTGGAAATACCAATAAAATTATACAAATAATTGCAGGAGACACCCCACTTTTATCATATTGCTGAAAATGCCCTTCTTTTCAAAACCTGCATTTCCCCCTCATAGTTTGCCATGGTCAATTTATTATTGTTTCCATTGAATCAAATTTTCATCCTCAATAATACACCTAAGCTTCTATTAATTTTACTGCAATTGTTTCATTACCAGTTCATAATTTCAGAAAATACATTGACTTACGGAAAAATTGAACGTCCGTCAAAATAGGGGCAAAGTGCGAGTTTGGAAAAAAGGGGTATTTCCTGCTATAAGGCCAAAAGTCAAGGGTATTTACTACTGTTTAGGCAATATTTTATAAGAAACAAAAAAGATACCATGTAGTGGGCAAGTTCTGTAGCAGTGTGGAGATCATTGCTTGCACCTGTTGTGATAGAGTCTTCACCAAAGATTAATTCCTCAGCAACCCTACCCCCCATACAAACATCAAGGCGCGCTAACAACTGTTTCTTGCTTATCGACGTTTCATCATGAGAAGGAAGTTGTGTAACCATCCCCAAAGCGGATCCTCTAGGCATAATTGTCGCTTTATGAATAGGGTGTGCGCCATCAGTATTCAAAGCAACAATGGCATGCCCGCTTTCATGGTAAGCGGTGAGCTAAAATAAGCAATAAAAAGGGAAATTTATAAGAATGCCGGGGGGGGGGGGGGGGGGGGGGGGGGAGATTCTGCAACGTTTGCTTTGGAAATAATGGTTCTGGTTTGTAGAATAGATTATTGCTGCTTTAAAAATAAAATATAGCTCTAAAATAACACCTTTTTTGAATCTTCAGATACAAACATTGTTTTTCGCTCAGTGCCCATAATAATCCTGTCCTTTGCAAACTCCAACTGTCCAGCTGTAATCTTTTCGACACCGTCTACAGCAGCTTTGATGGCAGCTATATTAACAAGGTTTGCCAAATCTATTAAGAAATACACAAAAAAGTTCAGCGTGATATCTTTGTTTCTAGTGAGATATGAATCAAAATCTGTCGATTTCATGGAAGTAGAGCATGTCCTATACTGTGAACAAATTATTTTGATGTCTTCTGTAGTCTAAGGAGACCCATATACTAGTATGAGGACTACGGAGATAAGTGAAGTACTAGGAAGCATGTATACTTCTATTTGCTCACCATGTCCGTGTCCGACATGCTTGAGCAATGTCCGTCCTAATTGGACATGTTCAATACTTCTACATAGCGTAGAGTTGAGAAATAAGAATGTGGAATATATGTGTGGGCAATTTTGGTACCTTTTAGGATACCAGAAATATTAATATTTCAAATCTTTCTCTTAGAGCGACTACAGCTGGGAGTAAAGATCCGAATTGATACAGATGACAAAATTAGGTCTGAAAGTCCGCTCCATTTAAAAAGAGTTAAGTTTTGTTTATTTCGACTCTTATGGATTTTGTTTTTTGTGCATCTTACTTTTAGTTTCAAGTATGTACTAGTTATTGCTAAAAAAACTTATGGTTATGGATAGAAGTTATTACTTCGAATTATGTTTATTTTGCTTTTAAAGCAATACTACTAGTGTCAATTCTCGAAGTTTATTATTATTATTATTATTATTATTATTATTATTATTATTATTAAAGATATAGATAAAAATTATAGCCGAGTCCTCCATGACCTCTTTTTTACAAATTTGTCATATCCCGTGTCTGTGTCCATGCTTCATAGGTCAAGGTAGAGTAATCAAGATTCAGTTAGCACAAATAGTTGAAAGAAAACAGCAGTACAAACCTGCACCATTAAAGCCTGGAGTACCACGAGCAATCGCTTTGACATCGACATCATCAGCCAAGGGTTTATCTTGCAAATAGAGCTCCAAAATCTCTTGCCTTCCCCGCACATCAGGACTTGGAACAACAATCTACAAAGATGGTTATTGTTAAGGGTTCTTGTACCTCAAAGCACAGATTGAGATAGGAATCTAGCTAAAATATATCAAGGAAAAGCATCCAAGCATTTTTATTGGTGTGCAAATGCGCATTCATCAGAAGTTTTCTTTCATCCTTATTGATGATAGAAGAATGGTTTCTATTCACATGCACACCCACTCACCAACATAACTATGATCATTACTCTATGAGGACAAGTGTCAATCTCCTGTGCTCTATGTCTAACATGATTTAGACATATGAAAAGGAATCCCTCTTAACTATGCTATTTCCATAAAGAGAAAAATTACAGGTTTTCCCAACTTTACATAGAAGTTGCATCCCATAAACTCATCACTAACAAAAAAAATTAACGCAGTGCATAATTATTTGAGGAATTGACATATTATGATAAAACTAAAGATGTCAGGTATCACTATCACTCTGTTGTCACCAATAGTAGTATGCATTTTTCAACAAAGCACGGTTGAAGTTCCTAGTCATGAGTAAGCTTCGGTGACAATTTCACAAAAAATTCCAAATTAAATAAGCTAAATGCAGATGTGCAGATAGTTTCCTGATATACTTGCAAACAAATGTAGCATCATCTTCATGATTCAGTTTGCAAAAGGATGAAATATCGGGTTCCTTATGTTAGCAGCCAAATGAAAATCACTCAACAAAGGATGATACTAAAACTTACATGCCTGTCAAATCTACCAGGCCTTGTCAGTGCTGGATCAAGAATATCTGGTAAGTTCGTTGCAGCCATCAGTATTATTCCCTGGATTGAAACGTGACCAAAATGGAGATATGAGTTAAAGTGCAGAGTCTCATTTATCGGAAATTGTAACAATATGTATCAGTACCTCATTCTGCTCAAAGCCATCCATTTCAACAAGGAGTTGATGCAATGTTTTCTTTGTATGGCCTTCCCATTGTTTTCTTGTGGATCCCACAGCATCAATTTCATCAATGAAAATGATGCAAGGTGCCTATGAATCACAAAATGGATATAAAATAAGCAGTCGGCACAATACTGCGAGAGGATAAGCAATCACTAAATGCTTATGGGCTGTAAGATGAAGGTTCACAAAAATTAGTTAGGATACGAGTACAAAAGTTTCTAGCAAGATACAAAGGGGCATAAGAACTTTATTACACACCAAGTGGTATCTTCAGACTTCAGTTAAGAGGCAGCATTATGTACTAAAAATCACAATGCTCCAGGACACCCTTATCCAACCCAACAACCAAACTGAGGCAGCAAGAATTTTTTAAAACTTTGATAAGAACAGCACTAAAGGAGTATAAGAAATAAAACTAAGACATATTACATAACTTCATAATTTTTATAAATCAAATGAAGTTTATCAAGTATAATATATCAAATAAAAATCTAAATCTTTTAATTTTTCTCTTAGATAGTCATTTTTTTGATGTAAAATTCTTGAACTATATTTATCAGAAAAAAATAACAGCATATTTAATTTGGGAAACAATGTGCTGAAATCAGATATTCTCATTAGCCTACACATTGGATAAAAGAGAGCCTGGAAAATGGCATAAGAGCCAGGATTAGAATTAAAACTAAGTGTAAGTAATCAAGGGCTGGGTTGCGTTGAGATTCTATAGAAAACATAAATATTAACAAAGAAAATTCATTCAAAATTATGCAAATGATTGGAAACAAGAACAGAGGGAATAAATCACAGCAGCCAAGCACAAAACATAGTAAACCGAAGAAAACTTAAGATATGTAGCAACTACTAGCAGAATACATAATAAAAAATTATAAGTAAAGCTCTCATATAGCCTACATGTCAAGAACATTTTCTGGAAAACTTGGAGGTTAAGTGTAGGACAAGAAATAAACATTTGGCCAGAATGAAATATGGATAGGTGAACCATGCCAGAAGATGTTTGACAAGACACAAGCCAAAATAGTTAATACATCACAAGTTATTTCTGAATTATAAGAAGCCATTGTATGATATCAACTATCAAACACAGTGATGGTGATAGTAATCAAACAAGCTCTATGTAGTACTACAGTGACCATCGAACCGGTTTTTATATAATAAACTAAACAGGACCAAAGAACAGTTTACCTTTTTCTTGGCAGCCTGAAATAAGGACCTGACACGCCGAGCACCAACACCAACAAACCTGGCAGAAGACCATGACCAAAATTAACTTATATCTTTCAAATAAAACTAATATAGCAAAATGCCTTCCAGTATGATCTCCTTCTGGCATTCTAAAATAAGAAATGTATAATTATAGAACAGAAAAAATGGATCGAAGATTGATTTCTAGTTTATGTAAGGATAAAACCATTTTTTAGTTAGTATGTTAGATTAGTTTAGCAACACAATTTTAGAATCATAACATAATTAAAATCGAGACTCATTATTTTCCCCTATTCTTTTCATTCAATTTTTGGGGAAATGAGATGGGAAATGTGAACAGATAATGGAGAGCTTATGATGTTATGCATGTACACATACTTTTGGCAATAAACTTGGAAAATTCCTTGATCCAGTCCATTTTGATTTCACATTGAGTTAACATAGACGAGATGTGCTACAATACTTCAATAAGAAAATAAGGAGGTATATAGACAAGTGTCAACATAAACATTGAGCACCTAGAAGACGAGCATACGATAAGCTCAACTTAGCTACTATCAGAAATGAAGCTTTTATGAGCAAAATATAATTGCTATATAAAGTTTGTTTTCCCTCAAACCCCTCTTAAAAAATTTGTACAATTATTTAGTTAATTTTATTATACTATATTTGCAAGCTTTGGAGTATAACTACCTTGTAAAGGATGCTTTTTTGCCTCGGCATATTTCATTACAGCATTAGTGTATTGAGCTTCTCTAAGATGAGTAAAAACGCATGCACTAGATTTTACCAAATAAATCCTTTCATTTAAGTTTCTCTCGAAGAACGATGCAATCTTTCAATAGTTTATTGATCTAAAATATGTTCCTATATCTTTGCATCACTTGATTTTCTAAATTAAACTCAAATGTAAGTTTTAACTCCTATTATTATAGAGCAGTCCTTCATACACAGTTTTAACACAATTTCACACCCTCGCTGAGATTACAAACGTTTATGATATAACTACTAATACGGTAACAATTTATCTGGAATATAATACTTCTGAAATATGAAAAATGGAAATCATACATTTCTTCAAATTCAGAACCTGCACGATAGAAAAAGGGAACCCCGGCTTCACCAGCAATAGCCTGAAGAGAACTGATGTCAGTAATGACCAGTGTAATATACTTGTTGGATGACAGGGCAAGTCATAGTATGCAAGCAAACTTTCATTAGTAATAACTTATGGAAGAAAAGTTAAATATAGTTGCCATCAGAGTATGTAGGGATGAATGTATCTAAACAGGCCAATAGTCAATAAACATGGTGCACATGAGCTAGAAACATATTGCACTAGCTAAGCCTAAGGAAATAAAATAATGAGCGAACAATATTAAAGGTAACCTATCCTAAAGCAGTTCGCTAGTAATAATATTTCACTGATCGCCACAAAAGATATGCTTTTATCCAAGTTCAACACTCGGTATCCCAACCATTCCCTGCAATATGAGAAAGACATGACAATCACCACTTACGGCTTGATGCTTGATACTTACAAGAAGCACGCAGAACTATTCTTCTACTATGTTTCTACAGCCCTCGAGAGGCATCGGCCATTCTCAGTGAATTACCTATGCTATTTCATAAACAATGAAACTAAGAGGATATTGAATATAATAATATCCTAATTCCTGATGCCTAATCAACGAATCATCTCCACCTGCTAGCTATCATACTGCACAGATTCCTTGTTTGATTTTGAGTAAATGACTCTTTCAAATATATTCTGCTTCAGAAGCTAGTGAAATTCCTAAAAGTAAAACTAACCAATCATACTTCATCTTCTTCTTTATTTAGATGGGGTTAGATAATTGATGCTTAATTGCATGAGCATGACCAAAATAGGAAGTACGGTAAACTGCCAACTGACCTTCACGTTATTTAGCAAGGTCCATGCACGTTCAATATTGCATTTGCTAGGAAATATTAGCACCAACTCAACAAGAATCGATGCAAGTCTCAACTTGGAGTAGTTCTCCATAACTGACTAAAATATATATGCCAAACATAGACTCCAAATTAGTAGCACTCGCTTTTCACCCCCTTTATGCAACAACAATGAGGAAGCCTTTATCCCAAAACTTTTCGATTGGTTGCTAAAATCCTTAATCTTCATGCAACTCTGTTCTCCACCACCAAATTAGTAAATATTGTATCTTTAATCCGTTTACCACCTCATTTAAGTTTATTTACGTCTAGCATCATTCATAGTTTCTTAGCGCTTGCTAGGATAACTTCGTGTATACTCAAGAAATCATTAAGTTATGAAAGAAAGTTTAAACTTTAATTTATTATATTATGCCTGTAACAGTTACATTGCTACATGTTTATTGCTGCAATGATTACATCTCTCTCTCTCTCTCTCTCTCTCTCTCTCACACACACACACACACAACCATATATTATGCAGTCATGTTGTGTTTCAACTCCTTACAAATTTGGTGTGTCCCATGTCTGCGTCTGTACATGTGCTTAATAGACTGCTTCTCCAACGACATACTCGTACACATCCAAACCACCATTCTACCTCATCTTATCCTCAACTGAAGCTACCTCCAACTTCCTTGTGGCCACTCATTTCCTATCTTATCATCAGGCATTATTGTCATTCTTCCATCTCAACATTCTCATTCAGCTACACATATTTTGGGCATGTTTCTTTGTTATTTGCTCAGCATTTTGACCTATAAAGCATGGATGATTGCAGCAAGTATTCGTAATCTACCCCCCCCCCCCTAACTTCATACGTTACAGTGTGATCAAATATCAACCAATAACTTTCCATTTTAAGAACTAAATATCTATGAACGATTTATCATTTATTACAATACCCAACTTCTGGAAACATAAAGTAAATGTATATTTTAGTGTTCTCCACAAGACAAGCTTAGACTTGCTACACTCTATTGAACATGTCTAGGACAACCAACCTACAAGCACATACATTATAGCATCCAGATGCAAGGGCATTATACAAAATTCATAATGCTAGGGAGCACAATATCAGCTTATACACTTGATAACTTAGGTGTTTGTTTTTTTAAAGGGGTATAGGAACAAAAATCATTAGTAAAAAAATATGCAGATTGCAAACAGCAACATCCTATTTCAGAAAAAAAAAATACAGAACATTCTATATATATATATATAAACTTTATGTTGAACAGACCTTGGCAAGCAAAGTTTTCCCAGTCCCAGGTGCACCAGTCAAAAGGATTCCCTGCAAAAGACAATCTTTGTGCTTATATATCAATAGAGATAATACTCAGGTACAAGGATAGCCCTATTGATCGGATGATCTAAGAGAATTATTTCGAATGATATAGGTTGATGGTGTATAGCATCTAAGAATAATTCCAGAATTGAAATATCAAATAACATCAGAGGTAGATGCATAAATAAAAATTAAAATTATAGTAGACATGGCTAAATTTAAGTTTGCAGATATGACAACTAAGAATCTATTTGATACTACAACATAATTTGAAGGAATATTCTATACCAGGTACTTTGGACCTTCTGATACTTGATAACTAATATGAACTGCTTAGAACAGAAAGCATTTGTTTCAAAATCTTTTACAACGCTTCTATAACAGGAAGTTCCATTTTTGTTTTACTACAATAGCTCTAATGCATGATCCTTTGGCAAAGAAAATTGTCATTATTTTCTGGGTAACAAACATCACCACATAGATGAGAATGCACTAGAATTATATACACCAAAAGTAACAAGAAAAAGAAAGGTTCCTATAAGATTCTATGCAATTATACCCTTAAAATTTAATGAGCTGCTGTTGTTATTTAGCGCATAAACCTGCATACACTTAATCCGGTAGGTTCTCGATATTACCATCCATACTTGTTTCTTGGAAATCAAAATGCATTTACTAATTTGAAATCAGAAGAAGATGCTGATTTGACTCAAAGCTTATTTACCACCTCTTCAAGCAGATCCTAATTAATTCATACTTATTTTGAATATCTACATAAAACAATAACGTGGGACCCAATCCACTCCTTAGGAAACAACTAAACATATTTGGCCAGAACAAGGCAGAATTGTCCTTTGCAACAGGCCTTTAAAAATCAAAGCGGTGATCGGTTCTACCATGTCTGGCCAAAAGAATTCCACGGTAGAACTATCTAATGATGTGTCCAATTGTTAAGATCCACCAGGGATAGAAAGAACTACGAAACACAAAAATTGGTATCAAAATGTGCAAATTTCTTTACAAACCTTTGGCAACTTGCCACCAAGGCGAGTGAATTTGGTTGGATTTTTCAGATACTCGACAACTTCCTCAAGTTCCTGCTTTGCATCATCGCAGCCTTTGACATCTTTGAAGGTTTTCACATTCTGCACTCAAGCAAACTTGATGCAAGGCATACCATAGAAAATGCAAACAGTTCTACTAAAGAGAGATGGAGCATCCACAAAGGGCTAAAAATTTGTAGGTCAAGATAAAGAGACATACGGGTGCATACATTCAAATGGTAGAACGGAGGAATATATAGTATAATAAACAATTTAGGGAGAAGAGAAATGTTATGGAGAACTTCTGTTGTTTCATTTAATGTAACCCATAAAATATATGATTACTATGGAGGGATTTATTAGGTCAACCCGAAATGTTTTGCTATAGTTGTGAAGTTATGATATAAGCATATTTTTTATTATCAATGAATGAATTCTCAAATTCATAATGTAGTCCTAATGTAAATATGATCTAATTTGCAACTCAAATATAAAGAATCAGTCTGCTGGTTACTACAAACTGGCGAAGCATCATTTGATGCATTGCATATCTTACAATTCAAAACAACAAAAGATTATAGATGTCAAAACTAAAACACAAAGACAATAAACAATGCTATTACCTTCTCTGGCATGATTTCTTTATTCAAGTCTTTTGGAGCATATGTAGCACTTGAACCAACACCAGATGCACCTATACCACCTAAGCTGCCCACATATTTTTGCAGTGCAGCTGCACCCATAACCCTGGAAGTAGTAATTATTAAATTAATGTGAATTCATATAATAAAAAAATATCGTGGGTCATAATGGAATTACAGAGCATATCCTTGTCAGATGCACTTAAATTTAAAATTGAATCATTTGAAAGTTATAGATGTAGACAAGAAATAGAAACTGAACAATGGATAGAAGTTGCTAGATATATTTATAAGATCTGCATTTAAGAACATTTTATTTGAGGTAAAAACAGTGCATTAAAAAACAGTGCATTAATGGATGGGAAAAAGTCATGTGCATGATTTGTCCAGGTGTAGTATAATATCAACGGAAGAATGCCAATATATTCATACATTAGATAAATTTGATTCACTTAAGAGAAGCGCAACATAAAGAAATTCAGCACAATTTGATTGATATGAACAAAAAAGGTATTTCTACTAATTGATAAGCGAAACAATACATTACGGACTGAAATAACGTACCACATTAGCCCCACAACGACGGTAAATAAGATGGTTGAAAAAAGCTCTTGAGCAAAACGGGTTGATCTATTTGATGCTTTGGGATCAACCTGATGAGAAAAACCAACGAATTACGAGGTTGCTTTTGACATGAAATAAACTCAAATCAGAGGGGAAAGGAAGGAATTGCACTTTTATTTTATTTTTTTGACATGAAGAGATAAACTCAAATCAGGTCACATCAGTTAATTGAAGTTAAAATTTAAGTTCTGCTTACCATAACCACATGCAATGGCTGCTTCTCTGATATTCCAGGATTTAAGAAAGGTTCATCGTCATTTCCAGATGCACGTTGCTTCAACTCTTGCAGCTACTTACATGAAAATTGGTTTAGAAGAAGTCAAAAGACTGCAGAAGTAAACAACAAACTATAACGCTCATTAGTAGAGAAAAATGTATACTAGCCGCAGAAATAAAGTATAACTTATAGGTCGAGGGAACTGCAATATAAATCCAAAAATAGTTCAGAATGATGGCCCTTTATGTGAAGATAATAGCAGGCGCGTCTAACAACATAACAAATTAAATGGATATAAGCCTATTGTTATTTTAACAAATAATAGAAGCTGGAAGACAAATTTTTGAAGGGGGGAAACCTACATATCCATCAACAGTGAGAAAGCATCATCTCCCAGAGCCATAGATCATCTACGGTGGCCAAAACATCCCTTTGGCTTATAAATAATCGACATTGTTACTGGGAGAAACTTGGATTCATGTTTTACCAAATCTTTCACATTTTTTGGTCTCAAAGAAGAACTCAAGGTAAAATTAAGAGATATTATTTAAAAATAAACTGCTCGCTGGCCCTCGTCATAGTCACATATACCATTACTAAGCACCCAGATGTACTCGAAGATATTAAAGACTGAAGTGCTCTTCGGGATAAATCACCATAAGCTTTCAAGCATAACATATAGAAGGTACAGAAAAGGAAATTTCCCTAAAGGTGAGTTAGTAAAGAGGCAAGTGAGATGCAGGAGCATTTAAGCTCTACATGCAGAGTGGAAATAGATAAGTTAAATTAGGTCGACAAAGAAGACGTGTACAACTACATGATCGAAGTTTCGTGTTACATTGCAGTATATAATAAGAAATACAATTATCTATTTGTATAGTTTGTCACAAGCACAAATTGGGAATGCGAAACACCGTTTTGGGAGTATAACAAGTTCCTGATTCAAATGCATATTAGCAGTGACATGCATGATGATGAGTGGAAACAGTATTCTGATAAAGATAAATCGCCACTAGGACCAAGAGGCGAATAAGGTATAGGCAAGAATCCAGTAGTTTATCTCAGTCGAGTGCATCAAACTTCAGACTTTTAAGGACAATCAAATTATGAAAGAGACTTCACTTATCTCCCTTAACATGAGCTTAGATTAACAAGACAGGACTAGCCCTCGGTAAGCCCCTAATAATGTCTGAAGTAATAAATAAACTTCACCCCTTTAGCAAAAAGGCCAAAGGAATAGTGTTTGCTGACAGTGGTCTTTCTAAGAATTAATAGCGCACAGAAATAGAGGTTGAGACTAGAAAGAAGAATCAAAACTCAAACTAAGGAGAAGAGGATGATGGAGTCTAATAATGGACATGCATAATATGCGAACAATAGTACATTAATAAAGAAAGGAAACAACAATAAAAATTCTCTGCAGGATGCAAAGAACCGATAGGATCTTGACTAACGATATGGAATGATGCAACAATAAAAACATGAAGGCTTAACACTACCAGTGTTGGAAGACTGGAAGGCTTTCCCAAACGTTCATCTGGAAGATATTCTGCAAGAGCATTAGTGACAACTAGAGCTCGTAGATATTCTGCAACTCCCTTGCTGTCAACTGCATGACTTCTTTGTTCAAAGCGTCTGATTACCGATTCAGGACTGCATCATGGATTAAAAACAAACTTTATGGTTATCATCTATGAATCATAAGACAAAAGTTTTGTGACATTTGAGGTTATTTTCCCTTACAAAAACTATTAGGTAATCCATATTTATATATAATTGCAACAAAGATTAGTTTGTTATGGTTATATCTAGTGTCATGTTAGCTTGACATTAGTTGTTATTCCACAATTCAACGGATTAAGATTTTTGGTGAAGTGGTTCCAGACATAATATCAGTACGCACTTTTGGGCTCAATTCTCATCCTTATCAATTTTAAATATATTAGTTTGCCTCATTTATTCTGCCATTTAAAGAAAGAGATTCATCTGGGGTTCCACATGGTCCAAGACCTACTTGAAGGGTATCGTAAAGTATTATGTTACCATGATATTAAGTGTCATTTCATAACTCGACAACTTAAGCTTTTGGGTTAAGTGGTCCTTGACAGTAGCTATGGCAATAGAATCTAGAAGCTGTTGAGTATTTTTCGTCATCCTATTGGGATAGAAATACGAGTCGCTTGTCAGGCGTGTTTCAGATTCTTCATGTCTGGGGTAGCCAGGGGTTTATTGATCGTGGGGATCCAAATCTCCGGCAGGCGGACTAAGCTGTCGTTAATTACCCCTCACTTTTGGAGCAAGAGAACCTCCGATTAACAGGTCGAACAGATCATACGAACTCAATGTGCAGTATGCGTATGTGTGTATCTTACGGGTGTTTTGGACATATCGGGGGTCCCGCTACCCGGATAGTTGGCTGAGGGTCGAGGGGGCTGGCAGCCCCCTTGCAGGGTGTAGAGCAGCGTCCCGTTAGAAATTTTCTAAAGGAAGAAAGCTTTTGAGTGTGGGCGTGTCTATTTTATTCATTTTTTTATTTGGTAAAATATTTACAAGAAAGACGGAAGTGAAGGATGCGCGGGTACCATATACACACTTAGCAAAATGAGCACGTGGTAAAGTGCACACATAACGAGATGCGCGCCTAGTAAGATGCACACATGTCGAGATGCGCATCTAACAAGGTGCGAGAGAGTGATAGGAGCCAAAGGGTCCCAAATGCGCCAAAAGGTCCAGCGAGGTGAGCACCTAACGAGGTGCGTGAGTGGAGGGCAAAGGGTCCCAAATGGGCCAAAAGGTCCAGTGAGATGCACACTTAGCGAAGTACGCATCTGACACGATGTGCACCCAACGGAGTGCGCATCTAGCCAAATGGGCACCTAGCGGATGCACACCTAACACGATGCAAGCAAGGGTCGAACCCAATGGAATTACTGCTCCAAACACAAAAATTTTGATTTTTCAGAAGACCAAAAGAGTTCTTTTCCCCTTTCACGAGGCTTCAAGATGTACGCAGATGGGTCTTGACGTAGGTCTTCTCTTCTTCTTCCTCTCATCCGTTAGATCTTGAGGAGAGAGATAGAGAGAGAAAAATGCTCCTTTGGTGATTTCAATGGGAGATCGGTATTACTCTCGATGGGTTAATGGCCAAAATCAAATTTAATTTTGGAAAAGAAGAGGGTATGCTTGGATTTAATTGGAAAAGAGAGGAGAAAAATGGAGACATAAAAAGAAAGAGCGGAACGAAACCCTAGGTTTCTTTTGGGGAATAATCAATTATTATTATTGAGTCATCATAGGGGGCCTTTTATAGGCCTATATCTTTACATATAACCCCATGGATTTTTACAAAATTTGCTTCTATTTAATTTATAAAAATTACATTTAACTTTTCCTTTTTTCTTCTTCTCTCTTGGCCAACCCCTCTTCATGCCTTGACTTGGGCTCGGGCCCACTTTGACGTTTTGACTTTGAATTTAGTTTTGAGTTTGAATTTGATTTTTTATTTTAGCAAAGGGGTGTGATTTTTTACCCCAACAAAGTGCACCCTATCAATAAATGTACACCGCGTGTATGAGATGTGTGCATGAAATTAATGGATCTTCTTCTATATGGAGATTGATTTGGTTCGGTTCCCTTTTAACGACGTGAAGGGTCGATACTTGCCATTTTTGCGACTTAGACGGTTGGTGCTGCCATTTTTGCGACTTAGACTGCCATTTTTGCAACTTGGACCGTCGGTGCTTGATTTGACTTACTCCGCTTCTTGCGGTGTCAGGGTTAGGTTTGGCTTACTCCGCTTTTTGCAGTGTCGGGATTTAATTTCTCTTGGAATTTCTTGTCCATTCCGCCAGGGGTTTTGAGCTTGAAAGCACTGTCGAGTGGGACGTCGATTTGATTTGTTTGATTTCTGTCTTGTTTGACGGGACTTTTGAACTTGAATTTTGTTTCGGCATCAGTATCGCAGCACTGGAATAATGCCAGGAGCAACTCATCATTTGTCCTAGGAGGATTTGGAATTTGGGTTTTGGGACGTTATCAGCACCGTTAACACTGAGTATAATGCCAGGGGCGACTCATCATTTACCGTTGCCCGTTGAGGAGCAATAGCTTAGAAGACAGGCTTAGGTCTTTGTCACCTAAGGCTTTTTAATTTTATGAGCCGTAAGGGTATCGTAAAAGCATTTTCTCCTTACGAGTCGAGAGGATCTCGTAGGTGTATTTTCTCCTTAAGAATCGTTGGGATTTCTAAGTGCATTGCTCTTTTGTGAGTCGTAAGGATCTCACGCTGGGATATTCTCTTTTCACCAGTTTGTGTCCTTTCGGGTTTTCACAAACTCGGCGGCAGTCCTGTTGTTTTTGCTCATGGAGTTCTTTCGGATTTTCATCCGTGCTCGTTTTGCTTGTAAACATACCATTTTTTGTTTTTGTTTTTTATTGCCTCGTTGGTGGAGCTTCATCGCCAGTGGAACTTTAAATATAGCCTCGTTGGTGGGACTTGGGAGAGATAGGGGCCGTTTATGCCTGTGGATTGTATACGGTTTTACAGGATGTATGATTTCAAACCGTAGGGCTGGTGTGCTCGATTCGCCTATGACTTGGAGCATTAACGCGTAGTATTTCTTGCGGTATCGTCCATTGATGGGTGGCATGAGCCTTTCTCCCTCGGCGCTTATTAGTTGGTAGGATCTTTCGTCAAACACTTTCTCGATGACGTATGACCCTTCCTAATTTAGCTCGAATTTTTCCTTGGCATGTTGATTGGGGATGATCGGTCTTTTGAGTACTAACACCAATTCGTCTTTCTTGAAAGCACGAAGACGGGTCATCTTGTCATAGGCCCATGATATTTGGACTCGGTACAGCTCCAGATTTTGCTATACCGTGAGTCCCTTTTCTTCAAGGGCGTCGAGCTCTTCGAGCCGAAGGAGAGCGTTTTCCTCCTCCGTCAAACCATGCTGGACGGCCATCCTGAGGCTTGGAACTTCGACTTCGAGGGAGAGGATCGCCTCCACTCCGAAGAGTAATGAGTATGGAGTAGACTGAGTTGGAATACGGTGCGTGGTACGATATCCCCACGACATCTCGTGGAGCTTGAGATTCTAGTCTCTTTTGTTGGCTGAAGCATTTTTCCTCAGAAACTTGCATAGAGTTTTATTGAAGGCTTCGGCTAGCAAATTGGCTCTTGGATTATAGATGGGGGAATATCTCCAGTCTATCTTGTGCTGAGTAGCGAGCCTTGAGACTTTGAAGCTCTTGAAAGAAGGCCCGTTGTCAAAAATAATTCTTGGTGTACCGAAGTGATATAGAATATTATGCCGGAGGAATATCAGAATATCTTCAGTCTTGACTTCTTTTAGCGGGACAGCTTCAGCCCATCTGAAGAAGTAATGGGTTGCGGCCAATATGAACCGGTGATGTTTGGATGAAGGGGATCAATCGGGCCAACTATGTCGGTGCCCTAAACTTCGAAAAGCCAGGACGCCGTCGTAGGATGCAGCGGATTGGAATTCTTGTGGATGAAGTCTCCGTGAATTTGGCAGAGATGGCACTTCTTCACATGCTCTTCGCAATCCTTTATCATGGTGGGCCAGAATACCGAAGCTATTTGATTTGAAGCAGCATTTTGAGGCCAAATTAATGAGCTCCGTAAACGCCTGAATGAACTTTCATGATTGGGCTTCGGTCGAGGACACACCTGAGCCAGAGCTGGTCATATGATCTGCGGTATAGCGTATTAGCTACAAACACATATCGGAGGGCTCTCTTCTTCAACTGAACTCTCGCAGATTTTTCTTCGGACAGCTTGTCGTATCGGAGGTACTCTATGAAGGGCTCTCTCTAATCGGGCCCGTCTTGAATGATCAGAACTTCTTTGGCAGAGTTGCTCTTTTGTTCCGCACTTTCCTTTCCTCGTAAAGAGACTGGAGGCAGAATTTACCGGCTTCTGACTGTGATCAGAATTTCATCCATGTCGGGATCAGCCAGCTCTTTAGCTAGGCGAGCGAGTATGTCAGCTTTTCCGTTCAACGTCCTAGTAACTCTCATTAGTTCAATGTGAGTAAACTGTTTCATGAGTTTCACCGCCCAGCTTCTGTATCGAGCTAACTCGGGCTTATATATCTTGTAGTCGTCGCTCACTTGGTTGACGACAAGCTGGGAGTCACCGTAACCCGTAGCCGAAGGACCTCCATTTCCATGGCGAGCTCTAAGCTAGCTATCAAAGCTTCATATTCGGCCTCATTGTTTGTGCAAGACTCGGTAAGAGCGAAAGAACGTCGCAGGATTCCTCCCGATAGCATGACGAACACCAATCTTATCCCTGCTTTTATCTCTGGGACACTTGATTTGCTGGAAGTTCTTATTAATGCGGCTCTATCGATGTAGAGCTCCCAACATGGCTCGCTATCCTCGAGGTGCAACACTTGTTCGTCGGGTAACACGTAATTTAGCGGCGACCCTTCCGGTATGGGAAGAGCAGCGAGAAAATCAGCGAAGGGTTACCCTTTTATTGCTTTTTGAGGAGTGTAGATTATGTCAAATTCAAGTAGCATGACAGCCCATCTTGCCATTCTACCGGCTAAGCTTGCTTTGGTCATTAAGTGTTTGAGCGCGTCGACCTTTGAGATCAGCATAACCCGATGAGCGAGCAGATAGTACCTTAACTTCTTCACGGCGAATATTACAGCCAGGCATTGCTTTTCGACCGGGGAATAGTTATGTTCCGCCCCGACTAATGTTCGACTGAGCTAGTAGAGGGTATTTTCTTTTCCTTCCTCGTTATTCTGGACAAGAAACGCGCCGAACGATTCATCTAGCGCGGCAGTGCAAAGAATCAACGATTTATTTGGAATGAGAGCAGCAAGCACTGGAAGGTGAAATAGGTATATGCTTTCGAATGCTTCTTGACATTCGGCGTCCCAGACAAAAAGAACTCTTTTCTTCATGAGCTTCGAGAAAGGCCGGCATCTCCCTGACAAGTTCGAGATAAATCTTCGTATGTAAGCAAGCTTGCCTTGAAAGGATCTTAGCCGCGTCAGATTTTACGGAGGAGGCATTTCCATGATGGCCTTTATCTTTGACAGGTCGACTTCAATCCCCCGATATCGGACTATGAAGCCTAAGAATTTTCCCAACGACACGACGAAAGCGTACTAGAGAAATCATCTTCAAATCGTATTCCCTCACTCTGGTGAAAACGATCCTGAGATCTTGGATGTGATCGGCCTTGGATTTAGTCTTGACAACCAAGTCATCAACATAACATTCGACGACTTTATAGATTAAGTCGTCAAAGATTTTGGTCATTGCCTTTTGATATGTGGCATCTGCGTTCTTTAGTCCAAACGACATCACCTTATAATAGTATATACTAATCGGAATTCGAAATGTTGTATGTTTCTCATCATCAAACGACATTTTTATCTGATTGTATCCAGACAAACCATCCATGAAAGTGAACGGCTCGTAATTTGAGGTATCGTCAACCATCATTTCCATGATCGGGAGCGAAAAATCATCTTCAGGGCATGCCTTGTTGAGCTCTCTGAAATCGACGCAAACCCGGATCTGCCCATTTTTCTTTTTTACTAGGACGATACATGTGATCCAGTCCGCATATTTCTCTTCTCTGATTAAGCCAGCATCGATGAGTATCTTAGTTTCCTTGATGACCTTTCCTTCCAACTCCTTTCTCATTCTTCGATGAGCTTGTTTGACTGGCTTGGCATCAGGGGATATAGCTAGCTTATGCACGGCCACTTCAGGGGAGAGGCCAGGAATTTCTTTGTACGTCCACGTGAAGCAGTCGACGAACTCATGCAGCAGGACGATTATCCGCTCTTTCATTTCTTCGGACAAGAGTCAGCTGATGTAGCTCGGCCTTGGATTATCGGGCGTTCCCAAATCAATTTGGGTTAGCTCATCGAAGGTTGCTTGTCCGCCATCTTCGAGCTCTCGAAGGGTTTCTTCTGGCTCGGCTAGATCATTTGACTTTTCGCTGGCTTCACCAACATGGATCATGTAGCATGCATTGACGTCAGGTCGAATGAAACCTATACCTCGTCTATCTGGGACACGTCCATCGATGAGTGCTCAGACCTGACACAGATGCCATAACCCTTCATAAAACTTTGCTTCGGAGTCCGTTTGATATAACCGACATCCGCACTTTTTAAAATATTCCCGCATCTCGGGTGGATAATATTTGGGGATTAGGACGGCTCTTATGCCTCTTTCATAAGGAAGGCACGTGACAGACAAGTCGTCCGGATGCACAACAAGATTTGTTCAATAAAACAGGATACCCTTTTGTCCACTTTTTCTTTCAGAAACGTAGAAAGTTTTCAGCTGGTCCACGGTGGAAATTGACAACGCATCGAGCTCTTTGCACATCTGCTGCGGCATCCTTGTGATAGTTAGAGACTTTTCTGTAATTTCGAAGGTTTCTCTAACCTTCGCTTTTTGCATGAGAGCTCAATCTGTATAGCTGTTGCAAGACGGGTCATCTTCCTCTGATTCTTCAGTGTCGCTGACTAAACGAGGGCGAAGGGTAGGCTTTCGATATCATACTCGTCCGTATTGCTACCAAGATGAAGACAGTTTTTACGGAAGGACGGACTTTCAGCGTCAGACTCATCAGTGTCACTGCCGAAATGAGCACACAGTTTGGGGTTTTTGCTTTTGAAGGTGACAGCCGGCTCGGATTTGCTTTTGAGTTTCAGGACCGTTCTGTCTTTGGTCAATTATGGCTCTGCATTTTGAGGGTTCACAAAGTACCGAGAATCCTCATATCGGACTTCATGCGCACCGAACGGCTGTATATCTCCGTTAATGCGTCTTTCTTCGCTATTTTTGGTATACTTCATGCATTGATGGAGAGTTGACGGAAGGATGCCGTAATCGTAAAGCCACGACCATCCCAGAAGAATCTTATAGGACGTGTCGGCGTCAATCACGTATATTTTAGCTTCGGTTTGTATATCCCCAAATTTGATTAGTAGAGCTATGGATCTCAAAACTTGTTGGCGGTTTTGATTGAAGCCTTGAATGACAATCCTTTCCCTCGACAGGTGTCGGACGTTCATTGACAAACTCTTCAGAGTCCGCAGGTTCATGATGTTCACTGAGGACCCCAGTTCAATCAATATGCAATTAATCCGATCTCCGTCGTTATACCCGTCACATAAAGCGGCCGGTTATGCTCAGCCGTTCACAGTAGCAGATCTTCATCCTTAAATGTGACTGCGGATGTATGCAGAGTGTACCGGGTTTCTTTCATATTAATTTCCGCAAAGTGAGCCTGGCACCGCTCGGTGTTTTGTAGAGCATGAATGAGGACATCTCTAAGTTCCTTGGATAGGACCAGAACATCATATATGCTTAAGAGAGACGGAAGCTTCCGGAGATGAGTCAAGACATTATAATCTACCGGAGAAGAACTTGAGTCTTCATGGGTCGATTCTCCGCCGTTTTCTTCTTCAGAGACTTGTTTTTCCTTCTCTTTTGGGGTGTTGCCTTACATCGGCGGTAGAACCTTGCCGCTTCTGAACTGGATTTGGTTGGCCTTTGTGGCGAGTGTCTCGTCCTCTTCGGAAAAACAGAGCTCTTCTTCAGAGTCGCTGCCAAAGTGAACGATGTAGCGGGTCATAATAGGGACCTCATTATTGGAGTCTTCTTCTACCTCCTCTAGAATCTCAACCGTTTCTACGGGGAAAAAACTCCTTCAACTGAATTAAGGTACTTTCCTTTAGCTCGTAGTCTTCAAGAGAATCGATATATTTTTGAATGGTTGATTTCCCCACAGACTCTTTTTCGCGTTGAGATGCACTTTTCTTCTTAAACATTTTGGATTTTAAGCCCGATCGAGCCAAATTGGTAGCTGGAACGGCGGGCCTTTCAGCCCCGCCCATTTTATCCTGGGTTCTTTCTGAAGTATCTTTAACATTTTCTTCGTCTTTTTAGACACGTGAATTCTCCATGGAGGCTGCGGCGAGTCAGTTTCATTTCTCGGGGCAGCGGGCTCAACTGTCTGCTCCCAGAAGGCTTCAGCTTCTGTCTGTATAAAGTTGGTGGTTGCATCTTGATTATTCACCAACACGCTCTTGGACGGTTCAATTTCTCCGGTCTTGTATTGCTTCTCGACCTAATCTTTGAAAATATAGCAATTCTTGATTGCATGACTCACTACTCGGTGGTACGGGCAATACAGAGGATTGTCGGTCATTTTTGCTTCGTGAGGTCTCTTTGACTCTGGTAATTGTAGACCGTTGTTCAGTGTGTCTTTGAATATTTTACGAATTTTGTCTCTTCTGAAAGAGTAGACCTTGTTCTTTTTCTCCTCTAGGGAAGGCCCTCCTTCTCCTAACACTGGCTTTCGAGCCCGGTTTGTTTTTGATCCGTCCGCCTTTCGCTTGTCTTTATTGTCAGACGCATTGAAGGCGTTGGTATTGTTAGAGCTCCCGCTTTTACGGTTGTCATCCTTTCGGCTTTTCCAAAACTTGTCATCCTGAGAGTTCGAGGTATAGACTATTGCTTCGAGCGTTCCAACATTTGTACTATCTTGGTCAGCTCCTGAAACGTTTTGAGACCCGCAGTACATAGAAATGGGACCATCCAATTGTTGAGGTTTCTAATGAGGAGGCTGACGGATTGGCCATGCTCTAGTGGTGGTTCGCACTTGACAGTGAGATTGCACCATCAGGCGATAAAGTCCGTGTTGCTTTCGTTCCTCCCCGGCATGGTCCTCATAAGGTCAGCAACAGAGATTTTATCACTGACACTCATGAATGTTTGCCGAATCAGAGACTCCATTTGGGCGTAAGTAATTACGGACCCGTCTGGTATACTCACGTACCAGTCGAAAGCGACATCGGTTAGGCTGTTGAGAAACTGACGGAGAAGAAGCGCATCATTGCCCATGTGTTTCTGCATGACGCTTTAAAGTGAGCAACGTGCTGATTCGTATTTCCCGTCCCGTCAAATCTTCCGAACTTAGGAATGACGTAGTCGCTGGGAAACTCGATCAGATCGTGCTGTGTAGGATATAGCCACCCACTACTGCCAATGTCTTTCTGAGCCTCGGCTTCGGCCATCAATGTTTCAACCTTGCTGGTGACCAAATCCATTATTCAGTCTAGTGTTAGCGGAATAGTGTCATCCAGAGCCAAGGCATCCCCAGAAGTGGAATGTGGCCGGCTTGTGTGCGGCTCCCCCATACTTGAACCTAAAGGGACATGCATCGGTTGCTTTGGGTCATTATCGTCCGGCTCATGAGTAGAGACATGCGCTTAATTGGAAGGCGTCCGAGTAACTTGAGCCATGAGCTGCATCACGGCATTCGTCAGGTCATCGGTATTTTAGTAAAGCTTGGACATCTCTTTATCTTTACTTCTGAGCTGTTTTCGGAGCTCTTGAAGCAGCTCCTGCTCTGCGGTCCTAGGGCAGAAAGTCGACACTTCTTCGCTGTCCGAGCTTAACTCTACATGGACTGAGGGGTCTTTTTGCCTACCGACCTCACCCAGATGGTTTTCATCGTCCGACGGAGGCAGCTGATCTTGAAAAGCGGCAACCACATTCAAGACAGATTAGGCTTGGGACGTGGCGGCCCCATTCTTATTTTTGCTACGAAGGTTGTCGCTTGGACGCGTGCCCGCCATGTAGACCGTGTAGATAACACATCCGGCCATCTTTTCACTACCGGCAGCTGACTCGCAGACTGTTGTCATGGTCTTTCTGCTTCAGTAAAGGACAATCGACTGAAGATGGTTGGCCCGACCGGGCTCATGAGTAGCGCCGGCGCTTCTTTTCTGGCTTCGCCCCATTGCTTTCGCGCGGCACAGAGCGCCTAATTGACTCTTGAAGAGATGGTGTCATGCCTTCTATGTTGGGGCTTAGACACGTCTCTTTGTAGTATCGTTCGGATTGTTGTCTTCATCTTGGCGGTCATGGCATTTTTCTGAACCCACTTTAGGAGTTCGAAGAAATTGTTGGCTTTCAAGGCCGACTCAGCTGTCATCGCAGGATAACCCTGTTCTTGGAACCTCACAAAATTCAACTTGGCCGAAACCTTGGCCCTTTTGTTGGCTCTATATCTGAGCCGTTTCTGCCTTAACTTTTCCGCTTTGAGCGCTTGGCGGGCTTCTGCTCTTCGAGAAGCCGTCATAAGCCGAGTGATGGAAAGCTTTGATGATACAGCTGATCGTGCACTTGTCGGAGGCATCACCTGAATTTGCCCATGACGTTTGATGATTTCCTTTGTTCCGGCGGTCTTGCCCCCAGCTGGAGAACCGGAGAGTCGTTCGAACACCGACTTTCATTTGGGTTGAGTGCCTTGGCGATCACAACATTCGGCCTCCTGCCCGTTGAGACCGGTTTGGCCACCTGGTTTGCCGGGATTTCTGCCAGATGAGCGCTTCCGGCAGGGTAGATGATGACAGAACCAAATTGGCAGGGCGGTTCCTCCCACTGCAGACCGGGGCTTGCGGGAAGAATCACGTGGGTATTGATCTTGACTACACAGGGGAATGGAGTTGCGTCAGAAACGAGGCTCGTCTTGGAAGACACGGTTGTTGAGTTCGAGATTGTGACTGAAAGCTGTTAACCTGCACACACAAAAAGGTATGACTTCAGTACATACAATCGACATATCTGTTGATTGAGTTCGTATGAACGTTTAACCCGAAACATGGAATGAGAGAACAGATCCCATCGGGCGTGCCAGAATATGTAGAGTGTTTTTTCGTCATCCTATTGAAATAGGAATACACGTCGCTTGTTAGGCGTATTACAGGTTCTCCCTGCCTGGGAAAGACATGAGTTTATTGATCATGGGGATCCAAATCTCCGGCAGTCGCGGACTAAACTGCCGTTAATTACCTCGCTTTTAGAGCGAGAAACCCTCCAATTAACAGGTCGAACAGATCATGCGAAGTCAATGTGTTGTATGCGTATGCGTGTCTTGAGGGTGTTGTGTGTATATCGGGGGCCTCGCAAAGTTTACGGGGGTCCCGCTGCCCGGATAGTGGGCTGGAGGTCAAAAGGGCTAGCAGCTCCGTTGTGGGATGCGGGACAGCGCCCCGTTAGAATATTTTCTAAAGGGAGAAGGCTTTTACGTATGGAGCGTGTCTATTTTATTCATTTTGTATTTGGTAAAATATTTAGAAGAAAAACAGAAATGAGGAATGCGTGGATGCCACGTGCGCACTTAGCAAAGTGAGCACGTAGTAAAGCGCGTACATGATGAGGTGCAGATGTGACGAGGTACGCACCCGTCGACATGCGCACTTAGCAAGGTGCACACCTGTCGAGATGCGCACCTGGAAAGGTGCAACCCTGACAAGATGCACACCCGATAAGGTGCGAGAGAGTGATAGGGACCAAAGGGTCCCGAATGGGCCAAAAGATCTAGCGAAGTACGCATCTAGCAATGTGCGTAAGTGAGGGGCCAAGGGGTCCCAAATGGGCCAAAAGGTCCGATGAGGTGCGCACTTAGGGAAGTGCGCACCTGGCATGATGTGCACCCGACGAGATGCACATCTAACCAAATGGGCATTTAACGAGGTGCGCACCGCACCTAACACGGTGCAACCAAGAATCGAACCCAATGAAGGTGCAGCCCCAAACACAAAAATTTTGATTTTTCAGAAGATCAAAGGGAGTTCTTTTCCCCTTTCATAAGGGTTCAGGATGTGCGCAGATGGGTTTTGACGTGAGTCTTCTCTTCTTCCTCTCCTTCGTTAAATCTTGAGGAGAGAGATGGAGAGAGAAAAATGTTCCTTTGGTAATTTCAATGAGAGATCGGTATTCCTCTCAATGGATTAAAGGCCAAAATCAAATTTATTTTTGAAAAAGAAAAAGATTTGCTTGGATTTAATTGGAAAAGAGAGGAGAAAGATGAAGGAGACCTGAAGAGAAAGAGCGGCGCAAAACCTAGGTTTCTTTTGGGAATAATCAATTATTATTATTGAGTCATCATGGTGGATCCTTTTATAGGCCTACATCTTTACATATAGCCCCATGGATTTTTACAAAATTTGCTTCTAGCCTATTAAATTTTTAAAAAAATACATTTAACTTTTCCTTTCTTCTTCTCTCTTAGCCGACCCTTCTTCATGCTTGGGCTTGACTTGGGCTCGGGTCCACTTTGATTTTTTGACTTTGATTTTGGTTTTGACTTTAAACTTTAATTTGATTTTTGATTTCGGCAAAGGGGTGTAATTTTTTATCCCAGCAGAAACATTGTTGTACTTCATATCCTAACTTTTCAAAACACTACCATCTTTCTACTTATAATCTTTTTTTTAAATGGATTAAAATACGACCAGAATTCCTTTCCAACTGTAATTAGGTTACCCCAACAGTATTATGTTAAATTATCTACTTCTCCTTAAGCATTAAAATGTGACTAGAAGGTCAAGATGGATCCTTTCTTCAAATACCAAATAACTTAAGTTCCTTATTATCACGGCTAATCTTCATTTCAAACCTATTGTTCTTTTTTTGTTTTTTCGGGGGTGGGGATTTTGTATCAAGGCGTTGTATTATAATCCATTTGTAGAACTTATAATCATGTTTTATATGACATTGATTAGCATCATCTCATGTTCTATTGAGCTTCCTTTGTAAAAAAAATGTTGGAAGATGGAAGATTAAGCCAAGAGCATTGCACGCAACAAAGCCTAATTTATTAAATATCTTCAATATTTCCACGAAAGAAATATTGGGCATGGACAATGCCGGCACTCAAATTGAAATGCATTGAAATCTTATAGCGATAGTGTATTATTAAAAAGCTGATCTTGCATGTCTCTCCTGCTTCACAAAGGTAACCATATTCAAACCACAGTTCTACCAATTGCATGATAGCAAGAATACGAAAAAGACGGTGTACTCAATATTTCTTTAAACATGCTCCATAGACCATGATCTCAGTTGGTCATCTCACATATCTTTATTCCTCTAAATTTCAAAATATTTCTTGCAGTTTATGAACACAGATTCTGTCAGGAAGACTTAAAAAGATTTTTCTACTTCTTATTTTTGGTTCCATGCTTGTAATTTCAGCAAGTTGGCATTTTCTTTAATTCACAAAGATATTCCTTACAATGTCACAAAATGTATCTTAGGCGTTTAAAAAACATGTTTTTCTTTGATTCTGAAGCATTCGTAAAATGCTCAATGTACTATCATTCGCCTACTAATTACCGAGGTTCAAGAACTCGGTTTCGATTTTGGTTTCGGTCTCTCATAATTTTATTAGTTTCGCTGGGTTTCGGCTAGTTTCGCTAATCTCGGTTCGGGTTTCGATTTCGACGGTAATACAACATAAGTGAAAATATAGTAAATACTTAAATTTATGCTTCTATATTACAAGACAATGATCCTATCATTTAAAAATCCAGCCATGATACAAAATATATTGAAAAGTATACTTAGATAAATATTAATATACGGTCTGGGTTCATTTTTTTGCGGTTTTCTAACAACGAACGCCTACAATGATCACAATGACAGTAAAAATGGTATAAAAAATAAGTTTTTAAAGGTTTTGGCCGAAACAATATTGTATGTTTGGTTTCGTATCGGTCTCGGTTGGTTTCGTATCGGTCTCCACCGAAACCGATACGAAGTCACCGCGTATCGGTGGTTTCGGCCGAAACCTCGAACCTTGCTAAATATTGAACAAATCAGAAAAACCCATATAAAAACACCTGTGCTTATTGAGCTCGGCAAGCAAAGCACTCTCCTTGGCGGCATCCTTAGGGTTAGCATCCGCCTCCGCCAACAGCAACTCCAACCTCTTTTCCTGCCGCCAGAACGGCCACCAGCTCAGCCACTCTGACATAGCCAGCCTATCAAACCCCCGCCTCACGCTGTCCCAAACCCCAATAAAGAACGCCATCAACGGCAACCTAAAATCCCTCCCCTCCTCCACCACCTTCTTCTCACCGCCCTGCACAACCCCAAACGACGACGCCTCCGCAGCACCATCGACGGCTCCATCAGCCTTCGCCTTCGCCTCCGCCTCGGGCAGCAGCTCCAAGATCGGATCTTTGTTAGGGCTAGGGCTTGGGCTAGGGTTGGCGTCTTGAGAGAGGGCATGGCGGCGGTGGGAGCGGAGGGAGATGGCGAAATGGCGGGGCGGCGCCCTGATGGTGAAAGGGGAGGGGGGTTTCGGAGGGGAGAAGAGGAAGAGGGAAGGGGAAGGGCGGAAGAGGAGGGAGGCTTGGAGCGCCGACATGGCCGAGGAGGGGCTGAGAGATCGCCGAAGGTCCTGATCTCTCAGCCTATTCGATTCTTTTGAGAGAGGTTTTAGAGAGAGAAAGAGAGAAGAAGGGAGCGGGGAGAGAGAGAGGGAAATTTAGGGGGTTTTGAGAATGTAAACCACAAAAACGAAGAGACCTTATCTCAGTGAGGCGTTTTCCAGTTCTCTATCGGGTTGACTCTGTTTTTGTGGTGGAGTGTAGATTGAGGAAGGGTGATCAATGGGAAGATTAATTCTTCAATTAAGCAAAGAACCTATTAGAAAATTATTATTATTATTATTATTATTATTTACTAATTTCCTAAAAATAGGATTTTTTGAGATATGAGCTAATATATCCAAATATGTGTTTTGCTTCCTATACACGTTCAAATAGGATTGGATGCTTCACTAGTTTAGTCATGGAATTTTTGGATGCCTGTTGATGTTGATGAGGCTCATAAATGGGAATTCCCCACATCACAACACGTGGCAGGTGTCGTCCCAGTAAGCCAGCTAGATTCCTAGGGAACTACGAAGCTGAAGTAAGTATGATACCTTGTGGACTTTCCTTGGGACCTCATCTTGGAGGTTGTACCCAATCTTTTTGAGACCTTTTTGGAGTATCTCCCCTGCACGCCTAACAACCAGTCAACAGCTCGCTCCCGAGCAATCCTACAGCCGAGCCTTCACAGCCTCCTTGCTCGTCTGCGGGCTGATATAGAGCTGAGCCTTCTCGGCCTTCTCGCTCGTCTCCGAGCTGTTGCCGAGCTTAGCTTCCTCGGCTTCCCTGTTCAACCGGGAGCACAGAACCTAAGCACCCCCGTAACGGCTCCGTGTATCTCGTCATAACAAGATCTCCGCCGCTCCACGTCCCGCATCCCACGCTAACGTATCTCGCTATTAATGAGCGTATCTCGTCATTAATGGACGTATCCCGCCATTAACGCGAACAAGACGCACGTGCCTTACGGACGGCGAAAATCTCGCATCGACCCGCTCCATGCGACCGCTATATAAACCCCTCTTCCAGAAGACTCAGGTATGTCGAACTCAATCCAACACGCCGCTATTATGCCTTAATATTTCTTGGTACTTAGTTGATCGTCGAAGGGTCCTACGGTGGTTTTCCACCCCGGAACTTCCCTTACAGGTAGCTCAGCGTCAACAACATCCAACAACCCATTGAGATCCACACATTCAACTCTCACGTCCAATCTCAAACGTTCAGCCTGCTAGCAGCAGAATCAACGGAGGACAACATCTGACGGAGATTCCGACCTCCATCAGTTGGCGCCGTCTGTGGGATACGAAAGACTTTTCTACCACAAAAGTTGATCTTCTGCTTTTGATATAATGGCTAGCGATCCTCACCATGGAGATCCCAGCACGAGCCGCCCCGCCCTCCACAACGGAGGCGGGAGCGGTCCTACTCCACTTCCCGACGCCGTCGACGCCTTATCAGCACGGATCGACAGGCTCACAACGATAGTGGATGCGCTCACTCGTGTTCAAACGGCCGGCCATGCCCGCCAAACTGATGTCCCCACTCTCCGAAACGACGGCGTGCGTGGGACAATGGAGGGGCGCATTCAAGCCCTCGACCTCGCTCACGCCCATCTCGATGACACCGAACACCGGCATGCCGATTTCAGCAGTCACGACCCCGATACGAAGAATGATTCCATGACTCGTTGGGCGCCGAATAGTTCGACACCAAGATCTCAGGGGAGACCGAGCCGTCGCTTCAACATCCACCACGCTTTCTCGCCCCCTGAGGAGACGTCGGTCAGGTCGCCTGATTCCTGGGGAGACCGACGTCCCCGTATCCATCAAGACCACGCACGTGGCTCACCTCGGGACCGACCACAAAGGGTTTCCCCGAGGACCTGAGGAACGTGATAGAGTGAAACCGAAACCGCTCTATCGCACAAGCCCAAAGCAGAGACAGCAGGAGTTCCGAGTGCGGGGAATCCTCGGGGTACCATCAGCCAATCGAGGCCCTTGAGAAGAAAATTGAAGACATATGACAGGATGCCCGTACAGTTGGCGGGGGGGAGGGGGCGAAGTACTCCGCTGATTCGCTCACGAGGCCCTTTACAGAGCAGCTGCTAGCTGAGTGGGTCTCGTCCAGGAAAAAACCACCCAAAGTGGCCCTCTTCGACGGGAAGTCCGACCCGAAGGACCACTTGGACGCGTTTATGGCGAGCATGAGCTTCCAAAACAACTCAGATGCGGCTCAATGCCGAGCTTTCTGTTTACCGCCGAAAATAGAGACGAAACCGCGTAAGTCGTCTTGCCTGAATTTGGGGGCAGATACTATTTGGGTTTATCCATCCACCTCTCCGAAGATGCCAAGCTGATTTATAGCACCGTATATCGAAGGTTTTGACAGATGCGGCCGTTGTAGCAGACTTCGTCAGATTCCCCCTCGTTTGCGAGGGGTTTTTGATTGTGGGGACGCTTTTCCCTGCAGGCGCAAGCCTCTGCAGTTAATTATGTTATCGGGTTATGATAACCACTTTCTCATTCTCCAGATGTTCACTTCGTATCGTATGTGTTTGTTTTGTTTTTGGTTGCCCGTGGATTGTATACGGAGACTAATTTATGTTGTCGCCCGTAGAGCGGGAATTAGTCCAAATCTGTATTTTTTTAGATTTGGGTTTGGTGGATTTAAGGCTCGTTAAGCTCGTTTGAGATTAAGATCAACTTAAATGTTTGTTAAGGATATGTTAGTCTAATTTTAGACTAATATCTACTGAACAAGGTTTTAGGATCATTTAGATCCAATGAAAGAACATTTGGGCCCTATTAATTTAGTTTAAGGATGTTACGGTCCATTGGGTTTAGTCACATCATAGTCCGTAGGGTTTAGGGACATCATAGTCCGTAGAGTTTAAGGACATCATAGTCCGTAGAGTTTAGTTTAGGGACGTTACGGTCCATTGGGTTTAAGGACATCATAGTCCTTGGAGTTTAAGAACATCATAGTCCATATAGTTTAAAGACATCATAGTCTATAGAGTTTAGTTTAGGGACGTTACGGTCCATAAATGTTAGTTTAAAGACATTACGGTCCATAAAGATTAGTTTAAGGACATTACGGTCCATGGCTAGTTTAAGGACATTACGGTCCATTGGATTTAAGGACATCATAGTCCATAAAGATTAGTTTAAGGACATTACGGTCCACGGCTAGTTTAAGGACATTACGGTCCATTGGTTTGTATCCATGGGTTTGGAAATGTACCAAAAAGTTGTTAGTTGTCGGGACCCGCCACCTCCCTGAAGACGTTGAGGAATTACAACGATATGTATCAGAGGTGTGGAGAGATGTACCCTTGAACCAATGTCCCAACTGAGGGGGAATGGGATGGACATCATTTTAGATGCCATCTGTTAAGTGCTCATTAGCTATCTTTGAGACTGAGATCGATTTTGGAGACCCTGAGCATGAGGGGCTCAATCGATGGTCCTCGGAAGATTTGGTCTGAGTTTGGCTAATATTGGCCTTTCATAGTGTTAAACACTAGTATATGCTCAGCGCTCACGTACTCCCACTTGAGGCGCTTGAAGTAGTGTTAAACACTAAAAATTTGAGGCGCTCACGTGGGGTCACGTGAGGCACTTGAAGTAGTGTTAAACACTAAAAATTTGAGACGCTGTTTCTTTAGATTTACTCCCTTATTCTTTTCTGAGCGCTAAGCGCTATTGGGTCAGGTGAGATCACGTGAGGCACCCCCAAAATGGAAACCGCCTTTGATTTATTCCCTTTTTTCTTTATAAGTGCTAGGCACTATTTGGGGGTCACGTGGGATCACGTGAGCCAATCTCGGTTGTCCTTTGTTCATCAAGGGTGCTCACGTGGGAGCACGTGATCGGCTGTTATCATGTTGGGTGCCAATCTTTTTATGTGCATGAAGATCCTGAGTTTCGAGACTTTCAATCCTACTGTTTTGTAAGAATTAAATTTTTAGAAGTTAGTTTTCCTCTTAGGTTTGGGATCTGCATGGCAGAATCTCCCCGATGAGAATTGAATTCTCAACTTGTAGGGAGATCTGCTTCTACAGATCTTTCACTATAAGGAAGAATCAAGTTCTTATATGAAGGGTTAAACCCTTGTTTTATCAGAGGAATTAAATTCCTATATACTTTTTGGGAGAATTAAATTCTCTGAACTTAGATTTTCCCATAGATTTTGGATCTGCATGGCAGAATCTCTCCGATGAGAATTAAATTCTCAACTTGTGGGGAGATCTGCTTCTGCAAATCTCAACCAGAGGAAGAACTAAGTTCTTTTTAAAAGAGTTAAACTCTTATGAAAGTGAAAAAGAGATGAGATATTCTCTGTATTTTGTTCCTTCTCGTACCTAGAGTTTCTTTTTCTCTTTTAGGAGGTCTTCTTCTCTCTGGAGAATTAAATTCTCTTTTCTTTTGAGCTTACGAGGGGTTTCTCTCTTTCTTTTCTGTATTGAATGTTTACCTCAATCAGAGCAAAACTCTGTTCAAATTCCAAGGTGGGAAAAGAAGCAATGCTTCTGTTTTTCTCCAATCAGAGCAAAGCTCTGTCTTGAAAATTAAAGAGAAAATTAAAGTTAAAATAAATGAAGTAACGCTTCAGATCCCCTGCGCTGCACGCAGAGCGCCACGTGTCAAAATCAGACACGTTAGCGCAGGGAGCGCAGCGCCCAAAGTAGCGTATTCCATCAGAGCAAAGCTGCCAAAAAAAAAAGCTGCGCGACACGTGTCAGCGCATCGCGACATGTGTCACGCTCTGGAGCATTTGCGCCAAGCAAAATTAAAATTCTGAGAAATCTTTTCTGTTCTTGTTAAAACAAGAAGATTTTCTTCTGTAAAACAGAAACCTTCGGATCGAAGATCCAACGGTGGGGAAAATTCCCCAAATCACTCAAAGAATGATCTCTTTAACAAACTTTAACTAATTTATGGGCACTATAAAAAGGACCCTAGACCTCAATTCAAAGACATCAACATTTCTTGAAAAAAAATCAAGAGCTTCAAACAGAGAGAACTCTGAGAAAAATTTCAAGGAAAAGGTAAAAACCTTCATAAGAGGGAAGAAATTTCTTCTAATAGATCATTGATCTAAAAACAAGATCAATGATCTTCACATAATAAACAGTGCTTTGCACTTCTTATGAACCACTGGTTCTTTAAAATAAGAAAAACAGGAATAAAAAAAATAGTGCTTTGCACTTTTATGAACCTTTGGTTCTTGAAATAAAAAGAAAAACTTGTTTTTCTTTGATCTAAATTAGATCAAGAAATCAAATAGTGCTTTGCACTTCTTTTATGAACCATTGGTTCTTGAATCTAAAAGATTCTCAAATTAATAGTGCTTTGCACTTATAAATCTGCACTGTTGCGCTCTTTGATTGGCGCAAAGCGTCTGAAAATGCAATGCATTTTCTCTGTTAAAAGGGCCAGGCCCAAATCAAAATGACCTAACAGGCCAAAATAAATTGCAAGGCAATAAATGGGCAGAGCCCAAATAAATTGATGCTTTGCATCCTTTATACAAGGCAGAGCCCAAATAAAATTGATGCCTTGCATCATTCCTAAAAGAACAGAGCCCAAAACAAATTGATGCTCTGCATCCTTTCTGGACAAAGCCTAAATAAAAATAAAAAAGAAATTCAATGCAAAAGCAAATAAAATGTTGAACATTTTCAACTGGACTTAGCCCAATTTTGGCCATAAGTTCTTAAATTAAATTGACTGAGCAAGATTGCTCTCTTAAATCAATTTACTACCGGTTCGAGGGTACATCTCCGAACTCCTCTGACATTTGTCGTTGTAATCCTTCAACGTCGTCAGAGAGGTGACGGGTCCCGACGACCATACATGCAGTGGACCACTATGTCCTTAAACTGGTATTGGACCACCATGTCCCTAAACTGGCACAATAGAGCCCAAATGCTCTTTTGTCGGATCTAAACGATCCCGTTAAGTCGATCTTAGTCCCAAACTGGACTAACGTATCCTTAACAACCGTTTAAGTTGATATTAGCCTCAAATATGGCTAACGCATCCTTAAACCTTCAAACAAACTTTAGTCCCAAATTGGACTATAAATTCCCCTAATCAACTTTGGCTCAAGGGTACATCTCTGAACTCCTCGGACATTTGTCGTTGTAATCCTTCAACGTCATCAGAGAGGTGACGGGTCCCGACGACCATACATGCAATGGACCACTATGTCCCTAAACTGGAACAACAGAGCCAATTGCTTTTTTGTCAGATCTAAACGATCCCGTTAAGTTGATCTTAGTCTCAAACTGGACTAACGTATACTTAACAAACGTTTGAGTCGATCTTAGCCTCAAAAATAGCTAACGTATCCTCCAAACAGACTTTAGTCCCAAATTGGACTATGAATCTCCCAAACTGGAACAATAGAGCCCAAATGCTCTTTTGTCGGATCTAAACGATCACGTTAAGTTGATCTTAGTCTCAAACAGGACTATCGTATCCTTAACGAACGTTTAAGTTGATCTTAGCCGCAACGCGACTAATGCATCCTTAAACTAAAAACACCAAACCCAAATCTAAGTAAATACGGATTTGGACTAATCCACGTCCTACGGGCGACGGTATTACTCAGTCTCCGTATACAATCCACGGGCAACCACAAACAAAACAAACACACACAACACGAAGTGAAATTCTGGAGAAGGAGAAAGTTGTTACCGCGATGCGGTAGCGTAATTAACTGCAGGGGCTTGCGCCTGCAGGGAAGAGCGTCCCCACAATCAAAAACCCCTCAAGCGAGAGGGAATCTGACGAAGTCTGCTACATCGGCCGTATCCGTCTAAACCTTCGATACACGGTGCCATAAATCAACTTGGCATATTCGGAGAGGTAGACGGATAAAACCAAATAGCATCTGCCCCGAATCTCAGTGCCAGAACATCGCAGTCTTGTGCGCCGCCATTCGGAGGGGTACATTGAACTTGAAGTTTATAGGGTGTTCTTCTGTACCAGACTCGAAGTCTTGGGTCCTTTATATAGGGGATGCTGATTTGTTGATTCAGTTAAGGAAATCTCTCATTGAGAGATTTCTTAGTTGATTTGAGGAATTTATCCACCGTTGGATCTTTGATCCCAGGACTTCTGTTTTACAGAAGACATTTCTCTTGTTTTTTTAACAAGATTTGGAAAATATTTTTCCATACAGAACTTATTCTGTATCTTGGTGATTTGTAATCACCATTGGATCTTTGATCCAACGGTGCTCCGATTTACAGAGCACAATCTTTCTTGTTTAAAAAGATTGAGAAAATATTTTCCAAATAGGATTTGGATCCTTGTATTTAGAATTTAATTCTATCGGCTCAGAAGGCATTTGAGATCTCTCACGTGCAGCACGTGACCTTTTACAGAATTAACTTGGTTCGTTTGTATGCAGCAGTCCAAATAGAGGGAAGGCATCACGTGGTAACACGTGGGCTTTTCTGCTCTTTGTTTGTTTTATAACCGGGTCTTACACGTTTTGTGTGAAAGACGATCACGTGCTTGCACGTGAGGCTTTAATTGCTGCTCACTAAGTGGAGCTATTTACTCTGTATACAGAGTCATCACGTGCTTGCACGTGATGCTCCACTAGCGGGAAGTTTTTCCTTTCCCTCTCCGAGTCTCTTTATAAGGGATCGATGATCACGTGCTTACATGTGATGCTTCCATTAGTGGGGAATTTTCCCTTCCCCTTTTCTTTCTGATTTTTTATAAGGGAACATTTTCCCCACCACCCTCATCCGGGCCAGCCGGGATTAGTTCCGAGGGTTTGCGCTAGGCTCAATCTCGACCTTTGATGAGCCAGCGACCCAATTCCTCGATCATTTCGTTGGTAACCGACGACAGAAAAGGACGGCCGACTACCTGTTCACCATTAAGAGTGAAGATAGGAAATCCTTCAAGGGATACGTCACCCGCTTCTACAATGCCCTCTTAGAAGTCCCCGAGCACTGCGACGAAACGGTTATCACCTCCCTGAGGTCGGGTCTTAGGCACAGAATGTGGCTCCACTCTTTTGCATTAGAGCAACTTAAGACCATGGCTGAAGTTAAAGCATGGACCGAGCGAGAAATCCAACTCGAGTCGGAGGTGAAAGCCAACCTGCCCCGGGGCGACCAAACAGACTGAAAAAGACGGGACAGAGAGGAGAAAAAGAAAGCCAACCATCCAAAGCCTTATTCTCCGAGGTTTCATGAGTACACTCCTCTGAACGTCTCCCAGACCGAGCTGCTAGAGAAGGCTAAGGGCGAAAGGCTTTTCAAACTCCCACAGGCTACACAAAGGCCTGGCAAGCAACTCCGCGGCCCGTACCGCGCCTACCATAGGTCGCAGGGACACCCGATCGAGAGCTGCAAGCAACTTCGCGACTATATTGAGGAAATGATTCGCTCCGGCCACCTAGCGAAATACCTGCGAGACAAGCGACAGGAAAAGCGGGAGCAAGCGGACCAACCCCCTCCCTGGGAGTTGACGATCAAGCAAATTATGGTCATTTCAGTGGGTTCGGCCTCGGACAGCGGGGAGGACCACCACCTCCGCCCGGTCATGACCATGAGTAATCCGCCCCACAAGAGGTACAAAAAGACGATCCGATCACCTTCACCGACGAAGACCTTCACGGCATATCACTCCCGCACAATGACCCCTTATGATAACAACCCAGGTTAACCGATACGGGGTCTGGAGGATATTAGTCGACTCGGGGAGCTCGGCAGATATCATGTTTTACGACTGTTTCCAGCATATGGGATTAAATCTGTCCGACCTCTAACCGACTTCACACGTTCTCTCCGGGTTCACCAACCATTCCGTATTGGCCAAGGGATTGATCGTCCTCCTCCTCAACATCGGGGAGGCCGGCAGAACGCAAACTGTACCGGTGAACTTCCTCGTTGCCAAAATCCCGTCGTCTTATAAAATCCTCCTGGGATGCCCCACCCTAAACGCCCTCCGAACTCAGATCTCGGCCTACCACCTCACGCTCAAGTTCCCTTTAGACAACGGAGGGATAGGCCGGGCTTACGGAGACCAGCAAACCGCCAGGATCTATCTCGCCTCAACATCTCCAGCCGCGGAATAGGGCAACAATTTCGAAGACGCACACGATCCTTGTCCTCATTGAACGACCTTTAGGGAATATCCTCGCCTCCCCCGGATCGTTGGACCGCTTAGAGAAATGGAGGTGAGAGTTGTCCCAATTCAACATCAAATACTGACCCAGACAGGCTATCAAAGCACAGGCCTTAGCCGATTTTGTGGCCGAATGCACTATTCCCGCTAAGAAAGGGGCAACAGCACAGGGCCCTAACTCACGACCCTCAGTCGAGGAGGTGCTCGGTCCAATCCTGGAATGAGACTCTATGTGGACGGATCCTCTACAAAGGAAGGGTGTGGGGCCGACCTAATCATCCGCGGCCCAAATAAGGCAGGGATGGAGTACTCTCTGAGGCTTGGTTTCAAGGCGTCAAACAACGCAGCAGAATACGAGGCCTTATTGGCCGGGCTACGAATCGCCTCCAGAGTGGGGCTAAAGACAATCAGGATACGCAGCGACTCCGCGCTAGTCGTTGGCTAAGTGACCGGGCGTTTCATAGCCCGGGAACCGCTAATGGTAAAGTACCTGGCGGAGGTAAAAAGGGTTCGGAGAAATTTTGACGAGGTCCAAGTGGAGTAGATTCCCAGAAACTTGAACACCGATGCCGATACCCTGAGCAAACTCGCCTCTTCTTATTCAGCCAATCACAAAAGAAATATCCTCTTCAAAGTCATACCGCGGCCCAGCGTGGAAGATGAAGAAGCAACACTCCAGATCTACACTGCTCAAGGGGATGTCCAGGATTGGAGAAAGCCCATTGTAGAATTTCTAAAGGATGGGGTACTCCCAAAAGACCAGGCCGAAGCCCGCCGGCTTCGAGCGAAAGCTCACCACTTCATGTGGAGTAAAGGAAACCTGTACAAAAGGTCGTACACTCAACTTCTGCTCCGATACGTCGATCCCCACGAAGCAGACTACGTCTTACGAGAAATACATGAAGGGGTCAGAGGGGCGCATCAAGGGGCCCGCAACCTGGTTCAAAAGACACTACTGCAAAAGTATTACTGGCCGAAAATACACCAAGATGCCAGAAAGCTGGCCAGAAGATGCAAGAGCTGCCAACTCTTTGGCAGCGTCCCTCGTCTCCCCGCCACCGAACTAACGCCACTAAGCTCCTCTTGGCCATTTGCGCAGTGGGGAATGGATATGGTAGGCCAGCTCCCCAACGGCACGGGTGGACACAAATACATCCTTGTCACTGTAGACTGCTTTATGAACTGGATAGAAGCCGCGCGGATCAGAAAACCAGACGCCGTCTCTATAATAAAATTCCTGCAGAATAATATAATCTCCCGATTCGGAATCCCGAGGTGCGTCGTCACCAACTACGGAACCAACTTCGAAAATGACAAAGTGAGAGAATTCTGCAACGACTATTGCATATTGATGAAGTTCTTCGCGGTCGCGCATCCCCAATGCAACGGGCAAGCCGAAATAGCAAACCGAGGTGTTATCCGCGGACTCAGAGCCCGCCTGGAGGGAAGACAAGGCAGCTGGGTCGAGAAACTGCCTTGGGTACCGTGGGCGTTGCGGACGTCAAGGAAAATGTTGGGGTCAAAAATTACACCCCAGTTGACCAAGTCAAAGTCAACCCTAAATAAGCGGGCACAAGCATACGTCAAGTAGGCCCATACCCGAGTCAAGCCCCGCGGCCTGCCTGCCCCATGCCAGAATGCAAATTATGTAATAAATAAGTTTGATGTAATTTTTATGAATAAATATAAGGAAAATGGGCATAAAGATAATTTTTTGTAAAGCTCATGGCTCATGTGCAAAAAAAATGAGCACATGAGGCATGAGATGGGCAAAATGCCATTTTGTAAAGCCCAAGTGACTATGTGTAAATTTGTAAGCCTATATAACGCAACATGATAATGAAATGAAAGACAATAATTGATTCCCCTCAAAAATTAGGGTTTGTGCCTCCTTCTCCTTTCTCGAGATTCTAAACCTTCTTCTTTTTTTGAATTAAATTAAGAGTTTAACTCTCCTTTTTCCGAAAAGGAACAGTTTTTCACCATAAAACCCTTGAAGGGGAGTTCAGAACTCCCATCAAATCTCTAAAAGTGGAGATTTTTAAGTCTCACCCTTTTTTCTCTAAGATCCAGCCAACAGAGAGGAGGAAGACGGAGACCCATCGCCAAAACCCCCCCACTTCAGGAAGATCCAAGGCTCAAAAGAAGATCCAGGACTAAAGGGGAGAAGAAAGGGGTCCCCCAGATCATCTCTAAAGATTTCTGGGAGTTCAACTCCATCTGTCAAGATCTTTTGGGAGTTTAACTCCACCAATAAAACCTTTTTAGGAGTTTAACACCATTCAAAATCTTTTGGAATTTAACTCAATAAATAAAACCCTTTTAAAAGTTTAGCTCCATTCAAAATCTTTTAGAGTTTAACTTCATAGATAAAAATCCTTTTCGGGAGTTCAACTCCTAAATTTCCGGGCCTAAGCCTCTTCTTTCTGCTGGTGCCCAGCGCCCATGTGCCGGACGCGTGAGACGTTGGTGCTTAGCATCCAGCACCCAGCGCCTATCGTCCATGTGCCGGGCACGTGAGGCGCTGACACCCAGCACCTACGTGCCGGGCATGTGGGGTGCTGGCGCCCAGTGCCCACACGTCCTTAGGACGTTACTCAGCTTTTCCTTTCCTTTTCCTTTTCTTCTTTCTTTTTTCATACACTCCACACTCAAAACATATCCCCTCTTAAAAAAATTCTAACAGGGTGCTGCCCTGCACCCCGTAAGGGGGATGCTAGCTCCCTTGACCCCCAGCCCACTATCCGGGTAGCAAAACCCCCGTAAACTCTGTGAGGCTCCCGATATGCCCAAAACCCCTTAAGACACACATACGCAGACTGCACATTGAGTTCGCATGATTAGTCTGACTCGTCAATCGGAGGTTCCTTCGCTTCAAAGGTGAGGGGTAATTAACGACAGTTTAGTCCATGGCTGCCAGAAATTTGGATCCCCACAATCAATAAACCCCAGCCTACCCTAGGCAGGGGGATCTGTATACGCCTGACAAGCGACGCGTGTCTCCCATCTCAATGGGGTGACGAAAAAACACCCTAAAGATTCTGGCATGCCCGGTGGGACCTATCTTTCCTTCCATATTGCGGGTTAAACGTTCATGCGAACTCAATCAATATATACATCGATTGCCTGTACTGAAAATAATGCTCTTTCATAAAGGATTTCAAGCGATCAATTCTCAACAATGTCTCCAAGGAAAAGGTCAACTCTCAACACAACTCTCATCTCCTACATGATGAAGATGGACGCCAGGACAGTCCTCCCGGCCAGTCTCGGATGACAATGGGAGGAACCGCAGCTACCATTTGGCTCTATTCTATTTGTGCCAGCTAACGCCATCCCAGCTCCTCAAGCTCCGGTAACAGACAGACCGGCCTCGAAAGGCAGAAGGCCAAATGTGGTGAACTCAAGGGCACCACTACCCAAACGCAAGTGGGTGTTCGAACGACTTTCCTTAGCCCCAGCTGGGGGTAAGGCAATCAACACCAATAAAGTAATAGGGCGTCTAGGACAAGCTCCAGCGGTGCCCCTGATAATTGCTCGATCGGGTATCTTCTCTAAGCTCCCCGTCAATCGACTCACGATGGCTTCCTGGATAACGGATGCCCGCCAAGCCCTCAAAATCGATAAGCTAAGACAGAAAAGGATCAAATACAGAGCCAACGAAAGGGCTAGGGCTCCTGCTAGGCTGAACTTCATGAGGTTCAAAGAACAGGGTTACCCCGCAACAGCAGCTGAATCGGCTGTAAATCTCGCTAACTCTTTCGAACCGCTGAAATTGGTCCAGAAGAACGCCATGAACGCAAGAGTCAAGGAAACTGCGATCTGGACAGCGCCACCCAAGGACCCGGTCAAGCCAACCATCTTCAATCGCCTGTCCTTCCTAGAAGAGGAAGGGCCATGACGACAGTCCGAAAAATCAACCGCCAAAGATAAAGAGATGGCTGGATATGTGGTCCACGCTGTCTACATGGTGGGTACACGCAGCAAGAGCAAGGATGAGGCCACTATATCTCAAATCCAATCTGGTGTGAATGTGGTGCAGGGTTACCTAAGACGACAACAAGGTTTCGGGAGGCATCGTCCATGCCATATAAAATTTTTTTCCGTTCTAGCTAACCCGAACTTGAATCGTTAACTAGAAATCGACGGAATATAAAGCAAACTACTTTTCAAATGAAAAGTGAACAAGGAATAAAACCTTTATAGACCGGTCCTTCACTTCAATAGCTCCGTGCAGTAGTCCCCTTCGCTGCGATCGTGAACTCCGGACTCTAAAAAGGCTCTCTTGAAGAAACGAACATGCTTGCTTCGAAGACTTCGAGGCCGAAGATGATCTACATCGAGGAGACACTAACCCAAGTTATCTCTTCACTAATCATAGAATTAGTGAAGTAAATGCCCTATACTAAATGGCAAGTAGTAAAGGATGATGAAGTAGGAAGTGAGCTCACTTTAGATTTAATTTTTTCACACTTTTTCTCATACCTCCATTGAAGCTAGAAAGCTTTTTTGTGAGGAAGAAGAAGAAGAAGAACTCATCATATGAATTATTGTTGAGCTTAGAAATGCAACCAAGGGTTAAGCATGCCATGCTTAACCCTTGTAGAGAGTTAACCATAAGTTATGGTTAAAGGTTAGGTCAAGAAATATCTTAAGCAAGACAAAGAGAGCGAACAAAGTCAAAGATGCCATGAAGCTTCTACAAGCTTTCAAAAAATATCAACCATGACTAATTCAACAATTTTTGAATTACTTAATGATAAATATAAACCCTATTCTTAACCCTAGCATGGTTTAACCCTCATTAACCCTAGTTGCATTTGTAACCTAGCATGATACATTTAACATATATCACATATACATCAATGTATCCAAAGTGAGAAAAGAAATCATAAGTGAGCTAATACTAGATGATGTAATGTAATATATCAAATATATAATTATACATTAAATTATTAAATCAACTCTTGATTTAATAATCCGGCTATATCATCTATAACCGACTAATATCATATGAATCAACTTATCGAATCAACACTTGATCCGATAACCCGGCTATATCATATATAACCGACCGATATCTCATATCGCGAGAATAGAATATGGTATCTCATATCGTATCAATCTCGTTCCGCACATATCACATATGTGCTCCTACCCCGTTTCGCTTGAGCCAGGAAACCCCTGTGCAGGACTCTAAAGACCCATCAATACGCCGGCAGTAGGTGATGATCATATCAAACACCCACAAGACGCAAGCGGTCTGCTAAACGTAACGGTCACCCGGGTATTGAGCGATCAGAATATCAACAAGCAAGCCTGCTCACACTCCTGCGAATCCAATCAGTAACACTACTGTACAGTCCGGTCTCTTCGTCTGATATGTCGCATATCTCGTCTTGGGGTGGTAAACGTCAGACCCCAGTAACTCGATAAGTCGTGTCGATATGAGGCTCATAACGGGTCGAGAAACTACTGATAACACTTACCAGTATATCTCTGAAGCAGCCTTGGCCAAGGACTTCCTGTTATAGCCAATCGAGCACAACGCAACATCAACTCCCAATACCGGGAGAGACGAAATCCCTCATATCGCTCATTGCCTCCATGTGACTCGAGACTGTACCCAAAAGCCACCGTTTTGCACGTTCTCTTGAACATGGTAAGGTGAAAATCAAAGAACAGTGGGAATCACACAAGACTCTATGATAATCTCGGGTCTACAGACTAACCTGTACCAGTGTCACCAGAGAACTGCCATCTGACGTTAGGTATAATACCATCTGGGAGTTCTCGGCGAGTCCGTTCAGTGTACCCAGTCTCCACTGAGCACCCGTATACTGTCTCTGATGTCAAACAACAATGGATATAGGATCATCTATCTCCCATCTACATGGGTCGAGAAGCTATACTCTAGTCTACTCTGGTCTATCGATGCCCTGTCTCGATACACCCACGACTAGGAACATTTGAAGGATGTACTTTTTGACTACACTGTCCCCACTAGTATGATCTGCATCATAGTCCTGGTAGTCAAGTACTCATCCTAAGGGCTTTATCAACATGTAACATAGAGACAATCATTGTACATGTTAAGATAAAGGGCAACCAGATAGCATACTATCATGTCGAGCAAGAAAGTCATCCCTATATATGTCCAAGCATCCACTACAATATAAATCGTATATACAATAATGGCCTCTAGGGCATACATATAACTAACAATCTTCCACTTGCACTAGGGCCATCTGTTGTAGTATCTCATACCCAACAATCAGCAGTGGTTGAAGTATCTCATACTCAACCATCCCATAAAAGTCTCTCCTGGGAATAGGCCTTTGTGAGTGGATCCGTCCTGTTCTCCTCTGTGTCTACTCTCCTAACCTCGATCTCCCTGGAGATCATCCATCTCCATGATCAAGTGATCTGCCTAAGAATATGTCTGGATCTCTGATGGGACGGGGGTTCCTAGGCCAAAGCCATAACTCCATTGTCACACAATGGTAGGAACGAAGTTCATCTCATGAACTTATATACATCCAGACTACATCTTTGGTAGTATCGTTGGTAGCAATGTATCCAGCCTTTATCGTCTAGTATGCCACGGTATCTAGCTTGGAACTCTTCCAACATACCGTCCCTCCACTAAGGGTAAAGATAGTGCATGTGACTGACATTCAGTCGACCTTACCACCTTAGAAGCTATCCAGTGATTCTTCCCAAGATCGATTGATACCATCTCACTACACCTAGTGAGAATCCTAACATCCACTTAGATCTATCTCATAGATCTAAAACCCAGGATTTAGGATGTATCACCTTGATCATATATGGAGAATCATTGTGATAAGAGGAGATTGACCGATTGTAGCATAGGAAACTCCTTTCCTATCAAGAGTATGTCATCCACGTACAATACGAGGATCACCACCATACTCCCTATTACCATTTTGTATATACAAGGTTCATCTACCATTTTAATGAAGTCAAACGCTTTGACTACCACATCAAAACAGATGTTCCAACTCCGCGATGCCTGTTTTATCCCATAAAGCAACTTGCACACGTTTCCGCTGCTTACACTGTCTACGAAGCCCTCTGGTTGTGTACTTATAGACGCTCTCTTCTAAATTACTATTTAGAAAAGCAGTCGTGACACCCAACCGTCAGATATCGTAGTCATGATTTGTAGCATTGGCAAGTAGGATCTGGATGGACATAAGCATAGCTTTGAAAGTCTCAACTTTTTCATGTACACCAAGTAATCTTTTCAAGATATACTTGCTTTTGATGGGGATTTAGCCCTTCAGATAAAGCAACCAAAGTTCATACTTTGTTGGTGTATATAGATTCCATCTTAGATCACTCAGCATCCAGCCATTCTCACAGAGTCCCCACTCCTGATGGCCTGCTCGAAACCAGTTGGGTCATCATCTCATGATGCAATCCTCGTTCCAACTGTCATAGAGAAAACCGAAGTATCTCTCAGGTGGGTGAAGAACCCTGCTAGATCGGCAGAGAGGCTGGGGTTCGTTGGGAACTATTGAATCCTCTGGTTCTACCAAATCATCAGCTGTAGTTTGTATAGCTGGAACTGCTTGCAGTTCTACCTCATGACCACTAATTTCTTCACAAGAAATTCCCTTTCCCAAAGGTGGCATGCTGAGAAATAAAGCACTTTTGTTCCTCAGTGTGGTAGAAGATATTCCCTTGCGAATGCTTGGGATATTCAACAAACTTCCACAGAACTGACCTTGCCTCGAGCTTGTCCGGATTTTTGCTTTTAGACATAGGCCGGACAACCCCAAATCTTAACATCCGTAAGAGATGGGCTCTTCCCATACCATATCACATATGGAGTGGTAGGCACATGATTTGATTGGAACCCTATTCAATAGGTATGCAGCTTCATAAGTGCATAACCCTTAAAATGAAATAGGCAACTCAGTAGTACTCATCATAGAGCACACCTTATCATATAGGGTGCGATTGCTCCGTCCCGATATACCAACGTGCTGTGGTGTATACCGAGGAGTAATGCTGAGAGAGAATCTCATTCTCTTTTAGAATAGTCCAGGAATTCCGTGCTCAAGTATTCTCCTCCCTGATCATATCCAAGGACATAATACTTATACCCGTTTTGGTTCTCTATTTCTGACTTATATTCATTAAATTTCTCAAAAGTTTCAGATTTGTGTTTCAACAGGAACATATGTCCGAATCTTGAGAGATCATCAGTGAATGTATAGAAAGAACCTGTCCTGGCATGTGTAGACAGGGGACCTACATACATTATCATTTATCAATCTCAAGAGTTCACTAACTCTTTTTCTGTTTCCAATAAACGGAGCTATGGTCATCTTATCTTTGTGACATGACTGGTAAGTTACACAAGATGTAAATTCAAACTGATTTAAATATGCATCTTTATGTAACTTATCTAGTCGGGTCGCATTAATATGACCTAGTCTACAATACCTCAAGAAGGATTCGTTCTTTTCTGAACTCTTCCTCTTGTGTGTGTTTTGTACGTTAAGAACTATAGTTTGATTTAGAACGTACATGCTTTTAGATAACGTGCCTAAACCGATCAACTCTTGATATAGGAAATGTTCAAAACATTATCCAACAATACAAAATTATATCCTTCTTTACTTAATAAAGAGACTGATATGATGTTGTATATCAGGTTCGGTATCTAATAACATTCATTCAGAATCAATGTATTTGGTAATACAGGATGATAACTGCCAACAAGCTTGGCTGCAACACTTGCACCATTTCCAACTCTTGAAACTTATCTCCCTTTCTCAGTTCTCTACCTATCTGTAGCCCATGTAACATATTACATATATGGGATACTGATCCGGTATCACATACCCAGGACGTAGAGGATACTGAGAAATAGTTCTCTGTAATGAACACACCCGAAGATGATGCATCAGCATGCACTTTCTTCGTTTGGGCGGCACGAGAATTCTGGGAATCCCCTATTTCCTGCTCGGTCTTATAACAATTATAAGTTGGAGCGGGACCAACGTTCCTTAGCACAGTATAACAAGCGGGTTCGGTCAATACATCCGTATTATTATCTTGATTAAGGCGTGACATGGTCGCTACCTGGAGAGAGAGAGAAGAAAACATTCAGCGTATGCTCTTCCAAGATTAGATTGGTTATTAATATATCTAATCTGGATGGCTCTCACTGTTTTAATCAAATCTTTCTTCAAACCCTAAAAGGAAAGACTAGCCGGGATTAATTACACCCTACAATTTCGCCAATCTTTCAGCCAGGCCAGTGCCGGTACTTTGAGGGAGGTTCCTCGTGCTTTCGCATAGACCTAATTAAAATAAACCTCATTTTTCCAGGGGCGTAACCCCGTTGACACCTTTCTAGACACCTATTTGATCGGCTAATTGTGATGTGTAAAACTCTCCCAGGAGTAACTCTTACTCGCAGTGGGTATCGGGATCCAACTATCTCATAGGAGGTATGCAATCTCATTGCAAATTTCAACACTTGAAATTCCCGATAATGTTGCTATATGACCTTAACATAGTCAACAAATCATAAGTGCTAGTCAAGTTCAACCCGTCATTTCCTGATTGAATTAAACCCACCCGCATGACCCTTAACATAGTTAACAAAGTCGCACGACTACCCCAATCCAATCACATCATATGCTTATACAGATAAGCACTAATCAGCTACCGCACACTACGTCTTAACATAGTCAACAAACGTAGCACGAATACTAACCAGTACTTATCTGAAATGACGGAGGGCTACAATAGGTTTTTAAGAAAACCTTTTGCATAATGAACTTGATATCATCGTAGAATCGAGTGATTTTAAATGGAGTGTTTTTGAGGCTTTTACTAGTTTTGCCAAAGAGGTCACTCCCGGTGAAGGGATCTCGGCTCTTTCCTTATCGAATAAGGTGCAGGATATTTCACAAATACCACTATGCAAAGTAAAAACTATAAAAGCAATCAAAAAACAAACCGAGTTGTAGTATCTGCTAGTTTCGCTAAAGAGGTCACTCCCGGTGAAGAGATTGTTAGTTGTATGTATGCCCTAGAGGCCAGTATTGTACAGATGATGTATATTATATTGGATGCTTGGACATATATAGAGATGACTTTCTTGCTCGATATGATAGTATGCTATCTGGTTGCTCTTTATCTTAACATGTATACTAGTCTCTTTATACTGTCTTATAGTTACATGTTGATAAAGCCCTTAGGATGTGTACTTGACTACCTGGACTATGATGCAGATCATACTAGTGGGGACATGGTAGTCCATAAGTACATCCTTCAAGGTCCCTAGTCGTGGGTGTATCGAGATGGGGTATCGATATACCAGAGTATACTAGCGTATACGCTTCTCGACCCATGAGATGGGCGATGGATGATCCCATATCCATTGGTGTTTGACATCAGAGATCGTATACGGGTGCTCAGTGGAGACTGGGTACACTGGACGGACTCGCCGAGAACTCCCAGATGGTATTATACCTCACGTCAGATGGCAGTTCTCAGGTGACACTTGTGCAGGTTAGTCTGTAGACCCGAGATCGTCATAGAGTCTTGTGTGATTCCCACTGTGCTTTGATCTCCACCTTACCACGTCCATGAGGGCGTGCAAAACGGTAGTCTTTGGGTACAGTCCCGAGTCACATGGAGGCAATGAGCGATAGGAGGGGTTTCGTCTCTTCCGGTATTGGGGGTTGATGTTGCGCTGTGCTCGATTGGCCGTAACAGGGAAGTCCCTGGCCAGGGCTGATCAGAGATTTGCTGGTAAGTGTTACCAGTAGTTTCTCGACCCATTATGAGCCTCACATCGGCACGACTTATCGGTTATTGGGGTCTGACGTTTACCACCCCTAGACTTGATATGCGACATATCAGACGAACAGACCGGACTGTACGGTAAGTGTTACTGGTTGGATTCACAGGAGTGTGAGCGGGCTAGCTCGTCGATCTTCTGATCGCTCAATACCCGGATGGCCGTTACGTTTAGCAGACCGCTTGCGGCTTGTGGATGTTTGATATGATCATCATCTGCTACCGGCGTATTGACGAGTCTTTAGAGTCCTACACAGAGGTTTCCTGGCTCAAGCGAAACGAAATAGGAGCGCATATGAGATATGTGCGGGACCGAGAATAATGCGTGTATGTGATACCACATTTCATTCTCGTGATGAATGTTTCGATTGGTTGTATGCGATATGACCTAGTTATCGAATCATTGATTCGATAAATCGATACATTAGATACTAGTCGGTTATGTGCGACATGGCCGGATCATTGAATCAAATGTTGATTTAATGATTTAATGTATAATTATATATTTGATATATTACTTTGCATTAACTAGTATTGGTTCACTTTAAAAGGATTTTCTCACTTGTAGTTCACAAGTTGCATATGTGATATACTTTTGTGCACTACTATGTGTCATGTTTGATGATGCATGTTAATTGGTTTTGTGTTAAGACTTAAAACATGGTTATGATAATAGTTAGGGTTTTGATTTATTTACTTATTTATTTATCTATTCTTTCTTGATAAATAAATAAAAGAAAAACAAAATGGTTTCATTCTAACATGAAGCTTGTTGAAGCTTCAAGAAGGTTTGACTAATGTGACCATTTTGTCTTCATGCTTAACCCTAACCATTCCAAAATAACTATGGTCTATTCTTTACACCTAACCAAGGTAAGAAGATGATAAGTATTCATTTTAATTATTCTTTTTAACAAGACTTATCATATTCTTTCTTCTTCTTGATCATCTTCTTCTTCAAAGAAAGCTTGATGCCATTAATGGCAACTTGAGTTCTAAAGTGAGAAATCCAATTCTAAAGTGAACCCACCTCCTATTTCTTCATCCTCTACCTCTTGCCAAGTTGTTTTGGGTGTTTTCTTCACAAGTTTCACAACTTGGTGAAGTTGGAGCTTGAACTTGCGATGCCTCGACGTAGATCATCTTCGGCACGAAGCCGACGACCTAGTCCGCCCATTTTCCCGATGAAGCCGACGATTGAGTTTGGGATTCAAGATGGACAGCGAGAGGACACCTACATGGAGCTAAGGAAGTGGAGAAACGGATCTACAAAGGTTGTAGCCTCTCTCCTTTAGTTAAGATGTTAACTAGTTTAATGTTTCGCCTAGAATTCTAGCCGATGATCCGTATTAGGGTTTCTCGGCACCCATAATTTTTCAAATTGGCATGGTTGATGCCTTGTGAGACCTCTTGAGAGTGCCTAGGAACCTTTCAGAGATCTCGGCTCTTTCCTTATCGAATAAGGTGCTGGATATTCTACAAGGAATACCGCTATGCAAAGCAAGAACTAGAGCTACCAGTTTTCGAGACAAGTTTCTACAACATCTTTAGGTTTCTTTAATTTCATTAATCTCATTAATGAAGTCCCATTTATTATGCTTCCCAAGCATCAGATATGAAACGAAAGCAGTAATATATAATATATATCATATATATATAATATAAGCATTCGTCTCAGAATATAATCAATGATCACATCACAAAATATCGCAGCAGAATAAAAACATATGAAATATTGGATATACTAGGATTTTCGTGTTTTAAATTAAATCTTGTATAAAACACGGATTCCACGGTCGTGATGAATAGCCAATCCCACACCCCTAGACCCCTACGAGAGCGGCAAGTAACCCTGTCAATTCTAGAGTTAGGAGACCCGGTCTCGACTCCTCGAGATGGTCTCCTACTGGACCCTAGAACCCGGTTACTTGTGCTCCCCATCTTGGGTTTATCCTAATATGGAAAAGTAAATAATATACAATGGTGACATCATCCTCAACCCGGAAGTGCCCCAATAAAAGAATATTACATACAATAAATTTTACATGAATGAAAATAAAATCCCTCATCTCACATAAAACCCCCGGCTATTCAATCACGACGATCCAATATAACATATCACGGCAACACATAACATCACATGTCATCAACGTAAGTAAATATGTGTATCCCAATTGTCGTTGACATATAGCACTGAAACCGGCGATACACCGCATATTACACTTACGGTAGCAGAAAAGAAGGTGAAAAACTACAACAGTTGGAATCCGCAACCACCTTAGACATCATAAACCCGAAATATCTCATATTCGGATTTCATGCCTAACTAAATGAATTACTTAGACATCGCATGCCTAACAGTTATAAACCCCGCATTTTAGTCTCGATCTCGAAAACACTTTTCAATATCTAGTCGGGCAATTCAACAAGATTCCCCACATCCTGATCGAATGCTCGTCGGAAACTTTAGTAGACGGCCGCACCCCCGATACCGTTGACGAAGTGCACTAAGGCGGAACACCACTGTCGCGAGCACCCGAACGGATGCTTTTGGCAACGGGGTTCTTCTACAGTCACTTGGTCGGGGCTATGGGGCATGGCTATCTATTAAGTTTACCCGGCGAGTATCCGCGTATGCTACGTGATTGCGACGGACTTTTGATCACATCAAAATCCCGTGGTAACCGATCAAATGAGACTAAACTGCTAGATTTATAACATTCAAATTAGTTATGATTCCAAGTATTGATCCCATCACATGATACCCGGACGATGTTAAACTTTTCGATCGATTCATCAAAGTCCCACAATTTCCCGACAGCTCAACACCTGAGCACAGTTCAATAATACCCAGAATATACCACAGTATCTATGCACCAGCCATAGAAGGGCAAACCCATGCCTCACTCATGTCGCCACGGAATTACGGCAAACCCTAGGGTTTGACCGCGGTTCCGCGATCCAAAAAGTCGAGTTAGGGTTTTATTCTTCTAGAGGGTTCATAGAATCACTTGCATGTTTTTCCGAATACGTTAAACTTGGAAAAATGAGTTTTTGACATTCGATCGAACTTTTTAACTTCGTCTAGACAACATGCGAACAGCCCGAAATAATGTTAAAACTATGCATACGAAACACTCCGAATTGCTTATAGTGTAAGATTACATCACATGTAAAATTAGAAAAAAACAAACAACACCTGAAACACCAAAACCAAGTCTCTGGAACACACCGAAAAATTTAACCCCAGAACCCTCTACTAGGTCGGCGAGCTCAGAAAACCAAACAATCTGCTTGGCCAAAATCCGGCGAGGAGGGGTGAAATTTCTTGTGTGTTCATGTTGAATCCCATACAACATTCTGCAATTGCTTAAATAATTTTTTGAAGAAAATTTAAAATCGACAGAAACTGTGATTTTGCGTTTCAAGTTTCGGAGTTGCTTCGGTTTCGTAATTCTAACAAAATCCGTCGAAATTTCTAGTATGGCTCTGATACTACTGCAGGGTTACCTAAGACAGCAGCAAGGTTTCGGGAGGCATCGTCCATGCCATATTCAAAAAATTTCCGTTCTAGGTAACCCTAACTTGAATCGTTAACTAGAAATCGATGGAATATAAAGCAAACTACTTTGCAAATGAAAAGTGAACAAGGAATACAACCTTTGTAGACCGGTCCTTCACTTCAATAGCTCCGTGTAGTAGTCCCTTTCGCTGCGATCGTGAACTCCGGACTCTAGAAAGGCTCCCTTGAAGAAACGAACATGCTTTCTTCGAAGACTTCGAGACCGAAGACGATCTACGTCGAGTAGACACTAACCCAAGCTATCTCTTCACTAATTATGGAATTAGTGAAGCAAACACCCTATACTAAATGGCAAGTAGTAAAGGATGATGAAGTAGAAAGTGGGCTCACTTTAGATTTGATTTTCTCACACTTTTTCTCATACCTCCATTGAGCCTATAAAGCTTTTTTGTGAGGAAGAAGAAGAAGAAGAACTCATCATATGAATTATTGTAGAGGTTAGAAATGCAACCAAGATTTAAGCATGTCATGCTTAACCCTTGTAGAGAGTTAACCATAAGCTATGGTTAAAGGTTAGGTCAAGAAATATCTTAAGCAAGACAAAGAGAGTGAACAAAGTCAAAGATGCCATGAAGCTTCTACAAGCTTTCAACAAATATCAACCATGACTAATTCAACAATTTTTGAATTACTTAATGATAAATATAAACCCTAATCTTAACCCTAGCATGGTTTAACCCTCATTAACCTTAGTTGCATTTGTAACCTAGCATGATACATTTAATATGTATCACATATACATCAATGTATCCAAAGTGAGAAAAGAAATCATAAGTGAGCTAATACTAGATAATGTAATATAATATATCAAATATATAATTATACATTAAATTATTAAATCAACTCTTGATTTAATAATCCGGCTATATCATCTATAACCGACTAATATCATATAAATCAACACTTGATCCGATAACCCGGCTATATCATATATAACCGACCGATATCTCATATCGCGAGAATAGAATATGGTATCTCATATTGTATCAATCTCGTTCCGCTCATATCACATATGTGCTCCTACTCCGTTTCGCTTGAGCTAGGAAACCCCTGTGCAGGACTCTAAAGACTCGTCAATACGCCGGCAGTAGGTGATAATCATATCAAACACCCACAAGCCGCAAGCGGTCTGCTAAACGTAACGGCCACCCGGGTATTGAGCGATCAGAAGATCAACAAGCAAGCATGCTCACACTCCTGCGAATCTAATCAGTAACACTACCGTACAGTCCGGTCTCTTCGTCTGATATGTCACATATCTCGTCTAGGGGTGGTAAACGTCAGACCCTAGTAACTCGATAAATCATGTCGATATGAGGCTCATAACGGGTCGAGAAACTACTGATAACACTTACCAGTATATCTCTGAAGCAGCCTTGGCCAAGGACTTCCTGTTATAGCCAATCGAGCATAACGCAACATCAACTCCCAATACCGGGAGAGACGAAACCCCTCCTATCGCCCATTGCCTCCATGTGACTCGGGACTGTACCCAAAAGCCACCGTTTTGCACGTTCTCTTGAACATGGTAAGGTGGAAATCAAAGCACAGTGGGAATCACACAAGACTCTATGACGATCTCGGGTCAACAGACTAACCTGTACCAGTGTCACCAGAGAACTGCCATATGACGTTAGGTATAATACCATCTGGGAGTTCTCGGCGAGTCCGTTCAGTGTACCCAGTCTCCACTGATCACCCATATATTGTCTTTGATGTCAAACACCAATGGATATGGGATCATCCATCGCCCATCTATATGGGTCAAGAAGCTATACGCTAATCTACTCTGGTATATCGATGCCCTGTCTCGATACACCCATGACTAGGAACATTTGAAGGATGTACTTATCGACAACACTGTCCCCACTAATATGATCTGCATCATAGTCCTGGTAGTCAAGTACTCATCTTAAGGGCTTTATCAACATGTAACATAGAGACAATCATTGTACATGTTAAGATAAAGGGCAACCAGATAGCATACTATCATTTCGAGCAAGAAAACCATCCCTATATATGTCCAAGCATCCACTACAATATATATCGTATGTACAGTAATGACCTCTAGGGCATACATATAACTAACATGTGGCTACCATTTTTCAAGACCAGCCTCTTCTGGAAGGTAATGAAGACCCTTCCAGTGAGGCTGATAAGCAGAGAGATCCCTCAGTTCATGAGGAGTCGGGCTTAGAAAGCGAAGAGTAGCCAATCTTCCGTCCAAAGTTCGCAGAGCAGCAACTTTTTTAAGAGCTCTAGAAGTAGCTCAGAAACAAGGACAAGGAGATGGCCAAGCTCTACTCGAAGATTGGCGACTTGACAAACGTCGTCTTACAGCTCATGGACCAAGTTGCCTCTTAGCCGCCCAATCAAGCGCAGGGCTCTGCTCATGAACCAGGAAACGGTGTCCCAACACAGTCAACACCTTATTCTCCGTCGAAACACGCGACCGGGATGTTGGGACGTCAAGCCTGAATTTCGAGGGCAGATGCTATTTGGTGCTATCCGTCCACCTCTTCGAAGATGCCAAGTTGATTTATGACACCATGTATCGAAGGTTTAAACAGATGCGGACGATGTAGCAGACTTCGTCAGATTCCCCTTCCTTGAGGGGTTTTTGATTGTGGGAACGCTCTTCCCTACAGGCGCAAGCCCCTGAAGTTAATTACGCTACCGCATTGTGGTAACCACTTTCTCCTTCTCTAGATGGTCACCTCGTGTCGTGTGTGTTTATTTTGTTTTTGGTTTCCCGTGAATTGTATATGGAGACTAATTTGTGTTGTCGCCCGTAGGGCGTGGATTAGTCCAAATCCGTAATTTCTTAGATTTGGGTTTGGGGTTGGGTTTAAGGATATGTTAGTCTCATTTGGGACTAAGATCAACTTAAACGTTTGTTAAGAATACGTTAGTCTAATTTCAGACTAAGATCAACTTAACGGGATCATTTAGATCCAACAAGAGAGCATTTGAGCTCTATTGTTTAGTTTAGGGACATTGCGGTCGATTACCAGTTTAAATACATGGTGGTCCATTACCAGTTTAAGGACATGGTGGTCCAAGGTTAAGGACATCATAGTCCATGGGCTTAAGGACCCCACAGTCCGAGGTTAAGGGCATCATAGTCCGTGGGTTTAAAGGGACCCCACAGTCCAAGATTAAGGACATCATAGTCCGTGGGTTTAAAAGGACCCCACAGTCCGAGGTTATAGACATCATAGTCCGTGGGTTTAAAGGAACCCCACAGTCCGAGATTAAGGACATCATAGTCCGTGGGTTTAAAGGATCCCACAGTCCGAGGTTAAGGACATCATAGTCCATGGGTTTAAGGACCCCACAGTCCAGTTTAAAGACGCCATAGTCTATGGGATGTATGGCTGTCGGGACCCGTCACCTCTCTGAAGATGTTGAAGGATTACAACGACATATATCAGAGGGGTTCAGAAATGTACCCTTGAACCAATTTTGGTTGAGAGATCTGTAGTCCAGTTGGGACTAAGATCTGAAATTTATGAGCATATGGGCTCAATTAATCTGAGTTGAGGACTTATGGCCAATCTTGGGCTAAGTCCAATCAAGTCAATGAGCGTAGTGCGCTTCTAACAAGTAGCGCATACGTGAGGGACACATGTCACGCTTGGCATTGAGCGCCGGTCAATGAGCGCAGTGTGCTATATTTGGAGCGCTAAGGCTCTGCAGCGCTTTGTGCTAGTCTTTGAGCGCTGAGGCGCTTCTATTAAGTAGCGCATACGTGAGGAGCACGTGGCGTGCTTGGCGCTGTGCGCCAGTCTTGAGCGCAGAGCGCTATCTTATGAGCGTAAGCGCTAATTGATCAACTTTTTGATCCCAAAAGAGACTTTGTCTCAAGATTCTAAGAACAAAAAAATTCTTATTTTTATAGGATATGCTTCAATCTCTTGTATTGATGAAAGGCTTTGCCTTTATGGATCTATGATCCTTAAGAGAATTGAATTATTCTTTCCCCCTCTCTATTTATAATGAGATGTTCATGATCTCTTTTTGTAAAAGACAGTTTGTCTTATAGATCTATGATCTGTGAGAAGAGTTATGTTCTTCTTTTTATTTTATGATGAGATCTTTTTATCTCTTTGTAAAAGACATTGGTCTTATAGATCTATGATCTTAAAAAAAGTAAATTCTTCTTTTATATGAGATAATTTCATCTCTCTGTTCTTTTTTCTTTTTACCTTGAAGAAAGTTTTCTTCTTCTGAGAGCTTGCTCTTGTCTTTGAATTTCTCAAAGTTTATGGGAAGATTTCTCTGTATGAGACTTGAAGTTTGGGGGCCTTTATATAGGGCAAGCTGATCAGTGAAGGGTGTTTTTCGTCACCCCATTGAGATGGGAATATGCGCGCGCTTGTCAGGCGCATTACAGATTCCTCCTGCCTAGGGTAGGCTGGGGTTTACTGATTGTAGGGATCCGAATTTCCGGCAGCCGTGGACTAAGCTGCCGTTAATTACCCCTCGTCTTTTGGAGCGAGAGAACATCCGATTGACAGGTTAAATTGGTCATGCGAACTCAACGTGTAGTGTTGTGTTTTGAAAAGGGGGTTATGGATATATTGGGGGCCCCGCAGAGTTTTTACGGGGGTTCCGCTACCCGGATAGCGGGCTGGAGGTCAAGGGGGCTAGCAGCCCCTTTGCGGGGTGTGGGGCAGTGTCCCGTTAGAAATTTTTTTCTAACGGGGGAGACATATTTAATGTGGAGTGCATAAAAAAGGAAGGGAAAAGCGCCTTAAAGGCGCGTGCATAGCACGCGGGCACGTGCGCGCACGTGACCGTTGGGCGCCTCAGCGCCCGGGGTCACGTGGCGCACACGTGACCGTTGGATGCCTCAGCGCCCGGGGTCACGTGGCGCACACGAGACCGATGGGTGCCTCAGCGCCCGGGGTCACGTGGGCACACGTGACCGTTTGGGAGACTCAGCGCCCGGGGTCACGTGGGCGCACGTGACCGTTTGGCGCCTCAGCGCCCCGGGGTCACGTGGCGCACACATGACCTTTGGGCGCCTCAGCGCCCGGGGTCACGTGGGCGCACGTGACCGTTGGGCGCCTCAGCGCCCCGGGGTCACGTGGGCGCACGTGACATTTGGGCGCCTCAGCGCCCGGGGTCACGTGGCGCACACGTGACCACAGGAAAACACCCGCTGGAGGGGGGCCTAGCCCTTAGATTAGGGAGTTGAACTTCCAAGGGATTTTTGGAGTTAAAATCCTAACAGAAAATTAATTTATGGAGTTAAACTCCAACAGATCTAGAAAGGAGTTAAACTCCTAGGAATCTTTTGCTCTTCTTCTGAGCCTTGGATCTGTCCAAAGTTAGATTCTTGGAGATGGGTCTCCTTCTTCTTCTTCTATTGGCCGGATCTTGAAGATCAAGAGATGTGAGATTTTAAAGATCTCTTTTTTTTGAGATCTGGCGGAAGATCTGAGTTCCCCTTTGTGGGTTTTGTGGTAAAAAACTATTTGCTTTCTGAGAAAAGAAGAGTAAAACTCTTGATTTAATTCAAAGAGGAAGAAGGTTTCTTAGAACCTTGAGAAAGGGGAAAGAGGCACAAACCCTAGTTTTTTGGGGGAATGAAAATTGTATATATTTTATTCATCATCATGTTGCCTCTTATAGGCTTACGCATTTACATGTAGCCCCTTGGGCTTTACAAAATAGCATTTTGCCCATCCCATACCTCATGTGCATTTCTTTTGCACGTAAGCCATGGGCTTTACAAAAATTTGGATTTATGGCCATTTTACTTACATTCATGCAAAAAAAATTACATCAAAATTATTTATTACATGACTTTTTATTTTGGCATGGAGGAGGGCCGGCCGCTTCATGTTCGGACTCAACCTGGGCGTAGGCCCACTTGATCTGGGCTTGGGCCCACCTGTCTTGGGGTTGACCTTGACTTTGACTTGGTCAACCGAGGTGCAATTTTCGACAATCAGTTCAATCAGTTAAGGAGATCTTTTCTCCAATTGATTTGGGGAATTTCCCATCGTTGGATCTTTGATTCAAGGGCTTCTGGTTTACAGAAGGCAATTTTCTTGTTTTTTTAACAAAGATTGGGAAATCTTTCCATACAGAATTTATTCTATGTTTTGGTGATTTTTAATTACCATTGGATCATTGATCCAACGGTGCTCTGATTTACAGAGCACAATCTTGTTGTTTGGAAAGATTTTGAAGAATCTTTCTTTAACAGAATTTAATTCTGTTTAATTAATGATTTATCATTATTATTGGATCTTTGATATGACGGTGGGGAGATTTTAGTTCCAGCGCTGGCGCACCCGTGCTTTGCACGTGGTGCGCTGCTTAGGGTGCAGCGCACTTAGCGCTAGCGCATCCGTGCTTTGCACGTGGTGTGCTGCTTAGAGCGCAGTGCACCCAGCGCTAGCACACACGTGGTGCGCTGCTTAAAGCGCAGCGCACCAAGCGCTAGCGCACACGTGGTGCGCTGCTTAAAGCGCAGCTTAGAGCGCAGCGCACCCAGTGCTACCGCACTCATGGTTTGCACGTGGTGCGCTGCTTAGGGCGCGGCGCACTTGGCGCTGCATCTGAAGCGTTACTTCATTTCAAAATTTGAATTTTAAACAGAGCTTTGCTCTGATTGGGGGAAACACGCATGTTCCCTCAAATCCAAAGGTGGGCGAACCGCATGAAAGCCGGCGCATCCTATCTCGAGAAATGTCTAGACTACCGATGACAGCAACCCGCTAATGCAAGATCAAATCATGGATTTGGTCGCCAACAAAGTCAAAACATTGGTAGTCGAAGCCGAAGAGAAAAAAGATATCAGCAGTAGCGGGAGACCATATTCTGCTCTGTATGATCTGGTAGAGTTTCCTAGTGGCTATGTCATCCCCAAGTTCGGAAGATTCGATGGGATGGGAAACACGAATCAGCACATCGCCCACTTTAAAGCCCCATGTGGGAATACTGGGGGAAATGATGCGCTTATCCTCTGACAGTTTGTTAATAGCATAACCGATATCGCTTTCGACTGATATGTAAGCATACCGGATGGCTCCGTTACTACTTTTGTCCAAATAGAATCTCTATTTCGACAAAAAAATCATGAGTGTCAGCGATAAGATCACCATTGCTGACCTCGTAACGACCAAGCCACAGAACAACGAAAGAAGCATGGATTTTATAACCCGATGGCGCAATCTCTTCGTTAAATATGAACCGCCGATAGAGCAGGACCAATCTGTTAGCCTCCTCATCGGAAATCTCAACAATTGGATGGCCCCGTTTCTATGCACTACAGGTCTCAAAACATTCCAAGAGCTGACCAGGAAAGTTTAGATGTTGGAGCACTCAAAGCAGGAGTCCTCCTCGGATTCCCAAAATAACAATAAATTCTAGAGGAATCGAAAGGAAGACAATCGCAAATGCGGAAATTCCGACGATAATGAATCTTTTAACACTTCGGCTAACCGAAATAAGCGAGGGATGAGTGGGCTTAATGCCAACCAGTCTCGGAAGCCAGTGTTCGGAGAGGGAGGAGAATCTCCACTGAAAGAGAAGCTGGATAAGGTCTATTCCTTTAGAAGGGACAAAGTCCGTAAAATATTCAAAGATGCCCTAAGAAACGGTCTACAATTGCCAGAATCAAAAAGACCTCAAGAAGCGAATATGAACGATGACCCCAAATATTGCCCCTATCATATAGTGATAGCTCATGCTATTGAAGACTGCTTTGTCTTGAAAAATTGGGTCGAAAAGCAATACAAGGCAGGAGAGATAGAACTGTCTAAAGGCGTGTTAGCAAACAATCAATCAATCTGCGACCGCCAATTTCATACAAACGGAGACCAAAGTCCTTCAGAAATTTGCTGCACTCAATTATCTGCCTTTCTCTGAAAAAAAGCAGACCAAGAAAACAAAGTAAGAGCCAAACAAGCAACATTGCTTATGAAGAAGTAATAGACGGGTACACAACCCATACGGTATATATGATAGAGCCCAGAAGAATAAGTCCTCCTATGCCTTATAGCCATGAAGATGACGTGGTTGTTACCATCCAACACCGGCTTGCTCGAGATGATGAATAGCCCGCTTATGCAATTAAGCCAAAGGAACCCATGGTTCTTGCAGAATCGAGCCCAGGCTCCAACAGTTGACCACTACGTCGTTAAACTGAGAACATTTGACCACTAAGTCATTAAACTGGGAGTGTAAAAAAAGCCAAAATGATGGGGCAACCGTGAATAAATAGCCGAAATGATAGGGCAATCACGACCTTCGCGATAAGAAAAGCTGAAATGATAGAGCAATCGCGGTAAAAAAAACCCAACGGCGATAGATGAGTTGCTCCTAGTACCATATTCAAGTGCAGCGATGCAGACGCTAACCAAAATCCAAACCCCCAAATTCCCAAACAGCGAATGATGAGTCGCTTCTGAAACCATATTTCAGTATTAGCGATGCAGATGCCGACAAAATTTCAAATCCCCGAATATCCCAACGACGAATGATGAGTCACTCCTGGTACCATATTCTAGTGCAGCGATGCAAACGCCAAGCAAAATCCAAATCCCCAAAGGCGAATGATAAGTCGCTCCTGGTACCATTCCAGTATTAGCGATGCAGAAACCAACAAAATTCCAAATTCTCCTAGCCCTACGGCCGGTCCCCAAACGGACTACCGTATACAATCCACGAGCATAAATAATCCCCATCCCAACCAAATTCCCCAAATACTCCCAGTCCTACGGCCAGTCCCCAAATTGACTACCGTATACAATCCATGAGCTCAAATAATCCTCATCACATCCATGTCTCGCCGCAATCACCAGTCCAAGTCGCAAAAGGGGCAGCACCGCCCGTTTAAGTCGCAAAAGGGGCAACATCGACCGTCCAAGTCGCAAAAGGGGCAGCACCGATCGTCCAAGTTGCAAAATCGGAGCATCGACCGTCTAAGTCGCAAAAAGGGCAGCACCGACCGTCCAACTCGTAAAAAGGGTAGCACCAACCGTCCAAGTCGCAAAAAGGACAGCACCGACCGTCCAAGTCACTAAAAAGGCAGCACCGACCGTCCAAGTCGCAAAAAGGGAAGCACCGACCTTCACGTCGTCAAAACGGGAAACAAATCAAACCAACCAATTCCAACAACAACCTCTGCGTCGGAATTATATTTTGTCTCAGAATATACCCCGTGTCGAAATCATGCTTCGCCTCAGTGTATCTGCCTTCCTTGTCGGAATTATGCTTAGCCTCAGAATCAAGTCAATCAACAACCTTTGCGTCGGAATCATGCTTCGTCTCAGATTATGCCCCGTGTCGGAATTATGCTTCGCCTCGGAGTATCTTCCTTCCTCGTCGGAATTATGCTTCGCCTTGGAATCAATCTCTGCATCGGAGCTATGTTTCGTTCAGAATGTCTGCCTCATTCAGAATGTCTGTCCTGTGCTAGAATTACATTTCGTCTCAGGATACACCAGTCCCGTGTCGAAATTATGCTTCGTCCCGGAACCCTGCGTCAAAACTATGCTTCGTCTCAGAATATACCCCCCCTGGAATTATGCTCCGCTCTTCGGAATGATGCTCCGATCCTGAAATTATACTCTTCGGAATGATGCTCCGATCATGAAATTATATTCTTCAGAATGATGCTCCGACCGTGGAATTATGCTCCGCACATCGGAATGATGCTTCGACCCCCAGAATTATGCTCCACTCTTCGGAATGACGCTCCGACCCTGGAATTATGCTCCGCAAATCGGAATGATGCTCCGACCCTGGAATAATTCTCCGCAAATCGGGATGATGCTCCGATCCCTGAAATCATGCTCCCGGAAAGATGCTCCGCCCCCAGAATGATGCTCCATCTCAAAGTCAAACTTTTACGGAACAAGATCCATCAATTTCATGCATACAACTCATATACGCGGTGTGCATTTATTGATGGGGGAACTTTGTTGGGGTCAAAAATTACACTCCAGTTGACCAAATCAAAGTCAAAGTCAACCCCAAGTAAGCGGGCCAAAGCCCAGGTCAAATAGGCCCATGCCCGAGTCGAGCCCCACGGCCGGCCTGTCCCATGCCAGAATGCAAATTATGTAATAAATAAGTCTGATGTAATTTTTATGAATAAATGTAGGGAAAATGGGCATAAAGCAAAATTTTTGTAAACCCCATAGCTCATGTGTAAAAGAAATGAGCATATGAGGCATGAGATGGGCGAGATGCCATTTTGTAAAGCCCAAGGGGCTATGTGTAAATTTGTAAGCCTATATAAGGCAACACGATAATGAAATGAAAGCCAATAATTGATTCTCCTAAAAAATTAGGGTTTGTGCCTCCTTCTCCTTCCTTAAGGTTCTAAACCTTGTTCTTTTTTTTGAATTAAATCAAGAGTTTAACTCTCTTTTTCTAAAAAGGAACAGTTTTCACCATAAAACCCTTGAAGGAGAGCTCGGAACTCCCATCAAATCTCTAAAAGGGGATATTTTTAAGTCTCACCCCCTTTTCTCCAAGATCCAGCCAAAAGAGAGGAGAAAGAAGGAGACCCATGTCCAAAAACCCCACTTTGGGAAGCTTCAAGGCTCAAAAGAAGATCCAAGCTTCAAGGCTTAAAAGAAGATCCAGGGCTAAAGAGAAGAAGAAAGAGGTCCCCCAGATCATCTTCAAAGATTTCTGGGAGTTCAACTCCATCTGTCAAGATCTTTTGGAAGTTTAACTCCACCAAAAAAACCTTTTTAGGAGAATAACTCCATTCAAAATCTTCTGGAGTTTAACTCCATAAATAAAACCCTTTTAAGAGTTTAGCTCCATTCAAAATCTTTTAGAATTTAACTCCATAGATAAAAATTCTTTTCGGGAGTTCAATTCCTAAATTTCCGGGGCTAAGCCCTTTCTTTCTGCTGGCGCCGGGCGCGTAAGGCCCCGGCGCCTGGCGCCTACGTGCCGGGCGCATGAGATGCCGGCGCCCGGCGCCCATGCTTCTTTAGGACGTTACTCACATTTCCTTTTCTTCTTTCTTTTTTTCATACACTCTACACTCAAAACATATCTCCTGTTAGAAAAAAATTCTAACGGGACGCTGCTGCGCCCACAAGGGGGCTGCTATCCCCCTTGACCCCCAGCTTGCTATCCGGGTAGCGGGACCCCCGTAAACTCTGCGAGGCCCACGATATGCCCAAAACCCCTCAAGATACACATATGCAGACTGCATATTGAGTTCGCATGACTAGTCTGACCCGTCAATCGGAGGTTCCTTCGCTTCAAAGGCAAGGGGTAATTAACTACAGCTTAGTCTGCGGCTGCCGGAGATTCGGATCCCCACAATCAATAAACCCCGGCCTATCCTAGGCAGGGGGAATCTGTATATGCCTAACAACCGATGCGTATCTCCCATCTCAATGGGGTGACGAAAAAACACCCTACAGAAAACACCCACAAGAGAAACCCCGTTTAGTCTCTGCTACGGCACCGAGGCAATGGTCCCCGCAGAAATCGGATTGCCCAGTTATCGGGTCGAGCACTTTGATGACGAGGCTAACACCTTGGCACAATGAAGCAACTTGGACATCTTGTTAGAAAAAAGGGACCGGGCATAAATCAGAATGGCCGCCTATCAGCAGCAGACCGCCCGCTACTACAACGTCTGAGTTAAACGACGAGCCTTCAAGACATGAGACTTGGTCTTACGACGAAACGAATTCGTAGACCAAGGAAAGCTATATAAGTTTTCCCCGAAGTGGGACGGGCCATTCCTCGTAACAGAGATATTACCTGGCGGAGCCTACCGCTTTTAAGACTCCAAAGGGGGTGATTTTCTTCTACCGTATAACGCCGAAAAGCTTAAATTGTACAGATAAACTTGTACCCTTTTTTCGTATAATACAATTCCCTTTCGTTTCAACTAAAATTTCCAAGCTGAGCTCTCACATGAAGTAAACTTTTGCACCGACTTACCACCCTAACTCTTCATTCCTTTCCTCGGCTTCAATGTAAGGAGTAGGGAGAAAGCATAGGTAAGCCAAAAAAAAATGGGGGGAAAAGAGATAATACTCTGTAATTACGGGAAAAGAGAGATCTATTGCTAAAAGAAAATTTATTGAGAATTTATTCGAAGGTATTCTTGGCTCCTCACCCTTACAAAGGAAAGGAACTCCTAAACTATTGTAACAAAAGAAGAAGTTGGTTAAGAAAACATTGACGATGATAATCGGAAGAGAGTTCCTCCAGCTGAGCCCAGGCAACCTCCGCCCGCTCTCTCTGATGGTATCCATGGACCCTAGAAACCATGGATTCACCAGGATCCCCTATTCCCGAACACAATGCCATGACTAATCTCTGCTGGAAACATTCAAGAAAAATGTCCACCGAGCGATCCCGTCTGCTCTTCGAGATCAAACCCAGCTCGTGGGCCGTATGCATCTTGTCAAACGCCTCATCTATTGCCTGCGGGGACAGAGCATTATAAAGACCTAGGAAAGACCTCCATATGGCATAAATTAGCACCTGCAGGAGAGGATATCGATGAAGAAGCAGACGCCCACAGTGGCCCTCTAGACGACCTATCACGGCCTCGTACGTCGCATCGGAGCGATCAAGACCATAGAAATATACGTCATCCCGAGATATGATCTCCTTGATGGTGTATGCGCGGCCCGTCATCAGGAAGAAACGAAACAGCTAGAAAAAATCAACATGGGTATCCGAGGGTGAGGCTATACCTTCAAAATTTACAGCCTCAACAAAAGTCTTGAAACGGCCGAGATCTTCTCACGCCACAGCGCGAATCATGGAATATCGCATCTTCCCGATAAGACGAAGCCATGTGGCGTTCAATTACTGGCTTGCTCCCCCCATGCAGGTCACAAAAGTTTGAACGACATTTCCAGGAAATCCTTAGAATCAAAAGAGCTAAGATACAAAAGCCCTCGTCAAGAGGCGGCCGAATAGTTTCCTACCCGGCTCATCCGCTGAGGGCAGCTTCCTGCCCGACCACTCCACGGATCTAAAGCCCTCATCAAGAGGCGACCGAGCAGTTTCCTGCTCGGCTTATCCGCTGAGGGCTGCTTCCTGCCCGACCACTTTGCGGATCTAAAGCCCTCGTCAAGAGGCGACCAAGCAGTTTCATCCTTTGAGGGCAACTTCCTACCCAGCCACTCTGTGAATCTAAAGCCCTCGTCAAGAAGCGACCGGGCAGTTTCCTGCCCGGCCCATCCAAGGTTGGATCCAGAGGCGTCGGCCTTCCTATACTTTGCATTCGCTTGATTCGTACGTCGCGCTCGGTCGCCACCTCGATTCTGGGGTGAGGAAAGGTGCCGGCATACCTATACTTAGCGTTCTCTCAATTCGTACGTCGCGCTCGATCGCCACATCGATTCCGGGGTGAGGAAGGGCGCCGGCCTACCTATACTTGGCATTCACTCGATTTGTACGTCGCGCTCGATCTCCACCTTGGTTCTGGGGTGAGGAAGGGCGTCGGCATACCTATACTTGGCATTCGCTCGATTCGTATGCCGCGCTCGATCGCCACCTCGACTTCGGGGTGAGGAAGGACGCCGATCTACCTACACTCAACACTCGACTTATATATATACTCGACATCTACGAGACCCCGACTTATCTACACTTGCAAAAATAAAAACATTGCATGAGCGGGCTAAAAATACTTTATTTATATTCAACACTATGTACAGGGTATTATTGGCTCCCCAGCCTTACAAAGTGCCCAAAAGCTTACAAAATTGAATGACTAAGGCGGGCGAAGCTCAAGCTGCCTTCTTGGCCGTCACTTCTACCTGCCCAGCGCTTCCATCAGGAGCTACGATGGCGACCTCTGGCTCGGTGCTTCCGCCAGCCACCTCGCCTCCCCTATTGGCTCAGCACTGCCTCCCTGAGGCACTTCCTCGGCGAGGGGGTACCGTGCACGAGCTCCTGGTCATCAAACCCAGGTGCAACTTCCTGGACAGCGTCAAGCGCATTGTGCCACCCAACGGCTGTAGAGTCGGCAAGGTCAATATAGAACTGATCGGAGGCCTTGTACTCTTCCACTGCCTTTTCCGCTCTGACCTCGGCATACTTCGCCGCCTCGTAGGATGCCCGGGCATCCCTCTTGAAGGAGTATCTCTACCTTCTCATGGCGTCAAAGAGCCCATTGACCTCCTCTATCTGGGCCTGAATATCCTGGTTAGAGTCGGTCAGGAGCCGATGAGACTCCTTCAGCTTGGCGACCGTTAGGCCTTCTGGGACCAACCTCGAGTTGAGAAGTGCCGCCTATTCCTCCGCCTGTTGCAGTTGGGCAAGGAGCTCTTCCTCGTGCGAGGAAGATTCACTGGCTTTCTTCATTGACGGGGCCACCTTCTCGGTCTCTATCATGCCCCGCTTTCTAAGGTAAATAAACTACAGCACGTGACAGAACCAACCATGCTAGCCGTGGCTAGGAATCATCCCTCCACAGTCACATTACGGCTGTCTATCGGATATCAAGAATAGCAAAATAAAATCTAGCTAGTACATGTCCATCTGCCACAGTAAGTAAAATTAAGAAAATGCATAAAGCGAAAACGAATAAAGATCCAATAAAAAATATCTGAATCATGTCCCAATATGGGCCACATCAATAAACAAAACTACGGAAATAAATAAACTAAACATATGTAATAATACACGTTCAACTCCTCATCGCTCGGCTTGATTGCTAAAATACTCTTGATCTGCCAGCGATAAAGGTAGAGGAACTGACCCAAGAAAAACCCAAACTTCAGTGCGTCATAATAACAGTAATGACCAGGATATAATGATATGATTAAACATGAATATAAATAAATAACACAGATATGAAACAGTAAGCTATGTGTATGTATGGGTGTGTGATGTGTATCCTAAATCTGTGCTTCTAGGTTATCTATTCTAAAAGTCTTTGAAATCAATTAATGTAAACCTCATCGTAATCCAACAATATATATCCAGTTCATTCCCCATGGGACCACGGTAACAATATTTATTCCGTAACGCCCGAAAACACGACAAACAAGTATTTATTCCGTAACACCCGAAAAAACGGCAAACAAATATTTATTCCGTAACGCCCGAAAACGGCAGACAATGATTTATTCCGTAACGCCCGGAAAAACGGCAAACAATAATAATATCCTCTTGAGCTACGATTCGGTTACATTCTTGATTTCCCCTTTTCCCCCAGATTTATGTTCAAGTCAGGTATTAACGATATGAATCTAATGCCAACACAGGATCAAGTAGGTACAGTTCTCGTCTATGCATACAACAAGTTACTTCCGTCATGACAACAAGTCAGGATTATTGGTATTAGCAATAAGATCCAAGTAACAAGTCAGGTAGTGTGTCGTGAACATGTCATGTATTGTATATTAACTAAATAGATACCCAATGTGAAACTTTAATCAATATCGGAACACGGTAAACAAAACTGATGCCAGGATGCATATGTATCTATCTATAATAACCATTATATATCCATTACCATTTATGATGCAAACTAGATAACATGTTGTACTGTTATGGTAGTATAATGATATCATGATGTTCCGGCATGCAACTAGATAAACGATTATCAGTACGGATACGAACGGATACCGTAAAACTGTAAATCGGTAATATTTACTGAATAATAAAACACATGCACTATTCTTATTCAAATAGATATTGATATAATAACATAGCATATTGCAAATTAAAACTTGCCTGATCGGATTGTTTCCTCAATTAGAGTAAAGCTCAGTTCAGAATCCAAAATTTAAATTAAAACCGCGCTTTTATAAAAGCGCTATGCTACAACTAGCGCACCCCATGCAAAGCGCATAGACGCTAGCGCCAGAGGCGCTGCGCTACAAGTAGCGCACTATGGGCAGAGTGCATAAGCGCTAGCGCTGGAACTAAAAGCTCCCCACCGTTAGATCAAAAATCTAATAACAATGATAAATCATTAATTAACCAGAATTAAATTCTGTTAAGGAAAGATTTCTCAAAATCTTTCCAAACAACAAAATTGTGCTCTGTAAATCAGAGCACCGTTGGATCAATGATCCAAGGGTAAATAAAAATTACCAAAGACAGAACAAATTCTGCATGGAAAGATTTCCAATCTTGTTAAAAACAAGAAGATTGCCTTCTGTAAATCAGAAGCCCTTGGATCAAAGATCAAACGATGGGAAATTTCCCAAATCAATTGGAGAAAAGATCTCCTTAACTAATTGAACAAACCAGCTTACCCTATATAAAGGACCCGAGACTTCAAGTCTCAAATAGAGGAACCCCCCATAAACTTTGAGAAAATCTCAAGAAGAAGAAGAAGCTCTCGGCAAAAGAAGACAATTCTTTTTCAAGGTAAAAAGAATATACAGACGAAATCGTCTCAATATAAACAGAAGTACTTTCTTCTTTCACAGATCATAGATCTATAAGACAAATTTGTCTTTCACAAAAGAGATTATGAACATCTCATTATAAAGGGGGGGAATTATTCAATTCTCTTAGGATCACAGATTCACAAAGGCAAAACCTTTCATAAAAAAGAGATTGAAATATCTCCTATGAACTAAGAACTTTGTTCTTAGAATCTGTCACGACCCGAAAGTACGGAACATGACCGACACTTAAACTACGAAACGTCTCGAGGCGTACGTAATCTAAGTAAGCCGAAAGCACAGAAATCCAAACCAAGAAAAGTAGTAGAGTGTACGAAAACCAATTTAAATCAAGTAGTTTGCAACATACGCCGAAATATGCATTTTAAAATCATAAGTCTTTTCTAAAAATTTCGGCAGAGTTTCCTTTGTAAATACTAACCCCAAACGGGTACAAAAACCTGATAAAGCATATATAATGAATAAAGGCATCCCCAAGCGGGAGCTAGCTCTTCGTCAATCGACGGTCACAACCACGCAAGCAAAATAATATACAACGCCGAAGGGCGATGATCACAACAGAAAAGGAAACTCAAAACAGCATGAAATCCATATAAATACAACGCGCGACTCTAAGGTCGAAAGAATAAACATCACTGGTCTCTATCTCTGAAATAAATACATGTTTGGTTGATGGAACTTCTAGATACAACTGAATAATAATATACAAAATATAATGATGGTCACGATGCAACTGAACCCAACTACTAGCAAAATCACCCGGAAATGGAAGTAGTGCCAGCAAAGCCGTAATGAAACCTGTACGGCAAAACCTGTAAGAAACTGTGGCACAATGGGGGTGAGTTGCCAACTCGTGAATAGAATACATCTACGAACAGAAATCGCATGTATGACGCAATCCTAGGTCATACGATCACTAGATACATATAATCCTCAAATATGACAAGTCTGGAGCATGAAAAGATGGCAAGGGTAAATATCTAACCCAAGTGTAATCCCATGTGCTCGTGTCAGTGCCTCAGGTAGCAATATATCATATGGATGAGGTATGAATGCATGAATACAGAATGCATGAAAACGAAGAAACTGCTTTCATAACTTAGTGAGATTTTTGTATATTTAAAAACGAGGTATCATAATGAAATCAGCATAAACAGTGTCTAGCATCGACACAAAACATAAATCTCAATCTTGATGTCTCAGGCTCGGTACCTCAATATCTCAAAAATCTCAGTATCAATCTCACTATCTAGGGCGCCGTCAGTCCAGACCGGCCCCTACCATCAATCTCAAGACCACGACGGTATCCTCCGGATATCCGACGCGTCGGGTAAAATCACCGGTCGGCAGTACTCCCCTGCCAGGCTCAACGCCATCCTCTGCGACATTCTCGTCCCGGGGGTACCGCACCGGGCCCACCATGTACCCGAAACGGTTCATCCAACTCCTCGAATCGGGTCTCGAGATCCATCAACAAACTCATGGTGGACGACTCATACATCATGGAAAAACCGCACTTTTCATTTAAAAAGAGAGAGAAAAGAAGTTTATAAATGTTTTTGCGGTTTTCCCCCAAATCCAGGAAATCTCATGAAAATCCGAATCCAAATCATCGATGGCATGTAAAACAATGAATATAGGCATAAAAATCCATGAATGCGGCATGGCAGTGAATAACAATATGCATGAAGTAGCAAATAATAACTGCAATGTCTAAACTGGTATATAAGGCAAGTACACTAATATCATATCGAAGTTATTAGCTAACAAGCTATGTCAATGCAATAGTATTTTCTAAAGTATACGTGACATGACAATTACCGATGATGTGTGTGAGCCGGCAAGTAAGTGTACGTGGAGCATACGCATCATCGGTAATGGCGCTGGTGTCCTAACAGCATGTTAACAATAATAGTATATGAATCACAATATAAGTATGCGATGCGGAGCGAACAACAATAATGTGCGGGAGTTGAATACTAAACACAACGATAACTAATATGGTCTAACAACTACACTAAACTATAGGGCTGAGCTAACAGGCTAAATGAAAGGTGAGGAAACCGCCTAACATATATATATATATATATATATAATATATATATAATATATATATATATATATATATTAGTCGGTGATCCCGCCTCGATAATATCACATCTGATACCATATCTATAATCAGATATTTCTCCAAGTCAAGAATGCGGATCAAACATCAATATATAGCTCGTACGTAAATCTGGGTACGGTCAATATCACATTCATCATATTATTCATCTGGTATCCTCTTTATCAAAGATCATAATTCGGGTACTGATCTACGTCTAGTACAATACCAATATCATCAATATAATCATGATCTGACTACTGATCGACAGTCTCGTACAAACCGATATCATCAGCACAAATCATCATAAAGAAGCATACATCGCCCAATGCGACCCATTATAGCTATCTTAACATATCTTAACTCATATCACGATCACATGTCGACCATTTCATTTATATCACTATTCATATGGTATCGTCGTCCAAAGATCCGCTATAACATCATGACGTATCTCAAATACGAATTCTACCGTATCACCGATCTCACGGTCTCACATCAAATCTCATCGACTCACCTCCAATCCCAAATACTATCCTCCAATCCAGTATATGATCACATAGTCTCATACCCATGTGAACACATAAAAATATATTCCTATATACGCACATATGAAAGAGGAATGTATGCAAGTATAGGTGTGTGTGTATGTGTGGTGCAACCACTACTTTAGGGTTTCGCAACACTAAACCAATCCAATCACACCTAGAATCCATCTTTATCATCAATAATCTCAAACAAAATATAACCAATATATGTGTGTATACGTATTCGTATACATCACCACGAACTGCGCGGGGTGCTATACGCCATCCACCCGACTTCTCCCCGTAGATATAAATCTACTCACCTTGCTTCTCGTGTGCCGATGCCGATGTCGCCATCTTCGTCTTCATCGCCTTAACATCACGTGGGTACCTACAAGGATATCACAAACGCTAAAGCACATGAAAATCACATCGGAAACCAAAATGGCATACGCTACGCCCATAGGTAAAAACCTATAGTCTCGCATGCAAACACGATCAATAACCCCTTGCCATTGATGTTCAAACGCCACCCGACAGAAACGAATCACCAAACACCAAAATCCATGCTAAAACAAGTCGTAAACCATGCGCCAACACAAGAAAACTACAACAGATTCTACCCTAGATGGAATCAGTCAAAATTGCACATGCCAAGGGTCAAGTTTACTGGAAATATGGCCCAGAAACAAAAACGAGGGGGTCCCAACCTGCTCTGGCCGCAAATTGCGGCCAGAAGGGATTTATTGGCGGCTTGGAAGAGGGGAGAGGGGCTAAGGTTTTGTGTAGTGGTTCCTAGTTCCCTGCATATATCGCTGTTAGTCCAAAATAATTTTCAGGTAGCTCGGGTGTTAGCAGATTTCCAAATACACTGACAGATTTACAGTTTTCCCCGATATCTTTTCTCTAAATCCGTATTCTGGGCTTTACTCTCAGGTTTGGTCCAATGTAACATCACACCGGGGGTGTAGTCTCTAATTACACCTCAATTCACCTTTGATTTCAGATCGAACCCTAAACCCTAACTTGAATTTTCCAAAGTCCTCAAAACACACAATATCGACATGAAACAAGTATAGATGCACAAGAAATCGAAATACTACGCTAAGGGTGCAGAAATTACCTCCTTTGGAAACTCAAAAATTTTCTTGAGTTGCTCAAAGTCCTCAAAATCCATTCTTTCTAGGTCCAATGTGTAGCTAGTGAGCTTGGGAACAATTTTTGTGAAATGGGAATAGGGTTTTGGAGTTGTATTCATGGTGGATCTAGGCTTGAAGAGGGAGGAGGAAGAGGGAGGAGCAGGAGCAGCAGCAGCTTATTTGAAGGAAGGAGAGAGATAATGAGATGAGGAAATGATGGAGGCCATGGTTCAAAAAGAAAGGGTTGACCTATTCTTTCTCTCTCTTCATCATACCTTTTTCTTTTCTTTTCCCTTATTCCTTCTCACACAATGGTAACCCTAGGCAACCATAAACCCACAACATGTAAGAAAATGTGACAAGTGTAGAAAAATGATATGCGCATGTTTTGCACCAAAAATGCTAAAAAACCGATTAGCGATTTTTAATCGCGATTAGCACTAAATTAGCATATAATTAACCATAAAAACTTAAAAATAGCATAATTCCATAAAATAACTTATTTTAGAATTTTCCATAATTTTTCCAGAATTTTCCATAATTTTTCCAAAATTTTCCTATTTGTCTGTATTTAATTATACCGAAATATTAAAATATTCAATAAAATAATATTAAATTATAAAAATTCCCAAAAATAATATTTTATTTTATTTTATTTTATTTTGAAATGTTACAATCTTCCCCCCTTAAAGAAATTCGGTCCCCGAATTTAAATTTAAACCCCCAAATTCTAAAACATTTCAAATAAAAGTCCAAGTCGTCGGGGCTCCGAAATCATCAATACATAAAACGCATTATAGTGCAATACATGCGCATGAGTAATGAGCAGATAACTCAAAATCGAAACTCCGTCAAGCGTCCCGCAATCATCGGAGTGAAGGTAAAGACACGAATGCCAAATCCAAAGCAAAACCAATATGATATAACTCGGAACTATACATGTAAATATCAAATCTATACATGTAAGTATCTGAAGGAAATGCATGCCAAATCTTTTAAAGTCGATGTGCAATGCGCATAACACTGCACAGTGGCGGACGTCTATCGTAAGAAAATAACCATATACGTATATATCTTTTGTTTAATATGTACGTTCCGCCGTTTTGAAAACAATTTAGAAGGGTTTTCTTGTTTTAAACGTTTCGTGTCATATCAGACACGTATGTAAATACTGAGACTATAGCTTGCTTTTTGGAAATCCCTTTGAAATCTATCAATGCATGCAAAATATATCCAGGTACTGTCATCTGACCGGTCCTGCTCAGTACTAAAACAATAATAAATATCATAAAAACGTACTGCTCCATAAGAAATCAATCCCAAAATATGCATATATATACTATGTGCGTCTGGTGCGCACGGAAATCAGAATCCATATATGTGCCATACATGCGCACAGAAACAACATCTAAGTGCATCGGGTGTGCACGAAACATCTATCAAGAGCAACAGGTGTGCCCGACAGCAAAAACAGGTGCATCTGACATGCACGAAGAATCTCGATTTAGTGCATCTGATGTGCGCCAAAATTGTATCTCATAACATGCGCCCAACATGCGCAAAAACCCAAATCAGATGCATCCATCATGCACGAAATCATGAAATCCAATATCAAGCGCCGAACATGCGCAAAATCCAATCAGGTGCACAAGGTGCACAAAATAAATATCGAGCATCACAATCGAAATCGAAGTCCAGTGCATCTAAGTGCACAAAATGCGTAACACTGCACTGCAAGCATATGTGAACTATACCGAGTGCAAAAACCAAATCGTGTGCGTATATATGCACAAAATCAACTCAACTGTATGAAACCCATAAAATCATAAACATGAGAAACCAAGGCACGAAAACGATAACAAGTGCAACAACTGTGCAAAAGTCGTAAATACTCAGTAGGTGCAACCATGGTGCATGGAAACAAATATCATGAAACTCAATCATCAAAATCAATCATGCGAATAAATCGCCCAAAATACCGAAATCAAGTATGGCGGAATAGTCCCGCTCAAGCACATCCTCCAAGAATCTCTGGCCAACTGTCGTGGTCACTCATAGCATGTCTCGTCGACGATCATGAACTCTGGCCTGCTGGGGTGCGTAACATGACCACTCCTGGGTCCAAGTCTTCTCGTAATTTATTCCAGAAAGGTCCTGTCGAGGTCTCTTCCAAATCTCGTCTCTGTCGAATTGTCCGGAAGTCATCGTCCTTTACTATATCCGTTTCCTGTTCCGGAACGGCTGCATACTCATCGCGACTTCTTCTGGAAGGTATATCCAAGTACAATGCCTCGGCATGCGTATCACATCTCTGATGTCGGCGGAGTGGAACGTCATCTTATCCAGATCTTGTACAAACCTCTTACTCCACTTTTCTCTAATGTCGACTGCTTCGGACTCGTCTCGTCGTGGCTGCATGGACTGGGCTCCAACGGCTATCCTCGTATCTGGAGTCTCCCAAGAAGTGCATCTCACCACCTAGCATCCGAATGAAGTTGAACCATTCGATCGATTCGTCAAAACCTCATAATCCCCCAAGAGCTCAACATCTTGGGTACATTTTAATAGTATCGAGTACATACCACAGTATTGGTGATCCAGCCGTAGAAGGGCAAACCCAAGCCTCACTAATGGCGCCGCGGAACTGCCGCAAATCCTAAGGTTCAAAAGCTTTCACACGGTCATTATGTCGAGTTAGGGTTTCATTCTTCTAGAGGGTCCATAGAATTGCCTGCACGTCTTTCCGAATACTTTAAACTTGGAATAATAGGTTTCTGACATTCGATCGTCTCTGTCGACTCTCCACGTATCCGCATGAAGTCGTCTCTAGCTGGAATCAATCTATCTGATGACCTCGCATCGGGGTAGACGAACGAACCACATGTCCTAGTCAATCATCCTCGATGACTAGCGACCTTCTATCATCTCTTAGTACCACTCGTACTGCAACAGCTCCAACATCTGGGGCGATATCTCGTCGTTCGCAGCAACAACTGGCTCACTCGTCTATACGCTGAACAGTGCCTCAATCATCATGAATACGCAATATATCAATGATCATCAAAATCTGGCTGGCCTCTGTCTGTAGCTCAATCCTCTGGTGCCGATCAGCACATCCGAGTAATCTCATACAGCGATCCGTCAAATGCTCATGGTGCGAAAACATAATAAAAAGACACATCTCTGGAATCGTGTGTCGCTGGAATCACGCCCTGGTCAGTCCTCGTTCGTGACGAGCTCGCGCTGACCGCAACTCTAGTCGTAGCTCTCCCTGCCCGTAATCGTGGCAGCAAAACCATAACTGGTACCGATGAGGCTAGATCATGAATGAATATAATACTGAACAAAGAAATGTACATCCTAAGGCTTCTTAAGTGGAGTAGCGTATCGTAAATATGCCGCGGAACATACGTACGGTACGTCACTCTACTCAAGCTACCTACTCCATCAACCAAGGGTCATCCTACGCTCCGAAGGTAAAACCTAACGCTCTGATACCAATTTTGTCACGACCCGAAAGTACGGAACATGACCGGCACTTAAACTACGAAATGTCTTGATGTGTACGTAATCTAAGTAAGCCGAAAGCCTAGAAATCCAAACCAAGAAAAGTAGTAGAGTGTAGGAAAACCAATTTAAATCAAGTAGTTTGCAACATACGCCGAAATATGCATTTTAAAATCACAAGTTTTTTCTAAAAATTTCGGCAGAGTTTCCTTTGTAAATACTGACCTCAAACGGGTACAAAAACCCGATAAACCATATATAATGAATAAAGGCATCCCCAAACGGGAGCTATCTCTTCGTCAATTGACGGTCACAACCACGCAAGAAAAATAATATACAACGCCGAAGGGCGAGGATCATAACAGAAAAGGAAACTCAAAACAACATGAAATCCATATAAATACAACGCGCGACTCTAAGGTCGAAAGAATAAACATCACTGGTCTCTATCTCTGAAATAAATACATGTTTGGTTGATGGAACTTCTAGATACAACTGAATAATAATATACAAAATATAATGATGGTCACGATGCAAGTGAACCCACCTACTAGCAAATCATCCGGAAATGGAAGCAGTGCCAGCAAAGCCGTAATGAAACCTGTACGGCAAAACCTGCAAGAAACTGTGGCACAACGGGGGTGAGTTTCCAACTCGTGAATAGAATACATTTACGAACAGAAATCGCATGTATGACGCAATCCTAGGTCATACGATCACTAGATACATATAATCCTCAAATATGACAAGTCTGGAGCATGAAAAGGTGGCAAGGGTAAATATCTAACCCAAGTGTAATCCCATGTGCTCGTGTCAGTGCCTCAGGTAGCAATATATCATATGGATGAGGTATGAATGCATGAATACAGAATGCATGAAAATGAAGAAACTGCTTTCATAACTTAGTGAGATTTTTGTATATTTAAAAAAGAGGTATCATAATGAAATCAGCATAAACAGTGTCTAGCATCGACACAAAACATAAATCTCAATCTCGATGTCTCAGGCTCGGTACCTCAATATCTCAAAAATCTCAGTATCAATCTCACTATCTAGGGCGCCGTCAGTCCAGACCGGCCCCTACCATCAATCTCAAGACCACGACGGTATCCTCCGGATATCCGACGCGTCGGGTAAAATCACCGGTCGGTAGTGCTCCCCTGCCAGGCTCAACGCCATCCTCTACGACATTCTCGTCCCGGGGTACCGCACCGGGCCCACCATGTACCCGAAATGGTTCATCCAACTCCTCGAATCGGGTCACGAGATCCATCAGCAAACTCATGGTGGACGACTCATACATCATGGAAAAACCGCACTTTTCATTTAAAAAGAGAGAGAAAAGAAGTTTATAAATGTTTTTGCGGTTTTCCCCCAAATCCAGGAAATCTCATGAAAATCCGAATCTAAATCATCGATGGCATGTAAAACAATGAATATAGGTATAAAAATCCATGAATGCGGCATGGCAGTGAATAACAATATGCATGAAGTAGCAAATAATAACTGCAATGTCTAAACTGGTATATAAGGCAAGTACACTAATATCATATCGAAGTTATTAGCTAACAAGCTATGTCAATGCAATAGCATTTTCTAAAGTGTACGTGACATGACAATTACCGATGATGTGTGTGAGCCGGCAAGTAAGTGTACGTGGAGCATACGCATCATCGGTAATGGCGCTGGTGTCCTAACAGCATGTTATCAATAATAGTATATGAATCACAATATAAGTATGCGATGCGGAGCGAACAACAATAATGTGCGGGAGCTGAATACTAGACACAGCGATAACTAATATGGTCTAACAACTACACTAAACTATAGGGCTGAGCTAACAGGCTAAATGAAAGGTGAGGAAACCGCCTAACATCTGAGTCGATACATACATACATATATATATGTATGTATATATATATATATATATATATATATATATATATATATATATATATATATATATATATATATATATATATATATATATTAGTCGGTGACCCCGCCACGATAATATCACATCCGATACCATATCTATAATCAGATATTCCCAAGTCAAGAGTGCGGATCAAACATCAATATATAGCTCGTACGTAAATCCGTCGTACGACATCCCAAATCTGGGTACGGTCAATATCACATTCATCACATTATTCATCTGGTATCCTCTTTATCAAAGATCATAATTCGGGTACCGATCTACGTCTAGTACAATACCAATATCATCAATATAATTATGATCTGACTACTGATCGACAGTCTCGTACAAACCGATATCATCAGCACAAATCATTATAATGAAGTATACATCGCCCAATGCGACCCATTATAGCTATCTTAACATATCTTAACTCATATCACGATCACATGTCGACCATTTCATTTATATCACTATTCATATGGGTATCGTCGTCCAAAGATCCGCTATAACATCGTGACGTATCTCGAATACGAATTCTGCCATATCACCGATCTCACATCAAATCTCATCGACTCACCTCCAATCCCAAATACTATCCTCAAATCCAGTATATGATCACATAGTCCCATACCCATGTGAACACATAAAAATATATTCCCATATAACATATGAAAGAGGAATGTATGCAAGTATGGGTGTGTGTATGTGTGGTGCAACCACTACTCTAGGGTTTCGCAACACTAAACCAATCCAATCACACCTAGAATCCATCTTTATCATCAATAATCTCAAACAAAATATAATCAATATATGTGTGTATACGTATTCGTATACATCACCACGAACTGCGGGGGGTGCTATACGCCATCCACCCGATATCCAAATACACTGACAAATTTACAGTTTTCCCCGATATCGTTTCTCTAAATCCGTATTCTGGGCTTTACTCTCAGGTTTGGTCCAATGTAACATCACACCGGGGGTTGTAGTCTCTAATTACACCTCAATTCACCTTTGATTTCAGATCGAACTCTAAACCCTAACTTGAATTTTCCAAAGTCCTCAAAACACACAATATCGTCATGAAACAAGTATAGATGCACAAGAAACAGAAATACTACGCTAAAGGTGCAGAAATTACCTTCGTTGGCAACTCAAGAATTTTTTTGAGTTGCTCAAAGTCCTCAAAATCCATTCTTTCTAGGTCCAATGTGTAGCTAGTGAGCTTGGGAACAATTTTTGTGAAATGGGAATAGGGTTTTGGAGTTGTATTCATGGTGGATCTAGGCTTGAAGAGGGAGGAGGAAGAGGGAGAAGCAGGAGCAGCAGCAGCTCATTTGAAGGAAGGAGAGCGAAAATGAGATGAGGAAATGATGGGGGTCATGGTTCAAAAAGAAAGGGTTGGCCTATTCTTTCTCTCTCTTCATCATACCTTTTTCTTTTCTTTTCCTTTATTCCTTCTCACACAATGGTAACCCTAGGCAACCATACATCCACAACATGTAAGAAAATGTGACAAGTGCGGAAAAATGATATGTGCATGTTTTGCACCAAAAATGCTAAAAAACCGATTAGCGATTTTTAATCGCGATTAGCACTAAATTAGCATATAATTAACCATAAAAACTTTAAAATGGCATAATTCCATAAAATTCCTTATTTTAGAATTTTACATAATTTTTCTAAAATTTTCCCATTTGTCGGTTTTTAATTATACCGAAATATTAAAATATTCAATAAAATAATATTAAATTATAAAAATTCCCAAAAGTAATATTTTATTTTATTTTTTATTTTTTTTGAAATGTTACAGAATCTTGAGACAAAGTCTCTTATCAAAGAACAGATAATCTGCAGAGCGCAAAGTTAACCTAAGAAGAACCTTAGCGCTCCCAATCTATTAAGAGCCTTCGCGCTCCTAATTCAAAAGCGCATTAGTGCTCTTCATCTAGCGCAAAGCGCTGCAGCGCCATAGCGCTTCAGACACAGCGCACTGTGCTTATTGGCTAGCGCTCAGCGCGTCACGTGCTCCTCACGTATACGCGCATTACTAAAAGCGCTCTGCGCTCATTACATGGCACCAGCGCCAAACGCCCCAACGCTTCAACTAAAAGCGCATCAGCGCTCTATATCTAGCGCTAAGCGCATGAGCGCTTTATATCTGGCGCTAGTGCCAAGTGCGCCACATGCTTTTATACGCGCTTGGAAAAAACATAAACTGTTCTTTGAATAGGCATGGAGCTATGATAAATACACAGTATTCAACTAAAAACAAAACATTGTCAGAGACCAAACCAATGCTTAGCATTTTTTTTATGGGGATTGGACCCAAACAAATATACAACAACTCTAAAAACAAATGTTGAACATTGTAATTGAACGGACTTAGCCCAAATTGGCCATAAGTCCTCAATTCAGATTAATTGAGTTCATATGTTCATAAATCACAGATCTTAGTCCCAATTGGACTGCAGGTCTTTCAACCCACATCAGTTTAAGGGTACATCTTTGAACCCCTCTGATATTTGTTGTTGTAATCCTTCAACGTCTTCAGAGAGGTGACGGGTCCTGACAACCATACATTTCATGGACTGTGGGGTCCTTAAACTCACGGACTATGATGTCCTTAACCTTGACTGTGAGGTCTTTAAACTCACGGACTATGATGTCCTTAACCTTGACTGTGAGGTCTTTAAACTCACGGACTATGATGTCCTTAACCTTGGACCGAGATGTCCTTAAACTAACATTGGACCGTAATGTCCCTAAACTAAATAATAGAGCTTAATTGCTCTTTTGTTGGATCTAAATGATCCCGTTAAATTAATCTTAGTCTAAAATTGGACTAACGTATCCTTACCAAACGTTTAAGTTGATCTTCGTCTCAAATGAGACTAACGTATCCTTGAACCCAACCCCCAAACCCAAATCTAAGAAGATACGGATTTGGACTAATCCACGCCCTACGAGCGACAACATACATTAGTCTCCGTATACAATCCATGGGCAACCAAAAACAAAACAAACACCCACGACACGAAGTGACCATCTGGAGAAGGAGAAAGTTGTTACCGCGATGTGGTAGCATAATTAACTGCAGGGGCTTGCGCCTGCAGGGAATAGCGTCCCCACAATAAAAAAAACCCCTCAAATGAGGGGGAATCTGATGAAGTCTGCTACATCGGCCGCACCCGTTTAAACCTTCGATATACGGTGTCATAAATCAACTTGGCATCTTCGAAGAGGTGGACGGATAGCACCAATTAGCATCTGCCCCGAAACTCAGGCGAGACGGACCCGCGCGGTCGCGTCTCCGTGTTTTCGGCTGGGAACAGATTCTGGCACGCCCGGTGGGACCTTTTCCTCTTTCCACTCCACACTTCGTGTGTCGTGTTCGCGAACGAATCGCGGTTTGATATGGTTACCCTTGGGTTCGAGGTACTAAGATTTGGTGTCTTGCTCGGTGCAGAAAACGAAAGATCAATGGCGTCTACCTACACAAAATGTTTCGGCTGCAACTGCAACTCCCATTCCGCCTCATCAGGAGGTGTAACTTACGGGCCCCAGGCGGCCTCCCTTTTCACAATGCCGGTAGAGTAGGTAACGCAGGCTACCACCGGGTTGTTCTTCGGGACCATGCTCCCACCAGTGAGTGTTAATATCCCGCTGCCGCAAGAAGCGGAGAAGAAGTCGGTCTTTGATCGGCTCACTACCACCACGACCCATCTCAACGGGTCATCCAATGCCAAGCCGACAGCATCAGTCTTCGATAGGCTGAGCCTGAACTCCAATGGGCCTGTCAAGAAGCCCACGATACCTGAAGCGGCCATCCCAAAATGGATAGTCATTCTTGCTCTCGAGGTCATTAAAGAAGCTTCTCCCGTCAAAGGATCAATCTTTACAAGGCTGGCCACTCCGGCTCCCGTTCCTGCTCAAAGGTCCGTCTTTAACAGATTGGATACTGCTGCTCAACGGACGTCGGTCTTCAAGAGGCTGGTACCAACAGCGCCTGACCAGAACAGGGGGCATGATAAAGCCATTCTCATAGCTGAACCAACACCATCTGTGCGACATGCTCGCCGTAATCACTGGCGCCGAGTAAGGAAGGCTGGGGGCAGCTCTCCGTCTGGATTTACTCCACCAGCTCCAACGGTGGAGATCGATGCTGCTGTTCCAACTGGGAACAACTTTGAACTGCCTAACAAGGTGCGCAGGAACTCTCCTACTGCAGTACTGAAAAGATCTCCTCCACCCGTGGAGAATGCACCGAAGGCGAAGCCAGAACAGCCCCCTCAGCGGCTGTCCTCCAAAATTTATAAAGTCTGGCGACAGGTCCAGGAATCGGTGATTGACCAGGACTACTCTCGCCAACCAAAGAAGCTCAAAGCTCAGTAAGAAAAGAGCCATCTCGTGGTACCGCAGAAGATGTCATCCGCCTGGGTGCCCGCTGCAACGGCTCCCTCGACGTCAACTGCTCACAAGAGAAGGAGGCCAGAGAAAGCCCTTGTGTCCGTGACGAACCGCAAGGATGCTGAACCTAAACGCCCCAAGTCTGGGGGCATGGTAGTGCATACCGTTTATATGGCTTCCGGAAAAGAGGAAAGCCGTGCTTCTACGGGTCATCGACCGCTTACTCGATCGATAACGAAGGCTTAGGAACAACAGCAGCAGAAACTTCAGGAGATGCTGACTGCGATGGCCGCACTCACTGGGCCGAAAGAAAATCCAGAGACCTCGGAGCAGCGTCGAGAACAAGAAACTGACACCGATTTCCTCCGAAGAATGCTCGAGAGGAAAGAAAAAGAGGCCGCGGAGCAGGCATTCAACATAAAACGAATGACTCTCTTGTTCCAAGATATGGCTGGGATGATGTTACAGCCGGAACCTCCAGCTGAAGACCCCCCGATTATCATTGAAGACGACAGAGGGGAGACATCGAACCCCCCTCTGGCTCTTTCAGCAGCCAAAGAAGAGACAATCTCTAAGGCCGCCTTGGACGACTACATCGCTCAACAAATACGAGCTCACCAGGCGAATGAAGCGGCTGGACAGGTCGTTAAGACTGGACGACCATATCCAGGCTGGTATGACCAAATAAGGTACCCTTCGGGATATACGATCCCTAAATTCCACGTATATAAAGGGACGGGAAATCTGCATCAGCACGTTGCTCAATTCAGGGTCTTGTGTGGCAACACCGGGGGTGATGATAAACTTCTGCTTCGCCAGTTTGTCTGTAGCTTGTCGGAGACGGCATTCGAGTGGTATTCTGAACTGCCAAATGACTCTGTCAAGACATTTGCAGAGATAGAACTGCTGTTTACGCAGAGATTCGCGAGCGCTAGTGAACGCACCCTAATAATGACATTGATCAACGCCAGGGTAAAGCCAGGCGAAACTTGGGTCCAATACGCAATACGGCAGCGAAATTTATGGTCAAAATGTGAGTAGCGCATCGAGGAAGCACCGACAATGGGCATGTTCGTGGGCACTCTGGACCCTCAGGCAACTATTTCCCAATTCATGATGTTCTTCAAGCCGATCACGTTCCGGGACTTGATCGACAAACTGGCCCAAATGGACCAGATGGGTCATAGACCGTCTCCTTCAAAGCCGGAGCCACGGAACGAAAAGGGCAAAGGGAAGGCGACATTCGTTGCTAATACTCAACAGCAGCCCAGTGGTCCAAAACTAACTGATCTCCTAGACGAGAGGCGGCAATTCTATAATGAGAAGATGAAGCGCCCTTATTCGTTTCCCCGGGACAAAACGAAGAGATTGTTCGAGCTAGCGGTGCGCAACAGGCTCATCAATCTGCCGAATCCGAAATAATCGTTGCAACCCGGTGAAGCTAATAGCCCCAACTATTGCCCCTACCATCAAATGGTAAGCCATCCAATTGAAGATTGCTTCGTCTTTAAAGGCTGGATTGAAGATCAATACCAACAGGGCAAATTTGCCCTGTCCGAGAATTGGAAGGTGAACCCACCACAGCCACACGCTCCCAAGAAGACGGATACACCGGGGGCATCATGCTCCTTCATAGAAGAAGCTCCATGGGAGGTCGCTCTTTTGGCCAAGATGAAAAGAATGCTGAAGGATCTCCAAACATGCCCGACGATCAGGTGGAAAAATCCACTGAAACCCGAGATCATCGAAGGAATGCTGAAACCGCGCCCAACTCCAAAGATTGGTGGTGATAGCCAAAGTACTCACACCCAGCCGTCAAAGTCTTCGAAGAAGAAGAAGAATACCAAAAAGCCCGTGAAGCCAGATGACAAGCGCATGGACCTACAAAAACAAATTGACGCGTTGGAAGAATATAATCAAAAAGCGCGGACTCCAATCACACTCCAAGAATTTCTCAGCCACGTCCTTGAGGACGGAGATGATGACAATGGAGAAGACTCGTCGGATGAATCTGAAGATTATGTGGTAAGTTGCCATGTGATCTCTCACTCGTCGATAGATGATGAAGAAGCTCCTTATGCAGAGAAACTGGGGACAGATCCTGAGCCGGAACTTCCAGGGCCGTCAGACGAAATGATTGATGCATTCCTAAACGAAGCTCTTCTGAAAATTAAAACTGCTCGAGAGCGTGAGACGACCATATTTGAAAAAGCCAAACGCCGGCGACTGGACGAAAGGGTTGAAACACTCCCACCAGATCAAAGTACATCCGCCGCAGATAAAAGCAAGTTCAAGACGAGGAAGAGGTTCACCGAAGCCATATCGATGTGAATGAAGCTGCCACCCTCCGAAGCGAACGCTCTTGGTGAAGCAGAAACACATCCTAGCTATTGCTTATATCATCGAAAGATTGCGCATCCTACTGAAGAGTGCATTGCCTTTAAAAGATGGTGGTAGGGATATGTTGCTCACCGACAATATTTCAAGCGGATGAAACATAAAGCTCGTCGGGAGTAAAGAAATACGACCGAGGAGCGCAAAAGAACTGTCGGCAACTGCCATATGGTTGACTATGAGGGATCGCAAGTTCTCACTTTCGGGAGCGACTCTGACGGAGAAATGACTCTTGGCCCTCTCTTTAAAGAATCCACCTTGGGAAAAGAGGAAGAACCAAAGACCTGTGAGAACATTCAGCTGCGCAATCTACGCTGCCCGAAAAGAATCTTGGGCCCTCGAACACCGGGTCAAATAGAAGAGATAAGAGGAAAGAAAAGGTCCCTGAGGATATCATCCTTGATGACCAAGCCATCAAAGAGCTGACAGCCAAGGACCCGCCAAAGAAAAATAAAGTGGATTACAACGTTCTGGCACACCTGAGGAAGATACTCTCACAGCTGAGCATTCTCGATGCCCTTTTGCTATCTAAAGAGGTGAGAGATTCATTGATCAAGGCATTACAAGAGCCAGAGCAATTCCAAGCTTTCCTCGCCGAAGAAAAGATGAAGGACGAGCTGGAAGAATTGCACATCGCGGATATCACCTTCGGCGATGAAGATCTCCTCCTTGGGACATGCGAGCATAACCGTCCCCTGTATGTCTCCGGGTACTGTCATGATATTAAGATAGGCAAAATCCTGGTCGACAATGGGTCATCCGTCAATCTCCTCAATGAGAGAGTGTTGAAGGAAATCTGCATGAGCATTCATCACCTCGCTCGTAATAAAATCACCATCTCCGGGTTTGACTCTCAGTCATCACGAACGCTTGGGGTCTATAATATTGACACTACGCTTTGGGCTGCTTGTCACAGACATTAAGTTTCTTGTTATTGACGCCAAGACATGCTACAACGCTTTGCTCGGCCGGACTTGGTTACACGAGTACAACATCATCCCTTCTACACAACACGATGGTATGAAGTATTTCAAGGATGGTCTCGAGTACACCGTAACAGGGGAACTTAACCCGTTCTCCGTAAATGAAGTTCGTAAATATGAGGATGCAAAGTATTTCTTGCCGGACTTTGAAGACACAGAGAGATGCTGTAAACCGAAGAACAAAGCTATCATCACTATTCCAGTCTTCGGGAGTGATACCGAGGAGGAAAAAGAAATAGTTTATCCAGGTCCACCCCAATGCAACAAGCCTGGACCTCCCACCCCTATGCTGATCTTCGGCAGCGGCTTGGAAGATGAAGTGAATGCCGTATTTTCCGTTCGACCATCAATTCAAGCCTTTGCTGATAGTGATCGGAGCTTGCAAATCGCCATGGTTCTGCGGGAGCATTACAAAGAGCTCGATGCACTTAATACCTATAGTGCGCAGGAATTGCAGACATTCTACGTCCCTCCCAGGCGAAAAGGTGAAAAGACGATCCTATTCTACCGATCCGGGGAAACCAAAGTGGAGAAAGAAATTTGGCATGGTGCGGATTCTACACTTGATAGGCTCCAGGCCATTCGTTTGCCAAGATATTACACAGACGGACTAAAGAGACTCTTGAGATGCCAAGGTGTACCCCTTAAGCAAACTGCGCGACAAGCATGGTCCTATAACAGGATCTGGCATGTTCCCGGAACTCAACGAAAGTTGCCCAACGGGAGAATGGAAACGATCGGGCTTGGATATGTTCAATCCAAGAAACGGGAGCTATTCCGCGATTGCTACGTCATACATGACTTTGATGAAGAAGGAGATGCTCTGTGGGAAGATGCTAACCCTGAACCAGAACAAGCTCCCACCGTGAAAATTCCAAGTCCGTCGTTTGAATAACAGATGGACAAGCTTATAAGGGAAGCGGGTCAAAAGGTTCGAGACGATCATAATCGCGAAATGGCCATTTATGAGAAAGCCAGGACGCAGCGCCTCCTTCAGCAGGTTGCGAAAAATGAAAATGTTCTTCCTTGTCAACCCGTCATACAAAAGGCCCGATGTAGAGGCAAAAATAAATCAAAGAGCGGGAAAGGCGTTCGACAGCGACAAAGCGGGACCAAGAAGCCACGCGATCGGGAATCGAGCAATTCGGATTCGTCTCTTATAAAGAAGATGGGTCGAGCATACTCTTTTCCCCAAGACAAGACAAGAAAGATACTTGATCTTGTCATAAAGCATCAGATGATTACCCTCCCGGAGTCTAAACACCCCGAGCACGCAGGTGAAGTTAATCATCCAGACTATTGCTCCTATCATCGAGCAATAGGACATCCTCTCGAAGACTGCTTCACATTCAAAGACTGGGTGGAAGATCAGTATCAGCAAGGTAGGTTCGCTCTATCCAGCAGCTGGAGGGTAACCCCGCCGCAGAAGCATGAACCAAAAACCACGAGAGTAGAACCGGATCAACATCGGTCTTGGAAGAGATCTTGTACCTGTCACGTGATAACCCTGTCGGAAGAAGAGCCCGAGAATATGGATGATCTCCCCTGGTGCTTCGAAAACGAGGATAGCGAGGTGATCTCAGAGTTTCCATCGGCGCCAAAAGAACTGGAAGATGGAATACATACTACTGCAGATAACCTCAAGAAAATTGATTTGAGGACAGTAAGTGACCCGCGGCCGACATTCGTCAGTGAGCTATTGTCTGAAGAAAGGGTGGCTACGCTAAAGGACGTGCTCATGCGGCACAAAGATTGCTTCGCATGGAACTATTCCGAGATGCCAGGACTAGATCCAGAGATTGCTGTCCACAGATTGGCGATTTCTCCAGACGTCAAACCGATCAAACAAGCGCCGAGAAGAATGCGGCTCGAGTTTGAGATGAGCATCAACGCCGAGGTCAAGAAGCTAATCGACTCTGGCTTCATCCAAGAGGTTCAATATCCTGACTGGATCGCCAATATCGTCCCAGTGATGAAGAAAAATGGGACGGTGCGCATATGTGTAGATTTTCGGGATCTCAACAAAGCTTGCCCAAAGGACGACTTTCCAGTACCGGTCACTGAGCTGATGATAGATAACATATTCACTCATGAAGTTTTCTCCTTCATGGATGGCTCATCAAGATACAATCAGATAAAATGCATCCAGAAGACCAAAAGTATACCGCTTTCCGAACCCCTTTAGGCATATTTTGCTACAAGGTGATGCCTTTCGGTCTAAAGAACGCTGGTGCCACCTATTAGAGGGCCATGACGAAGATTTTCGACGACCTCATACATGAAATCGTCGAATGCTATATTGACACCTCGTAGTTAAAAGTAAATCATACGAGGAACATTTAGATCATCTAAAGATCGTGTTTCAGCGCCTTCGGAAATACAACCTGAAGATGAACCCTCTCAAATGCGCGTTCGGAGTGTCCTCTGGCAAGTTCCTGGGATTCATCATACGACATTGAGGCATCGAGATAGACCCGTCAAAGATCAAGGCGATTATGGAAATGCCTCCGCCAAGGACTCTCAAGCAACTGCGGTCTCTCCAAGGGAAGCTCTCATATATTCGGCGATTCATAGCCAATCTTTCCGGCAAGTGCCGCCCCTACAGTAACTTGATGAAAAAGGGAACCCCGTTCGTCTGGGATCACAAATGCCAAAGCGCACTGGAGGAAATCAAGCAATACCTGCAGAATGTGCCAGTGCTGGCCGCTCCCGTTAAAGGAAAACCTCTCGTCCTGTATACGACAGCACTCGAAGGTTCTCTAGGCATATTATGGGCACAAGAAAACGACCAAGGAAAAGAGAGAGAGACCTCTACTACTTGAGTCGAGTTCTACTGGGGGCAGAAAGCAATTACTCTCCCATTGAAAAACACTGCCTGGCGTTGATCTTCCTAATAATGAAGCTCAGACACTATGCGTTGGCACATGAGGTCCATCTCATATCAAAGGTGGATCCCCTCAAATATTTGATGTCAAAGGTCATATTAACAGGACGACTCGCTAAATGGGCCCTACTCTTGATGGAGTTCTCAATAATTTATTGACCCCTCAAAGCCGTGAAACGCCAAGCCATCGCCGACTTCCTCGCTGAGCATCTGATACCTGCCGAATCTTCCTTGAACTGCGAATTGCCAGTCGAACATGTGTTTGACATGATCAACAGAGATGATACCCGGTGGGTACTTTACTTCGATGGAGCATCTTCCATGAAAAAGCGCAAACAAAGCACCCCCATAATCAAATCAGGGGTAGGCCTGATCTTCGTAACTCCACAAGGAAGGATAATGCGCTTTGCCTTCTCCTTAACAGAGCCGAGGACAAACAATGAAGCCAAGTATGAAGCTTTGATAGCAGGTCTCAAGATCGCCATCGACATGGGAATTGAAAACCTGCTCATATATGGAGACTCCCAACTGGTCGTTAGTCAAGTAAACGACGACTATCAGACGTGCAAGCCTGAGTTGGTGAAATACGGCGAGAGAGTGCAGCAACTGCTAATTCAAATTCCCTCCTACGCCTTGGAAAGCATACCGCGTGTGGAAAATAGCAAGGCGGATGAATTAACCAAGCTCGCTAAAGAACTGACCGACGAGAACCTCGATGACGTAAGGATCGTTGTGCAAAGCCGTCGGGTTCTTGCACCGGCAGAAATATCTCCGGAGTCATCCGAAGAAAAGGGAGCGACCGAGCAAACGTCCCTGCAAATAAAAGACCAGGAAAAGGATATGGATTGGAGGGAAGTCTTTATAGACTACTTCAAATCCCGTCGGACAACTGAAGATGCGTCCTCAAGACATCAGCTTATGAAACGAGCTCTGTCTTTTGCTTTCGTCAATGATACCCTGTATAAGAGATCATTTGATTCTCTATGACTAAGATGCCTAGGACTTGAAGAAGCAAAGCAAGTCGTCTAAGAAACTCACGATGGACTTTGCGGTTCTCACCAAGCCGGCCCGAAGATGAAGCTGAAGATCAAACGGATAAGCTACTATTGGCCCACGATGATTCAAGACTGCCTCGAGTATGCGAAGCAATGCCACTCGTGCCAGATCAATGGGGATTTTATCCACTAGCATCCGAATCCACTACATCCGACAGTGGATAGCTGGTCGTTCGAAATGTGGGGAACCGACGTAATCGGCCCCATCGAACCAGCATCGTCCAGAGGACATTGGTTCATTTTGGCGATAACTGATTACTTCTCCAAATGGGCAGAAGCAGTACCGCTGAGGGAAGTGAAGACGGATAATACCCTCCATTTCTTCAAGACACACGTCATTTATCGGTTCGGCACTCCGCGATGGATCATCTCCGATAATGGGCCAGCCTACAGAAGCCATAAGATCAGCCGCTTCGCACAACAGCATAACATAGAATGGAGATACTCTTCGGTCTATAATCCCCGAGCTAACGGTCTAGCTGAAGCTTTCAACAAGACCTTGACGAAGATCGTGAAAAAGACGGTGTCTCGAAATAAGAAGGACTGCCACGAGAGACTGCATGAAGCTCTCTGGGCGCATCGAACTACGTTCAAAACGGCTACGAACACAACGCCGTACGCGTTGGTATTCGGTACGGAAGCAGTACTCCCTCTTGAGATAGAGTTGCCCTCCCTATGAGTGGCGGTTTGTTACGAGCTAACGGACGAAGAGAATGCTTACCTTCAGCTTGAGGAGCTCGATACCCTTGATGAAACCCGGCTCATAGCGCAACAGAGTCTGGAGGCTTATAAAGCAAAGATGACGCGCTCATATGAAAAATTGATTAGGCCGAGAACGTTCCACCAAGGTGAACTCGTGCTAGTGGTTAAAAGACCTATAATCCCCAATCGCGCTAAGCGGAGAAAATTCGAGCCGAACTTTGAAGGCCCGTATATCATAGACAAAGTCTACCAGGGTGGAGCTTACCTACTCATGGACATGCATGGTGAAAGACCTTTCAGGCCAATAAATGGACGCTTCTTAAAGAAATACTACACCCAACGAGTTACAGCCTAGGTCAACGATAGATGACGACGCCTATGTCCGCTCGCTATCTTCCTAAGCCCAAACATTGTAAGTAGTAGTTAGCTTCCTTAACAACGGACCGAAATGTCTTTAAACTAACGATGGACCACTATGTCCTAAAACTGGCGTCGGACCGAAACGTCCTTAAACTAACGAAGGACCACTATGTCCTAAAACTGGCTGTTGACCGAGACGTCGGTAAACTACTGTGGATTGCAGCATCCCAAGGCTGACCAAAAAAAAAAACAAAAAACGGTATGTCCGTAAGCAAAATGGGCACGGATGAAAACCCGGAAAGGCTCCGTGAGTAAAAACAGCAAGGCTACTGGCGAGTTTTTGTGAAAACCCGAAAGGGCGCAATATCGTTAAAAGACACTTGCAAGTTCCTCTCGACCCTGTGAGGAGAAACCACCTGCGTGAGATCCTTACGACTCACAAGGGAGCAACACACTTAGGGATCCCCACGATTCCTAAGGAGAAATTACACTTACGAGATCCTCACGACTCATAAGGAGAACCCTCTTATGAGACCCTCACGGCTCATAAGATTCAAAAGTCTTAAGCTACAGGAATCTGAACTTGTTCTTAAGCGGCCACCACAACTTCCAATGCTGCCCTACAAGCGGCTCAATGCCGACCCTTGTATACAATCCACGGGCGCGAATAAACATTTCCCTCACAAAATCCCATCCGTGACTAGGGATATGTTTACACAGTGGACAACCTTTGTAAGTCCTCTCGACTTATAAGGAGAAAATACTCTTGTAAGATCCTTACGACTTATAAGAGAATACACACTTAGGAATCCTTACGATCCCTAAGGAGAAAACACACCTACGAGATCCTCACGACTCGTAGGGAGAAATACCTTTATGAAACCCTTACGACTCGTAAAGTTAAAAGCTTTAGTCGACAGGATCCTAACCCTGCCTACTAAGCCACCTTTGATCGACATCGACATAGGAAAATGATGATTCGCTCCTTACAATATCCCAGTTGTAGTGATGCTGATGCCGAAATCGGTGTCTAATTCCAAGCTTGCAGCAAAAAGCCAGCGAGCCACACATGCATACGAAATAGCCGAAATGATGGGACAACTTGCAAATAAAAAGCAGCAAGTAAAAATATATGCATGCAAAATAGCCGAAATGATTGGGCAACTCACAATAAAAAGCAGCGAGTAAAAATAAAATGAATAGCCGAAATGATTGGGCAACTCGCAATAAAAAGCAGCGAGTAAAAATAAAACAAATAGCCGAAATGATTGGGCACCGCGAAAAATAGCCGAAATGATTAGGCAATCGCGATTTTCGCAATATGAAAGCTGAAATGATAGAGCATCACGGAAAGAAATAAAAGAAAAATGAAATTTATGCCCTACAGATGATATCACATCAATCCCTGTATACAATCCAGGGGCGCAAACAAAGAAGGAATCACACCTTCCCTCCTCAGGCTCCATCAGAAGAAGAATCCAAATCTCAATGGTTCACAGACATCCTGGAGAGCATCTCAATATCCGTCTCATTTCAACAGACACGACATCAACAAATCGGAGCTGCAGCAAAATTCCCAGTTCCATGACTCGACGATGCACAAACAACCGAGAGTCAAAAATTCCTGGTCACGTGGAACATGGCTTATGTCAATCCTGACCCCGTGGGAAACGTCCAGAGCGGATCCTGGTCCTCGCAGAACATGACTATGACCCCGTGGGAAGCATCCAGAGCGGAGCCTGGTCCTCGCAGAACACGGCTATGACCCCGTGGGAAGCATCCAGAGCGGAGCCTGGTCCTCGCAGAATACGGCTATGACCCCATGGGAAGCATCCAGAGCAAAATTCATGGTCACTTAGAACGCGGCTTATGTCAATCCTGACCCCGTGGGAAACGTCCAGAGCGGATCTTGGTCCTTGCAGAACACGGCTATGACCCCGTGGGAAACGTCCAGAGCGGATCCTGGTCCTCGCAGAACACGGCTATGATCCTATGGGAAGCATCCAGAGCGGAGCCTGGTCCTCGCAGAACACGGCTATGACCCCGTGGGAAGCATCCAGAGCAAAATTCCTAGTCACGTAGAACACGGCTTATGTCAATCCTGACCCCGTGGGAAACGTCCAGAGCGGATCCTGGTCCTCGCAGAACACAGCTATGACCCCATGGGAAGCATCCAGAGTGGAGCTTGGTCCTCGTAGAATACGGCTATGACCCCGTGGGAAGCATCCAGAGCAAAATTCCTAGTCACGTAGAACGCGGCTTATGTCAATCCTGACCCCATGGGAAACGTCCAGAGCGGATCCTGGTCCTCGCAGAACACGGCTATAACCCTGTGGAAAGCATCCAGAGCAGATCCTGGTCCTCGCAGAACACGGCTATGACCCCGTGGGAAGCATCCAGAGCAAAATTCCTGGTCACGTAGAACGCGACTTATGTCAATCCTGACCCCGTGGGAAACGTCCAGAGCGGATCCTGGTCCCCGCAGAACACGGCTATGACCCCGTGGGAAGCATCCAGAGTGGAGCCTGGTCCTCGCAGAACACGGCTATGACCTCGTGGGAAGCATCCAGAGCAAAATTCCTGGTCACATAGAACGCGGCTTATGTCAATCCTGACCCTGTGGGAAACGTCCAGAGCGGATCATGGTCCTCGCATAACACAGCTATGACCCCGTGGGAAGCATCCAGAGCGGAGCCTGGTCCTCGCAGAACACGGCTATGACCTCATGGGAAGTATCCAGAGCAAAATTCCTGATCACGTAGAACACGGTTTATGTCAATCCTGACCCCGTGGGAAACGTCCAGAGCGGATCCTGGTCCTCGCAGAACACGGCTATGACCCCGTAGGAAGCATCCAGAGCGGTGCCTGGTCCTCGCAGAACATGGCTATGACCCCGTAGGAAACATCCAGAGCGAATTTCTGGTCATGTGGAACGCGGCTTATGTCAATCCTGACCCCGTAGGAAACGTCCAGAGCGGAGCCTGGTCCTCGCAGAACACGGCTATGTCAAACCGACCCCGTGGGAAGCATCCAGAGAAACCCTTGACTCCGTGAAGTGTGGATAAAGTCAAACCCTGACACCATATGGCCAATGTCAATTTTGACCCCGTATGGCTTATGTCAACCTTTGTCGTAGAGCAATGCTCCGACACTTCCTCGTCGTTAAGCAAAGCTTCGACTTAGACCTTATATCAACCCCCTGTCGTCGAGCAATGCTCCGACATTTCCTTGTCGTCAAGCAAAGCTCCGGCATGGAAAAATATCAACTCATAACTTTCTCAACCAGAGCAATGCTCCGTCTTAAAAATATATATATATACATTGATTCATAACTTCTCCGCCATAGAGCAATGCTCCGTTGCGGGGATAAATCAAATCACAAATATCATAACTTGAAAAAAACAAGGGCACAGTATTGCAAAGAAATTTAAATAAACTATCAACAAAATGCATATCTTAAAATGAACACATCACCATAAAAAAATATATACGTCTTTCAATACAAAGTACAATTTATGAAAGAATTAAGAATATATTTGCAGTTAAGAACACGTATAAGAAAGAATAAAAAAATAATACATCCTTCAAGCCGGCGGATGATTCAAAAGGTTCATCGGTTCATCCTTCCTTTCTTGAGTCTCTGCTTCAAAATCGACTATGGCCGCGAGACGGGCCTCCGCTTCCGACTGTTGGGCCTGATGCGAGGCAAGCTGGCCTTTAAGCTCCTGCTCTGTAGCTTTATGAGCATCGACCATCGTGCCAATAAAAGTAACGGCTTTATCAACAGCCACCACGTTCTTGATTGCGGCTTGAAGCTCCTGCCAAAGTTCATATGCGTGGGTGGTCTTAGCTGTGAGTTCGGCTTGAAGCCCCCCGAGCACGATTGAAGCCAGCTTGCTCTCTGAGAACTTTCGGCGGAGCCTCTTTTCACAGGAAAGCGTATTAGCGGCATATCGTTTAATCAGCCCCTGCAAGCTTGTCTTCGTAACCACCACCTCCGAAGGAAGGCGCGCGCATTCAAGTCTATACAAGGAAGCCTCCACTCGACGACAGAATTCGACCTAGGCTTGCACCAATGCTTCACTGTGATAAGTGGCAAGAAAGGGGAGAGAGCTGTTGGCTTCAGCAGCAAATTCTTTGGCCGTAAGCGAACTACCAACACGAAGGTCTTCGATCAATACTAACCAAGAGTGAAGGCTTGACTTGGCCATAAGTTCGGAGGTACGCAACGTATAAGGGCCAGACGGCATGAGAATACGAGTCTCCAACGGGGTAAAAGTAGGCAGAGCTGTTAAAGATTGATAAACGATTAGCGAAGGTTGCAAACAGAAGACAGATGCCAAGGCGTCGAAACTTTACTTACCCACGTTTATACAAGAAGAGTCTGGAAGATCCCCAGGCCCATCGAGGACCTCAACCTCATCATCGGATTCCAGAACTACAGAAGACATGAACATTGTTACATGAAGAAGTAACGATATTGAGAAAGGAGCGAACAATACTAACCTTGTCCGAAGGATAGAATGATGCGCTGAGGGGATATCGCCTGTAGAGCAGCCAGTTCCAGCAGACGCTGGAAAGACTTCCTGGGAGACAGGCCAGCGATGGACACCGCCAATCCCCGTAGCTCTTAAAAGACAGGAAAGTTCAGATAATGAAGAGATCGTTGAAGTAAAAGAAATAATAATACCTTCGATGCTCCTCCAACTCTGGGTTGGAGGGATGGCAGCTTCGGCGGCCTCCTTTGTGCCCCCAAGCACGTCATCAGGAATGTAGGCCGGTATCATAACTTCCGGTGGAGGAGCAGTGATCATCGCTACAGGCTCCAAAGAAGGGATGGTGGCCTCGACTACCTGTCCCGCAGTCTCCGGGCCGACTCCAGAGAGATCCATTGAATGCACGGCCGATGAAGATGCCTCTTCTGGAAGAGCAAGCACCCGGGGAGCAGGAATCAACGAGGGAAGCTCCATTATAGGAACGAAAATTGCATCGACCCCCTCCGCACTGATTAGTGCCTCATCGGGGATATTTGCAGAGTCCATAGTCAGGGCGCGAACTTAGACTCGGATCCTTTGCCATCAGCGAAGTCCCTGCAAAGTTTGCACGAGGATAAGGATATATATATATATATGTATATATATATATATATATATATATATATATATATATATATATATATAAGCAGTGCAAAATACTATAAAAGACTATATAAGTATACCAATGCGTAAAGGAGCTTCTCGTATGGCTTGTTCAAGCCGACGCTCCTTCCTGAGGAGGTATGCCCGCCGGGGTTCGAGGGTAGACTCGTGGCCACCGGTCTACAACGAAAGTGCATCTTCGGCGTCAGCTAAAACAGCCTGCTTAAGGGTCCTCTCACCCCATTCTTCCAAAGGGCCTATGAATAGCCGTTGTATCGATGGAGGGTCTTTGTAAAAAATGATGGCAGGATAAGGCCTCTTCGGGATCCTTACGTTCTCGGATTTATCTTCTGAACGTCTAATAGCCTCAGCTAATTGTGCGGCTTCCTCGGCAGATGAACCAGGAAAAAGAAGACCATCTTCTGGCGGATTAGTAGTGGTCTTCTTCCCCCGCTTTGGGCCAGAGCCAGTGACTGCAGAAGCTCGCTTCTTTCCCTTCGCCGCCTGCTTTCTAAGCTGCTTCTCGGTTTTGACAGAGAGGGAAGACTTCTTCAGGACCTCCGCCAAGGGGACATTATCATCAGAGCCAGGTTTTACCTCCGGAACCGTTACAGTATCCATCATCGGTAGTTCTGTTGGGGTAAAAATTTACACCCCGGTTGACCAAGTCAAAATCAAAGTCAACCCAATCCAAGTAGGCCTAAGCCCAGATTCAGTGGGCCCATGCCCGGGTCGAGCCCGAACATGAAGCGGCCGGCCTCCCCCCATGCCAAGATAAAAATTTTGTAATAAATAATTTTTTTGCATTTCTTTTATTTTATTTATGGATAAATGTACGAAAAATAGGCATAAAGCCAAATTTTTGTAAAGCCCATGGCTTATGTGCAAAAAGAAATGGCTCATGAGCCATGAAATAGGCAAAATGCCATTTTGTGAAGCCCAAGGGGCTATGTGAAAAGTGTATAGCCTATAAAGGCAAAGATAATGAAATATCTCAACAACTTTTCTCTCTCCAAAAAAAAATTTTCAGATCTGAGATCTTTCTTACTTCTTCAAGGTTCCAAAACCTTCTTCTTTCTTTTGAATTAAATCAAGAGTTTTACTCTTCCTTTGTAAAAACTAAATAGTTTTCCACCACAAAACCCATTAAGGGGAACTCAGATCTGCCATCAGATCTCAAAAAGAAAAGATTTTTAAATCTCACATCTCTTTATCTCCAAGATCCGGCCAGCAAAGGAAGAAGAAGGACCCATTTCCTTAACCCAAAGCACCTTAGGAGTTTAACTCCACCATATTTTCTCTTTAGAGAATTTCCGGGGCTAAAACCCCCCCTTTTCCTCGCTGGTGCGCTAGCGCTCGAGCGCAAAGTGCCCACGTGCCGACATGTGGCGCGCTTGCGCTCCAGCGCCTCGCGCCCGAGCGCAAAGCGCCCGCGTGCCGACACGTGGCGCGCTTGCGCTCCAGCGCCTCGCGCCCGAGCGCAAAGCGCCCGCGTGCCGACACGTGGCGCGCTTGCGCTCCAGCGCCTCGCGCCCGAGCGCAAAGCGCCCGCGTGCCGACACGTGGCGCGCTTGCGCTCCAGCGCTCTGCGCCCGAGCGCAAAGCGCCCACGTGCCGACACGCTCGAGCGCAAAGCGCCCGCGTGCCGACACGTGGCGCGCTTGCGCTCCAGCGCTCTACGCTCGAGCGCAAAGCGCCCGCGTGCCGACACGTGGAGCGCTTGCGCTCCAGCGCCCAGGCGCAGGCCCCACGCATCCTTTGGATGTCTTTTTCCCTTTTTTTTATATATATACATATGTATACAAATGTACACATACACATACTCCACAACACTGTCCCTGTTAGAAAAAAATTTCTAACGGGGCGCTGCCCCGCACCCCGCACCCCGCAAGGGGGCTGCTAGCCCCCTTGACCCCCAGCCCGCTATCCGGGTAGCAGGACCCACGTAAAATCTCTGCGTGGCTCCTGATATATTTAAACCCCCCTCCAAAACAAAACACACGTACACTGCACATTGAATTCACATGACCAGTTTAACCCGTCAATCGGAGGTTCCCTCGCTCCAAAGGCGAGGGGTAATTAACGGCAGCTTAGTCCGCGGCTGCCGAAGATTCGGATCCCCATGATCATTAAACCCCCGCCTACCTTAGGCAGGGGGAATCTGTAGTACGCCTGACAAGCGCGCGTGTACTCCTATCTCAATGGGGTGACGAAAAACACCCTACAAGTTCAAGTGAAGCCTCTGTTGGCAATGAGGCGCGAAGCCTTTCCTCCTTTTCAGAGGTTTTAAGCGAAGCAGCAATGGCTTCTTCTGTAGAGGCACCTGTTGAAACAGCAAGCGTCAGTTAAAACATGATAAAAAGAAGAAGTGAAATAAACAGCGGAGAGATAAGGGTAAAGTATACCTGACTGCGCAAGGGCGGCCAGTTCTTTTTCAAGGGTGGCTGACTGTTTGGAAGCTTCAATGGCAACCTCCAAATCGGTATCAATAAGCATCCCGAATAAACCCTCGTTGGTCCCATATTCACTCAAGCCTTCGCTAGACGGAGCAGGGGGCGTCGAGCCTAATATGGTGTCCAAAGAAAGTACTTGTTTCTTTTTCTTCTGAGGACGGGCGCCGGTGGCCGATAACACGAGTTTGCGTTTGGTAGACGCCTTTGTACGACGAGTCCCAATTTCTTTTCCTACGTCCGACTCGGGGGACGCGGCAGCCATCTCTTTTTCAGGCGCGCTGGATGGGGGCAACCCGCGCGTAGGGCTTAGCACGTGTGGAGGCTCAGCTACAGTGACCTCTTTCAGGGGAGGATGAACAATGTTCCGTCGCTTCATAGGAACATTTCGATGACCAGCCGACACTGCACCCTTGCGATCGAGAAACAATCGCTTCTCCTCCCTGATGACAACGCCCATTGAATGCTGATACTACGCCACGTACACATTAAGGGTCTTTGGGACGCAGCACGGTTCGCTGATAAAGAAGTTGGACCCTGTGTTCAAGCGCATGAAATGATGCAGTGTGCTCCGCATTCCCTCTTCGGTAGCAGCAGGTTCGGCAAAGAAAGCCTCAAGTGGGACGCCCTGATTGTAAATCAGCTGCTGGGCGAAACGATGCGGGTCGTATCTCATGAATAACGCCGCATCATTTTGCCTGAATACGAGAAAGCCCGGCCTGATGGAGTACAGATGAAGAATCTCTCGAGCTTTCAATACAGAGGCCCCGTCTTTAAATATATCCTGCAGTGGCAGCGCCGTCTTCCCCGACTCTTGGCCGATGGCCAAAACTTTATCAGTAAAAGACATGCCAGCCCCAACCGTGCACGGGCGAAGAAGCAAGCCTCTAGCTTCCCGTTGCGTCGGAGTCACGATAGAAGCGCCAACTAGTTGCATGATCCGAGGGAACCTGCACCTGTCATAAAAACCCGGCCTCTTGTGGATGCCAAAGACGCCTAGCACGTGTAACTCGAGCCATGACGTGAAATAATGCATCGGGAAATTTATCGAATGCACCCCTGGCTCAGTGGTATCAGCCGCCAAGCTGAGGCCGTGATACATATGGGCTAACCCAGTGATTCCCATAGCCACTTGTATCCCACCAACCATCCGATGCACATGATAGAAGCCGGACGGCCTCATACGGCGAGGGTGCATGGGAAGCGCGAACCAACTCAGCCACAACCCAAGGAACCCTAAAAAGAACGTTTCTTCGTCAATCCCAGGAGCCACCAGCTCTGCAAAAGGGATGGCAAGGGTATCAGGTAGAAAGAAGCTTTTCTGATCCGCCTCTGCCGCTGACAGATTTCCTAAACCCAAGCCGAAGGGGTCGTCAAGACTGGAGAATTTCTCGACTTCTTCCTTCAATATTTCCGGGCGAAGAAAATCAGCAATAAAAGCCGTAAAATTAACTCCACGACCTTCGGATGCAAGGGAGAGATTCTCATACATATTCAACACCTTTATCAAGCTCGGAAATTGGTGTTGAATAGCATTCTCAGGAGTAAGACCCATTACCATTGATTTGGTAGCAAAAACATACTCATCCGGGGGAAGCAATTCCTCATAATGTTCCCCCCTAACGGGTAAACCCGAAACCTCTGCAAACTCCTCCAAAGAAATGGAGACTTCTCGATCTGATAGGAGGAAGGTATTGGTCGGAATGTTCCACTGTTCCAGAAATGCCCTGACCCACCATGTAGGGGGTGTAGAATATTGAAACAAAGAAGCATAAACGGCGGGATACAATCCGAGCTTCATCAACTGTGATTTCCTCGCCGATAAAATATACCGGGCCCACTGCAAATACCCGGCTGGGTGACGGGAAGTTAGTCCTACATTGTACGGCTGTCCCCAAGGGCGCGACTCGCCCTGACATATGCGTCGCCCTAGGATGTCCAAAGTCACCGGCGGCTGCACGGGTACTGCGGCAATAGAAGGCCGAAGGAGACCTTCTGAAGTCCAGTTGACCTCCTCCACAGTGTAATTTATCGGAGGCGCATCTGCATAAGCGATCGCTGAAATAGGCTCTGAGGGTGTCGCACAGGAAAAGCTCCGTCGGCCCATGATAATTTGGTCATACTATTTACCCCATAGATGAAGACTCTTGTGCTCCGGGTCATGATCTTTTATCAATGCAAAAACCTCGCGGTCTATGGGTGCTTCAGGGAACCTGCCTTCTGAGCGAATGAACGGGAATGAGGTGTCGGAAGACATAGTACCTGCGCGGAAAAGAATGAATTTTCAGCCGCTAATGCTATAAATTAAATTCTATTACAAAGTACTATAAATCCGTACCGCACTGCAATACAGTCAAAAGGGACCAAAGGGGACCCACAAAATCTAGATGACAGTTCATCATTTATAAAACAACCTCATCATTTGACGAGGCTGTCATTAAATGAGGAAATCCTCAAGTGATTCTCATTAAATGAGAAATCCCTTGGGCAGAGGGGTAAAATCCCCATTAAGGGCTGCGCTCTTCACTAGACAGGCGTCTGTCAAAGTCTAATGATGAAGGAATACAATTCCTCAAGAAGAGACTTGCTCTGAAAGGATGATGAGGTAATCCATCAAAAATAAAATTTCATTTTTTTGATCTTCAAGATCCGTGAACAAACTCTTAAGAGTTTTTCTATATGATCTGAAAGGAGTAAAGCTTCATTAATAGATTAAGAAATCATGAGCAAGATCTCTTTAGAGAGCAAAGCTCTGTTAATAAAACCCTAAAAAGGATTTTCTTTAGATCAAAGATCTATGAATAGCAAAGCTCTGTTAAAGGGTGAAACCCTAAAAGATGCGTCAAAAAGATTTAATCTTTTACCTAATCTGACAGAGTTCTGTCCTTAAGAATTCTTAAGAAGAAGAGTTGCGCTCTGAAGAAGAAAATAATTTCTCAAAGAGGATTGAAGATGAACAGGAGTCATCTCAAGGGCCAAGGGTCCTATTTATAGGCACTAAGCGCCGTTTCAATTCCTCGGTTGATCCAAGAGTCGAGATGTTGCCACCGCTGCACCTACGTGTGAGCCCCGTGAGTGCAACGGTGGGGGGCATTTGTTTCCTCAATTAGAGCAAAGCTCTGTTCAGAATTCAAAATTTAAATTAAAACCGCGCTTTTATAAAAGCGCTACGCTACAACTAGCGCACCCCGTGCAAAACGCATAGGCGCTAGCGCCAGAGGCGCTGTGCTACAAGTAGCGCACCACGTGTAAAGCACGTGTGCGCTAGCGCTAAGAGCGTTGCGCTCCAAGTAGCGCACCATGGGCAGAGCGCATAAGCGCTAGCGCTGGAACTAAAAGCTCTCTACCGTTAGATCAAAAATCTAATAATAATGATAAATTATTAATTAGCCAGAATTAAATTCTGTTAAGGAAAGATTTCTCAAAATCTTTCCAAACAACAAAATTGTGCTCTGTAAATCAGAGCACCGTTGGATCAATGATCCAAGGGTAAATAAAAATTACCAACGACAAAACAAATTCTGCATGGAAAGATTTTCCAATCTTGTTAAAAACAAGCAGATTGCCTTCTGTAAATCAAAAGCCCTTGGATCAAAAATCCAACGATGGGAAATTCCCCAAATCAATTGGAGAAAAGATCTCCTTAACTAATTGAACAAACCAGCTTGCCCTATATAAAGGACCCGAGACTTCAAGTCTCAAATAGAGGAAACCCCCATAAACTTTGAGAAAATCTCAAGAAGAAGAAGAAGCTCTCGGCAAAAGAAGACAATTCTTTTTCAAGGTAAAAAGAATATACAGACGAAATCGTCTCAATATAAACAGAAGTACTTACTTCTTTCACAGATCATAGATCTATAAGATAAAATTGTCTTTCACAAAATAGATTATGAACATCTCATTATAAATTGGGGGGGGGGAGGGGAGAATTATTCAATTCTCTTAGGATCACAGATCCACAAAGGCAAAACCTTTCATCAAAAAGAGATTGAAATATCTCCTATGAACTAAGAACTTTGTTCTTAGAATCTTGAGACAAAGTCTTTTATCAAAGAACAGATAATCTGCAGAGCGCAAAGTTAACCTAAGAAGAGCCTTAGCGCTCCTAATCTAATAAGAGCCTTCGCGCTCCTAATTCAAAAGCGCCTTAGTGCTCTTCATCTAGCACAAAGCGCTGCAGCGCCATAGCGCTTCAGACACAGTGCACTGCGCTTATTGGCTAGTGCTAAGCGCGCTACGTGCTCCTCACGTGTGCGCCGCGTTACTAAAAGCGCTCTGCGCTCATTACATGGCACCAGCACCAAACGCCCCAACGCTTCAACTAAAAGCATATCAGCGCTCTACATCTAGCGCTAAGCGCATGAGCGCTTCATATCTGGCGCTAGTGCCAAATGCGCCATATGCTTTTATGTGCGTTTGGACAAAACATAAACTGTTCTTTGAATAGGCATGGAGCTATGATAAATGCACAGTATTCAACTAAAGACAAAACGTTGTCAGAGACCAAACCAATGCTTAGCATTTTTTTAAGGGGATTGGACTCAAACAAACATCCAAAAACAAATGTTGAACATTGTAATTGAACGGACTTAGCCCAAATTGGCCATAAGTCCTCAATTCAGATTAATTGAGTTCATATGTTCATAAATCACAGATTTTAGTCCCAATTGGACTACAGGTCTCTCAACCCACATCGGTTTAAGGGTACATCTCTGAACTCCTCTGATATTTGTCGTTGTAATCCTTCAACGTCTTCAGAGAGGTGACGGGTCCCGACAACCATACATTTCATGGACTGTGGGGTCCTTAAACTCATGGACTATGATGTCCTTAACCTTGACTGTGAGGTCTTTAAACTCACGGACTATGATGTCCTTAACCTTGGACCGAGATGTCCTTAAACTAACATTGGACCGTAATGTCCCTAAACTAAACAATAGAGCTCAATTGCTCTTTTGTTGGATCTAAATGATCCCGTTAAGTTGATCTTAGTCTAAAATTGGACTAACGTATCCTTAACAAACATTTAAGTTGATCTTAGTCTCAAATGAGACTAACGTATCCTTAAACCCAACCCCCAAACCCAAATCTAAGAAGATACGGATTTGGACTAATCCACGCCCTACGGGCGACAACATACATTAGTCTCCGTATACAATCTACGGGCAACCAAAAACAAAACAAACACCCACGATACGAAGTGACCATATGGAGAAGGAGAAAGTTGTTACCGCGATGCGGTAGCGTAATTAACCGTAGGGGCTTGCGCCTGCAGGAAAGAGCGTCCCCACAATAAAAAACCCCTCAAATGAGGGGGAATCTGACGAAGTTTGCTACATCGGCCGCACCCGTTTAAACCTTCGATATACGGTGTCATAAATCAACTTGGTATCTTCGGAGAGGTGGACGGATAGCACCAATTAGAATCTGCCCCGAAACTCAGGCGAGATGGACCCGCATGGTCGCGTCTCCGTGTTTTCGGCGGGGAACACGGATCTCACGTCGAGATACGGATGCTATGTCCGACGTCGGAATAACGTCGCGATGCAAACTTACTCGTGCAGGACAGAACCTGTCTGAGCAGTGACATGACGTGGTGACTAGGCTGGATGACGACGGTGAATGGGTCGTCTGGATCGTCAGCGACACGCGCAACTCCGGCGAGCCGATCGGAGACTCAAGAAACGATGAAGAAACGCAAGAAAGAACTGAATAAGAGTGGATGTTGTTGTGTTGGGTTCCGGGGTGGCGAGAACAGAGGCAAGATGACGGCGACGATGACCGACGACGACGTGGCTGCGTCGATAAGGCGGTTATGGGTTCTTGGGTTGTGATCGGGGTCGGGGATGTCGTAGAGGTTGTTGTGGTGGTCTGGGGTGTTGGGAAGGGTGAGGGAGGTGAGGAGGTGAAGGCGGGGGTGATGGTGCTGGCGATGGCGAGGTATCCGGCGAGGGGTTTCTTTAGTTGCTGCCGTGGGTGCAGGGTTGCTACAGGGTTGGGAAGGAGGAGGTGGAGCTGTGCTCGGGAATGGAGATAGGGAGAGGAGGTGGAGGTGGTGAGGACGAGCTCGAGGTGAGGTCGGTGGTGATGACGAGGGCTAGGGTTTGTTCACGGCGCAGAAGAAAAATGAGGAATGAGAGAAAAGTTTTGTAATAATATTAGGTTTTATAAAAATTATATATATATATATATATAATTAGAGAGAGAGAGAGAAACAGAGGGGATAGAGAGAGAGACAGAGAGCGAGAAGAGAGAGAGAGAAATGCTGAGGGATTAGAGAGAGAGAGAATATGATAATTAGTTATATAAATATTATATATATATTATTAGAACTGTTAGTTAAAGAAATATTATAATATATATGTTTTGGGTTTAAACTGCTAATATCAAATTACTCCGAAAACTACCTGGCTCTCTTCTAAAAATCTAGTTTTTATGGAGAATATACGTACAAGTTAAAACCATAATGTGATACCCAATAAATAAAAATACATACCCCCAAGTTCGGATCATCATAAATATACGTAGCGATCTAAACGAGTATGTTCTAGTAATTAGGACATGAACATGATGTATGGATGCAACCAATGATATGGGGTACGATAACATGCCATGCTAGATATCAAAATATATTATTCGGTTATTATTGTATTATTTAAAAGATATGCAGATACAAAATATATCATATATGTGTGTATAGAATCTAGATGTGCATGGATCCTCTGTACTAGTAAATATATGGCATAATCTTGAACCATGATGAGTTTCAAATATACGGGTCGGGTCGGATACTAACCATAGTTACCAAATGCACCATTCGCACCCAAAAGCAATAATAATAATGAAATTTGTCGCAAGATTTGAAAATACCCCAAATAAAATATAGTATAACAGTGTTGGGGTGTTACATTATACCCAACTACAAAAGAATTTCGTCCTCGAAATTCCCGGAATAAGAAAAGACAAGAAAACACAGACCTAAGAAAAGTGGTGTGGAAATTTCTGTCGGATATCGTCGTCATGATCCCAAGTAGATTCTCCGTGCGAACGATTCCCCCATGAAACGAGTAGTAGAGGGATAACTTTATTCTTGAGGACCTTTTCTCGTCGATCCACAATATCCATTGGTCGTTCTTCTTATGTTAAATATTCCCTTACTATCAGCTCCGAGTGATCTAGGATGCGCGTCTCATCTCGAACATACTTGAGGAGTTAAGATACATGAAGTACGTCATGAACACCCGCCAAGGATGGTGGTAAAGCCAGGCAATAAGCTACCTCTTCAATATGCTCGATAATACCGAAAGACCCCACGAATCGAGGACTAAACTTGCCTCGACTACCAAATCGGATCACTCCTCTAGTCGGTGATATCTTCTAGAATACCAGATCACTAACTGCGAACTCCAGAGGTCTTCGTCCTGTATCAGCCTAACTTTTCTGTCGATCTTGTGCCGCCTTCATATGATTTCGGATCACGTTAACTTTCTGCACTGCTTGCACAATATGATCTGGTCCCAATAATCTTCTTTCTCCAATATCGTCCCAACAGACGGGCGAGCGACACCTACAACCGTATAATGTTTCGAATGGAGCCATCTGTATAGTCACCTGAAAATTGTTATTATAAGAAAATTCCACCAAGTGCAAATGATCCTCCCATTAACCCTTGAAGTCTAACATGCACACTATCAACATATTTTCAAGAGTTTGGATTGTTCTTTTAGACTGACTATCTATCTGAGGATGATAGACTATGCTAAACTTTAAGTGAGTCCCCAAACTTTCCTGTAGACTCCTCCAAAAGCACGATAAAAATCGGGTATCACGATCGGAAACGATGCTCATAGATACTCCATGCAATCTCACAATCTCCTGCATATACCGTACTGCTAAAACTTCCATCGACAGACCAACTCGAAACAGTATAAAATGAGCTGTCTTGGTCAATCGATCGACAATCACCCAAACTGCGTTATTTCCCTTTGGACTCCGTGGTAAAGCTGTCATGAAATCCATGCTTATATGATCCCACTTCCATTGAGGAATCGGAAGTAGTTGCAATAAACCAGCTACCCTTTGATGTTCAGTCTTGACCTGCTGACACACCAAGCACTTCGATACATAACGGGCAATGTTTTTTTCATGACTTCCCACCATAAATGTTGTCGTAGATCTCGATGCATCTTTATGCCTCCCAGATGTATGGAATATGCGGAACTATGAGCCTCCTTCATGACTTCTTCCCAAACATCTTCTTTAGGCACACATAGACGACTACCATATCGTAACGAACCGTCTTTATGAATTAACAAGTCCGTTCGAAGTCCCAATTCTACTTGTTCTCGAAACTTCTGCAATCTTGGATCGTACGACTGCTCTACTTTAATGTTATCGAGTAAGGATGACTGTACTTGCAATTGCATCAACTGTCCCGAAGAATTTGATAGTACAATCTCCAACTTGAACCTTTAAAGGTCGGCTATAATCTCCTTTTGTGCCGTCAACATCCGTATTGCTGGCAACCGACTTAGACCATCCGGCACTACATTAACTTTTCCCGGATGTTATTTTAGATCAAGATCATAGTCAGCCATCAGCTCTAACCATCTATGCTGCCTCACGTTGAGCTCATTCTGTGTGAACACAAACTTTAGACTTTTATAATCGGTAAATACTTTTACCCTTTCGCCTAATAAGTAGTGTCTCCAAATCATCAAAGCAAAAATTACTGCCGCTAGCTCCAAATCATGAGTTGGGTAGTTCGTTTCATGAGTCTTCAATTGTCTCGACGCATAAGCTATAATCTTCTCAAGCTGCATTAGAACACATCCCAAGCCTTTCCCAGATACGTCGCTGTGAATAACCAACCCTCCGGAACCGTCTAGTACGGTCAGAAAAGGAGCGGCGGTGTAGTATTTCAGAAAATATAAAATATTATTTTTGGAATTTAAATAATAAAATAATAAATTTCACGAAAACTATACGAGGATGAATTTGGATTTTTGTAGAATGGTATAATTATATACCTATATTTTGGAAAATATTTGAAAATTAATATGAATTATTGATTATGAAGGCATTTATTGGATTTGGACATTTTATAAATTATTATACAATTATTTACATACAAGTTTACGCTAAACTCGATTAATACTTTACTAATTATGTATTAACCATATTTATGTATCATGACATGCACCATATCATATTGTAACACTTGTTCACATTTTATAACCATGGCTTTATTTTCATTTACTTTTAATTTGTTTTGTTTTTCTTTTTTTAGAAAAGAAAAGGGAAAGGATATTAAATGAGAGAGGGGGACAAGAGAGTATGAGTGAGGGTGGGTGAGAGAGAGAGAGAGAGTGAGGGAAGGTTCCAGCATCCTTAAGCCATCATCTCTATTTATTTTCTTCACCTCCTTCATCATTTCCTTCTTCATCTTCTCATTATCCACCTCCTCCACCACACTACCCCCATGAAACCATTCCCAATACTTCATCAAAACCCTACACCACATTCACAAAAAATGTCCACAACCCCATTCTATACTCATGGTGAGATCAAGTTGGAACTTTGAGCATTTTGGATCATCTTGGAAATTTCTTCAATTGCTCCATAAGATAAAACATCCACTACTTACCAAGTTATTCAGTTTCTTAACCTCCTACATATGTTTAGAGCTCAAAAGTGCAAGATTAGTGAACTTGGAAAATTCTAGAGTGAGGATTAGGGGGTAAAACTTATAGTGATGCTTAGTAGAGGGTTTAGGGAGTGCTTATAAGACCTCTAGTGATAAGTAAGGGCGATATATTGGAGAAATTCTCGGATTCAATGAACTTAGATTGTTCCGACATCGGTTTTTGTTGCAATTGTGGTGATCAAATTGAATCTGCTATGACTCGAGAACTCTGAAAAATATTTTTCAAACACAGAAAGGTGTGTAGGCTATTAGGAACATACCCTAGAAACCCGAGCCCACATCTCCCATCTATGGCCACAGATTTAATGGATATGGTTGCAATTTGCGGCCACATTTTTGAGTTAAGGGTTGGTTTTTGGTCCATAACTCTATTACCTGATATCTAGGCCTACCCTATGTGCAGAATATCCTAATTTCACCTAAGGTAAAATCTGGGAGTGTTTTTCCAAGTTTCAGATTTCGGTTTGCAACTTTTGAAAACTAGATTTTTGGTATTTGAGTTTTGACTCGGTTGTTTGACGTTTGTACGTCAACGTCGGGAATTGTTTGGTTATTCTTGCATGTGTGGACCATAGGATCTAACCTATGCGCATTTCGCGTGTCGTATCGGGTTTTGGATTCAATTTTGTTTACAATACGCTATTCCTTGAATTGTAGGTGTCTTCGTGTGGACTTCCGGGATGACGAAGGAGAACAAGACGTTCATCGACTTCGACTAGAACGAGGACAGTAGGTGAGTAGATGCATATCTAGGGGGGAGTCGGGTGGATGGCGTATAGCACCCCGCAACCATAGTAATAGGAGAACAGAGATGTAGTGTGTCTATATATATGTATATATATATATATATATATATATATATATATATATATATATATATAAACATACGTTTATGTACTTGCGGATATAACTATAAGGATAAGTACGAGATGATATGATGAGATGATGACATGATGAAATAAGATGACACGAGTCGATATGTTTGACATGAGAATGCAAAGCGATATATATACATATATACATATGCTAAGATATGATATGAGAGGATATATATATATATATATATATATATATATATATATATATATATATGAGAATATTAGATAATATGATGTACGTGACCATAGATCTGTACCCTTGATTTATGATATCATACGACGAATTATACCGTACGCGATATAATGTACAAGACGATAGATCCTTAGTTTGATTGATGATACCATACGATAAATTATACCGTACGTGATATGATATACCGGATAATTGATCCGCACTCTTGACTCGAGGATGACGTGCGATGGATTATACCATATCTGATACTATGAGGCTGGATCGCCGATTTATGGATTATCTTGATTTGGAAAATCATTGCTTTCTAATCACTTTGGTAGATAATAGATTACATTTGAACCATACCTATTTTCAAACTAACGAATCATTAGGCACTTTAAATGACAATCTCAAGGGACGCTACGGATTTCCAAATGGTATCTTGATTGATCGTAAAAGAGTGTTTTTGTAGTTAACCGCAATCAATAACGGTGTCGCGTGTAGCTAACCAAGATGAGTACGGGTCATCCGCAGAAATGCGTGGAACTTTTAATCTTGCTTTAGATGAGTTGATTAGAAAGATGGAGAATAGTTTTAAGATCTAGTTTAAATACAGATATAGATTTTATAGGGAAAAAGCTTGTAGGGTTCTTAGGATTTAGTAGTTGACGGATGACTAATAAAGATGACTCATTTTATCTTTTGATAGATTTAAAACTAGATAGATAGTGGTGAATGAGGATTAGGGTTCTTGGAAGAAACTAGGGTTTCCCCACTATTGACCCTTGTCTCATCATTGATCTCTATTCATGTCTAGCTCTTAACAAAACAATTGTTAATCTGATCTCAAATCGCGGTCGAGACTATTAATAATTTGGTAGCGCGCCCGATAAGGATGTTAACATTTATTTTGCTAAAGTTTATAAACTTAATAAGATGTAAAAGGAGTTAAAATATTTTCCCATCCATTGTTCTACTCTAATCCTATGAACCCTAGCAAGGTAGGAATTACTCACGCATGTTTGAAGAAGAAGAAGAAATGATAGAGAAGGAAATCATAATACATAAATTAAATGCGGAAAGTAAATGCGAAATAATTACAAATGATCTACCTTTATTAATCAACGTTACAGGTACAAATCCTTCGAATTTAGATTACAAGAGGAAGAAGTTGCTCTCGATCTTTGCCTCGTAGGAAGTATTTGCTCCGTCGATATTCACGTCGCTCTATCACGTCGAATCGCGGACCTGTCGTGGATCTCTTATTCATTGACGGTGATTTGTTTCGTATTAAAGATGATAGATTTTAACTTTAGCCCTCGGTCCTTTATATAGCGATAGAAGCAGAAATCCTAGATGCCATATGTGAGGATTTGTTGATACGATCCTACCCAAAAAATCCCAACTTCTAAGTCCATTATCTTGCCTCGGATCCGCCACATACAGAAGTGTTTGGCCGTGGATTGGCGGCGGTTTGGTGGGATCTCGTTTTCAAAATTCGTCAGCTTCTATGTATTGACACATGGAGATTGTTATGATGTCAGGATTCTTAAAATATTCCTCTGAGTCTCTGATATTTGTGATTTTACGATTTTATTAATCTTCATCGGCAGATTTTATTCCCGACATCTCGAACATCTCAATTTTCAAACCTGAGCTAAATCTGCACAATATATCAATTCTTAGTATTAGTAATATTTGTTATATTTTGAGATATTATCCTAACCATTTGTATGATATTATATCTTTTAAAAATATTGATTAGAATATTTGATATGATATGCATATTTTAATTACCAAAATATTATATAAATATTATATGCATATATTTTCCTTCATAATGTTAAATATAATGTAGAAACATATGTTAATAAATATTTTACAGATAAATCCCCATATGTTCTATATTTACAATAAACACCTTTAAATATTTAAGAAAAGTAAGAAAAATGTTATATTAAATGTGCAATATTTTTGACTGAACAAATGCCCCCAAACTTAACTTTGATCGTCCCGAGCAAACTAGTTATTCAAGAGAGAGAGAAAAAGAAAAACCCAAGCAACACACTTTCATAGGCAACACGTTTGCACTGAGCACGTACAACAAGCCGTTAAACCTCAAGGTGTCCCTAGTAGGAGGAGTGTTGTCTCCTGAGGGTTTTCAGCGGATTACACTCACAAAATCCCATAATAAAAGAAAGAAAATGAAAGTTACGTAAAAAGATAAGAACTTGAAAATAAGAGTTTCCAACTACACTAGCTTTTCGGTTGCCATGAGCCCTATCTTAATGGTCATGAAAAGATGTCGGAAATCACATCATCCCTCAATAAAACATCACTTTTAGTTTTCCTCCCTTTCTTCCAAACATCGATCATATACCCCTACGTGTGTGTAAAAGACATCTCTACACTTAGAGAATTCAATTCAAACTATCATACTCTTGTCCATATTCCTTAATAATTTTTAGTCGGTGAATATTTTAGATGGAATTGCTCACACATCCTTCATGCGACCGTTAATACTTCTTGAGGTATTAACCGACCGATTACCAAATATGCTCGCTCATTTAGGCGTAATATACTCGTCTTGTAACACCTAAGGCTTAGCAGTGGCTTCCAAACCAGTTGGTCTAAGGCACTAGGTGATAAAACACCCTCGCTATATTTTTTACGCTGCATTGGTAATTACAAAACCAGTGTTCATTTTTTTGTCGTCACCACTTATATATATATTTTTTCATATTAAGGCTTTTTAGACAAGAGCGTTTTAAGGTATCCTCTACTATCCCAAGTTTCAAGATGTGTGCAAATGTGTATAGTAGGGTATCAACGTTCAAATATTTGGACTCAAGAATAGGGACTATTTTCAGACTTATTTTTATTCTCAGATTAGTAATTTCCTTCATCTTACTAACCCTTGGGACAACGGCTCATGACTACTTATTACTAGTTTCGTTTAAGAAAACATTTAATTTTCTTACTTTTCTTAAATTCTTCCAATCTTATCGTATGTAATTTTTCACTTTCTAACTTTTACTATCAATTTTTTTGTGCTACTATATAGTATAATGCAAGATAATGCGTAAATAAGCACAAACATTCCCCAAACATATTTGCAGCAGTGTCCTCACTGATATTATCTTTTAAGCTTAAAAAAAACCTGTAGACTTAGGAGGAAAAGTTAGTAACGGGGATATGAATTAATGATAGTGAAAACCTCCCCAAAACTTATTTTTGGCTCATAATTTTATAAAATTTTTATTTTCTTTCAAGAGCCAAAATATTCCCCCAAACTTGAGCAAAATAGTATTAAGCATTTAAAATTATGAGGGGGGTTAAAGTTATTGGTCTATGCAAAGTTTTACAAAGACCAAAAGTCAACACCAACCATTTAAATTTTTTATCAATGTAACAATATAGTTGGTGGAAAATCAGAGATTTGAAGAAGTGGGGAGATAGGAGGCGGAATCGATTGGGATTACGTCTCGGTTGGTAGAGATGGAACAGTGATGGTGAACGAAAACGAGAATGTGAATGATTAGGGATGGGTAGAATAGTCATATTCTCGTATGGGATAAGAAGAAATGGTGGTGGTTCAACTTCTTCGGGTGGAGGTTGATTTATAGCATCCGTGTCGTTTAGGAATGCGAGTTCGTCCGCGAAAATATCTTCGAAACTTTCATCGATGATCCGAGTGAACGTTTCAATGTCAATCTGTTTCGCGCCCGAAGTCAACACACTTGATTTGTCAGAAATTATGGAGGTAGGAGACTCGAAAAGCTCATCTAGCATATTCTCAAAGGAGTCTAAATCAAGTGGTCGTTCAAGAATCATAGAACTCGAAATATCGGAGTGTGATTCATTAAAACTCGGTGGAGTTAAAAGAAGATTAGAAGAAGAACCAAAGAAACTGGGTGATGAAATGGGTAAACAAATTTGGGTATCGAGCATTGCTGAACCAGATATGGGAAATGAAGACTGAATATCGTTCTGCTTTTCGATCATGCATTTATCATTAATTTCCAGCCGCATATGGGGTTCGGAAAAACAGTTAATGGTTCGAGATGATGTCCACATGGAAGTGAAATGACCTGATGAATTGGTGAGAAAAACTCATCCAAAATTATGGGTTCATCATCCAAAATATTTCCAGCGTCAATATTCTCAATCAAGTGAAAATTAAAATTCTCAGACACCTCATCAAAAACATAATTTTCAATCAATTTAGGTTCTAGAGTGGAGGTGTAGAGATCAAAAAGATTGGGTGTGGTTTCACTTGAAATGGACCCTTCACAATCGGGTAAATCAAACACTACAAAGTCGCACAACTCATTAAACATTCGATTCTTAATTGGTGAATCATTTTGTGTACTCGATAGTTTTGTGAAACTGGAGTTGTAGATTTCAATTTGGAAGGGGAGGTTTGATTTGGAAGGGTGTACTGCTCTCTCTCATTACCCAAATTCTTAATTCTTCCTATTGCCGTATTATACATTGGAAAATTTTGAGCTAGTTGGAAACTAGTTGCTCGTTCGTTGGGTTGTATGAGGGCGGCCATGGATTCATTCAATTTCTCTATTTGGCGGCACGACGCTACCCGAAATTCTTCCAATGACCGTTCAATATTAGACATGGGTTGGAAAGGGGTTTCAGGAGAAGATTGAAATTCTTGTGGATAGGTGAAACTCCCAAATGACCGTGCAGATGAAATGTCTAGAGAAGGTGTAAAAGTCGGGTAGGATTGATAGAAATCGAATGGTTGTGAAAAATGGACAGGAATATGATCAATATTGTGATAAGAAGAATATTGAGATTGGTTGGTTGGTTGGCTATTGGCAACAGATGTCATATACGCCGCAAAACGAGTAGCAATACTTTCTTCGGAAAATGATGGTGTTTGTTGTCCTAACGGTTTGACCGGATTAAAACTTTGGGATTCGGTCTTCGCAATATACTCAGCAATGGACATACATTTAGATAGTTCTTCACTTACTTTAAATGAATTATCAACATAAGACGATGTTGAATTTTGGTGATGAGTCCAACTAATTCTTTTCGCTCTCAAAAACATGGTAAAGTCAGATGGTATACCGAAGCGATTACGAAAACAAGAAATATCTGGTTCTGGATAACAAAGCTCGGCAAGAGTTCGTCTGTTTGGGTTACCCATTATAAAAAGGTGAAAAGAAAAGAGGAAGGGGAAAGATTTAAGCTCTATTTGGATTGTGTTGCTTTGAAAGAAGGACTTGAGGGTTGACTCAACAATGCATAAGGAAACCTAGAACTAAGGTCACCTAGGTCAAGCACTAGACCGCTCCTAGACTTCCAAAGGACAAGCCGCAGGATCAGTCCTCTACCACCTTTTTATCACTCTTGTGGTCAGGTAAGTACCAGGTAAGTGGGAGATATCCGCTATACGAATCACTGAAAATAGCGGACCTAATTAAGTAACCACTTTCCTTAGTCACACTTGCCTTAGACACCACAAAAGAAATGAGGATAAGTGGTAGATTACCCTCAATCCTCTGTTCTCCACCGAACACAGGGACGAGACCACGTAGGTCCGTCTTGCCTGAATTTCGAGGGTAGATGCTATTAGGTGCTATCCGTCCACCTCTTCGAAGATGCCAAGTTGATTTATGACACCATGTATCGAAGATTTAAACGGATGCGGCCGATGTAGCAGACTTCGTCAGATTCCCCCTTGTTAAGAGGTTTTTGATTGTGGGGACGTTCTTCTCTGCAGGCGCAAGCCACTGCAGTTAATTACGCTACCGCATCGCGGTAACCACTTTCTCCTTCTCCAGATGGTCACTTCGTGTCGTGTGTGTTTGTTTTGTTTTTTGGTTGCCCGTGGATTGTATACGGAGACTAATTTATGTTGTCGCCCGTAGGGCGTGCATTAGTCCAAATCCGTATTTTCTTACATGGAAAGAGCGGGGGTCCCGCCAGAATGATTTGGGTTTGGGGTTGAGTTTAAGGATACGTTAGTCTCATTTGAGACTAAGATCAACTTAAACGTATGTTAAGGATACATTAGTCTAATTTCAGACTAAGATCAACTTAACGGGATCGTTTAGATCCAACAAAAGAGCATTTAGGCTCTATTGTTTAGTTTAGGGACATTGCGGTCCAAGGTTAGTTTAAGGACATTACGGTCCAATATTAGTTTAAGGACATCTCGGTCCAGTTTAAAGACATCATAGTCTGTAAAGGTTAAGGACATCATAGTCCATGGGTTTAAGAACCCCACAGTCCAAGGTTAAGGATATCATAGTCCATGGGTTTAAGGACCCTACAGTCCGAGGTTAAGGACATCATAGACCATGGGCTTAAGGACCCCACAGTCCGAGGTTAAGGACATCATAGTCCATGGGTTTAAGGACCCCACAGTCCGAGGTTAAGGATATCATAGTCCATGGGCTTAAGGACCCCACAGTCCGTAAAGTGTTTAGTTGTTGGGACCCGTCACCTCTCTGAAGACGTTGAAGGATTACAACGATAAATATCAGAGGAGTGAAGATATGTACCCTTGAACCAATTTTAGTTGGGAGATCTGTAGTTGGATTGATTTAAGGATCGTTAATCTCGTTTGAGATTAGGATCAACTTAAATGTTTGTTAAGGATACATTAGTCTAATTTTAGACTAAGATCTACTTAACAGGATCATTTAGATCCAACAAAAGAGCATTTGGGCTCTATTGTTTAGTTTAGGGACATTGTGGTCCATGTTTAGATGCAAACATGGGTTTGGAAATGCACCAGCTACTTATTGGTCATTGGGACCCACCACCTCTCTAAAGACGTTGAAGAATTACCACGACATGTATCGTGAAGAGATGTACCCTTGAACTAAAGTTGATTGAAAAGCTCTGGGTTTTACTTTGAATGTCATATGAGATGACCCATTTTGGAAGACAAGAGTGCACTTGAGGTTCAGTCAAAAGAAAGGGGTACTGCCTCTGGAAAACTTGGCTAGCTCAAGCTAAGACTGACTTGGATATAGTGTAAAACACTAAAATAGACTCATCTATCATGTGCTCCTACGTGATGTGCTTAAAACAGTGTTAAACACTAAGGATGCAGCGCACAAAATAGTGTTAAACACTAAAAAAAGAAGCGCTCACGTGGGGTCAGGTGAGGCGTTTGAATGATGGGCCCAAAACTCCTTTATTTTATTCTCAGAATATGAAGGTAAGTGTTAAACACTTTAGTCTTCACGGCCATCACGTGTTGGCACATGATAGGTACCCATGCACTGGATATTAAAGGATTTGCTAGGGGCCACGTGGGGACACGTGGGGGCGCCCAAAGTCTGTTCTGCCTTTATTTTGAGAAGTTTGTTCAAGGGTCACGTGGGAGCACGTGACCCGATCTCATTCATTCTTTTTTTTACCATTGAGGGGAGTCACGTGGACACACGTGATCAGGTTGGATACTAATTTCTTTTACGTGCATGGAGAGTTAGAACTCTTGTTTAAGAATTAAATTCTTTTGTAGGGTTAAACCCTAATTTTATTTAAAGGAATTAAATTCCTATGTAATTGGAAGAATTAAATTCTTTAAACCCAATTCTCCCTCTAAGTTTTGGATCTGCGTGGCAGAATCTCCCCGATGAGAATTAAATTCTCAACTTATGGGAAGATCTGCTTCTGCAGATCTTCAACCATGAAGAAGAACTAAGTTCTTATATTAAGGGTTAAACCCTATCTTTGTTGGAGGAATTAAATTCCTATGTGCTTTGTGGGAGAATATAATTCTCTGAAGTTAGGTCTTCTCTTAGGTTTTAGATCTGCATGGCAGAATTTCCCTGATGAGAATTAAATTCTCAACATGTGGGGAGATCTGCTTCTGCAGACCTTCAACCAAAGGAAGAACTAAGTTCTTATGCAGAAGAGTTAAATACTTAGTTTGAGAATTCAATTCTCTTATAGGGTTATGGGAGCTTATAGAATGATCTCTTTCTCTCCCTTACCTAGGGTTTCTTTCTTTTTCTGAAGAGATCTTCTTTCTCTCTGGAGAATTAAATTCTCTTCTTTTCTCTCTCTGTTGTTGTATATCCTTTTTTTCTCTCTCTTCTTGGCTCCTATTTATAGGAGAAAGAAAAGAATCAGTTTGTTTAATCAATCTTTCATTGAAAGATTTTGATTGATTTTGTAACCAACATAATCTTTTAGATCACTCGGTGAATTTTATTCACCATTGGATTTTAATCCAAAAGATATTTTATCTGTTATCCCTGGAAAATTTTAGGGAAATATCTCATTGTATAGAATCTTTCTATAGATTGGTGATTTTTAATCACCATTGGATCTTTAATCCAACGGTGCTCCTCTTTAGAGAGCGTAATTTTTTTGTTTGGAAAGATCTAGGGAAATATTAGGGTTTTTGATTTCCTTTAATTAGAATTTAATTCTATTAGTTCAGAAGGCTTAAAATTCTATCACATTTTGGCACGTGACCCCACCGATTGATTATTTAATTAGAATTTAATTCTATCAGTTCAGAGATCTTTGGAACTCATCACGTGTTGGCACGTGACCCCCGGTCACGTGTAGACACGTGATGCCCTATTTGGGGTTTTATTACCATTAACTCAGAGAGTTTTTAAGACCTCATCACGTGGTGGCACGTGACCCATGGATTAAGCATTTAATCAGAATTTAATTCTATTATTTTGAAGAACTTAGGAACCTATCACGTGTCAGCACGTGAACCTTGGTCACGTGTGAGCACATGATGCCCCATTGGGGTTTTTCCTCGCTGTTTTATTATACTTCGGTGGGCTTAAAGGCCTATCACGTGTGGGCACGTGACCTCGTTTGATTAGGATTCAATTCTTATCATTTCAGAGTCCTCAGGAAGCCATCACGTATCGGCACGTGACCCTTGGTCACGTGTGCGCACGTGATGCCCCATTGAGGTTTTTCCTTATATTTTATGAGGGAACAAATGCCCCCACAGCGTTGTTCTCACGTGTTTTCACGTGAGTGCAACGCTGTAACTTTTGTGGCCTTTAGATCTGCCTAGGGAAGGGGGCAGATGAACCGTTTCCCATCACATCCTATAAATGCAGGGGTCTCTTCAGAAGCGCCTCCACTCTTTCATCTTCTTCCTTGTTCATTTTCCTTTGAGAATTTAATTCTCTTCCTCAGAGCTCAGTTCTTTGTTCCAAAATTCTTTAGAGTTTAACTCTGTCAACAAAAGATTTCCCTTTTCAGGTAAGGATCTTGAACGGCCGAGAAACTTCTTGTAGAAATTTTCTTTGGATTTTAAATCCACACCAAGGGTTTTCCTCTTTAACAAAAACCCATCTTTCCAAGTTCTTTAAGAATGTCCAATCTTTAAATAATAAACCCCTTTTGCTAAGGTTTCTCTAATCTTAGGGGATTGATGATGATACTTTTTTGCCTCTGGAATTTAATTCCATTCCAAAGAGCTTAGCTCTGAAAAAGTTTTCTAGGAATTTAATTCCTCTGTTCAAAAGGAATTTAATTCCTCTAAAGAACTTAGTTCTTAAAAGAAGACTTCTTGGGATTTTTCACCCTGGGTTGTTCTTGCAGAGATCCTTCTCGATTTGCACAGAGTTTCTGTAATAGGTTTCCTCCTTAGGGGAATGTGTAGAGTCATTTGAATTTATTGAGAATCTTCCTTTTGTTCTCATGATGATTGCTCAGCCTCATTATTAGTGAGCCGCCATATTGATTTTGTGGAGCCCATGTGTTTTGTAACCAATGGCCCCATAAAATAAGTTGTTTGTCGTTTTCTTCCACTGTCTTTATATATATATATATTTATAAATATATATACACGTGTGGGCTTCACTAACAGTTTCCCCTTCCTTTATTTCAGGAACAATAGCTTCTCTTCCATACTTTCCCTTTACTCGCTCGGAGGTGGCTTTTCCTCGATCACCGTCGGACGAAGAAGTGATGGCAATGATCAGGGCTCATGACCCGGATTGCACCAACTTACTCTTATGGGGAACCTGATACCGGCATATCATCCGTGGCCGCCGAAGCTTTCTTTGCGAGGTGCTAACAGAACCTCTCCGCCCGTTCTTGCCGATGGACCGTCCATTGACTGCTTTTGCTGTAGAGGTGGCGGATTGGACTCCTACAGGCCGGCTCGAACCGTCGACAGTTGGGATACCAAACCAACCTGTGCCGGCCATAAATATCTTGGGGTGTCATATTTGTCAAGGCGAAGCCCAGCCCTGGGGACAAGTTTACAAGATAGGGCTTACTCCTCGCCATTCCACGGGCTATCTTCTCTGGGCTCATTACATCCTGTCCGCCCATCATGCGCGACTGCAGAAGGTCGGGCTTTACCAGGCGGTGTACGCGTCTCTCTTCCATTATCAGTCTCCTCACGTATGGTGGGTTAAAGCTTTCCTTAATCAATGGAATCTTCCCACCAACACTTTCTTGTTAGGGGACCGCGAAGTTTCGATTTCTTTGGAAGAGTTTCGCGAGATCTCGGGTTTACCGATTAGGGGAGCGCCTTATGAAGAATTGTTGCCCTCTGACGAGTATGTCTTCGAGACTGTGCCCGCTACGCTTGACGGTTTGTCAACTGAAAATGCCGTCCACCACAAGTACCCGAGTCTAATCAAGACCCTGGGTATTTTTGAGAAGCTGTTCACAGAGTCGGAGGAACAGGGCGTCACTTTTAAAAGCTTTATTGCCTGCATCCTTCGTGGAGACGTTCTATCAAAGGCGGTTCCGAAGTTCGCAAATATTAATGACCCCTCGGGTTTGGTTTAAATAAGCTACCGGCTTGAGAGGAGGATTTACCATAGTTCTATATTCCAATTTTGTTGGCTGTATCTTTTGAGTCGATCGCAGCTCCTGGCATAGATGAAGAAACTTTCTTCATCGGGTTTATCAGCATTTGGCTCAGTTGGTTTGTCGTTCCAACGCACCGTCGATTCATGAGAGCCTCGGTCATTTACCCTGCTCATCGCGTTCCCGAAGGGATGCGACTAGCCGTGGGCATTGCAGGGCTATCGCATCTGTACCATGGGCTAAGCACTGCAGCCAATACCATAACCCCAGGCGTGGACGTAGTGAATTTCTCTCTTCATTATTTTACATCTTGGATTGAGATGCACGTGCTAGGGGCATTTGCTGCGCACCAGAGACCCAGCTTTTACGATACTTATACATTTCCGCGGCTCATGAGGTTTGGTGGACGCTTCTGCTCTTGACCCAACTCAATTAGGGGCTCTTCATGTGCTGCTCAATCCGTATACCAACGAAGGCGGAATGGTATTTAATGATCGAATCCTCTATGCTCCCTCGGGACCTGTTCAACAGCTTTTTGACTTGTCGAAAGAGGGAACACCCTCTTTGAAACCCAAGGAAGCCATGCACTTGTATTCGATTAGACCCGGTTATCTTTTGTTCCGTCAAAACAGCGCGGCTCTTCTCATGAGGTACAATCCACACCGCTTTGCCCGGCAATTGGGTTATGACCAGGGTGTTTCCTTTGAAGCATTCATAGTGGAGCCTAGCTCTTCTTTGGAAGCCGTTCGTGACGCCACCCACCATTTCATGAGGCTGAACATCGGTTCTCATTTCATGATCCCTGAGGCCGACTACATTCCGAGGTGCGTGGGGGCTTTCACGGGAATCCCGCCCCGCTCCAGGCTACAGGAATCCCGCCGTGACCGTGGGTAATGGTTCTCCCTCCCTTGAGGGGGACTAGCGCCTTACTTATTCCTGAGGCGGTGGACACGGGCATGACTCCTCCTACTGCTGAGTTGCCGACGCGCACTAGAGCTCAAGCGAGGGCTTCTGATAAGGCGCCAGTAGCAGTTTCATTGGCTGCGGCGTCAGCGATGGCCGTGCCATCATTGGTAGCACCGCCGAGAGAGGATACTGAAGGCGAAGTGGGTCAACGTCGCAGCAAAGCACCGAGGGGAAGAAGCGATCGTCTTCTAATGTTAGTTCTGGGTTAAAGAGGCGAAAGAATAAGGTCACCAATCAGCTCGACTTTTTAGTGGAATCCGAGCCTATCTTTCAAGATGAACCAATAGCTATGCAAGAGCCAGATAGTGGTCTTCTTTTTCCAGGTTCATCTGCCGAGGAAGCCGCACAATTGGCTGAGGCTATAAGACACTCCCAGGATGAGACTGAAAATGTGAGGATCCCGAAGAGGCCTTATCCTGCCGTCATCTTCTTCAAAGATCCTCCATCGATACGGCGGATATTTATAGGTCCTTTGAAATAGGGAGGCGAGATAGCCCTTAAGCAGCCTGTCTCAGCCGATGCCGAAGATGCGTTGTCGTTGTGGACTGGTGGCCACAAGTCTACCCTCGAACCCCGGCGAGCATAAATTCTTGAGAAGGAACGCCGGCTTGAAAAAGCCATACTAGAAGCTCCTTGGCATATTGGTATACTTATATATCTTTTTGTAGTATTTTGCACTGCTTATATATATATATATATATATATATATATATATATATATATATATATATATATATATATATATTCTTATCTCCGTGGAAACTTTTGCAGGGACTTCGGCAATGGCAGAGGATCTGAGTTCGAGTTGCGCCTTGACTATGGACTCTGTAGATTTCCCCGATGAGACACCAGTAAGTGTAGAGGGGGTCGATACAGCTGTTCTTCCTTCCACGGAGCTCCTATTGGTGATTTCCGTTCCCCCGGTGCTTGCTCTCCCGGAAGAGGCATCTTCATTGGCCGCGGATTCAATGGATCTTTCTGGGGACGGCCCGGAGACTATGAGACAGGTAGTCGAGGCCACCGTCCTTTCATTGGAGCCTGCAGCGGTGGCCACTGCTCCTTAATTGGAAGTTGTTATACCGGCCCATGTCCCCGATGATGTACCTGGGGGCATGGAGGAGGCTGCCGAAGCTACTATTCCTCCAGTCCAGAGCGGGAGGAGCATCGAAGGTAGCCTTATATATTTTATTTTAATAATCTCCCCATCATCTGAACCTTTTTGTATTTTCAGAGCTATGAGGATTGGCGGAGTCTATCGCGGACCTGTTCCCCAGGAAGTCTTTTCAGCGTCTGCTAGAGATGGAAGCTCCGTAGGCAATATCCCCTCAACGCATCGTCCTCTCTTCCGGGCAAGGTTAGTGTTATTTGCCTTCTCCTCACGGCATTATTATTATTTCATATAACGATACTGATGTTTTCTGCAGTTCTGGAAGCCGATGACGAAGTTGAGATTCTTGTCGGGCCTGGGGATCTTTTGAACCCTTCTTGCATGACTGTTGGTAAGTAAAGTTTCGACGTTGTTCCATCTGCTCTTTGCTTGTAAGTTTCGCTGATTGTTTATAATTCTTAACAGCTTTGCCAATTCTTACCACACTGGAATCTCGCATCGCCATGCCACCCGGCCCTTATGCTTTACGCGCCTCGGAACGGATGGCAAAGCTAAGCCTTCACTCTTTGTCAGCTCTGATCGAAGACCTTCGTGCTGGTAGTTTTATCACGGCCGAAGAATTTGCCGCCGAAGCCAACAGTTCCCCTTTCTTGCTGCTTACCACAGCAAAACATTGGTGCAAGTCTGGGTTGAGTTCTGTCGTCGGGTGGAGGCTTGCTTGCATAGTCTTGAATGTACGCGCCTTCCTTCAGAGGTTGTGCCTGCAAAGTCGAGCTTGCGGGGGCTGATCGAACGGTGCGCCGCAAATGTGCTGTCATGCGAGAAGAGGCTCGGCCGAAAATTTTCAGAGAGGAAGCTGGCTTCAACTGCGCTGGGGGAACTTTAAGCTAATTTTACGGCCAAGACCACTCGGGCATATGAACTTTGGCGGGTGCTTCAAGAAGCTATCAGGGAGGTGGTAGCCATTTATAAAGCCGTCATTTTTACTCGCGAAATGGTCGAAGCTCATAAAGTTACCGAAAAGGAGCTTGAAAGTCGGCTTGCCTCATACCAGGCCCAACAGTCTCAAGCGGAGTCCTGTCTCTAGCGATAATGAATCATGAAGCCGAGGCCCAACGGAAAAAGGACGAACTGGCAAATCTATTAAATCGTCCGCCGGCTTAAAGAATTGTATATTTTTCTTTTTATTCTTCTTTTGTACATACTCCTGAATGAGAGTATTTTTTGATTCTTTCATAAATTGTACTTTGTATTCATTTTGGTTCATGAATAAAAGACATATTTTGCTTTATGGTGGTGTGTCCCTTTTAGTAAATGTATATTGTGGATAATCTATTTTGACCTCTTTGTAGGACAGCGATGGCTTAGGAATCGGGTTCAGATCTGCCTCCTAAGACTTTCCAACTTTATGAGCCGTGAAGGTCTCATAAAGGTATTTCTCCTTACGAGTCGTGAGGATCTCGTAAGTGTAATTTCTCCTTAAGAATCATGAGGATTTCTAAGTGTATTTTCTCTTGAGAGTTGTAAGAATCTCACAAGAGAGTTTTTCTTGCTTACGAGTCGAGAGGACTCGTAAGTGATTGTTTCCTTTCTTGTCGGAGAGTGTGGCCTGTAGAAAATCTATCTTGACCTCTCTGCGAGGTAATGATGGCTTGAGAGACAGGGTTAGGATCTGCCACCTAACATTTTTCAACTTTATAAGCCGTGAGGGTCTCATAAAGGTATTTCTCCTTACGAGTCGTGAGGATCTCGTAAGTGTAATTTTCTCCTTAGGAATCGTAAGGATTCCTAAGTGTGTTTTCTCTTGAGAGGCGTAAAGATCTCAGAAGAGAATTTTCTTCCTTACAAGTCGAGAGGACCGGTAAGTGATTGATGAGTTGACTTGCTCTCGAATCAAAGAATTGCTTTGACAGGGAAGTCAGGGGTTGACTTTATCCACATTTCACGGAGTCAGGGGTTGACCTTATCCGCATTTCACGGAGTCAGGGGTTGACTTTATCCGCATTTTACGGAGTCAGGGGTTGACCTTATCCGCATTTCACGGGGTCTCGTGAGGATTCCTAAGTGTGTTTTCTCTTGAGAGTCATAAAGATCTCAGAAGAGAATTATCTTCCTAACAAGTCGAGAGGACCCGTAAGTGATTGATGAGTTGACTTTCTCCCGAATCAAAGAATTGCTTTGACGGGGAAGTCGAGAGTTGACTTTATCCGCATTTCACGGAGTCAGGGGTTGACCTTATTCGCATTTTATGGAGTCAGGATTGACTTTATCCGCATTTTATGGAGTCATGGGTTGACCTTATCCGCATTTTATGGAGTCAGGGGTTGACCTTATCCGCATTTCACGGGGTCAGGGATTGACTTTATCCGCATTTCACGGAGTCAGGGGTTCACTTTATCCACATTTCACGAAGTCAGGGGTTGTCTTTATCCGCATTTCATGGAGTCAGGGGTTGACTTTATCCGCATTTCGCGGGGTCAGGGCGCATTTCACGGAGTCAGGGGGTTGACTTTATCCGCATTTCACGGAGTCAGGAGTTGACTTTATCCGCATTTCATGGAGTCAGGGATTGACCTTATCCGCATTTCATGGGGTCAGGGGGTTGACTTTTGTAAGTGCACGGCGGCGCCCCGGCCGTCAATCCGACGCCGGAATGCGGAAGCGGTGATAAACGTTGATTTTTGCGGACTTAGCAAACCGGCACCACCGCGCACTAAACATCCGGATCGTAACCATTAACAAGTCTAAGCTATTAACAAGATAGGGAAGAGAAGTATACCGACAGATCCGAGTCCTCCGGTCTTCTCGTCGTCGTCCCGATCTCCTGCGGAATGTTCCGTCTCCTCCTCGTCGCCGGAAGTGCACCACATCGCCTACTTCTTTTACGGGCTCCCACCTCAATGCGGAGGAAACTCGGGCACGAAGCCGGCTACTCGACGTGCCCAAGATATGCTGTAGAATATCTATAGAACCATGTCTCACTTTTGGGGATTGTGGAATTGCCATTGGTGGAGGAAAAGAGAGCTTGGAGAGTGGTGGGGGAAAAATGTAGCATGCAAAGAATGAGTGTAACATTTTTTCTCTCATCCTCATGAAAAATGAATCCCATTTCCATTCCCTTGGAATGGCCGCCCCCCCCACCCATGTGTGATTGGAGAGAGAAAGAGTAAGGTCAAGGGGGTGGGTGGAAGTAATGATGAAAAGAGATAATGTAAGAATCCAATGATCACAACCATAACCCACACTCCAAAACAAGTAATCAACAACCATGATGGTTACTAAAAGTCAAGCCATCAAGAAGATATGAAGTCAAATGATGGGACAATTATCATGACATGATAATATGCAAAGACCCCCTCCACAAATGCTTATTTGCAACAATGCAAATAAGCCCTCCTCCACCAATCTTCGGCCAATGAACGGAACAAAAGAAATCGGCCGAAACGGAAAGCAAACTGGCAACTCCAGAAAACTGGTCCCGTAATAAATTACAGGAAAACCCCGATACTGTGCATACACACCCGCATCTGTATTTCGACCGAAATACAAAATGCAATGAGACAAAATTCTCCACTGTACTATACTAGAATCCGGCTTATACCAAAACCGGCTAGTAATATCTGTTCGATCCTGATCCGTGCAATATCGCACGTATCTGATCGAACCCTGCCATATAACCATACGGCCTATAGTACAAACTGTCAGATCCTGATCCGTGCAATACCGCACGTATCTGATCGGACCTTGCCATATCTCCATACGGCCTCTACAACCTTTCGCCCGAAAGCTGAGTAACTGAATGTGGGGGACTCTAAAGACTCGTCAACACCTTGGTTGTGGATTTAACCACTAGCACGTCAGAGATATAAGCCAATACGTAACGGGCTACCAGGTATTGACTAAAAGGGATGTCTGTGAGTGAACTCAGCCTGACAACCCTACTGAGCCTGTCAGTGACAATATCCGTACAGTCCGGTCCGTTCGTCTATGAGCATCGCATGGCGGGCCTAGGGGGTTGGTAAAAGTTAGACCCCCAAAAGCGGTACAAGTCGTGTCGGAGTGTAGCCCAGAACACCCTGAGATACTACTGGAATACCTACCAGTAAATCTCCTTGCCTCGGCCGAGGGCTTCGTGTAATGGCTCTCCTAGACACAGCACGACCTCACCCCCAATACCGGGAGAGACGAACCCCTGAAGATACGCTCACTGCCTCCATGTGGCTCGGGACTGTACCCAACTAAAACCTGTTTGCACGACTCCTTTGAGCCGTGGTAGGGTAGTAATCAAAGTACAGTGGGAACTCACACGAGACAAATGACGATCCCCAGGTCGATGAACTAACCTGCACACATGTCACCAGGGAACTGCCATCTGACGTCTGGTATATGACCAACTAGCATGTTCCCGGCGAGTCCTGTCCGGTGTACTCATAACCCAATGAGCACCTGTATACATCTTAGGTGATCCAACTGACACCAGTGGCTTGTGAGACCGGCCACCGCCCCTCGTCGGGGTCTCGACTGTATACACTAGTCTACTATGGAGTATCGATGCCCTATCTCGAAACTCCCACGACTAGGGACCATTTAAGGATATGCTTATAGACTCCCAGCTCCCACTTATATGATCGCCCTCATACTGCTGGTGGTCAAGCAAGAATCCTAGGGGCTCTATCAACGTGTAATAGCGACTTGTCAGGTCACCTAAAGCAGTACACGATGATAAAGGTAAACCAGATAACATACTATCATCTCGAGTAAGACTGTCCTACCGGGATAGGTCCTCCATCAATCATTGCAATCACGTACCTGTGATCCAATAATTGACTCTGAGGGCATTATCTCCAACAATCTCCCACTTGCACTCAAGGCTAATTATTGCGATGTCGCATACTCACAGCCCGTGTGATACCGAACACCCAACTCCTCTACTAGTCAGTCTCACAAAGCTCGTTTGCGAAACTCTTGCGTTCGAGGAATAGCCTCAGTGAGTGGATCCGCCTTGATGTCTCTTTCTATGTCTCTCTATATCTCAAGTTCGCGGAGAAACCCATCTCCCGAAATTAGCAATACTTGTCTTAGAATGTGTCTGGATGTCTGATAGGACATAGCTCATAAATGAACTCCAAATCCAAACTTCTTAGACTGTATCGTCAACTGAACTTAATCAGTATCCTGCGCCATGCCTCCCTCAGTATTGCCTTGGACTACCTGTCCAAAATACTGCCCCTCGTCAGAGGGAAAACTATAACTCTGACAACCTCCTTGTCGTCCATGTCACCTTGGAAGCCTGGAACGATAACTGTCTCACGAATGAGGCTGTCGTTATCATATCCCTAGAACATTCACTTATGTTCTAAAACTGCTTCCGACTGTTTCTTCAGGATTGGATTAATGTCAACTTATTGCATCTAGTGCAAGAACAACATCTGGTGTGGTACTTGACATTTCATGATTGACTCAATTGCCTGAGCAAGTGATCTGCCAATCATGCACATCCCCCTCCCCTTTAGTCTATAAGACATCTTTAGAGAGGGTGACTCCATTGCATGCAGGTATACTACCGTGCCAGGAGTCGTCCATTCTAAATACTCTTAGAATGCTGTCTAAGTACCCTGATTAGGAAACCACCCAAATCTAGATCTAAAACCATAGATCTAGTAACCATTATGTCTGACATAAAATCCATTTCTTTTGTGGAGAAAACACCGTGTGACGACCAAAGTATAACCGATTGTAGTATAGGAGTTTCCTTTCCTACTCTGTGTATGTCATCCAAATACCAGGATATCACACCCTACTACCTTCTCAACAGATCCATCCCCTATTCTGATGAAGTCAAACCTATGACTGTCACGTCAGAAATAGATGATCTATCTCCGCTACATCTGCTTTAGTCTATAAATAGACATAAGCTACTTGTCCACCAATGCTTCCGCTGCTCCCACTGACTACGACAACCCTCTGGCAGAGTCATATAGACGTACACTTCTAAAACTAGTTTAGAACGACGCTATACTCATCCTCCCACCGGGTCTCGCAGCCTGGAACAGCAGCAATGGCAATTGTGGGTAACCAAGAACTTCCCTGTCACCGTCCTTGAGGCTACCGTAGTACCTCTCGGGTACCTGAAGTTACCCACCTTATCTGCGGAGTGGCCAATGGAATGTCAATCCAGATTGAATCTTTAGGTTCCTTATCAAATCTTCAGTAATCGTTTGTGGTTCTGGAATCACTTCCAGTTCTACCATACTCCCACTACTGTTTTCTGAAAAAAATCCATTTTTGATAAAACTGTGGCGAGTCTAGAACAATATTGCTATTGTTCATCCAGATGGTAGAAAGTCAACCCTCGTCATAGCCTGGGTCAACCCACAAACAGCCATTACAGAAACGTGCCTTGAGTTATCCAGAGTCTGGTTTTAATCATAAGCTGGACAACTCCCCGTACCTTAACAACGTCAAGATACGAACTGTTCTATATCCCATATAGGACCAGAGGCACTGATTTAATTGAACCAGATTCAAATCATGCAGCTGTCTCCAGTGCATGTCAACTAAATGGAAGGAGGCCGATCAGCGTTACTCAACTTAAGAATGCTTCCAATTATGAGTAACCTGAAAGAGAAGAAAGTTCTCTTAGTCATTACTATCAACTGAACACCATACACAAGTATCTACATCTTCGATCTCTTTGAAGAATCCCGATACTTGCTACACCTGGTTCTCTACTCTATTCAAATACCTATAACTTCTCAAAATTCGGACCATGTGTTTCCACGAAACACCTGTCTAAAAACTAGAGAAGTCATAAGTAAACCGAATATAGTACGAGGACCAACCCCTCAGTCCTGATGGACCCTGGACAACATACAATACTCTGTATAAGTCCCTTGAGTTTGATAACTCATTCACTGTGTGTCGTAGGTTGAAAACTGTACTTATGGTTAAGAAGAATTACACCGCTGTTTAATGCTCCTTACCTAACCATCCACTGATACAGGTAAATGTCGTAGACATAATTTCAAAAGGGTATATCTCACTCTATGAAAATAGACGTACAGATATATCGATTTGAAATTGGTGCATAACAACGGATATTCAAAACCAAATATTTGCCGACCGGCAAACAGCCCAGGTGATTTCCTCAAATATCACCGATTACAACGAATCCCGATATAATGAGGATAATCACCTAATTCCCTATAACTTACTCCCACTCATCATCTATAAGACCATACAGATGTGAGAATCATACCTGGTAAATACATACCCTGGAGTAAGTATTTAGTCGGGAAATCAGCTTTCTTTTAACATTACACAGTGAAACTGAAACATTGAAATGTTTCGATAGGGTATCCTGGTATTCCTAGTAATGCCTCTTCCAGATTCACGACTGTAACCGTATAATTCTTTGCCACCTCTCCAAATCCCTTCATATGTCTTTAGTCATTACCTTCTGCACACCCCTTTAGGCCAAATGGTTTTCTTCCTTCCCTACCGTTCGGCACCAGCCTATGGTTTGGAAGAAGACTATCCAATAAGCATAATGGGTGTACTGTCCTAATCCTAGGAGCACTCGCAATGCGAGAGAAGGTGAAGATAAAAGACACCTGAATAAATCTTATTCCTATTTCTCCTGAACCAGAATCCATCCCCGAACTGGAACAAGTTCCTTTCGAGTTCGTATATAACCATACGATGGAGTATCCAATAAACTGTGGATCTTCGTAGTGATACGGAGTGTCCTGGAGAAATACAAAGGTGATTTTAGGATTGGCGAAGAAAAACTTGGTTTGGTCGTGAATGTCTGTTGCAATTTACTTTGCCCTCTTACTAATCCCTTGCTTTGTCTTAACTTAATACCTTCTGCACACCATCGTTATGCTAATTGGTTTTCTTCATTCCCTACCGGTCGGCACCAGCCTAAGGTTTGGAAGAAGACAATCCAATTTGCGTAATAGGTGTACTACCCCTAAACCAAGGAGTACTCGTAACCTGAGAGAGGGTAAAAGGAAAAGACAACTGAATAATCCTATCCGTTTTCTCCAGAACCTGAAACCATCCTCGAATAAATTCTTTCGAGTTCGTATCTAACCATACGATGGTTTTGTCCAATGGAAGTGGACGTTCGTAATAGTACGGGGTGTCCTGGAGAAAAGGGTAAAAGTAGGAGTGGCAACGAGGTTTGCAACTCTGACAATCCAAAAGCCAGTGTTTAAGAAGGTTCGGTCAACTTGGTCACTGAGTCATAGTCTTAGGGTCGGGTCAATGGTCGCTGCCAAAGAGAGAGAGAAAAGAAACACTCAGCGTGCACTCTAACCTAGATCAGAATGGTTACCGATTTATCTAACCTGGAATCCTCCCACTGTACCTCAAATTCTCCTCCAAACCTGAAAGAAGAATTAGTCGGGGTCACCCGAGGAGTATACCAACTCATCAGTGGGAATCGGGATCCAACTATCATCGCATGATAACGTGACGGAATCCGCTCACGGTATCACACTCCAGAAGGTATGCGCATATCTGGCAAGTTTCAGTTCTTTTGAAACTCCCGATGTGATTTCTGCCTCATGCTCTTATGACCTTGGCGAAGGTCAACAAATCATAAGTCACATGTCAAGTTCTACCCGTCATTATCCAGGGTTAATCTGAATCCACCCGTACAAGCCCTTGACGAAGGTCAACAAGGCTATACGACTGTCCCAAACCAACGCATCTATCTATGCAGCAGAAAGGTAACAAGCAGCTACCATACACTATGCCTTGACGAAGGTCAACAAACATAGCATGAATACTACGTGCTACCCGTCTGAAACGACGGAGGGCTACGAATGGTTTCTGGCGAAAACCTTTAACGTAATGAACTTGATATTGTTGAAGGAACGGATAGCTTTTTGAAAATATAGTGACGAAAACCGTTGCTAAAGAGGTCAGTCCCGGTGAAGGGATCTCGGCTCTTTCCCCGTAGAATGGGGTGCAGGATATTCCAACTGAATACCACGGTGCAAAGCAAAAGTAATCGGCTATAGTGAAGTTAATGCCCTGACGCAAACCTTTTGTCCAAGGGGTCACTTCCGGTGAAGGGATCTCGGCCCTTGCCTCGTCGACTGAGGAGCAGGATATTCCAACTGAATATCACGATGCAAAACAAAAGTGAACGTCCTTGCAATAACAGCTTTTTGAAAAAGTGTTCCAACAACATCAGATTAGGTTTGTTTTTAAACTTGCATTGATCCGAATCAATGCAGTCCCATCAATTGATCACACCACAAAGAACGAAAATATACTGATGTACGTATATGCCATCCGCATTCGCCACTGGGTCCCGTCATTACCCGTTAGGTTAGCTAACTAACGACAGAGCGGGGACTGGACTAGCGCGGATGTAAAACATATACAACATCTACTAATATATATACCAATATATTATATTTCGCTCAAGGCGTGAAAGAAATGCAACATCACAGAGAATGAACAGCATCACAGAAACAATACAGATATCTGGGATCCCCGGGTTTCACAGAGCCACTGCTGAAACCCGACGTTCCCCTGGTCGTGTGGATAGCCTGCGCAATGAAATCCTAGACCCCTACGGGCGCGGCAAGTCACCCGCCAAAACCTGAAGCGAGGCAGCCCCCTTCAGCACCGTGAATGGACCACCCAGCACTTCACGGAATCCGGCAACTTGGGCACCCCTCCTGGGTCAACCTGTACCCCCTACGAGTGCGGCGAATAGCCCGCCAATCCTAGAGTGAAGCCCCCTCCGTCTCAATGCCATGAGATGCGGGCTTGTTGCCCTCCAGAACCCGGCTATCTGTGCACCCCTTCGCGGGGTAATCCTAGTACAGAAAGTAAAATATACATACACCGGGTACAACGACCGCAACCTGGCCGTGCCCCAAAATAATAATACAAACTGGCAGTGACGGCAGTCCACATGTCGGACGCTCGCCCCGCAATATCAAATGTACATAATACAACCACATCTGTACTAGCATTGCATCCAGGCTATCCCCCACGACCGATCCGCAACATCACAGCAAAAACAGAACATCAACGTGAAAGTCACGTTCGCAAATCCGTCTAACCGGGCTATAGCAGTTAGACCGGATTTACCGATCGAGTGAGATTCACGGTCGCAGATATAATGTAAATACTGTGAAAAATGTGTTTAAAATTTTCCGATTGACCAAAAATTAACAAGTGGGCCCCCAAGCAATACTGTAGCACTCACAGAAATAATTGGCCCAATTTTAATATTCCAAAACCCCTAATTACTATCCTGAAGCCCACTGGAAAAAGATGGCCCACTGACCTCTCTACACTGCGGCGGATCCGCGGCCCTATAGAGAGGTGAGGCCGCGTTTCCGCGCTCTTGGTGAGAGATCACTGTATCGAATTTTCCCAGAGTGCTTAGAACTCCCTGCACATCATTCTGAGACCATCTGAAAAATTTTTAGAGCAAGAAAAAATTCAACAGAAAACTGATGTGAGGTAACATGTAGATTTTGGAATTTTGGTCGATCGGAAACGCAAAACACATCAAACGAAGCTAGACGAAGTTAATGGCGAGGCTCTGATACCACTGTAAGTGCACAGCGGCGCCCCGGCCGTCAATCCGACGCCGGAATGCGGAAGCGGTGATAAACTTTGATTTTTGCGGACTTAGCAAACCGGCACCACCGCGCACTAAACATCCGGATCGTAACCATTAACAAGTCTAAGCTATTAACAAGATAGGGAAGAGAAGTATACCGACAGATCCGAGTCCTCCGGTCTTCTCGTCGTCGTCCCGATCTCCTGCGGAATGTTCCGTTTTCTCCTCGTCGCCGGAAGTGCACCACATCGCCTACTTCTTTTACGGGCTCCCACCTCAATGCCGAGGAAACTCGGGCACGAAGCCGGCTACTCGACGTGCCCAAGATATGCTGTAGAATATCTATAGAACCATGTCTCACTTTTGGGGATTGTGGAATTGCCATTGGTGGAGGAAAAGAGAGCTTGGAGAGTGGTGGGGGAAAAATGTAGCATGCAAAGAATGAGTGTAACATTTTTTCTCTCATCCTCATGAAAAATGAATCCCATTTCCATTCCCTTGGAACGGCCGGCCCCCCCACCCATGTGTGATTGGAGAGAGAAAGAGTAAGGTCAAGGGGGTGGGTGGAAGTAATGATGAAAAGAGATGATGAAAGAATCCAATGATCACAACCATAACCCACACTCCAAAACAAGTAATCAACAACCATGATGGTTACTAAAAGTCAAGCCATCAAGAAGATATGAAGTCAAATGATGGGACAATTATCATGACATGATAATATGCAAAGACCCCCTCCACAAATGCTTATTTGCAACAATGCAAATAAGCCCTCCTCCACCAATTTTCGGCCAATGAACGGAACAAAGGAAATCGGCCGAAACGGAAAGCAAACTGGCAACTCCAGAAAACTGGTCCCGTAATAAATTACAGGAAAACCCCGATACTGTGCATACACACCCGCATCTGTATTTCGACCGAAATACAAAATGCAATGAGACAAAATTCTCCACTGTACTATACTAGAATCCGGCTTATACCAAAACCGGCTAGTAATATCTATTCGATCCTGATCCGTGCAATACCGCACGTATCTGATCGAACCCTGCCATATAACCAAACGGCCTATAGTACAAACTGTCAGATCCTGATCCGTGCAATACCGCACGTATCTGATCGGACCTTGCCATATCTCCATACGGCCTCTACAACCTTTCGCCCGAAAGCTGAGTAACTGAATGTGGGGGACTCTAAAGACTCGTCAACACCTTGGTTGTGGATTTAACCACTAGCACGTCAGAGGTATAAGCCAATACGTAACGGGCTACCAGGTATTGACTAAAAGGGATGTCTGTGAGTGAACTCAGCCTGACAACCCTACTGAGCCTGTCAGTGACAATATCCGTACAGTCCGGTCCGTTCTTCTATGAGCATCGCATGGCGGGCCTACGGGGTTGGTAAAAGTCAGACCCCAAAAAGCGGTACAAGTCGTGTCGGAGTGTAGCCCAGAACACCCTGAGATACTACTGGAATACCTACCAGTAAATCTCCTTGCCTCGGCCGAGGGCTTCGTGTAATGGCTCTCCTAGACACAGCACGACCTCACCCCCAATACCGGGAGAGACGAACCCCTGAAGATACGCTCACTGCCTCCATGTGGCTCGGGACTGTACCCAACTAAAACCTGTTTGCACGACTCCTTTGAGCCGTGGTAGGGTAGTAATCAAAGTACAGTGGGAACTCACACGAGACAAATGACGATCCCCAGGTCGATGAACTAACCTGCACACATGTCACCAAGGAACTGCCATCTGACGTCTGGTATATGACCAACTAGCATGTTCCCGGCGAGTCCTGTCCGGTGTACTCATAACCCAATGAGCACCTGTATACATCTTAGGTGATCCAACTGACACCAGTGGCTTGTGAGACCGGCCACCGCCCCTCGTCGGGGTCTCGAATGTATACACTAGTCTACTATAGAGTATCGATGCCCTATCTCGAAACTCCCACGACTAGGGACCATTTAAGGATATGCTTATAGACTCCCAGCTCCCACTTATATGATCGCCCTCATACTGCTGGTGGTCAAGCAAGAATCCTAGGGGCTCTATCAACGTGTAATAGCGACTTGTCAGGTCATCTAAAGCAGTACACGATGATAAAGGTAAACCAGATAGCATACTATCATCTCGAGTAAGACTGTCCTACCGGGATAGGTCCTCCATCAATCATTGCAATCACGTACCTGTGATCCAATAATTGACTCTGAGGGCATTATCTCCAACAACTTTATCCGCATTTCACGAGTCAGGGGTTGACTTTGGCCGTACGGGGTCAGTTGATGACATGTTTCCGTGACGGGGTCATTTGGATGACGTATTTCTGCAACGGGGTTATGTGCTGACGTATTTCCGAGACGGGGTCATCTGGATGATGTATTTCCGAGACGGGGTCATGTGGATGACGTGTTTCCGCGACGGGGTCATGTGGATGACGTATTTCCGCGACGGGGTCATGTGGATGACGTGTTTCCGCGACGGGGTCATGTGCTGACGTGTTTCCGTGATGGGGTCATATGGATGATGTATTTCCGCGACGGGGTCATGTGGATGACGTATTTTCGAGATGGGGTCATGTGGATGACGTATTTCCGAGACGGGATCATTTGAATGACGTGTTTCCGCGACGGGGTCATGTGGATGACGTATTTCCGCGACGGGGTCATGTGGATGACGTGTTTCCGCGACGGGGTCATGTGGATGACGTATTTCCGCGACGGGGTCATGTGGATGACGTGTTTCCGCAACGGGGTCATGTGCTGACATGTTTCCGCGATGGGGTCATGTGGATGACGTCTTTCCGCGACGGGGTCATGTGGATGACGTGTTTCCACGACGGGGTCATGTGGATGACGTGTTTCCGAGACGGGGTCATGTGGATGACGTGTTTCCGAGACGGGGTCATGTTGATAACGTATTTCCGAGACGGGGTCATTTGAATGACGTACTTCCGAGACGGGGTCATGTAGATGACGTGTTTGCGCGATGGGGTCATGTGGATGACGTCGCGTCTGCTGTAGCGAGACGAATGTCGAGGGGGTCTCTAGGTTGCCTGTGAACCGTCGAGATTTAGAACTAGGGACTTTGCCATGGCTCCGCTTTGCTGACGTTGCGTCTGTTGTAATGAGACGAATGTCGAGGTTGTCTCGAGGTTGTTTGTGAACCGTCGAGATTTGGAACTAGGGACTATGCCATGGCTCCACTTTGCTGACGTTGCGTCAGCTGTAACGAGACGAATGTCGAGGTTGTCTTGAGGTTGTCTATGAACCGTCAAGATTTGGAACTAGGAACTTTGCCGTGTCTCCACTTTGCTGACGTTGCGTCTACTGTAACAAGACGAATGTCGAGGGGGTCTCTAGGTTGCCTGTGAACCGTCGAGATTTGGAACTAAGGATTTTTCCTTGGCTCCGCTTTGCTGACGTTGTGTCTGCTGTAATGAGACGAATGTCGAGGTGGTCTCGAGGTTGTCTGTGAACCGTCGAGATTTGGAACTAGGGACTTTGTCGTAGCTCCGCTTGGTGATGTCGCGTCCGAATCCTGCTGGAATGAGGAGGAACGCCGTTGTTGTTCTCTAGGCTGTAGACATGGCCGTAGAGATTCGGAACTAGGGACTTTGCCGTGGCTCCAAGATTGATTGTCGCGTCTAAATCCTGCTAGAATGAGGAGGAACGCTGTCGTGGGTCTCCAGGCTGTAGATGTGGCCGTCGAGACTTGGCTCTCTTTCTGATGGAGCCTAGTGGGATGATATGGTTCCCTTTTTATTTATGCCCCTTGATTGTATACAGGGATCGATGTGATCTCATCTGCAGGGCAAAAGTTTCATTCTTTCATCATTTTTTTTATTTCTTTCTGTGATGCTCTATCATTTCAGCTTTTTATACGTTTTCTTGCTGGAATGGACTCCCTCTGCTTGGTATTCCAGGAAAAGATAGCGATTGCCCAATCATTTCGGCTATTTTTCGTGGTGCCCAATCATTTCGGCTATTTTTTCTTTTTACTCGCTGTTTTTTATTGCGAGTTGTCCAATCATTTCGGCTATTTTGTATGCATATATTTTTACTTGTTGATTTTGTTGCAAGTTTCCCCATCATTTCGGCTATTTCATATGCATTTATGGCTCGCTGAATTTTTATCGCGAATGTGGAACTTGGAATCTGGTGTCAATCTCAGCATCAGCATCGCTACGAATGGAATATTGCCAGGAGCGAATGATCGTTTGCCATGAAAGGGCTTGGAATTTAATACCGATTTAGGCATCAGCATCGCTACCACTGGGACATTGCCAGGAGCGAATCATCATTTGCCTTGAAAGGAGTTGGAATTTGATACCGTTTTAGGCATCAGCATCGCTACCACTGGGATATTGTCATGAGCAAATCATCATTTGCCTCTGTCGATGTCGAACAAAGGTGGCTTAGCAAACAGGGTTAGGATCCCGTTGACTAAGGATTTTTGACTTTACGAGCCGTAAGGGTCTTGTTTCCCCTAATCAGAGCAAAACTCTGTTTTAAAATTCAAAATTTAAAAATTGAAGCAACGTTTCAGATTCAGCGCTAGGCGCGCTGCGCCCCACGTGTCAAATACAGATGCGCTAGCGCCAGGTGCGCTGCGCCCTAAGTAGCGCACCCACAATCAGAGCAAAGCCTGGTTTTAAAATTCAAAAATTAAAAATTAAAACAACGCTTCAGATTCAGCGCTAGGCGCGCTGCGCACCACGTGTCAAACACGGATGCGCTAGCGCCAGGTGCGCTGCGCCCTAGACAGTGCACTATAAGTACGCTAGCTAGGCACGCTGCGCGCCACGTGTTAAACACGGGTGCGCTAGCGCAGGCTGCGCGCCATGGGTCAAACGTAAGTGCGCTAGCGCAAAGTGCGCTGCGCTCTGAGCAGCGCACCACGTGCAAAGCACGGATGCGCCAGCGCTGGAATTAAAAATTCCCCACCGTTAGATCAAAAGATCTAATGATGATAAATCATTAATTAATCAGAATCAAAATTCTGTTATGGAAAGATTTTTCCAATCTTGTTAAAAACAAGAAGATTGCATTCTGTAAAACAGAAACCATAGGATCAAAGATCCAACGGTGGGGAAACATCCCCAAATCAATCAGAGAAAGATCTCTTCAACTGATTTAACAAATCAATTTGCCCTATATAAAGGCCCCAAGACTTCAAGTCTGATAGAGAGAAACCCCCTATAAACTTTGAGAAAACTCAAAAGAAAGAGAGCGAGCTCTTGAAAGAAGATCATTTCTTCAAGGTAAAAAGAATGATTCTTGAACAAAGAGATGAAATTATCTCATTAAAACAGAAGAATTATCTTCTTAAAAGATCATAGATCTACCAAAGACCAAGATCTTTCATAAAAGAGATCAAAAGACCTCATCATAAAAACAAAGAAGTACTTACTTCATTCACAGATCCTTGATCTACAAAGGCAATGCCCTTTCAAAAATAAGAACTGTTGTTCTTGAATCTTGAGGCAAAGCCTCCTTTAAAAAGAACATAAAGTTATTCACGGATCATAAATTTGATCAAATGCGCTTTGCGCTATTGAAAAGTGCCTTGCACTCTTGAACTGCGCTTCTGCGCTCCTTGGACCGACGCTCAGCGCCAAAACGTGCCCCATGTCTACCATATATGCAACTAGCGCTTTGCGCTCTGCGCACTGCGCTCATGGACTGACGCTCAGCGCCAAGCACACCACGTGTCACTCATGTGTGCGCCACTAAATTGAAAGCGCAATGCGCTCATAAACTGGCTCAATGCGCCCATCATCTGGCGCTTAGCGCCAAGCGCAACACATGTCCTTTTCGTGTGCGCTACTTGGCAGAAGCGCAATGCGCTCTTTAATTGGCGCAAAGCGCCTAGCGCGCCACGTGGCGCGCTGTCATAACACACACTGCTTTGATGAATGCTATGCATTCAATACAAGACAAAAAAAATGTCAGGATCCAATGCTCAGTATTATTAAAAGGGCCAAGCCCAAATAAAGGCTCAACATCCCAGAACAATAAAATGTTAAACATTTTAATCTTATTGGACTTAGCCCAATATTGGCCATAAGTCCTCAACTTATATTGAACTGAGCCCATCTGCTCACGAATATTTAACAGATCTCAGTCCCAAACTGGACTATAGATCTTTCAACCAACTCACATCGGTTCGAGGGTACATCTCTTTACTCCTCTGATATTTGTCGTTGTAATCCTTCAACGTCTTCAGAGAGGTAACGGGTCCCGACAACCACACATATTTTTACGGACTGTGGGTTCCTTAAACTCATGGACTACGATGTCCTTAAACTTTATAGACCATGACGTCTTTAAACTACGGACTGTGGGGTCCTTAAACTCATGGACTACGATGTCCTTAAACTTTATAGACTGTGACGTCTTTAAACTACGGACTGTGGGGTCCTTAAACTCATGGACTACGATGTCCCTAACCTCGGACTGTGGGGTCCCTTTAAACCCACGGACTACGATGTCCTTAACCTTGACTGTGGGGTCGTTAAACTCACGGACTATGATGTCCTTAACCTTGGACCACCATGTCCTTAAACTGGTAATCGACCGCAATGTCCCTAAACTAAACAATAGAGCCCAAATGCTCTCTTTTTGGATCTAAATGATCCCGTTAAGTTGATCTTAGTCTAAAATGAGACCAACGTATCCTTAATAAACGTTTAAGTTGATCTTAGTCTCAAATGAGACTAACGTATCCTTAAACTCAACCCCCAAACCCAAATCTAAGAAAATACGGATTTGGACTAATCCACGTCCTACGGGCGACAACCTAAATTAGTCACCGTATACAATCCATGGGCAAGCACAAACAAAACAAACACCCACGACAAGAAGTGACCATCTGAAGAAGGAGAAAGTTGCTACCGCGATGCAGTAGCATAATTAACTGCAGGGGCTTGCGCCTGCAGGGAAGAGCGTCCCCACAATCAAAAACCCCTCGACGAGGGGGAATCTGACGAAGTCTGCTACATCGGACGCATCCGTTTAAACCTTCGATACATGGTGCCATAAATCAACTTGGCATCTTCGGAGAGGTGGACGGATAGCACCAATTAGCATCTGCCCCGAAATTCAGGCAAGACGTTCACCGCGTCTTCGCGCGTCTTTCGGCGGGGAACATGTCTCATAAAGGTGTTTCCCCTACGAGTCGTGAGGCTCTCGTAGGTGCGTTTTCTCCTTAAGAATCGTGAGGATTCTTAAGTGTGTGTTCTCTTATAAGTCATAAGGATCTTACAAGAGTGTTTTCTCCTTGCAAGTCGAGAGGACCTACAAGTGTTTGCTCACCGTGTGGGCATATCCCTAGTCGCTGGTGAGAATTTGTTAGGGAAATATTTATTTGTGCCCGTGGATTGTATACAAGGGTCAATATTGAACCGCTTGTAGGGCAGTCTGGGAAATGTGATGGCTTAAGAACAGGTTCAGATCCCTGTAGCTTAAGGCTTTTGAATCCTATAAGCCGTGAGGGTCTTAAAGGGGAATTCTCCTTACGAGTCGTGAGGATCTCGTAAGTGTGTTTTCTTCTTAAGAATCGTGAGGATTCCTAAGGGTGTTGCTCCCTTGTGAGTCGTAAGGATCTCACGCAGGTATTTTCTCCTTACAGGGTCGAGAAGACCTTGCAAGTACCTTTTAACGAGATTGCGCCCTTTTAGGTTTTCACAAACTCGCCGGTGGTCCTGCTGTTTTTACTCACGGAGCCCTTTCGAGTTTTCATCCGTGCCCATCTCGCTTATGGACGTACCGTTTTTTTTGGCCTTGGGATGCTGTGGTCCGTAGTAGTTTATAGACGTCTCGGTCAGTTGCAAGTTTTAGGATATTGCGGTCCATTGTTAGTTTAGGGACGTTTCGGTCCGTAGTCGTTTTGAGGCGAAGTTTCGCTGGATGCTCTATGAACAAGTAGGTTTCTCCTTGATAGACCTTGTCACATAATCCAAGGATTTTGGCACTGCTCCTGCCTCCAGCTCCTCTATGCTATCTTCTAATGCCGAGTGAGCTTCTTTGTTACTTAGAGACGAATGAGAGATCATGTGGCAACTCGCCGCATAATCTTTGGGTTCCTTTGACGAGTCGTCTCCCTCATCATTTTCATTATCTTCACTTTCAAGGATGTGATTGAGAAATTCTTGAAGCGTAACTGGGGTTCGCGCCTTCTGGTTATATTTCTCTAGCGCGTCAATATGCTTTTGCAGATCAGTGCGTTTGTCGTCAGACTGCGCGAGCTTTTTAGTCTTCTTCTTTTTCTTCAAAGACTTTGACGGCTGGGCATGGGCGTTTTGACTATCATCACCAACTTTCAGCGTTGGGCACGGCTTCAGCATCCCCTCAATAATCTCGGGTTCCAGCGGACTTTTCCACCTGATCGCTAGGCATGCTTGGAGATCCTTCAGCATTCCTTTCGTTTTGGTTGAAAGAGCGACCTCCCACGGAGCTTCTTCTATAAAAGAGCACGATGCCCTTGGCGTGTCCACCTTTTTAGGAGCGTGCGACAGAGGTGGGCTTACTTTCTAATTCTCGGACAGTGCGAATTTGCCTTGTTGGTATTGGTCCTCAATCCAGCCTTTGAAGATGAAGCAATCTTCGATCGAATAGCCTACTGCCCGGTGGTAGGGGCAGTAATTAGGATTGTTGGCCTCACCGGGTTGCAATGGGCGTTTCGAATCCGGCAAGGTGATGAGCCTGTTGCGCACCGCCAGCTCGAACAGTCTCCTCGTTTTATCCCAAGGGAACGAGTAAGGGCGTCTTATCTTTTCCCCAAGAGATCGCTGTCTATCACTTTGGCGATCAGCTGATTTAGGACCACTGGGCTGCTGCTGAGTATTGGCGACGAAGGTCGCTTTCCCTTTCCCTTTTTCGTTTCGAGATTCCAACTTCGAAGAAGACGGTCTATGACCCATCTGATCTATTTGGGCCAGCTTGTCAATCAAGACCTGGAAAGCGGTCGGCTTGAAGAACATCATGAATTGGGAAATGGTCGCCTGCGGATCGAGAGTTCCCACGAATATGCCCACTGCAGGCGCTTCTTCGATGCGTTGTTTGCACTTCGACCATAGATTCCGCCACCATATCGCGTACTGCACCCATGTTTCGCCTGGCTTTACTCTGGCATTAATTAACGCGGTGATCGGGGTGCGCTCACTAGCGCTGGAGAAACGTTGGGTGAACAGCAATTCCATCTCCGTAAAGTTTTGACGGAGTCGTTGGGAGTACCATTCGAACGCCGTCTCCGCCAAGCTGCCGACGAATTGGCGAAGCAGTAGCTTATCATCCCCTCCAGTGTTGCCACAGAGAGCCCTGAACTGAGCAACATGTTGATGGGGATTACCTGTCCCTTTTTACACATGGAATTTAGGAATTGTGTATCCTAGCGGGTACTTTATCTGATTGTACCATCCTAGATATAGTCGCCCAGTTCTGACAACTTGGCCGGTTGCTTCATTCGCTTGATGAGCTCGTATTTGCTGAGCGATGTAATCATCCAGGGCGGCTTTTGAGATAGTCTCCTCCTTGGCTGCTGAACAAGCCGGAAGAGGGTTTGACGTCTCTGCTCGGTCGTCTTCTAGGATAATCGGATGATCTTCAGCCGGAGGATCCGGTTGTATTATCATCCCGACCATGTCTTAGAAGAGAAGCGTCATTCGTTTTATATTGGCCACTTGTTCTGCTGCTTCTCTGTCCTTCTTTTCGAGAACTCTGCGGTGGAAGTCAGCATAGGTTTCCTATTCATGACGCTGCTCTGATGACGCCTCCGGGCTTTCTTTTGGCCCAGTGAGTGCGGCCATTTGTGTTAGCATTTATTGAAGCTTCTGTTGCTGCTCCTGGGCTTTTGTCACGGATCGCGTAAGCGGTCGATGACCTGTGGAGATACAGCTATCCTCTTTTCCGGACGCCATATAGTATGTACCACCATGCCCCAGGCTTGGGGCGTTTAGATTCAGTGTTCTTGCGATTCGCCGCAGACACCGGGATTTTCTCCAGCTTTCTCCTCTTGTGAGCAGTCGAAGTTGAGGGGGCCATTGCAGTGGGCACCCAAGTAGCTGTTGCCTTCTGTGGCTTGACAGGATAGTCCTCTTCTTGCCGAACCTTCATCTTTTTCTGTCGGCGGAGATAGTCTTGATCTACCACGGAGTCCTGGACCTGTCGCCAAACTTTATAAATTTTAGAAGACAGCCGCCGAGGGGGCTACTCCAGCTTCGCCTTCGTGATCTTTTTAACAGGCGGGGGAGACTTTTTTAGTACGGCAGTTGGCGAATTCATGCGCACCCTGTTAAGTAGCTCAAAGCTGTTCCCGGTTGGAATAGCAGCATCAACTTCCACCATTGGAGCTGGCGGAGTCAGTCCAGAAGGAGAGCTGCCCCCAGCTTTCCTCACTCGGCACCAGTGGCGATGTCGAGCATGTCATGCGGCCGGGATCACCTCCGCTGTTGGATCAGCTTTTCCAAGCCCTCTGTTCTGATGAGAGTCTGCTGTTGGCGCCATCCTGTCAAAGACAGATGCTTGCTGAAAGGGAATGGCCAATCTTGAAAAGGCCGATTTTCGTGCATGGGAACGGCCTTGGTTACTTCACCCGGAGTGGGAGCTGAAACGGCTAGTCTTGTGAAGACCGACCCCTTAGCCGGAGAAGCCGCCTTGGTGACTTCAGGAGTAGGAATGGCTATCCGCTTCGGGATAACGCCTTCTGGTATTGCGGGCTTATTTACAGGTCCATTGGAGCTTCGGCCCAGTCTGCTGAAAACTGAGGCGCTTGGTTTGGGTGACCTGTTAAGAGGGGCCGCAGTAGTGGTAAGCCGATCAAAGACCGACTTCTTCTGAGCTTCTTGCAATGGTACATGGGCGTTGAAGCTCATCGGTGGGAGCATGGTCCAGAAGAATAGCCCAGTGGTGGCCTGAATTACCTGTTCCACAGGCATTGTAAAAAAGGAGGCCGCTTGGGGCCCGTAGGTTACTCCTCCAGATGAGGCGGAACGAGAGTTGCAGTTGCAGCTGGAGCAGTTAAAGGCCATTGCTATTCTTTTTCTGCACGGGAGCAAAACCAAATCTTAGTACCTAGAACCCAAGGGCAACCATATTAAACCGCGATTCGTTCGCGAACATGACACACGAAGTGTGGAGTGGAAAGAGGGGGTCCCACCGGGCGTGCCAGAATCTGTTCTCCGCCGAATATAGGGACGAGACCACGTAGGTCTGTCTTGCCTGAATTTCGAGGGCAGATGCTATTAGGTGCTATCCTTCCACCTCTCCGAAGATGCCAAGTTGATTTATGACACCATGTTTCGAAGGTTTAAACGGATGCAGCCGATGTAGCAGATTTCGTCAGATTCCCCCTCGTTGAATGGTTTTTGATTGTGGGGACGTTCTTCCCTGCAGGCGCAAGCCCCTGCAGTTAATTACGCTACCGCATCGCGGTAACTACTTTCTCTTTCTCCAGATGGTCACTTCGTGTTGTGTGTGTTTGTTTTGTTTTTTTGGTTGCCCGTGGATTATATACGGAGACTAATTTATGTTGTCGCCCATAGGGCGTGGATTAGTCCAAATCCGTATTTTCTTAGATTTGGGTTTGGGGTTGGGTTTAAGGATATGTTAGTCTCATTTGAGACTAAGATCAACTTAAACGTATGTTAAGGATACATTAGTCTAATTTCAGACTAAGATCAACTTAACGGGACGTTTAGATCCAACAAAAGAGCATTTGGGCTCTATTGTTTAGTTTAGGGACATTGCGGTCCAAGGTTAGTTTAAGGACATTACGATCCAATGTTAGTTTAAGGACATCTCGGTCCAGTTTAAAGACATCATAGTCTGTAAAGGTTAAGGACATCATAGTCCATGGGTTTAAGGACCCCACAGTCCGAGGTTAAGGACATCATAGTCCATGGGTTTAAGGACCCCACAGTCCGAGGTTAAGGACATCATAGTCCATGGGCTTAAGGACCCCACAGTTCGAGGTTAAGGACATCATACTCCATGGGCTTAAGGACCCCACAGTCCGAGGTTAAGGACATCATAGTCTATGGGTTTAAGACCCCACAGTCCGTAAAGTGTTTAGTTGTCAGGACCCGTCACCTTTCTGAAGACGTTGAAGGATTACAACGATAAATATCAGAGGAGTGAAGAGATGTACCCTTGAACCAATTTTAGTTGGGAGATCTGTAGTTGGATTGATTTCAGGATCGTTAATCTCGTTTGAAATTAGGATCAACTTAAATGTTTGTTAAGGATACGTTAGTCTAATTTTAGACTAAGATCTACTTAACAGGATCATTTAGATCCAACAAAAGAGCATTTGGGCTCTATTGTTTAGTGTAGGTACATTGCGGTCCAAGTTCAGATGCAAACATGGGTTTGGAAATGCACCAGATAGTTATTGGTCATTGGGACCCACCACCTCTCTAAAGACGTTGAAGAATTACCACGACATGTATCAGAGGTATGAAGAGATGTACCCTTGAACCAAAGTTGATTGAAAAGATCTGGGTTTTGCTTTGAATGTCATATGAGATGACCCATTTTGGAAGACAAGAGTGCACTTGAGGTTCAGTCAAAAGAAAGGGGTACTGCCTCTGGAAACTTGGCTAGCTCAAGCTAAGACTGACTTGGATATAGTGTTAAACACTAAAATAGATCCATCTATCACGTGCTCCCACGTGATGATCTTAAAACAGTGTTAAACACTAAGGATGCAGCGCACAAAATAGTGTTAAACACTAAAAAAAGAAGCGCTCACGTGGGGTCACGTGAGGCGTTTGAATGTTGGGCCCAAACCTCCTTTATTTTATTTTCAGAATATGAAGGTAAGTGTTAAACACTTTAGTCTTCACGGCCATCACGTGTGGGCATGTGATGGGTACCCATGCACTGGATATTAAAGGATTTGCTAGGGGTCACGTGGGGACACGTGAGGGCACCCAAAGTCTGTTCTGCCTTTATTTTGAGAAGTTTGTTCAAGAGTCACGTGGGAGCACGTGACCTGATCTCATTCATTCTTTTTTGACCATTGAAGGGAGTCACGTGGACACACGTGATCAGGTTGGATCCTAATTTTATTTAAAGGAATTAAATTCCTATGTATTTGGAAGAATTAAATTCTTTAAACCCAATTCTCCCTCTAAGTTTTGGATCTGCGTGGCAGAATCTCCCCGATGAGAATTAAATTCTCAACTTATGGGGAGATCTGCTTCTACAGATCTTCAACCATGAAGAAGAACTAAGTTCTTATATTAAGGGTTAAACCCTATCTTTGTTGGAGGAATTAAATTCCTATGTGCTTTGTGGAAGAATATAATTCTCTGAAATTAGGTCTTCTCTTAGGATTCAGATCTGCATGGTAGAATCTCCCTAATGAGAATTAAATTCTCAACTTGTGGGGAGATCTGCATCTGCATACCTTCAACCAAATGAAGAACTAAGTTCTTATGCAGAAGAGGTAAACTCTTAGTTTGAGAATTCAATTCTCTTATAGGGTTATGAGAAGTTATAGAATGATCTCTTTCTCTCCCTTACCTAGGGTTTCTTTCTTTTTCTGAAGAGATCTTCTTTCTCTATGGAGATTTAAATTCTCTTCTTTTCTCTCTCTGTTGTTGTATATCCTTTTTTCTCTCTCTTCTTAGCTCCTATTTATAGGAGAAAGAAAAGAATCAGTTTGTTTAATCAATCTTTCATTGAAAGATTTTGATTGATTTTGTAACCAACATGATCTTTTAGATCACTCGGTGAATTTTATTCACCATTGGATTTTAATCCAAAAGATATTTTATCTGTTATCCCTGATAAATTTCAGGGAAATATCTCCTTGTATAGAATCTTTCTATAGATTGGTGATTTTTAATCACCATTGGATTTTTAATCCAACGGTGCTCCACTTTACAGAACGCAATTTTTTTGTTTGGAATGATCTAGGGAAATATTAGGGTTTTTTTATTTCCCTTAATTAGAATTTAATTCTATTAGTTCAGAAGGCTTAAAAGTCCATCACGTGTTGGCACGTGACCCCACTGATCGATCATTTAATTAGAATTTAATTCTATCAGTTTAAAGATCTTAGGAACCCATCACGTGTTGGCACGTGATGCCCTATTTGGGGTTTTATTTCCATTAACTCAGAGAGTTTTTAAGACCTCGTCACGTGGTGGCACGCGACCCACAGATTAAGCATTTAACCAGAATTTAATTCTGTTATTTTGAAGAACTTAGGAACGTATCACGTGTCAGCACGTGACCCTTGGTCACGTGTGAGCACGTGATGCTCCATTGGGGTTTTTCCTCGTTGTTTTATTGTACTTCGGTGGGCTTAAAGGCCTATTACGTGTGGGCACGTGACGTCATTTGATTAGGATTCAATTCTTATCATTTCAGAGTCCTCAGGAAGCCATCACGTGTCGGCATGTGACCCTTGGTCACGTGTGCGCACGTGATGCCCCATTGGGGTTTTTCCTTGTATTTTATGAGGGAAAACCCTCCTCTGTCCTACTTTGAGCGCGACAGTCCTCAGGGCATGGTCTAGATATTTTTTATTAATGTAGGTTCATGCGCATGCACGTTTGCGATTTGTGGGGGGCCTAGGAAGGGTGATGAAATCCCCATCTAATCTGAATTTGGGCCATTGCCCTTTAAAGTCCGTTTTTAAAATATGCAAAAACAACACGAAAATCAAAACACGCAAAAAGATTTTTGAGCGGCGATATTTTGCAAAGAATCCTACAGAAAAATATATTATTGGATTTCAGAGCAGAGAGAAGAATATGAGGAAGATACCAAAGGAGTTTAGGGACCAAACTCTACTAAGCCATCTCCCTTCCGCCGCCAAAACCACGCTTAAGCCGCGGTTCCGCCGCGCAATGTAGGGATCTTTTGAAAATTTTTCTACAGTGGTCTCCTTTGCTCCTCTGGTCCTCTCTGAAAGTCTCTGTATCTCAAATTCCCCATTCAAGTGACTTCAGATTCCCTCGCAAAAAAAATTTGCACAATAATTGTTTAATATGCAAGATGTGGTTTTGATTTTTATTTTATGGATCCGATAATAATTCAACCCGAATAGCAAGGAAAAAAATTACGCACGTATCCTTGGCAACGACGCCATTTGATTGATCGTGAAAGAGTGTTTTTGTAGTTAACCGTAATCAATAATGGTGTCGCGTGTAGCTACGGGTCATCTGCAGGGATGCGTGGAACTTTTAATCTTACTTTAGATGAGTTGATTAGAAAGATAGAGAATAGTTTTAAGATCTGGTTTAAATACGAATATAGATTTTATAGGGAAAAGACTTGTAGGGTTCTTAGGATTTAGTAGTTGACGGATGACTAATAAAGATGACTCTTTTTATCTTTTGATAGATTTAAAACTAGATAGATAGTGGTGAATGAGAATTAGGGTTCTTGGAAAAAACTAGGGTTTCCCCACTATTGACCCTTGTCCCATCATTGATCTCTATTCATGTCTAGCTCTTAACAAAACAATTGTTAATCTGATCTCAAATCGCGGTCGAGACTATCAATAATTTAGTAGCGCGCCCGATAAGGATGTTAACATTTATTTTGCTAAAGTTTATAAACTTTATAAGATGTAAAAGGAGTTAAAATATTTTCTCATCCATTTTTCTACCCTAATCCTATGAACCCTAGCAAGCTAGGAATTATCCACGCATGTTTGGAGAAGAAGAAGAAAGGATAGAGAAGGCAATCATAATGCAGAAATTAAATGCGGAAAGTAAATGCGAAATAATGACAAATGATCTACCTTTATTAATCAACGTTACAAGTACAAATCCTTCGAATTTAGATTACAAGAGGAAGAAGTTGCTCTCGATCTCTGCCTCGTAGGAAGTATTTGCTCCGTCGATATTCGCGTCACTCTATCACATCGAATCGCGGACCTGTCGTGGATTTCTTGTTCGTTGACGGTGTTTGCTTCGTGTTAAAGGTGATAGATTTTAATTTTAGCCCTCGGTCCTTTATATAGCCATAGAAGCAGAAACCCTAGATGCTATATGTGAGGGTTTGTTGATACGATCCTACCCAAAAAATCCTAACTCCTAAGTCCACTATCTTACCGCGGATCCGCCGCATACAGGGGTGTTTGGCCACAGATTGGCGACGGTTTGGTGGGATCTCGTTTCCAAAATTCTTCAGTTTCTATGTGTTGACACGTGAAGATTGTTGTGATGTCAGGATTCTTAAAATATTCCTCTGAGTCTCTGATATTTGTGATTTTACGATTTTATTAATCTTCATCGGCAGATTTTATTCCCGACATCTCGAACATATCGATCTCCAGACCTGAGCTAAATCTGCACAATATCTCAATTCAGAGTATTAGTAATATTTGTTATATTTTGAGATATTATCTTAACCATGATATTATATCTTTTAAGAATACTGATTAGAATATTTGATATGATATGCATATTTTAATTACCAAAATATTATATAAATATTATATGCATATATTTTCCTTCATAATGTTAAATATAATGTAGAAACATATGTTAATAAATATTTTACAGATAAATCCCCATATGTTCTATATTTATAATAAACACTTTTATATATTTAAGAAAATTAAGGAAAATGTTATATCAAATTTGCAATATTTTCGACTGAACATATCTCTTTTTCAAAACACCGTTGCCCCAGTTTCAAAAACTACGATTCGTATTATTTAAACTATAACCGTATGGTTCATGTGTAGTTACATATTTATATCGTTCATGTTTACGCTGTATTATTTCCTCGCGACATACGTACTATGTTCCCGGTACTTATCTTTATATTGCTTTGTCTGCTATGACACACGCACCATTACCGATGATGCGCATGTTGCACGTACACAGATTTGCTGGCTCACACACTCATCATCGGTAATTGCAATGCCGCTCACACATTAAAACTGCTATATCCCCGTATTATTTTTAAACTGTAGAATTATAGTTATTGTTTAGTACTTATTACCGCACATGCTAGTTTAGATATTGCACTTCCTTACCTGGTTACACGACATGTTTACATGAAAACACTTGCAATACTTTACAGTACTATTCTGTGCTTGCATTTATTGTACCTTTATGGTTACATACATATGAGATTCTATTTTTATGAGATCTCTGGATTTGAGAACCGCAGATACATTCTTAAAAGTCTTACGATTGTTTTAAAACGCGGTTTCTCTTGATATGATATTTCGATGTCCACCATGAGTTTTCTCGGTTCTGAGTTATGTGTATACCCGATTCGAGGAGAGATGAGGAACCGTCTGCGGGTACATGGTGGACCCGGTACGGTACCCCGGATCAAGAAAATCGTACAAAGAGACGTTGATCCCGGCAGGGGAGCACTACCGACCAGTGATAGTTTGGGCTCGACGGATATCCGGAGGATACCGACCGGAGTCGTGTGATCAGATGGATATGAGGGCCGATCCGATAAGACGACGTCCGAGATATGAGGATTTATGTGTCGACACTGTACACGAGTTTTTATGATATTTTCGAGTTTCGATGCTGGATACTCAGGTTTTATGATGATTTGATGCGTCGTTGATGGACAGACATTGAATGATACACATGCATACATGCATATAACTCAGATGAATTGATACTATATACTGTTACTCGCATGACCTTGTTATCATTACACATATGTATACACGATCACCCTAGATACCACGATATTACTTTTATATTACAGTATGACCTAGAAGATCGTTATACATTCAATTTCTACCTGCTGATATTTTCTACTCACGAGTTGGCAACTCACCCCCATCGTGCCACAGTTATCTTGCAGGATCGACCGCTCAGATCAGTAGCGGCTTGCTGGCACACAGCTTGCTTCTGGGTATTTTGCATTGGTAGGTGTGGTACACTTTGGATCGTGACCACCTTTGTATATATTTATTCTGTTGTATCAAGTTAAAAACTCTATTGACCAGACTATATAAATTTGGTAGACCTAAACACCAAACTTGTATATTCTTTGAAACTTAGAGCGAGATGAGTGTTTTGTTCTTTATTTGAGCTTGATGATGTCTTGGTTTTCTTTATTCTCTTTCTGTGATAGCCTTGGGGCGTCGTATATACTTATTGCGTGGTTATGATTCCGCCAATTGGCGAAGAGCTAGCTCCCGCTTGGGGATGCCTGTATTATTGCTATGATGTATTGGTTTTGGATCAAAATTTATAAGGGAGGTGCTGACCAAATTTCAAATGATGAAAATGCTTTCAAATATAGTATACAACCCACTTGCATTTTCATATAATATTACTTATACCGTTAAAAGAAGAATTTGAATTCATTATGCCGATATTACAAAACTGAAAGTCTACCCTAGCACCACAATGAGGTCCAAGTGACATCAAGCATGCCAAATTCAAATTTTTATAGGTGCTAAGGTAGACTAAACAAGATTTTTAGCTAGTTGATCAGGGTTTAAAGTTTGATATCAACGATAACTATAAGAAAGTGAAGATGGTTATACCCTCGTAGATCAAGTCCTTCACATCACATGCTCCATGTAGTAGTCCCACGACTTCACTAGGATCCACTTGAGGCTTTGGACGAGCTTCCTCCGATGACCTTCGTGTCGAAGATAATCCACGCGAAGTCCCTCCAACTCAAGCTACCTCTACACTAAACTCTTTAGCATAGTAAACACGCTACACTCGATCGCTAGTCAAGTAAAGGATGATGAAGTAGGGGATGTTAAAGCTCACAGGTTTGTGTTCAAGCTTCCTGTTTCATATCACATGTGAGGGTTGAAGCTTGAACCATGACATTAAGGAAGAAGTAGAAGCTAGAGAACAAAATGGGAGCAACTCAAGAAAATGGCTAAGTGTCGAATGAGCAAGTGAGAATGGCAACTCTTAACCCCTCACTAATTCAAGCATGGAATTCTTGCAATATTAAATTGCAACCATGCTTGAATAGTGAGTCAAGATGATTAAACAATAAATAAAGCCCATGCTTGCAACCATGCTCCCAAAGTCTTCCATTTTCCACCTTATTTTCCATTTTTCTCAAAAATAGAAATCATGCCATGCTACATATATATATTTATATATATAATAAATATATATTAATACATATAAGAAAATATTTAGTGAGCTAATGATATTAGTTAAGATATAATTATATCACATATAATATATATCACATTATTAAATCAACACTTGATTTAATAATCCGGTTATATCACATATGACCGACCAATATCATTTATCTGAGTATCACATTATCAAATCAGCACTTGATTCGATAATCTAGTTATATCACATATAACCTAACTTGATAACAGATAACTGCCAGATTACAATACGGTATCACATACACTGATACATGTATTTAATCAGGCCCATACACATATCGCATATGTGTCTTCATTTCGTCTGAACCAGGGAACTTCTGTGTGGGACTCTAAAGACTCGTCAATACGCCAGCAGTAGGTGATGATCACATCAGTTACCCACAAGCCGTCAGCGGTACTAGCTGGACGTAACGGCTACCCGGGTATTGAGCGATATGAAGATCAACAAGCAAGCCTGTTCATACTCTCCAGGAAGCCTATCAGTAACACTACCGTACAGTTCAGTCTCTTCGTCTGATATGTCGCATATCATGCCTAGGAGTGGTAAACGTCAAACCCCAGTAACGTGATAAGTCATGCCGATGTCTGGCCTATAACGGTTCGAGAAACTACTGATAGCTCTTATCAGTAATTCTCAGCAGCAGCCCTGGCCAGAGACTTCCAGTTATAGCCAATCGAGTATAGCGCGACATCAACCCCTAATACCGGGAGAGACGAAACCCCTCCTATCACTCATTACCTCCATGTGACTCGGGACTGTATCCAAAATCCACCTATTTTCACAACTTCTCTTGAGCGTGGTAGGGAGGAAATCAAAGGACAGTAGGAGCCACACAAGACTTTATGACGATCTGGGATCTACAGACTAACCTGTACTAGTGTCACCAGAAGACTGCTATCTGACGATAGGTATACTGCCAACTAGGAGTCTTCGGCGAGTCCGTTCGGTTTACCCATTCTCTAATGAGCACCTATATACAATCTTTGATGTCACACACCAATGGTTATGGGATCAACCATCGCTCTCTAAGGGACAAAAAACGTACACACTAGTATATTCTGGAATATCGATGCCCTAGTCTCGATATTCTCTTGACTAGGAACTGATTAAAGGATGTACTTTTGGACCACCCTGGCCCCACTAGTATGATCTCATCATAATCCTGGTAGTCAAGTACATATCCTAAGGAATTTATCAACATGTAAAAGACAAACAGTATAAATGCCAGTTTACATGTTAAGATAAAGGCAACTTGATAGCATACTATTATTTTGAGCAAGAAAGTCCTCTATATATATGTCCAAGCATCCACTATATCAACAATAATGGCCTCTAGGGCATACATATTCCTAACAATCTCCCACTTGTACTAAGGTCAGGTGTTGTAGTATCTCATACCCAACGTCCCAAAAGTCTCTCGAATAGCATATGGGGAATGGCCTCGGTGAGTGGATCCGCTGTGTTATTCTCTGTGTCAACTCTCCTAACCTTGATCTCCCGGAGATCAGCTATCTCTTTGATCAGATGATGTTGTCTAAGAATATGTTTGGATCGCTGACGGGACCGGGGTTCCTAGGCCAAAGCCACAGCTCCATTGTCATCACAATACATAGGTATTAGATTCCCAATGGTAGGAACCAAGTTCATCATATGAACTTATTCATCCAGACAACCTCTATGGCAGGATCGTTGGTAGCGATGTAATTAGCCTCTATCAACGAGTCTGCTACGGTATATAGCTTGGAACCCTTCCAACATACCGTCCCTCCACTGAGGGTAAAGACAAAACCCAAGACTGACTTTCAGTCGTCCTTATCACTTTGGAAGTTTGAATCGGTAAAGGACTCCATCCGGAATTCACCGTTACCATACACCAAGAACATCTCTTTAGTACTTCTCAAGCACTTAAGAATGTTCTTCATAGTTTTCCAGTGGTTTTCCCCAAGATCTGTTCGATACTTACTCACTACACCTACATGATTGACCCGTCTGCCAGAGCATAGGGCATTCCTTGCATGCGAGCCCTCTCCAAATCAATATCGAGAGACATCTCTTTGGAGAGAGTGATTCCTGAACAAGCGGATACATTACCACGCTTAGAATCATCCATACTAAACCCCTTTAGTATGGTGTCTATGTACCTGAATTAGGACAATCCCAAATCCAATTAGGTTTATCTCTATAGATCTATATCCCCTGGATGTAGGAGGCATCGGTTAGATCTTTCATGGAGAACTTGTGTGATAAGAGGAGCTTGACCAAGTGTAGTATAGGAACATCATTTCCTATCAAAAGTATGTTATTCACGTACAATACGAGGAAGACAACCATACTCCCTACGACCTTCTTATATATACATGGTTCATCTACCCTTTTGATGAAGTCAAACTCTTTGACAGCTTCATCAAATCAAACATTCCATCTCCACGATGCCTGCTTTAATCCATAGATGGATTTAAGCAACTTGCACATTCTTCCGCTGCTCCCACTATCTACGAAGCTCTCTGGTAGTGCCATATACACGCTCTCTTCTAAAACACCATTTAGAAAAGCGGTCTTGACATCCATCTGATGGATTTCGTAGTCATGGTATGCAGCAATGGCAAGTAGGATCCTGATGGACTTAAGTATAGCGACATAAGAAAAGGTTTCATCATAGTCGACACCAGGTCGTAGATGAAAACCTTTTGCTACAAGTCTAGCTTTGAAAGTCATAACTTTTCCATCTACACCAAATTATATTTCTCAAATATCCTCTTGCTCCCGATGGGCTTTACCCCTTCAGGAGCAACATTCAAAGTCAACGCTTTGCTGTTGTACATGGATTCCATCTCAGATCGCATAGCATCCAGCCATTTCACATAGTCTCCACTTGTGATGGCCTGCTCGAAACTAGTTGGGTCATCATCTCCATGATGCAATCCTCGCTCCCACAGTCTATGAGAAAATCATAGTATCTCTCGGGTGGATGAGGAACCCAACAAGATCTGCAGAGTGGCTGCGGTTCGTTGGGGACTATTGAATCCTCCGGTTCCAGCAAATCGTCGGTAATAGTTTGTGTTGCTGGAACTTCTTCCAGTTCTACCTCATTGCCACTAATTTCTTTCACAAGAAATTCTTTTTCTAAAAAGGTGGCATGTCGAGAAACAAAACAACTTTTTTTCCTCGGTGTGGTAGAAGATATACCCTCGCGAATGTTTGGGATATCCTACAAACTTGCACAGAACTGACCTTGCCTCAAGTTTGTCCGGATTTCGCTTTTCAACATAGGCCGGAAAACCCCATATCTTAACTAGTTTAAGAGATGGTCTTTTCCCATTACATATCTCATATGGAGTGGTAGGCAACAGATTTGGTCGGAACTCTATTCAATAGGTATGCAGCTATCTTAAGTGCATATCCCCAAAAGGAAATAGGTAACTCAGCAGTATTCATCATAGAGCGCATCATATCTCATAGGGTGCGATTCCTCCACCCTGATATACCGTTGTGTTGTGGTGTATATGGAGGAGTAACCTGAGAGAGAATCTCATTCTCTTTTAAATAGTCCCGGAATTCTGTGCTCAAGTATTCTCCTTCCCGATCATATCGAAGGATTTGAATACCTTTACCCATATGGTTCTCAACTTCGTACTTATATTCCTTGAAATTCTCAAAAGATTCAGATTTGTCTTTCAACAAGAACACATGTCTGTATCTTGAGAGAACATCGGTGAATGTAATAAAGTACGCGGAACCATCCCTGGCATATGTAGACATAGGACCGCATATATCACTATGTATCTGTCAAAGAGTTCAGTAGCTCTTTCTCCATTTCCAGTAAACGGAGATTTAACCACCTTGGTCTTTGAGACATGAATGACAAGTTTAATAAGATGTAAATTCGAACGGATTCAAATATGCATCCTTATGGAACTTTAGCTAGTCTTGTTTCATCGATATGACCCAGTCTATAATGCCATAAGAAGACTTCGTTCATTTCTGAACTGCTCCTCTTGTGTGTGTTCTGTACGTTTAGAACTGTAGTTTGATTCGGAACGTGTACACTGTTATACAACATACCTTACCCAATCAACACTTGATTTCGGAAAATATTCACAATATTATTGGTAAGAAATAACAGTCGCTCAGAATCATTGTATTACCAGTTGGTAACACTAGGTGATATTTGCCAACTGCTTTGACTGCAACAATTGCACCATCTCTACTACTAGAGACATATCACCATTTCCCAGTTCTCTACCTTTCTATAGCCCATGTAACAAATTACATGTGTGGGATCCTGATCCGGTATCCAATATTCAGAATGTAGAGGTAACTGAGAAACGGTTATTGGTAACGAACACACCCGAAGACAATGCATCAACATGCTTATTCTTCGTTTGGGTGGCGTGGGAATCCGAATATTCCCATATTCCTTACTTAGACTTATGACAATCATAAGATAGAGCAGAACCTAGCCCGGTATAATAAATAGGTTCGATCAATACATCCATATTATTATCTTGATTAAGGCATGTCATTGGTCGCTATCAGGAGAGAGAGAAGGATAATCACTTTGTGTGCGGTCTTTACAGGATTAAATTGGTTATTTTATCTAATCAGGATGGCTCCCACTGTTTTTATCAAATCTTCCTTCAAACCCTAAAAGGTAAGATTAGCCGGGATTAATTACACGCTATAGGTTCGTCAATCGTTCGGCCAGGCAGGTATTGGTACTCCGAGGGAGGTTCTCTGTGCTTTCGCACGGACCTAATTAAAATAAATCTCGTTTCCCTATAGGCATAACCCTATTGACACCTTTCTAGACACCTACTGGATTAGCTAATTGCAAAGTGCAAAACTCTCCCAGGAGTAAGTCTTACTCGCAATGGGTATCGGGATCCAACTATCATATAGAAGGTATGCAATCTCATTGCAAATTTCAACACTTGAAATTCCCGATAATGTTTTTACCCCTAACGTCCTATGACCTTAACGCAGGCCAACAAACCATAGGGCGTTAGTCAAGTTCAACCCGTTCATTTCTTGATTGAATTAAACCCACCCGCATGACCCATGACGTAGGCCAATAAAGTCGCACGACTACCCTAATCCAATCGCATCACATGCTGCAGATAAGCACTAATTCAGCTACCGCACACTACGCCTTGACGCAGGCCAACAAACGTGGCACGAATAGTAAAATAGCACTTATCTGAAATGACGGAGGGCTACACAAGTTTTTAAGAAAACTATGAGCGTAATAAATTCGAAATCGTTGTAGAATCTAATGATTTTGAAAAAGAGTGTTTTTTAGGCTTTTGCTAGTTTCGCTAAAGAGGTCACTCCCGGTGAAGGGATCTCGGCTCTTTCCTCATCGAATGAGGTACAGGATATTCATCAAGGAATACCACTATGCAAAGCAAAAACTAGAGAAGCAAACAAAAAAAAATCAAGTAAGTTGTAGCATTTGCTAGTTTCGCTAAAGAGGTCACTCCCGGAATATCCTAGAGTTAGGAGACCTGGTCTCAACTCCTTGAGATTGTCTCCCACTGGACTCTTGAACCCAGTTACTTGTGCCCCCCCCCCCCGCGCCTTGGGTCTATCATAATGCGGAAAAGTAAATAATATACATCAATGACGACATCATCCTCAACCCGGAAGTGTCCCAATAAAAGAATATTACATACAAATTTCTACATGAATGAAAATTGAAAAACTCTCATCTCACATAAAACCCCTGGTTATTCAATCACGACGATCCAATAAAACATATCAGCAACACATAATATCACATAACATCAACGTAAGTAAATACGCGTATCCCAAATTCCGTTGACATATAGCAACGAGATTTGGGATACCCCACGTATTACACTTACGGTCACAGAAAAGAAATATAAAACTGCAATAATTAGAATCCGCATATCCTTAGACATCATAAACCCGGAATATCTCATATTCCGAATTTCATGCCTAACCCTATAAACCCGCATTTTAGTCTCATATCAAAAACTCTTTTCAATAATTTAGTCGGGTGATTCAACAAGATTCCCGCCTACCCGATCGAATACGTGTCAGAAATAATAGTAGATGGCCGCACCCTCGATGTCGTCGACCAAGTGCACTTTGGCGGGACACCGTGGCCGTGAGCACCCGAGTGGATGTTATTGGCAATGGGGTTCTCCTACAGTCACTTGGTTAGGACAATAGGGTGTGGCTACCTAGTACAGTTATTCGGCGAGTATTCGCGTACGATACACGATTGCGACGGAGTTTCGATCCGAATCGAAATTTCGTGGCAATCGATCTACCGAGACTAAAATGCTAGATTTATAATCATTAATTAGTTTTCACAAAACCAATTAAATATGGATCCTCACTGCTGCATCCATATCAAACTAAAACCCGAAACGACGTAACAATTACGACTACGAAACACTCTGTATTAGTCCCAATAGAACTGTTAACATCACATGCAAACTGGGCTAATCAAACAATAGCTGAAACCCCAAAATCAATCTACCGGAACACCAAAAAAATTTCAATGCCAGACAACATCATAAAACCGGCCAGCCCGGTTTTCTGGGGTATTTCGCCGGGTGAAATGTTCTGGTTTGGCCTTGAATTTTTCCAGTATTCAAGTTGCATCACATGCAACATTCTGCAGTTGCTTAAAAAAAATTTACAGAACTTAAAAAATTCGACAGAAACTTGATTTTGGGTTCGGGTGTTTCGGAGTTTTTCGGTTTCGTGATTCTAATTACATCGTCTAATCTTCTAGTTTTGTCTCTGATACCATGAAAGTCTGCCCTAGCACCACAACGAGGTCCAAGTAACATCAAGTATGCCAAATTCAAATTTTTATAGGTGCTAAGCTAGACTAAACAAGATCTTTAGCTAGTTGATTATGGTTTAAAGTTTGATATCAACGAAAACTATAAGAAAGTGAAGATGGTTATACCCTCGTAGATCGAGTCCTTCACTTCACATGCTCCGTGTAGTAGTCCCGCGACTCCACTAGGCTCCACTTGAGGCTTTGGACGAGCTTCCTCCGATGTCCTTCGTGCCGAAAATGATCCACGCGAAGTTCCTCCAACTCAAGCTACCTCTACACTAAACTCTTTAGCGTAGTAAACACGCTACACTCGATCGCTAGTCAAGTGTAGAATGATGAAGTAGGGGATGTTAAAGTTCACAAGATTGTGTTCAAGCTTCATGGTTCTCATCATATGTGATGGTTGAAGCTTGAACCATGACATTAAGGAAGAAGAAGAAGAAGTTAGAGAGCAAAATGTGAGCAACTCAAGAAAATGGCTAAGTGTTGGATGAGCAAGTGAGAATGGAAACTCTTGACCCCTCACTAATTCAAGTATGGAATTCTTGCAATATTAAATTGCAACCATGCTTGAATAGTGAGTCAATATGATTAAATAATGAATAAAGCCCATGCTTGCAACCATGCTCCCGAAGTCTTCCATTTTCCACCTTATTTTCTATTTTTCTCAAAAATAGAAATCATGCCATGCTACATATATATATTTATATATATCATAAATATATATTAATACATATAAGAAAATATTTAGTGGGCTAATGATATTAGTTAAGATATAATTATATCACATATAATATATATCACATTATTAAATCAACACTTGATTTAATAATCCGGTTATATCACATATGACCGACCAATATCATTTATCTGGGTATCACATTATCAAATCAGCACTTGATTCGATAATCTGGTTATATCACATATAACCTAATTTGATAACAGATAACTGCCAGATTACAATACGGTATCACATACACGTATTTAATCAGGCCCACACACATATCACATATGTGTCCTACTTCATTTCGCCTGAACCAGGGAACTTATGTGTGGGATTCTAAAGAATCGTCAATATGCCAATAGTAGGTGATGATCACATCAGTCACCCACAAGCCGTCAACGGTACCAGCTGGATGTAACGGCTACCCGGGTATTGAGCGATATGAAGATCAACAAGCAAGCCTGTCCATACTCTCTATAAAGCCTATCAGTAACGCTGCCGTACAGTCCAGTCTCTTCATCTGATATGTCGCATATCATGTCTAGGGGTGGTAAACGTCAGACCCCAGTAACATGATAAGTCATGCCGATGTCTGGCCTATAACGGTTCGAGAAACTACTGATAACTCTTATCAGTAATTCTCAGCAGCAGCCCTGGCCAGGGACTTCCAGTTATAGCCAATCGAGTATAGCGCAACATCAACCCCCAATACCGGGAGAGATAAAACCCTTCCTATCGCTCATTGCCTCCATGTGACTCGTGACTGTACCCAAAATCTACCTGTTTGCACAGCTCCTCTTGAGCGTGGTAGGGAGGAAATCAAATCACAGTGGGAGCCACACAAGACTCTATGACGATCTCGGGTCTACAGACTAACCTGTACCAGTGTCACCAGAGGACTGCTATCTGACGATAGGTATACTACCAACTAGGAGTCATCGGCGAGTCCGTTCAGTGTACCCATTCTCTAATGAGCACCTGTGTACAATCTTTGATGTCACAAACCAATGGTTGTGGGATCAACCATCGCCCTCTAAGGGACAAGAAACGTACACACTAGTCTACTCTGGAATATCGATGCCCTAGTCTCGATATTCCCTCGACTAGGAACTGGTTAAAGGATATACTTTTGGACCACCCTGGCCCCACTAGTATGATCTCATCATAATCCTGGTAGTCAAGTACATATCCTAAGGGCTTTATCAACATGTAAGAGACAGACAATATAAATACCAGTCTACATGTTAAGATTCTACATGTTAAGATAAAGGCAACCTGATAGCATACTATCATGCCGAGTAAGAAAGTCCTCTCTATATATGTTCAAGCATCCACTATATCAACAATAATGGCCTCTAGGTCATACATATTCCTAACAAAAACCGCGCCTCCATTATTTTCCGAAAAAAGTTTAGATTTCTGGGCTTCGGCTTACTTGGGTTACGGTGGGATTCTATAGACTTCACGTGATTTAAGTATTGGTCACATGCCAATTTCGGGTCATGACAGGTGGTCAATCTTTACTTCAACGCTTCAAAAGCTAACGCAACTCTCTCCGTCCATACGAACGGTATTTCTTTTCGTGTTAGCTTTGTCAACGGTTCTGCTATTTAAGCGAAGTTCTCTACATACTTTCTATAATATCCGGCAAGCTCAAGAAAACTTCCGATCTCTCATGCATTCTTTGGAATTGGCCAATCATGAACTGCTGCAATCTTTTCAGGGTCAGCGGCAATTCCATCTCCGGATAGAACATGACCCAAGAACTTCACTTCTTTGAGCTAAAATTCGCACTTGCTCATCATAGCATATAGCCTTTCTTGTCTCAACGTTTGCAGTGCGATTCTCAAGTGTTCTGCATGCTCTTCTTTGCTCCTCGAATAGACCAGAATATCATCAATAAAAACCACTACGAACTGGTCCAGGTACGGTAAAAATATTCAGTTCATCAAGTCCATAAATATTGCCGGTGCGTTAGTAACTCCAAATGGCATCACTAAGTACTCGTAATGCCCATATCGAGTTCGGAACGCTGTTTTGCAAATATCTTCTGATTTCACCCGAACTTGATGATATCTGGATCGCAAATCCAATTTCGAGAATACCCTCGTACCATTGAGTTGATCGAATAATTCGCCGATGCGAGAGATTGGGTACTTGTTCTTAATAGTCACCCGATTTAATTCTCGATAAACAATGCACATCCTCCGCGTGCCATCCTTCTTCTTGACTAGAAGAACTAGAGCTCCCCATGGTGAACCGCTGCTATGATCCAGCCCTTCTCAAGCAATTCAGCAACATGTTTCTATACCTCTTCTAGTTCCACTGGTGCCATTGGATAATAAGCCTTTGAAATCGGCGCTGCTCTAGGAATAAGATCAATCGCAAACTCCACATCTCGTTTTGGCTGTAAACCCGAGATGTCTTCGAACACATCCATAAACTTCCGAACTACTGCTGGCGTTTCCTCCTTGTTTACTTCCATCGACGAAAGAACGACACTTTTCGGCCTAGCCTTAAATTCGACTGGCCCGACCGATCTGCTACCTCCCGAAAATATAAACTCCGGATGTCCGGAAATCTGGAAAATCACTTTTTTTGCCCTACAATCGATGTGAGCGTGTAAAGTGCCAAGAAAGTCCATTCCCAAGACAACATCATAGCTGCCAGTATCAATTACTTTGAAATCCGCGAATAACTCCCGTCAGCAAATAACAATCGAACAATCCTTGCACTCACTACTAGATCTAATTTTCCCATTCCCAGTGTGTATGTCCCAGCAACCAGACAGGGCCGCGTGTGGAATAGAGTGTGCACTAATAAATTTGGACGGTATGAAGCAATGGGATGCACCAGAATCGAATAATACCAATGCGGGAAAATTATAAATGAGTAGGATACCTGAAACAATTTCGTCTGAAACCTTGACCTCCTCGGCCATCCAAGTGAAGGCCCGTGCTTGGTTAGACCCCTGAGTAATCTGCTTCTGCTGTGCTCTCGAAGCATCACCCTTCAACTGAACTCTCAATAGACAAGTATATATTCGATGATCAGTAGCTCCGCAAATCAGACACTGCCCAATCCTCATCCGGCACTCTCTCCGGAAATGACCCGGTCGTTGGCAGTAGTCACAAAACACACTTCTTTTCTGATCGGATACAACGGGCTTCTTCATGGGTACAATGCTTCTCTTGTTTACCGGAATGCTTCTGCGTGCAGGAGCTTGGCTTGGCGTAAATGCCAGTTTCCGCACTACAACTTCTTGCCGTAGATTACTTTTTGCTTTCACCGATAAACTCTGCTGCTCGCCGTCTGCCTTGAGAACTTAGAAGAAGGTGGTCAATCCCAGAGATATAATGTGTCTCTGAATCTCCACATCCAAGCTATGCATAAACCTACGTGCCTTATATGCCTCGTTAGCTACCAAAGGCCCCGCAAATCGACTGAGCCAAGTCCACTCAGCCGCGCGTGCATTAACGGATCCGCCATTCTGCTTCAAGCTAATAAACTTCTCTTCCATTTCTTCCCGAGCAGATTGCGAAAAGAACTTCTCCAAGAAACTCCGCGAAAATGTTGGCCAACTGATCGGTTTGGTCAGGCGGGTCTCCTCTACGAGCGTAATCTACCAATTTTATGCGTACTGCATCCACCCTTTTCTCATCTGGAATCTGTGCGGCGGCGAGCAGGTTCTCTGTGTCAACTAGACACTGCTCCGCTGGCAATGGCTCTTCCAATCCTGTAAAATTGAACGGACCGAGCTTTCTAAAGTCCGCCACGGTGCCCACATGCTGTGCTGGCCTGGGTGCTACTGCAACTACGGACTGCTGGACTGTCCGCAGATCTCCTGAAAAGCCTCGGCCTGCCACTGATTTGGCTCAGGTTGCCACTTTTGGTTTTCAAGCATACCACGTACAACACCAAGCAATGCGGCGTCATCAACACGCCTCTGGTATGACCGCAAATCCTTATCTGCCATGATTATGAAGCCAAGACACTGAAGAGGATTAGCAACGGTAAATAGGATTCAATAAACGAGATAGCTATAGATTCAAGACTGGCAAGATAATAATGCGGCAGGACATATTCCTAATTCCAGGTTTTCTGGTTAGCATATTAGGTTTAATACCCAATTACAAAAGAACCAAACCCGAGTAACCCTAAATCCTAGGGCTCTGATACTAAACAAACCCTGTCGCGCCCCGCTTCCTAAGGTACATAAACTACGGCACGTAACAGAGCCAAACATGCTACCTGTGGTTAGGAATCATCCCTCCACAGTCACATTACGGCTGTCTATCGGATATCAAGAACAGAAAAATAAAATCTAGCTAGTACATGTCCATCTGCCACAGTAAACAAAATCAAGAAAATGCATAAAACGGAAACGAATCAAGATCCAATAAACAATATCTGAATCATATCCCAATATGGGCTCACATCAATAAACAAAACTACGGAAATAAATAAACTAAACATCTGTAACAATACACGTTCAACTTCTCATTACTCGGCTTGGTTGCTAAAATACGCTTGATCTGCCAGCGATAAAGGTAGAGGAACTGGGCCATGCAAAACCTAGACGTCGGTGCGTCATAATAACAGTGATGACCAGGATATAATGATATGATTAAATATGAATATAAATAAATAACACAGATATGAAACAGTGAGCTATGTGTATGTATGGGTATGTGATTTGTATCCTAAATCTGTGCTTCTAGGTTATCTATTATAAAAGTCTTTAAAATCAGTTAATATAATCCTCATCGTAATCCAACGGTATATATCCTGTTCATTCCCCACGGGACCACGGTAACAGTATTTATTCCGTAACGCCTGGAAAAACAGCAAACAAGTATTTATTCCGTAACGCCCGGAAAAACGGCAAACAAGTATTTATTCCGTAACACCTAGAAAAACGGCAAACAATGATTTATTCCGTAACGCTGGGAAAAACGACAAACAATAATAATATTCTCTTGAGTTACGTTTCGGTTACATTCTTGATTTCCCCTTTTCCCCCAGGTTTGTGTTCAAGGCAGGCATTAACGATATGAATCTAATGGCAACACAGGATAAAGTAGGTACAGTTCCCGTCTATACAGACAACAAGTTACGTCCGTCAGGACAATATGTCAGGATTGTTGGCATTAGCAATAAGATCCAAGTAACAAATCAGGTAGTGTATCGTGAATATGTCATGTACTGTATATTGACCAAATAGATACCCAATGTGAAACTGTAATCAATATCGGAACACGATAAACAAAACTGATGCTAGGATGCATATGTATCTATCTGTAATAACCATTATATATCCATTATCATGCATGATGCAAACTAGATAACATGTTGTACCGATATAGTAGTATAATGATATCATAATGTTCCGGCATGCAACTAGATAAACGATTATCGGTACGGATACGAATGGATACCGTAAAACTGTAAATCTGTAATATTTGCTGAATAATAAAACACATGCACTATTCTTATTCATATAGATATTGATATAATAACATAGCATATTGCAAGTTAAAACTTGCCTGATCGAATCACACATCGAGATACGGATGCTACGTCCGACGTCGGAATAACGTCGCGATACAAACTTACACGCGCAGGACTAGACCTGTTTGAGCAGTGACATTACGTGGTGACTAGGCTGGACGACGACGGTGACTGGATCGTCCGGATCATCGGTGACACGCGCAATTTCGGTGAGCGATCGGAGACTCAAGAAACGCAAGAAAGAACTGAAGAAGAGTGGGTGTTGTTATGTTGGGTTCTGGGGTGGTGAGAATAGAGGCAAGATGACGGCGACGATGGCTGACGGTGACATGGCTGTGTCAGCAAGGCGGCTATGGGTTCTTGGGTTGTGATCGAGGTCGGGGATGTCGTGGAGTTGGCAGTGGTGGTCTGGGGTGTCGGGAGGGGAGAGGGAGGTGAAGGCGGGGGTGATGGTGCTGGTGACGGTGAGGTCTCCGGCGAGGGGTTGGGGATTTCTTGAGTTACTATCACGGGTGCAGGGTTGCTGCAGGGTTGGGAAGGAGGAGGTGGAGGTGTGCTCGGGAATGGAGAAAGGGAGAGGAGGTGGAGGTAGTGAGGGTGGTGAGGATGAGCTCGAGGTGAGGTCGGCGGTGATGACGGGAGCTAGGGTTTGTTCGCGGCGTAGAAGAAGAACGAGGAAAGAGAGAAAGGTTTTGTTTTAATATTAGGTTTTTTAAAAATTACATATATATAATTATAATTAGAGAGAGACAGAGGGGATAGAGGGAGAGACATAGAAATGCTGAGGGATTAGAGAGAGAGAGAATATGATAATTAGTTTTATATATATATATAATTACTCGGATTTCTTCTAAAAATCTAGTTTTTAAATATAGAGAATATACATACAAGTTAAAACCATAATACGATACCCGGTCAATAAAAATGCATACCCCCCAGTACGGATCTTCGTAAATATACGTAGTGATCCAAACGAGTCTGTTTTAGCAATTAGGATATGGACATGATGTATGGATGCAACCACATGATATGGGGTACGATAACATGCCATGCTAGATATCAAAATATATTATTTGGTTATTATTTGTATTATTTGAAAGATATGCATATACAAAATATATCATATATGTGTGTATAGAATCTAGATGTGCATGGATCTTCGCTACTAGCAAATATATGCCGTAATCTTGAACCATGATGGGTTTCAAACATGCGGGTCGGGTCGGACCACAGTTATCAAATGCATTATCCACACCCAAAAGCAATTATAATAAAGAAATCAGTCGCAAGATTTGAAAATACCCCAAATAAAATATAGTATAACAGTGCTAGGGTGTTACAACCTCCATGGCGGTAAGAAGGGCGCAATGCCGCGGGACCTGTAGGAGACAAGAACCGCATTAGGATCTAAGACAGGGGAAAAAACACTTGGAGAAATTTTTGGAAAAATTACCGACCTGAACGGCCTCCTAAGCTATCGCCACCACTTGGGCCTTCATGGTGCCTCGGGGAATCTTCGCCCCTTCCGCCTTCTCCATGTCCGCCAATAAGCTATCGGCCACAGAGAGCCCCGAGGGCACCTCAATACAGAAGTCGCTCTCCTGCACCTGTATCCCGGCAGGGGGTGGCCGAAAAACCACCCATTTCTGCCTTTTGAGCGGGGATTCAGAAGAGGGCGGAACCTCCGTCCTAGCTCAGGGCGCCGGATCTTGCGCATGCTTCTGTCCTCCTCCGCGGCGCTCCTCCAGAACGGAAGGGGTGGCGGAAACCTTGGACGAAGGGGTCGGCCAAAGAGCCGCGCTCGGTGCGGGTCGGGACGAGCTCGCACCACCATCCTTCCTTCCCTGGGCCTTGGCGGCTATAATCTTCAAACAATCCATTGGCTCTGCGAGAGACACATGACAGAAAGATCAGTTACCAAAAACAACAAAATTAAGATAAAAACATGCTAAGTCTAAATAGGTCGGCGAAGCCTTGCCCCCAAAGCGTGCGGGACTAAGTTCCGCCCAGCTCAAAGCCTGCTCGGAAAGCAAGACATCGGCTCGTTGGATCAGTTCCCACCGCGACACCACCCTCGCCTCTGAGGCATCGACTGTCTAACCCTAGGGCAATCGGCCCTATGCCACCTGATGGGCACGGGTCACTCCTCACCCTTCGGAGGCCCAACGAAGACAAACTTTTCTTTCTATTCGTGAATGGAGGAAGGGACAACCATTACCCCAGACCCGGCCACCCTACCCTTGTGTTTCTTGAAAGAAATGTACACCCAACTCGGTTCATCCTTGCTGGTACCGGGGAGATTTTTATAAAAAAAAAAGAAGAGGAGAAGGCTCAAATCGAAAGGGGTCCGATCAATTTTCAACTGGACCAGAAACCCGAGGAGAATTCTCCACGAACTCGACGCTAGCTAGCCCGGAGCGAGGCGGAAACAATGGAGCACGACGCAAACCTCCGGACGAGAAGGCCAAACACATCCCTGCCGGAAACGCTTCCAAGTACAGAGTAATCTCATTACCCTGCACCTGGTCTACTCGCTCGCCCTCCCTATCCAAACAAAGTGAATAGCCAGGGAGAATGTGGAAGCGAGCCCGGATATCGGAAAGCTCGTCCAAGCGGTTCAAAACTGAGGGCACATCGCGGGTATTTCCGATGCACGCCTTAGGGGCCTTTTTCGCCCCCCGACGACGTAGGACAAGGGAGTCATTTCCCCCGGGGGGCGAGCCTGACGCAGAAGACAAAGAGGAAGAGGAAGAAGAACTCACTCGGCTATCGAAAGCCAAGGTAGAAGAAGACCCACTGGACTCGGCTTCAGAAGCTGAAGTCTCATACCCGACTCGACCCCAATTACATCAATAGATATTTCGGAGGAAGACATCTAACCTGATTCAAGGAAGGATTGGCCGAAAAATGTATTTTTAGGCTGATGATCCGACCTAAGCAAATGTGCGCCGGGAAATCTTCAGACGGCAAAAGACGACTAGGGCAAAGTACCTGCCAAGAGATGCCGTCCCCTATTTATACACTCGGTGAGAAAGCATCTAACTACCCAAATACATTCCCGTCGAAATGAAGCGTCATACCCAACGGCCATAAGGACTCCGCGTGGCGACCAGCCATTGGCACCTCCCACTCACTCGGATTCAAATGACCCCCCCCCCCCCGCATCTCGCTACCCTGTGGCGGATACGTGGCATGAAGCCTAACAGACCAAGCAAGCGAAACGACACCCCCTTTAAAACACAATCATTTCGCTGATTCGCTGATGTTACTAAAGATACGCGTGGGAATGGAGGCGCTTCGTGAATCTCCATGTGGACCCAAGAGTCCAAGAAGCGTAGCCGCCAAACGTCGCATCATTCTCGGACAACCCATTACGGAGAATCCTCGGCTGAATCATAAAAACCATACAGGCCACTCTCGACCCGGCCCATAAATAGGTCAGAGCGAGAGTGGGAGGCTAGTGATGAGACTCATAAGTGGGAATTTCCCAGATCACGACACGTGGCAGATGACATGTCGTCCCCGTAAGCCCGCTAGATTCCTCGGGGGCTACGAAACTGAAGTAAGTATGATACCTTCGGGACTTTCCTCGGGACCTCGTCTCGGAGGTTGTACCCAACCTTTTTGAGACCTCCCCGGAGTATCTCCCCTGCACGCCTAACAACCAGCCAACGGCTCGCCCCCGAGATCCTATAGTCGAGCCTTCACGGCCTCCTTGCTCGTCTCCGGGCTGATACAGAGCTGAGTTTCCTCGGCCTCCTCGCTCGTCTTCGAGATGTTGCCGAGCTTAGCTTCCTCGGCTTCCCTGTTCAATCGGGAGCACGCAACCTAAGCACCCCCGTAATGTCTCCGTGTATCTCGCCACTACGAGATCTCCGCCGCTCCACGTCCCGCATCCCACGCTAACGTATCTTGCCATTAATCGGCATATCTCGCTATTAATGGGCGCATCCTGCCATCAACGCGAACAAAACGCAGGTGCGTAACGGACAGCGAGAATCTAGCATCGGCTCGCTCCATACGACCGATATATAAACCCCTCTTACAGACGACTCAGGTATGTCAAACTCAATCCAACACGCCGCTATTCTGCCTTAATATTTTTCGGTACTTACTTGATCGTCGAAGGGTCCTACGGTGGTTTCCCACCCCGGGACTTCCATTGCAGGTAGCTCGGCGTCAACAACATCCAACAACCCATCGAGATTCACACATTCAACCCTCACACCCAATCTCAACCGTTCAGCCCACTGGCAGTAGAATCAATGGAGGACAACATTTGAGAGAGATTCCGACCTCCATCAGGTGTATATATTTAGTAGAAAGACTCATTTGAGTATAATTGGTGACACATGACCTGCTAAGAAGGGAGCGAGTCAGAAAAGCCGATAAAACCTGGCCACCAGTTCGAATATTTCGTTTAACTGTTTGGGTAAAACACATTGTGAATTCGCAGGGTTTTGCGGGGATTTTAGGTAAAGCTTTAAGGTTCAAGCCAAGTATAAAGAAGATGTCAAATTCCCGTCCGAGGGGCCCAACTGAATCCTTGTAATAATATTAACTGTTACTTCTCTTGGATTGAATACGTTGCGTTGGATTAGTATATTTTAGCTTATTTGGTTCAAACTAATATTACCACCAACTAAATCCTTGTAATAATAAGTTGTGCTGGATTAGTATATTTTAGCTTAATTAGAATCAATCCTAGGATGAAGGTCCAGACGGTACCTATAGAAATTGGAGAAATAGTCTTACATACTGGTGCGTACAATTGCATTCATGTTCATGTGTGGTGGGCAGGTGGAGGGGGGTGTATGGGGGCGGGGGAGGGGGTGTTTGAATTTTAAAATTTTAAATTGCACTAGTGATGTAGCTAACTTAAAACGAAAGAAAGATGTGATTGAAAAATAAATTTTCTCATCTTTTGGAATTCTTTTACTCAAAAAAAGAGAAGCCATCAATTGATGGCATAATACATTTTTGGAGTTTGTGTTATAAGCATAAACATTTGTATGATTGCATCACGTTGTGGGCTACAACCGAAAAAAAGATTGCATAGTTATGTTTTTGGGCTATTGCTCAAAAAAAATAAAAAAATAAAAAATTGTGTATTCATATTTTGTGCTTTATACAATAACCGAAATAAGATATAAGGCTTTTTCTGATATATATCCTGTGAAGTCTTTTCTATTTTGATAAATCTTCCATTATTCATGAATATTCATCAAATCCCCCCAGCCCAATACCCTCCCCCAAAAAAAGTCTTTAAATTCGAAAACCCCGCAAACTCGTTAAAAATGCCGTTAAGTTTGATAAAGAAGGCTAATATAACAAAAATGCCCATATTTACACTGTATTTATTCTCAAAGTCTTTAGACCCGAAAAAACGTCTTTATGGTTTTACATGTAACATACTGAGAAAACGAGCAAATCAAGTTATGATCCTTATATATGTGTAATGTTTCAATTACTCTGTATGAAATTGTTCTTTGAATCTCCGAATAATTTTATTATAGTTTGGCTGAGTTGGAATTTTTTTTATTTTTCAGTTTGCTGGGTTAAATTGGTGTTAGGCTTGGCTCAAGAGCTAGAGTGAAGAGAAAATAAAATTAGAGAGAAAACAAGAATGGGGCATAAGAGAAGAAAAGGAGGTGGGTGGGAGAAGACCAAAAGTAAAAGAAGCTAGGGTTTTTTGATTTGGGATAACAAAAGGAGTTTGGTGGGAGAAGACAAAAATAAAAGAAGCAAGGGTTTTGATTTGGGATTTGATGAAGAAGATGAATGTATGGGCAAGATAAGATTCGATAATTAAAATATTTAAATAAATATGCCAAGTTAACAACAAACTCGACAGTTTAGGCAGCGTTTGAAAAATCTTAGAGAATTTTGAGGGGCGCGAAGAATATCCAAAAAATAATAGGGTGTGTTTCAAAATATGTAAGAGTTTAGAGCGGGATATCAAGAAAACCCTTGATTTATTGGTCTCTGTTTATATGCTTTTTCTATGAGAGGAGCAGGGGGCTTGGATCCATGGACCCCAAGTTGGACAGCCTCAAGCCTTTTCTACCCTTAACGAAACAATCCCCGCCCTTCTCACCTGTGCTAACCAGGATCCCCTTAGCCCTTTTTCCATGTTATTTAAATTACGCGGTCAATATTAGTGTAAAACAGGAAAGCTCATGGTTGTGTGGGGTTAGAAGAAAATCCAAAACCTGGGATTTACAGAGCACAACACAAGGAAACCACCGGATCCTAATCCCCTTCTACGGACCAGGATCGCATTTTTTTCGCTGCTATGTAAATCCGACGACCCATTTCAATGTACCCATTAGTGAGCGGGGTTCGAAGAGGAATCCGAAGGCTAGGAACCTAAAGGATAGAAACTGATGATGCTCTATATTGGAGCACGCAATTAGATCGTGACTCGAGCATAGGTGACGTGTCCCAAGACTCAGAAGAAAGGGCCCACAGAGGCCGACCAGGCCACCTTTGTACCCGACCTGCAAGCGCAAGCTGGCCCTCCTCGGCCCCTCAGCTCGCCCCGAGCTGCCACAGGACCAAGACTTCTCGGCCCTCTTGCTCGTCTCCGAGCTCTCCAGCCGAGGCCGTATTCCTCGGTCCCTCCGACCGACCAACTCCACCACTCACAGGCATAACCGCCGCTCCGCAAATCTCGCCACGCGCAGATTCTCCGCCAACAACGTCCCACGTTCCACGCCATCACGATCCCCATCAATGGGCGATCCGCTCTTTACGCGAGCGTGACGTCGGGAGCGTAACTGCCGGCGAGATTCTCGCGCCTGCTGCTGCGTGCTGCCGCCGCTATATAAACCCCCATCATAGAGGGGTCAAGTAAGCCATTTTTTGACACTTTTATGCCGTTATTCTGCTCGGATCTCATCACTAACTTGAGCGTCAGAAGGTCCTTGGTGGTACCAAACCATCCCGGGACTTCTTTGCAGGTACTCGGCAACAACTCTCTCACCTCACATTTTTCTCCAAAAGCCCATTGAGACCCACGCGCGAAGAAAGATAATCAACTAAGTCCACCGCGAGATCAACGGAAGACAACATCTGACGGAGGCCCGAAAAGGAGTTCCATCAGAAACAAAACCTTCCTCTCTCACAGGAGGAGGATCCCTTTCTCCATTATCCATGTTTATCCAAATCTAACCGTCCATACTAGTGTAAGAAAAATAATGCCCATGATTCTGAGGAGTGTTGTGAGAGGGTTAGAAGAGAATCCAAAACCCTGGGTGTACAGAGCACGACACAGGCAAACCACCTGATCCCAATCCCGTTTTAGGAACCAGGATTACACCGTTTTTTCGCTGCTATGCAAATCTGACCAATCATATTAATATACCCATTGTTGAGTGGGGTTCGAAGAGTACCGAAGAAAAGGATTTTCAAAGGATCCAATTTGCAGAGCAGGGTACAAAATCAGAGCAGGGATCCTAATCCCCTTCTTGATCCAAATGCTCAGGTGATTTTGATTTCGTTAGGGTTTTTGAGGATTCCTTTTTCTTGCATTTTATGTCTGGGTGAAATCAGTTGAATCAAGCACCCATCTTTTAAGAAGGCTTGGATTTTCTTTATAAAAAAAACTATTATATAATGTAATTAAGGTATACAAATCAATCAAAAGTATACAAATTTGTGAGGAAAGAGATCCAAGAATCATCGCCAACAATGTACATACAAGAAACACATCTGCAAAAGATGAGAAATTGCTCAAATTTCTCATCAAAGCAGTTTCCGAGCTTCACAACGATCGGTCGATTTTTTTCTTCATGTCACCAATAATCATTGCATGAGCATTTCCCGCCTCTAAACCGATGAAATCGGACGCCGTCTCTGAGAAAAATCTCTCTCCACGTAATCCCCGACGCATACTTAGCCACTATGTGACAGTCACTGCACACCCTCGTGTTCGTTATAACCCTAATCGCCGCGTTTTACTACTATTGATCAATCCGTGCGTTATCGCCAATTTCTCGGTATGTGCCAACAACAATTTCTCCTTCTCAAACTCGTAGACATTTTTCACAATGCAGCTAGTATCGGGCACATATCCTAATTTCCTCATTTCGGAGATCAACTGATGCAATTCGAAGTAGACCTCTCCGACTTCTGCACGCTGTTTCCCTTCCACGGAGAAAACATGCATGTTTTCGCCGGTTTGGATCCAGCTCCATCCTGCTTTGCTCTTCAGCCCCGCCTCATTCATTGCTATTCTCAAATTCCCAAAATCATCCCATCGGTTCTCGTACGGGTACAAACTCATCATCAAGAGATAGTTTGCCGAGTTATATGGCTCTAACTTGAACAAATATTTAGCTGCTATCTCTGCAATCACTAGATTTCTATGAATTCTACTAGCGTTAAGTAAAGCGCCCCACAAGCTCGCATTGGACTTTAACGGCATGTCTTGTATGAAATCGAATGCCTCGTCGAGGTAACCTCCTCGAACGAGGAGATCGACCATTGAAGTGTAATGCTCTAGCCTTGGAGTCACTCCATATTTATGTTTCATTTCATCAAAGTACTTCCATCCTTCATTTATTAAACCTGAGTGCCTGCAACTCGATAAAAGAGCGGTAAAAGTTATTCCATCGGGTTTTACTCCTAACCTACACATCTCCTCGAAAATAGTTTTTGCTTCCTTTGCTTGGCCATAAATTGCAAGACCCAATATCATAGCGTTAAATGAGGCTAGATTCTTGATTTCCATCTTTATCAAAGGCCCGGTGAGCGTTTTGCAAATTACCGGATTTGGAGTACATATCGATTAGTGCCGTGGTGACGTATATATCTCTATAGAAGCCTTTCCGTATTGCAAAGCAATGTATCTCGGCTCCTTTGTTTAGTACCGCGAGGCTTGCACAAACTCGAAGAACAGTAGCCAAAGTAGCTGAATTGGGCTCGATCCCTTCTTTTTGCATCTCGGTTAAAAAGTAAAGAGAGTCGTCGTAATTCTCATTTTGAGAGCATCCTAAGATTAGAGCAGTCCACGATACTACATTTGGCTTTAGCTCGATTTCTCTTAGTCGACCAATTAGAACTAAAGCTTGTGGCTTTGGCCCCACATCGAGTAACCTGAAATCAAACCATTCCATGTAGTCAAGTTAGTCTCAAAGCCTTCACCCTCCATTTTCTTCAAAAGTTCGAGTGCTTCATCAAGAAAGCCGTTATAGGCGTATCCCGAGATTAATCGAGTTCCATGTTACTACATTTTTGTTTTTCATCGAACCGAAGAATGTTCGAGCGCAAGACAAATTGCCGCATTTTAAGTACATGTCTACGAGCGAAGTCCCTACGTATACGTTCGATGCAACGCCGTGTCTCATCGCATATCAATGTATTTCTTTTCCGAATCCGACTAAATTAGTCTCGATTATCGATCGAAGAACGCTCGTGATGGTGCTAGAATTCGGCCTCAGACCCTTAACCTGCATTTTTCTGAATAATTCAAAGGCTTTATCGCTGCATCCATGAAGCAAATGGCCTGAGATCAAACAATTCCAAGTTATCAAGTCCGGTTCGATCCCGGAAGAGACCATGACATCGAAAAGCTCCATTGCTTCAACTAGGAAGCCATTGAGTGAGCAACAAGATATTATAGAGTTCCAAGATACTAGATTCGGACTTGCCGTCGATTCGAACACTCTTTTCACCAAATCAACCAAAACGTTCTTTGAGTACATGGTGATCAATGAGTTACTCACTCACAAATCCGATGCGAGCCCTGACCTAATAACATGCCCATGCATTTCTGATGATGCTCACAAGTGGGAACTTCCCAGATCATGACACGTGGCTGATGACGTGTCATGGGGCTTACACAAACAGGGCAAGCACCATGTGTTGGAGGCTCTTCCCGGGCTATCGTCCCAGGGTATATCCCGACCTTTTATGGATGCCTGAGCATCCCTATGCCCGCCTTACAAATAACCATCGGCTCGCGTCCGAGCCCTCCTACACGCTGAGCTTCCTCAGCCCTCTCTGCTCGCTTCCGAGCTATCACAGAACCGATCTTCCTCGGCCTCCCGCTCGTCTTCGATCCATCCGCCGAGCTAAGCCTTCCCGGTTCAACCGAGCAACCAAGGACGCAGAGCCCAAGCGCCTCCGCCATGACTCTGTGTATCTCTCCAAAAGCGAGATATCCGCTACCCCATATCCCGCGTTCCACGCCGCTGTATCCCCGCATTAACGAGCGTATCTCTTCATTAATAGAGAGATCCCGTCATTCACGCAGGCATAACGCCAGGGGAATAACGGCCGGCGAAGATCTTGCGCCAGCTCGCTCCAAGCGACCACTATAAAAACCCCTCTCTCAGACGACTCAGGTAACGCAATTTTAACCCAATAAACCGATACTCTGCTCAAATATCTCGGCTAACTTGATCGTCGAAGGGTCTATGGTGGTACAACTATCCCGGGACTTCTTTTGCAGGTAGCTCGGCTTCACCTCGAATCAAGCCCATTGAGATCCACACGTTCAGGGAAACGACCCCCTATACTAATCTCAGCCGTTCATCCACGCTCGCGACAAATCGACGGAGGACAACATCTGAAGGAGATCCTAACCTTCATCAGTTGGCGCCGTCTGTGAGAAACCGAAAATTCCACTCATCGAAAGTTGACTTCTGATCTCGAACTCATGGCGAGTGAACACCGTGATGATCCAAGCACAAGCCGCTGTCTTCCCTACAATGGAGGTGCGGACAGATCCACTCCTCCCCCTAGCGTCGTTCACACCCTCTCTGCACGGATCAACAGGCTCGCATCCATCGTGGATGACCTTGTCTGCATCCAAACGGTGGGACAAGCCCCCCAGGTCACCGTTCCCCCTTCCCGGGATCATGACCTCCGCAGAGAAGGAGACGTTACTACCCACGCTAGCACCACTGAACAGTGTCTTGCTATCTCCGGCGGCCACAGGTCCCTCGCGGTGACCGATTCAATGACCCGTTGGGCGCCTCACAGCTCCACGCCGAGGTCTCGTGAAAGAGCTTCCCGCCCCGAGGCCCATCGCGCTCCCGTCCCTCCTGAGGAGGTGTTGGTCAGCTCGCCTGCTCCCAGGCATAGCTGGCACTCTCTCCCTCGACGGGGTTGCGCGGGCGGCACTCGCCGCGATGACTTGAGAATGACCTTGCCAGGGGACTTGAGGAACCTGATAGAACGGACCCGGAGCCGCAGCTAGGCGCAGGCTGCCAGCGGGAAAGGCCATAACTCCGACTTTGACGAATCCTCGGGGTACCACGACCGTATCGACGCTCTCGAAAATAAAATCGAGGGTATACATCAGGAGGGTCATCCTTCAAACGAAAGGGCCAGGTATGCCGCCGACATGCTTACGAAGCTCTTCACTAAAGAGCTGCTCGCTGTCCGCGTCTCATCCAGAAACAATCCTCCAAAAGTGGCCTTCTTTGACGGGAAGTCCGACCCGAAAAACTATCTGGACATGTTTATGGCGGGCATGAGCTTTCAAGACAACTCTGACGCTGCCCAATGCCGAGCTTTCCCCGCCACTCTCATCCGGGCTGGACAAGACTGGTTCTGAGGACTCACATTATGCTCCATCTCTACCTTTGATGAGTTGGCCGCCCAGTTCCTCGGACATTTCGTCAGGAACAAACTACAGAAGCGGATCGTCGATTACCTCTTCACTATAAAGAGCGGGGACAAGGAATCCTTTAAATGATACATCATTTGCTTCTACAACGCTCTTCTTGAGGTTCCCGAGCACAGGGACAAGACTGTAATCACAGCTTTGAGGTCAGGTCTTAGGCACAAGGAGTGGCTCCGCTCCTTTGCATTGGCACAACCTAGGACCATGGCCGAGGTAAAAACGTGGACCGAGAGGGAAATCCAACTCGAGTCCGAAGTATACGCAAACCTACCCCGGGGTGATCAGGCCGACCAAAAGAAGAGAGGCAGAGAAGAGAAGAAGAAGGTCGACCGGCCAAAGCGATACTCCCCGAAGTTCCAGGAGTATACTCCGCTCAACATCTCTCAGACTGAGCTGTTGGAGGAAGCGAAGGGCAAGGGATTCTTCAAGCTCCCTCCGGTCACCAATAGAGCGGCCAAACGGACTCGAGGCCCGTACCGCGCCTTTCATAGGTCGCAGGGACACCTGATTGAGAACTGTAAACAGCTCCACGACTACATTGAGGAGTTGATTCGCTCGAGCCACCTGGCAAAGTACCTGCGGGAAAAGCGACAGGCAGACCGGGAGCAAGAAAACCACCCCCCTCCCGGTGAATTAACGATTGGCCAAATCATGGTCATCTCTTCGGGGGGTGCACATGGAGCCGGCGAGATTCGCCGCCTCCTACCAGTCGATGGAACCAACGACCAGCCCCGGAAGAAAAACAAAGCAGCCGAGTCCATCACCTTCACTGATGAAGACCTCCACGGGATATCCTTTCCTCACAACGACTCCCTCGTGATCACGGCACGAGTCCACCGCTACGAGGTCTAAAGGATACCGATCGACTCAGGAATCTCGGCGGACATCATTTTCTATGACTACTTCCTGCGTATGGGGCTCGGCCCGTTAGACCTGCGGCCAACCACACACATTCTGTCGGGGTTTACTAACCACTCCATCCCGGCAGAGGGAGTGGTTACCTTCCTCCTTAACATTGGGGAGGCGGGCTGTACGAGAATCGTACCGGTGGAGTTCATCGTCGCCAGGATCCCCTCGTTGTATAATATCCTCCTGGGACGTCCGGCGCTTGTTACGACCCGAAATTGGCACGCGACGGCCCTGATACTACGTAACGCCTAAAGACGTAACGTAGCAAAAGAAAGCCAAAACCCAGAAATCTAAACCAAGAAAATACGGAAAAGATAAAAAAAAAGTATTTGAAACATTTGAAATCGCAACCCAAATTTTTTAAAAGTCCTACTTTCTTTCTTTAAAATTTTGGCAACACCCCCTTTTGTAAAAACTAGCCAAGATGAATACAACACAAATATACGACGCCGTAGCGAAGAAATAAAGACCATAGAGAGAAAGCTGTATATAAAAGATAACAAATCCACAAATAATATACAATATCATCCTCACCAAGTCTCTAAGTCAACAACATAATAGTAGATGGAAAGTATAAGATACAACGAATGTACAATATGAAATATAGATAATCATCCAACCCACCTAAGCAAAATAGTATACTGTGAGCCGATGCGGTATCTGTAGCAAAAGATGATAGCTGAATAGCCTGCCTCGACTACTCTGGGGAACAACCTGTAACACCCGTGGCACAACGGGGGTGAGTTGCCAACTCGTGAATAGTAGATAACATATGCAGGTAATCGCAGGAATGTACGTACAGCATAAATCTAAGATATGCGATTACAGTAATAACATGTCATATGAATGCAGAATAATGGAAAGTACACTAGCAGGTACAATCAATATGTGAAGCAATAGTAACATGACAGTAGTATGCAATAACCATGCAATAGGAATATGAGAATGCAAATATGCAGCAATCATGAAGGGTACACTAACAAGTACTCCTAATACATGGAACAGTGCATAAGTGAAAATGTATGAGGTATGGAGTGAAATATGTCATCCCACGGAATCCTGTCATCGTGGTAGGATCACAATCCATCAAGACACTCAAATCCCAATTCCTCAAATCAGCCCCCAAGTTGGGCTCTCATATCATATAAGTCTCACATCTCCCAAATGTACAATATCGAGTAATCTCCTATATCCCGAATGTACAAATCAGTAGTCTCATTCATATGGTATCCAATCTCAATGAATCACCTGATATCCCAAGTCAAAATCTCAAGTAAGATTCTAGCATCCTAAATATATATATATATATGCAGAAATAAATATGATGGGGTCAATACACATATATTAGCGTCCTATTCCACTAATATTGGTGTAAGGGTATATATAAAAACGGCTAAATCCCCTGTTATATATACAAAGGTGTTGAAAGAAATATCATGAAAACAATGTGCCAAGTATCGACACAGAAATCCTGATCTATCAGATGCCGTCACCAAGACTAGCATCCTGATAAGTACGTATCATACGCTATCCCGAAAGCACGAGTGCCTAGCTCTGACCCTCGCCTTTCGACGTATGCATACGTGCATGACTCCCAACGGTATCTCCATGATCCCCGCCGAGTCATTGGTACTGTCACCGGTAGGTACTCGCCCGCCTCCAGGCTCAATCGGCAAAGTCCATCGATCATCTTGCCGAGGGGAACCATACCGGGCCCCACCATGTACTCTCATATGGCATCCACACCTCGTATGGAGTATATAATCAGAACCGATAAATCTCATGGTGGCTGCGCAGATATCATATCAAGGAAACCGGGTTTTTCAATGTATGCATAATTTCATGAACTCCCGTGGTTCCCAAATCCAGAAAACATCATGTAAAATCTAAATAAACAATGCGCAAATCCAGGAATAAATATATGCGATATATCTGAAACGCGAGCATATAAATGAGAATATGTAGCTGAAACCAGATGTATGCGAAATCAATAAGGTACAGCTGAGTATAGGTGTCTACCTATAAGTAAAAGATGTCGTGTACCCCCCTGGGTATTAGTAGAATATGTAGGATACCCCCCAGGGTATAAGTAAAATATGTGCAAGGTATACATGTACCTGTATCGCAAGGTGTATATGTACCTATCACTAATAGTAAGATACACTATATGTATATCGATAAGATAGATGTCATGTATGATAAGTAATATAGTATCTATAAGGGGTTTGTGTGTGACATGGCAATTATTGATGGTGTGTGTGTAGCATACAATCCGTGCTCGTGCAACATGAACCGTCAATAATATGTGCAGTGCCCTACGGCTACTAGTCACAGTACAACTATATCTAAGTAAATAGGGTAAAGGCGCAATTCTAACAATGACGTAGAATATGCGACAAGTATTAGAATCCTAGCCCAGACGCATAACGCCATGCAGGCGATTCCCCTGTAGATGTTAAATCTACTCACCTACGCTCCACGCTAGGTGAATCCTACCATTTGTTCTCCCCTGCAGCAGTGTCCGTAGTCCCCGCCTGCAAAGCTGCAATTTAGACATGGAAATCATATATAAGCCAAATATCCCGCAAAACGCGACATCGAACCCAAACGAGAAACTCGCGTCGCGAACTAAACGCGCGTGTGCACGATACGCTAAAACGTGTGTATACGCGTCTAAAACTACCGCGACACGCCGCGACACGCTGGATCGCAGAACCCACTCACGTATCGCGCGTATCGCGCAAACACAACGGACATGCAAAACGATATTTGATCCCAGATTTTCCTATGGGTCAAATCTTGCAAAACTATGCATGCCAAAACACTAGATAGCACAGCAGAGTACCCTACCCAAAACCCCAAGACCCCACCCCTCATCCTGGTCGCAAATTGCGGCCAGATTGATTAAATCGGCGGCCATAATTGGGAGTGGAGGGTTCGTATCCTGGTGGTGTGTTCTAGACCTCATCAGTATGCTCCAGTATTCTCAAATTTATCCTGAAGGCCCCGGGTCAATAGCAGATTACAAAATGCTAATATATCGCATAAAAACACCGATTTGCATAAAACACAAACCCTGTGGTATTTTAGTGAAATCTGGGGAATTTCTCAGTTGAAGTAACCCTAACAACACTAAAATAGGCTAGGTTAACTAACACAATCATCACTATATCAAATTTCCTCATAAATCACCATAATCTAACACTAAACTCATAAATAACACAAACCGACACCAATTGACACATGAGCTAAGCAACTAGAGGATTGGGTTCAGAAATATACCCTATGGAACCCTAGGAAGCAGGTGAAGGTGAAGAACCGAGTTTCTACAGCTGCTGGTGATACTTCTGGTGTTGCTGCTGCTTGCTCCTGGGGCTGTTGCTGCTGTTGCTCTGCTGCTGTGGCTGCTGCTTGCTTCTGCAGCTGTTGCTGCTTGTGTGTGTGTGCTTTTGAGAGTGAGAGAATGAGAGTGAGAAAGGAAAATGAGAACAACAAACACACACACACCCTTCTCTTTCTCTTTCTTCATTAAATGGGCATGGCACAAGCCATGTAGCCCCATGCCCATCTCTCTCTCTCTCCTTGGTCAACCATTCAAACAAATTAAAATCCCTTTTAAATTCATGTTTCATTTTCTTTTTAAATACAACCAAGCAAAGAAAACCCAAAGCACTTAATATAAATTATAACTAGATTAGGGAAAAGGTTAACCCACCTTGTTGCAAATCATAGTTTAAACCCCAAACTAGCACCCTAGTATCATGCACATGTGTGTGCAAAGCTAGAAAAATATCTAATAAAATATTCATTAAATAGGATAAAATAATTAAAACCCAATTTGGTAAGCTTTTTATTAAAAACTATATATTAAAATATAAATAGCTACAAACACGTTCTAAGGTGTTACAGCGCTAAACTCTCTTAGGGTCTAAACCTCGACCTACCACCTCGCGATTAAGTTTCCTTTGGATCAAGGGGGAATAGGCCGGGCCAACGGGAACCAGCAAATCGCCAAGATTTTCTTCACAACGACATCAGCCTTCGAGGAGCGAAGCGATGACCTTGGAAGCGCGAGTGATTTCCAGGGGTCCTTGGATACTTGTGACGAACAAAAAGAAATCCGAAGGACCCCGGTGGAGGCGCTAACAGAGATCCCCCTCGTCGAGGGGAACAATGAACGAACTGTCCAGATTGGATCCCTCTTAACGGGAGCCCGGCGTGAAGACTTGATCCACTTTCTCCGAGGAAACTCGGACGTGTTCGTTTGGCTCCCACCAACATTCCCAGGATCGACCCCAAGGTAATCTCGCACAAGCTCGGGGTCAACCCGACGGCCCGACCCGTCAGGCAAAAGAAACGAAGCTTCACTCCGATCAAACAAAAGACGATCGAGGACGGGGTCGATAGGTTGCTTACATCCAACTTCATTCGAAATGTGGCCTACTCGGAATGACTAGCAATGTGGTTATGGTTAAAAAGGCAAGCGGGAAGTGGCGTATGTGCGTCGACTTCACAGATCTCAACAAGGCCTGCCCGAAAGACAATTATCCCCTCTCTCGGATAGATCAGCTTGTCGACAGCTCGGCAGGCCATGAATTTCTCAGCTTCATGGATGCTTTCTCTGGCTACAACCAGATTCATATGAACCCGATAGATGAAGAGCTTACCGCGTTCACAACGGACCGGGGGGTTATACTGCTACAAAATGATGCCCTTCGGCCTCAAAAATGCCGGAGCTACATACCAGCGCATGGTCAACAAAATGTTCAAACCGCAGATCGGGAGGAACATGGAGGTTTACGTCGACGACATGCTCATAAAATCGACCTTGTTGGACGAGCACGCCAAAGATCTTGGCGAGACATTCATCATCCTCCGCAAGTACAAAATGAAGCCGAATCCTGCCAAGTGCGCGTTCAGGGTCACTAGCGGGAAATTCCTCGGGTTCATGATTACCCACCGAGGAATTGAGGCTAACCCGGAGAAGATCAGCGACATCCTCAACATGGCCACGCCAAAGAGAAACATGGAGATCATGCGACTCACTGGGAGAGTGGCCACTCTTAGTCTCATCAGGTCGAGGCCCGGGGAAAAGTGCTTCCCATTCTTCAAAGCCTTAAGAAAAATCCCAAGGTTCGAATGGTCGGAAGAGTGTAAGAACGCTTTCGAGCAACTCAAGGTGCACCTGGAAACCCCCTTGCTGCTCACCCGGCCTGCCGAAGGAGACGAGCTGCTGCTGTATTTTGCGGTGTCCGATCATGCTGCCGGCTCGGTGCTCGTCCAAGAAGTCGAAGGAGCACAGAAGTCAGTCTACTACGTGAGCCACGTCTTTAAGGACGCGGAAACAAGGTACCCGGCCATAGAGAAGATTGTCCGGGCGCTTATCGTGGCCTCAAGGAAGCTACGACACTATATCCAGGCATACACCATTCTCGTGTAACAACCCTAAATTTCCTGTACAACTTTCTGTAGAATTTTTTCAAAATTTAAAGAAAAGGGTGCTTTTGCCTGAGCACAAGTTAAATATTTGTTTTGCTTATTAATTACACGAAAGAGCTTGTAGCTCACTGGTAAGACTTTACACTGCTGAACCAAGCCACCAGAATTCAAATCTCATACCCCACATTATTTTTAATATTGTTTTATTTTGAATTTTTAGAATACCAAGGGTTTACACGTGCATAACTCACAAAAACCCTACTACGCCCTAAAAACTAACTGGACCAGAGGGATACTGAACCGTCGAGGAGCCCCGACCACCCCCGACTCGGTCGGCGACTCGGCCGACTCAGGCCGCCGCCGCCGGCCGAACTCGGCCGGACTGCCGAGTCGTCAACTTGAAAGTTTGGGCTTTTCCAATTCCCTGCACACCTGTATACTTTAAATTCTTAGACCAGTACCCAAGCCTCTTTAAAACCCTAATTACCCCATTTTATCATATTTTAATACAATTCAACACATTTTTTTATTTAACTTTTCAGCTATCCTAAACTCTAGCCTAACCCTATAAATACAACCCTTAAACACACATCCCTCACTCCAAAATTCTAAGCAAAACTCTTAAGAAATTTTTGTCACAACCCGAAAGTACGGAACATGACCGGCACTTAGGCTACGAACGTCTCAAGACGTACGTGCTCTAAGTAAGCCGAGCCCAGAAATCCAAACCAAGAAAATTAGTAGAGTGTAGGAAAACCAGTTTGAAATCAACCAGTTTGCAATATAATATACAACGCCTAAAGGCGAGGATCACAACAGAAAAGGAAACTCCAACAGCATGAAATCCACAGAAATATAACGTGCGACTCTAAGGTCGAAAGAATAAACATCACTGGTCTCTATCTCAAATAAGTACATGTTTGGTTGATGGAACTTCTAGATACAACTGAAATATAATATACAATGTATAATGATGGGTACGATACAAATAACTCACCTATTAGCAAGTCACCCGAAAGAAGTAGTGCCCGCAAAGCCGTAGTGAAACCTGTACGGCAACACCTGCAAAAAACTGGGGCACAACGGGGGTGAGTTGCCAACTCGTGAATAGAAAAAGATATACGAACAGAAAATCGCATGTATGACGCAATCCTAGGTCATACGATCATAAAATATAATCCTCAAATATAAATAACCAGCAGCCTATGCAATGGCTAGGGTAAATATCTAACCCAAATATAATCCCATATGCCCGTGTCAGTGCCTCAGGTAGCAATATGTCATATGGATGATATACGAATGCATGGAACAGAATGTATGTACTGAAGAAAACTGCTTTCATAAATTTGTGAGATTTTTGTATTTTTAAAATGAGGTATCATAAATGAAATCAGCATAAACAGTGCCTAGCATCGGCACAAAACATAAATCCCAATATCTCGATATCTCTGTGTCATAACCTCTGTACCTCAATATCTCAGAATCTCAATGTCTCAATCATAATATCCAGGGTGCCGTCAGTCCAGATCGGCCCCTGCCATCAATCTCGTGACCACGACGGTACCTCCGGATATCCGACGCGTCGGGTAAAATCACCGGTCGGTAGTGCTCCCCTGCCAGGCTCAACGCCATCTCCTGCGATCTTCTTGCCCCGGGGTCCGCACCGGGCCCACCATGTACCCGAAACGGTTCATCCGCCTCCTCGAATCGGGTTTCCCATGTCGCTCTCAGCACCGAGAAAACACATGGTGGACGCACTGAAATATCATATTAAGAGTAACCGGGTTTTTAAAACATTTACATAATCTCTTTGAAATATCCACGGTTCCCAAATCCAGAAATATCATAGAAACAACATATCTCAATGCGCATAATCAGAAAGTATGATGTAGGTGACATATCAATGAAGTGCAAGTATAACAGTATATCATACAACATGGAATAATAGTATGCACATACAAGGGTCATATCCTGATGCAATAATACTACTGTATAGTGACATGGCAATTACCGATGAAGATGTGTGTGAGCCGGCAAGTAAGTGTACGTGGTATATACACATCATCGGTAATGGTGCTGGTGTCCTAACAGCATGATATCAATAATGGAATATGAATCACAACAGTATGCAATGCGGAGCAACAATAAAAATATGCGGGAGCTGAATACTAAACACTATGATAGCTAAACTGCATCTAATTTCATAAGAGTCATACAGCTACACCCCTATAAGGCTGAGCTAAAGCTAACAGTAGGTAAGAGAAACCGCTTAACCTCTGAGTCAATACCTATATATACATATATAGTCGGTGATCCCGCCTCGATAATATCACATCCGATACCATATCTCTATAATCAGTTATTCTCAAATCAAGAGTGCGGATCAAACATCAAAGTATAGCTCGTACGTGAATCCGTCATACGGCATCCCCAAATCTGGGTACGGGTCAAAATCATATTCATTATATTACTCATCTGGTATCCCCTTTATCAAAGATCATAATCCGGGTACTGACCTACGTCTAGTACAAAGCTAATATCATCACTATAATTATGATCTGACTACTGATCGACGGTCTCGTATGAATCGATATCATCAGCACATATCATCTCAAGGAGTAAACAACGCCCAAGGCGGCCTATCATAAATATCTTGTCATATCATATCATATCATATCCTATCTCGTATCATAATCACATGTCGATCATTTTATATATATATCACTATTCCTATGGCATCATTGTCCCAAAATCCGCTAAAGCATCAAGACGTATCTCAAATATGAATTTTACCATATCACCGATATCATAATCTCGGATCAAATATCATCGACTCATCTCAAACCCAAGTATCATCCTCAAATCCGTATGTGAACACATAGTCCCATACTCACGTGAACACATATCTATATAGAATCTCGTAACCACATATGAAATAAGGATGTATGCAAGTATATATGTGTGCATATGTATGTATAGTGCACCCGCTACCCTAGGGTTTCGTAACCTTTCACCAAATCCAACACACCAATATCCATCTTAGCATTATCATTAATCCCAATTAACATATAATAATTTTTGGTGTGTATACGCATCCGTATACATCACCACGAACTGTGGGGGTGCTATACGCCATCCACCCGACTTCTCCCCGTAGATATAAATCTACTCACCTTGTTATATGTGTGCCGGTGCCGATGTCGCCATTTGCATCTCCAACGCTTCGATGCCACATGGGGTACCTACAAGGATATCACACGCTAAAACACATGAAAATCACATCAGAAACCAAAATGGTGCACGCTACGCCCATAGGTAAAAACCTGTAGCCTTGCGTGCAAACACAGCCAATATCCCTCTGCCGTTGGCGTTCCAACGCCACCCGACGGAAACGAATCACCAAATACCAAAATCCATACGAAAACAAGTTGTAAATCATGCGCCAACTCAAGAAAATCAACCCAGATTCTATCCTGGTTGGAACCAGACAAAACTAGACATACTTAGGGTCAAGTTTACAGGTAAAAGAGTCGTGCACGCAAAACGAGGCAGTTCCCTCCTGGTCTGGTCGCAAATTGCGGCCAGAAGGAATTAAATGGCGGCCAGAAAATGGAGGTTGGGGCTAGGGTTTTGGGTGTTGGTTCATATCTGCCTGCACAGCATACTACCAAGTCAATATTATCTTAGGAGGTCTCGGGTTGTATCAGATACCAGAAAGGTCACAAAATCGACAAAATCGCTAAACTACGCCAAGTTGAAACATTCAGGTAACTTACTGGAAATCTGGGGTATCTGGGGTTAACTGTTCTCAAACACACTTAATAAGGTTACCCTAACAATCAAAACCAACACTTGGTCAAGTCTCACTCAAATTTGCCTAAACCAGCACTAATCACGATATAAACACTAAATTTCTGCTATTAAACCAGAACTTAACAAGATAGGAGTTGGGTTGTGAGATTATACCTCAAGGGATCTTAGATGAAGGAGAAGGGAAGAAGGAGAAGGAGGAGAAGGGTCTGCTGCTGCTGCTGAGCTGCTTCTACAGCTCCTGTAGTTGCTGTTGCAACTGAGGTTGATGCTGGTTCTGTGGCTGCTGCTGCTTGCAAATCCCTTTTGTTTTTCTTTTGCTGTTGCAGCAGCTGCTGGGGCTGTGGTTTTGTTGTGGGGGTTGTGTTGGGCTGAGTTGTGGTATGATGAGGGTGTGGGGTTGTTTTAAATAATGTTGCTGCAGATGCTGATGCAATTGGGGCTGACATGTGTTGATATTGGCTGATGTATGGTTGGCTGAAGCAATGTTTCAGCAGCTGCTGCTGCCGGTTTTCACTTGAATGAGTGTTGCTGTTGCTTACAACCCTCTCTTTCTTTTTCTTATGGCTGTGTGCAGCAGTAGAAGTGTTAGGGGTTGATGTTGTGTGGGGTGAAGTTGAAGTGTGATGGTGTGGTGTTGTGTGAGAGATGTGAGTGTGAGTGAGTGAGAGGGAGAGATGTGAGAGGCAAAAGTTTTGAAGTGAAAGGTGATTGTGACATTACCTAGGAGCCACTTCCCTCTCTCTCTTAATAGATGCTAGCATGACAACCTTCATGGCTCACTCTCCTTAGCCACAAGTCAACCCCACCCTAATCACCCTTAAACAAGGCTAAAGACCCTTAATTAACCCTAATTATCTTAACCAAATGGTTAACCTATCATGCTCATCTAAACATGGTAACCTTAGACTCAACCCAAGTTAACATGCACAAGTGTGTGCAGTCCAGATAAAATTCCGATAAAATATCCATAAAACCAGATAAAATATTTACAGGCCATTTTGGTAAACTTTTTACCAAAAACCCCACATTAAGACACACTTACCACTAAACACAAACTCGGGTGTTACAATTTTCTAGAACCTTAGTGTACTTTTTAAGTAGCGAAAGGCGAAGCTCCGACGATTTTTCCGGCGACAACCCTAGGAGTTCCCGGCTAAGAAACGACGCACCGGCAAAATCTACCATTCCCTCATCTTCTCCTCTAAGTTTGAAACCCGTAAGTCCCACCTCTCTCTCTCCTTTGCTACTCTAAAAACATCTTTTAATAAAACCCGACGGAATCGGAGTCAAACCGATTTCTGATTCGGTTTCTTTCTAAAAATCCCACTTTTCTTAAACACAACCCTGTTAAACCATTACATGTTTACTATTAATCATTAACGAACATGTTGAACAAATTTCATGACAATCTATATCAGTTTGTAACTTTTACCGTACTTTTTCACTAAAATACTATGTAGTTTCATTTCGACATTAAAACATCACAAACTTGTTATACCTTTAAGTAGATCACGAGGTAATGACCTAACTCCTCACAGCACTCATATATAACATAGCACAATACCTTTTGGGAACCTAGAATACGGGAAAACGAAACATTTCAAATAAATACCATGAATTAATAAAACCATTTTCTAAAGGATTAAGTATTTTACACAAATCTTTGCAAAGCGCCGCTACAACCCAATTTGGGGAACTCGACTAGGATTGTGCAGATTATCGCACATCCCTGGGCTCAGTAGTGCGAGATGCAGACCTCCGCAAGGAGCATTCGGTCTCGAAAGATTTAAAATACGAACATCTTAAGAAAATGAGATTTCTAGAAATATAATATATATATTAAAATTTATTTTTATAATATATATATATGTGTGTAATATCAAAAATACCTATTTTTGTTACAATATAAATACTTCAACTTTTTCGAAATCACAAGAATCACTTTACATTAAAATACCATGAAATCCATACAAGTTCAATATTACAATTAAATACCATGTATTATGAAAAATAGGTTATTCTCACTAGAAATATCACAAAATATAAAAATCTACATTCATTACAACTCTAAAGATGATAATTAAATACTTGAGGTGTATTTTAAAAATTATACAAAAGTATTTTTACATAAACCCCCTCAAATTCTATAAATTATCCTAAGAACCCTAGTAAATATAGGTTTAAGCGGGACCAATCTCTTGAGTCTCGGAGAACCGGAGAAGTGGGCGCTTGCCTATTTAAGGTAGACAACTTAACAACGGTGTTATTAATACGGTAATCGTCTTTGGAAAAGATACAGATCCTGCCGCCCATGTGCAGCGGTTACCGATAACATCAAAAAAATCAGGACTTCAATTTACTTTTCTAATTGTCTGACTCAGACTGAGTCTCATTATAATAATCTGACTTGAATATGATTCAAGTACAATCTACAATACTACAATTTAATATGAATCCATGAATACATATATTCAATCTATTCAATTTGTATTGACCGAACCGAATCATGGATATACTTTCATTTACATGATTCTCCAGTTACGTCCATGATTCTACAGTTACATCCATTTACTGATATCATGGTTTCAGCAAGTCATCCAATTATACAATCTATATTACAAGACAACACAATACAAACAATACAATCAAGATATCACGGGGTTTAAGGGGTAGATTGGTACGGAAGGTGTTAGAAGTGGCATGAGACTGTAAGATTTAATACACCTAACCTGAATCCAGCTGCTGTTGTACCGTGGCATAAACGGTTCCTTGTACTACACTTGCCTTTAGTCTCTGGCATATAGAGACTTCTCTCGTATTCACTGGCATCCTTCTGTACCAAGCTACAAACAACAGCGTTAACATTAAATACAACATTATAACAATATAATACAACTTTAAAAGCTACATTCTCTTTCTGTCTATTCTATTTCTTCCTTATTTGGGACTTACCGAGTGATTTGTTCGCTGACGACATTCTCTTTCTTTCTTCTTTGAATGTCGTCAGGTGATTCGGATCTTCCAGAGATCGAGCCTACTAGCGAGGACTTGGACCAGCTTGCATACGATCCAGAGCTCTAGTTACATTGTACACTTTTATTTCAGTACTTTTCCTTTTCTGTTATGCCATTGTTTAGGCATTGCTTTCATTCAGTTGTATTTACTTTTCCACGCATTGTACAGAAAGAATGTGAATAAATAAAATTGCTGTTTTATTATATCTTGTCTCTTGTGCATTTATTTTTATATTGCTTAGATACACTTAGCGTATTTACTTCATAGTAAATACGTAGCGGCCTCATCGCGTCCTCTACCCGTACACTGGGAAGCGGGGCGTGACATCTCGTCCTCACCGAGCGGCCCCTAGGGGCCATTCTCGCCTCCCCCGAGTCATCTGGCCATCTGGAGAAATGGAGGTGGGAATTATCCCAGTTCGACATCAAATACCGTCCCAGGCAAGCCATCAAAGCGCAAGTCCTAGCGGACTTTGTTGTCGAGTGTACTATCCCCAACAAGAAAGCAGCGTCGGTGCCCGTCCCCGAGTCACGGCCCTCGGTCGAGGAAGTGCCTGACTCCGTCCCCTACTGGGTCCTCTACATCGATGGATCCTTTACCGAGGAGGGGAATGGTGCCGGCCTTATCATTCGGGACCCAAACGAGGCAGAGATGGAGTACTCTTTGAAGCTCGGGTTCAGATCATCAAACAACGTCGTGGAGTACGAGGCCTTACTAGCTGGACTACGAATCACCTCCGGAGTGGGGCTGAAGATGTTCCAATTCGCAGCGACTCCGCCCTAGTCGTGGGCCAAGTGACTGGCCGCTTCGAGACCCGGGAGCCGCTAATGGTAAAGTACTTAGCCGAGGTAAAGAGACTACGAAAAAACTTCGATGAAGTTTAAGTGGAGCAGATTCTTCGGCACCTAAATGTCCAGGCCGACGCCCTGAGCAAGCTAGCCTCCTCCTATACGGCTAACAATAAGAGGAATATTCTCTTCGAAGTCTTGCTACGGCCCAACGTAGAAGGCAGGAAAGTTGTCACGCCCCGCTTCCCAAAATACGGAATACGAGGGGTTGGCAAGGCCAGCCATACTCCTACGGTCAAGGAAATGTCCTGCCGTAGTCACACTTCGGCTTCTAATTTTTCATGGTAAACAGTAAATGATGCGCAGGTAATGAGAAATGCAGTAACTGAATGAAACAATGTAAAGAACTGACCTGAGGGGAAACAGAAGGGTATAACCCTGGATAGCAAATCGAGGTGTCTGTGATATACGTCTAGTCCTGGTCCAGGCTAAATCTTCTCCTCACACTGAGCATGCATACTCAGGTCGTCAGAGCGACACAATAGCAATATAATATATAAAATCATGTGACAATTCTAACAGTGATAATAGATATATATAACAGTAGATTAATGACGGTATAGGTATGAACATGCAGTAATCAATGCAGCGGAACAGTAAGAGTAGTAGAATGATATGCCACGTATGTCAACACAGTAAGTAAGGTATATCAATGCCAATATCCCTATCAGTCTCTAAGTCTCACTGTACAGGTCACTAAGCCTATCATCAGTCCAAGTGTGAGAGTCAACAACTCGCGAGTGTCCTCCACCCAAGGGTAGAACCCAAGGGCAAGGGACTACGGGCCCAACATGTAACTCACGGTAATAATCATGTACCCTGTAAATCTCCATATATCTCCATATATATATATATAAGCCGGCAAGGGACTCCCGAGATTCTGTTGAATTCACACTCGAACTACCCCACACCCCGTGGTCTACATCAAACGCTAACCATAGCCTCAAATACCAATCGGTCTGTGACAAGTCTGCGCGAGAACTGGAGGCAGGACCTCCATCAAGCACGTCCCGACTAATACCTAAGATAAATGGCAGTGTCTAGTGCCTTATCTGTGACATCCATGTAAGAGCTTCCATAAGTGTCCCATACCACTTATAGTTACCCGTACATGCGTCCCACAGACGTCGACAATGCAATAGAATAATAAGGTTCACTGATTGTGTACAAGTACGTATCACTTTCACTTATTCACTGATACACGAACACTAACGTACTTGCCACAATCATCACTAATACCTAACACTGGGTAATGCACGTTATCACTAGGTTATCAATGCAGTGACATGTGTATGATATGATACGTAAACAGTATGTAAAGCATGATTAGGGTGTCATGAATCAATAATCTACCACTTGCATAATTTATCATAAATCATACGGTTACAGTTTAGTGAAACAATGAACGGGGAATAGATAGTATGTTTAGTTATCTATCCAGAGAATTTGGTTTCATGCCAATCGGGTTCCAGGATCATTAATTATAGCCATTTCATTTTAAGCGTTCACGGCTCGAAATCCGGTTTCAGAATCGGAAGTCCGTTTCGCAACGCATTTTAATCCCAGTTGGGATCAGATTTTAGCGATGCTACAGTTGAATGAAATCTAGGGTTTTTAGTAAGGTTTTCAACGCAATAGACGGATCTTCAATCGCATCTGTACGTCAGGAGATATACACTGTTCAAAACTAGTATGTAAATTCTGATTCTGTTGGGACTGTTATACGTCCACATCTATTAAATTACAGATTAAATAACAAACGATAACGAAACAGGATGAAACCACTTGTGTTGTCTAGATAATGGATTCACCTTTAATAAACAGCGGCGTTCCACAACCTACGAGTTAAGGAAACAGTGTGGTACCCATTACGGGACAGTAAACAACAACTGGAGTCGCTCTGGACTGCAGTCCAGAGTCTCACTCCGATCCAAATATTGGCATAGTTTAAGTATAGAAACAATTTGAAACTTGTATAGGGTTATAGTTCGTCGAGTCGGCTTCGATTTAAGCCCTCGAAGCATTATTCCAGCATGTATATAATTTATGGTGATTTTAACGGTTTTCAGGTACGCAAAATTCCCAGTTTTACAGGTAAACTTGGGGGTAGTCGTTTTAATCCTTAACGGTCATATTTTCCAACGAAATTCACACACTAGATTCACAGCCATATGGGCCAGATTATACAATTGAATTCCGCCAAATTAAATGATGATCTCCATTGAGAACATGCATCGAACAGTTGCGACGTAATATTTAACAGAAAATTAAAATATGGGATATACACGATTGAAATTTGTAATTATCATAAAGTAGTATGTAGCAAGTCGAGAACTTGCCTGGACACGTCTCAGGGATGTACGGTGACGGTAACGTTACGAACGCGCGACGAACGGCGACGGCAGCGTCTCGGAATGAGCTTGGGTCGGGTAGGATGCAGCCGAGGCTCGTGGATGTTGGGGCTCGTGCTGTTGGTAGTTCGCGTGTGCGACGGAGAGGGCTGTAGAGGAAGAGAGAGGGATTTTGAGAGAGAGAGAGAGATTAGTGAGAGAGAGATAGAGAGTGAGAGTGAGAGAGAGAGAGAGAGAGTTAGAGTGAGAGTGAGAGAGAGAGAGAACACACACAGAGAGAGAGAGAGAGGCAGAGAGAGAGATCAGAGAGAGAGAGAGTAGAGGAAGAGAGAGAGAGGGAGAAAACAGAGGGAGAGGGAGAGTGAGAACTGAGAAAGAGAGAGAGAGAGAGAGAACCAGAGAGATTGCGAGAGGGGAAGAGAGGGGACGTTGGGGCCGACGATGGTGTGAGGGTGTCGACGAGATGCAGTGGGGAGCTCGTTGACGTCGTGGGTGCCGGTGAAGGGCGCGGGAGTTGGAGCTTGGCTGTGGGTTTTGGGATGTTAGGTGATGGTGGCAGGGAAGAGTGAGGGAGGGTGGTGAGGAGATGAGGGCGGTGATGAGGGCCCGACGAGATGGCCGGCGGAGTGGGGTGATGGCGACGGAGAGGGCGTGGGCGTGGGCTCGAGAGTGGGAGCGAGAGAGGAGGAGGAAGGAGAACGAGTGAGAGAGAAAGGAGGCAACGAGGGGTTAGAGAGGGGAGTGCGCGACGTGGGGTAATGGCTCGCGAGCGTTGGCGACGGAGGCGGCGGAGATCGCGGATCCCGAGCGAGATAGGGAGCGGGAAAAATGGGGGTAGCCGTTGGGGGAGATGACCCTGTATGTGGCGGGTCGGGTAGGGTGCAATGGTCGCAGGCCGTTGGGCTTGGGCCGCAGAAAAAAATAAAAGGAAAAGAAACGCAATGAGGAGAGTGGGCCGGGCCAAAAGAATTATCATGGAAAGGAAAAATAGGCCGGCTAAGAAGAGAGGCTGGGCCAAAAATTAAATAGGAAATGAATTTATTTAAAAGGGTGGGCTTGGGTTCTATTAAAAGAAAAATGGGGTTGGGCTGAGGGAATTAGTTGGGAAAAATGTAGTAGGGTTTGGGTTTTAATAAAATAGGTTAAGTTGTTTAAAAAGAATGGGCTTGGGATAAATTAGGGTTAGGAAAAAGTTATAATTCTAAAATTATATTTATAAAGAATAAATGAACTTCAAGAGTAACATGAATACAGATATTGGTATAAAAGGGGCTGGGTATTACAAAAGCAACACTTCAGGTATACACCACTCAGGAGGAAGGCCGGAATTGGAGGAAGTCTCTTGTAGAGTTCCTGAAGGAAGGTACACTCCCAGAAGATCGAAGGGAAGCACGCCGCCTTCGAGCCAAAGCCCGCCATTTTGTCTGGAGCAATAAAAACCTCTACAAGAAGTCGTACACACAACATCTGCTTCGGTGTGTCGAACCCCACGAAGCCGACTACGTCTTGCATGAGATTCACGAAGGGGTCGATGGAGCACATCAAGGGGCTCGCACCTTAGTCCAGAAGACGCTACTCCAAGAATACTATTAGCCGACGATTCATCAAGACGCTCAGAAGCTTGTCAGAAGATGCAAAAGTTGTCAACTCCACAGCAGCATAACCCATCTTCCGGCTACTGAGCTAACGGCCCTGACCTCCCCCCGACCGTTTGCCCAGTGGGGGATGGACATGGTGGGACAACTCCAAACTGGCACGGGCGGGCACAAATACATCCTCGTCGCGGTAGACTATTTTACGAAGTGGATCGAGGCTGTCCCCATCAGAAAACCGGACGCCATCACGACCATCAAATTCCTCCAGAACAACATAATATCCCGATTTGGGATCCCGAGGTGTATTGTTACCGACCATGGGACGAATTTTGAAAATGACAAAGTCAAAGGATTCTGCAACGAGTACCACATACTGATAAAGTTTGTCGCGGTCGCGCATCCTCAATGCAACGGGCAGGCCGAGGTCGCTAACTGAGACGTCATTCGAGGTCTTCGAACTCGTTTAGAAGGAAGACATGGCAGCTGGGTCGAGAAACTACCTCGGGTTTTATGAGCCTTACGCACATCGAAGAAGACCCCCACTGGAGATACCCCTTCAGCCTCTGTTACGGCACTGAGGCAATGGTCCCAGCAGAAATTGGACTGTCCAGTTACAGAGTCGGTGTAGGGTGTTTTTCGTCACCCCATTGAGATGGGAATGCGCGCGCGTTTGTCAGGCGTATTACAGATTCTCCCTGCCTAGCGTAGGCTGGGGTTTATTGATTGTGGGGATTCTAATCTCCGGCAGCCGCGAACTAAGTTACCATTAATTACCCCTCGCATTTGGAGCGAGAGAACCTCCGATTGACGGGTTAAACTGGTCATGCGAACTCAATGTGCAGTGTTGTGTTTTGAAGGGGTTTCGGATATATCGGGGGCCCCGCAGAGTTTTTACGGGGGTCCCGCTACCCGGATAGCGGGCTGGGGGTTAAGGGGGCTAGCAGCCCCCTTGCGGAGTGCGGGGCAGCGCCCCGTCAGAAATTTTCTCTAATGGGGGACAGTGTTGTAGAGTATGTGTGTGTGTATGTAAAGGGAAAGGGCATCCAAAGGATGCGTGGGAGCCAGCGCCTCGCGTGCTCGTCACGCAGGCGCTGGGCGCCTCACGTGCTCGGCACGTGGGCGCCGGGTGTACCATGTGCTCGGCACGTGGGCGCCGGGCGCCCTGGGCACTGGGCGTCAATCAGAAAGGGGACTTTGTCCCTGCACTGGGAGCTGTGCTCCCGATTTGACCCTTGGTGTTAAACTCCTAAAAAGTTTAGAAATGATCAAAGGGGGCTGCTTTGTTTCTCCCCTTTGGTCTTGGATCTTCCCAAGATGGTATTTCTGGAGATGGGTCTCCTCTTTCCTCCTCTGTTGGCCGGATCTTGAAGAACAAGAAATATAAGATTTTAAAAATCTCTTATTTTTAAGATCTGATGGGAGATCTAGATTCCCCTTTGTGGGTTTTGTGGTGAAAAACTATTTTGATTTTAAAAAGGAAGAGTAAAACTCTTGATTTAATTCCAAAAAAAGAAGAAGGTTTAGAACCTTGAGAAAGGAGAAGAGGCATAAAACCCTAATCTTTTTGGGAGGAATTAAAAGTATATTAGATATTTTCATCATCTTGGCCTTTATAGGCTATACACTTTACATATAGCCCCTTCGGCTTTACAAAAATGGCATTTTGCCCATCTCATACCTCATGTGCTATTTCTTTTTGCACATAAGCCACGCGCTTTAAAAAAATTGGCTTTATGCCCATTTATACATAAAAATTACATCAAAATTTATTTATTACATGATTTTTTATTTCAGCATGGGAGAGGCTGGCCACTTCATGTTCGGGCTCGACTCGGGCATAAGCCCACTTGATCTGGGTTTGTGCCCACTTGGCTTGGGGTTGACCTTGAATTTGACTTGGTTAACCGGGGTGCAATTTTCGACCCCAACAGTCGAGTACTTCAACGACGAAGCAAACACCTCGGCGCTCCAGACTAATCTGGACATCTTGCTAGAAAAGCGGGACCGGGCACGGATCAAAGCCGCCGCTTATCACCAACAAACTGCCGCTACTACAATACACGAGTTAAGCATCGTGCCTTCAAGGCAGGAGATTTGGTTCTAAGGCAGAACGAATTCATAGACCCAGGCAAGCTGCACAAGTTCTCACCGAAGTGGGACGACCCATTTCTCGTCTCAGAAGTATTGTTCGGAGAAGCCTATCGCTTACAAGACACGAGAGGACGCAAGCTTCTGCGGCCTTACAACGCCGAGAAGCTCAAATTGTACAAATGAATATGTTTTCAAATTGTGTATCAGAGAATATGTTTCCTTCTTTGTCGAAGTGATGTAATTTTTCTTTATTATTAAGTCTCCTGAATTAAAGGAAACTCCTTTGATATGTTTCCCTCTTCCTCGGCTCCAGTACCCCTGGGTTCATTTTTGTGAAAATATGCAAAAGCACAAAGGGAATAAAAAGGAGACAAAAACACGTCGCAAAAGAGAAACTTTATTCATCAAAAGTATTATGGGCTCCTCAACCTTACACAAAAGAAAATATATACAAAAGTATTACAACAGAGGGGGTAGGGGGTGGAGAAAACACTGCTGGTGGTACTCAGAGAAGATCGCCGCCAGCCGAGCCCTCGCTTCCTCGGCCCGCTCCCTCTGATATTGCCCGCGGACCCGCGACGTCACGGAAGGGCCAGAGGCCGCGCCTGCCAGGCAGCCGTCGGCGATATGCCTTTGCTGAAAGCACTCCAGAAAAAGTGTCACCGAGCGATCCCGCCGGCTCTTCAAGAGCAGACCGTAGTGGTGGAGCGAGTGCAGCTTGTCAACCGCCTCGTCCTTAAGCTGCTCGGACAGGGCGTTGTGCAGCCCTGGCGACATCCTCCAAATTGCATACATGAGCAATTGAAGGAGGGATGATCGGCAGGGAAGTAGACGGCCAAAGTATTCCTCCAAGCGCTGGACTACTGCCTAGTACGTCTCCTCAGTGCTGCCTGATCGCATAAGTAAATGTCGTCACGAGAGATGATCTCTTGAATGGAGTAGAAGAAACCTGCCATTTTTTCGTGGATGCAAAGCTAAAAATAACCAACACGCCTTCGCTATTTATAACCCCAACAGAATCCCAAAAGGCCGAAGTTTGCGCGTGCGGCAGCGCGATTCACGGGGCCATTTCAAAGTTCCCAATGCAAAGCTAGCGCGTGGTGACCATGCCCTCGAGCAGCCAAACGAAAGTTGGAACGACGCGCGCTACGGGGAGTCATGCCTAGCCCATGCGTTTCTGCCACGTGCTGGCTGCGACGGTCTCTCCCTCCTAGATTTTACGGGTCAAGAGAGGCTGACCGACGCAAAAGCCCTCATCAAGAGGCCACCGAGCAGCTTCCCTGTTCGGTTAATCCCTGGCTGGTAGTCTCCTACCCACCGACGCTAAGGATCAAAAGCCCTCATCAAGAGGCCATCGAGCAGCTTCCCTGCTCGGTTAATCCCCGGCAGGTAGTCTCCTGCATACCGACGCCAAGGATCAAAAGCCTTCCTCAAGAAGCCACCGAGCAGCTTCCCTGCTCGGTCAATCCCTGGCCGATAGTTCCCTACCCACCGACGCCAAGGATTGAAACCCTCATCAAGAGGCCACCGAGCAGCTTCCTTGCTCGGTCAATCCCTGGCTGGTAGTCCCTTACCCACCAACGCCAAAGATCGAAGTCCACATCAAGAGGCCACCGAGCAGGTTCCCTGCTCGGTCAATCCCTGATTGGTAGTCCCCCTACCTACCGACGCCAAGGATCTAAGCCCTCATCAAGAGGCCACCGAGCAGCTTCCCTGCTCGGTCAATCCTTAGTGGGTAACTTCCTACCCATCTATTATAAGGATCGAAGCCATCATCAAGAGGCCACCGAGCAGCTTTCCTGCTCAGTCAATTCTTAGCGGGTAACTTCCTACCCATCTACGCTAAGGATCGAAGCTCTCATCAAGAGGCCACCGAGCAGCTTTCCTGCTTGGTCAATCTTTAGCGGGTAACTTCCTACCCATCTACGCTAAGAATCAAAATCCTTCATCAAGAGGCCATTGAAAAGCTTCCTTTCTCGGTCAATCTTTAGCGGGTAACTTCCTACCCATCTACGCTAAGGATCAAAATCCTTCATCAAGAGGCCACCGAGCACCTTCCCTGCTCGGTCAATCCCTGGCTGGTAGCCCCTTACCCACTGACGCCAATGATTGAAGCCCTCATCAAGAGACCATCGAGCAGCTTCCCTGATCGATCAATCCCTAGCAGGTAACTTCCTACCCATCTACGCTAAGAATCGAAGCTCTCATCAAGAGGCCACTGAGCAGTTTCCCTGCTCGGTCAATCCTTAGCGGGTAACTTCCTACTCATCTACGCTAAGAATCAAAAGCCCTCATCAAGAGGCCACCGAGCAGCTTTCCTGCTCGGTCAATCCTTAGCTGGTAGTCCCCTACCCACCGACACCAAGGATCAAAACCCTCATCAAGAGGCCACTGAGCAGTTTCCCTGCTCGGTCAATCCTAAGCGGGTAACTTCCTACCCATCTACGCTAAGGATTAAAAGCCCTCATCAAGAGACCACCGAGCAGCTTCCCTGGTCGGTCAATCCCTGGCTGGTAGTTTCCTACCTATCGACACCAAGGATCGAAGCCTTCATCAAGAGGCCACCGAGAAGCTTAGCTGCTCGGTCAATCCTTAGCGGGTAACTTCCTACCCATCGACGCCAATGATCAAAAGCCCTCCTCAAGAGGCCACCGGGCAGCTTCCTTGCTCGGTCAATCCTTAGCGGGTAATTTCCTACCCACCTACTCTAAGGATCCGAAGCCCCCATTCTAACTTGGCTGTTATTTAACTTAAGCTAAGGGAAGTGGTCGCCGGTTCGACTCAAAGGAATGAGCAAATCTCGACCTACCTACACTGAAGGATCTTCCGATGTATTCTAAGTGAACGATCTCCACCTCAACGCCGGGGCCGGGAGGGGACCGACCTTCCTGCACTTAATGATTAACTGGCTTACACTCGACGGGCGATCGTCATCTAAAAGACCGGTCATCGACCTACGACCTGACTCTTGGGACAAGGAAAACGCTAACAAGCTCAAGTACCTGCACAAGAAAACATGGCCATGAAGAAAAATTAAAAACAGTTTTATTTACGATCTGAGAGTCTTTACAAGGTACTATGGGCTCTTCATCCATACAAAAAGCGCCTGGAGGCTTACAAAATTTATAAAAGAGAGAGAAAGGCAGGAAGGCTCGGGCCTCAGGGCCGGCGAGGATCTCGACCTACTTAACGCCGGCATCGGGAGCCGGGGTGATGGCTTTTAGGTCGGTGCTCCCACCAGGAACCTTATCTCCAGCACTCCCACCGGCAGCCTCTCCCCCGGTGGCACCCCCGACGGTTTCCCCTTGCGGCTCATCCTCGGAGAGGGGGTACTGGAGCCGAAGCTCGCCATCACCAAACCCCGGCATCAACGCCTTGACAGCGTCGAGAGCCTGGTGCCAAACGATGGCCGAGGCGTCGGCAAGGTCGGCGTAGAACTGATCCGACGTCTTGTACCTCTCCACCGACTTCACAGCCCGGAGGTCGGCAAGCTTCACCGCATCAAGCGCCGCCTGGGTTTCCCTTTTACAGGCGTCCCGCGACTTCTTCATCGTTGCGTTAAGCACCTTAGTATCCTCCAACATAGCCTGGATGACCTTGTTGGATTCACTCAGAAGTCGAATAGACTCCTTGCATTTGGAGTTCGTCACCTCCTCGTCGACCACCCGGGTTTCAAGGGCGGATATCCTCTCCTTCGCCTGCTGCAACTCAAGGCGCTGGTCTTCCTCCCATGAAGAGGACTCGCCCGCCTTCCGTATCACCGGGGTGATCTCCTCGGACTCCATGTTGACGATGAGGACGCAGTGCTGGAGGACCGGAGGAAAGTAGAAGAAGGGGTTAAAAGTACCCAATCCGAGGAAAAAATACTTGACGAAAACCTCAACGAAAAGCAGATACTGACCTGGACAGCCTCCTGAGCGATGGCGACCACTTGGGCCTTTAGGGCCCCCCAGGGAATTTTGCACCCGGCCGATCTTTCCATATCCAAAAGCAAGCTATCGGCAACAGAAAGCCCTGAGGGCACCTCAAAACAGACGTCCCCCTCTTGCACGGGGATCGAGGATGCCAGAGATCGAGAAACCGTCCTCTTATACCTCTTGAGGGGGGCCTCAGGGGGGGTCGGCTTCATCCTCTACCTCCCTCGCCCGAGGCTCCGGTTCCCGAGCGTGTTTATGGCTCTCCCAGCGGCTGGGTTCCGGAGTTCGGGGCGCGGCGGAAGGCTTAGCCGGTGCGGCTGGCTTTGGGGCCGATCTTGAACCGAGGCGGGACGAGCTAGTGCCCCTGGTCTTCCTCCCCTTCTTTGCAGCTATAGCAGCCAAGAATTTGGATCGGTCCATTGGCTCTGCAGAAAGAAGAATACACAAAGGGAGTTAACGACGTTGAAAAGAGCAAAAGAAAAATATTCAAGTCTAAACAGATCGTCCAAGCTCCTAACTCACCCACGAATCAAGCGGGGCTAAGCCCGGCCCAACTAAGGGCCTACTCGGAAAGCAAAACGTCGGCCCGCTGGATCGGCTCCTACATGGACACCGCCCTCGCCTCGGGAGAGGACGACCACTTCACCCGCGGGCAGTCGACCCTATGCCACTGTACAGACATAGGCCAATCCTCGCCCTCGGATGGCTCGACGAATACAAACTTCTCCTTCCATTCATGAATGGAAGAAGGAACAACTACTACCTCTGACCTGGCCGCCCCTCCCTGCGTTTTTTGAAGAAAATATACACCCAGCTCGGCTCGTCCTTACGGGTGCCAGGATGATTTTTGTAACAACGAAAGGAAGTGAGAAGGGTCAGGTTGAAAGGGATTTCTTCAAGTCTCAACCGGACCAGGAACCCGATGAGAATTCTCCATGAGTTCGGCACTAGCTTGCCCGGGGCAAGTTGGAAGCAACGTAGTACCCCACATACTTCGGGGGGAAGGGCAGACGCATACCAGCCCAGAATGCATCCAAGTACAGAGCAATCTCCTTGCCCTGCACCTAATCCGCCCTTTCGTCCTCCCTAGCTAAACGAAGCGAATAGGTAAGGGGAATGTGGAAATGAGCCCGAATCTCAGTGAGCTTGTCCACGTTTCTTAGGAAGGAGGGGGCATCGCGAGCATTCCCAATACGCACTTTGGGGACCCTTACCGTCGCCTGACGACGAGCAGCGCGGGTGGCCCTAACTCTATGAGGGGAACCCAACTCGAATGGGGCAGATGAAGAAGCAGGAGAAGACACCCTGGACTCAGCTCCAACAACTGGAACCTCATCGCGCGACTCTACCCTAACAACTTCTACAGACTCCTCAGAGGAAGACATCTACCCTGATTCAAAAGATGGAGTCCACCAAAGAAAGAGCGTAAGGGATCCGGTCTAAAGGACGGAGCGCCAAGCTATCTCTCGCAGCAAAAGGAAAATAATGGCGGAAGTGTGGACCCTAGGGGGATCCCACCCCTATTTATACTATTTGGAAGATGCATCCAACGACTCAAATGGTTTCCTGCCAAAACGAAGATTCGCGCCTGCTGGCCGTCGACGCCCCACGTGTCAAACGACCATCGGAGACGTCCTTTCGGGCGCAGGCGACAGCGATAGCCCGTCACGTCCGCTAATTCGCATCGGACACGTGGCCTGCACCTCAACAGACGACAAGCGAATCGGCACTCCCTCTTTAATGCACAATCTCCCCATGATTCCCTGATGTCATCGAAGATAAGCCCAGTCACCTCAGAGATCCACGCTGACAGGTTCTTGACTACGGGCTGAGCCCGGGAGACCGATCAGACCACTCTCGACCCGAGCCATAAATAGGTCGGGACGAGAGTGGGGGGATAATGATGATGCTCACAAGTGGGAACTCCCTAGATCATGACACATGGCTGATGAGGTGTCCCGGGGCTCACGCAAACAGGGCAAGCACCATGAGTTGAAGGCTCTTCCCGGGCTATCTTCCCGGGGTATATCCCGACTTTCTATGGATGCCTGAGCACCCTTATACCCGCCTTACAAATAACCATCGGCTCGTCTCCGAGCCCTCCTACACGTTGAGTTTCCTCAGCCCTTCCTGCTTGCCTCCAAGCTATCACAGAACCGATCTTCCTCGGCCTCCCGCTCGTCTCCGAGCCACCCGCCGAGCTAAGCCGTCCTGGTTCTACCAAGCAATCAAGGACGCAGAGCCCAAGCGTCTCCGCCACGGCTCCGTGTATCTCTCCAGAAGCGAGATATCCGCCACCCCATATCCCGCGTTCCATGCCGCCCTATCCCCCCATTAACGAGCGTATATCATCATTAATGGGGGGATCCCGTCATTCACGCAGGCGTAACGTCAGGGACGTAACGGCTGGCGAAGATCTCGCGCTAGCTGGCTCCAAGCGACCACTATAAAAACCCCTCTTCCAGACGTAACGCAATTTTAACCCAATAAGCCGTTACTCTGCTCAAATATCTCGGCTAACTTGATCGTCGGAGGGTCCACGATGGTACAACCACCCCGGGACTTCTTTTGCAGGTTGCTCGGCTTCATTTCGAATCAAGCCCACTGAGATCCACACGCTCAGGAAACGACCCTCTATACCAATCTGAGCCGTTCATCCACGCTCGCGACAGAACAACGGAGGACAATATCTGAAGGAGATCCTAACCTCCATCAATTTCTTTTCCGAGCATGAGAGCCTCGACCCTCCTGCATGAATTCAGAACTTCAGCAATGGTGACTTCATCTGCCTTCACGTTCGAACCCTGCATCACACGAAACAGCTCCAACGATTTCGTCCATGATTCATACTCGGCATTCAACGTAACGATTTTGTTCCAAAGCAGAGCACATTTGATATCCGTTTCTTCGAAGAATTTCCCTGTCGATTCGATGCTCATACGAGCTGTGTAAAAATCCATCAAGCTGCATTTCAAAAGGGTTTCGGCGCCCAGACCTGATTTTGTAACCAAGGTATGAATCTGAAAACCGAGCCATGAATCGGCCGATTTCCGGGAGGTTTTAAAAGCCGTGGCGAGAACACGGGAATCCCAAACAATGCCGGTCCTGTGCAGCTCCTGAAAAATTGTATGGGCATGAATTTGTTGGGATGAATATAGAGGAGAACGAGTAGGAGCTGAGTTTTCTTTGGTTTGAAGAGATTGAACAATGAAGAGATTTCTCTTTCTTAGTTTAGAGAGAGACTTGTGGAGTGAAGATGGTGTTTGTTGAAGGTTGGTGATGGTTTGATCCATTGGAATTTATAATTGCTAGAGCTAAAGAGAGGGAAAATGAGAAGATCGAGGTGGTATGAACAAGGGAAGAGCTTCAAGAGTTATCCCTGGCCATTTGTTACAAATGGATAAAGCCAGCTTCATCTATGAGCACTGTTTAAGAAGTCATTAGCCTAGAGCCTTGCCTAATCAAAGCATGTTGGAACTCCAGACCGGTATGTTGAGCATTGTTAACTGTAAGTAGTCATTAGTCTTTTCGTGCAAATCGTTCAGTTGATTAACAAATACTTTCAGACCGTTAAGTTTGTGTGTCTTCGGATGTTTTACTTTTCTCATATGTAAAATCTTATTTAAGGAATTTTGCTTTGCCGACCGATAGAAAACATGAGCTCGATTATTTTATTGATATCACAAATGATATATATACAAAATAACAAAATGAATAATTCTTGAAATATTCCATACACAATGAAATAGAAATGTTCTAAATATGAAAACCTAATTTGGATATTTAAACAAATATTTAAGATACAAAATGCCTCTAATAAAAAAATTAATAATCCATATTATGAAAATAGAATATATTCTTTAACAGCAACAACAGAAAATTGTCACTTTTGCTGTAAAATTTTGATTAGAGTCTTTGTTGCAAGTGAAAAAAATCTATCTATTGTTGGGCAGTTTTTAGGGTGTTGCAGCAGCTTTTCAAATCCAAACATTTTTTTGTGTTTGATTGACACATGATAAGAACGGTTATAATATTTGCTGCAAATTTACTTATGCGGATTGTGGGAAGATGTCATGCTCACACTTTTTATGGTTGCATCGTCATTGCAACCAAAATGTTGCTTGCAACATTTGTTGCAAGAATTTGCTACGTTTTTGCAATCTAATTCTCGTGCTCTACTCAGTACTGCTAACCTAACATGGAAAAATGAAATTTTCCCTAAAAATAAATATTGCATACAACTCCATTCCCAGCAACCAAACGGTCTCTTACTGTAACACAGCTCATATGAGTTGCATTTTGGAAAGTTTTTGGAACTTCAATACTTCTACAATCCTTGGATATTTTCTTTCGTTGTCTAACCATAAATCCATAAAAGAGAAAGAATTACAACACAAAACCACACCACAAAGGTACTTGAAGGCTATCCGAATATTTTATATTTATTTTTTTAATGTCCGGAAGCAATTCCTGATTGCATCTGGCATACAAAATAATTTGTCACACTCCACAGTTTCAATGGAATTTACTTATTTGACTACCATGCTAATTAGCGTTTGGCTTATTGTATCACTCGTTACTTAGATCTCCCTTTCGACAGAATCACCGTTTATTTATCTTAAAAGCTGGGGTCCTTCTTTGGTTATTGGAGGTGTAGGGAGAGGAAGGAAGGGAGATAAAGAGAAGACTTCTGTATGATAGAAAAAGAGTGCTATTAACAACCTGGTAGGGTTTCGTCTACGTATACTACTAGATCGGTGGTTGACCGGAGATGCAGAGTAAGAAAACACACGAATTTGGGAATTGCATTTTCTATTCCATCATCATGAACATCATCTAACCCTATTTTGCTATCAAAATGGGATCGACGATGAAGCCAAGCTTATGTAATATCTGACAAAGTTTTCTGCTGACGTGATATCAATCATTTCCAAATAAATTCCAAATTCCTAGATCATAAAAATATGACACGAGAGATGACTAGCAAAGCTTATTCTTTTTAATTCCAAATTTCTTGTCAAAGTGCTAGATGGCTAGTTGATATCCTCCAAGTTTGCATAGACTATGAAAATGTCTAAAAGAAGGAAAGAGATGATAAATTTGCTATATATAATTATGTTCAACGCTGAAGCACATATGTAGTTAAGAGTGAACACGCCAAATATACCATGTATTATCTATTCTATCTCTTTATCAAATCACCAACCCGTGTCACCAACCCATCGGTCTATAAAAATATCTACCATACTAGTACGATCACACATTGTTAATTTTTTCTTAAACTTTTCTTTAAGTTGGGAGTATATCTTTACTACGATCATGAGAACTCAAGTGGGACATGCAACATCTTCTGAATTTTTAAAAGAAAGAATCAAATAATTTAGAAAATTTCTACACATATTTCCTATTTTAATTTTAGAGATACTGCCTCGGCCCCCTCTTGGACCTCAACCTCTTCCTCTTCCTGTCTCTTAATGACTCACAGAAAAGATAAAACAAAGGAAAAAAAAGGCATCCATCTTGAAATTGGAGAGCTAATGCATAACCCCCATTAAGAATCTTATATATATATATATATATATATCTCAAAGGTTTATTGATAATTGCTAGAATCATCTAAAAATTATAAGAATAATTGTTACAAGTGTTCATAATATTATTATCTTAACAAAAATCTTTAAAAAATCATTATATTTTGTTAGTGGTCGAACATACATGCGCGTCAACATACATGCGAAAAATTCAGTCGTAGTCTTAACGCGTTTTATCATCTTGATACAACAAACATTGCGAGAGAAAATAACCATTTTTTTCCTAATTACTGTACTATGGTCAAAGAGTCTTGTCACGAACGGCATTTTTTCCTAATCACAGGGTTCGAATTTCCCAAGGCCTAAGACCCGACAACGTGGGCCTAGTCTATTCACTCTGGGGCCCACAAACCCAAACCGACTCCAACGTTCCCAGACCATCCACGTGTCACTCTCTCCATCCACAACCCCAGATATATCTCGACCCACGCACACCCCACGCCCCACAAAAAAAAAAAACTGCTTCCCTTCCCTCCACGCTTCCCGCATCTCCGCCGTCCATCTTCTCTCAGCTTTACATCTCCGCCGTCCGTTTAGATTCAGCCGACGTGGATCTCGTGGCCACATCCCCCATTACTACGCCCACGAAATTTTAATAAAACTAACAACTTGGTTTTTCTCATATATCACCTCCAAAACTTAGTTATTTTCAATATATCATCCCAAACTTTGATATTTCCATATGAGACTCTTCGTATGCAATTATGGAAGTGGCAATCCTAGATAATACCCATACATGTTTTATTTTGATGTAAATAGTATTTCATGAAATTTCGGACTCCCACACATCAGATTACCTCACTTCATGGATTCCCATTCAAATAGAAGTCTATCTTTATACTACCTCTAATTATTCCTACTTACCGCTACTAACGGTATGATGGTCGGTCATTCTTGCTGTTGAACCATCTGTTTGTCGTCAGTTGTCATCTGACGGCTGTCGTCATCCATTGTTGGCCAACACCTTTTTTTGTCCGCTCTACAATGACAATTGTCGTCTGTTGCTGTTGTGCACATAATTTGTTGGTAATGATTGAAACGCACCGATTGCGTTAATGCAGCATTTCCTGGAATTATACGCATCGAGATCGCATTATCAAGAATGCATAGGTTTCTAATAATCTTCTATTCCATGTACGAAGCACGCTTTATAGGATTTTACTTCGGTAACTCTTATTCTATATTCTTAAAGCCTTACCGATTCCATCCAATCAAAGAGTACCACATGTTGGTTTTTCTCCTTTCCATCACAAGCATATGTCAACTTTCCTTTATTTTTTATAAGTACAAGTCAAGTTAACCGTTTGAACCGATCATATGACTAGTGTAATTGCTTAATCTTCTCCTTAGTTTGCACTGGAGGGTGGATTTCGAAAAACTAAAAGTTTTTGGGGGCGGCATACATAAACAATAAGTTTTGGGGGTGGTATATGGAACTAGCTATTTTTTTTTGGGTTTATATATATATAAGGAAAAACCCCAAAAAGAAAAATAAAAAATAAATCATTTGCGAGCAACTTCATCTTCAACCGCAAACGAACCTGAATTTGCTTTGAAATTCGCGCTGCTTACAGAAATCGAAAGCGCTCGATTTGGGCATGGGAGTGGTCACCGCCTCAAGCTCCGCCGCTCGTACGATCGCTCTAGCCCCCCGCCGCTGTTCGAGCCGGACTGGCACCGGACCGGCCTCGATCGTTGCGTTCAAGCCGGACCGGACCAAGTGCGCCGCTGTCGCCACGTCGCAGGAGCCAGCCACGATCCCACATCTCGAAGAAAACCCTAACCCTAAGAAGTCCCCGATCAAGCCAAGAGCCAAGCGGCGGCAGCAGAAGAAGGCGGCGGCGGCAAACCCTAGCTCCGATCTTGACTACAACGAGGTGGCGGCGGCGCTTGAGAATCTATACATGCTCAGCCCTGGGGACGAGGTCGTGAGGAATCGGAGGAGGAGAGGGAAGAGGATGAGCCTCGAGAGGCGAGTGGCGGCGGCGGCGGCGAGGGGAGAGAGAGGGGTTGGGAGCAGGGACGGCGAGGATGAGGAGGTGGAGAGGGTGGTGAGGGAGTACTCGGTTTCGATCGATTTGGGGTATTTGGATTGGAAGCGGATGAAGATCCCGCCGGTGCTCAGGGCAAAGGAGCAAGCTTGGCTGTTCAAGCTGATGCAACCTATGAAGGTATATATATGGGGTGATCCAAAGCTTTCATTTTTTGGGTGAAATTTACTACTTTGTGCTTAGATTGATAAAATGTTGGTAGTTTGGTACATTGAGCACCGACGGTGATCGAAGTATTGGTGCGGGTTCAGAATATACGGTGGCTAGGGTTAGGTCATTGAAACATTTGATCTTGTTATTTGCTGGAAAGCCTTCATTTTGGAAAAACCTCCACTTTCCCCCTTGTTGTAACAGCCATTTACCATAAAAATGATATTGGTGTAAGGGTACATTTGGAATAATTACCGGAAATATTAATGGTGTTAGGGATGAGTGGTAAAGTGCAACTTCTTAAAATCAGGTTTCTTGCTGTTCGGGCAAAATTAAAGTGCAACTTCTTAAAATCAGGTTTCTTGCTGTTCGGGCAAAATTAAAGTGCAACTTCTTAAAATCAAGTTTTCGGCAGTTAGGGCAAAAGTAAAGGAGTTTACCTGCTATTTAGCCTAAGTTTGGACCCATGTAGGACTCATCCATTTTGTATTAATAAATAGCGATGGTCTCTTCCTTGGGATTTCATTACCATCTTCAATGATTAAAGAGCGGCAAAAAAGCGGCGCGGCCAAAGGGCCTGTGCGTATCGGTGTCTAGGTAGCCGTCTAAACCACATTGACATCAATTTAGATATATTTTGAGTTAATTTTGTTATTTTCTTAAATTTATTTGTTAAATATTGATTCTAATTTGATTGTTAATTACTTTGGTTTCTTTTTTATTTCTAGAAGCGGCCTAAATAAGTATTCTTAAAAATGTTAACGATTAAATATAAGCTGGTAATGAAGTAAATTCCGCCAATTTTTCAAAGATCCAAAAAAATTAATTAAATAGTTAATTAATTGTCTAAACTAAATCTTCCCAATTTTAAGTCCAAAAAAGAAAAAAGAAAAAGACAAAAAAATCATTGTCGTCAAAAGCTCAAAGCTCGAAGGAGTAGCCAAACTCGAAGCCTGTGTTGGCATGGTTGAAGCTTAAAGTTGAAGTTGAGTTTGAAGTTGAATATTGACGGTGAAGACAAGATTGAAGTTTGAAATGGAGATCATAGTGAAGATCTTGGTTCAAGTTCGATTTGGAGAATTTCGAAACCGACGACGGTCGCTGGTCTTCATAGCCTTTGAAATCCGCGGCGGCTCTCGAAATTGGTGATGGAAGGTCTCATGGTGGCCCTCGGCATTTAATGGTGCTAAAATAACTCCAATTTATTATATATCACACTCTAATTAACAAATAAAGAGAGTATATCTATAAGAATATAAGTGTAAGTATAATTCTCGACTAAGTGGTCTAATGCAGTATGGTGCGACTCATCTACGCGTCTAGACGGCTGCCTTTTAAAACACTGATCATGTTTGTAGATTTTGTTTTTATTTAAATCGTTCAACCGTTAGAAGTTTGATTAGACACAAATTGGGTTAGAATAATCTAAATAAATAACTAGCAATCGGTTTGTTCATATGTTGGATTGTGTCTTTTATCCAATTGAGCACCAGATTGCAGTTCATGGTAGTTTGGATCATAAGAAACCCTCTTGTGTTTAGGCTATTTTTGGGATTAATCTATTCGAAGTAGTTCTAAATCCCAACGGATAATGACTAATGTTACTTTGTGCGCGCACGCGCACATGTTTTAAATACATTATAGCTTTACTCATAAACTAACCGGAGGCCTCATGCTATGCACGGGACCGAAAAGTTCAAAAAATATGTTATCGCATAAATAACTGAATTTTGACTAAATTTTATTGCAGAGATATCTTTCAAACCTAACATAAATCGAGTCCCCTTCGAAACAATTAGAAAATTTCTTCATTTTCTTTCAAAATAATTTCAGAAAAGTATACATCTTTACATATTTCTACCTATCGTATATATTCAACGGATAACAAATTGCATCGAATATTCATGCTATCATCACCGACTACATTTGAAATTTTAAAATATTTTGAATTTTTCTGCCATCATCAATGATTGCTCTCGATTTCCGTCTTTCGGACGACGGTTATCTTCACTTATCATATACTCTTTTCTTGCTAATTTTCATATTATATAATTCAACTCACTGCTTTTAATATATATTTCAGAAGTGTATATAACTTTTAGTATATATTTCATACTCTAATTGATAGTCGATCTATAATATACAAAATTTTCATTTCTTATAACTATCCATATTTATATGTGTATCCGCCAATGACCACATGATACAAATATGGTAACATCTACATCCGATCTGTATCCGATCGGTGTGAACGTATACAAAAGTAAAGGTGAGTATTGATTCCAATTTTTCAAAAGATATCTGAGCCTTATATAATTTTACATATGCAATGTAATAGTGGACGGATAAATCCGATCGATGATAACATATACAAAGTAATAGTGAAAGTGTTGACAGTTTTTCAAAATGCATCTGAGTCTCATGTGATCTTCCATGCATGTACATATACAAATCGATAATGGACTAATTAATTGCAATTTTCAAAAGATATCAAATATCTCATTAATTTTTTTATCCATATGTGTGTAGCGAGAAAATACTTTTCATAGGTGTTACGGGACAATTTAGATTGAATAGTGATAACTTGTATAAAAATAACTACTGATAATTCATCAGTGAATATATTGCGTGAATATGAAGATAAGCTTAGAATGGATCAAATGCATATTAATTTAAATTATAGGGGCAGATGATTAATTTCTTGCAATAAGGGGCTGAAAGCGGATTTTCTTAAACTAAAGGGGTGGAGTCTAGTTTTCCATGCATGAAGACAAAAGAAAAGATTGATGATATTTAAGTTGAGGACAAAATAGTAATTAAATTAAATGCAAGGGGCAAAATGGGAAAAATAAAAGCTTGAATCAAGCCTAAAAGCTTGAAGTGGGGCTTTATATATATATATATATATATATATATATATATGAGATTAATGGAGGAAAGAGGCCATAGGAGGGGATTTCCTCCTATGGCGTGGAAAAAATACAACCTCCGCCATTTTTTCCGACGATCGGCATCCATCATCATCATCGTTATCATCTAAGATGTGCGTACACCAAATTTCATGTAATTCCACAACTTTTTCACCGTTGATTCAGTGGGTTCAAAATTAACGGTTTACCGACAATAGAACTTTTTACATTGCTAAATCAACGGTGAAAAGGTTGTAGAATCACATGAAAATTGGTTTACCCATATCTTAGATGATAACGATGAAGATGATGGGGGCCGATCGTCGAAAAAATTGGTGGAGGTTGTATTTTTTTCACGCCATAGGAGGAAATTTCCTCCAATGGCCTCTTTTCTCCATTATTCTCTCTCTCTCTCTCTCTCTCTCTCTCTATATATATATATATATATATATATATATATATATATATATATATAACAATTACAATTGGGTTTGGGATATTGTTAGGAGTCAAGTCAAATCATATAATGCATCCTTCTTGAAAGAAATATTACTTCCTTGAAAGATGGAAGCCCATATAGGTTGGGAGATGACAAGGCTTAAATGATCGGAGATGGCGATGAGAGTTATTTTGCTTTATTTAATGGATTTCAATGTTTTGTATCTTACTAAGGAATACTATATAATGTTGTTGCTGACAGCACAATCTTTTCTGGTTTGCTTGCTTACCCTCTCTTGACTTTAAATTTCAGGCAATATTAGAGGTCAAGGAGAACCTGCATAAGGAATTGAATAAAGAAATCACGGAAGGTGAATTAGCAGCCGCAATGAATACGACTGTGCCACAACTAAGAAGACATATAGAAGTCGGTCAAGCAGCAAGGAACAAGTTAATTAAGGTAACCATTGGTTTCATATTTTTAAGGTAAATATCTTACTGATTTTTTTGAGAAAAATCTTTTCTGATTTGCTATAAGCAAATGGATTACATACTCCGCTAATCTACATAGATATGCCCAATTATTTTGTAGGAATGAAAGGTGTCCAATTTAAAAAGCATTAGATGTCGTTTTGTAAGTCTCTTTTCCTAAATGCGGATGCCAAGTCCATATGTGATGAAGATCAAACTAAATATTGTCGGCTGCTAGCATGAAAGCTCAACCATTAGCATCTTGTTAAGAAAAGGCCTAAATCAAGATATGCATATCGAGATCAAATGGTTAACAGGTTATGGAACCCAATTTGGTACAAAAAGGATACAACGTTTATGGAGTCATGTCCACAAACTTATTTAACTGTGCATCAAATCACCTCCCTGCAATATTGTAGGAATCCCACAACCTTAGTTCTCTTTTTTCTTTTTAAATTATTTTAAAACCAGGTTTATCAGTTTACCCCTACCGAGCTACTTTGCACCTTCATCAATGGCACATATTTATTGCAGTATAGTTATTTCTTGAGTTAGGTGTTAAAAGCTTATTGAGTTCTCATCTTTCACTTACACTTGTACAATATGAGCAGCTCGCTTTTCCTGTACTTTCAAGATATCCTCTCTTCTTAAGTTCTTACATTTTTCTAGCGACCCGTGACTAGTCAAATATAAAGAGATTGACACCTGATATAGGAATTCTTCTTATTGGAAATCGAACCTCATTTTATGTTCCGAGGACAACTGTTTGTTCGCTTCACTGCATAGCAATGATAGCATAATTGTTTTCTTTAAGATTATGCCTTTTAGATACACTGTTATTTTTTTTCCTGTTCTTTGTGAATTTGGGGTGGTAGTGTAACCATTTCTTTCCGACATTATTGCAGCATAATCTTCGGTTGGTTTTGTTTGCAATCAACAAGTACCATCAAGAACTAGCAAGTGCCGACAAGTTTCAAGACCTTTGCCAAGCTGGAGTCAAGGGTCTAATTACGGCCATTGATCGGTTCGAGCCCAAGCGTGGCTTCCGTCTCTCCACATATGGTCTCTTCTGGATCCGACATTCTATAATTCGATCGATGACAACCTCAAGCTTCACCAGGGTGCCCTTTGGCATAGAATCAGTATGATATGCTTCACCTGATATTATAAACAAATTATATAGGCTGCATATTCCGCTACTGTTTCTTTTTAAAATAACTACATGTAGTTGCTATAAATCGAAGTGCTAGTAACTATGTTGTTTTCTAAGTGAAGAATGGAAATAATAAATCAGAGTTTTCTATTACTTTTGACATGAATTTAGGCATAATGTGATTTTTTAATTATATAGTGGGCTCATGCATCGCAAGGAGCCCATATATAGTCCAAATAGAATTTGCTCAATAGTTTTCTTTCCTTATTTATATTATCACTGCAATTCTAACCTCTTCGACGCCGCCTACATCATTCTTGGGAATTTAACGGCTTTACTTAATCTTGCAGGTTAGACAAGTGATTCAAAAGGCCAAACTAGAGTTGATGTTTGAGCTTCAGAGATTGCCAACAGAGGAAGAGATCATAGCCAGAGTAGGGATTTCTGCTGAGAGATACCATGATATCATGAAAGCCTCAAAAGCAGTCTATTCACTGAATTCGAAGCATGCGGTTACACAAGAAGAATTTATCGATCGAATAACCGACGTCGATGGTGCGGGAGGTGACAAGCTCAGGCAACCTGCTCTTCTTCGACTTGCTCTCGATGATGTGGTATGCACTTTTTGATAGCTCTTATATTTCGTCGTATCTTTGGAAGCAATTCATGCCCCTATTTTCATTCTTGCATTGTTAACATGCATTCCTTATTTCGTTTCTCGTCATGCATACGATCATAGGGCTTTTTACTAAAAAGCCCTCCCATACTTTGCTAATTACCAAACCCCTCAATAATTCGTTTTTACTTAAAAGACTCCCATACATTTAAATTGCACAAAAAAAACCCTCACTAGTTTTCCATCCAAAGTTAGCGTCCAATTACAGAGATGGAGCTTGAGCCGCTCTTACTTTCTAAGTATTTAGATAGGCATTTCTCCCATAAAAAGAACTCACATCCTCGTTTAATTGAAAATTAGGATTTAGCGCAACTAAAGAAGTGCTCTCTTTTGAATGAGATTGTCTATTAACTCGAAGCTTGCAATTGAAGGGACAACGGCATTCGACAAGCTCGGTGCTAGAGAAGGTTGTAAAAGACGAGCCAGTTTCCATTATCAATTTGTTAGATCTTTGATCGAAATCTAACCGTAAAGCCAATTCAGGGGAAACGTTGGGAATTCTGGGAGAAGAATACCCTGATACTAACGTAAGATGCCAACTTGATTCTTTTTTTTTTGGCGTGTTAGGGTTTTTTTAGTGCAACATAGATGTATTTTTTTTTGGGGGGGGGAGGGCGGAGGGGGTCTTGTAAGTAAATACGAAGTATGAGAGGGTATTTTAGTAATCAGTGAAGTATAGGGGAGCTTTTTAGTAAAAATCCCATGATCATATTTTCTACACACTATATAAACATATAATAATCATATTCTAAGATCTACCTTTAGAATGTACATTAGCGATGCTCTAACATTATAATTCATGTCTACTGTCAAATTGATTAATTATATATCTTGCACTAATATACAAAAATTATGCATCTAACAACCTTAATTGAATGATAATTCTTTTGAGACGAGTGATAGAAAATGGGCAATGCACTTTTTTTGACTTAAATTTCTTCTGCAGCTAGATTCACTGAAGCCTAAGGAGAGCTTGGTGATCAGACAAAGATACGGTCTTGATGGCAAAGGGGATCGAACTTTAGGAGAAATTGCCGGAAACCTCAATATTTCGAGGGAGATGGCACGAAAGCATGAGCTCAAGGCTCTAATGAAGCTCAAGCATCCGGCTCGGCTCGACTACATCCAAAGATATATCTAAATCGTATCATGTATATATATGAAGCTTCTCCTACACATACACTACATTTTCTCATTATATACATGTAGCCTTGTATCATAGCCAAAAATAACAAACAATTCAATCATTTACCGTGTTATTTATATGTAGCCATCTAAGGGTAAAATCAAGTCATATAAATACACATGTATGTATATTTGAAAAGTCAGTGATATACAATATTTTTCAATCTTCTTGATGCAATCCTGTGAATATATTTACTTTATGCTGCTATTGTTCACAAAAAAAAATGCCTGTAAAGGCTATGATTATGCAGCTATAGATATTGAAGTTGAGCCTATGGTGAAAAAAAGAGCAGTAATTTAACCCCTTCGATCTCTACATTGGTAGTGAAAATATATATATATCAGTATTTATCATGTGCCATGCGTTTTTGCATATTTTGATGTTATGTACAAAAATTTGAGAAGATTTTTTAACCACTTATATAAAATAATATAGGTATCTAAAGGCTTTTTGTAGGTTTTTTTATATTTTGGCAATAATTTTACAAATGAGCTATTTTTAATGTATTTTTCTCCCAGCTATAAGAATTTTGGGTTTTTTTAACTAAAAAGCCACCGTACTTCACTAATTACTAAAAAAACCCGTCCCCATATATTTAAGTTGCACTAAAAATACCGTAACATGTCAAAAAAAATATCTTTTTAGTATCTTCCATTATTCCGTTAAAGGGTTGACGGTGAATATCGAGCTAGGGTTTTAAAAACCCTCTCGGCCTTTCTTCTCGTCCTAAAATTCCTAACTTTTCCTTCAAATTAGTTTAACTTAGATTTCGATCAAAAATCTCTCAAATTGTTTGTTTTTCTCAACCTTCTTTAACAACGACCTTGTCGAATGCCATTTGTCTCTTTAATTGCACGTTTCGAGTTAGTGGCAACCTCATTCGATAGGAGTGCAATTCTTTAGTTCCACTAAATCCCAATCTTCAACTAAAGCGAGAATATGAGTTCTTTTTGTAGAAGAAAGACCTACCTAAATATCTAGAAGGTAAGATAATAGCTCAAGCTCCAGCTACATCTTCCTAACGGGATGCTAATTTTGGATGAAAAACTAGTGAGGTTTTTTTTAGTGCAACTTAAATATATAGATGCTCTTTAAAGTAAATACGAAGTATGAGCGGATGTTTTAGTAATTAGCAAAATATGAGAAGACTTTTTAGTAAAAAACCGACGAATTTTACATAACATTAAATCCATATAATATAATACATTGAATGTTAGATGTCTTATTGTACCTCATTGGCTTTTTCTTCTTATATCTTTCTCCCCCGTCACTGTGTTTGAGCAGGGGGGATGTACATGCAAATGCATGCATGCATAGAGGGATCATGATTTAAGTACATACTCTTGGCACGGTTGAGCTTTCATCAATATGAACGCATGAGAGCAAGCAAGTGGCGAATATATATAAACACCTATAATGATTTTTATAATACATAGGGTTGTCTTCATATTATAAAGAAAATATATCCTTTTTTTTCTCCATAAGAAATTAATGTGAAACTATAACTTTTTATTATGATATCAACCATCTCAATTTACACAACATTCAATCCAATTATTGAATCCCAACATTTCATCTAAACTAATAGATTTCCAACCGACAGAACCAGAAATTAATATTAAATCTCTCTATAACAACTACAATATCCAATATACTTACATAAATATTTCATACTTTGACAAGGGTTTGGATAACATTTTGAGTCGAAATATATAACCTGCAAAAATTCCAGCAATTAAAAGATCGGAACTAAACATATTGATAACGATTACGTATCCAAATAGCTTTATCAATATATTTCTTATTCTCGCATCTTTCCTCATTTTGGGTACCCCTTCATTATGTAATCTTCATTATGTAATTGTCCGTGCATCATAAATCTAAAGTCATGATGAGAGTTGAGATATAAACTTTTCTTTAGATTTTAGGTGTTCTTATAGTAAATTCCAACAAAGGCTTCAAGTTGTGCAACTACATTTATTTCAATCTCCTTAAAAAAAAATTTAAGTGTTCAATAAATTTGAGCCTGGATTGATCTGTATTGGAATATAAATGTATCCGTCAACCGTAACAAATTTGGGGTTTTGATGCAGTGGCATGGAATTTAACATGGCATCAGAGCAACATATGCTTTCCATATAAATAGCGGATTAAAAGACATATCACTACCTAAAATCACTCCACTTGTGGTGGCATGAAGAAAGAAAATATATATAGTTCAACACGCATCTTAATTTCAGAGTTCTAACATATTATGTATGAATTATAAGGTTCTAAAACCAATATTCAATGAGCCAACACTTGAAACTCATGGCAAAGATTCAAATATATGATCTGGATAGTGATAGGGTCAGATGAGATTCTTAGCGAGATGGAAAAATACGACAATCATCTATATATCAATCAAAACGACGATCGGCTCCATACATCTTATTCTACATGTCAATCAACATACGTGTACAGAAATTTAGACGATTTAGACATTTCTAAGCTATGGATATCACGGTCAAAATGGATGGTTGTTAAAGTATTGTAAAAGTTGCATATAGTGCATACCCTTGATACATGACTTGCAAGCTTTCATATCGTCTAATTTTTTATACACATACATATTTTGACGTGTAGAACATGATGCAAAAATCCGATTGTCGATCTAACAATCGGATTTTTCCATCTCACTTTAAGAATCTCATCTCACCATCTCTGCCTATCGCTGTCCTATATAATCTTATAATAATCAAACACCATCAACATAATTCATTGCCAAGATTCAGCTAATAACACTATTCTTGTATCATGTTTTTCACTAAATATCCATGAGCATGAATTAGGCCCAATTTTCCTTCCCCTTATTCACACTAATTGTTGCATTTTTTTATGGTATAATTGCTTTAGCCACGTTTATTATTTGGTTAATGAAGAATCAAGATTGATTAATTATTTAAGGGAAAATTATTTCTGAGCCCATTTTTGAGAAGTGGCATAATTTTTAACCCATGAATTTTCAAAATTCTAAAACCCAATACTTAGAAAATTACGTATGTTTCAAGATCGAATGTTTTCTACTTGATAAACTTTTTAACAAAAAAAAAAAATCTTAGTTTATTTTGGTATAATTGCTTTAGCCACGTTTATTATTATTTGGTTAATGAAGAATCAAGATTAATTAATTATTTAAGGGATAATTATTTCTGAGCCCATTTTTGAGAAGTGGGTTAATTTTTAACCCATGAATTTTCAAAATTATAAAACCCAACACTTAGGAAATTATGTATGTTTCAAGATTGAATGTATTCTACTAGATAGACCTTTTTTTCTTAAATCTTAGTTTTTTTTATTTTCTCATGCATTTTAATTTTAGTGACTTAATTTATTCAATCATAACACTATTTATCAAAGCATAACACCATTTATGAATCATAACACTATTTATCGAAATATAACTTTATTTTTCAAGTTATAACACATATTTTCTTAAATGATACTATTGGTAATCCATATATAAATACGTAAAATCAAGGTTTGCTTTTAAAAAGAAATTCAATATTCCATAATTTTGGAACTAAGACTTAGGTTTAAAAATAAATAAGGTAAACAAACTTGATCTGGAAACAATTTTCCCAATATTTAATCACCATTTCTTTTCAAATCGTTTGTGGACTAATGAGAAGGCAGCTTGTTTGAATTGGCCTAATTACTATAAAAAAAATCCACACAATTTTATTTTCAAGAATTCAACTTCAGTCCAACATGGATATGTCGCCTCCATTATTGGTTTCTGGACGATTTGGACCCGTAACGCGCTATTAATCCAAGGTTGTGGAGAAATTGCTCTCTCACAAACTGATGGAGGTCTTGATTTTCTCCTCCATCGATCTGTCGCGAGCGTTGCTGGACGGTTGAGATTGGATTCGGAGATTGCCTTCTTGAGTGTATAGATCTCAAGGGGTTGAATTTGAGGTGGAAGCCGAGCTACCTACAAAAAAGTCCCAGAATGGGTGACCACCGTAGGACCCTCCGACGATTAAGTTAGAGTCGAGAAATAGGTGCAGAGTAGTGGTTTATTGAATTCAAGTTGCCTTACCTGAGTCGTCTGAGAGAGGGGTTTTATAGCGGTCGCATGGAGCAAGCAGGCGTGAGATCTTTGCTTTCGGTTACGCCCCTGACGTTACGCGTGCGTGAATAACGGGATCCCTTCACTAATGACGGGATACTCTCATTAATGGAGGGGGAGGGGGGGGGACGCGCCAGCGTGGGACGTGGGACGGCGGTTATCCTGCTTTGGCGAGATACACGGAACTATTGCGGAGACGCTAGGACTCGGCAATCTCGGTTGATCGGGGGAGGCCGAGGAAGCTCGACACGTCAGGGTCTCGGAGACGAGCGGAAGGCCGAGGAAGCTTGGCACGAGAGAAAGCTCGGAGGCGAGCGAGGAGACTGAAGAAGCTCGGAGACGAGCTGTTGGTAGTCTCCTAGATGAAGGTGGAATGTCTTCAGGGGGGTCTCCCGAAAGGTCGGGTACGTCCACCGTGAAGGGGGTCCGGGGAATGTCCCCGATGCGCCTCATTTATTTCACCCCCGTAGAGTCCGGGACACGTCATTTGCCACGTGTCGTAATCTTAGGAGACACCACCTGTGAGTATTTTCATTAGCCTCCCACTCTCGTTCCGACCTATCCAAGGGTCGGGTCGAGAGTGGTCTGCTCGGTTTTTCTTCTGCTCAATTTGGCGCCAAGGAATCGTAATGCGAATTGCCCGGGGAAGGCATGGCGTTTGGTGCTTACGTTGTTTCGATCCTTGGGCTCACGTGTCACCCCGTCGTTCGCCTGAATCTTCACGCGTATCCACGACGGTATCAGCGGATCAACGAAATGATCGCGCTTTAAAGAGGGTGCGCCATTTCGCTCGTTCGTCTGTTGGGCTGCAGGCCATGTGTCCGACGCGGGTTAGCGGACGCGACAGGCTGTCGCTGTCACCTGCAAACGAAGGGACGTCCCCAATGACCGATCGCCACGTGGAGTTTTGACGGTTGTCATGCGTGATGCTTCGTTTTGACGGGAATTGATCTGGGCCATTGGGTGCTTTCTGTGGAGTGCATAAATAGGAGGGGACCCCATAGGGCCGACACTTCTACCATAATTCACCCTCGTTGTCAGAGATTGCCCAGCGCTCCTTCCTTTTAAATCGGATCGCCCGTGCTTTTTCCTCGGCTAGCCCATTCATTTGAGTCAGGTTAGATGTCTTCATCTGAGAAGTTTGTAGAGATAGTTAGGGTAGGGTCGGACGATGAGGCTCCAATTGTTGGAGCCGAGTCCAGAGAGTCTTCTTTCTCTTCGTCTTCAGATAGCCAAGAGGGTTCGTCTTCTTCTTCTTCGTCCTCTGTGTCGGGTTCACATCCGAGAGTCAGGGCTGCCCCTGTCACCCGCCGTCAGGCGACAACAAGGGCTCCCAAGATGCGCTTCGGGAACGCCCGCGATGCGTCCTCAGTCTTGAGAAACATGGACGAGCTTTTCGAGATCCGGGTTCAATTCCTTATCCCCTCTAACTATTCTCTTTGTTTAGTCAGAGAGGGTGAGCGGGCGGACCAGGTGCAGGGTAAGGAGCCCTGTATTTGGAAGCATTCCAGATGGGAATGCGTCTGCTCTTCCCAACCGAGGTATGTGGGGTGCTTTGTTGCTTCCATCTTGCCCTGGGCCAGCTAGCGCCGAATTCGTGGAGAATCCTCCTAGGGTCTCTGGTCTGGTTGAAACTTAAAAATATCCCCTTTAGTTTGACCCTTATAATCTCTTTTTTTTGTTATAAGAATTACCCCGGCACCAGCAAGAATGAACCGAGCTGGGTGTATTTTTCTTTCAAAAAACGTAAGGGTGGGATGGCCGGGTCGGGGGTAGTAGTCGTTCCTTCTTCCATTCACGAATGGAAGGTGAAGTTCATATTCGTTGGGCCACCCGATGGCGAGGATTGGCCTGTGCCTACACAGTGGCACATGGCCGACTGCCCGAGGATGAGGCAGTCGTCCTCACCTGAGACGAGGGCGGTATCCATATAGGAGCCGATCCAGCGGGTCGACGTTTTGCTTTCTGAGCAGGCTCTTAGCTGGGCCGGGCTCAGCCCCGCACACTTCCTGGGTAAGTTAGGTATTCGGACGATTTATTTAGAAGTTAATAGGTTTTGCTTGCTTTTTCCAGCGTCGCTAACTCTCTTTCGTGTTTTCTCCTTTCTGCAGAGCAAATGGACCGATCCAAATTCTTAGCTGCCATGGCCGCGAAGGCAGGAAAGAAGACCGGGGGCGTTAGCTCGTCTCGTCTCGATCCGAGCTTGGCCTCGAAACCAACTGCACCGGTGAAGACTTCCGCCGCGCCCCGAGCCCCGAAAGTCCGCCGTGGGGAGAGCCAGAAGCATGCACGGGGATTGGATCCCCGGGCGAGGGGGGTGGAGGATGAAGCTGACCTCACTAAGGTCCCCCTCAAGAGGCACAAAAGGACGGTCTCTCACTCGCCACCCTCCAGGATCCCCGTGCAGGAAGGGGACGTCTGTTTTGAGGTGCCCTTAGGGCTTTCCGTCGCTGACAGCCTGCTCTCCGACATAGAGCAATCGGCCGGGAGTAAAATTCTGAGGGGGACCCTAAAGTCCAAGTGGCCGCCATCACTCAAAATCAGGTCGGTATCCTTTTTCCTTCAAGAATTTTGTTAAGTATTTTTCCTCAGTTTGAACATTTCTTACTCCTTTTACTGCTTTCCTCAGGTCCTCCAACGCTGCGCCTTCATCGTTAATATGGAATTTGAGGAGATTGCCCTGGCCATGAGGAAGGTGGGCGAATCGTCCTCACGGGAGGAGGATCTGCGCCTGGAGCTGCAGCAGGCGAAGGAGAGGATAGCTGTCCTCAAAACCCGGGTGGCTGCCGAGGAGTTGACGAACTCCAAGTGTAAGGAGTCTCACCGACTTCTGAGTGAATCCAACAAAGCCATCTAGGAAAAGTTGGAGGAGGTCAGCAAGCTCTACGTCGCGATGAAGAAGTCAAGGGATGCCAGCAGGAGGGACACTCAGGCGGCGCTCGATGCGGTGAAGCTTGCTGAGCTCCGAGCTTCGAGGTCCGTGGAGAGGTACAAGGTGTCGGACAAGTTATACGCCGACCTTGCCGACGTCTCGGCCATTGTTTGGCACCAGGCTCTCGACGCCGTTAAGGCGTTGATGCTGGGGTTCGCCGACAGCGAGCTACGGGTCCAGTAACCTCTCTCCAAGGATGCACCGCAGGTGGAAGCTGCCCGGGATAAGGATGCCGGTGGAAGTGCCGGGGGTGAGGCTGCCGGTGGAAGCGCCGACCCAGAGGTCGCCATTTTGGTTCCCGATGCCGGCGTCGAGCAGGGTGAGATCCTCCCCGGGAATACGGCCTGAGCTTTCCTGCCTTTCCCCCCTTTTAAAGTTTTGTAAGCATCCGGGCATTTTGTAAGGCTGTGGAGTCCAGAATACCTTGTAAAAATTTCTGGAATATAAATAAAGCTGAGCTTATTTTCCTCTGCATGACTGTGTACTTTTTGTGTGAGTACTTCAGTTCGTCTTTTCCTTAACTCGAGTGGTAGGCCGTAGGTCAATGCCCGGCTTTTTAGATGACGATCGCGCGCCGAGTGTAAGTCGATTAATTGCCAAGTGTAGGAAGGTCGGTGCCCTCCCGTTCTCCGGAGTCGAGGTGGAGATCGTTCATTTAGGATGAACCGAAAGATATCCAAATATAGGAAGGTCGGTGCCTTCCCGCTCCTTGGAGTCGAGGTGGCGATCATTCATTAAGGATGAACCGAAAGATATCCAAGTGTAGGAAGGTCGGTATCAATTCATTCCTTAGAGTCGGGTTGACAACCACGTCTATCAGCATGAGTTGAAAAACATAGAATAGGTCGGCATTGACTGATTCCTCCTTGATGTGGTTCCTAGACTTGTGTCTTCGTAAGGTAGGAACCTATCCCTCGGAGACTGGCTGAGCAGGGATCTGCATGGTGGCCTCTTTAGGAGGGCTTTAGCTCCTGAGCGTTGATGGGTAGGAAGCTACCCGCTTGGGATGGACCGGGCAGGGATGCTGCTCGGTAGACTCATGAGGAGGGCTTTGATCCTTAGCGTGGATGTGTAGGAAGCTAACCGCTCGGGATGAACCGGGCATGGAAGCTGCTCGGTGGCCTCTTGAGGAGGGCTTTGATCCTTAGCATGGATAGGTAGGAAGCTACTCGCTAGGGATAGATCAGACAGGGAAGCTGCTCGATGGCCTTCTGAGGAGTGATTTAATCCTTAGCATAGATGGGTAGAAATCTACCGGCTAGGGATGGACTGGACAGGAAAGTTGCTTGGTGGCATCATAAGGAGGGCTTTGATCCATAGCGTAGATGGGTAGGAATCTACCCGTTAGGGATAGACCGGGCAGTGAGGCTGCTTGGTAGCCTCGTGAGGAGGTATTTGATCCATAGTGTAGATGGGTGGGAATCTACCCGTTAGGGATGGACCGGACAATGAAGCTGCTCGGTAGCCTCGTAAGGAGGGCTTTGATCCTTAACGTAGATGGGTGGGAATCTACCCATTAGGGATGGACCGGACATGGAAGCTGTTTGGTGGCCTCGTTGGGAGGGCTTGAGAGACTTCCCTACGAAAGCCTCGTTGGGAGGGCTTTAGAGACTCCCTGCGTCTTCGTGGGGCGTCGTTCAAACTTCCACGGCCGTATTGGCGGGAGTGAGGGCGTCGTTCAGCCTTCCGTGGGCTGCATTGATGGAGTGAGGGCGTCGTTCAAACTTTCGGGGGCCGCATAGCCGCCCTTGAAGACAGGCATGGCCGACACGTGGCCATTCCATATCGGGAAATTGAGACGTCCCGCGATTCGCGTCACCGCGCAAGTAAACTTTCGGCCGTTGGAAGATTTTTTTGAGGCTATAAATAGCGAAGGTATGTTCACTTCTTTCTAGCCTTGTGTTTCTGAAAATGGCCAGGCGTCCGTGTGTGCTCATCAGGGAGATAATTTCTCGTGACAATGTGTATCTTTATAGCCTCGATCGCTCCGAACAGACGTACGGGACGGTGATAGACCGCGTGGAAGGCCACTTTGGATGCCTTCTTCCCCGGTGATCTTCCCTCCTCCAACTGCTAATTTACGCGATCTGGAGGATGTCCCCGGGGCTGCACAATGCCTTGTCTCCGCAGCTGAGGGACGAGGCGATCGAAAAGTTGCACTCACTCTACCACCTCAGCCTGATCTCGAAAAGCAGGCGGGAACGATCAGCGAACCTTCTTTTGGAGTGTTTCCAGAGGAGGTTGATCGTTGATTTTGGTCCAGCGGATGGCGCTTCCGTGGCCGCTGAGAAAGCTAGGGCTCGGCTGGCGGAGATTTCCTCGGAGTATTATCAACAATGCTTTCTTAATCCCTGACCCCCTTTGCTGTAATTATTTTTTATAAGGATGAGGAGCCTATAATACCCCTTAATCAATAAAGTTTGTTTTTGGCGGTAGTGTGTTGTTTCTTCCCTCTTTTTTATCGCACAACTTTTAAACTTTAACTAAATGCCAACAAGAATAACTTTATTTATTTCAGAAAGAGGATACAGATACATTTTTTCATTTGTATAACTTGAGCATTTCAGCGTTGTAAGGCCGGGGAAAATTATTGCCCCGGGCGTCCTGCATGCGGTATGCCCCGCCGGGCAACGCCTCTTTCACGAGGAAAGGTCCATCCCACTTCGGGGAGAACTTATGTAGCCTGCTCGGGTCTACATACTCGTTTCTTCGTAAGATCAGATCTCCTGTTTTGAAGGCCCGATATTTGACCCGGGCGTTATAGTAGCGAGCGGATTGCTGTTGATAGGCGGCCGCTTTGATTTGTGCTCGGTTCCGGTTCTCCAATAAGACGTCCAAGTTGTTTCGGAGTGTCGAGGTGTTGGCTTCGTTGTCGAAATGTTCGACCCTGTAACTGGGCAGTCTGATCTCTGCCGGGACCATTTCCTCAGTGCCGTAGCCGAGATTGAACTGGGTTTCTCTCGTAGGTGTTTTCCTTGACGTTCGCTGTGCCCACAGGACCCGAGGTAGTTCCTCGACCCATCCGCCTTGTCTTCCTTCTAGACGGGCTCGGAGACCGCAGATGACGCCTCATTTCGCTACCTCTGCCTGCAGATGGGGAACCGTGGAAAACTTCATCAATATATGGTACTCACTGCAAAACTCTCTAACTTTGTCGTTTTCGAAGTTGGTCCCATGGTCGGTGATGTTGCATCTCGGGATCCGGAATCGGGTGATTATGTTGTTCTGCAGGAACTTTATAGTGGAGGCGGCGTCTGGTTTTCTGATGGGGACGGCCTCTATCTACTTTGTGAAGTAGTCTACCGTGACGATGATGTACTTGTGTCCGCCCGTGTCAGTGGGGAGTTGGCCCACCATGTCCATCCCCCATTGTGCAAACAGCCAAGGGGAACTGAGGGTCGTTAGCTCGGTTGCGGGGTGACGGGGTATGCTGCCGTGGAGTTGGCAGCTTTTGCATCTTCGGACAAGTTTCTTAGCATCTTGGTGTATCCTCAGCCAATAATATCCTTGGAGCAGCGTCTTCTGGACCAGGGTGCGGGCCTCTTGGTGTGCCCCCCGATCCCTTCGTGTATCTCTCGTAGAACATAATCGGCTTCGTGGGGGTCGACGCATCGGAGCAGGGGCTATGTGTATGGCTTCTTGTAAAGGTTTCCATTGCTCCAGATAAAATGAAAAGCTTTTCCCCGAAGGCGGTGTGCCTCTCCTCGGTCTTCCGGAAGCGTACCATCTTTTAGGAATTCCACGAGGGGCTTCCTCCAATCTTGGACTCCCTCCTGAGTCGTGTATACTTGGAGTGTTTCCTCTCCGTCTTCCACGCTAGGCCGTGGTAAGACTTTGAAGAGGATATTCCTCTTATGGTTGGACGTATAGGAAGAGGCGAGCTTGCTCAAAGCATCAGCCTGGGTGTTCAGGTTCCGTGGAATCTGCTCCACCTGGATTTCTTTGAAATTTTTGCGAAGTCTTTTTACCTCGGCCAGATACTTTGCCATGAGCGGTTCCCGGGCCTCAAATCGCCCGGTCAATTGGCCGACGACCAGGGCGGAGTCGCTGCGAATTCGGATTGTCTTCAGCCCTACACCGGAGGCGATTCACAATTCTGCTAACAAAGCCTTGTATTTCGCGGCATTGTTTGACGCTCTGAACCCGAGCTTCAAAGAGTATTCCATCTCTGCTTCGTCCGGGCCTCGGATGATCAGGCCAGCCCCACTCCCTTCCTCGGTAGAGGATCCATCCACGTAGAGAACCCAATCGGAGACGGAGTCGGGTACTTCTTCGACCGAGGGTCGGCGTCCGGGGTCCCGTGCTTCCGCTCCTTCTTTTGTGGGAATGGTACATTCGACCACGAAGTCTGTTAGGACCTGCGCTTTGATGGCTTGCCTTGGGCGGTATTTGATGTCGAATTGGGATAATTCCTACCTCCATTTCTCCAGACGACCTGATGATTCGAGGGAGGCGAGAATAGCCCCTATAGGTCGCTCGGTGAGGACAAGGATGGTGTGTGCCTGGAAGTAGTGTCGTAGTTTCCTCGAGGCGACGACAAGCGCCAAGCCTATCTTTTCTATGGCCGGGTACCTTGTTTCCGCGTCTTTGAAGACATGGCTTACGTAGTAAACCGGCTTCTGTACACCTCCGACTTCTCTGACGTGCACCGAGCTGCAGCCTGGTCGGAGACCGCAAGGTACAATAATAGCTCATCTCTTTCGACTGGTCGGGAGAGCAGTGGGGGAGTTGTTAAGTGCATCTTGAGTTGCTCGAAAATGTGTTGACATTCCTCCGACCATTCAAACTTAGGAATCTTCCTTAAGGTTTTGAAGAAGGGGATGCGCTTTTCTCCAGATCGTGACATAAAGCGACTCAGAGCTGCCACTCTCCCTGTGAGCCGCATGATCTCAATGTTACTTCATGGTGTGGCCATGTTGAAAATGGTGCTGATCTTTTCTGGGTTAGTTTCGATACCTCGGTGGGTAACCATGAATCCGAGGAATTTACCGCTAGTGACTCCGAATGCGCACTTAGCTGGGTTCAGCTTCATTTTGTACTTGCGCAGGACGTCGAATGTCTCGCCAAGATCTTTGGTGTCCTTGTCCGATGAGGTTGATTTTACGAGCATGTCGTCGATGTAGACCTCCATATTCCTCCCGATCTGCAATTTGAACAGTTTGTTAATTAGGCGCTGATATGTGGCCCCAGCATTCTTAAGACCGAAGGGCATCACTTTGTAGCAGTATACCCCCCGATCCGTGGCGAACGCTGTGAGTTCTTCATCTGCCGGGTTCATACAGACCTGATTATAGCCGGAGAAAGCGTCCATGAAGCTTAGCAATTCGTGGCCGGCCGACCTGTCCACTAGCTGGTCTATCTGAGGGAGGGGATAGTTATCTTTCGGCCATGTCATGTTCAGATTCTTGAAGTCGACGCACATGTGCCATTTCCCGTTCTCCTTTTTGACCATTACCACGTTCGCTAGCCAATCCGAGTAGTCAACACTTCTAATAAAGTTGGCTGCGAGCAATCTATCAACCTTGTCCTTAATCGCCTTTTGTTTGATCGGCGCAAAACTTCTCTTCTTTTGTCGGACAGGTCCGGCCTTAGAGTCGACCTCGAGCTTGTGTGAGAAAACTTTAGGGTCAATCCCGGGCATATCCACCGGTGTCCAGGTGAATATGTCTGAATTTCCTCGAAAAAATGGATCAAGTCTTTGCGACGGTCTCCCGTCAAAAGAGATCCGATCTGAACAGTTCATCCATCGACCCCCTCGACGAGGGAGACTTCTGTCAGCGCTTCCACCGGGGCTCCTCGGATTTCTTTCTGGTCATCGCGCGTATCCAAAGATCCCTGGAAATCATTTGTGTCCTCAAAGTCGTCGCTCTGCTCTCCGACGGGAGACGTTGAGGCAAAGCAAATCTTGGCGATCTGTTAGTTCCTGTAGGCCCAGCCTATCCCCCCTTTGTCTAATAGAAATTTGACCGCAAGGTGGTAGGCCAAGATTTAAGCCCAGAGGGTGTTTAATGTCGGGCGTCCCAGGAGGTTGTAGGATGAAGGGATCTTAGCGATGATGAAATTCATCGGTACGATCCTTGTATGGCCTGCTTCACCAATGTTGAGTAGGAGGGTGATCACTCTCTCGGCCAGGATGGAGTGGTTGGTAAACCCCATGAGGACGTGGGAGGTGGGCCGTAGGTCGGACGGTCCCAGCCCCATACGCTTGAAACAGTCGTTGAAGAGGATGTCAGTCGAGCTCCCGGAATCGACCAATATCCTCTGTACCTCATAACAGTGGACCCGGGCTATTATAACGAGGGGGTCGTTGTGAGGTAAGGATATACCATTGAGGTCTTCATCGGTGAAGCTGATGGGCTCGGTCATCCTGCACTTCTTCTGGGGTGGATCACTTGTACCCTCGACTGGTAGGAGGCGGTGGTTTTCACCGGCTGCGCGAGCAGATTCCGAGGTGACGACCATGATTTGCCCGATCGTTAACTCTTCGGGAGGAGGCTGGTTCTCTTGCTTCTGGTCTGCCTACCGCTTGTCCCGTAGGTACTTCGCCAGGTGGCCAGAGCGGATCAACTCCTCGATGTAGTCACGGAGTTGTTTGCAGTTTTCGGTCGGGTGACTCTGCGACCTATGGAAGGCCCAGTACGGTCCCCGGATATGCTTAGCCTCTCTTTGGGTGACTGGCGCGAGCTTGAAGAATCTTTCGCCTTTCGTTTCCTCCAATAGCTCGGTCTGGGAGATGTTAAGAGGAGTGTACTCCTGGAACTTCGGGGAGTATGGTTTTGGCCGGTCGACCCTCTTCTTCTCTTCTTTGCCCCTCTTCTTTTGGTCGGCGTGGTCGCTTCGGGGCAGGTTGGCGTTCACCTCCGAATCGAGTCGGATCTCCTGCTCAGTCCAAGCTTTTACCTCGGCCATGGTCTTAGGTTGCGCTAATGCAAAAGAGCGGAGCCACTCTTTGTTCCTAAGACCCGACCTTAGTGCGGTGATGACAGTTTCATCCCGGTGCTCGGGGACCTCGAGGAGAGCGTTGTAGAAACGAGTGATGTATCCCTTAAAGGATTCCTTGTCCCCGCTCTTTATGGTGAACAGGTAGTTGACTGTTCTCTTTTGTTGTCGATTCCCGATGAAGTGGCTGAGGAATTGGGTAGCCAGCCCACCGAAGGTCGAGATGGAGCGTGGTGTGAGTCCTCGGAACCAGTCCCAGCCAGCCCGATGAGGGCGGCGGGAAAAACTCGGCATTGGGCTGCGTCGGAGTTATCCTGAAAGCTCATGCCCGCCGTAAAGGCATCTAGATGGTCCTTCAGGTCGGATTTCCCATCGAAGAGGGCCACCTTGGGCGGTTTGTTCCTGGATGAGACGGCTCGACCAACAGTTCTTCTGTAAAGGGTTTCGTCAGCGAATTGACGGAGTATCGGGACCCTTCGCCGGATGCTTGGCCATCCCAGTGTATGCCCTCGATTTTCTTCTCAAGGGCCTTGAGTCGGTGGTGGTAACCCGAGGATTCTGTACAGTCAGAGTGGTGACTATCCCCGCTTCGGGTCTGCGCCAGTGTGCGGCTTCGATTATGCTCTATCAGATTTCGCAAATCCTCGGGCGAGGTCCTTCTCGAGTGGCCCTGGCGTTTGTCGTTCGCGCGACCCCGGCGGGAGGGATGGTGTCGGTCATGCCTGGAAGCAAGCGAGCTGATCGATACCTCCTCGGGAGGGGGGGTTGAGAACGCGCGGTGGGCATTAGAACCGGGTGTTGAGCTGTCCGGCGCCCCGCGGGTCATGGAATTAATCGCTGCATGCGGGTGACGGTGACCGGAGTCGGCACGCCGGCGCCTTGTGACGCTGGGATGAGCATGAGTCGGATTGAGGGCTTGAGTGTGCCCGTTCGTCCTTCGGCGGACGTCGTTATCCCGAGGAGGCGGAGCCGCGCTCTGGTGGTTAGGGCCCGTCGCTTGAACACGGACGATGACATCTACCAGCGTCGTAAGTCGGTCTATCCGGGCGGACAAGGCGTGGATGTCATTAGGAGGGGGAGGCGAGCCGCTCCTGCCTCCATTGTGGCGGCTCGTATTCGGATCGTTGCGGTCGTCGCTCGCCATTGGATCGAGAGCGAAAGATCAACTTTTTTGGTGGAACAAAATAAGTCTTACGTTCCCATAGACGGCACCAACTGATGGAGGCCTTGATTGTTAGTTATATGTATGCCCTAGAGGCCATTACTGTACATTGGATGTATATTGTAGTGGATGCTGGGACATATATAGGTAGGACTTTCTTGCTCGACATGATAGTACGCTATCTGGTTGCACTTTATCTTAGCATGTATACTTTCTGTCTCTCTGATTACATGTTGATAAAGCCCATAGGATGTGTGCTCGACTTCCAGGACTATGATGTAGATCATACTAGTGGGGCCTGGGTAGTCCATGAGTACATCCTTGAATTGTTCCTAGTCGTGGGAATATCGAGACGGGGCATCGATATTCCAGAGTAGACTAGCGCATATCTTCTCGACCCATGCGATGGGCGATGGATGATCCCATATCCATTGGTGTTTGACATCGAAGATGGTATGCGGGTGCTCAGTGGAGACTGGGTACACTGAACGGACTCGCCGAGAACTCCCAGATGGTATTATACCTCACGTCAGATGGCAGTTCTCTGGTGACACTGGTACATCTTAGTCTGTTGACCCGAGATCGTCATAGAGTCTTGTGTGTCTCCCACTGTGCTTTGATTTCCACCCTACCACGGCTCTACTGAGTTGTGCAAACAGGTGGTTTTTGGGTACAGTCCCGATTCACATGGAGGCAATGAGCGATAGGAGGGGATTCGTCTCTCCCGGTATTGGGGGTTGATGTTGTGCTATGCTCGACTGGCCATAACAGGAAATCCCTGGCCAGGGTTGCAGTGATATACTGGTAAGAGTTATCAGTAGTTTCACGAATGTTATGGACCCTACGTCGGCATGACTTATCGAGCTATTGGGGTCTGACGTTTACCACCCCTAGGCGATATATGCGACATATCAGACGAACAGACCGGACTATACGGTAGTGTTACTGGTCGGATTCGCAGGAGTGTGAGCGGGCTTGCTCGTCGATCTTCTGATCGCTCAATACCCGGGTGGCCGTTACGTTTAGCAGACCGCTTGCGGCTTGTAGGTGTTTGATATGATCATCATCCGCTACTGGCGTATTGACGAGTCTTTAGAGTCCTACACAGAGGTTTCCTGGCTCAAGCGAAACGAAATAGGAGCGCATATGAGATATGTGCGGGACCGAGAATAATGCGTGTATGTGATACCGTATTCCATTCTCGCGACGAATGTATCGATTGGTTATATGCGATATAACCTAGTTATCGAATCAAGGATTGATTCGATAAGCCGATACATTGGATACTAGCCGGTTATATGCGATATGACCGGATCATTGGATCAAGTGTTGATTTAATGATTGAATGTATAATTATATATTTGATATATTACTTTGCATTAACTAGTATTGGTTCACTTTAAATGGATTTACTCACTTGGTTTGTGCACATTGTATATGTGATATATTTTGTGCACATGATTGTATCATGTTTGATGATACATGCAAGCTAGGGTTAGTGTAAAGAATTAGACCATGGTTAGGTTTATGATTAGGGTTTTCTTTTTATTTACTTATTCATTTATTTATTCTTTTGTTCATTTTGGAAAAAGAAAAAGGTAAAGAGAAAAAGAATGGTTGCTAGTTTTGTTTGTAGTTGAAGTTTCTTGAAACTTTGACTTAGTCACCATTCTTATCTCATCCTTAACCCTAACCATTCAAGTTAACCATGGTCCATTCTCTACAACTAACCAAGGGTTAGTAAATGATAAGTATTGATTTATTTATCATTTTCATAACACTAATCATATTATTATTCATCTTCTTCTTCTTCCTCCATGAGAAGAAAGCTTGCTACATCAATGGTGATTGATGAAAAAGTGTGTGAAATCCAAATCTAAAGTCTACCCACTTCCTATTTCTTCATCCTCTACCTCTTGACAAGTTGTATAGGGTGTTTCCTTCATAAGTTTTTCCGACTTGGTGAAGTTGGAGCTTGTTCTAGCGATGCCTCGACGTAGATCATCTTCGGCATCGAACCGACGATCAAGCCCGCCCATTCTTCGATGATGCCGACGCTAGAGCCCAAGACATGATTTGGATAGCGAGGGGACTTCATTGCGGAGCCGTGGAGGTGGTGGACCGGATCTACAAAGGTTGTATATCCGTTCCCTTAGTTAAAATGTTAACTAGTTTATGTTTTCGCCTAAATATCTAGTAAACGATCCGTAGTCGGGTTTGTAGGCACCCGTAAAATTTGATTTGTGCATATTTGATCACTTGTGAGACTTCACTAGAGTGCCTAGGAACCCTACAGTGGTATCAGAGCCTAGCTAGAGCCTTAGGCGATGCGTAGACGGAGTTAGAAGTCCGATCGACCCGAAACCCCGACTTTAAAATGCTCTCTGGACATTTTTGTAAAATGTGGATTTTTGAAAATTAAAAATATGCAGAAAAACAAGCAGGTAAATCTAAGAATTACGATGCAAAAATTACCTAATGATCTTTCTAAAGTGCGGCGGAACCTCGGCATTAGCGTGCTAATGCGGCCCTTCCGCCGCACTTTTGTCTTATCTGCCATTGAATTTTGCACAGTAACTCCTATTTTTCAGTGCTGGTTTTCCTGGGAATTTTTAATCTGAAATCAAGAGTTGAGTATTTTGGGTTGTATTGGGAGTTCATACATTCGATCGGATTGTCAAACTTTGTCTATGTGTCGTTCCGGATAATTTTTTGAATATGTTAAAAAGTTCGACCGGATATAAATACCCAATTTTTCCCCTGTCGGGAAATTTCCAAGTGTTGGATATTTCTGTAGTTTAATCACGTTCTAAGTAGTGCAAGTAACACGATGGTCCCTCTAGAAGACAACAAACCTTAACTCGATAATGTGACCGTCTTGAACTACCCTTTGAACTTTCGGGTTTGGGGCAGTACGGCGTGCCACATGTGAGGCGTTGGCTTGACCCTTCTACGGCTGGACCGTTGGTACTGAGGCACGAACTGAATGTTTTTAGACTTGTTTCATGTATTGATCTGTATCGGGAAAACTTGGGTGTTCGATTGTTCGATCGGAAAGTTTAACATTTTCTATTTATCCGGAATGTGATACAATAATTGGAATTCACAAGAAGTTATGAGATAACTGAATGAATGTTATAAACATAGCAGTTTAGTCTCATTTGATCGGTTGCCACGGAATTTTGATGTGATCAAAAGTCCGTTGCAATCACGTAGCGTACGCGGATACTCGCCGGGTAAACTTAATAGACAGCCTCACCCCATAGCCCCGACCAAGTGACTGTAGGAGAACCCCGTCGCCGAAAGCATCCGTCCGGGTGCTCGCGGCAGCGGTGTTCCGCCTTGGTGCACTTCGTCGACGGTATCAGGGGTGCGGCCGCCTACTAAAGTTTGCGACGAGCATTCGATCAGTTTTTCGGGAATCTTGTTGAATTGCCCGACTTGATATTGAAAAGTGTTTTCGATAACGAGACTAAAATGCGGGGTTTATAATTGTTAGGCATGTGATGTCTAAGTAATTCATTTGATTAGGCATGTGATGTCTAAAGAGGTTGCGGATTCCAACTGTTGTAGTTTTACACTTTCTTTTCTGTGACCGTAAGTGTAATATGTGATGTCACCGGTTTCGTTGCTATATGACAACGACAATTGGGATGCGCATATTTACTTACGTTGATGGCATGTGATGTTATGTGTTGCTGGATATGTTATATTGGATCGTCGTGTTTGAATAGCCGGGTTTTTTTTATGTGAGATGAGTGTTTTTCATTTTCATTCATGTAAAAACTTGTATGTAATATTCTTTTATTGGGGCACTTCCAGGTTGCGGGAGTAGTCACCGTTTGTATATTATTTACTTTTCCGCATTAGGATAGACCCAAGGAGGGGAGCACAAGTAACCGGGTTCTGGGGTCCAGAGGGAGACCAACTCGAGGAGTCGAGTCCGGGTCTCCTAACCCTAGAATTGGTAGGGTTGCTTGCCGCTCTCGTAGGGGTCTAGGGGTGTGGGATTGGCTATTCACCACGACCGTGGAATCCGTGTTTTATACTGGCTCGTATTGAAAACACGGACGTCCTAGTATATCCAATATTTCATATGTTTCTTCTGTTGTGTTTTATCTGTGATCATGCGATGTTCTGTGCTCTGTGACAGATATTATAGTATATATGATATATTATATAGACGTTGCTTATGTTTTACACCCGCGGTAGCCCTGCCTCGCTCTGGCGTTAGTTACCTAACCTAACGGTGCAGACGGGACATCGAGGCGAATGCGGATGGCATAAGCGTATGTTAAATATATCTGTGATGTTTAGGTGGATTTAAATGATGGGATATTCATTAATGAGATTAATGAAAGAAAATAAACCTAAATGATGTTGTGGAATCGAATTTCAAAATAAAACAGGTAGCTACAGTTCTTGCTTTGCATCGCGGTGTTCATTGTAGAACATCCTGCACCTTATTCGATAAGGAAAGGACCGAGATCCCTTCACCGGGAGTGACTCCTTTAGCAATAACTGGCAGATGCTACAACCCTCGGTTTGTCTTTGATCGCTTCTATAGTTTCCGCTTTGCACAGTGATATATATGATATATCCCGCACCTCATTCGACGAGGAAAGGGCCGACGATCCCTTCACCGGGAGTGACCCCTTTAGCAAAACTAGAAAAGCCTCGAAAACATTCCATTTAAAAACCATTTGATTCCGCAACGAGATCAAGTTCAAAGCGTTAAAGGTTTTCACAAAAACCAGCCGCAACCCTCCGTCATTTTAGGAAGTAGAGTACTTAGTATTCGTGCTGTGTTTGTTGACCATAGTCAAGGCACAGTATACGGTAGCTAAGTGATGTCTTCCTACACCGCATATGATGCGATTAGTTAGGACAGTCGCGTGACTTTGTTGACCTTAGTTAAGGGTCATGTGGGTGGGTCTAATTAATCACGAAATGACGGGTAGAACTTGACTAGTACTTATGATTTGTTGACCATAGTTAAGGTCATAGGTGCTAGGGGTAAAAACCTTCATCGGGAGTTTCAAATGTTGAAATTTGCAATGAGATTGCATACCTTCTATATGATAGTTGGATCCCGATACCCACTGCGAGTAATTGTTACTCCTGGGAGAGTTTTGCACTTTGCAATTAGCCGATCAAGTAGGTGTCTAGAAAGGTGTCAACGGGGTTACGCCTCTGGGAAAACGAGGTTTACTGTAATTAGGTCCGTGCGAAAGCACGGGGAACCTCCCTCTAAGTACCGACACTGGCCTGGCTGAAAGGTTGGCGAACTTGTAGAGTGTAATTAATCCCGGCTAGTCTTTCCTTTTAGGGTTTGAAGGAAGATTTGATAAAAATAGTGGGAGCCATCCTGATTAGATAAAATACATAACCAATCTGATCTTGCAAGAGCGCACGCAGAGTGTTTTCTTCTCTCTCTCTCCTGGTAGCGACCATATCACGCCTTAATCAAGATAATAATACGGATGTATTGACCGAACCCGCTTTTTATACTGAGATGGGGAACGTTGGTCCCGCTCCAACTTATAATTGTTATAAGACAGAGCAGGAAATTGGGGAATACCAGAATTCCTATGCCGCCCAAATGAAGAAAATGCATATGATGCATCTCCTTCGGGTGTATTCATTACAAAGAACTGTTTCTCAGTATCCTCTGCATCCTGGGTATATGATACCGGATCAGGATCCCAGATATGTAAGTTGTTACATAGGGCTACAAAAAGGTAGAAAAACTGAGAACGGGTGATAAGTTTCATGAGACAGAAACCGGGGCAAGTGTTGCAGCCAAGTCTGTTGGTCACTGTCACCCTGTATTACGAATACATTGATTCTGAACAAATACTATTAGATACCGAACCTGATATACAAAATCATATCAGTCTCTTTATTAGTAAAGAAATGATATAATTTTGTATTGTTGGATAATGTTTTGAACATTTCCTATATCAAAAGTTGATCAGTTCAGGCACGCTATCTAAAAGCATTAACGTTCTAAATCAAACTACAGTTCCTAGTATACTGAACACACACAAGAAGAAGAGTTCAGAAATGAACGGATCCTTCTTAAGGTATTGTAGGCTAGGTCAGATCAATGTGACCCGACTAGCTGAAGTTACATGTAGATGCATATTTAAATCAGTTTGAATCTACATCTTGTGAAACTTGCCAGTCATGTCACAAAGATATAATGACACTAGCTCTGTTTATTGGAAACAGAGAAAGAGTTAGTGAACTCTTGGGACTGATACATGATGATGTATGTAAAGTCTCCTGTCTACACATGCCAGGACTGGTTCTTCATACTTCATTATATTCTCTGATAATCTCTCAAGATTCAGTCATATGTTCCTGTTGAAACATAAGTCCGAACCTTTTGAGATATTCACAGAATATAAGTTAGAAGTAGAGAACCAAAATACAGGTATAAGTATTATGTCCTATGATAAGATCAGGGAGGAGAATACTTGTGCATAGAATTCCTGGACTATTCTAAAGGAGAATGAGATTCTCTCTCAGTGTTACTCCTCTGAATACACCACAGCACAACGGTGTATCGGGGCGGAGCAATCACACAATATTAGATATCGTGTGCTCTATGATGAGTATTACTGAGTTACCTATTTCCTTTTGGGATTATGCACTTGAGAAGCTGCATACCTATTGAATTAGGTTTGAATCAAATCACTGCCTACCACTCCATATGAGATATGGTATGGTAAGAACCCATCTCTTAAGCGAGTTAAGATTTGGGGTTGTCCGGCCTATGTTTAAAGCAAAATCCGGACAAGATCGAGGCAGGATCAGTTCTATAGAACTGGAAAGGTTCCAGCTATACAAAACTGCAGTTGATGATTTGACAGAACCATAAGATTCTATAGTTCCCGACGAACCTCAGCCTCTCCGCCGATCTAGTAGGGTTCCTCATCCTCCTGAGAGATACATCGGTTTCTCGATGACAGTGGGAGCAAGGATTGCATCATGAGATGATGACCCAACTAGATTCGAGCAGGCCATCGAGAGTAGGGACTCTGTAAGAATGGCTGGATGCTTAGCGATCTGAGATGGAATCCATGTACACCAGCAAAGTATGGACTTTAGCTGCTATATCTGAAGGGTTAAATCCCCATCAGGAGCAAGTATATCTTGAGAAGATTACTTGGTGTAGATGGAAAAGTTGAGACTTTCAAAGCTAGACTTGTTAAAGGTTTTCGTCATCGACCAGGCGTGGATAATGATGAAACCTTTTTCCAGTAGCTATGCTTAAGTCTGTCCGGATCCTACTTACCACGGCTACATACCATGACTACGATATCTGGCGGTTGGGTGCCATGACTGCTTCTTTTAAATACTGATTTAGAAGAGAACGTCTATAAGAACACAGCCAGAGGTCTTCGTAAACAGTGGGAGCAGCGGAAACGTGTGCAAGTTGCTTTACATAATGAAGCAGGCATCGCGGAGTTGGAACGTCTGTTTTGATGTGATGGTCAAAGTGTTTGACTTCATCAAAATGGTAGACGAACCTTGTATATATAAAAGGGTAGTAGAGAGTAAGGTGGTCATCTTCGTATTGTACGTAGACAACATACTCTTGATAGGAAAAGAGTTTCCTATACTACGATCGATCAATCTCCTATTATCACAAGGATTCTCCAAATAGGATCAAAGTGATACCTCCTAAATCCTGGGTTTTGGATCTATGAGATAGATCTAAATGGATGTTAGGATTCTCACTAGTTGTAGTGAGATGGTATCAATCGATCCTGGGGAGAATCACTGGAAGAGTTCCAGGGTGATAAAGACGACTGAATGTCAGTCACAGGCACTGTCTTTACCCTCAGTAAAGGGACGGTATGTTGGAAGAGTTCCAAGCTCGATACCGTGGCAAACTAGACGATAAAGGCTGGTAACATCGCTATTAAAGATACTACCAAAGAGGCAGTTTGGGTGTTTATTGGTTCATAAGATGAACTAAGTTCCTGCCATTGTGTGACAATGGAGGTGTGGCTTCGACCCTAGAACCCTGGTCCCATCAGTGACCCAGACATATTCTGAGGCAGCATCACCTGATCATGGAGAGAGTTGATCTCCAGGATGATCAAGGTTAGGAGAGTAGACTCAGAGGACAACACGGTGGATCCACTCACGAAGGCCTTTTTCCCAAAGAGAGACTTTTAGGGGATGGTTGAGTATGTGATACTGCAACCACTGCTACAGATGGCCCTAGTGCAAGTGGGAGATTGTTAGTTATATGTATGCCCTAGAGGCCATTACTGTACATTGGATGTATATTGTAGTGGATGCTGGGACATATATAGGTAGGACTTTCTTGCTCGACATGATAGTACGCTATCTGGTTGCACTTTATCTTAGCATGTATACTTTCTGTCTCTCTGATTACATGTTGATAAAGCCCATAGGATGTGTGCTCGACTTCCAGGACTATGATGTAGATCATACTAGTGGGGCCTGGGTAGTCCATGAGTACATCCTTGAATTGTTCCTAGTCGTGGGAATATCGAGACGGGGCATCGATATTCCAGAGTAGACTAGCGCATATCTTCTCGACCCATGCGATGGGCGATGGATGATCCCATATCCATTGGTGTTTGACATCGAAGATGGTATGCGGGTGCTCAGTGGAGACTGGGTACACTGAACGGACTCGCCGAGAACTCCCAGATGGTATTATACCTCACGTCAGATGGCAGTTCTCTGGTGACACTGGTACAGCTTAGTCTGTTGACCCGAGATCGTCATAGAGTCTTGTGTGTCTCCCACTGTGCTTTGATTTCCACCCTACCACGGCTCTACTGAGTTGTGCAAACAGGTGGTTTTTGGGTACAGTCCCGATTCACATGGAGGCAATGAGCGATAGGAGGGGATTCGTCTCTCCCGGTATTGGGGGTTGATGTTGTGCTATGCTCGACTGGACATAACAGGAAATCCCTGGCCAGGGTTGCAGTAATATACTGGTAAGAGTTATCAGTAGTTTCACGAATGTTATGGACCCTACGTCGGCATGACTTATCGAGCTATTGGGGTCTGACGTTTACCACCCCTAGGCGATATATGCGACATATCAGACGAACAGACCGGACTATACGGTAGTGTTACTGGTCGGATTCGCAGGAGTGTGAGCGGGCTTGCTCGTCGATCTTCTGATCGCTCAATACCCGGGTGCCCGTTACGTTTAGCAGACCGCTTGCGGCTTGTGGGTGTTTGATATGATCATCATCCGCTACCGGCGTATTGACGAGTCTTTAGAGTCCTACACAGAGGTTTCCTGGCTCAAGCGAAACGAAATAGGAGCGCATATGAGATATGTGCGGGACCGAGAATAATGCGTGTATGTGATACCGTATTCCATTCTCGCGACGAATGTATCGATCGGTTATATGCGATATAACCTAGTTATCGAATCAAGGATTGATTCGATAAGCCGATACATTGGATACTAGCCGGTTATATGCGATATGACCGGATCATTGGATCAAGTGTTGATTTAATGATTGAATGTATAATTATATATTTGATATATTACTTTGCATTAACTAGTATTGGTTCACTTTAAATGGATTTACTCACTTGGTTTGTGCACATTGTATATGTGATATATTTTGTGCACATGATTGTATCATGTTTGATGATACATGCAAGGTAGGGTTAGTGTAAAGAATTAGACCATGGTTAGGTTTATGATTAGGGTTTTCTTTTTATTTACTTATTCATTTATTTATTCTTTTGTTCATTTTGGAAAAAGAAAAAGGTAAAGAGAAAAAGAATGGTTGCTAGTTTTGTTTGTAGTTGAAGTTTCTTGAAACTTTGACTTAGTCACCATTCTTATCTCATCCTTAACCCTAACCATTCAAGTTAACCATGGTCCATTCTCTACAACTAACCAAGGGTTAGTAAATGATAAGTATTGATTTATTTATCATTTTCATAACACTAATCATATTATTATTCATCTTCTTCTTCTTCCTCCATGAGAAGAAAGCTTGCTACATCAATGGTGATTGATGAAAAAGTGTGTGAAATCCAAATCTAAAGTCTACCCACTTCCTATTTCTTCATCCTCTACCTCTTGCCAAGTTGTATAGGGTGTTTCCTTCACAAGTTTTCCGACTTGGTGAAGTTGGAGCTTGTTCTAGCGATGCCTCGACGTAGATCATCTTCGGCATCGAACCGACGATCAAGCCCGCCCATTCTTCGATGATGCCGACGCTAGAGCCCAAGACATGATTTGGACAGCGAGGGGACTTCATTGCGGAGCCGTGGAGGTGGTGGAACGGATCTACAAAGGTTGTATATCCGTTCCCTTAGTTAAAATATTAACTAGTTTATGTTTTCGCCTAAATATCTAGTAAACGATCCGTAGTCGGGTTTGTAGGCACCCATAAAATTTGATTTGTGCATGTTTGATCACTTGTGAGACTTCACTAGAGTGCCTAGGAACCCTACATTGATCTCCTTTAGATGCTGTTCTCCGTCGATCTGTCGCGAGCGTTGCTGGACGGTTGAGATTGGATTCAGAGGTTGCCTCTTTGAGTGTGTGGATCTCAATGGGTTGAGTTTGAGGTGGAAGCCGAGCTACCTGCAAAGAAGTCCCGGGATGGGTGACTACCTTAGGACCCTCTGACGATCAAGTTAGAGCCGAGAAATAGGTGCAGAGTAGTGGCTTATTGGGTTCAAGTTGCCTTACCTGAGTCATGTGAGAGAGGGGTTTTATAGTGGTTGCATGGAGCGAGCAGGCGCGGGATCTTCGCCATCGGTTACGCCTCTGACGTTACGCGTGCGTGAATGACGGGATCCCTTCACTAATGACGGGATACGCTCATTAATGGGGGACGCGCTAGCACGGGACGCGGGATGTGGGGGCGGCAGTTATCCTTCTTTGGCGAGATATGCGGAGTCGTTGCGGAAACGCTAGGGCTCTGCAATCTCGGTTGATCGGGAGAGGCCAAGGAAGCTCGACACATCAGGGGCTCGGAGACGAGCGGGAGGCCGAGGAAGCTCGGCATGCTTGGAGCTCGGAGACGAGCGGGAGGCCGACGAAGCTCGGCACGAGAGAAGGCTCGGAGACGAGCGAGGAGACTGAGGAAGCTCGGAGACGAGCTGTTGGTAGTCTCATAAATGAAAATGGAATGTCTTCAGGAGGATCTCCTAAAAGGTCGGGTACGTCCACCGAGAAGGGCCCTGGGGAATGTCCCCAATGCGGTTCATTTATTCTACCCCCGTAGAGTACGGGACACGTCATTTGCCATGTGTCGTAATTTGAGGAGACACCACATGTGAGCATTATCACAAACAAAATGGCAAAATGTTGTACCCAAAAATAGGAAAAATATAGAAAATTCTTCCTCTCAAATCTATATACAAAATGATGAAACAATCTCCATCCACAAAACTTTGATGGGCCCACACGTGTCACATTGAGTAATTGGGACCCACAGTGGTAGAAATTGAGCTAACTACGAGCAAAGATTTTGACATGGTAAACCCCTTCTCTTCTACAAAATAGTAGGGATCAATTAAGAAAATAAAATGCAAATTTATAGATATTATATGGTTTAAAGCAACTCTATGTGATTCAGATATTTTGATTTAGAATGAAATTTTAGAGCAGCTTCTTGAAATGAAAAGGGATGCTTAGATATTAGAGCCTGAAGGAGAGAGATGTTTAAAATTATAAAGAGCCAGTTTATAATAAATGGAATGATAATATGATAGCTTTGATAAAATGGAGTTGAGTAGAAGAGTTTTTAATTTCTTAAATCTACTATTAGAAAAGAAAGACCATTTTTTTATAACTAAAACAAAAGCAAATGCATCCGGAGCCTTATTAATTAAATAGATAGTTTAACGAAACTAGTACTAAAAGCTAAAATAAAACAATGAAGGAAAAAAGGCTGAACATAAGTTAGGGAAATATATCCAACCAGCAATTAAATTCATGTTACTCCTGCATTGAATGTATAACCATATCCTCCAATGCCGAAAACATCACGATCATCCAAAATATCTGGTTATACGCAACCATCCACAAAGACGTCATAGCACGCTTGATCATCCAAAATATCTGGTTATACGCAACCATCCACAAAGACGTCATAGCACGATTGTTCATATTAAAGAGAGATCATTAATTTAGATCTACACTTTTGGAGAAGCGAGCATAGATGTCAATGAATTTGATGGAAAAAATAGAATTCTTATATTAAAAGATACATAAAGTCTCTCTTTATATAGGTGTTACAATATATTTACTCTCCCAATTTTCCCTATGTGGGACTAAACTCTAGCACTCCTCCTCAACTTGGAGTATATATATCGTCCATACCCAACTTCTTACAAATAAATTGTATTATATCATGAACAAGCGGTTTAGTGAGTGTATCGGCTAACTGGTGACATGTACGCACATGTCATGTCTCAATCTCTGGAGACTCCTTCTTAGTTCCAACAACCTTATTCTAGACCACATGACAATCTAGTTCGATATGTTTGGTCCACTTATAAAACACTGAATCTGAAGTAATATAGATAGAAGCCTAATTGTCGCAATATAACCTTATCAAGTTGTGTTGAACCACATCCAGTTCTTCCATAAATCGTTTGACCCATACCATCTCACAAGTGATGTCCGTCATAACATGGTACTTGGACTCTGCACTAGAATGTGATACCAAACGTTGCTTCTTGCTCTTCCAAGTTACTAGGTTCTCACCTATGAATATACAATACCATGTAGCGGATCTTCTAGTTATCGGACACCCTGCTCAGTCAATATCGGAAAAACCCGCTATTCTGGTGTGTCCTCTATCAGTATACGATAATATTTTCCTGGAGAACTCTTCAGATATTGAAGAATCCTAATAGCTGTATCCCAATGGCCTCTATGAGGTGATTTCGGAAACTGACCCATAATACTAACTAGATATAAGATATCTGGTTGAGTGACAGTGGGGTGGTTTAACTGACCAACCAACCTCTTGTATCTTACTTGATCATCTTGTAACGTTTCCTGATCTGGTAACAACTTAGAATTTGGATCCATCGGTGTGTGATAAGGTGTGCATTCCAACATTCTATTCTCAGAAAGTATTTCCAGTGCATATTTCCTCTGTGATAGATGGATACCTTCCTTAGATCTAGCCACCTCAATCCCTAAGAACTACTTAAGTCGGCCAAGATATTTAGTTTGAAACTGTTTCTGAACATACGCCTTAAGATCACGCATACCTTCCTCATCATCACCTATGATAACAATGTCATCCACGTATACTATCAGAATGATTCGACGGCCGTGCTGATGTCTATAGAATATTGTGTGATCACCATTACTTCTCTTCATCCCAAAACCTCTAATGCTTTCTGCAAATCGTCCAAACCAGGCCTTTGGAGATTGTTTGAGTCCATATAAAGATCTTTTCAATCGACAGACCTTCGATAACTCCTCCTGAACAATAAAACCAGGCGGTTGCATCATGTAAACTCCTCCTCAAGAATACCATGTAAAAAGGCATTCTTGATATCAAGATGATGCATAGGCCAATGAAAGGTAGCAGCCAAAGAAACCAATAGGCGTACAGAAGCCATCTTTGCGATGGGGGAAAAAGTATCAGTAAAATCCTGTTCATAGGTCTGAGAATATCCTTTGGCTACTAACCGAGTCTTTAACCGAGCGAGTGAACCATCAGAGTTGAGCTTGACATAAAATACCCATCGACAACCAACGGCACGCTTTCCAGGCGGAAGCAGAACTAGATCCCATGTATCATTCTGCCGAATAGCAGTCATCTCCTTAATCATAAATTGTTTCCAGCCAGGATGTGAAAGACCCTCAGATACATTCATGGGAATGGTATATTTATCCATAGATAAAATGAAAGTGTCACGCCCCGCTTCCCAGTAGACGGAAACTGTGACGTGGCAGGCCGCAACGTATTTACTAAGAAATAAATACGTTAAGCGTAATTAAGCAGTATATAACATGTACAAGAATGACAAGAGTAGTAAAATAAATATCAACTTTATTTACATTCAACTTTATATACAATTGTTTGAAAAGAAAAGATACAACGAGTAAAGCAGTGTCTAAACAGTGGCATACAAAATGAAAGTAAGTATAAGGAACTAGAAGTCAGGCTGTGCCGCAAGCTGACCCAAGTCCTCCTGGCTAGGCTCGATCTCCTGAGAGTCCTGTCCTCCTGACGAACATTCCAAAAAAAGAAATAGAAAAGAATGTCGTCAACGAACTAGCGCTCGGTAAATCTTAAAAGAAGAAATATAATATAACAAGCAATGTGAATGAACGGGTAAGTTGTACAGGTATACGATGGTTATTATAACCTGGTTGTTTGTAGCTTGATACATAAGGTATTCATGTATACAAGAGGAGTCCATCTTACTCCATGGACTGTGGTAACATGTAGTATAAGGCCCCGTCATAACCCACGGGATAACGGCACGAGAATTCATATAGGTGTATTTTAAGTGACCTCTCGTGCCACTATATACGTTCCGTACCACTACCCCTTTATCCCCACGTAATGTATTGTATAGATTATAATCATCAGATTTGTCGAAATCATGGATACAAAATGTTCAAGTAGTCATGTTCAGGATGTAATCAAGTATTCAAGTGGTCAAGTCAAGTTATAATGTCACGCCCCGCTTCCCAAAATATGGAACGCGAGGGATGACTAGGCCAGCCATGCTCCTATGGTCAGGTAATAATCCCGCCGTAGTCACACATTGGTTTCTAGCATTATATGGTAGTCAGTAAACATTACCAGAGTAAAGGAAATCACAGTTCACAACTTTATTACATTAAAATAAAAGAGTTCAAGATACATTTATTTTGCATAAAGAAATAACCAACCAACGAAATAACAATGTGCTTATAGCAAAAGGGCGGCGTAGATATCGCGGTCTAGACCTCCGCGATCTTGAATGGCAGGTCCTGCTATTTAGCTGGGTCTACTTCGTTCTCTGAGCATTCACACTTAGGTAGTCAGGGCGACACATATAGTAATAAATATATAATGTGCGTACAATATTATCAAATATGAATGGTATGACAGAATACAGAAATATGAGAATATTGAATATCATTTGAATATGTATAGCACGATATATGTATCATGTAAGCAAATTAGGCAATATGTATGTCACTACTTATCAGTCATCAAGTCAATGAAATCAATTTGGTAGAAAGGATGCTCGTGTTTAATAAGGGTCTCGTGCATGCCCGAGACTACGGTCCACTGTTTCCCGGGACATAACCCTCTGCAGCCGTGCCGCTAGGCCCATGACCTAATGTATAGATATATATATCACTAATATCGAATGATCATCCTCTAAGTCACTGTACCTCGCTAAATATGAGTTCAATTCCATCTTGATTTCTCCATTCCCCAGGTTATAGTATGTGTTCATGTATTAGATAGGTTGTGAACAAATACGTATTGTTTCCACTTTCAATCATGCTTCCACTTATCAATATCACTTTCAATCACTGGTTCACTATCGTACTTGCCACAACCCAATCACTAACACTTATATATCGACAATGCAAATCAGTCTCTAGGTCTCAATATAAACGTTTACTATGCAGAAGGTATAAAGCAAACACAAAATGAGGTAGAAATGCACTGCACAGATATTCACCAAGTTATGACAACCAACGCCATATGACTTACAAAATTCACCATAAATCACACGTATAGAACCGACCAAAACAATATAAAAGGAGTATGAAGTATACTTGATTATATAAGTGTTAAAATTAGTTTCGTGTCAATAGGAATTCAGGTTAATGACTTATCATCATTTTAAATCAGCGATCAGTTACTGGAATTCCAGTTTCAGAACTGAAAGTTCAACATCACGCGCGGTTTATTAGGGATTGTGTTTAGATTTAGGTGTTTCCCCAGTTGAATAAAACCTAGTTCTATCTGTTAGGTTTTCGACGCATTAAACGGATATATGATATCCTTTTTGTACTAGAAGATATGTCCTATTTAGTGTGAAGGTGAAAGAAAATGTCACTGCAGAAACTGCAGAACACGCCGACAATCTAAAATATAAAAAAAATACCAAACGATAGTGTAACTGAACGAGACCAGATCCATATGTTAGCTAACTAAATTATCTATGCGACTATATTGGACTTCGCGCATTTTCAGTTTTATGTAGGGACGTGCAGACACTTAAATTCAGGTATTTTCGTGGAATGCTGTCCCCGACTGCAGTCTAGAGCCCCATTCCCAGTTAGTACTTGTTGCTGTGGTCTATTGCTATCGGAAAATAAACTATATAGAGTTCTTGATTATCAAGTTGGATTTGATATGAGACATATAACATTACATTCCGACATGTATCTAATTTAATACCAATTTAACACTACTACGTGTACAATAAAACCAGATTTGACGTCGCGTCTTCAGGACGTTGTTTCCTTGCGCGATACTTTGTTATTTGAGTTTGGTTTTCTACATAATATTCGTAAGCATCAAAAGAAATTATTGGTAAAGCTTTGAGCATGCTTGACGGGGTTTTGATTCAGTTCACGACATCGAACTCTTAGCGTACAATATTAAGAGCCATCCAATTAAAGTCGGTTTTTCCCAACTCGTGATAACAGTAACTAATACTTACAATTCCACACAATATTAATATGATATCTTAGATCCGATTATGCTCAAAACTAACATCTTAGGATTACTATGGTTTTCCATGAAAATGCGGTGATGGATTACAATATATATGTGACAGTATACTACTTAACACATGTTCGTAATAATCTATTTAATATAATTCTAGCACGAAATCATAGTTCATAGCATGTTAAAGCAAGTGAGGGCTTCATTTGCCTTCGGCTGCTGATATAGAAGCGACACCACTTGCGGACTTCGTCTCGACACATGAGACGATGCGATACTGGACATGGTGCGTGGCGTGAGCGCGACGCGTGGAGATCCGGTACTGGGCATGGTGACGATGCAGGCATGACACGGTAGTGGGTGTGGTCTTGACTCGGTGCGTGGTGTGGGAGTGGCACGATGCAACACGGTACCGGGTGCGATGCTGGTGCGGGAGTGGGCATAGTGCGTGCACTGGATCGGGGTACGATATGGTACGGGGCTGGCACGGCGTGGCATGGAGGACTGGCACGGTGTGTCACGGAGGTGGGCACCACATGGCTTGGAGGCTGGGTACGAGGTGGCACGGGGAGTGGGTATGAGGTGGCACGGGGAGTGCACTGGGGGTCGCCGGCTGTGGTGGTCGGCTTGGACGGCAGTGACAGTGACTGTGAGGTTCTTGGCTCGTTGGCGGTTGAAGCCCGTTGATGGTTTAGGGGGGCTCGGTGGTTGCAACGACGAGGTGGGTCGCGGTGGTAGTGGTGTTGAGGGTTCGCCGGCAGTGGGTTGAGGTGAGGGAGAAGGTGGAGGGCTCTGGCGACGTGGGTGCTGGAGTTTGGCTTAGCAGTGGTGAGGCTGTCGGCTGGAAGCGGTGGTCGTGGTGGAGCTCGTGGAGGGTGGTGGTGTAGTCGGAGAAGAAGGAGGAGATGGTCATGGTAAGGGGAGAAGAAGGGATGCATAGGGTGGCTCAGCGGTGTCTCTGGTAGTGTTGGAGTTGGGTTCGAGGAGAGGAGGTGGAGGAGCTTGCGGTTGTGGGTGAGGAGCTTGGGTTGTCGGTGGTGATGCAGAGGGGTCTGGGGTTGAGTTGGAGGAGATAGAGTGAGCCAGAGAGAGAGAGACTAAGAGGGGGGTGAGAGACGTTGAGGGAAGGAGGATCTGGAGGAGAGGATCGTGGGGTGTTGTTGGGGGCGATGGGGAGGTTGTGGGGAGCGAGTCACGCTGGAGCGCGAGAAGAGGGGAATGGGTCGTTGGAAAGAGAGAGGATTTCAGGGTCGTTGGCGAGCGGTGGCGGCGTCGACGAGGGTCGAGTCGGGGTCGAGCGCGAGAAGGGGAGAGGGACGTTGGAAGTGGTGGGAAAAGAATGCGACGGAGAAGAAGAAGAAGTGAGGGAAGTCGGGTCGAGTTGGGTCGGGTAGGGGTCGGGTTGGGGTTAGGAAAATGGGCTTGGGTTTAGATTAGGAAAATTAAAATAAATAAAAATATAAAAATAATGTGCAAAAATAATAGGAAAATTCTGGAAAAATACGGACAAATATATACATGGAACTGGGGATTTACATATAACCATGGTTCAGTTAAGTCAGGTCAAGTATACATGTTTGATATTGATGTTTGATTTCAAGTATTCATGTTCATGATCAAGTATTCATGTTTGATATTGGATTCAAATTTGAATTGGACATAGACTGAGTCAGACACTTGTAAATAGATTTAGCTCTTGAATTAGGTTCGGGAGTTATCGGTAACTGCTGCACATGAACGACACGATTTGTGTGTTTTTCCAAGACAATTACCATTAATAACTCCGTTAAGTTGTTTACCTTAAATAGGCAAGCACTCACTTTCTCTGGCTCTTTAGGGCTTAAGAGAATTGATCCCGCTTAAACCTATATTTACTAAAGTTCTTAAATATTGTTTTATATATCTCGAGGGGGTTTTATGAAAAAAATATTTTAATATAGTTTAAAAGTAAATCTCAAGGGTGATTAGTATTATTTGAGGTTTTCATGAGCATGTATTTTAAGTATTTGGCGTATTTTAGTGATAATTACTTAGCTTAGAAAGTTTATGGTATTTTATTATAAAACTTGCCTTTTTTGTATCTTGATGGTATTTTATTGTCATTTATTAATATTTTCATTTTAGAAAAAAATATAGATTTATTATATTTTGAAAATATGGATTTATAATTTTATATAATTTTAATTTTAAAAAATAATTTTATTTTATTTAGAAAATTCGTATTTCTTAAAAACGGTATTTAAATCCTTTCGAGACCGAATGCTCCGTGAGGAGGTCTGCATCTCGTTCTACTAGCCTAAGGATGTGCGATAATCCACACCGTCTATTAGCGAGTCTTCTAAAGAAGGTTGTAGATGCGTAATCACAAAGGATAGGAAATACCGCTTTTAAAGAAATTCGGTTTTTAAAGTTTTGTGGTATTTTATCGTAATATTATTCTTCGAAATGGAAATACATACAATGAGTATCATTCTATGAAACCAAGTGTGCATGTGGGGTAGATCTTTACCCCGTGAAGTTTTCCTAAGGTATTTTTTTAACAAATACCGAAAGAGGTGTTTATAAAGTTCATGGTATTTTAATGAAAAAGTGCTACTATTGTTATTTCACATGAGAATTTTGATGAAATTTGATTCTAAACATTAGGGTTTAAGGTTACAAGTGATGTGGTAAAAAAACCTTGGTTGATCAAAGAATACGGAGAAGGGGTTTCTAGGGTTTAGCACAATGATATCGGTATTAACTCCACTTACCGATATAACTTTTGAAATGGAATTTCAATGAACAGAAAGAGTGTTTGGAAGGGACTTACTGTTTTGAAAGCTGAAAGAAAGGTTTAGAAATATAGGAGTGTCGTCGTGGTATCGCGGGAGCTCCATATATTGCTTCGATCTTCGCCAGAAGTTGTTTGCTCGCTAACTCCTCTTTACTCCACTTGTACTTAGGAACTTTTGAGAGAATTTTGCTATAATTTTCAGAATGGTGCTGAGCCAAAGTAGGGGATGGAATTTATAGTGGAGAATTAGGGTTTTAGAATTAAAATGGTGGATTAAAAAGCATTAAAATGATGTTTAATTGTGAAATGAAGTGTCTCTGTTTGATTGCAGAGAAATCAAACAGTGCAGAAGAGTTGGGGTATGTGAAGAGGTGTGTGTGCAAAGCCCGGGGTTCATTAGGAAATATCCGACCGTCCCTGCCGGTTCTTTGAGTGATTTGTCCGGTCGTTCTCGAGGCTATTGGGGTAAAAAATTACACCCTGGTTGATCAAGTCAAAGTCAAAGTCAACCCCAAATAAGCGGGACCATGCCCAAGCCGAGCCCCGCGGCCGGCCTCTCTCATGCCAAAATGAAAATCATGTAATAAATAATTTTGATATAATTTTTATGAATAAATGTAAGAAAAATGGGTATAAAACCAAATTTTTGTAAAGCCCATGGCTCATGTGCAAAACAAATAAGCACATGAGGGTTGGGATGGGCAAAATGCCATTTTGTAAAGGCCAAGGGGCTATGTGTAAATTTATAAGCCTATATAAGGCAACATGATAATGAAATTAGAAAGAAGAATCCATTCCCTTCAAAATCTAGGGTTTCTGTGCCTCCTGCTTCTTACTCAAGGTTCTAAACCTTCTTCCCCTTTTTTGAATTAAATCAAGAGTTTAACTTTTTTTTCCAAAAAGAAACAGTTTTTCACCTTAAAACCCTTGAAGGGGAACTCAGATCTCCCATTAAATCCCCCAAAGGGATGATTTTTAAGTCTCACCCCCTTTTTCTCCAAGATCCAGCCAATAGAGAGGAGGAAGAAGGAGACCCATATCCAAAAACACCACTTTGAGAAGATCCAAGGCTCAAGAGAAGATTCAGGGCTCAAGGGGAGAAGAAAGGGGTCCCCTTTCATCATCTCCGAAAATCTCTTAGGAGTTTAACTCCATATATATATATATATATATATATAAAATAAATCTTTATATAATAAATCCTTTCCTTTTGTTTAGGAGTTTAACTCCAAAAGTCAATTGGGATGTACGACTTCCTGTGCAGGGGCTAAGCCCCTCTTCCTTTTTTTAGGAGTATAACTCCAAAAGTTAATCGGGAGTACAACTTCCAGTACAGGGGCTAAGCCCCTTTTTCTGCAGGCGCCCAGAGTCTACCGCTCAAGCGTCGGGCGCGTGAGGTGCTGGCGTCCAGCGCCAGCGTGCCATGCATGTGAGGCGCTGGCGTCCAGCGTTCGCATACCATGTACGTGAGACGCTGATGCCTAGCGCTCATGCGTCCTTTGGACGCCACTCACCCTTTTTATATTTTTTTACACACTCCACACACAATACACGTTCCCCGTTAGAAAAATTTCTAACGGGGCGCTGTCCCGCACCCTGCAAGGGGGCTGCTAGCCCCCTTGACTTTCAACCTGCTATCTGGGTAGCGGGACCCCCGTAAACTCTGTGTGGCCCCTGATATATTCAAAACCCCTCAAGACACACATATACACACTGCACATTGAGTTCGCATGACTAGTTGACCCGTCAATCGGAGGTTCCTTCGCTTCAAAGGCGAGGGGTAATTAACGACAGCTTAGTCTGCGCCTGTCGGTGATTCGGATCCCCAAAATCAATAAACCCCGGCTTACCGTAGGCAGGGGGGATCCGTATACGCCTGACAAGCGCCGCGTATTTCCATCTCAATGGGGTGACGAAAAACACCTACAGAGGCGTTTGCCTCGAGATTCGTGCCACTTGATAAATTCAGTATTTAAACCCTTTTGCATATGTTTGATTTTTCTGAACTTTTTATTTCCCTATGTATTTCACGTGCAATCGTTTAGGCTTCTAAAAAGTTAGAAAATTCAGAAAAAATAATGTGTCTGATGGGAATCGATCACAGGGGCTACGTCACAGCAGTGCAAGGGTTTTACCAGTGAGCTACAAGCTGTTTCTTGCTGTTATTTAACAAAATTGACTTATAACTCAAACTTAGGCTGTAAACTCATTTCTGTACATTAAAATGAAAATTCAGTACTGTAAATTCAGAGTCGTTACATTCTACCCTCTTTATAAAAATTTCGTCCTCGAAATTTACATTTACATATGGACTAATTTTCAAATAAATAAGGATATCTTACACGCATGTCTTCTTCTCATTCCCATGTTGATTCTCCTGGCGAATCCTTTCTCCACATCTCTCGGACCAAGTTTACTTCCCTGTTCCGCAGTGTCTTTATCTTTCGGTCCAGGATCTCAACGGGTTGTTTCTCGCAGGTCAGATCAGTTTGTACTGTGAGCTCGGAGTGATCAAGTATGTGACTTGGGTCGCTCACATATCGTCGTAGCTGGGATATGTGGAACACGTTGTGCACTCCTTCCAATAAGGGTGGTAGTGCTAAACGGTATGCCACTTCTCCAACTCGTTTGAGTATGTCGAACGGTTTTATGTATCTCGGACTTAACTTACCCCTCTTACCAAAGCGGATCACTCCTCTATTTGGAGATATCTTTAAGAAAACATGTTTTCCAGGTTGGAACTCCTGATGTCGCCGTTTTGCATCTGCCCAATACTTCTGTCTGTCTTGGGCTATGCGCATTCTTTTCCTGATCGTGCGAACTACGTCCACAGTTGCCACGATCATCTCTGGTCCAAGGAGTTCACGATCTTCGATATCGTCCCAACTTAGCGGTGAATGACACTTTCGTCCATAGAGTGCTGCGAAGGGTGTTGTTCCCTTATAAAAAAAGGGAAGAGGGAAAATTCCCTACTGTCCAAGTCTCACTGTTAAACACGTGAGCGCCTATATGCCAAAGCATATAGGCGCTGTGAATAGGCTAAATAAGCCTCACGTGTTTAACACGTGAGCGCCTATATGCAATGCATATAAGCGCTACAAATCAATCAACTATAGGCTTAATAAGCATCACGTGTTAAACACGTGAGCGCCTATATGCAATGCATATAGGCGCTGCAAATCAAACAACTATAGGCTTAATAATCCTCACGTGTTAAATACGTGAGCGCCTATATGCAATGCATATAGGCGCTGCAAATCAAACAGCTGACAAACTAAATAAGCCTCACGTGTTAAACACGTGAGGGCACCTCCCTACGTAGAATTAAATTCTACTCAATAAGGAATCGTTGGATCAAAGATCCAATGGTGATTAAGTATATAATTAAATTCTATTAAGAAGGGATATTTTCTGTTAAACAGAAAGTTGGTGGATCAAACATCCCATGAGATGGAAAATATTTTTCATATCTTTCTAAACAAAGAAAGATTGTACTCTGTTGAGCCGAGCACCCTTGGATTAAAAATCCAATGATGGTTTAGAAAATTACTAATTTACAGAATAAGATTCTGCATATGGGAAAATATTTTCCCAATCTTGTTAAAAACAAGAAAAATATGTTCTGTAAAACAGTAACCTTAGATCAAAGATCCAATGGTGGGCAAAATTTCCTAAGTCAATTCTGAAACCAATTAAATCAGTTAGGATTTCTCAATGAGAGATTTTCTCAGAATTAAACAAACTTCTCTCCACTATATAAGAGACCAGAGACTTCAAGTCTCAGAGAGGATATATAGTGAAGAGAGATAGAGAGAAAAAACAAAGGAATCTCTTCAGAAGCTTAGAAAAATGAGAGAAGCTTAAGAGAAGAAGATATAAAAGTTTCAAAAGATACAGAGAATTTAATTCTCACAGAAGAAGACATAACGAGGTCACCTCTACAGCAGAGGTAGTCCCATATGCACGACATGCTCGACGTCGCCACTGGCGCCGAGTAAGGAAGGCTGGGGGCAGTTCCCCCTCTGGACTTACCCCACCAGCTCCAATGGTGGAAATTGACGCTGCTGTTCCAACTGGGAACAGCTTCTAGCTGCTCAGGAGGGTGCGCAAGAACTCTCCAACCGCCGTATTGAAGAAGTCTCCTCCACCTGCTGAAAAAACAATGCAGGCAAAACCAGAACAGCCTTCTCAGCGGTTGTCCTCTAAGATCCAAAGGGCATGGCGCAGAATTCAAGATTCCGTGATTGATAAAGATTATTCTCGCCGGCTGAAGAAAATGAATACTCGGCAAGAGGAGGACCATCACTCCGTCGTACCACGGAAGGTATCATCTGCATGGGTGCCTGCTGCAACGACCCCCTCAACTTCGACCTCCCACAAGAGGAGAAGGCCAGAGAAGATCCCAATGCCTGCAACAAATTTTAAAGGCAATGAACCCAAACGCCCCAAGTCTTGGGGTATGGTAGTGCACATGGTGTACATGGCTTCCAGCAAAGAGGAAAGCCATACTTCCGCGGGTCATCGACCACTTACACGGTCTGTGACAAAGGCTCAAGAGCAACAACAAAAGCTTCAGGAGATGTTGACAAGGATGGCTGCACTCATTAGGCAGAGAGAAAGCCCGGAAGTATCGTCCGAACTGCGCCACGATCATGAGACCGATACAGAATTCTTGCCAAGGGTACTAGAAAGAAAGGATAAAGAGGCCGCGAAACAAGCTACTAATATGAGGCAGATGGCGCTCCTGTTCCAAGACATGGTCGGGATAATGATTCAGCCGGAACCTCCAGCCGAAAATCCGCTGATAATCATTGAAGACGACAGAAGAGAGACATCGAACCCTCTTCCGGTTTTATCAGCAGGCAGGGAAGAGACGATCTCCAAAGCTGCCCTTGATGACTACATAGCTCAACAAATACAAGCTCATCAGGCAAGTGAAGCTGCTGGTCAAGTCGCCAGAACTAGGTGACCTTATCCAGGCTGGTACGATCAAATTAAGTACCTGCCGGGATATACGATTCCGAAGTTCCACGTGTATAAAGGGACGGACACTCCGCACCAGCACGTTTCTCAATTCAGGGCTTTGTGCGTTAATACCGGGGGCGATTGCAAACTTCTGCTTCGCCAATTCGTCGGCAGTTTGGCGGAGACAACATTTGAATGGTATTCTGAGCTCCCAAATGATTCTATCAAAACATTCACGGAGATGGAATTATTATTCACACAGCGATTCGCGAGCGCACCCCGATCACGGCATTAATCAATGTCAGAGTGAAGCCAGGAGTGACCTGGGTTCAATACGCAATTCGATGGCGTAACCTATGGTCAAAATGCGAACAACGCATAGAAGAAACGCCTGCCATGGGCATGTTCGTGGGAACCCTTGATCCCCATGCAACTATATCCCAGTTTATGATGTTCTTCAAGACGACCATCTTCCAGGCTTTGATTAACAAACTGGCCCAAATGGACCAGATGGGTTATAGGCCGTCCTCTTCAAAGACAGATCTTCGGAATGAAAAGGGTAAAGGGAAAGCGACCTTCGTCGCCAATGCTCAATAACAACTGAGTGACCCAAAACCGGCAGCTTGCCAAAACAACAAACCAAGATCCCTCGAAGAAAAGTTGAGACGTCCTTACTCGTTCCCCGGGATAAAACGAGAAGACTATTCGAACTGGCGGTACGCAACAGGTTCATCACTCTACTGGATCCGAGACGCCCACTGCAACCGGGCGACGTCAACAATCCCAATTACTGCCCCTATCACCGAATAGTGGGCCGCCCAATCGAAGATTGCTACGTCTTCAAAAACTAGGTTGAAGACCAGTACCAACAGGGTAAGTTCGTGCTGTCTGAAAACTGGAAGGTAAACCCGCCACAGCAGCACGCTCCTAAAAAGGTGGATACGCCGGGGGTATCATGCTCATTTGTAGAGGAAGCTCCGTGGGAGGTTGTCCTATCGGCTAAAACTAAATGAATGCTGAAGGATATTCAAGCATGTCCGGCGATTACGTGAAAAAGCCCGCTGGAGCCTGATATTATTGACGGGATGCTGAAACCGCGCCCAACGCCGAAAGTTGGTAACGATCGGCAAAACCTCCATACCAAGCCTCCGAAGTCTTCAAAGAAAAAGAAGAAGGCCAAGAAGCCCGTGCAGCTCGACGACAATCGTACAGGTCTGCAAAAATATATCGACGCACTGGAGGAATACAACCAAAAGGCACGGACCTCAGTCACACTGGAAGAATTCTTCAAGCATGTTCTTGAGAACGGAAACAGTGACATTGATGAAGGAGACGATTCTTCAGAAGAACTCAAGGATTATGTAGCGAGTTGCCACCCGATCTCTCACCTGTTGTTAAAAGATGAAGAAGCTCCCTCGGCATCAGAAAGCAACACAGAGGAACCGAGGGTAGGACCGACGTCAGAATCCCTAGAACCGTCAGACGACCTGATCGATAAACTGCTGGACGAAGCCCTTCAAAAGAGCAAAGCTGATTGAGAACGTGAAGCGGCCATATACGAAGAGGCTAAGCGTCGGTGTCAGGCTAAAGAAGCTCCAGTAATGAGAAGCCATAAAGTACCTCAACTGGATCGAAGCGTCCTTGCCACCAGCAAGAGCAGAATCAAGATAAGGAAGCAGTTCGCCAAAGCTCTGTCAGTGGGAATGAAGCTGTCACCTTTCAAAGAAAATTCTTCTGGGAGTACGTGCCCCGATGAACCGGATGGACATCCGAAATACTGCTTGTATCATCGGAGGGTCACACACCCTACCGAAGAGTGCAATGCCTTCAAGAAGTGGTGGCAGGGATACGTTGCCCACCGATAACACTTCAAGCGAATAAAACGCAAAGCCCGTCGGGAGCAGAGAAGCACGACAGACGAGCATAAAGGAACAACCGGTGACTGTCATATGGTTGATGCCATCCCAACAAAAGGGAAGTCTCAAGTTCTTATCTTTGGGAGCAATTCGGACGAAGAAATGGCCCTCGGCCCTCTCTTCAAGAAATCCATCTCTGGAAAAGAAGAAGAGTCAAAGAACCGTGAGAACATTCAGCTGCGTAACCGTACGTTGCCTGAAAAGAATCTTGGACCCTTAAATAAAGGTTTGTGCAAGAAAGACAAGGGGAAGGAAAAAGTCTCTGAGGAGATTGCCCTCGATGATAGAGTCGCCGATTAGCTCACAGCCAAGGACCTGCCCAAGAAGAACAAGGTAGATTACAATGTCCTAGCACATCCGAGGAAGATACCTTCACAATTGAGTATTTTGGACACCCTTCTCCTATCGTAAGAGGTATGAGATTCCCTGATCAAGGCGTTACAAGAGCCCGATCAGTTTCAAGCCTTCCTTGCAGAAGAAAAGATGAAGGATGAGCTGGAAGAAGTACACACGGCTGACATCACCTTCAGTGATGAAGACCTCCTTCTCGGAACGTGCGAGCACAACCGTCCGCTGTATATAACTGGGTATTGTCACGATATCAAGATAGGAAAGATCCTGGTCGACAACGGGTCCTCCGTCAACCTTCTCAACGTAAGAGTGTTGAAGGAGATTTGCATGAATGTGCAGCACTTGGCTCGGGATAAAATTACCATCTCCGGTTTTGACTCCCAATCATCACAAACGCTCGGGTCTGTAATACTGATATTACGCTTCGGGCTGCTCGTCACTGACATCAAGTTCCATGTTATTGACACCAAGACTTATTACAACGCTTTGCTCGGCAGGCCTTGGTTACATGAGTACAACATCATCCCTTCTACATAACATCAGTGTATGAAGTACTTCAAGGACTACCTCGAGTACACAGTTACAGGAGAGCTGAACCTATTCTCCGTAAATGAAGTCCGCAAATATGAAGACGCCAAATACTTCTTTCCAGACTTCGAATACATGGAAAGATGTCGCAAACCAGAGAATAAACAAAAAAGCCATCGCCACTATCCCGATCTTTGGGAGCGATACCGAGGAGGATGAAGAGATGGTCTACTCGGGACAATCCCAAGGCAACAGACCAGGACCATCTATTACTATTCTAATCTTTGGCAGTGAATCTAAAGACGAGGCCAACACAGTGTTCTCCGTCCGTCCGTCAATGCAGACCTTTGCTGGAGCTGACCAGAGTTTACAAATTACCATGGTTCCGAAGTAGCATTACAAAGAACTTGATACACTTGAAACGTACAACGTGCAAGAGCTGCAGACCTTCTACGTCCCTCCTAAGCAAAGAGGTGAAAAGACGATCCTTTTCTATCAATCCATGGAGACTAAAGTGGAGAAAGAAGTATGGCACGGTACCGAACCTGCGCTCGACAGACTTCAACTAACCCATCTGCCCAGGTACTACGCAGAAGGACTGAAAAGGCTATTGAGATGCTAAGGCGTACCCTTCAAACAGATTGCTCGACAAGCCCAGTTCTATTACAAGATTTGGGATGTTCCCGGGACTCAGCGAAAGATGCCCAACGGGAGAATGGAGACGACCAGACTTGGATACGTTCGGTCAAAGAAATGGGAGCGATTCCATGGCTTCCATGTTATAAATGATTCCGGTGGAAAAGAGAATGCCTTTCTAGATAGCGTTGATATTGAAACAGAGCGAAATCCCGCCGTGGGAATACCAAGCCTGTCATTCGAAGAACAGATTGACAGGCTAATAAGAGAAGCAGGTCAAAAGGTTCGGGATGACCACGGCCGCGAAATGACCATCTACGAAAAAGCCAGGACGCAACATATCATTCAACAGGCTACAGAGGATGATGATCCCCTTCACCCTTAACCCGCTGTGCGCTCTCGCGGCAAAAAGAAAGCCCGATGTAGAAGCAACAATAAGGTAAAGAATGGGAACGGCGTTCAAAACAGCGAAGCGGATTCAAGAAGCCACGCGATAGAGAAAAAGTCAGCTGGAATCCGTCTTTTATGAGAAAGATGAGCCGAGAATACTCTTTCCCTCAAGACAAGACAAGGAAGATATTCAACCTTGTCATGAAGCATCAAATGATGATGCTCCCTGAGTCTCGGCGTCCCGAACAAATAGACGAGGTCCATCACCCGGCTTATTGCTCCTATCACCGAGCAATATGACATCTTCTTGAAGACTGCTTCACCTTTAAAAACTGGGTTGAAGAACAGTATCAGTAAGGCAAGTTTACTCTATTTGACAGTTGGAGGCTAACCCCGCCACAAAAGCATGAGCCAAAAGCAATCTATAGGGTGAGAATAGAACCAGAGCAATATCGGTCTTGGAAACGGACTTGTACTTGCCATGTGATAACGTTCTCAAAGGACAGAGAGCATGAGAATATAGATGGCCTCTCCCAATGCTTCGTAAATGAAGATGAAGACGAGATGATCTCAGAATTTCCGCCAGCACCAAAGGAGTTGAAAGACGTGATACATACCACAGCAGACAATCTAAGGAAAATCGACTTGGGGACGACAAATGATCCGAGGCCAACGTTCGTCAGTGAGCTACTGTCTAAAGAGCAGCTGGCTACTTTAAAAGACGTGCTTATGCAGTATAAAGACTGTTTCGCATGGAACTATTCTGAGATACCGGGATTAGATCTAGAGATAGCTGTGCATAAACTGGCGATATCACCGGACTTCAAGCCAGTCAAACAGGCGCTAAAAAGAATGCGGCTCAAATTTGAAATGAGCATCAACGCCGATGTCAAGAAGATAATTGACTCTGGCTTCATCCAAGAAGTTCTATCCCCCGACTGGATTGCCAATATTGTCCCTGTGATGAAGAAAAATGGGACAGTGCGCGTCTGCGTAGACTATCGGGACCTCAATAAAGCTTGCCCGAAGGATGATTTTCCAGTACCGGTTACCGAGCTAATGATAGATAACACGTCAGATCATGAAGTCTTCTTCTTCATGGACGGGTCCTCAGGATACAACCAAATCAAGATGCATCCTGAAGACCGAAAGCGCATTGCTTTCCGGACTCCGCTGGGCATATTCTGCTACAGTGATGCCCTTCGGTCTGAAGAACGCTTGCACCACCTACCAGAGGGCCATGATGAAGATCTTCGATGACTTCATACACGCGATTGTCGAATGTTATATCGACGACCTCGTGGTGAAAAGAAAATCGTATGAGGGGCACTGGGAGCATTTGAAAATAGTGTTCCAGCATTTTCGGAAATATAATCTGAAGATGAACCCCCTGAAATGCACGTTTGGAGTTTCCTCAGGCAAATTTCTAGGATTTATCGTACGACACCGAGGAATAGAAATAGACCCATAAAAGATTAAGGCGATTATGGAAATGCCCGCGCCAAGAACTCTCAAACAACTGCGGTCCCTTCAAGGAAAGCTCGGGTATATCCGGCGGTTCATAGCCAACCTCTCCGGAAAATGCCGCCCCTACAGTCATCTAATGAAGAAGGGGACCCCGTTCGTTTGGGATCATAAATGCCAAAGTGCACTGGACGAAATCAAGGAATATCTGCAGAACCCGCCAGTACTGACCGCTCCGATCAAGGGAAAGCCCTTCATCCTGTATACAACAGCCCTTGAAGGTTCTTTAGGCGCGCTATGGGCACAGGAAAATGATCAGGGAAAAGAGAGAGCTCTCTACTATTTGATTCGAGTTCTTCTGGGGGTAGAAAACAACTACTCCCCTATCGAAAAGCATTGCCTGGCATTAATCTTCGCGGTAACGAAGCCCCGACATTATGCCTTGGCACATGAGGTCCATCTCATATCAAAGATGGATCCTCTCAAATATTTGATGTCAAGAGCCATACTAACGAGAAGACTTGCCAAATGGACCCTCCTCTTTATGAAATTCTCGATTATTTACCGACCTCTCAAGGCAGTAAAAGGTCAGGCCATCGCCTACTTTCTCGCGGAGCATCCGATACCCGCCGACCCTCCCTTGAACTATGAGTTACCGGACGGACACGCGTTTAACATAATCGATGGGGAGAAAGAAGGGAGTGATACCCGATGGGAATTCTACTTCGATGGGGCATCGTCTGTAAAGAGGCAGAAGCAAAGCACCCCCATAATCAAAGCCAGAGTGGGCCTTATCTTCATGACTCCGCAAGGAGGGATAATGAGTTTCGCCCTCTCCTTAACAGAGCCAAGAACAAACAACGAGGCTGAATATGAAGCTTTGATAGCGGGTCTTGAGATTGTTGTCGACATGGGAATCTAAGATCTCCTCATATATGGAGACTCCCAGCTAGTCGTTAGCCAAGTAAATGACAACTATCAGACGTGTAAACCGGAGTTGGTAAAATATGGCGAAAGAGTGCAGCAACTGTTGACTCAAATTCCCTCCTACATCTTGGAAAGCATACCGCGGGCGGAAAATAGCAAGGCGGATGCGTTAGCCAAGCTCGCTAAAGAACTGGCCGACGAAAACCTCGATGACGTAAGGATCGTTGTGCAAAGCCACCGGATTCTCGCGCCAGCAGAAATATCTCCGAAGTCATTTGAAAGAAAGGGAGCGACCGAACAAGTGGTCTTCCAAATAGAGGAAGAAAAGGCTGAGGATTGGAGAGAAGTCTTTATAGACTACTTCAAATCCCATCGAACGCCCGAAAACGCATCATCAAGACATCTGCTCATGAAGCGAGCTCTGTCTTTCGCCTTCGTCAATGATACTCTATATAAAAGATCGTTCGATTGTTTGTGGCTAAGATGTCTGGGACCAAAAGTAGCAAGGAGAGTCGTCCAAGAAACTCATGACGGACTCTGCGGTTCTCATCAAGCCGGGCCAAATGTGAAGCTGAAGATCAAAAGAACGGGTAACTATTAGCCCACGATGATTCGAGATTGCCTCGAATATGCGAAGCAGTGTCACTCGTGGCAAATTCATGGGGATTTCATCCACCAGCATCCAAATCCGCTACACCCAACACTGGTGAGCTGGCCATTCGAAATGTGGGGAACCGATATAATTGGGCCCATCGAACCGGCATCATCCAAGGGATATCGGTTCATATTGGCAACGACCGATTACTTCTTCACGTTGGCAGAAGCAATACCGATAAGAGAGGTGAAGACGGAGAACATCCTCCATTTCTTCAGGACACATGTTATCTACCGGTTCGGCACTTCGCGACGGATCATCTAGGATAATGGGCCGGCCTACAGAAGCCATAAGATTAGCCACTTCGCACAACAGCATAAAATATATTGGAGATGCTCTTGGGTCTATAATCCCCGAGCTAACGGTCTAGCTGAGGATTTCAACAGGACTTCGATAAAGATCATAAAGAAAACAGTGTTCAAAAATAAAAAGGACTGGCACGAGAGATTGCATGAAGCTCTCTGGGCTTATCGGACTACGTTCAAGACGGCCACGAATACAACGCCATTCGCGTTGGTATTCGGCACGGAAGCAGTACTTCCCTTGGAGATAGAGCTATATGAGTAGCAGTTCGATACGAGCTGATGGATGAAGAAAATGCCCATCTTCAGCTTGAGGAGCTCGATGCCCTCGATGAAACTCGTCTCATGGCACAGCAAAACCTGGAAGCTTACAAAGCAAGGATGACGCGCTCATACGAAAGATTGACTAGGCTGAGAACATTCCACCAAGGCGAACTCATGCTAGTCGTAAAAAGACCTATGATCCCCAATCGTGCTAAACGGGGGAAATTCGAGCCAAACTACTAGGGTCCGTACATCATAGACAAGGTTTGCCAAGGTGGGGCCTACTTGCTCATGGATATGCATGGCGAAAGACTATTCCGGCCAATAAACGGCCGGTTCCTTAAGAAATACTATGCTTAACAAGTCACGGCTTAGGTTAATGATGGATGACGATGCTCATGTCCGCTCGCTGTCCTCCCGAGTCTAAACTCTATAAGTAGTATCCGGCATAACTTCGCCTCGAACCTGCATTGGACCGAGATGTCCTTAAACTAACATTGGACCGAGATGTTCCTAAACTAACGATGGACCGCAATGTATTTAAACTAAATATGTCACCTCAAACACGGCGACAGTGGAATCCAGGCCCACAAGTCCCAACGGTGAGGATTGCAACTTAAGTCCCGCTGGCTGCACAACCACCCCGGTGGCGAAATCCTCCCTAAGTGCCATTGGCAAACAGAGGAGTTAAAAAAAAGGTATGTTCACAAGCGAAATGGGCACGGATGAAAATTCGAAAGGGCGCCGTGAGTAAAAACAGCAGGGCTGAGCTTGTGAAAACCCGAAAGGGCGCAATCTCGTTAAAATAGAGACACCTGCAAGGTCCTCTCGACCTTGTGAGGAGAAAACACCTACGTGAGAGCCTTATGACTCACAAAAGGGAGAAACACACTTAGAGATCCCTACAATTCCTAAGGAGAAATTAAACTTACGAGATCCTCACGACTCGTAAGGAGAATTCCCCCTATGAGACCCTCATGGCTCGTAGGATTCAAAAGCTTTAGGTTATAGGGATCTGAACCTGTTCTTAAGCCATCACACTCCCTAAGTTTCCCTACAAGCGGTCCAATAGTGACCCTTGTATGCAATCCACGGGCACAAATAAACGTTTCCCCCACCAAGTCCCACCAACGACGAGGAATGTCTTTATGTGGTGAACGACACTTGTAAGTCCTCTCGACTTATAAGGAGAAAACACTCTTGTAAGATCCTTACGAATTATAAGAGAACACACATTTAGGAATCCTCACGACTCCTAAGGAGAAAACACACCTACAAGATCCTCATGACTTGTAGGGAGAAACGCCTTTATGAGACCCTTACGGCTCATGAAGTTAAAATCCTTAGTCGGCAGGATTCTAACCCTGTTTGCTAAGCCACCTTTGTTCGAATTAGCAAAGGCAAATGATGATTCGCTCCTGACAACAATCCCAGTGGTAGCGATGCTGATGCCTAGATTGGTATCAAATTCCAAGTCCTTTCACAGCAAATGATGATTCGCTCCCGGCCATATTCCAGTCGCAGCGATGCTGATACTAAGATTGGTATCAAATCTCAAGTTCCATACTCGCAGTAAAAATCAGCAAGCCAAAAATGCATATGAAATAGCCGAAATGATAGGGCAACTCGCAACAAAAATCAGCGAGTAAAATATATGCATATAGAAATAGCCGAAATGATTGGGCAACTCGGAATAAAAGTAGCGAGTAATGAAAAAGAAAAATAGCCGAAATGATTGGGCAATCGCGACTTTCGCGATATAAAAAACTGAAATGATAGAGCATTGCGGAAAGAAATAAAAAAATGAAATGAAACTTTTGCCCTGCAGGTGAGATCACATTGATCCCTGTATACAATCCATGGGCACAAACGAAAAGGGAACCGTGTTGGCCCACCGAGCTTCGTCAAAGGGAAGCTAAGTTTCGATGGCTACATCTACAACCTAGAGATCAATAACAGCGTTCTTCTTCCTTCAAGCAGGATGCAGACACGACATCAACAAACGGAGCCATGGCAAGGTCCCCTAGTTCCAAATCTTGACGGTTCACAGACAACCTAGAGACTACTTCGGAGCCATGGCAGAGTCCCTAGTTCCAAGTCTCGATGGCTACATCTACAGCCTAGAGATCAACAACAACGTTCTTCCTCCCTCCAGCAGGATGTAGACACGACATCAACAAACAGAGCCATGACAAAATCCCCTTGTTCCAAATCTCGACGGTTCACGGACAACCTAGAGACTACCTCGGAGCCATGGCAGAGTCCCTAGTTCCAAGTCTCGATGGCTACATCTACAACCTAGAGATCAACAACAACGTTCTTCCTCCCTCCAGCAGGATGCAGACGCGACATCAACAAACGGAGCCATGGAAAAGTCCCCTAGTTCCAAATCTCGACGGTTCACAGACAACCCAGAGACAACCTCGACATTCATCATAATATTGCGGACACAATGTCAACAAACTAAGCCAAGGGAAATCCCTTGCTTCAGGGTCTTGACGGCAACTCAAATGAGATCTGAAAGACTATCGGAGATCATCCCACACCAGCGCGGAGTGGTCGTGACTCATCGGGGCTCCCCAAACTGAGCCTAAGCTCAAGTAAAAAGTGGCATGGAATATCCCTAATGCTTGCTCTTCCGACGGTAATATCGCCTGAAAGATTACTTGAAGATGTCTTGTCCAGCCTCCAAAGGGATCAGAGACACAATAATCACGGGGTTACTCGAAGAGCAAGATTGTGTATCGGGTAATACACCGGCCAACGTGACGGTACGACGGGTAAAAAACCCTGGTACCACAGACCCTAATGGACTTCTATTAACAGGAGTTAACTGTGACGTTAGGACATCCTTGCGGGAACTTCTCGATTCATCTCGACTCTTAGGGAAAATAATGTTCCTACGAGAACTTCTCAACGCGTCTCGACTCATGGGGAAAAGCCTTAAGCAACGGGGATAAGGACCTGTTTCCTAAGCACTGGGGCCCTGCAAGTCGGTCCAAGATGGACTATTGCATACTATTCACGGGCCACATTCACCAAATTCGAATATCGACGAGGAGGGAAATAACCACTTACAAGTCCTCTCGACTTGTAAGTGGGAAAATTCTCTTGTGAGATCCCTACGACTCTCAAGAGAAAACGTACTTAGAAGTCCTCATGACTCCTAAGAAGAAAACACACTTGCGGGATCCTCACGACTGATAGGGAGAAAAGTCTTTATGCGACCCTCATGGCTCATAAAGTTGAAAAGTTTTAGGCGGCAGATCTGAACCTGTTTCCTAAGCCATCGCTGCCCTGCAAGAAGATCAAGATAGACTATCTACGGGCCACATTTACCAAAGGGACATGCCGATATGAAATAAAATATGTCTTTTGTTCATGAATGCAAGTGAATACAAGATACATTTCATAAAGGAATCAAAATGAATGCATGTTATTCATAAATCGCAAGTTTATAGTCAATACAAAAAAAAGAGGGGTACAAAGATGGTTATTGAGCAGGAGGCGTCTTCAATAAATCAGCAAGCCGCTCGCGCGCTCCTCTCAATCCTTTCTCGTGGTCAGCTACCGCGGTCAACTCCGCTTCAACTTGAGCCCGTTGCCGTAAACAGGACGAAAGCTTCTTATCGGCTTCTAGAATGGCAGCTTCGTAGTCTTGCATGACTCGCTCGGCAAAGTCAAGTGTCCGCCTCAGCGTCAGCCCATCTGAAATACATCTCTGGAGGTTGTCAAAAACAGCTTTTAGCTGTGCAGCGTTCGCTTCAATTTGGGCGCGCAATCGGACAGATTCGCTAGAAGCCGCCTCATATTCCTTTCGTCTCAAGTTTGCCTCTTGTTCAAAATGGCGAATGAAAGGAACGCTATGCTCAATCCACACAGCCCGCTGGGAGTTCGAAGCCAATACTTCAGGAGCGGGATGCTTGAGCTCAATATCATGCAAGCAAGGCTCGATTTTTCTACAGTAATCGACCCAAGAGCCGACAAGATCTTCATCATGGAAGTTCACGAGTGTCGCCAGCATTGGATTGACCTCAACGGCAAAATCCGTAGAAGAAGTAAGGGCCTTGGCATTAAGATCTTCGATGAATTCGCTCAACATTCGCCGGCTGTTGGCAACGCCCATGGAAGATATGCGTTTAGCGAAGGGCCCTGTGGGCATTGGAATACGAGACTCAAAAGGAGTCGGAGCCGGTGCAATTGCTACAAAATGAGTTATGGTCAAATTTCAACTTGGGAGATAAAGAAAACACATGGGGGATAGAGTCTATTATACCGGCTGTAACAGGCGGCAGGACGGGGAGTACCGGAGGCGCGACTATTCTCTCGTCTCCTCCTCTGACCCGTGACGCTATGATCAACATGAAGAAAACTTAGCAACAATACGTCTATTCCTAAAAGAAAGGAAGGGACATCAGTTGAAGAATATACTAACCAATACCAGAAAGCGGATTGACTTCCGACTGAAAGGAGAAATGCGGGTTCAACACCTGGTATAGATGGTCGAAAAGGACTCCTGTAGAGTTGCGCCAATATACTGTCAATACAAGGAGGATGGTACCTGTTCCCGCCAAAAATTTCTGCGCAAAGGAGCCCAAGGTATCAAATGGCAGCGATACGCTTAAGGAAATGCGAACCAGTATCTTCCGGCCTATATTTTGATAAACTCCCGAATGAGAAACTGATAAATTCTGATGGTATCGAAAGCGGCTCGAAAAACCCTTCGATTTGATATATTATGGGCCTCATAATTCATCCGGGATCAAAAGTTATGAGGAATTACGTGTCCACACGTGATGGACTTTTAAGAACCCGCTGGAGGAGTTAAAAAATATAATAAAAACTCAGAAAAGACCCCAATGGGGCATCACGTGCTCACACGTGACCATGGGTCACGTGCAGACACGTGATGGGCTTTTAAGGCCTCTAAAATAATGAATAGAATTTAATTCTAAAAGTCAGAAAATACCTCAACGAGGTATCACGTGCTCACACGTGACCAATGGTCACGCGTTGACACGTGAACATAAATAAGCGGCTGAGAAAGGAACCCAATTGGGGGTCACGTGCTCACACGTGACCAAAGGTCATGTGCCAGCACGTGACTGGCTTTAAAAGCCTTATAATTTAATAGAATTAAATTCTAAAAGTTCTGAATCTTTCCAAATGGAAAAGGGTCATGGGGAACCGTTGGATTAAAGATCCAAGGGTGATTAAAAATCACCAATTTATGGAAAAATCTTAAATAAGGAAAGATTCCCCCTAAATCTAACCGAGATAACAAATAGAATATCTTTTGGATTTAAAATCCACGGTGAATAAAATTCACTGAATGATCTAAAGGCCCAGAATTAATGATAAATATAAATCAAATCTCTCAACAATCAAATCAAATCTTTCAATGAGAGATTTGCTAAACAAATTGATTCTTTTCCTTCTCCTATAAATAGGAGCCAAGAAGAGAAGAGAAGGGATCTACCTTGGAAAGGGAAGAAACAGAGAGAGGAGAATTTAATTCTCTGCAAAAGAAAAACCCTAGGTGAGAAAAGGGAAAAGATTAACTTCAAAAAGAGAATTTAATTCTCAAAATTCAAGAGTTTAACTCTTATAAAAAAAAGAAGAACTTAGTTCTTCTTCTGGTTGAAGATCTGTACAGAGCACATCTCCCCATAGGATGAGAATTTAATTCTCATCGGGTTGAGATCCTGCCATGCAGATCCTAAACTTAGAAGGGGAATTGAGTTTTGAGAATTTAATCCTCCTAAAACAAAACTAGGGTTTAACCCTAATCAAGAATTTAATTCTTTTACATATATGGGAATTTAATTCCTTTAAAAAGAAATTAGGGTTTTACCCTAAATAAGAATTTAATTCTTTCACAATAGGAATTTAATTCCTCCAGAATCAAAATTGGGGTTTTACCCTAAATAAGAATTTAATTCTTAAAGATAAGGAGACTTAAAAGATCTCCGTTCATGAAAAGAATTAGGGTCACGTGCCCCACGTGACCCCTGAACAGATCCCCCAAAAAGGAGAAGAGGAAAGCTTTGAGGCAATGCCTCACGTGTTCCCACGTGACCCTCATTATATATGGAACAAAAGCAAAGGCAGAAACAATTCTGAGCGCTCTCACGTGTTACCACGTGACCCCTAATAAATGTTCTAATAAATCAGGGCATGAGTATACATCACGTGCCCACACGTGATGGCTATGAAAATTAAAAGTGTTAAACACTTGTTCACAGAACAAAATAAAGTGGATCTGGCCCTACTTTTTGATGCCATCACGTGCTCCCACGTGACTCCCAAAACGCAGAAAGAAAAAGCAAAGGAAATGAAAGCTTTGGGCGCTCTCACGTGTTATCACGTGACCCCTCAGCAAATGCTTTAACAATTGGCGCACAGATCCCCATCACGTGCCAACACGTGACGCTCTAAAATAAAAATAAAAGTGTTTAACACTTGTTCGCAGATTTGAGGATAAACCAAAAGGAGATCTGGCTCCACATTTAGGGCGCCCTCACGTGTCACCACGTGACCCCTAATGAGCATTCTAACAGACCAGAGCGGGGGCCTCCATCACGTGCCCACACGTGATGGCCGCCAGAATTAAAAGAGTTAAACACTGATCTGCAGAATAAAATAAAGGGAATCAGGGCGCTCTCACGTGTCCACACGTGACCCCTCTCTCCTTAGTGTTTAACACTAATCTGAAGACTTTGTCCTAAGTGTTTAACACTGATTTGCTTAGTGTTTAACACTAATTTGAAATCTCTGATTACCAGTGTTTAACACTGATTTGCTTTAGTGTTTAACACTAATTTGAAAGCCCTGTTGCTAGTGTTTAACACTGATTATCTTTTAGTGTTTAACACTAACTTGTTAATCTTATTTCCAGTGTTCAACACTGTTGACCTTTAGTGTTTAACACTAGCTTTAGTCCAATTGGCTAAGTTTCTAGAGGCGAAGCCTCTCCTTCAATGGACCAGCAGAGAGCCAATATTTCAAACACAATTGGACTTAGCCCAAATTGGCCATAAGTCCTCAAATCATCTTGAACTGAGCACATCTGCTCTTTCAACCAACTCATTGGTTCAAGGGTACATCTCGGAACTCCTCTGATATTTGTCGTTGTAATCCTTCAACGTCTTCAGAGAGGTAACGGGTCCCGACAACCACACATCAACACGGACTGTGGGGTCCTTAAACTCATGGACTTATGCGTCCCTAAACCAAGATACGGACTGTGGGGTCCTTAAACCCGCGGACTTATGCGTCCTTAAACTAACGGACTAATGCGTCCTTAAACACACCCATATGGACTGTGGGGTCCTTAAACCCATAGACTTATGCGTCCTTAAACTACCAATGGACCACCATGTCCCTAAACTGGTATTGGACCACCATGTCCCTAAAATGGAACAATAGAGCCCCAAATGCTCTTTTGTCGGATCTAAACGATCCTGTTTAAGTTGATCTTAGCCTCAAATATGGCTAACGTATTCTTAAACCTTCAAACAGACTTTAGTCCCAAATTGGACTCTAGATCCTCCAATCAACTTTGGCTCAAGGGTACATCTCTGAACTCCTCTGACATTTGTCGTTGTAATCCTTCAACGTCGTCAGAGAGGTGATGGGTCCCGACGGCCATAAATTTAATGGACCACTATGTCCCTAAACTGGAACAATAGAGCCAATTGCTCTCTTGTCGGATCTAAACGATCCCTTTAAGTTGATCTTAGTCTCAAATTAGACTAACGTATCCTTAACAAACGTTTGAGTTGATCTTAGCCTCAAATATGGCTAACGTATCCTCAAACCAAAACCCCAAACCCAAATCTAAGAAAACACGGATTTGGACTAATCCACGTCCTACGGGCGACGACATAAATTGGTCTCCGTATACAATCCACGGGCAACCACAAATAAAACAAACACACACGACACGAAGTGACCATCTGGAGAAGGAGAAAGTTGTTACCGCGATGCGGTAGCGTAATTAACTGTAGGGGCTTGCGCCTGCAGGGAAGAGCGTCCCCACAATCAAAAACCCCTCAAGCAAGGGGGAATCTGACGAAGTCTGCTACATCGGACGCATCCGTTTAAACCTTCGATACATGGTGCCATAAATCAACTTGGCATCTTCGGAGAGGTGGACGGATAGCACCAATTAGCATCTGCCCCGAATCTCAGGCAAGACGCCCATGTCGCGCCGTCTTTCGGAGGGGAACAGTACCCACAATAAAACAAATAAGTCACAAATCCATACCTTCCAATATTTGAGAGGGCACAGAAGAAGGAGAGGGGACATCGACCGTCAGAGCAGCGACCGGCGATACTTCTGCAGACAGCACAACCTCAGGATTCACCGCGTCTATACTCAAGACAAACAAAATATCATCAGAAGGGCCAAATAGGATTAAAAAAAACTAAAAAAAAACGGTGGCCCAAAGATTACCTGATAAATCATGGACCAAAACCATGACGGAGGAGTCACCGGGTATAACGGCTTCTTCGCTTTCTCTCGGAGGAATAGATTCCGCGCCTAGGGCTTCATCCCCTGACTCGACGATGGCCGTCATAACGCTTGCGACACCTGCCGATGACAAGGAGCCTCAGGGAGAAAGAGTAGCAGTCTGGACAGTCTCAGATTCCCGAGAGAGAGTAGCAACTTCGGGCACTGTAACTACCAGAGTTTCACTTGTCATCCCATCGCCAAGACTTGGCCCTGCGGAAAATGCATATGTAAAAATTCGAGGATCAAGTTCTAGTAAAATACTGGGCGTTACGCTACTTTGGAGCAGCTTTTCAGTTTCCTCCTGAGCTACGCGTGCAACCTGTCTACGGGCGGTAGACAGGGCAGAGAAAACATTCGCCGAAGGAATGTCAGCAAGAGGAATGCTGCTTGAACCTGCACCTACGACCAGACAGGCATCGCGTTCCCTCGCCACATGCTACCTACGCTTCCTTTCGGTATGAGCAGTGAGAAATGATCTCCTCAAGACTTCCGACAAAGGAACGTCGTCGTCCGAACTAAGCCCTGCTTCCGGAGCCGCTACGACATCCATCATCGGCTGCTTTAGCAAAGCCTACTGCAGTGACTTTGGGAGGGCCATGGCTACGGTAGCTGGCTTTAAAAGTTCTGCTGCGTCGCCACTCGAGATCGGCACTGCACTGGGGATAGCCCGAATTGAGGTAGTCCCTGTGATAAGATGAAAGAGAGGGTCAGGGCATGAATAAAAAGAATAAAGGCGTAATCAACTGAATTATACCAAAGCCCAAGGAAGCGCGAAGCCTCTCTTCCTCTTCGAACGTCTTGAGAGAAGCCGTGAGAGCCTCTTCGGCAGAAATACCAGTTGAAGAAGAAAGCGTCAATGGAAACATAATAAAGAGAAAAGAGATAGCCGCGGAAGAACATAATTGAAGTATACCTGACTTCGCGATAGTAATCAGTGCTGCTTCCTCGTGAGCCAGTCGCTCGGAAGCCGCAAGGGCAGCCTGAAGATCAGTATCATTCCCAGACGCGATGAATAAACCCTCATTGGTCTCGTACTCGCACAAACCCTCGCTATAGGGAGAATGTGGCTCCTGGCCAAATATGATATGGGCAGAGAATAGCGACTTCTTCTTTTTCTGCGAGCGGACGCTGGCGGCCGATGACAAGAGCTTGTGCTTGACGGGCATTTTTGGGCGACGGGTCCCAATTTCTGCATCAACGCCGGATTCCGGGGACGCTACAGCTACCGTTTATACGGGAACACGGGGTGGAGGCTTCTCAGGGAAGGCGCGCGTGACCACAACCGCAACGACTTCTCTTAAGGAGGGACGAACGGCGGTCCGTCGCTTCAAAAGAACTGCCGGATTACCAGCTGGGACAACATCCTTATGATCAAGTAATAGCCGCCTCTCTTCCCTGATAACAGCACCCGTCGCATGCTGATACCACGCCACGTAGGCATTCGAAGCTTTCGGCACGTAGCTCGGCTCGCCGATGAGAAAGTTAGACCCCGTATTTACCCGCATAAAGTGGTGCAGCGCACTGCGGATACCCTCTTCCGTAGCAATTGGCTCGGCTAAGAAATCCTCGAGCGGGACATCCTGATTGTAACCCGACCGTTGAGCAAAAAAGTGCGGGTTATACCTCATGAACAATGCCGAGGCGCCTTGCCTGAACACTAGAAAGCCTGGCCTAATCGAATATATGTACAGGATCTCCAAGCCTTCAACGTAGGAGCCCCGTCTTTAAAAGTATCACGCAGCGGTTGCACTGCATTAGTATATTCCTTGCCGGTAGTTAAAACTCTATCGATAAAAGTCATACCATCCCCGACCATACGTGGGTGAAGGACCAGACGTCGAGCCTTTCGCTGCGACGGATCTAATGCGGAAGCGTCAACTAGAAACATGACCCGTGGAAAGTTATAGCTGTCTTAGAAGCGGGGCCGTTTGTGGACTCCGAAAGCACCAAGCACGTGCATCTCGACCCAGGACGTGAAGTAGTGCAATGGGAGATGTACGGGCTTTATCCCCGGCTGAGTAGTGTCTGCCGCTAAGCTTAGGCCATGGTATAGATGAGCCAGCCCCGCTATCTTAACGGCCACATGTGTCCCTGCAACCATGCGGTGGGTGGGATTAAAGATAGACGGCCTCATGTAGCGAGGGTGCATTGGAATCACAAACCAGCTCAACCACAGGCCGATAAACTCCAAGAAGAACGCCTCTTCATCGACATCTGAAGCAGCAAGCTCTGTGAAAGGAACAACCGGGATGTCCGGAATGAAGAAACTTCTTAAATCTGCTTCCGCCGTCGGTTAGTTATCCAAACCGAAACCAAACGGGTCGTCAAGCTTAGCGAATTTCGCGGCTTGTTTTGACAGGACTTCTGGGCGAGGAAAGCGAGCGATGAAGTCTGTGAAGCTGACTCCATGCCCTCCAGACTCTAGAAATAGACTCTCATAAATGTTCAACGTCTTGATTAGGCTCGAGAATCGATGTTGAACAGCATTCTCCGGGGTAAGGCCCATCACCACTGATTTGGTGGTGAAAATGTACTCGTCAGGGAGAAGTATCTCCTCTTAATGTTCCCCTCTGACGGGTAGGCCCAAAATTTCCACGAACTGCTCCAAGGAAATTGAAACTTCCCGGTCCGATAGAAGAAAAATGTGAGTCGGGATGTTCCATTGTTCCAGGAAAGCTTTTACCCACCATACATGAGGTGCGGGATAATGGAAAAGAGACGCATAAATTGCGGGGTATAACCCGAACTTCAACAATACCGACTTCTTGGCCGACAGGATATATCGAGCCCACTGCAGGTATCCGGCTGAATGGCGAGGAGTCAAACCAATCATATATACTTATCCCCAAGGGCATGACTCGCCTTGACATATGCGTCGCCCCAAGATATCCAAAGCCATCGGCGGCTGTACGGGTATTGAAGCTATGAATGAAGGCGACCCTCCGATGCCCAGTTGACCTCCTCTACAGTGTAATTCACTTGAGGCGAGATGGCGTAGTGAATGGCTAAAATGGGCTCTGAGGGTACTGCACAAGAAAAACTGCGCCGACCCCGAATGATCTATTTATACCATGACCCCCACAAGTGAAGAGACTTCTACACCGGGTCGTGATATTTAATAAGCGTGAAGACTTCCCGATCCACGGGCGCGTCGGTGAAGGTGCTTTCTGAACGAACAAAAGGGAAGGAAGAATCGAAAGCCATAGTACCTGCACGAAAAGTGGCGAGGGTTAGTTGCCAACGCTATAATCTGAATTTTGACACTGGGTACTTAAAAAATTATATATACCACACTGCAATACAGAAGAAAGGGACAAAGGGGGACCCACAAAATCAAGGTGACGGCCCATCATTGATGAGGCAGTCACTCATTAAGGATAGAATCCTAAAAGGATTCTCATTTAATGAGAAACTCATTGGGCCAAGGAGTTGAACACCCTCGAGAGCAGTGCTCTGCAGACAGAAATCATATCTGTCAAATTTAATTAAGAAGGAATAAAGTCCCCAAATTTTTTTTCTAAAGAGCTATGCTCTGCAAAAATAATGGTACAATCTACCAGAACCTTCAAAAGCAAAGCTTTTTAACAAAGTAAAACCCCAAGATCTTTAAAGATCTGCAAAAAAAAATCCTAAAAAACTCTAAGAGTTCTTCATGAAAGATGAGCAAAGCTCTGATTAACGGGTTAAGAAACCCTAAAACACATTTTAAGATCTACGATCTCAGAGGAGCAAAGCTCTGTTAAGGGGTTCGATTATAATCCTTACCAAATTTTTGGACAGAGTTCTAACTCTAAAAGAAATTTCTTTGGGTAGAGATCTAAGCTCTGAAAGGAGAATTAAAATCTCAGAAGAAGGAAAAACAAAAGAAGATGAACAACAGTCATCTCAAGGGCCAAAGGCCCTACTTATAGGCATCGGAAGACGATACAACTTCCAAGAAGATCCAACCGTGGAAAAGCTGCTACCGCTGCACTTACGTGTAAGCTACGCGAGCGCAACGGTGGGGGGCATTTGTTTCCCCCCAATAAAAGAGCAAAGCTCTGTTCAAAATTTGAAAGAGGCAGTGCCTCACATGACTTGCATGAGGGTGCCAGCGCCAGGAGTTAAAAACTCTTAGGCAAAGCCTCACGTGTCTTGCACGAGGGTGCCAGCATTCAGGAGTTAAAAACTCTGACGCAGCGCCTCACGCATCTTGCACGAGGGCGCCAGCACCAGGAGTTAAAAACTCTGAGGCAGCGCCTCACGCATCTTGCACGAGGGCGCCAGCGCCCAAGAGTTAAAAACTCTGAGGCAGCGCCTCACACGCCTTGCACGAAGGCACCAGCGCCAGGAGTTAAAAACTCTGAGGCAGCGCCTCATGTGCCTTGCACGAGGGCGCCGGTGCCAGAACTAAAATTTCCTACCAAAGATCCAATGGGGATAACAAATCATCGAAATACAGAATTGAATTCTGTTGAGGAAATATTTCCTCAAAATCTTTCTAAACGAGAAAGATTACTCTCTGTAAAACAGAGCACCGTTGGAATAAAAAATCTAATAGTGATTAAAAAATCACCAAGCTACAGAATAACCTCTGTTTGGGAAAATATTTCCCAATCTTGTTAAAAACAAGAGAAATATTTTCTGTAAAACAGAAATTCTTGGATCAAAGATCCAACGGTGGATAAGATCCCCAAATCAATTAAGGATCTCTCAATGAGAGATTTCTTTAACTAAATCAACAAATCGGCCTCTACTATATAAAGGACCCAAGACTTCAAGTCTTGAAAGGAGGAACCCTCCATAAACTTCAAGTTTAGAAAGAGAGCAAGCAAAAAGAAAGCTTGAAGAAGGAAGAGGGAAGAAGAATTTTCTTCGAGGTAAATACAAGTAATAGAGATCAAAGCATCTCATCTAAATATCCAAGGGTTTAGCCCTCATAAAGAACATAGTTCTTTCCCTGGATCTGAGATCCATGAGACAAGTCTCCCACAAATGAGAATTTAATTCTCATGGGGATGAATTTGTTCTTGGGGATCAAAAATCCAGAGAAGAACAGAGAATTGAACTCATCAGAACATAATACACGAAGGAAAATCAGCGCTGAGTGCCTCACGTGCCCCTCATGTGGGCGCTGCTTAGTAAAGAGTGCTTAGCACTCAGTGGTTGGCGTCCAGCGCCGAGCGCCTCACGTGCCCCTCACGTAGGCGCTGCTTAATAAAGAGTGCTTAACACTCAGTGGTTGGCGCCCAGCGCCAAGTGCCTCATGTGCCAAGCGCCTCACGTGGGCGCTGCTTAATAAAGAGTGCTTAGCACTCAGTGGTTGGCGTCCAGCGCCAAGCGCTTCACGTGCCCCTTATGTGGGCGCTGCTTAATAAAGAGTGCTTAGCACTCAGTGGTTGGCGCCCAGCGCTAAGCTCCTCACGTGCCCCTCACGTGGGAGCTGCTTAATAAAGAGTGCTTAGCACTCAGTGGTCGACGCTCAACGCCAAGCACCTCACGTGTTCCACACATAGGCACCGTAAAGAATGTTTAACACTCCATAGTTTAAAAAAGAAGAAGAAAGAAAGCAAGATAAAGTGTGGGCATCAGAATCCATATGAATGCTCAGAATTGTGGGCACAGAAAGGGGACCAAGCCCAAGCAAGTGTTTAATACTTTATTCAAAAATGAAATGACCGGGCTGAGCCCAAGTTTGGCCAAACTCCTAATCAACCGAGCCCATGTGCTCTTTATTTTCCAGAGTGGTCTTAGTCCCAAACAAGACTATCGAGCTTCTAACGAATATTCATTGGTTCCAGGGTACATCTCCCCACATCTCTGATATATGTCGTTGTAATTCTTTAACGTCTTCAAAGAGGTGGAGGGTCCCAACAACCAATAATTCCTTATGCCGCAAGGTCTTTAAACTAGCTATGGACCGCAACGTCCTTAAACTAAGACAATAGAGCCCTAATGATCTTCTGTTGGGTCTGAATGATCCTAAAAATCCTGTTGAGTAGATCTTAGTCTAAAATTAGACTAACGTATCCTCAACAAATATTTAAGTCGATCTTAATCCTAAATAAGATTAATGATACTTAAATCAAACCAAACCCAAATCTAAAGAAAATACGGATTTGGACTAATCCATGCACTATGGGCGACAACAAAAATTAGTCTACGTATACAATCCACGGGCAACCAAAAATAAAACAAACACACACGACACAAAGTGAACTTCTGGACCAGGAGAAAGTTGTTATCGCGATGCGATAACGTAATTAACTACAGGGGCTTGCGCATGCAGGGAAAAGCGTCCCTACAATCAAAAACCCCTTGCAAACGAGGGGGAATCTAACAAAATCTGCTACAACGGCTGCATCCGTCCAGACTTCCAATACACGGTGCCATAAATCATCTTGGCATTCTCAGAGAGGTGGACGGATAAACCCAAACAGCATCTGCCCCCAAATTCAGGCGAGACATTTGTCTTCCCCGTTTCTGGTGGTAAACAGACATGAAGTGAACCTCCGGAGCAGAAGAAAGTTGTTATCGCGATACGGTAACGTAATTAACTGCAGGAGCTTATGCCTGCAGGGAAGAGCGTCCCCATAATCAAAAACCCCTCGCAAACGAGGGGGAATCTGACGAAGTCTGCTACAACGGCCGCATCCATACAAACCACCGATATACGGTGCCATAAATCAACTTGGCATCTTCGGAAAGCTGGACGGATAAACCCAAATAGTATCTGCCCCCAAATTCAGGCAAGACGATCCATCCCGGTTTCATCTATGTTTTCGGCGGTAAACAGAATCTGTTTGGTATATTTTGCAATAAGGTGATGCCCTTCAGTTTGAAGAACGCAGGTGCTACCTACTAGAGGGCCATGACGAAAATCTTCGATGACTTCATACATGAGATTGTCGAATGCTATATTGACGACCTTGTAGTGAAAAGCAAATTGTATGAGGAGTACTGGGAACATCTGAACATAGTGTTCTAGCGTCTTCGGAAATACAATCTAAAGATGAATCCTCTGAATTGTGCATTTGGAGTCTCCTTAGGCAAATTCCTGGGATTCATCATACAACACCGATGCATCGAAATAGACCCATCAAAGATCAAGGAGATTATGGAAATGCCCACGCCAAGAACTCTTAAACAATTGCGGTCTCTCCAAGGAAAACTCGCGTATATCCGACGGTTCATAGCTAACCTCTCCGGCAAATGCCGTCCCTACAGTCACCCGATGAAGAAGGGGACCCCATTCATCTGGGATCTTAAATGCGAAAGTGCACTGGATGAAATCAAGCAATATTTGCAAAACCCGCCAATACTGACCGCTCCGGTCAAGGGAAAACCCCTCATCCTGTACACAACATCCCTTGAAGGTTCTTTAGGCGCGCTATGGGCATAAGAGAACGACCAGGGGAAGGAGAGAGCTCTCCACTATTTGAGTCGAGTTCTTCTTGGGGCAGAAAACAACTACTCCCCCGTTGAAAAGCATTGCCTGGCACTGATCTTTGCGATAACGAAGTTTCGACATTATGCCTTAGTACATGAGGTCCATCTCATATCAAAGGTGGATCCTCTCAAATATTTGATGTCAAGAGCCATACTAACAGGAAGGTTTGCCAAATGGGCCCTCCTCTTGATGGAGTTCTCGATAACATAACGACTCCTCAAAGCAGTGAAAGGCCAGGCTATCGCCGACTTTCTCACTGAGCGTCCAGTACCAGCTGATTCTCTCTTAAATTGCGAATTGCCAGACGAACACGCGTTTGATATAATCGAAGGAGGAAAGGAAGGAAATAATATCCAATGGGAACTAATACTTCGACGGAGCATCTTCCTTGAAGAAGCGAAAGCAAAGCACCCCCATAATCAAAGGTAGGGTGGGCCTTATCTTCGTGACTCCGCAAGGAGGGATAATGCGTTTTCCCTTTTCTTAACAGAGCCGAGGACAAACAATGAGGCTGAGTACGAAGCTTTGATAGTGGGTCTTGAGATTGCTGTCGACATGAGAATCGAAAACCTCCTCATATATGGAGATTCCCAGCTAGTCGTTAGCCAAGTAAATGGCGACTATTAGACATGTAAACCGGAGTTGGTAAAATATGGCGAAAGAGTGCAGCAACTGCTGACTCAAATTCCTTCCTACATCCTGGAAAGCATACCGCGAGCGGAAAATAGCAAGGCGGATGCGTTAGCCAAGCTCGCTAAAGAACTGGCCGACGAAAACCTCGATGACGTAAGAATCATTGTGCAAAGCCGCCGAATTCTCGCACCAGCAGAAATATCTCCGGAGTCGTCTGAAAGAAAGGAAGTGACTGAACAAGCAATCTTTTGAATAGAGGACGAACAAAGGTCGAGTATTGGAGGAAAGTCTTTATAGATTACTTCAAATCCCATCAAACACCCGAAAACGCATCTTTAAGACATCAGCTCATGAAACAAGCTCTGTCTTTTGCCTTCGTCAATGATACTCTATATAAGAGATCGTTCGAAAGTTTGTGGCTAAGGTGCTTGGGACCAGAAGAGGCAAGAAGAGTCGTCCAAGAAACCAACGACAGACTCTGCGGTTCTCATCAAGCCGGGCCAAAGATGAAGCTGAAGATCAATAGAATGGGTTACTACTAGCCCATAATGATTCAGGACTTTCTCGAATATGCGAAGCAGTGTCACTCGTGCCAAATTCACGGGGACTTCATCCACTAACATCCAAATCCGCTACACCCAACACTGGCTAGTTGGCCGTTCGAAATGTGGGGAACCTATATAGTTGGCCTCATCGAACCAGTATCATCCAAAAGACATCGGTTCATATTGGCAACAACCGATTACTTCTCTAGGTGGGCAGAGGCAGCACTGCTAAAGGAAGTGAAGACGGAGAACATTCTCCATTTCTTTAGGATACATGTCATCTACCGGTTCAGCACTCCGCGACGGATCATCTCGGATAATGGGCCGGCCTACAGAAGAAATAAGATCAGCCGCTTCGCGCCGCAGCATAATATAGACCGGAGATACTCTTTAGTCTATAATCCCCGAGCTAACGGTCTAGCTGAGGCTTTCAACAAGACCTTAACGAAGATCATAAAGAAAATGGTGTCCAGAAACAAAAAATACTGACACGAGAGACTGCATGAAGCTCTCTGTGCATATCAAACCTTGTTCAAAACGGCCACGAATACAACGCCATTCGTGTTGGTTTTTGTCACGGAAGCGGTACTTCCCTTGGAGATAGAGCTACCCTCTCTACGAGTGGCAGTTCGATAGAGCTGACGGATGAAGAAAATGCCCATCTTCGGCTTGAGGAGCTCGACGCCCTCGATGAAACTCGTCTCATGGCGAAGCAAAGCCTGGAAGCTTACAAAGTAAGGATGATGTGCTCATATGAAAGACTAACCAGGTCGAGAACATTCAGCCAAGGCGAACTCGTGCTAGTCGTAAAATGACCTATGATCCCCAAACGTGCAAAGCGGGAGAAATTCAAGCCGAACTATGAAGGCCCGTACATCATAGACAAGGTCTACTAAGGTGGGGCCTACTTGCTCATGGATATGCATGGCAAAAGACCCTTCCGGCCGATAAACGTCCGGTTCCATAATAAGTACTATGCTTAACAAGTCATGACTCAGGTTAACGATAGATGACGACGCTCGTGTCCGCTTGCTATCTTCCTAAGTCAAAACTCTAAAATTAGTATCCAACAGAATTTCCGCCCTAGACATGGCGACACCACGGACCGAAATGTCCTTAAACTAACCGTCGCCTCCAAAATGGCGACAATGGACCGAGATGTCCCTAAACTAGCAATGGACCACTACGTCCTTAAATTGGCATTGGACTGAAATATCTCTAAACTAGTACTCCGCCTCAAACATGGCGCATCGCCCCAAATTTGGCGATATCTTCTCTTGGGATCTATGTTGCAATCAAAGCTCCAACGACAAAGACTGCAACCCAAGTAAAAAAAAATGGTATGTCCACAAGTGAAATGGGCACGGATGAAAACCCGAAAGGGCGCAGTGAGTAAAAATAATATAGCTACCGGTGAGCTTGTGAAAACCTGAAAGGGCGCAATCTCGTAGTAATAAAATAACGGTATGTCTACAAGCGAAATGAGCACGTATGAAAACCCGAAAGGGCGCAATGAGTAAAAATAGAAGGGCTACCGGCGAGTTTGTGAAAACCCGAAAGAGCGCAATCTTGTAAAATTTTCACTTACGAGATTCTCTCGACTCGTAAGAAGAACCCCCCTATGAGACCCTCATGGCTCATAGGATTCAAAGCCTTAGGCTACAGGGACTTGGACATGTTCTTAAGCAGTCGTATCTCCCAAGTTGCCCTACAGAAGGTACAATGATGGCCCTTGTATACAATCCACGGGCACAAATAAACGATTTCTCCCACCAAGTTCCACCAATCACGAGGAATGTCCTCATATGGTGAATGACACTTGTAAGTCCTCCCGACTTATAAGGAGAAAATACTCTTATGAGATCCTTACGACTTATAAGAGAAAACACCACTTAAAAGTCCTCACGATTTCTAAAGAGAACATACACCTGCGAGATCCTCACGACTCGTAGGAAGAAATATCTTTATGAGATCCTTACGGCTCATAAAGTCAAAAGCCTCAGTTGACAGGACCCTAACCCTGTTGACTAAGCTACCTTTGTTCAAATCGACAAAAGCAAATGATGATTCGCCCCTGGCAATATTCCAGTCGCAGCGATACTGATGCCTAAATCGGTATCAAATTCCAAGTCCTTTCACGGCAAATGATGATTCAATCCTGGTAATATTCCAGTCACAGCGGTGCTGATGCTTGGCATCAGATCTCAAGTTCTATACTCGTAACAAAAATCAACGAGCAAAAATAAATGCATATGAAATAGCCAAAATGATGGGGCAACTCGCAATAAAAATCAGCGAGCAAAATATATGTATATAAAAACAACCGAAATATTTGGGCAACTCGCAATAAAAAGCATGGAGTAAAAAGAAAAGAATAGCCGAAGTTATTGGGCACCGCGATAAAAAGCCGAAATGATTTGGCAATCGCGACTTTCGCGATATAAAAAGCTGAAATGATAGAGCATCGCGGAAATAAAAAAAATGAATGATGAAACTTTTGCCCTACAGGCGAATCCACATCAACCCCTGTATACAATCCATGGGCACAAATGAAAAGGGAACCATATTTTCCCACCAGGCTCCGTCAAAGGGAGAGCCAAGTCTCGACGGTTCATAAGCAACCTAGAGCCCATCTCGACACTCGTCTCGTTACAGCAAACACAGTGTCAATAACGGCGTTTCTTCTCACTCCAACAGGATGCAGACGCGACGTCAACAAGACGGAGCCATGGCAAAGTCTCTAGTTCCAAACCTCGATGGTTCACAGACAACCTAGAGACCACCTCGACATTCGTCTCATTACAGCAGGCGTAGTGTCAACAACGACATTTTTTCTCACTCCAACAGGATGCAGATGCGACGTCAACAAAATGGAGCCATGGCAAAGTCCCTAATTCCAAGCCTCGATGGTTCACAGACAACCTAGATACCACCACGACATTCGTCTCATTACAGCAGACGCAGTGTCAACAACGGCGTTTCTTCTCACTCTAACAGGATACAGACTCGACGTCAACAAAACGGAGACATGGAAAAGTCCTTAGTTCCAAGTCTCGACGGTTCACAAACAACCTAGAGACCACCTCGACACTCGTCTCGTTACAGCAGACGCAGTGTCAACAACAACGTTTCTTCTCACTCCAACAGAATGCAGACGCGGTGTCAACAAAACGGAACCATGGCAAAGTCCCTAGTTCCAAGCCTCGACGGTTCACAGACAACCTAGAGACCACCTCGACACTCGTCTTATTACAGCAGACGCAGTGTCAACAACGGCGTTTCTTCTCACTCCAACAGGATACAGACGCGACATTAATAAAACGGAGCCATGGCAAAGTCCCTAGTTCCAAGCCTCGACGATTCACAGATAACCTAGAGACCACCTTGACATTCGTTTCATTACAGCAGATGCAGTGTCAACAACGGCGCTTCTTCTCACTCCAGAAGGATGCAGATGCGACGTTAATAAGCGACCCCAGGGTGAAAAGAAAATGGAGCCATGGGAAAGTCCCTAGTTCCAAGTCTCGACGGTTCACAAACAACCTAGAGATCACCCCGACATTCGCCTCATTACAGCAGACGCAATGTCGATAAAGGAAGTGAAGGCCAAATTCCTAGCTTCAGGGTCTTGACGGCAACTCAAATAAAACCTGAAAGACTATCGGAGATCATCCCACACTAGCGCGGAGTGGTTACGACTCATCGGGGCTCCTAAACTGAGCCTAACCTCAAGTAAAAAGAGGCATGGAAAAATTCCTACCGCTTGCTCTCTCGACGGTAATATAACCTAAGGAGATTACTTGAAGACGTCTTGTCTAACCCCCGAAAGGATCAGAGACACGACAGTCGCGGGGCTACTCGAACAGCAGCGTAAAGTCTGCATATCGGGGAATGCATCAGCTAACGCGACGGTATGACGGACAAAAACTCTAGTACCACAGACCCCAACGGACCTCCGTCATAAAGAGCAGGGGTTAACTGTGACGTTAGGACAGGTTTGCCTACAAGCTCAAGGGAGGTAAACTAAACAAGCTCCAAAATGAGTTCATAAACTAGAGACTCCGGGATGAGTGAATAAACTACAAACTCTGAAATGAGTATATAAACTAATTCACGCCAAATCAAGACATCGAAAAAAGAGAAATATCAGTATGAAATAAAATATATATTTTATTCATGAATTTAAGTGAATACAAGAAAAATTTCATTCAGGAATCAAAATGAATACATGTTATTCATGAATCAAAATGAATACAAGATACTCTTATGCAAAACGAAGAGAATATACAGCGACAAAAATGTTTCAAGTCGGCGGACGGTTCAATAGGCCAGCCAGTTCTTCGTTCTTCCGCTGGACTTCGGCTTCAAGCTCCACCAGTGTTGCGAGACGAGTCCCTGTCTGGGTCTGTTGAGTCTGGTATGAAGCAAATTGACTCTCGAGCTCTTTCTCAGCGACCTTATAGGCTTCAACCATTTCACGGGTAAAAATAACAGCTTTGTCAAGAGCTACTACCTCTGTAATGGCTTCTTGAAGTACCCGCCAAATTTTGTACGCACGGGTGGTCTTGGCAGTAAGCTGAGCTGAAGTTCTCCCAATGCATTCGAAGCCAACTCCCTTTCTGAAAACTTCCAGTTGAGCCTCTTCTCGCATGACTGGAGATTGGCTGCACACCGTTCGATCCATCCTCAGAGGCTCATTTTTACAGTTAAGATGTCGGAAGGAAGGCGTATGCTTTCAATCCCATGCAGGCAGGCCTCCACTTTGCTACAGTACTCAACCCAAGTACGCACTAATGCCTCATCATGATAGGTGGCAGAACAGATAATGAAGCATTAGCCTCGGAAGCAAATTCTTCGGCCGCGACAGAAGTACCAGCGCGAAGATCTTCGATGAGTGCCGCCAAGGAATAAATGCTCTGTTTTGCCATCCGTTCAGACGCACGTCGGGTATAAAGGCCTGGTGGCATAGGGATCCGAAACTCTAATGGGGTCAGGGTTGGCAAAGCTATAAAGATTTAGGTATGGTCAGTTGTGTTTCCAAACATAGAGTAAACAAAACGATGCCAAGGATAAAACGTCACTTACCCATAGTCATGCAAGGCGGGTTTGAAAGTTCCCCAGGTCCGTCAAGAATCCCGACTTTGTCGTCAGCCTCCAGAACTGTGGTTTAAATTGAAGGGCATATCAGCATCATTATGAAAATATAAAACCAGAAGGGCAAAGCATAACAACCTCGGCCTGAGGAAAGAACTATGCTTTGTGGGCTATGTAGTCATCAAGAGCAGATTTGGAGATTGTTTCCTCCCTGGCCACTGATAGAGCCGGGAGAGGATTCGATGTTTCCTCTCTGTCGTCCTCGATGATTATCGGGGGGTCATCTGCTGGAGGTTCTGGCTGGATCATCATTCCAACCATGTCTTGGAACAGGAGCGCCATCTGCTTTATATTAGCAGTCTGTTCCGCAGCCTCCTTATCTTTTCTTTCTAGCACCCTTCTCAGGAACTCCGTATCGGTCTCCCGCTCTTGGCATTGTTCAGAGGCTGCTTCCATGCTCTCTTTTTGCCCGGTGAGTGCAGCCATTTTTGTCAGCATCTCCTGGAGCTTTTGTTGTTGGTCCCGAGTCTTTGTCAACGACCGAGTTTGCGGCCGATGCCCCACGGAAGCACGACTTTTCTCTTTTCTGGAAGCCATATAAACCATGTGCACGATCATGCCCCCAGACTTAGGGCGTTTGGATCCATCACCTTTGGGATTTGCCGCCGGTGGTGGTTGATTCTCTGGCCTTCTCTTTTTGTGAGAAGTCAAAGTTGAAGGAGCCATTGCAACGGGCGCCTTCATAGAAGAAGTCCTTCGCTGCATGGTAGAGAGATGGTCTTCCTCCTGCCGAGCCTTTGATTTCTTCTGTCGGCGAGAGTAGTCTTTATTGATCACAGAATCTTGGACCTTCCGCCAGATCCTGTGGACTTGGGAGGACAGCCGCTGAGGGGGCTGCACCGGCTTTGCCTGTATCATGTTTTTAACAGGTGGGGAAGATTTCTTCAGTACCATGGTCGGAGAGTTCTTTCGCACCCTCCTAAGCAGATCAAAGTTGTTCCCGGTTGGAACAACAGCGTCAACTTCCACCATTGGAGCTGGTGGAGTAAGTCCAGAGGGAGAGTCGCCCCCAGCTTTCCTCACTCGGCGCCAATGATGACGTCGAGCATGCCTTGCAGACGGGATTGCCTCCGTTATGGGAGTGGCTTTGTCATGCCCCCTGCTTTGGTGAAGAGCTATGTTCAGTTGATAAAACTGCACATTTGTTATTACATTTTTCCTACCATTTTCATATTAAAAAAGGACTTTATTATAATATATCATACATTTGAGGGTTTATGTGTAAAAATACTATTTTACATGTGTTGATATATTATAATTAGCATTTGGTAGGAAAATGTATGCAAATAATTTCATTGACCAAATCCTAGTAGAACAAAGTCTACTAAATATTATTTAAGTTGTTGTGCAGAATTTTTCCAAGTTGTGCAGAATTTTCCAAGACTAGAATCAAGGAAATCAAGTTGTTGAAGAAGACATGCCTAATTAAGAAGCAAAACTTGGAGATCAAGTCTGGCAGCAATCACGAAAAGATTTCCAAATTCTGAAGGTTCCAAGGATCGCCAAATGTCACATCGAGACGACCCTAGAAAAATGATCAAGGGCTCTGATCATCAGGCCGCGGATCCGCGGCCCAAGCCCCTTGATGCCGCGGATCCGCCGCAGTTATATGGAATTGGAAGTTGAGAATTTTTAGGGAAGATCTTTGCTGCTTACTTCTTAATTTAGAAGCTTGAGTTCTCGCTCTGGCACTATAAAAAGGCACCGAGAGCCTCTTGGAAAATTTATCAAGCCGACGCGATCACGAAGTCCAAGACGGCTCACGCATCCAGGCTGGTCATCAACTGTTCGTCTACCTCCTTGGAAGAGATCGAGAAGCAAACTAGTCTTTGTAATCATTTTCTAAGGAATCAAAGTGTAGATTGTTCAAGTTGATTAATAAAGGTAGTTGTTTTATTTAATTCTTTTACATTTTACATTATGTTTTCCCTCTCTATCTTTTCATCTTCTTCTCCCAACATGCACGAGTAATTCTCCGCTTGTTAGGGTTCGTAGGATTAGGGTAGGCTAATGGATGATGAACATCCCTAAACCCTTTTTAAGTCCTATAAAGTTTATGAACTTTATCAAAAGAACCATTAACATCCTAATCGGGCACGCTAAAAATTTTTTGCTAGTTCCGACCGCGATTAGCGATTAGATTAATGATTGTTTTGGTAAAGGCTAGATATGAACGGAGTTCCGTGTCGAGATAAGGGTTAAGAGTGGGATTCCTTTTCCCTCCAGAAACCCTAATCTACACGCATCACCGTCGTTCTAGTTATAAATCTATTAAAGGATAAAAAGGGTAACTTTTAATTAATCGTCCATAACTACTAAATCCTAACGAACCCTACAAGCCCTTCTATTATATTAACTACATCCCTAAAATAATCTAGATCTATATTTTTGCATTCTTGCTTAACGTAGATCTAGAAACCATTCTACAACATTCTTATTTCTTCCTCCTTTCTCAACACATCTAAAGTAAGAGTAAAAGATTCAACGTTTCCCTGAGGACGACCCGTACTCATCTCGGTCTAGCTACGCGCGACACTATTATTGATTGCGGTTAATTACTACAAACACAACTTTTTAAGATCAATCAAGCTACTGCTGGGGCCAGCCTGTTGAAGACTGACATCCGTTGAGATAGAACGACCAATCTTTCGAAGGCCGACTTTATGATAGGGGAAGCTCTTTTGATGACTTTGCCCATAGCAGGAGTTAGAACGACCAATCTTGCGAAGACCAATTCTTTAGTAGGAGAAGCCCCTTTGACGACTTCACCTGCCGGAACTGGAATGTCTATCCGCTTCGGGATAACCCCTTCGGGTATTGCGGGCCTATTTGCGGGCCCACTTGAGCTTTGGCTTAGCTTGTTGAAGACCGAGGTGGCAACCTTGGATGATCCGTTGAGAGGGGCCATGGTAGTTGCAAGTCGATCGAAGACCGACTTCTTAGGAGCTTCCTGTGATGGCATGTTCATACCATAATATTGCATTATTATATTCCCCATTCTCATTCGTTTTATAAATAAACAGGTGCTTTTGACGCATGTCTGCTACATATTACAGGTTACAGGTTCTTGGAGCGAAAACAGTGAAAAAGATAAAAGAAGATACAAAAGAGGGACTTTGACCAACAAATAGAAGGATCTTAGTCAAGCCTACACCAAGATAAAGTTCACAAAGCATAAGGCAGCGCAAGGTCCAAGATGTCAAAGCGAACGGTTAACAGTCCACTACAAGTATTCACTGGAAGATCTGGAGAAGATTCAGAAGCAAGATGGAGAAAAGAACCAAAGAAACTAGAAGTACAAATCATACAGAGCCAGCACACAAACTTTCATGACCTAACTCCCCAGTTTGGCCGCGGAACCGTAGCCAAACCCTGGCTGTGGCCGCGGTTCCGTGGCAGGGTTAGGAGTTTATAGAATAAAAATTTTACCAAAATTAATTGCGGCGCTGACTAGTCAACCTAGGGGTATTCTTGTAAATGCAGACGTGCAAATCAATTGTAACCTAGGGTTTCCTATCCTCTATAAATAGGAACTCTAAAGCTTGTATTAGGTTATGTCTCCCTCATGCCTCTTTTTATGAATAAAATTCAGAATTCTTTTGGAGAGCATCGATGCCTCTTTTCATATCATGAATCAGATCTGACAACCCTGTGTTGATATTTGGAGAGAGCCATCTGTAAAGTAAGTAGGTAATTTCAATTCTTGCCCTAGGTAATTTTTCATTCTTTGCCCTAGATAAATGTTTTTAAATTCCCTAATGAGCGAGTAGTCTCCTCACTTGTTAGAGTTAGCTTTGGGGAAGGCTTTTGAGAGATGAGACCTCTTATCCCTTTCTTGCCCATTATATATTTTCAATAGGACTCTATGCATACACGCACACACCGCGTCCTACGGCACCCTATCCCTCGAGGTAGCGGTGATACCGTAGTATAAAGGCCTGGTTGCGCATGTTTTCCATGGAGGTTAGGGTAAGGATTTCTAAAGGAAGGACAAGAACCTAGAGGAAGAAACATCTTCCTGAATGGATCTAATCCCCTTTATTGATAATTACCATAACTCCTCTTAGATCTTAATTTGGGTATAGAAAGCGTTGAGATTTTTTTACATTTCCAAACCTACCCTAAACCCAACCCTAGCAAGATTTAGATCTAGATAATCTTAGTATAGGTAGATTTAGTTTTTAGATTTAATAATCAATCCAAACACCCATCGGAATTAACTCGTTTGAGCGATTAGGAAATTCACAACATCCCTGTGGACCGACCCGTACTCACCGGCTAGCTACATACGACGCCGTTCTTGATTGCGGTAATAGATAGTTTTCGAGATCAATCAAATGGCGCCGTTACCGGGGATGGCGTGTTATTTCCTTTTTGCAATTTCGGGATAATCAAAATTAAAAAAATCATAAATTTGAAAAATCACAAAAAATATAAAAATATATCATCTGTTATTTTTGGAAAGGGTATTTTTGTGAGAATTATGCAGCATCTACAAACAACTTCGGATTTGGAAAACTCCAGAGTGCAAAACAGAAAACAGGAGATCAGAACAGAGGGGAATTTCAAAAACAGAACAACAAAAAAAATCTTAAGACGCGAGCCGCCCAGTACACCGCGCTTCTGCGGCAAAAACCGTCTTCTGCCGCCCATCCGCGACCCTCTGGTGAAATCTTGGGATCTGCGCCGCCGCCGCCGCCTTTCCGTCGCGCCAGGCCGCCTCAGACCGCGGATCCGCGGTTCCCCTGTGCCTTCAGCGCAGAAAAATTCCTCTGTAAGGTCCTCTGTTCTTGATATGGAAATCTAGATATATCTTTTCTGAAAAATTCCTGCAGGATTTCTTGTGTTTAAAAATCTTCCCCCTTCCAAATAACGAGTCTTGTGCAGGATTCTTTGCGATATGCTTAAAATAATAATTGATTGCAAGTGATCTTTTCTGTTGTACATATCTTTTCTCGAAAATATTTTTGCAAAATTTCCAAATAAAGAGAAAACGGAAAAAGGAATTTTTTTTTACAACTTGCAAATTTTCTCGCTGAGAAATCCGTGCACCCAAATATTCTTTCTTTCTCATTCTTCTATCATGGGTACCCCACATCATAAATCACTTTCCGAACTTTGGTATCCCGAACCTAACTTTGCCTCGTACGTCAATTGTTTCGGTCGATTTAAAGAAAATCGCTCCATGCCTAAAATATCTTTGAAAGATCAAATATAAGCGTCTAGGAGAAACAGTTCGACTTTGCAACCCACTTTGTGTCAACCAAGTCAACCTTTACCATCTTCATATGTTGATACCACTTTTTCAAGTCCTGCTGTAACTCATAAACCGATGTCCATTGCTGAGCATATTGCTCAATCTCGTAGCCGATCTTTCACCCCTCTCCACTCATCTAGTTCTAGGGATCCATAAGACTATTCATCTTTTTATCCACATGTTGACCCTACCCTTATCCAACCACCCACTTCCTACCAGTCCTACCCGACTTTCCCACCATCACTAGACACTGTTTCTACACAGCCTTTTAGGAGTTTCACATATCCAAACAATTTCGAATCTTTTACCGAAACCCCCTCACCACCTAAGTCTAGTTTGGAACAGTCGTTGGAGGCATACATTGCAGCAACAAACAAAATGATTAGGAATGTGGATGCGTCCGTGGCCGCCCTTATGCAACCTAGTAAACCGGCAGCTAGTTTCCAACTAGCTCCAAATTTTTCAATGTATGAGGAGGCGGTTGGACAGAGTGAGAATTTGAGAGGAGCGAGTGACACATTTCCAAATCAAACCTACCCATACCCAATTCCAGCCCACAACTCCGGTTTTCCATCGATTGTCCCAAATAGTTCACCGGTTCAAAATAAAAACGAGTTGTGTGATTTTGTAGTGCTTGATTTGCCAAATTGTGAAGAACCCCTTTCGAGTGAAACCACACTTAATCCTTTCGATCTTTACACCTCCAATCAAGAACCTGAATTGATAAATATCCATGCTTTTGATGAGGTGTCAGAAAATATTGATTTTCACTTGATTGAGGATATAGACGCTGGGAATATTTCGGATGATGAACCTGTCGATTTGATTGAAATTTTATGTCCAATTCATCATCCCGAGTCATTAATTGTTTCTCCCGAACTTCATATGCGTCTTGATTTTGATGATAATGGCATGGATGAGCTAAATATTGAGGAGAATTATGAGGATAGTATTGAGGAGAGTATTGAGGATAATATTGAGGTTGAACCATTTTTGTTTGATGTGTCGGATTTTCCAATTCATCCTCTTGAACCTTTAACTAAATCACCCTCCCTCCTTTCCATCGTTCCGACCACGCCTAATATCACGCTTGAAGACCGTGAGCTTGAAAATTTTTCCTTTGAATCTGATACAGTTCTCACAGCCGATAACACGTACGAGTGTTTCAATTTTTCGGACGATGTTGATCTCTCACCGCCCGAGTTTGATTCCTTTGAATTTTCAGATGAGTTAGTTGAACCATCAGACTCGGTTGCTTACAGTCGTTTCGAACCATTGATGGAATCTTTCAAGTTCGAGACAGTTTACTACGGTGAGAATGAGACTATCCCTAATTCACTCCCTTTCGTCCTTCCTATCGTTCCGACCGTACAAGAGACCGTTACGCTTTCATCTCCAATACCAAGTTCGGCGTACCCATGCTTTCTTGCGAATCTTGAGGGATTTGACCCCATTTCACGATGAGTTGATAGATTAGCACAATCATTTTTAACACATCGGTCATCCCAAAATGTGCTAATTTATTCACTCAATTTACACTCTCAAGATCGTACACCACTTCTTTCTCTTTTCCGCCATTCTCCTCCTTCACCGAGACCGTATACCATTTCTATCTCCACACGGTCTCGTGTGCTTCTCATTTCTCTTCTTTCCACTCCCTCCTTTCACCAACTCTACCATTACCACAATAAGATTTTTGAATGGTTGGTGCCAACCTTTGGCTTGTGTAAGACCTTATTTAGTTTGGGGAGGACCTTGTTGTATATATGTATATATATTTTTTGTTTTCTTTTTCTATAAAAAATAAAAAAAAATTTCAAAACATTAAAAAAATATTTAAAAAATATTTTATAAATAAATAAACAGGGGAATGCCGATAATTTTGACTTTCTTGGTGTAGCATGACAGTGAGGACACTGTCAAGTTTAAGTTTGGGGGTATGCTCGGTACGTCTTCTTCCTTCGCATTCATATGTATATTTTTGCATTTGCATACTTATTTTAAAAACCCATAAAAAATTGAAAAATCTCAAAAATTATAAAAATTAATGTATTCAATTTTGGCTGTATTTGACTTGAGTTTGACAGATAGGTTAACTAGCTAGGAACAACTAGATCTTAGATTTAGTAAATTAAAAATCCTAAAAATAACCTTACTTAAAGTTTAACGGTAGAAACTATATGTCTTTGTAGTTTATTTAGAAATAGGCAAATTTTGAGTTAACTTTTTGGGCTAAGTCGAAACAAAGGAAAAGTATTGATATCTTTATTAAAGTGTAAGTTTGAAAAATAATTCCTAGCTTAACTCTAGATTCTGAAAATGTATACCCTACAATTTGCACAATCACGTACCTTGAAACTTGGAATAGTAGAAGAGACCTTGAAATGCTCTTGTCTAAAGTCCTTAGTATAATGAAAATAAAAGGAAAAAAAGTGAATAAAGAAAAAAAAATGAACACTGGTTTTTGTGATTACTTAAGGCTGCAAAAATAGAAAAATATTTAGCGAGGGTGCTTCATCACCTAGTGCTTTAGACCAACTGGTTTGGGAGTCACTGCTAAAAAGCCTTGGGTGTTGCAAGACTAGAAAGTACGCTTTAATGTGCAAACACATCTTGTAATCGGTCGTTGGTATCTCAAGAAGTATTAACGGTCGCATGAAGGATGTGTAAGCAAAAATTCAATTAAAAATGTAGGGTTCCTAGGCACGCTAATGAGGTCTCACAAGGCATCAACCATGTCAATTTCAAATTTTACGGGTGCCGAGAAACCCTAATACGGATCGTTAACTAGATTTCTAGGCGAAAACAATAAGTAGTTAACAACTTAACTAAAAGAACGGAAATACAACCTTTGTAGATCCGGTGCTCCACCTCCATAGCTCCGCAATGAAGTCTCCTCGCTGTCCAAATGGAAACCCGGGCTCTAGCGTCGGCTTCATCGGAGAAATGGGCGGGCAAGGTCGTCGGCTTCGTGCCGAAGATGATCTACGTCGAGGCATCACAAGATCAAGCTCCCACTTCACCAAGTCATGAAACTTATGAAGAAAACACCCTATACTACTTGGCAAGAGGTAGAGGATGAAGAAATAGGACGTGGGTTCACTTTAGAATTGGATTTCTCACATGATTTCATCACTTGCCATTGATGAGGCAAGCTTTTTCTTCTTGTGAAGAAGAAGAAGAAGAAAATCATATGATAAGAATAATCATCATAGAAAAGAAAAATCAATTCTTATCATATACAAACCATGGTTTAGTGTAGAGATTTAACTAAGATTAGATGGAGTGGTTAGGGTTAAGCATGAGACAAAATGGTCACTAAGTCAAAGCTTCATGAAGCTTCAAGATGCAAACAAAGAAAGCCACCATTTTTCTCATTATTCCATTTATTTTCCAAAAAGAATAAATAAATAAATAAATGAATAAGAAAAGAAAACCCTAACCATTCATATAACCATGGTTTAATCTTTACACAAACCCAAGTAAACATGTATCATCAAACATGATACAATCAAGTGCACAAAAGTATATCACATATACAACTTGTGCAACAAGTAAGAAAATCCATATAAAGTGAACCAATACTAGTTAATGCAAAGTAATATATCAAATATATAATTATGCATTAAATCATTAAATCAACACTTGATTTAACGATCCGGTCATATCGCATATAACCGATTAGTATCCTATGTATCGGCTTATCGAATCAATCTTCAATTCGATAACTAGGTTATATCGCATACAACCAATCGATACATTCATCGCGAGAATAGAATACGGTATCACATACACACATTATTCTCGGTCCCGCACATATCTCATATGCGCTCCTATTTCGTTTCGCTTGAGCCAGGAAACCTCTGTGTAGGACTCTAAAGACTCGTCAATACGCCGGCAGCAGATGATGATCATATCAAGCACCCACAAGCCGCAAGCGGTCTGCTAAACGTAACGGCCACCCGGGTATTGAGCGATCAGAAGATCGACGAGCAAGCCCGCTCACACTCCTGTGAATCCAACCAGTAACACTTACCGTACAGTTCGGTATGATCGTCTGATATGTCGCATATCTCGCCTAGGGGTGGTAAACGTCAGACCCCAATAGCTCGATAAGTCGTGTCGATATGAGATCTATAACAGTTCAAGAAACTACTGGTAACACTTACCAGTAAATCTCAGCAACCCTGGCCAGGGATTTCCAGTTATAGCCAATCGAACACAGTGCAACATCAACTCCCTATACCGGGAGAGACGAATCCCCTCCTATCGCTCATTGCCTCCATGTGATTCGGGACTGTACCCAAAAACCACCGTTTTGCACGCCCTCTTGGACGTGGTAAGGTGGAAATCAAAGCACAGTGGGAACCACACAAGACTCTATGACGATCTCGGGTCAACAGACTACTCTGTACCAGTGTCACCAGAGAACTGCCATCTGACGTAAGGTATAATACCATCTGGGAGTTCTCGGTGAGTCCGTCCAGTGTACCCAGTCTCCACTGAGCACCCGTATATCATCTCTGATGTCAAACACCAATGGATATGGGATCATCCATCGCCCATCTGTATGGGTCGAGAAGGTATACGCTAGTCTACTCTGGTATATCGATGCCCCGTCTCGATATACCCACGACTAGGGACTTTGAAGGATGTACTTATGGACTACCATGTCCCCACTAGTATGATCCGCATCATAGTCCAGGTAGTCAAGTACACATCCTAAGGGCTTTACCAACATGTAACGGAGAGACAATCAGTGTACACGTTAAGGTAAAGATCAACCAGATAGCATACTATCATGTCGAGCAAGAAAGTCCTCCATATATATGTCCCAGCATCCACTACAATATACATCCTATGTATAGCAATGGCCTCTAGGGCATATATATAACTAACAATCTCCCACTTGCACTAGGGCCATCTGATAGCAGTGGTTGTAGTATCTCATACTCAACCATCCCATAAAAGTCTCTCTCTGGGAAAAGGCCTTTGTGAGTGGATCCACCGTGTTGTCCTCTGAGTCTACTCTCCTTACCTCGATCACCCTGAAGATCAACTATCTCCATGATCAGGTGATACTGCCTTAGAATATGTCTAGATCACTGATGGGACGGACGTTCCTTGGCATAAGCCACAACTCCATTATCACACAATGGGAGGAACTAAGTTCATCTCATGAACAAATATACATCCAGACTTCCTCTTTGGTAGCATCTTGAGTAGCGATGTATCTAGCCTTTATCGTCTAGTTTGCCACGGTATGTAGCTTGGAACTCTTCCAACATACTGTCCCTTTTCTGAGGGTAAAGACAATGCCTGTGACTGACTTTCAGTCGTCCTTATCACCCTGGAACCCTTCCAGTGATTCTCCCCAGGATCGATTGATACCATCTCACTACAACTAGTGAGAATCCTAACATCCAATTAGATCTATCTCATAGATCCAAAACCCAGGATTTAGGAGGTATCACTTTGATCCTATATGGAGAATCATTGTGATAAGCGGAGATTGATCGAGTGTAGCATAGGAAACTCCTTCCCTATCAAGAGTATGTCATCCACGTACTCTACGAGGATCATCACCATACTCCCTACTACCTTTTTGTATATACAAGGTTCATCTACCATTTTGATGATGTCAAACTGTTTGACTACCACATCAAAACAGATGTTCCAACTCCGCGATACCTGCTTTATCCTATAAAGCATCTTGTATACGTTTCCGCTGCTCCCACTGTCTATAAAGCCCTCTGGCTGTGTACTTATAGACTCTCTCTTCTAAAACATTATTTAGAAAAGCAGTCATGACACCCAACCGCCAGATATCGTAGTCATGGTATGTAGCCGTAGCAAGTAGGATCTGGATGGACTTAAGCATAGCCACTTGAAAATGTTTCATCATTATCCACGCCTGGTCGATGACGAAAAGCTTTAACAAGTCTAGTTTTGAAAGTCTCAACTTTTCCATCTACACCAAGTAATCTTCTCAAGATATACTTGCTCCTGATGGGGATTTAACCCTTCAGATATAGCAACCAAAGTCCATACTTTGTTGGTGTACATGGATTCCATCTCAGATCACTAAGCATCCAGCCATTCTTACAGAGTTCCACTCCTGATGGCCAGTTCGAAACTAGTTGGGTCATCATCTCATGATGCAATCCTCGCTCCCACTGTCATAGAGAAACCGAAGTATCTCTCAGGCGGGTGAGGAACCCTACCAGATCGGCGGAGAGGCTGAGGTTCGTTGGTAACTATTGAATCCTTTGGTTCTTTCAAATCATCAGCTGCATTTTGTATAGCTGGAACATTTCCAGTTCTACATAACTGACCTTGCCTCGAGCTTGTCCAGATTTTGCTTTTAGACATAGGCCGGACAACCCCAAATCTTAACTAGCTTAAGACATGGGCTCTTCCCATACCATATCTCATATGGAGTGGTAGGCAACTGATTTGATTCGAACCCTTTTCAATAGGTATGCAGCTTCTCAAGTGCATAACTCCCAAAAGGAAAATAGGTAACTCAGTAGTACTCATCATAGAGCACACCTTATCATATAGGGTGTGATTGCTCCGCCCCGATATACCATCGTGGTATGGTGTATACGGAGGAGTAATGCTGAGAGAGAATCTCATTCTCCTTTAGAATAGTCCAGGATTTCCGTGCTCAAGTATTCTCCTCCTTGATCTCATCAAAGGATATAATACTTATACCCGTATTGGTTCTCTACTTCTAACTTATATTCTGTGAACATCTCAAATGGTTCTGACTTGTGTTTCAACAGGAACATATGTCTGAATCAAAAGAGATCATCAGAGAATGTAATGAAGTATAAAAAACCAGTCCTGGCATGTGTAGACAGGGGACCTTACATACATCAACATGTATCATCCCAAGAGTTTACCAACTCTTTCTCTGTTTCCATTAAACAGAGCTGGTGTTATTATATCTTTGTGACATGACTGGCAAGTTTCACAAGATGTAGATTCAAACTGATTTAAATATGCATCTACATGTAACTTCAGCTAGTCGGGTCGCATTGATATGACCTAGTCTACAATGCCTCAAGAAGGATTCGTTCATTTCTGAACTCTTCCTCTTGTGTGTGTTCTGTATACTAAGAACTGTAGTTTGATTTAGAACATCAAAGCTTTTAGATAACGTGCCTGATCCGATCAACTTTTGATATAGAAAATGTTCAAAACATTATCCAACAATACAAAATTATATCCTTTCTTTACTGTTAAAGAGACTGATATGATTTTGTATATCAGGTTCGGTATCTAATAACATTCGTTCAGAATCAATGTATTGGTAATACAGGGTGACAGTGACCAACAGACTTGGCTGCAACACTTGCCCCGTTTTCTGTCTCATGAAACTTATCACCCGTTCTCAGTTTTTCTACCTTTTTGTAGCCCTATGTAACAGATTACATATCTAGGATCCAGATCCGGTATCATATACCCAGGATGCAGAGGATACTGAGAAACAGTTCTTTGTAATGAACACACCCGAAGATGATGCATCAGCATGCACTCTCTTCGTTTGGGCGTCACGGGAATTCTGGTAATCCCCAATTTCCTGCTCTGTCTTATAACAATTATAAGTTGGAGCGGGACCAACGTTCCCCAGCTCAGTATAACAAGCGGGTTCGGTCAATATTCCGTATTATTATCTTGATAAAGGCGTGATATGGTCGCTACCTGGAGAGAGAGAGAAGAAAACACTCAGCGTGCGCTCTTGCAAGATCAGATTGGTTATTATTTTATCTAATCAGGATGGCTCCCACTGCTTTTTATCAAATCTTCCTTCAAACCCTAAAAGGATAAACTAGCCGGGATTAATTACACACTACAAGTTCGCCAATCTTTCAGCCAGGCCAGTGTCGGTACTTTGAGGGTGGTCCCCCGTGCTTTCGCACGAACCTAATTAATGTAAATCTCGTTTTCCCAGAGGCGTAACCTCGTTAACACCTTTCTAGACACCTACTTGATCGGCTAATTGTAATGTGTAAAACTCTCCCAGGAGTAACAATTACTCGCAGCGGGTATCGGGATCCAACTATCTCATAGAAGGTATGCAATCTTGCAAATTTCAACACTTGAAATTCCCGATAATTTTGCCCCTAGCGTCCTATGACCTTGACGCAGGCCAACAAACCATAGTGCGCTAGTCAAGTTCAACCCGTCATTTCCTGATTGAATTAAACCCACCCGCACGACCCTTGACGCAGGCCAACAAAGTCGCACGACTACCCTAATCCAATCTGCATCATATGCATAAGCAGATAAATAATAGTTAGCTACCGTACACTACGCCTTGACGCAGGCCAACAAACGTAGCACGAATACTAACTACTACTTATCTGAAATGACGGAGGGCTACGACAGGTTTTTCTGAAAACCTATTGCGTAATGAACTTGATATCGTTGTAGGATCGAATGAATTTTGAAATGGAGTGTTTTTGAGGCTTTTCCAGTTTTGCTAAAGGAGTCACTCCCGGTGAAGGGATCGTCGGTCCTTTCCTCGTCGAATGAGGTGCGGGATATATCATATATATCACTGTGCAAAGCAGAACTCTTAAAAGCAATCAAAAGACAAACCGAGTGTGTAGCATCTGCTGGTTATTGCTAAAGGAGTCACCCCCGGTGAAGGGATCTCGGTCCTTTCCTTATCGAATAAGGTGCAGGATATATCACATATACCGCTGTGCAAAGCAAGAACTGTAGCTACCTGTTTTATTTTTGAAATTCGATTCTACAACATCTTTAGGTTTCTTTTATTTTCATTAATCACATTAATGAAGTCCCATCATTTAAAATACCTAAACATCACAGATAAATACGACGTACACTTATGCCATCCGCATTCGCCTCGATGTCCTCTCGTGCACCGTTAGGTTAGGTAACTAACGGCAGAGCGGGGCAGGGCTAGCGCGGGTGTAAAACATAAGTAACGTCTATATAATATATCATATATACTATATAAAGTATCCATCACAGAACATCACATGATCACATCACAGATATCGCAGCAGAAGAAACATATGAAATATTAGATATACTAGGACGTCCGTGTTTTCAATACGAGCCAGTATAAAACACGGATTCCACGGTCGTGATGAATAGCCAATCCCACACCCCTAGACCCCTACGAGAGCGGCAAGCAATCCTACCAATTCTAGGGTTAGGAGACCCGGACTCGACTCCTCGAGATGGTCTCCCTCTGGACCCTAGAACCCGGTTACTTGTGCTCCCCTCCTTGGGTCTATCCTAGTGCAGAAAAGTAAATAATATACAAACGGTGACATCTTCCGCAACCTGGAAGTGCCCCAATAAAAGAATATTACATACAAGTTTTTACATGAATGAAAATGAAAAACACTCATCTCACATAAAAACCCCCCAGCTATTCAAACACGACGATCCATTATAACATATCCAGCAACACATAACATCACATGTCATCAACGTAAGTAAATATGCGCATCCCAATTGTCGTTGACATATAGCAACGAAACCGGCGACATCACATATTACACTTACGGTCACAGAAAAGAAAGTGTAAAACTACAACAGTTGGAATCCGCAACCACCTCAGACATCGCATGCCTGATCAAATGAATTCTTTAGACATCGCATGCCTAACAATTATAAACCCCGCATTTTAGTCTCATTATCGAAAACACTTTTCAATATCAAGTCGGGCAATTCAACAAGATTCCCGACATTTTGATCGAATGCTCGTCACAAACTTTAGTAGACGGCCGCACCCCCGATACCGTTGACGAAGTGCACCAAGGCAGAACACCGCTACCGCGAGCACCCGAACGGATGCTTTCGGCGACGGGGTTTCCCTACAGTCACTTGGTCGGGGCTATGGAGTGAGGCTGTCTATTAAGTTTACCCGGCGAGTATCCGCGTACGCTACGTGATTGCGACGGACTTTTGATCACATCAAAATTCCGTGGCAACCGATCAAGTGAGACTAAACTGCTATGTTTATAACATTCATTCAGTTATCTCATAACTACTTGTGAATTCCAATTATTGTATCACATTCCGGATAAATAGAAAATGTTAAACTTTCCGATCGAACATTCGAACACCAAAGTTTTCCCGATACAGATCAACACATGAAACAAGTCTAAAAACATTCAGTTCGTGCCTCAGTACCAACGGTCCAGCCGTAGAAGGGTCAAGCCAACGCCTCACATGTGGCACGCCGTACTGCCCCAAACCCGAAGGTTCAAAGGGCAGTTCAAGACGGTCACATAATCGAGTTAAGATTTGTTGTCTTCTGGAGGGACCATCGCATTACTTGCACTACTTAGAACGTTATTAAATCACGGAAAGATCCAACACTTGGAAATTTCCCGACAGGGGAAAAAGTGGGTATTTATATCCGGTCGAACTTTTTAACATATTCAAAAATTATCCGGAAAACACATAGACAAGATTAGACAATTCGATCGAATCTACGAACTCCCAATACAACCCAGAATATTCAACTCTTGAATAAATATTAAAAATTCCCATAAAACTCAGCATTTAAATAAAGAAGTTACTGTGCAAAAATGGTTGACTGAAGAGACTAAATGGGCGCGGAATAGGCGGCTAATGCCGCGGATCCGCCGCGCTTTAGACAGATCATTAGGTAATTTTTGCACCGTAATTCTTATAATTTCCTGCTGAATTTTTTAAGCATTTTTAATTTGGAAAAATCCCAGATTTTGAAAAAAGTCCAGAGAGCATTGTCGGGTTAGGGTTTCGGGTCGATCGGGTTTCAAACTTCGTCTACGCATCGCCTAAGGCTCTAGCTAGGCTCTGATACCACTGTAGGGTTCCTAGTCACGCTAATGAGGTCTCACAAGGCATCAACCATGCCAATTTCAAATTTTACGGGTGCCGAGAAACCCTAATACGGATCGTTAACTAGATTTCTAGGCGAAAACAATAAGTAGTTAACAACTTAACTAAAAGAACGGAAATACAACCTTTGTAGATCCGGTGCTCCACCTCCATAGCTCCGCAATGAAGTCTCCTCGCTGTCCAAATGGAAACCCGGGTTCTAGCATCGGCTTCATCGGAGAAATGGGCGGGCAAGGTCGTCGGCTTCGTGCCGAAGATGATCTACGTCGAGGCATCACAAGATCAAGCTCCCACTTCACCAAGTCATGAAACTTGTGAAGAAAACACCCTATACTACTTGGCAAGAGGTAGAGGATGAAGAAATAGGATGTGGGTTCACTTTAGAATTGGATTTCTCACATGATTTCATCACTTGCCATTGATGATGCAAGCTTTTTCTTCTTGTGAAGAAGAAGAAGAAGAAAATCATATGATAAGAATAATCATCATAGAAAAGAAAAATCAATTCTTATCATATACAAACCATGGTTTAGTGTAGAGATTTAACTAAGGTTAGATGGAGTGGTTAGGGTTAAGCATGAGACAAAATGGTCACTAAGTCAAAGCTTCATGAAGCTTCAAGATGCAAACAAAGAAAGCCACCATTTTTCTCATTATTCCATTTATTTTCCAAAAAGAATAAATAAATAAATAAATGAATAAGAAAAGAAAACCCTAACCATTCATATAACCATGGTTTAATATTTACACAAACCTAAGTAAACATGTATCATCAAACATGATACGATCAAGTGCACAAAAGTATATCACATATACAACTTGTGCAACAAGTGAGAAAATCCATATAAAGTGAACCAATACTAGTTAATGCAAAGTAATATATCAAATATATAATTATGCATTAAATCATTAAATCAACACTTGATTTAACGATCCGGTCATATCGCATATAACCGATTAGTATCCTATGTATCGGCTTATCGAATCAATCTTCGATTCGATAACTAGGTTATATCGCATACAACCAATCGATACATTCATCGCGAGAATAGAATATGGTATCACATACACGCATTATTCTCGGTCCCGCACATATCTCATATGCGCTCCTATTTCGTTTCGCTTGAGCCAGGAAACCTCTGTGTAGGACTCTAAAGACTCGTCAATACGCCGGCAGCAGATGATGATCATATCAAGCACCCACAAGCCGCAAGCGGTCTGCTAAACGTAACGGCCACCCGGGTATTGAGCGATCAGAAGATCGACGAGCAAGCCCGCTCACACTCCTGTGAATCCAACCAGTAACACTTACCGTACAGTCCGGTCTGATCGTCTGATATGTCGCATATCTCGCCTAGGGGTGGTAAACGTCAGACCCCAATAGCTCGATAAGTCGTGTCGATATGAGGTCTATAACAGTTCGAGAAACTACTGGTAACACTTACCAGTAAATCTCAGCAACCCTGGCCAGGGATTTCCGGTTATAGCCAATCGAACACAGTGCAACATCAACTCCCTATACCGGGAGAGACGAATCCCCTCCTATCGCTCATTGCCTCCATGTGATTCGGGACTGTACCCAAAAACCACCGTTTTGCACGCTCTCTTGGACGTGGTAAGGTGGAAATCAAAGCACAGTGGGAACCACACAAGACTCTATGACGATCTCGGGTCAACAGACTACTCTGTACCAGTGTCACCAGAGAACTGCCATCTGACGTAAGGTATAATACCATCTGGGAGTTCTCGGCGAGTCCGTCCAGTGTACCCAGTCTCCACTGAGCACCCGTATATCATCTCTGATGTCAAACACCAATGGATATGGATCATCCATCGCCCATCTGTATGGGTCGAGAAGGTATATGCTAGTCTACTCTGGTATATCGATGCCCCGTCTCGATATACCCACGACTAGGGACTTTGAAGGATGTACTTATGGACTACCATGTCCCCACTAGTATGATCCGCATCATAGTCCATGTAGTCAAGTACACATCCTAAGGGCTTTACCAACATGTAACAGAGAGACAATCAGTGTACACGCTAAGGTAAAGATCAACCAGATAGCATACTATCATGTCGAGCAAGAAAGTCCTCCCTATATATGTCCCAGCATCCACTACAATATACATCCTATGTATAGCAATGGCCTCTAGGGCATACATATAACTAACAAAAAATTCACCTACTAATAAGTACTTTGGACAACGGACAAGGGCATGATTGCTTGATTTGAATTTCCAAGTGTAGGGGTGATTTATACACACACCTAGGGGTATGTGATTGGGATTTAGATAAGAGAGAGGAATGAAGAATAGAACTTGTATTTTTAGTAGAGATGATAAAAATTCCTAAGTGGAGATGGAACCCTAGAAGGAAAACTTAGGAGATGCCGAAAGCTAAGTAAGTCTGCAGAACATATATAATCTTAAGTTAAATGATGAGGAAGTGTGAAGAATATGGGTGGATAATTTACGAGTCGACGATAATAGAATTCCTTGTTAGAAAACCTAATTAGAAAACAAAAGTCAATGGGCCGAATTGATAGGATTTTGTGGGTAGTATCCGCTGAAAACCCTCAGGAGACAACACTCCTCCTACTAGGGACACCTAGAGGTTTAACGGCTTGTTGCACGTGCTCAGTGCAATCGCGTTTCCCTGCGAAAGTGCGGTTAGGTTTTTGTAGAGAATAAAAATAAGTTTGCTCGAGGACGAGCAAAAGATAAGTTTGGGGGTATTTGTTCATACTATAATATTGCATTATTATATTCCCCATTCTTATTCGTTTTATAAATAAACAGGTGCTTTTGACGCATGTCAGCTACATATTACAGGTTACAGGTTCTTGGAGCGAAAACAGTGAAAAAGATAAAAGAAGATACAAAAGAGGGACTTTGACCAACAAATAGAAGGATCTTAGTCAAGCCTACACAAAGATAAAGTTCACAAAGCATAAGGCAGCGCAAGGTTCAAGATGTCAAAGCGAACGGTTAACAGTCCACTACAAGTATTCACTGGAAAATCTGGAGAAGATCCAGAAGCAAGATGGAGAAAAGAACCAAAGAAACTAGAAGTACAAATCATACAGAGCCAGCACACAAACTTTCATTACCTAACTTCCCAGTTTGGCCGTGGAACCGCGGCCAAACCCTGGCTGCGGAACCGCGGCCAAACCCTGGCTGTGGCCGCGGTTCCGCGGCAGGGTTAGGAGTTTACAGAATAAAAATTTTACCAAAATTAATTGCGGCGCTGACTAGTCAACCTAGGGGTATTCTTGTAAATGCAGACGTGCGAATCAATTGTAACCTAGGGTTTCCTATCCTCTATAAATAGGAACTCTAAAGCTTGTATTAGGTTATGTCTCCCTCATGCCTCTTTTTATGAATAAAATTCAGAATTCTTTTGGAGAGTATCGATGCCTCTTTTCATATCATGAATTCAGATCTGACAACCCTGTGTTGATGTTTGGAGAGAGCCATCTGTAAAGTAAGTAGGTAATTTCAATTCTTGCCCCAGGTAATTTTTTATTCTTTGCCCTAGATAAATGTTTTTAAATTCCCTAATGAGCGAGTAGTCTCCTCGCTTGTTGGGGTTAGCTTTGGGGAAGGGTTTTGAGAGATGAGGTCTCTCATCCCTTTCTTGCCCATTATATATTTTCAATAGGACTCCATGCATACACGCACACACCGCGTCCTACGGCACCCCATCCCTCGAGTTAGCGGTGATACCGTAGTATAAAGGCCCGGTTGCGCGTGTTTTCCATAGAGGTTAGGGTAAGGATTTCTAAAGTAAGGATAAGAACCTAGAGGAAGAAACATCTTCCCGAATAGATCTAATCCCCTTTATTGATAATTACCATAACTCCTCTTAGATCCTAATTTGGGTATAGAAAGCGTTGAGATTTATTTACATTTCCAAACCTACCCTAAACCTAACCCTAGCAAGATTTAGATCTAGATAATCTTAGTATATGTAGATTTAGTTTTTAGATTTAATAATCAATCCGAACACCCATCGGAATTAACTCGTTTGAGCGATTAGGAAATTCACAACATCCCTGTGGACCGACCCGTACTCACCGGCTAGCTACATGCGACACCGTTCTTTATTGCGGTAATAGATAGTTTTTGAGATCAATCATGGCACTGGGCCGCTGAAGCTTGCTGGCTGGAGCATAGTCCCGAAGAACAATCCAGTGGTGGCCTGAGTCACCTGTTCCACTAGAATTGAAAAGATGCAGGACGCATTTACCCCATATGCCACTCCTCCAGCGGGGACGGAGCGGGAGTTGCTGTTGCAGGTACACTTGAAAGCTATTGATCTTCTTTTCTCTGCATAGGAGCAAGACACCAAATCTTAGTACCTCGCATCCAAGGGCAACCATAGTAAACTGCGATTTGTTTGCGAACACGACACACGAAGTGTGGAGTGGAAAGAGGAAAAGGTACCACCGGGCATGCCAGAATCTGTTTACCGCCGAAAATGGAGACGAAACCGCGTAGGTTGTCTTGCCTGAATTTGGGGGCAGATGCTATTTGGATTTATCCGTCCACCTCTCCAAAGATGCCAAGTTGATTTATGGCACCGTGTATCGGAGGTTTGGACGGATGCGGCCGTTGTAGCAGATTTCGTCAGATCCCCCCTTGTTTGCGAGGGGTTTTGATTGTGGGGACGCTCTTCCCTGCAGGCGCAAGCCCCTGCAGTTAATTACGTTATCGCATCACGATAACCACTTTCTCCTGCTCCAGAAGTTCACTTCGTGTCATGTGTGTTTGTTTTATTTTTGGTTGCCCATGGATTGTATACGGAAACTAATTTATATTGTTGCCCGTAGGGCGTGGATTAGTCCAAATCCGTATATCTTAGATTTGGATTTGGGTTGATTTAAGAATCATTAATCATGTTTGAGATTAAAATCAACTTAATTTTTTTAAGGATACATTAGTCCAATTTGAGACTAAGATCTACTTAACAGGGTTTTAGGATCATTCAGATCCAACAAAAGAGCATTTGGGTTCTATTGTTTTAGTTTAAGGATGTTCCGATCCGTTGTTAGTTTAAGGATGTTCCGATCCGTTGATCACCAATTTTGAGGTGAGGGTTTAGTTTAAGGACGTTTCGGTCCGTAGTAGTTTGAGAACGTTACGGTCCGTAGATCACCCTTTTTGAGGTGGGGGTTTAGTTTAAGGACGTTTCGGTTCGTAGTAGTTTGAGGACGTTACGGTTCGTAGATCACCCTTTTATGCTCGTGTATTTGTTACGTGATGGGATGTACGACGATGATGTAGGATACACCTATTTGGGGTGTGGTTTGGTTTGAGGCGTGCACGTCAGCTTGGGAAGTGCACACAAAAGCAGTTGATTGTCGAGACCCGCCACCTCTCTAAAGACGTTGAGGAATTACAACGATATGCGTCAGAGGTATGGAAAGATGTACCTTTGAACCAATTCCCGTGTCTGAGGGAAGAGATCATGGTGGACCATCTAAGAATCATTAGCCATTTTTGGGGGAGTAAGATTAACTTAAGAAATGTGGGATGCACATCATTTTGGATATCATGAGTCATGTTTGGGAAACAATGAACCCATGGGCTCAGTTGATCTGAATTAGGGACCTAGACAATTTGGGCTTGACCCACTCAGTTTTCTTTTATTTGAAAGAAGTGCTAAGCACTGGTTTGGGCTCAGTCCCCTTTTCTTGCAAAAAGTGTTGAGCACTTATGTGAGTTCTGACTCTCACACATTACTCTCTTTGCTTTTGTTTCTATATCTGCTAGGTTTCGTAGGGCGGCCGCTGGGTTTCGGGAGGTATCAACCATGCCGTTTTCAAATTTTTGGCGCGCTAAAGAACCCTAACCTAGAATCTTAACTAAATGTTTAGACGAAACCAGCATGCAAACAACTTTACATACAAAGTGAATAAGAAATACAACCTTTGTAGACCGGTCCTTCACCTCAATAGCTCCGTGTAATAGTCCCTTCGTTCCAAGTAGTGATCTTCCGGACTCTAGTAAGGCTCCACAAGGTGAAATGAACAAGCTTGCTTGAAGTCTTCGAGGCCGAAGATGATCTACGTCAAGGAGACACTAACCCAAGATACCTATTCACTAAGTGATGAACTAGTGAAGAAACAACCCAATCTAAATGGCTAGTAGAGAAGAGGTTGATGAAGTAGAAATTTTGCTCACTTTAGAAATATTTTTTCACTAATTTTCTTCACCTCTCATGAAGCTAGAAAGGTTGAGGAAGGAGATGAAGAAAGCAACCATGGAATGAACCAAGTGAAGAATGAATCAAGTTGTGAGAATAGCAACCATGGGTGAGTTAGTATCATATACTAACTCATGTAGAGACTAAACCATGGCTAAACAATAATGGTTGGGTTAATAAATATCTTCAAGTAAAACAAAATGAGTGGACTTGGTCAATGGTTTCACAAGCTTCTACAAGGTTCAACCATGTGACAATTTCCAACTAATTTGATTTACTTTAAATAAATAAAACCCATCATTATTATAAGTATGGTGTGAGTCCCATACACCCATGTAGCATGTGGCATCAAGCATGACACAAAATATGTACATTAATATATATCAAATATATACTAAGTGTACACTAGTGGGAAAAAGAAATCTTAAGTGAGCTAATATTAGTTAATGTAAGATAATATATCAAATATATAATTATACATTAAATTATTAAATCAACACTTGATTTAATAATCCGGCTATATCACATACAACCGACTAATATCAAATGTATCAACTTGTCGAATCAACACTTGATTCGACAGCCCGGTTATATCACATATAACCGACTGATATCACATATCGCGAGAATAGAATACGGTATTATATACACGTATTAATCTCGGTCCCGCACATATCACATATGTGCTCCTACTTCGTTTAGTTTGAGCCAGGAAACCTCTGTGTAGGACTCTAAAGACTCGTCAATACGCCGACAGTAGGTGGTGATCATATCAGTCACCTACAAGCCGCAAGCGGTCTGCTAAACGTAACGGCCACCCGGGTATTGAGCGATCAGAAGATCAACAAGCAATCCTGCTCATACTCCTGCGAATCCAATCAGTAACATTACCGTACAGTCCGGTCTCTTCGTCTGATATGTCGCATATCATAGCCTGGGGGTGGTAATCGTCAGACCCCAATAGCTTGATAAGTCATGCCTATATGAGGCTCATAACGGTTCAAGAAACTACTGATAACACTTACCAGTAGATCTCAGCAACCCTGGCCAGGGATTTCCTGTTATGGCCAATCAAGCATAGCGCAACATCAACCCCTAATACCGGGAGAGACGAAATCCCCTCCTATCGCTCATTGCCTCCATATGACTTGGGAATGTACCCAAAAACCACCGTTTTGCACGATCTCTTGAACGTGGTAAGATGGAAATCAAAGCACAGTAGGAATCACACAAGACTTTATGACGATCTCGTGTCGACAGACTAACCTGTACCAGTATCACCAGAGAACTACTATCTGACGATAGGTATAATATCATCTAGGAGTTCTCGGTGAGTCCGTTCAGTGTACCCAGTTTCCACCGAGCACCCGTATACCATCTCTGATGTCAAACACCACTGGATATGGGATCATCCATCTCCCATCACATGGGTCGAGAAGCGTATACGCTAGTTTACACTGGAATATTGATGCCCCGTCTCGATACTCTCTCGACTAGAAACAGTTAAAGGATGTACTTACCGACTACCACTGCCCCACTATTATGATCTGCATCATAATCCTGGTAGTCAAGTACTCATCCTAAGGGCTTTATCAACATGTAATAGAGAGACAATAAGTGTACATGTTAAGATAAAGAGCAACCAGATAGCATACTATCATGTCGAGCAAGAAAGTCCTCCATATATATGTCCAAGTATCCACTATAATATATATCATATGTACAATAATGGCCTCTAGGGCATACATATAACTAACAATCTCTTATTTGCACTAAGACCATTTGTTGTAGTATCTCATACTTAAAGCCCTATAAAAATCTCTCTGGGAAAAGGCCTCTGTGAGTGGATCCGCCGTGTTATCCTTCGCGTCAACTCTCCTTCCCTTGATCCCTTGGAGATCAACTATCTCTCTGATTAGGTGATACCGTCCTCAGAACATGTATGGATCACTGATGGGACCGGTGTTCCTAGGCCAAAGCTACAACTCCATTATTTTCATAATAACAGTTATTGGACGCTCAATGGTAGGAACCATGTTCATCTCATGAACAAGAATTATCCAGACATCCACTTTGGTAGCATCGTTTGTAGCGATGTATTCAACCTTTATCGTCTAGTATGCCATGGTATCTAGCTTGGAACTCTTCCAAAATACCGTCCCTTCACTGAGGGTAAAGACAAAGCCTGTGACTGACTTTCGGTCATCCTTATCACTCTGGAAGCTCGAATAGGTAAAGGACTCCCACTGGAGTTCACCGTTAGAAAACACCAAGAACATTTCTTTAATGCTTCCCAAGTACTTAAGAATGTCCTACACAGCTGTCCAGTGATTCTCCCAAGATTAGATTGATTCCTGATCACTACACCTAGTGAGTTAGCTATATCTGGTCTGGTACATAATATCGCATACATGATAGAGCCTACTTTCGAAGCATAGGGTATCCCTTACACGCGAGCTCTCTCCAAATCAGTCTCGGGAGACATCTTTTTGGAGAGAGTGATTCATGAGTTGCTGGACGAACCACTACGCTTAGAATCTTCCATACTAAACCCCTTTAGTATGGTGTTAATGTATCTGGATTTGGGACACTCCCAACATCCACTTAGATCTATCATCATATATCTTAATCCACAAGATGTAGTAGGAATCATCCAGATCTTCCATGAAGAATCCTCGTGATAAGAGGAGCTTGACCGAGTGTAGCATATGAAACCATTTCCTATCAAGAGTATGTCATCTACGTACAATACATGGAAGACAACCTTACTCTCTACAACCTTCTTGTATATACAAGGTTCATCTACCTTTTTGATGAAGTCAAACTCTTTGACTGTCACATCAAAACAGATGTTTCAACTCCGCGATGCCTACTTTAATCCTGATGGAATTAAGCATAGCCACTAGAGAAAAGGTTTCATCATAAACCACACCTGGTTATTGACAATAGCATTTTACCACAAGTCTAGATTTGAAAGTCTCAACTTTTCCATCTACACCAAGAATCTTCTCAAGATCCATTTGCTCCTAATGGGTTTTACCCCTTTAGGTGCAACATTCAAAGTCATACATTGTTGGTGTACATGGATTCCATTTTTGATCGCATAGCATCCAGCCTTTTCACAGAGTCCCCCCTCGTGATGGCCTGCCTGAACCTGGTTGGGTCATCATCAACCATGATGCAATCCTTGCTTCTACCGTCACCGAGGTGACCGTAGTATTTCTTAGGTGGATGAGGAACCCTACCAGATTCGCGGAGAGGCTGAGGTTCGTTGGAGACTATTGAATCCTTTGGTTTCACCAAATCATCAGCTGTTAGTTTGTCCAGCTGGAACTCCTTCCAGTTCTACCTCATGACCACAAATTTCTTCACAAGAAATTCCTTTTCTAAATAAGGTGGCATGCTGAGAAACAAAACACCTTTTGCTCCTCAGTTAGGTAGAAGATATACCCTCGCAAATGTTTGGGATATCCAACAAACTTATATAGAACCGATCTTGCCTCGAGCTTGTCCGGATTTTGCTTTTCAACATAGGCCGGATAACTCTATATCTTAACTCGTTTAAGACATGGTCTCTTCCCATACCATATCTCATATAGAGTGGTAGGAACTGATTTAGTTGGAACCCCATTCAATAGGTATGCAGCTTCTCAAGTGTATAATTTCCAAAAGGAAACAGGTAACCCAGCAGTACTCATCATAGAGCGTGTCATATTTCATAGGGCGCGATACCTCCGTCCCGATACACCGTTGTGCTGTGGTGTACTCGAAGGAGTAAGCCGAGAGAAAATCCCATTCTCCTTTTTAGAAAATCCAAGAACTCCATGCACAAGTATTCGCCTTCCCGATCTCATCGAAGGACTTTAATACTTCTACCCGTATGGTTCTTAACTTCAAGCTTATATTTCTTGAATTTCTCAAAAGTTTCAGACTCGTGTTTCAATAGGAACACATGTCCGAATCTTGAGAGATGATCAGTGAATATAATGAAGTACAAAGAACCAAGCCTGACATTTGTAGACATAGGACCATATACATCATCATGTATCCGTCCTAAGAGTTCAATAACTCTTTCTCTATTTCCAGTAAACGGAGTATTGGTTATTTTACCTTTGAGACAAGACTGGAAAGTATTATAAAATGAAAATTCGAACGGATTCAAATATTCATCCTTATATAACTTAACCGGTCGTGTCGCATTGATATGATCTAATCTACAATGCCGCAAGAAGGATTCGTTCATTTCCGAACTACTTCTCTTGTGTGTGTTCTATATACTTTGAACCGTGGTTTGATTTAGAACGTATATTCCATTTCATAACGTGCCTAATCCAATCAAATCTTGATTCAGGAAAATGTTCACAATATTATCCTGCAATAAAAAATTATATCCTTCTTTAACTTAATAAAGAAACTGATGTAATGTTGTATATCAAGTTCAGCATGTAATAACATTCGTTCAGAATCAATGTATTTACCATTTGGTAATACAAGGTGATATTCGCCAACTTCTTTGGCTGCAACATTCGCTACACTAGAGAATGATCACCTTTTCTTAGTTGTCTACCTTTCTTTAGCCCATGTAACATCTTACATTTATGAGATCCTGATCCGGTATCTCATACCTAGGACGTAGAGGAAACTGAGAAACAGTTCTTGGTAATAAACACACTCGAAGAATATGCATCAATATGTTAATTCCTCATTTGGGTTGCGTGGAAATTTGGATATTCCCCTATTTCCTGCTCGGACTTACAAAAATTATAAGATAGAGCGGAACCAACGTTCCCCAGCTCAGTATAATAAGCAGGTTCGGTCAATGCATCCATATTATTATCTTGATTAAGGCGTGACATGGTCGCTACCAGGAGAGAGAGAGAGAAGAAAATACTCAGTGTATGCTCTTGCAAGATCAGATTGGTTATTATTTTATCTAATCAGGATGGCTCTCACTGTTTTTATCAAATCTTCCTTCAAACCCTAAAAGGTAAGACTAGCCGTGATTAATTACACCCTACCAGTTCGCCAATATTTCGGCCAGGCCAGTGTCGGTACTTTGAGGGAGGTTCCCCATACTTTTGCACGGACCTAATTAAAATAAACCTCGTTTTCCCAGGGGAATAACCCCGTTAATACCTTTCTAGACACCTACTTGATTGGCTAATTGTAATGTGTAAAACTCTCCCTGGAGTAGCTCTTACTCGCAGTGGGTATCGTGATCCAACTATCTCATAGAAGGTATGCAATCTCATTGCAAATTTCAACACTTGAAATTCCAGATAATATTTTGCCCCTAGCGTCCTATGACCGTAACGAAAGCCAACAAACCATAGTCCGCTAGTCAAGTTCAACCAGTACATTTCATGATTGAATTAAACTTACCCGCACGACCCTTGACGAAATCCAACAAAGTCGTACGACTACCCTAATTTAATCGCATCACATGCTTAAGAAGATAAGCACTAATCAGCTACCACACACTATGTCTTGACGAAAGCCAACAAATGTAGCACGAATACTAAATACTGCTTATCTGAAATGATGGAGGGTTACGACAGGTTTTTAAGAAAACCCTTTGCGTAATGAATTTGATATCGTTGTAGAATCGAGTGATTTTGAAAAAGGAGTGTTTTTGAGGCTTTTGTTAGTTTTGCTAAAGAGGTCACTCCCATTGAAGGGATCTCGGCTCTTTCCTCATCGAATGAGGTGCTGGATATTTCATAAATACCACTATGCAAAACATAAACTAAAAAGGCAATCAAAAACAAAACCGAGTGGGTTGTAGCATCTGCCAGTTTTGCTAAAGAGGTCACTCCCGGTGAAGGGATCTCGGCTCTTTCCTTATTGAATAAGGTGCTGGATATTTTACAAGGAATACCGCTATGCAAAGCAAAAACTAAAGCTACCAGTTTTTAAAACAAGATTCTACAACATCTTTAGCTTTCTTTTATTTCATTAATCTCATTAATGAAGTCCCATCAATTATGCTTCCTAAGCATCACAGAAGAAACGAAAGCAGTAATATTTATTATATATCATATATATAATATAAGTATTCGTCTAAGAATATCAAGTGATCACATCACAGAATATCAGCAGCAGAAGAACACATATAAAATATTGGATATACTAGGAATTCCTTGTTTTAAATTAAGCCAGTAAAAAACGCGGATTCCACGGTCGTGATGAATAGCAAACCCACATCCCTAAACCCCTACGAGAGCGGCAAGCAACCCTCCCAATTCTAGAGTTAGGAGACCCAGTCTCGACTCCTCGAGATGGTCTCCCACTGGACTCCTGAACCCGGTTACTTGTGCTCCCCACCTTGGGTCTATCCTAATGCGGAAAAGTAAATAATATACATCATCCTCAACCCGGAAGTGCCCCAATAAAAGAATATTACATACAAGTTTTTACATGAATGAAAATGAAAAACTCTCATCTCACCTAAAAACCCCCGGCTATTCAAAACACGACGATCCAATATAACATATCACAGCAACACATAACATCATATGTCATCAACGTAAGTAAATATGTGTATCCCAATTTTCGTTGACATATAGCAACGAAACCGGCGATACACCACATATTACACTTACGGTCGCAGAAAAGAAAGTGAAAAACTACAACAATTGGAATCCACAACCACCTTAGATATCATAAACCCAATGTATCACATACTTTGGATTTCATGCCTAACCAAATGAATTCCTTAGACATCATAAACCCGGAATATCTCATATTCCGAATTTCATGCCTAACAATTATAAACCCCGTATTTTAGTCTCGATATTGAAAACACTTTCCAATAACAAGTCGGGTAATTCAACAAGATTCCCGACAACTTGATCGAATACTCATTGGAAACTTTAGTAGACGGCCGAAACCCCGATGCCATCGACGAAGTGTACTTAGGCGGAACACCGCGGTCTCGAGCACCCGAACGGATCCTTTTGGCGATGGGGTTCTCTTACAGTCACTTGGTCGGGGCTATGGGGTGTGGCTATCTAGCAAGGTTACCTGGCAAGTATCCGCGTACGCTACGTGATTGCGACGGACTTTTGATCCACATCAAAATCCCATGGCATCCGATCACATGAGACTGAATTGCTAGATTTATAAAATTCAAATTAGTTTTCATAAAACTAAATATTGTGGATTCCAAGTATTATATCACAATCACAGATAGCTAGACGATGTTAAACTTTTAGATCGAATCAACAAACACCCAAAATTTCCCAAAGAGCTCAACAATTGAGCGGAGTTTAAAAAATACCCAGAACATGCCACAGCACCTATGGACCAACAGTAGAAGGGTCAACCCTTGCCTCACCTATGGCGCCTGGAACTACCGCAAACCCTAAGGTTTGGTGGCGGTTCCGGCGGTCACAGAATCGAGTTAGGGTTTCGTTCTTCTAGAGGGTCCATAGAAAACACCTGCACGATTTTATGAAGATTTTAAACATGGAAAAATCCAACTCTTGGAAAATTTCCAGCAAGGGAAATAATGGGTTATTGATAACCGTTCGAACTTTTTAACGTCGTCTAAATAACCTGAAATGATATTAGAATTACGACTACGAAACACTCTGAATTGCTTTTACAGAAATATAACATCACATGCAATATCAGTAAAAACAAGCAACACCTGAAATACCAAAACCCAGAGAATGGAACACAGACCCAAAACGAACCCCAGAAGACACAAGAAAACTGGTGGGGCCGGTCCTGTAGCAATATGTGACCAGTCCAAATCCGGCGAGAGGAGTTCGTTTTCATCTGGTGTTCATGTTATATCATATACAACATTCTGCAGTTGCTTAAAAAAATTTTAGACACCTTCGAAAAATCGACAGAAACTAGGTTTTTGTTTCGAGTGATTCGGAGTTGTTTCGGTTTCTTAATTCTACAAATATCGTCTAATTATCTAGCATGGCTCTGATACCACTGTTGGGTTCCCTAGGGCGGCCTCTGGGTTTCGGGAGGTATCGACCATGCCGTTTTCAATTTTTTGGCGCGCTAAAGAACCCTAACCTAGAATCTTAACTAGAGATTTAGAAGAAACGAGCATGCAAACAACTTTACATACAAAGTGAACAAGGAATACAACCTTTAAGACTGGTCCTTCACTTCAATAGCTCCATGTAGTAGTCCCTTCGCTCCAAGTAGTGATCTTCCGGACGCTAGTGAGGCTCCACAAGGTGAAATGAACAAGCTTGCTTGAAGTCTTCGAGGAAGATGATCTACGTCGAGGATACAAAAACTCAAGCTATCTCTTCACTAAGTGATGAACTTGTGAAGAAACAACCCAATCTAAATGGCCAGTAGAGAAGAGGTTGATGAAGTAGGAATTTTGCTCACTTTAGAAATAATTTTCTCATTAATTTTCTTCACCTCTCATGAAGCTAGAAAGCTTGAGGAAGAAGATGAAGAAAGAAACCATGGAATGAAGCAAGTGAAGAATGAATCAAGTGGTGAGAATATCAACCATGGGTGAGTTAGTATCATATACTAACTCATGTAGAGACTAAACCATGGCTAAACAATAATGGTAGGGTTAATAAATATCTTCAAGTAAAACAAAATGAGTGGATTTGGTCAATGGTTCCACAAGCTTCCATAAGCTTCAACCATGTGACAATTTCCAACTAATTTGATTTACTTAAAATAAATCCTCTGTGTAGGACTCTAAAGACTCGTCAATACGCCGACAGTAGGTAGTGATCATATCAGTTACGTACAAGCCGCAAGTGGTCTGCTAAACGTAACGGCCACCTAGATATTGAGCGATCAGAAGATCAACGAGCAAGCCTGCTCATACTCCTGCGAATCCAATCAGTAACACTACCGTACAGTCCGGTCTCTTCGTCTGATATGTCGCATATCACGGCCTGGGGGTGGTAATCGTCAGACCCCAATAGCATGATAAGTTATGCTGATATGAGGCTCATAACGGTTTGAGAAACTACTGATAACACTTACCAGTAGATTGTAAGTCTACGGTAGCGCCCCGGCGGTCTAACAGACGCCAAATGCGGAACAAAAACTTTTTACAACTGGCGCTATCGTATACCGTAACCCGGATCTGCCATTAAAGCTAAACTAACAAACTACAAAATGGGTAGAAACGTTGTACCGAATGATCCGAGTCCTTCGGTCTTCAACCATTAACCTACGCATGTTGCGGCTGCTCCGATCTCCTGAATCTCCAATTTTCTCATCCAGGTGGCACCACGTCGACGAATCTTTAAACAGGCTCCCGCCTCTGAACCGAGGCAACTTGATCGTCAAGTTTGCTAAAAGAGACGGCCAAGATGAAGTAGAGAATGAGTAGAACACTTTGTCTCGTTACGTCCAAAGTCACGGACGAACGGTTATGGAAGTTGCCTTTTGGATCGGGTGAAATGAGAAAGAGGCTATCTAATTTTCATGAACCCGAATCTATCATAATCTTTTTTTTAGTGAACAACAACCATGAGCCAAGAGAGGGGGGAAGGCCGACCACTTATAAAGGGGAGGAAGGTGAGTGTAGGAGGGGGAAGGTGACCACAAACCAAGCTTATCATGAAGAAAAAATATCCTAGTGTGAACACAAAGAAATATCTAGTGTGAACACAAAGTATGAACACAATAAATGCACCATTAATGAACAAGTGAGTCACAAGCCTAATCACCTCTTCTAGAACCTTCGAGAAGCATCCATACTTATCCAAAGAAAAGATAAATCCGTCTTTAACCGAATGTTAAAAGACGGCTGATAGAAAACAGAAAACTGGCAACTTCCAAAAGTGATCCTGAAACGAATTTCAGGATAACCCCGTATCAGTATAAACATACCCGCATTTGTATTACAACCGAATACAAATGCAACTGAGACAAAGATATTATATCTACACAGTATAATACTGGGTTCCGGCTTAAACCAAAGCCTACCAGTATTATCTGCCCAAAAAATGACACATGCGAAAATGCACGTGCATTTTCCGAACCTTGCCATATCACCATACGGCCTCTACAATATTTCGTCCGAACTTGGGAAAGTGTCTGTGGGGGACTCTAATGACTCATCAACACACTGGCACTGGGTATAACCACTAGCACGTCAGAGATACAAGCTGTACGTAACGGTTTGCCTATGTATTGATTAGAAGGGAAATCATCCATCAACCCTACTGAGCCTGACAGTGACAATGTATATACAGTCCGGTCCATTCGTCTAAAGAGTATCGCATATCGAGTCTAGGAGGTGGATAAAGTCAGACCCCTAATAACGTGATAAATCGTGTCGGCATGAAGCCCATCACCACCTGAGAAACTACTGATCCAAATCAGTAATTCTCCACTACCTCGGCCGAGAATTCCTAGTGATGGCCACCCGTGCACTGCGCGACATCAACCCCCAATACTGGGATAGACGAATCCCCGACGATCCGCTCACTTGCCTCCAATGTGGCTCGGGACTGTACCCAACTAAAACCTGTTTGCACAACTCCTTTGAGCGTGGTAGGATAGTAATCTAAGCATAGTGGGAACTCACATGAGACAAATAACGATCTCAGGTCGATGAACTAACCTGTACACATGTCACCAGGGAATTGCTATCTGACGACATGTATAATACCAACTAGCAAATTCCCGGCGAGTCCTGTCCGGTGTACTCATAACCCAGTGAGCACCTGTATACATCTTAGGTGATCGAACTGACACCAGTGGCTTGTGAGACCGGCCACCGCCCCTCGTCGGGGTCTCGACTGTATACACTAGTCTACTCTGGAGTATCGATGCCCTGTCTCGAAACTCCACGACTAGGGACACATTAAGGATGTGCTTACAGACCCCAGCTCCCACGTATATGATTGCCATCATACTGCTGGTAGTCAAGCAAGAATCCTATGGGCTCTATCATCATGCAATAGTGAACTAAAGCATGTATACGATGATAAGACAAACCAGATAGCATACTATCATCTCGAGCAAGACTGTCATATCGGTATAGGTCCTGCCTCAATTATTGCAATCACGTACCTGCGATCGAATAATTGACATTGAGGGCACTATCTCCAACAATCTCCCACTTGCACTCAAGGCTAATTATTGCGATGTCGCATACTCACAGCCCGTGTGATACCGAACATCCAACTCCTCTACTAATCAGTTTCACAAAGCTAGTTTGTAAAACTCTTGTGTTCGAGAAATAGCCTCAGTGAGTGGATCCGCCCTGATGTTTCTTTCTATGTCTCTCTAAATCTCAAGTTTGCGGAGAAAGCCATCTCCCGAATCGAGTAATACCTGTCTTAGAATATATCTGGATATCTGATGGGACCTAGTTCATAAATGAACTCCAAATCCAAACTTCTTAGACAGTATCGATAACTGAACCTAATCAGTATCCAGCACCATGCCTCCCACAGTATCCTCTTGGACCACCTGTCCATAATACTGTCCCTCGTCAGAGGAAAAACTATAACTCTGACAATCACTCTGTCATCCATGTCACCTTTGAAGCCTGGAATGATAACCGTCTCCCGAAGGAGGCTGCCGTCATCAAATCTGTAGAACATGCACCTTATGTTCTAAAACTGCTTCCTTACGTTTCTTCAGGATTGGATTAATATAAACTTATCGCATCAAGTGCAAAAACTACTTCTGGTGTGGTACTTGATATCTTATGATTGACTCAATTGCCTAAGCAAGTAATCTGCTAATCATGCACATCCCTATCTCCTTTAGTCTCTAAGACACCTTTAGAGAGGATGACTCCATCACCTGCAGGTACACCACCATGCCAGGAGTCATCTATTCTAAATACCATTAGAATACTGTCAAAGTACCCATATTGGGAAATTACCCAAATCTAGATCTAAAACCATAGATCTAGTAACCAGAATGTCTAATATTATATCCATATTCTGTGTGAAGAAACAACTGTGTGACGACCACAGTACAACCGATCGTAGTATAGGAAATTTACTTCCTTCTCTGTGTATGTCATCCAAATACCAGGACATCACACCCTACTACCTTCTTAACAGATCCATCCCCTATTCTAATGAAGTCAAAGCCATGACTATCACATCAAAAATAGATGATCATATCTCCGCTATATCTGCTTAAGTCTATAAATAGACATAAGCTACTTGCCCACTATGCTTCCGCTGCTCCCACTGACTACGACAACCCTCTGGCAGAATAATATATACGTACACTTCTAAAGCTAGTTTAGAACGACGTTATGCTTATCCTCTTGCCGGGTCTCATAGTCTGGAACAACAGTAGTGTCAAGGCTGGGTAAACAAGAACCTCCTTGTCACCGTCCTTGAGCCTACCAGAGTACCTCTCGGGTGTCTGAGGTTACTCACCATATCTGCGGAGTGGCTATTGGAATGTCAAAACTGATTGAATATATAGGTCCTATTAAATTTTCCGTAATCGTTTGCGGTTCTGGAATCACTTCCAGTTCTACTATACTCCCACTACTGTTTTCTGAAAAAATCCATGTTACTAAAACTGTGGCGAGTCAAGAACAATATCACTATTGATCTTCTAGATGGTAGAAATGTCAACCCTCGTCAAAGCCAGGGTCAACCCACAAACTGCTATTACAGAAACGTGCCTTGAGTTATCCAGTGTCTGGTTTTAAGCATAAGCTGGACAACTCCCCTTACCTTAACATCGTTAAGATATGAACCATTCTATATCCAATATAGAAACAGAGGCACTAATTTAATTGGAACCAGATTCAAATCATGCAGCTGTCTCCAGTGCATATCAACTTAATGGAAAGAGGCTAATCAGCATTACTCAACTTAGGAATCCATCCAATTATGAGTAACCTGAAAGAGAAACAAGTTTCTCATAACCATTACTATTAACTGAATACCAATCACAAGTATCTACATCTTCGATCTCTTTGAAGAATCCCGATACTTGTGACACCTGGTTCTCTACTTTATTCTTATACCCACAACTTCTCAAAACTTAGACATTGCATTTCATCGAAACACTTGTCTAAAAACTAGAGAAGTTATAAGTAAACAGAACATAGTACGAGGACCTGCCCCTTTGTCCTGACGGACACTAGACAACATACAATACTCTGTATAAGTCCGCTGAGTTGAATAATTCATAACCTGTACAACGTAGGTTAAAAACTGTACCCAGGAGATTTCCTCAAATATCACCAATTACAACGAATTCCGATATAATGAGGATGATCACCTAATTCCCAATAACTTACTCCCACTCATCATCTGTAAAACTATACAGATATGCAAAATGAAACCTGGTAAATACATACCCTGGAGTAAGTATCTAATCGGGAAATCAGTTTTCTTTTAACAATGCACAGTGTAACTGAAACATGAAAATGTTTCGTAAGGGTATCTTGGTATTCCTAGTAATGCCTCTTCCATAATCCTATTCATGACTGTAACCGTATATTTCTTTGCCATCTCTCCAAATCCTTTTATTTGTCTTTAGTCGTTACCTTCTGTACACCATCGTTAGGCTAAATGGTTTTCTTCCTTCCCTACCATTCGGCACCAGCCTATGGTTTGGAAGAAGACTATCCAGTAAGCATAATAGGTGTACCCTCCTAATCCTAGGAGTACTCGTAACTTGAGAGAAGGTGATGATAAAAGACAACTGAATAATACATTATTCTATTTCTCCCGAACTGGGAAAAAGCAAAAGTGAAATAGGAGTGGCGATGAAGTACGCGGTTTGGTCGTGAATGATAACAGTCGCAATTTACTTTGCCCTCTTTCTAATCCTTTATTTTGCCTTTAGCTATTACCTTCTGTACACCCTACTTAGGCTAATTAGTTTTCTTCATTGCCTATCTTTCGGCACCTGCCTATGGTTTGGAAGAAGACTATCCAATAAGCGTAATAGGTGTACTCTCCTAAACTGAGGAGCCCTCGCAACCTGAGAGAAGGTGATAATAAAAGACAATTGTATAAACTAATTCTATTTCTCCTGAAGCTGGATCCATCCTCGAAGAAGTCCCTTCGAGTTCGTATATAACCATACGATGGATCTATCTAATGGAAGTGGATATCCGTAATAATACGGGGTGTTCTGAGAAATATAAAGGGTAAAAGAAGGAGCGGCAATGACTTATGTAACTAAGACAATCCAAAAGCCAGTATTTTAAGAAGGTTCGGTCAACTTGGTCACTGAGTCATAGTCTAGGGTCGGTCAAAGGTCGCTGCCAAAGAGAGAGAGAAAAGAAACATTCTGCGTGCACTCTAACCTAGATCAGAATGGTTATCAATTTATCTAATCAGGAAACCTCCCACTGTTATCTCAAATTCTCCTCCAAACCTGAAAGAAGAATTAGTCGGGATCACCCGAAGAGTAAACCAACTCATCAGTGAGAATCGAGATCCAACTATCATTGCATGATAACTTGATGGAAGCCACTCAAGTTATCACACTCCAGAAGGTATGCGCATGCCTGGCAAGTTTCCTGTATGTTTGAAACCCCCGATGTGATTTTTTTGCCCCATGCTCTTATGACCTTGACGAAAGCCAACAAATCATAAGTAACATGTCAAGTTCTGCCCGACATTGTCCAGGTTAATTTGAACCCACCCGTACATTCTCTTGACGGAAGCCAACAAGGTAATACGACTGTCCCAAACCAACACATCTATCTATGCTACAAATGAATACCCCAGCAACTACCAAGCACTATGCCTTGGCGAAAGTCAACAAACATAGCTTGAATACTACTGACCATCCATAAGATACGACGGAGGGCTAAGACTGGTTTTTGGCGAAAAACCTTTAACGTAATGAACTTGATCTCGTTGAAGGAACGTGATAGCTTTTTATAAAAATATAGTGGCGAAAACCTTTGCTAAAGAGGTCACTCCCGGTGAAGGGATCTCGGTTCTTTCCTCGTGGAATGAGGTGCAGGATATTCCAACTGAATATTGCTATGCAAAGCAACTTGTAATCGACAATATTAAAGTTATTACCCTGACGTAAACTTCTGCCGAAGGGGTCACTCCCGGTGAAGGGATCTCGGCCCTTGCCTCGTCGAATGAGGTGCAGGATATTCTAACCGAATTCCGCTATGCAAAATAAAAGTAAACATCTTTATAATAACACCTTTTAAAATTTGTTCCAACAACATCAAATATAGGTTTGTTTTATCCTTGCATTGATAAGAATCAATGCAGTCCCATCATTCAATCACACCAGAAAAGAACGAAAATAACATGTACGTATATGCCATCCGCATTCGCCACTGGGTCCCGTCATCACCCGTTAGGTTACTTAACTAACGACAGAGCGGGGGCTGGACTAGCGCGGGTGTAAAACATATACAACATCTAATAGTATATATACCAATATACAATAATCGCTCCAGGCGTGATAATATGCAACATTACAGAAAAGTAATAAGCATCATAGAATAATACAGATAATCTGGGATCCCCGGGTTTCACAGAGCCGCTACTGAAACCCGACGTTCCCCTGGTCGTGTGGATAGCCTGTGCAATGTAACCTAGACCCCTACGGGTGCGGCATGTTACTCGCCAAAACCTGAAGCGAGGTAGTCCCCCACAACATAGTGAATGGAACACCCGGCACTTCACAGAATCCGGTAACTCGAGCACCCCTCCTTGGGCCAACCTGTACCCCCTACGAGTGCGGCGAACAGTCTGCCAATTCTAGAGTGAGGCCCCTCTGCCTTTCAAAGCCAAGAGATACGGACCCGTTGCCTTCCAGAAACCGGCTATCCGTGCACCCCTTCGCGGGATAAACCTAGTACAGAAATAAAAATATGTACAACGGGTACATCGACCTCAACCTGGTCGTTCCCCAAAAGAATATTATACAACAGGCAGTGACGGCAGTCCACATGTTGGACGCTCGCCACGCAATGTCAAATGTATAAATAAATCCAAACTGCACTATCATTGCACCCTACTATCCACCACGACAAATCCGCAACATTACAGCACAACACAGAACATCAACGCGAATGTCACGTTCGCAAACCCGTCTAAAAGAACTATAGCAATCAAACGCGGTTTACCGATCAAATGACATTCCCGGTCGGAGATATAATGTAAATACTGCATACTAACAAATTTAAAATTTCGATCGACTAAATTTCCCGAAGTGGGCCCCACAAACATCTGGTGTACAGTAACAAAATCTGGGCCTAAACAAATATTACCAAAAGCCACAATTTCCAGTAAAAAACTCACTGGAAAATTTTGAGTCACTGTTCCCACATAATGGCCGCGATTCCGCGGTCAAACCCATGCGTTGACCGCGGATCCGCGGCTCTATTGTGGGATCACGTGATCAAATTTTTCCCGTGTTCTTAGAAACGCCTGCTTGAATTTCTGTGATATGTAAAATTAATTTTCGACACTGTTTAAAATCGACAGAAACTATAGCACTTGAAAATTGTGTTTTTCGAAATTCGGTTCGATCGATATTTTAAACGCATTAGCACAAATTAGTATAGCTTAATGGTGAGGCTCTGATACCACTGTAAGTCCATGGTAGCGCCCCGGCCGTCTAACAGACGCCAAATGCGGAACAAAAACTTTTTACAACTGGCGCTATCGTATACCGTAACCCGGATCTGCCATTAAAGCTAAACTAACAAACTACAAAATGGGTAGAAATGTTATACCGAATGATCTGAGTCCTTCGGTCTTCAACCATCAACCCACGCTTGTTGCGGCTGCTCCGATCTCCTGAATCTCCAGTCTTCTCGTCCAGGTGGCACCACGTCGACGGATCTTTAAACGGGCTCCCGCCTCTGAACCGAGGCAACTCGATCGTCAAGTTTGCTAAAAGAGATGACCAAGATGAAGTAGAGAATGAGTAGAACACTTTGTCTCGTTACGTCCAAAGTCACGGACGAACGGTTATGGAAGTTGCCTTTTGGATCGGGTGAAATGAGAAAGAGGCTATCTAATTTTCATGAACCCGAATCTATCATAATCTTTTTTTTTAGTGAACAACAACCATGTGCCAAGAGAGGGGGGAAGGCCGGCCACTTATAAAGGGGAGGGAGGTGAATGTAGGAGGGGGAAGGTGACCACAAACCAAGTTTATCAAGAAGAAAAAATATCTTAGTGTGAACACAAAGAAATATCTAGTGTGAACACAAAGTATGAACATAATAAATGCACCATTAATGAACAAGTGAGTCACAAGCCTAATCACCTCTTCTAGAACCTTCTAGAAGCATCCATACTTATCCAAAGAAAAGTTAAATCTGTCTTTAACCGAATGTTAAAATACGGTTGATAGAAAACTGGAAACTGACAACTTCCAAAAGTGATCCTGAAACGAATTTCAGGATAACCCCGTATCAGTATAAATATACCCGCATTTGTATTACGACCGAATACAAATGCAACGGAGACAAAGATATTATATCTACACAGTATAATACTGGGTTCCGGCTTAAACCAAAGCCTACCAGTATTATCTGCCCGAAAAATGACACGTGCGAAAATGCACGTGCATTTTCCGAACCTTGCCATATCACCATACGGCCTCTACAACGTTTTGCCCGAACTTGGGAAAGTGTCTGTGGGGGACTCTAATGACTCATCAACACACTGCCACTGGGTATAACCACTAGCACGTCAGAGGTACAAGCTGTACGTAACGGTTTGCCTATGTATTGATTAGAAGGGAAGCTGACGAGCGAACTCATCCATCAACCCTACTGAGCCTGACAGTGACAATGTATATACAGTCCGGTCCATTCGTCTAAAGAGTATCGCATATCGAGTCTAGGGGGTGGATAAAGTCAGACCCCTAATAACGCGATAAATCGTGTCGGCATGAAGCCCATCACCACCTGAGAAACTACTGATCCAAATTAATAATTCTCCACTACCTCGGCCGAGGATTCCTAGTGATGGCCACCCGTGCACTGCGTGACATCAACCCCTAATACCGGGAGAGACGAATCCCCGACGATCCGCCCACTTGCCTCCAATGTGGCTCGGGACTGTACCCAACTAAAACCTGTTTTCACAACTCCTTTGAGCGTGGTAGGGTAGTAATCTAAGCACAGTAGGAACTCACATGAGACGAATGACGATCTCAGGTCGATGAACTAACCTGTACACATGTCACCAGGGAATTGCTATCTGACGATATGTATAATACCAACTAGCAGATTCCCGGCGAGTCCTGTCCGGTGTACTCATAACCCAGTGAGCACCTATATACATCTTAGGTGATCAAACTGACACCAGTGGCTTGTGAGACCGGCCACCGCCCCTCGTCGGGGTCTCGACTGTATACACTAGTCTACTCTGGAGTATCGATGCCCTGTTTTGAAACTCCCACGACTAGGGACACATTAAGGATGTGTTTACAGACCCTAGCTCCCACGTATATGATCGCCATCATACTGCTGGTAGTCAAGCAAGAATCCTATGGGCTCTATCATCATGCAATAGTGAACTAAAGCATGTATACGATGATAAAGACAAACCAGATAGCATACTATCATCTCGAGCAAGACTGTCATATCGGTATAGGTCCTGCCTCAATCATTGCAATCACGTACCTGCGATCCAATAATTGACTTTGAGGGCACTATCTCCAACATAGATCTCAGCAACCATGGCCAGGGATTTCCTGTTATGGCTAATCAAGCATAGCGCAACATCAACCTCCAATACCGGGAGAGACGAAATCCCCTCCTATCGCTCATTGCCTCCATATGACACGGGACTGTACCTAAAAACCACCGTTTTGCACGATCTCTTGAACGTGGTAAGGTGGAAATCAAAGCACAGTGGGAATCACACATGACTCTATGACAAACTCGGGTCGACAAACTAACCTATACCGGTGTCACCAGAGAATTGCTATCTGACTATAGGTATAATACCATCTAGGAGTTCTCGGTGAGTCTGTTCAGTGTACCCAGTCTCCACTGAGCACCCGTATACCATCTCTGATGTCAAACACCAATGGATATGGGTTCATCCATCGCTCGTCACATGGGTCGAGAAGCGTATACGCTAGTCTACACTGGAATATCGATGCCCCGTCTCGATACTCTCACGACTAGGCATAGTTGAAGGATGTACTTACCAACTACCACTGCCCCACTATTATTATCTGCATCATAATTCTGGTAGTCAAGTACTCATCCTAAAGGCTTTATCAACATATAATAGAGAGACAATAAGTGTACATATTAAGATAAAGAGCAACCAGTTAGCATACTATCATGTCGAGCAAGAAAGTCCTCCCTATATACGTCCAAGCATCCACTATAATATATATCATATGTACAATAATGGCCTCTAGGGCATAAATATAACTAACATATATGGAGTGCTAAGTACTCTTTATGGCACCCACGTGCGAAGCACGTGAGGCGCTAGCCGCTGAATGATGAGTGTCAAGCACTTTTATGTTCTGCGGCGCCCATATGAGAGTCACGTGGGACGCTGGGCGCCACACCACTAAGTGCTAAGCACTCTTTATTTTGTAGCGCCCATGTGAGGGACACGTAAGGCGCTGGGTGCTGAGCACCAGCCACTGAGTGCTAAGCACTCCTTATTTTGTAGCACCAACGTGAGGGGCACGTGAGGCGCTCGGTGCTGAGCGCCAGCAACCGAGTGCTAAGCACTCCTTATTTTGTAGCATCCATGTGAGGGGCACATGAGGCGCTGGGCGCTGAGCGCCAGCCACCGAGTGCTTAGCACTCCTTATTTTGTAGCGCCCACGTGAGGGGCACGTAAGGCGCTGGACGCTAATTCTTCGGTGTATATTTTGTTCTGATGAGTTCAATTTCCTTCTTCTTTTCTGAATCTTTGATTTCTAAGAACAAGTTCGTCCCAATGAGAATTAAATTCTCAACTTGTGGGAGACTTGTCTCGTGGATCTTAGATCCAGAGAAAGAACTAAATTCTTCTTTTTAAAAGGGTTAAACCCTTCAATAGATAAACGAGATGTTTTGATATCTTTTTTAAATTTACCTAGAGTTTTTTTCTCTGAGAAGAGAGATCTTCTTCTTTCTTCTTTTTTGAAGCTTTCTGCTTTGTTTTTTCAAAGCTTACGGGGGGGGGGGGGGTTCCTCTGTGGTAGACTTGAAGTCTTGGGTTCTTTATATAGTACAGGCAAGTTTGTTGATTAGTTGAAGAAATCACTCATTGAGAGATCCTAATTGATTTGGGGATTTTTTCCACCGTTGGATCTTTCATCCAAGGACTTCTGTTTTACAGAAGGTATTTTTCTTGATTTTAACAAGATTAGGGAAATATTTTCCCATACAGAATTTATTCTGTAGATCGGTGATTCATTAATCACCATTGGATTTTTAATCCAACGGTACTCTCTTTTATAAAGAGTAATTTTTCTTATTTAGAAAGATTTGAGGAATATTTCCCCAACCGAATTTAGTTCTGCAATCTGATGATTCATCATCTCCATTGGATCTTTGATCCAACCGCTCTGTTTAACAGAGAGTAGAATTTAATTCTATTAAGCACCGGCGTTCATATGCTGTGCACGTGCGGCGCCAATAAGAGTTTTTAACTCTGGCGCTGGCGCCCTCGTAGCAGGCACGCGAGGCGCTGCCTCTTGAGTTTTGAACAGAGATTTACTCTTTTAAGGGTTTTTAACTCTGGCGCTGGCGCCCTCATAGCAGGCACGTAAGGCGCTGCCTCTTGAGTTTTGAACAGAGCTTTGTTCTTTTAAGAGTTTTTAACTCTGGCGTTAGCGCCCTCGTGGCAGACACGTGAGGCACTGCCACTTGAGTTTTGAACAGGGCTTTGCTCTTTTATTGGGGAAACAAATGCCCTCTACTGCTGCGCTCACGTGGATCACACGTGAGTGCATCGGTGGCATTTTTTCTACCGTTAGATCTTCTTGGAAGTGAAACCGTCTTCCTGTGCCTATAAGTAGGGCCTTTGGCCTTTGAGATGACTGTTGTTCATCTTCCCTAAACTTCTTCTTTCTGAGAATATAATTCTCTTTCCAGAGCTTAGATCTCTGCCCAAGGAAACTCTTTTAGACTTAGAACTTTGCCAAAAACTTGGTAAGGATTATGATCGAACCCATTAACAGAGCTTTGCTCTTCTTAGATCGTAGATCTTAAAAACATGTTTTAGGGTTTTTTAACCAGTTAATCAGAGCTTTACTCATCTTTCGTAAAGAACTCTTAGAGTTTTTAGGATTTTTTTTGCAGATCTTAAAGATCTTGGGGTTTTACCCTGTCAAAAAGCTTTGCTTTTGAGGGTTCTGGTATATTACCCCATTGTTTTACAGAGTACGGCTCTAAGAAATTTTAGGGAATTTTATTCCCCTCTTAATTTTCCTGAAAGATGTGAAATTTGTTTGCAGAGCACAGCTCTCGAGAGAGTTTAACTCCTTACTCCAATGATATTTCTCATTAAATGAGATTCCTTTTAGGATTCTATTCTTAATGAGTGACTGGTCCATCAATAATGGGGCATTACCTTAACTTTGTGGGCCCCCTTGTCCCTTTCTTTTGCACTGCATTGCAGTACAAAATTTTTAAGTATCAAAGAGCGTTAAAGTTCTGAACATAACGTCAATAGCTGAACTTCTCCTTTTGTGCAGGTGCTATGACTTTCGACTCTTCCTTCCCTTTTGTACGTTCAGAGAGTGCCTTTACTGACGCGCCCGTGGATCGAGAAGTCTTTGGGCTTATTAAAGATCATTACCCGAAGAAGAAATCTCTTCACCTGTGGGGGTCGTGGTATAATGAGATTATCCGGGGTCGGCGCGGTTTTTCTTGTGCAGCGCCCTCATAGCCAATTTCAGCGATTCATTAAGCTGATTCGCATCAAGTGACTTATACCGTAGAAGAGGTCAACTGGACCTCGGAGGGTCGCCTTCAGCCCTCTATGGCATCAATACCCATACAACCATCGATGGCTTTAGACATTTTGGGGCGGCTCATATGCCAAGGCGAGTCACGCCCTTGGGGGCAAGTTTATATGATAGGATTGACTCCTCTCCATTCAACCGGCTACTTGCAGTGTGCTCGGTATATCCTGTCGGCCAAGAAGTCGTTGCTGCTGAAGCTTGGGCTGTATCCTGCAATCTATGCATCCCCTTTTCAATATCCTGTGCCTCATATGTGGTGGGTCAAGGCTTTTCTGGAACAGTAGAACATCCTAACCCACACATTTCTTCTATCAGACTGGGAGGTCTCAATTTCCTTGGAGGAGTATACGAAAATTTTCGTTTTACCCGTCAGAGGGGAACATTACGGGAAGATACTTCCCCCTGATGAGTATATCTTTGCCACCAAATCAGTTGTGATGGGACTTCCTCCAGAGAATGCCGTTCAACATCGGTTCTCGAGCCTAATCAAGGTGTTGAACAGTTATGAGAGTTTGTTCTTAGAGTCTGGAGGGCACGTAATCGGCTTTGTAGATTTCATCGCCCGCTTTCTTCGCCCAGAAGCCTTGCCAAAACAAGCTGCGAAATTCGCCAAGCTTGACGCCCCGTTCGGTTTTCGTTTGGATAACTTGCCGACGACAGAGGCGAAATTAAATAATTTCTTCATTCCAGATGTTCCGTTCATCCCTTTTGCAGAGCTCGCTGCTCCAGACGTCGACGAAGATACGTTCTTTCTGGGGTTCATCGGCCTGTAGTTGAATTGGTTTGTGCTTCTGACGCATCCAAGCTATATGAGGCCATCTGTCTTTTATCCGGCCTACCGCTTGATCGCAGGGACGCGTGTGGCCGTTGAGATCGCTGGGCTGGCTCATCTATATCATGGCCTGAGCTTAGCAGCAGACACTACTCAGCCGGGGGTAAAGCCCGTACATCTTCCGTTGCACTACTTCACATCGTGGATCGATATGCATGTGCTCGGTGCTTTCGGTGTTCACAAACGACCCCGCTTCTACGACAGCTACAACTTTCCTCGGGTCATGTATCTGGTTGACGCTTCTGTGTCAGACCCGTCGTAGCGAGAGGCTCGGTGACTGGTCCTCTGCCTGCGCATAGTTAGGGACAGCATGGCCTTTGTCTATATATTCTTGACTATTGGCAAGGAATCTACTAAAGTGGTGCAACCGTGACGTGGCTTCCACGTTGAGGGCTCGGAAAATCTTGCACCTGTATTCCATCAGGCCGGTTTTTTTAGTATTTAGATAGAGCGTCTTGGTATTGTTTATGAGGTACTACCCGCACCGCTTTGCTCAAAAATTGGGTTATAATCAGGGTGTTCCTCTCGAGGCATTTTTAGCCAAGCCGGCTTTTACAGAGGAGGGTATTCACAGCGCGCTGCACCACTTTATGTGATTAAATACGGGGTCACATTTTCTCATTAGCGAGCCGAGCTATGTGCCGAAAGCTTCGAACGCTTATGTAGCGTAGTACCGGCAAGCGATGGGTGCTGTTAACAGGGAAGAAAGGCGGCTATTGCTCGATCACAAGGATGTAGTCCCCGCTGGTAATCCATCGGTCTCTTTAAAGCAACGGACTGCCGTTCGTCCCTCCTTAAGAGAAGATATTACGACTGTGGTCCCACGAGCTTTCACTGAGAAGCTTCAATCGGGTGTTCCCGCAACTGCGGTAGCCATGGCGTCCCCGGAATCTGGCGTTGGTTCGAAAATCAGGACCCGCCGCCCGAAGGTGCCTGTCAAGCGAAAGCTCTTAGCATTGGCTGTTGGTGTCTGCTCGCAGAAAAAGAAGAAGTCTTTATTCTCTGCCGATGTCGTATTCGGCCAGGAGCTCCATGCTCCCTACAGTGAGGGCTTGTGCGAATACGGCACCAATGAAGGTTTGTTCAACACGCCTGCGACCGATACTGATCTACAGGCTGCCCTCACAGCTTCCGAGCGACTGGCTCGTAAGGAAGCGGCATTGATCTCTATAGCGGAGTCAGGTATACTTCTGTTATATTCTTCTGCACCTATCCCTTCTCTCTTTATTATGCTTCTATTAACGCCTTCTTCTTCAACAGGTATTTCTGCCGAAGAGGCTCTCACGGCTTCCCTCAGGACGTTCGAGGAGGAAGAGAGGCTCCACGCTTCTTTAGGCCTTGGTATAATTCGCTTCATTATGCCTTTACTCTTTTTTATTCATGATCCGACCCTTCTTTTTGCCCTATTGCAGGAACTACCGCAACTCAGGTCGTTCCAAGTGTAATGCCAATCACAAGTGGCGATGTAGCAAAGTTTCTAGAGCCAGCGACTATGGCCAAGCCCATCCCAAAGTCACCATAGGAGGCGTTGCTGAAGTAGCCGATGATGGACGCCGTAGCGGCTCCGGAGGCAGAGCTCGGTTCGGACGACGACGTCCCCCTATCGGAAGTCTTAAGGAGATCGGTTCTCACTGCTCAGACTGAGAGGAAGCACAGGAAGCACGCAACGAGGGAACGCGATGCTATGTTGGCCGCAGGTGCAAGATCAAGCGGTTTTCCACCTGCTGACATTCCTTCGGCGGATGTTCTTTCTTCCCTATCTACTGCCCATAGACAGGTTGCACGTGCAGCTCGGGAAGAAACTGAAAAGCTACTTCAAGGTAACGTAACACCCAATCCTTTATTAGAACTTGGTCCTCAAATTCTGACATACGTATTTTCTTTTAAGCAGGGCCGAGTCCTGACGATGGTATGACAGGTGAAATGCCGATGATTACAGAGCCCAAAGTGGCCACTCTTTCTCGGGAATCTGGGACTGTCCAGACTGCTGCTTTGTCCTTGTGGCTCCTTGGTATCGGCGGGTGTTGCAAGCATTTCGACGGCCCTCGTCGTGTCAGGGGATGAAGCTATGGGTGCAAAATCTATTCCCCTGAGAGAGAGTGAGGAAGCCGTTACACTTGGTGACACTTCCAGCGTGGTTTCGGGCCCTGATCTATTAGGTAGTGGTTGGGTTGTTGTTTTTGAGTTTTTCAATCCTGTTAAGCCCATCTAATAATATTTCGTTTGTCTTGAGCATAGGCACGGTAAACCCTGAAGCTGCGTCGGTTGAAAAAGTGCCGCCGAATGCCACTTTGACGGTCGTTGTCCCTTTGCTTTCTTCTGCGCCTCCTCAAATCTTGGAAGGTATGTGTTTCTCACTTATTTACTTCACTGTGGATACAACCTACTTGTATTGACTGTATATTGTTGCGACTCTGCAGGAGTACTTTTTGACCATTTATACCAGGTGTTAAACCCGCATTTTTCCTTTCAGTCGGAAATCGTTCCACCTTCTGGTATTGGTCAGTATATTCTTCATCTGATGTTTCTCCCTTTTTTATGAGTAGACTTATTATTTCTAAGCCTTCCTTCTATTGACTACAGTATCACGGATCGGAGGAGGAAGCGAAAGAATAGCCACGCCTCCGGTACTCCCTATTCTGCCACCTGCAACAGCCAGCACGATAGATTCCATCCCTCAGGTGTTTTCTTTGTCTTCCGAGTCAAAATTTGACCGTAATTCATTTTGCAGCGATTACACTGGCTCCAGCTCCTTTTGAGTCTCATATTCCCATGCCTGCGGGGCCCTTCGCTAAACGTACATCTTCCAGGGACACAGCGAATAGCCGGCGAATGTTAAGCGAGTTTATCGAAGATCTCAATGCCGAGGCCCTCACTTCTGGTACAGATTTTGCCGACGAAGTCAATCCAATGCTGGCGACACTCGTGAACTTCCATAATGAAGATCTTGTCGGTTCTTGGGTTGATTATTGCAGGAAGATCGAGGCTTGCCTGCACGAGATTGAGCTTAAGCGTCTCGCTCCTGATGTGTTGGCCTCGAACTCTCAGTGGGCTACATAGGTCAAGCAAATTGTCCCTTTCATTCGCTATTTTGAACAAGAGGCGGCCCTGAGACGAAAGGAACATGAGGCGGCTTTCGGCGAATCCGTCCAATTGCATGCCCAGGTTGAAGCGAATGCTGCGCAGCTAAAAGCTATCTTCGACAACCTCTAACGATATATTTCGGATGGGTTAACGCTAATGCAGAAGCTTAACTTCACCGAGCGAGTCACGCAGGACTGCGAAGTTGCTAAGCAAGAAATCGATGAAAAGGTTTCATCCTGTTTGCAACAACAGATTCAAATCGAAGCGGAGTTGGCCGCTGTAGCAAAACACGAGAAGAAATTGAGGGGAGCGCGCGAGCGGCTTGTCAGTTTGTTGAAGACGCCTCCTCCTTAATAATTGTCATTGTACCCCCTTTCTTGTACTGGTTGTAAACTTCTAATTCATAAATAACATGTATTCATTTTGATTCCTTTATGAAATGTATCTTGTAGTCCCTTAAATTCATGAATAAAAGACATATTTTATTTCATACTGGCATTTCTCTTTTCTTCGATGTCTTGATCTGGTGTGAAGTAGTTTATTTACTCATTTCGGAGTTTGTAGTTTATTCACTCATCCCGGAGTCTCTAGTTTATCGACTCATTTCGGAGTTTGTAGTTTACCTTCCTTGGGCTTGTAGGCAAACTTGTCCTAACATTATAGTTAACCCCTACTCTTTACGATAGAGGTCCGTTAGGGTCTGTGGTACTGGGGTTTTTATCCGTCGTACCGTCGCGTTGGCTGATGCATTTCGTGATATGCAGAGTTTACGCTGCTGTTCGAGTAGCGACTGTCATGTCTCTGATCCCTTCGGGGGCTGAACAAGACGACTTCAAGTAATCTCCTTAGGTCATATTATTGTCGGAAGAGCAAACGTTAGGAATTTTCCATAACGCTTTTTACTTGAGGTTAGGCTCAGTTTGGGAGCCTCGATGAGTCATAACCACTCCGCGCTGGTGTGGGATGATCTCCGATAGTCTTTCACGTTTTATTTGAGTTGCCGTCAAGACCCCGAAGCTAGGAATTTAGCCTTCGCTTCCTTTGTTGACACCGCGTCTGCTGTAATGAGACGAATGTCGAGGTGATCTCTAGGTTGTTTGTGAACCATCGAGGCTTGGAACTAGGGACTTTGCTGTGGCTCCACTTTGTTGACGTTGCATCTGCTGTAACGAGACGAATGTCGAGGTGGTCTCTCGGTTTTCTATGAACTGTCAAGATTTGTAACTAGGGACTTTGCCATGGCTCCGTTTTGTTGACCCTGGGGTCGCTTGTTGACGTCGTGTCTGCATCCTGTTGGAGTGAGAAGAAACGCCGTTGTTGATCTCTAGGCTGTCTATGAACCGTCGAGATTTGAAACTAGGGACTTTGCCATGGCTCCGCTTTGTTGACGTCGGGGTCGCTTGTTTACGTCGCTTCTGCATCTTGTTGGAGTGAGAAAAAATGTCGTTGTTGATCTCTAGGCTTTCTGTGAACCGTAGAGATTTAGAACTAGGGACTTTGCCATGGCTCCGTTTTGTTGACGTTGCGTCTGCTGTAATGAGATGAATGTCGAGATGGTCTTTAGGTTGTCTGTGAACCGTTGAGATTTGGAACTAGGCACTTTTCCATGGCTTCGTTTTGTTGACACTGCGTATGTTGTAACGAGACGAATGTCGAGATGGTCTCTAGGTTGTCTGTGAACTGTCAAGATTTGGAACTAGGGACTTTGCCATGGGTCCATTTTGTTGACTTCGCGTCTGCATCCCTGTTGAAGTGAGAAGAAACGCCTTTGTTGATCTCTAGGCCATAGATGTTGCCGTCGAGATCTGGCTTTCTTTCTGATGGAGCCTTGTGGGAAAATGTGGTTCCCTTTTCATTTGTGTCCATGGATTGTATATAGAGGTCGATGTGGACTCACCTGTAGTGCAAAAGTTTCATTTTCATTCATTTTTTTAATTTCTTTCCGCGACGCTCTATCATTTCAGCTTTTTATATTACGAAAGTTGCGATTGCCCAATCATTTCGGCTTTTTATCGCCGTGCCCAATCATTTCAGCTATTTTTTCTTTTTACTCACTACTTTTTATTGCGAGTTGCCCAAACATTTTGGCTGTTTTTATAAGCATATTTTTTGCTCGCTGATTTTTATTGCAAGTTGCCCCATCATTTCGGCTATTTTTATATGCATATTTTTTACTCGTTGATTTTTATTACGAGTATGGAACTTAAGATTTGATACAAATTTTAGCATCAGCATCGCTGCGACTGGAATATTGCCAGGAGCGATTCATTATTTGCCGTGAAAGGCCTTGGAATTTGATAGTGATTTAGGCATCAATATCACTACAACTGGGATATTGCCAGGAGCGAATCATCATTTGTCTTTGTCGATTTGAACAAAGGTGGCTTAGCAAACAGGGTTAGGATCCTGTCGACTAAGGCTTTATGACTTTATGAGCCGTAGGGGTCTCATAAAGGTATTTCTCCTACGAGTCGTGAGGATCTCGTAGGTGTATGTTCCCCTTAGAAGTCGTGAGGGCTTCTAAGTGGTGTTCTCTCTTATAAGTCGTAAGGATATCATAAGAGTAATTTCTCCTTGTAAGTCAAGATGACTTATAAGTGTCGCTCACCATATGAGGACATTCCTCGTGATTGGTGGAACTTGTTAGGGGAAACATTTATTTGTGCCCATGGATTGTATACAAAGGTCAATATTGGACCGCCTGTAGGGCAACTTGGGGAGTATGACGGCTTAAGGATAGGTTTGGATCCTTGTAATTTAAGACTTTGAAGTCTATGAGCCGTGAGGACCTCACAGGGGGGGTTCTCCTTACGAGTCGAGAGGATCTCGTATGTGAAAATTTTACGAGAGTGCGCCCTTTCGGGTTTTCACAAGCTCGCCGGTAGCCCTGCTGTTTTTACTCACGGCGCCCTTTCGGGGTTTCATCCGTGCCCATTTCTCTTGTGGACGTACCGTTTTTATACCCCCTCCGTTTGTCAATGGAACTTAGGGGGGACTTTGCCACCGGGATAGCTGTGTAGCCAGCGGGACTTGAGTTGCAGTCTTTGCCATTGGTACTTGTGGACTTGAATTCCATTATCACCGTGTTTGAGGCGACGTATTAGTTTAAGGACATTATGGTCCATTGTTAGTTTAGGGACATCTCGGTCCAGGGCCAGCTTCGAGGCGAAGTTTTTTCCGGATACTACTTATAGAGTCTTGACTCAGGAAGACAGCGAGCGGACACGAGCGTCGTCATCTATCATTAACCTGAGTCGTGACTTGCCAAGTGTAGTATTTCTTAAGGAACCGGCCATTTATTGGCCGGAAGGGTCTTTCGTCATGCATATCCATGAGCAAGTAGGCCCCACCTTGGTAGACCCTGTTTATGATGTACAGACCCTCATAGTTTGGCTCGAATTTCCCCCGTTTTGCACGGTTGGGGATCATAGGTCTTTTTACGACTAGCACAAGTTCGCCTTGGCAGAAAGTTCTCGGTCTGGTTAGACTTTCGTATGAGCGCGTCATCCTTGCTTTGTAAGCTTTCAGGTTTTGCTGCACCATAAGACGAGTTTCATTGAGGGCATCGAGCTCCTCAAGCCGAAGATGGGCATTTTCTTCATCCGTCAGCTCATATCGAACTGCCACTCATAGAGAGGGTAGCTCTATCTCCAAGGGAAATACCGCTTCCGTGCCGAATACCAACGCGAATGGCGTTGTATTCGTGGCCGTTTTGAACGTGGTTCGATACGCCCAGAGAGCGTCATGCAGTCTCTCATGCCAGTCTTTTTTTGTTTCTGGACACCGTTTTCTTTATGATCTTCGTCAAGGTCTTGTTGAAAGCCTCAGCTAGACCGTTAGCTTGGGAATTATAGACCGAAGAGTATCTCCAGTCTATATTATGCTGCTGTGCGAAACGGCTGATCTTATGGCTACTGTAGCCTGGCCCATTATCCGAGATGATCCGTCGTGGAGTGCCGAATCGGTAAATGACATGTGTCCTGAAGAAATGGAGGATGTTCTCTGTCTTCACTTCCCTTAGAGGTACTGCCTCAGCCCACTTAGAGAAGTAATCGGTCGTTGCCAGTATGAACCGATGTTCTTTGGATGATGCTGGTTCGATGGGCCCGATTATATCGGTTCCGCACATTTCGAACAACCAGCTGGCTATCGTTGGGTGTAGCGGATTTGGATGTTGGTGGATGAAGTCCCCATGAATTTAGCACGAGTGACACTGCTTTGCATATTCGAGGCAGTCCTGAATCATCGTGGGCCAGTAGTAACCCATTCTATTGATCTTCAGCTTCATCTTTGGCCCGGCTTGATAAGAACTGTAGAGTCCGTCGTGGGTTTCTTGGACGACTCTCCTTGCTTCTCTCTGGTCCTATGCACCTAAGCTACAAACTTTCGAACGATCTCTTATATAGAGTATCATTGACGAAGGCAAAAGACAGAGCTCGTTTAATGAGCTGATGTCTTAAAGATGCGTTTTCGGGCATTCGATGGGATTTGAAGTAGTCTATAAAGACTTCTCTCCAATCCTTAGCCTCTTCTTCCTCCTCTAATTGGAAGGTCGCTTGTTTAGTCGCTTCCTTTCTTTCAGACAACTTCGGAGGTATTTTCGCTGGCGCGAGAATCTGGCGGCTTTGCAAAATGATCCTTATGTCATAAGGTTTTCGTCGGCCAGTTCTTTAGCGAGCTTGGCTAACGCATCCTCCTTGCTATTTTCTGCCCGCGATATGCTTTCCAGGATGTAGGAGGGAATTTGAGTCAGCAGTTGCTACACTCTTTCGCCATATTTTACCAAGTCTGGTTTACACGTCTGATAGTCGCCATTTACTTGGCTAACAACTAGCTGGGAGTCTCCATATATGAGGAGATCTTCGATTCCCATGTCGACAACAATCTCAAGACCCACTATCAAAGCTTCATATTCAGCCTCGTTGTATGTCCTTGGTTCTGTTAAGGAAAGGGCGAAACGCATTATCCCTCCTTGCGGAGTCACGAAGATAAGGCCCACCCCAACTTTGATTATGGGGGTGCTTTGCTTTCGCTTCTTCAAGGAAGATGCTCTGTCGAAGTATAGTTCCCATCGGGCATTATTTCCTTCCTTCTCCCCTTCAATTGCGTTGAGCGCATGTTCATCTGGTAATTCGCAATTTAAGAGAGAGTCGGCTGGTATCGGATGCTCGGCGAGAAAGTCGGCGATGGCCTGGCCTTTCACTGCCTTGATGGGTCAATATGTTATCGAGAATTCCATCAAGAGGAGGCCCATTTTGCGAGCCTTCCTGTTAGTATGGCCTTTGACATCAGATATTTGAGAGGATCCACCTTCGATATGAGATGGACCTCATGTGCCAAGGAATAATGTCGAAGCTTCGTTATCGCGAAGATCAGTGCCAGGCAATATTTTTCAATGGGGGAGTAGTTGTTTTCTGCCCCCGGAAGAACTCAACTTATATAGTAGAGAGCTCTCTCCTTCCTTTGGTCATTTTCCTGTGCCCATAGCGCGTCTAAAGAACCTTTAAGGGCTGTTGTGTACAGGATAAGGGGCTTTCTCCTGACCGGAGCTGTCAGTACCGGAGGGTTTTGCAGATATTGTTTGATTTCATCCAGTGCACTTTGGCATTTATGATCCCAAATGAATGGGGTCCTCTTCTTCATTAGATGGCTGTAGGGACGGCATTTTCCGGAGAGGTTAGCTATGAACCGTCGGATATATGCGAGCTTTCCTTGGAGAGACCACAATTGTTTGAGAGTTCTTGGCGTGGGCATTTCTATAATCGCCTTGATCTTTGATGGGTCTATTTCGATGCCTCGGTGTCGTACGATGAATCCCAGGAATTTTCCTGAAGAGACTCCAAATGCGCATTTCAGAGGGTTCATCTTCAGATTATACTTCCGAAGATACTGGAACACTATTTTCAAATGCTCCCAGTGTTCCTTGTACGATTTTCTTTTCACCACGAGGTCGTCGTTATAACATTCAACAATCTTGTGTATGAGTTCATCGAAGATTTTCGTCATGACCCTCTGGTAGGTAGCGCCAGCGTTCTTCAGACCGAAGGGCATCACTTTATAGCAGAATATGCCCAGCGGAGTCCGAAAGGCGGTATGCTTTTGGTCTTCAGGATGCATCTTTATTTGATTATACCCTGAAGATCCATCCATGAAGGAGAAGACCTCATGGGTGGATGTGTTATCGATCATCAGCTCAGTAACAGGCACTAGGAAGTCATCCTTCGGACAAGCCTTGTTGAGGTTCCGAAAGTCCACGCAGATGCGCACTGTCCCATTTTTCTTCATCACTGGAACAATATTGGCGATCCAGTCAGGATATTAAACTTCTTGGATGAAGCCAGAGTCAATTAGTTTCTTGACTTCGGCGTTGATACTCGTCTCGAGCTCGAGCCGCATTCTTCTTGGCGTCTGTTTGATTGGCTTGACGTCCGGCGATATCGCCAGTTTATGCACCGCTATTTCTGGATCTAGTCTTGACATCTCGGAATAGTTCCATATGAATCAGTCTTTATACTGCATAAGCACTTCCTTAAGTGTGTCCACCTGTGTTTTAGACAATAGCTCACTAAAGAACGTTGGCCTTGGATCATTTTCCATCCCTAAGTCAGTTTTTCTTAAGTTGTCTGCCGTGGTGTGTATCCCATCTTCTAGCTCTTTTGGCGCCGGTGGAAACTCTGAGATCACCTTTTCCTCGTCCTCATTTACGAAGCACTTGAAAAAGTCATCTATATTCTCGTTCTCTCCGTCCTTCGAGAGTATTATCATGTGGCAGGTACGAGTTCGTTTCCAAGCTCGATGTTGATCTGGACTTACCCTCGCAATATATGTCGCTTTTGGCTCATGCTTTCGTGGTGGGGTTACCCTCCAATTGTCGGATAGAGCAAACCTGCCTTACTGATACTGGTCTTTGACCCAGTCTTTGAAGGTGAAGCAGTCTTCAAAAGAATGTCCTACTGCTCGGTAGTAGGAGCAATAAGTTGGGTGATGGATCTCGTTTATTTTTTCGGGGTGCCGAGACTCTGGGAGCGTCATCATTTGATGGGAGCATCATCATTTGATGCTTAATGACAAGGTTGAATATTTTCCTTATCTTGTCTTGGGGGAAAGAATATTCTCGACCTATCTTCTTCATCAGCGATAGATTCCAGCTGACTTTTTCTCGATTGCGTAACTTCTTGAATCCGCTTCGCTGTTTTCGAACGCCATTCTCGTTCTTCACCATGTTGTTGCGTTTGCGTCGGGCTTTTTCCTTGCCACAAGAGTGCACAGTGGGCTGAGGGTGAAGGGCATCGTGGTCTTCCCTTTCCGCAGACTGCTGAGTAAGACGCTGCGTCCTGGCTTTCTCGTAAATGGCAATTTTGCGACTGTGGTCATCCTGAACTTTTTATGACCGGCTTCTCTTAATAGCTTGTCAATTTGTTCTTCAAATGACGGACTTGGCATTTTTACGGCGAGATCTCACTTTGGTTCTGGAAAAACATTCTCTTCTCTACCGAAGTTATTTATGACACGGCGGCCATAAAGTCACTCCTGTTTCTTAGACCGAACGTATCCAAGTCCAGTCGTCTCCATCTTCCCATTGGGCATCTTTCGCTGAGTCCCGGGAATGTCCCAAATCTTCTTGTAGAATTGGGCTTGTCGAGCGGTTTGTTTTAAGGGTACCCCTTGGCATTTTAATAGCCTTTTCAATCCCTCTGTGTAATATCTGGGCAGACGGATTGGTTGAAACCTGTTAAGCGCAAGTTCGGCACCATGCTAGACTTCTTTTTCCACTTTAATCTCCGTAGATTGGCAGAAGAGGACCTCCTTTTCACCTCTTCACCTAGGAGGGACGTAGAAGGTATATAGCTCTTGCATGCCATACGTATCGAGTGCATCAAGTTCCTGTAATGCCGCCGCGGAACTATGGCAATTTATAAACTCTTATCAGCTCCTGTGAAGGTCTGCATTGACGGGCGGATGGAGAACACTGCGTTGGTTTCGTCCTCAGAGTCACTGCCGAGGACCAAAATAGAGGTAGATGGTTCGGGCTTATTGCCTTGGGATTGTCCCAAATAGACTATCTCTTCATCTTCCTCGGTATCGCTCCCAAAGACCGGGATAGTGGCGACGGCTTTTTGTTGGTTCTCCGGTTTACGACATCTTTCCATGTCTTCGAAGTCTGGTAGGAAGTACTTAGCGTCTTCATATTTGCGGACTTCATTTATGGAGAATGGGTTTAGCTCCCCTGTAATTGTGTACTCGAGGCCTTCTTTGAAGTACTTCATACACTGATCTTGTGTTGAAGGGATGATATTGTACTCATGTAACCACGGCCGGCCGAGCAGGGTGTTGTAGCAGGTCTTGGCATCAATGACATTGAATTTGATGTCGGTGATGAGCATCCCAAAGCATAATGTCAATATCACAGACCCAGCCATCCGTGATGAGTGCGAGTCAAACCCGGAGATGGTAATTTTGTCCCGAGCCAGGTGCTGAACATTCATGCAAATCTCCTTCAGCACCTTTACGTTGAGAAGGTTGACGAAGGACCCGTTGTCGACCAGGATCTATCCTATCTTAATTTCGTGGCAGTACCCGGTGACATATAAAGGACGGTTGTGCTCGCACGTTCCAAGGAGGAGATCTTCATCGCCGAATGTGATGTCGGCTGTATGAACCTTTGCCAGCTCGTCTTTCATCTTTTCTTCTGTAAGGAAAGCTTGGAACTGATCAGGCTCTTGTAATACCTTGATCAGAGAATCTTGTGCTTCTTTGGATAGGAGGAGAGCATCCAGTATGCTCAGTTCTGAGGGTATCTTTCTCAAATATGCCAGGACATTTAATCCACCTTGTTTTCTTAGGCGGGTCCTTGGCCACGAGCTCTTTGATGACTCTATCATCGAGGGAAATTTCCTCATAGACTTGCTCTTTCCCTTGTTTCTTTTATTCGAACCCTTGTTTGTAGGCCCGAGGTTCTTTTCAGGCAACGTATGGTTACGCAGCTGAGTGTTCTCGCAGTTCTTCTCCTCTTCTTCTTTTCCAGAGGTGGATGCTTTGAAGAGAGGGCCGAGGGTTATTTTTACCTCAGAATCGCTCCCGAATGTAAGAACTTGAGATTTTTCTTTTGTCGAACTGGTATCTACCATATGACAGTTGCCAGCTGTTTCTTCATGCTCGTATGTCGCTGTTCTTTGTTGTCGACGGTTTTTACGCTTCATCCGCTTGAAGTGTTGCCGGTGAGCAGCGTATCCTTGCCACCACTTCTTGAAGGCATTGCACTCTTCGGAGGAGTGTGTGACTCTCCGATGGTATAAGCAGTAGTTCGGACGTACATCCGCTTCATCGAGGCATGTACTCCTGGGAGTGTTTTCCACGAGAGGAGGTAGCTTCATTCCCATTAACCGGGTTTTGGCGAACTGCTTCTCTACCTTGATCCTGCCCCATTTTGTAGCAGGTGTGCTTTAGCTTGGGTGGAGTATTTTATGACTCATCCTTACTGCAGCTTCTTCATCCTAACGCCGACGCTTGGCCTTTTCGTATATGGCCGTTTCACGTTCTCGGTCAGGTTTGCTCTTTTGAAGGGCTTCGTTCAGCAGCCTGTCAATTGGGTCCTCTGATAGTTCCAGGGATTCTGGCGCCGGTCCTGCCCCCAGTTCCTCTGCGTTGCTTTCCGACGCTGAGGGAGTTTCTTCATCTTTTAACGATGAGTGAGAGACCATGTGGCAACTCACTACTTAATCCTCGGGTTCTTCTGACGAGTCGTTTCCCTCATCAATATCACTATCTCCGTTCTCAAGTATGTGGTTGAGAAACTCTTCGAGTGTGATTGGGGTCCGCGCCTTTTGGTTGTATTCTTCCAGTACGTCGATGCATTTTTGCAAGTCCATACGATTGTCGTCGGGCTGCACGGGTTTCTTGGTCTTCTTCTTTTTCTTCGAAGACTTTGAAGGCTTGGCCTGGAGGTCTTGCCCATCGTTAGTTGTTTTCGGTGTTGGGCGCGGTTTAAGCATTCCCTCAATGATCTAGGGCTCCAGCGGGCTTTTCCACCTGATCGCCAGACATGCTTCCCATGGAGCTTGTCCTTCAGCATTCTTTTAGTTTTAGCTGAAAGGTCAACTTCCATGGAGCTTCTTCTACAAACGAGCATGATGCCCCCAACGTGTCCACCTTTTTGGGAGCGTGCTTCTGTAGTGGGTTCACCCTCCAGTTTTCGGACAGCGCAAACTTCCCTTGTTGGTATTGTTCCTTGACCCAGTTTTTGAAGACGTAGCAATCCTCAATTAGGTGGCCCACTACTTTATGGTAGGAGTAGTAGTTGGGACTGTTGGCGTCACCAGGCTGCAGTGGATGTCTCGGATTCGGCAGAGTGATGAGTTTTTTGCGCATTGCCAGTTCGAACAGTCTCCTCGTTTTATCATGAGGAAACGAGTAAGGCCGTCCTAGTTTCTCCTCGAGGGATTGGCACGGGCGCACGTTGCTTTGGTGAACAACCGGTTTCAAGTTGCTCGGCCGTTGTTGAGTGTTGGTAATGAAGGCCGCTTTCCCTTTGGCCTTTTCATTCCGAGGATCCGTTTTTGAAGAGGACGGTCTATAGTCCATCTGGTCCATTTGAGCCAGCTTGTCGATCAAGGCCTGGAAGGTGGTCGGCTTGAAGAACATCATAAACTAGGATACAGTCGTATGAGGATCGAGAGTCCCTATGAACATGCCCACGGCAGGAGCTTCCTCTATGCATTGTTTGCATTTTGACCATAGGTTCCGCCACCGAATTGCGTATTGAACCCATGTCTCTCCTGGCTTTACCATGGCATTGATTAATGCCATGATCGGGGTGCGTTAGCTTGCTCTTGCGAACCGCTGTGTGAATAGTAGCTCCATTTCTGTGAATGTTTTGACGGAGTCATTTGGGAGCCCCGAGTACCATTCAAATGCCATCTCCGACAAGCTGCCGATGAACTGGCGAAGCAGCAATTTGTCGTCGCCTCCAGTATTACCATACAAAGCTTTGAACTGGGCGACGTGCTGATGCAGGTTGCTTGTCCCCTTGTATACGTGGAACTTGGGGATTGTATATCCCAATGGGTACTTGATTTGATCGTAGCAGCCTGGGTAAGGTCACCCGGTTCTGACGATTTGGCCAGCCGCTTCTCTTTCCTGATGAGCTTGTATTTACTGAGCTATGTAGTCATCAAGAGCAGATTTAGAGATTGTTTCCTCCTTGGCCACTGATAGAGCCGGGAGAGAGTTCGATGTTTCCCCTCTGTCGTCCTCGATGATTATCGGCGGGTCATCCGCTGGAGGTTCTGGCTGGATCATCATTCCAACCATGTCTTGGAACAGGAGCGCCATCTGCTTTATATTAGCAGTCTGTTCTGCATCCTTCTTGTCTTTTCTTTATAGCACCCATCGCAGGAACTCCGTATCGGTCTCCTGCTCTTGGCGCTATTCAGACGCTGCTTCCAGGCTCTCCTTTTGCCCGGTGAGTGCTGCCATTTTTATCAGTATCTCCTGGAGCTTTTGTTGTTGCTCCTGAGCCTTTGTCAATGACCGAGTTTGTGGCCGATAACCCACGGAAGCACGACTTTACTTTCTTCTGGAATCCATATAAACCGTGCGCACGATCATGCCCCCAGACTTGGGGCGTTTGGATCCATCACCTTTGGGATTTGCCGCCGGTGGTGGTTGATTCTCTGGCCTTCTCTTTTTGTGAGAAGTCAAAGTTGAAGGAGCCATTGCAACGGGAGCCTTCATAGAAGAAGTCCTTCGCTGCATGGTAAAGGGCTGGTCCTCCTCCTGCCGAGCCTTTGTTTTCTTCGGTCGGTGAGAGTAGTCTTTATTGATCACAGAATCTTGGACCTTCTGCCAGACCCTATGGACATGGGAGGACAGCCGCTGAGGGGGCTGCATCGGCTTCGCTTGTATCATGTTTTCAACAGGTGGGGGAGATTTCTTCAGCACCGCGGTCGAAGAGTTCTTTCGCACCCTCCTAAGCAGATAAAAGCTGTTCCCGGTTGGAACAGCAGCGTCAACTTCCACCATTGGAGCTGGTGGAGTAAGTCCAGAGGGGGAGTCGCCCCCAGCTTTCCTCACTCGGCGCTAATGGCGACGTCGAGCATGCCTTGCAGACGGGATTGCCTCCGTTGTGGGAGTGGCTTCATCATGCCCCCTGCTTTGGTGAAGGGCTACTTCTGGGGCCAGCCTGTTGAAGACTGACATACGTTGAGATAGAACGGTCAATCTTTCGAAGGCCGACTTTGTGGCAGGGGAAGCTCTTTTGATGACTTTGCCTATAGCAGGAGTTGGAACGGCCAATCTTGTCAAGACCGATCCTTTAGTAGGAGAAGCCCCTTTGACGACTTCACCTGCCGGAACTGGAATGTCTATCCGCTTCGGGTATTGCGAGCCTATTTGCTGGCCCACTTGAGCTTTGGCTCAGCCTGTTGAAGACTGAGGTGGCAAACATGGATGATCCGTTGAGAGGGGCCGTGGTAGTTGCAAGTCGATCAAAGACCGACTTCTTAGGAGCTTCCTGTGATGGCACTTGGGCGCGGAAGCTTGCTGACGGGAGCATAGTCCCGAAGAACAATACAGTGGTGGCCTGAGTCACCTGTTCTACTGGCATTGAAAAGATGTAGGCCGCATTTGGCCTGTATGTCACTCCTCCAGCAGGGACGGAGCGGGAGTTGCTGTTGCAGGTAAACTTGGAAGCTATTGATCTTCTTTTCTCTGCACAGGAGCAAGGCACCAAATCTTAGTACCTCGCATCCAAGGGCAACCATAGTAAACCGCGATTTGTTCGCGAACACGACATACGAAGTGTGGAGTGGAAAAAGGAAAAGATCCCACCGGGCGTGCCAAAATCTATTTACCGCCGAAAATGGAGACGAAATTGCGTAGGTCGTCTTTCCTGAATTTAGGGGCAGATGCTATTTGGATTTATCTGTCCACCTCTTCAAAAATGCCAAGTTGATATATGGCACCGTGTATCGGAGGTTTGGACGGATGCGGCCATTGTAGCAGACTTCGTCAGATTCCCCCTCATTTGTGTGGGGTTTTTTTTATTGTGGGGACGCTCTTCCTTGCAGGCGCAATCCCCTGCAGTTAATTACGTTATCGCATCGCTATAACCACTTTCTCCTGCTCCAGAAGTTCACTTCGTGTCGTGTGTGTTTGTTTTATTTTTGGTTTCCCGTGGATTGTATACGGAGACTAATTTATGTTGTCGTCTGTAGGGCGTGGATTAGTCCAAATCCGTATATCTTAGATTTGGGTTTGAGTTGATTTAAGAATCATTAATCACGTTTGAGATTAAGATCAACTTAAATTTTTGTTAAGGATACGTTAGTCCAATTTGAGACCAAGATCAACTTAACAGGGTTTTAGGATCATTCAGATCCAACAAAATAGCATTTGGGCTCTATTATTTTAGTTTAAGGACGCGACGGTCCGTTGTTAGTTTAAGGACGTTTCAGTCCGTAGATCACCATTTTTGAGGTGAGGGTTTAGTTTAAGGACGTTTCGGTCCATAGTAGTTTGAGGACGTTACGGTCCGTAGATCACCCTTTCTGAGGTGAGGGTTTAGTTTAAGAACGTTTCAGTCCATAGTAGTTTGAGGACGTTACGGTCCGTAGATCACCCTTTTATGCCCGTGTATTTATTACGTGACGGGATGTACGACGATGATGTGGGATACACCTATTTGGGGTGTGGTTTGGTTTGAGGTGTGCACGTCAGCTTAGGAAGTGCATCCGAAAGCAGTTGGTTGTTGGGACCCGCCACCTCTCTGAAGATATTGAGGAATTACAACGACATGCGTCAGAGGTATGGAAAGATGTACCTTTAAACCAATTCCCGTGTCTGATGGAAGAGATCATGGTGGACCATCTAAGAATCATTAGCCATTTTTGGGGGACTAAGATTAACTTAAGAAATGTGTGATGAACATCATTTTGGATATCATGAGTCAGGTTTGGGAAACAATGAACCCATAGGCTCAATTGATCCGAATTAGGGACTTAGCCAACTTGGGCTTGACCCACTCAGTTTTCTTTTAGTTGAAAGAAGTGCTAACCATTGGTTTGGGCTCAGTCCCCTTTTCTTGCAAAAAGTGCCGAGCACTTATGTGAGTTCTGACGCTCACACTTTACTCTCTCCTTTCTTTTGTCTCTATATGGAGTGCTAAGCACTATTTATGGCGCCCACGTGCGAAGCACGTAAGGTGTTAGGCGCTGAATGATGAGTGTTAAGCACTTTTATGTTCTGCGGCGCCCACATGAGGGTCACGTGGGATGTTGGGCGCCCACGTGAGGGTCACGTGGGACGCTGGGCTCCGCACCACTGAGTGCTAAGCACTCCTTATTTTGTAGCGCCCATGCGAGGGGCACGTGAGGCGCTCGGCGCTGAGCGCCAGCCACCGAGTGCTAAGCACTCCTTATTTTGTAGCGCCTACGTGAGGGGCACGTGAGGCGCTGGACGCTGAGCGCCAGCCACTGAGTGCTAAGCACTCCTTATTTTGTAGCACCCACGTAAGGGGCACGTGATGCGCTGGGCGCTAATTCATCCTTGTATATTTTGTTTTGATGAGTTAAATTTCCTTGTTCTTTTATGAATGTTTGATCTCCAAGAACATGTTCGTCCCGATGAGAATTAAATTCTAAACTTGTGGAGACTTGTCTTGTGGATCTTAGATCCAGAGAAAGAACTAAGTTCTTCTTTTTAAAAGGGTTAAACCCTTCAATAGGTAAATGAGGTGCTTTAATCTCTTTTTTTATTTACCTATAGTTTTTTTCCTCTGAGAAGGGAGATCTTCTTCTTTCTTTCTTTTCGAAGCTTTCTGCTTTGTTTTTTCAAAGCTTATGGGGGGGTTCCTCTGTGTTAGACTTGAAGTCTTGGGTCCTTTATATAGTAGAGGCAAGTCTATTGATTAGTTGAAGAAATTTCTCATTGAGAGATTCTAACTGATTTGGGGATTTTTCCAACCGTTGGATCTTTAATCCAAGGACTTCTGTTTTTACAGAAGGTATTTTTCTTATTTTTAACAAGATTAGGGAAATATTTTTCTATACAGAATTTATTCTGTAGATCGGTGATTCTTTAATCACCATTGGATTTTTAATCCAACGGTACTCTGTTTTACAGAGAATAATCTTTCTTGTTTAGAAAGATTTGAGGAATATTTCCTCAACATAATTTAATTATGCATTCTGATGTTTATCATCTCCGTTGGATCTTTGATCCAACAGCCCTGTTTAACAGAGAGTAGAATTTAATTCTATTAGGCGCCGGCACACACGTGCGGCGCCAATAAGAGTTTTTAACTCTGGCGTTGGCGCCCTCGTGGCAGGCACGTGAGGTGCTGCCTCTTGAGTTTTGAATAGAGTTTTGCTCTTTCAAGAGTTTTTAACTCTGGCGCTGGCCCTCGTGGCAGGCACGTGAGGCGCTGCCTCTTGAGTTTTAAACAGAGCCTTACTCTTTTAAGAGTTTTTAACTCTGGCGCTGGCGCCTTCATGGCAGACACGTGAGGCGCTGTCTCTTGAGTTTTGAATAGAGCTTTGCTCTTTTATTGGGGAAACAGAGGAGAAAACATACAAAGAAAAAGAGGAGAGAGAAGAAAAAAAAAGGAAGAAGAGAATTTAAGTCTCAGAAAAGACTTGTTTCATCTAAACATTTTAGGTAAAAAAAAGAAATACACAGAGATCTATCTTTTCTTGACCTTCCTAAGGGTTTAACCCTTCATATAAGAACTTAGTTCTTCCTCTGGTTGAGATCTGTAGAAGCGGATCTCCCCATAAGTTGAGAATTTAATTCTCATCGGGGAGATTCTGTCATGCAGATTCAAAACCCAGGGAAAAGAACTGAGTTCAAAGAATTTAATTCTTACAGAAATATATGGGAATTTAATTCCTCTGAAAATCAAGGCTTAACCCTACAATAAGAATTTAATTCTTACAAAGACAAGAGGCATGAGATCTTCCAAAATCCTAGCATGAGATCAAAATCTCCAGACACTCAGAAGGAAAGATTGATGATTCATTAATAATACTACAATAAGATCTCACTTGCTCCACATGAGCATCTCTAATGAATAAAAAGGGAAAGACACAAACCGCCTCGAGTGTTCGCACGTGAGCATCACATGAATCAAGTATTTAACACTTCTATATAAAAAGGGGGAATATAACCCAGGGAACAACTCCCACTGTAAGGCGCCTTATGTGCCCACATGTAAGTGCTTCCAAAGTGTTGTGTTTAACATTGATTCAGAGCCTCACGTGGAAACACGTGAGTGCTGAACATAACCAAGTGCTCAGAACTTATAAAAGAAATAGGGAATAGAACCCAGAGAACAACTCCCACTTTGGAGCGCCTCACATGCCCACATGTGAGCGCTTCCAAAGTGCAGTGTTTAATACTTATTCAGAGCCTCACGTGGGAACACGTGAGTGCTGAACATATACCAGTGCTTAGCATTTTAGGAAATCAACTTCAGCCTCAAATTGGCTAAGTCTTCCTGAGGTCAAAACCTCTTTGATTTCCAAATCAACCGCGCCTCTGTGCTCATGTTTTCCCAAACTGATCACATTCTCAAACATGACTGATGACCACTCAACTGATGATATCCAAAACGATATTCATCCCACACTCCTCCGAGGAAATCTTAGTCTCAAAATACGACTAATGATTTCTGGGTTGACCACCAACTTCATTTTCCCTTAAATAGGGAATTGGTTCAAGGGTACATCTCTTCATACCTTTGATACATGCCGTTGTAATTCCTAAACGTCTTCAGAGAGGTGGCGGGTCCCGAAAACCAACTGCTTTTGGGTGCACTTCCCAAGCTGACGTGCACACCTCAAACCAAACCTCACCTAAAAAATGGTGATCTACTGACCGAAACGTCCTCAAACTAAACGTTGTCTCCAAAATGGCGATAACGGATCGTAACGTCCTTAAACTAAAGTCTCCCCTCAAAAATGGTGACTTACAGACCGAAATATTCTCAAACTACAACGTTGACTCTAAAATGACGACGACGGACCTAACGTCCTTAAACTAAAACCTCACCTCAAAAATGGTGATCTACAGACCGAAATGTCCTCAAACTACAACTTCGGCCCTGAAACGGCGATAAGGGACCGAAATGTCCTTAAACTAAAACAACAGAGCCCAAATGCTCTCTTGTTGGATCTAAAACAAAAATGATCCAAACACCCCATTAAGTAGATCTTAGTTTCAAATTGGACTAATGTATCCTTAACAAAAAATCAACCGAGCCCCCAAATGCTCGTATACATTTAAGTCGATCTTGATCTCAAAACAGATCAACGATCCTTAAATCAACCCAAACCCAAATCTAAGATATACGGATTTGGACTAATCCATACCCTACGGGAGACAACATAAATTAGTCTCCTTATACAATCCACGGGCAACCAAAAATAAAACAAACACACACAACACGAAGTGAACCTCCGGAGCATGTCACGCCCGACTTCCCAGTATATGGGCAGAGGACGCGACGAGGCCGCTACATATTTACTGTGAAGTAAATACGCTAAGCGTATCTAAGCAATATAAAAGTAAATGCACAAGAGACAAGATATAATAAAACAACAACTTTATTTATTCACATTCTTTCTGTACAATGCATGGAAATGTAAATACAACAGAAATAAAGCAATGCCTAAACAATGGCATAACAGAAAAAGAAAGGTACTGAAATAAAAGTGTACAATGAACTAAAGCTCTGGGTCTTCAACGAAATGGTCCAAGTCTTCAACGCTGGGCTCGATCTCTGACGTATCCAAATCACCTTACGACATTCAAAGAAGAACGAAGAGAATGTTGTCAGCGAACAGATCGCTCGGTAAGACCCAAAGATAAGGGAGAAATAGAATAGACAAAATAAGAAGGTACCTTTTAAAGTTGTATTATCTTGGTATATTATGGTGTTAACACTGTTGTTTATAGCTTGGTACAGAAGGATTCCAGTGTATACCAAAGGAGTCTCTATATGCTAGAGACTAGGACAAACGGAATGTACAAGGAACCGTTAGGCCACGGTACAACAGCAACGGAATATAGATTAGGTGTCTTAATCTTACTGTCTCGTACCACTTCTAACACTTTCCGTACCAATGTACCACTTGAACCCTGAGATGTCTTGTTTGTATAGTTGTATTGTATTGTATTGTATTGTAAACTGTATGGTTTGTATAATTGGATGACTTACCGAAACCATGATATCAGTAAATGGATGTAACTGTAGAATCATGGATGTAACTAGAGAATCATATAAATGGAAGTATATCCATGGTTCGGTTCGGTCAATATAGATTTGAATGGATTCATGTTGAATTGTAATATTGTAGATTGCAGATTGCAGATTGTAGATTGTAGATTAAACTTGAATCATATTCAAGTCAGTTTATTAATGATAGTCAATCTGAGTCAGACAATTAGAAAAGTAAATTGAAGTCCTGATAGTTTTGATGTTATTGGTAACCGCTACACATGGGCGGCAGAATTTGTGTCTTTTTCAAAAACGATTACCGTATTGATAACACCGTTGTTAAGTTGTCTACCTTAGATAGGCAAGCACCCACTTCTCCGGCTCCCTGAGCCTCAAGAGATTGGTTCCTCTTAAAACTATATTTACTAGGGTCCTTAGGGGAATTTATAGAACTTGAGAGAGTTTTATGTAAAAATACTTTTATATAATTTTTAAAATACTCCCCAAGTATTTAATTATCGTCTTTAGAGTTATCATGAATGTAGATTTTATAATTGTGATATTTTTAGTGAAAATATCCTAAATTCATAATAAAGGGTATTTATTTGTAATATTGACTTGTATGGAATTCATGGTATATTAATGTAAAGTGATTCTTGTGATTTCTGAAAAGGATTGGAATATTTATATTATTTCAAAATAGATATTTTTAATGTTACATATATACATAATTATATAAAAATAATTTTAATATATATTTTATATTTCTAGAAATCTCATTTTCTTAAGATGTCGTATTTTAAATATCTCGACAACGAATGCTCCCCGCGGAGGTCTACATCTCGCACTACTAAGCCCAGGGATGTGATAATCCTCACCATCCCAGTCAGGTTCCCCAAAATGGGTTATAGCGGCGCTTTGCAAAGATCTGTGTAAAATACTAATCTTTTAGAATACGGTTTTAATAGTAATAGTATTTATTTGAAATGTTTCGTTTTCACGTATTCTATATTCCCGAAAGGTGTTGTGCTATGTTGCATATGAGTGTTGTGAGGAGGTAGGTCATTATCTTGTGATCTACTTAAAGGTATATCAAGTTTGTGATGTTTAAATGTCGAAAATGAACTATATGGCATTTTAATGAAAAAGTAAGGTAAAATGGAAATAGCAATTTTTTTTGATATGAAACTTATTCAATATGATTAGTTAGTATTTAATAGTCAATATGTAATAATTTAACAAGATTGTATTAAAGGAAAAGTGAGATTTTTGGAAGAACCGAATTGGAAATCGGATTTGCTCCGATTTCGTCGGGTTTTAGAATTTCGTATTTTCAGAAAGAGTACATAAGGGGGAAGGTGGGACTTACGGGTTTAGCTTAAAGAGGAGAGGGAGAGGAAGTGGACGTAGTTTCCGGTGCGCCGTTTCGTCGCCGGGAACTCCTAGGGTTGTCGCCAGAAAATTCGCCGGAGCTTCGCCTCTTTGCTCACTTCAAATGCACACTAGGGTTCTAGGAAATTTCTTGAGAGTTTGCTCAGAATTTTGGGGTGAGGGGGTAGTGTGTAGGGGTTGTATTTATAGGGTTAGGCTAGGGTTAGGGTAGGTGAAAGGATTAATTGAAAATCATGTATTTAAATGTAATAAAATGTATTAAAATAGGGTTTAATGTGATTTAAAGGTTCTCTGGAACCAATCTATAGAAATAAAGTGTGTAGGTGTATAGGGGAGAGGAAAAGCCACATCTTTCATATTGGGGACTCGGCGGTCCAGCCGAGTCCGGCCGGCGGCGCCCGCCCGAGTCGGCCGAGTCGCTGGCTGACTCGGCCGATTCCGGCCGAGTCCGATGGTCGGAGCGTGCCTTGTCGCTTCAGTATCCCCTTGGGACAGTTAGATTTTTGGGTGTAGTGGGTTTTTGTGAGATATGCACGTATAAACTCTTGGTATTCTAAAAATCCAAAATAAAACAATATTAAAAATAATGTGGGGTATGGGATTTGAACTCTGGTGGATTGGTTCAGCAGTGCAAGGGATAACCAATGAGCTAAAAGCTCCTTCTTATAATTAAAGAGCTAATTAATTACTTAAAGTAGTCACAGCAAATGTAAATACCCCAACTATACATAAATTTTTAAGCTATTTTTTGTACACTAAAAATGGAGTTGTTACAGTCTACCCTCCTTACAAAAATTTCGTGCTCGAAATTTACAACTTTTATTTGAGGACTAGTTTACAAAGAGGTGTGGATATCTTGCACGTATTTCATTTTTCTTTTCCCAAGTGGACTCTCCTGGAGTGTCTTTTCTCTACATCACTCGGACCAAGTTGACTTCCTTGTTCCGAAGTGACTTCACTTTCCTGTCCAGGATCTCCACAGGTTGTTACTCACAGGATAAGTCAGGCTGTATAGTGAGCTCGGAATGATCAAGTACATGGCTGGGGTCACTCACATACCTTCTGAGGCCGAATACGTGGAACACATTATGCACCAATGAAGGTGGAAGTGCTAAGCGGCATGCCACTTCACCGACTCGTTCGAGTATGTCAAACGGTCCAATGTATCTCGGACTTAGCTTACCCCATCTTCTAAATCGGATCACTCCACGGTTCAGAGATATCTTCATGAATACGTGATCTCCTGGCTTGAACTCCAAATGACGTCTCTTTGCATCAGCTCGATGCTTCTGTCGATCTTGGGCTATGCGCATTTTTTCCCTGATAGTACGAACCACATCAACAGTCGCTATTATCATCTCTGGTCCAAGAAGTTCCCTATCTCCGATGTCTTCCTAACTTAATGACGATCGGCACCACCTTCCATACAGTGCTGCAAAAGGTGTCATTCTTATGCTTTCTTGGTAGCTGTTGTTGTACGAAAACTCCACAAGGTGTAGGTGATCTTCCCACGATCCTTTGAAATCTAACATACATGCTCTGAGCATATCCTCCAAAATTTGAATAGTTCCCTCAGACTGACCATCTGTTTGTGGATGATAAGCCATGCTAAAGTTCAGACTTGTTCCCAAGCTTGCTTCTGACCACACAAAATCTTCATCTTTACATGTGAGCTTGGTCAGGAGTGTTGCTATCTTTGAAAAGCCTTCAATGAACCTTCTGTAATATCCCGCTAGACCAAAAAAACTTCGAATGTCCTTCACTGACTTTGGTGTCGGCCATTCGCTAACTGCAGAAACTTTCGCTGGATCCACAGAGATTCCTTCACCAGATACAATATGTCCAAGAAAACCAACTTGATTTAGCCAAAACTTGCACTTGCTATATTTGGCATATAACTGATGTTGACGAAGAGTTTCCAGGACAACCCGTAGGTGCTCGGCATGCCCTTTCCGACTCTTAGAATACACCAGGATGTCATCAATGAAGATGACAACAAACCTGTCTAAGTACTCCCGGAAAACATGATTCATTAGGTTCATGAATATTGCTGGTGCATTGATCACTCCAAATGGCATCACTAGAAATTCGTAATGACCATAGCGAGTTCTGAAAGCTGTTATATGAATATCAGCTTCCTTGACCTTCACCTGATGATAACCTGAACGAAGATCCAATTTAGAGAAAACACAAGATCCACTTAGCTGATCGAATAAATCGTCGATGCGTGGGAGTGGGTACTTGTTCTTTATAGTGACTTCGTTCAAGGCTCGGTAATCGATGCAAATTCTGTATGAACCTTCCTTCTTCTTCACAAGTAGTACAGGTGAACCCCAACTTGAAGTGCTGGGACGAATCCATCCTTTCGCCAGTAATTCGTCCAACTGTGTCCGGACTTCCTTCAAACCTTCCGGACTTAATCGATAAGGTGCTTTGATCACCGGTTGTGCTCCTGGTACTAAATCAATGCTGAATTCAAGAGCTCGATTGGGAGGCAAACCTGATATATCGTCAGGAAATACATCGTCGAACTTTCGAACCATTTTTAGCCTTAATTCTTCCTCCGCTTGAGCTGATGTAACTACTGCTTCCCTTGGCTTCGCTTTGTATGTACTTGGCTCCAGGGTACGGTCTCCGCTTTTGAAATAGAAGACCGGATAGTCTGGAATCTTGAATACTACCCTCCTTTGACGACAGTCGACGGTAGCATAAAAAGTTCCAAGCCAATCCATACCGAGAACCACATCGAAGTTCGGTATGTCCAGCACTTTGAAGTCAGCATAGAACTCTCTGGTGCAGACGACTACTGGACACAAGCTGTATCCCATTGTTGCATTTAGAACACTATTTCCTGAACTGACATTTCAACTGGATACAAGCGGTATGACTGGAATCGCATGGGTTCGGACGAACCGTTGCAACATAAAGCAGTGAGATGCTCCAGTATCGAACAGTGCTAGTGCAGGTATTGAGGATACTAAGATTGTACCTAAGGTATGTGGGATATGTTTTAGGTATGGGGAAATGTATGTTGATAAGTAACAAGACTGAAATACAGGTTGAGAAGAAATGGTTACCAGTGATAACTTGGCTAATGGCCTCAGCTTCTTCCACGGTCATTGTGAATGGCGCCTTAGTACATTCCTCCTGGCCTGAGGAAAATTCCTCGTAACGTTCCTTTGAGCTTGATGGAACTGATGAGGAGGTGGTGCAGCTTGTGGTCCTCTAGATGGTGGAGAAGATAGTGCAAGTCTTGGAGCAGGTGCCTGGATGGCTGGGCGCTGTGGGTAAGTGTTTGCTGGCCTGGGTGCAGCAATTGGATTTGTCTATAAGGATAAGATCCAATATCATGAGCATCTGAGCCCCAGACTAAGTAAAGACGGTTTGCTCGCCGGCAATCTTGCATCGCATGTCCAGATCTCTTGCAGTAGGTACAAAAGGCTGGGCTGGGACGATGGTTCGATACTCCCGGTCATCTTGGCAAAAAAGGTGGCCTAGACGAGGCTCCTTGTTCCCCTCCGAAAGACGGCGACGACGTGAAGACGTCTTGCCTGAAGTTCGGGGCAGATGCTATTTGGTTTTATCCGTCTATCTCTCCGAAGATGCCGAGTTGATTTACGGCACCGTATATCGGAGGTTTAGACGGATGCGGCCGATGTAGCAGACTTCGTCAGATTCCCCCTCAGGGTGAGGGGTTTTTTTGATTGTGGGGACGCTCTTCCCTGCAGGCGCAAGCCCCTGCAGTTAATTACGCTACCGCATCGCGGTAACAACTTTCTCCTTCTCCAGAATTTCACTTCGTGTCGTGTGTGTTTGTTTTATTTGTGGTTGCCCGTGGATTGTATACGGAGACTGAGTAATATCGTCGCCCGTAGGACGTGGATTAGTCCAAATCCGTATTTTGCTTAGATTTGGGTTCGGTGTTTTTAGTTTAAGGATGCATTAGTCGCGTTGCGACTAAGATCAACTTAAACGTTCGTCAAGGATACATTAGTCCTGTTTTGGGCTAAGATCGACTTGACGTAGTGATTGATTTAATTATCCGGCCGTCGGGACTCGTCACCTCTCTGACGTCGTTGAGGGATTACAACGACAGGCGTCTGAGTAGTTCAGAGATGTACCCTTGAACCAAAGTTGGTTTGGGATTTTATTACTTATTTGAATATCTAAGGACACATTAACCGTATTTAGGGCTAAGATCAACTTAGACGGGACCGTTTAGATCCGACAAAAGAGCGTTTGGGCCTTATTGCGTCAGTTTAGGGACGTGGCGGTCCATATTCCAGTTTAGGGACGTGGTGGTCCATTATTAATTTAGGGACGTTTAAGTCCGTCGCCAGTTTAAGGACGTAGTGGTCCATTATTAGTTTAGGGACGTTTCGGTCCGTCGCCAGTTTAAAGACGTAGTGGTCCAAATTAGTTTAGGGACGTTTCGGTCCGTTATTAGTTTAGGGACGTTTCGGTCCGTCGCCAGTTTAGGGACGTAGTGGTCCAATATTACTTTAAGGACGTTTCGGTCCAATATTAGTTTAAGGACGTTTCGGTCCACGAGTTTAAGGACCCCGCAGTCCATATGGGTGTGTGGTCGTTGGGACCCGTCACCTCTTTGACGTCGTTGAGGAATTACAACGATAGATGTCAAAGGAGTTCGGAGATGTACCCTCGAACCGGTCGTAAATTGGTTTGGGAGAGCCATTTTGCTCAATCAATTTAATTTAAGGACTTACAGCCAGGATTGGGTTAAGTCCAATTTTTTATTTTTATTTTAGGCTCTGCCTGACTAAAAGAATCAGTCCAAACAGGGCTCTGTCCCTTTATTGTTTTGCAATTTGATTTGGGCCAGGCCCTTTTAAATAATGAGTTGCAGAAACTCAAGAATTTTCCAAACAGGGCTTTGCCCTTTTATCATTGCAATTTAATTTGGGCCAGGCCCTTTTAATTAATGAGTTGCAGAACCTCAAGGATTTTCCAAACAGGGCTTTGCCCTTTTATCATTGCAATTTAATTTGGGCCAGACCCTTTTAATTAATGAGTTGTAGAACCTCAAGGATTTTCCAAACAGGGCTTTGCCCTTTTATCATTGCAATTTAATTTGGGCCAGGCCCTTTTAATTAATGAGTTGCAGAACCTCAAGGATTTTCCAAACAGGGCTCTGCCCTTTTATTATTGCAATTTAATTTGGGCCAGGCCCTTTTAATTAATGAGTTGCAGAACCTCAAGGATTTTCCAAACAGGGCTCTGCCCTTTTATTATTGCAATTTAATTTGGGCCAGGCCCTTTTAAAGGGTTGCGTTTGTGCAGAAACCCCAAGAAATTTTCAGGTTTAAGAACACAAGTGCATGGCACTTTTGATCTAAATTTGGATCAAAGGAAAACAAGTTCTTCTTGTTTTCCCTGATTTTACAGAACCAAGGGTTCATAACAAGTGCAAGGCACTATTTTTTTATTATTCATTTTTTTATCTTCTGTTCTTCAGAAATTTTACCTTCTCTTTTTTTTTTGTTCTTGATTAATCTTCAAGAGTTCTTTCTCTTCTTTTTTTTTTCCAGAAGTTTATCCTTCTCTTGATGATTCTACCTGATGATTTGAATGAGGTCTGGGCTCTTATTTATAGTGCTAACAAATTTGTTAAATTTGTTACCAAGATCTTTCCTGAATAATTTTGGGAATTTTCCCACCATTGGATCTCTGATCCAAGGGTCTCTGTTTTACAGAAGAACAGAAAAGATTTACTTAAATTTTCATTCAGTTGCTGCGCAACTCACCAGCGCGTGACACGTGTCGCGCATCCGTGCGCTTGCGCAGTTGCGATTGCGCAACTGCGCAGACACGTGTCGCGCATCCGTGCGCTTGCGCAGTTGCGATTGCGCAACTGCGCAGACACGTGTCGCGCTGCCATGCATTTGTGCAGTTAAGTCTTAATTATGTTTTCTGAAGAGCCTTGCTCTGATGGGACGCACTGTCTCGGGCGTTACGCCGCCGAATCAGCTTCTGCCATGTGGCAAATTGCGCGCTGCGCACGGGGACTGAAGCGTTGCTTCGAATTTTAAATTTTCAAAATTAAGTAGAGCCTTGCTCTGATTGGGGGAAACAGATGCCCCCCCACCGTTGCGCTCACGTGGCGCGCGCGTGAGTGCAGCGGTGGCAAGATCCTGACCGTCGGATCTAGGGGTCAAGTGAACAGGCGCAGGCGCCTATAAATAGGACCCTTGGTCCTTGGTAATTTTTTACCATTCTTAAGAAATTGAATTTCAGAGCCTTGCTCTTACTTGAGAACTTCCAGAGCCTTGCTCTTGTGATTTCCTTAAGAACTTCCAAGTTCTAACTTGAGAATCATTATAGGTAAAATTAAATTAATTTAATTTAAATTAAACTTAATTAACAGAGCCTTGCTCTTATAGATCTTTGATCTAAAGGAAACCCCTTTGGGGTTTCTTCAACAGAGCCTTGCTCTTATAGATCTTTGATCTAAAGGAAACCCCTTTGGGGTTTTTATTCACAGAGCCTTGCTCTCAAAAATTTGCAGAGACTCTGTTCTTAGGTTTTAACCCATGAACAGAGCCCTGCTTCATAAATCAACTAGAAAACTTTTTTTTTAAAGTTTCCATGGATCTTTAAGATCCCAAAATTTTAATTCTTAGGAGTTATAAATTTTTATTACTACTGCAGAGCTAGGCTCTTTTTTAAGAAGTTTTATTCCTTTGAAACAGGAGTTTGACAAATGTCACTCTGTGGCAGAGCTTTGCTCTGAAAAGAGGAGATCTTCTCCTTGTCTCTAGGGGTCCCCCCCAATGAGGATATTCTCTTGGGGGTCTTTTTTATTGACTGATAGTCTCATCCAATGGTGGGATTGTCTCATTAAATGATGCGCCGTCATCTTGATTTTGTGGGTCCCCCTTTGGTCCCCTACCCGCTGCATCACAGTGTGGAGCAAGATTTTTATTTATTATTATTTTTTTTTATCATTATTTTTTTTAAGGTTTAAACGTCAGGCCACTAATGATATATATATATTTTATGCAGGAAAGATGTCTGACGACTTGTCTTTTCCCTTCGTTCGCTCAGAAGGAGGGTTCCCACATGCACCAGTGGACCGGGTAGTGTTCGCCTTGATTAAAGATCACGATCCTGAGTGCAAAAGACTTCACCTATGGGGAAGGTGGTACAGCCAGATTATCCAAGGCCGCCGCAGTTTTAGTTCCGCCTCGCCTTCCGAACCCATAGTTACGATCCCCTATGCGGACAAACCCCCGGTGGAGTATGCCGTGGAGGTTAAAAATTGGAATTCAGACGACCTTCTCCAGCCTGCAATCGGCGCTATTCCGGTACAGCCGCCGCCGGCCATAGATATCTTGGGAAGGCGAATCTGTCAGGGTGAAGCACGCCCTTGGGGACAGGCTTACAATATTGGATTGAATCCGCGACCGCTTGCTGGATACCTGCCATGGGCCCGGTACATTTTAGCGGCGAAAAGAGCTCACCTGACGAAGATTGGTTTATACTCCGCCGTCTACGTCTCGCTTTTCGAGTATCCTACTCCTCCAACGTGGTGGACAAAGGCCTTCATTGAACAATGGAATATCCCCACACATACTTTCCTGGTAGCGGATAGGGAAGTTTCCATTTCTCTAGAGGAATTCGTCGAACTTTCAGGTTTACCGGCGAGGGGGGAGCACTACGAAGAGCTGCTTCCTCCCGACGAGTACGTCTTTGCCACCAAGAAGATGGTATTCGACTTAACTCCGGAAAATGCTATCCAGCATCAGCATCCGGGCCTGGTGAAGGTATTAGAGATTTACGAGGAGCTTCATTTGGAATTGGGCGACCGAGGAGTTAGTTTCGCGGACTTCATTGCTCGTTTTATTCGCCCGGAATTTTTATCAGAGCAGGGTGAGAAGTTCGCCCAACTTGCCGACCCTTTTGGTTTCGGCCTGGACCGCCGACCTTCATCGGAGATTGATCAGCGAAGTTTTTACCTTCCCGGCACTGCTAGCGTCCCTTTCTCAGAGATCGCCGTTCCTGGCATGGATGAGGAGACCTTCTTCATAGGGTTCTTGGGTCTGTGGCTGTGCAGCTTCGCGCTTCCCATGCACCCACGCCTCATGCGGTCTTCTGTCTTTTACCCGGCGCATCGAATGGTGGCCGGTCTGCAGTTATCAGTGGGGATCGCCGGGTTGGCTTACCTCTACAATGGACTTAGCGTAGCGGCGGACGCTAATGAGCCTGGGGTACAGCCTTCTAACTTCCCGATGCACTACTTCACTTCTTGGATGGAGCTGCATGTTCGAGGAGTGTTTGGTGCCCACAAAACTCCTCCATTCTTTGAGAGATTCATACTTCCAAGAATCATACGATTGGTCGGGGCTTCCATCGTGTTTGCACCTCCGCGGGAGTCTAGGGGACTGCTTCTGCGTTCGCATCTAGTCGGGGCGAAGACCTCTTTTGTGGATAAGGTCATCACCATGGGTTCCGAGACCACTAAGTCGGTGGTGCCGCTGCGTGATGACTTTAAGGGCGGTGTCTCCGTGTTGAAGGCTCGGGAAATCCTCCACCTTTATTCCATTCGGCCGGGCTACTTGGTATTTAGGCAGAATGAAACGGCCCTCTTCATGAGGTATAACCCGCATCGATTTTCCCGGCAATCGAGTTATAACCAAGGAGTCCCGTTGGAAGCCTTCTTGGGAACACCTGCAGTCGGTCCAGAGGGAGTACGGAATGCGATGCATCACTTCATCCGGCTCAATACAGGCTCCTACTTTTTTATCAGTGAGCCCAGCTGTACCCCCAAGATACTCAATTCGTATGTGTCTTGATACGCGCACGCGATGGGCCCAATCATCTTGATGGAGAAACGCCTACTGGTCGATCGTAGGGCTGCGCCTCCCGGCGGCGATCGCAAGGCTCCATTGCAGCCCAGGGTTCAGGTTATCCCTCCGACGAAAGAGGCCGGATCTGATCGACCACGCGTGTTGGCCCCTCCGCGTGGACTGCCACTGCCTACTACGGTGGATGCCCCAACGGCGCCCCGTGCTCCGACAAAGACGGTTAAAGCGGCATCGCCGGAGTCGGGTGCAGGAGCGGACATCGGGACTCGCCGCCCGAAAGTGACTGCCAAAACTGGCAAGCGCAAGGCTGCTCCCAGTGGGTCCAAGGCTGGCGGGCAGAAGAAGAAGAAGTCCACTTTATCCCTCGACGCGATCCTTAACTTAGAGCCCGCGGCTCATCCTGCCGAGACTATATGCGAGTACGGCAGCAATGAGGGTTTCGTGGTGGACCCTGAAGACACCAATCTAGCCGCCGCCATTGCAGCTTCGGAGCGATCGGCGAGGCTCGAAGCAATGTTAAGCAGACTCGCTGAGTCAGGTAATCATCAGCCTCCTTATTTGTCATTTTATCCCACTTTTTATTATTATCTTTAGCTAATATTTGCCTCATTTTCAACAGGTGTTTCTACTGAAGAGGCCATTGCTGCCTCTCTGAAGACCTTCCAGGAGGAGGAGAAGAAGCGTACCCTAGCAAGCGTCGGTATGTTTTATCCCTTTCTCTTTTATACGGAAAGTTCGTTATCTTTTTATGATAGTCGACTTGACCTTCTCTTGTTTCTTTACAGGGGTTGTATTAATCGGCGCAAGGACCCTTCCCAAGCCCGTCATCGAAGCCCCAGCTCCGTCGAAGCTGCCGCAAGAGCCTCGGCTTGATGCAACAACGAGGGATGCTCTGAAAAATCTGGAGGCATCCCTCTACACGGATGAGGAGGCTTCGCTCAAGGAAGCCCTGATGGCATCTGTCTCGTCGGCTCGAGAGGAGCGGAAGCGGTCCAGACGCGAAGCTAAGGCGCGCAGAGCTACTCTGGCCGCAGGAGCGGGCCCTAGCATTGTTCCTCACGCTAGTACTCCTTCTGAAGAGCCCCCTGTGGCCCTGTCTACTGCTCGTCGGCAAGTTGCGCGCGCGGTTCGGAGTGCCAATGATAAATCCGCTTCAGGTAGTACTCCTTTCAGAGCCTTATTGTATGACTTGTAAAACTATTGGCTTATACATATCTCATCTTGCAGGGTCAAGTCCAACTGAGGGGGAGGCGGAGACGACCGTCGAACCCAAGGGAGCGGAGGAAGCGGTACTCGCCGAACCCGAACTGACAGTGGACAACTTTGTCGAGGTCATGGGGCCTGGAGCCGAGATTGAGGAACCTACCGCAGAGAAGGTCATTGATGCCGCACCCGAAGTGGCGGCAGATGAGATGATTGTATCAACCGAGCCGAAGGCGGTAGAGGGCGAGGTACTTGAGGCTGGGGACCTCGTGGTGCCGATGGACGGGGCAGCTATAATCGCTGATCCTGAGGGAGCAGCAGGTGAGGCGGCCATGATTCCTGAAGACGAGCTAGGCGCTCCTTCTCAGGAATCTGGCAATGTTCCTATCTTGGCCCTCCCTGTCTATGGTTCCCCGCCGCCTGTAGAGCTTGAGAGCATAACAACGGTTCCCCTTGAGTCGGGTGATGAAGCTACAGGCGGTGGTCTTCCGTCAGTGGAGGAAGGGACTGCCTCAGTTTCTGCTGGCAGCTCGTCAGGTAAACTTTTGAGTCACCAGCGTTTTCCCTTTTTTTTGTATATATCTTGTGATCTTTTCTAACAAGCTTGTTCTTGCAGGTGCGGCCAGTATCGATGCTCCATTGCTCGAGGGGGCACCGTCAACTACTGCTTTGGCAGTAGTCACCTCCCCGTCTTCCCTTGTACCGTCACGGATGTTGGAAGGTATGGATTCACGACTCATGCATTAATCTTTCAAAAATGCGGCTTTTGTACTAACGTTACACTATTGTGCTTTTGCAGGAGTGCTTTTTGATCACTTATATCAAGTGTTGCTCCCGCACTTCTCTTTCCCATCCGAACTCGCTTCTCCCTCTAGTGGCGCCGGTAATATCTTTATTTACCCTTTTTTTTCTAGCAATGGGATGATTTCTGACTTTTCCTTTTCTTTATTGCAGTGCCACAAATCGAAGGAGGGGATGCAAGCCCTGTCGCGCTACCGGCCCTTCCGGCTTTGCCGTCCGCTACACCTGGTATAGTAGATTTCCTCTTTGGTAACCCTTCAACATCTTTTGAACCATCGTTGAACCCTGTTTTGTTTTGCAGCTATTATTCCGGCTCCAGTCCCTTTCGAGGCTCGCGTCTTTTCACCGGCAGGCCCCTTTTTGAGATGTCCGTCTTCAAAGGGTGCTGTGATGAGTCTAGGGATGCTGAGCGGGTATATCGAAGAGCTCAGCATGGACGCTCTTCCTTCTGCTGCAGATTTCGCTGTGGATGTTAACCCCATGTTAGCGGCGCTCGTAACTTTTCACGACGAAGGCGTCGTTGAATCTTGGGTTAACCACTGCAGGGAGATCGAGGCCTGTCTGTACCGGCTGGAGTTGACGCGCCCTTCTCCCAAAGTTTTAGCTCTGAGCACCCAACGCACAACTTGGCTCGAGCACAGCACTTCGCACTCCCGCCACTTGGAGCAAGAAGCAGCTCAAAGACTAAGGGAATGCCAAAAGACCTCAAACGAAACGGCCCATCTGCGCGCTGAGGTTGAGGCAAATGCTGCCCAAGTGAAGACTATCTTTGAGGGTCTTTTGGAGCGCATCTCCCATGGGCTAAACTTAAAGAGGAAGCTTGACGTGGCTGAGCGCGACATCCCAAGTCGGGAGGCTGCTTATCAAGTCGCGAGGGAGCAGCTTGCATTGGTCTTGCGGCAACGGGCCCAAGTGGAGGCAGAGTTGACGGCGGTAGCCGAGCAGGAGAAGGCGTGGAAGGAGATATGCGAGCGATTGCTACATCTGTGCAAGACGCTCCCTTCCCAATAGCTGCCCTTGTATCAATATACTTGTAATTTTCTTTTTTGAATAAGATGTATACATTCTTTATTCTTTTATACGATTCGCCATGTACTTGATTGAATTAATAAATAAAGATACACATTTTTTTTGCAATGTCTTGTATCATTTCTTTGCTTTCTCCCTTCTCTTATTATCAGCATGCTGTCTTGATAAACATGATTGACAGGTAACAGAGTAAGCATTTTGGTTTCTTCAAGATATAACGATGGCTTAGGCCGCAGGTTCGGATCTGCTGCCTAAGACTTTTCAACTCTATGAGCCATGAGGGTCTCATAGAGATTTTTCTCCCTACGGATCGAGAGGATCTCGTAAGTGGATTTTCTCCTTAGGAATCGTGAGGATTCCCAAGTGTAGTTTTCTCTCATAGGTCGAAAGGATCTTATGAGAGAATTTCTCCCTCTTACGAGTCGAGAGGGCTCGTGAGCGGTTGTTTCCCTCTTTGCCGAGAATCGACTTCAGAGAGTGAGACCCGTGAATAGTATGCAAGAGACCATTTAGGATTGACTTGCAGGATCCCATTGCCCTTCTTACGAGTCGAGAGGGCTCGTAAGCGGTTGTTTCCCCCTTTGTCGAGAATCGACTTCAGAGAGTGAGACCCGTGAATAGTATGCAAGAGACCATTTAGGATTGACTTGCAGGATCCCATTGCCCTTCTTACGAGTCGAGAGGGCTCGTAAGCGGTTGTTTCCCTCTTTGTCGAGAATCGACTTCAGAGAGTGAGACCCGTGAATAGTATGCAAGAGACCATTTAGGATTGACTTGCAGGATCCCATTGCCCTTCTTACGAGTCGAGAGGGCTCGTAAGCGGTTGTTTCCCCCTTTGTCGAGAATCGACTTCAGAGAGTGAGACCCGTGAATAGTATGCAAGAGACCATTTAGGATTGACTTGCAGGATCCCATTGTTCAGGAAGCAAGTTTTTGAATCCTTACTGCCCGAGATGTGAGTCAGAGAAGCTCTCGTCACGGAGTGTTTGTATCCGCGAGTTGAGAAGTTTTGCGAGGGATTATTTGTTTCCCAAGCGCCAAGGATTATTTGTGTCCCTGGGGTTTGAAACGAGTCGATGGTTCCCACGGGGGCGCTGGTGGCTCTGCGAGTCGACGCGGATCAGGAGGCTCTCGTCAAGGAGTGTTTGTATCCGTGATTTGAGAAGTTTTGCGAGGGATTATTTGTTTCCCAAGCACCAAGGATTATTTGTGTCCTTGGTGTTTGAAACGAGTCGATGGTTCCCACGGAGGCGCTGGTGGCTCTGCGAGTCGACGCGGATCAGGAGGCTCTCGTCAAGGAGTGTTTGTATCCGTGAGTTGAGAAGTTTTGCGAGGGATTATTTGTTTCCCAAGCGCCAAGGATTATTTGTGTCCCTGGGGTTTGAAACGAGTCGATGGTTCCCACGGGGGCGCTGGTGGCTCTGCGAGTCGACGCGGATCAGGAGGCTCTCGTCAAGGAGTGTTTGTATCCGTGAGTTGAGAAGTTTTGCGAGGGATTATTTGTTTCCCAAGCGCCAAGGATTATTTGTGTCCTTGGTGTTTGAAACGAGTCGATGGTTCCCACGGAGGCGCTGGTGGCTCTGCGAGTCGACGCGGGTCAGGAGGCTCTCGTCAAGGAGTGTTTGTATCCGTGAGTCGAGGAGTTTTGCGAGGGATTATTTGTCTCCCAAGCGCCAAGGATTATTTGTGTCCTTGGGGTTTGAAACGAGTCGATGGCTCCCACGGAGGCGCTGGTGGCTCTGCGAGTCGACGCGGATCAGGAGGCTCTCGTCAAGGAGTGTTTGTATCCGTGAGTCGAGGAATTTGCTGGCTTCTTCGGTTGAAATGAACCGTTGAGGTTTGGCTTCGTCGTTCAACGGAATCCGCTGGGGAAGTATGGTTTCTTCTTTGTTTGCGCCCTTGGATTGTATACAGGGATCGATGTGATCTTAAATGTAGGGCCGAAGTTTCATCATTTCTTATTTTTGTTTTATTTTATTTCCGCGATGCTCTATCATTTCAGCTTTTATATCGCGAAGGTCGCGATTGCCCAATCATTTCGGCTATTTTTCGCGGTGCCCAATCATTTCGGCTCTTTACTTTATCTTTACCCGTTGCTTTTCATTACGAGTTGCCCGATCATTTCGGCTATTTTGCATGCATACATTTTACTTGCTGCTTTTTATTGCAAGTTGCCCTATCATTTCGGCTATTTTGCATGCATGAGCGGTCTACTGGCTTTCGCCGTAAACCTGAAATTGGACACTGCTTTCGGCATCAGCACCGCTACAACCGGGATATTGCCAGGAGCGAATCATCATTTGCCTCTGTCGTTGTCGAACAAAGGAGGCTTAGCGACCAGGGTTAGGGTCCTGTCGGCTAAGGCTTTTGACTTCATGAGCCGTAAGGGTCTCGTGAAGGTATTTCTCCCTACAAGTCGTGGGGATCTTGTAGGTGTATTTTTTCCTTAGGAATCGTAAGGGTTCCAAAGTGTTTTGTTCCTCTGTAAGTCGTAAGGATCCTACAGGGGGGTTTTCTTCTTGTAAATCGAGAGGGCTTACAAGGGTTATGCGAACATATCCCCGGTCACGGATGGACCTTGGTTAGGGAAACGTTTATTCGCGGCCGTGGATTGTATACAAGGGTCAATATTGAACCACTTGTAGGGCAACATTGGAAGTTTGTGGGGGTTTGCTTAAGCACAGGTTTAGGTCTCTGTGACTTAAGACTTTCAAATCCTATGAGCCGTGAGGGTCCCATAAGAGAGTTCTCCTTACGAGTCGTGAGGATCTCGCAAGCGTATTTTCTCTTAGGAATCGTGGGGATTCCTAAGTGTGTTGTTCCCTTGTAAGTCGTAAGGCTCTCACGCGGGTGGTTTCTCCTTACAGGGTCGAGAGGACCCTGTAAGGGTTCTTTAACGAAGTTGCGCCCTTTTGGGTTTTCACAAACACTCGCCGGTAGTCCTGCTGTTTTTACTCACGGAGCCCTTTCGGGTTTTCATCCGTGCCCATCTTGCTTATGGACATACTTTTTTTTTTTTTTTTTTTTACGAGGTCGCGCCCTTTCGGGTTTTCACGAACACTCGCCGGTAGTCCTGCTGTTTTTACTCACGGAGCCCTTTCGGGTTTTCATCCGTGCCCTTTTTTGCTTATGGACATACCCTTTTTTTATTTTATTTTTATATGTTTTTTTTTTATATCTCGTCAGCCTAAAGATGCTGCGGTAGTAGTTTAAAGACGTTTCGGTCTGCTATTAGTTTAAGGACATTTCGGTCCGACGTTGAGAGGGCTGGCTACTGCTTATAAAGCTTGGGCTTAGGAAGACAGCGAGCGGACATAGTCGTCGTCATCTGCCATTGACCTAGGCTGTGGCTCATTAAGCGTAGTATTTCTTTAAGAAGCGACCGTTTATTGGCCTGAAAGGCCTTTCACCGTGCATGTCCATGAGTAGATAGGCCCCACCCTGGTAGACTTTATCAATGATGTACGGACCTTCATAGTTTGGCTCAAACTTTCCCCGCTTGGCGCGATTGGGGATCATGGGCCTTTTGACCACTAACACGAGTTCGCCTTGGTGGAATGTCCTCGGCCGGCTCAATCTTTCGTATGAGCGCGTCATCTTTGCTTTATAAGCCTCCAGATTTTGTTGCGCTATGAGCCGTGTTTCTTCAAGGGCATCAAGCTCCTCAAGCCGGAGGTGAGTATTTTCTTCATCTGTCAGCTCGTAGTGAACTGCTACTCGTAAAGAGGGTAATTCTATTTCGAGAGGAAGTACTGCTTCTGTCCCAAACACCAACGCGTATGGCGTTGTGTTTGTGGCTGTCTTGAACGTAGTTCGATACGCCCAAAGAGCTTCTTGCAATCTTTCGTGCCAATCTCTTTTATTTCGTGACACTGTCTTTTTTATGATCTTCGTCAAGGTCTTATTGAAGGCCTCGGCCAGACCGTTAGCTCGTGGGTTGTAAACTGACGAATACCTCCAGTCTATATTGTGCTGCTGTGCGAAGCGGCTAATTTTATGACTTCGGTAGGCTGGCCCATTATCAGAGATGATCCTTCTCGGGGTTCCAAACCGGTATATGACATGCGTTTTGAAGAAATGGAGGATGTTCTCCGTCTTCACTTCCCTCAACGGTACCGCCTCCGCCCATTTGGAGAAGTAGTCAGTCGTCGCTAGGATGAAACGATGTCCTTTAGATGATGCTGGCTCGATGGGGCCGACTATGTCAGTTCCCCACATTTCGAATGGCCAACTAGCTACTGTTGGGTGTAGCGGATTTGGATGTTGATGGATGAAGTCCCCATGAATTTGGCATGAGTGGCATTGCTTCGCGTATTCCAGGCAATCCTACATCATCGTGGGCCAGTAGTAGCCCATCCGTTTTATCTTCAGCTTCACCTTAGGACCTGCTTGGTGAGAACCGCAGAGTCCGTCGTGAACTTCCTGAACGACTCTTTTTGCTTCGTCAGGTCCTAGGCATCTCAACCACAGAGAATCGAATGACCTCTTGTATAGAGTATCATTGACGAAGGCGAAAGACAGAGCTCGTTTCACGAGCTGATGTCTTATGGACGCTTCTTCAGGCATCCGGTGGAACCTGAAGTAATCTATGAAGACTTCTCTCCAGTCTTCGGTCTTCTCATGGTCTTTTATTTGTAGGGTCGTCTCCTCGTTCGCTCCTTTTTCTTCAGACGATTCCGGAGATACTTCTGCTGGGGCAAGCACTCGACGGCTTTGTACCACGATTCTAACGTCGTCGAGGTTCTCGTCAGCCAGTTCTTTAGCAAGTTTGGCTAGTGCGTCCGCTTTGCTGTTTTCCGCTCGCGGTATGCTCTCCAAAGTGTAGGAGGGAATTTGGGTCAGCAGTTGTTGCACTTTTTCACCGTATTTCACCAACTCCGGTTTGCACGTTTGGTAGTCGCCGTTCACTTGACTGACGACCAGTTGGGAATCCCCATATATGAGGAGGCTTTCAATTCCCATATCAATGGCGATCTCGAGGCCCGCTATCAAAGCTTCGTATTCGGCTTCATTGTTTGTTCTCGGCTCCGTCAGGGAGAACGCGTAGCGCATTATTCCTCCTTGTGGAGTCACGAAGATGAGTCCTACCCCCGATTTGATCATTGGCGTACTTTGTTTGTGCTTTTTCATGGAAGATGCTCCATCGAAATAAAGCTCCCAACGGGTATCACCACTGTCGATTGCGTCAAACGCATGTCTGTCTGGCAAATCACAATTTAAAGGAGAATCGGCAGGTATAGGATGCTTGGCAAGGAAGTCGGCGATGGCCTGGCCTTTTACCGCCCTGAGAGGTTGATATGTTATCGAAAATTCCATCAAGAGCAGGGCCCATTTAGCGAGTCGCCCTGTTAATATGGCTTTTGACATTAGATATTTGAGAGGGTCCACTTTTGAAATGAGATGGACTTCGTGTGCCAATGCATAATGTCTAAGCTTTGTTATTGCAAAGATCAACGCCAGGCAGTGTTTTTCAATGGGAGAGTAGTTGCTTTCTGCCCCCAGCAGAACTCGACTTAAGTAGTAGAGTGCTCTTTCTTTCCCTTGATCGTTCTCTTGTGCCCATAAGGCGCCTAAGGAACCTTCGAGGGCGGTCGTATAAAGAATGAGAGGCTTCCCCTTAACCGGGGCAGCCAACACCGGCGGGTTCTGCAGGTACTGCTTGATCTCGTCTAGTGCGCCTTGGCATTTTTGATCCCAAACGAATGGGGTTCCTTTCTTCATCAGGTGACTATATGGCCGGCATTTTCCTGAGAGGTTGGCTATAAATCGCCGTATGTATGCGAGTTTCCCTTGGAGAGACCGCAGCTGTTTGAGAGTCCTCGGCGGAGGCATTTCCATGATTGCTTTAATCTTTGACGGATCTATTTCAATACCTCGGTGTCGAACAACGAATCCCAGGAATTTGCCCGAGGAAACCCCGAACGCACATTTAAGAGGATTCATCTTCAGGTTGTACTGCCGAAGGCGTTGAAATACAGTCTTCAGATGCTCGAGATGTTCATCGTATGATTTGCTTTTAACCACGAGATCGTCGATATAGCATTCAACGATTTCGTGTATAAGGTCGTCGAAGATCTTTGTCATGGCCCTCTGATAAGTAGCACCGGCGTTCTTCAAACCGAAGGGCATCACTTTATAACAAAATATACCAAGAGGAGTCCTGAAGGCTGTGTGCTTCTGGTCTTCGGGATGCATTTTTATCTGGTTATACCCCGACGAGCCCTCCATGAAGGAGAAAACCTCATGAGTGGATGTATTGTCTATCATAAGTTCAGTGACCGGCACTGGGAAATCATCTTTTGGGCAGGCTTTATTAAGATCCCGAAAGTCTACGCATATGCGCACTGTCCCATTTTTCTTCATCACTGGGACGATGTTGGCGATCCATTCAGGGTACTGAACTTCCTGAATGAAGCCAGAGTCGATTAACTTTTTGACTTCAGTGTTTATGCTCATCTCAAGCTCGAGTCGCATTCTTCTCGGCGCCTGTTTGATCGGCTTGACGTCTGGGGATATTGCTAGTCTATGTACAGCAACTTCTGGATCTAGCCCCGGCATCTCGGAATAGTTCCATGCGAAGCAATCTTTATGCTGCACAAGGACATCTTTTAACGCAGCCACCCTCTCTTCCGACAGCAGCTCGCTGACGAATGTCGGTCGCGGATCATTTATTGTCCCTAACTCGATTTTCTTGAGGTTATCTGCAGTAGTATGGATTCCATCCTCCAGTTCTTTCGGAGCTGGGGGAAATTCTAAGATTACCTCATCGCTGCCGCTTTCAAAGCACCAAGGGAGGTTGCTCATGTCTTCGGACCCTTCTTTTAATATTGTTATCACATGGCAGGTGCGAATTTTCTGCCAATCCCAATGCGGAGTTGGTTTTATCCTTGTGTTTTCGGGTTCGTGCTTTTGCGGCGGCGCTACCCTCCAACTGTCAGACAACGCAAATTTGCCAAGCTGATATTGGTCCTCAACCCAATTCTTAAAGGTGAAGCAATCTTCAAGCGGATGCCCTACTACTCGATGGTAAGAGCAATAATTTGGGTTGGAGACTTCGCCCGCTTGCTCAGGGTGTTTAGACTCTGGCAGAGTAAGCATTTGATGTTTTAGAGCAAGATCAAGTATTTTCCTTGTTTTATTCCGAGGAAACGAGTATGCTCGACCCATTTTCTTCATAAGGGCTAGGTCAATAACGCTCGACTTTCGGATGCGTGGCTTCTTAGCTCTGTCTTGTGGTTGTCGAGCACCTTTTCGGCCCCTCGACTTGTTTTTGCTTTCGCGTCGAACCCTTTTTGTAGCAGGCTGACGTGGGGTAACATCTTCGTTCTTTACTGCCTGTCGAAGGAGACGCTGTGTCTTGGCTTTCTCATATATTGCCATTTCACGATCGTGATCATCTCGGGCTTTTTGACTCGCATCCTTTATAAGTTTGCTCATCTGGTCTTCAGACGATGGACTGGGAGGTCTTGCATCAGGAACTCTTGCTGATTCAGGATTAGCGTCTTCCCATTGAGCGTCCGCTTCTTCATCAAAGTTATACATGGCATAACAGCTGTTTATTAGCTCCCGTTTCTTTGAGCGAACATACCCGAGCCCTTTCGTTTCCGTTCTCCCGTTAGGCAGTTTGCATTGAGTTCCGGGAACGTTCCAGACCTTGTCATAGAATTTGGCTTTTCTGACGGTCTGTGTGAAGGACATCCCTTGGCGTTTCAGCAGTTTCTTCAAACCTTCGGTATAATATCTGGGAAGACGGATAGGCTGAAGCCTGTCGAGCGTGGGATCTGCGCCATGCCAAATTTCTTTTTCCACCTTGTTTTCTTCAGAACGGTAGAATAGGATTGCCTTCTCGCCTTTTCGTCCGGGAGGGATATAGAATGTCTGCAATTCCTCTATGCTGTTGGTGTCGAGTGCATCCAGTTCTTTGTAATGTTCAAGCGGCACCATGGTTACCAGCAGACTTCGCTCTTCATCAGCGGAAATCTGTATTGAAGGCCGAGCAGGGAATACAGCATGAACTTCATCCTCTGAATCACTACCGAAGATCAATGAAGGAACGGATGGTCCTAGCCTGGTGGATTGGGACGGACCTGAATAGATTATATCCTCCTCCTCCTCGGTGTCACTGCCGAAGATAGGGATGGTTGCGTTAGTTTTGTTCTCCGGTTTGTGACACCTTTCCGTGTCTTCGAAATTCGGTAAGAAGTATTTGGCATCTTCATACTTGCGAACTTCGTTCACGGAAAACGGATTCAACTCTCCTGCCACTGTGTACTCGAGGCCGTCCCTAGAATACTTCATGCACTGATGCTGTGTAGAAGGGATGATATTGTACTCGTGTAGCCATGGTCGGCCGAGCAGAGCATTGTAGCACGTCTTGGCGTCTATAACATGGAATTTGATGTCTGTGACGAGCACCCCGAGCGTAGCGTCAATATCACAGATCCAAGAGTCTTTGAGGATTGAGAGTCGAAACCGGAGATGGTGATTTTGTCTCGGGCGAGGTGTTGGACACTCATGCAAATCTCTTTTAACACTCGCACATTGAGCAAATTGACAGACGATCCGTTATCGACTAAGATTTTTCCTATCTTTATGTCGTGGCAATATCCCGAGACATAAAGGGGGCGATTGTGCTCACATGTCCCGAGGAGGAGGTCTTCATCACCAAAAGCAACGTCGGCTGTATGCACCTCTTCCAATTCATCCTTCATCTTTTGTTCGGCCAGGAAAGCTTGGAATTGGTCCGGGTCTTGTAGGGCCTTAATCAAAGAATCCCTCGCCTCTTTCGATAGTAATAGAGCATCAAGGATGCTGAGTTGTGAAGGCAGTTTCCTCAGATGTGCCAAGACATTGTAATCCACTTTACTCCTCTTTGGCGGGTTCTCGGCGTTTAGCTCTTCCAGAACTTGGTCATCTAAGACGATGTCTTCAGAGACTTTTTCTTTGCCCTTATCTCTTCTATTCGAAGGTCCAAGGTTCTTTTCAGGCAGTGTTCGATTCCGCAGCCGGATATTTTCGCAAACCACTGGCTCCTCCTCCTTTCCCGAAGTTGACTCTTTAAAGAGAGGGGCAAGTTCTAGCTCCTCATCAGAGTCGCTTCCAAATGTAGGAACTTGTGACCCGGTAGTGTTAACCATGTGACAATTGCTGGCGGTTCTTTCAGACTCTTTGGTCGTGTTTCTCTGTTCGCGACGAATCTTACGCTTTTCCCGTTTAAAGCGTTGTTGATTAGCGACGTATCCCTGCCACCATCCATTGAAAGCTTTGCAATCTTGGGTAGAGTGCGAGACCTTCTGATGATATAAGCAGTAGAAGGGGTGCATTTCTACCGTGCCAGTAACTTTCTCTTCGGAGGGCGGTAGTTTCATGCCCATCGATATGGCCTTAGCAAACTTCTTTTTTATCTTGAATTGGCTTTTATCAGTGGTGGAGGCATTTTGCTCCAGCGGTATGCTCTTGGCTCTTTCCTCAAGTCGCTGGCGCTTGGCCCTTTCGAATATAGCCGTCTCGCGTTCTCGATCAGCTTTACTTTTTAATTGAGCTTCGCTAAGAAACGCTTCAATCATTTCGACCGATAGCTCCGGAGTTCTTGATTCGGTATCTGCCCCCAGTGTTTTAGTGCCAGAAACCTCTCCATCGTTCGTGATCGAATGGGAGATCATATGACAGCTCGCCATATATTCCTCAGATTCATCCGATGAACTTTCCTCCTCATCCTCTTTTTGAAAGACGTGATCAAGGAAATCTTGGAGCGTAATGGGAGTCCGCGCCTTTTGGTTGTACTCATCCAGTGCGTCGATTTGCTTTTGTAAGTCCGTGCGCTTGTCGCCAGGCTTCACGGGCTTCTTAGATTTCTTCTTCTTCTTTTTCGAAGATTTTGACGGCTGGCTATGAACGCTTGAACTACCACCATCGGTCTTCGGAGTCGGTCGTGGCTTCAACATCCCCTCAATAACCTGCGGTTCCAAGGGGTTCTTCCACTTGACCGCTGGGCAGGTTTGAAGATCATTTAGCATTCTCCTCGTTTTGGCTGATAATACAACCTCCCAGGGAGCCTCTTCAATGACGGAGCATGTTGCCCCCGGCGTATTCGTCCCCTTATAGGTGTGGGGCTGCGGAGGGTTCACCTTCCATTTGTCAGACAGCGCAAATTTGCCCTGACGGTATTGATTCTCAAGCCAATTTTTGAAAACGTAACAGTCTTCGATTGGATGTCCCAACACTCTATGATAAGGGCAGTAATTAGGATCGTTGACGTCACTTGGTTGCGACGGACGTTTTGGATCTGGCAGATTTATGAGCCTGTTGCGCAATGCCAGCTCGAATAACCTCCTTGTTTTATCACGGGGGAAGGAGTAAGCACGTCCCATCCTGTCCTCAAGGGGTACGTATGGGCGCGTGTTGTTTGGACGAGCAACCGGCTTCGAATCGTTCGGTTGTTGTTGGGCATTAGCGACGACGATCGCTTTTCCCTTTCCTTTGTCGTTTCGGGAATCCGGCTTCGGGAGAGGGGGTTTATGGCCCATCTGGTCCATCTGCGCCAATTTGTCGATCAAAGCCTGGAAGGAAGTCGGCTTGAAGAATATCATAAATTGTGAAATAGTTGCTTGTGGATCAAGGGTTCCAACAAACATTCCCACCGCAGGGGCTTCTTCTATGCGCTGTTCACATTTAGACCATAGATTACGCCATCGTATAGCGTACTGAACCCACGTCTCGCCGGGTTTTACCCTGGCGTTAATCAGTGCCGTCATTGGGGTACGCTCGCTGGCACTTGCAAAACGTTGGGTGAAGAGCAGCTCCATCTCCGCAAAGGTTTTAATAGAGTCGTTGGGGAGCTCGGAATACCACTCGAACGCCGTATCAGATAAACTTCCAACAAACTGGCGAAGCAAAAGCTTGTCGTCGCCGCCGGTATTACCGCAAAGAGCCCTGAATTGGGCCACATGTTGATGGGGATTGCCGGTCCCTTTGTAAACATGAAACTTGGGAATAGTGTAACCCGGCGGGTACTTGATTTGGTCATACCAGCCCGGATATGGCCGCCCCGTTTTCACGATCTGACCGGCTGCTTCAGTCGCCTGATGCACCCGTATTTGTTGGGCAATATATTCATCCAAATCAGCTTTTGATATGGTATCCTCTTTAGCTGCGGATAGAGCCGGTGGAGGATTCGATGTCTCTCCCCTATCATCTTCAAGAATGATCGGGGGATCTCCAGCAGGTGGATCTGGTTGAATCATCATACCCACCATATCCTGGAACAGGAGGGCCATTTTCTTTATGTTGGCTGCCTGTTCCGCAGCCTCTTTATCTTTCTTCTCTAGCACGCGCCGGAGGAATTCGGCGTCCGTCTCTTGTTCGTGACGTTCTTCTGAGGATGTTTCCGGGGTTTCTTTCGGCCCAGTGAGTGCAGCCATTGTGGTCATCATCTCCTGGAGCTTTTGTTGCTGCTCCTGAGCCTTGGTCACTGATCGGGTGAGCGGTCGGTGACCCGTAGAAGTACGGCTTTCTTCCTTTCCAGAAGCCATGTAAACCGTATGAACAATTATGCCCCCTGACTTGGGGCGTTTAGGTTCACCATTGTTAACTCTTGCTGCTGTTGCGGGAGCTTTCTCTGGCCTCCTTCTTTTGTGGGCCATCGAGTTTAAAGGAGCCGTTGGAGTGGGCATCCTAGCAACCGTCGCCCCCTGCTGTTTAATGGGGCAGTTTTTGTTATTTTCTACCTTCGCCCTTTTCTGGTGACGCAAGTGGTCTGGATCGATCACAGAGTCTTGAACCCTACGCCATACTTTATAAACTTTTGAGGATAGCCGTTGAGGGGGCTGTTCTTGTTTTGTTTCTGGAGCTCTCTCCGCAGGTGGAGGAGATCTTTTCAACGTAGCAACTGGAGAGTTCTTTCTCACCTTCCTCAGCAATTCAAAGCTGTTCTCAGTTGGAACAGCAGCGTTGACCTCCACCACTGGAGCAGGTGGGGTTAGCCCTGAGGGAGAGTTGCCCCCTGCTTTTCTCACTCGTCGCCAATGGCGACGTCGCGCACGACGAGCCGTTGGGACTGGCTCGGAAGTCGAGATGGTTTCTTGTTGCCCCCTGTTTGAGTGTGGGGTAACTGCCGATGTCAGCCTATCGAAGACTGATGCCTTTTGACCAGCTGGGGGAGGATTGGGAGCCGTCAATCTTGTGAAGACCGACTCTCTGATGGGAGAAGCCGCTTTAACGACCTCCAAAGCAACAGCCGTTGCCCTCTTTGGGACGGCCACTTTATAGTTCTGACCCAGCCTGGTAAAAACGGAGGCTGTTGGCTTAGTAGCGGGCGACCCGTTGATAGGGGTCGTGGTAACGGTAAGCCGGTCGAATACCGACTTCTTGTTCGCTTCCGGTGCGGATATCGGCATAGAGAAGCTTGCAGGTGGGACCATGGTCCTGAAAAATAGGCCGGTGGTGGCCTGGGTCACCTGCTCTACCGGCAGAGTAAGGAAAGAGGCCGCTTGGGGCCCATATGTTACACCTCTCGGTGAGGTGGAGCGTTCGTTGCAGTGGTGCTCCGCGCATTTGGTGCAATGGGAATCCATGGATGCTTGAGTTCTGCGCCAGACAAAAAACCAAATCTTAGCAATTTGAAATCCGAAGGCAACCATTTAACAAACCGCGATGGGTTCGCGAAGACGACACACGAAGTGTGGAGTGGAAAGAGGAAAAGGTCCCACCGGGCGTGCCAGAATCTGTTCCCCTCCGAAAGACGGCGACGACGTGAAGACGTCTTGCCTGAAGTTCGGGGCAGATGCTATTTGGTTTTATCCGTCTATCTCTCCGAAGATGCCGAGTTGATTTACGGCACCGTATATCGGAGGTTTAGACGGATATGGCCGATGTAGCAGACTTCGTCAGATTCCCCCTCAGGGTGAGGGTTTTTTTTGATTGTGGGGACGCTCTTCCCTGCAGGCGCAAGCCCCTGCAGTTAATTACGCTACCGCATCACGGTAACAACTTTCTACTTCTCCAGAATTTCACTTCGTGTCGTGTGTGTTTATTTTATTTGTGGTTGCCCGTGGATTGTATACGGAGACTGAGTAATATCGTCGCCCGTAGGACGTGGATTAGTCCAAATCCGTATTTTGCTTAGATTTGGGTTCGGTGTTTTTAGTTTAAGGATGCATTAGTCGCGTTGCGACTAAGATCAACTTAAACGTTCGTCAAGGATACATTAGTCCTGTTTTGGGCTAAGATCGACTTGACGTAGTGATTGATTTAATTATCCGGCCGTCGGGACTCGTCACCTCTCTGACGTCGTTGAGGGATTACAACGACAGGCGTCTGAGGAGTTCAGAGATGTACCCTTGAACCAAAGTTGGTTTGGGATTTTATTACTTATTTGAATATCTAAGGACACATTAACCGTATTTAGGGCTAAGATCAACTTAGACGGGACCGTTTAGATCCGACAAAAGAGCGTTTGGGCCCTATTGTGTCAGTTTAGGGACGTGGCGGTCCATATTCCAGTTTAGGGACGTGGTGGTCCATTATTAGTTTAGGGACGTTTCAGTCCGTCGCCAGTTTAAGGACGTAGTGGTCCATTATTAGTTTAGGGACGTTTCGGTCCGTCGCCAGTTTAAAGACGTAGTGGTCCAAATTAGTTTAGGGACGTTTCGGTCCGTTATTAGTTTAGGGACGTTTCGGTCCGTCGCCAGTTTAGGGACGTAGTGGTCCAATATTAGTTTAAGGACGTTTCGGTCCAATATTAGTTTAAGGACGTTTCGGTCCACGAGTTTAAGGACCCCGCAGTCCATATGGGTGTGTGGTCGTTGGGACCCGTCACCTCTTTGACGTCGTTGAAGAATTACAACGATAGATGTCAAAGGAGTTCGGAGATGTACCCTCGAACCGGTCGTAAATTGGTTTGGGAGAGCCATTTTGCTCAATCAATTTAATTTAAGGACTTACAGCCAGGATTGGGTTAAGTCCAATTTTTTTTATATTTATTTTAGGCTCTGCCTGACTAAAAGAATCAGTCCAAACATGGCTCTGTCCCTTTATTGTTTTGCAATTTGATTTGGGCCAGGCCCTTTTAAATAATGAGTTGCAGAAACTCAAGAATTTTCCAAACAGGGCTTTGCCCTTTTATCATTGCAATTTAATTTGGGCCAGGCCCTTTTAATTAATGAGTTGCAGAACCTCAAGGATTTTCCAAACAGGGCTTTGCCCTTTTATCATTGCAATTTAATTTGGGCCAGGCCCTTTTAATTAATGAGTTGCAGAACCTCAAGGATTTTCCAAACAGGGCTCTGCCCTTTTATTATTGCAATTTAATTTGGGCCAGGCCCTTTTAATTAATGAGTTGCAGAACCTCAAGGATTTTCCAAACAGGGCTCTGCCCTTTTATTAATGCAATTTAATTTGGGCCAGGCCCTTTTAAAGGGTTGCGTTTGTGCAGAAACCCCAAGAAATTTTCAGGTTTAAGAACACAAGTGCATGGCACTTTTGATCTAAATTTGAATCAAAGGAAAACAAGTTCTTCTTGTTTTCCCTGATTTTACAGAACCAAGGGTTCATAACAAGTGCAAGGCACTATTTTTTTATTATTCATTTTTTTTATCTTCTGTTCTTCAGAAATTTTACCTTCTCTTTTTTTTTTGTTCTTGATTAATCTTCAAGAGTTCTTTCTCTTCTTTTTTTTTTCCAGAAGTTTATCCTTCTCTTGATGATTCTACCTGATGATTTGAATGAGGTCTGGGCTCTTATTTATAGTGCTCACAAATTTGTTAAATTTGTTACCAAGATCTTTCCTGAATAATTTTGGGAATTTTCCCACCATTGGATCTCTGATCCAAGGGTCTCTGTTTTACAGAAGAACAGAAAAGATTTACTTAAATTTTCATTCAGTTGCTGCGCAACTCACCAGCGCGTGACACGTGTCGCGCATCCGTGCGCTTGCGCAGTTGCGATTGCGCAACTGCGCAGACACGTGTCGCGCATCCGTGAGCTTGCGCAGTTGCGATTGCGCAACTGCGCAGACACGTGTCGCGCTGCCATGCATTTGCGCAGTTAAGTCTTAATTATGTTTTCTGAAGAGCCTTGCTCTGATGGGACGCACTGTCTCGGGCGTTACGCCGCCGAATCAGCTTCTGCCATGTGGCAAATTGCGCGCTGCGCACGGGGACTGAAGCGTTGCTTCGAATTTTAAATTTTCAAAATTAAGTAGAGCCTTGCTCTGATTGGGGGAAACACTCCTCCTGTCATCTGGTTGACAGGGCGTTTAACTCCTGCAGACTGAGGTCTTCCCCTCGCCTTTATCACTGCCTCATAATTGCGGGAAGCTATCAGAGCCTCCTCATGAGTCGGAAATTTCCCTGTGGCTAGTGCAACCTGGATTTCCGTGTCCAAACAATGTTGAAATCGACGGGCTCTGATCTCGTCCGTCGGTATCAAATGTGCCGCGAATCTGTTTAAAAGATTGTGTTAGCTGTGTAGTAAGTGATATTTCAAATTATTTGAGACGTATTATACCGACTGAGCATGGTGAACTCAGCGTCATACTTATCTACCGACTTGATCCACATCGAACCTTATTGCAGATGAATAAACTGTTGTTCCATGTCGAACCTGGCAGTCTCAGGGAAGTACTTCGCGTCGAACCTATCGCGAAAAGTCTTCCATTCAATGGGCTGATCAAGACGGATTTCTTCCGCCTTCCACCGGTTCCGTGCATTGTCCGTGAGCTGTAATTTTGCTACACGAACCCAAGCTATATCTGGCAATTGTGCCGCTGCTAGATCATCTTCTATACTTTGTGCCAATTCTTCACCTTCTAGTGGGCTTCCCTTTCCGAAGAACTGTTTGGGATGCAAAACTCTGAATTGCTTCACCCCAGGTGCTTCAGTCTCGAAACGGTTCAAGAGCTGTACAATGAACTAAAACTCTGGGTCTTCAACGAAATGGTCCAAGTCTTCAGCGCTGGGCTCGATCTCTGACGTTTCCAGATCATCTGACGACATTCAAAGAAGAAAGAAGAGAATGTCGTCAGCGAACAGATCGCTCGGTAAGTCCCAAAGATAAGGGAGAAATAAAATAGACAGAATAAGAAGGTAACTTTTAAAGTTGTATTATATTGTTATAATATGGTGTTAACGCTATTGTTTGTAGCTTGGTACAGAAGGATACCAGTGTATACGAGAGGAGTCTCTATATGCTAGAGACTAGGGCAAACAGAATGTACAAGGAACTGTTGGAACACGGTACAACAGCAACGGAATATAGGTTAGGTGTCTTAATCTTACTGTTTCATGCCACTTCTAATACCTTCCGTACCAATCTACCCCTTAAACCCCGAGATGTCTTGTTTGTATAGTTGTATTGTATTGTCTTGTATTATGAACTGTATAGATTGTATAATTGGATGACTTACCGAAACCATGATATCAGTAAATGAATGTAACTGTAGAATCATGGATGTAACTGGAGAATCATGTAAATGGAAGTATATCCATGGTTCGGTTCAGTCAATATAGATTTAAATGGATTTATGTTGAATTGTAATATTGTAGATTGCAGATTGTAGATTGTAGATTGTACTTGAATCATATTCAAGTCTGTTTATTAATGAGACTCAATTTGAGTAAGACAATTAGAAAAGTAAATTGAAGTCCTGATGGTTTTGATGTTATCGGTAACCGCTGCACATAGGCGGCAAGATTTGTGTCTTTTTCAAAGACGATTACCGTATTGATAACACTGTTGTTACGTTGTCTAACTTAGATAGGCAAGCACCCACTTCTCCGGCTCCCTGAGGCTCAAGAGATTGGTCCCGCTTAAACCTATGTTTACTAGGGTCCATAGGGTAATTTATAGAACTTGAGGGGGGTTTATGTAAAAATACTTTTATATAATTTTCAAAATACTCCCCAAGTATTTAATTATCGTCTTTAGAGTTATCATGAATGTAGATTTTATAATTGTGATATTTTTAGTGAAAATATCCTAAATTCATAATAAAGGGTATTTATTTGTAATATTGACTTGTATGGAATTCATGGTATATTAATGTAAAGTGATTCTTGTGATTTCTGAAAAGGGCTGGAATATTTATATTATTTCAAAATAAATATTTTTAATGTTACATATATACATAATTATATAAAAATAATTTTAATATATATTTTATATTTCTAGAAATCTCATTTTCTTAAGATGTCGTATTTTAAATCTCTCGAGACCGAATCCTCCTTGCGGAGGTCTGCATCTCGCACTACTAAGTCCAGGGATGTGCGATAATCCGCACCATCCCAGTCGGATTCCCTAAAATGGGTTGTAGTGGCGCTTTGTAAAGATTTGTGTAAAATACTAATCTTTTAGAATACGGTTTTAATAGTAATGGTATTTATTTGAAATATTTCGTTTTCCCGTATTCTATGTTTTCGAAAGGTATTGTGCTATGTTGCATATGAGTGTTGTGAGGAGGTAGGTCATTATCTCATGATCTACATAAAGGTATAGCAAGTTTGTGATGTTTAAATGTCGAAAATGAACTATATGGTATTTTAATGAAAAAGTTTGGTAAAATGGAAATAACAATTTCTTTTGATATGGAACATGTTCAATATGATTAGTTAGTGTTTAATAGTCAACATGTAATGTTTTAACAAGATTGTATTAAAGGAAAAGTAAGAATTTTGGAAGAACCGAATCGGAAATCGCATTTGCTCCGATTCCGTCGGGTTTTAGAATTTCGTATTTTCAGAAAGAGTGGAGAAGGGGGAAGGTAGGACTTACGGGTTTAGCTTAAAGAGGAGAGGGAGAGGGAGTGGACGTAGTTTCCGGTGCGCCGTTTTGTCGCCGGAAACTCCTAGGGTTGTCGCCGGAAAATTCGCCGGAGCTTCACCTCTTTCCTCACTTCAAATGCACACTAGGGTTCTAGGAAATTTCTTGAGAGTTTTCTCAGAATTTTAAGGTAAGGGGGTAGTGTGTAGGGGTTGTATTTATAGGGTTAGGCTAGGGTTAGGATAGGTGAAAGGTTTAATTAAAAATCATGTATTTAAATGTAATAAAATGTATTAAAATAGGGTTTAATGTGATTTAAAGGTTCTCTGGAACCGATCTACAAAAATAAAGTGTGCAGGTGTACAGGGGAGAGGAAAAGCCACATCTTTCATGTTGGGGACTCGGCGGTCCGGCCGAGTCCGGCCGGCGGCGCCAGCCCGAGTCGGCCGAGTCGCCGGCTGACTTGGTCGATTCTGGCCGAGTCCGGTGGTCGGAGCGTGCCTTGTCACTTCAGTATCCCTTTAGCAAAATTAGATTTTTTAGTGTAGTAGGGTTTTTGTGAGATATGCACGTGTAAACTCTTGGTATTCTAAAAATCCAAAATAAAACCATATTAAAAATAATGTGGGGTATGGGATTTGAACTCTGGTGGCTTGGTTCAGCAGTGCAAGGTATTACCAACGAGCTACAAACTCCTTCTTGTAATTAAAAAGCTAATTAATTACTTAAAGTAGTCACAACAAATGTAAATACTCCAACTATACATAAATTTTTAAGCAAATTTTTGTACACTAAAAATGGAGGTGTTACAGTCTACTCTCCTTACAAAAATTTCGTCCTCGAAATTTACAACTTTTATTTGAGGACAAGTTTAGAAAGAGGTGTGGATATCTTGCACGCATTTCATCTTCTTTTTCCCAAGTGGACTCTCCTGGGGTGTCTTTTCACTACATTACTCGAACCAAGTTGACTTCCTTATTCCGATGTGACTTCACTTTCCTGTCCAGGATCTCCACAGTTGTTGCTCACAGGATAAATCAGGCTGTATAGTGAGCTCGGAATGATCAAGTACATGGCTGGGGTCACTCACATACCTTCTGAGTTGGGATATGTGGAATACATTATGCACCAATGAAGGTGGAAGTGCTAAGCGGTATGCCACTTCACCGACTCGTTCGAGTATGTCAAACGGTCCAATGTATCTCGGACTTAGCTTATCCCGTCTTCCAAATCGGATCACTCCGCGGTTCAGAGATAGAATACGTGATCTTCTGGCTGGAACTCCAAGTGACGTCTCTTTGCATCATCCCGGTGCTTCTGTCGATCTTGGGCTATGCGCATCTTTTCCCTGATAGTATGAACCACATCAACAGTCGCTTCTATCATCTCTGGTCCAAGAAGTTCCCTATCTCCGATGTCGTCCCAACTTAATGGCGATTGACACCTCCTTCCATGCAGTGCTGCAAAAGGTGCCATTCCTATGCTTGCTTGGTACCTGTTGTTGTACGAAAACTCCAGAAGATGTAGATGATCTTCCCACGATCCTTTGAAGTCTAACATACATGCTCTGAGCATATCCTCCAAGATCTGAATAGTTCGCTCAGACTGACCATCTGTTTGTGGATGATAAGCCGTGCTGAAGTTCAGACTTGTTCCCATGCTTGCTTCTGACCACACAAAATCTTCATCGTGTGAGCTTGGTCAGGGGTGTTGCTATATTTGAAAAGCCTTCAATGAACCTTCTGTAATATCCAGCTAGACCCAAAAAACTTCGAATGTCCTTCACTGACTTTGGTGTCGGCCATTCACTAATTGCTGAAACTTTCGCTGGATTCACAGAGATTACTTCTCCTGATACGATATGTCCAAGAAAACCAACTTGATTTAGCCAAAACTCGCACTTGCTATATTTGGCATATAACCGATGTTGACGAAGAGTTTCGTAGGTGCTCGGCATGCTCTTTCCGACTCTTAGAATACACCAGGATGTCATCAATGAAGATGACAGCAAACCTGTCTAAGTACTCCCGGAAAACATGATTCATTAGGTTCATGAATATTGCTGGTGCGTTGGTCAATCCAAATGGCATCACTAGAAATTCGTAATGACCATAGCGAGTTCTGAAAGCTGTTTTATGAATATCAGCTTCCTTGACCTTCACCTGATGATAACCTGAACGAAGATCCAATTTAGAGAAAACATAAGATCCACTTAGCTGATCGAATAAATCGTCGATGCGTGGGAGTGGGTACTTGTTCTTTATAGTGACTTCATTTAAGGCTCGGTAATCGATGCACATTCTGTATGAACCTTCTTTCTTCTTCACAAGTAGTACAGGTGATCCCTAACTTGAAGTGCTGGGACGAATCCATTCTCTTGCCAGTAATTCGTCCAACTGTGTCCGGACTTCCTTCAAACCTTCCGGACTTAATCGATAAGGTGCTTTGATCACCGTTTGTGCTCCTGGTACTAAATCAATACTGAATTTAAGAGCTCGATCGGGAGGCAAACCTGATATATCGTCAGGAAATACATCGTCGAACTCTCGAACCACTTCTGGCCTTGATTCTTCCTCCGCTTGAGCTGCTGTAACTACCGCTTCCCTTGGCTTCGCTTTGTATGTACTTGGCTCCAGGGTACGGTCTCCGCTTTTGAAATAGAAGACCGGATGGTCTGGAATCTCGAATACTCCCCTCCTTTGACGACAGTCGACGGTAGCATAAAAAGTTCCAAGCCAATCCATACCGAGAACCACATCGAAATTCGGTATGTCCAGCACTTTGAAGTCAGCATAGAACTCTCTGCTGCAGACGACTACTGGACACAAGCTGTATCCCATTGTTGCCTTTAGAACGCCATTTCTTAAACTGACATTCCAGCTGGATACAAGCAGTGTGACAGGAATCGCATGGGTTCGGACGAACCGTTGCAACATAAAGCAGTGAGATGCTCCAGTATCGAACAGTGCTAATGCAGGTATTGAGGATACTAAGATTGTACCTAAGGTATATGGGATATGTTTTAGGTATGGGGAAATGTATGTAGATAAGTAGCAAGACTAAAATAAAGGTTGAGAAGAAATGGTTATCGGTGATAACTTGGCTAGTGGCCTCAGCTTCTTCCACGGTCATCATAAATGCTTGGCGCCTTGGTACATTCCTCCTGGCCTAAGCAGCATTCCTCGTAACGTTCCTTTGAGCTTGATGGAACTGACGAGGAGGTGGTGCGGCTTGTGGTCCTCTAGATGGTGGAGCAGACAGTGCAAGTCTTGGAGTGGGTGCCTGGATGGCTAGACGCTGTGGGTAAGTGTTTGCTGGCCTGGGTGCAGCAATTGGATTTTGTCTATAAGGACAAGATCCAATATCATGAGCAGCTGAGCCACAGACTAAGCAAAGACGGTTGGCTCGCCGTCAATCTTGCATCACATGTCCAGATCTCTTGCGGTAAGTACAAAAGGCTGGGCTGGGACGATGGTTCGGTACTCCCGGTCGCCTTGGCACAAAAGGTGGCCTGGACGAGGCACCTCCTGTCATCTTGTTGATTGGGCGTTTAACTCCTGCAGACTGAGGTCTTCCCCTCGCCTTTATCACTGCCTCATAACTTGGGCAGCTGTCAGAGCCTCCTCATGAGTCGGAAATTTCCCTGTGGCTGGTGCAGCCTGGATTTCCGTGTCCAAACATTGTTGAAATCGACGGGTTCTGATCTCGTCCGTCGGTATCATATGTGCCGCGAATCTTTTTAAAGGATTGTGTTAGCTGTGTAGTAAGTGATATTTCAAATTATTTGAGATATATCTTACTGACTGAGCATGGTGAACTCAGCGTCATACCCATCTACCGACTTGATCCACATAGAATCGTGTTGCAGATGAATAAACTGTTGTTCCATGTCGAACCTGGCAGTCTCAGGGAAGTACTTCGCGTCGAACCTATCGCGAAAAGTCTTCCATTCAATGGGCTGATCAAGACGGTTTTCTTCCGCCTTCCACCAGTTTCGTGCATTGTCCGTGAGCTGTAATTTTGCCACCCGAACCCAAGCTATATCTGGCACTTGTGCCACTGCCAGATCATCTTCTATACTTTGTGCCTATTCTTCAGCTTCTAGTAGGCTTCCCTTTCCGGAGAACTGTTTGGGATGCAAAGCTCTGAATTGCTTCACCCCAGGTGCTTCAGTCTCGGGACGGTTCAAGAGCTGCTGCTGTCCCTCTAAGAGGCCGCGGATCGCCTCAAGCAGAACCGTTTGCTTGGTGGGTGGAGCATGAACAGTAAGTATGATTGGTAGTGGTGGTGGAGTGTTGTTGAAGTTGGTGCTTGTGTTATTTGGGGAATCCATAACTTTTGAAAGAAAGATTTAGGTTAGGACAGATTCAAAGTATACGAAATGATGAGATTCAAGAAGTATGAATTGTAAAGAATATTTGATTGCTGGTTCTTGTGTTTTTATATTGCTTAGGTTGTTCACGCAGAACAGAACTGTATGATAGAGTTTCATACAGCTCTGACCTGCATGGGCCACCAACAAAACCTGTCACGCCCTACTTCCCAGTATACGGGTAGAGGACGCGACGAGACCGCTACGTATTTATTGTGAAGTAAATACGCTAAGCGTATCTAAACAATATAAAAGTAAATGCATAAGAGGCAAGATATAATAAAACAACAAGTTTATTTATTCACATTCTTTCTGTACAATGCATGGAAATGTAAATACAACTGAAATAAAGCAATGCCTAAACAATGGCATAACCGAAAAGGAAAGGTACTGAAATAAAAATGTACAATGAACTAAAGCTCTAGGTCTTCAACGAAATGGTCCAAGTCTTCAGCGCTGGACTCGATCTATGACGTGTCCAGATCACCTAACGACATTCAAAGAAGAAAGAAGAGAATGTCGTTAGCGGACAGATAGCTCGGTAAGTCCCAAAGATAAGGGAGAAATAAAATAGACAGAATAAGAAGGTAGCTTTTAAAGTTGCATTGTATTGTTATAATGTGGTGTTAACGCCGTTGTTTATAGCTTGGTATAGAAGGATGCCAGTGTATACGAGAGGAGTCTCTATATGCTAGAGACTAGGGCAAACGGAATGTACAAGAAACCGTTGGGCCACGGTACAACAGCAACGGAATATAGATTAGGTGTCTTAATCTTACTGTCGCGTGCCACTTCTAACACCTTCCGTACCAATCTACCCCTTAAACCCCGAGATGTCTTGTTTGTATAGTTGTATTGTATTGTCTTGTATTGTAAACTGTATTGATTGTATAATTGGATGACTTACCGAAACCATGATATCAGCAAATAGATGTAACTGTAGAATCATGAATGTAACTGGAGAATCATGTAAATGGAAGTATATCCATGGTTCGGTTCAGTCAATATAGATTTCAATGGATTCATCTTGAATTGTAATATTGTAGATTGTAGATTGTACTTGAATCATATTCAAGTCAGTTTATTAATGAGACTCAATTTGAGTCAGACAATTAGAAAAGTAAATTGAAGTCCTGATGGTTTTGATGTTATCTGTAACCGCTGCACATGGGCGGCAGGATTTGTGTCTTTTTCAAAATCGATTACCGTATTGATAACACTGTTGTTAAGTTGTCTTCCTTGGATAGGCAAGCATCCACTTCTCCGGCTCCTTGAGGCTCAAGAGATTGGTCCCGCTTAAATCTATGTTTACTAGGGTCCTTGGGGTAATTTATTGAACTTGAGGGGGTTTTTATGTAAAAATACTTTTATATACTTTTCAAAATACTCCCCAAGTATTTAATTATCGTATTTAGAGTTATCATGAATGTAGATTTTATAATTGTGATATTTTTAGTGAAAATATCCTAAATTCATAATAAAGGGTATTTATTTGTAATATTGACTTGTATGGAATTCATGGTATATTAATGTAAAGTTATTCTTGTGATTTTTGAAAAAAGTTAGAATATTTATATTATTTCAAAATAGAAATTTTTAATGTTACATATATACATAATTATATAAAAATAATTTTAATATATATTTTATATTTCTAGAAATCTCATTTTCTTAAGATGTCGTATTTTAAATCTCTCGAGCCCGAATGCTCCTTGCGGAGGTCTGCATCTCGCACTACTAAGCTCAGGGATGTGCAATAATCCGCACCATCCCAGTCGGGTTCCCCAAAATGGGTTGTAGCTGCGCTTTGCAAAGATTTGTGTAAAATACTAATCTTTTAGAAAACGGTTTTAATAGTAATGGTATTTATTTGAAATGTTTCGTTTTCCCGTATTTTATGTTCCCGAAAGGTATTGTGCTATATTGCATATGAGTGTTGTGAGGAGGTAGGTCATTACCTGTGATCTACATAAAGGTATAGCAAGTTTGTGATGTTTAAATGTCGAAAATGAACTATATGGTATTTTAATGAAAAAGTACGGTAAAATGGAAATAGCTATTTCTTTTGATATGAAATTTGTTCAATATGATTAGTTAGTGTTTAATAGTCAACATGTAATGGTTTAACAAGATTGTATTAAAGGAAAAATGAGATTTTTGGAAGAACCGAATCGGAAGTCGGATTTGCTCCGATTCCGTCGGGTTTTAGAATTTCGTATTTTCAGAAAGAGTAGAGAAGGGGGAAGGTGGGACTTATGGGTTTAGCTTAAAGAGGAGAGGGAGAGCGAGTGGAAGTTGTTTTCGGTGCGCCGTTTTGTCGCCGGGAACTCCTAGGGTTGTTGCCGGAAAATTCCCCTGAGTTTCGCCTCTTTGCTCACTTCAAATGCACACGAGGATTCTAGGAAATTTCTTGAGAGTTTGCTCAGATTTTTGGGGTGAGGGGGTAGTGTGTACGGGTTGTATTTATAAGGTTAGGGTCGGTGAAAGGTTTAATTGAAAATAATGTATTTAAATGTAATAAAATGTATTAAAATAGGGTTTAATGTGATTTAAAGGTTCTCTGGAACCGATCTACAGAAATAAAGTGTGCAGGTGTACAGGGGAGAGGAAAATCCCTATATTTCATGTTGGGGACTCGGCGGTCCGGCCGAATCCAGTGGTCGGAGCATGCCTTGTCGCTTCAGTATCCCTCGGGCACAGTTAGATTTTTGGGTGTAGTGGGGTTTTTGTGGGATATGTACGTGTAAACTCTTGACATTCTAAAAATCCAAAATAAAACAATATTAAAAATAATGTGGGGTATGGGATTTGAACTCTGGTGGCTTGGTTCAGCAGTGCAAAGTATTACCAATGAGCTACAAGCTCTTTCTTGTAATTAAAGAGCTAATTAATTACTTAAAGTAGTAACAGCAAATGTAAATACCCCAAGTATTCATAAATTTTTAAGCAAATTTTTGTACACTAAAAATGGAGCTGTTACAGAGAAGGAGAAAGTGGTTATCGCGATGCAGTAACGTAATTAACTGCAGGGGCTTGCTCCTACAGGTAAGAGCGTCCCCACAATCAAAAACCCCTCATAAATGAGGGGGAATCTGACGAAGTATGCTTCAGCGACCACATCCGTCCAAACCTCCGATATACGGTGCCATAAATCAACTTGGCATCTTCTGAGAGGTGGACGGATAAACCCAAATAGTATCTGCCACCAAATTTAGGCAAGAGGATCCATCCTGGTTTTGTCTCTGTTTTCGGCAGTAAACATGGATCTTCGACTCAAATTGGACTAATGTATCTTTAACGAAAACAAATCGAGCCCCCAAATGCTCATATATGTTTAAGTCGATCTTAATCTCAAAATAGATTAACGATCCATAAATTAAAAAAACCCTAAATCTAAGAAATACGGATTTGGACTGATCCATGCCCTACGGGCGATAACATAAATTAGTCTCCGTATACAATCCACGGGCAACCAAAAATAAAACAAACACACACGACACGAAGTGAACTTCTGGAGTAGGAGAAAGTGGTTATCGCGATGTGATAACGTAATTAACTGTAGGGGCTTGCGCCTGCAGGGAAGAGCGTCCCCACAATCAAAAACCCCTCGCAAACGATGGGAATCTGACGAAGTCACGCTGCAACGGCTGCATCCATCCAAACCTTCGATATACGGTGCCATAAATCAACTTGGCATCTTCAGAGAGATGGACAGATAAATCCAAATAGCATCTACCCTCAAAATTCAGGTCAGACGTCCTAACGTCACGGTCGTGTGTTTCGGCGATGAACAGATTTTGGCACGCATGGTGGGACCTTTTTCTCTTTCCTCTCCACACTTCGTATGTTGTGTTTCGCGAACAAAAATCATGGTTTTCTATGGTTTCCCTTGGATTCGAGGTATTAAGATTTGGTGTCTTGTTCCTGTGCAGAAAGAAGAAGTGAACATCAATGGCTTACAGTTGCACAAACTGCAACAACAACTCCCACTCCGCCCCAACTGGAGGAGTGACATATGGGTCCAATGCAGCCTCCATCTTTTCAATGCCGGTGGGGCAGGTAACTTAAGCCACCACTGGATTGTTCTTTGGGACCATGCTCCCGCCAGCGAGTTTCAGCACCCTAGTGCCACCACAGGAAGCTCCCAAGAAGTCGGTCTTTGATCGACTTGCAACCACTATGTCCCCTTTCAACTGGTCATCTACGTCTGTGACCCCAGTATTCAATAAACTGAACCAAAGCTCAAGTGGTTCCGCAAAGAGGCTCGCGATACCTGAAGGGGTTATTCCGAAACGGATAACAGTTCCAGCTCCGGCAGGTGAAGTCGTCAAAGGGGATTCTCCTACCAAAGGATCGGTCTTCACAAGATTGGTCGTTCCAACTCCTGCTACGGGTGAAGTCGTCAAAAGTGCTTCCCCTACCAGAAAATCGGCCTTTGAAAGATTGGTCGTTTCTTCTCAACGGACGTCAGTCTTCGGTAGGCTGACACCAACAGTAGCCCCTCAACAAAGCCGTGGGCATGAAAGAGCCGCTTCCGAAACCGAGGCGGTCCCTTCAGCAAGGCACGTTCGATGTCGCCACTGGAGTCGAATAAGAAAAGCCGGTGGCAACTCCCCTTCTGGACTCACTCCGCCAGCTCCAATGCTGGAAGTTGGCGCTGCTGTTCTAACCGGGAACAGTTTTGAACCGCCTAGGATGGTGCGAAAGAACTCCCCAACCACGCTGTTGAAGAAATATCCACTTCCTTCTGAAAATATGACGCAGGTAAAGCCGGAGCAGCCCCCTCAGCGGCTGTCCTCCCAAATCCACAGGGTCTGGCAGAAAGTCCAAGATTCTGTGATCAACTTGAACTACTCCAGTCAACCAGAGAAAATGAAGGTTCGACAAGAGGAAAGTCATCCCTCCACCATATAGCGAGGGACTTCTTTCACACAGGCACCTGCTACAATGGCTCCTTCAATTTCGACCTCCCATAAAAAGAGAAGGCCGGAGAATCTCCCACCACCGGCTACAAATCCCAAAGGTGAGGGATCCAAACACCCCAAGTCTGGGGGCCGGATCGTGCACACGGTTTACATGGCTTCCGGGAAAGAGGAAAGCCATGCTAACGTGGGTCATCGACCGCAAACTCGGTAGTTAACAAAGGCTCAAGAGCAGCAATAAAAGCTCCAGGAGATGCTGACGAAAGTGGCAGCACTCACCGGGCAGAAAGAAAACCCGGAGTCAGCATCAGAACAGCGCCATGAGCAGGAGACCAATACAGAGTTCCTGCGAAGGGTGCTTGAAATAAAGGATAAGGAGGCCATGGAACAAGATGCTAATATAAAGCAGATGGCACTTTTGTTCCAGGACATGGTGGGAATGATGATCCAGCCAGAACCTCTAGCTGAAGACCCCCCGATAATCATCGAGGACGACAGAGAGGAAATATCAAACCCTCTTCCAGCTTTGTCGACAGCCAGGGAGGAAACGATCTCCAAAGCTGCCCTTGATGATTATATGCTCAGCAAATACGAGCTCATCAGGCAAGCGAAACGGCTGGCCAAGTCGTCAGAACCGGGCGGCCGCACCCAGGCTGGTATGATCAAATCAAGTACCCGCCGGGATATACGATCCCCAAATTCCATGTGTACAAAGGGACATGCAACCCGCATCAGCACGTCGCTCAGTTTAGAGCTTTATACGACAATACTGGAGGCGATGACAAATAGCTACTTCGCCAGTTCGTTGGCAGCCTGTCAGAGACGGTGTTTGAATGGTACTCGGAGCTCCCAAATGACTCCATCAAAACATTCACAGAGATGGAACTGCTATTCACGCAGCAGTTCGACAGCGCAAGCGAGCGCACCCAGATCACGGCATTAATCAATGCCAGGGTGAAGCCAGGAGAGACCTGGGTTCAATATGCGATCCGATGGCGGAACCTATGGTCAAAATGAAAACAACGCATCAAAGAAGCTCCTGCCGTGGGCATGTTCATAGGGACTCTCGATCCTCAAACGACTTCGTCCCATTTCATGACGTTCTTTAAACCGACCACCTTTCAGGCTTTGATCGAAAAGTTGGCCCAAATGGACTAGATGGGCCACGGACCTTCCTCTTCAAAAACGGACCCTCGAAATGCAAAGGGTAAAGGGAAAGCAGCCTTCGTTGCCAATACTCAACAACAACCGAGTGGCCCGAAACTGGTTGCTCGCCAAAACAACGCGCGTCCACACCAATCCCTGGAGGAGAAACTAGGACGTGCTTATTCGTTTCCCCATGATAAAACAAGGAGATTGTTCGAACTGGCAATGCACAACAAACTCATCACTCTGCCAGACCCAAAAATTCCACTGCAGCCCGGTGACATCAACAATCCTAATTACTGCTCCTATCAAGGAATAGTCAGCCACACCATCGAGGATTTCTACGTCTTCAAAAATTAGACCGAGGACCAGTATCAATGAGGGAAATTCACGCTGTCAGAGAACTGGAGGGTGAACCCGCCACAGAGGCACGCTCCTAAAAAGGTGGATACACCGGGGGCATCATGTTCGTTTGTGGAAGAAGCTTCGTAGGAAGTTGTCCTTTCAGCTAAAACCAAAAGAATGCTGAAGGATCTTCAAGCATGTCCGGTAATCAGGTGGAAAATCCCGCAGGAGCCCGAGATCATTGAGTGGATGTTGAAACCGTGTCCCAAACCGAAAACTGCTAATGATGGGAAAAACACCCAGGTCAAGTCTTCAAAGTCTTCGAAGGGGAAGAAGAAGACCAAGAAGCCCGTGCAGCCTGACGACAAGCGCACGAACCTGCAAAAGTACATCAATGCGCTGGAGGAGTACAACTAGAAGGCGCGGACACCGGTCACCCTCGAAGAGTTCCTCAAGCATATTCTTGAGAACGAAGATAGTGACAACGATGAGGAAAATGACTCATGAAAAGAAACCGAAGATAATATAGCAAGTTGCCACATGGTCTCCCATTCATCATTATATGGCGAAGAAGCTCCTTCGGCATCAGAAGGCAACGCAGAAGAACTGGGGGAAGGAACGGTGCCGAAATCCCCGGAGCTGCCAGAAGACCCAATTGACAGGCAGCTAAATGAAGCTTTTCAAAAGAGCAGAGCTGACCGAGAGCGTGAAATGGCCATATACAAAAAGGCCAAGCATTGGCGTCAGGATGAAGAAGACACGGCAAGGAAGAGTCACAAAGTACTCTAACCAGACCGACGCACGCCTGCGGCAAACAAAAGCAGGACCAAGACAGAAAAGCGGTTCACCAAAGCCCTATCAATGGGAATGAAGCTGCCACCTCTCAAGGGAAATACTCCCGGGGCTACATGCCTCAATGGAGAGGTTTCACATCCGAACGACTGCCTATATTATCGGAGGGTCACCCACCCCACCGAAGAGTGCAATTCCTTCAAGAAGTGGTGGTAAGGATACGCTGCCCACCGAAAACATTTCAAGCAGATGAAGCGCAAAGCTCGTCGGCAGCAAAGAAGCACGACAGATGAGCATGAAGGAACGGTTGGCAACTGTCATATGGTTGATACCAGTTCGACAAAAGGAAAATCCCAAGTTCTTACATTCGGGAGCGATTCTGAGGAAGAAATAATCCTCGGCCCTCTCTTCAAAGAATCCACTTCCGGAAAAGAAGAAGAGGAGAAGAACTGCGAGAATATTCAGCTGCGTAACCGTACGCTACCTGAAAACAACCTCGGGCCTACAAACAAAGGTTCGAGCAGAAGAGAAAAGGGGAAGGAAAAAGTCCCTAAGGAAATTGCCCTCGATGATAGAGTCGTCAAAGAGCTCGCAGCCAAGGATCCGCCTAAGAAAAACAAGGTGGATTACAATGTCCTGGCATATTTGAGGAAGATACCCTCACAACAGAGCATATTGGACGCTCTCCTCCTGTTCAAAGAAGCAAGAGATTCTCTGATCAGGGCATTACAGGAGCCCTATCAATTCCAAGCTTTCCTTACAGAAGAAAAGATGATGGACGAGCTGGCAGAGGTTCATACAGCTGATATTACATTCGGCGATGAAGATCTCCTCCTCGGAATGTGCCGGCACAACTGTCCTCTATATGTCACCTGGTACTGCTACGACATCAAGATAGGGAAGATCCTGGTCGACAACGGGTCCTCCGTCAACCTTCTCAACGTAAAGGTGCTAAAGGGGATCTGCATGAACGTTCAGCATCTGGCTCGGGACAAAATTACCATCTCTGGGTTCGACTTACAGTCATCACGGAAGTTTGGGTCCGTAATATTGATGTTACGATTTGGGCTATTCGTCACTGACATCAAACTTCATGTCATCGACGCCAAGACTTACTACAACGCTTTGCTCGGCAGGCCTTGGTTGCACGAGTAAAATGTCATCCCTTCTACACAACACCAGTGTATGAAATATTCAAAGATAGCCTCGAATACACTGTCACGGGGGAGCTAAATCCATTCTCCGTAAACGAAGTCCGAAAATATGAAGACGCAAAGTGCTTCCTACCAGACTTCGAAGACACGGAAAGATGTCATAAGCTGGAGAATAAATAAAAAGCCGTCACCACTATCCCGATCTTTGGGAACGATACCGAGGAAGATGAAGCGATATTCTACTGGGGATAACCCCAAGGCAACAGGCCCGTCCCATCTACTCCTATTTTGGTCTTTGGCAGTGACTCTGAAGATGAGACTAACGTCGTATTCTCCACTCGCCCTTCAGCACAAACCATTACTGGAGCTGATCATATCTTGCAAATCACCATAGTTCCGCCGCGGCATTACAAAGAACTTGATGCACTCGATACATACAGCATATGAGAGCTGCAAACTTTCTACGTCCCTCTCAGGAGAAGAGGTGAAAAGGCGATCCTATTCTATCAATCTACGGAGACCAGAGTGGAGAAAGAAGTCTGGCATGGTACCAAGTCTGCGCTTGATAGACTTCAACCAATCTATCTACCCAGATATTACGCAGAGAGATTGAAAAGGCTATTAAGATACCAAGGCGTGCCCTTCAAACAAACAGCTCGACAAACCCAGTTCTACAACAAAATTTGGGACATTCCTGAGACTCAACGAAAGATGCCCAACGGGAGGATGGAGACGACCGGGCTTGGATACATTCAGTCCAAGAAACAGGAGCGATCCCATGGCTGTTGCGTTGTAAATAACTCCGGTGGAGAAGGGAATGCTTTTCCAGATAGCGCTGATATTCTACTGGTGTAAACTTGGGCGCCGGCGCTCACATGCTGTGCATGTGGGCGCCACTTAAGAATTAAATTCTTATTTATGATAGGCGTTTTTGAGCTTTGCACATTGGTGCCCACATGCGGCTCTATCATAGGATTTAATCCTACAAGTTTGGCGTTGGCACCCTCGTGAAGAGCACGTGAGACCCTACCTCATTAAAATTCAACATAGCTTAGCTTTTTTTATATTGTTTAAATTTTGGAGGCACAAATTCCCCCCACCGTTGTTCTCACGTGGCTCACACGTGGGTGTAACGGTGTCACTTTTTCTACCTTTTGATCTTCTAGGGAGTTGAACCGTCCATGCACAACCTATAAATAGGGCTTTTGGCCCTTGAGATGACTACCATATCTTCATCTTCTTTCTTAAACTTTCTTTTCTTTGGAGAATTTAATTCTCGTTTCCCAAAGCTTAGATCTCTGCCCATATAACTTCTTAGAGTTGAACTCTGTTAAAAAAATTGCTAAGGATTATGACCAAAATTTAACTCTTAAAAGGACCTCCTTTTTTGTTTTGGATTTTTAGCCTATTAACAGAGCTTAGCTCTTTTCTTGAAATGATCTCTTAGAGATCTTTAAAAAAACTTTTTATTTGGGTAGACCGTGGGTCTTAAAGTTCTTAGGGTTTTACCATGTTATTGGCTTTGATCTTTGAAGGTTCTCTGGAATTTAATTCCATTTTCTTTCCCATGGGGATTTCTGGGATTTAATCCCTTCATTGAAGGAATTTAATTCCAGTTTGTATTACAGAGCTTAGCTCTGTGAAATTTTGAAAATTTTTAGGAATTTTATTCATCTTTCTTATTATTTTTTTAGGGTTCTACCACTCTTCGATTTGGATCTGTTGCACAACACGTTTTTCGAGAACATTGGGAGTTTTGAACTCCACTGCTCAGTGAGATCATTCATTTAATGAGAATCCTTTTGAATTCTCACAATGAGTGCATATCTCATCATTGATGATGCATCACTTTGATTTTGTTGGGCCCATTGTCCCCCTTTTTTTCTTGGACTGTAGTGATTTTAATATGCCATAGTGGATTATAGATGCTAAGACCCTTAGCTGTAGTTAATTACATTGTGCCGATAAATAACTCTCTACGGGTTTTTACTTTTCAGGTACTATGGCTTCCGATTCATTTTTCCCTTACGTTCGTTCGGAAAGTGCTTTTGCCGATGCGCCTACAGATCGGCAAGTCTTTGCGCTAATCCGGGACTACGACCCAGAGTAGAAGTCTCTTCATCTGTGGGGTTCATGGTATAGTTATATTATCCGGGGTCGGCACAGCTTTACTTATGCAGTGCCATCAAAACCGATCCCGTCGATTCATTACGCTAACCTTCCGCATGTCGCTTATGCAGTGGAAGAGGTCAACTGGACCTCAAAAGGTCGTCTCCAACCTTCCTTGGCATTGATACCAGTCCAGCCACCGATGGCCCTAGACATTCTGGGGCGTCACATATGTCAAAGAGAAGCGCGTCCTTGGAGTTAAGTTTATATGATAGGAGTAACCCCCCGACATCCGGCCGGTTATCTGCAGTGGGCCCGTTACATTTTGTCGGTCAAGAAGTCACTGCTGCTAAAGACCAGGTTATTCCCAGCGATCTACGCGTCTCTATTTTATTACCACACTCCTCATGTGTGGTGGGTTAAATCCTTCCTGGAGTAGTGGAATATTCTAACCTACACATTTCTTTTATCGGATCGAGACGTATCAATTTCGCTGAAGGAATTCACGGAAATATCCGGGTTATCCATCAGAGGAGAGCACTATGAGGAGATACTTCCTCTTGACGAGTATGTCTTCGCTACTGAATCGGCAGTTATGGGTCTTACCCTAGAAAATGTTGTTCAACACAAGTTTCCGAGCTTGATCAAAGTGTTGAACATATATGAGTGCTTGTTCTTGAAGTCCGGGGGGTATGGAGTTAGCTTTACGGACTTTGTTGCCCGTTTCCTTCGTCCGGAGGCTTTATCGAAGAAAGCTATGAAGTTTTCCAAGCTCGATGATCCGTTCGGATTTTTCTTGGACAAAATACCGACTGCATAGGCGGATTTAAAGCAATTCTTTATTCCGGATACCCCAGTCGTCCCTTTTGCAGAGATTGCCGCTCCGGACATTGGTGAGGAGATGTTCTTTATGGGGTTCATTGACTTATGGCTGAGCTGGTTTGCGCTTCCAATGCACCCTCGCTATATGAGATCGTCTGTCTTTTATCCGGGTCACCGCATTGCGGCGGGGACACGTATAGCTATTGGGGTTGCAGGATTAGCGCATTTGTATCATGGTCTGAGTATAGCGGCCGACACCGCTCAGCCGGGATTGAAGCCCGTAAATCTTCCATTGCACTACTTCACCTTGTGGATCGAGATGCACGTGTTGGGTACCTTTGGCGTGGATAAATGACCTAGATCTTATGAAGGATACAACTTTCCTCGGGTCATGCAATTGGTCGATGCTTTTTCTCCAGACCCAACACAGCGAGTGGCTCGGCGATTGCTTCTTCGCCCGCGCATAATTGAGGACAACACGAACTTCGTCTACAGGGTCCTGACCATTGGTAAGGAACCCTCTAAAGTAATCTAGCCACTCCCCGATATCTTCAAGGACGGAGCTTCTGCTTTGAGGGCCCGGGAGATTATTCATTTATATTCTATCAGGCCTGGTTTCCTTGTATTCAGACAGAATGCCTCGGTGTTGTTTATGAGATATAACCCGCATCGTTTTACCCAACAATCTGGTTACAACTAAGGCGTTCCCCTTGAAGCGTTTCTCATTGATCCGGTTTCTACAGAAGAAAGCGTTTACAACGCGGTGCATCATTTTACGCAGCTAAATACGGGGTCTCATTTCCTGATCAGTAAGCTGAGTTATATCCCGAAGGCTTTGAATGCTTTCGTTGCTTGGTATCAGCATGCAACGGGTGCCATCATCAAAGAGGAAAGGTGGATACTTCTTGACCATAAGGATTCTGTCACGGCCAGTAATCCCTTGGTCCTACTGAAGCGATGGGCAATTATCCGTCCTTCTTTAAGAGAGAGCGCTGTGGCTGTAGTTCCGTGAGCCATTCTAGCTAAACTATGACCGGATGTAAGTTCTCTTGTGACTATGATGGCTGCGGCGTCCCCTGAGTCGGGTATTGTCTCAGAGATTGGGACTCACCGTCCCAAGAAGCCCGTTAAGCGAAAATTTTTGTCGTCGGGTGTCATTGCCAGCTCGTAGAAGAAGAAGAAATCTTTATTCTCGGCTGATGTTGTATTTGGTCAGGAGCCTCATGCTCCTTATAGCAAAGGCTTGTCCGAATACGGCACCAACAACAGTCTGTTTGAAGCCTATATCGATGAGAATGCCGTCACCGATCTTCAAGCCGCTATTGAGGCTTCTGAGAGATTAGCCCGCGATCAAGCAGTGCTTGCTTCTCTTGCGGCATCCGGTATATCTCTTTTACATTCCTTCGTATATTAGTTTTTTTGAATTTATTATGCTTTATTAACGCTCTTTTATTTAATAGGAATCTCCACCGAAGAGTCACTTTTGGCGTCCCTCAAGACGTTTGAGGAAAAGGAGGGGCTTCGCGCTTTTATGGGTCTCGATATGATTCGTTTTGCGATACTTTTGAGTATACATTTTTAACTCATTTTGTTCACACTCTAACTCTTTTCACCTTTTTATTACAGGAACCACTGCAACTCGTGTTGTTCCGAGTACAATGACATCCTTAGGTGGTGGTGCGGAGGAGCCTTCAGAGCTACCGGCTATAGTCTAGGTCGCCCCAGGGCCGTCATGAGAAGTATCGCTAAAGCAGCTGATGACGGACGTTGCAGTAGATCCGGAGGCCGAGCCTGATTTAGACAAAGACGTTCCTTTGTCGGAGATTCTGAGGAGATCTCTTCGTATAGCTAAAGCCGAGAGAAAGCGCAGAAAGCTCGTAGCAAGGGAGCGTCAGGCTAACTTGGCCACAGGCACGGGTTTGAATGATGCACGACACCCTGACGTTCCTATAGAGGAAACTCCTTCTGCCTTGTCCACCGCTCATAGGCAGATTGCGCGTGCGACTCGCGAAGAGGCTGAGTGGTTACTTCATGGTAAAACAGCGCACAATTACTTATTGAAACCTAGTAGAACATATTTACTTTTCCAGGTTTCTTTCCATAGTAATTTTTCTTGAATTATAACACATTTGTCTTTGAATGACGCGGAAGGGCCGAGTTTAGGTATTAACGTGGTGAGTGAAATGGCAGCGTTTGACGAGTCTGGGGCGCCAGGCCTTCATGTCGAATCAGGGACTATTCCAACTGCCGCTTCCTCCCCTTGTGGATCCCCGGCATCGGCGGGTGATGCGAGCATGACGACGGCCTTTATTGATTCGGGGGACGAAGGTGTCGACGTTGAATCCATCTTCCTGGTGGTGGTGGAAATCGAGGAAGCCGTCATGGTTAGTGGCGCTCCAGACACCGCTATGGTTCCTGCCTCATCAGATATTCCTCGTGTTATTTCTTTTGGGTTCTCAATTCTGCTAGACATATTCGCTGATATCTCCTTTATTCTGGTTATAGGTGTGGTAAACCCCGGAGCTGTGCTGATTGAAGAATCACCGTCAGTCATTGCCATGACAATCGCTCCTCCTCCTATCTCTATTGTAGACCCCCCCCCTCCCGAGTTCTCTCGGGTTTAATGATGGAAGGTAAAGATTTTTCATTTCCTTGTTTCAGTGTAAATATTATTTCTTGGATGAATTCTTTACCATATATTGTTGTAATCTTGTAGGAGTGCTTTTTGACCGCTTATACCAAATGTTAAGCTCGCACTTCGCCTTCCAATCGGAATTCGTTCCTCCTTCGGGCGTTGGTTAGTATATTCTTCATCTCTTATTTCATATTTCTATGGGTAATGTTTCTATTGCTAAGCCTTTTCTCGTATTGACCATAGTCTTACGGCTCGAGGGAAAGAACGAAGGAAGAGCCGAACCTTCTATGCTCCCTGATTTGCCACTTTTGACTACTGGTATGTTAAATCTCATTCATCATCATCTTTTTTATATTTTTAGGTTGAAATCTGACCTTTCTTTGTGCATGCTTTACTCTGCAGCAGCTACACCGGCTTTGGCTCCTCTTAAGTCTCGCATTTCTTTTCCCGCGGGGCCCTTCGCTAAGCGTCAGTCTTTCAGGGGTGCAGCAAATAGCAGGTGGATGCTAAGCGAATTTATTGAAGACCTCAATGTTGAAGCTCACTTCTGCTGCGGACTTTGCGGATGAGGTCAACCCTATACTGGCGACGCTTGTGACTTTCTACAATGAAGATTTCGTCGACATTTGGGTTGACTGCTATAAGTGAATTGAGGCTTGTCTCCATGAGATCGAGCACAAGTATCTTGTGCCTGAGGCATTATCCTTGAAGGCTCAACTGATCGAATGGATCGAGCAAAGTGCCTCTTCCATTCAATACTTCGAGCAGAAGTTGTTCTTGAAGAAAAGGGAACATGAGACGGCTTCTGGCAAATCTAGCCAATTGCGTGCCCAGGTCGAAGCGAATGCCGTGCAGCTGCAAATTATTTTTTAAAATCTTCAACAATGCGTTTCTAAAGGAATGACGCTGAGGCATAACCTCGACTCTACTGAGCGGGGAATGCAAGATTGCGAAGTTGCTAAGCAGGAAATTGCTGAGAAGATTTCATTATGCTTGCAACAATGGGCTCAATTCGAAATAATGATGGCTGCAATAGTGGCGCGTGAAGAGGAGCTGCGGCAAGAGAGCGAACAGGTTGCTATTTTATTGAAAGTCCCGCCTCTTAAAGGCTAGAATTGTATTCCTCCCCCCTTTGTTTATATAAATTGTATCTTTCAAACACTTTGATTCATGAATAAAATATTCACTTTATTTTGCATGCGCTCCTCTGTGTTTGATGCCTTAATTTAGCACTAATTAGTTTATTCACTTATTTCAGAGTCTCTAGTTTATATACTCGTTTCGGGGTTTGTAGTTTATTCACTCGTTTCGGAGTCTCTAATTTATGTACTCATCTCGGAGTTTGTAGTTTATTCACTCGTTTCGGAGTTTCTTTAGTTTACCTCCCTTGGGTTTACAGGCAAACTTGTCCTAACGTTGTATGTAGATTGTAGGGTTCCCAGGCACACTCAAGAGTTACACAAGGCATCAACCATGCCAAAATCAAATTTTACATGTGCCGAGAAACCCTAATGCAAGATCGTTAACTAGAGATTAGGCGAAACTATGCTAGTTAACAACTTTAACTACAAGTGAAAGGGACTACAACCTTTGTAGATTCGGTCCTCCACTTCCAAAGCTCCGTGAAGACGTCCCTCCGCTGCGATCATCGGAATCCCAGACTCTAGCGATGGTTTCGTCGGAGAAATAAGCGGGCTAGGTCGTTGACTTCGATGCCGAAGATGATCTACGTCGGGGAGACTCAAACTCAAGCTCCATCTTCACTAGGTCATGAAACTTGTGAAGATAACACACTCTACTACATGGCAAGTTGTAGAGGATGAAGAAATAGGAAGTGGGTTCACTTTGGATTTGGATTTCTCACTTGATTTCAACACTTGAAATTTTCTAGCAAGGTTTTCTTCTTCATGAAGAAGAAGAAGAAGAAGGAAATGAAAAATGAATTAATTCTAAAAAGAAAATTCGAGTGAAGCTTATTATAATGCAACTATGGATAAGTTAACTCATGTAGAGAGCAAACCATAGTTTATATAATGGTTAGGTTTAAGAATAAAACAAAATGGTTTAGACTTTTCAAAGATGCTATGATGCTTCATGAAGTTTTAAGCCAAAAAATAAAGAAAAGCACCATTTTGTTTTTACAAAATGAATAAAGAAAATAAAACCCTAACCATTAACTAAAACATGGTGTAAATCATACGCATACCCAAGTTTGCATGTATCATCAATCATGATACAAACTAGTGCACAAACATATATCACAAATACAACTTGTGCATATCAAGTGAGAAAATCAATCTTAAGTGAACAATACTAGTCAATCTAAAGTAATATATCCAATAAATAATTATACATTAAATCATTAAATCAACACTTGATTTCATGATCCGGTAAAACTGCATATAACCGACTAATATTAAGTGTATCAATGTATCGAATCAACACTTGATTCGGTAACCCGACTATATCACATATAACCGTCCGATGATACAAATCGCGAGAATAGAATATAGTATCACATACTGGTATTATTCTCGGTCCCGCACATATCTCATATGCGCTCGTATTTCGTTTCGCTTGAGCCAGGAAACCCCTGTGTAGGACTCTAAAGACTCTTCAATACGCCGGCAGTAGGTGGTGATCATATCAATCACCCACAAGCCGCAAGCGGTCTGCTAAACGTAACGGCCACCCGGGTATTGAGCGATCAGAAGATCAACGAGCAAGCCCGCTCACACTCCTGTGAATCCAATCAGTAACACTTACCGTACAGTCCGGTCTCGTCGTCTGATATGTCACATATCTCGCCTAGGGGTGGTAAACGTCAGACCCCAGTAGCTCGATAAGTCGTGTCGATATGAGGTCTATAACAGTTCGAGAAACTACTGGTAACACTTACCAGTAAATCTCAGCAACCCTGGCCAGGGATTTCCGGTTATAGCCAATCGAACACAGCGCAACATCAACTCCCTATACCGGGAGAGACGAATCCCCTCCTATCGCTCATTGCCTCCATGTGATTCGGGACTGTACCCAAAAACCACCGTTTTGCATGCCCTCTTGGACGTGGTAAGGTAGAAATCAAAGCGCAGTGGGAATCACACAAGACTCTATGACGATCTCGGGTCAACAGACTACTCTGTACCAGTGTCACCAGAGAACTGCCATCTGACGTGAGGTATAATACCATCTGGAAGTTCTCGGCGAGTCCGTCCAGTGTACCCAGTCTCCACTGAGCACCCGTACACCATCCTTGATGTCAAACACCGATGGATATGGGATCATCCATCGCCCATCATATGGGTCAAGATGCGTATACGCTAGTCTACTCTGGTGCATCGATGTCATGTCTCGATACACCCACGACCAGGGACCTTAAAGGATGTACTTATGGACTACCATGTCCCCACTAGTATGATCCGCATCATAGTCCAGGTAGTCAAGTACACATCCTAAGGGCTTTACCAACATGTAACAGAGAGACAATCAGTGTACACGTTAAGGTAAAGAGCAACCAGATAGCATACTATCATGTCGAGCAAGAAAGTCCTCCCTATATATGTCCAAGCATCCACTACAATATACATCCTATGTATAGTAATGGCCTCTAGGGCATACATATAACTAACAATCTCTCACTTGCACTGGGGCCATCTGATAGCAGTGGTTGTAGTATCTCATACTCAACCGTCCCATAAAAGTCTCTCTCTGGGAAAAGGCCTTTGTGAGTGGATCCGCCGTGTTGTCCTCTGAGTCTACTCTCCTAACCTCGATCTTCTTGGAGATCAACCATCTCCATGATCAGGTGATACTGCCTTAGAATATGTCTGGATCACTGATGGGACGGACGTTCCTTGGCATAAGCCACAACTCCATTGTCACACAATGGGAGGAACTAAGTTCATCTCATGAACTAATATACACCCAGACAGCCTCTTTGGTAGCATTTTTGGTAGCGATGTATCTAGCCTTTATCGTCTAGTATGCCACGGTATATAGCTTGGAACTCTTCCAACATACCGTCCCTTTACTGAGGATAAAGACATTGCCTGTGACCGACTTTCAGTCGTCCTTATCACCTTGGAACCCTTCCAGCGATTCTCCCCAGGATCGTTTGATACCATCTCACTACATTTAGTGAGAATCCTAACATCCATTTAGATCTATCTCATAGATCCAAAACCTAGGATTTAGGAGGTATCAATTTGATCCTATATGGAGAATCCTTGTGATAAGCGGAGATTGACCGAGCGTAGCATAGGAAACACCTTCCCTATCAAGAGTATGACATTCACGTACTCTACGAGGATCATCACCATACTCCCTACTACCTTTTTGTATATACAAGGTTCATCTACCATTTTGATGATGTCAAACTCTTTGACTAATACATCAAAAACAGACGTTCCAACTCCGCGATGCCTGTTTTATCACATAAAACATCTTGCACACGTTTCCGCTGCTCCCACTGTCTACGAAGCCCTCTGACTATGTACTTATAGACTCTCTCTTCTAAAACATCATTTAGAAAAGCAGTCATGACACCCAACCACCAGATATCGTAGTCATGGTATATAGCAATGGCAAGTAGGATCCGGATGGGCTTAAGCATAGCCACTGGAAAAGGTTTCATCATTATCCATGCCTGGTCGATGACGAAAACCTTTAACAAGTCTAGCATTGAAAGTCTCAACTTTTCCATCTACACCAAGTAATCTTCTCAAGATATACTTGCACCTGATAGGGATTTAACCCTTCAGATATAGCAACCAAAGTCCATACTTTGTTGGTGTATATGGATTCCATCTCAGATCGCTAAGCATCCAGCCATTCTTACAGAGTCCCACTCCTGATGGCCAGCTCGAAACTAGTTGGGTCATCATCTCATGATGCAATTCTCGCTCCCACTGTCATAGAGAAACCGAAGTATCTCTCAGGTGGGTGAGGAACCCTACTAGATCGGCGGAGAGGCTAAGGTTCGTTGGTTACTATTAAATCCTTTGGTTCTATCAAATCATCTGCTGTAGTTTGTATAGCTGGAACCTTTCCAGTTCTACAAAGCAGACTTTGCCTCGATCTTGTCCGGATTTTGCTTTTAGACATAGTCCGGACAACCCCAAATCTTAACAAACTTAAGATGGGCTCTTCCCTTTCCATATCTCATATGAAGTGGTAGGCAACTGATTTGATCGGAACCCTATTCAATAGATATGCAACTTCATAGGTGCATAACTCCCAAAAGGAAACAGGTAACTCAGTAGTACTCATCATAGAGCACACCTTATCATATAGGGTGTGATTGCTCCGCCCCGATACACCGACGTGCTGTGGTGTATACGGAGGAGTAATGCTGAGAGAGAATCTCATTCTCCTTTAGAATAGTCCAGGAATTCCATGCACAAGTATTCTCCTCCTTGATCTTATCATAGGACATAATACATATACCCGTTTTGGTTCTCTACTTCTAACTTATATTCTTTGAATATCTCAAAAGCTTCGGACTTATGTTTCAACAGGAACATGTGACTGAATCTAGAGAGATCATCAGAGAATGTAATGAAGTACAAAGAACCGGTCCTGGCATATGTAGACAGGGGATCTTTCATACATCATCATGTATCATTCCCAAGAGTTCACAAACTCTTTCTCTGTTTCGAGTAAACAGAGCTATGGTCATTTTATCTTTGTGACATGACTGGCAAGTTTCACAAGATGTAAATTCAAACTGATTTAAATATGCATCTAAAATGTAACTTCAGCCAGTCGGGTCGCATTGATATGACCTAGTCTACAATGCCTCAAGAAGGATTCGTTTATTTCTAAACTCTTCCTCTTGTGTGTGTTCTATATACTAGGAACTGTAGTTTGATTTAGAACGTTAATGCTTTTAGATAACGTGCCTGAACCGATCAACTTTTGAAATGTTCAAAACAATATTCAACAATACAAAATTATATCCTTTCTTTACTAATAAAGAGACTGATATGATTTTGTATATCAGGTTCGGTATCTAATAACATTCGTTCAGAATCAATGTACTAGTAATACAGGGTGACAGTGACCAACAGACTTGGCTGCAACACTTGCACCGTTTTCTGTCTCATGAAACTTATCACCCGTTCTCAGTTCTCTACCTTTCTGTAGCCTATGTAACGGATTACATTTGCGGGATCCTGATCCTGTATCTAATACCTAGGACGTAGAGGACACTGAGAAACAGTTCTTTATAATGAACACACCCGAATGAGATGCATCATATGCACTTTCTTCGTTTGGGCGGCATGGGAATCCTGGTATTCCCCTATATCATGCTCTTTCTTATAACAATTATAAGTTGGAGCGGGTCCAACGTTCCCCAACTCAGTATAACAAGCGGGTTCGGTCAATACATCCATATTATTATCTTGATTAAGGCATGATATGATCGCTACCTGGAGAGAGAGAGAGAAGAAAACACTCTGCGTGCGCTCTTGCAAGATTCGATTGGTTATTTATTTTATCTAATCAGGATGGCTCCCACTGTTTTTTATCAAATCTTCCTTCAAACCCTAAAAGGAAAGACTAGCCGGGATTAATTACATTCTACAAGTTCACCAATTTTTCAGCCAGGCCAGTGCCGGTACTTTGAGAGAGGTTCCCCGTACTTTCGCACGGACCTAATTAAAATAAACATCGTTTTCCCAAGGGCGTAACCCCGTTGACACCTTTCTAGACACCTACTTGATCGGCTAAATTGTAAAGTGCAAAACTCTCCCAGGAGTAACAATTACTCGCAGTGGGTTTCGGGATCCAACTATCATATAGAAGGTATGCAATCTCATTGCAAATTTCAACACTTGAAATTCCCGATAATTTTGCCACTAGCACCCTATGACCTTGACGGAGGTCAACAAACCATAGGCTACTAGTCAAGTTCAACCCGTCATTTCTTGATTGAATCAAACCCACCCGCATGACCCTTGACGGAGGTCAACAAGGTCGCACGACTACCCTAATCCAATTTGCATCATATGCATAAGCAGATAAATACTAGTTAGCTACCGCACACTACGCCTTGACGGAGGTCAACAAACGTAGCACGAATACTAAGTAGGACTTATCTGAAATGACGGAGGGCTACGACAGGTTTTTCTGAAAACCTATTGCGTAATAAACTTGATATCGCTGTAGAATCAAATGATTTTAAAATGGAGTGTTTTTTAGGCTTTTCTAGTTTTGCTAAAGGGGTCACTCCCGGTGAAGGGATCGTCGGCCCTTTCCTCATCGAATAAGGTGCAGGATATATCATATATACCATTATGCAAAGCAAGAACTATAGAAGCAATCAAAAAACAAACCGAGTTTGTAGCATCTGCCAGTTATTGCTAAAGGGGTCACTCCCGGTGAAGGGATCTCGGCCCTTTCCTTATCGAATAAGGTGCAGGATGTTCTACAAGGAACACCACGATGCAAAGCAAGAACTGTAGCTACCTATTTTTGAAAATTCGATTCCACAACATCTTAGGTTTCTTTTCTTTCATTAATCACATTAATGAAGTCCCATCATTTAAGTCCACCTAAACATCACAGATAAATATAACGTACGCTTATGCCATCCGTATTCGCCTCGATGTCCCGTCTGCACCGTTAGGTTAGGTAACTAACGCCAGAGCGAGGCTGGGCTAGCGCAGGTGTAAAACATCAGCAACGTCTATATAATATATTATATATACTATATACAATATCTATCTGAACAAATCACATGATCACATTGTTAGTTATATGTATGCCCTAGAGGCCATTACTGTACATTGGATGTATATTGTAGTGGATGCTGGGACATATATAGGGAGGACTTTCTTGCTCGACATGATAGTATGCTATCTGGTTACCCTTTACCTTAACGTGTATGCTGATTGTCTCTCTGTTACATGTTGGTAAAGCCCTTAGGATCTGTACTTGACTACCTGGACTATGATGCGGATCATACTAGTGGGGACATGGTAGTCCATAAGTACATCCTTCAAAGTCCCTAGTCGTGGGTGTATCGAGACGGGGCATCGATATACCAGAGTAGACTAGCGTGTACCTTCTCGACCCATACAGATGGGCGATGGATGATCCCATATCCATTGGTGTTTGACATCAGAGATGATATACGGGTGCTCAGTAGAGACTGGGTACACTGGACGGACTCGCCGAGAACTCCCAGATGGTATTATACCTCACGTCAGATGGCAGTTCTCTGGTGACACTGGTACAGAGTAGTCTGTTGACCCGAGATCGTCATAGAGTCTTGTGTGGTTCCCACTGTGCTTTGATTTCCATCTTACCACGTCCAAGAGGGCGTGCAAAACGGTGGTTTTTGGGTACAGTCCCGAGTCACATGGAGGCAATGAGCGATAGGAGGGGATTCGTCTCTCCCGGTATAGGGGGTTGATGTTGTGCTGTGTTCGATTGGCTATAACAGGAAATCCCTGGCCAGGGTTGCTGAGATTTACTGGTAAGTGTTACCAGTAGTTTCTCGAATTGTTATAGACCTCATATCGACACGACTTATCGAGCTATTGGGGTCTGACGTTTACCACCCCTAGGCGAGATATGCGACATATCAGACGATCAGACCGGACTGTACGGTAGTGTTACTGGTTGGATTCACTGGAGTGTGAGCGGGCTTGCTCGTCGATCTTCAGATCGCTCAATACACGGGTGGCCGTTACGTTTAGCAGACCGCTTGCGGCTTGTGGGTGTTTGATATGATCATCACCTGCTGCCGGCGTATTGACGAGTCTTTAGAGTCCTACACAGAGGTTTCCTGGCTCAAGAGAAACGAAATAGGAGCGCATATGAGATATGTGCGGGACCGAGAATAATACGAGTATGTGATACTGTATTCGATTCTCGCGATGTGACATTGATCGGTTATATGCGATATAGCCGGGTTATCGGATCAAGTGTTGATTCGATAAGATGTTACTAATGATACCAGTCGGTTATGTGCGTCATGACCGGATCGTTAAATCAAGTGTTGATTTAATGATTTAATGCATAATTATATATTTGATATATTACTTTGCATTAACTAGTATTGGTTCACTTTAAATGGATTTTCTCACTCGGGTGTGCGCATTGCATATGCGATATGATTTTTGTGCACTTGATTGTATCATGTTTGATGATACATATCTTTTTTGTTAAGTGTAATGAATTAAACCTAGGTTAAGTAAATGATTAGGGTTTTCTTTTATTCATTCATTTATCTTTTCATTTGCATTTAAAAGATAAATGAGAAAAGGAAAAGAAGTCAAAAATGGTGGCTAGTTTTGTTTTCAACATGAAGCTTCATGAAGCTTTCATCATGTCACCATTTTTGTCTCATCTCCTTAACCCTAACCATTCTTTAACCTTGGTCAATTCTCTACACTTAACTTAGGTTAATATTATGATAAGAATAAATTTTATTATTTTTTTCATAATAACTTATCATATCATTTTCTTCTTCTTCTTCTTCACTTCAAGAAAAAGCTTCACAAGCTTTAATGGAAAAGTGAGAATTAGAGTGAGAAATCCAATTCTAAAGTCTACCCACTTCCTATTTCTTCATCCTCTACCTCTTGCCAAGTAGTAGAGTGTGTTTCCTTCACAAGTTTTCATGACTTGGTGAAGGTGCAGCTTGATCTTTCGATGCCTCGACGTAGATCATCTTCGGCATGGACATCGACGACCTAGCTTGCCCATTCTCCGACGAAGCCGACGCTTGAGCCCGGATTTGATTTGGACAGCGGAGAGGACCTCGTTGCGGAGCTATGGAGGTGGAGCACCGGATCTACAAAGGTTGTATTTCCGTATCTTGTAGTTAAGTGTTAATTAGTTAGCTTTTTCGCCTAGTTTTCTAGCAAACGATCCGTAGTCGGGTCTCTCGGCACCTAGAATTTTTGAAAATGGCATGTTCGATGCCTTGTGAGACCTCACTAGAGTGCCTAGGAACCCTACAGTGGTATCAGAGCCTAGCTAGAGCCTTAGGCGAAGTCTAGACGGAGTTTGAAACCCGGACGAACCGAAAACACGAACCCAAAATAGCTCTCTGTCCTTTTTCTAAAATCTGGGATTTTTCAACATTAAAAATATGCAGAAAAATCAGCAGGCAATTCTAAGGGATACTGTAAAATTCGTGAACCCAATTCCTTCAATGCGCCGCGGTTCCGCGACACGAGCTTGGCTCGTGCGGCGGATCCGCGGCCGTTTTGTCTTTTCTGGGATCCAAATTTGCACAGTAATTCATAATATGCAGTGCTGTTTTTCCTGGGTATTTTTGATATTTTTCCAGAGTTTTAATTTTCAGGGTTGTTTTGGGGATTCGGTGTTTCGATCGGGGTATCAAATTTGTCTATTTGGCTTTCCGGATAAATTTTAGAATATGTTAAAAAGTTCGACCGGATATAAATACCCAATTTTTCCCCTGTCGGGAAATTTCCAAGTGTTGGATTTTTCCGTTGTTTAACGACGTTCTAAGTAGTGCAAGTAACGCGATGGACCCTCTAGAAGACAACAAACCTTAACTCGATTATGTGACCGTCTTGAACTGCCCTTTGAACCTTCGGGTTTGGGGCAGTACAGCGTGCCACATGTGAGGCGTTGGCTTGACCCTTCTACGGCTGGACCGTTGGTACTGAGGCACGAACTGAATGTTGTTAGACTTATTTCATGTGTTGATCTATATCGGGAAAACTTGGGTGTTCGATTGTTCGATCGAAAAGTTTAACATTTTCTGTTTATCTGGAATGGGATACAATAATTGGAATTCACAATAGGTTATGTGATAACTGAATGAATGTTATAAACAAAGCACTTTAATCTTACTTGATCGGTTGCCACGGAATTTTGATGCGATCAAAAGTCCGTCGCAATCACGTAGTGTACGCGGATACTCGCCGGGTAAACTTAATAGACAGCCTCACTCCATAGCCTCGACCAAGTGACTGTAGGAGAACCCCGTCGCCGAAAGCATCCATTCGGGTGCTCGCGGTAGCGGTGTTCCGCCTTGGTGCACTTCGTCGACGGTATCGGGGGTGCGGCCGCCTACTAAAGTTTGTGACGAGCATTCGATCGAGATGTCGGGAATCTTGTTGAATTACCCGACTTGATATTGAAAAGTGTTTTCGATTTTGAGACTAAAATGCGGGGTTTATAATTGTTAGGCATGCGATGTCTAAGGAATTCATTTGTTCAGGCATGCGATGTCTGAGGTGGTTGCGGATTCCAACTGTTGTAGTTTTATACTTTCTTTTCTGTGACCGTAAGTGTAATATGTGATATCGCCGGTTTCGTTGCTATATGTCAACGACAATTGGGATGCGCATATTTACTTACGTTGATGACATGTGATGTTATGTGTTGCTGGATATGTTATATTGGATCGTCGTGTTTGAATAGCCGGGGGTTTTTATGTGAGATGAGTGTTTTTCATTTTCATTCATGTAAAAACTTGTATGTAATATTCTTTTATTGGGGCACTTCCAGGTTGCGGAAGTTGTCACCGTTGATGTATATTATTTACTTTTCTGCACTAGGATAGATCCAAGGAGGAGAGCACAAGTAACCGGGTTCTGGAGTCCAGTGGGAGACCAACTCGAGGAGTCGAGTCCGGGTCTCCTATCTCTAGAATTGGTAGGGTTGCTTGCCGCTCTCGTAGGGGTCTAGGGGTGTGGGTTTGGCTATTCATCACGACCGTGGAATCCGTGTTTTATACCGGCTCGTATTGAAAACACGGACGTCCTAGTATATCCAATATTTCATATGATTCTTCTGCTGCGATATCTGTGATGCGATCATGTGATATGTTCTGTGATGGATACTGTATATAGTATATATGATATATTATATAGACGTTACTTATGTTTTACACCCGTGCTAGCCCTGCCCCGCTCTGCCGTTAGTTACCTAACCTAACGGTGCACGAGGGGACATCGAGGCGAATGCGGATGGCATAAGTGTACGTCGTATTTATCAGTGATGATTAGGTACATAAATGATGGGACTTCATTAATAAGATTAATGAAGGAAAAAGAAACCTAAGATGTTGTAGAATCGAATTTCAAATTAAAACAGGTAGCTACAGTTCTTGCTTTGCACAGCGGTATATGTGATATATCCTGCACCTTATTCGATGAGGAAAGGACCGAGATCCCTTCACCGGGAGTGACTCCTTTAGCAATAACTGGCAGATGCTACACACTCGGTTTGTCTTTTGATTGCTTTTAAGAGTTCTGCTTTGCACAGTGATATATATGATATATCCCGCACCTCATTCGACGAGGAAAGGACCGACGATCCCTTCACCGGGAGTGACTCCTTTAGCAAAACTAGAAAAGCCTAAAAAACACTCCATTTCAAAATTCATTCGATCCTACAACGATATCAAGTTCATTACGCAATAGGTTTTCAGAAAAACCTGTCGTAGCCCTCCGTCATTTCAGATAAGTTGTATATAGTATTCGTGCTGCATTTGTTGGCTTTCATCAAGGTGCAGTGTGCGGTAGCTATATGCTGCTTATCTGCTGCATACGATGCGATTGGATTAGGGTAGTCGTGCGGCTTTGTTGGCTTTCGTCAAGGGTCGTGCGGGTGGGTTTAATTCGATCAAGAAATGTACGGGTTGAACTTGACTAGCGGGCTATGGTTTGTTGGCTTTCGTCAAGGTCATAGCACGTTAGGGGCAAAATATTATCGGGAATTTCAAGTGTTGAAATTTGCAATGAGATTGCATACCTTCTATGAGATAGTTGGATCCCGATACCCGCTGCGAGTAAGAGTTACTCCTGGGAGAGTTTTACACATTACAATTAGCCGATCAAGTAGGTGTCTAGAAAGGTGTCAACGGGGTTACGCCTCTGGGAAAACGAGGTTTACATTAATTAGGTTCGTGCGAAAGCACGGGGGACCTCCCTCAAAGTACCGACGCTGGCCTGGCTGAAAGATTGGCGAACTTGTAGTGTGTAATTAGTCCCGGATAGTCTTTCCTTTTAGGGTTTGAAGGAAGATTTGATAAAAAGCAGTGGGAGCTATCCTGATTAGATAAAATAAAAACCAATCTATTCTTGCAAGAGCGCACGCTGAGTGTTTTCTTCTCTCTCTCTCCAGGTAGCGACCATATCACGCCTTAATCAAGATAATAATACGGAATATTGACCGAACCCGCTTGTTATACTGAGCTAGGAAACGTTGGTCCCGCTCCAACTTATAAATGTTATAAGACAGAGCAGGAAATTGGGGAATACCAGATTTCCCGTGCCGCCCAAACGAAGAGAGTGCATGCTGATGCATCATCTTCGGGTGTGTTCATTACAGAGAACTGTTTCTCAGTATCCTTTACGTCCTGGGTATGTGATACCAGATCAGGATCCCAGATATGTAATCTGTTACATAAGGCTACAGAAAGGTAGAGAACTGAGAACGGGTGATAAGTTTCATGAGGCAGAAAACGGGGCAAGTGTTGCAGCCAAGTCTGTTGGTCACTGTCACCCTGTATTACAATACATTGATTCTGAACGAATGTTATTAGATACCGAACCTGATATACAAAATCATATCAGTCTCTTTATTAGTAAAAAATGATAAAATTTTGTATTGTTGGATAATGTTTTGAACATTTCCTATATCAAAAGTTGATCGGCTCAGGCACGTTATCTAAAAGCATTAATGTTCTAAATCAAACCACAGTTCTTAGTATACGGAACACACACAAGAGGAAGAGTTCAGAAATGAACGAATCCTTCTTGAGGCATTGTAGACTAGGTCATATCAATGCGACCCGACTAGCTGAAGTTACATGTAGATGCATATTTAAATCAGTTTGAATCTACATCTTGTGAAACTTGCCAGTCATGTCACAAAGATATAATGACACTAGCTCTGTTTATTGGAAACAGAGAAAGAGTTAGTGAACTCTTGGGATGATACATGTTGATGTATGTAGGTCCCCAGTCTACACATGCCAAGACCGGTTCTTTGTACTTCATTATATTCTCTGATAATCTCTCAAGATTCAGTCATATGTTCCCGTTGAAACACAAGTCTGAACCTTTTGAGATATTCACAGAATATAAGTTAGAAGTAGAAAACCAATACGGGTATAAGTATTATGTCCTTTGATGTGATCAAGGAGGAGAATACTTGAGCACGGAAATCCTGGACTATTCTAAAGGAGAATGAGATTCTCTCTCAGCATTACTCCTCTGTATACACCATAGCACGATGGTATATCGGGGTGGAGCAATTACACCCTATGTGATTAGGTGTGCTCTATGATGAGTAATACTGAGTTACCTTTTTCCTTTTGGGGAGTTATGCACTTATGAAGTTGCATACCTATTGAATAGGGTTCAAATCAAATCAGTTGCCTACCATTTCATATGTGATATGATAAGGGAAGAGCCCATATCTTAAGTTGGTTAAGATTTGGGGTTGATCGGCCTATGTCTAAAAGCAAAATCCGGACAAGCTCGAGGCAAAGTCTGTAATGTAGAACTGGAAAGGTTCCAGCTATACAAACTGCAGCTGATGATTTGATAGAACTAAAGGATTCAATGGTTACCAACGAACCTCAGCCTCTCCGCCGATCTAGTAGGGTTCCTCACCCACCTGAGAGATACTTCGGTTTCTCTATGACAGTGGGAGCGAGGATTGCATCATAAGATGATGACCCAACTAGTTTCGAGCTGGCCATCAGGAGTGGGACTCTGTAAGAATGGCTGGATGCTTAGCGATCTGAGATGGAATCCTTATACACCGACAAAGTATGGACTTTGGTTGCAATATCTGAAGGGTTAAATCCCCATCAGGAGCAAGTATATCTTGAGAAGATTACTTGGTGTAGATGGAAAAGTTGAGACTTTCAAAGCTAGACTTGTTAAAAGTTTGCATCATTGACCAGGTGTGGATAATGATGAAACCTTTTCAAGTAGCTATGCTTAAGTCCATCCAGATCCCACTTGTCACGGCTACATACCATGACTACGATATCTGGTGGTTGGGTGTCATGACTGCTTTTCTAAATGATGTTTTAGAAGAGTGCGTCTATAAGTACACAGCCAGAGGGCTTCGTAGACAGTGGGAGCAGCGGAAACGTGTGCAAGATGCTTTATAGCAGGCATCGCGGAGTTGGAACATCTGTTTTGATATGGTAGTCAAAGAGTTTGACTTCATCAAAATGGTATATGAACCTTGTATATACAAGAAGGTAGTAGGGAGTATGGTGACGATCCTCGTAGAGTACGTGGATGACATACTCTTGATAGGGAAGGAGTTTCCTATGCTACGCTCGATCAATCTCCGTTTATCACAATGATTCTCCACATAGGATCAAATTGATACCTACTAAATCCTGGGTTTTGGACCTATGAGATAGATCTAAATGGATGTTAGAAAACTCACTAGCTGTAGTGAGATGGTATCAATTGATCCTGGGAAGAATCACTGGAAGTGTTCCAGGGTGATAAAGACGACTGAATGTCAGTCGCAGGCATTGTCTTTACCCTCAGTAAAGGGACGGTATGTTGGAAGAGTTCCAAGATAGATACCGTGACATACTAGACGATAAAGGCTGGATACAACGCTATTTGAGATGCTACCATAGAGGCAGTCTGGGTGTATAATAGTTCATGAGATGAACTTCGTTCCTACCATTGTGAGACAATGGAGTTGTGGCTTATGCCAAGGAACACCCGTCCCATCAGTGACCCAGGCGTATTCTAAGGCAGTATCACTTGATCATGGAGATGGTTGATCTCCAAGGGATCGAGGTTAGGAGAGTAGACTTAGAGGACAACACAGCGGATCCACTCACAAAGGCCTGTTCCCAGAGAGAGACTTTTATGGGATGGTTGAGTATGAGATACTTCAAACCACTGCTACAGATGGCCCTAGTGCAAGTGGGAGATTGTTAGTTATATGTATGCTCTAGAGGCCATTACTGTACATTGGATGTATATTGTAGTGGATGCTGGGACATATATAGGGAGGACTTTCTTGCTCGACATGATAGTATGCTATCTGGTTACCCTTTACCTTAACGTGTATGCTGATTGTCTCTCTGTTACATGTTGGTAAAGCCCTTAGGATCTGTACTTGACTACCTGGACTATGATGCGGATCATACTAGTGGGGACATGGTAGTCCATAAGTACATCCTTCAAAGTCCCTAGTCGTGGGTGTATCGAGACAGGGCATCGATATACCAGAGTAGACTAGCGTGTACCTTCTCGACCCATACAGATGGGCGATGGATGATCCCATATCCATTGGTGTTTGACATCAGAGATGATATACGGGTGCTCAGTAGAGACTGGGTACACTGGACGGACTCGCTGAGAACTCCCAGATGGTATTATACCTCACGTCAGATGGCAGTTCTCTGGTGACACTGGTACAGAGTAGTCTGTTGACCCGAGATCGTCATAGAGTCTTGTGTGGTTCCCACTGTGCTTTGATTTCCATCTTACCACGTCCAAGAGGGCGTGCAAAACGGTGGTTTTTGGGTACAGTCCCGAGTCACATGGAGGAAATGAGCGATAGGAGGGGATTCGTCTCTCCCGGTATAGGGGGTTGATGTTGTGCTGTGTTCGATTGGCTATAACAGGAAATCCCTGGCCAGGGTTGCTGAGATTTACTGGTAAGTGTTACCAGTAGTTTCTCAAATTGTTATAGACCTCATATCGACACGACTTATCGAGCTATTGGGGTCTGACGTTTACCACCCCTTGGCGAGATATGCGACATATCAGACGATCAGACCGGACTGTACGGTAGTGTTACTGGTTGGATTCACTGGAGTGTGAGCGGGCTTGCTCGTCGATCTTCAGATCGCTCAATACCCGGGTGGCCGTTACGTTTAGCAGACCGCTTGCGGCTTGTGGGTGTTTGATATGATCATCACCTGCTGCCGGCGTATTGACGAGTCTTTAGAGTCCTACACAGAGGTTTCCTGGCTCAAGCGAAACGAAATAGCAGCGCATATGAGATATGTGCGGGACCGAGAATAATACGAGTATGTGATACTGTATTCGATTCTCGCGATGTGACATTGATCGGTTATATGCGATATAGCCGGGTTATCGGATCAAGTGTTGATTCGATAAGATGTTACTAATGATACCAGTCGGTTATGTGCGTCATGACCGGATCGTTAAATCAAGTGTTGATTTAATGATTTAATGCATAATTATATATTTGATATATTACTTTGCATTAACTAGTATTGGTTCACTTTAAATGGATTTTCTCACTCGGGTGTGCGCATTGCATATGCGATATGATTTTTGTGCACTTGATTGTATCATGTTTGATGATACATATCTTTTTTGTTAAGTGTAATGAATTAAACCTAGGTTAAGTAAATGATTAGGGTTTTCTTTTATTCATTCATTTATCTTTTCATTTGCATTTAAAAGATAAATGAGAAAAGGAAAAGAAGTCAAAAATGGTGGCTAGTTTTGTTTTCAACATGAAGCTTCATGAAGCTTTCATCATGTCACCATTTTTGTCTCATCTCCTTAACCCTAACCATTCTTTAACCTTGGTCAATTCTCTACACTTAACTTAGGTTAATATTATGATAAGAATAAATTTTATTATTTTTTTCATAATAACTTATCATATCATTTTCTTCTTCTTCTTCTTCACTTCAAGAAAAAGCTTCACAAGCTTTAATGGCAAAGTGAGAATTAGAGTGAGAAATCCAATTCTAAAGTCTACCCACTTCCTATTTCTTCATCCTCTACCTCTTGCCAAGTAGTAGAGTGTGTTTCCTTCACAAGTTTTCATGACTTGGTGAAGGTGGAGCTTGATCTTTCGATGCCTCGACGTAGATCATCTTCGGCATGGACATCGACGACCTAGCTTGCCCATTCTCCGACGAAGCCGACGCTTGAGCCCGGATTTGATTTGGACAGCGGAGAGGACCTCGTTGCGGAGCTATGGAGGTGGAGCACCGGATCTACAAAGGTTGTATTTCCGTATCTTGTAGTTAAGTGTTAACTAGTTAGCTTTTTCGCCTAGTTTTCTAGCAAACGATCTGTAGTCGGGTCTCTCGGCACCTAGAATTTTTGAAAATGGCATGTTCGATGCCTTGTGAGACCTCACTAGAGTGCCTAGGAACCCTACACACATCACAGACAACGCAGCAGAAAATATCATAGGAAATATTGGATATACTAGGACGTCCGTGTTTTATTTTGAGCCTGTATAAAACACGGATTCCACGGTCGTGATGAATAGCCAATCCCACACCCCTAGACCCCTATGAGAGCGGCAAGCAACCCTACCAATTCTAGGGTTAGGAGACCCGGACTCGACTCCTCGAGATGCTCTCCCACTGGACCCTAGAACCCGGTTACTTGTGCTCCCCTCCTTGGGTCTATCCTAATGCGGAAAAGTAAATAATATACATCAACGGTGACATCTTCCGCAACCTGGAAGTGCCCCAATAAAAGAATATTACATACAAGTTTTTACATGAATGAAAATGAAAAACACTCATCTCACATAAAAAACCCCCGGCTATTCAAACGCGACGATCCAATATAACATATCCAGCAACACATAACATCACATGTCAACAACGTAAGTAAATATGCGCATCCCAATTGTCGTTGACATATAGCAACGAAACTGGCGATATTACATATTACACTTACGGTCGCAGAAAAGAAAGTGTAAAACTACAACAGTTGGAATCCGCAACCTGCATAGACATCGCATGCCTAACCAAATGAATTCCTTAGACATCGCATGCCTGACAATTATAAACCCCGCATTTCGGTCTCATAATCGAAAACACTTTTCAATATCAAGTCGGGCAATTCAACAAGATTCCCGACATCCTGAACGAATGCTCGTCGCAAACTTTAGTAGACGGCCGCACCCCCGATACCGTCGACGAAGTGCACTAAGACGGAACACCGCTGCCTCGAGCACCCGAACGGATGCTTTTGGCGACGGGGTTCTCCTACAGTCACTTGGTCGGGGCTATGGGGCGTGGCTGTTTATTAAGTTTACCGGCGAGTATCCGCGTACGCTACGCGATTGCGACGGACTTTTGATCACATCAAAATTCCGTGGCAACCGATCAAGTGAGACTAAACTGCTAGATTTATAACATTCAAATCAGTTATCTCATAACTACTTGTGGATTCCAAATATTGTATCACATTCCAGATAAATAGAAAATATTAAACTTTCCGATCGAACAATTAAACACCCAAGTTTTCCCGAAACAGCTCAACACATGAAATAAGTTTAGAAACATTCACTTCATGCCACAGTACCAACGGTCCAGCCGTAGAAGGGTCAAGCCAACGCCTCATATGTGGCACGCCGTACTGCCCCAAACCCTAAGGTTCAAAGGGCGGTTCAAAACGGTCACATAATCAAGTTAAAGTTTTTTGTCTTCTAGAGAGTCCATCGCGTTACTTGCACTACTCAGAACGTTCTTAAACTACGGAAAGATCCAATACTTGGAAATTTCCCGGCAGGGGAAAAAGTGGCTATTTATATCCGGTCGAACTTTTTAACATGTTCTAAAATTATCCGGAAAGAACACATAGACAAAATTAGACAATCTGATCGAATCTACGAACTCCCAATACAACCCAGAAAACTCAACTCTTGAGTGCATATTAAAAATTCCCAGAAAAAACAGGAATAATATTAAGACATTACTGTGCAAACAGTGAACAAGGAGGCCACTTTATGGCCGCGGAACCGCCGCGTGACCTAGGGTACGGCCGCGGTTCCGCGGCGCCTTTATTGAATTGTGGTCACGTGCTTCACTGTAATGCTTAGAAATCCCTGCTTATTTTCCTGCATATTTTTAATTCACAAAAATCACAGTTTTGAAAAATTGTACAGAGAAGGGTTTTCAATTAGGGTTTCGGGTTCGATCGGACTTCTAACATCGTCTACACTTCGCCTAAAGCTCTAGCTAGGCTCTGATACCACTGTAGGGTTCCTAGGCACACTCAAGAGGTTACACAAGGCATCAACCATGCCAAAATCAAATTTTACATGTGCCGAGAAACCCTAATGCAAGATCGTTAACTAGAGATTAGGCGAAACTATGCTAGTTAACAACTTTAACTACAAGTGAAAGGAACTACAACCTTTGTAGATCCGGTCCTCCACTTCCAAAGCTCCATGAAGATGTCCCTCCGCTGCGATCATCGGAATCCCGAACTCTAGCGATGGTTTCGTCGGAGAAATAAGCGGGCTAGGTCGTTGACTTCGATGCCGAAGATGATCTACGTCGGGGAGACTCAAACTCAAGCTCCATCTTCACTAGGTCATGAAACTTGTGAAGATAACACACTCTACTACACGGCTAGTTGTAGAGGATGAAGAAATAGGAAGTGGGTTCACTTTGGATTTGGATTTCTCACTTGATTTCAACACTTGAAATTTTCTAGCAAGGTTTTCTTCTTCATGAAGAAGAAGAAGAAGAAGGAAATGAAAAATGAATTAATTCCAAAAAGAAAATTCAAGTGAAGCTTATCATAATGCAACCATGGGTAAGTTAACTCATGTAGAGAGAAAACCATAGTTTAGGTAATGGTTAGGTTTAAGGATAAAACAAAATGGTTTAGACTTTTCAAAGATGCTATGATGCTTCATGAAGCTTTAAGCCAAAAAATTAAGAAAAGAACCATTTTGTTTTTACAAAATGAATAAAGAAAATAAAACCCTAACCATTAACTAAAACATGGTGTAAATCATACGCATACCCAAGTTTGCATGTATCATCAATCATGATACAAACTAGTGCACAAACATATATCACATATACAACTTGTGCATATCAAGTGAGAAAATCAATCTTAAGTGAACAATACTAGTCAATGCAAAGTAATATATCCAATATATAATTATACATTAAATTATTAAATCAACACTTGATTTCATGATCCGGTCATACTGCATATAACCGACTAATATTAAGTGTATCAATGTATCGAATCAACACTTGATTCGGTAACCCGGCTATATCACATATAACCGTCCGATGATACAAATCGCGAGAATAGAATATAGTATCACATACTGGTATTATTCTCGGTCCCGCACATATCTCATATGCGCTCCTATTTCGTTTCGCTTGAGTCAGGAAACCCCTGTGTAGGACTCTAAAGACTCGTCAATACGCCGGCAGTAGGTGGTGATCATATCAATCACCCACAAGCCGCAAGCGGTCTGCTAAACGTAACGGCCACCCGGGTATTGAGCGATCAGAAGATCAACGAGCAAGCCCGCTCACACTCCTGTGAATCCAATCAGTAACACTTACCGTACAGTCCGGTCTCGTCGTCTGATATGTCACATATCTCGCCTAGGGGTGGTAAACGTCAGACCCCAGTAGCTCGATAAGTCGTGTCGATATGAGGTCTATAACAGTTCGAGAAACTACTGGTAACACTTACCAGTAAATCTCAGCAACCCTGGCCAGGGATTTCCGGTTATAGCCAATCGAACACAGCGCAACATCAACTCCCTATACCGGGAGAGAAGAATCCCCTCCTATCGCTCATTGCCTCCTTGTGATTCGGGACTATACCCAAAAACCACCGTTTTGCACGCCCTCTTGGACGTGGTAAGGTGGAAATCAAAGCACAGTGGGAATCACACAAGACTCTATGACGATCTCGGGTCAACAGACTACTCTGTACCAGTGTCACCAGAGAACTGCCATCTGACGTGAGGTATAATACCATCTGGGAGTTCTCGGCGAGTCCGTCCAGTGTACCCAGTCTCTACTGAGCACCCGTACACCATCCTTGATGTCAAACACCGATAGATATGGGATCATCCATCGCCCATCATATGGGTCAAGATGCGTATACGCTAGTCTACTCTGGTGCATCGATGCCCTGTCTCGATACACCCACGACTAGGGACCTTGAAGGATGTACTTATGGACTACCATGTCCCCACTAGTATGATCTGCATCATAGTCCAGATAGTCAAGTACACATCCTAAGGGCTTTACCAACATGTAACAGAGAGACAATCAGTGTACACGTTAAGGTAAAGAGCAACCAGATAGCATACTATCATGTCGAGCAAGAAAGTCCTCCCTATATATGTCCAAGCATCCACTACAATATACATCATATGTATAGTAATGGCCTCTAGGGCATACATATAACTAACATAGATAACCCCCATTCCTTTTACGACAGAGGTCCATTAGGTTTGTGATACTTGGGTTTTAGTCGGTGGTACCATCATGTTAGCTGATGTATTTCTTAATATGTAGTCTTTAAGCCACTGTGCGAGTAGCCCTGCGACTGTCATGTCTCTGATCCCTTCGGGGGCTGGACAAGACGTCTTCAAGTAATCTCCTTAGGTTATATTACCGTCGGAAGAGCAAGCATCAGGAATTTATCATGACGATTTTTACCGGAGGTTAGGCTCAATTTGGAACCTCGATGAGTCATAACCGCACCTTTCTGGGGTGGGATGATCTCCAAAGGTCTTTTAGGTTTTATATGAGTTGTCGTCAAGACCCGAAGCTGGAAATATGCCGTCACTTCGTTTTTTGGTTTGAGAATGTCGCGCTGATTTTTTGCTGAAATAGGGTAGACATCTGTACGACCTTTATGCTGTGTGTATTGCAATTGAAGTCTGGAGCTTGGAATATGCTATTGCTCCAGTTCATTTGATAGCTGCGTTCGCATCCTGCTGAAATGAGGGGGAATGCCGGGATTGTCTCTAGGCTGTATATGTACTGTCAAGATTTATAGCTAAGATATTGCTATTACTCCTTTTTTCTTCGACCTTTGGGTCTTTTTTTTTTTTATGATGACGTTACGTCTGCATCCTGCTGGAATGAGAAGAAACGCCGGGATAGTCTCTAGGTTGTATATGTACCGTCAAGACTTGGAGCTAGGATTTTGCCATTACTCCCTTTTTCTTCGACCCTTGGGTCTTTCTTTTTTGATGATGACGTTGCATCTGCATCCTGCTGGAATGAGAAGAAACGCCGGGATAGTCTCTAGGTTGTATATGTACCGTCAAGATTTGGAGCTAGGATTTTGCCATTACTCCTTTTTTCTTCGACCCTTGGGTCTTTCTTTTTTGATGATGACATTGCATCTGTATCCTGCTGGAATGAGAAGAAACATCGCGATAGTCTCTAGGTTGTATATGTACCGTCAAGACTTGGAGCTAGGATTTTAACATTACTCCTTTTTTCTTCGACCATTGGGTCTTTCTTTTTTGATGATGATGTTGCGTCTGCATCCTGCTGGAATGAGAGGAAACGACGGGATAGTCTCTAGGTTGTAATGTTGCTATCGAGAACTGGAGCTAGGAATATGCCATTACTCCACTTTGTAGACGTCGCATCTGCACCTTGCTGGAATAAGAAGGACGTCATGTTAGAGCACGGATTTTTCCATTACTCCGTTTTGATTTGGCTCCTTGGAGCTTTGTTGACGTCACGTCTGCACCCTGTTGGAATGAGAAGAACGTCGAGCTGATCTCTAGGCTGTAGATGTTGTCGTTGAGATCCGGCTTTCCCTTTGACGGAGCCTGGTGGGAAAATATGATCCCCTTTCTTTCATTTGTGCCCATAGATTTTATACAGGAATCGGTGTGGACCTACCTATAGGGTAGATAAAATTTTATTTTATTTTTATTTCCGCGATGGTCTATCTTTTTAGCTTTTTAAATCGCGAAAGTCATGATTGCCAAATCATTTCGGCTTTTTATCTGCGGTGCCCAATCATTTCGGCTATTTTTTTTGAGTTGTGGATTTGAAATCTGATACTAATCTTGGCATCAGTATCGCTACTACTGGGATATTTTCAGGAGCGAATCATCATTTGCCGTGAGAGGACTTGAAATTTGATACCTATTTAGGCATCAATATCGCTACAACTGGGACATTGCCAGGAGCGAATCGGCATTTGCGTTTTGAACAAAGATGGCTTAGCAAACAGGGTTAGAATCCAGTCGACTAAGACTTTTTGACTTTATGAGCCGTAAAGGTTTCATAAAGGTATTTCTCCCTACAAGTCGAGAGGATCTCATAGGTGTATTTTCTCCTTAGGAGTTGTGAAGATTCCTAAGTGTGTTTTCTCTTGTAAGTCGTAAGGATCTTACAAGAGTGTTTTCTCCTTGTAAGTCGAAAGGAGTTACAAGTGTCGTTCACCATATGGGGACATTTCTCGCCTTTGGTGGAACTTGGTGGGAGAATATTTATTTATGCCTGTGGATTGTATACAAGGGTCAATATTAGACCGCCTGTAGGGCAACATTAGGGGAATATGAGGGCTTAAGAAAGGTTCAGATCTCTGTAGCTTAACGCTTTTGAATCCTATGAGCCATGAGGGTCTCATAAGGGGAATTCTCCTTATGAGTCATGAGAATCTCGCAAGTGTAGTTTCTTCTTAGGAATCGTAGGGATTCCTAAGTGTGTTGCTCCTTTGTGAGTAGTAAGGATCTCACACAGGTGGTTTTTTTAGATCGTGCCCTTTCGGGTTTTCGCGAAGCTCGCTAACAGTCCTGCTGTTTTTACTCACGGCACCATTTCAGGTTTTCATCCGTGCCCATTTTGCTTGTGGACATACTTTTTTTTTGTAACAATGGAACTCCCCAGCGTAGTTTCACCGAAGGTGTTCATCTGTTTGCCGGTGGGACATGAATTGCAACTCTCACCGTTGGAACTTTGATTGCAATTTAAATCTCAAGAGAGCACATTACCGTATTTGGGGCAATACGCTAGTTTAGGGACATCTCGGTCTGTTGTTGGTTTAGGGACATCTCGGTCTGTTGTCGCCGTTTTTTAGGCGATGGAGCTTTTTGGATACTACTCTCAAAGTTCTGACTCAGGAAGATAGCGAGCGGATACAAGCGTCGTCATCTATCATTGACCCGAGTCATGACTCTTCAAGTGTAGTATTTTTTGGGGAATCGGCCATTTATTGGCCGGAAGGGTCTTTCGCCATGCATATCCATGAGCAGGTAGGCTCCACCTTGATAGACTTTGTCTATGATTTATGGGCCTTCATAGTTCGGCTCGAACTTCACCCGTTTTGTACGATTAGGGATCATTGGTCTTTTGACGACTAATACGAGTTCACCTTGGCGAAATGTTCTCAGCCTAGTCAGTCTTTCGTATGACCATGTCATCCTAGCCTTATAAGCCTCCAGGTTTTAATGTGCTATAAAGCGAGTTTCGTCGAGGGCATCGAGCTCCTCAAGCCGAAGATGAGCATTTTCTTCATCTGTCATCTTGTATTGAACCGCTACTCGTAGAGAAGGGAGTTCTATTTCCAGGGGAAGTACTGCTTCTATGTCAAACACCAACGTGTATGGTGTTGTATTCGTGGCCGTTTTGAACGTTGTTTGGTACGCCCAAAGTGGTTCTTGCAGTCTTTCCTGCCAGTCTTTTTTGTTTCTGGAAACCATTTACTTTACAATCTTTATCAAGGTCTTGTTGAAAGTTTCAGCTAGACCATTGGCCCTAGAATTATAGACTGAAGAGTATCTCCAATCTATTTTATGTTGTGTGTAGCAGCTGATTTTATGACTTCTATAAGCTGGCCATTATCCAAGATTATCCGTCGCGGAGTGCCGAACCGGTAGATGACAAGGGTTTTGAAGAAATGGAGGATATTCGCCATCTTCACCTCCCTTAGTGGTACTGCTTCTGCCCACTTGGAGAAGTAGTCGGTCGTTGCCAGTATGAACCAATGTCCGTTGGATGATGTCGGTTCAATAGGGCCAATTATATCGGTTCCCCACATTTCGAACGGCCAGCTAGCTACTGTTGGGTGTAGCGGATTTGGATGTTGGTGGATGAAGTCCCCGTGAATTTGGAAAAAGTGACATTGTTTCGCATATTCAAGGCAGTCCTGAATCATCATGGGCCAATAGTAACCCATTCTTTTTATCTTCAGCTTCATCTTTGGCCCGACTTGATGAGAACCGCAAAGTCCGTCGTGAGTTTCTTGGACGACTCTCTTCGCTTCTTCTGGTCTCAGGCATCTTAGCTACAGATATTCGAATGATCTCTTATATAGAGTATCATTGATGAAGGCGAAAGACAAAGCTCGTTTCATAAGCTGATATCTAGACGACGCATTTTTGGAAGTTCGTTAGGATTTGAAGTAGTCTTGAAGACTTCCCTCCAATCCTTACCCTTTTCTTTGCCCTCTATTTGAAGGGCTACTTGTTCGGTCATTTCTTTTCTTTTGGGTGGCTCTATTAAGTATTCCGAAAATATATCTGTTGGCGTGAGAACCTTATGGCTTTGCACAATAATTCTTACGTTATCGAGGTCTTCATCGGCCAGTTTCTTAGCCAATTTGGCCAATGCATCTGCCTTACTGTTTTCTGCACGCGATATACTCTCCAGGATGCAGGAGGGGATTTGTGTCAGCAGTTACTGCACTCTTTTTCCATACTTTATCAGCTCTAGCTTGCATATCTGATAGTCACCATTTACCTGGCTAACGATCAGCTGGGAATCTCCATATATGAGGTGGTCTTTGATTCTCATGTCGATAGCGATCCCTAAACCTACTATCAAAGCTTCATATTCAGCTTTGTTATTAGTCTTTGGCTCTGTTAAGGAGAGGGCATAATGCAATATCCCTCCTTACGGAGTCACGAAGATAAGACCCACCCCAGCTTTGATTATGGGGGTGTTTTGCTTTCGCCACTTCATGGAAGCTGCTCCATCAAAGTAGAGTTCCCATTGGGAATCATTTTCTTCTTCAGTTGTATTAAACATATGTTCATCTGGTAACTCACAATTTAAGGGGGAGTCAGCTGGTATCGGATGCTCCGGAAGAAAGTTGGCAATGGCCCGCCCTTTCACTGCTTTGAGGGGACCATACGTTATCGAGAACTCCATTAGGAGGAAGGCCCATTTGGCAAGCTTTCCTGTTAGTATGGCCCTCTACATTAGATACTTGAGAGGATCCACTTTTAATATGAGATGGACCTCATGTGCCAAGGCGTAATATCTGAGCTTCGTTATTGCAAAGATCAGTGCCAGGCAATGCTTTTCGATCAGGGAGTAGTTGTTTTATGCCACCAGGAGAACTTGACTCAAATAGTATAGATCTCTCTCCTTTCTTTGATCATTCTCTTATGCCCATAGCGTGCTTAGAGAACCCTCAAGGGCCGTTTTGTATATGATAAAGGGTTTTCCCTTAATCGGAGTGGTCAATACTGACGGATTTTGCAGGTATTGCTTGATTTCGTCCAGTGTGTTTTGGTATTTTTGATCCCAGACGAATGGGGTCCCCTTCTTCATCAAATGACTGTAGGGACGACTTTTTCTGGAGAGGTTGGCTATGAACCACCGGATATATGCGAGCTTTCCTTGAAAAGATCACAACTGTTTGAGAGTTCTTGGCGTGGGCATTTCCATAATCGCCTTGATCTTTGAGGGATCGATTTTGATACCCCGGTGCCGTATGATGAATCCTAGGAATTTTCCTGAGGAGACTCCAAACGTGTATTTTAGAGGATTCATCTTCAGATTATACTTCCGAAGTCATCGGAACACTATTTTTAGATGTTCCCAATGTTCCTCATGAGATTTGCTTTTAACCACAAGGTCGTCGATGTAGCATTTGACAATCTCATGGATGAGGTCGTCGATGATCTTTGTCATGGCCCTCTAGTAGGTAGCACCAGCGTTCTTTAAACCGAAAGGCGTCACCTTATAATAGAATATGCCCGGTGGGGTCCAAAAGGCGGTATGCTTTTGGTCTTCTGGATGCATTTTTATTTGGTTATATCCTGAAGATCCATTCATGAAGGAGAAGTTCTCATGGGTAGATGTGTTATCGATCATCACCTCGGTAACAGATACTGGGAAGTCATCCTTCGGGCAAGCCTTGTTGAGGTCCCGAAAGTCTACACAGATGCGTACCGTCCCGTTTTTTTTCATTACTGGAACGATATTAGCGATCTAGTCGGGATATTGAACTTCTTGGATGAAGCCGGAGTCGAATAGTTTCTTGACTTCAGCGTTGATGCTCATCTCAAGTTCGAGTCGCATCCTTCTCGGCGCCTGTTTTATTGGCTTTATACCTGGCGATATAGCTAGTTTATGTACTGCCACCTTTGGATCTAGACCCGACATCTCGGAATAGTTCCATGTGAAGCGGTCTTTATATTGCATGAGCACTTCTTTTAATGTGGCTACCTGTTTTTCAGATAGCAGCTCACTGATGAATGTCGGTCTCGGATCGTTTGCTATCCCTAAGTCAATTTTTCTTAGATTGTCCACCGTGGTGTGCATCCCATCTTCCAGCTCCTTTGTTGCCGGTGGAAACTCTGAGATCACCCCTTCACCGTCTTCATTTGAAAAGTATATGTGGAGGTCATCCATAGTCTCGTGCCCTCCCTCTTTTGAGATTGTTATCATATGGCAGGGACGAGTTCACTTCCATTCTTGATGTTGAGCCGGTCCTATCCTCACGGTATAGGTCCTCTTTGGCTTATACTTTTACGGCGGGGTTACCCTCCAGCTATCGGATAAAGCGAACCTGCCTTGTTGATACCGGTCTTCTACCCAGTTTTTCAAGGTGAAGCAGTCTTCTAAGGGATGACCTATTACTCGGTGATAGGAGCAATAATCTGGATGATGGACCTTATTTATTTGTTCGGAGTGCCGAGACTCCGGAAGTGTCATCATTTGGTGCTTCATGACAAGGTTGAATATTTTTCTTGTCTTGTTTTGGGGGAAAGAGTATTCCCGATCTATCTTCTTTATAAAGGACGGGCTCCAACCGAGTTTTTCTCGATTGCATGGCTTCCTGGATCCACTTTGTTGTTTTCGAACATTGTTTGGGTTCTTTGCCTTGTTTTTGTCTCTATTTCAGGATTTTCCCCTTTCGTGAGAACATGCAGTGGGCTGGGGATGAAGAGCATTATATTCTTCCTTCTCTGCAGATTGCTGATTGAGACGCTGCGTCTTGGACTTTTCATAAATGGCCATTTCGCGGCTGTGATTGCCTCAGCTCTTTTGACAAGTTTCTTTTATTAACCTGTCAATTTGCTCTTCCAGCGATGGACTTAACGTTTTTAGAGCGGGATCTCGCTCCGATTTGATGTCACGGCTATTTGGAGAAGTTTCTTCCGCTTCACTTGAGCTGTCTACGACGTATCAACTGTGGAACTGCTCCCGTTTCTTAGACCGAACGTATCCGAGCCGGTTGTCTCCATCTTCCCGTTAGGTATCTTTCGCTGAGTCCCGGGAATATCCTAGATCTTTTTATAGAATTGGGTGTGTTGAACAGTTTGTTCGAGGGTTACACCTTGGCATTTTAACAGCCTCTTTAATCCCTCTTCGTAATATCTTGGCAGACAGATTGATTGAAGCCTTTCGAGTGCAAAATCGGCACCATGCCAAAGTTCTTTTTCTAATTTGGTCTCCGTAGATTGGTAGAAGAGGATCGCCTTTTCACCCCTTCGCCTAGGAGGTACATAGAAAGTTTGCAGTTCTTGTACGCTGTATGTATGGAGCGCATCAAGTTCTTTGTAGTGTCGAGGCGGAGGCATTGTGATTTGCAGACTCTGATCTGCTTCGGAAAATGTTTGCATTGACGGGCGAATGGAGAACACTGTGTTAGCCTCGTCCTTAGAGTCGCTGCCAAAGAATAGAATAGGAGTAGATGGTCCGGGCTTATTGTTTTCTTTCTGGGGTTGCCCCGAGTAGACTATTTCTTCGTCTTCCTCGGTATCACTCCCAAAGATTGGGATAATGGGGACGGACTTCTGTTTTTCCTCTGGCTTATGACACCTTTCCTTATCTTCAAAGTCTGGTAGGAAGTATTTTGCGTCTTCATATTTCCGTACTTCGTTTACGGAGAACGGGTTTAGCTCTCTCATGATGGTGTACTTCGAGCCATCCTTGAAATACTAGATACACTGATGTTGTATAGAAGGAGTGACGTTGTACTCGTGTAACCAAAACCTGCCGAGCAAAGCGTTATAGCAAGTCTTGGCATCAATGACATGAAATTTGATGTCAGTGACGAGCAACCCGAAGCGTAACATCAGTATTACGGACGTAAGCGTCCACGACGATTGTGAGTAGAACCCGAAGATGGTAATTTTATCTCGGGCAAGGTGCTGAACGTCTATGTAAATTTTCTTCAGCACACTCACGTTGAGAATGTTGACGGAGAATCCGTTGTCGACAAGGATTTTCCCTATCTTGATGTCATGGCAGTATCCGGTGACATATAACGGGCGATTATGTTCGCACGTACCGAGGAGGATATCTTCATCGCTGAATGTAATATCAGCCGTGTGGACCTCTGCCAGTTCATTTTTCATCTTCTTTTCCATAAAGAAAGCTTGAAACTAATCGGGTGCCACGCCCCGCTTCCCAGTATACGGGCAGAGGACGCGACTGGCCGCTACGTATTTACTCTGAAGTAAATACGCTAAGCGTATCTAAGCAATATAAATAAAATACAAAAGAGACAAGATGTAAATGAACAACAACTTTATTTATTCACATTCTTTTTTTACAATACATCTGAAAAGTAAATACATGGAATAAAAAGCAATGCCTAAACAGTGGTATAACAGAAATGAAAATGGAATAAGTACAAGTGGCTACATCTCTGGGTCAAAGGCTATCTGATCCAAGTCCTCGCTGCTGGGCTCTGTCTCTAGAAGGTCCGAATCACCTGACGACATTCCAAAGAAGAAGAAAGAGAATGCCGTCAGCGAACAAATCGCTCGGTAAGTCCCAAAGATGAGGAAGAAATAGAATAGACAGAGAGAAATTGTAACTTTTAAAGTTGTATTATATTGTTAACGCTGTTATTTGTAGCTTGGTACAGAAGAAACCAGTGTATACGAGAGGAGTCTCAATAGACCAGAGACTAAGGTGAACGGAATGTACAAGGCTCCGTCAAAATACTCGGAACAATGGCGATTGAATTCAGGTTAGGTATCTTAATGGTTGCTGTCTCGTGCCACTTCTAACACCTTCCGTACCAATCTACCTCTTAAACCTCGCGATGTCTTATTTGTATTATTTATATTGTATTATAAATTGTAATATCTTGTATAGATGGATGACTTGCCGAAACCATGATATCAGTAAATGTATGTAACTGGAGAATCATATAAATGGATGTATATCCATAGTTCGGTTCAGTCAATACAGATTGAATAGACTGAACAGATTGATTATATGGATTCATGGATTCATATTGAATTGTAGTTTGTACTTGAATCATATTCAAGTCGGATTATTTATAATGAGACTCAGTCTGAGTCAGATAATTAGAAAAGAAATTGAAGTCTTGAATTAGGTTTTGGTATTATCGGTAACCGCTGCACATGGGCGGCATGATTTGTGTCTTTTTTAAAGACGATTAGCGTGTTGATAACACCGTTTGTTAAGTTGTCTACCTTAAATATGCAAGCACCCATATCTCCGGCTCCCTGAGGCTCAAGAAATTGGTCCCTCTTAAACCTATGTTTACTAGGGTCCTTATTGTAATTTATATAACTTGAGGGGGTTTTATGTAAAAATAATTTTGTATAATTTTCAAAATACACCTCAAGTATTTTATTATCATCTTTAGAGTTTCCATTGATATATATTTTATCATTGTGACATTTTTAGTGAATAAAACCTTTTTTTTCATAATATATGGTATTTATTTGTAATGTATTGAACTTGTATGGAATTGCATGGTATTTTCATGTAAAGTGATTCTTTTTTATTTAGAAAAGTTCGAATATTTATACTATATCAAAAATAGATATTTTGATAATACATATATATATATATTTATAAAATAATTAAATTTATTATTTTTCTAGAAATCTCATTTTCTTAAGATATTTGTATTTTTAAATCTTTCGAGACCGTATGCTCCTTGCGGAGGTCTGCATCTCGCACTAATAAGTCCAAGGATGTGTGATAATCTGCACCATCCCGAACGGGTTCCCCAAATGGGTTGTAGCGGCGCTTTACAAACATTTGTTTAAAATACATAATCTTGTAGAAAAAGGTTTTTATATAAGTCGGAGGTAGTTTATTGTAAAACCGTATTTTCCCAAATCTATATTTTCCAATATCATCGTGCTATGTTATATATGAGTATTGTGAAGAGGTAGGTCGTTACCTCGTGAACTATCTAAAGGTATAGTAAGGAACCATAATGATTTATGTCAAAACTAAACTATATGGTATTTTTCTGTAAAAGTGCTATAAAAATTGAAATATAAATTCTTTTGATATAAAATTTGTCAATATGTTTTGTTAATATTTAATGATCATGATGTGAGGTTTTGATATTATTGTGTTTAAGAAAAATATGATTTATGGAAAAACCGAAGCGGAAATCGGATTAACTCCACTTCCGTCGGATTTTAGAATTCTATGTTTTTAGAATAGTAAGAAGAAGGGGGAGAAGCGACTTACGGGTTTGAAGTGTAGAGAAGAGGAAAAGGAAGAATTAGGAGGTGCCAGTGTGTCGTTTCGTCGCCGGAATCTCCTCGGATTGTCGTCGGAAGTTCGCCGGAGTTTCGCCCTTTGCTAACTCCACTTGCACACAAAAAGTCTAGAGATTTTTCTTGAGAGTTTGGAAAGAGTTTTGGAAGTGAGGAGGGGTGAGTTTAGGTGTGGTATTTATAGGAAAATCTAGGGTTTAGGGTAGATGAAAGGTGTATTAAAAATTGTATTAAAAATATGCATTAAAAAGAGTTTAATTAGGTTTTTTAATCCTCTGTAATAATGCAGGAAATTTAAACAGTGTAGGAGTTATAGGTTTGGACAAAAGTCTCAGAGGAGTGAAGAAAATCGGCGATCGGACTCACCTAAACCGGCGCCGCTGGCCGATTCGGCCGAATCGCCGGCCCGAGTCGGCCGAGTCGGGCCGGGACTCGTCTCCATGTGTCCACCGTCGATTGGTCTACCTCCTGGACTCGTTTATTTTATATATGACTTTTGATTTTTACGAGTTATGCATGTGTAGACTCTTGGGCTTCTAAAAATTTAAAAGAAATCAATATAAAAAATAATGTGGCTGATGGGATTTGAAAGCTGGTGCTTTGGTTCAGCAGTACAAGGTCTTACCAATGAGCTACAAGCTCCTTCTTGCTATTAAAAAGCAAATCAAACTTATAACTTGTGCTCAAGAAAAAGTACTCCTTTCTGTATTTTTGAAAATGTACAAAAAGTTTAGGGTTGTTACATCGGGCTCTTGTAATACCTTGATCAGAGAATCTCGTGCCTCTTTAAACAGGAGAAGAGCATCCAATATGCTCAGTTGTGAGGGTATTTTCTTCAGATGTTCTAGAACATTGTAATACCTTGAGGGTATTTTCTTCAGATGTCCCTTGCAGCGAGCTCTTTAACAACTCCATCGTCGAGGGCAATTTCCTCAAAAGATTTTTTCTTTCCCTTTGTCTTTTTTGCTCGAACCTTTATTTGTAGGTCCGAGGTTCTTCTCATGCAGCGTGCGGTTACGCAGCTGAATATTCTCCCAGTTCTTCTCCTCCTCTTCTTTTTCGGAGGGGGGTCTTTGAAAAGAGGGCTGAGGGGTATTTCGTCCTTAGAATTTCTCTCGAAGGTAAGAACTTAGAGTTTTTCCCCTTCCGAACTGGTACCAACCATATGACAGTTGCCAATTGTTTCTTCATGTGCATCTGCCGCACTATTTTACCGTCGATGAGCTTCGTGCTTTATCCTCTTGAAGTGTTTTTGATGGGCAACGTATCCTTGCCACCACTTCTTTAAAGCACTGCATTCTTCGGTGGGGTGGACAACCTTCCGATGATATAGGCAGTAGTTTGGATGTGAATCTTCTCTATCGAGGCATATGACTCCAAGAGTGTTTCTTACGAGAGGTGGAAGCTTCATCCCCATTGACAAGGCTTTGGCGAACCGTTAATCTATTTTGATCCTGCTCTTATTTGTAGCAGGTATGCTTTAGTTTGGTTGGAGTACTTTACGACTCATCTTTGTTGCAGCTTCTTTGTTCTGACGCTGACGCTTAGCCTTTTTGTATATGGTTGTTTCGCATTCTCGGTCAACTTTGCTTTTTTGAAAGGCTTCGTTTAATAGCCTATCGATCGGGTCTTCTGGCAGTTCCGGGGATTTTAGCGCCAATTCTGCCCCCAGTTCCTTTATTTTGTTTTCTGACGCTGAGGGAGCTTCTTCGCCATATAACGAGGAATGGGAGATCATGTGGCAACTTGCTACATGGTCTTCAGTGTCTTTTGATGAGTCGTTTCCCTCATCGTAGTTACTATCTTCATCCTCAAGAATATTCTTGAGGAACTCTTCGAGAGTGACCGGTGTCCACGCCTTCTGGTTGTACTCCTCCAACGCGTCAATGTATTTTTGTAGATCTGTGCGCTTGTCATCATACTCGGCAGGCTGCACAGGCTTCTTAGTCTTCTTCTTTTTATTTGAAGACTTTGAAGGCTTGACATGGGGTTTTTTCTCCTCGTCAACAATTTTCGGTGCGGGACGTGCTTTCGCATCGCTTCGATGATTTCGGGTTCAAGTGGGCTTTTCCATCTGACTGCCGGACATGCCTGTATATCCTTCATAATTCTTTTGGTTTTTGCTGAAAGAACAATGTTCATATCAGATTTTTGCATTTTTATACTGCCCAATTTTTATCACATTACTTATCGGTAGGTACTCTTGAGCCGTGTTTGCTAGTTAATTGTAGGCTACAGGTTCTCAACTCTAAACAGTGAAATTCATGGAAAAGCACGACAAATTCCGGATTACTGCCAACCACAGATAAAACACGGGTCTCCGCTCTCTATCCGTATGTTGCCGCACACCAGTTCAAGGGACAAAATGGCAAATCGATGTCATTTTCATACACAAAGCTCAATGTCAACACAAGATCCAACATAACTACGCGGAGCTCAAGAAAAATCATGGCAAAAGATCCACATCACATCACCTTTTGATCTGCTGAAATTCTGGAATAATTGTGAAGAGATTATGAGAAACGACATATACCAGACTGAAGGAAAGAGCAAACCAGAGAAACCCACAAAAATACATGACCTAACTCTTCTATATGGCCGCGGATCCGCGGCCAACATGGGGTCTAGGCCGCGGATCCGCGGCCGTATGGGCTCGTCAGCTGAAGACTTTTCAGGGGTAGTTGGGTCTTTCCATGAAGGGTCAGAATGTGGCCCTAGGGTTTCAGTTTCCTGCCTATAAATAGCCCAGAACTTGCCAAGCCAAAGGGTGCTTATTCTTGTGTAAAATTTAGGATATGTTTTGTAGTTCTTCTTCCTCTTTTCATCTTTTCTCCATTAAAACTTTGTAGTGAGCTTTTTATGAGTGAAGGATGAATAAAAGATTCTTTTTTTTTTTACCATACTTGTCTTGTTATGTTGTTAATGATAATTGCTTGTATTTTTCATTTGCTAATCTGGTTGTTGTTATTTGTTGTTTGTTTCTTTCTTGTTCTCTTTTTCTTTATCCTTAACAACAATGATGCTTAAGCTTGATCCTTGCCAAGGTGAGGTCTCAAATAGCTAGTTGTAATCTTCTAACCTCATTCTTTCTATCTTCCTCATTTTGTTGCATTTTCTTTTTCTTATAATGGGTGAGTAGTTTTCTTAACTTGTTAGGGTAGGATAAGGAAAGTTTGAGAGAAGGAAATCTCTCACTCTTTCCTTGCCCAACATCTTAATTCGAACTCCCGTTAATTGAACCACAATCTGCTCCCTACGGCACCCTATCCTACATGATAGCGGTGATTCCTTAGTGAGACCGATTGTGGTTGAATTAACCGGAGGTTAAGGCTAAGAGCCAAGAACGGACGGACAAGCACCAAAAGGAAGAACTTAAGCGTTGGAAAGCCTAGCTTATACTCGCAAGTTCCTTCCTAGTCGTGCTAATCCCCGTTGTTGCCGATTACCGTAACACCGATATTAAGAGTGGCAACGAAAGAAGTGAGCGACTCCTAACTCAAACTAACATAATCCTAACCCTAACAAGCTCTCTTTATATATCATTTTAGCACATAGTTAATCTCAAAACAAACCTGGACATTTGGACTTAACTCGTTAAAGCACATAGAAAAAGATTCCCATCTCCCTGCGGACGACCCGTACTCAACCGGCTAGCTACAAGCGAAACCGTCTTGATTGCGGTAATAAACTTGAACACGCAAAATCCCAACAATCAAACGACTTCCCACGGAGTTTCTTCCACGAGTGAGCATGATGCCCCCTGCGCGTCCACCTTTTTGGGAATATGCTTCTAGGGTGGGCTTACCCTTCAATTATCAGACAGCGTGAATTTTCCATGTTGATACTGGTCTTCGATCCAGTTCTTGAAGATGTAGCAATATTCAATTGGGTGGCTCACTATTCTGTGATAGGAGCAGTAGTTAGGATTGTTAACGTCGCCGAGTTGCAGTGGATGCCGCGGGTCTGGCAATGTGATAAGTTTATTAAGCACTGCCAATTCGAACAGTCCCTTCGTCTTGTCGTGGGAAAACGAGTAAGTGCGTCCTAATCTTTCCTCTAAGGATTGGCGTAGACGCGCATTGTTTTGGCGAGCAGCCGGTTTTGGGCCACTCAGTTGTTGCTGCGTGTTGGCAACAAAGGCCTCTTTCCTTTTATCCTTGTTATTTTGAGGGTCCTTATTTGAGGAGGAAGGCCCATGGCCCATCTGGTCCATTTGGGTTAGTTAATCTATCAGAGCCAGGAAGGTTGTTGGTTTGAAGAATGTCATGAACTGGGACACAGTCGTTTGAGGATCAAGGGTCCTAATGAACATGCCCATGGCGGGAGATTCTTCAATGTGCTGTTGGCATTTAGACCATAGGTTCCGCCACCAGATCACGTATTAGACCTAGGTTTCTTCCGACTTTACCCTAGCATTGATTAATGCCGTAATTGGAGTGCGCTCGCTTGCACTGGCGAAACGCTGTGCGAACAGCAGTTTCATCTCTGCGAATGTTTTTATAGAGTCATTTGGGAGCTCTGAGTACCATTCAATGGCCGTTTCTGACAGGCTGCCAACGAACTGGCGAAGCAACTGTTTTTCATCGCCTCTAGTGTTGCCACACAGAGCTCTGAACTAAGCGACGTGCTGGTGAGGGTTAAATGTCCCTTTGTACACATGGAATTTGGGGATCGTATACCCCGGCGGGTATTTGATTTGATCATACCAGCCCGGATATGGTCGTTCGGTTCTGACGATTTGGCCAGCAGCTTCATTAGCTTGATGAGCTCTTATTTGTTGAGCAATATAATCATCAAGAGCGGCCTTAGAGATTGTTTCCTCTTTGGCTGCCGAAAAGGCTGGAGGTGGGTTTGATGTTTCCCCTCTGTCATCGTCGATGATTATCGGCGGATCTTCGGCCGGGGGTTCTGGTTGGATCATCATTCCAACCATGTCTTGGAACAAGAGAGCCATTTGCTTTATATTGGCAGCTTGTTCAGCTTCTTCTTTGTCTTTTCTCTCAAGCACCCTTCACAGGAACTCTATATCGGTCTCCTGCTCTTGGCGTTGTTCGGATTCTTTGTCCGGACTTTCTTTCTGTTCGGTAGGTGCTGCCATCTTGGTCAACATTTTCTGGAGCTTTTGTTGTTGCTCCTGAGATTTTGTCAGTGACCAAGTTTGCGGTTGGTGACTCACGGAGGCATAACTTTCTTCTTTTCCCGAAGCCATGTAGACCGTATGTATGATCTTGCCCCCAGACTTTGGGCGTTTGGGTTCATCACCTTTAGAATTTGCCGCAGGCGGTGAGATTTTTTCCAGTCTCATTCTTTTATGAGAGGTTGAAGTTGAAGGGGCCGCTGTAACTGGCACCTGTGTAGAAGGATTCCCCCGTTGTATGGCAAAGGAGTAATCTTTCTCTTGCCGACCCTTCAGTTTTGTTGGTCGATGAGAGTGATTTTCATCAATCACGGAGTCTGGGACTTTCTGCCAGACTCTATGAATTTGCGAGGAGAGCCGCTGATGGGGCCGCTCCGGCTTTGTCTGTACAGTAACATCTGCAAGTGGGGGAGATTTCTTTAGCACCGCCGTTGGGGAATTCTTGCGCACCCTCATGAGCAGATCAAAATTGTTCCCGGTTGGAATTGCAGCGTCAACTTCCACCATTAGAGCTGGTGGGGTAAGTCCAGAGGGGGAGTTGTCCCCGGCTTCTTTCACTCGGCGCCAGCGGCGTGTTGGGGTAAAAATTTACACCCCGGTTGACCAAGTCAAGATCAAAGTCAACCCCAAGTCAGGTGGGCCCAAGCCCAGATCCAGTGGGCCCATGCCCGGGTCGACCCCGAACATGAAGCGGCCGGCCTCCCCCCATGCCAGGATAAAAAAAATTGTAATAAATAATTTTGTTGCATTTCTTTTATTTTATTTTATGGATAAATGTAAGAAAAATAGGTATAAAGCCAAATTTTTGTAAAACCCATGGCTTATGTGCAAAAAGAAATGGCACATGAGCCATGTGATAGGCAAAACGCCATTTTGTGAAGCCCAAGGGGCTATGTGTAAAGTGTATGGCCTATAAAGGCAAAGATAATGAAAAAATCCCAACAACTTTTCTCTCTCTCTCAAAATTTTCAGATCTGAGATCTTTTCTCCTTCTTCAAGATTCCAAAACCTTCCTTTTTCTCTTGAATTAAATCAAGAGTTTTACTCTTCTTTTTATAAAACAAATTAGTTTTTCACCACAAAACCCATAAAGGAAAACTCAGATCTTCCATTAGATCTCAAAAAGAAGAGATTTTTAGAAATCCCATATCTCTTGATCTTCAAGATCCAGCAAACAGAGGAGGAGGAAGAAGAACATCGTTCACTAAACCAAAAAAAAAACACACTCAGGAGTCCAACTCCTCTCTGATTTTTCTTCCGAGAAATTTTTTTAGGCTAAAAGCCCTTTTTCTCGCCGGCGCTCAAGCGCAGAGCGCCAGCGTGCCGACACGTGGCGTGCTTGCGCTCAAGCGCTCAGCGCTCGAGCGCAAAGCGCCCACGTGCCGACATGTGGCGTGCTTGCACTCCAGCGCAAGCGCTCGAGCGCAAGTCACCCCGGTGCCGACACGTGGCGCGCTTGCGCTCCAGCGCAAGTCGCCCCCGTGCCGACACGTGGCGCGCTTACGCTCCAGCGCAAGCGCTCAAGAGCAAGTCGCCCCCATGCCGACACGTGGCGCGCTTGCGCTCAAGCGCCCAGCGCTCAAGCGCAGAGCGCCCACGTGCCGACACGTGGCACTCTAGCGCCTGAGCGCGCAGCACCTAGGCGTACAGCGCCCAAGGTGCTGCCCCACGCATCCTTTGGATGTCTTTTCCCCTTTTTATATATATACATGTATATCTATACATATGTATACATATATACATACAAACATACTCCGCGACACTGTCCCTGTTAGAAAAAAATTTCTAACGGGGCGCTGCCCCGCACCCCGCAAGGGGGCTGCTAGCCCTCTTGATCCCCAGCCCGCTATCCGGGTAGCGGGACCCCCGTAAAAAACTCTGCATGGCTCCCGATATATTTAAACCCTCCCTCCAAAACAAAACACACGTACACTGCACATTGAGTTCGCATGACCAGTTTAACCCGTTAATCGGAGGTTCCCTCGCCCTAAAGGCGAGGGGTAATTAACGGCAGCTTAGTCCGCAGCTGCCGGAGATTCAGATCCCCACAATCATTAAACCCCGGCCTACCCTAGGCAGGGGGAATCTGTAATGCGCCTAACAAGCGCGCGCGTATTCCCATCTCAATGGGGTGACGAAAAACACCCTACAGCCTCTAGCACGCCCGGTGGGACCATTCTCTCTTCCCATATTTCGGGTTAAACGTTCATGCGAACTCAATCAATATACATATCGATTGCCTATACTGAAATGATGTTTTCTTTTCGTGCAGCAATAAACTTTCAACGACAATGTCTCCCAAGACGAATTCAACTTCCAAAGCGACCCCGATTCCGTATATGGTCAAGATCAACGCTCGTGTGGTTCTCCCCGCAAGCCTCAGTCAACAGTGGGAGGAACCGCCCTGCCAGTTTGGCTCCGTCATCATCTACCCTGCCGGAAGCGCTTATCTGGTGGAAATCCCGGCGGAACAGGTGGCCAAGCCGGTCCCAAGGGGCAAGAGGCCGAATGTTGTGATTTCTAAGGCACCACAACCGAAACTTAAGATGGTGTCTGAACGACTCCCTGGCGCTCCAGCTGGGGGAAAGAGTTTCGGTGCGAAGGGCAACATCAAATGTCGCGGACGAGCTCAGGCGAGGACTCCAACAAATGCACAATCGAGCGTATCTCTAAGGCCCTCCATCGCCCGGTCTGCGGCGTCTTCCCAAAGAGCCGAAGTCTGCCAGGTGCTTAGAACAGAAAAGTTAAGGCAGAAGCGGCTCAGGTATCAAGCCAACAAGAGGGCCAAGGTTTCGGCCAAATGGAATCGTGTGAAGTTCCAGGTGCAGGGTTGCCCCACGACGACGGCTGAGTCGGACGTAAGAATCAGCAATTCCTTTGAGCCTCTGAAGTAGGTTCAGAAAAATGCCATGACCGCTAGAATCAAGAAGACAGCGGTCCGAACAGTGCCACAAAGAGACGTGTCCCGGCCCCAACAGAAAAGGTATGACACTGTCTCTTCAAGAGTCTATCGGGCGCTCTATGCCGCACGAAAGCAGCGGGGAAAATCCAGAAAAGAAGCGCCAGCACCATTCAAGAATCCGGCCAGGCCATCCGCCTTCAATCGACTGCCCGCTACCGAAACAGGAGGGCCAAGACAGCGATCCGTGAAATCAGCCGCCGATAATAAAAAGATGGCTGGATATGTCGTCCATACGGTCTATATGGCGGGCGGGTGTCCCAGCGACAACCTTCGCAGCAAAAGCAAGGATGGGGCCACCACATCCCAAGCCCAATCTAGCCTGAATGTGGTTACCGCTGCCCAAGATCAGCCTCCCCCGCTGGATGAAGAAAACCCTCTCGATGAGGATGATAGGCAGAAAGACCCCTCGGTCCATGCAGAGTCAAACTCGGACAGCGAGGAAGAGCCAACTTTCCGCCCCAGGACTGCGGAGCAAGAGCTGCTTCAAGAGCTTCGAAAACAGCTCAGGAGCAAAGATAAAGAGATGGCCAAGCTCTATTCGAAGATTGACGACTTAACGAACGTGGTGATGCAGCTTACGGCTTAAATTGCTCGAGCGCCTCCCAATCAAGCACAAGCCGCTACTAATCAGCCGGGTGATGACAATCCGAGGCAGCCAATGCATGTTCCTTTGGGTCCAAGACTGGTCGAGCCACATGAAAGCCGGCCACACTCCGCTTCTGGGGACGCCTTGGCCCCAGATAGCACTATCCCGCTAACATAGGATCGGATAATGGATTTGGTCATCAGCAAGGTTAAAACATTGGTGGCCGAAGCCGAAGCTCAGAAAGAAATCGGCAGTAGTGGGCGGCCATATCCCGCGCAGTACGATCTGATTGAGTTCCCAAGCGGCTACGTCATTCCTAAGTTTGGAAGATTTGATGGAACGGGGAATGCAAATCAGCACGTCGCCCACTTCAAAGTATCGTGCGGAAATACAGGGGGCAATGACGCGCTCCTTCTTCGTCAGTTTGTCAACAGCCTGACCGGTGTCGCTTTCGACTGGTACGCGAGCATACCAGACGGGTCCGTCATTACCTTTGCCCAAATGGAGTCTCTGTTCCGGCAAAGGTTCATGAGCGTCAGTGATAAAATCTCCATAGCCGACCTTGTGAGGACCAAGCCGGGGAAGAATGAAAGCAACACTGACTTTATCGCCCGATGGCGTAATCTCACGGTCAAGTGCGAACCGCCGCTGGAGCAGGACCAGTCCGTCAGCCTTCTTATTGGGAACCTCAGCAATTGGATGGTCCCATTATTGTGTACAGCAGACCTCAAGACGTTTCAAGAGCTAACCAAGAAAGTCCAAATGCTGGAACGCTCAAAGAAAGAGTCCCCGCCGGACTCTCAGAGAAACAAAACTTGGAAAAGCAAGCGGGACGACAACCGTAGAAGCGAGAGTTCCAGCAGTACCAATGTCTTCAATGCGTCCGACAATGAAGAAAAGCGAAGGGCGGCCGAATCCAAAACTAACCGGTCTCGAAAGCCATTGCTGGGAGGAGATGAGCCTTTCCTAGAGGAGAAAAAGAACAAGGTTTACTCTTTCAGAAGGGACAAGGTCCGCAAGATATTTAAAGATGCCTTGAACAACGGCCTATAATTGCCGGAGTCGAAAAGACCCCAAGAAGCAAAAATGACCGACAATCCTCTGTATTGCCCGTACCACCGAGTAGTGAGCCATGCGATCGAGGATTGCTATATCTTCAAAGACTGGGTCGAGAAGCAGTACAAGGCTGGAGAGATCGAGCTGTCCAAAAGTGTGTTGGTGAACAATCAAGTTGCAACCGCCAACTTTATACAGACAGAAGTTGAGGTCTTCTGGGAGCAGACAACTGAACCTGCTGCCCTGACAAACGAAACTGACTCATCACGGCCTCCGTGGAGTACGCACATATCTAATAAGACGAAGAAGATGCTAAAGCTGCTTCAGAAAGAGCCCAGGATGGAATGGGAAGGACAGAAGAATCCTACCAGTCCAGCTGCCAATGCGGCTCCATCAGGCTCAAAATCCAAGAAGCTCAAGAAGAAGAAAAGTGCAGCTCGGCGCGAAAAGGAGTCTGCAGAGAGATCGACCATTCAAAAATATAACGATTCCCTCGAAGAATATGAACAAAAGAAAAGAACATTGATTCAATTGAAGGAGTTCTTCCCTGTACAAGCGGCTGAAATTCTGGAGGAGTTAGAAGAAGACTCTAATGAAGAGATCCCAGTAGTGACCTGCTACGCCATCCATCTTGGCAGCGACTCCGAGGATGAGCTCTGTTTTCCCGAAGAGGACGAGGAGCTTACCACAAAGGCCAATCAAATCCAGCTCAGAAGCGGCAGGGCTCTACCGCCAAATCAAGGCAACGCCCCAAAAGGGATGGAAAAACAAGTCGCTAATGAAGAAGATGGCAGAGAACCGGCTGATGAAAACATAAGTCCTTCCTCGGTGGACTATAATGTCTTGGCACATCTCCGGAAGCTTCCGTCTCTCCTGAGCATCTATGACGTCTTGGTCCTATCTAAGGAGCTTAGAGATGTTCTCATTCACGCTCTACAAAACCCCGAGCGATATCAGGCTCACTTTGCGGAAATTAATATGAAAGAAGCCCAGCACGCTTTGCATGCTGCCGCAGTCACATTTAAGGATGAAGACTTGCTACTGGGAACGGCTGAGCATAATCGGTCGCTTTACGTGACTGGGTACAGCGACGGAGATCGAATTAATCGCATATTAATTGATCTGGGGTCCTCAGTGAACATCATGAACTTGCGAACTCTGAAGAGTTTTTCAATGGACGTCCAACACCTGTCAAGGGAAAGGATTGTCATTCAAGGCTTCAACCAAAATTGCCAGCAAGTTCTGGGGTCTATAGCTTTGCCAATCAAATTCGGGGATCTGCAAACTGAAACTAAGATATACGTGATTGACGCCGACACGTCTTATAAGATTCTCTTAGGGTGGCCGTGGCTCCATGATTACGACATCATTCCGTCAACTCTCCATCAATGCATGAAGTATACTAAAAATGGAGAAGAAAGACGCATTGACGGAGACATCCAGCCGTTCGGTGTGCATGAAGTCCGATATGAAGATTCTCGGTACTTTATGAACCACCAAAATGCTAAGCCACAACTGACTAAGGATAGACCGGCCCCAAAACTCAAAAGCAAATCTGCGCCGGCTGTCACTTTCAAAAGCAAAAATACCCAAGTGCGCTCGCATTTCGGCAGCGACACTGATGAGTCCGACGCTGGAAGCCCGTCCTTCCGTAAAACTCGCCCTCATTTCGGCAGCGATACAGACGAATCTATTACTGAAAGCCCATCTAGCAGCAAAGCTTGCCCTCATCTTGGCAGTGACACTGAAGAGTCAGAAGAAGAGGACCTGCCGTGCAACAGCTGTGCAGATTGTCCCCCCATGCAGCAAGCGAAACTACGAGAGACCTTCGAAGTCGCAGAAGGGTTCCTAGCCATCACAAGGGTGCCGGAACGGATGTGCAAAGAGCTCGACGCATTATCAGTCTCTACCGTGGACCAGCTGAAAACTTTCTACGTGCTCGGGAGGAAAAATGGACAGAAGGGCATCCTGTTTTACAGGTCAAACCCCGTTGTGCATCCGGACGATCTTTCTGTCGCGTGCCTTCCCTATGAGAGAGGCATAAGAGCCGTCCTCAATCCCAGATACTATGCGCCCGAGATGCGGGAATACTTTAAGAAGTGCGGATGCCGGTTATATCAAACGGAGTCTGAAGCAAAGTTTTACGAAGGGCTATGGTATCCGCCCCAGGTCCGAGCACTCATCGATGGACGAATTCCAGATAGACGGGGCATAGGCTACAGTCAACCTGATTCCAAATCATGCTACATGATCCATGTTGGTGAGGCCAGCGAAAGATCAAATGATGATGACGAGATGGCCGAGCCAGAAGAAGCTCCTCAAGAGCTCGAAGATGGCGGACAAGCAACCTTTGACGAGCTAACCGAGATTGATTTAGGAACGCCTGATAATCCAAGGCTGACCTACATCAGCTCGCTCTTGTCAGAGGAAATGAAAGCGTGGCTAATTGCCCTGCTGCATGAGTTTGTCGACTGCTTCGCGTGGACATACAAAGAAATGCCTGGCCTTTCCCCTGAAGTGGTCGTACATAAGTTGGCTATATCTCCTGATGCTAATCCAGTCAAATAAGCTCCTCGAAGGATGAAAAGGGAACTAGAAGAAAAGGTTATAGAGGAAACTAAGAAGCTCATCGATGTCGGCTTCATCAGGGAAGAGAAATATGCGGACTGGATCGCATGCATAGTCCCAGTGAAGAAGAAAAATGGGCAGATCCGAGTTTGTGTCGATTTCAGGGACCTCAACAAGGCATGTCCTAAAGACGAATTTCCGCTACCGGTCATGGAAATGATGGTCGATGACACCTCAAATTCTGAGCTGTTCACCTTTATGGATGGCTCGTCTGGATACAATCAGATCAAGATGTCACCTGAGGATGAGAAGCACACAGCATTTTGAACCCCGATCGGCATATATTGCTACAAGGTAATGCCATTCGGACTGAAGAACGCAGGTGCTACATATCAAAGGGCAATGACTAATATCTTTGATGACCTAATCCATAAAGTCGTCGAATGCTATGTTGATGATCTGGTTGTCAAGACTAAAGCCAAGGCCGATCATATCCAAGATCTCAGGACCGTTCTCACCAGAATGAGGGAATACGATCTGAAGATGAATCCTCTGAAATGTGCTTTTGGCGTGTCATCGGAAAAATTCCTGGGTTTTATAGTCTGGCATCGAGGGATCGAAGTTGACCCATCAAAGATAAAGGCCATCATGGAGATGCCCTCTCCGAAGAGTCTGACGCAGCTAAGATCTTTTCAAGGCAAGCTTGCCTATATACGGAGGTTTATCTCAAATTTATCGGGGAGATGTAGGCCCTTCTCAAAGCTCATGAAGAAAGGAGCTCCTTTTATCTGGGATGCCGAATGCCAAGCAGCGTTCGAAAGCATCAAACAATACTTGTTGCACCCTTCAGTGCTGGCCGCCCCCATTCTAAATAAACCGCTGATTCTCTACACGGCCGCGTTGGATGAGTCACTCGGTGCGCTCCTTGCCCAGAATAACGAAGAGGGAAAAGAAAATGCCCTCTACTACCTCAGTCGAACTCTAGTCGGGGCGGAACACAACTATTCCCCAATCGAAAAGCAATGCCTGGCTCTAATATTTGCTGTAAAGAAGCTGAGGCACTATTTGCTCGCTCATCGGGTTATGCTGATCTCCAAGGTCGGCCCGCTCAAACACTTAATGACCAAAGCAAGCCTAGCCGGCAGAATGGCAAGATGGGCTGTCATACTACTTGAGTTTGACATAGTTTATACCCCTCAGAAAGCAGTAAAAGGGCAAGCTCTTGTAGACTTTCTCGCTGCTCATCCAATACCAGAAGGGTCGCCGCTAAATTGTGAGTTACCCGACGAACAAGTGCTGCACCTCGAGAAAGATGAGCTATGTTAGGAGCTCTACTTCGATGGGGCCTCATCAATAAGGAGTTCCGGCAGATCAAGCGTCCCGGAGGTAAAAGCGGGGATAGGATTGGTGTTCATCACACCATTAATGGGAACCCTACGGCGTTCTTTCACTCTCACCGAGCCTCGAACGAACAACGAAGCTGAGTATGAAGCCCTGATAGCTGGTTTGGAACTCACCATAGAAATGGAAATCCTTCGACTGCGGGTTTACGGTGACTCCCAGCTTGTCGTCAACCAAGTAAGCGGCGACTATAAGATATACAAACCCGAGTTGGCTCGGTACAGAAGCCGAGTGGTGGAACTCATGAAGTGGTTTACTCACATTGAACTAACGAGAGTCCCTAGAGCGTTGAACGGAAAGGCTGACGTACTCGCTCGCTTAGCCAAGGAGCTGGCTGATCCTGACATGGACGAAATTCTGATCACAGTCAGGAGCCGGCAAATTCTACCCCCTGTCTCTCTACGAGAAGAGAAAAGCGCGGAACAGAAGAGCAGTCCCGCCGAAGAAGCTTCGATCGTTCAAGACGAGCCCGATTGGAGAGAACCCTTCATAGAGTACTTTCGATACAACAAGCTGCCCGAAGAAAAATCTGCGAGGATTCAGCTGAAGAAAAGAGCTCTCCGATACGTATTTGTAAATGACATGCTATACCGCAGGTCATATGACCAACTCTGGCTCAGGTGTCTGTCATTGGCTGAAGCCCAAAAGGTCATGAAAGATGTTCACTCGGACGTTTGCGGTGCTCACCAGTCTGGCCCCAAGATGCGACTTCAAATCAAACGGCTTGGGTATTACTGGCCCACCATGATACGGGATTGCGGAGAGCATGCAAAGAAATGTCAGATCTGCCAAATCCATGGTGATTTCATTCACAAGTATCCCAATCCGTTGCATCCTACGGTGGCGTCGTGGCCCTTCGAAGTCTGGGGCACCGACATCGTTGGCCCAATTGATCCTCCGTCATCCAAAGGCCACCGGTTCATACTGGCCGCAACTGATTACTTCTCCAGATGGGCTGAAGCTGTCCCGCTAAAAGAAGTCAAGACAAAAGATATTCTGACATTCTTCCAGCATAATATTCTATACCGCTTCGGTACACCAAGAAGAATCATTTCTGACAATGGGCCTTCTTTCAAGAGCTTCAATGTCTCAAGGTTCGCTACTCAGCACAAGATAGACTTGAGATATTCCTCCATCTATAATCCAAGAGCCAATGGGCTCGCCGAAGCCTTCAATAAGACTCTATGCAAGCTCCTGAGGAAAAATTCTTCAACCAACAAGAGAGACAGGAATCTCAAGCTTCACGAGGCATTGTGGGCATATCGTACAACGCACCGTACTCCAACTCAGTCCACTCCATACTCATTGCTCTTCGGAGTGGAGGCGGTCCTCCCCCTCGAAGTCGAAGTTCCAAGCTTAAGAATGGTCGTTCAGCACGAGTTGACGGAGGAGGAAAACGTGCTCCTTCGACTTGAAGAGCTCGATGCCCTCGAAGAAAAGAGGCTCGCGGTGCAGCAAAATCTGGAGCTATACCGAGCCCAAATGTCACGGGCCTATGACAAGATAACCCGTCTTCGCGCTTTCAAGAAAGGTGAATTGGTGTTGGTCCTCAAAAGACCGATCATCCCCAATCGACATGCTAAGGGAAAATTCGAGCCAAACTGGGAAGGACCATACGTCATCGAGAAAGTGTTCGACGGAGGATCCTACCAACTAATAAGTGCCGAGGGAGAAAGGCCCATGCCACCCATCAATGGCCGATATCTCAAGAAATATTACACGTGAATGCTCCAAGTTGCAGGCGAATTGAGCACATCAGCCCTACGGTCCGGATCATACATCCTGCAAAACCGTATACAATCCACGGCGTAAATGACCCCGATCTCTCCCAAATCCTGCCGGTGAGACTACTTTTAAAGTCTCACCAGCGGCAAAAAAAAAGAGAAAAAGAAAAAAAATATAAAAGAAATAAAAAAAATAAACGGTATGTCCACAAGCAAAACGGGCACGGATGAAAACCCGAAAGGGCTCCGTGAGTAAAAACAGCAGGACTATCGGCGAGTCTGTGAAAACCCGAAAGGGCGCAAACTCGTGAAAAGAGATGAAATACACTCGCAAAGTCCTCTCGACCTTGTGAGGAGAAAACCCCTGCGTGAGATCCTTACGACTCACAAAGGAGCAACACACTTAGGAATCCTCACGATTCCTAAGGAGAAAATTCACCTGCGGGATCCTTACGACTCGTAGGGAGAAAATGCTTTTATGGGACCCTCACGGCCCATAAAATTGAAAAGCCTTAGGTGATAGGGACCCAAACCTGTCTCCTAAGCCATCATTCTCCAACGAAAAACGGCAAATGATGAGTCGCTCCTGGCATTTCGCTTCAGTGTTAGCGGTGCTGATGCCGACCAAAAACCCAAATCCCAAGTTCTCCCAAGGCAAATGATGAGTTGCTCCTGGTATTATTCCAGTGCAGCAATGCTGATGCCAAACAAGATCCAAATTCTAAGTCCCCAAACGGCGAATGATGAGTCGCTCCCGGTACCATATTCCAGTGTAGCGATGCAGACGCCAACCAAAATCCAATTTCTCAAAATTCTCCAGCCCTACGGCTAGTCTCCAAATTTACTGCCGTATACAATCCACGGGCTCAAATAATTCTCGTTATACCCATGCCCCACCACAATCACCAGTTATGCGGCTGGTCTCCGCCTTTGGAATTATGCTCCATTGAGAAGACCCACTCATGTGTCCTCACGATACATGAGGAGAACAAACCTTTGTGGGATCCTTACGACTCATAAAGGAAAAACACACTTAGGAGTCCTCACGACTCCTAAGGAGAAAATACACCTGCGGGATCCTTACGACTCATAGGGAGAAAATGCTTTTATGGGACCCTCACGGCCCATAAAATTGAAAAGCCTTAGGTGATAGGGACCTAAACCTGTCTCCTAAGCCATCGCTCCCCCAACGGGAATAGGCAAATGATGAATTGCTCCTGGCATGTGTGCTTCAGTGTTAGCAACGCTGATGCCTACCCTAACCCCAAAATCCCAAACTCCAATCCAATAGACCCCTAAGTCTCTAAACTAGGGACAGATGACCCCTAAGTCGTTAAACTAGGAACAGTTGACCCCTAAGTCGTTAAACTGGGAACGAGAGAAATCTCCTCATGGCAGATGATGATTCGCTCCTGGTACCATATTCCAGTGCAGCTATGCTGATGCCAAACCAAAACCAAAATCCCCAAATCCTGTCATGACAAATGATGATTCGCTCCTGGTACCATATTCCAGCGTAGCGATGCTGATGTCAACCAAAATCACATCAAGTCAGCAAAACAAACAATGAACTCCCTGGCAGAATCAAATTCCACCTCGGAAACAAGTCAACTTCATCCCTGACACCGCAAGAAGCGGAGCAAGTCAAATCGAACACCGACCGTCCAAGTCGCAAAAAAGGCAGAATCGACCGTCCACGTCGCTAAAAGGGCAGCACCGACCGTCCACGTCGCTAAAAGGGCAGCACCGACCGTCCAAGTCGCAAAAACGGCAGAATCGACCGTCCAAGTCGTAAAAAGGGCAGTATCGACCGTCCAAGTCGCAAAAAGGGCAGTACCGACTGTCCACATCGCTAAAAGGGCAGCACCGACCGTCCACTTCGTAAAAAGGGCAGAATCGACCGTCCAAGTCGCAAAAAGGGCAGAACCGACCGTCCAAGTCGGAAAAAGGGCAGTACCGACCGTCCACGTCGCTAAAAGGGCAGCACCGACCGTCCACGTCGCTAAAAGGGCAGCACCGACCATCCAAGTCGCAAAAAGGGCAGAACCGACCGTCCAAATCGTAAAAAGGGCAGTATCGACCGTCCAAGTCGCAAAAAGGGCAGTACCGACCGTCCACGTCGCTAAAAGGGCAGCACCGACCGTCCACGTCGCAAAAAGGGCAGAACCGACCGTCCAAGTCGGAAAAAGGGCAGTATCGACCGTCCACGTCGCTAAAAGGGCAGCACCGACCGTCCAAGTAGCAAAAAGGGCAGTACCGACCGTCTACGTCGCTAAAAGGGCATCACCGACCGTCCAAGTCGTAAAAAGGGCAGAACCGACCGTCCACGTCGCTAAAAGGGCAGCACCGACGGTCCAAGTCGCAAAAAGGGCAGAACCGACCGTCCACGTCGCTAAAAAGGCAGCACCGACCGTCCAAGTCGCAAAAAGGGCAGAACCGACCGTCCAAGTCGCAAAAAGGGCCGCATCGACCGTCCATGTCATAAAAAGGGCAGTGCCAGATTCCCTAAAGGTGGGAACCGAATCAAGTCGCCTCCACGTGAAAGAAGATCCATCAATTTTATGCACACGACCCACATATGTGGTGTGCATTTATTGATGGGGGGCAATTTGTTGGGGTAAAAATTTACACCCCGGTTGACAAGTCAAGATCAAAGTCAACCCCAAGTCAAGTGGGCCCAAGCCCAGATCCAGTGGGCCCATGCCCGGGTCGAGCCCGAACATGAAGTGGCCGGCCTCCCCCCATGCCAGGATAAAAAAAATTGTAATAAATAATTTTGTTGCATTTCTTTTATTTTATTTTATGGATAAATGTAAGAAAAATAGGCATAAAGTCAAACTTTTGTAAAGCCCATAGCTTATGTGCAAAAAGAGATGGCACATGAGCCATGGGATAGGCAAAATGCCATTTTGTGAAGCCCAAGGGCCTATGTGTAAAGTGTATGGCCTATAAAGGCAAAGATAATGAAAAAATCCCAACAACTTTTCTCTCTCTCAAAATTTTTCAGATCTGAGATCTTTTCTTCTTCTTCAAGGTTCCAAAACCTTTCTTTTTCTCTTGAATTAAATCAAGAGTTTTACTTTTCTTTTTATAAAACAAATTAGTTTTTCACCACAAAACCCATAAAGGGGAACTCAGATCTTCCATTAGATCTCAAAAAGAAGAGATTTTTAGAAATCCCATATCTCTTGATCTTCAAGATCCAGCTAACAGAGGAGGAGGAAGAAGAACATCGTTCACTAAACCAAAAAAAGAAAACACACACTCAGGAGTCCAACTCCTCTCTGATTTCTCGTCCAAGAAATTTTTTTAGGCTAAAAGCCCTTTTTCTCGCCGGCGCTCAAGCGCAGAGTGCCCGCGTCCCGACACGTGGCGTGCTTGCGCTCAAGCACTCAGCGCTCGAGCGCAGAGCGCCCACATGTCGACACGTGGCGCGCTTGCGCTCCAGCACAAGCGCTCGAGCGCAAAGCGTCCCGGTGCCGACACGTGGCGCGCTTGCGCTCAAGCGCAAGCGCTCGAGCGCACGTCGCCCCGGTGCCGACACGTGGCGCGCTTGCGCTCCAGCGCAAGCGCTCGAGCGTGAGTCGCCCCCGTGTCGACACGTGGCGTGCTTGCGCTCGAGCGCAAGTCGCCCCCGTGCCGACACGTGGCGCGCTTGCGCTCAAGCGCCCAGCGCTCATGCGCAGAGCGCCCACGTGCCGACGCGTGGCACTCTAGCGCCTGAGCGCGCAGCACCTAGGCGCACAGCGCCTAAGGTGCTGCCCCACGCATCTTTTGGATGTCTTTTCCCCTTTTTATATATACACATGTATATCTATACATATGTATACATATGTACATACACACATACTCCGCGACACTGTCCCTGTTAGAAAAAAATTTCTAACGGGGCGCTGCCCCGCATCCCGCAAGGGGGCTGCTAGCCCTCTTGACCCCCAGGCCGCTATCTAGGTAGCGGGACCCCCGTAAAAAACTCTGCGTGGCTCCCGATATATTTAAACCCTCCCTCCAAAACAAAACACACGTACACTGCACATTGAATTCGCTTGACCAGTTTAACCCGTTAATCGGAGGTTCGCTCGCCCCAAAGGCGAGGGGTAATTAACGGCAGCTTAGTCCGCGGCTGCCGGAGATTCGGATCCCCACAATCATTAAACCCTGGCCCATCCTAGGCAGGGGGAATCTGTAATGCGCCTGACAAGCGCGCGCGTATTCCCATCTCAATGGGGTGACGAAAAACACCCTACACGGCGACGTCGAGCGTGTCTTGCAGAAGGGACCACCTCAGTTTTGGAAGCGGCTTCTTCATGCCCCCGGCTTTGCTGAGGGGCTTCAATCGACGTCAGCCTGTTGAAGACCGACATCTTTGGTAGAGTTTGAATAGAAACGGCCATCCTTTTAAAAACTAATCTTCTGACGGGTGAAGCACCTTTGACATCTTCGTCTGTAGGGGAGTAGGGAGGGCTATGCGTTTTGGGGCATCCCCTTCAGGTATCATGAGTCTCTTTGTGGGCCTGTTTGGGTTCTTACTCAGCCTGTTGAAGACTGAGATGTCAGATTTGGACGGCACATTGAGAGGGGCCGTTGTGGTTGCCAGTCGATCGAAAACCGACCTTTTAGGAGCTTCCTCTTACGGTGCTGAGGCACCGAAACTCACAGGTGGGAGAATGGTCCGAAAGAACAATCCATTAGTGGCTTGTATGACATGCCCCATCGACATTGAGAAAATAGAGGCCGCATTGAGCCCGTAGGTCACTCCTCCAGTTAGGGTGGAGCGAGAGTTGCTGTTGTATGAAGTGCATTGGGAAGCCATCGATTTTCTCTACACAGGAGCAAGACACCATGTTTTAGTATCTCGAATCGAAGGGCAACCATAGCGAACCGCGATTTTGTTTGCGAAATACGACACATGAAGTGTGGAGTGGAAAGAGGAAAAGGTCCCACTGGGTGTGCCAGAATCTGTTCCCGAAAGACCAGACCGAGATGTTAGGACGTCCGGCCTGAAGTTGGGGGCAGACACTATTTGGACTTCTCCATCCACCTCTCCAAATATACCAAGTTGATTTATGGCACCATATATCGGAGCTTTGGACAGATGCGACCGTTGTAGCAGACTTTATCAGATTCCCCCTCATTAGCGAGGGTTTTTTGATTGTGGGGACGTTCTTCCCTGCAGGCGCAAGCCCCTTGTAACGACTTTGTTTTATTGTACAAATATTTTCTAAAGTTAATGTACAGAATGGAGTTTATAAGCCTGGGTCTACTTTAAAGGTTGTTTTTGTTTAAGAACAGCAAGAAATAACTTGTAGCTCATTGGTAAAGCCTTGTACTGTTGTGACATGGCTCCTGTGTTCGAATCACATCAATCACATATATTTTTACTGATTTTTATTTTAAACTTTTTGGAAGCCCAAAAGTTTGCACGTGCTCTGTACATAAAATGAAAAGTCACAGAAAAACAAACATGTGAAAAATTGTATTAACTGCGAGAGGAACACGTGGCGAGAATCCAACGGTCCCCCTCAACAGGACGGCCGGTGAGATTCACCTATGGGCCGGCACCGCCGGGCCCCCCGTAAGTGATGGCCTCCGTGTTTTGCACAAAACACCCGTTGGACTACCCCACTATCCATGTTCTGTTTATTTTTCCTGCAATTATCCAGAGAATTAAAATGAAGCTTTAAATCCAATTTTTAATGCTTTTTAATTCTTTCTTCAATTTCAAAACCCTAATTTTACACTATAAATACAACTCCATAGCCTAGCCCTCTTCATTATGAAATTTATTTCCAAAATTCTCAAAAAATTTCTAAGTCTAAGAAAAGTACAAGTGGAGTTAGCCCTAGGTCAAATTCCGGCGAGGATTCGAGACGTTTCCGGCTACCCTGCGACTACACGAAGGCTACCCTTCTCTTCCTCTACCTCCCCTCTATTCTTTTAGCAAGTAAGTCCCATCCCCTCTTCTCTTTCTACCATAAAATTCTTCTTTTCAAAACATGTCGGTAAGTGGAGTTATACCGACATTCGATTCTATAATCTTTAAAATTACAATTTTTTCTTAAGAATCACTTGTACTCATGTATATATCTTACTAGTAATCATTTAATTAATGTTTAGAAACCAATTTCACTCTAAAGCTCCATGTTAAATAACTTTGTTAAGCTTTTACGTTTTAATACCATGAAGTTTACATACGGCATCTTTTAATTATTTTACTTAGCGTACCTTTAGAACACCCCATGAGATAATAGTCTACCTCTCACATACAAACATCTTGACATAGCACGATTTTCTTGAACAATATTTTTGTGGCAAAATATGACTTTTCATCAAAATACCTTAAACTATTAAATACCCGGAATTTTTTAAATTGTGTTACTTAATTCTTTGCAATTATACCTCTATAACCCATTTTGGGGAACCCGGTTTGGATGGTTCGGATTATCGCACATCCTCAGGACTAGTAGAGTGAGATGCGGACCTCCTCACGGAGCATACGATCTCGATGGAATTTTAATACAATTTTTAAGAAAACGAGGATTTCTATTTAATAATAAAAATTTATTTTTAATAATTATGTAAATATTATCAAACCACATATTTTTAAGATATTATTAAATTCCATGTTTTCTAAACAAAATAAAAGAATTACAAGTTTTATGAAAATACCATCAAGAATCAATACAAGTCAAACTTTACACTAAAATACCTTGAACTATTCAAGTTTCACTAATATACTTCATTCTTTAAAATGTTACATCCATGAAAACCCTAAATAACATAAATAAATACTTGAGGTTTATTTTGAAAGTATACTAAAATTATTTTTCATAAAAACTCCTCATGTTATATTAAATTACAATAAGGACCCTAGTAAATATAGGTTTAAGCGGGACCAATTCTCTTGAGCCTCACGGAGCTGGAGAAAGTGGGTGCTTGCCTACTTAAGATAGAAAACTAAAATGGAGTTATCAATAGTAATTGCCTTGGAAAAAGACACAAACCTGCCGTCCATGTGCAGCAGTTACCGATAACACCAAAATCTAATTCAGGATCAAATTTTTTTTAAGTGTCTGACTCAATCTGAGTCTCAGTCTAATCTGAATACAATCCAAACATGAATCCAATCATAACTCCAATTCAACATGAATTCAAAATACCAAACATGAACACTTGAATTTGAACATGAATACCAGAACAATGTCAAACTTGTTAACTTGACTTGACCAAACCATGGCTATATCTTGAACTAGACTACATGCCTACCATTTTCATTCTGAATCAGTTTACATGAACAACTTATACCATGGTCTCGGCAAGTCTGATAACTATAAATCAATACAATCTATACAATATACACTACGTGGTTTTAACGGGGTAGATTGGTACGGAATGTGTTAAAAGTGGCATGATGATGGTCACTAAAAGACAGCTACATGAACATCCTGTGCCGTTGTCCCATGGGTTTTGACGGGGCCTTGTACTTACATATTACATTAGTCCACGGAGCAAGTTGGACTCCTCTCGTATATACTAATAAATTCTGTACCAAGCCACAAACAACTACGTTAGCATAACAAACATATAATTTACTTATTCTATTCTCTTTACCTATCTATTACATTCTATCTTTTGGGACTTATCGAGCGCTAGTTCGCTGACGACATTTCTGTCTCTTTTTTCTTTGGAATGTTTTCAGGAGGGCCCGACTCTCAGGAGATCGAGCCCAGGCAGGACGACTTAGAGCAGTTTACAGAGGTGGCAGACTTTTAAGCCTTACTTGTATTATTTTCTTTTCAGTTCATATGCTATTGTTTAGGCATCTCATTCTATCATTGTACTTTACTTTTCAGTTGTATGTAAAGAATGATTATCAATAAAAAGTTGTTGTTTTATTACATATCTTGGCATTCTTGTGATTTACATTTATATTGCTTATTTACGTGTTTACTTCGGAGTAAATACATCATGGCCCGCCACGTCTCCTTCCCCGTACATTGGGAAGCGGGGCATGACACCCCTGCAGTTAATTACGCTATCGCGTTGCGATAACCACTTTCTCCTGCTCCAGTAATTCACTTCGTGTCGTGTGTATTTTTGTTTATTTTGGTTGTCCGTGAATTATATACGGAGACTAGTTTATGTCGTCGCCTGTAGAGCACGGATTAGTCCAAATCCTTATATTTTTAGATCTGGGTTTGTTTTATTTAAGGATCGTTAATCTGAGATTAAGATCAACTTAAATATATGAGCATTTGGGCTCAATTTATTTTAACTATGAATACGTTAGTTTAATTTGAGACTAAGATCAACTTAGCAAAATTTCGAGGATTATTTTTATTTCAGATCCAACAACAGAGTATTTAGGCTCAGGTGTAAAAACCCTTTTTAGAGAGGCTAAACCAATTTGGGCTTAGTCTGCTCAGTCTTTCTTCTTGTTCAAAAGTGCTAAGAACTTATTTGGGCTCTATTTGTTTAGCCCCCTTTTTTATGGAAAAGTGTTGAGCACTTGTTTGACACTCTAGCGCTCACATGGGTATCATGTGAAGCCTTCAGTTATGGGTATTGCCCAATCAGTGCTAAATGCTTAGTCGTTTTGGTTATATATGAAGTGCTAAGCACTTTTTGTGTGGCGTCCACGTGAGGTGCTGGGCGCTGCCCAATTAGTGCTAACCACTTAGCCGTTTTGGCTGTATATGAAGTATTAAGCACTCTTTGTATAGCATCCATTTGAGGAGCACGTGAGGCGCTGGACGCTGCCCAATCAGTGCTAAGCACTCAGCCTTTTTGGCTGTTTATGAAGTGCTGAGCACTTTTATTCAGCGCTCACGTGTATTTCACGTGAGGCGCTGGCCTTCTGCTTTAGGCGCCCACGTGTTTTTCATGTGAGGCGCTGGGCGCTATTGGGAGGGCGCCCATGTGGGGAACATGTAAGGCGCTAATCTCTTTTCTTTTTTAGTGATTAAATCTCTGTTAATACCATTTTAGCCATTAATAATCATCAAGATCTCTATTTTGAGGACCATGGATCATTTTTTTCCTTCATTGGAGAACTAAATTCTTCTTTTCTTTTTATAAGAACTAGGTTCTTTATGTAGGGTTAAACCATAATTTCGGAGGAATTAAATTCCCAGAACATGTGTTCTTTTCTTTTTTTCTTTCAATTTAACATAGTTCTTTTCTGAATGTTTGATTCTCAAGAACAAGATCTTCCCGAAGAGAATTAAATTCTCAACTTGTAAGAGACTTGTCTTGTGGATCTCTGATCCAAAGGAAGAACTAAATTCTTTGAGAAGGGTTAAACTCTTAGATAGGTAAAAAGAGATATTTTGATCTCTGTATTTTATTTACCTAGGGTTTTAAAAAGGAAAGTCTTCTTCTTTCTTGAGAATTGAATTTTCTGTTGTTTTGGAAACTTTCTGTATTTTTTAGAAGTTTATGGAGATTCCCTCTATATGCGATCTTTTATATAGTGGAGGCAAGTTTGTTAATTAATTTTGAGAAAATCTCTTATTAAGAGATTCCAATTGATTTAATTGGTCTCAAAATTGATTTGGGGTATTTTACCTACAGTTGGATCTTTGATCCAAGTATTTATGTTCTACAGAATATATTTTCTTGTTTTTAACAAGATTGGGGAAATATTTCCCCATATACAAAATTTTATTCTGTCAAACGGTGATTTTTTAATCACCATTAGATTTTTGATCCAAAGGTTCTCTGTTTTACAGAGAGCAATTTTCTTTGTTTGTAAAAATTGAGGACAAATATTTCTCAGAATAGAATTTAATTCTATTGTTTGATGATTTATCATCTCCATTAGATTTTTGATCCAACGATTCTGTTTAACAGAGAATATCCCAACTGTTTGTTAGGGAAATGTAGAATTTAATTCTACTGGTGTAAACTTGGACGCCGGCGTTCACGTGTTGTGCACGTGGGCACAACTTAAGAATTAAACTCTTATTTATGATAAGCGTTTCTGTGCTTTGTACATTGGCGCCCATGTGAGGAGCACGTACAGCGCCATATAAAAATCTAATTCTTATATAATAAACGCTCATGTGCTTTGCACATTGGCGCCCACGTGAGGAGCACGTGCAACGCCATATAAGAATCTAATTCTTATATAATAAGCGCTCCTGTGTTTTGCACATTAGCGCCCACGTGAGGAGCACGTGCGGCGCCATCATAGAATTTAATCCTACAAGAATGGTGTCGGCGCCCTCGTGAAGAGCATGTGAGACGCTGCTTCATTAAAATTCAACAGAGCTTAGCTCTTTTTATATTGTTTAAATTTTAGGGAAACAACCTCATTTCCTAAATAGACGGAAACATGCACGTGACAAGCCCGCAGCGTATTTATTCCGAGAATGTCATTTTCCGTAATAAATATGCTAAGCGTTTATAAGCAATAAAAACTACAAGAAAATGTGACAAGTGAAATAAAATTTCAACAATTTTATTTACATTCAACTTCCACATAGTTTTGATACATGATACTGAAAATAAAAGTGGAATGAAAATGTCTAATAGGTGGCATACTAAAAATAAACTGCTAAATGAAACTAGAAGTTAGTCTATACTTCGAGCTGAGCGTCAACCTCTAGATTTGGTTCAATCTCCCCAGTATCCGATGAACATTCCAAAAATCCAAAGAGAAAAGAATGTTGTTAGCGAATTAGCGCTCGGTAAGTCCCTAAAAAGAAATATGAATGTGAATATGATAAAAGACAACATATAAGTAGAATATGAATTTTTAGTGCGGTAACAGATATGTAAAAGTGTCTTTTAAACGTGAGTATGGTAATATCTCTTAAACGTGGCGTTATGTAAAAGCATGACAATGTCTGTAAACTTGATTACTCTATTCTAACGTGTTATTTGTAGTTCGGTAAAGAAAGTATGCGTGTGTATACAATAGTAGTTCGTGAAGCCACAGACCAATAACACATTTCGTTCAAGGTCCCATGAAACAACAGGACAACAACATATTAATTCATTTTAGGTGATTTTTAGTGGACTCTCGTGTTACGATATACATTCTTTACCTGACTACCCCCTATCTCCGTATATGTTAATTTATAGTTAAATTTATAAGTCTTGATCGAAACCATAGATTGAAAAATGTGAAGAATGAAGTCGAGTAAGTCGTGTAGAATTGCGAGTCGTGTCAATTGCAATCTTGGGTCGAGTCAAGTTAGGTGTTCAAGTTCAAGTTCAAGATTAAGTTCGAGTTTGGATTTGAGTTCGAGTTCAAATCAAGTTCGAGTTTGTATTAAGGTTCTAAGCATATCATATTAATAGCTTTAATCTTGTGAATTTCTTGAGTTTGGAAAATATCAATAACCACTGCACATGGACGACATGATTTGTTTCTTTTTCAAAGACGATTATCGTTTGATAATTTCCACCATAAGATTACGATATATATTTAAGGAGAGACAAGTGGTGTATCATTGTCTCCAGTAATCCCAAGGCAACTGAAAAGAGTAGATGTCACTCAAACCAATGTGTAACCTAAATACATAATCTAGACTAGTATTTTGATTTCTACGGTATTTTAGTAAAAATGTCATAAAAAATTCTTGAGGGTTTTTAATTTGTCCTAAAATCTCGAATAAGTTTTTTTTATAAAAATACGTTTTTTAAAAAGTCAAGATTTTTGTATGAAAACGTATTTTATATTTTGCAGTATTTTAGTGTAAAAATCTAACTTTTAAAGTTTATGATATTTTAATGAAAACTATCACTTTTGGAAACTTGATGGTATTTTTATTTAAAACTTTAATCTTTCATTTAAAATATAATTTTCATAAATTGTTTTCATTGAAAATATGGATTTATGATTTATATAAATTTTCAATGATTTAGTTTTTTTTTAAAAGTCGTATTCTTTAAAATCTTATTTTTATTTCTTTCGAGACCGAATTCTTCGTAAGGAGTTCTGTATCCCACTCTACTATCCTAAGGACGTGCGATAATCTGCACCATTTACAAATGGGTCCTCTAACGAGGGTTGTAGTAGCGTAATTGCAAAAAGTGTTAAATATAGCGATTAAAATCGTATTTTTATAAAGCGATATGTAACCAAAATATCGTGCTATGAAACTATGGTGTATGTGAGTGGGGTAGGTCATTACCCCATGAATTTCTATAGATATAGGTTATGACAAAGATGAAAGGGTATGTGTAAGTTCATGCTATTTATTTATTATTTGCATTCTAAATATTATTTAACATAACAATTTTATTTTAAATACATATAAAATTACATGAGACATGGATTGTAAGATGATAGGATTGTAATTCATGTTTTCTTGGTATCATGTCATTATAACGAACATGTCAAGTTTGCAATGAATATTTATTTTCAAGTTAAAATTAGCTTATAATACCGTATTTATGGTGATGGTGAGAAGAGAACAAAAGAGAGAAGTCAAGGGGGACTTACCTACAAGCATGAGAACAATTCTACGATATGGCAATAGAGGAGATTCAAAAAGAAGAATGGAAGGGAACATACTTGAACCGCTCGTACTCGTACGAATGAGGAATTGAAGATAAATAGTTTCGGTTTGAAGAACCGAGACAGTGAATGCGACTAAGAGGACGAGCTCGATCTACCGACATCACTTGGTCGAGTTATGGAGTATCAGAGAGGGGGGAAGGAGCTTGAGGGTGTTTAATGTGAAAAATTCATCAACTAATAGTAAACATGCATTTAAATATTTATTTCAATCTTAAGGGAAAAGATCACCAAATATGGGATCGGGACTAAAGGGGTTAGCAAAATAGTATACAAAATTCTCTAACTCTCTCTTTGCCTTCTCTACCGTATCGAAACAACGATTCACACGAAAAGTCGCTCCCCACCGATGAGCGTCGTGCTCGTCAGCAAAAGTAGACATGATGGCCCGCCGAACTCGTATCTGACTCAGCAAGTGGACGGAGCGGTCCCTCAGAGATTTCGTGATCAGATCGGCCTCCTGAAAGCAGTCAACTTTGTTCTCCGCTGTGTCGAGTATAGCCAAACTTATCTCTGCCGGGTGAGGAGGAATGTCGTTGAGAACGGCGAGGAAAATTGTGCGAAGCCAGATAGAGCCGACAGGAAGAGGAGATCCCCTACAAATTATGAGCTCGTGCATCACCGTGTCGCACTGAGCATCTGTAAGAGTAGGATTCGCTAGACGTGTAGCGAAATAAAGAATAATATCCCCGATAAGCACCTCACATAGCTATCGAGAAGCATGCAGGCGATCGCAAGCCATGATTCTTTTTCTGTGAAAATGGTTTTTTCTCTATCAAAGTGAAGGAGAAGATGAACATTTCTTCAAATTATAGAGAGAAGTATTCAAGTCTCGGCACAGAAAATGTTGCGTATATTGTCAGCTGGAACGATTCTCAAACTCTGACCAAAAGAAAGTGTTGAAAAAGAAGAGAATGACTCAGAAAATTATAAGAAGAGGAAACGAAATCCTCCCATGTGCAAATCATATAAACGCTCACATGCAAAGCATATGACCGCCGGCTTCAAGGAAAATTAAATTCTATGATTTGGCTTCTACGTGTTGAACTCGTGAGCACTCACCTGCAAAGCCTGTGACCTCCGGCTTCAGTAAGAATTAAATCCTGTGATATAAGCCCCACGTGTTAAACACGTGAGCGCTCACATGCTTTTGCATGTGAGCGCTAAATACAGATAAAAATGAAACCCAAACAGGCCCACGTGTTAAACACGTGAGCGCTTATGTGTGAAGAATGTGAGCGCTGTGGTCATATATATGACAGCCCTCATGTGATATCCACGTGAGCGCATCAGTTTGAAGTGCTAATTTCAGATAGAATTAAATTCTATTTAGAGCTAAGTTCTATTTGGGAAATATTTTCCCATGATCTTTCTAATACTAGAAAGATTTTTCGCTGTTAAATAGAGAGCATTTGGATTCAAAATCCGACAGTGATTATAATATCACCGACCAAATCAGAAAATAAAATCAAATTCATTGTTAGGAAAATATTTTCCCAATCTTGCTAAAAAGGACAGAAAATATTTTCTGTTAAATAAAATTTCCCGAATCTTAGATCCAACGGTGGATAAAATTTCTCGAGTGATCTTTAAGTTCAATTAGATCAATCGATATCTCTCAATGAGAGATTTCTTCAAACTAATTGATTTTTTTTACCCTATATAAAGGACCCGAGACTTCAAGTCTCAGAGACAGAATCAACCCCATAAGGTGATAAAAGCTACAACCGAGAATTTAATTCTCTTTTTGAAGAAAGTCCATCTTCTTCCTTCGAAAACTCTAGGTAAAGAAAGTAGAGAGATCAAAATATCTCCTTATATATATATATATATATATATATATATATATATATATATATATATATATATATATATATATATATATATATAAGGGTTTAATTCTCTAAAAAAGAACTTAGTTCTTTTCCTGAATTTGAGATCCGCTAGATAAATCTTCCATAAGTTGAGAATTTAATTCTCATCGGAAAGATTTTGTTCTTCAGACTTAAGATCTAGAGGAAAACTATGTTATTTTATCACCCCCATATAAACATGAGAGAAGAACATAGAAGAAAGAGATGGAATTTACATTCGAGGAATTTAATTCCTTTGAAGATATGTTTAGACAGGGTTTCACCCATCAAGGAACTTAGTTCCCATATAAAAAAAATGAAGAGCTTAGTTTTCACCAAAAAAAAAGAGAAAAGAAGAACTTAATTCTTGCAATTGGTCTCTATATGAATATGGTAGAGCCTTACGTGAAAGGTACGTGAAATCCCGGAAAATAAAGACTCACATGATAATTACGTGAGTGCTACAGGAGAGGTCGTCCGAGACTAAAAGTTTTCACCTGAAAAGCACGTGAACATTGGGAAGAAAGCTAAACAGTCTTAGCGCCCTACGTGATATCCACGTGAGCGCTGTATAAAAGGTGCTTAGCACTAATAAGGCAACGCCCAAGCCTGAGTGTAATACCCAACCCCTTTTATACTAATATTTGTACTTCTTTTTTTTACCTATAAAATTTATTGATAATTATTTATTTATTTTCAAAAGCCCATTAAATCCAGACCTTACCTTTCATTCCCTCCGGCCCAGCCGTTTCCTTTTCCCATTTTAAGTAAAGATTATTTGAGCCCAGCCCTTTCCCTTTCTTAAAGAAAATTTATCGCCTTTATTTTTCCCTCAGCCCCGCACCAATTCCTCAGCCGTTTTCCTTTTATTGAAATTAAACCCAAAACAAATCTTATGTATATTTTTCCGTCTAAAGTCAGCCCCAGAACCCAAACCCTAGTTCTAATTATTTATCCTAAACCATAAACCCAAGTCCATGTTTAATCACATTTTTTTCTTTAATCTAAAACCCCAAGCCCATTCTTTTAATTTCGTTTTCTTTTCTTTTCTTCCAGCCCAACTCTTTTTCTCAGCCCCAGCCCCATTCCTTTTTCTTATTTATTCTTTGATTTATTTTTCCTCCATGGCCCGGCCCTCATTTCCTTTTTCCTCACCATTCTTTTTATTTTTAAGCCCAAACTAATTGAAAAATATAATTTATTTTTAATTATTTTTCCCGGCCCGTTCACTCAGCCCACCTCATCCAAGCCCACGACCCAAATTCCTTCACCCGCTTCATCCAACCCGACCCGCTTCTACACCCCTCTTCCTCCAACGGCTACTTCCTAATTTCCCGCCCGCTGTCCCCGATCCGCTTCCTCCGCTGACGCCCACGCTCGCGCGCGTTACCCCACGAGGCGCGCCCTCAACCTCTCCTCGTCCTCATTCCCTGACCTCGTCGACCTCATATCCCTCTCATCATTTTTCCCGATGACCACGACCCAAAGAACCCATCGCCCAGAAACCCTACAGGCCCCTCACCGCCGGTCACCCTCACCTCACCATCGTCTTCATCATCACTCTACTTTCCCCCTTTCCTCACCTCCCTGCAGAACTCCGAACACAAAGAACTTGAGCACCCTACCAACCCGAGAAACCCACTGCAGACATCTTCCTTCGCCGTCGTCGACCACCGCCATCACCCTCACTTCAACCTCGACCTCTCCTCGTCGACACCCTACGTCGTCGTCGTCATCATCGTCGCCATCCCTACCTTTCTCTCTCTCTTTCTCAACCTCTCTGTTCTCTCTCTCTAACTCTCTCTCTCTCTCTGACCTCTCTCACTCTCTATCTCTCTCTCTCTGATCTCTCTCACTCCCTCTCTCTCTGTGTTCTCTCTCTCTCTCTTGATCTCCCTTTCTCTCTCTTTGGCTCTCTCTTTCTCTCCCTCTCCAGTTCTCTCTCACTCTAGCTCTCTCTGTCTCTCTTTCTCACTCTCTCTCTCTCTCTATCACTCTCTCTCTCTCTGCCCCCTCTCAATCTCTCTATCTCTCTACAACTCCATCTCTTTCTCTCTCACACTCCTATCAACCGGCCAACACCACAAACACCAGTGCCAAAACCGAGCCTGTGCCACCAAGTTCAAGCCGAGGCCAAACCTTGTCGTTGTTGCCACGCGTGTGTCGTTGCTGTGCCGCGCATGTGTCGTTGCCGCTGCCGTGTGCCCCAAAACGTCTCCAGGCAAGTTCTCTACTTGCTACATGCTAAATTATGTTTGTTACAAACTAAAATCGTATAGATTCCGTAGTTACCTTTTCCCGATAAATTATATGACGTACCTGTTCGATACATGATCCTAATGAAAATACTCATCTAATTTGACGGAACTGGATTGTTTATATTGGCCCATGTAGTGATGAATACCTTGTCCAAATTTCGCTGGAAAATACGACTATTAACGACTAAAACGACTACCCCCAAGTATACCTGTAAAACTGGAAATTTCTTGTACCTGAAAACCGTTAAAATCACCATAAATTATATACATACCGGAATGATGCGTTCGAGGGCTTAAATCGAAGCCGACTCGACGAACTATAACCCTATGCAAGGTTCTCTTGGTTTTTGTACTTAAATTATGACAATATTTAGATCGGAGTGCGACTCTGGACTGGAGTCCAGAGCGACTCTAGTTGTTGTTTACTGTCCCGTAATGGGTACCACCCTGTTTCCTTAACTCGTAGGCTATGGAACTCCACAGTTTATTAAAGGTGAATCTGTTATCTAGATAACACAAGTGGTTTCATTCTGTTTCGTCATCGGTTGCTATTTAATCTGTAATTTAAAAGATGGGGACGTATAACAGTCCCAACAGAATCAGAATTGACATACTAGTATTGAAAAGTGTATATCTCCTGACGTACAGACGCGATTGAGAATCCGTCTATTGCGTTGATAACCTTACTGAAAATTCTAGATTTCATTCAACTGTAGCGTCACTAAATTCTGATCCCAACTGGGATTAAAATGTGTTGCGAAACGGACTTCCGATTCTGAAACCGGATTTCCAGCCGTGAACGCTTAAAATGAAATGACCATAACTAGTGATCCTAAAACCCGATTGTCATGAAACCAAATTCGCTGGATAGATAATCAAACATACTATTTATTCCCCTTTCATTATTTCGCTAAACTGTACCAGTATGATTTATGATAAATTGTGCAAGTGGTAGATTACTGATTCATGACATCCTAATCATGCTTTACATACTGTTTACGCATCATATCATACATATGTCACTGTATTGATAACCTAGTAATAATGTGCATTACCCAGTTTTAGGTATTAGAGATGATTGTGGCAAGTACGTTAGTGTTCGTGTATAAGTGAATAAGTGAAAGTGACACGTACTTGTACACAATCAGTGAACCTTATTATTCTATTGCATTGTCGACGTCTGTGGAACGCGTGTACGTGTGACTATAAGTAGTATGGGACACTTATGGAAACTCTTGCATAGGTGTCACAGATAAGGCACCAGACACTGCCATTTATCTTAGATATTAGTCGGGACGTGCTTGATAGAGGTCCTGCCTCCAGTTCTCGCGCAGACTTGTCACAGACCGATTAGTATTTGAGGTTATGGTTGGCGTTTGATGTAGAGCTCGGGGTATAGGGTAGTTTGAGTGTGAGTTCAACAGAATCTCGGGAGTCCCATGCCGGCTTATATATATGGAGATATATGGAGATTTACAGGGTACATGATTATTACTGTGAGTTACATGTTGGGCCCGTGGTCCCTTGCCCTTGGGTTCTACCCTTGGGTGGAGGACACTCGCGAGTGGTTGACTCTCACACTTGGACTGACGATAGGCTTGGTGACCTGTACAGTGAGACTTAGAGACTGATAAGGATGATAGTATAGACATACATACTCACTGTATTGACATACTTGGCATATTACTTTACTGTTTTTACTGTTCCACTGCATTGATTACTTCATGTTCATACCTATACCGTCATTGATTTACTGTATATATATTTATTATCACTGTTGAGAGTTGTCACTTGGATTTATATATTATATTGCTATTGTGTCGCTTTGACGACCTGAGTATGCATGCTCAGTGTGAGGAGATGATTTAGCCTGGACCAGGATTAGACGTACATCACGGACATCTTGATTTGTTATCCAGAGTTATACCCTTTTGTTTCCCATCAGGTCAGTTCTTTATATTGTTTTGTTTCAGTTACTGCATTTCTCATTACCTGCGCATTATTTACTGTTTACCATGTAAAGCTAGAAGCCGAAGTGTGACTACGGCAGGACATCTCCTTGACCGTAGGAGCATGGCTGGCCTTGTTAACCCCTCGTATTCCGTATTTTGGGGAGCGGGGCGTGACATGGTATAGTTGGTATCAGAGCCAGGTTATGCTTCGATTGGGATTGCAGTTTTCCGTGTATAGCTTGGCAATCTAAGACATTCATTGGTCTAGGTTGTAAACTAGTCATTCTTGATCCATATTCATATCGAATATTCTGCTATCCATTCGCTAGGGTTTCAGGTGACTTGGAAAAGTTTCGTGGTTGTGATTGTGAACTACATCACGGTTATACTACCATACTCTGTTTAAGTGACTTAGAGTCATACAGTTGATTCTCCACCTGTAATGAATTTCATCACATCTGATATTCTTGAATCTTCGTCCAATCCATATTATATTTGATTCTTATAGCTTGTTCCTTATATCATCCTCAAAATTATTGTTTCAGGACTATGTCTTCCAACGACTCTTCCTCTATCTTCACTCTCTAGAATCAGACCATTGAGATTCTGAGTGTACTGCAAGGTATGAAGGAAGCCCAGGAGCGAACGAACGACTTGTTAGCTGAAGGACTGAGAAGGCAGGTGAATCAGGCACCAACGGGAGTCTCAAATTGTAAAGGGATCCCTGTTAGACGAGGAAAAGAGAAGAAGATGAAGCGCCAATTTGTTTCCCCGCGACAGAAGCAGCAAAAGACCCCATGTTGTGGGTACTGTAAGAGGCCAGGACATCTTCAGAGGGATTGTCGCCGCGCCCAAATAAAATGTCTGATTTGCGGATCCAGCGAACATCTCATCAACGGTTGCCCAAAAAGGAAAGAGCTACAGGGAGGAGACTCGTCCACACTCCTCACTTCTGCCAAGTGAGGATTATTGCGTAGTTCGAACTTCGAGAATAAAGCGGACCCAGCTCAGGAATCAACTCGCGTGACGAGAATGCAGCGGTCTAGTAATCAAAGAAGAATTTTTCATGTTTTCTACTTTCAGTAGCAATGTTGTCATCCTCTTACAAACATTTCTTTTCGTTTGAAATCTTGTATCCGTCGAACTTTTAGTTGAATGCAATAAAACTTGAATCGTCATGTATGTATCACCCTCTTGTTTTTTTCCGTACTTATACTATTCATTACCACAGCATTTCTAATTTTGATTTTTCAGTTACTACCCATCGCATATTTTTCCTGTACTCCGAATCCTTAATTGTTTGCTTAATATGTTCTACTGTCTAATCATGACTCTTTCCTTTCAGGCCATGGCCCACCCTGGAGCAGCGCCACATCTAGATGAGGATGCACAGTCATGCGTTTCCTTAGACCGCACGCTGATGAGTTCTGACGATGAGATCAACGGTCCTCAGGTCATTTTCGGAAACAGCGATTCCGAGGACGAAGGAGCAACCGCCCTAGAGTTTGACATGATAGGCGATTCCGACGAAGAGGAAGAAGACCCTGAAGAGAACCCGATGGAGGAAGATTCCGAGGAAGACCCGATAGAAGAAAATCCAGTGGAGGAAAATCCCATGGAAGAGAATCCAGAAGAAGAGAATCACATGGAATCAGACCTCGATGAAGAAGCTCCAGCCGAGCAAGAAGGACCAGAAGGATAAGACCCTGCTGTGGAAGAACTCCCAATGGCGGTCCCCGCGAGGCACTATGAAAATGGACGTCCCTACCTGAGCGCGTGAGCCTACCGCAACTTGCTGAATCTCTACAACCGCGACTGACGGGATTTCTTTTAGATGTTTTCTCTGGCCAAATAAATCTGTGTATAGTTAGGGCCACATTTCGTTTTTGAGAATGCTTTGTTTAAAATCTTCTGGAATGAAATAAATTGCTGAGTTCGCTAATCTTTCGATCTTCTTAGTTCACTTGATGCTTGATTATTTCTTCTATACAATTATTTTCCTTACTAAGATCTATCCACCCCTACTCCTTACATTGTCTTAACCCTTACTGAGATTAACTAGTACCGCACCCGATCTTTTAGAGGTCCACCCTTCATCCTCCGTCTGTGCCTCGTTTGAGATCCTTCTGGGAGGAGAAAATTTTAGTGAAATTTCCGAGTTCGCTAACCCTTCAAATTTTTGATTCACATGATGTACCGACCATTATCCTCCCCATACATCTTTTCCCCTGTAGTCCTTTGCTGCTCACCCTTACTCCCTGTACAAACCTGACCCCAATCTCTTTGACCTTCAGCCTAAAGCCGCCACACTCCGATCTTTTGAATGAGCCACACTACCTTGTAATCCTTACCCTAGATAGCCCTATACATTTTTTGTGCTTTTCCTATTACCCTAAATATATATTTAGGGATATTATTATTCGAAAATTTGGTTTTCATTATTTTGTATTTATCGAAGAGTGTGTTTTATCGACTATCCCCGTTTTACGCATTTCAAGTACTCCACTACTAGCTTTCCCATTATTTTCGGTAGCACAACCTTACATCGCGCATATTTTCGTTTCAGGTATCTTATTTTCACTATATGAGTTTTCTAAGTTATTTTAAAACTATTTGATCGATACATTATCCTAAAATGTTTTAACCTACCGACAAATCTTTCACTACTTTATTGTCGTTACTTTATTTCGGGTATTGCGCCTATTGTTACTATTATAAATGGTTGTGTCTTATACTTTTCTGATGTGCTACTTTTGATATACTTATATGTGCACATATTTGGGTTTCTATTTTATCGAGCACGCCTCGAATATTATTGTTCGTTATTGTTATTTATATTCTCGTATACATGCAGTTGCTTTTATAGTTGTTCATGCCATATACTTATTTAGACCTATCCTTTTGTATGTTGTTCTTATATAAAATATACCGTCAAAATTTTATCCAACCGTTTTAAGTAAATTACTAAGTGTTAGTGTTCATGTGGTAACTTTTCGCGTATTATTTATTAACTTATCGTTTCTTTTAAATTTCGAGGACGAAATTTTTGTAAGGGTGGTATGATGTAATACCCAGCCCCTTTTATACCAATATTTGTACTTCTTTTTTTACCTATAAAATTTATTTATAATTATTTATTTATTTTCAAAATCCCATTAAACCCAGACCTTACCTTTCATTCCCTCCGGCCCAGCCGTTTCCTTTTCCCATTTTAAGTTAAGATTATTTGAGCCCAGCCCATTCCCTTTCTTAAAGAAAATTTATCGCCTTTATTTTTCCCTCAGCCCCGCACCAATTCCTCAGCCGTTTTCCTTTTATTGAAATTAAACCCAAAACAAATCTTATGTATATTTTTCCGTCTAAAGTCAGCCCCTGAACCCAAACCCTAGTTCTAATTATTTATCCTAAACCATAAACCCAAGTCCATGATTAATCACATTTTTTTCTTTAATCTAAAACCCCAAGCCCATTCTTTTAATTTCGTTTTCTTTTCTTTTCTTCCAGCCCAACTCTTTTTCTCAGCCCCGGCCCCATTCCTTTTTCTTATTTATTCTTTGATTTAATTTTCCTCCATGGCCCGGCCCTCATTTCCTTTTTCCTCACCATTCTTTTTATTTTTAAGCCCAAACTAATTGAAAAATGAAATTTATTTTTAATTATTTTTCCCGGCCCGTTCACTCAGCCCACCTCATCCAAGCCCACGACCCAAATTCCTTCACCCGCTTCATCCAACCGACCCGCTTCTACACCCCTCTTCCTCTAACGGCTACTTCCTAATTTCCCGCCCGCTGTCCCCGATCCGCTTCCTCCGCCGACGCCCACGCTCGCGCGCGTTACCCCACGACGCGCGCCCTCAACCTCTCCTCGTCCTCATTCCCTGACCTCGTCGACCTCATATCCCTCTCATTATTTTTCCCGATGACCACGACCCAAAGAACCCATCGCCCAGAAACCCTACAGGCCCCTCACCGCCGGTCACCCTCACCTCACCATCGTCTTCATCATCACTCTACTTTCCCCCTTTCCTCACCTCCCTGCAGAACTCCGAACACAAAGAACTTGAGCACCCTACCAACCCGAGAAACCCACTGCAGACATCTTCTTTCGCCGTCGTCGACCACTGCCATCACCCTCACTTCAACCTCGACCTCTCCTCGTCGACACCCTACGTCGTCGTCGTCATCATCGTCGCCATCCCTACCTTTCTCTCTCTCTTTCTCAACCTCTCTGTTCTCTCTCTCTAACTCTCTCTCTCTCTCTGACCTCTCTCACTCTCTATCTCTCTCTCTCTGATCTCTCTCACTCCCTCTCTCTCTGTGTTCTCTCTCTCTCTCTTGATCTCCCTTTCTCTCTCTTTGGCTCTCTCTTTCTCTCCCTCTCCAGTTCTCTCTCACTCTAGCTCTCTCTGTCTCTCTTTCTCACTCTCTCTCTCTCTCTATCACTCTCTCTCTCTCTGCCCCCTCTCAATCTCTCTATCTCTCTACAACTCCATCTCTTTCTCTCTCACACTCCTATCAACCGGCCAACACCACAAACACCAGTGCCAAAACCGAGCCTGTGCCACCAAGTTCAAGCCGAGGCCAAACCTTATCGTTGTTGCCACGCGTGTGTCGTTGCCGTGCCGCTCATGTGTCGTTGCCACTGCCGTGTGCCCCAAAACGTCTCCAGGCAAGTTCTCTACTTGCTACATGCTAAATTATGTTTGTTACAAACTAAAATCGTATAGATTCCGTAGTTACCTTTTCCCGATAAATTATATGACGTACCTGTTCGATACATGATCCCAATGAAAATACTCATCTAATTTGACGGAACTGGATTGTTTATATTGGCCCATGTAGTGATGAATACCTTTTCCAAATTTCGCTGGAAAATACGACTATTAACGACTAAAACGACTACCCCCAAGTATACCTGTAAAACTGGAAATTTCTTGTACCTGAAAACCGTTAAAATCACCATAAATTATATACATACTGGAATGATGCGTTCAAGAGCTTAAATCGAAGCCGACTCGACGAACTATAACCCTATGCAAGGTTCTCTTGGTTTCTGTACTTAAATTGTGACAATATTTAGATCGGAGTGCGACTCTGGACTGCAGTCCAGAGCGACTCTAGTTGTTGTTTACTGTCCCGTAATGGGTACCACCCTGTTTCCTTAACTCGTAGGCTGCGGAACTCCACAGTTTATTAAAGGTGAATCTGTTAGCTAGATAACACAAGTGGTTTCATTCTGTTTCCTCATCGGTTGCTATTTAATCTGTAATTTAAAAGATGGGGACGTATAACAGTCCCAACAGAATCAGAATTGACATACTAGTATTGAAAAGTGTATATCTCCTGATGTACAGACGCGATTGAGAATCCGTCTGTTGCGTTGAAAACCTTACTGAAAATCCTAGATTTCATTCAACTGTAGCGTCACTAAATTATTATCCCAACTGGGATTAAAATGCGTTGCGAAACGGACTTCCGATTCTGAAACCGGATTTCCAGCCGTGAACGCTTAAAATGAAATGGCCATAACTAGTGATCCTGAAACCCGATTGTCATGAAACCAAATTCGCTAGATAGATAATCAAACATACTATTTATTCCCCTTTCATTATTTCGCTAAACCATACCAGTATGATTTATGATAAATTGTGCAAGTGGTAGATTACTGATTCATGACATCCTAATCATGCTTTACATACTGTTTACGCATCATATCATACATATGTCACTGCATTGATAACCTAGTGATAATGTGCATTACCCAGTGTTAGGTATTAGTGATGATTATGACAAGTACGTTAGTGTTCGTGTATAAATGAATAAGTGAAAGTGACACGTACTTGTACACAATCAGTGAACCTTATTATTCTATTGCATTGTCGACGTCTGTGGGACGCGTGTACGTGTGACTATAAGTGGTATGGGACACTTATGGAAACTCTTGCATGGGTGTCACAGATAAGGCACCAGACACTGCCATTTATCTTAGATATTAGTCGGGACGTGCTTGATGGAGGTCCTGCCTCCAGTTCTCGCGCAGACTTGTCACAGACCGATTAGTTTTTGAGGTTATGATTGGCGTTTGATGTAGACCTCGGGGTGTGGGGTAGTTTGAGTGTGAGTTCAACAGAATCTCGGGAGTCTCATGCCGGCTTATATATATGGAGATATATGGAGATTTACAGGGTACATGATTATTACCGTGAGTTGCATGTTGGGCCCGTGGTCTCTTGCCCTTGGGTTCTACCCTTGGGTGGAGGACACTCGCGAGTGGTTGACTCTCATACTTGGACTAACGATAGGCTTGGTGACCTGTACAGTGAGACTTAGAGACTGATAGGGATGATAGCATCGACATACATACTCACTGTATTGACATACTTGGCATATTACTTTACTGTTTTTACTGTTCCACTGCATTGATTACTGCATGTTCATACCTATACCGTCATTGATTTACTGTATATATATTTATTATCACTGTTGAGAGTTGTCACTTGGATTTATATATTATATTGCTATTGTGTCGCTCTGACGACCTGAGTATGCATGCTCAGTGTGAGGAGAGGATTTAGCATGGACCAGGACTAGACGTACATCACGAACATCTTGATTTGTTATCCAGAGTTATACCCTTTTGTTTCCCATCAGGTCAGTTCTTTATATTGTTTTGTTTCAGTTACTGCATTTCTCATTACCTGCGCATTATTTACTGTTTACCATATAAAGCTAGAAGCCGAAGTGTGACTACGGCAGGACATCTCCTTGACCGTAGGAGCATGGCTGGCCTTGTTAACCCCTCGTATTCCGTATTTGGGGAGCGGGGCGTGACACTGAGCGTCTCACGTGATATTTACATGAGCACCAGAACCTTAGTGCCCCACGTGATATTCATGTGAGCGCCAGTGCATGATTTGAATATTATATCCACGGTCTAAACGACTAAGTGCTTAGCACTAATAGGGCAACGCCCAAGCCTGAGCATCTCACGTGATACTCACGTAAATGCTAGAACCTTAGACCCTACATGTTATCCACATGAGCGCCAATACATGAGCCAGATATTATATCCACAGTCTAAACGACTAAGTGCTTAGCACTGCCAGGCAATATAAAAGCCTAAGCCTAAGCTCCAAAATTGGTTAAATCCCTGAAGTTTTAAATTCCTTAAGTCTATATTGCTCATTGTAACCGGGCCTATATGCTCACCCCTGTTAAATGGATCTATTAATAATTCTTAGCTGTACTTCTAAATTGATCTTAGTCTTATGTAAGACTATTGTATCCTTAGTCCATACGCTCATATATATTTAAGTCGATATTGATCTAAAGCAAGATTAGTGATTCTTAAAGCCCTGAACTGATAGAATATATGACCTAGGTTTAAACCTAAATCTAATATATACGGATTTGGACTAATCCGCCCCTACCGACGACGACATAAACTATTCTCCGTATACAATCCACGGGCAACTATAATAAATAATATATATAACACAATACGAAGTGACCTACTGAAGTAGGTTAAAGTTGTTATCGCAATACGATAGCGTAATTAACTGCAGGGACTTGCACCTGTAGGGAAGAGCGCCCCCACAATTAAAACCCCTAAAAGATGTGGAATCTGATATAGTCAAGCTATATCGGCCGTATCTGTCCAAACCTCCGATATACGGTGTCGTAAATCAACTTGGCATCTTCAAAAAGGTGGACGAATATGTTCATATAGCATTTTCCCCTAAATTCAGGCAAGACGTTCAATCCCAGTTCATTTCTGTTTTTGGTTGTAAACAGAGGGAACAACGACGCCAACGACGCAAGATAAAGGTGCTTGACTCTGTGTGGAAACTTGATGCATTGAGAACTTGAGAGAGTAAAGTTTTGAGAGTAATATGCATAGGGAAAAGATACTAGAACTGAGTAGGATATTTATAGGAGAGTTAGGGAGTATGGTGGATTAAAGGTTATAAAAAATTGTGATAAATTGGTATTAAAATGAGTTTTAATGGAGAAATGAAAAGACTGAGCAGTCTCGGGTTGAATGGAAATATGTGGGGTATTGAAACGAACAGTTGGGAAGCCAAAGGATGCACGGGCCCAACACGGACCCACTTGGACTTAATCAGGCCGCAAAACTCAGCCAAAGCTCGGCCCAAAGTTGGGTTCTGTCCTCGGGGTTCGTGTCATGTACTCGAGTCGCTTCGTTTGGTCTATTTTCTTACATCTTTTTTTCTGAAACATTTCGTGACTCCATGTGATGCTCGTGCAAAATTTTGGGCTTTCAAAACGTTGTAAAAATAAATAATAAAAAAATATTGTTTTCATTAGGGTTCAAACACTTAGGCTAAGAGATAGCAGCGGAGAGTCTTAACTAATGAGCTATAAATTGTTTCTTGCATTTATTTCACAAGAATTACTTATAACTGCTAATCAGGCTGAAATACATCTTTATATACATTGACTGTGTTACAATTGGACAGGGATTTCAGGGCCGTTATAGTATTCAAAACAATTTAATTCATGTATACTTGTTTATTAAGATTTTAGTTCATATGTGTTCGATTGAGTTGTTGATATTTGTGTATATATTGTGGATAGTATTTATATGTTAGTTTTTATGCGTATGTGTTCGTTTGAGTTGTTGATATTGTTGGATATATTGTGAATTGTGCATATATATTGATTTGTATGCGAAACGCTATTGTGGCGTAATATATTGTGATTTTTTGTATTATTGTATGAAATATAAGATTTTTTTGTAATTTTTTTTCAAAAAAAAAGGTATTAGTGACCGTTCTATCTACAGGAACGGTCGCTAATACCATTATTAGCGATCTTTAGCTGAGAAAACCGTTAACATCGTTGGGAAGTCCACGTGTTGCCTTATTTGCGACCGGCATGAACAGCCGTTGACACATATATTAGCGACCGTTCATATTAGCGACTGTTCATGAACGGCCGCTAATATACGTATCAGCGACCACCAAATCAGCGATCGTGTATTAGACTGTTTACAATTTAAACGGTCGCTAATACACATTAGTGACCGTTTATTAAGAGACCGTTTCATACAGTCTCTAATATTAACTGTATGTTAGTAGTGATTTGTCGATAACCTCATGGAATATTGATCAATACGTGATCGATCAAACACTAGTCAGAGAAGTTTCTCTATTTAGAAACATAGTGTTTTCAATGATATATCACAAATCAACCCATCCAATCAAAATAATTAATTTGATGAGAATGAATCAAGAAAAAATTGATCATTCCATATCAAATTTAGAATATGGTCCCCGTACATTGAGGAACAAAAGGATGAATCCGTTCGAGGAGGGGTTCATATTTGATCAGCTAGATGGTAGGGCAATAGCTAACCAAGACAATGATCAGTTTATATGGCATGAGATGTTCGTTATAAAACGATTCTCTCTCTCTCTCTCTATATATATATGCAATGAAAAGGATCTCAAAAGAAAAGAAACTGATCGATTTCATATATCTAATTATGCGTATAAGACTTATAAATAAAAATAAATAAATAAGATTTAATTATATTTAAAATATAACTATCTTATAAATAATCAATTTTAGAGGGCGCCAAGCCCCTCATTAGTAGCATGTATCTACTATGACTCTAAAGGTCCTTAATATTATCAAAAGTCATGGAAGGTACAATAGAAGCATCTATTATTTTACTAATGTCATATTGACTTGGAAAATGATACGAGTAAGTTTGTATAGCTTGCAAATTTAGACCCTAATTTTGTTTTTGAAGAAAGTTTATGTGTTGGCTCTTTTTATCAATACTTTCCCAAAGAGAATATAAAAGATAAAAATTACGAGCAAATGGCCATTGACCTTAGATGATTCTTTAAGTTTAGAGGGAAATTTACTTTAACCCCTTGATTTAAATTTTAATAGATGATATCATGACATGGCCCCTTTTTTTTTGTTGAGAAAATAAGGCGGAATAATTAGCCCGCCTTGACATTGCCCTTTTAATAATTGCCATAACCACATTTTTAGATGATGCAAGATGCTGTAATATTTACAACTTTATTTTCAAATCCATTTGCAAATATTACTAATGAATCAGGATAATATTTTTTTTTCTCAAGAAATGCTGCATGCAAATTTATTTTTGACAAACAAAATTTCCAGTTGATAAGCGAATATAATATATAATCCCTCCATTTCTATTTTATCATCCTTTTCATCATCTTTCTGTGTTCTAAATTAATTGAACTTCTTTATCGAACTAACCCTAAAACTGCTGCAAATTTACTATAAAATTCTAAAACTAACTCCAAACTTTTGAAATTTGCAGTAATATTATAAGGGTAAATATTTTTTTTTCATCATTAAAGTTACAATAAGCTTAAATAAGCTTAATTAATGTGCGGTGGAACAATATGACAAATATAAACCAAGAACCATTTCTAACAACTAAGATAAATAATTTGCTAAATAACAATGTATTAAAGTATTATGATTTCTTGATATACATTATTATCCCACCATCTGATAGCTTAATATTTAGAATAAAGTGGTTCTTGACACACTGTCCTCTTGTTTTGTCCTAAAATACAATTTTCTTGTGTTATATAAAATTTCAAACAACTTCCTTCCTTCCGCGAACTGTTGTAGAACTCGTTTTCTTTTTCATATTTTTCTTATGAATAGGGTAAGTTTCAAGACCTTAGTTGATAAACCATTTTATTGACCATACCAAATGGAAAAGATTACAAACATCTTCAAGTATGATTGCTCCTTAAAAGACCAGATTAAAATTTACTTAGTTGTTGTATGCTAGTTTATACGAAACTAAAAAAATAATGGATTTTTTAACAACACAGAGAAAGTCCGCAGGTATATTATTAATTGGTGGGTCGCAACAAATATTCTATTTTGGGCAGTGATGATGCTCACAAGTGGTATTTCCTCAGATTATGACACGTGGCTGATGACGTGTCCCGAAAGCTACGGGGGTGAAATAAATGAGTTGCATTAGGGATATTCCTCGGGACCTCGTCTTGAGGAAGTATTCGACCTTTCAGGAAACAGCCCTGAGTACTTCCCACCTTCACCAAGCAAACTACCAACAGCTCGTCTCCGAGTTTCCTCAGTCTCCTTGCTCGTCTCCAAGCCATCTGACAGGCCTAGCTTCCTCGGCCTTTCGGCTCGTCTCCGAGCTCCTTACATGCCGAGCTTTCTCAGCCTCCCGGCTCATCTCCGGGCTCCTGATGAACCGAGCTTCCTCGGTTTCCTTCGATCAATCAAGAGCGTGGATCCCATGCGCCCCGCAACGGCTCCATGTATTTCGCCAGGGCGAGATATCAGCCTTCCCACGATCCGCGTCCCACGCTAGCGCATCCCCCATTAATGTGTGTATCCTACCATTTAAAGCGAGGATGACGCTGGGGCGTAACTGACAGCGATGATCTCGTGCCTTCTCGCTCCACGCGACCACTATATAAACCCCTCTCTCAGACGACTCAGGTAACTTGAACTCATTTCCAATACGCCGTTGCTCTACACCTATTCCTCGGCACTTACTTGATCGTCGGAGGGTCCTACAGTGGTCACCTCCTACAGTGTCACCCACCTCGGGACTTCTTTTGCAGATAGGTCGGCGTCAACGCCAACCCATTGAGATCCACACGCTCAACAACTCCCAAACAAAATATCAATTGTTAAAGACCGCCATCACAGGATCGATGGAAGACAACATCTGAAGGAGATCCCGGCCTCCATCAGTTGGCGTCGTCTGTGGGAAACGTTTCAGAAACATCTCCACCCCTAAATTTGATCTTCCATCCTCGACCCGATGGTGAGCGACAACCGCGACGGTGCAAATACGAGCCGCCACAACGTAGGCGGGAGCGGCTTGTCTTCCCCTCCCAACGCCATCAACGTCTTATCCGTCCGGATAGACAGGCTCACATCGTTGGTTGATGCTTTCGTCCGCGTTCAAACGGCGGGCCTTACCCACCAGACCGTGGCTCCCCTTCCCCAGGACAACGACATCCGCAGAAGGACGGATAGGCACGCTCAAGCCCTCGAGCTCACTCACCCACATCCCAGCGCCACCAAGCGCCGGCGGGCCAACTCCGGCCACCTTGACCCGCATGTAGCGATTGATTCCATGACCCGCTGAGCGCCGGACAGCTTCATGCCACAATCCCAGGGAAGACTGGGTCGTCGCTCTAATGCCCGCCGCACGTTCTCTCCCCCTGAGGAGGTGTCGGTCAGCTCGCCTGCTTCCAGGCATGACCGACGCCCCCACTCTCGCTGGGGTTGCACGAACGATGAGCGCAAGGACTACTCGAGAAGGGCCTCGCCCAAGGATTTGAGACACTTGATAGAGTGAAATCGAAGCCGCACCATCGCACAGACCCGGAGCGGGGGTAGCCACTACTTCGACTATGTAGAATCATCGGGGTACCACCACCGGATTGAAGCCCTCGAGAAGAAGATCGAAGGCATACGAAGGGTTGGCCATACGTCCAGCGAAGGGGCCAGGTACTCCGCCGACTCACTAACGAAGCCCTTCACAGAAGAGCTGCTAGCCGAGCACGTCTCGTTCAGGAACAAGCCACCAAAGGTGGCCCTCTTTGATGGGAAATCCAACCCGAAGGACCATCTAGACGCATTTACGGCGAGCATGAGCTCCAAGGATAACTCTGACGCGGCTCAATGCCGAGCTTTCCCTATCACCCTCATCCGGGTTGGCCAAGACTGGTTCCGAGGACTTACGTCATGCTCCATCTCGACCTTCGATGAGCTGGCCACCCAATTCCTCGGTCACTTTGTCGAGAATCGACGACAGAAAAGGACGGTCGATTACCTATTCACCATCAAGAGCGGAGACAAAGAATCATTCAAAGGATATGTCACCCGCTTCTACAACGCCCTCCTCGAGGTCCCTAAGCACCGTGATGAAACAGGCATCACCGCACTGAGGTCGGGTCTTAGGCACAAAGAGTGGCTCCGCTCTTTTGCATTGGCGCAATCTAAGACCATGGACGAAGTAAAAACCTGGACCGAGCGAGAAATCCAACTTGAGTCCGAGGTAAACTCAAACCTGCCCCGAGCCGATCAGGCGGACAGAAAAAAAAAGGACAGAGAGGAGAAAAAGAAGGTCGATCGTCTGAAGCTTTACTCTCCGAGATTTCAGGATTATACTCCCCTAAATATCTCTCAGACCGAGTTGTTAGGGGAAACTAAGGGTGAGAGCTTCTTCAAGCTCTCGCCAGTCACCCAAAGGGCAGGCAAGCGACTCCGCAGCCCATACTGCGCCTTCCACAGGTCGCAGGGTCACCCGACTGAGAACTGCAAACAACTCCGTGACTACATCGATGAGTTGATCCACTCAGGCCACCTGGCAAAATACCTGCGGGACAAGCGGTAGGCGGAGTGGGAGAAAAATGACCAAACCCTTCCTGGGGAATTAACGATCAGGCAGATCATGGTCGTTATCTCGGAAAAGTGAGAGAAACCGCCTCATCCTCCCAATGGAGGGTACAAGCGGTATGCCACACAAGAGGTGTAGGAAGGACGAGTCGATCAATTTCACAGATGAAGTCCTCCACGGCATATCACTCCCCTCAATGACTCTCTCATGATAATGTCCAGAGTCCACCGTTACGAAGTCCAGACGATATTGGTCGACTCAGGGAGCTCGGCAGATATCTTATTCCATGACTCTTTCCAGCATATGGGGCTAGGACCATCCGACCTCTGACTTACCTCGCATGTCCTCTCTGGGTTCACCAATCATTCCATCCCTGCCGAAGCATTGGTCACCCTCCTCCTCAACATTGGGAAAGCAGGCAATACGCGAACCATACTAGTGGGCTTCCTCATTGCCAAGATCCCCTCATCCTACAACATTCTCCTGGGATGTCCTACCTTAAACGTTCTCCGGGCCCAGATCTCGACTTATCATCTTGCGCTCAAATTCCCTTTGGATCAAGGGAGAATAGACCGGGCTTATGGAGACCAGCAAACCGCTAAGATTTGCTTCGCCTCGACGTCCACCACCGGAGAGCAGGGCGAAGATTTTGAGGGCATGCCTGACTTCCAAGGGTCTTTGGATACACGCGATGACCAAAGGGAGATTAGAGGTGCCCCGGTGGAAGCATTGACGGAAGTCCCCCTCAAAGAAGGGGTCGATGGCCAGATTGTCCAAATGGGCTCACTCCTGACTGGGGATCACCGCGAAGACCTGATCCGGTTCCTCCGAGATAATTCGGACATATTCGGTTGGGCGCCAGCGGATATGCCCGGAATCGACCCTAAAGTGATCTCCCACAAGTTCAGGGTCGACCCGAAATCAAAGCCCGTCCGACAAAAGAAGAGAAGCTTTGCGCTGGCCAAGAAAAAGGCAATAGAAGATGAAGTGGATTGACTACTCGCCACTAACTTTATTAGGAACCTGGACTATTCAGATTGGATGGCAAACGCGGTCATGGTCAAGAAGGCAAACGGAAAATGGCGCATGTGCGTCGATTTCACAGATTTGAACAAGGCCTGCCCCAAAGATAACTATCCCCTCCCTCGGATAGACCAGGTAATAGATAGCTCGGCCGGCTATGAATTATTGAGCTCATGGACGCATTCTCCGGTTACAATCAGATCAGGATGAACCCGGACGATGAAGAACTCACCGCCTTCACCACTGATCGGGGGGTATATTGCTACAAAATGATGCCCTCGGACTAAAGAACGCCGAGGCCACATATCACCGCCTGGTCAATAAGCTGTTCAAACCTCAGATAGGCAGAAACATGGAAGTCTACGTTGACGACATGCTTGTAAAATCCATCTCATCATCTGGGCACACTAAAGGCCTCGATGAGACGTTCGACGTCCTGTTCAAGTACAAAATGAAGCTGAATCCAGCTAAGTGCGCGCTCGGAGTCACCAGAGGGAAGTTTCTCGGGTTCATGGTAACCTATCGAGAAATCGAAGAAAACCCTGAAAAAATCAGCGCCATTCTCAACATGGCAACGCCCAAGAACAATGTTGACATTATGCGAATCACGGGAAGAGTCGCTGCCCTGAGTCGCTTTATGTCCAAATCCGGGAAGAAGTGTCTCCCGTTTTTTAGGGCCCTAAGGAAAATCCCCAAGTTTGAGTGGTCTGAGGAGTGTCAGAGCGCTTTCAAACAACTCAAGACACATTTTGCGACCCCACCGCTACTCACCCGACCAATCGAGGGTGATGAACTATTGCTATATCTGGCCATCTCCGACCAAGCTGCAAGCTCGTTGTTTGTCAGAGAAAGTGAAGGCATACAGAGGCCGGTCTATTACGTGAGCCATGCCTTCAAGGATGCAAAGACTAGATACCCGGCCATAGACAAAATAGTCATGGCACTTGTCGTCGCCTCCAGGAAGCTTCGGCACTATTTTCAAGCGCACACGATCCTCATCCTCACCGAGCGACCTTTAGGGTTGATTCTCGCCTCCCCCGAGTCATCAGGACATCTAGAGAAGTAGAGGTGGGAACTGTCCCAATTCGATATCAAGTACCGCCCCCGACAAGCCATCAAAGCACAAATCTTGGCGGATTTTTTTGTCGAATGCACCATCTCCACTAAAGAAGAAACGCTGACGCGGGGACCCGAACCATGTCCCTCGGTCGAAGAGGTGCCCGACCCCATCCCGGATTGGGTGCTTTACGTGGACAGATCCTCTACCGAGGAAGGGAGCGGGGCTGGCCTGATCATCCGCGGCCCGGACGAAGCGGAAATGGAATACTCTTTAAAACTCGGGTTCAGAGTATCAAACAACGCCGCGGAATACGAGGCCTTGCTGGCAGGACTGCGAATCGCCTCCAGGGTAGGACTGAAGACCATCAGAATTTGCAGCGACTCCGCATATGTCGTCGGCCAAGTAACCGGGCGCTTCGAAGCTCGGGAACCGCTCATGATAAAGTACCTAGTCGAGGTAAAAAGGCTTCGGAAAAATTTCGACGAAGTCCAGGTGGAGCAGATCCCCAGGAACTTGAATACCCGAGGTGAAGCTTTGAGCAAGCTCGCTTCTTCCTACTCGGCCACCTGTAAAAGAAACATCCTCTTCGAAGTCTTGCCACGACCCAGCGTGGAAGAAGGAGAGGTAACACTCCAGATCTACACAACCCAAGAAGAAGGCCATGATTGGAGGAAACCCCTCGTGGAGTTCCTGAAATACGGTGTACTCCTCGAAGACCAAGGAGAAGCTCGCCGGCTACGGGCCAAAGCACGCCATTTCGTCTAGAGCAACGAAAACCTGTACAAGAAATTGCACACTCAACCTCTGCTCTGATGCATCGACCCTCACGAGGCTGACTATGTTCTATGAGAAATTCATGAAGGGGTCGGGGGAGCGGATCAAAGAGCCCGTATCTTGGTCTAGAAGATGCTGCTCCAAGGGTACTACTGTCCGAAGTTGCACCAGAACGCCGAGAAGCTGGTCAGAAGGTGCAAGAACTGCCAACTCTTCAGCAGTATACCTCATCTTCCTGCAACTGAACTAACGCCACTTAGCTCCCCTTGGCTGTTTGCATGATGGAGGATGGACATGGTCGGTCAACTCCCTACAAGCATGGGCGGACACCGATACATCCTTGTCGCCGTGGACTACTCCACAAAATGGATAGAGGCCGTACCCATCAGAAAACCAGACGCCACCTCTACGATAAAATTCATGCAGAACAACATAATTTCTAGATTAGGAATCCCGAGGTGCATAGTTACCGACCATGGGACCAACTTCGAAAACAATAACGTCAAAGATTTCTGCAGCGACTACCACATACTAATGAAGTTTTCCGCAGTTGCACATCCTCAATGCAACGGGCAGGCCGAGGTAGCGAACTGAGGCATCATCAGCGTTCTCAAAGCCCGTTTAGAAAGAAGGCAAGGCGGCTGGGTCGAGGAACTGCCGCGGGTGCTATAGGCATTACGAACATCGATGAAAACACCCATAAGAGAAACCTCATTCAGCCTCTGCTACGATACCGAGGCAATGGTCCCCGCGGAGATTGGACTGCCTAGTTACAGGATAGAACATTTCAACGATGAAGCCAACACCTCGGCGCTCCGAAGCAACTTGGACGTCTTATTGGAAAAACAGGATCGAGCGCAAATCAGAGCGGCCGCCTACCAACAGCAAACCGCACGCTACTACATACCCGAGTTAAACATCGGGCCTTCAAGACGAGAGACCTGGTGTTACGAAGAAACGAATTCGTGGACCAAAGGAGACTACACAAGTTCTTCCCAAAGTGGGACAGAACATTCCTTGTAACGGAAGTATTGCCCGGCGGAGCATATCGCCTGCAAGACGCTCGGGGGCATAATTTTCCTCGGCCCTATAATGCCTGAAAAGATTAAATTGTATAAATAAATATGTATCGTCTTTCAAAATAATGTAATTCCCTTTGTGCATTTAACTAAGTCTTCCAGGCTAAGCTCTCTTGTGGAAAAGACTTTATGTACCCCCATGGAGCTCTAGCCCTTTGATTCTTTTCTCGGTTCCAAGATTCCGAAGTTTTTTGAGAAAATATAAAATTTGTATCAAGAAGAGGAAAAGAGATAGTACACTACAATCAAAGAAAAGTTTATTTATTCAAGAGGTATTATGGGCTCCTCAGCCTTACAACAATTACAACAAAGGATGGCGGGGGTTGGGGAAACATTGTCGGCGGTACTACGAAGAAAGCTCCTCCAGCCGATCCTGAGCAGCTTCGATCCGCTCCCTCCGATAGTACTCGTGGACCCTAGAGGCCACGGAATCTCCGAGATCCTCTTCCGCCGAGCAGGAAGCGGTGACCAAGCTTTGCTGGAAACTCTCAAGAAGGAGGTCCACCGAGTGATCCCGCCTACTTTTTGAGATCAGACCAAGCCCATGGACCGTGTGCATTTTGTCGAACGCCTCGTCCATCAGCCGCGGGGATAGGGTATTGTGCAGACCCGGCGAGGTCCTCCATATCGCATAAATCAACACCTGAAGGAGAGGAGACCTCCGGGGAAGCAAGCATCCACGGTGGCCCTCCAAGCGTCTTATCACCGCCTCGTACGTTTCTTTAGAATGATCAAGGTTGTAAAAGTATACGCCGTCACGGGAAACGATCTCCCTAATAGTATACATGTGGCCGGCCATCTTCAGGGAGTGCGAGACTAGAAAGAAACCAATGTACCTTCAGTATTTATAGCATGTATAAAAATCTTCCAACGGTCGAGATTTACTCGCATAGCGAAGCAAATCACGGAATATCGCACTTTTCCGATATGGCGGTTCCATGTGTCACCCACGACGGTCACCATTCCCACCCTTTAAGGGTCAAGGAAGATTGAACGACGCCCCAAGGAGATACTAGGGAGATAATAAGGCCTTCGTCATGAGGCCACCGAGTAGTTTCCCGCTCGGTCCATCCGCAGCAGTAGCTTCCTGCCCAACCATGATATGGATTTAAAGCCCTCCTCATGAGGCCACCGAGTAGTTTCCTACTCGATTCATCCGCAGCGGGTAGATTTCTGCTTATCAATGCTGTATATCTAAAGCCCTCGACGTCGAGGTCACCGAATAGCTTCCTGCTCAGTCCATCCGCAGTGGGTAGCTTTCTTCCCAATTACGAGGTGGATCAAAAGCCCTCCTAATGGGGCCACCGAGTAGCTTCCTTCTCGGTCCATCCGCAGTGGGTAGCTTCTTCTCCAACTACGCTGTGAATCAAAAGCCCTCCTAAAGAGCCCACCGAGTAGTTTCTTACTCGGTCCATCCGCAGTGGGTAGATTCCTGTCTATCAATGCTATGGATCCAAAGCCCTCGACGTCAAGACCACCGAATAGCTTCCTTCTCGGTCCATCCGTAGTGGGTAGCTTCCTGCCCAACTACACTGTGGATTAAAAGCCCTCCTCACGAGGTGTAACATTTCATAAAAGTAAAATATTATATTTAGGAATTTGAATAAATCAAATAATAAATATTAAGAATATTTTAATGAATGGAGATTAGTTTTAATGTTATGGTATGATTATATACAAATAGATTGGAAAAATATTGGAAAATTACGTTGAATGTTGATTTTTAAAGAATTTGTGAGATTTAGACATTTTATGAATTATTATATAATTTATTATATACAAGTTTATGCTTAAGCATGATTAATCTAATCACGCATTAAGCGTAGTTAGGCATATGACATGCACCATGTCACATTTCTAACACTTGTTACATTTTTGAAAACTTGGCTTAAATCCTTAATTGTGCATGGCATGTTGTTTTCCTTTTTATATATATTTGGGTTTTTGGTTTTTATTTGAAAAAGGAAAAAGAAAAGGAAAAGAATAAAGAATGAGGTATAGGCAAGAGAGAGAAGAGAGAGAGGGTGAGGGGTCATTTGACCATGGCTCACATTTGTTTTTCCTTCATTTTCTTCGTCATTCTCTCATTCCTCTCATCCATGGCTATCCTATCTCTCCACCACCTCTACCTCCTCACCACAACCTCAAATCTACATCAAAACCTTGCATTCTCTTCACAAAAAATGTGCACAAGCTCACTACAAGTATGGGGGACTAAGCAAAATAGGATTTTGAGCACTTGGGGCAACTCAAGAATTTTCTTGAGTTACCAAATGTGGTATTTCCTTCAACATTAGAGTAGTAATTCATTTCCTTTAGTATATATATTAGTTTAGAAGTGATTAAGTGAGGTTTAGTGAGATTTGAAAATTCCAAGATGAGGGTTAAGGGATTTTATGAGTTGTGAAGTGTAAATTGAGGTTAGTAGAGGCCATACAACCCCTCTAGTGTTAGAATTCAAGACAAAACCTGAGATCAAACCCCAAAATGTGAACTTTAACTTGGCCGATATCGGAATTTGTGGTATTTGTGATGTGTTATAGAGATCTGCTATGACCAAGAGGACCTAAAAAATATTTAGTAATTACAGAGAGTCATGCAGGCAATCTAGAAGTTGTTCCCAAGACCCGAGACCATATCTTCTTACCCTGGTCGCCAATTATCTCCTTTTGGCCGCAATTTGCGGCCTTGGTGTAATGGAATCGCCTCATGCTTGGTCCATGGCTCCATTTTAGGCAAATTAGACCTACCCCATATGCAGAATTGGCTAATTTCACCTGGAACAAAATCTGAAACCATTTTCTTGAGTTGCTGTTTTATTTTGCGACTTTTAAATGACTTGAACTTTGGATAATGTGTTTTGTCTCGATCGATTGGCGTTTGTACTTCGATGTCGAGAGTTATTTAGTTCTTTTGCATGCGTAGACCATAGGTTTTAACCTGTGTGATTCGTGTGCCTTTTTGGTTTTCGTGCGCGATTTTTGTTTACGATACTATGTGTTATTTATGTAGGCACCCTCACGTGAACTTCGGATAATAAGGAGGATCATGACGACATCGACTTCGGCAGGTAAAGATCAGGTGAGTAGATGTATATCTATGGGGGAAGTCAGGTGGATGGCGTATAGCACCCCCGCAGTTTCGTAGTGTAGTGTGTGTGTGTGTGTGTTTATGTGTAATTATGTGTATTGTGATACGTGGATGATTAGCAAGAAGGCTTTAGGAGATCATGTGTTAGTTTAGCGTAATTGAAATTTAGTGTCTTTAGTTTAGTTTCTTAGTTGCGAAACTCTAGTGTAAAAGTAAATACACGCACACACACATGCACACACGTGATATGTTGTTGGTGTATATGTTTAAATGTATGTGTGTGTGTGTGTGCACGCGCGCGCGTTGATACACACACACGGGTGATGAGGATAGTATATTATACTCGGAGGTGAGTCGATATGATTGGGCATGATGCCGTGAGATCGGTTATTTGACTTAAGTCATATTATGGGATACGGCATGATATTATAGTGGATCGATGGGCGATGTGTTTTCATACACACACGGATATATGTTGATGGTATTAGATTGTACTAGATTTTAGATCAGTACCCCTAGTTCAGGATATTATGATGATAATACCATATGAATACTGAGTTATATGTGATATTTGACCCATACCCCAATTTTTGGATGTCGTACGATGGATTCTACCGTACGAGATATAAATATGATGATTAATCTGCACTTTTGACTCGAGGATATCATATTATATATTTTACTGTACGTGACGCTATTTGAGGCGGGATCGCCGACGACTAGATATATCGACTCAGACTTTAGGTGGATTTCCTTACCTTTTCGACCAGTCTCTTAGTTTAGACCTATAGTTTATTTGGTAGATGTTAGACTGGGCTCGAGTCATACTTATTTTCAGAAACTAACGAATCGTAAGTATTTTCAAAAGACAACCCGGGGGATATTACGGATTTTCAAAGGACATACCTTTTCTTCAAAACACCGTAACCCCTATTTTCTAAAAACCACGATTCGTGCTATTTCAAATGCCAAGACCGTATGACTGTATATTCTTTATTGTTGCGTTTACTATTCATTTTCGGTATATCCTTGTTGTTCGCATTGCATTGCATGCTTAAATGTGTTTTCGTTATTTATTATAAAAACCTGTTGTCAGGACACCAGTACGATTACCGATGATGCGTATGCTCCGTGTACACTTACTTGCCAGCTCACACACACTATCATCGGTAATTTTCATGTCATGTACACATTAGAAGACACTACTTCATTGGTATAAATTGCTAGCTAGTGGTTTCGACATATTACTAGTACGCTTGCTTTTATATGCTACCTTAGATATTGCATTTATTACTGAGATACTTCATGCATTTATACGTTCATTTGTCATGAAATATTATGGGGCTTTATACCAGTAATTCACCGTTTATTTACTCTCAAGTTTGAGATTTCGGATTTTCCATGAGATTTCTGGATTTGGAGAAACCGCAAGGATTTTATAAACTCTTTTTCATTTCAAAAGATAGAAATTACGGTTTTCTCGTGATATGATGTGAGAAGTGTCCACCATGAGTTTTCTCGGCTCTTGAGTGGTATCATACACCTGATTCGAGGAGGAGGAGGAACCGTCTGTGGGTGCATGGTGGACCCAGTGCGGTACCCCAGGGAAAGATGGTCGCAGATGATGGCGTTGAGCTCGGCAGGGAAGCACTACCGACCGGTTATTTGTGACGCGGCAGATATCCGGAAGATACCGACGTAGTCGTGAGATTAGATGATATAGGCCAGTCCGGATTGCCGGAGCCCGGGGCCAGTCCGGATTGCTGAGCTCGAGATATTGAGATTTGATGATATAGGTCATTCCGGATTGCCGGAGCCTGAGATATTGAGACATTGAGATATATGTTTTGTGTCGATACTTGACACGGATTCTCTGTTGATTTCATTAATGATACTTCGGTTTTTATATCTCATTGAGAAAAGAAAACAGGTTTCTCGTACATGATTTATTTTACTTTCATTCTTAATACATTTGTACATCATATACGTGTCATGTTACTACCTGAGGCACTGACACGAGCGCTTGGTATTATACGTATGTTAGATGATTACCTTTCCTTTTAGATGCTTCAGGTTATATTTTATGTGGATATTATTGTATGACCTAGGAAAGAGTCATACATGCGATTTCTTCTCGATGATGTTTTCTACTCACGAGTTGGCAACTCACCCCCGTTGTGCCACAGTTTCTTGCAGGTTTTGCCGTACAGGCTTCGTTGCAGCTTGCTGGCACACTGCTTCTTTTCGGGTGATTTCTTTAGTAGGTGGGTTCACTTGCATCGTGACCACCGTCGTGCCTTATTTATTTCAGTTGTATCTAGTAAACTCCATCAACCAGACTTGTATTATTTGGACAGACTTATAAAGCCAGTTGTTTATTCTTTCGACCTTAGAGTCGCGCGTTTGTATTATTGTGGTTTTCTGGTTTCCTTGATGATGTTGGATTACATTCTGAGTTTTAATCCTCGCTCTTCGGCGTTGTATATTATATGGCTTGCGTGGTTGTTTCCGCCAATTGGGGAAGAGCTAGCTCCCGCTTGGGGATGCCTTTATTCATATATGTATATGCATGTTTGTACCCGTTTGGGGCCAGTATTTACAAAGTAAACTCTGCCGAAATTTTTTGGAAAAGACTTGATGTTTTAAAAATGTTTATTACGACTTTCAAAGTGAATTTATATGTTAACTTTAAATAAGTATTCCTTCACTCTCTTTTTAAATGGTTTAGAGTTTTGGGCTTTTGGCTTACTTGAATTAGGTGGGGTCCTATAGACTTCACATGATTCAAGTGCCAGTCACGTGCCATTCCGGGTCGTAACAAAGTTGGTATCAGAGTGCTAGGTTAACCTTGGTTCGAGTTTAGGTTTGATTATGCGGAGTTTAGGGCGTATATATATATATATATATATATATATATATATATATATATATATATATATTCGGAACCTAGACTTGACCTTACTTAGACTTAGTCGAGGGGATATTAGACCCGAACTTTCGTTGCATAGGTTGACCTTGGTTGATGGAGTAGGTGACTTATATAGAGTGACGTACTATGTGTATGTTCCGCGGCATACTCACGATACGCTACTCCGCTTAAGAAGTCTTAGGATGTACATTTTTTTGCACCGTATTCTATTCGTTCATTTAATCTATCCTCATCGATATCGGTTTGTGGTTTCTTTTACCACGGTTGCACAGGCAGAAAGAGCTGTGGCTAGAGTTGCGGTCAGCATGAGCTCGCCTTGGACGACGACTGACCAGGACATAATTCCGGTGACACACGATTGCATAGATGTGTCTTTTTATTATGTTTTTCGTGACATGAGTGTTTTGATGGATTGTTTTTACTAAAATTTCTCGAACGTTCAGATCGGCACCAGAGGATTGGGCCACTGCTAGAGGCCAGCTAAAATATGATGACCGTTAATGTATAGTCTGTTTTTGAGGATTGAGGCATTGTTTAGCGTGCAGACGAATGGGCCAGTTGCTGCTGCGACTGACAAGATATCGCCCCAGATGTTTGAAGCTATTGCAACACGAGTTTATACTTAGGGATATGATAGAAGGTCGCTAGTCACCAATGGATGAATGACTAGGACATATGGTTCATTTGCATACCCCGATGCGAGGTCATCAGATTGATTAATTTTAGCTAGAGAGGACTTCATACAGGCACGTTGTGAGTCGATCGAGGGAGGACGAGCGTAAGCGCATCACTCCGATAATTTGAACGAGTTTCCGAGAAGGTAATTAGCAAGATGCCTACTACAGGATACTGAGCTGTCGAGTTCGTAGTTTTGGAAGGGAAACTCCAGATATGAGTATAGTCGTTTGTAGCACAGTCCATACAGCTACGAAGAGACGGGTACGAATCAGTCAACATTAGAGAAAAGTGGAGTAAGAGGGTCGTACGAGATTTTAACGAGATGATCTTCCACTCCGTTGACATCAGAGATGTGATACGCATGCAGAGATGTTAATTATGGATATATCTTCCAGAAGAAGCCGTGATGTGTATGCACTTGTTCTGGAACAAGAAATGGATTTAGTAAAGGGTGATAACTTCCAGGCAGTTCAGAAGAAACGAGATTTGGGAAAGACCCCGATAGAATCTTTCTAGAATACTAAACGAGAAGATTTGAACCCGGGATCAGTCGTATTACGCACACCCAGTAGGCCAGAGTCGGCATCATCGACGAGACATGTTTTGAGTGGCCATGATAGTTGGCTAGAGACCTTTAGAGGATGTGCCAGAGAGGAACTGTTCCCGTCGTCATTTCAATATTAGGCCATGGAGCCGAGGAGTTATATAACTGGAAATCCGCAGTGAGAGACGAGAGCCTAAGGGCACAAAGCGCCAGACCATGAACAAGAGGCAAGTAGATATCTTGCTCTGCTAGCTTGGATGCACCGACACCTTCTCGACTTTGAAGGAAAGACATATCGACGACAGTGTTTACGCTTTGCGATTGGTGATTCGAATATCACGTGTCCGTCATTTTGGATTTCGGTGTTTTGGGCGATTTATTTGCATGATTGAGATTTTGTGCACCACAGTTGCACTCGACTTCGATTTGATGTCGTTCGAGATAGTTAATTTTGATTTCATGCCTATAGTATGTATGTGATTTGACTTGTACCTTCGGTGTAGTTTTCATGTACTTTTAGTACTTTGATTCGATTTTGTGCATGCTGATATACGTGGTTGTGAGATTATGCATCACGGTATACCTGATTTAGATTGAGGTGTGTTGTATACCGTCGATTTCGATTGTGATATTCGATAATTGTTTTCGTGTACCTTGTGCACGTGATTTGGATTCTTGCACATACGTGGTGCGCTTGAGGCAATTTTGGTGCACACCAGATGCACTAAATCGGGATTCTTCGTGCATGTCAGATGCACCTGATGTTGTTGTCAGGCACACTCGTTGCTCTTGACAGGTGTTTTCGTGTACACCCGTTGCACTTAGATTTTATTTCTGTGCACATGTATGGCACATTCATTGATTTCGATTTCTGTGCGCACCAGACGCACATGGCATTCTTATACACATTTGGGATTGGTTTCTTTTGGAGCAGTATGTTTTATGATATTTACTATTTGATATAGTAGCTGAGCAGGACTAGTCCGAGGACAATACCTGAATATGTTTTTGCATGCATCGATAGTTATCAAAGAGAATTCCAAAAAGGAGCTACAGTCTCAATATTTTTCCTGTGTGTCCGAGATGACACGAAACATTTTACAAGGGAAACCCTTCTAAATTATTTTCAAAACGGCGGGACGTGTTTGATATATATATATATATATATATATATATATATATATATATATATATATATATATATATATATATATATATATTTCTTACAATAAACATCCGTTACTTGTGCCGTGATACGTGCATCGCACAACTATTTGAAAAAAGTTTGGCATGCATTTCTTTAAGATGTCTTGACAAGTTTACAACGATGCGTACTATGTACATGTTATAGTTTTGAGTATATAATGCTGATTTTCGTATTGGACTTTGACATTGGTATCTTCACCATGACTCCGATAATTGCGTGATACTTGACGGGGTTTTGATTTTGAGTTATATACTCATTTTCATGCGCAGGCATTGCGCTAAGATGTGTTTTAAGTATTGATAATTTCGGAGCCCCGACGACTTGATTGTTTTGCTGAAATGTTTTAGTATTTGGAGGGATTAAATTTAAATTCGGGGACCGAATTTATTTAAGGGGGAAGACTGTAACATTTCAGAAAAGTAAAATATTATATTTGGGAATTTGAATAAATCAAATAATAAATATTAAGAATATTTTAATGAATGGAGATTAGTTTTAATGTTATGGTATGATTATATACAAATAGATTGGAAAAATATTGGAAAATTACGTTGAATGTTGATTTTTAAAGAATTTGTGAGATTTAGACATTTTATGAATTATTATATAATTTATTATATACAAGTTTATGCCTAAGCGTGATTAATTATTACTAATCGCGCATTAAGCGTAGTTATGCATATGACATGCACCATATCACATTTCTAACACTTGTTACATTTTTGAAAACTTGGCTTAAATCCTTAATTGTTCATGGCATGTTGTTTTCCTTTTTATATATATTTGGGGTTTTGGATTTTATTTGAAAACGGGAAAAAAAAGGAAAAGAATAAAGAATGAGGTATGGGCAAAAGAGAGAAGAGAGAGAGGGTGAGGGGTCATTTGACCATGGCTCACATTTGTTTTTCCATCATTGTCTTCATCATTCTCTCCTTCCCCTCATCCATGGCTGCCCTCTCCCTCCACCACTTCTACCTCCTCACCACAACCTCAAATCTACATCAAAACCTTGCATCCTCTTCACAAAAAATGTGCACAAGCTCACTACAAGCATGGGGGACTAAGCAAGATAGGATTTTGAGCACTTAAGGCAACTCAAGAATTTTCTTGAGTTGCCAAATGAGCTATTTCCTTCACCATTATAGTAGTAATTCATTTCTTTTAGCATCTATATTAGTTTAGAAGTGATTAAGTAGGTTTAGTGAGGTTTGAAAATTCCAAGATGAGGGTTAGGGAATTTTATGAGTTGTGAAGTGTAAATTGAGATTAGTAGAGGCCATACAACCTCTCTAGTGTTAGAATGCAGGAAAAAACCTGAGATCAAACCCCAAAATGTGAACTTGAACTTGGCCGATATCGGAAGTTGTGGTATTTGTGATGTGTTATAGAGATCTGCTATGACCCGGGGGACCTGAAAAATATTTAGCGATTACAGATAGTCATGCAGGCAACCTAGAAGTTGTTCCCTAGACCCGAGACCATATCTTCTTACCCTGGCTGCTAATCATCTCCTTTTGGCCACAATTTACGGCCTTGGTGCGATGGAATCACCTCGTGCTTGGTCCATGGCTCCATTTTAGGCAAATTAGACCTACCCCATATGCAGAATTGGCTAATTTCACCTGGAACAAAATCTGGAACCATTTTATTGAGGAGTTGTTTTGTTTCGCGACTTTTAAATAACTTGAACTTTGGATAATGTGTTTTGTCTCGATCGATTGGCGTTTGTACGTCGATGTCGAGGCTTATTTAGTTCTTTTGCATGCGTAGACCATAGGTTTTAACCTATGTGTGATTCGTGTGCCGTTTTGGTTTTCGTGCGCGATTTCTGTTTACGATACTATGTGTTATTTATGTATGCACCCTCACATGGACTTCGGATAATAAAGAGGAGCATGGCGACATCGACTTTGGCAAGCAAGTATCAGGTGAGTAGATGTATATCTACGGAGAAAGTCGGGTGGATGGCGTATAGCACCCCGCAGTTTCGTAGTGTAGTATGTGAATATGATATATGTGTGTGTGTGTGTGTGTGTGTGTGTGTGTGTGTTGTGATACGTGGATGATTATAAGAAGGCTTTAGGAGATCATGGGTTAGTTTAGCGTAATTGAAAGTTAGTGTCTTTAATTTAGTTTCTTAGTTGCGAAACCCTAGTGTAAAAGTAGATACACACATACACACATGCACAGATGTGATATGTTGTTGGTGTATATGTTTATATGTGTATATATATGTGTGTGTGCCGCGCAGCGCGCTGCGCGCGTTGAGACACACACACACACACACACGGGTGATGAGGATAGTATTTTATACTCGGAGGTGAGTCGATATGATTGGGCATGATGCCGTGAGATCGCTTATGTGACTTGGGTCGTGTTATGAGATACGACATGATATTATAGCGGATCGATGGGCGATGTGTTTTCATACACATGCGAATATATGTTGATGGTATTGGATTGTACTAGATTTTTGATCAGTACCCCTAGTTCAAGATATTATGATGATGATACCATATGAATACTGAGTTATATGTGACATTTGACATGTACCCGATTTTAGGATGTCTTACGATGGATTCTACCGTACGAGATATAAATATGATGATTGATCCGCACTCTTGACTCGAGAATGTCGTATTATATATTTTACTGTACGTGATGCTATTTGAGGCGAGATCGCCGACGACTAGATATATCGACTCGGACTTTAGGTGGATTTCCTTACTTTTCGACTAGTCTCTTAGTTTAGTCCTGTAGTTTATTTGGTAGATGTTAGACTGGGCTCGAGTCATACTTATTTTCAGAAACTAACGAATCGTGAGTATTTTCAAAAGACAACCCGAGGGATATTACGGATTTTCAAAGGACGTACCTTTTCTTCAAAACACCGTAGCCCCTATTTTCTAAAAACCACGATTCGTACTATTTCAAATACCAAGACCGTATGACTCGTATATAGAAATGTATATTCTTTATTGTTGCGTTTACTATTCATTTTCCGTATATTCTTGTTGTTCGCATTGCATTGCATGCTTAAATGTGTTTTCGTTATTTATTATAAAAACCTGTTGTCAGGACACCAACACCATTACCGATGATGCATATGCTCCACGTACACATACTTGCCGGCTCACACACACTATCATCGGTAATTTTCATGTCATGTACACATTAGAAAATACTACTTCATTGGTATAAATTGCTAGCTGGTAGTTTCGCATAGTACTAGTACGCTTGCTTTATATGCTAGCTTAGATATTGCATTTATTACTGAGATACTTCATGCATTTATACGTTCATTTGTCATGAAATATTATGGGGCTTTATGCCGGTAATTTACCGTTTATTTACTCTCGAGTTTGAGATTTCGGATTTTCCATGAGATTTATGGATTTGGAGAAACCGCAAGGATTTTATAAACTCTTTTTCATTTCAAAAGATAGAAATTACGGTTTTCTCGTGATATGATGTGAGAGGTGTCCACCATGAGTTTTCTCGGCTCTTGAGCGGTATCATACACCCGATTCGAGGAGGAGGAGGAACCGTCTGCGGGTGCATGGTGGACCCGGTGCGGTACCCCGGGGCAAGATAGTCGCAGATGATGGTGTTGAGCCTGCAGGGGAGCACTACCGACCAGTTATTTGTGATGCGGCGGATATCCGGAGGATACCGACGTAGTTGTGAGATTTGATGATATGGGCCAGTCCGGATTGCCGGAGCCCGGGGCCAGTCCGGATTGCCGGAGCCCGAGATATTGAGACATTTAGATATTGAGATATATGTTTTGTGTCGATACTTGACACTGATTCTTTGTTGATTTCATTGATGATACTTCGGTTTTTATACAAAAATCTCATTGAGATAAGAAAACAGATTTCTCATACATGATGTATTTTACTTTCATTCTTAATACATTTGTATATCATATACGTGTCATGTTACTACCTGAGGTATTGACACGAGCACTTGGTATTATACGTATATTAGATGATTACCTTGCCTTTTAGATACTTCAGGTTATATTTTATGAGGATATTATTGTATGACCTAGGAGAGAGTCATACATGCGATTTCTTCTTGGTGATATTTTCTACTCATGAGTTGGCAACTCAACTAAAACGAAACTATGAGAGTGCTCGCCGCAGGCTCTCACAAGGTCAGTGAATCTGCTCTTTCTTTCGATGCTTCCGAAGTTTCCCCCGGAAGAGGTGAGCATTCTCGAGTGGTAGAATGGTGTTGGGAGACTATTGTAACTGTCGATCTCCAACTTTAAGGTGGGGATAAGAGCAGATTGCTGGCTTGGTGAGAAATTCAGGGAATCCATAAGAGAAGGTTCGAGAACCTATAGACTCACCCCCATTGTGCCACAGTTTATTGCAGGTTTTTCCGTACAGGTTTCGTTGCGGCTTGCTGGCACACTGCTTCTTTCCGGGTGATTGCTTTAGTAGGTGGGTTCACTTGCATCGTGACCACCGTCGTGCCTTATTTATTTCAGTTGTATCTAGTAAACTCCATCAACCAGACTTGTATTATTTGGACAAACTTAGAAAGCCAGTTGTTTATTCTTTCGACCTTAGAGTTGCGTATTTGTATTATTGAGGTTTTCTGGTTTCTTTGATGATGTTGGATTACATTCTGAGTTTTGATCCTCGCCCTTTGGCGTTGTATATTATATGGCTTGCGTGGTTGTTTCCGCCAATTGGCGAAGAGCTAGCTCCGGCTTAGGGATGCCTTTATTCATTATATATGTATATGCATGTTTGTACCCGTTTGGGGCTAGTATTTACAAAGGAAACTCTGCCGAATTTTTTTGGGAAAGACTTAATGTTTTAAAAATGTTTACTACGACTTTCAAGTGAATTTATATGTTAACTCTAAATAAGTATTCCTTCACTCTCTTTTTAAATGGTTTAGATTTCTGGGCTTTTGGCTTACTTGAATTAGGTGGGGTCCTATAAACTTCACATGATTCAATGCCTGTCACGTGCCATTTCGGGTGGTGACACGAGGCCTCCGAGTAGTTTCCTGCTCTTTCCATCCGCAGCGGGTAGCTTCCTGCCCATTAATGCTATGGATCCAAAGCCCTCGACGTCGAGGGGACCAAGTAGCTTCCTGCTCGGTCCATCCGCAGCGGGTAGATTCCTGCCCTACAAAGAAACGGACCTAAAAGCCTTCATCAAGAGGCCGCCGAGCAAGAGGCCGCCGAGCAGATTCCTGCTCGGCCCATCAATTGGTTCATACTCGATGCGCGATCGCCACCTCGATTCTGGGAAAAAGGAGGATACCGACCTTCCTACACTTGGCTATCGTTCTACTCGATACGCAATCGCCACCTCGATTTCGGAGAAAAGGAGGACACCGACCTTCCTACACTTGACTATCGTTCGACTCTACTCGATGAACGGTTAGCAAGTGCGGAAGGGGTGGACACCAGCCTAACACTTACAAGATAAAGATACTTACGAGCTAAAAGTACTTGCAAGATAAAAATACTTACGAGCTAAAAAATACTTGCAAAACGTAGATTCGAACAAAAGCATACGAGCTAAAAGTACTTGTGCAGTAAGCAGACATTTGGGGAAGGGAAAAGGTGTACTTTATTTATAACCAAAAATAAATACAAGGTATTCTGGGCTTCTCAGCCTTACAAAAATGCCCCGAGGCTTACAAAATTTGGAAAAAGAAAAAAACCCAAAGAGGGAAAGCTCAGGCCGCCCACTCGAGAAGGATATCACCCTGCTCGACGCCGGCATCAGGGACCAAAACTGCGACTTCGGGATCGGCGCTTACGCCGGCAGCCTCGCTTCCAACGGCCGCCTCGGCGACTTCCCCCTACGGCGCTTCCTCGACCAGGAGGTACTTGGCGCGGAGCTCGCTGTCATCGAGCCCCGGCATAGATTCCTTGACGGCGTCGAGGGCGTTGTGCCCTACGACGGCCGCGGACTCGGCGATATCGGCGTAAAATTGGTCGGACACCTTATATCCCTCCACGGCCTTCGCTGCCCGGCTCTCGGTGAGCTTCACCGCGTCCATAGCCACCCGGACATCCCTCTTGAGGGCGTCCCTCGACTTCTTCACCGCGTGGTAGAAGCCGTTCACCTCCTCCAACTTGGCTTGAATAGCCCGATTGGACTCGTCTAAGAGCCGATGAGACTCCTTCAGCTTGAAGTTCGTCAACCCCTTGGTGACAAGACGAGTGTCGAGGAGAGCCGCCTTCTCCTCTGCCTGCCGCAGTTGGAGGCAGAGTTGTTCCTCCAACTTAGAGGATCCACCTTCCTTTTTCATGGCCAGGACTACCTCCTCGGGCTCTATAGCAACGAGGAGAGCACAGTGATGGAGGACCTGAGGAAAGCAGCAAACGGATTAGAAAGCTCAAATCGATGAAATAAGACTTAAGAAATTTTGAGAAAAATCAAGTACCGACCTAAAACGCCTCCTGTGCTATGGCGGCCACTTGGGTCTTCATGGTCCCCTGGGGTGTTTTAACCCCGGCTGCGTGCTCCATGTCCGAAAGCAGGCCATCGGCGACAGAGAGCCCCGAGGGCACCTTAATGTAGAAGTCGCCCTCCTGCATTGAGTTCCCGGTAGGAGGTGGCCGGGAGACCGTCTGCTTCTGCCTTTTGAGGAGGACATCGCCAAGCTCAGCCTCTTCCTCCTCCTCCGCTCTCGCTTGGGAAGACGGGTCCCGCATGTGCCTATGACCCCCCTGCGGCGTTCTTCTGGTGCTTGAGGAGCGGCGGAAGGCTTGGATGGTGGAGTTGGCCTCGAGACCGAGCTCGGACCGGGTCGGGACGAGCTTGCACCCTCGGCCTTCCTTCCTTGGTTCTTGGCGGCTATGGAGGATAGGATTTTCGATCGGTCCATTGGCTCTGCAAAAAAAAAGAACACACAAACAAAAGGGGGTTAGCAACACTAAAAAGGCAAAAGAAGTTAATGAAGTCTAAACAAGTCGTCGAAAGCCCTAACTTACCCAAGAAATGCGCAGGACTGAGCCCAGCCCAGCTCAATGCCTGCTCGGATAGCAGGGCATCCGCCCGTTGGATCGGCTCCCACTGGGACACCACCCACGCTTCGGGGAAAGTTGACTGCTTTGCCCTCGGGTAGTCTTCCCTGTGCCACTGTGTGGGCACAGGCCAATCCTCGCCCTCAGGTGGCCCGAAAAATACAAACTTCTCCTTCTATTCGTTGATGGAAGAAGGGACGACTACTACCCCTGACCCGGCCGCCCCACTCTTACATTTCTTATACGAAAAATACACCCAACCCGGCTCTTTTTTGCTGGTGCCGGGGTGATTTTTATAACAAAGGAAAGACAAAAGGAGGGTCAAACTGAAGGGGATCTGATCAAGTTTTAACCGGACCTGAAACCCGAGGAGGATTCTCCACGAGTTCGGTGCGAGCTAACCCGGGCCAAGATGGAAGCAATGAAGCACCCCACAAATCTCGGTTGGGAAGGGCAAACGCATTCCTGCCCAGAACACTTCCGAATACAGAGCAATCTCCTTGCCCTGCATTTGGTTTGCCCGCTCACCCTCTCTAGCTAAACGAATGGAATAGTTAGAGGGGATGTGGAATCGAGTCCGAATTTCGGAAAGCTCGTCCAGACTCTTCAAGACGGAGGGCGCATCATGGGTGTTCCCGATGCGCACCTTGGGGGGCCTTGTCGCCGTCCGACGGCAAGTAACAAGGGCAACCTTGACTCTAGGCGGGGAGCCCGACACAGAAGATGTAGCAAAAGAGGAACCCTCTTAGTGATCTGAAGCCGAAGAGGAGGAAGACCCACCGGACTCAGCCCCAGCAACTGGAGCCTCATCGTCCGACTCAACCCTCACTACCTCTATAGACTCCTAGATGAAGACGTCTAATCTGATTCAAAGAAAGGGACTCCCCGAGGAAAAATCAACAGAGGATCCGATCTAAAAAGTGGAGCGCCAGGCAATCTTCAACAAATGAAAGAGAACTAGAGCAAATTGTTGGCCCTAGAATGATCCCCTCCTATTTATACACCTCAAAAGAGAACATCCTACGGCCCAGATTAGTTCCCGCCAAAACGAAACGTCGCGCCCAAGCAGCAGTCAAAACTCCACGTGGCGGTCGACCATTGGGGACGTCTCTTCGGTTGCAGGAGTCAGAGACAGCCTGTCTCGCCCGCCAACCAACGTCCGACACGTGGCCCATATCCCAACTGGCGAATTGACTGAAACGGCGCCCACTCTTTAAAAGCGCGATCATTTCAATGATCCGCTAGCGCCATCGGGGATACGCGCGAAAATTCAGGCGCACGACGAGGAGACACGTGGGCCTAAGGATCGAAGCGACACAACTGCCAAACTCCATGTCGTTCCCAGGCGATCCATATTATGATTCTCGGCACCAAACTGAGCAGATGGAAAAACCGAGCAGGCCACTCTCGACCCGACTCATGAATAGGTCGGAACGAGAGTGGGGGACTAATGATGATGCTCACAAGTGGTATTTTCTCAGATTACGACACATGGCGGATGACGCGTCCTGAAGGCTACGGGGGTGGAATAAATGAGTTGTATTAGGGACATTCCTCCGGACCTCGTCTCGAGGAAGTATTCGACCTTTCAGGAAACCGACCTGAGTACTCCCCACCTTCACCAAGCAAACTACCAATAGCTCGTCTCCGAGCTTATTCAGTCTCCTTGCCCGCCTCCGAGCCATCTAACAGGCCTAGCTTCCTGGGCCTCCCGGCTCGTCTCCGAGCTCCCGACATGCCGAGCTTCCTCGACCTCCCGGCTCGTCTCCGAGCTCTCGACGGACCGAGCTTCCTCGGTTTCCCCCGATCAATCAAGAGAGCGGATCCCATGCACCCGGCAACGGCTCCGCGTATATCGCCAAGGCGAGATATCCGCCTCCCCACGATCCGCGTCCCACGTTAGCGCATCCCCCCATTAATGGGCACATCCCCCTATTTAAGGAGAGAATAACGCCGAGACGTAACTGACGGAGATGATCTCGCGCCTGCTCGTTCCACGCGACCACTATATAAACCCCTCTCTCAGACGACTCAGGTAACTTGAACCCATTTCCAATACGCCGTTGCTCTGCACCTATTTCTCGGAATTAACTTGATCGTCGGAAGGTCCTACGGTAGTCACCCACCTCGGGACTTCTTTTGCAGATAACTCGGCGTCAACGCCAACCCATTGAAATCCACACGCTCAACAACTTCCAAACCAAATCTCTGTTGGATATATGTATGCCCTAGAGGCCATTATATGATAGTGGATGTATCTATACATGTATATATATTCAGTATGCATTCTTGCTCGACATGATAGTATGCTATCTGGTTCTTCTTTATCTGACATGTTGATTTGATCATTCTTTTATTCATTCATACATGCTGATAAAGCCCTGAGGATATCGGCTTGACTACTCTGATTATGATAGAGATCATACTAGTGGGACATTTGTAGTCTATAAGCATATCCTGAAATGTCCCTAGTCGGAGGTGTATCGAGACGGGACATCGATATACCAGAGTAGACTAGCGTATATGATACTAGACCCATGTGATGGGCGATGGATGTTCCCACATTCATCGATGTTTGACATCAAGATCATATACGGGTGCTCAGTGCTGACTGGGTACACTGGACGGACTCACCGAGAACTCCTATATGGAATTATATCTATCGTCGGATAGCAGTTCTCAGGTGACACTGGTACAGGTTAGTCTGTAGACCCGAGATCGTCATGGAGTCTTGTGTGTTCTCCCACTGTACTTTGATTGCCACCCTACCACGGCTCTACTGAGTCGTGCAAACAGGTGGCCGTTGGGTACAGTCCCGAGACACACGAAGGCAATGAGCGATAGGAGGGGTTTCGTCTCTCCCGGTATTGGGAGTTGATGCTGTGCTGTGCCCGACTGGTTATAACAGCAAGTCCCTGACCAGGGCTGCTGAGATTTGCTGATAAGTGTTATCAGTAGTTTCTCGATCTGTTATAGACCATTCACCGGCATGACTTATTGAGTTATTGGGGTCGACGTGACCATCTCTAGGCTCGATATGCAGCATATCTGACGAAGAGACCGGACTGTACGGTAGTGTTGCCGGTTGGCTCGACGGGAGTTGTAGCAGGTTCGCTTGTTTTCTTCTGATCGATCAATACCCGGGTGGCCGTTACGTTTAGCTGATCGCTTGCGGCTTGAGGGTACCTGATATGATCATCACCCTCTACCGACGTATTGACGAGTCTTAGAGTCCCACAAAGGAGTTACCCAGTCCAGGCGAAACGTTGTGGTGCGCGTATGCGATATGCGCATGCACCCGATTGAAATGTGCGTATATGATACCGAGCATTGATCGGGCGGCTTGCTTTTGGTGGGGTCATATGTGATATGGCCGGATTGATGAATCAAGTGTTGATTTATCATTTAACCATTAGTTTTCTCACTTGAAACATTTCTAGTATGTGATGGATATATGTAAGCATGCATGTGTTTCTTTCTTTCATTTTAGTTTCATGCACATGTGGATGTGCATACATGCATACATACATACACCCATCCATCATGGTTGTTAGCATATGGAAATGGTGGCAATATAAGACTCACACCATGGATTAAATAATGGATTATTATTTGATTTTGGATTTAAAAGAAAATGAAAAGGAAAGGATAATCATTCTAGCTTCTACATTCTTCCTTTGACCTAACCATGCTCAACTACCACTAACCTAGGGTTATCCTTCTCTTTATCATTTAAAACCCAAGTTAAATTAACTATCCATCATTTAATCATGGTTGAAAGCAAGAAGGAATAAAATATAAAAGGTTATATTTCATTTCTTTGCAACTAAGGGTGATCTTTTTACCTCTTGTTAAAAATAGCCACCATCTTCATCCTCCTTCATCTTTTTCCTCTCTAGTTTTTCTAGTGAGTTAAACACAAATAAAGAAAGGTTTTTTAAGTGAGATCCTTAGCCACAACATCATTCTACTCAAGTCTAGCCAACTTGATTAGAGTGTTCTCTTTGCTTTTCCAAAGTTGCAAGCTTGGACGGGAAACTTCGGGTGGATCGTCGTGGACGAAAGAGGACTACAAGTGGACCTTCTTCCAACACCCTAGAGACCAAGGAGTCAAACTAAAGGGGAGCTACAAAGGTTGTAGCCTTCAAACCCTAATCTTTATTAGCTTAAAAGTTTCGAAACCCTAATTTTCTAGGATCGATTCCTTTGCATGTTCGTTTAGCACCATAAAAATTTAAACTTTTGGACATGTGATGCTTCAAAACTCTTCATAGGGTGCTAGGCAAACCTTACATTGGTATCAGAGCCGACCTAGAACATTAGGCGACGCTTTTACGGAGTAAAAATCCCGATCGGACAAAAAATACGATTTTTTGGACCCTCTCTGGACTTTTTTTAAAACCTGACATTTTTCAGAATTAAAAATACTTAAAAAAATACAGCAGGGAAAACTAAGAATAATGGTGAAACACGATGAAGTGTACTGTTCATATGGCCGCGGAACCGCGGCAATTCCTTGCTGAGGCCGCGGATCCGCGGCCATACAGTGACGTCATGCTATGAAATTTGCACCATAATTCCTAGGTCTGCTAGTATACTGTTTTAGGTATGTTTAATCTGAATATAGTTTTGTATCTTCTGGAGATGGTTTTGGACGCAAAGATTCGATCGGTATTTTCATTTCGTTACTTTTCCGTGTAAATTAGAAAGTATTGAAGTGTTTGAACGAGTATCATTTGCTCATTATTCACGGGGTTTAAATACTTTGGAGATACGTGCAAGTCTTTTTGTGGTGGTCCCTCTAGAAGACAACAAACCTTAACTCGATTATGTGACCGTCTTGAACTGCCCTTTGAACCTTAGGGTTTGGGGCAGTACGGCGCGCCACATGTGAGGCGTTGGCTTGACCCTTTTACGGCTGGACCGCTACTACTGTGTCACACTCCAGGTGTTTGAACTCTGCTCAAGTGTTGGGCTTTAGTGAATCCTGGGTATTTGATCGTTCGTTCGAAAACTTCGATACTGTCTGTTTATCCGGAATGTGATGCAATGTGTGGAATTCATATTACTAGACATGAAATACGGAATATGTGATATTTTGCATTTGAGATGTCTAAAGAGAATGTGGATTCCAGATATTGCAGTTTTACACTTTCTTTTCTGTGACCGTAAGTGTAGTATGTACGATATCGCCGGTTTCGTTGCTATACATCAACGACAATTGGGGTATGCATACTTACTTACGTTGATGATATGAGATATTATGTGTTGCTGAGATATGATGTGCAGGATTGTCGCGATCGAATAGCCGGGAGGTTTTTGTGAGATGAGAGTTTTATATTTTCATTCATGTAAATTCAAATGTAATGTAATATTCTTTTATTTGGGGCACTTCCGGGTTGAGGTTGTGTCGCCAGTGTTGTATATTATTTACTTTTCCGCATTAGGATGGACCCAAGGAGGAGAGCACAGGTGACCGGGTTCTGGGGTTCAGTGGGAGGCCATCTCGAGGAGTCGAGACCGGGTCTCCTAAACTCCAGGATTGGTAGGGTCACTTGCTGCTCTCGTAGGGGTCCAGGGTGTGGGCTTGGCTATTCATCGCCACTGTGGAATCCGTATTTTCTATTCTGGCTAAATACTAAATACGGAAGTCCTAGGATATCCCACGTTATATCTATGTTTCTGCTGCCTGTGTTCTGTGATATCTGAGACGAATGACATATTATATATATGATATATAGTAGACGTTGCTTATGTTTTACACCCGCGCTAGTCCCGTCCCGGTATGCCGTTAGTTAAGTAACCTAACGGTGCATAACGGAACATTGCGGCGAATGCGGATGGCATAAGCGTACGTGTTATTTTCGTTTTTTTTCTGTGGCTGGCTTAAGGACTTAAATGATGGGATTACATTAATATGATTAATGTAAAGAAAATAAACCTAAAAAGATGTTGTAGAATCGGATTTGAAAACCACTCGGCTATTTATGAAAAAGCTATATTTCAAAACTGCGGAGATTAAGCCACTCCTTTTGAAAACCATTTGATTCTACAACGATATCAAGTTCAAAGCGTTAAAGATTTTCTTAAAAATCATTCGCAACCCTCCGTCATTTTAGGAAGTAGGGTACTTAGTATTCGTGCTACGTTTGTTGACTTTAGTTAAGGCGTAGTGTACGATAGCTAAGTGATGTCTTCCTACACTGCATATGATGCAGATTGATTAGGACATTCATGCGACTTTGTTGACCACAGTTAAGGGTTATATGGGTGGGTCTAATTGATCAAGAAATGACGGGTAGAACTTGACTGGTACTTATGATTTGTTGACCATAGTTAAGGTCATAAGTACTAGGGGTAAAAATTACATCGGGAATTTCAAGTGTTGAAATTTGCAATGAGATTGCATACCTTCCATGTGATGGTTGGATCCCGATCCCACTGTGGGCAACAGTTGCTCCTAGGAGAGTTTTACAGTTTACAATTAGCTAACTCATTAGGTGTCTAGAAAGGTGTTAACGGGGCTCCGCCTCTGGGAAAACGAGGTTTACTCTAATTAGGTCCGTGCGAAAGCACGGGGAACCTCCCTCAAAGTACCGACACTGGCCTGGCTGAACGGTTAGCGAAGTTGTAGACTGTAATTAATCCTGGCTAGTTTTTCTTTTTAAGGTTTGAAAGATAAACTCGATAAAAGCAGTGGGAAACATCGATTAGACAAGATAATAAACCAATCTAATCTATGCAAGAGCTTTCGCTGAGTGTATTCTTTTCTCTCTCTTAATGGCAGATACCAATGACTGGACTTAAGCTTCTACTAGATAAAAACAAACTGAATGGGACCAACTATAAAAACTGGCTGAGGAATCTGAAAATCGCCTTGACTTATGATAAAGTATCATATGTCCTCACGGCTTCAGCCCCGCCCGTCCCTGGTCCAAAATCCTCAGTTGCGGACATTGAAGTCCGCAAGACATGGGACGCTGACTGTGCCACGGCCACATGCCTCGCGCTTGCATCGATGGATAACACACATCAAAAGCAGCACGAGGACATGGACATTCACGGTATATTGCTCTATACAAAGGAGTTGTATAGGGAGCAATCCCGCGTATTACGATACGAAGCATCAAAGAAATTGTTTCAGATGCAAATGGTCCCTGGCACACCAGTAGGAGACCATGTTCTGAAGATGATAGCTCTTATAGAAGAGCTTGAGGACCTTGGATGGACAATGGATAATGAACAATATATAGATATTATTCTGCAGTCCCTCCCCTCCACCTTTGCTCAGTTCATAGTGAACTTCAACATGCATGGCATGGAGAAGGACCTCCCTGAACTCCTTAATATGTTAAGGAGTGCAGAGAGCACTATGAAGTTAGCAAAAACTCCCGTTATGACTATTGGACAGTCTTCCTCTTCTCGCCCGAAAGCCAAGGCCAAGGGAAAGAAAAAGAAGAAACCCACTAATCCTAAGGGCGGAGTTAAAAAGGTGAAGGGAAAGGGAAAGTCCAAAGCTGGAGACCCGGGAAAAGACGAGTGTTTTCATTGCCACAAGACAGGACATTGGAAGCGCAATTGCACGGAGTACCTAAGTCTCAAGAAGAAGCATGGTGATGCTTCTGCTTCAGGTGCGTTTGTGACTGAAAACTGTTTTTCTATAAACTCTGCTTCCTGGGTATTGGATACCGGTTCAGGTTCTCACATTTGCAATTCTATGCAGGGGCTGAGAAATATCAAGGTTTTGAAGACAGGTGACCATACTCTCCGCGTTGGAAATGGTTCCAATGTACATACAGTCGCAGTGGGAGAGTATCACTTGGGGTTGCCATCTGGATATATTTTGATTTTGAATCCATGTTATTTTGTACCAAGTATGCTATGTAATATAATATCCGTTTCTTTGTTGGACAATGAAGGATATAATTTTGTATTGCAAAACAATGTTATGAACATTCACCTGAATCAAAAGTTGGTTGGGTATGGTACGCTTAATAACGGAATATATGTCCTAAATCAACACACAGTTTTCAGTATACAGCACACTAATAAAAGAAAACTTTCAGAATTGAATGAAGATTTTCTTTGGCACTGTAGACTTGGTCATATTAACGAAACAAGACTAAACAAGTTACACAAAGATGGATATTTAAATTCTTTTGAATATAAATCTTATGCGACTTGTCAGTCTTGTATCAAGGGTAAAATGACTAAAACTCCGTTTACCGGACACGGAGACAGAGCTACTCAGCTCCTGGGCCTCATACATAGTGATGTATGTGGGTCAATGTCTACACAGGCTAGAGGCGGTTTTTCATACTTCATTACATTCACTGACGATTTCTCAAGATTCGGTCATGTCTTTTTATTAAAACACAAGTCCGACGCTTTCGAGAAATTCATTGAATATAAACAAGAAGTAGAAAAACAAACCGGCTTGAGTATTAAGATGCTTCGATCAGATCGAGGTGGAGAGTACCTCAGTACAGAATTTGCAAACTTCTTAAAAGAGAATGGGATTCTCTCTCAGCTCACTCCTCCTTACACACCCCAGCACAATGGTGTGTCAGAACGACGGAATAGGACCCTATTAGATATGGTCCGGTCCATGATGAGTGACGCTGAGTTACCAGTCTCGTTTTGGGGGCATGCATTGGAGACTGCAGCGTTTCTACTAAACAGGGTTCCAACCAAAGCCGTGTCTACCACGCCATATGAGATATAGAATGGGAAGAGACCATCTCTTAAGAGAATTAAGATTTGGGGTTGCCCGGCCTATGTTAAAAAGCAGAATCCGGACAAACTCGAGACACGGTCAGTCATGTGTAACTTTGTAGGATATCCAAAGAATTCATATGGATATATGTTCTACCACAAAGAGGAACAAAAAGTGTTTGTTTCTCAGTATGCCACATTCTTGGAAAAAGAGTTTTTCACAGATAAAGATGATGGTAAGGTGGTAGATCTAGAAGAGGTTCTGGAGACACAAACTACAAATGACGATTTGGTTGAACCGGCTGTTGCAACAGAAACTGAAGAACCTCGGCCACTCCGGAGGTCTGGTAGGACTTCTCGCCCACCGGAGAGGTAATACGGTTTCCTCATTGATGGTGACGGAGAAGATTGCATCATGGATGATGATGATCCTACCAGTTTTCAGCAAGCTATCACGAGTGGTGACTCTGTGAAGTGGCTGGATGCCATGAGATCCGAAATGGAGTCTATGTACACCAACAAAGTATGGACTTTGGACGTTGTACCCCCTGGGGTAAAACCTGTAGGGTGCAAATGGATCTTTAAAAGAAAGATTGGTGTGGATGGGCAGGTAGAGACCTATAAGGCAAGACTTGTGGCGAAAGGTTTTCGTCAAAGACCAGGTTTGGACTATGACGAAACCTTTTCACCCGTAGCCATGCTTAAATCCATTCGGATCCTACTTGCTATTGCTGCTCACTACGACTATGAAATCTGGCAGATGGACGTTAAAACAGCATTTCTAAATGGAGATTTAGAGGAATGCGTTTATATGGATCAGCCAGAGGGCTTCATTGACAGTGGGAGCAGCGAGAAAGCATGTAGACTGCTTAAATCCATATATGGGTTAAAGCAGGCATCTCGGAGTTGGAACATCTGTTTCGATGATGTTATCAAAGAGTTTGATTTCATCAAAAATCCAGATGAACCTTGTGTTTATAAGAAGGCTGTAGGAAGAGCTGTCACATTCCTCGTATTGTACGTGGATGACATTCTTCTGATAGGAAATGATATTCCTATGCTACAGTCGGTCAAATCATTCTTATCACTGAGGTTCTCCATGAAGGACCTGGGTGATGCCACATACATCCTGGGCATAAGGATCTATAGGGATAGATCCAAAAAGTTATTGGGATTGTCCCAAACCAGGTACATCAACACCATCCTAAAAAGGTTTAGTATGGAAGGCTCCAAGCGGGGTGCCTTACCCGCTTGCCATGGAGTCACTCTCTCCAAGGATTCTTGTCCAAAGACAAATGAAGAGAGAGCTCGCATGAGCATTATACCCTATGCTTCGGCAGTAGGATCTATAATGTATGCGATGTTATGTACACGCCCAGATGTAGCTTATGCACTCAGTGTTGTAAGCAGGTATCAATCCAACCCAGGGGAGAACCACTGGACAGCTGTGAAGAACATTCTTAAGTACTTACGAAGGACTAAAGAATTGTTCTTGGTGTATGGTAATACAGATCTCCAAATGGAGGCATTTACCGATTCGAGCTTCCAGAGCGATAAGGATGACAGCAAATCTATCTCAGGGTTTGTATTTACCCTCAATGGAGGGGCGGTCAGTTGGAAGAGTTCCAAACAGGATACCGTTGCAGACTCTACGATGGAGGCTGAGTACATTGCTGCAAATGATGCCGCCAAGGAAGCCGTCTGGATGAAGAAGTTCGTCTCGGAGCTAGGAGTAGTTCCAACCATTATTGATCCAATACCTTTGTATTGTGACAATAATGGGGCGATGGCGTTAGCCAAGGAGCCCAGATCCCATCAGCGGTCCAGACACATCCTGAGGCGCTTTCATTTGATCCGGGAGATTGTAGATCGCCGCGAGATCGAGATTAATAGAGTAGACACAAAGAACAACGCCGCGGATCCATTCACCAAGGCCCTCCCTCAGCCGCAGCATGAGCGACTTTTTGAGATGTTGGGTATGAGATACGCCAATAACTGGCCTTAGTGCAAGTGGGAGATTGTTGGATATATGTATGCCCTAGAGGCCATTATATGATAGTGGATGTATCTATACATGTATATATATTCAGTATGCATTCTTGCTCGACATGATAGTATGCTATCTGGTTCTTCTTTATCTGACATGTTGATTTGATCATGCTTTTATTCATTCATACATGCTGATAAAGCCCTGAGGATATCGGCTTGACTACTCTGATTATGATAGAGATCATACTAGTGGGACATTTGTAGTCTATAAGCATATCCTGAAATGTCCCTAGTCGGAGGTGTATCGAGACGGGACATCGATATACCAGAGTAGACTAGCGTATATGATACTAGACCCATGTGATGGGCGATGGATGTTCCCACATTCATCGATGTTTGACATCAAGATCATATACGGGTGCTCAGTGCTGACTGGGTACACTGGACGGACTCACCGAGAACTCCTATATGGAATTATATCTATCGTCGAATAGCAGTTCTCAGGTGACACTGGTACAGGTTAGTCTGTAGACCCGAGATCGTCATGGAGTCTTGTGTGTTCTCCCACTGTACTTTGATTGCCACCCTACCACGGCTCTACTGAGTCGTGCAAACAGGTGGCCGTTGGGTACAGTCCCGAGACACACGAAGGCAATGAGCGATAGGAGGGGTTTCGTCTCTCCCGGTATTGGGAGTTGATGCTGTGCTGTGCCCGACTGGTTATAACAGCAAGTCCCTGGCCAGGGCTGCTGAGATTTGCTGATAAGTGTTATCAGTAGTTTCTCGATCTGTTATAGACCATTCACCGGCACGACTTATTGAGTTATTGGGGTCGACGTGACCATCCCTAGGCTCGATATGCAGCATATCTGACGAAAAGACCGGACTGTACGGTAGTGTTGCCGGTTGGCTCGACGGGAGTTGTAGCAGGTTCGCTTGTTTTCTTCTGATCGATCAATACCCGGGTGGCCGTTACGTTTAGCTGATCGCTTGCGGCTTGAGGGTACCTGATATGATCATCACCCTCTGCCGGCGTATTGACGAGTCTTAGAGTCCCACAAAGGAGTTACCCAGTCCAGGCGAAACGTTGTGGTGCGCGTATGCGATATGCGCATGCACCCGATTGAAATGTGCGTATATGATACCGACCATTGATCGGGCGGCTTGCTTTTGGTGGGGTCATATGTGATATGGCCGGATTGATGAATCAAGTGTTGATTTATCATTTAACCATTAGTTTTCTCACTTGAAACCTTTCTAGTATGTGATGGATATATGTAAGCATGCATGTGTTTCTTTCTTTCATTTTAGTTTCATGCACATGTGGATGTGCATACATGCATACATACATACACCCATCCATCATGGTTGTTAGTATATGGAAATGGTGGCAATATAAGACTCACACCATGGATTAAATAATGGATTATTATTTGATTTTGGATTTAAAAGAAAATGAAAAGGAAAGGATAATCATTCTAGCTTCTACATTCTTCCTTTGACCTAATCATGCTCAACTACCACTAACCTAGAGTTATCCTTCTCTTTATCATTTAAAACCCAAGTTAAATTAACTATCCATCATTTAATCATGGTTGAAAGCAAGAAGGAATAAAATATAAAAGGTTATATTTCATTTCTTTGCAACTAAGGATGATCTTTTTAGCTCTTGTTAAAAATAGCCACCATCTTCATCCTCCTTCATCTTTTTCCTCTCTAGTTTTTCTAGTGAGTTAAACACAAATAAAGAAAGGTTTTTTAAGTGAGATCCTTAGCCACAACATCATTCTACTCAAGTCTAGCCAACTTGATTAGAGTGTTCTCTTTGCTTTTCCAAAGTTGCAAGCTTGGACGGGAAACTTCGGATGGATCGTCGTGGACGAAAGAGGACTACAAGTGGACCTTCTTCCAACACCCTAGAGACCAAGGAGTCAAGCTAAAGGGGAGCTACAAAGGTTGTAGCCTTCAAACCCTAATCTTTATTAGCTTAAAAGTTTCGAAACCCTAATTTTCTAGGATCGATTCCTTTGCATGTTCGTTTAGCACCATAAAAATTTAAACTTTTGGACATGTGATGCTTCAAAACTCTTCATAGAGTGCTAGGCAAACCTTACAATCTCAACCGTTAAAGACCGCCATCACAAGATCGACGGAGGACAACATCTGAAGGAGATCCCAGCCTCCATCAAACAGGTATAGTATTCAATATGGAAGAACAAGCCAACAAGAGTGAAGCTCAGCCTTTAGAGGATTTAGATAGATATGGAGATTACCCATATAGAAACCGATGGGGGACAGAAGCCTATGGACCCACGGGAGCTGGAGCGAGACCCGCGCCGGAAAAATGGCTTTCAAAAGGAGGGAAGGGATTTATTTTTTCCTGTAAGGAGTTGCATTATGTTTTATGTATGACGATTGAAACCCATGACTTTGTTTCTTTCTTTTTTTAACCTTTTGTTTCGTAGTTTTGTTAAAACTTTCGCTCGATTGACGCGGGGGCTTTATACCTTCTTTTTTATGAACAAAAATCATCGGATTTAAAAGAAAAGGTATATGAGAAAACAAGAAATCATTGGCTGAAGCACAAATCATTTTCAACCTACAACAAACTTAATGCTAAATTTTTTTAAGAAAGCATCAGAAACTAAAACTAAAATGTAGATTAAAGAAATCAAAGGGGTCGTTCTCTTCTACTAAAACCGCGTCTAAGAGGCCCTTTTCTACAAATCTCATGGTAAGTTTACCCCCAACGAAATTGATACCAACACATGTGGCATTTAGTGCTCGATGAATCATAAAAATCGTAAGCAAAGGGGAAACATGATGACCTCACTCTCTCTTTCTCTCTCATACACGCCTACATGCCACTTGAAGATTCTTTGTCACTTCTATGCACCTTCCCCTTTGATTTCTATTTTAACTCTCGCTTGTTTTCTTTTTAGATTGGGGTTATCATCTATAAGTCCCTTGAATTAGGCCTATTTCGATATTAGTCCCTCAAATAAGACAACCACTTAGGCCATGTTTGGGTACAAAGTTAGGATAGCTAGAGTTTATTTTTAAGTGAAGATAGGCATGATGCAAACTAAGGTTTGCAAGCCCTAAACTTCTCGTTATACGTGTTATAAAAAATGTGTTTAGGAAAACGCAGTGTAGAAAGCTTAGTGCGGATTGAAGTTAAGATATTTGTAGTTAAGCAGAGGAACATTCTGTTGACTAGAGATCAAAATTATGTAACCAAAAGTCCTACCTTGATATAGCTTATCAAATTCGGGGGAGCTACCAAAAATTATCGAGATTTAGAGGACTAGTAAGGAAATAGCTCTAATTTATGGTATCAACATGAAAAAAAGAAATCCTTTTTATTAAAATACCAAATTAAACCAACATACATAATCAAGATATATATATATATATATAATCATTTTCAATATAAAGCCATGAGAACTTAGAGAAGAATTGGTCAGCAACCACACATCTCTAGCTCTTCTGACCATAGGCCAGTCCAATCCCCTCTCTAATTTTTTCTTTTATAAAATCTTTAGTCAAGCTCCAAGCTTAATTCATACACTACCCCACATTGTTCTCTTTTTATAAATTGGCACTCGTTTCTCTCTCTCTCTCAAACCCATCACCACCCCATTTTTTCCTTTTGGAGTCCCATGAACCTGCTCTTTAAATTTTCCTTAAGAAAAAAATAATTAAAAAAAAATCTATGGAGACGAGCACAAAAATGATAGTGAGTGAGCTAAGCCAAGGGTATGAGCTAGCAAGGGAGCTCCAATCTCATCTCAAGCAAGCCTCAGTTGAGTTGTGCAAGTCATTGGTGCAAGAGATACTTGCATCTTTTGAGAAGTCCATCTCCATGGCCAAATCGAATGTTTCCAGCTCCAATTTGCCCGTCGGAGATACCGAGTCCTCGCGGTCTTTTTCCCATAGCCCGTGCGGCGAGAATTCGGAGCAGCCATTCAAAGCTGAGAGGAAGGAGATGGGATCAAAGAAGAGGTATTTCAATGTCCAACCAGTTCTCCTCTTGGAAAAACCGCCTGGCCTCGATACGTTTGTCAAAACCTCCTGAAAATTTTTCATGCTATGGTTGACTGCTGTATCTAAACTGTATCTAAATAGGTCATAGATATAGCAGTCAACTGCATAGATATCGCAGGAAATTGTATAGATATCACATAATTAGATATAGCACGCAACTATATAGATAATGCAGGCAGTTTTTTGACAACTGCATCAAGGCCGGTTGGTTTTTGTCGGCGGTAACAACTGCTTGGGGGTTTTGACAATTTACCCAAGAATTTATATAGATAAATAAGGAAACATGGATAATTTAAGTTGGATATGGTTCTAAGCGTGTCGATTTTTTTAAACAGGAAAACACAAGGCAAATGGACAAGGCAAGTGAGATTGGGAACAGGGCCAGAAGCAGAAGGGGCATTGGATGATGGCTATAGCTGGAGGAAGTATGGGCAGAAGGAAATCCTTGGAGCCAAACATCCAAGGTTCGTTCTTAAAAGCACTGAATTTTATTTCTATGATCGTGTATATACGCATTGTACCAATAAATACAAAATACGGAAACCATGCCCGGTATGAGCAACAATTTAACCACTCTCTAACAGTAGATTACTCCAAATTTCGCAGAGGCTACTATAGATGTACTCATCGCAAATCCCAGAGCTGTCTAGCAATGAAGCAAGTGCAAAGATCCGATGCCAATCCCTTAATCTTCGAAGTGACTTACCGCGGAAATCACACCTGTCAACAGAAGCCATCTCCGCCGATAGCCCCACAACCAATTTTCCCAAACCCTAACAACCAACACATGCTCCTTAACTTCCAAACAAAGCTCAAGGTCGAAACCGAAAACTTGTATTCAAATATCCAAGACCTAGATCCTTCATCCTTCTCTTTTCCACCAACACCAGTCAATAATCAAAAACCTGAAAACCATATTTTCTCGCCATCCTCGGCGCTGGAGAATTGTTTCAAAAATAATTTTGTTGCTTCGTTTATTTCTTCGGCGACCTCAGATTCAAACTATTTCTTGGCTTCTCCATTTAGAATGAGTGGCTATGGAGCGCCGAGTTTTCAAACATCGGAATCTGCAGATTTTACAGAGATAGTCTCTGCAACGACATCAGCGTCGAATTCTCCGATGCTGGATTTGGATTTTATGCTTGATGAGATCAATCTGGATCAAGATTTCTCACTAGACACTTACAGTTTCTTGCCATGAGAAAGGTTGAGTTCATCTTGGTTTTGGTAGCATCATGTTTTAGAAGTTGTGCATAGAAGTTGCTCAATTTGTGTTCATTATTTGTGATCAATAAACTATCATTAGAATATGGCAGTCCTATTTTGCATGAAAAAGTTGGTTGTAAATAAAACTTGAAAATGTACATAATGAAACTCAATCATACATTACAAAGCAAACACTCAAGCAAATAGCAAACAAACAACTAACTCAACTAAAACTTCCCTCAACTAGGAAACAAATACAATTCGATAAGAATTCCCTTCACCTCAAAAGCTGAAATTATTCCACCAAGCTAAATCCCCCTCCTAATAAGCAAAAGCCATTCCCAGCAAGTTTAACAATCAACTTTCTCATAGTTACCAAAGAGCTATATAGCTCAGGGGTACTTCCACTCTCAGGAGAGCGCGGGGTTTGAACCCCAAGAACCCCAGAAGAGAAAGCAGCCGTAAATTAATACTTTCGGGTTAAATTCATGGGCCCCCTGAGGCGGGTAGGGAAAAAAAAACATTTTCGCAATTGTTCCCCTAATTGATTATGGCTGGCATCATTGCATGAATATAGGCAATGCATCAATATAGGAATCACATGTTGCGTTCAATGTTCAAAAACCTATCATATACACCAAAAAGGTCAGCAAATATCCATATCCAATGTCAACTTCATGCCCCACTGATAAGGGATCAAAGAAGGTCCTTTCCAATTTAACAATCTCAACCAATCTATCCCCATTTCATCAATGAAAAAACTAACAAAACAATATCCTTTTGCGCCTATAGAAGTACTTAGCAAACCAGGCAACACAAGTACATCATGAACAAGGCATGGCATGATAGGAAAATACTTAGCAAGAAGAGTCGCCGAGGTCTGACAATAAAAGTTAAGGATCTCAGTTGTGACCGGTTCTCAGAAATAGATGAAACGAGATCACCGGCTACTCATATGTTGTGGATGGCGTGTATAACGGGAAAAGAACCTAAATCTGCACCTTGTTACCGGTCGCCATGTAACCTGTCCAAGAGGAAATAAGCTTAAGGATTTAGTGAAAGAGGTATGATAGACTTCAGCTCTTGAACTCTAGTTTGGAAACTGAGCATGCACCATTAATTGAGCAATTCCTTTTCGACTAGGAAGGAGCCCCGTGCAAATGCAAGGGCCCGTGAAAAATACTCAAGATTCTTTTTTGATATTTTTCATGATCTACGATGAATTTAAATAATTCATATAAGAGAAAGACGCATCATATAAAAAGTTTATGACAATTAAATGCGGAATAATTTATAACAATTAAGGGAGGATAACATGCTACAATCTATATTAACACCGTGTTGAATAAAAATAATTAGTATGAAAATGTATCTAAAGTAATAATTAAATCACCTATATATTTATCAGTAGCAGCTAATCTGTTTCGAAAGTTGATCTATTGCAACAACTGAGCCTTTTATCACGAGCGTGGGCTATATGAACTAACATGAGAACCACGCCGGGTCCAACACATGAATTCTCCGCCTCCACTCACTCCTATCAAATAATATACTTTCATTGAACCCTTTGGCAACCATATCTTTTCGTATCATCTCTATCCATGTTTTCTTTGGTCTCCCTTTCGCTCTTTTGGTATTGTCTATATCGAGAGTATCCATTCATTGAACCAGTGCTTTCATAGGTCTGCTTCGCTCATGATCAAACCATCTTAGCCGATTTTCCTGCATCTCCTCCACAGCTTCTATACCAACTTTTGCATGAATATTCTCATTTCGCATCTTATATTTTATAGCGTTACCACATATCTAACGAAGCATGCGTATCTCTACTACGTGTGTCTTCTACGTATGATACTTCTTAGGAGCCCAGTATTCTGTACCGTATAATAAGACAAGACATGCCGAATAACGCTCCGATAAAACTTCCCTTTTAACCTCAACAGAAAGTTACGATCACACAAAATTCCCGTTGCACTCCTCCATTTCAACCAACAAGCCTGGATTTTTGGGTTGACATCACTATCGATATCTCCATCCTTTTACGAAACAAAATCATAAATAAAGCCGAACCTGTCACATTTGATTTAATTTAAAAACCACATAAAATAGGCATAAATGGCATAAGGCTGACTACAACCTCATGACTGCGATCGCATGGTGTACCCCTAGGGATGAGCACCACTCCAATAAACAGCACATTGTTCAACCATCTTTTCTATTCGTGACGCGGCCGACCAGATCGAGTTTACTACCATTGACCGCAACTTTATATTACAACGAAATATATATCAGTTTAGATGATATCTCAACACTTAATTGGTACAATATAAGAAATCGAAATAATTTTTTTAGTCTTTTAGCCATGAATAGATTAATGTAAAAAGGCCAAAAGATACATTGTAAAGGGTTCAAATGAAAGTTCCAACAAAAAAGAAGGGGCAAAACTAATTTTCCAATCTTTTTGGCTATTGTAGATGAACATAAAAGGGGCAACATGCAAATTTCTTAAAACATAGGGACAAAGGCTAAATATTTCCATCACCGTTCACTAAAGGTAAGGGGCCAAATGCAAATTTCATTAAAAAGAAAGGGGTGAAGTCTAAATTTCCTGAAAGAAGAGGTGAAGTCTAAATTTCCTAGGAAAATGGCAAAAAAGCTTGATTCCGACTCCCAATACAGCTTTATATATAACATATAATAGTCTTTCTCTCTTAATAGAGAACGACATCTTTAGGGAGGAGACGCGAGCCAAATAAAATTTTCCCTTCTTATGGTTATGGAACTTTGGTGAATCCAAAGAATTGGGAATCACCAACTTAGTAACTACCACAATTGTTAGAATATAAAAATATATTTCTCAACCTCATCACTACTTCGGAGTTTTGGCATGGTGGCAGGGACATTTAAGAAAGGGTTGATGGAAAATATTGATGAACGCCACGAGCCTAGATATGGATTGACCGAAAATCTTTCTAATATGTTCAAACTTCCAAGTATGAATGTCTCATTCATGTTCACCCTTCATGGTATGGAATGATCTAATTAGTTGCTTCACTAAACCCTAGCTAAATCGTCATTCCATCGATTCACTCATTGGGACTCCTAGCACTCTGTTTTTCTTCTTCCTCTTCTTTATTTAATTTTTTTTAAAAGGAAAAGCGGTAAAGTTAAAGTAACTGAGGCCGCGAGAATGCATCACGGCACTGCCTCATCGATAACCGTCCCTTTTCCTTGTTTCCATTTCTCGGAAAAATAAATTAAGTGAAGGAGGCCCAAGTTTTCTCCATATCTCTAACGAATAGCTAAAAATTGAAAAAAAAAATACTTTTTTCTACCCATCCGGTAGAATCCATATAGACCACCAGATTTTTCATTAGGTAGAAAGTGGAATATAATATCCACTACCTAGTTAATTGCATTCTCCTACCCCATCCTGATATCCTATGTGGATTCTACCACACTTAGATGTATTACTCTTGACAATAAGAGTTTCTTTAAAGGAAAATACTTGATCTGCCAACTTGGTAGATTCTACATATGCTATCTGGTTGGTCACACCTCTCTATAGATAAGTCCAGAGACACTAAATTAAAAAGAAACACTCGCAATGAGGGAAAACCAATCATCGGCCTATTCGAAGATTGGGGCCTTCTTCTAAATCACAACCATCCATTCTAAAGGTATGGTAACAATCACAAGTTCAAACCTACATTAGGGAATGAATTTTCCAAATAATTCAGAATGCCGGCATAAGACTATTGTTATATTGGGAGAACTCTTCATTGATTGATTCATCGGTAGAAAAATATGGAGGATAGCTCAAAATTTATTACTGCATATATACAGCTAGACTTAATACGGCTAGTTCCAGATAACAAAATATTAACTCACAGCCCCAGTCATATTCCAGATTCCCGAATACATGAAACAATAGTATATTCAATTATATTGTTTAACTAAACAATGCTTTACTTATAAAGACACCAAGCAAAAAATTTCATGAAAATACATGAAACTTTTATATATATTTGTTTTGCACTTTTATAATCCACAAGCTATAGACAGCACAAGTAAATATTTCATACACAACGCTGCTAAGCGAATATTTCGTAAACACCAAGACGCAAAGATCCTTTCTATGTGCCATCGTCGCTTCATAAATGAGAAATCCATGAGATACAAATTAACAAACAAAGCATTCAATAAATGACTTCAGTCGAATACTGAAATATAGACAAGTAGTACCTAAACAGAAGACTGCTTCTTTGTTTTAGAGCCAGCCAGAGGCGTTGCCTTTTTTACGTCCTCGACCTTTCGCAGAGCCTCTCTTAGCCCCAAAACAATAAGCAAATTGGTGATTGTAAGTAACGATTCTGCAGCGCCATGTAACCAATCAACATTCGCCAATGAGGTTCCATAGTGCACTTTTGCTGTCAGGCAACGGAAATTTCTTACTACAATGCAACAGGTCTAATTATATAAGATAGTTACATAGTACAAGTTGAGAAGTTACCGTAAATTCCAGCTGGGACTATCGGCAAACATCAAGCAACGCGACAAGATAGAAAAAGAGAGGTTAGTGCACGAAAGCATAAGGTAAATTATAGAGCTGAAACTTAGTCTAATAAGAGCTTATCATAACATGTATGAATACGACATTGAAAACCATTTCTTTTAATAAAATTCAAGGTTGTAATGAAATTCAAAAAAGGAAAGGAAACAAGAGAAGTCCTAGAGAACAAACAATTTGTGAATGTAAAAATGGCCCTCACTAACTAAATAGAGTACAGTCCTCACAAATTTCATTTGATTAGTTGGAGTTTGTACTAACAAAGAGAACATGGAGTGACAACTTGAATCAAAACATTACCAGCACTAAGAGTAAGCACTAAGAGTAATGACTTAATCTGTACACTCTCAATTTAGTGATCAATTTCATAGTCATACGCGATTGATCTTTCCCTCTAATTGTTTTCTTTTAAAGTTAGTACTTAGTACTGCCATGTTAGCGGAAACACCAGTTTTGAATGGGAATATAGCAAACAAGGAAGAAATAATTAGAGGATTTTATGGGTGAAAGAAAACTTTACTCTATTAAAGAGAAAGCTATTTAACAAAAGAAGTTTGAGTACTACAAAATTTTTCAAGAGTTCTCAAACTCTCAATCTCTCACAATAGCTCATTATGGCTCACAATTGTTTGTGTTTGATGACTACTGAGGTATTCATAGGGATCCAACCCGTGGTTTTAGAAAGCTTCTAGAACCAAAAAGACCATTGTCTAGAAAATTATCGAGAGCCATTCTAAATCAATTTCTAAAAGAAGTCTAGAACCGTTCCAACTCAATTTCTAGACCATCTCTAGAATTTCTAGACTACTTCAAGAAGAACTTTATAACGCGGGCTTGGACTTTTGATTTTCTAGGCTGTGTGTAAACAACTAAAGGGATAATATTCGATGGCTAGAATATGTTAATATCATCAAAAAATCTAAACGTTACGCAGCCAGCAATGATTGCTTAACAAACAACATCCAAAATAATTTCTTTTTGTGAGAGCGAAGGAGATGGGATTTTTCTAGCACCGTTTGGTCTATACATTTATTTCTTTCTCTGTCATGGGTAGACACATGCATCCGTGTATAGAAGAATTTTTCCACAAAACATGAACCAAGAGGAACATGACTAAACAAATAGCAAAAGGTGTGCTAGCATTCCATCAAACAGTTGATACACAACATAAAAATGGTACAGAAATTAAAAGAACCTCACTTGTTGCCCCAACAAAAGCAAGCAAGAAGTAGAATCCAAAGAGGGTGAGCTTGGGTGCAGTTTTGGACTTTGTGATGTAATACAAGAAACCCAAATAAGGGAAGAGGGAGGCAGCAAAGAGCTGAGAGGCTATGCTTTGGGAATCAATGCTGGGTGCCCATGGATCTACAGGCAAAATCCCACATCTAATTCTGCTTGCTCTTGTTGCTTTCAAGGCTTTGCTTCTGAATTTTTTGATGATTTGAAGAGATTGGAGAATTGGGTATCCAAGAAATTGATTGGTTGTTGAAGATAAAGGAGGTTTGTGAGAGGAGTTTAATGGGATGCAGCAGCATGTAGCCATTGTTTTGGCTTTGAGGAAGGAAAAAAAGTAATAATTGAGGATTGCATTTTTTGCTGAATACTTTATCTCCAATGATTTTTTTATCCCTTTTCCCTTTTCCTTTTTTTACTTTTATAAAGTGCACTAATATTTAACGGATTTTTTTATCAAAATATAATGGTTAAGGATTAAAATTAGTAAAATAGGGTAATTTAAAATTTAATTATGAAAATATGACGGTTTGGGAACACGTAGACGTGGCCCCAAGACAACCGTCCCCTTAATCAAAAATAGGCGGGTTCTGAGAACCCGCTGCCACCACTAAAAAGTGGAGGGCATGTGAACCCGCCCTGACCCCATCCCACCCCACCCCACCCCCAGTGGCCCCAGTGGAGGGTGGGTTCCCCCAGTGGGAGGGCCCCCTCCCCTCAAGGGAGGGCTGGTTCCCAGAACCCGCCCCTTTAAAAAAATTTAAAAATTAAAATTTAAAAACAAAAAAAATTCAAAATTAATAAAAAATATTATTAAATAAAAAAATAATTTATTATTTAGGTGGACCCGAAATACCTAATTTGCAGTTTCCAGAACCCGCCCTTCAGTGTATGCCAGAGAGGGTGGTTCCAAAAATCTGCCCTCGAGCAAATATTTGATAAGATTGATAGATAAAGGCGGTTACTGTTTACATAAGATCGACAAACGTGAGGATAAGATCGACACATAAGGGTTGGTACTATTTATATTGAAGAAATCCAATGCCTGGATCATACTATAAATATGAATGAGTAACATTTCAGTAACGAAAGCAAAGCACACAAGTTTAGATTTCAAGTTTTGTCTCCTCGTGGAAGAATTAGAGAAGATACGAAGAATACAACTGCAATTGCAATGAAGTTTCTAAATGATTATTAAAGGGTGAAAGATATGAGGGTGGAATGACTCAAAGTTTCTAAGCGGTTACTAACGTAATTTCTTAATACTTGAAATCCATCCCATTGCCAATCTAAACCCACGACACTCGTTGGAGAGGACATTATAGTATGCCGCGGAAGCTCGAGAGAGGAAACATGCCCGACGTCTCTTCAAGGGGTGAGAGAGCGCGGCGAGTATTGAAGCGATAGTCTGGTCGCTCCCGAAATCTCGGTGTCGAACTGTCCAGTGTCCAACAAGTCATGAAATCATTTCTCGTGTAGGGGTCGTGACTGCCGGAATCGGCATGCCGGTGTTCCGTGACATCGAGGTGGACGTGAGCGAGGTCGAAGGCCTGAATGCGTCCCTCTGTTACTCTATGTGCACCGTCGTTTCGGAGAGTGGGGACGGCGGTTCGGCAGATATGGCCGGCCGTTTGAACACGAGCAAACGCGTCCACCATCGTTGTGAGCCTGTTGATCCGCGCAGAGAAGACGTCGACGATGTTGGGAGGTGAAGTGGAACCGCCCTCGCCTCCGTTGTGGAGGATGGGATGGCTTGTGCTTGGATCGTTGCGGTTATCGCTGGCCATTGAATCGAAAACGGAAGATCAACTTTCTCAGGTGGGAAAGCTGTTTCTCACAGACGGCGTCAACTGATGGAGATCGGAATCTCTCTCAGGTATTGTTCTCCATCGATCAAGTTGCCAGCAGGGCTGAATGGTTGAGATTTGATATGGGGGTTGAGCGTGTGCATCTCAATGGTTTTTGTTGACGCCGGGCTACCGATAAGGTTAGTCCTGAGGTAGGAAACCACCGTAGGACCCTCCGACAATCAAATAACTATCGAAGAATAATGATGCAGAGTAGCGGCATATTGGATTTAGTTCGAGTTATCTAAGTCGTCTGGAAGAGGGGGTTTATATAGCGGTTGCATGGAGCAAACCGATGCGAGATTCTCACCATTCGTTACGCCCATGCGTCACGTTTGCGTTGATGGCGGGATACACCCATTAATGGCGAGGTAGGCCCATTAATTGTGAGATACGCTAGCGTGAAATGCGGGACGTAAAGCGGCGGAGATCTCGCCGTGACGAGATACACGGAGCCATTTCGGGGGTGCCCTTGCTCCATGCTCCCAGCTGGATGGGGAAGCTGAGGAAGCTCAGCTCGGTGACAGTTCGAAGACGAGAAATGAGACTGAGAAAGCTCAGCTTGGTGACAGCTCGGAAACGAGCGAGGAGGCTGAGAACGCTCAGCCGTAGGATAGCTCGGAGGCGAGTTGTTGGCTGATTGCTAGACGAACTGGGAAAGTACTCCGGGGAGGTCTCCAAAAAGTCGAATACAATCTCGGAGACGAGGTGCCGAAGAATGCCACCAATGCATCGTACTTACTCCAACTCTGCAGCCTCCAGGAATCTAGCGGGCTTAAGCGGTTGACACGTCATCTGCTACGTGTCGCGATCTGGGGAATTCCCATTTGCGGGTATCATCACGTTCCAACTCAATTTCTAGACTATCTCTAGAATTTCTAGACTACTTCAAAAAGAACTTTAGAACTTGGACTTGTGATTTTCTAGGCTACCTGTAAACAACTAAAGGGATAATATTCGATAAGTAGAAAATGTTAATATCATCAAAAAATCTAAACGTTACGCAGCCAGCAACGACTCCTTAACAAACAACAACCAAAATAATTTCTTTTTGTGAGAGCGAAGGAGATGGGATTTTTCTAGCACCATTTGGTCTATACATTTATTTCTTTCTCTGTCACGGGTAGATACATGCATCCGTGTATAGAAGAATTTTTCCACAAAACATGAACCAAGAGGAACATGACTAAACAAATAGCAAAAGGTGTGCTGGCATTCCATCAAACAGTTGATACACAACATAAAAATGGTACAGAAATTAAAAGAACCTCACTTGTTGCCCCAACAAAAGCAAGCAAGAAGTAGAATCCAAAGAGGGTGAGCTTGGGTGCAGTTTTGGACTTTGTGATGTAATACAAGAAACCCAAATAAGGGAAGAGGGAGGAAGCAAAGAGCTGAGAGGCTATGCTTTGGGAATCAATGCTGGGTGCCCATGGATCTACAGGCAAAATCCCACATCTAATTCTGCTTGCTCTTGTTGCTTTCAAGGCTTTGCTTCTGAATGTTTTGATGATTTGAAGAGATTGGAGAATTGTGTATCCAAGAAATTGATTGGATGTGGTTGAAGATAGAGGAGGTTTGTGAGAGGAGTTTAATAGGATGCAGCAGCATGTAGCCATCGTTTTGGCTTTGAGGAAGCGGAAAAAAGCAATAATTGAGGATTGCATTTTTTTGCTGAATGCTTTATCTCCAATGATTTTTTTAAAATCACTTTTCCCTTTTTTTTAATTTTATAAAGTGCACTAATATTTAACCAAGTCCAATTGCACAGCGCAAAAAGCCCAAATTTTTATATATTAAAATAAAAGGTAAATTGTCAAAAAAAAAACCAATCACTTTTATTCGTTGTCAAAAACCAACCAGCCTCGACACTGTAGTCAAAATCCACATAAAAAAGTTTTTAGTTGTAAAAAAACCTCTTGTGATATTTAGTAGTTTCCTGTTATATCTAGTTTCCTGAGATATTTAAACAGTTATCTGTGGTATCTAAACCGTTTCCTGCGATATTTAAATAGTTTGTATGAATTGATTAGATATAACAAGCTATTATATAGATATTACAGGAAAAAATTCCAGAGGGGTTTTGATTACCGTAGGCTATTATATAAATATTACGGGAAAATTTTCCTCTAATATAGATATTACAGGAAAATTTTCCAGAGGGGTTTTGATTACCGCAGGCTATTATATAGATATTACAGGAAAAAATTCCAGAAGGGTTTGATTACCGTTTCCAGGGGCTTTTTGACCGTGGAAAAAATTGCTTTGGTTTTTTTTGGCAATTTACCCTAAAATAAAATATGGTTAAAAAGAAAATTTAGTAAAAGAAACAAAAATCAAAGTTATTACAAACAAATAGCTCAGGATCTAACTTTTGAAAAGAGAGCTAATATACTCAAATTTGGAGGAATTGGTTCACCACCAAAATCCTTAGCATAAAAAGACTTAGTTATCCTGATCGACGTATTAGAGATCACATCCTGATGGAGGTCCTTTTCAGATCTCCTTCAGATGTTGTCTTCCGTCGATCTCCCGGTGGATTCTGGAGGGGATCCCCTGTTGTGTGTGGGTCTCAATGGATGTAGAGGAAGTTTGGTGATTGGAAGAATTTGACGCCAAGTACCTGCAAAGAAGTCCCGGGGTGGTTGGATACCACCGAGGACCCTCCGACGGTCAAGTTAGTAATAGATCCGAGCAGCGTAACGGCTGAGTGGAGTGAAAATGGCTTACCAGGCCCTTCTGTGATGGGGGTTCATATAGTGGTGGAGGCATGCAGCAGCAGGCACGAAAATCTCGCCAGCAGTTACGCTCCCGACGTCACGCCCGCGTAGAGAGCGGATCGCCCATAAATGGGGATCGTGGAGGCGTGGAACGTGGGATGTTGATGGCGGAGAATCCGCGCATGGCGAGATTCGCGGAGCTGCAGTTACGCTTGTGAATGGCGGAACTGGTCGGAGGGCCGAGGAGGACAGCCTCAGCAAGGGGCTTGGGGACGAGCGAGAAGGCCGAGGAGACTTGGTTTGGCGGCAGCTCGGGACGAGCTGAAGGGCCGAGGAGGCCAATGAGCGGGGACCCCGAGGAGGGCTGGCTTGCGCTGGCCGAACGGGTACAGAGGTGGCATGGCCTGCCTTTGTGGGCCCTTTTTTTAGGGTTCTGGGACGTGCCTTTCGCCACGTGTCTTGATCTTGAGGGTCGCCGATATTGAGCATTATCATTAGCCCCCCACTCTTGTCCCGACCAGCTATCGGGTCGGGTCAGGAGTGGATAGCCGGGCCGTCCGGGGTGAGCTCCCTCCTAAGGTTTCGTCGGGACGCGTCCCCGGGCCGTGAGCTGTCTTTTCCGCTGTCGACTCAGGGCGAGACCTTTGCATTTAAGGAGGGTGCGCCGGTTCGTGTGTCTTGTTTTGAAGTGGCGGTCCACGTGTCGAGCGTCGGTTGGTTGACGTGACGTGTGTAGACCTGCGACGCCTGAAAAGGCACGGTCCAACATGGGAACGACAGGTGGAGAAATCTGAGCCGTTTGGACGCGGGGAGGCGTTTCGGCAGGAGAAGAAGGGTGCCGTTGGATGAGGTTGTTCGCGGCGATAAATAGGGGTGGGACCTGCTCCAAGGCCCCTAAACCTTCATCTCACCTTCCTTCTAAGCTTTGACTGCTCGGCGCTCCTCCTTTTTAGGGATACATAGTTCGTTCTCACTCTTTGGGTCGCTTATCCCAGGGGGAGGCCCGTGACGCGGGCGTTCCCCCGGCTGGCCGAGGTTCTACTACGAATGTTCTGTTGGTAGCAGGGTCTTCCGCCCCGTTGGCGGCTCTCGGGGGTTTTTCTGGTGGTGGTCAGAGGCGTCTGTGGTCACCCGAGCCCCAGACGGGAGATGGAGGAGGGGGCGAGGACGGGGTCCCCCTTAAGAGGAAAAGGACAATCTCCCGTGCATCGCCATCAATGGTCCCTGAAGGGATCCCCATGAAGGAGGGAGAGGCCGTCTTCATGGTTCCGTTCGGGCTATCTGTCACTACAGTCTTGCTCTCCGGGATGGAGGAGTCGGCAGGAGGGAGACTTTCGTGTGGTACCCTGAGGGCCCAAATGGAGGCCATAGCCCATGGGGCGGTCTAGGTACGAACCCTTTCACGCGTTGTCTTCGGCCTTCCTTCTTTGGCCCGAGTGACTTCCGGTTTCTCACCTGCTTCCTGTCAGGTCCTTCAACACTGCGCTATCGCCGCTCGTATGGAAGCTGAGGGGGCGTTCCATGCGCCGAGCCCGGTAGAGGCATTCCCTTCGGAGGTTGAGGCCCTGCGGCGTGACCTGCGCCTGGAGAGGGCCAGGGCCGATGTTCTGGCAGCCCGTGCAGAGTCTGCGGAGCTTGCCAATTCAGCGAATTAGGGCGTCCGCCATCACCTGAGTGCATCTCTCCGGGTCGCTGAGAGGAAGCTGGCGGATCTGGCTGACCGCTTCGCGGCCATGGAGAAGGAGAGAGATGCCAGCCGGAGGGATGCCGAGGCGGCGCTTTTGTCGGCTCGGACCGCTGAGGCCCGGGCCAAGAAAGCCGTGGCCGATTACAAGACATCAGAGCAGTTTTACGTCGAGCTCGGTGAGTATTCTGCCATCGCGTGGAATAAGACTCTGGATGCCGTGAAGGAGAAGCTTCCCGATTTCACCGACGGCGAGCTCCGTGCTCGGGTCCCGCTCCCGGTGGCAAGGCCTCCGGTCAACAACGACAGGGGGAATGAGGCGTGCCCCTGGTGGCGAAACCTCTGGTGGTGAAGTCCCCAGTGACGAGGGAGGCGAGGCGCAGGGGGGAGGGGTTTGCGACTTGGGCCTTTTTGATATTTCCTTGCCCCCCTTTTGTAAGCCTCCGGGCAGTTTGTTAGGCTGGGGAGCCAAGAATACACTCTGTAGAGACTGCCTTTTAGTAATAAAACTTTTTTCTTTCTTTGGTTTCTTTGATTTGCGCTTTTGTCTTCTATTCGCAATGAACACTTGTAAAATTTTTCTTCTTGCGCTGTTGGGTTTCCATGTCGGTCGGCTGTCTGCCTAGCGATCGCTCGTCAAGTTGATTCATGCGCTGCTGAGGAGAAGACGTCCCCATGCGTCTCCATGGCCCCGGATTCGAGGGGAGATCGCTCGAGACTTGGATAGACTTGATGCCCCTGGTTGGCAGCTCGGGCCGTCCGCGTGTGGTGGGCGGAGGGCTGTCCGCCTTATTTGGACCGAGCAGGGTAGCTGCCCGGTTGCCTCTTGCGAGGGCTTTTGATCCTTCGGGATGGGGACCGAGCAGGGTTACTGCCCAGTGCCTCTTGGCGAGGACTTTGATCCCTGTCGGTCGTGGTAGGAAGCTACCAGCCGGGGATAGCCGAGCAAGGGCTCGACTGCCTCTGGGAGGACTTTGGTCCTTGGCGCGGGAGGGGCTTTAGAAGCCTACCAAGGACCCTTGGCCGGGCAGGGTTACTTCCCGGTGCATCTTGGCGAGGGCTTTTGTCCTGAAGGATAGCCGAGCGAGGGATCCTCGGGCTCGACCGCCTCTGGGAGGGCTTTCTGATCCTGCGCGTTGCGGTAGAGAAGCTACCCGCCGGGACCGACCGGACAGGGACGACCAGGCGGTGGGGCCATGCAGTTGCCTCTTGTGAGGGCTTTTGATCCTTCAGGACGGGGACCGAGCAGGGTTACTGCCCAGCACCTCTTGGTGAGGGTTTTGATCCCTGTCGGTCATGGTAGGAAGCTACCAGCCGGGGATAGTTGAGCAAGGGCTCGACTGCCTCTGGGAGGACTTTGGTCCTTGGCGCGGGAGGGGCTGTAGAAGCCTACTAAGGACCCTTGGACGGGTAGGGTTACTGCCCGGTGCCTCTTGGCGAGGGCTTTTGTTCTGAAGGATAGCCGAGCGAGGGATCCTCGGGCTCGACTTCCTCTGGGAAGGCTTTCTGATCCCCAGCGTTGCGGCAGGGAAGCTGCCCGCTGGGGATGGCCGAGCGACGGTCGGGCTCGACTGCCTCTGGGAGGGCTTTCCGATCCCTGACGTTGCGGTAGGGAAGCTGCCCGCCAGGGATAACCGAGCAGGGTAGCTGCTGGACTGTCTCTAAAGAGGACTTTTTGGTCCTTAGCGTCGGGGGGCTATAGGAAGCCTGCTAAGGATAACCGGGTAGTGGGCTGCGCGGCCGCCTCTTGGCGAGGGCTTTGAATTGTAAAGACGGAACTCTACTCGGGTTGATTCGACATTTCTTTATTCGTATGGACAGGATTTTTAGAGAACGCTTTACATCATCTTTGTGAAAGGGAAAAGAAAGGGGGGTACACGCTCGCTGGCCTTGACCTCACCGGTATAGCTTGAGCTTCTCGGCGTTGTAAGGCCGCGGAAGCTTTCGTCCGTCCGCGTCTTGTAGGCGGTAGGCTCCGCCGGAGAGCGCCTCAGAGACGAGGAAGGGACCATCCCACTTTGGGGAGAACTTATGAAGCCCGCCTTTGTCGATGAACTCATTTCGCCATAGGACCAGATCCCCGGTCTTGAAGGAGCGGTGTTTGACCCGAGCATTGTAGTATCGGGCCGTCTGTTGTTGATAAGCGGTAGCTCTGATCTGAGCCCGGTCTCTCTTCTCCAACAAGATGTCCAGATTGGTCTATAGCGCGGAGGTATTTGTGTCATCGTCGAAGTGCTCGACCCAGTGATTGGGTAGCCCGATCTCCGCTGGGACCATCGCTTCGGTCTCGTAGAAGAGGCTGAAGGGGGTTTCCCCGGTGGGAGTCTTTTTTGACGTGCGCAGGGCCCATAAGACCCGGGGTAGTTCTTTGACCCAACTGCCTTGTCGCCCTTCTAGGAGGGTCCGGAGACCTCGGAGGATGTCCCGGTTAGCGACCTCGGCCTGCCCGCTGCATTGGGGATGCGCGACCGTGGCGAACTTCATGAGGATATGGTATTCTTTGCAGAAGTCCTTCACTTTTTCGTTCTCGAAGTTCGTCCCGTGGTCGGTGATGATATACCTCGGGATGCCAAACCGGAGTATCAGGTTGTTTTGCAGGAACTTGATGGTTATGGCGGCGTCCGGTTTCCTGATGGGGACGGCCTCGATCCACTTGGTGAAGTAGTCCACCGCGACGAGGACGTATTTGTGTCCGCCTGTTCCGATAGGGAACTGGCCGATCATATCTAATCCCCACTGGGCGAACGGCCATGGGGATGTTAGGGCAGTCAGCTCGATAGCCGGGAGACGGGGAATGTTGCCGTGGAGCTGGCAGCTCTTGCACCTCCTGACTAGCTTCAGGGCGTCCTCGTGCATAGTGGGCCAGTAGTACCCTTAAAGAAACGCCTTTTGGATCAAGTTTCGAACCCCCTGGTGTGCACCGCCCACCCCTTCATGGATTTCCCAAAGGACGTAGTTGGCTTCATGGGGGTCGACGCACCGGAGCAGGGGCTGAGTGAAGGCCTTCTTGTAGAGGTTCCTGTTGGGGTAAAAATTTACACCCCGGTTGACCAAGTCAAAATCAAAGTCAACCCCAAGCCAAGTGGGCCCAAGCCCAGATCCAGTGGGCCCCTGCCTGGGTCGAGCCCGAACATGAAGCGGCCGGCCTCCCACCACGCCAAGATAAAAAATTTGTAATAAACATTTTTGTTGTATTTCTTTTATTTTTATTTTATGGACAAATGTAAGAAGAATAGGCATAAAGCCAAATTTTTGTAAAGCCCATGGCTTATGTGCAAAAAGAAATGGCACATGAGCCATGGGATAGGCAAAATGCCATTTTGTGAAGCCCAAGGGGCTATGTGTAAAGTGTATAACCTATAAAGGCAAGATAATGAAAATATCTCACAACTTTTCTCTCTCCAAAAAAGTTTCAGATCTGAGATCTTTCTTCCTTCTTCAAGATTCCAAGACCTTCTCATTTCTTTTGAATTAAATCAAGAGTTTTACTCTTCCTTTTCTAAAAACAAAATAGTTTTTCACCACAAAACCCACAAAGGGGAACTTGGATCTGTCTTCAGATCCCCAAAAGGAGAGATTTTGAGATCTCATATCTATTAATCTTCAAGATCCAGCTAACAGAGGAGGAAGAAGAAGAACCCCTCTCACTTAACCCAAAAAAAAAAAAGAAAAGAAAAGAATACACTCAGGAGTTCAACTCCTCTCTGATTTCTCTTCAGAGAAATCTTTTTAGGCTAAAAGACTCTTTTTCTTGCCGGCGCTCAAGCGCAGAGCGCCCACGTGCCGACACGTGGCGCGCTTGCGCTCAAACGCAAGCGCTCGAGCGCAAGTCACCCCGGTGCCGACACGTGGCGCTCTTGCGCTCCAGCACAAGCGCTCGAGCGCAAGTCGCCCCGGTGCCGACACGTGGCGCGCTTGCGCTCCAGCGCAAGCACTCGAGCGCAAGTCGCCCCCGTGCCGACACGTGGCGCTCTTGTGCTTAAGCGCAAGCGCTCGAGCGCAAGTCGCCCATGTGCAGACACGTGGCGCACTTGCGCCCAAGCGCTCTGCGCTCGAGCGCAAAGCGCCCACGTGCCGACACGTGGCGCATTGCGCCCCAGCGCCCTGCGTCCGAGCGCAAAGCGCCCACGTGCCGACACGTGGCGCGTTGCGCTCCAGCGCTCTGCGCTCGAGCGCAAAGCGCCCACGTGCCGACACGTGGCGCGCTTGCGCTCAAGCGCTGGCCCCACGCATCTTTTGGATGTCTTTTTCCCTTTTTTTATATATATACATATGTATACAAATGTACACATACACATACTCCACGACACTGTCCCTGTTAGAAAAAAATTTCTAACGAGGCGCTGCCCCGCACCCCGCAAGGGGGCTGCTCGCCCCCTTGACCCCCAGCCCGCTATCCGGGTAGCGGGACCCCCGTAAAAACTCTGCGTGGCTCCCGATATATCCAAACCCCCCTTTCAAAACAAAACACACGTACACTGCACATTGAGTTCGCATGACCAGTTTAACCCGTCAATCGGAGGTTCCCTCGCTCCAAAGGCGAGGGGTAATTAACGGCAGCTTAGTTCGCGGCTGCCGGAGATTCGGATCCCCACAATCATTAAACCCCGGCCTCCCCTAGGCAGGGGGAATCTGTAGTACGCCTGACAAGCGCGCGTGTATTCCCATCTCAATGGGGTGACGAAAAACACCCTACTGATTCTAGCACGCCCGGTGGGACCCATCTCTCCTCCCATATTTCGGGTTAAACGTTCATGCGAACTCAATCAATATACATATCGATTGCCTATACTGAAGTGATATTCTTTTTTCCGTGCAGCAATCAACCTTCGACGACAATGTCTCCCCAGACGAATTCAGCTTCCAAAGTGACCCCGATTCCGTACGTGGTCAAGATCAACGCTCGTGTGGTTCTCCCTGCAAGCCTCAGTCGACAGTGGGAGGAACCGCCTCGCCAGTTTGGCTCCGTCGTCATCTACCCTGCCGGAAGCGCTCATCTGGCAGAAATCCCGGCGGAACAGGTGGCCAAGCCGGTCCCAAGGGGCAAGAGGCCGAATGTTGTGATTGCTAAGGCACCACAACCGAAACTTAATATGGTGTATGAACGACTTCCTGGTGCCCCAGCTGGGGGCAAGACTTCCGGTGCGAAGGGCAACATCAAACGTCGCGAACGAGCTCAGGCAGTGACTCCAACAAATACACAATCGATCGTATCTCCAAGGCCCTCCATCACCCGGTCTGCGGCGTCTTCCCAAAGAGCCGAAGTCTGCCAAGTGCTTAGAAAAGAAAAGTTAAGGCAGAAGTGGCTCAGGTATCGAGCCAACAAGAGGGCCAAGGCTTCGGCCAAATGGAATCGTGTGAAGTTCCAAGTGCAGGGTTGCCCCGCAACGACGACTGAGTCGGACGTAAGAATCGGCAATTCCTTCGAGCCTCTGAAGTGGGTTCAGAAAAACGCCATGACCGCCAAAGAGATGTGTCCCGGCCCCAACAGAAAAAGTATGACACTGTCTCTTCAAGAGTCTATCAAGCACTCTGTGCCGCACGAAAGCAGCGGGGCAAACCCAGAAAAGAAGCGCCAGCACCATTCAAGAAACTGGTTAGGCCAGCCGCCTTCAATCGACTACCAGCTACCGAAACAAGGGGGTCAAGACAGCGATCCATGAAATCAACTGCCAATGATAGAAAGACGGCCGGATATATCATCCATACGGTCTATATGGCGGGCGGGCGCCCCAGCGACAACCTTCGCAGCAAAAGCAAAGACGGGGCCACCACATCCCAAGCCCAATCTAGCCTGAATGTGGTTGCCGCTGCCCTGTAAGCCCGCGGGGGCGCCCCGGCCGTCGATCCGACGCCGGAAACGCGGAAAACAAAAACTTTGCGAACTTTGCAAAACGGCACCACCGCGGACTTTCTACCCGGATCGGGCCATTAACCTAGCTAGCTAGCAAATAGAAAAGAGTAGAGAAGCTATACCAAGCGATCCGTGTCCTTCGGTCTTCGTCTCCACTCCGATCTCCCGCGGAATCTCCGTCACCTCCTCGCTCGTCGGAAAGGGCACCACGTAGCCGGAATCTTTTACGGGCTCCCGCCTCTTAACCGAGGCAACTCGGGCGCGAAGTTGGCTAGCCGACGCGTCCAAGGCTTGCTATAGAATAGTGTAGTGAGTTGTCTCTTTAGGGTTTATGGAAGTTGCCTTGATGGAGGGATTTGAGGAGGAGAATGAATGAAGAAGAGAAGCTTGGGATTTTTCAAGCAACAAAGCATGAAATGAGATGAAGAATATATATCACATATATCAACCTCTCTCTCCCTCCAAACAAGTGGCCGGCCCCTTTAGATGATAGAATAGATTGGAGAGAGAAAAACAAGAAAGAATATATCAAAAGATAATACAAACCTCACAAATCAATCCTTTTTCACTCATCTCAAATGAAAAGCAAAGAGATGGACAAGAATGGAATAACATGATGATGCAAGTCTCATCAAAAGCAACATATGCAAGAAAGCCCCTCACAACATGTTAATTGCGAACTTGCAATTAACACTCTCCATCACAAAGCCCGGCCGAGAAGGAATGAAAGAAAACCGGCCGGAATGGAATGCAAACTGGCAACTACAGAAAACCGATCCCGTAATAAATTACAGGAAAACCCCACTACTGCAAATACATGCCCGCATTTGTATTCGCACTGAACACAAATGCAAAGAGACAAAACTACACTATCTAATACTAGAATCCGGCTTAAGCCAAAGCCGGCTAGTAAAAACCGTCCGATCACGATCCGTGCAATACCGCACGTATCTGATCGAACCCTGCCATATCTCCATACGGCCTCTACAGCGTTTCGCCCGAAACTTGAGTAACTGTCTGTGTGGTGGACTCTAAAGACTCGTCAATACTGTGGCTGTGGATTTAACCACTAGCACGTCAGAGGTATAAGCCAATACGTGACGGGCCACCAGGTATTGACCAAAAGGGACGTCGATGAGCGAACTCATCCTGATACCCTACTGAGCCTGTCAGTGACAATATCCGTACAGTCCGGTCCGTTCGTCTATGAGCATCGCATGGCGGGCCTAGGGGGTTGGTAAAAGTCAGACCCCCAAAAGCGGTACAAGTCGTGTCGGAGTGCAGCCCAGAACACCCTGAGATACTACTGGAATACCTACCAGCAAATCTCCTGCCTTGGCCAAGGACTTTTCATGTTCTGGCTCTCCTAGACACAGCACGACCTCACCCCCAATACCGGGAGAGACGAACCCCTGCAGATCCGCTCACTGTCTCCATGTGGCTCGGGACTGTACCCAACTAAAACCTGTTTGCACGACTCCTTTGAGCCGTGGTAGGGTAGTAATCAAAGTACAGTGGGAACTCACACGAGACAAATGACGATCCCAGGTCGATGAACTAACCTGTACACATGTCACCTGGGAACTGCTATCTGACGTCTGGTATATCCCAACTAGCAGGTTCCCGGCGAGTCCTGTCCGGTGTACTCATAACCCAATGAGCACCTGTATACATCTTAGGTGAACCAACTGACACCAGCGGCTTGTGAGACCGGCCACCGCCCCTCGTCGGGGTCTCGACTGTATACACTAGTCTACTGTGGAGAATCGATGCCCTGTCTCGAATCTCCCACGACTAGGGACCTTTTAAGGATGTGCTTGTAGACCCCCAGCTCCCACTTATATGATCGCCCTCATACTGCTGGAAGTCAAGCAAGAATCCTAGGGGCTTTATCAATGTGTAATAGCGACTCGTCAGGTCACCTAAAGCAGTACACGATGATAAAGATAAACCAGATAGCATACTATCATCTCGAGTAAGACTGTCCTATCGGGATAGGTCCTCCCCTCAATCATTGCAATCACGTGCCTGTGACCCAATAATTGACTCTGAGGGCACTATCTCCAACAATCTCCCACTTGCACTCAAGGCTAATTATTGCGATGTCGCATACTCACAGCCCGTGTGATACCGAACACCCAACTCCTCTACTAGTCAGTCTCACAAAGCTCGTTTGCGAGACTATTGCGATCGAGGAATAGCCTCAGTGAGTGGATCCGCTTTGATGTTTCTTTCTATGTCTCTCTATATCTCATGTTCGCGGAGAAAACTATCTCCCGAAATGAGCAATACCTGTCTTAGAACGTCTGGATGTCTGATGGGACCTAGCTCATAAATGAACTCCAAATCCAAACTTCTTAGACTGTATCGTCAACTGAACTTAATCAGTATCCTGCGCCATACCTTCCCTCAGTATCCACTTGGACCAACTGTCCAAAATACTGCCCCTCGTCAGAGGGAAAACTATAACTCTGACAGCCATTCTGCCATCCAGGTCACCTTGGAAGCCTGGAATAATAACCGTCTCGTAAAGGAGGCTGCCGTTATCAATTCCCTAGAACATCAACTTATGTTCTAAAACTGCTTCCGACTGTTTCTCCAGGATTGGATCAATATCAACTTATTGCACCTACTGCAAGAACAACATCTGGTGTGGTACTTGACATCTCATGATTGACTCAATTGCCTAAGCAAGTGATCTGTCAATCATGGGTATCCCTCTCCCCTTTAGTCTGTAAGACACCTTTAGAGAGGGTGACTCCATTACCTGCAGGTACACTACCGTGCCAGGAGTCGTCCATTCTAAATACTCATAGAATGCGGTCAAAGTACCCAGATTGGGAAACCACCCAAATCTAGATCTAAAACCATAGATCTAGTAACCAGAATGTCTGATATCATATCCAAGTCCTATATGGAGAAACCACTGTGTGACGACCAAAGTATAACCGATCGTAGTATAGGAATATCACTTCCTACTCTGTGTATGTCATCAAATACCAGGACATCACACCCTACTACCTTCTCAACAGATCCATCCCCTATTCTGATGAAGTCAAACCTATGACTGTCACATCAGAAATAGATGATCTATCTCCGCTATATCTGCTTTAGTCTATAAATAGACATAAGCCTGATATCCACCAATGCTTCCGCTGCTCCCACTGACTACGACAACCCTCTGGCAGAGTCATATAGACGTGCACTTCTAAAGCCAGTTTAGAACGACGCTATACTCATCCTCCCGCCGGGTCTCGCAACCTGGAACAACAGCAATGGCAAGTCTGGGTAAACAAGAACCTCCCTGCCACCGTCCTTGAGCATACCGAAGTACCTCTCGGGTGCCTGAGGTTACCCACCTTATCTGCGGAGTGGCCAATGGAATGTCAAACCAGATTGAATCTTTAGGTTCTCATCAAATCTTCAGTAATCGTTTGTGGTTCTGGAATCACTTCCAGTTCTACCATACTCCCACTTCTATTTTTCTGAAAAAATCATTTTTGATAAAACTGTGGCGAGTCAAGAACAATATCACTATTGATCTTCCAGATGGTAGAAAGTCAACCCTCGTCATAGCCCAGGTCAACCCACAAACAGCCACTACTGAAACGTGCCTTGAGTTGTCCAGAGTCTGGTTTTAAGCATAAGCCGGACAACTCCCCGTATCTTAACAATGTCAAGATATGAACTGTTCTATATCCAAGAAACAGAGGCACTGATTTAATTGAACCAGATTCAAATCATGCAGCTGTCTCCAGTGCATGTCAACTAAATGGAAGAGAGGCCGATCAGCGTTACTCAACTTAGGAGTACTTCCAATTATGAGTAACCTGAAAGAGAAGCTAGTTCTCTTAATCATTACTACCAACTGAATACCATACACAAGTATCTACATCTTCGATCACCTTGAAGAATCCCGATACTTGCAACACCTGGTTCTCTACTTTACTTTTATACCTATAACTCCTCAAAACTTAGACCCTGTGTTTCTACGAAACACATGTCTAAGAACTAGAGAAGTTAAAAGTAAACAGAATATAGTACGAGGACCAACCCTCTGTCCTAATGGACACTGGACAATATACAATACTCTGTATAAGTCCACTGAGTCCGGTGACTCATTCACTGTGTGTCGTAGGTTGAAAACTGTACTTTTGGTTAAGAAGAATTACACCGTTGTTCAATGCTCCTTACCTAACCATCCACTGGTATAGGTAAATGTCATAGACATAATTTCAAAAAAATATGTCTCACTCTATAAAAATAGACGTACAGATATATCAATTTGAAATTGGTGCACAACAACGGATATTCAAAACCAAATATTTGCCGACCGGCAAACAACCCAGGTGACTTCCTCAAATATCACCAATTACAACGAATCCTGATATAATGAGGATGGTCACCTAATTCCCAATAACTTACTCCTCTTCATCATCTGTAAAACCATACAGATGTGAGACTCATACCTGGTAAATACATACCCTGGAGTAAGTATCTAATCGAGAAATCAGTTTTCTTTTAACAGTACACATTGAAACTGAAACATTGAAATGTTTCGATGGGGTATGCTGGTATTCCTAGTAATGCCTCTTCCATTAACCAGATTCACAACTATAACCGTATAATTCTTTGCCATCTTTCCAAATCCCTTTACATGTCTTTAGTCATTACCTTCTGTACACCCCTTTAGGCCAAATGGTTTTCTTCCTTCCCTACCGTTCGGCACCAGCCTATGGTTTGGAAGAAGACTATCCAAAAAGCATAATGGGTGTACTGTCCTAGTCCTAGGAGCACTCGCAATGCGAGAGAAGGTAAGGATAAAAGACAACCGAATGTACTTAATTCATAGGTGATTTAGGATTGACAAAGAAGTACATGGTTTGGTCGTGAATAGCAGTCGCAATTTACTTTGCCCTCTTACTAATCCCTTGCTTTGTCTGAACTTAATACCTTCTGTACACCATTTAGGCTAATTGGCTTTCTTCATTCCCAACCGGTCGGCACCAGCCTAGGGTCTGGAAGAAGACTGTCCAATTTGCGTAATAGGTGTACTACTCCTAAACCAAGGAGTACTCGCAACCTGAGAGAAGGAAAAAGGTAAAGACAACTGAATAGTCCTATTCGTTTTCTCCAGAACCGGAAACCATCCTCGAAGTCCTTCGAGTTCGTATATAACCATACGATGGTTTTGTCCAATGGAAGTGGACGTTCGTAGTAATACGGGGTGTCCCGGAGAAAAGGGTAAAAGTAGGAGTGGCAAAGAGGTTTGCAACTCTGACAATCCAAAAGTCAGTGTTAAGAAGGTTCGGTCAACTTTGTCACTGAGTCATAGTCTAGGGTCGGGTCAATGGTCGCTGCCAGAGAGAGAGAAAAGAAACACTCAGCGTGCACTCTAACCTAAATCAGAATGGTTACCAATTTATCTAATCTGGAAACCTCCCACTGTAACGTCAAATTCTTCCCCAAACCTGAAAGAAGAATTAGCCGGGATCACCCGAGGAGTAAACCAACTCATCAGTGGGAATCGGGATCCAACTCTCATCGCATGATAACGTGACGGAATCCGCTCACGTTATCACACTCCAGAAGGTATGCGCATATCTGGCAAGTTTCAGTACTTTTGAAACTCCCGATGTGGATTTTTACCCCATGCTCTTATGACCTTGGCGTGAGGTCAAAATATCATAAGTCACATGTCAAGTTCTACCCGTCATTATCCTGGTTAATTTGAACCCACCCGTACATACCCTTGACGTAGGCCAAAATAGTAGTACGACTGTCCCAAACCAACGCATCTATCTATGCAACAGATAAATACCCGGCAGCTACCAAACACTATGCCTTGGCGTGAGGTCAAAATACATAGCTTGAATACTACCAAATATTTAACTGAAATGACGGAGGGCTACGAATGGTTTCTGGCGAAAACCTTTAACGTAATGAACTTGATATCGTTGAAGGAACTGATAGCTTTTGAAAAATATAGTGACGAAAACCTTTGCTAAAGAGGTCACTCCCGGTGAAGGGATCTCGGCTCTTTCCCCGTAGAATGAGGTGCAGGATATTCCAACTGAATACCACGGTGCAAAGCAAAAGTAATCGGCTATAGTGAAGTTACTGCCCTGACGCAAACTTCTGTCCAAGGGGTCACTCCCGGTGAAGGGATCTCGGCCCTTGCCTCGTCGACTGAGGAGCAGGATATTCCAAATGAATACCTCTGTGCAAAACAAAAGAGAACGCCCTTGCAATAACAGCTTTTTGAAAAAGTGTTCCAACAACATCAGAATAGGTTTGTTTAACTTGCATTGATCCGAATCAATGCAGTCCCATCAATTGATCACACCAAAAAGAACGAAAATATACTGATGTACGTATATGCCATCCGCATTCGCCACTGGGTCCCGTCATCACTCGTTAGGTTAGCTAACTAACGACAGAGCGGGGACTGGACTAGCGCGGATGAAAAACATATACAACATCTACTAATATATAGTATTCGCTCAAGGCGTGATAAAAAGCAACACAGATATGTATAGCAACAAAGATCAATACTGATATCTGGGATCCCCGGGTTTCACAGAGCCGCTGAAACCCGACGTTCCCTTGGTCGTGTGGATAGCCTGTGCAATGAAATCCTAGACCCCTACGGGCGCGGCAAGTCACCCGCCAAAACCTGAAGCGAGGCAGCCCCCTTCAACGACGTGAATGGACCACCCAGCACTTCACGGAATCCGGTAACTTGGGCACCCCTCCTGGGTCAACCCTGTACCCCCTACGAGTGCGGCGAATAGCCCGCCAATTCTAGAGTGAAGCCCCCTCCGTCTCAATGCCATGAGATGCGGGCTTGTTGCCCTCCAGAACCCGGCTACCCATGCACCCCTCCGCGGGGTAATCCTAGTACAGAAAGTAAAATATACATACAACGGGTACATCGACCGCAACCAGGTCGTGCCCCAAAATAATAAAACAAACTGGCAGTGACGGCAGTCCACATGTCGGACGCTCGTCCCGCAATATCAAATGTACATAATAAAACAGAACTGTACTACCACTGCAACCAGGCTATCCCCCACGACCGATCCGCAACAACACAGTACAATCACAGAACATCAACGTGAAAATCACGTTCGCAAATCCGTCTAACCGGGCTATAGCAGTTAGACGGGATTTACCGATCAAATGACATTCACGGTCGCAGATATAATGTAAAAACTGTGAACTAGCATGTTTAAAATATCCGATCGAACAAATTTATCAAAGTGGGCCCCCAAAAAGAACTGTAGCACTTACAGAAAACCTGGGCCCAAATAAAATATCCCAAAAGCCCTACTTCTATACCACAAGCTTACTGGGAAAATTTGGTGCCACAATTCCTCTTATCCGCCGCGCAAGCGCGGCCAAACCAGGGTTTTGGCCGCGCTTCCGCGGTGGAACTGAGGAATTGGTGGATCGTATTTTCCCAGATTTCTTATAATTGCTTGTACATGCCTCTGCAACAACCTGAAAAATTTTAGGAGCTCAAAAAATTTCAACAGAGAACACATGTGCACAAAAATACGGTTTTTGGGGATTTTGTTCGATCGGGTTCTAAACGCGCTAGAGCATGCTAGGAAAGGTTAATGGCGTGGCTCTGATACCAATGTAAGCCCGCGGGGGCGCCCCGGCCGTCGATCCGACGCCGGAAACGCGGAAAACAAAAACTTTGCGAACTTTGCAAAACGGCACCGCCGCGGACTTTCTACCCGGATCGGGCCATTAACCTAGCTAGCTAGCAAATAGAAAAGAGTAGAGAAGCTATACCAAGCGATCCGTGTCCTTCGGTCTTCGTCTCCACTCCGATCTCCCGCGGAATCTCCGTCACCTCCTCGCTCGTCGGAAAGGGCACCACGTAGCCGGAATCTTTTACGGGCTCCCGCCTCTTAACCGAGGCAACTCGGGCGCGAAGTTGGCTAGCCGACGCGTCCAAGGCTTGCTATAGAATAGTGTAGTGAGTTGTCTCTTTAGGGTTTATGGAAGTTGCCTTGATGGAGGGATTTGAGGAGGAGAATGAATGAAGAAGAGAAGCTTGGGATTTTTCAAGCAACAAAGCATGAAATGAGATGAAGAATATATATCACATATATCAACCTCTCTCTCCCTCCAAACAAGTGGCCGGCCCCTTTAGATGATAGAATAGATTGGAGAGAGAAAAACAAGAAAGAATATATCAAAAGATAATACAAACCTCACAAATCAATCCTTTTTCACTCATCTCAAATGAAAAGCAAAGAGATGGACAAGAATGGAATAACATGATGATGCAAGTCTCATCAAAAGCAACATATGCAAGAAAGCCCCTCACAACATGTTAATTGCGAACTTGCAATTAACACTCTCCATCACAAAGCCCGGCCGAGAAGGAATGAAAGAAAACCGGCCGGAATGGAATGCAAACTGGCAACTACAGAAAACCGATCCCGTAATAAATTACAGGAAAACCCCACTACTACAAATACATGCCCGCATTTGTATTCGCACTGAACACAAATGCAAAGAGACAAAACTACACTATCTAATACTAGAATCCGGCTTAAGCCAAAGCCGGCTAGTAAAAACTGTCCGATCACGATCCGTGCAATACCGCACGTATCTGATCGAACCCTGCCATATCTCCATACGGCCTCTACAGCGTTTCGCCCGAAACTTGAGTAACTGTCTGTGTGGTGGACTCTAAAGACTCGTCAATACTGTGGCTGTGGATTTAACCACTAGCACGTCAGAGGTATAAGCCAATACGTGACGGGCCACCAGGTATTGACCAAAAGGGACGTCGATGAGCGAACTCATCCTGATACCCTACTGAGCCTGTCAGTGACAATATCCGTACAGTCCGGTCCGTTCGTCTATGAGCATCGCATGGCGGGCCTAGGGGGTTGGTAAAAGTCAGACCCCCAAAAGCGGTACAAGTCGTGTCGGAGTGCAGCCCAGAACACCCTGAGATACTACTGGAATACCTACCAGCAAATCTCCTGCCTTGGCCAAGGACTTTTCATGTTCTGGCTCTCCTAGACACAGCACGACCTCACCCCCAATACCGGGAGAGACGAACCCCTGCAGATCCGCTCACTGTCTCCATGTGGCTCGGGACTGTACCCAACTAAAACCTGTTTGCACGACTCCTTTGAGCCGTGGTAGGGTAGTAATCAAAGTACAGTGGGAACTCACACGAGACAAATGACGATCCCAGGTCGATGAACTAACCTGTACACATGTCACCTGGGAACTGCTATCTGACGTCTGGTATATCCCAACTAGCAGGTTCCCGGCGAGTCCTGTCCGGTGTACTCATAACCCAATGAGCACCTGTATACATCTTAGGTGAACCAACTGACACCAGCGGCTTGTGAGACCGGCCACCGCCCCTCGTCGGGGTCTCGACTGTATACACTAGTCTACTGTGGAGAATCGATGCCCTGTCTCGAATCTCCCACGACTAGGGACCTTTTAAGGATGTGCTTGTAGACCCCCAGCTCCCACTTATATGATCGCCCTCATACTGCTGGAAGTCAAGCAAGAATCCTAGGGGCTTTATCAATGTGTAATAGCGACTCGTCAGGTCACCTAAAGCAGTACACGATGATAAAGATAAACCAGATAGCATACTATCATCTCGAGTAAGACTGTCCTATCGGGATAGGTCCTCCCCTCAATCATTGCAATCACGTGCCTGTGACCCAATAATTGACTCTGAGGGCACTATCTCCAACATGCCCAAGAACAGCCGCCCCCGCTGGATGAAGAAAACCCTCTCGATGAGGATGATAGGCAGAAAGACCCCTTGGTCCATGCAGAATCAAGCTCGGACAGCGAGGAAGAGCCGACTTTCCGCCCCAGGACTGCGGAGCAAGAGCTGCTTCAAGAGCTTTGAAAACAGCTCAGGAGCAAAGATAAAAAGATGGCCAGGCTCTATTCAAAGATTGACGACTTAACGAACGTGGTGATGCAGCTTACGGCTCAAATTGCTCGAGCGCCTCCCAATCAAGCACAAGTCGCTACTAATCAGCCGGGTGATGACAATCCGAGGCAGCCAATCCCTGTTCCTTCGGGTCCAAGACTGGTCGAGCCACATGAAAGCCGGCCACACTCCGCTTCTGGGAACGCCTTGGCCCCAGATAGCACTATCCCGCTAACACAAGATCGGATAATGGATTTGGTCACCAGCAAGGTTAAAACATTGGTGGCCGAAGCTGAAGCTCAGAAAGAAATCGGCAGTAGTGGGCGGCCATATCCCGCGCAGTACGATCTGATTGAGTTTCCAAGCGGCTACGTCATTCCTAAGTTCGAAAGATTTGATGGAACGGGGAATGCAAATCAGCACGTCGCCCACTTCAAAGCATTGTGCGGAAATACAGGGGGCAATGATGCGCTCCTTCTTCGTCAGTTTGTGTCAGGCGTCGCCTTCGACTGGTATGCGAGTATACCGGACGGGTCCGTCATTACCTTTGCCCAAATGGAGTCCCTGTTTCGGCAAAGGTTCATGAGTGTCAGTGATAAAATCTCCATTGCCGACCTTGTGAGGACCAAGCCGGGGAAGAATGAAAGCAACACCGGCTTTATCGCCCGATGGCGTAATCTTACAGTCAAGTGTGAACCGCCGCTGGAGCAGGACCAGTCCGTCAGCCTTCTCATTGGGAACCTCAGCAATTGGATGGTCCCATTCTTGTATACAGCGGGCCTCAAGACATTTCAGGAGCTAACCAAGAAAGTCCAAATGCTGGAACGCTCAAAGCAAGAGTCCCCGCCGGACTCTCAGAGAGACAAAACTTGGAAAAGCAAGAGGGACGACAGCCGTAGAAGCGGGAGTTCCAGCAGTACCAATGTCTTCAATGCGTCCGACAATGAAGAAAAGCGAAGGGCGGGCGAATCCAAAACCAACCGGTCTCAAAAGCCATTGCTGGGAGGAGATGGGCCTTCCCTAGAGGAGAAGAAGAACAAGGTTTACTCTTTCAGAAGGGACAAGGTCCGTAAGATATTTAAAGATGCCTTGAACAACGGCCTACAATTGCCGGAGTCGAAAAGACCCCAAGAAGCAAAGATGACCGACAATCCTCTGTATTGCCCGTACCACCGAGTAGTGAGCCATGCGATCGAGGATTGCTATATCTTCAAAGACTGGGTCGAGAAGCAGTACAAGGCTGGAGAGATCGAGCTGTCCAAAAGTGTGTTGGTGAACAATCAAGTTGCAACCACCAACTTTATACAGACAGAAGTTGAAGCCTACTGGGAGCAGACAGCCGAACCCGCTGCCCTGAGAAATGAAACGGACTCATCACGGCCTCCGTGGAGTACGCACATATCTAATAAGACGAAGAAGATGATAAAGCTACTTCGGAAAGAACCCAGGTCGGAATGGGAAGGGCAGAAGAAGCCTACCAGTCCAGCTGCCAATGCGGCTCCATCAGGCTCAAAATCCAAAAAGCTCAAGAAGAAGAAAAGTGCAGCTCGGTGCGAAAAAGAGTCTGCAGGAAGATCGACCATTCAAAAATATATCGATTCCCTCAAAGAATATGAACAAAAGGAAAGAACATTGATTCAATTGAAGGAGTTCTTCCCTGTACAAGCGGGTGAAATTCTGGAGGAGTTAGAAGAAGACTCCAATGAAGAGATCCCAGTGGTGACCTGCTACGCCATCCATCTTGGCAGCGACTCCGAGGATGAGCTCTGTTTTCCCGAAGAAGACGAGGAGCTCACTTCAAAGGCCAATCAAATCCAGCTCAGAAGCGGCAGGGCTCTACCGCAAAATCAGGGCAACGCCCCAAAAAGGAAGGAAAAACAAGTCGCTAATGAAGAAGATGGCAGAGAACTGGCTGATGAAAACATAAGTCCTTCCTCAGTGGACTATAATGTCTTGGCACATCTTCGAAAGCTTCCGTCCCTCCTGAGCATCTACGACGCTTTGGTCCTATCTAAGGAGCTTAGAGATGTTCTCATTCACGCTCTACAAAACTCCGAGCGGTATCAGGCTCACTTTGCGGAAATTAATATGAAAGAAGCCCAGCATGCTTTGCATGCCGCCGCAGTCACATTTAAGGATGAAGACTTGCTACTGGGAACGGCTGAGCATAATCGGCCACTTTATGTGACCGGGTACAGCGACGGAGATCGGATTAATCGCATATTGATTGATCCGGGGTCTTCAGTGAACATCATGAACTTGCGGACGCTGAAGAGTTTGTCAATGGACGTCCGACACCTGTCAAGGGAAAGGATTGTCATTCAAGGCTTCAACCAAAATTGCCAGCAAGTTCTGGGGTCCATAGCTCTGCCAATCAAATTCGGGGATCTGCAAACTGAAGCTAAGATATACGTGATCGACGCCGACACGTCTTATAAGATTCTCTTGGGGCGGCCGTGGCTCCACGATTACGGCATCATTCCGTCAACTCTCCATCAATGCATGAAGTATACTAAAAATGGCGAAGAAAGACGCATTGACGGAGACATCCAGCCGTTCGGTGTGCATGAAGTCCGATATGAAGATTCTCGGTACTTTATGAACCACCAAAATGCTAAGCCATAACTGACTGAGAATAGACCGGCCCCAAGACTCAAAAGCAAATCTGCGCCGGCTGTCACTTTCAAAAGCAAAAATACCCAAGTGCGCCCACATTTCGGTAGCGACACTGATGAGTCCGACGCTGGAAGCCCGTCCTCCCGCAAAACTCGCCCTCATTTCGGCAGCGATACGGACGAATCTGTTACTGAAGGCCCATCTAGCAGCAAAGCCCGCCCTCATCTTGGCAGTGACACTGAAGAGTCAGAAGAAGAGGACCTGCCGTGCAACAGGTGTGCAGATTGGCCCCCCATGCAGCAAGCGAAACTACGAGAGACCTTCGAAGTCGCAGAAGGGTCCCTAGCCGTCACAAGGGTACCAGAGCAAATGTGCAAAGAGCTCGATGCGTTGTCAGTCTCCACCGTAGACCAGCTGAAAACTTTCTACGTTCCTGGGAGGAAAAGTGGACAGAAGGGCATCCTGTTTTACGGGTCAAACCCCGTTGTGCATCCGGACGATTTGTCTGTCGCATGCCTTCCATACGAAAGAGGCATAAGGGCCGTCCTCAATCCCAGATACTATGCGCCCGAGATGCGGGAATACTTCAAAAAGTGCGGATGCCGGTTATATCAAACGGAGTCCGAAGCAAAGTTTTACGAAGGGCTATGGTATCCTCCCCAGGTCCGAGCACTCATCGATGGACGAATTCCAGATAGACGGGGCATAGGCTACATTCAACCTGATTCCAAAGCGTGCTACATGATCCATGTTGGTGAGGCCAGCGAAAGATCAAATGATGATGACGAGATAGCCGAGCCAGAAGAAGCTCCTCAAGAGCTCGAAGATGGTGGACAAGCAACCTTTGACGAGCTAACCGAGATTGACTTGGGAACGCCCGATAATCCAAGGCCGACCTACATCAGCTCACTCTTGTTGGAGGAAATGAAAGAGCAGATAATTGCCCTGCTGCGTGAGTTCGTCGACTGCTTCGCGTGGACGTACAAAGAAATGCCTGGCCTTTCCCCTGAGGTAGCCGTGCATAAGCTGGCTATATCTCCTGATGCTAAGCCAGTCAAACAAGCTCCTCGAAGAATGAGAAGGGAGTTGGAAGAAAAGGTCATCGACGAAACCAAGAAACTCATCGATGCCGGCTTCATCAGGGAAGAGAAATATACAGACTGGATCGCATGCATAGTCCCAGTGAAGAAGAAAAATGGGCAGATCCGAGTTTGTGTCGATTTCAGGGACCTCAACAAGGCATGTCCTAAAGACGACTTCCCGCTACCGATCATGGAAATGATGGTCGATGACACCTCAAATTACGAACTGTTCACCTTTATGGATGGCTCGTCTGGATATAATCAGATCAAGATGTCGCCTGAGGATGAGAAGCGCACAGCATTTCGAACCCCGATCGGAATATATTGCTACAAGGTGATGCCGTTCGGATTGAAGAATGCAGGTGCTACATATCAAAGGGCAATGACCAATATCTTCGATGACTTAATTCATAAAGTCGTCGAATGTTATGTTGATGATCTGGTCGTTAAGACTAAAACCAAGGCCGATCATATCCAGGATCTTAGGACCGTTCTCACCAGACTGAGGGAATTTGACCTGAAGATGAATCCTCTGAAATGCGCTTTTGGCGTGTCATCGGGAAAATTCCTGGGCTTCATAGTCCGACATCGAGGGATCGAAGTTGACCCATCAAAGATAAAGGCCATCATAGAGATGCCCCCTCCGAAGAGTCTGACGCAGCTAAGATCTTTTCAAGGCAAGCTTGCTTATATACGGAGGTTTATCTCAAATTTATCGGGGAGATGTAGGCCCTTCTCAAAGCTCATGAAGAAAGGAGCTCTTTTTATCTGGGATGCCGAATGTCAAGCAGCGTTCGAAAGCATCAAACAATACTTGTTTCACCCTCCAGTGCTGGCCGCCCCCATTCCAAATAAACCGTTGATTCTCTATACTGCCGCGCTAGATAAGTCACTCGGTGCGCTCCTTGCCCAGAATAACGAGGAGGGAAAAGAAAATGCCCTCTACTACCTCAGTCGAACTCTAGTCGGGACGGAACACAACTACTCCCCAATCGAAAAACAATGCCTGGCTCTGATATTTGCTGTGAAGAAGCTGAGGCACTATCCGCTCGCTCATCGGGTTATGCTGATCTCCAAGGTCGACCCGCTCAAACACTTGATGACCAGAGCGAGCCTAGCCGGCAGAATGGCAAGATGGGCTGTTATGCTACTTGAGTTTGACATAGTTTACACTCCTCAAAAAGCAGTAAAAGGGCAAGCTCTTGCAGACTTTCTCGCTGATCATCCCATACCGGAAGGGTCGCCGCTAAATTGTGAGTTACCCGATGAACAAGTGCTGCACCTCGAGGAAGATGAGCCATGTTGGGAGCTTTACTTCGATGGAGCCTCGTCAATAAGGACCTCCAGTAAATCAAGCGTCCCGGAGATAAAAGAAGGGATAGGATTGGTGTTCATCACACCATCAATGGGAACCCTACGGCGTTCTTTTGCTCTCACCGAGCCTCGGACAAATAATGAAGCTGAGTATGAAGCTCTGATAGCTGGTTTGGAGCTCGCCATAGAAATGGAAATCCGTCGGCTACGAGTTTATGGTGACTCCCAGCTCGTCGTCAACCAAGTAAGCGGCGATTATAAGATATACAAACCCGAATTAGCTCGGTACAGAGGCCGAGTAGTGGAACTCATGAAACGGTTCACTCATATTGAACTAACGAGAGTCCTTAGAGCGTTGAACGGAAAAGCCGACATATCGCTCTCCTAGCCAAGGAGCTGGCTGATCCTGACATGGACGAAATTCTGATCACAGTCAGGAGCCGACAAATTCTACCCCCAGTCTCTCTACGAGAAGAGGAAAGCGAGGAACAGAAGAGCAGTCCCGCCGAAGAAGCTTCAATCATCCAAGACGAGCCCGATTGGAGAGAACCCTTCATAGAGTACCTCCGATATGACAAGCTGCCCGAAGAAAAATCTGCGAGGATTCAGCTGAAGAAAAGAGCTCTCCGATACGTGTTTGTAAATGACACGTTATACCGCAGGTCATATGACCAACTCTGGCTCAGGTGTCTGTCATTGGCCGAAGCCCAAAAGGTCATGAAAGATGTTCACTCGGGCGTTTGCGGTGCTCACCAATCTGGCCCCAAGATGCGACTTCCAATCAAACGGCTTGGGTATTACTGGCCCACCATGATACGGGATTGCGGAGAGCATGCAAAGAAATGTTATATCTGCCAAATTCACGGTGATTTTATTCACAAGCATCCCAATCCATTGCATCCTACGGTGGCGTCGTGGCCCTTCGAAGTCTGGGGCATCGACATTGTTGGCCCAATTGATCATCCATCATCCAAAGGCCATCGGTTTATACTGGCCGCCATAGACTACTTCTCCAGATGGGCTGAAGCTGTCCCGCTAAAAGAATTCAAGACAAAAGATATTCTGACATTCTTCCAGCATAATATTCTATACCGCTTCGGTATACCAAGAAGAATCATTTCTGATAACGGGCCTTCTTTCAAGAGCTTCAATGTCTCAAGGTTCGCTACTCAGCACAAGATAGACTGGAGATATTCCTCCATCTATAATCCAAGAGCCAATGGGCTAGCCGAAGCCTTCAATAAGACTCTATACAAGCTCCTGAGGAAAAATGCTTCAGCCAACAAGAGAGACTGGAATCTCAAGCTTCAAGAGGCATTGTGGGCATATCGTACCACGCACCGTACTCCAACTCAGTCCACTCCATACTCATTGCTCTTCGGAGTGGAGGCGGTCCTCCCTCTCGAAGTCGAAGTTCCAAGCTTAAGAATGGCCGTTCAGCACGAGTTGACGGAGGAGGAAAACGTGCTTCTTCGACTTGAAGAGCTCGATGCCCTCGAAGAAAAGAGGCTCGCGGTACAGCAAAATCTGGAGCTATACCGAGCCCAAATGTCACGGGCCTATGACAAGATAACCCGTCTCCGCGCTTTCAAGAAAGGTGAATTGGTGTTGGTCCTCAAAAGACCGATTATCCCCAATCGACATGCCAAGGGAAAATTCGAGCCAAACTGGGAAGGACCATACGTCATCGAGAAAGTGTTCGACGGAGGATCCTACCAACTAATAAGTGCCGAGGGAGAAAGGCCCATGCCACCCATCAATGGCCGATATCTCAAGAAATACTACACGTAAATGCTCCAAGTCGCAGGCGAATTGAGCACATCAGCCTTACGGTCTGGATCAGACATCCTGCAAAACCGTATACAATCCACGGGCGTAAATGACCCCTATCTCTCCCAAATCCTGCCGGTGAGACTACTTTTAAAGTCCCACCAGCGGTAAAAAATAAAAAGAAAGAAAAAATAAATAAATAAATAAAATAATAAATAAATAAAAGAAATTAAAAAAAAATAATAATAAACGGTATGTCCACAAGCAAAACGGGCACGGATGAAAACCCGAAAGGGCTCCGTGAGTAAAAACAGCAGGACTACCGGCGAGTCTGCGAAAACCCGAAAGGGCGCAAACTCGTGAAAAGAGATGAAATACACTCGCAAAGTCCTCTCGACCTTGTGAGGAGAAACCCCCTGCGTGAGATCCTTACGACTCACAAAGGAGCAACACACTTGGGAATCCTCACGATTCCTAAGGAGAAAATACACCTGCGGGATCCTTACGACTCGTAGGGAGAAAATGCTTTTATGGGACTCTCACGGCCCATAAAATTGAAAAGCCATAGGTGATAGGGACCCAAACCTGTCTCCTAAGCCATCGTCCCCCAACGGGCAACGGCAAATGACGAGTCGCTCCTGGCATTTCGCTTCAGTGTTAGCGGTGCTGATGCCGACCAAGAACCCAAATCCCAAGTCCTCCCAAGGCAAATGATGAGTTGCTCCTGGCATTATTCCAGTGCAGCAATGCTGATGCCAAACAAGATCCAAATTCCAAGTCCCCAAACGGCGAATGATGAGTCGCTCCTGGTACCACATTCCAGTCCAGCGATGCAGACGCCAACCAAAATCCGATTTCTTAAAATTCTCCTGGCCCTACGGTGGGTCTCCAAATTGACCATCGTATACAATCCACGGGCTCAAATAATTCTCATCATACCCATGCCCCACCGTAATCACCAGTTACGCGGCCGGTCTCCGCTTTGGCAATGATGCTCCATTGATAAGACCCACTCATGTGTCCTCACGATATATGAGGAGAACAAACCTTTGTGGGATCCTTACGACTCATAAAGGAAAAACACACTTAGGAGTCCTCACGACTCCTAAGGAGAAAATACACCTGCGGGATCCTTACGACTCGTGGGGAGAAAATGCTTTTATGGGACCCTCACGGCCCATAAAATTGAAAAGTCTTAGGCGATAGGGATCTAAACCTGTCTCCTAAGCCATCGCTCCCCAATCCCTAAATGGCGAATGATGAGTCGCTCCTGGTACCATATTCCAGTGCAGCGATGCAGACGCCAACCAAATTCCAAATCCCATACCCCAACGGCGAATGATGAGTCGCTCCTGGTACCATATTCCAGTGCAGCGATGCAGACGCCGACAAAGTCTCGAAATTTTTCCGGCCCTACGGTCTGGATCATACATCCTGCAAAACCGTATACAATCCACGGGCGTAAAACAATCCCAAAATCCTCTCAATGACAGATGATTCGCTCCTGGTACCATATACCATATTCCAGTATAGCGATGCTGATGTCAACCCAAATCAAAATCAACAAGTCAACTTCCACTCCGACACCGCAGAAAGCGGAGCAAGTCAGAATCCAATCTCGACACCGCAAGAAGCGGAGCAAGTCAAGTCTACCCCTGACACTGCAAGAAGCAGAGCAAGTCAAATCAAGAACCGACCGTCCAAGTCGCAAAAAGGGCAGAACCGACCGTCCACGTCGCTAAAAGGGCAGCACCGACCGTCCACGTCGCTAAAAGGGCAGCACCGACCGTCCAAGTCGCTAAAAGGGCAGCCACGACCGTCCAAGTCGCTAAAATGGCAGCATCGACCGTCCAAGTCGCAAAAAGGGCAGCATCGACCGTCCACGTCGCTAAAATGGCAGCACCGACCGTCCACGTGGCAAAAAGGGCGGAACCGACCGTCCAAGTTGCTAAAATGGCAGCACCGACCGTCCAAGTCACAAAAAGGGCAGTACCGACCGTCCAAGTCGCTAAAATGGCAGCACCGACCGTCCAAGTCGCAAAAAGGGCAGCACCGACCGTCCATGTCGTAAAAAGGGCAGTGCTAGCTTCCCAAAAAGCGGGAACCAAATCAGGTCGTCTCTAAGTAAAAGAGGATCCATCAATTTCATACACACGACCCACATATGTGGTGTGCATTTATTGATGGGGGGCAATTTGTTGGGGTAAAAATTTACACCCCGGTTGACCAAGTCAAAATCAAAGTCAACCCCAAGCCAAGTGGGCCCAAGCCCAGATCCAGTGGGCCCCTGCCCGGGTCGAGCCCGAACATGAAGTGGCCGGCCTCCCACCACGCCAAGATAAAAATTTTGTAATAAACATTTTTGTTGTATTTCTTTTATTTTTATTTTATGGACAAATGTAAGAAGAATAGGCATAAAGCCAAATTTTTGTAAAGCCCATGGCTTATGTGCAAAAAGAAATGGCACATGAGCCATGGGATAGGCAAAATGCCATTTTGTGAAGCCCAAGGGGCTATGTGTAAAGTGTATAGCCTATAAAGGCAAGATAATGAAAATATCTCACAACTTTTCTCTCTCCAAAAAAGTTTCAGATCTGAGATCTTTCTTCCTTCTTCAAGGTTCCAAGACCTTCTCATTTCTTTTGAATTAAATCAAGAGTTTTACTCTTCCTTTTCCAAAAACAAAATAGTTTTTCACCACAAAACCCACAAAGGGGAACTTGGATCTGTCTTCAGATCCCCAAAAGGAGAGATTTTGAGATCTCACATCTATTGATCTTCAAGATCTAGCTAACAGAGGATGAAGAAAAAGAACCCCTCTCACTTAACCCAAAAAAAAAGAGAAAAGAAAAGAATACACTCAGGAGTTTAACTCCTCTCTGATTTCTCTTCAGAGAAATCTTTTTAGGCTAAAAGACTCTTTTTCTCGCCGGCGCTCAAGCGCAGAGTGTCCACGTGCCGACACGTGGCGCGCTTGCGCTCCAGCGCAAGCGCTCGAGCGCAAGTCGCCCCGGTGCCGACACGTGGCGCGCTTGAGCTCCAGCGCAAGCGCTCGAGCGCAAGTCGCCCCCGTGCCGACACGTGGCGCGCTTGCGCCCAAGCGCTCTGAGGTCGAGCGCAAAGCGCCCACGTGCCGACACGTGGCGCGTTGCGCCCCAGCGCCCTGCGTCCGAGCGCAAAGCGCCCACGCGCCGACACGTGGCGCGTTGCGCTCCAGCGCTCTGCGCTCCAGCGCAAAGCGCCCACGTGCCGACACGTGGCGCGCTTGCGCTCAAGCGCTGGCCCCACGCATCTTTTGGATGTCTTTTTCCCCCTTTTTTATATATATATACATATGTATACAAATGTACACATACACATACTCCACGACACTGTCCCTGTTAGAAAAAAATTTCTAACGGGGCGCTGCCCCGCACCCCGCAAGGGGGCTGCTAGCCCCCTTGACCCCCAGCCCACTATCCAGGTAGCGGAACCCCCGTAAAAACTCTGCGTGGCTCCCGATATATCCAAACCCCCCTTTCAAAACAAAACACACGTACACTGCACATTGAGTTCGCATGACCAGTTTAACCCGTCAATCGGAGGTTCCCTCGCTCTAAAGGCGAGGGGTAATTAACGGCAGCTTAGTTCGCGGCTGCCGGAGATTCGGATCCCCACAATCATTAAACCCCGGCCTCCCCTAGGCAGGGGGAATCTGTAGTACGCCTGACAAGCGCGCGTGTATTCCTATCTCAATGGGGTGACGAAAAACACCCTACTGTTCCTGTTGCTCCAGACGAAGTGGCGGGCTTTGGCTCGGAGACGGCGGGCGGCTGCCCGGTCCTCTGGGAGCGTGTCGTCCTTCAGCAACTCCATGAGGGGCTTCCTCCAATCCTGGTTTCTCTCCTGCGCCGCGTACACGTGGAGTATCGTCGCCCCGTCCCACACGCTGGGTTGAGGCAAGGTTTCGAAGAGGATAGACCGCTTATTGTTGGCCGAGTATGACGAAGCCAGCTTCCTCAGGGCGTCTGCTTGGTCATTCCGCTGCCTGGGAATTTGTTCTACCTGGACTTCGTCAAAGTTTCTTCGGAGTTTCCTCACTTCGTCTAAGTACTTCATCATCAGAGGCTCCCGAGCTTCGAAGCGGCCGGTCACTTGACCGATAACAAGGGCAGAGTCGCCGCAGATTCGAATTATCTTCCGTCCCAGCCCGGCGGCCATGCGCAGTCCGGCCAGGAGGGCCTCGTACTCTTCTGCGTTGTTCGAGGCTTTGAAACCGAGCCTTAAAGAGTACTCCATTCCTGCTTCGTTCGGGCCCTGGATAATAAGGCCGGCACTGCAGCCTTCCTCGGTAGATGACCCGTCGACGTAGATGACCCACTCCGGAACTGAGCCAGGGCCCTCCGTGACGGGACACTGGGTTGCGAAGGGCGGCATAGACTCTGGCTTCTTGCTACGGATGGTGCATTCAACGATGAAATCGGCTAGGGCCTGCTCCTTGATGGCTTGCCTCGGGCGATACCTTATTTCAAACTGAGATAGCTCCCACCTCCATTTTTCTAAGCGGCCCGAGGATTCTGGTGATGGTAGGATAGCCCCCAACGGGCGCTCGGTGAGGACGATGATGGTGTGTGCTTGGAAGTAGTGTCGCAGCTTCCGTGAGGATACCACGAGGGCTAATACAATCTTCTCTATGGCGGGGTACCTCGTTTCCGCATCCTTAAACACGTGGCTCACATAGTACACCGGCTTCTGCGCTCCCTCGGCCTCCCGGACGAGCACCGAGCCTACTGTTTGGTCGGATACTGCCAGATATAGCGACAGCTCGTCTCCTTCCACTGGCCGGATGAGCAGTGGCGGCGTTGCGAGGTGCTTCTTCAATTGGTCGAAGGCGGCTTGGCACTCCTCCGACCACTCAAACCTCGGGATTTTCCTCAGCGCCTTAAAGAACGGAAGGCACTTCTCCCCCGACCTGGACATGAAACAGCTCAAAGCGGCGACCCGCCCCGTGAGCCGCATGATCTCGACGTTGATATTAGGCGCGACCATGTTCAGGATAGCGTCGATCTTCTCTGGGTTAGCCTCAATTCCGCGGTGAGTGACCATGAACCCAAGGAACTTTCCCCTAGTGACTCCGAATGCGCACTTGGCGAGGTTTAGCTTCATGTCGAACTTGCGGAGGACTTCGAAAGCCTCGCCTAGGTCCTTGGCATGGTCGGCCGACGAGATGGATTTGACGAGCATGTCGTCAACGTAGACTTCCATATTCCTGCCGATCTGTGGCTTGAACATGCGGTTGACCAACCTTTGGTACGTGGCCTCGGCGTTCTTGAGGCCGAAGGGCATCACCTTGTAGCAGTACACTCCCCGGTCTGTTGTGAATGCGGTCAGATTTTCATCTTCAGGATTCATACGGATTTGGTTGTAGCCGGAGAAAGCGTCCATGAAGCTACAGCTCGTGGCCAGCCGAGCTGTCGACGAGCTGGTCTACGCGGAGAAGCGGAAAGTTGTCCTTGGGGCAGGCCTTATTGAGGTCGGTGAAGTCGACGCACATACGCCACTTCCTACTTGACTTCTTGACCAGAACTACGTTTGCCAGCCACTCCGAGTAGGGCACATTTCTGATGAAGTTGGCGGCGAGGAGCCGATCAACCTCTTCTTCGATAGCCTTCTGTTTGACTGGGGCGAAGCTTCTTTTCTTCTGTCTGATGGGTCGGGCTGTAGGATCAACCCCGAGCTTGTGGGAGATGATTTTGGGATCGATCCCAGGCATTTCAGCAGGCGCCCAGGTGAAGACGTCGGAGTTGATTATGAGGAATCTGATCAGGTCATCCTGCTGAGTCTTCGTCAGGAGCGATCCGACCTGGACGGTTTTCTCCTGGTCTCTTTCTGTTAGGGGCACCTCGGTCAGAGGCTTGACCGGTGCCCCATGGACCTCCTTTCGCTCGTCTCGGGTGTCTAGGGAACCTTTGATGTCGCCACATGCCTCAGCGTCGTCGGCAGGATGCTTGGGCGAAGACGTTTCGGTAAGGCCTATCTTCGCGACCCGCTGGCTCCCGTATGCCCGACCTATCCCGTCCCGATCGAGAGGGAACTTTATCGCCAGGTGGTAGGTCGATATCTGGGCCTGGAGGGAGTTCAGCGTCGGGCGGCCAAGGAGGACGTTGTAGGCCGATGGGACTTTCGCTACGATGAAGTCCACAGGCAGCGTGCGCGTGCGGCCGGGCTTCCCGATCGTGAACTGCAGGGTGACCACCCCTTGCATCGGGATGGAGTGGTTGGTGAACCCCGAGAGGACATGGGAGGTCGGTTTCAGGTCTGCTGGGGCGAGCCCCATACGCAGGAAGCAGTCGTGGAAGAGGATGTCTGCCGAACTGCCTGAATCGACGAGTATCCAGTGGACCTCATACCGGTGGATTTAGGCCGTGATCACCAGCGGGTCGTTGTGGGGCACGGATATGCCGTGGAGATCCTCGTCGCCAAAGGTGATGGGCTCGCGGCCTCTAGCCCTTTTGCTCGGGCGGCCGCTCGCGTCTTCGTTGAGGGGAAAGCGGCGGCTGGGACCTGGAATTTCGGGGTGATTATTTGCCATATGGATGGATATCGGAAGGCCAACTTTGTTTTTGTGGAGTTTTCGTTCCCGCAGACGGCGCCAGCTGATAGAGGTCCTTTTCAGATCTCCTTCAGATGTTGTCTTCCGTCGATCTCCCGGTGGATTCTGGAGGGGATCCCCTGTTGTGTGTATGGGTCTCAATGGGTGTAGAGGAAGTTTGGTGATTGGAGGAATTTGATGCCGAGTATCTGCAAAAGTCCCGGGGTGGTTGGATACCACCGAGGACCCTCCGACGGTCAAGTTAGTAATAGATCCGAGCAGCGTAACGGCTGAGTGGAGTGAAAATGGCTTACCAGGCCTTTCTGTGATGAGGGTTCATATAGTGGTGGAGGCATGCAGCAGCAAGCACGAAAATCTCGCCAGCAGTTACGCTCCCGACGTCGCGCCCGCGTAGAGAGCAGATCGCCCATAAATGGGGATCGTGGAGGCGTGGAACGCGTGATGTTGCTGGCGGAGAATCCGCACATGGCGAGATTCGCGGAGCTGCAGTTATGCTTGTGAATGGTGGAACTGGTCGGAGGGCCGAGGAGGACAGCCTCGGCAAAGGGGCTCGGGGACGAGCGAGAAGGCCGAGGAGACTTGGTTTGGCAGCAGCTCGGGGCGAGCTGAAGGGCCGAGGAGGCCAATGAGCGGAGACCCCGAAGAGGGCTGGCTTGCGCTGGCCGAACGGCTACAGAGGTGGCATGGCCTGCCTTTGTGGGCCCTTTCTTCAGGGTTCTGGGACGTGCTTTTCGCCACGTGTCCTGATCTTGAGTGTCGTCGATATTGAGCATTATCACATCCCGAAGAACAATCTTTTTAGGCCTACATTAAAACTTAAAAGCTTTATAATTCCGTTCTTTCCAAACATACCAAACAATATTTGCAACCATCATACGGAAAAGTGTTCCGATTGTTTTTTTACTCTAGAATTTCAATTGGATAAAATTTATGATGTCATGAACTTTAGAAGTATATTGCAAATACCGCAGCGTGCACAAGATACTCGTATCATCCAAGTTCCAATTGACATTCAAAGAATAGATATTTATGGCACTCGAATTGGGATTTGCAAATAATGCATTGTCCTCTTAGTCCTTGACCAATACCTCTTGCAGAAGTACATGGAGGGTTTTCAAATTTTCAAGTGTTATTACCATAAACAAAAAGAATTTTTCGGTATGGATATGTGCAACCAAACAAAATTAGCCCAAGAAAATATGAAGGATCTAGAGTCTTTGTTGTTGTTGTTATTATTATTATTATTATTTTGAACTGGTCTGTAAGCCTAACACATGCTACACAACACACCCACTCACACAGCACACACAAACACACAACACACACGGGACCCACAAATTTTCCCCGAAAGAGTTAAATTGTGGTTACTTTGTTAAGGATGTGTCTCGTATTCTTTTATATGTTTATGGACCATTTGGACCGGGTCATCAATTGGTGTGAGCTACCAATAGATGCTAGGGTTTTACTTGTATATATATATATATATATATATTTTGAGGGAAGAGATTGGTTGGCTTTGTAATGTAATTGTTGTGAGGATGTATGTTTTGTGCTCTCTCTCTTGTGGCGTGAGCGCAAAAGAGGGGGTGAGAGCAAGAGAGATATTGTTGAGTAGTGTGAGTACTTTGTAATCTCTTTTGTGTGTTAATGGAATTCTCGTTTTTCGCCCCGTGGATGTAGGCCGAGCTGGTTGAACCATGCAAATCCTGTATGTTGTGCTTCTTCATTATTATGATTGCTATGCTTGTGTTCTCAATGATCTGAGGGGATTGTTATTTCCAATAAGTGGTATCACAACTGACGGTTTTTCGATCAAAGAAGCGGATTTGATGATTTGGGTCTGGATTTGTGGCTGTCCGGGGTAGTATTTGTCAAAGCAGAGCCGTTTGAGATGCTCCAATGGTTGGATTTGTGCCGGACAACTGGTAAATATAGAGGGAAGGGCATTCGTGGTTGGGGTGCAATAGGTGAGAAGAAGCCTCAAGTAGATTTGTTTTGAGATATATGAAGAGGAGAAACGATAGTGTTTTGCCGACGGAGTAGTCGTGAGGCAGATAGGTTGCGGGGTAGCGGCGCATGCTCGTGAGGAAGATGGCTAGGGCTTAATCGGACATGTGTGTAGCACGTGAGAGAGGAAAAACAAAGGATTCTCACATGGACAGAGAAAGAATATGGTTGCACGTGTAACACACATAAAATTGAAAATTAAAAGGAAAACCTTTTGTTCTGTAATGGGCTGCCGAGCCTTTGATAAGGTTGTGTTGCTGATAGGATTTGGTGTGCTAGTGAACAGCAAATAGCAAATATGGTGAAAGAGAGTAAGTTTAGGCAGGAAAATCAAGGGCTGGCATTAATTTGTGTATGGTTTGAGCAATTGGAGTCAGATTTTTGCGATCCGGATATGGATTCCTATGATTTTAAGATGTCCGAATGAGATGATGGTGTCAGATTTGTGAAATTTTACTGTTTTAAGGACGATTTGGCATAATTTGATGCGGGTTCGACAATAATAGTGGTGATTGGGTATATTGAGTTGATCGGAGTCGATGGAGGCACTATAGTGCATTATAGGGAGCGGTCTTTGTGTTCATAGATGCATGATGTGTTCATACATGATTGACATGTGGTGAGCTCATCATCAAGTTTGTCTCAGAGATGGTCCCGGGTTGGACAGAAGTGGAGCAGTAAGATGGTTATGAGAATCTGATGCACAGTATATTGCTTGGTCTTGTTGCTCTTGAGGAGGGTATAGTGTAGAGCGTGGTGTAGTGTTCATGAGTGCTCGGAGGGAGAGCACGCTGTAGTGATCATGTGTGCTCGTGAGAGATTGGAGGTTGTTAGTGCAGGGCAGGTGGAGTTGATCTTGATGCACGTGGTAGAAATAGTGATGACAGGATGAGATGTGATAGTGTGGATCTGAGGCAGTTTGGGCTTTATCAATAAATTTGTAGGATGGGAGTCTTGAGCAAAGACGGCAAACCTCCGGATCCGAGAACCTACAAAATCAAGGATCTTTCGGGTTCAAACCTAGGGCCCCCTCCGATACTTAAGTTAAAGATATATCATAGGTATAAAGCATGTAAAGTAGTTATTTAAGAGACGGTGGGAGAGTCGAAATCTCCTCGACGGCGGAAACCCTAGTCCGACCGCCTTTTCTTCTTCCTTTTAGGGTTTTCTCCCATTTTGGTATTAGTTTTTGGTCTCTCCTTTTCAAGGGTTTTATATGTGGTACTTATAACATACCTAGGAGAGTTGATGTGGGTCCTTTATAAAATTTATTATTTAAGATCCACGGTTATGTGCGGGATTTGGGCCTTATGAGGTGTCCAGACCAAAAGAATATACGGGTTTGGATCCGATAAATCAATTCGATAAATCTATACTATATCTGTACCCCTACTTTGAACTCTTCACGTGTAGGTGAGAGGTCAAAGCATAGAGAGAGTATACGGTTAAGAATTATTGTTGTGTTGGATTCATAGCACCAGAGCATGGGTTATGTTACATACTCGTCGATCACATTGAGTGAAGCTCGATCTTGTCTTCTCGCTTATTGATGCCCTTATCTTTTCTGTTTTGAAGGGAAGCTCGGTTTTTTCTTCACGTAAGCGATGCTCGGTTTTCTTTTTCTTCGCGCCGAGGGATGCCCGGTCTTTTCTTCGTTTTGGGACTTGTTCTTAGGGGAAAAGAGTTTTGCTGGTCTTCGTGACTTTGGCAGGTTGGCTCGGGGTATCGCGCCTCTGGCACGTTTAAGGTTAACATCTTAACATCCTAAGTGAATGAGGAATAAAAACTTTGTAGACCGGTCCTTCACTTCTAAAGCTCCGTGTAGTAATCCCTTCGCTCCAAGTAGTGAACTCCCGAACTCTAGTAAGAGTTCACATGAAGAAATGAACAATCTTGCTCGATGTCTTCGAGGCCGAAGATGATCTACGTCGAGAAGGCTCAAGCTCATGCTACCTCTTCACTAATGGTAGATTAGTGAAGCAAACACCCTAAACTAAATGGCTAATAGTAGAGGATGATGAAGTAGGAAGTGGGCTTATTTTAGATTTAATTTTCTCACAATGTTTTCTCACCTTGAGAAAAGCTAGTGAGCTTTCTCATAAGGAAGAAGAAGCTCAAGTGAAGAATGAGAGAATGAACTCATGGAGTGAGAATAGCAACCATGGGTGAGTTAGTGTCATACACTAACTCATGCAGAGAATAAATCATGGGTTAACAATAATGGTTGGGTTAATAAATATCTTCAAGTAAAACAAAATGAGTGGACTTGGTTAATGGTTCCACAAGCTTCTACAAGCTTCAACCATATGACTAATTACCACTAATTTATGAATTACCAAGATAAATAAAAACCTACACATTATTATAAGCATGGTGTAAGTCTCATACACCCATGTCGCACGTGGCATCAAGCATGACACAATAGTTGTACATTAATATATCACACACAAACACACATGCACACAAGTGAGAAAAAGGAATGTTTAAGTGAGCAAATATTAGTTAATGTAAGTTAATATATCACATATATAATTATACATTAAATTATTAAATCAACACTTGATTTAATAATCCGGCTATATCACATACAACCGGCTAATATCAAATGTAACAATCTATCGAATCAACACTTGATCCGATAACCCGGCTATATCACATATAACCGGCAGATATCACATATCGCGAGAATAGAATACGGTATCACATACGCGCATTAATCTCGGTCCCGCACATATCACATATGTGCTCCCACTTCGTTTCACATGAAACAGGAAATATCTGTGTAGGACTCTAAAGACTCGTCAATACGCCGGCAGTAGGTGATGATCATATTAAACACCCACAAGCCGCAAGCGGTCTGCTAAACGTAACGGCCATCCGGGTATTAAGCGATCAGAAGATCAATAAGCAATCCTGCTCGTACTCCTGTGAATCCAATCAGTAACACTACCGTACAGTCCGGTCTCTTCGTCAGATATATCATATATCAACAGCCTGGGGGTGGTTTAACGTCAGACCCCAATAGCCTGATAAGTCATGCCGATGTAAGGTCCATAACGGTTTGAGAAACTACTGATAACACTTATCAGTAAATCTCAGCAACTCTGGTCAGGGATTTCCTGTTATGGCCAATCGAGTATAGCGCAACATCAACTCCCAATACCGGGAGAGACGAATCCCCTCCTATCGCTCATTGCCTCCATGTGACTCGACACTATACCCAAAAACCACCTTTTTACACAATCTCTTGACCGTGGTATGGTGGAAATCAAAGCACAGTGGGAATCACACAAGACTCTATAACGATCTCTGGTTGACAGACTAACATGTACCAGTGTCATCAAAGAACTGCTATCTGATGATAGGTATAATACCATCCAGGAGTTCTCGGCAAGTCCGTTCAGTGTACCCAGTCTCCACTGAGCACCCGTATACCATCTTTGATGTCAAACACTAATGGATATGGGATCATCCATCGCCCATCATATGGGTTAAGATGCGTATGCACTAGTCTACTCTGGAATATCGATGCCCTGTCTCGATACTCCCACGACTAGGAAAAGTTATAGGGTGTACTGATTTGTGTGTCAAAAACTATTTCTAAACCACAATCAAGAACGGCGTCGCATGTAGCTAGCCGGTGAGTACGGGTCGGTCCACAGGGATTTTGTGAATCTCCTAGTCGCGCTAACGAGTTAATTCCGAATGGTGTTCGGATTGGTTATTAAATCTAAAAACCTAAATTAATCTATCTACGATTATCTAGATCTATTCTTGATAGGGTTAGGTTTAGGGATGGTTTGGAAATGCAATTAAATCTCAACGCTTTCTATACCCGAATGAAGATCTATGAGGAGTTATGGTAATTATCAATAAAGGGGGATTAGATCCATTCGGGAAGGTGTTCCTTCCTCTAGGTTCTTGTCCTTCCTTTAGAGATCCTTACCCTAACCTCCATGGAAAACGCGCGCAACCGGGCCTTTACACTACGGTGTCATCGTTACCTCGAGGGGTAGGATGCCGTAGGGCGCGGTGTGTGCGTGTATGCATGGAGTCCTATTGTAAATATTTGGTGGGTAAGAAAGGGATGAGAGATCTCATCTCTCAAAATCCTTCCCCAAAGCTAAACCCTAAACAAGTTCCTAGGGCATGAAATTAAATCTACCCAGGGCAAAGAATTGAAATCTACACTAGAGCAAGAAATTAAATCTACTTACAGATGCATCCCTCCAATCATCCATGCAGGGTTGTCAGATCTGAATTTCTGAATAGAAGAGAAACACCGATGCTCTCCAAAAGAATTCTGGAATTTATTATTAAAAGGAGGCATAAGAAATTACAATCTTTAGAGTTCTATTTATAGGAAATAGAAACCCTAGGTTACATTTTGATCCGCATGTCTAAATTTACAAATTTAGCCCTAGGTAGACTAGTCAAAGCCGCAAATGAATTTTGGTAAAATAAAATCTTCCTTTTGTCTTCTTCTGGCCGCTGAACCGCGGCAATGGTGGGCTTGGGCCGCGGTTCCACGGCCCTTTAGTAAATTCAGATTATTATTTCTTCTGGGCTGCTTCAGTGTCTTTTGGGCTTTTCATTTCTTTAGTGTTTTCTCCATTTAGGCTTTTACATTGGTTCCAGATCTTCAGTGAACAATTTGCAATGGCTTTTTAACCGTTTGCCTTGTTTTCTTGGACCTTGCGTTGCCTTGTTAATTGTGAACTGTTCTTCGTCTAGGCTTGACTAAGATCCTCCTAATTGTTGGTCAAAAGTCCATATTTTCATCGTCTTTACATCGTTTTCACTGTTTCCTGTTCAAGAACCTGTAACCTGTAACATGTAGCAGACATGCGTCAAAAGCACCTGTTTATTTATAAAAAGAATAAGAATGGGGAATATAATAATGCAATATTATGGTGTGAACAAATACCCCCAAACTTATCTTTTGCTCGTCTTCGAGCAACCTTATTTTTATTCACTAAAATCCTAACCGCACTTTCGCAGGGAGACGCGATTGCACTGAGCACGTGCAACAAGCCGTTAAACCTCTAGGTGTCCCTAGTAGGAGGAGTGTTGTCTCCTGAGGGTTTTCAGCGGATTACACCCACAAAATCCTATCAACTTGGCTCTTTGACTTTTATTCTCCAATTAGGTTTTCTAACAAGGAATTCTATTATCGTCGACTCATAAATTATCCACCCTTATTCTTCACACTTCCTCATCATCTAACTTAAGATTATATATGTTCTGCAGACCTCACCAAAATTTGCCTATTTCTAAATAAACTACAAGGCATATACTTTCTACCGTTAAACTTTAAGGAAGGTTATTTTTAGGGTTTTTAATTTACTAAGTCTAAGATCTAGTTGTTCCTAGCCAGTTAACCTATTTGTCAAACTCAAGTCAATTAGACCAAAATTGAATACAATAATTTTTATAATTTTTGAAAATTTTCAATTTTTATGGGTTTTCAAATAAGTATGCAAATGCAAAAATATGTACAAATGAATGCGAAGGAAGAAGACGTACCGAGCATACCCCCAAACTTAAACTTGACAGTGTCCTCACTGTCATGCTACACCAAGAGGGTCAAAATGTCGGCACTCCCCTGTTTATTTATTTATAAATTTTTTTATTTTATTGTTTTGAATTTTTTTTATTTTTTTATAGAAAAAGAAACCAAAAATATATATACATATATACAAAGGTTCCCCCCAAACTTAAGCTTGGCCTTACACAAGCCAAAGGTTAGCACCAACCATTCAAAAATCTTATCGTGGTAATGGTATAGTTGGTGCAAGAATGGGGTGTAGAAGAAAGAAATGAGAAACACGCGAGACCGTGTGGAAAGAAGAATGGTAGAATATGGTCTCGGTGGGGGAGAAGAATGGCGGAAAGGAGAAAGAAGGGTCGCGCGATCTTGAGGGTATAAATCGAGTGAATAAATTAGCGCAATATGTGATGACCGATATGTTATAAGCGATTGCGCTAACCTATCAACTCGTCGAGAAATGGGGTCAAATCCCTCAAGATTCGCAAGAAAACATGGGTACGCCGAACTTGGTATATGGGATGAAAGCGTAACGGTCACTGTTTACCCCAATCAGAGCAAAGCTCTGTTCGAGTTCCGAGGCGGGAGATAATGCAACGCTTCATTTTCCCCCAATCAGAGCAAAGCTCTGCTGAAAATTCAAAAATTCAAATTATGAAGCAACGCTTTAAATCCCGGGCGCAACGCGCCACGTGTCAGGCGCTGATACGTCAGCGCAGCGCCCGAGAAGACGCGCCCAATCAGAGCAAAGCTCTATTAAAGGAAGCAACGCTTCAGTTGCGCAAGCGCTGCGCTGCGCGACACGTGTCAGCGCAGTTGCGCTGCGCTGTGCGCTGTGCGACACGTGTCAGCGCAGATGCGCTAGCGCAAGTTGCACTGCGCTGTGCGCTGCGCGACACGTGTCAGCGCAGTTGCGCTGCGCTGTGCGCTGCGCGACACGTGTCACGCGCTGGGGCATCTGCGCCAAACAGAATTAAAATTTTAAGAAATCTTTTCCGTTCTTGTTAAAACAAGAAAATTTTCTTCTGCAAAGCAGAAACCCTTGGATCAAAGATCCAACGGTAGGGAAAATTCCTAAATCACTCAGAGAAAAATCTCTTTAACAAATTTAACTAATTTATGGGCACTATAAAAAGGACCCTAGGCCTCAATTAAAAGGGAGGAACATCTTTCTAAAAAAAAAAGGAAGAGAGAAGAGAACTCTGAGAAACTCCTCAAGAATAAAAAAAAAAGGTAAAAACCTTTAGAAAAAAGAGAAAGTTCTCTTAGGAACAGATCATACATCTAAAAACAAGATCAATGATCTTTAATAAAAATAAAATAAAAATAGTGCTTTGCACTTTTCATGAACCTTTGGTTCTCTGAGATAAGAAAAACAAGAAAAAACTTATTTTTCTTTGATCTAAATTAGATCAAGAAATCAAATAGTGCTTTACACTTCTGTTCTTGAATCTAAAAGATTCTTGGTGCTTTGCACTTGCAAACTGCGCTGTTGCGCTCTTGGGAGAGCGCCGCGTGTTAGCAGCGCAACAGCGCAGCGCACTAGCGCAGCGCACTGCACTGTTGCGCTTGCGCTCACCAGAGCGCGCCACGTGTCAGCAGCGCAACAGCGCAGCGCACTGCACTGTTGCGCTTGCGCTCACCAGAGCATGACACGTGTCTTCACCACAAGCGCTTGCGCTCAGTAATTGGCGCAAAACGCCTGACAAATGCAATGCATTTCTTTTACTGAAGGGTCATGCCCAATTAAAAGACCAAACAGGCCTAATTAAATTGATGCTCTGCATCATTTATAAATGGGCAGAGCCCAAACGAAATAATAAAAATGCTATGCATTTATAAAGAAGACAAAGCCCAGACAGAACAGATGCCTTACTTCATTCATAAATGAGCAGAGCCCAGAATAAATTGATGCTCTGCATTTTTATGGGCAAAGCCCAAACAAAAAAAATGGAAGAAATGCAATGCATTATTTAATAAAATGTTCAACATTTTCAACTGGGCTTAGCCCAATTCTGGCCGTAAGTCCTTAAATTAAATTGACTGAGCAAGATTGCTCTCTTAAATCAATTTACTTCAGGTTCGAGGGTACATCTCCGAGCTCCTCTGACACTTCTCGTTGTAATCTTTCAACGACGTCAGAGAGGCGACGGGTCCCAACGACCACACATGGATAAGGACTGCAAGGTCCTTAAACTCGTGGACCGAAACGTCCCTAAACTAATATCGGACCGAAACGTCCCTAAACTAATGTCGGACCGAAACGTCCCTAAACTAATGTCGGACCGAAACGTCCCTAAACTAATAACGGACCACCACGTCTTTAAACTGGAATACGGACCACCACATCCGTAAAATGGAGCATGGACCACCACGTCCCTAAACTGGAGCATAGACCGAAACGTCCCTAAACTAATGGTGGACCACTACGTCTCTAAACTGGAACAATAGAGCTCCCAAATGCTCTTTTGCCGGATCTAAACGGTCCCGTTTAAGTTGATCTTAGCCCCCAAATACGGCTAACGTATCCTTAAACATTTAAATGAATTATAAAACTCCAAATCGACTTTGGTTCAAGGGTACATCTCTGAACTCCTCTGACATTTGCCGTTGTAATCCTTCAACGACGTTAGAGAGGTGACGAGTCCCGATAGCCAGATGTTAAATGGATTATCACGTTAAGTTGATCTTAGTCCCAAACAGGACTAACGTATCCTTAACGAACGTTTAAGTTGATCTTAGCCGCAACGTGACTAATGCATCCTTAAACTAAAAAACACCAAACCCAAATCTAAGTAAATACGGATTTGGACTAATCCACGTCCTACGGGCGACGGCATTACTCAGTCTCCGTATACAATCCACGGGCAACCACAAACAAAACAAACACACACGACACGAAGTGAAATTCTGGAGAAGGAGAAAGTTGTTACCGCGATGCGGTACCGTAATTAACTGCAGGGGCTTGCGCCTGCAGGGAAGAGCGTCCCCGCAATCAAAAACCCCTCAAGTGAGGGGGAATCTGACGAAATCTGCTACATCGGCCGCATCCGTCTAAACCTCCGATACACGGTGCCATAAATCAACTTGGCATCTTCGGAGAGGTGGACGGATAGCACCAATTAGCATCTGCCCCGAATCTCAGTGCCAGGACACAGCGGTCCTGTGCGCCGTCTTTCGGAGGGGAACAGATTCTGGCACGCCCGGTGGGAACTCTTCCTCTTTCCACTCCACACTTCGTGTGTCGTATTCGCGAACGAATCGCGATTTACTGTGGTTGCCTGTGGATTCGAGGTACTAAGATTTGGTGTCTTGCTCCGTGCAGAAAATAGAAGATCAATGGCTTCAAACTGCACTGCCTACAACTGCAATTCTCGCTCGGTCCTTGCTGGAGGAGTGACTTATGGGTCCCAAGCGGCCTCTCTTTTCAAAATGCCGGTGGAGCAGGGGGCTCAAACCACCACCGGAATATTTTTTGGGACCATGCTCCCACCAATGAGCTTCAACGCCCCAATGACATTGCAAGAAGCTCCAAAGAAGTCGGTCTTCGATCGACTTACCACTACCGCGACCCCTCTCAACAGGTCGCCCAACTCCACTGCTTCAGGTTTTAACGGACTAGGCCATAGCTCTAACAGGCTCATGAAGAAGCCTGCCATACCAGAAGACGTTATCCCAAAGCGGATAGCCATCCCAACTCCCGTTCCTGGGAAAATCACCAAGGTTGCTTCCCATGTTCAGAAGTCCGCTTCTGACAAGTTGGCCGTCCCCGTTCAACGGACGTCGATCTTTAAAAAGCTGGTACCAGTATATTCTGACCAACACAGGGGGCATGAGGAGGTCACCCCTATAGCTGAAACAACTCCATCAGCACGACATGCCCGACGTCGCTACTGGCGCCGAGTGAGGAAGGCTGGGGGCAACTCCCCCTCTGGACTTACTCCTCCAACTCTAATGGTGGGGATCGATACTGCTGTTCCAACCAGGAACAGCTTTGAGTTGCTGAACTCGGTGCGCAGAAACTCACCTACTGCGGTGCTAAAGCTAACTCCTTCATCTGTGAAGAATATTCCAGAGAAGAAGCTAGAGCAGCCCCCTCAACGGCTGTCCTCTAAAATTTACAGAGTCTGGCGACAGGTCCAGGAGTCAGTGATTGATGAAAACTATCTCCGCCAACGAAAAAAAATGAAGGTTCGGCAAGAGAAGGATTACTCCGTCAAGCCCCAAAAACCAATAGTTACCCGGGTGCCCATTACAACGGCCCCCTTAACTCCAATCACTCAGAAGAAAAGGAGGCCGCAAAAATCCCCTGTGAACATGGCGAAGCATAAAAGCGCTGAACACAAACGCCCCAAATCTGGGGGCATGGTGGTGCACACTGTTTATATGGCTTCTGGAAAGGAGGAAAGCCGCACTTCTACGGGCCACCGACAACTCACCCGATCCGTGACGAAAGCCCAGGAGCAACAACAAAAACTTCAGGAAATGATGACTACAACGGCTGCACTCACTGAGCCAAAAGAAAGCTCTGAAACGTCTTCGGATGAGCGTCAAGAACAAGAAACCGACGCTGACTTTTTACGCAGAGTCCTCGAAAAGAGGGACAAAGAAGCTGCAGAGCAAGCGGCTAACATAAAACAGATGGCGCTCCTCTTCCAAGATATGGTAGGGATGATGTTACAGCCGGACCCTCCTGCTGAAGATCCTCCGATCGTCCTTGAAGACGACAGGGGAGAAACGTCTAATCCTCCACCGGCTCTGTCAACAGCCAAGGAGGAGACAATATCCAAAGCTGACTTGGACGAATATATAGCTCAGCAGATCCGGGTTCATCAGGTGAATGAAGCGGCTAGGCAAACTGCTAGAACCGGACGACCGTATCCGAGCTGGTACGACCAAATCAGTTACCCGCCGGGATATACGATCCCTAAGTTCTATGTATACAAGGGGACGGGAAATCCGCATCAGCACGTCGCTCAATTCAGAGCCTTATGCGGCAACACTGGAGGCAATGACAAACTGTTGCTTCGCCAATTCGTCGGCAGCTTAGCAGAAACAGCATTTGAATGGTATTCGGAGCTACCTAACGACTCTGTCAAAACATTTGCGGAGATGGAGTTGCTGTTTACACAAAGATTCGCGAGTGCTAGTGAACGCACCCCGATAACAGCACTGATAAATGCCAGGATAAGGCCAAGCGAAACGTGGGTCCAATACGCAACACGATGGCGGAACCTATGGTCGAAATGCGAACAACACATAGAAGAAGCACCTGCGGTAGGCATGTTTGTGGGCACTCTCGATCCGCAGGCGACCATCTCACAATTCATGATGTTCTTCAGGCCGACCACCTTCCAGGCCTTGATTGACAAATTAGCCCAAATGGACCAGATGGGCCATAGACCGTTTCCTCCAAAATCAGATTCCCGAGATGAGAAAGGAAAAGGGAAAGCGATCGTCGTCGCCAATGCTCAACAACAGTCGAGCAACTCAAAGCCGGTCGTTCGCCAAAACAACGTGCGTCCACGCCCATCCCTCGAAGAGAGGCTAGGACGTCCTTACTCGTTTCCTCAGAATAAAACGAGAAGACTGTTCGAGCTAGCAGTGCGCAACAGACTCATCAATCTGCCGAGTCCAAAGCGTCTATCGCAGCCAGGCGATCTTAATAATCTCAATTATTGCCCTTACCTCCAAACGGTAAGTCACCCGATTGAGGATTGTTTCGTCTTTAAGGGATGGATCGAGGATCAGTACCTACAAGGCAAGTTCACGCTGTCGGAAAACTGGAAGGTAAGCCCACCACAGCCGCACTCTCTAAAGAAGACGGACACGCCGGGGGCAGTTTGTTCTTTAGTCAAGGATGAAAACGATGGAGAAAACTCATCAGATGAATCCGAAGACTACGTAGCGACTTGTCATGTGATTTCTCACTCACTGACAGATAATAAAGAAGCTTCTTCCGCCGAGAAACCAATGGCGAACCCCGAACCGGAAATTCTACAGCCATCAGACGAGCTGATCGATGTCTTCCTAAATGAAATTCGTCTGAAAGCAAAAGCCAATCAAGAGCGTGAAATGGCCATACTAGAAAGAACCAAGGTATTCCCATCAAATCAAAAGCCATACACTGCGGGTAAAAACAAATTCAAGACGAGGAAACGGTTCGCCAAAGCTCTATCAGTAGGAATGAAGCTACCGCCCTCTGAAGAAAATTCTTTCTCTGAGGTAGAGATGCACCCTAACTTCTGTTTATATCATCAGAAGATCATACATCCTACCGAAGACTGCGAGTCCTTTAACTGTTGGTGGCAAGGGTATGTCGCTCAAAAGCAACACTTCGACAGGACAAAGTGTGAAGCTTGTGGACATCGGAAAAATGCGATATATGAGTGCAAAGGAGCCGCCGCAAACTGTCATATAGCCGACTTCAAGGGATCACAAATTATCACCTTTGGAAGCGACTCTGACGAAGAAGCTATCCCCAACTTTTCCCTCGGGGAATCTATTTCGAAAATAAAGGAATTGAGAAGCTGCGAGAACGTTCAGCCATGTAATCGCACGCTATTTGAAAAAAATCTCGGCCCCGTAAACAAGGGACCGAACAAAAAGAATAAAGGAAAAGGAAAAACGGCCTTCGTCGCCAGCGCTCAACAACAATTAAGTGACCCTAGACCGGTTGCTCGCCAAAGCAACAAGCGGCAACCCCTCCAGGAAAAGTTGAAACGTCCTTACTCGTTTCCGCAAGATAAAACAAGGGGACTTTTCAAGCTGGCAGTGTGCGACAGACTCATCAATCTGCCGAGTCCAAAACGTCCGTTGCGGCTAGGCGATGTTGATAATCCTAATTATTGCCCTTACCATCAAACGGTAGGTCATCTGATCGAGGATTGCTACGTCTTCAAGAACTGGGTTGAAGACCAATACCAACAAGGCAAGTTCGCGCTGTCCGAAAATTGGAAGGTGAACCCGCCACAACCGCATGCTCCGAGAAAGATGGATACGCCGGGGGCATCATGGTCAGTCATAGAGAAAGACCCATAGACCGAAAAGTCAATAAACTAGATATTCGCCTCAAATACGGCGACGGTGGACCGAAATGTCCTTAAACTAATAGCGGACCGAGACGTCCTTAAACTAATAGCAGACCGAAACGTCTTTAAACTAATACCGCAGCATCCTTAGGCTGACGAGATAAAAAAAAATATAAAATAAAAAAAAACGGTATGTCCATAAGCAAAAAGGGCACGGATGAAAACCCGAAAGGGCTCCGTGAGTAAAAACAGCAGGACTACCGGCGAGTGTTCGTGAAAACCCGAAAGGGCGCGACCTCGTAAAAAAAAACAAAAAAAAAACGGTATGTCCATAAGCAAAACGGGCACGGATGAAAACCCGAGAGGGCTCCGTGAGTAAAAACAGCAGGACTACCGGCGAGTGTTCGTGAAAACCCAAAAGGGCACGACCTCATAAATAAAAAAAAAGAGACGGTATGTCCATAAGCAAAACAGGCACGGATGAAAACCCGAAAGGGCTCTGTGAGTAAAAACAGCAGGACTACCGGCGAGTGTTCGTGAAAACCCGAAAGGGCGTGACCTCGTAAATAAAAAAAAATGAGACGGTATGTCCATAAGCGAAACGGGCACGGATGAAAACCCGAAAGGGCTCCGTGAGTAAAAACAGCAGGGCTACCGGCGAGTGTTCGTGAAAACCCGAAAGGGCACAACCTCGTTAAAAGACACTAGACCGAAAAGTCAATAAACTAGATATTCGCCTCAAATACGGCGACGGCGGACCGAGATGTCCTTAAACTAATGATGGACCGCAATGTCCTAAAACTTGCAAATGACCGAAATGTCTTTAAACTAATACCACAGCATCTTTAGGCTGACGAGGTGAATAAAAAAAACATAAATAAAGAAAAATATAATAAATAAAAACGGTATGTCCATAAGCAAAAAGGGCACGGATGAAAACCCGAAAGGGCTCCGTGAGTAAAAACAGCAGGGCTACCGGCGAGTGTTCATGAAAACCCGAAAGGGCGCGACCTCGTAAAAAAAAAAGAGAAAAAAAAAACAAAAAAAAACAGTATGTCCATAAGCAAAATGGGCACGGATGAAAACCCGAAAGGGCTCCGTGAGTAAAAACAGCAGGACTACCGGCGAGTGTTTGTGAAAACCCGAAAGGGCGCAACCTCGTTAAAGAACACTTACAAGATCCTCTCGACCTTGTAAGGAGAAACCACCCGCGTGAGATCCTTACGACTCACAAGGGAGCAACACACTTAGGGATCCCCACGATTCCTAAGGAGAAAATACACTTGCGAGATCCTCACGACTCGTAAGGAGAACTCTCTTATGGGACCCTCACGGCTCATAGGATTTGAAAGTCTTAAGTTACAGAGACCTAAACCCGTGCTTAAGCAAACCCCGATAACCTTCGATATGGCCCTACAAGTGGCTTAGTACTGACCCTTGTATACAATCCACGGGCACGAATAAACATTTCCCTAACCAAGTCCCACCCGTGACTGGGGATATGTCCATACGGTGAACAACCCTTATAAGTCCTCTCGACTTGTAAGGAGAAAACCCTTTTGTAAGATCCTTACGACTTACAGGGGAACATACATTTAGGAATCCTCACGATTTCTAAGGAGAAAACACACCTACGAGATCCTCACGACTCGTAGGGAGAAATACCTTTGTGAGACCCTTACGGCTCATGAAGTCAAAAGCCTTAGTCAACAGGACCTTAACCCTGTTCGCTAAGCCACCTTTGTTCGACATCGACGGAGGCAAATGATGATTCGCTCCTGGCAATATCCCAGTTGTAGCGATACTGATGCCTAAATCGGTATCAAATTCCAAGTCCTTTCATGGCAGATGATGATTCGCTCCTGGCAATATCCCAGTTGTAGCGATACTGATGCCTAAAACGGTATCAAATTCCAAGTCCCTTCATGGAAAATGATGATTCGCTCCTGGCAATATTCCAGTTGTAGCGATGCTCATGCTGAGATTGGTGTCAGATTCCAAGTTCCACACTCACGATAAAAAATCAGCGAGCCACACATGCATACGAAATAGCCGAAATGATGGGGCAACTTGCAATAAAAAGCAGCAAGTAAAAATGTATGCATGCAAAATAGCCGAAATGATTGGGCAACTCGCAATAAAAAGCAGCGAGTAAAAATAAAATAAATAGCCGAAATGATTAGGCACCGCGAAAAATAGCCGAAATGATTGGGCAATCGCGATCTTCGCGATATAAAAAGCTGAAATGATAGAACATCGCGGAAAGAACAAAAAAAAATGAAAAAAATGAAAGAATGAAACTTTTTGCCCTACAGGTGAAATCACATCGATCCCTGTATACAATCCAGGGGCACAGATAAAGAGGGAACCATACCTTCCCAACAGGCCCCATCAGAAAGCGAAGCCAAATCTCGACGGTTCATAGACAACCTAGAGACAATCTCGACATTCGTCGCAATATTACAGACACGATGTCAACAAATGAAGCAAACGAAGATCCCGAGCTTCAGGGTCTCGACGTCAATATCGACAACTTAGAGATCACCAACGGCGTTTCTTCTCACTCCAACTAGATGCAGACATGACGTCAAAAACCGACCTCAGAATCGCAACGAAACGGAACCATGGGAAAGTCTCTAGTTCCAAATCTCAATGGCCACATCTGCAGCCTGGAGACCAACAACGGTGTGCCTCCTCATTCCAGCAGGACATAGATGTTACACCATCAAACGGAGCGATGGCAAAATCCCAGCTTCACCTCAGCATTCGTCTCGATACAGTAGACGCAATGTCAACAACAGCGTTCCTCCGCAGTCCAGCTGGAGGCAGATGCAACATCAACAAAAGACATCACGGTCGAAACAAAGCGGAGTAACGGCAAAATCCCAACTCCACCTTAGCATTCGTCTCGTTACAGCAGACGCAATGTCAACAATGGCGTTCCTTCGCAGTCCAGCTGGAGGCAGATGCAACATCAACAAAAGACCTCACGGTCGAAACCAAGCGGAGTGACGGCAAAATCCCAGCTCCACCTCAGCATTCGTTTCAATACACCAGACGCAGCGTGAGCAAATGAAGCGAAGGCCAAATTCCTAGCTTCAAGGTCTTAACGGCAAGTCATATAAACCCTGAAAGACCACCGGAGATCATCTCACATGGAGTGGTCACCTCCTCGACGTTCGTTTCGATACAGCAGACGAGTTGTCACCCCAGCGTTCTTCCTCCAGCAGGGATTCGGATGTGACAAAGCAAACGAAGCGAAGACCACATTCCTAACTTCAACGTCTTTACGGTAACTCACATAAAACCGGAAAGACAATCGGAGGTCATCTCGCACCAGCACAGAGAGGTCACCACCGTGACGTTCGTCTCGATACAGCAGACGAAATGTCAACCCCAACGTTCTTCCTCCAACAGGATTTGGACACACCAAAGCAAACGAAGCGAAGGCCACATTCCTAGCTTCGATGTCTTGACGGTAACTCATATAAAACCGGAAAGACAATCGGAGATCATCTCGCACCAGCACAGAATGGTTACCACCTCGACGTCCGTCTCAATACAGCAGACGAGATGTCACCCCAATGTTCGTCTCGACACAGCATACGCAACGTCATTAAACGAATGGAGCCACGGCAAAATCCCTAGTTCCAAACCTCGACGGTTCACCAGCAACCTAGAGACAACCTCGACGTCCGTCTCGATACAGTAGACGAGATGTCACCCCAATGTTCGTCCCGACACAGCAGACGCAACATCATTAAACGAATGGAGCCACGACAAAATCCCTAGTTCCAAACCTCGGCGGTTCACCAGCAACCTAGAGACAACCTCGACGTCCGTCTCGATACAGCAGACGAGATGTCACCCCAACGTTCGTCTCGACACAGCAGACGCAACGTCATCAAACAAACGGAGCCACGGCAAAATCCCTAGTTCCCACCGCAACATTCGTCTCGATACAGCTGACGCAATGCCAGCAAACGAAGCAAAGGCCAAATTCCTAGCTTCAGGGTCTTGACGGCAACTCACATAAAGCCCGAAAGACTATCGGAGATCATCCCCACACCAGCGCGGAGTGGTTATGACTCATCAGGGCTCACCAAAATAAGCCTAACCTCAAGTAAAAAGCGACATGGCAAATTCCTAACGCTTGCTCTTCCGACGGTCAAACTGCCAAGGAGGATTGCTTGAAGACGTCTTGTCCAGCCCCCGAAGGGATCAGAGACACGGCAGTCGCAGAGCTACTCGAACCGCACGATTGCCTATCGAGGACTATATCAGCTTATGCGACGGTACGATGGCCAAAACCCTAAGTACCACCAACCTTAACGGGCTTCTGTCGTAAAGAACAGAGGTTAAATGCGACGTTAAGATGTTCTTGCGAGAAACGCTCGATTCGTCTCGACTTGCAAAAAAAAAAAAAAAAATTGTTGAGGCGGCTCGACTCGTGAGATAAAGCCTTAGGCAGTGGGCATAAAAGAAGCATGTTTCCTAAGCACTGAGAGCCTGCGAGATGGCCCAAAATGGTCTCTTGCATACCATCCACGGGTCTCACTCTCCAACATCGAACTTCGACAAGGAGGGAAACAACCGCTTACAAGTCCTCTCGACTCGTAAGAGGGAAAAATCTCTTATAAGATCCTTATGACTTATAAGAGAAAACACACTTAGGGATCCTCACGATTCCTAAGGAGAAAACCCACCTACGAGATCCTCTCGATCCGTAGGGAGAAAAGTCTATATGAGACCCTCACGGCTTATAGAGTTGAAAAGTCTTAGGCAGCAGATCTGAACCTGCGGCCTAAGCCATCACTATTTCTTAAGAAAGTCAAGATGCGTGCTCTATTATCCGTCAACCATATTTATTAAGATAGCATGCCGATAATAAGAGAAAGAAGAAAGCTACAGAAAGAACATCCGATTTACATTTGATCAGGCGTCCGAGACGCATTCATTTATGCATGGGCAGAAGACTCGGGACGAGAAATAAGACAAGCTGAAATAAAAAAAAGGGAGGGTTTCCATTCATATTGCTAAAAATTCTTACAATCACAAGAGCAATGAATAAGAATCATTATTCAAATTATTACAACGGTATAACCTCAGATCCGGGGCAGGGATTGAGGAATTCAAAAGTAAGGCCATCCAGAGTTCATCTGGCCTTTCTAATTATTCTTATGCGCAGCCTCTCGCGCTCCTCTGTGTCAAGATCCTCGGCAAGCCCTCCCGGCCTTCGATAAGCAGCAACTATCGTCGTCTGCTGGAAGATTTGGTGTAGGATGTCAATGAGGCTGTCCCGCCGTTTCTTCGAGATCAGCCCCGTCAGGAACATTGAATGCACCTTGTCCTCGGCATCATCCAGCGCATTGAGCGGCAGAGCCTCGTGAAGACCCGGAAGTGCTCTTCATATTGCTCCCAGGACGACTTTCAAAAGAGCCGAACGACGGGGTAGCAGCCAACCACCGCTTGCGTTCAGACGACCCATGACCTTTGCACATTGAGCGTCTGTAAACTCCTGGTTTTGTTGACGACCCTGTGCGCGGATATCGTCATAGGTGATGAACTCGTGCAAACTGTATAGATGCACCGCCATTATGCCTGGAGGAAATACCACAGGAAGATTAGCGATAGAAGAAAAATAATATACATAGAGGGCTAAATTCCTAGAGAGCAAAGCTCTGTTCAGGGATTAAAACCCATGAACAAAAGCTTAATGAAACCCCAATGGGGATCTCTTTAGATCAAAAGATCTGTGAGAGCAAAGCTCTTTGACTGAGATTAATTTAAATTAATTTGATTTACATTAATTTTACCTAAAGTTTCTAACTTTGAAAATGAGCAAAGCTCTGCTAGTGAAACCCCAATGGGGATCTCTTTAGATCAAAAGATCTATGAGAGCAAAGCTCTGCTGGTTAAGATTAATTAAAATTAATTTAATCAAAGAATCAATTTTACCTAAAGTTTTTCTAAAAAAAAACTTTGGAAAGGAGAGCAAAACTCTAGAGTTCTTGAAGGCAAGAGCAAAGCTCTAAAGTTTTTTGAAAATAAAAATCTGAAAGATGATAAGCATCTGTGGGGGACCAAAGATCCTATTTATAGGCATCAAGTGCCTCTTCGACTTCCGAAAGTTGTCACGGCGGTTGGAATTCCTCCACCGTTGCGCTCACGTTTGGGGACACGTAAGCGCAACGGTGGGGGGGCATTTGTTTACCCCAATCAGAGCAAAGCTCTGTTCGAGTTCCGAGGCGGGAGATAAAGCAACGCTTCATTTTCCCCCAATCAGAGCAAAGCTCTGCTGAAAATTCAAAAATTCAAATTATGAAGCAACGCTTTAAATCCCGGGCGCAACGCGCCACGTGTCAGGCGCTGATACGTCAGCGCAGCGCCCGAGAAGGCGCGCCCAATCAGAGCAAAGCTCTATTAAAGGAAGCAACGCTTCAGTTGCGTAAGCGCTGCGCGACACGTGTCAGCGCAGATGCGCTAGCGCAGTTGCGCTGCGCGACACGTGTCACGCGCTGGGGCATCTGCGCCAAACAGAATTAAAATTTTAAGAAATCTTTTCTGTTCTTGTTAAAACAAGAAGATTTTCTTCTGCAAAGCAGAAACCCTTGGATCAAAGATCCAACGGTAGGGAAAATTCCCCAAATCACTCAGAGAAAAATCTCTTTAACAAATTTAACTAATTTATGGGCACTATAAAAAGGACCCTAGGCCTCAATTAAAAGGGAAGAACATCTTTCTAAAAAAAAAAAGAAAGAGAGAAGAGAACTCTGAGAAACTCCTCAAGAATAAATAAAAAAAGGTAAAAACCTTTAGAAAAAAGAGAAAGTTCTCTTAGGAACAGATCATAGATCTAAAAACAAGATCAATGATCTTTAATAAAAATAAAATAAAAATAGTGCTTTGCACTTTTCATGAACTTTTGGTTTTCTGAGATAAGAAAAACAAGAAAAAACTTATTTTTCTTTGATCTAAATTAGATCAAGAAATCAAATAGTGCTTTGCACTTCTGTTCTTGAATCTAAAAGATTCTTGGTGCTTTGCACTTGCAAACTGCGCTGTTGCGCTCTTGGGAGAGCGCCACGTGTTAGCAGCGCAACAGCGCAGCGCACTGCACTGTTGCGCTTGCACTCACCAGAGCGCGCCACGTGTCAGCAGCGCAACAGCGCAGCGCACTAGCGCAGCGCACTGCACTGTTGCGCTTGCGCTCACCAGAGCATGACACGTGTCTTCACCACAAGCGTTTGCACTCAGTAATTGGCGCAAAGCGCCTAACAAATGCAATGCATTTCTTTTACTGAAGGGTCATGCCCAATTAAAAGACCAAACAGGCCTAATTAAATTGATGCTCTGCATCATTTATAAATGGGCAGAGCCCAAACGAAATAATAAAAATGCTATGCATTTATAAAGGGGGCAAAGCCCAGACAAAACAGATGCCTTGCTTCATTCATAAATGAGCAGAGCCCAGAATAAATTGATGCTCTGCATTTTTATGGGCAAAGCCCAAACAAAAAAAAATGGAAGAAATGCAATGCATTATTTAATAAAATGTTCAACATTTTCAACTGGGCTTAGCGCAATTCTGGCCGTAAGTCCTTAAATTAAATTGACTGAGCAAGATTGCTCTCTTAAATCAATTTACTTCAGGTTCGAGGGTACATCTCCGAACTCCTCTGACACTTCTCGTTGTAATCCTTCAACGACGTCAGAGAGGCGACGGGTCCCAACGACCACACATGGATACGGACTGCGAGGTCTTTAAACTCGTGGACCGAAACGTCCCTAAACTAATATTGGACCGAAACGTCCCTAAACTAATGTCGGACCGAAACGTCCCTAAACTAATATCGGACCGAAACGTTCCTAAACTAATAACGAACCACCTCGTCTTTAAACTGGAATACGGACCACCATGTCCGTAAACTGGAGCATGGACCACCACGTCCCTAAACTGGAGCATGGACCGAAACGTCCCTAAACTAATGGTGGACCACTACGTCCCTAAACTGGAACAATAGAGCTCCTAAATGCTCTTTTGCCGGATCTAAACGGTCCCGTTTAAGTTGATCTTAGCCTCCAAATACGGCTAACGTATCCTTAAACATTTAAATGGATTATAAAACTCCAAATCGACTTTGGTTCAAGGGTACATCTCTGAACTCCTCTGACATTTGCCGTTGTAATCCTTCAACGACGTTAGAGAGGTGACGAGTCCCGATAGCCAGATGTTAAATGGATTATCACGTTAAGTTGATCTTAGTCCCAAACAGGATTAACGTATCCTTAACGAACGTTTAAGTTGATCTTAGCCGCAACGTGACTAATCCATCCTTAAACTAAAAAATACCAAACCCAAATCTAAGTAAATATGGATTTGGACTAATCCACGTCCTACGGGCGACGACATTACTCAGTCTCCGTATACAATCCACGGGCAACCACAAACAAAACAAACACACACGACACGAAGTGAAATTCTGGAGAAGGAGAAAGTTGTTACCGCGATGCGGTAGCGTAATTAACTGCAGGGGCTTGCTCCTGCAGGGAAGAGCGTCCCCACAATCAAAACCCCCTCAAGTGAGGGGGAATCTGACGAAATCTGCTATATCGGCCGCATCCGTCTAAACCTCCGATACACGGTGCCATAAATCAACTTGGCATCTGCGGAGAGGTGGACGGATAGCACCAATTAGCATCTGCCCCGAATCTCAGTGCCAGGACACAGCGGTCGTGTGCGCCGTCTTTCGGAGGGGAACAGTCACTTGTAAGGTCGGAACAATGGGAAAGACGAAAGGAAGTGAACTAGGGATAGTATCATTCTCACCGTAGTAAACTGTCTCGAACTTGAAAGATTCCATTAATGGTTCGAAACTACTGTAAGCACCCGAGTCTGATGGTTCAACTAACTCATCTGAAAATGTAAAGGACTCAAACACGGGCGGTGAGTCATCAACATCGTCCGAAAAAGTGAAACACTCGTAAGTGTTATCGGCTGTGAGAACTGTGTCAGATTCAAAGGAAAATTTTTCAAGCTCACAGTCTTCAAGCGGGGTCAGAACGATGGGAAGGAGGGAGGGTGATATAACAGTCAAAGGTTCAGGAGGGTTAATTGGAAAATCAGACATATCAAATAAAAATGGTTCAACCTCAATATTATCCTCAAGACTCTCCTCAATACTATCCTCAATATTTAACTCATCCATGCCATTATCATCAAAATCTAGACGCATATGAGATTCGGGAGAAACATTTAATAACTCAGGATGATGATTTGAACATAAAATTTTAATTAAATCGACAGGTTCATCATCCGAAATATTCCCGGCGTCTATATCCTCAATCAAGTGAAAATCAATTTCTTTAGACACCTCCTCAAAAGCATGGATGCTTATCAATGTAGGTTCTAGAGTGGAGGTGTAAAGGTCGAAAGGATTAAGTGTGGTTTCACTCGAAAGGGGTTCTTCATAATTTGGCAAATCAAGCACTACAAAACCACACAACTCATTTTTATTTTCAACAGGTGAACTATTTAGGGCAATCGATGGAAAACAGGAGTTGTGGGCTTCAATTTGGTAAGGGTAGATTTGATTTGAAAATCCTCTCTCATTCTCACTCTGTCCAACCGCCTCCTTATACATTGAAAAATTTGAAGCTGGTGGGAAACTAGCTACCAGTTCACTAGGTTGCATAAGGGCGGCCACGGACGCTTCCACATTCCTAATCATTTTATATGTTGCTGCAATATAAGCCTCCAATGACTCTTCCAAACTAGACTTAGGTGGTGAGGGGGTTTCGGTGAAAGATTCGAAATTGGTTGGATATGTGAAACTCCCTAATGGCTGTGTCGAAACAGTGTCTAGTGAAGGTGGGAAAGTCGGGTAGGACTGGTAGGAAGTGGGTGGTAGGACAGGGGTAGGGTCAACATGTGGATAAAACGGTGAATAGTCGTGCGGATCCCTAGAACTAGATGAGTGGAGAGGGGTGAAAGATCGACTGCGAGATTGAGCAATATGCTCAGCAATGGACATCAGCCTAGGAGTGACAGAAGGACTTGAAGAAGTGGTATCAACATATGTAGGTGGTAAAGGTTGACTTGGTTGACACAAAGTGGGTTGAAAAATCAAACTGTTTCTCCTAGACGCCTCTATTTGATCTTTCAAAGATATTTTTGGCAAGGAGGGATCGTCTTTAAATTGACCGAACAAATTGACATACGACGCAAAATTAGGTTCGAGATACCAAAGTTCGGCTAATGATTTATTATGTGGGGTACCCATGTTCGAAGAAAGGGTGAAAAGAAAGAAAGTTTGTGGTGCAAGGATCTAATTGCGGCCAAAAATTTTGCAAGTTTCTAATAAAATTTGTCCTTTTTATTTTTATTCTTTTTCTCTTTATTCGGAAAAATTTTGTTGCAAAAAAAGATTTTAGAGAAAAGATATGCAACAACAAATTATTACTTGCAGTTTATTTCTAATTTAAGAGGGGCGCAAAAATCCTGCACAAGATCGTTATTTGGAAGGGAATATGTTTTTAAACAACAAAAAATCATGCAGGCAAATCTACAGAAAATATATCAATATTTGCAGAAGAGAAAGAGCGGAGCTTACATAAAAAATTTCGCCAGATGATGCCTCAAGATCACCGCCCTTCCGCGGCCAATGGTAGGTTCCCACCGCGGTTCCGCGGTGGGGTAGTCGGTTCAGGTCCCTAGAATTCTTTTGGTGCAACGAATTGACAAGACGGCCACGTTTCCGCGGCCTAAGGTGGGTTTTGGCCGCGGAAACGCGGCGGAGTGGGGGATTTAGATCTCCAGAAAAATTTCTCTGTTCTGTTATTTAAAATCGCTTCTGTTCCGATGTTTTATTTCCTGTTTGCTTTCCGGAAATTTCTAGATCCGATTTTCTTGTATCCTGCAAAATTAAAACAACAAAGTATCCCTTCCAAAAATAACTGATGGAATATTTTTATATTTTTTTTTGATCTTTCAGATTTTTATAATTTTTTTTAAATTTTGATTAACCCGAAATTGCGAAAAGGAAAGTTCTACGCCATCCCCGGCAACGGTGCCATTTGATTTGTCTGTCAAAAACTATTTCTAAACCGCAATCAAGAACAGCGTCGCATGAAGCTAGCCGGTGAGTACGGGTCGGTCCACAGGGATTTTGTGAATCTCCTAGTCGCGCTAACGAGTTAATTCCGAAGGGTGTTCGGATTGGTTATTAAATCTAAAAACCTAAATTAATCTATCTACGATTATCTAGATCTATTCTTGCTAGGGTTAGGTTTAGGGATGGTTTGGAAATGCAATTAAATCTCAACGCTTTCTATACCCGAATGAAGATCTATGAGGAGTTATGGTAATTATCAATAAAGGGGATTAGATCCATTCGGGAAGGTGTTCCTTCCTCTAGGTTCTTGTCCTTCCTTTAGAGATCCTTATCCTAACCTCCATGGAAAACACGCGCAACCGGGCCTTTACACTATGGTGTCATCGTTACCTCGAGGGGTAGGATGCCGTAGGGCGCGGTGTGTGCGTGTATGCATGGAGTCCTATTGGAAATATTTGGTGGGTAAGAAAGGGATGAGAGATCTCATCTCTCAAAATCCTTCCCCAAAGCTAAACCCTAAACAAGTTCCTAGGGCATGAAATTAAATCTACCCAGGGCAAAGAATTGAAATCTACACTAGAGCGAGAAATTAAATCTACTTACAGATGCATCCCTCCAATCATCCATGCAGGGTTGTCAGATCTGAATTTCTGAATGGAAGAGAAACACCGATGCTCTCCAAAAGAATTCTGGAATTTATTATTAAAAGGAGGCATAAGAAATTACAATATTTAGAGTTCTATTTATAGGAAATAGAAACCTTAGGTTACATTTTGATCCGCACGTCTAAATTTACAAATTTAGCCCTAGGTAGACTAGTCAAAGCCGCAAATGAATTTTGGTAAAATAAAATATTCCTTTTGTCTTCTTCTGGCCGCTGAACGGCGGCAATGGTGGGCTTGGGCCGCGGTTCCGCGGCCCTTTAGTAAGTTCAGATTATTATTTCTTCTGGGCTGCTTCAGTGTCTTTTGGGCTTTTCATTTGTTTAGTGTTTTCTCCATTTGGGCTTCTACATTTGTTACAGATCTTCAGTGAACAATTTGCAATGGATTTTTAACCGTTTTCCTTGTTTTCTTGGACCTTGCGTTGCCTTGTTGATTGTGAACTGTTCTTCGTCTAGGCTTGACTAAGATCCTCCTAATTGTTGGTCAAAATTCCATATTTTCATCGTTTTTACATCATTTTCACTGTTTCCTGTTCAAGAACCTGCAACCTGTAACATGTAGCAGACATGCGTCAAAAGCACCTGTTTATTTATAAAAAGAATAAGAATGGGGAATATAATAATGCAATATTATGGTGTGAACAAATACCCCCAAACTTATCTTTTGCTCGTCCTCGAGCAACCTTATTTTTATTCACTAAAATCCTAACCGCACTTTCGCAGGGAGACGCGATTGCACTGAGCACGTGCAACAAGCCGTTAAACCTCTAGGTGTCCCTAGTAGGAGTAGTGTTGTCTCCTGAGGGTTTTCAGCGGATTACACCCACAAAATCCTATCGACTTGGCTCTTCGACTTTTATTCTCCAATTAGGTTTTCTAACAAGGAATTCTATTATCGTCGACTCGTAAATTATCCACCCTTATTCTTCACACTTCCTCATCATCTAACTTAAGATTATATATGTTCTGCAGAGCTACTTAGCTTTCGGCATTTCTTAAGTTTTCCTTCTAGGGTTCCATCTCCACTCAGGAATTTTTATCAACTCTATTAAAGATACAAGTTTTATTCTTTACTCCTTTCTCTCATCTAAATCTCAATTACATACCCCTACGTGTGTGTATAAATCACCCCTACACTTGGAAATTCAAATCAAGCAATCATACCCTTTGTCCGTTGTCCAAAATACTTATTAGTAGGTGAATTTTTAATTGAATTTTTGCTTACACATCCTTCATTCGACCGTTAATACTTCTTGAGGTACCAACAACTGATTACAAGATGTGTTTGCACATTAAAGCGTAATTCCTAGTCTTGCAACACCCAAGGCTTTAGCAGTGACTCCCAAACCAGTTGGTCTAAGACACTAGGTGATGAAGCACCCTCGCTAAATATTTTTCTATTTTTGCAGCCTTAAGTAATCACAAAAACCAGTGTCCATTTTTTTTTATTCTTTATTCACACTTTTTTTTCTTTTATTTTCATTGTACTAAGGACTTTAGACAAGAGCATTTCAAGGTCTCTTCTACTATTCCAAGTTTCAAGGTGCGTGTTTGTGCAATTTGTAGGGTATATATTTTCAGAATCTAGACTTAAACTAGGAATTATTTTTCAAACTTATACTTTAATAAACGTTTTAATACTTTTCCTTTGTTTCAACTTAGCCCAAGAAGTGAACCCAAAATTCGCCTATTTCTAAATAAACTACAAGGCATATACTTTCTACCGTTAAACTTTAAGGAAGGTTATTTTTAGGGTTTTTAATTTACTAAGTCTAAGATCTAATTGTTCCTAGCCAGTTAACCTATTTGTCAAATTCAAGTCAATTAGACTAAAATTGAATACAATAATTTTTATAATTTTTGAAATTTTTTAATTTTTATGGGTTTTCAAATAAGTATGCAAATGCAAAAATATGTACAAATGAATGCGAAGGAAGAAGACGTACCGAGCATACCCCCAAACTTAAACTTGACAGTGTCCTCACTGTCATGCTACACCAAGAGGGTCAAAATGTCGGCACTCCCCTGTTTATTTATTTATAAATTTTTTTTATTTTATTGTTTTGAAATTTTTTTTATTTTTTTATAGAAAAAGAAACCAAAAATATATATACATATATACAAAGGTTCCCCCCAAACTTAAGCTTGGCCTTACACAAGCCAAAGGTTAGCACCAACCATTCAAAAATCTTATCGTGGTAATGGTATAGTTGGTGCAAGAATGGGGTGTAGAAGAAAGAAATGAGAAACACGCGAGACCGTGTGGAAAGAAGAATGGTAGAATATGTTCTCGGTAGGGGAGAAGAATGGCGGAAAGGAGAAAGAAGGGTCGCGCGATCTTGAGGGTGTAAATCGAGTGAATAAATTAGCGCAATATGTGATGACCGATATGTTATAAGCGATTGCGCTAACCTATCAACTCGTCGAGAAATGGGGTCAAATCCCTCAAGATTCGCAAGAAAACATGGGTACGCCGAACTTGGTATAGGGGATGAAAGCGTAACGGTCACTTGTACGGTCGGAACAATGGGAAAGAAGAAAGGAAGTGAACTGGGATAGTATCATTCTCACCGTAGTAAACTGTCTCGAACTTGAAAGATTCCATTAATGGTTCGAAACTACTGTAAGCACCCGAGTCTGATAGTTCAACTAACTCATCTGAAAATGTAAAGGACTCAAACTCGGGCGGTGAGTCATCAACATCGTCCGAAAAAGTGAAACACTCGTAAGTGTTATCGGCTGTGAGAACTGTGTCAGATTCAAAGGAAAATTTTTCAAGCTCACAGTCTTCAAGCGGGGTCGGAACGATGGGAAGGAGGGAGGGTGATATAACAGTCAAAGGTTCAGGAGGGTTAATTGGAAAATCAGACACATCAAATAAAAATGGTTCAACCTCAATATTATCCTCAAGACTCTCCTCAATACTATCCTCAATATTTAACTCATCCATGCCATTATCATCAAAATCTAGACGCATATGAGATTCGGGAGAAACATTTAATAACTCAGGAAGATGATTTGAACATAAAATTTCAATTAAATCGACAGGTTCATCATCCGAAATATTCCCGGCGTTTATATCCTCAATCAAGTGAAAATCAATTTCTTTAGACACCTCCTCAAAAGCATGGATGCTTATCAATGTAGGTTCTAGAGTGGAGGTATAAAGGTCGAATGGATTAAGTGTGGTTTCACTCGAAAGGGGTTCTTCATAATTTGGCAAATCAAGCACTACAAAATCACACAACTCATTTTTATTTTCAACAGGTGAACTATTTAGGGCAATCGATGGAAAACAGGAGTTGTGGGCTTCAATTTGGTAAGGGTAGGTTTGATTTGAAAATCTTCTCTCATTCTCACTCTGTCCAACCGCCTCCTTATACATTGAAAAATTTGAAGCTGGTGGAAAACTAGCTACCGGTTCACTAGGTTGCATAAGGGCGGCCACGGACGCTTCTACATTCCTAGTCATTTTATATGTTGCTGCAATATAAGCCTCCAATGACTCTTCCAAACTAGACTCAGGTGGTGAGGGGGTTTCGGTGAAAGATTCGAAATTGGTTGGATATGTGAAACTCCCTAATGGCTGTGTCGAAACAGTGTCTAGTGAAGGTGGGAAAGTCGGGTAGGACTGGTAGGAAGTGGGTGGTAGGACAGGGGTAGGGTCAACATGTGGATAAAAAGGTGAATAGTCGTGCGGATCCCTAGAACTAGATGAGTGGAGAGGGATGAAAGATCGACTGCGAGATTGAGCAATATGCTCAGCAATGGACATCGGCCTAGGAGCGACAGAAGGACTTGAAGAATTGGTATCAACATATGTAGGTGGTAAAGGTTGACTTGGTTGACACAAAGTGGGTTGAAAAGTCAAACTGTTTCTCCTAGATGCCTCTATTTGATCTTTCAAAGTTATTTTTGGCAAGGTGGGATCGTCTTTAAATTGACTGAACAAATTAACATACGACGCAAAATTAGGGTGGGGATACCAAAGTTCGGCTAATGATTTATTATGTGGGGTACCCATGTTCGAAGAAAGGGTGAAAAGAAAGAAAGTTTGTGGTGCAAGGATCTAATTGCGGCCAAAAATTTTGCAAGTTTCTAATAAAATTTGTCCTTTTTATTTTTATTCTTTTTCTTTTTATTTAGAAAAATTTTGTTGCAAAAAAAGATTTTAGAGAAAAGATATGCAACAATAAAATATTACTTGCAATTTATTTCTAATTTAAGCGGGACGCAAAAATCCTGCACAAGATCGTTATTTGGAAGGGAATATGTTTTTAAACAACAAAAAATCCTGTAGGCAAATCTACAGAAAATATATCAATATTTGCAGAAGAGAAAGAGCGGAGCTTACATAAAAATTTTCGCCAGATGATGCCTCAAGATCACCGCCCTTCCGCGGCCAATGGTAGGTTCCCACCGCGGTTCCGCGGTGGGATAGTCGGTTCAGGTCCCTAGAATTCTTTTGGTGCAACGAATTGACAAGACGGCCGCGTTTCCGCGGCCTAAGGTGGGTTTTGGCCGCGGAAACGCAGCGGAGTGGAGGATTTAGATCTCCAGAAAAATTTCTCTGTTCTGTTATTTAAAATCGCTTCTGTTCCTATGTTTTATTTCCTGTTTTGCTTTCTGGAAATTTCTAGATCCGATTTTCTTGTATCCTGCACTATTAAAACAACAAAGTATCCCTTCCAAAAATAACTGATGGAATATTTTTATTTATTTTTTTTGATTTTTCAGATTTTTATATTTTTTTTTTAAATTTTGATTAACCCGAAATTGCGAAAAGGAAAGTTCCACGCCATCCCCGGCAACGGCGCCATTTGATTTGTCTGTCAAAAACTATTTCTAAACCGCAATCAAGAACGGCGTCGCATGAAGCTGGCCGGTGAGTACGGGTCGGTCCACAGGGATTTTGTGAATCTCCTAGTCGCGCTAACGAGTTAATTCCGAAGGGTGTTCGGATTGGTTATTAAATCTAAAAACCTAAATTAATCTATCTACGATTATTTAGATCTATTCTTGCTAGGGTTAGGTTTAGGGATGGTTTGGAAATGCAATTAAATCTCAACGCTTTCTATACCCGAATGAAGATCTATGAGGAGTTATGGTAATTATCAATAAAGGGGATTAGATCCATTCGGGAAGGTGTTCCTTCCTCTAGGTTCTTGTCCTTCCTTTAGAGATCCTTACCCTAACCTCCATGGAAAACGAGCGCAACCGGGCCTTTACACTATGGTGTCATCGTTACCTCGAGGGGTAGGATGCCGTAGGGCGCGGTGTGTGCGTGTATGCATGGAGTCCTATTGTAAATATTTGGTGGGTAAGAAAGGGATGAGAGATCTCATCTCTCAAAATCCTTCCCCAAAGCTAAACCCTAAACAAGTTCCTAGGGTATGAAATTAAATCTACCCAGGGCAAAGAATTGAAATCTACACTAGAGCGAGAAATTAAATCTACTTACAGATGCATCCCTCCAATCATCCATGCAGGGTTGTCAGATATGAATTTCTGAATGGAAGAGAAACACCGATGCTCTCCAAAAGAATTCTGGAATTTATTATTAAAAAGAGGCATAAGAAATTACAATCTTTAGAGTTCTATTTATAGGAAATAGAAACCCTAGGTTATATTTTGATCCGCATGTCTAAATTTACAAATTTAGCCCTAGGTAGACTAGTCAAAGCCGCAATGAATTTTGGTAAAATAAAATCTTCCTTTTGTCTTCTTCTGGCCGCTGAACCGTGGCAATGGTGGGCTTGGGCCGCGGTTCCGCGGCCCTTTAGTAAGTTCAGATTATTATTTCTTCTGGGCTGCTTCAGTGTCTTTTGGGCTTTTCATTTCTTTAGTGTTTTCTCCATTTGGGCTTCTACATTGGTTCCAGATCTTCAGTGAACAATTTGCAATGGCTTTTTAACCGTTTGCCTTATTTTCTTGGACCTTGCGTTGCCTTGTTGATTGTGAACTGTTCTTCGTCTAGGCTTGACTAAGATCCTCCTAATTGTTGGTCAAAAGTCCATATTTTCATCGTCTTTACATCGTTTTCACTGTTTCCTGTTCAAGAACCTGTAACCTGTAACATGTAGCAGACATGCGTCAAAAGCACCTGTTTATTTATAAAAAGAATAAGAATGGGGAATATAATAATGCAATATTATGGTGTGAACATGTACTTGTGGACTACCCTTGGCCCCACTAGTATGATCTCCATCATAGTCCTGGTTGTCAAGTATACATCCTAAGGGCTTTATCAACATGTGAGAGCAAGACAACATCACTTATACAAGTCAACTTGTTAAGATAAAGTGCAACCAGATAGCATATTATCATGTCGAGCAAGAAAGTCCTCCCTATATATGTCCAAACATCCACTACAATATACATCCCATATACAGTAATGGCCTCTAGGGCATACATATAACTAACAATCTCCCACTTGCACTAAGGCCATCTATTATAGTATCCAATACCCAATAATATAGCAATGGTTGTAGTATCCCATACTCAACCATCCCAAAATCTCTTAAATAGTATTTGGGGAAGCAGGCTTTGGTCAATGGATCCTCCGTGTTATCCTTCGTGTCAACTCTCCTGATCTCGATCCATTGGAGATCAACCATCTCTCTGATAAGGTGATACTAGGCTTAGAATATATCTGGATCGCTGATGGGACCGGTGTTCCTAGGCCAAAGCCACAACTCCATTGTAGTCATAATAATAGTTATTGGACGCTTAATGGTAGGAACCTTGTTCATCTCATGAACAAGTAACTGCAGGGTTGCGTAGCACGGCAGGAAGGTTTCGGGAGGCATCGTCAATGCCAATTTCAAATATTTGTCATTCTAGTTAACCCTAACCATAGAATCTTTACTAGAAAATGCGACGAAACAACATGTAAACAACTTTACATCTAAGTGAATGAGGAATACAACCTTTGTAGACCGGTCCTTCTGTCACGCCCTGCTTCCCAGTGTACGGTGAAGGAGACGCAACAAGGTCCGCTACGTATATACTCAGAAGTACATACGCTAAGCGTATCTAAGCAATATAAAATAATTACACAAGAGACAAGAATAAAAAGAACAGCAACTTTTATTTATTAACATTCTTTGTACAATACATGAAAGGAAATACAACTGAAATAAAAGATGCCTAAACAGTGGCATAACAGGAAATGAAAAGTACAGAAGAGAAAAGTGTACAATGAAACTAAAGTGCAGGGTCTTCAGTGAACTGCTCCAAGTCTTCTTGCGATGGCTCAATCTCTGCCGGGTCTAAATCACCTGACGACATTCAAAGAAGAAAGAAACAGAATGTCGTCAGCGAACAGGTCGCTCGGTAAGTCCTAAAGATAAGGGAGAAATAGACAGAGAGTAAGAGAAAGAGAGTAGCTTTTAATGTTGTATTATAATATTGTAATGTTATATTAACGCTGTTGTTTATAGCCTGGTACAGAAGATGCCAGTGTATACGAGGGGAGTCCCACTTACACCGGGGACTTTGGTAACCTGTAGTACAAGGCTCCGTCGATAATACCACGGAACAATGGCATGGATGTAATTACGTCTTAAGTGACCACCTTGTGCCACTTTTAACATATTCCGTACCAGTCTACCCCTTAAACCCCGCGATATCTTGTTTGTATTGTTATCTTGTAAATTGTATTGATTGTAAGATTGATTGACTGACTGACCGAAACCATGATATCAGGAAACGGTTGTAACCGTAGAGTCATGTAAATGGAATACTGAGAATCATATAAAAGGAATATATATCCATGGTTCGGTTCGGTCAAGTTGTATAAATTGATAATTGTATTCATGGATTCATGTGTTCACATTGAATTGGAAACTTGTAGATTATAGATTGACTTGAATCATATTCAAGTCAGAGTAATCAGACTCAAACCCGAGTCAGACAATCAGAACTGTGAATCAATGTCTTTTAATTGCTAAGGTCCTTAGGGTAATTTATAAAACTTGAGGGGGTTTTATGTAAAAATACTTTTATATACTTTTCAAAATACACCTCAAGTATTTATTGTTCGTCTTTATAGTTTTAATGAGGGTGGATTTTATGTTGTGACATTTCTAGTGAAAATATCCTAGTTTTATAAATAAGGGTATTTATTTGTAATATTGATTATTTGAAGTTCAGGGTATTTTAGTGTAAAATTTATTCTTGTGATTTTTAGAAAAAGGTGGAAAATTTATATTATAATAAAATAGATATTTAAATGATAAATATACATATGTTTATACCAAATATAATTTTAATAAATATTTTATATTCCAAAAATCTCATTTTCTTAAGATATCGTATTTTAAACCTTTCGAGACCGAATGCTCCTTGCGGAGGTCTGAATCTCGCACTACTAAGCCCGAGGGTGCACGATAAACCGTACTATCCCTAACGGGTTCCCCAGAGGTGGGTTGTAGCGGCGCTTTGTAAAGATTGTAAAATACTAATCCTTTAGAAAACGGTTTTTTTATAAAGTAAAGGTATTTATTTGCAAAGTGTAATTTTTCGTATTTTAGATTCTAGGGTTTTCTAAGCCAACTAGCGTATTTCTAAAGGGTTTAAACGACAAGTCGTTAGAAGCCTCAAACCGCCTCTTCACCGCCAATTGTGGCCAGGTAAGTACACGTGAGGAAGGAGGGATCCGCTCACGAATCGTGAGGCGGGCCTTTTAAAGTTACCTAAGCTCACTTGCCTAGCCTAGACACCACAAAGTCAGGTTTAGATAAACGATCGATGTCCACAACTTATCGTATTTTCCTACTAAGAAGTATTTACTTAAAAGTGTAGCAAATCTAAAACCTCTAAGAATGGTTTTTTTAAGATTATAGTATTTTAATGAAAGTTTCGTTTTATCGTATTCTAAGTTTTGATGATATCATTTTAGGGTTGTATTTGCGTGTGTGTGGAGGTAGGTCGTTACCTCGTGCTCTACTTTAAATGTATAGCAAGTTAAGGGGTTAAATGTGAAATTGAAACATGATGGTATTAAAGTGAAAAAAAATACGGCAAATTGAAAAGGTTATCATTTCATGTGTGAAAACTTATTCAAATTGATTTTTAAAAGTTTAATAATCAAGATAAAGTTGTTTAGGCATGATTGAATTGATTAGAAGTGAAATTTTATAGAAAACCGAATCGGAAATCGGATTTGTTCCGATTCCGTCGGGTTTCGTAAATTCATATTTTTGAGAATTAGAAGGGGAGATAGAATGGGACTTACGGGTTTCGATCTATACTAAAGAGTATAGGGGAACTAGGGGAGTGGCCGAGGCGTTGTTTCGTCGCCGGTTGTTTCAAAGAACGTCGCCGGAATTCCGTCAGAGCTTCGCCGTGAACTCGATTTCAAAGTACACCTTTCTTGTAGAAATTTTGAGAGAGTAAACCTAGTGTTTTGGGATGAGAGGGTAGAGGGTAGGGGTCTATTTATAGGGTAGGCTAGGCTAGGATAGGTGAAAGGTTTTTATTTTAAAAAAATTTGTAAAAATTAAAGAAAAATCATTAAAATTTGTATTAAATAGGGTGTATTTAACATTAGGGAACCGATCCATTAAAATGGTGTATACAGGGGGTTATGGAATGCAAAAAGGCGCAACTTTCGTGTTGGGGACTCGGCCGTCCGGCCGAGTCCGGCCGGCGGCACCGGCCCGAGTCGGCCGGTCCGCCGGTCGACTCGGCCGATCCCGACCGAGTCCGGTGGTTTTCGGGCGTGGGTTCTCCTGACGTAGCTCATGGTATACTCACATTTTAGGGTTCAGTTCAAATTTTGGGAGTTATGGCCTGTGGACTGTTGGGCTTCCAAGAATTTTAAAAGAAAAATAATCTAAAAATAATGTGGGGTATGGGATTTGAACTCCGGTGGCTTGGTTCAGCTATGCAAGGTGTTACCAATGAGCTACAAGCTCCTTTTTTTAATTATGGAGTTATTTAATTACTTAAAATGATAGTAGCAAGAGTAAATACTCCAAGTATACATTAAATTTAAAGTAATTTCTTATACACTAAAAATCGAGTATTACATTCTTGTAACTTGTAATTAAAAACAAAATAATTACTTATATCTTGTGCTCAAGCTAAAATACTCATTTATGATTTTGAGAAAAATTTAAAATTTTGTGTAGAATAGTGTATAGGAAAATTATGGTTGTTACATTCTACCCTCCTTATAAAAATTTCGTCCTCGAAATTTGTAAAAGGAAAGTGTAACAATTTGGTGACAGAACTAAAGATTGTAAAGAAGTTTTGGTCAAAGTTGTGAGAGAGTTACTTGGATTACCTTGGTTCACAGTTTCAGGTTCTATAGCTGCTAAGGTGAAAGCCTGTCGCCATGGCATGTTCCTCCTAGCTGGAGGCATATTCCCCTGTACTCGAGGCATGTTTCTCAGTGCCTGATAGAATTGGCGATTTGGCTGAGCAGGAAATCCACGTGGAGGTGGTGCTGGGAGTGTAGGATGAGTTGCAGGAGCCTGGATAGCTGGCTGCTGCGGGTAGTTGATGGGTGGGTGTAGCGTCTTGAAAAGTCGTTTTGGAGTTTTCCTGAAAATCGGTGAAAATTCGGTATTTTTCCGTAAACCGTCCTTTTTGTTATTTTGCAGTTTAGGACTAGTTATACCTAAAATGGATAGGTAAGTGCTTGTTTTTAGTAGCTAATGAGTTACTTATTAAATTTTGGTCATTTAAAAATTTTTCCCTATTTTTCAATTTTTTAATATTATTTTAAGCCGGTAAGAAAATACATTAATACAAATTTTTTCTGGGATAATTTTAATCTTTAAAATTATGTTAATTAAAATCTAGTTGTAACATAAATTTTTAGTATTTTATTTTGATTTTTAACTAATTTTTATTATAGAAAACGAAATTTATTGAATTTAAGCTTAAACTTGCAATTTTGGACTTGTAGGGGGTCTTTTTGCATAAAAATTTTTTGTGCACTCTCTCTCACTCATCCCTCAGCCCTAGGCCAGCCCCACCACCATCAGGTCTAGAAAAATTCCATACTCCTTGACTTGTTTTATTGTGTGGAAATAATGGTTGTTTTGAGAAAGGTTTGAATTTGTTTTTGGGTATAGTCTTTTGTGGTTGGTAGGAGTTGACCAAGACCTCTTTCCCACACCCCACACCATCCCCTCTCCCTCATTTCTGGCCGAAATTCCAGCAGCCTCCTTCATCTCTTTGTTCTTTTCATTTTCTTCAAAAAAATTCATTAAGTTTGCTCCAAATTTCAAGCAAAAACTCACAAATTAAACCCCATTCTTCATCCCTTTTTTCTTCACCTCTCTTGCTTGGAATCATGGTGCTAGGAGGCCATCATTGAGGCAAATTTCTTCTTGCTAGATCCATAGATTTGAGGTATAATTTCTACTCTTTTAATTTCTTATGGTTAGAATCCTTTAATTAAATTGTTTTAGTGTTAATTTAGTGCTATTTTCATTCTAGTTTTGTTTAAAGTTAATGGTTGAGTTAACTAGGGTTTCTTGAAACCATGTTTTAGTTAATTAAATCTAGTTAATTAATCTAGTGGTTTACTTAACCAACCTATATGGTTACTTTGCTTAAGTGGCTTGATGTATTGCTAATCTAAGTTAACTTGTGTGAAATTTTCTTTGCTTTGCTAATTACCAAAATCAAGAAAAGGTTTGTGTATGGAATGTGGGTTTTGATGCATGGTTATGGGGTTAATTTAATTGTAGTGGTTTTCTAATGGTTTAATTTGGATATTTGTGTGATAATGTGTGCACTTTGTCGCAAATTGTCAATGTTTGCGCCAAATTTGCAAACTTCTAGCTTACTAGGTTTTTATTTTATTATTGTGGCAATTTAGTTGCGATATCTAGATTATATTGTTGGCTTATCCTATGACATTTAGGATGCGTGAGTGCGGATTTTTGAGTAGTCGGGTTTTAGTTTTGCCGGGCGACCAAATCGGCGATTTTTGCAGTTTTTGCGATTTTCGCGTGTGTTCCGCGCACCTTGTGCACGTTGTACCTAGCTTGTGAACGTTAGTATTTTCGTTTGGATTTTTGCGTCGTTCTTGATATGTAACCTTATGTTTGGTATTGATGTAAATTTCAGGTTCGGTCGCGGAGACGTCAGACGCGGCACGAAAGGGGAAAGCGGTGATTGGACGTGACTAGCTAGGAATTCCTGTGAGTAGATGTAATATCTACAGGGGACTATTGTTGGATGGCGCAAGTCGTCCGATAGTTTTAGTAGCTTAAAAAGATTCTTAGTAATGTTAGTAATTAGGGGTGTAATACTTGTATGATTATTTGCTACATTCATGCCTTATATTGACATACATATACGAACCCATTCTATAGGACACCTGCACCATTGCCAGGGTTTTTATATGCAGCACGAGCACTATTCATGCTTACACACACACCCTGGTAATTGCCATGCCACCACACTAGATAACCTTTAAATTGAAACCTTTTACTATAATTGATACTTAAACTTGCGCTATTGCTTTAATTCCTTAAAATGAAATCGTAGGATTGCTATTCATGTGCATGTACTTCATCATATTATTTGTTCATGCCTAATCTATTAATCACACATCGCAACTTGATTATTGATACCATATGCATTCATTATCATTGACATATGCACTTATGAGGATTTCTTGAGATTTTATGATATTTCTGGATTTCGGGGGAAAGCCGCAAAATTTCTAAACTTATTATATTTTTAAAATATGTAAATTGCGGTTTTCTAGTGATGTAAGTGTCGTCTACCATGAGTTTGCTGTGGTTTTCGAGATCCGTGTCGAGGAGTGGAGGAACCGTCATGGGTACATGGTGGGCCCGGTATGGTACCCCGGGGCAAGATGAATATGGTGTTGACGTTGAGCCTGGCAGGGGACGGATTACCTACCGGTGACTGTTTGGCACGGCGGATATCCAGAGGATACCGACCGTGGCTGCGAGATGATGAGATTTTGATATTGAGCTGGGTCAGCCGGATGGCTGAGGCCAGAGATACTATGACATGAATATATGAGATTTGTGATAGTTGTGAGGTGTCGTTGCTGGACACAGGTTCTTGTTGATTCTATTGGTATTGTGCTGGTATTTCAAAAGAGATTCCTAAAGGAAAAACATGATTCTTATAATTACACATTCAGATCATGAGTTGATTCGCATTGCATTCATACCTGCTTGTATATTCATATTGCATACATACCTGCTATTATGCCCTGCCATACCTGTATTAGAGATGCTAGAATACTTGTGTGCATGCATACGATAGCCTGTGTAAATGTTATTTATTACTCACGAGTTGGCAACTCACCCCCGTTGTGCCATAGCCTTTTGCAGGTCCGCTCCGTCAGTACAGTAGTGGCGGGCGCTCTTGTTTCTTTTGCCTGGACTCGAGATTTTGCTCTTAGGTGGGTTATATTATTATTTTTGCACCACCTTATATATTCTTTGTATCTAGAGTACTCCATCTACTGTATCTACCAGTATTGTTGTATATTGACCTAGAGATGAGTCTGTGAGAATTGTGGACTTTTTATGCTGTATTTTGGGGTCGAGCTCACTTGAGTCGACATGCTGTTTTTCTCATGCTTCCTTATGATTATTTCGCATGTTGTTGCTTTATATTGCGTGGGATTTGTGACCGCCTTGTGGCGAAGAGCTAGCTCCCGCTTGGGGATGCCTTATTTGTTGGATTCATATATATTCTTGTTGTACCCATTTTGGGGGCCAGTATTTACAAAGGAGACTCTGCCGAAATTTTTGGAAAAATTGATATTGTTTTTTTTAAAGGTTTTTATATGACTTATTTGATAAACTCGCTTTCAATTGATTGGGTTTTCTTCACTCTTCTGCTTATTTGGTTTTGGTTCTGGGCTTTGGCTTACTTATTTTACGGACGCCTTGAGACGCTTCGTAAACTTAAGTGCCAGTCACGTCCGTACCCTGCGGGTCGTGACAAAGTTGGTATCAGAGCGATAGGTTTTACCTTTTTGAGTGTAGGATGACCCTTGGTAGATGGAGTAAGTGACTTAAGTAGGGTAACGTAGCAAATGTATGTCCGCGGCATACTTGTGATACGGTACTCCGCCTAAGTGACTTTAGAATATACTTGCTTGAAAATTCCTTCTTCTATTCCGTGTATCCTATGATCCTATTGCACTGTTCTTACTATCCATTTTCCTGTAACAGCCACTATGCCGCCGAAGGCTACGAGGGCACAGAGGGCTGCCGCCCGAGACGAGATTCGAGCTGGCTCGTCCGAGACTAGGACTGAGCAGGGTGGTATGCCTACGCCGCAGGGACAGACCGATCCACCTTCCCCAGGCCGTATGGATATGCTTGAGACTAGTATGGAGGAGTTGCGACAGATGATGGGGAGTATGCAGGAGCTACGTCAGATGGTAGGATCCCTAGTTGCAGCCAGTCGTACACCGAGGCCGGATGACGTACTACATCACAGACGACCATGATACCTGCTCCTACTACTACCACCGTGACCATCCCGGTTTCACTACAGGATTTCATGAGGCTGAGACCTCCAGTATTCACCGGCACCGAGGCAGCGGAGGACCCACAGACGTTCCTTGACAGTTTAGCCAGGATCTGCCGTTCGCTGAGATGTTCGGATGATCGATGGGTAGAGCTTGTGAGTTTCCGACTAGAGGGTCTCGCGCAGACATGGTGGGAGTCAGTCTTGAGAGGTCGAGCTGCAGGTCTACCGCCTATGACTTGGGCCGAGTTTACAGCGGTCTTTCTAGCTCGTTTCCTCCCAGAGAGCGTTCGTGACGCCAGAGCTCGTCGCTTCGAGGCCTTAGTCAAGACACCTGGGATGACGGTGTCTGAGTATGACATCCAGTTTACACAGTTATCCCGATATGCTCAGTATTTGGTGGATACCGAAGAGAAGATGGTGAAGAGGTTCGTACAGGGACTTGATGCCCAGCTATATCTTGCCATTGGTGCCTAGCACTACGACACTTATTCAGCTGCTATGGATGCGGCATTACGGATGGAGGCACGCATATCACAGACTTCGGCCGTTTCTGGGCCGAAGAGGATTCGCACCGATGTACCGTCTCAGAGGCAGCGCGCCAGATTCTTTCCGAGAGATAGGCCTGGCAGAGGATTTGGACGGGGACAGTTATATGGTTCATATCCCCAGGGACAGCAGCCGTCGCCAGGGTGTTTTGGGTGCGGGAGTCCGCACCATCTTGTCAGAGACTGTCCGACGAGACGACAGGGAGCAGCGACAGTTCCGCATGTGACCCTACCACCATCACCACCCCCTCCTCAGAGAGCCCTACTTCCTATCACTGGCGATGCTCCACGCCAGTTAGGTGCACCCAGAGGCCGTGGACGCGGCGGTCCTGTTCAGAGAGGACGAGGAGGCAGAGGCCGAGGTCGAGGTCAGCCCGCTATCGGTGGAGGACTGGCCCGAGTATTTGCTTTGACACCGCAGGATGCGCAGGCATCCAATGCTGTTGTGACAGGTACCTTGCCAGTTTGTTCTTTCGACGCACGGGTATTATTTGACCCAGGTTCCACACATTCGTACGTCTCTACACACTTTGCACCGATGTTGGGCCGTGAGTCGTCGTCGTTAGATCATCCGCTTGTTGTTGTTACTCCGGTAGGCGAGTCGTTTGTCGCTCGTTTTGTATTTCGATTGTGTTCCGTTCGTATCGGGGAGAGGGATTCATCAGTTGATTTGATTCTCCTCGATATGTTGGACTTTGATGTGCTTCTGGGCATGGATTGGCTATCCACTTGTTATGCTTCGGTGGACTGCCGTGAGAAGGCAGTCATATTTAGCTTTCCGGGAGAGCCAGTCCTTGTTATTCAGGGAGACCGCAGCGTCACCCTTCCCAGCTTGATTTCGTCTCTTCGCGCTGGTCAGCTCTTGCGGAAGGGATGTCAGGGATTCTTAGCGTATATTTGTAATACTCGAGCTGCAGAGGTTCCGTTGGACCGGGTCTCGGTTGTTTGTGAGTTCCCTGATGTTTTCCCTGATGAGCTACCTGGGCTACCACCTGAGCGCGACGTGGAGTTCTGCATCGATTTGATTCCCGGTTCGGGGCCTATTTCTATACCTCCTTATCGGATGGCCCCGGCAGAGCTTCGAGAGCTGAAGGATCAGTTGCAGGATTTGTTAGATAAGGGGCTTATTCGACCTAGTGTTTCTCCGTGGGGTGCTCCGATCCTGTTTGTCAAGAAGAAGGATGGAAGTTTGCGCTTATGTATCGACTACCGCCAGCTGAACAAAGTTACCGTTCGGAACAGATATCCGTTGCCACGCATTGATGATTTGTTCGACCAGCTTCAGGGTGCGGGGTATTTTTCGAGGATCGACTTGCGATCAGGATACCATCAGCTGTGAGTTCGACAGGAGGATATACCGAGGACAGCTTTCCGTACGCGCTACGGCCACTATGAGTTTTTGGTGATGTCGTTCGGACTCACCAACGCCCCAGCAGCATTCATGGATTTGATGAACCGTACATTCAGGTCGTATCTTGACTTGTTCATCATCGTGTTTATCGACGATATCTTGGTGTACTCCCAGAGCAGAGAGGAGCACGAGCAGCACTTGCGGATTACGTTACAGACTCTGAGGGAGCACCGGCTATTTGCAAAGTTCTCCAAGTGTGCTTTCTGGCTGGACAGCGTCGGATTCTTGGGTCACGTGGTTACGAGAGACGGCATATGTGTGGACCCGAAGAAGATTGAGGCTGTTCAGCAGTGGCCCCGACCTACATCGGTTACTGAGATCCGCAGTTTTCTAGGCCTGGCAGGCTACTACAGGTGTTTTGTTCAGGACTTCTCCCGTATAGCTGCACCTTTGACCGGTTTGACCCGGAAAGGAGTTCCTTTCGTTTGGACAGAGGAGTGCGAGCGCAGTTTTCAGCAGCTGCGGACATATTTGACTACGGCGCCAGTATTATCTTTGCCTTCGGGATCAGGCGGATTTGTGGTCTACTGTGATGCTTCGCGAGTGGGATTAGGATGCGTATTGATGCAGTATGGCCGGGTGATCGCATATGCTTCTCGGCAGTTGAAGAAGCATGAACAGAACTACCCCACTCACGATTTGGAGATGGCTGCAGTGGTCTTTGCATTGAAGATTTGGCGACATTACCTATATGGCGAGTCGTGCCAAATATTCACAGACCACAAGAGCTTAAAATACATATTCCAGCAGCGAGACCTGAACCTCAGACAGCGTCGTTGGATGAAGTTGGTGAAAGACTACGACTGCGAGATCTTATATCACCCAGGCAAGGCGAATGTGGTGGCGGATGCGTTGAGTAGGAGGCCCGGGGGTAGTCTATCCTTTTTGCGCGCAGTGCAGAGGCAGTCGTCAGCAGATTGGTAGATGTTATGCGACAGCCGAGTTGAGTTCGAGTTCACTCAGACAGGGGGACAGCTCGCGCATGTTCGTGCACGCCTACAGTTGCTTGACCGTATATATGAGGCACAGCGTAGTGACGACCGTTGCTCAGAGATCATGGCACAGATGGGACAGGGCAGATTTTCCGAGTTCGTGATTGACGATCAGGGGATTTTACGTTATGGATCTAGACTGTGCATACCAGATGCTGATGGATTGCGCCGCGACATTCTTGAGGAGGCACACCGATCAGTGTATAGTGTCCACCCCGGTTCCACCAAGATGTACCATGATATGAGAGAGACCTACTGGTGGGACGGGATGAAGAGGGACATTGCGGAGTTTGTATCGAGATGCCTGACTTGTCAGCAAGTCAAGGCCGAGCACCAGAGGCCCGCAGGAGAGCTGCAGCCGTTACCCATTCCGGAGTGGAAATGGGAGCAGATTTCGATGGATTTCGTTGTGGGTCTACCCAGGACCAGTCGAGGGTACGACTCCATCTGGGTGATCGTAGATCGATTGACGAAAGCGGCTCACTTCCTGCCAGTGAAGACGACTTTCAGCTTCGCTCAGTATGCCCAGCTTTACATCGACGAGATCGTGCGACTACATGGCGTACCGACTTGTATCGTGTCAGATCGAGGCACCCAGTTCACCAGCCGACTTTGGCAGAGACTTCAGGAGGCTTTGGGCACTCGTTTGAGTTTCAGCACAGCGTTTCATCCGCAGACCGACGGACAGTCAGAGCGGACCATTCAGACTCTCGAGGACATGCTCAGAGCGTGCGTTTTAGATTTCGGCGGTAGCTGGGATCGTCATTTACCGTTAGTGGAGTTCTCCTACAACAACAGCTTCCAGGATACTATTCAGATGGCACCTTTCGAGGCATTGTATGGGAGGAGATGCAGATCGCCCGTTTGTTGGACAGAGCTCAGCGAGAGCAGTATACTGGGGCCGCAGCTTGTTGAGGAGACGACAGTGAAGATACAGTTGATTCAAGACCGGATGAGGGCAGCTCAGAGCAGACAGAAATCCTATGCAGACAGGCGCCGTCGCAGATTAGAGTTCGCAGTTGGCGACCATGTTTTTCTGAGGGTCTCTCCGATGAAGGGCGTGATGCGTTTTGGGCGAAAGGGGAAGCTTAGCCCTAGATTTGTAGGTCCTTTCGAGATCCTCGAGCGTGTCAGCGCTGTTGCATATCGTTTGGCCCTTCCACCCAGCTTTCCCGATGTTCACCCCGTCTTCCATGTTTCGATGCTCCGCAAGTACCTTCACGACCCTTCGCATGCGATTCAGCACCCGATAATCCAGCTAGAGCGCGACCTTTCTTTTGTAGAGCAGCCGGTGGCCATCCTGGATCGGCAGGTGAAGAAGTTGAGATCGAAAGTTATACCGACCGTCAAGGTCCTTTGGCGTAGCCCGAGCAGCGAGGAGGTTACCTGGGAGACCGAGGGCGAGATGAGGAAGAAATATCCCCATCTCTTTGAAGGTACGCATAGTTATATTTTTAAATTCGGGGACCGAATTTCTTTAAGGGGGGAAGATTGTAGCGTCTTGAAAAGTCGTTTTGGAGTTTTCCTGAAAATCGGTGAAAATTCGGTATTTTTCCGTAAACCGTCCTTTTTGTTATTTTGCAGTTTAGGACTAGTTATACCTAAAATGGATAAGTAAGTGCTTGTTTTTAGTAGCTAATGAGTTACTTATTAAATTTTGGTCATTTAAAAAAATTTCCCTATTTTTCAATTTTTTAATATTATTTTAAGCCGGTAAGAAAATACATTAAATTAGCGATAAATACAAATTTTTTCTGGGCTAATTTTAATCTTTAAAATTATGTTAATTAAAATCTAGTTGTAACATAAATTTTTAGTATTTTATTTTGATTTTTAACTAATTTTTATTATAGAAAACGAAATTTATTGAATTTAAGCTTAAACTTGCAATTTTGGACTTGTAGGGGGTTTTTTTGCATAAAATTTTTTTGTGCACTCTCTCTCACTCATCCCTCAGCCCTAGGCCAGCCCCACCACCATCAGGTCCAGAAAAATTCCATGCTCCTTGACTTGTTTTATTGTGTGGAAATGATGGTTGTTTTGAGAAAGGTTTGAATTTGTTTTTGGGTATAGTCTTTTGTGGTTGGTAGGAGTTGACCAAGACCTCTTTCCCACACCCCACACCATCCCCTCTCCCTCATTTCTGGCCGAAATTCCAGCAGCCCCCTTCATCTCTTTGTTCTTTTCATTTTCTTCAAAAAAATTCATTAAGTTTGCTCCAAATTTCAAGCAAAAACTCACAAATTAAACCCCATTCTTCATTCCTTTTTCCTTCACCTCTCTTGCTTGGAATCATGGTGCTAGGAGGCCATCATTGAGGCAAATTTCTTCTTGCTAGATCCATAGATTTGAGGTATAATTTCTACTCTTTTAATTTCTTATGGTTAGAATCCTTTAATTAAATTGTTTTAGTGTTAATTTAGTGCTATTTTCATTCTAGTTTTGTTTAAAGTTAATGGTTGAGTTAACTAGGGTTTCTTGAAACCATGTTTTAGTTAATTAAATCTAGTTAATTAATCTAGTGGTTTACTTAACCAACCTATATGGTTACTTTGCTTAAGTGGCTTGATGTATTGCTAATCTAAGTTAACTTGTGTGAAATTTTCTTTGCTTTGCTAATTACCAAAATCAAGAAAAGGTTTGTGTATGGAATGTGGGTTTTGATGCATGGTTATGGGGTTAATTTAATTGTAGTGGCTTTATAATGCTTTAATTTGGATATTTGTGTGATAATGTGTGCACTTTGTCGCAAATTGTCAATGTTTGCGCCAAATTTGCAAACTTCTAGCTTACTAGGTTTTTATTTTATTATTGTGGCAATTTAGTTGCGATATCTAGATTATATTGTTGGCTTATCCTATGACATTTAAGATGCGTGAGTGCGGATTTTTGAGTAGTCGGGTTTTAGTTTTGCCGGGCGACCAAATCGGCGATTTTTGCAGTTTTTGCGATTTTCGCGTGTGTTCCGCGCACCTTGTGCACGTTGTACCTAGCTTGTGAACGTTAGTATTTTCGTTTGGGTTTTTGCGTCGTTCTTGATATGTAACCTTATGTTTGGTATTGATGTAAATTCCAGGTTCGGTCGCGGAGACGTCAGACGCGGCACGAAAGGGGAAAGCGGTGATTGGACGTGACTAGCTAGGAATTCCTGTGAGTAGATGTAATATCTACAGGGGACTATCGTTGGATGGCGCAAGTCGCCCGATAGTTTTAGTAGCTTAAAAAGATTCTTAGTAATGTTAGTAATTAGGGATGTAATACTTGTATGATTATTTGCTACATTCATACCTTATATTGACATACATATACGAACCCATTCTATAGGACACCTGCACCATTGCCAGGGTTTTTATATGCAGCACGAGCACTATTCATGCTTACACACACACCCTGGTAATTGCCATGCCACCACACTAGATAACCTTTAAATTGAAACCTTTTACTATAATTGATACTTAAACTTGCGCTATTGCTTTAATTCCTTAAAATGAAATCGTAGGATTGCTATTCATGTGCATGTACTTCATCATATTATTTGTTCATGCCTAATCTATTAATCACACATCGCAACTTGATTATTGATACCATATGCATTCATTATCATTGACATATGCACTTATGAGGATTTCTTGAGATTTTATGATATTTCTGGATTTCGGGGGAAAGCCGCAAAATTTCTAAACTTATTATATTTTTAAAATATGTAAATTGCGGTTTTCTAGTGATGTAAGTGTCGTCCACCATGAGTTTGCTGTGGTTTTCGAGATCCGTGTCGAGGAGTGGAGGAACCGTCACGGGTACATGGTGGGCCCGGTATGGTACCCCGGGGCAAGATGAATGTGGTGTTGACGTTGAGCTTGGCAGGGGACGGATTACCTACCGGTGACTGTTTGGCATGGCGGATATCCAGAGGATACCGACCGTGGCCGCGAGATGATGAGATTTTGATATTGAGCTGGGTCAGCCGGATGGCTGAGGCTAGAGATACTATGACATGGATATATGAGATTTATGATAGTTTTGAGGTGTCGTTGCTGGGCACAGGTTCTTTTTGATTCTATTGGTATTGTGCTGGTATTTCAAAAGAGATTCCTAAAGGAAAAACATGATTCTTATAATTACACATTCAGATCATGAGTTGATTCGCATTGCATTCATACCTGCTTGTATATTCATATTGCATACATACCTGCTATTATGCCCTGCCATACCTGTATTAGAGATGCTAGAATACTTGTGTGCATGCATACGATAACCTGTGTAAATGTTATTTATTACTCACGAGTTGGCAACTGACCCCCGTTGTGCCATAGCCTTTTGCAGGTCCGCTCCGTCTGTACAGTAGTGGCGGGCGCTCTTGTTTCTTTTGCTTGGACTCGAGATTTTGCTCTTAGGTGGGTTATATTATTATTTTTGCACCACCTTGTATATTCTTTGTATCTAGAGTACTCCATCTACTGTATCTACTAGTATTGTTATATATTGACCTAGAGATGAGACTGTGAGAATTGTGGACTTTTTATGCTGTATTTTGGGATCGAGCTCACTTGAGTCGACATGCTGTTTTTCTCATGCTTCCTTATGATTATTTCGCATGTTGTTGCTTTATATTGCGTGGGATTTGTGACCGCCTTGTGGCGAAGAGCTAGCTCCCGCTTGGGAATGCCTTATTTGTTGGATTCATATATATTCTTGTTGTACCCATTTTGGGGGCCAGTATTTACAAAGGAGACTCTGCCAAAATTTTTGGAAAAATTGATATTGTTTTTTTTAAAGGTTTTTATATGACTTATTTGATAAACTCGCTTTCAATTGATTGGTTTTCTTCACTCTTCTGCTTATTCGGTTTTGGTTCTGGGCTTTGGCTTACTTATTTTACAGACGCCTTGAGACGCTTCGTAAACTTAAGTGCCAGTCACGTCCGTACCCTGCGGGTCGTGACAGTGGGTGTGCTGAGTTGCGTCTATAAGGACAGTTTCCAATTCCGTGATTGGACGCGCCACAAACCAAGCATAGACCCTTTGCGCGCCTACAGTCCTTTCACAAGTGTCCTTCCCTCTTGCAATAAAAGCAAAAATCAGGTCTTAGCCGATCTTTTGCTTCTTCCAGTCTTCTGAGTTCGACAGCTGGCCTTGAAGAGGCCCCTCCTGCCATTTGAGTGGCAGGGCGTTTCGCTCCTGTAGACTGAGGTCTGCCCCTTGCCTTTATCACTGCCTCATAACTACGGGCAGCTTCCAGAGCATCCTCGTGAGTCGGAAATTTCCCTGTGGCTAGTGCAGCCTGGATTTTCGTGTCCAAACCTTGTTGAAATCAACGGGCTCTGATCTCATCCGTCGGTATCAGGTGTGCCGCAAATCTGTTATGGTCTTGTGTTAGTTGTGTAGTATGTGATATTTAAAATTGAACTATTGCGACATATCTTACCGGCTTAACATTGTGAATTCAGCGTCGTATTCATCTACCGATTTGTCCCACATAGATCCTTGCTGTAGATGAATGAACTGCTGCTCCATGGCAAACCTAGCAGTCACATGGAAATATTTCGCGTTGAACTTCTCGCGAAAAGTTTTCCATTCAATAGGTTGTGCAAGACGGCTTTCTTCCGCCTTCCACCAGTTCCGTGTATTGTCCGTGAGTTGTAGTTTCGCTACACGAACCCAAGCTATATCTGGCACTTGTGCTGCGGCCAGATCATCCTCGATACTTTAAACCCATTCCTCAGCTTCCAGTGGGCTCCCCTTTCCTGAGAACTGCTTCAGATGTAAAGCCCTGAATTGCTTTACCCCCGGAGTGTCAGTCTCGGGACGGTTTTGAAGTTGTTGTTGTCCCTCGAGAAGGCTGCGGATTGCCTCAAGTAGCACTGTTTGCTCGGTAGGTGGTGCAGGAACAGCCGGTGTGAGAGGTAGTGCTGGAGGGGTGTTTTTGACGTTGGTGCTGGTGTTGTTCGGGGAATCCATAACCCTGAAGAAAAATTTGGGTTAGGGCAGATTCAAGTACATGAAATGATAAGATTCAAGGAATATGACATTGCAAGATTCAAGGAACATGAATTGTAAAGAATGTTTTAGTTGCTGGTTCTTGTGTTATATTGCTTAGGTTGTTCACGCAGAACGGAACTGCATGATAGGGATTCATACAGCTCTGACCTGCATAGGCCACCAACAAAACCTGTCATGCCCCGCTTCCCAGTGTACGGTGAAGGAGATGCGACGAGGTCCGCTACGTATATACTCAGAAGTACATACGCTAAGAGTATCTAAGCAATATAAAATAATTACACAAGAGACAAGAATAAAAAGAACAACAATTTTTATTTATTAACATTTTTTGTACAATACATGAAAGGAAATACAACTGAAATAAAAGATGCCTAAACAGTGGCATAACAGGAAATGAAAAGTACAGAAGGGAAAAGTGTACAATGAAACTAAAGTGCAGGGTCTTCAGTGAACTGCTCCAAGTCTTCTTGCGATGGCTCAATCTCTGCCGGGTCCAAATCACCTGACGACATTCAAAGAAGAAAGAAACAGAATGTCGTCAGCGAACAGGTCGCTCGGTAAGTCCCAAAGATAAGGGAGAAATAGACAGAGAGTAAGAGAGAGAGAGTAGCTTTTAATGTTGTATTATAATATTGTAATGTTGTATTAACGCTGTTGTTTATAGTCTGGTACAGAAGATGCTAGTATATACGAGGGGAGTCCCACTTACACCGGGGACTTTGGTAACCTGTAGTACAAGGCTCCGTCGATAATACCACGGAACAACGGCATGGATGTAATTACGTCTTAAGTGACCACCTCGTGCCACCTTTAACATATTCCGTACCAGTCTACCCCTTAAACCCCGCGATGTCTTGTTTGTATTGTTATCTTGTAAATTGTATTGATTGTAAGATTGATTGACTGACTGACCGAAACCATGATATCAGGAAACGGTTGTAACCGTAGAGTCATGTAAATAGAATACTGAGAATCATGTAAAAGGAATATATATCCATGGTTCGGTTCAGTCAAATTGTATAAATTGATAATTGTATTCATGGATTCATGTGTTCACATTGAATTGGAAACTTGTAGATTATAGATTGACTTGAATCATATTCAAGTCAGATTAATCAGACTCAAACCCGAGTCAGACAATCAGAACTGTGAATCGATGTCTTTTAATTGATAGGGTCCTTAGGGTAATTTATAAAACTTGAGGGGGTTTTATGTAAAAATACTTTTATATACTTTTCAAAATACACCTCAAGTATTTATTGTTCGTCTTTAGAGTTGTAATGAGGGTGGATTTTATGTTGTGACATTTCTAGTGAAAATATCCTAGTTTTATAAATAAGGGTATTTATTTGTAATATTGATTATTTGAAGTTTAGGGTATTTTAGTGTAAAATTTATTCTTGTGATTTTTAGAAAAAGGTGGAAAATTTATATTATAATAAAATAGATATTTAAATGATAAATATACATATGTTTATACCAAATATAATTTTAATAAATATTTTATATTCCAAAAATCTCATTTTCTTAAGATGTCGTATTTTAAACCTTTCGAGACCGAATGCTCCTTACAGAGATCTAAATCTCGCACTACTAAGCCCGAGGGTGCACGATAAACCGTACCATCCCTAACGGGTTCTCCAGAGGTGGGTTGTAACGGCGCTTTGCAAAGATTGTAAAATACTAATCCTTTAGAAAACGGTTTTTTATAAAGTAAAGGTATTTATTTGCAAAGTGTAATTTTTCGTATTTTAGATTCTAGGGTTTCCTAAGCCAACTAGCCTATTTCTAAAGGGTTTAAACGACAAGTCGTTAGAAGCCTCAAATCGCCTCTTCACCGCCAATTGTGGCCATGTAAGTACAAGTGAGGAAGGAGGGATCCGCTCACGAATCGTGAGGCGGGCCTTTTAAAGTTACTTAAGCTCACTTGCCTAGCCTAGACACCACAAAGTCAGGTTTAGATAAACGATCGATGTCCACAACTTATCGTATTTTCCTACTAAGAAGTATTTACTTAAAAGTGTAGCAAATCTAAAACCTTTAAGAATGATTTTATTAAGATTATGGTATTTTAATGAAAGTTTCGTTTTATCGTATTCTAAGTTTTGATGATATCATTTTAGGGTTATATTTGCGTGTGTGTGGAGGTAAGTCGTTACCTCGTGCTCTACTTTAAATGTATAGCAAGTTAAGGGGTTAAATGTGAAATTGAAACATGATGGTATTAAAGTGAAAAAAATACGGTAAATTGAAAAGGTTATCATTTCATGTGTGAAAACTTATTCAAATTGATTTTTACAAGTTTAATAATCAAGATAAAGATGTTTAGGCATGATTGAATTGATTAGAAGTGAAATTTTATAGAAAACCGAATCGGAAATCGGATTTGTTCCGATTCCGTCGGGTTTCGTAAATTCGTATTTTTGAGAATTAGAAAGGGAGATAGAATGGTACTTACGGGTTTCGATCTATACTAAAGAGTATAGGGGAACTAGGGGAGTGGCCGAGGTATTGTTTCGTCGCCGGTTGTTTCAAAGAATGTCGCCGGAATTCCGTCAGAGTTTCGCCGTGAACTCGATTTCAAAGTACACCTTTCTTGTAGAAATTTTGAGAGAGTAAACCTAGTGTTTTGGGATGAGAGGGTAGAGGGTAGGGGTCTATTTATAGGGTAGGCTAGGATAGGGTAGGTGAAAGGTTTTTATTTTAAAAAAAATTGTAAAAATTAAAGAAAAATCATTAAAATTTGTATTAAATAGGGTGTATTTAACATTAGGGAACCGATCCATTAAAATGCTGTATACAGGGGGTTATGGAATGCAAAAAGGCGCAACTTTCGTGTTGGGGACTCGGCCGTCCGGCCGAGTCCGGTGGTCTTCGGGCGTGGGTTCTCCTGACGTAGCTCATGGTATACTCACTTTTTAGGGTTCAGTTCAACTTTTGGGAGTTATGGCCTGTGGACTGTTGGGCTTCCAAGAATTTTAAAAGAAAAATAATCTAAAACTAATGTGGGGCATGGGATTTGAACTTTGGTGGCTTGGTTCATCTATGCAAGGTGTTACCAATGAGCTACAAGCTCCTTCTTGTAATTATGGAGTTATTTAATTACTTAAAATGATAGCAGCAAGAGTAAATACTCTAAGTATACATTAAATTTAAAGTAATTTCTTGTACACTAAAAATGGAGTTATTACATTCTTGTAACTTGTAATTAAAAACAAAATAATTATTTATATCTTGTGCTCAAGCTAAAATACCCCTTTATGATTTTGAAAAAAATTTAAAATTTTGTGTAGAAAAGTGTATAGAAAAATTAGGGTTGTTACACCTTCACTTCTAATGCTCTGTGTAGTAGTCCCTTCGCTGCAAGTCATGAACAGCCGAACTCTAGAAAGGGTTCTCCCGGAGAAATGAAAAAGCTTGCTCGAAGTCTTTGAGGCCGAAGATGATATATGTCGAGGAGACTCAAGCTCATGCTATCTCTTCACTAATGGTAGATTAGTGAAGCAAACACCCTAAACTAAATGGCTAATATAGTAGAGGATGATGAAGTAGGAAATGGGCTCACTTTAGTTTTATTTTTCTTACAATATTTTCTCACCTCATGAGGAAGATGAAGTCAAGAGATGAGAATGAACTCATGAGGTGAGAATAGCAACCATGGGTGAGTTAGTGTCATACACTAACTCATGTAGAGAATAAACCATGGGTTACAATAATGGATAGGTTAATAAATATTTACAAGTAAAACAAAACTAGTGGACTAAATCAAAGATGCTACAAGCTTCTCCAAGCTTCCAAGCATGTGACTAATTTCCTACTAATTTTGATTAACTTTAAATAAATAAAACCATACATTATCATAAGCTTGGTGTGAGTCTCATACACCCATATTGCATGTGGTATCAAGCATGATACAATAGTTGCACATTAATATAACACACACACACACATATGCACACAAGTGAGAAAAAGAAATGTTTAAGTGAGATAATATTAGTTAATGTAATCTACTATATCAAATATACAATTATACATTAAATTATTAAATCAACACTTGATTTAATAATCCGGCTATATCACATACAACCGACTAATATCAAATGCAATAACTTATCGAATCAACACTTGATCCGATAACCCGGCTATATCACATACAACCGACCGATATCACATATCGCGAGAATAGAATGCGGTAACATATACACGCATTAATGTCGGTCCCGCACATATCATATATGTGCTCCTACTTCGTTTCGCATGAACCAGGAAACCTCTGTGTAGGACTCTAAAGACACGTCAATACGCCGGTAGTAGGTGATGATCATATCAAACACCCACAAGCCGCAAGCGGTCTGCCAAACGTAACGGCCACCCGGGTATTGAGCGATCAGAAGATCAACAAGTAAGCCTGCTCATACTCCTGGGAATCCAATCAGTAACATTACCGTACAGTCCGGTCTCTTCGTCTGATATGTCGCATATCTCGTCTAGGGATGGTAAACATCAGACCCCAATAACTCGATAAGTCATGCCGATGTGAGGCTCATAACAGGTCGAGAAACTACTGATAACACTTATCAGTAAATCTCAGAAACAGCCCTGGCCAGGGACTTCCTGTTATAGCCAATCGATCACAGGGAAACATCAACCCCCAATACCGGGAGAGACAAAATCCCCTCCTATCGTTCACTGCCTCCATGTGACGCAGGACTGTACCCAAAAACCACCGTTTTGCGTGTTCTTTTGAACGTGGTATCGAGTATAACATATGAACATGTTAAGATAAAGACAAACCAAAATACTATACTACTGTAACAAGTCTTTATCAATATGTATAAGCAATACAAAGCAGTAAGAAAAACAAATACACATGTTCAGATAAAGACAACTCAAATAGTATACTATATAATTGAGATAGATTATCCTGTACATACATATCCCAGCATCCTATACGATATAGGCCTCTGGGGCATACATATCCAATACATACATATCCCTAGCATCCTATACAATACAGGCCTCTAGGGCATACATATCCAACAATCTCCCACTTGCACTAAGGCCTGTAATTGGCGTACCGAATACCCAACATTTGCTCTAGGGCCAGTTGTTGGCGTATCGCATACCCAACATCTCAAAAAATCGCTCGAACTGCACTTGAGGGACGGCCTTTGTAAATGGATTCACTATGTTGTCTTTCGTATCTACTCTCCGGATCTCGATCTCTCGGCAATCTACGATCTCCTGATCAGGTGATACCGCTTTAAGACGTTTCTGGATTTCGGATGGAACCACCTCAAGTTCAGTAATGCACTTCTTCATCCAGACCGCTTCTTTTGTGGCATCGTTGACATCAATGTATTCAGCCTCTATCATCGAGTCTACGATGGTGTCCTGTTTGAAGCTCTCCCAACAGACCGCCACTTCGTTGAGGGTAAACACAAAACCCGAGATAGAGTTGTTGTCATTCTTGTCACTTTGGAAGTTTGAGTCGGTAAAAGACTCCACCTGGAGGCCCCTATTACCATAAACTAAGAACATCTTTTTAGTCCTTCCCAGGTACTTGAGAATGTTCTTCACAGCTGTCCAATGATTCTCACCTGGGTTTGACTGATACCAGCTCACAACGCTAAACGCATAAGCTATATCTGGTCTGATACACAGTATCACATACATTATAAATCCTACCACCAAATCGTAGGGTATAGTGCTCATGCGAACCCTCTTCTCATCAGTCTTGGGAGACATCTCTTTAGAGAGAGTGATTCCATGGAAAGCGGGTATATTACCGCGCTTGAAATCTTCCATACTAAATCCCTTTAGTATGGTCTCTATGTACCTAGACTGTGAAAGTCTCAACAATCTCTTAGATCTATATCTCTGTAGATCTTAATCCCCAGAATGTAGGAGGTATCACCCAGGTCTTTTATGGAGAACTTTTGTGGCAAGAACAACTTGACCGATTGTAGTATAGAAATGTCATTTCCTATCAAGAGAATGCCATCGACGTATAAGACTAGGAATATAACAGTTCTCCCTACAATTTTCTTGTAGATACATGGTTCATCTTCATTTTTTATGAAGTCAAATTCCTTGACTGTCTCATCAAAACAGATGTTCCAGCTCCGCGATACCTGCTTTAATCCATAAATGGATTTAAGCAATTTGCACACCTTCCTACTGCTCCCATTGTCTATGAATCCCTCCGGCTGATCCATATAAACACAATCTTCTAAACTTCCATTTAGAAAAGCCATTTTAACGTCCATCTGCCAGATATCATAGTCATGGTAGGCAGCAATGGCAAGTAGGATCCGAATAGATTTCAGGATAGCCACTGGAGAAAAGGTTTCGTCATAGTCCACTCCTGGTCTTTGACGAAAACCTTTTGTAACAAGTCTAGCCTTATAGCTTTCCATCTGTCCTGTTGGGTTATGGCAGCGCCCCGGCCGTCAATCCGACGCCAAATGCGGAACAAAAATTTTATAACTGGCGCTACTACAACCAAATACCCGGATCGGTCCATTAACCGTTAACTAGCAAAACTGTAAAATGAGTTAAAGAGATTATACCGATCGATCCGTGTCCTTCGGTTTTCAATCCCCTCCCCTAGCTTGTTGCGGCTGTCCCGGTGAAATCTGCTCTCCGATCTCGCTCGTCGGAATGGCACCACATCGAGGAATTTTTATACGGGCTCCCGCTTCAAACCGAAGCAACTCGGACATGAGTTTTGCTAGCCGACATGTCCAAGAATGAAATAGAGAGAGTGTAGAATATTTTGTCTCAAGACACCCAAGCAATTGGGTGATGGTAAATGAAGTTGCCATGGAGATGTAATGAAGCGCGCAAAGGATTTTGCAAAGGAAAAATCCTCACCCCAAGAAATTGGGCTCGGCCAAATCTAGCACACAAAGTGCTCTGCCACTTGAACAAATTGTTCTCTGTGAATGGAATTAATGAGCACCAAGTGGGGCCGGCCAAATATGAAGCATGGAATAGAATGGGGGGGGTGACCACACCAAATCAAGTGGTGACCACATCCAACAATCAACACAAAACTCACCACCAAAACAATTTAATAAAGACCATGCCTCATAAATGAATCCGACTCCAAGCCATGCCTTCCATGCTCACATGTTGCCAGCACACTCTTTCCAAGCCACTTCACCAAAGACAAAAGCCCAAGCTCAAAATGATAATTTCGGCCATGGTACTTGAAGCAAGGAAATGGTGGCCCAAAAAGAATGCACAAAAAAAAAACATTAATTAAACATAAAAAAAATGTTTAATCAAGCGGAGAAAAACTGGCAACTTCAAAAATAATCCCGTAATGAATTACAGGATTAACCCACAACTATATATACATACCCACATTTGTATTCCGACTGAATACGAATGCAACGAGACAAAATTGTTCCTACATAATATAATACTAGGATCCGGCTTAAACCAAAGCCAACTAGTATTATCCGTCCGAACCATGACACGTGCACAAGTGCACGTGCATGTTCGAACCCTGCCATAAAACCATACGGCCTCTACAACGTTTCGCCCGAACTTGGAAAATTGTCTATAGGGGACTCTAATGACTCATCAATACGCAGGCAGTTGATTTAACCATAAGCACGTCAGTGGTACTAGCTGTACGTAACGGTTGCCCATGTATTGAACGAAAGGGAAGCTGACGAGCAAACTTATCCCGAAACCCTACTGAGCCCGACAGTGACAATATCCGTACAGTCCGGTCTGTTCATCTATGAGTATCGCATATCGGGTCTAGGGGGTGGATAAAGTCAGACCCCTAACAACGCGATAATTCGTGTCAGTATGTAACCCATCACCACTTGAGAAACTAACGATCCTAGATCGGTAATTCTCGACTACCTTGGCCAAGGTTTTCTGGTGATGGCTACCCGTGCACTGTGCGACATCAACCCCCAATACCGGGAGAGACGAATCCCCAACGATCCGCTCACTGCCTCCATGTGGCTCGGGACTGTACCCAACTAAAACCTGTTTGCACGCCTCCTTTGAGCCGTGGTAGGGTAGTAATCAAAGCACAGTAGGAACTCACACAAGACAAATGACGATCTCAGGTCGACAGACTAACCTGTACACATGTCACCTGGAAACTGCTATCTGACAATAGGTATAATACCAACTAGCAGGTTCCCGGCGAGTCCTGTCCGGTGTACTCATAACCGAATGAGCACCTGTATACATCTTAGGTGAACTAATTGACACCAGTGGCTTGTGAGACCGGCCACCGCCCCTCGTCGGGGTCTCGAACTGTATACACTAGTCTAGCCTGGAGTATCGATGCCCAGTCTCGAAACTCCCACGACTAAGGACACATTAAGGATGTGCTTATAGACCCCAACTCCCACGTATATGATCGCCATCATACTGCTGGCTGTCAAGCAAGAATCCTATGGGCTCTATCAACATGCAATAGTGAACTAAAGCATGTACACTATGATAAAGACAAACCAGATAGCATACTATCATCTCGAGTAAGACTGTCCTACCGGTATAGGTCCTCCCTCAATCATTGCAATCACGTACCCGCGATCCAATAATTGACTTTGAGGGCACTGTATCCAACAATCTCCCACTTGCACTTAAGGCTAATTATTGCGATGTCGCATACTCACAGTCCGTGTGATACCGAACATCTAACTCCTCTACTAATCAGTTTCACAAAGCTCGTTTGTAAAACTATTGCGTTCGAGAAATAGCCTCAGTGAGTGGATCCGCCCTGATGTTTCTTTACATGTCTCTCTTAATCTCAAATTCGCGGAGAAAGCCATCTCCCGAAATGAGTAATACATGTCTTAGAATATGTCTGGATATCTGATGGGACCCCGTTCATAAATGAACTCCAAATCCAGCAAACCTCTTAGACTATATCATCAACTGAATTTAATCAGTACCCTGCACCACGCCTCCCACAGTATCCTCTTGAACCACCTGTCCAAAATACTGCCCCTCGTCAGAGGGAAAACAATAACTCTGACAGTCACTCTGTCATCTGAGCACCTTGGAAGCCTGGAATGATAACCGTCTCCCGAAGGATACTGCCGTTATCAAATTCCTAGAACATTTACTTATGTTCTAAAACTGCTTTCGAACGTTTCTCCAGGATTGGATTAATATCTTAACTTATTGTATCTAGTGCAAAAAACAATATCTGGTGTAGTACTTGACATCTCATGATTGACTCAATTGCCTAAGCAAGTGATATGCCAATCATGCACATCCCTTTCCCTTTTAGTCTGTAAGACACCTTCAGAAAGGGTGACTCCTTCACCTGTCGGTATACTACCGTGCCAGGAGTCATCCATTCTAAAACACCTTTAGAATACCGTCTAAGTACCTAAATTGGGGCACTTCCCAAATCTAGATCTAAAACCATAGATTTAGTAACCAGAACGCCTGATATAATATCTATATCCTTTGTGGAGAAACCACTGTGTGACAACCACTGTATAACCGACCGTAGTGTAGGAATTTCACTTCCTACTCTGTGTATGTCATCCAAATACCAGGACATCACACCCTACTACCTTCTTAACAGATCCATCCCCTATTCTGATGAAGTCGAAGTCTATGATTGTCACATCAAATTTAGATGATCTATCTCCGCTATATCTGCTTTAGTCTATAAATAGACACAAGCTACTTGTCCACTATGCTTCCACTGCTCCCACTGACCACAACAACCCTTTGGCAGAGTCACATACACATACACTTCTAAAGCTAGTTTAAAACGACGCTATACTCATCCTCCTGCCGGGTCTCATAGTCTGGAGCAGCAGTAGTGTCAAGTCTGGGTAAACAAGAACCTCCCTGTCACCGTCCTTGAGGCTACCGGAGTACCTCTCGGATGCCTGAGGTTACCCACCATATCTGCAGAGTGGCTAATGGAATGTCAATCCTGATTGAATTTTTAGGTCCTAGTAAATTTTTCGTTATCGTTTGTGGTTCTGAAATCACCTCCAGTTCCACCATACTCCCACTACTGTTTTTCTGAAAAAATCCATTTTACTAAAAATGTGGCGAGTCAAGAACAATATCACTATTGATGTTCCAGATGGTAGAAAATCAACCCTCGTCATAGCCCGGGTCAACCCACAAACAGCCATTACAGAAACGTGCCTCGAGTTTATCCGGATTCTGGTTTTAAGTATCAGCCGGACGACTCCCTATACCTTAACATCGTTAAGATATAAATTGATTATATATATAGAAACAAAGGCACTAATTTAATTGGAACCAGATTCAAATCATGCAGCTGTCTCCAGTGCATGTTAACTAAATGGAGAGAGGCCGATCGATATTACTCAACTTAGGAGTGCGTCCAATTACGAGTAACCTAAAAGAAAAACAAGTTTCTCAAAACCATTACTATCAGTTGAATACCTCATACAAGTATCTACATCTTTGATCACCTTGAAGAATCCCGATACTTGTGACACCTGGTTCTCTACTTTATTCGTGTACCTATAACTTCTCAAACTTGGACCTTGTATTTCTACGAAACACTTGTCCAAAACTTGAGAAGTCATAAGTAAACAGAATATAGTACGAGGACCAACCCCTTTGTCCTAATGGACACTGGACAACATACAATACTTTGTATAAGTCCGCTGAGTTGAATAACTCAAATCCTGTGCGTCGTAGGTTGAAAACTGTATCCAGACGATTTCCTCAAATATCACCAATTATAACGAATTCTGATATAATGAGGATGATCACCTAATTCCAATAACTTACTCCTACTCATCATCTGTAAAACCATACAGATGTGAGAATAAAACCTAGTAAATACACACCCTGGAGCAAGGGTCCAATTGGGAAATCAGTTTTCTATTAACAATGCACAGTGAAACTTAAACATGAAAATGTTTCGAAGGGGTATCCAGGTATTCCTAGTAATTCCTCTTCCATTATCCAGATTCATGACTGTAACCGTATATTTCGTTGCCATCTGTCCAAATCCCTTTATTTGTCTTTAGTCATTACCTTATGTACACCATCGTTAAGCTAAGTGGTTTTCTTCCTTCCCTACCGTTCGGCACCAGCCTATGGTTTGGAAGAAGACTATCCAATAAGCATAATAGGTGTACTCTCCTAATCCTAGGAGTACTTGCAACCTGAGAGAAGGTGATGATAAAAGACAACTGAATAAACCTTAATCCTATTTCTCGTGAACCAGAATCCATCCTCGAAAAGGTTCCTTCGAGTTCGTATATAACCATACGATGGATTTATCCAATGGAAGTGGATGTTCGTAGTGATACGAGGTGTTCTGGAGAAATACAAAGGTGAAGTAGGAGTGACGATGAAATATGTGGTTTGGTCTTGAATGATAGCAGTCGCAATTTACTTTGCCCACTTTCTAATCCCTTTATTTTGTCTTTACTTATTACCTTCTGTACACCCAACTTAGGCTAATTGGTTTTCTTCATTCCCTACCTTTCGGCACCTGCCTATGGTTTGGAAGAAGACTATCCAATAAGCGTAATAGGTGCACCCTCTCCTAATCGTAGGAGCCTTCAAAACCCGAGAGAAGGTAAAAATAAAAAACAATTGAATAGTCTTATTCTATCTCTCCAGAACCAGAATTCATCATCGAAAAAGTTCCTTCGAGTTCGTATATAACCATACGATGGATTTATCCAATGGAATTGGATGTTCGTAACAATACGGGGTGTTCTGGAGAAACTCAAAGGGTAAAAGAAGGAGTGACAATGATGTATGCAACTCAGACAATCCAAAATCTAGTGTTTTAAGAAGGTTCGGTTAACTTGGTCACTGACTTATAGTCTAGGGTCGGGTCATGCTCGCAGTCAAAGAGAGAGAGAAAGGAAACACTCTGCTTGCACTCTAACTTAGATCAGAATGGTTAATCACTTTATCTAATCAGGATGTCTCCCACTGTATCCTTAAATTCGCCTCCAAACCCGAAATAAGAATTAGTCAGAATCACCCGAGGAGTAAACCAACTCATCAGTGGGAATCGGGATCCAACTATCATCGCATGATAACTTGATGGAAGCCACTCAAGTCACCACACTCCAGAAGGTATGCGCAAGCCTGGCAAGTTTCCTGTATGTTTGAAACTCCCGATGTGATTTTTACTCCTAACGACCTATAACCTTGATGCTTGCCAACAAGTTATAGGCCACTAATCAAGTTCAACCCGTCATTGTCCTGGATTAACTCGAACCCACCCGTACAAACCCTTGACGCTTGCCAACAAAACTGTACGACTGTCCCGATCAGTCGCATATGCATGCTACAAATAAGTATTATTCAGCTACCGTACACTATGCCTTGACACTTGCCAACAAACACAGCACGAATACTAAATAGTACTTATAAGAAATGACGGAGGGCCACGGCTGGTTTTTGGCGAAAACCCTTAACGTAATAAACTTGATCTCGTTGAAGGAATTCAAGTGGTTTTATAAATCTATAGTAGCGAAAACTTTTGTTAAAGAGGTCACTCCCTGTGATGGGATCTCAGCTCTTTCCCCGTCGAATGAGGTGCAGGATATTCCAAACTGAATACCACGATGCAAAGCAAAAAGTAATCGACTTTAGTGAAGTTATTACGTTGACGCAAACTTCTTCCTAAGGGGTCACTCCCGATGAAGGGATCTCAGCCCTTGCCTCGTCGAATGAGGTGCTGGATATTCATAACCGAATACCACTGTGCAAAGCAAAAGAGACCGTCTGTAATGTTAGTTTTAAAAAAACTTGGTTCCAACAACATCATATATAGGTTTGTTTTATCCTTGCATTGATCAGAATCAATGCAGTCCCATCAATTAATCACACCATAGAAGAACGAAAATAAAATGTACGTATATGCCATCTGCATTCACCACTGGGTCCCGTCATCACCCGTTAGGTTACTTAACTAACGACAGAGCGGGGACTGGACTAGCGCGGGTGCAAAATATATACAACATCTATTAGTATATATATCAATATATAATAATCGCTGCAGGCATGATAAATGCAACATCACAGATAAGTAATAAGTATCACAGAACAATACAGATAATCTGGGAGCCCCGGGTTTCCTTTGAGCCGCAAGTAAGACCCGACGTTCCCTTAGTCTTGTGGATAGCCTGTGTAATGAAAACCTAGACCCCTACGAGTGCGGCAAGTTACCCGCCAAAACCAGAAGCGAGACAGCCCTCTTCAGCAAAGTGAATGGACCACCCAGCACTTCACAAAATCCGGTAACTTGAGCACCCCTCCTTGGGTCAACCTGTAACCCCTACGAGTGCGGCGAATAGCCCGCCAATTCTAGAGTGAAGCCCCCTCCGTCTCAAAGCCATGAGATGCGGGCCCGTTTCCCTCTAGAACCCGGCTATCCGTGCACTCCACCGCGGGGTAATCCTAGTACAGAAAAGAAAATAATATATAAGGGTGACATCGACCTCGACCCGGTCGTGCCCCAAAAGAATAATATACAAACAGGCAGTGACGGCAGTTCACATGTCTGACGCTCGCCCCGCAATATCAAATGTACAAATAAATCCAAACTGCACTAACATTGCACCCAAACTATCCACCACGACAAATCCGCAACAACTCAGCACAACACAGAACATCAACGTGAATGTCACGTTCACAAACCCGTCTAAAAGAGCTATAGCGATTAGACAAGATTTACCGATCAAATGACATTCACGGCCGCAAATAGAAATGTAATGTACTGTAAACATTAAACAATGTTATAATATATCGAGCTCGAAATAACCCCGAATAGCCCCCAAACTAGTAGATAAAACCATATCCAAACTGGGCTAAACAAACAATACCACTGCACCAATATTCCAAAGACTAAATTCCATTGGGATGAAGAAAATGTGAACTAAAGAATTTTTTTTACTTGTGAAGAAATTAACATGCTGTTATCTTTTGAGGAAAAATAATGGGTCTTGCTAATTTGAAAAAAATTGGTTCTCTGTGGAATTTTGTTAGTTGCAGTGGTGAGCAAAAAATTGACAGTGAAATGAATTTGCAACCCAAGAAATCAGCCACCTATGCAAAACATAAATGCTCACAAAATTACACACTACCAAAAATTCCACAGCCATCAATACCCTCACAAAAAAAAAACAGCACAAGAATTTCCCTGCACTATAAAAATCAGCCACGAAATTTCCTCATCCCCCCAAAAAAATCATTGGTATTGTTTCGGGTTGTTTCGGTTTCGATATTTTAACATCGTCTAAATAAGTAATATACGGTTAATGGGTTGGCTCTGATACCATGTTGGGTTACGACAACGCCCCGGCCGTCAATCCGACGCCAAATGCGGAATAAAAAATTTATAACTGGCGCTACCACAACCAAATACTTGGATCGGTCCATTAACCGTTAACTAGCAAAGCTGTAAAAGGAGTTAAAGAGATTATACCGATCGATCCGTATCCTTCGGTCTTCAATCCCCTCCCCTAGCTTGTTGCGGCTGTCCCGGTGAAATCTGCTCTCCGATCTCGCTCGTCAGAATGGCACCACATCGAGGAATCTTTATACGGGCTCCCGCTTCAAATCGAAGCAACTCGGATATGAAGTTTGCTAGCCGACATGTCCAAGAATGAAGTAGAGAGAGTGTAGAATATTTTGTCTTAAGGCACCCAAGCAATTGGGTGATGGTAAATGAAGTTGCCATGGAGATGTAACTAAGTGTGCAAAGGATTTTGGAAAGGAAAAATCCTCGCCCCAAGAAATTGGGCTCGGCCAAATCTAGCACACAAAGTGCTCTGCCAAATCTAGAACAAATTGTTCTTGTGAATGGAATCAATGAGCACCAGGTGGGTCCGGCCAAATATGAAGCGGGGAATAGAAAAGGGGCGGGGGCGCGGGGGGGAGGGGGGTTTTGACCACACAAAATCAAGTGATGACCACATCCAACAATCAACACAAAACTCACCACCAAAACAATTTAATAAAGACCGTAACTCATAAATGAATCAAGTGGTGACCACATCCAACAATCAACACAAAACTCACCACCAAAACAATTTAATAAAGACCGTAACTCATAAATGAATCAAGTGGTGACCACATCCAACAATCAACACAAAACTCACCACCAAAACAATTTAATAAAGACCGTAACTCGTAAATGAATCCCACTCCAAGCCATGCCCTCCATGCTCACATGTTGCCCGCACACTCTTTCCAAGCCACTTCACCAAAGACAAAAGCCCAAGCTCAAAATGATAATTTCGGCCATGGTACATCAAGCAAGGAAATGGTGGCCCAAAAAGAATGCACAAAAAAAAACATTAATTAAACATTAAAAAAAATGTTTAATCAAGTGGAGAGAAACTGGCAACTTCAAAAAATAACCCCGTACAGGATTATCCCACAACTGTATATACATACCCGTATTTGTATTCCGACCGAATACGAATGCAACGAGACAAAATTGTTCCTACACAATATAATACTAGGATCCGGCTTAAACTAAAACCAACTAGTATTATCCGTCCGAACCATGACACGTGCATAAGTGCACGTGCATGTTCGAACCCTGCCATAAAACCATACGGCCTCTACAACGTTTCGCCCGAACTTGGGAAACTGTCTGTGGGGGACTCTAATGACTCATCAATACGCAGGCAGTGGATTTAACCATAAGCACGTCAATGGTACTAGCTGTACGTAACGGTTGCCCATGTATTGAACGAAAGGGAAGCTGACGAGCAAACTCATCCCGAAACCCTACTGAGCCTGACAGTGAAAATATCCGTACATTCCGGTCTGTTCATCTATGAGTATCGCATATCGGGTCTAGGGGGTGGATAAAATCAGACCCCTAACAACGCGATAATTCGTGTCGGTATGTAACCCATCACCACTTGAGAAACTAACGATCCTAGATCGGTAATTCTCGACTACCTTGGACAAGGTTTTCTGGTGATGGCCACTCGTGCACTGTGCGACATCAACCGCCAATACCGGGAGAGACGAATCCCCGACGATCCGCTCACTGCCTCCATGTGGCTCGGGACTGTACCCAACTAAAACCTATTTGCACGACTTCTTTGAGCCGTGGTAGGGTAGTAATCAAAGCACAGTGAGAACTCATACGAGACAAATGACGATCTCAGGTCGACAGACTAACCTGTACACATGTCACCTGGGAACTGCTATCCGACAATAGGTATAATACCAACTAGCAGGTTCCCAGCGAGTCCTGTCCGGTGTACTCATAAACGAATGAGCACCTGTATACATCTTAGGTGAACTAATTGACACCAGTAGCTTGTGAGACCGGCCACCGCCCTTCGTCGGGGTCTCGAACTGTATACAATAGTCTAGTCTGGAGTATCGATGCCCAGTCTCGAAACTCCCACGACTAGGAACACATTAAGGATGTGCTTATAGACCCCAGCTCCCACGTATATGATCGCCATCATACTGCTGGCTGTCAAGCAAGAATCCTATGGGCTCTATCAACATGCAATAGTGAACTAAAGCATGTACACTATGATAAAGACAAACCAGATAGCATACTATCATCTCGAGTAAGACTGTCCTACCGGTAAAGGTCCTCACTCAATCATTGCAATCACGTATCCGCGATCCAATAATTGACTTTGAGGTCACTATATCCAACATGTCCATCCACACTAATCTTATTTTTGAAGATTCACTTGCGTCCAACGGGTTTTACCTCAGGAGAAGCAACATCCAAACTCCAAACTTTGTTGGTGTACATGGATTCTATTTCAAATCGCATAGCATTTAGCCATTTATTAGAGTCCCTACTGGTAATGGCCTGCTTAAAATTAGTAGGATTATTTTCTTCCATGATGCAATCCTCTCGATCCCCATCTATGAGAAAACCGTAGTATCTCTCGAACGGATGAGAAATCCTACTAGATCTGCGGAGTGGCTGAGGTTCGTCCAGGATTATTGAATTCTGAGGTTCCACTAAATCTTCAGTTTCAATTTGTGGTTCCAGAACTTCTTCCAGTTCTACCGTGCTCCCACTAATTTCTTTTGCAAGAAATTTCCTTTCCAATAAGGTAGCGTGGTGAGACACAAACACCTTCTGTTCCTCAGTGTGGTAGAACAGATATTCTAGTAAATTCTTAGGATATCTCACAAACTTACAAAGAACCGATCGTGCCTCTAATTTGTCTGGATTTTGCTTTTTAATATAAGACGAATACCCCCATATCTTAATGAATTTAAGACATGGTTTCTTACCACTTCATATTTCATATGGAGTGGTGGGTATGAATTTGGTCGGAATTTGATTCAAAAGATATGCTGCTGTCTAAAACGCATGTCTCCAAAATGAAAAAGGCAGGTTAGCACCACTCATTATAGAGCGAACTATGTCCAATAGGGTACGGTTCCTCCGTTCTGATATACTGTTGTGCTATAGTGTGTATGGAGGAGTAAGCTGAAAGAGAACACCATTCTCTTTTAGGTATGCTAGGAATTTCGTGCTTAAACACTCCCCTCCTTCATCAGATCGGAGGATCTTGGTACTTTTGCCAGTCTGGTTCTCTACTTCGTTTCTGAATTCTTTGAATTTCTCAAAAGTATTAGATTTGTGATTCATAAGATACACATATCCGAACCTAGAGAGATCGTCAGTGAATGTAATGAAGTATGAGAACTCACCCCTCGAATGTATAGATATGGGACCGCGTACATCGCTGTCTATGTGTCCCAAGAGCTCTGTAGCTCTTTCTCCGTGTCTGGTGAACGGAGATTTGGTCATCTTTCCTTTGAGACAAGACTGACAAGTTTCATAGGATGAGAATTCGAACGGATTCAGATATCCATCCTTATGCAACTTAGTCTTTTCTCACCGATATGACCAAATCTACAATGCCACAAGTAAGTTTCGTTCGTATCTGAACTATTCCTCTTGCATGTGTTTTGTATATTGAAGACTGTGTTTTAATCAAGAACATAGACACCTGTTCAGACCAGAATATTGCATTTTGATACCGCTCATTCATTATTTATTTTTTGTATTTATCGATACTATTAACCAGTGTCTGCTCAGTATTACAGATTACAGGTATTCGTGACAAAATACCGGAAATACACTTAAAATCACAGATATTACAGTTGTGAGATGACACTGCAACCAGAACCGCAAACCGACCGATAATTCTTGGGTTTCTTTGTGCAACATGCTTGTGTATACACTTTTCTATCTAAATGGACCAACACAATACAAGTTGTACACAAGTTGCACTAGGACCTAGGGGGCAGCCATGGCATGATGGCTTGAGCAAGTGGGCACATATGGTGTGATGTGCATTTATTGCATAAAGTTGTGATGTGATTTGTATCTTCAAGTTTCCTTCCATATCCAAGAGTGCAGACCGGGTTAAATTAGAGAAATCAAGTTGCACCATTAGACTTCTGGTGACAACACAAGACCACACTACAAGTACGAGCCCCATCCCTCGGAATTGACCCGAGCACAAGCTTGTTCCATTCGAGGTCGCCGGCCCTACAGTGCCCATTGGGTCCCATCTTTCTACTGGCCCTCCACTGCTGCTTTGTCATCATTTTGTTATTGTTTGTTTATTCATTTTTTGTACCTATATATAGCAGGCAGTGGGCAAGGGGTCAAGGGTCCAACATTTTAATTCATTTTCCAAGCTTTACACTTTTGTTCTTGTTTTCTTTTTGGTTCTCTTGTACATAGCTTAGCTTTCCCTTGAGTTCATTCCCTTCTCTTGATCTTGCAACCTCTTTAGTGAGCTTGCAAGTTTAAGTTTAGGGTATTGATCTCAAGGTTGTATCTTGGACATAATAGAACTTTCATTTTGCACACTTGGGTTCCTAGTATTCTTGCTCTTTTTATTCTTGCTATTTTACATTCTTGCTCTTTTCATTACTTGCAATTTATTATCATGCTCTTTTCTTACTTGCTCTTTAAATTCCTTGCACTTACTTATAATGCTCTTTTCTTTTCTTTGTTCTTTTCTTTGCCCTTCTTGGTTTGTTAATATGCTGTTGTTAATATGATGTTTGTGAATACGTGTTGTTAGGAATAGAGAAAGATATTGTAAGTTAAGGTTTCGTTTCCCATTTCCTTTTCGCGTATTCTTCCATTTGAAACTCCGTCTAAAGCTTACGCAAGCACTCCGTTAGGCACCCTACCCTACCAAGGTAACGGTGATTCCTAACCACCAGTGGTTGCGTTCGCTTTGGTCGAAAGCGAAAACAAGAGACAAGAACGGAAGGACAAGGGTCAATAAGCCGGATTCCACGAATACCGTGCTTAAGCACCCTAATCCACGTTGTTGCCGATTGCTCTAACTTCTTTGGTTGAGTTCGGCTCAAAGGACTTGAATACGGATTTCCTTAACTTACACCATCCTGTCTAATCCTAACATATGGTTACTTTGCATATAACACTTAAGATAGATACAAACTTTCTGCTTCGCGCATTAACTCGTTACGACAAGAACCAAAAATGCTCCGTCTCCCTGTGGATAGACCCGTGCTCAACCGGCTAGCTGCAAAGCGACACCGTCTTGATTGCAGTTAATTTTAATTCTTTCAATCAAATGGCGCCGTTGCCGGGGAGACGGTAACGCTTTAATTCTTGTTGTTTCGGGTTAATCTCTGTACATTTCATCTATACAACTAACCCTATTTTCAAAAACAAACTAAAAATTCAAAATTTCAAAACTAAAGAAAAAACTAACAAAACCAATTTTGCTCTCTGGATTTCTGACCTACTACCACTATGGATCTAAACTAAAAAATCAAACAATATCAGTGAGATACAAGTAGAACAGTGTGATCACAGAAGAAAATTAGAGCCCATTCTCCAAAGGAAAACCGGCGACACACCAAGGAAATCCGGCGTCGCCGGCCAGAACACCTCCTTCTGCCTCCAAATTTTCCTCTTTGCTCCTGTGTTTTGTTTTTGTACCATTTTTATTGTTTGTTTTTTATAATTTTTAGTGTGCAGGTATTTGGGCATTCGTATCGCTTTTTCGCACTAATATCCGTTTTTCCGACATTTCAGATTTTTGCGGATTTGCGAACTGCGATTATGGGGAGCAAAGTGTACATTCCAGGTTAAGGTGATTACGAAGTACAATGCCAAAGATCCGGGTAGTTTGACCCGCGCAAGCGAACTTTTCAAGCTTACCGGATTTGATTCAACGGGGGTTTCCTAACCCAAAAACTTATCGGTACATACTTTATTAACACCTTCTCAAATCCGACGCATCCAATATACTATTCTTTGCAGGATTCTTTGCAAGTTCGCTAGCAAACGCTAAAATTGACTAACCCGTATTTGTTGCAGTGCCAAGCTTAAACATAAAAAAAGATTGTTTGAAATTTTGAACAAATTTTTTCATTGAATCGCGCATTATATCCATTAATACGGACTTAAGTGCAAGCGAACGCCACAATATACGGTAAAGGATTTCATCATCTTTTCCGTGGCCCACAAATCACGAACTTGAGCATAACGTTTACCCGCATAAATTTTAAAAGAAATTAGACTTTAAGCCTTAAAGACTTCGTGCTCACTAGGAAAAGTTAACTATGTTTAGAAAACCGCTTAACGGTATATCGTTTGTGGGGTGTCTAGACAAGTGTAAACGGCGAAACCGTCAAAAGAGAAAGGATTATTTAATTAAGGACCTTCGTGAAAGCGTCGGAAAACCTTCCCTTATCTCTGCGCTTATCTAGCCTCGTGATCAGTATATCTTGAGCCTGTTTCTCGACACAGTTTTACTTCGATAATCAAGTTCTTGAGCAGGTCTAGTTGACCTAGGTAAATCCTAAACCGATTAGGTGCGTGGTATTTTTGTGTCGTGATTGTTTTTGTCCAGATTCTTTTTGTGTGTATATTTCATTCTTTTGTTAATAACTAACTAAAAAACTAAAAAAAAAAACTACATTATTTTTCTTCTCTTCTTCTTCTCTTCATATCATGGGTACCCTACCTCGCAAAACTCTTGCCGAACTTTGGTACCCACAACCAGACATTGCTTCCTACGGTTCTTGCTTTGGCAGAATTTCGAACGACCCCTCCATGCCCAAAATTTCTTTGAAAGATCGGATAGACGCGTCTAGGACAAACAATTGGACTCCGCAATCCATCTTGTATCAACCGTTTCAACCTTCACCATCTTTTTACGTTGATACCCTTTTTTCGAGTCCTGTTGTAACTCCAAGACCTATGTCTATTGCAGAACATATTGAACAATCCCGTAGCCGATCTTTCACTCCTTTCACCACCTCAAATTCTTTTGATCAACAGTTCCAACCATCTTCTTATCATAATGTTGATCCTACTCCCGTCCAACCATTCAATTCCTATCCATCCTACCCAACTTTTGCACCTTCCCTAGACATTGCTTCTGAACTGCCTTTTGGGGGTTTCCAGTATCCAAACAACTTCGAATCTTTTACTGAAACCCCGTCACAACCTATGTCTAGTCTGGAACAGTTGTTGGAAGACTTTAGGGTAGCGTCATGCTAGCAGATGATGGATTTGAATGAGTCCATGGCCGCCCTCATACAACCTATTGACTCGGTAGCTAATTTCCAACTAGCTCCACATTTTCCAATGTATGATGAGGCGGTAGGACAGGTTGAGAATTTGAGTGGAGAGATTGAGCGGTCCCCCCTTCCCAATCAAACCTACCAATCCCAAATTGAAGCCCACAACTCCATTTTTGACTGTCTATCTAGTGTCCCAGAGGATTTATCAATTGAAGATAAAATGATTAATGAGTTGTGAGACTTTGTAGTGTTTGATTTGCCCGATTGTGAAAAGTTCTTTTCGAGTGAAACCACACCCAATCCTTTTGACCTCTACACCTCCACTCTTGAACCTGAATTGATTGATATCCATGCTTTTGTTGAGGTGTCTGAGAAAATTGATTTTCACTTGATTGAGGATATCGACACTGGTGATATTTTGGATGATGGACCCATAGTTTTGGCTGAGATTTTCTCTCCAATTCATCATCACAAGTCATTAAATGTTTTTCCCGAACTATATATGCATCTTGATTTTGATGAGAATTGCATGGATGAGCTGTGTTTTGAGGAGAATATTGAGGATAGTTTTGAGAATGAACCAGTTTTGCTTGATGAGTCGGATTTTCCAACTCATCCCATCCCTTTCATTGACTGTGTACACCCTCCTGAAACTCTAACTGATGCCCTTCCTCGATCACTTCCCTCCATCCCTTCCATCGTTCTGACCTTGCAAGGCACTGTATCACTTTCACTTTCTTTGTCTGGTTTACCAAGTTCGGCGTACCCATGGTTTCTTACGAATCTTGAGGGATTTGACCCAATTTCTCACCATATTGATATATTAGTACAATCTATCTTTTCGCATCGATCATTACAGATTGTACTATTTTATTCAATCCATTTCCACCCTCAAGTTCGTATTCCACTTCTTTCTCCTTTCCGCCATTCTTCTCCTCCACCGAGACCGTATCCCGCTTCTATCCGCATACGTTCTCGCGTATTCTCCAGCTCTTTTCTCTACGCCTTCTTCCACCAACCTGCACATTATAGCGATAATTTTTTTGAATGGTTGGTGTTAACTTTTGGCCTGTATCAGGCATTGTATAGATTGATACTGTTCTTTCCCCCTAATCCTGAACTTCAACGCTTAACAGTGGAAACACCGTTTCATTTAAATTTGGGGGGGATCTTTTGGTGTATATATTTCTTTTGGGGAGTGCCGACAATTTTGACCCTCTTGGTGTAGCTTGACAGTGAGGGCACTGTCAAGTTTAAGTTTGGGGGTGTGCTTGGTAAGCTTTCTTCCTTCGCATTCATTTGTATATTCTGCATTTGCATACTTATTTAAAAACCCACAAAAATCGAAATTTTTTCCAAAAATATAAAAACTTTGTCGTCAAGTTAGCTAATAGGGTAACTTAGATTTTTATTCCGAAAGTTTAGTTGATACGTTAGAAATAACTAAATCCTAGGCTTAGGAATTGAAAACCCTAAAAATAACCCTCATTCTGTTTAACTTTGGTAATTATACGTCCTTACAGTTTTTTTTGAGAAATAGGTAATCTTGAGTTCAGTTCTTGAGTTAAATCGAGATGAAGGAAAAGTATTGAAATTTTACTGAAGGATAAGTCTGAAAAATAGTTTCTATTCTTGACTTGAAATTTAGAAAGTATATACCCTACAAACTGCACATACACGCACCTTGAAACTTGGGATAGTAGAGAATACCTAGAAATACTCTTGCCTGAAAGTCTAATATGAAAGAAAAACGGTATTTAAAGCTAACCACCTAAAGAGCATCATTGAAAAAATATATCCGGTCTTGAAGAAGAAAAAAATAAAAAGAAAAAATAAATAAAGTCAAGACCTGGAAACTGCTATTTACGCTAGACATGCGACATATCAAACGACGAGACCGGACTGTACGGGAGTGTTACTGATTGGATTCGCAGGAGAATGTACAGACTTGCTTGTTGATCTTCTGAGCGCTCAATACCTGGGTGGCTGTTACGTTTAGCTGACCGCTTGCAGCTTGTGGGTGTTTGATATGATCATCACCTACTGCCGGCGTATTGACGATTCTTTAGAGTCCTACACAGAGGTTTCTTGGTTCAGGCAAAACGGAGTAGGAGCACATATGTGATATGTGCGGGACCGAGGATAATGCGATATGAGATACCGTATTCTATTCTCGCGATATTTGATATCAGCCGGGTCATCGGATCAAGTGTTGATTCGATGAATCGGTAAAAGATATATTAGTCGGTTATATGCGATATAGCCGGATTGTCGGATCAAGTGTTGATTCGATAATTTAATGTATAATAATATATATGATATATTAAATTACATTAACTAATATTAGTTCACTAAAAGATTCTTTTTCTCACTCGGGTAATACATTGATATATATGCGATATATGTTAATTGTATTATTTTATTTTGTTACAATAAATATTATATATGTGATATATAATATTATAACATGATATGGTTATTAATGCAACATGATTAGTGGAGATTAAACATGGTTAGGGTTTGATTTGGGTTAAGCTATTCTAGAAGTTTCTAGAAGATTTTGTTTTGTTTTGTGTAAGATATTTTGTGAAGATATTTGCTTAACCAAACCCAAACCCTTGACCATGGTTGTTTCTCTACAAGGGTTAAGGATTCATTCTTAACTATGGTTGCATTTCTAACCTCACATATGAGTTATTCATTATTCATCACGAAAGGATTCCTTCTTCTTCTTCCTTCTCTTTTGATGGAAAAGTTTTCTTGTTTTGATTTTGTGATGAAAAATGAGTGAGAATAAGAAAACAAATGACAGCAAAAATCCTACTTCATCATCCTCATCTATCCTTGCCATTTAGATGAGGGTGTTCACTTCATTTAGTGAGTGAGAGCTTGTGTTAATGAAACTTCAAGGTAGATCATCTTTGTTATCGAAGATCGGAAGCAAGCTTGCATCTTTCTCTTCATGGAACCTCTCGAGAGTCCGGAACATGATGATCGCAGCGAAGGGACCGCAACACGGAGCTTATGAATTGAAGGACCGGATCTACAAAGGTTTTAATCCCTCTCACTTAGTGTTAAAGTGTTTATCATGCTTGTTTTCGCCTAATCTTTATTTTAAAGATCCGGCTTTGGGTTGTTCGGCACGGCTAAATTTTAAATCGGGCATGGTTGATGCCTCGTAGACCCTTGTGCGTGTGCCTAGCAACCCTACAGAAACGTGCGTTGTCTTTTGCCTTCATCAATGATACTCTATATAAGAGGTCGTTCAACTGTCTATGGCTAAGATGCCTGTGACTGGAGGAAGTAAAGAAAGTCGTCCAAGAAATTTATGACGAACTTTGTGGTTCTCATCAAGCTGGGTCAAAGATGAAGCTGAAAATAAAAAGAATGGGTTACTATTGGCCCACGATGATCCAGGACTGCCTTGAATATGCGAAGCAGTGTCACTCGTGCCAAATTCACAGGGACTTCATCCATCAACATCTAAATCCGCTACACCCGACAATGGCTAGCTGGTAGTTCGAAATGTGGGGAACCAATATAATTGGCCCTATCGAACCTGCATCATCCAAAGGACATCGGTTCATACTAGCAACAACTGACTACTTCTTTAAATGGGCAGAAGCAGTACCACTAAGGGAGGTGAAGACGGAGAATATCCTCCACTTCTTCAGAACCCATGTCATCTATCGGTTCGGCACTCCACAACGGATAGTCTCGGATAATGGGCCAGCTTATAGAAATCATAAAATCAGTCACTTCGCATAGTATCATAAAATAGATTGGAGATACTCTTCAGTCTATAATTCTCGGGCCAACGGTCTAACTGAAACTTTCAAAAAGACCTTGACAAAGATTATAAAAAAAACAGTGTCCAAAAACAAAAAGGACTGGCACGAAAGGCTATATGAGGCTCTCTGGGCGTACTGAACAATGTTCAAGACGACCACGAATACAACACCATATGCATTGTTGTTCGGCACGGAGGCAGTGCTCCATTAGAAATAGAACTCCCCTCTATACGAGTAGCGTTTCGATACGAGCTGACAGATGAAGAAAATGCTCATCTTAGGCTTGAGGAGCTCGACGCCCTCAACGAAATCCGCCTTGTAGCACAGCAAAATCCAGAGGCTTATAAGGCATGGATGACTCGGTCATACGAAAAACTGACCAGGCCGAGAACATTCCGCCAAGACGAAATCGTGCTAGTCGTCAAAAGACCAATGATCTCCAAGCGTACAAAACGGAGGAAGTTCAAGCCGAACTATGTAGTCCCGTACATCATAGATAAATTCTACCAAGGTGGAGCCTACCTGCTCATGGATATGCATGGCGAAAGACCCTTCTGGCCAATAAACGGTCGATTCCTAAAGAAATACTACGCTTGATGAGTCATGACTTTGGTCAATGATAGATGAAGACGCTTGTGTCCGCTCGCTATCTTCCTGAGTCAGAACCCTGAGAGTAGTACCCAAAAACTCTCCGTCGCCTCGAAATACGGCGATAATGGACCGAAACGTCCTTAAACTAATACTGGACCGAAACGTCCCTAAACTAATAATGGACCGAAACATTCCTAAACTAATACTGGACCAAAAAGTCCCTAAACTAATACTGGACCGAAACGTCCTTTAACTAACATTCACCCCGAAATACGGCGATATTGGACTGAAATGTTCTTAAACTAATGTATTCCCCTAAACATGGGAATAATAGACCAAAAAGTCCCTAAACTAATAATGGACCGTAACGTCCTTAAAGTAGTATTTCGCCCCAAAATACGGCGACATGTTCTCTTGAGATCTACATTGCAATTGAAGCCCCTGTAAGTCCATGCTACCTCTCCCGGTACTTTCGGGCATGCGGAATTTGATGAAAAACAATTTTCTAGAGGCGGTAACATGGACTCAAAACCGGATCTTTGTTAAACTACTAACTAACAACCTAACAAGAGTTTACCTACTCGGTTAGGGGGCTATACCTTTCTTGAACTCCTTCGTCTTCGACTCCTTCCGGTGTACGGATCGGCCTCACCTCGTCGTCTCCTTGCGCCGAAGATGGATCCACCCGAAAGCTTCTACCTTTGGCTTCTTCTTCGAACTTTGAAGAAACTAGATCACTTGGCTTGCTAGGATTTGTGAACTAGAATGAGTAGAGGAATGTTTTGGTGTCTTTTTATCTCTAAGGCAATGAGTCTCAACACATGAGAATGGTTTACCTTGAGGTATAGAGAGCAAGAGGAAGAGGGAGAGCTTGAGAATGAGAGAGCTCAAGAGAGAGAAAGCAAATGATAGAATGAACCATACTCTTCTCATTCTCACCTCTCATAATCCAAAAGCCATCATAACAAAAATAGTAATCAAGTATTGTGTAAATGGTTTAAGTCAAAATGGCTATATCATTTCATGCACTCATTTTGCATAAATAAAGAAGCAAGCAAAAGTCTTTGCCATGGAATGATAGCCATTGTCATGATGATGGTCAACTAGTCCAACCTAGTCAACCGGTCAACAAAGTCAACAAGTCAACAAAGTCAACCCCTCAACAACCATGTCACTATAATACTTAATTAATATTAATGTTAAACATATATCTTATTCTCATTAGGGTTAAGCAAAAGTCGATGGTCAACAGTCAACTGTCAACAGTCAACAGTCAACAACCCCAATGAGAATACTCTGCCTCTTTCTCTCTGTCAACTGTGCATACACACCCGCATCCGCGTTCCGAGAAACATGAATACAAACGAGATAAAATCAATCCCAAAACGTACACTAGGATCTGGCTTAAACCAAAGCCCGCTAGTGTTAACTGTCCGGACACTGTACGTGCACAAGTGCACGGATGTGACCGAACCCTGTCGCAAAACCATGCGACCTCTACTCTTTTGCCTAAAGGCGAATAGCTTTCTGTGTGGGACTCTAAAGACTCAACACTACGCTGGCAGTGGGTTTAACCACAGACCGCAAGCAGCACTAGCTGTGCGTAACGGTCCCCAGGTAGATGCCGACAAGAAGACTGATGAGGTGAAACCCATATGAACTCCTACTGAGCCTGAATGTGACAATCTCCGTACAGTCCGGTCTGTTCGTCTGATACATCGCATGGCGGGCCTAGGGGGCGGTAAACGTCAGTCCCCTAATAGCGGTACAAGTCGTGTCGGAGTGAAGTCCAATACACCCTGAGATAACACTGGAAGCCTACCAGTATATCTCGCTTGCCCTGGCCAGGGACTACTCGTGTAATGGCTCTCCTAGACACAGCGCGATGTCAACCCCCAATACCGGGAGAGACGAATCCTGTCTAACCGTCACTGCCTCCAAGTGCTTCGGGACTGCACCCAACTACTACCTGTTTGCACGACTCGTTTGAGCCGTGGTAGGGTAGTAATCAAAGTACAGTGGGAACACACTCGAGGCGAAGTGACAATGTCAAGTCAGCGGACTAAGCTGTACTCATGTCATCTGGGAACTGATAACTGACGATAGGTATAATACCAACCGGTCAGTTCCTGACGAGTCCTGTCCAGTGTACTCGTAACCCAACGAGCACCGCATACCATCTCCAGTACGACGTACTGATGGTTGTGGGACAGACCATCTCCCACTCTGGGATGAGAAGCGCATGCGCTAGTCTACTCCGAAGTATCGATGCCCTGTCTCGATAGTCTTGCGACTAGGGACCTGCATAAGGATGTGCTTATAGATTACCCAGCCCCCACTAGTGTGACTGCCATCACAACGCTGGTAATCAAGCAAAGATCCTAAGGGCTCCACTAATGTGTATATGTGATATACTAAAATAAACACAAGTACACATTGAAGTAGAAACAAACCAAGTAACATACTACTATTTTGAGCAAGATTGTATATACAAGGTGAATATCCCAAGCTTCCATTAAGTAATATACAAACTAGTATGATACAGTAATGGCCTCTAGGGCATATACACTAACAGCCCCAACGATGAAAATTGCAACTCAGTCCCATCGAATACACAACTACTCCAGCAATGAAGTCACCCTCAAGTCCCACTGACAAACAGATGAGTCATCTGCGACGAAACTACTTTCGAGAGTTTCGCCGTGCTAAAAAAAATTGGTATGTCCACAAGAAAAATGGGCACGGATAAAAATCCGAAAGACCGTTGGAGATCATTCCACCCCAGAAGGGTGTGGTTATGACTTATCGGGGCTCTAAATTGAGCCCAACCTCAAGTAAAAAGCGCCACGGTAAATACCTAACACTTATTCTTCTGATGGTAATACAAATACTCCAACCTAAGAAGATTACTTGAAGACGTATTGTCCAGCCTCAGAAGTGATCAGAGACATGACAATCGCGGGGCTACTCGAACAACGTCTTAAAGACTGCATATCGAGGAATACATCAGCCAAGCGACGGTACCACAGACTAAAACCCTAGTACCATAAACCTAATGGGCCTTTGTCATAAAAGAATGGGGGTTATCTACATACAACGTTAGGATAAATTTGCATGTAAATCCAAGGGAGGTAAACTAAAAACACTCTGAAATGAGTACATAAACTAGAGACTCCGAAATGAGTTAATAAAGTACAAACTCCGAAATGAGTATATAAATCAGAGACTCCAAAATGAGTGAATAAACTATAAACTCCGAAATGAGTACATAAACTAGAAACTCCGAAATGAGTGAATAAACTATAAACTCTGAAATGAGTACATAAATTACTTTGCGCCAGATCAAGACATCAAGAAACAGAAAGGCGCAACTCATGGGCCTCAGGGCTCATAACAACATTTCTTAAGAATTGAGATCTGAGTTAACGATAGATGATGACGCTTGTGTACGCTCGCTATCTACTCAGATCAAAATTCTAAAAGATGCGTATGACATGCCAGTCCGAAACCAGCCGTATGCTATGCAAGGCAGTGGGGAGAGCATTTGATTCACATTTGTTTAAGCGGTTACTAACAAATACATGCGTACTTGAATGGAAATAGCGTTGAAAGCATGATGATTTATATACGCGTATGGAGGGCTAGCGCATGACACGTGCATATCAGTGGCGTTTGCACTTAAAAAAAGGGTGAAGTGCATATGCACACATGTAGGTTGTACGTATGATTAAACAATACAATCAGAGAAAGAACACGTGTTAGAAACGAAGCATTCGGTAGTCAACGATAAAGGGAATGCATTTAAATAAATATTTTATTCTACAGAAAAGAGATCACCAAACACGGGATCAAAAATACAAGGGTTTACAAAACTATAAATAAAGTTTTCTAAAACCTTCTCAGCCTTCTCCACCATATCGAAGCGGCGATCTGTGCAAGGAGTCGCTCCCCGTCGGTCATCGCTGTGTCCATCGGCGAAAACAGACATGATGGCTCGTTGAGCCCATATTTGGCTTAACAACTGAACAGAGCAATCCCTCAGAGACTGGGTAATCAATTATGCCTCATGAAAGCATTCGATCTTGTCTTCCGCTGAATCGAGCAGTGCTGGAGTCATCTTCGCTGGATGAGGGGGAATGTCAGCAAGCACGGAGAAAAAGATCATCTGGAGCTAAATGGAGCCGATGGAAAGAGATCCTCTACGAGTTAGGAACTCGTACATCACCGTGTCACATTGGTCATCTGTGAGAACGAGATTCACCAATCGTGCAGCAAAACGAGGAAAAATTCCTTCGATAGGCACCTTCCATGGTTGCTGGCAAGCATGTGGACAATTGCAAGCCATGACTCTTGATCTGTTAAAAATGTTTCTTTCCTTGTGAAGAAGAAGAATATTGCTTCAGAATATAAAGAGAAGCATTTAAGTCTAGGCACAGAAAATGTTATGCATAGTAGAACTATTTCCAAGCTCTGACAAAAAGAAGGCATTGGAAAAGAAAGAGTTGACTCATGAAAAACATAATAAGAAGGTGTAACTATTCCCTCGTATCCTATAGCAGCACCTCACGTGAGCGCTGGCACTAGTTTTTATATATAACAGCGCCTCATGTGAAGCATATGTGAGTGTTGGTGTAAAAAAGGGGGACTTTGTCATTCATGCTTCAAATAAATTTATATATTGGTATAAGGATGATAAAAAAAGAGAAAGAAAAAAACATCAACAAAATGTCTACAATGGCAAAACGCTAAATTCCGGATAGAGATTCTCAAACTTAAAAGCAAGCTTGAGTAAAACGCTCCTAACCTCTTTGATCATCTTCTTATGCATCCTTTCCCGAATACAAGTTTCGGGATCCCTGTTGATGTCTTCCATCCTCTGGTACGCAGATAGTATCGCTTTCTGTTGGAAGATGCGGTGCAAAAAAGCGACGAAATCATTTCTCTGCTTCATTGAGATCAGGCCCATCAGATATACTGAATGCACCTTGTCTTCAGCGTCATCAAGTGCCTCAAGCGGCATAGCCTCATCAAGCTCAGAAAGCGCTTCCGAGATCGATCCAACGATAATCTTCAAAAGGGCAGAATGGCGAGAGAGCAATCGACTGTTGTGATCATCAAAGCGATGCATCACCTTATCGCATTGAGCATCAATATACTTCTGGCCTTAAAAGCGATCTTCTATGCAGATGTCTTCATAGGAAACAATTTCCTCGATGTCATATAGATGATCGGCTATGGTACCTGAAAAGAAACCAGGTAAAAGATTCAAATCTGTGAATAAAAAAAGGATTAAAACCCTAAAAATTCTAGAAAAGGAAAAACATCCAAGAACAGTAAAAGGAATAAAATTCCCAAAGTTCTTAAGATACAAATCAGAGCTAAGCTCTGCCAAAACAATGGAATTAAATTCCCCTAAAATAGTGGGATTAAATCTCAGAGATCCCCATGTTAGAAAATTCATGGGTTAATTGATGGAATCAAGTCCCGGAAAAATGTCAAGACTGACAGCAGGGTAAAACCCTAAGAAGGAGAATAAAAAATTCTCAAGTCTTGGATATGGACATCAATATCTACGATCTATATATATAAAGGGTTTTTTTTCTTTAGATCTCTAAGAGATCGATTCAAAAGAAAAAAGAGAGCTAAGCTCTGTCGAATCTGATAATGGATTCAAAATCCAAAAATAAAAAAATATATCAATGATTAAAAGGGGTTAAGAGCTAAGCTCCGTTCATAATCCTCACAAAGAAATTTGGCATAGTTTACTCTGTTCAAAAGAGATTCTTGAGAACAGAGATCTAAGCTCTGAAACGAGAATTAAATTCTCAAAAGAAGAGCAAGACTCAAGGAAGAAGATGATGAGACATCAGTCATCTCAATGGCCAAAGGCCCTATTTATAAGACGTGGGGGGAACGGTTCAACTTCCTAGGTGATCCAACGGTGGTAAAAGTGACACCGTTACACTCACGTATGAGCCACGTGAGAACAACGGTGGGGAGCATTAGTTCCCCTAAAAATTAAACACAATAATAAGAGCTAAACTCTGTTAAATTCAATGAGACAGTGCCTCACGTGCTCCCCACGAGAGCGCCGGCGCCGGCGCCAGTCTTATAGGATTAAATCCTATAGTGGCGCCGCACTTGAAGTTCACATGAGCGCCAATGTGCAAAGAACATGAGCACCTGTCATATATAAGAATTAAATTCTTAAGTAGCGCCTACGTGTCACGACCCGAAATAGCCCGTGACTGGCACTTGAATCATATGAAGTCTATAGGATCCCATCTAATCCAAGTAAGCCAAAAAGCCCAGAAATCTAAAACCATTTTTAAGTAATAAATAGAGGAAATAGTTTTAAGAAGTGAAGAAAACAAGTTTTTAAAACAAGGGTTTTAAAATAGGTAAGCCGAATATGCATTTTAAATCCTCCATATCTTTTCTAAAAATTTTGGCAGAGTTTCCTTTGTAAATACTGGCCCCGAACGGGGTACAACATGAATAATATATATATGCACAATAAAAGGCATCCCCAAGCGGGAGCTAGCTCTTCGTCAATCGACGGTCACAACCACGCAAGCAATATAATATACAACGCCAAAGGGCGAGGATCAAAACTCAAAAGAAACTCAAAATCAACATGAAAACCATAATACTACAACGCGCGACTCCAAGGTCGAAATAATATATAACTTGTTTTCTAAGTCTGAAACAATATATAAGTTTTAGTTGATGGAATTACTAGATACCACTGAACAAAATAAATACAAGGGTGGTCACGATGCGATCAAACCCACCTACCAATGCAATCACCCAGAAAGGAAGCAGTGTGCCAGAAAAGCCGCAATGAAACCTGTACGGCCAAAACCTGTAAGAAACTATGGCACAACGGGGGTGAGTTGCCAACTCGTGAATAGAAAACATCACAGAGCAGAAATCGTATGTATGACACAATCCTAGGTCAATACGATCAAATATATATATAAACCTCAAATGAATAAGTCTGAAGTATGATAAGGTGGCAATATAACATCTATACATGAGTGTAGTGCCAAGTGCTCGTGCCAGTGCCTCAGGTAATAACATATCATAAATATGAGGTATGATCAATGTAGACTATATCATGAAGTCTATGAGTATGTGGATATCATCTAATTATATGATCAATGTCATCAATGTCAACTATAAGTATGTGGAAATCATCCACGTGTCACCCAATGACAGTAAGCATCATGCATGTAAATATCATAAAGCATATGCATGGAAGTATGAGGATGTAATCAACATGTGTCGCTCGCGACATATCAAATCATGGAACCTGAGTGTCAAGCATCGACACTCGAAAACATCATGAAACCTGTGCCTAGCATCGGCACGTAAATCCTTATATACATAAGGCTCCGTCAGTCCGGATCAGCCCGTCTCATCCCTCAACTCCGGTCGGTATCCTCCGGATATCCGCCGAGCTCAAATACAATCACCGGTAGGTAGTGGTCCCTCTGCCAGGCTCACCGTCTAGCTACACAGCAGATCCGTTCTCGCCCCGGGGTACCATACCGGGTCCACCATGTACCCATAATCGGCCTCATCCGCTCCTCGAATCGGGTTTCACATGTCGCTCTCAGCACCGAGAAAACACATGGTGGACGCACTGAAATATCATATCAAGGGTAACCGGGTTTTTAAAAACAATTACATACTCTCTTTGGAAATATCCATGGTTCCCAAATCCAGAAATATCATGGAAACAACATATCTCAATGCGTATAATCAAAAGCATGATGTATGCGACATGTAAAAGAAATGTAAGCATATCAGTATATCATGCAATATGAAATAGTAATATATACATGTTGAGGGAAACCACTCTTTTAAAATGAATCAGTTTTAAAGAGTATCTTATGGTTCCCAAATCTCCAAATCCAACGAGAATCATATATGTATGTGTGAATACATATGTATGCACGTATGGGTGTACAATAGGTATGTACACAAGTATGCCATGTAAGGGATCATACCCTGAATGCAACAGTACTACAGTGTAGTGACATGGAAATTATCGATGATGAAGTGTGTGAGCCGGCAAGCAGGTGTACGTGGAACATATGCATCATCGATAATGGTGCTGGTGTCCTAACAGCATGGTTTTGATATAACAATAAACATATTTATCATGCAATACGATGCAAACAGTAAGTATATGCTGCAAATGAATAATAAACACAACAGTGTAGAAGCTACATCAATGCATCCATATCATACTGTTTTGCCATTTGAAAGAAGACGAATCGGGGTTTTTAGTATAATAAGGGCTACGGTGTTTTAAAGAAAAGATGCATCTTTTGAAAATATCCGTAGTATCCTTATGCCTATTTTTGAAATACTCCCGATTCGTTAGTTTTGAAATAGGTATGACATCAGCCTAGCCTAACCTTTACTAGCAACTACAGATCTAGCTAACAAGTCAAATAGGAGGGGTATGGAAACCACCTAAATCTGAGTCGATATATCTATATCTATATATATCTATATATCTATATATATAAGTATAATAGTCGGTGATCCTGCCTCAAAGGTACCGCGTACGATACAATATTATGACATCCTCGAGTCATGAGTGCGGATCTATCATCAATATGAAGCTCGTACGTTAAATCATCAAACGACATCCCAAAAGCTGGGTACGGGTCAATATCACATTCCTCTCATCAATTATCAGGTATCCTTATCATCATATCTCATTATCTGGGGTACTGATCTAAGTCTAGTACAAATCGATACCATCTAGGTAATTACGAATGCGTGTGTGAAACACACGTCCAAAGGCCCGCTAAAATCACATGTCGTATCCTAAATACGAACCTCATCATATCACCGATCTCACGGCACTGTGCCCAATCTCATCGATTCATCTCCAAATATCATCCACTATCCTCATCATCCAGGTATAACCATAACAAATAAGCATGTGTGTGCGTGTGGGTGTAACCTATTCTAGGGTTCGCAATTAGGAAACTATACTAGTTTACTTCTACACCCCAATCTATCCATAGTACACCTAATCACATCCTGAATATCCATGTCACATATAACACTATTGTTCCCGCCAAAAATTTCTGCGCAAAAGAGTCCAAGGTATCAAATGGCAGCGATATGCTTAAGGAAATACGAACCAGTATCTTCCGGGCTGTTTTTTTGACAAACTCCCGAAGGATAAACGGATAAATTCTGATTGTATTGAAAGCGTCTCGAAAAACCCTTCGATTTGATATATTATGGGCTTCATAATTCATCCGGGATCAAAAGTTATGAGGCATTATGTGTTCACACGTGATGGGCTTTTAAGAATCCGCTGGAGGAGTTAGAAGATATAATAAAAACTTAGAAAAGACCCCAATGGGGCATCACATGCTCACACGTGACCATGGGCCACGTGCAGACACGTGATGGGCTCTTAAGGCCTCTAAAATAATGAATAGAATTAAATTCTAAAATCTGTTCCCTGATTAAAAATCAGAAGTTATCTCAATGAAATATCACGTGCTCACACGTGACCAATGGTCACGTGTTGACACGTGATGGTTAAAACAACAATATGAACAAGCGACTGTTAAAGGAACCAATTTCGGGGTTACGTGCTCATACGTGACCAAGGGTCACGTGCCAGCACGTGACAGGCTTTGAAAGCCTTACAGATTAGTAGAATTAAAATTCTAAATTTCTCTAAAAATCTTTCGAAATAGAATTAAAATTCTAAAAGCTTCTAAATCTTTCCAAATGGAAAAGGATTATGGGAACCGTTGGATTAAAGATCCAAAGATGATTAAAAATCATCAATTTATGGAAAAATCTTGGACAAGGAAAGATTTCCCTGAAAATCTCACCAGAAAAACAAATAGAATATTTTTGGATTTAAAATCCACGGTGAATAAAATTCACTGAATGATCTAAAGGCCCAGATTAATGATAAATATAAATCAAATCTCTCAACGATCAAATCAAATCTTTCAATGAGAGATTTGCTAAATAAATTGATTCTTTTCCTTCTCCTATAAATAGGAGCCAAGAAGAGAAGAGAAGGCATCAACATTTCTTAAAAAAAAAATCAAGAGCTTCAAACAGAGAGAACTCTGAGAAAAATTTCAAGAAGAAGGTAAAAACCTTCACGAGAGAAAAGAAATCTCTTTTGATAAATCATTGATCAATGATCTTCACATAATGAATAGTGCTTTGAACTCGTATGAACCACTGGTTCTTTAAAACAAAAAAGAAAATAAAAATAAATAAAAATAGTGCTTTGCACTCGTATGAACCACTGGTTCTTTAAAACAAAGAAAAAAATAAAATAAAAAAATAGTGCTTTGCACTTTTATGAACCTCTGGTTCTTGAAATAAAGAGAAAAACTCATTTTTCTTTGATCCTAATTAGATCAAAGAAAACAAATAGTGCTTTGCACTTCTGTTCTGGAATCTAAAAAGATTCTTAGTGCTTTGCACTTCCAAACTGCGCTGTTGCGCTCCTGAGAGAACGCCACGTGTTAGCTGCAGAACAACTTGCGCTACGCGCCTTGAAATAGAGCTTTGCTCTCTGGAACTGGCGCAACTCACCAGAGCGCGCCACGTGTCAGCTGCAGAACAACTTGCGCTACGCGCCTTGAAATAGAGCTTTGCTCTCTGAAACGGGCACAACTCACCAGAGCGCGCCACGTGTCAGCAGCGCAACAGCACAGCGCACTAGCGCAGCGCACTGCGCTATTGCGCTTGCGCTCACCAGAGCATGACACGTGTCCTCACCACAAGCGCTTGCGCTCAGTGATTGGCGCAAAGCGCCTGACAAATGCAATGCATTTTACTGAAGGGCCAGGCCCAAATCAGAGGGGCCTAGTAGGCCAAATTAAATTGCAATACAATAAAAAGGGGCAGAGCCCAAAACAAATTGATGCTTTGCATCCTTTCTGGGCAAAGCCCAAATAAAAATAAAAAGAAATGCAATGCAAAAGCAAATAAAATGTTGGACATTTTCAACTAGACTTAGCCCAATCGTGGCCATAAGTCCTTAAATTAAATTGACTGAGCAAAATGGCTCTTCTAAATCAATCTACATCCGGTTCGAGGGTACATCTCCGAACTCCTTTGACATCCATCGTTGTAATTCCTCAACGACGTCAAAGAGGTGACGGGTCCCAACGACCACACATCGCTATGGACTGCGGGGTCCTTAAACTCGTGGACCGAGACGTCCTTAAACTAATATCGGACCGAGACGTCCTTAAACTAATATTGGACCGAGACGTCTTTAAACTAATGATGGACCACTACGTCCCTAAACTGGCATCGGACCGAAATGTCCCTAAACTAATGATGGACCACCACGTCCCTAAACTGGCGATGGACCGAAATGTCCTTAAACTAATAACGGACCGAGACGTCCCTAAACTAATAATGGACCACTACGTCCCTAAACTGGAACAATAGAGCCAATTGCTCTTTTGCCGGATCTAAACGATCCCGTTTAAGTTGATCTTAGCCCCAAACACGGCTAACGTATCCTTAAACACTTAAATGGACTATAAAACCCTCAATCAGCTTTGGTTCAAGGGTACATCTCTGAGCTCCTCTGACACCTATCGTTGTAATCCTTCAACGATGTTAGAGAGGTGATGAGTCCCGATGGCCATAAATTAAATGAATCACCACGTCAGGTTGATCTTAGTCCAAAACAGGACTAACGTATCCTTGACGAATGTTTAAGTTGATCTTAGTCGCAACGCGACTAATGTATCCCTAAACTAAAAACACCAAACCCAAATCTAAGTAAATACGGATTTGGACTAATCCACGTCCTACGGGCGACGGTATTACTCAGTCTCCGTATACAATCCACGGGCAACCACAAACAAAACAAACACCCACGACATGAAGTGAAATTCTGGAGAAGGAGAAAGTTGTTACCGCGATGCGGTAGCGTAATTAACTGCAGGGGCTTGCGCCTGCAGGGAAGAGCGTCCCCACAATCAAAAACCCCTCAAGCGAGGGGGAATCTGACAAAGTCTGCTACATCGGCCGCATCCGTCTAAACCTCCGATACACGGTGCCATAAATCAACTTGGCATCTTCGGAGAGGTAGACGGATAAAACCAAATAGCATCTGCCCCGAATCTCAGCGCCAGGACTTCGCAGTCTTGTGCGCCGCCGTTCGGAGGGGAACAACTAGCATATATATAAATATAGTATATATCTAGTATACTAAGTATCGAACTGCGGGGGTGCTATACGCCATCCACCCGACTTTCCCCGTAGATATAATCTACTCACATTGCTTCTGGTGTGCCGATGCCAATGTCGCCACCTTCATCTTCGACGACTCGACTGTTAGTGTATATGCCCTAGAGGCCATTACTGTATCATACTAGTTTGTATATTACTTGATAGAAGCTTGGGATATTCACAGTTGTATAGACAATCTTGCTCGAAATGGTAGTATGCTACTTGGTTTGTTTCTACTTTAATGTATGCATGTGTTTCTTTTAGCATATCGCCTATACACATTAGTGGAGCCTTTAGGATCTTTGCTTGATTGCCAGCGTTGTGATGGCAGTCACACTAGTGGGGGCTGGGTAATCTACAAGCACATCCTTATACAGGTCCCTAGTCATAGGATTATCGAGACGGGGCATCGATACTCCGGAGTAGACTAACGTATGCGCTTCTCATCCCAGCAAGGGAGATGGTCTGTCCCACATCCGTCAGTACGTCGTACTTGAGATAGTATGCGGGTGCTCGTTAGGTTATGAGTACACTGGACAGGACTCGTCGGGAACTGTTGGTTGGTACCATACCTATCGTCAGTTATCAGTTCCCAGGTGACATGAGTACAGCTTAGTACGCTGACTTGACACTGTCACTTCGCCTCGAGTGTGTTCCCACTGTTCTTAGATTGCTACCCTACCACGGCTCAAATGAGTCGTGCAAACAGGTAGCAGTTGGGTGCAGTCCCGAAGCACTTGGAGGCAGTGACGGTTAGACATGATTCGTCTCTCCTGGTATTAGGGGTTGATATCGCGCTGTGTCAAGAAGAGCTATTACACATAGTCGTCCCTGGCCAGGGCAAGCGGGATATACTGGTAGGTTATCCAGTGTTATCTCAGGGTGTTCTGGGTTACACTCCGACACGACTTGTACCGCTATTAGGCGATTGACGTTTACCACCCCCTAGGCTCGACATGCGATATTCTCAGACGAATAGACCGGACTGTACGGAGATTGTCACATTCAGGCTCAGTAGGAGTTCGGATGGGTTCATCTCATCAGTCTTCTTATCGGCATCTACCTAGGGACCGTTACGTACAGCTAGTACCGCTTGCGGCCTGTGGTTAAACCTACTGCCATCGTAGTGTCGAGTCTTTAGAGTCCCACACAGAAGGCTATTCGCCTTTGGGCAAAACAGAGTAGAGGTCGCATGGTTTTGCGACAGGGTTCGTTCACATCTGCGCACTTGTGCACGTTTGGTGTCCGGGCAGTTATTACTAGCGGGCTTTGGTTTAAGCCAGATCCTAGTATATGTTTTGGGATTGGTTTTATCTCATTGTATTCGTGTTCCTCGGAACACGGATGCGGGTGTGTATGCACAATTGACAGAGGCAGAGGCAGAGGATTCTCATTAGGGTTGTTGACCGTTGACTTTTTTCTAAACCCTAATGAGAATAATAAATATGATTAATAATATTAATTAAGTATTATTGTGCCATGGTTGAGTTGAACATTTGACTTTTATTGACTTGTTGACTTTATTGACCGGTTGACCATTGTGGACTTGTTGACCATCATCATTTCATTTCTATGACTTTTGTTTACTTGTTGTTCTTTACAAAATGCATTAAATGCATGAAATGATAATGGTCATTGAAACTAACCATCATAATTCTTAATTATTATTATTATCATCATTATTCTTTCTTTTGTGAGCATGGTTGTAAAAAGTCAAGCTCATTCTCACTTGATCACTCTCTCTCATCCAAAGCTCACCCTCTTCCTCTCTCTCAAGGCTCTCATGTCTCATGTGTTGAGAAGCATGAGCCATTGAGATAAAACCTTCAAAACTCTTCTCTACTCACTCTAGAGTTCTAAGTCTAGCAAGCCAAGCACTTTAGTTTTCTCTCGGTTGAGGTAGGAGCTCAAGGTAGAGGCTTTCAGATGGATCCTTCTTCGACAACAAGGGGACTACGAGGTGGAGACGATCCAACCACTCTAAGGAGAAAGAAGAGAAGGAGTTCAAGACCTAGGTATAACCCTCTAACATAGTAGTTAAACTTCTAGTTAGTTTGTTAGGTTTTTGTTTAGCAAAGATCCTATTTTCTAGTCCATGTTACCTTGCCATAAAAATCGTTTTTTACCGTTTCCGCATCCCCGTAAGAACCGGGACGGGTAACGTGGACTTACAGTGGTATCAGAGCCTAGCTAAACAACAACTAGCATGTTAGCAAAGTATTTAGAATTTCGATCGGAGAAAAAATCGCAAAACATGTCCGAAAACTCATGTTTCTGCCGATTTTTAAAACTGTTCAAAAATTAATTCCACACATCTTAAAATTCGGCTTAGGGTTTTATAGGAACACACAGCAAAAACGAGCCACCGACTCGGTCAACGCGCCACGGAACCGCGGCGAGAACATGCTTCTTGCCGCGGATTCACGGCCGAGTTGACTCGGCCATGACTCGTCTTTGCTGCAGTTTCATTAGTGTTCAGTTTTGGGATTTTTAGCATATTTTGTTTCTGCCCAGAATTTCCAGAGAACAAAGTTGTGTTTGGGGTAGTTGCAAATCCGTATTTTGATCGAAGTTCTGTAGACTTCAGCTAATGGGTTATATCTGTGATGTGATATATGCACTGAACGTCAACTAATCGCTATACGTCGATTAGTGGGGGTTGTGCATATCTGTGATCTGTAATGTTGATAGTTTGTGTATATGAACTCGTTGGATTGTCGCGGATGAATAGCCGGGGGTTGTGAGATGAGAGTTTTCTTTATCTTTCATTTGATGTAATATGTAAATTGATGTAATATTATTTTTATGGCCACACATCCAGGATGAGGTTGTAGCCGCCATTGTATATTATTTCTTTTACTGTTTTTGCTCCTAAGATAGACCCAAGGTGGGGTGTACAAACTACCGGGTACCTCGAAGTGCCGAGTGGCTTACTCACGTTGTTGAGGGAGGTTGCTTCACTTCGGGTACTTGGCGGGTAGTTTGCCGCACCCGTAGGGGTCTAGGGTGGGGTCTTGGCTATTCATCACGACCGTGTAATCCGCTTTTCGTTGCAGGCTCGAACGAAACGCGGATTCCTAGTATATCCAATGTGTTCATCTGTGATCTGGAATGGCTATCATTGCATCTGACGAATGTATATATCTATATATGATATCTAGTAGGCGTTGCTTATGTTTTGCATCCGCGCTAGTTCAGCTCCCGATCTGTCGTTAGTTAAGTAACCTAACGGGTAATGACAGGGCCCCGTGGCGAATGCGGATGGCATAAGCATACGTCATATTTTCGTTGTTTTCTGTAATGGTAGGATTAAATGATGGGACGCATTAAATTAATGCAAGAAAATAAACCAAAGTTAAAGTCGTTGGAACAATTTCAAAACCACTCAGTTTCTTTTCAAAAAAAACTTTTAAACGTGGAGCTTAAACCACTCCTTTTAAAAGCTATCACGTTCCTTCGATTATATTAAGTTCACTACGTTCACGGTTTCGCCAAAACCATTCATAGCCCTCCGTCATTTCATATGGATAGCCAATAGTATTCAAGCTGTGTTTGTTGGCCAAAGTCAAGGCATAGTGATTGGTAGCTATTGGATATTCATATGTAGCATAGATAGATGCGTTGGTTTGGGACAGTCGTACTGCCTTGTTGGCCAAAATCAAGGGTAGGTACGGGTGGGTTCAAATTAACCTGGAAAATGACGGGTAGAACTTAGCATGTGACTTATGATTTGTTGGCCAAAGTCAAGGTCATAAGAGCATGGGGCAAAAATCCACATCGGGAGTTTCTAAAGAAACTGAAACTTGCTAGCGCTGCATACCATTTGGAGTGTGATGATTCTGGTAGGATTCCTTCAGTTTTGTCACACGATGATATTTGGATCCCGATCCTACTGTGAGTATATGCTACTCCTCGGGAACTTTCTCACTTAATGATCAATGCTATAAACCAAGTAGGTGTCTAGAAAGATGTTAGCGGGCCTACGCCCACAGGGAAAAGAGATTACTTAATTAAGGAACTTCGCGAAAGCGTTGGAAAACCTCCCTCGAAATACCAACATTGGCCTGGCTGAACGGTTAAGCAAGTATTGTACGGTGAGATTGATCCCGATTAATTCTTCCTTTTTGGTTTGAGGAAGGATTCGAGAAACAGTAGAAGCCATCCAGTTTAGACAAACTAAAAACCACTCTAAACCTGCAAGAGCATCATGCTAAAGTGTTTCTTCTCTCTCTCCTAATTGCAGTGACCAAACATCATGACCGGACTTAAGTTACTACTAGATAAAAATATACTGACAGGGCCAAACTATAAAGATTGGCTCAGGAATGTCAAAATGGCAATCACTTATGACAAGTTGGGATATCTCCTTACCACCCAAGCTCCCCCTATCCCAGGTTCCATCTCCAGCGTCACGGATAAAGAAATCCGTAAGACCTGGGAGATCGACTGCGCGAAGGCCAAGTGCCTCGTGCTTGCCTCTATGGACAATGAACATCAGAGGAGGCACGAGAATATGGACCCAGAATCCATATTTCTCCATACTAAGGAACTATATGGAGAGCAATCTCGTATCGCCAGATACGAAGTCTCGAAAAAGTTATTTTCGGCAAGATTGGCCATCGGATCATCGGTAGCGGAACACGTGCTTAAGATGCTTGACTTTATTGAAGAGTTCGCAGACCTTGGGGCCACGTTAGAGAACGAGCTCTACACTGACTTGATTCTCCAGTCCCCTCTTCCACTTACGCCTAGTTTATCCTGAACTTCAACATGCAAGGAAAAGAAGTTGAACTTCCGGAGCTCCTCAACATGTTGAGGAGTGTAGAGGGCACCTTACAGAAAGTAACGGAAACACCTGCTTTGTCTGTTGGAGGACCTTCTTCTTTTAGGTCCAAGGCGAAAGCCAAGGGAAAGAAGAAGAAAACCCCCACCAAACCAAGGGGCGGTGTTAGTAAAGTGGAAGCGAAGGGAAAGGCAAAGGTAACAAAGGTGTAGGGTTCCTAGGCACACCCATGAGGTTACACAAGGCATCAACCATGCCAAAATCAAAAATTTATATGCCGAGAAACCCTAATGCAAGATCGTTAACTAGAGGATAGGCGAAATACAAGCAACTTAACTACTTAACTACAAAGTGAAAGGGATTACAACCTTTGTAGATCCGGTCCTCCACTTCTTTAGCTCCGTTTTGACGTCCCTCCGCTGCGATCATCGGGATTCCGGACTCTAGCGATGGTTTCGTCGGAGACATGAGCGGGCTAGGTCGTTGACTTCGGTGCCGAAGATGATCTACGGCGAGGCGACTCAAACTCAAGCTCCATCTTCACTAGGTCATGAAACTTGTGAAGATAACACACTCTACTACATGGCAAGTGGTAGAGAATGAAGAAATAGGAAGTGGGTTCACTTTGGATTTGGATTTCTCACTTGATTTCATCACTTGAAATTTTCTAGCAAAGGTTTTCTTCTTCATGAAAAAGAAGAAGAAGAAAGAAAAAGAATGAATAATAATAATAGAAAATCAAGTGAAGCTTATCATATTGCAACCATGGGTGAGTTAACACATGTAGAGAATAAACTAGGGTTTAGGTTGATGGTTAGGTTAAAGCATAAAACAAAATGGTTAGACTATTCAAAGATACTTGCTTCATGAAGCTTCAAGCATAAAACAAAGAAAAACCACCATTTTATTTTTGCTAAAAATAAATAAATAAAATAAATAAATAAATAAGTTAAAAACCCTAACCATTAACCTAAACATGGTTTAAAGCATACACACACCCAAGTTTGCATCTATCATCAAACATGATACAAACTAGTGCACAAACATATATCATATATACAATGTGCACAATCTAGTGAGAAAAAATAATCTTAAGTGAACCAATACTAGTTAATGTAAAGTAATATATCAAATATATAATTATACATTAAATCATTAAATCAACACTTGATTTAATGATCCGGTCATACTGCATATAACCGACTAATATCAAGTGTATCAATATATCGAATCAACATTTGATTCGGTAACCCGGCTATATCATATATAATCGTCCGATGATACAAATATAGAATTCAGTATCACATACTGGTATTATTCTCGGTCCCGCACATATCTCATATGCGCTCCTATTTCGTTTCGCTTGAGCCAGGAAACCTCTGTGTAGGACTCTAAAGACTCGTCAATACGTCGGCAGTAGGTGATGATCATATCACACCCACAAGCCACAAGCGGTCTGCTAAACTTAACGGCCACCCGGGTATTGAGAGATCAGAAGATCAACGAGCAAGCCTTCTCACACTCCTGTGAATCCAACTAGTAACACTTACCGTACAGTCCGGTCTGTTCATCTGATATGTCGCATATCTCGCCTAGGGGTGGTAAACGTCAGACCCAAATAGCTCGATAAGTCATGCCGATGTAAGGTCCATAACAAGCGTGAAACTACTGATAACTCTTACCAGTATATCACTGCAACCGTGGCCAGGGATTTCCAGTTATGGCCAGTCGAGCATAGCGCAACATCAACCCCCAATACCGGGAGAGACGAATCCCCTCCTATTGCTCATTGCCTCCATGTGAATCGGGACTGTACCTAAAAACCACCTGTTTGCACGACCCAGTAGAGCCGTGGTAGGGTGGAAATCAAAGCACAGTGGGAGACACACAAGACTCTATGACGATCTCGGGTCAACAGACTAAGTTGTACCAGTGTCACCAGAGAACTGCCGTCTGACGTAAGGTATAATACCATCTGGGAGTTCTCGGCGAGTCCGTTCAGTGTACCCGGTCACCACTGAGCACCCGCATACCATCTCTGATGTCAAACACCAATGGATATGGGATCATCCATCGCCCATCACATGGGTCAAGAAGATATACGCTAGTCTACTCTAGAATATCGATGCCCCGTCTCGATATTCCCACGACTAGGAACATTGAAGGATGTACTCATGGACTACCCAGGCCCCACTAGTATGATCTACATCATAGTCCTGGAAGTCGAGCACATATCCTAAGGGCTTTATCAACATGTAATAGAGAGACATCAAGTATACATGTTAAGATAAAGAGCAACCAGATAGCGTACTATCATGTCGAGCAAGAAAGTCCTACCTATACATGTCCCAGCATCCACTACAATATACATCCAATGTACAGTAATAGCCCTTAGGGCATACATATAACTAACAATCTCCCACTTACACTAGGTCCATATGTAGCAGTGGTTGTAGTATCTAATACTCAACCATCCCATATAAGTCTCTCTCTGGGAAAAAGCCTTTGTGAGTGGATCCGCCGTGTTGTCCTCTGAGTCTACTCTCCTAATCTCGATCACCCTGGAGATCAACTATCTCCATGATCAGGTGATGCTGCCTCAAAATATGTCTGGGTCACTGATAGGACCAGGGTTCCTGGGCCAAAGCCACACTTCCATTGTCACACAATGGTAGGAACCTAGTTGATCTCATGAACCAATATACACCCAAACTGCCTCTTTGGTAGTATCTTTAATAGCCATGTTACCAGCCTTTATCGTCTAGTTTGCCACAGTATCTTGCTTGGAACTCTTCCAACATACCGTCCCTTAACTGAGGGTGAAGACAATGCCTGTGACTGACATTCAGTCGTCCTTATCACTCTGGAACCTTTCCAGTGATTCTCCCCAGGATCGATTGATACCATCTCACTAAACCTAGTGAGAAGCCTAACTTTCATTTAGATCTATCTCATAGATCCAAATCCCAGGATTTAGGAGGTATCACCTTGATCTTATTGGAGAATCCATATGATAAGAGGAGATCGACCGATCGTAGTATAGGAAACTCTTTTCCTATCAAGAGTATGTTGTCCACGTACAATACGAGGATGACCACCTTACTCTCTACTACCTTTTTGTATATACAAGGTTCGTCTACCATTTTGATGAAGTCAAACTCTTTGACTACCACATCAAAATAGACGTTCCAATTCCGCGATGCCTGCTTTATCTTGTAGAGCAACTTACACACGTTTCCGCTGCTCCCACTGTTTATGAAGCCCTCTGGCTGTGTACTTATAGACATTCTCTTCTAAATCATTATTTAAAAAATCAGTCATGGCACCCAACCACCAGATATCGTAGTCATGGTATGTAGCAATGTTAAGTAGGATCCGGATGGACTTAAGCATAGCCACTGGAAAAGGTTTCAACATTATCCACGCCTGGTCGATGACGAAAACCTTTAACGAGTCTAGCTTTGAAAGTCTCAACTTTTCCATCTACACCAAGTAATCTTCTCAGGATATACTTGCTCCTGGAGGGGATTTAACCCTTCAGATATAGCAACCAAAGTCCATACTTTGTTGGTGTACATGGATTCCATCTCAGATCGCTAAGCATCCAGCCATTCTTACAGAGTCCCTACTCTCGATGGCCTGCTCGAAACTAGTTGGGTCATCATCTCATGATGCATTCCTCGCTCCCACTGTCATCGAGAAACCAAAGTATCTCTCAGGCAGGTGAGGAACCCTGCTAGATCGGCGGAGAGGCTGAGGTTCGTCGGAGACTATTGAATCCTTTGGTTCTGTCAAATCATTAGCTGCAGTTTGTATAGCTGGAACCTTTCTAGTTCTACAGAACTGACTTTGCCTCGATCTTGTCCGGATTTTGCTTTCGACATAAGCCGGACAATCCCAAATCTTAACTTACTTAAGAGATAGGCTCTTCCCATACCATATCTTAAATGGAATGGTAGGCACTGATTTGATTCGAATCCAATTCAATAGGTATGCAGCTTCTCAAGTGCACAACCCCAAAAGGAAATAGGTAACTCAGTAGTACTCATCATAGAGCGCACCATATCTCATAGGGTGCGATTGCTCCGCCCTGATACACCGTTGTGCTGTGGTATATTCAGAGGAGTAATACGGAGAGAGAATCTCATTCTCCTTTAGAATAGTCCAGAAATTCTATGCACAAGTATTCTCCTCCCTGATCTTATCAAAGGACATCATACTTATACCCGTAATTTGGTTCTCTACTTCTAACTTATATTCTGTGAATATCTCAAAAACTTCGGACTTATGTTTCAACAAGAACATATGGCTGAATCTTGAGAGATCATCAGAGAATGTAATGAAGTACAAAGAACCGGTCCTGGCATGTGTAGACAGGGGACCTTACATACATCACTATGTATCAGTCCCAAGAGTTTACTAACTCTTTCTCTGTTTCCAATAAACAGAGCTATGGTCATCTAATCTTTGTGACATGACTGGTAAGTTTCACAAGATGTAAATTCAAACTGATTTAAATATGCATCTAAAATGTAACTTAAGCTAGTCGGGTCACATTGATATGACCTAGTCTACAATACCTCAAGAAGGATTCGTTCATTTCTGAACTCTTCCTCTTGTGTGTGTTCTGTACGTAAGGAACTGTAGTTTGATTTAGAACGTCAATGCTTTTAGATAACGTGCCTGAACCGATCAACTTTTGATATAGGAAATGTTCAAAACATTATCCAACAATACAAAATTTTATCATTTCTTTACTAATAAAGAGACTGATATGATTTTGTATATCAGATTCAGTATCTAATAATATTTGTTCAGAATCAATGTACTGGTAATATAGGGTGATAGTGACCAACAGACTTGGCTGCAACACTTGCACCGTTTTCTGTCTCATGAAACCTATCACCCGTTCTCAGTTCTCTACCTTTTGTAGCCCATGTAACAAATTACATATGCGGGATCCTGATCCGGTATCAAATACCCAGGACGTAGGGGATACTGAGAAACGGTTCTTTATAATGAACACACCCGAAAGAGATGCATCTTATGCACTTTCTTCGTTTGGGCGGCATTTGGGCGGCATGGGAATCCTGGCATTCCCCTATTTCCTGCTCGGTCTTATAACAATTATAAGTTGGAGAGGGACCAACGTTCCCCAGCTCAGTATAACAAGCGGGTTCGGTCAATACATCCATATTATTATCTTGATTAAGGCGTGATATGGTCGCTACCTGGAGTGAGAGAGAAGAAAACACTCTGCGTGCGCTCTTGCAAGATTAGATTGGTTATGTATTTTATCTAATCAGGATGGCTCCTTCTGTTTTTATCAAATCTTCCTTCAAACCTTAAAAGGAAAGACTAGCCGGGATTAATTACACTCTACAAGTTCGCCAATTTTTCAACCAGGCCAGTGTCGGTACTTTGAGGGAGGTTCCCCGTGCTTTCGCACGGACCTAATTACAGTAAACCTCGTTTTCCCAGGGGCGTAACCCCGTTGACACCTTTCTACACACCTACTTGATCGGCTAATTGCAAAGTGCAAAACTCTCCCAGGAGTAACAATTACTCGCAGTGGGTATCAGGATCCAACTATCACATAGAAGGTATGCAATCTCATTGCAAATTTCAACACTTGAAACTCCCGATAATGGTTTTTACCCCTAGCACTTATGACCTTAACTATGGTCAACAAATCATAAGCACTAATCAAGTTCTACCCGTCATTTCGTGATTAATTAGACCCACCCACATGACTCTTAACTAAGGTCAACAAAGTCACGCGACTGTCATAACTAATCGCATCATATGCGGTGTAGGAAGACATCACTTAGGTACCGTACACTGTGCCTTGACCATGGTCAACAAACACAGCACGAATACTAAGTACTCTACTTGCTAAAATGACGGAGGGTTGCGGATGGTTTTTAAGAAAACCTTTAACGCTTTGAACTTGATCTCGTTGCGGAATCAAATGGTTTTTAAATGGAATGTTTTTGAGGCTTTTCTAGTTTTGCTAAAGGGGTCACTCCCGGTGAAGGGATCGTCGGCCCTTTCCTCATCGAATAAGGTGCAGGATATATCATATATGCCGCTGTGCAAAGCAAAAACTATAGAAGCAATCAAAAAACAAACCGAGGGTTGTAGCATCTGCTAATTATTGCTAAAGAGGTCACTCCCGGTGAAGAGATCGTCAGCTCTTTCCTCATCGAATAAGGTGCTGGATGTTCTACAAGGAACACCGCTATGCAAAGTAACAACTTGAGCTACCTGATTTTATTTTTGAAATTCGATTCCACAACATCTTTTAGGTTTATTTTCTTTCATTAATCTCATTAATGAAGTCTCATCATTTAAGTCCACCTAAACATCACAGATAAATATAACGTACGCTTATGCCATCCGCATTCGCCTCGATGTCCCGTCTGCACCGTTAGATTAGGTAACTAACGGCAAAGCGAGGCAGGGCTAGCGCGGGTGTAAAACATAAGCAACGTCTATATAATATATCATATATACTATATACAATATCTATCTGAACATATCACATGATCACATCACAGATAACGCAGCAGAAGATATCATATGAAATATTGGATATACTAGGGCGTCTGTGTTTTATTTTGAGCCTGTATAAAACACGGATTCCACGGTCGTGATGAATAGCCAATCCCACACCCCTAGACCCCTACGAGAGCGGCAAGCAACCCTACCATTTCTAGGGTTAGGAGACCCGGACTAAACTCCTCGAGATGGTCTCCCACTGGACCCTAGAACCCGGTTACTTGTGCTCCCCTCCTTGGGTCTATCCTAATGCGGAAAAGTAAATAATATACATCAACGGTGATATCTTCCGCAACCTAGAAGTGCCCCAATAAAAGAATATTACATACAAGTTTTTACATGAATGAAAATGAAAAACATCCATCTCACATAAAACCCCCCCGGCTATTCAAACACGACGATCCAATATAACATATCCAGCAACACATAACATCACATGTCATCAACGTAAGTAAATATGCCCATCCCAATTGTCGTTGACATATAGCAACGAAACCGGCGATATCACATATGACACTTACGGTCACAGAAAAGAAAGTGTAAAACTTCAACAGTTGGAATCCGCAACCTCTTTAGACATCGCATGCCTAACCAAATGAATTCCTTAGACATCGCATGCCTAACAATTATAAATCCCGCATTTTAATCTCATTATCGAAAACACTTTTCAATATTAAGTCGGGTATTTCAATAATATTCCCGACATCCTGCCGCACCCTCGGATGCCGTCGACGAAGTGCACTAAGGCAGAACACCGCTACCGCGAGCACCCGAACGGATGCTTTTTGGCGACGGGGTTCTCCTATAGTCACTTGGTCGGGGCTATGGGGTGTAGCTGTCTATTAAGTTTACCGGCGAGTATCCGCGTACGCTACGCGATTTCGACGGACTTTTGATCACATCAAAATTCCGTGGCAACCGATCAAACGAGACTAAACTGCTAGATTTATAACATTCAAATCAGTTATCTCATAACTATTTGTGGATTCCAAATATTGTATCACATTCCAGATAAATAGACAATGTTAAACTTTCCGATCGAACAATCAAACACCCAAGTTTTCCCGAAAAGCTCAACACATAAAATAAGTTTAAAAACATCCACTTCATGCCACAGTACCAACGGTCCAGCCGTAGAAGGGTCAAGCCAACGCCTCACATGTGGCACACCGTACTGCCCCAAACCCGAAGGTTCAAAGGGTAGTTCAAGACGGTCACATAATCGAGTTAAGGTTTTTTGTCTTCTAGAGGGTCCATCGCGTTACTTGCACTACTTAGACGTTTTCAAACTACGGAAAAATCCAATACTTGGAAATTTCCCGGCAGGGGAAAAAGTGGGTATTTATATCCGGTCGAACTTTTTAACATGTTCTAAAATTACCCGGAAAACACAAACGAGGTTAAAATTTTCGATCAAATCAACGAGTCCCCAAAACACCCCAGAAAACTCAACTGTTGAGTACAGATTAAAAATTTCCAGAGAACACAGGAAACAGCTACGGGCATTACTGTAGGAAAATGGACCCCTAATCAGTACATACGGCCGCGGAACCGCCGCCAAAAGCAGGGTAAGGCCGCGGTTCCGCGGCGCTACAGTAGAGTTAGGTCTTCGTTTTCTACAGTTAACCTTATATTTCCCTGCACTATTTTCTGAGCATTTTTAATTCACAAAAATCCACAGTTTCAAAAATTGTACAGAGAGGGGTCAAGTTTTAGGGTTTCGGGGTTCGATCGGATTTCTAACATCGTCTAGACTTCGCCTAAAGCTCTAGCTAGGCTCTGATACCACTGTAGGGTTCCTAGGCATACCCATGAGGTTACACAAGGCATCAACCATGCCAAAATCAAAAATTTATGTGCCGAGAAACCCTAATGCAAGATCGTTAACTAGAGGATAGGCGAAATACAAGCAAGTTAACTACTTAACTACAAAGTGAAAGGGATTACAACCTTTGTAGATCCGGTCCTCCACTTCTTTAGCTCCGTGTTGACGTCCCTCCGCTGCGATCATCGGGATCCCGGACTCTAGCGATGGTTTCGTCGGAGAAATGAGCGGGCTAGGTCGTTGACTTCGGTGCCGAAGATGATCTACGTCGAGGCGACTCAAACTCAAGCTCCATCTTCACTAGGTCATGAAACTTGTGAAGATAACACACTCTACTACATGGCAAGTGGTAGAGAATGAAGAAATAGGAAGTGGGTTCACTTTGGATTTGGATTTCTCACTTGATTTCATCACTTGAAATTTTCTAGTAAAGGTTTTCTTCTTCATGAAGAAGAAGAAGAAGAAGAAGAAGAAAGAAAAAGATTGAATAATAATAATAGAAAATCAAGTGAAGCTTATCATATTGCAACCATGGGTGAGTTAACACATGTAGAGAATAAACTAGGGTTTACGTTGATGGTTAGGTTAAAGCATAAAACAAAATGGTTAGACTTTTCAAAGATGCTTAAAAAGCTTCATGAAGCTTCAAGCATAAAACAAAGAAAAACCACCATTTTATTTTTGCTAAAAATAAATAAATAAAATAAATAAATAAGTTAAAAACCCTAACCATTAACCTAAACATGGTTTAAAGCATACACACACCCAAGTTTGCATGTATCATCAAACATGATACAAACTAGTGCACAAACATATATCATATATACAATGTGCACAATCTAGTGAGAAAAAATAATCTTAAGTGAACCAATACTAGTTAATGTAAAGTAATATATCAAATATATAATTATACATTAAATCATTAAATCAACACTTGATTTAATGATCCGGTCATACTGCATATAACCGACTAATATCAAGTGTATCAATATATCGAATCAACATTTGATTCGGTAACTCGGCTATATCTTATGTAACCGTCCGATGATACAAATCGAGAGAATAGAATTCAGTATCACATACTGGTATTATTCTCGGTCCCGCACATATCTCATATGCGCTCCTATTTCGTTTCGTTTGAGCCAGGAAACCTCTGTGTAGGACTCTAAAGACTCGTCAATACGCCGGCAGTAGATGATGATCATATCAAACACCCACAAGCCGAAAGCGGTTTGCTAAACGTAACGGCCACCCGGGTATTGAGCGATCAGAAGATCAACGAGCAAGCCCGCTCACACTCCTGTGAATCCAACCAGTAACACTTACCGTACAGTCCGGTCTGTTCGTCTGATATGTCGCATATCTCGTCTAGGGGTGGTAAACGTTAGACCCCAATAGCTCGATAAGTCATGCCGATGTAAGGTGCATAACAAGCGTGAAACTACTGATAACTCTTACCAGTATATCACTGCAACCCTGGCCAAGGATTTCCAGTTATGGTCAGTCGAGCATAGCGCAACATCAACCCCCAATACCGGAGAGACGAATCCCTTCCTATCGTTTATTGCCTCCATGTGAATCGGGATTGTACCCAAAAACCACCTGTTCGCACGACTCAGTAGAGCCGTGGTAGGGTGGAAATCAAAGCACAGTGGGAGACACACAAGACTCTATGACGATCTCGGGTCAACAGACTAAGCTGTACCAGTGTCACCAGAGAACTGCCGTCTGACGTAAGGTATAATACCATCTGGGAGTTCTCGGCGAGTCCGTTCAGTGTACCCAGTCACCACTGAGCACCCGCATACCATCTCTGATGTCAAACACCAATGGATATGGGATCATCCATCGCCCATCACATGGGTCGAGAAGATATACGCTAGTCTACTCTGGAATATCGATGCCCCGTCTCGATATTCCCACGACTAGGAACATTGAAGGATGTACTTATGGACTACCTAGGCCCCACTAGTATGATCTACATCACAGTCCTGGAAGTCGAGCACATATCCTAAGGGCTTTATTAACATGTAATAGAGAGACAGCAAGTATACATGTTAAGATAAAGAGCAACCAGATAGCGTACTATCATGTCGAGCAAGAAAGTCCTATCTATATATGTCCCAGCATCTACTACAATATACATCCAATGTACAGTAATGGCCTCTAGGGCATACATATAACTAACAAAAGGTAGCGGGACAGCTTGTGGGAAAGGAAGAGTGCTTTTATTATCATAAGAAAGGACACTGGAAAAAGGATTGTAGGGCTTGGAAGGCCAAGAACCAGGACCCGAAGCAAGTTGTGGTTTCGGCTTCAAGTGTGTATGTTATTGAAAACTGTCTATCAGTAAACTCTAGTTCCTGGGTATTGGATACAAGATCAGAATCTCATATCTGTAATTCTTTGCAGGCACTGAGAATGCGTAGGGTTTTGAAGGCACATGATATGACCCTCAGAGTTGCAAACGGAGCTGGCATGGATGCTGAGTCCGTGGGGGACTATCACTTGGGATTGTCAGATGGACACGTTTTGGTTTTGCGTGATTGTTATTTTGTACCTAGTGCGACTTGTAATATCATATCTGTATCTTTAATGTCTAAAGAAGGTTATGATTTTGCATTTGTAAGCGATGTTGTAAACATTCACCTTAATCATGTTCTGATTGGGTCGGGTACATTAAGCAACGGTATATACGTATTAAACCAACCACAGATTTTCAATGTCCAGAATACACACAAAAGAAAATCTCCAGAAATAAATCTTACTTTCTTATGGCATTGTAGACCGGGTCACATCAATGAGAGAAGGTTGACGAAGTTACATACAGAAGGATATTTGGATCCGTTCGAATATCAATCATATGCAACTTGTCAATCCTTTCTCAAAGGAAAGATGACAAAGACTCCGTTCACTGGACACGGAGTAAGAGCAAGCGAGCTCTTGGGACTCGTACACAGCGATGTATACGGTCCAATGTCTACACATGCGCGAAGTGGTTATTCTTACTTTATTACTTTTACGGATGACTTTTCAAGGTACGGATATGTCTTCTTAATGAAGCATAAATCTGAAGCCTTTGGAAAATTTCAGGAATACAAGAATGAAGTAGAAAAACAAACAGGCAAAAGTATCAAGACACTGAGATCTGATCGAGGTGGTGAATACTTGAGTGCCGAGTTCCTGGATTACCTAAAAAAGAATGGAATTCTCTCTCAGCTTACTCCTCCATACACTCCACAACATAACGGTGTATCGGAGAGACGGAACCGAACCCTATTGGATATGGTACATTCCATGATAAGTAACGCTGAGTTGCCGCGATCATTCTGGGGATATGCACTAGAATCAGCTGCATACCTTTTGAACCGAGTTCCAACTAAGACAGTGCCTACCACACCATATCAGATGTGGAGTGGGAAGAAACCCTATCTTAAGCACATTAAGACATGGGGATATCCAGCTTTTGTCAAAAAGCAGCATGTGGACAAACTCGAGGCACGCTCAGTACAGTGCAAGTTTGTGGGATATCCAAAGAACTCCAAGGGATATTTCTTCTATTGCGAAGAGGAACAAAATGTTTTTGTTTCTCGTCATGTCTGCTTCTTGGAAACTGAATTTTTGGAAAATCAGATAAGTGGGAGCGCAATAGAACTGGAAGAAATTCCAGAACCATGAGCTATTACTGAAAGCTTAGTAGAACCAGAGGGTTTGAAAGAACAGGACATTCCTGCGCCGCTCCGCAGGAGTAGTAGGCAGTCTCATCCACCCGAGAGATACTACGGTTTTCTCATAGACGGGGATAGAGAGGATTGCATCATTGATAATGATGAGCCAACTAGCTTCCAGCAGGCCATTCAGAGCGTTGACTCGGAAAAATGGCTGATGCAATGCGGACCAAAATGGAGTCCATGTACACCAACAAAGTATGGACTTTGGACGTTGCTCCAGAAGGGGTAAAACCCGTAGGCTGCAAATGGATCTTCAAGAGGAAGATTGGTGTAGATGGACAGGTTGATACCTATAAGGCTAGACTTGTTGCAAAGGGTTTTCGTTAAAGACCTGGTTTGGACTATGACGAAACCTTTTCTCCAGTGGCTATGCTCAAATCCATTCGGATCCTTCTTGCCATTGCTGCCTTCCATGATTATGAGATTTGGCAGATGGACGTAAAGACCGCTTTTCTAAATGGAAATTTAGAGGAGTGTGTCTATATGGACAGTAAGTCCACGTTGCCCACCCCGGTGCTTACGGGGAGGCGGAAAACGGAATAAAAATTGAATTTTTATGAGCTTAGGCAACATGGACTTGACTATGAAGGATCTTTGCTAAACAAAAACAAGCTAAAGCTAACTAGAAACTAGCTAAGTGCTAGAAAGGTTATACCTTGGGCTTTATGTCCTTCTCTCCTTGCTCCTTGGAGTGGTGGAAGGAGGTCACCTTAGTCGTCTTCTCACGTCGAAGAAAGATCCACCCGAAAGCCTCGACCTTTGGCTTCAACTCCAAGCTAGAAGTAACTAGGGTGCAAGAAGTGCTAATCCTTGAACCCTAGATGAGAGTAGAGATTATCAAGAGAGGGTTTTTCTCAAGCTCAAGTGTTTTTCAACACATGAGAGGGGAGAGCTTGAGGGAGAGGAAGAACAAGAGAGAGAATGTGAATGATAGAATGAGAGAAAATATGAAGCATTCTCTCATATATGTGTGAGTTATTGTAATTAGATAATTAGCTAGATAATTGTCATGATTAATCAAGACATGACCATTATCATTTCATTTTTAATGCAATTTGCAAGGATCAAAGAGCATCTTCCAAATGAAATGATGATGGTCAAAGTGTCAACCTAGGTCAACAAGTCAAGGAGGTCAAATGGTCAACAACCATAACCATGCACAATTATTTAAACTAATATCAATTAACCATAATACACACATAAGCATTAGGGTTAATAAAATGACAATAGTCATTAACCCTAATCAAAGTCCTCTCCCTCTGTCTCAAGTAACTGTGCATACGCACCCGTATTCGTGATCCGAGGAACACGAATACAATGAGAAAAAACCAATCCCAAATCTATACTAGGATCTGGCTTAAACCAAAGCCCGCTAGTATAAGCTGTCCGGACAGCAAACGTGCATAAGTGCGCGGATGTGAACCGAACCCTGTCGCAAAACCATGCGACCTCTACTCATTTTGCCTAAAGGCGAATAGCTCTCTGTATGGGACTCTAAAGACTCGACACTACGCTGGCAGTGGGTTTAACCACAGACCGCAAGCGGCACTAGCTCTACGTAACGGTCCCCAGGTAGATGTCGATAAGAAGACTGACGAGGTGAACCCAATCTGAACTCCTACTGAGCCTGTATGTGACAGTCTCCGTACAGTCCGGTCTGTTGGTCTGTTACATCGCATGGCGGGCCTAGGGGGGCGGTGAACGTCAGTCCCCTAATAGCGGTACAATTCGTGTCGGAGTGTAGCCCAGAACACCCTGAGATAACACTGGAAACCTACCAGTATATCTCGCTTGCCCTGGCCAGGGACTACTCGTGTAATGGCTCTCCCGGACACAGCGCGATGTCAACCCCCAATACCGGGAGAGACGAATCCTGTCTAACCGTCACTGCCTCCAAATGCTTCGGGACTGCACCCAAAAACTACCTGTTTGCACGACTCCTTTGAGCCGTGGTAGGGTAGTAATCAAAGTGCAGTGGGAACACACTCGAGGCGAAGTGACAGTGTCAAGTCAGCGGACTAAGCTGTACTCATGTCACCTGGGAATTGATAACTGACGATAGGTATAATACCAACCAACAGTTCCCGACGAGTCCTGTCCAGTGTACTCGTAACCTAACGAGCACCCGCATACTATCTCAAGTACGACGTACTGACGGCTGTGGGACAGACCGTCTCCCACTCTGGGATAAGAAGCGCATACGCTAGTCTACTCCGGAGTATCGATGCCCTGTCTCGATAGTCCAACGACTAGGGACCTGTATAAGGATGTGCTTATAGATCACCCAGCTCCCACGAGTGTGAGCGCCATCACAACGCTGGTAATCAAGCAAAGATCCTAAGGGCTCTACTAATATGTATATCAGCGATATGCTAAAAGAAACACATGCACATATTAAAGCAGAGACAAACCTAGTAGCATACTACCATTTCGAGCAAGATTGTATATACAACTATGAATATCCCAAGCTTCCATCAAGTAATATACAAACTAGTATGATACAGTAATGGCCTCTAGGGCATATACACCAACAATCTCCCACTTGCACTAAGGTCATGTATTGGCGTATCGAAGACCTATCATCTCGATCAGCCGCTCGAACTGAGTCTGGGGCAAGGCCTTGGTGAATGGATCTGCTGTGTTATCTTCTGAAGCAACCCTCCGTACCTCGATCTCCTGGCGATCTACGATCTCCCTGATCAGGTGATACCGCCTCAAGATGTGTCTGGATTTCTGATGGGACCTGGGTTCCTTCGCTAAAGCTATAGCCCCGTTGTTGTCGCAATACAGAGGTATTGGGTCAACAATGGACGAAACCACCTGAAGTTCTCTCAAGAACTTCCTCATCCAGAAAGCTTCTTTTGCGGCATCAGATGCAGCGATGTATTCCGCTTCCATAGTCGAGTCAGCAACGGTTTCCTGTTTGGAGCTCGTCCAACACACCGCCCCTCCATTGAGGGTAAAGACAAAACCCGACATGGACTTGGAATCATCCTTGTCACTCTGGAAGCTGGAGTCAGCAAAGGCCTCAATCTGCAGGTCTTTTCCGCCATACACCAAGAACATCTCCTTAGTCCTTCTCAGGTACTTGAGAATGTTCTTTACTGCTATCCAATGTTTCTCCCCAGGGTTTGACTGATACCTGCTTACCATACTCAGTGCATAAGCCACATCCGGTCTGGTACACAACATCGCATACATTATAGAGCCTACCGCAGAAGCGTAGGGTATAATAGACATGCGATCCCTCTCCAAATCAGTCTTGGGAGACATCTCTTTGGAGAGGGTGATCCCATGACAAGCCGGTAGATTACCGCGCTTGGAATCTTCCATTCTGAATCTCTTCAATATGGTGTCGATGTACCTGGACTGCGAAAGTCCTAATATCCTCTTGGATTTGTCACGGTAGATCCGGATACCCAGAATGTATGAGGCATCACCCAGGTCATTCATGGAGAACCTGTGTGACAAGAACCCCTTGACAGATTGTAGCATAGGAATGTCATTTCCTATTAAGAGAATGTCATCCACGTATAAAACGAGGAATACTACAGTTCTCGCTACAAATCTACAATAGATGCATGGGTCATCTGGATTTTTGATAAAGCCAAATTCCTTGACCGTCTCATCAAAACAGATGTTCCAACTCCGCGATGCCTGCTTTAGTCCATAAATGGACTTAAGCAACTTGCACACCTTTCCGCTGCTCCCACTCTGAATGAAACCCTCTGGCTGGTCCATATAGACACACTCCTCTAAATGTCCATTTAGAAAAGCTGTCTTTACGTCCATTTGCCAAATCTCATAATCGTGGAGGGCAGCAATGGCAAGAAGGATCCGAATGGATTTCAGTATAGCTACTAGAGAAAAGGTTTCGTCATAGTCCAAACCAGGTCGCTGACGAAAACCCTTTACTACCAGTCTAGCTTTATAGGTCTCAACCTGTCCATCTACACCCATCTTCCTTTTGAAGATCCACTTGCATCCTACGGGTTTTACCCCATCTGGAGCAATGTCCAACGTCCATACTTTGTTGGTGTACATGGACTCCATTTCGGTCCGCATTGCATCCAGCCATTTTACCGAGTCGACGCTCTGAATGGCTTGCTGGAAGCTAGTAGGCTCATCAAAATCTATGATGCAATCCTCTCTATCCCCGTCAATGAGAAAACCGAAGTATCTCTCGGGCGGATAAGACTGCCTACTACTCCTGCGGAGTGGCGTGGGAATGTCCTGATCTTTCGAACCCTCTGGTTCTACTAAGCTTTCAGTAATAGCTCGTGGTTCTGGAATTTCTTCCAGTTCTATTGCGCTCCCACTTAATTCTTTTTCTATGAACTGGTGTTCTAGAAAGTGGGCATGGCGAGAAACAAACACCTTTTGTTCATCTTCGCAATAGAAGAAATATCCTTTGGAGTTCTTTGGATATCCCACAAACTTGCACTGTACTGAGCGTGCCTCGAGCTTGTCCGCATGCTGCTTTTTTACAAAAGCTGGACATCCCCATGTCTTAATGTGATTAAGATAGGGTCTCTTCGCACACCACATCTGATATGGTGTAGTAGGCACAGTCTTAGTTGGAACTCGGTTCAAAAGGTATGCAGCTGATTCTAGCGCATATCCCCAGAACGATCGTGGTAACTCAGCGTTACTCATCATGGACCGTAGCATATCTAATAGGGTTCGGTTCCGTCTCTCCGATACACCGTTATGTTGTGGAGTGTATGGAGGAGTAATCTAAGAGAGAATTCCATTCTCTTTTAAGTAACCCAGGAACTCGGCACTCAAGTATTCACCACCTCGATCAGATCTCAGTGCCTTGATACTTTTTCCTGTTTGTTTTTCTACTTCATTCTTATATTCCTGGAATTTTTCAAAGGCCTCGGATTTATGTTTCATTAAGAAGACATAACCGTACCTTGAAAAGTCATTCGTAAAAGTAATGAAGTAAGAATAACCGCTTCGTGCATGTGTAGACATTGGACCGCACACGTCGCTGTGTACGAGTCCCAAGAGCTCGCTCGCTCTTATTCCGTGTCCAATGAACGGAGTCTTTGTCATCTTTCCCTTGAGACAGGATTGACAAGTTACATACGATTGATATTCGAACGAATCCAAATATCCTTCTGCATGTAACTTAGTCAACCTTCTCTCATTGATGTGACCCAGTCTACAATGCCATAAGAAAGTTTTATCGATTTCTGGAGACTTTCTTTTGTGTGTATTCTGGACATTGAAAATCTGTGGCTGGTTTAATACGTATATACCGTTGTTCAATGTACCTGACCCAATCAAAACTTGATTAAGGTGAATGTTCACTACATTACTTACAAATGCAAATTCATAACCTTCTTTAGATAATAAAGATACAGAAATGATATTACAGGTTGCATTTGGTACATAATAACAACTACGTAAAACCAAAAAGTGTCCATCCGACAATCCCAGGTGATAGTCCCCCACGGCCTCAGCATCCATGCTAGCACCATTTGCAACTCTGAGGGTCATGTCACCTGCCTTCAAAACTCTACGCTTTCTCAACGCCTGCAAAGAATTACAGATATGAGATCCTGATCCGGTATCCAATACCCAGGATGTAGAGTTTATTGATAGACAGTTTTCAATAACATACACACCTGAAGCTGAAGCTGCAATTCGCTTCAAATCCTGTGTTCTGGCCTTCCAAGCCTTGCAATCCTGTTTCCAGTGACCACTTTTGTGACAATAGAAGCATTCTTCCTTCCCCACCAGCTTTCCCGCTATCTTTGTTGCTTTTCCTTTTCCCTTCGTATCCACTTTACCGACACCGCCTCTTGGTTTGGCGGGGGCTTTCTTCTTCTTGCCCTTGGCTTTCTCCCTGGACCGAGAAGAGGAAGATCCTCCTACAAACAAAGTGGATGTCTCCCTACCCTTCTGTAGGGTGCCCTCAGCACTCCTCAATATGTTCAGAAGTTCGGAAAGTTCAACCTCCTTTCCTTGCATGTTGAAGTTAAGAATAAACTGGGCGTAAGTGGAAGGAAGGGACTGGAGAATCAAATAAGTATAGAGTTCATTCTCCAACGTGGTCCCAAGGTCCGCGAGCTCCTCAATGTAGCCAATCATCTTAAGCACGTGTTCCGCTACCGATGATCCGACGGCCAACCTTGCCGAAAACAACTTCTTCGACACTTCGTATCTTGCGATACGAGACTGCTATCCATACAGTTCTTTTGTATGAAGAAATATGGACTCTAGGTCCATATTCTCGTGCCTCCTCTGATGTTCGTTGTCCATCGAGGCTAGTACGAGGCATCTGGCCTTCGCGCAATCTATTTCCCAGGTCTTGTAGATTTTCATATCTACGACACTGGTTTTGGGACCTGGGACAGGGGGAGCTTTGGTGGTAAGGACATACCCCAACTTGTCATAAGTGATTGCCATCTTGACATTCCTGAGCCAATCTTTGTAGTTTGGCCCTGTCAATATGTTTTTATCTAGTAATAACTTAAGTCCGGTCATGTTGAATGGTCGCTGCAATTAGGAGAGAGAAAAGAAACACTTTAGCATGATGCTCTTGCAAGTTTAGAGTGGTTTTTAGTTTGTCTAAACTGGATGGCTCCCACTGTCTCTCAAATCCCTTCTCAAACCGTAAAGAAAGGATTAGTCAGGATCAATCTCACCGTACAATACTTGCTTAACCGTTCAGCCAGGCCAGTGTCGGTACTTCGAGGGAGGTTTTCCAACGCTTTCATGAAGTTCTTTAATTAAGTAACCTCTTTTCCCTGTGGGCGTAGCCCCTCTAACACCTTTCTAGACACCTACTAAGTTTATAGCATTGATCGTTAAGTGAGAGTTTTCCCGAGGAGTAGCATATACTCACAGTAGGATCGGGATCCAAATATCATCGTGTGATAAAACCGAAGGAATCCTACCAGAATTATCACACTCCAAATGGTAGGCAGCGCTAGCAAGTTTCAGTACTTATGAAACTCCCGATGTGGATTTTTGCCCCATGCTCTTATGACCTTGACTTTGGCCAAAATATCATAAGTCACATGTCAAGTTCTACCCATCATTCTCCTGGTTAATTTGGACCCACCCGTACCTACCCTTGACTTTGGCCAAAATGGCAGCACGACTGTCCCAAACCAACGCATCTATCTATGCTGCACATGAATACCCAATAGCTACCAATCACTATGCCTTGACTTTGGCCAAAATACATAGCTTGAATACTTTTGACCATTCATGTGGAATGACGGAGGGCTACGAATGGTTTTGGCGAAACCGTGAACGTAGTGAACTTGATATAATCGATGGAACGAGATAGCTTTTAAAAGGAGTGGTTCAAGCTCCGCGTTTAAAAGTTTAGTTTTGAAAAGAACCGAGTGGTTTTCAAAGTGTTCCAATCGACTTTTACTTGGTTTATTTTCTTGCATTAGTTCTTTTAATGCGTCCCATCATTTAATCCTACCATTGCAGAAAACAACCAAAATATGACGTACGCTTATGCCATTTGCATTCGCCACGGGGCCCCGTCATCACCCGTTAGGTTACTTAACTAACGACAGAGCAGGGGCTGGGCTAGCGCGGCTGTAAAACATAAGCAACGCCTAAATAGTTATCATATATAAATATATAGCAATAATAGACATTACTGATCACAGATGAATACATTGGATATACTAGGAATCCGCAATCTGTTCGAGCCTGCAACGAAAAGCGGATTACACGGTCGCGGTGAATAGCCAATACCCCACCCAAGACCCCTACGGGTGCGGCAAACTACCCGCCAAGTACCCGAAGCAAAGCAACCTCCCTCACCACCGTGAGTAGGCCACTCGGCACTTCGAGATACCTGGTAGTTTGTGCACCCCCTCCATGGGTCTATCCTAGGAGCAAAAACAGTAAAAAGAATTATACAATGACGGCTACAACCCCGACCCGGTTGTGCGGCCATACAAATATTATTACATCAATTTACATATTACAATGAATGAAAGAAAAAGCAACACTCATCTCACATCCACCCCGGCTATTCATCCGCGACAATCCAACCCATTCATATACACATACCATCATCAATCACAGATCACAGATATGTATAACCCCGACTAATCGACATATAGCGATTAGCCGACGTTCAATACATATAAACATCACAGATATAACCTTTTAGTCAAAGTGTATTGAAGTTCGGAAAAAAAATACGGATTTATAGGCCCCCAAAAACAAATTTCTATTCTGGAAAATCTGGGCACATATAAACTATCTTAAAAATCCTAAAACCAAGCCAGAAATATACTGCACCAAACTCGACCCAGAGAAGAGCAAAGATGGCCGCGGTTGCGCGGCAATAGCTTGCTATTGCCGCGGAACCGCGACTCTTTGGTCGAATCTTTGGATCGTTTTTGGTGGCTTTCTTCACAAAACCCTGAGATGATTTTTGGAGTACAATTTATTTTGTTTTGAATAGAAAAAAAATTAACAGAAACTTAGGGTTTTGAAAACTCGGTTTTTCGATTTTTCCGATTCGAACTTCGATACACTTAACTACCTAGCTAGTTTATGTTTAGTTAGGCTCTGATACCACTGTAAGTCCACGTTGCCCACCCCGGTGCTTACGGGGAGGCGGAAAACGGAATAAAAATCGAATTTTTATGAGCTTAGGAAACATGGACTTGACTATGAAGGATCTTTGCTAAACAAAAACAAGCTAAAGCTAACTAGAAACTAGCTAAGTGCTAGAAAGGTTATACCTTAGGCTTTATGTCCTTCTCTCCTTGCTCCTTGGAGTGGTGGAAGGAGGTCACCTTAGTCGTCTTCTCACGTCGAAGAAAGATCCACCCGAAAGCCTCGACCTTTGGCTTCAACTCCAAGCTAGAAGTAACTAGGGTGCAAGAAGTGCTAATCCTTGAACCCTAGATGAGAGTAGAGATTATCAAGAGAGGGTTTTTCTCAAGCTCAAGTGTTTCTCAACACATGAGAGGGGAGCGCTTGAGGGAGAGGAAGAACAAGAGAGAGAATGTGAATGATAGAATGAGAGAAAATATGAAGCATTCTCTCATATATGTGTGAATTATTGTAATTAGATAATTAGCTAGATAATTGTCATGATTAATCAAGACATGACCATTATCATTTCATTTTTAATGCAATTTGCAAGGATCAAAGAGCATCTTCCAAATGAAATGATGATGGTCAAAGTGTCAACCTAGGTCAACAAGTCAAGGAGGTCAAATGGTCAACAACCATAACCATGCACAATTATTTAAACTAATATCAATTAACCATAATACACACATAAGCATTAGGGTTAATAAAATGACAATAGTCATTAACCCTAATCAAAGTCCTCTCCCTCTGTCTCAAGTAACTGTGCATACGCACCCGTATTCGTGATCCGAGGAACACGAATACAATGAGAAAAAACCAATCCCAAATCTATACTAGGATCTGGCTTAAACCAAAGCCCGCTAGTATAAGCTGTCCGGACAGCAAACGTCCACAAGTGCGTGGATGTGAACCGAACCCTGTCGCAAAACCATGCGACCTCTACTCATTTTGCCTAAAGGCGAATAGCTCTCTGTGTGGGACTCTAAAGACTCGACACTACGCTGGCAGTGGGTTTAACCACAGACCGCAAGCGGCATTAGCTGTACGTAACGGTCCCCAGGTAGATGTCGATAAGAAGACTGACGAGGTGAACCCCATCTGAACTCCTACTGAGCCTGTATGTGACAGTCTCCGTACAGTCTGGTCTGTTCGTCTGATACATCGCATGGCGGGCCTAGGGGGGGCGGTGAACGTCAGTCCCCTAATAGCGGTACAAGTCGTGTCGGAGTGTAGCCCAGAACACCCTGAGATAACACTGGAAACCTACCAGTATATCTCGCTTGCCCTGGCCAGGGACTACTCGTGTAATGGCTCTCCTGGACACAACGCGATGTCAACCCCCAATACCGGGAGAGACGAATCCTGTCTAACCGTCACTGCCTCCAAGTGCTTCGGGACTGCACCCAAAAACTACCTGTTTGCACGACTCCTTTGAGCCGTGGTAGGGTAGTAATCAAAGTGCAGTGGGAACACACTCGAGGCGAAGTGACAGTGTCAAGTCAGCGGACTAAGCTGTACTCATGTCACCTGGGAATTGATAACTGACGATAGGTATAATACGAACCAACAGTTCCCGACGAGTCCTTTCCAGTGTACTCGTAACCTAACGAGCACCCGCATACTATCTCAAGTACGACGTACTGACGGCTGTGGGACAGACCGTCTCCCACGCTGGGATGAGAAGCGCATACGCTAGTCTACTCCGGAGTATCGATGCCCTGTCTCGATAGTCCAACGACTAGGGACCTGTATAAGGATGTGCTTATAGATCACCCAGCTCCCACGAGTGTGAGCGCCATCACAACGCTGGTAATCAAGCAAAGATCCTAAGGGCTCTACTAATATGTATATCAGCGATATGATAAAAGAAACACATGCACATATTAAAGCAGAGACAAACCAAGTAGCATACTACCATTTCGAGCAAGATTGTATATACAACTGTGAATATCCCAAGCTTCCATCAAGTAATATACAAACTAGTATGATACAGTAATGGCCTATAGGGCATATACACTAACATGGACCAGCCAGAGAGTTTCATTTAGAGTGGGAGCAGCGGAAAGATGTGCAAGTTGCTTAAGTCCATTTATGGACTAAAGCAGGCATCGCGGAGTTAAATTGTAGCACGAACTGTCATATTCCTCGTTTTATACGTGGATGACATTCTCTTGATAGGAAATGACATTCCTATGCTACAATCTGTCAAAGGGTTCTTGTCACACAGGTTCTCCATGAAAGACCCGGGTGATGCCTCTTACATTCTGGGGATCCGGATCCATCGTGATAGGTCCAAGAGGATATTAGGACTTTCGCTGTCCAGGTACATCGACACCATACTGAAAAGATTCAGTATGGAAGATTCCAAGTGCGGTGATCTACCGGCTTGTCACGGGATCACCCTCTCCAAAGAGATGTCTCCCAAGACTGATTTGGAAAGGGATCGCATGTCTATTATATCCTACACTTCTGCGATAGGCTCTATAATGTATGCGATATTGTGTACCAGACCAGATGTTGTTTATGCACTGAGTGTGGTAAGCCGGTATCAGTCAAACCGTGGGGAGAATCACTGGATAGCGGTAAAGAACATTCTGAAGTACCTGAGAAGGACTAAGGACATGTTTTTGGTTTACGGCGGAAAAGACCTCCAGATGGAGGCCTTTGCTGACTCCAGCTTCCAGAGTGACAAGGATGACTCCAAGTCCATGTCGGTTTATGTCTTTACCCTTAATGGAGGGGCGGTGTGTTGGAAGAGTTCCAAACAGGAAACCGTTGCTGACTCGACGATGGAAGCGGAATATATCGCTGCATCTGATGCCGCAAAAGAAGCCGTCTGGATGAGGAAGTTCTTGACAGAACTTCAGGTGGTTTCGTCCATTGTTGATCCAATACCTTTGTATTGTGACAACAACGGGGCTATAGCTTTTACGAAGGAACCCAGGTCCCATCAGAAGGCCAGACACATCTTGAGGCGGTATCACCTGATCAGGGAGATCGTGGATCGCCGGGAGATCGAGGTTCGGAGGGTTGCTACAGAAGATAACACTGCAAATCCATTCACGAAGGCCTTACCCCAGACTCAGTTCGAACGGCTGATCGAGATGATAGGTCTTCGATATGCCAGTACATGGCCTTAGTGCAAGTGGGAGATTGTTAGTGTATATGCCCTAGAGGCCATTACTGTATCATACTAGTTTGTATATTACTTGATGGAAGCTTGGGATATTCACAGTTGTATAGACAATCTTGCTCGAAATGGTAGTATGCTACTTGGTTTGTTTCTACTTTAATGTGTGCATGTGTTTCTTTTAGCATATCGCCTATACACATTAGTGGAGCCCTTAGGATCTTTGCTTGATTACCAGCGTTGTGATGGCAGTCACACTAGTGGGGGCTGGGTAATCTACAAGCACATCCTTATACAGGTCCCTAGTCGTAGGATTATCGAGACGGGGCATCGATACTCCGGAGTAGACTAGCGTAAGCGCTTTTCATCCCAGCAAGGGAGATGGTTTGTCCCACAGCCGTCAGTACGTTGTACTTGAGATAGTATGCGGGTGCTCGTTAGGTTACGAATACACTGGACAGGACTCGTCGGGAACTGTTGGTTGGTACTATACCTATCGTCAGTTATCAGTTCCCAGGTGACATGAGTACAGCTTAGTCCGCTGACTTGACATTGTCACTTCGCCTCGAGTGTGCTCCCACAGTTCTTAGATTGCTACCCTACCACGGCTCAAATGAGTCGTGCAAACAGGTAGCAGTTGGGTGCAGTCCTGAAGCACTTGGAGGCAGTGACGGTTAGACAGGATTCGTCTCTCCCGGTATTGGGGGTTGATATCGCACTGTGTCAAGGAGAGCCATTACACATAGTCGTCCCTGGCCAGGGAAAGCGGGATATACTGGTAGGTTATCCAGTGTTATCCCAGGGTGTTCTAGGCTACACTCCGACACGACTTGTACCGCTATTAGGGGACTGACGTTTACCACCCCCTAGGCCCGACATGCGATATTCTCAGACGAACAGACCGGACTGTACGGAGATTGTCACATTCAGGCTCAGTAGGAGTTCGGATGGGTTCACCTCATCAGTCTTCTTATCGGCATCTACCTGGGAACCGTTACGTACAGCTAGTACCTCTTGCGGCCTGTGGTTAAACCCACTGCCAGCGTAGTGTCGAGTATTTAGAGTCCCACACAGAAGGCTATTCGCCTTTGGGCAAAACAGAGTAGAGGTCGCATGGTTTTGAGACAGAGTTCGTTCACATCCGCGCACTTGTGCACGTTTGGTGTCCGGGCAGTTATTACTAGCGGGCTTTGGTTTAAGCCAGATCTTAGTATATGTTTTGGGATTGGTTTTATCTCATTGTATTCGTGTTCCTCGGAACACGGATGCGGGTGTGTATGCACAATTGACAGAGGCAGAGGCAGAGGATTCTCATTAGGGTTGTTGACCGTTGACTTTTTTCTAAACCCTAATGAGAATAAGAAATATGATTAATAATATTAATTAAGTATTATTGTGTCATGGTTGAGTTGAACATTTGACTTTTGTTGACTTTGTTGACCGGTTGACCATTGTGGACTTGTTGACCATCATCATTTCATTTCTATGACTTTTGTTTACTTGTTGTTCTTTACAAAATGCATTAAATGCATGAAATAATAATGGTCATTGAAACTAACCATCACAATTCTTAATTATTATTATTATCATCATTATTCTTTCTTTTGGGAGCATGGTTGTAAAAAGTCAAGCTCATTCTCACTTGATCACTCTCTCTCATCCAAAGCTCACCCTCTTCCTCTCTCTCAAGGCTCTCATGTCTCATGTGTTGAGAAGCATGAGCCATTGAGAGAAAACCTTCAAAACTCTTCTCTACTCACTCTAGAGTTCTAGGTCTAGTAAGCCAAACACTTTAGTTTCCTCTCGGTTGAGATAGGAGCTCAAGGTAGAGGCTTTCGGGTGGATCCTTCTTCGACAACAAGGGGACTACGAGGTGGAGCCGATCCAACCACTCTAAGGAACAAGAAGAGAAGGAGTTCAAGACCTAGATATAACCCTCTAACATAGTAGTTAAATTTCTAGTTAGTTTTCTAGGTTTTTGTTTAGCAAAGATCCTATTTTCTAGTCCATGTTACCTTGCCATAAAAATTGTTTTTTTACCGTTTCCGCATCCCTGTAAGAACCGGGACGGGTAACGTGGACTTACTAAGTATCGAACTGCGGGGGTGCTATACGCCATCCACCCGACTTCCCCCGTAGATATAATCTACTCACATTGCTTCTTGTGTGCCGATGCCAATGTTGCCACCTTCATCTTCGATGTCTCGACATCACGTGGGGTACCTACATAGACAACACAATCGCAAATGCGTATTAAAATCAAATCGGAAAACTAAAAACGGCACACGCTACGCTCATAGGTAAAAACCTATAGTCTCGCATGCAAACACGACCAATAACCGTTTCCGTTGACGTTTAAACGCCACCCGACAGAAACGAATTATCAAATACCAAAATCTATGCTAAAACAAGTCGTAAAACAATGCGCCAATACAAGAAAAGATCCCAGATTCTATCCTAAGTCAAATCAGCCAATTTTGCAGATGCCATGGGTCAAATTTACTGGAGATAAGGCCCTGAATAAAAACGAAGCATTTTTAACCTGCTCTGGTCGCAAATTGCGACCAGAAAGAATTAATTTGCGGCCTGAAAGAGGGGGTAGGGGCTAGGGTTTTGGGTGATGCCTCCTAGGTGCCTGCATGTATCACTGTCCATGCAAAAATATTTTCAGGTGACCCGGGTGATAGCAGATTTCAGAATACACTCACAGAATCACAATTCTTCCGATATCGGGTTTCTATATCCGTATTCTGGGTCCTAGTCTCTGGTTTGGGTCTCCAATCAATCACCACAGGGGTTGTATAGCCTCTAGTAACCCTAATTTCACCTTTGATTTCAACTAAAACCCCAATCCTCAACTCAAGTTTTCAAACTCCCCAAAACCACACAATATCGGTTACAATTTTAACATGGATGCTAAAGGCAAGGAAATTCTATACTAGTGATGGAAAAATTACCTCATGTTGAACTCAAGAATCCCCTAGGGCACCAAAATCAAATCTTTCTTGGCCCAAAGTGTTGCTAATGAGCTTGTGCACAAAGTTTGTGAAGTGGGAATGGGGTTTTGGATTGTTTTTGGTGATGAAATGGGGTGTTTGAGGAGGATGAAGAGGGGGAGGAGGAGGCAGCAGCAGCAAGATGATGAGAGGGGAGAGGAATGAATAAAGTTTGAAGGGGAAAATGGCTAAATCAAAGAAATCCTCACCTTTCTCTCTCTCACCCATACCTACTACTATTCCATTCTTTAATCAATTTCTTTTCTTTTCTCATTAAATCATCAATCATACAAGAATGCCATAATAAAACATGTAGGAAAGTCATGGAAAAATATGTAACAAGTGTAAAAAGATATTGTGAATGTTTTGCACAAATATGCTAAAAATCCGATTAGCGATTTTTAATCGCGATCAGCACTAAATTAGTGTCAAACTAATCATAAAAACTTAAAATTTGCATAATTTACATAAAACACCCTCTTTTAGTAATTTCTATAATTTTCCAAATTTTTTCCCATTTATCGGTATTTAATTATACCTAAATATTAAAATATTCATTAAAATTAATATTAAATTATAAAAATTCCCAAAAATAATATTTTATTTTTTTGAAATGTTACACTACGTGCATAACATGTGAGCGCCAGCGTCCAAACTAAAGCAGGTAGAATTAAATACTACATAAGGATGATTTCCTAAAACTTGGGATATTCTCTATTAAGCAGAGCTGTTGGATCAAAAATCCAATGGTGATGATAAATCATCAAATGATAGAATTAAATTCTATTAGGAGAAAATATCTCCCTAATCTTTCTAAGTGAGAAAGATATTCTCGGTTGGATCAAAGATCCAATGATAGAATTAAATTTTATTTTTGGAATATATTTCCCCAATATTTCTAAACAAAGAAAAATTGTTTTCTGTAAAACAGAGAGACCTTAGATTAAAATCCAATTGTGATTAAAAATCACCGTTTGACAGAATTAAATTCTGTATACGGGAAAATATTCCCTTAATCTTGTTAAAAACAAGAAAATATATTCTGTAAAACAGAAATCACTAGATCAAAAATCCAACGGTGGATAAAATTCTCCAAATAATCTTTAAGACCAATAAAATCAATTGGAATCTCTCAATGAGAGATTTTCTCAAAACCAATCAATAATTTGTCTTTCCTATAAAAAGGACCTGAGACTTCAAGTCTCATGGAGAGACGCAAAAACGGAGAAACCCCCTATAAGCTTCTGCAAACAAAAGATAGAAGCTGCAACTGAAAATTCAATTCTCTTTCAAAAAAGATCCACCTGTTTTTTCAAACCCTAAGTAAAAAAAGTAAGGATAGAATATATCACTTTTAGCTAGTATAAAGAAATTAAGGGTTCAACCTTTCATGAAAAGAACTTAGTTTTTCATCTGATATGAGATTTGCAAAGCAAATCTCCCCACAACTTGAGAATTTAATTCTCATCGGGGAAATTTTGTTCTTCAAACTCAAAATCTGGGGGAAAAAACTAGATTAAAAACAGAAAAAGAGAAAAGAGAACTTTATGGTTCTAGAAATTTAATTGCTCTACAAGCAGATTTTAACCCTATAAAAGGAACTTAGTATAAAAAGAAATTTAGTTCTCCAATAAAAAAAAAAGAAGAGAGAAAAGATTCCAGATCTTCAAAAATAAAGATCTTGGCGATCATTAATGGCCAAAATGCCGTTAAAAGAGTTTCAATCTCTGAAGAGAAAAGGAACTCAGCGCCTCATGTGAAACACATGTGAACGCCGAAAAGATTTCTCAAATAAAGGACTCAGCGCCTCACGTGCTTCTCACGTGAGCGCTCAAAACAGAAGGCCAAGCGCCTCACGTGAAATACACGTAAGTGATGAGTAAAAGTTGCTAGGAACTTAGGCACACTAGCAAACTAATTTTGCAAGATGGCAACATGGATTTCAAAAATTTCTAATTTGCTAAAGTTCCGAAACCAAGAATAGAACTAAAGAGCTAGGACTTGTATACAAAACCTAGTGAGCTAAACTAATCTAATATGTGTAGAATAATCACATCCTCAAGTTTTCTTCAAGTGTTACGGATCGTGCTTGCAAGCCGGTCCTCATTTGCCGAAGATGATCCACCTGAAGAAAACAATTCAAGCTCCAGCTTTTCCTAGCGAAGCAACCGACACTCCAAGGTCGGTAGCAATGGAGAGTGGGGATGTAGGAATTTTCGACTATCTTTTCACCTCATTTCCAAAGCTCAAGTGAGCAACAAAAGAAGGAAGAGGAGGTGAAGAAATATGGGCATGAGCAAAAAAATGAGCAAGCATGAAGGCAGAAATGAAGAGAGAGTATGTAGAAAATAGAATGGCTTGCAATTTTACAACTATGCAAAAAATATCTCACAACATTTTACAATAAACTAATAAAGGCCATACCTCTCTACATACCTCCAACCATGCTCATGCCACCTCACCCCTCACCTCATTTGCAAATGATTTTCTAAAAAGAAAATCATATAATGAAGTGTCTATCTTCTAGAAGATATTCCGTATAAATACGGAATACAACCCGGTATTCGTATCAAAATACATATGCACGTATTCGTATAAAAATACGAATAGCCAAGAGAGAAAATGAATAGTGAAAAATAATACTAGAATACATATATTAAAAATATATATATAAATTATTAAATCAAAACTTGATTTAATAATTCGGTTTAATCCTAAACCGCTAGTATCATCAACCGTCCGATTAAAATTTGTGTAGCCTATGCACATATTTAATCAGACACCTGTATATACCAACATACGTCATCTACATCATATCGCCTGAACCATGAAAACCTTCTGTGTGGCACTCTAAAGGCTCATTAATACGCTGGTAGTGGGTTTAACCATAAGCACGTCAGCCGCACTAGCTGTACGTAACGGCTGCCCAAGTATTGAGCGAAAGGAAGGCCGTAGAGCAAACTCATCCGTACTCCTACTGAGCCTGTCTGTGACAATCTCCGTACAGTCTGATCCGTTCGTCTAAGAGTATCGCATATCAAGTCTAGAGGGTGGATAAATTCAGACCCCTAATAACACAATATTTCATGTCGGTGTAAAGCTCATCACCCACTAAGAAACTACTGATTCAAATCCGTAATTCTCGTCCACCTTGGCTAAGGATTTCTGGTGATGGTCACCCGTGCACAGCGCGACATCTACCCCCAATACTGGGAGAGACGAATCCCCGACGATCTGCTCACTGCCTCCATGTGGCTTGGGACTGTACCCAACTAAAACCTGTTTGCACGACTCTTTTGAGCCGTGGTACGGTAGTAATTAAAGCACAGTGGGAACTCATATGAGACAAATGATGATCTCAGGTCGACAGATTAACATGTACTCATGTCACCTGAGAACAGTTATCTGACAATCGGTATAATACCATCTAGTATGTTCCCGACGAGTCCGTTCAATGTAACTTATAACCCATTGAGCACCTGTATACTATCTTAGGTGACTAACTGACACCAATGGCTTGTAAGACTGGCCACTGCCCCTCGTCGGGGTCTCAAAAAGTACACACTAGTCTATTCCGGAGTATCGATGCCCAGTCTCGATACTCCATCGACTAGGGACATTTAAGGATGTGCTTATGGACTACCCAGATCCCACATATATGATCGCCATCATAATGCTGGTAGTCAAGCAGGAATCCTATGGGCTCTATTTACATGTAATAGTGATCTGTAATGCTACATAATGCATGTACATGATGATAGAGACAAACCAGATAGCATACTATTATCTCGAGTAAGACTGTTCTACCCGTATAGGTCCTCCCTCAATCATCATAATCGCCTGCCTGCGATTACAATAATTTCCTTGAGGGCACTATAGCCAACAATCTCCCACTTGCACTTAAGGCTAATTATTGCAGTGTCGCATACTCATTGCCCGTGTGATACCGAACACCCAATTTCTCTATTAATCAGTCTCTCAAAGCTTGTTTACGAAACTACCGCATTCGAGAAATAGCCTCAGTGAGTAGATCCTCTCCAATACTTCTATCTTTATCTCTCTATATCTCAATTTCGCGAAGAAAGACTACCTTCCGAAATGAGCGATACATGTCTTAGAATTTATCTGGATATCTGATGGGATCAAGTTCATAAATGAACTCCAAATCGAACAAATTTCTTAGACTGTATCCTCCACTGAATTTAATTAGTATCATACGCCATGCCTTCCTCAGTATCCACTTGGACCCCCTGTCCAACATACTGCCCTTCAGAAGAGGGTAAACTTTAACTGTCATAGTCACTCTGTCATCCAAGTTACTTTGGAAGCCTGAAATGATAACCGCCTCCTGAAGGAGGCTGCCGTTACCATATACCAAGAACATTTTTTTATGTTCATAACTGCCTCCCAATATTTCTCCAGGATTGGATTAATATATGTTTATTGCAGTTAGTGCAAAAGTAATATCTGGTATGGTACTTGACATCTTATGATTGACTCAATTGCCTAAGCAAGTGATATGTCAATCATGCAAATCCCTCTCCTCATGAATCTAGAAGACATCTTTTTAGAGAGGGTGAATCCATCACCTGCGGGTACATCACCACGCCAGGAGTCGTCTATTCTAAAACACTTTAGAATAGTGTCAAAGTACCCGAATTGGGACACTTCCCAAATCTAGATCTAAAACCATAGATCTAGTCACCAGAATCCCTGATATTTTGTCCAGATCCTATGTGTAGAAACACCTTGTGATAACCACAGTATAACTGATCGTAGTATAGGAATATCGCTTACTATCGGGAGTACGTCATCTAAATACCAGGACATCACTCACTACTATCTTCTTACCAGGTCCATCTGTTATTCTGATGAAGTCAAACTTTATGACTGTCACATAAAAAATAGATGATTTATCTCCGCTATATTTGATTTAGTCTATAAATAGACATAAGTTACTTTCCCACCACGCTTCCTCTGCTCCCACTGATTACAACAACCCTCTGGCAGAGTCATATACACATGCACTTCTAAAACTAATTTAGAACGACGTTATAGTCATCCACCTGCCAGTCTCATAGTCTAGAACAGCAGTTGTAGCAAGCTTGGTTCATCAGTACCTCCCTATCACCGTCTTCGAGGAGACTGAAGTACCTTTCGGGTGGCTGAGGTTACCCTCTAAATCCGCGGAGTGGCTAATGGATTGTCAAATCCAATTGAATGTTTAGGTTCTACTAAATTTTCAGTAATCGTTTATGGTTCTGGAATCACTTCCAGTTCTACCATACTCTCTCTAATGTTTTCTGAAAAGAATTCATTTTACTAAAAATGTGGCGAGTCAAGAATAATATAACTATTGATCCTGCAAATGATAGAATGTTAACTCTCGTCAAAGCCCTGGATAACCTACAAACTGCTATTACTGAAACGTGCCTTGAGTTTATCCGGATTCTGGTTTTAAGCATAAGCCAGATTACTCCATATACCTTAAAATCATTAAGATATGAATCCATCTATATTCAATATAGAAATAAAAGCACTAATTTAATTTGAACCAGATTCAAAATACATGCAACTGTTTTCAGTGCATATCGACTAATTGGAAAAAGGCCATGCATCATTACCCATCAAGGAGCGTACCCACGGATGAGTAACATGAAAGAGAAGCAAGTTCTCAAATATATTACTTACGACGAAATACCTAGAATAAGTATCAACATCTTCGATCACCTCGAAGAATCCTGATACTTTCAATGTATGGTTCTCTACTTTATTCTTATACCTATAACTTCTCAAAATTTGGACCTTGTATTTCAACGAAACACTTGTCTAAAACTAGATAAGTCATAAGTAAACAGAATATAGCACGAGTACCAACCCCTTGTCCTAATGGACATCGGACAACATACAATATTTTGTATAAGTTCTCTGAGTTTAATAACTCAAACCTTATGCGTCGTAGGTTGAAAACTGTGTTATGGTTAAGAAGAATTACACCGTTGTTGAATGTTCTTTATCTAACCATCAACTGATATAAGTAAATGTCATAAACATAATTTCAAAAAGTTATATCTCACTTTATAAAATAACCGTACAGATATATCAGTTTGAAATTGGTACATAACAACGGATATTCAAAACCAAAAAATTTGCCGTTAAGCAAAACCCAGGTGATTTTCTCAAATATCACCAATTACAAAAAATTCCGATATTGAGAATTTAATCACCCAATTCCCAATATCTTACTCCTACTCAACATTTGTAATACCAGACAGATGTGAGAATCAATTTTGGTTAATACATACCCTGGAGTTAGAATCTAATTGGGAAAGCAGTTTTCAACTAACAACGCACAGTAAAACTGAAATATGAAAATGTTTCGAGGGGATGGTCGGGTATTCCTTATAATGCCTCTTCCACTATCCAGATTCGTGACAGTAATCGCAATTTTTTTGCCCTCACTCCAATCCCTTTATATGTCTTTACTTCTTATCTTCTGTACACCATACTTAAGCTAATTGGTTTTCTTCCTTCTCTACCTTTCGGCACCAGTCTAAGCTTTGGAAGAAGACTATCCAATAAGCGTAATAGGTGTACTCTCCTAATACTAGAAGCCTTTGCAACCTGAGAGAAAGGAAAAAGAAAAGACAATCGAATAATCCTATTCAATTTCTACAGAACCGGAATCCATACTCGAACAGAAACAAGTTTCTTCGAGTTCGTATGTAACTATACGATGGCATACCCAAGCAATATGGATCTTCGTAGTGATATAGAGTGTTTTGGAGAAATGCAAAGGGAAAGCAAGAGTGGCAGGGATATATGCGGCTTTGTCGTGAATCATGACAGTAGTCGCAATTTCCTTTGCTCTCACTCTAATCACTTTATATGTCTTTACTTCTTACCTTCTGTACACCACACTTAGGCTAATTGGTTTTCTATTTTCCCTACCTTTCAGCACTTGCCTAAGGTTTGGAAGAAGTATATCCAATAAGCGTAATAGGTGTACTCTCCTAATACTAGGAGCTCTCACAACCTGAGAGAAGGGAAAATGAAAAGACAACCGAATAATCATATTCAATTTCTCCAGAACCGGAGTCTATCCTCGAACTGAAACAAGTTTCTTCGAGTTCGTATGGAACTATACGATAGAATACCCAAGCAATATAGATCTTCGTAATGATATGGGGTGTTCTGGAGAAATGCAAAGGGAAAGTAGGAGTGGCAGGGATATATGTGACTTTGTTGTGAATCATGATAATCCAAAGCCAACATGTGTAAGAAGGTTCGGTTAACTTCGTTCAAGAGTTTTAGTTTAAGGTCAGGTCATGGTCCCTGCCAGAAAGAGAGAGAAAAGAAACACTCAGCATGCACTCTAACCTAAATTAGATTGGTTAATCATTTTATCTAATCAGGATGGCTCCCACTGTTTCCTCGAATTCTTCTTCAAACCCTAAAAGGCAAATTAGTTGGGATCATCTGAAAATCACTCGAGAAGTAACACCTACTCATCAATGGGAATCGGGACCCAACTATCATTGCGTGATAACCTGACGGAAGCTACTCAAGTCACCACACTCCAGAAGGTATGTGCATGCCTGGTAACTTTTCTTTATATTTGAAACCCCCGATATGGTTTTACCCCTAGGACCCAAGTGACCTTGACACGGTTAACAAATCAAAGGGTCCTAGTCAAGTTCAACCCATCATTATCTATATGCTACAAATAAGCACCACTTAGTTACCGCACACTACGCCTTAAAATAGTCAACAAACGCAGCATGAATACTAAGTACTACTCATAAGAAATGACGGAGGGCTACGACTGGTTTTTGGCGAAAAACCTTTAACGTAATGAACTTGATATCGTTGAAGGAACTCAAGCAGTTTTGAAAAAGAGTGGTTTAGGCTCCGCATTTTTAAATGAGTGGTTTTGTAGAAAACTGATGGATTTGAAGAAAACTGAGTAGTTTATAGTCACATAAACTTTTGCCAAAGAGGTCACTCCATGTGAAGGAATCTAGGCTCTTTCCTTATCGAATGAGGTGTAGTATATTCCTAACTGAATACCATGATGCAAAGCAAAAGAATCGACTATAGTGAAATTCTTACACAGACGCAAACTTTTGCTCAAGAGGTCACTCCCCATGAAGGGATCTAGGCTTTTGCCTCGTTGAATGAGGTGCTGGATATTCATAACCGAATACTGCCATGCAAAGCAAAAGGAAACGCCTATAATGTTAGTTTTCAAAAATTCCAACAATATCATATAGGTTTGTTGTCCTTGCATTAATCAGAATTAATGCAGTCCCATCAATTAATTATATCATGCCAGAAAGAAAAAAAATAATCACGCATATATATGCCATCCGCATTCGCCGCAGGGTCCCGGGTCTTCACCGTAATGTTACTTAACTTACGGCAGGGCGGGGACAGGATTAGCGTGGATGCAAAACATATATAGAGTCTACTATATATATATATATGAAATGGAAATGTGGATAAACAAGGAAAAGTACATTTCAATGGAGCCAAATATGAAATGCAATTTTCCGGTTGTGTGGATAGCCCGTAGTATCAGACCCTAGACCCCTATGAGTGCGGCAAGTCACCCGCCAATCCCAGAAGCGAGGCAACCCCAATCAACGAAGTGAGTGGGACACCCAGCACTTATAAGATCCGGTGACTTGGGTATCCCTCTGCGGGACAATCCTATACCCCCTACGAGTGCGTCGAATAGCCTGCCAATTCTAGAGTAAAGTACCCTGGTCTCAACGCCATAAGATGGAGGCTCGTTGCCCTCTAGAACCCAGCTACTCGAGCACTCCTCTGCAGGGTAATCCTAGTTCATGTAATGAAAAAACTAAATATACAAACGGTGACTACGTCTGCAACCTGGACGTGCCCCAAAGAATAATACAAGCTGCAATGAAGGCAGTCCACATATCGGACGCTCGCTATGCAATATGAATATATATTACATCACATAGAACTACATCTAATACTACGTACACCAGGCAATCCATCGCGACAAATCCAACATAACCATAATCACAGAGCAACACAGAACATCAACGCAAATATCATGTTCGTAAACCTGTCTGATTACGCATATAGCAACCAGTCAGATTGTACCGCACTATGATATTCACGGTCGTAGAAACAAATGCTTAAAAAATTACAAATTTAAAATTTCGATCGATTAAAACTTTCTGTATTGGCCCCCCAAGTACAAACCAGTACACAAACAAATCTGGACCAAAACCAAATATTCCAAAATTCATATTTCCATGAACTAGAGTCTCAGAAAAAATTTGGGGCGCTGTAGCCAAAATCGAACCATGGTTCAGCGGCCAAATGGCGCATTTGGCTTCTGTTCCGCGGTCGAATTTAGGGCTTAGGTGCTCAAAATTTTTTCTTAGCTCTAATTTTGCCTGTACATAATTTTAATGCAACCAGAATTTTTTTTGAACAACTTTGAAATTCGAACAGCAAGCAGTATTTTTGGAAATGCCATTCGGAAAATTCCGTCGATTGAACTCTAAATCAGTGCTAACAAGTCTAGCTTTTATCATGGCTCTGATACCACTGCTAAAAACTTAGGCACAGCAGCAAATTAATTTTGCAAGATGGCAACATGGATTTCATAAATTTCTAGTTTGCTAAAGTTCCGAAACTAAGAATCGAACTAAAGAGCTAGGACTTGTATACAAAACCTAGTGAGCTAAACTAATCTACTATGTGTAGAATACTCACATCCTCAACCTTTCTTCAAGTGCTCCGGATCGTGCTTGCATGCCGGTCCTCTTTTGCCGAAGATGATCCATCTGAAGGAAACGATCCAAGCTCCAGTTTCGCCCAGCGAAGTAACCGACGCTATAAGGTCGCTTGCAATGGAGAGTGGGGATGTAGAAATTTTCCACTATCTTTTCTCCTCATTTCCAAAGCTCAAGTGAGCAACTAAAAAAGAAGGAGGAGGAGGTGAAGAAACATGGGCATGAGAAAAAAATGAGTAAGCATGAAAGACAGAAATGAAGAGAGTAGTATGTAGAAAATAGAATGGTTTGCAATTTTACAATCATACAAAAAACATCTCACAACATTTTACAATAAACTAATAAAGGATATACCTCTCTACATACCTCCAACCATGCTCATGCCAGCTCATCCTCCACCTAACTTGCAAATGATTTTCTAAAAAGAAAATCATATAATGAGGTGTCTATCTTCTAGAAGATATTCCATATAAATATGGAATACAACCCGGTATACGTATCGAAATACATATACACGTATTCGTATAAAAATACGAATAGTCAAGAGAGAAAATGAATAGTGAACAATAATACTAGAATACATATATTAAAAATATATATATAAATTATTAAATCAAAACTTGATTTAATAATCCGGTTTAATTCTAAGCCGCTAGTATTATCAACCGTCTGATTAAAGTCTGTGTAGCTTGTGCACATATTTAATCGGACACCTATATGTACCAACATACGTCATCTACATCATATCGCCTGGACCGTGAAAACCCTATGTGTGGAACTCTAAAGACTCGTCGATACACTGGTAGTGGGTTTAACCATAAGCACGTCAGCGGCACTAGCTATACGTAACGGCTGCCCAGGTATTGAGCGAAAGGAAGGCTGACGAGCAAAGTCATCCGTACCCCTATTGAGCCTGTCTGTGACAATCTCCGTGCAGTCCGGTCTTTTCGTCTGAGAGTATTGCATATCGGGTCTAGGGGGTGGATAAAGTCAGACCTCTAATAACGCGATATTTCGTGTCGGTGTGAAACCCATCATCCACTGAGAAACTACTGATCTAAATCAGTAATTCTCGTCCACCTTGGCCAAGGATTTCTAGTGATGGCCACCCATGCACAGCACGACATCTACCCCCAATACCCGGAGAGACGAGTCCCCGACGATCTGCTCACTGCCTCCTTGTGGCTCGGGACTGTACCCAACTAAAACCTATTTGCACGACTACTTTGAGCCGTGGTAGGATAGTAATCAAAGCACAGTGGGAACTCACATAAGACAAATGATGATCTCAGGTCAACAGACTAACTTATACTCATGTCACCTGAGAACTGCTATCTGACAATATGTATAATACTATCTAGCATGTTCCCAGGAAGTCCGTCCAATGTAACTCATAACCCAATAAGAACCTGTATACTATCTTAGGTGACTAACTGATACCAATGGCTTGTGAGACCGGCTATCGCCCCTCGTCGGAGTCTCGAAAAGTACACACTAGTCTACTCCGAAGTATCGATGCCCAGTCTCGATACTCCCTCGACTAGGGATATTTAAGGATGTGCTTATGGACCACCCAGCTCCCACGTATATGATCGCCATCAAAATGCAGGTAGTCAAGCAAGAATCCCATGGGCTCTATCAACATGTAATAGTGATATGTAATGCTACATAATGCATGTATATGATGATAGAGACAAACCAGATAGCATACCATCATCTCGAGTAAGACCGTTCTACCCGTATAGGTCCTCCCTCAATCATTATAATTGCCTGCCTGTGATTACAATAATTGCCTTGAGAGCACTATAGCTAACAAAAGTGCTTAGCATTTCATATTCAGTCAAAACGGCTGAGTACTTAGCACTGTTTGGGCAATGCCCATGTCCTAGCGCCGCATGTTCTCTTCATATGAGCGCTATATCAAATGCTTAACACTTCATGTTCGGTCAAAATGACTAAGTGCTTAGCACTGATTGGGCAACGCCCATATCTCAGTGCCTCACGTGATATACACGTGAGCGCCATATAAAAGTGCTTAGCACTATATATTTAGTCAAAATGACTTAAGTGCTTCACACTGATTGGGTAGCGCCCATAACTGAGTGCCTCACATGACACACATGTAAGTGCCAGAACTTTAAACAAGTGCTCAGCACTTTTGCATAAAGGACAAAGACTGAGCAAACAAAACCACAAATAAGTACTTAGCACTTTTAAATAATAAAACTGAGTAGACCAAGCCCAAATTGGCTAAAAGTCTCTCTGAAAGTTTTTTGCAGCTGAGCCCAAATGCTCTGTTGATGGATCTCAAAAAAATTCGATCCCTGAGATGTTGCTAAGTTGATCTTAGTCTCAAATAAGGCTAACGTATCCTTAGTTAAAAATAAATTGAGCCTAAATGCTCATATATTTAAGTAGGTCTTAATCTCAAACTAGATTTATGTCCTTAAATAAAACAAAATATTTTTGAACTAAAGGAAAATATAACCTAAGTTCAAAACCCCAAATCTAAAAATATACGAATTTTGACTGATCAGCGCCTTACGGGTGACGACATAAACTAGTCTCCGTATACAATCCACGGGCAACCCTAACAAACAAAATAACACATGACACGAAGTGAACTACCGAAGAAGGAGAAAGTGGTTATCGCAACGCGATAACGTAATTAACTACAGGGGCTTGCGCCTGCAGGAAAGAGCATCCCCATAATCAAAAACCCTTCACAAATGAGGGGGAATCTGATAAAGTCTGCTACAACGGTGGCATCTATCCAAACCTTCGATATACGGTGACATAAATCAACTTAGTATTTTCGGAGAGGTGGATGGATATGTCCAAATAGCATCTGCCCCCAAATTCAGGCAAGACGATCAATCCCAGTTCGTCCCTGTTTTCGGCTGCAAACAGCTTCTGGCACATCCGGTGGGACCTTTTCCTCTTTCCACTCCCTTGGATTCGTGGTACTAAAACTTGGTGTCTTTCTCCTGTGCAGAAAATCAATGGCTCTCAACTTCACCTTATGCAACAGCAACACCCGCTCCATCCTAACTAGAGGAGTGACCTATGGGCCCAACGCAGTCTCTATTTTCTCAATGCTGGTGGGGCAGATCACATAAGCCACTATCGGACTGTTCTTCGGTACCATGTTCCCACATGTGAGTTTCGATGCTTCAACGCCACCAGAAGAAGCTCCCCGAAATTCGGTTTTCGATCGGCTAGCAACCACGATGGCCACCATCAGCAAGCCGTCAAACTCTGGCGTCTTAGTCTTCAATAGGCTGAGCAAGAACTCAAACGGGCCTGTAAAAAAGCCCGTGATACCTGAAGGGGCTACCCCAAAAAGGCTAGCCCTCCCTACTCCTGCTAAAAATGAAGCCGTCAAAGGTGCTTCCCCTATCAGACGATCAGTTTTCAAAAGACTGGCCAGCTCTCCTCAAACTCCATCAAGGATGTCGGTCTTTAACAGGCTGACGCCGATTGAAACCCCTCAGCAAAGCTGGGGGCATGATGAAACCGCTTCCAAAACCGAGGCGATCCCTTCTGGAAGGCACGCTCGACATCACCACTAGAGCCGAGTGAGAGAAGCTGGGGGAAACTCCCCTCCGGACTCACTCCACCATCTCATATGATAGAGGTCGACATCGCTTTTCCAACTGGGAACAGTTTTGAACCGCTTAAGAGGGTGCGTAAAAACTTCCCAACGACGGTGCTAAAGAAATCTCCCCCACCTACAAAAGTTATTATGTAGGCAATGCCGAAGCGGCCTCATCAGTGGCTCTCCTCGCAAATTCATAGGGTCTGACGGAAAGTCCAAGACTCTGTGATTGACAAAAACTACTTTTGTTAATCAAAGAAATCGAAGGTCCGATAAGAAAAAGACTATCCTCCGCCATACAACGGAGGACTTCTCCTAAACAGGTGCCTGTCACAATGGCTCCTTCAACTCCAATCTCTTATAAAAGAACGAGGCTAGAGAAAACTCTACCGCCCACGGCAAATTCCAAAGGCGGGGATCTAAACGCTCCAAGTTTAGGGGCATAAGCGTACATACAGTCTACATGGCTTTAGGAAAAGAAGAAAGCCGTGCCTCGGTGAGTCACCGACCGCAAACTCGGTCGCTGACAAAGGCTCAGGAGCGGCAACAAAAGCTCCAAGAAATGCTGAACAAAATGATAGCACTTATCGAACAGAAAGAAAGTCTGAATAAAGAGGCCGAAAAATACCAAGAGCAGGAGACCGATACAGAGTTTCTGCGAAGGGTGCTCGAGAGAAAGGATAAAGAGGCTGTTGAGCAAGCTGTTAACATAAAACAGATGGCTCTCTTGTTTCAGGACATGGTTAGAATGAAGATCCAATCAGAACCTCCGGCCGAAGATCTGCCGATAATTATCGAAGATGACAGAGGGGAAACAAAAAACCCTCCTCTGGCCTCATCAATGACTAAGGAGGAAATGATCTCCAAGACCGCCCTTGATGATTACATTGCTCAACAAATAATAGCTCGTCAATCTAATGAAGCCGCCGGCCAAATTGTCAGAACTGGACGACCGTATCCAGGCTGGTATGATCAGATCAAATACCCGCCGGGATATACGATTCCCAGGTTCCATGTCTACAAAGGAACATGCAACCCTCACCAACACGTCGCACAATTCAGAGCTCTGTGGGGCAACACTGGAGGCGACGACAAACTGTTGCTTCGCCAATTCGTCGACAGCTTGTCAGAAACAGATTTCGAATGGTACTCGGAGCTCCCAAATGACTCCGTGAAAACATTCACAGAAATGGAACTGCTGTTCACACATTGTTTCGCCAGCGAGAGCGAGCGCACTCTGATCATGGCATTAATCAATACCAGGGTAAAGTCGGGAGAAACCTGGGTTTAATACACGATCCGGTGGCGGAACCTGTTGTCACGCCCCACTTCCCGGTGTACGGGGAGGGGACGTGGCGAGGCCAGCTATATATTTACTCCGAAGTAAACATGCTAAGCGTATCTAAGCAATATAAAGTAAGAGACAGGAATATAAATGAACATCAACTTTATTTATTAAATATTCTTTTACAGGTACAACTGGAAACATAAATACATGGATGGAAAACGATGCCTAAACAATGGCATGAACTGAAATGAAAATATGTACAAGTGACTATGGCTCGGGGTCTTCAGTGTACTGCTCCAAGTGCTCCTGGCTGGTCTCGATCTCAAGTGCGTCCGATCCACCTGAAAACATTCCAAAAAAGAAGAAAAATAGAAACGTCGTCAGCGAACAATCGCTTGGTAAGTCCCAAAGAAGGAGAGAAGTAGAATAGACAGAAAAGAGAGTATATCTAGTAGTGTTTGATTATAATGTTAACGCAGTTGTTTGTAACTTGGAACAGAATATGCCAGTGTATACGAGAGAAGTCCAACTTACACCGTGGACTTTGTTAACCCGTAGTACAAGGCTCCGTCAAAAATACCACGGAACAACGGCATGGATGTAATTACGTCTTAACTGGCCACCTCGTACCACCTTTAACATGTTACGTACCAGTCTACCCCTTTATAAACCGCGTAGTGTCTTATAGTATTGATTGTACCGATTGTAGTGTATTGTTTTGTAGTAAATGGAAGACTTGCAGAAACCATGATATCAGTAAACGAAAGGGATATAAATGAAAAGTCATGTAGACGGAGTATATCCATGGTTCGGTTCAGTCAATATAGATTGAATAGACGGATTTATGGATTCATGTTGTATTGTAGTTTATACTTGAATCTTATTTAAGTCAGATTGATTAGATTGAGACTTATTCTGAGTTATACACTTTGAAAAGAAATTGAAATCCTGAATTAGTTTTGATGTTATCGGTAACTGCTGTACATGGACAACAGGGTTTGTGTCTTTTTCCAAGACAATTACCGTGTTGATAACACCATTTATTAGATTGTCTACTTTAGATAGGAAAGCACGTACATTCTCCGGCTCCCTGAGGCTCAAGAGAATTGGTCCCGCTTAAACCTATATTTACTAGGGTCCTTATTGTAATTTAGTATAACTTGAGAGGGTTTTATGTAAAAATAATTTTGATATAATTTCAAAATACACCTCAAGCATTTAATTATTGTCTTTAAAGTTTTCATAGATATATATTTTATAAAAGTGAAATTTCTAGCGAGTAGAACCTAGTTTTCATAGTATATGGTATTTTATTGAAATATCGGTATTTTGCATTGAATTGTAAAGGTATTTTCCTGTAATGGTGATTCCTTTGATTTAGAAAACATGGAATATTTATATAATATAATTACAATAGATATTTTGATAATAGTTATATATATATTTAATAAAAATAAATTTTATTTATTTTTTGTAGAAACCTCATTTTCTAAAGAAAAATGCATTAAAATTCTATCGAGATCGAATGCTCCTTTCGGAGGTCTGCATCTAGCTCTACTAGGCCCGAGGATATGCGATAATCTGCACCATCCCGAATGGGGTCTCCAAAAATGGGTTGTAGAGACGTAATTGTAAGGAATTGATTAACACACTTTTTAAAGAAATGGTTTTGCAAGTTTGATGGTATTTATCTGTAATGTCGTATTATCCCATAACTATATTCCCAAAATTTCATCGTGCTATGTCAAAGATGTGTGTTGTGATGAGGTAGGTCATTAGCTCGTGAGTTATCTAAAGGTAATACAAGTATTATGTGAATTATGGCGAAATGTAATGTATGTGGTATTTTACCGTAAAAATACGATAAAAGTTGCATAAAAGATTCTTTTGAGATAAAACTTGTTTTAATGTGTTTGTTAATATTTGTTAAACATTATAAGAGATTACAGTATTTATTGCTTAAGAAAAATAGAATTTTAAAGAAAAACCGAATCGGAAGTCGGATTAACTCCGCTTCGGTCGGGTTTTAAAAATGAGACTTTTTAGAATAGGAGAAGAGAGGGGAAGAGGGGATTTACTTGCTACAAGTTTAGAGGGGAGAAGAGGGAAGCTAGGGAAGGTGTCGGGGCGTCGTTTCGTCGCCGGAATCTCCTCGGAACTTCGCCGGAACTTCACCCTTTGCTAATTCCACTTGCACAACTTGAGACTTGAGAATTTTTGATACTAAATTTCAGAATGAAGAGAGACAAAGTGTAGGGTGGTATTTATAGGGTAGGATTAGAGTTTTGGGGTAATGAAGATTGAACTAAAAATGCAATAAAATTTTGATTTAATGCCCTTTTTTATTCTCTGATTATTTTTAAATAAAACAAACAGTACAGGGGTTAAGGGGGGAGGCCAAGAGACTAGGGTTAGAAAAATGGAGCATTACCTATGGAAGGGGACTGGCGTTGCCGGGAATCTCGCTGGTTGGATCCGGTGATATGGGGCTCGATTCACGCCACGTGTCTCTGTCGCCTCATATACCCCAGTGCACGTGTTTGGTTATTCTGTGTCTTTTCATTTTACGTGTAGTGCACGTGCAAACCTTTGGGTTTCTAAAAGTTTAAAAGAAAATTAAATAAAAATAATATGTGGGTGGGGGGAATCGATCACAGAGGTTATGTCACAGCAGTGCAAGGTTTTACCAATGAGCTACAAGTGTTTTCTTGTTGTTCAAAAGCAAAACAAATTTATAACTTTTGCTCAGGCTAAGCTATTCCTTCTGTATTTTGGAAAAAAATTTTACAGACAGTTTAGGGTTGTTACACCTGTGGTCTAAATGTGAACATCGTATTGAAGAATCTCCTACCGCAGGCATGTTCTTCGGGACCCTTGATCCTCAAACGATTGTCCCAGTTCATGGCATTCTTCAAGCCCACAACCTTTCAGGTTCTGATAGATAAATTGGCCCAAATGGACCAAATGGGCCTTGGACCTTCCTCCTCAAATAAGGACCATCGAAATGCTAAGGGTAAAGGGAAAATAGCCTTCGTTGCTAACACGTAACAACAGCCGAGTGGCCCAAAACCAGCTGCTCGGCAAAACGCCGCGTGTCTGCACCCATCCTTGGAAGAAAGGCTAGAACGTGCTTACTCATTTCCCCGCGAAAAGATGAAGAGACTGTTCAAATTGGAAATGCGTAATAAACTCATCACATTGCCAGACCCGCAGCGTCCACCGCAACCCGGTGACGTCAACAACCCTAACTACTGCTCCTATCACAAAATGGTAAGCCACCCAATTAAAGACTACTACATCTTTAAGAACTGGGTCGAGGACCAGTATCAACAGGGAAAATTTACATTGTCTAATAACTGGAAGATAAACTCACATCAGAAGCACACTCCCAAAAAGATGGCTGCGCAGGGGGCATCATGCTCACTCTTGGAAGAAACTACATGTGAAGTCGTTATTTCAGCAAAAACCAAAAGAATGCTCAAGGATCTGCAGACATGTCTGGCAGTCAGGTGGAAAAGCCCACTTGAACCCGAAATAATTGAAAGGATGTTAAAACCTCATCCCGCGCTGAAAATTGTTAACGAGGGGAAAACCCCCCAAGTCAAGCCTTCAAAGTCTTCGAAGAAAAAGAAGAAGACAAAGAAGCCTGTGCAGCCTGCCGAGTATGACGACAAGCGCACAGATTTACAAAAATGCATAGATATGCTAGAGGAGTATAACCAGAAGGCACGGACATCGGTCACGTTCGAATAATTCCTCAAGCATATTCTTGAGGGCGAAAACAGTGACAGCGATGAGGAAAATGACTCATCAGAAGACACCAAAGACCATGTAGCAAGTTACCGCATGGTCTCCCATTCGTCATTATATGACGAAGAAGCTCTCTCGGCGTCAGAAAACAACGCAGAGGAATTGCGGACAGAATCGGCGCAAAAATCAAGGAAACTACCAGAAGAAGACCCGATTGAGAGGCTGCTATACGAAACCTTTCAAAAAAGTAAAGTTGACTGCGAACGCGAAACAACCATATATGAAAAGGCTAAGCGTCAGCGTCTAGATAAATAAGCCGCGGCAAGGACGAGTTGTAAAGTGTTCCAACCAAATCAAAGCACACCTGCAACAAATAAGAGCAGGATCAAAATAGAGAAGCGGTTCGCCAAAGCCCTGTCAATGGGTATGAAGCTGCCGCCTCTTATAAAGAACACTCCCGGGATCATATGCCTCGATGGAGAAGAATCACACCCAAATTACTGCCTCTATCATCGGAGGGACACCCACCCCACCGAAGAATGCAATGCTTTCAAGAAGTGGTGGCAAAGATACGTTGCCCATCAAAAACACTTCAAGAGGATGAAGCGAAAAACTCGCGCTCGTCGATATCAAAATATTAAGATGAAAGCACATGAAGAAACGACTAGCAACTGTCATATGGTTGGTTCCAGTTTAGATGGAGGAAAACCTCCAGTTCTTACGTTCGGGAGCGATTCTAAGGATGAAACACCCCTCAACCCTCTCTTCAAGGACTCTGCCTCCAAAAAAGAAGAGGAGGAGAACTGCGAGAATATTCAGCAGCGTAACCGCACGCTGTCTGAGAAGAATCTCGGACCTACAAACAAAGATTAGAACAAAAAAGACAAAGGTAAAAGGAAAATCCCCGAGGAAATTGCCCTCGATGAAGAAGTGGTAAAAAAGCTCACCATAAAGGACCCGCCTAAGAAAAATAAGGTGAATTACAACGTCCTGGCACATCTGAAGAAAATACCTTCATAGCTGAGCATATTGGATGCTCTCCTCCTGTCCAAAAAGGCACGGGATTCTCTGATCAAGGCATTATAAGAGCCCGATCAGTTCCAAGCTTTTCTCGCGGAAGAGAAGATGAAAAATGAACTGGTAGAGATCCACACAGCTGGTATTACATTCAGCGATGAAGATCTACTCCTTGGCATGTGCGGACATAATCGCCCGTTATATGTCACCAGGTACTGCCACAACATCAAGATAGGGAAATTTTTGTCGACAACGGATTTTTCATTAATCTTCTCAACATGAGAATACTGAAGGAAATTTGCATGAGCATTCAGCACCTTGCCAGAGATAAAATTACCATCTCCAGGTTCGACTCACGGTCGTCACGAACGCTTGGGTCTGTAATGTTGACGCTACATTTCGGGCTGCTCGTCACCGACATCAAATTTCATGTCATTGACGCCAAGACTTGCTATAACGCTTTGCTCGACAGGCCTTGCTTACACGAGTACAACGCCATCCCTTCTACAGAATATCAGTGTATGAAGTATTTTAAGGATGGTTCGGAGTACATCGTCATGAGAGAGCTAAATACGTTCTCCATAAACGATGTCCATAAATATGAAAACGCAAAGTACTTCTTACCAGACTTCGAGGATACTGAAAGGTGCGACAAGCTAGAGAATAAACAGAAATCCGATGCCACAATCTCGATCTTTGGGAGCGATACCAAGAAAGACAAAGAAATAGTCTACTAGGGGCAACCCCAAAAAGAAAAAAATAAGCCCGGACCATCTACTCCTATTTTGTTCTTTGGCAGTGACTCAGAAGACGAGGCCAATACAGTGTTCTCCGTCCGTCCGTCAATGCAAACTTTTGCCGAAGCAGATCAGAGTCTACAAATTACAATGGCTCCACCTCGGCATTACAAGGAACTTGATGCGCTCGATACATACAGCGTATAAGAACTGCAAACTTTCTACGTACTTTCTAGGCGAAGAGGTGAAAGGAGGTCCTCTTCTACCAATCTACGGAGACCAAAGTAGAAAAAGAAGTCTAGCATGATGTCGATTTTGCAATCGACAGGCTTCAACCCATCTGTCTGCTAAGATATTACGCGGAGGGATTGAAAAGGCTCTTAAGATGTCAAGGTGTACCCCTCAGATAAACTGTTCGACAAGTCAAATTCTATAAAAAGATTTGGGATATTTCCAGGACTCAATGAAAGATGCCCAACGGGAAGATAGAGACAACCGAGCTCGGATACGTTCGGTCTAAGAAACGGAAGCAGATTTATAGTTGCCATGTAATAAACCGCTTGAGTGAAGAGGAAAATGCTCTTCCAAATAGCTGTGACGTCAAAATTGGAGTGAGATCCCGCTCTAAGAACGTTAAGTTCATCGCTGGAAGAACAAATTGACAAGTTAATAAAAGAATCTTGTCAAATGAGCCGGGCAACCACAGCCGTGAAATGACCATTTATGAAAAGGGCAGGACGCAGCGTCTCAGTCAACAATCTGCGGCGTAAGTAGACCGAAACATTCCTCTTCCCCAACCCACTATGGGTTCTCGCGGAAAGGGAAAATCCCGAATAAGAGGTAAAAATAGGGCTAAGAACGCAAACAACGTTCAAAGACAGTAAAGAAGATCCAAGACGCCGTGCAATCGAGAAAAACTCGATTGGAGCCCATCCTTTATAAAGAAGATGGGTCGGGGATACTCTTTTCCTCAAGACAAGACACGGAAAATATTTAACCTTGTCTTGAATCACCGAATGATGACGCTTCCGGAGTCTCGGCACCCTGAACAGATAAACGAGGTCCATCATTCGGATTATTGCTCTTATCACCGAGTAACATGTCACCTCCTTGAAGACTGCTTTACCTTCAAATACTGGATAGAAGACCGGTATCGACAAGGAAGGTTTATGTTATTTGACAGCTTGAGGGTAACCCTACCACAAAAGCATGAGCCAACACCGTCAGGTTAAGACCAGCTCAATCAAAAGAATTGAATTGAACTCATACCTGCCATATGATAACACTCTCAAAAGAGGGAGGGCACGAGACTATGAACGACCTTAACAGGTGTTTTGCAAATGAAGACAAAGACGAGGTGATCTCGAAGTTTCCACCAGCATCAAAACAGTTGGAAGATGGGATACACACTATGGCGGACAACCTAAGAAAAATTAACTTAGGGAAATAAAATGATCCGAGGCCAACGTTCGTCAGTGAGCTACTATCTGAAAAATAGGTAGCCACGTTAAAAGACGTGCTCATGCAATATAAAGATTTCTTCGCCTGGAACTACTCTGAAATACCGGGTATAGATCCAAAAGTGGCAGTACATAAACTGGCTATATCACCAGGTATAAAGCAAATCAAACATGTGCCAAGAAGGTTGTGACTCGAACTTGAGATGAGTATCAAGGCTGAAGTCAAAAAACTAATTGACTCTTGCTTCATCCAAGAGGTTCAATATCTCGACTGGATCGCTAATATCGTTCCAGTGATGAAGAAAAACGGGACGGTTCACATCTGCGTTGAATTTTGAGACCTCAACAAAGTTTGTCCGAAGGATGACTTCTCAGTACCTATTACTGAGTTGATGATCGATAACACGTCTACCCATGAGGTTTTCTCCTTCATGGATGGATCTTCATGATACAACCAAATAAAATGCATCCAGAAGACCAAAAATATACTGCCTTCCAAACCCCGTTAGGCATATTCTTCTATAAGGTGTTGCCCTCGATCTGAAGAACGCCAGCGCTACCTATCAGAAGGCCATGACAAAGATTTTCGATGACCTCATACATGAGATTGTCGAATGCTACATCGACGGCCATATAGTGAAGAGTAAATCTCATGAGGAACACTAGGAACCCTTTATCCTATATACAAGGCCCTTGAAGGTTCTCTAGGTGCATTATAGGCACAAGAGAACGATCAGGGAAAGGAGAGAGTTCTATACTATTTAAGTCGAGTTCTCTTGGGGGCAGAAAACAACTATTCCCCCATCGAAAAGTATTGCATGGCGTTGATCTTCGCAATAACGAAGCTCAGATATTACTCCTTGTCACATGAGTCCGTATCCTCTCAAATATCTAATGTCAAGGGCCATACTAATAGGAAGGCTTGCCAAATGGGCCCTCCACCTAATAGAGTTCTCGGCAACGTATCATCCCCTCAAAACAGTGAAAGGGCAAGCTATCGCCGACTTTCTAGCGAAGAGTCCGATACCAGCCGACTCCCCTTTAAATTGTGAGTTTCCAGATGAGCATGCATTTGATGCAATCGAAGAAGAAAATGATTTCCAATGGGAGCTCTACTTCGATGGAGCATCTTCCATGAAGCGGCGAAAGCAAAACACTCCCATAATCAAAGCCGGGATAGGCCTTATCTTCGTAACCCCGCAAGGGGGAATATTGCGTTATGCCCTCTCCATAACGGAGCCAAGGACTAACAACAAAACTAAATATGAAGCTTTGATAGCAGGTCTTGAAACCGCTATCGACATGGTAATCAAAGTCCACCTCATATATGGAGACTCTCAGTTGATCGTTAGCCAAGCAAATGGCGACTATCAGACATGCAAGTCAGAGCAGATAAAGTATGGCGAAAGAGTGTAGCAAATGCTGACACAAATTGTAACATTTTGAAAATTTGGAAATAAATAAAATTAATTAATAAAATGTTAATTTAAAAAGTTATTAAAACAAAATAGGACATTTTCTTAAGTATTATGTAAAACAAATTAAATTAAAAGTTTAGTGTGTAACATTAATAAATTACAAGGGGTTTTAGGTGAAATTTAGCTTCATTTTAATTAGAAAGGTGTTATATAATAATATAGGCAGTGGAGGGTCTTTGTGTAAAAATTTAGGAAAAATGTGCAAATTAGAATTGTTAAGGGTGTAAGTGAAAGATGGGTTAAATAAGATTTTAGTTCAGAATTTTATCACAAGATAAATAAATTTGGAATGATAATGCAAAGCCACTTCCTTCTTGCATGCAACCTTCATGCATAACACCTCCTCCTTGCATGAGAGTGGCACACCCTTGTTGTTGACAGCTCCTCCTACACCTCACTCTTCCCTTTACCATATATATTAGGTGTTCAGATCAATTAATCCAATTAAACTTCTGAAATTTCAAAACCTAAGAGAAAGAAAACACTTAGAACTCACAAAAAGAAATAAAAGAAGAGAGAAGTGAAAAAGAAGAACTAGGCTAAGGATTTCCATCATCAAGTTAGGAGCTAAGGACTTGGATTTCTTGGAGGAAGCCTTTCAATCATCTCAGTAGGTATAATCTCAAAACACAGTAGGATCAAATTCTGTAATTGTAAAATTTAGAAATCGAATATCGTATTTTAGGTAAAACTTAGCTCTTTAGTAATCTGCTATTATTCATAGAAAAATCAACTTAACCAAACAATGATTAAATATTGTATGTTGGACCTAGAACAAACCTTAGAAGCACGAACCAAGGGGCTCGGATTTGGGCCGACGAGATATAGGAGAATTCCGGCGTCACCAGATTTTTTGTGGACTCTGGGGTTTTGGGTTTTTGGGTAGGTCTCTGTATCATTGTTAGGATATTTTGGTATTGTTTAAAATAGTTAATTTAACTGTATATAAAATCTGGGAACTAATATCAGAAAGGGATCAAAGTTCTAAAATACGACACGGTAAATTCGTATCGCGTTCTGTTTTCTGTTACAAAATAGCGTTGGGTTAAATTCCAGTTAAAATGAGTGTTAGTTCATTTGCAATAGTTGTACGTAGTGTAATTAGAATGTACAACTTGTGTTTTCATGATTTTGCCGTATCGGAGTTAGCCGTTTCCTTATACAAGTAAATTTCGATGTTAGATTCAAATACGGGAACTTCGAAGGCCGCAAGGAAAGAAAAAGGATTAGCGATTTCTGAGTAGTTTACGACGTATTCCGGTGAGTAGACTAAACATCTACCGGGGGATCTTGTAAAGATGGCGTGATACGCCCGTAGTTAGGTTTAAATACAAGTTTTGCTTTTGTATGTTAAATTTATCATATGCATTCTTAAATCTATATATACTTCCATGATTAATACTTGTTAGAACATTGCATCATTATCGACGAGTTATGCCGCACATGCATATATCTACATATTACACTATATCTCGTCGATACTAACATGTCACTTCACACTTAGAAATTATTCTGTTAAAAATGATTCTTATCATACCTTAAGTATCAATAGTCGTAGTAATTAGCATATATGACATCATATTTCGTTTTCAAGTATTAGTAGTTGATATAAGAGGCATTTGTATTATTGAGAATTTATGGTTTTAAGTTTTCATATACTATTACGAAAAATCAGTGATCTTCATGATTACGTGTCACGTCCACCATGATATGTCGTTTTTATGATTTGGTTTTATTCCGGACCGAGTTGGGGGTCATACGGTTACGGATTTACAATTTTATCCGGACTGAGTTGGTGGGCATACAGTTGGATACATGGACCCGGTCGAGACCCAGGGGCAGGAAAGCCACACTTTAGGTGGGGAGCCTAACGAGGATACTCGATTTTGGAGACAGTTATGAACACGGCGGATATCTAGATGATACCGACCGGTATTATTGATTACAGGATCGTTCGAGGAATGACGCCTGATGAAACACCAAAGATTTGTGTCGATGATTAGGCACGGAAAAATGAACATGAATTGGAAAACAATTGATGAGATTTCGGTTTTGATTCATACATGGAGTATTACATATTCATTCCTCCACATGTTATCATGCATCGCGTTCACTATTGTTGAAATTAGTTCTAGTTCATCATATTTACATTATCAGCCGTTATATGTTAGTTATATTCACTGAGTTGGCAACTCACCCCCGTTGTGCCACAGTTCCTTGCAGGGGTAGAGTGGACAGTTAGCCGCAGTGCAGATCCACTTATCAGCTTTTATCGCATCTTTTAGTAGGTTGGTTACATATAAAGTAACCTTCTTTTTTGGTATTGTATATTGAATTTAGAGTATCTCCATCAGATCCTGTATAATGACTTAGAATGAGATATGGTTATATGTATATTATTTCGACAGATGAGACCATTTAGTGGTATTAAATGATATTTTTTTTATTTATGTCTGAGATTCTTCTTTGATGTCGTATTATGAGTATGTATTGATTTCCACTGTTAGTATCGTTGCTCCCAACTAGGGATGCAACCAAATTAAACACTTTATAACTGTTTTTTGTTATAACCGCAGTAGGAAATTACTGTTAAGATCTTAAATACTTAAAATCTGTGATTTTTACTTAAACAAATTAAATTTTTCCTAAAATTCCGCAAAAAGGGTTTTTGATCTTGGTTTTTGGCTTACTAAGGTTGTGTAGTTATTTTTAGATATTATACAATCTAAGTGCCGGTCACATTTAAACTTTGGGTCATGACAAAGTTGGTATCAGAGCTTAGGATTAACTTTACGGAATCGAGTAGTGAGTTAAGGTAAGTCGACTTGAGTTCGTTATGTAGGATGAACTTTGGTTTGACGGAGTAGGTGAATTAGGATGAGTGCTGTACCGTACGTATGTTCCGCGGCATATTTACGCTACGATACTCAGCCTAAATAACCTCAGGAGATGTTTTTTCATACTTCTTTCCTTAATTCCGTGTATCTTGTGATTCGATCGAAATATCCTTATCAATCCTGTTTCTTAATCCAGCCGCTATGTCATCAACAACTTCGGGGACTCAGAGTACCACTGTTCGAGATGAGATTGGAGCGGGCTCATTTGAAACTGGAACAGACCTGGGCAGTATGCCTATCTTTCATGAATCGATTGATCCACCCTATATTAATCGTATAGCTAGGATGGAGACAAATGTTCAAGAGATGCGCCGAATGATCGGATCCTTGCTGGAGATTAGTCGAGCATGGAGATCGACCACTACTCCACGTACAGGTGTTCAGAGACCAAGGCAAATTCGTAATAATACATCAACACCAAGATGTGTCCGTAGAGGCCGTGGCAGATTCTGTGTAGATCAGTTCTATCACTTATATCCATATGTTCAGCAGCCCGTGCAAAGATGTTTCGGGTTTGGGTGTCCGTATTACTTTATTAGGGATTGTCCCGTGAGGCGACAAGGTAAGGCATCGGTCTCACATGTGACTTCACCACCTTCACCACCTCCTCCGAGCACATTACCTCCTACACCTGTTGTTGTTCCATGCCAGGTCAACGCCTATAGAGGCTGTGGTCGTGACGGACGTAATTCGAGAGGACAAGGAGGTAGAGGCAGATTCAATTCAGGCCGCAGTTTTGGTCAAGATAGGACTCAGGGCCAGATGTTCAGTTCGTACCCCGTTGAGTAGAAGCCCCCATCTACTTATTTTAGTTGTGGACGTCCAGGGCATTTTGCTAGGAATTATAGACACTAGGGAAGGACGTTAGGATGCTAGTAGGGACCAGGCTCGGGTCTTTACTTGACTCCACAAGATGTCCAGACATTCAATGCAGTCGTAACAGGTATTCTTTCAGTATGTTCCTTAAACGCGCATATTCTAATTGATTCTGTTTCTACGCATTCATACGTATCTTCACGCTTTGCACTTTCTATAGGGAGAGAGTCGTCGCTGTTAGAGTTACCGCTAGTTGTGAGTACTCCTGTAGGAGATTCTTTTATAGCTCGACATGTATTCAGGTCACGATCATTACGTATTGGTGATAGGGATTCTTTAGTTGATCTGATTCTCCTGGATATGTTAGGTTTTGATATACTTCTTGGTATGGATTGGTTGGCCGTTTGTCATGCTTATGTAGATTGTCGGGGAAAAGCGGTCAGATTTTGTTTTCCAGGTAAACCGATCTTTGTTGTGCAGGAAGACTGTAATGTAACTCCTGCCAACATGCTGCTCTTTGTGCGGGACGGCTCTTGAAGAAGGGTTGTCATTGGTTCTTAGCATTTGTTCAGAACTTAGGAGTCGCTGAAGTTCCGTTGGACCATATTCCGATCGCACGAGAATTTCCGAATGTGTTTCCTGCTGAATTTCTAGGATTACCGCCCGATCGCGATATCGAATTTTGCATTGACTTGATTCCGGGTGCGGGACCTATTTCGATACCACCTTACCGGATGGCCCCGACGGAGTTGAAGGAACTCAAAAGCCAGTTGCAAGAGTTGTTAGATAGAGGACTTGTTCGTCTAAGTGTATCGCCGTGGGGAGCTCCTGTCTTATTTGTTAAGAAGAAGGATGGTAGTATGAGATTGTGCATCGACTACAGGCAGCTGAATCGAGTTATTGTGCGAAATAGGTATCCATTACCTCGTATCGATGATTTATTTGATTAGCTACAGGGAGCTGGCTACTTCTCAAAGATTGATTTGCGGTCAGGGTATCACCAGTTGAGGGTTCGGAAGGATGACATTTCGAAGATTGCTTTTCGTACACGTTATAGACATTATGAGTTTCTGGGGATGTCGTTCGGACTCACCAACGCCCCAGCAGTTTTCATGGATATGATGAACCGTATTTTCAGGCATTACTTGATCAGTTTATTATAGTATTCATTGATGATATCCTTGTTTATTCCTGGAGTCGGGAGGAGCACGAGCAGCATTTGTGCATCACGTTGCAGACCTTGAAGGAGCATCAGCTGTTCGTTAAATTCTCTACGTGTGCTTTCAGGCTGGATAGTGTAGATTTCTTGGGTCACGTAGTTACGAGAGATGGGATACGTGTGGACCCAAAGAAGATCGAAGTGGTACAACACTGGCCCAGACCTGTGTCAGTTACTGTGGTTCGTAGTTTCTTAGGTCTGGCAGGTTATTACCGACGTTTTATGCAGGATTTTTCTCGGATCGCTGCACTGTTGATCGGATTGACTAGGAAGGAAGTTCCATTTCTTTGGACAGATGCATGTGAGCAGAATTTCCCGCAATGGAAGATTCGCTTGATTACTGCATCAGTCTTATCTTTACTTTCTGGGTCAGGAGGCTTTGTTGTGTATTATGATGCCTCTAGAGTAGGTTTAGGCTGTGTGTTGATGCAGCACGGCAGGGTTGTAGCTTATGCTTCTCGGCAGTTGAAGAGGCACGAGCAGAACTACCCCACTCATGATTTGGAGATGGCTGCTGTAGTTTTAGCACTGAAGATTTGGAAGCATTACTTGTATGAGAGAGTCGTGCCAGATTTTTACAGATCATAAGAGCTTGAAAAATATTTTTCCGCAAAGGGATCTAAATATAAGGCAGCGTAGATGGATAGAACTCGTGAAGGATTACGATTGTGAGATCTTGTATCATCCTGGAAAAGCGAATGTTGTAGTAGATGTTTTGAGTCAGAGGCCTGGAGGTAGCTTATCTCATATGCGCACCTTGCAGAGACAGTCTTCTACAGACTGGAAGATTCTATGTGATAGCCATGTACAGTTTGAGTTCACATAGACAGGAGGACAGTTAGCACATGTTCACACCCGTCCTCAATTATTAGATCGTATTCGAGAGACACGGCCGCAGATGCTCGTATATCGGAGATTGTGGATCAGGTTAGGCAGGGCAGAAGTCGGAGTTCGTGAGAGATGACCATGGAATATTACGTTTTGGGACTCGTCTTTGTGTGCCAGATTCGGTTGGACTGAGACGTGAGATCTTAGAGGAGACCCATCGATCAGCATACAGTATTCATCCTGGTTCCACCAAGATCTATCATGAATTGAAGGATGTTTATTACTAGGAAGGAATGAAGATGGATGTTGCGGAGTTTGTTTCGAGATGCTTGACTTATCAGCAAGTCAAGACCGAGCACCAGAGGCCGGCGGGAGAGTTGCAGCCCTTGTCCGTTCCGGAGTGGAAATGGGAACAGATTTTCATGGATTTCGTTGTGGGTTTACCCAGGACTAGCAGAAGGTATGATTCTATCTGGGTGATTATAGATAGACTGACAAAGACAACTCATTTTCTTCTGGTGAAGGCAACGTTCGGATATGCGAAGTATGCTCAGGTATATATTGATGAGATTGTACGATTGCATGGAATTCCGACGTGCATAGTATCCGATAGGGGTACCCAGTTTACCAGCAGGCTATGCCAGAAACTTCAAGAAGCTCTTGGTACACGATTGAGTTTTAGTACAGCTTTTCACCCACAGACAGATGGTCAGTCAGAGCGGACCATTCAGACTCTAGAGGATATGCTTAGAGCTTGCAGCCTTGATTTCGGTGGTTGTTGGGATTGTCACTTACCTTTGATAGAATTCTCGTACAACAACAGTTTTCAGGAGACGATCCGGATGGCACCCTTTGAAGCTTTGTATGGGAGGAAATATCGATCACCTGTTTGCTGGACGGAACTGAGCGAAAGTAGCATTTTGGGACCGCAGATAGTACATAAGACTATGGAAAAGATTTAGTTGATACAGGACAGAATGAGAGCGGCCCAGTGCCGACAGAAATCATATGCAGATCGACGACGTCGTAGACTCGAGTTTCAGGTAGGAGATCATGTGTTCCTTCGTGTACCTTTGATGAAAGGTGTGATGCGTTTCGGGAAAAAGGGAAAGCTCAGCCCCAGATATGTCGGACCTTACGAGATTCTGGAAAGAGTGGATGCTGTAGCTTATCGTTTAGCACTTCCACCGAGTTTTCCTATCTGCATCCGGTGTTTCATGTATCTATGCTTCGCAAGTATCTTCATGATACTTCTCACGCGATCCAGCATCAGACCTTACAGCTTGAGCCGGATTTATCCTATACAGTGCCGCCAGTAGCTATTCTTGACCGACAGGCAAAGAAATTGAGATCAAGGGTACTTCCATCTGTAAAGGTTCTTTGGCGAGGAACGAATCGCGAGGAGATTATTTAGGAGATCGAGGATGCGATGCGAAAGAAATTTCCACATCTTTTCGAAGGCACGTCTAGTTAAGTTTTAAATTCGGGGACCGAATTTTCTTAAAGGGGGAATATTGTAACATTTTGAAAATTTAGAAATAAATAAAATTAATTAACTAATTAATAAAATGTTAATTAATAAAGTTATTAAAACAAAATAGGACATTTTCTTAAGTAATATGTAAAACAAATTAAATTAAAAGTTTAGTGTGTAACATTAATAAATTACAAGGGGTTTTAGGTGAAATTTAGCTTCATTTTAATTAGAAAGGTGTTATATAATAACATAGGTAGTGAAGGGTCTTTGTGTAAAAATTTAGGAAAAATGTGCAAATTAGAATTGTTAAGGGTGTAAGTGAAAGAGGGGTTAAATAAGGTTTTAGTTCAGAATTTTATCACAAGATAAATAAATTTGGAATGATAATACAAAGCCACCTCCTTCTTGCATGCAACATTCATGCACAACACTTTCTCCTTGCATGAGAGTGGCACACCCTTGTTGTTGACACCTCCTCCTACACCTTACTCTTCCCTTTACCATATATATTAGGTATTCAGATCAATTAATCCAATTAAACTTCTGAAATTTCAAAACCTAAGAGAAAGAAAACACTTAGAACTCACAAAAAGAAATAAAAGAAGAGAGAAGTGAAGAAGAAGAACTAGGCTAAGGATTTCCACCATCAAGCTAGGAGCTAAGAACTTAGATTTCTTGGAGGAAGCCTTTCAATCATCTCAGTAGGTATAATCTCTAAACACAGTAGGATCAAGTTCTGTAATTGTAAAATTTAGAAATCGAATATCGTATTTTAGGTAAAACTTAGCTTTGTAGCAATTTTATATTATTCAGAGAAAAATTAACTTAACCAAACAATGCTTAAATATTGTATGTTGGACCTAAAACAAACCCTAGAAGCACGAACCAAGGGGATCGGATTTGGGTCGGCAAGATATAAGAGAATTCCGGCGTTGCCAGATTTTTTTTGGACTTTGGGGTTTTGGGTTTTTGGGTAGGTCTCTGTATCATTGTTAGGATATTTTGGTATTGTTTAAAATAATTAATTTAACTGTATATAAAATCTGGGAACTACTATAGGAAAAGAGATCAAAGTTCTAAAATACGACATGGTAAATTCGTAACGCGTTCTGTTTTCTGTTACGAAACAGCGTTGAGTTAAATTCCAGTTAAAATGAGTGTTAGATCGTTTGCAATAGTCGTACGTATTGTAATTAGAACGTACAACTTGTGTTTTCATGATTTTGCCGTATCGGAGTTACCCGTTTCCTTATACAAGTAAATTTCAATGTTAGATTCAAATACGGGAACTTCGGAGGCCGCAAGGAATGGAAAAGGATTGGCGATTTCTGAGTAGTTTACGACGTATTCCGGTGAGTAGACTAAATATCTACTGGGGGATCTTGTAAAGATGGCGTAATACGCCCGTAGTTAGGTTTAAATACAAGTTTTGCTTTTGTATATTAAATTTATCATATGCATTCTTAAATCTATATATACTTCCATGATTAATACTTGTTAGAACACTGCATCATTATCGACGAGTTATTCTGCACATGCACATATCTATATGTTACACTACACCTCGTCGATATTAACATGTACTTCACACTTAGAAATTATTCTGTTAAAAATGATTCTTATCATACTTTAAGTATCAATAGTCGTTGTAATTAGCATATATGGCATCATATTTCGTTTTCAAGTATTAGTAGTTGATATAAAAGGCATTTGTATTATTGAGGATTTATGGTTTTAAGTTTTCATATACTATTACGAAAAATCAGTGATTTTCATGATTATGTGTCACGTCCACCATGATATGTCGTTTTTATGATTTGGTTTTATTCCGGACCGAGTTGGGGGTCGTACTGTTACAGATTTACAATTTTATCCAGACTGAGTTGGTGGGGATACAGTTGGATAAATGGTGGACCCGGTCGAGACCCAGGGGTAGGAAAGCCGCACCTAACGAGGATACTCGATTCTGGAGACAGTTATGAACACGGCGGATATCTAGATGATATCGACCGGTGTTATTGATTAAAGGATCGTTCGAGGAATGATGCCTGATGAAACACCGAAGATTTGTGTCGATGATTAGACACAGAAAAATGAACATGATTTAGAAAACAATTGATGAGATTTCGGTTTTGATTCATACATGGAGTATTACATATTCATTCCTCCATCTGTTATCATGCATCGCATTCACTATTGTTGAAATCTGTTCTAGTTCGTCATATTTACATTATCAGCCGTTATATGTTAGTTATATTCACTGAGTTGGCAACTCACCCCCGTTGTGCCACAGTTCCTTGCATGGGTAGAGTGGACGGTTAGCCGCGGTGCAGATCCGCTTATCATCTTTTATCGTATCTTTTACTAGGTGGGTTACATATATAGTAACCTTCTCTTTTGGTATTGTATATTGAATCTAGAGTATCTCCATCAGACCCTGTATAATGACTTAGAACGAGATATGGTTATATGTATATTATTTCGACAGATGAGATCATTTAGTGGTATTAAATGATATTTCTTTTATTTATGTCTGAGATTCTTCTTTGATATCGTATTATGAGTATGTATTGATTTCCATTGTTAGTATCGTTGCTCCCAACTAGGGATGCAACCAAATTAAACACTTTATAACCGTTTTTTATAACTGCAATAGGAAATTACTGTTAAGATCTTAAATACTTACAATCTGTGATTTTTACTTAAACAAATTAAATTTTTCCTAAAATTCTGCAAAAAGAGTTTTTGATCTTGGATTTTGGCTTACTCAGGTTATGTAGTTATCTTTAAATATTATACAATCTAAGTGTCGGTCACATCCAAACTTTGGGTCGTGACACAAATCCTTTCCTATACCCTGAAAAGTATATCGTGTGCGGAAAACAGTAAGGCGGATGCATAGGCCAAATTGACTAAGGAATTGGTTGATGAAGACCTCGATGACGTGAGGATCATTGTGCAAAGCTGCAGAGTTCTCGCGCCAACGGATATATCTTCGAAAGATCTGATAGACCCATCCAAAAGAAAAGAAATGACCTAACAAGTAGCCTTTAAAATAGAGGACGAAGATAAGGTCAAGGACTGGAGGGAAGTCTTCATAGACTACTTTATGTCCCAACGAACGCCCGAAAATGCGTCGTTTAGACATTAGCTCATGAAACAAGAATTGTCTTTCACCTTCGTCAATGATACTCTATATAAGAGATCGTTCGACTGTCTATGGCTAAGATGTCTGGGTTGGAGGAAGTAAAGAAAGTCGTCCAAGAAATTCATGACGGACTCTGTGGTTCTCATCAAATTGGGCCAAAGATGAAGCCGAAGATAAAAAGAATAGGTTACTATTAGCCCATGATAATCCAGGATCGTCTCGAATATGCAAAGCAGTGTCACTCGTGCCAAATTCATGGGGACTTCATCCATCAACATCCAAATCTGCTACACCCGACAGTGGCTAGCTGGCCATTCGAAATTTGGGAACCGACATAATTGACCCTAACGAACTGGTATCATCCAAAGGACATCAGTTCATATTAGCAACAACTGACTATTTCTCTAAATGGGCAGAAACGGTACCACTGAGGGAGGTGAAGACCGAGAATATCCTCCACTTCTTCAAAACCTATGTCATCTATCGGTTCGGCACTCCGCGACGGATAATCTCGAATAATGGGCTAGCTTATAAAAGTCATAAAATCAGCCGCTTCGCACAGTAGCATAAAATAGATCGGAGATACTCTTCAGTCTATAATTCTCGAGCCAACGATATAGCTGAAACTTTCAACAAGGCCTTGCCAAAGATTATAAAAAAACGGTGTCTAAAAACAAAAAGGACTGGCATGAAAGGCTACATGAGGCTCTCCGGGCGTACCGAACAATGTTCAATGCGGCCATGAATACAACACCATACACATTGGTGTTCGGCACGGAGGCAGTGCTCCCATTAGAAATAAAACTCTCCTCTCTACGCATAGCGGTTCGATACGAGCTGACAGATGAAGAAAATTCTCATCTTAGGGTTTGAGGAGCTCGACGCCCTCGACGAAACTCACCTTGTAGCACAGCAAATTCTGGAGGCTTATAAGGAAAGGATGACACGGTTATGCGAAAAACTGACCAGGCTAAGAACATTCCGCCAAGGCGAACTCGTGCTAGTCGTCAAAAGACCAATGATCCCCAATTGTGCAAAACGGGGGAAGTTCGAGCTGAACTATGAAGGCCGTACATCATAGACAAAGTCTACCAAAGTGGAGCCTTCCTGCTCTTGGATATGCTTGGCGAACGACCCTTCCGGCCAATAAACGGTCGATTCCTAAAGAAATACTACGCTTGATGAGTCATGACTTAGGTCAATGATAGATGACGATACTTGTGTCTGCTCGCTATCTTCCTGAGTCAGAACCCTGAGAGTAGTACCCAAAAAATCTCCGTCGCCTCGAAATATGGCGGTAATGGACTGAAACGTCCTTAAACTAATACTGGATCGAAATGTTCTTAAACTAATATTGGACCGAAAAGTCCCTAAACTAATAAAGGACCGAAATGTCCTTAAACTAATACTGGACCGAAACGTCCCTAAACTAATAATGGACCGAAACGTTTTTAAACTAATACAGGACCAAAACGTCCTTAAACTGATATTCGCCCCGAACTACGGCGATATTGGACCGAAACGTTCCTAAACAAATGCGTTCCCCCAAACACGGGAATAACGGACCGAAAAGTCCCTAAACTAATAATGGACCGTAACGTCCCTAAACTAGCATTTCGCCCCAAAATACGATGATATGTTCTCTTGAGATCCTCATTGGGATTGAAGACCCAAAGACGAAGATTGCAACTCAAGTCCTATTGGCTACACAGCTACTCCAGCAATAAAGTCACCTTCAAATCCCACCGGCAAACAGATGGGTCGCCTGCTACGAAACTACTTTTGAGAGTTTCATCGTGCTAAAAAAAATTGGTATGTCCATAAGAAAAATGGGTACGAATGAAAACCCAAAAGGGTGCCGTGAGTAAAAACAGCAGGACTGCCAATGAGCTAGTGAAACCCGAAAGGTCGCGAACTCGTTAAAAAAATGGTATGTCTACAAGCACAATGAGCACAGATGAAACCCGAAAAGGCACTGTAAGTAAAAACAGCAGGACTACCTGAGAGCTTATGAAAACCCGAAAGGGTGCAATCTCGAGAAAATAGAAAATATACACTTGGAGAGTCCTTTCGACCTCGCGAGGAGAAAATACCTGCGTGAGATCCTTACGACTCACAAACGAGCAACACACTTAGGAGTCTCCACGATTCCTAAGGAGAAATTACACTTGGGAGATTCTCATGACTCGTAAGGAGAATTCCCCCTATAAGACCCTTACGGCTCATAGGATTCAAAAGAATTAGGTTACTTGGATCTAAACTCGTTCTTAAGCCGTCATGTTCCCCTAATGTTGCGCTACAGGCTGTCTAATATTGACCCTTGTATACAATCCATGGGCATAAATAAATATTCTCCCACCAAGTTCCACCAATGGCGAGAAATGTCCCCATATGGTGAGCGACACTTGTAAGTCCTCTCGACTCTCGACTTACAAGGAGAAAATACTATTGTAAGATCCTTATGAATTACGAGAGAAAACGCACTTAGGAATCATCATGACTCCTAATAAGAAAATACACTCACGAGATCCTCCCGACTCGTAGGGAGAAATACCTATGAGACCCTTACGGATCATAAAGTCAAAAAGTATTAGTCGACAGGATCATAACCCTATTTGCTAAGCTATCTTTGTTCAAATCGACAAAAGCAAATGATGATTCGCTCCTGGCAATATCCCAGTTGTAGCGACGCTGATGCCTAAATAGGTATCAACTTTCAAGTGCTCTCAAGGCAAATGATGATTCGCTCCTGGCAATATCCCAATGGTAGCGATGCTGATGCCAAGATTGGTATCAGATTTCAAATCCCAAAAAACGCCGAAATGGTAGGGCAACTCGCAATAAAAAGCAGTGAGTAAAAACAAAAACAGCCGAAATGATTGGGCATCATGATAAAAAGCTGAAATGATTGGGCAATTGTGACTTTCGCGACATAAAAGCTGAAAAGATAAAGCATCACGAAAAGAAATTAAAAAAATAAAAAAAATGAAAATGAAACTTTTTTCTTCTGCAAGTAGGTCCATATTGACTCATGTATACGATCCATGAGCACAAATAAAAGAAAGGGAACCATATTTTCCCACCACGCTTCGTCAAAAGGAGCTCCAAGTCTTGACGGTACATATACACCTAGAGATTATGCCGGCGTTCCTTCTCATTCCAGTAAGATGCAGATGCAACGTCATCATAAAAAAAGGACCCAAGGGTCAAAGCAAAAATTGAGTAATGGTAAAATCCTACCCCCAAGTCTCAACGGTATTTATACAACCTAGAGACTATCCTGGCATTCCTTCTCATTTCAGCAGGATGCAGATGCAACTATCAAATGAAAATTGGAACAATGGCACATTCCTAGCTCCGGACTTCAATTGCAATACATACAACATGGAGGTCCTACAGATGTCTACCCTATTTCAGCAAAGAATCAGGGCGACATCATCAAAGAAAAAACGAAGTGACGGCATACTCCTAACTTCGGGTCTTGACGGCAGTACATATAAAGCCTAAAGACCGTTGGAGATCATCTCACCCCAGAAGGATACGGTTATGACTCATCGGGGCTCCAAATTGAGCTTAACCTCAAGTAAAAAGCGCTACGACAAATACCTAACGCTTGTTCTTCTGACTCTAATACAAATACTCCAACCTAAGAAAATTACTTGAAGACGTCTTGTCCAGCCTCAGAAGGGATCAGAGACAAGACAGTCGCGGGGCTACTCGAACAGCAGTTTAAAGACTACATATCAAGGAATACATCAGTCAACGTGACGGTACCATAGACTAAAACCCTAGTACCACAAACCTAATGGACCTCTGTCATAAAAGAATGAGGGTTATTTACTTACAACGTTAGGACAAGTTTGCCTGTAAACTCAAGAGAGGTAAACTAAAAACACTCCGAAATGAGTACATAAACTAGAGACTCCGAAATGAGTGAATAAACTACAAACTCTGAAATGAGTGAATAAACTATAAACTCCGAAATGAGTACATAAATTAGAAACTCCAAAATGAGTGAATAAACTATAAACTCCGAAATGAGTACATAAACTATTTCACACCAGATCAAGACATCAAGAAATAGAAAGGTGCAACTCATGGATCTCAGGGGTCAGAACTACATTTCTTAAGAATTGAGATCTGAGTAAACAATAGATGACGATGCTTGTGTCCGCTCGGTATCTTCTCAGATCGAAATTCTAAAAGCTGCGTATAACATGCCAGCCCGAAACCAGCCGTATGCTATGCAAGGAAGTAGGGAGAGCATTTGATTCACATCTATTTAAGCGCTCACTTACAAATACATGCGTACTTGAATAGAAATAGCGTTGAAAGCATGCTGATTTATATACGCATGTGGAGGGCTAGCGCATAACACGAGCATATCAGTGGCATTCGCACTTAAAAAAATGGTGAAGTGCACGTTCACACATGCAGGTTGTATATATGTTTAAACAATACAATCAGAGGAAGAACATATATTAGAAACGAAGCATTCAGTAGTCAACAATAAAGGGAATGCATTTAAATAAATATTTTATTCTACAGGAAAGAGATCACCAAACACATGATAAAAAATACAAGGGTTTACAAAACTATAAATAAAGTTTTCTAAAGCCCTCTCAGCCTTCTCCACCATGTCGAAGCGGTGATTTTGAGGAGTTACTCCCTATCGGTCAGCGCCGTGCCCATCAGCGAAAGCAGACATGATGGCCCGCTAAGCCCGTATCTGGCTTAGCAACTGAACAGAGCGATCCCTCAGAGGCTGGGTAATCAAATGTGCCTCATGAAAGCACTTGATCTTGTCTTCCGCTGTATCGAGCAGCGCCGGAGTCATTTCTGCTGGATGAGGAGGAATGTCAGCAAGCACGGAGAGGAAGATCATCCGGAGCCAAATGGAGCCGTTGGGAAGAGGAGATCTTCTACGAGTCAAGAGCTCGTACATCACCGTGTCACATTGGTCATGTAGGGTTCCTAGGCACACACTAGAGGTCTCACAAGGCATCAACCATGCCAAATTCAAATTTTTTCATGTGCCTACAAACCCTAATACGGATCGTTAACTAGAGTTTAGGCGAAACAAGATGCAAGTAAACAACTTTATTCTAAAGTGAATGGAAATACAACCTTTGTAGATCCGGTCCTCCACTTCCTTAGCTCCGTGATGATGTCCCTCCGCTGCGATCATCGGATCCCGGACTCTTGCGGTGGGTTCATCGAAGAAATGATCGGGCTAGGTCGATGACTTCGATGCCGAAGATGATCTACGTCGAGGCGACTCTAACTCGAGCTCCAACATCACCAAGTCATGAAACTTGTGAAGAAAACACCCTATACTACATGGCAAGTAGTAGAGGATGAAGAAATAGGAAGTGGGTTCACTTTGGATTTGGATTTCTCACTTGGATTCATCACTTGAAATTTTGTAGCAAAGCTTTTCTTACTTCTCTTCATGAAGAAGATGAAGAAGAATAGAATAGAATGAATTATTTTAATTAGAAAATTCTAGTGATGGTTATCATAATGCAACCATGGTTAAGTGTAGAGAATAAACTAGGGTTAGGTGAATGGTTAGGTTAGGCAAAAGAAACAAAAATGGTTGAACATTTCAAAGCTTCATGAAGCTTCAAAGTAAAGACAAAGCAAGCCACCATTTCATTTTCCTTTGCCAAAAAGAATAAAGAGAATAAATAAATAAGTAAATCAAAACCCTAACCATTAACATAACCATGGTTTAATCATACACACCCAAGTTTGCATGTATCATCAAACATGATACAAACTAGTGCACAAAACTATATCATATATACAATGTGCACATCAAGTGAGAAAATCCATCTTAAGTGAACAAATACTAGTTAATGTAAAGTAATATGTCAAATATATAATTATACATTAAATCATTAAATCAACACTTGATTTAACGATCCGGTCATATCGCATATGACCGACTAATATCCAATGTATCGACTTATCGAATCAATCCTCGATTCGATAACTAGGTTATATCGCATACAACCAATCGATACATTCATCGCGAGAATAGAATACGGTATCACATACACGCATTATTCTCGGTCCCGCACATATCTCATATGCGCTCCTATTTCGTTTCGCTTGAGCCAGGAAACCTCTGTGTAGGACTCTAAAGACTTGTCAATACGCCGGCAGCAGGTGATGATCATATCAAACACCCACAAGCCGCAAGCGGTCTGCTAAACGTAACGGCCATCCGGGTATTGAGCGATCAGAAGATCATCGAGCAAGCCCTCTCACACTCCTGTGAATCCAACCAGTAACACTTACCGTACAGTCCGGTCTCGTCGTCTGATATGTCGCATATCTCGCCTAGGGGTGGTAAACGTCAGACCCCAGTAGCTCGATAAGTCGTGTCGATATGAGGTCTATAACAGTTCGAGAAACTACAGGTAACACTTACTAGTAAATCTCAGCAACCCTGGCCAGGGATTTCCGGTTATAGCCAATCGAACACAGCGCAACATCAACTCCCTATACCGGGAGAGACAAATCCCCTCCTATCGCTCATTGCCTCCATGTGATTCGGGACTGTACCCAAAAACCACCGTTTTGCACGCCCTCTTGGACGTGGTAAGGTGGAAATCAAAGCACAGTGGGAATCACACAAGACTCTATGACGATCTCGGGTCAACAGACTACTCTGTACCAGTGTCACCAGAGAACTGCCATCTGACGTAAGGTATAATACCATCTGGGAGTTCTCGGCGAGTCCATACAGTGTACCCAGTCTCCACTGAGCACCCGTATATCATCTCTGATGTCAAACACCAATGGATATGGGATCATCCATCATCCATCTGTATGGGTCGAGAAGGTATACGCTAGTCTACTCTGGTATATCGATGCCCTGTCTCGATACACCCACGACTAGGGACCTTGAAGGATGTACTTATGGACTACCATGTCCCCACTAGTATGATCCGCATCATAGTCCAGGTAGTCAAGTACACATCCTAAAGGCTTTACCAACATGGAACAGAGAGACAATCAGTGTACATGTTAAGGTAAAGTGCAACCAGATAGCATACTATCATGTCGAGCAAGAAAGTCCTCCCTATATATGTCCAAGCATCCACTACAATATACATCCTATGTATAGTAATGGCCTCTAGGGCATACATATAACTAGCAGGTCATCCGTGAGAACGGGATTCACCAATCATGTAGCAAAACGGGGAACAATTCTCTCGATAGGCACCTCCAATGGTTGCCGGTGAGTATGTAGACGATTGCAAGCCATGACTCTTGATCTGTTCAAAATGGTTCTTTCCTTATGAAGAAGAAGAAGAATATTGCTTCAGAATATAAAGAGAAACATGTAAGTCTAGGCACAGAAAATATTGTGCATGGTGGAACTATTTCCAAGCTCTGACAAAAAGAAGACATTGAAAAAGAAATAGTTGACTCATGAAAAGCAAAGCAAGAAGGTGAAACGATTCCCTCGTATCCTATAGCAGTGCCTCACGTGCTTGACACGTGAGCGCCGACATTAGTTTTTATATATAACAGCATCTCATGTGAAGCACATATGATTGTTGGCGTAAAAAAAGGAGGACTTTGTCATTCATGCTTCAAAGAAATTTATACATTGGTAATAAGGATAATAAAAAAGAGAAAGAAACAAACATCATCAAAATTTCTACAATGGGAAAACGATAAATTCTGGACAGGGATTCTCAAACTTAAAGGCAAGCTTGAGTAAAGCGCTCCTAGCCTCTTTGGTCATCTTCTTATGCATCCTTTCCCGATTACAAGCTTCGAGATCCCCGATGATATCTTCTATCCTCTGGTACGCGGATAGTATCACTTTCTATTAGAAAACGCTGTGTAAAACAGCGACGAGATCATCTCTCCACATCTTCGAGATCAGGCCCATCAGATATACTGAATGCACCTTGTTTTCAGCGTCATCAAGTGCCTCAAGCGGCATAGCCTCATCAAGCTCAGGAAGCGCTTCCCAGATCGATCTAACGATAATCTTCAAAATGGCAAAATGGTGAGAGAGCAATCGACCATTGTGATCGTCAAAGCGACACATCACTTCATCGCATTGAGCATCAGTGTACTCCTGGCTTTGAAAGCGGCCTTGTATGCGGATGTCTTCGTAGGAAACAATTTTCTCGATGTCATATAGATGACCAGCCATGGTACATGAAAAGAAACCAGGTAACAGATTCAAATATATGAATAAAAAAAGGATTAAAACCCCAAAAATTCTAGAAAAGGAAAAATATCCAGGAATAGTAAAAGGAATAAAATTTCCGAAGTTCTTAAGGTTCAAATCAGAGCTAAGCTCTGCCCAAAAAATGAGATTAAATTCCCCTACAACAGTGGGATTAAATCCCAGAGATCCCCATGTTAGAAAATTCAAGCATTAATTGATGGAATCAAGTCCCAGAAAAATGTCAAGACTGGCAACAGGGTAAAACCCTTAGAAGGAGAATCAAACATTTTCAAGTCTTGGATATAGACATCAATATCCACGACTTATATTTAAAAAATGGGTTTTTTCTTTAGATCTTCAAGAGATCAATATCCACGACTTATATTTAAAAAAAGAAAAATGAATAGTTGACGATAACGAGGGAAATAGTTCTATGAAAATAGCACTGGTCAACAATATGCTCTGTCGAATATGATAATGGATTCAAAATCCAAATATATATATATATATATATATATATATATATATATTTGGATTTTGAATCCATTATCAGATTAAAAAGGGTTAAGAGCTAAGCTCTATTCATAATCCTTACCAAGAAATTTGTCATAGTTTACTCTGTTCAAATGAGGTTCTTGAGGACAGAGATCTAAACTCTGGAACGAGAATTAAATTCTCAGAAAAAGAGTAAGGCTTAAGGAAGAAGTTGATGTGACAGCAGTCATCTAAAGGGCCAAAGGCCCTATTTATAAGACGTTGAGGGAACCGTTCAACTTCCTAGGTGATCCAACGGTGGTAAAAGTCACACCGTTGCTCTCATGCATGAGCCACGTGAGAACAACGGTTGTAGGCATTTATTCCTCTAAAAATTAAACACAATAATAAGACTAAGTTCTGTTAGATCCAATGAGGCAGCGCCTCACGTGCTCCCCACGGGAGCGCCGGCGCTGGCGCCAGTCTTATAGGATTAAATCCTATAGTGGTGCCACACGTGAAGTTCACGTGAGCGCCAATGTGCAAAGCACAGGAGCGCCTGTCATATATAAGATTTAAATTCTTAAGTAGCGCCCACGTGCATAACACGTGAGCGCCAGCGCCCAAACTAAAGCAGGTAGAATTAAATTCTACATGAGGATTATTTCCTAAAACTTGGGATATTCTCTATTGAACAGAGTCGTTGGATCAAAAATCCAATGGTGATGATAAATCATCAAATGATAGAATTAAATTCTATTAGGAGAAAATATCTCCGTAATCTTTCTAAGTGAGAAAGATATTCTCGGTTGGATAAAAAATCCAATGAAAGAATTGAATTCTATTTTTGGAATATATTTCCCCAATTTTTCTAAACAAAGAAAGATTGTTCTCTGTAAAACAGAGAGCCGTTAGATTAAAATCGAATGGTGATTAAAAATCACCGTTTGACAAAATTAAATTCAGTATATGGGAAAATATTTCCTTAATCTTGTTAGAAATAAGAAAACATATTCTGTAAAACAGAAATCACTGGATCAAAGATCCAACGGTAGATAAAATTCCCCAAATAATCTTTGAGACCAATAAAATCAATTGGAATCTCTCAATGAGATATTTTCGCAAAACTAATCAACAATTTGCCTTGCCTATAAAAAGGACCTGAGACTTCAAGTCTCACGGAGAGACGCAAAAAAGGAGGAACCCCCCCATAAGCTTCTGCAAACAAATGATAGAGTGAGAATTCAATTCTCTTTCAAAAAAGATCCACTTGTTCTTTCAAACCCTAGGTAAAGAAAAAATAGTGATAAAATATATCTCTTTTACCTAGCATAAAGAAAATAAGGGTTCAACTCTTCATGAAAAGAACTTAGTTCTTCCTCTGATATGAGATTTGCAAAGCAAATTTCCCCACAAGTTGAGAATTTAATTCTCATTAGGGAGATTTTGTTCTTCAAGCTCAAAATATGAGGAAAGAACCAGATTAAAAAAAAAAGAGAAAAGAGAACTTATGGTTCAAGGAATTTAATTCCTCTACAAGAAGGGTTTAACCCTATAAAAGGAACTTAGTATAAAAAGAAACTTAGTTCTCCAATAAAAAAAAGAAAAGATAAAAGATTCCAGATCTTCAAAAACAAAGATCTTGGCGATCATTAATGGCCAAAATGCCGTTAACAGAGATTCAATCTCTAAAAAGAAAAGGATATTAGCGTCTCACTTGAAACATACGTGAATGCCCAAAAATTTCCCCAAATAAAGGACTCAGTGCCTCACGTGCTTCCCACGTGGGCGCTCAAAATGGAAGGTCAGCGCCTCACGTGAAATACACGTGAGCGCTGAGTAAAAGTGCTCAGCACTTCATATTCAGTCAAAACGGCTGAGTGTTTAGCACTGATTGGGCAACGCCCACGTCCTAGCGCCGCATGTGCTCCTCACATGAGCGCTATATCAAGTGCTTAGCACTTCATATTCAGTCAAAATAAGAAAGTACTTAGCACTGATTTGGCAGTGCCCATATCTCAGCGCCTCACGTGATACACACGTGAGCACCATACAAAAGTGCTTAGCACTATATATTCAGTTAAAATGACTCAAGTGCTTAACACTGATTGGGCAGCGCCCATGACTGAGTGCCCGCATGATACACATGTGAGCGCTAGAGCTCTAAATAAATGCTTAGTACTTCTGCATAAAGGAAAAGGCTGAGCAAACAGAACCACTAATAAATGCTTAGCACTTTTAAATAAAAAACTGAGCAGGCCAAGCCCAAATTGGCTAAAAGTCTCTCTGAAAGTTTCTTGCAGTTAAGCCTAAATGCTCTGTTGTATAATCTCAACAAAAATTTGATCCCTGAGATATTTCTAAATTGATCTTAGTCTCAAATAAAGCTAACTTATCTTTAGTTAAAAATAAATTGAGCTCAAATGCTCATATATTTAAGTAGATCTTAATCTCAAACTAGATTAACGATCCTTAAATAAAACAAAATATTTTAGAACTAAAGGAAAATATAACCTAAGTTCAAAACCCCAAATCTAAACATATATGGATTTGGACTAATCCGTGTCCTATGGGCGATGACATAAACTAGTCTCCGTATAGAATCCACGGGAAACCCTAACAAAAAAAATAACACACGACATGAAGTGAACTACCGGAGAAGGAGAAAGTGGTTATCGCAACGTGATAGCGTAATTAACTGCAAGGGCTTGCGCCTGCAGGGAAGAGCGTCCTCACAATCAAAAACCCCTCACAAATGAGGGAGAATCTGATGAAGTCTGCTACAACGGTCGCATCTATCCAAACCTCCGATATACGGTTCCATAAATCAACTTGGTATCTTCAGAAAGGTAGATGGATATGTCCAAATAGCATCTACCCCCAAATTTAGGCAAGAAGATCAATCCCAGTTCGTCCCTGTTTTCGGAGGCAAACAATACATATCAAAATATGCATATGTAAATTACTAAATCAATACCTGATTTAATAATCCGGCTTAATCCTAAGCCGGCTAGTATAATCAACCATCCGATCGAAAGCTCGGATAATACTAGAATATACATATAGAAATATGTATAAGTAAATTATTAAATTAATAACTGATTTAATAATCTGGATTAATCCTAAGCCGGCTAGTATTATCATTCGATCGGAACACTGCACGTATCAAAATACGGTCACTGCATCATTCACCTGAACCAGGAAAACCCTCTGTGTGAGACTCTAAAGACTCGACAGTACTCTGGCAGTGGGTTTAACCACAAGCACATCAGCGACACTAGTTGTACGTAACGGCTACCCAGATACCTATCGAAAAGGAAGGCCGACGAGCAAGCTCATCTGAATCTTTACTGAGCCTATCCGTGACAATTTCCGTACAATCCGGTCTCTTCGTCTAAGAATATCGCATACCGGGTCTGAGGGTGGTAAACGCCACACCCTTAATAACCTGATAAGTCGTGTCGATTCGGCTCTGGACCGATCCGAGAAACTACTGATCTAACCATCAGTAAATTTCAACTGCTTTAGCCAAGGTCTTATGGTTTTTCCCAACCAGACACAGTGCGATATCGACTCCCAATACCGGGAGAGATGAATCCCTGACAATCACTCACTGCCTTCATGTGGTTCAGGACTGTACCCAACCAAAACCTGTTTCCACGCCTCCGTAGAGCCATGGTATGGTAGTGATCAAAGTTTAGTGGGAACTCACACAAGACAAATGATGATCTTAGGTTTAAAGACTAACCTGGACTCATGTTACCTGAGAATCGCTATCTGACGATAGGTATAATACCATCTAGAGGTTCTCGGTCTGTCCAGTGTACTCACCCCAGTGAGCACCTGTATACAATCTTAGGTGATCACACCAATGGCTGTGGGACAAACCACCGTCTCTCGTCGGGGTCTAGAAACGTATACACAAGTTTACTCTGAATATCGATATCCGATCTTGATACTCCTGCTACTTAGGACCTTTAAGGATGTGCTTATGTACTACCCATCTCCCACAAGTATGATCGCTATCATAAAGCTAGTATTCAAGCAAAATCCTACGGGTTTTATCAACATGTATCAGCCATATATGATATCGAGTATAACATATGCACATGTTAAGATAAATGCAAACTAAAATAATATACTACTGTAACGAGAATTTATCAACATGTATAAGAAATACAAAGCAGTATGAAAAAACAAATACAAATGTTAAGATAATGACAACTCAAATAGTATACTATATATTGAGCAAGACTATTATGTACACACATATCCCCAGCATCCTATACGATACAGGCCTCTAGGGCATACATATCCAATACATACATATCCCTAGAATCCTATACAATACAGGCATCTAGGGAATACATGTTGTTTACCGTCGAAAATAGAGATGAACTGGGATTGAACGTCTTGCCTGAATTTAGGGGCAGATGCTATTTGGACATATCCATCCACCTCTCTGAAGATACCAAGTTGATTTATGGTACCATAAATTGAAGGTTTGGATAAATGCGACCGTTGTAACAGACTTCATCAGATTCCCCATCATTTGTGAGGGGTTTTTAATTATGGAGACGCTCTTCACTGCAGACGCAAGCCCCTAAAGTTAATTACGTTACCGCATTGCGATAACCACTTTCTCCTGCTCCAGTGGTTCACTTCGTGCCATGTTGTGTTTGTTTTATTTTGGGTTGCCCATGGATTGTATATGGAGACTAATTTATGTCGTCGCCCGTAGGGCGTGGATTAGTCCAAATCCGTATATTTTAGATTTGGGTTTAGGTCAAGAATTTGCTTGACGAGGTCCACATTTGTGAGATCCATCGGTTCATATAAAACTTGGGTTCGATCTAAGAATCGTTAGTCATATTTGAGACTAAGATCAACTTAAAAACAAATGAGCATATGGGCTCAATTATTTTAGTTAAAGGACAACACGGTCCAACATCACCGTGTTTGGGGCGACGCGCTAGTTTAGGGACATTTTGGTCCAACAATCCCATTTTGGGGACGAATATTAGTGTAAGGACATTTTGGTCCAACATTCCCATTTTAGGGACAAATTTTAGTTTAAGGACATTTCGGTCCAACATTCCAATTTTGGGGACGAATGTTAGTTTAAGGACATTTCGGTCCATCATTTATCTTGCGCGCATGTGTTTTTGTTACGTGGCGATATGAACGATGGCGACATGTGTAGGGTTCCTAGGCACACTAATGAGGTCTCACAAGGCATCAACCATGCCAATTTCAAATTTTACAAGTGCCGAGAAACCCTAATACGGATCGTTAACTAGAATTTTAGGCGAAACATGCAACTAGTTAACAACTTAACTAAGGGAACGGAAATACAACCTTTGTAGATCCGGTCCTCCACCTCCATAGCTCCATGATGAAGTCTCCTCGCTGCGATCATCGGATCCCGGGCTCTAGCGTCGGTTTCATCGGAGAAATAGGCGGGCTTGGTCGTCGGCTTCGATGCCGAAGATGATCTACGTCGAGGCATCACAAGATCAAGCTCCCACTTCACCAAGTCATGAAACTTGTGAAGAAAACACCCTATACTACTTGGCAAGAGGTAGAGAATGAAGAAATAGGAAGTGGGTTCACTTTGGAATTGGATTTCTCACTTGGAATCAACACTTGATAAATTTCAAGAAAGCTTTTCTTTCTTCATCAAGAAGAAGAAGAAGAAAAGAATGAAAAAAAATGAATTAATTCTAATTGAATAATCAAGTGATGGTTATCATAATGTAACCATGGTAAAGTGTAGAGAATAAACTAGGGTTAGGTGAATGGTTAGGTTTAGTGGTAAAAACAAAATGGAAGACTTTTCAAAGATGCTTTGAAGCTTCAAGAAGCTTTTAGCAAAGAACAAATAAATCCACCATTTTATTTTGCCAAAAATGATTAAATAAATAAACAAATAAATAAATAAAATCAAAACCCTAACCATTACACAACCATGGTTTAATCATACACTTAACCAAGTTAGCATGTATCATCAAACATGATACAATCTTGTGCACAAAAGTATATCACATATACAACTTCTGAAAATTCAAGTGAGAAAATCCATTTAAGTGAACCAATACTAGTTAATGCAAAGTAATATATCAAATATATAATTATGCATTAAATCATTAAATCAATACTTGATTTAACGGTCCGGTCATATCGCATATAACCGACTAATATCCAATGTATCGGCTTATCGAATCAATCCTTGATTCGATAACTAGGTTATATCACATACTACCATTCGATACATTCATCGCGAGAATGGAATATGGTATCACATACACGCATTATTCTCGGTCCCGCACATATCTCATATGCGCTCCTATTTCGTTTCGCTTGAGCCAGGAAACCTCTGTGTAGGACTCTAAAGACTCGTCAATACGCCGGCAGCAGATGATGATCATATCAAACACCCACAAGCCGCAAGCGGTCTGCTAAACGTAACGGCCACCCGGGTATTGAGCGATCAGAAGATCGACGAGCAAGCCCGCTCACACTCCTGTGAATCCAACCAGTAACACTTACCGTACAGTCCGGTCTCGTCGTCTGATATGTCGCATATCTCGCCTAGGGGTGGTAAACGTCAGACCCCAATAGCTCGATAAGTCGTGTCGATTTGAGTTCTATAACAGTTCGAGAAACTACTGGTAACACTTACCAGTAAATCTCAGCAACCCTGGCCAGGGATTTCCGGTTATAGCCAATCGAACACAGCGCAACATCAACTCCCTATACCGGGAGAGACGAATCCCCTCCTATCGCTCATTGCCTCCATGTGATTCGGGACTGTACCCAAAAACCACCGTTTTGCACGCCCTCTTGGACGTGGTAAGGTGGAAATCAAAGCACAGTGGGAATCACACAAGACTCTATGACGATCTCGGGTCAACAGACTACTCTGTACCAGTGTCACCAGAGAACTGCCATCTGACGTAAGGTATAATACCATCTGGGAGTTCTCGGCGAGTCCGTCCAGTGTACCCAGTCTCCACTGAGCACCCGTATATCATCTCTGATGTCAAACACCAATGGATATGGGATCATCCATCGCCCATCTGTATGGGTCGAGAAGGTATACGCTAGTCTACTCTAGTATATCGATGCCCCGTCTCGATACACCCACGACTAGGGACCTTGAAGGATGTACTTATGGACTACCATGTCCCCACTAGTATGATCCGCATCATAGTCCAGGTAGTTAAGTACACATCCTAAGGGCTTTACCAACATGTAACAGAGAGACAATCAATGTACACGTTAAGGTAAAGAATAACCAGATAGCATACTATCATGTCGAGCAAGAAAGTCCTCCCAATATATGTCCCAGCATCCACTACAATATACATCCAATGTACAGTAATGGCCTCTAGGGCATACATATAACTAACAATCTCCCACTTGCACTAGGGCCATCTGATAGCAGTGGTTGTAGTATCTCATACTCAACTATCCCTTAAAAGTCTCTCTTTGGGAAAAGGCCTTTGTGAGTGGATCCGCCGTGTTGTCCTCTGAGTCAACTCTCCTTACCTCGATCACCCTGGAGATCAACCATCTCCATGATCAGGTGACACTGCCTTAGAATATGTCTGGATCACTGATGGGACGGACGTTCCTTGGCATAAGCCACAACTCCATTGTCTCACAATGGTAGGAACGAAGTTCATCTCATGAACTAATATACACCCAGACTGCCTCTTTGGTAGCATCATAAGTAGCGATGTATCCAGCCTTTATCGTCTAGTATGCCACGGTATCTAGCTTGGAACTCTTCCAACATACCGTCCCTTTACTGAGGGTAAAGACAATGCCTGCGACTGATTTTCAGTCGTCCTTATCACTCTGGAACCCTTCCAGTGATTCTCCCCAGGATCGATTGATACCATCTTAGTACAACTAGTGAGAATCCTAACACCCATTTAGATCTATCTCATAGATCCAAAACTCAGGATTTTATAGGTATCAGTTTGATCCTATGTGGAGAATCATAGTGATAAGCGGAGATTGATCGAGCGTAGCATAGGAAACTCCTTCCCTATCAAGAGCATGTCATCCACGTACTCTACGAGGATCACCACCATACTCCCTACTATCTTTTTGTATATACAAGGTTCATCTACCATTTTGATGAAGTCAAACTATTTGACTACTACATCAAAACAGATGTTCCAACTCCGCGATGCCTGCTTTATCCTATAAAGCATCTTGTACACGTTTCCGCTGCTCCCACTGTTTACGAAGCCCTCTGACTGTGTACTTATATACACTCTCTTCTAAAACATCATTTAGAAAAGCAGTCATGACACCCAATCGCCAGATATCGTAGTCATGGTATGTAGCCGTGACAAGTAGGATCCGGATGGACTTAAGCATAGCTACTTAGAAAAGGTTTCAACAAAATCCATACCTGGTCAATGATGCAAACCTTTAACAAGTCTAGCTCTGAAAGTCTCAACTTTTCCAAGTACACCAAGTAATCTTCTCAAGATATACTTGCTCCTGATGGGGATTTAACCCTTCAGATATAGTAACCAAAGTCCATACTTTGTTGGTGTACATGGATTCCATCTCAGATCGCTAAGCATCCAGCCATCCTTACAGAGTCACTACTCTCGATGGCCTGCTCGAAACTAGTTGGGTCATCATCTCATGATGCAATCCTCGCTTCCACTGTCATAGAGAAACAGAAGTATCTCTCAGGTGGGTGAGGAACCCTACTAGATCGGCGGAGAGGCTGAGGTTCGTTGGTATCTATTGAATCCTTTGGTTCTACCAAATCATCTGCTGTAGTTTGCATAGCAGGAACCTTTCCAGTTGTACATAACGGATCTTGCCTCGAGTTTGTCCAGATTTTGCTTTTCAGACATAGGCTGGACAACCCCAAAGCTTAACTAACTTAAGATATGGGCTCTTCCCTTTCTATATCACATATGAAGTGGTAGGCAACTGATTTGATTTGAACCCTATTCAATAGGTATGCAACTTCCCAAGTGCATAACCCCCAAAAAGGAAAAAGGTAACTCAGTAGTACTCATCATAGAGCACACCATATCAAATAGGGTGTATCTGCTCCGCCCCGATATACCATCGTGCTATGGTGTATACGGAGGAGTAATGCTGAGAGAGAATCTCATTCTCCTTTAGAATAGTCCAGGAATTCTATGCACAAGTATTCTCCTCCTTGATCTCATCAAAGGACATAATACTTATACCCGTATTTTGGTTCTCTACTTCTAACTTATATTCTGTGAATATCTCAAAAGGTTCGGACTTGTGTTTCAACAGGAACATATGTCTGAATCTTGAGAGATTATCAGAGAATGTAATGAAATACAAAGAACCAGTCTTGGCATATATAGACAGGGGACCTACATACATCAACATGTATCATCCCAAGAGTTCACTAACTCTTTCTCTGTTTTCAGTAAACAGAGCTATGGTCATCTTATCTCTGTGACATGACTGGCAAGTTTCACAAGATGTAAATTCAAACAGATTTAAATATGCATCTATGTGCAACTTAGCTAGTCGGGTCGCATTGATATGACCTAGTCTACAATACCTCAAGAAGGATCCGTTCATTTCTGAACTCTTCCTCTTGTGTGTGTTCCGTATACTAAGAACTGTTGTTTGATTTAGAACATCAATGCTTTTAGATAACGTGCCTGAACCGATCAACTTTTGATATAGGAAATGTTCAAAACATTATCCAACAATACAAAATTATATCCTTTCTTTACTAATAAAGAGACTGATATGATTTTGTATATCAGGTTCGGTATCTAATAACATTCGTTCAGAATCAATGTATTGGTAATACAGGGTGACAGTGACCAACAGACTTGGCTGCAACACTTTCCCCGTTTTCTGCCTCATGAAACTTATCACCCGTTCTCAGTTCTCTACCTTTCTGTAGCCCTATGTAACATATTACATATCTGGGATCCTGATCCGGTATCAAATACCCAGGACGTAGAGAATAGAGAAACAGTTCTGTATAAAGAACACACCCGAAGATGATGCATCAGCATGCACTCTCTTCGTTTGGGCGGCACGGGAAATCTGGTATTCCCCAATTTCCTGCTCTGTCTTATAACAATTATAAGTTGGAGCGGGACCAACGTTCCCCAGCTCAGTATAATAAGCGGGTTCGGTCAATTCATCCGTATTATTATCTTGATTAAGGCATGATATGGTCACTACCTGGAGAGAGAGAGAAGAAAACACTCAGCGTATGCTCTTGCAAGATCAGATTGGTTATTATTTTATCTAATCAGGATGGCTCCCACTGTTTTTATCAAATCTTCCTTCAAACCCTAAAAGGAAAGACTAGCCGGGATTAATTACATACTACAAGTTCGCCAATCTTTCAGCCAGGCCAGTGTCGGTACTTTGAGGAAGGTCCCCCGTGCTTTCGCACGAACCTAATTAATGTAAACCTCGTTTTCCCAGAGGTGTAACCCCATTGACACCTTTCTAAACACCTATTTGATCGGCTAATTGTAATGTGTAAAACTCTCCCAGGAGTAACTCTTACTCGCAGCGGGTATCGGGATCCAACTATCTCATAGAAGGTATGCAATCTCATTGCAAATTTCAACACTTGAAATTCCCGATAATATTTTTCCCCAAACGATCTATGACCTTGACAAGGTCAACAAACCATAGACCGCAAGTCAAGTTCAACCCGTCATTTCTAGATTGAATCAAACCCACCCTCACGACCCTTGACAAGGTCAACAAGGCCGTACGACTACCCTAACCCAATCTGCATCATATGCATAAGCAGATAAATACTGGTTAGCTACCGCACACTGCGCCTTGACAAGGTCAACAAACGCAGCACGAATACTAAACATGACTTATCTGAAATGACGGAGGGCTACGACAGGTTTTTCTGAAAACCTATTGCGTAATGAACTTGATATCGTTGTAGAATCAAATGATTTTGAAATGGAGTGTTTTTGAGGCTTTTCTAGTTTTGCTAAAGGGGTCACTCCCGGTGAAGGGATCGTCGGCCCTTTCCTCGTCGAATGAGGTGCGGGATATATCATATATATCACTGTGTAAAGCAGAAACTATAGAAGCAATCAAAAGACAAACCGAGGGTTGTAGCATCTGCCAGTTATTGCTAAAGGGGTCACTCCCGGTGAAGGGATCATCGGCCCTTTCCTCATCGAATAAGGTGCAGGATATATCATATATACCGCTGTGCAGAGCAAGAACTGTAGCTACCTGTTTTATTTTGAAATTCAATTCTACAACATCTTTAGGTTTCTTTTGCTTTCATTAATCATATTAATGAAGTCCCATCATTTAAGTACCTAAACATCACAGATAAATACGACGTACACTTATGCCATCCGCATTTGCCTCGATGTCCCCTCGTGCACCGTTAGGTTAGGTAACTAACAGCAGAGCGGGGCAGGGCTAGCGCGGGTGTAAAACATAAGTAACGCCTATATAATATATCATATATACTATATACAGTATTTATCACAGAACATCACATGATCACATCACAGATATCGCAGCAGAAGAATCATATGAAACATTGGATATACTAGGACGTCCGTGTTTTCAATACGAGCCAGTATAAAACACGGATTCCACGGTCGCAATGAATAGCCAAACCCACACCCCTAGACCCCTACGAGAGCGGCAAGCAACCCTACCAATTCTAGAGTTAGGAGACGCGGACTCGACTCCTCGAGTTGGTCTCCCACTGGACTCCAGAACCCGGTTACTTGTGCTCCCCTCCTTAGGTCTATCCTAGTGCGGAAAAGTAAATAATATACAAAAGGTGACATCTTCCGCAACCTGGAAGTGCCCCAATAAAAGAATAATACATACAAGTTTTTACACGAATGAAAATGAAAAACACTCATCTCACATAAAACCCCCCCAGCTATTCAAACACGACGATCCAATATAATATATCCAGCAACACATAACATCACATGTCATCAACGTAAGTAAATATGCCCATCCCAATTGTCGTTGACATATAGCAACGAAACCGGCGATATCACATATTACACTTACGGTCACAGAAAAGAAAGTGTAAAACTACAACAGTTGGAATCCGCAATCTCTTCAGACATCGCATGCCTGACCATATGAATTCCTTAGACATCGCATGCGTAACAATTATAAACCCCGCATTTTAGTCTCATTATCGAAAACTCTTTTCAATATCAAGTCGGGCAATTCAACAAGATTCCCGACATCCTGATCGAATGCTCGTCGCAAACTTCAGTAGACGGCCGCACCCCCGATACCGTCGACGAAGTGCACCAAGGCGGAACACCGCTGCTGCGAGCACCCGAACGGATGCTTTCGGCGACGGGGTTCTCCTACAGTCACTTGGTCGGGGCTATGGAGTGAGACTGTCTATTAAGTTTTACCCGGCGAGTATCCGCGTACGCTACGTGATTGCGACGGACTTTTGATCGCATCAAAATTCCGTGGCAACCGATCAAGTGAGACTAAAGTGCTATGTTTATAACATTCAAATCAGTTATCTCATAACAACTTGTGAATTCCAATTATTGTATCACATTCCGGATAAATAGAAAATGTTAAACTTTCCGATCGAACATTCAAACACCCAAGTTTTCCCGAAACAGCTCAACACATGAAACAAGTTTAAAAACATTCACTTCGTGCCTCAGTACCAACGGTCCAGCCGTAGAAGGGTCAAGCCAACGCCTCACATGTGGCACGCCGTACTGCCCCAAACCCTATGGTTCAAAGGGCAGTTCAAGACGGTCACATAATCGAGTTAAGGTTTGTTGTCTTCTAGAGGGACCATCGCGTTACTTGCACTACTTAGAACGTTATTAAACCACGGAAAGATCCAACACTTGGAAATTTCCCGACAGGGGAAAAAGTGGGTATTTATATCCGGTCGAACTTTTTAACAGTTTCCAAAATATCCGGAAAAACTTAAACGAAGTTAAATTATCCGATCAAATTAACAAGTCCCCAATAAAACCCTAGAATACTCAACACTTGAGTGGAATTAAAATATTCCCATAAAAAATTGCCAAGAAAGGACCTAAGAATAAATATATGAAATTTCAGGGACTAAGTCCAAATTTTGGCCGCGGAACCGCCGCAAAACCCATGGTTTCGTCGCGGTTCCGCGGTCAAATTGTTGACTTAGGGGACCGTACTTCACAGTAATTCTTAGTTATTCCTGCTTAATTTTTTGAGAATTTTTAATTCATAAAATCCACTGTTTGAAAAATTGTACAGAGAGGGTTGAAATCGGGGAATATTAGGTTCGATCGGACTTCTAGCTTCATCTACACATCGCCTAAAGCTCTATCTAGGCTCTGATACCACTGTAGGGTTCCTAGGCACACTAATGAGGTCTCACAAGGCATCAACCATGCCAATTTCAAATTTTACAAGTGCCGAGAAACCCTAATACGGATCGTTAACTAGAATTTTAGGCGAAACATGCAACTAGTTAACAACTTAACTAAGGGAACGGAAATACAACCTTTGTAGATCCGGTCCTCCACCTCCATAGCTCCATGATGAAGTCTCCTCGCTGCGATCATCGGATCCCGGGCTCTAGCGTCGGCTTCATCGGAGAAATGGGCGGGCTTGGTCGTCGGCTTCGATGCCGAAGATGATCTACGTCGAGGCATCACAAGATCAAGCTCCCACTTCACCAAGTCATGAAACCTGTGAAGAAAATACCCTATACTACTTGGCAAGAGGTAGAGGATGAAGAAATAGGAAGTGGGTTCACTTTGGAATTGGATTTCTCACTTGGAATCAACACTTGATAAATTTCAAGAAAGCTTTTCTTTCTTCATCAAGAAGAAGAAGAAGAAAAGAATGAAAAAAAATGAATTAATTCTAATTGAATAATCAAGTGATGGTTATCATAATGTAACCATGGTAAAGTGTAGAGCATAAACCGGGGTTAGGTGAATGGTTAGGTTTAGTGGTAAAAACAAAATGGAAGACTTTTCAAAGATGCTTTGAAGCTTCAAGAAGCTTTTAGCAAAGAACAAATAAATCCACCATTTTATTTTTCCAAAAATGATTAAATAAATAAACAAATAAATAAATAAAATCAAAACCCTAACCATTACACAACCATGGTTTAATCATACACTTAACCAAGTTAGCATGTATCATCAAACATGATACAATCTTGTGCACAAAAGTATATCACATATACAACTTGTGAAAATTCAAGTGAGAAAATCCATTTAAGTGAACCAATACTAGTTAATGCAAAGTAATATATCAAATATATAATTATGCATTAAATCATTAAATCAATACTTGATTTAACGATCCGGTCATATCGCATATAACCGACTAATATCCAATGTATCGTCTTATCGAATCAATCCTTGATTCGATAACTAGGTTATATCACATACTACCATTCGATACATTCATCGCGAGAATGGAATACGGTATCACATACACGCATTATTCTCGGTCCCGCACATATCTCATATGCGCTCCTATTTCGTTTCGCTTGAGCCAGGAAACCTCTGTGTAGGACTCTAAAGACTCGTCAATACGCCGGCAGCAGATGATGATCATATCAAACACCCACAAGCCGCAAGCGGTCTGCTAAACGTAACGGCCACTCGGGTATTGAGCGATCAGAAGATCGACGAGCAAGCCCGCTCACACTCCTGTGAATCCAACCAGTAACACTTACCGTACAGTCCGGTCTCGTCGTCTGATATGTCGCATATCTCGCCTAGGGGTGGTAAACGTCAGACCCCAATAGCTCGATAAGTCGTGTCGATTTGAGTTCTATAACAGTTCGAGAAACTACTGGTAACACTTACCAGTAAATCTCAGCAACCCTGGCCAGGGATTTCCGGTTATAGCCAATCGAATACAGCGCAACATCAACTCCCTATACCGGGAGAGACGAATCCCCTCCTATCGCTCATTGCCTCCATGTGATTCGGGACTGTACCCAAAAACCACCGTTTTGCACGCCCTCTTGGACGTGGTAAGGTGGAAATCAAAGCACAGTGGGAATCACACAAGACTCTATGACGATCTCGGGTCAACAGACTACTCTGTACCAGTGTCACCAGAGAACTGCCATCTGACGTAAGGTATAATACCATCTGGGAGTTCTCAGCGAGTCCGTCCAGTGTACCCAGTCTCCACTGAGCACCCGTATATCATCTCTGATGTCAAACACCAATGGATATGGGATCATCCATCGCCCATCTGTATGGGTCGAGAAGGTATACGCTAGTCTACTCTGGTATATCGATTCCCCGTCTCGATACACCCACGACTAGGGACCTTGAAGGATGTACTTATGGACTACCATGTCCCCACTAGTATGATCCGCATCATAGTCCAGGTAGTCAAGTACACATCCTAAGGGCTTTACCAACATGTAACAGAGAGACAATCAATGTACACGTTAAGGTAAAGAGTAACCAGATAGCATACTATCATGTCGAGCAAGAAAGTCCTCCCTATATATGTCCCAGCATCCACTACAATATACATCCAATGTACAGTAATGGCCTCTAGGGCATACATATAACTAACAACATGGAATGCACCTAATTTAGGGTGCGGTCTGATTTGAGGTGTGCACGTCAATTTGGAAGTGCATCAATGTAGGATGAAAGGACTTGTTGGTTGTCGGGACTCGCCACTTCTCTGAAGACGCTGAGGAATTACGACATATATCAGAGGTGCAGAAAGATGTACCCTTGAACCAAATCCTATATTTGAGGGAAAGAGTCATGGTGGACCTAAGAATCGTTAGTCATATTTGAAACTAAGATTACCTTAGGAGATATGGGATGAATATCATTTTAGATATCATCAATGAGAGATCATTAGTCTTGTTTGAGACTAAGATCAGTTTGGAAACCACGAGCATATGAGCTCGCTTGATTTAAAATCAAAGAGGTTTAACTTCATGAAACTTTAGCCAATTTGGGCTAAGATTGGGTTTCTGTACTATCCAGCTGTGCTAAACACTAAGATATACAGCACTTACGTGTGTTTCACGTGGGGTGCTGAAATAGTGCTAAGCACTAGTCTTTTGTGGCGCTCACGTGGGTTTTACGTGAGGCGCTGAGGTTGTCTTCTTTTGGGCGCTCATGTGTGTTTCACGTGAGGCATTGAGTTTTGGAGCTCATGTGTGTTTCTTGTAAGGCACTACACTAGTGCTAAGCACTAACTTTTCTGTTTTTTGGCGCTCACGTGTGTTTCAGTGATGCGCTCCAATAGTGCTAAGCACTAAATTTTCCCGGTGCTCACGTGTGTTTCACGTGAGGCATTATATAACTTGGTCTTGGATGCTCATGTGCTTTTCACGTGAGGTGCTGAGTTCTTTTGGAGATTTAATCTCTGTTTATGCTTTTAAAGAACTCAAATATCTGTTAATGGTGTTTTGACAATTAACGATCACTAAAATCACTATTTTGAGAATCTTGGATCGGGCTCTTAAAGAACTAAGTTCTTGATTTAAAGGAACTAAGTTTCTGGAGTGTTATGGACTCCATCTTCTTTCTTTTCAATTTTATTCTTCCCTGAATGTTTGATTCTCAAGAACAAGATCTTTCCGATAAGAATTAAATTCTCAACTTATGGGAGACTTGTCTTGTAGATCTCAGATTCGGAGAAAGAACTAAGCTCTTTTAAAAGGGTTAAACACTTAGATGTGATATGATAGGTAAAAGAGATATTTTGATCTTTTCTTTTTTCTTTACCTATGGTTTTGAAGAGGAAGATCTTCTTCGAAGAGAATTAAATTCTTTATTGCCGAAGCTTTTGGAGAGCCTTCTATATTTTTATAGAAACTAATGGAGTGGTCTCCTCTTTTCTTTTTATATCGAGTCTTCCCTCTCTTTTCATCTCTTTGGTCATATTTATAAAAGAAGGAAAAGAATCAATTTGTTGCGAAAATCTCTCATTGAGATTATGATTGATTTCATAATCAATCTAATTGATCTTTTACATCAACCGGTGAATTTTATTCACCTTTAGATTATTAATCCAAAGGGTCTCTATTTAATAGAGAAAATTTCTTGTTTGTTTATCAAGATTAAGAAAATATTTTCCTAAGATAGAATTTTATTCTATCAGATGATCGATGGGTGATTTTATAATCACCGTTGGATTTTTGATCCAAGGGTGCTCTGTTTAACAGAGAAGATCTTTCTAGTTTGAGAAAGATCAAGAAAATAGTTTCCACATAGAATTTAATTCTATCAGATGGTTTAATTGGTGATATTTTATCACCATTGGATTTTAAATCCAATATTTTCTGTTAGAGAAAGATCAGGGAAAATATTTCCCAAATATAATTTAATTCTATCAGATGTGAGCATTTTAAATTGGGGCGCTCACATGCTTTGCATGTGAGCGCTGTCAAAGAATGCGGAAAGAGAACTCACGTGTTTAACACGTGACCCCTAGTGTGGGTTTTGCCTGTTTATTTTCAGCGCTCATATGCTTTGCATATAAGCGCTCACGTGTTTAACACGTGAGGCATGTTTGGCATTTGGTTATTTATGTTCAGCGCTCATATGCTTTGCATATGAGCGCTCGCATATTTAACACGTGAGGTATGTTCGGCATTTTTGTTATTTGCTTTCAGCGCTTATATGCTTTGCATATAAGCGCTCACATGTTTAACATGTGATACCAAACTGTGGGAATTCTTTTCCTCTTTCTTCTCTCCCCCTTTTTATAAGAAAACAAATAGCTCTTAGACAAAAAAATTGGCGGGAACAAATGTCCCCCACTAATTTTCCCACGTAAGTATGTACACGGGTGAAGTAGTGCAGAGTTATGTATGGCCATAGCATTGATAGCTTAGGAGACAAGTTTAAGATCCTTGTAGTCTAAGGCCTTTTTCATCGACATGAGTCATAAGAGTCTCAAGAAGGTTTTTCTCCCTATGAGTCGTGAGTATCTCATAGGCGTGTATTCTCCCTAGAAATCATGAGGATTTCTAAGTTTTCATTACCTTCGTGAGTCGTAAGGATCTCACTCGAGTATTTTCTCCTTACGAGTCATGAGAACCCGATCAGAAATATAAAATATTATTTTTGGAAATTTAATATTAAAATAATATATTTCGCGAAGACTATTCGATTTGCGAATAGGGGTTTTTCGTAAAATGGTATAATTATATACCGATATTTGGAAAATAATTGGAGATTAAAATGATTTATTCATTAAAAAGATATTTATAGGATTTTGGCATTTTTATAAATAATAATATGCAAATTTAAATTAAACTTGATTAGTGCACTACTAATCACGATTAAGCCAAATCCGTATTTTTATATTTTTCCATGGCCAGCGCACCATGTCATGTGCATGATGTTATTCATTTGTGTTTGTGACTTGTGAGTTTTGTGAAAGAAAAAGGGAAAAGAAAAGAAAAGCAAAGAGAGAAAAGAGTTATGAGTGTGAAACAAAATAGTGAATGAAACAAAAGAGATAATTGTGAGAGAGTGAGTGTAGGAGATATTTTGAGAGAGAGAGTGAGGTTAAGAAAGATAGAGACATCTTTGACTTCTTAAAACTTCCTCTTCATTCCATTCTTCTTCCTTATTCATTTCTTCATCCATTTTCTTCATCTCCTTCATCCTTTACTACCTCCATGTATCATCTCATATTCATATCCAAAACCCCATGCTACCTTCATTAAAAAGATGTATAAGTTTATCCTAAACCCTTTGAACCATTCAAGTTTAGATTTTGAGGACTTTAGGCAACTCAAGAATTTTCCTAAGTTGCCAAATGAGGTAATCCCTACACTTTTAGATAAGCTTGTTGAATTCCTAATATCCTAGCTTAGTTTAGAAATTGATTTAGTTAGGTTCTGTGATCTTAGAAATTTCCAAGTTGAGATTTAGTGGAAGACTTGACTTGTAAGTGGTTAGTTGAGATGTAGTGAGTGTTTGCAAGACTCGAGCGATGTTTTTACTGGATAATACCAGATAAAAGAAACCAAAACACGAACTTTGAATTGGCCGATATCGTATTTTGTGAGAATTGTGATGTGATACTGAGATTTGCTATAACCCGGAGACCCTAAAAATTATTTAGCGATTACAGAGAGACGTGCAGGAAACCAGGAACCTACCCTAGAAACCAGATCCCATTCCCTATTGTTCTGGCCGCAGATTTATCGCCTAGGGCCGCAATTTGCGGCCAATTCGAGATGAAATGTGTTGATTCTTGGTCTGTGGCTCCCTTATGTGATATCTAGACTAACCCCATATGCAAAATTGGCTAATTGTACCTGAAGCAAAATCTGGAGGTGTTTTCCTTAATTCATGATTTGTGTTTTCCAATTTCTGAAACTTGGGATTTGGTATTTGAGTTTGGATTCCGTCATTGGATGTTTTTACGTCAACGGACGAGGGTTATTTGGTTGATCTTTCATGCGTAAGCTATAGGTTCTAACCTATGAGCACTTCATGTGCCGTATCGGTTTTCCGGACTTGATTTTAATAGTATTGCGATTGTGTATTGATTGCAGGTACCTTCGCGTGGACTTCCGAGACGACGATGCACATTGACTTCGGTTAAGCGAGGAGTTTAGCAGGTGAGTAGATTTATATCTACGGGGAAAGTCGGATGGATGGCGTATAGCACCCCCGCAACCATTGTTATGGAAGATCGTTTTATAAGTTATAATTTGATAAAGGATATGCTACGAACTTAAAATAACATGATTATAGGATTTAGTAAAAGATGATATGATAAAAGTTGACACTAATGAATATATTGATATATGAGAATATGAAATGAGAATATGAAATGAGAAAGTGAATCATGATAAGTATGAATTGAAAGAGGACAAGTAAGAGTTGATAATGGTAGGATATGAGATCGAGATCGATATGACTTGAGATTAACAAGATATGACGTATATGCAAGATGACATGATATAAGATTGATATAGATGTGTTATGTGATTGATAAGGTATGCCGTACGAGATTATAAATCCGTACCTTTGCTGGTGATTAGGATGATAGATTCCCTACTCTGTTTGTGACAACGTACGATGGATTACCGTACGTGATGCGTTTATCGAATGTTTGATCCGCGCTCATGAATTAAGAATGATGATCGAGGATATTGCGACACTTGATACCATGAGGCGGGATCGTTGACATAAGAGGCTACCTTATTATAGTTCATGTTTATGTTGGATTATTCCTCGTGTGATACCTATCATGTTTCCAGTATTTAATGTTATATGATATCTACTGCTAGTACACCTGCACAATTACCGTTGATGCGCATGTTACACTTACACAGATTTGCCGGCTCACACACATTCATCATCAGAAATTGCTACTCCACTTACAAGTAGAACTGTTGTATCATGATATTATTCTTAACTGTATAGTACATTCATTGTTCTGTACTATCACTTGACATGCTTGCATGATATACTCGATATGCTCATATTACGACTCTTTATTGCATACATCGTACTTTATGGTTATATTCTTGAGATGTTGTTTTCATGAGATCTCTGGATTTGAGAACCGCAGTTATATTTCAAAGGGAATTATGTATTGCTTTAAAACGCGGTTCTCTTGTTATGATATTTCGAGGCATCCACCATGAGTTTTCTCGGTTCTTAGCTATGTGATACCCGATTCGAGAAACTGGATGAGCTGTCTGCGGGTACATGGTGAACCCGGTATGGTACCCCGGGGCAAGAAAGGTATGTAGTGCAGTGGACGATGAGCCTGGCAGAGGGACCACTACCTACCGGTGATTGTATAGAACTCGGCGGATATCCGGTGGATACCGTTTTGGAGTTATGATATGAGATATATATGAGGGCCGATCTGAGTATGCAGCGCCTGAGATGAGATATATATGAGGGCCGATCCGAGTATGCGGCGCCTGAGATATGAGGATTTACGTGTCGATGCTGGACATGGGTTTCATGATATTTCGAGTGTCGGTGTTAGACACTCAGGTTCCATGATTTTGATGTGTCGTTCATGGACACATGTGGTTGATATCCTCATATATATACATGCATATGTTTTTATGATGTTCGAGTGTTGGTGTGGGACACTCAGGTTCTATGATATTGTTTGTGTCGTTGATGGACACGTGGATGATATCCACATCCATAGAGGCATATGATGTCGGATGTTTATTTATATATGTCATTGCATTGACTCGATTGTTGACATATATGCATATGTGGTCACCCTAGATATCATAGTATTACCTTCAGGATATAGAGACCTTGGAAATCATGGTTTTATTCGATTTCTACTTGCTGATGTTTTCTACTCACGAGTTAGCAACTCATCCCCGTTGTGCCACAGTTCTTGCAGATTTGACCGCTTGGGATTAGTTGCGGTATTGATGGCACACAGCTTCATCCAGGGCGCTTTGCTCTGTTAGGTGGGACACATGTTGGATCGTGCCTACTCTCGTACTTTTATATTCCGTTGTATCTAGATAAACTCCATTAGATCAAATCAAATCAGAGACTAGTGTATATTGGTAGAACTAGTCAGACATAGGTTTTGTGCGAGACTTAGAGCGATGGGTTAATAATCGCCTTCTTGAGTTTTGATGTCTGGCTTCTTTTTGTTCTTTCTGGGTTGATTCTTCACCGTTGGGCGTCGTATATAGGCTATTGCGTGGATGTGATTCCGCCAGTTGGCGAAGAGCTAGCTCCCGCTTGGGGATGCCTATATATTGTTGTGTATATGTTTTGGATCAAAATATATAAAGGGGGTGCTGCCCAAATCTTTAAAGACAAAACATGATTCATTATATCATTATTTCAAAACTGCACCCCCACTATTTTCCTCAAAAAGGTTTAGATTTTCTGGGCTTTGGCTTACTTGATTTACGTCATGCCTTTGAACGTTGTGTAATTTAAGTGCCGATCACGCGCTAAATTTTGGGTCGTGACAAAGTTGGTATCAAAGCGTTAGGTTTAACCTTGGTTTGAGTCTGGGTTTGACTATGCGGAGTCTAGGGCGTATATATTTCAGAACATAGGCTTGACCTTACGGAACTTAGACTTGACGGGGGAGGGAGGGGTATTAGACCCGAACTTTCGTTTCATAGGTTGACCTTGATTGATGGAGTAGGTAGCTTGAGTAGAGTGAAGTACCGTACGTATGTTCCGCGACATATTTACGATACGATACTCCACTTAAGAAACCTTAGGATGTACTTATCTTGAGATCTGTGATACTATTCGTTCCTATGATCATATCCATTTGGGATCTGTTGATTTCTTTCCTTCATTTGATCTGTCTTCATCGATACCTGCTGGAGGTTCCTGTCACTATGGTTTGAGCGCAGATTGAGCTGCTGCTAGCGTTGCGGTCAGAGCGAGCTCGTCACGGACGAGGGCTGACCATGTTGTTTCTGGTGACATAGGGACGTGTAGGTATAGTGTTGGTGTTGTGATCTCTCGTTTGAGGCGAGCGGTCGGTTTTGCACCGGATGATCGACCCATTGATAGAGGTTGCCAGATTGAGAGAACTGTTGATGTACAGCCTACCTCAGAGATTGTGATATTGTCTACCATGCAGAGAGATGACCCAAATGTTGCTGAGATTGATGGGGTGTAGTTTCCAAAGTTTATAAGCTGAAACCGCTGGAGCTTTCAGACAGAGATGTGACAGGAGATAGCTAGTCTACCTTGAGTTCAGTGACTGATATGGTTCGTCAGATTTGATGTGCCGATGCAGGTTCAGTTGAGTTGAAGAATTCCAGTTGAAGGATCCTACTTGGATCTAGAGTAGATCAATCAAGAGAGGACGTTGTTCGTTGGATGCTCCGATATGAGATCGATAAGTTGACCAGTTTCAGATAGAAAGACCTCACCCAGATGCATTGTGAGTTGATCGAGAACGGACGAATAAAGTGTATTCCTCCAATGATTTGGACGAGTTCCCGAGGACATGTTCGGCTAGATATCTTCTAAAGAGTGATGAAGATACCGAGTTCGTAATTTCGAGTCCGTATGAAAGACTCCAGATTAACTGTGTCACGGCCTAAAATGGCACGTGACTGGCACTTGAATCATATGAAGTCTATAGGACCCCTTCTAATTCAAGTAAGCCAAAAATCCCAGAAATCTAAACCATTTTAAAGAAAAAGAGAAGAAAACTTATTTTAAAGCAAGTGGTTTTAATAACATAAGGCGAATTATACATTTTTAAAACATCATATCTTTTCCGAAAATTTCGGCAGAGTTTCCTTTGTAAATACTGGCCCGAAAGGGGTACAACATGCATAATATGAATAAAGGCATCCCCAAGCGGGAGCTAGCTCTTCATCAATTGACGGTCACAACCACACAAGTAATATAATAGACAACGTCGAAGGGCGAGGATCAAAACACATCAGGAAACTAAAATCATCAAGAAAACCATAATAATACAAGCGCGACTCTAAGGTCGAAATAATATACAACTGGTCTTCTAAAGTTATCAAATAATACAACCTGGTTGATGGAGTTTACTAGATACAACTGAATAAATAAATTTACAATGGTGGTCACGATACAAGTGAATCCACCTACCAAACCAAGCACCCGAAAAGGAGCAGTGTGCCAGCAAAGCCACAACGAAACCTGTACGGTAAAACCTGCAAGAAACTGTGGCACAACGGGGGTGAGTTGCCAACTCGTGAGTAGAAAACATCACAGAGCAGAAATCGCATGTATGACTCAATCCTAGGTCATACGATCAGTAATATCCTCAAATAATATGGCCTGAAGCATGATAAGGTGGCAAGGGTAAACATCTATACATAAGTGTAATACCATATGCTCGTGCTAGTGCCTTAGGTAACAACATATCATAAATATGATGTATGAATGCATGAAAACAGAATGCATCTAAATGTAGAAACTGTTTTCTTATCTCAGTGAGATTTCTGTATAAAATCGAGTATCATCAATGAAATCATGCAGAAAATCAGTGTCAATCATCGACACAAAATATAAATCTCAAATCTCGATATCTCAGGCTCCGGCTATCCGGACTGGCCTATATCATCAAATCTCAATATCTCAGGCTCCGGCTATCCGGACTGGCATGTATCATCAAATATCAATATCTAGGGCTCCAGCTATCCGGACTGGCCCAAATCCTCAAATAAAAGACCACGTCGGTATCCTCCGGATATCCAACGCGTCATAATAAAACCACCGGTCAGTAGTGCTCCCCTGTCTCAGGCTCAACGCCATCATCTACGACCTTCTCGCCCCGGGATATCGTACCGGGTCCACCATACACCCACAGACGGTTCCTCCTCCTCGAATCGGGTGTATGATATCGCTCAAGAGCCGAGAAAACTCATGGTGGATATATCTCACCATATCATGAGAAAACCACAATCTTATCTTTAAAAATGATAATCAGTTTATAAAATTTTTGCGGTTTCTCTAAATCCAGAAATCTCATGGAAAGCCGAAATCATAAATCACGATATAAGTAAATAATGAATACTGGGCTCCGACAAATCCGGACTGTCCCAAAATGTCATGGCGAATGAACATATAAATAAATATGAAAATCACAGTAATAAATGCAATGTCTAAACTAGCATATGAAAACAATAACATATATGAACTATCAGCTAGTAAGCTATGTCAATGAAGTATTGTTCTCTAAAGTGTATGTGATATAGAAATTACCGATGAAGATGTATATGCGCCGGCAAGCAAGTGTACGTAGAGCATACGCATCATCGGTAATGGTGCTGATGTCCTAACAACAGGTTTCATCATTACTCAAGAAAATACATATAGACATGCAATGCAATGCGAACAGCAGAATGAATGGCAAATGAACAGTAAATGCAGCAATAATATGCAGAACATGAATAATAATGCAACAATAAAGAATCTGCATTACTATATATGTGTCATACCGTTTTGCCAATTAAAATAATACGAATCGTGGTGTTTTGAAAATAGGGCTACGGTGTTTTTAAGAAAAAGTACGTTCTTTGAAATATCCGTAGAATCTCTTGGCCTATCTTTAAAACACTCACGATTCATTGGTTTTGAAATAGGTATGACTCGGGTCTATTCTAACATCTACAAGTAAACTACAGGACTAAACTAACAGGCTAATCGAAAAGGTAAGGAAATCAACCTAAATCTGAGTCGATATATATATATATATATATATATATATATATATATATAATAGCCGGTGATCTCACCTCAATAATATGGTTTTGAAATAGGTATGACTCGGGTCTATTCTAACATCTACAAGTAAACTACAGGACTAAACTAACAGGCTAATCGAAAAGGTAAGGAAATCAACCTAAATCTGAGTCGATATATATATATATATATATATATATATATATATAATAGTCGGTGATCTCACCTCAATAATATCGCGTACGAAATAATATATATATATATATATATATATATATATATATATATATATATATCATATGACATCCTCGAGTCAAGAGTGCGGATCTATCTTCATAAACATAGCTCGTACGGTAAATCCATCGTACGGCTTCCCAAATCTGGGTACGGGTCAAATATCATATTTATCTCATCATTTATCTGGTATCCTTATCATCATATCCTGTATAAGGGGTACTGATCTAAAGTCTAGTACATACTGATACCATCTACAAAATATATATGCGTGTGTATGAAAACACATCGCCTAAACACCCGCTATAATATCATGTCGTATCTCATAATACGAACCATAACACATCACCGATCTCATGGCATCATTCCCAATCACATCGACTTATCTCCAAGTATCATATACTATCCACATCATCCATGTATATGTATACGTATGTATACACACACACACACACACACGCACACATAATCCCATACCTATGTGTGTATATATATACATATCCCCATATACATACAAGAAATAAAATGTATGCGAGTGTGTGTGTGTGTGCTTGTATGCAAATCATAAATCTAGGGTTTCGCGACTAAGAAGCTAAACTAAGTTACTTCTAATTACACTAAACTAACCCATGAACACATAAGCCTATCTAGATAGCCATTAATCTCACAATACACATAATTATATATTATATGTATACGTATTCGTATACTACACTACGAACTACGGGGGTGTTGTAGGGTTCCTATCGACGGCAGCAAAGTTTCGGGAGGTATTGTCCATACCATTTTAAAAAAAATTCCATTAAAAGGAACTCCAAACTAGAATCGATAACTTGAAAATAATACGGAAACGAATGTAAACCATTTACATCTAAGTGAAAAGGAAATACAACTTTTGTAGATCGTTCCTTCACTTCATAAGCTCCTTGTAGTAGTCTCTTCGCTGCGATCTTGTTGCTCCCGGACTCTTGGACGTCTCCATGAGAAGAAGGCAATGGTCTTGCTTGAAGTCTTCGAGGCCGAAGATGATCTACGTCGAGGGGATACGAACTCAAGCTACCACTTCACCAAAGTGGAGCAAACACTCTATACTAAAGTGCCAATCTAGTAGAAGATGGTGAAATAGGAAGTGGGCTCACTTTAGAATTTCTTTTCTCACATTACTTTCTCACTTTTATCAAACCTTAGCAAGCTTTTCTTTTGGAAGAAGAAGATGAAGAAAGAAGAAGATAATGAGCTTAATCCCAAGTGAGATAAGTAGCTATGGATGAGTGGGTATTATATGCTAACTCATATAGAGACATAACCATGGCTAATTATAGCGGTTAGGTTAATAAATATCCTAAGTAAAACAAAATGGGTGGACTTTGTCAAAGCACTCACAAGCTTCTACAAGCTTCATGTTTTGAATAATTATCCACTAATTTTGTATTTACTTTGAATATTAAAACCCCACCATTATAATTAAAATGGTGTATGTCTTGTAAACCCATGTAAAGTGTATCAACAACCATGGCACACACAAATAAATAATGCACATCAATATATATCCCATATATATTACATGTACACACATGTGAGAAAATAATGCTTAAGTGAGCTAATATTAGTTAATGTAAATTAGTATATCATATATACAATTATACACTAAATTATCAAATCAACAATTGATTTAATAATTCGGCTATATCACATATAACCGATTAACACTAAATGTACCAACTTATCGAATCAATACTTGATTAGATAACCCGGTTATATCACATATAACCGACCGATACAAAAGTCGCGAGAAAAGAATACGGTATCACATACACGCATTATTCTCGGTCCCGGACATATCACATATGCGCTCCTATTTCGTTTTGCCTGAGCCAGTAAAACCTCTATGTAAGACTCTAAAGACTCGTCAATACGCCAGCAGTAGGTGATGATCATATCAAGCACCTACAAGCCGTCAGCGGTACTAGCTGGACGTAACGGCTACCCGGGTATTGAGCGATCAGAAGATCAACAAGAAAGCCCGCTCCAACTCCTGCAAAAGCCTGACAGTGACACTACCGTACAGTCCGGTCTCCTCGTCTAATTTGTCGCAAATCAAGTCTATGGGTGGTAAACGTCAGACCCCAATAACCGATAAGTCATGCCGATATGAGGCTCATAACGGGTAGAGAAACTACTGGTAACACTTACCAGTAAATCTCTAAACCAGCCCTGGCCAGGGATTTCCCTGTTATGGCCAATCGAGCAAAGCGCAACATCAACCCCAATACCGATAGAGACGAAACCCCTCCTATCGCTCATTGCCTCCATGTGACTCGGGACTGTACCGAAAAACCACCGTTTTGCATGCCCTCTTGGACGTGGTAAGGTGGAAATTAAAGCACAGTTGGAATCACACAAGACTCTATGACGATCTCGGGTCTACAGACTAACCTGTACCAGTGTCACCAGAGAACTGCCATCTGACGTAAGGTATAATACCATCTGGGAGTTCTCAGCGAGTCCGTCCAGTGTACCCAGTCTCCACTGAGCACCCGTTTATCATCTCTAATGTCAAACACCAATTGATATGGGATCATCCATCGCCCATCTATATGGGTCAAGAAGCTATATGCTAGTCTACTCTGGTATATCGATGCCCCGTCTCAATACACCCATGACTAGGGACCTTAAAGGATGTACTTATGGACTACTATGGCCCCATTAGTATGATCTGCATCATAGTCCTGGTAGTCAAGTACACATCCTAAGGGCTTTACCAACATGTAACAGAGAGACAATCAGTGTACACGTTAAGGTAAAGAGTAACCAGATAGCATACTATCATGTTGAGCAAGAAAGTCCTCCCTATATATGTCCAAGCATCTACTACAATATACATCTCATGTATAGTAATGGCCTCTAGGGCATACATATAACTAACAGGTGTTATACGCCATCCACCCGACTTCCCCCATAGATCTATATCTATTCACCTTGATCTTCGCTTGCCGATACCGATGTCGCCACGCGCTTGCTTTTCGTCTCGAAGTCCTCATGAGGGTACTTACATATCATAACACATCGTATCGCATTAAAATTTGACTCATGTCCAAAACGACACACGAATCTCACATAGGTCAAAACCTATGATCCACTCCCGCAAATCAACCAAATAACACTCGATATAGACATACAAATGTCAAGTGACCGATATCAAACCCAAATATCAAAACATAAATTCATAACCATTAAGGAATACAAAGCAGCAACTCATGAAACTTGCTCCAGATTTTAGTTCAAGTGAAAACAAGATGAACAAACAGTACTGGGGTGTAGTATAGGGGGCATATGAGCTACGGAACTAAATTGGACACCAAAAACCACAAGATGGCCGGCCACATTCCCTCCAGATCCGGCGAGCTCAGTTTTTCCATGGTGAAACGGCCTCGTACTCTCAGGGTGGTCTCCTAGTGTTTTAATTAGGTCTCTGGAGTTGTTTGGTTTTTCAGTAAAAGTCCCAGGTTTTCCCAGATTCCCTGTAGGCATAAAAGTTCACATAACTGATACGGAAACTTGTTTCAGATTTTGGGTTTCAGGTTTCAGTTCAACTTTGGTCTGGGTTTTATACACTAAGGGGGTTTAAGGTCATCACCAAAGCCCAATTGCACCATCTCAATTCATGAATTCCTCACAACCGCATCTTAGAATTTTCAAACCTCACTAAACATCGCTAAAACACTTCTAAACTTAACTAGGTGCTAAAGTAAAACAATTACTACACTAATCGTAAATGAATTACCTCATTTGGCAACTCAAGAAATTCTTGAGTTTCCCCAAGTCCTCAAAATCGAATTTTGCTTGGTCCAAAGTGCTTGTTGTGAGCTTGCGCATGTTTTTAATGAAGGGAAGATGATATTTTGAGTTGTTTTTGGTGGAGTTGTGAGGAGGTGGAGATGGTGGAGGGAGAAGGCAGCCAAGAAGGAAGAAGAAGAGGAATAAAGATGAAGGAAATAATGAAAGGGAAATGAGCCATGCCAAGGTTGACCCCTCACCCTCTCTTTCTCATTCCCATACCCTTTTGTTTAATATTTTCCTTTTTCTTTTCTTTTTCTTTTCTTCTCTTTTCTTCTCTTTAAAAAAAACAAATCTATGCATGCAAAAAGAAAATACCATGTAGGAAAATGTAACAAAGTGTAATATGACATGGTGCATGTCATGTGCACAAAACCGGATTAATGCAAGATTAGCGATATTTAATCGCGATTAGCATTAAAATGGAATATAATTAATCATAAAGAATTTATAATTTGCTTAAATTATATAAAACACCCTCATTTAAGTAATTCCTATAATTGTCCAAATATTTCCCAATTTATCGGTATTTAATTATACCGCCTCATTAAAATATTCATAATATTTATTATTTAATTATAAAAAGTCTCAAAAATAATATTTTATTTTTCTGAAATGTTACAGTCTTCCCCCTTAAAGAAATTCGGTCACCGAATTTAAATTTAAACTCCCCCAATTTCTAAAACATTTCAGAAAAAAGATTAAGTCGTCGGGGTTCCGAAATTATAGATACATAAAACACATCGTAGCGCAATGCATGCGCATGAAAAACGAATATATAAACAAAAATCAAAACTCCGTCAAGCAACCCGCAATCATCGGAGTTATGGTGAAGACACCCATGTCTAAATCCAAGATGAAAACCAACATGATATACATCAAAACTATACATGTAAACATCATGGTAAATTCGTCAAAACATCTGAAAGAAATGCATGCCAAACTCTTTCCCAATCGCTGTGCAATGTGCGTATCACGGCACAGTAGCGGGCGTTTAGTATAAGAAAATAACTCTATATACATATATATACTTGTTTAACATACACGTCCCGCCGTTTTGAAAACAAATTTAGAAGGGTTTCTTTTGTTAAATGTCCTGTGTCATCTTGGACACATAGGTACATACCAAGACTATATCTCCTTTTTGGAAATCCCCTCGGTAACTATCAATGCATACAAAAATATATTCAGGTACTGTCCTCTGATTAGTCCTGCTCAGTACTAAAACAAATAGTAAATATCATAAAACATACTGCTCTAAGAAGCCAAATCTCAAATGAGTATAAGAATGCCATGTGCGTCTGGTTCGTACGGAAATCGAAATCCATGAATGTTCCATACATGTGCACAGAAACAAAATCTAAGTGCAACGAGTGTGCATGAAACAACTGTCAAAGGCAACGGGTGTGCCTGACAGTAATATCAGGTGCATCTGATATGCACGAAAAATCCCGATTTAGTGCATCTGGCGTGCACCAAAATTGCATCAAGCAAATAAGGTATGCGCAAGAATCTAAACCAAGTGCACAAGGTGCACGAAAACAAATATCAAGTATCACAATCGAAATTGACGGTATACAACACATTTCAATCCAAATCCAAATCAGGTATACCGTGGTATATAATCTCACAACCATGTGCATCAGCGTGCACAAAATCGAATCAAAATACTAAAAGTGCATGAAAACTATGCCGAAAACACCAGTCAAATCGCATGCATACCATAGGTATGGAATCAAAATCAGTATCTCGAATGACATCAAATCGAAGTCAAGTGCAACTGTGGTGCACAAAATCTCAATCATGCAAATAAATCGCCCAAAATACCGAAATCAAAGATGGCGGAAATAGTCCCGCTCTAGCACATCCTCTAAAGATCTCTGGCTAACTGTCATGGTCACTCATAACATATTTCGTTGACGATGCTGAACTTTGGCCTACTAGGTGTGCACAATATGACGGTCTCTCCCGAATCTCGTTTCTGCCGAACTTCCCGAAAGTTATCACCCTTTAGTAACTCCGTTTCTTATTCCGGAACGGCTGCATACTCATCATGACTCCTTCTGAAAGATATATCCATGTACAATGCTTCTGCATACGCATCACATCTCTGATGTCAGCGGAGTAGAACGTCATCTCATCAAGACCTCGTACGAACCTCTTACTCCACTTTTTTGTAATGTCGACTGATTCGGACTCGTCTCTTCGTAGCTGTGTGGACTGCGCTCCAACGGCTATATTCGTATCTGGAGTCTCCCAAGCAATGTATCCCATCACATGATATCCGAATGACGTCGAACCTTTAGATCGATTCGTCAAAATTCCATAATTCCCTCAAGAGCTCAACATCTTGAGTACAATTTAATAATATCCAGTACATGCCACAGTACCTATGGACCGGCCGCAGAAGGGCAAACCCAAGCCTCATTAATGGCACCGCGAAACTGCTGCAAACCCTAAGATTTCAAAGCATTCTCATGGTCATTATATCGAGTTAGGGTTTCATTCTTCTAGAGGGTCCACGGAATTACTTGCATGTTTTTCCTAATACTTTAAACTTGGAAAATGGGTTTCTGACATTTGATCGTTTTCTTTCGACTCCCAACGTACCTGCGTGAAATCGTCTCTAGCTGGAATCAATCAATCTGATGACCTCACATCGGGGTAGGCAACGAATCACATGTCCTAGTCCCTCATCCTTGGGTGACTAGCGATCTTCTATCATATCTCTAAGCACAACTCGTGCGGTATTAGCTTCAAACATCTGGGGCGATATCACGCCAGTCGCAGCAACAACTGAATCATTCGTCCTCACACTGAACAGTGTCTCAATCATCAAAATAATCGGTGCATTGACGGTCATCACATTTTGGCTGGCCTCTAGTAGTGGCCCAATCCTTTGGTGCTGATCTGCACGTCCGAGAAATTTATAGAAGCAATCCATCAAACGCTCATAGCGCGAAAACACAATAGGACGATATATCTATGCAATCGTGTGTCCCTGGAATCACACCCTGGTCAGTCTTCGTCCGTGATGAGCTCGTGCTGACACAACTCTAGACGTAGCTCTCTCTGCCCGTGTAATCTTGGCAGCAAAAACCATAAACCAATATCGATGAGGATAGATCATAGGAATGAATATAATGCTGTGCAAGGAAATGTACATCCTAAGGCTTCTTAAGCGGAGTAGCGTATCGTAAGTATGCTGTGAACATACACACGGTACGTCACTCTCCTGAAGTCTCCTACTCCATCAACCAAGGTCAACCTATACGATGAAAGTTCGGGTCTAATACCCCCTCGACCAAGTCTAAGTTCCATAAGGTCAAGCCTAGGTTCCGAATATATATAAACGCCCAAGACACGCATAGTCAAACATAGACTCGAACCAACGTTAACCAAGCACTCTGATACCAACTTTGTCTCGACCCTAAATGGCACGTGACTGGCACTTGAATCATATGAAATCTATATGACCCCATCTAATTAAAGTAAGCCAAAAATCCCAGAAATATAAACCGTTTTAAAGAAAAAGGGAAGAAAACATATTTTAAAGTAAGTGGTTTTAATAACATAAGCCGAATTATACATTTTTAAAATATCATATTTTTTTTGAAAATTTCGGCAGAGTTTCCTTTGTAAATACTGGCCCGAAAGGGGTACAACATGCATAATATGAATAAAGGCATCCCCAAGCGGGTGCTAGCTCTTCGTCAATTGATGGTCACAACCACGCAAGCAATATAATATACAACGCCGAAGGACGAGGATCAAAACTCAATAGGAAACTCAAATCATCAAGAAAACCATAAAAATACAAGCACGACTCTAAGGTCGAAATAATATACAACTGGTCTTCTAAGGTTATCAAATAATACAATCTGGTTGATGGAGTTTACTAGATACAACTGAATAAATAAATGTGCAATGGTGGTCACGATGCAAGTGAATCCACCTACCAAAGCAATCACCCGAAAAGAAGAAGTGTGCCAGCAAAACTGCAACGAAACCTGTACGGCAAAACCTGCAAGAAACTGTGGCACCACGGGGGTGAGTTGCCAACTCGTGAGTAGAAAACATCACAGAGCAGAAATCGCATGTACGACTCAATCCTAGGTCATACGATCAGTAATATCCTCAAATAATATGGCCTGACGCATGATAAGGAGGCAAGGGTAAACATCTATACATAAATGTAATACCATGTGCTCGTGTCAGTGCCTCAGGTAGCAACATATCATAAATATGATGTATGAATGCATGAAAACAGAATGCATCTAAATGTGGAAACAGTTTTCTTATCTCAGTGAGATTTCTGTGTAAAATCGAGTATCATCAATGAAATCATGCAGAAAATCAGTGTCAATTATCGACACAAAATATAAATCTCAAATCTCGATATCTCAGGCTCCGGCTATCCGGACTGGCCTATATCATCAAATCTCAATATCTCAGGCTCCGGCTATCCGGACTGGCCTGTATCATCAAATATCAATATTCTTCGGCTATCCGGACTGGCCCAAATCCTCAAATAAAAGACCACGTCGGTATCATCCGGATATCCGGCGTGTCATAATAAAATCACCGGTCAGTAGTGCTCCCCTGTCTCAGGCTCAACGCCATCATCTGCGACCTTCTCGTCCCGGGATACCGTACCGGGTCCACCATGCACCCACAGACGGTTCCTCCTCTTCCTCGAATCGGGTGTATGATATCGCTCAAGAGCCGAGAAAAATCATGGTGGACATATCTCAAATCATATCATGAGAAAACCGCAATCTTATCTTTAAAAATGATAATCAGTTTATAAAATCTTTGCGGTTTCTCTAAATCCAGAAATCTCATGGAAATCCAAAATCATAAATCACGATATAAATAAATAATGAATACTGGGCTCCGGCAAATCCGGACTGGCACAAAATGTCATTGCGAATGAACATATAAATAAACATGAAAATCACAGTAATAAATGCAATGTCGAAACTAGCATATGAAAACAATAACATACAGGAACTATCAGCTAGTAAGCTATGTCAATAAAGTAATGTTCTCTAAAGTGTACATGACATAGCAATTACCGATGAAGATGTATATGAGCCGGCAAGCAAGTGTACGTGGAGCATACGCATCATCGGTAATGGTGCTGGTGTCCTAACAACAGGTTTCATCATTACTCACGAAAATACATATAGACATGCAATGCAATGCGAATAGCATAATGAATGGTAAATGAATAGTAAATACAGCAATAATATGCGGAACATGAATAATAACGCAACAATAAAGAATCTACATTACTATATATGTGTCATACCTTTTGCCATTTAAAATAATACGAATCGTGGTATTTTGAAAAGAGGGCTACGGTGTTTTTAAGAAAATGTACGTCCTTTGAAATATCCGTAGAATCTCTTGGTCTGTCTTTAAAATACTCACGATTCGTTGGTTTTGAAATAGGTATGACTTGGGTGTATTCTAATATCTACAAGTAAACTACAGGACTAAACTAACAGGCTAATCGAAAAGGTAAGGAAATCCACCTAAATCCGAGTCGATATATATATATATATATATATATATATATATTAGTCGGTGATCTCGCCTCAATAGTATCGCGTACGATACAATATATATATATATATATATATATATATATATATATCATATGACATCCTCGAGTCAAGAGTGCGAATCTATCATCATAAACATAGCTCGTACGGTAAATCCATCGTACGGCTTCCCAAATCTGGGTACGAGTCAAATATCATATTTATCTCATCATTTATCTGGTATCCTTATCATCATATCCTGTATAAGGGGTATTGATCTAAAGTCTAGTACATACTAATACCATCTATTTAATATATATGCGGTGTATGAAAACATATCGCCTAAAGACCCGCTATAATATCATGTCGTATCTCATAATACGAATCATAACACATCACTGATCTCGTGGCATCATGCCCAATCACATCGACTTATCTCCAAGTATCATATACTATCCACATCATCCATGTATATGTATACGTGTATATATATACATAGTCCCATACCTATGTGTGTGTGTATATATATACATATCCCCATATACGTACAAGAAATAAAATGTATGCGAGTGTGTGTGCGCGTGCTTGTATGCAAATCATAAATCTAGGGTTTCGCGACTAAGAAGCTAAACTAAGTTACTTCTAATTACACTAAACTAACCCATGAACACATAAGCCTATCTAGATAGCCATTAATCTCACAATACACATAATTATATATTATATGTATACGTATTCGTATTCGTATACTACACTATGAACTGCGGGGGTGTTGTAGGGTTCTTATCGACGGCAGCAAAGTTTCGGGAGGCATCGTCCATGCCATTTTTAAAAAATTGCCGTTAAAAGGAACTCCAAACTAGAATCGATAACTGGAAAATAATACGGAAACGAATGTAAACCATTTACATCTAAGTGAAAAGGAAATACAACCTTTGTAGATCGGTCCTTCACTTGATAAGCTCCTTTTAATAGTCTCTTCGCTGCGATCATGTTGCTCCCGGACTCTTGGACGGCTCCATGAGAAGAAGGCAACGGTCTTGCTTGAAGTCTTCGAGGCCGAAGATGATCTACGTCGAGGAGATACGAACTCAAGCTACCACTTCACCAAAGTGAAGCAAACACCCTTTACTAAAGTGCTAGTCTAGTAATGGATGGTGAAATAGGAAGTGGGCTCACTTTAGAATTTCTTTTCTCACATTACTTTCTCACTTTTATCAAACCTTAGCAAGCTTTTGTTTTGGAAGAAGAAGATGAAGAAAGAAGAAGATAATGAGCTTAATCCCAAGTGAGATAAGTAACCATGGATGAGTAGGTATCATATACTAACTCATGTAGAGACATAACCATAGCTAATTATAGTGGTTAGGTTAATAAATATCCTAAGTAAAATAAAATGGGTGGACATTGTCAAAGCACTCACAAGCTTCATGCTTTGAACAATTATCTACTAATTTTGTATTTACTTTGAATATTATAACCCCGCCATTATAATTAAAATGGTGTATGTCTTATACACCCATGTAAAGTGTGTCAAGAACCATGACACACACAAATAAATAATGCACATCAATATATATCCCATATATATTACATGTACACACATGTGAGAAAATAATGCTTAAGTGAGCTAATGTTAATAATGTAAATTTGTATGTCACATATACAATTATACACTAAATTATCAAATCAACACTTGATTTAATAATCCGGCTATATCACATATAACCGACTAACACTAAATGTACCAACTTATTGAATCAACACTTGATTCGCTAATTCGGCTATATCACATATAACCGACCGATACAAAAGTCGCGAGAATAGAATACGGTATCACATACACGCATTATTCTCGGTCCCGCACATATCACATATACGCTCCTATTTCGTTTTGCCTGAGCCAGTAAAACCTCTATGTAGAACTCTAAAGACTCGTCAATACGTCGGCAGTAGGTGATGATTACATCAAGCACCTACAAGCCGTCAGCGGCACTAGCTGTACGTAACGGCTACTCGGGTATTGAGCGATCAGAACATCAACAAGCAAGCCCGCTCCAACTCCTACAAAAGCCTGATAGTGACACTACCGTACAGTCCGGTCTCCTCGTCTGATATGTCGCATATCAAGTCTAGGGGTGGTAAACGTCAGACCCCAATAACCGATAAGTCATGCCGATATGAGGCTCATAACGGGTCGAGAAACTACTGGTAACACTTACCAGTAAATCTCTAAACCAGCCCTGGCCAGGGACTTCCCTGTTATGGCCAATCGAGCAAAGCGCAACATCAACCCCCAATACCGGGAGAGACGAAACCCCTCGTATCGCTCATTGCTTCCATGTGACTCGGGACTGTACCCAAAAACCACTGTTTTGCATGCCCTCTTGGACGTGGTAAGGTGGAAATCAAAGCACAGTGGGAATCGGACAAGCTCTATGACGATCTCGGGTCTACAGACTAACCTGTACCAGTGTCACCAGAGAACTGCCATCTGACGTAAGGTATAATACCATCTGGGAGTTCTCAGCGAGTCCGTCCAGTGTACCCAGTCTCCACTGAGAAGCCTTATATCATCTCTGATGTCAAACACCAATGGATATGGGATCATCCATCGCCCATCTATATGGGTCGAAAATCTATACGCTAGTCAACTCTGGTATATCGATGCCCCGTCTCGATACACCCACGACTAGGGACCTTAAAGGATGTACTTATGGACTACCATGGCCCCACTAGTATGATCTGCATCATAGTCCTGGTAGTCAAGTACACATCCTAAGGGCTTTACCAACATGTAAAAGAGAGACAATCAGTATACATGTTAAGGTAAAGAGTAACCAGATAGCATACTATCATGTCGAGCAAGAAAGTTCTCCCTATATATGTCCAAGCATCCACTACAATATACATCTCATGTATAGTAACGGCCTCTAGAGCATACATATAACTAACAGGTGCTATACGCCATCCACCCGACTTCCCCCGTAGATATATATCTATTCACCTTGATCTTCGCTTACCGATGCCGATGTCGCCATGCGCTTTCTTGTCGTCTCGAAATCCTCGTGAGGGTACTTACATATCATAACACATCGTATCGCATTAAAATTCGACTCATGACCAAAACGACACACGAATCTCACATATGTCAAAAGCTATGGTCCACTCATGAACAGATGTGAGAATACAAAGCAGCAACTCATGAAACTTGCTCCAGATTTTAGTTCCAGTGAAAACACGATGAACAAACAGTCCTGGGGTGTAGTATAGGGGGCATATGAGCAACAGAACCAAATTGGACACCAAAAACCACAAGATGGCCGGCCACATTCCCTCCAGATCCGGCGAGCTCGGTTTTTCCATGGTTAAACGACCTTGTACTCTCAGGGTGGTCTCCTAATGTCTTAATTAGGTCTCTGGAGTTGTTTGGTTTTTCAGTAAAAGCCCCAGGTTATCCCAGATTCCCTGTAGGCATAAAAGTTCACATAACTGATACGGAAACTTGTTTCAGATTTTGGGTTTCAGGTTTCATTTCAACTTTGGTCTGGGTTTTAGACACTAAGGGGGTTTAAGGTCATCACCAAAGCCCAATTGCACCATCTTAATTCATGAATTCCTCACAACCACATCTTAGAATTTTCAAACCTCACTAAACATCACTAAAACACTTCTAAACTTAACTAGGTGCTAAAGTAAAACAATTACTATACTAATGGTAAAGAAATTATCTCATTTGGAAACTCAAGAAAATTCTTGAGTTGCCCCAAGTCTTCGAAATCGAATTTTGCTTGGTCCAATGTGCTTGTAGTTAGCTTGTGCATGTTTTTAATGAAGGAAAGATGATGGTTTGAGTTGTTTTTGGTGGTATTGTGAGGAGGTGGAGATGGTGGAGGGAGAGGGCAACCAAGGAGGAAGAAGAAGAGGAATAAAGATGAAGGAAATAATGAAGGGGACACGAGCCATGCCAAGATTGACCCCTCACCCTATCTCTCTCATGTCCATACCCTTTTGTTTAATATTTCCCCTTTTTCTTTTCTTTTTCTTTTCTTTAAAAAAAAAAATCCATGCATGAATAAAGAAAATACCATGTAGGAAAATGTAACAGAGTGTAATATGACATGGTGCATGTCATGTGCACAAAACCGGATTAATGCAAGATTAGCGATATTTAATCGCGATTAGCATTAAAATGGAATATAATTAATCATAAATAATTTATAATTTGCTTAAATTATATAAAACACCCTCATTTCAGTAATTCCTATAATTGTCCAAATATTTCCCAATTTATTGGTATTTAATTATACCGCCTCATTAAAATATTCATAATATTTATAATTTAATTATAAAAATTCCCAAAAATAATATTTTATTTTTCTGAAATTTTACAGTCTTCCCCCCTTAAAGAAATTCGGTCCTCGAATTTAAATTTAAACTCCCCCAATTTCTAAAACATTTCAGTAAAAAGATTAAGTTGTCAGGGTTCCGAAATCATAGATACATAAAACACATCGTAGCGCAATGCATGCGCATGAAAAACGAATATATAAACCAAAATCAAAACTCCGTCAAGCATCCCGCAATCATCGGAGTTATGATGAAGACACCCATGTCTAAATCCAATACGAAAACCAACATGATATACATCAAAACTATACATGTAAATATCGTGGTAAATTCGTCAAAACATCTGAAAGAAATGCATGCCAAACTCTTTTCCAATCATTGTACAATGCGTGTATCACGGCACAGTAGCGGACGTTTAGTGTAAGAAAATAACTCTATATACATATATATACTTGTTTAACATACACGTCCCGCCGTTTTGAAAACAAATTTAGAAGGGTTTCCTTTGTTAAATGTCCTGTGTCATCTTGGACACATAGGTAAATACTGAGACTATAGCTCCTTTTTAGAAATCCCCTCGGTAACTATCAATGTATGCAAATATATATTCAGGTACTGTCCTTTGACTAGTCCTGCTCAGTACTAAAACAAATAGTAAATATCATAAAATATACTGCTCCAAGAAACCAAATCTTAAATGAGTATAAGAATGCCACGTGTGTCTGGTGCGTACGGAAATCGAAATCCATGAATGTGCCATACATATGCACAGAAAAAAATCTAAGTGCAACGGGTGTGTACGAAACACCTGTCAAAGGCAACGGGTGTGCCTGACAGCAATATCAGGTGCATCTGATATGCATGAAGAATCTCGATTTAGTGCATCTGGCATGCACCAAAATCGCATCAAGCGCATCAAGTATGCGCAAGAATCCAAACCAAGTGCACAAGGTGCACGAAAACAAATATCGAGTATCACAATCGAAATTGACGGTATACAATACATTTCAATCCAAATCCAAATCAGGTATACCGTGGTATATAATCTCACAACTATGTGCATCAGCGTGCATAAAATCGAATCAAATTACTAAAAGTGCATGAAAACTATGCCGAAAACACCAGTCAAATCACATGCATACCATAGGTATGGAATCAAAATCAGCATCTCGAATGACATCAAATCAAGGTCAAGTGCAACTGTGGTGCACAAAACCTCAATCATGCAAATAAATCACCCAAAATACCGAAATCAAAGATGGCGGAAATAATCCCGCTCTAGCACGTCCTCTAAAGATCTCTGGCCAACTGTAATGGTCACTCATAACATGTCTCGTTGACGATGCTGAACTCTGGCCTACTGGGTGTGCGCAATATGACCTTTCCTGGATCCAAGTCTTCTCGTTTAGTGTTCCAGAAAGATCTTGTTGGGGTCTCTCCCGAATCTTGTTTCTGCCGAACTGCCTGGAAGTTATCACCATTTACTTACTCTGTTTCTTGTTCTGAAACGGGTGCATACTCATCATGACTCCTTCTGGAAGATATATCCATGTACAATGCCTCTGCATACGCATCACATCTCTGATGTCAGCGGAGTAGAACGCCATCTCATCAAGACCTCGTATGAACCTCTTACTCCACTTTTCTATAATGTCGACTAATTCGGACTCGTCTCTTCGTAGCTGTGTGGATTGCGCTCCAAGGGCTATACTCGTATCTGGAGTCCCTCAAGCAATGTAACCCATCACATGATATCCGAATGACGTCGAACCTTTCGATCGATTCGTCAAAGTTCTATAATTCCCTCAAGAGCTCAATATCTTGAGTACAGTTTAATAATATCCAGTACATGCCACAGTACCTATGGACCAGCCGTAGAAGGGCAAACCCAAGCCTCATTATTGGCACCGCGGAACTGCTGCAAACCCTAAGGTTTCAAAGTATTCTCATGGTCATTATATCGAGTTAGGCTTTCATTCTTTTAGAGGATCCACGGAATTACTTGCATGTTTTTCCTAATACTTTAAACTTGGAAAATGGGTTCCTGACATTTGATCGTTTTCCTTTGACTCCAAACGTACCTGCGTGAAGTCGTCTCTACCTGGAATCAATCAATCTGATGACCTCGCATCGAGGTAGGCAACAAATCACATGTCCTAGTCCCTCATCCTTGGGTGACTAGCGATCTTCTATCATATCTCTAAGCACAACTCGTGCGGTATTAGCTTCAAACATCTGGGGCGATATCACGTCAGTCGCAGCAACAACTGAATCATTCGTCCTCACACTGAACAGTGTCTCAATCATCAAAATAATCGGTGCATTGACGGTCATCACATTCTGGCTGGCCTCTAGTAGTGGCCCAATCCTCTGGTGCTGATCTGCACGTCCAAGAAATTTATAGAAGCAATCCATCAAACACTCATGGCACGAAAACACAATAGGACGATACATCTATGCAATCGTGTGTCCCTGAAATCACGCCCTGGTCAGTCCTCATTCGTGACGAGCTCGTGCTGACGCAACTCTAGACATAGCTCTCTCTGCCTGTGTAATTGTGGCAGCAAAAACCATAAACCAATATCGATGAGGATAGATCATAGGAATGAATATAATGCTGTGCAAGGAAATGTACATCCTAAGGCTTCTTAAGCGGAGCAGCGTATCGTAAGTATGCCGTGGAACATACACACAGTACGTCACTCTCTTTAAGTCTCCTTCTCCATCAACCAAGATCAACCTATACGACGAAAGTTCGGGTCTAATACCCTCTCGACCAAGTCTAAGTTCCGTAAGGTCAAGCCTAGGTTCCGAATATATATAAATGCTCCAAGCTCCGCATAGTCAAACATAGACTCGAACCAAGGTTAACCTAGCGCTCTGATTCCAACTTTGTCATGACCCGAAATGGCACGTGACTGGCACTTGAATTATATGAAGTCTATATGACCCCATCTAATTCAAGTAAGCCAAAAATCCCAGAAATATAAACCATTTTAAACAAAAAGGGAAGAAAACTTATTTTAAAGTAAGTGGTTTTAATAACATAAGACAAATTATACAAATTTCGGCAGAGTTTCCTTTGTAAATACTGGCCCGAAAGGGGTACAACATGCATAATATGAATAATGGTATCCCCAAGCGGGTGCTAGCTCTTAGTTAATTGACGGTCACAACCACACAAGCAATATAATATACAACGCCGAAGGACGAGGATCAAAACACAACATGAAACTCAAATCATCAAGAAAACCATAATAATACAAGCGCAACTCTGGATATCTCAGGCTCCGGCTATCCGGACTGGCCTATATCATCAAATCTCAATATCTCAAGCTCCGACTATCCGGAGTGGCCTGTATCATATATATATCTAGGGCTCCAGCTATCCGGACTGGCCTAAATCCTCAAATAAAAGACCACGTCGGTATCCTACGGATATCCGGCGTGTCACAATAAAATCACCGGTCAGTAGTGCTCCCTTATCTCAGGCTCGACGCCATCTTCTGCGACCTTCTCGCCTTGGGATACCGTACCGGGTCCACCATGCACCCACAGACGGTTTCTCCTCCTCCTCGAATCGGGTGTATGATATCGCTCAAGAGCTGAGAAAACTCATGGTGGACATATCTCAAATTATATCATGAGAAAATCGCAATCTTATCTTTAAAAATGATAATCAGTTTATAAAATCTTTGCGGTTTCTCTAAATCCAGAAATCTCAAGGAAATCCGAAATCATAAATCACAATATAAATAAATAATGAATACTGGGCTCCGGCAAATCCGGACTGGCCCAAAATGTCATGGCGAATGAACTTATAAATAAACATGAAAATCAGAGTAATAAATGCAATGTCTAAACTAGCATATGAAAACAATAACATATAGGAACTATCAGCTAGTAAGCTATGTCAATGAAGTAATATTCTCTAATGTGTACGTGATATAGCAATTACCGATAAAGATGTATATGAGCCGGCAAGAAAGTGTACGTGGAGCATACGCATCATCAGTAATGGTGCTGGTTTCCTAACAACAGGTTTCATCATTACTCACGAAAATACATATATACATGTAATGCAATGCGAACAGCAGAATGAATGGTAAATGAATAGTAAATGCAGCAATAATATGCAGAACATGAATAATAACGCAACAATAAAGAATCTACATTACTATATATGTGTCATACCGTTTTGCCATTTGAAATAATATGAATCGTGGTGTTTTGAAAATAGGGTTACGGTGTTTTTAAGAAAAGGTATGTCCTTTGAAATATCCGTAGAATCTCTTGGCCTGTCTTTAAAATACTCACGATTCGTTGGTTTTGAAATAGGTATGACTCGGGTCTATTCTAACATCTACAAGTAAACTACAAGACTGAACTAACAGGCTAATCGAAAAGGTAAGGAAATCCACCTAAATCTGAGTCGATATATATATATATATATATATATATATATAATAGTCGGTGATCTCGCCTCAATAGTATCGCGTACGATACAATATATATATATATATATATATATATATATATCATATGACATCCTCGAGTCAGGAGTGCGGATCTATCATCATAAACATAGCTCGTTCGGTAAATCCATCGTACGGCTTTCCAAATCTGGGTACGGGTCAAATATCACATTTATCTCATCATTTATCTGGTATCCTTATCATCATATCCTGTATAAGGGGTACTGATCTAAAGTCTAGTACATACTGATACCATCTACATAATATATATGCGTGTGTATGAAAACACATCGCCTAAAGACCCGCTATAATATCATGTTGTATCTCATAATACGAACCATAACACATCACCGATCTCGTGGCATCATGCCCAATCATATCGACTCATCTCCAAGTATCATATACTATCCACATCATCCATGTATATGTATACATATACACACACACACACACTCACACACACACACACATACATACATACATAGTCCCATACCTATGTGTGTGTATATATATATACATATCCCCATATACGTACAAGAAATAAAATGTATGCGAGTGTGTGTGTGCACGCGCGTGTATGCAAATCCTAAATCTTGGGTTTCGTGTATAAGAAGCTAAACTAAGTTATTTCTAATTATACTAAACTAACCCATGAACACATAAGCCTATCTAGATAGCCATTCATCTCACAATACACATAATTATATATATATATATATATATATATATATATATATATGTATACGTATTCGTATACTACACTACGAACTGCGGGGGTGCTATACGCCATCCACTCAACTTCCCGCGTAGATATATATCTACTCACCTTGATCTTCGCTTGCCGATGCCGATGTCGCCACGCACTTGCTTGTCGTCTCAAAATCCTTATGAGGGTACCTACATATCATAACACATCGTATCGCATTAAAATCCGACTCATGACCAAATTGACATACGAATCTCACGTAGGTCAAAACCTATGGTCCACTCCCGCAAATCAACCAAATAACACTCGATATAGACATACAAACATCAAGTGACCAATATCAAACCCAAATATCAAAACTTAAATTCATAACCATTAAGGAATACAAAGCAGCAACTCATGAAACTTGCTCCAGATTTTAGTTCAAGTGAAAACAAGATGAACAAACAGTACTGAGGTGTAGTATAGGGGCCATATGAGCTACAGAACCAAATTAGATACCAAAAACCACAACATGGCCGGCCACATTCCCTCCACATCCGTCAAGCTCGGTTTTTCCATGGTGAAACGACCTCGTACTCTCAGGGTGGTCTCCTAGTGTCTTAATTATGTCTCTGGAGTTGTTTGGTTTTTCAGTAAAAGTCCCAGTTTATCCCAGATCCCCTGTAGGCATAAAAGTTCACATAACCAATACGGAAACTTGTTTCACATTTTGGGTTTCAGGTTTCAGTTCAACTTTGGTCTGGGTTTTAGACACTAAGGGGGTTTAAGGTCATCACCAAAGCCCAATTGCACCATCTCAATTCATGAATTCCTCACAACCACATCTTAGAATTTTCAAACCTCACTAAATCGCTAAAACACTTCTAAACTTAACTAGGTGCTAAAGTAAAACAATTACTACACTAATGGTAAAGGAATTACCTCATTTGGCAACTCAAGAAAATTCTTGAGTTTCCCCGAGTCTTCAAAATCGAATGTTGCTTGGTCCAAAGTGCTTGTAGTAAGCTTGTGCATATTTTTAATGAAAGGAAGATGATGTTTTGAGTTGTTTTTGGTGGTGTTGTGAGGAGGTGGAGATGGTGGAAGAAGAGGGCAGCCAAGGAGGAAGAAGAAGAGGAATAAAAATGAAGGAAATAATGAAGGAGACATGAGCCATGCCAAGGTTGACCCCTCACCCTCTCTCTCATGCCCATACCCTTTTGTTTAATATTTTCCCTTTTTTTCTTTTTCTTTTCTTCTCTTTTCTTTTCTTTAAAAAAATGAAATCCATGCATGAATAAAGAAAAGACCATTGTTCACTGCCGGAAGCCGGGAAGACTGGACGTCTTGCCTGAATCTGGGGGTAGATGCTAATTGGTTCTATCCTTCCACCTCTCCGAAGATGCCAAGTTGATTTATGGCACCATGTATCGAAGGTTTAGACGGATGCGGCCGATGTAGCAGACTTCGTCAGATTCCCCCTCGTTTGAGGGGTTTTTGATTGTGGGGACGCTCTTTCCTGCAGGCGCAAGCCCCTGCAGTTAATTACGCTACCGCATCGCGGTAACAACTTTCTCCTTCTCTATATGGTCACTTCCTGTCGTGGGTGTTTGTTTTGTGTTTGGTTGCCCGTGGATTGTATACGGAAACTAAGTTTTGTTGTCGCCCGTAGGGCGTGGACTAGTCCAAATCCGTATCTTTTTTAGATTTGGGTTTGGGGGGTTGTGTTTAAGGATACGTTAGCCTCATTTGAGGCTAAGATCAATTTAAACGTTTGTTAAGAATACGTTAGTCTAATTTTAGACTAAGATCAACTTAACGGGATCGTTTGGATCCGACAAGAGAGCAATTGGGCTCTATTGTTTAGTTTAGCGACATTGCGGTCGATAATTAGTTTAAGAACATTACGGTCCATTGTTAGTTTTAAGACATTGCGGTCGAGATTAAGGACATCATAGTCCGTGGATTTAAGGACTCCACAGTCCGGTGTTAGTTTTAAGACATCACGGTCGAGGTTAAGAACATCATAGTCCGTAGATTTAAGGACCCCACAGTCCGTAGCAATGTGTGATTGTTGGGACCCGTTACCTCTCTGACGACGTTGAGGGATTACAATGACAGATATCAGAGGAGTAAAGAGATGTACCCTCGAACCGGGTGTAAATTGATCAGATGAGCTCAGTTCAATTTAAATTGAGGACTTATGGCCAGAATTGGGCTAAGTCCAATTAAAATGTTTTAACATTTTATTTATGTTCTGCCTGTTAGGCCTTTGTTTGAGCTCTGCCCTTTTAATAATGCATAGCATTTATCAGGAACAAAGTGATGTTCTGTCAGTGCGCCACGTGGCGCATCAGGCACTTTGCGCCATTTAAAGAGCGCATTGCACTAGCGCACATGAGGGTGACATGTGTCGCGCTCAGCGCTAAGCGTCGGTCTGTTAGCGCACTGCGCTTTTAATTCATGAGCGCGCTGCGCTGGTTCATGGGTGCGTCAGTGAATGACACGTGGCGCGCTTAGCGTTGAGCGCCAACCCAAGAGCGCAGTACTCTATTTTCAGGAGCGCAAAGCGCAAGCTGTGTCTGTGGTTGACACGTGGCGCGCAGCGCGCAGTTCAAGAGTGCAAAGCACTTTCCGGTAGTGCAAATCGCATCAGATCAAATTTAAGATCAAAGAACAAGTTTTTGTTCTTCAAAGGGGGCCTTGCCTCAAGATCCAAACCAAAGTTCTTGCTTTATTAAAAGGCTCTGCCTTTGTAGATCAGAAGATCTGTGAATGAAGTAAAGTACTTCTTTTAGTCTTTTTATGATTAGATCTTTTTGTTCTTGTCTTTTTTTATTGAAGACCTTGATCTTGTTCTTAGATCTCTGATCTTTTTAGAAGAGGGTTGTTCTTTTTTAATGAGATGATTTTATCTCTCTTATCTAAGAACATAGTTCTTTACCTTTAAAGATGAAGAAATGATCTTCTTTCTTCAAAAGCTTGCCTTTTTTTCTCTTTTAGTTTTTCTCAAAGTTTGCAGAGGGTCTTTTTTTTATATATGAGACTTGAAGTCTTGGGGCCTTTATATATGGCCAATTGATTTGTTAAATTAGTTGAAGAGATATTTCTCTGATTGATTTGGGGATATTTTCCCACCATTGGATCTTTGATCTTAGGGCTTCTGTTTTACAGAAGGCAATCTTCTTGTTTTCAACAAGATTGGGAGGATCTTTCCAGAATTTTAATTCTGATTAATTAATAATTTATTATTATTATTAGATCTTTTGATCTAACGGTGGGGAATTCTTTTAATTCCAGCGCTGGCGCACTTGGCGCGAGCGCACCTACGTTTGACACGTGGCGCGCAGCGTAGAGCGCAGCGCAACTGCGCCAGTGCGCCTGTATTTGACACGTGGCGCAGCGCAGAGCGCAGCGCAACTGCGCCAGCATGCCTGTGTTTGACACGTGGCGCGCAGCACAGAGTGCAGCGCAACTGCGCCAGCACGCCTGTGTTTGACACGTGGCGCACAGCGCAGAGCGCTGGATCTGAAGCGTCACTTCAATTTTTAAAATTTGAATTTTGAAACAGAGCTTTGCTCTGATTGGGGGTGCGCTGCCTAGGGCGCAGCACACCTGGCGCTGGCGTGTCTGCTTTTGACACTTGGCGCGCAGCGCACGGGATCTGAAGCGTTGCTTCAATTTTTGAATTTTGAAATTCAAAACAGAGCTTTGCTCTGATTGGGGGAAACAACCATGTAGGAAAATGTAACAAAGTGTAATATGACATGGTGCATGTCATGTGCACAAAACTGGATTAATGCAATATTAGCGATATTTAATCGCGATTAGCATTAAAATGGAATATAATTAATCATAAAGAATTTATAATTTGCTTAAATTATATAAAACACCCTCATTTCAGTAATTTCTATAATTGTCCAAATATTTCCCAATTTATCGGTATTTAATTATACCGTCTTATTAAAATATTCATAATATTTAATATTTAATTATAAAAATTCCCCAAAACAATATTTTATTTTTTTGAAATGTTACAAACTGTAGCCGAGAACGAATTGCAATACGCATACAGCAAGAGATGACGTCGAAGTGGATGATAATAAAGACGAGTGGAACAAGAGGTTCGTGCGAGATATTAACGAGCGGTTGTTACTCTCCGTTGATGCCAGAGGATTGATACGTGTGCAGAGGCGTTAGATACAGCCCAATTTCCAGATGAAAGTCGTGCTGAAGACGCAGCTGTCCGGTTATGAGAAAAGTGTTAAGCAAGAGTGCCAACTTTCGTATAGTTCGGCATAGGTGAGATCGGAAGAAGCCGTGATCAGGTTCTTTTCAGGACACTGCAGCAATAGAGATTTGCACCCAGGGTCAGTTATATCGTGTGTATTCAGAGGGCCAGATGCCGCCGTCAGTAATGTGCCGTTCGAGAGTGGTCATGTTGATTGGCCAAACGGTAATCAGAGGAGTTCTAGAGCGGGACTGTTCCATTAGTACACTTGACCAGGCCGACGAGCCGAAGGATCGTGAGATTTTTAATCCACAGAGAAAATGGGAACCCAGAGACCGAAGATGCCTGTCACGTCCCGAAAGTACGGAACATGACCGGCACTTAAACTACGAAACGTCTCGAGGCGTACGTAATCTAAATAAGCCGAAAACCCAAAATTCCAAACCAAGAAAAGTATTAGAGTGAAGGAAAACCAATTTAAAATCAAGTAGTTTTAATAGCATAAGCCGAATTATGCGGTTTTAAAAACATCAAATATTTCCTGAAAATTTCGGCAGAGTCTCCTTTGTAAATACTGGCTCCCAAACGGGATACAACATGAATAGTATACGAAATCAATAAAAGGCATCCCCAAGCGGGAGCTAGCTCTTCGTTAATCGACGGTCACAACCACACAAGCAATATAATATACAATGCCAAGGGCGAGGATCAAAACTCAAAAGGAAACTCAAAACCACAAGAAATCCACAGAAAAATAACGCGCGACTCTAAGGTCGAAAGAATAACATCACTGGTCTCTATCTCTGAAATAAATATATGTTTGGTTGATGGAACTTCTAGATACAACTGAATAATAATATACAATGTATAATGATGGGTACGATACAAATAAACCCACCTACTAGCAAGTCACCCGAACGAAACTGTGCCCGCAAAGCCGTAATAAAACCTGTACGGCAGACCTGCAAGAAACTGGGGCACAATGGGGGTGAGTTGCCAAGTCGTGAATAGAATACATCTACGAACAGGAATCGCATGTATGACGCAATCCTAAGTCATACGATCATAATATATCCTCAAATATAAAACATGCAGCCTATAACAAAGGCTAGGGTAAATATCTAACCCGAGTGTAATCCCATGTGCCCGTGTCAGTGCCTCAGGTAGCAATATATCATATGGATGATGTATGAATGCATGAAACAGAATGCATGTACTGAAGAAAACTGCTTTCATAAATTAGTGAGATTTCTGTATCCTTTTAAAAATGAGGTATCATAAATGAAATCATAAACAGTGCCTAGCATCGACATAAAACAAATATCCAAATATCTCGATATCTCTGTGTCGCAATCTCTGTACCTCAATATCTCAAAATCTCAATGTCTCAATCACAATATCTAGGACGCCGTCAGTCCAGACCGGCCCCTACCATCCATCTCAAGACCACGACGGTATCCTCCGGATATCCGACGCGTCGGGTAAAATCACCGGTCGGTAGTGCTCCCCTACCAGGCTCAACGTCAACAACACGATCCTCTTGCCCCGGGGTACCGTACCGGGCCCACCATGTATCCGAAATGGTTCATCCATCTCCTCGAATCGGGTCTCGAAATCCATCAGCAAACTCATGGTGGACGACTCATACATCATGGGAAAACCGCACTTTTTATTTAAAAAGAGAGAAAAGAAGCTTATTTAAGTTTTGCGGTTTTCCCCCAAATCCAGAAAATCTCATGAAAATCCGAATCCAAATCATCAATAGCATGTAAAACCATGAATATAGGCATGAGAATCTATGAATGCGGCATAACAATGAATAATAGTATGCATGAAGTGACAAGTAATAACTACAATATCTAAGCTGGCATATAAGGCAAGTACACTAATATCATGTCAAACTGCTAGCTAACAAGTTAAATCAAGCAATAATATTCTCTAAGTGTACGTGACATGGCAATTATCGATGAAGATGTGTGTGAGCCGGCAAGTAAGTGTACGTGGTACATACGCATCATCGGTAATGGTGCTGGTGTCCTAACAGCATGATATCAACAATAGAATATGAATCATAATATAAGCATGCGATGCGGAGCTAACAACAATAATGAGCGGGAGTTAAATACTAAACAATGGTGCCATTTGAAATAACACGAATCGTGGGGTTTTGAAAATAAGGGCTACAGTGGTTTTAAGAAAGGATACGTCTTTTGAAATATCCGTAGATCCCTTGACCTGTCTTTTAAAATACCCACGATCCGTTAGTTTTGAAATAGGTAGAAATCTAATCTACTCTGACAACTACACTAAACTATACGGCTGAACTAAAGGTAAGGAAACCGCCTAGCATCTGAGTCGATACATATATGAATATATATTAGTCGGTGATCGCGCCTCGATACCATCACATCTGATACCATATCTATAATCAGATATTCCCAAGTCAAGAGTGCGGATCAATCATCAATATATAGCTCGTACGTAAATCCGTCGTACGGCATCCCAAATCTAGGTACGAGTCAATATCACATTCATCATACTCTTCATCTGGTATCCTCTTCATCAAATATCCTGGTCGGGGTACTGATCTACGTCTAGTACAATACTGATACCGCCTAAGTATGCATGCACGTGTGTGAAACACTACGTCAAAGGACCCGCTACAACGTCATGTCGTATTTCAAATACGAACCCTACCATATCACCGATCTCACGGCCTCAAATCAAATCTCATCGACTCATCTCAAATCCAATATATGAACACATAGTCCCATACCCATGTGAACACATAACTATAGAGAATCCCATATAAGCACATATGAAAGAAGAATGAATGCAAGTATGGGTGTGTGTGCATGTGTGGTGCGACCACTACTCTAGGGTTTCGCGACACTAAATCATCCAAGCACACTAAATATCCATATTTAGCATCAATAACCTCAAACAATATATAATCAATATATGTGTGTATACGCATTCGTATACATCACCACGAACTGCGGGGGTGCTATACGCCATCCACCCGACTTCTTCCCGTAGATATAAATCTACTCACCTGGTCCTCGCTCGCCGGTGCCGACGTCGCCACGCGCTTGCTTGTCGTCTCAAAGTCCATATGGGGTACCTACATATCATAATGTACCGTATCGCATTAAAACCAAATTCGAAATTGAAACGGCATACGAAAATCAAATCGGCACGCGTATCACGCATAGGTCAAAACCTATCGCCTACGCATGCAAAAATAGCCAAACCAACCTTCGATGTCGATGTAAAAACGTCAAACCATCGAGAAAAACCCAAACATACTCATTTGCGCATTCACGAACATTAATTATAATATAAAATAGGTTAAAATTCACAAAAACCCCAAATTCACTTTAAAAGCCATTTTTCCGAAAATCTAGCAAGCAAAAATTACCCGTTTTAGTACAAAACTCGACGTTTAAACAAATCTAGCGGCTATAATACTTATTAAACATATTAACTAAGCCACACAACCATTAACTAGATTTTTAATCTCACTCTTTATATTAATTACAAAAATCTAGTTTGCAAAACAAACATAATTAGGACAATTTACATATAACAATTTAGCAATAAGCAACAAGGTTTAGTTTTGCATAGAATTAACATGCTAATCACTCATATAACCATAATCTAATGCTAGAAACCCTCACTTGAATTTTACAAACCCTAATCCCAAAATCAAACCCTTTTCTAGAATATCCTAAACTAGCAATTACACCCAAATTAACACTTGAATAAAATAGATTATCATAATTAAATAACAATTAGACATAAGGTTAAGAATTTACCCCACAATCATCTTGAGATCTAGCACAAATCTAGCCTCCCAAACATGCTTCCCTTCACCAAGATCCATACAAGAATAGCTAAGGAAAAATGGGTAAGGTTTGTATTTGGAAATTTGTGAGGTTTTACTTGATTTTTCTTGGGATTTTTATGGACTTTTGGAGAAGAAAAGAGATAGGGAAATGAGAGAGGGGGCTGCAGAATTTCGGCTGTAGGAGGGAAAGGGAGATGTGTGTGGTTTTTGTGGGTAAAAGTCCAAGTCAACTCTTTCCCAAAGTACAATAATACCCACCTCAATTTACTATATTAAAACCTATACTTTTATCCTATTTCCACACTTAACAAAAGAGTTGAAGTGAGATCTTGGAGGGGGGTTGCTGCTGTTGGATATAGTGCCCTCAAAGTCAATTATTGGATCGCAGGTACGTAATTGCAATGATTGAGGCAAGACCTATACCGATATGACAGTCTTGCTCAAGATGATAGTATGCTATCTGGTTTGTCTTTATCATCGTCTACATGCTTTAGTTCATTATTGCATGATGATAGAGCCCATAGGATTCTGCTTGACAGCCAGTAGTATGATGGTGATCATATACGTGGGAGCTGAGGTCTATAAGCACATCCTTAAAGTGTCCCTAGTCGTGGGAGTTTCGAGACAGGGCATCGATACTCCAGAGTAGACTAGTGTATACAGTCGAGACCCCGACGAGGGACGGTGGCCGGTCTCACAAGCCACTGGTGTCAGTTGGATCACCTAAGATGTATACAGGTGCTCATTAGGTTATGAGTACACCGGACATGACTCGCCGGGAACATGCTAATTGGTATTATACATATCGTCAGATAGCAGTTCCCTGGTGATATGTGTACAGGTTAGTTTGTCGACCTGAGAACGTCATTTGTCTCGTGTGAGTTCCCACTGTGCTTTGATTCCTACCCTACTACAGCTCAAAGGAGTCATGCAAACAGGTATTTTTTGGGTACAGTCCCGAGCCACATGGAGGCAGTGAGCGGATCGTCGGGGATTCGTCTCTCCCGGTATTGGGGGTTGATGTCGCACAGTGCATGGGTGGCCATCATTAGAAATCCTCGGCCGAGGTAGTGGAGAATTACTGATTTGGATCAGTAGTTTCTCAGGTGGTGATGGGCTTCATGCCGACACGATTTATCGCGTTATTAGGGGTCTGACTTTATCCACCCCCCTAGACTCGATATGCGATACTCTTTAGACGAACGGACCGGATTGTATGTATATTGTCACTGTCAGGCTCAGTAGGGTTTATGGATGAGTTCGCTCATCAGCTTCCCCTTCCTTCAGTACATAGGCAAACGTTACGTACAGCTTGTACCTCTGAAGTGCTAGAGGTTATACCCAGTGCCAGTGTGTTGATGAGTCATTAGAGTCCCCCACAGACAGTTTCCCAAGTTCGGGCGAAACGTTGTAGAGGCCGTATGGTTTTATGGCAGGGTTCAGAAAATGCACGTGCGTTTTCGCACGTGTCATTTTTCGGGCAGATAATACTGGTCGGCTTTGGTTTAAGCCGGATCCGAGTATTATACTGTGTAGATATAATATCTTTGTCTCAGATGCATTTGTATTCGGTCGTAATACAAATGCGGGTATGTTTATACTGATACGGGGTTATCCTGAAATTCGTTTCAGGATCACTTTTGGAAGTTGTCAGTTTCCAGTTTTCTATCAGCCGTATTTGACAGTCGGTTAAATACGGATTTATCTTTTCTTTGGATGAGTGTAGAAGTTTCTAGAAGCTTCTAGAAGGTGGTGACAAGGCTTGATAATTCATTGTTAGCATTAATTGTTCATTTAATGCTTGATGAGGTGTTTTAAATGAATCACCATTTTGCTTTAATTTGTTTTGTTTGTGCTAAGATATTTTTCCTTGATCTTTTGCTTGTGGTCACCACTCCTCTCCTACACTCACCCCCTCTCCTCCTTTTAAGTGGCCGGCCACCCTTTGGTAAGGGATTATGGTTGCTAGAAAAAGATTGGTATTGTTTTGGACTCATGGAAATTAGATAAGCCTCATTTCTCATTTCACCCGATTCCAAAAGGCAACTTCATTAACCGTTCGTCCATAGCCTTGGACGTAATGAGACAAAGTGTTCTACTTATTCTCTACTTCATCTTGGTCATCTCTTTTAGCAAACTTGACGATCGAGTTGCCTCGGTTCAGAGGCGGGAGCCCGTTTAAAGATCCGTCGACGTGGTGCCACCTGGACGAGAAGATTGGAGATTCAGGAGATCGGAGCAGCCGTAACAAAGCGTGGGATGATGGTTGAAGACCGAAATACTCGGATCATTCGGTATAACATTTCTACCCATTTGTAATTTGTTAGTTTAGCTTTAATGGCAGATCCGGGTTACGGTACACGATAGCGCCAGTTTGTAAAAAGTTTTTGTTCCGCATTTGGCGTCTGTTAGATGGCCGGGGCGCTACCGTGGACTTACAACTGCTGTGGTGGGGCCGGACAAGGAGGGGTGAGAATGTGAGTGAGTGATTGACAAAAAAAGTTCCATGCAAAAAGACCCCCTCAAGTTACCAAATTGCAAGTTTTTGCTAATTTCACCAAAAAAAGCCATTTTTCTCCAATAATTTCTAAAACCGTTTTGGCAACCCATTTTATTTCAGAAACAATATTTTAAAATTTTGTTTAATGTGTTATGATGCACAAAATTTGTTTTAACTCATTCCAATTTGCAATTTTCCCTAATTAAATGTATTAGTGACGGACTAAAATAATATTAAAATAATTAATTTCGGAAAATTTTTCAGAAAAATTAAAATTTCACCAGTGGCTCAATAAACACCAAATACTAGCAATTACATAGCTAGAATATGTATATTTAATTTTAAAATAAAGATATTTGTATTTTGACTTTTTACAAAAAAAAACCCTTATTTTGCCGATTTTTCCGAAATTTCACCGAAACGATTTTCAAAATGTTACAACGCCATACTGTGAGCAGGAGGCAAGTAGATGATCTTGCTCTGCCAACTTTGGGCGTATCAGCATTTTTTAACATTGTAGAAGGTGTACCTCAATGTCATTTATTGCGATTGCGTTTTATGATCTGAGTATCATACTTTTATCGCTTGGACTTAGGTTTCGACGATTGGGTTTCATGATTTATATTTTCGTGCACCATGGCTGCACCTACTGGAGATTTATATTTTTGTGCACAGTTATTGCATTTGATTATGTTTTATACACCGCTACATGGGTTTATGATTTGTGCATATCTATTGCACTTGATTTCGATTTGTGCCTTCGTTGCACGTATTTATGGTTTCATGGATTCGATACTGTTAATTTGATTCCGTGTATGTTATATACACTTGCCTTTACTTATGCACTCGGTATAGCTTATATGTGCTTGCAGTACATTGATACATCTTTTGTGCATGCAGTTGCACATGTTTATGATTCTATACACCTTGGTATACTCGGTGTTGTTTTTGTGAGCATTTGAAATATTGATGAGTTTTCGTGCATTGGTTGCACCAGATTTGTATTTCATGCATTGGTTGCACCGGATTATGTTTTCGTGCACGTCTGCACTTGTTGTTCGTTATCATGCATACTGCTGCACTAGATGTTTTATATGGACCAGATGCATTTGATTTGGATTTTCGCGTATGTTGGGCGTAGGATATGAGATTTTGTGCACACTGGGTGCACTTGATTGGGATTTTTTTATTCGTGCATGTTGTATACACTTGATTGGGATTTTCATTCGTGCATATTAATTGCACTATGTTGAGATTTTCGTGCACTATAGATGCATTTAATATTTTTGTCGTGCACATCTGTTGTACTGGATAGATACTTTCGTGCACACCCGTTGCATTTAGTTTTACTTTTTTGCATATTGTGGCACTTGTATTTGTCACGCCCCGCTTTCCGGTGTACGGTGAAGGGGACGCGACGGGCCGCTACGTATTTACTCAGAAATAAAAACGCTAAGCGTAACTAAGCAATATAAAAGAAATATACACAAGAAACAATGTAATAAACAACATCTTTATTTATTAACATTCTTTTGTATAATATATCTGAAAAGTAAATATATAGAATGGGAAGCAATGCCTAATCAGTGGCATAACAGAAATGGAAAATACAGAATGTAAATGTGTACAAGAATCTAAAGTTCTGGGTCGTAAGCTAGCTGGCCCAAATTCTCGCTGGTGGGCTTGATCTCCGGAAGGTCCGAATCACCTGAAAACATTCCAAAGAAGAAAGAGAAGGAATGTCGTCAGCGAACAAACGCTTGGTAAGTCCTAAAGATGAGGGAGAAAATAGAATAGACAGAAAGAGTGTAACTTTTAAAGTTGTATTATATTGTTATAATATTGTATTTAGTGTTAACGCTGTTGTTTGTAGCTTGGTACAGAAGAGGCCAGTGTATACGAGAGGGGTCTCAGTAGACCAGAGACTAAGATGGACGAAAAGTACAAGGAACCGTTCAGCCACGGTACAACGGCAATGGAATACAGGTTAGGTGTCTTAATGGTTGCATTCTCGTGCCACTTCTAACACCTTCCGTACCAATCTACCCCTTATAAACCCCGCGATGTCTTGATTGTATTGTTTGTATTGTATTATCTTGTAATTGAATTGTATAGATGGATGACTTGCCGAAACCATGATATCAGTAAATGGATGTAACTAGAGAATCATGTAGATGAATGTATATCTATGATTCGGTTCAGTCAAGTTATATAGATTGATAGATTGAATACATGGATTTATATTGATTTGTTTTATATACTTGAATCTCATTAAAGTTAGGTTGATTATATCGAGACTCAGTCTGAGTCAGACAATTAGAAAAGAAATTGAATCCTGAATTAGATTTTGGTGTTATCGGTAACCGCTGCACATGGATGTCAGGATTTGTGTCTTTTTCAAAGACGATTACCGTGTTGATAACACCGTTTGTTAAATGGTCTACCTTAAATAGGCAAGCACCCATATCTCCGGCTCTCTGAGGCTCAAGAGACCGGTCCCACTTAACCATATGTTTACTAGGGTCCTTATTGTAATTTAGTATAACTTGAGGGGGGTTTTGTAAAAATAATTTTGTATAATTTTCAAAATACATCTTAAGTGTTTTATTATCGTCTTTAAAGTTTTCATTGATGTATATTTTATCATTGTGGTATTTCTAGTGAATAAAACCTAATTTCATAATATATGGTATTTAATTGTAAAGTATTGAACTTGTATGGAATTGCATGGTATTTTTATGTAAAGTGATTCTGTTTTATTTAGAAACGTTAAAATATTTATACTATATCAAAAATAGATATTTTGATGATACATATATATTTATAAAATAATTTAATTTATTATTTTTCTAGAAATCTCATTTTCTTAAGATATTTGTATTTTTAAATCTTTCGAGACCGTATGTTCCTTGCCGAGGTCTGCATCTCGCACTACTAAGCCCGAGAATGTGCGATAATCCGCACCATCCCGAACGGATTTCCCGAAATGGGTTGTAGCTGCACATTGCAAAGATTTGTTAAAAATACATATCTTATAGAAAAAGGTTTTGTTGTTTATGGTATTTATTTGTAAAAATCGTATTTCCGTATTCTAGTTTCCCAAAAGATATCATACTATGATAGAGGTGTGTGTTGTGAGGAGATAGGTCATTACCTCATGAACTATCTAAAGGTATAGAAAGCAATTATAAGATTTATGTCGAAACTAAACTATATGGTATTTTTCTGTAAAAATGCTATAAAAATTGAAATATGAATTCTTTTGATATGAAATTTGTCAATATGATTTTTTAATGTTTAATGATCATGATGTAAGAGTTTGATATTATTGTGTTTAAGAAAAATGGAATTTTTAAAGAAAAACCGAATCGGAAGTCGGATTAACTCCGCTTCCATCGGGTTTTAGAATTCCGAGTTTTTAGAATAGAAAAGAGAAGAAGAAGGAGGGACTTACTGGATTTTAGTAGAGAGGAGAGGAAAAGGAAGAAGTAGGAGGTGCCGGTGCGTCGTTTCGTCGCCGGAATCTCCTCGGAATGTCGTCAGAAGTTCGCCGGAGTTTCGCCCTTTGCTAACTCCACTTGCACACAAAAGTCTATGGAATTTTCATGAGAGTTTGGACAGAGATTTGTGAGTGAGGGGGGTGATTTTAGGTGTGGTATTTATTGGAAAAATTAGGGTTTAGGGATGTGAAAAGGTGTATTAAAAATTTTGTATTAAAATGGATTAAATGAGGGTTTTAATTTTCTCTGTAAATGTGCAGGGAAAATGAATATTACACGGGTTATGGGGTAGGCCAAAGGGTGCAAGGAAAAAAAGGAAACTTGGAATCGGGCTGAGTTGACCCTGCGACGCTGGCCGAGTCAATCGCTCCTCCGGCCCGAGTCAGCCGAGTCCGGCTGATTCTCCATGCCATGTGTCCTTTGGTGTTGTGTCTTGACTCGTGGAACCGTTTGATTTATGTGTGACTCTTGGTTTTTACGAGTTATGCACGTGTAGACTCTTGGGCTTCTAAAAAGATTAAAAGAAAACTAATTAAAAAATAATATGGCTGATGGGATTTGAACTCTGGTGCTTTGGTTCAGCAGTGCAAGGTCTTACCAATGAGCTATAATCTCCTTCTTGCTGTTCAAAAGCAAATCAAACTTATAACTTGTGCTCAGGCTCAAGTACCCCTTTCTGTATTTTTTTTGAAAAAAATTATACAGAAATTTTAGGATTGTTACATTCTACCCTCCTTATAAAAATTTCGTCCTCGAAATTTGTAAAAGGAAAGTGTAACAGATTCAGGAAAAAGTTTGGTGATAGGACTATTAGTAGTGTATGAAAAAATATGTGAGAGAACGAAAGAATGCTAGAGATTTGAAAAGAGTTGAGGAAGTTACCGGATTTACCTTGGTCTTCGGCTGCTAAGAGGAAAGCTTGACGCCGTGGTACATTCCCCCTAACGGGAGGCACATTCCTCTGTCCTTGGGGCATGTTTCTATACCCTCGAGGCATGTTCCTCGGTGCCTGATGGAATTGGCGATTAGGCTGTGTAGGTGGTGGAGCAGGGAGTGCAAGGAGAGGTGCAGGAGCCTGGATAGCTGGCCGCTGCGGCTAGTTGGTGGGTGTATGAGCTGGGTTGCGTCTATAAGGACAGTTTCCAATTCCGTGATTGGATACGCCACAAACTAAGCATAGGCCTTTTGCGCGCCTACAGTCCTTATTTACCGCCGAAAGACGGGACCGGGATGTTAGGACGTCTGGCCTGGGCAGATGCTATTTGGTTTTATCTATCTACCTCTTCGAAGATGCCAAGCTGATTTATGGCACAGTGTATCGGAGGTTTGGACAGATGCGGCCGTTGTAGCATACTTCGTCAGATTCCCCTTATTTGCGAGGGGTTTTTGATTGTGGGGACGCTCTTCCCTGCAGGCGCAAGCCGCTGTAGTTAATTACGTTACCGCGTAGCGATAACCACTTTCTCCTTCTCCAAATGTTCACTTTGTGTCGTGTATGTTTGTTTTGTTTTAGGTTGCCCATGGATTGTATACGGAGACTAATTAATGTTGTCGCCCGTAGGGCATGGATTAGTCCAAATCCGTATTTTCTTAGATTTGGGTTTGGTTGATTTAAGGATCGTTAAGCTCGTTTGAGATTAAGATCAACTTAAATGTTTGTTAAGGATACGTTAGTCTAAGTTTTAGACTAAGATCCACTTAACAAGGTTTTAGGATCATTTAGATCCAACGAAAGAGCATTTGGGCTCTATCGTTTTAGTTTAGGGATGTTACGGTCCATTGGGTTTAAGGACATCATAGTCCATATTTAAGGACATCATAGTCCATAGAGTTTAAGGACATCATAGTCTATAGAGTTTAGTTTATGGACGTTGCGGTCCATTAGGTTTACGGACATCATAGTCCATGGAGTTTAAGGACATCATAGTCCATAGAGTTTAATTTATGGACGTTAAGGTCCATTGGGTTTAATGATTGTCGGGACCCGCCACCTCTCTAAAGAAGTTGAAGAATTACAACGACATGTATCAGAGGAGTGAAGGGATGTACCCTTGAACCAATGAATTTTCATCAGGGACTTGGTAGTTTTGTTTGGCACTAAGGCCAATTTAGAAGAAGACTTATGAGCTCGGTCGATTTGGGGTTTGGACAACCTTGGGCTTAACCCACTTAATTACTTATTTGAGCTTGATCCTCTTTTTGTTCAACAATGCTAAGCATTGATATGAGTTTTGATGCTTACCCTTTTTTTGTTTTTTATTGAGTGTTAAACACTCTTTATGGCACTGGACTCTATTTATAGAGCGCTCTTTATATTATCAGCGCTCACGTGAGGGGCACGTGGAGCGCTTGGCGCTGAGCGCCAACCACTGAGTGCTAAGCACTCTTTATTTCATTAGCACCCACGTAAGGGGCACATGAAGCGCTTGGCGCTGAGCGCCAACCACTGAGTGTAAGCACTCTTTATTTTATTACGCCCACGTGAGGGGCACGTGGAGCGCTTGGCGCTGAGTGCCAACCACTGAGTGCTAAGCACTCTTTATTTCATTAGCGCCCATGTGAGGGGCATGTGGAGCGCTCGGATCTATTTCCTTCTTTGTGCTTTTTTCTGAAGAGTTCGATTCTTTGTTCTCCCCTGGATCTTCAATCCCAGAGAAAAAATTCATCCCTTCGAGAGTTAAATTCTCATTTGTGGGAGACTTGTCTCATGGATCTCAGATCCAGGGAAAGAACTATGTTCTTTTATAAGGGTTAAACCCTCAGGTATGCCGATGAGATACTATGATCTCTATTTACCTTGAAGAAGGTTCTTCTTCTTTCTTCTCTCTTCAAGCTCTTTTGCTTGCTCTTCTTTTTGAACTTAAAGTTTATGGGGTGGTTCCTCCTTTTAAGACTTGAAGTCTTGGGTCCTTTATATAGGGGAGGCTGATTTGTTGATTCAGTTAAGGAAATCTCTCATTGAGAGATTTCTTAATTGATTTGGAGAATTTATCCACCGTCGGATCTTTGATCCAAGGACTTCTGTTTTACAGAAGACATTTTTCCTGTTTTTAACAAGATTGGGAAAATATTTTCCCATACAAAATTTATTCTGTATCTTGGTGATTTTTAATCACCATTGGATCTTTGATCCAATGGTGCTCTGATTTATAGAGCACAATCTTTCTTCTTTAGAAAGATTTGAGAAGTATTTCCTCAATCAGAATTTAATTCTGTATCTTCGTGATTTTTAATCACCATTGGATTTTTAATCCAACGGTGCTCTGATTTACAGAGCACAATCTTTCTTCTTTAGAAAGATTTGAGGAGTATTTCCTCAATCAGAATTTAATTATGTATCTTCATGATTTTTAATCACCATTGGATATTTGATCCAACGGTGCTCTGATTTACAGAGCACAATCTTTCTTATTTAGAAAGGTTTAAGGAGTATTTGCTCAATCAGAATTTAATTCTGTACTCTGATGATTTGTCATCTCCGTTGGATCTTTGATCCAAGGGTGGAGAACTTTTAGTTCTGGCGCTGGCGCTCTCGTGCTTTGCACGTGAGGTGCTTCAACAGAGTTTTTTATCTCTTAGCGCCGGCGCCCTCGTGCAAATCACGTGAGGCGCTGCCTCGGAGTTTTTAACTCTCAGCGCTGGCGCCCTCGTACAGGGCACGTGAGGCGCCACCTCTTTACTGAAGGTGTCTTTTTGTTAGTGTATATGCCCTAGAGGCCATTACAGTATCATACTAGTTTGTATATTACTTGATGGAAGATTGGGATATTCACAGTTGTATATACAATCTTGCTCGAAATGGTAGTATGCTACTTGGTTTGTCTCTGCTTTAATATGTGCATGTGTTTCTTTTAGCATATCGCTGATATACATATTAGTAGAGCCCTTAGGATCTTTGCTTGATTACCAGCGTTGTGATGGCGCTCTCACTCGTGGGAGCTGGGTGATCTATAAGCACATCCTTATACAGGTCCCTAGTCGTTGGACTATCGAGACAAGGCATCGATACTCCGGAGTAGACTAGCGTATGCGCTTCTCATCCCAGCGTGGGAGACGGTCTGTCCCACAGCCGTCAGTACGTCGTACTTGAGATAGTATGCGGGTGCACGTTAGGTTACGAGTACACTGGACAGGACTCGTCGGGAGCTGTTGGTTGGTATTATACCTATCGTCAGTTATCAGTTCCCAGGTGACATGAGTACAGCTTAGTCCGTTGACTTGACACTGTCACTTCGCCTCGAGTGTGTTCCCACTGCACTTTGATTACTACCCTACCAGGCTCAAAGGAGTCGTGCAAACAGGTAGTTTTTGGGTGCAGTCCCGAAGCACTTGGAGGCAGTGATGGTTAGACAGGATTCGTCTCTCCCGGTATTGGGGGTTGACATCGCGCTGTGTCCAGGAGAGCCATTACACGAGTAGTCCCTGGCCAAGGCAAGCGAGATATACTGGTAGGTTTCCAGTGTTATCTCAGGGTGTTCTGGGCTACACTCCGACACGACTTGTACCGCTATTAGGGGACTGATGTTCACCGCCCCCCTAGGCCCGCCATGCGATGTATCAGACGAACAAACCGGATTGTACGGAGACTGTCACATACAGGCTCAGTAGGAGTTCAGATGGGGTTCACCTCGTCAGTCTTCTTGTCGACATCTACCTAGGGACCGTTACGTACAGCTAGTGCCGCTTGCGGTCTGTGGTTAAACCCACTGCCAGCGTAGTGTCGAGTCTTTAGAGTCCCACACAGAGAGCTATTCGCCTTTAGGCAAAATGAGTAGAGGTCGCATGGTTTTGCGACAGGGTTCGTTCACATCCGCGCACTTGTGCACGTTTGCTGTCCGGACAGCTTATACTAGCGGGCTTTGGTTTAAGCCGGATCCTAGTATATGATTTGGGATTGGTTTTTCTCTTTGTATTCGTGTTCCTCGGATCACGAATACGGGTGCGTATGCACAGTTGCTTGAGACAGAGGGAGAGGACTTTGATTAGGGTTAATGACTATTGTCATTTGTATTAACCCTAATGGTTATGTGTGTATTATGGTTAATTGATATTAGTTTAATAATTGTGCATGGTTATAGTTGTTGACCATTTGACCCACCCTGACTTGTTGACCTTGTTGACACTTTGACCATCATCATTTCATTTGGAAGATGCTCTTTGATCCTTGCAATTTGCATTAAAAATGAAATGATAATGGTCATGTCTTGATTAACCATGACAATTATCTAGCTAATTATCTAATTACAATAATTCACACATATATGTGAGAATGGTTTATTTTATTCTCATTCTATCATTTACTTTCTCTCTCTTGTTCTTCCTCTCCCTCAAGCTCTCCCCTCTCATGTGTTGAGAAACACTTGAGCTTGAGAAAAACCCTTTCTTGATAATCTCTACTCTCATCTAGGGTTCAAGTATTAGCACTTCTTGCACCCTAGTTACTTCTAGCTTGGAGTTGAAGCCAAAGATCGAGGCTTTCGGGTGGATCTTTCTTCGACGTGAGAAGACGACTAAGGTGACCTCCTTCCACCACTCCAAGGAGCAAGGAGAGAAGGACATAAAGCCCAAGGTATAACCTTTCTAGCACTTAGCTTGTTTCTAGTTAGCTTTAGCTTGTTTTTGTTTAGCAAAGATCCTTCATAGTCAAGTCCATGTTGCCTAAGCTCATAAAAACTTGATTTTTATTCCGTTTTCCGCCTCCCCGCAAGTACCGGGGTGGGCAACGTGGACTTACAGTGGTATCAGAGCCTAACTAAACATAAAATAGATAGGTAGTAGAGTGTATCGAAGTTCGAATCGGAAAAATCGAAAAACCAAGTTTTCAAAACCCTAAGTTTCTGTTAATTTTTTTTCTGTTCAAAACAAAATAAATTATACTCCAAAAATCATCTCAGGGTTTTGTGAAGAAAACCACAAAAAACGATCCAGTGATTTGACCAAAGAGCCGCGGTTCCGCGGCAATAGCAAGCTATTGCCGCGCAACCGCGGCCGTCTTGGCTCTTCACTGGGTCGAGTTTGGTGCAGTGTATTTCTGGCTTGGTTTTAGAATTTTTAAGATGGTTTATATGTGCCCAGGTTTTCCAGAATAGAAATTTGTTTTTGGGGGCCTATAAATCCGTATTTTTTTCGAACTTCAATACACTTTGACTAAAAAGTTATATCTGTGATGTTTATATGTATTGAACGTCGGCTAATCGCTATATGTTGATTAGTCGGGGTTATACATATCTGTGATCTGTGATTGATGATGGTATGTGTATATGAATGGGTTGGATTGTCGCGGGTGAATAGCCGGGGTGGATGTGAGATGAGTGTTGCCTTTTCTTTCATTCATTGTAATTTGTAAATTGATGTAATAATATTATTTGTTTGGCCGCACAACCGGGTCAGGGTTGTAGCCGTCATTGTATAATTCTTTTTACTGTTTTTGCTCCTAGGATAGACCCATGGAGGGGGTGCACAAACTACCGGGTATCTCGAAGTACCAAGTGGCCTACTCACGGTGGTGAGGGAGGTTGCTTCGCTTCGGGTACTTGGCGGGTAGTTTGCCGCACCCGTAGGGAACTTGGGGTGGGGTATTGGCTATTCACCGCGACCGTGTAATCCTCTTTTAGTTGCAGGCTCGAACGGATTGCGGATTCCTAGTATATCCAATGTATTCATCTGTGATCTGTAATGTCTATCATTGCTATATATTTATATATGATAACTATTTAGGCATTGCTTATGTTTTACAGCCGCGCTAGCCCAGCCCCCGCTCTGTCGTTAGTTAAGTAACCTAACGGGTGATGACGGGGCCCCGTGGCGAATGCGAATGGCATAAGCGTACGTCATATTTTGGTTGTTTTCTGCAATGGTAGGTTTAATTGATGGGGCGCATTAAAAGAACTAATGCAAGAAAATAAACCAAGTAAAAGTCAATTGGAACACTTTGAAAACCACTCGGTTCTTTTCAAAACTAAACTTTTAAATGCGGAGCTTGAACCACTCCTTTTAAAAGCTATCTCGTTCCATCGATTATATCAAGTTCACTACGTTCACAGTTTCGCCAAAACCATCCGTAGCCCTCCATCATTTCAGTTAAATATTCGGTAGTATTCAAGCAATGTATTTTGACCTCACGTCAAGGCATAGTGATTGGTAGCTGCCGGATATTTATCTGTTGCATAGATAGAATGCGTTGGTTTGAGACAGTCGTACTGCCATTTTGGCCTACGTCAAGGGTAGGTACGGGTGGGTTCAAATTAACCGGGATAATGATGGGAAGAACTTGACATGTGACTTATGACATTTTGACCTCACGCCAAGGTCATAAGAGCATGGGGCAAAAATCCATATCGGGAGTTTCAAAAGTACTGAAACTTGCTAGCGCTGCATACCATTTAGAGTGTGATAATTCTGGTAGGATTCCTTCGGTTTTATCACGCGATGATATTTGGATCCCGATCCTACTGTGAGTATATGCTACTCCTCGGGAAAACTCTCACTTAACGATCAATGCTATAAACCTAGTAGGTGTCTAGAAAGGTGTTAGCGGGGCTACGCCCACAGGGAAAAGAGGTTACTTAATTAAGGAACTTCGCGAAAGCGTTGGAAAACCTCCCTCGAAGTACCGACACTGGCCTGGCTGAACGGTTAAGCAAGTATTGTACGGTGAGATTGATCCTGACTAATCTTTTCTTTACGGTTTGAGAAGGGATTCGAGAGACAGTGGGAGCCATCCTGTTTAGACAAACTAAAAACCACTCTAAACTTGCAAGAGCATCATGCTAAAGTGTTTCTTTTCTCTCTCCTAATTGCAGCGACCATTCAACATGACCGGACTTAAGTTATTACTAGATAAAAACATATTGACAGGGCCAAACTACAAAAATTGGCTCAGGAATGTCAAGATGGCAATCACTTATGACAAGTTGGGGTATGTCCTTACCACCAAAGCTCCCTCTGTCCCAGGTCCCAAAACCAGTGTCGTAGATAGGGAAATCTACAAGACCTGGGAAATAGATTGCGCGAAGGCCAGATGCCTCGTACTAGCCTCGATGGACAACGAACATCAGAGGAGGCACGAGAATATGGACCTAAAGTCCATATTTCTTCATACAAAAGAACTGTATGGAGAGCAGTCTCGTATCGCAAGATACGAAGTATCAAAGAAGTTGTTTTCGGCAAGGTTGGCCGTCGGATCATCGGTAGCGGAACACGTGCTTAAGATGATTGGCTACATAGAGGAGCTCGCGGAGCTTGGGACCACGTTGGAGAATGAACTCTATACTGATTTGATTCTCCAATCCCTTCCTTCCACTTACGTTCAGTTTATTCTTAACTTCAACATGCAAGGAAAGGAGGTTGAACTTTCCGAACTTCTGAACATGTTGAGGAGTGCTGAGGGCACCCTACAGAAGGGTAGGGAGACATCCACTTTGTTTGTAGGAGGATCTTCCTCTTCTAGATCCAGGACGAAAGCCAAGGGTAAGAAGAAGAAAGCCCCCGCCAAACCAAGAGGCGGTGTCGGTAAAGTGGATACGAAGGGAAAAGGAAAAGCAACAAAGATAGCGGGAAAGCTGGTGGGGAAGGAAGAATGCTTCTATTGTCACAAAAGTGGTCACTGGAAACAGGATTGCAAGGCTTGGAAGGCCAGAACATGGGATTTGAAGCGAGTTGCAGCTTCAGCTTCAGGTGTGTATGTTATTGAAAACTGTCTATCAATAAACTCTACATCCTGGGTATTGGATACCGGATCAGGATCTCATATCTGTAATTCTTTGCAGGCGTTAAGAAAGCGTAGAGTTTTGAGGGCAGGTGACATGACCCTCAGAGTTGCAAACGGTGCTAGCATGGATGCTGAGGCCGTGGGGGACTATCACCTGGGATTGTCGGATGGACATTTTTTGGTTTTGCATAGTCGTTATTATGTACCAAATGCAACCTGTAATATCATTTCTGTATCTTTCTTATGTAAAGAAGGTTATGAATTTGCATTTGTAAGTAATGTAGTGAACATTCACCTTAATCAAGTTTTGATTGGGTCAGGTACATTGAACAACGGTATATACGTATTAAACCAACCACAGATTTTCAATGTCCAGAATACACACAAAAGAAAGTCTCCAGAAATCAATAAAACTTTCTTATGGCATTGTAGACTGGGTCACATCAATGAGAGAAGGTTGACTAAGTTACATGCAGAAGGATATTTGGATCCGTTCGAATATCAATCGTATGCAACTTGTCAATCCTGTCTCAAAGGAAAGATGACAAAGACTCCGTTTACTGGACACGGAGTAAGAGCGAGCGAGCTCTTGGGACTCGTACACAGCGACGTGTGCGGTCCAATGTCTACACATGCGCGAAGCGGTTATTCTTACTTCATTACTTTTACGGATGATTTCTCAAGGTTCGGATATGTCTTCTTAATGAAGCATAAATCCGAAGCTTTTGAAAAGTTCCAGGAATATAAGAATGAAGTAGAAAAACAAACAGGCAAAAGTATCAAGGCACTGAGATCTGATCGAGGTGGTGAATACTTGAGTGCCGAGTTCCTGGGTTACTTAAAAGAGAATGGAATTCTCTCTCAGCTTACTCCTCCATACACTTCGCAACATAACGGTGTATCGGAGAGATGGAACAGAACCCTATTGGATATGGTACGGTCCATGATGAGTAACGCTGAGTTGCCGCGATCGTTCTAGGGATATGCACTAGAAACAGCTGCATACCTTTTGAACCGTGTTCCCACTAAGACTGTGCCTACCACACCATATGAGTTATGGAGTGGGAAGAAACCCTATCTTCAATACTTGAAGATTTGGGGATGTCCAGCTTATGTCAAAAAGCAGCATGCGGACAAACCAGAGGCACGCTCAGTACTGTGCAAGTTTGTGGGATACCCAAAGAACTCCAGGGGGTATCTTTTCTATTACGCAGAGGAACAAAAAGTCCTTATTTCTCGTAATGCCCATTTTCTGGAACACCAGTTCATAGAAAAGGAAATAAGTGGGAGCGCAATAGAACTGGAAGAAATTCCGGAACCACAAGCTATTACTGAAAGCTTAGTAGAACCAGAGGGTTCGAAAGATCAAGACATTCCCACGCCACTCCGCAGGAGTAGTAGGCAGTCTCATCCGCCCGAGAGATACTACGGTTTTCTCATTGACGGGGATAGAGAAGATTGCATCATAGATTTTGATGAGCCTACTAGCTTCCAGCAAGCTATTCAGAGCGTCGACTCGGTAAAATGGCTGGATGCAATGCGGACCGAGATGGAGTCCATGTACACCAACAAAGTATGGACGTTGGACATTGCTCTAGATGGGGTAAAACCCGTAGGATGCAAGTGGATCTTCAAAAGGAAGATTGGTGTAGATGGACAGGTTGAGACCTATAAAGCTAGACTGGTTGCAAAGGGTTTTCGTCAAAGACCTGGTTTGGACTATGATGAAACCTTTTCTCCAGTAGCTATGCTGAAATCCATTCGGATCCTTCTTGCCATTGCTGCCTTCCACGATTATGAGATTTGGCAGATAGACGTAAAGATAGCTTTTCTAAATGGACATTTAGAGCAGTGTAACTATATGGACCAGCCAGAGGGTTTCATTCAGAGTGGGAGCAGCGGAAAGGTGTGCAAGTTGCTTAAGTCCATTTATGGACTAAAGCAGGCATCGCGGAGTTGGAACATCTGTTTTGATGAGACGGTCAAGGAATTTGGCTTTATCAAAAATCCAGATGAACCATTCATCTATTGTAGATTTGTAGCGAGAACTGTAGTATTCCTCGTTTTATACGTGGATGACATTCTCTTAATAGGAAATGACATTTCTATCCTACAATCTGTCAAGGGGTTCTTGTCACACAGGTTCTCCATGAAAGACCTGGGTGATGCCTCATACATTCTGGGTATCCGGATCTACCGTGACAGATCCAAGAGGATATTAGGACTTTCACAGTCCAGGTACATCGACACCATACTGAAGAGATTCAGTATGGAAGATTCCAAGCGCGGTAATCTACCGGCTTGTCACGGGATCACTCTCTCTAAAGAGATGTCTCCCAAGACTGATTTGGAGAGGGATCGCATGTCTATTATACCCTACGCTTCTGCGGTAGGCTCTATAATGTATGCGATGTTGTGTACCAGACCGGATGTGGCTTATGCACTGAGTGTGGTAAGCAGGTATCAGTCAAACCCTGGGGAGAAACATTGGATAGCAGTAAAGAACATTCTCAAGCACCTGAGAAGGACTAAGGAGATGTTCTTGGTGTATGGCGGAAAAGACCTCCAGATTGAGGCTTTTGCTGACTCCAGCTTCCAGAGTGACAAGGATGATTCCAAGTCCATGTCGGGTTTTGTCTTCACCCTCAATGGAGGGGCGGTGTGTTGGAAGAGCTCCAAACAGGAAACCGTTGCTGACTCGACTATGGAAGCGGAATACATCGCTGCATCTGATGCCGCAAAAGAAGCTGTCTGGATGAGGAAGTTCTTGAAAGAACTTCAGCTGGTTCCGTCCATTGTTGACCCAATACCTCTGTATTGCGACAACAACGGGGCTATAGCTTTAGCGAAGGAACCCAGGTTCCATCAGAAATCCAGACACATCTTGAGGCGGTATCACCAGATCAGGGAGATCGTGGATCGCCAGGAGATCGAGGTTCGGAGGGTTGCTTCAGAAGATAACACAGCAGATCCATTCACCAAGGCCTTGCCCCAGACTCAGTTCGAGCGGCTGATCGAGATGATAGGTCTTCGATACGCCAGTACATGGCCTTAGTGCAAGTGGGAGATTGTTAGTGTATATGCCCTAGAGGCCATTACTGTATCATACTAGTTTGTATATTACTTGATGGAAGCTTAGGATATTCACAGTTGTATATACAATCTTGCTCGAAATGGTAGTATGCTACTTGGTTTGTCTCTGCTTTAATATGTGCATGTGTTTCTTTTAGCATATCGCTGATATACATATTAGTAGAGCCCTTAGGATCTTTGCTTGATTACCAGCGTTGTGATGGCGCTCACACTCGTGGGAGCTGGGTGATCTATAAGCACATCCTTATACAGGTCCCTAGTCGTTGGACTATCGAGACAGGGCATCGATACTCCGGAGTAGACTAGCGTATGCGCTTCTCATCCCAGCGTGGGAGACGGTCTGTCCCACAGCCGTCAGTACGTCGTACTTGAGATAGTATGCGGGTGCTCGTTAGGTTACGAGTACACTGGACAGGACTCGTCGAGAACTGTTGGTTGGTATTATACCTATCGTCAGTTATCAGTTCCCAGGTGACATGAGTACAGCTTAGTCCGTTGACTTGACACTGTCACTTCGTCTCGAGTGTGTTCCCACTGCACTTTGATTACTACCCTACCACAGCTCAAAGGAGTCGTGCAAACAGGTAGTTTTTGGGTGTAGTCCCGAAGCACTTGGAGGCAGTGACGGTTAGACAGGATTCGTCTCTCCCGGTATTGGGGGTTGACATCGCGCTGTGTCCAGGAGAGCCATTACACGAGTAGTCCCTGGCCAGGGCAAGCGAGATATACTGGTAGGTTTCCAGTGTTATCTCAGGGTGTTCTGGGCTACACTCCGACATGACTTGTACCGCTATTAGGGGACTGACGTTCACCGCCCCCCTAGGCCCGCCATACGATGTATCAGACGAACAGACCGGACTGTACGGAGACTGTCACATACAGGCTCAGTAGGAGTTCAGATGGGGTTCACCTCGTCAGTCTTCTTGTCGACATCTACCTGGGGACCGTTACGTACAGCTAGTGCCGCTTGCGGTCTGTGGTTAAACCCACTGCCAGCGTAGTGTCGAGTCTTTAGAGTCCCACACAGAGAGCTATTCGCCTTTAGGCAAAATGAGTAGAGGTCGCATGGTTTTGCGACAGGGTTCGTTCACATCCGCGCACTTGTGCACGTTTGCTGTCCGGACAGCTTATACTAGCGGGCTTTGGTTTAAGCCGGATCCTAGTATATGATTTGGGATTGGTTTTTCTCTTTGTATTCGTGTTCCTCGGATCACGAATATGGGTGCGTATGCACAGTTGCTTGAGACAGAGGGAGAGGACTTTGATTAGGGTTAATGACTATTGTCATTTGTATTAACCCTAATGATTATGTGTGTATTATGGTTAATTGATATTAGTTTAATAATTGTGCATGGTTATGGTTGTTGACCATTTAACCCACCTTGACTTGTTGACCTTGTTGACACTTTGACCATCATCATTTCATTTGGAAGATGCTCTTTGATCCTTGCAATTTGCATTAAAAATGAAATGATAATGGTCATGTCTTGATTAACCATGACAATTATCTAGCTAATTATCTAATTACAATAATTCACACATATATGTGAGAATGGTTTATTTTATTCTCATTCTATCATTTACTTTCTCTCTCTTGTTCTTCCTCTCCCTCAAGCTCTCCCCTCTCATGTGTTGAGAAACACTTGAGCTTGAGAAAAACCCTTTCTTGATAATCTCTACTCTCATCTAGGGTTCAAGTATTAGCACTTCTTGCACCCTAGTTACTTCTAGCTTGGAGTTGAAGCCAAAGGTCGAGGCTTTCGGGTGGATCTTTCTTCGACGTGAGAAGACGACTAAGGTGACCTCCTTCCACCACTCCAAGGAGCAAGGAGAGAAGGACATAAAACCCAAGGTATAACCTTTCTAGCACTTAGCTAGTTTCTAGTTAGCTTCAGCTTGTTTTTGTTTAGCAAAGATCCTTCATAGTCAAGTCCATGTTGCCTAAGCTCATAAAAACTTGATTTTTATTCCGTTTTCCGCCTCCCCGCAAGTACCGGGGTGGGCAACGTGGACTTACACTTTTCGCCTTCTCTCTCTGCTTTTCCTGAGTCAAACTTCTCTTTCCTAATGCATTCTCTTAATAGAGCTTGGAAACAGTTCCATCTTGCATAAAATTTTCTGTGGCTGGACTTTATTGTATCTCTTTATAATTTGAGGCAATGCTTCTCTTCTCTCTCACTTTCTGAAAATTATTTTAACAGAGAAGAGCTATGGCTTGTAATCATCCACATGCTCGGCGGCAACCATTGGAGGTGCCTATTGAGGAAATCGTTCCTCGTTTTGCTGCATGCTTGGTGAACCCTTCTCTTACGGATGACCAATGCTATACGGTGTTGTACGAGCTCTTGACTCGTAGAGGATCTCCTCTCCCCATCGGCTCTATTTGGCTTTGAATGGTCTTCTTGTCCGTGCTCGATGACATCCCTCCTCAACCAGCGGAGATGACTCCGGTAATGCTCGACGCTGCAGATGACAAGATCGAGTGCTTTCACGAGGTACTTTTGATTATCACAGCTCTGAAGGATCGCTATAATCAGCTGCTAAGCCAGATACGGGCTCAGCTGGTCATCATGTCTGCCTTCGCTCATGAGCATGGTGCTGACCGATGGGAAGCGACTTTTCGTGAAGATCGCCGCTTTGACATGGTGGAGAAGGCAGAGAGAGAGTTAGATAATTTTATCCATAGTTTTGTGAATCCCTGTACTTTCGATCCCATGTTTGGTGATCTATTTCATGTAGAATAAAATGTTCAATTAAATACTTTTTTTTGTCGTTGACCACCAAGTGCTCCTTTTCTAACACCTGTTCTTTCTCTGATGTGTGCATGTGCATATATGAATGAGCCCAATTTCACACATATCTGTAAACGAAATCTAAACCGATGTAAACAGGAACAAATAGCTCTTGGCCGGAGATTTTGGCAGGAATAGTCCTTCCACAAGTGTCCTTCCCTCTTGCAATAGAAGCAAAAGTCGGGGCTTGGCTGGTTATTGAGTTCTTTCGATCTCCTGGGTTGAACAGTTGGCCTTGAAGAGGCTCCTCCTGCCATCTGAGTGGTAGGGCGCTTCACTCCGGCAGATTGAGGTCTGCCCTTCCTCTTCACTACTGCCTCGTATATTCGAGCAGCCTTCAAAAGCAAATCATGGGTTGGGAAATCCCCTGTAGCTAATGCAGTTTGGATTTCCGGGTCCAACCCTTGCTGAAATCTTCTAGCCCTGATCTCAACAGTCGGTATGAGATGGGTCGCAAACCTGTTACGGTCTTGTGTTAGCTGTGTAATTTATGATATAAAATCGAATATTGAGATATATCTTACCTGCTGAGTATGGTAAACTCAGCATCATACTCATTTACTGATTTGGTCCACATTGAACCTTGTTGCAGATGTATGAACTTTTGTTCCATATCAAAGCGGCCAGTCTCAGGGAAATACTTTGCGTCGAACATGTCGTGGAAAGTCTTCCATTCGATAGGTTGGTCAAGACGGCTTTCTTCCGCCTTCCACCAAACATGTGCATTGTCCGTGAGCTGCAGTTTCGCAACTCGGACCCAAGCTATCTCTGGCACTTGTGCCGCTGCCAGATCATCTTCGATACTTTGAGCCCATTCCTCTGCTTCCAGAGGGCTCTCTTTTCCCGAAAAGTTCTTAGGGTGCAGTACCCGAAATTGCTTCACTCCGGGTGCTTCCGCTTTTGAACAGTTCAAGAGAATAGCAGTCTGCTGCTTCTGTCTTCCCAGGAGGCTGCGGATCGCCTCTAGCAATACCATCTGCTCATTGATAAGAGACGCTACGGCAGGTGTAATTGGTAGTGGAGTAGGTGTGTTGTTGACATTGGTGCTGGTGTTGTTTGGAGAATCCATAATCTTGAAAGAAAATTTGGGTTAGGACAGATTCAAAGTATATGGAATGGTAAGATTCAAGAAGTATAAATTGTAAAAAATGTTTTCAGTTGCTGGTTCTTTTGTTATATTGCTTAGGTTGTCCATGCAGAACTGAACTGCTTGGTAGGGTTCCATACAGCTCAGACTTGCATAGGCCGCCAACAAAATCTGTCACGCCCCGCTTCTCGGTGTACGGCGAAGGGGACGCGACGGGCCGCTACGTATTTACTCAGAAGTAAATACGCTAAGCGTAACTAAGAAATATAAAAGAAATATACACAAGAGACAATGTAATGAACAACAACTTTATTTATTAATATTCTTTTGTACAATACATCTGAAAGTAAATACATGGAATGGGAAGCAATGCCTAAACAGTGGCATAACAGAAATGGAAAATACATAATGTAAATGTGTACATGAATCTAAAGCTCTGGGTCGTAAGCTAGCTGGTCCAAATTCTCGCTGGTGGGCTCGATCTCCGGAAGGTCCGAATCACCTGATAACATTCCAAAGAAGAAAGAGAAGGAATGTCGTCAGCGAATAAATGCTCGGTAAGTCCCAAGGATGAGGGAGAAAATAGAATAGACAGAGAGAGTATAACTTTTAAAGTTGTATTATATTGTTATAATGTTGTATTTAGTGTTAACGCCGTTGTTTGTAGCTTGGTACAGAAGAGGACAGTGTATACGTGAGATGTCTCAGTAGACCAGAGACTAAGATGGGTGGAAAGTACAAGGAACTGTTCAGCCACGGTACAACGGTAATAGAATACAGGTTAGGTGTCTTAATGGTTGCAGTCTCGTGCCACTTCTAACACCTTCCGTACCAATCTACCCCTTATAAACCCCGCGATGTCTTGATTGTATTGTTTGTATTGTATTTTCTTGTAATTGAATTGTATAGATGGATGACCTGCTGAAACCATGATATCAATAAATGGATGTAACTGGAGAATCATGTAGATGGATGTATATCTATGGTTCCGTTCGGTCAAGTTGTATAGATTGATAGATTGAACAGATTGAATACATGGATTCATATTGATTTGTTATATATACTTGAATCTCATTCAAGTCAGATTGATTATATCGAGACTCAGTCTGAGTCAGACAATTAGAAAAGAAATTGAATCCTAAATTAGGTTTTGGTATTATCGGTAACCGCTGCACATGGACGGCAGGATTTGTGTTTTTTTCAAAGACGATTACCGTGTTGATAACACCGTTTGTTAAGTTGTCTACCTTAAATAGGCAAGCACCCATATCTCCGGCTCCCTGATGCTCAAGAGACTGGTCCCGCTTAAACCTATATTTACAAGGGTCCTTATTATAATTTAGTATAACTTGAGGGGGTTTTATATAAAAATAATTTTGTATAATTTTCAAAATACACCTCAAGTGTTTTATTATCGTCTTTAAAGTTTTCATTGATGTATATTTTATCATTGTGATATTTCTAGTGAATAAAATCTAATTTCATAATATATGGTATTTAATTGTAAAGTATTGAACTTGTATGGAATTGCATGGTATTTTCAAGTAAAGTGATTCCTTTTGATTTAGAAAAGTTGGAATATTTATACTATATCAAAATAGATATTTTGATGATACATATATATTTATAAAATAATTTATTTTATTATTTTTCTAGAAATCTCATTTTCTTAAGATATTTGTATTTTTTAATCTTTCGAGACCGTATGCTCCTTGCGGAGGTCTGCATCTCGCACTACTAAGTCCGAGAATGTGCGATAATCCACACTATCCCGAACAGGTTCCCCGAAATGGTTTGTATCAGCACATTGCAAAGATTTGTTAAAAATAGATATCTTGTAGAAAAAGGTTTTGTAGTTTATGGTATTTATTTGTAAAAATCGTATTTCCGTATTCTAGTTTCCCAAATGATATCGTGCTATGATAGAGATGTGTATTGTAAGAAGTTAGGTCATTACCTCGTGAACTATCTAAAAGTATAGCAAGGAATTATAAGATTTATGTCGAAACTAAACTATATGGTATTTTTCTGTAAAAGTGCTATAAAAATTGAAATATAAATTCTTTTGATATGAAACTTGTCAATATGTTTTGTTAATATTTAATGACCATGATGTAAGAGTTTGATATTATTGTGTTTAAGAAAAAAGGAACTTTTAAAGAAAAACCGAATCAGAATTCGGATTAACTCCGCTTCTGTCGGGTTTTAGAATTCCGAGTTTTCAGAATAGAAAAGATAAGAGGGAGGAGGGACTTACTGGATAGTAGTGGAGAGGAGAGGAAAAGGAAGAAGTAGGAGGTGCCGGTGCGTCGTTTCGTCGCCGGAATCTCCTCAGAACGTCGTCGGAAGTTCGCCGGAGTTTCGCCCTTTGCTAACTCCACTTGCACACAAAAGTCTATGGAATTTTCTTGAGAGTTTGGACATGGATTTGTGAGTGAGGGGGGTGATTTGAGGTGTGGTATTTATAGGAAAAATTAGGGTTTAGGGATGTGAAAAGGTGTATTAAAAATTTTGTATTAAAATGGATTAAATGAGGGTTTTAATTTTCTCTGTAAATGTGCAGGGAAAATGAATAGTACAGGGGTTATGGGGTAGGCCAAAGGGTGCAAGGGAAAAAAGAAAATGTGGAATCGGGCCGAGTTGACCCGGCGGCGCCGGCTAAGTCAACCGCTCCGCTGGCCCGAGTCAGCCGAGTCAGGCCGATTCTCCATGCCACGTGTCCTTTGGTGTTGTGTCTTGACTCATGGACCCATTTGTTTTATGTGTGACTCTTGGTTTTTACGAGTTATGCACGTGTAGACTCTTGGGCTTCTAAAATGATTAAAAGAAAACTAATTAAAAAATAATGTGGCTGATGGGATTTGAATTCTGGTGCTTTGGTTCAGCAGTGCAAGGTCTTACCAATGAGCTACAAGCTCCTTGTTACTATTCAAAAGCAAATCAAACTTATAATTTATACTTAGGCTTAAGTACCCTTTCTGTATTTTTTTAAGAAAAATTGTACAGAAAGTTTAGGGTTGTTACAGTATTGGATTTTGTTTTCCGTGCACACCAGACGCACGTGATGTTGGATACGCCTTTTGAGGCTGATTTTATTTATGAGTATCACATTTTGATGATGGATACTATATTGTTTAGTAGCCGAGCAAGACTGGTCTGAGGACAGTTCCTGAGTACTTTTGCATGCATAAAAAGTTACCAAAAGGTTTTCAAAAAGGAGCTATAGTCTTGCTATTTCCTACGTGTCCGTGAGTAACACGAAATTTTACAAGAAAAACCTTCATGGATATTTCAAAAAGGTATGACGTATAATTTGAGCAAAACATATATAGTATATATTTTCTACTTTATAAATGATTGTCCTCCACTTGTGTCGTGAGCTACGCATAGCACGGCATTTGGGAAAAATTTGGCATGAGTTATTCAGCTTTTAAAATGGTTTTACAAAGATGCGTGCTATATACGTATTATGATTTGAGTATAGAATAATTGAGTATGGTATTGGATTTTGATATTCGTATCTCCTTTATAACTCCAGTGATTGCGTGATACTTGACGGAGTTTGATTTTGAGTTTCGTACTCGTTTTCAGGCGCCCACGATGCGCTGTGGTATTTCTGTATCTTCCGTGATTTTGGAACCCCGTTGATTTGAGCTGATTATTAAAATGTTTTAGTATTTGGGGATTTAAATTTAAATTCAGGGACCGAATTTATTTAAGGGGGGAGACTGTAATATTTTAGAAATATAAAATATTATTTTTGGAAATTTAATATTAAAATAATATATTTCGTGAAAACTATTCGATTTGCGAATAGGGATTTTTCGTAAAATGGTATAATTATGTACCGATATTTGGAAAATAATTGAAGATTAAAATGATTTATTCATTAAAAAGATATTTATCGGATTTTGGTATTTTTATAAATAATCATATGCAAATTTAAATTAAACTTGATTAGTGCACTACTAATCACAATTAAGCCAAATCCATATTTTTACCTTTTTCCATGGCTAGCGCACCATGTCATGTGCATGATGTTATTCATTTGTGTTTGTGACTTGTGAGTTTGGTGAAAGAAAAAGAGAAAGGAAAGGAAAAGCAAAGAGAGAAAAGAGTTATGAGTGTGAAACAAAATAGTGAATGAAACAAAAGAGATATTTGTGAGAGAGTGTGTAGGAGATATTTTGAGAGAGAGTGTGAGGTTAAGAATGTTGGTGATATATGCCCTAAAGGCCATTATTGTATCATACTTAATTGTATATTACTTAATGGGAGCTTGGGATATACACGGATATAGTAACAGTCTTGCTCAAAATGGTAATATGCTACCTGGTTTGTCTCTACCTCAATATGTGCATGTGTTTTCTTAGCATATAGTTTATACATATTGGTAGAGCCCTTAGGATCTTTGCTTGATTACCAGCGTTGTGATGGCAGTCACACTAGTGGGGGCTGGATAGTCTCTAAGCACATCATATACAGGTCCTTAGTCATAGGATTATCGAAACGGGGTATCGATACTCCGGAGTAGACTAGTGTATACGCTTCTCATCCCAGCAGGGGAGATGGTCTGTCCCACAGCCATTAGGACGTCGTACTGGAGATAGTATGCAGGTGCCCATTAGGTTATGAGTACACTGGACAGGACTCGTCGGGAACAGTTGGTGGCTATTATACCTATAGTCGGGTAACAGTTCCCAGGTGACATGAGTACAGCTTAGTCCGTCGACTTGACACTTCTATTTCGCCTCGAGTGTGTTCCCACTGTACTTTAATTACTACCCTACCACGGCTCAAAAGAGTCGTGCAAATAGGTAGTAGTTAGGTGCAGTCCCGAAGCTGTTGGAGGCAGTGGCGGTTAGATAGGATTCGTCTCTCCCGGTATTAGGGGTTGATATCGTGCTGTGTTCGGAGAGCCATTATACAAAGTCCCTGGCCAGGGCAGGCGAGATTTACTGGTAGGTATTCTAGTAGTTTCTCAGGGTGTTTTGGGCTACACTCTGGCACGACTTATTGCGCTATCAGGGGTCTGACGTTTACCGCCCCCTAGGCCCGATATACGATACTCTTAGACGAACAGACCGGACTGTACAGAGATTGTCACATTCAGGCTCAGTAGGAGTTCGGATGTGTTTTCCTCATCGGCCTTCTTATCGACATCTACTTGGAGACCGTTAGGTGCAGCTAGTATAGCTTGCGGCCTGTGGTTAAACCCACTGCCAGCATAGTGTCGAGTCTTTAGAGTCCCACATAAAGAGTTTCCCTACACCGGGCAAAAGGTGTAGAGGCCGTATGGTTTTACGGCAGGGCTTCGATCACTTACGTGCACTTGTGCGCGTATGATGTTCGGGTGGATAATACTAGTAGGCTTTAGTTTAAGCCGGATCCTAATATTATATTGATGGATCAGTTTCGTCTCTTTGTATTCGCGTTTCTCGGAACACATACGGATGAGAGGGGCATAGAAAGAGACACATCGTTAGAGTTTTGACCATTAATTTGATTAAAACAATTATGAGGTGGAGGAAAGTATTTGTTATTTTTGTAAATGATAATTGAGGCATGGCTACTAGTTTTGACTACTTGACTTTGTTTGACCATTTGACTTGGTTTGACCACTTGACTTGGTTTGACTATTTGACTTAGATATTTTTGTGACCTAGATATTTTGATGAGATATTTTTCATGCCATTCTTGTGGTCATGTCAAGGTAGCAATCTTATTTTATCATATGATTATCAAAAACATTTCTCTTTCCTTATGTTAGCTCTCTTCTTCTTCCTCTCAACAAAAACCCTTAAGGTCTCATGAGTTGAGTAAACTAGGGTTTCAAGAGACAAATAAATCCATCTTCATTCTCTACATCATTTTGGCCATCAAGTTTAGCAACCTTGCTGCCCTAGTTACCTCGGATTTGAGGTTGGAGCTCGGACTATAGACCCTCGGGTGGATCATCTTTGACTCGAGAAAGCCGACGAGGAAGCTACGATCCGGATCGATCCTTGGAGCCTACGATGACGAGCAGGACAGCAGAGAAGACCTGAAGGACTTGTATCATGAGGTATAACATTCTTTCCGAGTAGTTAAATCTCATATTTTTTGCTAGCTAGGGTTTATGGACGATCCTTGGTTCTAGTCGGTGTTGCGAAGCCCGTAAAAATCATTTTTTGCAAATTCCGCCTCCCCGCGAACACGTGGGGTGCGCGATATCGACATAAAAAGAAAGAGTGAGACATCTTTGACTTCTTAAAACTTCTTCTTCATTCCATTCTTCTTCCTTATTCATTTCTTCATCCATTTTCTTCATCTCCTTCATCCTTTACTACCTCCATTTATCATCTCATATTCATTTCCAAAACCCCATGCCTCTTTCATTAAAAAGACACATAAGCTTATCCTAAACCCTTTGAACCATTCAAGTTTGAATTTTGAGGACTTTGGGCCACTCAAGAATTTTCCTAAGTTGCCAAATGAGATAATCCCTACACTTTTAGTTATGCTTGTTGAATTCCTAATATCCTAGTTTAGATTAGAAATTAATTTAGTTAGGTTATGTGATCTTAGAAATTTCCAAGTTGAGATTTAGTGGGAGATGATCAGTCAAAAATATTGCATTTTTAACACATCAATTTCCCTACTCTTTGTAACCATCTAAAGGTGTTTGGTATAAATATAGCATATATTAGCAATTTGTCTGCAAAATACCAAATAACACGTGTTATACATTATAACCGGCATTATGAGGGAAATTGTGTGTTTATTACTACACGCATGATTTTTTGTATATCAATACTTGTCTCGAGATTGTGTGCAGGAAATTTTCCAGGTTAAAGAGCTGGAACTGCTAAAAGTGCTGATAAAATGCATCAAGTCTAAGACTTGTGATCTGGCAGTAAACAAGAAAGTATAAAAATATTACAGATATCAGAAAAGTGCCATAAAACTAACACAAATAAACACTGGAAGTTTCATGCAGCAAATCCAACAAACGGCCGCGGATCCGCGGCCGAGTCAGGCCGATCCGCCGTGGATCCGCGGCCGAGTTGACTCGTCGGCGGTTGGAACTTTTTGCAGGGCTTCTTTTTTAACGGCTAAGCTTCTCCTAGACGTTTCGAATTGTGTAGATTTCTCCAGAAGCTTCCCTTCTAACAGCCAAGCTTCTTGTGCAAGTTTCATAACTACCAAGCTTCTTATGCAAGCTAGCTAACTACCTTAATCTAGAAACTTCTCTACCCTAGCTTCCTATGCAAGCTCATAACAACCAAGCTTCTAAGGGAAGCTAGATCTAGCTTCTAGGGGAAGCTAAAGAAAATCTATAAAAAGGGACCTAGTTGTTCATTAATTGAGTTGTTGAATATTGAGCCAAAAATTCCGTAAGTTGAGTGACACAACTTGCAACTCAAAACCCTAGCCCGAATCCAATTCCAAAGCCAAATCAAGATACATCGAGTACCAAATCAAGCAAGCATTCAATGAGTCTTTGAAGCAACGCCGATCTTCATCCGAGCAAGAGATCCACGTTGATCCGCGACTCACGACGATCGAGCCACGCAAAGATCGACACAAAATTCCTCCTCAATTGAGTGAACTAGAGCTAGTCTTGTAAACTTGAGTGAGGGTTGTAATTTAAAGAAGATCTAAATAAATGTGAAAATCTCTATTCTTGCTTTCTATTCATTCTTGCATTATGATATTCCTAGTTCTTAATTGCTTTATAATGACGCGTGAGTAAATTCTCCGCTTATAGCGGAATCAAGAGAATAGGTAGATGATGTTGATTAAATTCTTGAGCGATTCTTAACTCTCATAAGTTTTGTAAACTTTAGGAAATTGAATCATCGAAAACCTAATTTGAGCGAGATCACTTTCTTGAATGTTTTCGCTACAAATTAGAGATCAACGATTGGTGATTTAATTTGCTAGAGGCTAGAATTTGAATGATAATCAATGAAAGGACAAGGGATGATGATGAAGAAACCCTAGTTTCTTTAATAGTTTCCTAATTCTCATTGATCGTCATCGATCTAGCAACAAATCTTCAATAGATAAGAATTTGTAATAATTAGTATTCATCATCACTTTCAATTGGATCGATTCCGACAAGCCTCTTTACAAATTTTGATAATTCAAACGATTTGGATATTTTCTTGAACTCTATCATTTCTTGATTTTAGATCTATTTCTTGATGATTCTTGAAACTAAATTTCATAAATCTTGAATCGATTTTCTTTTATCTTTTAATTTTCAACTCAACTAAAACTATAACGAACAAATCATACTTTCTCAGTGGACAATCTGCATTCACCGACGAAATTACAATAAACACCGTCAATTGATTGCGGTATAAATTTCTTTGGTTGTGAAATGTTTCCAAATACACACGAAGAACGATCAATTAAATGGCGCCGTTGCCGGGGATCGTGTGCTAATTTGTTCGTTTTTTGTAATTTGAGTTGAAAAATTTATTATTCCATCAGAATTTTTAGATCAAAATTCGCATCAAGTGCTTAACGATTTGTTATGATTTGTTGCAAGGAGATCTGGAATCTGTGGAGCAAGAGGAAAAAATTTCAGAGCATCTCATGAGCTCAGTGAGGCAACAGAAGCATCTGTACCAATTTTTGTGCAGGTATCATCTCAAAGGACCGCGCAACCGCGACATTAGGTGGCATCTTGCGGCGGATCCGCGGTGGGAAAGTTGATTCCCTGTTCCAAACTTCTCAGGTATATCTCTGTCTTTCTTATCTCCTCCCTGCTCTGTCCAATAACTAATTTCTGCAGGATTCTTTGCAAAAATTCGCAGCGCCGCAAAAAGAAAAATTGTGCGTGTTTGATCTTGGTTGTTTGCATTTTTAATACGGAAATTAAGGGGTAAAGACCAAATTCAGATTAGGTGGGGATTTCATTACCCTTCCTAAGCCCCGAAAATCACAAACTTGCATCCGCATCACCCTCATTAACTAAAAAATATCTAGACATGACTCTACGGACCGTCGCGCTCACTTAGGACAGAAGGAGGTCGTGGGTAATCTATTGCTTATCCGCGTTTCTTTTGTGGTGTCTAAGGCAAGTCGTTACTTAAATAGGCCCACTACTTACGTAGTGTAGAACCTCCCACTTACCTGGCACTTACCTGGCCACAGAAGGGGCAAAGAGGCAGTAGAGGATCTATCGTGCGACTTGTCTTCTGGAAGTCTAGGAGCGGTCTATAGACTTGACCTAGGTGACCACTAGAATTAGGGTTGCTTGTGCATTGTTTGTGTGAATTTTTCAAAAATCCGTATTTTTCAAAACAAACACCAATCCAAACTTTTCTCTAATTATCATAATGCTGCCACTTGTGCTAAACCATTTAGTGCATGCTAGCCTGGATACGGGATTCTAGTGCCGGTCTTGTCCACGTTCCTCCTATCGACTCCGAAGTCGGTATTTCTACGTCTACTTTTTCCTCACCCACTACCATACCCACTTCGATGGACGGTTCTCCATCGAACTTCTTTAACACTACTCTGCCACCGCCCGCAGGTGCACAGAATCCGTCCCGCATCTCTCTCCAAGAGAGATGTTACCCTATGCGAGGTCCTCTTTCGACCTGTCTTACCATTCCACCAGCCAATGGGAACAATTTTGAAATCAAACCACAATACATCAATCTTCTACAAAAATATCATGGTCTCGAGTCTGAAGACGCATATGTCTTTATTACCAAATTTGAAAATGTATGCGCTATGATGGTACTTCACAGCTTTCTGTGGATGATATGAGATTACGTCTTCTCCCATTTACTTTGTGCGATATAGCCGAGAAGTGGCTTTATAACACAGCCGCACATTCTATTTCGAACTGAGGAGAATTCGTAACGGCTTTGCTGAAGAAATTCTATTCTAATCATAAAACAGCTCGAGTCCGTAGAGAAATAAATCAATTTACCCATCTTCCAAATGAACCATTCTCAAAGTGCTTTGAACGCTTCAAGGATCTGTTAGTTCAATGTCCTCATCACGGAATTCCTAGATGGGATCTGTGAAGAATCATATATGAGGGCATTAATCCTACAACAAAACAGACCTTTGAATCCATGTGTCAGGCCACCTTCATGAATAAAGATGATGGTGAAGCCTGGAGACTTTTTAGAAGATTTCACTGAAAGAAGTTTACAGTAGGAGAGTGTAAACCAGTCATCATCTAGGGGTGGCATTCATCAACTTGATGTTTCCATAGGAGTTAGAGCTGAAATGGCAGCAATGCAAAAGAAACTCGAAATTATGGAACATAAATTTTTAGCAGCCTCCCTAAATCAGATGTCACTCTCCAAAACTGTCTGTGGATGCTGTTCTGATCCATCTCATCTTACAGAAGAATGTCCTTTAAATTCTCCGTTTCAAGGTCAAGAGCATACCAATGCTGCTTTCCAACAAAGACCTAGAAACGTTCTGTATTCTTCCCCTTATAATCAGGAATGGAGAAATCACCCTAATTTTGCTTGGAACCAACAACAAACTCAAAACACGGTTCCAAATCAAAACAATTTCCAGAGGGCTCCTCCACCACAACAGCAACCACTTCAAATAACTCAGCACCCCTATCAATCACAAAATTTTCAAAATCCGGTTAACACACCTGCACCGTATAATCCTTTGCAGTAGACCGGTACTGATGAATCCTCTTCACTCGCACAAACCATGAATTTGATTTTGAAAAATTTCATGCAAGTTTCGGCTAAAATAAAGACTTCTGTCGATAAAATCCAGAAAAACTCTGACTCCCATGATGAGAGTATTAAATCGATGGAAGCACAAATTGCACAATTAAAAGCTGAAATGAGTGCTAGAGAGAAAGGAAAACTTCCGTCTCAGCCCCTACCGAATCCTGGACATTCACAACACTTCAATATGAATGCCATCACAACGTTGAGATCCGGAAGAGTACTGAATAATCAAGTTGGGGAAGAGATTATTAATCATGAAGAATTAATCAATACAACCCTGGCTGACACTTTTCCTTCCACATCTACTTCTGATCCTTGTTCGTCTACCCCACCACCTTCTTGCGAGCCTATTGTTCGTTTTCCCCAAGGCTCGAACCCTCAGCATACCTCTTCTAGTCCACCAAAGACGATCCCCACTTCTATTCCGGGATCAGTTCCACACACAACACCTTCTCCAATGTTGGACCCAGCTCTTATTGCTAAAGCTCCTTATTCGAATCGGTTAAGGGGTAACAAATCGAGTCCACATATGGAGAAGATTATGAAAATGTTCAAACAGGTTAATATCAACATCTCTCTCTTAGATGCTATTCAACAAGTCCCCGCTTATACGAAAATTCTCAAAGACTTGTGCACTAGGAAGAGGAAGACTCAAGTGCCCAAAAAGGTTTTCATGACTAATAATGTTAGCACTTCTTTTACCCCACAGTTACCAAAGAAACGTAAGGACCCAGGATGTCCTACGATATCGATTTCTATTGGGGGTAAAAACATTAACCGTGCTTTACTTGATCTTGGCGCAAGTGTTAACCTGCTTCCATATTCTGTTTATGAGCAGTTAGGGATTGGAGAGTTAAAACCAGCTCATTGCACTCTCCAAATGGCAGACCGTTCAATCACCAAACCTAGGGGTGAACTGGAGGATGTGTTGATAAAAGTCGGGGAATTCATATTCCCTGTAGACTTTATTGTTCTCGATACACAACCTGTAGCAAACCCACAGAACCAAATTCCGGTGATTTTGGGTCGACCATTCCTTGACACTTCCAATACTGTCATTAATTGTCGAAACGGCTCTATGAACCTATCTTTTGGAAAAATGACAATTGAATTGAACATCTATAAAATTGGAAGTCAGCCGTCTGAACCCTCTGCTCACATACTTGATGTCTGTTCTGTCTACGAGATTGCTCCCGAAAGATGCGAAGTTGATGAACTTTTCTTTGAAGATCTCGATGACACTAGCACATCAATCTTTGATCTTGCACATCTTAGTGAGGACACTCTTTCAACTCTTGAGTCTGACACTCTTGACTCTTCACCTTCCGAGTCTGTATCGTTTGCAGGCTACGAGCTTCTTTGTGACTCCGAATGTCATTCTTTTACCCCACCTTCTATAGTTTCTCCGCCAGCATTAAATCTCAAACTTTTACCTTCTCATCTTAAATATGCATATTTAGGTGAGAATGAGTCATTACCTGTGATCATATCCGCTTCTCTAGCCTCAGAGCAAGAGAACGCGCTTCTGACGGTATTGAGATCTAAAAGGCAGGCGTTTGGTTAGACTGTGGCTGACATCAAAGGGATTAGTCTCTTGATTGTTGAACATCATATACGTCTGATGGATGAATCCAAGCCAACCCGAGAACTACAGAGACGGTTGAAACCCGTCATGAAGGAGTCGGTGAAGAAAGAAATCGTCAAATGCCTTGACAGTGGTATCATTTACCCAATCTCTGATAGCCAATGGGTGAGTCCAATTCATGTAGTCCCTAAGAAATCTGGTATCACGGTCATAACAAATGAGGCAAATTAGTTAATCCAGACACGCACTCAAACTGGGTGGCATGTATGTATTGATTATAGAAAACTCAATGCCGCAACGAGGAAAGACCACTTTCCTTGACCTTTCATTGACCAGATGTTAGAACGCTTAGCTGGACGTGAATAATATTGCTTCATGGACGGATACTCTGGCTATAACCAGGTCCCTATTGCCAAAAAGGATCAAGACAAAACCACATTTACTTATCATTTTGGTACTTTTGCTTATAGACGCATGCCCTTTGGGTTATGCAATGCTCCCGCTACATTTCTGCGATGCATGATGGGGATATTCTCGGACATGGTCGAGAATTTTCTGGATATTTTCATGGACGATTTCTCGATATTCGGAGATTCTTTTGCCGACTGCCTATCTCATCTTGACACAGTTCTTACTCGTTCTGCGGAGAAAAACTTAACCTTGAATTGGGGAAATGCCATTTCATGGTCTAAGAGGGAATTGTGCTTGGACATGTCATTTCACGAAAAGGCATTGAGGTTGACAAAGCTAAAATAGATGTCATTCAGAACCTTCCTCATCCCAAATGCATCAAGGATATATGATCCTTTCTTGGCCATGTAGGCTTTTATTGGAGATTCATTAAGGATTTTAGCAAAATTGCTAAACCTTTAACTCTTCTCTTGGCCAAGGACACAACTTTTCACTTTAACTCGGATTGTGAGGCAGCATTTGACTCACTCAAACACTCTCTCACTACAGCCCTCGTTCTATCATCTTCAGATTGGAACCACCCTTTTGAGCTTATGTGTGATGCATCAGATTTTGCATTTGGTGCAGTCTTAGCACAACACATTGAAAAGATGCCACACGTAATCTATTATGCAAGTAAGACTCTGAATGATGCTCAAATTAATTATACAACTACCGAGAAAGAACTCTTGGCAATTGTATTCGCATTAGAAAAATTCAGGCCTTACTTGATTGGCTCACCTATTGTTGTGTACACTGACCACTCCGCCTTGAAACATCTTTTGGCGAAGAAGGATGCTAAAGGTAAGCTAATAAGTTGGATCCTTCTATTACAAGAATTTGATCTCGTTATTAAAGATAAGAAAGGATGTGAAAACGTTGTAGCCGACCATCTGTCATGCATCTCTCCTTCACCTGTGACCCTGCCGATCAATGATTCTTTTCCAGACGAACAACTCTTGAATGTATCCGACGAACCTTGGTTCAGGGATATTGTGAATTATCTTGCTACGGGACTTATTCCCCGCGAATGGTCAAAATAGGACAAACATTGATTTCTATCCCAGGTAAAACATTTTTACTGGGATGAACCCTATCTGTTTAAATATTGTCCTGACCAGATCATTCGCAGATGTGTCTCTAATGATGAATTCAAGAGTGTTCTATCTTTTTGTCATGATCAGGCATGTGGGGGTCACTTCGGTCTTCGAAAGACGGCGGAGAAGATTTTGCAATGTGGTTTTTACTGGCCGACTTTGTTCAAAGACTCATTTGATCATTGCAAAACCTGTGCACAGTGTCAACACACGGATAGGATTTCCCAGAGAAATGAAATGCTACTTCAACCCATCTTGGTGGTTGAAATTTTTGACGTTTGGGTTATTGACTTTATGGGTCCTTTTCCCAACTCCTTTGGGAATTTGTACATATTGCTTACGGTTGATTACGTCTCGAAATAGGTTGAAGCTATTCCTTGTCACACTAATGACAAAAAGGTTATCATTAAGTTCTTAAAAGAAAACATCTTTTCACGATTTGGACACCCACGCGCTATCATTAGTGATAACGGGACGCATTTCTGTAATCGGTCTTTTGAGACTTTGATGCAGAAATATACAATCAACCACAAACTTTCCACACCCTATCATCCCCAAACGAGCGGGCAAGCTGACGTTTCAAACAGACAAATCAAACAAATTTTGGAGAAAACAGTTTCTAAAAATCGAAAAGATTGGTCAACCAAATTGACAGATGCTCTTTGGGCGTTCCGAACTGCATATAAAACCGATCTAGGTATGTCTCCTTACAGACTAGTGTTTGGAAGGCTTGTCACTTTCCAGTCGAGATTGAGCACAAAGCAATGTGGGCAATTAAAGAACTTAACTTTGATTTAAATCAAGCCTGCAACTTTCGGAAGCTGCAATTAAACGAGCTAAGCGAACTCCGCGATGAAGCTTACGATAATGCTGTAATTGTAAAGAATCGGACTAATGTATTTCATGATAAAAACATTTTGAGAAAAACTTTTACACCTGGTCAACAAGTCCTTCTTTATGATTCACGACTCCATCTTCATGCGCGTAAGCTACAATCTCGGTTGAAAGGATCTTTTGTTGTGCGGTATGTATACCCGTACGGGGCAGTTGAGGTTGAAAATTTTGAAAATGGTACAATTTTCAAAGTAAATGGACATAGATTAAAACCGTATTTTTCCATTGACCCCACGGAGGAGCTCCTATTTTTACAGGAGCCGCTTTATCTTGATTAAAAAGTCCTCCGTCTCACCTCCATATCTTATAAAATACTGTATCATCTTTACAATGGAGGTGAGTGAAAAGAATAAGTTTGGGGGAGAATTTCACGATCATATTTATTGCCCCCGCTAATAAAGATTTCCTCCCAAGCTTACAGGTTTTTTGTGATCCAGCAGAAAGCAACAGTGAGGACACTGTTGTAAACAAGTTTGGGGAGGTTTGTGCTTATTTACGCATCACTTTGCATCATATTTTGCATAAGCACAAAACATTAAAAATATATATATATTTTTGTACATAAATAAGATAATAAAAGATTAGATAGTGAAAAATTACATTTAAAAGATTGGAAAAATTTAAGAAAACTAAGAAAATTAGAAGTTTTCTTAAACGAACTAGTAATAAGTAGTTATGGGCCGTTGTCCCAAGGGTTAGTAAGATGAAGGAAGTCACTAATCTGAGGATAAAAATAAGTCTGAAAAATAGTTCCTATTCTGGAAGCCAAACATTTGAATGTTGATACCCTACTATACGCACTTACACACGTCTTGAAACTCGGGATAGTAGAGAATACCTTGAAATGCTCTTGTCTAAAAGCAAAGTATGAAGGAAATTATAAATGAATAAAATATAAAATGGTGTAGAAAAATGAACACTGGTTTTGTTATCACCAAGGCAGCAATAAAAAAATATAGCGAGGGTGCTTCATCACCTAGTGCCTTGGACCAACTGGTTTGGGAGTCACTGCTAAGCCTTAGGTGTTGCAAGATGAGGAAAATACTAATACGCCTAATAAGCAAGCACATGAGTAATCGGTTGGTTAGTATCTCAAGAAGTATTAACAGTCGCATGAAAAATGTGTGAGCAAATTCATCTAAATATTCATCGATTAAAAGTACTGAGGTAGATGGAAAAGAGTATGATAGCTTGAATTGAATTCTCTGAGTGTAGGGATGTTCTTTACACACACGTAGGGGTATATGATCAATGTTTGGAAGAAAGGTAGGAATGAAGAATAAAGACGATGTTTAATTGAGAGATGATGTGATTTCTAACATCTTTTCATGACTATTAAGATAGGGCTCATGACAACCGAAAAGCTAGTATAGTTGGAAATTCTGATTTTCAAAGTCTTTCTTTTACAATTCTTATTTTTATATGTAACTTTCACGGTCTTTCTTTTATTATTGGATTTTGTGGGTGCAATCAGCTGAAAACCCTCAGGAGACAACACACCTCCTACTAGGGACACCTAGAGGTTTAAAAGCTTGTTGCACGTGCTCAGTGCAATCGTGTTGCCTACGAAAGTGTGCTAGTTAGTTTTTTTTTCTTATATTTTCTCCTTCTCTTAAATAAAGAAGTTTGCTCGAGACGACCAAAATTAAGTTTGGGGGAATTTGATCAGTCGAAAATATTGCATTTTTAACACATCAATTTCCCTACTCTTTGTAACCATCTAAATGTGTTTGGTATAAATATAGCATATATTAGCAATTTGTCTGCAAAATACCAAATAACATGTGTTATACATTATAACCGGCATTATGAGGGAAATTATGTGTTTATTACTACACGCATGATCTTTTGTATATCAATACCTGTCTCGAGATTGTGTGCAGGAAATTTTCCAGGTTAAAGAGCGGGAACTGCTAAAAGTGCTGATAAAATGCATCAAGTCCAAGACTTGTGATCTGGCAGTAAACAAGAAAGTTTAAAAATATTCCAGACATCAGAAAAATGCCATAAAGCCAACACAAATAAACACTGGAAGTTTCATGCAGCAAATCCAACAAACGGCCGCGGATCCGCGGCCGAGTCAGGCCGATCCGCCGCGGATCCACGGCTGAGTTGACTCGTCGGCGGTTGGAACATTTTGCAGGGCTTCTCTTTTAACGGCCAAGCTTCTCCTAGACGTTTTGAATTGTGTAGATTTCTCCAGAAGCTTCCCTTCTAACAGCTAAGCTTCTTGTGCAAGTTTCATAACTACCAAGCTTCTCGTGCAAGCTAGCTAACTACCTTAATCTAGAAACTTCTCTACCCTAGCTTCCTATGCAAGCCTCATAACAACCAAGCTTCCAAGGGAAGCTCGACCTAGTTTCTAGGGGAAGCTAAAGGAAACCTATAAAAAGGGACCTAGTTGTTCATTAATTGAGTTGTTGAATATTGAGCCAAAAATTCCGCAAGTTGAGTGACATAACTTGCAACTCAAAAGCCTAGCCCGAATCCAATTCCAAAGCCAAATCAAGATACATCGAGTACCAAATCAAGCAAGCATTCAATGATCCTTTGAAGCAACGCCGATCTTCATCCGAGCAAGAGATCCACGTTGATCCGCGACTCACGACGATCGAGCCATGCAAAGATCGACGCAAAATTCCTCCTCAATTGAGTGAGCTAGAGCTAGTCTAGTAAACTTGAGTGAGAGTTGTAATTTGAAGAAGATCTAAATAAATGTGAAAATCTCTATTCTTGCTTTGTATTCATTCTCGCATTATGATATTCTTAGTTTGATTGCTTTATAATGATGCGTGAGTAAATTCTCCGCTTGTAGCGGAATCGAGAGAATAGGTAGATGATGTTGATTAAATTCTTGAACGATTCTTAAGTCTTATGAGTTTTGTAAACTTTAGGAAATTGAATCATCGAAAACCTAATTTAAGCGAGATCACTTTCTTGAATGTTTTTGCTTCAAATTAGAGATCAACGATCGGTGATTTAATTTGCTAGAGGCTAGAATTTGAATGATAATCAATGAAAGGATAAGGGATGATGATGAAGAAACCCTAGTTTCTTCAATAGTTCCCTAATTCTCATTGATTGTCATCGATCTAGCAACAAATCTTTAATAGATAAGAATTTGTAATAATTTGTATTCATCATCACTATCAATTGGATCGATTCCGACAAGCCTCTTTACAAATTTTGATAATTCAAACGATTTGGATATTTTCTTGAACTCTATCATTTCTTGATTTTAGATCTATTTCTTGATGATTCTTGAAACTAAATTTCATAAAATGAATCAATTTTCTTTTATCTTTTAATTTTCAACTCAACTAAAACTATAACGAAAAAATCACACTTTCTCAGTGGACGATCCGCATTTACCGACGAAACTACAATAGACACCGTCAATTGATTGCGGTATAAATTTCTTTGATTGTGAAATATTTCCAAATACACACGAAGAACGATCAATCAGGAGACTTGACTTGTAAGTGGTTAATTGAGGTGTTGTGAGTGTTTGCAAGACTTGAGTGATGTTTTTACTGGACAAGACTAGATACTAGAAAAAAAACACGAACTTTGAATTAGCCGATATTGTATTTTGTGAGAATTGTGATCTTACTGAGATCTGGTATAACCCGGAGAGCCTAAAAATTATTTAGCGATTACAGAGAAACGTGCAGGAAACCAGGAACCTACCCTAGAAACCAGAGCCCGTTCCCTATTGTTCTGGCCGCAGATTTATTGCCTAGGGCCACAATTTGCGGCCAAGTCGGGATGAAATGTGTTGATTCTTGGTCTGCGGCTCCCTTATGTGATATCTAGAGCAACCCCATATGAAAAATTGGCTAATTGTACCGAGGAAAACTCTGGAAGTGTTTTCCTTAGTTGCTGATTTGTGTTTTCCGATTTCTGAAACTTAGGATTTGGTATTTGAGTTTGGATTCCGTCGTTGGACGTTTGTACGTCAACGGACGAGAGTTATTTGGTTGATCTTTCATGCGTAAGCTATAGGTTCTAAGCTATGAGCACTTCGTGTGCCATATCGGTTTTCCGGACTTGATTTTAATAGTATTGCGATTGTGAATTGATTGTAGATATTTTCGCGTGGACTTCCGAAACGACGAAGCACATTGACTTCGGCTAAGCGAGGAGTTTAGCAGGTGAGTAGATTTATATCTACAGGGAAAGTCGGGTGGATAGCGTATAGCACCGCCGCAACCATTGTTATGGAAGATCATTTTATAAGTTATAATTTGATAAAGGATATGTTACGAACTTAAGATAACATGATTATTGGATTTAGTAAAAAATGATATGATAAAAGTTGACACTAATGAATATATTGATATATGAGAATATGAAATGAGAATATGTAATGAGAAAGTGAATCATGATAAGTATGAATTGATATAGGACAAGTAGGAGTTGATAATGGTAGGATATGAGATCGAGATCGATATGACTTGAGATTAACAAGATATAATGTATATGCAAGATGACATGATATAAGATTGATATAGATGTGTTATGTGATTGATAAGGTATGGCGTACGAGATTATAGATCCATACCTTTGCTGATGATTAGGATGATAGATTCCCTATTCTGTTTGTGACACCGTACGATGGATTACCGTACGCAATGCGTTTACCGAATGTTTGATCCGCGCTCATGAATTGAGAATGATGATCGAGAATATTGCGACACTTGATACTATGAGGCGGAATCGTTGACATAAGAGGCTACCTTATTATAGTTCATGTTTATGTTGGATTATTGCTCGTGTGATACCTATCATATTTCCAGTATTTAATGTTATATGTTATATGATATCTACTGCTAGTACACCTGCACAATTACCGTTGATGCGCATGTTACACTTACACAGATTTGCCGGCTCACACACATTCATCATCGGAAATTGCCACGCCACTTACACAGTAGAACTGCTATATCATGATATTATTCTTAACTGTATAGTACATTCATTGTTCAGTACTATCACTTGACATGCTTGCATAATATACACGATATGCTCATATTACTACTCTATGTTGCATACATTATACTTTATGATTATATTCTTGAGATACTGTTTTCATAAGATCTCTGGATTTAAGAACCGCGGTTATATTTCAAAGGGAATTATGTATTGCTTAAAATGCGGTTTCTCTTGATATGATATTTCGAGGCGTCCACTATGAGTTTTCTCGGTTCTGAGCTATGTGATACCCGATTCAAGGAGCTGGATGAGCCGTCTGCGGGTACATGGTGGACCCGGTATGGTACCCCGGGGCAAGAAAGGTATGTTGTGTAGTAGACGATGAGCCTGGCAGAGGGACCACTACCTACCGGTGATTGTATAGAACTCGGCGGATATCCGGTGGATACCGTTTTGGAGTTATGATATGAGATATATATGAGGGCCGATCTGAGTATGCGGCGCCTGAGATGAAATATATATGAGGGTCGATCCGAGTATGCGGCGCCTGAGATATGAGGATTTACGTGTCGATGCTGGACAAGGGTTTCATGATGTTTCGAGTGTCGGTGTTAGACACTCAGGTTCCATGATTTTGATGTGTCGTTGATGAACATACATGGTTGATATCCCCATATATATATATACATACATATATATATATACATACATATATATATATACATACATATATATATATATACAGGCATATTTTTTCATGATGTTTGAGTGTTGGTGTGGGACACTCAGTTTCCATGATATTGTTTGTGTCGTTGATGGCATGTGGATGATATCCACATGCATAGAGGCATATGATGTCGGATGTTTATTTATATATGTCATTGCATTGACTCGATTGTTGACATATATGCATATGTGGTCACCCAAGATATCATAGTATTACCTTCAGGATATAGTGACCTAGGAAATCGTTATTTTATTCAATTTCTACTTGCTGATGTTTTCTATTCACGAGTTGGCAACTCAGCCCCGTTGTGCCACAGTTCTTGCAGGTTTGACCGCTTGGGATCAGTTGCGGTATTGCTGGCACACGGCTTCATCCATGGTGCTTTGCTTTGGTAGGTGGGACACATATTGAATCATGCCCACTCTCGTACTTTTATATTCCGTTGTATCTAAATAAACTCCATCAGATCAAATCAAATCAGAAAATAGAAATTGTATAATGGTAGACCTAGTCAGACTTGGGTTTTGTGCGAGACTTAGAGCGATGGGTTTATGATCGCTTTCTTGAGTTTTGATTTCTGGCTTCTTTTTGTTCTTCCTGGGTTGATTCTTCGCCGTTAGACGTCGTATATATGTTATTGCGTGGTTGTGATTCCGCCAGTTGGCGAAGAGCTAGCTCCTGCTTGGGGATGCCTATATATTGTTGTGTATATGTTTTTGGATCAAAATATACAAGGGAGGTGCTGCCCAAATCTTTAAAGACAAAACATGATTCATTATACCATTATTTCAAAACTGCACCCCCACTATTTTCCGCAAAAAGGTTTAGATTTTCTGGGCTTCGGCTTATTTGATTTACGTCACGCCTTTGGACGTTGTGTAATTTAAGTGCCGGTCACGTGCTAAATTTTGGGTCGTGACAAGGGAATTCCCGTCTTGGCCGGTCATTATTTGGTGTTTGGACTTAAGTTTTTGGGTTTGTCATAGTCTTTGGAAAATTTGGTTTTTGGTATTGTTTGTTTTGCCCAGTTTTGGATATAGTGTTATCTTAAGTTTGTAGGCATTTTGGGGGTACTTTGAAGTCGATATTTTAACACTGTTTAAATGTTTACAATACATGCATTTCTATCTGCGGCCGTGAATGTTATTAGAGCGGTATAACTTGTATAATTGCTATATGTCTTTTAGACGGGTTTGCGAACATGACATTCACGTTGATGTTCTGTGTTATGTTGTGGTTGTGGTTAGATCGTCGTGGTGGATAGCCAGTGGTACAATGATAGTACAATTTAGATATAGTTTGTACTTTTGATATTGCGAGGCGAGCGTCCGACTTGTGGACTGCCGTCACTGCTAGTTTGTATATTATTTGTTTGGGGCACGACCGGGTTGAGGTCGATGTCACCGTTGTACATATATTTTATTTTCTGTACTAGGATTACCCCGTGATGGAGTGCACGGATAGCCGGGTTCTAGTGGACAACGGGCCCGCATCTTATGGCTTTGAGAAGGAGGGGGCTTTTCTCTAGAATAGGCAGGTTATTCGCAGCACTCGTAGGGGGTACAGGTTGATCCACGGAGGGGTGCTCAAGTTACCGGATTCGGTGAAGTGCTGGGTGGCCCATTCACGTTGTTGATTGGGGTTGTCTCGCTTTGGTGGGAAACTTGCCGCGCTCGTAGGGGTCTAGGTTTTCATTGCACTGGCTATCCACACGACAGGGAACGTCGGGTCTCATTTGCGGCTCAAGTGAAACCCGGGGCTCCAGGACTATCCACCACTCTTTGTTGCTTGGCTGAGATTCTATGTTGCCTCTGTGATGTTGCTTTATATCATGCCTGGGACATTTGTTATATATATTTATATATATACTAGTAGATCTTGTATATGTTTTGCACCCGCGCTAGTCCAACCCCCGCTCTGCCGTTAGTTAAGTAACCTAACGGGTGATGATGGGGGCCAGTGGCGAATGCGGGTGGTATATACGTACATCATATTTTCGTTCCAGTATCTAGTATAATATGTTTAATTGATGGGACTGCGTTGATTTTGATCAATGCAAGGATAAAACAAACCTACTTGATATTGTTGGAACCAAGTGTTTAAAAACAGACATTACAGACATTTGCTTTCGTTTTGCATAGTGATATTTGGTTATGAATATCCAGCACCTCATTCCACGAAGCATAGGCCGAGATCCCTTCATCGGGAGTGACCCCTTGGGCAGAAGTTTTGTGTCAGCGTAATAACTTTACTATAGTCGATTCCTTTGCTTTGAATTGTGGTATTCAGTTTGGAATATCCTGCACCTCATTCGACGAGAAAAGAGCCGAGATCCCTTCACAGGGAATGACCTCTTTAGCAAAAGTTTTCGCCACTATATATTTGTAAAACCACTTGGGTTCCTTCAACGATATCATGTTCATTACATTAATGGTTTTTCGCCAAAAACTAGCCGTAGCCCTCCTTCGTTTCAGATAAGTATTGCTTAGTATTCGTGCTACGTTTGTCGTTGCTATTCGCCGAGACATAGTGTGCGGTAGCTCTGTATTGCTTTTCCGTCGCATGGACATATGGATTGGTTAGGACAATCGTACGAATTTGTTGATTATTCGTCAAGGATCGTGTGGATGAGTTTAACACAATCAAGATAATGAAGGGTTGAACTTGACTAGGACCTTTTGATTTATTGATTATTCGTCAAGGTCACTTGGGTCCTATGGGTAAAAATCATATCGGGAGTTTCAAACATACAGGAAACTTGCCAGGCATGCACATACCTTTTGGAGTGTGGTGACTTGAGTGGATTCCATCAAGTTATCATGCGATGATAGTTGGATCCCGATTCTCACAGATGAGTAGGTGTTACTCCAAGGGTGATTTTAGATAATCCCAACTAATTCTCCTTTTAGGGTTTGAAGGAGAATTCGAGGAAACAGTGGGAGACATCCTGATTAGATAAATAAATAACCATTCTGATCTAGGTTAGAGTATACGCTGAGTATTTCTTTTCTCTCTCTCTCTCTGGCAGTGACCTTAACCCGACCCTAGACTATAACTCATGAACCAAGTTAACCGAACCTTCTTAAAACACTTTGGCTTTTGGCTTGTCTGGGTCACATATATCTTTGCCGCTCCTATTTTTACCCTTTGCATTTCTCCAGATTATTCCGTATCACTACGAAGATCCACATTTATTGGATATGACCATCGTATAATTAGATACAAACTCGATGAAACTTGTTTCAGGTCGAGAATGGTTTCTGGTTCTGGAGAAATAGAATAGGACTATCCAGTTATCTTTTCTATTTACCTTCTCTCAGGTTGCGAGGGCTCCTGGTGTTTAGGAGTGTACACCTATTACGCTTATTGGATAGTCTTCTTCCAAACCATAGGCAGGTGTTGAAAGGTAGGGAAGAAAGAAAACCAATTAGCCTAAGTGTGATATATAGAAGGTAATAAATAAAGAAAAATAAAGGGATTAGAAAGACGGCAAAAAGAAATTGTGACTGCTATCATTCTTGACAAAGCCGCGTATATCATTGCCACTCCTACTTCACCTTTGCATTTCTCCGGAATATTCCGTATCACTATGAAAATTCACATTTATTGGATACGCCATCGTATAGTTACATACGAACTTGAAGGAACTTGTTCCAATTTGAGGATGGTTTCCGGTTCAGAAGAAATCGAATAGGATTATTCAGTTGTCTTTTCTCTTTACCTTCTCTCAGGTTGCAAGGGCTCCTAAGACTAGAAGAGTACACCTATTACGCTTACTGGATAGTCTTCTTCCAAATCATAGGCTGGTGTCGAACGGTATGGAAGGAAGAAAACCATTTAGCCTAAAGGTGGTATACAGAAGATAATAAGTAAAGACATATAAAGGGATTGGAGTGAGGACAAGAAAATATACGGTTACAGTCATGAATCTGGATAGTGGAAAAGGCATTACTAGGAATACCCGGATACCCCTTCGAAACATTCTCATGTTTCAGTTTCACTGTGCGATGTTAATTGAAAGCTATTTTTCCCATTTTAATTCTGACTCCAGGGTATGTATTTACCAGATTCGATTCTCACATCTATATGGTGTTACAGATAGCGAGTGGGAGTAAGATATTAGGAATTAAGTGATTATATCCTAATTATATCGGAATTCTTTGTAATTGGTGATATTTGAGGAAATCATCTAGTTTTTACCTGATGGCAAATATTTGGTTTTGAATATCTGATGTTAAGCACCAATTTCAAACTGATATATCTGTACATTTATTTTATAAAGTGAGATATAACTTTTTGAAATTATGTCTATGATATTTATATATATCAGTTGGTGATTAGGTAAGGAGTATTCAACAGCGGTGTAATTTTTCTTAACCATAGTACAGTTTTCAACATACGATGCGCAGGGTCTGAGTTATTCAACTCATGGGACTTATACAAAGTATTGTATGGTGTCCAGTGTCTATTAGGCCAAAGAGGTTGGTACTCATATTATATTCTGTTTACTTATGACTTCTCTAGTTTTAGACAAGTATTTCGTAGAAATACAGGATCCAAGTTTGGAGAAGTTATAGGTACAAGAATAAAGTAGAGAACCATATATTGCAAATATCAGGATTCTTCAAGGTGATCTAAGATGTAGATACTTGTGCTAGGTATTCGGTTGATAGTAATAGTTTTGAGAACTTACTTCTCTTTCAGATTACTCATATGTGGTTGTACTCCTAGATGAGTAATACTGATTGGCCTCCTTCCATTTGGTTCATATGCACTGGAAACAGCTGCATATTTTTTGAATCTGGTTCCGATTAAATCAGTGCATATGTTTCTATAATGGATATAGAATGGATCATATCTTGACGATGTTGAGGTATATGGAGTTGTCCGGCTGATATTTAAAACCAGAATCTGGACAAACTCAAGGTACGTTTCAGTAATGGCAGTTTGTGGGTTATCCTGGACTTTGACGAGGGTTAACTTTCTACCATCTGGAAGATCAATAGTTATATTGTTCTTGACTCGCCACCAGTTTTAGTAAAATTGATTCTTTTTCAGAAAACATTAGTGGGAGTATGGTAGAACTGGAAGTGATTCTAAAACCACAAACGATTACTGAAAATTTAGTAAGACCTAAAGATTCAATTGGATTCGACATTCTATTAGCCACTCCGCAGATTTGGTTGGTAACCTCATGCACCCGAGAAGTACTTCGGTCTTCTCAGAGACGGTGACATGGAGGTTCTTGTTTACCCAGACTTGCCACTACTGTTGTTCTAGACTATGAGACCCGGTAGGAGGATGAGTATAGCGTCGTTCTAAACTAGCTTTAGAAGTGCACGTGTATATAACTTTACCATAGGGTTGTTGTACTCAGTAGGAGCAGCGGAAGCATAGTGGGTAAGTAACTTATATCTATTTATAGACTAAAGTAAGTATAGTGGAGATAGATCACCTATTTTTGATGTGAAAGTCATAGAGTTTGACTTCATCAGAATAAAAGATGGATCAGGTAAGAAGGTAGTAGGATGTGATGTTCTGGTATTTGGATGACATGCATTTTATAGAAAGTGAAATTCCTATATTACGATCGGTTATACTGTAGTTGTCACAAAGTGTTTCTCCACATAGGATCTGGATAAAATATCAGGATTCTGGTTATTAGATCTATGATTTTAGATCTAGATTTGGGAAGTGTCCCAATTTAAGTACTTTGACATTATTCTAAAGGTGTTTTAGAATGGTTGACTCCTGGCATGGTGGTGTACCTGCAGGTGATGGAGTCATCCTCTCTAAAGGATATCTTACAGACTAAAGGGGAGAGGGATTTGCATGATTAGCATATCACTTGCTTAGGCAATTAAGTTGATCATGTAATGTCAAGTACAAAACTAGATATTATTTTTGCACAGGTTGCAAAAAGTATATATTAATCCAATCCTGGAGGAACGGAAGAAAGCAGTTTTGAACATAAGTGGATGTTCTTAGAATATGGTAACAGCAACCTACTTCGGGAGGCGGTTATCATTTCAGGCTTCCAAGGTGACCTGGATGACAGAGTGACTGTCTAAGTTATAGTTTTCCTTCTTTTGAAGGACAGTATGTTGAACAGGTGGTCCAAGCGGATACTGAGGAAAGCATGGTGCAGTATATTGATTAAATTCATAGGATGATACAGTCTAAGAAGTTTGTTGGATTTGGAGTTCATTTATGAACCGGGTCCCATTAGATATCCAGACAAATTCTAAGATAGGTATTGCTCATTTCGGGAGATAGTCGTTCTCCGCGAAGTTAAGATATAGAGAGATATAGAAAGAAACATTGGAGCGGATCCACTCACTGAGGCTATTTCTCGAACGCTATAGTTTTACAAACAGGCTTTGTGAAACTGATTAGTAGAGGAGTTGGGTGTTCGGTATCACACGGGCTGTGAGTATGCGACACCAAAATAATTAGCCTTAAGTGCAAGTGGGAGATTGTTAGCTATAGTGCCCTCAAGTCAATTATTGTAATCGCAGGCACGCGATTAGATGATTGAGGGTGAACCTATACAGGTAGAACAGTTTTACTCGAAATGATAGTATACTATCTGGTTTATCTTTATCATCATGTACACGCTTTAGGTAGCATTACATGTTGATAGAGCCTATAGATTCCTTCTTAACTACCAGCATTATGAAGGCGAACATTTACGTGGAAGCTGGGTGGTCTATAAGTACATCCTTAAAATGTCCCTAGTCATAGGAGTATTGAGACTGGGCATCGATACCCCAGAGTAGACTAGTGTGTACTGATCGAGACCCCGACAAGGGACGGTGGCCGGTCTCACAAGCCATTGGTGTTAGTTTGTTCACCTAAGATAGTATGGAGGTGCTCATTGGGTTATGAGTACACTAGACGGACTCGCCGGGAATATGCTAGTTGGTAGTATACCTATTGTCAGATAGCAGTTCCCAGGTGACATGTGTACAGATTAGTCTGTCGACTTGAGATCGTCATTTGTCTCGTGTGAGTTCCTACCGTGCTTTGATTACTACCCAACCATGAATCAAAGGAGTCGTGCAAACAGATTTTAGTTGGGTACAGTCTGAGTTATGGTTTTCCCTCTTTTGAAGGACAGTATGTTGGATAGGTGATCCAAGCGGATACTGAGGAAGGCATGGTGCAGTATATTGATTAAATTCAGAGGATGATCTGAGAAGTTTATTGGATTTGGAGTTCATTTATGAACTGGGTCCCATCAGATATCCAGACAAATTCTAAAACAGGTATTGCTCATTTCGGGAGATAGTTGTTCTCCGCGAAGTTGAGATATAGAGAGATATAGAAAGAAACATTGGTGCGGATCCACTCACTGAGGCTATTTCTCGAACGCTATAGTTTTACAAACAGGCTTTGTGAAACTGATTAGTAGAGGAGTTGGGTGTTCGATATCATACGGGTTGTGAGTATGCAGCACCGCAATAATTAGCCTTAACTGCAAGTGGGAAATTGTTGGCTATAGTGCCCTCAAGTCAATTATTGTAATCGCAGGCACGCGATTAGATGATTGAGGGTAAACCTATACGGGTATAACAGTCTTACTCAAAATGATAGTATGCTATCTGGTTTATCTTTATCATCATGTACACGCTTTAGGTGGCATTATAGTTCATTATTACATGTTGATAGAGCCTATAGGATTCCTTCTAGGATACCAGCATTATGATGGCGATCATATACGTGGGAGCTGGGTGGTCTATAAGCACATCCTTAAAATGTCCCTAGTCGTGGGAGTATTGAGACTGGTCATCGAAACTCCAGAGTAGACTAGTGTGTACTAATCGAGACCCCGACAAGGGGCGGTGGCCGGTCTCACAAGCCATTGGTGTTAGTTTGTTCACCTAAGATAGTATGGAGGTGCTCATTGGGTTATGAGTACACTGGACGGACTCTCCGAAAACATGCTAGTTGGTATTATACCTATTGTCAGATAGCAGTTCCCAGGTGACATGTGTAGAGATTAGTCTGTCAACTTGACATCATCATTTGTCTCGTGTGAGTTCCCATTGTGCTTTGATTACTATCCTACCACGGATCAAAGGAGTCGTGCAAACAGATTTTAGTTGGGTACAGTCCCGAGCCATATGAAGGCAGTGAGCGGATCGTCGGGGATTCGTCTCTCCCGATATCGGGGGTTGATGTCATGTTATGCACGGTTGACCATCACCAGAAATTCTTGATCAAGGTAGTCGAGAATTACTGATCTAGGATCAGTAGTTTCTCAGTTTGTGATGGGCTTCATACCGACACTAAATATCGCGTTATTAGGGATCTGACTTTATCCACGCCCTAGACTCGATATGCGATACTCTTAGACGAAAAGACCGTACTGTATGGATATTGTCACAGGACAGGCTCAGTAGGGGTTAGGATGAGTTTGCTCGTCGGCCTTCCTTTCGCTCAATACCTGGATAGCCATTACGTACAGCTAGTGCCGCTGACGTGCTTGTGGTTAAACCCACTGCCAGCGTATTGACGAGTCTTTAGATCCCTACATAGAGGGTTTCCCTGCTTCAGACGAAACGATATAGAGGCCATATGGTTTTACGGCAGAGTTCGATCATATACGTGCACTTAAGCACGTATCATGATTCAGACGGATAACACTAGTAGGCTTTGGTTTAAGCCGGATCCTAGTATTATATTGTTGGATTATTTTCGTCTCAATGTATTCGTATTTTTCGAAATATGAATACGAGTATGTATATATGGATGAGGGGCATTCTTGTAATTTATTACAAGAAAGTTTCTAGAAGTTGCAGCCTTATTATTGTTTTAATCTTTTTGTTAAAATGTTTAATGAAGTGGAGGGATGAGTGTGATATGCATTGATTGAAGCATGGTTCAAGGCATGACTATGCTTGATATTTGTTGTGAGAGTTGTGAGATATTTGACTACACACTTGATATTTTTGTTGAGGTGTGAGATATTTCTGGAGTTGATTTATTTTTCACTCACACTCTCACAACAAAGGCAACAACTTCTTTTCTTGCTTTGCTCTAAACTTCGCACTTTCATATCTCATGGCTTCTTCTTTTTCCTCCATCCTAACCCTCTCATGTGTTGAGAAACCTAGGGTATTTAGAGACAAATTAATTTCTCATTAGACTCTACATCTTCTAGGCTATCAAGTTTAGCAAACTAGATATCCTAGTTACTTCAGTTTTGAAGTAGGAGCTCGATTCATAGACTCTCGGGTGGATCATCTTCGATGGAGGGAGACCGACAACCAAACATAATCATGGTGGCCACTAGGAGCTTGGGAAGCTTATTAAAGACCGAAGGACATGGATCATTCGATATAACATTTCAACTCTCTTTTTAGCTTGCTAGTTTTTAGGGTTAATGGTCGATTCGTATTCAGGGTTGTTGTAGCGCCACTTCGTAAAAATTTTGTTCCGCATTCGGCCACGGTTTGATGGCCAGGCCGCTGCCGCAACCCAACAAGAGACAATCCATATGCCTAAACTAGCTTCTATGATCAAAGAATACCATCGTTTTCGTCGCTTTCAAACTGCAGTTTTCAGCAGCAAATTCCAGCCCCTAAACCGAGTTTTTTTGTTCTTTTTCTCGATCCCCGAAGCTCTCGTTTTGTAACGGGGACTCCGTAGGAGATTGTGGGTGACCCGTAGAGTGTCGAGATGCCAAATTTTCAAAATTTTATATGGTTTAGTCACTGTTTTTTCGTGCTCAAAACTATTTTTTGAAGGTTGTCCAAAACAGTCCCAAACTAAACTTATTTGCTTTTTTTGCAATCCCCGCGGGCTCTTGGTTTAGACCAAGAACCCGTGAGGCAGATCGGGGGAACCCCGGGGAGTTCCCGAGGGGTTTGGAAAGGTCGTTCGGACTCTTGGTGTTGGCAAAAAGTTTGGTTTTTTGGATGTTGATTTGTGCTTGATTTTCTTCGTCTGGAATTTCAAGTGTACATTCGCTTATGATGAATTCTATGTTCATAATTTCTTTGTTTGTGATAGTTGCATGTATCATAAAGTTTGGTAAAACGTCGTCTAATTACTATATGTATTAATTAGAAGGGTTACGGAATTTATACTCACAAGTTTGGATGTTTTGTGATGGATATTGCTTAGTAGTTTTGGTTGTATTGGATTTGTCACGATGGATAGCCCGAAATGTGTAGTATTAGATGTAATTCTCTATGATGTAATGTATATTCATATTGTGTGGTGAGCGTCTGACATGTGGACTGTCGTCACTACGGCTTGTATTATTCTTTAGGCCGCGTCCAAGTTGCGGACGTAGTCACCATTGTATATTCAGTTTTTCTATTACGTGCACTGGGATTACCCCATGGCGGAGTGCTCGAGTAGCCGAGTTCTAGAGGGCAACAGGCTTCCGACTGATGGCATTAAGACTGGGCTGCCTTACTCTAGAATTGGCGGATTATTCGCCGCACTCGTAGGGGTTATAGGATTGATCCGCGGAGGGGTGTCCAAATCATTGGATTTTGGAAGTGCAGGGTGGTCCATTCACTTCGTTGATTAGGGTTGCCTTACTTTTGAAATTGGCGGGTGGCTTGTTTTACTCGTAGGGGTCTAGGATCCGATACTACGGGCTATCCACATGACCGGGAAAATTGCATTTCCTATTTGGATCCATTGAAATATACTTTTTCTAAATTATACGTATTTCCATTGTGTTTGCTTCTGCTGTGATGATTCTGTGATGTTACTTGATATCATGTGTGAGACTAATGTTGCTATATATATTATATATTTAGTAGACGCTATATATGTTTTGCATCCGCGCTAGTCATGTCCCCGCTCTGCCGTAAGTTAAGTAACATTACGGTAAAGACCCGGGACCCTATAGCGAATGCTGATGGCATATATGGGCGTCCTTATTTTCAGTCCTTTTCTGGCATGATATGATTATTTGATGGGACTGCATGAATTCTGATTAATGCAAGGAAAACAAATCTAAATGATGTTGTCGAAACAAATTTTTAAAACTATTCGGTTTTCTTCAAAACCATAGTCGTATTTTTTTCTTTGCATAGAGGTATTCGGTTAGGAATATCTTGCAACTCATTGTATGAAGGAAAATCCTTGATCCCTTCATGGGGAGTTCGTTCTTAAGCAAAGGTTTATGTTATTAGTTTTAAATGTGGAGCCTAAACCACTCCTTTTCAAAACTATTCGGTTCCTTCAACGATATCAAGTTCATTACGTTAAAGGTTTTTTTTCCAAAAACCAGTCATACACCTCCGTCATTTCAGATTAGTAGTATTTAGTATTCTTGATGCGTTTGTTGACCTAGTCAAGGCATAGTGCGTGATAGATAAGTGATACTTTTCTGTGCATAGAGATGTGATTGGTTAGGACAGTCGTGCGGCCTTGTTGACCTAGTCAAGGGCTCGTGCGGGTGGGTTTAATGCAATCAAGAAAATGATGGGTTGAACTTGACTAGCGGTTTATGGTTTGTTAACCTAGTCAAGGTCATAAGGCATTAGAGGCAAAAACCATATCGGGAGTTTCAAACATAAAGGAAACTTTCCAGGCATTCGCATACCATCTGCAGTGTGGTGACTTGAGTGGCTTCCGTCGGTTGTCACGCAATGATAGTTGGGTCCCGATTCCTACTGATGAGTAGGTATTACTCCTTGGATTATCCTGACTAATTCTCCTTTTAGGGTTTGAAGGAGAATTCGAGGAAACAGTGGGAGCCATCCAAATTAGATAAAGTGATTAACCAATCTAATCTAGTTAGAGTGCACGCTGAGTGTTTCTTTTCTCTCTCTGGTTACAGCGACCATAACTTACCTTAAACTAAAACTCATGAACCAAGTTAACCGAACTTTCTTACACACTTTGTCTTTTGGATTGTCCCGGTTCACGGAAAAGTCTCATATATCTCTGCTACTCCTACTTTCCCTTTACTTTTCTCCAAAACACTCTGTATCACTACGGAGATCCATATTGTTTGGAAAGACCATCTCGTATAGTTACATATGAACTCGAAGAAACTTGTTTCCATTCAAGGATGGACACAAGTTCTGGAGAAATTGAATACGATTATTCGGCTGTCTTTTCTCTTTACCTTCTCTCAGCTTGCGAGGGCTTTTAGTATTAGGAGATTACACCTATTAAGCTTATTGGATAGTCCTCTTCCAAACCTTAGGCAGGTGTCGAAAGGTAGAGAAGAAGAAAACCAATTAGCCTAAGTATGGTGTACAGAAGGTAAGAAGTAAAGACATATAAAGGGATTGTAGTGAGGGCAAGGAAATTTGCGACTTCTGTCATGAATCTGGATAGTGAAAGAGGCAATACTAGGAATACCCTACCACCCCCTCGAAACATTTCATGTTTCAGTTTTCCTGTATGATGTCAACTGAAAGCTGCTCTCCCATTTAGATTCTGATTCTAGGGTATGTATTTACCAGACTTGATTCTCACATATGTATGACGTTACAGATGCCGAGTGAGAGTAGAATATTGGGAATTGGGTGATTAGATTCTCATTATCATAATTCTTTGTAATTGGTAATATTTGAGGAAATCACTTGGGTTTTACCTTATGGCAAATATTTGGTTTTGAATAACCGTTGTTATGCACCAATTTTTAAATTGACTATCTATATTTTTATTTTATAAAGTGAGATATAAATTTTGAAAATTGTGTTCTAAACATTTACCCTTATCAGTTGAGGATAAGATAAAGTGCATTGATTAATGGTATAGACCTTTTTAACCAAAATACAGTTTTCAACTTACAACACACGGAATTTGAGTTAGTATACTTTAGGGACTTAAACATTGTAATGTATGTTGTCAAGTGTCTTTCGGGATAAGGGGTTGTTAACCTTACTTCATTCAGTTTACTTATGAGTTCTCTGATTTTATATACGCATTCGTTGTAATGCAAGGTCCAAAGATTTTGAGAACTTTATAGGTATAAGAATAAAGTAGAGAACCATATGTTGGAAGTATCAGGATTTTTCGAGGTGATTGAAGATATAGATATTTATGCTAGGTATTCTATCATAGTAATATTTGAGAACATGATTCTCTCACAGGTTACTCATCCGTGGATGCGCTCCTTGATAAGTAATGTTGTATGGATTTTTTCCATTTAGATGATATGCACTGAAACCAGTTGCATAACAATTGAATATGGTTCTGTCTATATTAGTTCCTTTATTTCTAAGTGGACATAGAATGGCTGCATATCTTGAGAATGTTAAGATATGAAATTATCCGGTTTCTATTTAAAAATTGAATCCGAACAAATTCAAGTCATGTTTCTGTAATTGCAGCTTATGGGTTATTCCAGGCTTTTTAGCAAGGGTTTAACATTCTACCATTTGCAAGATCAAAGGTTATTTTGTTCTCTACTCGCCACCTTTTTATAAAAGGAATCTTTTTTTTCAAAAGAAACAAGTGGGAGTATGGTAGAATTGGAAGTTATTCCAAAACCACAAATGGTTACTAAAAATTTAGTGGAACTTGGAGATTCTATTGGATTCAACAATCCATTAGCCACTCCGCAGATTTAGTGGGTAACCTCAGCCACCCGAGACGTACTTTAGTTTCCTCAAAGACGGTGACAGTGAGGTTTTGATAACCCAAACTTATCACTACTGATGTCCTTGATTATGAGATCTGGCAGGTGGATAACTATAATGTCATTCTAAATTGAATTTAGAAGTGCACGTGTATATGACTCTGCCAGAGAGTTATTCTAGTCAGTGGGAGCAGCGGAAGCATGGCGGGCAAGTTCCTTGAGTATATTTATAGACTAAAATAAGAAGAGCGGAATTGGTCATCTAATTTGATGTGAAAATCAAAGATTTTGACTTTATCAGAATAACAGATGGACCTGGTAAGAAAGTAGTAGGGAGTGATATCTTGGTATTTGGATGACATGCTCCTGATAGGAAGTGATGTTTCTATACTACGATCGGTCAAACTTTAGTTGTCACAAGGTGTTTCTCCGCATAGGATATGGACAATATATCACGAATTCTAGTAACTAGATTTATGGTTTTAGATTTAGATTTGGGAGGTGTCCCAATTTGGGTATTTTGACACTATTCTAAAGTATTTTAGAATGGATGACTCTTGGCATGGTGGTATATCCGCAGGTGATGGAGTCACCCTCTCTAAAGAGATGTCTTCCAGACTGATGAGGGGAGCGATTTGCTTGATTAACATATCATTTGCTTAGGCAATTGAATCAATATGAGATGTTAAGTACTATACCGGATATTGCTTTTGCACTAGCTACAATAAACATATATTAATCTAATCTTGGTGAAACATTGGGAAGCAATTATAAACATAAGTGGATGTTCTTGGAATATGGTAATGGCAGTCTCCTGAAGGAGGCGGTTACCGGTTTAGACTTCCAAGATGATCTGGATGACAGAGTAGCTATCAGAATTATAAGTTTACCTTCTTCAGAGGTGCAGTATGTTGGATAGTTATCCAAGAAGGATGAGATGGTCATGGCACTGGGTGTTGATTACATCGGCAAATGATACAGTTTAAGAAACTTGTTGGATTTGGTGTTCATTTTATGAACAAGGTCCGATCAGATATCCAGAAAAGTTCTAAAACAAGTATCGCTCATTTCGGGAGATTGTTGTTCTCAGCGAAGTAGAGATATAGAGAGATAAAGATAAAAACATCGGAGCGGATCCACTTACTAAGGTTATTTCTCGAACACGTAAGTTTCACAAAACTAGTTTTAAGAAACCGACTAGTAGAGAAGCTGGGTATTCGGTAGCACACGCGCTGTAAGTATGTGATACCGCAATAATTAGCCTTAAGTGCAAGTGGTAGATTATTGGATATAGTACCCTCAAGGAAATTATTGTAATTGCAAGTAGGCGATTATGATAATTGAACGAGGAGCTATACAGGTAGAACAGTCTTACTCATGATGATAGTATGCTATCTGATTTTTCTTTATCATTATGAGTATACGTTTTGATAAAGCCCGTAAGATTATTGCTTGACTGCCAACATTATGATTGAGATCATATACGTGTGGGCTGGGTGGTCCTTAAGCACATCCTTAAATGTCTCTAGTCGAGAGAGTATTAAGATTGTACATCGATACTCCGGAGTAGACTAGTGTATACTTTTTGAGACCCCAACGAGGGGCGATGGCCGGTCTCACAAGCCGTTGGTGTTGAGTCACCTAAGATTGTATGCAGGTACTCACTGGAGGTGAGTACATTGGACGAACTCGCTGAGAACTTCTAGATGGTATTATATCTATCATCAGATGGAAGTTCTCTTGTGGCATGAGTACAGGTTAGTCATTTGACCTGAGATTTTCATTTGTCTCGTGTGAGTTCCCACAGTACTTAGATTACTACCCTAACACGGCTCAAAGGAGTCGTAAACAGGTTTTAGTTGGGTACAGTCCCGAGCCACATGGAGTAGTGAACAATCGTTAGGGATTCGTCTCTCCCGGTATTGGGAGTCGATGTCGCGCTGTGTTGGGTCAGCCATCACAAAAATTCTTGGCCAAGGTAGATGAGATTTACTGATGTGATATCAGTAGTTTCTCAGTGGGTGATGAGCTTCAGACCGGCACAACTTATTAGGTTAGTAGGGGTCTGACGTTATCTACCTCCTAGACCCGATATGCGATTATCTCAAATGAAAAGACCGGATTGTGCGGTGATTGTCACAGACAGGCTCAGTAGGGGTACGGATGAGTTTGCTCATTGACCTTCCTTTCGCTCAATACCTGGGTAGCCGTTACGTACAGCTAGTGCCGCTAACGTGCTTGTGGTTAAACCCACTGCCAGCGTATTGATGAGTCTTTAGAGTTCCACACGGAGGGTTTTCCCGGTTCAGGCAAAATGATGTAGTGGCCGTATATTGATACGTGCAGGGCTCTGATTAAGTATGTGTGCTATCCACACGGACTTTAATCGGGTGGATGATAATACTAGCCGGATTTGGATTAAGCCAAATTATTAAATCAAGTTTTGATATAATAATGTCCATATATATATTTTGATATGTATATTCTAATATTATGTTCATTGTATTTTTCTATCTCTTGAGTATTCGTATTTTGATACGAATACGAGCATTTATTTGCGGGGGCATATTCTTGTATTTATACAAGAATACTTTTAGAAGAAGGACAACTCATTTCAAGATTTTTCTTTTTAAGAAATTAAGAAATGAGATGGAAAAGAGAAATGGTGGAGGGTATGGGTATAATTCATTTGCAATTACTATTCAAGCATGGTTGTAGTTTTATAATGGAAAAATTCATTTTACAAAATACATAAAGCATGCTTGAATTTATGAGATATATTATTCATTCTACCATTTGGTTTCCTCTCTTCTCCATGGCTCCTCCTCCTTATTCTTCCTCTACCTTTTCATGAGTTGAGATTCAAGGGGATTAAAAGAAAGAAAAATTATTAGAACACTCACACACATTATTAAGCATCCTAGATTAGCATCCTAAGATCTTTAGTTACTTCATGGATGAAGTTGAAGCTTGAACTTGGTTCTCTCGGGTGAATCATCTTCAGCGAAGGCGGACCAGCTTGCAAGCACGATCCGGAGCTCTTGAGAGTATGCTAGAGTCCAACCCAATTGAAGAAAATGAAGACGCTACAAAGGTTGTGATTTCTATCTTTTTTTCATGTTAGTTTAAGTGTTTGGTTTATATTCTAGGGTATAAGTTTTTAGTGCCTTGAAAATTTTTGTTTTCAGATTCCGCTTTGGCTGCGGGTTAATAACGAGGGCACTAGTAACTTTTAATCTCTGATACGTCAATCGGGATAGTTAAGTTTTTTTATGTTAAGGATTTTGGTGGTGAACCAATTGCTCGAAATTTGAGTACATTAGCTCTTTTTTTAAAAGTTAGATCTAGAGCTATTGGTTTGTAATATCTTTGATCTTCGTTTCTCTTACTCAAATTTCTTTTTTTAACTATATTTTATTTTAGGGTAAATTGTAAAAAAAAAACCAAGCAATTTTTTCCACTGTCAAAAACCCCCTAGCCTCGAAACGGTAGTCGAAATCCCTCTGGAAATTTTTCCTGTGGTATCTACATGATAACCTACTATATCTAATCAATTCATACAAACTATTTAAATATCACAAAAACGGTATAGATATCATAAGCAACTGCTTAGATATCGCTAGCTACAGTTTAGATATCTTAGGAAACTAGATATGGCAGGAAACTACTAGATATCACTAGTAAAGGGTTTTTGGACAACCAAAAACGTTTTTAAGGGAGTTTTGACTACAGTTTCGAGGCCAGAGGCTTTATGGCCATGGAAAAAAGTACTTAGGATTTTTTTGACAATTTAACCTTTATTTTTATATATAAAAAATTGTCCTTTTTGCCTTCGGCCTTTTAGGCATATCTATCACCATAAAGTTGGCATAGAAACCTCGCCCGCAGACTACCATGGGGCACAGATCGTATCCTGAAGTGGACTTGATCACACCGTTTCCCGTGTAATCTGGAAGATGATCCCCAAGAACTTGATTGGCTGGTCGCTTAATGCCAGTCAATCGGTCATCCTTCCTTATGCGTGTCTAAAGGTCTTCGAAGTTCCGTGCCGCCTCTAAGATTTCATCATAAGTTGATAAGGTGGCAGAAGACGGGGAGGACTGCGTCTTCAGATCAAACCCCTGTCGGAATCTTTTGGCATATAGTTCCGGGGTTGCCACCAGGTGATGCGCAAACCAACTTAACCTCGCGAACTCTAAAGCATACTCATCCACCGATTTATCCCACATGCTCCCCTGTTGGAACTGTATAAATTCCCGTTCCATTTTTTGGTGTGCTACGACGGGAAAGTATTGAGTGTCGAACCGTCGTTTGAATGTTTCCTAGTCGACGGGCTCTTTCATCCTGCTTTCCTCGGCTTCCCACCATATTCGGGCATTATCAGTGAGTTGTAGTTTGGCAATGTTCACCCACGCATCCTTCAGAATTTGGGCGGCACCGAGGTCGTTGATTGTTCCCTTGAGCCATTCCTTAGCTTCTAAGGGAGTTTCCTTCCCTGATAAAGTCTTAGGGTGGAGTGATCTGAACTGTTTCACTCCAGCCGATCCTTGAGGAACTGGGGCCAGTGCCTGTTTTAAAATTTCTGCTTGTTGCTGCCTACTCTCGCACAGCTCTTGATGCAGGGCAGCTGTCTGCTGCTGTTGCTGCTCCAGTAGTCCTTGCATCATTTGTAGCATCGCTGCTTGTTGGGCAGTGACTTCATTGTCTCCATTTCCCCTTCGGTTGTGGTGATGGTGTCGCCCAGCCATTGATGATCCAGATCAAAATAGGTTAGGTTACAACGGCTGAGGTGAGACAAGATAATAACTTGCATGGAAGAACAATAATTAATACAAGGGAGAGACTAATAAGAAGAGCAAGAGACACAAGAGAGATTTTTGCTCGAAACTAAGATTTTATTATCCAACTTCAATATGGAGAGTACAACCGAAAAAGTAAGGACATGCATTGTTTTATTCGGCCAAAGAAAAGGAAAAAGGCTTATTAATCTCGCTTATGGGAGTTCAACAAGTTGCGATAGGCCTCCGCACTAAGAAAGGTATGACCATTCCCATGGTGTCTTGCGAGGACAACTGCCTGAGTTTCTTCGGCCTCGAGTTCCTCCTCATTTGAAGCTTCGTCCTTCGACTCATCCTTCGGCAGGGGCCTCGCTATCTGATTCCACCTCTATAGGGTTTTGTTCTTTTGCAGGGGCCTCCTCATCCGGATCATATTCTATGGGATTCTCTCCCACCGCAGGAACCTCTTTTTTTGGCCCATCCTTTATATGCTCCCCTTCCACGGGATCTTTTTCTTCATCTTTGGAGTCATTAGCCATCTTAGGTTCCGGAGTTGCAGTATCAACTTATTCGTCTTCCGAGTCGCTGTCAAGATAACCGCCTGAGAGTCTACGACTTCGTCGTCTGAATCTCCAGGTGTAGCATCAAAAGTAATATCGAACATGTCATCCTCATTGGAAAGACTTGCCATGACCAGAAGGAAAGGTCATGGTCAGGGTACAGAATGTCAAGGAAGGGACAAGGGACATAAGAAAACTATGATATCGATATAGATGGATGAGATTCACAAATATAATAAGTCGGTTAATGGTTTCATTTTAGTACACAAGATGACCTGCATGGGCCACCACAAAAACCTGTCACACCCCGCTTCCCAAAAGAAGGAGAAGGATGACGTAGCATGGTCCGCAACCTAACTGTATTGAAGGTGGTCTATTCAATACAGTTACGTTAAGCGTATGAATATTTAACATGCAGGATGTGTACCAAAAAAAAAATAATAAAAGAAACAAAAATAATAAAAGCGAAAGGCATTTATTTCCATTAACCAAACTTTATTACATCCCAAAAGAAAGAGTAAAATAAACTAAGTAGTTCAATTATATCGAGAAGAAACAAAAGCCCTAAACATGTGGGCAACAACAAAAATTAGATCTAGCTAATCTTCCATCGTCCAGTCTGCATAATCTTCATAAGTTGGCTTCACACCTTGATCCTCGCCATAATACTCATTTTTATCTGGCGGACATTCCAAAGATAGAGGAAGAAAAGGAAGGTCTATCAGCGAGTTATACTCGGGTAGGATTGCCTCATAAGGAAATAGGAGTATAAAAATGAACAGGTGTATATAAGAGTATGAAGTATGCATGCAAACATAAAGTAAGGGGTGTAGATATTAGAAATGCACAAACTTAAGACGTTTTGAAGAGAGGTATATACGAGCATGAGTATGTTGTAAGTTATATGTAGATAAGTAGTAGGAAGTATAGGTGAAGGTAAAAGTTCGTATTAGTTTGTTAAACAAGGGTCCGGGTACTCGCGATTATTCCGTTGTGGCCACGGAACAACAACTGGGGAAGTGAAATATACCGTTTCACTTCCCGGGATCATGATCGAGTAGTAGGGGAATCCGAATTTCGAATTTCCTTGCCTAATAAAACTACCCATCCCCGTGATTCAGTATAAAGGTTCGGACGAATTAGAGTTAGTGCGTATACCTCTAGGAATGGAATTTCCACATTGTATAGTCGTCCATATTTTGGACTGGTCACCCGGAATATCGGGATCTTCATATTTGTATAGTCGTCCACACTTTGGACTGTTCACCCGGAATATCGGGATCTTCATATTTGTATAGTCGTCCACACTTTGGACTGTTCACCCGGAATATCGCGATCTTCATATTTGTATTGTCGTCCACACTTTGGACTGTTCATCCGGAATATCGGAATCTTCATATTAAGTATTCCTTACCTAGGTCCGTACATTCTAACCCTAACCGTATCATGTTTTGTATACGTCATGTTGTCATAAACTGGAAATTTAAAATGTATTGATCTCTTTTTATATGGCCTTCCACAACCACTCGTTTTATTTTCTAAAGTTCGTAAGTACTTCGTGTCATCTTAGGGAAATGCTTAGTAAAAGAATAATAGTGTTTAATTATCTTTTATCACTTCTAAGAAAAACCATGAGATTTGGGATATTTATCATTTTGAAAAAAAACATAATGTTTTACGGAAAAATATCCTTTCGATAAAAGATTGTGGTGTTTATTTGAAAATCTTTTGCAAGAGATTTTTATAAGGACAAGTTGCAAGAGGTTTTTATTTGAAAAACTAGACTGCTCCTAACTGTTCCAAAGGGCAAGTTGTGAGAACCTCAAATCGCCTCTTCACCGCCAATTGTGGCCAGGTAAGCACAAGTAAGGAAATGAGGGATCCGCTCACGAATCACCGTGAGATGGGCCTTTTAAAATTATCTTTCCCACTTGTCTAGCCTAGGCACCACAAAGTCTGGTTTAGATAAACGAACGATGCCTACAACCTTTCTTTTGTCCTAGAGTGGTGTTATTTGAAAATTTCCTTTTAATAAGGTACTACATATTCCTTTCGAAAAGATATCGTTATACGGATTATGATCCTTGTGGAAAATGGCCCTTCAATAAAGGTCGAGGTTTTTAAATGAAATTAATAATTTTATGAAATTATAGTATTTTAGATTCGGGGTAAAGTTTTAGAAAATACGTTCGTTTTGGAAAAACCATAAGCTGTTGTTTAAATTTAGTATTTTCTTCTTTAAAAAGGTTGAAGGGGGTTTAATAACATTATAGTAGTTGATGAAAAAGTGTAAGTAAAATATATGTATGTCGTATCTAAAATATTTATTTCACATATCTTATCTCAAACATTTTAATTAAACGAGGGTATTTTATGGAAGTAACCTATTTCGAGATCATTTTGATAGTATGGGTAAGTGTGGGTATATCATAGGTGAATTGACAATTCATGGGTTATGACATTAAGCATATCAGATTCCAGGTAGTATGAGTGTGCAATATATTTTTGTGTGCAGAGAAAATTAAACACCGTTTTAAAACATGGGTTAGCATTAGCATTATTGAGGGTACAAGGAATAGGCATGCACGAATATTATAACAACATTTTAAATAGAGGGTTGATAATTAGAAGTTGGAACTAGGTTATTGAGAAAAGAAGAAGGCGACAGAAAAAGGGAAGAGAGGCGGATCCTACCTTTGATTAGAGTTAGGCGTAGACGATTGAAGACGTATGCTTGTGCAAAACTCCTCAAAAGCTCCGCGCTCTGATTTTTCCTCGGCGATTGGGTGGAGCCGTAGCGTCGGCGTCGTCGATACGAAGGCACCGGTATTTTTTTTCAGAATTTTTGGAGTTCAGAGGTGTGAGAATTTTAGGTTCGAAGTGCCTATTTTTAGGGTTTTTCAATAACCATAAAATCCAAAAATCTGTTAAATCAATGCAAAAATCTGCACTGCCAATGATTGTAGAATCATCAGCTGATGATTGCGCCCGCCGCCTTTGCTTCGTGGCCGTTGGATCTGCATCCAACGGCTCACGAGCCGCCGCCTCTGCACCACGTGTCACGCGTGGGGGGATCACGCGTTTTCGCGTGGTCTCCACCACGTGGGCGCGTCGGTGGGTTCTGGGCCGTTTGATCGAGCATCCAACGGTTCAGGTTAAAGGGGTTTTTAAAAAAAATAAAATAAAAACTCAGCATATTATTTAAAATTATTGATTTGGGTTAAAAAATTTGTTAAAAATAGTTAAAATTACGGAAAAATTATGGGAAAATTTCAGAAAATAGGTTTTATTGTTATCTTAAGTATAAAAATAATTTTGGGCCAAAATAAATAATATATCCCATATTTACGGTTTTAGCTTAGTTATAATAATTATATAATACCTAGTTTATACTTGATATATTTTTAATTAAAAATTAAATATTTTAATCGATAATAAAAATATGTAGATTATTTTAAGGCTTTATAAACATTTTAAGCCTATAAAAACAATAAATAGATTTTAGAAAATTCCTTCAATCATATTTCGATGCCTTGAAAATTATTAACATTACTTTAAAAATTATTCTTCTATTAACGAAACACATAAATAATTATTTGATACTAGAATTTAAATAGAATATATTTTATTAGGTATTAGAAATCACGGTCATTACAATCTACCCTCCTTAAAATAATTTCGTCCTCGAAATTTCAGAAGGTAGATCAAAAGAAAAGAGAGAAAAAATTTACATAAAAGAAGCTTCAAATAGGTGAGGATATCGTTCTCTCATCTCGTCTTCTCTTTCCCACATGGACTCTCCGGTAGAGTCCTTCCTCCACATGACCCTAACCAATCTGATCGTCTTGTCTCTCAAAATCTTTTCCTTCCGATCTAGGATCTCCACCGGCTGCTGTTCATAGGTTAGGTCAGTCCCCACAGTGATTTCAGAATGATCCGAAACGTGACCGGGGTCGCTGACATATATCCTCAATTGAGAGATATGAAAATGTTGTGTACGCCTTCCAGAGAAGGGGGCAAGGCTAGACGATACGCAACCTCTCCAACTCGTTCGAGAATATCGAAGGGACCTATGAACTGTGGGCTGAGTTTCCCGCGTTTCCCAAAACGTATCACCCCCTGGTTAGGAAAAATCTTCAGAAACACGTGTTCTCCTGGTTGGAACTCTAGTGGCCTTCTCTTCGTATCTGCCTATGCTTCTGTCGATCTTGTGCTATGCGTAATTGTTCTCTGATGGTTCTTATCACTTCCACTATCTTGACAGTCATCTCGGGGCCTAGAAGTTCTCGATCCCCAACATCGTCCCAACTTAACGGAGACCTACACTTTCGTCCATACAAAGAGGCGAAAGGCGCCATGCCGATACTAGACTGGTAGCTATTGTTGTAAGCAAACTCTACCAAGTGCAGGTGATCTTCCCAAGATCCTTTAAAGTCCAACATACAGGCCCGGAGCATGTCTTCGAGAATTTGAATAACCCTTTCTGATTGGCCAACGGTCTGAGGATGGTAGGCGGTACTGAAACTCAGATTCGTGCCCAGACTCTCTTGTAGGCTTTGCCAAAACTGAGATCTGAAACGTGTATCTCGGTCGGACACGATGCAAATCGGTACGCCGTGCAATCTGACAATCTCCTCCATATACCTTTTTGCAAGGCTTTTGGTTGATTGACCCACTTGAAACGGGATGAAATGCGCCGACTTGGTGAGTCGTTCCACAATCACCCATACAACATCGTTTCCCTTAGAGCTGCGAGGGAGTGCGGTCATAAAATCCATAGTAATGTTTTGCCATTTCCATTTGGGTATTGGTAACGGCTGTAATAGACCTGCCGTCCTGTGGTGTTCGGCTTTTACTTATTGGCAAACAAGACATTTGGATACACTTTTGGCTATCTCCCGCTTCATCTTATGCCACCAATAGTTTTGTCTAAGGTCCTTGTACATCTTTGTTCCTCCCGGATGAACAGAGTATGGAGAACTATGTGCCTCTTTTAATAATTCCTCTCTCATCTCCCCCTTAGGTACACAGACTCTGCATCCATATCTCAAAAAACCATCTTTGTGGATGATGAAGTCCGTCCGCAGATTTGCGTCCACTTGTTCTCTGATCCTTCGCAACCTTGGGTCCTCCATTTGAGCGGTCTTGATCCGTTCGACTAATGTTGAGTGAATTTGCAAATTCATGAAGGATGTAAGCATTCTGGGCATTATCAACTCGGTCTCTAGTTGATTAAGATCTTGACGATTCCTCCAATAAGTAGTCAGACTTGAAATCATTGGTTGGCGTCTCAAAGCGTCCGGGACTACATTCACCTTTCCTGGATGGTATTGTAAATTTACGTCGAAATCATCCATTAATTCCAGCCATCTCCTCTACCTTACATTGAGTTCCTTCTGGGTGAAGATATACTTCAAGCTCTTGTGATCGGTGTAAATATCTACCCTCTCACCCAATAAATAATGCCTCCAAATCTTGAGTGCGAAAACAACTGCGGCAAGTTCTAAATCGTGCGTTGGGTAGTTTCGCTCATGCACCTTTAATTGCCTTGACACATAGGCCACTACCCTACCATGTTGGTGCAAAACGCATCCCAAGCCTTTTCCCGAGGCGTCGCAATGTATGTCGAATCCTCCAGTCCTGTCGGGAATTGTAAGAATGGGTGCAGAGATTAAACGAGTATTCAGCTTTGCGAATGCTTCCTCGCAACCCTCGGACCATACATACGGTACATCTTTCCGAGTCAAAGAAGTCAGCGGTTCCGCAATCTTGGAGAAGTTCTTGATGAAACGACGGTAATATCCAGCAAGTCCTAAAAAGCTCCTGATCTCGGTAACAGTTCTTGGTATCGGCCATGTCTGAACTGCGAAAATCTTGGCTGGATCCACTGAAATCCCATCACCTGACACCGCATGTCCCAGAAATGCTACCTGTTCTAACCAAAACTCGCATTTGCTGAGCTTTGCATAAAGTTGGTGTTGTCGCAAGGTTTTGAGCACCGCACGTAAGTGTTCCGCGTATTCTTCTTGATTCTTAGAATACACTAGAATATCGTCGATGAAGATAACCACAAACTTGTCTAATTGCTCATAAAACACTTGATTCATCAAGTTCATAAAGACTGCGGGGGCATTGGTTACTCTAAAGGGCATCACTAGGAATTCATAATGTCCATACCTAGTCCTGAAAGCCGTCTTGGGTATGTCAGATGCTTTCACCTTGAGTTGATGATAGCCTGTTCGTAAATCCAACTTGGAGAACACTCGAGCTCCCTCCAGCTGATCGAACAGGTCATCCATCCGCGGCAAGGGATACTTGTTCTTGATTGTTACTTTATTTAATTCCCGATAGTCGATGCACATCCGCTTAGTTCCATCCTTCTTAGGTTCCAAAATAACTGGGGCGCCCCAAGGTGACGAGCTGGGTTGAATGAATCCCTTATTGAGATGGTACTCAACTTGCGCCCGAAGCTCCTTCAATTCTGCTGGCCCCATTCGGTACGGTGTCTTCAATATGGGTTGAGTTCCCGGTACCAAGTCTATGGTGAACTCGATCGCCCGATCCGGCAGTAAACCCGACACTTCTGCAAATACGTCTTCAAATTCTCGTACGACCATCGGCATCATCTCCTCCCTTTGTACGGTGTACAAAGTCTCTTCCTTTCTCGGTACAGCTCGGTAGGTTGCTGGGTCCAAGGACTTACTTCCACTCTCGAATATGAACAGTGGGTGGTCAGGGATTTCAAACACCACCCTCTTTTGACGACAGTCGATAGTAGCGTAAAAAGTACTCAACCAGTCCATACCCAAGACCACGTCGAAATTGGGCATATCTATCACCATAAAGTTGGCATAGAAACCTCGCCCGCAGACTACCACGGGGCACAGATCGTATCCTGAAGTGGAATTGATCACACTGTTTCACGTGTAATCTGGAAGATGATCCCCTAAGAACTTGATTGGCTGGTCGCTTAATGCCAGTCAATCGGTCGTCCTTCCTTATGCGTCTTTGAAGGTCTACGAAGTTCCATGCCGCCTCTAAGATTTCATCATAAGTTGATAAGGTGGCAGATGACATGGAGGACTGCGTTTTCAGATCTGACCCCTGTCGGAATCTTTTAGCATATAGTTCCAGGGTTGCCACCAGGTGATGCGCAAACCGACTTAACCTCGCGAACTCTGAAGCATACTCATCCACCGATTTATCCCACATGCTCTCCTGTTGGAACTGTATAAATTCCCGTTCCATTTTTTGGTGTGCTACGACGGGAAAGTATTGAGTGTCGAACCGTCGTTTGAATGTTTCCTAGTCGACGTGCTCTTTCATCCTGCTTTCCTCGGCTTCCCACCATATTCGGGCATTATCAGTGAGTTGTAGTTTGGCAATGTTCACCCACGTGTCCTTCGGAATTTAGGCGGCACCGAGGTCATTGATTGTTCCCTTGAGCCATTCCTCAGCTTCTAAGGGAGTTTCCTTCCCTAAAAAAGTCTTAGGGTGGAGTGATCTGAACTGTTTCACTCCCTCCGATCCTTGAGGAACTGGGGCAAGTGCCTGTTTTAAAATTTCTGCTTGTTGCTGCCTACTCTCACGCAACTCTTGATGCAGGGCAGCTGTCTACTACTGCTGTTGCTCCAGTAGTCCTTGCATCATTTGTAGCATCGCTGCTTGTTGGGCAGTGGCTTCATTGTCTCCATTTCCCCTTTGGTTACGGTGATGGTGTCGCCCAGCCATTGATGATCCGGATCAGAATAGGTTAGGTTACAACGGCTGAGGTGAGACAAGATAATAACTTGCATGGAAGAACAAAAATTAATGCAAGGGAGAGACTAATAAGAATAGCAAGAGACACAAAAGAGATTTTTGCTCGAAACTAAGATTTTATTATCCAACTTCAATATGGAGAGTACAACCGAAAAAGTAAGGACATGCATTGTTTTATTCGGCCAAAGAAAAGGAAAAAGACTTATTAATATCGATTATAGGAGTTCAACAAGTTGTGATAACCTTCCGCACTAAGAAAGGTACGACCATTTCCATGGTGCCTTGTGAGGACAACTGCCTGAGTTTCTTCGGCCTCGAGTTCCTCCTCACTCGAAGCTTCGTCCTCCGACTCATCCTTCGGCAGGGGCCTCGCTCTCTGATTCCACCTCTATAGGGTTTTGTTCTTTTGCTGGGGCCTCCTCATCTGGATAATATTCTATGTGATTCTCTCCCGCCACAGGAGCCTCTTTTTCTGGCCCATCCTTTATATGCTCCTCTTCCATGGGATCTTCTTCTTCGTCTTTGGAATCATTAGCCATCATAGGCTCCGGAGTTGCAGTATCGACTTATTCGTCTTCCGAGTCGCTGTCAAGATAACCGCCTGAGAGTCTACGACTTCGTCGTCTAAATCTCCAGATGTAGTAGCTTCAAAAGTAATATCGGACATGTCATCCTCGTTGGAAAGATTTGCCATGACCAGAAGGAAAGGTCATGGTCAGGGTACAGAATGTCAAGGAAGGGACAAGAGACATAGGAAAACTATGATATCGGTATAGATGGATGAGATTCACAAATATAATAAGTCGGTTAATGGTTTCATTTTAGTACATAAGATGACCTGCATGGGCCACCACAAAAACCTGTCATGCCCCGCTTCCCAAAAGAAGGAGAAGGATGACGTGGCATGGTCCGCAACCTAACTGTATTGAAGGTGGTCTATTCAATACAGTTACGTTAAACTTATGAATATTTAACATGCAGAATGTGTACCAAAACAAAAATAATAAAAGCGAAAGGAATTTATTTCCATTAACCAAACTTTATTACATCCCAAAAGAAAGAGTAAAATAAACTAAGTAGTTCAATTACATCGAGGAGAAACAAAAGCCCTAAACATGTGGGCAACAACAAAAATTAGATCTAGCTAATCTTCCATCGTCCAGTCTGCATAATCTTCATAAGTTGGCTTCACACCTTGATCCTCGCCATAATACTCATTCTTATCTGGCGGACATTCCAAAGATAGAGGAAGAAAAGGAATGTATGTCAGCGAGTTATACTCGGGTAGGATTGCCTCATAAGGAAATAGGAGTATAAAAATGAACAGGTGTATATAAGAGTATGAAGTATGCATGCAAACATAAAGTAAGGGGTGTAAATGTTTGAAATGCACAAACTTAAGACGTTTTGAAGAGAGGTATATACGAGTATGAGTATGTTGTAAGTTATATGTAGATAAGTAGTAGGAAGTATAGGTGACGGTAAAAGTTCATGGCAACCGATCATCTGAGGCTGAACTGCTAGATTTATAACATTCAAATTAGTTATCTCATAACTATATGTGGATTCCAAATATTGTATCACGTTCTAGATAAATAGACAATGTTAAACTTTCCGATCGAATAATCAAACACCCAAATTTTCCCAAATAGTTCTCAACACTTGAAATTAGTTTAAAAACATTCATCACATGCATCAGTACCAATGGTCCAGCCGTAGAAGGGTCAAGCCAACGCCTCACATGTGGCACGCCGTACTGCCACAAACCCTAAGGTTCAGAGGTAGTTCTAGACGGTCACATAATCGAGTTAAGGTTTGTTGTCTTCTAGAGGGTCCACCGCGTTACTTGCACGACTTAGAACGTTCTCAAACTACGGAAAAATCCAACACTTAGAAATTTTCCGGGTCGGGAAAAAGTGAGTTATTGATATCCGGTTGAACTTTTTAACAGTTTCTAAAAATTATCTGGATAAACTAAACGAAATTAAATTATCCGATCGAATCAACGAGTCCCCAATACAACCCAGAAAACTCAACACTTGAGTGGAATTAAAAAATTCCCAGACCTAAGAATAAATATATGAAGTTCCAGGGACAAATTCAAAATTTTGGCCGCAGAACCTCGGCCAAACCAAGGGTTTAGCGGCGGTTCCGCGGCCAAATGAGCGAATTAGTGAGTAATTCTTAGTTTTTCCTGCTTGTTTTTCTGAGCATTTTTAATTCATAAAAATCATATTTTTGAAAATTGTCCAGAGAAGGGTTCGTATCGGGGTATCCGGGTTCGATCGGACTTTAAACTTCGCTCAGACTTCGCCTAAAGCTCTAGTTTGGCTCTGATACCACTGTAGGGTTGCTAGGCACACACACAAGGGTCTACGAGGTATCAACCATGCCCGATTTAAAATTTAGCCGTGCCGAACAACCCAAAACCGGATCTTTAAACTAGAGATTAGGCGAAAACAAGCATGTTAAATATTTTAACACTAAGTGAGAGGGATTACAACCTTTGTAGATCCGGTCCTTCACTTCTAAAGCTCCGTGTTGAAGTCCCTTCGCTGCGATCATCGTGTTATGGACTCTCGAGAGGCTCCACGAAGAGAAAGATGCAAGCTTGCTTCCGATCTTCGATAACAAAGATGATCTACCTTGAAGTTTCATTAACACAAGCTCTCACTCACTAAATGAAGTGAACACCCTCATCTAAAGGGCAAGGATAGATGAGAATGATGAAGTAGGATTTTTGCTCTCATTTATAATCTTTTTCTCACACATAATCATCACTTAGAAAAAGCTAATAAGCTTTTTCCATGAAAAGAAGAAGGAAGAAGAAGAAGAAGAAGAAATCATAATCCTTTTGTGATGAATAATGCAAAGTAATCATAAGGTTAGAAATGCAACCATGGTTCAAGTAACCATTGTAGCTAATCTTCCATCGTCCAGTCTACATAATCTTCATAAGTTGGCTTCACTTCTTGATCCTCGCCATAATACTCATTCTTATCTGGCGGACATTCCAAAGATAGAGGAAGAAAAGAAAGGTCTGTCAACGAGTTATACTCGGGTAGGATTGCCTCATAAGAAAATAAGAGTATAAAAATGAACAGGTGTATATAAGAGTATGAAGTATGCATGCAGACATAAAGTAAGGGGTGTAAATGTTTGAAATTCACAAACTTAAGACGTTTTGAAGAGAGGTATATATGAGCATGAGTATGTTGTAAGTTATATGTAGATAAGTAGTAGGAAGTATAGGTGAAGGTAAAAGTTCGTATTAGTTTGTTAAACAAGGGTCCGGGTACTCGCGATTATTCCGTTGTGGCCACGGAAAAACAACTGGGGAAGTGAAATGTACCGTTTCACTTTCCGGGATCATGATCGAGTAGTAAGGGAATCCGAGTTCCGAATTTCCTTGCCTAATTAAACTACCCATCCCCGTGATTCAGTATAAAGGTTCGGACGAATTAGAGTTAGTGCGTATACCTCTAGGCATGGAATTTCCACATTGTATAGTCGTCCATATTTTGGACTGGTCACCAGAAATATCGGAATCTTCATATTTGTATATTCGTCCACACTTTGGACTGTTCACCCAGAATATCGGGATCTTCATATTTGTATAGTCGTCCACACTTTGGACTGTTCACCCGGAATATCGGTATCTTTATATTAAGTATTCCATACCTAGGTCCGCACATTCTAACCTTAACTATATCATGTTTTGTATATGTCATGTTGTCATAAACTGGAAATTTAAAAAGTATTGATCTCGTTTTATATGGCCTTCCACAACCACTCGTTTTATTTTCTAAAGTTCATAAAGTACTTCGTGTCATCATAGAGAAATGCTTAGTAAAAGAATAATAGTGTTTAATTATCTTTTATCACTTCTAAGAAAAACCATGAGATTTGGGATATTTATCATTTTGAAAAAAACATAATGTTTTACGGAAAAATATCCTTTCGATAAAAAGTTGTGGTGTTTATTTGAAAATCTTTTGCAAAAGATTTTTATAAGGACAAGTTGCAAGAGGTTTTTATTTGAAAAACTAGACTGCTCCTAACTGTTCCAAAGGGCAAGTTGTGAGATCCTCAAATCGCCTCTTCACCGCCAATTGTGGCAAGGTAAGCACAAATAAGAAAAGGAGGAATCCGCTCACGAATCACCGTGAGACGGGTCTTTTAAAATTACCTTTCCCACTTGTCTAGCCTAGGCACCACAAAATTTGGTTTAGATAAACGACTGATGCCTACAACCTTTCCTTTGTCTTAAATTGGTGTTATTTGAAAATTTCATTTTAGTAAGGTACTCGATATTCCTTTTGAAAAGATATCGTTATACGGATTATGATCCTTATGGAAAATGGCCCTTCAATAAAGGTCGAGATATTTAAATGAAATTATAGTATTTTAGATTCGGGGTAACGTCTTAGAAAATACATTCGTTTTGGAAAAACCATAAGCCGTTGTTTAAATTTAGTATTTTCTTCTTTAAAAAGGTTGAAGGGGGTTTAACAACATTATAGTAGTTGATGAAAAAGTGTAAGTAAAATATATGTATGTCGTATCTAAAATATTTATTTCACATATCTTATCTCAAACATTTTAATTAAACGAGGGTATTTTGTGGAAGTAACCTATTTCGAGATCATTTTGATAGTATGGGTAAGTGTGGGTATATCAGAGGTGTATTGACAATTCATGGGTTATGACATTAAGCATATCAGATTCCAAGTAGTATGAGTGTGCAATATATTTTTGTGTGCAGAGAAAATTAAACATCGTTTTAAACATGGGTTAGCATTATCATTATTGAGGGTACAAAGAATAGGCATGCACGAATATTATAACAACATTTTAAATAGAGGGTTGATGATTAGAAGTTGGAACTAGGTTATTGAGAAAAGAAGAAGGCGACAGAAAAAGGGGAGAGAGGCGGATCCTACCTTTGATTAGAGTTAGGCGTAGACGATTGAAGACGTAGGCTTGTGCAAAACACCTCAAAAGCTCCGTGCTCCGATTTTTCCTCGGCGATTGGGTGGAGCCGTAGCGTCGGCATCGTCGATACAAAGGCACCGGTATTTTTTTCAGAAATTTTGGAGTTCTGAGGTGTGAGAATTTTTGGTTCGAAGTGCCTATTTATAGGGTTTTTTCAATAACCATAAAATCCAAAAATATATTAAATCAACGCAAAAATCCGCGCTGCCAATGATTGCAGAATCATCAGCTAATGATTGCGCCCGCCGCCTCTGCTTCGTGGCCGTTGGATCTGCATCCAACGGCTCACGAGCCGCCGCCTCTGCGCCACGTGTCACGTGTGGGGGATCACGCGTTTTTGCGTGGTCCCCACCACGTGGGCACGTCGGTGGGTTCTGGGCCGTTGGATCGAGCATCCAACGGTCCAGGTTAAAGGGGTTTTTAAAAAAAATAAAATAAAAATTAATTAAAATAAAAACTCGGCAGATTATTTAAAATTATTGATTTGGGTTAAAAAATTTGTTAAAAATAGTCAAAATTATGGGAAAATTTCAGAAAATAGGTTTTATTGTTATCTTAAGTATAAAAATAATTTTGGGCCAAAATAAATAATATATCTCATATTTACGGTTTTAGCTTAGTTATAATAATTATATAATACCTAGTTTATCCTTGATATATTTTTAATTACAAATTAATTATTTTAATCGATAATAAAAATATGTAGATTATTTTAAGGGGTTATAAACATTTTAAGCCTATAAAAACAATAAATAGATTTTAGAAAATTCCTTTAATCATATTTTGATGCCTTGAAAATTATTAACATTACTTTAAAAATTATTCTTCTATTAACGAAACACATAAATAATTATTTGATACTAGAATTTAAATAGAATATATTTTATTAGGTATTAGAAATCACGGTCGTTACACCAAAACCCACCCTCGGGCAAATATGGGATAAGATTGATAGGTAATGGTTGTTATTATTTACTGGTGTTGGAATATGATCTACCGATAAGGGTTGTTACTGTTTATACTGTTTATATAGAAGGAATCCAATGCTTGGATCATACTATAAATATGAATGAGGAACACTTCAGTAACGAAAGCAATGCAAACAAGTTTGAGTTTCAAGTTCTTTTTCCTCATGGAAGAATTATAGAAGATACGACAAATACAATTGCAGTTGTAGAGGAAAACTCGTTCAATTCTCTTACTGGATTCATTTCCCTTGCTTCAACTTCAGTTATAAACAATAGAAATGAATCCATTATGAGAATTGGATATCTTTGACATCCAAATTAAAAGTATACAATTAACACTTTCTCTTTCCCTTCCCTTTTCCTAAACCGAGAAGGCTTGACATAAGCCTATGCCTCTTGGATTGACTCAACGACCCCTCTCATGTCCTGTGTATATGGCAGTGATGTCTGCTCTTTTGCTTATTCTTCCACTTGCTCTTCTGCTTCGTCTTCAGCTTCATCTTAGACAGGCTGTTGTTGCGCAAATCATGTATGTGGGACATGTTCCGGATATGTGATGCCTCCCAACAACTGTATGTAGAACGCAAAATCCATCTCCCAACTGGACTGTTGTTGTGAAGAACCTGTTCCGGTTTCCTACTGCTATTGTTGCACAAAACCTGCCCCCTAAGGCTGCGTAAAATATGTCCCTCAAGACTGATGTTATTGCACAAAACCTGCCCCCCAAGAGTACTGTTGTTGCACAAAACCTGACCTCCAAGTTTGCTGTTGTTGAGCAAAACATGTCCTCCAAGACTGTCGTTACTATTGTTGCGCTTGTTTATTATCTTCCGATGGTTGTCGATACCACTGACTATACCAGGATTGTTGCTGACCGTATGGTACTCCGAACCACTGATGTTGCGGCTCTGGATATGGCTGATGCTGCGGCTCTGGTTCCTATAAGTCGACATCACACACCCCACAAGGTTTGTGGAGAGGCGGAATTTAAAAAAAACAATTTTAATACAAGTAACATCGACTAAACTTCCAATATCATTTATAAACCTTAACTAACTAAACTCAAAGAGGTTCTAAACTACTATGATAGTGGTTTATACCTCTAAGATACAAGTCCTTCAGGTCTTCTTCTCCTCTTCCTTAGCTCCTAAATGGTATTGATTGCGCTTGTTCGTCGGCCTCCTCGTGTCGAAGACGATCCACCCGAGAGTCTATGGTTCAAGCTCTAACCTCAAAAATGAGAACTAAAGTACCTAGTTTGCTAATCTAGGTAGGTTAGGAGATGTAGAGAGTTAATTGGACTAGTTTAACTCAAAAAACCATAGGATTCACAACACATGTGAGGGTTAGGGTTTGAGGAAAAAGAAGGAAAGCAATGGAGAGAGAATGCAAAGTGTAGAATGATGTCTAGCATGAGAGCACGTGAAGAATGGCTAAGTCTTTTTCCAATAATCAAGCATGCAATATTTTTCTATAGAAAAATGCAACCATTCTTGAATAGTAAGGTCAAATGAATAAACTAAAGAATTAGCCATGCTTCAAACCATGCCTCAAATATCTCCATTTTCCACCTCATTATCTATTTTACAGAAAATAGATATAACCAAAATGAGGTGTCCCCTTCTAGAAGCATATCTTGTAAAATTACCAGAATGCCCTCACCATATATACATAGCCATATTCGTACTGCATAAAATACAAATACCAAGAGATAAGGATAATCCAATAATATAACACTAGAATGCGGCTTAATCCTAAGCCCACTAGTATTATCCGTCCGAACAACATCCGTGTAGCTAGTACACGTATATAATCGGAACATTGCACGTAAAACCATAAGGCCTCTATATCGTTTTGCCTGAACCAGGAAAACCCTCTGTGTGGGAATCTAAAGACTCGACAGTACGCTAGCAATGGGTTTAACCACAATTCCGTCAGTGGCACTATCTGTACGTAACGACTACCCAGATACCTGTCGAAAAGAAGGCCGACGAGCAAACTTATCTGAACCCTTACTGAGTCTGTCCGTGACAATCTTCATACAGTCCAGTCTGTTCGTCTAAGAATATTATATGCTGGGTCTAGGGGAGGATCACGTCAGACTCCTAATAACCTGACAAGTCATGCCGATGCGGCTCAAGACTATTCGAGAATCTACTAGTCTAATTACCAGTAATTCTCAATCCGCCCTGGCCAGGGACTTATGGTGTTGGCCAACTGAACACAGTGCGGCATCGACTCCCTATACCGGAAGAGATGAATCCCCAACAATCGCTCACTACCTTCATGTGGCTCGGGACTGTACCCAACTAAAACCTGTTTGCACGACTCGATAGAGCCGTGGTAGGGTAGTAATCAAAGCACAGTAGGAACTCACACGAGACATATGAGGACCTCAGGTCAACAGACTATCTGCACTCATGTCATAAGAGAACTACTATCTAGCCAGTTCTTGGCGAGTTCGTCCAGTGTACTTAACCCCAGTAAGCACCTGTATACAATTTTAGGTGCACCTCACCAATGGCTGCGGGACCAACCATCGCCCCTCGTCAGGGTGTAGAGATGTATACACTATTCTGCTCTAGAGTATCGATGCCTAGTCTTGGTACTCCCATGACTAGGGACATTTTAAGGATGTGCTTATCGACTACCCAGCTCCCACAAGTATGATTTCCATCACAACGCTGGTAGTGAAGCAAGGATCCTATGGGCTTTATCAACATGTATACGAGATATGAAATAAAAAGTAAAGCATATCACATGCTAAGATAAAGATAAACCAAATAGCACACTATCATATCGAGCCAGATTGTCCTATACATACATATCCCTAATATCTTATACAATGAAGGCCTCTATGGCATACATTGTTGGCTATAGTGCCCTCAAGTCAATTATTGAATCGCAGGCACGCGATTGTGATGATTGAGGGAGGACCTATACCGGTAGAACAGTCTTACTCGAGATGATAGTATGCTATATGGTTTGTCTTTATCATCATGTACAGCATTAGGTGGCATTACAGATCACTATTACATGTTGATAAAGCCCATAAGATTCTTGCTTGACTGCCAGTATTATTATGGCGATCATATAAGTAGGAACTGAGTGGTGTATAAGCACATCCTTAAATGTCCCTAGTTGTGGGAGTATCGATACTGGGCATTGATACTCTGGAGTAGACTAGTGTATACTTATCGAGACCCTGACGAGGGGCGGTGGCCGGTCTCACAAGCCATTGGTGTCAGTTAGTCACCTAAGATAGTATACAGGTGCTTATTGGGTTATGAGTACACTAGACGGACTCGCCGAGAACATGCTAGTTGGTATTATACCTATTGTCAGATAGCAGTTCCAAGATGACATGAGTACAGGTTAGTCTGTCGACCTGAGATCGTCATTTGTCTCGTGTGAGTTCCCACTGTGCTTTGATTACTAACCTACCATGGCTCAAAAGAGCCGTGCAAACAGGTTTTAGTTGGGTACAGTTCCGAGACACATAAAGGCAGTGAGCGAATAGTCGGGGATTCTGTTAGTTATATGTATGCCCTAGAGGCCATTACTATACATAGGATGTATATTGTAGTGGATGCTTGGACATATATAGGGAGGACTTTCTTGCTCGACATGATAGTATGCTATCTGGTTACACTTTAGCTTAACGTGTATACTAATTGTCTCTCTGTTACATGTTGGTAAAGCCCTTAGGATGTGTACTTGACTACCTGGACTATGATGCAGATCATACTAGTAGGGACATGGTAGTCCATAAGTACATCCTTCAAGGTCTCTAGTCGTGGGTGTATCGAGACGGGGCATCGATATACCAGAGTAGACTAGCGTATACCTTCTCGACCCATACAGATGGGCGATGGATGATCCCATATCCATTGGTGTTTGACATCAGAGATGATATACGGGTGCTCAGTGGAGACTGGGTACACTGGACGGACTCACCGAGAACTCCCAGATGGTATTATACTTTACGTCAGATGGCAGTTCTCTGGTGACACTGGTACAGAGTAGTCTGTTGACCCGAGATCGTCATAGAGTCTTGTATGGTTCCCACTGTGCTTTGATTTCCACCTTACCACGTCCAAGAGGGCGTGCAAAACGGTGGCTTTTGGGTACAGTCCCGAATCACATGGAGGCAATGAGCGATAGGAGGGGATTCGTCTCTCCCGGTATAGGGAGTTGATGTTGCGCTGTGTTCAATTGGCTATAACCGGAAATCCCTGGCCAGGGTTGCTGAGATTTACTGGTAAGTGTTACCAGTAGTTTCTCGAGATGTTATAGACCTCATATCGACACGACTTATCGAGCTATTGGGGTCTGACGTTTACCACCCCTAGGCGAGATATGCGACATATCAGACGATCAGACCGGACTGTACGGTAAGTGTTACTGGTTGGATTCACAGGAGTGTGAGCGGGCTTGCTCGTCGATCTTCTGATCGCTCAATACCCGGGTGGCCGTTACGTTTAGCAGACCGCTTGCGGCTTGTGGGTGTTTGATATGATCATCACCTGCTGCCGGCGTATTGACGAGTCTTTAGAGTCCTACACAGAGGTTTCCTGGCTCAAGCGAAACGAAATAGGAGCGCATATGAGATATGTGCGGGACCGAGAATAATGCGTGTATGTGATACCGTATTTCATTCTCGCGATGAATGTGTCGAATGGTTGTATGCGATATAACCTAGTTATCGAATCAAGGATTGATTCGATAAAATGATACATTGTATACTAGTCGGTTGTGTGCGACATGTCCGGATCATTGAATCAAGTGTTGATTTAATGATTTAATGCATAATTATATATTTGATATATTACTTTTCATTAACTAGTATTGGTTCACTTTAAATGGATTTTCTTACTTGAAGTTCACAAGTTGTATATGTGATATACTTTTGTGCACTTGATTGTATCATGTTTGATGATACATGTTAACTTGGTTAAGTGTGTGATTAAATCATGGTTAGTTAATGGTTAGGGTTTCATTTGATTTATTTATGCATTTATTTATTTTGTTTTGACAAAAGAAAAAGAGAAAATGGTTGCTTTAAAAGATGAAGCTTGTTGAAGCTTCATGAAGGTTTGACTAAAGTGACCATTTTGTCTTCATGTCTTAACCCAACCATTCACTAATCCTAGTTAATTCTCTACACCTAACCATGGTTGTATTATGATAAGTATTGCTTTTCTTTTCTATTTTAAAATAACTTATCATAATATTTCTATCTTCTTCTTCTTCTTCTTTATATGAAGAAAGCTTGCCTCATCAATGGCAAGTGAAGAAATCAAGTGAGAAATCCAATTCTAAAGTGAACCCACTTCCTATTTCCTCATCCTCTACCTCTTGCCAAGTAGTATAGGGTGTTTTCTTCACAAGTTTCATGACTTGGTGAAGTGGGAGCTTGATCTAGTGATGCCTCGACGTAGATCATCTTTGGCATCGTTGTCGATGACCTAGCCCACCCATTTCTTCGATGAAGCCGACGCTAGAGCCCGGGACTCGATTTGGACAGCGAGGAGACTTCATTGCGGAGCTATGGAGGTTGAGCACCGGATCTACAAAGGTTGTATTTTCGTTCACTTAGTTAAGTTGTTAACTAGTTGCATCTTTCGCCTAAAATTCTAGTTAACGATCCGTATTAGGGTTTCTCGGCATTTGTAAAATTTGAAATTGGCATGGTTGATGCCTTGTGAGACCTCATTAGTGTTCCTAGGAACCCTACAGTGGTATCAGAGCCTAGCTAGAGCCTTAGGCGATGCTTATACGATGTTAGAAACCCGATCGAACCGAAACCCTAAACCCAAAATTGCTCTCTGTACTTTTTTCTATTTCGGGGATTTTTCCACATTAAAAATATGCAGAAAATTCAGCAGGGAATTGTAAGAATTACTGTGAAGCCCGTACCCAAGATTCCACAACATTGCGGCAGAACCGCGGCATTAGCATGGCTAATGCGGCGGTTCCGCGGCAACTTTGTCCCTTCTCCCAGTAATTTTTGCACAGTAACTCTTAAATTTTATTGCTGTATTTTCTGGGAATTTTTAATTTGACTCAAGAGTTGAGTGGTTTGGGGTTGTATTGGGAATCGTAGATTCGATCGGATTGTCAAACTTTGTCTATGTGTCTTTCCGGATAATTTTAGAATATGTTAAAAAGTTCGACCGGATATAAATACCCACTTTTTCCCTTGCAGGAAAATTTCCAAGTGTTGGATTTTTCCGAGGTTTAAAGACGTTCTAAGTAGTGCAAGTAACGCGATGGTCCCTCTAGAAGACAACAAACATTAACTCGATTATGTGAACGTCTTGAACTGCCCTTTGAACCTTCGGGTTTGGGGCAGTACGGCGTGCCACATGTGAGGCGTTGGCTTGACCCTTCTACGGCTGGACCGTTGGTACTGAGGCACGAAGTGAATGTCTTTGAACTTATTTCATGAGTTGAGCTGTTTCGGGAAAACTTGGGTGTTCGATTGTTCGATCGGAAAGTTTAACATTTTCTATCTTATTCGGAATGTGATACAATAATTGGAATTCACAATAAGTTATGAGATAACTGAATGAATGTTATAAACATAGCAGTTTAGTCTCACTTGATCGGTTGCCACGGAATTTTGATGTGATCAAAAGTCCGTCGCAATCACGTAGCGAATGCGGATACTCGCCGGGTAAACTTAATAGACAGCCTCACTCCATAGCCCCGACCAAGTGACTGTAGGAGAACCCCGTCGCCGAAAGCATCCGTTCGGGTGCTCGCGGTAGCGGTGTTCCGCCTTGGTGCACTTCGTCGACGGTATCGGGGGTGCGGCTGTCTACTAAAGTTTGCAACGAGCATTCGATCAGGATGTCGGGAATCTTGTTGAATTGCCCGACTTGATATTGAAAAGTGTTTTCGATAATGAGACTAAAATGCGGGGTTTATAATTGTTAGGCATGCGATGTCTAAGTAATTCATTTGGTCAGGCATGCGATGTCTGAGGTGGTTGTGGATTCCAACTGTTGTAGTTTTACACTTTCTTTTCTGTGACCGTAAGTGTAATATGTGATATCGCCGGTTTCGTTGCTATATGTCAACGACAATTGGGATGCGCATATTTACTTACGTTGATGATATGTGATGTTATGTGTTGCTGGATATGTTATATTGGATCGTCGTGTTTGAATAGCCGGGGGTTTTTATGTGAGATGAGTGTTTTTCATTTTCATTCATGTAAAAACTTGTATGTAATATTCTTTTATTGGGGCACTTCCAGGTTGCGGAAGATGTCACCATTTGTATATTATTTACTTTTCCACACTAGGATAGACCCAAGGAGGGGATCAAAAGTAACCGGGTTCTGGAGTCCAGTGGGAGACCAACTCGAGGAGTCGAGTCCGGGTCTCCTAACCCTAGAATTGGTAGGGTTGCTTGCCGATCTCATAGGGGTCTAGGGGTATGGGTTTGGCTATTCATCACGACCGTGGAATCCGTGTTTTATACCGGCTCGTATTTAAAACACGGACGTCCTAGTATATCCAATATTTCATATGATTCTTCTGCTGCGATATCTGTGATGTGATCATGTGATATGTTCTGTGATAGATACTGTATATAGTATATATGATATATTATATAGGCGTTACTTATGTTTTACACCCGCGCTAGCCCTGCTCCGCTCTGCCGTTAGTTACCTAACCTAACGGTGCACGAGGGGACATCGAGGCGAATGCGGATGGCATAAGTGTACGTCGTATTTATCTGTGATGTTTAGGTACTTAAATGATGGGACTTCATTAATGTGATTAATGAAAGTAAAAGAAACCTAAGATGTTGTAGAATCGAATTTCAAAATAAAACAGGTAGCTACAGTTCTTGCTTTGCACAGAGGTATATGTGATATATCCTGCACCTTATTCGATGAGGAAAGGACCGAGATCCCTTCACCGGGAGTGACTCCTTTAGCAATAACTGGCAGATGCTACAACCCTCGGTTTGTCTTTTGATTGCTTTTAAGAGTTTTTGCTTTGCACAGTGATATATATGATATATCCTGCACCTCATTCGACGAGGAAAGGACCGACGATCCCTTCACCGGGAGTGACTCCTTTAGCAAAACTAGAAAAGCCTCAAAAACACTCCATTTTAAAATCATTTGATTCTACAACGATATCAAGTTCATTACGCAATAGGTTTTCCGAAAAACCTGTCGTAGCCCTCCGTCATTTCAGATAAGTTGTATATAGTATTCGTGCTGCATTTGTTGGCTTTCGTCAAGGTGCAGTGTGCGGTAGCTATATGCTGCTTATCTGCTGCATACGATGCGATTGGATTAGGGTAGTCGTGCGGCTTTGTTGGCTTTCGTCAAGGGTCGTGCGGGTGGGTTTAATTCAATCAAGAAATGTACGGGTTGAACTTGACTAGCGGGCTATGGTTTGTTGGCTTTCGTCAAGGTCATAGCACGTTAGGGGCAAAATCTTATCGAGAATTTCAAGTGTTGAAATTTGCAATGAGATTGCATACCTTCTATGAGATAGTTGGATCCCGATACCCACTGCGAGTAATTGTTACTCCTGGGAGAGTTTTACACATTACAATTAGCCGATCAAGTAGGTGTCTAGAAAGGTGTCAACGAGGTTACGCCTCTGGGAAAACGAGGTTTACATTAATTAGGTTCGTGCGAAAGCACGGGGGACCTCCCTCAAAGTACCGACACTGGCCTGGCTGAAAAATTGGCGAACTTGTAGTGTGTAATTAATCTCGGCTAGTCTTTCCTTTTAGGGTTTGAAGGAAGATTTGATAAAAAGCAGTGGGAGCCATCCTGATTAGATAAAATAATAACCAATCTGATCTTGCAAGAGCGCACACTAAGTGTTTTCTTCTCTCTCTCTCCAGGTAGCGACCATATCACGTCTTAATCAAGATAATAATATGGAATATTGACCGAACCCGCTTGTTATACTGAGCTGGGGAACGTTGGTCCCGCTCCAACTTATAATTGTTATAAGACAGAGCAGGAAATTGGGGATTACCAGAATTCCCGTGCCACCCAAACGAAGAGAGTGCATGCTGATGCATCATCTTCGGGTGTGTTCATTACAGAGAACTGTTTCTCAGTATCCTTTACGTCCTGGGTATGTGATACCAAATCAGGATCCCAGATATGTAATCTGTTACATAGGGCTACAGAAAGGTAGAGAACTGAGAACGGGTGATAAGTTTCATGAGGCAGAAAACGGGGCAAGAGTTGCAGCCAAGTCTGTTGGTCACTGTCACCCTGTATTACCAATACATTGATTCTGAACGAATGTTATTAGATACCGAACCTGATATACAAAATCATATCAGTCTCTTTATCAGCAAAGAAATGATAAAATTTTGTATTGTTGGATAATGTTTTGAACATTTCCTATATCAAAAGTTGATCGGTTCAGGCACGTTATCTAAAAGCATTGATGTTCTAAATCAAACTACAGTTCTTTAGTATACGGAACACACACAAGAGGAAGAGTTCAGAAATGAACGAATCCTTCTTGAAGCATTGTAGACTAGGTCATATCAATGCGATTCGACTGACTCAAGTTACATTTTAGATGCATATTTAAATCAGTTTGAATTTACATCTTGTGAAACTTGCCAGTCATGTCACAGAGATAAGATGACCATAGCTCCGTTTACTGGAAACAGAGAAAGAGTTAGTAAACTCTTGGGATGATACATGTTGATGTATGTAAGGTCCCCTGTCTACATATGCCAGGACTGGTTCTTTGTACTTCGTTACATTCTCTGATAATCTCTCAAGATTCAGATATATGTTCCTGTTGAAACACAAGTCCGAATCTTTTGAGATATTCACAGAATATGATTTAGAAGTAGAAAACCAAAACACGGGTATAAGTATTATATCCTTTGATGTGATCGAGGAGGAGAATACTTGTGCATGGAATTCCTGGACTATTCTAAAGGAGAATAAGATTCTCTCTCAGCATTACTCCTCCGAATACACCATAGCACGATGGTATATCGGGGCGGAGCAATCACACCCTACATGATATGGTGTGCTCTATGATGAGTACTACTGAGTTACTTTTTTTTATTGGGTGTTATGCACTTGAGAAGTTGCATACCTATTGAATAGGGTTCCAATCAAATCAGTTGCCTACCGCTTCATATGTGATATGGAAAGGGAAGAGCCCATAACTTAAGTTGGTCAAGATTTGGGGTTGTCCGGGCTATGTCTAAAAGCAAAATCCGGACAAGCTCGAGGCAAGATCTGTTATGTAGAACTGGAAAGGTTCCAGCCATACAAAACTGCAGCTGATGATTTGACAGAACCAAAGGATTCAACAGTTACCAACGAACCTCAGCCTCTCCGCCGATCTAGTAGGGTTCCTCACCCACCTGAGAGATACTTCGGTTTCTCTATGACAGTGGGAGCGGGGATTGCATCATGAGATGATGACCCAACTAGTTTCGAGCTGGCCATCGGGAGTAGGACTCTATAAGAATGGCTGGATGCTTAGCGATCTGAGATCGAATCCTTATACACCAACAAAGTATGGACTTTGGTTGCTATATCTGAAGGGTTAAATCCCCATCAGGAGCAAGTATATCTTGAGAAGATTACTTGGTGTAGATGGAAAAGTTGAGACTTTCAAAGCTAGACTTGTTAAAGGTTTTCGTCATCGACCAGGCGTGGATAATGATGAAACCTTTTCAAGTGGCTATGCTTAAGTCCATCCAGATCCTACTTGCCACGGCTACATACCATGACTACGATATCTGGCGGTTGGATGTCATGACTGCTTTTCTAAATGATGTTTTGGAAGAGAGCGTCTATAAGTACACAGCCAGAGGGCTTCGTAGACACTGGGAGCAGCGGAAACGTGTACAAGATGCTTTATAGGATAAAGCAGACATCGAGGAGTTGGAACATCTGTTTTGATGAAGTAGTCAAACAGTTTGACATCATCAAAATAGTAGATGAACCTTGTATAAACAAAAAGGTAGTAGGGAGTATGGTGACGATCCTCGTAGAGTACGTGGATGACATACTCTTGATAGGGAAGAAGTTTCCTATGCTACGCTCGGTCAATCTCCGATTATCACAATGATTCTCCATAAAGGATCAAAGTGATACCTCCTAAATCCTGGGTTTAGATCTATGAGATAAATCTAATTGGATGTTAGGATTCTCACTAGTTGTAGTGAGATGGTATCAATCGATCCTGGGGAGAATCACTGGAAGGGTTCCAGGGTGATAAAGACGACTGAATGTCAGTCGCAGGTATTGTCCTTACCCTCAGTAAAGGGACGATATGTTGGAAGAGTTCCAAGCTAGATACCGTGGCTAACTAGACGATAAAGGCACGATACATCGCTACTTAAGATGCTACCAAAGAGGATGTTTGGGTGTATATTGGTTCATGAGATGAACTACGTTCCAACCATTGTGAGACAATGGAGTTGTGGCTTATGCCTAGGAACGCCGGTCCCATCAGTGATCCAGACATATTCTAAGGCAGTGTCACCTGATCATGGAGATGGTTGATCTCCAAGGTGATCGAGGTTAGGAGAGCAGACTCAGAGGATAACACGGCGGATCCACTCACGAAGGCCTATTCCCAGAGAGAGACTTTTATGGGATGGTTGAGTATGAGATACTACAACCACTGCTACAGATGGCCCTAGTGCAAGTGGAAGATTGTTAGTTATATGTATGCCCTAGAGGCCATTACTATACATAGGATGTATATTGTAGTGGATGCTTGGACATATATAGGGAGGACTTTCTTGCTCGACATGATAGTATGCTATCTGGTTACACTTTACCATAACGTGTATACTAATTGTCTCTCTGTTACATGTTGGTAAAGCCCTTAGGATGTGTACTTGACTACCTGGACTATGATGCAGATCATACTAGTGGGGACATGGTAGTCCATAAGTACATCCTTCAAGGTCTCTAGTCGTGGGTGTATCGAGACGGGGCATCGATATACCAGAGTAGACTAGCGTATACCTTCTCGACCCATACAGATGGGCGATGGATGATCCCATATCCATTGGTGTTTGACATCAGAGATGATATACGGGTGCTCAGTGGAGACTGGGTACACTGGACGGACTCGCCGAGAACTCCCAGATGGTATTATACCTTACGTCAGATGGCAGTTCTCTGGTGACACTGGTACAGAGTAGTCTGTTGACCCGAGATCGTCATAGAGTCTTGTGTGGTTTCCACTGTGCTTTGATTTCCACCTTACCACGTCCAAGAGGGCGTGGAAAACGGTGGCTTTTGGGTACAGTCCCGAATCACATGGAGGCAATGAGCGATAGGAGGGGATTCGTCTCTCCCGGTATAGGGAGTTGATGTTGCGCTGTGTTCGATTGGCTATAACCGGAAATCCCTGGACAGGGTTGCTGAGATTTACTGGTAAGTGTTACCAATAGTTTCTCGAACTGTTATAGACCTCATATCGACACGACTTATCGAGCTATTGGGGTCTGACGTTTACCACCCCTAGGCGAGATATGCGACATATCAGACGATCAGACCGGACTGTACGGTAAGTGTTACTGGTTGGATTCACAGGAGTGTGAGCGGGCTTGCTCGTCGATCTTCTGATCGCTCAATACCCGGGTGGCCGTTACGTTTAGCAGACCGCTTGCGGCTTGTGGGTGTTTGATATGATCATCACCTGCTGCCGGCGTATTGACGAGTCTTTAGAGTCCTACACAGAGGTTTCCTGGCTCAAGCGAAACGAAATAGGAGCGTATATGAGATATGTGCGGGACCGAGAATAATGCGTGTATGTGATACCGTATTTCATTCTCGCGATGAATGTGTCGAATGGTTGTATGCAATATAACCTAGTTATCGAATCAAGGATTGATTCGATAAAATGATACATTGTATACTAGTCGGTTGTGTGTGACATGTCCGGATCATTGAATCAAGTGTTGATTTAATGATTTAATGCATAATTATATATTTGATATATTACTTTGCATTAACTAGTATTGGTTCACTTTAAATGGATTTTCTCACTTGAAGTTCACAAGTTGTATATGTGATATACTTTTGTGCACTTGATTGTATCATGTTTGATGATACATGTTAACTTGGTTAAGTGTGTGATTAAATCATGGTTAGTTAATGGTTAGGGTTTCATTTTATTTATTTATGCATTTATTTATTTTGTTTTGACAAAAGAAAAAGAGAAAATGGTTGCTTTAAAAGATGAAGCTTGTTGAAGCTTCATGAAGGTTTGACTAAAGTGACCATTTTGTCTTCATGTCTTAACCCAACCATTCACTAATCCTAGTTAATTCTCTACACCTAACCATGGTTGTATTATGATAAGTATTTCTTTTCTTTTCTATTTTAAAATAACTTATCATAATATTTCTATCTTCTTCTTCTTCTTCTTCATATGAAGAAAGCTTGCCTCATCAATGGCAAGTGAAGAAATCAAGTGAGAAATCCAATTCTAAAGTGAACCCACTTCCCATTTCTTCATTCTCTACCTCTTGCCAAGTAGTATAGGGTGTTTTCTTCACAAGTTCCATGACTTGGTGAAGTGGGAGCTTGATCTAGTGATGCCTCGACGTAGATCATCTTCGGCATCGTTGTCGATGACCTAGCCCGCCCATTTCTTCGATGAAGCCGACGCTAGAGCTCGGGACTCGATTTGGACAGCGAGGAGACTTCATTGCGGAGCTATGGAGGTGGAGCACCGGATCTACAAAGGTTGTATTTTCGTTCACTTAGTTAAGTTGTTAACTAGTTGCATCTTTCGCCTAAAATTCTAGTTAACGATCCGTATTAGGGTTTCTCGGCACTTGTAAAATTTGAAATTGGTATGGTTGATGCCTTGTGAGACCTCATTAGTTTGCCTAGGAACCCTACAGATTCGTCTCTCCCGGTGTTGGGGGTTGATGTCGCGTTGTGCACGGGTAACCATCACCAGAAATTCTCAGCCGAGGTAGACGAGAATTACTGATTTGGATCAGTAGATTCTCAGTGGGTGATGGTCTTCATACCGACACGAAATATCGCGTTATTAGGGGTCTGACTTTATCCACCCACTAGACCCAATATGCGATACTCTTATACGAACAGACCAGACAGTATGGAGATTGTCACTGACAAGCTCAGTAGGGGTTCGGATGAGTTTGCTCATCGGCCTTCCTTTTGCTCAATACCTAGGTAGCCATTACGTACAGCTAGTGTCGCTGATGTGCTTATGGTTAAACCCACTGCCAGCGTATTGACGAATCTTTAGATCCCCACATAGAGGGTCTCCCTGGTTCTGGTGAAACGATGTAGTAGCCGTATTGGATATATGCAGGGTTCCGATCGATTGATTATACTATGTACCCGGACTTTCGATCGGACAGTTGATATTACTAGCCGGCTCGGGTTTGAGCCGGATTATTAAATCAGGTATTGATTTAATAATTTACATATATACATTTCGATATGTATATTCTAGTATTATGTTCTTTATAATATTCTATCTCTTCGGGTATTCGTGTTTCGGTACGAATACAGGTATGTATATACAGTAGAATGTAATCCGTATTTTTCCGGAAAATATTCTAGAAGGTGGACACCTCATATTAGTTTGACCATTTATATTAAATGAATTATGAGGTGGAAAAGATTTGATGGGAGTATGGTGAGGACCGTGCTTGCATAGTGTGCATAAATGAATTCTTAATTCATTTGTGCATACTATTCAAGTATGGACACATTTTAAAAATAAGAGATATTGTTTTACAAAACCAAGCATAATGATTTTCTCTCTCCATGGCGACTTCATTTTTTTGAGATGGTTCATTCTTGAGCTCTTATCTCCTCACCATTAGAGCTTCACTCCTCTCTAGTTTTTTCATGTTTTCCTCCACCTTCATCCTCCACCTCCTCTCAACCTTCTCATGTGTTGAAAATCATGAGAGGAGGTGAGATGAGATAGCTAAACACTTAGTTCACTCACTTCATCCTAGGCTTTCTAGATTAGCAACCTAGAAACCCCAGTTGCTTCACTTGCATTCATTATGTGAAGCTAGAGCCATGACTACATCCCTTGGGTGGATCATCTTCGACGGAGGAAGACCGGCGACCAAGTTTGTTTGAGCACACCTCAAGGAGCTTAGGAAGGTGATGGAAGACCGAAGGACTTGGTTCTTTTGGTATAACACTTCTAACACTTTAGTGTAGCTTCTTTGGTATAACACGCCAAAAATTTTAAACGCCGGTTTTTGTTCCGCATCGGCCACGGTAGATGGACAGGGCGCAGGAGAAACCCAGTATTGGTATCAGAGCCACCCATAAACCAATACTAGCTAGTTTGCACAAAATTAGAATATCGATCGAACAAATTTTCCGAATCATTTTCCCATTTTCATGTGCCCGCTGTCGATTTTCAAATGTGTTCAAAAAATCATTCTGTGTATCTTAAAAATCAGTGCAGGCATTTGTAGGGGACCATAAACAATTTGGGCAAGTGAACCATCAAAGTGGCCGCGGAAGAGCCGTAATAGATGCCTATTTGTGGCGGTTCCGCGGCCGTCTTGTGGCCACATTGCTCCAAACTTCTTGTGCCACTCCTTGTCAAGGAAATTTGTTTTTTGCTACATATAGTTTTGGCCCAGATTTTTTTGAGTGCTGGACTTGCATTTGGGGCCAATTTTGGAAAGTTTTAGTCGATTGAAATTTTAAACTATGCGATTATCAGTACATGTAATGATATATGCGACCGTGAATATTATTGAGCGGTACAACCTGACTAGTTGCTATATATTCAATTATACGGGTTTGCAAACATAATATTCACGTTGATGTTCTGTGTTGTGCTGATATTGTGGTTGGATTGTCGTGGTGGATAGCCTGGAGTGCAATGCTAGTAGTACAGTTCAGATTCATTTGTATATTCAGTTTTACGGGGCGAGCGTCCGACATGTGGACTTCCGTCTCTACCAGTTTGTATATTCTTTTATTGGGGCATGATAGGGTTGAGGTCGATGTCACCATTGTATATATCTTTTCTTTTCTGTACTAGGATTACCCCGTGATGGAGTGCACGAATAGCCGAGTTTTAGAGGGCAACAAGCCCGCATCTCATGGCGTTGAGATGGAGGGGGCCTTACTCTAGAATTGGCAGGCTATTTGCCGCACTCGTGTGTGGTATAGGTGACCCACGGAGGGGCGCTCAAGTTACCGGATTCCGTGATGTGCTGGGTGGCCCATTCACTTTGTTGATTAGGGTTGCCTCACTTCTGGGATTGGCGGGTAACTTGCCGTATTCATAGGGGTCTAGGTTTTCATTGCACAGGCTATCCACACGACCGGGGTGTTGGCTATAGTGCCCTCAATTCAATTATTGGATAGCAATGATTGAGGGAGGACCTATACTGGTAGAACAGTCTTACTCGAGATGATAGTATGCTATCTGGCTTGTCTTTATCATCATGTACATGCTTCAGATGACATTACAGATCACTATTACATGTTGATAGAGCCTATAGGATTCTTGCTTGACTACCAGCAATATGATGAGTTGGGTGGTCTATAAGCACATCCTTAAAGTGTCCCAAGTCATAGGAGTTTCGAGATTGGGCATCGATACTCCGAGAGTAGACTAGTGTATACGGATGGAGACCCCGACGAGGAGCGGTGGCCGTTCTTACAAACCATTAGTGTCAGTTGGTTCACCTAAGATGTATACAGGTGCTCATTGGGTTATGAGTACACCAGACGGACTCGCCGGGAACATACTAGTTGGTATTATACCTATTGTCAGATATGTGTACAGGTTAGTCTATTGACCTGAGATCATCATTTGTCTCGTGTGAGTTCCTACTGTGCTTTGATTACTACCCTACCACGGCTCAAAGGAGTCGTCGTGCAAACAGGTTTTAGTTGGGGTACAGTCCCGAGCCACATGGAGGCAGTGAGCGGATCGTTAGGGGATTCATCTCTCCCGGTATTAGGGGTTGATGTCGCGGTGTGCATGGGTGGACATCACCAGAAATCCTTAGCCAAGGTAGTCGAGAATTACTGATTCGGATCAGTAGTTTCTCAGGTGGTGATGGGCTTCATACCGACACTAAATATCGCGTTAATGGGGGTCTGACATTATCCACCCGCTAGACCCGATATGCGATACTCATAGACGAACGGACCGGACTGTACGGATATTGTCACTGTCAGGCTCGGTAGGATTTCAGGATGAGTTTCCCCGTCGGCCTCCCTTTCGCTCAATACCTGGGTAGCCGTTACATACAGCTAGTGCTACTGACGTGCTTATGGTTAAACCCACTGGCAGCGTATTGACGAGTCTTTAGAGTCCCACACAGAAGGTTTCCCTGGTTCGGGTGAAACGTTGTAAAGGCCGTATGGTTTTATGGCAGTGTTTGATCATATACGTGCACTAGTGCACGGATCATGATCGGACGGATAATACTAGTGGGTTTTGGTTTAAGCCGGATCCTAGTATTATATTGTTGGATTACTTTCATCTCGTTGTATTCGTATTCAGTCAGAATACGGATGCGGGTATGTATATACAGATGAGGGGTATTCTTGTAATCCATTACAAGATTACTTTTGAAGATGCCATTTCCTTTTTCCTTTAAACAATTAGTTTAAATGTTTAATATTGTTGTGATGGAAAGTGTGAGTGCAAGTCTTGGCATTGGGCATTGATTGTGGCATGTGCTCTTGGTGACTCATGGTGTGATTCCTTGTGCCATGCTTGATTCTTTATTGGTTTTGGTTGTGAGATATTTGTGAAGGGGGCAGATCTTTTTCTAGCCTTGGATTTTTTCTTTAGTTGCATATTAGAGCTCACAAAATATCACATACAAGACTTAGCATTTTCTTCACTTGGTTTTTCTTGAGCTCACACTTTCCTCTCATGGGCATCTTCTTCAACCTCCACCCAATCTCTCTCATGAGTTGAGAATCCTTGGGTGTTTTGAGACAAAGTAATCACACACTATCTCTACTTCATCTTGGGTATCTAGGCAAGTAAACGGGATGCTCGAGTTGTTTCGGTTTTGAGGCGGAAGCCCGTATTAAGAAACCTCGACGTAGATCTTCTTCGACGATGGGAGACCAGAGATCAAACTTGATCGGGAAAGCCGCGAGGAGTTTGGGACAGAGGTTGAAGACCAAAGGATATGAATCGATAATTATAACCTCTCTAAACATCTTTTATAGAACTAGTATAGGGTTAATGGTACGATCTGTCGATTAGGGTTTCGTTAATGCCGGGTTTGTATGTAACGTTTTGGAAAATTAATAATATTTAATTATATTTTTTTATTATTATAAAAATAATAAAAATTGATAAGATTACGAAAATAATATCGCATATGAAATTGAGTATCGGAATCATGTCCGAAAAATGTAATTATTTTGATAAATGTAAATACAAGTGTGATATCAATTAAAAATGATATATTTAATTATTTTAACATAATATTGAATTTTACACTAAGCTAATGACATTTAAGTGATAGATTAATTATTTCATATCTTTTATTTCTTATGGATGTAGAATTGTATTATGAGGGTTTTCTTTATTTTAACATTCCTTTTTAAAATTATGGTTGGTTTAAGATATGCTAGGATACATCCTCATAACACCTCACCCTCACCTTTGCTCACATCTCTCTACCTCCTCCTTCTTCATTTTACACCTCCTTCTTCAAATCCAACACCTCCTCCTTGCATGAATCACTCATGCTTCATCAAGTGACACCGCATCCTTCCTCTCATGCCACCTCCCCCTCTCATCACACACCATATGCTTTCTCTACAAAGCACCTCACCCTATTTACACATTTTAATTATAGAAATTCAGTAACTATTCCAACTGAAACCAGACCCTTTTCAGCACCAAAACAATAAATTCTCTAAGTGTTCATACTATAGAGAGAGCAATGGCTTCCTTCATCAAGTGTACCTTTCATCAAACACAATACACTACAACCTTTAGAAGATTCCATCATAGGATTCTAGAGTTGGTGTTCTCTTGTGAATCATTCAATAGGTATAACTTCAACCCTGTCGTTTTAGTTCAATACAGTTTTTATATGTTATCGGTATATATCATATTTTGATAGATTAGACTCTATTTATGAATCTGCTATAGTTTAGATGTAAATTAGAAAACCCAAACAGTGCCTTAACCTTGTAATTTGCACTTAGAATAACCCATAGAAAGACGAGCCCCTTTGCTCGAATTTTGGCCGGCGACAGGAAGGACAAATCTGATCTCGCCGGATATTTAGAGGAGTTTGGTGTTGTAAATTTTAGGGTAGCTCCATATATCTATATTAGGATGTTTGGTATTGTTTATTTAAGTTATTTTATCAATAGGTTAAATCTGTAAGCTAGTATCAATTTTGAAGTAAAATTCTATACACGACACGTAGCATGTTTAGTTGTACAGTATCTTAAGTTGGGGTTTTGTGATATCTTGCTCCCTGTAAATGAATCTGGAACCACTAGGTATAATCACTAGAAAATCCAGCAAGACCAAAAGTATACTGAAACTACTAGGAGACACCACTTCAAATATGAACCCCAAACTCCCTAGAAAATCCGGCGACCCATCCCAAAATTCCGGCGACGCCGGCCCCTTTGTAACCTTTTGTGTTGGTTTTTCTTCTGTGGCCTATTTTGGGTATTTGATAAGTCTTTGTATTTTTTGGGTTGTCTAAATAGTTTTACAGTAAAATCTAGGAACGTTTTAGAAATGGTTTTATCAAATTTCAAATATTTACGATACGGAGTTTTCGTATTTTGAGGTTGCAGCTGAACCGTTGACGTTTATACGTTAACGACAGAATTTTGTTGTCGTTTTTGGGTTAAGTGTGCTGTAGGTTCTAACCTACGGGCGTTTAGCTTGTTGTTTTGGTTTTCGATATGATATTTACATCAATGCGATTTAAATACGAATATAGGTACGATTCGAGGATTTCGAGACGGAGTTGGCGATGTAGCAGCGTGGATTCAGCGAGCTTTTAAGTTGGTGAGTAGATTTACATCTACAGGGGAAGTCGGGTGGATGGCGTATAGCACCCCCGCATCCTTATAAATATTATTATGATTTCTAGTTAGTATAGTAGTTATTTAAGGTATTGATATAATATCTCATCTTATATGTCCTTCATTTGCATAGAGTTCATTTATGGTTTTAAGTGAGACATGTACCTGATGTTAGATCCGTACGACATGGATATGATTTGATGAGTTTGTACAAGGGATCATGTCGTACTTGAGATGATACAGATATAGCGATATGATGAGATATAATACAAGGATTTATACGTATTGGAAATGATGAAATTTGTATGCCGAATAACGGCCAATTTATCCTTTGACTCGTAGAGTTAGATTATATTCTGTTTAGGATGTAATACTTGTATGAGCTATATTCTTTTAAAAACTACAATTCTTTTTTCTTTTAAATAAAATACTAGGATGCGTGCCAGTTTCTAAAACGAATATCTATTTTAAATCTAGGGCAGCTTCCTTATCTCAAACTTAACGTTTCGATCATTTCTAAAGATAATGGTATACCTCATAGCAACTAATTACAATAGTTACGTTTAGATTACTTTACATGTTTGCATTATCTTATCAATATTATATGTTTCTGCATTACGCACACTCTGATAGAACACTGAACAAATACCAATGAGTACTATGCTGCACAAGCACGTGAATATATGTTACACTACACCTCATTGGTACTGCCATGTCACTATAGAGCCGTTCTGTTATATATGTATTAAAATAAATAGGTGGTTACACCGTAGAACACTTGCACAAATACTAATGATTACCATTTTGCACGAGCACAGACGCGCATGCTACACTACACATCATTACTAGTACTATGACACAGTAGAATTTAAATCTATGTTTATGTGATATAATTACATAGTCTTCTTTATTCTTAGTGTAAATTACGAATATTACTACTATAAATGTTGTATCTGATTCTTTTGATTTTCTGGGTATTTTACTCCTGATGATATATATCGGTGGTATGGGACACTGTTATATATGTATATATATAATATATCATCAATACAATCTATGCAAGTTTCTTATTCCTCACTTGATATTTTTGATATGATGAGTAAACGTCCACCATGAGTTTTGGGTTTTTCTGATTTTGATATCCGAACCGAGTCGGGGGTCATACGGTTGCGGATTTGTATGCTATCCAGACTGAGTCGGTGGGCATACAGTTGGATAAATGGTAGACCCGGTCGAGACCGAGGGGCAGGATAGCCGCAGTTGTAGGCGGGGAGCTTAGTGAGGATACTCGATACCGGAGATTGAGATGAGCACGGCAGATATACAGGGGATACTGACCAGGGTTCGATTGGGCACGGCAGATATCCAGGGGATACTAATCATAGCCAGGATATCGGGTGGCGATCATCTGTTGAGATGGTGTCGACGGTATCTGCATTTACGTGTCGATGATGGACACGAGAGATTTCGGATTTCGATGTCGATGCTGGACATCTATATATATATATTGATATGATCATTATCATGAGGTACACAGTTAGATATTATTTAGTGGATTCAACCAGAACTGATTCGGGGGACAGTACCTGGATATATTTGTACAGACATTCATATTCAAAAAAGAATTCCAACACGACCTATAGATTCATGACTTTGACTCATATGACATTGAGATATTATACTTGGGATTGCATGACAGTTAGTATTGCATATATGCATATCATATAGTATATTGGTACAGATTATGATAGGACTATACTTATGACCTAGGTATCTTCATGCATTTCGATTTCTACCTTTAGATGTACTTTTATTCACTGAGTTGGCAACTCATCCCCGTTGTGCCACAGTTTCTTGCAGGTTTTACTGCTTGGATTATCAGCGGCTTGGGCACACATTCTTTTCGGGGATTGATTGGTAACTGGGTTATTACTGTATCATACTCACTCTTGATTATTCATATATTCTTGTATCTAGTGGAAATTCCATCAACTTAGAAGTGGTATATTATGGACTTAGAAGCAAGACTTGGAGTTTATGTGTGGTGATGTCGCACTCTTTGGAGTCGATTTCTGATTTAGATTGTTGGTTGCTCCATCGTTTGGACGTGAAGACTAGCTTTCGTTGGGATGCTATTTTATTATTATGTTGTATCACGTTTTTTTAAAAATGCAAAGGAGGTGATGTCAAGTTTCAAAACGTCATAAATGTTTTTCAACATACTTAGTTAAAATTAGATGTTATTTTTAAGATTGATTTCATCGGATGACTATTTAAACCTCACCTCCAATAATTTCAAAAGGGGTTTAGATTCCGGGTTTCGGCTTACTTGAACCGCGTTGACGTCTTTAGATGTCACGTGATTTAAGTGCCGGTCACGTGCCACATTTGGGTCGTGACAAAGTTGGTATCAAAGCGTTTAGTTTAACCTTTATTTGAGTCTAGATTGACTATATGGAGTCTGGGTATACATTTTGTTACCTGGGCTTGACCTTATAGGACTTAGACTTGACTTTGGGGGTCTTATACCCGAACTTTCGTTATATAGGATGACCTTTATTGATGGAGTAGGTACTAAGTAGAGTGACGTACCGTACATATGTTCCGCAGCATATTTACGATATGATACTCCGCCTAAGATACCTTAGGAATTATATCTTGAGATCTTCCTTCTATTCTTTCCGTTGATCTATCTTCGTCAATGCATGATTGATTGTTTCGATCACCATGTTTATGAGGGCCGAGAGGGCTGCAGTTAGAGATACGGTCAAGGCAGACTTGTCTGGGACAAGGACTGACTGGGGTGACTTTCCGATGATATAGAGACACGTCGTTTATTTATATTTGATCGAGTTCTAATAGTGGAGCGAGTTTCTTCGAGATCCGCACCAGATGGTAGAGTCATTGTTAGAGATCAGACAGACTTGAGACATGATGTTTTTCCCTCTCCGAAGATTATGGTGTTGTGTACTGTTCAGACAGCGGTACTAATCATTGCTGAGATTATCGAGATTTTACTCCCAGAATTCATGAAGTTAAAGGTTGACGATGTTACCAGTATAGATGGATCAGGAGGATTCATGGCCATTCAGGTATGGGGTGGTTAAGACTTTTAATCCATTGTGGCGCTTCGACACGAAATCGGTGAAGTTGATGTACTTCTTCCAATGGGGCTTGTTCAGACCAGATGTAAGTAGTTCAAGAAGGAGATCGTACAGTAAGTTTTCCTCCGACAAATTGGGACGAGTCTTCGAAGGTGAGATTAGCCAGATTTCTCTACAGAGTATCAGAAGTAACGGATTCGTGTTTCCGAGTTTGAAAGACTCCGAGTGGGTCATAACTAAGTATGACTTGCAAATTCACGTGACTATGCAGATACGCTCCTTAAGTGATTGATATAGTGAATTTATAGGACAGGAGATTGGTACGAAGTTTCACTGGACAGTTGTTCTACACAGTAGATATTGAAGATTTGATGACGCGTGCAACTACACTTTTAGAAGGAAATCAAAAAGGAATGACAATGGTTATAAAATGGAAAGCAGGTCAAGAAATGAGTGCTAGTTCCGGGCAGGCTGGATAAATGATTTTAGCAAAAGACTTGATGGATTCTCTTCCAGGAATTTATAATAAATAAGATTGGACTGGGATTAGTTGTTAGCACACAAGCCGAGGACAAGATTTCATTATCAACATGTTACGTTATAAAAGACTGGACTACTGGTCAAGAAGGTGTGAAGGGATGTATCCGCAATAAGACGAATAGTGTCGTTGCTCCTCACCAGACGATCGAATCAAGAAGTCATGATATTAGAGATCTACAAGAAAAACCAGAATTCAGAGACAGAAAACGTTAGAACGTGGCAGACGGCAAGTAATAATTCTTGCTATGCAAAATCCGGTGGTATAAATACCTTCCGACATTGAAGAGAATATGCTTCGATATCCTTTGAATTCGATTTACGTTTTTATAATCTAAAACTTTCATTTTCAACGTTGGAGAAAGGACAACTCGACATCCGTGATTTTGATATATGTATTTTAAGGATTTGAGGATCAATTTATGTTTTGTGCACACCAGGTGCACTTGATGAGATTTCTATGTACAGTAATTTCACTTTGATTTATGCTTTGTGCACACCAGATGCACTTGTTGAGATTTTAGTGCAAGGTGACTGCACTCGATTGGGGTGTTGTGTACACCGGATGCACTACACTAATTTTCCATGCATATCAGATGCACATGGTTAGGAATTTATATATATATATATATATATATATATATATATATATATATATATATATCCTATGTATACTTGGTTTGATTTTATGCACACTAGTTGCACGTTTTGATTTTGTGCACTCTGATGCACTTGATTTTAGTTTTGTGTACTCCGATGCACTTGAGATTTAATTGTGCACCCTGATGCACTTGGATTTGATTTTTGTGCACCCCGATGCACTTGGTATTATTTTGTATACTTTTATTCCATGCACAGTGGATGTAGTGGATATCGTTTCGTGCATGCCTGTTGCATTTAGCGCTGTTTTGTTTTCGTGCACACCGTGAAGTGTGGTTTGAGACTTACATGCAAACCCATTAGGGTTGATTTTGTTTTCGTGTTTTGCACTTGATAGGATATGTGATAGATTTGATTTTTATATTTTCGCTTGGTCGTGTGCATTGATATTGCACTGCGATCATGGTATTGATTTTTTGTACTTAGGATACACAACGGTTTTCGTATTTGGCAAAATTTTGTCATAAATGGAGTAATTCTCATAGCAACCGCTAGAGTTACAGTTATGAAAGATTATATCTTTTGAGTTTTCACGTACACGGTTGCATTGTGATGCATTTTAGCTTATATGGGACTTTGGAGTCTTGTTATATCGAGTAAAAATTATGTTTTAAAATTGGACCCCGGAAATTTTTTTTTTGAAATAAGTAATTGGGTTAAGAAAATGTTTTAAGAAAGAGATTTAATTTAAATTTGGGGACCGAATTTCTATAAGGGGGAGAGATTGTAACATTTTGGAAAATTAATAATATTTAATTATATTTTTTTATTATTATAAAAATAATAAAAATTGATAAGTTTACGAAAATGATATCGCTTATGAAATTGAGTATCGGAATCATGTCCGAAAAATGTAATTATTTTGATAAATGTAAATACAAGTGTGATATCAATTAAAATGATATATTTAATTATTTTAACATAATATTGAATTTTACACTAAGCTAATGACATTTAAGTGATAGATTAATTATTTCATATCTTTTATTTCTTATGAATATAGAATTGTATTATGAGGGTTTTCTTTATTTTTATATTCCTTTTTAAAATTATGGTTGGTTTAAGATATGCTAGGATACACCCTCATAACACCCCACCCTCACCCTTACTCACATCTTTCCACCTCCTCCTTCTTCATTTTACACCTCCTTCTTCAAATCCAACACCTCCTCCTTGCATGAATCACTCATGCTTCATCAAGTGACACCACCTCCTTTCTCTCATGCCACCTCCCCCTCTCATCACACACCATATGCTTTCTCTACAAAGCTCCTCACCCTATTTACATATTTTAATTATAGGAATTCAGTAGCTATTCCAACTGAAACAAGACCCTTTTCAGCTCCAAACCAATAAATTCTCGAAGTGTTCATACCATAGAGAGAGAGCAATGGCTTCCTTCATCAAGTGTACCCTTCATCAAACACAATACACTACAACCCTTAGAGAATTCCATCATAGGATTCTGGAGTTGGTATTCTCTTGTGAATCATTCAATAGGTATAAGTTCAACCCTGTCGTTTTAGTTCAATACAGTTTTTGTATGATATCGGTTTATATCAAATTTTGATAGATTAGACTCTATTTATGAATCTGCTATAGTTTAGATGTAAATTAGAAAACCCAAACAGTACCTTAACCTTGTAATTTGTACCTAGAATAACCCATAGGAAGACGAGCCCCTTTGCTCGGATTTTGGCCGACGACAGGAAGGACAAATCCGATCTCGCCGGATATTTAGAGGAGTTTGGTGTTGTAAATTTTAGGGTAGCTCCATATATCTATATTAGGATGTTTGGTATTGTTTATTTAAGTTATTTTATCAATAGGTTAAATCTGTAAGCTAGTATCAGTTTTGAAGTAAAATTCTATACACGACACGTAGCATGTTTAGTTGTGCAGTATCTTAAGTTGGGGTTTTGTGATATCTTGCCCCCTGTAAATGAATTTGGAACCACTAGATATAATCACTAGAAAATCCAGCAAGACCAAAAGTATACTGAAACTAATAGGAGACACCACTTCAAACATGAACCCCAAACTCCCTAGAAAATCCGGCGACCCACCCTAAAATTCCGGCGACGCCGGCCCCCTTATAACCTTTTGTATTGGTTTTTCTTCTATGGCCTATTTTGGATATTTGATAAGTCTCTGTATTGTTTGGGTTGTCTAAATAGTTATACAGTAAAATCTGGGAATGTTTTAGAAATGGTTTTATCAAATTTCAGATATTTACGATACGGAGTTTTCGTATTTTGAGGTTGCAGCTGAACCGTTGACGTTTATACGTTAACGACAGAATTTTGTTGTCGTTTTTGGGTTAAGTGTGCTGTAGGTTCTAACCTATGGGCGTTTAGCTTGTTGTTTTGGTTTTCGATATGATATTTATATCAATGCGATTTAAATATGAATATAGGTACGATTCGAGGATTCCGAGATGGAGTTGGCGATGTAGCAGCGTGGATTCAGCGAGCTTTTAAGTTGGTGAGTAGATTTACATCTACAGGGGAAGTCGGGTAGATGGCGTATAGCACCCCCGCAACCTTATAAATATTATTATGATTTCTAGTTAGTATAGTAGTTATTCAAGGTATTGATATAATATCTCATCTTATATGTCTTTCATTTGCATAGAGTTCATTTATGGTTTTAAGTGAGACATGTGCGTGATATTAGATCCGTATGACATGGATATGATTTGATGAGTTTGTATGAGGGATCATGTCGTACTTGAGATGATACAGATATAGAGATATGATGAGATATAATACAAGGATTTATACGTATTGGAAATGATGAAATTTGTATGCCGAATAACGGCCAATTTATCCTTTGACTCGTAGAGTTAGGTTATATTCTGTTTAGGATGTAATACTTGTGTGAGCTATATTCTTTTAAAAACTACGATTCGTTTTTCTTTTAAATAAAATACTAGGATGCGTGCCAGTTTCTAAAACGAATATCTATTTTAAATCTAGGGCAGCTTCCTTATCTCAAACTTAACGTTTCGATCATTTCTAAAGATAATAGTATAGCTCATAGCAAGTAATTACAATAGTTATGTTTAGATTACTTTACATATTTGCATTATCTTATCAATATTATGCGTTTCTGCGTTACGCACACTCTGATAGAGCACTGCACAAATACCAATGAGTACTATGCTGCACAAGCACGTGAATATATGTTACACTACACCTCATTGGTACTGCTATGTCACTATAGAACCGTTCTGTTATATGTGTATTAAAATAAATAGGTTGTTACACCGTAAAACACTTGCACAAATACTAATAATTGCCATTTGGCACGAGCACAGATGCGCATGCTACACTACACATCATTAGTAGTACTATGACACAGTAGAATTGAAATCTATATCTATGTGATATAATTACGTAGTCTTCTTTATTCCTGTTGTAAATTACGAATATTACTACTATAAATGTTGTATTTGATACTTTGGATTTTCTGGGTATTTTACTCCTGATGATATATATCGGTGGTATGGGACACTGTTATATATGTATATATATAATATATCATCAATACAATCTATGCAAGTTTCTTATTTCTCACTTGATATTTTTGATATGATGAGTAAACGTCCACCATGAGTTTTGGGTTTTTCTGATTTTGATATCCGAACCGAGTCGGGGGTCATACGGTTGCGGATTTGTATGTTATCCAGACTGAGTCTGTGGGCATACAGTTGGATACATGGTGGACCCGGTCGAGACTGAGGGGCAGGATAGCCGCAGTTGCAGGCGGGGAGCCTAACGAGGATACTCGATACCGGAGATTAAGATGAGCACGGTAAATATCCAGGGAATACTGACCGGGGTTCGATTGGGCACGGCAGATATCCAGGGGATACTGATCGTAGCCAGGATATCGGGTGGCGATCATCTGTTGAGATGGTGTCGACGGTATCTGTATTTACGTGTCGATGATGGACACGAGAGATTTCGGATTTCGATGTCGATGCTGGACATCTATATATATATTGATATGATCATTATCATGAGGTTCACAGTTAGATATTATTTAGTGGATTCAACCAGGACTGATCCGGGGGACAGTACCTGCATATATTTGTACAAACATTCATATACAAAAAAGAAATCCAACACGACCTATAGATTCATGACTTTGACTCATATGACATTGAGATATTATACTTGGGATTACATGACAATTAGTATTGCACATATGCATATCATATAGTATATTGGGACAGATTATGATAGGACTATACTTATGACCTATGTATCGTCATGCATTTCGATTTCTATCTTTAGATGTACTTTTATTCACTGAGTTGGCAACTCATCCCCGTTGTGCCTCAGTTTCTTGCAGGTTTTACCGCTTGGATTATCAGCGGCTTGGGCACACATTCTTTTTGGGGATTGATTGGTAACTGGGTTATTATTGTATCATACTCACTCTTGATTATTCATATATTCTTGTATCTAGTGGAAATTCCATCAACTTAAAAGTGGTATATTATGGACTTAGAAGCAAGACTTAAAGTTTGTGTGGTGATGTTGCACTCTTTGGAGTCGATTTCTGATTTAGATTGTTGGTTGCTCCATCGTTTGGACGTGGAGGCTAGCTTCCGTTGGGATGCTTTTTTATTATTATGTTGTATCAGGTTTTTATAAAAATGCAAAGGAGGTGATGTCAAGTTTCAAAACGTCATAAATATTTTTTCAACATACTTAGTTAAAATTAGATGTTATTTTTAAGATTGATTTCATCGTATGACTATTTAAACCTCACCTCCAATAATTTCAAAAAGAGTTTAGATTCCGGGTTTCGGCTTACTTGAACCGCGTCGACGTCTTTAGATATCATGTGATTTAAGTGTCGGTCACGTGCCACATTTGGGTCGTGACATTTTAAAAGTTTTTGTTCCGCATTTGGCTACGGATTGATGGTCGGGCCGCTGCTGTAACCCAACACGGGAAATGTCGGGTTTCATTTGTGGCTCAAAGGAAACCCGGGCTCCTAAATTATCCATTATTTTGTGATGTTTTTGTGATGTTGCTTATATCATGTCTGGGACCAATGTTATATATATTTATATACATATATATACTAGTAGATGTTGTATATATTTTGCACCCACGTTAGTCCATCCCCCGCTCTATCGTTAGTTAAGTAACTTACTGGGTGATGACGGGGCCCAGTGGCGAATGCGGATGGCATATACGTACTTTTTATTTTTGTTCCTTTTCTATGGTGTAATATGGATTAATTGATGGGACTGCATTAATTCTGATTAATGCAAGGAAAACAAACCTATATGATGTTGTTGGAACCAATTTTGAAAAATTGTTGTTGCAAGACGTTTCCTTTTGCTTTGTATAGTGGTATTCGGTTCAGAATATCCAGCACCTCATTCGACGAGGCAGAGCCGAGATCCCTTCATCAGGAGTGACCTCTTGGGCGAAAGTTTGCGTATTTGTAATAACTGCTCTATAGTCGATTCTTTTGCTTTGCATCGTGGTATTCAATTAGGAATATCATGCACCTCATCTGATGAGAAAAGAGACGAGATCCCTTCACAGGGAGTGACCTCTTTAGCAAATGGCTGCGCACTATATATTTATAAAACCACTCGGTTCCTTCAACGAGATCAAGTTCATTACGTTAAAGGTTTTTCGCCAAAAACCAGTTGTAGCTCTCCGTCATTTCATATTATTATTGCTTAGTATTCGTGCTACGTTTGTCGTTGTTATTCACCGAGACGTAGTGTGTGGTAGCTCTGTAATGCTTTTCTGTCTCATGGATATGTGGATTGGTTAGGACAGTCATATGACTTTGTTGACCATTCGTCAGGGGTCGTGCGGGTAGGTTTAACGCAATCAAGATAATAGCGGGTTGAACTTGACTAGGACCTTTTAATTTGTTGATTATTCGTCAAGGCCACTTAGGTCCTAGGGGTAAAAAACCACATCGGGAGTTTCAAACATACAGTAAACTTGCCAGGCTTGCGCATACTTTCTGGAGTGTGGTGACTTGAGTGGCATCCATCAAGTTATCATGCGATAATAGTTAAATCCCGATTCCCACTGATGAGTAGGTGTTACTCTTAGGGTAAGTTTAGATGATCCCAACTAATTCTCCTTTTAGGGTTTGAGAAAGAATTCGAGGAAACGGTGGGAGCCATCGTGATTAGATAAATTGATTAACTAATCTAATCTAAGTTAGAGTGCACGCTGAGTGTTTCTTTTCTCTGTCTCTTTGTCAGCAACCATGACCCGACTTTAAACTAAAACTCATGAACAAAGTTAACCGAACCTTCTTAAAACACTTTGGCTTTTGGATTGTTCTAGTCGCATAACTCATTGTCGCTCCTACTTTTCCTTTTCATTTCTCCGAAACATTATGTATCACTACGAAGATCCACATTTACTGGATATGTCATCGTATAGTTACATACGAACTCGATGAAACTTGTTTCAGTTCGATGATGGTTTCCGGTTCTGGAGAAATTGAATAGGATTATTCAGTCGTCTTTTCTCTTTACCTTCTCTCAGGTTGCGAGAGCTCCTGGTATTAGGAGAGTACACTTATTACGCTTATTGGATAATCTTCTTCCAAAACTTAGGCTAGTGCCGAAGGGTAGGGAAGGAAGAAAACCAATTAGCCTAAATGTAGTGTACAGAAGGTAATAAGTAAAGATATATAAAGGGATTAGAGTGAGGGCAAAGAAAATTGCAACTGCTATCATTCACGACGAAACCGCGTATACCTCTGCCACTCCTAATTCCCCTTTGCATTTCTCCATAACACCCCGTATCACTATGAAGATCCACATTTATTTGATATGCCATCGTATAGTTACATATGAACTCGAAGGAACTTGTTCCAGTTCGAGAATGGTTTCTGGTTCTGGAGAAATTGAATAGGATTATTCGGTTGTCTTTTCCCTTTACCTTCTCTCAGGTTGCGAGGGCTCCTGGCGTTCAGAGAGTACACCTATTACGTTTATTGGATAGTCTTCTTCTAAATCTTAGGCTGGTGCCGAAGGATAGGGAAGGAAGAAAACCAATTAGCCTAACTGTGGTGTACAGAAAGTAATAAGTACAGACATATAAAAAGATTGGATTTTGGACAAGGGAATATACGGTTACTGTCATGAATCTGGATAGTGGAAGAGGCATTAATAGGAATACCCGGCTACCCCTTCGAAACATTTTCATGTTTCAGTTTGACTGTGCAATATTAATTGAAAACTATTTTTCCAATTAGATTCTGACTTCAAGGTATATATTTACCAGACTTGATTCTCATATCTGTATGGTGTTATAGATGCTGAGAGGGAGTAAGAGATTGGGAATTAAGTGATTATATCCTTAACATATTGGAATTCTTTGTAATTGGTGATATTTGAGGAAATCACCTGGGTTTTGCCTGACGGCAAATATTTGGTTTTGAATATCCGTAGTTATGCACCAATTTCAAACTGATATATTTGTACGTTTATTTTATAAAGTGATATATAACTTTTTGAAAATATGTCTATGACATTTATCTATATCAGTTGATGGTTAGGTAAGGACCATTAAATAACGGTGTAATTTTTCTTAACCATAGTACAGTTTTCAACCTATGACGCACAGGGTTTGAGTTGTTAAACTCAGGGGACTTATACAAAGTATTGTATGTTGTCCGGTGTCCATTAGGACAAAGGGATTGGTACTCGTACTATATTCTGTTTACTTTTGGCTTCTCAAGTTTTGGACAAGTATTTCGTTAAAATATAAGGTCCAAATTTTAAGAAGTTATAGGTATAAAAATAAAGTAGAGAACCATATGTTGCAAAGTATCAAGATTCTTCAAGGTGATCGCAGATATAGATACTTGTGTTAGGTATTCCGTTGTAAATAATAGTTTTGAGAACTTGCTTCTCTTTCAGCTTACTCATACGTGGGTGTGTTCGCCACCGAAAAACGCGACTGGGACGTTGGGACATCTGGCCTGAATTTTGGCGGGAAGATGCTATTTGGTTTTATCTGTCCACTTCTCCAAAGATACCAAGTTAATTTATGGCACCGTGTATCGGAGGTTTAGACAGATGCGGCCGTTGTAGCAGATTTCGTCAGATTCCCTCTCGTGTACGAGGGGGTTTTGATTGTGGGGATGCTCTTCCCTGCAAGCACAAACCCCTGAAGTTAATTATGCTACCGCATAGCGGTAACCACTTTCTTCTTCTCCAGATGGTCACTTCGTGTCGTGTGTGTTTGTTTTATTTTTGGTTGCCCGTGGATTGTATACGGAGGCTAATTTATGTTGTTGCCCGTAGGGCGTGGATTAGTCCAAATCCGTATTTTCTTAGATTTGGCTTTGGGTTTGGGTTTAAGAATCATTATTCTCATTGAGATTAAGATCAACTTAAACGTTTGTTGAGGATACGTTAGTCTAATTTTAGACTAAGATCTACTCAACAAGATTTTGGGATCATTTAGATCCAACGAAAGAGTATTTGGACTCTATCATTTTAGCTAAGGGACATTGCGATCCATTGGGTTTAAGGACATCATAATCCGTAAGGTTTAAGGACATCATAGTCCATGAGTTTAAGGACCTCATAGTCCAGTTTAAAGACATCATAGTCTTGTTTAAAGACGTCATAGTCTTGTATTTTGGTTTCACAATTTAAGGATGCACCAAAAGTTTTTTGGTTATTGGGACCCTCTATCTCTGTGAAGACGTTGAAGAATTATAACGACATGTATCAGAGATACGAAGAGATGTACCCTTGAACCAGTATTGGTTGAGAGATCTATAATCAGGTTTGGGACCAAGACTAATTAAAAAGATTATGAGCACATGGGCTCAGTTGATCTGAATTAAGGACTTATGGCCAACTTGGGCTCAGTCCACTTAGATTTGAATAAAATGTTGAACATTTGTTTGGGTTCAGTACTTTTTGGTTCAATAATGTTGAGCATTAAATTGGGTTCTGACACCCTTTTTTCTTTTGTCTTTTACTGAGTGTCGAATACTTTTTATAGCACCGGGATTTATTTAAAGAACACTTTGTGTTCTCTCAGCGCACACGTGAGGAGAACGTGGTGCGCTTGGCGCTGAGGGCTAGACCTGGAGCGCTAAATCGCTTCTTTTGAAATAGCGCACACGTAAGAAGCACGTGGTGCGCTTGGCGCTGAGCGCTAGACTTGGAGCGCTGAAGCGCTTCTTTTGAAATAGCGCACACGTGAGGAGCACGTGGTGCGCTTGGCGCTGAGCGCTGGACTTGGAGCGCTGAAGCGCTTCTTATGAAATAGCACACATGTGAGGAACACGTGGTGCGCTTGGCGCTGAGCGCCAGACTTAGAGCGCTGAAGCGCTTCTTATGAAATAGCGCACACGTGAGGAGCACGTGGTGCGCTTGGCGCTGAGCACCAGACTTGGTGCGCTAAAGAGCTTCTTATAAAATAGCACTTGGAGCGCTGGGTGCCGAGCGCCAAACTTGGAGCGTTGAGGCTCTCCTTTTTAAATTGGAAGTTCTGGTCAGTTCTGTACTATGAGTTAAATTCTCGTTTATAAGAGACTTTGTCTTATGGATCTAAGAACTAAGTTCTTCTTTTATGAGGAGATGCTATGGTCTCTTCTGTTTTTGTGAAAGATTTTGCTTGTAGATCTATGATCTAGGAAAAGAACTAACTTCTTATGATATGAGAATTAAACTCTCAAATATGGAGGAGATATTATGATCTCTCTTCTTTTTATTTAGCTTGAAGAAGATTCTTCTTCTTAGAGCTTGCTCTTCTCCTTTCTTTTCTGAGAACTTGAAGTTTATGGGGGGGTTCCTCTGTGTTCTTCTTCTTTCGATTTGAGAACCTATGGGGAGGTCTCTCCCTGCAAGACTTGAAGTCTTGGGTACTTTATATAGGGGAGGCTGATTTGTTGAATCAGTTAAGGAAATCTTTTCTCTGATTGATTTGGGGATGTTTCCCACCGTTGGATCTTTGATCCTAGGGCTTCTGTTTTACAAAAGACAATCTTCTTGTTTTTAACAAGATTGGGAAAATATTTTCCCATACAAAACTTAGTCTGTATCTTGGTGATTTTTAATCACCATTGGATCTTTGATCCAACGGTGCTCTGATTTACAGAGCACAATCTTTCCTGTTTGGAAAGATTCGAGTAATATTTCCTCAACAGAATTTTATTCTGGTAATTTAATGATTTTTAATCATCTTCGTTGGATCTTTGATCCAAGGGTGGAGGACGTTTTGTTCTAGCACTAGCGCTCTCGTGCTTTGCACGTGAGGCGCTGTCTCAGAGTCTTTGACTCTTGGCGATAGCGCACTTAGCGCTAGCGCTCTCGTGCTTTGCATGTGAGGCGCTGCCTCAGAGTCATTAGTGCTGGCGCTCTCGATGCTGGCGCTCTCGTGCTTTGCACGTGAGACGCTACTTCAGAGTCATTAGCGCTGGCGCTCTTGGCGCCAGCGCTCTCGTGCTTTGCACGTGAGCGCTGCCTCAGAGTCTTTGACTCCTAGCGCTGGCGCTCTTGGCGCGAGCACTCTTATGAGGCGCTGCCTCATTTCAAATTTCAAATTTTGAAATTTTAAATAGAGCTTTGCTCTCTGATTGAGGGAAACAAGGTGCATTCCTAAATGAGTAATGCTGATTAGCCTCCTTCCATTTAGTTGTTATGCACTGGAGACAGCTGCATGTATATTGAATCTGGTTCTAACTAAATTAGTGCCTTCGTTTCTATATGGATATAGAATTGATTCATATCTTAACGATATTAAGGTATATGGAGTAGTCTAGCTGATGCTTAAAACCAGAATCTAGAGAAACTCAAGGCACATTTCAGTAAGGGCAGTTTGTGGGTTATCTCGGGCTTTGACGAGGGTTAACATTCTACCATCAGGACGATCAATAGTTATATTGTTCTAAACTCGCCACCAGTTTAAGTAAAATGGATTCTTTTCAAAAAATATTAGTAGGAGTATGGTAGAACTGAAAGTTATTCCAGAACCACAAACGATTACTGAAAATTTAGTAGAACCTAAAAATTCAATTGGATTCGACAATCCATTAGCCACTCCGCAAATTTGGTGGGTAACCTCAGACACCCGAGAGGTATTTCGGTCTTCTCAGAGACGGTGACATGGAGGTTTTTGTTTACCAAAACTTGTCATTGTTGTTGTTCTAGACTATGAGGCCCGGCAGGAGGATGAGTATAACGTCGTTCTAAACAAGCTTTAGAAGTGCACGTGTATATGACTATGTCAGAGGGTTGTTATAGTCAGTGGGAGCAGTGGAAGCATACAGGGAAGGTAGCTTATGTCTATTTATAGACTAAAGCAAGTATAGCGGAGATAGATCATCTATTTTTGATGTGACAATCATAGAGTTTGACTTCGTCAGAATAATAGATGGATCTGGTAAAAAGGTAGTGGGGAGTAATGTCCTAGTATTTGGATGACTTACTCTTGATAGGTAGTGATATTCCTATACTGCGATCGGTTACACTGTGGTTGTCACAAGGTGTTTCTCCATATAGGATCTAGATAAAATATTGGAGTTTCTGGTCACTAGATCTATGGTTTTAGATCTAGATTTGGGAAGTGTCCCAATTTGGGTACTTGACACTATTCTAAAAGTGTTTAGAATGGATGACTCCTGGCATGGTGGTGTACCCGCAGGTGATGGAGTCACCCTCTCTAAAGAGATGTTTTTTCAGATTGATGAGGAGGGGGATTTGCATGATTAACATATCACTTACTTAGGCAATTGAGTCAATCATGAATTGTCAAGTACCGCAACAGATATTGCTTTTGCACTGGATACAATAAGCAAATATATTAATCCAATCGTAGAGAAACTTTGGGAAGCAGTTATGAATTTAAGTGGATGTTCTTAGTATATGGTAATGGCAGCCTCCTCCGAGAGGCAGTTATCATTTGAGGCTTTCAAGGTGACTTGGATGACAGAGTGGCTATCAGACTTATAGTTTTCCCTCTTCTTGAGTGGCAGTATGTTGGACAGGTAGTCCAAGCGGATACTGAAGAAGGCACGGCGCAGGATACTGATTAAATTCAGTAGATGATACAGTCTAAGAAATTTGTTGGATTTGGAGTTCATTTGTGAACTGGGTCCCATCAGACATCCTGGCAAATTCTAAGACAGGTATCACTCATTTAGGGAGATAGTTTTTCTCCGCGAAGTTGAGATATAGAGAGATAAAGAAAGAAACACTGAAGCGGATCCACTCACAGAGGCTATTTCTCGAATGCAATAGTTTCGCAAACGGATTTTGCGAGATTGATAGAGAAGTTAGGTGTTCGGTATCACACGGGCTGTGAGTATGCGACACCGCAATAATTAGGCTTAAGTGCAAGTGGGAGATTGTTGGCTATAGTGCCCTCAAGTCAATTATTGAATCACAGGTACGGGATATTGATGACTGAGGGAGGACCTATACCGGTAGAACAGTATTACTTGAGATGATAGTATGCTATCTGGTTCGTCTTTATCATCATGTACAGTATTAGGTGACATTACAGATCACAATTACATGTTGATAGAGCCCATAGGACTCTTGCTTGACTGCCAGCATTATGATGGCGATCATATAAGTGGGAGCTGGGTGGTCTATAAGCACATCCTTAAATGTCTCTAGTCGTGGGAGTATCGAGACTGGGCATCGATACTCCGGAGTAAACTAGTGTATACTTATCGAGATCCTGACGAGGGGCGGTGGCCGGTCTCACAATCCATTGGTGTCGTTTAGTCACCTAAGATAGTATACAGGTGCTCATTGGGTTATGAGTACACTGGACGGACTCGCCGGGAACATACTAGTTGGTATTATACCTATTGTCAGATAGCAGTTCTCAGGTGACATGAGTACAGGTTAGTTTGTCGACCTGAGATCGTCATTTGTCTCATGTGATTTCCCACTGTGCTTTGATTACTACCCCACCACGGCTCAAAGGAGTCGTGCAAACATGTTTTAGTTGGGTACAGTCCCGAGCCACATGGAGGCAGTGAGCGGATCATCGGGGATTTGTCTCTCCGGGTATTGGGGGTTGATGTCGTGTTGTGCACGGGTGGCCATCACCAGAAATTCTCGGCCGAGGTGGACGAGAATTACTGGTTTGGATCACTAGATTCTCAGTGGATGATGAGCTTCATACCGACATGAAATATCGCGTATTAGGGGTCTGACTTTATCCATCCCTAGACCCGATATGCAATACTCTTAGATGAACAGACTGGACTGTATGGAGATTATCACTGACAGGCTCAGTAGGGGTTCGGATGAGTTTGCTCGTCGGCCTTCCTTTCGCTCAATACCAGGGTAACCGTTACGTACAGCTAGTGTCGCTGACATGCTTGTGGTTAAACCCATTGTCAGCGTATTAATAAGTATTTAGAGTCCCACACAGAAGGTTTCCCTGGTTCTGGCGAAACGATGTAGTAGCCGTATTGGATACGTGCAGAGTTCCAATCGATTGATTGTACTATGTACCCGGACTTTCGATCGAACAGTTGATAATACTAGCCGGCTCGGGTTTGAGCCGGATTATTAAAGCAGATATTGATTTAATAATTTACGTATATATATTTCGATATGTATTTTCTAGTATTATGTTCTTTGTGTTATTCTATCTCTTTGGGTATTCGTGTTTCGGTATGAATTCATATATGTATATACAGTAGAATGCAATCTGTATTTTTCCGGAAAACATTCAAGAAGGTGGACACCTCATATTGGTTTGACCATTTATATTAAATGAATTATGAGGTAGCAAAGATTTGATGGGAGTATAGTGAGGACCGTGCTTGCATAGTGTGCACAAATGAATTCTTAATTCATTTGTGCATACTTTTCAAGTATGGGCACATTTTAAAAATGAGAGAAATTGTTTTACAAAACCAAGAATGATGATTTTCTCTCTCCATGGTGACTTCATTTTTTTGAGATGGTTCATTCTTGAGCTCTTATCTCCTCACCATTAGTGCTTCACTCCTCTCTAGTTTTTCATGTTTTCCTCCACCTTCATCCTCCACCTCCTCTCAACCTTCTCATGTATTGAGAATCATGAGAGAAGGTGAAATGAGATAGCTAAACACTTAATTCACTCACTTCATCCTACGCTTTCTAGATTAGCAACCTAGAAACCCTAGTTGCATCACTTGCATTCATTATGTGAAGCTAGAGCCATGACTGCATCCCTCAGGTGGATCATCTTCAACGGAGGAAGACCGGCGACCAAGTTCGTTTGAGCATGCCTCAAGGAGATTAGGAAGGTGATGAAAGACCGAAGGACTTAGTTCTTTTAGTATAACACTTCTAACACTTTAGTTTAGCTTCTTTGTATTGCTATTATAGGTTTATGGTTTCAATCTTGGACGGGGTTTTGTTTGCGCCAAAAATTTTAAACGCCGGTTTTTGTTCCGCATTGGCCACGGTAGATGGCCAGGGCGTAGGCGAAACCCAGCATACATATCCAACAATCTCCCACTTGCACTAATGCCTATAATTGGCGTATTAAGTGTAGGGTTCCTAGGCACTCTCAAGAGGTCTCACAAGGCATCAACCATGCCAATTTCAAATTATATAAGTGCCGAAAAACTCTAATACGGATCGTTAACTAGAATTTTAGGCGAAACAAGCAACTAGTTAACAACTTAACTAATTGAACGGAAATACAACCTTTGTAGATCCAGTTCTCCACCTCCATAGCTCCATGATGAAGTCTCCTTGCTGTACAAATCGAATCCCGGGCTCTAGCGTCGGCTTCATCGGAGAAATGGGCGGGCTAGGTCATCGACAACGATGCCGAAGATGATCTACGTCGAGGTATCACAAGATCAAGCTCCCACTTCACCAAGTGATGAAACTTGAGAAGAAAACACCCTATACTACTTGGCAAGAGGTAGAGGATGAAGAAATAGGAGGTGGGTTCACTTTAGAATTGGATTTCTCACTCATTTCATCAAATCACCATTGATGGAATCAAGCTTCTTCATCTTGAAGAAGAAGAAGAAGAAGAAGAAGAAATATTATATGATGAGTTATTTTTCAAATAGAAAAATAAATGAATACTTATCATAATCCAACCATGGTCAAGTGTAGAGAATGAACTAGGGTTAAATGAATGGTTAGGGTTAAGCATGAAGACAAAAATGGTGACTTAGTCAAAGCTTCATGAAGCTTCAATATCAAACAAAGAAAGCCACCATTTTCTCTTTATCTTTTCCATAATAAATAAATAAATATGAAAAACAAAACCCTAACCATTTAAATAACCATGGTTTAATCTTTACACAAACTCAAGTAAGCATGTATCATCAAACATGATACAATCAAGTGCACACAAAAATATATCACATATACAATGTGCACATCAAGTGAGAAAATCCTTTTAAAGTGAACCATTACTAGTTAATGCAAAGTAATATATCAAATATATAATTATACATTAAATCATTAAATCAACACTTGATTTAACGATCCGTTCATATCGCATATGACCGACTAATATCCAATGTATCGATTTATCGAATCAATCCTTGATTCGATAACTAGGTTATATCGCATACAACCAATCGATACATTCATCGTGAGAATAGAATACGGTATCACATACACGCATTATTCTCGGCCCTGCACATATCTCATATGCGCTCCTATTTCGTTTCGCTTGAGCCAGGAAACCTCTGTGTAGGACTCTAAAGACTCGTCAATACGCCGGCAGCAGGTGATGATCATATCAAACACCCACAAGCCGTAAGCGGTCTGCTAAACGTAACGGCCACCCGGGTATTGAGCGATCAGAAGATCGACGAGCAAGCCCGCTCACACTCCTGTGAATCCAACCAGTAACACTTACCGTACAGTCCGGTCTCGTCGTCTAATATGTCGCATATCTCGCCTAGGGGTGGTAAACGTAAGACCCCAATAGCTTGATAAGTCGTGTCGATATGAGGTCTATAACAGTTCGAGAAACTACAGGTAACACTTACCAGTAAATCTCAGCAACCCTGGCCAGGGATTTCCGGTTATAGCCAATCGAACACAGCGCAACATCAACTCCCTATACCGGGAGAGACGAATCCCCTCCTATCGCTCATTGCCTCTATGTGATTCGGGACTGTACCCAAAAACCACCGTTTTGCACGCCCTCTTGGACGTGGTGAGGTGGAAATCAAAGCACAGTGGGAATCACACAAGACTCTATGACGATCTCGGGTCAACAGACTACTCTGTACCAGTGTCACCAGAGAACTGCCATCTGACGTAAGGTATAATACCATCTGGGAGTTCTCGGCGAGTCCGTCCAGTGTACCCAGTCTCCACTGAGCACCCGTACATCATCTCTGATTTCAAACACCAATGGATATAGGATCATCCATCGCCCATCTGTATGGGTCGAGAAGGTATACGCTAGTCTACACTGGTATATCGATGCCCCGTCTCGATATACCCACGACTAGGGACCTTGAAGGATGTACGTATGGACTACCATGTCCCCACTAGTATGATCCGCATCATAGTCCAGGTAGTCAAGTACACATCCTAAGGGCTTTACCAACATGTAACAGAGAGGTGTACACGTTAAGGTAAAGAGTAACCAGATAGCATACTATCATGTCGAGCGAGAAAGTCTTCCCTATATATGTCCAAGCATCCACTACAATATACATCCTATGTATAGTAATGGCCTCTAGGGCATACATATAACTAACATTAAGTACCCAACGTCTGCACTAAAACCAGTTGCTGTCGTACCACATACCCGAAATCTCAAACAGTCTCTAGAACTGGACTTGAGGGATGGCCTTGGTGAATGGATCTGCCGTCTTGTTCTTTGTATCTACTCTCTGCACCTCGATCTCTCGACGATCCTTGATCTTCCTGATCAGGTGATATCGCCTCAAGATATGTTTAGATTTCTAATGGGACCGTGGTTCCTTTGCCAAAACCATGGCTCCATTGTTATCGCAATACAAAGGTATTGGATTAACAATGGATGGAACCACCTGAAGTTCAGAAACGAACTTCCTCATCCAGAATGCCTCTTTTGCGGCATCATTACCAGTGGTGTACTCAGCCTCCATCATCGAGTCTGCTACAGCGTCCTATTTGGAACTCTTCCAACAGACCGACCCTCCGCTGAGGGTAAACACATAACCCGAGACGTATTTAGAGTCATCCTTGTCACTTTGGAAGCCAAAGTCGGTAAAAGCCTCGACCAGGAGGTCCCCATTACCGTACACCAAGAACATCTCCTTAGTCCTTCTCAGGTTGTAACGACTCTAAATTCTTTGTACAGAAATTTTTTGTTAATATACAAAAAATGTGTTTTACAGCCTAAGTTTGAGTTTTAAGTCACTTTTGTGAAATAACAGCAAGAACAAGATCGTAGCTCACTGGTAAAACCCATGCACTGCTGTGACGTAGCCTCTTTGTTCGATTCCTATCAGACACAATTATTTTTTTCTGAATTTTTTTTTAACTTTTTGGAAGCCCAAAAGATTGCACATACAATACACGGGGAAATGAAAAGTTCAGAAAAATCAAACATGTGAAAAATGGAGTAAACTCTGAATAATCCACGTGGCACGAATCTCAAGACCTAAAGCCCTAGATTGACCGGCAGAAATACCCATGGGCCGGCGCTGACGGTCAGATGTTAGATAATGAAGCCCGTGCTCTGCACACATGACTTCTAAGCTATCCCTAACCGCTCTGCACTGTTTGATTTCTCTGCAATCAAACAGAGACCTTTCATTTCACAATTTATCATAATTTTAATACTTTTTAATTCACAATTTTAATTCCCAAACTCCAATTCTCCACTATAAATACCAGCCCACACTTTGGCTCAACATCATTCTAAAAACTCTAGCCAAAACTCTCTAAAAAGTTTCTAGTGCAAGTGGAGTAAAGTGGAGTTAGTAAGCAAGTTGGTTTTAGCGAAGATCGAAGCTAATTACGAATCTCCCGAGACGCCACGACGACACCCTTTCCTTCATAACCCTTTCTTTTGAAGTTTCTAAACCGTAAGTCCCTCTCAATTCTTCTCCTTTTCATTGATAATCATTTTAAATCTAATATCGGTAAAAGTGGAGTTATTACCGATATCATCTTTTCTAAAAGCTATAACTCCATTTTCTTTTATCGTTTGGTCAAACCAATTTTACCACTTCACTTATAATCTTAATACTAATGTTTAGAATCAATTTTACCCAAGAATCTCATGGAAAACAACTCTAATTAAACTTTTATATTAAAATACCTTGAACTTTATTATCATATCTTTTCGACAAAATTGTTTAACAATACCTTTAGGAAAACTTCACGGAGTAACAACCTACCACACACGCACACTTGGTTTCATAGCACGATTCTTAGTTGTATGTGTTTTTGGTTTGAAGAATAGTACGTACAATAAAATACCACTTAATTCTAAAACCGGATTTCTTTTAAAGCGGTATTTCATTTCCTTTACATTTATGCATCTACAACTCTCTTTAGTGGACCCGCTAACGGATGGTGCGGATTATCGCACTTCCTTCGGCTAGTAGAGCGAGATGCAAACCTCCTCACAGAGCATTTGATTTCGAAAGGATTTAAATATGTTTTTAAGAAATACGAATTTTCTAAATAAAATAAAATTATTTTTAAAATTAAAATTATATAAAATTATAAATCCATCTTTTCAAAATATAATGAACCTATATTTATCTTTAAAAATGAAAGATTAACAAATGCCAATAATATGTCATCAAGTTACCGAAAAGGACAAGTTTTTCAGTAAAATACCATGAACTTTCAAATGCTATGTGTTTATCATTAAAATACCACAATATTTAAAATCCATGCTCATGTAAACCCTAAGTAATACTAATCACCCTCGAGATTTACATTTTAACTATATTAAAATATTTTTTATAAAAACCCCTCGAGTTATATAAAAACAATATTTAAGGACTTTAGTAAATATGGGTTTAAGCTGGATCAATTCTCTTAAGCCCCAAGGAGACGGAGAAAGTGGGTGCTTGCCTATTCAGGTTAGAAAACTTAACAGGAGTTATCAATAGCAATTGTCTTGGAAAAAGACACAAATCCTGCCGTCCATGTACAGCAGTTGCCGATGACTCCCGAACCTAAGAATTCCAGAGTTAAATCAGTACAAGTGTCTGACTCAGTCTGAGTCCAACCTCAAACCTGAATCCAAATTCAAACGAATACTTAATCATGAACTTGAATACTTGAATTCAATCATCAATGTCAAACATGTATACTTGACCAGACTTGACCGAACCATGGTTATAACTTGGCATGACTACTTGAATACTTGATTACATCATGAACATGAATACCTGAACATTTTGTATCCATGGTCTCGGCAAGACTTGTAAATATAATCTATATAATACAATACGCAGGGATAAAGGGATAGATTGGTACGGAACGTATATCGTGGCACGAGAGATCACTTAAAAGACACCTATATGAATTCACGTGTCGTTGTCCCGTGGGTTATGACGGGGCCTTGTACTACATGTTACCATAGTCCACGGGGTAAGATGGACTCCCCTCGTATACATGAATACTTTCTTTACCAAACTACAAACAACCATGTTAGAATAACTATCATATACCGGTAATCAATCATACACAACTTACCTGTTCATTTCACATTACTTGTTATATTCTCTTTCTTCTTTTGAGACTTACTGAGCGTTAGTTCGCTGACGATATTACTTTCTATTTCTTTCTTTGGAATATTTGTCAGGAGGACCGGTTACTGAAGAGATTGAGCCGAGCCAGGAGGACTTGGACTAACTTGCGGCACAGCCTGACTTCTAGTTCCGTTGCACTTACTTTCCTGTATGCCATTGTTTAGGCATTGCTTTACTGATTGTATCTTTTATTTTCACACAGTTGTATATAAAGATGAATGTAAATAAAGTTGTTGTTTTATTTTAGTACTCTTATCATTCTTATACATTTATATATTGCTTAATTACGCTTAACATATTTATTTTCTTATTAAATGCGTTGCAGCTTGCCACATCACCGTTTCCGTCTACTAGGAAGTGGGGTGTGACACAGGTACTTAAGAATGTTCTTGTTAGTTGTATATATGCCCTAGAGGCCATTGTTGTACATATGATGTATATTATAGTGGATGCCTGGATATATATAGTGAAGACTTTCTTGCTCGATATGATAGTATGCTATCTGGTTTCACTTTGTCTTAACATGTTGACTTGTATTGGTTTACTGTCTTGCACTCACATGTTGATAAAGCCCTTAGGATATGTACTTGACTACTGGGACTATGATGAGATCATACTAGTGGGGCCAGGGCAGTCAACGAGTACATCCTATAACTATTCCTAGTCGAGGGTGTATCGAGACAGGGCATCGATACACCAGAGTAGACTAGCGTATACGAATCTTGACCCATATGATGGGCAATGGATGATCCCATATCCATCGGTGTTTAAAATCAAAGATGGTGTACGGGTGCTCAGTAGAGACTGGGTACACTGAACGGACTCGCCGAGAACTCCTAGATGGTATTATACCAATCGTCAGATAGCAGTTCTCCGGTGACACTAGTACAGGTTAGTCTGTAGACCCAAGATCGTCATAGAGTCTTGTATGATTCCCACTGTGCTTTGATTTCCACCTTACCACGTCTAAGAGGGCGTGTAAAACGATGGCTTTTGGGTACAGTCCCGAATCACATGGAGACAAAGAGCGATAGGAGGGGTTTCGTCTCTCCCGGTATAGGGAGTTGATGTTGTGCTGTGTTCGATTGGCTATAACTGGAAGTCCCTAGCCATAGCTGATTTGGAGTGCTGCTGGTAAGAGTTATCAGTAGTTTCTCAACCTGTTATGAGCCTCACATCGACACGACTTATCGGTTACTGGGGTCTGACGTTTACCACCCCTAGACTTGATATGCAACATATCAGACGAAGAGACCGGACTGTACGGTAGTGTTACTGATTGGATTTACAGGAGAATGTACATGCATGCTTGTTGATCTTCTGATCGCTCAATACCTGGGTGGCTGTTACGTTTAGCTGACCGCTTACAGCTTGTGGGTGTTTGATATGATCATCACCTACTGCCGGCATATTGACGATTCTTTAGAGTCCTACACAGAGGTTTCCTGGCTCAGGCAAAACGGAGTAGGAGCACATATGTGATATGTGCGGGACCGAGAATAATACGATATGAGATGCCGTATTCTATTCTCGCGATATGAGATATCGGTCGGGTATATGTGATATAGCAGGGTCATCGGATCAAATGTTGATTCGATGAAATGGTACATGTTATATTAGTCGATTATATGCAATATAGCCGGATTGTCGGATCAAGAGTTGATTCGATAATTTAATGTATAATTATATATGTGATATATTACATTACGTTAACTAATATAAGCTCGGTTTGTTGATTCATTTTCTCACTGAATAATACATTGATGTATATGCGATATATGTTAATTGTATTATTTTCTTTTGTTACAAAATATATTGTATATGTGATATATAATATTGTAACATGTTAGGGTTACAAATGCAACATGGATTTTGAGTTTAAACCAAGTTAGGGTTAGCTTTTGGATGAAGCTTTCATGAAGCTTCATGAATCTTTCATGAAGCTTTCCTTTTGTCTTTAGCTTTGATATTTTGTATAGATATTTGTTAACCCAATCCAAACCCTTAACCATAGTTTATTCTCTACATGAGTTAAAACCTTCATTCTTAACTCATGGTTGCAATTGTAACCACAACAATAATTCATTATTCATCACAAAAGGATTAGCTCTTCTTCTTGCTTCTTCTTCCTTGTAGAAAAGCTTCACTAGCTTTTTCAAAAGTGGTGAATAAAAGTGAGATATTGAAAACAAAAGAGAGCAAAATTCCTACTACATCATCCCCATCTATTCTAGCCACTTAGATTAGGGTGTTCACTTCTTTAATAATTTGTTTAGTGAAGTGTAAGCTTGGGTTAGAGATTCTTCAAGATAGATCATCTTAGATCATGAAGAATTCAAGCAAGATGCATCATTCACCTCTTGGAGCCTCACGAGATTTGGAGTTCTTGATGATCGCAGCGAAGGGACCTCAACACGGAGCTTATGAAGCGAAGGAACGGACTACAAAGGTTGTAATCCTTATCTCTTTACTTCTTATTATGTGATACAAACTTGTTACCCTAGATATTCTAGTATAGATTCATAGTTTGCTTGCTTTGAACCACTCTAATTTTTAAAGTGGCATGAGTGATACTACCAAACCCTAGACTAGGTGCAAGGGAAGCCCAACAGTGGTATCAGAGCTAAACTAGAATTCTAGATACGGTGTTATAACAATTACGAAAACGAAATTCACTCCGAAATACAATATTATGCTAACCCCATTTTGCTCTCTGTAAATTTTCCAAAAAGTCATTTAAAATTTTTCCAAACAAGTGCAGAATGATCAATGGACCAAAATATGAACATGGGTGAAATACGGGAGGGGGTGTGTGCTCAGATTTGAACTGAGCACCAAGGCTAAAATTCCGGCCAAGCCGGCCCCAGTGCCTCATCTACGCTCCGTATTCCATCTGTGCTCTTTTGGGTTCATTTTGGGTTTCCTAGTATTGTTTATTTAGCTCAATTTTCATGTGATGATTAGTTTGACCTCGGGCTAATTCGTAGTGCTTCGTAGTCATATAACTTAACGCTGTATTGGTAACCTTGACTATTTTTAGCAGTTCGATCGAACTTCGAACACCACATTTTGTACCCCGCTGAAATTTCCAAGTGTTGTAATTTTCCGAAGTTGATTATACTCGTTAAATCGTGCAAGTACCTCTATGGACCCCCTAGAAGACTATAATAATCTTAACTCGATTCTATGCCCACGGAACCGCGTTCGAACCTTCGGATTTGCCGTAGTTCCGTGGTTTCATAGGTGAGGCGTTAGTTAACTCCTTCTACGGCAGGTCCATGGACACTGTGACACGGTTTTTGAGTGTTTTGACTTTGCTCAAGTGTTGAGCTCACGGGGGTAATTTGTGAGTGTATGTTAATTCGATCAAAATGTTAAACATCGTCTTGATATTCTGTGATTGTGATACAATATGTGGAATTCATATAGTTAGGCATGAAATCCGTAATATGTGATATTTCGGGTTTACGATGTCTAAGGCGACTGTGGATTCCAAATGTTGTAGTTTTTCACTTTTTTCTGCGACCGTAAGCGTAGTATATGGTGTATCGCCGGCTTCGTTGCTATACATCAACGACAATCAGGATACGCATACTTGCTTACTTTGATGATATGAGATATTATGTGTTGTTGTGATATGTTATATTGGATCGTCGTGTTTTGAATAGCCGGGGGTTTTATGTGAGATGAGGGTTTTTATTTTCATTCATGTAAAATTCAATTGTATGTAATATTCTTTTATTGGGGAACTTCCGGGTTGAGGATGATGTCACCATTGTATATTATTTACTTTTCCGCATTAGGATTGACCCAAGGAGAGGAGCACAAGTAACCGGGTTCTAGGGTCCAGTGGGAGGCCATCTCGAGAAGTTGAGACCGGGTCTCCTAACCTAGAATTAGTAGTGTTACTTGCCGCTCTCGTAGGGGTCTAGGGATGTGGGTTTGGCTATTCATCGCGACCATAGAATCCGTGTTTTATACAGGCTCGAAATAAAACACGGACCTCCTAGTATATCCAATATTTCATATGTTTCTTCTGCTGCTGATATACTGTGATGTGATCATATTATATGCGTGAGACGAATACTTTATTATTGTATATATGATATATAATAAACGTTGCTTATGTTTCACATCCGTGCTAGTCCCGTCCCGGTATGCCGTTAGTTAAGTAACCTGACGATGCATAACGGAATATTGTGGTGAATGCGGATGGCATAAGCGTACGTTGTATTTTTGTTTCTTCTGTGATTCTTAGGAAGCATAAATGATGGGATTTATTAATGAGATTAATAAAAGAAAAGAAACCTAAAAGATGTTGTGGAATCAAATTTTCAAAAAGGGCAGCTACAGTTTTTGCTTTGCATAGTGGTATATGCGATATACCCTGCACCATATTCGATGAGGAAGTGCCGAGATCCGTTCACTGGGAGTGACCTCTTTAGAAAAACTGTCAGATGCTACAAACTCATGGTTTAGTTTTTGATTGCTTCTATAGTTCTTGCTTTGCACCGCGGTATTTGTGAAATATCCTGCACCTTATTCGATAAGGAAAGAGCCGAGATCCCTTCACCGGGAGTGACCTCTTTAGCGAAACTAGAAAAGCCTCAAAAACACTCATTTTCAAAATCACTTGTTTCTACAACGATATCAAGTTCATTACGCTCATAGTTTTCTGAAAAACCTGTGTAGCCCTCCGTCATCTCAGATAAAGACTATTTAGTATTCGTGCTGCGTTTGTTGGCCTTTGTCAAGACGTAGTGTGCGGTAGCTGACTAGTACTTATCTGCTTAAGCATGTGATGCGATTGGACTAGGGTAGTCGTACGACCTTGTTGGCCTTTGTCAAGGGTCGTGCGGGTGGGTTTATGTAACGCCTTAGATTTCGGTTATTGTTAGGTTAGACGGTAATGCGGGTTTGCTATAAAAATTTTACCAATTCGGGTTCCTCACATTTTTTAACATTTAATTATTATTTTAATATTATTTGTTATGGGCATGCACGCACGTGTGCTCGTAAATGTGAGGGTTTGTTTGTGCTAATCTAGTATTAGTGACCATCACACTTAACCCTAATTCTAATCCTTTGCTTTAATCCATTCTTTGCTTTAACCTGGCCTTAATCTTCTAGATAATTGTTTGTGTGAGAGAGAGATATTTCTTTTGGAAGAGAAGAGGTGGCATGGTGACTTGGTGTGAATTCTTTAATGGGAGAATTAATGCAAGGTGCACTCACCTCTTGCACTCACCTCTCTCTTTCTCTTTATTCTCTTTCTCTTTATTCTCTTCTCTCATTATCCCTCACACTTTTTCCCTTAGCATTATTTCTCTATCTCCCTCAACTATAAACTGAACACTTGAACTACTTCATAAAATCCATCACAAACTTTACAAAATCTCACCAAAATCACATCTTTTTCTTGGATTTGCCTCTTGGATGCCTAGGAGCTTGGATAGCTTGGATCTTTGAGTTTTTTGGGTTAGGTATTGATCTCTTTCTGTTAGTTAAGTTGTTTTAGTGTTGTGTAGACTTTTAGTTTCAGTTTATATAGTGTAAAGTTATGTTTTGTGCATAATATCGTATTTTTAGTGTCGTTTGTGATATCTGTATTCTGCTGTGATCCGGGATGTGTACGAGAAAACCAAACAATGTAGTTGTGTTGTACCAGTGACCATAGGACCTCACCTGGAGCACGAACCCAAGGAGCTCGGACTCAGCCGGCGACGACACGAAGGGGATCCGGCGACCTCGGCCGTGGGTTGGAGTTGGGGTTTGGGTTTTTGAGGGTAGCTCTATGCTTTGGTTTAGGTGTGTTTGGTTCTGTTTAACTGTTGAGTTTTCTCTGTATGAAAAATCTGGGAACACTTAGGTAGTTTCTAGTGATACGACTACGCGCGATACGTTATCCGACACGGTCCGTGCACTTTGTGCTGGTTTTGCTCTTGGGTTGGTTTCGTCGTGTCGCTATGTATGTTAGCCACAATACGAACACTTGGGAGTAGATTTGGAGTTGGTGTGTCGGTAAAACGTAGTTTGTACGTGTTTTTGGTCGTTTGCTAATATACACTTGTGTTATCGTTTTGTTGTTTTAGTTCGCAGGCGAGGACTTCGGACGCTGCGAGGAAGGGGAAACAGGTGATTGGCTTTGCTTAGCCAGGACGGTTGGTGAGTAGATTTAACATGTACAGGGGAATCGCCCGCATGGCGTTATGCGTCTGGGTTAGAGATGTTATGTTTTGTCGCATATTCTATTGCATATATAAAGTTGCGCATACACATTACTATTTAGTTATTGTTGTGCTTGAACTAGTATCCTTAGGACACTGCACTATTATTGATGGCTTATATTGCACGAGCACTGATTGTATGCCACACACACCCTCAATAATTGCCATGACAGGCACAACACCCTTATAGATATGATGTTGTTGGGTTAGGGACATTGAGATATTGATTCATATTTCTTTATGCATATGACTTATAGCATACCTGTATACCCACATGCTTACACATATGCCTTGACATGCTTACATGCTAGTTACCTTTATACCTATAGGGTATTGTACCATTAGCGATGGGTACATACACACATAATGACATAGCTACGTGTATACCTTGTATGCATACCTTACTTATACCTGGAGGGTATATTACATCATTACTGATAGGTGGATACATATACCTTGCTAAACCTACATGTTACCCATATTTCTGGTTATAGCTATATGTGCTCCTTTATTTGATGTTATATTGGACTTGGAGAATTAGGAACCGCATGATTTATATTTTAACTGGTTGCAGTTAAATAGCGGCTTTTCCTTTATACACTTGCATTTCAGTTTCATGTTGCGTATATTATATTCATAGATTTTCGTATTGAGATATGGATTTTTCATGATGTTTTATGAATTTGGGGACCGTGGTAGTTTCATGAAATTATGCATTATTTGAAAAAACTCGGTTTCTTTTGATATGATATTTCTGCAGCCACCATGAGTTTTATCGGTTCTGATTATATACCAGATTCGAGGAGAGGGAGGCACCGTCTGTGGGTACATGGTGGGGCCCGGAGGTACCCCAGGGCAAGATTCGATGTAACATGCCCATGAGCCTGGCAGGGGAACCATACCATCCGGTGACAGTACCTATGACTCGGCGGTTATCGTGGGGATACCGACGGGAGTCATGTATGTATGGATACGTGGAAAGACGAGCGTCAGAGCTAGGCACTCGGGCTTTTCGGTATAGCGTATGATAGGTACCTATCAGGGGGCCAGTCGTGGTGACAGCACCTGATAGATCAGTATTTCAGTGTCGATGCTTGACACTTGTTTCATGATGTTTTGGGTGTCGATGTTAGACACTCACCTTATATGAAACTTACTTGACACTGATATTGTACACACGGGATATGTGGAATATACCGATATTGTACATACAGGATATGTGAGATCTACTTGATGTTGTACATTCGGGATATATGAGATATACTTGATGTTGGACATACAGAATATGTGAGATTTACTTGATATTGTACATTAAGGATATATGAGACGTACATGATATGAGAGCCAATTTGGGGGCTGATTTGTTGAAATTGGGAATTGGATTGTCTTGTTGGATTTTGGTCCTACCACGAGGTTAGGATTTCCGTGGAAATGACATGTTTTATTCCATACTCCACATTTATTGTTTATGCACTGCTTCATGTATTAGTTGTACCTGATAGAGTACATTCCATGACTGTTGCATTTACATATTATTATATGCATTGTTTCATGTTTTAGTTGTACCTGATAGAGTACCTTACATGATTATTGCATACAGATTGTCATATTATTTCTTCATGTATTAGTAGTACCTGCTAGCGTACCTTTCAGGACTGATGCATTACATATGACCATTCATTGCTATTAGATACTTATGTTAGATTCGCGCTGTACGTGCATACTCGCGATTATCTGCACATGTTATTTTACTATTCACGAGTTGGCAACTCACCCCCGTTGTGCCACAGTGTTTTGCAGGTGTTCTTCAGAGTAGTCAGAGACAGGGCTATTTTCATCCGTCGTATCATCTTTTGCTGTGGATACCGCTTCGCCTGACAGTGTGCAGTTTTGCTTAGGTAGGTTTTGCGGTTATCCGGTGTTGCTTGTTGTATATTCCTTGTATCCTAGACTCTCCATCTACCATTATCTTGTATGACTTAGAGACTTGATGTGAGGACGATATTGTATATTATTTTGTGACTTGGAGGTTTTTATGCAATTTTATTTATATCGTCTCTTTCTTCGCTACGGCGTCGTATGTCTGTTGTGGTGGTGGTTTTCCGCCGTTGGGCGTGGATTTTGCTCCCGTTTGGGATACTTTTACTTATATTATGGTGTACCCATTTTTGGGGGCTTGTTTTACAAAGGAGGCGCTGCGAAAATTTTAAAGGAAAAAAGTTGGATTTTAAAGAATTTGGTTTGAGATTTCAAAAGTTTTAGCAATGTTCTTATTTCTTACTACTTTTGATGGTTTAGATTGCTGGATTTTCGGCTTACTTAAATTGCGTTACGGCTGTAGACGTTGCATAGTTTAAGGGCCATCACGTGCCATTTTCGGGTCATGACAGTTTATTTCAATCAAGAAATGACGGATTGAACTTGACTAGCTTCCTATGGTTTATTGGCCTTTGTCAAGGTCATAGGGGGTTAGGGGTAAAAGCATTACCGGGAATTTCAAGTGTTGAAATTTGCAATGAGATTGCATACCTCCTATGAAATAGTTGGATCCCGATACCCACTGCGAGTAAGAGTTACTACTGGAAGAATTTTACACAGGACAATTAGCCGATCAAGTAGGTGTCTAGAAAGGTGTTAACGGGGTTATGCCTCTGGGAAAATGAGGTTTATTCTAATTAGGTCCGTGCGAAAGCACGGGGAACCTCTCTCAAAGTACCAACACTAGCTTGGCCGAAAGATTGGCGAACTTGTAAGGTGTAATTAATCCCGGCTAGTCTTACCATTTTGGGTTTTAAGGAAGATTTGATAAAAAGCAGTTGGAGCCATCCTGATTAGATAAGATAATAACCAATCTAATCTTACAAGGGCATACGCTAAAGTGTTTTCTTCTCTCTCTCTAGGTCGCGACCATCTCAAGCCTTAATCAAGATAATAATATGGATGTATTGACTGAACCCGCTTATTATACTGAGCAGAGGAACGTTAGTCCCGCTCCCACTTATAATTGTTATAAGTCCGAGTAGGGAATAGGAGAATATCTGGATTCTCATGCCGCCCAAACGAAGAATAAGCATATTAATGCATCTTCTTCAGGTGTGTTTGTTATCGGGAACTGTTTTTCAGTTCACTCTATGTCCTGGATATTAGATACCAGATCGGGATCCCATATATGTAATATGTTACATGGGCTACGAAAAGGTAGGAAACTGGGAGAGGGTGATCATTCCGTAAGAGTTAGGAATGGTGCAAATATTGCAGCCAAAGCAGTTGGCGAATATCACCTTGTGTTACCAAATGGTGATACATTGATTATGAACGAATGCTATTACATTCCGACCCTGATATGCAATCTTATATCAGTTTCTTTATTGAGTAAAGAAGGATATAATTTTGTAGTACATGATAATGTTATGAACATATTTCTAAATCAAAAGTTGATTGGATCAGGATCGTTAAATAATGGCATATACGTTCTCAACCAAACTACAGTACTTAATGTACAAAACCCACACAAGAGGAAGAGTTCAGAAATGAACGAATCCTTCTTGTGGCATTGTAGACTAAGTCATATCAATGCGACATGGCTAGCTAAGTTACATAAGGATGGATATTTGAATCCGTTCGAATTTTCATCTTATGATACTTGCCAGTTATGTCTTAAAGGCAAAATGACCAAAATCCCGTTTAGTGGACACGGAGAAAGAGTTACGGAACTCTTGGAACTAATACATAGTGATGTATGTGGTCCCATGTCTACACATGCCAAGAACGGTTCCTCATACTTCATTACATTCACTGACGATCTCTCAAGATACGGACATATGTTCCTGTTGAAACACAAGTCTGAAGCTTTTGAGAAATTCAGAGAATATAAGCACGAAGTAGAGAACCAAACGGACAAAAGTATTAAGATCCTTCGATCAGATCGAGGAGGAGAATACTTGAGCAATGAGTTCCTAGATTATCTAAAAGAGAATAGGATTCTCTCTCAGCTTACTCCTCCTTATACACAACAGCACAACGATGTATCGGAGCAAAGGAATCGTACCCTATTAGATATGGTGCGCTCTATGATGAGCAATGCTGAGTTACCTATTTCCTTTTGGGGTTATGCGCTTGAGACAGCGGCATACCTATTGAATCAAGTTCCGTCTAAATCTGTACCTACCACACCATATGAGATATAGAGTGGGAAGAGACCGTATCTTAAACGAGTTAAGATATGGGGTTGTCCGGCCTATGTCAAAAGGCAAAATCCGGACAAACTCGAGGCACGATCAATTCTTTGCAAATTTGTGGGATATCCTAAGAATTCCCAAGGATATATTTTCTACCACGCTGAGGAACAAAAAGTGTTTGTTTCTCAATACGACACCTTTTTAGAAAAGGAATTTCTTGTGAAAGAGATTAGTGGCGAAGAGGTAGAGCTGGAAGAAGTTCCAGCACCACAAACAAGAACTGAAGATTTAGTGGAACCAGATGATTCAGTAGTTCCCAACGAACGCCAGCCTCTCCGCCGATCTGGTAGGATTTCTCATCCATCTGAGAGATACTACGGTTTTCTCATAGACGGTGGGAGCGAGGATTGCATCATAGAAGATGATGACCCAACTAGCTTCGAGCAGGCCATCACGAGTGGTGACTCTGTGAAGTGGCTGAATGCAATGCGATCTAAGATGGAATCCATGTACACCAACAAAGTATGGACTTTGAAAGTTGCTCCTGAAGGGGTAAAACCCATTGGGAGCAAGTGGATCTTTAAGAAGAAACTTGGTGCAGATGGAAAAGTTGAGACTTTCAAAGCTAGACTTGTTGCAAAGGGTTTTCGTCAACGACCAGGTGTGGATTATGACGAAACCTTTTCTCCAGTATCTATGCTTAAGTCCATCCGGATCTTACTTGCCATTGCTGCATACCATGAATACGAAATCTGGCAAATGGATGTTAAGGCCGCATTTCTAAATGGTGATTTAGAGGAGTGCGTGTACATGACTCAGCCAGAGGGCTTCGTAGATAGTGGAAGCAGCGGAAAGGTATGCAAGCTGCTTAAATTCATCTATGGGTTAAAGCAGGTATCGCGGAGTTGGTACATCTTCTTTGATGTTGTAGTTAAAGAGTTTGACTTCATCAAGAACGCAGATGAACCATGTATTTACAAGAAGGTTGCAGAGAGTAAGGTTGTCTTCCTCATATTGTACGTGGATGACATACACTTGATAGGAAATGATGTTCCTATGCTGCACTCAGTCAAGCTCTTCTTATCACATAGATTCTCAATGAAAGATCTAGGTGATGCCTCCTGCATTTTAGGAATCAAGATCTATAGAGATAGATCTAAACGGATACTGGGATTGTCCCAATCCAGGTACATTGACACCATACTAAAGAGGTTTAGTATGGAAGAATCCAAGCATGGGAACCAACCCACAATCTCTAGACTCACTCTCTCCAAAGAGATGTCTCCTAAGACTGAATTGGAGAGAGCTCGCATGCAAGGGATACCCTATGCTTCGGCAGTAGGCTCTATCATGTATGCGATGCTATGTACCAGACCCGATATAGCATACTCACTAAGTGTAGTGAGTAGGTATCAAGCAGATCCAGGAGTGAGTCACTGGACAGCTGTGAAAAACATTCTCAAGTACTTACAAAGGACTAAGGAGATGTTCTTGGTGTATGGTAACGGAGAACTCCAGGTGGAGTCCTTTACCGATTCAAGCTTCCAAAGTGATAAGTACGACTCTAAGTCGCACTCGGGATTTGTCTTTACCCTAAATAGAGGGGCGGTTTGTTGGAAGAGTTCCAAGCAAGAAACCGTGGTAGACTCGACGATGGAGGCTGAATACATCGCTGCCAACGATGCTGCCAAAGAGGCTGTCTGGATGAAGAAGTTCATCACTGAACTTGGTGTGGTTCCGTCCATTGAGCATCCAATACATTTGTATTGTGATAATAATGGAGCTGTGGGTTTGGCCAAGGAACCCAGGTCCCATCAGAAGTCCAGACATATTCTGAGGCGGTATCACTGGATCCGGAAGATAGTTGATCACCGCGAGATCGAGGTCAGGAGAGTTGACACAAATGACAACACTGCGGATCCACTCACGAAGGCCATTCCCGAGATACAATTTGAGAGACTCTTCGGGATGTTGGGTATGAGATACTACAACAGCTGGCCTTAGTGCAAGTGGGAGATTGTTAGTTGTATATATGCCCTAGAGACCATTGTTGTACATATGATGTATATTATAGTGAATGCTTGGATATATATAGTGAGGACTTTCTTGCTCGATATGATAGTATGCTATCTGGTTTCACTTTGTCTTAACATGTTGACTTGTATTGGTTTACTGTCTTGCTCTCACATGTTAATAAAGCCCTTAAGATATGTACTTGACTACTGGGACTATGATGAGATCATACTAATGGAGCCAGGATAGTCAACGGGTACATCCTATAACTGTTCTTAGTCGAGAGTGTATCGAGACAGGGCATCGATACACCAGAGTAGACTAGCGTATACGCATTTTGATCCATATGATGGGCGATGGATGATCCCATATCCATCGGTGTTTGACATCAAAGATGGTGTATGAGTGCTCGGTGGAGACTGGGTACACTGAACGGACTCGCCGAGAACTCCTAGATGATATTATACCAATCGTCAGATAGCAGTTCTCCGGTGACACTGGTACAGGTTAGTCTGTAGACCCAAGATCGTCATAGAGTCTTGTGTGATTCCCACTATGTTTTGATTTCCACCTTACCACGTCCAAGAGGGCATGTAAAACGGTGGCTTTTGGGTACAGTCCTGAATCACATGGAGGCAATGAGCGATAGGAGGGGTTTCGTCTCTCCCGGTATAGGGAGTTGATGTTGTGCTGTGTTCGATTGGCTATAACTGGAAGTCCCTGGCTAGGGCTGATTTGGAGTGCTGCTGGTAAGAGTTATCAGTAGTTTCTCGACCTGTTATGAGCCTCACATCGACATGACTTATCGGTTACTGGGGTCTGACGTTTACCACCCCTAGACTTGATATGCGACATATCAGACGAAGAGACCAGACTGTACAGTAGTGTTACTGATTGGATTCACAGGAGAATGTACAGGCTTGCTTGTTGATCTTTTGATCGCTCAATACCTGGGTGGCTGTTACGTTTAGCTGACCGCTTGCAGCTTGTGGGTATTTGATATGATCATCACCTACTGCCGGCGTATTGACGATTCTTTAGAGTCCTACACAGAGGTTTCCTGGCTCAGGAAAAACGGAGCAGGAGCACATATGTGATATGTGCGGGACCAAGAATAATAAGATATGAGATACCGTATTCTATTCTCGCGATATGAGATATCGGCCGGGTATATTTGATATAGCCGGATCATCGGATCAAGTGTTGATTCGATGAAATGGTACATGTTATATTAGTCGGTTATATGCAATATAGCCGGATTGTCGGATCAAGAGTTGATTCGATAATTAATGTATAATTATATATGTGATATATTACATTATGTTAACTAATATAAGCTCTCTTTGTTGATTCATTTTCTCACTGGATAATACATTGATGTATATGCGATATATGTTAATTGTATTATTTTCTTTTATTTTAAAATATATTGTATATATGATATATAATATTGTAACATGTTAGGGTTACAAATGCAACATGGATTTTGAGTTTAAACCAAGTTAGGGTTTGGATTAGGGTTAGCTTTTGGGTTAGCTTTTGGATGAAGATTTCATGAAGCTTAATGAAGCTTTCCTTTTGTCTTTAGCTTTGATATTTTGTATAGATATTTGTTAACCCAATCCAAACCCTTAACCATAGTTTATTCTCTATATGAGTTAAAGCCTTGATTCTTAACTCATGGTTGCAACTGTAACCACAACAATAATTCATTATTCATCACAAAAGGATTAGCTCTTCTTCTTGCTTCTTCTTCCTTGTAGAAAAGCTTCACTAGCTTTTTCAAAAGTGGTGAATAAAAGTGAGATATTGAAAACAAAAGAGAGCAAAATTCCTACTTCATCATCCTCATCTATTCTAGCCACTTAGATTAGGGTTTTCACTTCTCTAATAAGTTGTTTAGTGAAGTGTAAGCTTGGGTTAGAGATTCTTCAAGGTAGATCATCTTAGATCATGAAGACTTCAAGCAAGATGCATCATTCACCTCTTGGAGCCTCACGAGAGTCGGAGTTCCTGATGATCGCAGTGAAAGGACCTCAACACGGAGCTTATGAAGCGAAGGAACGGACTACAAAAGTTGTAATCCTTATCTCTTTACTTCTTTGTATGTGATACAAAATTTTTACCCTAGATATTCTAGTATAGATTCATGGTTTGCTTGTTTTGCACCTCTCTAAATTTTAAAGTGGCATGAGTGATGCTACCAAACCCTAGACTAGGTGCAAGGGAAGCCCAACAGTTCTTTACCTCTATCCAATGTTTCTCACCTGGTTTGGACCGATACTTGCTTATAACGCTAAGTGCGTAAGATACATCTGGTCTGGTATATAACATCGCATACATTATCTACCCTACAGCCGAAGCGTAGGGTACTATGCTCATGCGAGCTCTCTCCTCATCAGTCTTGGGAGACATCTCTTTGGAGAGGGTAATTCCGTGACAAGCGGGTATGTTACCGCGCTAAGAATCTTCCATACTAAATCTCTTTAGTACGGTATCTATATACCTCGACTGTGAAAATCCCAACATTCTTTTAAATCTGTCACGATAGATCTTAATCCACAGAATGTATGAGACATCACCCAGGTCTTTCATAGGGAATTTCTGTGACAAGAACAGCTTGGTCGATTTTAGCCTAGAAATATCATTTCCTATCAGGAGAATGTCATCTACGTATAAAATAAGGAATACCACAGTTCTCCCTACAATCTTTTTATAAATACAAGGTTTATCTACATTTTTGATAAAGTCAAATTTATTGACCGTCTCATCAAAGCAGATGTTCCAACTCTGCGATGTCTGATTTAATCCATAGATGGATTTAAGCAACTTGCACACTTTTCCGCTGCTCCCACTGTCTACGAGACCCTCTGGTTGATCCATGTAAATACACTCTTCTAAACTTCGATTCAGAAAAGCGGTTTTAACATCCATCTACCAGATGTTATAGTCATGGAAGGCAGCAATGGCAAGTAGGATCCGAATGAATTTAAGTATAGCCACTGGTGAAAAAGTTTCGTCATAGTCCAATACTGGTTTTTAACGAAAATCTTTAGCAGCAAGTCTAGTTTTATAGGTTTCTACCTGTCCATCTACACCAATCTTCTTTTTGAAGATCCATTTGCATCCTACGGGTTTTACCCCAGTAAGAGCAAAATCCAAAGTCCATATTTTATTTGTGTACTGTTAGTTCCACGTTACCCACCCCGGTTCTTTCGGGGAGGCGGAATAGGTAAAAATCAAATTTTTCTGACTAGGTAACAAGAACCATCCATGAAGGATCTTTGCTAAACAAAAACTAACAAATAAACTACAAGTTTTAGCTATTATGTAAAATGGTTATACATAGGTCTTGAACTCCTTCTCTTCTTTCTGTGGTTCTCCTCCTTGCTTGCTCCTTGTAGTGGTTTGAACGGTTCCTCCTCGTCGTTTCCTCTTTGCCGAAGATAGATCCACCCGAGGGCCTCAAACTTGAGCTCCTACCTCAACCTAGAGATAACTAAGGTGCTTGGTTTGCTAAACCTAGAACCCTAGAATGAGTAGAGAGGAGTTATGGTGGTTTTGTCTCAAAAGTTTATGATTTCCAACTCATGGAACACTTAAACTTTGAGAGAGGAAGAGGGAGAGCTCTCTTTAAGAGAGAGAAAGAATATGATAGAATGAACTCTCATTTTGCAACCATGCTCACAAATGAGATAATATGAAAATAACAATAATAATTAAAGAAAAAGTGTGATGGTTCATTTGGAATGACCATTATCATTTCACATTAAATAGATTTTGCAAGAAACAAGAAGCATCTTTGAAATGAAATGATGATGGTCAACAAGTCAACAATGGTCAACCGGTCAACAAAATCAACAAGTCAACAAAAGTCAAATGTTCAACTCAACCATGGCACAATTATCTTTAATTAATATTATTAATCATATTTCTCATTCTCATTAGGGTTTGGAAAAAGTCAACGGTCAACAACCCTAATGAGAATCCTCTGCCTCTGCCTCTGTCAACTGTGCATACACACCCGCATCCGTGTTCCGAGGAACACGAATACAATGAGACAAAACCAATCCCAAAACAAATACTAGGATCTGGCTGAAACCAAAGCCCGCTAGTAATAACTGCCCGGACACCAAACGTGCACAAGTGCGCGGATGTGAACGAACCCCGTCGCAAAACCATGCGACCTCTACTCTGTTTTGCTCAAAGGCGAGTAACCCTCTGTGTGGGACTCTAAAAGCTCGACACTACGCTGGCAGTGGGTTTAACCACAGGCCGCAAGCGGTACTAGCTGTACGTAACGGTCCCCAGGTAGTTGCCGACAAGAAGACTGATGAGGTGAAACCATCCGAACTCCTACTGAGCCTGAATGTGACAATCTCCGTACAGTCCGGTCTGTTCGTCTGAGAGTATCGCATGTCAGGACTAGGGGGCGGCAAACGTCAGTCCCCTAATAGCTGAACAAGTCGTGTCGGAGTGTAGCCCAGAACACCCTGAGAAACTACTGGTAACACTACCAGCAAATCTCGCTTGCCCTGGCCAGGGACGACTATGTGTAATGGCTCTCCTAGACACAGCGCGATATCAACTCCCAATACCGGGAGAGACGAATCCTGTCTAACGGTCACTGCCTCCAAATGCTTCGGGACTGCACCCAACTACTACATGTTTGCACGACTCAATAGAGCCGTGGTAGGGTAGTAATCTAAGAATAGTGGGAACACACTCGAGGCGAAGTGACAGTGTCAAGTCAGCGGACTAAGCTGTACTCATGTCGCCTAGGAACTGTTAACTGACGATAGGTATAATACCAACCTACAGTTCCCAACGAGTCCTATCCAGTGTACTCGTAACCTAACGAGCACCTGCATACTATCTCCAGTACGACGTACTGATGGCCGTGGGACAGACCATCTCCCCTGCTGGGACGAGAAGCGTATGCACCAGTCTACTCTGGAGTATCGATGCCCTGTCTCGATAATCTTACGACCAGGGACCAAACTAAGGATGTGCTTATAGACTACCCAGCCCCCACTAGTGTGATCGCCGTCACAACGCCGGTAGTCAAGCAAAGATCCTAAGGGCTCCATCAATATGTTTTTAGTGATATGTTAAAAGAAACATATACACATATTAAGATAGATACAAACCAAGTAGCATACTATTATATCGATCAAGACTGTTGTAAACCCATGTATATATCCCAAGCTTCCAAAATGTATTATACAAACTAGTACTATAAAATAATGGCCTCTAGGGCATACATATGCAACAATCTCCCACTTGCACTAAAGGCCAATAATTGGTGTACCGCATACCCAACGTCTGCACTAAGGCCAGCTGCTGGCGTACTGCATACCCAATAGCTCAAAAAGTTGCTCGAACTGTGTTTGAGGGAGGGCCTTTGTGAATGGATCCGCCGTGTTGTCTTTTGTGTCCACTCTCCGTACCTCGATCTCCTGGCGATCAATGATCTCCCTGATCAGGTGATACCGCCTTAAGATGTGTCTGGATTTCTGATGGGACCTTGGTTCCTTCGCTAAAGCTATAGCCCCATTGTTATCGCAATACAAAGGTATTGGGTCAACAATGGACGAAACCACCTGAAGTTCACTAATGAACTTCTTCATCCAGACTGTCTCTTTTGCGGCATCGCTTGCAGCAATGTATTCAGCCTCCATCGTCGAGTCTGCGAAGGTATCCTGTTTGGAACTCCTCCAACACACCGCCCCTCCGTTGAGGGTAAACACAAAACCCGAGACAGACTTGCTGTCATCTTTGTCACTCTGGAAGCTTGAATCGGTAAAGGACTCGACCCTGAGGTCTCCATTACCGTAAACCAGGAACATCTCCTTAGTCCTTCTCAGGTACTTGAGAATGTTTTTCACTGCCGTCCAGTGGTCCTCACCTGGGTTTGACTGATACCGGCTCACCACGCTCAGCGCGTAAGCTACATCTGGTCTTGTACATAGCATCGCATACATTATAGATCCTACCGCCGAAGCGTAGGGTATAGTGCTCATGCGAACCCTCTCCTGGTCAGTCTTAGGAGACATCTTCTTAGAGAGGGTGATTCTGTGCAATGCGAGTATATTACCGCGCTTGGAATCTTCCATACTAAATCTTTTTAGTATGGTCTCTATGTACCTGGACTGCGAAAGTCCCAGTAATCTCTTGGATCTATCTCTGTAGATCTTGATCCCCAGAATGTACGAGGCATCACCCAGGTCCTTCATGGAGAACCGTTGTGACAAGAATAGCTTGACCGATTGTAGCATAGGAATGTCATTTCCTATCAAAAGGATGCCGTCCACGTACAAGACTAGGAACACGACAGTTCGTCCTACAATCTTCTTATAGACACAAGGTTCATCTTCGTTCTTGATGAAATCAAATTCCTTGATTGCCTCATCAAAACAGATGTTCCAGCTCCGCGATGCCTGCTTTAATCCATAAATAGATTTAAGCAACTTGCACACCTTCCTGCTGCTCCCACTGTCTACGAAACCTTCTGGCTGATCCATGTAAACGCACTCTTCCAAACAGCCGTTTAGAAAAGCCGATTTTACGTCCATCTGCCAGATTTCATAGTCATGGAAGGCAGCAATGGCAAGTAGGATCCGAATGGATTTGAGCATAGCCACTGGAGAAAAAGTTTCGTCATAGTCCACACCAGGTCTTTGACGAAAACCTTTTGCAACGAGTCTAGCCTTATACGTTTCCGCCTGCCCATCTACACCAAGTTTCCTTTTGTAGATCCATTTGCATCCAACGGGTTTTACCCCAGGTGGAGCAATATCCAAGCTCCACACTTTATTGGTGTACATGGACTCCATTTCGGATTGCATAGCTTCCAGCCACTTATCAGAGTCCCTACTGATAATGGCCTGCCTGAAACTGGTAGGGTCATCTTCTTCCAAGATGCAATCCTCTCGATCCCCGTCTATGAGAAAACCGTAGTATCTCTCGGGCGGATGAGAAATCCTACCAGATCTGCGGAGTGGCTGAGGTTCGTCTGGGGTTATTGAATCCCGAGGTTCTGTCAAATCTTCAGTTTCAGTTTGTGGTCGCTGAATTTCTTCCAATTCTACCGTGCTCCCACTAATTTCTTTTGCAAGAAACTCCGTTTCTAAGAAAACGGCATGCTGAGCAACAAACACCTTCTGTTCCTCGGTGTGGTAGAACAGATATCCATAACCATTCTTTGGATATCCCATAAACTTACATAAAACTGACCGTGCCTCTAGTTTATCTGGTTTATGCGTTTTAACATAAGCCGGACAACCCCATATCTTAAATCTTTTAAGATATGGCCTTTTTCCATTCCATATCTCGAATGGAGTCTTAGGCACTGATTTAGACGGAACATCATTCAATAGATATGCCGCTGTCAAAAGCGCATATCCCCAAAATGAAAGAGGCAACTCAGCACTACTCATCCTGGAGCGAACCATATCCAATAGGGTACGATTCCTCCGCTCCGATACACCGTTGTGCTGTGGTGTATAAGGGGGAGTAAGCTGAGAGAGAATACCATTCTCTTTTAAGTAATCTAGGAATTCCGTGCTTAAGTACTCCCCTCCTCTATCAGACCGGAGGATCTTGATACTTTTGTCAGTCTGGTTCTCTACTTCGTTTCTGAATTCCTTGAATTTCTCAAAAGCTTCAGATTTGTGTTTCATCAGATACACATATCCGAACCTAGAGAGATCGTCAGTGAATGTGATGAAGTACGAGAACCCACCCCTTGCATGTATAGACATTGGACCACATACATCACTGTGTATGAATCCCAAGAGCTCTGTTGCTCTTTCTCCATGTCCGGTGAATGGAAATTTGGTTATCTTTCCTTTGAGACAAGACTGACAAGTTTCATAAGATGAAAACTCGAACGTATCCAAGATTCCATCTTTATGCAACTTACTTAGTCTTTTCTCTCCGATATGACCAAGTCTACAATGCCATAAGTAGGATTCGTTCGTATCTGAACTCTTCCTCTTGCGTGTGTTTTGTATATTGAGAACTGTATTCTGATTTAGAACGTAGATACCATTACACAATGTACCTTCTGCAACCAGTACCTTATGAAGGTAAATGTTCATGATATTTCTATCAAGAACAAAGTTATATCCATCTTTATTGAGTAAAGAAACTGATATGATGTTGCAAACCATGGAAGGTACATAGTAGCAATCGTTCAAAATCATAATATTGCCATTTGGCAACACAAGGTGATATTCACTGATGGCTGCAGCATTAACTTGTGCTCCGTTCGCTACCCTGAGCGACATATCACCAGGTGCAACTTTCCTACTTTTTCTCAGCCCTGCAATAAATTACAGATATGAGATCCTGATCCGGTATCAAGTACCCAGGAGATAGAGCTGACCGTAAAGCAGTTCTCAATTACAAGAACACCTGAAGTAGATGCAAAACTATGCTTCTTCTTCAACTGGATATCCTTGGAATCCATACAATCCTCTTTCCCTTGCTCATACTTATGACTGTTGTCACAAGTTAGAGCTAAACCGACGTTCCCCAGCCCCGAATAAGAATTCGGATCGGTCAAGCGATACATTTTATTATCTTGATTAGGACGTGAAATGGTTGCTACCTGGAGAGAGAGAAAAGAAACACTCAGCGTGCGCTCTTGCAAGATTAGATTGGTTTATTAATTTATCTAATCAGGATGGCTCCCACTGTTTCCTCAAATTCTTCTTCAAACCTTAAAATAAGAACTAGTCAGGATTAATCGCACGTCACAATACTTGCTTAACCTTTCAGCCAGGCTAGTGTTGGTACTTCGAGGGAGGTTTTCCAACGCTTTCGCGAAGTTCCTTAATTACATAACCTCTTTTCCATGGAGGCGTAGCCCCGCTAACACCGTTCTAGACACCTACTTGGTTTATAGCATTGATTGTTAAGTGAAATAAGCTCCCGAGAGTAATCCAACTCATCAGTGGGATCGGGATCCAACTATCATTGTGCGATGACCTAGATGGAATCCACTCTAGTCACCACACTCCAGAAGGTATGCTAAATCTGCAAGTTTCAGTTTCTTTAGAAACTCCCGATGTGGATTTTTGCCCCTAACGGTTTATGACCTTGACTAGGTCAACAAACCATAAACCGCTAGTCAAGTTCTACCCATCATTATCTTGATTGCATTAAACCCACCCGTATGTGCCCTTGACTAGGTCAACAAGACCGCACGACTGTCTTAACCAATCACATTAGCAATGCACAGAAAAATATCACTTAGCTACCGTTCACTACGCCTTGACTAGGTCAACAAACGCAGCACGAATACTAAATAATACCATTCCGAAATGACGGAGGGCTACGGCTGGGTTTTGGCGAAAACCCGTTAACGTAATGAACTTGATATAGTTGAAGGAACATGATTGCCTTTTTGAAAATATAGTGACGAAAACTTTTGCTAAAGAGGTCACTCCCTGTGAAGGGATCTCGGCTCTTTCCTCGTCGAATGAGGTGCAGGATATTCCAAAATGAATACCTCGATGCAAAGCAAGAATAATCAACTATAGTGAAGTTATTACCCTGACGCAAACTTTTGTCCAAGGGGTCACTCCCGATGAAGGAATCCTGGCCCTTGCCTCATCGAATGAGGTGCTGGGCATTCATAACCGAATACCTCTGTGCAAAATAAAAGAGAACGTCCTTGCAATAACAGCTTTTTGAAAATTGTTCCAACAATATCTTTTAGGTTTGTTTTCTTGCATTAATTTAATGCGTCCCATCAGTTAATCCTACCATTGCAGAAAACAACGATAATATGACGTACGCTTATGCCATCCGCATTCGCCACGGGGCCCCGTCATCACCCGTTAGGTTACTTAACTAACGACAGAGCGGGGGCTGGACTAACGTGGATGCAAAACATAAGCAACGCCTACTAGATATAATATATAGATATATACATTCGTTAGATGCAATGATAGCCATTCCAGATCACAGATGAACACATTGGATATGCTAGGAATCCGCGTTTCGTTCGAGCCTGCAACGAAAGACGGATTACACGGTCGTGATGAATAGCCAAACCCTACCCTAGACCCCTACGGGTGCGGCAAACTACCTGCCAAATACCCGAAGTGAAACAGCCTCCCTCAACAACGTGAGTAGGCCACTCAGCACTTCAACGTACCCGGTAGTTTGTGCACCCCACCTTGGGTCTATCCTAAGAGCAAAAACAGTAAAAGAAAAAATATACAATGGTGGCTACAACCTCATCCCAGATGTGTGGGCATAAAAATAATATTACATCAATTTACATTTTACATCAAATGAAAGATAAAGAAACCCTCATCTCATAAAACCCCGGCTATTCATCCGCGACAATCCAACAAGTTCATATACACAATCCAACAACATTACAGATCACAGATATGCACAACCCCCACTAATCGACGTATAGCGATTAGTCGACGTTCAGTGCATATATCACATAACAGATATAACCATTTAGCCAAAGTTTGTAGAACTCCGATCAAAATACCAATTTGCAACTACCCAAAAAAAACATTTTTCTCTGGATAAACTGGGCAAAAACAAAACATCTTAAAAATCCCAAAACACCAAACTGAGCAGTCTACAAGAAATCGGAGTCGCGGCCGAGTCAACTCGGCCGCGGATCCGCGGCGAAATGCATGGTTTCGCCGCGGTTCAGCGGCGAGTTGGCCGAGTCGTGGGCTCAAATTTCTTGCATGTTCCTAGAAAACCCTGCACCGATTTTAATGGCATGTGGAATGATTTTTAGAGCGGTTTTAAAAATCGGCAGAAAGTATGGGTTTTTTTTTACATGTTTTCGGGATTTTTTCCGGATCAAAGTTCTAAACACTTTGCTAACAGTTAGTTGTTGTTTAGCTAGGCTCTGATACCACTGTCAGGTCCACGTTACCCACCCCGGTTCTTTCGGGGAGGCGGAATAGGTAAAAATCAAAATTTTCTAACAAGGTAACATGGACCATCCATGAAGGATCTTTGCTAAACAAAAACTAACAAATAAACTACAAGTTTTAGCTACTATGTAGAATGGTTATACCTAGGTCTTGAACTCCTTCTCTTCTTTTTGTGGTTCTCCTCTTTGCTTGCTCCTTGTAGTGGTTTGAACGGCTCCTCCTCGTCATCTCCTCTTTGCCGAAGATAGATCCACCCGAGGGCCTCGAACTTGAAATCCTACCTCAACCTAGAGATAACTAAGGTGCTTGGTTTGCTAAACCTAGAAGCCTAGAATGAGTAGAGAGGAGTTATGGTGGTTTTGTCTCAAAAGTTTATGATTTCCAACTCATGGAACACTTAAACTTTGAGAGAGGAAGAGGGAGAGCTTTCTTTAAGAAAGAGAAAGAATATGATAAAATGAACTCTCATTTTGCAACCATGCTCACAAATGAGATAATATGAAAATAACAATAATAATTAAAGAAAAAGTGTGATGGTTCATTTGGAATGACCATTATCATTTCACATTAAATGGATTTTGCAAGAAACAAGAAGCATCTTTGAAATGAAATGATGATGGTCAACAAGTCAACAATGGTCAACCGGTCAACAAAGTCAACAAGTCAACAAAAGTCAAATGTTCAACTAAACCAAGGCACAATTATCTTTAATTAATATTATTAATCATATTTCTCATTTTCATTAGGGTTTGGAAAAAGTCAACGGTCAACAACCCTAATGAGAATCCTCTGCCTCTGCCTCTGTCAACTGTGCATACACACCCGCATCCGTGTTCCGAGGAACACGAATACAATGAGACAAAACCAATCCCAAAACAAATACTAGGATCTGGCTGAAACCAAAGCCCGCTAGTAATAACTGCCCGGACACCAAACGTGCACAAGTGCGCGGATGTGAACGAACCCCGTCGCAAAACCATGCGACCTCTACTCTGTTTTGCCCAAAGGCGAGTAACCATCTGTATGGGACTCTAAAGGCTTGACACTACGCTGGCAGTGGGTTTAACCACAGGCCGCAAGCGGTACTAGCTGTACGTAACGGTCCCCAGGTAGATGCCGACAAGAAGACTGATGAGGTGAACCCATCCGAACTCCTACTGAACCTGAATATGACAATCTCCGTACAGTCCGGTCTGTTCATCTGAGAGTATCGCATGTCAGGCCTAGGGGGCGACAAACGTCAGTCCCCTAATAGCGGTACAAGTCGTGTCGGAGTGTAGCCCAGAATACCCTGAGAAACTACTGGTAACACTACCAGCAAATCTCGCTTGCCCTGGCCAGGGACGACTATGTGTAATGGCTCTCCTAGACACAGCACGATATCAACTCCCAATACCGGGAGAGACGAATCCTGTCTAACCGTCACTGCCTCCAAGTGCTTCGGGACTACACCCAACTACTACCTGTTTGCACGACTCAATAGAGCCGTGGTAGGGTAGTAATCTAAGAACGGTGGGAACACACTCGAGGCGAAGTGACAGTGTCAAGTCAGCGGACTAAGCTGTACTCATATCACCTGGGAAATGTTAACTGACGATAGGTATAATACCAACTAACAATTCCCAACGAGTCATGTCCAGTGTACTCGTAACCTAACGAGCACCTGCATACTATCTCAAGTACGACGTACTGATGGCTATGGGACAGACCATCTCCCCTGCTGGGACGAGAAGCGTATACACCAGTCTACTCTGGAGTATCGATGCCCTGTCTCGATAATCCTACGACCAGGGACCAAAATAAAGATGTGCTTATAGACTACCCAGCCCCCACTAGTGTGATCGCCATCACAACGCCGGTAGTCAAGCAAAGATCCTAAGGGCTCCATCAATATGTTTTTAGCGATATGTTAAAAGAAACATATATACATATTAAGATAGATACAAACCAAGTAGCATACTACTATATCGAGCAAGACTGTTGTAAACCCATGTATATATCCCAAGCTTCCAAAATGTATTATACAAACTACTACTATACAATAATGGCCTCTAGGGAATACATATGCAACATGTACATGTATTCCATCTCGAATCGCATAGCATCCAGCTACTTCACCGAGTCTCTACTCGTGATGGCTTGCTGAAAACTAGTCGACTCATCGACGTCGATGATGCAATCCTCTCGATCCCCGTCTATGAGAAAACCATAGTATCTCTCGGACGGATGAGATGCCTACTAGATCTGTGGAGTGGCGTAGGTATGTCCGGTTCTATTGAAATCTCAGGTTCTACTAAGTTTTCAGTAATAGTTTGTGATTCTGGAATTTCTTCCAGCTCTATTGCTCTCCCACTTATCTCCTTTTCAAGAAATTGAGTTTCTATAAAGCGGGCTTGATGAGAAACAAAAACCTTATGTTCCTCAGCATAATAAAAATAATACCCCCTAGAATTCTTGGGGTATCCCACAAACTTACACAATACTTAACGTACCCCGAGCTTGTCCAGATGAACTATTTTGACAAAAACCGGACAACCACATATCTTTAGATATTTAAGATAGGGTTTCTTCCCACTCCACATTTTATATGGAGTGGTAAGAACAAACTTAGTTGGAACATTATTCAATATGTATGCAGTAGATTATAGTGTATAACCCCAGAAGGAGGGCGGCAACTCAGCATTACTCATCATGGAACGCACCATATCAAGTAGGGTATGATTCCGTCTTTCTGATACACCGTTATGTTGTGGTGTGTATGGAGGAGTAAGCTGAGAGAGAATTCCATTCTCTTTTAAATATTCCAGGAACTCGGCACATAAGTATTCACCACCCCGATCAGATCAGAGCATCTTGATACTTTTGCCGGTTTGCTTTTCCACTTCATTCTTATATTCCTGGAATTTCTCAAAGGCCTCTGATTTATATTTCATCAAGAATACATGTCCATACCTCGAGAAATCATCGGTGAAAGTAATGAAGTAGGAATAGCCACTTCTTGCATGTGTAGACACCGGCCCACATGCGTCGTTGTGTATGAGTCCTAGGAGCTCAGTAGCTCTTTCTCCGTGTCCAGTGAATGGAGTTTTTGTCATCTTTCCTCTGATACATGATTGACAAGTTGCATATGATTGATACTCAAACGAATCTAAGTATTTTCTTTATGTAACTTAGTCGGCCGTGTTTCATTGATATGACCAAGTCTACAATACCATAAGAAAGCTTGGTTTGATTCTGAAGTCTTTCTTTTTAGTGTGTTTTGGACATTGAAAACTTGATATTGATTGAGAATGTATATTCCGTTATTAAATGTACCCGACCCAACCATTTCATGATTTAGGTGAATGTTTATGACATTGCTTTCAAGTGCAAAATTATATCTTTCATTTGATAACAAAGATAAAGATATAATATTACACATCATACTGAGTACACAAAAGCAGTTACAGAATAACAAAATATGTCCACTCGCTAATCCTAGATGATATTCTCCTACTGCAATAGCATCCATACTGGTTCCGTTGCCAACCGTGAGGGTCATATAACCTTTCCTCAAAACTCTACAACTTCTCAGCGCCTGCAATGAATTACAGATATGAGATCCTGATCCGGTATCCAATACCCAGGAAGTAGAGTTTATAGAGAAATGGTTTTCAATCACAAACACATCAGAAGACGAAGCCACAACTTGCTTCGTGTCCTGATTCTTGGCTTTTAGGGCCCGGCAATCCTTCTTCCAATGTCACTTTTTCCGACAATAGAAACATTCTTCCTTTGTGGATGCTCCCCCTTTCTGTTCCTTTCCCTTTCCTTGCACCTTCTGCACACCTCCTCTCGATTTGGTGAGGGCCTTCTTCTTCTTCCCCTTGGCCTTAGCCTTGAATCTAGCAGAAAAAGATTCCCCAACAAACAGAGTGGGTGTTTCCTTGGATTTCTTCAAGTTGCCCTCTGCCACCCTCAACATATTGAGGAGCTCAGAAAGTGAAACTTCCATCTTTTGCATATTGAAATTCAATATGAATTAGGTTTAGGTGGATGGAAGGGACTGTAGAATTAAGTCAGTATACAACTCATTCTCCAACGTAGTTCCTAGGTATGCGAGCTCTTCAATGAGAGTAATCATCTTTAGGACGTGGTCCCTGACAGATGATCCGACAGCCAATCTCGCTTGAAACAATTTCTTTGAGATCTCATATCTTGCGATACGAGATTGCTCTCCATATAAATCTTTGGTATGAAGAAAGATGGAAGCAAGGTCCGTCTTCTCGTGTCGCCTCTGATGTTCATTATCCATGGAGACCGGTACGAGGCACTTGGGTTTCACTCAATCAAGATCTCAGGTCTTACGGACCTTATTGTCCGCGACCGAGGATTCTGGACCTGGAACAAGGGGATTTTGCCGTGAGGACGTATGCGACCTTATCATATGTAAGGGCCATATGGATGTTCCTCAGCCATTCTTTATAATTTGCCCCAGTGAGTTTATTTTTATCTAATATTAGCTTAAATCCCGTCATGGTTGCTGCAATTAAGGGAGAGAGAAAAGAAACACTCAGCATATGCTCTTGCAAGTTTAGATTAGTTATTGGTTTATCTAAACAGGATGGCTCCCACTATTTCCTCGAATTCTTCTTCAAACTCTAAAAGAAGAATTAGTCAGGATTAATCGCACCCTACAAGTTCGCTTATCTTTCGGCCAGGCCAGTGTTGGTATTTTGGAGGGAGGTGCCCTGTGCTTCCGCACGGACCTAATTAAATAATCTCGTTTTCCCAAAGGCGTAGCCCCGTTAATATCATTCTAAACACCTACTTGATTAGCTAATTACAAAGTGAAAAATTCTCCCGAAGAGTAACGGATACTCATAATAGGATCGGGACTCAACTATCATTGTGTAATAATTTGAAGAAAGCCTACCAAAACTACCACACTCCAGAAGGTATGCAACACTAGCAAATTTCTTGTATGTTCGAAACTCCCGATGTGATTTTTGCCCTAAGCGCTTATAAGCTTGACGAAGGCCAAAATATCATAAGTCGCAAGTCATGTTCAACCCGTCATTGTCTAAATTAATCTAGATCTGACGAAGGTCAAAACAGCTTACGCATGTCCTAAATTAATGCATCTATCTATGCTACAGATAAGCACCCACTAGCTACCAAACACTATGCCCTGGCAAAGATCAAAACATATAGCATGAATACTAGTAGATACTTATCTGAAATGATGGAGGGCTACGGTTGGTTTTAGCGAAAACCGTTAACGTAATAAACTTGATATAGTCAAAGGAACCGAATAGCTTTTGAAAATGAGTGGTTTAAGGTCTGTTTTTAAAATTTGTTTTCGAAGAAAACATAGTGGTTTTGCAATTGATCCAACGACGTCAGATTTTAGGTTTTTTACTTTGCATTAATCAATATTAATACGGTTCCACCAATTAACCTTATCACATCACAAAAAGAAAGAAAATAGAATGTACGTATATGCCACCCGCATTCGCCACGGGACTCCGTCATGCACCGTTAGGTTACTTAACTAACGACAGAGCGGGGGCTGGACTAGCACAGTTGCAAAACATATAAAACATTTATATATATATATATATATCCATCACAGGCATGATAAGCAACATCACAGAAAACTAATAAGCAACAAGAATTGTGGATAATTTTGGAGCCCCGAATTTCATTTGAGGCATAAATGAAACTCGACGTTCCCTGTCGTGTGGATAGCCTGTGCAATGAAGAACCTAGACCCTTATGAAGGCGGCAAGCTACCCGCCAATCCTGAAAGTGAGGCAACCCCAATCAACAAAGTGAATAGGCCACCAAGCACTTCACGGAATCTGGTAACTTAAGCACCCCACCGTGGGTCATCCTATACTCTCTACGAGTGCAGTGAGTAGCCTGCCAATTCTAGAGTAAGGCACCCTGATCTCAACGCCATGAGATAGGGCTCTGTTGCCATCTAGAATTCGGCTACTCGAGCACTCCTCCATGGGATAATCCTAGTACAGAAAGAGAAAAATATATACAACGGTGATATCGACCTTAACCCGGCCGTGCCCCGATAAAAGAATATACAAACTGGCGGAAACGGTAGTCCACATGTCGGACGCTCACCCCACAATAATGAATATACAAATGAATCAACACTGTACTACAACCATTGCACAATAGGCTATCCACCACGACAAATTATCAATAACAACAGCGCAACACAGAACATCAACACGAATATTATGTTCGTAAACCCGTCTGATTGTACATATAGCAACCAGTCGGGTTATACCGCTCAATAATATTTACGGTCGCAGAAACAAATACACAGATAAGTAAGAATTTAGAATTTTGATCGATTAAAACTTTCCGTATTTACCCTATGTACAAACCAGTACATAACAAATCTGGGCAAAAACCAAATGTACCAAAAATCACATTTCCATGAACCTGAACCCCAGAAAAACTTGGAGCACTTTAGCCACAATTAGGCCATGGATCCGCGGCCAAATGACCTATTTGGCCATGGATTAGCGGTCTAATTAGGAGCTCATGTGCTCAAATTTTTTTCTTGGTTCCAGAAAAGCCTGCACAAAATTTTAAGGTCACTGAAATTATTTTTTGAACAATTTTAAAAATCGAACAGCAAGCTCGTAATGGATATGCAATTCGGATAATTTCTGTCGATCGAAGTTCTAAATACGTGCAAACTAGCTAGTTAAGGTTTAAGTAGGCTCTGATACCATGTAAGTCGATGTCACACACCCCACAAGATTTGTGGAGAGGCGTAATTTACAAAAAATAATTTTAATACGCATAACATCGACTAAACTTCCAAGATCATTCAAAAACCTAAACTAACTGAATTCAAAGAGGTTCTAAACTATTATGATAATGGTTTATACATGTAAGATACAAGTCCTTTGGGTCTTCTTCTCCTCTTCCTTAGCTCCTAGATGGTACGGATTGCGCTTGATCGTCGGCCTTCTCGTGTCGAAGACGATCCACCTAAGAGTCTATGGTTCAAGATCTAACCTCAAAAATGAGGTAACTAAAGTACCTAGTTTGCTAATCTAGGAAGTTTAGGAGATGTAGAGAGTTAATTGGACTAGTTTATCTCAAAGAACAATAGGATTCACAACACATGTGAGAGTTAGGGTTTGAGGAAGAAGAAGGAGAGCAATGGAGAGAGAATGCAAAGTGTAGAATAATGTCTAGCATGAGAGCAAGAGATGAATAGCTAAGCATTTTTCCAATAATCAAGCATGCAATATTTTTTATAAAAAAATGCAAGCATGTTTGAATAGTAAGGTCAAATGAATAAACTAAATAATTAGCCATACTTCAAACTATGCCACAAATATCTCCATTTTCCATCTCATTATCTAATTTACCAAAATAGATAACCAAAATGAAGTGTCCCCTTCTAGAAGTATATCTTGTCAAATTACAAGAATGCCCTCACCGTATATACATACCTATATTTGTACTGCAAAAAATATGAATATCAAGAGATAAAGATAATCCAATAATATAATAGTAGAATGCGGCTTAATCCTAAGCCCACTAGTATTATCCGTCGGAACAACATCCGTGTAGCTAGTACACGTATATGATCGGAACCATGCACGTAAAACCATACGGCCTCTACATCGTTTCGCCTGAACCAAGGGAAACTCTCTGTATGGGACTCTAAAGACTCAATAATACGCTGGCAGTGGGTTTAACTACAAGTCCGTCAGTGGCACTAGATGTATATAACGGCTAACCAGGTACCTGTCGAAAAGAAGGCCGACAAGCAAACTCATCTGAACCCCTATTGAGCATGTTCGTGACAATCTCTGTACTGTCCGGTCTATTCGTCTGTGAGTATCGCATGCTAAGTCTATGGGGTGGATCACGTCAGACCCCTGATAACCTGACAAGTCATGCCGATGTGGCTCAAGACCATCCGAAAATCTACTAGTCTAACTACCAGTAATTCTCAATCCGCCCTGGCCAGGGACTTATGGTGTTGGCCAACCGAACACAGCGCGATATCGACTCGCTATACCAGGAGAGACGAATCAACAACTATCGCTCACTACCTCCATGTGTCTCGGGACTGTACCCAACTAAAACCTGTTTGCACGGCTCAGTAGAGCCGTGGTAGGGAACTCATGTCACCAGAGAACTGCTATCTGACGACCTCAGGTCGACATACTATCTGCACTCATGTCATCAGAGAACTGCTATCTGACGTTAGATATAATACCATCTAGCCAGTTCTCGGTGAGTCCGTCCAGTGTACTCACCCCTAGTGAGCACATGTATACAATCTTAGATACACCTCACCAATGGATGGGGGACCAACCATCGTCTCTCGTCAGGATCTAGATATGTATACACTAGTCTACTCAAGAGTATCGATGCCCAGTCTCGATACGCCCACGATTAGGGATATTTTAAGTATGTGCTTATCGACTACCCAGCTCCCACAAGTATGATTGTCATCACAACGCTGGTAGTCAACCAAGAATCCTACGGGCTTTATCAACAAGTATACGAGATATGAAATAACAAGTAGAGCATATCACTGTTCCCTTATAAAATAAATGGATGAGGGAAAGTTCCCCACTAAAAGAGCCCCCACGTGTTAACACGTGAGTGCCTATATGCAATGCATATAGGCACTGCTATTAAAACAATTGCAAGGCTAAAACAACCCCACATGTTTAACACGTGAGTGCATATATGCAACGCATATAGGCACTGCAATTAAAACAATTGCAAGGCTAAAACATGCCCACGTGTTTAACACGTGAGTGCCTATATGCAACGCATATAGGCACTGCAATTAAAACAATTGCAAGGCTAAAATAGCCCCACGTGTTTAACACGTGAGTACCTATATGCAACGCATATAGGCACTGCAATTAAAACAATTGCAAGGCTAAAACAACCCCATGTGTTTCACACGTGAGTGCCTATATGTAACGCATATAGGCACTGCAATTAAAACAATTACAAAGCCAAAAGAGCCCCACGTATTTAACACATGAATGCCTATATGCAACGCATATAGGCACTGCAATTAAAACAATTGCTAGGCTACAAGAGCCCCACGTGTTAAACATGTGAGGGCACTTCCCTACGTAGAATTAAATTCTACTCAACAAGGAACCGTTGGATCAAAGATCCAATGATGATTAAACATAGAATTAAATTCTATTGAATTTTTAAATAAGAAATGATATTAGCCTAGTAATCGTTTTAAATAAAGAAGGATTGTGCTCCAGTAAACCAAGCACCCTTGGATTAAAAATCCAACGGTGATTAAAAATTACCAATCTACAGAATAAATTCTGCATAGGAAAATATCTACCTAATCTTGTTTAAGAAACAAGAAAATATGTTCTGTAAGACAGGAATCCTTGGATCAAAGATCCAACAGTGGGTAAAAAACCCCAAAATCAACTAATGTCTCTCAGTGAGAGATTTCATAAAACTAATTAACAAATTTTCTCCATTATATAAAGAACCCAAGACTTCAAGGAGGAAAGAAGGAAGAAGGGGAAAAAAGAGAATAGAGAGAGAAACATACAAAAAAAAAGAGAAAGAGAATTCAATTCTCTAAAAGAAGAAGATCCCCTTCTTAAGAACAAAAAACCTAGGTAAGAAGAAAATATAGAGATTATCTTATCTCTTCTTCGCCTCTATAAGGGTTTAACCCTTCATACAAGAACTTAGTTCTTCCTCTGGTTGAGGTCTGCAGAAGCAGATCTCCCCACAAATTGAGAATTTAATTCTCATCGAGGAGATTCTATTATACAGATTCAAAACTTAGGGGAAAGAACTAAGTTCAAAGAATTTAATTCTTACAATGATATATAGGAATTTAATTTCTCTGATAAAACTAGGGTTTAACCATGTAAAAAGAATTTAATTCTTATAAAACAAGAGACTTGAAATTCTCTAAACTCAGATTCCAGCATCGTTAATATGAGATCAAGAGCTTCATGCACATAGAAGGAATGACTGGTGATTCATTAGTGTTCAACGCTATAACGAAACCTCACGTGTTTCCCACGTGAGCACCTCTGATGAACAAAAAAATGGCTGAGACCGAGTCGCGTGTTTCATACGCGAGCATTTAAAAAGAACAAGAAGTGCCTCTTAGGGCAGTCACGTGTTTTCCACACGAGCCCCAATCAAGTGCTTAGCACTTATATGAAAAAGGGAATTGACCCAAAAACAGCGCTCATATTTTGAAGAAACCTCACGTGTTCGCACGTGGGCACCATAAGGTCCAAGTGTTCAGCACTTATAAAAGAATGAGAAATAAAATCCAAAGAACAGTTCCCATTTCAGGTGTCTCACATGCCACACGTGAATGCCACAAGAATTCAGTGTTTAACACTACTTTAGAACCTCACGTGGGAACACGTGAGTGCTAAACATATAATAGTGCTTAACACTATGGGAAGTCAACTCTAGCCTCAAGTTGGCTAAGTTTTCTTGAGATTAAAACATCTTTGACCTCCAATCAATCGAGCTCCCCGTGCTTATGTCTTCTTAAACTCATCCTAGTCCCAAATATGACTAATGATCTTTCGACGGATATTCATCCCATATCTTCCCTCGATCTGGAAATTGGTTCAAGGGTACATCTCTACACACCTCTGATACATGTTGTTGTAATTTTTCAACGTCTTCATAGAGGTGGCAGGTCCCGACAACCAACAACTCTTTGGTGCACTCACAAACCGATGGGTATATCCCAATACGGACCGCAACGTCCTTAAACTACAACGGACCGCAACATCCTTAAACTAGCTACGGATCGAAACGTCCTTAAACTAACAACGGATCGAAACGTCCTTAAACTAAAGCAATAGAGCCCAAATGATCTTTTATTGGGTCCGAATGAGCCCAAAATCTTGTTGAGTAGATCTTAGTCTCAAATTAGACTAACGTATTCTCAACAAATATTAAAATTGATCTTAATCTCAAACGAGATTAACGATCCTTAATCAACCCAAACCCAAATCTAAGAATATACGGATTTGGACTAATCCACGCCCTACGGGCGACAACATAAATTAGTCTCCATATACAATTCACGGGAAACCAAAAATAAAATAAACACACATGACACGAAGTGAACCTGTGGAGCAGGAGAAAGTGGTTATCGCGATGCGGTAACGTAAATAACTGCAGGGGCTTCACCTGCAAGGAAGAGTGTCCCCACAATCAAAAACCCCTCGTAAATAAGGGGGAATCTGACGAAGTCCGCTACAACGGCCGCATCCATTCAAACCTCTGATATACAGTACCATAAATCAACTTGGCATCTTCGGAGAGGTGGACGGATAAATCCAAATAGCATCTGCCCCCAAATTCAAGCAAAACGAACTACGCGATTCCGTCTTTGTTTTCGGCGGTAAACAGATTCTGGCACGCCCGGTGGGACCTTTTCCTCTTTCCACTCCACACTTCGTGTGTCGTGTTCACGAACAAATCGCGGTTTAATATGGTTGCCCCTGGATTCGAGATACTAAGATTTGTTGTCTTGCTCTTATGCAGAAGAGAAGAGAAATCGATGGCTTCCAACTGCACCTGCAACAACAACTCTCGCTCCACTCCAAATGGAGGAGTGACTTATGGGCCCCAAGCGGCCTCCATCTTTGCAATGCCAGTGGAGCAGGTGACTCAAGCCACCACTGGACTGTCATTTAGGACCATGATCCCGCCAGCAAGCTTTAATGCCCCAGTGCCACCATAAGAAGCTCCCAAGAAGTCGGTCTTCAATCGACTTGCAATCTCCACGGCCCCTCTCAACAGGTCGTCCAATTCTAATGCCTCAGTCTTCAACAGGCTGAGCCACAACTCAAGTGGACCGGCAAAGAGGCTCGCGATACCTGAGGAGGTTATCCCGAAACGGATAGCCGTTCCAGCTCCGGCGAGAGAAGTCGTCGACAGGGCTTCTCCTGCTAAAGGATCAGTCTTTGCAAGATTGGTCGTTCCAACTCCTGCTTCTGGAGAAGTCATCAAGACTGCTTCCCCTACCCAAAGGTCGGCCTTCGAAATATTGACCATCCCCTCTCAACGGACATCAGTCTTCAACAGGCTGGCACCAGCAGTAGCCCTTCATCAGAGCAAGGGGCATGACGAAGCCGCTTCCACAACTGAGGCAATCCTGTCTACAAGACATGCTCGATGTCGCCACTGACGCCGAGTGAGGAAAGCTAGGGGCAGTTCCCCCTCTGGACTCACTCCACCAGCTCCAATAGTGGAAATTGATGTTGTTGTTCCAACTGAGAACAACTTCGATCCGCTCAGGAGGGTGCGAAAGGACTCCCCAAGCGCTGTATTGAAGAAGTCTCCCCCGCCTACTGAAAACATAATGCAGGCAAACCCGGAGCAACCCCCTCAGCGGTTGTCCTCCAAAATCCACAGAGTCTGGCGGAAGGTCCAAGATTCTGCGATTGATAAAGACTACTCTCGCCGACTGAAGAAAATGAAGGCTCGGCAACAGGAGGACCATCCTTCTGTCGTACCACGGAAGCCATCGTCTACATGGGTGCATGTTACAACGGCCACTCCGAATTCAACCTCCCACAAAAGAAGAAGGCCGGAGAAAACCCCACAGCCTGCGTGAATTCTAAAGGCACAGGACTCAAACGCCCCAAGTTTGGGGGCATGATCGTGCACAAGGTGTACATAGCTTCCGGGAAAGAGGAAAGCCGTGCTTCCATAGGTCATCGACCACTCACTCAGTCGTTGATAAAAGCTCAGGAGCAGCAACAAAAGCTCTAAGAAATGCTGATGAAAATGTTAGCACACACCGGGCAAAAAGAAAGTCCAAAATCAGCAGGAGAACAATGCCATGAGCAGGAGACTTATACAGAATTTATGAGAAGGGTGCTCGAAAAGAAGGATAAAGAGGCCGCGGAACAGGCCGCTAATATAAAGCAGATGGCGCTCCTGTTCCAAGACATGGTTGGGATGATGATCCAGCCGGAACCTCCAACCGAAGACCCTCTGATAATCATCGAAGACGACAGAGGGGAAACATCAAACCTCCTCCGGCTATCTCAGAAGCCAAGGAAGAAACAATTTCCAAGGCTGCCCTTGATGACTACATAGCCCAACAAATACAAGCTCATCAAGTGAGTGTAGCGGCTGGCCAAGTCGTCAGAACTAGGCGACCTTATCCAGGCTGGTACATTCAAATCAAGTACCCAATAGGATATACGATCCCTAAGTTCCATGTGTATAAGGGGACGGGCAATCCACACCAGCACGTTGCTCAATTCAGAGCTTTGTGCGGTAATACTGGAGGCAACGACAAACTGCTACTTCGCCAGTTTGTTGGCAGCTTATCGGAGACGGCATTTGAATGGTACTCCGAGCTCCCAAATGACTCTATCAAAACATTCACGGCGATGGAATTACTATTCACACAGCGGTTCGCCAGCGCAAGCGAGCGCACCCCGATCATGGCATTAATCAATGCCAGGGTGAATCCAAGAGTGACCTGGGTTCAATACGCAATTCGGTGGCGGAACCTATGGTCAAAATGCGAATAACACATAGAAGAAGCTCCTGCCGTGGGCATGTTCATAAGGACCCTTGACCCTCAGGCGACTATATCCCAATTTATGATGTTCTTCAAACCGACTACCTTCCAGGCCTTGATCGACAAGCTGGCCTAAATGGACCAGATGGGCCATAGGTTGTCCTCTTCAAAAACAGATCCTCGGAATGAAAAGGGAAAAGGTAAAGTGACCTTCGTTGCCAACGCTCAACAGCAACCAATTGACCCGAAACCGGTTGCTCGCCAAAGCGACACACGCCCACGTCGATCCCTCGAAGAGAAGCTAGGACGTCCTTACTTGTTTCCCCGGGATAAAATGAGGAGACTATTCGAACTGGCAGTGCGCAATAGACTTATCACTCTGCTAGGTCCGAGACGTCCACTGCAGCCTGGTAACGTCAACAGTCCCAACTACTGCTCCTACCACAGAGTATTGGGCCACCCAATTGAGAATTGCTACGTTTTCAAAAATTGGGTCGAGGACCGGTACCAACAAGGCAAGTTTGTGTTGTCCGAAAACTGGAGAGTGAACCCGCCACAGAAGCACGCTCCTAAAAAGGTGGACAGGCCAGGGGAATCATGCTCGTTTGTAGAAGAAGCTCCATGGGAAGTTGTCCTTTCAGCTAAAACTAAAAGAATGCTGAGGGATCTTCAAGCATGCCCGGCGATCAAATGGAAAATCCCGCTGGAGCCTGAGATTATTGAGGGGATGCTTAAACCGCGCCCAACACCGAAAACTGGTAACGATGGGCAAGACCTCCAGGCCAAGCCTTCGAAGTCTTCGAAGGCAAAGAAGAAGACCAAGAAGCCCACGCAGCCTGACGACAAGCGCACAGACCTGCAAAGGTACATCGATTCACTGGAGGAATACAACCAGAAGGCACGGACCCTAGTCACATTCGAAGAGTTTCTCAACCATGTACTTGAGAACGGAGACAGTGACGATGATGAGGGAAATGGCTCGTCAGAAGAACCCGAGGATTACGTAGTGAATTACCACATGGTCTCTCACTCATCGTTAAAAGATGAAGAAAACCCCTCGGTGTCGGAAAACAACAGAAAGGAACTGGGGGCGGGACAGGCGCCAGAATCCCTGGAACTGTTAGAAGACCCAATTGACAGGCTGCTAAACGAAGCCCTTCAAAAGAGCAAAGCTGACCAAGAACGTGAAAAGGCTATTTACGAAAAGGTCAAGCGCCAGCGTCAGGCTGAAGAAGCTGCGGTAAGGATGAATCGTAAAGTACTCCAACCAAGCCAAAGCATACCTGCTACAAACAAGGGCAGGATCGAAGCGGAGAAGCGGTTCACTAAAGCCCTGTCAATGGAAATGAAGCTGCCACCTTTCAAAGGAAATACTCCCGGGAGTACGTGCCTCGATGAAGCGGATGTACATCCGAATTACTGCTTACACCATCAGAGGGTCACACACCCCACAGAAGAGTGCAATGCCTTCAAGAAGTGGTGGCAAGGATACGTTGCCCATCGACAACACTTCAAATGGATGAAGCACGAAGCCCGTCGACAACAAAGAAGCGCGACAGACGAGCGTGAAGGAACAGCTGGAAACTGTCATATGATTGATACCATTTCGACAAAAGGAAAATCTCACGTTCTTACATTCGGAAGCCTGAGGGAGAAATAACCCTCGGCCCTCTCTTCAAAGAATCCGCCTCTGAAAAAGAAGAAGAGAAGAACTGCGAGAACATTCATCTGCATAACCGTACGTTACCTGAAAAGAACCTCGGTCCTACAAATGAGACAAGTGGAAAGAGAATGTCCCTGAGGAAATTGCCCTCAACGATAGGGTCGTCAAAGAGCTCACAGCCAAGGACCCGCCTAAGAAAAATAAGGTGGATTACAATGTCCTGGAACACCTGAGGAAGATACTCTCACAACTGAGCATACTGGATGCTCTCCTCTTGTCCAAAAAGGTACGAGATTCTCTGATCAAGGCACTGCAAGAGCCTGATCGGTTCCAAGCACTCTTCACGGAAGAAAAGATGAAAGAAGAGCTGGCAGAGGTTCACACAGCCGACATCACATTCGGCAATGAAGATATCCTCGTCAGAACGTGCGAGCACAACTGTCCTTTATATGTCACCGGGTACTGCCACGACATCAAGATAGGGAAGATTCTGGTCGACAACGGGTCCTCCGTCAACCTTCTCAACGTGAAGGTACTGAAGGAGATTCGCATGAACGTTCAGCACCTGGCCCGGGATAAAATTACCATCTCCGGCTTCGACTCGCAGTCATCACGGATGCTGGGGTCCATAATATTGACATTACGCTTTGGGATGCTCGTCACCGACATCAAATTTCATGTCATCGACTCCAAGACTTGCTAAAATGCTCTGCTCGGCCGGCCTTGGTTACATGAGCACAACATCATCCATTCTACACAATATCAGTGTATGAAGTACTTCAAAGACGGCCTCGAGTACACGATTACAGGGGAGTTAAACCCATTCTCTGTAAATGAAGTCCGCAAATATAAAGACGCAAAGTACTTCCTACCAGACTTCAAAGACACGGAAAGATGTTATAAACCGGAGAACCAACAAAAAGCCATCGCCACTATCCCAATCTTTGGGGGCGATAGGAAGATGAAGAGATAGTCTACTCAAAGCAATTCCAAGGCAACAGGCCCGGACCATCTACCCCTATTTTGGTCCTCGGCAGTGACTCTGAGGATGAAGCCAATACAGTGTTCTCCATCTGCCCGTCAATGCAGACCTTCATGGGAACTGATCAGGGTTTACAAATTACCATGGTTCCGCAGCAGCATTACAGGGAACTTGATGCACTCGATACATACGGCGTGCAAGAACTGCAGACCTTTTACGTCCCTCCTAGATGGAGAGATGAAAAGGCGATCCTCTTCTACCAATCTATGGGTACCAAAGTGGAAAGAGAAGTCTGGTATGGTGTCGAACTTGCGCTTGACAAGTTCCAACCAATCCGTCTGTCCAGATATTACGCAGAGGGATTGAAAAGGCTATTAAGATGTCAAGGTGTACCAAGCAAACCGCTCGACAAGCCCAGTTCTACAACAAGATATGGGACATTCCCAGGACTCAGCGAAAAATGCCCAACGGGAGGATGGAGATGACTGGGCTTGGATATGTTCGGTCCAAGAAACGGGAGAGATTTCTTGGCTGCCATGTCATAAATAACTCCGGTGGAGAAGTGAATGCTTTTCCAGATAACACTGATATCGAACCAGAGCGAGATCCCGCCGTAAGAATACCAAGTCCGTCATTCGAAGAACAAATTGACAAGCTAATGAGAGAAACCAGTCAAAAGGTTCGGGATGACCACAGCCGCGAAATGGCCATTTATGAGAAAGCCAGGACGCAGTGTCTCGCTCAGCAGTCTGTGGAGAGAAAATACTACAATGCCCTTCACCCTCAGCTCGCTGTGCGCTCTTGTGGCAATGGAAAAGTCCAACGCAGAGGCAAAAACATGGTGGAGAACGAGAATGATGTTCTAGAACAGCGAAGCGGATCCAAGAAGCCACGCAATCGAGAAAGAGTCGGCTGGAACCTGTCTTTTATGAAGAAGATGGGTCAGAAATATTCTTTCCCTCGAAACAAGACAAGGAAAATATTCGACCTTGTCATAAACATCAAATGATGACGCTCCCGGAGTCTCAGCATCCCGAACAGATAAACGAGGTCCATCACCCGGATTATTGCTCCTACCACCGAGCAATAGGACATCCTCTTGAAGACTGCTTCACCTTCAAAGATTGGGATGAAAACCAGTATCAGCAAGGCATTTTTGCTCTATCTAACAGTTAGAGGGTAACCCCACCATAAAAGCATGAGCCAAAAGCAACATATATTGCGAAGGTAAGCCCAGATCAACATCGAGCTTAAAAACGACCTCGTACCTGTCACGTGATAACATTCTCAAGGGAGAGGGGGCACGAGAATACGGATGACCTCTCCCATTGCTTCGTAGATGAGGATGAGGACGAGGTGATCTCAGAATTTCCACTGGTGCCAAAAGAGCTGGAAGATGGGATACACTCCACAGCGGACAACCTGAGAAGAATCGACTTAGGGACAGAAAATGATCCAAGGCCAACGTTCGTCAGCTAGTTGTTATCTAAAAAACAGGTGGCCACACTAAAGGATGTGCTTATGCAATATAAAGACTGCTTCGTATGGAACTATTCCGAGATGTTGGGACTAGATCCAGAAATAGCTATGCATAAACTGGCGATATTACCGAACGTCAAGCCAGTCAAACAGGCGCCAAGAAGAATGCGGCTTGAACTCGAGATGAGCATCAATGCCGAAGTCAAGAAACTAATCGACTCCGGCTTCATCTAAGAAGTTCAATATCCTGACCGGATCACCAACATTGTCCCAGTGATGAAGAAAAATGGGACAGTACGCATCCGTGTGGACTTTCGGGATCTCAACAAAGCTTGTCCGAAGGATGACTTCCCAATGCTTGTTACCGAGCTGATGATCGATAACACGTCCACTCATCAGGTCTTCTCCTTCATGGATGGATCTTCGGGGTATAATCGAATAAAGATCCATCCCGAAGACCAAAAGCATACTGCCTTCCGGACGCCGCTGGGCATATTCTGTTATAAAGTGATGCCCTTCGGTCTGAAGAATGCTGGAGCTACCTTCCAGAGGGCCATGAGGAAGATCTTCGATGACCTCATACACGAGATTGTCGAATGTTATATCGACGGCCTCATGGTGAAAAGCAAATCGTACGAGGAGCACTGGGAGCATTTGAAAATAGTATTCCAGCATCTTCGGAAATATAATCTGAAGATGAACCCTCTGAAATGCGCGTTTGGAGTCTCCTCAGGCAAATTCCTAGGATTCATCGTATGACACCGAGGCATCGAAATAGACCCATCAAAGATCAAGGCGATTATGGAAATGCCTTCGCTAAGAACTCTTAAGCAACTGCGGTCTCTCCAAGGAAAGCTCGCGTATATCCGACGGTTCATAGCTAATCTCTCCGGCAAATGCCGCCCCTACAGCCATCTAATGAAGAAGGGGACCCCGTTCGTTTGGGATCGTAAATGCCAAAATGCACTGGATGAAATCAAGCAATATCTGCAAAACCCACCGGTACTGACCACTCCAGTTAAGGGAAAGCCCTTTATCCTGTATACAACAGCCCTTGAAGGTTCTTTAGGCGTGCTATGGGCATAGGAGAATGACCAGGGAAGGAGAGAGCTCTTTATTATTTGAGTCGGATTCTTCTGGGGGTAGAAAACAGCTACTCCCCCATTGAAAAGCATTGCCTGGCACTGATCTTCGCGATAACGAAGCTCAGGCACTATGCCCTGGCACATGAGGTCCATCTCATATCAAAGGTGGATTCTCTCAAATATTTGATGTTAAGAGCCATACTAATAGGAAGGTTTACCAAATAGGCCCTTCTCTTGATGAAGTTCTCGATAACGTATCAACCCCTCAAGGCAGTGAAAGGCCAGGCCATCGCCGACTTTCTCGCTGAGCATCTGATACCAGCCGACTCTCCCTTAAATTATGAATTGCCAGATGAACATGCGTTCGACCGAATTAAAGGGGAGAAGGAAGGAAATAATGCCCGATGGGAACTATACTTCGACAGAGTATCTTCCTTGAAGATGCGAAAGCAAAGAGCCCCCATAATCAAAGTCGGGGTGGGCCTTATCTTTATGACTCCGCAAGGAGGGATAATGCATTTCGCCCTTTCATTAACAGAGCCAAGGATAAACAACGAGGCTGAGTATGAAGCTTTGATAGCGGGTCTTGAAATCGCTGTCGACATGGGAATCGAAAACCTCGTCATATATGGAGATTCCCAGCTAGTCGTTAGCCAAGTAAATGGCGACTATCAAACATGCAAACCAGAGTTGGTAAAATATGGTGAGAGAGTGCAGCAATTGCTAACACAAATCCCCTTTTACAATCTGGAAAGCATTCCGCGTGCAGAAAATAGCAAGGCAGATGCATTAGCCAAACTCGCTAAAGAACTGGCCGACGAAAACCTCGATGACGTAAGGATCATTGTGCAAAGCCGTCAGATTATCACGCCAGCAGAAATATCTCTGGAGTCGTCTGAAGGAAAGGAAGCGACCAAAAAAGCAGCCTGCCAAATAGAAGACGAAGAAAAGGCTAAGGATTAGAGAGAAGTCTTCATAGACTACTTCAAATCCCATCAAACACCCGAAGACGCGTCGGCAAGACATTAGCTCATGAAACGAGCTCTGGCTTTTGCCTTCGTCAATGATACTCTATATAAGAGATCGTTCGACGGTTTGTGGCTAAGATGCTTGGGACCGGAGGAAGCAAGGAGGGTCATCCAAGAAACTCACGACGGACTCTGCGGTTCTCATCAAGCGGGGCCAAAGATGAAGTTGAAGATCAAGAGAATGGGATACTATTGGCCCATGATGATTCAAGATTGCCTTGAATATGCGAAGCGGTGTCACTCGTGCTAAATTCACGAGGACTTCATTCACCAACATCCTAATCTGCTACACCCAACACTGGCTAGTTGGCCGTTCAAAATGTAGGGAACCGATATAATTTGGCCCATCGAACCAGCGTCATCTAAAGGACATCGGTTCATATTGGCAACAACCGATTACTTCTCTAAGTGGGCAGAGGCAGTACCGCTAAGGCAGGTGAAGAGGAAGAACATCCTCCATTTCTTCAGGACGCATGTCATCTACCGATTCGGCACTCCGCGACGAATCATCTAGGATAATAGGCCGGCCTACAGGAGCCATAAGATCAGCCGCTTCGCACAGCAGCATAATATAGATTGGAGATACTCTTCAGTCTATAATCCCCGAACTAATAGTCTAGCTGAGGCTTTCAACAAGACCTTGATGAAGATCATAAAGAAAACGGTGTCCAGAAACAAAAAGGATTGGCACGAGAGATTGCATTGTTTACCGCCAAAAACCGGGAAGACAAACGTCTTGCCAGAATTTGGCGGCAGATGCTTTTGGTTTTATCCGTCCACCTCTCTGAAGATGGCAAGTTGATTTATGGCACCGTGTATCGGAGGTTTGGACGGATGCGGCCATTGTAGCAGACTTCGTCAGATTCCCCCTCATTGTGAGGGTTTTTTTATTGTGTAGACGCTCTTCCCTACAGGCGCAAGCCCCTGCAGTTAACTACATTGCCGCGTAGCGATAACCACTTTCTCCTGCTCCAGAAGGTAACTTCGTGTCGTGTGTGTTTGTTTTATTTTTGGTTGCCCGTGGATTGTATACGGAGACTAATTTGTGATGTCGCCCGTAGGGCGTGGATTAGTCCAAATCCGTATTTTCTTAGATTTGGATTTGGTTTGATTTAAGGATCGTTAACCTTGTTTGAGATTAAGATCGACTTAAATATTTGTTAAGGATGCGTTAATCTAATATTGGACTAAGATCTATATAACGGGGGTTCAGGATCATTTTTGATCCAAAGAAAGAGCATTTGGGCTCTATCGTTTTAGTTTAAGAACGTTGTGGTCCATAGCTAGTTTAAAGACATTACCGTCCACAGCTAGTTTAAGGACATTACGGCCCATATTGGGATGTGTCCGTCCATTTGAGAGTATACTAAAGAGTTGTTGGTTATCGGGACCCACCACCTCTATGAAGACGCTGAAGAATTACAATGACATTTATCAGAGGTGTGAGGAGATGTACCCTTAAACTGATGTCCGTTGGAAGATCAATAGTCATGTTAGGGACTAAGACCGATTTGGAAAAATTGTGAGCACATGGGCTCGGTTGATCTGAATTAGGGACTTTTGGTCTACTTGGACTCAGCCCACTCAGACTTTGAATAAAGTGTTAAACACTTGTTTGGGCTCGGTCCCTTTTCTGTACAAACAACGCTGAGCATTGATATGGGCTCTGACGCTCACCATCTTTTTTGTTTTTTATGGAGTGTTAAACACTCTTTATGGTGCCCACGTGAGGGACACGTGAGGCTCTTGGCACTGAGCGCCAACCACTGAATGCTAGGCACTACTTGTTGAGCAACGCCCACATGAGGGGCATATGGGGTGCTTGGCGCTGTGCGCCAACCACTGAGTGCTAAGCCGTCTTTATTAAGCAGCGCCCACGTGAGGGGCACGTGGGGCGCTTGGCACCGGGCACCAACCACTGAGTGCTAAGCACTCTTTATTAAGCAGCGTCCACATGAGGGGCACGTGGGGCGCTTGGCGCTGGGCACCAACCACTGAGTGCTAAGCACTCTTTATTAAGCAGCGCCCACATGAAGGGCACGTGGGGCACTTGGCGCTGGGTGCCAACCACTGAGTCCTAAGCACTCTTTTTAAGCAGCGCCCACGTGAGGGGCACGTAAGGCGCTCGGCGATGTTTCTTTCTTTATGCATTTTTCTAAAGAGTTCAATTCTTTGTTCTCCCCTGGATCTTCAATCCCCAAGAACAAATTCATCCCCACGAGAATTAAATTCTTATTTGTGGGAAACTTGTCTCATGGATCTCAGATCCAGGGAAAGAACTATGTTCTTTTATGAGGGTTAAACCCTTAGATATGCAGATGAGATGCTCTGATCTTTATTATCTTTATTTACCTTGAAAAAAGTTCTTCCTTCTTCTCTCTTAAAGCTCTTTTTTTTGCTTGCTCTTCTTTTTGAACTTGAAGTTTATGGGGGGTTTCTCTGTACAAGACTTTGAAGTCTTGGGGCATTTATATAGTGGAGGAAAGTTTGTTGATTTAGTTAAAGAAATCTCTCATTAAGAGATCCTTAATTGATTTGGTGATTTTATCCACCGTTGGATCTTTGATCCAAGAACTTCTGTTTTACAAAAGATATTTTTCTTGTTTTTAACAAGATTGGGAAAATATTTTCCATACAGAGCTTATTCTGTAGCTTGGTGATTTTTAATCACCATTAGATCTTTAATCCAACGGTACTCTATTTTACAGAGCGTAATCTTTCTTGTTAAGAAAGATTGGGGAAAATATTTTCCCCTACAGAGCTTATTCTGTAGCTTGTTGATTTTATTTTTTAATCACCATTGGATTTTTAATCCAACGGTGCTCTGTTTTACAGAAAGGAATCTTTCTTGTTCAGGAAGATTTGAGGAATATTTCCTCAATCAGAATTTAATTCTGTGTTTTGATGATTTATCATCTCCGTTGGATCTTTGATCCAACGGCAGAGAACTTTTAGTTCTGGCGCCAGCGCTCTCGTATGGGGCACGTGAGGCACTGCCTCAGAGGTTTTAACTCTTGGCGCTAGCGCCCTCATGCAAAGCACGTGAGGCGCTGCCTCAGAGTTTTTAACTCTTTGCGCTGGCGCTCTCGTGCAAGGCATGTAAGGCGCTGCCTCTTTTCAAATTTTGAACAGAGCTTTGCTCTTCTATTATTGGAGGAAAACAAATGCCCCCCACCGTTGTGCTCACGTGGCTCACACATGGGTGCAGCGGTGGCAGCTTTTCCGCCGTTGGATCTTCTTGGAAGTTGGATCAGCTTCCCCTGCCTATAAGTAGGGCCTTTGGCCCTTGAGATGACTGTCGTTCATCTTCTTCTCTTCTTTGTTCTTCTGAGAATTTAATTCTCTTTTTCAGAGCTTAGATCTCTGCCCAAAGAAACTCTTTTAGAGTTAGAACTTTGTGCAAAAATTTTGTAAGGATTATGCTCGAACCCTTTAAACAGAGCTTTGCTCTTCTTAGATCACAGATCTTAAAGATGTTTTTTAGGGTTTCTTAACCCATTAAATGAAAACAGAGCTTTACTCTTCTTAGATCATAGATCTAAAAAAAATCTTTTTTGGAGTTTCTTAACCCGTTAATGAAGAACTCTTAGAGTTTCTAGGATTTGTATTTCAGATCTTTAAAGATCTTGGGGTTTTACCTTATACCATTGCTTTTACAGAGCATATCTCTTTAGAAATTTCTGGGCAATTCTTATTCCCCTCTTAATTACATTTGACAGATATGAATTCTGTCTGCAGAGCACTGCTCTCGAGGGAGTTCAATTACTTGGCCCAATGAGTTTCTCATTAAATGAGAATATTTTTAGGATTCCCTCCTTAATGAGTGAATGTCTCATCAATGATGAGCCGTCATTTTGATTTTGTGGGTCCCCTTTGGTCCCTTTCTCCTGCATTGCCGTGTGGTACAATTTTAAAGTACCAAGTGTCAAAATTCAGATTATAGCGTTGGCAACTAACCCTCGCCTTTTTTCGTACAGGTACCATGGCTTTCGATTCTTCATTTCCTTTTGTTCGTTTAGAGAGCGCCTTCGCTGACGCGCCCGTGGATCGGGAAGTCTTCGCGCTCATTAAAGATCACGACCCGGAGCAAAAATCTCTTCATCTATGGGGGTCATGGTACAATCAAATTATTCAGGGTCGGCGTAGTTTTTCTTGTGCAGTACCCTCAGAGCCCATTTCAGCGATTCAATACGCCGACTCGCCTCAGGTGAATTACGCCGTAGAGGAGGTCAACTGGACCTCAGAGGGTCGCCTTCAGCCTTCTATGGCCTCAATACCTGTACAGCCGCCGATGGCTTTGGATATTTTGGGGCGGCACATATGTCAAGGCGAGTCGCGCCCTTAAGGACAGGTATACATGATTGGCTTGACTCCTCGCCATTCAACCGGATATCTGCAGTGGGCTCGATATATCTTGTCGGCCAAGAAATCACTACTGCCGATGCTCGGGTTGTACCCCGCAATTTATGCATCTCTTTTCAGTATTCCACACCCCCTGTATGGTGGGTCAAAACTTTCTTGGAATAATGGAACATCCCGACTCACACCTTTCTTCTATCAGATCGGGAAGTTTCAATCTCCTTGGAGGAGTTCGTGGAGATCTTCGGCTTACCCGTCAGAGGGGAACATTACGAGGAGATACTTCCCCCTGACGAGTACATCTTCGCCACCAAATAAGTGATGATGGGCCTTACCCCGGAGAATTCCATTCAACATCGATTCCCGAGCCTGATCAAGGTGTTGAACATTTACGAGATCTATTTCTAGAGTCTGGAAGGCACTGAGTCAGCTTCACAGATTTCATCGCCCGCTTCCTTCGCCAAGCAGTCTTTGTCAAAATAAGCCGTGAAATTCGCTAAGCTTGACAACCCGTTCAATTTCGGTTTGGATAACCAACCGAAGGCGAAAGCAGATTTAAGAAGCTTCTTCATTCCAGACACCCCGGTCGTCCCTTTTGCAGAGCTCGCTGCTTCAGACATCGATGAAGAGACGTTCCTCCTGGGGATTATTAGCTTGTGGTTGAACTGGTTCGTGCTTCCGATGCACCCTCGCTATATGAGGTCGTCAGTCTTTTACCCAGCCCACCGCATGGTTGTGGGGATGCTTGTGGTCGTTGGGATAGCTGGGCTGGCTCATCTATACCATAGCTCTAGCTTAGCAGCGGATACTACTCAACCTGGAGTAAAACCTGTACATCTTCCACTGCATTACTTTACGTTCTGGGTCGAAATGCACGTGCTTGGTGCTTTCGGAGTCCACAAACGGCCCCGCTTCAACGACAGTTATAACTTTCCCGGGTCATGTTTCTAGTTGACGCTTCTGCATTAGATCTGTCGCAGCGAGAGGCTCGACGTCTTCGCCCGCGTATGGTCGGGGATAGTATGACTTTTGTCGACAGAGTCTTAACTATCAGCAAGGAATCTACCAAGGCAATGCAACTGCTGCATGATACTTTCAAAGACGGGGCTCCTATGTTGAAGGATCGGGAGATCCTGCACTTATATTCGATTAGGCCAGGCTTTCTAGTGTTCAGGCAAGGCGCCTCGGCATTGTTCATAAGGTATAACCCCCACCATTTTGCTCAACAGTTGAGTTATGATCAAGGTGTCCCGCTTGAGGCTTTCTTAGCCGAGCCGGTTGCTACGGAAGAGGGTATCCGCAGCGTGTTCATATCATAATATTGCATTATTATATTCCCCTTTCTTATTCTTTTTACAAATAAACAGGTGCTTTTGACCCATGTCTGCTACATAGTTGCAGGTTACAGGTTCTCAGAACAAAAACAGTGAAAAAGATAAAAAGACAATACAAAAGTGAGACTACGACCAACAAATGGAAGAATCTTGAGCAAGCCTACAATTTGAAGACTAAACGAAGATCAATGTACGATTTCACAAAGAACAAAGGCAGCGCAAGGTTCAAAACTTCGTCACAAAGAAAGCGGTAAAAATCCACGACTTTATTCACTGTGGAGATCTGGAAGAAAACCAGAAGACATTCTGAAGAACAAACTGAAGAAAACTGAAGAAACCAGCAACAGACAGAACCCCAAGAAGTTTCAGCCAACAAGCTCACTTTATGGCCGCGGAACCGCGGCCAAACCTGGCCTATGACAGCGGTTCCGCGGCCATGTGGAGCCCGGGTCCGCGCGAACTTCGACGATTGATGGCGTGGGTTGACTGGGTCTTTTTCTTAAGGGGTAAAATTGTAATTGCGGATATTACGCGACTGTAACCCTAGGGTTTGTATGAATCTATAAATAGAACCCTAAAAACCTATTTTAGGTTATGCCTTTTTCATTGATCAAAAATTCAGAATTCTATGTATGGAGAGAGCCATCAAATAAAGGATGCCTCTTTTTATTCATCTATTCAGATCTGAAAATTCATGTGTAAATGTTTGGAGAGAGCCATCAATAAATTAGGAGTAAGTTTTCTTTTCATCGCCCTAGTTAAATTTTATTTCCCTGCCCTAATATAATTTTCTTATCTGCCCTAATTAGATCTTTAATTCTCTGCCCTAGATAGATAGTATAGATCATGTTTTTAAATTCCCTAATGAGCAAGTAGTCTCCTCGCTTGTTAGGGTTAGATTTGGGGAAGGCTTGAGAGATGAAGATCTCTCACCCCTTTCTTGCCCATCACACGTTTTTATAGGACTCCATGCATACATGCACACACTGCTCCCTACGGCACCCTATCCCACGATGTAGCAGTGATACCGTAGTATAAAGGACCGGTTGAGCGTGTCTTCCATGGAGGTTAGGGTAAGGATTAAGAAAGGAAGGACAAAAACCTAGAGGAAGAAACCTAGTTTCTTCCCGATGGTACTAATCCACTTTATTAATTGTTACCATAACACCTCATAGATCTTAATTAGGGCATAGAAAGCGGTGAGGAATATTGACTTTCCAAACTTAACATAAACCTAACCCTAGCAAGATTTTAGTCTAGATCAACTTAGTTTTTAGATTTAATCAATCCGACAACAATCAGAATTAACTCGTTAGAACAATTTGAGAATACACAAAATCCCTGTGGACCGACCCGTACTCACCGGCTAGCTACCAAGCGACGCCGTTCTTGATTGCAGTTAACAAATTCTTTTGATCAATCAAATGGTGCCGTTGTCGGGGATGGCGTGTTATTTTCCTTTTATAATTTCGGGTTAATATAAAATTGAAAAAATCATAAAAACTGAAAAATAAAAAAAAATATAAAAAATTTATCATCTTTTATTTTGTGAAGGGTATTTTCGTGCGAATTTTGCAGGATCGACGAACGAGTTCGGATCTGGAAAAATCCAGAGAGCAAAACAGAAAACAGCATATCTGAACAACAGAGGATTACAACAACAGAGGAGCAGAAGAAATCTGGAGATCTGAACCGCACTTCCGACCGCGGAACCGCCGCCGCAACCCACCTCGCGCCGCGGATCCGCCGCGGGTTGCTGACGTCAGCAACCCGAAATCCCACTGTAAGTCTCCTCTGTTCTTCCCTGCAACCCCAATATCTCCTCTGTAAAATTTGCCTGCAGGATTCTTTGCGCTAAAAAATATCTCCCCTTCTAATAATTGATCTTGTGCAGGATTCTTTGCGCCGCGCTAAAAAAAATTGTTTGCAAGTGATTGTGTTTACTGCTTTGCATATTTTTAATTGGACTTTAAGGGGCTTGACACCAATCCAGATCGGGTGGGGATTTCATTACCCTTCCCAGGACCCCAGAAATCACATAAGGCATATTGCATTGACCATTATTTAATAAAAAAAAAAGATTAGACTCAGCCCTAAGGATTTCGCGCTCAAAAGGATAAAGGAATAGTTGTAGGCATCGACCGTTGATCCTAACCTGACTTTGTGGTGTCTAGGCAAGTGTGTCTAAGGCAAGTGGTTACTTAATTAGGCCCACTACTTACGTAGTGGAGAACCTCCCACTTACCTGGCACTTACCTGGCCACAATTGGCGGTGAAGAGGCGGTTTGAGGTCCTATTTCTTGCCCTTTGGAACAGTTAGGAGCTGTCTAGCTGACCTAGGTGACCCTAGATCTAGGCCTGATTGTGCATTTGTGGTTGATTGAAAGTGTGTCTAAGTCCTTTATCGAAATTTTTTGCAAAAAGCTCCACATAAAAAAAAGGAAAATTTTTACAGCGACTTGCAAAATTTTGTCGCCAAGAAATCCATTGCACCCCACTTACACCCACCTTCTTTTTCTTCTCCTTCTTACATCATGGGTACCCCACCTCACAAAACCCTTGCCGAACTTTGGTACCCTGAACCAAACTTTGCTTCCTACGTGAATTGTTTTGGTCGAATTACGGACGACCCCTCCATGCCAAAAATTTCTTTGAAAGATCGAATAGAAGCGTTTAGGAGAAACAGTTCGACTCCACAATCCACCTTGTATCAACCATTTCAACCTTCACCACCTTCTTACGTTGATACCCCTTTTTCAAGTCCTATTGTAACTCCAAAACCCATGTCTATTGCTGAGCATATTGAACAATCTCGTAGCCGATCTTTCACTCCTCTCCACACATCCAGTTCTAGGAATCAACAAGTCCATTCACCTTTTTATCCAAATGTTGATCCTACTCCTGTCCAACCATTCAATTCTTATCAGTCCTACCTAACTTTCACACCTTCCCTAGACATTGCTTCTACACAGCCATTCGGGAGTTTCCAGAATCCAAGCAACTTTGAATCTTTTACTGAAACCCCTTCACAACCTATGTCTAGTTTGGAACAGTCATTGGAAGCCTATATGGTAGAGACAAACCAAATGATGAGGAATGTGGATGCGTCCATTGCCGCCCTTAGACAACCTAGTGAACCGATAGCTAGTTTCCAACTAGCTACAAATTTTCCAATGTATGATGAGGCGGTTGGACATAGTGAGAATTTGAGTGGAGAAAGTGAGCTATACACCCTTTCAAATCGAACCTACCCATACCCAATAGAATTCCACAACTCCGGTTTTCAAACGAGTGTCCCAAATGATTCACCAGTTGAAAATAAAATATTTAATGAGTTGTGAGACTTTGTAGTGCTTGATTTGCCAGATTGTGAAGAGTCCCTTTCCAGTGAAACCACACCTAATCCTTTCGACCTCTACACCTCCACTCTAGAACATGAAGTGATAAATATCCATGCTTTTGATGAGGTGTCTAAAAAAATAGATTTTCACTTGATTGAGGATATTGACGCAGGGAATATTTTGGATGATGAACCCGTAAATTTAACTGAAATTTTATCTCCAATTCATCATCCCTAGTCATTAAATGTTTCTCCCGAACTTCATATGCGTCTTGATTTTCATGATAATTGCATGGATGAGTTAACTTTTGAGGAGAATTATGAGGATAGTATTGAAGAGAGTATTAAGGATAGTTTTGAGGATGAACCATTTTTGTTTGATGTGTCGGATTTCCAATTCATTCTCCTGAACCTTTAACTGTTATACTTCCTAAATCAAACCCCCTCCTTTCCATCATTCCGACGCAAAAGAACACACATGTGGACTGTGAGCTTGAAAAATTTCTCTTCGATCACAGCAGTTTGGACGCCACTAGTGCGTACCTCTTTGAATCTGACACAGTTCTCACGACCGATAACGATTACGAGTGTTTCACTTTTTCGGACGATTTTGAAGACACACCGCCCGAGTTTGAGTCCTTTGAATTTTCAGATGAGTTAGTTGAACCATCAGACTCGGTTGCTTACAGTCATTTCAAACTATTGATGGAATCCTTCAAGTTCGAGACAGATTACTTAGGTGAGAATAAGACTATCCCTAAATCACTCCCTTTCGTCCTTCCTATCATTTCGACCACGCAAGAATCAGCCGCGTTTCCATTTTCAATGGATGGTTTACCAAGTTCAAAGTACCCATGTTTTCTCATGAATCTTGAGGGATTTGATCCCATTTCTCGACGGGTTGATAGATTAGCATAATCGCTTTTAACACATAGGTCATCACAATTTGTGCTAATTTATTCACTCAATTTACACCCTCAAGTTCGTACTACACTTCTTTCTCTCTTCCGCCATTCTTCTCCGAATATACCGAGACCATATTCCACCCTTCTTCCCATACGGTCTCGTGTGTTTCTCAACTCCTTTCTCTACACTCCATTCTTCCACCAACCCTACCATTATAACGATAGAATTTTTGAATGGTTGGTGCTAACCTTTGGCCTGTGTAAGGCCTTGTATAGTTTGATTTTTCTCCTCCCTAACTCTGAACTTTATCGTTTAAAACAGTGGAAACACTGTTTCTCTTAAGTTTGGGGGGAACCTTTTTGTATATATATTTTGTTTTTCTTTTAACAATAAAAAAAAATTGTAAATAAATAAACAGGGGAGTGTCGACATTTTGACCCTCTTGGTGTAGCCTAACAGTGAGGACATTGTCAAGTTTAAGTTTGGGGATATGCTCGGTAAGCCTTCTTCCTTCGCATTCATATGTACATTTTTGCATTTGCATACTTATTTTAAAACCCATAAAAATTGAAAAATTTTAAAAATTATAAAAATTGAAAAATTCAATTTTGGCCATAATTGACTTGAATTTGACAAATAGGTTAACTAGCTAGGAACAACTAGATCTTAGACTTAGTAAATTAAAAACCCTAAAAATAACCTTTCTTAAAATTTAACAGTAGGAAATATATGTCTTTGTAGTTTATTTAGAAATAGGCAAATTTTGAGTTCACTTCTTAGGCTAAGTTAAAACAAGAGAAAAGTATTGATATTTTTATTAAAGTATAAGTTTGAAAAATAATTCCTAAGCTTAAGTCTAAATTCTGAAAATATATACCCTACAAATTGCACAAACACGAACCTTGAAATTTAGAATGGTAGAAAAGACCTTGAAATGCTCTTGTCTAAAGTCCTTAGTATGAAGGAAAATAAAAATAAAATTACAAGTATGAATAAAGAGATAAAAAAAAATGAACACTGATTTTTGTAATTACTTAAGGCTGCATTAATAAAAAAAAATATTTAGCGAGAGTGCTTTACACCTAGTGCCTTAGACCAACTGGTTTGGGAGTCACTGCTAAAGCCTTAGGTGTTACAAGACTAGGAATTACACTTTAATGTACAAACACATTTTATAATCGGTCGTTGGTACCTCAAGAAGTATTAACGGTCGCATGAAGAATGTGTGAGCAAAATTCATCTAAAAAATTCACCAATTGAAAAGTACTTTGGACGATGGACAAGAGTATAATAGCTTGATTTGAATTTCCAAGTGTAGGGGTGATATGTACACACACGTAGGGGTATGTGATTGGGGTTTAGATAAGAGATAGGAATGAAGAATAGGACTTGTATCTTTAGTAGAGATGATAAAAATTCCTAAGTTGAGATAGAACCCTTGAAGGAAAACTTAAAACATGCTGAAAGCTAAGTAAGTCTACAGAACATATATAATCTTAAGTTAAATGATAAGGAAGCGTGAAGAATACGGGTGGATAATTTATGAGTCGAAGATAATAGAATTCCTTGTTAGAAAACCTAATTGGAGAATAAAAGTCGATAAGCCAAATTGATAGGATTTTGTGGGTAGTATCCGCTGAAAACCCTCAGGAGACAACACTCCTCCTATTAGGGACACCTAGAGGTTTAACGGCTTGTTGCACGAGCTCAGTGCAATCGCGTTTCCCTGCGAAAGTGAGATTAGGATTTTGTTGAGAATAAAACTAGGTTTGCTCGAGGACGAGCAAAAGATAAGTTTGGGGGTATTTGTTCATATCATAATATTGCATTATTATATTCCCCTTTTTTATTCTTTTTACAAATAAACAGGTGCTTTTGACCCATGTCTGCTACATAGTTGCAGGTTACAGGTTCTCGAAACAAAAACAGTGAAAAAGATATAAAAAAAAAAGACGATACAAAAGTGAGACTACGACCAACAAATGGAAGAATCTTGAGCAAGCCTACAGTTTGAAGACTAAACGAAGATCAATGTACGATTTCACAAAGAACAAAGGCAGCGCAAGGTTCAAAACTTCGTCACGAAGCAAGCGGTAAAAATCCATGACTTTATTCACTGTGGAGATCTGGAAGAAAACCAGAAGACATTCTGAAGAACAGACTGAAGAAAACAGAAGAAACCAGCAACAGACAGAACCCCAAGAAGTTTCAGCCAACAAGCTCACTTTATGGCCGTGGAACCGCGGCCAAACCTGGCCTATGGTCGCGGTTCCGCGGCCATGTAGAGCCCGGGTCGGCACGAACTTCGACGATTGATGGCGTGCGTTGACTAGATCTTTTTCTTAGGGGGTAAAATTGTAATTGCAGATGTTACGCGACTGTAACCCTAGGGTTTGTATGAATCTATAAATAGAACCCTAAAAACCTGTTTTAGGTTATGCCTCTTTTCATTAATCAAAAATTCAAAATTCTATGTATGGAGAGAGCCATCAAATAAAGGATGCCTCTTTTTATTCATCTATTCAGATCTGAAAATTCATGTGTAAATGTTTGGAGAGAGCCATCAATAAATTAGGAGTAAGTTTTCTTTTCATCGCCCTAGTTAAATTTTATTTCCCTGCCCTAGTATAATTTTCTTATCTGCCCTAGTTAGATCTTTAATTCTCTGCCCTAGATAGATAGTATAGATCATGTTTCTAAATTCCCTAATGAGCGAGTAGTCTCCTCGCTTGTTAGGGTTAGATTTGGGAAAGGCTTGAGAGATGAAGATCTCTCACCCCTTTCTTGCCCATCACACATTTTTATAGGACTCCATGCATACATGCACACACCACTCCCTACGGCACCCTATCCCACGAGGTAGCGGTGATACCGTAGTATAAAGGACCGGTTGAGCGTGTCTTCCATGGAGATTAGGGTAAGGATTAAGAAAGGAAGGATAAGAACCTAGAGGAAGAAACCTAGTTTCTTCCCGATGGTACTAATCCACTTTATTAATTGTTACCATAACACCTCATAGATCTTAATTAGGGCATAGAAAGTGGTGAGGAATATTGACTTTCCAAACTTAACCTAAACCTAACCCTAGCAAGATTTTAGTCTAAATCAACTTAGTTTTTAGATTTAATCAATCCGACAACAATCGGAATTAACTCGTTAGAACAATTTGAGAATACACAAAATCCCTGTGGACCGACCCGTACTCACCGGCTAGCTACCAAGCGACGCCGTTCTTGATTGCGGTTAACAAATTCTTTTGATCAATCACAGCGCGCTGCACCACTTTATGTGGCTAAACACGGGGTCTAGCTTTCTCATCAGCGAGCCAAGCTACGTGCCGAAAGCTTCGAAAGCCTATGTGGCGTGGTATCAGCATGCGACAGGTGCTATTATCAGGGAAGAGAGGCGGCTATTACTTGATCATAAGGATGTTGTCCCAGCTGGTAATCCGACGGTTCCTTTTAAGCGACAGACCACCGTTCATCCTTCCTTAAGAGAAGCTACTGCGGTTGTGGTCCCGCACGCCTTCCCTGAGAAGCCTCCACCCCGTGTTCCTATAGAAACGGTAGCTGTAGCATCCCCGGAGTCTGGCGTTGGTGTGGAAATCGGGACCCACCGCCCAAAAATTCCTGTTAAGCGCAAGCTCTTGTCATCGACCGCTGGTGCTCACTCGCAAAAGAAGAAAAAGAAGTCATTGTTTTCTGCCGACGTCATATTTGACCAGGAGCCACATGCTCCCTACAGCGAGGGCTTGTGTGAATACGGTACTAATGAGGGTTTGTTCGACACGCCTGTGACTGACACTGATCTTCAAGCTGCCCTCGCAGCTTTCGAGCGACTGGCTCGCGAGGAAGCGGCGTTGATCACCATCGCGAAGTCAGGTATACTTCAGCTGTATTCTTCCGCGTCTATCCCATTTCTCTTTATTATGTTTGTATTGATGCTTTCTTCTTCAACAGGTATTTCTGCCGAAGTGGCTCACGGCTTCCTTCAGGACGTTCGAGGAGGAAGAGAGGCTTCGCGCTTCTTTGGGTCATGGTATGAGTCGCTTTATTACACCCTTATTCATTTTATTCATGCTCTGACCCTCTCCTTTACTTTATTGCAGGGACTACCTTGACTCAGGTTATTTCAGGTGCAGTGCTGATCCCAAGCAACGATGCTGAAAAACTTCCAGAGCCAGCTATTGTGGCCCTTGCTCTCCCAACGTCACTGCAGAAGGCTTTGCTAAAGCAGCCGATGATGGACGCCGTAACGGCTCCAGAGGCAGAGCTTGGTTCGGACGACGACGTCCCCTTGTCAGAGGTCTTGAGGAGATCATTTCTCATTTCTCAGACCGAAAGGAAGCGTAGGAAGCATGCGGCGAGGGAACGCGATGCCGGTTTGGCCGTAGGTGCAGGCTCAAGCAGCATTCCGCTTGCTGATACTCCTTCAGCGGATGATCTCTCTGCCTTGTCTACCACCCGTAGACAGGTTGCACGCGGGGCTCGGAAAGAAACTGAAAAGCTTCTCCAAGGTAACATAACACCGAGTCTTTTACTAAAACTTGATCTTCGAATTTTGACATATGCATTTTCTGCAGGGCCCAGTCTTAGCGATGGGATGACAGGTGAAACTCTAGCGGTTACGGTGCCCGAAGTTGCTACCCTTTCTCTGGAATCTGGGACTGTCCATACCACTGCCCTTTCTCCCTGTGGCTCCTTGGTATCGGTGGGCGTCGCAAGCATCACGACAGCCCTCGTTGAGTCAGGGGATAAAGCTATAAGCGCGGAATCTACTCCTTCGAGAGAGAGCGAAGAAGCCGTTACACCCGGTGACACCTCCGCCATGGTTTCGGTCCATGATTTATCAGGTAATCGCTGGGTTGCTATTTTTTGTTAGTGTATATGCCCTAGAGGCCATTACTGTATCATACTAGTTTGTATATTACTTAATGGAAGCTTGGGATATTCACAGTTGTATAGACAGTCTTGATCAAAATGGTAGTATGATACTTGGTTTGTTTCTACTTTAATGTGTGCATGTGTTTCTTTTAGCATATCGCTTATACATATTAGTAGAGCCCTTAGGATCTTTGCTTGATTACCAGCGTTGTGATGGCAGTCACACTTGTGGGGGCTGGGTAATCTACAAGCACATCCTTATACAGGTCCCTAGTCGTAGGATTATCGAGACAGGGCATCGATACTCCGGAGTAGACTAGCGTATACGCTTCTCATCCCAGTAGGGGAGATGGTCTGTCCCACAGCCATTAGTACGTCGTACTGGAGATAGTATACGGGTGCTCGTTAGGTTACGAGTACAATGGACAAGACTCATCAGGAACTGTTGGTTGGTACTATACCTATCATCAGATAACAGTTTCCAGGTGACGGAGTACAGCTTAGTCCGTCGACTTGACACTGCTACTTCGCCTCGAGTGTGTTCCCACTGTACTTTGATTACTACCCTACCACGGTTCAAAGGAGTCGTGCAAACAGGTAGTAGTTGGGTACAATCCTAAAGCACTTGGAGGCAGTAGCGGTTAGACAAGATTCGTCTCTCCTGGTATTGGGGGTTGATATCGCGCTGTGTCTAGGAGAGCCATTACACAAAGTCCCTGGCCAGGGCAAGCGAGATTTACTGGTAGTGTTTCCAGTAGTTTCTCAGGGTGTTCTGGGCTACACTCCGGCATGACTTATACCGCTATTAGGGGTCTGACATTTACCGCCCCCTAGGCCCGACATGCGATACTCATAGACAAACAAACCGGACTGTACGGAGATTGTCACATTCAGGCTCAGTAGGAGTTCAGATGGGTTTACCTCATCGGCCTTCTTATCGACATCTACCTGGGGACCGTTACGTACAGCTAGTGCCATTTGCGATCTGTGGTTAAACCCACTGCCAGCGTAGTGTCGAGTGTTTAGAGTCCCACACAGAGAGTTTCCCTGCACTGGGCAAAAGGTGTAGAGGCCGTATGGTTTGACAGCAGGGCTACGATCACTTACGTGCACTTGTGCGCGTATGATGTTCGGGCAGACAATACTAGTGGGCTTTGGTTTAAACCGGATCCTAGTATTGTACAGATGGATCAGTTTTGTCTTCTGTGTATTCGTATTCTACGGAATGCGGATGCGGGTGTGTATGCACGGTTGTGAGGAGCGAAGAAGAAGTTGCCTCATTAGGGTTTCGACCATTGACTTGGTCAAAACCATTATAAGGTGGGGAAAATGTTTATTAATCTTTTTAATGATATTTGTGTTATGGCTAATTGGTTTGACCATTTGACCTTGCTTGACCATTTGACCTAATTGACTATTGTTGACTTAGATATTTTGAGAGCACTAGATCCTTCTTATTGTTTTGGATTTATTTTGAGATGATAATGGTCAAATCAAGTAGCCATCAAACATTATCATGATAAAAGATTAGTAAAAAAAATTTCTATAGATCATTATCTCTTTTGCTTTCTCTCTCATCCAAAAGAAAGCTCCCATGGTTCTTCTTCTTCCTCCTCTCTAGATTTTTCTATAGCTCTCATGTGTTGAGAAAAATAGAAATAAAATAGACAAACAAATCCATCTTCTTCCTCTACATCACCTAGGACATCAAGCATAGCAAACTTGTTGCCCTAGTTACCTCGGCTTGGGGTGGAGCTCGGACTATAGACTCTCGGGTGGATCGTCTTCGACTCTAGGAGACCGCGGAGGTAACCAAGATCTGGATCGATCCTCGGAGCTCGCATGGACGAGGAGGACAGCGGAGAAAAGAACCGAAGGATAGTTTTCGTGAGGTATAATCTCTACAACACAGTAGATTAAACTTCCATAGTTCGTTAGTAATGGTTTGGCAAAGATCCTTTAGCTTTAGTCTATGTTGCTATGTAAGAAAGTTTCGATTTTTACTTGTTCCGCCTCCACGCTAGTTTGCAGGGTGAGCAACATAGACTTACAGTAGTATCAGAGCCTAGCTAGACTATCACTAACAGTTTAAATGACAGTTAAAACTACGGAACCAAAACAGCCCGAAAACAACGGACCCAAGATTGTAGTTTCTGTCGAAATTTTATTGGCCTCTGAAAAAATTTTAAACAAGTACAGAGTGTCATTTTTCCAGTAAAAAAGCTACAGAACAAAATTGGAGCAGTTTCACACTGGGGGGCCGGCCACACACCCTGTATTTCCGGCCAGGACGATTCATCTATGGTAGAAGTGCATCATTTTTTTAGTGTGGCTTTTTGACTTATATCTTGGGTTTCAGGAGTTGTTTATTTTTGCCGATTTTGACTTTGCTGAAAATTATTCACTGTAGCACTGCGGGTGTTTCGAAGTCGTGATTTAAAGTCGTTTAATGTTCTGTGTTTGTGAAATGATATATGTATTGAACGTCTACTAATCGCTATACGTCGATTTGTGAGGGTTGTGCATATCTGTGATCTGTGATGATTGGTTTGTGGATATGAACTTGTTGGATTGTCGTGATGAATAGTCGGGGATGTGAGATAAGAGTTTTTATTTTTCATTCAATGTAATATTTGTAATTTGATGTAATATTATTTTATGGTCGCACATCCGGGTTGAGGTTGTAGCCGCCATTGTATATTATTTCTTTTACTGCTTTTGCTCCTAGGATAGACCCAAGGTGGGGTGCACAAACTACCGGGTACTTTGAAGTGCCGAGAGGCCTACTCACGTTGTTGAGAGAGGTTGCTTCACTTCGGGTATTTGGCGGGTAGTTTGCCACACCCGTAGGGGTCTGGGGTGGGGTTTGGCTATTCATTGCGACCGTGTAATCCGTCTTTCGTTGCAGGCTCAAACGAAGCGCGGATTCCTAGTATATCTAATGTGTTCATCTGTGATCTGGAATGGCTATCATTGCATCTGACGATGTATATATATCTATATATGATATCTAGTAGGTGTTGCTTATGTTTTGCATCCGCGCTAGTCCAGCCCCCGCTCTGTCGTTAGTTAAGTAACCTAACGGGTGATGACGGGGCCCAGTGGCGAATGCGGATGACATAAGCGTACGTTATATTTTCGTTGTTTTCTGTAATGGTAGGATTAATTGATGGGACTCATTAAATTAATGCAAAGAAAACAAACCAAAGCTGAATCGTTGGAACAATTTCAAAACCACTCGGTTTTTTCAAAACAGCAAAACTTTTAAATGCGGAGCTTAAACCACTCCTTTTAAAAAGCTATCACGTTCCTTCGATTATATCAAGTTCACTACATTCACGGTTTCACCAAAACCATTCATAGCCCTCCGTCATTTCATATGGATAGTCAATAGTATTCAAGCTATGTTTGTTGGCCAAAATCAAGGCATAGTGATTGGTAATTGTTGGATATTCATATGTAGCATAGATAGATGCGTTGGTTTGGGACAGTCGTACTGCTTTATTGGCCAAAGTCAAGGGTAGGTACGGGTAGGTTTAAATTAACCTGGAAAATGATGGGTGGAACTTGACATGTGACTTATGATTTGTTGGCCAAAGTCAAGGTCATAAGAGCATGGGGCAAAAATCCACATCGGGAGTTTCTAAGGAAACTGAAACTTTCTAGTGCTGCATACCATTTGGAGTGTGATGATTTTAGTAAGATTCCTTCAGATTTATCACACAATGATATTTTGATCCCGATCCTACTGTGAGTATATGCTACTCCTCGGGAGATTTTTTCACTTAACGATCAATGGTATAAACCAAGTAGGTGTCTAGGTGTTAGTGGGGCTACGCAGGGAAAAGAGGTTATTTAATTAAGGAACTTCACGAAAATGTCGTAAAACCTCCCTCGAAGTACCGACACTAGCCTGGCTGAACGGTTAAGCAAGTATTGTACGGTGAGATTAATCCTGACTAATTCTTCTTTTATGGTTTGAGGAAGGATTCGAGAAACAGTGGGAGCCATCCTGTTTAGATAAATTAAAAACCAATCTAAACTTGCAAAAGCATCATACTAAGTGTTTTCTTCTCTCTCTCCTAATTGCAGCGACCCAGTGACCAGACATAGGTTACATCTAGATAATAAAATGACTGAATCTGACTGTAATGACTGGCAAAAGGTCTGTCCAAATGTCCATTACCCATGACAAATTGGGACACCTCTTCACTAATCAAACCCCTGCCGTCTTAGGACCAGTTTCTATCGTCACGGATACTGATATCCGTAAGACATCGGAAAAAGGCTGTGTGAATGCCAAGTGCCTCGTGTTAGCCTCAGTTGATGGTACATACCAGAGGAAGCACGAGAAGATGGACTTAGTTTATGTCTTCCTCCATAACAAAGATTTATATGGAGAGCAATCTCGTATCGCAAGATATGAGACCTCGAACAAATTGCTTTAAGCGAGGTTGACTATCGGGTCATCTGTAGGAGACAACGTCCTTACAGAGACTAGCTATTTTGATGAGCTCACGGACCTGAAGACCACGTTGAAGAATGGGTCAAATACTGACTTGATTCTACAGTCTCTGCCCTCTACTTACACCCTGAAGGAAACCAGGGAAGTAGAAGGAAAGGGAAAGGCAAAAGTTTCGGGACTAGATGTGGTGAAGGAGGGACGTTCCTATTGTTACGGGAAAGGACATTGGCAGAGGGATTGCAGGGCTTTGAAAGCCAGTAGCCAGGATTTGAAGCATGTTGTGGCTTCGGCTTCGGGTGTGTTTGTAATAGAAAATTGTATGTCAATTAACTCTACTTCCTGGGTACTAGATACCGGATCAGGATCTCATATCTGTAATTCATTTTAGGCTTTGAGAAACCGTAGAGTTATCAGGTTAGGTGATATGACTCTCAGGGTTGCTAACAGAATGAGCGTGAATGCTGAATCCGTAGGGAAATATCACCTTGGATTGATAAGTGGGCAGATATTGATTCTACGTAACTGTTTGTATGTACCTAGTCTAGCTTGTAATATCATATCTGTATCCTTACTTTCTAAGGAAGGATATGATTTTACTTTTGTAAGCGATGTGGTACACATCCACCTAAATCAAGTTCTGATTGGGTCAGGTACATTAGAAAACGGAATATACGTATTAAATCAAGCTCAGGTTTTCAGTGTCCAGAACACACTTAAAAGAAAGTCTCCGGAAACAAATCAGGCTTTCTTATGGCATTGTAGACTGGGCCACATCAATGAGACACGGTTAACGAAGTTACATGAAGAGGGATATTTGAATCCGCTCGAGTATCAGTCTTATGCTACTTGTGAATCTTGTCTCATGGGAAAGATGACAAAGACTACGTTCACTGGACACGGAGTAAGAGCGAGCGAGCTCTTGGGACTCATACACAGTGACGTGTGTGGTCCAATGTCCACATGCGCGAAGTGGTTATTCATACTTCATTACTTTTACGGATGATTTCTCTAGGTATTGACATGTCTTCCTGATGAAGCATAAATCTGAGGCCTTTCAGAAATTCCGGGAATACAAGAATGAAGTGGAAAAACAAACAGGCAAAAGTATCAAGACACTGAGATCTGATCGAGGTGGTGAATACTTGAGTGCCGAGTTTCTGGGCTACTTAAAAGAGAATGGAATTCTCTCTCAGCTTACTCCTCCATACACACCACAACACAATGGTGTATCGGAAAGGCGGAATCGAACCCTATTAGATATGGTTCGTTCCATGATGAGTAAAGCTGAGTTACCGCAATCTTTCTGGGGTTATGCACTAGAAACAGCAGCATATCTTTTGAACCGGGTTCCTACCAAGTCAGTGCCTACCACACCATATCAGATGTGGAGTGGGAAGAAACCCTATCTTAAACACATTAAGACATGGGGATGTTCATCTTTTGTCAAAAAGCAGCATACGGACAAACTCGAGGCACGCTCAGTACAGTGCAAGTTTGTGGGATATCCAAAGAACTCTAAGGGATATTTCTTCTATTACGCAGAGGAACAAAAGGTATTTGTTTCTCGTCATGCATGTTTCATGGAAACTGAATTTTTAGAAAATCAGATAAGTGGGAGCACAATAGAACTGGAAGAAATTCCAGAACCACATGCTATTACTGAAAGCTTGGTAGAACCAGAAGTTTCAGGAGAACCGGACATCCCAGCGCCACTCCGCAGGAGTAGTAGGCAGTCTCATCCGCCCGAGAGATACTACGGTTTTCTCATAGACGGGGATCGAGAGGATTGCATTATTGAAAATGATGAGCCTACAAGCTTCCAGCAAGCCATTCAGAGCGGTGACTCAGTAAAGTGGCTGGATGCAATGCGGACCGAGATGGAGTCCATGTACACCAACAAAGTTTGGACTTTGGACATTGCTCCAAAGAGGTAAAACCCGTAGGCTGCAAACGGATCTTCAGAAAGAAGATTGGTGTAGATGTGCGGGTTGAAACCTATAAAGCTAGACTTGTTGCGAAGGGTTTTCGTCAAAGACCTGGTTTGGACTATGACGAAACCTTTTCTCCGGTAGCTATGCTCAAATCCATTAGGTTCCTTCTTGCCATTGCTGCCTTCCACGATTATGAGATCTGGCAGATAGACGTAAAGACGGCTTTTGTAAATGAAAATTTGGAAGAGTGCATCTATATGGATCAGCCGGAGGGTTTCATTCAGAGTGGGAACAGCGGTAAAGTGTGCAAGTTGCTTAAGTCCATTTATGGACTGAAGCAGGCGTCGCGGAGTTGGAACATCTGCTTTGATGATACTGTCAAAGAATTCGACTTTATCAAAAATCCGGATGAACTATGCATTTACAGTAAGATTGTAGGGAGAACTGTGGTATTCCTCGTCTTGTACGTGGATGGCATTCTCTTAATAGGAAATGACATTCCTATGCTACAGTCAGTCAAAAGATTTCACAGAGGTTCTCCATGAAGGACCTGGGCGATGCCAACTACATTCTGGGGATCCAGATCTATCGTGATAGATCTAAGAGGATGTTGGGACTTTTGCAGTCCAGGTACATTGACACCATACTGAAATGATTCAGTATGGAAGATTCAAAGCGCGGTAATCTACCGGCTTGTCACGGAATCGCCCTATCTAAAGAGATGTCTCCCAAGACTGATTTGGAAAGGGCTCGCATGTCATCTATACCCTACGCATCTGCGGTAGGCTCTATAATGTATGCGATATAGTGTACTAGACCAGATGTAGCATACGCACTGAGATTGTAAGCCGGTATCAGTCTGACCCAGGGGAGAAACATTGGATAGCAGTAAAGAACATTCTCAAGTACCTGAGAAGGACTAAGGAGATGTTCTTGGTATATGGCGGAAAAGACCTCCAGATCGAGGCCTTTGCTGACTCCAGCTTCCAGAGTGACAAGGATGACTCCAAGTCCATGTCGGGTTATGTCTTTACCCTCAATGGAGGGGCGGTTTGCTAGAAGAGCTCCAAGCAGGAAACCGTTGCTGACTCAACGATGGAAGCGGAGTACATAGCTGCTTGCGATGCCACAAAGGAAGATGTCTGGATGAAGATGTTCCTCACGGAGCTTCTGGTGGTTCCTACCATTGTTGATCCAATACCGCTGTATTGTGACAACAACGGTGCTATAGCTTTAGCGAAGGAACCCAGGTCCCATCAGAAGTCCAGACACATTTTAAGGCGGTACTACCTGATCAGGGAGATCGTAGATCGTCGAGAGATCGAGGTGAAGAGAGTAGATTCAGAGAATAACACTGCAGATCCACTTACGAAGGCCATACCCCAGACTCAGTTCGAGCGGCTGATCGAGATGATAGGTCTTCGATACGCCAGTACATGGCCCTAGTGCAAATGGGAGATTGTTAGTGTATATGCCCTAGAGGCCATTAGTGTATCATACTAGTTTGTATATTACTTAATGGAAGCTTGGGATATTCACAGTTGTATAGACAGTCTTGCTATAAATGGTAGTTTGCTACTTGGTTTGTTTCTACTTTAATGTGTGCATGTGTTTCTTTTAACATATCGCTTATACATATTAGTAGAGCCGTTAGGATCTTGTCACGACCCAAAATTGTCCCGTGACGGCCCTAATACTACGCAACGCCCAAAGACGCAACGCAGTAAAAGAAAGCCAAACCCAGAAATCTAAACCATGAAAATTACGGAAAACATAATATAAGTTTTGAAATAATTGAAATCGCAACCCAAATTCTTTAAAAGTTTTACTTTCTTTCTTTAAAATTTTAGCAACACCCCCTTTTTGTAAAGACAAGTCAAGAAGAAGGCAACACAAAAATAATGACAGTAGAGAAAAAGCTGTATATAAAAGACATCCAATCCACAATAATACACATAACGTCCTCACCAAGTCTCTATGTCAACAATACAATAGTAGATGGAGAGTACAAATACAACGAATATACAATATGAAATACAGATAACCATCTAACCCACCTAAACAAAATGGTACTGTGAGCTGATGCGGTATCTGTAGCAAAAGGTGATAGCTGGATAGCTGAATAGAGGAATAGCCTGCCTCGACTACTCTGGGGAAAAACCTGAAACACCTGTGGCACAACGGGGGTGAGTTGCCAACTCGTGAATAGTATAAAACATATGCAGGTAATCGCAGGAATGCACGTACAGCATGAATCTAAGATATGCGATTACAATAATAATATGTCATGCAATGCTGAAATAAGGAGAGTACGCTAGCAGGTACAATCAATATATGAAGTAATGATGGCATGATAATAGTGTGCAATGACTATGCAATAGAGATATGAGAAAGCAATATGCAACCATCATAAGGGTACACTACAAGTACTACCAATATATGAATCTGTGCATAAAGTAGGTAAAAGTGAGGTATGAGGTGGAATATGTCATTTCCCACGGAAACCTGACGTCGTGGCAGGATCACAATCCAACAAGATACTCCAATCCTAAATCCTCAAACCAGCCCCCACATAGGGCACTCACATCATATAAGTCTCACATCTCTTCAATGTACAATATCAAGTAATCACCTATATCCCGAATGTACAAATCACCAATCACATAGGTATATCCAATGTCCAAGTCCCAATGAATCACCTAGTATCCCAAGTCCAATCTCAAGTAAGAATCTAACATCCTAAAGGTATATATATATGTACAGAATAAATATGATGGGGGCAATACACATATATTAGCGTCCCATTCCACTAATATTGGTGTAAGGGTATATATAACAACGGCTAAATCCCCTGTTATATATACAAAAACGGGTTAAAGAAATATCATGAAACCGTGTGCCAAGCATCGACACAGAAATCCTCGTATATCGGGCTCCGTCAGTCCGGATCAGCCCACGGGGTCCGTCTGCGGTATCGGCCCTCGGCCCCGCCAGTACAGATCCTCCCGCATCCATCTCTCGACTCTGGCCAGTAGCCTCCGGACAACTGCCAGGTCCAAACAATCACCGGTAGGTACTCGCCCGCCTCCAGGCTCAATCGGCAAACCCATCGATCTTCTTGCCGAGGGGAACCATACCGGGCCCCATCATGTACTCTCATACGGCAACCACACCTGGTATGGAGTAGATAATCAGCACCGATAAAACTCATGGGGGACGCTCAAATATCATATCAAGGAAACCGGGTTGTTACATGTATGCATAATTTCATGAACTCCCGCGGTTCCCAAATCCCGAAAACATCATATAAAATCCAGATAAACAATGCATAAATCCAGGAATAAATGTATGCGATATATCTGAATGCGAGCAGGTAAACACAAGTATATAGCTGAACCAGATGTATGCGAAATCATGATAAGGTACAGCTAAGTAACATCAGTAAATGTGAATATGCAACAACAACTGAATATGTATCTAACATACAGGTGTAGCAAAGTATAGGTATCTACCTATAGGAACTGATGTCGTATACCCCCTGGGTATAAGTAACATATGTAGGAAATCCCTCCCGGTGTAGGTAAAATATGTAGGAGGTATACCTGTAGCTGTATCGCAAAGTGAAAATATACCTATCACTAAAGGTATGATACACTATTGGTATACCGATAAGCTAGGTGTCAAGTGTGACAAGCAATGGTAGCTATAAGGGGTAGTGTGTGACATGGCAATTATTGACGGCGTGTGTGTAGCATGCAATCCGTGCTCGTGCAACATGAACCGTCAATAATGTGTGCAGTGTCCTACGGCTGCTAGTCACAGTATATAACTATATCAAAGAAATGCAGTAAGGCGCAATTCTACAATGACGTAGAATGTGCGACAGGTAATTGAATCCTAGCCCAGACGCATAACGCCATGCGGGCGATTCCCCTGTAGATGTTATATCTACTCACCTATACTCCACGCTAGGTGAATCCTACCATCTGCTCCCCCTGTAGCCGTGTCCGTAGTCCCTGCCTGCAAACCTGCAAATAAGATATGGAAATCACATATAAGTCAAATATCCCGCGAAACGCGATATCGAATCGAAACGAGAAACTCGCGTCGCGAACTAAACGCGCGTGTGCACGATACGCTGAATCGTGTGTGTACGCGTCTAAAACCATCGCGACACGCCGCGATACGCTGGATCACAGAACCCACTCACGTATCGCGCGTATCGCGCAAACACAACGGACATGCAAAACGACATATAGTCCCAGATTTTCCTACAGGCCAAATCTTACAAAACTAGACATGTCAAAGACCTAGAAAACACAGCAGGGAACCATACACAAAACCCCAACACCCCATCCCCCTTCTGGGCCGCAAATTGCGGCCAAAATGAGGAAATTGGCGGCCTGGGTTGGGATTCAGGGGGTCGTGCTCTGGTGGTGGTGTCTAGACCTAGGTATCATGTCCCAGTATTCTCAATTTTGTTCTGTAGGGTCCGGGTCCATAGCAGATTCCAAAAGTCACTAATATCACTTTAAAACACCAATTTAGCACAATAAGGAAAACCTATGGTATTTTAGTGTAATCTGGCTATTCCTCAGTTGAAGTGGCCTTGTTAACACTTAAATATACTAGGTTAGCTAACACAATCATCAATTTACCAAAATTCCACCTAAACACCACAATTAAGCATAAAACTAGCAATTTAGCACTAATCGAAGCAATTAACACACAAGCTACACAAACAAGCAATAGGGTTCAGAAATTATACCCTATGGGATCCTAGAGGCTGGTGACAAGGTGTATGGAGGGGGTGAGAGCTTCTGCAAGTGCTGAGCTCCTTCTAGTGTTGCTGCTGCTGTCACTGCTGCTTGCTGCTGCTGTAGTTGCTGCTATTGTTGCTGTTGTTGTTGTTGTGTTGTTGTTGTTGTTGTGTTGTTGTTGTTGCTCCCAGCTGCTGCTGCTGCTTCTGCTCTCTCAGGTGAGTGTGTGTGTGTGAAAGAGTGTGAGGGAAATGAGAGAAAGAAAATGAAATGGAGAAATGGGCACTCACCAAAGGCCCCCTTCTCACTCTCTCTCTCATAATGAGGCATGGGCAAAGCCATGATGCCCATGCTCACTCTCTCTCCAAAGTCAACAAGAAGTCAAACAATTAAATAAAAACTCCATTACAAATTCATTTTAAATAAAATCAACCATAACACTTAAACAAAACAAAAAACCTAAAGAGAATGGGTTAATCCATCATGCTAGCTAAACATGGTCTAACCCATCTCTAACCCTAGTTATCATGCACAAGTGTGTGTGTGCCTAACAAAATTCTAATAAAATACACAATAAATAGGATAAAATATTTAAAACTTAATTTGGTAAACTTTTTATTAAAAACCATACATTAAAATATAATTAGCTACAAAACACATTCTAAGGTGTTACAGATCTTTGCTTGATTACCAGCGTTGTGATGGCAGTCACACTTATGGGGGCTGGGTAATCTACAAGCACATCCTTATACAGGTCCCTAGTCGTAGGATTATCGAGACAGGGCATCGATACTCCGGAGTAGACTAGCGTATACGCTTCTCATCCCAGCAGGGGAGATAGTCTGTCCCACAGCCATTAGTACGTCGTATTGGAGATAGTATGCGGGTGCTCGTTAGGTTACGAGTACACTGGACAGGACTCGTCGGGAACTGTTGGTTGGTACTATACCTATCGTCAGATAACAGTTCCAAGGTGACAGGAGTACAACTTAGTCCGTCGACTTGACACTGCTATTTCGCCTCGAGTGTGTTCCCACTGTATATTGATTACTACCCTACCACGGCTCAAAGGAGTCGTGCAAACAGGTAGTAGTTGGGTGCAGTCCCGAAGCACTTGGAGGCAGTAGCGGTTAGACAGGATTCGTCTCTCCCGGTATTGGAGGTTGATATCGCGCTGTGTCTAGGAGAGCCATTACACAAAATCCCTGGCCAGAGCAAGCAAGATTTACTGATAGTGTTTCCAGTAGTTTCTCATGGTGTTCTGGGCTACACTCCGGCACGACTTGTACCGCTTTTAGGGGTCTGACGTTTACCGCCCCCCTAGGCCCGACATGCGATGCTCTTAAACGAACAGACCGGACTGTACGGAGATTGTCACATTTAGGCTCAGTAGGAGTTCGGATGGGTTTACCTCATCGGCCTTCTTATCGACATCTACCTGGAGACCGTTACGTACAGCTAGTGCCGCTTGCGATCTGTGGTTAAACCCACTGCCAGCGTAGTGTCGAGTCTTTAGAATCCCACACAGAGAGTTTTCCTGCACTGGGAAAAAGGTGTAGAGGCCGTATGGTTTTACGGCAGGGCTACGATCACTTACGTGCACTTGTACGCGTATGATGTTCGGGCAGACAATACTAGTGGGCTTTGGTTTAAGCCAGATCCTAGTATTGTACAGATGGATCGGTTTTGTCTTCTGTGTATTCGTATTCAACGGAATGCGGATGCGGGTGTGTATGAACGGTTGTGAGGAGCGAAGAAGAAGTTGCCTCATTAGGGTTTCGACCATTGACTTGGTCAAAACCATTATGAGGTGGGGAAAATGTTTAGTAATCTTTTTAATGATATTTATGTTATGGCTAATTGGTTTGACCATTTGACCTTGCTTGACCGCTTGACCATTTGACCTAGTTGACTATTGTTGACTTAAATATTTTGAGAGCACTAGATCCTTCTTATTGTTTTGGATTTATTTTGAGATGATAATGGTCAAATCAAGTAGCCATCACACATTATCATGATAAAAGATTAGTAAATATTTTTTCTATGGATCATTATCTCTATTGCTTTCTCTCTCATCCAAAAGAAAGCTCCCATGGTTCTTCTTCTTCCTCCTCTCTAGATTTTTCTATAGCTCTCATGTGTTGAGAAAAATAGAAATAAAATAGACAAACAAATCCATCTTCTTCCTCTACATCACCTAGGACATCAAGCATAGAAAACTTGTTGCCCTAGTTACCTCGGCTTGGGGTGGAGCTCGGACTTTAGACTCTCGGGTGGATCGTCTTCGACTCTAGGAGGCCGCGGAGGTGACCAAGATCCGGATCGATCCTCGGAGCTCGCACGGACGAGGAGGACAGCGGAGAAAAGAACCGAAGGATAGTTTTCGTGAGGTATAATCTCTACAATACTGTAGATTAAACCTCCGTAGTTCGTTAGTAATGGTTTGGCAAAGATCCTTTAGCTTTAGTCTATGTTGCTATGTAAGAAAGTTTCGATTTTTACTTGTTCCGCCTCCTCGCTAGCTTGCGAGGTGAGCAACATAGACTTACATTTTTAAGTTTTTCAATCCTGTTTAGCCCTTCTAATGATATTTTGTTTGTCTTGGGTATAGGTGCGTTGAACCCTGAGGCTGTGCCGTCTGAAGAAGCGTCGCCGGTCACCGCTCTGACGGTCGTTGCCCCCTCGCTTTCTTCTACGCCCTCTCAAATATTGGAAGGTATGGGTTTGCGACTTATCTGTTTTACTGTGGGTACCATCCTCCTTGTATTGACAGTATATTGTCACAACTCTGCAGAAGTTCTTTTCGACCATCTATACCAGGTGTTGAACCTGCATTTCTCCTTCCAGTCGGAAGTCATTCCGCCTTCTGGTATTGGTTAGTACATTCTTCAACTGACGTCTCTTCCTTTCTTTAAGACATATTGTTGCTAATTCTTCTTCATATTGGATATAGCGTTACGGGTCGAGGGAGGGGGTGAAAGAACAATCGTGCCTCCGATGCTCCCCGTCATGCTGCCTATCACAGCCGGTATAATAAACATCATCGATCATATGTTTCCTTCATTTCCTTATTCAACATTTGACCGTAATTCATTTTGCAGCAATTGCACTGGCTCCCGTTCCCTTCGAGTCCCGCATTCCGATGCCCGCAGGGCCCTTTGCCAAACGCATATCTTCCAGGGGCACCGCAAACAGCCGTCGAATGTTGAGCGAATTCGTCGAAGATCTTGACGTCGAGGCCCTTACATCAACTGCAGATTTTGCTGTCGAAGTTAACCCAATGCAAGCGACACTTGTGAACTTCCATGATGAAGATCTTGTCGGCTCTTGGGTTGATTACTGCAGAAAGATCGAGGCTAGTCTGCACGAGATTGAGCTCCAGCGTCTAGCTCCTGAAGTATTAAATTTGAACTCTCAGCGGGCTACTTGGATCGAGCATAGTGTTCCTTTCATTCACCAGTTTGAACAAGAGACGACCTGAGACGAAAGGAACATGAGGTGGCTTCCAGCGAATCCGTCCGACTGCGCACCCAGATTGAAGCGAATGCGCACAGCTAAAAGTTATTTTTGATAGTCTCCGGAGATGTATTTCGGAGGGGTTGACGCTGAGGCGGACACTTGACTTCGCCGAGCGGGTCATGCAAGACTGTGAAGCTGCCATGCTAGAAGCTGATGAGAAGCTTTCGTCCTGTTTACGGCAATGAGCTCAAGTGGAAGCGGAGTTGGCCGCGGTGGCTGATCATGAGAAAGGATTGAGAGGAACGCGCGAGCGGCTTGCTGATTTGTTGAAGATGCCTCCTCCTCAATAACCATCTTTGTACCCCCTTTTTTTACTGTAAACTTGCGGTTTATGAGTAACATGTATTCATTTTGATTCCTTTGTTAAATGTATCTTGTATTCACTTGAATTCATGAATAAAAGACATACTTCATTTTATATGGGCGTGTCCCTTTAGCAAATGCATCTTGTAAATAGTCTACCTTGATCTCTTTGCAGGGCAATGATGGCTTAGAAGATAGGTTCAGATATGCCGCCTAAGACTTTTCAACTTTACGAGCAGTGAGGGTCTCTTAAAGACTTTTCTCCCTATGAGTCGAGAGGATCCCATAGGTGTCTTTTCTCCTTAGGAGTCGTGAGGACTCCTAAGTATGTTTTCACTTGAGAGTCGTAAGGATCTCACAAGAGAATTTTTCCCACTTACAAGTCGAGAGGACTCGTAAGTAGTTGTTTCCCTCCTTGTTGAGATTCGACTTTGGAGAGTGTGGCCCGTGAATATTATGCAATAGTCCATCTTAGACCGACTTGCAGGGCCCCAGTGCTTAGGAAACAGGTCCTTATCCCTATTGCCTAAGGCTTTTCCCTATGAGTCGATACGAATCGAGAAGTTCTCGTAAGGACGCTAATTTCCTCACGGGTCGAGACGAATCGAGAAGTTCTCACAAGGGTGTCCTAACGTCACAGTTAACTCCTGCTAATAGAAGTCCGTTGGGGTCTGTGGTACTAGGGTTTTTTACCCATCGCACCATCGCGTTGGCCGATATATTCCCCGATATGCAATCTTGCTGTTCGGGTTGCCCGGCGACTGTCGTGTCTCTAATCCCTTCGGGGGCTGGACAAGACGTCTTCAAGTAATCCTCCAGGTAATATTACCGTCGAAAGAGCAAGCGTTAGGGATATTCCATGTCGCTTTTTACTTGAGGTTAGGCTCGGTTTGGGAGCCCCAATGAGTCACGATCACTCCGCGCTGGAGCGGGATGATCTCCGATGGTCTTTCAGGTCTCATTTGAGTTGCCGTCAAGACCCTGAAGCTAGGGATCTTCCTTTACTTCGTTTGTTGACATCGTGTCTGCAATATTGCAATGAATATCGAGATTGTATCTGGGTTGTCTGTGAACCGTCGAGATTTGGAACTAGGGGACTTTGCCATGGCTCTGTTTGTTGATGTCGCATCTGTATCCTGCTGAAGGGAGGAAGAATGCTGTTGTTTATCTCTAGGATGTAGATGCCGCCGTCGAGACTTAGAACTAGGGACTTTGCCATGGTTCCGAGGTAGTCTCTAGGTTTTCTGTGAACCGTCGAGATTTAGAACTATGGGACTTCCCCGTGGCTCCGTTTTGCTGACGTCGTATCTGCTTCTGGTTGGAACGAGAAGGAACGCCGTTATTGATTTCTAGGATGTAGGTGTAGCCATCGAGATCTGGCTTCCCTTTGACGAAGCCTGGTGGGACGATATGGTTCCCTTTCTGTATGTTCCCATAGATTGTATACATGGGTCAATGTGATCTCACCTGCAGGGCAAAGTTTCATTTTTTTTATTTCTTTCCACGATGCTCTATCATTTCAGCTTTTTATATCGCAAAAGTCGCGATTGCCCAATCATGTCGACTATTTTTTGCGGTGCCATATCATTTCGGCTATTTTCTTTTTCTTTACTCGCCACTTTTTATTGCGAGTTGCCCAATCATTTCGGGTATTTTTATATGCATATATTTTACTTGTTGATTTTTATTGCAAGTTGCCCTATCATTTCGGCTATTTCATATCCATTTTTGGCTCACTAATTTTCTGCTGCGAGTATGAAACTCAAGACATGATACCAATTTTAGCATCAGCATCGTTGCGACTGGAATATTGCCAGGAGCGAATCATCATTTGTCGTGAAAGGACTTGGAATTTGATACCGATTATCAGCATCGCTACCACTGGGACATTGCCGGAGCGAATCATCATTTGCCTTTGTCGGTTCGAACAAAGGTGGCTTAGCAAAAAGGGTTAGGATTCTGTCGACTAAGGGTTTTGACTTCATGAGCCATAAGGGTCTCATAAAAGTGTTTCTCCCTACGAGTCATGAAGATCTCGTAGGTGTGTTTTCTCTTTAGGAGTCGTGAGGATTCCTAAGTGTATATTCTCTTATAAGTTGTAAGGATCTTACAAGAGTGTTTTCTCCTTATAAGTCGAGAGGACTTACAAGTGTCATTCACCATATGAGGAAATTTCGTGCCATTGGTGGAACTTGGAGGGGGAAACGTTTATTCGTGCCCGTGGATTGTATACAAGGGTCAATATTGAACCGCCTGTTGGGCAAACTGGGGTATGTGATGGCTTAAGAACAGGTTCAGATCCCTGTAGCTTAAGGCTTTTGAATCCTATGAGCCGTGAGAGTCTCATAGGGGGAATTCTCCTTACGAGTCGTGAGGATCCCGTAAATGTAATTTCTCCTTAGGAATCATAGGGATCTCTAAGTGAGTTGCTCCCTTGTAAGTCGTAAGGATCTTACGTAGGTATCTTCTCCTTATAAGGTCGAGAGGACCTTGCAAGTGTGCATGAATTTTTTTTACGAGTCTGCGCCCTTTCGGGTTTTCACGAACTCACCGGCAGTCTTGCTGTTTTTACTCACGGAGCCCTTTCGGGTTTTCATCCGTGCCCATTTCTCTTATGGACATACCTTTTTTTTTACGGTGGGACTTCTCCGACCGGGGTAGCTGCGGAGCCAGAGGGACTTAAGTTGCAATCCTCGCTGCTAGAACTTGTGGACCGAGATTCCACTGTCGCCAAGTTTTGAGGCGGCGTATTTAGTTTAGGGAAATTACGGTCCATCGTTAGTTTAAGGACATCTCGGTCCATCATTAGTTTAAGGACATCTCGGTTCATAGCTAGTTTTAAGGATGTTGCGGTCCATAGCTTTTGAGGCGAGGTTTCGCTGGATACTACTTATAAAGTTTGGGCTCAAGAAGACAGCGAGCGGACACGAGCATCGTCATCCATCATTAATCTGAGCTGTGACTTGTCAAGCGTAGTATTTCTTAAGGAACTGGCCTTTTATTGGCCAGAAGGGTTTTTCGCTATGCATATCCATGAGCAAGTAGGCCTCATCTTGGTAGACCTTGTCTATGATGTACTGACCCTCATAATTGGGCTCGAATTTCCCTCGTTTAGCACAATTGGGGATCATAGGTCTTTTTACGACTAGCATGAGTTCTCCTTGGCGGAATTTTCTCGGCCCAGTCAATCTTTCGTATGAGCGCATCATCCTTGCTTTGTAAGCTTCCAGGTTTTGCTGCGCTATGAGACAAGTTTCATCGAGAGCATCGAGCTCCTCAAGTCGAAGATGGGCTTTTTCTTCATCCGTCAGCTCGCATCGAACCGCTACTTATAGAGTGGGTAGCTCTATCTCCAAGGAAAGTACTGCTTCCATGCCAAATACCAACGCGAATGGCGTTGTATTCGTGGCCGTCTTGAATGTGGTCCGATAAGCCCAGAGAGCTTCATGCAATCTCTCGTGCCAGTCCTTTTTATTTCTGGACACCGTTTTCTTTATGATCTTTGTCAAGGTCTTATTGAAAGCCTCAGCTAGACCGTTAGCTCGTAGATTATAGACCGAAGAGTATCTCTAATCTATTTTATGCTGCTGTGTAAAGCGGCTGATCTTATGGATTCTGTAGGCAAGCCCATTATCCGAGATGATCCGTCCGGAGTATCGAACCGGTAGATGACATGTGTCCTGAAGAAGTGGAGGATGTTCTCCATCTTCATCTCTCTTAGCGGTATTGCTTATGCCCACTTGGAGAAGTAATCGGTTGTTGCTAGTATGAACCGATGTCCCTTAGATGATACTGGTTCGATGGGCCCAATTATATCGGTCCCCCACATTTCGAACGGCCAGCTAGCCAGTGTTGGGTGTAGCGGATTTGGATGCTGGTGGATGAAGTCCCCGTGAATTTGGCATGAGTGATACTGCTTCGTGTATTCGAGACAGTCCTGAATCATCATGAGCCAATGGTAGCCCATTCTTTTGATCTTTAGTTTCATCTTTGGCCCAGCTTGATGGGAACCGCACAGTCCGTCATGAGTTTCTTGAACGACCCTTTTTTCTTCTTCTAGTCCCAGATACCTTAGCCACAGGAAATCGAACGATCTCTTATATAGAGTATCATTGACGAGGGCGAAAAACAGAGCTCGCTTCATGAGTTGATGTCTCGACGATGCATTATTGGGCGTTCGATGGGATTTGAAGTAGTCTATGAAGACTTCTCTCCAATCCTCAGCCTTTTCTTCATCCTCTACTTGGAAAGCCGCTTGTTTGGTCGCTTCCCCTTCTTCAGACGTCTTCGGAGATATTTCTGCTGGTGTGAGAATCCGGCAACTTTGCACAATGATCCTTACGTCATCGAGGTTTTCGTCGGGCAGTTCTTTAGCGAGCTTGGCTAACGCATCCGCTTTGCTATTTTCCGCATGCGGTATGCTTTCCAAGGTGTAGGAGGGGATTTGCGTTAACAGTTGCTGCACCCTTTCACCATACCTGATCAGTTCTGGTTTGCATGTCTGGTATTCACCATTTACTTGGCAGACGACCAGCTGGGAGTCTCCATATATGAAGAGGTTTTCAATGCCCATGTCGACAGCAATCTCAAGACCAGCTATCAAAGCTTCATACTCAGCCTCATTGTTTGTTCTCGACTCTGTTAAAGAAAGGGCAAAACGCATTATTCCTCCTTGTGGAGTCACAAAGATAAGTTCCACCCCGGCTTTAATCATAGGGGTGTTTTGCTTTCGCTTCTTCAAGGAGGACGCTCCATCGAAGTAGAGTTCCCATCGGGTATCATTCCCTTCTTTCTCCCTGTCAATTGAATCAAATGCGTGTTCGTCCGGTAACTCGCAGTTCAAGGGAGAGTCGGCAGGTATCGGATGTTCAGCGAGAAAGTCGGCGATTGCCTGGCCTTTTATTGCCTTGAGGGGTCGATATACTATCGAGAACTCCATCAAGAGGAGGGCCCATTTGGCAAGCCTTACTGTTAGCATGGCTCTTGATATCAAATACTTGAGAGGATCCACCTTTGATATGAGATGAACCTCATGTGCCAAGGCAAAATGTCGGAGCTTCGTTACTGCGAAGATCAACACCAGGCAATGCTTTTCAATGGGGGAGTAGTTATTTTCTGCCCCCAGGAGAACTCGACTCAAATAGTAAAGAGCTCTCTCCTTCCCTTAGTCGTTCTCCTGTACCCATAACGCACCTAAAGAACCTTCAAGGGCTGTTGTGTACAGGATGAGGGGCTTTCCCTTGACCGGAGCGGTCAGTACCGGCGGGTTCTGCAGATATTGCTTGATTTCGTCCAGTACGCTTTGGCATTTGCGATCCCAAACGTACGGGGTCCCTTTCTTCATTAGATGACTGTAAGGGCGGCATTTGCTGGAGATGTTAGCTATGAACCGTCGGATATACGCGAGCTTTCCTTGGAGAGACCGCAGTTGCTTGAGAGTTCTTGGTGAAGACGTTTCCATAATCACCTTGATCTTTGACGGGTCTATTTCGATGCCCCGGTGTCGTATGATGAATCCTAGGAATTTGCCTGAGGAAACTCCAAACGCGCATTTCAGAGGGTTCATCTTCAGATTATATTTTCGAAAGCGCTGGAACACTATCTTCAAATGCTCCCAGTGCTCCTCATATGAGTTGCTCTTTACCATGAGGTCGTCGATATAACATTCAACAATCTCGTGTATGAGGTCATCAAAGATCTTTGTCATGGCCCTCTGGTAAGTGGCGCCAGCGTTCTTCAGACCAAAGGGCATCACTTTGTAGCAGAATATGCCCAGCAGAGTCCGGAAAGCAGTGTGCTTTCGGTCTTCAGGATACATCTTGATTTGGTTGTACCCTGAGGATCCGTCCATGAAGGAGAAGACTTCATGGGTGGATGTATTATCGATCATCAGCTCGGTAACAGGCACTGGGAAATCATCTTTCGGACAAGCTTTGTTGAGATCCCGAAAATCTACACAGATGCATACTGTCCCATTTTTCTTCATCACCGGAACGATATTGGCGATCCAATCAGGGTATTAACTTCTTGGATGAAGCCGGAGTCGATTAGCTTCTTGACTTCGGCGTTGATACTCGTCTCAAGCTCGAGCCGCATTCTTCTTGGCGCTTGTTTGACTGGCTTGACGTCTGGTGATATTGCCAGTTTATGCATAGCTATCTCTGGATCTAATCCTAGCATCTCGGAATAGTTCCATGCGAAATAGTCTTTATACTGCATAAGCACGACTTTAACATAGCCACCTGTTTTTCAGACAGCAGCTCACTGACGAACGTTGGCCTCGGCTCGTTTGCCGTCCCCAAGTCGATTTTTCTTAGGTTGTCTGCTGTGGTGTGTATTCCATCTTCCAGCTCTTTTGGCGCCGGTGGAAATTCTGAGATCACCTCGTTCTCATCTTCATTTGCGAAGCACTGGGGGAGCTCGTTCGTATTCTCATGCTCTCCTTCCTTTGAGAATGTTATCATACGGCAGGTATGAGCTCGTTTCCTAGCTCGATGCTGATCTAGACTTTCCCTTGCAGTGTAGGTTGCTCTCGGCTCAAGCTTTCGCGGCGGGGCTACCCTCCAACTGTCGGATAGAGCAAACCTGCCTTGCTGATACTGATCTTCAACCTAGTCTTTGAAGGTGAAGCAGTCTTCAAGAGGATGTCCCACTACTCGGTGGTAGGAGCAATAATCCGGGTGATGGACCTCGTTTATCTGTTCGGGGTATCGAGACTCCGGGAGCGTCATCATTTGATGCTTCATGACAAGGCTGAATATTTTTCTTGTTTTGTCTTGAGGGAAAGAGTACTCCTGACCCATCTTCTTCATAAAAGACAGGTTCCAGCTGACTTTTTCTCGCTCACGTGGCTTCTTGGATCCGCTTCGCTGTTTTTGAACGCCGTCACTATTCTTCTCCCCTCTTTTACTTCTACGTCGGGCTTTTTTCTTGCTATAAGAGCGCACAGCGGGCTGGGGGTGAAGGGCCTCGTCATCTTCCGTAGCCTGCTGAATGAGATGTTGTGTCCTGGCTTTCTCATAAATGGCCATTTCACGGATATGGTCATCCTGAACCTTTTGACCCACTTCTCTTATTAGCTTGTTAATCTGTTCTTCGAATGATGGGCTTGGTATTCTCATGTAGGGATCTCGCTTTGGTTTGACATCAACGCCATCTGGAAATGCATTCGTTTCTCTACCAGAATTATTTATGACATAGCAGCTATGGAATCGCTCCCTTCTATTGGACCGAACGTATCCAAGGTCGGTCCTCTCCAATCTTCCGTTGGGCATCTTCCGCTGAGTCCCAGGTTTGTCCTAAATCTTGTTATAGAACTGGGCTTGTCGAGCAGTTTGTTTGAAGGGTACGCCTTGGCGTCTCAACGGTCTTTTCAGTTCCTCTGCGTAGTATCTGGACAGACGGATTGGTTGAAGCTTGTCGAGCGCAGGTTCGGCACCATACCATACTTCTTTCTCCACTTTATTCTCCGTGGATTGGTAGAAAAGGATTGCCTTCTTACCTCTTTGCATAGGAGAGACATAGAAGGTTTGTATCTCTTGCACGTTGTACGTATCAAGTGCATCAAGTTCTTTGTAATGCCACTGCGGGACCAGCGTAATCTGTAAACTCTGGTCAGCTCCAGCAAAGGTCTGCATTGGCGGGCGGACGGAGAACGCTGCGTTGTCTTCGTCCTCATAGTCACTTCCAAAAACCAGAATAGGAGTACATGGTCCTGGCCTGTTGCCTTGGGGTTGTCCCGAGTAGACCATCTCTTCATCCTCTTTGGTATCGCTCCCAAATATCGGGATAGTGGCGATGGCTTTTTGTTTATTCTCTGATTTGCGAAATCTTTCCATGTCTTCGAAGTCTGGTAAGAAGTACTTGGCGTCTTCATATTTGCGTACTTCATTTACGGAGAATGGGTTCAGCTCCCCTGTAACTGTGTACTCGAGGTCGTCCTTAAAGTACTTCATACACCGATGTTGTATAGAAGGGATGATGTTGTACTCATGTAACCAAGGCCTGCCGAGCAAAATGTTGTAACAAGTCTTGGCGTCAATAACATGGAACTTGATATCAGTGACAAGCAGCCCGAAGCGTATTGTCAGTATTATAGACCCGAGCGTTTGTGATGATTGAGAGTCAAAACCGGAGATGGTAATTTTATCCCGAGCCAAGTGCTGAACGTTCATGCAAATCTCTTTCAGTACTCTTACATTGAGAAGGTTGACGGAGGACCCGTTGTCGACCAGGATCTTCCCTATCTTGATATCGTGACAATATCCGGTTACATATAACGGATGATTGTGCTCGCATGTTCCGAGGAGAAAGTCTTCATCGCTGAAAGTGATTTCCGCTGTGTGAACTTCTTCCAGCTCGTCTTTTATCTTTTCTTCCGCTAGGAAGGCTTAAAACTGGTCAGGCTCTTGTAACGCCTTGATCAGGGAATCTCATGCCTCTTTAGATAGGAGAAGGGCGTCCAAAATACATAATTGTGAGGGTATCTTGCTCAGATGTGCCAGGACATTGTAATCCACCTTGTTCTTTTTTGGCAGGTCATTGGCTGTGAGCTCTTCGACGACTCTATCATCGAGGGCGATCTCCTCAGGGACCTTTTCCTTCCCTTTGTCCCTTTTGCCCGAACCTTTGTTTGAAGGTCTGAGATTCTTTTCAGGCAATGTACGATTACGCAGTTGAATGTTCTCACAGTTCTTCATCTCCTCTTCTTTTTCAGAGGTGGATTCCTTGAAGAGAGGGCCGATGGCTATTTCTTCTTCAGAATCGCTCCCGAAGGTAAGAACTTGAGGTTTTGCTCTTGTCGGGTTGGCATCAACCATATGACGGGCTTTGCGTTTCATTCGCTTGAATTGTTGTCGATGGGTAACGTATCCATGCCACCACTTCTTTAAGGCATTACACTTTTCGGTAGGGTGCGTGACCTTCCGATGGTATAAACAGTAGTTCGGTTGTACATCCGATTCGTCGGGACACAAGCTCCCGAAAGTATTTTCTTTGAAAGGTGGCAGCTTCATTCCCATTGACAGAGTTTTGGCGAACTTCTTCCTTATCTTGATTGTGGTCTTGCTGGTGGCAAGGGCACTTTGATCCGGTTGAGATACTTTATGGTTTCTCATCACCGGAGCTTTTTCAGCCTGACACTGACGCTTGGCCTTTTCATAAATGGCCGCTTCACATTCTCGATCAGCTTTGCTCTTTTGAAGAGCTTCGTTCAGCAGCTTGTCGATGAAATCGTCCGACGATTCCAGGGGTTTTGGTTCTGGATCTGCCCCCAGTTTCTCTACGTCAGGAGCTTTTTTGCCATTTATTGATGAGTGAGATATCATGTGGCAAATCGCTACATAATCCTCGGGTTCTTCCGAGGAATCGTCTCCTTCATCAATGTCACTGTTTCCGTCCTCAAGAATATGCTTAAAGAACTCTTCCAATGTGACTGGGGTTCGTGCCTCTTGGTTGTATTCTTCCCGTGCATCGATATATTTCTGCAGACCCGTACGATTACCGTCGAGCTGGATGGGCTTCTTGGCCTTCTTCTTTTTCTTTGAAGACTTCGGAGGCTTGGCCTAGAGGTTTTGTCCATCGTTACCAACTTTTGGCGTTGGGCGCGGTTTCAGCATTCCGTCAATAATTTCAGGCTCCAGCGAGCTTTTCCACCTAATCGTCGGACATGCTTGAAAATCCTTCAGCATTCTTTTAGTTTTAACCGAAAAGACAACTTCCCACGGAGCTTCTTCTACATATGAGCATGATGCCTCTGGCGTATCCACCTTTTTAGGAGCATGCTGCTGTGATGGGTTTACCTTCTAGTTTTCGGACAGTGCGAACTTGCCATGTTGGTACTGGTCTTCAACCCAGTTTTTGAAAACGTGGCAATCTTCGATCGGGTGGCCTACTATTCGGTGGTAGGGGCAGTAATTGGGATTGTTGACGTCGCCCAGTTGCAGTGGGCGTCTTGGATCCGGCAGAGTGATGAGCCTGTTGCGCACCGCTAGTTCGAATAGTCTCCTCGTCTTATCCGGGGGAACGAGTAAGGACGTCTCAACTTTTCTCCAAGGGATCTTGGTTTATTATTTTAGTGAGCAACCGATTTCGGGTCACTCAGTTGTTGTTGAGTGTTGGCGACGAAGGTCGCTTTCCCTTTGCCTTTTTCATTCCGGAGATCTATCCTTGAAGAGGATGGCCTATGGCCCATCTGATCCGTTTGGGCCAGCTTGTCAATCAAGGCCTGGAAGGTAGTCGACTTGAAGAACATCATAAATTGAGATATAGTTGCCTGAGGGTCGAGGGTCCCCATGAACATGCCCACAGCAGGAGCTTATTCTATACACTGTTCACACTTTGACCGTAGATTACGCCATCGAATTGCGTATTGAACCCAGGTCTCTCCCGGATTCACTCTGGCGTTGATTAATGACGTGATCGGGGTATGCTCGCTAGCGCTTGCGGACCTTTGTGTAAATAGTAGCTCCATTTCTGTAAATTTCTTGATGGAATCATTTGGAAGCTCCGAATACCATTCAAATGCTGTCTCCGACAAGCTGCCAACAAACTGGCAAAACAATAGTTTGTCATTGCCCCCGGATTACCGCACAAACCTCTAATTTGAGCAACGTGTTGGTTCGGATTGCCCGTCCCCTTATACACATGGAATTTGGGGATCGTATATCCTGGCGGGTACTTAATTTGGTCGTACCACGTCCAGAGGGGGAACTGCCCCCAGCTTTCCTTACTCGGCGCCAGTGGCGACGACGAGCATGGCCTGCAGATGGGAATGGTTCAGTTATGGTAGTGGCTTCGTCATGCCCCTTGCTTTGATGAGAGGCTGCTGTTGGTGCCAACCTGTCGAAAACTGACATCTGTTGAGAGGTGACGTCTAACCTGTCGAAGCCTGACTTTCAAATAGGGGAAGAACTTATAACGACCTCACCTGTAGCAGGAATTGGAATGGCCAGTCTTGCGAAGACCGATCCCTTAGCAGGAGAAGCCCTTTTGACGACTTCATCTACCGAAACTGGAATGGCTATCCGCTTTGGGATAACCCCTTCAGGTATCGCGGGTCTCTTTACGGGCCCAGTGGAGTTTTGGATCAGCCTATCGAAGACTGAGGCGGCAGACTTGGATGACCCGTTGAGTGGGGCCGTGGTAGTTGCAAGCCGATCGAAGACCGACTTCTTTGGAGCCTCCTGTGATGGCATTGAAGTATAGAAGCTCATTGGCGGGAGCATGGTCCTGAAGAACAGTCCAGTGGTGGCATGAGTCACCTGTTCCACTGGCATTGCGAAGATGGAGGCCGCTTGGGGCCCATAAGTTACTCCTCCAGCATGGATGGAGTGGGAGTTGTTGTTGCAATTGGTGCAGTTGGAAACCATCGATGTCATCTTCTCTTCTGCATAGGAGCAAGACGCCAAATCTTAGTACCTCGAATCCAGGGGCAACCATATTAAACCGCGATTCATTCGCGAACACGACAAATGAAGTGTGGAGTGGAAAGAGGAAAAGGTCTCACCAGGGGTGCCACAATCTGTTTACCGCCGAAAACCGGGAAGACAAACATCTTGCCTGAATTTGGGGGCAGATGCTATTTGGTTTTATCCGTCCACCTTTCCGAAAATGCAAGTTGATTTATGGCTCCATGTATCGAAGGTTTGGACGGATGCGGCCGTTGTAGCAGACTTCGTCAGATTCCCCCTCGTTGTGAGGGGTTTTTTTTTATTGTGGGGACGCTCTTCCTTACAAGCGCAAGCCCCGGCAATTAATTACGTTACCGCATAGCGATAACCACTTTCTCCTGCTCCAGAAGGTCACTTCTTTTCATGTGTATTTTTTTATTTTTGGTTGCCCGTGAATTGTATACGGAGACTAATTTGTGTTGTCGCCCGTAGGGCATGGATTAGTCCAAATCCGTATTTTCTTAGATTTGGGTTTAGTTTGATTTAAGGATCGTTAACCTTGTTTGAGATTAAGATCGACTTAAATATTTGTTAAGAATACGTTAATCCAATATTGGACTAAGATCTACTTAACGGGGGTTCAGGATCATTTTTAATCCAAAGAAAGAGCATTTGGGCTCTATCGTTTTAGTTTAAGGACGTTGCGGTCCATAGCTAGTTTAAAGATATTACGGTCCACAGCTAGTTTAAGGACATTACGGTCCATATTGGGAAGTGTCCGTCCATTTGAGAGTATACTAAAGAGTTGTTGGTTATCGGGACCCACCACCTCTCTGAAAACGCTGAATAATTACAACGATATTCATCAGAGATGTGAGGAGATGTACCCTTGAACCGATGTCCGTTGGAAGATCAATGGTCATGTTTGGGACTAAGACCAATTTAGAAAAATTGTGAGCACATGGGCTCAGTTGATCTGAATTAGGGACTTTTGGTCAATTTGGACTCAGCCCACTCAGTCTTTGAATAAAGTGTTAAACACTTGTTTGGGCTCGGTCCCTTTTCTGTGCAAACAGTGCTGAGTATTGATATGGGCTCTGACGCTCACCCTCTTTTTTGTTTTTATAGAGTGTTAAACACTCTTTATGGCACCCACGTAAGGGACACATGAGGCGCTTGGCGCTGAGCTCCAACCACTGAGTTATAGGCACTACTTGTTTAGCAGCGCCTACGTGAGGGGCATATGGGGCGCTTGGCGCGGACGCCAACCACTGAGTGCTAAGCACTCTTTATTAAGCAGCTCCCACATGAGAGGCATGTAGGGCACTTGGCGCTGGGCGCCAACCACTGAGTGTTAAGCACTCTTTATTAAGCAGCGTCCACATGAGGGGCACGTGGGGCGCTTGGCGCTGGACGCCAACCACTGAGTGCTAAGCATTCTTTATTAAGCAGCGCCCACGTGAGGGGCACATGGGGCGCTTAGCGTTGAGCGCCAACCACTGAGTGCTAAGCACTCTTTTTTAAGCAGCGCCCACGTGAGGCGCTCGGCGTTATTTCTTTCTTTGTGTATTTTTCTAAAGAGTTCGATTCTTTGTTCTCCCCTGGATCTTCAATCCCCAAGAACAAATTCATCCCCACGAGAATTAAATTCTCATTTGAGGGAGACTTGTCTCATGGATCTCAGATCCAGGGAAAGAACTATGTTCTTTTATGAGGGTTAAGCCCTTAAATATGCAGATGAGATGCTCTAATCTCTATTATCTTTATTTACCTTGAAGAAAGTTCTTCTTCCTTCTTCTCTCTTAAAGCTCTTTTTTTGCTTGCTCTTCTTTTTGAACTTGAAGTTTATGAGGGTTTCTCAGTACAAGACTTTGAAGTCTTGGGGCCTTTATATAGTGGAGGCAAGTTTGTTGATTTAGTTAAAGAAATCTCTCATTGAGAGATCCTTAATTGATTTTGGGATTTTATCCACCGTTGGATCTTTGATCCAAGAACTTCTGTTTTACAGAAGATATTTTTCTTGTTTTTAATAAGATTGGGAAAATATTTTCCATACAGAGCTTATTCTGTAGCTTGGTAATTTTTAATCACCATTGGATCTTTAATCCAACGATGCTCTGTTTTACAGAGCGTAATCTTTCTTGTTCAGAAAGATTGGGGAAAATATTTTCCCCTACAAAGCTTATTCTGTAACTTGGTGATTTTCTTTTTTAATCACCATTGGATTTTTAATCCAACGGTGCTCTATTTTACAGAGAGGAATCTTTCTTGTTCAGGAAGATTTGAGGAATATTTCCTCAATCAGAATTTAATTCTGTATTTTGATAATTTATCATCTCCGTGGTCCAACGGCAGAGAACTTTTAGTTCTGGCGCCGGCGCCAGAGTTTTTAACTCTTGGCGCTGGCGCCCTCGTGCGGGGCATGTGAGGCGCTGCCTTAGAGTTTTTAACTCTTGGCGCTGGCGCCCTCGTGCAAGGCACGTGAGGCGCTTCTTCAGAGTTTTTAACTCTTGGCGCTGGCGCCCTTGTGCAAGGCACATGAGGTGCTACCTCTTTTCAAATTTTGAACAGAGCCTTGCTCTTCTATTATTAGGGGGAAACATGCATGAAGCTCTATGGGCTTATCGAACCACGTTCAAAACGACCACAAATACAACTCCATTCGTGTTGGTATTCGGCACTAAAGCGGTACTTCCCTTGGAGATAGAACTACCCTCTCTACGAGTGGCAATTCGATATGAGTTGACGGATGAAGAAAATGCCCATCTTCGGCTTGAGGAGCTCGATGCCCTCGATAAAACTCGTCTTACAGCACAGCAAAACCTAGAAGCTTACAAAGTAAGGATGACGCGCTCATATGAAAAACTAACCAGACCGATAACATTCCACCAAGGCGAACTCGTGTTAGTCGTAAAAAGACCTATGATCCCCAACCGTGCAAAGCGGGGGAAATTCGAACCGAACTACGAGGGTCCATACATCATAGACAAGATCTACCAAGGTGGGGCTTACTTGCTCATGGATATGCATGGCGAAAGACCCTTCCGGCCAATAAAAGACCGGTTCCTTAAGAAATACTACGCCTGAAAAGTCACAACTCAGGTTAATGATAGATGACGACGCTCGTGTCCGCTCGCTATTTTCCTGAGTCAAGACTCTATAAGTAGTATCCGGCAAAACTTCACCTCGAAGCTGGCCATGGACCGAGATGTCTCTAAACTAACAACGGACCGAGATATCCATAAACTAACAATGGACCGTAATGTCCTTCAACTAAATATGCCGCCTCAAACACTGCGATAGTGGAATTCAAGTCCACATGTCCCAGCGGCGAGGACTGCAATTCAAGTCCCACTGGCCGCGCAGCTGCCCTGGTGACGAAGTCCTCCATAAGTTCCATTGGCGAACAGAGGGGTAATAATAATATAAAAAAACGGTACGTCCCCAAGCGAAATGGGCACGGATGAAAACCCGAAAAGGCGCCGTGAGTAAAAACAGCAGGGCTACCGGTGAGCTTGTGAAAACCTGAAAGGGCGCAATCTCGTGGTAAAAAAAACGGTACGTCCACAAGCGAAATGGGCACGGATGAAAACCTGAAAGGGCGTCGTGAGTAAAAACAGCAGGGCTACCGGTGAGCTTGTGAAAACCTGATAGGGCGCAATCTCAAAAAATTTCACTTACGAGATCCTCTCGACTCGTAAGGAGAACTCCCCCCGTGAGACCCTCACGGCTCATAGGATTCAAAGTCTTAAGTTACAGAGATCCAAACCTGTCCTTAAGCCGCCATACTCCCTAAGTTGCCCTACAGGCGGTACAATGCTGGCCCTTGTATACAATCTATGGACACAAATAAACGTTCCTCCACCAAGTTCCACCAATCATGATGAATGTCCTCATATGGTGAACGGCACTTGTAAGTCCTCTCGACTTATAAGGAGAAAATATTCTTATGAGATCCTTACGATTTATAAGAGGAAATACCACTTAGAAGTCCTCACGACTTCTAAGGAGAACATAGAAGAACATACACCTACGAGATCCTCACGACTCGTAGGGAGAAATAAGTTTATGAGACCCTTACGGCTCATAAAGTCGAAAAGTCAGGATCCTAACCCTGTCTATTAAGCCACCTTTGTTCAAATCTGCAAAGGCAAATGATGATTCGCTCCTGGCAATATTCTAGTCGTAGCGCTGCTGATGCCTAAATTGGTATCAAATTCTAAGTCCTTTCAAGGCAGATGATGATTCGCTCCAGGCAATATTCCAGTCGCAGCGATGTTAGTGCCTGAACAGGTGTCAATTTTCAAGTCCTTTCACGGCAAATGATGATTCGCTCCTGGCAATATTCCAATCGCAGCGGTGCTGATGCCAAGATTGGGATCAGATCTCAAGTTCCATACTCGCAACAAAAATCAGCGAGCAAAAAAAACGCATATGAAATAGCCGAAATGTTTAGGCAACTCGTAATAAAAATCAGCGAGCAAAATATATGCATATAAAATCAGCTGAAATGTTTGGGCAACTCGCAATAAAAAGCAGCAAGTAAAAAGAAAAAATAACCGAAATGTTTGGGCAACTCGTAATAAAAAGCAGCGAGTAAAAAGAAAAAACAACCGAAATGATTGGGCACCGCGATAAAACAGCCAAAATGATTGGGCAATCACGACATTCGCGATATAAAAAGCTGAAATGATAAAGCATCGCGGAAAGAAATAAAATAAAATGAAACTTTTGCCCTACAGGTGAGTCCGCATCAACCCCTGTATACAATCCATGGGCATAAATGAAAAGGGAACCATATTTTCCCACCAGACTCCTTCAAAGGGAGAGCCAAATCTCAACGATTCACAAACAGTATAGAGATCAACAACGGCGTTTCTTCTCACTCCAAAAGGATGCAGACGCGACATCAACAAAACGGAGCCATGGCAAAGTCCATAATTCCAAATCTCGACGGTTCACAGATAGCCTAGAAATCAACAACGGCGTTCCTTCTCACTCCAGCAGGATGCAGACGTGACGTCAACAACCGACCCTTCGAAGCCATGGCAAAGTCCCTAGTTCCAAGCCTCGACGGTTCACCAAGAACCTTGAGACTACCTCGGAGCCAAAGCAAAGTCCCTAGTTCCAAATCTCGATGGTTCACAGACAGCCTAGAGATCAACAACAGCGTTTCTTCTCACTCCAGCAGGATGCAGACGCAACGTCAACAACCGACCCCAGGGTCAAAATAACGGAGCCATGGCAAAGTCCCTAGTTCCAAGTCTCGACGGTTCACCAACAACCAAGAGACTACCTCGGAGCCATGACAAAGTCCCTAGTTCCAAGCTTCGACGGTTCACAGACAACCTCGACATTCATCTCGTTACAGCAGATGCAATGCCAGCAAATAAAGAAAAGAAAAATCCCTAGCTTCAAGGTCTTGACGGCAACTCAAATAAAACCTGAAAGACTATCGGAAATCATCTCACACCAGCGCGGAGTGGTTATGACTCATCGGGGCTCCCAAACTGAGCCTAACCTCAAGTAAAAAGCGGCATGGAAAATTCCTAACACTTGCTCTTTCGACGGTAATATGACCTGGGAGATTACTTGAAGACATATTGTCCTACCCCCGAAGGGATCAGAGACACGACAGTCTCGGTACTACTCGAACAGCAAGATTGCATATCGAGGAATGCATCAGCCAACGCGACGATACGACGGATAAAACTCTAGTACCACAGACCCTAATGGACCTCTCTCATAAAGAGCAGGGGTTAACTGTGACGTTAAGATAGGTTTGCCTACAAGCCCAAGGGAGGTAAACTAAACAAGCTCCGAAATGAGTTCATAAACTAGAGACTTCGGGATGAGTGAATAAACTACAAGCTCCGAGATGAGCTCATAAAGTACAAGCTCTGAAATGAGCTTATAAACTACAAGCTCTGCAATGAGTATATAAACTACTTTATACCGAGTCAAGACAGCACAAGGAAGGAAAGCGCTAATAAGAAATGAAATATGTCTTTTATTCATGAATCAAAATGAATACAAGATACTCTTATTAGTAAAGGAATACAAAAAAGAGAAGGAGAATATACAGCGATAAAAAAAATGTGTTTAAGCCGGTGGACGATGCAATAGGCTAGTAAGTTCGTCATTCCTTCACTGGATATCGGCTTCAAGCTCCGTTAGTGCAGCAAGACGGGTCCCTGCCTGAGTCTGTTGAGTCTGGTATGAGGCAAACCGACTCTCAAGTTCCCTTTCGGTGACTTTATAGGCTTCGACCATCTCACGGGTGAAAATAACGGCTTTGTCAAGAGCTACCACCTCTGTAATGGCTTCTTGAAGCACTCGCCAAATTATGTACGCATGGGTGGTCTTGGCGGTAAGCTGAGCCTGAAGCTCCCCTAAAGCGTTTGAAGCTAACTCTCTCTCCGAAAACTTCCGGTTGAACCTCTTCTTACATGACTGTAAATTGGCTACGCATCGGTCGATCCATCGCCGCAGACTCGATTTTACAGTTAAGACGTTGGAGGGAAGGCGGATGCACTCAAGCCTGCGCAGGCAGACCTCCACTCGGCGACAGTACTCAACCCAGACACGCACCAATGCTTCGTCATGATAGGTGGCGAGAATGGACAAGGAAGTGTTGGCTTCGACAGAAAATTCTTCGGCTGTGACAGAGGTACCAGCACGAAGGTCTTCAATGAGAGCCATCAGGGAGTAAATGCTTTGTTTCACCATCCTTTCAGACGCATGCGGGCATAGGGGCCTGGTGGCATGGGGATCCGAGATTCTAACGGGGTTAAGGTTAGTAGAGTTGTTAAGATTTATGAATAGTCAGTGAGATTTACAAAGATGGGATAGTCAAAAACAATGCCAAAAATGAAGCCTTACTTACCCACAGTCATGAAGGGGGGTTTGAAAGATCCCCAGGCCCATCAAGGATCTCAACTTTATCATCGGCCTCCAGAACTGTGGAGCGCGTATTAGCGTCATTATAAAAAATAATAATAAAACAAAAGGGGTTAAATAATGACGACCTTGCCAAGAAGAAAGGACTATACTTTGCGGGGGTATCGCCTGTGGGGCAGCCATATCAAGCAAACGCTGGAAGGTTTTTCTAGAAGATAGATCCATAATGGAAGCTGCCAATTCCCGCAATTTTGAAGGAAGGAAGGGTTCAGATAACAGAGGGATCGTTAAAATGAAATGAAGAAGATTACCTTCGATACTTCGCCCATCTTGAACTAGAGGGATGGCAGCCTCGGCAGCCTCCTCCACACTCTCAGGTACATTATTGGGGATATGTGCCGGCGTAGCAACTTCCAATTGAGAAACAACAGTCGCAACTTCAGGCTCCAATGAGAGGACAGTGGTCTCGGCAATCCTTTCTACGCCCTCCAGGGCGCCACTAGAGAGATCCATTGGATCTATGGCCGGCGAGGTCACCTCTGCTGAAAGTATAGCTACTGAGGGGATGGAAGTCACAGCAAATGTAGTCACTATTACAGGTACTCAAGATATTGTGTCGGGAGAAGTAGATAGATAGGACGGGCTCGATCAGGACCTTTGCTTTATTGCGAGCGCCACTGGGAGCTCCAAGACAGGACTAACGGCTTCAGCAGTCTTTTCTACACCCTTCGGTGCATCACTAGAGATGTCCATGGGATCTGTGGCCGGTGAGGTCACCTCTGCTGGAGGAATAGACACTGAAGGAACAAAAGTTGCCACCAGAAGCTCCACAGCAAGAGTAGCAGCCTTAATAATCTTCTCTACACCCGCCGGTGCATCACGGGAGATATTTGTAGAGTCCACAGTAATGGCCCGATCTGGACTCAAATCCTCTTTCGCTGCAGAAGTCCCTGCAAAGTTTTCACAAAAATGAGAAGACATAAAAGTAATACAGACTATTCGCTAAAAGTAGGACACGAGAAAGACACATACCAATACGCCAAGGAGCTTGAAGTAGGGCTTTTTCGAGACGTTTTCCTTTCTGGCTAAGTACGCTCGCCGAGGTTTAAGCGCAGATGAATGACTACTTGTCTTTAATGCAAGATCGTCTTCGGAGGCAACCGTTATAGGTTGTTTGAGGGCCCGTTCTTCTTCCATTAACAAAGGGCCCATATGTACCCGCCGTAATGATGGATCAACGTCATAGAATATAATAGGAGGGTAGGGCTTTTTCGGGATGCGCACGTTCTCGGTCTCATCTTGTGAGCGCCTCAAAGCCTCAGCCAATTGTGCGGCCTCCTCAACAGATGAGCCAGGATAGATAAGACCGGCGTCCGACTCCTCCATAACTATCGGTTCGTCCTGAATAAACGGCTCGAACTCAAGTAGAGTGTCGAGTAAGCCGGCAACCGATTTCTTCCTCCTTTTGAAACTTGTGCTAACACTAGCGGAAGAACGCTTCCTCCCCCTAGGCACTTTAGCACGACGTTGTCCAACTTCACTTTCAATATCCCCCTTTGGCGACACCGCCGCTGGTGACACTACTGTTGGTGCTTCATTGGAAGCCTTTGCTTGGGCTCTAGTGCGCATTGGCATACCAGTAGTGCGAGGGGTCGATTCTATTTCTGCGGCTTTGGGGATAAGTACCACACCGCTATCCCTCAATGGAGGGCGAACCACTGATCGCGGCCGCAACGGAGCGCTAATGACTTGGGTCGGAGCTGGAACTCTACATTCGAAGAGAACCCGTCTCTCCTAGGCAATGACAGGACCGGCTCGATGGCGATACCAACTCTTAAAAGACCCCACAAACCTTGGAAGATAGTCGGGCTCTGGGATCATGAAGAGGGAACCGGTGTTCAACCGCATAAAATGATGGATGACGTCACGAGTGACTTCCAGAGACAAAGTGGGCTCAACTAAAAACGCCTCGACAGGGACACCCTGGTTATAGCCCAATTGCTGGGCAAAGCAGTGCCGATTATACCGCATAAAGAGAACTGTGTCATTCTGTCGAAACACCAAATAGCCCAGCCTAATCGAGTACAGGTGCATAATCTCTTTGGACTTTAGAGATGGCGCTCCACCCTTTGACAAATCAAATAGTTTCTAAATGGGCCCCGCAGAAGCAGATAGGACTCGGTCACTAAAAACCATCCCGCCTTCATTTGAGTATGGGTTAAGCAACACGCGGAGGGCCCCTAGCTGAGTCAGATCGAGAGCGGAAGCATCCACCAACCTCATAACCCGTGGGAAGGTATAGGAGTTATAAAAATCTGGCCGCCGGTGTGCAGCAAATGCTCCCAATACATGCATCTCGATCCACGACGTGAAGTAGTGGAGGGAGAAATTCACAATATCCACGCCTGGGGTCGAAGTATTAGCCGCAATGCTTAATCCATGATATAGGTGCGACAATCCTGCAACACCAACGGCCAATCGCGCCCTCCAGCTATTCGATGAGCGGGGTAGAAGACGGAGGCTCTCATAAAGCGTCGATGCATCGGTATGGTGAACCAACTGAACCAGAGACTGATGAAGCCAACGAAGAAGGTATCTTCGTCCATGCCGGGAGCCGCAATCGCATCGAAGGAAACGGCCAACGAGGTCGGGATATAGAACTGCGGCAAATCTTCCTCTTTGGCCGGCAGTTTATTCAACCCGAACCCAAAAGGGTCATCAATATTCGTAAACTTTGGAGCCTCTTTGGATAAAGCGTCTCCACGGAGAAAGCAGGCAATGATGGTCTCAAAGGTGACGCCTTGCCCTTCTGACGTCACGAACAGTTTCTCAAAAATACCCAGGGCTTTAATTAGACTTGGGTACTTATGATGAACGGTGTTTTCATTCGTCAGACCATCAAGCATAGCAGGCACGGTCGCGAACACATACTCATCGGAAGGCAGCAACTCTTCATAATGCTCTCCCCTGATCGGCAACCCGGAGATCTCGCGGAACTCTTCCAGTGAAATCGAGACCTCGTGATCCCCTAGCAAGAAGGTGTCGGTGGGAAGATTCCATTGGTTCAAAAAAGCATTAATCCACCAGACGTGAGGGGCCTGGTAATGAAATAGAGATGCGTACACTGCTTGATACAGCCCAACCTTCTGTAACCGTGGACGGTGGACGGAAAGAACGTATCGAGCTCAGAGAAGGTAGCCTATTGGGTGGCGGGGGATAAGGCCTATCTTATAAACTTGCCCTTAGGGTCGGGCTTCACCCTAATATATCCGGCGCCCCAGAATATCTATAGCCGGCAGGGGCTGGTTGGGTATCCCGATTGTTGACGGCTCAAGCCGGCCTGTAGGAGTCTAGTTGGTCGCCTCCACCGCATAAGCGGTCTGTGGGCGTTCCATCGGCGATATTGGGCGAAGGGGCTATGTTGGCACCTCACAACTAAAACTACAGCGGCCCCGGATGATATGACCATACCAAACCCCCCATAAGAGTAGAATCGTACAGTCCCTGTCATGTGCCCTGATCATTGCCATAGCTTCCTCGTCCGATGGCGATTGCGGAAAAGCGGCGTCTGAGCGAGTATAAGAAAAGTAGGGAAGTGAAGCCATTGTTCCTGAAATAAGGGAAAGAAAAACCATTAATAAAACATATATATATAATAACAGAAGAAAACGACAGAATGTTTGTTCCATGGGACCACTGACTGCAAAACCAATGGACCCTACAAAATCAATATGGCGGCTCACCAATGATGAGATAAGATAATCATTGTAAGAATCAAAAAGAATTCTCATTAAATGGACATTGGAATTTAAACAACTCTTAACATCCTCAAAAAAAATTAGGTCTGTTAAAGTACCCGACGAATTAAAATCTGCAAAAAAATGAAGATATGCCCAAGAATTCAGAGCTAAGCTCTGTAATGAGGAATCAAATTCCTTTTAAACAATGGAATTAAATTCCAATGATCTTAAAGATCGGTGACAGGGTAAAACCCTAAGAGGAGGATCAACAATCCCCATTGATTCAAGATCTTAGAATCTACAAAAAAAATGTGTGCTTTGGATCTTTAAGAAACCAATTTAAGAAGACAGCAAAGCTCTGTCCCTGGATTTAAAATCCACAACAAAAAAAAGGGGGCAAAAGAGGCGGGGGTCCTGTTCATGATCCTTACCAAAGAAAAGTTTTAACAGAATTTAACTCTGAGATCTCGGCAGATAGAGAACTAAGCTCTGAAGAAGAGAATTAAATTCTCGAGAAAAGAAGCAAGGAAGAAGATGAAAGAACGGTGGGCTTCTCAGAGGCAAATACCCCTGCATTTATAAGATATGATGGAAAGCGATTCATCTTCCCATTCCCCTAGGCAGTCCAATGGCTGTGAGGGCAGACAGCGCTGCACTCATGTACGAGCCTGAGAACAACGCTGGGGGGAATTTGTTCCCTTATAAAAAAAGGGATGAGGGAAAGTTCCCCACTAAAAGAGCCCCCACGTGTTTAACACGTGAGTGCCTATATGCAATGCATATAGGCACTGCAATTAAAACAATTGCAAGGCTAAAACAGCCCCACGTGTTTAACGCGTGAGTGCCTATATGCAACACATATAGGCACTGCAATTAAAAAAATTGCAAGGCTAAAACAGCCCCACGTGTTTAACACATGAGTGCCTATATGCAATGCAAATAGGCACTGTAATTAAAACAATTGCAAGGCGAAAACAACCCCACATGTTTAACACGTGAGTGCCTATATGCAACGCATATAGACACTGCAATTAAAACAATTACTAGGCTAAAACAACCCCACGTGTTTAACACGTGAGTGCCTATATGCAACGCATATAGGCACTGCAATTAAAACAATTGCAAAACTAAAACAGCCCCATGTGTTTAACACGTGAGTGCCTATATGCAACGCATATAGGCACTGCAATTAAAACGATTACTAGGCTAAAACAGCCCCACGTGTTTAACACATGAGTGTCTATATGCAACGCATATAGGCACTGCAATTAAAACGATTACTAGGCTAAAACTGCAATTAAAACAATTGCAAGGCTAAAACAGCCCCACGTGTTTAACACGTGAGTGCCTATATGCAACGCATATAGGCACTGCAATTAAAACAATTGCAAAGCCAAAAGAGCTCCACGTGTTTAATACGTGAGTGCCTATATGCAACATATATAGGCACTGCAATTAAAACAATTGCTAGGCTACAAGAGCCCCACGTGTTAAACACGTGAGGGCACTTCCCTACGTAGAATTAAATTCTACTCAATAAGGAACCATTGGATCAAAGATCCATTGATGATTAAATATAAAATTAAATTCTATTGAACTTTTAAATAAGAAATGATATTAGCCTAGTAATCGTTTTAAACAAAAAAGGATCGTGCTCCGGTAAACCAAGCACCCTTGGATTAAAAATCCAACGGTGATTAAAAATCACCAATCTACAGAATAAATTCTGCATACGAAAATATCTTCCTAATCTTGTTTAAGAAACAAGAAAATATGTTCTGTAAGACAGGAACCCTTGGATCAAAAGATCCAACAGTGGGTAAAACCCCCAAAATAAACTAGGGTCTCTCAGTAAGAGATTTCATAAAACTAATTAACAAACTTTTCTCCACTATATAAAGAACCCAAGACTTCAAGGAGGAAAGAAGGAAGGAGGAAAGAAGGAAGGAGGAAAAAAAAGAGAACGGAGAGAGAAACATACAAAAAAAAAGAGAAAGAGAATTCAATTCTCTAAAAGAAGAAGATCCCCTTCTTAAGAACAAAAGACCTAGGTAAGAAAAAAATACAAAGATTATCTTATCTCTTCTTCGCCTCTATAAGGGTATAACCCTTCACACAAGAACTTAGTTCTTCCTCTGGTTGAGGTCTGCAAAAGCAGATCTCCCCACAAGTTGAGAATTTAATTCTCATCGGGGAGATTCTGTTATGCAGATTCAAAACTTAGGGGAAAGAATTAAGTTCAAAGAATTTAATTCTTACAAAGGTATATAGGAATTTAATTTCTCTGATAAAACTAGGGTTTAACCCTGTAAAAAGAATTTAACTCTTATAAAATAAGAGACTTGAAATTCTCTAAACTCAGATCCCAGCATCGTTAATATGAGATCAAGATCTTCATGCATATAGAAGGAAAGACCGGTGATTCATTAATGTTCAACGCTATAACGAAACCTCACGTGTTTCCCACGTGAGCATCTCTGATGAACAAAGAATGGCTGAGACCGAGTCACGTGTTTCACACGCGAGCATTTAAAAAGAACAAGAAGTGTCTCCTAGGGCAGTACATGTTTTCCACGCGACCCCCAATCAAGTGCTTAGCACTTATATGAAAAAGGGAATTGATCCAAAAACAGCGCTCACATTTTGAAGAAACCTCACGTGTTCACACGTGGGCACCACAAGGTCCAAGTGCTCAGCACTTATAAAAGAAAGAGAAATAAAATCCAGAGAACAGTTCCCATTTCAGATGCCTCACGTGCCACACGTGAGTGCCACAAGAATTCAGTGTTTGACACTGCTTTAAAACCTCACGTGGGAACACATGAGTGTTGAACGTATACTAGTGCTTAACACTTTGGGAAGTCAACTCTAGCCTCAAATTGGCTAAGTCTTCTTGAGATTAAAACATCTTTGACCTCCAATCAATCGAACTCCCCGTGCTCATATTTTCCTAAACTGATCCTAGTCCCAAACACGACTAATGATCTTTCGACGGATATTCATCCCATATCTTCTCTCAATCTGGAAATTGGTAAACCCCTCGTAAATGAGGAGGAATCTGACGAAGTCCGCTACAATGGCCGCATCCGTCCAAACCTCCAATATACGGTACCATAAATCAACTTGGTATCTTCGGAGAGGTGGACGGATAAATCCAAATATCATCTTCCCCCAAATTCAGGCAAGACGACCTACGCGGTTCCGTCTCTATTTTCGGCAGTAAACAATCACATGTTAAGATAAAGACCAACCAAATAGTATACTATCATATCGAGCAAGATTGTCCTGTACATACATATCCCTAGCATCCTATACAATGAAGGCATATAGAGCATACATATCCAACAGTTCCGGCTCATGCTGTGGCTCTAGTTCCAGCTCATGTTGTGACTCTAGCGATGGCGACAAATGTGGAAGTATATGATATGAACTGAATATACCACCGATATATGAGTCTACGGTAGAAAATAAAGCCTTACTATCTGGACCAATATTAGTCGGATATGGATCTTATATCATTGATTGTATATGATGCAACCCACGAGCCTGTCGTTACATAAAAAATAATATGTAATTATAGATCTATACCGTTAGATGTTAAAAACTAATTTAATTTTAAAAAAAATTAACTTACCATTTCTCGTTCCACGTGGCCTTTAGGCTTGTACTGCTGGAAATTCGGAAAGTCGGTAGGAGGAGCAGAAAGATATCTTACGGTGACACGCTTACAGCTTTGCAGATATGTTTCTGTAGAGCTTGTGGGTGTTTGGTCAGCTATTTGCTGTAAGGCAATATTATGAAGCCTATCTTCTTATCTCAGCAAATATTGATGATGATACTCTCTCCAATCACGTTCCGCCTTACCTCTTCGCATGTCTCCCTTTATTGTCATAGGCGCAGGCGGCGGACCAGGAATATATTGCAATCTACCAAACTGTTACAACACCCGGTCCGATAAGTGCATGATCATGATATTAATGCACAGTAGTAGGTGTAGGTATCGAGCCCGCCAAACCGGCTCTCCTTCGATGCAGATGCCGGGTAATCCTTGGAGACGATTTACTCGGTAAGGCGTCCACGCGAACTGCGCAAATAATATAGTACAAAATTTTTAAATATTATCAATTAAAAATTTCAAAAAAAATTAATCACCTAATTAATAGTTACCTGAGTTGTTTCCATTCGATCCAACTAATCTCTATAATACTTAAGTATTCGACGAGGAGCTTTATATGATTTCTTGCCACTCCACCAATAGCTGAGAGGCTTTTCAGGGACATCCTCGCCAGAAATACGAATATGATCTGGTCTTCCAATATACATGTGCTCCCATGACCAAATATATATATATATATATATATATATATAAAGTGTCATAATATCCTAAATAACCAATATTATAATTTTTCAAATATTTAGTTCAAAATTATTATGTACCTGAAGTAATGTAATGCAACCATAAATTTTATTTTTCGTAGGAACACATGCCTTATCTAGTTCCTTATAAAGATATGCCAGGACTCTTACTCCCCAAGCATACTGGCCACACATATCAAAATCCCTAAGAAACTCAAGGTATAAAACATGGACATGCATTGCCGACTGGTCCGACATCAATCAAGAACCGATCATGTACAAAATATAGGTACGTGCATGTCTATCCAAGACATTATCAGTAGTTTCATCAAGGATATTAGTAAATATATGTTTGAACCAGCTTCAACTAATCTTATACCCCTTAATAGACCCTCCTGATACCTGAATTTTACAATTAATCGTTAATTAATATCACTGTAATATACTTCAACTTTTAATTTAAAGAAACTACGAATTGTACCTGTCCGAGAGTAGACTCAATATACGTATCCTAATATGGGTGCTCGGTTTTCGGACCCACAATTGTACCTCCAACAAATCCAAGTCCATTCATCCATAAACCAAGTAAAAAGGCAATATCCTAGAATGTGATAGTGGCGTCACCCGATCTAAGATGAAAAGTATGAGTCTCTCTTATCCAACGCTCAGTAAGAGAAATAACGAGACTGTGGTCGAGTTGGATATGACGCGGTAATGCAGTTTCAAAAAAATCGGCTCTTCAAATCCGCTCGATAATACGATAATCAGAAACTTGCCATTTGTCAGAACTATGACTGACGACTGTAAAATTATCTCCACCCTATAAAATTTATTCATATTATTTTCAACTATTTGAATTAAAATATATGGGCCAATATTTGAAACAATTTAATAAGTTTCGAATCTTTCCTCCCCGTGTAATATACTGAAAGATCTACGCTCGTTTTGATTTACGAGGAGTGATTTGTCAAATGGTTGATTCTCCATTGTATTTTTTTTCAAACTCAAATAATTGAAAGATTGGAAAAGTCGATGGGTATAGAATGGAGTTCAGACAGAAAAGGGATAAGCGAGAGCAGAGGGAAGAAGGGGGTTTTTAAAGAGAAAAAAGGAAGTTTGCATTAATTGAGGGTGTGTTCCAAGAACCCGCCCTTACCTTTTTAAAGGAGATGGAATCTCGTTTAAAAATAAGATGACCCTTGGATTTGTCACGCCCCCGACCTCTCATTTTTTAAGGAGATGGAATCTCCTTTAAAAAGGAGATGGGCCCCTTTTTAAAGGGGATTTGTCAATTTGTAACATCTCCTTTTTAAAGCAGATGGAATCTCCTTTAAAAAGTAGAGGGCCAAGGGATTTGTCAATATATGACAGATTGATGGCTTTTAGAAGGGGATGGTGGGTTCTAAGAACCCGCCCTCTCATTTAAAAAGGAGAGGGCGGGTTCTTGAAACAAGCGCTCCTCACAATAAAAGATTGTTAAAATCTAATTTCAATAATTTCTATAATTGATGGGCTGCCCAATAATTAGCTACACCTTAACTCGTAACCTCTTTTACTTAACCCAAGACAAACCCGTGACCCCTGTCTCTCAAAATAAGGCAATCCCATGACGCGTGACCCCTTTTTGCCAAATCTTTTCCTTGAACCCAAAGCAATCTCGTGACTCTTTATCTCAAGACCCGTGAACACTTTTTCTAAAATCAAACGTGGCCCCTTTTTTGACATGACGGCCAAATACCTACAAAAACCTGCCCTCCTCCCATTTGCTCCCCATTCTACTCCAATTTGCATCTACACCTCCTAAAAAATCTAAAGCTCTCATCTGCACCCCTTCAACGGAACTCAATTTTTCTATCCCTATAGATCTATCTATCAAAATTCTCAATTGACAAACGTATGTAAATTTTATTTACCGTTTATTTAATTTTCAGTGAATAAAATCATTACTTCAATTGTTAACATTTTATATTTATTATTGGGTTGATATTGTTTGATGTAGATAATTTCAAGTTCAAGTTTATTTGTTCTATATAAATACGATGGCCAGATTGTGACAAGTGTATAAGGTTCCGAGTATATGGGCGGGTGTGCAATGATTATGCAATTAGGATTATCAACGACTTACAATGAACTTGAGAATAAAGTGTTTAAAATCACAAAATACAATACCCGTGAAATTAAGATTAAGTTAAGTTGTATATGGCCTCTGTTTTGTGGAAATGCATTGGTTGAAATTATAGATGATACAGCAATATTTTCGATGATAGATTTCGATTTGGCAAACACCCAGTATTCTTTTAAACTTTTAGTTGAGAAGGAACAGTTAGAAGTATCAGATGTCGCTCCAACGAATTATTTTGATGGTAATGCTGGAGGTAGTTCCTGGGGATACAGTCCAATGGTTAACGATGATATTTTTAGTCTCAATGAATATGACTATACACAAGATTATTCATACCTTCAAACTCAAGGATAAACATTTTATAATTAATTTATTTTATAATACCAAAATGCTAATACATTTTATATATTAAATATAGATTTTCTCAAGCGACTGCTGCAGTTGCATGCACACCTGAAGAACAAGAAGAATTACCATATACAACATTCCATGGATAAATCAATATGAAACAAGTAGTGATTATGTTTATTTTCTTTGTAATACGAAAATATTAACAAAATTGTATATACTAAATGAAGATTTTCCTAAACCCCTGCATGTCAAACTTTTCCTTCTGCATCATTCCAACATGATCCAAGTAGTGCATCCCAAGCATGTCCGTCCACATCATTCCGGTCTTTTCAACCCAAACCATCTACATTATACCGACCTCAACTATCGTATATTGCACCCGAGTCTTATGTTGCTATGGGTGCCAATAATATGGGTGACAATGATATGGGTGAAACTGATAATGATGATGCTGATGAAGATCATCAAGGGGAGGATGCGTGGATTATGTTGCTGGATTGAATGAAGTGGTGTTGATTGATGACATGACTGCGAATAATGATTTTGTCGAACTAGAAGATCCCGGCCTCGATCTGTTGGAAGATGATAGTTGGGTAGACTCAGCTGTGGCAGAAGTAAATGATGAGCCTTATTTGGAAGCAAGTATAGCAGGCGAAAATTGCGTCACTGTTGGAGATATGTTTCCGGAAAAAGGAGATCTTATTTGTAAACTGAAGTCGTGGGCTATTGAAAAAAATGTTACATTTAAAACCGAAGAGTCAAATAAGACGTACTATACCGTAATATGTATGAAAGCTCCTAAATGTAAGTGGAGATTGCATGCATGTTGCTCCAAAAGAGCTAAAACTTGGAAAGTCGCGAAATACAATCGGGCACACACTTGTATCAATTCGATTATGTTAAAACATCACAGGAATTGCACTTCATCATACATTTTCTCACTTATTATGCCACTTATCTATATAGATGTAGCGATGACTCCTCGAGAGATACGGCTCTATATAAGTGGAGAGCATAAAATTCAGATTTCGTATGTGAAGGCATGGGATGCTCGTAGAAAAGTTTTATGCAAGATATTTGGGGATTAGGAAAGCTCATACAACTCGCTAGTCCCTTTTATGGAAGCCATGAAAGCATCAAATTCGGGATCCGTATACCAATTAAAAAACCACAGAAACAGATGTCGATAGTTGTGTCAAGTTTCAAAGAATTTTCTGGTGTTTTGCTCCTTGCGCGGCTGGTTTCACACACTGTCGGCTGGTATTGTGCGTGGATGGGACGTATCTGTATGGTAAGTATAGAGATTGCATGTTAATTTCTACATGTGTTGATTCTAATATCGGTATATTTCCGTAGGGATTTTCTATTGTCGAGAGTGAAAATATATCATCTTGGTTATGGTTTTTTCGTCAACTCAAAAATATCCCATCTGTTATTAATAAAACAGATTTATGCATCATATTTGATAGATATCTTGGAATACTAGCTGCTATGAGAGTTGTATTTCCGACGACACCGCATAGGTTTTACCTACGGCACTTCAAACAGAAGTTTGATAGGAAATTTAAAAATTCAGATCTACATATGCTTATGTAAAAAGCCGGTGAAGCGTCTGACCCAAATGTTCATGACATGTACATGGCGAAAATTGAAGATATGAGTCAAGCATCGAAAGCATGGCTGGATGAGTATCCAGCACGCATGTGGACACAAAGCACATGATAGTAGATGCTACTAATGACCACTAATATGTCTGAAATCTTAAACGGGGTCTTTAAGGGTGTTAGAGGCTTACCAATACAGGGGTTGATTGTTTGAACTTTTTTCAGAGTGAATACTTACTTTGTGCAAAGAAAGGGAAAGTCTTTGACGATGGAGACTTCACTCACCGCGTATTATGAAGATATATTTCGGAAAAGAGAGCGCATATCATAATACTACAGATCTGAAAGGTTTGACACAGCGGAGTTTCAAGTTACGGGGAGCAATGGGAATCAATATACCGTAAATTTTAGAGATGAAGGGGTCTCTTCATGCACATACAGTGTTTTTCCGCAACAACATTTACTGTGTGCCTACGCAATTGCTGTTGCGTGCAGCATGCATAATTCATATTACAATTTTGCTTCACGTTACTATACGGTTTCCAGTTATCAAGACGCATACGATCCAAAATTTCTATTTATGCCAGACAATCGCTATTGGCACTATTATACTGGGAACAGACAAATACCAACGATATTACCCTCGGACAAAAATATAAGACCCAAAAGACTTAAGGTGAGTCGAAATCGAATGATAATGGATGCCGATCCTCAGCAAAGGCACGACAGATGTAGCTTATGTAAACAACCAGGTCATTATAAGACTAGATGTGCAGGACAGTCATCAGGGACGCGGCCTTCAAGGTCGTGAGGAAGAAGCAACGGAAGGAAAATCAATTATCATTTATAAGGAAACTTGTACAATTTTAATTTTAGTATGATCTTTTTGTATTATTCGTCAGAGGCTAATTTACCGTAAACTACCGTTAAAATTGCAATATGTAAATTGGGTAGCGAATAATAACACTTGAATTTATTCATTTTCAACAGAAATAGCTTTTGCGGCATACTGATTTTCTACCACGGTGCTATAATAACATTAAAAAAGTAGATGCCACACAGTCCGTGATATTGGATTGGATGCAGTTCTGAGAGGAGTAAAAGATTGTGTCCCTACATGGGCCTGTTTCCTCTCTTGAGCTTCCACGGCATACTATAATGCCCTCTCCAATGAGTGTCGTGGGTTTAGATTGGCAATGGGATGGACTTCAAGTATTAAGAAATTACGTTAGTAACCGCTTAAAAACTTCGAGTCATTCCACCCTCATATCTTTCACTCTTTAGTAACCACTTAGAAACTTCATTGCAGTTGCAGTTGTATTCTTCGTATCTTCTCTAATTCTTCCATGAGGAGACAGAACTTGAAATCCAAACTTATGTGCCTTGCTTTCGTTACTGAAATTTTACTCATTCATATTTATAGTATGATCCAGGTATTGGATTTCTTCTATATAAACAGTATCAACCCTTATCTGTTGATCTTATCCTCACATTTGTTGATCTTATGTAAACAGCAACAACCTTTATCTATCAATCTTATCTAATATTTGCTCGAAGGCGGATTTTTGGAACCGCCCTCTCTGGCATACGCTGAAGGACGGGTTCTTGGAAACCGCAAATTAGGTATTTCGGGTCCACCTAAATAATAAATTTTTTTTTGAATTATTTTTTAATTTAATAATATTTTTTATTAATTTTGAATTTTTTTATTTTTAAATTTTAATTTTTTAAATTGTTTAAAAAGGCTGGTTTTGAGAACCAGCCCTCCCTTGAGAGGAGGGGGCCCTCCCACTGGGGGAACCCGCCCTCCACTGGGGCCACTGGGGTTGGGGTGGGGTGGGATAGGGCTGGGGTAGGGTGGGGTCAGGACGGGTTCACATGCCCTCCACTTTTTAGTGGTGGCAGCCGGTTCTCGGAACCCGCCCTTCTTTGATTAAGGGGACAGTTGTCTTGGGGCCACGTCTACGTGGTCCCAAACCGTCATATTCTCATAATTAAATTTTAAATTACCCTATTTTACTAATTTTAATCCTTAACCATTCTATTTTGATTAAAAAAAAATCAGTTAAATATTAGTGCACTTTATAAAAGTAAAAAAGGGAAAAGGGAAAAGGGATAAAAAAAATCATTGGAGTTTAAGTATTCATCCTCAATTATTACTTTTTTTCCTTCCTCAAAGCCAAAACAATGGCTACATGCTGCTGCATCCCATTAAACTCCTCTCACAAACCTCCTTTATCTTCAACAACATCCAATCAATTTCTTGGATACCCAATTCTCCAATCTCTTCAAATCATCAAAAAATTCAGAAGCAAAGCCTTGAAAGCAACAAGAGCAAGTAGAATTAGATGTGGGATTTTGCCTGTAGACCCATGGGCACCCAGCATTGATTCCCAAAGCATAGCCTCTCAGCTCTTTGCTGCCTCCCTCTTCCCTTATTTGGGTTTCTTGTATTACATCACAAAGTCCAAAACTGCACCCAAGCTCACCCTCTTTGGATTCTACTTCTTGCTTGCTTTTGTTGGGGCAACAAGTGAGGTTCTTTTAATTTCTGTACCATTTTTATGTTGTGTATCAACTGTTTGATGGAATGCCAGCACACCTTTTGCTATTTGTTTAGTCATGTTCCTCTTGGTTCATGTTTTGTGGAAAAATTCTTCTATACACGGATGCATGTATCTACCCATGACAGAGAAAGAAATAAATGTATAGACCAAACGGTGCTAGAAAAATCCCATCTCCTTCGCTCTCACAAAAAGAAATTATTTTGGTTGTTGTTTGTTAAGGAATCATTGCTGGCTGCGTAACGTTTAGATTTTTTGATGATATTAACATTTTCTAGTTATCGAATATTATCCCTTTAGTTGTTTACAGGTAGCCTAGAAAATCACAAGTCCAAGCCCAAGTTCTAAAGTTCTTTTTGAAGTAGTCTAGAAATTCTAGAGATAGTCTAGAAATTGAGTTGGAACGTGATGATACCCGCAAATGGGAATTCCCCAGATCGCGACACGTAACAGATGACGTGTCAACCGCTTAAGCCCGCTAGATTCCTGGAGGCTGCAGAGTTGGAGTAAGTACGATGCATTGGTGGCATTCTTCGGCACCTCGTCTCCGAGATTGTATTCGACTTTTTGGAGACCTCCCCGGAGTACTTTCCCAGTTCGTCTAGCAATCAGCCAACAACTCGCCTCCGAGCTATCCTACAGCTGAGCGTTCTCAGCCTCCTCACTCGTTTCCGAGCTGTCACCAAGCTGAGCTTTCTCAGCCTCATTTCTCGTCTCCGAACTGTCACCGAGCCGAGCTTCCTCAGCTTCCCCATCCAGCTGAGAGCATAGAGCAAGGGCGTCCCCGAAATGGCTCCGTGTATCTCGTCACGGCGAGATCTCCGCTGCTTTACGTCCCGCACTTCACGCTAGTGTATCTCACCGTTAATGGGCCTACCTCGCCATTAATGGGTGTATCCCGCCATCAACGCTAACGTGACGCATGGGCGTAACGAATGGTGAGAATCTCGCATCGGTTTGCTCCATGCGACCGCTATATAAACCCCCTCTTCCAGACGACTTAGATAACTCGAACTAAATCCAATATGCCGCTACTCTGCATCATTATTCTTCGATAGTTATTTGATTGTCGGAGGGTCCTACGGTGGTTTCCTACCTCAGGACTTCCCTTACCGGTAACTCGGCGTCAACAAAAACCATTGAGATGCACACGCTCAACCCCCATATCAAATCTCAACCGTTCAGCCCTGCTGGCAACTTGATCGATGGAGAACAATACCTGAGAGAGATTCCGATCTCCATCAGTTGATGCCGTCTGTGAGAAACAGCTTTCCCACCTGAGAAAGTTGATCTTCCGTTTTCGATTCAATGGCCAGCGATAACCGCAACGATCCAAGCACAAGCCGTCCCATCCTCCACAACGGAGGCGGGGGCGGTTCCACTTCACCTCCCAACATCGTCGACGTCTTATATGCGCGGATCGACAGGCTCACAGCGATGGTGGACGCGTTTGCTCGTGTTCAAACGGCCGGCCATATCTGCCGAACCGTCGTCCCTACTCTCCGAAACGACGGTGCACATAGAGCAACAGAGGGACGCATTCAGGCCTTCGACCTCGCTCACGTCCACCTCGATGTCACGGAACACCGGCATGCCGATTCCGGCAGTCACGACCCCTGCACGAGAAATGATTTCATGACTTGTTGGACACTGGACAGTTCGACACCGAGATCTCGGGAGCGACCAGACTATCACTTCAATGCTCGCCGCGCTCTCTCGCCTCTTGAAGAGACGCCGGGCATGTTTCCTCTCTCGAGCTTCCGCGGCATACTATAATGCCCTCTCCAACGAATGTCGTGGGTTTAGATTGGCAATGGGATGGACTTCAAGTATTAAGAAATTACGTTAGTAACCGCTTAGAAACTTTGAGTCATTCCACCCTCATATCTTTCACCCTTTAGTAACCATTTAGAAACTTCATTGCAATTGCAGTTGTATTTTTCGTATCTTCTCTAATTCTTCCACGAGGAGACAGAACTTGAAATCCAAACTTGTGTGCTTTGCTTTCGTTACTGAAATGTTACTCATTCATATTTATAGTATGATCCAGGCATTTGATTTCTTCTATATAAATAGTACCAACCCTTATGTGTCGATCTTATCCTCACGTTTGTCGATCTTATGTAAACAGTAACAGCCTTTATCTATCAATCTTATCTAATATTTGCTCGAGGGCAGATTTTTGTAACCACCCTCTCTGGCATACACTGAAGGGCAGGTTCTTGGAAACTGCAAATTAGGTATTTCGGGTACACCTAAATAATAAATTATTTTTTATTTAATAATATTTTTTATTAATTTTGAATTTTTTTTGTTTTTAAATTTTGATTTTTAAAATTTTTTAAAGGGACGGGTTCTGGGAACCAGCCCTCCCTTGAGGGGAGGGGGCCCTCCCACTGGGGGAACCCACCCTCCACTGGGGCCACTAGGGGTGGGGTGGGGTGGGATAGGGCTGGGGTGGGGTCAGGGCGGGTTCACATGCCCTCCACTTTTTAGTGGTGGCAGCGGGTTCTCGGAACCCGCCTATTTTTGATTAAGGGGACGGTTGTCTTGGGGCCACGTCTACGTGTTCCCAAACCGTCATATTTTCATAATTAAATTTTAAATTACCCTATTTTACTAATTTTAATCCTTAACCATTATATTTTAATATAAAAAAATCCGTTAAATATTAGTGCACTTTATAAAAGTAAAAAAAGGAAAAGGGAAAAGGGATAAAAAAAATCATTGGAGATAAAGTACTCAGCAAAAAATGCAATCCTCAATTATTACTTTTTTTCCTTCCTCAAAGCCAAAACAATGGCTACATGCTGCTGCATCCCATTAAACTCCTCTCACAAACCTCCTTTATCTTCAACAACCAATCAATTTCTTGGATACCCAATTCTCCAATCTCTTCAAATCATCAAAAAATTCAGAAGCAAAGCCTTGAAAGCAACCAGAGCAAGCAGAATTAGATGTGGGATTTTGCCTGTAGATCCATGGGCACCCAGCATTGATTCCCAAAGCATAGCCTCTCAGCTCTTTGCTGCCTCCCTCTTCCCTTATTTGGGTTTCTTGTATTACATCACAAAGTCCAAAACTGCACCCAAGCTCACCCTATTTGGATTCTACTTCTTGCTTGCTTTTGTTGGGGCAACAAGTGAGGTTCTTTTAATTTCTGTACCATTTTTATGTTGTGTATCAACTGTTTGATGGAATGCTAGCACACCTTTTGCTATTTGTTTAGTCATGTTCCTCTTGGTTCATGTTTTGTGGAAAAATTCTTCTATACACGGATGCATGTGTCTACCCATGACAGAGAAAGAAATAAATGTATAGACCAAACGGTGCTAGAAAAATCCCATCTCCTTCGCTCTCACAAAAAGAAATTATTTTGGTTGTTGTTTGTTAAGCAATCATTGCTGGCTGCGTAACGTTTAGATTTTTTGATGATATTAACATATTCTAGCCATCGAATATTATCCCTTTAGTTGTTTACACATAGCCTAGAAAATCAAAAGTCCAAGCCCGCGTTATAAAGTTCTTCTTGAAGTAGTCTAGAAATTCTAGAGATGGTCTAGAAATTGAGTTGGAACGGTTCTAGACTTCTTTTAGAAATTGATTTAGAATGGCTCTCGATAATTTTCTAGACAATGGTCTTTTTGGTTCTAGAAGCTTTCTAAAACCACGGGTTGGATCCCTATGAATACCTCAGTAGTCATCAAGCAAAACACAAACAATTGTGAGCCATAATGAGCTATTGTGAGAGATTGAGAGTTTGAGAACTCTTGAAAATTTTTGTAGTACTCAAACTTCTTTTGTTAAATAGCTTTCTCTTTAATAGAGTAAAGTTTTCTTTCACCCATAAAATCCTCTAATTATTTCTTCCTTGTTTGCTATATTCCCATTCAAAACTGGTGTTTCCGCTAACATGGCAGTACTAAGTACTAACTTTAAAAGAAAACAATTAGAGGGAAAGATCAATCGCGTATGACTATGAAATTGATCACTAAATTGAGAGTGTACAGATTAAGTCATTACTCTTAGTGCTTACTCTTAGTGCTGGTAATGTTTTGATTCAAGTTGTCACTCCATGTTCTCTTTGTTAGTACAAACTCCAACTAATCAAATGAAATTTGTGTGGACTGTACTCTATTTAGTTAGTGAGGGCCATTTTTACATTCACAAATTGTTTGTTCTCTAGGACTTCTCTTGTTTCCTTTCCTTTTTTGAATTTCATTACAACCTTGAATTTTATTAAAAGAAATGGTTTTCAATGTCGTATTCATACATGTTATGATAAGCTCTTATTAGACTAAGTTTCAGCTCTATAATTTACCTTATGCTTTCGTGCACTAACCTCTCTTTTTCTATCTTGTCGCGTTGCTTGATGTTTGCCGATAGTCCCAGCTGGAATTTACGGTAACTTCTCAACTTGTACTATGTAACTATCTTATATAATTAGACCTGTTGCATTGTAGTAAGAAATTTCCGTTGCCTGACAGCAAAAGTGCACTATGGAACCTCATTGGCGAATGTTGATTGGTTACATGGCGCTGCAGAATCGTTACTTACAATCACCAATTTGCTTATTGTTTTGGGGCTAAGAGAGGCTCTGCGAAAGGTCGAGGACGTAAAAAAGGCAACGCCTCTGGCTGGCTCTAAAACAAAGAAGCAGTCTTCTGTTTAGGTACTACTTGTCTATATTTCAGTATTCGACTGAAGTCATTTATTGAATGCTTTGTTTGTTAATTTGTATCTCATGGATTTCTCATTTATGAAGCGACGATGGCACATAGAAAGGAGCTTTGCGTCTTGGTGTTTACGAAATATTCGCTTAGCAGCGTTGTGTATGAAATATTTACTTGTGCTGTCTATAGCTTGTGGATTATAAAAGTGCAAAACAAATATATATAAAAGTTTCATGTATTTTCATGAAATTTTTTGCTTGGTGTCTTTATAAGTAAAGCATTGTTTAGTTAAACAATATAATTGAATATACTATTGTTTCATGTATTCGGGAATCTGGAATATGACTGGGGCTGTGAGTTAATATTTTGTTATCTGGAACTAGCCGTATTAAGTCTAGCTGTATATATGCAGTAATAAATTTTGAGCTATCCTCCATATTTTTCTACCGATGAATCAATCAATGAAGAGTTCTCCCAATATAACAATAGTCTTATGCCGGCATTCTGAATTATTTGGAAAATTCATTCCCTAATGTAGGTTTGAACTTGTGATTGTTACCATACCTTTAGAATGGATGGTTGTGATTTAGAAGAAGGCCCCAATCTTCGAATAGGCCGATGATTGGTTTTCCCTCATTGCGAGTGTTTCTTTTTAATTTAGTGTCTCTGGACTTATCTATAGAGAGGTGTGACCAACCAGATAGCATATGTAGAATCTACCAAGTTGGCAGATCAAGTATTTTCCTTTAAAGAAACTCTTATTGTCAAGAGTAATACATCTAAGTGTGGTAGAATCCACATAGGATATCCTGGGTAGGAGAATGCAATTAACTAGGTAGTGGATATTATATTCCACTTTCTACCTAATGAAAAATCTGGTGGTCTATATGGATTCTACCAGATGGGTAGAAAAAAGTATTTTTTTTTCAATTTTTAGCTATTCGTTAGAGATATGGAGAAAACTTGGGCCTCCTTCACTTAATTTATTTTTCCGAGAAATGGAAACAAGGAAAAGGGACGGTTATCGATGAGGCAGTGCCGTGATGCATTCTCGCGGCCTCACTTACTTTAACTTTACCGCTTTTCCTTTAAAAAAAAAAATAAATAAAGAAGAGGAAGAAGAAAAACAGAGTGCTAGGAGTCCCAATGAATGAATCGATGGAATGACGATTTAGCTAGGGTTTAGGGAAGCAACTAATTAGATCATTCCATACCATGAAGGGTGAACATGAATGAGACATTCATACTTGTAAGTTTGAACATATTAGAAAGGTTTTCGGTCAATCCATATCTAGGCTCGTGGCGCTCATCAATATTTTCCATCAACCCTTTCTTAAATGTCCCTGCCACCGTGCCAAAACTCCGAAGTAGTGATGAGGTTGAGAAATATATTTTTATATTCTAACAATTGTGGTAGTTACTAAGTTGGTGATTCCCAATTCTTTGGATTCACCAAAGTTCCATAACCATAGGAAGGGAAAATTTTATTTGGCTCGCATCTCCTCCCTAAAGATGTCGTTCTCTTTTAAGAGAGAAAGACTATTATATGTTATATAAAGCTGTATTGGGAGTCGGAATCAAGCTTTTTTGTCATTTTCCTAGGAAATTTAGACTTCACCTCTTCTTTCAGGAAATTTAGACTTCACCCCTTTTTTTTTAATGAAATTTGCATTTGGCCCCTTACCTTTAGTGAACGGTGATGGAAATATTTAGCCTTTGTCCCTATGTTTTAAGAAATTTGCATGTTGCCCCTTTTATGTTCATCTACAATAGCCAAAAAGATTGGAAAATTAGTTTTGCCCCTTCTTTTTTGTTGGAACTTTCATTTGAACCCTTTACAATGTATCTTTTGGCCTTTTTACATTAATCTATTCATGGCTAAAAGACTAAAAAAATTATTTCGATTTCTTATATTGTACCAATTAAGTGTTGAGATATCATCTAAACTGATATATATTTCGTTGTAATATAAAGTTGCGGTCAATGGTAGTAAACTCGATCTGGTCGGCCGCGTCTCGAATAGAAAAGATGGTTGAACAATGTGCTGTTTATTGGAGTGGTGCTCACCCCTAGGGGTACACCATGCGATCGCAGTCATGAGATTGTAGTCAGCCTTATGCCATTTATGCCTATTTTATGTGGTTTTTAAATTAAATCAAATGTGACAGGTTCGGCTTTATTTATGATTTTGTTTCGTAAAAGGATGGAGAGATCGATAGTGATGGAGGAGTGCAACGGGAATTTTGTATGATCGTAACTTTCTGTTGAGGTTAAAAGGGAAGTTTTATCGGAGCGTTATTCGGCATGTCTTGTCTTATTATACGGTACAGAATACTGGGCTCCTAAGAAGTATCATACGTAGAAGATACACGTAGTAGAGATACGCATGCTTCGTTAGATATATGGTAACGCTATAAAATATAAGATGCGAAATGAGAATATTCATGCAAAAGTTGGTATAGAAGCTGTGGAGGAGATGCAGGAAAATCGGCTAAGATGGTTTGATCATGAGCGAAGCAGACCTATGAAAGCACTGGTTCAATGAATGGATACTCTCGATATAGACAATACCAAAAGAGCGAAAGGGAGACCAAAGAAAACATGGATAGAGATGATACGAAAAGATATGGTTGCCAAAGGGCTCAATGAAAGTATATTATTTGATAGGAGTGAGTGGAGGCGGAGAATTCATGTGCTGGACCCGGCATGGTTCTCATGTTAGTTCATATAGCCCACGCTCTCGTGATAAAAGGCTCAGTTGTTGCAATAGATCAACTTTCGAAACAGATTATCTGCTACTGATAAATATATAGGTGATTTAATTATTACTTTAGATACATTTTCATACTAATTATTTTTATTCAACACGGTGTTAATATAGATTGTAGCATGTTATTCTCGCTTAATTGTTATAAATTATTCCGCATTTAATTGTCATAAACTTTTTATATGATGCGTCTTTCTCTTATATGAATTATTTAAATTCATCGTAGATCATGAAAAATATCACAAAAGAATCTTTTGAGTATTTTTCACGGGCCCTTGCATTTGCACGGGGCTCCTTCCTAGTCGAAAAGGAATTGCTCAATTAATGGTGCATGCTCAGTTTCCAAACTAGAGTTCAAGAGCTGAAGTCTATCATACCTCTTTCACTAAATCCTTAAACTTATTTCCTCTTGGACAGGTTACATGGCGACCGGTAACAAGGTGCAGATTTAGGTTCTTTTCCCGTTATACACGCCATCCACAACATATGAGTAGCCGGTGATCTTGTTTCATCTATTTCTGAGAACCGGTCACAACTGAGATCCTTAACTTTTATTGTCAGACCTCGGCGACTCTTCTTGCTAAGTATTTTCCTATCATGCCATGCCTTGTTCATGATGTACTTGTGTTGCCTGGTTTGCTAAGTACTTCTCTAGGCGCAAAAGGATATTGTTTTGTTAGTTTTTTCATTGATGAAATGGGGATAGATTGGTTGAGATTGTTAAATTGGAAAGGACCTTCTTTGATCCCTTATCAGTGGGGCATGAAGTTGACATTGGATATGGATATTTGCTGACCTTTTTGGTGTATATGATAGGTTTTTGAACATTGAACGCAACATGTGATTCCTATATTGATGCATTGCCTATATTCATGCAATGATGCCAGCCATAATCAATTAGGGGAACAATTGCGAAAATGTCTTTTTTTCCCTACCCGCCTCAGGGGGCCCATGAATTTAACCCGAAAGTGTTAATTTGCGTCTGCTTTCTCATCTTGGGTTCGAACCCCGCGCTCTCCTGAGAGCGGAGGTACCCCTGAGCTATATAGCTCATTGGTAACTATGAGAGAGTTGATTGTTAAACTTGCTGGGAATGGCTTTTGCTTATTAGGAGGGGGATTTAGCTTGGTGGAATAATTTCAGCTTTTGAGGTGAATGGAATTCTTATCGAATTATATTTGTTTCCTAGTTGAGGGAAGTTTTAGTTGAGTTAGTTGTTTGTTTGCTATTGCTTGAGTGTTTGCTTTGTAATGTATGATTGAGTTTCATTATGTACATTTTCAAGTTTTATTTACAACCAACTTTTTCATGCAAAATAGGACTGCCATATTCTAATGATAGTTTATTGATCACAAATAATGAACACAAATTGAGCTACTTCTATACACAACTTCTAAAACATGATGCTAACAAAACCAAGATGAGCTCAACCTTTCTCATGGCAAGAAACTGTAAGTGTCTAGTGAGAAATCTTGATCCAGATTGATCTCATCAAGCATAAAATCCAAATCCAGCATCGGAGAATTCGACGCTGACGTCGTTGCAGAGACTATCTCTGTAATATCTGCAGATTCCGATGTTTGAAAACTCGGCGCTCCATAGCCACTCATTCTAGATGGAGAAGCCAAGAAATAGTTTGAATCTGAGGTCGCCGAAGAAATAAACGAAGCAACAAAATTATTTTTGAAACAATTCTCCAGCGCCGAGGATGGCGAGAAAATATGGTTTTCTGGTTTTTGATTATTGACTGGTGTTGGTGGAAAAGAGAAGGATGAAGGATCTAGGTCTTGGATATTTGAATACAAGTTTTCGGTTTCGACCTTGAGCTTTGTTTGGAAGTTAAGGAGCATGTGTTGGTTGTTAGGGTTTGGGAAAATTGGTTGTGGGGCTATCGGCGGAGATGGCTTCTGTTGACAGGTGTGATTTCCGCGGTAAGTCACTTCGAAGATTAAGGGATTGGCATCGGATCTTTGCACTTGCTTCATTGCTAGACAGCTCTGGGATTTGCGATGAGTACATCTATAGTAGCCTCTGCGAAATTTGGAGTAATCTACTGTTAGAGAGTGGTTAAATTGTTGCTCATACCGGGCATGGTTTCCGTATTTTGTATTTATTGGTACAATGCGTATATACACGATCATAGAAATAAAATTCAGTGCTTTTAAGAACGAACCTTGGATGTTTGGCTCCAAGGATTTCCTTCTGCCCATACTTCCTCCAGCTATAGCCATCATCCAATGCCCCTTCTGCTTCTGGCCCTGTTCCCAATCTCACTTGCCTTGTCCATTTGCCTTGTGTTTTCCTGTTTAAAAAAATCGACACGCTTAGAACCATATCCAACTTAAATTATCCATGTTTCCTTATTTATCTATATAAATTCTTGGGTAAATTGTCAAAACCCCCAAGCAGTTGTTACCGCCGACAAAAACCAACCGGCCTTGATGCAGTTGTCAAAAAACTGCCTGCATTATCTATATAGTTGCGTGCTATATCTAATTATGCGATATCTATACAATTTCCTGCGATATCTATGCAGTTGACTGCTATATCTATGACCAGTTTAGATACAGTTTAGATACAGCAGTCAACCATAGCATGAAAAATTTTCAGGAGGTTTTGACAAACGCATCGAGGCCAGGCGGTTTTTCCAAGAGGAGAACTGGTTGGACATTGAAATACCTCTTCTTTGATCCCATCTCCTTCCTCTCAGCTTTGAATGGCTGCTCCGAATTCTTGCCGCACGGGCTCTGGGCAAAAGACCGCGAGGACTCGGTATCTCCGATGGGCAAATTGGAGACGGAAACATTCGATTTGGCCATGGAGATGGACTTCTCAAAAGATGCAAGTATCTCTTGCACCAATGACTTGCACAACTCAACTGAGGCTTGCTTGAGATGAGCTTGGAGCTCCCTTGCTAGCTCATACCCTTGGCTTAGCTCACTCACTATCATTTTTGTGCTCATCTCCATTGAATTTTTTTTTTAATTATTTTTTTCTTAAGGAAAATTTAAAGAGCAAGTTCATGGGACTACAAAAGGAAAAGATGGGGGTGGTGATGGGTTTGTGAGAGAGAGAGAGAGAGAGAGAGAGAAACAAGTGCCAATTTATAAAAAGAGAACAATGTGGGGTAGTGTATGAATTAAGCTTGGAGCTTGACTAAAGATTTTATAAAAGAAAAAATTAGAGAGGGGATTGGACTGGCCTATGGTCAGAAGAGCTAGAGATGTGTGGTTGCTGACCAATTCTTCTCTAAGTTCTCATGGCTTTATATTGAAAATGATTATATATATATATATATATCTTGATTATGTATGTTGGTTTAATTTGGTATTTTAATAAAAAGGATTTCTTTTTTTCATATTGATACCATAAATTAGAGCTATTTTCTTAGCGGTCTTCTAAATCTTGATAATTTTTGGCAGCTCCCCCAAATCTGATAAGCTATATCAAGGTAGGACTTTTGGTTACATAATTTTGATCTCTGGTCAACAGAATGTTCTTCTGCTTAACTACAAATATCTTAACTTCAATCCGCACTAAGCTTTCTACACTGCGTTTTCCTAAACACATTTTTGATAACGTCTATAACAAGAGGTTTAGGGCTTGCAAATCTTAGTTTGCATCCTGTCTATCTTCACTTAAAAATAAACTCTAGCTATCCTAACTCCGTACCCAAACATGGCCTAAGTGGTTGTCTGATTTGAGGGACTAATATCGAAATAGGCCTAATTCAAGGGACTTATAGATGATAACCCCAATCTAAAAAGAAAACAAGCGAGAGTTAAAGTAGAAATCAAAGGGGAAGGTGCATAGAAGTGACAAAGAATCTTCAAGTGGCATGTAGGCGTATGAGAGAGAGAGAGAGAGAGTGAGGTCATCATGTTTCCCCTTTGCTTACGATTTTTATGATTCATCGAGCACTAAATGCCACATGTGTTGGTATCAATTTCGTTTGGGGGGTAAACTTACCATGAGATTTGTAGAAAAGGGCCTCTTAGACGCGGTTTTAGTAGAAGAGAACGACCCCTTTGATTTCTTTAATCTACATTTTAGTTTTAGTTTCTGATGCTTTCTTAAAAAAATTTAGTATTAAGTTTGTTGTAGGTTGAAAATGATTTGTGCTTCAGCCAATGATTTCTTGTTTTCTCATATACTTTTTCTTTTAATTCCGGTGCTTTTTTGTTCATAAAAAAAAAGGTATAAAGCCCCCACGTTTCATTGAACGAAAGTTTTAAACCAAACTACAAAACAAAAGGTTAAAATAAGAAAGAAACAAAGTCATGGGTTTCAATCCATACATAAAACATAATGCAACTCCTTGCAGAAAAAAATAAATCCCTTCCCTCCTTGTGAAAGCCATCGTTCAGGCGCGGGTCTCGCTCCAGCTCCTGTGGGTCCATAGGCTTCTGTCCCCTATCGGTTTCTATATGGGTAATCTCCATATCCATCTAAATCCTCTAAAGGCCGAGCTCTACTCTTGCTGTCTTGTTCTTCTTTGTCGAATGGCCTTTCAGAACTATGTCATCCCGATTCATCAGTAATATTTGCAAATGGATTTGAAAATAAAGTTGTAAATATTACATCATCTTGCATCATCTAAAAATGTGGTTATGGCAATTATTAGACTAATTATTTTTCCTTATTTTCTCAACAAAAAAAAGGGGGCCATGTCATGATATCATCTATTAATCATAAGGATTGAGAGGGTTAAAATTTTAAATCGAGGGGTTAAAATAAATTTCCCTCTAAACTAAAAGAATCATCTAAGGTCAATGGCCATTTGCTCGTAATTTTTATTTTTTATATTCTCTTTGGGAAAGTATTATAATAAAAAGAGAGCCAACACATAAACTTTCTTCAAAAACAAAATTAGGGTCTAATTTTGCAAGCTATACAAACTTACCCGTATCAATTTATTTTCCAAGTCAATATGACATTAGTAAAATAATAGATGCCTCTATTGTACCATCCATGACTTTTGATAATATTAAGGACTTTTAGAGTCATAGTAGATACAATGCTACTAATGAGTGGCTTGGCGCCCTCTAAAATTGATTATTTATAAGATAGTTATATTTTAAATATAACTGCATCTTATTTATTTATTTTTATTTATAAGTATTATACGCATAATTGGATATATGAAATCGATCGTTTTCTTTTCTTTTGAAAGATCCTTTTCATTGCATATATATATATGCAAGTAGAGTGAGAGAGAATCGTTTTATAACGAACATCTCATGCCACATAAACTGATCATTGTCTTGGTTAGCTATTGCCCTACCTCCTAGCTGATCAAACATGAACCCCTCCTCGAACGGATTCATCCTTTTGCTCCTCAATGCATGGGGACCATATTCTAAATTTGATATGGAATGATCAATTTTTTCTTGATTCATTCTCATCAAATTAAATTTTTTGATTGGATGGGTTGATTTGTGATATATACCATCGAAAACGCTCTGTTTCTAAATAGAGAAACCTTCTCTAAGTAGTGTCTGATCACGTATTGATCAATATTCGATGAGGTTATTGACAAATAAGATTTGTCCAAGTCATTTCTCCTTTTTGTTCAAATCACTTGTCTAACCTCACATAGTAACTAAACATATGTGACTGATGTAGGCAAAGCATATAGTTAATTAATGTAAAGAAAATGACATGATAGAATAAATTAAGAAAAACTTTATTATATTGATTGATTTTGTGAGAGAGCAATTTCTCCACAACCTTGAATTAATAGCGCGTTACAGGTCCAAATCGTCCAGAAACCAATAATGGAGGCGACATATCCATGTTGGACTGAAGTTGAATTCTTGAAAATAAAATTGTGTGGATTTTTTTTTATAGTAATTAGGCCAATTCAAACAAGCTGCCTTCTCATTAGTCCACAAACGATTTGAAAAGAAATGGTGATTAAATATTGGGAAAATTGTTTCCAGATCAAGTCTGTTTACTTTATTTATTTTTAAACCTAAGTCTTAGTTCCAAAATTATGGAATATTGAATTTCTTTTGAAAGCAAACCTTGATTTTACGTATTTATACATGGATTACCAATAGTATCATTTAAGAAAATATGTGTTATAACTTGATAAATAAAGTTATATTTCGATAAATAGTGTTATGATTCATAAATAGTGTTATGGTTTGATAAATAGTGTTATGATTGAATAAATTAAGTCACTAAAATTAAAATGCATGAGAAAATAAAAAAAAACTAAGATTTAAGAAAAAAAGGTCTATCTAGTAGAATACATTCAATCTTGAAACATACATAATTTCCTAAGTATTGGGTTTTATAATTTTGAAAATTCATGGGTTAAAAATTAACCCACTTCTCGAAAATGGGCTCAGAAATAATTATCCCTTAAATAATTAATTAATCTTGATTCTTCATTAACCAAATAATAATAAACGTGGCTAAAGCAATTATACCAAAATAAACTAAGATTTTTTTTTAAAAAAAAGTTTATCAAGTAGAAAACATTCGATCTTGAAACATACGTAATTTTCTAAGTATTGGGTTTTAGAATTTTGAAAATTCATGGGTCAAAAATTATGCAATGGGCTCAGAAATAATTTTCCCTTAAATAATTAATCAATCTTGATTCTTCATTAACCAAATAATAAACGTGGCTAAAGCAATTATACCATAAAAAAATGCAACAATTAGTGTGAATAAGGGGAAGGAAAATTGGGCCTAATTCATGCTCATGGATATTTAGTGAAAAACATGATACAAGATTAGTGTTATTAGCTGAATCTTGGCAATGAATTATGTTGATGGTGTTTGATTATTATAAGATTATATAGGACAGCGATGGGCAGAGACGGTGAGATGAGATTCTTAAAGTGAGATGGAAAAATCCGACTGTTGGATCAACAATCAGATTTTTGCATCATGTTCTATACGTCAAAATATGTATGTGTATAAAAAATTAGACGATATGAAAGCTTGCAAGTCATGTATCAAGGGTATGCACTATATGCAACTTTTACAATACTTTAACAACCATCCATTTTGACCGTGATATCCATAGCTTAGAAATATCTAAATCGTCTAAATTTCTGTACACATATGTTGATTGACATGTAGAACAAGATGTATTGAGCCGATCGTCGTTTTGATTGACTGATGATGGTTGGAATTTTCCATCTCGCTAAGAATCTCATCTGACCCTATTACTATCCAGATCATATATTTGAATCTTTGCCATGAGTTTCAAGTGTTGGCTCATTGAATATTGGTTTTAGATCCTTATAATTCATACATAATATGTTAGAACTATGAAATTATGATGGGTGTTGAACTATATATATTTTCTTTCTTCATGCCACCACAAGTGGAGTGATTTTAGGTAGTGCTATGTCTTTTAATCCACTATTTATATGGAAAGCTTATGTTGTTCTGATGCCATGTTAAATTCCATGCCATTGCATCAAAACTCCAAATTTGTTACGGTTGACGGATACATTTATATTCCAATACAGATCAATCGAGGCTCAAATTTATTGAACACTTAAAATTTTTTTTAAGGAGAATGAAATAAATGTACGTAGTTGCACAACTTGAAGCCTCTGTCGGAATTTACTATTAGAACACCTAAAATCTAAAGAAAAGTTTATATCTCAACTCTTATCATGACTTTAGATTTATGATGCACGGACAATTACATAATGAAGATTACATAATGAAGGGGTACCCAAAATGAGGAAAGATGCGAGAATAAGAAATATATTGATAAAGCTATTTGGATACGTAATTGTTATCAATATGTTTAGTTCCGGTCTTTTAATTGCTGGAATTTTTTTGATAAGATAGATTGCAGGAAATTTTTGGTTATCATCGGTCGGATTAAGAGACTCGATCCAAAGCCTATCTCCGTGACCTTTTCTTCCTAAATATTCTTTTCTCAACAATTCAAGCCGAAGCGGCTTTGAAGCAAAACTTACCTTGCTTATGCAGAAGAGACTATAGGTTTTTTTAGTCCATCTTGCTCTTGCTCTTGCTCTTGCTCTTGCGAAAAAGACTGGAGGCATATGTCCGTCTTGTACGATGCATAATATGTGTTAAGTCGTTTTGCGGGTTATATATTTCGACTCAAGATGTTATCCAAACCCTTGTCAAAGTATGAAATATTTATGTAAGTATATTGGATATTGTAGTTGTTATAGAGAGATTTAATATTAATTTCTGGTTCGGTCGGTTGGAAATCTATTAGTTTAGATGCAATGCTGGGATTCAATAATTGGATTGAATGTTGTGTAAATTGAGATGGTTGATATCATAATAAAAAGTTAAAGTTTCACATTAATTTCTTATGGAGAAAAAAAAGGATATATTCTCTTTATAATATGAAGACAACCCTATGTATTATAAAAATCATTATAGGTGTTTATATATATTCGCCACTTGCTTGCTCTCATGCGTTCATATTGATGAAAGCTCAACCGTGCCAAGAGTATGTACTTCCCTCTATGCATGCATGCATTTGCATGTACATCCCCCCTGCTCAAACACAGTGACGGGGGAGAAAGATATAAGAAGAAAAAGCCAATGAGGTACGATACGACATCTAACATTTAATGTATTATATTATATGGATTTAATGTCATGTAAAATTCGTGGGGTTTTTACTAAAAGTCATTCTCATACTTTGCTAATTAGTAAAACATCCGCTCATACTTCGTATTTACTTAAAAGAGCATCTATATATTTAAGTTGCACTAAGAAAAACCTCACTAGTTTTTCATCCAAAATTAATTAGCATCCCGTTAGGGAGATGTAGCTGGAGCTTGAGCTACTATCTTACCTTCTAAATATTTAGGTAGGTCTTGCTTCCATTAAAAAGAACTCACATTCTCGCTTAGTTGAAGATTGGGGATTTAGTGGAACTAAATAATTGCACTCCTATTGAATGAGGTTGTCACTAACTCGAAACGTGCAATTAAAGAGACAAATGGCATTCGACAAGGTCGTTGTTAAAGAAGGTTGAGAAAAACAAACCAGTTCTTATTATCAATTTAAGAGATTTTTGATCGAAATCTAAGTTAAACTAATTTGAAGGAAAAGTTAGGAATTTTCGGAAGAAAAGAACGGCCGAGAGGGTATTAAAACCCTAGCTCGATATTCACCGTTAACCTTTTAACGGAATAATGGAAGATACTAAAACGATTTTTTTTTTGACATGTTACGGTTTTTTTAGTGCAACTTAAATATATGGGGACCGTTTTTTTAAGTAATTAGTAAAGTACGGTGGCTTTTTAGTAAAAAGCCCAAAATTCTTATAGGTGGGAGAAAAATACATTAAAAATAGCTCACTTGTAAAATTAATGCAAAATAAAAAAAAACCTACAAAAAGCCTTTACTTACCTATATTATTTTATATAAGTGGTTAAAAATTCTTCTCAAATTTTTATACATAACATCAAAATATGCAAACTTGCATGGCACATGATAAATACTGATCTATATATATTTTCACTACCAATGTAGAGATCGAAGGGGTTAAATTACTGCTCTTTTTTCACCATAGGCTCAACTTCAATATCTATAGCTGCATAATCATAGCCTTCACAGGATTGCATCAAGAAGATTGAAAAATATTGTATATCACTGACTTTTCAAATATACATACGTGTGTATTTATATGACTTGATTTTACCCTTGATGGCTACATATAAATAACACGGTAAATGATTGAATTGTTTGTTATTTTTGGCTATGATACAAGGCTACATGTATATAATGAGAAAATGTAGTGCATGTGTAGGAGAAGCTTCATATATATACATGATACGATTTAGATATATCTTTGGATGTAGTCGAGCCGAGCCGGATGCTTGAGCTTCATTAGAGCCTTGAGCTCGTGCTTTCGTACCATCTCCCTCGAAATATTGAGGTTTCCGGCAATTTCTCCTAAAGTTCGATCGCCTTTGCCATCAAGACCGTATCTTAGTCTGATCACCAAGCTCTCCTTAGGCTTCAGTGAATCTAGCTGCAGAAGAAATTTAAGTCAAAAAAAGTGCATTGCCCATTTTCTATCACTCGTCTCAAAAGAATTCTCATTCAATTAAGGTTGTTAGATGCATAATTTTTGTATATTAGTGCAAGATATATAATTAATCAATTTGACAGTAGACATGAATTATAATGTTAGAGCATCGCTAATGTACATTCTAAAGGTAGATCTTTGAATATGATTATTATATGTTTATATAGTGTGTAGAAAATATGATCATGGGATTTTTACTAAAAAGCTCCCCTATACTTCACTGATTACTAAAATACCCTCTCATACTTCGTATTTACTTATAAGACCTCCTCCGCCCCCCCCCCCCCCCCCCAAAATACATCTATGTTGCACTAAAAATACCCTAACACGCCAAAAAAAAAAGAATCAAGTTGGCATCTTACATTAGTATCGGGGTATTCTTCTCCCAGAATTCCTAACGTTTCCCCTGAATTGGCTTTACGGTTAGATTTCGATCAAAGATCTAACAAATTGATAATGGAAACTGGCTCGTCTTTTACAACCTTCTCTAGCACCGAGCTTGTCGAATGCCGTTGTCCCTTCAATTGCAAGCTTCGGGTTAATAGACAATCTCATTCAAAAGAGAGCACTTCTTTAGTTGCGCTAAATCCTAATTTTCAATTAAACGAGGATGTGAGTTCTTTTTATGGGAGAAATGCATATCTAAATACTTAGAAAGTATGAGCAGCTCAAGCTCCATCTCTGTAATTGGACGCTAACTTTGGATGGAAAACTAGTGAGGTTTTTTTTTGTGCAATTTAAATGAATGGGAGTCTTTTAAGTAAAAACGAATTATTGAGGGGTTTGGTAATTAGCAAAGTATGGGAGGGCTTTTTAGTAAAAAGCCCTATGGTCGTATGCATGACGAGAAACGAAATAAGGAATGCATGTTAACGATGCAAGAATGAAAATAGGGGCATGAATTGCTTCCAAAGATACGACGAAATATATTAACGATGCAAGAATGAAAATAGGGGCATGAATTGCTTCCAAAGATACGACGAAATATAAGAGCTATCAAAAAGTGCATACCACATCATCGAGAGCAAGTCTAAGAAGAGCAGGTTGCCTGAGCTTGTCACCTCCCGCACCATCGACGTCGGTTATTCGATCGATAAATTCTTCTTGTGTAACCGCATGCTTCGAATTCAGTGAATAGACTGCTTTTGAGGCTTTCATGATATCATGGTATCTCTCAGCAGAAATCCCTACTCTGGCTATGATCTCTTCCTCTGTTGGCAATCTCTGAAGCTCAAACATCAACTCTAGTTTGGCCTTTTGAATCACTTGTCTAACCTGCAAGATTAAGTAAGGCCGTTAAATTCCCAAGAATGATGTAGGGGGCGTCGAAGAGGTTAGAATTGCGGTGATAATATAAACAAGGAAAGAAAACTATTGAGCAAATTCTATTTGGACTATATATGGGCTCCTTGCGACGCATGAGCCCACTATATAATTAAAAAATCACATTATGCCCAAATTCATGTCAAAAGTAATAGAAAACTCTGATTTATTATTTCCATTCTTCACTTAGAAAACAACATAGTTACTAGCACTTCGATTTATAGCAACTACATGTAGTTATTTTAAAAAGAAACGGTAACGGAATATGCAGCCTATATAATTTGTTTATAATATCAAGTGAAGCGTATCATACTGATTCTATGCCAAAGGGCACCATGGTGAAGCTTGAGGTTGTCATCGATCGAATTATAGAATGTCGGATCCAGAAGAGACCATATGTAGAGAGACGGAAGCCACGCTTGGGCTCGAACCGATCAATGGCCGTAATTAGACCCTTGACTCCAGCTTGGCAAAGGTCTTGAAACTTGTCGGCACTTGCTAGTTCTTGATGGTACTTGTTGATTGCAAACAAAACCAACCGAAGATTATGCTGCAATAATGTCGGGAAGTAATGGTTACACTACCACCCCAAATTCACAAAGAACAGGAAAAAAAAATAACTGTGTCTAAAAGGCATAATCTTGAAGAAAACAATTATGGTATCATTGCTATGCAGTGAAGCAAACAAACAGTTGTCCTCGGAACATAAAATGAGGTTCGATTTCCAATAAGAAGAATTCCTATATCAGTGTCAATCTCTTTATATTTCACTAGTCCCAGGTCGCTAGAAAAATGTAAGAACTTAAGAAGAGAGGATATCTTGAAAGTAAAGGAAAAGCTAGCTGCTCATATTGTACAAGTGTAAGTGAAAGATGAGAACTCAATAAGCTTTCAACACCTAACTCAAGAAATAACTATACTGCAATAAATATGTGGCATCGACGAAGGTGCAAAGTAGCTCGGTAAGGGTAAACTGATAAACCTGGTTTTAAAATAATTTAAAAAGAAAAAAGAGAACTAAGGTTGTGGGATTCCTACAATATTGCAGGGAGGTGATTTGATGAACAGTTAAATAAGTTTGTGGGCATGGCTCCATAAACGTTGTATCCTTTTTGTACCAAATTGGGTTCCATAACCTGTTAACCATTTGATCTCGATATGCATCTCTCGATTTAGGCCTTTTCTTAACAATTGGTATTAGTGAAAATAATAGTTGAGCTTTCATGCTAGCAGCCGACAATAGTTAGTTTAATCTTCATCACAAATGGACTAGGCATCCGCATTAGGAAAAGAGACTTACAAAACGACATCTCATGCTTTTTAAATTGGACACCTTTCATTCCTACAAAATAATTGGGATATCTATGTAGATTTGCGGAGTATGTAATCTATTTATCATATCCATTTGCTTATAGGTAGCAAATCAGAAAAGGTTTTTCTCAAAAAAAATCAGCAAGATATAGATATTTCCCTTAAAAAAATATGAAACCAATGGTTACCTTAATTAACTTGTTCCTTGCTGCTTGACCGACTTCTATATGTCTTCTTAGTTGTGGCACAGTCATATTCATTGCGGCTGCTAATTCACCTTCTGTGGTTTCTTTATTCAATTCCTTATGCAGATTCTCCTTAACCTCTAATATTGCCTGAAATTTAAAGTCAAGAGAGGGTAAGCAAGCACACCAGAAAAGATTGTGCTGTCGGCAACAACATTATAAAGTATTCCTTGGTAAGATAACAAAACACTGAAATCCATTAAATAAAGCGAAATAACTCTTATCACCTTCTCAGATCATTTAAGCCTTGTCATCTCCCAAACTATATGGGCTTCCATCTTTCAAGTAGTATTTCTTTCAAGGACGCATTATATGATTTGACTTGACTCCTGACACTACCCCAAACCCAATTGTTATTGTTATATATATTATAAAGCCCTACATCAAGCTTTTAGGCTTGATTCAAGCTTTTATTTTCCCCATTTTGCCCCCCGGCATTCAATTTAATTACTATTTTGTCCTCAACTTAAATGTCATCAATCTTTTCTTATGTCTTCGTGCATGAAAAATTAGACTCCACCCCTTTAGTTTAAAAAAATCTGCTTTTAGCCCCTTATTACAATAAACTAATCATCCGCCCCTATAATTTAAGTTAATATGCATTTGACCCATTCTAAGTTTATCTTTAAATTCACGCAATATATTCTTTGATGAATTATCTGTAGTTATTTTCATACAAATTATCATTATTCAATCTAAATTGTCCCGTAACATCTATGAAAAGTATTTTCTCACTGAACACATATGGATAGAAAATTAAATAAGATTTTTTATATCTTTTGAAAATTGCAATCAACTAATCCATTATCAATTTGTATATGTACATGTATGGATAGAAAATTAGATGAAATTATCTTCAGATTCACACAATATATTCTCTGATGAATTATCTGTAGTTATTTTCATACAAGTTATCACTATTAAATCTAAATTGCCCTGTAACATCTATGAAAAGTATTTTCTCACTGGACACATATGGATAGAAAATTAGATGAGATTTTTGATATCTTTTAAAAACTGCAATCAACTAATCCATTATCAATTTGTATATGTACATGCATGGAAGATCGGTTGAGACTCAGATGTATTTTGAAAAATTATCGTCAACACTTTCACTATTACTTGTATATGTTATCATCGATTGAACATATCCGTCCACTATTACGTTGTATAAGTACATGCATGTAAAAGTACATAATGCTCAGACATCTTTTGAAAAATTGGAATCAACACTTTCACTTTTACTTGTATATACGTTCTCACCGATCAGATACGGAACGGATGTAGATATTACCATATTCGTATCACATAGTCATTAGCGGATGCACATATAAATATAGATAGTTATAAGAAATGAAAATTTGTATATTATAGATTGACTACGAATTAGATTATGAAATATATACTAAAAGTTATATACACTTCTGAAATATATATTAAAAGCGGTGAGTTGAATTATATAATATGAAAATTAGTAAGAGAAAAATATATGATAAGTGAAGATAACCGTCGTCTGAAGGAGGATGGAAATCGAAAGCAATCATTGATGATGGCAGGAAAATTCAAAATATTTTAAAATTTCAAATGTAGTTAATGGTGATGAAATCGAATATCCAAACAAATGAAATTTCTATTTTCTAAGAATAAGAAAGGGGCGTTGTTTTGTTGGTCTTTTCTTTTATGTTATTAGTATCCTTTTTATTGGATTGGGATTGCATGAATATTCGATGCAATTTGTTGTCCATTGAATACACACAATAGGTAGAAATATATAACAACATATATTTTCTGGAATTATTTTGAAAGAAAATGAAGAAATTTTCTAATTGTTTCGAAAGAAACTCGATTTATGTTAGGTTTGAAAGATATCCCTGCAATAAAATTTAGTTAAGGTTCAGTCATTTATGCGATGACATTCTCTAAACTTCTCGGTCCCGTGCATGGCACGGGACCACTTGTTAGTTTGAGTAAAGCTATAATGTATTTAAAACACAGGCGCACGCACAAAGTAACATTAGTCATTATCCGTTGGGATTTGGAACAGCTTCAAACAGATTGATCCCAAAAATAGCCTAAACCGACGAGGCTTTCTTATGATCCAAACTACCATGAACTGCAATCTGGTGTTCAATTGGATAAAAGACACAATCCAACATATAGGCACACCGATTGCTAGTTATTTATTTAGACTATCCAAACCCAATTTGTGTCTAATCAAACTACTAACAATTGAATGATTTAAATAAAAACAAAATCTACAAACATGGTCAGCGTTTTAAAAGGCGGCTGTCTAAACAAGTAGAAGAACCGCACCGTACTGTATTAGACCGCTTAATCGAGAATTATGATTACACTTATATTCTTGTACGTATACTCTCTTTATTTGTTAATTGGAGTGTAATATATAGTAAATTAGAGTTATTTTAGCACCATTAAACACCAAGGGCCACCATGGAGCCTTCCATCGCCGATTTCGAGAGCCGCCACGGATTTCAAGGGCCATGAGGACTAGCTACCGTCGTCGGTTTCGAAGTTCCCCAAATCGAACTTGAACCAAGATCACTGCGATCTCCACTTCAAATTTCAATCTTGCCTCCATCTTCGACATTCAACTTCGAATTCAATTTCGACTTCAATCTTCAACCATGTCAACACAGGCTTTGAATTTCACTGCTCCTTCGAGCTTTGAACTTTTGGCGACAATGGTTTTTTTTGCCTTTTCTTTTTTGCTTTTTTGGACTTAAAATTGGGGGGATTTGGTTTAGACAATTAATTAACTATTTAATTAATTTTTTTGGATTTTTGAAAAATTGACGGAATTTACTTCATTACCAGCTTGTATTTAATTATTAATATCTTTAAGAATGCTTATTTAGGCCGCTTCTATAAGTAAAAAAGAAACCAAAGTGGTTAGCAATCAAATTAGAATCAATATTTATTAACTTAAAATACATCTAAATTGATGTCAATACGGCTTGGGCGGCCGTCAGGCTCTTTGGCCGTACTGTTTTTTTGCCGCTTTTTTATCATTGAACATGGCGGTTAAATCCTGAGGAGAGCATTACAATTTATTAATACAAAACGGATGGGTCCTACATGGGTCCAAACTTAGGCTAAATTGCAGATAAACCCCCTTTACTTTTTCCCGAACAGCCGAAAACTTGATTTTAAGAAGTTGCACTTTACTTTTGCCCGAACAGAAGGAAACTTGATTTTAAGAAGTTGCACTTTACAACTCCATCCCCAACGCCGTTAATATTTCCGGTAATTATTCCAAATGTACCCTTACACCGATATCATTTTTATGGAAAATGGCCGTCACAACGAGGGGGAAAGTGCAGGTTTTTCCAAAATGAAGGCTTTCCTGCAATTAACAAGATCAAATATTTCAATGGCCTAACCCTAGCCATCATATATTCCGAGCCGGCACCAATACTTCGATCACCGTCGGGTGCTCTACATACCAAACTACCAACATTTTATCAATCTAAGCACAAAGTAGTAAATTTCACCCAAAAAATGAAAACTTTGAAACATCCCCATATACCTTCATGGGCTGCATCAGCTTGAACAGCCAAGCTTGCTCCTCTGCCCTGAGCACCGGCGGGATCTTCATCCGCTTCCAATCCAAATACCCCAAATCGATCGAAACCGAGTACTCCCTCACCACCCTCTCCACCTCCTCATCCTCGCCGTCCCCGCCCCCAACCCCTCTCTCTCCCCTCGCCGCCGCCGCCGTCACTCGCCTCTCGAGGCTCATCCGCTTCCCTCTCCTCCTCCGATTCCTCACGACCTCGTCCCCGGGGCTGACCTTTTATAGGTTCTCAAGCGAACGCCGCCACCTCGTTGTAGTCGAGATCGGGCTAGGGTTTGCTGCCGCCGCCTGGCTCTTGGCTTGATCGGGGGCTTCTTAGGGTTAGGGTTTTCTTCGAGATGTGGGATCGTGGCTGGCTCCCGCGACGTGGCGACGGCGGCGCACTTGGTCCGGTCCGGCTTGAACGCGACGATCGAGGCAGGTCCGGTGCCGGTCCGGTTCGACCGGCAGCGAGGGGGTAGAGCGATCGTACGAGCGGCGGAGCTTGAGCCGGTGACCACTCCCATGCCCAAATCAAGCGCTTTCGATTTCTGTAAGCAGTGCGAATTTCAAAGCAAATTCAGGTTCGTTTGCGGTTGAAGATGAAGTTGCACACAAATGATTTATTTTTATTTCTGGAGTTTTTCCTTGCTGCTGCTGTATGAAGGTGGGGTACACTGGTGTGGCAGCAATATTGTTGTGTCAAAAAAATTAGTAATTTTGATTTATATTATATTTAAAATAAAATATAAAGATTTTGGCGTTATTTTTACTATTCATCTATGTTAATGTCAAAGAAAAGGCATACGGAGCACGTGTAAAAGAAATCCCTCTAAATTTGTGTCATATTAGCTATACTGGTGTATCAAAAATTGATAATTTTGATTTGTATAGTACTTGAAATAAAAAGCAAAATATAAAAATTTTGGAGTTATTGTTACTATTCATCCATACCAAATGGCCCACGACTGAAAGATTTTATCGGTAACTTTCCTACACTCCCACGTCCCCATCTCTTGAACTAATTCTTTAAGAAAATCTTTTTAAATCTTCGTGATATCAAAACATGCAAAACGCACATGCAACATATTAGTATATATAAACCAAAAAAAAATAGCTAGTCCATTGTATCATCCCCAAAAACTTGTTATTTATGTATGCCCGGCCCAAACACTTTTAGTTTTTCAAAATCCTCCCTCCAGTGCAAACTAAGGAGAAGATTTAAGCGTTATGATCGGTTCAACAACCTGTTCTTCAAAAAATTAAAAGAAAGTTGACCCATACTTGTGATGGAAAGGGGGAAAAACCAACATGTGCTGCTCTTTGATTGGATGGAGTTGGTAAGGCTTAAGAACAAAGAATAAGAGGCAAAGAATAAGGGTTTTTTTTTTGAAATATTTATAATTTAAAAATTAATTATTAAAATAGGTGGGTTAAAATTAAAATTACAAGAATAAGGTGGTTTGCCCCCCTATCTCCACCTCACCCTCCACCCCAGAATAGGGGGCGGGTTCCTAGAACCCGCCCCCTATACAGTAGTATAGAGGGCGTTCACAGAACCCGCCCCCTGTTTTTTATTTAATTTTTAATTTTTAATTTTAATTATTAATTATATAATTATAAATATAAATATAATTTTAATTATGATTATAATTTTAATTATGATTATAATTATACTTATAATTATAATTATTTTTAAAAAAATTTAAAAATAAATAAACGTAAAAAATATTTGAAAAAAATAATAAAATTTCATTATATCAATGATTTTTACAGAATGAATCCGTCAAAATTTACAATACAAAAAAATCCTATCCGATTTCTATCTCGACGGTCAAATTTATAATATCAAAATGAATCCGTCAAATTTACAATATAAAAAAATCCTATCTGTTTGTAAAATGTAAATTCTATATCGACGGTCAAATTTATAATAACAAAATGAATCCGTCAAATTTATAATACAAAAAAATCTGAGTGCACTTGTCACGATCCTGAAGGTCCCGCCCCTGATGACTGTCCTGAACATCCGGTCCTATAATGGCCTGGTTGTTTACATAGGTAATCCGGCTTGCCTTTGCTGAGGATCAGCATCCATTGTCATTCGATCTCGACGCACCTTAAGTATTCCGGGCCTTATATTATTTTCCGGCGGTAATACAATTGGTGTTTGTCTGTTGGCAGTATAATAGTGTCAATATCGACTGTTCGGTATAGGATGAAATTTTGGATCGTATGCGTCTTGGTAATTGGAAACTGTATAGTAATGGGAAGCAAAATTGTAGTGAGTTATGCATGCTGCTCGCAGCAGCAATTGCGTGGGCACAAGGTAAATGTTGTTGCTGGAAAAGACCGCATGTACACGAAGAGAGCCCTTCATCTCTAAAGTTCACGGTATATTGATTCCCATTACCGCCCGTTACTTGAAACTCCGCCGTGTCAAACCTTTCGGATCTGTAGTATTGTGCTCTGCGCTCTCTTTTCCGAAATATATCTTCGTAATACGCGGTGAGCGGAGTCTCCATCGCCAAGGACTTTTCTCTTCTGTGCACAAAATAAGTATTCATCCGGATAAAGGTTCGAACAATCAACCCATGTATCGGTAAGCCTCTAACGCCTTTAAGGACCTCGTTGAACCTTTCAGACATATTAGTCGTCATTAGTAGATATCTGCACCCATCATCATGTGCTTGTGACCACATGCGTACTGGATACTCATCTAACCACGCTTTCGCGGCTTGACTCATCTCCCCAATTTTCGTCATGTATATGTCGTGAACATTAGGGTCAGGCGTTTCACCGGCTCTGTACATAAGCTTATGTAGATCCGAATTTTTAAATTTTCGATCAAAATTTTGCCTGAAGTGCCGTAGGCAAAACCTATGTGGGGTCGTCGGAAATACAGATCTCATTGCAGCTAGTATTCCCAGATGTCTATCAGATATGATGCATAAATCTGTTCTATGAAGAACATATGGAATATTTTTGAGTTGACGGAAAAACCATGACCAGGATAATGTATTTTCACTCTCGACAATAGAAAATCCCAACGGAAATATACCGTTATTAGCATCAACACCTGTAGCAATTAACATGCAGCCTCTGTAGTTACCGTATAGATACGTACCATCAACGCACAATACCGGCCGACAGTGTGTGAAACCAGCCGCACATGGACCAAAGCACCAGAAAATTCTTTGAAACCTGACAGAGCCTTCGACGTCTGTTTCTGTGGTTTTTAACCGGTATACGGTCCCCTGATTTGATGCTTTCATGGCTTCCATAAAAGGGACTAGTGAGTTGTACGAGCTTTCCCAGTCCCCAAATATCTTGCATAAAGCCTTTCTACGAGCATCCCATGCCTTCACATACGAAATCTGAATTTTATGCTCTCCGCTAACTAAGAGCCGTATCTCTCAGGGAGTCATCGCCACATCTGTACGAATTAGTGGCATGATTAGCGAGCAAATGTAAGATGAAGTGCAATTCCGGTGATCTTGTAACATAATAGAATTGATGCAAGTATGTTCTTGGTTGTACTTCGTGACCTTCCAATGTTTGGCTTTTTTGGAACAACATGCATGCAATCTCCACTGACATTCAGGAGCTTTCATACATACCACCGTATAGTACGTCTTATTTGACTCTTCAGTTTTAAATATAACGTTTTGCTGAATAGACCACGACTTCAGCTTACAAATAAGATCTCCTTTTTCCTGAAACAAATCCCCGACACTGATGCAATCTTCGCTTGCTGCTGTCGCGTCCAAATAGGGTGCCGTATTTACTTCTGCCACGGCTAAGTCTACCCAACCATCATCTTCCAGGGGATCGAGGCCGGGATCTTCTAGTTCGACAAAATTGTTATTCGCAACCATACCATCAAAGAATGCTATCTCATTCAATCCAGCGGCATATTCCACGCTATCCTCCCCCTGATGATCTTCACCGATTTCATCATCATCACTGCCACACATATCAATATCACCCGTAGCAACATAAGGCTCGGGTGCAATATATGATGGTTGTGGTCGGTGTAATGTGGATGGTTTGGGGTGAGAAGACCGGAAAGATGTGGACGGACATGCTTGGAATGCGCTACTTGGATCGTGTTGGAATGATGCGGAGGTGTGGAGAAATCTGCGTTTAGTATATAAATTATTATTATAATATTATTCCTTAATATTTTCGTAACTAAATCATCACTTGTTTCAGATTTATTTACCTGTGGAAGATTGTGTATGGTAATCCTTGTTGTTCTTCTGGGGTGCATGTAACTACAGCAGTCGACTGGGAGAACCTGGATTTATGGATTTTATTAAATGTTTGAATATTAGTATCTTGGTATTACTAAAATATTTAAATATGGGTTTATAAAATGTTTACCCATGAGTTTGAAAGTTTGAATAATGTTGTGTATAGTCATATCCACCGACACTGACGGTATCATCGTTGACCATGTGACCGTACCCCCAGGAACTATTCTCAGCATTACCATCAAAATTACCCGTTGGAGGGGCATCTGATACTTCCAATTGCTCCTTCTGAACCAAAAGTTCAAAAGAATACTGGATGTTTGAAAGACCGAAATCTATCATCGAAGATATTGATGCATCGTCTATAATTTTAACCAATGCATTTCCATTGAACATAGGCCATATACAACTTAACTTAACCCTACTTTCACAGGGATCGTATTTCGTAATTTTGAACACTTTATTCTCTAGTTCATCATAAGTCGTTGATACTTCTAATCGCATGATTCTTGCGGACCCGCCCATATACTCGGGACCTTGTGCACTTGTGATAATCCGGTCATCGTATTTACATACAACAAATAAACTTGAAGATGCCATAATCTGCATCAAACAATATCAAGCCAACAATAAAAAAAGCGTTAACAACTTCATACAATCACAGTCAAACCATGCACAATCATACCTAGAGGTATGGTCTTCAAAGTCCACTAGACTGCTCCTAACTGTTCCAAAGTGACAAGTTGTGAGATAACCCTCAAATCGTCTCTTCACTGCCAATTGTGGCCAGGTAAGCACAAATGAGGAAAGGAGGGATCCGCTCACGAATCACCGTGAGACGGGCCTTTTAAAGTTACCTTTTTCACTTGCCTAGCCTAGGCACCACAAAGTCAAGTTTAGATAAACGATCGAATGCCCACAACCTTCCTCTGTCATACTGAGCACGAAAGTCCTTAGTTGGCTGAGTCTAGATATTTTTTAATTATACTCGAGGGTAATGCGTAAGCTGTTAGTGATTTTTGGGGTCTTAGGAAGGGTGATGAAATCCCCACCCAATCTGAATTGGTGTTATAGCCCCTTAAAGTCCGTATTATTTATACAAAACAGTAACAAATATAAAGCGAAAACACTTGCAAACAACTTATTTAGCGGCGGCTGATTTGTACAAAAATTTGTATTTACCGTAATCAGAAACGGCGTCGCTTTGCAGCTAGCCGGTGAGTACGGGTCGATCCACAGAGATGGGTAGTTTCATTAATGTGTCTTTACGAGTTGATTCCAAATGTTGTTTTGGTTGGTTTATTAAATCTATAAAAACCTAGATCTATCAATAAGCTAAATTAATCTAAATTAAAGTCTTGCTAGGGTTAGGTTTAGGGGAAGTTTGGAGATTAAAGGTTTCCTCACCGCTTTCGATGCCTTTATTTTAGATCTATTAGAAGTTATGGTAATTATCAATAAAGTGGATTGGAATCTTTTGGGAAGATGTTTCTTCCTCTAGATTCGTATCCTTCCTTTATCGATAATTACCCTAACCTCCATGGAAAACACGCGCAACCGGGCCTTTATACTACGGTTCATCGTTACCTCGAGGGGTAGGATGCCGTAGGGAGCAGTTGTTCGTGCATGCATGGAGTTCTAACTCTTAGGTGTGGATGGCATGAAAGGGGTGAGAGATCTCATCTCTCAAACCTTTCCCTAAGGCTAACCCTAACAAGCGAGAAGATTACTCGCTCATTAGGGGATGAAAAGACATACTAATTAAAAGAATTAAAACAAAAAAATAAAATTTACTTACTAGTTTGATGGCTCCCTCCAAACAATACAGAACAGATCTGAATAAACTCCCAACAATTCTGAATTTTATTGATTGAAAAGAGGCATAGGATTTTACAATTTTCGATTACAATTTATAAGTAAACAGGAAAATTTAGGGTTACAGACTCTCGCAGATGTGCAATTACGAATTTGCCCTCGAAAAATCCCAACACCCGCACCGACGCACCGACACAAGAAATCGGCGCCGACACGGGCATTAAATGGCCGCGGAACCGCGGCAATTGGGCGCTTGGGCCGCGGTTCCGCGGCCCTTTGGTGAGCTTAGCTCACCAAATTTCTGGGCTTCCTTATTTACTTCTTGGGCTTTCTATTTCCATAGTTATTTTCTCTGTTGGGCTTCTAATTCTTCTCCAGATGTTTCAGTGAAAACTTGTAGCGATCTTTTAACCGTTTGTCTTGACATTTTGGACCTTGCACTGTTCTTCGTCTAGGCTTGACTAGGATCCTTCTATTTGTTGGTCAAAAGTCCCTTTTTCTGTCTTCTTGTGTCTTTTTCACTGTATTTGCTCCAGAAACCTGTATCCTGTAATATGCAACAAACGTGCGTCAAGAGTACCTGTTTATTTATAAAACGGATAAGAATAGGGGAATGAAGAATGCAATATTATGGTCTGAACAAATACCCCCAAACTTACCTTTTGCTCGTCCTCGAGCAAACTTATTATTTTTTTTATTCACTAAAATCCTAACCACACTTTCGCAGGGAAACGCGATTGCACTGAGCACGTGCAACAAGCCGTTAAACCTCTAGGTGTCCCTAATAGGAGGAGTGTTGTCTCCTGAGGGTTTTCAGCGGATATTACCCACAAAATCCTATCAACTTGGCCCATTGACTTTTGTTCTCCAATTAGGTTTTCTAACAAGGAATTCTATTATCTTTTGACTCACAAATTATCCACCCACATTCTTCACACTTCCTTATTATTTAACTTAAGATTATATATATCCTGTAGAGTTACATAGCTTTCGGCGTCTCTTAAGTCTTCCTTCTAGGGTTTCATCTCTACTTAGGAATTTCTATCAACTCTACTAAAGATACAAGTTCTATCTTTCATTTCTCTCTCTTATCTAAATTCCAATCGCATACCCCTACGTGTGTGTATAGATCACCCCTACACTTGGAAATTCAAATCAAGCAATCATGCCCTTGTCCGTTGTCCAAAGCACTTATTAATTCGTGAATTTTGAATTTCGCTTACACATCCTTCATGCGACTGTTAATACTTCTTGAGGTACCAACAACCGATTACAAGATGCGTTAGCATTTTAAAGCGTACTTCTTAGTTTTGCAATACCCAAGGCTTTTAGCAGTGACTCCCAAACCAGTTGGTCTAAGGCACTAGGTGATGAAGCACCCTTGCTAAATATTTTTCTATTTTTTTCAGCCTTAAGTAATCACAAAAACCAGTGTCCATTTTTTTATTCTTTATTCACTTTTTCTTTCTTTTATTTCATCGTACTAAGGACTTTAGACAAGAATATTTCAAGGTCTCTTCTACTATTCCAAGTTTCAAGGTGCGTGATTGTGCAAATTGTAGGGTATACGTTTTCAGAATCTAGACTTAAGCTAGGAACTATTTTTCAAACTTATACTCTAATAAAAGCTTCAATATCTTTCCTTCGTTTTGACTCAACCCAAGAAGTGAACCTAAAATTTGCCTATTTCTAAATAAACTACAAGGCATATACTTTCTACCGTTAAACTTTAAGGAATGTTATCTTTAGGGTTTTTAATTCACTAAGTCTAAGATCTAGTTGTTTCTAGCCAGTTAACCTATTTGTCAAACTCAAGTCAATTAGCCAATATTGAATACAATAATTTTTATAATTTTTGAAATTCTTCAATTTTTATGGGTTTTCAAATAAATATGCAAATGCAAAAATATATACAAATGAATGCGAAGGAAGAAGACATACCGAGCATACCCCCAAACTTGAATTTGACAGTGTCCTCACTGTCATGCTAAACCAAGAGGGTCAAAATACCGGCACTTCCCTGTTTATTTATTTATAATAATTTTTTTTTATTGTTAAGGAAAACAAAAAAAATATATACAGAAAGGTCCTCCCCCAAACTTCATTTAAACTATGTTAGACATTACTGCCAAACCTTGCATAGACCAAAAGTCAACACCATCCAGTTGAAAAATTTATCAGTAAAGAGTATTGGTTGGTGGAAGAATAAGTTGTGGCGGTCCAAAAAGAATTGGGGAAGATAGAAGTGGTGGTATGGAAGGTATGGAGGTGAATAGACAGGAGGTGGTGATGAATCAAAACGAGAATGCGAATGATCAGCAATCAGTGGAATGTTGGCATTCTCGTAGCTTATTAAAAGAAATGGGGGTGGTTCAACTTCTAAAAGAGGAGGTTGACTAACCACAATATCCACAAACTGTTCCTGTGGGTCCTCTATTGACGTGGCATCATCCATCAATTTCATATGATATTCAATTATAAGGGAACTGATCTCCTCGATGTCCGCCATAGTCCAACCGAAAACTTGCCGCCTCTCTTGTAAGACTTTTAAAATAGCGTTCTCTTGCTCGAAGGCTAGAGAGGCTGATATTATAATGAGAAAAGTCTCATTCTCACCTATGTAAGCATATTTAAGATGAGGCGGTAAGGACATGAGTTCGAGTTTCGGAGGCGAAAGAATCATTGCGGAATCTACCTCGAACTCAAAGGATTCCAACACAGGCTCGAAATCACTGCAAATAATCGATTCGGATGGTTCAACTAACTCATCCAAAAATTCAAAAGACTCATATTCAGGCTGTGAGTCTTCATCATCCGAAAAAGTGAAACATTCATAATCAATATCGGTTGTGTCAACGGTTGTAGGCTCAAGGAGGGACGAACTAGTGGCGTCAAAACTGTTTTCATCAAATAGAAATCTTTCAAGCTCGCAGTCCTCCTGCGTGATTTCGTGAATAGAGCAAACTTCTCGTGTACTAGTTTTAGGCACGGGGGGCAAACTTCCCATCTTATAAATATTGAACTCACTAGACATCATCCCAAAGGATAAAGTCATGGAGCCATTGCGACAGTTTATTACAGTATTGGAAGTGGCCAAAAATGGTCGACCGAGGATCACCGGAATTTGGTTTCTTGGGTTAGCAACAGGTTGTGTATCCATAACAATAAAATCAACGGGGAATATGAACTCCCCAACTTTGATCAACACATCCTCTAGCTGACCCCTTGGATGGGTGATCGATCGATCAGCCATTTGGAGAGTACAACGAGTGGGTTTCAACTCTCCAACCCCTAATTGTTCGTACACGGAGTAGGGAATCAGGTTAACACTAGACCCAAGATCTAAAAGTGCTCGATTAATTTTCTTATCCCTAATTGTGATTGAAATCGTAGGACAGCCGGGGTCCTTTCGTTTTTGGGGTAAGGTTTGAGGGTGGTTAATAGCATTGCTCACTGCACTAGCCATTAGCACTTTCTTGGGTACTTGAGATGCCTTTCTCTTCGAGGTGCATAAGCCCTTTAAGATTTTCGCGTATGAAGGGACTTGTTGGATAGCATCCACGAGAGGTATATTTATGCTAACCTGCTTAAATAATTCCACAATCTTCTCCACTTGTGCAGTTGGTTTATTGGGACTCAACCTGTTTGGAAATGGAGCATTTTGAAAATTTGTTGAGTCAAATGTCTGTGGAGTAGAATGTGGATTAGGAACGGATCCCAGTGTGGATGTGTTCGTGTTGTGAGAAATGGGTCCGTTCGAGCTAGAAGAAGTAGAGCCGTGTGACGGGTGGAGAATAGGCTCTAAAGAAAAAGGTGAAGAAGAAAGTGAAGAAAATGAAGAAGGGGAAGATGACGATGGAGAAAAAGAAGAAGAAGAAGGAGAACCACCGGCGGGGATGTCATCACTAGTTCCCACATTATTTTGCAACATTCTTCCGGATCTCAACGTGGTCACCGCATTTACATTGTGATTGGGATATGCGTTTTGTATGTGACCGGGATTTGGTAATGGTTGCGATGGAAGTTTTCCCTTTTCTCTCTCGCTCAACGCAGCAGTTAATTGTGCAATTTGTGCCTCAATAGATTTGATACTTTGATCGTGTGAGGCATTGTTATGCATCAAAGATTGAACATAATTTTCAAATCTTGCTGTGGATTCTGTAGATTGCTTGAGAAATGCATCTAGACTTTTTTCTAGCGAGATAGCCTTATCATCATTTGGTTGAACTAAATTGTTCGTTTGATTTGTATAAGGTTGTTGTTGGAAAGGTTGCTGGTTTTGAGTTTGTGAAGGTGCTTGTTGTTGTTGTGGAGGATGAGGTCTTTGAAAATTGTTATTTCCTTGGACTTGTTGATTTTGGTTCCAAGTGAAATTTGGGTGACTCCTCCACCCCGGATTATATGTCGAAGAGTACGGATCGTTTCTTTGTCGTTGCTGAAATGCAGCATTGACTTGATCTTGTCCTTGAATAGGTGCATTATAAGGACACTCTTCGGTTAGATGCGATGGATTCGAACAACAAGCACAAACAGTTCGTATGGGTAAAGCAGGGGCAGGAGAAGACGATGAGATTTTGGTCTCAATGGCTTCTAGCTTTTTCATAAGTGCGGCCATCTCGGCCTTCATAGCAATCGACATATCTACTTGATGTATGCCTGCCCTAGATTGATCAACAGAAGAAGATGATGTGGTCTTGGTACTCTCCTACTGAATTGTTTGCTCACTAAGATTCTCAAGAAACTGTCACGCTTCGTTGCTAGACTTGGAAAGAAAATGACATTGACATATAGTTTCTAGCAACTGCTTCGTTGCCGAGTTCAATCCCTCGTATAATGTTTGGCAAAGTTGCCAACTTTCGATCCCATGATGAGGGCATTGAACGAGTAGGTCTTTAAATCTCTCGAAGCACTTCCAAAATGGTTCGGAAGGAAGCTGTGAAAATTGTATTATATCGTTACGGATTCTAGCAGTTTTGTGATGAGGATAGAACTTTTTCAGAAAAGCTCTCACAAACTCGTCCCAATTTCTAATGGAATGTGATGCGGTGCTATATAGCCACTTCTCGGCTAGGTCACATAAGGTAAAAGGAATGACCCTTAGCCTTATTGCGTCATCACTTAATTGGGTCGTTTTCATCATAGCGCACACATTTTGGAATTTATTGATAAAGATATGTGCATCTTCTGATTCCAAACCATGAAATTTTGGCAGCATATTGATGAAATGTGGTTTTATTTCAAAGTTGTCCCCATTTGCCGGTGGGGGTGAAAGACATGTAGGTAAAGAAATGCGGATGGGGTAAAAGAGATCCTGGAGCGCAACTCATGCGGGCGCTACAACAGGCGGAAGATTCGGGTTATTCGCACCTAACGAAGGTGGAATCATTCCCGTCGGTAAGGTATCGTTGGGGTTGAATCCCGACATACCTTCGAAAGAAGAATTTGAAGGTGGAGGTAAAGAAATGGACGGAATGTCGACGAAGGGTTCGTCGGTCGGTACCAACGAAACACGGACTAATCGGGCGTTAGTATCCCTAGTCCAAAGTGACATACACTAAAGGGGTAGTGTAGTCAGAAAAAAAGAAAAAACAGAATGTGGAGGTAAGATAACGTCAATGGAGGGAAGTGGTGGAAGTGAGTTGCAAGTTTCCTTTAGCGACAAGTTGCAAGTTTGAAAAGATTTTTCCTTTTTTTTTATGTGAGAGTTTTGCAAAGAGGTTTTTGAAAAGAGACTTATGAGACAAATGTATCAACCACACATGCACATTCAGGCCTAGATCTAGGGTCGCCTAGGTCTGCTAGACAGCTCTTAACTAGGGCTAAAAATAGGACCTCAAACTGCCTCTTCACCGACAAGTACGGCCAGGTAAGTGGGAAGGAACCACAATAATGGGCCTAATTAAAAACCACTAGCCTAGACACCGCAAAGTCAGTTAGGATAAACGGTCGATGTCTATACTGGTCCTTTTCCTATTGAGCTCGATGTCCTTAGGGCTGAGTCTAGTATTTTTTAATTAATTGTGGTCGATGCAAAATGCTTTAAGGTGATTTCTGGGGTCCTGGGAAGGGTGATGAAATCCCCACCCAATCTGAGTTTGGTCAATTAGCCCCTTAAAGTCCAATTAAAATATGCAAAACAATAAAATTCACTTGCAATCAATTTTTAGCGCGGCGCAAAGAAACCTGCAGAAAATCTGTTATTTAGAAGGGGGATAAAGATTTTTTTTTTAGCGCAAAGAATTCCTGCAGAAAATTTTCACAGAGAGATATATGGAGGTTGCAGAGGGGGGTAAAAGAAAACAAACCATGCAAATTTGGTGCACTGACGTGGCCAAACAGCCGCGGTTCCGCGGTCTGGGGTGCTCCTTGGCCGCGGTTCCGCAGTCTGGTGAAGAGACCAGGCTCTGAAAAAAAAATTGTAGCTTCTGTTCACCAATTCCCCTCTGTTCTGATGTTCACTTTTCTGATTTGCCCACTGTAAAATTCCAGATCCTAGAATCCTCGCTATTCCTGCAAGATTCAAAAAAAAATACACCCTTCAAACTGATCAAAATTGATAATTTTTATATTTTTTTATTTTCAGATTTAAAAAATTTATATCAACCCGAAATTACACAGAAAGAAATTTTACGCCATCCCCGGCAACGGCGCCATTTGATTTGTCCAAAAATTTGTATTTACCGTAATCAGAAACGGCGTCACTTTGCAGCTAGCCGGTGAGTACGTGTCGATCCACAGAGATGGGTAGTTTCCTTAATGTGTCTTTACGAGTTGATTCCAAATGTTGTTTTGGTTGGTTTATTAAATCTATAAAAACCTAGATCTATCAATAAGCTAAATTAATCTAAATTAAAGTCTTGCTAGGGTTAGGTTTAGGGGAAGTTTGGAGATTAAATGTTTCCTCACCGCTTTCGATGTCTTTATTTTAGATCTATTAGAAGTTACGGTAATTATCAATAAAGTGGATTGGAATCTTTTGAGAAGATGTTTCTTCCTCTAGATTCGTGTCCTTCCTTTATCGATAATTACCCTAACCTCCATGGAAAACACGCGCAACCGGGCCTTTATACTACGGTTCATCGTTACCTCGAGGGGTAGGATGCCGTAGGGAGCGGTTGTGCGTGCATGCATGGAGTTCTAACTCTTAGGTGTGGATGGCATGAAAGGGGTGAGAGATCTCATCTCTCAAACCTTTCCCTAAGGCTAACCCTAACAAGCGAGAAGATTACTCGCTCATTAGGGGATGAAAAGACATACTAATTAAAAGAATTAAAACAAAAAAATAAAATTTACTTACTAGTTTGATGGCTCCCTCCAAACAATACAGAACAGATATGAATAAACTCCCAACAATTCTGAATTTTATTGATTGAAAAGAGGCATAGGGTTTTACAATTTTCGATTACAATTTATAAGTAAACAGGAAAATTTAGGGTTACAGACTCTCGCAGATGTGCAATTACGGATTTGCCCTCGAAAAATCCCAACACCCGCACCGACGCACCGACACAAGAAGTCGGCGCCGACACGGGCATTAAATGGCCGCGGAACCGCGGCAATTGGGCGCTTGGGCCGCGGTTCCGCGGCCCTTTGGTGAGCGTAGCTCACCAAATTTCTGGGCTTCCTTATTTACTTCTTGGGCTTTCTATTTCCATAGTTATTTTCTCTGTTGGGCTTCTAATTCTTCTCCAGATGTTTCAGTGAAAACTTGTAGCGATCTTTTAACCGTTTGTCTTGACATTTTGGACCTTGCACTGTTCTTCGTCTAGGCTTGACTAGGATCCTTCTATTTGTTGGTCAAAAGTCCCTTTTTCTGTCTTCTTGTGTCTTTTTCACTGTATTTGCTCCAGAAACCTGTATCCTGTGATATGCAACAAACGTGCGTCAAGAGTACCTGTTTATTTATAAAACGGATAAGAATAGGGGAATGAAGAATGCAATATTATTGTCTGAACAGCGGCGCAAAGAATCCTGCACAAAAACAGTTATATTGGAGAGAGAAAGAAAGTTCGCGCAAAGAATCCTGCACAATAACAGTTATATTTTTTATGTTGTTTTGAAATTGCAAAAAAATTTCTTTTATGCCAAAATTGCCATTTGTTCATCTGTATTATTTTAGATCCAATCATTTCTAGCAGGAGTGCCATTTATTGTCGTTGGGTTCATGTAAAATTTCTATTAAACATGCACTTTTCCCATTTTCTTTTCAATTATGTGAATTCATTTGTATGAGACTCTTTCATTTTCATGAATTATGTTGCTTTGTTAAAATTGGAAATCACGCTATTCTCTTTGTTGTACCAGAGTGTACATTTGCTTAAAACAGAGATATTCATAACTAGAGCATTTCCTCCTTATGCGTTGTATGAGGTAGTTACATTCCCTTCAACAAATAACATGCTATTTGCAAAATGATTGTCATGTAGTTAATGGTTTTCAAATTACACAAAAATTATTGGCAAGTCTGAAATTTAATTTGGTTGAATTGCACAAATAAAATCATTACTATTACAGTTAGTTTATCTGTAAAAAAGTAAACTCATAGAAGTGTAATTAAATATTTTTATTTTAAATTATTAATTCCTACACTTAACAGTTTGATAATCTTGTATAATTTTTTTTGTTTTTTATTAATAATGTTAAGCATCGGGCGTACCTTTTTTTATTAATTGTTCCGTCTAGAAAAGATTGCTTATTTCCAATACTTTGTGAACTGTTCCGTCTTGATCCTATCCAGCAGCTTCTCCTTCCAGACTATGGTACTGAACTAGACCTTCTTTCTAATACCCGAGCCCAATAATACTATTTCTGTTACTGGTTGAGTGGTTGACGTTGCTCATTTCATTTATTTTGCCTGTTTGGGTCTCACTGTGAAATTTTAACCGGCTAAGTCATTTTTTGCATGTAACAAATTTTAACACCTAAAATGAAATTAAAAATATCCACTTTGGCCTACTTGTCACCCCTTGTCGCGTGGTAGCGTCCGCGCGTCGAGTTTTCATCCCGTTCGGTGAAACGGGCGAGTTTGGACGGCTACGCGCGCGCGCAAGTGTCCGACTTGGGGGCATGCATTTTAATCATAAGACATCTCATTTTAAAATTTGGAATCCGTTTAAAATCCTATTATTTGAATTTCAAAATTTTGGGCGCAACCCGGGCGCGATTTGGAAATGTTTCATTTAGCACCAAAATCCCGATTTAATAAAATAATCTATAAACCATAATATATTCATACTGTTAATTTAACCTCAGAAATCATTTTAAATTTTCTTCCTTCCCACGCCTCAGCCAATCGCGAGCTTCCACCTCCGCTGGGCCCCACTATCTTTATCCCTGTATCTCTCTTCCTTTTCTCTCTCTCTCTTTAATTTCTCGTTCTCTCTCTCTCTCTCTATCCCTATTATTTTACGCCTTCGTCTCCTTCCCAAAAAACCCCACGAGAACCCCAGCGAACCCTAGCCTCGTCGTAACCCTAGCCAGCCGTGTCCCCGTCGCCGACGCCACCACCACCATCACTATTGCCTCCGCAGCCTCGACCGCACCTCCTTCCTTCCTTCTCCCCTCCTTCCAGCATCTGCAACCCAACACCGGAGCCACCCGCACCGTCGCCGTGCTCGCCGTCGCCGCCGCATCTCGTCGCCGACGACGCCAGCATCTCCCCTTCGTCCTCGTCCCGTCCTCTCCACCTTCCTCCTCCTTCCCTCGCCGGCGCTGCAACAGAACCCGGACCGCGAACCCAAGCACCTTCTCCAGCCGCCGGAAAAGCCGCCGTCGACCCTCGTCGTCGTCTCCTGCGCCACTGCCGACCACCTCCTCTTCCCCTGCAACCAAACCCCGGCCATTACCTCCCCCTACGCACAGCACCACCCGATCCAGCAACCTCCAGCCTTCTGCCGCGTTCACTGTTCACCGCCGGAGCCCTTTGCCGTCGAACCCATCGCGGTTGCCATCCTTGATATCCCAGTAAGTTTCTCATGACCTCTCCCCTTCCCTTTTCCCTTCGCTGGTCGCGTTTTGTCCGTGCGTAGTTTGCTAACCATCGTCGCTGTTTTGACATTTCGCCGGAATCCGGCCGTGCCAACGACTTGACCCGACTTTCCAGCGAAGTACTCCGGTCCGCGTGGCCCCGCTGTTCGTTGTTTGGACTCGATCCGCGACCCGTGCATCCGTCGCGTGTTTTCCGCCGACGTTACGTTCGTGTTTTCCGGTTTGCGAAACCGTCGAGGCAAGTATTACTTGCTACATGCTATGCTATACAAATTAAGTGTGCTTGACTCATAAAACTTGCAAAGATTAACTAGTGTAGTTACTTTTCTCTTTTGGACGAAATATGATTTATGTCATGATACAGTTAACCTAAACCGTATTCTGCCACTGTAACCCTAATAACAAAATTACCAGTTAATCATATTGCTATTTAAAGGACGATAGCCGTACACATATAGCTTCATTACTCTCTGATATTGATATTGCACTACCTTATGATTATCGCACCCCAAGGGTGCTCGAACCTGTTAATAAGATAATACAACTGCACCATATTAATGCACCATTGTGATTAAATGAACTGTTATTGTTGTTTACTTTATTTCCTGCTGTTATTCCTTATTCGATTATATACCTGTTATGAGCACACCCTCGATTGCGTTACATATTGACCCGACCTTGATACACATGATATATATACATACCGATGCACCGGACATGGTACCCTTTTCTACCAACTCAACCTGTTGTACCATGACCTGACCTGTTACCTGATCTCATGCCTAATGCCAACAAACCTGACTTAGGGTCCTCATGGACCATTCCTGTTGTCTATCCAGACAAACCTGCTTTTACCTGATCCTGTTTTGGTATTAGTTCTTGATTACTGAATACCTGACCTGACATACATAACTTGGGGGTATGGGGAAATCAAAGGTGAAACCGACTTGTAATTCAACAGTTCGATACCTGTTCTGATCAGTCTTACGGCCTCGGCCAGCCCCGGAGTGATGATGCTGATATCACTCGCCCATCCTGCTACCTATTACTGCCTAGCGGCACGTCTTGCATTCAGCCCCGAGGGTCTTGACCGTGGTCCCGGGCATGCACGGGATACTATCGAGTTACATCGACGAGTCATCCATTGATTTCAAAGACTTTAGAATAGAAAACCCGATAGAACAGTTTAGTTACCCACTGCACATTACCCTGCACTGTTGTTTCATATTATTGCTTTATTCATGTTTATCCCTGCATTGCTTATTACCATGTTCATATTATATTATTGGTTGACATGACGCGCTGACGTCTGGGTTTTGCATGGCCCAGATTCGTTACCACTGTCGCCGACCGAGCAGGAGTACTTCAGCCAGCAGGCTGATTTGTGAGTTCTGTAGTGATTAGTTTATTTATTGCATTTCATTTCCAGATGTGAGCCCGCATTATGGGACGTACTTTTCTATTTATTGTATTGGATCATTTGCTTCCGCACTTATTTTTCATTGACTCTTGTTATTATGGATTTGGACATGTGTTAGATAGTTTATTTATCTTGTTCTTGATATCTCTACAGCCGTAATGTGACTGTGGATGGATACTTCCTACCCACAGGTAGCATGGTTGGCTATGTCACGTGCCCAATCTTGCGTACTCTGGAAAGCGGGGCGTGACATGGTTCTTTTGGTATCAGAGCCATAGGTTAGTCGGGTTGATTCTTTTGTAGTTGGGTATTGTACCCAATACACGAATCAGAATACCCGTGTTTAGGAAACATGTCCTGCCACCTTGACCGTTTTACCATTCTTGAATCACATTCTTCCTAATTATATCTTTTACGACGTGCAAACTTACTTTGCATGTCGACTCGAAAACCTGATTTCTTGTTATCCCTAGGACTTAGGCGACTTGGGTGGAGTTAAGTAATTGTGGCTATGATACCGCGGCATAGTTACAATGCGGTACTCTATTTAAGTATCTTGGAGTTCTAGCCTTGAGCCACATTCAGAATCTATCGTCATGCTAATGTTGGGTGTTTTGAGTTCAGGATTATGGCAAGTAAGAATGTGAAGACGTACCAGAGGCGTGTGGACGAAGCCGCCATGCTTGAAGTGATAAGAGGAATGCTGGAAATCAAAGAAACGGACCGAGCTGATCCAGCAGCAAGCGGACAAGTTTCGGGAAGGTTTGCAGATCGTTCAGCAGTCTGTGAACAATGTTGGAGCTAGACCAGTTGACCGAGTAGGGACCGTAGCAGGTTTCAGGCGGTTGGGTCCTACTACTTTCGCTGGTCTGGAGGAGCCGTTGCCAGCCGAGCAGTGGCTAGTGGACACGGAGAATTTGCTGATTGCGGCACAGATCCCAGAGGACAAAAGAGTTGATGTGGTGCGCATTCAGCTGGTGGATTACGCCCGAGAGTGGTGGCTTGTGGAGGAGAACCGTTTGCCCAAGCCAATCAGTTGGGCGGATTTCTCTAAAAGTTTCCTGGAGAAATTCTTCCCGCGGACTGCACGGGAGGAAATGGAAGAGAAGTTCATCGGACTAAAGCAGAAGGGAGCACCCGTAGATGTGCATGTAGCAGAATGGACGGGACTCAGTAGTTTCGCTGGACCTTTAGTTGCCAACGATGCAGACAGGGCACGGAGGTTTATGCGTAGACTGGACGTGGACATCCAGAGGCAGATTGTCTCTCTGGGTTTGACCACTTTCTCATAAATACTTGCAGCAGCCAAGAGCAGCAGAGTTTATCTGGGATGAAAGGGAGTTTGCAGCAGACAGCAGTTGCGGTAAGGAAGCAGTTCTGTCGGGCCAGTCGAGTTCAGGGCTAGGCCGACACACAGTGTTCTTGCAGCTATGGAAGTTGATAGTACTGAAGAGCCGGCAGTTGTTCGCGACGTTATGGACGTATTTGAAGATATATCGGGCTTACCACCGAAGCGAGACGTGGAGTTCACGATTGACCTTATTCCTGGTGCAGCGCCAGTATCTAAAGCTTATTATCCGATGGCACCAGTGGAATTGGAAGAAGCTAAGAAGCAAGTTGGTGAATTACTTGAGAAGGGTTGGGTTCGAAGCAGTAACTTGTCTTGGGGAGCTCCAGTTCTTCTAGTAAAGAAGAAGGATGGCACAAGAAGAATGTGCATCGACTATCGAGAATTAAACCGGGTGACTATTAAGAACAAGTACCCGATCCCTCGCATTGGAGAACTTTTGAGCAGCTTAGTGGCGCGAGAGTATTCTCGAAACTGGATTTGCGATCCGGATATCATCAGGTCCGAGTGAAAGCAGAAGACATTTGCAAGACGGCGTTTCGAACTCGATATGGACATTTCGAGTATCTGGTGATGCCCTTCGGAGTAACGAATGCGCCGGCAATATTCATGGATTTGATGAATAGAATCTTTTCACCATTCTTGGACCAGTTTATTGTGGTATTCATTGACGATATTCTGGTGTACTCGAAGAGTCCGGAGGAGCATGCTGAGCATTTAAAGATCGCACTGCAGACGCTGAGACAGGAGAAATTGTATGCGAAGATGAGTAAGTGCGAATTCTGGCTGGAAGAAGTGAAGTTTCTGGGGCATGTTGTGTCGGGCGATGGAATCGCCGTCGATCCCGAAAAGATTGCAGCAGTTCGAGATTGGCCTATTCCAAGAAATGTGGCTGAAATAAGAAGTTTCCTTGGTTTGGCCGGATACTACAGGAGATTTGTGGAGAACTTCGCTCGTTTGGCAGAACCGTTGACCAAGCTTACGCGCAAGGAAGTACCTTTTATTTGGATGGATGGATGTGCATTGGCCTTCGAGACGTTGAAGCAGAAGTTGATAACCGCCCCTATCCTGACCGTACCAGATAATTCAGGAGGACTGGTGATTCACAGCGACGCATCTGGAAAAGGATTGGGATGTGTTTTGATGCAGAATGGGAAGGTCGTAGCTTACGCATCAAGACAACTGAAGACTCATGAGAAGAATTATCCGACTCATGACTTGGAGCTTGCGGCAGTGATCTTCGCCTTGAAGATTTGGAGACACTACCTTTTGGGCGAGAGAGTCGAAGTTTTTACAGATCATAAGAGTTTGAAGTATGTGTTCACTCAGAAGGAGTTGAATATGAGGCAACGCAGATGGTTGGAGCTGATGGCCGACTACGACCTTGATCTTAAGTACCATCCGGGAAAGGTTAACGTCGTGCCGGATGTGCTTAGTCGGTTACCAGCGATTCAGGTATTGACTACACAGAGGGAGATCGTTGCAGATTTTCGAAGATTTGACTTGGAGGTTGTGCTACCACACTCTACGGGACAGTTGATGCAGTTGCAAGTACAGTCGTCCTTAGTTGAGAAGATTAAAGCGGCACAATCGCAGGATCCTAGACTGCAAAGGTTTCGAGAGCAGGTTGAGGCCGAACTACGAACAGATTTACTGGTCCACGATGATGGTTCGTTGAGGTATGGTAGCCGTGTGTGTGTGCCAAAAGGGGATGTGCGTGAAGAGCTTATGAAGGAGGCACACAGTTCAGCTTACTCTGTACATCCGGGAGGTACAAAGATGTACCGAGATATTCGACAACATTTCTGGTAGGAAGGCATGAAACGGGAGATCGCTCGCTTCGTGGCTAAGTGCTTGGTATGTCAGCAAGTCAAGGCTGAACACCAAAGGGTTGCTGGTTTGTTGCAACCACTTTCGATTCCTCAGTGGAAGTGGGAACATATAACCATGGATTTCGTGACGGCTTTACCGCGGAGTCCAAAGGGCAACAATGCAGTATGGGTGATTGTCGATCGTTTGACCAAGGCAGCTCACTTTATTCCTTTTTGGGTTGGTCAATCGACGGAGACTTTGGCAGAACGGTACATGCAGAAGATTGTAAGATTGCATGGAGTACCGGTGAGCATCGTGTCCGATCGGGACACTCGGTTCTTGTCACACTTCTGGAGGAGTTTACAAGAAAGTTTGGGGACTCGATTGAAGTTTAGCACAGCTTATCATCCTCAAACTGATGGACAATCGGAGAGAACGATCCAGACTCTTGAAGATATGTTGAGGGCTTGCATGTTGGACTTCAAAGGTTCTTGGGAGGATCACCTACACTTGGTGGAGTTTTCGTACAACAATAGCTTCCAAGCGACTATTCAGATGGCTCCGTTTGAAGCGTTGTATGGTCGTAAGTGCCGTTCACCTGTCTGTTGGGATGATGTTGGTGAACGAAGGTTGCTAGGACCAGATTTGGTGGTACAGACAGTCGAGAAGGTGAATACAATCAGGAAGCATATGAAGGCAGCTCAAGACAGACAGAAAAGTTGGGCTGACACGTCAAGAAGACCTTTAGAGTTCGCCGTGGGTGATTTGGTATTCTTGAAGATATCACCGACTAGAGGGGTGATTCGCTTTGGGAGTCGGGGAAAGCTTAGTCCTCGATTCGTTGGACCCTTCGAGATATTGGAGCGTGTTGGAGAGGTAGCGTACCGTTTGGCTTACCACAGTCCTTGGCAGGAGTGCACGATGTGTTTCATGTATCTCAACCACGGAGGTATGTTCGAGATGAAACCCACGTCTTGGATCATTCGGAGTTAACTGTACGAGAGGACTTGACTTTTGAGGAGCGACCGGTTGAAATCAAGGATCGAAGAGAAAAGGTTCTTAAGAACAAGGTTACCCCCCGTGTGCTAGTTTTTTTTTTGGGTAATCGATCGCATGGAGAATCCACTTGGGAGCGAGAAGACGAGATCCGGCAGAAGTTCCTAACCTTTTCCTATAGTTATCTATCTTGTATTCTTGGAATTTCGAGGACGAAATTCTTTTTGTAGTTGGGTATGATGTAACACCCGAGCCCAATAATACTATTTCTGTTACTGGTTGAGTGGTTGACATTGCTCATTTCATTTATTTTGCCTGTTTGGGTCTCACTGTGAAATTTTAACTGGCTAAATCATTTTTTGCATGTAACAAATTTTAACACCTAAAATGAAATTAAAAATATCCACTTTGGCCTACTCGTCACCCCTTGTCGCGTGGTAGCGTCCGCGCGTCGAGTTTTCATCCCGTTCGGTGAAACGGGCGAGTTTGGACGGCTACGCGCGCGCGCAAGTGTCCGACTTGGGGGCATGCATTTTAATCATAAGACATCTCATTTTAAAATTTGGAACCCGTTTAAAATCCTATTATTTGAATTTCAAAATTTGGGCACAACCCGGGCGCGATTTGGAAATGTTTCATTTAGCGCCAAAATCCCGATTTAATAAAATAATCTATAAACCATAATATATTCATACTGTTAATTTAACCTCAGAAATCTTTTTAAATTTTCTTCCTTCCCACTCCTCAGCCAATCGCGAGCTTCCACCTCCGCTGGGCCCCACTATCTTTATCCCTGTATCTCTCTTCCTTTTCTCTCTCTCTCTTTAATTTCTCGTTCTCTCTCTCTCTAACCCTCTCTCTCTCTATCCCTATTATTTTACGCCTTCGTCTCCTTCCCAGAAAGCCCCACGAGAACCCCAGCGAACCCTAGACTCGTCGTAACTCCAGCCAGCCGTGTCCCCGTCGCCGACGCCACCACCACCATCACCCTTGCCTCCGCAGCCTCGACCGCACCTCCTTCCTTCCTTCTCCCCTCCTTCCAGCACCTGCAACCCAACACCGGAGCCACCCGCACCGTCGCCGTGCTCGCCGTCGCCGCCGCATCTCGTCGCCGACGACGCCAGCATCTCACCTTCGCCCTCGTCCCGACCTCTCCACCTTCCTCCTCCTTCCCTCGCCGGCGCTGCAACAGAACCCGGACCGCGAACCCAAGCACCTTCTCCAGCCGCCGGAAAAGCCGCCGTCGACCCTCGTCGTCGTCGCCTGCGCCACTGCCGACCACCTCCTCTTCCCCTGCAACCAAACCCCGGCCATTACCTCCCCCTACGCACAGCACCACCCGATCCAGCAACCTCCAGCCTTCTGCCGCGTTCACTGTTCACCGCCGGAGCCCTTTGCCGTCGAACCCATCGCGGTTGCCATCCTTGATATCCCAGTAAGTTTCTCATGACCTCTCCCCTTCCCTTTTCCCTTCGCTGGTCGCGTTTTGTCCGTGCGTAGTTTGCTAACCATCGTCGCTGTTTTGACATTTCGCCGGAATCCGGCCGTGCCAACGACTTGACCCGACTTTCCAGCGAAGTACTCCGGTCCGCGTGGCCCCGCTGTTCGTTGTTTGGACTCGATCCGCGACCCGTGCATCCGTCGCGTGTTTTCCGCCGACGTTACGTTCGTGTTTTCCGGTTTGCGAAACCGTCGAGGCAAGTATTACTTGCTACATGCTATGCTATACAAATTAAGTGTGCTTGACTCATAAAACTTGCAAAGATTAACTAGTGTAGTTACTTTTCTCTTTTGGACGAAATATGATTTATGTCATGATACAGTTAACCTAAACCGTATTCTGCCACTGTAACCCTAATAACAAAATTACCAGTTAATCATATTGCTATTTAAAGGACGATAGCCGTACACATATAGCTTCATTATTCTCTGATATTGATATTGCACTACCTTGTGATTATCGCACCCCAAGGGTGCTCGAACCTGTTAATAAGATAATACAACTGCACCATATTAATGCACCATTGTGATTAAATGAATTGTTATTGTTGTTTACTTTATTTCCTGCTGTTATTCCTTATTCGATTATATACCTGTTATGAGCACACCTTCGATTGCGTTACATATTGACCCGACCTTGATACACATGACATATATACATACCGATGCACCGGACATGGTACCCTTTTCTACCAACTCAACCTGTTGTACCATGACCTGACCTGTTACCTGATCTCATGCCTAATGCCAACAAACCTGACTTGGGGTCCTCATGGACCATTCCTGTTGTCTATCCAGACAAATCTGCTTTTACCTGATCCTGTGTTGGTATTAGTTCTTGATTACTGAATACCTGACCTGACATACATAACTTGGGGGTATGGGAAAATCAAAGGTGAAACCGACTTGTAACTCAACAGTTCGATACCTGTTCTGATCAGTCTTACGGGCTCGGCCAGCCCCGGAGTGATGATACTGACATCACTCGCCCATCCTGCTACCTATTACTGCCTAGCGGCACGTCTCGGATTCAGCCCCGAGGGTCTTGACCGTGGTCCCGGGCATGCACGGGATACTATTGAGTTACATCGACGAGTCATCCATTGATTTCAAAGACTTTAGAATAGAAAACCCAATAGAACAGTTTAGTTATCCACTGCACATTACCCTGCACTGTTGTTTCATATTATTGCTTTATTCATGTTTATCCCTGCATTGCTTATTACCATGTTCATATTATATTATTGGTTAACATGACGCGCTGACGTCTGGGTTTTGCATGGCCCAGATTCGTTACCACTGTCGCCGACCGAGCAGGAGTATTTCAGCCAGCAGGCTGATTTGTGAGTTCTGTAGTGATTAGTTTATTTATTGCATTTCATTTCCAGATGTGAGCCCGCATTATGGGACGTACTTTTCTATTTATTGTATTGGATCATTTGCTTCCGCACTTATTTTTCATTGACTCTTGTTATTATGGATTTGGACATGTGTTAGATAGTTTATTTATCTTGTTCTTGATATCTCTACAGCCGTAATGTGACTGTGGATGGATACTTCCTACCCACAGGTAGCATGGTTGGCTATGTCACGTGCCCAATCTTGCGTACTCTGGGAAGCGGGGCGTGACATGGTTCTTTTGGTATCAGAGCCATAGGTTAGTCGGGTTGATTCTTTTGTAGTTGGGTATTGTACCCAATACACGAATCAGAATACCCGTGTTTAGGAAACATGTCCTGCCACCTTGACCGTTTTACCATTCTTGAATCACATTCTTCCTGATTATATCTTTTACGACGTGCAAACTTACTTTGCATGTCGACTCAAAAACCTGATTTCTTGTTATCCCTAGGACTTAGGCGACTTGGGTGGAGTTAAGTAATTGTGGCTATGATACCGCGGCATAGTTACAATGCGGTACTCTATTTAAGTATCTTGGAGTTCTAGCCTTGAGCCACATTCAGAATCTATCGTCATGCTAATGTTGGGTGTTTTGAGTTCAGGATTATGGCAAGTAAGAATGTGAAGACGTACCAGAGGCGTGTGGACGAAGCCGCCATGCTTGAAGTGATAAGAGGAATGCTGGAAATCAAAGAAACGGACCGAGCTGATCCAGCAGCAAGCGGACAAGTTTCGGGAAGGTTTGCAGATCGTTCAGCAGTCTGTGAACAATGTTGGAGCTAGACCAGTTGACCGAGTAGGGACCGTAGCAGGTTTCAGGCGGTTGGGTCCTACTACTTTCGCTGGTCTGGAGGAGCCGTTGCCAGCCGAGCAGTGGCTAGTGGACACGGAGAATTTGCTGATTGCGGCACAGATCCCAGAGGACAAAAGAGTTGATGTGGTGCGCATTCAGCTGGTGGATTACGCCCGAGAGTGGTGGCTTGTGGAGGAGAACCGTTTGCCCAAACCAATCAGTTGGGCGGATTTCTCTAAAAGTTTCCTGGAGAAATTCTTCCCGCGGACTGCACGGGAGGAAATGGAAGAGAAGTTCATCGGACTAAAGCAGAAGGGAGCACCCGTAGATGTGCATGTAGCAGAATGGACGAGACTCAGTAGTTTCGCTGGACCTTTAGTTGCCAACGATGCAGACAGGGCACGGAGGTTCATGCGTAGACTGGACGTGGACATCCAGAGGCAGATTGTCTCTCTGGGTTTGACCACTTTCTCATAAATACTTGCAGCTGCCAAGAGCAGCAGAGTTTATCTGGGATGAAAGGGAGTTTGCAGCAGACAGCAGTTGCGGTAAGGAAGCAGTTCTGTCGGGCCAGTCGAGTTCAGGGCTAGGCCGACACACAGTGTTCTTGCAGCTATGGAAGTTGATAGTACTGAAGAGCCGGCAGTTGTTCGCGACGTTATGGACGTATTTGAAGATATATCGGGCTTACCACCGAAGCGAGACGTGGAGTTCACGATTGACCTTATTCCTGGTGCAGCGCCAGTATCTAAAGCTTATTATCCGATGGCACCAGTGGAATTGGAAGAAGCTAAGAAGCAAGTTGGTGAATTACTTGAGAAGGGTTGGGTTCGAAGCAGTAACTTGCCTTGGGGAGCTCCAGTTCTTCTAGTAAAGAAGAAGGATGGCACAAGAAGAATGTGCATCGACTATCGAGAATTAAACCGGGTGACTATTAAGAACAAGTACCCGATCCCTCGCATTGGAGAACTTTTGAGCAGCTTAGTGGCGTGAGAGTATTCTCGAAACTGGATTTGCGATCCGGATATCATCAGGTCCGAGTGAAAGCAGAAGACATTTGCAAGACGGCGTTTCGAACTCGATATGGACATTTCGAGTATCTGGTGATGCCCTTCGGAGTAACGAATGCGCCGGCAATATTCATGGATTTGATGAACAGAATCTTTTCACCATTCTTGGACCAGTTTATTGTGGTATTCATTGACGATATTCTGGTGTACTCGAAGAGTCCGGAGGAGCATGCTGAGCATTTAAAGATCGCACTGCAGACGCTGAGACAGGAGAAATTGTATGCGAAGATGAGTAAGTGCGAATTCTGGCTGGAAGAAGTGAAGTTTCTGGGGCATGTTGTGTCGGGCGATGGAATCGCCGTCGATCCCGAAAAGATTGCAGCAGTTCGAGATTGGCCTATTCCAAGAAATGTGGCTGAGATAAGAAGTTTCCTTGGTTTGGCCGGATACTACAGGATATTTGTGGAGAACTTCGCTCGTTTGGCAGAACCGTTGACCAAGCTTACGCGTAAGGAAGTACCTTTTATTTGGACGGATGGATGTGCATTGGCCTTCGAGACGTTGAAGCAGAAGTTGATAACCGCCCCTATCCTGACCGTACCAGATGATTCAGGAGGACTGGTGATTCACAGCGACGCATCTGGAAAAGGATTGGGATGTGTTTTGATGCAGAATGGGAAGGTCGTAGCTTACGCATCAAGACAACTGAAGACTCATGAGAAGAATTATCCGACTCATGACTTGGAGCTTGCGGCAGTGATCTTCGCCTTGAAGATTTGGAGACACTACCTTTTGGGCGAGAGAGTCGAAGTTTTTACAGATCATAAGAGTTTGAAGTATGTGTTCACTCAGAAGGAGTTGAATATGAGGCAACGCAGATGGTTGGAGCTGATGGCCGACTACGACCTTGATCTTAAGTACCATCCGGGAAAGGTTAACGTCGTGCCGGATGCGCTTAGTCGGTTACCAGCGATTCAGGTATTGACTACACAGAGGGAGATCGTTGCAGATTTTCGAAGATTTGACTTGGAGGTTGTGCTACCACACTCTACGGGACAGTTGATGCAGTTGCAAGTACAGTCGTCCTTAGTTGAGAAGATTAAAGCGGCACAATCGCAGGATCCTAGACTGCAAAGGTTTCGAGAGCAGGTTGAGGCCGAACTACGAACAGATTTACTGGTCCACGATGATGGTTCGTTGATGTATGGTAGCCGTGTGTGTGTGCCAAAAGCGGATGTGCGTGAAGAGCTTATGAAGGAGGCACACAGTTCAGCTTACTCTGTACATCCGGGAGGTACAAAGATGTACCGAGATATTCGACAACATTTCTGGTAGGAAGGCATGAAACGGGAGATCGCTCACATCGTGGCTAAGTGCTTGGTATGTCAGCAAGTCAAGGCTGAACACCAAAGGGTTGCTGGTTTGTTGCAACCACTTTCGATTCCTCAGTGGAAGTGGGAACATATAACCATGGATTTCGTGACGGCTTTACCGCGGAGTCCAAAGGGCAACAATGCAGTATGGGTGATTGTCGATCGTTTGACCAAGGCAGCTCACTTTATTCCTTTTCGGGTTGGTCAATCGACGGAGACTTTGGCAGAACGGTACATGCAGGAGATTGTAAGATTGCATGGAGTACCGGTGAGCATCGTGTCCGATCGGGACACTCGGTCTTGTCACACTTCTGGAGGAGTTTACAAGAAAGTTTGGGGACTCGATTGAAGTTTAGCACAGCTTATCATCCTCAAACTGATGGACAATCGGAGAGAACGATCCAGACTCTTGAAGATATGTTGAGGGCTTGCATGTTGGACTTCAAAGGTTCTTGGGAGGATCACCTACACTTGGTGGAGTTTTCGTACAACAATAGCTTCCAAGCGACTATTCAGATGGCTCCGTTTGAAGCGTTGTATGGTCGTAAGTGCCGTTCACCTGTCTGTTGGGATGATGTTGGTGAACGAAGGTTGCTAGGACCAGATTTGGTGGTACAGACAGTCGAGAAGGTGAATACAATCAGGAAGCATATGAAGGCAGCTCAAGACAGACAGAAAAGTTGGGCTGACACGTCAAGAAGACCTCTAGAGTTCGCCGTGGGTGATTTGGTATTCTTGAAGATATCACCGACTAGAGGGGTGATTCGCTTTGGGAGTCGGGGAAAGCTTAGTCCTCGATTCGTTGGACCCTTCGGGATATTGGAGCGTGTTGGAGAGGTAGCGTACCGTTTGGCTTACCACAGTCCTTGGCAGGAGTGCATGATGTGTTTCATGTATCTCAACCACGGAGGTATGTTCGAGATGAAACCCACGTCTTGGATCATTCGGAGTTAACTGTACGAGAGGACTTGACTTTTGAGGAGCGACCGGTTGAAATCAAGGATCGAAGAGAAAAGGTTCTTAAGAATAAGGTTATCCCCCGTGTGATAGTTTTTTTTTTTGGGTAATCGATCGCATGGAGAATCCACTTGGGAGCGAGAAGACGAGATCCGGCAGAAGTTCCTAACCTTTTCCTATAGTTATCTATCTTGTATTCTTGGAATTTCGAGGACGAAATTCTTTTTGTAGTTGGGTATGATGTAACACCCGAGCCCAATAATACTATTTCTGTTACTGGTTGAGTGGTTGACATTGCTCATTTCATTTATTTTGCCTGTTTGGGTCTCACTGTGAAATTTTAACCGGCTAAGTCATTTTTTGCATGTAACAAATTTTAACACCTAAAATGAAATTAAAAATATCCACTTTGGCCTACTCGTCACCCCTTGTCGTGTGGTAGCGTCCGCGCGTCGAGTTTTCATCCCGTTCGGTGAAACGGGCGAGTTTGGACGGCTACGCGCGCGCGCAAGTTTCCGACTTGGGGGCATGCATTTTAATCATAAGACATCTCATTTTAAAATTTGGAACCCGTTTAAAATCCTATTATTTGAATTTCAAAATTTTGGGCGCAACCCGGGCGCGATTTGAAAATGTTTCATTTAGCGCCAAAATCCCGATTTAATAAAATAATCTATAAACCATAATATATTCATACTGTTAATTTAACCTCAGAAATCTTTTTAAATTTTCTTCCTTCCCACGCCTCAGCCAATCGCGAGCTTCCACCTCCGCTGGGCCCCACTATCTTTATCCATGTATCTCTCTTCCTTTTCTCTCTCTCTCTCTTTAATTTCTCGTTCTCTCTCTCTCTCTCTCTATCCCTATTATTTTACGCCTTCGTCTCCTTCCCAGAAAACCCCACGAGAACCCCAGCGAACCCTAGCCTCGTCGTAACCCTAGCCAGCCGTGTCCCCGTCGCCGACGCCACCACCACCATCACCCTTGCCTCCGCAGCCTCGACCGCACCTCCTTCCTTCCTTCTCCCCTCCTTCCAGCACCTGCAACCCAACACCGGAGCCACCCGCACCGTCGCCGTGCTCGCCGTCGCCGCCGCATCTCGTCGCCGACGACGCCAGCATCTCACCTTCGCCCTCGTCCCGACCTCTCCACCTTCCTCCTCCTTCCCTCGCCGGCGCTGCAACAGAACCCGGACCGCGAACCCAAGCACCTTCTCCAGCCGCCGGAAAAGCCGCCGTCGACCCTCGTCGTCGTCACCTGCGCCACCGCCGACCACCTTCTCTTCCCCTGCAACCAAACCCCGGCCATTACCTCCCCCTACGCACAGCACCACCCGATCCAGCAACCTCCAGCCTTCTGCCGCGTTCACTGTTCACCGCCGGAGCCCTTTGCCGTCGAACCCATCGCGGTTGCCATCCTTGATATCCCAGTAAGTTTCTCATGACCTCTCCCCTTCCCTTTTCCCTTCGCTGGTCGCGTTTTGTCCGTGCGTAGTTTGCTAACCATCGTCGCTGTTTTGACATTTCGCCGGAATCCGGCCGTGCCAACGACTTGACCCGACTTTCCAGCGAAGTACTCCGGTCCGCGTGGCCCCGCTGTTCGTTGTTTGGACTCGATCCGCGACCCGTGCATCCGTCGCGTGTTTTCCGCCGACGTTACGTTCGTGTTTTCCGGTTTGCGAAACCGTCGAGGCAAGTATTACTTGCTACATGCTATGCTATACAAATTAAGTGTGCTTGACTCATAAAACTTGCAAAGATTAACTAGTGTAGTTACTTTTCTCTTTTGGACGAAATATGATTTATGTCATGATACAGTTAACCTAAACCGTATTCTGCCACTGTAACCCTAATAACAAAATTACCAGTTAATCATATTGCTATTTAAAGGACGATAGCCGTACACATATAGCTTCATTACTCTCTGATATTGATATTGCACTACCTTATGATTATCGCACCCCAAGGGTGCTCGAACCTGTTAATAAGATAATACAACTGCACCATATTAATGCACCATTGTGATTAAATGAACTGTTATTGTTGTTTACTTTATTTCCTGCTGTTATTCCTTATTCGATTATATACCTGTTATGAGCACACCCTCGATTGCGTTACATATTGACCCGACCTTGATACACATGACATATATACATACCGATGCACCGGACATGGTACCCTTTTCTACCAACTCAACCTGTTGTACCATGACCTGACCTGTTACCTGATCTCATGTCTAATGCCAACAAACCTGACTTGGGGTCCTCATGGACCATTCCTGTTGTCTATCCAGACAAACCTGCTTTTACCTGATCCTGTTTTGGTATTAGTTCTTGATTACTGAATACCTGACCTGACATACATAACTTGGGGGTATGGGGAAATCAAAGGTGAAACCGACTTGTAATTCAACAGTTCGATACCTGTTCTGATCAGTCTTACGGCCTCGGCCAGCCCCGGAGTGATGATGCTGATATCACTCGCCCATCCTGCTACCTATTACTGCCTAGCGGCACGTCTCGCATTCAGCCCCGAGGGTCTTGACCGTGGTCCCGGGCATGCACGGGATACTATCGAGTTACATCGACGAGTCATCCATTGATTTCAAAGACTTTAGAATAGAAAACCCGATAGAACAGTTTAGTTACCCACTGCACATTACCCTGCACTGTTGTTTCATATTATTGCTTTATTCATGTTTATCCCTGCATTGCTTATTACCATGTTCATATTATATTATTGGTTGACATGACGCGCTGACGTCTGGGTTTTGAATGGCCCAGATTCATTACCACTGTTGCCGACCGAGCAGGAGTACTTCAGCCAGCAGGCTGATTTGTGAGTTCTGTAGTGATTAGTTTATTTATTGCATTTCATTTCCAGATGTGAGCCCGCATTATGGGACGTACTTTTCTATTTATTGTATTGGATCATTTGCTTCCGCACTTATTTTTCATTGACTCTTGTTATTATGGATTTGGACATGTGTTAGATAGTTTATTTATCTTGTTCTTGATATCTCTACAGCCGTAATGTGACTGTGGATGGATACTTCCTACCCACAGGTAGCATGGTTGGCTATGTCACGTGCCCAATCTTGCGTACTCTGGGAAGCGGGGCGTGACATTCTTCTTAAACTCCACACTTACACAAAATTGATAGCGGAGAAAAACTGATAGAGCGTAAATGGATAGTGAATTGTACAGAAGAAAAATTGATAAAGATGAAATGGGTAGTGAAATATATAGCGGATAGCTATTTATAGGATATGAGAGCCGGCTAATTATTGAAGAGGGCGGGTTCTAATAACCCGCCCTCTTACTTCTGCACAGGACCTGACACACAGACACGATGGGACAACACTGGCACAACACACGGTGTACGATAGGACAAGTGACACAAATAATTATTGAAGAGGGCGGGTTTTAATAACCCGCCCTTTTCCTTCTGATGTCCTTCTGACAATGGACAAAAAAAAACTGATGTGACCATTCATATAATTATGAAAGAGGGCGGGATCTAATAACCCGCCCTCTTTAATAACACAACAGACACACATTTTAAAAAAATATACAAAAGGAAACTGATTTGACACCACACCTTTAAAAAAATATATAAAAAATAAAACCATTGAAGATGGCGGGTTATTAGAACCCACCCTCTTCCTTTGTGAACAGGAAAAACCAAACTGATTTGACACCACAAACATAATTATTGAAGAGGGCGGGTTTCTCTTCAACTGATTTGACAACCAATACTATATCATTAAAGAGGGCGGGTTCCTAGAACCCACCCACCCTTCAGTATAAAACCCAACCCCCCTCCAGTGCATTTCATCGAACAAAATTAACTTTTCATCTAATCTCTGCTCCAGTGCATTTTATCAAACAAAATTAACTCTTCATCTAATCTCTGCTCCAGTGCATTTCAATAGAGAATCAACCACTCGACAAATCTCTGCTCGTTCATCAAAACGAACACAGATCGTTTAATATATTACACGGAAAGGAAATATTCTAAACTTAGAAATTTTTTTTAATTACCCCTTCATTTTAATTCTAATAGTTGAAAATAACATTATTTAATTTTGCAGGATGGAGATAATCTCACCGTCGTCACTCATAGCTCAGACAAATGGATAGTGAGCGACCAACGAATAACCCAGCGGCTTCGACGGGCCGGATTTTATGAAGCTTCATTGATTCGTCATATCCAAATCGACCACGCCCTCGTTACCTCTCTGGTTGAGCGCTGGAGAAAAGAGACCCACACTTTTCATCTAAGATGGGGTGAGGCCACTATCACACTCCAGGATATTGGCCTCTTACTCGGTTTACGGGTCAATGGGCTTGGGTTGGTCGGAGGAAAAATTGTTGGTCCAGATACCGACCATCCATATTGGGATACATATGCCGAGTCTGTTCTCGGACAAGTAAAAAATTTCATTCTGATTCTCCTCTTTAGTGTACCTATTGCATATTGTACATTATTTCTAACTTTAATATTTCACAAAAAATGCTAATATCGGGCACCAGGAGGCCACAGTAAGGGGTATAAGATCAGTTTAAACTGGCTAAAAGATACATTTAGTAATATCCCTGATGAAGCCACCGATGAAGTCTTGGATAGACATGCACGTGCCTACATTCTGTACATGATCGGTTCTTGGTTGATGCCGGACCAATCAGCAACGCATGCCCATCCGTTATACCATGGCTTTGTAACGGATTTTGATGTGTGTGGACAATATGCTTGGGGAGCAGGGGTCCTATCATTTCTTTATAAGGAACTCGATAAGGCATGTGCTCCTACGAAGAATAAAATTTGTGGATGCATTACATTATTTCAGGTAAATTCCTTATTTTTCACAGCTAGAAATTTGCAAAATTGTAATATTGGTTTTCTCTCTTATAATCTGAAACTTTATTTATAGATCTGGTCATGTGAGCATATATATATATAGGAAGACCGGAGAATGTTAAAATAACTGGTTTGGATACCCCTGGAAAACCGCTCGGCTGTTGGTAGAATGGGAATAAAGCGTATAAGGCTCCTCGTCGAGTACTTAAGTACTATAGAGATGAGTTGGATCGCATGGAGGCGACTCAGGTAACCATAACTTAGGTAATTGAGTTTGTTTTACAATTTTGAAACACCTTCATCACAATTTTTATACTATATTATTTGCGCAGTTCTTTTGGACGCTTTATACAGCAGATCGTTTGCAAAACTTACCCGGCATCTGTATCGAAGGAGAGCCGGTTTGGCGGGCTCAATGCCCACTCCTCTGCATTAATGTCGTTGTCATACACCTTCCGGACCGGGTGTTGCGACAGTTTGATAGATCGCAACATATTCCTGTCCCGCCGCCTTCGCCTATGACAATAGAGGGAGACATGCGAGGAGGAAAGACGGAGCGTGATTGGAGAGAGTATCATCATCAATATTTGCTGAGATGGGAGGATAGGCAGCGTAATATTGCCTTACAGCAAATAGGTGACCAAACAGCCACCGACGCTACCAAAATATATCTACAGTGGTATAAGTGTGTCACCATAAGATATCTTTGTGCTCCCCCCAAAAACTTCCCAAACATCTCGCGGTACGAGCCTAGAGGCCATATGGAACGAGATTTGGTAAGTTGAATTCTTTATATTATATTACTTTTTAACATCCGGCGGTATGAGTCAATACTTATTTCTTATTTCTAATGTAACGACAGGCACGTGGGTTGCATCTCATACAAACAATGGTGCAGGAACCATACCTGACTGTTGCTGGTCCGGCAACTCAGGCTCGATTTTCAAATGTAGACCAATTAATTGGTGGTGTATTCGGTTCATATAATATTTCTCAACATTTATCGCCGGCACCAGAGCAGCAGTATCAGCCGGCACCGGAGCCGCAGTATGAACCGGCACCAGAGCAGCACCATGACCCGGCACCAGAGCCGCAGCATCACGGAGATCCAGCGTAGCAGGATCAGTGGTTTGGATCACCATACCTTCAGCAGCAACCCTGGCATACCGGACAAGCGCAACAACACCAGTCTTGGGGGTCAGGTTTTGCAGCACAGCCGTCTTGGGGGTCAGGTTTTGCGCAATAACAACCTTGGGGGTCAGGATTTGCGCAGCCATGGGGCCAAGGTTTTGTGCAACAGCAGCCGCATGAAACCGGGACAGGTTCTTCGCTACAACTGCCCAGTTGGGACTCGGATTTATCGTCCTACATGCAGTTGTTGTGAGGCAGCACATATCCGACACCTGTCCCACATTCAAGTTCAGGATTTGCGGAACAACAGCCTGTCCAAGACGTTGCTGAAGACGAAGCTGAAGCTGAAACCGAACCCGAAGCAAAAAAGCAAACGCCGCCGCCGCCATCTACCCAAGAAAACAGGTGGGTCCTCCAGTCATCGCAAAAGGCATAGACTTATGTCAAGCCTCCTCGGATTTCATAAGGGAAAGGGAAAAGGAAAACGATAGTATTTACATTTCACAAACAGATAGGATTTTTTTATATTGTATATTTGACGGATTCATTTTGATATTATAAATTTGACCGTCGAGATAGCAATCGGATAGGATTTTTTTGTATTGTAAATTTTGACGGATTCATTCTGTAAAAAACAATGATATAGTGAAATTTTATTTAAATATTTTTTTACGTTTATTTACTTTTAATTTTTTTAAAAATAATTATAATTATGATTATATTTATAATTATATAATCATATTATAATTAAAATTATATTTATAATTATATAATTATAATTAAAATTATATAATTAATAATTAAAAAAAATTGGTGCTATACGTTTGTATAGGGGGCGGGTTCTGGGAACCCGTCCCTATACATTTGTATAGGGGGCGGGTTCCCAGAACCCGCCCCCTATACAAATGTATAGGGGCGGGTTCGGAACCCGCCCCCTATTCTGAATAGGGGTGGGGTGAGGGGTGGGGCGGTCGAAACCGTCCTATTCTTACAAATTCAAAACTAAGCCTCCTATTTTAATAATTAAATTTTAAATTATTATTATTTCAAAAAAAAACGAGGTACTGAAGTAAAATCCTATAAGGTGTGCTTCGTACATGGGAGGTAAGATTACCACTAATCTATGCATTCTTCATATGTGATCTCGATGATGTGTATAATTTCAGGAAATACTGTATTAACCTAATCGGTACATTTCAATCGTTACCGACAAATTATGTGCACAGCAACAACAAACGACAATTGTGACTGTAGAGGGGACAACAAAAAAGGTGTTGGCCGACAATGAAGGACAACAGCCGTCTGGCGACAACTGACGACAAACACGTGGCGGCGGGCAACGGCGGAACATAGCGATTGAAGAGGAGGGCAACAAGTGGCGGATGGGGCCTCGCGATGGGAAACACCCATCACAGCGGTCGACGATGGAGGATGACGAGCGGTGGCATATGGGGTCCGGCGACGGGCACGGCAATCGGTGATGGAGGACGACGGGTGATGGAGGATGGAGCCTGACGGTGGCCGACAGACGGATGGTCCAACAACAAGAACGGTCATAACGCTAGTTGGGTTAAGGAGGAATAATTAGAGATGATATAAACACAGACATCCAGTTGAATAGGAGTCCATGAATTGAGGTAATCTGATGTGTGGGGAATCCTAAATTTCATGAAATACCATACATCAAAATAAGTATGGGCATATTTCTTCGTAGATTAGGACTCCGCGCCCTTCGCATTAGCTAATCTAAATAGTAATTCTAAATCACCATGAAATATTATTATACTTGTTTAGGTGTGAAAGATATTTCCGGAAATGTAAAATTATGACCCAATTTCATGGTAATTCTATTCCCCCAAAAATATGTGTCTATTCTAAATTACCATTAAATATTCCCGCCTGACATTAAATGAGCCATGACCATCCGCTGACGGCCTCCCTCGCCTCCCGCCGGATGGCCTGCTCCCGGTCATCGTCGGTTGTCCACCGGCCGGCCCACTGCCGATCGGCCGCCTGTCATCGTCGATTATTCACCGGCCGGCCAGCCGCCGATCGGACGTTTGCCACCGGCTGGCCATAGCTTGTCTCCAGTCGTCCGCTGCCTGTTGCCGGCCGCTTGTCGGCCCGCCACCCGTTGCCTGCTGTCCGTCGCCGGCCTTGCCGCCATCCATCGACCGTCTTCCGACCTCGCCGCCGGTCAACGGTTGCACATACATATATTACTTTGAATGGTTAAAATATAACAAGCACGAATTTTTGGTAATCTTCCATTCCATCCAGTGCAACCTTAGATTATGGCGTACCAAGAGTCCATGTGGAAATATCAAAGTTTGGGATGATATATTGAAAATAACTAAGTTTTGGAGGCAATATGAGGAAAACCAAATTGTTAGTTGAGAATAACGGACGAAAGATGCCATAAGAGTGAATTTACTCCTATAGCGTCGAAAAAATATACCCTCCATCGTGTTTTCCGACGATCGGTATGCATCATCTTCATCGTTATCATCAAAGAAATGGATACACCAAATTTCGTGTTTTCCGACAATAGAATTTTTTACATCACTAAATCAACGGTGAAAAGGTTGTAGAATCACATGAAATCTGGTGTGCCCATATCTTAGATGATAACGATGAAGATGATGCATTCCGATCGTCGGAAAACACGATAGAGGGTGTGTTTTTTCGAAACCACAGGAGGAAAGCCACTTTCCTCCACTGTTCTCTTGTTAGTTTTATTAAAATTTTGTGGGCGTAGTAATGGAAAGAATGTGGCCACGTGATCCACGTCGGCTGAATCTAAACGGACGGCGGAGATGTAAAGCAGAGAGAAGATGGACAGCGGAAATGTGGGAAGCGTGGAGGGAAGGGAAGCAGGAATATTTTTTTTGGGGTGGGGGGTGGGGTTGAGATATATCTGGGGTTGTGGATGGAGAGTGGCACGTGGATGTTCTGGGAACGTTGGAGTTGGGGTGGGTTTGCGGGCCCCAGAATGAATAGACTAGGCCCACGTTGTCGGGTCTTAGGCCATGGGTTTTGAGTCCATGGTTTGAATTTTGTTGAGGAAAGAAATTGATGTAAATTTGAGTTCGCTCGTATACGAAAGGATTGGAGAGAGACAGGGTGGCTTTGGACCCTAAACCCTTAATCCTGTGAAATACTATGTGCCGCAATGTCGCTCGTTGCGCTACACGAAGTGTGGTGGGAGTAAAACCAAAGGTTTGGGTCTTGATGATGCTCACAAGTGGTATTTCCTCAGATTACGACACGTGGCGGATGACGTGTCCCGAAAGTTACGGAAGTGGAATAAATGAGTTGCATTAGGGGCATTCCTCGGGACCTCGTCTCGAGAAAGTGCTCGACCTTTCAAGAGACCTCCCTAAGTACTTTCCATCTTCACCTAGCAAACTACCAACAGCTCTTCTCCGAGCTTCCTCGGTCTCCTTGCTCGTCTCCGAGCCATCTGTCAGGCCGAGCTTCCTCGGCCTCACTGCTCGTCTTCGAGTAATCTGACAGGCCGAGCTTCCTCGGCTCCCCCGATCAACCGAGAGCGCAGAACCCAAGCAACCCCGCAACGGCTCCGCGTATCTCGCCAGGGCGAGATATCCGCCTCCCCAAGTCTAGGATGTAGTGCATGAGGTTCTAAATGACTTTCTATCTCTATCTTATATTCTCTCTTGTTTCTCAACACATGAGAGTGTAGAGAGGAGGAAGATAATGAAGGTGATGAAGCTCAAGAGAAGGAGAATAAGGTGAAGCAAAAATGGTGAGAGCAAAAAATGAGCAACCATATGAGAGAAAATAGCTCACATTGGTTTTATATAACAATATCCATAATAAAAAACTATCAACCATGCTTCAATAGTTGCCACAAATGAATTAACAATTCATTTGTCAACTTTTGAAGACATGGCTCTCACCATACCCCCCTCTCCTTCAATTTGCACCTCATTTCCATTTATGAATAAATGGAAAAATCCATGATGAGGTGTCCACCTTATAGAATATTATCCGTAATAAAATACGGATTACAGTCTACTGTATATATATACCTGCATTCGGATAAAAACACAAATGCCCAAAGAGATAGAATAACACGAAGAACGTAATACTTGAATAAACATATCGAAATACATAGATGTAAATTATCAAATCAATACCTGATTTAATAATCCGGCTCAAACCCGAGCCGACCAGTATTACCAACTGTCCGATCGAAAGTCCAGGTACAAAGTACATCGATCGATCGGAACCCTACACGTATCCAATACGGCTACTACATCATTTTGCCTGAGCCAGGAAAACCTTCTGTGTGGGACTCTAAAGACTCGACAGTATGCCGACAGTGAGTTACTGGATAAATTCATAACCACAAGCACGTCAGCGGCACTAGCTGTATGTAACGACTACCCGGGTACCTGTCGAAAAGGAAGGCCGACGAGCAAACTCATCCGGATCCCAACTGAGCCTATCCGTGACAATCTCCGTACAGTCCGGTTTCTTCGTCGGAGAGTATCGCATACCGGGTCTATGGGTGGTAAACGTCAGACCCTAATAACCCGATAATTCGTACTGATGTGGCTCAGGACTAATCCGGGAAACTACTGATCAGCCTATCAGTAAATCCCAACTGCCTTGGCCAAGGTCTTATGGTCCTGACCAATCGAACACAGTGCGATATCGACTCCCTATACCGGAAGAGACGAATCCCTAACAATCGCTCACTGCATCCATGTGGCTCGGAACTGTACCCAACCAAAATCTGTTTGCACGACTCAGTAGAGCTGTGGTAGGGTAGTGATCAAAGCACAGTGGGAACTTACACGGGACAAATGACGATCTCAGGTCTAAAGACTAACTTGTACTCATGTCACCTGAGAACTTCCATCTGACGATTGGTACAGTACCATCTGGAAGTTCTCGGCGAGTCCGTCCAGTGTACTCACATCCAGTAAGCACCTGTATACGATCTTAGGTGCAAAAGAACAATGGTTGCGGGACCATACCATCGCCCCTCGCCGAGGTCTAGAAATGTATACACTAGTCCACTCCGGAATATCGATGCTCAGTCTCGATACTCCCACGACTAGGGACCTTTTAAGGATGTGCGTACGGACTACCCAGCTCCCACAAATATAATCGCCATCACAAACGCAGGTAGTCTAGAAATGATCCTACGGGTTTTATCAACATGTATGAATGATGCGTAATAGTAAGTAAAACATATGCACATATTAAGATAAAGACAAACCAGATAGCATACTATCATATCGAGCAAGACTGTCCTGTATATATATATGTCCAAGCATCCACATGTTTACATATACAATAATGGCCTCTAGGGCATACATATCCAACAATCTCCCACTTGCACTAAGGCCATATATATTGGCGTACCGAATACCCAACTTCTGCTCTAAGGCCAGCTGTTGGTGTACCGCATACCCAACATCTCAAAAAGTCTCTCGAACTGTGCTTGAGGAAGGGCCTTGGTGAATGGATCCACCGTGTTGTCTTTTGTGTCCACTCTCTGTACCTCGATCTCCCGGCGATCAATGATCTCCCTGATCAGGTGTTACCGCCTCAAGATGTGCCTGGATTTCTGATGGGACTGTGGTTCATTTGCTAAAGCCATAGCTCCATTGTTGTCGCAATCCAAAAGTATTGGGTTAACAATGGATGGAACCACCTGAAGTTCAGTAATGAACTTCTTAATCCAGACAACTTCTTTTGCAGTATCGTTGGCAGTAATGTATTCAGCCTCCATCGCCGAGTCTGTGACGGTGTCCTGCTTGGAACTCTTCCAACAGACCGCCCCTCCGTTGAGGGTAAACACAAAACTCGAGACAGACTTGCTGTCATCCTTGTCACTCTGGAAGCTCGAATCAGTAAAAGACTCCACCTGAAGGTCCCTATTACCGAATACTAGGAACAGTTCTTTAGTCCTCCTCAGGTTTAAGAATGTTCTTAACAGCTGTCCAGTGGTTCTCACCTGGGTTAGACCGATACCTGCTAACCACGCTAAGCGTGTAAGCTACATTTGGTTGGGTACATAGCATCGCATATATTATAGATCCTACCGCCGAAGCGTAGGGCATAGTGCTCATGCGAACCCTCTCCTCATCAGTCTTGGGAGACATCTCTTTGGAGAGGGTGACTCTGTGCAATGTGGGTATGTTACCGCGTTTGGAATCTTCCATACTAAGTCTCTTTAGTACGGTCTCTATGTATCTGGACTGTGAAAGTCCCAGTAATCTCTTGGATCTATCTCTGTAGATCTTAATCCCCAGAATGTACGAGGCATCACCCAGGTCCTTCATGGAGAACCTTTGTGACAAGAACAACTTGACCGATTGTAGCATAGGAATATCATTTCCTATCAAGAGAATGTCGTCCACGTACAAAACTAGAAACACAACAGTTCGGCCTACAATCTTCTTATATATATAAGGCTCATCCTCGTTTTTGATGAAGTCAAATCTCTTGATTGTTTCATCAAAACAGATGTTCCAGCTCCGCGATGCCTGCTTTAATCCATAAATGGATTTAAGCAACTTGCACACCTTCCTGCTGCTCCCACTGGCTACAAAACCTTCCGGCTGATCTATATAAACACGCTCTTCTAAACTTCCGTTCAGAAAAGCCGTTTTTACGTCCATCTGCCAGATTTCATAGTCATGGAAGGCAGCAATGACAAGTAGGATCCGAATAGATTCGAGCATAGCTATTGGAGAAAAAGTTTCGTTATAGTCTACACCTGGTCTTTAACGAAAACCTTTTGCAACAAGTCTAGCTTTATAGGTTTCCACCTGCCCATCTATACCAAATTTTCTTTTGTAGATCCATTTGCATCCAACGGGTTTTACCCCAGGCGGAGCAATATCCAAGGTCCACACTTTATTGGTGTGTATGGACTCTATTTCGGATCGCATAGCATCCAGCCATTTATCAGAGTCCCTACTGATAATGGCCTGCCTGAAACTAGTCGGATCATTTTCTTCCAAGATGCAATCCTCTCGATCCCCGTCTATGAGAAAGCCGTAGTATCTCTCGGACGGATGAGAAATCCTACTAGTTCTGCGGAGCGGCTGAGGTTCGTCTGGGATTACTGAATCTTGTGGTTCTACCAAATCTTCAGTTACATTTTGTGGTTCAGAATTTTCTTCCAGTTCTACCATGCTCCCACTTATTTCTTTTGCAAGAAATTGCCACTTTAGAAAGGTGGCGTGCTGAGCAACAAACACCTTCTGTTCATCGGTGTGGTAGAACAAATATCCATTTGAATGCTTTGGATATCCCACAAATTTATATAGAACTGATCATGCCTGAAGTTTCTCCGGAATCTGTTTTTTAACATAGACCGGACAACCCCATATCTTAGCACGTTTAAGACATTGTCACGACCCAAAGTTTGGCCCGTGACCGGCACTTAACCACGTAATGTCTACAGGCGTAACGTGGCTAAGTAAGCCGAAACCCAGAAATCAAAACCAGTACAAATATAGAGTGTTTTAAACAATTAATAGAAACGTTTGTTAAAATGTTTAGAAACCCTTAAGTAAACAACCACCACGATAACAATATACGACGCCGTAGCGAAGAAATGAGCAATAAGTGGAAAACATCACAGACAGATAAAACTGCATAAGTAAAGTCGGCTCACATGAGCTCGACACCAGAATACAATAATATACATCATCGTCCTCACACTAGTCTCTAAGTCAAATACATAAAAGTAGATGGAGAGTACTAGATACAAAAGCATGTACAATGGAAATAACCGGATACTACAACCCACCTAACAGCAAAACAGCTCACGCACCAACTGCAGTGGTATCCGTAGCCAAAAAGATACAAGAAAGCAGCCTGCCGCGACTATTCCGAGGGGCAACCTGCAAACACCGTGGCACAACGGGGGTGAGTTGCCAACTCGTGAATAGTAGATAACATATAAAGGTAATCGCGAGTATGCACGTGCCGCGATACTCTAACTTATGCTAACAGATAACATCTATATGATGAGCTACAGGAGCAATAATCATGCATCAAGTGCGATCTAATAACATCTCTATATGATAAGCAGGGTATGCAATAATCGTGCATAGCAAATGCAATCTAATGACATCTATATATGATGAGCAGGGTATGCAATAATCGTGCATAGCAAATGCAATCTAATGACATCTATATAGGATGAGCAGAGTATGCAATAATCGTGCATAGCGTGTGTGCTCTATCAGGTATAACAGATATAGGATGAGATGTAAAATACTGAATACTGAGCATGGGAATAATTAATATCTACACGGAATATCAACGTGGAAAATAATCAGTGTCCATCCATATACCCAAATCATGTAAATTTCATAGAATCATGGGTGCCTAGCATCGGCACACTAAAATATCATGAATCATCGTGTCTATTATCGACATGCAAATCCTCAAGCATCGGGCTCCGTCTGCGGAATCGGCCCACGGCCCCGGCAGTACGTGTCGTCCCGTATCCATCTCTCATCTCTGGTCAGTATCCTCCGGATAACCGCCAGGTCTAACCAATCACCGGTAGGTAGTAGTCCCTCTGCCAGGCTCACCGTCTACTGCACAGCGATCCGTTTTCGCCCCGGGGTACCATACCGGGTCCACCATGTACCCGCAATCGGCCTCATCCAACTCCTCGATTCGGGTTCACATATCACACATCTCAGGACCGAGAAAACGCATGGTGGACGCACTGAAATATCATATCAAGAGAAACCGGGTTTTTAAATAGTGCGTGTTTTCTTAAAAGAATTACCTCGCTTCTCAAATCCAGAAATCATATGTATCCAAAACTCGATGCGTAAATCCATGCAAGTATGAAGATATCAATATATGTGTGCACTGGTATGAATATACAGTGTGCATGTGCGCAAGTATGAAGATATCAATATATGTGTGCACTGGTATGAATATACGGTGTGCATGTGCGCAGGTATGAAGATATCAATATATGTGTGCACTGGTATGAATATACCGTGTGCATGTGCGCAGGTATGAAGATATCAATATATGTGTGCACTGGTATGAATATACTGTGTGCATGTGCGCAGGTATGAAGATATCAATATATGTGTACACTGGTATGAATATACAGTATGCATATGCGCAGGTATAAAGATATCAATATATGTGTGCACTGGTATGAATATACAGTGTGCATGTGCGCAGATATGAAGATATCTATAAATGTGTGAACTAGTATGAATATACCGTGTGCATGTGCGCAGGTATGAAATTATCAATATATGTGTGCACTGGTATGAATATACAGTGTGCATGTGCGCAGGTATGAAGATATCAATATATGTTTATATGCGACAAGTCATGACAATCATCAATGATGCGACAATCAAACGATATGTATAATGCGTAGCAATCCTATAGTGCGAGTGTCATGGCAATCACTAACGGTGTGGGTGTAACATACAAATAATGCTCGTGCAGCTTGAACCGTTAGTGACAGTGCAGTGTTTTATGCAATCATTTCTATATGCAACAATAAGGTATGCTACTATAGTCCATATGAACATCTATGACTAAATATCCTAACACGCCCTAACGCTTAACGCTATACGGGCGATTTCCCCGTAGATGTTAAATCTACTCACCTGGTCGCGTGCTAAGTGTAGCCGACCACCTGCTTCCCCTTCTTTGCGGCGTCCGACATACCCGCCTGCGAACCTAGAATTTACACAAGGAATTCGTATATGAGCAAAATATCTCGCAAAATGTGATATCGAAACTAAATGAGAAACTCGCGTCGTGAACTAAACGCGCGTGTGTGCGATACGCTGGAACGTGTGAATACGCGTCTAAAACTATCCCGACACGTCGCGATACGCAGAAAACCCCAAACCCACACACGTATCGCACGTGTCGCGAAGGTTAAAAGTATACGAAATAGGGTAATTGGCTTCAGATTTTTCTACAAGTAAAAGTTTACAAAATTGCATATACCATAAGTCTTCAAATAGTAGCAGACACCTACACCACAAACCCCAGCACCCAGATCCCCCATCTGACCATAAATTGCGGCCAGAATGAATATTCCGGCGGCCCGATGAGGGAGTTAGGCTCCCGTGCTTCGTGGGTGTTCCCTAGACCTAGTGTATATGCTCCAGTAATTACAATATTTTCCTGAAGCAATCGGGTCACAAGCAGATCACACAGAACCCAAAAACCTAGTTAAGAAGCTAGTTTAACACTAAATCGATACATTAAGGTATTTTAGTGAAACCTGAAGCAAACCCTAAGTTAAAACAACACTAACAATACTTAAATAAGTTAAACAAACCATAAAAACACTAACTTAACATAAACATCACAAATTCCTTTCAATATCACAAAAATGCACCAAAAAATATGGTTTTTAGCTAACAAAGATATAAGTTATGATCTAAGGTGTTAAAAGTGAGTTTGATACCTTCCAAAGACCTTAGGGAAACCTTAAATTCCAGCCCTTGCCCTCATATGCACTGACTTGCCACCAAGGTCCACAAAGAAGCCATTGAACCAAGGTTTTTGTGAAGTAAAATGGAGGTTTTTGTGTAGGGTTTTGTGTATAGATCAAAAGAGAAGCAAAAGAAAAAGAGAAGATGATGAAAATGTTGTTGTTGCTGCTGCTATTCTGCAGGAATTCAGAAAGAAAGAGAGAGAGAGAGAGAGAGAGAGAGAGAGAGAGAATGGTCAAAAAGTCAAGCCCCTTCACCTAACCACCATACCTCCCATTCCTTCCTTTCATTTTAAAATTAAAAGGGTTTTAAAATTAATTTAGTGGGGATATAAACCATGTAAGAAGGAAATAACATGGTTGCACTAACCTATGTTACAAAACAAAGGATAAGTGTGGATGTGTTACACTAAACCTTACTTAAGAAAGTAATTAAGGAAAATTCCCAAATAAAGTGAACACAAGCTAAATTATAATTAATAAACCCTATATATATATATATTTATATTCATTTGTACATTTGTTATTGCGGGGCGAGCGTCCGACATGTGGACTGTCATTTCTGTCGTGTTGTATATTGTTTGATTGGGGCACGACCGGGTTGAGGTTCATGTCACCGTTGTACATATTATTTCATTTTCTGTACTAGGATTACCCCGTGGTGGAGTAATCGAATAGCCGGGTTCTAGAGGGCAACAAATCCTCATCTCATGGCGTTGAGACGGAGGAGACTTCACTCTAGAATTGACGGGCTATTTGCTGCACTCGTAAGGGGTATATGTATGACCCACGGAGGGGTGCTCAAGTTACCGAGTCCCATGAAGTGCTGGGTGGCCCATTCACTTTGTTGATTGGGGTTGTCTCACTTCTGGGATTGACGGGTAACTTTCCGCGCTCGTAGGGGTCCAGGTTTCCATTGCACGGGTTATCCACACGACCGGGAACGTCGGGTCTCATTTGCGGCTCAAATGAAATCCGGGGCTCCTAAATTATCCACTATTCTGTGTTGCTTGCTGAGATTCTGTGCTATTGCTTATATCATGCCTGGGACGAATGTTATATATATTTATATATATACTAGTAGATGTTGTATATGTTTTGCACCCGCGCTAGTTCAGCCCCCGCTCTGTCGTTAGTTAAGTATCCTAATGGGTGATGACGGGGCCCAGTGGCGAATGCGGATGGCATATACGTACATTGGATTTTCGTTCTTTTCTGGTGTGATAGGCTTTAACTGATGGGACTGCATTAATTTTGATTAATGCAAGAAAATAAACCTAAAAGATATTGTTGGAACAAATTTCGAAAAATTATAGTTATATTCTTTCGCTTTGCACAGTGGTATTCGGTTATGAATATCCATCACCTCATTTCAGGAGGCAAGAGCCGAGATCCCTTCACGGGGAGTGACCTCTTGAGCAAAAGCTTATACTGTAGATTACTCGGTTTTCTTCAAAACCACAAGTTTTCAAAAGCGGAGCCTAAACCACTCATTACTAAATGTATCTTTTAGCACTAGTTACAAAAGAAATAAGTTTTATGGGTTTTTATGAAAAACGCGCATCATTACTAATTAGCGCGAAATTATCCTATACGAATTTCAAAGCGTTAAAGACATGGTCTTTTACCACTCCATATTTCATATGGAGTTTTAAGCACTGATTTAGACGGAACCTGATTCAATAGGTATGCTGCTGCTTCGAGCGCAAGTCCCCAAAATGAAAGAGGCAACTCGGCGTTACTCATCATGGAGCGAACCATGTCTAATAGGGTATGGTTCCTCCGCTCCAATACACCGTTGTGCTGTGATGTATACAGAGGAGTAAGCTGAAAGAGAATTCTATTCTCTTTTAGGTAATCTAGGAATTCCGTGCTTAAGTACTCCCCTCCTCTATCAGATTGGAGGATCTTGATACTTTTGCCAGTCTGGTTCTCTACTTCGTTTCTGAATTCTTTGAATTTCTCAAAAGGTTCAAATTTGTGTTTCATGAGATACACATATTCGAATCTAGAGATGTCGTCAGTGAATGTGATGAAGTACGAGAACCCACCCCTTGCCTGTATAGACATCGGACCACACACATCACTGTGTATGAGTCCCAAGAGCTCTGCTATTCTTTCTCCGTGTCCGGTGAACGGAGATTTGGTCATTTTTCCTTTGAGACATGACGGACAAGTTTCATAAGATGAAAATTCGAACGTGTTCAAATATCCATCTTTATGCAACTTACTCAGTCTTTTCTCTCCGATATGACCAAGTCTACAATACCACAAGTAGGATTCGTTCACATCTGAACTCTTTCTCTTGCGTGTGTTTTGTATGTTGAAAACTGTGTTTTGATTTAAAACATAGATACCATTACACGGTGTACCTTCTACAACCAATACCTTATCAAGGTAAATGTTCATGATATTTCTATCAAGAACAAAGTTATATCCATCTTTATCAAGTAAAGAAACTGATATAATGTTGCAAACCATGGAAGGTACATAGTTGCAATCGTTCAAAATCATAGTATTGCCATTTGGCAATGCTAGGTGATATTGACCGACGGCAGAAGTATCAACTTGTGCTCCGTTCCCTACTCTGAGGGACATATCACCAGGTCCAACCATCTTACTTTTTCTCAGTCCCCGTAATAAATTAGAGATATGAGATCCTGATCTGGTATCTAGTACACAGGAGGTAAGACTAACCGAAAAACAATTCTCAATAACAAGAACACCTGAAGGAAACGCAATGGTATGCTTCTTCTTCGATGGGGTCATCAAGGAATTCATGCAATCCTCCTTCCCTTACTCATACTCATGATGCTGTTATAAATTAGAGTCAAACCAACGTTCCCCAGCCCCGAATAAGAATTCGGATCGGTCAAACGATACATTTTATTATCTTGATTAGGGCGTGAATTGGTTGCTACCTAGAGAGAGAGAAAAGAAACACTCGGCGTGCGCTCTTGCAAGATTAGATTGGTTATTAGTTTATCTTATCAGGATGGCTCACACTATTTCCTCGAATTCTTCTTCAAACCTTAAAAGAAGAACTAGTCAGGATTAATCGTACGGCGTAATACTTGTTTAGCCTTTCGGCCAGGCCAGTGTCGGTACTTCGAGGGGGGTTTTCCAACGCTTTTGCGAAGTTCCTTAATTACATAACCTCTTTTCCCTGGGGGCTTAGCCCCGCTAACACCATTCTAGACACCTACTTGGTTTATAGCATTGATTGTTAAGTGAGAAAATCTCCCAAGAGTAATTCTGCTCATCAGTGGGATCGGGATCCAACTATCATTGTGTGATAACCTAGATGGAAGCCACTCTAGCTACCACACTCCAGAAAGTATGCAACACTAGCAAGTTTCCTGTATATTTGAAACTCCCAATGTGGTTTTTGCCTCAAGCAGCTTATGACCTTGACAGAGGTCAACATGTCATAAATCGCAAGTCAAGTTCAACCCGTCATTGTCCAGGATTAATTTAGACCTACCCGCACAAGCCCTTGATAGAGGTCAACATAATTGTGCGACTGTCCTAACTAATCGTATATCTATGCAACAAACAAGCATTACTTAGCTACCATTCACTATGCCTTGACAGAGGTCAACATACATAGCATGAATACTAAGTAATACTTGTAAAAAATGACGTAGGGCTGCGACTAGATTTTTGGCGAAAAACTCTTTAACGTAATGAACTTGATATCGTTGAAGGAACTTGAGCAGTTTTGAAAATGAGTGGTTTAGGCTCCGCTTTTGAAAACTTGTGGTTTTGAAGAAAACCGAGTAATCTACAGTATAAGCTTTTGCTCAAGAGGTCACTCCCCGCGAAGGGATCTCGGCTCTTGCCTCCTGAAATGAGGTGATGGATATTCATAACCGAATACCACTGTGCAAAGCGAAAGAATATAACTATAATTTTTCGAAATTTGTTCCAACAACATCTTTTAGGTTTATTTTCTTGCATTAATCAAAATTAATGCGGTCCAATCAGTTAAAGCCTATCACACCAGAAAAGAACGAAAATCCAATGTACTTATATGCCATCCACATTCGCCACTGGGCCCCGTCATCACCCATTGGGTTACTTAACTAACGACAGAGCGGGGGCTGAACTAGCGCGGGTGCAAAACATATACAACATCTACTAGTATATATATAAATATATATAAAATTCGTCCCAGGCATGATATAAGCAATAGCACAGAATCTCAGCAAACAACACAGAATAGTGGATACTTTAGGAGCCCCGGATTTCTTTTGAGCCGCAAATGAGACCCGACGTTCCCGGTCGTGTGGATAACCCGTGCAATGGAAACCTGGACCCCTACGAGCGCGGAAAGTTACCCGTCAATCCCAGAAGTGAGACAACCCCAATCAACAAAGTGAATGGGCCACCCAGCACTTCATGGGACTCGGTAACTTGAGCACCCCCCCGTGGGTCATACATATACCCCTTACGAGTGCAGCGAATAGCCCGTCAATTCTAGAGTGAAGTCCTCTCCGTCTTAACGCCATGAGATGAGGATTTGTTGCCCTCTAGAACCTGGCTATTCGATTACTCCACCACGGGGTAATCCTAGTACAGAAAATGAAATAATATGTACAACGGTAACATGAACCTCAACCCGGTCGTGCCCCAATCAAACAATATACAACACGACAGAAATGATAGTCCACATGTCGGACGCTCGCCCCGCAATAACAAATGTACAAATGAATATAAACTGTACTAAACCACTGCATCACCGGCTATCCACCACGACAGTCCAACCACAATATCAGCACAATCACAGAACATCAACGTGAATGTCACGTTCGCAAACTCGTCTAAAAGAACATATAGCAGTTGGACGGGTTATACCGATCAAATGACATTCACGGTCGCAGATGCAAATCTAAGTACTGATAAGAAACACGTATTTTAAAATTTTGATCGACTTAACTTTTTCGAATAGGCCCCAAGTGCTAATCCAGTACTCAAACAAATCTGGACCAAAAACTAAACATCTCAAAAACAACAATTCCAAATATAAGAGCTCCAGAGGAAATTTTGTGCACAGAGGCTCCAATAGGACCGCGCAACCGCGGCAAACATGCATGTTCTGCCGCGGTTCTGCGGCCTTATAGTGAGCTTGTGTGCCCAATTTTCTTGTGTAGTCTTAAAAAACCCTGGACGAATTTTTGATATACTGAAAATGATTTTTCGAACACTTTTAAAAATCGACAGAAACCAGGATAATGGAATTGAGGTTTTGAAAAATTCGGTCGATCGATATTTTAAACACGTTAGAACTAGCTAGTATAGGTTTTATAGGGTGTCTCTGATACTATGTTGGGATACCCTAATGCCCTAGCCATCATCTGTGGCAGTTTGCAGAACAAATTTTTTTCTACCAAAGTAAAAAAGGCGCTAGAATATCCCATTAAACCGGATCTAACCATAAACCTAACTAGCAAAACTATGAAAGCTAATTACTATGATGAAGATTCTCACCAAAAGATTCAAGTCCTTCGGTCTTCTTTCTTCATCATGTGCTCCTAGTGGCTACCTGGAACAAGCTTGATCTTCATTTCTTACTCCATCGGTTCTCCGCGATCAATCTTGCTCTCCAGTCCTCCTTTATCGTAGATGATCCACCCGAGGGATGTGATCCATGGCTCTAGCTCCACACTAAATGTCAAGTGGAGTAACTAGAGAACTTGGGTTGCTAAACCAAGAAGTCTAAGATGTAGTGTGTGAGGTTCTAAGTAACTTTCTATCTTTATCTTACCTCCTCTCTTGTTTCTCAACACATGAGAGTGTAGAGAGGAGAAAGATGATGAAGGTGATGAAGCTCAAGAGAAGGAGAAGGAGGTGAAGCAAAAATGGTGAGAGCAAAAAATGAGCAACCATGTGAGAGAAAATAGCTCACATTGGTTTTGCATAACAATATCCATAATAAAAAACTATCAACCATGCTTCAATAGTTGCCACAAATGAATTAACAATTCATTTATCAACTATTGAAGTCATGGCTCTCACCATACCTCGCTCTCCTTCAATTTACATCTCATTTCCATTTATGAATAAATGGAAAAATCCATGATGAGGTGTCTGTTGGGGTCGAAAATTGCACCCCGGTTGACCAAGTCAAAATCAAATTCAACCCCAAGCTAAGTGGGCCCATGCCCGAGTCGAGCCCAAACATGAAAAGGTCGACCTCCCCCATGCAAAGAAGAAAATTATGTAATAAATAAATTTGATGTAATTTTCATGCATGAATGTTAAATAAATGGGCAAAAAGCCAAATTTTTGTGAAGCTCATGGCTCATGTGCAAAAAGAAGTAAGCACATGAGACACGAGATGGGAAAAATGACATTTTGTAAAGCCCAAGGGGCTATGTGTAAATCTGTAAGCCTATAAAAGGCAACATGATGATGAAATGAAGGACAATAATTCATTCCCCCTAAAAAATTAGGGTTTCTGTGCCTCATTCTCCTTCCTCAAGGTTCTAACCTTCTTATCTTTTTTGAATTAAATCAAGAGTTTAACTCTTTCTTTTCCAAAAATAAATAGTTTTTCACCATAAAACACTTGAAGGGGAGCTCGGATCTGCCATCAAATCCCTAAAAGGAGAGATTTTTAAGTCTCGCCTCTTTTCCCCCCAAGATCCAGCCAACAGAGAGGAAGAAGAATGAGACCCATCTCCAAAAATCCCATTCCGGGAGGATCTGAGGCTTAAAAGAAGATCTAAGGCTAAAGAGGAGAAGAAGGGGGTCCTCTTCGATCATCTCCAAAGATTTCTAGGAGTTTAACTCCATTCAAGATCTGTTGGAGTTTTAACTCCATAAATCAAACCTTTTTTTAGGAGTTTAACTCCATTCAACATCTTTCGGAGTTTAACTCCATAAATAAAAAATCCTCTTTCGGAGTTTAACTCCTAATTCCGGGGCTACAAGCCCTTTCTTTCCGCGGGCGCCCGGTGCCCGTACTAGCATCTAGCGCCCAGCACTGGCATATAGTGCCTACGTGCCGGACACATGAGGCGGGCGCGTGAGGCACCCGGCGCCGGCGCCCAGCTCCCACGTGCCGAGCGCGTGAGGCGCTGGCGCCCAGCACTAGCATCAAGCGCTCAGCGCCCACGTGCCGGGCACGTGAGGCGCTAGCGTCCAGTGCCAGTATTCAGCGTCCAGTACCCGCATGCCAAGCACATGAGGTGCTGGCGCCTACGCGTCCTTTGGACGCTATTCATCCCTTTTTTCCCATGCACTCCACACTAAAAATACCTTCCCCGTTAGAAAAAATTTCTAACGGGGCGCTGTCTCGCACCCCGTAAGGGGGCTGCTAGCCCCTTGACCCCCAGCCCACTATCCGGGTAGCGGGACCCCCGTAAACTCTGTGAAGCCCCCGATATATCCAAAACCCCTCAAGACACACATACGCACACTGCACATTGAGTTCGCATGACCAGTTTGACCCATCAATCGGAGGTTCCCTCGTTTCAAAGGCGAGGGGTAATTAACGGCAGCTTAGTCCGCGGCTGCCGGAGATTCGGATCCTCACAATCAATAAACCCCGGCCTATCCTAGACAGGGGGAATCTGTACGCCTGACAAGCGCGCGTGTATTCCCATCTCAATGGGGTGACGAAAAACACCCTACAGATTCTGGCACGCCCGGTGGAACTAATCTCTCCTTTCATATTTCGGGTTAAACGTTCATCCAAACTCAATCAATATACATGTCGATTGCTTGTACTGAAATCTTGTTTCTATTTGCAGGTTAATAATTTCTAATTGCAATTTTCGGACGCAGCAAAAATGTCTCCAAGGACAAGCTCAACTCTCAACACAACTCCCATCTCCTACACGATGAAGATGGACGCTAGGACGGTCCTCCCGGCCAGTCTCGGGCAACAGTGGGAGGAGTCGCTGCTACAGTTCAGCTCTATTCTGTTCATGCCAGCTAACACCATCTCAGCTCCTCAAGCTCCGGTGACAGACAAACCGGCCTCGAAACGCAAAAGGCTAAATGCGGTGGTCTCGAAGGCGCCCCAACCCAAACGCAAGTCGGTGTTTGAACGACTTTCCTTGGCCCCAGCTGGGGGCAAGGCCATAAACACCAATAGAACAATAAGGCATCTCGAGTAAGCTCCAGCGGTGTCCTTGTCAACTGCTCGATCGGGTATCTTCTCTAAGCTCCTCATCAATCCACTCGTGGTGGCTTCCCAGAAAATGGATGCTCGTCAAGCCCTCAAAATCGAGAAGCCTTAGATATAGAGCCAACAAAAGGGTTAGGGCTCATGCTAGGCTGAACTTCATGAGGTTCCAAGAACAGGGTTACCCCGCCAAAGATAAAGAGATAGCTGGATATGTGGTCCACACTGTCTACATGGTGGGAACGAGCAGCAAAAGCAAGGACGGGGCTACCACATCTCAAATCTAATCTGATGTGAATGTGGCTGCCACTTCCCACGACTAGCATCCTCTGGGAGGTATGAAAACCCTTCCAGTGAGGCTGATAAGCAGTGAGATCCCTCGATTCATGAGGAGTCGGGCTCGGAAAGCGAAGAGGAGCCAATCTTCCATCCCAAGAACGCGGAGCAACAACTTCTCCAAGAGCTCCGAAAACAGCTCAGAAGTAAAGACAAGGAGATGACCAAACTTTACTCCAAAATTGACAACTTGATGAATGTCGTGATACAGCTCACGGCCCAAGTTGCCTCTCAGCCGTCCAATCAAGCGCAAGGTTCTGCTCATGAACTGGGAAATGGTGTCCCGAGACAGCCGACGCCTATTCCCTCAAATCCAAAGGTGGCCGGACCGCATGAAAGTCAGTCGCATCCTATCTCGGGAAATGTCTTGGCTACCAATGACAGTAGCCCGCTAACTCAAGATCAAATCATGGATTTGGTTGCCAACAAAGTCAAAACATTGATAGCCAAAGCCGGAGAGCAAAAAGATGTCAGCAGTAGCGGGAGACCATATCCTGCTCGGTACGATCTTGTGGAGTTTCCCACTGGCCATGTCGTCCCAAAATTTGAAAGGTTCGATGGGACGGGAAATGAAAACCGGCACAATGCCTAATTTAAAGCATCATGCGCGAATACTGGGGGCAATGATGCGCTCCTTCTCCGTCAGTTTGTCAATAGATTGACCGATATTGCTTTCGATTGGTATGCAAGGATACCGGATGACTCGATCATAACGTTCGCTCAAATAGAATCCATGTTCAAGCAAAGGTTCACGAGTGTCAGCGATAAAATCACCATTGCCGACCTCATAAGGACCGAGCCAAAGAACAACGAAAGCAACATGGATTTTATAGTCCGATGGCGCAATCTCTCTGTCAAATGTGAACCACCGTTTGAGCAAGACCAATCCGTCAGTTTTCTTATAGAAAATCTGAAGGACTGGATGAAAATTTTCTTGTGCACCACAGGCCTTAAAACATTCCAAGAGCTGACCAAGAAGGTTCAAATGTTGGAACGCTCAAAGCCTGAGTCCACTCAAGGTCTCCAATTCACAAGCAGACCGAGTCATCGGAGGGACGACGACCGGAAAAGTGAAAGTTCCAATAACACCGATTCTTTAAATAAGCAGAGAGCAGGCAGAGCAAAGATTAACAAATCTCGAGAGCTAACTTTGGAGGAAAGGAGAAATAAGATCTACTCTTTCAGAAAAGACAAGGTTTCCAAAATATTCAAAGATGTTCTGAAGAATGGCCTGCGGCTACCAGAACCAAAAAGGCTAATAGGACTGATCATCCCAACTTTTGCCCATACCACCAAGTGCTGGGACACACTATTGAAGACTGTTGCGTCTTCAAAGATTGGGTCGAAAAGCGATACAAGGCAGGAGAGATAGAACTGTCTAAAGGTGTGTTAATAAACAGTCAAGCCGCGACCACCAATTTCATACAAACGGAGACCGAAGTCCTTCGGGAACCTGATTCTCTCAGACATCTGCCTTTCTCTGAAAAGAGCGAACCAAGGCAACAAGCTAAGAGCCAAGCGAGCAACATTGCCATTGAAGAAGTAATAGACGGGTACACAACCCATACGGTCTACATGATGGAGCTCAGAGGAACAAGTCCTCCTACACCTTATAGCCATGACAATGACGTGGTTGTTGCCATCCAACACCGGCTCGATCCAAATGATGAAGAGCCCGCTCAGGCTATTGAGCCAAAGGAACCCGTGGTTCTTGCTGAATCAAGCTCAGGCGGTAAGGATGACCCCATTGTCATATCCGGAACTATAGAACAAGCATTATTCCAATGACTTCAAAGGAAACTTCAGGACAGGGATGAGAAGATGGCCAAGGTCCATTCCAAAGTCGACGAGCTGGCAAGCTTCGTGGCAGATCTCGCGACCCAAGTTGCCTGATTGCAATTACAGCATAATCAAATTTTGGTTCATGAGCTAGGGATTGAAATCCGGAAGCAGCCAACCGATACTCCCTCCAGCCCATGAGTGGAACACTTTTACGAAAAACGGCCGCGATCAGCCTCCAGTCCCTCTGATACGTACACTGAATGTGGTAAGAGGACAGTAGGCGAACCAAAGATTGATCGTCCTCAGGGTCCAGCATCAGTAAAGGAACCTACTCTAATGGAGAGAAAGAAGAAAGTATACTCCTTCAGGAGGGATGAGGTCCGTAAAATATTCGAGGACACCTTGAACAACGGTCTGCAACTACCTATTCCAAAGAGGCCACATGAAATGAATATGACCGGCAATCCCATATACTGCCCATATCATAGAATGATAAGTCTTACCATTGAAGACTGCTATATTTTCAAAGATTGGGTAGAGAACCAATACAAGCTTGGGAAAACCTCACAGTCATTGGATGTACCGGCAAGCCACAAAGCTACGTTCATCAACACAGCTCCGCCAAGATCAAAATTCGAGGAGCTTGGATAAGCAAACACACAGGACCACCACGTCGTTAAACTGGGAACATTCGACCTTTAAGTCGTTAAACTGGGGATGTAAAAATGTGTAAATTAAAAAAATTGAAAATAAATGAAAATTAAAAAAAAACCGAAATGATGGGGTAACCGTGAATGAATAGCCGAAATGATAGGGCAATCGCGACCTTCGCGATAAGAAAAGCTGAAATGATAGAGCAATCACGGTAAAAAATAAAAAATAACTCCAAAGGCGAATGATGAGTCGCTCCTGGTACCATATTCCAGTGCAGCGATGCAGACGCCAACAAAAATCTAAATCCCCAAACGGCGAATGATGAGTCACTCCCGGTACCATATTCCAGTGCAGCGATGCAGACGCCAACCAAAATTTCAAATTTCTGAATGTCCAAACGGCGAATGATGAGTCGCTCCTGGTACCATATTCTAGTGCAGCAATGCAAACGCCAACAAAATCGCAAAATTCTTCAAGCCCTACGGTTGGTCCCCAAACTGACCACCGTATACAATCCACGGGCTCAAATAATTCTTATCACACCCACGCCCACCGCAATCACCAGTCACACGGCCGGTCTCCGCCCTCGGAATTATGCTCCATTTGGGAAGACTCGCTCATGTGTTCTCACGATACATGAGGAGAACAAACTTACGAGATTCTCTCGACTTATAAGAAAACACCTTCGTGGGATCCTTATGACTCACAAAGGAAAACACACTTGGGATTCCCCATGACTCCTAAGGAGAAAGTACACCTACGAGATCCTTTTGACTCGTAAGGAGAAAATGCTTTTATGGGACCCTTACGGCTCATAAAATTGAAAAGTCCTAGGTGATAGGGACCTAAACTTGTCTTCTAAGCCATCGCTCCCCAACAGGCAAAGAAAAATGATGAATTGCTCCTTGCACCTGTGCTTCAGTGTTAGCAACGTTGATGCCAACCCCAACCCAAAAATTCCAAACTTTCGATCCAGTAGACCTCTAAGTCTTTAAACTGGGAACAGATGATCTCTAAGTCGTTAAACTTGGAACGGATGACCCCTAATTCGTTAAACTGGGAACGAGGGAAATCCCCTCATGGCAAATGATGATTCGCTCCTAGTACCACATTCCAGTGTAGCAATGCTGATGCCAAACCAAAACCAAAATCCCTAAATTCTCTCATGGAAAATGATGATTCGCTCCTGGTACCACATTCCAGTGTTGCGATATTGATACTAAACAAAAATCCAAATTCTAAATCTCACGCTGCAATGCCTCGAATTCAAGGCTCCCGCCAGACAAGGCAAGAATCGGGCAAACCAAAACCAAAACCCCAAGTCCTTCCAGGGCAAATGATGAGTTTCTCCTGGTATTATTCCAGTGCAGCAATACTGATGCTAAACAAATTCCAAATTCCTCTCAAATTCAAAAGTCCCGCTGAACAAGGCAAAAATCAAACAAATCAAACCAACCAATTCCATCATCAACCTCTGTGTCAAATAAAGCGACACTTCGTAATGGGGAAATGTCAAGCAGACACTCCCTGTCGGGGACACGTCAAACAGCCGACACTCTGTGCCGGGGAAACGTCAAACAGACACTCCGTCTCGGAGACACGTCAACCAACGACACTCTGTACCGGGGAAATGTCAAAGTGACACTCCGTAATGGGGAAACGTTAAGCAGACACTCCGTCTCGGGGACACGTCAACCAGCGACACTCCATATCGGGGAAACGTCGACCAGCGACACTCTATGCCGGGGAAATGTCGACCAGCGACACTCCGTGCCGGGGACATGTAGGTTGCCCTTTTTTTCTTATCAACAGTCGAGATAACCAGTGACACTCCGTGCCGGGAAAACGTCAAACAGACACTCCGTGCCGGGGAAACGTCAACTAGCGACACTCAGTGGTGGGGAAACGTCACATACAGACACTCCGTCTTGGGGACACGTCAACCAGCGACACTCTGTCTCAGAGACAAGTCAAGCATCGATCGTCCATGTCGTAAAAGGCCAATGCCAGCCTCCCCAAATGCTGTAACCAAATTAAGTCACCTCTACGTGAAAGAAGATTCATCAATTTCATGCACACAACACATACACGAGATGTGCATTTATTGATGGGGGCACTTTGTTGGGGTCAAAAATTGCACCCCGGTTGACCAAGTCAAAATCAATGTCAACCCTAAGCCAAGTGGGCCCAAGCCCAGGCCAAGTGGGCCAATGCCCGAGTCGAGCCCGAGCATGAAGAGGCCGGCCCCCCCATGCCAAGAAGAAAATTATGTAATAAATAAGTTTGATGTAATTTCCATGCATGAATGTAAAATAAATGGGCAGAAAGCCAAATTTTTGTGAAGCACATGGCTCATGTGCAAAAAGAAGTAATCACATGAGACATGGGATGGGCAAAATGCCATTTTGTAAAGCCCAAGGGGCTATGTATAAATTTGTAAGCCTATAAAAGGCAACATGATGAAGAAATGAAGGACAATAATTCATTCCCCCTCAAAAATTAGGGTTTTTGTGCCTCCTTCTCCTTCCTCAAGGTTCTAAACCTTCTTATCATTTTTTGAATTAAATCAAGAGTTTAACTCTTCCTTTTCCAAAAATAAATAGTTTTTCACCATAAAACCCTTGAAGGGGAGCTCGGATCTGCCATCAAATCCCTAAAAGAGGGGAATTTTTAAATCTCACCCCTTTTTTCCCAAGATCCAGCTAACAGAGAGGAAGAAGAAGGAGACCCATCTCCAACAATCCCATTCCGGGAGGATCCGAGTCTTAAAAGAAGATCCAAGCCTAAAGGGAAGAAGAAGGGTGTCCCCTTCGATCATCTCCAAAGATTTCTAGGAGTTTAACTCCATTCAAGATCTGTTGGAGTTTAACCCCACAAATCAAACCCTTTTTAGGAGTTTAACTCTATTCAACATCTTTCAGAGTTTAACTGCATAAATAAAAAATCCTCTTTCGGAGTTTAACTCCTAATTCCGGAAATAAAAGCCCTTTCTTTCTGCGGGCGCCCAGCGCCCATGTGCCGGGCGCGTGCGGCGCCCGACGCCCGTGTGCCAAGCACTAGCATCTAGCGCCCGTGTGCCCAGCTGCCCAGCACTAGCATCTAGTGCCCAGCGCCCATGTGCTGGACACGTGAGGCGCGAGCGCTCATCGCCACCATTCAGCGCCCAGCACCCGTGTGCCAAGCACGTAAGGCGCTGGCGCCCACGCGTCCTTTGGACGCTATTCAACCCTCTTTTCCCATGCACGCCACATTTAAAATACCTTTCCCATTAGAAAAAATTTCTAACGGGGCACTGCCCCGCACCCCGTAAGGGGGCTACTAGCCCCTGTTCCCCTCTAAAAGATGGCAACGACGTGAAGACGTCTTGCCTGAGATTCGGGGCAGATACTATTTGGTTTTATCCGCCCACCTCTCCGAAGATGCCAAGTTGATTTATGACACCGTGTATCGGAGGTTTAGACGGATGCGGCCGATGTAGCAGACTTCGTCAGATTCCCCCTCGCTTGAGGGGTTTTTGATTGTTCTTCCCTGCAGGCGCAAGCCCCTGCAGTTAATTACGCTACCGCATCGCGGTAACAACTTTCTCCTTCTCCAGAATTTCACTTCGGGTCGTGGGTGTTTGTTTTGTTTGTGGTTGCCCATGGATTGTATACGGAGACTATTCATTTCGTTGCCCGTAGGACGTGGATTAGTCTAAATCCATACTTTCTTAGATTTGGGTTTTGGGTTTTGGTTTAAGGATATGTTATCCATATTTGAAGCTAAGATCAACTTAAACGTTTGTTAAGGATACGTTAGTCTAATTTCCAGACTAAGATCTACTTAACGGGATCGTCTAGATCCATTTCCAGTTTAGGGACATGGTGGTCCATTTAATATATGGCCGTCAGGACCCGTCACCTCTCTGACGACGTTGAAGGATTACAACGACATGTGCCAGAGGAGTTTGGCAGATGTACCCTTGAACCAAAGTTGATTGGGGGTCTTATAGTCCAATTTGGGACTAAAGTCTGTTTGAATGTTTAAGGATATGTTAGCCATATTTGAGGCTAAGATCAACTTAAACGGGATCGTTTAGATCCAACAAAAGAGCGTTTGGAGGCTCTATTGTTCCAGTTTAGGGACGTAGTGGTCCATAGGTAGTTTAGGGACATTGCGGTCCATCATTAGTAGTTTAAGGACGCTTAAGTCCGTGGATTTAAGGATCCCACAGTCCGTATTTTAGTTTAAGGACGCTTAAGTCCGTGGGTTAAAGGACCCCACAGTCCGTGTCTTAGTTTAAGGACGCTTAAGTCCGTGGGTTTAAGGACCCAACAGTCCGTGTCTTAGTTTAAGGACGCTTAATTCCGTGGGTTTTAGGACCCCACAGTTCGTATTGATGCGTGGTTGTCGGGACCCGTCACCTCTCTGACGTCGTTGAAGGATTACAACGATAGGAGTCAAAAGATTCCGGAGATGTACTCTCGAACCGGATGTAAATTGATTTAAGAGAGCAGCTGTGCTCAGTCAATTTAATTTGAGGACTTACGGTCATGATTGGGCTAAGTCCAGTTGAAAAATGTTGAACACTTTTTTTTTTTTTTGCCTATCAGGCCTGTGCTAGGGCTTGGCCCCTTTTTAATAATGCATAGCATTAATCTTGGTCTCTGTTGGACCTTTATTTGAGCTTTGCCCCTTTTAAATGATGCACAGCATCTATTTTTATTTGGGCTCTGGTGCATTGCATCTGTTTGAAAATAATGCATAGCATTTACTAGGCCTGTTAGGCCTTTTTAATCGGGCTCAGCCCTTCTTTTTAATGGTGCAATGCATCAATCATCTGACAGTGGCCATGTGGCCTGTCAGGCGCTTTGCGCCAATAAATGAGCGCAAGCGCTTGTGGAGGTGACACGTGTCACGCAAGCGCAGTGTGCTGCGCTTGCGCTTCTGACGTGTGGCGTGCTCTGGTGAGCTGCGCCAATTTCAGAGAGCAAGGCTCTTTCTTAAAAGCGCATAGTGCAAGTGATTCAAATTCTGACATGTGGTGCTCTCTGGTGGCTTGCGCCAACCCAGGAGCGCAACAGTGCAGTTTTTGCAAGTGCAAGGCACTATTTCAATAATCTTGAGAATCTTTAAGATTCCAGAACCAATAGTTCATAAAAGAGTGAAAAGCACTTATTATTATATGAAGATCATTGATCTTGTTCTTAGATCAATGATCTATTAGAAGAAATTCTTCTATTTTATGAAATTTTTTACCTTTTTCTTGAAATTTCTTCAGAGTTCTCTCTGTTTTGAGGTTCTCAATTTCTCACAATGTTGATGATTTGAATTGGGGTCTAGGGGCCTTTATATAGTGCCCATAAATTTGTTAAATTTGTTAAAGAGATCTTTCTCTGAGTGATTTGGGGAATTTTCCCCACCGTTGGATCTTTGATCTAAGGGCTTCTGTTTTACAGAAGACAATTTTCTTGTTTTAACAAGAACAGAAGAATCTTACTAGAATTTAATTCTGTTTAGCGCAAACGCCCCAGCGCGTGACACATGTCAAGCAGCGCAGAGCGCAGCGCAACTGTGCTGACACGTGTCGTGCAGCGCACAGCGCAGCGCAACTGCGCTTGCGCAATTGCGCTAACACGTGTCGCGTAGCGCACAGCGCAACTGCGTTTGCGTTGACACGTGTCGCGCAGCGCTTGCGCTACTGCGCTTGCGCAACTGCGCTGACACGTGTCGTGCAGCGCAGCGCTTACGCAACTGAAGCGCTGCTTCCTTTAATTTTTGTTTTAAATAGAGCTTTGCTCTGATTGGGCGCACTTCTTTGGGCGCTGCGCTCTCCGCGTTGGCGTGCCAGATTTTGACACATGGCATCCTGCGCACAGCGCAGAGGATCTGAAGCGTTGCTTCATTTATTAAAATTTAAATTTTCAAAGTAGAGCTTTGCTCTGATTGGGAGGAATCGGAAGCGTTGCTTCACTTGAGATGTCTTTTCATCTTCCATTTTCAAGTCAGACTTGTATTTCCCAAAATTTTCATTTCCCGGGTCTTGGAAATAATTCCACCGTGCACAGAATTTTCTGCGCTTGATCTATATAACCCAAAGCCGAGCCTTTCTTTCTCTTATCTTCAGAAAACTTTTTCAATCATGGCTTGCAACCGCCCTCATGTCCGCCGACAACTATGGGAAGTGCCTATTCAAGACATCGTTCCCCGTTTTGCTGCGCGCTTGGTGGACCCTTCTCTTACGGACGAGCAGTGCGATGCTGCAATGCACGAGCTTTTGACTCATGTGGGGTCTCCTCTCCCTCCGCACTCCATTTGGCTTCGGATGATCCTTGCCTCGGTGCTCGCCGATCTTCCTCCTCCTCCAGTAGAGATGTCTTTGGCAATGCTTGATGCCGCCAAGGATAAGATCGAGTGCTTCTTTGAAGCGCACTTGATCACCAAAGCCCTGAGGGACTGCTCTTTCCATCTGCTGAGCCAGATACGGGCTCGCCGGGTTGTCATCGCCACATTTTTTGACGAATGTGGCGATGATCGTTGGACGTCTACCTCTCGGGAGGACCGCCGTTTCAACGTGGTGGAGAAGACAGAAAGGGAACTGGGGAATCTTCTTCTTATCTTTGCGAACCCTTGTCTTTCCGATCCCATATTTGGTGATCTTTTTTAAATGTAATAATAATAATAATGAATAAGTGTTTTTTAATCAAGTATTTTATTATCTGTTAAGGGTTCCCTTTTATTTTAGCTCTCTGTTATGTTTGTGCATCGCATGATTTAATTTGCTATTGTTAGGTGCATGTGATTCTTACAAGGATAAAGTACCTTTGGTGCTTAGCCTCTTTTATGAAGCATTGCTTTACTTTTCAGTCCTAGAAATAGAGTTTCGTTCTAATTGGGGGAAACAGCCCCTTGACCCCCAGCCCGCTATCCGGGTAGCGAGACCCCCGTAAACTCTGCAAGGCCCCCGATATATCCAAAACCCCTCAAGACACACATACGCACACTACACATTGAGTTCGCATGACCAGTTTGACCTGTCAATCGGAGGTTCCCTCAATCCAAAGGCGAGGTGTAATTAACGGCAGCTTAGTCCGCGGCTGCCGGAGATTCGGATCCCCACAATCAATAAACCCCGACCTATTCTAAACAGGGGGAATCTGTAATACGCCTGAGAAGCGCGCGCGTATTCCCATCTTAATGGGGTGATGGATAACACCATACAGTGTCCACCTTCTAGAATGTTATCCGTAATAAAATACGGATTACAGTCTTTTGTATATACATACCTGCATTTGGATAAAAACATGAATGCCCAAAGAGATAGAATAATACGAAGAACGTAATACTAGAATATACATATCGAAATACATATATGTAAATTATCAAATCAATACCTGATTTAATAATCCGGCTCAAACCCGAGCCGGCTAGTATTACCAACTGTCCGATCGAAAGTCCGGGTACAAAGTTCATCAATTGATCGGAACCCTGCACGTATCCAATATGGCTACTACATCATTTCGCCTGAACCAGGGAAACCCTCTGTGTGGGACTCTAAAGACTCGACAGTACGCCGGCCGTGAGTTACTGGATAAATCCATAACTATAAGCACGTCAGCGACACTAGCTGTACATAACGGCTACCCGGATACCTGTCGAAAAGGAAGGCCGACGAGCAAACTCACCCGGATCCCAACTAAGCCTATCCGTGATAATCTCCGTACAGTCCGGTCTCTTCATCTGAGAGTATCGCATACCGGGTCTAGGGGTGGTAAACGTCAGATCCTAATAACCCGATAATTTGTCTTGATTCGGCTCAAGACCAATCCGGGAAACTACTGATCAGCCTATCAGTAAATCCCAACTGCCTTGGCCAAGGTCTTATGGTCCTGACCAATCAAACACAGTGCGATATCGATTCCCTATACCGGGAGAGACGAATCCCCAACAATCGTTCACTACATCCATGTAGCTCGGGACTGTACCCAACCAAAGCCTGTTTGCACGACTCAGTAGAGCCGTGGTAGGGTAGTGATCAAAGCACAGTGGGAACTCAAACGAGACAAATGACGATCTTAGATCTAAAGACTAATTTGTACTCATGTCACCCGAGAAATTCCATCCGACGATTGGTATAGTACTATCTGGAAGTTCTCGGCGAGTCTATCCAGTGTACTCACACCCAGTGAGCACATGCATATGATCTTAGGTGCAAAAGACTAATGGTTGCGGGACCATACCATCGCCCCTCGTCGTGGTCTAGAAACATATACACCAGTCTACTCCGGAATATCGATGCCCGGTCTCGATACTCCCACGACTAGGGAGCTTTTAAGGATGTGCGTACCGACTACCCAGCTCCCACAAGTATGATCATCATCACAACGCAGGTAGTCTAGCAATGGTCCTACAGGCTTTATCAACATGTATGAATGATACGTAATAGCAAGTAAAATATATGCACATGTTAAGATAAAGACAAACCAAATAGCATACTATCATATCGAGCAAGACTGTCCTGTATATATATGTGTCCAAGCATCCACATGTATACATATACAATAATGGCCTCTATGGCATACATATCCAACACCGCCTTCACCTAGAAAAATACCAACAGCTCGTCTCTGAGCTTCCTCGGTCTTCTTGCTCGTCTCCGAGCCATCTATCAGGCCGAGCTTCCTCAGCCTCACTGCTCGTCTCTGAGCAATCTGACAGGCCGAGCTTCCTCGGCTCCCCTGATCAACTCGAGAGCGCAGAACCTAAGCGCCCCCGCAACGGCTCCGCGTATCTCGCAGGACGAGATATCCGCCTCCCCATGTTCCGCGTCCCACGCTGGCACGTCCCTCCATTAATAGGTGTATCCCGCCATTAATGCGAGGATAACGCAGAGGCGTAACTGACAGTGATGATCTCGCGCCCGCTCGCTCCACGCAACCACTATATAAACCCCTTTCTCAGACGACTCAGGTAACTCGAAATCATTTCCAATACGCCGTTACTCTGCACTTATTCTCCGGCACTAACTTGATCGTTGGAGGGTCTTACGGTGGTCACCCACCCCGGAATTCTTTTGCAGATAGCTTGGCGTCAACGCCAACTTATTGAGATCTACACGCTTAACAACTCCCAAACCAAATCTCAACCATCAAAGACCACCATTACAGGATCGACGGAGGACAACATCTGAAGGAGATCACAGCCTCTATCAGCCCCTGTATGATTTAAGTTGGACGGATATTGGTAGGGCAAGCCACCCGTGCAAGCATACCACAGGCAGATTTAATCCATACGGTGGTATAGTAAATTTTTTATTTTCTTTGCAAGAGCTCGTAAGTGTTTGGGTGGGAAAATGGACCGCTAGGTCATCTGGAAATTTCCTCACATATTTGATGGAAAAATCCTCTTTCCCTCTGCAAGTGGTGAGATTCGAACCCTGGACCTCACACCTAGTGGGGTAATGTCTTTACCGTTCGAGCTAAGACTCTTTGACTATAGTGCAATATTTAGGAAAAATAGTTAATTTCTCTCACAATGTATGATGTATCAAATGATAAAGCAAGTTAAGACTAGATTTTTCGCATGTATGTTGTCACGCCCCGCTTTCCGGTGTACGGTAAGTAGACGTGACGTGCCACGCGACTGTTCGCCGCCTAAAACCGGGAAGACATACATCTTGCCTGAATTTAGGGGCAGATGCTATTTGGTTTTATTTGTCCACCTCTCCGAAGATGCCAAGTTGATTTATGACACTGTGTATCGGAGGTTTAGACGGATGCGGCCGTTGTAGTAGACTTCGTCAGATTCCCCCTCATTGTGAGGGGTTTTTGATTGTGGGGACGCTCTTCCCTGTAGGCGCAAGACCATGCAGTTAATTACGTTACCGCATTGCGGTAACCACTTTCTCCTGCTCCAGAAGGTCACTTCATATCGTGTGCGTTTGTTTTATTTTTTGTTGCCCGTGGATTGTATACGGAGACTAATTTATGTTGTCGCCCGTAGAGCGTGGTTTAGTCCAAATCCGTATTTTCTTAGATTTGGGTTTGGGTTGGTTTAAGGACCGTTAGTCTTGTTTTAGACTAAGGTCAACTCAAACGTTTGTTGATGATACGTTAGTCTAATTTTAGACTAAGATCTACTCAACATGATTTTGGGATCATTTAGATCCAACGATAGAGTGTTTAGACTCTATCGTTTTAGTTTAAGGACATCGCGGTCAATAAGTTTAAGGACATCATAGTCCATGGAGTTTAAAGACATCATAGTCCATAGTTTAAAGACGTCATAATCTATAGAGTTTAGTTTAGGAACGTTGCGGTCCACAAGTTTAAGGACATCATAGTCCATAGAATGTCTGGTTGTCGGGACCCATCACCTCTCTGAAGATGTTGAAGAATTACAAGGACACATATCAGAGGAATGAAGAGATGTACCTTTGAACCAATGTTGGTTGGGAGATCTGTAGTCAGGTTTGGGACTAAGACCAATTGTGAGCACATGGGCTCGGTTGGTCTGAGTTAGGGACTTATGGCCAACTTGGGCTCAGCCTACTCAGTTTTGATTATAATATTGAATATTTGTTTGGGTGTTGAACATTTATTTGGGCTCAGTTCCTTTTTGTTTAATAATGCTGAGCATTAATTTCGGTTCTGACACCCCTTTTTCCTTTTGTCTTTTATTGAATGTTGAACACTCTTTGTAGCGCAGAGCGCTTTATGTACAGAGCCTTTATGTACAGAGTGCTTGGCGATGAGCGCCAGACTTGGAGTGCTAAGGCGCTTCTTCTGAGATAGCGCCTACGTGGGGAGCACGTAGAGCGCTTGGTGCTGAGTGCTAGATTTGGAGCGCTAAGACGCTTCTTCTGAAATAGCGCACACGTGGGGAGCACGTGGAGCCCTTGGCGCTGAGCGCCAGACTTGGAGTGCTAAAGCGCTTCTTTTAAAATAGCGGTTGGAGCGCTAAAGCGCCAGGAGCGCTAAAGCGCTTCTTTTAAAATAGCGCTTGGAGCGTTGGGCGCTGAACGCCAGACTTAGAGCGCTGGAGCGCTAAAGCGCTTCTTTGGCAGTTCTGATTAAGTTTGTGCTCTGAGAATTAAATTCTCATTTATAAAAGACTTTTTCTCATGGATCTAAGAACTAAGTTCTTCTTCTTTTGATGAGATATTATGATCTCTTTGTTTTTGTGAAAAACCTTGTCTTATGGATCTGTGATCTAGAAAAAGAACCGAGTTCTTATGATGTGAGAGTTGAACTCTCAAATATGGAGGAGATGTTATGATTTCTCTTCTTTTTATTTAGCTTGAAGAAAATTTCTTCTTCTTAGAGCTTGCTCTTCTCTTTTTCTTTTCTGAGAACTTGAAGTTTATGAGGGGGTTCCTTTCTGTAAGACTTGAAGTCTTGGGTCCTTTATATAGGGGAGGCTGATTTGTTGAATCAGTTAAGGAAATCTTTTCTCTGATTGATTTGGGGATATTTCCCACCGTTGGATCTTTGATCCTAGGGCTTCTATTTTACAGAAGAAATCTTTCTTATTATTTAACAAGATTAGGAAAGTATTTTCCCATACAGAACTTATTTTGTATCTTGGTGATTTTTAATCACCATTGGATCTTTAATCCAACGGTGCTCTGATTTACAGAGCACAATCTTTTTAATTTGGAAAGATTTGAGGAGTGTTTCCTCAACAGAATTGAATTATGTAATTTGATGATTTATTCATCTCAGTTGTATCTTTGATCCATTGGTGGAAAACATTTAGTTCTAGCGCTGGCGCTCTCGTTCTTTGCACGTGAGGTGCTGCCTCAGAGTCTTTGAATCTCGGTGTTAGCGCACTTGGCGCTAGCGCTCTCGTACTTTGCACGTGAGGCGTTGCCTCAGAATCTTTGACTCTTAGCGCTGGCGCTCTGGGCGTGAGCGCTCTCGTGCTTTGGGCGTGAGCGCTCTCGTGCTTTGCACGTGAGGCGCTGCCTCAGAGTCTTTGACTCATGGCGCTGGCGTTCTTGTGCTTTGCACGTGAGGCACTGCCTCTTTACTGAAGGTGTCTTTTCGTCTTCTTTCTCTGCTTTTACTGAGTCAAACTTCTCTTTCCCAATGCCTTCTCCTAACAGGGCTTGGAAACAGTTCCATTATGCACAAAATTTTCTGTGCTTAGACTTAAATGTCTCCCTTTATAATTTGAAGCAATGCTTCTCTTCTCTCTCACTTTCAGAGAATTGTTTTAACAGAGAAGAGCTATGGCTTGTAATCGTCCACATGCTCGCCGGCAACCATGGGAGGTACCTATTGAGGAAATCGTTCCTCGTTTTGCTGCACACTTGGTGAACACTGCTCTTATGGATGACCAATGCAACACGGTGTTGTACGAGCTCTTGACTCGTAGAGGATCTCCTCTCCCCATCGGCTCCATTTGGTTTCGGATGGTCTTCTTGTCCGTGCTCGATGACATCCCTCCTCATCCGGCAGTGATGACTCCAGAAATGCTCGACGCCACAGAGGACAAGATCGAGTGCTTTCACGAGGCACTTTTGATTACCACAGCTCTGCGGGACCGCTATGTTCATTTGCTAAGCCAGATATGGGCTCAGCGGGTCGTCATGTCTGCCTTCGCTGATGGGCATGGTGCTGACCGATGGGAAGCGACAGTTTGTGAAGATCGCCGCTTTGACATGGTGGAGAAGGCAGAGAAGGAGTTAGATAATTTTATCCATAGTTTTGTGAATCCCTGTACTTTCGATCCCATGTTTGGTGATCTATTTCCTGTAGAATAAAATGTTCAATTAAATGCTTTATTTTTGTCGTTGTCCACCAAGTACTCCCTTTCTAACTCCTGTTCTTCCTCTGATGTGTGCATGTGCGTATATGAATGAGTTCGATTTCACACATTTCTGTAATCGAAACTTAAACCGGTATAAACAGGCACAAATAGCTCTTGGCCGAAGATTTTGGTGGGAACAAATGCCCCCACTACTTTGCCCACGTAAGTATGTACGTGGGTGAAGTAGTGCAGAGTTATGCATGGCCATAGAATTTAGGGCTTAGGAAACAAGTTTCGGATCCTTATAGCCTAAGACTTTTTTCATCTTCATGAGCCGTAAGGGTCTCAAGAAGGTTGTTTCTCCCCACGAGTCGAGAGGATCCCGTAGGTGTAAATTCTCCCTAGAAATCGTGAGGATTTCTAAGTGTTCATCGCCTCCGTGAGTTCTGAGGATCTCACTCGGGTATTTTTCCTTACGAATCGTGAGGGCCTGTAAGTAACTTCTTTATTTCATTGGCGAATGTGGCTTTGGCAAATGTGGCCCGTAGATAGTCTACCTTGACCTCTTTGTAGGGCAGCGATGGCTTAGGAGATAGGATTAGGATCTGCCACCTAAGACTTTTCAAATTTATGAGCCGTGAGGGTCTCATAAAGATTTTTCTCCCTACGAGTCGAGAGGATCTCATAGGTGTATTTTCTCTTTAGTAGTCATGATGATTCCTAAGCGCGTTTTCTCTTGAGAGTCATAAGGATCTCATAAGAGAATTTTTCCGGCTTACAAGTCGAGAGGACTTGTAAGTGGTTGTTTTCCTCCTTGTCGACGTTTGACTTCGGAGAGTGTGGCCCGTAGATAGTCCATCTTGACCTCCTTGCATGGCAGTGATGGCTTAGGAAATAGGTTCAGATCTGCTGCCTAATACTTTTCAATTTTATGAGCCGTGAGGGTCTCATAAAGACTTTTCTCCCTACGAGTCGAGTGGATCTCGTAGGTGTAATTTCTCCTCAGGGGTCGTGAGGACTCCTAAATGTGTTTTCTCTTGAGAGTCGTAAGGATCTTACAAGAGATTTTTTTTATGCGCCGGGACACTAATTTCCCTGAGGTCGAGACGGATCGAGAGATTCCTGCAAAGACACTGATTTCCTTGCGGGTCGAAACGAATCGAGGTTTTTGCCAAGGACGCTGATTTCCCTGAATCGAGATATTTTGCCAAGAACACTGATTTCCCTGGGGTTGAGACGAATCGAGAGATTCCTGCAAAGACACTGATTTCCTTGTGGGTCGACGCGAATTGAGAGGTTCTCGTCAAGGACGCTGATTTCCCTGAATCGAGATATTTTACCAAGGACACTGATTTCCCTGGGTTGAGATGAATCGAAAGATTCCTGCAAAGACACTGATTTTTCCACGGGTCGACGCGAATCGAGGTTCTCGCCAAGGACGCTGGTTTTCCTGAATCGAGGTTTTGCCAAGGACACTGATTTTCCTGGGGTTGAGACGAACCGAGAGATTCCTGCAAAGACACTGATTTCCCTGCGGGTCGACGCGAATCGAAGTTCTCGCCAAGGATGCTGATTTCACTGAATCGAGGCTTTGCCAAGGAGACTGATTTCCCTGGGGTCGAGACGAATCGAGAGATTCCTGCAAAGACACTGATTTCCCTGCCGGTCGACGCGAATCGAGGTTCTCGCCAAGGACGCTGATTTCCCTGAATCGAGGCTTTGCCAAGGACACTGATTTCCCTGGGGTCGAGACGAATCGAGAGATTCCTGCAAAGACACTGATTTCCTTGCGGGTCGACGCGAATCGAGGTTCTCGCCAAGGACGCTAATTTCCCTGAATCGAGGCTTTGCCAAGGACACTGATTTCCCTGGGGAGATTTCTGCAAAGACACTGATTTCTCTGCGGGTCGACGCGAATCGAGGTTCTCGCCAAGGACGCTGATTTCCCTGAATCGAGGCTTTGCCAAGGACACTGATTTCCCTGGGGTCGAGACGAATCGAGAGATTTCTGCAAAGACACTAATTTCCTTGTGGGTCGACGTGAATCGAGGTTCTCGCCAAGGACGCTGATTTCCCTGAATCGAGATATTTGTCAAGGACACTGATTTCCCTGCCAGTTGAGACAAATCGAGGTATTCTTGCAAAGACATTGATTTCCTTGCTGGTCGACGTGAATCGAGAGGTTCTCGTCAAGGACGCTGATTTCCCTGAATCGAGATATTTGTCAAGGACACTGATTTCCCTGCCGGTTGAGACGAATAGAGGTATTACTGCAAAGAAACTGATTTCCTTACGGGTCAACGCGAATCGAGAGGTTCTCGTCAAGTACGCTGATTTTCCTGAATCGAGATATTTGTCAAGGACACTGATTTCCCTGCCGGTTGAGACGAATCGAGGTATTCCTGCAAAGACACCGATTTCCTTACGGGTCGATGTGAATCGAGAGGTTCTCGTCAAGGACGCTGATTTCCTTGAATCGAGATATTTGTCAAGGACACTGATTTCCCTGCCGGTTAGCTGACGTACTTCTGAGACGGGGTCATTTGCTGACGTGTTTCCGCGATGGGGTTATTGGATGACGTACTTCCACGACGGGGTCATTTGCTGACGTATTTCCGAGATGGGGTCATTTGCTGATGTATTTCCGAGACGGGGTCATTGGATGACGTATTTCCGAGACGGGGTCATTGGATGACGTATTTCCGCGACGGGGTCATTTGCTGACATATTTCCGCGACGGGGTCATTTGCTGACGTATTTCCGCGACGGGGTCATTTGCTGACGTATTTCCGCTTTCTGCGGTGTCGGGGTTGACTCTAGGTTGTCTGTGAACCGTAGAGTCTTGGAATCGGGGACTTTGCCGTGGCTCCGATTGGTGGTGTCGCGTCCATATCCTGCTGGAATGAGGAGGAACACCGTTGTCGGTCTCCAGGCTGTAGATGTTGCCGTTGAGATCTTACTCTCTCTTTGACAGAGTCTGTCGGGAAATGTGATTCCCTTTTCGTTTATACCCGTGGATTGTATACAGGGGTCAGTATGGACTTACCTGCAGGGCAAAAGGTTTCATTTCATTTTTTTATTTCTTTCCGTGATACTCTATCATATCAGCTTTTTATATCGCGAAAGTCGCGATTGCCCAATCATTTCGGCTATTTTTCTTTTTACTCGCTGCTTTTTATTGCGAGTTACCCAATCATTTCGGCTATTTTTGCATGCATATATTTTACTGGCTGATTTTGTTGCAAGCTGCCCTATCATTTAGCTATTTCATATGCATTTATAACCCGCTGACTTTTTGTTGCGAGTATGGAATTTGGAATCTGATACCTGTTCCCCTCCAAAAGACGGCGCGACGCAGGGACGTCTTGCCTGAGATTCGGGACAGATGCTAATTGGTGCTATCCGTCCACCTCTCCGAAGATGCCAGGTTAATTTATGGCACCATGTATCGGAGGTTTAGACGGATGCATCCGATGTAGCAGACTTCGTCAGATTCCCCCTCGCTTGAGGGTTTTTTGATTGTGGGGACGCTCTTCCCTGCAAGCGCAAGCCCCTGCAGTTAATTACGCTACCGCATTGCGGTAACAACTTTCTCCTTTTCCAGATGGTCACTTCATGTCGTGTGTGTTTGTTTTGTGTTTGGTTGCCCGTGGATTGTATACGGAGACTGAGTTATGTCGTCGCCCGTAGGGCGTGGACTAGTCCAAATCCGTATTATCTTAGATTTGGGTTTGGGGGTTTGGGTTTAAGGATACGTTAGCCTCATTTGAGACTAAGATCAACTTAAATGTTTGTTAAGGATACGTTAGTCTAGTTTTAGACCAAGATCGACTTAACAGGATCGTTTAGATCCGACAAGAGAGCAATTAAGGGAGATCTATTGTTTAGTTTAGTGACATTGCGGTCAATAGGTAGTTTAAGGACATTGCAGTCCAATATTAGTTTTAAGACATTGCGGTCAAGATTAAGGACATCATAGTCCGTGGGTTTAAGGACTCCACAGTCCAATGTTAGTTTTAAGACATCACGGTCAAGGTTAAGGACATCATAGTCCGTTGTTAGTTTTAAGACATCCCGGTCAAGATTAAGGACATCATAGTCCATGAGTTTAAGGACCCCACAGTCCATTGTTAGTTTTAAGACATCCCGGTCAAGGTTAAGGACAACATAGTCCATTGTTAGTTTTAAAACATCCCGGTCAAGGTTAAGGACATCATAGTCCATGAGTTTAAGGACCCCACAACCCATTGTTAGTTTTAAGACATCCCGGTCAAGGTTAAGGACATCATAGTCCATCGTTAGTTTTAAGACATCCCAGTCAAGGTTAAGGACATCATAGTCCATTGTTAGTTTTAAGACATCCCGGTCAAGCTTAAGGACATCATAGTCCATGAGTTTAAGGACCCCACAGTCCGTATCAATGTGTGGTTGTCGGGATCCGTCACCTCTTTGAAGACGTTGAGAAATTACAACGACAAGTATCAAAGGAGTGAAGAGATGTACCCTTGAACCAAGGTAGATTAAATGATCTTTGGCCCAATTTGGAACCAAGACCAATTAATTATATTATGAGCCCATTGGCTCAGTTAAGTCTGAATTGAGGACTTATGGCCAACTTGGGCTAAGTCCAACTAAGTTTGACCCTTCATTGGACTATCTGACATTTGTTTGGTTTTAGTCCACATTGTTTTCATCTTTGAATTCCTCAATCTTGAGATTCAATTGAAGGAGAGGCTTTGCCTCTAGAAAATTAGCCAATTGGGCTAAAGTTAGTGTTAAACACTATAGACCAACAGTGTTGAACACTGGAGATAAGATTATCAGATTAATGTTATACATTAGAAATTGTGATTCTTAAATTAGTGTTAAACACTAATAAAAAACAGTGTTAAACACCGGCAACCAAATTATCAGTTTGGTGTTAAACATTAACAGAGAGGAGATCACGTGGGAGCACGTGATGGCATCCAAAAGGTGGGGCCAGATCCCCTTCATTTTGATCTGCAGATAGCTGTTTAACACTTTTAATTCTGACAGCCATCACGTGTGGGCACATGATGGGGGCTCATGCTCTGGTCTATTAGAATGCTCATTAGGGGTCACGTGATGACACGTGAGGGCGCCCCAGAGCTTTTTTTATTTTGTTCTTTCTTTGTGTGCTTCATGGGTCACGTGGTGCACGTGAGGCGTTGCCTCAAAGTTCTTTTCTGTGGATCTTTACAGGGGTCACGTGGTGGCACGTGATTCTGGTTCTTTGCATGTTTTAAAGATCTGTTCATCTTTTTAAGAATTAAATCCTTCATAGGGTTAAACCCTAACTATAACTTTGGAGGAATTAAATTCCTATTTTCGAAGAATTATATTCTTAGATAGGGTTAAACCCTAATTTCTTTCTGTAGGAATTAAATTCCCCATATATATAAAGAGTTAAATTCTGGCATAGGGTGAAACCCTAATTTCTTTTTTAAGGGAATTAAATTCCTGTGAGTTTGAGATAATTAAGTCCTCAATTAGGGTTAAACCCTAGTTCTGTCCATTTTGAAGGAATTAAATTCCTATAATTTTAGAGAATTTAATTCTCATATAGGGTTAAACCCTAATTTTATCTCAAAGGAATTAAATTCCTATAACTTTGTGAGAATTAAATTCTCAAAACTCAATTCTTCCTTTATGTTTTAGATATGCATGGCAGGATCTCAACCCAATGAGAATTAAATTCTCATCTTATGGGGAGATGTGCACTTTGCAGATCTTCAACCAGAGAAAGAACTAAGTTCTTTTTTTTATATAAGAGTTAAACTCTTGGATTGAGAATTAAATTCTCTTTTTGAAGCCTTTTCCCCTTTCTTTTCTTACCTAGGCTTTTTTCTGTAAAGAATCAAATTCTTCTTTCTTTTCTCTCTGAATTTTCAGAATTCTAAGGCTCTATATCTCTCTCTCTCTGTTTCTTTTTTCTTCCTCTTTTTTCTTAACTCTCTCCCTTGGCACCTATTTATAGGAGAAGGAAAAGAATTAATCTGTTTAGTAAATCTTTTATTGAAAGATTTGATTTGTTTATTGAGAGATTTGATTTATTTTCATCATTGATCCGGGCCTTTAAATTATTAGTTGAATTTTATTCACCGTTGGATTTTAAATCCAAAGATATTCTTTTTGTTATTTCGGTGAGATTTAGGGGAAATCTTTCCATGTTCAAGATTTTTCCATAAATTGGTGATATTTAATCACCTTCTGATTCTTTATACAATGGTTTTATATAATTCTTCTCCATTTTGGGAAGATTTAAATGATCTTGTTCAGAATTTAATTCTGTTTAACAGCAAGGCTTTTAAAGCCAGTCACGTGTGGCCACATGATCCCTGGTCACGTGTGAGCACGTGACCCCCCGGTCACGTGTAAGCACGTGACCCCCTGAGCTCTTTCTTCTCTTCTTCGCTCTGTTCTTTGCCGCTGTTTAACCATCACGTGCCAACACGTGACCACTGGTCACGTGTGAGCACGTGATGCCTCTTCTGAAGCTTTTCCTGATTTTAAATCAGGAAACAAATGCCCCCACAGTGTTGTTCTTACGTGTCTGCTCGTGAGTGCAACGCTGTCACTTTTGTGACCGTCGGATCCGCCTTGGGAGTAGGGTAGATGAAACGTTTTCCATCCCATCTTATAAATGCCCATGCCCTTTCAGAAGAGCCTCCACTTTGCTTCATCTTCCTCCTTGCAAACTTTTCTTTCTGAGAATTTAATTCTCCTTTCCAGAGCTTAGTTCTTTGCTTTGAAAAATCTTCAGAGTTCAACTCTGTTTCAAGAAAGACTCTTTCTTTCAGGTAATGATGTTGAACAATCGAAGAACCCTTATATATATATTTTTTAAAACTCTCTGGATTTTAAATCCACATTAAGGGTTTCACCCCTTTTAACATGAACCCATTTTTTCTTCAAGTTCTTCAACAAAAATAGAAAACCATTTAATCTTCAAACAGTAAATCTCTTAGGGTTCATCTGATCTTTAGGGAGATGATGAGATTTGTTGCCTTTTCCATGGAATTTAATTCCGTCCAAAAAACTTTGGTTCTGGAAAGTGTCACTGGGAATTTAATTCCCCCCTCCTCTTAACAAGGAATTTTAACTCCTATGAAGAACTCAGTTCTTCTCAGGGGGTTTCTTGGGTTTTCTTTGCCCTGAGTTCTCTTTCACAACCGAGAGGAAGAAGTTTGTAATGAATTTTCATGATCGTTATTTCAGGTATCATGGATGCACATTTGTATGATCTTGACGAAATCATTTCTTACGGGAATATTCGTGCACTGGGCCGCATCCAGAACCAGGAGTTCACCAACGCTCAGCGTGCTGAGATCATGAGCCGCTTCGACTATTACAATGGTTGGCTACTCCCTCGCCGCTCTTCTCTTCTGAGACTCATCGTGTTGGCGATCTGGGTGGCGCTCCCTCTCTTTTGCACCGGCGTACCGCTCAGGGCATTGGACGCCGCTGAGGATAAGGTACATTCGGTGTACCTGATGAGCCTAATCTCGAAGAGGAGGCGAGACAATCTCATTGATCTCTTGCACCAGTCTTTCCAGCAGTCGGCCATACTTGCTGCCTATCGGAGGGTGGAGGACATTTGTGAGGACCCTGACGCTTGTGACCGCGAGAGAAAACATACTAGGATGGTTCGAAATGCCTGGAAGATCTTGGATAAAGTTACGTTCGAGTTTCTCAATCCATGCCCCGCATCTGAGGTCTTGCCGTTGTAATCGTTTCTTTTTATTTTGTATGAACTTTTAAAGTCTGAGTGATAAGTTTTATCGTTCCCTTCTGTGTTTGCATGCCCTTTTGTGGGATTTTGTCATTTTTGCTATTATTGCTGCTGATGTGTTTAGCGTGTAGGGCACTATTTCACTTTTCAGTACACACCAAGCATGGTGCTCACGTGCTCCACACGTGGGGCCCTTTTATGGGGCTATTTAATTTTTCATGCCATATTTTCTGTGTGTGGCATTAGATGCAGAAAAGGAGCCTTGGAAATAGTTCCCTTTCCTTGATTTCCAATGCCTTCCCCTTTTTAGGCTTTGGAAATAGTTTCATCACGCAATGTTCTCCGCGCGTAGCATTTAATGCTCCTCTTTATAGTCCTGAGGCCATAGCCTATTTTTTCTTCACAGAGAAACCTACTCTTACTTTGGTGTGATTTATCTTGAGAAACAACTAAGTGCCATGGCCTGCAACCGCCCTCATGCTCGTCGACAGCCATGAGAAGTGCCTATCGAGGAGATGACTCATCGCTTTGCCGCACGATTGGTGGATCCCCTCCTTACCGATAACGAATGCGACTCAGCGGCATATGAACTCTCGATCCGTAGGGGGTCCCCCTCCCAATGGGATCCCTCTGGCTCCGGATGATTCTTGCTGCCGTGCTTGCCGACGTCCTTCCTCACTCGGCGGAGATGACCCTGGCGATGCTTGACGCGGCTGAGGAAAAGCTCGAGGGTTTTCACGAGGCGTGCCTGATTACTCAGGCTTTGAAAGATCGCTCAATTCACCTGTTGAGCCAAATAAGAGCTCGGCGGGCTGTTATGTCTGCTTTTGCAGACGAACATGGTGCCAATCGGTGGGGAGCGACTCCTCGCGAGAACCGTCGCTTTGATGTGTTGGAGAAAGCAGAGAGAGAGATGGAGAATTTTGTTCTTTGTTTTGCTAACCCTTGTGCTACCGATCCTTTGCTTGGTGACCTCTTCTCGCTAGCGTAGTATATTCAAATTAGTTTTCGCATGCTTTATGTTGAATTTTCATGTATGTTGGGTACTCGTATGTATGTCTTGCTTGCATAAATAAGCTTCGTATTCTTCCCACGAGAACTTTCTTTAATTGCGAACACTATCATCATATTGCATGCACATCAGAGCTTTTGGGTATTATTTCTTTTCGGACATTCACATAGTTGTGAATGCATGCTTAATAGGATATACATCGGAAAATTTTCTTGTTGCTTCCCATACCAGATGATGTGCGCGTGTTTTAGATCGACTATTGCTATCGACCGGGGGCTTGTTTGCACGTACTTGAGTGTTCCCGCCTTTCTTCGGAGGCCGTGGCTGCAAAGGCGGACTTGCGGGGGCTGATAGGGCAGTGTGCGGCGAACATGGTGTCATGCGAGAAGAGGCTCGGCCGCAAATTCTCGGAGAGGGAGCTGGCCTCTAAGGCATTGCACGAGCTCCAAGCCAACCTTACAGCCAAAGGCAAGAAAGCGTACGAACTCTGGCGAGTACTTCAAGAGTCTATCATAGAGGTGGTGGCCCTCAATAAAGCTGCCGTGTTCACTCGCGAAAGGGTTGAGGCTCACAAGGCTATCTAGAAAGAGCTCGAAAGCCGGCTTGCCTCGTATCATGCCCAGCAGGCTCAGGCAGAGGCCCGTCTTCTGGCGATACTGAATCATGAAGCCGTGACCCAGCAAAAGAAGGATGAGCTAGTAAAATTGCTAAATCGCCCGCCGGCCTGAAGACTTGTACTATTTTTTTTCTTTTGTACATACTCCTAAATGAGAGTATATATATTTTTTGTTTTTTTTATGAATTGTACTTTGTATCCATTTTGGTTTATGAATAAAAGACATATTTTTCTTCTCAATGGTGTGTCTCTTTTTATTGAATGTGTTCTGCGGACAATTTATCTTGATCTCTTTGCAGGGCAGCGACGGCTTAGGATTCAGGGTTAAGATCTGCCTCCTAAGACTTTTGAGCTTTATGAGCCGTGAGGGTCTCACAAAGAGTTTTTTTCTCCCTACAGGTCGAGAGGATCCCGTAGGTGTAAGTTCTCCGTAAGAATCGTGAGGATTCTTAAGCGGGTTTTCCCTTGGGAGTCGTAAGGATCTTACAAGAGAGTTTTCTTCCCTGCAGGTCGTGATGACCCGCAAGTGCTGGGTGCGGTCGCCCTTATCCGTATTTCATGGGGTCAGGGGTTGCTTTGGGATGTTTTCTAAGGTACCGTAGTTTAAAGACATCGCGGTCAAGGTTAAGGACCTCATAGTCCGTGGGTTTAAGGACTCCACAGTCCAAGGTTAGTTTTAAGACATCACGGTCAAGGTTAAGGACATCATAGTCCATGGATTTAAGGACTCCACAGTCCAATGTTAGTTTTAAGACATCACGGTCAAGGTTAAGGACATTATAGTCCGTGGATTTAAGGACTCCACAGTCCAATGTTAGTTTTAAGACATCACGATCAAGGTTAAGGACATCATAGTCCGTGGATTTAAGGACTCCACAGTCCGATGTGTGGTTAACGGGACCCGTCACCTCTTTGAAGACATTAAGGAATTACAATGACAAATATCAAAGGAGTGAAGAGATGTACCCTTGAAGCAAGGTAAAATCAGTCTAGAATCATGGTGGTTGATCGTTAGTTTTAAGACATTACGGTCGAGGTTAAGGACATCATAGTCCGTGGATTTTAAGGACTCCACAGTCCGATGTTTGCTCTGGATGCTTCACACGGGTTCACTGCCGTATTCGGCGAGGAGCAGGCTCCGCTCTGGATGCTTCACACGGGTTCATTGCCGTGCTCTGCGAGGACCAGGATCCGCTTTGGACGTTTTCCACGGGGTCAAAGAGTGACGTTATCCGCGTTCCACATGACCAGGAATTTTGCACTAGATGCTTCGCACGGGTTCACTGCCGTGTTCGGCGAGGACTAGGCTCCGCTCTGGATGTTTTCCGCGGGATCAAAGAGTGACGTTATCTGCGATCCACATGACCAGGAATTTTGCTCTGGATGCTTCCCATGGGTTCACTGCAGTGTTTGGCGAGGACCAGGCTCTGCTCTGGACGTTTTCCATGGGGTCAAAGAGTGACGTTATTCGCGTTCCACGTGACCAGGAATTTTTCTCTGGATGCTTCCCATGGGTTCACTACCGTGTTCGGCGAGGACCAGGCTCCGCTCTGGACATTTTCCATGGGGTCAAAGAGTGACGTTATACGCGTTCCACGTGACCAGGAATTTTGCACTAGATGCTTCACACGGGTTCACTGCCGTGTTCGGCGAGGACTAGGCTTCGCTCTGGATGCTTCACACGGGTTCACTGCCGTGCTCTGTGAAGACCAGGATCCGCTCTGGATTTTTTCCAATGGGGTCAAAGAGTGACGTTATCCGCGTTCCACGTGACCAGCAATTTTGCTCTGGATGCTTCCCACGGGTTCACTGCCGTGTTCGGCGAGGACCAGGCTTTGCTCTGGATGCTTCACACGAGTTCACAGCTGTGCTCTACGAGGACCAGGATCCGCTCTGGACGTTTTCCCACGGGGTCAAAGAGTGACGTTATCCATGTTCCACGTGACCAGGAATTTTGCACTAGATACTTCACACGGGTTCACTGCCGTGTTCGGCGAGGACTAGGCTCCGCTCTGGACGTTTTTCGTGGGGTCAAAGAGTGACGTTATCCGCGTTTCACATGACCAGGAATTTTGATCTGGATGCTTCCCACGGGTTCACTGCCGTGTTTGGCGAGGACCAGGCTTTGCTCTGGACGTTTTCCACGGGGTCAAAGAGTGAGGTTATCCGCGTTCCACGTGACCCGGAATTTTTCTCTGGATGCTTCCCACGGGTTCACTGCCGTGTTCGGCGAGGACCAGGCTCCGCTCTGGACGTTTTCCACGGGGTCAAAGAGTGACGTTATCCGCGTTCCACGTGACCAGGAATTTTGCACTAGATGCTTCACATGGGTTCACTGCCGTGTTCGGCGAGGACTAGGCTCCGCTCTGGATGCTTCACACGGGTTCATTGCCGTGCTCTGCAAGGACCAGGATCCGCTCTGGACGTTTTCCCACGGGGTCAAAGAGTGACATTATCCGCGTTCCACATGACCAGGAAATTTGCTCTAGATGCTTCACACGGGTTCACTGCCGTGTTCGGCGAGGACTAGGCTCCGCTCCGGGCGTTTTCCGCAGGGTCAAAGAGTGACGTTATCCGCGTTCCACGTGACCAGGAATTTTGCTCTGGATGCTTTCCACGGGTTCACTGCCGTGTTTGGCGAGGACCAGGCTCCGCTCTGGATGTTTTCCACGGGGTCAAAGAGTGACGTTATCCACGTTCCACGTGACCAGGAGTTTTGCTCTGGATGCTTCCCATGGGTTCACTGCCGTGTTTGGCGAGGACCAGGCTCCGCTCTGGACGTTTTCCACGGGGTCAAAGAGTGACGTTATCCGCGTTCCACGTGACCAGGAATTTTGCTCTGGATGCTTTCCAAGGGTTCACTGCCGTGTTCGGCGAGGACCAGGCTCTGCTCTGGACGTTTTCCACGGGGTCAAAGAGTGACGTTATCCGTGTTCCATGTGACCAGGAATTTTGCTCTGGATGCTTCTCACGGGTTCACTGCCGTGTTCGGCGAGGACCAAGCTCCGCTCTGGACATTTCCCACGGGGTCAAGGAGTGACGTTATCCGTGTTCCTCGTGACCAGGAATTGTGCACTAGATGCTTCACACGGGTTCACTGCCGTGTTCGGCGAGGACTAGGCTCCGCTCTGGACGTTGTCCACGGGGTTAAAGAGTGGCGTTATCTGCGTTCCACGTGACCAGGAATTTTGTTGATTATATCCGCCTTTCACTGAGTTGGGATTTGACTCTTGGTGATCTGTATATCGCCGAGCCATGGAACTGGGAGTTGCCGTTGTTCCGCTTTGCTTGATGTAGTGTCCGTTGTGACGAGACAGTGTTGAGACGATCTTTAGGTCACTTGTGGTCCGTCGAGATTTGGCTTCTTCTTTTGATGAAACCTGGAGAGGAGGAGTATGATTCCTTCTTTGTTTGCGCCCCTGTATTGTATACAGGGATAGATGTAACATCACCTGTAGGGCGAAAATTTCATTTTTATTTTATTTCTTTTTCCGCGATGCTCTATCATTTCAGCTTTTATATCGTGAAGGTCGCGATTGCCCCATCATTTCGGCTATTTTTTCGCGGTGTCCAATCATTTCGGCTATTTATTTTATTTTATTTTTTTTACTCGCTGTTGTTTTTTTTATTGCGAGTTGCCCCATCATTTCGGCTATTTTTTTTATGCATACATTTTTACTTGCTGATTTTATCGCAAGTTGCCCCATCATTTCGTATGCATGTGTGGCTTGCTGGCTTTTCGCTGTAAACTTGGATTTAGACACCGATTTTGGCATCAGCACCGCTACAACTGGGATATTGCCAAGAGCGAATCATCATTTGCCTCTGTTGATGTTGAACAAAGGTGGCTTAGTAAACAGGGTTAAGGGTCCTGTCGGCTAAGGCTTTTGACTTCATGAGCCGTAAGGGTCTCACAAAGGTATTTCTCCCTATAAGTCGTGAGGATTTTGTAGTTGTGTTTTCTCCTTGGGAATCGTGAGGATTCCTAAGTGCATGTTCTCTTGTAAGTCGTAAGGATCTTACAAAAGGGTTTTCTCCTTATAAGTCGAGAGGACTTACAAGGGTTGTTCACCATATGAACATATCCCTAGTCACGGATGGGACTTGGTTAGGGAAATATTTATTCGCGCCCGTGGATTGTATACAAGGGTCAGTATGAGCCGCTTGTAGGGCAATGTCGAAGGTTGTGGGCGGGGGGGGGGGGGTTGCTTAAGAACAGGTTTAGGTTTCTGTAACTTAATACTTTCAAATCTTATGAGCCGTGAGGGTCCCATAAGAGAGTTCTCCTTATGAGTCGTGAGGATCTCGCAAGTGTAATTTCTCCTTAGGAATTGTGGGGATCCCAAAGTGTGTTGCTCCCTTATGAGTCGTAAGGATCTCACGCGGGTGGTTTCTCCTTACAAGGTCGTGAGGACCTTGCGAGAAACCTTTAACGAGGTTGCGCCCTTTCGGGTTTTCACAAACACTCGTCGGTAGCCCTGCTGTTTTTACTCACGGAGCCCTTTCGGGTTGTCATCCATGCCCATTTCGTTTATGGACATACCGTTTTTATTTTTATTGTATTATTTTTTTTATATTTTTTTATCGGCTTTGAGATGATGCAATCCACCGTAGTTTATCGACATCTCAGTCAACAGCTAGTTTTAGGACGTAGTGGTCCATTATTAGTTTAAGGACGTTTCGGTCCGTTGTTAGTTTAAGGACATTTCGGTCCGTTGTTGAAGAAGGCCGGTTACTACTTATAGAGTTCGAGCTTAGGAAGATAGCGAGCGGACATGTCGTCGTCATCTATCATAGACCTAGGCCTTGACACGTTAAGCGTAGTATTTCTTTAGGAAGCTACCGTTTATTGGCCTGAAAGGTCTTTCACCGTGCATATCCATGAGTAGATATGCTCCACCATGGTAGACCTTGTCTATGATGTACGGGCCTTCATAGTTCGGCTCGAATTTTCCCCGCTTGGCGCGATTGGGAATCATAGGTCTTTTGACTACTAGCATGAGTTCGCCTTGGCGGAATGTCCTTGGCCTAGTCAATCTTTCGTATGAGCGCGTCATCTTTGCTTTGTAAGCCTCTAGATTTTATTGCGCCGTGAGCCGGGTTTCATCAAGGGCATCAAGCTCCTCAAACCGAAGGTGAGCATTTTCTTCGCGTCAGCTCATAGTGGACTGCCATTCGTAGAGAGGGTAACTCTATCTCAAGGGGGAATACTGCTTCTGTACCGAATACCAATGCGTAGGGCATCGTGTTTGTGGCCGTTTTGAATGTAGTTCGATATGCCCAGAGAGCTTTTTGTAGTCTCTCGTGCCAGTCCTTCTTATTTCGGGACACCATCTTCTTCACGATCTTTGTCAAGGTTTTGTTGAAAGCCTCGGCTAGACCGTTAGCTCGGGGATTATACACTGAGGAATATCTCCAGTCTATGTTGTGTTGTTGCGCGAAACGGCTGATCTTGTGACTTCTGTAGGCTGGCCCATTATCGGAGATGATCCGTCTTGGCGTTCCAAACCGATAAATGACGTACGTCTTGAAGAAATGGAGGATATTCTCCGTCTTCACTTCCCTCAACGGTACTGCTTCTGCCCATTTAGAGAAGTAATCAGTGGTCGCTAGGATGAAACGATGTCCCCTGGACGATACTGGTTCGATAGGGCTGACTATGTCAGTTCCTCACATTTCGAATGGCCAGCTAGCCACTGTAGGATGTAGAGGATTTGGATGTTGGTGGATAAAGTCCCCATGAATCTGGCATGAGTGGCACTGTTTCGCATATTCGAGGCAATCCTGAATCATCATAGGCCAATAGTAGCCCATTCGTTTAATTTTCAACTTCATCTTCGGGCCTGCTTGGTGAGAACCGCAGAGTCCATCGTGAACTTCCTGAACGATTCTTTTCACTTCGTCAGGTCCCAGACATCTAAAACACAGAGAATCAAATGACCTCTTCTACAGGGTATTATTGACGAAGGCGTAAGATAGAGCTCGTTTCACAAGCTGATGTCTTGAGGACGCATCTTCAGGCGTTCGACGGGATTTGAAGTAGTCTATGAAGACTTCTCTCCAATCTTCAGCCTTCTCTTGGTCCTTTATTTGCATAGCCATTTCCTCGGTTGCTTCCTTTTCTTCGGATGATTCCGGAGATATTTCTGCAGGGGCAAGTACCCAACGGCTTTGTTCCACGATTCTGACGTCATCGAGGTTCTCATCAGCCAGTTCTTTAGCGAGTTTGGCTAACGCGTCCGCCTTGCTATTTTCTGCACGCAGTATGCTTTCCAGCGTATAGGAGGGAATTTGGGTCAGCAATTGCTGTACTCTCTCACCATATTTCACCAGTTCGGGTTTGCACGTTTGGTAGTCGCCATTTACTTGACTAACGACCGGTTGGGAATCTCCGTATACGAGGAGGTTCTCAATCCCCATGTCGATGGCGATCTCGAGGCCTGCTATCAAACCTTCGTATTCAGCTTCATTGTTCGTCCTCGGCTCTGTCAAGGAGAAAGCAAAGCGCATTATCCCTCTTTATGGAGTCACGAAGATAAGGCCTACCCCCGATTTGATTATAAGGGTGTTTGGTTTGCGCTTATTCATGGAGGACACTCCGTCAAAATAGAGTTCCCACCGGGTACCACTTCCATTGATCGTGTCAAATGCATGTTCGTCTGGCAGCACGCAATTCAAAAGAGAGTCGGCAGGTATTGGATGCTCAGCGAGAAAGTCGGCGATGGCTTGGCCTTTCACTGCCTTAAGAGGCTGATAGATTATTGAAAACTCTATCAAGAGCAGGGCCCATTTAGCGAGTCTCCCTGTCAATATGTCATTTGACATCAGATATTTGAGGGGGTCCACCTTTGATATAAGACGGACTTCATATGCCAACGCATAGTGCTAGAGTTTCGTTATCGCAAAGATCAACGCCAGGCAGTGCTTTTCGATGGGGGAGTAGTTGCTTTCTGCCCCCAGAAGAACTCGACTCAAATAGTAGAGCGCTCTCTCCTTCCCTTGGTCGTTCTACTGTGCTCATAATGCGCCTAAGGAACCTTCGAGGGCTGTCATATAAAGAATAAGAGGTTTTCCCTTAACCAGAGCAGCCAACACCGGCGGGTTTTGCAGGTATTGCTTGATCTCGTCCAGTGCGCCTTGGCATTTGTGATCCCAGACGAACGGAGTTCCCTTCTTCATCAGGTGGCTGTAAGGAAGGCACTTGCCCGAAAGATTAGCTATAAATCGCTGGATATACGTGAGCTTCCCTTGGAGAGACCGCAACTGTTTAAGAGTCCTTGGCGGAGGCATTTCCATGATCGCTTTGATTTTCGACGGATCTACTTCGATACCCCGGTGTCGGACGATAAATCCTAGGAATTTGCCTGAGGAAACTCCGAATGCACACTTGAGAGGGTTCATCTTCAAGTTGTATTGTCGAAAGCGTTGAAATACGGTCTTCAGATGCTCTAAATGCTCCTCGTACGATTTTCTTTTCACCACGAGGTCGTCGATATAGCATTCGACGATTTCATGTATGAGGTCATTGAAGATCTTCGTCATGGCCCTCTGATAGGTGGCACCAGCGTTCTTTAGACCTAAGGGCATCACCTTGTAGCAGAATATACCCAGAGGAGTCCGGAAAGCGGTATGCTTCTGGTCTTCGGGATGCATCTTTATCTGATTGTATCCTGATGAGCCGTCCATGAAGAAGAAAACCTCGTGAGTGGACGTGTTATCTATTATCAGCTCGGTGACCGGTACTGGGAAATCGTCCTTCGGGCAAGCTTTATTAAGATCCCGGAAGTCCACACATATGCGCAGTGTCCCATTCTTCTTCATCACTGGGACGATGTTGGCGATCCAATCAGGGTATTGAACTTCTTGGATGAAGCCAGAGTCGATTAGCTTTTTGACTTCGGCGTTGATGCTCATCTCGAGCTCGAGCCGCATTCTTCTCGGCACTTGTTTGACTGGCTTGATGTCCGGGGATATTGTCAATTTATGGACAGCTATTTCTGGATCTAATCCTGACATTTCGGAATAGTTCCATGCGAAGAAATCCCTATGTTGCATAAGCACGTCTTTTAACGCAGCCACCCTTTCTTCAGATAGCAACTCGCTGACGAATGTCGGTCGCGGGTCGTTCGCCGTCCCCAACTCAATCTTCTTGAGGTTATCTGCAGTAGTATGTATGCCATCTTCCAGCTCTTTCGACGCTGGTGGAAATTCTGAGATTAACTCGTCGTCATTGTTTTCGAAGCACCAAGGAAGGTCATCCATATTCTCGGGCTCTCCTTTTGATATTGTTATCATATGACAAGTACGAACTCGCTTCCAAGACCGATGTGGATCTGGTTCTGCTCTTGTGGCTTTGGGTTCGTGCTTTTGTGGCGGCGTTACCCTCCAGCTGCTGGATAGAGTAAACTTGCCGAGCTGATACTGATCTTCAACCCAGTTCTTAAAGGTGAAGCAGTCTTCGATAGGGTGCCCTATGGCTCGGTGATAAGAGCAATAGCCCGGATGAGAGACCTCGTTAGCTTGCTCAGGGTGCTTAGACTCCGGAAGTGTAATCATTCGATGTTTTAAAGTGAGATCAAGTATCTTCTTCGTCTTGTTTTGAGGGAAAGAATACGCTCGACTTATTTTCTTCATGAGGGACAAATCCGGACCGCGCAATTCCCGATCACATGACTCTTTGATCCCGTGTTGTTGTTGTCGAATCCCTTTTCTGCTTTTTGACTTACTTCTGCCTCTGTGTCGGGCCTTTTGCACAGCAGGTTGACAGGGAGGAGCATCTTCGTCTTTTGCAGCCTGTTGAAGAAGACGCTGCGTCCTAGCATTCTCGTAGATGGCCATTTCGCGATTATGGTCGTCCCGATCCTTTTGACCCGCTTTCCTGATAAGCTTGTCCATTCGTTCTTCAAATGACGGACTCGGCACTTTGATTGCGGGATATAGTTTTGATACGGGGTCGGCGTTTTCTGATAGGGCATCCTCTTCTTCATCGAAGTTATATATGGAGTAGCTATCGTGGACTCGTTCCCGTTTCCCGGATCTCATATATCCAAGCCTAAGCGTTTCCATTCTCCCGTTAGGCAATTTGCGCTGAGTCCCAGGGACATCCCAAATCCTGTTGTAGAACCGAGCTTGTCGAATAGTCTGTTTTAAGGGTACCCCTTGGCGCTTCAATAGCCTTTTTAGTCCGTTCGTGTAATATCTGGGCAAACGGATGGGTTGGAGTTTGTCAAGTGTAGAATCCGCACCATGCCAGATTTCTTTCTCCACTCTTGTTTCCGTGGATCGGTAGAACAGGATCGCCTTCTCACCTTTTCGCTTGGGAGGGACGTAAAACGTCTGCAGGTCTTGCACATTGTAAGCTTCAAGTGCGTCAAGGTCTTTGTAATACTCCCGCGGAATCATGGTAATTTGCAAACTCTGATCACCACTAGGGAACTCTTGTATTGACGGCCGACTGGAGAACACAGCATTAACCTCATCTTTCGAGTCACTTCCGAAGATCAATATAGGGGCGGACGGTCCCTGGTTGTTGCGTCGAGATGGCCCAGCGTAAACTATCTCTTCTTCTTCTTCGATATCACTCCCGAAAACAGGAATGGCGGCGGCGGCTTTGTTCTCCGGTTTGCGACACCTCTCTGTGTCCTCGAAATCTGGCAAAAAGTACTTTGCATCTTCGTATTTGCGGACTTCGTTCATGGAGAACGGGTTCAGTTCTCCTGTTACGGTGTACTCGAGGCCATCCTTGAAATACTTCATACACTGATATTGCGTAGAAGGGGTGATGTTGTACTTGTGTAACCAAGGACGACCGAACATGGCGTTGTAGCAGGTCTTGGCGTCAATGACGTGAAACTTAATGTCCGTGACGAGTAGTCCGAAGCGTAATGTTAGTATTACAGATCAGAGAGTCCGTGACGACTGGGAGTCGAAACCGGAGATGGTAATTTTATCACGAGCGAGGTGTTGAACATCATGCAGATTTTCTTTAACACCCGTACATTAAGGAGATTGAGGGAGGATCCATTATCAACCAGGATTTTGCCTATCTTTATATCATGGCAGTATCCAAAGACATACAGGGGACGGTTGTGATCGCACGTACCAAGGAGGAGGTCTTCATCAACAAACGTGACATCGGCTGTGTGTACTTCTTCCAGTTCATCCTTCATCCTTTCTTCGGCAAGGAAGGCTTGGAATTGCTCGGGCTCTTGTAGCGCCTTGATTAATGAATCTCTCGCTTCTTTTGATAATAAGAGGGCGTCTAGAATGCTGAGCTGCGAGGGTAGCTTCCTCAGGTGCGCTAGGATGTTGTAGTCCACCTTACTCTTCTTGGGAGGGTCCTTGGCAGTCAGTTCTTTCATGACTTGACCATCTAAAGCGATATCCTCAGCGACCTTTTCCTTTTCCTTATCTTTTCTAGTTGCGGGTCCGAGATTCTTTTCTAGAAGCGTGCGATTGCGCAACTGAATGTTTTCGCAGGCCTTTGGTTCTTCCTCTTTCCCCGAGGTGGACTCTTTAAAGAGAGGGCTGAGAGCCATTTCCTCGTCAGAGTCGCTCCCAAAGATGAGAACTTGTGATCCTCCGGCGTTGACCGTGTAACAGTTACCGGTATTTCTTTTTTGCCCTTCGGTCGTACTTCTCTGCTCCCGACGAGTTCTGCGTCTCATCCGCTTAAAATGTTGTCGATAAGCAACATATCCCTACCACCATATCTTAAAAGCGTCGCACTCCTCAGTGGGGTGTGAGATCTTCCGATGATATGAGCAGTAATCAGGATACATCTCCGTTCCATTGCGAGTGTTCTCTTCCGAGGGCGGTAGCTTCATTCCCATTGATATGGCTTTAGCAAACCTTTTCCTCGTCTTGAATCTGTTTTTATCCGCATCGGTTGTCTTTTGATTTGGCGGGAGTGCTTCGACTCTTTCGTTTAGTCGCCTGCATTTGGCTCCTTCTGATGCGGCCATCTCACGCTCCCGATCAGCTTTACTTTTCAGACGAATCTCATCCAGAAAAGCGTCGATCATTTCGTCTGACGGCCATACAAGCTCCGGTTCAGGCTCTGCCCCGAGTTTCTCAATGCCAGGAGTTTTTTTATCGTCCGTAAATGAGTGGGAGATCACATAACAACTCGCCACGTATCCCTCGGATTCATCTGACGAGCTCTCTCCATTATCTTCCTCCTGAAGGACGTGGTTGAGGAACTTTTGGAGTGTGATGGGAGTCCGTGCCTTTTGATTGTACTCCTCCAGTGCGTCAATCTTTTTCTGCAAGTCCGTGCGCTTGTCGCCAGGCTTCACGGGCTTTTTGGATCTCTTCTTCTTCTTCTTTGAAGATTTCGACGGCTGGGTGTAAGTACTTGGGCCATCACCACCGATCTTTAGAGTTGGACGTGGCTTCAGCATCCCTTCAATGATCTGGGGTTCCAGCGGGTTCTTCAAATTAATCGCCGGGCATGTCTGGAGCTCATTCAGCATTCTCTTGGTTTTTGCTGAAAGCACGATTTCCCATGGAGCTTCTTCAATGAAAGAACAAGTTGCCCCCGGTGTGTCCGTCTTCTTAGGAGTGTGCGGTTGTGGCGGGTTCACCTTCCACTTCTCGGACAGCGCAAACTTGCCCTGTAGGTATTGATCTTCAATCCATCCTTTGAAGACGAAGCAATCCTCAATCGGATGGCTTACCGTTTGATGGTAAGGGTAGTAATTGGGGTTATTCACCTCACCGGGTTGCGGCGGTCGCCTTGGATTTGGCAAGTTGATAAGCCTGTTGCGTACCGCCAGCTCGAATAGCCTTTTCGTCTTATCCCGCGGGAATGAGTAGGGGCGCATCATTTTCTCATTATAATACCGCCGTCTTTCTTCCAGTTGATCCGCTAGCTTTGGGGCACTGGGTTGCTGCTGAGCGTTCGCAACGAAGGTTGCCTTCCCTTTACCCTTGTTAATCCAAGGTTCCGGCTTCAGGGGAAACGGTCTGTGACCCATCTGGTCAATCTGGGCCAGCTTGTCGATCAAAGCCTGGAACGTGGTTGGCTTAAAAACATCATGAACTGTGAGATAGTTGCATGAGGATCTAGGGTACCCACGAACATGCCTACCGCGGGTGCTTCCTTAATGCGTTGTTCGTATTTCGACCACAAGTTTCACCAGCGTATAGCGTACTAGACCCACGTCTCACCTGGTTTCACCCTAGCATTAATCAACGCCATTATCGGGGTGCGTTTGCTGGCGCTCGTGAATCGCTGAGTGAATAGCAACTCCATTTCAGCGAACGTCTTGACGGAGTCGTTCAGAAGTTCAGAATACCATTAGAACGCTGTTTCTGACAAGCTGCCGATGAATTGGCAAAGCAAGAGCTTATCGTCGCCGCCAGTGTTTCCACAAAGCGCCCTGAACTGGGCAACATGCTGGTGGGGATTGCCCGTCCCCTTATAGACATGGAATTTCGGTATTGTATAGCCCGGCGGGTACTTGATCTGGTCATACCAGCTCGGATATGGTTGCCCTGTTCTGACAACTTGACCGGCTGCCTCAGTCGCCTGGTGAACCCGTATCTGCTGAGCTATATATTCGTCCAAGTCAGCTTTGGAGATTGTCTCCTCCTTGGCTGTTGACAGAGCCGGTAGAGGATTTGACGTTTTTCCCCTGTCATCTTCAAGGACGATCGGAGGATCTTCAACAGGAGGATCTTGTTGGATCATCATACTCACCATGTCCTGGAACAGAAGGGCTATTCGCTTTATATTGGCTGCTTGTTCCGCAGCCTCTTTATCCTTCTTTTCCAGTATCCTGCGAAGGAATTCAGCGTCAGTTTCCTGCTCCTGGCGTTGATCCGAGGATGCTTCGGGGCTTTCTTTTAGCCCAGTGAGTGCGGCCATCGCATTCATCATTTCTTGGAGCTTCTGCTGCTGCTCCTAAGCTTTAGTCACCGATCGCGTGAGCGGTCGATGATCTGTAGATGTACGGCTGTCTTCCTTCCCGGACGCCATGTAAACGGTATGCACCACCATGCACCCAGACTTAGGGCGTTTAGGCTTACAATCTTTGACATTTTCTGCAGGCGTGGGGACTTTCTCCGGCTTTCTTCTCTTTTGAGTAGTCGATGTGGAGGGAGCCGTTGCAGCGGGCACCCAAGTGGTTGTCGTCCTTTGTTGTTTGACAGGACGGTTCTTTTCTTCTCGAGCCTTCACCCTCTTCTGCCGACGAGAGTGATCTCGATCAATTATTGAGTCCTGAACCCGCCACCAAACCTTGTAAATTTTGGAGGACAGCCGTTGAGGGGGCTACTCCGGCTTTGTTTCTGTAACGCTCTCCGCAGGTGGAGAAGATCTTTTCAACGTGGCAGTTGGAGAGTTCTTGCGTACCCTCCTTAGCGGTTCAAAACTGTTCCCAGTTGGAACAACAGCATTAACTTCCACCATTGGAGCCAGTGGAGTTAGCCCTGAGGGGGAGTTGCCCCCGGCCTTTCTTACTCGGGGCCAGTGGCGACGTCGAGCCTGTCAGGCTGTTGGGGCTGGTTCGGCGATGGGGATAGTTTCGTCTTGCCCCCTGCCTAGATGAGGCGCCGCTGGTCCTAGCCTCTTGAAGACTGATGCCTTTTGAGTGGCGGTGTCCAATCTGTCAAAGACAGACCCTCGAGCAGGAACGGGAGCTGGAATAGCCAGCCTTGAAAAGACCGACTCTTTAGCAAGAGAAGCTGTCTTGACGACTTCAGGAATAGAGATGGCTGTCTTCTTTGCGATGGCTATGTCAGGGGTCATGGGCTTCTTGGCAGGCCCATCAGAGTTCAGGTTCAACCTGGTAAAGACCGAGGCTGCCGGCTTGGCATTGAACGACCCGTTGAGAGGGGCCGTAGTAGTAGTGAGCCGATCAAAGACCAACTTCTTTTGCGCTTCCGGTACGGGCACTGGAATGGTGAATCTTGCTGGCGGGAGCATGGTCCTGAAGAACAGACCGGTAGTAGCTTGATTCACTTGTTCCACCGGCATAGCAAGGATGGAGGCCGCTTGAGGCCCATAGGCTACACCTCCAGGTGAGGCGAAGCGTCGGTTGCATTTGCATTTGGAGCAGCTCGAGCAGTTGGATGCCATTGATGCTTGATTTCTGCGCTAGGCAAAAGACCAAATCTTAGTAGCTTGAAACCCAAAGGAAACCATTAACAAACCGCGATTCATTTGCGAAGACGACACACAAAGTGTGGAGTGGAAAGAGGAAAAGGTCCCACCGGGCGTGCCAGAATCTGTTCCCCTCCGAAAGACGACGCGATGCAGGGACGTCTTGCCTGAGATTCGGGGCAGATGCTAACTGGTGCTATCCGTCCACCTCTCTGAAGATGCCAAGTTGATTTATAGCACCGTGTATCAGAGGTTTAGACGGATGCGTCCGATGTAGCAGACTTTGTCAGATTCCCCCTCGCTTGAGGGGTTTTTGATTGTGGGGACGCTCTTCCCTGCAGGCGCAAGCCCCTGCAGTTAATTACGCAACCGCATTGCGGTAACAACTTTCTCCTTCTCCAGATGGTCACTTCGTGTCATGTGTGTTTGTTTTGTGTTTGGTTGCCCGTGGATTGTATACGGAGACTGAGTTATGTCGTCGCCCGTAGGGCGTGGACTAGTCCAAATCCGTATTATCTTAGATTTGGGTTTAGGGGTTTGGGTTTAAGGATACGTTAGCCTCATTTGAGACTAAGATCAACTTAAACGTTTGTTAAGGATACGTTAGTCTAGTTTTAGACTAAGATCGACTTAACGGGATCGTTTAGATCCGACAAGAGAACAATTAAGGGAGCTCTATTGTTTACTTTAGTGACATTGCGGTCAATAGGTAGTTTAAGGACATTGTAGTCCAATATTAGTTTTAAGACATTGCGGTCAAGGTTAAGGACATCATAGTTCGTGGGTTTAAGGACTCCACAGTCCAACGTTAGTTTTCAGACATCACGGTCAAGGTTAAGAACATCATAGTCCGTTGTTAGTTTTAAGACATCCCGGTCAAGGTTAAGGACATCATAGTCTATGAGTTTAAGGACCCCACAGTCCATTGTTAGTTTTAAGACATCCCGGTCAAGGTTAAGGACATCATAATCCATTGTTAGTTTTAAGACATCCCGGTCAAGGTTAAGGACATCATAGTCCATGAGTTTAAGGACCCCATAGTCCATTGTTAGTTTTAAGACATCCCGGTCAAGGTTAAGGACATCATAGTCCATTGTTAGTTTTAAGACATCCCAGTCAAGGTTAAGGACATCATAATCCATTGTTAGTTTTAAGACATCCCGGTCAAGCTTAAGGACATCATAGTCCATGAATTTAAGGACCCCACAGTCCGTATCAATGTGTGGTTGTCGGGACCCGTCACCTCTTTGAAGACATTGAGGAATTACAACGACAAGTGTCAAAGGAGTGAAGAGATGTACCCTTGAACCAAGGTAGATTAAATGATCTTTGGCCCAATTTGGAACCAAGACCAATTAATTATATTATGAGCCCATTGGCTCAGTTAAGTCTGAATTGAGGACTTATGGCCAACTTGGGCTAAGTCCAACTAAGTTTGACCCTTCATTGGACTATTTGACATTTGTCTGGTTTTAGTCCACATTGTTTTCATCTTTGAATTCCTCAATCTTGAGATTCAATTGAAGGAGAGGCTTTGCCTCTAGAAAATTAGCCAATTGGGCTAAAGTTAGTGTTAAACACTATAGACCAACAGTGTTGAACACTGGAGATAAGATTATCATATTAGTGTTAAACACTAGAAATTGTGATTCTTAAATTAGTGTTAAACACTAATAAATAACAGTGTTAAACACCGGCAACCAAATTATCAGTTTGGTGTTAAACATTAACAGAGAGGAGATCACGTGGGAGCACATGATGGCATCCAAAAGGTGGGGCCAGATCCCCTTCATTTTGTTCTGCAGATAGGTGTTTAACACTTTTAATTCTGACAGCCATCACGTGTGGGCACGTGATGGGGGCTCATGCTCTGGTCTATTAGAATGTTCATTAGGGGTCACGTGATGACACGTGAGGGCGCCCCAGAGCTTCTTTTATTTTGTTCTTTCTTTGTGTGCTTCATGAGTCACGTGGGGCACGTGAGGCGTTGCCTCAAAGTTCTTTTCTGTGGATTTTTACAGGGGTCACGTGGTGGCACGTGACTCTGGTTCTTTGCATATTTTAAAGATCTGTTCATCTTTTTAAGAATTAAATTCTTCATAGGGTTAAACCCTAACTATAAGTTTGGAGGAAGTAAATTCCTATTTTCGAAGAATTATATTCTTAGATAGGGTTAAACCCTGATTTCTTTCTGTAGAAATTAAATTCCCCATATATATAAAGAGTTAAATTCTCGCATAGGGTGAAACCCTAATTTCTTTTTTAAGGGAATTAAATTCCTGTGAGTTTGAGATAATTAAGTCCTCAATTAGGGTTAAACCCTAGTTCTGTCCATTTTGAAGACATTAAATTCCTATAATTTTAGAGAATTGAATTCTCATATAGGCTTAAACCCTAATTTTATCTCAAAGGAATTAAATTCCTATAATTTTATGAGAATTAAATTCTCAAAACTCAATTCTTCCTCTATATTTTAGATCTGCATGGCAGGATCTCAACCCAATGAGAATTAAATTCTCACCTTATGGGGAGATATGCACTTTGCAGATCTTCAACCAGAGAAAGAACTAAGTTCTTTTTTTTATATATAAGAGTTAAACTCTTGGATTGAGAATTAAATTCTCTTTTTGAAGCCTTTTCCCCTTTCTTTTCTTACCTAGGGTTTTTCTGTAGAGAATCAAATTCTTCTTTCTTTTCTCTCTGAATTTTCAGAATTCTAAGGCTCTATCTCTCTCTCTCTCTGTTTCTTTTTTCTCCCTCTTTTTTTTTAACTCTCTCCCTTGGTACCTATTTATAGGAGAAGGAAAAGAATTAATCTGTTTAGTAAATCTTTCATTGAAAGATTTGATTTGTTTATTGAGAGGTTTGATTTATTTTCATCATTGATCCAGGTCTTTAATTTATTAGGTGAATTTTATTCACCGTTGGATTTTAAATCCAAAGATATTCTTTTTGTTATTTCGGTGAGATTTAGGGGAAATCTTTCCATGTTCAAGATTTTTCTATAAATTGGTGATATTTAATCACCTTCAGATTCTTGATACAATGGTTTTATATAATTCTTCTCCATTTTGGGAAGATTTAAATGATCTTGTTCAGAATTTAATTCTGTTTAACAGCAAGGCTTTTAAAGCCAGTCACGTGTGGCCACAGGATGCTGCGGTTTGTAGTAGTTTAAAGACGTTTCGGTCCGTCGTTAGTTTTAGGATATTGCGGTCCCTAGCTAGTTTTAGGACGTTTCGGTCCACTGTAAGTTTAGGGGCGTTTCGGTCCGTTGTTCATCCTGTATGCACGTGTATTTGTCACGTGACGGGATACATAACGATAAAGTATGATACACCCATTTAGGTTGTGATTTGGTTTGGTTAGGGTGTTTTGTGATCCATCCCTACCGCGACTTCTTCCACTTGACGTCGACGCCTGGCTTTTTCGAATATTGCCATTTTGCGTTCTTGATTAACTTTTCTCTTCTGACGGGCTTCATTTAGCAACACGTCAATCAGCTCATCGGACGGTTCCAACGATTTTGGTGTCGATTCTGCTCCCAGCTCCTCTATGTTATCTTCTAACGCCGAGTGAGCTTCTTCATCATTTGGTGATGAATGAGAAATCATGTGACAACTTGCTACGTAATCCTCGGGTTCTTCTGACGCGTCGTCTCCCTCGTCATTGTTATTGCCTCTGTTCTCAAGGATACGGTTGAGAAACTCATGGAGTGTGACTGGGGTCCGCGCCTTCCGGTTGTATTCCTCCAGCGCGTCAATATGCGTTTGTAGATCCGTGCACTTGTCATTAGGCTGCGCGGGCCTCTTGGTCTTCTTCTTTTTCTTTGAAGACTTTGACGGCTGGGCTTCGGTGTTTTGCCCATCGTTACCAGTTCTCGGCGTTGGGAGCGGTTTCAGTATCCCCTCAATGATTTTCGGCTCTAACGGGCTTCTCCATCTGATTGCCGGGCATTCTTGAAGATCCTTCAGCATTCTCTTAGATTTTGCCGAGAGGACAACTTCCCATGGAGCCTCCTCTATAAACGAGCATGATGCCCCCGGCGTATCCGTCTTTTTAGAAGCGCACGGTTGTGGCGGATTTACCTTCCAGTTTTCGGACAGCGCGAACTTGCGTTGTTGGTACTGGTCTTCAGCCCAGTTTTTGAAGACGCAGCGGTCTTCAATCGGATGGCCCAATAGTCGGTGGTAGGGGTAGTAATTGGGATTGTTGAAGTCGTTCGGTTGCAGTGGGTGTCTTGGCTGTGGTAGAGTGATGAGCCCGTTGCGCACTGCCAGTTCGAACAGTCTCCTTATTTTATCCCGGGGGAATGAGTAAGGACGTCTCAACCTCTCATCGAGGGATCGCTGCTTGTTGCTTTGGCGAACAACCGGTCTCAGGCCGCTCGGTTGTTGTTGAGCATTGGCGATGAAGGTTGCTTTCCCTTTCCCCTTTTCATTCCGAGGATCCGTCTTTGAGGAGGACGGTCTATGGCCCATCTGGTCCATTTGGGCCAGCTTGTCGATCAAGGCCTGGAAAGTGGTCGGCTTGAAGAACATCATGAATTGGGAAATGGTTGCCTGAGGGTCAAGGGTCCCCACGAACATGCCCACGGCTGGAGCTTCCTCTATGCGTTGTTCGCACTTTGACCACAGGTTCCACCACCGAATGGCGTATTGAACCCAAGTTTCTCCCGGCTTTACTCTGGCGTTGATCAATGCCGTGATCGGGGTATGTTCGCTGGTGCTAGCGAACCTTTGTGTAAACCGTAGCTCCATTTCTGCAAATATCTTGACAGAGTCATTCGGGAGCTCGGAGTACCATTCGTATGCTGTCTCCGATAAGCTGCCAACAAATTGGCGAAGCAGCAATTTGTCGTCACCCCCAGTATTGCCGCATAAAGCTCTGAACTGAGCGACGTGCTGATGGGGATTGCTTGTCCCCTTGTACACGTGAAATTTAAGGATCGTATATCCCGGCGGGTACTTAATTTGATCGTACCAACCCGGATAGGGTCGACTAGTCTTGACGATTTGGCCAGCGGCTTCGCTCACCTGGTGAGCTCGTATCTGTTGAGCTATATAGTCGTCAACGGCGGCTTTGGAGTTGGTCTCTTCCTTGGCTACTGATAAAGCCAGAAAAGGGTTTGATGTCTCCCCTCTGTCGTCTTCAAGGACTATTGGAGGGTCTTCAGCTGGAGGATCCGGCTGTATCATCATCCCGACCATATCTTGAAACAGAAGCGCCATTTGCTTTATGTTAGCCGCTTGTTCCGCGGCGTCTTTGTCTTTCTTCTCGAGCATTCTTCGGAGGAATTCGGCATCGGTTTCCTGCTCCTGACGCTGCTTTGACGATGTTTCCGGGCTTTCTTTTGGCCCAGTGAGTGCGGCCATCTTCGTTAGCATCTCTTGGATCTTTTGCTGTTGTTGCTCCTGAGCCTTTGTCACAGACCGTGTAAGTGGTCGATGACCCATGGAGATACGGCTATCCTCTTTTCCGGACGCCATGTAAATGGTGTGCACTATCATGCCCCCAGACTTGGGGCATTTGGATCCCTCACGCTCAGAATTTCTCTGCGGTGGTGGTTGATTCTCTGGCCTTCTCTTTTTATAGGAGGTCGAAGTTGAGGGGGCCGTTGCGACAGGCATCCATGCAGACGACACCTTTCGTGGTATGGTGAAGAACAGGCATCCTCTTGCTGAGCCTTCGTCTTCTTCAGCCGATGAGAATAATCTTTGTCAATCATAAAGTCTTGGACTCTTCGCCAGACCCTGTGGATTTTGGAGGACAGCCGCTGAGGAGGCTGTTCTGACTTTGGCTTTGTAACGTTCTCCGCAGGTGGAGGAGTTTTCTTTAATATAGTGATTGGAGAGTTCTTGCGCACCCTCCTAAGCGGCTCAAAGCAGTTCCCAGTTGGAATAGCAGCATCGACTTCCACCGTTGGAGCTGGCGGAGTCAGTCCAGAAGGGGAACTGCCCCCAGCTTTCCTCACTCTGCGCCAGTGGCGACGTCGAGCATGTCGTGCGGCCAGGATCACCTCCGTTATCGGGGTAGCTTCATCGTGCTTCATGCTTTGATGAGAAACTGCTGTTGGTGCCAGCCTGTCGAAGACTGACGTTCGTTGAGAAGGAACATCCAGCCTGTCGAAGACTGGCTTTTGGGCAGGGGAAGCAGTTTTGGTGACTTTGCCTGAAGCGGGAGTTAGAGCGGCCAGTCTTGCAAAGACTAGTCCTTTAGTAGGAGAAGCCGCTTTGACAATTTCCTCTACTTGAGCCGGAATGGCTATCCGTTTTGGGATAACCCCTTCGGGTATTGCAGACTTCTTCATGGGCCCATTTGAGCTTTGGCCTAGTCTGTTAAAGACCGAGGCACTGGAATTGGACGACCCGTTAAGAGGGGCCGCGGTAGTGGTGAGCCGATCAAAGACCGACTTCTTCGGAGCTTCCTGTGACGGCATTGGGACGCTGAAGCTTGCCGGTGGGATCATGGTCCCAAAGAATAGTCCATTGGTGGCCCGAGTCACCTGTTCCACTGGCATGATGAAGATGGAGGCTGCTTGGGGCCCATAGGTCACTCCTCCGGCGAGGACGGAGTGGGAGTTGCTGTTGCAGTTAGTGCAGTTGGAGGCCATTGCTCTTCTCTTCTCTGCATGGGAGCAAGACACCAAATCTTAGTACCTCGAATCCAGGGACAACTATATTAAACCGCGATTTGTTCGCGAACACAACACACGAAGTGTGGAGTGGAAAGAGGAAAATGTCCCACTGGGCTTACTGGAATCTGTTCTCCGCCGAAAACCGGGAAGACAGACGTCTTGCCTGAATTTGGGGGCAGATGCTATTTAGTTTTATCCGTCCACCTCTCCGAAGATGCCAAGTTGATTTATGACACCGCGTATCGGAGGTTTAGACGTATGCGGCCGTTGTAGCAGACTTCGTCAGATTCTCCCTTATTGTGAGGGGTTTTTGATTGTGGGGACGCTCTTCCTTGCAGGCGCAAGCCCCTGCAGTTAATTACATTATCGCATTGCAGTAACCACTTTCTCCTGCTCCAGAAGGTCACTTCATATCGTGTGCGTTTGTTTTATTTTTGGTTGCCCGTGGATTGTATACAGAGACTAATTTATGTTGTCGCCCGTAGGGCGTGGATTAGTTCAAATCTGTATTTTCTTAGATTTGGGTTTGGGTTGGTTTAAGAACTGTTAGTCTTATTTTAGACTAAAGTCAACTCAAACGTTTGTTGAGGATACGTTAGTCTAATTTTAGACTAAGATCTACTCAACAGGATTTTGAGATCATTTAGATCCAACGAAAGAGTGTTTAGACTTTATCGTTTTAGTTTAAGGACATTGCGGTCCATAAGTTTAAGGACATCATAGTCCATGGAGTTTAATGACATCACAGTCTATAGTTTAAAGACGTCATAGTCTATAGAGTTTAGTTTAGGGACGTTGCGGTCCATAAGTTTAAGGACATCATTGTCTATGGAATGTCTGGTTGTCGGGAACCGTCACCTCTCTGAAGACGTTGAAAAATTACAATGACGCATATCAGAGGAGTGAAGAGATGTACCCTTGAACCAATATTGGTTGGGTGATCTGTAGTCAGGTTTGGGACTAAGACCAATTGTGAGCACATGGGCTCGGTTGGTCTGAGTTAGGGACTTATGTCCAACTTGGGCTCAGCCTACTCAGTTTTGATTAAAATGTTGAACATTTATTTGAGTGTTGAACATTTGTTTGGGCTCAGTCCCTTTTTGTTCAATAATGCTGAGCATTAATTTGGGTTCTGACGCCCCTTTTTCTTTTTGTCTTTTATTGAATGTTGAACACTCTTTGTAGCGCAGAGCGCTTTATGTACAGAGCGTTTGGCGATGAGCGCCAGACTTGGAGTGCTAAGGCGCTTCTTCTGAGATAGCGCTCACGTGGGGAGCACGTGGAGCGCTTAGCGCTGGGCGCCAGATTTGGAGCGCTAAGGCGCTTCATCTGAAATAGCGCCCACGTGGGGAGCACGTGGAGCGCTTGGCGCCAGACTTGGAGCGCTAAAGCGCTTCTTTTAAAATAGCGTTTGGAGCGCTGGGCACTGAGCGCCAGACTTGGAGCGCTAAGGCACTGCTTTTAAAATAGCGCTTGGAGCACTGGGCGCTGAACGCCAGACTTGGAGCGCTAGAGCGCTTCTTTGGCAGTTCCGATTAACTTTGTGCTCTGAGAATTAAATTCTCATTTATAAGAGATTTTGTATCATGGATCTAAGAACTAAGTTCTTCTCTTTTTGATGAGATTATATGATCTCTTTGTTTTTGTGAAAAAACTTGTCTTATGGATCTATGATATAGAAAAAGAACTGAGTTCTTATGATGTGAGAGTTGAACTCTTAAATATAGAGGAGATGTTATGATCTCTCTTCTTTTTATTTACCTTGAAGAAAATTTCTTCTTCTTAGTGCTTGCTCTTCTCTTTTTCTTTTCTGAGAACTTGAAGTTTATGGGGGGGGGGGGGGGTTACTCTCTGTAAGACTTGAAGTTTTGGGTTCTTTATATAGGGGGGCTGATTTGTTGAATCAGTTACGGAAATCTTTTCTCTGATTGATTTGGGGATATTTCCCGACCGTTGGATTCTTGATCCTAGGGCTTCTGTTTTACAGAAGACATCTTTCATGTTATTTAACAAGATTGGGAAAGTATTTTCCCATACAGAACTTATTCTGTATCTTGGTGATTTTTAATCACCATTAGATCTTTAATCCAACGGTGCTCTGATTTACAGAGCACAATCTTTCTTGTTTGGAAAGATTTGAGGAGTATTTCCTCAACAGAATTGAATTCTGTAATTTGATGATTTATTCATCTCAGTTGCATCTTTGATCCAATGGTGGAGAACATTTAGTTCTAGCGCTGGCGCTCTCGTGCTTTGCACGTGAGGTGCTGCCTCAGAGTCTTTGACTCTCAGTGCTGGCGCACTTGGCGTTAGTGTTGGAGATAGTGCCCTCAGAGTCAATTATTGGATCACAGGCACGTGATTGCAATGATTGAGGGAGGACCTATCCCGGTAGGACAGTCTTACTCGAGATGATAGTATGCTATCTGGTTTATCTTTATCATCGTGTACTGCTTTAGGTGACCTGACATGTCGCTATTACACGTTGATAGAGCCCCTAGGATTCTTGCTTGACGACCAGCAGTATGATGGCGATCATATACGTGGGAGCTGGGGTCTATAAGCACATCCTTAAAAGGTCCCTAGTCGTGGGAGTTTCGAGACTGGGCATCGATACTCCATTAGTAGACTAGTGTATACAGTCGAGACCCCGACGAGGGGCGGTGGCCGGTCTCACAAGCCACTGGTGTCAGTTGGTTCACCTAAGATGTATACAGGTGCTCATTGGGTTATGAGTACACCGGACAGGACTCGCCGGGAACCTGCCAGTTGGTCTTATACCTGACGTCAGATAGCAGTTCCCTGGTGACATGTGTACAGGTTAGTTCATCGACCTGAGGATCGTCATTTGTCTCGTGTGAGTTCCCACTGTGCTTTGATTACTACCCTACCACGGCTCAAAGGAGTCGTGCAAACAGGTTTTAGTTGGGTACAGTCCCGAGCCACATGGAGGCAGTGAGCGGATCTTCAGGGGTTCGTCTCTCCCGGTATTGGGGGTGAGGTCGCGCTGTGTCTAGGAGAGCCATTACGCAAAGCCCTCGGCCGAGGCAGGAGATTTACTGGTAGGTATTCCAGTAGTATCTCAGGGCGTTCTGTGCTACGCTCCGACACGACTTGTACCGCTTTTGGGGGTCTGACTTTTACCAACCCCCTAGGCCCGCCATGCGATACTCATAGACGAACGGACCGGACTGTACGGATATTGTCACTGACAGGCTCAGTTGGGTGTCGGGGTGAGCTTCCTCATCGACGTCCCTTTTGGTCAATAGCTGGTGGCCCGTCACGTATTGGCTTATACCTCTGACGTGCCAGTGGTTAAATCCACAGCCATAGTATTGACGAGTCTTTAGAGTCCACCACACTTTCAGTTACTCAGCTTTCGGGCGAAACGCTGTAGAGGCCGTATGGAGATATGGCAGGGTCCGATCAGATACGTGCGGTATTGCACGGATCAGGATCGGACAGTTTTGTACTAGTGGCCGTATGTATATATATGGCAGGGTTCGATCAGATACGTGCGGTATTGCACGGATCAGGATCGAACGGTTTTTTTTACTAGCCGGCTTTGGTTTAAGCCGGTACTAGTTTAGTACAGTGTAGATTTTGTCTCATTGCATTTGTATCCGGACGGAATACAGATTCGGGTGTGTATGCACAGTATTGGGGTTTTCCTATAATTTATTACGGGACCAGTTTTCTGGAGTTGCCAGTTTGCATTCCGTTCCGGCCGGTTTTCCTTTGTTCTTTCCCGGCCGGACTTTTCCGATGGAGGGGGGTAATTTGCAGTTTTGCAAATTACATTTGTGGAGGGGTTTTCTTGCATAATGATTGATTATGATAGCTTCATATCTTTCATCCATGCTTTTGCTTTAATGAGATTTGATTGAATGGGGATGGGTTTAATAGTAACAAGCATGGTTCATGTTTGTTTGTGGTCACCTCTTGACTTCTCCTACACTCACCTCCCTTCTTGCTTCATATTGTTTTTTCCTCCACCATTATACTCACTTGATATGATAAGTTTTTCATAAGAGAAAAAAAAGAACACTTGAGAGAAAGAAAAAGAATGAGAGAGTTCATCTTGATTATGTGAGGAATTCTTCATCTCCTTCTTCTTCTTGTTTTGGAAAAATGAAAGCACCATTTTTCCTAACCCCATTCCTCCATCAAGGCAACAACAAACCCCAAATGAGACTAGCATGATCTACTACACATTCTACAGCATATCTTGGGCATGTCGAGTTGCCGGCTTCATGCTCGAGTTGCCTCGGTATTGAGGCGGGAGCCCGTAAAAGACGCAGGCGATGTGGTGCCCTTTCCGGCGAGGAGGCGACGATATGGAGACTACACTTTCCGCGGGAGATCGGGGCGATGATGAGAAGACCGGAGGACTCGGATCTCTTGGTATACTTCTCACCCTATCTCTTGATTGCTAGCGTTAGGTTAATGGTTACGATCCGGGTTTTCTTTGTCCGCGGTAGCGCCGGTTTCCGAGTAAGGAAAATTTTTGATTCCGCAATTTGGCCTCGAGTAAGACGGCCGGGGCGCTGCCGTGGCGCAACAGTTAGCGCTCTCGTGCTTTACACGTGAAGCACTGCCTCAGAGTCTTTGACTCTTAGCGCTGGCGCTCTGGGCGCGAGCGCTCTCGTGCTTTGCACGTGAGGCGCTGTCTCAAAGTCTTTGACTCATGGCGCTGGCGTTCTTGGCGCTGGCGCTCTTGTGCTTTGCACGTGAGGCGCTGCTTCTTTACTGAAGGTGTCTTTTCACCTTCTTTCTCTGCTTTTCCCGAGTCAAACTTCTCTTTCCCAATGCCTTCTCTTAACAGGGCTTGGGAATAGTTCCATTATGCACAAAATTTTCTGTGCTTAGACTTAAATGTCTCCCTTTATAATTTGAAGCAATGCTTCTCTTCTCTTTCTCTTTCAGAGAATTGTTTTAACAGAGAAGAGCTATGGCTTGTAATCGTCCACATGCTCGCCGACAGCCATGGAAGGTGCTTATTGAGGAAATCGTTTCTCGTTTTGTTGCACGCTTGGTGAACCCTGCTCTTACGGATGACTAATGCGACACGGTGTTGTACGAGCTCTTGACTCGTAGAGGATCTCCTCTCCCCATCGGCTCCATTTGGCTTCGGATGGTCTTCTTGTCCGTGCTCGATGACATCCTTCCTCATCCAGCGGAGATGACTCCGGTAATGCTCGACACCGCAGAGGACAAGATTGAGTGCTTTCACGAGGCAGTTTTGATTACCACAGCTTTGAGGGACCGCTCTGTTCAGCTGCTAAGCCAGATATGAGCATAGCAGGTCGTCATGTCTGCCTTTGCTGATGGGCATGGTGCTGACCGATAAGAAGCGACTGTTCGTGAAGATCGCCACTTTGAAATGGTGGAAAAGGCAGAGAGGGAGTTAGATAATTTTATCCATATTTTTGTGTATCTCAGTACTTTCGATCCCATATTTGGTGATCTATTTCCTGTAGAATAAAATGTTCAATTAAATACTTTCTTTTTGTCGTTGACCACCAAGTGCTCCCTTTCTAACTCCTGTTCTTCCTCTGATGTGTGCATGTGCGTATATGAATGAGCTCGATTTCACACATTTCTGTAAACGAAACTTAAACCGGTATAAACAGGCACAAATAGCTCTTGGCCGAAGATTTTGGCGGGAACAGTGACGTATTTACTCAGAAGTAAATACGCCAAGCGTAAATAAATAATATAAAGTAAAATGTACACAAGAAGAGATGTAAAAGAACATCAACTTTTATTTATTCAACAGTTCTTTACAATTACAACTGGAAAGTAAATACAAGTCTGAAATGCAATGCCTAAACAATGGCATAACTGAAATGAAAAGTATGTACAAGTAAAGTATAATGCTCAGGGTCTTCTATGAACTGCTCCTAGTGCTCCTGGCTAGTCTCGAGCTCCTCAGAGTCGGGTCCTCCTGACAGCATTCTAAAGAAGAAGAGAAATAGGAATGTCGTCAGCGAACAATCGCTCAGTAAGTCCCAAAGAAAGAAGGAGAGGAATAGACAGAGAATAGAACAGGTGAAGTAGATATGTTATATTTGCTATACCAACGTAGTTGTTGTAGCTTGGTACAAAATATGCCAGTGTATACGATAGGAGTCCAACTTACACCGTGGACTTTGGTAACCTGGAGTACAAGGCTAAGTCGATAATACCACGAAACAACGGCATGGATGTAATTACTTCTTTTAGTGACCACCTCGTGCCACCTTTAACATGTTCTGTACCAGTCTACCCCTTTATAAACCCCGTAATGTTTATTGTATTGATTGTATTGATTATACTGATTGTATTGTTGTCTTGTAGTAAATGGAAGACTTGCCGAAACCATGATATCAGTAAATGGAATGGATATAAATGAATATTCATATAATCAGAGTATATCCATGGTTCAGTTCGGTCATGTTCATGTTGATATGGATTGTATTCTGGTATTCGTGAATTCATGTTGTATTGTAGTTATACTTGAATTGAATTCAAGTCGGATTGATTTCAGATTTTACCATGACTCGAATCGAGTCAAACTTTTAAACAGAATTGAAGTTCTGATTATTTTGGAGTTATCGGTAACTACTGCACATGGACGATAGGATTTGTGTCTTTTTCCAAGACGATTACCGTATTGATAACACCGTTGTTAGGCTGTCTACCTTAGATAGGCAAGCACCCATACAACAGCCGAGTATGGTGCCGATTCTTGCTGCTAATATTCTCCGGCTCCCTGAGGCTCAAGAGAACTGGTCCCGCTTAAACCTATGTTTACTAGGGTCCTTATTGTAAATTAGTATAACTTGAGGATTTTTTTATGAAAAACAGTTTTGATATATTTTCAAAATACACCTCAAGTATTTAATTATCGTATTTAGGGTTTTCATAATTGTAATTTTTATAATAGTGAAATATTCGTGTGAATATAACCTGGTTTTCATTGTATATGGTATTTTAGTGTAATCATGGAATGGTATTGAATTGTAAAGATAGTTTTATGAAATTTGTGATTTCTTTGGTTTAGAAAACATGGAATATATATATTGTATACTTAAAGTAGATATTTTGATAGTATTTATATATATCTAATATTTAAAAATAATATAGAATTTATTTATTAAATAGAAATCATATTTTCTTAAAAATTGCATTAAAATTTCCATCGAGATCGAATGCTCCTTGCGGAGGTCTGCATCTCGCACTACTAGACTCGAGGATGTGCGATAACCTACACCATCCCGATCGGGGTTCCCCAAAATGGGTTGTAGAGACGTATTTGAAAGGAATTAAGTAACACTATTTTTTAAAAAAAAACAGCTTTTGAATGTTTAAGGTATTTAAGTGTAAACTCGTATTTTCCCATAAACTAATGTCCTAAGAGTTATCGTGCTATGTCAAGAATGTGTATTGTGATGAGGTAGGTCATTACCCCGTGAGTTTTCTAAAGGTAATACAAGGGAATATGTTGAATTGTGTCGAAAGTAAAGTATATGGTATTTAACCGTAAAAATGCGATAAAAGTTGTATAATAGATTCTTTTGAGATGAAACTTGTTCTATGTTTCCCTCCGAAAGACGGCGCGACAGACGTCTTGCCTGAAATTCGGGGCAGATGCTAATTGGTGCTATCCGTCTACCTCTTCAAAAATGCCAAGTTGATTTATGACACCATGTATCGAAAGTTTAAACGGATGCGTCCGATGTAGCAGACTTCGTCAGATTCCACCTCGCTTGAGGGGTTTTTGATTGTGGGGACGCTCTTCCCTGCAGGCGCAAGCCCCTGCAGTGAATTACGCTACCGCATTACGGTAACAACTTTCTCCTTCTCCAGATGATCGCTTCGTGTCGTGTGTGTTTGTTTTGTGTTTGGTTGCCCGTGGATTGTATACGGAGACTGAGTTATGTCGTCGCCCGTAGGGCGTGGACTAGTCCAAATCCGTATTATCCTAGATTTGGGTTTGGGGTTTGGTTTTAAGGATACGTTAGCCTCATTTGAGACTAAGATCGACTTAAACGTTTGTTAAGGATACGTTAGTCTAGTTTTAGACTAAGATTAACTTAACGGGATCGTTTAGATCCAACAAGAGAGCAATTAAGGGGGGCCCTGTTGTTTAGTTTAGTGACATTACGGTCAATAAGTAGTTTAAGGACATTGCGGTCCAATGTTAGTTTTAAGACGTTGCGGTCAAGGTTAAGGACATCATAGTCCGTGGATTTAAGGACTCTACAGTCCGGCGTTAGTTTTAAGACATCATAGTTAAGGTTAATGACATCATAGTCCGTTGTTAGTTTTAAGACATCCCGGTCAAGGTTAAGGACATCATAGTCCGTGGATTTTAAGGACTCCACAGTCCGGCATTAGTTTTAAGACATCACGGTCAAGGTTAAGGACATCATAGTCCATGAGTTTAAAGACCCCACAGTCCGTATCAATGTGTGGCCATCGGGACCCGTCACCTCTTTGAAGACGTTGAGGAATTACAACGCCAAGTATCAAAGGAGTGAAGAGATGTACCCTTGAACCAAGGTAGATTAAGTAATCTTTGGCCCAATTTGGAACTAAGTCCAATTAATTATATTATAAGCCCATTAGCCCAGTTAAGTTTGAATTGAGGACTTATGGCTAGCTTGGGCTATGTCCAATCATGTTTAGAATATCGACCCTCTGTTGGTTCATTGAAGGAGAGGCTTTGCCTCTAGAAACTTAGCTAATTGGGCTAAAGCTAGTGTTAAATACTAAAGACCAACAGTGTTGAACACTGGGAATAAGATTAGCAAGTTAGTGTTAAACACTAAAAGATAATCAGTGTTAAACACTAGCAACAGGGATTTCAAATTAATGTTAAATACTAAAGCAAATCAGTGTTAAACACTGGAAACAGAGATTTCAAATTAGTGTTAAACACTAAAGCAAATCAGTGTTAAACACTGGAAACAGAGATTTCAAATTAGTGTTAAACACTAAAAAAATCAGTGTTAAACACTGGGAACAAAGTCTTCAAATTAGTGTTAAACACTGAGAAAATCAGTGTTAAATACTGGGAACAAAGTCTTCAAATTAGTGTTAAACACTAAGGAGAGAGGGGTCACGTGTGGACACGTGAGAGCTCCCTGATTCCCCTTATTTTATTCTGCCAAAAGTATTGAATACTTTCTATAATTGCTTTTAGAGCATCACGTGCTATCGCGTGATGGGAATGTGGGTTTTTAACTGTTAAATATTTTGCCAAGGGGTCACGTGGTAGCACGTGAGGGCGCCCATAGCTTCTGTTTGCTTTTTCTTTGTATCCTTCAGGGGTCACGTGGGGCACGTGAGGCGTTGCCTCAAAGTTCTTTTCTGTGGATCTTTACAGGGGTCACGTGGTAGCACGTGACTCTGGTTCTTTGCATGTTTTAAAGATCTGTTCATCTTTTAAGAATTAAATTCTTCATAGGGTTAGACCCTAGCAATAAACTTTAGAGAAATTAAATTCCTATTTTCTTCTGAAGAATTATATTCTTAGATAGGGTTAAACCCTAATTTCTTTTCTGTAGGAATTAAATTCCCCATATATGTAAAGAATTAAATTTTGGCATAGGGTGAAACCCTAATTTCTTTTATAAGGGAATTAAATTCCTGTGAGTTTGAGAGAATTAAGTTCTCAATTAGGTTTAAACCCTAGTTCTGTCCACTCTCAAGGAATTAAATTTCTAGGGTTAAACCCTAATTTTATCTCAAAAGAATTAAATTTCTATAATTCTGTGAGAATTAAATTCTCAAAACTCAATTCCTCCTCTATATTTTAGATCTGCATACAGGATCTCAACCCAATGTGAATTAAATTCTCAATTCATGGGGAGATGTGCACTTTGCAGATGCTCAATCAGAGAAAGAACTAAGTTCTTTTCTTTATATAAGTGTTAAACTCTTTTGAGAATTAAATTCTCTTTTTAAAGTCTCTCTTTTCTTACCTAGGGTTTTTTTTTGCAGAGAATCAAATTCTTCCTTCTGAATTTTCAAGATTCCAAGGCTCCATATCTCTCTCTGTCTCTTTCTCCCTTCTCCTTTTTTTAACTCTCTCCCTTGGCACCTATTTATAGGAGAAGGAAAAGAATCAATCTGTTTAGTGAATCTTTCATTGAAAGATTTGATTTGTTTATTAAGATATTTGATTTATTTTCATCATTGATCCGGGCCTTTAAATTATTAGGTGAATTTTATTCACCATTGGATTTTAAATCCAAACATATCTCTTTGTTATTTCGGTGAGATTTAGTGGGAAATTGTCACGTCCCGCTTCCCGGTGTACGGTGAAGTGGACACAACGAGGTCCGCTAAGTATGTACCAAGAAGTACATAAACTAAGCGTATCTAAGCAATATAAAAGTAAATCACAAGAGACAAGAGATAAAGAAAAAACAGCAACTTTATTAATAATATTCTTTTGTACAATGCATGAAAAGTAAATACAACAGAAATGAAAAGCGATGCCTAAATAATGGCATAACAGGAAATGAAAATACTGAATAGAACAAGGTACAATGTTTAGAGCTCAGGGTCTTTATGAAACTACTCCAAGTCTTCACCGGTGGGCTCGATCTCTGCTGGGTCTAAAGTACCTGACGACATTCAAAGAAGAAAGAAATAGAATGTCGTCAGCGAACAGGTCGCTCGGTAAGTCCCAAAGATAAAGAAGAATTAGAAAAGACAGAAATAGAGGTATTTTCTAAAGAGATTGTACAATAATGTAGAGTACTGTGTTAACGTTGTTGTTTGTAGCTTGGTACAGAAGGATGCCGGTATATGAGAGGGGTCTCTATATGCTAGAGATCAGGGCAAACGGAATGTACAAGGAACCGTTAAGCCACGGTACAACAGCAACAGAATATAGGTTAGGTGTCTTAATCTGACCACCTCGTGCCACCTTTAACACCTTCCGTACCAATCTACCCCTTAAACCCCATAGTGTTTTGATAGTATTGTTATATTGTATTGTGTAAGTTGGATGACTGACCAAAACCATGATATCAGTAAACAGATTGTAACTGTATAATCAGGTAAATAGAATAGCGGAATAATGGATGTATATCCATGGTTTGATTCAGTCAAGTTGTATAGATTGTTAACTGGATTCCAGGATTCATGTATTCATATTGAATTGGAATATTAAAGAATATAGATTGACTTAAATCATATTCAAGTCAGAAATAATCAGACTCAAACCCGAGTCAGACCAAAAGAAATGTAAGTCGAAGTTCTATAATGGTTAGGGTCCTTATTGTAATTTATAAAACTTGAGGGGGTTTTATGTAAAAATACTTTTGCATAGTTTTCAAGATACACCTCAAGTATTTATTATTCGTCTTTATAGTTATAACGAGTGTGATTCTATTTTGTCTTATTTCTAGTGAAAATATCCTAATTACATAAATAAAGGTATTAATTTATAATATTGATTTATTTGAAATTCATGGTATTTTAATGTAACTTTTAATCTTGTAATTTTTTAGGAAAAGTGAAAACTTTATCTTATAATAAAATAGGTGTTTAAATGATAAATATATATATGTTAATACAAGAATAATTTTTAATAAATATTTTATTTTCCCGAAATCTTATTTTTCTTAAATGTCGTATTTTAAACCTTTCGAGACTAAATGCTCCTTGCGGAGGTCTGAATCTCGCACTACTAATCCCGAGGGTGCACGATAAACCATACTATCCCTAACGAGTTCCCCAAAGGTGGGTTGTAGTGGCGCTTTGCAAAGATTTAATAAATACTAATCATTTAGAAAACGGTTTTATAAAGATAAGGTATTTATTTGTAAAAGGTATAAATTTCCGTATTTTAGATTCTAAAGTTTCCTAAGCCAACTAACCTATTTCTAAATAGTCTAAACGACAAGTCATTAGAAGCCTCAAATCGCCTCTTCACCGCTAATTGCGGCCAGGTAAGTGCCAGGTGAGTGAGAGGCTCTCCACTACAAGTAGTGGACCTAATTAAGTAACCACTCGCCTTAGACACACTTGCTTAGACATCATAAAGTCGGGTTTAAATAAATGATCGATGTCCCAACTTATCGTATTTCCTATTAAAAGATATTGCATTAAAATTGTATACAACTTAGAACTTTTAGAAAAGGTTTATAAAGAAAATGGTATTTTAATGTAAAATCTTGTTTTGTCGTATTCTAAATTTTGATGATATCAATTAGGGTTGTATTTGCGTGTGTGTGGAGGTAGGTAATTACCTCGTGATCTACTTTAAGGTATAGCAATGTTAAAGGGTTAAATGTGATAAACCAAACACGGTGGTATTTAAGTGAAAGAATACGATATATCGCAAAAGTTATCATTTCATGTGTGAAAACTTGTTCAAATTGATTTTTAAGTGATTAGTAGTCAACATGAATATGTTTAAGTATTATGGAATTAGTGATAAGTGAGTTTTGATAGAAAACCGAATCGGAAATCAGTTTGTTCCGATTTCCGTCGGGTTTTAAAAAGTCGTATTTTATGAAAGAATAGAAAGGTAGAAAAGAGGGACTTACGGGTTTGGACAATGCTAGAGAGCGATAGGAAGGTAGTGGGTTTGTCGGTGCGTCGAAACATCGTGAAGAGGTCCTAGTACGATCGCCGGAATTTCGCCGTCGATTTCGTCAGTGCTTCGCCTTTCGCTCGTTTTCTAACGTACCAAGTTCTCTTGAAGTTTTTAGAGAGTAGACTTAGGAATGTAGGATGAGAGGGTAGAGGGTAAGGGTGTTTATATAGGGTTAGGCTAGGGTTAGGGTTTTAATTAAAAAAAATATAAAAATATATTAAAAAAACATTAAAAATCATTAAATTTTTGGAGTAAAAGTGATTTATTGAGAATTTGATAACCGATATGGGAATTTAGTGTATGCAGGTGAGGAAACCAGGTTAACACGGACTTTTTCCGTGTTGACGACTCGGCCGTCCGGCCGAGTCCGACCGGCGGTGCCAGCCCGAGTCGGGCCGAGTCGAAGGCTCGTCGGGTGGGGAATCTCCTGGGGGGAATTTTGGTGCATCTAACTTTTTGTCTTCTGTTCAAGTTTTGTGAGTTATGACGTTTTGACTGTTAACTTTCCAAAAATTTAAAACAAAATAAATATAAAAATAATGTGGGGCGGGTGGTTTGAACTCTGGTGGCTTGGTTCAGCAGTGTATGGTGTACCAATGAGCTACAAGCCCCTTCTTGTAATTATGGAGTGAAATAAATACTTAAAGAGATATCAGCCGCAATAAATACTCCAAGTATACATTGAATTTATATCAATTATTTGTACATTAAAATTGAGTTGTTACAGTCTACCCTCCTTACAAAACTTTCGTGCTTGAAATTTACAACTTTTATTTGAGGACTAGTTTACAAAGAGGTGTGGATATCTAGTACGCATTTCATCCTCTCTTTCCCAAGTGGATTCTCCTGGAGTGTCTTTCCTCCACATTACTCGAACCAAGTTAACTTCTTTGTTCCGAAGTGTCTTCACTTTCCTGTCCAGGATCTCTACGGGCTGTTGCTCACAAGACAAGTCGGGCTATATAGTGAGCTCGGAATGATCAAGTACATGGCTGGGGTCACTCACATACTTTCTGAGTTGGGATATATGGAACACATTATGCACTCCTTCCAATGAAGGTGGAAGCGCTAAATGGTATGCCACTTCACCGACTCATTCGAGTATGTCGAACGGTCCAATATATCTCGGACTCAACTTACCCCGTCTTCCAAATCGGATCACTCCACAGTTCAGAAATATTTTCAAGAATACGTGATCTCCTGGCTGGAACTCCAAGTATTGTCTCTTTGCATCAGCCCAATGCTTCTGTCGATCTTGGGCTATGCGCATCCTTTCCCTAATAGTACGAACCACATCAACAGTTGCTACTATCATCTCTGGTCCAAGAAGTTCCCTATCTCCGATGTCATCCCAACTTAATGGCGAATGACACTTCCTTCCATGCAGTGCTGCAAAAGGTGTCATTCCTATGCTTGCTTGGTAGCTATTGTTGTACGAAAACTCTACAAGATGTAGGTGATCTTCCCACGATCCTTTGAAGTCTAGCATACACGCTCTAAGCATATCCTCCAAGATCTGAATAGTTCGTTCTGACTGACCATCTGTTTATGGATGATAAGCCGTGCTGAAGTTCAGACTTGTTCCCAAGCTTGCTTGCAGACTCTGCCAAAATTGCGATCGGAACCTGGTGTCACGATCGGAGACAATGCAGACCCGTACTCCATGAAGTCTCACAATTTCCTGTATGAGTTCATGGGTATCAGAGATAGTATATTATGAAGAGTTTAAATCTTAATTAGATTATTACCTCCATGTACTTCTTCGCTAGTGTCTCAGTTGATTGGCCAACTCGAAATGGGATGAAGTGAGCTGACTTTGTGAGTCGATCCACAATGACCCATACGGCATCGTTCCCCTTTGTGCTGTGAGGAAGAGCAGTCACAAAGTCCATTGTGATGTGTTGCCACTTCCATTCTGGGATTGGTAACGGTTGAAGTAATCCAGCAGTCCTGTGATGTTCAGCCTTTACTTGCTGACACACCAAGCATTTTGCGACGCTTCTGGATACTTTACGCTTCATTCCATGCCACCAATAATTCTGACGTAGATCTTTGTACATTTTGGTACCTCCAGGATGTACTGAGTAGGGAGAGCTGTGAGCTTCTTTCATTAACTCTTCCCGAACAGGACCTTTTGGTACACACAATCTGCTGCTGTATCTCAAAGATCCGTCTTCATGGATGATGAAGTCTGTTCTGAGTCCATTCTCCACTTGTTCTCTGATCTTTTGCAACTTAGCATCACTTGCTTGAGCTGGTTTGATCTGATTGACAATGGTTGATTGAACTTGTAAATTCATCAAACTTGAAGCATTACCCGGCATGACTACTTCAATCTCCATCTGATGCAAGTCTTGTTGAAGCTTCCACTGAGCGGTGAGATTCATTGCTAATAGTTGGCGACTAAGAGCATCAGGTACTACATTCACCTTCCCTGGGTGATATTGCAAGTTGATGTCAAAGTCCGCCATGAGTTCTAACCATCTTCTCTACCGCGTATTCAACTCCTTCTGAGTAAACACGTACTTCAGGCTTTTATGATCTGTGTAAATGTTTACTCGTTCACCAAGTAGGTAATGACGCCAAATCTTGAGAGCAAAAATGACGGCTGCTAACTCCAAATCATGCGTCGGATAATTGCGCTCATGGATCTTCAGCTGTCTTGAAGCATAAGGCACAACCTTACCATGCTGATGTAGAACACATCCTAATCCCTTACCGGATGCATCGCAATGCACTTCGAATCCTCCAGATTGATCCGGTATGACGAGAATAGGTGCTGATGTCAACCTTGACATGAGTTCTACGAAAGCTTGTTCGCATGCTTCTAACCACACAAATTCTTCATCTTTACGTGTGAGCTTGGTCAGGGGTGTTTCTATCTTCGAAAAGCCTTCAATAAACCTTCTGTAATATCCAGCTAAACCCAAGAAACTTCGAATATCCTTCACTGACTTTGGTGTAGGCCATTCGCTAACTGCCGAAACTTTCGCTGGATCTACAGAGATTCCTTCTCCTGATACGATATGTCCAAGAAAACCAACTTGATTTAGCCAAAACTCGCACTTGCTGTACTTGGCATAAAGCTGATGTTGTCGAAGAGTTTCCAGGACAATTTGTAGATGTTCTGCATGTTCTTTCCGACTCTTAGAATACACCAGGATGTCGTCGATGAAGATGACAACAAACATGTCTAAGTACTCCTGGAAAACTTGATTCATAAGGTTCATGAATATTTCGGGTGCGTTGGTCACTCCAAATGGCATCACTAGAAATTCGTAATGTCCATAGTGAGTTCTGAAAGCTGTTTTGTGAATATCAGCTTCCTTGACCTTCACTTGATGATAACCTGAACGAAGATCCAATTTAGAGAAAGCACAAGATCCACTTAGCTGATCGAATAAATCATCGATGCGCGGGAGTGGATACTTGTTCTTTATAGTGACTTCGTTCAGGGCTCTGTAATCGATGCACATTCTGTATGAACATTCCTTCTTCTTCATAAGTAATACAGGTGATCCCCAACTTGAAGTGCTGGGACGAATCCATCCTTTCGCTAGTAATTCGTCCAACTGTGTTTGGACTTCCTTCAAACCTTTCGGACTTAAACGATAGGGTATTTTGATCACCGGTTGTGCTCCTGGTACTAAATCAATACTGAATTCAAGAGCTCGATCGGGAGGCAAACCTGATATATCGTCAGGAAATACATCGTCGAACTCTCGAACCACTTCTGGTCTTGATTCTTCCTCTGCTTGAGCTACTGCAACTACTGCTTCTCTTGGCTTCGCTTTGTAGGTACTTGGCTCCAGTGCACAGTCTTCGCTTTTGAAATAGAAGACCGGATGGTTTGGGATCTCGAATACTACCCTCCTTTGACGACAGTCTATGGTAGCATAAAAAGTTCCAAACCAATCCATTCCTAGAACCACATCGAAGTTCGGTATGTCCAGCACCTTGAAGTCAGCATAAAACTCTCGACTGCAGATGACGACTGGGCATAAGCTGTATCCCATAGTTGCCTTTAGAACGCCATTTCCTGAACTGACATTCCAGCAGGATACAAGCGGTGAGACCGGAATCGCATGGGTTCAGACAAACCGTTGCGATATAAAGCAGTGTGATGCTCTAGTATCAAACAGTGCAAGTGCAGGGATTGAGGATACTAAGATTGTACCTAAGGTATGTGGGATTTGTTTTAGGTATAGGAAATATGTAACTAAGTAGTAGAATAGAAAAGCAATGTTTGAAAAGAAAAGTTTACCAGTGATGACTTGGCCAGTGGCCTCAGCTTCTTCCACAGACATCGTGAAAGCCTGGCGCCTTGGTACATTCCTCCTGACCTGAGGAGCATTCCTCGGAACGTTCCTTTGAGCTTGATGGAACTAATGAGGAGGTGGTGCAGCTTGTGGTCCTCTGGGTGGTGCAGGTAGTGCAGGTCTGGGAGCAGGTGCCTGAAGAGCTGGTCGCTGCGGATAAGTAATTGCTGGCCTGGGTGCAGTAACTGGGTTCTGTCTTTGGGGACAAGACCCAATATCGTGAGTAGCTGAGCCGCAGACTAAGCAAAGGCGGTTGGCTCGATGGCAGTCCTTCATCATTTGTCCAGTTCTCTTGTAGTAGGTGCAGAAGGCTGGGCTGGGATGATGGTTCGGTACTCCGGGTCGCCTTGGCACGAAAGGTGGCCTGGACGAGGCTCCACCTGCCATCTGGTTGGCAGGGCGTTTGACTCCTACAGTCTGAGGTCTACCCCTTGCTTTTATCACCGCCTCATAACTGCGGGCAGCTTCTAGAGCATCCTCATGAGTCAAAAACTTTCCCGTGGCTAGAGCTGCCTGAATCTCCGTGTCCAGTCCTTGTTGAAAGCGACGGGCTCTGATCTCGTCCTTCGGTATCAAGTGTGCCACGAATCTATTTAAAGATTGTGTTAGCTGTGTAGTATGTGATATATAAAAAAAATCAAACTATTGTGACATGTCTTGCTGGCTTAACATGGTGAATTCAGTGTCGTATTCATCTACTGATTTGTCCCACATTGAACCCTGTTGTAGATGAATGAACTGCTGCTCCATTGCAAACCTGGCAGTCACAGGGAAGTATTTCGCATCGAACTTCTCACGAAAAGTTTTCCATTCAATCGGCTGTACCGGACGGCTTTCTTCCGCCTTCTACCAGTTGCGAGCATTATCCGTGAGCTGTAGTTTTGCCACACGGACCCAAGCGATGTCTGGCACTTGAGCTGCTGCCAGATCGTCTTCGATGCTTTGTGCCCATTCTTCCGCTTCAAGAGGGGTTCCTTTACCAGAGAACTGCTTGGGGTGCAAAGCCCTGAATTGCTTTACCCCTGGTGCGTCTGTCTCAGGACGGTTGAGGAGTTGTTGTCCCTCGAGAATGTTGCAAATCGCCTCAAGTAGCACTGTTTGCTCCGTGCGTGGTGCAGGAACAGCTGGTGCGAGAGGTAGTGTTGGAGGGGTGTTGTTGACGTTGGTGCTGGTGTTGTTCGGAGAATCCATAACCTTGAAGAAAAATTTGGGTTAGGACAGATTCAAATACATGAAATGATAACATTCAAGGAATAGAAATTTGTAAGATTCAAGAAACATGAATTATAAAGAATGTTTTAGTTGCCGGTTCTTGTGTTATATTGCTTAGGTTGTTCACGCAGACCAGAACTGCATGACAGGGATTCATACAGCTCTGACCTGTATGGGCCACCAACAAAACCTGTCACGCCCCGCTTCCCAGTGTACGGTGAAGTGGACGCGACGAGGTCCGCTATGTATGCACCAAGAAGTACATACGCTAAACGTATCTAAGCAATATAAAAGTAAATCACAAGAGACAAGAGATAAAGAAATAACAACTTTATTAATAACATTCTTTTGTACAATGCATGAAAAGTAAATACAACTGAAATGAAAAGCGATGCCTAACAATGGCATAACGGGAAATGAAAATACTGAATAGAACAAGGTGCAATGTCTAGAGCTCAGGGGTCTTCGTGAAACTACTCCAAGTCTTCACCGGTGGGCTCGATCTCTGCTGGGTCCAAAGTACCTGACGACATTCAAAGAAGAAAGAAATAGAATGTCGTTAGCGAACAGGTCGCTCGGTAAGTCCCAAAGATAAAGAAGAATTAGAAAAGACAGAAATAGAGGTATTTTCTAAAGAGATTGTAAAATAATGTAGAGTATTGTGTTAACGCTGTTATTTGTAGCTTGGTACAGAAGGATGCCAGTGTATACGAGAGGGGTCTCTATATGCTAGAGACCAGGGCAAACGGAATGTACAAGGAACCGTTAAGCCACGGTACAACAGCAACGGAATATAGGTTAGGTGTCTTAATCTGACCACCTCGTACCACCTTTAACACCTTCCGTACCAATCTACCCCTTAAACCCCATATTGTTTTGATAGTATTGTTGTATTGTATTGTGTAAGTTGGATGACTGACCAAAATCATGATATCAGTAAACAGATTGTAACTGCATAAACAGGTAAATGGAATAGCGGAATAATGGATGTATATCCATGGTTTGATTCAGTCAAGTTGTATAGATTGTTAACTGGATTCTAGGATTCATGTATTCATATTGAGTTGGAATATTAAAGAATATAGATTGACTTGAATCATATTCAAGTCAGAAATAATCAGACTCAAACCCGAGTCAGACCAAAAGAAATGTAAGTCGAAGTTCTATAATGGTTAGGGTCCTTATTGTAATTTATAAAACTTGAGGGGGTTTTATGCAAAAATACTTTTGCATAGTTTTCAAGATACACCTCAAGTATTTATTATTCGTCTTTATAGTTATAATGAGTGTGATTCTATTTTGTCTTATTTCTAGTGAAAATATCCTAATTATATAAATAAATGTATTAATTTATAATATTGATTTATTTGAAATTCATGGTATTTTAATGTAACTTTTAATGTTGTAATTTTTTAGGAAAAGTGAAAACTTTATCTTATAATAAAATAGGTGTTTAAATGATAAATATATATATGTTAATACAAGACTAATTTTTAATAAATATTTTATTTTCCCGAAATCTCATTTTTCTTAAATGTCGTATTTTAAACCTTTCGAGACCGAATGCTCCTTGCGGAGATCTGAATCTCACACTACTAAGCCCGAGGGTGCACGATAAACCGTACTATCCCTAACGAGTTCCCCAAAGGTGGGTTGTAATGGCGCTTTGCAAAGATTTAATAAATACTAATCATTTAGAAAACGGTTTTATAAAGATAAGGTACTTATTTGTAAAAGGTATAAATTTCCGTATTTTAGATTCTAAGGTTTCCTAAGCCAACTAACCTATTTCTAAATGGTCTAAACGACAAGTCATTAGAAGCCTCAAATCGCCTCTTCACCGCCAATTGCGGCCAGGTAAGTGCCAGATGAGTGGGAGGCTCTCCACTACAAGTAGTGGACCTAATTAAGTAACCACCCGCCTTAGACACACTTGCCTAGACACCACAAAGTCGGGTTTAGATAAAGGATCGATGTCCCAACTTATCGTATTTCCTATTAAAAGATATTGCATTAAAATTGTGTACAACTTAGAACTTTTAGAAAATGTTTATAAAGAAAATGGTATTTTAATGTAAAATCTTGTTTTGTCGTATTCTAAATTTTGATGATATCAATTAGGGTTGTATTTGCGTGTGTGTGGAGGTAGGTAATTACCTCGTGATCTATTTTAAGGTATAGCAATGTTAAAGGGTTAAATGTGATAAACCAAATATGGTGGTATTTAAGTGAAAGAATACGATATATCGCAAAAGTTATCATTTCATGTGTGAAAACTTGTTCAAATTGATTTTTAAGTGATTAGTAGTCAACATGAATATGTTTAAGCATTATGGAATTAGTGATAAGTGAGTTTTGATAGAAAACCGAATCGGAAATCGGTTTATTCCGATTTCCGTCGGGTTTTAAAAAGTCGTATTTTATGAAGAATAGAAAGGTAGAAAAAAGGGACTTATGGGTTTGGACAACACTAGAGAGTGATAGGAAGGTAGTGGGTTTGTCGGTGCGTCGAAACATCGTGAAGAGGTCCTAGTACGATCGCCGGAATTTCGCCGTCGATTTCGTCAGCGCTTCACCTTTCGCTCGTTTTCTAACGTACCAAGTTCTCTTGAAATTTTTAGAGAGCGGACTTAGGAATGTAAGGTGAGAGGGTAGAGGGTAGGGGTATTTATATAGGGTTAGGCTAGGGTTAGGGTTTTAATTAAAAAAATATAAAAATATATTAAAAAAACATTAAAAATCATTAAATTTTTGGAGTAAAAGTGATTTATTGAGAATTTGATAACCGATCTGGGAATTTAGTGTATGCAGGTGAGAAGACCAGGTCAACACGGACTTTTTCCGTGTTGACGACTCGGCCGTCCGGCTGAGTCCGGCCGGCGGCGCCGGCCCGAGTCGGCCGGTCCGCCGACCGACTCGGCCGAGTCGGGCCGAGTCGAAGGCTCATCGGGTGGGGAATCTCTTGGGGGGAATTTTGGTGCATATAACTTTTTGTCTTCAGTTCAAGTTTTGTGAGTTATGACGTTTTGACTGTTGACTTTCCAAAAATTTAAAACAAAATAAATATAAAAATAATGTGGCGGCAAGGGTTTGAACTCTGGTGGCTTGGTTCAGCAGTGCAAGGTATTACCAATGAGCTACAAGCCCCTTCTTATAATTATGGAGTGAAATAAATACTTAAAGAGATATCAGCCGCAATAAATACTCCAAGTATACATTGAATTTAAATCAATTCTTTGTACATTAAAATTGGTGTTGTTACAGAAATCTTTCCATGTCCAAGATTTTCCATAAATTGGTGATATTTAATCACCTTCAGATTCTTGATCCAACGGTTTCAGATAATTCTTCTCTATTTTGGAAAGATTTGAATGATCTTTCCTCAGAATTTAATTCTGTTAAAGAATAAGGCTTTTAAAGCTGGTCACGTGACCGTTGGTCACGTGTGAGTACGTGACCCCTGGTCACGTATAAGCACGTGACCCCTGGAACGGGCTTCTCTTCTTCTGCGCTCTGTTCTCTGACCGCCGCTTAACCATCACGTGCCAACACGTGACCACTGGTCATATGTGAGCACGTGATGCCTCTTCTGAAGCTTTTTCCTGATTTTTAATCAGGGAACAAATGCCCCCACAGCGTTGTTCTCACGTGTCTGCACGTGAGTGCAACGCTGTCACTTTTATGACCGTCGGATCTGCCTTGGGGGTAGGCTAGATGAAACGTTTTCCATCCCATCCTATAAATGCCCATGTCCTTTCAGAAGAGCCTCCACTTTGCTTCATCTTCCTCCTTGCAAACTTTTTTCTGAGAATTTAATTCTCCTTTTCCAGAGCTTAGTTCTCTGCTCCACAATCTTCAGAGTTTAAATCTGTTCGGGGAAAACCCATCTCTTCAGGTAGTGATTTTTGAACGATCGAGGAACCTTTATATATATTTTTCAAAAACTCTCTGGATTTTAAATCCACACCAAGGGTTTCACCCCTTTTAACATGAACCCATTTTTTCTTCAAGTTCATCAACAAAAATAGAAAACCATTTAATCTTCGAACAGTAGATCTCTTAGGTTCATATGATCTTTAGGGAGATGATGGTGGCGGTTCAAATCCATGGAATCTAATTCCATCCCAAAAAATATTTCTGGGAATTTAATTCCCCTTTTCAAAAGGAATTTAATTCCTACGAAGAACTAAGTTCTTCCCATGGGGGCTCCTTAGGGTTTTCTTACCCTGGGTTGTCCTCTTACAACCAATGGAGAAGAATCTTGCAATGGTGTTTTCCCCTAGGGAATGTGCAGAATCCACTGTCCATTTAGACAAGCATTCTTTTTGATTGGCTTGTCCACTAAATTCTCATGATTTTTATTTCAGATACTATGGCTGACCATTGGTATGATCTTGACAAGATCATTTCTTATGGAAACATTCGTGCATTAGGCCGCAGCCAGAACCAGGAATTCACTAACGCTCAGTGTGCCGAGATCATGGGCCGCTTCTACGAGTACAATGGCCAGCTACTCCCTCGTCGCTCTTCTCTTTTGAAACTCATCGTGAAGGCGATCTGGGAAGCACTCCCTTTATTTTATACTGGTGTACCACTCAGGGCATTGGACGCCGCCGAGGATAAAGTACACTCGGTGTATCTGATGAACTTGATCTCAAAGAGAAGGCGAGACAATCTTATTGATCTCCTGCATCAGGCTTTTCAGCAATCAGCCATACTTGCCGCCTATCGGAGGGTGGAGGACATCCGCGAGGACCCCGACGCTTGTGATTGTGAGAGAAAACATACTAGGGCGGTTCGAAATGCCTGGAAGATCTTAGACAAAGTTACGTTCGAGTTCCTCAATCCATGCCCCGCGTCTGAGCTCTTACCGTTGTAAACGTGTTCTTTTCATTTTGTATGAACTTTTTAAAGCATGAATGATAAGTTTTATCATGCCCTTCTGTGTTTGCATGCCTTTCTATGGGATTTTTTCATCATTTTTTTTATTGTTGCTGCTGATGTGTTTAGTGTGTAGGGCATTATTTCACTTTCCAGCACTCACCAAGCATGGTGCTCACGTACTCCACACGTGGGGCCCTTTTATGGAGCCATGCCCTTTTATGGAGCCATTTAATTTTTCATGCTACCTTTTCTGTGTATGGCATTAGACGCAGAAAAAGAGCCTTGGAAATAGTTCCCTTTCTTTGATTTCCAATGCCTTCCCATTTTTGGGCCTTGAAAATAGTTCCACCATGCAACGTTCTCCACGCGTAGCACTTAATGCTCTTCTTTATAGTCTTGAGGCCATAGCCTATATTCTCTTCACGGAGAAATCTATTCTCACTTTGGTGTAATTTTTCTTGAGAGAAAACTGAGTTCCATGGCCTGTAACCGCCCTCATGCTCGTTGACAGCCATGGGAAGTGCCTATCGAGGAGATGATCCCGTGTTTCGCCGCACGATTGGTGGATCCCCTCCTTACCGATGACGAATGCGACTCAGCGGTGTATGAACTCTCGACCCGTAGGGGGTTCCCCCTCCCAATGTGTTAGTTATATGTATGCCCTAGAGGCCATTACTGTACATGGGATGTATATTGTAGTGGATGCTGGGACATATATAGGTAAGACTTTCTTGCCTGACATGATAGTAGGTTATCTGGTTGCTCTTTATCTTAACATGTATACTTTCTGTCTCTCTATTACATGTTGATAAAGCCCTTAGGATGTGTACTCGACTTGCAGGACTATGATGCAGATCATACTAGTGGGGCCTGGGTAGTCCATGAGTACATCCTTCAATGTTCCTAGTCCTGGGAATATCGAGACGGGGCATCGATATTCCAGAGTAGACTAGCGTATATCTTCTCGACCCATGTGATGGGCGATGGATGATCCCATATCCATTGGTGTTTGATATTAGAGATGGTATGTGGGTGCTCAGTGGTGATTGGGTACACTGAACGGACTCGCCGAGAACTCCCAGATGGTATTATACACGTCAGATGGCAGTTCTCTGGTGACACTGGTACAGCTTAGTCTGTTGACTCGAGATCGTCATAGAGTCTTGTGTGTCTCCCACTGTGCTTTGATTTCCACCCTACCACGGCTCTACTGAGGCGTGCAAACATGTGGTTTTTGGGTACAGTCCCGATTCACATGGAGGCAATGAGCGATAGGAGGGGATTCGTCTCTCCCGGTTTTGGGGGTTGATGTTGCGCTATACTCGACTGGCCACAACTGGAAATCCCTGGCAAGGGTGCACTGATTTACTGGTAAGTATTATCAGTAGTTTCATGCTTGTTATAGACCTTACATCGGCATGACTTATCAAGCTGCTGGGGTCTGACATTTACCACCCCTAGGCGAGATATGCGACATATCAGACGAACAGACCGGACTGTGCGGTAAGTGTTACTGATTGGATTCGCAGGAGTGTGAGCAGGCTTGCTTATTGATCATCTGATCGCTCAATACCCGGGTGGCCGTTATGTTTAGCAGACCGCTTACGGCTTGTGGGTGATTGATATGATCACCACCTACTGCCGGCGTATTGACGAGTCTTTAGAATCCTACACAGAGATTTCCTGGCTCAAGCGAAACGAAATATGAGCGCATATGAGATATGTGCGGGACCGAGAATAATACCAGTATGTGATACTGTATTCTATTCTCGCGATTAGTATCATCGGTCGGTTATATGAGATATAGCCGGGTTACCAAATCAAGTGTTGATTCGATATATTGATACACTAGATATTAGTCGGTTATATGCGATATGACCGGATCGTTAAATCAAGTGTTGATTTAATGATTTAATGTATAATTATATATTTGATATATTACTTTACATTAACTAGTATTGGTTCACTTAAGATTGATTTTCTTACTTGATGTGCACAAGTTGTATATGTGATATATGTTTGTGCACTAGTTTGTATCATGATTGATGATACATGCAAACATGGGTGTGTGTGTGACATACACTGTGTTAATTATAATTTAGGTTTTTATTTATCTTAATTATTCAAAATGGTGGCTTCTTTTTTCATGGCTTGAAGCTTCATGAAGCTTGAAGCAATTTTGACAAAGTCCACTCATTTTGTCTTGATTAAGATATTCATTAACCAAACCATTATAATTAACTATGGTTTAGTCTCTATAAAGGTTAACTCACCCATGGTTGCATTATGATAGACTTCACTTAATTATTCTTTTTACATAATTCATTCTTATTCTTTTCTTCTTCCTCCTCTTCTTCAAGTAAAGAAAAGCTTTTTAGAATTTTTCAAGTGAAGATTTAGAGTGAGAAATCCAAATCTAAAGTGAACCCACTTCCTATTTCATCATCCTCTACTACTTGCCATTTAGTTTAGGGTGTTCTCTTCACAAAGTTCTTGACCTAGTGAAGATAGAGCTTGAGTTTGAGTCTCCTCGACGTAGATCATCTTCGGCCTCGAAATCAACGACCTAGCCCGCTCATTTCTCCAAAGAAACCATCGCTAGAGTTCGGGATCCCGATGATCGCAGCGAAGGGACGTCAACACGGAGCTTTAGAAGTGAAGGACCGAATCTACAAAGGTTGTAATCCCTTTCACTTGCAGTTAAAATGTTTAACTTGATTGTTTTCACATAATCTCTAGTATACGATCTTGGTTAGGGTTGTTCGGCATGGCTATTTTTTTTGAATCGAGCATGGTTGATGCCTTATAGAAACTTGTTAGAGTGCCGAGGAACCCTACACAATGGGCTCCCTCTGGCTCCAGATGATTCTTGCTGCCGTGCTTGCCGACGTCCCTCCTCACCCGGCAGAGATGACCCTGGCGATGCTCGACGCGGCTGAAAAGAAGCTCGAGGGTTTTCATGAGGTGTGCTTGATTACTTAGGCTTTGAAAGATCGCTCAGTTCACCTTTTGAGCAAAATAAGAGCCCGGTGGGCTGTAATGTCTGCTTTTGTGGACCAACATGGCGCCAATCGATGGGGAGCGACTCCTCGCGAGAACCGTCACTTTGATGTGTTGGAGAGAGCAGAGAGAGAGATGGAGAACCTTGTTCTTTGTTTTGTTAACCCTTGCGCTACCGATCCTTTGTTTGGCGACCTTTTCCCACTAGTGTAGTATATTCAAATTAGTTTTCGCATGCTTTATGTTGAACTTTCATGAATGCTGGGTACTCGTATGTATGTTTTTGCTTGCATAAATGAACTTTGTGTTCTTCCCATTAGAACTCTCTTTAATTACGAACACCACCACCATGTTGCATGCGCATCAGAGCTTCGGGTATCATTTCTTCTTGGATATTCATATAGTTGCGAATGCATGCTTGATAGGATATACATCGGAAATTTTCTTGTTTCTTTCCATACTCGATGATGTGTGCGTGTTTTAGATCGACTATTGCTATCAACCGGGAGCTTGTTTATGCAGTCCCGAGCGTACCTATCCTGTTTCAGAGGCTGCGGTCGTGACAGCGGGCTTGCGTGATCTGATGGAGCGATGTGTAGCGAACATGGCATCATGAAAGAAGAGGTTCGGCCGCAAATTCTCGGAAAGGGAGCTGGCCTCTAAGGCATTGATCGAGCTTCAAACCAGCCTCACAGCCAAAACCAATAAAGTGTATGAACTCTGGCGGGTATTTCAAGAGTCTATCAGGGAGGTGGTGGCTCTTGATAAAGCTGCCGTGTTCACTCGCGAAAGGGTCGAGGCTCACAAGGCTACTGAGAAAGAGCTCGAAGGCCGGCTCGCCTCGTATCAGGCCCAGCAGGCTCAGGCGGAGGCCCGTCTCCTGGCGATCCTGAATCATAAAGCTGTGGCCCAGCAAAAGAAGGATGAGCTAGCAAAATTGCTAAATTGCCCGCCGGCTTGAAAACTTGTATCTTTTCCTTTCTTTTTGTACATACTCCTGAATGAGAGTATTTTCTTTTTGTTGTTTCATGAATTGTACTTTGCATCCATTTTGGTTTATGAATAAAGACATATTTTTTCTTCTCAACGGTGTGTCTCCTTTTTATTGAATGTGTTCTGCGGACAATTTATCTTGGTCTCTTTGCAGGGCAGCGATGGCTTAGGATTCAGGGTTAAGATCTGCCTCCTAAGACTTTTGAGCTTTACGAGCCGTGAGGGTCTCATAAAGAGTTTTTCTCCCTACAGGTCGAGAGGATCCCGTAGGTGTAAGTTCTTCTTAAGAATCGTGAGGATTCTTAAGCGGATTTTCCCTTAAGATTCATAAGGATCCCACAAGAAAGTTTTCTTCCTTACCGGTCGTGAGGACCCGCAAGTGCTGGGTGCGGTCGCCCTTATCCGTATTTCATAGGGTCAGGGGTTGCTTTGGGATGTTTTTCAAGGTACCGTAGTTTAAAGACATCGCGGTCAAGGTTAAGGACCTCATAGTCCGTGGGTTTAACGACTCCACAGTCCAAGGTTAGTTTTAAGACATCACGGTCAAGGTTAAGGACATCATAGTCTGTGGATTTAAGGACTCCACAGTCCGACGTTAGTTTTAAGACATCACGGTCAAGGTTAAGGACATCATAGTCCGTGGATTTAAAGACTCCACAGTCCAATGTTAGTTTTAAAACATCACGGTCAAGGTTAAGGACATCATAGTCCGTGGATTTAAGGACTCCACAGTCCGACGTGTGGTTACCGGGACCCGTCACTTCTTTGAAGACGTTGAGGAATTACAATGACGAATATCAAAGGAGTGAAGAGATGTACGCTTGAACCAGGGTAAATTCAGTCTAGAATCATGGTGGTTGATTGTTAGTTTTAAGACATTACGATCGAGGTTAAGGACATCATAGTCCGTGGATTTTAAGGACTCCACAGTCCGATGTTTGCTCTGGATGCTTCACACGGGTTCACTGCTGTGTTCGGCGAGGACCAGGCTCCGCTCTGGATGTTTTCTGCGGGGTCAAAGAGTGACGTTATCCGCGTTCTACATGACCAGGATTTTTGCATTAGATGCTTCACACGGGTTCATTGCCGTGTTCGGCGAGGACTAGGCTCCGCTCTGGATGCTTCATACGGGTTCACTGCCGTGCTCTGCGAGGACCAGGATCCGCTCTGGACGTTTTCCACGGGATCAAAGAGTGACATTATCCGCATTCCACGTGACCAAGAATTTTGCTCTGGATGCTTCCCACGGGTTCACTGCCGTGTTCTGCGAGGACCAGGCTCCGCTCTGGACGTTTTCCACGGGGTCAAAGAGTGACGTTATCCACGTTCCACATGACCAGGAATTTTGCACTAGATGCTTCACACGGGTTCATTGCCGTGCTTGGCGAGGACTAGGCTCCGCTCTGGACGTTTTCCACGGGGTCAAAGAGTGACGTTATCTGCGTTCCACGTGACCAGGAATTTTGCTCTGAATGCTTCCCACGGGTTCACTGCCGTGTTCGGCGAGGACCAGGCTCCGCTCTCGACGTTTTCCACGGGGTCAAAGAGTGACGTTATCCGCGTTCCACGTGACCAGGAATTTTGCTCTGGATGCTTCCCACGGGTTCACTGCCGTGTTCTGCGAGGACCAGGCTCCGCTCTGGACGTTTTCCACGGGGTCAAAGAGTGATGTTATCCGCGTTCCACGTGACCAGGAATTTTGCACTAGATGCTTCACACGGGTTCACTGCCGTGCTTGGCGAGGACTAGGCTCCGCTCTGGACGTTTTCCATGGGGTCAAAGAGTGACGTTATCCGCGTCCCACGTGACCAGGAATTTTGCACTAGATGCTTCACACGGGTTCACTGCCGTGCTTGGCGAGGACTAGGCTTCGCTCTGGATGTTTTCCACGGGGTCAAAGAGTGACGTTATCCGCGTTCCACGTGACTAGGATTTTTGCACTAGATGCTTCACACGGGTTCACTGCCGTGCTTGGAGAGGACTAGGCTCCGCTCTGGACATTTTCCACGGGGTCAAAGAGTGACGTTATCCGCGTTCCACGTGACCAGGAATTTTGCTCTGGATGCTTCCCACGGGTTCCCTGCCGTGTTCTGCGAGTACCAGGCTCCGCTCTGGATGCTTCACACGGGTTCACTGCCGTGCTCTGCGAGGACCAGGATTCACTCTGGACGTTTTCTACGGGGTCAAAGAGTGACGTTATCCGTGTTTCACGTGACCAGGAATTTTGCGTTGGATGCTTCCCAAGGGTTCACTGCCGTGTTCTGTGAGGACCAGGCTCCGCTCTGGATGCTTCACACGGGTTCACTGCCGTGCTCTGCGAGGATCAGGATCCGCTCTGGACGTTTTCCACGGGGTCAAAGAGTGACGTTATCCGCGTTTCACGTGACCAGGAATTTTGCTCTGGATGCTTCCCACAGGTTCACTGCCGTGTTTTGCGAGGACCAGGCTCCGCTTTAGGCGTTTTCCACGGGGTCAAAGAGTGGCGTTATCCGCGTTCCACGTGACCAGGAATTTTGTTGATTATATCCGCATTTCATGGAGTAGGGATTTGACTCTTGGTGATTAGTATATCGCCGGGCCATGGAACTGGGAGTTGTCGCTGTTCCACTTCGCTCGAGGTCGTATTTGCCGCAACGAGACAGATGTTGAGACGATCTCTATGTCACTTATGGCCCGTCGAGATTTGGCTTCTTCTTTTGATGAAACCTGAGGGGGAGGAGTATGATCCCTTCTTTGTTTGCGCCCCTGGATTGTATAGAGGGATTGATGTAACATCACCTGTAGGGCATAAATTTCATTTTTATTTTATTTCTTTTTCCGCGATGCTCTATCATTTCAGCTTTTATATCGCGAAGGTCGCGATTGCCCCTTCATTTCGGCTATTTTTCGCGGTGCCCAATCATTTCGGCTATTTATTTTATTTTTTACTCGCTGTTTTTTATTGCGAGTTGCCCAATCATTTCGGCTATTTTTCATGCATACATTTTTACTTGCTGATTTTGTCGCAAGTTGCCCCATCATTTCGGCTATTTCGTATGCATGCGTGGCTTGTTGGCTTTTTACTGCAAGCTTGGATTTATACACCGATTTTGGCATCAGCACCGCTACAACTGGGATGTTGCCAGGAGCGAATTATCATTTGCCTCTGTCGATGTTGAACAAAGGTGGCTTAGTAAACAGGGTTAAGGGTCCTGTCGACTAAGGCTTTTGATTTCATGAGCCGTAAGGGTCTCACAAAGGTATTTGTCCCTACAAGTCGTGAGGATCTTGCATGTGTGTTTTCTCCTTGGGAATTGTGAGGATTCCTAAGTTCATGTTCTCTTGTAAGTCGTAAGGATCTTACAAAAGGGTTTTCTCCTTATAAGTCGAGAGGGATTACAAGGGTTGTTCACTATATGAACATATCCCTAGTCACGGATGGGACTTGGTTAGGGAAATGTTTATTCGTGCTCGTGGATTGTATACAAGGGTCAGTATTGAGCCACTTGTAGGGCAATATCGAAGGTTGCGGGGAGTTGCTTAAGAACAGGTTCGGGTCTCTGTAACTTAAGACTTTCAAATCTTATGAGCCGTGAGGGTCCCATAAGAGAGTTCTCCTTACGAGTCGTGAGGATCTCGCAAGTATAATTTCTCCTTAGGAATCGTGAGGAATCCTAAGTGTGTTGCTCCCTTGTGGGTCGTAAGGATCTCACGCGGGTGGTTTCTCCTTACAAGGTCGTGAGGACCCTGCAAGTGTCCTTTAACGAGGTTGCGCCATTTCGGGTTTTCACAAACACTCGCCGGTAGCCCTGCTGTTTTTACTCACGGAGCCTTTTCGGGTTTTCATCCGTGCCCATTTCGCTTATGGACATACCGTTTTTAGTTTTATTATATTTTTTCTTTTTTTTAATATTTTTTTTGTATCGGCTTTGAGACGCTGCAATCCACTGCAGTTTATCGACATCTTGGTCAGTGGCTAGTTTTAGGACATAGTGGTCCGTTGTTAGTTTAAGGACGTTTCGGTCCGTTGTTAGTTTAAGTACATTTCGGTCCATTGTTAGTTTAAGAACATTTCGGTCCGTCACTAGTTTAAGGAAGTTTCGGTCCGTTGTTGGAAGGCCAGTTACTACTTATAGAGTTCGGGCTTAGAAAGATAGCGAGCGGACATAGTCGTCGTCATCTATCATTGACCTAGGCCTTGACTCATTAAGCGTAGTATTTCTTCAGGAAGCGACCGTTTATTGGCCTGAAAGGTCTTTCACCGTGCATATCCATGAGTAGATACGCTCCACCCTGGTAGACCTTGTCTATGATGTACAGGCCTTTATAGTTCGGCTCGAATTTTTCCCGTTTAGCGCGATTGGGGATCATAGGTCAATTGACCACTAGCACGAGTTCGCCTTGGCGGAATGTCCTCGGCCTACTCAATCTTTCGTATGAGCGCGTCATTTTTGCTTTGTAAGCCTCCAGATTTTGTTGCGCTATGAGCCGGGTTTCATCAAGGGCATCAAGCTCCTCAAGCCGAAGGTGAGCATTTTCTTCGTCCGTCAGCTCGTAGTGGACTACCACTCGTAGAGAGGGTAACTCTATCTCGAGAGGGAGTACTGCTTCTGTACCGAATACCAATGCGTACGGCGTCGTGTTCGTGGCCGTCTTGAACGTAGTTCGATACGCCCAGAGAGCTTTTTGTAATCTCTCGTGCCGGTCCTTCTTATTTCGGGACACCGTCTTCTTTACGATCTTCGTCAAGATCTTGTTGAAAGCCTCAGCTAGACCGTTAGCTCGCGGATTATAAACAGAGGAATATCTCTAATATATGTTGTGTTATTGTGCGAAGCTGCTAATCTTGTGGCTTCTGTAGGCTGGCCCGTTATCGGAGATGATTCGTCTCGGAGTTCCGAACCGATAAATGACGTGCGTCTTGAAGAAATGAAGGATATTCTCCGTCTTCACTTCCCTCAGCGGTACTGTTTCTGCCCATTTGGAGAAGTAATCAGTTATTTCCAAAATGAATCGATATCCTCTGGACGATGCTGGTTCGACGGGGCCGATTATGTCAGTTCCCCACATTTCGAACGACCAGCTAGCCACTGTTGGATGTAGTGGATTTGGATGCTGGTGGATGAAGTCCCCATGGATTTGGCATGAGTGGCACCGCTTCGCATATTCGAGGCAGTCCTGAATCATCTTGGGCCAATAGTAGCCCATTCGTTTAATCTTCAACTTCATCTTTGGGCCTGCTTGGTGAGAACCGCAGAGTCCGTCGTGAACTTCCTGAACGACTCTTTTCGCTTCGTCAGGTCCCAGGCGTCTCAACCACAGATAATCAAATGACCTCTTGTACAGAGTATTATTGACGAAGGCGAAGGACAGAGCTCGTTTCATAAGCTGATGTCTTGAGGATGCATCTGTAAGTCCACGGTGGCGTCCCGGCCGTCTAACAGACGCCAAATGCGGAATAAAAACTTTTTACAACTGGTGCTATCGTGTACCGTAACCCGGATCTGCCATTAAAGCTAAACTAACAAATTGCAAAGGAGTAGAAACGTTATACCGAATGATCCGAGTCCTTCGGTCTTCAACCATCATCCCACGCTTGTTGCGGCTGCTCCGATCTCCTCGATCTCCAGTCTTGTCGTCCAGGTGGCACCACGTCGACGGATCTTTAAACGGGTTCCCACCTCTGTACTGAGGTAACTCGATCGTCAAGTTTGCTAAAAGAGACGACCAAGATGAAGTAGAGAATGAGTAGAACACTTTGTCTCGTTACGTCCAAGGCTATGGACGAACGGTTAATGAAGTTGCCTTTTTGGATCGGGAGAAATGAGAAATGAGGCTATCTTAATTTCCATGAATCTAATACAATAATCTTTTCAAAACAACAACCATTAACCAACCTCAAGGGGGTGGCCGGCCACTTATAGGAGGGGGGGTGAGTGTAGGAGGAGGGAGTGGTGACCACAAGAAATGATACTTATCATGTAAGAATGAGTCATTAAAACACATAGTATGAAAGCATTTGTATACATCTTAGACGATATGTATAATATAACTAGCAGATTCCCGGTGAGTCATGTCCGGTGTACTCATAACCTAATGAGCACCTGTATACATCTTAGGTGATCCAACTGAAACCAGTGGCTTGTGAGACCGGCCACCGCCCCTCGTCGGGGTCTCGACTGTATACACTAGTCTACTCTGGAGTATCGATGCCCTATCTCGAAACTCCCACGACTAGGGACACTTTTAAGGATATGCTTACAGACCCCAGCTCCCACGTATATGATCACCATCATACTGCTAGCTGTCAAGCAGAATCCTATGGGCTCTATCAATCATGCAATAGCGAACTAAAGCATGTATACGATGATAAAGATAAACTAGATAGCATACTATCATCTCGAGTAAGACTGTCATATCGGTATAGGTCCTGCCTCAATCATTGCAATCACGTACTTGTGATCCAATAATTGACTTTGAGGGCACTATCTCCAACAATCTCCTACTTGCACTCAAGGCTAATTATTGCGATGTCACATACTCACAGCCCGTGTGATACCGAACATCCAACTCCTCTACTAATCAGTTTCACAAAGCTAGTTTGTAAAACTCTTGTGTTTGAGAAATACCCTCAGTGAGTGGATCCGCCCTGATGTTTCTTTCTATATCTCTCTTAATCTCAAGTTCGCGGAGAAAGCCATCTCCCAAATCGAGTAATACCTGTCTTAGAATATGTATGGATATCTGATGGGACCTAGTTCATAAATGAACTTCAAATCCAAACTTCTTAGACTGTATCGATAACTGAACCTAATCAGTATTCAGCACCATGCCTCCCACAGTATCCTCTTGGGCCACCTGTCCATAAAGTTTTCCCTCGTCAGAGGGAAAACTATAACTGTGACTATCACTCTGTCATCCATGTCACCTTGGAAGCCTGGAATGATAACCGTCTCCTGAAGGAGGCTGCCGTCATCAAATCCGTAGAACATGCACTTATGTTTTATAACCGCTTCCTTTTGTTTCTTCAGGATTGGATTAATATAATTATATCGCATCTAGTGCAAAAACAACATCTAGTGTGGTACTTGACATCTCATGATTGACTCAATTGCCTAAGCAAGTGATCTGCCAATCATGCACATCCCTCTTTCCTTTAGTCTCTAAGACACCTTTAGAGAGGGTGACTCCATCACCTGCAGGTACACCACCATGACAGGAGTCATCTATTCTAAAATACCATTAGAATACTGTCAAAATACCAATATTGGAAAACTACCCAAATCTAGATCTAAAACCATAGATCTAGTGACCAGAATGTCAGATATTATATCCATATCCTTTGTGGAGAAACAACTGTGTGACGACCAAAGTACAACCGATCGTATTATAGGAATTTTACTTCCTACTCTATGTATGTCATCCAAATACCGGGACATCACACCTTACTACCTTCTCAACAGATCCATCTCCTATTCTGATGAAGTCAAAGCCATGACTGTCGCAAAAATTAGATGATCTAATCTCCGCTATAACTGCTGAAGTCTATAAATAGACATAAGTTACTTGCCCATTACGCTTTCGCTGCTCCCACTGACTATGATAACCCTCTGGCAGAATAATATATACGTGTACTTCTAAAACTAGTTTAGAACGACGTTATACTTATCCTCTTGCCGGGTCTCATAGTCTGGAACAACAGTACTGTCAAGTCTGGATAAACAAGAACCTCCCTGTCACCGTCCTTGAGGCTACCTGAGTACCTCTCGGGTGTCTGAGGTTACCCACCATATCTGCGGAGTGGCTATTGGAATGTCAAACCTGATTGAATATATAGGTCCTATTAAATTTTCCGTAATCGTTTGCGGTTCCGGAATTACTTTCAGTTCTACCATACTCCCACTGCTGTTTTCTGAAAAATTCCATTTTAATAAAACTGTGGCGAGTCAAGAACAATATCACTATTGATCTTCCAGATGGTAGAAATGTCAACCTTCGTCAAAACCAGGGTCAACCCACAAACTGCCATTACAGAAATGTGCCTTGAGTTATCCAGTGTCTGGTTTTAAGCATAAGCTGGACAACTCCCCGTATCTTAACATCGTTTAAGATATGAACCATTCTATATCCAATATAGAAACAGAGGCACTAATTTAATTTGAACCAGATTCAAATCATGCAGCTGTCTCCAGTGCACAACAACTTAATGGAAAAAGGCTAATCAGTATTACTCAACTTAGGAATCCATCCAATTATGAGTAACCTGAAAGAGAAACAAGTTTCTCAAAATCATTACATGAATACCAATCACAAGAATCTATATCTTCGATTTCTTTGAAGAATCCCGATACTTGCGATACTTGGTTTTCTACTTTATTCTTATACCCACAACTTCTCAAAACTTAGACATTGTATTTCTACGAAACACTTGTCTAAAAACTAGAGAAGTCACAAGTAAACAGAACATAGTATGAGGACCTACCCCTATGTCCTTACGGACATTAGACAACATACAATACTCTGTATAAGTCCGCTGAGTTGAATAACTCAAAACATGTCCATCGTAGGTTGAAAACTGTACCCAGGCGATTTCCTAAAATATCACCAATTACAACGAATTCCGATATAATGAGGATAATCACCTAATTCCCAATAACTTACTCCCATTCATCATCTGTAAAACCATACAGATATGAGAATGAAACCTGGTAAATACATACCATGGAGTAAGTATGTAATCGGGAAATCGGTTTTCCTTTAACAATGCACTGAAACATAAAAATGTTTCGGAGGGGTATCCTGGTATTCCTAGTAATGCCTCTTCCATAATCCTATTCATGACTGTAACCGTATATTTCTTTGCCATCTCTCCAAATCCCTTTATTTGTCTTTAGTCGTTACCTTCTGTACACCATCGTTAGGCTAAATGGTTTTCTTCCTTCCCTACCGTTCGGCACCAGCCTATGGTTTGGAAGAAGACTATCCAGTAAGCATAATAGGTGTACTCTCCTAATCCTAGGAGTACTCGTAACTTGAGAGAAGGTGATCATAAAAGACAATCTGAATAATACCTTATTCTATTTCTCCCGAACTGGGGAAAAAGCAAAGGTGAAAAAGGAGTGGCGATGAAGTACGCGGTTTGGTCGTGAATGATAACAGTCGCAATTTACTTTGCCCCCTTTCTAATCCCTTTATTTTGTCTTTAGCTATTACCTTCTGTACACCCTACTTAGGCTAATTGGTTTTCTTCATTCCCTACCTTTCGGTACCAGCCTATGGTTTGGAATAAGACTATCCAATAAGCGTAATAGGTGTACTCTCCTAAACCAAGGAGCTCTCGCAACCTGAGAGAAGGTGATAATAAAAGACAACTGAATGAACAAATTCTATTTCTCCTGAACCTGGATCCATCCTCGAAGAAGTCCCTCCGAGTTCGTATATAACCATACGATGGATCCATTCAATGGAAGTAGATGTCCGTAGTAATACGGGGTGTTCTGAGAAATACAAAGGGTAAAAGAAGGAGGGGCAATGACTTATGCAACTTAAGACAATCCAAAAGCCAGTATTTTAAGAAGGTTCGGTCAACTTGGTTACTGAGTCATAGTTTAGGGTCGGTCAAAAGTCGCTGCCAAAGAGAGAGAGAGAAAAGAAACACTCTGCGTGCAATCTAACCCAGATCAGAATGGTTATCACTTTATCTAATCAGGAAACCTCCCACTGTAATCTCAAATTCTTCTCCAAATCTGAAAGAAGAATTAGTCGGGATTACCCGAAGAGTAAACTAACTCATCAGTGAGAATCGGGATCCAACTATCATCGCATGATAATTTGATGGAAGCCACTCAAGTTATCACACTCCAGAAGGTATGCGCATGCTTGGCAAGTTTGCTTTATGTTTGAAACTCCCGATGTGATTTTTGCCCCATGTTCTTATGACCTTGACGAAAGCCAACAAATCATAAGTCACATGTCAAGTTATGCCCGTCATTGTCCAGGTTAATTTGAACCCACCCGTACATACCCTTGACGAAAGCCAACAAGGTAATACGACTGTCCCAAACCAACACATCTATCTATGCTACAAATGAATACCCCAGTAGCTACCAAACACTATGCCTTGACGAAAGCCAACAAACATAGCTTGAATACTACTGACCATCCATAAGATACGACGGAGGGCTACGATTGGTTTTTAGCGAAAAACCTTTAACGTAATGAACTTGATCTCGTTGAAGGAACGTGATAGCTTTTTATAAAATATAGTGACGAAAACGTTTTGCTAAAGAGCTCACTCCCGGTGAAGGGATCTCGGCTCTTTCCTTGTGGAATGAGGTGCAGGATATTCTAACTGAATACCGCGATGCAAAGCAACTTGTAATCGACTATATTAAAGTTACTACCCTGACGTAAACTTCTGCCCAAGGGGTTTTTCCCGGTGAAGGGATATCAGCCCTTGCCTCGTCGAATGAGGTGCGGGATATTCTAACTGAATATCACTATGCATAACAAAAGGAAACATCTTTGTAATAACACTTTTTAAGATTTGTTCCAACAACATCAAATATAGGTTTGTTTTATCTTTGCATTGATAAGAATCAACGCAGTCCCATCAATCAATCACACCAGAAAAGAACGAAAATATAATGTACGTATATGCCATCCGCATTCGCCACTGGGTCCCGTCATCACCCGTTAAGTTACTTAACTAACGACAGAGCGGGGGCTGGACTAGCGCGGGTGTAAAACATATACAACATCTAATAGTATATATACCAATATACAATAATCGCTTCAGGCGTGATAATATGCAACATTTCAGAAAAGTAATAAGCATCACAGAACAATACAGATAATCTGGGATCCCTGGGTTTCACAGAGCCGCTGCTGAAACCTGACGTGCCCCTGCTCGTGTGGATAGCCTGTGCAATGAAACCTAGACCCCTACGGGTGCGGCAAATTACCCGTCAAAACCTGAAGTGAGGTAGTCCCCCACAGCATAGTGAATGGAACACCCGGCACTTCACGGAATTCGGTAAATTGAGCACCCCTCCTTGGGTCAACCTGTACCCCCTACGAGTGTGGCGAATAGTCTGCCAATTCTAGAGTGAGGTCCCTCTGCCTCTCAATGCCATGAGATACGGACCCGTTGCCCTCTAGAACCCGGCTATCCGTACACTCCTTCGCGGGATAAACCTAGTACAGAAATAAAAATATGTACAACGGGTACATCGACCTCGACCCGGTCGTGCCCCAAAAGAATATTATACAAACAGGCAGTAACGGCAGTCCACATGTTGGATGTCGCCCCGCAATATCAAATGTACAAATAAATCCAAACTTCACTACCATTGCACACTGCTATCCACCACGACGTATCCGCAACATCACAGCACAACACAGAACATCAACGCGAATGTCACGTTCGCAAACCCGTCTAAAAGAACTATAGCAATCAGACGCGGTTTACCGATCAAATGACATTCCCGGTCGGAGATATAATGTAAATACTGCATACTAACAAATTTAAAATTTCGATCGACTAAATTTCCCGAAGTGGGGCTCACGTACATCTGCTGTACCGTAACAAAATCTGGGCCCAAAAGATATATACCAAAACCCACAATTTCCAAATTAGAAACTACAGGAGAAAAATCCCCAACTAATTCACCAAAATCACCGTGGTTCCGCGGTCAAAGACAAGCTTTGACCCCGTTTCCGCGGCCGTACGGTCGACTTAGTTGGTCGTTTTTCTCCAGTTTTCTAGAAAAGCCCTGCTTGATTTTCTGGCATATGTAAAATTAATTTTTGACACTGTTCAAAATTAACAGCAACTGTGAACATGGAATTTGCGGTTTTTTGAAAATCTGTTTGATCGATATTTTAAACGCGTTAGCACAAGTTAGTATAGCTTAATGGTGAGGCTCTGATACCACTATAAGTCCACGGTGGCGCCCCGGCCGTCTAACAGACGCCAAATGCGGAATAAAAACTTTTTACAACTGGCGCTATCGTGTACCGTAACCCGGATCTGCCATTAAAGCTAAACTAACAAATTGCAAAGGGGGTATGTCACGCCCCGCTTCCAAAAATACGGGATACGAGGGATTGACAAGGCCAGCCATGCTCCTACGGTCAAGGAAAAGTCCTGCCGTAGTCACACTTCGGCTTCTAGTTTTTCATGGTAAACAGTAAATGATGCGCAGGTAATGAGAAATGCAGTAACTGAATGAAACAATGTAAAGAACTGACCTGATGGGAAACCAAGGATATAACTCTGGATAGCAAATCGAGGTGTCTGTGATATACGTCTAGTCCTGGTCCAGGCTAAATCTTCTCCTCACACTGAACATGCATACTCAGGTCGTCAGAGCGACACAATAGCAATACAATATATATAAAATCATGTGACAATTCTAACAGGGATAATAGATATGTATAACAGTAGATCAATAGCACTATGGGTATGAACATGCAGTAATCAATGCAGCGGAACAGTAAAAGCAGTAGAATGATATGCCACGTATGTCAACACAGTAAGTAAGGTATATCAATGCCAGTATCCCTATCAGTCTTTAAGTCTCACTGTACAGGTCACTAAGCCTATCGTCAGTCTAAGTGTGAGAGTCAACCACTCGTGAGTGTCCTCCACCCAAGGATAGAACCTAAGGGCAAGGGACCACGGGCCCAACATGTATATCACGGTAATAACACGTACCCTGTAAAACTCCATATATCTCCCTAAATATATAAGCCGGCATGGGACTCCCGAGATTCTGTTGAACTCACACTCAAACTACCCCACACCCCGTGGTCTACATCAAACGCTAACCATAACCCTAAATACTAATCGGTCCGTGACAAGTCTGCGCGAGAACTGGAGGCAGGACCTCCCTCAAGCACGTCCCGACTAATACCTAAGATAAATGGCAGTGTCTGGTGCCTTATCTGTGACACACGTGCAAGAGCTTCCATAAGTACGCATACCACTTATAGTCACACGTACACGCATCCCACAGACGTCGACAATGCAAAAGAATAATAAGGTTCACTGATTGTGTACAAGTATGTATCACTTTCACTTAATCACTTATACACGAACACTAACGTACTTGCCACAATCATCACTAATACCTAACACTGGGTAATGCACGTTATCACTAGGTTATCAATGCAATGACATGTGTATGATATGATGCGTAAACAGTATATACAGCATGATTAGGGTGTCATGAATCGGTAATCTACCACTTGCATAATTTATCATAAATCATACGGTTATAATTTAGTGAAACAATGAAAAGATAGTAATTAGTATGTTCAGTTATCTATCCATCTAATTTAGTTTCACGCCAATCGGGTTTCAGGATCATTAATTATAGCCATTTCATTTTAAGCGTTCACGGCTGGAAATCCGGTTTCAGAATCGGAAGTCCGTTTCGCAACGTATTTTAATCCCAATTGGGATTTGATTTTAGCGACACTACAGTTGGATAAAATCTAGAGTTTCAGTAAGGTATTCAACGCAACATACGGATCTTCGATCGCGTCTGTACGTCAGAAGTTATACACTAATCAATACCAATATGTCAGTTCTGGTTCTGTTGGGACTGTTATGCGTCCCGATCTTTTAAATTGTAGATTATATAACAAATGATAACGAAATAGGATGGAACCACTCTTGTTGTCTAGATAACAGATTCCCCTATAATAAACAGTGGAGTTCCGCAACCTACGAGTTTAGGAAAAACTGCAGTACCCATTACGGAACAGCAAGCAACAACTGGAGTCGCTCTGGACTGCAGTCCAGAGTCGTACTCCGATCCAATTATCATCACGGTTTAAATACAGGAATGTCTGGAAACTGGTATAGGGTTAAATTTCGTCGAGTCGGCTTCGATTTGAGCCCTCGAACGCACCATTCTAGTATGTATATGATTTATGGTGAATTTAACGATTTTCAGATACAATAAAATTACAGTTTTACGATTAAACTTGGGGGTAATCGTTTTGGTCATTAGCAGTCATATTATCAAACGAAATTTGCACAAGATATTCATCACACCAAGGGCCAACAAGAACAATCTAGTTCCGTCAAGTTAGATAAGTAATTTCTTTGGGATCACACATCGAACGGTTGCATCGTGTAATTTATCGAGGATGTTTAGTATAAAATTTATAAGATTATAGTTTGTAACAAATACTAATTAGCATGTAGCAAGTATAAAACTTGCCTGGACACGGTGAACTGATGGCGCGGCAGCTAAAGCAGTAGTGACACGTCCCGGGCACGGGGTAACAACCACGCGACGAGTCTCGGCTAGACTTGGGCTTGGCTCGAGCTTGGGAATGGGCTGTTGCGGGCTCGGGCAATGTCGTGTGGTGGTAGTAGGTTGATAGAGGATGGAAAGATGGTGAGATTTGGTGAGAGAGAGTGCTAGAGAGAGAGAGAGAAATGAGAGAGAGAGAGTAGGCAGAGAGAGAGAGAGTGTAGACTGAGGGAGAGAGAGAGCTAAGAGTTAGAGAGAGAGAAAGAGGTTGTAGAGAAGTGAGAGGGTGTGCAGGGAAAAGAGAGAGAGTAGAGAGAGATAGAGAGAGTGAGATATTAGAGAGAGGGGGAGACAGAGAGAGAAATGAGAAAGAACAGAGAGTGAGAAACAGAGGAAGGGGAGAGAGAGAGAGGGAGTGATGCAGGGAGATCGAGAGAGATACCAGTTAATGGGGGAGAGATGCAGTGACGAGAGGGAAGAGGTGGCTCGTCGGCGTTGATGGGGTCGGCCGGCGGTGAGAGTGCAAGGGGGTTGGGTGTGCAGGGATTCTGTGGTGGGTTCAGGTGGGTTCGAGGGGAAAGGAGGACGAGGGAGCTCGGGTTAGGTGGTCGAAGGTGGAGGAGAGGGAGAGGAGAAGAGAGGTCGTGGTCGTCGCCGTCGGGCGTGTGACGTTGGGTGCTCGGTGACGGAGTCGCGCGGGTGAACTCGAGAGGTGCTGCGGTTGGTGAGGGAGTAGGAGTGATCAGAGTTGGAGAGATGGGGATGTGAATGCGATCGGTGAGACGAGGGTTGTGCGTTGAGTGGACCGCGAGGGCGCGTCGTGGGGTAACGCTCGCAAGCGCGAGCGTCGGCGGAGGCGAGAAGCGCGGCGACGTGGTCGCGAAAGAAAACGTGCACGGGAATTGAGGAGAAAATAGCTGTTGAGGAAGAAAGGTTATGTGGCCGGGTCGGGTCGTGAAGCGGCGCGGTGAGCCGAAGGAAAAAAATGGGCTGGGCCGTTCAAAAATAAAATGAATTTCTTTTTATGAACTGAGGGAAGAGTGAGCCTGGCCCAGAGGTTTAAAAATAAGAATTAAACTAAATTAGGAGAAGGATTTGGGAGATGGGCCGAGGGAAATAAAAAATAGATAAGAAAAGGAAGGACCGGGCCAGAAAATACAAAAAGGAAGGGAAAATTTAATAAAGGATTTAAGGGAGTGAGCCAGAAGCGAGTAGGGCTAGAGAAAATATAAGGGAAAAATTTAGGAGAAAAGAGTGAGTGGGCTCGGGCTAAAATAAAGTAAAAGTAAAAGAATCATAATGGAATGGGAAAGGGAACGGACTAAAGTTTAACAATGAGTTTAATTTAAAAAAAGAATGGGCTGGGTTTGGGGTTGGATAAAAGAAAATGGGGTTTTAAAAAATAAGTTTATAAATAAACTAAATAAAATTATAAATAAAATAAATAGAATTATAAAGTAACAAAATACAGATTTTGGTATAAAAGGGGTTGGGTATTACATCATACCACCCTTAATAAAAATTTCGTCCTCGAAATTTAAAATAAACGATACGTTATACAAACATAGGCAAAAGCAATTATATTGCAACTATCCCATAATGCTTTACTTGAAATAGGCAGATAACGAAATTTGAAAGTTTATATATATAAGAACAACATACAAAGGCATAAGTCTAAGTAAATACAAGACAGGAAAAACTACAAAAGCAACCTATATGTATATAAGAATAGTAATAACAACAATAATGAACAGTGATATTCGAGACATACTCAACAAAATCGAAACTCAATTATATGCACATGTAGGTATATCAAAAGTAAAACATCAGAAATAGTAAGTATAAGGCACAAACATTGATAATAGTAACCATAGACACAATACTCGAAAATAAAGTAACGAGAATAAAGTAATGAAAAATTAAACGGTAGGTTAAAACATTTTAGGATAATGTATCTATAAAATGGGTTTAAAATAATTTAGAAAACTTGTATAGTGAAATTAAGGAACATATAACGAAAGTATGCGCGGTGTAAGGTTGCGCTACTGAAAAATGAGAATACTAATAAAGTACTTAAAAATACATAAAACGGAGTAATCAATAACACGTACTCTTTGATAAATACAAAATACTGAAAACTAAATTTTTGAATAACAGTGTCCCTAAATATAGTTAGGGCAACAGGAAAAAAAAACACAAAGGGGTATAGGGCTAGCTAGGGTCATGATTACAAAGAAGTGTGGCTCATACAGAAGGTCGGTGTGTGGCGGCTTTAGGCTGAAAATCAAGGAAATTAGGGTCGGGTCGGCACAGGGAGTAAGGGTGAGCAACAAAGGACTACTAGGAGAAAATATGGGGAGGACGACGGTCAGTATATCCTAAGAATCAAAGACTTGATGGGTTAACGAACTCGGAAATTTCACAAGATATGTTCTCCTCCCAGAAGGATCTCAGAGGGGCACAGATGAAGGGTGGAAGGTGAACCTCAAAATCGGGTGTGGTACTTGTTAATTTGAGCGAGGGTCGAATCAGCACGAGATGTAGGTGTGGACAGATCTTGGTAGGAAAATAATGGTATAGAAGAAATAAGCGAGCAACAAGTGAACTAAGAAGATTAAAAGATTTGCGGACTCAACAATTTATTTTCTTCCAGAAGATTTTAAACAAAGCGTTTTCAAAGGCAAGGAGTGGTCCTAAACTATACACAGTTTTATTTGGTCGGAAAAGACAACATCTAAAAGAAATCCCGTCAGTCGCGGTTGTGGAGATTCAGCAGGTTGCGGTAGGCTCGCGCGCTCAGGTAGGGGCGTCCATTTCCATAGCGCCTCGCAGGTATCGCCATTGGAAGTTCTTCCACTACAGGATCTTGATCTTCTGGTCCTTCTTCCTCGGATAGAGCTTCTTCGTCGAGATCTGATTCCATGTGATCCTCTCCTTCTGGGTTCTCTTCCATGGGGTCTTCCTCTATTGGATTTTCTTCTATCGGATCTTCCTCGGGATCTTCCTCTATTGGGTCTTCCTCTATAGGGTTCTCTTCAGGATCTCCTTCTTCTTCGTCGGAATCAGCTATCATGTCAACTCTGGGGCGGCTGCTCCTTCGCCCTCTGGATCGTGGTTTCCGAAATTGACTTGGGGACCGTCGATCTCATCGTCAGAACTCATCAGCGTGCGGTCGCAAGATTGTGCATCCTCATCCAGATGCGGCGCTGCTCCAGGGTGGCCATTGCCTGAAAAGAAAGAATCATGATTAAGCAGTGGAATACATCAAGAAGAATAGCTAAGTGTACGAAATATGGGAAGGTGTGCGGCGTCAGGAATTGGAAAAATTAAGATTAAAATGTTTTGCTAATGAACAGTATGAACAAGGGAAATGACAAGAGAATGATACATATCTTATGATTCAAGTTTTATTGCATTCAATCAAGAGTTCAGCGGATACAAGATTTCAAACGGAAGAAAATATTCATAAAAAGATGACAACATTAATACTGAAAGTAGATAACATGAGAAATCCTTCTTCGACTACTATAACGTTGCATGCTCGTCGCGTGAGTTGAATCCTGCGTTAGGTCCGCCTTGACGTCGTAGTTCGAACTACGCGATAATCCTCATTCGGCAGAAGTGGGGAGTGTGGACGAGTTTCCTCCTTGTAGTTCTTTCCTTTCTGGGCAACCGTTGATGAGATGTTCGCTGGATCCACAAATCAGACATTTCCCTTGGGCGCGGCGACAATCCCTCTGAAGATGTCCTGGCCTCTTACAATACCCACAACATGGGGTCTTCTGCTTCTTCTGTCGCGGGAGAACAAATTGGCGTTTCATCATCTTCTCTTTTCCTCGTCTAACGGGGATCCCTTTATGATCGGAGACTCCCACTGGTGTCTGATTCACCTGCCTTCTCAGTCCTTTAGCTAACAAGTCGTTCGTTCGCTCCTGGGCCTCTTTTAGACCTTGCAGTACGCTCAGAATCTCGATGGTCTGATTCTGATGAGCGGATATAGACGAAGAGTCGTTGGAAGACATGATCCTGAAACAATAGTTTTGAGAATGATATAAGTCACAAGCCAATCTAATCAAAGTATAATATGGATAGGACAAAGATTCAAGAATATCAGAGATGATGAATTTATTACAAGTGAAGAATAAACCATATGACTTTAAGTCACTTGAATAGAGTACGATAGTGCAATTGCAACCACGTACCCTTGTCAAGTCACCCGAAATCATAGCGAATGGATAGCTGAACACACGATGTGAATATGGATCAAGAATGACAAGTTTACAACCTAGACCGAGGGATGTCTTAGATTGCCAAACTATACACGGAAAACTGCAATCCAAATCGATGCAAAACCTGGGCTCTGATACCAACTAAACCATGTCACGCCCCGCTTCCCAAAATACGGGATACGAGGGATTGACAAGGCCAGCCATGCTCCTACGGTCAAGGAAAAGTCCTGCCGTAGTCACACTTCGGCTTCTAGTTTTTCATGGTAAACAGTAAATGATGCGCAGGTAATGAGAAATGCAGTAACTGAATGAAACAATGTAAAGAACTGACATGATGGGAAACCAAGGATATAACTCTGGATAGCAAATCGAGGTGTCTGTGATATACGTCTAGTCCTGGTCCAGGCTAAATCTTCTCCTCACACTGAGCATGCATACTCAGGTCGTCAGAGCGACACAATAGCAATACAATATATATAAAATCATGTGACAATTCTAACAGGGATAATAGATATGTATAACAGTAGATCAATAGCACTATGGGTATGAACATGCAGTAATCAATGCAGCGGAACAGTAAAAGCAATAGAATGATATGCCACGTATGTCAAACAGTAAGTAAGGTATATCAATGCCAGTATCCCTATCAGTCTCTAAGTCTCACTGTACAGGTCACTAAGCCTATCGTCAGTCTAAGTGTGAGAGTCAACCACTCGCGAGTGTCCTCCACCCAAGGGTAGAACCCAAGGGCAAGGGACCACGGGCCCAACATGTATATCACGGTAATAATCACGTACCCTGTAAAACTCCATATATCTCCCTAAATATATAAGCCGGCATGGGACTCCCGAGATTCTGTTGAACTCACACTCAAACTACCCCACACCCCGTGGTCTACATCAAACGCTAACCATAACCCTAAATACTAATCGGTCCGTGACAAGTCTGTGCGAGAACTGGAGGCAGGACCTCCCTCAAGCACGTCCCGACTAATACCTAAGATAAATGGCAGTGTCTGGTGCCTTATCTGTGACACACGTGCAAGAGCTTCCATAAGTGTGCATACCACTTATAGTCACACGTACACGCATCCCACAGACGTCGACAATGCAAAAGAATAATAAGGTTCACTAATTGTGTACAAGTATGTATCACTTTCACTTAATCACTTATACACGAACACTAACGTACTTGTCACAATCATCACTAATACCTAACACTGGGTAATGCACGTTATCACTAGGTTATCAATGCAATGACATGTGTATGATATGATGCGTAAACAGTATATACAGCATGATTAGGGTGTCATGAATCGGTAATCTACCATTTGCATAATTTATCATAAATCATACGGTTACAATTTAGTGAAACGATGAACAGATAGTAATTAGTATGTTCAGTTATCTATCCATCTAATTTAGTTTCATGCCAATCGGGTTTCAGGATCATTAATTATAGCCATTTCATTTTAAGCGTTCACGGCTGGAAATCCGGTTTCAGAATCGGAAGTCCGTTTCGCAACGCATTTTAATCCCAATTGGGATTTGATTTTAGCGACACTACAGTTGGATAAAATCTAGAGTTTTTAGTAAGGTATTCAACGCAACAGACGGATCTTCGATCGCGTCTGTACGTCAGAAGTTATACACTAATCAATACCAATATGTCAGTTCTGGTTCTGTTGGGACTGTTATGCGTCCCGATCTTTTAAATTGTAGATTATATAACAAATGATAACGAAATAGGATGGAACCACTCTTGTTGTCTAGATAACAGATTCCCCTATAATAAACAGTGGAGTTCCGCAACCTACGAGTTTAGGAAAAACTGCAGTACCCATTACGGAACAGCAAGCAACAACTGGAGTCGCTCTGGACTGCAGTCCAGAGTCGCACTCCGATCCAATTATCATCACGGTTTAAATACAGGAATGTCTGGAAAATGGTATAGGGTTAAAGTTCGTCGAGTCGGTTTCGATTTGAGCCCTCGAACACACCATTCTAGTATGTATATGATTTATGGTGAATTTAACGATTTTCAGATACAATAAAATTACAGTTTTACGATTAAACTTGGGGGTAATCGTTTTGGTCATTAGCAGTCATATTATCAAACAAAATTTGCACAAGATATTCATCACACCAAGGGCCAACAAGAACAATCTAGTTCCGTCAAGTTAGATAAGTAATTTCTTTGGGATCACACATCGAACGATTGCATCGTGTAATTTATCGAGGATGTTTAGTATAAAATTTATAAGATTATAGTTTGTAACAAATACTAATTAGCATGTAGCAAGTATAAAACTTGCTTGGACACGGTGAACTGATGGCGCGGCAGCTAAAGCAGTAGTGACACGTCCCGGGCACGGGGTAGCAACCACGCGACGAGTCTCGGCTAGACTTGGGCTTGGCTCGAGCTTGGGAATGAGCTGTTGCGGGCTCGGGCAATGTCGTGTGGTGGTAGTAGGTTGATAGAGGATGGAAAGACGGTGAGATTTGGAGAGAGAGAGAGTGCTAGAGAGAGAGAGAGAAATGAGAGAGAGAGAGTAGGCAGAGAGAGGGAGAGTGTAGACTGAAGGAGAGAGAGAGCTGAGAGTTAGAGAGAGAGAAAGAGGTTGTAGAGAAGTGAGAGGGTGTGCAGGGAAAAGAGAGAGAGTAGAGAAAGATAGAGAGAGTGAGATATTAGAGAGAGGGGGAGACAGAGAGAGAAATGAGAAAGAACAGAGAGAGAGAAACAGAGGAAGGAGAGAGAGAGGGAGTGATGCAGGGACATCGAGAGAGATACCAGTGAGTGGGGGAGAGATGCAGTGACGAGAGGGAAGAGGTGGCTCGTCGGCGTTGATGGGGTCGGCCGGTGGTGAGAGTGCAAGGGGGTTGGGTGTGCAGGGATTCTGTGGTGGGTTCAGGTGGGTTCGAGGGGAAAGGAGGACGAGGGAGCTCGGGTTAGGTTGTCGAAGGTGGAGGAGAGGGAGAGGAGAAGAGAGGTCGTGGTCGTCGGGCGTGTGACGTTGGGTGCTCGGTGACGGAGTCGCGCGGGTGAACTCGAGAGGTGCTGCGGTTGGTGAGGGAGTAGGAGTGATGAGAGTTGGAGAGATGGGGATGTGAATGCGATCGGTGAGGCGAGGGTTGTGCGTTGAGTGGACCGCGAGGGCGCGTCGTGGGGTAACGCTCGAAAGCGCGAGCGTCGGCGGAGGTGAGAAGCGCGGCGACGTGGTCGCGAAAGAAAACGTGCGCGGGAATTGAGGAGAAAATAGCCGTTGAGGAAGAAAGTTTATGGGGCCGGGTCGGGTCGTGAAGCGGCGCGGTGAGCCGAAGGAAAAAAATGGGCTGGGCCGTTCAAAAATAAAATGAATTTCTTTTTATGAACTGAGGGAAGAGTGGGCCTGGCCCAGAGATTTGAAAATAAGAATTAAACTAAATTAGGAGAAGGATTTGGGAGATGGGCCAAGGGAAATAAAAAATAGATAAGAAAAGGAAGGACCGGGCCAGAAAATACAAAAAGGAAGGGAAAATTTAATAAAGGATTTAAGGGAGTGAGCCAGAAGCGAGTAGGGCTAGAGAAAATATAAGGGAAAAATTTAGGAGAAAAGAGTGAGTGGGCTCGGGCTAAAATAAAGTAAAAGTAAAAGAATTATAATGGAATGGGAAAGAGAACGGACTAAAGTTTAACAATGAGTTTAATTTAAAAAAAGAATGGGCTGGGTTTGGGGTTGGATAAAAGAAAATGGGGTTTTAAAAAATAAGTTTATAAATAAACTAAATAAAATTTATAAATAGAATAAATAAAATTATAAATAAAATAAATAGAATTATAAAGTAACAAAATACAGATTTTGGGATAAAAGGGGCTGGGTATTACAGGGTAGAAACGTTATACCGAATGATCCGAGTCCTTCGGTCTTCAACCATCATCCCACGCTTGTTGCGGCTGCTCCGATCTTCTCGATCTTCAGTCTTGTCATCCAGGTGGCACCACGTCGACGGATCTTTAAACGGGCTCCCGCCTCTGAACCGAGACAACTCGATCGTCAAGTTTGCTAAAAGAGACGACCAAGATGAAGTAGAGAATGAGTAGAACACTTTGTCTCGTTACGTCCAAGGCTATGGACGAACGGTTAATGAAGTTGCCTTTTTGGATCGTGAGAAATGAGAAATGAGGCTATCTTAATTTCCATGAATCTAATACAATAATCTTTTCAAAACAACAACCATTAACCAACCTCAAGGGGGTGGCCGGCCACTTATAGAAGGGGGTGAGTGTAGGAGGAGAGAGTGTTGACCACAAGAAATGGTACTTATCATGTAAGAATGAGTCACCAAAACACATAGTATGAAAGCATTTAAAGCAAACCAATCACAATTAACCTAGTCACCTTATCATTAATTGCACCATTAATGACCTAATGACTCACAAGCCTTGTCACCATCTCTAGAACCTTCTAGAACACTGACTCACCTCATCAAGAAAAGATAAATCCGCATTTAACCGAATGTCAAAATACGGCTGATAGAAAACTGGAAACTGACAACTTCCAAAAGTGATCCTGAAATGAATTTCAGGATAACCCCGTATCAGTATAAATATACCCGCATTTGTATTACGACTGAATACAAATGCAACTGAGACAAAGATATTATATCTACACAGTATAATACTGGGTTCCGGCTTAAACTAAAGCCTACCAGTATTATCTGCCCGAAAAACGACACGTGCGAAAACGCACGTGCTTTTTCCGAACCTTGCCATATCACCATACGGCCTCTACAACGTTTCTCCTAAACTTGGGAAAGTGTCTGTGGGGGGACTCTAATGACTCATCAACACACTGGCACTAGGTATAACCCCTAGCACGTCAGAGGTACAAGCTGTACGTAACGGTTTGCCTATGTATTGATTGGAAGGGAAGCTGACGAGCGAACCCATCCATAAACCCTACTGAGCCTGACAGTGACAATGCATATACAGTCCGGTCCATTCGTCTAAAGAGTATCGCATATCGAGTCTAGGAGGTGGATAAAGTCAGACCCCTAATAACGCGATAAATCGTGTCGGCATGAAGCCCATCACCACCTGAGAAACTACTGATCCAAATCGGTAATTCTCCACTACCTCAGCCGAGGATTCCTAGTGATGGCCACCCGTGCACTGCGCGACATCAACCCCAATACCGGAAGAGACGAATCCCCAACGATCCGCTCACTTGCCTCCAATGTGGCTCGGGACTGTACCCAACTAAAACCTGTTTGCACAACTCCTTTGACCGTGATAGGGTGGTAATCTAAGCACAGTGGGAACTCACACGAGACAAATGAAGATCTCAGGTCGATGAACTAACATGTACACATGTCACCAGGGAATTGCTATCTGACGATATGTATACTACCAACTAGCAGATTCCCGACGAGTCCTGTCCGGTGTACTCATAACCTAATGAGCACCTGTATACATTTTAGGTGATCCAACTAACACCAGTGGCTTGTGAGACCGGCCACGGCCCCTCGTCGGGGTCTCGACTGTATACACTAGTCTACTCTGGAGTATCGAAACCCTGTCTCGAAACTCCCACGACTAGGGACACTTTTAAGAATATGCTTACAGACCCCAGCTTCCACGTATATGATCACCATCATACTGCTGGCTGTCAAGCAGAATCCTATGGGCTCTATCAATCATGCAATAGCGAACTAAAGCATGTATACGATGATAAAGACAAACCAGATAGCATACTATCATCTCGAGTAAAACTGTCATATCGGTATATGTCCCGCCTCAATCATTGCAATCACGTACCTGTGATCCAATAATTGACTTTGAGGGCACTATCTCCAACAGCATCTTCAGGCGTTCGACGGGAGTTGAAGTAGTCTATGAAGACTTCTCTCCAATCTTCAGCCTTTTCTTGGTCCTTTATTTGCATAGCCATTTGCTCGGTTGCTTCCTTTTCCTCAGATGATTCCGGAGATATTTCTACCGGTGTGAGTACCCGACGGCTTTGTACCTCGATTTTGACGTCATCGAGATTTTTCATCAGCCAGTTCTTTAGCGAGCTTGGCTAACGCGTCCGCCTTGCTATTTTCCGCATGCGGTATGCTTTCCAGCATGTAGTAGGGAATTTGGGTCAATAGTTGCTGCACCTTTTCGCCGTACTTCACCAACTCTTGTTTGCACGTTTGGTAGTTGCCGTTTACTTGACTAACGACCAGTTGAGAATCTCCGTATATGAGAAGGCTTTCAATTCCCATGTCAATAGCGATCTCGAGGCCTGCTATCAAAGCTTCATATTCGGCTTCATTGTTCGTCATCGGCTCTGTTAAGGAGAAAGCAAAACACATTATTCCTCCTTGTGGAGTTACAAAGATGAGGCCTACCCCCGATTTGATTAAAGGGGTGTTTTGTTTGCGCTTTTTAGTGGAAGACGCTCCATCGAGATAAAGCTCCCATCGGGTACCACTACCGTCGATTGCATCAAACGCATGTTCGTCTGGCGGCTCATAATTCAGAGGAGAATCAGCGGGTATCGGATGCTCGGCGAGGAAATCAGCGATGGCCTGGCCTTTCACCGTCTTAAGAGGCTGATAAGTTATCGAAAACTCCATTAAGAGCACGGCCCATTTAGCGAGCCTCCCCGTCAGTATGGCCTTTGACATTAAATATTTAAGGGGGTCCACCTTCGAAATAAGACGGACTTCATACGCCAATGCATAGTGCCTGAGTTTTGTTATCGCAAAGATCAACGCCGGGCAGTGTTTTTCAATGGGGGAATAGTTGCCTTCTGCCCCCAGTAGAACCCAACTCAAGTAATAGAGAGCTCTTTCTTTCCCTTGGTCGTTCTCTTGTACCCATAATGCACCTAAGGAACCTTCGAGGGCAGTTGTATAAAGAATAAGAGGTTTTCCCTTAACTGGAGCAGCTAACACCGGCGGGTTCTGCAGGTACTGCTTGATCTCGTCCAGTGCGCCTTGGAATTTGTGATCCCAGACGAACGGGGTTCCCTTCTTCATCAGGTGACTGTAAGGGCGGCACTTGCCTGAAAGATTGTCTATAAATTGCCGGATGTACGCGAGCTTCCCTCGGAGAGACCGCAATTGTTTGAGAGTCCTTGGCTGTGGCATTTCCATAATCGCCTTGATCTTCAACAGATCTATCTCGATACCCCGGTGCCGGACAATGAACCCTAGGAACTTGCCTGAGGATACCCCGAACGCGCATTTGAGGGGGTTCATCTTCAAGTTGTATTGCCGAAGGCATTGAAATACGGTCTTCAGATGCTCTAAATGCTCCTCGTACGATTTGCTTTTCACCACGAGATCGTCGATATAACATTCGACGATTTCATGTATGAGGTCATCGAAGATCTTCGTCATGGCCCTCTGATAGGTGGCACCGGCATTCTTTAAACCGAAAGGCATAACTTTGTAGCAAAATATACTCAGAGGAGTCCGGAAAGCGGTGTGCTTTTGGTCTTCGGGGTGCATCTTTATCTGATTGTATCCTAATGAGGCGTCCATGAAAAAGAAAACCTCGTGAGTGGACGTGTAATCTATCATCAGCTTGGTGACCGGTACTGGGAAATCGTCTTTCGGGCAAGCTTTATTGAGATCCCGGAAGTCCACGCATATGCGCACTGTCCCATTTTTCTTCATCACTGGGACGATGTTAGCGATCCAATCGGGATATTGAACTTCTTGGATAAACCCAGAGTCGATCAGCTTCTTGACTTCGGCGTTGATACTCGTCTCAAGCTCGAGCCGCATTCTTTTCGGCGCTTGTTTAACTGGCTTGATGTCCAGGGATATTGCCAATTTATGGACAGCTATTTCTGGATCTAGTCCTGGCATTTCGGAATAGTTCCATCCGAAGCAATCTCTATGCTGCATAAGCACGTCTTTTAATGCAGCCACCCTTTCTTCAGATAGAAATTCGCTGACAAATGTCGGTCGCGGGTCGTTTGCTGTCCCCAACTCAATCTTCTTGAGGTTATCTGCAGTAGTATGTATGCCATCTTCCAGCTCTTTCGGCGCTGGTGGAAATTCTGAGATTACCTCGTCGTCATTGTTTTCGAAGCACCAAGGGAGGCCATTCGTATTCTCGGGCTCTTCTTCTCTATTCTTTCTCCAAGTGCGTCTTCGGGATTTGCCTTAGACGATGGATTAGTGAGTGGCGCTGCCTGAGCAAGCATCTCCTGCAGCTTTTCACGTTTCATTTGAACTTTTGTTAAGGACCGAGTTTGAGGTCGGTGACTAGTAGAAGCTCGAAATTCGTCTTTGGAATTTACCACATAGACTACGTGAACTATCATGCCCCCAGGCTTAGGGTGTTTAGAGTTTTTGGCCTTTGGAGTTTGCTTCGGGCACTTGAGCCTTATTGGGCCTCCTTTTTGTGAAAAGCCGCTTTGGTTTTGAGAGGAACCGCTGTATTTGGATCCATCTTGGGGTGAGTCCCCTTCACCTACTTCCACACCTTATATATAGATGAGGAAAGTTGTCTCAGGAAGCGAACTAGTTTCTGCTCTCGTGGGATCCCCATGGGCTGTGGAGACTTCTTCAGTATTGCGGTAGGAGAACTTTGTCTGACCCTTCACAACAATTTAAAGCCGTTCCCAGTTGGAACAACAATATTCACCACTGGGGTTGAAACAGGACCATGCGGAGAACTGCCCCCAGCTCATTTTGTATGACGTTGATATCGGCGTTGGTCATTTCTTACAGCCGGGATTTGATTAGCTTCAGTATTTTACTGAGCCTGCCCCTTGTTTCCTTTGAGAGCTTGAATATTCTGCCCCCTGCGTCGTCCTTGGTTCTTGGCATAGGCCAGTTGTTTGAGGACTGATTCCGTCGGCGAAGCTGCTGCTTGAGGAGCCTGCCTGTGGAAGACAGACTTCCTCTGGGATTCCTCCATCGGCGTTGAGGCACCGAGGGTGGGAGGTGGGAGAACTGATCCAAAGAGAAGCTCGTTGATTTCTTGAAGAGCCGTATTGCAGAGATTTGATGCTGCAAGTGGCCCATTCTTGACTCCACCAGATGTGACAGATCCTGAGTTGCTAGGATAGGACCAAACGCCATTCTTCATAGAGACGAAATGCCGGCTTCAATATCCACTCCCCTAAGGGTGACCAAAAACATACACACCGCGATTATCTGATCACGGGAAAAACACGACACATGAAGTGTGGAGTGGAAAGAGGAAAAGGTCCCACCGGGCGTGCTAGAATTTGTTTCCCTTCGAAAGACGGCACGACAGACGTCTTGCCTGAAATTCGGGGCAGATGCTAATTGGTGCTATCCGTCTACCTCTTCGAAAATTCCAAGTTGATTTATGACACCATGTATCAAAAGTTTAAACGGATGCGTCCGATGTAGCAGACTTCGTCAGATTCCACCTCGCTTAAGGGGTTTTTGATTGTGGGGACGCTCTTCCCTGCAGGCGCATGCCCCTGCAGTTAATTACGCTACCGCATTACGGTAACAACTTTCTCCTTCTCCAGATGATCGCTTCGTGTCGTGTGTGTTTGTTTTGTGTTTGGTTGCCCGTGGATTGTATACGGAGACTGAGTTACGTCGTCGCCCGTAGGGCGTGGACTAGTCCAAATCCGTATTATCTTAGATTTGGGTTTGGGGGTTTGGTTTTAAGAATACGTTAGCCTCATTTGAGACTAAGATCGATTTAAACATTTGTTAAGGATACGTTAGTCTAGTTTTAGACTAAGATCAACTTAACGGGATCGTTTAGATCCAACAAGAGAGCAATTAAGGGGGGGCCTGTTGTTTAGTTTAGTGACATTACGGTCAATAGGTAGTTTAAGGACATTGCGGTCCAATGTTAGTTTTAAGACGTTGCGGTCAAGGTTAAGGACATCATAGTCCGTGGATTTAAGGACTCTACAGTCCGGCGTTAGTTTTAAGACATCACGGTCAAGGTTAATGACATCATAGTCCGTTGTTAGTTTTAAGACATCCCGGTCAAGGTTAAGGACATCATAGTCCGTGGATTTTAAGGACTCCACAGTCCGGCATTAGTTTTAAGACATCATGGTCAAGGTTAAGGACATCATAGTCCATGAGTTTAAGGACCCCACAGTCCGTATCAATGTGTGGCCATCGGGACCCTTCACCTCTTTGAAGACGTTGAGGAATTACAACGCCAAGTATCAAAGGAGTGAAGAGATGTACCCTTGAACCAAGGTAGATTAAGTAATCTTTGGCTCAATTTGGAACTAAGACCAATTAATTATATTATAAGCCCATTAGCCTAGTTAAGTTTGAATTAAGGACTTATGGCTAGCTTGGGCTAAGTCCAATCATGTTTAGAATATCAGCGCTCTGTTGGTTCATTGAAGGAGAGGCTTTGCCTCTAGAAACTTAGCTAATTGGGCTAAAGCTAGTGTTAAATACTAAAGACCAATAGTGTTGAACACTGGGAATAAGATTAGCAAGTTAGTGTTAAACACTAAAAGATAATCAATGTTAAACACTAGCAACAGGGCTTTCAAATTAGTATTAAACACTAAAGCAAATCAGTGTTAAACACTGGAAACAGAGATTTAAAATTAGTGTTAAACAGTAAAGCAAATCAGTATTAAACACTGGAAACAGAGATTTCAAATTAGTGTTAAACACTAAGAAAATCAGTGTTAAACACTGGGAACAAAGTCTTCAAATTAGTGTTAAACACTAAGGAGAGAGGGGTCACGTGTGGACACGTGAGAGCGCCATGATTCCCCTTATTTTATTCTGCCAAAAGTATTGAATACTTTCTATAATTGCTCTTAGAGCATCACGTGCTGTCACGTGATGGGAATGTGGGTTTTTAACTGTTAAAGGTTTTGCCAAGGGGTCACGTGGTAGCACGTGAGGGCGCCCATAGCTTCTGTTTGCTTTTTCTTTGTATCCTTCAGGGGTCACGTGGGGCACGTGAGGCGTTGCCTTAAAGTTCTTTTCTGTGGATCTTTACAGGGGTCACGTGGTAGCACGTGACTCTGGTTCTTTGCATATTTTAAAGATCTGTTCATCTTTTAAGAATTAAATTTTTCATAGGGTTAAACCCTAGTAATAAACTTTAGAGAAATTAAATTCCTATTTTCTTCTGACGAATTATATTCTTAGATAGGGTTAAACCCTAATTTCTTTTCTGTAGGAATTAAATTCCCCATATATGTAAAGAATTAAATTCTTGCATAGGGTGAAACCCTAATTTCTTTTTTAAGGGAATTAAATTCCTGTAAGTTTGAGAGAATTAAGTTCTCAATTAGGGTTAAACCCTAGTTCTGTCCACTCTGAAGGAATTAAATTCCTAGGGTTAAACCCTAATTTTATCTCAAAGGAATTAAATTCATATAATTCTGTGAGAATTAAATTCTCAAAACTCAATTCCTCCTCTATGTTTTAGATCTGCATGGCAGGATCTCAACCTAATGAGAATTAAATTCTCAATTCATGGAGAGATGTGGACTTTGCAGATCCTCAACCAGAGAAAAAACTAAGTTCTTTTCTTTATATAAGAGTTAAACTCTTTTGAGAATTAAATTCTCTTTTTGATGCCACTCTTTTCTTACCTAGGGTTTTTCTTTTGCAGAGAATCAAATTCTTCCTTCTGAATTTTCAAGATTCCAAGGCTCTATATCTCTCTCTGTCTCTTTCTCCCTTCTCCTTTTTTTAACTCTCTCCCTTGGCACCTATTTATAGGAGAAGGAAAAGAATCAATCTGTTTAGTGAATCTTTCATTGAAAATTTTGATTTGTTTTTTGAGAGATTTGATTTATTTTCATCATTGATCCGGGCCTTTAAATTATTAGGTGAATTTTATTCACCATTGGATTTTAAATCCAAAGATATCTCTTTGTTATTTCGGTGAGATTTAAGGGGAAATCTTTCCATGTCCAAGATTTTTCCATAAATTGGTAATATTTAATCACTTTCAGATTCTTGATCCAACGGTTTCGGATAATTCTTCTCTATTTTAGAAAGATTTGAAAGATCTTTTCTCAGAATTTAATTCTGTTAAAGAATAAGGCTTTTAAAGCTGGTCACGTATGGCCACGTGACCCCTGGTCACGTGTGGCCACGTGACCCCTGGTCACGTGTGAGCATGTGACCTCTGGAATGGGCTTCTCTTCTTCTGCGCTCTGTTCTCTGGCCGCTGCTTAACCATCACGTGCCAACACGTGACCACTGGTCACGTGTGAGCACGTGATGCCTCCTCTGATGCTTTTTCCTGATTTTTAATCAGGGAACATTCTAATATGTTTGTTAATGATTACTAAACAATCTATTAAAAATTTGTAGGTTTATTATTAAGAAAAAAAATAGGTTTTTTAAGAAAAGAGAATCGGAAGCCGGAATAACTCCGCTTCTTACGAGTTTTGAAAAGAAGAAGTTTTAGAGTAGCAAAAGAGGAGGGGAGAGGGGACTTATAGATTGTAAAACAAGTGTAGAGAGAGGGGAAGCTATCGGAATCGCCGGAGAGTCGTTTTATCGCCGAAATGTTCCCGAAACGTCGCCGGAATTTCGACCTTTGCTAACTCCACTTGTACTACTTAGGACTTGGAAATTTTTAGAGAGTTTTTGTAATGGAATTCTGAATGAGGAGTGAAATGTAGTGTGGTATTTATAGGAAAAATTAAGGTTTAGGGTGATGAAGAATAGAATTAAAATGTGTGAGTAAACAAACAACATGAGGTAGTGGGGTAGGCGAAAGAGTTCTAGGGTGAAATTTTGGGAGCATTTGGTACGGTTTGGACCGATGGTGCCGGCCCAAAACAAGATCTCGCCGGTCATCTTGGAGGGGTAGGGTCTCGGATTGGGGCCACGTGTCCTAGGCTGTTCAAATAGCATTTTCGATATGTTTGTTTTTGTTGTGACTTTTCATTTTACGTGCAGTGTACGTGCAAACCTTTGAGGTTCTAAAAGTTTGAAAGAAAAATCAATAAAAATAATATGTGGCTGAGAGGATTTGAACACAGGGGCTACATCATAGCAGTGCAAGACTTTACTAATGAGTTACAAGTGATTTCTTGTTGTTCAAAAGAAAATTAAATTTATAACTTGTGCTCAAGCCTAGGTACTCCTTTCTGTATTTTTTTAAAAAATTCTATACAGAAAGTTTATGGTTGTTACATATGTTGACGCGCATGTATGTTCGACAACTAACAAAATATAATGATTTTTAAAGATTTTTGTTAAGATAATAATATTTTGAACACATGTAACTATTATTCTTATAATTTTTAGATGATTCTAGCAATTATCAATAAACCTTTAAGATATAAAAAAAGATTTTTAAGAGGGGTTATGTATTAGCTCACCAATTTCAAGAAGGATGCCTTTTTTTCTCCTTTGTTTTATCTTTTCAGTGAGTCATAAGAGGAAGAGGAAGACGGGCTAGTATCTCTAAAATTAAGAAATGCGTGTAGAAATTTTCGAAATTTTTAGATTCTTTCGTTTAAACATTAAGAAGATGCTGCATGCTCTTCTTGAGTTCTCATGATCATAGTAAAGATATACTCCCAACTTATGGAAACGTTTAAGAAAAAATTAACAATGCGTAATCGTACGAGCATGGTAGAATTTTTCATAGACCACTGGGTTGATGATTTGATAAAGAGATGGAATAGATAATGCATGATATATTTGGCGTTTTCACTCTTGGCTATATTTGTGCTTCAGCGTCGAACATAATTATATATAGCAAATTTACCATCTCTTTCCCTTCTTTTATACATTTTCATAGTCTATGAAAACTTGGAGGATATCAGTTAGTCATCTAAGACTTCGACAAGGCTCTCTCTTGTCATATTTTTATGAACTAGGAATTTGAAATTTATTTGAAAATGATTGACATCACGTCTATAGCCGGACATAAAACTTTGGCGGTTATTACATAAGGTTTGCTTCATGGTCGATCCCATTTTGATAGCAAAATAGGATTAGATGATGATCACGATGAAGGAATAGAAAATGCAATTCCCAAATTCATGTTTTCTTGCTCTACATCTTTAGTCAACCACCAATCTAATAGCATACGCAGGTGAAAGCCCATCATGTTGGTAGGCTAAGTGCTTTTATTAATAGCATTTTTTTCTAACATAGAGGAGTCTCCCCCCATCCACCCACGCACCCAACACTTGCAATAACCAATGTAGGACCCACAAGCTTTTAAGATAAATGGAGATTCTGAGATCTATGTAACAAGTGATACAATAAGCTAAACGCAAATTAGCATAGCTAATCAGATCCATTGAAACTGTTGAGTGTGATAAATTATTCTGTATGTCAGATGCAATGCATTAAGAATTGCATCCGGACATAAAAAATGAATATAAAATATTCGGATTGCCTTCAAGTATCTTTGTGGTGTAGTTTTGTGTTGTATTTCTTTCTCTTTTATGGATTTATGTTTAGATAACGAAAAGAAAATATCCAAGAACTGTAGAAGTATTGATGTTCCAAAAACTTTCCATAATGCAACTCATATGAGCTATGTTACAGTAAGAGACCGTTTGGTTGCTAGGAATGAAGTCGTATGCAATATTTATTTTCGGGGAAAATCTTTGTCTTTCCATGTTAGGTTAGCAACATTGAGCAGAGCATATGAGGATTAGATTGCAAAAAGTAACAAATTCTTGCAACGATGTTGCAACTATAAAGAGTGTGATCATGACAACTTCCCCCAATCCTCATATGTAAATTTACAACAAATGTTATAGCTGTTCTTATCATGTGTCAATCATGTTGGGATTTAGTGCTAAGGTCGCAACACTTGCAAACCGTGGCGGAATGATTAACAATAATTATCAAGAACATAGTACCAAAAACCAATCCCAAAATCATTCAAATTCTAGCCGCTGTCAAAAACTAGTAAGCATAGAATAAAGTTTAGGGGACTACAACTTTTGTAACGTGTCCACCCAATCGTGGAAGACCCTAGTTAGACTTCATCGCCGTAGGAACGAGTTTGCAAACGGATCCCCTCGCCGAAGATGATTCCCATCGAGGAAAGCCTCAACTTAATCTTCAATTTTACCAAATGAATGCATCTTGTGAAGTAACTTGATTTCAAACTATATTAGGATTTGAGATGAATAGATGTAGCAAACTCACTCTCATTTTCTCTCTTATTTTCTTCTTTTTCTCATACTAGAAAATCAGGGGGGGGGGAGAGCATGAAGGAATGAAGGGATTAGATCAAAGAGGAGAGAGCAACCATGCAAGAATGGTGCAACAATTTCCAATTAAACAATTGTGCTCATGCCTCTCTACACTCTTCTTATTTCTTTCTTTATTTAAAAAAGAAACGACACATTTCTTAATTAATAAAGAAAGAAATGAGATGTCCCTTTTAGATTGTTCGGCATGATTAATTGCATTTTACTATCATTTATTTCTTATCATTTTATCAATAAACAGTGTTATTTAATCTGTGTCTTCTCATTAATACATGTTACAGGTATACAGGCAAAAACACAGAAAATAATGCACAGCATGCACGGATTACAACAGAATTAAGTCGATATTGCAACCGAGATGGAAAACCAATCAAGTCTAAGGTATTTTGCAATAATGTCATGTGTGTGTACACAAATATCCTAAATGGCCCAACATGATACAAGTTTGTGCAAGTGTGAACACAAGTTGGGACAGCCATGATTCACAAGTGGTTGCAAGTGGACATGGCTCATCATGAGCTGTGCAAGTGGATAATCTAATAAAGTGATGATTTGAAGTGTGAACACTTGCTCACTTATCCGCTTGCTTTCTGTTCATTAACTTCAAAGAAAAACGAGTGAGATATAAAATAAATAAATTATCCCAGAGAGATGCTTGTGAGCACAAAAGACTACAGAAGCAAGAGGGGGGCCCACTTCCTCTTCATGGCCGCTACTTTTCCCTTCCAGGCCGATTCTGGCGGCCCACTTTGACCCCCTGACCTCGTGCTCTTTTGGTGGTCCCACATCAGTCATCTCAAGCCACTTCTATCATTTGCTTTGTCTGGAAAAACTTCTATAAATAGCAGGTTACAGAGGAAACTAGGGGTTGGATTTTTGAGTGGAAAAACAGATTGTAATGATTTCCTACTTCTTCTTCTTCCCCTTGCAAGCTCTCATTTGAGAGCTTGAAAAGTGGAGGTTGAAGTTGTAAGCTGTCATGTACTCAAGTTCTTCCATTTATGAATAAAACTTGCACTCTTTTGCTTTATTTTCTCTGCTCTTTCTTTACTTGTTCTTATGTTTTATGTTTCGTTCTCTTGTGTTTTCTTTTTCCTTTTTTGTAAATGATAATTGAGTAATTTGTTTATAGTTGTGGTGATGGTGAGAATGGAGAAAAATGGCTTAGCCTTCCTCCTTCTCTTGTGAATGTTTAATGTGCTCAAAACTTGATTGTAACTTGAAGATTGTTTTATGGATATGTTTGATATGATATTTTGATTCTGATGATTACTTGTAACCTTTATCATATACCTTATTCTCTCATCATCACCATTTTGCAATGTTAAAGTTAAAATAAAATTAGTGTTAAACTTTCTAAGTGTTTAGATAGGGTATTTTGCTTGATGTTGGTTGACACACTTCATTTAGCGTATATCATATACTATCACCCCACACTTAGCAAGTTTAATGCTAACACTTTGTTTCTCATGTGCTAATTGGTTTGTTTCTTGATGTTGTATGCCTTGTGATTTTTAATGACTTACTTCAATACGACATGCTTGGACATACAAAACAGTTGGTGAGAAACAATACGGATTCGTTTCATTCCTCGAGTATGAGTTCGTCCTCTTGATTGTTTGTGCTTCGCAAACTTCTTGAAAAGCCATGTTTCATATCGAATTTAACAAGAGAATGGAACATTCATGATCAAGAGAGCGTCGAAGAATTCACCACAATTCAACCATCCGAAGCGGAGCCACGGCCGCCTTTCTTTTCTTATACTTTGTTTTTATATTTTTGTGACACAAACCAAACTCAAACTCATTCTTTTCTTTTTGAACTTGCGATAAAAACTCTTAATCACTAATTCTCTGTGGATCGACTCATATTTGCCGGCTAGCTAAAATAAGCCGTGTACTTGTGGTTTATAAATCTTTAAAACAAGACCGAGCTCACTTGTGCTAAATTTCTAAAAACCTTTTCTTTCACATCCACAAGAGCGCGCGCGTGAAGTCCCAATAAGTTTTTGGCGGCGTTGCCGGGGATGCGGTAGTTATTAGGGGTTGTTATTTCAGATTCATTTGTATATACAAAACTAATTTTAACAAAAAAAATTTAAAAATAACAAAACAAAAATCTAAATTTCTAACATTTTGTTCTCTATTCTTTCAATCTGCTGTCATTCTGAGTTTTTTTGGAAAATTTAAAGTCTGAAAATGGGACACTGGGAGAATATAGAGCACACAATTAAAAGTTGGAATCCAAATTTTTACCTTTGGCCGCCGGTTTATTCATTTTAGCTGTCACGCCCCGCTTCCCAGTGTATGGAGAGTAGACGTGACGGGACGCGACGTATTTATTCAGAAGTAAACACGTTAAGCGTAAATAAACAATATAAATAAATGCATAAGAACGACAAGAGATGTAATATAAACATCAACTTTTATTAATAACCATTCTTTACATTACAACTGATTTGAAAAGAAAAGTATAAAGATGTAAGCAATGCCTAAACAGTAGCATATGGACTGAAAAGTAAATAAGTAAAATAAGCTAGTAGTCGTGCTGCTCGGGTATCTGCTCCAAGTACTCCTGGCTGGGCTTGGTCTCTTGAGAGTCGGGTCCCCCTGACGAACATTCTAAAGAAAAAAGAGACAGGAATGTCGTCAGTAAACTAGCGCTCGGTAAATCCAAAAAGTAAGAGTAGAATAGAATAGAGTAGGACAGGTAGAGAGTATATTACTGGTAATTGTACAGATTTATGTTTGTTATAGTAACGTAGTTGTTTGTAACTTGGTACAGAATGTATCAGTGTATACGAGAGGAGTCCAACTATCCCGTGGACTATGAGAACAGGAAAGTGCAGGGCCTCGTAAAAACCTACAGGACGACGACACGGATGTTCAGGTAGGTGTCTTTTAGTGTCCATCATCGTGCCACTTTTAATACAGTCCGTACCAATCATTCCGATAAAACCCCGTAATGTATATTGTATTGATTTATAGCTAACAGACTTGCCGATACCATTGATACAAGTTGTTCATGTAAATAGGTTCAGGATGTAAACAAGTAGTCATGTAGTCAAGTTAAGTCATAGTCATGGTTCGGTCAAGTCAAGTCAAGTCATATTTGCATGTTGAAATTGTTCTGGTATTCAGGTTCAGATTCAAATATACATGTTGGATTCATGTTAGATTTGGATTCTGGTTGGTGTTCCCCGCCGAAAGACGCGCAAGACATGGGCGTCTTGCCTGAGATTCGGGGCAGATGCTAATTGGTGCTATCCGTCCACTTCTCCGAAGATGCCAAGTTGATTTATGGCACCATGTATCGAAGGTTTAAACGGATGCGGCCGATGTAGCAGACTTCGTCAGATTCCCCCTCGTTTGAGGGGGTTTTGATTATGGGGACGCTCTTCCCTGCAGGCGCAAGCCCCTGCAGTTAATTACGCTACCGCATCGCGGTAACAACTTTCTCATTCTCCGGATGGTCACTTTGTGTCGTGGGTGTTTGTTTTGTTTGTGGTTGCCCGTGCATTGTATACGGAGACTAATTTATGTCGTCGCCCGTAGGACGTGGATTAGTCCAAATCCGTATTTTCTTAGATTTGGGTTTGGGGTTTTGGTTTGAGGATACGTTAGCCATATTTGAGGCTAAGATCAACTCAAACGTTTGTTAAGGATACGTTAGTCTAATTTGAGACTAAGATCAACTTAACGGGATTGTTTAGATCCGACAAAAGAGAATTTAGGCTCTATTGTTCCAGTTTAGGGACATAGTGGTCCGTTGAATGTATGACCGTCGGGACCCATCATCTCTCTGACGACGTTGAAGGATTACAACGACAAATGTCAGAGGAGTTCAGAGATGTACCCTTGAGCCAAAGTTGGTTGGGAGATCTATAGTCCAATTTAGGACTAAAGTCTGTTTGAAGGTTTTGGTTTAAGAATACGTTAGCCATATTTGAGGCTAAGATCAACTTAAACGTTTGTTAAGGATACGTTAGTCTGATTTGAGACTAAGATCAACTTAACGGGATCGTTTAGATCCGACAAAAGAGCATTTGGGCTCTATTGTTCCAGTTTAGGGACATGGTGGTCCATTACCAGTTTAAGGACATGGTGGTCCATTGCCAGTTTAGGGACATGGTGGTCCAATACCAGTTTAAGGATATGGTGGTCCATAAAATGTATGGCTGTCGGGACCCGTCACCTCTCTGAAGATGTTGAAGGATTACAATGACAAATATCAGAGGAGTTCAGAGATGCACCCTTGACCAATGAGTTGTTTGAAAGAGCAGATGTGCTCAGTTTCAAGATGATTTGAGGACTTATGGCCAGTTTGGACTAAGTCCAATTATGTTTGAAATATTGGCCCTTTGGGCCATTAGCCATTTATCTAGGTTCAGCCCATCATCATTCAGCAGTGCTAAACAGAGGTTTGGGGGCTCTGACAACATTTTGTCTTTGATTTCCTTAATTTTGAAACTCATTTGGAGGAGGGACTTTTGCCTCTGGAGAACTAGCCAATTTGGCTAAAAATAGTGTTAAACACTAGAGAACAACGGTGTTAAATGCTGGAGGTAGAACTCTCAAATTAGTGTTAAACACTAAAAGATAATCAGTGTTAAACACTGGAAATATAATCTTCGATTTAGTGTTAAACACTAGAAACAATCAGTGTTAAACACTGGAAATATAATCCCCAAATTAGTGTTAAACACTAAAGACAGAGGGGTCACGTGTGGACACGTGAGAGCGCCCAAAGGGGGGACCAGATCCCTTTTCTTCGTTCTGCAATTAAGTGTTAAACGCCTTTCATTTCCTGGCCATCACGTGTGGGCACGTGATAGGCATCCATCCATTGGATATTAAAGGGATTTGTTAGGGGTCACATGGGGGCACGTGAGGGCGTCCTAAATGTGGAGCCAGATCTCCTTTTGTTTTATCCTCAAATCTGCGAATAAGTGTTAAACACTTTTATTTTTATTTTAGAGTATCACGTGTTGGCACGTGATGGGGATCTGTGCGCCAATTGTTAAAGCATTTGCTGAGGGGTCACGTGATAACACGTGAGAGCGCCCAAAGCTTTCATTTCCTTTGCTTTTTCTTTCTGCGTTTTGGGAGTCACGTGGGAGCACATGAGGCATTGCCTCAAAGCTTCTTTTCTTCAGGGATCTTTTCAAGGGTCACGTGGGGGCACGTGACCCTAGTTCTTTTCATGAACAGAGATCTTTTAAGAATTGAATTCTCTATAGGGTTAAACCCTAATTATGATTTTGGAGGAATTAAATTCCTATTGTGAAAGAATTAAATTCTTATTTAGGAGAAAACCCTGATTTCTTTTTAAAGGAATTAAATTCCCAGATATGTAAAAGAATTAAATTCTTGATTAGGGTTAAACTCTAGTTTTGTTTTAGGAGAATTAAATTCTCAAAACTCAATTCCCCTTCTAAGTTTAGGATCTGCATGGCAGGATCTCAACCCGATGAGAATTAAATTCTCAACTTATGGGGAGATGTGCTTCTGCAGATCTTCAACCAAAAGAAGAACTAAGTTCATTTTTGTATAAGAGTTAAACTCTTGGATTTTGAGAATTAAATTCTCTGTTTGAAGTTTTGATTCTCTTTCTTTTCTCACCTAGGGTTTTCTTTGTTGAGAATTAAATTCTCCTTTCTTTTCTTCCCTCTTGAGAATTAAATTCTCCTCTCTCTGTTTTTCTCTCCAAAAGGTCCTCCCTTCTCTTCTTTTCTTGGCTCCTATTTATAGGAGAAAGAAAAGAATCAATTTATTTTGTGAATCTTTCATTGAAAGATTTTAATTGATTTCATAATTAATATGATCCTTTAGATCATTCAGTGAATTTTATTCACCGTTGGATTTTAGATCCAAAGATATTCTGTTTGTTATTTCTGGAGAGATAGGGGAAATCTTTCCTTGTATCAAATCTTTCCATAAATTGGTGATTTTTAATCACCCTTGGATCTTTAATCCAACGGTCCCCATAATCCTTTTCCATTTGGAAAGATTTAGAGAAATTTAGAATTTTAATTCTATTTGGAAAGATTTAGAGAAATTTAGAATTTTAATTCTATTAAACTGTAAGGCTTTCAAAACTTGTCACGTGCTGGCACGTTACCCTTGGTCTCAGCGTTTATTTATGCTTCAGTTTTAACCATCACGTGTCAACACGTGACCATTGGTCACGTGTGAGCACGTGATACCTTATTAAGGTAACTTCTGATTTTTAATCAAGGAACAGATTTTATAATTTAATTCTATTCATTATTTTAGAGGCCTTAAGAGTCCATCACGTGTCTGCACGTGACCCATGGTCACGTGTGAGCACGTGATGCCCCATTGGGTTCTTTTCCGAGTTTTTATTATATCTTTTAACTCCTCCAGCGGGTTCTTAAAGGTCCATCACGTGTGGACACGTGATGCCTCATAACTTTTGATCCCGGATGAATTATGAGACCCATAATATATCAAATCGAAGGGTTTTTCGAGATGCTTCCAATATCATCAGAATTTAACAGTTCCTCTTTTGGTAGTTTATCAAAATACATGCCGGAAGATACTGGTTCGCATTTCCTTAAGCATATCGCTGCCATTTGATACCTTGGACACTTTTGCGCAGAAATTTTTGGCGGGAACAAATGCCCCCCACTACTTTGCCCATGTAAGTATGTACGTGGGTGAAGTAGTGCAAATTTATGAGTAGCCATGGAATTGAGGGCTTAGGAGACAAGTTTAGGGTCCTTGTAGCCTAAGACTTTTCAACTTTATGAGCCGTGAGGGTCTCACAAAGATTTTTCTCCCTACGGATCGAGAGGATCTCATAGGTGTATTTTCTCCTTAGGGGTCGTGAGGACTCCTAAGTGTGTTTTCTCTTATAAGTTGTAAGGATATTATAAGAGAATTTTCCCTTTTATGAGTCGAGAGGACCCGTAAGCGGTTGTTTCCCTCCTTGTCGAGATTCGACTTTGGAGAGTGTGGCCCGTGGATAGTATGCAAGAGATCATTTTGGATCGACTTGCAGGGCCCCAGTGCTTAGGAAACAGGTTTTTTAATCCCCGCTGCCTAAGGCTTTTTCTCACGAGTCGAGACGAATCGAGCATTTCTCGCAAAGACACTAATTTCCTCACGAGTCGAGACGAATAGAGCATTTCTCGCAAGAATATCCTAACGTCACAGTTAACCTCTGCTCTTTACGATAAAGGTCCGTTAGGGTCTGTGGTACTAGGGTTTTGCCTGTCGTACCGTCGCGTTGGCTGATGTATCCCTCGATAGGCAATCTTGCTGTTCGAGTAGCCTTGCGACATGTCGTGTCTCTGATCCCTTCGGGGGCTGGACAAGACGTCTTCAAGCAATCCTCCTAGGCAGTTTGACCGTCGGAAGAGTAAGCGTTAGGTATTTTGCCATGCCGCTTTTTACTTGAGGTTAGGCTCATTTTGGAGAGCCCGGATGAGTCATAACCACTCCGCGCTGGTGTGGGATGATCTCCAATAGTCTTTCAGGCTTTATATGATTTGCCCTTAAGACCCTGAAGCTAGGAATTTGGCCTTTGCTTAGTTTGCCGGCATTGCGTCCTCTGTATCGAGATGAATGTCGTGGTTGTCTCTAGGTTGCTGGTGAACCGTCGAGGTTTGGAACTAGGGATTTTGCCGTGGCTCCTTTTGGTGATGTTGTGTCTGCTATATCGAGACGAACGTCGACGTGGTGACCACTCCACACTGGTTCGAGATGATCTTCGATCGTCTTTCAGGCTTTATATAACTTGCCTTTAAGACCCTGAAGCTAGGAATTTGTCCTTCGCTTCGTTTGCTGGCATCGCGTCCTCTGTATCGAGACTAATGTCGTGATTGTCTCTAGGTTGCTGATGAACCGTCGAGGTTTGGAACTAAGGATTTTGCCATGGCTCCTTTTGGTGATGTTGCGTCTGCTGTATCGAGACGAACGTCGAGGTGGTGACCACTCCGCACTGGTTTGAGATGATCTCCGATTGTCTTTCAGGCTTTATATGACTTGCCTTTAAGACCCTGAAGCTAGGAATTTGGCCTTTGCTTCGTTTGCTGGCATCGCGTCCTCTGTATCGAGACGAATGTCGTGGTTGTCTCTAGGTTGCTGGTGAACCGTCGAGGTCTGGAACTAGGGATTTTGCCGTGGCTCCTTTTGGTGATATTGCGTCTGAGTCCTGTTGGAGGAAGAGCGCTGGGGTGACATCACGTCTACTGTATTGAGACGAACGTCGAGGTGGTGAGCACTCCGCATTCGTGCGAGATTATCTCCGAATGTCTTTCAGGCTTTATATGACTTGCCGTCAAGACCCTGAAGCTAGGAATTTGGCCTTTTGCTTTGGCGCGTCCGAATCCTGCTGGGGGAAGAACGCTGGGGTGACATTTCATCTGCTGTATCGAGACGAACGTAGAGGTGGTGAACACTCCGCACTGGTGCGAGATGATATCCGAATGTCTTTCAGGCTTTATATGACTTGCCGTCAAGACCCTGAAGCTAGGAATTTAGCCTTTGCTTCATCTGCTTTGGCGTTGCGTCTGCTGTGTCGAGACGAACGTCGAGGTGGTGACCACTCCGCACTGGTGTGAGATGATCTCCGATTGTCTTTCAGGCTTTATATGACTTGCCGTCAAGACCCTGAAGCTAGGAATTTGGCCTTTTACTTCATTTGCTTTGGTGTGTCCGAATTCTGTCGAAGGAAGGGCATTGTTGTTGACATCTCGTCTGTTGTATCGAGACGAATGCTGAGGTAGAGCTGGGATTTTGCCGTCACTCCGCTTTACTGACCATGGGGTCTTTTGTTGACGTTGCATCTACATCCTGCTGGGCTGTGAAGGAACGCCATTGTTGACATCTCGTCTGCTATATCGAGACGAATGCTGAGGTGGAGCTGGGATTTTGCCATGGCTCCGTTTGATGGTGTAACCTCTGTGTCATGCTGGAATGAGGAGGCCCACCGTTGTTGATCTCCAGGCTGTAGATGTGGCCATTGAGATTTGGAACTAAGGAGTTTTCCATGGTTCCGTTTCATTGCGACTCTGAGGCCGATTGTTGACGTCACGTCTGTATCTGGTTGGAGTGAGGAGAAACGCCGTTGGTGATCTCTAAGTTGTCGACGTTGATGTCGAGACCCTGAAGCTAGGGATCTTCCTTCGCTTCATTTGTTGACATTGTCTCTTCAATATTGCGACAAATGTCGAGGTTGTCTCTAGGTTGTCCATGAACCGTCGAGATTTGGCTTCACTTTCTGGTGGAACCTGTTGGGAAGGTATGGTTCCCACTTTATCTGTGCCCCTGGATTGTATACAGGGATCGATATGATCTCACCTGTAGGGCAAAAAATTTCATTCTTTCATTTTTTTTATTCTTTCCGCGATGCTCTATCATTTCAGCTTTTTATATCGCGAAAATCGCGATTGCCCAATCATTTCGGCTATTTTTCGCGGTACCCAATCATTTCGGCTATTGTTCTTTTTACTCGCTGTTTTTTATTGCGAGTTGCCTAATCATTTCGGCTATTTTGCATGCATACATTTTTACTTGCTGATTTTGTTTGCAAGTTGCCCCATCATTTCGGCTATCTCGTATGCATTTTTCTTTTTTGGCTCGCTGATTTTTTTCTCGCGAGTAGGGGATTTGGGATCTGATACCAATCTTAGCATCAGCATCGCTACGACTGGAATATTACCAGAAGCGAATCATCATTTGCCATGAAAGGACTTGGAATTTGATACCGGTTTAGGCATCAGCATCGCTACAACTGGGATATTTCCAGGAGCGAATCATCATTTGCCGTGAAAGGGCTTGGAATTTGATACCGATTTAGGCATCAGCATCGCTACAACTGGGATATTGCCAGGAGCGAATCATCATTTGCCTCTGTCGATGTCGAACAAAGGTGGCTTAGTAAACAGGGTTAGGATTCTGTCAACTAAGGCTTTTGACTTCATGAGCCGTAAGGGTCTCACAAAGGTATTTCTCCCTACAAGTCGTGAGGATCTCGTAGGTGTGTTTTCTCCTTAGGAATCGTGGGGATTCCTAAGTGTATATTCCCCTGTAAGTCGTAAAGATCTTACAAAAGGGTTTTCTCCTTATAAGTCGAGAGGACTTACAAGGGCTGTTCACCGTATGGACATATCCCCAGTCACGGGTGTTTATTCGTGCCCGTGGATTGTATACAAGGGTCAGTGCTGAGCCACTTGTAGGGCCATATCGAAGGTTGTGGGAGTTGCTTAAGAACAGGTTCAGGTTTCTGTAACTTAAGACTTTCAAACCTTATGAGCCGTGAGGGTCCCATAAGAGAGTTCTCCTTACGAGTCGTGAGGATCTCGCAAGTGTAATTTCTCCTTAGGAATCGTGAGGATCCCTAAGTGTGTTCCTCCCTTGTGAGTCGGAAGGATCTCACGCGGATGGTTTCTCCTTACAAAGTCGAGAGGACCTTGTAAGTGTCTTTTAACGAGATTGCGCCCTTTCGGGTTTTCACAAACACTCACCGGTAGCCCTGCTGTTTTTACTGACGGAGCCCTTTCGGGTTTTCATCCGTGCCCATTTTGCTTATGGACATACCGTTTTTTTTTGTTTTTTTTTCTCTTTTTTTTTAACGAGGTTGCGCCCTTTCGAGTTTTCACAAACTCGCCGGTAGCCCTGCTGTTTTTATTCACGGAGCCCTTTCGGGTTTTCATCCGTGCCCATTTTGCTTATGGACGTACCGTTTTTTTTTACTACCACGTCAGCCTGAAGATGCCGCGGGTTGGTAGTAGTTTAACGACGTTTCGGTCATCAGCCAGTTTTAGGACATAGTGGTCCATCGTTAGTTTAGGGACGTTTCGGTCCGACGCCAGTTTTAGGACATAATAGTCCACCGTCGCCGTATTTGAGGCGAATCTCTAGTTTACTGACTTTTCGATCTACAGCCAGTTTTAGGACATAGTGGTTCATCGTTAGTTTAACGACGTTTCGGTCTACAGCCAGTTTTAGGACATAGTGGTCCATCGTTAGTTTAACGACGTTTCGGTCTATCATTGCCATATTTGAGGCGAGTTTCTAGTTTATGGACTTTTTGGTCCATGGGGCTTTCTCTATGAAAGATCACGATGCCCCCGGCATGTCCATCTTTTTCGGAGCATGTGGTTGTGGTGGCTTCACCTTCCATTTTTCGGGCAGCGCGAACTTGCCCTGTTGGCATTGGTCTTCAACCCAGTTTTTGAAGACGTAGCAATTTTCGAGTGGGTGACCCATTACTCTGTGGTAGGGACAATAGTTAGGATTGTTAACGTCACCTGGATGCAACGGACGTTTTGGATCTGGCAGAGTGATGAGCCCGCTGCGCAATGCTAGCTCGAACAATCTCTTTGTTTTATCTTTAGGAAACGAGTAAGGACGTTTCAACTTCTCATTGAGGTATCGCGGCTTGTTGTTTTGACGACAAAACGGTCTCGGGTTACTCGGCTGTTGTTGAGCGTTGGCGACAAAGGTCGCTTTTCCATTCCCCTTATCCCTTTTATTCGATCTCTTGTTCGCGGGTCCGAGATTCTTTCCGGGTAGCGTGCAATTGCACGGCTGAATGTTCTCACAGCTCCTCAATTCTTTCGTTTCAGAGATGGATTCCTTGAAGAGAGAACCGAGGGCTACTTTTTCGTCAGAGTCGCTCCCGAAAGCGAGAACTCGCGATCTCCCGGGATCAACCCTATGACAATTGCCGGCAATTCTTTTACGCTCATCTGTTGCATTTTTCCGCTGTCTACGAGCTTCACGCTTTGTCCTGTTGAAGTGTTGCCTGTGAGCGACATACCCTTGCCACCAACACTTAAAGGAGTTGCAGTCTTCAGTAGGATGTGCGATCTTCTGATGATATAAGCAGATGTTAGGATGTACATCCGCTTCATCAAGATGTATACCGACAGGAGAATTTTCTCTGAAAGAGGGCAGTTTCATCCCCATCGATATGGCTTTGGCGAATCGTTTCCTTGTCTTGATCCTGCTTTCATTTGCGTCGGATGTACTTTGATTCGGTGGGAGTGTTTTGACCTTTTCATCTAGTCGCCGGCGTTTGGCTTTCTCGAATATGGCCATCTCGCGCTCTCGATCAGCTTTGCTTTTAAGACGGGCTTCGTTCAGGAATGCATCAATCATTTCGTCTGATAGTCCTAAAAGTTCTGGCTCAGGATCTGCCCCCATCTTCTCTGTGTAAGGAGCTTCTTCGTCATTTATTGACGAGTGAGAGATCACATGGCAGCTTGCTACATAATCTTCAGATTCATCCGACGAGTCTTCTTCATTGTCATCATCTCCGTCCTCAAGGACGTGGCTGAGAAATTCTTGGAGTGTGACTAGGGTCCGTGCCTTCTGATTATATTCTTCCAACGCGTCAATCTGTTTTTGCAGGTCCGTGCGCTTGTCACCAGGCTGCATGGGCTTTTTGGTCTTCTTCTTCTTCTTCGAAGACTTTGACGGCTGGGTGTGAGCACTCTGACCATCACCACCCGTTTTTGGAGTTGGGCACGGTTTCAGCATTCCCTCGATGATCTCGGGTTCCAGTGGATTTTTCCACCTGATTGCCGGGCACGTTTAGAGATCCTTCAACATTCTTTTAGTTTTGGTCGAAAGAGCCACCTCCCATGGAGCTTCCTCAACAAAAGAGCACGTTTCCCCCGGTGTGTTTGTCTTCTTAGGAGTGTGAGGCTGTGGCGGGTTCACCTTCCAGTTTTTGGATAACGCGAACTTGCCTTGTTGGTACTGATCCTCGATCCATCCCTTAAAGACGAAGCAATCTTCGATTGAATGGCTTACCGCTTGGTGGTAAGGGCAGTAATTTGGATCGTTGACATCGCCTGGCTGCAACGGACGTTTCAGACTCGGCAGGTTGATGAGTCTGTTGCGTACTGCCAGCTCGAACAATCTCCTCGTTTTATTCTGAGGAAACGAGTAAGGACGTCCTAGTCTCTCCTCGAGGGATGGGCGTGGACGCACGTTGTTTTGGCGAACAACCGGCTTTAAGTTGATCGGCCGTTGCTGAGCATTGGCAACGAAGGTTGCTTTCCCTTTGCCCTTTTCATTCCAAGGCTCTGTCTTTGAAGAGGAAGGCCTATGGCCCATCTGGTCCATTTGGGCCATCTGGTCAATAAAGGCCTGGAAGGTGGTCGGCTTGAAGAACATCATGAATTGGGAGATGGTCGCTTGGGGGTCAAGAGTACCCACGAACATGCCTACGGCAGGAGCTTCTTCTATGCGTTGTTCGCATTTCGACCATAGATTACGCCACCGGATTGCATATTGGACCCACGTCTCGCCTGGCTTCACCCTGGCATTAATCAATGCCGTTATCGGGGTGCGTTCACTAGCACTCGCGAATCTTTGTGTAAACAACAACTCCATCTCCGCAAATGTTTTGACAGAGTCGTTAGGTAGCTCCGAATACCATTCAAAGGCCGTTTCTGCTAAGCTGCCGACGAATTGGCGAAGCAACAATTTGTCATCGCCTCAAGTGTTGCCGCATAAGGCCCTGAATTGAGCGACATGCTGATGGGGATTCCCTGTCCCTTTATATACGTGGAACTTAGGAATCGTATATCCCAGCGGGTAACTGATCTGGTCATACCAGCTCGGATAGGGTCGTCCAGTCTTGAAAATTTGGCCAGCTACCTCTGTTGCCTGATGAACCCGTATCTGCTGAGCTATATATTCATCCAATGCGGCCTTGGAAATGGTTTCCTCCTTGGCTGCTGAAAGAGCCGGAGGAGGATTGGATGTCTCCCCTCTATCGTCTTCAGTAATGGTCGGAGGGTCTTCAGCTGGAGGATCCTGCTGTAACATCATTCCTACCACATCTTGGAAAAGAAGCGTCATTCGTTTTATATTAGCTGCTTGTTCTGCTGCTTCTCTGTCCTTCTTTTCGAGGACTCTACGTAGGAAGTCAGCGTCGGTTTCTTGCTCCCGACGCTGTTCTGATGATGCCTCCGAGCTTTCTTTTGGCCCGGTAAGTGTGGCCATTTCAGTCATCATTTCCTGAAGCTTCTATTGTTGCTCCTGGTCTTTTGTCACGGATCGGGTGAGCGGTCGATGACCCGTCGAAGCGCGGCTATCCTCCTTTCCGGAAGCCATATAATCGGTATGCACCACCATGCCCCCAGACTTGGGGCGTTTAGCTTCAGTGTCTTTGCGATTTGCCAAAGATACAGGGATCTTCTCCGACCTCCTTCTTTTTTGAGCGGTCGAAGTTGAGGGGGCCGTTGTAGTGGGTACCCAAGTAGCTGTCACTTTTGGTGGCTTGACAGAGTAGTCCTTCTCCTGCCGAACCTTCATCTTTTTCTGTCGGCGGAGATAGTCTTGATCCACTACGGAGTCCTGGACTTGACGCCAGACCTTGTAAATTTTAGAGGACAGCCGTTGAGGGGGCTGCTCTAGCTTCACCTTTGGGGAATTATCCACAGGTGTAGGAGATTTTTTCAATACGGCAGCTGGCGAGTTTTTGCGCACCCTTCATAGCGGTTCAAAGCTATTCCCGGTCGAAACAGCAGCATTGATTTCCACCATCGGAGCTGGTGGAGTTATCCCAGAGGGGGAGTTGCCCCCAGCCTTCCTTACCCAGCACCAGTGACGACGGCGAGCATGTCGAGCGGACGACGCTGGTTCAGCGATGGGGATGGCTTTGTCTTGCCCCCTATCCAGATGAAGCGCTGCTGGTGCCAGTCTCTTTAATACCGACGTCTTTTGAGTAGCGGTATCCAATCTGTCAAAGACAGATCTTCGAGCAGGAACGGGAGCCGGAATAGTCAGTCTTGTGAAGACCGACCCTTTGGCAGGAGAAGCCGCCTTGACGACTTCAGGAGCAGGGATGACTATCCTCTTCGGAACAACCTTTTCTGGTATTGCAGGCTTCTTCATGGGCCCACATGAGTTTTGGCCCAGTTTGCTGAAAGCTGAGGCATTGGACTTGGGCAACCCGTTGAAAGGGGCAACGATAGTTGTAAGCCGATCGAAGACCGACTTCTTCAGAGTTCTTGCGATGGTAATGGGGCATTGAAGCTCATTGGTGGGATCATGGTCCCGAAGAATAGCCCGGTGGTGGCCTGAGTCACCTGTTCCACCGGCATAGCGAAGATGGAGGCCACTTGGGGCCTATAAGTCACTCCTCCAGCAAGGACGGAGCGAGAGTTGCAGTTGCAGTTAGTGCAGTTCGAAGCCATTGATCTTCTATTTTCTGCACGGAGCAAGACACCAAATCTTAGTACCTCGAATCCACAGGCAACTACAGCAAACCGTGATTCGTTCGCAAACACGACACACGAAGTGTGGAGTGGAAAGAGGAAAAGGTCCCACCGGGCGTGCCGGAATCTGTTCCCCGCCGAAAGACGAGCAAGACATGGGCGTCTTGCCTGAGATTCGGGGCAGATGCTAATTGGTGCTATCCGTCCACCTCTCCGAAGATGCCAAGTTGATTTATGGCACCATGTATCGAAGGTTTGAACGGATGCGGCCAGACTTCGTCAGATTCCCCCTCGTTTGAGGGGGTTTTGATTGTGGGGACGCTCTTCCCTGCAGGCGTAAGCCCCTGCAGTTAATTACGCTACCGCATCGCGGTAACAACTTTCTCCTTCTCCAGATGGTCACTTCGTGTCGTGGGTGTTTGTTTTGTTTGTGGTTGCCCGTGGATTGTATACGGAGACTAATTTATGTCATCGCCCGTAGGACGTGGATTAGTCCAAATCCGTATTTTCTTAGATTTGGGTTTGGGGTTTTGGTTTGAGGATACGTTAGCCATATTTGAGGCTAAGATCAACTCAAACGTTTATTAATGATACGTTAGTCTAATTTGAGACTAAGATCAACTTAACGGGATTATTTAGATCCGACAAAAGAGAATTTGGGCTCTATTGTTCCAGTTTAGGGATATAGTGGTCCGTTGAATGTATGACCGTCGGGACCCATCACCTCTCTGACGACGTTGAACGATTACAACGACAGATGTCAGAGGAGTTCAGAGATGTACCCTTGAGCCAAAGTTGGTTGGGAGATCTATAGTCCAATTTGGGACTAAAGTCTGTTTGAAGGTTTTGGTTTAAGGATACGTTAGCCATATTTGAGGCTAAGATCAACTTAAACGTTTGTTAAGAATACGTTAGTCTGATTTGAGACTAAGATCAACTTAACGGGATCGTTTAGATCCGACAAAAGAGTATTTGGGCTCTATTGTTCCAGTTTAGGGACATGGTGGTCCATTACCAGTTTAAGGACATGGTGGTCCATTGCCAGTTTAGGGACATGGTGGTCCAATATCAGTTTAAGGACATGGTGGTTCATAAAATGTATGGCTGTCGGGACCCGTCACCTCTCTGAAGACGTTGAAGGATTACAACGACAAATATCAGAGGAGTTCAGAGATGCACCCTTGACCAATGAGTTGTTTGAAAGAGCAGATGTGCTCAGTTTCAAGATGATTTGAGGACTTATGGCCAGTTTGGGCTAAGCCCAATTATGTTTGAAATATTGGCCTTTTGGGCCATTAGACATTTGTCTAGGTTCAGCCCATCATCATTCAGCAGTGCTAAACAGAGGTTTGGGGGCTCTGACAACATTTTGTCTTTGATTTCCTCAATTTTGAAATTCATTTGGAGGAGGGACTTTTGCATCTGGAGAACTAGCCAATTTGGCTAAAAATAGTGTTAAACACTAGAGAACAACAGTGTTAAACACTGGAGGTAGAACTCTCAAATTAGTGTTAAACACTAAAAGACAATCAGTGTTAAACACTGAAAATATAATCTTCGATTTAGTATTAAACACTAGAAACAATCAGTGTTAAACACTGGAAATATAATCCCCAAATTAGTGTTAAACACTAAAGACAGAGGGGTCACGTGTGGACACGTGAGAGCGCCCAAAGGGGGGACCAGATCCCTTTTCTTCGTTCTGCAATTAAGTGTTAAACACCTTTCATTTCCTGGCCATCACGTGTGGGCACGTGATAGGCATCCATCCATTGGATATTAAAGGGATTTGTTAGGGGTCACGTGGGGACACGTGAGGGCGCCCTAAATGTGGAGCCAGATCTCCTTTTGTTTTATCCTCAAATCTGCGAATAAGTGTTAAACACTTTTATTTTTATTTTAGAGCATCACGTGTTGGCACGTGATGGGGATCTGTGCGCCAATTGTCAAAGCATTTGCTAAGGGGTCACGTGATAACTGTAAGTGCACGGCGGCGCCCCGGCCGTCAACCCGACGCCGGAATGCGGAAGCGGTGAAAAACTTTAATTTTGCGGACTTTGCAAACCGGCACCACCGCGCACTAAACTCCGGATCGTAACCATTAACAAGTCTAAGCTAACTAGAAGAAGGGTTAGAGATATACCGACTGATCCGAGTCCTCCGGTCTTCATCTCCACTCCGATCTCCTCGCGGGATCTCCGTCCGTCTCCTCCTCGTCGGAAAGGGCACCACGTCGCCTGTATCTTTTACGGGCTCCCACCTCAATACCGAGGCAACTCGGGCGCGAAGCTGGCGAATCGACGCGTCCAAGATTTGCAGTAGAATGTGTAGTGTCTAATCATAGTCTCTTTTGGGGTGGTGGAGTTGCCATGGAGGGAGAAGGAAATCATGAACTTTGGAGAGGGTTTTGGTGGCATGATAAAAAATGAGATGATTGATAAATTTTCAACACCAAAACAAATGAACCATCCTCTTCTACCCAAGTGGCCGGCCAAGTCTATATGTGGGAAAATGGTGGGAGGAATTAACAAAGGAAGGTGAGTGTAGGAGATAGAAGGAGGTGACCACATCCTAAAGCAAAAGAAAACATCAACCATACTTCACACCTTAACCTTTCATATCTCATTTAATGCAAGAATGGTGCAAAAGATAATGAAAGCTATCATATCATAACAATATGCAAAGAAACCCCTTCCACTAATGTAATTTGCAAAACTGCAAATTACCCCCTCCATCGGAAAAGTCCGGCCGGGAAAGAACAAAGGAAAACCGGCCGGAACGGAATACAAACTGGCAACTCCATAAAACAGGTCCCGTAATAAATTACAGGAAAACCCCGATACTGTGCATACACACCCGCATCTGTATTCAGTCCGGATACAAATGCAAAAAGACAAAATCTACACTGTACTAAACTAGGACCGGCTTAAACCAAAGCCGGCTAGTAAAAACCGTTCGATCCTGATCCGTGCAATACCACACGTATCTGATCGAACCCTGCCATATAACTATACGGCCACTAGTACAAAACTGTCCGATCCTGATCCGTGCAATACCGCACGTATCTGATCGGACCCTGCCATATCTCCATACGGCCTCTACAGCGTTTCGCCCGAAACTTGAGTAACTGAAAGTGTGGTGGACTCTAAAGACTCGTCAATACTATGGCTGTGGATTTAACCACTAGCACGTCAGAGGTATAAGCCAATACGTGACGGGCCACCAGCTATTGACCAAAAGGGACGTCGATGAGCGAACTCATCCTGACACCCTACTGAGCCTGTCAGTGACAATATCCGTGCAGTCCGGTCCGTTCGTTTATGAGCATCGCATGGCGGGCCTAGGGGGTTGGTGAAGGTCAGACCCCCAAAAGCGGTACAAGTCGTGTCGGAGTGTAGCCCAGAACACCCTGAGATACTACTGGAATACCTACCAGTAAATCTCCTTGCCTTGGCCAAGGACTTTGTGTAATGGCTCTCCTAGACACAGCACGACCTCACCCCAATACCGGGAGAGACGAACCCCTGAAGATACGCTCACTGCCTCCATGTGGCTCGGGACTGTACCCAACTAAAACCTGTTTGCACGACTCCTTTGAGCCGTGGTAGGGTAGTAATCAAAGTACAGTGGGAACTCACACGAGACAAATGACGATCCCCAGGTCGATGAACTAACCTGCACACATGTCACCAGGGAACTGCCATCTGACGTCTGGTATATGACCAACTAGCATGTTCCCGGCGAGTCCTGTCCGGTGTACTCATAACCCAATGAGCACCTGTATACATCTTAGGTGATCCAACTGACACCAGTGGCTTGTGAGACCGGCCACCGCCCCTCGTCGGGGTCTCGACTGTATACACTAGTCTACTAATGGAGTATCGATGCCCGGTCTCGAAACTCCCACGACTAGGGACCTTTTAAGGATATGCTTGTAGACCCCCAGCTCCCACTTATATGATCGCCCTCATACTGCTGGTGGTCAAGCAAGAATCCTAGGGGCTCTATCAACGTATAATAGCGACGTGTCATGTCACCTAAAGCAGTACACGATGATAAAGGTAAACCAGATAGCATACTATCATCTCGAGTAAGACTGTCCTACCGGGATAGGTCCTCCCTCAATCATTGCAATCACGTGCCTGTGATCCAATAATTGACTCTGAGGGCACTATCTCCAACAATCTCCCACTTGCACTCAAGGCTAATTATTGCGATGTCGCATACTCACAGCCCGTGTGATACCGAACATCCAACTCCTCTACTAGTCAGTCTCACAAAACTCGTTTGTGAAACTATTGCGTTCGAGGAATAGCCTCAGTGAGTGGATCCGCTGTGATGTTTCTTTCTATGTCTCTCTATATCTCAAGTTCGCGGAGAAAGCCATCTCCCGAAATGAGCAATACCTGTCTTAGAATGTCTGGATGTCTGATGGGACCTAGTTCATAAATGAACTCCAAATCCAAACTTCTTAGACTGTATCAACTGAACTTAATCAGTATCCCGCGCCATGCCTCCCTCAGTATTGCCTTGGACCACCTGTCCAAAATACTGCCCCTCGTCAGAGGGAGAACTATAACTCTGACAACCTCCTTGTCGTCCATGTCACCTTGGAAGCCTGGAATGATAACCATCTCCTGAATAAGGCTGTCGTTATCATATCCCTAGAACATCCACTTATATTCTAAAACTGCTTCCGACTGTTTCTCCAGGATTGGATTAATGTCAACTTATTGCATCTAGTGCAAGAACAACATCTGGTGTGGTACTTGACATCTCACGATTGACTCAATTGCCTGAGCAAGTGATCTGCCAATCATGCCCGTCCCTCTCCCCTTTAGTCTGTAAGACACCTTTGGAGAGGGTGACTCCATTACCTGCAGGTACACTACCGTGCCAGGAGTCGTCCATCCTAAATACTCTTAGAATGCTGTCAAGTACCCTGATTGGGAAACCACCCAAATCTAGATCTAAAACCATAGATCCAGTAACCAGTATGTCAGATATAAAATCCACTTCCTCTGTGGAGAAACCACTGTGTGACGACCAAAGTATAACCGATCGTAGTGTAGGAGTTTCTTTTCCTACTCTGTGTATATCATCCAAATACCAGGATATCATACCCTACTACCTTCTCAACAGATCCATCCCCTATTCTGACGAAGTCAAACCCATGACTGTCACGTCAGAAATAGATGATCTATCTCCGCTACTTCTGCTCTAGTCTATAAATAGACATAAGCAACCTGTCCACCAATGCTTCCGCTGCTCCCACTGACTACGACAACCCTCTGGCAGAGTCATATAGACGTACACTTCTAAAACTGGTTTAGAACGACGCTATACTCATCCTCCTGCCGGGTCTCGTAACCTGGAACAACAGCAATGGCAATTGTGGGTAAACAAGAACTTCCCTGTCACCGTCCTTGAGGCTACCGTAGTACCTCTCGGTGCCTGAAGTTACCCACCTTATCTGCGGAGTGGCCAATGGAATGTCAATCCAGATTGAATCTTTAGGTTCCTTATCAAATCTTCAGTAATCGTTTGTGGTTCTGGAATTACTTCCAGTTCTACCATACTCCCACTACTGTTTTCTGAAAAAATCCATTTTTAATAAAACTGTGGCGAGTCTAGAACAATATTGCTATTGTTCATCCAGATGGTAGAAAGTCAACCCTCGTCATAGCCTGGGTCAACCCACAAACAGCCATTACAGAAACGTGCCTTGAATTGTCCAGTGTCTGGTTTTAATCATAAACCGGACAACTCCCCGTACCTTAACATCGTTAAGATATGAACTGTTCTATATCCAATATAGAAACAGAGGCACTGATTTAATTGAACCAGATTCAAATCATGCAGCTGTCCCCAGCGCATATCAACTAAATGGAAGGAGGCCGATCAGCGTTACTCAACTTAGGAGAGCTTCCAATTATGAGTAACCTGAAAGAGAAGCAAGATCTCTTTATCATTACTATCAACTGAATACCATACACAAGTATTTACATCTTCGATCTCTTTGAAGAATCCCGATACTTGCTACGCCTGGTTCTCTACTCCATTCAAATACCTGTAACTTCTCAAAATTCGGACCCTGTGTTTCCACGAAACACCGGTCTAAAAACTAGAGAAGTCATAAGTAAACCGAATATAGTACGAGGACCTACCCCTCTGTCCTGATGGACCCTGGACAACATACAATACTCTGTATAAGTCCCTTGAGTCTGATAACTCATTCACTGTGTGCCGTAGGTTGAAAACTGTACTTATGGTTAAGAAGAATTACACCGCTGTTTAATGCTCCTTACCTAACCATCCACTGATATAGGTAAATGTCGTAGACATAATTTCAGAAAGGTATATCTCACTCTATGAAAATAGACGTACAGATATATCAATTTGAAATTGGTGCATAACAGCAGATATTCAAAACCAAATATTTGCCGACCGGCAAACAGCCCAGGTGATCTCCTCAAATATCACCGATTACAACGAGTCCCGATAAAATGAGGATAATCACCTAATTCCCAATAACTTACTCCCACTCATCATCTGTAAAACTATACAGATGTGAGAATCAAACTTGGTAAATACATACCCTGGAGTAAGTATCTAATCGGGAAATCAGTTTTCCTTTAACATTACACAGTGAAACTGAAACATTGAAATGTTCCGATGGGGTAATCTGGTATTCCTAGTAATGCCTCTTCCAGATTCATGACTGTAACCGTATAATTCTTTGCCACCTCTCCAAATCCCTTCATATGTCTTTAGTCATTACCTTCTGCACACCCCTTTAGGCCAATTGGTTTTCTTCCTTCCCTACCGTTCGGCTCCAGCCTATGGTTTGGAAGAAGACTATCCAATAAGCATAAAGGGTGTACTGTCCTAATCCTAGGAGCACTCGCAACGCGAGAGAAGGTGAAGATAAAAGACACCTGAATGTACTTTATTCCTATTTCTCCTGAACCAGAATCCATCCCCGAACTGGAACAAGTTCCATTCGAGTTCGTATATAACCATACGATGGAGTATCCAAATAAACTGTGGATCTTCGTAGTGATACGGAGTGTCCTGGAGAAATACAAAGGTGATGTGGGAGTGGTAACGAAATATTTGGTTTGGTCGTGAATATCTGTTGCAATTTACTTTGCCCTCTTACTAATCCCTTGCTTTGTCTTAACTTAATACCTTCTGCACACCATCGTTATGCTAATTGGTTTTCTTCATTCCCTACCGGTCGGCACCAGCCTATGGTTTGGAAGAAGACTATCCAATTTGCATAATAGGTGTACTATCTCCTAAACCAAGGAGTACTCACAACTTGAGAGAAGGTAAAAGGGAAAAGACAACTGAATAATCCTATCCGTTTTCTCCAGAACCGGAAACCATCCTCGAATCCCTTCGAGTTCGTATCTAACCATACGATGGTTTTGTCCAATGGAAGTGGACGTTCGTAGTAATACGGGGTGTCCTGGAGAAAAGGGTAAAAGTAGGAGTGGCAATGAGGTCTGCAACTTTGACAATCCAAAAGCCAGTGTTAAGAAGGTTCGGTCAACTTGGTCACTGAGTCAAAGTCTTAGGGTCGGGTCAATGGTCGCTGCCAGAGAGAGAGAGAAAAGAAACACTCAGCGTGCACTCTAACCTAGATCAGAATGGTCACCAATTTATCTAATCTGGAAACCTCCCACTGTACCTCAAATTCTCCTCCAAACCTGAAAGAAGAATTAGTCGGGGTCACCCGAAGAGTAAACTAACTCATCAGTGGGAATCGGGATCCAACTATCATCGCATGATAACGTGACGGAATCCGCTCATATTATCACACTCCAGAAGGTATGCGCATATCTGGCAAGTTTCAGTACTTTTGAAACTCCCGATGTGATTTCTGCCCCATGCTCTTATGACCTTGACTTTGGCCAACATATCATAAGTCACATGTCAAGTTCTGCCCGTCATTCTCCAGGTTAATTTGAATCCACCCGTACATACCCTTGACTTTGGCCAAAATGGCAGCACGACTGTCCCAAACCAACGCATCTATCTATGCTGCATATGAATACCCCAATAGCTACCAATCACTGTGCCTTGACTTTGGCCAACATACACAGCTTGAATACTATTGACCACCCATATGAAACGACGGAGGGCTACGAATGGTTTCTGGCGAAAACCTTTAACGTAATGAACTTGATATCGTCGAAGGAACGGATAGCTTTTAAAAATATAGTGACGAAAACCGTTGCTAAAGAGGTCACTCCCTGTGAAGGGATCTCGGCTCTTTCCCCGTAGAATGAGGTGCAGGATATTCCAAATGAATACCACGGTGCAAAGCAAAAGTAATCGGCTATAGTGAAGTTAATGCCCTGACGCAAACTTCTGTCCAAGGGGTCACTCCCGGTGAAGGGATCTCGGCCCTTGCCTCGTCGACTGAGGAGCAGGATATTCCAATGAATACCACGATGCAAAACAAAAGTAAACGTCCTTGCAATAACAGCTTTTTGAAAAGTGTTCCAACAACATCAGAATAGGTTTGTTAAACTTGCATTGATCCGAATCAATGCAGTCCCATCAATTAATCACACCACAAAGAACGAAAATATACTGACGTACGTATATGCCATCCGCATTCGCCACTGGGTCCCGTCATCACCCGTTAGGTTAGCTAACTAACGGCAGAGCGGGGACTGGACTAGCGCGGATGAAAAACATATACAACATCTACTAATATATATACCAATATATAGTATTTCGCTCAAGGCGTGAATAAAATGCAGCATCACAGAAATGTACAGCATCACAGAACAATACAGATATCTGGGATCCCCGGGTTTCACAGAGCCACTACTGAAACCCGATGTTCCCCTGGTCGTGTGGATAGCCTGTGCAATGAAAACCTAGACCCCTACGGGCGCGGCAAGTCACCCGCCAAAACCTGAAGCGAGGCAGCCCCCTTCAGCGCCGTGAATGGACCACCCAGTACTTCACGGAATCCGGCAACTTGGGCACCCCTCCTGGGTCAACCTGTACCCCCTACGAGTGCCGCGAATAGCCCGCCAATCCTGGACTGAAGCCCCCTCCGTCTCAATGCCCTGAGATGCGGGCCCGTTGCCCTCCAGAACCCGGCTATCCGTGCACCCCACCGCGGGGCAAACCTAGTACAGAATGTAAAATATACATACACCGGGTACATCGACCGCAACCAGGTCGTGCCCCAAAAGAATAATACAAACTGGCAGTGACGGCAGTCCACATGTCGGACGCTCGCCCCGCAATATCAAATGTACATAATACAATAAAACAGTACTAGCATTGCATCCAGGCTATCCCCACGACCGATCCGCAACATCACAGCATAAACATAGAACATCAACGTGAAAGTCACGTTCGCAAATCCGTCTAACCGGGCTATAGCAGTTAGACCGGATTTACCGATCGAGTGACATTCACGGTCGCAGATAATAATGTAAATACTGTGAAATAATGTGTTTAAAATTTTCCGATCAATCAAACAATTAACAAGTGGGCCCCAAAGAAAACTGTAGCACTCACAGAAACAATTGGCCCTACTTTAATATTCCAAAGCCCATATTTTAAGTCCAGAAGGCCTCTGTAAAAAAAATGGTGAAGTGATGTGAATAGTGCGCGGCGGAAGGGCCGCACAAAGGGGGTTTTCGCGGCGGTTCCGCGCTCCAACTGTGGAGTCACTTCATCGAATTTTTACAGAGCTCTTAGATTTTCCAGTACATCAATATTTTACAACCTGAAAAATTTTTCGAGACCAAAATATTTCAACAGAAACTGATGTGAACAAAAATACGGTTTTTGGAAATTTTGGTCGATCGGAAATGCAAACACACCAAACGAAGCTAGACGAAGTTAATGGCGAGGCTCTGATACCACTGTAAGTGCACGGCGGCGCCCCGGCCGTCAACCCGACGCCGGAATGCGGAAGCGGTGAAAAACTTTAATTTTGCGGACTTTGCAAACCGGCACCACCGCGCACTAAACTCCGGATCGTAACCATTAACAAGTCTAAGCTAACTAGAAGAAGGGTTAGAGATATACCGACTGATCCGAGTCCTCCGGTCTTCATCTCCACTCCGATCTCCTCGCGGGATCTCCGTCCGTCTCCTCCTCGTCGGAAAGGGCACCACGTCGCCTGTATCTTTTACGGGCTCCCACCTCAATACCGAGGCAACTCGGGCGCGAAGCTGGCGAATCGACGCGTCCAAGATTTGCAGTAGAATGTGTAGTGTCTAATCATAGTCTCTTTTGGGGTGGTGGAGTTGCCATGGAGGGAGAAGGAAATCATGAACTTTGGAGAGGGTTTTGGTGGCATGATAAAAAATGAGATGATTGATAAATTTTCAACACCAAAACAAATGAACCATCCTCTTCTACCCAAGTGGCCGGCCAAGTCTATATGTGGGAAAATGGTGGGAGGAATTAACAAAGGAAGGTGAGTGTAGGAGATAGAAGGAGGTGACCACATCCTAAAGCAAAAGAAAACATCAACCATACTTCACACCTTAACCTTTCATATCTCATTTAATGCAAGAATGGTGCAAAAGATAATGAAAGCTATCATATCATAACAATATGCAAAGAAACCCCTTCCACTAATGTAATTTGCAAAACTGCAAATTACCCCCTCCATCGGAAAAGTCCGGCCGGGAAAGAACAAAGGAAAACCGGCCGGAACGGAATACAAACTGGCAACTCCAGAAAACAGGTCCCGTAATAAATTACAGGAAAACCCCGATACTGTGCATACACACCCGCATCTGTATTCAGTCCGGATACAAATGCAAAAAGACAAAATCTACACTGTACTAAACTAGGACCGGCTTAAACCAAAGCCGGCTAGTAAAAACCGTTCGATCCTGATCCGTGCAATACCGCACGTATCTGATCGAACCCTGCCATATAACTATACGGCCACTAGTACAAAACTGTCCGATCCTGATCCGTGCAATACCGCACGTATCTGATCGGACCCTGCCATATCTCCATACGGCCTCTACAGCGTTTCGCCCGAAACTTGAGTAACTGAAAGTGTGGTGGACTCTAAAGACTCGTCAATACTATGGCTGTGGATTTAACCACTAGCACGTCAGAGGTATAAGCCAATACGTGACGGGCCACCAGCTATTGACCAAAAGGGACGTCGATGAGCGAACTCATCCTGACACCCTACTGAGCCTGTCAGTGACAATATCCGTGCAGTCCGGTCCGTTCGTTTATGAGCATCGCATGGCGGGCCTAGGGGGTTGGTGAAGGTCAGACCCCCAAAAGCGGTACAAGTCGTGTCGGAGTGTAGCCCAGAACACCCTGAGATACTACTGGAATACCTACCAGTAAATCTCCTTGCCTTGGCCAAGGACTTTGTGTAATGGCTCTCCTAGACACAGCACGACCTCACCCCAATACCGGGAGAGACGAACCCCTGAAGATACGCTCACTGCCTCCATGTGGCTCGGGACTGTACCCAACTAAAACCTGTTTGCACGACTCCTTTGAGCCGTGGTAGGGTAGTAATCAAAGTACAGTGGGAACTCACACGAGACAAATGACGATCCCCAGGTCGATGAACTAACCTGCACACATGTCACCAGGGAACTGCCATCTGACGTCTGGTATATGACCAACTAGCATGTTCCCGGCGAGTCCTGTCCGGTGTACTCATAACCCAATGAGCACCTGTATACATCTTAGGTGATCCAACTGACACCAGTGGCTTGTGAGACCGGCCACCGCCCCTCGTCGGGGTCTCGACTGTATACACTAGTCTACTAATGGAGTATCGATGCCCGGTCTCGAAACTCCCACGACTAGGGACCTTTTAAGGATATGCTTGTAGACCCCCAGCTCCCACTTATATGATCGCCCTCATACTGCTGGTGGTCAAGCAAGAATCCTAGGGGCTCTATCAACGTGTAATAGCGACGTGTCATGTCACCTAAAGCAGTACACGATGATAAAGGTAAACCAGATAGCATACTATCATCTCGAGTAAGACTGTCCTACCGGGATAGGTCCTCCCTCAATCATTGCAATCACGTGCCTGTGATCCAATAATTGACTCTGAGGGCACTATCTCCAACAATAACACGTGAGAGCGCCCAAAGCTTTCATTTCCTTTGCTTTTTCTTTCTGCATTTTGGGAGTCACGTGGGAGCACATGAGGCATTGCCTCAAAACTTCTTTTCTTCAGGGATCTTTTCTAAGGTCACGTAGGGGCACGTGACCCTAGTTCTTTTCATGAACAGAGATCTTTTAAGAATTGAATTCTCTGTAGGGTTAAACCCTAATTATGATTTTGGAGGAATTAAATTCCTATTGTGAAAGAATTAAATCCTTATTTAGGATAAAACCCTGATTTCTTTTTAAAGGAATTAAATTCCCAGATATGTAAAAGAATTAAATTCTTGATTAGGGTTAAATCCTAGTTTTGTTTTAGGAGAATTAAATTCTCAAAACTCAATTCCCCTTCTAAGTTTAGGATCTGCATGACAGGATCTCAACCCGATGAGAATTAAATTCTCAACTTATGGGGAGATGTGTTTCTGCAGATTTTCAACCAGAAGAAGAACTAAGTTCTTTTTTGTATAAGAGTTAAACTCTTGGATTTTGAGAATTAAATTCTCTGTTTGAAGTTTTGATTCCCTTTCTTTTCTCACCTAGGGTTTTCTTTGTTGAGAATTAAATTCTCCTTTCTTTTCTTCCCTCTTGAGAATTAAATTCTCCTCTCTCTGTTTTTCTCTCTAAAAGGTCCCCCTTCTCTTCTTTTCTTGGCTCCTATTTATAGGAGAAAGAAAAGAATCAATTTGTTTTGTGAATCTTTCATTGAAAGATTTTAATTGATTTCATAATTAATATGATCCTTTAGATCATTCAGTGAATTTTATTCACCGTTGGATTTTAAATCCAAAGATATTCTGTTTGTTATTTCTGGTGAGATAGGAGAAATCTTTCCTTGTATCAAATCTTTCCATAAATTGGTGATTTTTAATCACCCTTGGATCTTTAATCCAACGGTCCCCATAATCCTTTTCCATTTGGAAAGATTTAGAAAGATTTAGAGAAATTTAGAATTTTAATTCTATTTGGAAAGATTTAGAGAAATTTAGAATTTTAATTCTATTAAACTGTAAGGCTTTCAAAGCCTGTCACATGCTGGCACGTGACCCTTGGTCACGTGTGGGCACGTGACCCCCAATTGGTTCTTTTCTCAGCGTTTATTTATGCTTTAGTTTTAACCATCACGTGTCAACACGTGACCATTAGTCACGTGTGAGCACGTGATACCTCATTGAGGTAACTTCTGATTTTTAATCAGGGAACAGATTTTAGAATTTAATTCTATTCATTATTTTAGAGGCCTTAAGAGCCCATCATGTGTCTGCACGTGACCCATGGTCACGTGTGAGCACGTGATGCCCCATTGGGGTCTTTTATGAGTTTTTATTATATCTTTTAACTTCTCCAGCGGGTTCTTAAAGGTCCATCACGTGTGGACACGTGATGCCTCATAACTTTTGATCCCGGATGAATTATGAGGCCCATAATATATCAAATCGAAGGGTTTTTCGAGATACTTCCAATATCATCAGAATTTAACAGTTTCTCTTTCGGTAGTTTATCAAAATACAGTCCGGAAGATACTGGTTCGTATTTCCTTAAGCATATCGCTGCCATTTGATACCTTGGACACTTTTGCGCAGAAATTTTTGGCGGGAACAGTTGGATTGGATTCATATTATACTTAGACTCAGACTTGAGTTAGACACTTTAAACAGAATTTTGATCCTGAATTAGGTTTGGGTGTTATCGGTAACTGCTGCACATGGACGGCGGGATTTGTGTCTTTTTCCGAAACAATTACCATTGATAACCCCGTTAAGTGTTTTTTACCTTAAATAGGCAAGCACTCACTTTCTCCGGCTCCCTGAGGCTCAAGAGAATTGATCCCGCTTAAACCTATATTTACTAAAGTTCTTAAATATAATTTTATATAACTTGAGGGGGTTTTATGAAAAATATTTTATATAATTTCAAAATAAATCTCGAGTATTTATTTATATTATTTAAGGTTTTCATGGAGGTGAATTTTAAAGAGTGAGGTATATTAATGAATATATACATAGTTTGAATAGTTTAAGATCTTTTAGTGTAACACTTGTCTTGTATTGATTTTTGATGGTATTTTAGTTAAACTTGTCATTCTTTTTATTTTTAGAAAACATGAAATTTTATTATATCTTGAAAATATGTGGTTTTACAATATTTATATAATTATTAAAAATTAATTTTACTATTAATTAGAAAATCTCGTTTTTCTTAAAAATCGTATTAAAAATCTTTCGAGACTGAATGCTCCGTGAGTAGGTCTGCATCTCGCTCTACTAGCCCGAGAATGTGCGATAATCCGCTCAATCCAATAACGGGTTTTCTAAAATGGGCTGTAGAGGCATAATCGTAAAGAGTTTGAAATACAATTCTAAAGAAAACTGGGTTTTTATAGTTCATGGTATTTTGATGAAATGTTGTAATCGCCACAAAAATATGTTTCAAAGAGTATCATGCTGTATAAACATGTGTGTTTGTGAGGGGCGGGTCATTACCCCATGAAGTTTTCTAAAGGTAATAGTAAGCAAAACAATTAAATATGGTCGAAATAAAGTTCATGGTATTTAAATATAAAACTCAATTTAAAGTTATTTAGTATGATGATTTAGGGTGAAAGTTATTTCTAATTATTAGTTTCATGATTAACCATTAAGGTGTAGAATATGAATGAGCAATGCTTAAGAAAAGATGTATTTTCAAGGGTTTTAGAATCAAATGTCGGTATAACTCCACCTACCGATATATTTTGGAAAAAGATCATTTTAAGAAGAAAGAGTAGAATGGGGAGGGACTTACTAGCTAGAAAGAGGGATGATAGGTAGAAGAAAAGGTGGTAGCCTTCATGGCGTCGTGGGGTCGCCGGAACTTGTGTAGATCATCGTCGGAAGTTAACCTTGGGCTATCTCCACTTCTACTACGCTTGTACTTAGAAAAATTTGATAATTTTGGTTAGGGATTTCAGAATGAGGAGGGCTAGGGTATGGTGTTGTATTTACAGTGTGGAGTTAGGGTTTTGGAATTGAAATAATGAATTAAAATGCATTAAAAATTGGATTAATTGGGAAATTGAATTCTTTGTTAAATTGCAGAGAAAACAAACAGTGCAAGGGTAGGCCAAGAATTAAGTTAGTATAGTATGGGGACTTTTCCCTACGGACCTACCGGCGTCGCTGGCTCAAACCCCCATCTCGCCGGCCATCTTAAGGAGGGGAGCCGTCAAAAAATTAGGAAAAATAATATGTGGCTGATGGGATTCGAACACAGATGCTATGTCACCGCAGTGCAAGGCTTTACTAATGAGCTACAAGTGCTTTCTTACCGTTCTTAAACAAGAATAACTTTTAAATTGTGCTCAGGCTTACAAACTCCTTTCTGTACTTTAAGAAGAAAATTTTGTACAGAAAATTCAGGGTTATTACATTAGCCGTCATTGGTGGCTCCATTTGCCTGGTTTGATCCAAGTTTTTGGCGTTTGCTCTATTGTTCTATTCTTGCTCCATTTTTATACCTTGAATTTCATAATTGTGTTTGTGCAGCATATTGGCTATATATATCGCTTTTTTGCTAAAATTATCCGTTTTCCGACATTTTCAAATTTTAACGGATTTGCGAACAGTGATCGTACGGAGCAAAGTGAACATTCAAGAACAAGGCAATAGTAAAGTATGGTATCAAAGATCCGAATAGTTTGACCCGCGCAAGTGAACTTTCCAAGCTGTCCGGGATTAACTCAACGGGGGTTTCTTAATCCAAACATTTCGGTACGTATTTTCTAAACCTCTCTCTCAAATCTGACGCATTCCACTATTCTATTTTCTACATGATTCTTCACAAAATTCACCGCCAATAGCCAAAAGAAACTAACCCATATTTGTTGCAGCGCCGCCGCTTAACTTAAAAAAAAGACTGTTTGATGATTTGCACAAATTTTTTATTGAATTGCGAATTGCATCCATTAATATGGACTTTAAGGGCACGAGAACCCCGACAAGATACGGTAAGGATTTTCATCATCCTTTTCATGGCCCACAAATCACAAAACCGAGCATTCTTACATATCCACAGTAATTTTTAAATCAACTAGAACTCAGGCTTTAAGGACTCTCGTTCATTAGGAAAAGTTAATTGTGTTTAGAACACCGCTTAATATTATATTGTTCAAGGAGTGTCTAGACAAGTGTGAAAGGCGCAACTGTCGAAATAGAAATATGAGAAAAGTAAAACATCTGAAGACACAAACTTAACAGTCTAAAAGTATTTGTTAATCAACTGAACGATCTGCACAAAAAAGGCTAATGACTACTTACAGTTAAACAATGCTCAACATACAGGTCTTGAATTCGAAGCTTGGATCATGTTAGGCTCTAGGCTAATGGCTGCTTAAACTGTGCTCATAGATGAAGCTGGCCTTATCCATTTGTTCTCTAACAAAAGGCCAAGGATAACTCTTGAAGCTCTTCCCTTGTTCATACCACCTCGATCTTCTCATTTTCCCTCTCTTTAGCTCTTGCAATTATAAATTCCCATGGATCAAACTATCACCAACCTTCAACAAACACCATCTTCGCCCCACAAGTCACTCTCTAAACTGAGAAAGAGAAAGAGAAATCTCTTCATTGTTCAATCTCTTCAAACCAAAGAAAACTCAGCTCCTACTCGTTCTCCTCTATATTCATCCCAACAAATTCATGCCCATACAATTTTTCAGGAGCTGCACAGGACTGGCATTGTTTCAGATTCCCGTGTTCTCGCCACGGCTTTGAAAACCTCTGGAAAATCGGCCGATTCATGGCTCGGTTTTCAGATTCATGCCTTGGTTACAAAATCAGGTCTCGGCGCCGAAACCCTTTTGAAATGCAGCTTGATGGATTTTTACGCAGATCGTATGAGCATCGAATCGACAGGGAAATTGTTCAAAGAAACGGATATCAAATGTGCTCTGCTTTGGAACAAAATCGTTACGTTGAATGCCGAGTATGAATCATGGACGAAATCGTTGGAGCTGTTTCGCGAGATGCAGGGTTCGAACGTGAAGGCAGATGAAGTCACCATTGCTAAAGTTCTGAATTCATGTGGGAGGGTCGAGGCTCTCATGCTCGGAAAAGAAATGCATGGGCATGTTATTCGGTCAGGGCTCACGTCAGATTTGTTGGTGAGTAACTCATTGATCACCATGTACTCGAAGAACGTTTCGGTCGATTTGGCGAAAAGAGTGTTTGAATCGATGGCAAGTCCGAATCTAGTATCTTGGAACTCTATAATCTCTTGTTGCTCACTCAATGGCTTCCTAGTTGAAGCAATGGAGCTTTTCGACGGCATGGTCTCTTCGGGGATCGAACCGGACTTGATAACTTGGAATTGTTTGATCTCAGGCCATTCGCTTCATGGATGCAGCGATAAAGCCTTTGAATTATTCAGAAAAATGCAGGTTAAGGGTCTGAAGCCGAATTCTAGCACCATCACGAGCATTCTTCAATCGATAATCGAGACTAATTTAGTCGGATTCGGAAAAGAAATACATGGATATGCGATGAGACACCGCGTTGCATCGAACGTATACGTAGGGTCTGCGCTCGTAGACATGTACTTAAAATGCGGCAATTTGTCTTGCGCTCGAACGTTCTTCGTTTCGATGAAAAACAAAAATGTAGTAACATGGAACTCGATTATCTCGGGATACGCATATAACGGCTTTCTTGATGAAGCACTCGAACTTTTGAAGAAAATGGAGGGTGAAGGCTTTGAGACTAACTTAACTACATGGAATGGTTTGATTTCAGGTTACTCAATGAGGGGGCAAAGCCGACAAGCTTTAGTTCTAATTCGTCGACTAAGAGAAATCGGGTTAAAGCCAAATGTAGTATCGTGGACGGCTCTAATCTCAGGCTGCTCTCAAAATGAGAATTACGACGACTCTCTTTACTTTTTCACTGAGATGCAAAAAGAAGGGATCGAGCCCAATTCAGCTACTTTGGCTACTGTTCTTCGAGTTTGTGCAAGCCTCGCGGTACTAAACAAAGGAGCCGAGATACATTGCTTTGCAATACGGAAAGGCTTCAATAGAGATATATATGTCGCTACGGCACTAATCGATATGTACTCCAAATCCGGTAATTTGCAAAACGCTCATCGGGTCTTTGATAAGATGGAAATCAAGAATCTTGCCTCATTTAACGCTATGATATCGGGTCTTGCAAGTTATGGCCAAGCAAAGGAAGCAAGAACGATTTTTGACGAGATGTGCAGGTTAGGAGTTAAACCCGATGGAATAACTTTTACCGCACTTTTATCGAGTTGCAGGCACTCAGGTTTAATAAATGAAGGATGGAAGTGCTTTGATGAAATGAAACATAAATATGGAGTGACTCCAAGGCTAGAGCATTACGCTTCAATGGTCGATCTCCTCGCTCGAGTAGGTTATCTCGACGAGGCACTCGATTTCATACAAGACATGCCGTTAAAGCCCGATGCGAGCTTGTGGGGCGCTTTACTTAACGCTAGTAGAATTCATAGAAATCTAGTGATTGCAGAGATAGCAGCAAAATATTTGTTCAAGTTAGAGCCATACAACTCGGCAAACTATCTCTTGATGATGAGTTTGTATGCGTACGAGAACCGATGGGACGATTTTGAGAATTTGAGAATAGCGATGAATGAGGCGGGGCTGAAGAGCAAAGCAGGATGGAGCTGGATCCGAACTGGTGAAAACATGCATGTTTTCTCCGTGGAAGGGAAACAGCGTGCAGAAATTGGAGAGGTCTACTTCGAATTGTATCAGTTGATCTCCGAAATGAGGAAATTAGGATATGTGCCCGATACTAGCTGCATTGCCAAAAACGTCGACGAGTTTGAGAAGGAGAAATTGTTGATGGCACATACTGAGAAATTGGCGATAACGCATGGATTGATCAATAGTAGTAAAAACGCGGCGATTAGGGTTATAACGAACACGAGGGTGTGCAATGACTGTCACATAGTGGCTAAGTATGCGTCAGGGATTACGCGGAGAGAGATTTTTCTCAGAGACAACGTCCGGTTTCATCGGTTTAGAGGCGGGAAATGCTCCTGCAATGATTATTGGTGACATAAGAAAAAAATCCACCGATCGTTGTGAAGCTCGGAAACTGCTTTGATGAGAAATTTGAGCAATTTCTCGTCTTTTGCAGATGTATTTCTTGTATGTACATTGTTGGTGATGATACTTGGATCTCTTTCCTCACAAATTTGAATACTTTTGATTGATTTGTATACCTTAGTTACATTATATAACAGTTTTTCTTTCTAAAGAAAATCCAGGCCTTCTTAAAAGATGGGTGATTGATTCAACTGATTTTATCCGGCCATAAAATGCAAGAAAAAGGAATCCTCAAAAACCCTAACGAAATCAAAATCACCTGAGCATTTGGATCAAGAAGGGGATTAGGATCCCTGCTCTGATTTTGTACCCTGCTCTGCAAATTGGATCCTTTGAAAATCCTTTTCTTGGGTACTCTTCGAACCCCACTCAACAATGGGTATATTAATATGAACGGTCGGATTTGCATAGCAGCGAAAAAACAGTGCAATCCTAATCGCTAAAAAGGGATTGGGATCAGGTGGTTTGCTTGTGTCGTGCTCTGTACATCCAGGGTTTTGGATTCTCTTCTAAGCCTCTCACAACACTCCTCAGAATCATGGGCCTTATTTTTCTTACGCTATTATGGACCGTTAGATTTGGATAAACATGGAAAATGGAGAAAGGAATCCTCGTCCCGTGAGAGAGGAAGGTTTTGTTTCTATCCTTTAGGTTCCTAGCCTTCGGATTCCTCTTCGAACCCCACTCACTAATGGGTACATTGATATGGGTCGTCGGATTTACATAGCAGCGAAAACAGTGCGATCCTGGTCCGTAGAAGGGGATTAGGATCCGGTGGTTTTCTTGTGTTGTGCTCTGTAAATCTCAGGTTTTGGATTTTCTTCTAACCCTCACAACCATGGGCCTTCCTGTTTTACACTATTATTGACCGTTGAATTTAAATAACATGGAAAAAGGGAGAAGGGGGATCCTGGTGCGAACAGGTGAGAAGGGCAGGGATAGTTTCGTTAGGGTAGAAAAGGCTTGAGGCTGTCCGGCTTGGGGTCCATGGATCCAAGCCCCTTGCTCCTCTCATAGAAAAAGCATATAAAGGTCTTGATATCCCCTCTAAACTCTTACATATTTTGAAACACACCCTAATATTTTTAGGGATATTCTTCACACCCCTCAAAATTCTCTAAGATTTTTCAAACGCTACCTAAACTGTCAAGTTTGTTGTTAACTTGGCGTATTTATTTAAATATTTTAATTACCGAATCTTATCTCGCCCTTATATTCATCTTTTTCATCGAATCCCAAATCAAAACCCTACCTTCTTTTATTTTTGGTCTTCTCCCACCAACCTCCTTTTCTTCTCTTATGCACCATTCTTGTTTCTCTCTAATTTTATCTTCTCTTCACTCTAATTCTTGAGTCAACCAAGCCCAACACCAATCTAACCCTAGCACAAACTAAAAAATAATAAAAATTCCAGCCAACCAAACCATGATAAAAAGATTGGGAGATTCGAAGAACAATTTCATATAGAGTAATAGAAATATTACACCTGTATAAAGGTTCATAACTTGATTTGCTCGTATTCTCGGTATGTTACATATAAAACTATATAGATGTTTTTTCGGATCTAAAGTCGTTTGAGGGTACATACAGTGTAAATACAGGCATTTTTGCCATATTAGCCATCTTTACCTTAACAGCATTTTAACGGGTTTGGCGAGTTTTTCGAATTTTTTTGGGAGATGGGGGGGGGGGGGGGGGGGGGGCGGATTGTGGAAGGTTTATCAAAATAGAAAAGACTTCACGGGATATATATAGGAAAAGACCTTATATCTTATTGTATAAAGCACAAAATATGAATACACAAGTTTTTATTTTGTTTCCTTTTTGCAGCAATAGCCCAAAAACATAACTATGCAATCTTTTTTTCGGTTGTAGCCCACAATCGTGATGCAATCATGCAAATGTCTATGCTTATAACACAAACTCCAAAAATGTAGATCATGCCATCAATTCCTTTTTTGAGCAAAAGAAATCCAAAAAAGGAGAAAATTTATTTTTCAATCACATCTTTTCGTTTTAAGTCAGCTACACCACTCGTGCAATTTAAATTTTTTAACCGAATCTCCTGAATTCGAAATTCAAACGCTCTCTCCCCACCCTTCCTTTCATATGAACATGAATATAATTGTATGCACTAGTATGTAAGATTATTTCTCTATAGGTACCGTCTGGACCTTCACTCTGGGATTGATTCTAATTTTGCTTATTAACTATTTATCATGCAGTGCTCTTGAGCCTCTTTTTTATGTTTTAACCCCAACGAAGCACACGGCCCCATGTATCCATCATCGAAGCACTAAATGGAAGATCCTGGATTCGATCTCGGGTCTCCTCTCGCAAACTACTATTGATATTAGAGGTTTTCGATATAAATTTCTCAAACGACTGCTGTTTTTATATGACTATTAGGCATATGAATATTAGTTGTTAAGGTTTGAACATAGAGTTAGTATCAGTTTAGATCTTGTTTTCGCTTACACACAACTTTCCTCGCTTTTATATTTTAGAGAATAATGGAGGAAAGAGGCCATAGGAGGGAATTTACTCCTATGGTGTCAAAAAGGTACACCCTCCATCGTGTTTTTCGACGATCGGAACCCATCATCTTCATCGTTATCATCTAAGATGTGGGTATACCAAATTTCATGTGATTCTACAGCTTTTTCACCGTTGATTTAGTAATGTAAAAAGTTCTATTTTCGGTAAACCGTTAATTTTGAACCCACTAATTCAAAGGTGGAAAAGTTGTAGAATCACATGAAATTTGATGTACCCACATCTTAGATGATAACGATGAAGATGATGGATTCCGATCGTCGGAAAACACGATGGAGGGTGTACTTTTTCGACGCCATAGAAGGTAATTCTCTCCTATGTCCTCTTTTATCCATTATTCTCTTTATATGATCATATATTTTTCTAAACTAAAAGCTTTGACTTTTCTCGTTTCTGACGTACTTCAATTCCATATTTTTTGTCGTGCCTTTTTTAACTTTACACTCCCCAGATTGCATGCTCACCGTCTTCCTCTTCATCTCTCTTTCCTTTGCCCACAACATGCCTTTTTTTTCCCATCCTCTCGATCTTTTTGGATATATGGTTTGCAAAAAGACGAGTACAAAATATGCATTTTTATGGATGCTCCTAGTAAGGCCAATAGAATCCCAAGGATACAAAATCATTGCCTATATGGTTCAAGTTAACGATGGTGGTAATATTGGTCTGAACCAATAGAGCTAAAACATACTATTCCAACACAACTTATTCAATCCGAGAGAAGTAACAGTGAATATTATTATAAGGATTCAGTTGGGCCGGTCGGACGGGAATTTGACATCTTCTTTATACGCGGCTTGAACCTTAAAGCTTTACCTGAAATGCCCGCAAAGCCCTGTGAATTGACAATGCGTTTTTACCTAAACAGTCAAACGAAGTTTTCCAAGTGGTGGACAGGTTTTATCGGCTTTTCTGACTCGCCCCATTCCAGGCCATGTGTCACCGGTTATACTCAAACGAGTCCTACTAGATATATATACCCATCCAAAATATCCATGACTAAACTCTTTAATCCTCCAATCATATCTGAACGAGTATAGGACGCCAAACAAATATTTGGATATATTAGCTCTGGTTGAGGAACATATGAAAATATGTGAAAATATCTCAAAAAGGCCTATTTCTTGGAAAATATATAAAAAGGGAAATTTCACCAAAACCATCCCGAGGCTTAACATATATTCCTAATACCATCCTGAAGAAAAAACCCATCACAGAACCCCCTAACGTTTACATCCGTTAAATTCGACCCCCCGTGACTCCCCTGACCGTTAAATCTTTAACTAATGATCAAAATACCCTTTCTTCCTTTTTTCTCTAATTTATAGCTTAAAAGGAAGAATAAGAAGCAGTAAAAGAAGAGGAGGATCTTGATCAAGAAGTGAGAAGAAGCGACGTTAGCGACGGTCTCGGTAATGGATCTTCTACGATACTTCAAAAAGCAATCTCAGCTTCTTCTTATTCTTCTTATTATTCCAAGTTCAAGAAAGAGAAATTTTTCTATAAAAGGAAGAATAAGAAGAAGCGATGTCAGCAATGGTTTTGGCTTCGTCTCTCGTTTTGCAGCAGTTCTTTCGACTTCGCCGCTTGTGCTTGTTTCCATCTTCGTAGAGTTCGAAATAATTTTTTCTTCGCTCATGCTTTGCAGCGATGGTCTTGACGTGATTTATTATTTGTTTTTCATAATTAATGATTGCAATGTTGATGCATTTTTTTAAATGCAAAAGTTGGGATTTCTATAAGTTATAGAGTGTTAAATTTTTTTTGATCAAAGAACTTTGTAATTTACTTGAATTTATCTGAATTTGATCAAGTGCCCAAGTTTGCACGCCAACTGCTCGTCAAAATGCCCAAGAGAGCCCAACTACCCCAAAGGAAGATGCTAGCTCAATTGTTCATAGAACCACCGAGATTTTACATGCGAAGAACTCACGAATACCCGTAGAACGAGAGTTGGAGGAGATGGGTGCTATCTCGTTGCTTCAAAATTGGGCATTTGGCTATTAGGTTCTTCAATTGGGTCCAGCTCCGACACGGGTTTTGTCATAATACGGAGACTTATAACGTGATGATTTATATCGCGGGCGACATGGGAAAACTTTGATTTATTGAGTTGTTTAGTGTTTAGAATATATTTGTATAGATTTTAGAGCTAATGATTTTCGAAATGTGTTTGTATAAATGCTTGAGAGAGTTTTTGTTTGTATGTAAAGATTGTGTTTGTATAAATTTTGAAGATAATTTTGTTTGGAATATGTTTGTATAAATACTTGAGAGAGGGTGAAAGAAAATATTTGATTTGTAATGGATCTTGACGGTTGCCACATCGACTCTAATGACGGGATCTTGATGAAGATGTCGTGCTTAAAGTAAGGCCATGAATCATCGTAGACGTCAAACACCACATCGCCATTGCCGGAGCTCAAGGGATCGCCGGTTTTAATAGTGGATTTTTGCTCTTCCACTGTTTCCCCAATAAAAGAGCAAACCTTTATGAGGCAGCGCTTAGCGCTCAAACGCCTCACGTGCCTTCCATGACAGCACTAGCGCTAGAGTTAAAAACTCTTATATGAGCGGCGTTAATGTGCAAAACACACAAAAATCATAAGTAGCGTCCACGTGCACAACATGTGAGCGCCGGCGCCTAATAGAATTAAATTCTACTCTCTGTTGAACAGAACCGTTGAATCAAAAATCCAACAGAGATGATAAGTCATCAGGATGCAGAATTAAATTCTGTTTAGAGGAAACATTCCTCAAATCTTTCTAAACAAGAAAGATTGCTCTCTGTAAAACAGAGTGCCGTTGGATTAAAAATCCAATGGTGATTAAAGAATCACCATTCTACAGAATAAATTCTGTATGGAAAAATATTTCCCTAATCTTGTTAAAAAACAAGAAAATATTTTCTGTAAAACAGAAGTTCTCGGATCAAAGATCCAACGGTGGGTAGAATCCCCAAATCAATTGAGATCTCTTAAAGAAAGATTTCTTCAGAGCGAATCAACAAACCGCTCCTACTATATAAAGAACCAAAGACTTTAAGTTTAGAGAGAAGGAACCCCCCATAAGCTTTAAAAATAAAGCTTCGAGAGAGCAGAGAATTAAATTCTCGAGGAAGAAGAGCTTTCTTCTTGGAAATTTTAGGTAAATAAAAGTATATAAAGATCCTGTTGATCATTCAAGAAGAAAAGAACTCAGCGTCTAGTGCCTCATGTGCCCCTCACGTGGGCGCTATAGGAGTGCCTAGCACTCATTGAGCGACGCTCAGCGCCCCACGTGCCCCTTACGTGGGCACCACAGAATAAAAATAACTCAGGAAGTAGCGCTCAACGCGCAGCGTCCCACGTGCCGCGTCCCACGTGCCTCTTACGTAGGCACTACAAAAGAACTCAGGAGTGCTTAGCACTCAGTGGGTGATGCTCAGCGCCCAGCACCCCACGTGCCTCTCACGTGGACGCTAAAAAAGAAAGGAGTGCTTAGCACTCAGTGAGCGACGTCTAGCGCCTCACGTGACCCTCATGTGGGCGCCACAGAATAAAAAGTGCTTGGTACTCACTAGGCAGCACCTAGCGCCTAGCTCCTCACGTGCTTCGCACGCGGGCGCTATAAAGAGTGCTTAGCACTCCATATAAAGACAAAAGGGGTAAAGTGTTTAACACTTATTGGGCAATTCCCATAACTGAAAACCCCACATGATTATATGTGAGTGTCAGAACTTACATAAGTGCTCAGCACATTTTCACAAAAAAGGGGACTGAGCCGAAACAAGTGTTTAACACTTTTTTCGAATAAAAAGAAAGCTGAGTGGACCAAGCCCAAGTTGGCTAAGTCCCTTGAGAGTAGAAACTCTCTAATTCAGATCAACCGAGCCCATATGCTCATTACTTCCCAAACTGATCTTAGTCCCAAATACGACCATCGATCTTCCAACAGATGATATCCAAAATGATATTCATCCCATATCATCTAAGTTAATCTTAGTCTCAAAAATGACTAAGGATTCTTAGATGATCCACCATGATCTTTTCCCTCAAATACGGGATTTGGTTTAAGGGTACATCTCTTCACACCTCTGATATATGTCGTTATAATTTCTCAACGTTTTTAGAGAGGTGGCGGGTCCCGACGACCAACAACTTCTCTTAATGCACTTCCAAATTGACGTGCATCCCTCAAATTGGTTCGTGCCTCAAATTGGGCGTGTTCCATATCAACACCGTTCACTTCGTCACGTAGCAAATACACATGTGCGCAAGTCGACAATGGACCGAAATGTCCCTAAACTAATATTCACCTCCAAAATGGTAACAACGGACCGAGATGTCCTTAAACTAAAATCTCACCCCTAAATGGTGAGCAACGGACTGAGACGTCCTTAAACTATAATCTCACCCCCAAATGGGGATCAACGGACCGAGACGTCCTTAAACTAAAATCTCACCTCCAAAATGGCGATCAACGGACCGAGACGTCCTTAAACTAAAAGCTCACCTCCAAAATGGTAATCAACGGACCGTGACATCCTTAAACTAAAACCTCACCTCAAAAATGGTGATGAACGGACCGAGATGTCCTTAAACAAAAATCTCACCTCCAAAATGGTGATCAACGGACCGAGACGTTCTTAAACTAAAATCCCACCTCCAAAATGGTGATCGACGGATCGTGACATCCTTAAACTAAAATGGTGATCAACGGACCGAGATGTCCTGAAACTAAAACTTCACCTCAAAATGGTGATCAACAGACCGAAATATTCTCAAACTAAAACTTCGCCTCTAAAATGGCGATAATACCTTGTTAAGTAGATCTTAGTCTCAAATTAGACTAACGTATTCTTAACAAAAAACCAATCGAGCCCCAGATGCTCACATACATTTAAGTTGATCTTAATCTCAAAATAGATTAACGGTCCTTAAATAAAAACCCAAATCTAAAATATATGGATTTGGACTAATCCACGCCCTACGGGCGACAACATAAATTAGTCTCCGTATACAATCCACGGGAAACTCAAACAAATAAAAACACACACAACACGAAGTGAACTTCTGGAGCAGGAGAAAGTGGTTATCGTGATGCGGTAATGTAATTAACTGCAGAGCTTTGCGCCTGCAGGGAAAAGCGTCCCCACAATCAAAAACCCCTCACAAACGAGGGGAAATCTGATGAAGTCTGCTACAACGGCTGCATCCGTCCAAACCTCCGATATACAGTGCCATAAAACAACTTGGCATCTTCGGAGAGGTGGACGGATAAATCCAAATAGCATCTGCCCCCAAAATTCAGGCCAGACGTCCTAACGTCCCGATCGCGTCTTTCGGCGGTGAACATATTCTGGCATGCCTGGTGGGACCTCTTCCTCTTTCCACTCCACACTTTGTGTGTCGTGTTCATGAACAAAATTGCGGTTTTCTATGGTTGCCCTTGGATTCGAGATACTAAGATTTGGTGTCTTGCTCCTGTGCAGAAAGAAGAAGTGAACATTAATGGCTTACAGCTGCACCAACTGCAACAGCGACTCCCGCTCCGCCCCAACTGGAGGAGTGACATATGGGCCCAATGCGGCTTCCATCTTTTCAATGCCGGTGGGGCAGGTGACCCAGGACACCATTGGATTGTTCTTCGGGACCATGCTCCCGCCAGCAAGCTTCAGCGCCCTAGTGCCACCAAAGGAAGCTCCCAAGAAGCCGACTTGCAAACACCACGACGCCTCTTAACGGGTCGTCCAAGTCTGCCGGTGAAATCTTGTCTGGTTGAAGATCTAAGATTGAGAACCTGAACTAAAGCTTAAGTGGACCCGCAAATAGGCTCGCGATACCTGAAGGGACTATTCCAAAACGGATAGTCCTGCCAACTCCTACTATGGGCGAAGTCATCAAAAGTGCTTCCCCTACCAGAAAGTCGGCCTTTGAAAGATTAGCCGTTCCCTCTTAACAGACCTCGGTCTTTGACAGGCTGGCACCAGCAGCAGCCCTTAACCAAAGCAGGGGCACGACGGAGCCGCTTCCACAACTGAGGTGGTCCCATCGGCAAAGCATGCTCGACGTCGCCACTGGCGCCGAGTGAGAAGAGCTGGGGGAAACTCCCCCTCCGGATTCACTCCACCAGCTCCAATGGCGGAAGTTAATGCTGCTGTTTCGACCGGGAATAGGTTCGAACCGCTTAGGAGGGTGCGGAAGAACTCCCCAACCATGGTGTTGAAGAAATCTCTACTTCCTGCTGAAAATATGACGTAGGCAAAGCCGGAGCAGCCCCCTCAGCGGCTGTCCTCCCAAATCCACAGGGTCTGGTGGAAAGTCCAAGATTCTGTGATCAACAAGAACTACTCTCGTCAACCGGAGAAAATGAAGGTTCGACAAGAAGAAAGTCATCCCTCCACCATACAACGAGGGACTTCTTTCACACAGGCACCTGCTACAACGGCTCCTACAATTTCAACCTCCCACAAAAAGACGAGTCTAGAGAAAATACCACCACCGGCGGAAAATCCCAAAGGTGATGGATCCAAACGCCCCAAGTCTAGGGCCATGATCGTGCACACGGTTTACATGGCTTCTGGAAAAGAGGAAAGCCGTGCTTCCGTGAGTCATTGGCCGCAAACTCGGTCGTTGACAAAAGCTCAGGAGCAGCAACAAAAGCTCCAGGAGATGCTGACAAAAATGGCAGCACTCACCGGGCAAAAAGAAAGCCCGGAAGCAGCATCTGAACAGTGCCAGGAGCAGGAGACCGATATAGAGTTCCTGCGGAGGGTGCTAGAAAGAAAGGATAAGGAGGTCGCGGAACAAGTTGCTAATATAAAACAGATGGCGCTCCTGTTCCAAAACATGGTTGGAATAATGATCCAGCCAGAACCTCCAACTGAAGACCTGCCGATAATCATTGAGGATGACAGAGGGGAAACATCAAACCCTTTTCCAGCTTTATCAACAGCTGGGGAGGAAACGATCTCCAAAGCTGCCCTTGATGATTACATAGCTCAACAAATACGAGCTCATCAGGCAAGTGAAGCAGCTGGCCAAGTCATCAGAACCGGGCGACCATACCCAAGCTGGTACGATCAAATCAAGTACCCGCCGGGATATACGATCCCCAAATTCCATGTGTACAAAGGAATAGGCAACCCGCATCAACACGTCGCTCAGTTCAGAGCCTTATGCGGCAATACTGAAGGCGATGACAAATTGCTGCTTCGCCAGTTCGTCGGCAGCCTGTCAGAAATGGCGTTTGAATGGTACTCGGAGCTCCTAAATGACTCCGTCAAAATATTCATGGAAATGGAATTGCTGTTCACGCAGCGGTTCGCCAGCTCAAGCGAGCGCACTCCGATCACGGCATTAATCAACGCCAAGATGAAGCCGAGAGAGACCTGGGTTCAATACGCAATCCGGTGGTGGAACCTATGGTCAAAATGCGAACAACGCATCGAAGAAGCTCCGGCTGTGGGCATGTTCATAGGGACTCTAAATCCTCAGGCGACCGTGTCCTAGTTTTTGATGTTTTTTAAGCCGACCACCTTCCAGGCTCTGATCGACAAGTTGGCCTAAATGGACCAGATGGGCCACGAACCTTCCTCTTCAAAAATGGACCCTCGAAATGCAAAGGGTAAAAAGAAAGCGGCCTTCGTTGCCAACACTCAATAACAACCGAGTGACCCAAAACCGGTTACTCGCCAAAACAACGCACGCCTGCGCCAATCCTTCAAAGAGAAGTTAGGACGTACTTACTCGTTCCCCCATGATAAAATGAGGAGATTGTTCGAACTGGCAGTGCGCAACAAACTCATCCCTCTGCCGGACCCAAAATGTCCACCGCAGCCCGGTGACGTCAACAACCCCAACTACTGCTCCTATCACAGAATGGTGAGCCACCCAATTGAAGATTGCTACATCTTTAAATATTGGATCGAGGACCAGTATCAACGGGGGAAATTTGTGTTTTCTGAGAACTGGAGGGTGAACCCGCCACAGAGGCACGCTCCTAAAAAGGTGAATACATCGGGGGCATCATGCTCATTTATGAAAAAAGCTCCGTGGGAAGTTGTCCTTTCAGCTAAAACCAAAAGAATGCTGAAGGATCTTTAAACATGTCCGGTGATCAGGTGGAAAAGCCCGCTGGAGCCCGAGATCATTGAGGGGATGCTGAAACCGCGTCCCACACCGAAAACTGTTAACAATGGGAAGAACACCCAGGTCAAATCTTCAAAGTATTCAAAGGGAAAGAAGAAGATCAAAAAGCCCGTGTAGCGTGACGACAAACGCACAGACCTGCAAAACTACATCGACGCGCTGGAGGAGTACAACCAGAAGGTGCAGACACCAGTCATCCTCGAAGAGTTTCTCAGTTGTATACTTGAGAACGAAGATAGCGACGATAATGAGGAACATCGCTCATCAGGAAGAACCCAAGACTATGTAGCAAGTTGCCACATGGTTTCTCACTTGTCATCAAATGGCAAAGAAGCTCCCTCGACGTTAGAAAGCAACACAGAGGAACTGGGAGCGGGATCGGCGCCGAAATCCCCGAAGCTGCCAAAAGACCCAATTGACAGGCTGCTAAATGAAGCTTTTCAAAAGAGCAGAGCTGACCGAGAGCGTGAAACGGCCATATACGAAAAGGCCAAGCGTTGGTGTCAGGATGAAGAAGACACGGTGAGGAATAGTCAGAAAGTAATCCAACCAGACCGAAGCACACCCGCGGCAAATAAAAGCAAGTTTAAGACGGAGAAACGGTTCGTCAAAGCCCTGTCAATGGGAATGAAGCTGCCATCTCTCAGGGGAAATATTCCCGGGGCTACATGCCTTAATGGAGAGGTTTCACATCCGAACTACTGCCTATATTATCGGAGGGTCACCCACCCCACCGAAGAGTGCAATGCCTTCAAGAAGTGGTGGCAAGGATACGTTGCCCACCGACAACACTTCAAGCGGATGAAGCGCAAACCTCATCGACAGAAAAGAAACGCGACAAATGAGTGTGAAGGAACGGCTGGCACCTGTCATATGGTTGATACCAGTTCGACAAAAGGAAAATCCTAAGTTCTTACATTCGGGAGCGATTCTGAGCAAGAAATAACCCTCGGCCCTCTCTTCAATGAATCCACCTCCAAAAAAGAAGAGGTGAAAAAGAACCGCTAGAACATTCAGCTGCGTAACCGCACGCTACCTGAAAAGAACCTTGGACCCACAAAAAAAGGTTCGAATAAGAGAGACGAATGGAAGGAAAAAGTCCCTGGGGAAATTTCCCTCGATGATAGAGCCGTCAAAGAGCTCGCAGCTAAAGACCCGCTTAAGAAAAATAAGATGGATTACAATGTCCTGCACATCTGAGCAAGATACCCTCACAACTGAGCATACTGGATGATCTCCTCCTGTCTAAAGAAGCAAGAGATTCTCTGATCAGGGCATTACAAGTGCCCGATCAGTTCCAAACTTTCCTTACAGAAGAAAAGATGTAGGATGAGCTGGCAGAGGTTCATACAGCTGACATTACATTCGGCGATGAAGATCTCTTACTCGGAACGTGCGAGCACAACCGTCCTCTATATGTCACCGGGTACTGCCACAACATCAAGATAAGGAAGATCCTGGTCGACAACGGGTCCTCCGTCAACCTTCTCAACGTGAAGGTACTGAAAGAGATTTGCATGAATGTTCAGCGCCTGGCTCGAGGCAAAACCATCTCCGGGTTTGACTCACAGTCATTATGGATGCTTAGGTCCGTAATATTGACATTACGCTTTGGGCTTCTCGTCACTGACATCAAATTTCATGTCATCGACGCCAAGACTTGCTACAACGTTCAGCTCGGCAGGCCTTGGTTGCATGAATACAACATCATCCTTTCTACACAACACCAGTGTATAAAGTATTTCAAAGATGGCCTCGAATACACCGTTACGGGGGAGCTAAATCCTTTCTCCGTAAACGAAGTCCAAAAATATAAAGACGCCAAGTACTTCTTACCAGACTTCAAAGACACGGAAAGATATCATAAGCCGGAGAATAAACAAAAAACCGTCACCACTATCCCGATCTTTGGGAAAGATACCGAGGTGGATGAAGAAATAGTCTACTCGGGGCAACCCTAATGCAATATGCCCGGACCATCTACTCCAATTTTGGTCTTCGGCAGTGACTCTGAGGACGAGACCAATGTTGTGTTCTCCACACGCCCGTTAGAATACACCATTACTGAAGTTGATCAGAGTTTACAAATCACCATGGTTCCACTATGGCATTATAAAGAACTTGATGCGCTTGATACATACAGCATACAAGAGTTGCAGACTTTCTACGTCCCTCGCAGGCAAAGAGGTGAAAAGGTGATCCTCTTCTATCAATCTACGGAGACTAAAGTGGAAAAAGAAGTCCGGCATGGCGCCAATTTTGCGCTTGACTGGCTTCAACCAATCCGTTTGCCCAGATATTATGATCGCACGCCAAAAGCGTGTCGGATGTTCAAAGTTCTAAAGTTATAACCGCGATCAGGACGGTGTCGCTTTGCAGCTAGCCGGTTGAGTACGGGTCGATCCACAGGGAGATGGTTGTATGTCCGTTCGAGTTTTAGACGAGTCAATGAAGAATTTGTATATGTCTGTTCTAATCTAACCTATGTGTTTTATATGCAAGTATAAAGTTGTTAAGAAAAAGATACGAAAGTGTAAACTAAGGAAATCCGCACTCAAAACCTTTGAGCCGAGTCTTGACCAATTGAAGCTAGAGCAATCGGCAAAAACGTGGATTAGAGTACTTAAGCACGGTATTCATGGAATCCGGCTTATTTACCCTTGTCCTTCCGTTCTTGTCTCTTGCTTTCGCCTCCGGCCAAACCGAACGCAACCGGTCGCGGTTAGGAATCACCGTTACCTTGGTAGGGTAGGGTGCCTAACGGAGCGCTTGCGTAATGTTTGGACGGAGTTCAAAGGAAAATAACGGGAAAAGGAAATGAGGAATGAAACCTTAACTTACAATATTGTATTTATTCTTAACAACAAAATATTACAACCATTCACAAAACGAACCAAAAAGAGCAAAAGAAAAGACAAAAAAAGAAAAGAAAAGATTACAAGCAAGTAATTAAAAGTGCATGGAATTTAAGTGCATGAAAGTAAATGAGCAAGAAATAAAACTAGGAACCATAGAACCCAAAACAAGACATGGGTTCAATAACCAAATCTTAAACTTGCAAGCTCAATTAAGAGGTTGCAAGATCAAGAAAAGGCAAAGAACTCATGGAGAATGAAGCACAAAAGAGAGAACATTATTGATTCCAAAATGATACAACCCCTTAAGATCAATGACCAAAGCTTAAACTTGTAAGCTCACTTAAGAGGTTGCTAGATCAAGTTAAGGTAGAGAGCTCAAGGGGGAAGCTAAGCAAAAGAATGATACAAAATAACCCTCATCTTCATTTAACATCTACTCAAAAGCTCTCACAACAATTTCATGGAGGAAAGAATGAAGAAGAAGAAGTAAACTAAAAACTAACAAAAAGTGGGCATGAAAAAGAACACCATTGCTTGGCAAGTTCTGGGCAATTTATAGGCAGGAAACAAAGAACCTAGGGCAACATTCTGGCACTACATTACCAAACTACCCCTGAAATTTTGTCTACTGCCAAGCCTATACGGCCGCGGATCCGCGGCCTAAGCATGCTTATGCCGCGGAACCGCGGCCATAAGGAGGAAATGGGCCTTCAAGTTTTGCCGTGTTCCCTGGTCTTCTGTACTCTTCAGTGTGGTATATGTTGTTTCTCAGAATCTCTTCACAATGTTTCCAGAATTTCAGTAGATCAAAAAGTGATGTGATGTGGATCTTTTGCCATGATTTCCTTGAGCTTCGCGTAGATATGTTGGATCTTGTGTTGACATTGAGCTTTGTGGATGAAAATAACATTGATTTGCCATTTTGTCCCTTAAACTGGTGTGTGGCAACATACGGATAGAGAGCGGAGACTCGTGTTTTATCTGTGGTTGGCAGTAATCCGGAATTTTTCGTACTTTTTCATGAATTTCACTGTTTAGAGCTGAGAACCAGTATCCTGCAATTAACTAGCAAACACGGCTCAAGAGTACCTACCGATAAACAAACGAGCATAAGAATGGGCGGTAGTAAAAGCAATATTCTGGTGTGAACATATTACGCAGAGAGATTGAAAAGGTTGTTAAGATGCCAAGGCGTACCCTTCAAATAAACCACTCGACAAGCCCAGTTCTACAATAAGATTTGGGACTTCCCCGAGACTCAGCGAAATGGAGACGATTGGGCTCGAATACGTTCGGTCAAATAAATGGGAGCGATTCCACAACTGCCGCGTCATAAATGACCTCGGTAAAGAAGAGAACGTTTTTCCAAATGGTCATAACATTGAACCAGAGCGAGATCCCGCCATACGAATGTCAAGTCCGTCGTTCAAAGAGCAGGTTGCCAAGCTAATAAGAGAAGCCGGTCAAAAGGTTCGGGATGAACACAACCGCGAAATGGCCATTTACAAAAAGGCCAGGACGCAACGTCTCACTCAGCAGTCTGCGGAAATAGAAAATTACGATGCCCTTCACCCTCAGCCTGCTGTATGTTCTCGCAACAAGGAAAAAGCCCGACACATGGTCAAAAACATGGTGGAGAACGAGAATGACATCCGAAAACAACGAAGCGGGTCCAAGAAGCCCCACGATCGAGTAAAAGTCAGCCGGAATCCATCTTTTATGAAGAAGATGGGTCGGAAATATTCTTTCGCCCAAGACAAGACAAGGAAAATATTTAACCTTGTCATTAAGCATCAAATGATGATGCTCCCGGAGCCTCGGTACCCCGAACAGATAAATGAGGTCCATCACTTGGATTATTGCTCCTACCACCAAGCAATAAGTCATCCCCTTGAAAACCGCTTCACCTTCAAAAACTGGGTCGAAGACCATTATCAACAAGGCAGGTTCGCTCTATCCGACAGTTGGAGGGTAACCCCACCGTGAAAGCATGAGCCAAAAGCAACCTATATTGCAAGAGTAGGGTTAAATCAACATCGAGCTTGGAAACGAACTCATACCTGCTACGTAATAACATTCTCAAAAGATGGGAACCACGAGAATATGGATGACCCCTCTAGATGCTTCGCAAATGAGGACGAGGATGAGGTGATCTCAGAGTTTCCGCCGGCACCAAAAGAGCTGGAAGATGGGATACACACCACGTTGGACAATCTAAGGAAAATTAACTTGGAGACGGTAAACGATCTGAGGCCAATATTCGTTAGTGAGCTACTGTCTAAAAAGTAGGTAGCCACACTAAAGGATGTGCTTATGCAATATAAAGACTGCTTCGCATGGAACTATTCCGAGATATCGGGACTAGATCTAGAAATAGCGGTCTATAAACTGGCTATATCGTCGGACGTCAAGCCAGTCAAACAGGCCCCAAGAAGAATGTGGCTCGAACTTGAGATGAGTATTAATGCCGAAGTTAAGAAACTAATTGACTTTGGCTTCATCCAAGAGGTTCAATATCCTAACTGGATCGCCAACATTGTTCCAGTGATGAAGAAAAATGGGATGGTACGCATCTGCGTGGACTTTCGGGACCTCAATAAAGCTTGCCCGAAGGATGACTTTCCAGTACCTGTAACCAAGCTGATAATCGATAACACGTCCACCCATGAGGTCTTCTCCTTCATGGATGGATCTTCGGGGTATAATCAAATAAAAATGCATCCTGAAGACCAAAAACACACCGCTTTCCGGACTCCGTTGGGTATATTTTGCTACAAGGTGACGCCCTTCGGTCTGAAAAACGCTGGTGCTACCTACCAGAGGGCTATGACGAAGATCTTCGATGACCTCATACATGAGATTGCTGAATGCTATATTGATGACCTTATGGTGAAAAGCAAATCGTACGAAGAGCACTGGGAACATCTGAACATAGTGTTCCAGCGTCTTCGGAAATACAATCTAAAGATGAATCCTCTGAAATACGCGTTTGGGGTCTCCTAAGGAAAATTCCTAGGATTCATCATACGACATCGAGGCATTGAAATAGACTCATCAAAGATCAAGGCGATTATGGAAATACCCTCACCAAGAACTCTCAAACAACTGCGGTCTCTCCAAGGATAGCTCACATATATCCCGCGGTTCATAACCAACCTCTCTAGAAAATGCCGCCCCTACAGCCATATAATGAAGAAGGGGACCCCATTCATTTGTGATCATAAATGCTAAAGTGCATTGGACGAAATCAAGCAGTACCTGCAGAACCCGCTGGTACTGACCGCTCTGGTTAAGGGAAAGCCCCTCATTCTGTATACAAGAGCCATAGAAGGTTCTCTAGGCGTGCTATGGGCACAGGAGAACGACTAAGAGAAGGAGAGATCTCTCTACTATTTGGGTCGAGTTCTCTTGGGGGCAGAAAACAACTACTCCCCTATCGAAAAGCATTGCCTGGCATTGATCTTCGCGATAACGAAGTTCAGACACTACGCCTTAGCACATGAGGTCCATCTCATATCAAAGGCGGATCCTCTCAAATATTTGATGTCAAGAGCCATACTAATAGGAAGGCTTGCCAAATGGGCCCTCCTCTTGATGGAATTTTCAATAACGTATCGACCCCTCAAAGCAGTGAAAGGCCAGACCATCGCCGACTTTCTCGCCGAGCATTCGATACCCGCTGACTCTCCCTTAAATTGTGAATTGCCGGATGAACATGCGTTCGACACAAAGGATGAAGAATATGATTCCCGATGAGAACTCTACTTCGATGGAGCATCTTCCATGAAGAAGCGGAAGCATAAAACCCCCTTAATCAAAGCCGGGGTTGGCCTTATCTTCGTAACTCCGCAAGAAGGGATAATGCGTTTCGCCCTTTCCTTAGCAGAGCCAAGAACAAACAACGAGGCTAAATATGAAACTTTGATAGCGGGTCTTGAAATCGCTGTCGATATGGGAATCGAAAACCTCCTCATATATGAAGACTCCCAGTTGGTCGTTAGCCAAGTAAATGGCGACTATCAGACGTGGAAACCAGAGTTGATAAAATATGGCAGGAGAGCGCAGCAACTGCTGACACAAATCCCCTCCTACATCCTGGAAAGCATACCACATGTGGAAAATAGTAAGGCAGATGCATTGGCTAAGCTTGTTAAGGAACTGGCCGACGAAAACCTCGATGATGTAAGGATTGTCGTGCAAAGACGTCGGGTTCTCGCGCCAGCAGAAATATCTTCGGGGGATTTAATAGAGTCGTCTAAAAGAAACGAAGTGATTAAACAAGCAGTCTTCCAAATAGAGAACGAAGAAAAGGCTGAGGATTGGAGAGAAGTCTTCATAGACTACTTCAAATCCCATCGAACGCCCAAAGATGCGTCTCAAGACATCAGCTCATGAAACGAGCTCGTCTTTTGCCTTCGTCAATGATACTCTATATAAGAGATCATCCAACTATTTGTGGCTGAGATGCCTGGGACCAGAAGAAGCAAGAAGAGTCATCCAAGAAACCCACGACAGATTCTACGGTTCTCATCAAGCCGGACCAAAGCTGAAGCTGAAGATCAAAAGAATGGGTTACTACTGGCCCACAATGATTCCGGACTACCTCGAATATGCAAAGCAGCGTCACTCGGGCCAAATTCACGGGGACTTCATCCACCAGCATTCAAATCCGCTACACCCAACACTGGCTAGTTGGCCATTCGAAATATGGGGAACCGATATAATTGGCCCCATCGAACCAGCGTCATCCAAACGACATCGGTTCATACTGGCAACAACCGATTACCGCTAAGGGAAGTGAAGACGGAGAACATCCTCCATTTCTTCAAGACACATGTCATCTACCGGTTTGGCACCCCGCGACAGATAATCTCGGATAATAGGCTAACCTACAGGAGCCATAAAATCAGCCGCTTCGCAGAGAAGAATAATATAGATTGGAGATACTCTTCAGTCTACAATCCCCGAACCAACGGTCTAGCTAAAGCCTTCAACAAGACCTTGACGAAGATTATAAAGAAAACGGTGTCTAGAAACAAAAAGGACTGGCACGAGAGACTACATGAAGCTCTCTGGGCGTACCGGATGACATTCAAAACAGCCACGAATACGACCCCATATGCGTTAGAATTCGGCACGGAAGCAGTGCTTCATCTGGAAATAGAACTCCCTTCTCTACGAGTAGTGGTTCGATACGAGCTGACGGATGAAGAAAATGCCCATCTTCGGATTGAGAAGCTCGATGCTCTCAATGAAACTCGCCTCGTGGCATAACAAAACCTCGAAGCTTACAAAGCAAGGATGACGCGCTCATACGAAAGACTGACTAGGCTGAGAACATTCTGTCAAGGCGAACTCATGCTAGTCGTCAAAACACCTATGATCCCTAACCGTGCAAAACGGGGGAAATTTGTGCCGATCTATGAAGGCCCGTACATCATAGACAAGGTCTACCAAGGTGGGGCCTACTTGCTCATGGTTATGCATGACGAAAGACCCTTCCGGCCAATAAATGGTCGATTGCTCAAGAAATACTATGCTTGAAGAGTCACAAATTAGGTCAACGATAGATGACGACGTCCGTGTCCGCTCGCTATCTTCCTAGTCAAAACTCTAACAGTAATATCCAAGAGAATTTCCGTCCCAAACATGGTTGTTCCCTTATAAAAAAAGAGAAAAAAGGAATGGGGAAAATTCTCCACTAATGGAGCCTCACGTGCCCACACGTGAGCGCCTAGATACAAAGATTATAGGCGCTTAACAGGCTGAAATTGAGCCTCACGTGTAAACACGTGAGCATCTATATACAAAGTATATAGGCTCCATATTAAAACAAATAGCAGGCCAGAGAAGCTCAAGTGTTAACACGTGATGCCATTTGTTAGGCTGTTGCATATAAATAAACAAGTTTAATTCCGTAGGGGTCACGTACTACACGTGAGTGTTCCTAATCACCTTCCAAGCTGATAGAATTAAATTCTAAATAAAAGGATCAAAATACTATTTGGAAGTTATTTCCTTAAATCTTTCTAAACTATCTGATAGAATTAAATTCTATATATATGGGAAATATATCCTTGATCTTCATTAAAACAGAAATATCTCTTCTGTTGTTAAGAGAAAGATCTTTGGATTAAAAATCCAACGGTGATCGTCTGATAGAATAAAATTCTATCTTAGGAAAATGTCACGCCCCGCTTCCCAAAATACGGAATACGAGGGGTGGACAAGGCCAGCCATACTCCTACGGTCGAGAAAACATCTTGCCGTAGTCACACTTCGGCTTCTAGCTTTACGTGGTAATCAGTAATCAATGCACAGGTAATGAGAAATGCAGTCACTAAATCAAAACAAATACAAAGAACTAACCAGATAGAGATCAAAGAAGTATAGCTCTGAGTCGCTGATCAAGATGTCCACAATATCCTCGAGGTACGTCAGGTCCTGGTCCGAGCTAAATCCACTTCTCACTCTGAGCATGCATACTCAAGTCGTCAGAGCGACACAAAAGCAATAAATATAAATACATATGTAACATGTGCAATAATGATGAATATGAAACAGTAAGCATGGAATGATAACATGAACATGGAGTGGCCAATACAGGTAGATAATAGAGCAGGTAAACAGTAAAGCAGTAAACGGTATGGCAAGTATATTGAATCAGTAAGCAATGCATGTTAATGTCACTAACCCTATCAGTCTCTAAGTCTCACTGTCCAGGTCGCTAAACCTATCGTCAGTCCAAGTGTGAGAGTCAACCACTCATGAGTATCCCCCACCTAAGGGTAGGACCTAAGGGCAAAGGAACACGGGTCCGAGTCGCTCGCTAATAATCAGTAATATCCCCATATATCTCCAGAATCGCTGTATGTGCCGACAATGGGACTCCCGAGATTCTGATGAACTCACACTCAAACTACCCCACACCCCGTGGTCTATATCAAACACCAACCATAAACTCAAATACCAGTCGGTCCGTGACAAGTCTACGCGAGAACTGGAGACAGGATCTCCATCAAGCATGTCTCGACTGACACCCAAGATAAATGGACAGTGTTTGGTATCTTACCTATGACACCCATATAAGTGCTTTCATAATCGTCCCATACCAATTATAGTTACACTTATACATGTCCTATAGACGTTGACAATGCAATAAATCAATAGGGTTCGCTGATTGTGTAGAAGTACGTGTCACTTTCACTTATTCATTCACACGTTATCACTACGTACCTGCCACAATCAGAACACTAATACCTAACACTGGATAATGCATACGATCACTGGGTTATCAATGCAATGACATCTACATGATATGATGAGAATACAATAATTATGATATGAATAGAATATCATCAGTCAGTGTCCTACCGCTTGCATAATTTACTATAAGTCATGCGTGCATTATTAAGTGAAACAATGTAAAAGGGGTAAACAGTATATTGAATTATCTATCCATCAAAATTGGTTTCGCGCCTATCGGGTTTCAGGTTTGCTAGATATGGCCATTTCAATTTAAGTGTTCACTGCTGGAAATTCGATTTCAGAATTGGAAGTCCGTTTCGTAACACATTTTAATCCCATTTGGGATCGTAATTAGGCAACGCTATAGTTGGACAATATTTAGGGTTATCAGTTATGTTTCCACCGCAATTGGAGGATCAGTAATATCTTATATCAACAGGAAGTTATGGTCAGGTTAAGGTTGATGTGTAAAATCTATCACTGCAGAATTCAGCGAGACGCGTCGACATTATAAAATGTGTTAAAAATAGCATACAAAGCAGGAACCCAGTGAAACCAGTGGAGTAAGAAAGCTAACTTAATTTTCTATATATCTATATGGGGTTCCGCACATTCTCGCATTTGAATAAGGTAAATACAGTGAGTTAGAACAGGGGTTATCTGGAATTTCCGCTCTGGACTGCAGTCCAGAATCGTGATTCTCCGCAGTTTTCTTTATCGGAACTAGTTCAATTTTAGATAACAATTATAGGGTTCTGTAGATTATCTCGTTAGCTTTGAAACAGGCCATGGAACGCCAAAATACGATTTGTAGAAGGTTAAATGTGAATTTAACGGTCTAGCATATTCAGGAAATTCAGGTTTCGTAGTGATTATCGGGATTAACATTTCATAGGTGGAATGACCGTGGTTTCCAACTAAATTTCTACAGCATATCGGTAACTAATAGGCGGGTTTAATGATCACAAGTTCTGCCATTTAAAGTTATGTTTTCACCTAAAGTTCCAAACCAAACACTTGTACCATATAGGCTCGCACGAAATATATATCTATGATATTAATTCTAAACTGAATTAACTACGGACCAATAGCATGAAGCAAGTAATATACTTGCCTGAAGACGTGACGATGACGGTACGACAGCGGCAACGGCACGATCGCGTCATGAACACCGCAAAGGTTTAGCCTTGTCGGATCTTGGTTTTTGGACTTGATGGCTCGGTGGGTGCGACGGGCGTGCGCTGGTGTTGCAATGGATAGCGTGTTGATGACGATGACGGCTTAAGAGATCGAGACCACAGATTGGATGGCGACGACGGTGACCAAAATAGCGGCAATTGCGATCGATGTAAGTGTTCGACGAAATGCCGGGGGCTCGACTGTGAAATAGGGCTCGAGTGTGCAGGAGGTGGCGGGCGGTCGTGGAGGGGTTCGTCGACGGCGAGAGGGCACGGGGTGTTCGTCGGAAGGAATGGGGAGCTCGCGGTGATCGGAGGTGGTGGAGCCGGCAAAGATGAGGGTGGAGGTAGAGGTGAGGCAGTGGGTATGCAGGCGGGGGCTAAGTTGGTGGTTGGAGTTGAGGGTCAAGGGGAGCTCCGACGGCGGTGAAGAGTGTTGGTGTTGGAGAGTCGATGATAGAAGGAGGTCGTCGGCGATGAGCTCGGTTGTGTGATGGGTTCTTGGGAGGAGAAAGTGTGGAAAGCTCGACTTGGTGTCTGGTGGTGTGCGGTGAGATTGTGGAGGTCAGGGTTGATGGAGGAGAGTCGACGGTGGTGCTGGGGTGCTGGCGGCGAAGAGTGCGGTAGGGCTTGATGGGTTCTCGGGTTTGGAGGAGAGAAGGAAGGGATCGAGAGGAGAGAGTGAGGTAGAGAGAGAGAGTTGTTGTATGAAGAGATGGAAGCGAGACAGAGAGAGGGGGTTGTGGGGGAAAGACGTTGGAGGAGCGCGGTTGTGGGCGAGTACGAGTCGTGGGGAAGTGGGTGCGGCCGTCATGGCTTGGGTGCAAGTGAGGGCAGCCGTTGGAGAGAACAAGCGGGTCATGGGAAGGAGCGAGATAAGAGGAGAGGTGGCGCGGAGGTCACGGGGAGTGGGCGCAGGTCTCGCGGGAGCTGTTGGGGAAGATGGTGGGGAGCGCGGGAAAACGAAAGAGAAGAAGAAAGAGGGGGAGTGGGTAGAGGGTCGGGTCGGGTTTTGGTGAGGAGAGGGGAGGGGTTTTGGGCCAAGGTTCATGGGCTGGGCTCGGAAATTAAAAAAAGGGAGATAGAGAGAAGTGAGCCGGGCTGAAGGAAATATAAGAAAAGGAAAATGGAAATAGGATTAGGGTTTGGGGTTTGGGCTTGGGAAATGAAAATAAAAGTGGAGGAAAGGATTGCATTGAATTAGGGTAAGGTAATTAATGGGAAAGATATAGAAAATTTGTAGAAATTTAGGAAAAATATTTGGAAATTTATTTATTAAAATACAGTAACTGTTTATCGGGAATGGGTATTACATCATACCCCACTTATATAAAATTTCGTTCTCGAAATTTAAAATAAACGATAAGCTATAAATAATATGCGAGAAGCCACAAAATCAAATACTACTATATAGTGATCTACGTAGAGGAAGCTAGATAAAATCAAAATCCTAAATATATATATACATACGTATATCTAAGAAATAGTGCAGCTAAAATAGTAAGCATACGACATAACCATTTATAATAGCAAACTATAAGCACAATACCCGGGAAAATAAAATAACAATAATAAAATAGTGAAGGATTTATCGATAAGTTAAAATATTTTTAGAATAAATATATCGATCAAACAATTTAAAATAACTTGAGGAAACCCATATGGCGAAACAATAGATAATAAAACAAAACAGTATGTGTGATATGTGTTTGCGCCATTAGAAATGTGAAGAATAGTAAAGCATTTAAAATGAGTAAAACGGAAGTAGTTGATAACACGCAATTTTTGTAAACGCAAAGTAGTGAAAGCTAAATTTTGAATAACGATGTCACTGAATGTAATAAAAGAAAGCACTACTGATATATAAGAGTTAGTCAGGGTAGGGGTTACAATAGAGTATGGTCTAAAAAGTCGGGGTGCGGTACTTCAATCTGAATGTCGAAGAGGCTGGGGTCGGGTTAGCACAGGGTGTAAGGGTGAACAGTAATGAATCTCAGAAGGGAAAGAAATGTATTGGGGAGGGAGAACAGTCAATGCATCATGCGAATCGATACTCAAAAGATGTGCACACTCAGGAAATTTACCACTATTTATTTTCCAGAAGAATTTCAAATAAGGCATACTCGAAAGATAAAAGGTGGCCCTAAACTATACATAGATTTTATTTGACCAGAGGAAACAGAAGATAAATCGCGTCAGTCACGGTTATGGAAATTCAGCAGGTTACGGTAAGCTCGCGCGCTAAGATAGTGGCGTCCATTTCCGTAGCGCCTCGCAGGGATCGCCACTGGAGGTTCTTCCGCCGCGGGGTCTTCTTCTTCTGGTCCTTCTTCCTCGGCTGGAGCTTCTTCATCATGGTATGCCTCCACGTGATTCACTTCTTCTGGATCTTCTTCCATGGGATTTCCTTCCGCTGGATTCTCCTCAAGGTCTTCCTCCCGTGGATTTTCTTCTATCGGGTCCTCCTCGATGTCTTCCTCTATCGGGTCCTCTTCGTGGTCCTCTTCTTCATTGTCAGAGTCACTGATCATGTCGACTTCTGGGGGTGAGACTCCCTCATCCTCAGAATCGTTGTTTCCGAAAATAACCTGTGGTCCGTTGATCTCGTCATCGGAGCTCACCAGCATGCATTCCAAGAAGACGCAGGATCGAGTGTCCTCATCGAGAGGCGGCGCTGCTCCAGGGTTGGCCATGGCCTGAAAAGAAGGAGTCATGATCAGACAGTCGAACACCAAGAAAATAACCAGGGATATGGAGTACAAGGAAAATATGCGGTAGGTAAGGACTGAAAAATCAAAATTTAGAATACTGATGCAATAAGTAGTATAAGGAAAATGAGTGGCAAGGGGACAATACATACATCACAACTCAGAATTTTATTGCATTCAACTAAAACTTCAACGGATACAAGATTTTAAACGAAAGGAAATATTTACAAAAGAGTGATAATATTTTTTATTGAAAGCAGAAAAGTGATAATTCTTCTTTGATATCTAGACCGCTGCATTCTCGACGAGCGAATGGAATCCTGCGCTGGGCCCGTACTATCCTCGAAGCTCGAACTACGAAATAACCAAGTCACTTAGCAGGAGTAGAGAGCGTGGACGAATCTCCTCCTTGTAGCTCCTTCCTTCGAGGGAAACCATTGAAAAGATGTTCGTTGGATCCGCAAATCAGGCACTGCCCTTTGGCGCTGCGACAATCTCTCTGAAAGTGTCCTGGCTTCTTACAGTATCCACAACATTGAGTCTTCCGCTGCTTCCGTTGCTGGGGAACAAGTGGGCGCTTCATCTTCACCTCTTTTCCTTGTTTAACAGAGATTCCCTTACGATTGGAGGCTCCCGCTAGTGCCTGAGTCATCTGCCTTCCTAATCCTTCAGCTAACAGGTCGTTCATTCGCTCCTGAGCTTCCTTCAAACCTTGCAGTATATTTAAAATCTCGACGGTCTGATTTTGAGGAGTGGAGATAGAAGAAGAGTTGCTGGAAGACATGGTCCTGAAACAACAGATTTGAGGATGATATAAGGTATAAGGAATGCGAATCAGAATAGAATATAGAATAGACAACGAAACAGCAATATCGGGTGAGGTGAAACTCAAACGAGTGGAAATCAAATGTAGAATTCCAAGTCACTCAAAAGAGTATAATATTGTAACCATACTGCAGTTCATAATTACAATCACATAACTCTACCGAGTCACCCAAAACCCTAGCGGACGGATCAAAATATGTAGCTGAACACACTATATGAATCAAGATCAAGGATAACAAGTTCACAATCTAGACCGAAGGATGTCTTAGATTGTCAAGCCCTACACGGAAACTGTAATCCCATTCTAACCTGTCTCTAATACCAACAAAACCATGTCACGCCCCGCTTCCCAAAATACGGAATACAAGAGGTGGACAAGGCCAGCCATGCTCCTACGGTCGAGGAAACATCCTGCCGTAGTCACACTTCGGCTTCTAGCTTTACGTGGTAATCAGTAATCAATGCACAGGTAATGAGAAATACAGTCACTAAATCAAAATAAATACAAGGAACTAACCAGATAGAGATCAAAGAAGTATAGCTCTGAGTCGCTGATCAAGATGTCCGCAATATCCTCGAGGTACGTCAGGTCCTGGTCCGAGCTAAATCCACTTCTCACTCTGAGCATGCATACTCAGGTCGTCAGAGCGACACAATAGCAATAAATATAAATACATATGTAACATGTGTAATAATGATGAATATGAAACAGTAAGCATGGAATGATAACGTGAGCATGGAGTGGCCAATACAAGTAAATAATAGAGCAGGTAAATAGTAAGCAGTAAACGGTATGGCAGGTATATTGAATCAGTAAGCAATGCATGTTAATGTCACTAACCCTATCAGTCTCTAAGTCTCACTGTCCAGGTCGCTAAACCTATCGTCAGTCCAAGTGTGAGAGTCAACCACTCGTGAGTATCCCCCACCCAAGGGTAGGACCTAAGGGCAAGGGAACACGGGCCCGAGTCGCTCGCTAATAATCAGTAATATCCCCATATATCTCCAGAATCGCTGTATGTGCCGGCAATGGGACTCCCGATATTCTGTTGAACTCACACTCAAACTATCCCACACCCCGTGGTCTACATCAAACACCAACCATAAACTCAAATACCAGTCGGTCCGTGACAAGTCTACGCGAGAACTGGAGACAGGATCTCCATCAAGCATGTCTCGACTGACACCCAAGATAAATGGACAGTGTTTGGTGCCTTACCTATGACACCCATATAAGTGCTTCCATAATCGTCCCATACCAATTATAGTTACACTTATACATGTCCCATAGACGTCGACAATGCAATAAATCAATAGGGTCCGTTGATTGTGTATAAGTACGTGTCACTTTCACTTATTCATTCACACGTTATCATTACGTACCTGCCATAATCAGAACACTAATACATAACACTGGGTAATGCACATGATCACTAGGTTACCAATGCAATGACATCTACATGATATGATGAGAATACAATAATTACGATATGAATAGAATACCATCAGTCAGTGTCTTATCGCTTGCATAATTTACTATAAGTCATGCGTGCAGAATTAAGCGAAACAATATAAAAGGGGTAAACAGTATATTGAATTATCTATCCATCAAAATTAGTTTCGCGCCAATCGGGTTTCAGGTTTGCTAGATATGGCCATTTCAATTTAAGTGTTCACTGCTGGAAATTCGATTTCAGAATTGGAAGTCCGTTTCATAACACATTTTAATTCCATTTGGGATCGTAATTAGGCGACGCTATAGTTGGACAATATTTAAGGTTATCATTTAGGTTTCCACATACGACATATAACATGAAGTGAACTTCTGGAGCAGGAGAAAGTGATTATCGCGATACGGTAACGTAATCAACTGCAAGAGCTTGCGCCTGCAGGGAAGAGCATCTCCACAATAAAAAACCCTCTCACAAACGAGAGGGAATCTGACGAAATCTGCTACAACGGTCGCATCTGTCCAAACTTCCGATATACGGTGCCATAAATCAACTTGGTATCTTCGGAGAGGTGGACGGATAAATCCAAATAGTGTCTGCCCCCAAATTCAGGCAAGATGACCTACGCGGTCCGTCTCCGTTTTCGGCGGTGAACAGATTCTAGCACGCCCGGTGGGACCTTTTCCTCTTTCCACTCCACACTTTGTGTGTCGTGTTTGCGAACAAATCACGGTTTAATATGGTTGCCCTTGGATTCAAGGTACTAAGATTTGGTGTCTTACTCTTGTGCAGAAAGATAACATCGATGGCTTCCAGCCGCACCAACTGCAACATCAACTTCCATTCCGTCCCTACCGGAGGAGTGACTTATGGGCCCCAAGAGGCCTCCATCTTTGCAATGCCAGTGGAACAGGTGATCCAAGCCACCACTAGACTGTTTTTTGGGACCATGATCCCGCCAGCAAGTTTCAGTGCCCCAGTGCCATCACAAGAAGCTCCCAAGAAGTCGGTCTTCGATCGACTTGCAATCTCCACGGCCCCTCTCAACAGGTTGTCCAATTCTAATGACTCAGTCTTTAACAGGATGACCGCAGCTCAAGTGGGCCCGCAAAAAGGTTCGCGATACCTGAAGGGGTTATCCTGAAGCGGATAGCCATTCCAGTTCCGGCAGACGAAGTCGTCAGAGGGAATTCTCCTGATATAGGATCGGTCTTTGCAAGATTGGCCGTTCCAACTCCTGCTTCCGGTGAAGTCACTAAGACTGCTTCCCATATCAAAAGTTCGGCCTTCGCAAGATTGACCGTTCCGTCTCAATGGACGTCAGTCTTCAACAGGCTGACACCAACGGCGGCTTCTCATCAAAGTAGGGGGCACGAAGGACCGCTTCCACAGCTGAGGTGGTCCATTGGAAAGACATGCTCGACGTTGCCACTGGCGCCGGGTGAGAAGAGCTAGGGGCAACTCCCCCTCTGGATTTACTCCACCAGCTCCAATGGTGGAAATTGACGATGCTGTTCCAACTGGGAACAGCTTTGATCCGCTCAGGAGGGTGTGAAAGAACTCTCCAACCGCTGTACTGAAGAAGTCACCTCCACATGCTGAAAACATAGTACAGGTGAAGCCGGAACAGCCCTCTCAGCGGCTGTCCTCCCGGATCCATAGATTCTGCCGGAAAGTTCAGGATTCTGTGATCAATAAGAACTATTCTCATCGACCGGAGAAAATGAAGGTTTGACAAGAGGGAAGTCATCCCTCTAGCATGCAGCGAGGGACTTCTCAAGCACCTGTTACAATATCTCCTTCGACTTTGACTTCTCACAAAAAGAGAAGGCCAGAGAATCTACCACCGCCGGCGGCAAATCCCAAGGGTGATGAACCTAAACGCCCCAAGTCTGGGGCATGATCGTACACACGGTGTACATGGCTTCCGGGAAAGAGGAAAACCGTACTTCTACGGGTCATCGACCACTCACACGGTCTATGACAAAATCTCAGGAGCAACAACAGAAGCTCCAGGAGATGATGACAAAGATGGCCGCACTCACTGGGCAGAAAGAAAGCCCGGAAGCATCGTCTGAACAATGCCAAGTTCAGGAGAAAGACACCGAGTTCTTGCGGAGGGTGCTAGAAAGGAAAGATAAGGAGGCCATATAACAAGCCGCTAATATAAAACAGATGGCGCTTTTGTTCCAAGACATGGTGGGGATGATGATCCAGCCGGAACCTCCGGCCGAAGACCCTCCAATAATCATCGAAGACGACATAGGGGAAATGTCAAACCCTCATCCGGTTGTCTTAGCAACCCAAGAAGAGACAATTTACAAGGATGCCCTTGATGACTACATAGCTCAACAAATACGAGCTCATCAAGCAAGTGAAGCGGCAGGCTCAGTCGTCAGAATTGGACGACCTTATCCAGGCTAGTACGATCAAATCAAGTACCCACCAGGATATACGATCCCTAAGTTCCATATGTATAAGGGGTCGGGCAATCCACACTAGCACATTGCTCAATTCAGAGCTTTGTGTGGTAATACTGGAGGCAACGATAAACTGCTGTTTTGCCAGTTTGTTGCAAGCTTGTCGGAGATGGCATTTGAATGGTACTCCAAGCTCCCAAATGATTCTGTCAAAACATTTAAAAAAATAGAGCTACTGTTCATGCAGCGGTTCGCGAGCACAAGTGAGCGCACCCCAATCATGGAATTAATCAATGCCAGGGTGAAGCCAGGAGAGACCTGGGTTCAATACGCAATTTGGTGGCGGAACCTATGGTCAAAATGCGAACAATGCATCGAAGAAGCTCCTGCCGTGGGCATGTTCGTAGGGACCCTCGATCCTCAGGTTACTATTTCCCAGTTTATGATGTTCTTCAAGCCGACCACTTTGCAGGCTTTGATCGACAAGCTGGCCCAAATGGACCAGATGGGCCATAGGCCGTCCTCTTCAAAAACGGATCTTCGGAATGAAAAGGGCAAAGGGAAAGCGGCCTTCATTGCCAACGCTCAACAACAATCGAGTGACCCGAAACCGGTTGCTCGCCAAACCAACACACGCCGATCCCTCGAAGAGAAGTTGAGACGTCCTTACTCGTTTTCCCGGGATAAAACGAGGAGACTGTTTGAACTGGCGGTGCGCAACAGGCTCATCATTCTGCCGGATCCAAGACGCTCACTGCAGCCTGGTGACGTCAACAGTCCTAACTACTACCCCTACCACAGAGTGATAGGTCACCCAATCGAAGATTGCTACGACTTCAAAAACTGAGTTGAGAACCAATACCAACAGGGCAAGTTCGCGCTGTCCGAAAACTTGAAGGTAAACTAATCACAGCAGCACGCTCCTTAAAAGGTGGATACGCCGGTGGTATCATGCTCATTTGTAGAAGAAGCCCCGTGAGAAGTGGTCCTTTCAGCTAAAACTAAAAGAATGCTGAAGGATCTTCAAGCATGTCCGGCGATCAAATGGAAAAGCCCGCTGGAGCCCAAGATCATTGAGGGGATGCTTAAACCGCACCCAACGCAGAAAACTACTAACAAGGGGCAAGACCTCCTGGCCAAGCCTTCAAAATCTTCGAAGAAAAAAGAAGAAGATCAAGAGGCCCGTACAACCTGATAACAAGCGCATAAACCAGCAAAAATACATCGACGCACTAGAGGAGTACAACCAGAAGGTGCAGACCCTGGTCACTCTCGAAGAGTTTCTCAACCATATCCTTGATAACAGAGATAGTGACAATGATAAGGGGAATGACTCGTCAGAAAAACCTGAGGATTATGTAGTGAGTTTCCACATGGTCTCTCATTCGTCGTTAAAAACGAAGAGACCCTTTCTGAGTCAGAAAATGGCACGAAGAAGCTGGGGGCAAGACCGGTGCAAAAATCCCTGGAGCCATCAGACGACTTGATTGATAGGCTGCTAAACGAAGTCCTTCAAAAGAGCAAACCTAACCGAGAGCGTGAAACGGCCGTATACGAAAAGGCCAAGCGCCGGTGTCAGGATGAAGAAGCTGCGGCGAGGAAGAGTCGCAAAGTACTCCAACCAGATCGAAGCACACCTGCGGCAGACAAAAGCAGGCCTAAGACGGGGAAATGGTTCGCCAAAGCCCGGTCAATAGGAATGAAGCTTCTACCTTTCAAAAGAAATACTCCCGGGAGTACGTGCCTCGATGAAGCGAATGTACATCCGAACTACTGCTTATACCATCGGAGGGTCACACACCCCACCGAAGAGTGCAATGCCTTCAAGAAGTGGTGGCAGGGATACGTTGCCCATCGACAACACTTCAAGCGGACGAAGCGCGAAGCTCATTGACAGCAAAAAAGTGCGACGGATGAGCGCGAAAAAATGACTGGCAACTGTTATATGATTGATACCAGGAAATCTCAAATTCTTACCTTCGAGAGCGATTCTGACAAAGAAATAACCTTCGGCCCTCTCTTCAAAGAATCCATCTCTGGAAAAGAAGAAGGGGAGATGAACTGCGAGAACATTCAGCTGCGTAACCGTACGTTGCCTGAAAACAACCTCGGGTCTAAAAACAAGGATTCAAACAAAAGAGACAAGGGAAAGGAAAAAGTCCCTGAGGAAATCACCCTAGATGATAGAGTCGTCAAAGAGCTCGCAGCCAAAGACCCACCTAAGAAAAACAAAGTGGAAAACAATGTCCTGGCACACCCGAGGAAGATACCCTCACAGCTAAGCATACTGGATGCTCTCCTCCTGTCCAAAGAAGCACGAGATTCTCTAATCAAGGCCCTGCAAGAGCCTGATAATTTCCAAGCTTTCTTTGCTGAAGAAAAGATGAAGGACAAGCTGGCAGAGGTTCATACAGCTGACATCACATTCAGCGATGAAGATCTCCAACTCGGAACGTGCGAGCACAACCGTCCTTTATATGTCACTGGGTACTGCCACGGCATTAAGATAGGCAAGATCCTGGTCGACAACGGATCCTCTGTCAACCTTCTCAACATGAAGGTGCTGAAAGAGATCTGCATGAACGTTCAACACCTGGCTCAAGACAAAATTACCATCTCTGGGTTCGACCCGCAGTCATCACGGACGCTCGGGTCTGTAATACTGACGTTACGCTTCGGGACGCTCGTCACTGACATCAAATTTCATGTCATCGAGGCCAAGACTTGCTACAACGCTTTTCTTAGCAAGCCTTGGTTACATGAGTACAACATCATCCCTTCTACACAACATCAGTGTATGAAGTACTTCAAAGACGGCCTTGAGTATACAGTTACAGGGGAGCTGAACCCATTCTCCGTAAATGAAGTCCGCAAATATGAAGACGTCAAGTACTTCCTATTAGACTTCGATGACACGGAAGGATGTCATAAACCGGAGGATAAACAAAAAGCTGTCGTGACTATCCCGATCTTTGGGAGCGATACCGAGGAAGATGAAGAAATATTCTACTCGGGGCAACCCCAAGGCAACAGACCAGGACCATCTACTCCTATTTTGGTCATTGGCAGTGACTCTGAGGACGATGCCAACGTAGTGTTCTCCATCCGCCCGTCAATGCAGACCTTCGTTGAAGCTGATCAGAGTTTGCAAATCATTATGGTTTCACAGCAGCATTACAGGGAACTTGATGCGCTCGATACATACGGTGTGCAAGAGCTGTAGACCTTTTACGTTCCTCCTAGGCAGAGAAATGAAAAGGCGATGCTCTTCTATCAATCCATGGAGACCAAAGTGGAGAAAAAAGTCTGGCATGGTGCCGATCTTGCGTTTGACAGGCTTCAACCAATCCGGCTGCCCAGGTACTATACAGAGGGATTGAAGAGGCTATTAAGATGCCAAGGCATACCCTTCAAACAGACCGCTCGGCAAGCCCAGTTCTACAACAAGATTTAGGACGTTCCCGGGACTCAGCGAAATATGCCCAACGAAAGGATGGAAATGACTGGGCTTGGATACGTTCGGTCCAAGAAACAGGAGCAATTATATGGTTGCCATGTCATAAATAACTCCGGTGAAAAAGCGAATGCATTTCCAGATAGCGCTGATATCGAACCAGAGCGAGCGAGATCCCGCCATGAGAATACCAAGCCCGTTATTCGAAGAACAAATTGACAAGCTAATAAGGGAAGCGGGTCAAAAGGTTTGGGATGACCACAGCCGCGAAATGGCCATTTACGAGAAAGCCAGGACGCACCGTCTCATTCAGCAGTCCACGGAAAGAGAAGACTACGATGCCTTTCATCCTCAGCCTGCTGTGTGCTCTCATGGCAAGGAAAAAGTCTGACGCAGAAGCAACAACAAGATTAAGAATGGGAATGGCGTTCAAAAACAGCGAAGCGGATCTAAGAAACCACGCGATCGAGAAAAAGTCAGCTGGAAACCGTCTTTTATGAGAAAGATGGGTCGGGAATACTCTTTCCCTCAAGACAAGACAAGGAAAATATTCAACCTTGTCATGAAACATCAAATGATGACGCTCCCGGAGTCTCAGCACCCTGAGAAAATAAACGAGGTCCATCATCCGGCTTATTGCTCCTACCACCGATCAATAGGACATCCTCTTGAAGATTGCTTCACCTTCAAAGACTGGGTCGAAGACCAGTATCAGCAAGATAGGTTTGCTCTATTCGACAATTGGAGGGTAGCCTCACCACGAAAATATGAGCCAAAAGCAACCTATACTGCGAGGGTAAGTCCAGATCAACATCAAGCTTGGAAGCGAGCTCGTACCTGCCACATGATAACATTCTCAAAGGAGGGAGAGCATGAGAATGTAGACGACCTCTCCCAGTGCTTCGCAAATGAAGATGAGAACGAGGTGATCTCAGAATTTCCACCGGCGCCAAAAGAGCTGGAAGATGGGATACACACCACAGCAGACAATCTGAAGAAAATCGACTTGGGGACGACAAACGATCCGAGGCCAACGTTCGTCGGTGAGCTACTGTCTAAGGAGCAGGTGGCTACACTAAAAGACGTGCTTATACAGTATAAAGACTGCGTCGCATGGAACTATTCCAAGATGCCGGGACTAGATCCAAAATAGCTGTGCATAAACTGGCGATATCTCTGGACGTCAAGCCAGTCAAACAGGGGCCAAGAAGAATGCAGCCTGAACTTGAGATGAGTATTAATGCCGAAGTCAAGAAGCTAATTGACTCCGGCTTCATCCAAGAAGTTCAATATCCTGACTGGATTGCCAACATCGTTCCGGTAATGAAGAAAAATGGAATAGTACGCATCTGCGTGGACTTTCGGGATCTCAACAAAGCTTGTCTGAAGGATGACTTCCCAGTGCCTGTTATTGAGCTGATGATCGATAACACATCCACTCATGAGGTCTTCTCCTTCATGGATGGATCTTCGAGTTACAATCAAATAAAGATGCATCCCGAAGACCAAAAGTACACCGCCTTCCGAACGCCGCTGGGCATATTTTGCTATAAAGTAATGCCCTTCGGTCTGAAGAACGCTGGCACTATTTATCGGAGGGCCATGACGAAGATCTTCGATGACCTCATACATGAGATTGTTGAATGTTATATCGACAACCTCGTGGTGAAAAGCAAATCGTACGAGGAACACTGAGAGCATTTGAATATAGTGTTCCAGCGTCTTCAGAAATATAATCTGAAGATGAATTCTCTGAAATGCACGTTTGTAGCCTCCTCAGGAAAATTCCTAGGATTCATCGTATGAAACCGAGGTATCGAAGTAGACCCATCAAAGATCAAGGCGATTATGGAAATGCCCTCGTCAAGAACTCTCAAACAACTGCGGTCTCTTCAAGGGAAGCTCGCGTATATCCGGCGGTTTATAGTCAACCTCTTTGGCAAATGCCGTCCCTACAGCCATCTAATGAAGAAGGGGACTCCGTTCGTTTGGGATCGTAAATGCCAAAGTGCACTGGACGAAATCAAGCAATATCTGCAGAATCCACCGGTACTGACCGCTCCGGTCAAGGGAAAATCCCTCATCCTGTATACAACAGCCCTTGAAGGTTCTCTAGGCGTGCTATAGGCACAGGAGAATGATCTAGGAAAGAAGAGAGCTCTCTACTATTTGAGTCGAGTTCTCCTGGGGGCAGAAAACAACTACTCCCCTATCGAAAAGCATTGCCTGGCATTAATCTTCGCGATAACAATGCTTCGGCATTATTCCTTGGCACATGAGGTCCATCTCATATCAAAAGTGGATCCTCTCAAATATTTGATATCAAGGGCTATACTAACAGGAACGCTTGCCAAATGGGTACTCCTCTTGATGGAATTCTCAATAACGTATCAGCCCCTCAAGGTAGTGAAAGGCCAGGCCATCGCCGACTTTCTCGCTGAACATCCGATACCAGCCGATTCTCCCTTAAATTGTGAATTGCCAGACGAACACGCGTTTGACACAATCGACGGGGAGAAAGAAGGGAATGATGCCCGATAGGAACTATACTTCGACGGAGCATCTTCCTTGAAGAAGTGAAAGCAAAGCACCCCCATAATCAAAGCCTCATCTTCGTGACTCCGCAAGGAGGGATAATGCGTTTCGCCTTTTCCTTAACAGAGCCAAGAACAAACAATGAGGCTGAGTACAAAGCTTTGATAGCAGGTCTTGAGATTGCTGTTGACATGGGCATCGAAAACCTCCTCATATATGGAGACTCCCAGCTGGTCGTTAGCCAGGTAAATGGTGACTATCAGACGTGCAAGTCAGAGTTGGTAAAATATGGTGAAAGAGTGTAAAAATTGCTGACTCAAATCCCGTCCAACATCCTGGAAGGCATACCGCGTGCAGAAAATAGCAAGGCAGATGCATTAGCCAAGCTTGCTAAGGAACTGGCTGACGAAAACCTCGATGACGTAAGGATCATTGTGCAAAGCCGCTGAATTCTCGCACCAGCAGAAATATCTGCAGAGTCATTTGAAGAAAAGGAAGCAGCCAAACAAGCAACCTGCCAAATAGAAGACGAAGAAAAGATTAAGGATTGGAGAGAAGTCTTCATAGACTACTTCAAATCCCATCGAACACCCGAAGACGCGTCGTCAAGACATCAGCTCATGAAACAAGCTCTATCCTTCGCCTTCGTCAATGATACTCTATATAAGAGGTCGTTCAACAGTTTATGGCTAAGATGCTTGGGACCAGAGGAAGTAAGGAGGGTCGTCCAAGAAACTCACGACGGACTCTGTGGTTCCCATCAAGCCGGGCCAAAGATGAAGCTGAAGATCAAAAGAATGGGTTACTATTGGCCTACGATGATTCATGACCGCCTTGAATATACGAAGCAGTGTCACTCATGCCAAATTCATGGGGACTTCATCCACCAGCATCCGAATCCGCTACATCCAACATTGGCTAGTTGGCCGTTCGAAATGCGGGGAACCGAAATAATCGGGCCTATTGAACCAGCGTCATCTAAAGGACATCAGTTCATATTGGCAACAACCGATTACTTCTCTAAGTGGGCATAAGCAGTACCGCTAAGGGATGTGAAGACGGAGAACATCCTCCATTTCTTCAGGACACGGGTCATCTACCATTTCAGCACTCCGCGATGAATCATCTTGGATAATGGGCCAGCATACAGGAGCCATAAGATCAGCCGCTTCGCACAGCAGCATAATATAGATTGGAGATACTCTTCAGTCTATAATCCCCGAGCTAATGGTCTAGCTAAGGCTTTCAAAAAGACCTTGACGAAGATCATAAAGAAAACGGTGTTCAGAAATAAAAAGGACTGGCAAGAGAGACTTCATGAAGCTCTCTGGGCTTATCGAACCACGTTCAAAAATGCTACGAATACAACACCATTCGCGTTGGTATTCGGCACGGAAGTGGTACTCCCCTTGTAGATAGAGCTACCCTCTTTGCGAGTGGCAATTCGTTATGAGTTAACGGACGATGAAAATGCCTATCTTCGGCTTGAGGAGCTCGATGCCCTCAATGAAACTTGTTTCATGGGCAGCAAAACCTAGAAGCTTACAAAGCAATGATGACGTGCTCATACCAAAGAATAACCAGGTCAAGAACATTCCGCCAAGGCGAACTCGTGCTAGTCGTAAAAAGACCTATGATCCCCAACCGTGCAAAGCGGGGGAAATTCGAGCCGAACTATGAGGGTCCGTACATCATAGATAAGGTCTACCAAGGTAGGGCCTACTTGCTCATGGATATGCATAGCGAAAGACCCTTTCATCCAATAAACGGCCGGTTCCTTAAGAAATACTACGCTTGACAAGTCATAACTCAGGTTAATGATAGATGACGACGCTCGTGTCTGCTCGCTGTCTTCCTGAGTCAAGACTCTATAAGTAGTAACCGGCAAAACTTCGCCTCGTAGCTGACAATGGACCGCAATGTACCTAAACTAACAACGGACCGAGATGTCCCTAAACTAACAACGGACCAAGATGTCCTTAAACTAAATACGTCGCCTCAAACACGGCGATAGTGGAATTCAAGTCCATAGGTCCCAGCGGCAAAGACTGCAACTCAAGTCCCCTTGGCTGCACAACTGCCCCGGTGAAGAAATCCTCCATAAGTTCCATTGGAGAACAAAGGGATAAAAAAACGGTACGTCCATAAACGAAATGGGCACGGATGAAAATCCGAAAGGGCGCCGTGAGTAAAAACAACAGAGCTACCGGCGAGCTTGTGAAAACCTGAAAGGGCGCAATCTCCTGGTGTAAAAAAATGGTATGTCCATAAGCGAAATGGGCACAGATGAAAACCCGAAATGGCTCCATAAGTAAAAACAGCAGGGCTGCCGGCGAGCTTGTGAAAACCCAAAAGGGCGCAATCTCGTTAAAATAAAAACACCTGCAAGGTCCTCTCGACCTTGTGAGGAGAAAACACCTGCGTGAGATGCTTATGACTCACAAGGGAGCAACACACTTAGGGATCACCATGATTCCTAAGGAAAAATTACACTTACGAGATTCTCACGGCTCGTAAGGAGAATTCCCCTCTATGAGACCCTCACGGCTCATAGGATTCAAAAGCCTTAAGATACAGGGACCTGAACCTGTTCTTAAGCCATCACACTCCCCAAGTTGCCCTACAGGCGATCAATATTAGCTCTTGTATACAATCCACGGGCACAAATAAATGATTTCCCCCACCAAGTTCAACCAATGACGAGGAATGTCCTCATGTGGTGAACGACACTTATAAGTCCTCTAGACTTGTAAGGAGAAAACACTCTTGTAAGATCCTTACGACTAGCAAGAGAAAATATCACTTAGGAGTCCTCACGACTTCTAAGGAGAACCTACACCTATGAGATCCTCATGACTCGTAGGGAGAAATACCTTTATGAGACCCTTATGGCTCATAAAGCCTTAGTCGGCAGATCTTAACCATGTTTGCTAAGCCACCTTTGTTCAAATCAGCAAAGGAAAATGATGATTCTCTCCTGGCAACATCCCAGCGGTAGCGATGTTGATACCTAAATTGGTATCAGATTATAAGTCCTTTCACAGCAAATGATGATTCGCTCCTGGCAATATTCCAGTCGCAGCGGTGCTGATGCCAAGATTGGTATCAGATCTCAAGTTCCATACTCGCAATAAAATCAGCGAGCAAAATATATGCATATAAAAACAGCCGAAATGTTTGGACAACTCGCAATAAAAAGCAGCGAGTAAAAAGAAAAAAATAGCCGAAATGATTGGGCACCGCGATAAAACAGCCGAAATGATTGGGCAATCGCGACTTTTGAGATATAAAAACTGAAATGATAGAGCATCACGGAAGGAAATAAAAAAATGATGAAACTTTTGCCCTGAAAGTTAGTCCACATCAACCTCTGTATACAATCCATAGGCATAAACAAAAAGGAAACCACATTTCCCCACCGGGCTCTGTCAAAAGGAGAGCCAAATCTTGACGGCAATATCTGCAGTCTAAAAGATCAACAACGGCATCTCTTCTCACTCCAGCAGAATGCAGACGCGATGTCAACAAACGACCCTAGAGTCAAAACAACGGAGCCACGACAAGTGCCTAGTTCCAAGCCTTGACGGTTCATCAACAACCTAGAGACTACCTCGGAGCCACGGCAAAGTCCCTAGTTCCAAGCCTCGACGGTACAAGACCGCCAATCTTTCGGCCAGGCCAGTGTCGGTACTTTGATGGAGGTTCCCCGTGCTTTTGCACGGACCTAATTAAAATAAACCTCGTTTTCCCAGGGACGTAACCCCATTAACACCTTTCTAGACACCTACTTGATCGGCTAATTGTAATGTGTAAAACTCTCCCAGGAGTAACTCTTACTCTCAGTGGGTATCGGGATCCAACTATCTCATAGAAGGTATGCAATCTTGTTGCAAATTTCAACACTTGAAATTCTCAATAATATTTTACCCCAGCGTCCTATGACCTTGACGGAGGCCAAACTACCCATAGTCCGCTAGTCAAGTTCAACCCTTCATTTCCTGATTGAATTAGACCCACCCGTATGACCTTTGACGGAGGCCAAACTACGCCGTACGAATACCCTAATCCAATCGCATCTTATGCTGCAGATAAGCACTAGTTAGCTACCGAACACTATGCCTTGACGGAGGCCGAACTACCGCAGCACGAATACTAAGTAGTACTTATCTGAAATGACGGAGGGCTACGACAGGTTTTTAAGAAAACCTTTTGCGTAATGAAATTGATATCGTTGTAGAATCGAGTGATTTTTGAAAAGGAGTGTTTTTTAGGCTTTTACTAGTTTTGCTAAAGAGCTCACTACCGGTGAAGGGATCTCGGCTCTTTCCTTATCGAATAAGGTGCAGGATATTTCACAAATACCACTATGCAAAGCAAAAACTATCGAAGCATCAAAAGACAAACCGAGTGGGTTGTAGCATCTGCTAAGTTCGCTAAATAGGTCACTCCCGGTGAAGGGATCTCGGCTCTTTCCTTATCGAATAAGGTGCTGGATATTCTACAAGGAATACCGCTATGCAGAGCAAGAACTAGAGCTAACAGTTTTTAAAACAAGTTTCTACAATATCTTTAGGTTTCTTTTTATTTCATTAATCTCATTAATGAAGTCCCATCAAATTATGCTTCCTAAGCATCACAGAAGAAACGAAAGCTGCAATATTAATTATATCTCATATATATAATATAGGCATTCGTCTCAGAACATATCAAGTGATCACATCACAGAATATCAGCAGCAGAAGAATCACATATGAAATATTGGATAAACTAGGAATTCCGTGTTTTATTTAAGCCAGTAAAAACGCGGATTCCACGGTCATGATGAATAGCCAAACCCACATCCTTAGACCCTTATGAGAGCGGCAAGCAACCCTACCAATTCTAGAGTTGGAAGAGCCAGTCTTGACTCCTCGAGATGGTTTCCCACTGGACCCTAGAACCCGGATACTTATGCTCCCCGTCTTGGGTCTATCCTAATGCGGAAAAGTAAATAATATATATCAATGGTGACATCATCCTCAACCCGGAAGTGCCCCAATAAAAGAATATTACATACAAGCTTTTACATGAATGAAAATGAAAAACTCTCATCTCACATAAAAAAAACCCGCCTATTCAGAACATGATGATCCAATATAACATATCACAGTAACACATAACATCACATGTCATCAACGTAAGTAAATATGCGTATCCCAGTTGTCGTTGACATATAGCACCGAAACCGGCGGTACACCACATATTACACTTACGGTCGTAAAAAAGAAAGTGAAAAACTATAACAGTTAGAATCCGCAACCACCTTAGACATCATAAACCCAATGTATCACATATTTTGGATTTCATGTCCAACCATATGAATTCCTTAGATATCGCATGCCTAACAATTATAAACCCCGCATTGTAGTCTCGATATTGAAAACACTTTCCAATAACTTGTCGGGTAATTCAACAAAATTCCCGATAACCTGATCCAATGCTTGTCGGAAACTTTAGTAGACGGCCGCACCCCCCGATGCCGTCGACGAAGCGTACTAAGGCGGAACACCACGGCCGTGAGCACCCGAACGAATACTTTTGGCGACGGGGTTCTCCTACAGTCACTTGGTCGGGGCTATGGGGCATGGCTATCTAGTAATGTTACCCGGCGAGTATCCGCGTATACTACGTAATTGTGATGGACTTTTGATCAACATCAAAATCCCGTAGCAACCGATCAAATGAGACTAAACTGCTAGATTTATAAAATTCAAAATAGTTATCACATAACTACTTGTGGATTCCAAATATTGTATCACAATCACAGATAGAGTTAAACTTTTCGATCGAATAATCAAACACCCAAAATTTCCCGACAAGCTCAACACTTGAGCGGAGTTCAAAAAGTACCCAGAATATGCCACAGCTCCTATGAACCAGCCGTAGAAGGGTCAATCAATGCCTCACCTGTGGCACCACTGAACTACCACAAACCCTAGGGTTTGATGGCGGTGCTGACGGTCACAGAATCGAGTTAAGGTTCCGTTCTTCTAGAGGGTCCACGGAATCGCTTGTTAGATTTTTTGAAAATTTTAAACTCGGAAAAATTCAACTCTTGAAAAATTTCCAGCGGGGAAAAATTGGGTTATTGATATTCGTTCGAACCTTTTTAACATCGTCTAAATAACCCGAATACATGTTAGAATTACGATTACGAAACACTCCGAATTGCTTTTGCAGAAAGTTAACATCACATGAAAATTTAGCAAAAACAAACAACACCTGAAACCCCAAACCCAGAGACTGGAACATTACCAAAATTTGAAGCCAGAACTCCACTATTCACCCGAGCACACCGGATTTTAGCCTATTGTGGCCGGCCAAATTTGGTCAAAATTGCCTCAATTTTTGGTGGTGTTCATGTTACATCACATATAACATTTTGCAGTTGTTTAAAAAAATTTTTGAAGACTTTTTAAATTCGACAGAAACCAAGTTTTCGTATCGGGTGTTTCGGAGTAGTTTCGGTTTCGTAATCCTAGCAAACATAGTCTAATTTTCTAGTATAGCTCTGATACCACTGTTGGGTTGTCTAGAACGGCAGCAAGATTTCGGGAGGCATCATCCATGCCATATTTAAATTTTTGCCGTTCTAGCTAATCCTAACCTTAGAATCGAAACTAGAAAATCCGACAAAACGAATTCAAACAACTTTGCAACTAAAGTGAACAAGGAATACAACCTTCGTAGACCGGTCCTTCACTTCAATAGCTCCATGTAGTAGTCCCTTCGCTGTGATCATGAACTCCCGGACTCTAGAGAGGCTCCCATGAAGAAATGAACAAGCTTGCATCGAAGTCTTCAAGGCCGAAGATGATCTACGTCGAGGAGACACTAACCCAAGCTACCCCTTCACTAATTGTAGAATTAGTGAAGTAAACACGCTATACTAAATGGCAAGTAGTATAGATTGATGAAGTAGGAATTTTGCTCATTTTAGAAATAATTTTCTCACTAATTATCATCATCTCCATTGAAGCTAGAAAGCTTTTGAGGAAGAAGATGAAGAAATCTCTCATGAATAACCAAGTAGAGAATGGCAATCCTAGCTGAGTTAGTATCATATACTAACCTTTGTAGAGAGTTAACCATGGCTAGGTATAAGGGTTGGGTTTATAAATATCTTTAGTAAAACAAAAGAAGTGGACTAAGTCAGTGGTAATCCAAGCTTCTCCAAGCTTCTTGCCATGACAAAATCAAACTAATTTTTGAATTACTTAAGAACTTAAAAACCTTAGATTATCTCCAGCATGGTGTAAGTCACACACACACCCAAGTTGCATGTATCATCAAGCATGACACAAAATAATGTACACTAATATATATCACATATATACTAATGCACCAAGTGAGAAAGATAAATCATAAGTGAACCAATATTAGTTAATGCATGTTAATATATCAAATATATAATTATACATTAAATTATTAAATCAAAACTTGATTTAATAATCCGGCTATATCACATATAACCGACTAATATCAAATGTAACAACTTATCGAATCAACACTTGATCCGATAACCCGGCTATATCACATATAACCGACCTATGTCACATATCGTGAGAATAGAATACGGTATCGCATACAGTATTAATCTCGATCCCGCACATATCACATATGTGCTCCTACTCCGTTTCGCTTGATCCAGGAAACCTCTGTGTAGGACTCTAAAGACTCGTCAATACGCCGGCAGCAGGTGATGATCATATCAAACACCCACAAGCCGCAAGCGGTCTGCTAAACGTAACTGCCATCCGGGTATTGAGCGATCAAAAGATCAACAAGCAATCCTGCTCATACTCCTGCGAATCCAATCAGTAACACTATCGTACAGTCCGGTCTCTTCGTCTGATATGTCGCATATCACAGCCTGGGGGTGGTATAACGTCAGACCCCAATAGCCTGATAAGTCATGCCGATGCAAGGTCCATAATGGTTCGAGAAACTACTAATAACACTTACCAGTAAATCTCAGCAACCCTGGCCAGGGATTTCCTGTTATGGCCAATCGAGCATAGCGGAATATCAACTTCCAATACTGGGAGAGACGAAACCCCTCCTATCGCTCATTACCTCCCTGTGACTCAGGACTGTACCCAAAAACCACCTTTTTCACGATCTCTTGACAGTGGTATGGTGGAAATCAAAGCACGGTGGGAATCACACAAGACTCTATGACGATCTCGGGTCTACAGACTAACCTGTACCAGTGTCACTAGAGAACTGCTATCCGACGATAGGTATAATACCATCTAGGAGTTCTCGGCGAGTCCGTTCAGTGTATCCAGTCTCCACTGAGCACCCGTATACCTTCTCTGATGTCAAACACCAATGGATATAGGATCATCCATCGCCCATTATATGGGTCGAGAAGCGTATACGCTAGTCTACTCTGGAGTATCGATGCCCTGTCTCGATACCCCTACGACTAGGAACATTTGAAGGATGTACTTACCGACTACGCTGTCCCCACTAGTATGATCTGCATCATAATCCTGGTAGTCAAGTAATCATCCTAAGGGCTTTATCAACATATAATAGAGAGACAATAAGCGTACATGTTAAGATAAAGAGCAACCAGATAGCATACTATCATGTCGAGCAAGAAAGTCCTCCCTATATATGTCCAAGCATCCACTACAATATACATCACATGTACAGTAATGGCCTCTAGGGCATACATATAACTAATAAAAGACGCATACCGATGTGCTAAGGAGCTTGAAGTATGGCTTTCTCGAGGCGTTTTTCCTTTCTTGCTAAGTGCGCTCAACGGGGTTCAAGTGCAGATGAATGACTGCCTGTCTTTAATGCAAGCTCGTCTTCGGAGGCGATCGTTATGGGCTGTTTGAGGGCCCGTTCTTTTTCCATTAACAAAGGACCCATATGTACCCACCGTAATAATGGATCAACGTCATAGAATTTGACCGGGGTGTAGGTTTTTTCGGGATGCACATGTTCTCGGTCTCATCTTGAGATCGCCTTAGAGCCTCAGCCAATTGCGCGGTTTCCTCGGCGGACGAGCCAGGATAAATAAGACCGGCGTCCGATTCCTCCATAGCTATCGGTTCGTCCTGAATGAACGGCTCGGACTCAAGCAAGATGTCAAGTAAGCTGTCGACCGATCTCTTCATCCTCTTAGAATTTGTGCTAGGACTAGCCGAAGAACGCTTCCTTCCCCTCAGCGCTTTGGCACGACATTGACCAACCTCACTTCCGGTATTCCCCTTTGGCAATACCACCGCTAATGACACTACCATTGATGACGCCGCCACTGATGACACTACCGCTGGCGCTTTACTAGAAGCCTTTGCTCCGGCTCTAGTACGCACCGGCATACTAGCAGTACGGGGGATCAATTCTATTTCAGCGGCTCTAGAGATAAGTACTGGACCGCTATCCCTCAATGGAGGGCAAACCACTGTCCGCGGCCGCAACGGAATGCTAGTGGCTTGGGTCGGAGATGAAGCTCTACATTCGAAGAGTACTCGCCTCTCCTCGGCAATGACAGGACCGACTCGATGAAGATACCAACCCGTGAAAGTCCCCACATACCTTGGAAGATAGTCAGACTCAGGGATCATGAAACGGGAGCCGATGCTCAGCCGCATAAAATGATGGATGACGTCACGAGTGACTTTCAGAGACGGAGTGGGCTCAATTAAGAACACCTCGAAAGGGACACCCTGGTTATAGCCCGATTGCTGGGCGAAGCGGTGCGGATTATACCGCATAAAAAGAGCCGTTTATTCTGACGAAATACCAAGTAGCCCGACCTAATCGAGTACAGGTGCATAATCTCTTTAGGCTTTAAATATGGCGCTCCCCCTTTTGAAAGATCAAAAAGCTGTTGAACGTGCCCCGCAGGAGCAGAGAGGACTCGGTCACTAAATACCATCCCGCCATCATTTGAATATGGGTTGAGCAATACGCGGAGGGCCCCTAGCTGAGTTGGATCGGGAGCGGAAGCATCCATCAACCTCATAACCCATGGGAAGGTATAGGAGTCATAGAAATCTGGCCGCCGATGTGCTGCAAATGCTTCCAGTACATGCATCTCGATCCACGACGTAAAGTAGTGGAAGGAGAAATTCATAACATCCGCACGTGGGGTCGAAGTATTGGCCGCAACGCTTAATCCATGATATAAGTGTGACAATCCCGCAATGCCAACGGCCAATCGTGCCCCTTCATCTACGCGATGAGCGGGGTAGAGGACGGAGGCTCTCATGAAGTATCGATGCATCGGCATGGCGAACCAACTGAGCCAAAGACTGATGAAGCCGACGAAGAACGTCTCTTCGTCCGTGCCAAAGGCCGCAATCGCATCGAAGGACACGGCCGACGAGGATGGAATATAAAACTGCGGCAAGTCTTCCTCTTTGGCAAGCAGTTTATTCAGCACAAACCTAAAAGGGTCATCAATGTTCGCAAACTTTGGAGCCTCTTTGGATAAAGCATCTTCACAGATAAAGCAGACGATGAAGATCTCAAATGTGACGCCCTGTCCCTCTGACTTCATGAACAGTTTCTCAAAAATACCCAGAGCCTTGATTAGACTGGGGTACTTATGGCGGACGGCGTTTTCAGTCGTCAGGCCGTCAAGCATAGCCGGCATGGTCATGAACACGTACTCGTCGGGAGGAAGCAACTCTTCATAATGCTCCCCCCTGATTGGCAATCCAGAGATCTCACGAAACTCTTCCAGTGAAATAGAGACCCCGCGCTCCCCTAGCAAGAAGGTGTCGGTGGGAAGATTCCATTGGTTCAAAAAAGTTTTAACCCACCAGACGTGAGGGGCCTAGGAATGGAATAGAGACGCGTACATCGCTTGATACAGCCCAACCTTTTGTAACCGTGCACGATGGGTGGAAAGAACATATCGAGCACAGGGAAGATAGCCTACTGGATGGCGGAGGGTAAGGCCTACCTTATAAACTTGTCTCCAGGGTTGGGCTTCACCTTGACATACGGCGCCCCAGGATATCTATAGCCGGTAGGGGCTGGGTGGGTATCCCGGTTGTTGACGGCTCAAGCCGGCCTATAAGAGTCCAGCTAGTCACCTCCACCGCATAAGCGGTCTGCGGGCTTTCCATCGACGATATTGGGCGGAAGGGCTCTGTTGACACCTCACAAGTAAAGCTGTGGCGGTCCCGAATGATGTGACCATACCAAACTCACCATAAGAGTAGACTAGTACGGTCTCTGTCATGTGCTTTGATCATCGCCATAGCTTCCTCATCCGACGGCGATTGCGGAAAAGCGGCATCTGAGCGAGTATAAGGAAAGTAGGGAAGTGAAGCCATTGTTCCTGAAATAACATAAATAAAATATATAAGTATAAAATAACAGAAGAAAACGACATGATGTTTATTTCGCGGGACCGCTGCCCACAAAACACATGGCCCGCACAAAATCAATGTGGCGGCTCACCAATGAGGAAGAAAAACAACCATTGAAAGAATCGAAAAGGATTCTCTTCAAACAGTGAAGTTTAAACATCTCTTAAAGCAAGTTCTATTAGAAAATGCAACGGATTCAAATCAGCTTTAAGGGTATTAAAATCATAAAAATATTCGAGAAAATCAGGGGATAATTTTTTTTTCTGAATCTCCATTTTAGAGCCAAGTTCTGTGGGTATACGGAATTAAATTCCTTTAATAAAGGGATTAAACCCCAGAAAACCCCCATGGCAAGGAGGCAAGGAAAACGGAATTAAATTCCAAGGTTCTTAAAGATCGGTGATGGGGTAAAACCCTAAAAGGAGGATTAACAATCCCATTGATCCAAGGCTTCAAAATCTACAAAAAATTATGTTTTGGGATCTTTAAGAAACCGATTCAAGAAAGAGCTATGCTCTAATGATGGATTTAAAATCCAGGGGAGAAAGCAAGAGAGGGTCGTTCAAGATCCTTACCCAAAGGAAAGTTTTGCAGAATTTAACTCTGAAAGATTTTAAGGCAGAGAACTAAGCTCTGAAGATGAGAATTAAATTCTCAAGAAAATAATCAAGAAAGAAGATGAAAGAACAACGCCTTTCTAAAGGCAAAACTCTTGCATTTATAAGATATGATGGGGAGTGTTTCATCTTCCCATTCCCCTAGGCTGATCCAACGGCTGAAAGGGTGACAGCGTTGCACTCAGGTGCAAGCCACATGAGAACAACGCCGGGGGGCATTTGTTCCCTTATAAAAAAAAGAGAAAAAAGAATGGGGAAAATTTCCCACTAATAGAGCCTCACGTGCCCACACGTGAGCGCCTAGATACAAAGATTATAGGCACTTAACAGGCTGAAATTGAGCCTCACGTGTAAGCACGTGAGCATATATGTACAAATTATATAGGCTCCTTATTAAAACAAATAGCAGGCCAAAGAAGCTCACGTGTTAACACGTGATGCCCTTTGTTAGGCTGTTGCATATAAGCAAACAAGTTTAATTCCGTGGGGGTCACGTGCTATACGTGAGTGTTCAGCATTCAATACAATTCTTCTTTAATCGTCTTCCAAGCTGATAGAATTAAATTCTAAATAAAAGGATCAAAATCCTATTTGGAAATTATTTCCTTAAATCTTTCTAAACTATCTGATAGAATTAAATTCTATATATATGGGAAATATATCGCCGATCTTCATTAAAACAGAAACATCTCCTCTGTTGTTAAGCGAAAGACCTTTGGATCAAAGATCCAACGGTGATCGTTTGATAGAATAAAATTCCATCTTCGGAAGATATTTCCTAATTTGGTTAAAAAATGATAAATCTTCTTTGTTAAACAGAGAGCCTTTGGATTAAAAAATCCAACGGTGAATGAAATTCACCGATTGATCTAAAAGATCATGGAATCAATTATGATCTATCAATGAGAGATTCTCTTAACAAATTGATTCTTGTTTTTCTCGTATAAATAGGAGCGAGGAGAGGAGGAGAGAACAAGGAAAGTCCCCCAATAAGCTTTGAAAAAACAAAAGAAAAAAGAAAAAAAAGAATTCAATTCTCTAGAGGAAGAAAATCACATTTTTAAACAAAATCCTAGGTAAGAAGAAAGTACAGAGATTATCATCTCTTCTTTAAGGGTTTAACCTTTCATACAAGAACTTAGTTCTTCCTCTGGTTGAGGTATGCAGAAGCAGATCTCCCCACAAGTTGAGAATTTAATTCTCATCGGAGAGATTCTGTTATGCAGATTCAAAACTTAGGTGAAGAACTAAGTCCAAACAATTTAATTCTTCCAAAAGTATATAGGAATTTAATTCCTCTGATAAAACTAGAGTTTAACCCTGTAAAAGAATTTAATTCTTATAAAACAAGGGATCTGAAATTCTTAAAACTCAGATCAAAATCTCTATGCATATAAAACAAAAGACCGGTCACGTGTTCCCACGTGACCACCTCCGATGAACAAAAAGTAATGCCTTAGGTCGAATCACATATTCAGGTGACCCCTAAACAGTTGCTTAAATGGAAAAGGGGAAAAATCCAAAGACAGCGCTAACATTTTGAGCACCTCACATGTCCGCACGTGAGCACTATATGAGCTAAGTGCTTAGCACTTATAAAAAGAAGAGGGAATAAACCCAAAGAAGCAGTGCCCAACTCTGGGGTGCCTCACGTGCCACACGTGAGCGCACCAAATTTCAGTGTTTAACATTGATTTAGAGACTCACGTGAGAGCACGTAAGCACCGAGTATATATTAGTGTTTAACACTATAAGAAGCCAACTTCAGCCCCAAATTGGCTAAGTCTTCTTGAGATTAAAACGTTTTAGATCTCCAGATAGATTGAGCCTCTATGCTCATGACTTCCCAAACTAATTGACCAGAACGATATCCATCACACATCTCCTACGTTAATCTTAGTCTTCCAAAAATGACTAATGATTCTTAGATGGTCCACCATGATCTCTCCCCTCAATTTGGAATTTGGTTCAAAGGTACATCTCTCTACACCTCTGATACATGTCGTTGTAATTCTTCAACGTCTTCAGAGAGGTGGAGGGTCCCGACAACCAACAACTCTTGGTGCACTCCGAAACCGATGAGCACATCCCAACGGACCGCAATGCCCTTAAACTAGCTATGGCCCGAAACGTCCTTAAACTCCCAACGGACCGTAACGTCCTTAAACTAAAACAATGGAGTCCAAATGCTCTTTTGTTGGGTCTGAATGATCCCAAAATCCTGTTGAGTAGATCTTTGTCTAAAATTAGACTAACGTATCCTCAATAAACATTTAAGTTGATCTTAATCTCAAACGAGATTAATGATCCTTAAACCAACCCAAACCCAAATCTAAGAATATGCAGATTTGGACTAATCCACGCCCTACGGGTGACAACATAAATTAGTCTCCGTATACAATCTACGGGCAACCAAAAATAAAATAAACACATACGACACGAAGTGAACTTCTGGAGCAAAAGAAAATGGTTATCGCGATATGGTAACGTAATTAACTGCAGGGGCTTGCGCTTGCAGGGAAGAGCGTCCCCACGATCAAAAACCCCTCGTAAACGAGGGGGAATCTAATAAAGTCTGCTATAACGGTCGCATCTGTCCAAACCTCCGATATACGGTACCATAAATCAACTTGGCATTTTCGAAGAGGTGGACGGATAAATCCAAAGAGCATCTACCCCCAAATTCAGGCAAGACGACCTACGCGGTCCGTCTCCGTTTTCGGCGGTGAACAATGGCGACAACGGACCAAAATGTCCTTAAACTAACCGTTGCCTCTAAAATGGCGACAACAGACCGTAATGTCCTTAAACTAAAACTTCACCCCGAAAGTGGTGATAATGGACCGAGATGTCCCAAAACTAACAACGGACTGTAATGTCCTTAAACTAAAACTTCGCCTCCAAAATGGCGATAATGAACCGAGATGTCCCTAAACTAACAATGGACCGGAATGTCTTTAAACTAGTGCGTCGCCTCAAACACGGTTATAATGGACCGAAATGTCCCTAAACTAGTGCTCCGCCACAAACATGGCGCATCGTCCTAAATACGGCGATATCCTCTCTTGAGATCTATATTGCAATCAAAGCTCCAATGGCGAAGAATGCAACTCAAGTCCCGCTGGCTACACAGCTACTCCAGCGGTGAAGTCACCCCTAAGTCTCAATGGCAAACAGATGGGTGAAAAAACAGTATGTCCACAAGCAAAATGGGCACAGATGAAAACCCGAAAGGGCGCCGTGAATAAAAATAGCAGGGCTACCGGCGAGTTTGTGAAAACCCGAAAGGGCGCCGTGAGTAAAAACAATAGGGCTACTGGCGGGCTTGTGAAAACCCGAAAGGGCGCAATCTCGTAAAATTTTATCTTATGAGATCCTCTCGACTCGTAAGGAGAACTCCCTCTATGAGACCCTCACGGCTCATAAGATTCAAAACCTTAAGCTACAGGGACCTGGACCTATTCTTAAGCCGTCGTATCCCACAAGTTGCCCTACAGGCGGTCCAATACCGGCCCTTGTATACAATCCACATGCACAAATAAACGATTTCCCTACCAAGTTCCACCAATGACGAGAAATATCCTCATATGATGAACGACACTTGTAAGTCCTCTCGACTTATAAGAAGAAAATACTTTTATGAGATCCTTATGACTTATAAGAGAACACAAACTTAGGGATCCTCACGATTCCTAAGGAGAAAATACACTTACGAGATCCTCACGACTCGTAGGGAGAAAACCCTTTATGAGATCTCTACGGCTCAGAGTCAAAAAGCCTTAGTCGACAGGACCTTAACCCTGTTTGCTAATCCACCTTTTTTTCAAATCGAAAAAGGCACATGATGATTCGCTCCTGGCAATATCCCAGTTGTAGCAATACTGATTCCTAAATCGGTATCAAATTTCAAATCGACAAAGGCACATGATGATTCGCTCCTGACAATATCCTAGTTATAGCGATGCCGATACCTAAATCGGTATCAAATTCCAAGTCCTTTCAAGGCAAATGATGATTCTCCCCTGGCAACATCCCAGTTGTAGTGATGCTGATGTCTAAATCGGTATCAAATTCCAAGTCCTTTCAAGGCAAATGATGATTCGCTCCTGGAAATATTCCAGTCGTAGCGATGTTGATGCCTGAACAGGTATCAAATTCCAAGTCCTTTCAAGACAAATGATGATTCGCTCCTAACAATATTCCAATCGCAGCGATGTTGATGCCAAGATTGGAATCAGATCTCAAGTTCCATACTCGTAATAAAAATCAGCGAGCAAAAAAATGCATATGAAATAGCAGAAATGATGGGACAACTCGGAATAAAAATCAGCGAGCAAAATATATGCATATAAAAACAGTCGAAATGTTTGGGAAACTTGCAATAAAAATCAGCGAGTAAAAATATAAAAATAGACGAAATGATTGGGTACCGCGATAAAAAGCCGAAATGATTGGGCAATCACGACTTTCGCGATATAAAAAGCTGAAATGATAGAGCATCACGGGAAAAAAATTGAATGAAACTTTTGCCCTGCAGGTAAGTCCACATCAACCCTGTATACAATCCATGGGCAAAAACGAGAAAAGAAAACCATATTTTCCCACCAGGCTTTGTCAAAGGGAGAGCCGAGTCTCGACGGTTTACATACAACTTAGAGATAAGCTCGACATCTGTCTCGTCACAGCAGACGCAGTGTCAACAACGTCGTTCCTTCTCACTCCAGCAGGATGCAGATGCGACGTCAACAAAAGACCCCACGGTCAAAACAAAGCGGAGCCATGGCGAAACTCCTAGCTCCAAGTCTTGACGGTTCACAAAATAACCTAAAGACTACCTCAACATTCGTCTCGTTACAGCAGACGCAATGTCAACAACGGCGTTCCTTCTCACTCCAACAGGATGCAGACGCGACGTCAACAAAAGACCCCAGGGTCAAAACAAAACGGAGCCATGGCAAAATTCCTAGCTCCAAGTCTTGATGGTTCACAAAACAACCTAAAGACTACTCCGACATTCTTCTCATTACAGCAGATGCAATGTCAACAAAGATTCCAAAATAACCAAATCAAAAGGAAGCGAAGGCCAAATTCTTAGCTTCAGGGTCTTGACGGCAACTCAAATAAAACCCGAAAGACTATCGGAGATCATCCCACACCAGCGCGGAGTGGTTATGACTCATCGGGGCTCCCAAACTGAGCCTAACCTCAAGTAAAAAGCGACATGGCAAAATTCCTAACGCTTGCTCTTCCGACGGTCAAACTTCCTAAGGAGATTACTTGAAGACGTCTTGTCCAGCCCTCAAAAGGATCGGAGACACGACAGCCGTGGGGCTACTCGAACAGCAGCGTAAAGTCTGCATATCAGGGAATGCATCAGCCAACGTAACGATACCACGGACTAAAACCCTAGTACCACAAAACCTAACGGACCTCTGTCGTAAAAAGCAAGGGTTAACTATAACGTTAGGACAAGTTTCCCTATAAGCCCAAGGAAGGTAAACTAAATAAACTCCGAAATGAGTCCATTAACTAGAGATTTCAGAATGAGTGAATAAACTACAAACTTCGAAATGAGTCCATAAACTAGAGACTCCGAAATGAGTCCATAAACTAGAGACTCCGAAATGAGTTCATAAACTAGAGACTCCGGAATGAGTGAATAAATTACAAACTCCAAATTGAGTCCATAAACTAGAGGCTCCGAAATGAGTGAATAAACTAAAAACTCCGAAATGAGTCTGTAAACTACAGGCTCCGAAATGAGTGAATAAACTACAGGCTCCGAAACGAGCGCATAAACTACAAGCTCCGAAACGAGTAAGTAAACTAATTACTACCACATTAAGGCATCAAGACACGGATAAGTGCATAAAAGAGAATGTATGTTCTTATTCATGAATCAAAATGTTTAAGAGATATAATCAATGCAAAAAGGGAAATACAATTACAATAATTAAAAAGGAGGCACTTTCAATAAACTGACGATCTGCTTACGCGCTCCCCGCAATTCCTCCTCACGCTCAGCTACAGCGACCAGCTCCGCTTCGACTTGAGCTCGTTGTTGCAAGCAGGATGAAAGCTTCTCAGCAATTTCCCGTTTGGCAGCTTCGCAACTTTACGTGACCCGCTCAGTGAAGTCAACCTTCTACCTTAGCACTAATCCGTCAGAAATACATCGTTGGAGGTTTTCAAAAATAGTTTTCAGCTGTGCGGCATTCGCTTCAATTTGGGCACGCAATTGGACGGATTTGCCGGAAGCCATCTCATGCTCCTTTCGCCTTAGGGTCGCCTCTTGTTCAAAATATCGAATGAAAGCGACACTTTGCTTGATCCACGCGGACCGCTGAGATTTCGAAGTTAATAACTCAGAAGTGAGACGCTTAAGCTCAATCTCATGCAGACACGTCTCGATCTTCCTGCAATAATCAACCCAAGAACCGACGAGGTCTTCATTGTGGAAACTCACGAGTGTCGCTAGCATTGGGTTGACTTCATCGGAAAAATCCATAGTAGAGGTGAGAGCCTCGGCATCAAGATCCTCGATAAACTCGCTTAACATTCGCCGGCTAGTCACCACGCCCCTGGAAGATGGAAGTTTAAAGAAGGGCCCCGCGGGCATGGAAATGCGGGACTCAAAAGGAGCTGAAGCCGGTATAATCGCTGCAAAATAAATTATGGTCAGACTTCAACTTGAAAGACAAAGAAGACACCTGACGGAAGAAATCTACCGTACTAGCTGTTGAAGGTGGCAAAACAGGGAGCTCCGAAGGCTTGGCTATTCCTTCGCTCCCTCCTTTGAACCATGATACCGGGGTCAATATAAGGAAGGCTTAACAACAGAAAGTCTACTCACGAAAAGGAGAAACACTAAACGAAGAATATACTGACCAATGCTGGAAGAGGGAACGACTTCCGATTGGAAGGAAAAATGCGGGTGCAGCACTTGGTATAAGTGTTGGCTATAGTGCCCTCAAGTCAATTATTGGATCACAGGCACGTGATTGTAATGATTGAGGGAGGACCTATACCAGTAGAACAGTCTTACTCGAGATGATAGTATGCTATCTGGTTTGTCTTTATCATCGTGTACATGCTTTAGGTGATATTACAGATCACTATTACATGTTGATAGAGCCCATAGGATTCTTGCTTGACTACCAGCAGTATGATGGCGATCATATACGTGAGAGTTGGGTGGTCTATAAGCACATCCTTAAAATGTCCCTAGTCGTGGGAGTTTCGAGACTGGGCATCGATACTCTAAGAGTAGACTAGTGTATACTGATCAAGACCCCAACGAGGTGGCCGGTCTCACAAGTCATTGGTGTTAGTTGGTTCACCTAAGATGTATACATGTGCTCATTGGGTTATAAGTACACCGGACGGACTCGCCGGGAACATGCTAGTTGGTATTATACCTATTGTCAGATAGCAGTTCCCAGGTGACATGTATACAGGTTAGTCTATCGACCTGAGATCGTCATTTGTCTTGTGTGAGTTCTCACTGTGCTTTGATTACTGCCCTAACAAGGCTCAAAGGAGTCGTGCAAATAGATTTTAGTTGGGTACAGTCCCGAGCTACATGGAGGTAGTGAGCGGATCATCAGGGGATTCGTCTCTCCCGGTATTGGGAGTTGATGTCGCGGTTTGCATGGGTGGCCATCACCAGAAATTCTTGGCCAAGGTAGTCAAGAATTACTGATTTAGGATCGGTGGTTTCTTAGGTGGTGATAGGTTTCATACCGACACTAAATGTAAAGTTATTAGGGGTCTGACTTTACCCACCCGCTTAGACTCGTTATGTGATACTCATAGACGAATGGACCGGACTGTATGGATATTGTCACTGTCAGGCTCAGTAGGGGTTTCAGGATGAGTTTTCTCGTCAGCCTCCCTTTCGCTCAATACCTGGGTAGCCGTTACGTACGGCTAGTTCCACTGACGTGCTTGTGGTTAATCCCACTGCCAGCGTATTGACGAGTCTTTAGAGTCCCACACAGAGGGTTTCCCTGCTTCGGGCGAAACGTTGTAGAGGCCGTATGGTTTTATGGCAGGATTCGATCATATACGTGCATGCTCCCATCAAAATTTTCGGCCAAGTGCTACTTGTTCCCTTATAAAAAAAAGGGGGAGAGTGCTCAAAATTTGGCGTCACGTGTTAAACACGTGGGCGCTCATATGCAAAGCATATGAGCGCTGAAAGAAAATAACTAAGGGCCAAACAGGTCTCACGTGTAAAACACGTGAGCGCTCATATGCAAAGCATATAAGCGCTGAACATAAATCACCAATGGCTAAACAGGCCTCGCGTGCAAAACACGTGAGTGCTCATATGTAAAGCATATGAACGCTGAAAATAAACAGGATAAAACCCATACTAGGGGTCACGTGTTAAACACGTGAGTTCTCTTAGTACTTACGTGCAAAGCATGTAAGCGCCCCAATTTAAAATGCTCCTGTCAAATTCTAGAATTAAATTCTATTTGGGAAATATTTTCCTGATCATCCTCAAACTAGAAAGATCTTCTCTGTTAAACAGAGGACCTCTGGATCAATGATCCAATGGTGATCATCTGGTAGAATAAAATTATATCATAGGAAAATATTTTCCTAATCTTATTAAACTAACAAGATATTTATATGATAAGAATAAAATTCTATGTTAAACTAATGAGATATCCATATGATAGAATTAAATTCTATATTAAGAAAATATATTTCTAATCTTCTTAAACCAAAAGATATGATAGAATAAAATTCTGATCTTGTTAAAACTAACAAGATATTCATAATCTTGCTAAACAAACAAAAAATCTTCTCTGTTAAACAGATAGCCTTTGGATTAAAAATCCAACGGTGAATAAAATTCACTGATTGATCTAAATGATCATGGAATCAATCATGATCTTTCAATGAGGGATTTTCTTAACAAATTGATTCTTTTTCTTCTCATATAAATAGGAGCAGGGAGAGGAGAAAAAAAGAAGAGATGCACACAGAGAGGGGGGAGAAAAATAGAGAGAGAATTTAATTCTCTAAAGAAGAGGAACCCCTCCCAAAAGCTCCCACAAAACAAAAAGAGAATTTAATTCTCAAACTAAGAGTTTAATTCTTCACAAAGAACTTAGTTTTTCCTCTGGTTAAGATCTGCAGAAGCAGATCTCCCCACAAGTTGAGAATTTAATTCTCATCGGGGAGATTCTGTCATACAGATTCAAAACCTAGGGGAAAGAACTGAGTTCAAAAGAGTTTAACTCTTACAAAACGTATGGGAATTTAATTCCTCTGAAACTAGGGTTTAACCCTTTAAAAAGAATTCAATACCTGCAAAGAACAAAAAGAGAACTTGATTCCTCAGAACCATAGAAGAACAGCCTGATGATTCATTAGCGTTCAAATGCTACGTGACAGATCATGTGTTCCCACATGAGCACCTCTGAGGATCAAAAAGGAACAACTGACATCGAGTCACGTGATCCCACGTGACCCCCTAATAGTTCTTAGCACTTGTAAAAGGAAAGGGGAATAAATCAAAGACAGTTCCCATTTTGGGGCGCCTCACGTGATCCCATGCGACCCCCTAATACAACTTAGCACTTTCAAAAGAAAAGGAGGAATAAATCAAAGACAGTTCCCATTTTGGGGCGTCTCATGTGATCCCACGTGACCCCCTAATAGTGCTTAGCACTTGTAAAAGGGAAGGGAATATATCAAAACAGTTCCCATTTTTGGGGCGCCTCACGTGATCCCACGTGACCTCCAATAGTGCTTAGAACTTATAAAAGAACAAGGGAATAAACCCAAGTGAACAGGGCCAATTTTCAAGATCCTCACGTGCCACATGTGAGCCTCCCCCAAATTTCAGTGTTTAACACTGCCTTGGAGTCTCACGTGGGAGCATGTGGGCACTGAGTATACATTAGTGTTTAACACTATAGGAAGCTAACTCCAACTCCAAATTGGCTAAGTCTCCCTGAGGATTAAAACATCTTGGATTTCCTAATAGACCGAGCCACTATGCTCATGACTTCCCAAACTGATGATGATTCCTCAATCTCCTAAGTTAATCTTAGTCTCTCAAAAATGACTAATGATTCCTGGACGGATCACTTTGATCTTTCCCCTCAAATCTGGAATTTGGTTCAAGGGTACATCTCTCCATATCTCTGATACATGTCGTTGTAGTTCTTCAACGTCCTCAGAGAGGTGGAGGGTCCCGACAACCAACAGCTCTTTGGTGCAACCCAAAACCTATGAGCACATCCTTATGGACCGCAATGTCCTTAAACTACGACCTCACCGCCAAATGGTGATCTATAGACCGCAATGTCGTTAAACTAGCTATGGACCACAACGTCCTTAAACTAGCTCTGGACCGAAACGTCCTTAAACTATCAATGGACCAAAACGTCCTTAAACTAAAGCAATAGAGCCCAAATGCTCTTTTGCTGGGTCTGAATGATCCTAAAATCCTGTTGAGTAGATCTTAGTTTAAAATTAGACTAACGTATCCTCAACAAACATTTAAGTTGATCTTAATCTCAAACGAGATTAACGATCTTTAAATCAAACCAAACCCAAATCTAAGAATATATGGATTTGGACTGATCCATGCCCTACGGACGGCAACATAAATTAGTCTCCGTATACAATCCACGGGCAACCAAAAATAAAACAAACACACATGACACGAAGTGACCTTCTGGAATAGGAGAAAGTGGTCATCTCTATGTGGTAACGTAATTAACTGCAGGGGCTTGCGCCTACAGGGAAGAGCGTCCCCACAATCAAAAACCCTTACAACGAGGAGGAATCTGACGAAATCTGCTACAACGGCCGCATCCGTCCAGACCTCCGATACACGGTGCCATAAATCAACTTGGCATCTTCGGAGAGGTGGACGGATAAAACCAAATAGCATCTGCCCCCTCCCCAAATGCAGGCAAGACGTTTGTCTTTCCCGGCTTTCGGTGGTAAACAGATTTTGGCACACCCGGTTGGACCTTTTCCTCTTTCCACTCCACACTTCGTGTGTCATGTTCACGAACGAATCGCGGTTTAATATGGTTGCTCCTGGATTCGAGGTACTAAGATTTGATGTCTTGCTCCATGCAGAAGAGAAGATGACATCGATGGTTTCCAACTGCACCAATTGCAACAGCAACTCCCACTCCATCCCTGCTAGAGGAGTGACTTATGGGCCCTAAGCGGCTTCCATCTTCGCAATGCCAGTGGAACAGGTGACTCAGGCCACCACTGGACTGTTCTTCGGAACCATGCTCCCGCCAATGAGCTTCAATGCTTTAATGCCATCATAAGAAGCCCCAAAGAAGTCGGTCTTTGATCAGCTCGCAACCACCATGGCCCCTCTCAACGGGTCATCCAAGTCTGCCACCTCAGTTTTCGATAGGCTGAGCCAAAACTCCACTGGGCCCGTAAAGAGACCCGCAATACCTGAAGGGGTTATCCTGAAGCAGATAGCCATTCCAGCTCCGGTAAACGAAGTCATCAAAGGGGCTTCTCCTTTTAAGGGACCGGTCTTCACAAGACTGGTCGTTCTAACTCCTGCTACGGGTGAGGTCATTACAAGTGCTTCTCCTATTCGAAAGTCGGTCTTCGACAGGTTAGACGTTCCCTCTCAACGGACGTCAGTCTTCGACAGGTTGCACCAAAAGCAGCCTCTCATCAAAGCAAGGGGCATGACGAAGCCACTCCCGTAACTGAACCATTCCCATCTGCACGACATGCTCGACGTCGCCACTGGCACCGAGTAAGGAAGGCTGTGGGCGGTTCCCCCTATGGACTTACCCCACCGGCTCTAATGGTGGAAATTGATGCTGCTGTTCCAACTGGGAACAGCTTTGAGCTGCTCAGGAGGGTGCGCAAGAACTCTCCAACCGCCATCTTGAAGCTGTCTCCTCCGCCTGTCGAAAACACAACTCAGGTGAAGCCGAAACAACCTCCTCAGCGGTTGTCCTCCAAGATCCACAGAGTTTGGCGGAAAGTCCAAGACTCTGTAATTGACAAAGAATACTCTCGCCGACTGAAGAAAACAAGGCTCGGCAAGGGGAGGACCATTCTGCCGTCATGCCACGGAAAGTATCGTCTGCACGGCTGCTCGCTGCAGTGGCTCCCTCAACTTCGGCCTCCCACAAAAAGAGAAGGCTAGAGAATCAACCACCACCGGCGATAAATTCTGAGCATGATGGATCCAAACGCCCCAAGTCTGGGGGCATGGTAGTGCACACGGTGTACATGGCTTCGAGGAAAGTGGAAAGTCATACTTCCGTAGGTCATCGACCACTTACACGGTCTGTGACAAAGGCTCAGGTGCAACAAGAAAAGCTCCAGGAGATGTTGATAAGGATGGCCCCACTTACTGGGCAGAAAGAAAGCCTAGAAGTATCGTCGGAACAACGCCAGGAGTAAGAGACCGACACCGAATTCTTACGGAGGGTGCTTGAAAAGAAAGATAAAGAGGTCGCGGAACAAGCGGCTAATATAAAACAGATGGCACTTCTCTTCCAAGACATGGTAGTGTTTACCGCCGAAAACAGAGACGAAACCGCATAAGTCGTCTTGCCTGAATTTGGGGGCAGATGCTATTTGGTTTTATCTGTCTAACTCTTCGATGATGCAAAGTTGATTTATGGCGCCATGTATCGAAGGTTTAGACAGATGCGACTGTTGTAGATGATTTCGTCAGATTCCCCCTCGTTGTGAGGTTTTTTTTTTATTGTGGCCCCACTCTTCCCTGCAGGCGCAAACCCCTGCAGTTAATTATGTTACCGCGTAGCGATAACCACTTTTTCCTGCTCCAGAAGGTCACTTCGTGTCGTGTGTGTTTGTTTTATTTTTGGTTGCCCGTGGATTGTATACGAAGACTAATTTATGTTGTCGCCCATAGGGCGTGGATCAGTCCAAATCCGTATTCTCTTAGATTTGGGTTTAGTTTGATTTTAAGGATCGTTAACCTTGTTTGAGATTAAGATCAACTTAAATATTTGTTAAGGATTCGTTAATCAGATATTAGACTAAGATCTACTTAACGGGGGTTCGGGATCATTTTTGATCCAACGAAAGAGCATTTGGGCTCTATCATTTTAGTTTAAGGACGTTACGGTCCGTAGCTAGTTTAAGGACATCGCGGTCCAAGGAATTTTTGATTGTCGGGACCCACCACCTCTCTGAAGACGTTAAAGAATTACAACGACATATATCAAAGGTGTGGGGAGATGTACCCTTGAACTAATGTCAGTTGGGAGATCTGTAATTGGGTTTGAGACTAAGACCAATTTAGAAAAATTGTGAGCACATGGGCTCGGTTGATCTGAATTAGGGACTTTTGGTCAACTTGGACTCAGCCCACTCAGTTTTTGAATAAAGTGCTAAACACTTGTTTGGGCTCGGTCCCTTTTCTGTGCAACAATGCTGAGCATTCATATGGGTTATGATGCCCTTGCTTCCTTTTTTTGTTTTTTTATGGAGTGTTAAACACTCTTTATGGTACTGGACGAGCGTTTTATGTTAAACATCGCCTACGTGAGAGGCACGTGGGGAGCTCGGCGCTGGACGCCAACCACTGAGTGCAGAGCACTCTTTATTAAGCAACGCCCACGTGAGGGGCACGTGGGGCGCTTGGCACCAACTACTGAGTGCAGAGCACTCTTTATTGAGTAGCCCCCACTTGAGGGACACGTGAGGCGCTTAGTGCTGGGCGCCAACCACTGAGTGCTAAGTGCTCTTTATTTAGGCAGCGCCCACGTGAGGGGCACATGGGGCGCCTGGCGCCGGGCGCCAACTACTGAGTGCTAGGCACTCTTTATTGAGCAGCGCCCACGTGAGGGGCACGTGAGGCACTTGGCGCTGTCTCTTTCTTTGTGTATTTTTCTGAAGAGTTCGATACTTTGTTCTCCCCTGGATCTTCAATCCCTAAGAACAAATTCATCCCCATGAGAATTAAATTTTCGTTTGTGGGAGACTTGTCACATGGATCTTAGATCCAGGGAAAGAACTATGTTCTTTTATGAGGGTTAAACCCTTGGGTATGCTGATGAGATACTACGATATCTATTTACCTTGAAGAAAGTTCTTCTTCCTTCTTCTCTCTTAAAACTCTTTTTTGCTTGCTCTTCTCTTTGAACTTGAAGTTTATGGGAGGGGGTTCTCTCTTTAAGACTTGAAGTCTTAGGGCCTTTATATAGTAGAGGCAGATTTGTTGATTCAGTCAAGAAAACCTCTCATTGAGAAATTTCTTAATTGATTTGGGGATTTTATCCACCGTCGGATTTTTGATCCACGGACTTCTGTTTTACAGAAGATATTTTTCTTGTTTTTTAACAAGATTGGAAAATATTTTCCATATAGAGCTTATTCTGTAGCTTGGTGATTTTTTAATCACCATTGGATCTTTAATCCAACGGTGTTTTGTTTTACAGAGCATAATCTTTCTTCTTTAGAAAAATTGGGGAAATATTTTCCCCTAGAGAGCTTATTCTGTAGCTTGGTGATTTTTAATCACCATTGGATCTTTAATCCAACGGTGCTCTGTTTTACGGAGCATAATCTTTCTTGTTTAGAAAGATTGGGAAAATATTTTCCCCTACAGAGCTTATTCTATAGCTTAGTGATTTTTAATCACTATTGGATCTTTAATCCAACGGTGCTCTGTTTTACAGAGCATAATCTTTATTGTTTAGAAAGATTGGGAAAATATTTTCCACTACAGAGCTTATTCTGTAGTTTGGTGATTTTTAATCACCATTGGATCTTTAATCCAATGGTGCTCTGTTTTACAGAGCATAATATTTCTCGTTTAAAAAGATTTGAGGAGTATTTCCTCAATCAGAATCTAATTCTGTGTTTTGATGATTTATCATCTCCGTTGGATTTTTGATCCAACGGCAGAGAACTTTTAGTTCTGGCGCCGGCGCTCTCGTGCGGGGCACGTGAGGCCCTGCCTCAGAGTTTTTAACTCTTGGCGTCGGCGCTCTCGTGCAAGGCATGTGAGGCGCTACCTCAGAGTTTTTAACTCTTGGCCCCGGCACCCTTGTGCAAGGCACGTGAGGCGCTGCCTCTTTTCAAATTTTGAACAGAGCCTTGCTCTTCTATTATTGGGGGGAAACAGGTAGGGATGATGATCCAACCAGATCCTCCGGCCGAAAACTCTCCAATAATCATTGAAAACGATAGAGGGGAGACATCAAACCCTCCTCCGGCTTTATCAGCAGCCAGGGAGGAGACGATCTCCAAAGCTACCCTTGATAACTACATAGCTCAACAAATACGAGCTAATCAAGCGAACGAAGTGGCAGGACAAGTCGTCAGAACTGGGCGACCTTATCTAAGCTGGTACGACCAAATTAAGTACCCGCCAGGATATACGATCCTTAAATTCCATATGTATAAGGGGACGGGCAATCCGCATCAGCACGTTGCTCAATTCAGAGCTTTGTGCTGTAATACTGGGGGCGATGACAAACTGTTGCTTCGCCAGTTTGTTGGCAGCTTGTCGGAGACGGCATTTGAATGGTACTCCGAGCTCCCAAATGACTCTGTCAAGACATTTACGGATATGGAACTACAGTTCACACAGCGGTTCACAAGCGCAAGCGAGCACACCCCAATCACAGCATTAATCAACGCCAGAGTGAAACCGGGAGAGACTTGGGTTCAATACGCAATTCGGTGGCGTAACCTATGGTCAAAGTGTGAACAGCGCATAGAAGAAGCTCCTGCTGTAGGCATGTTCGTGGGGACCCTTGATCCTCAGGCAACTATATCCCAGTTTATAATGTTCTTCAAGCCGACCAACTTTCAGGCCTTGATTGACAAATTGGCCTAAATTGACCAGATGAGCCATACGCTGTCCTCTTCAAAGATAAATCTTCGGAATGAAAAGGGCGAAGGGAAAGTGACCTTCGTCGCTAACGCTCAACAAAAATCGAGTGACCCGAAGCCGGTGTCTCGCCAAAACAACAGACCCCGAGCCATCGAAGAGAAGTTGAGACGTCCTTACTCGTTCTCCCGGGAGAAAACGAGGAGATTATTCGAACTAGCGGTGTGCAAGAGGCTCATCACCCTGCCGGATCCGAGATGCTTACTGCAATCGGACGACGTCAACAATCCCAATTACTGCCCCTACCACCGAATAGTAGACCACCCAATCGAAGATTACTATGTCTTTAAAAAGTGGGTCGAAGACCAGTACGAATAGGGCAAGTTCGCGCTTCCCGAAAACTTGAAGGTAAACCCGCCGCAGCAGCACGCTCCTAAAAAGGTGGGCATCATGCTCATTTGTAGAAGAAGATCTGTGGGAAGTGGTCCTTTCATCTAAAACTAAAAGAATGCTGAAGGATCTTTAAGCATGTCCGGCGATTAGGTGGAAAAGCCCACTGGAGCCTGAAATTATCGACGGAATGCTGAAACCGTGCCCAACGCCAAAAGTTGGTAACGATGGACAAAACCTCCAGGCCAAGCCTCCGAAGTCTTCAAAGAAAAAGAAGAAGGCCAAGAACCCAGTCCAGCTCGACGGCAATCGTACGGGTCTGTAGAAATACATCGATGCACTGGAAGAATACAACCAAGAGGCACGGACCCTAGTCACACTGGAAGAGTTTTTCAAGTATGTTCTTGAGGATGGAAACAGTGACATTGATGAAGGAGACGATTCTTCGGAAGAACCCGAGGATTATATAGCGGGTTGCCACATGATCTCCCACTCGTCAATAAATAGCAAAGAAGCTCCTGATGTATAGAAACTAGGGGCAGATCCAGAACCAGAATCCATGGAACCGTCAGATGACCTCATCGACAAGCTGCCGAACGAAGTTCTTCAAAAGAGCAAAGCTGATCGAGAACATGAAGCGGCCATTTACAAAAACGCCAAACGTCGGTGTCAGGCCGAAAATGCTCCGGTAATGAGAATCTATAAAGTACCTCAACCGGATCGAAGCGCCCTTGCCACCAGCAAGAGCAGAATCAAGATAAGGAAGCAGTTCGCCAAAGCTCTGTTAATGGGAATGAAGCTTCCACCTTTCAAAGAAAATACTTTCGCGAGTACGTGCCCAACGAATCAGACGTATGTTCGAAATACTGCTTGTATCATCAGAGGGTCACTCACCCCACTGAAGAGTGTAATGCCTTCAAGAAGTGGTGGCAGTGATACGTTGCCCATTGACAACAATTTAAGCGAATGAAGCGCAAAGCCCATCAGGAACAGAGAAGCGCGACGGAAGAGCGTGAATGAACAGCCGGTAACTGTCATATGGTTGATTCCATCGCGACAAGATAAAACCTCAAGTTCTTACCTTCAGGAGCGATTCGTACGAGGAAATGGCCCTCGGCCCTCTCTTTATGGAATCCACCTCTGGAAAAGAAGAGGAGATGAAGAACTGTGAGAACATTTAGCTGCGTAACCGTACATTGCCTGAAAAAAATCTCAGACCTTCAAACAAAGGTTTAGGCGAAAGGGACAAAGGAAAGGAAAAAGTCCCTGAGGAGATTGCCCTCGATGATAGAGTTGTCGAAGAGCTCACAGCCCAGGACCTGCTCAAGAAGAACAAGGTGGATTACAATGTCCTGGCATATCTGAGAAAATATAACACAACACTCAAAATGCAAAAAAGGCAGCCACTTCATTTTCTTCGCTTGCTCTTTTCTTTGCTTCACACTTTCCTCTCATGGCATCTTCTTCAACCTCCACCCTACATGTCTCATGTGTTGAGAAACCTAGGGTGTATTGAGACAATCTAATCACGCACACTCTCTACTTCATCTTGGCTTTCTAGGTTAGCAAACTAGATATTCGAGTTGCTTCGGATTTGAGGTCGGAGCCCGTATTACAAACTCTCGAGGTGGATTTTCTTCGATGGAGGGAGACCGGAGATCAAACATGATCGAGGAAGCCACGAGGAGCTTGGGATAGAGGTTGAAGACCGAAGGACACGGATCATTTGGTATAACCTTTCTAAACTCCTTTACATATAGCTAGTGTAGGGTTAATGGTACGATCCGGGAATCGGGTTCCGTTAGCGCCGGTTTCTAAAAGGTTTTATTCCGCATTTGGCCACGGATTGATGGTCGGGACGCTGGCGTAACCCAAAAATAAGTGGTCAAAGAACACTCCTTCAAGGTTGCGGCAATATTTGGTTAAGTCAAAGAAAATTGGTATCTACAATAAAACAACTAAATGAGAAACCTTTACCTTCCAAAATTCGAGGTGGCACAGAAGGAACCGTGACAGTCAAGGCAGCGGCCGGCGGTAATTCTTCAGCCAGTACAGCTTCAGGGTTTATTGCGCCTATACTCAAGACAAAGGAAATATCATCAGAGATGCTTAGCAAGATTAAAAACTCAAAGACAATAACCCAAGGAATACCTGACAAGTCAGAAACCGAAACCGTGCCCGAAGGGTCACCAGTTGTGACGGCTTCTTCGGTTTCCATTGGGAGAGCAGATTCAATGCCCACAGCTTCATCCCCTAACTCGACAAGGGCTGTCGTAATGCTTTCGTCACCCGCTAATATCAAGGATCCACTGGGGGAAAGAGCGGCAGATGGAATGGTCCCAGATTCCAGAGAAAGATTGGACACTTCAGGCTCTTTAGTTGCCGGCACTTCACCTATCACGCCGTCACCCAAATTTGTCCCTGTAAATAAAAATCGTATGTTAAATAAATAAAAAGAAGGGAGCTTTTATTAAGGACCGTGCATTGTTCTACCTTGAAGTAGTCGTTCACTCTCTTCACGAGCTATACGCGCAACCTGTCTATGGGCAGTAGACAGGGCAGAAGAAATGTCCACCGAAGGAATGTCAGCAGGTGGAACATTGCTCAAACCTGCACCCATGGCTAAGATAGCTTCATGTTCCCTCACAGCGTGTTTTCTACGCTTCCTCTCATCCTGGGCCGTGTGAACCGACCTCCTTAAAACTTCCGACATGGGAACGTCATCATCCGAACCGAGCACGGCCTCCGGAGCCACTATGGAGTCCATTATCGGCTGCTTCAGCAACGCCTACTATGGTGGCCTTGAGATGGCCTCGGCCGTAGTCGGTGGCTCTGGAAGCTTTTATGTGTCACCTCCTGGGATTGGAACTACACTTGGAACAAACTGGGTTTTGGTAGTCCCTGGAGCAGGATAAAGAAAAGAGTCAGACCATGAATAGAAGGAATTAAAAGAGCAAAGGTGCAGTGAAACGAATCATACCAAGGCCCAAAGTGGCGCGGAGCCTCTCTTCCTCCTCAAACGTCCTGAAGGAAGCCGTGAGAGCCTCTTCGGCAGAGATACCTATTAAGGAAGAGAGCGTTAATAAAGCACAATAATGGGGAGCAGATATATTCAAAAGAGTGTAAACGAAGTTTACCGGACTCCGCACTAGAGACCAATGTTGCTTCCCCGCGGGCTAGTCGCTTGGAAACTGCGATGGAAGCCTGAAGGTCAGTATCAGTCATAGGCGCATCAAATAAACCCTTGTTGGTGCCATATTCACACAAGCCCTCACTATAGGGAGCATGGGGCTCCTGGACGAATACCACGTAAGCAGAGAATAGAGATTTATTCTTCTTCTGCGAACGGACACCAACGGCCTACGGTAAAAGCTTTCACTTGGCAGGCATCTTCGGACGGCGGGTCCCGATCTCCGAACCAATGCCCGATTCCGGGGACACCATAGCTATCGCAGTCGCAGGAACATCCGGCCGAAACTTATCACGAAAAGCTCGTGGGACTATAGCCGTAGTGATTTCTCTTAAAGATGGGCGACGACTCCTCGTCGCTTCAAAGGGACTGCTGGATTACCGACTGGGACGTCATCCTTATGGTCGAGTAGCAGCCGCCTCTCCTCCCTGATAACAACACCTGTCGCATGCTGGTACCACGCAACATAAGCATTTGAGGCTTTCGACACATAGCTCAACTCGCTGACAAGGAAATGGGACCCCGTATTTAATCGCATAAAATGATGCATTGCGCTGCGAATACCCTCCTCTGCAGCAACCAGATCGACTAAGAAAACCTCAAGAGGAACACCTTGATTATAACCCGACTGTTGAGGTAAGCGGTGCGGGTTGTACCTTATAAACAGCACCAAGGCATTCTGTTTAAACACTAAGAAGCCTGACCTGATAGAATACAGGTGCATAACCTCCCGGACCCTCATCGCAAAAACCCCATCCTTAAAAGTATCGTGCAACGGTTGGACCACCTTGGTGGATTCTTTGTAGATAGTCATGATTTTATTGACAAAGGTTATACTGTCCCCAACCATGCGTAGTCGAAGAAGCAATCGCCGAGCCTCTCACTGTGACGAGTCTAGAGTGGAAGCGTCAACTAGATACATGACCCGGAGGAAGTTGTAGCTTTTGTAGAATCAGGGTCGTTTATGAACACCAAAGGCACCTAGCACGTGCATCTCGAACCATGATATGAAATAATGCAATGGGAGATACACGGGCTTTACCCCTGGCTGAGTAGTGTCAACTGATAAACTCAGGCCATGGTATAGATGAGCTAACCCCGCGATCCCAAAGGCCACGCGCGTCCCTGCGACGATGCAATGAGCCGAATAAAAAACAAATGGCCTCATGTAGCGGGGGTGCGTTGGAAGCGCAAACCAACTCAGCCACAGGCTAATGAACCCCAGAAAGAACATATCTTCGTCAATACCCGGGGTAGCGATCTTCGCAAAGGGGACGACTGGAGTGTCCGGAATAAAGAAATTCTTTAAATTCGCCTCCGCCGTCGGCAAGTTATCCAAACCAAATCCGAATGGGTCATCGAGTTTGGCGAACTTTGCAGCCTGTTTAGACAGAACTTCCGGACGAAGAAAGCGGGCGATAAAATCTGCGAAGCTAACCCCGTGCTAGCTAGACTCCAGGAATAAATTCTCGTACATGTTTAACACCTTGATCAAGCTGGGGAACTGATGTTGAACGGCGTTCTCCGGAGTAAGGCCCATTACCACTGATTTAGTGGCAAAGATATACTCATCGGGGGGAAGTATCTCCTCATAGTGCTCCCCTCTGACGGGTAAGCCGGAGATCTCCGCGAACTCTTTTAATGAAATCGAAACCTCCCGATCTGATAAGAAAAAGGTATGAGTCGGGATGTTCCATTGTTCCAAGAAAGATTTGATCCACCACACACGAGGCGAGGGATAGTGAAAGAGGGACGCATAGATTGCGGGGTACAACCCGGTCTTTAATAGCAGCGACTTCTTGGCCGACAGGATATACCGGGCCCACTGTAGATAGTCGGCCGAATGATGGGGAGTCAATCCTGTCATGTAAACTTGCCCTCAAGGGTGCGACTCTCCTTGGCATATGCGTCGCCCCAAAATTTCCAAGGCCATCGGTGGCTGTACGGGTATCGATCCATGGAAAGCTGAAAACGACCTTCCGAGGTTCAGTTGACCTCTTCTATGGCGTAAGTCACATGAGGCAGGTCAGCGTAATGAATCGCTGGGATTGGCTCCGAAGGCGCTACATAAGAAAAATTGCACCGGCCCCGAATAATCTGACTATACCATGACCCCCACAGATGAAGAAATTTTTTCTCTGGGTCATGATCCTTAATAAGCGCGAAGACTTCCCGATCTACGGGCGTGAAGACTTCCCGATCTATGGGCACGTCGGCAAAGACACTCTCCGATCGCACGAAGGGAAAAGAGGAATCGGAAACCATAGTACCTGTACAAAAAGGGAGGAGTCAACTATCGATACAATGATTAAGGCCTTAACATTATTTGTCACTTAAAATTATACTGCACCACAGTTCAAAAAAAGGGAGAAGGGCCCCACAAAATCAAGGTAACGCTCCATCAATGATGTGGCACTCACTCATTAAAAATAGAATCCAAAAGGATTCTCATTTAATGAGAAAACATCATTGAACTCGGGAGTTAAACTCCCTCGAAAACTGTGTTCTGCAAACAGATTTCAAATCTGTTAAGAAAATTAGGAAGGGAATAAAATTCCCAAAAATTTTCAGAGCCAAGCTCTGTAGAACAATGGGTTAACATCCCAGAACTCTCAAAAGCAAAGCTTTCTAACGGGATAAAACCCTAAAGATCTTCAAGATCTGCAATAAAAAATCTTAGAACACTAAGAGATCTTTGTTAAAAAACCCTAAAACTTTTTTAGATCTACGATCTAATCAAGTAAATTTTTTGCTAGATCTTTAAGAGACCATTACAAAAGAAGAGCAAAGATCTATTAATGGATTAAAACCCTAAAACATGAAGAGATTCTTTCAAGAGTTTGGTCATAATTCTTACCAAATTTTGACAGAGATATGACTCTAAAAAGAGTTTTCTTGGACAGAGATCTAAGCTCTGGAAAGAGAATTAAATTCTTAGAGAAAGAAGAAGCCTAAGGAAGATGAACAACAGTCATCTCAAGGGCCAAAGGCCCTACTTATAGGCACAGGAAGACGGTTCAACTTCCAAGAAGATCAAACGGTGGAAAAGGTGCCACCGCTGCACTCACGTGTGAGCCATGTGAACGCAACGGTGGGGGGGGCATTAGTTTTCCCAATAAAAGAGCAAAGCTCTATGAGGTAGCGCCCATCGCTCAAGCGCTTCATGTGCCTTCCACAAGGGCACCAGCGCCAGAATTAAAAACTCTTATATGAGCGGCGCCAATGTGCAAAGCACACAAAAATCTTAAGCAGCGCCGACGTGCACAACACGTGAGCGCCGGCGCCTAGTGGAATTAAATTCTACTCTCTGTTAAACAGAGTCGTTGGATCAAAGATCCAACGGAGATGATAAGTCGTCAGAATGAAGAATTAAATTCTGTTTAAAGAGAATATTTCTCAAATCTTTCTAAACAAGAAAGATTGCCCTCTGTAAAACAGAGTGTCGTTGGATTAAAAATCCAATGGTGATTAAAGAATCACCATTCTACAGAATAAATTCTGTATGGGAAAATATTTCCCTAATCTTTTTAAAAAAACAAGAAAATACTTTCTGTAAAACAGAAGTCGTTGGATCAAAGATCCAACGGTGGGTAAAATCCCCAAATCAATTGGGATCTCTTAATGATAGATTTCTTCAGAGCCAATCAACAAACTGCCCCTACTATATAAAGAACCAAAGACTTCAAGTCTAGAAAGGAGGAACCCCCCATAAGCTTTAAAAAAAACTTTGAAAGAACATATAATTAAATTCTTGAGGAAAAAGAGCTCTCTTCTTAGAAATTTTAGGTAAATAAAAGTATATATAGATCCTGTTGATCATTCAAGAAGAAAATAACTCAGTGCCTAGTGCCTCACGTGCCCCTCACATGGGCGCTACAGGAGTGCCTAGCACTCATTGAGCGGCGCTCAACGCCCAGTGTCCTACGTGCCCCTCACGTGGGCGCCACAGAATAAAAAGAACTCAGAGAGTGACGCTCAGCGCCCCACGTGCCTCTCACGTGGGCGCTGCAAAAGAACTCAGGAGTGCTTAGCACTCAGTGGGTGACGCCCAGCTTCCCGCGTGCCTCTCACGTGGGCGCTACAAAAGAAAGGAGTGCTTAGCACTCCGTGAACGACGCCCGACGCCTTACGTAAGCGCCACAAAATAAAAAGTTCTTGGCACTCACTAGGCAGCGCCTGGAGTCTATCTCCTCACGTGCTTCGCATGTGGGCGCCATAAAGAGTGCTTAGCACTCCATATAAAGACAAAAGGGGTAAAGTGTTTAACATTTATTGGGCAATTCCCATAACTGAAAACCCCACATGATTATATGTGAGTGTCAGAACTTACATAAGTGCTCAGCACTTTTTGCATAAAAAAAGGGATTGAGCCCAAACAAGTGCTTAGCACTCTTTTTCGAATAAAAAGAAAGCTGAGTGGACCAAGCCTAAATTGGCTAAGTCTCTTGAAAGTAGAAACTCCCTAATTCAGATCAACCGAGCCCATTTGCTCACTACTTCCCAAACTGATTTTAGTCCCAAATACGACTATCGATCTTCCAACAGATGATATCCAAAATGATATTCATCCCATATCTCCTAAGTTAATCTTAGTCTAAAAAATGACTAAAGATTCTTAGATGATCCACCATGATCTTTTCCCTCAAATACGGGATTTGGTTTAAGGGTACATATCTTCACACCTCTGATATATGTCGTTGTAATTCCTCAACGTCTTCAAAGAGGTGTCGGGTCCCGACGACCAACAACTTCTCTTAATACACTTCCAAATTGAGGTGCATCCCTCAAATCGGATCGTACCTCAAATTGGGCACGCTCCATATCAACACTGTTCACTTCGTCACGTAACAAATACATGTGCGCACAAGTCGATAATGGTCCGAAATGTCCCCAAACTAATATTCGCCTCCAAAATGGCAACAACGGACCGAGACGTTCTTAAACTAAAATCTCACCCCCAAATGATGAGCAACGGACCGAGACGTCCTTAAACTAAAATCTAGACGTCCTTAAACTAAAATCTCACCCCCAAATGGTGAGCAATGGACCAAGATGTCCTTAAACTAAAATCTCACCTCCAAAAACTAAAAGCTCACCTCCAAAATGGTGATCAACGGACCGTGATGTCCTTAAACAAAAACCTCACCTCTAAAATGGTAATCAACGGACCGACATGTCCTCAAACTAAATCTTCACCTCAAAATGGTGATCAGTCCTCAAACTAAAACTTCACCTCAAAATGGTGATTAACAGACCGAAATATCCTCAAACTAAAACTTCGCTTCCAAAATGGCGATAATACCTTGTTAAGTAGATCATAGTCTTAAATTGGACTAACGTATCCTTAACAAAAAACCAATCGAGCCCTAGATGCTCATATACATTTAAGTTGATCTTAATCTCAAAATAGATTAACGGTCCTTAAATAAAAACCCCAAATCTAAAATATACGGATTTGGACTAATCTACGCCCTATGGGCGACAACATAAATTAGTCTCCGTATACAATGTAGGGTTCTTAGCCACAACTACAAGGTTTCACAAGGCATCAAACATGCTATATTTAAAAATTTAGTGTGCCTAACAATCCTAACCAAGGATCTAACTAGAATTTTAGGAGCTAAAATAGAAAATGAACATCTTTACATCTAAGTGATAACAGAATACAACCTTTGTAGACCGGTCCTTCACTTCATTTGCTTCTTGTAGTGGTCCCATTGCTGCGATCATGAAACTCCCGAACTCTTGCATGGCTTCTCAAGGTGAAAGGAACGATCTTGCTTGAAATCTTCGAGACCGAAGATGATCTACGTCTAGGAGACACTAACCCAAGCTACCCACTTCACTAATATAGGATTAGTGAAGCTAACACCCTGTACTAAAATGCTAATCTAGTAGAGCATGATGAAGTAGGATTTTTGCTCACTTTGGATTTCTTTTTCTCACTATTATTTCTCACTTTAACAAAAGCTAGAGTGCTCTTGAGCTTTGAGGAAGAAGATGAAGAGAGATAATGTTGTGAGAGTGAATGGCAACCATGGATTGGAAAATATCTAATATTACCCTTCTAGACACTTAACCATGAGTTTAGATAATGGTTGGGTTAACAAATATATAGTGTAAGACAAAACTAGTGGACTAAGTCAACGGGTCTCAAAGCTTCATAAGGCTTCATGCCATGTGACAAATTTCAAACTAATAAATGAATTACAATAAATAAATAAACCCTATATTATCTTTATCATGGTGTAAGTGTCATACACCCATGTTGCATGTATCATCAACCATGATACATAAATAAAACACAATTAATATATATCACATTTATATTAAGTGTGCACATGTGAGAAAAATAAATGTTCAAGCGAGCTAATATTAGTTAATGTAAATTAATATATCAAATATATAATTATACATTAAATCATTAAATCAACACTTGATTTAATAATCCGGTTATATCTCATATGACCGACTAATATTATTTGTATCATTATATCGAATCAACACTTGATTTGACAATCCGGCTATATCATATATAACCGACCGATAGAGTATCGACTAATCGAATCAACATTTGATTCGATAACCCGGCTATATCACATATAACCGATTGATACTTTATATCGCGAGAATAGAATACGGTATCACATACTCGTATTAATCTCGGTCCCGCACATATCATATATGTGCTCCTACTTCGTTTTGCCTGAGCCAGTGAAATCTCTGTGTAGGACTCTAAAGACTCGTCAATACGCCGGCAGTAGGTGATGATCACATCAAGCACCCACAAGCCATCAGCAGTACTAGCTGGACGTAACGGCTACCCGGGTATTGAACGATCAGAAGATCAGCAAGCTGGCCCGCTCCAATTCCTGCAAAAGCCTGTCAGTAACACTACCGTACAGTCCGATCTCTTCGTCTGATATGTCGTATATCCAGTATAGGGGTGGTAAACATCAGACCCCAATAACCGATAAGTCGTGCCGATGTGAGGCTCATAACGGGTCGAGATGTAGGGATTCTTTAGCACCATTACTAGGGTTTGGTAGCATCACACATGCCATAATTTAAAATTATAGGGTGCTAAATAATCTAACCTAGGAATCGAACTAGAAAAGCTAGGGTAACATGAAGTAGTATCACATACTACAAGTAATAAAGCACTAAGTTAAGAGATTACAACCTTTGTAGTTCTCTTTACTTGACTCCTTGAGAGTTAGAACGGGCTTGCTAGAGATCTTCTAAGTCCACGATGATCCACCTGGAGTCCTCTTTGTCCAAGCTCCTAGCTCCACTTGATCAAAAGATGAAGATGAAACTAACACTCTAAACTAATTGGCAAGACTAGTGTAGAATGTTGATATGGTTTGTTTTCTCACTTCAAAACCCTATCTTTATCACTCTCTCACTCACAAGAAATCTCAAGAGAGCAAAAGAGAGGAGGAAGAAGATGATGGCAAGAACAAGAGCTCAAAAGAGATAATGATAAAATAAAAATGAGAATGAAATAATAATAATATATTAAATCACTCTCACTTGTAACCATGGGTTAATAAATAATGAGCTCAACACTTGAGCGAAGTTAAAGTACCCAAAACGTGCCACAGTACCTATGATCCAGCCGTAGAAGGGTCAAACCAATGCCTCACCTATGACACCGCGGAACTATGGCAAACCCTAGGGTTCAAGTCGCGGTTCCGAAGGCATAGAATCGAGTTAAGGTTTTTTGTTCTTCTAGAGGGTCCATAGAGTAACTTGCACGACTATTGAATATAATTAACTTAAGAAAATTCCAACTCTTGAAAATTTCAGTGGGGTTCTTAACGAGGTGTTTGAAGTTCGATCGAACTGTTAAACATTGTCTAGGTTACCAATATAATGCTAAAAATACGACTACGAAATACTCCGCAATTAGGCCATAACTCAATTATCATCACATGACAATCTGGACTAAACAAACAATACCAGAAACCCCAAATCTTAAAGAATAAAGCACTGGTGCAATACGAGGGAGTTTAGAGTGTAGAGATTTGCAATGAGATTGCATACCTTCCATATGATGGTTGGATCCTGATCCCACTGTGAGCAAGAGTTGCTCCCAGGAGAGTTTTGCACTTTACAATTAGCTAACCCATTAGGTGTCTAGAAAGATGTTAACGAGGCTATGCCTCTGGGAAGACGAGATTTATATTAATTAGGTCTGTGCAAAAGCATGGGGAACCTCCCTCAAGTACCGACACTGGCCTGGCTGAACGGTTAGCGAAGTTGTCGAATGCAATTAATCCTGGCTAGTTTTCTTTTTAAGGTTTGAAGGAAAAACTTGATTAAAGTAGTGGGAGACATCGATTAGATAAGATAATAACCAATCTGATCTTTGCAAGAGCTTTCGCTGAGTGTATTCTTTTCTCTCTCTTAATGGCAGATACCAATGACAGGACTCAAGGTTCTACTAGATAAAAATAAACTGAATGGGACCAATTATAAAGACTGGCTGAGAAACATCAACATTGCCTTGACTTATGATAAGGTATCATATGTCCTCACGGCTCCAGTCCCGCCCGTCCCAAGTCTTAAATCTTCAGTTGTGGACAAGGAAGTCCGCAAGACATGGGACGCTGACTGTGCCACGACCAAATGCCTCGCGCTTGCATCGATGGATAACACACATCAAAAGCAGCACGAGCAGATGGATGTCCAATCCATTTTTCTCCATACAAAAGATTTGTATGGGGAGCAATCTCGTTCTTACGATACGAAGCATCAAGAAAGCTGTTTTAGATGCGGATGGCTCCTGGCACACCAGTAGGTGACCATGTTATGAAAATGATAGCTCTTATAGAAAAGCTTGAGGACCTTGGATGGACAATGGAGAACGAACAATATATTGATATTGTTCTTCAGTCTCTCCCCCCTGCCTTTGCTCAATTTGTAATTAACTTCAACATGCACAACATGGAGAAGTTACTACCTGAACTCCTTAATATGTTAAGGAGTGCAGAGAGCATGCTCAAATCAGTGAAGACTCCCGCTTTGATTGCTGGGCCATCTTCCTCATCTCGCCTGAAGGCCAAGGCCAAGGGAAAGATGAAGAAGAAACCTACCAAACCTAGAGGTGGAGTTAAAAAGACTAAGGAGAAAAAAAAGTCCAAGGCCGGGGAATCGGGAAAAGGGGAATGTTAGCACTACCACAAAACAGGACACTAGAAGCGCAACTGTGCTGAATACCTGGATCTCAAGAAGAAAAAGCATGGTGATGCTTCCGTTTCAGGTGTGTTTGTGACAGAAAACTGTTTTCTATAAACTCTGCTTGCTGGATATTAGATACCGGTTCAGGTTCTCACATATGCAATTCCATGCAGGGGCTGAGAAATAGCAAAGTTTTGAAGACAGGTGACCATACTCTCTAGATTGGAAATGGTTCCAATGTACATGCGGTTTCAGTGGGAGAGTATCACCTGGGGTTGCCATCAGGGTGTATATTGGTTTTGAACCCATGTTATTATGTACCTAGTATGCTTTGTAATATAATATCCGTTTCTTTGTTAGACAATGAAGGATATAATTTTGTATTACGGAATAATGTTATGAACATTAACCTGAATCAAATATTGGTTGGGTATGGTACACTTAATAACGGGATATACGTCCTAAATCAACACACAGTTTTCAGCATACAACACACTGCTAAAAGAAAATTTTCAGATATAAATGAAACTTTTCTTTGGCACTGTAGACTTGGTCATATTAACGAAACAAGACTAAACAAGCTACATAAAGATGGATATTTGAATCATTTTGAATATAAATCTTATGCGACTTGCCAGTCTTGTATCAAGGGTAAAATGACCAAAACTCCGTTTACCGGACACGGAGATAGAGCTACTGAGCTCTTAGGCCTCGTACATAGTGATGTATACGGGCCAATGTCTATACAGGCTAGAGGCGGTTTTTCTTACTTCATAACTTTTACTGATGATTTCTCAAGATTTGGTCATGTGTTTTTGTTAAAGCATAAGTCAGAAACTTTCGAGAAATTCACCGAGTACAAACTTGAAGTAAGAAAACAAACCGGATTGAGTATCAAGATGCTTCGATCAGATCGAGGTGGAGAGTATCTCAGATCATGGTAGTAATTATCTTTATATTTGTTTTTGAGTTAAATTGAAATAGAATTAATTCATGGTTGATATTTATCCTTCATCCTAAACTTAACCTTACATTAACCATGAGTTAATCTTCTATGGCTCTCATTGCTCAATGATAAATATAAAGATAATTACTACCATGTGAGTCTTGCATTGCCACCATTTGTGTATCAACAACCATGACACACACAAGTGTATGCATATATGAGTGCATGCACATCAACATGTGCATCAACATAAACATATGCATACATGCATGCTAACAACAAAAGAAAAGGGTATAAAAGAAGTGAGCTAAAAGTCAATGTTAAATCAACACTTGATTTAACAAACCGGTCATATCTCATACGACCCGACCAAAAGTAAACCGCCTGATTAATCTTCAGTATCACATACGCGCATTTAATCGGGTCGCCGCGCATATCTCATATGCACATCACATCGTTTCGCCTGGGCTGGAAAACTCCTCTGTGAGACTCTAAGACTCGTCAATACGCCGGCAGTGGGTGATGATCATATCAAGCACCCCCTAAGCCGTAAGAGGTCAGCTAAACATAACGGCCACCCGGGTATTGAGCGATCAGAAGAAAACAAGCGAACCTGTCAAAACTCCTGTCGAGCCAACTGGCAACACTACCGTACAGTCCGGTCTCTTCGTCAGATATGCTGCATATTAAGTCTAGGGATGGCATCGTCGACCCTAATAACTTAATAAGTCATGCCGATGTATGGCCTATAATCAGCTCGAGAAACTACTGATAACACTTATCAGTAAATCTCATCAGTCCTGGCCAGGGACTTGCTGATATAGCCAATCGAGCACAGCGCAACATCAACCCCCAATACCCGGAGAGATGAAACCCCTCCAATCGCTCATTGCCTCCATGTGTCTCGAGACTGTACCCAAAAGCCACCTGTTTGTACGACTCAGTAGAGCCCTGATAGGGTGGTAATCAAAGTACAGTGGGAGAACACACAAGACTCTATGACGATCTCGGGTCTACAGATTAACCTGTACCAGTGTCACCTGAGAACTGCTATCCGACGATAGATATAATACCATATAGGAGTTCTCGGCGAGTCCGTCCAGTGTATCCAGTCTCCACCGAGCACCCGTATATGATCTCGATGTCAAATATCAATGGATGCGGGAACATCCATCGCCCATCTCATGGGTCTAGTATCATATACGCTAGTCTACTCTAGAGTATCGATACCCCATCTCGATACACCCACGACTAGGGACATTTCAGGATATGCTTATAAACTACACATGTCCCACTAGTATGATTTACATCATAATCACAGTAATAAAGCAAAACATCCTGAGGGCTTTATCCACATGTACAAATGAATAAAAGCATGATCAAGTGAACATGTCAGATAAAGAGTAACCAGATAGCATACTATCATGTCGAGTAAGAATGTCCTCTGAATATATATACATGTATAAATACATCCACTATCATATAATGGCCTCTAGGGCATACATATATCCAACACGAGAAACTACTGATAACACTTATCAGTAAATCTCTGTATCAGCCCTGGCCAGGGACTTTCCTGTTATGGCCAATCGAGCACAGCGCAACATCAACCCCCAATACCGGGAGAGACGAATCCCCTCCTATCGCTCATTGTCTTCATGTAATTCGGGACTGTACCCAAAAGCCACCGTTTTGCACGTTCTCATGAACGTGGTAAGGTGGAAATCAAAGCACAGTGGGAATCATACAAGACTCTATGACGATCTTGGGTCTACAGACTAACCTGTACCAGTGTCACCAGAGAACTGCTATCTGGCGATAGGTATAATACCAACTAGGAGTTCTCGACGAGTTCGTTCAGGGTACCCAGTCTCCACTTATCACCCGTATACCATCTTTGATGTCAAACACCAATGGATGTGGGATCATCCATCGCCCATCATATGGGTCAAGATGCGTACACGCTAGTATACTCCAGAATATCGATGCCCTGTCTCGATACACCCTCGATTAGGAACAGTTTTAGGATGTATTTATGGACTACCTTTGGCTCCTACTAGTATGATCTCCATTATAGTCCTGGTAGTCAAGTACACAACCTAAGGGCTCTATCAACATGTGAGAGCAAGACAGCGTCGCATATACAAGTCAACATGTTTAGATAAAGAGCAACCAGATAGTATACTATCATGTCGAGCAAGAAAGTCCTCTCTATATATATTTAAGCCTCCATTATAATATGCTTTGCATGTACAATAATGCCTCTAGGGCATACATAAAATAATAATCTCCCACTTGCACTAAGGCCAGTTGTTGTAGTATCCCATACCCAACATCCCGAAGAGTCTCTCAAATTGTATTTGGGGAATGGCCTTGGTGAGTGGATCTGCCATGTTGTCCTTCGTGTCAACTCTCCTGAGCTCGATCTCCCGGCGATCAACTATCTCCCGGATCAGGTGATACCGCCTCAGAATATGCCTGGATCGCTGATGGGACCTGGGTTCCTTGGCCAAGTCCACTGCTTCATTGTTATCACAATACAAAGGTATTGGACGCTCAATAGATGGAACCACACCAAGTTCAGTTATAAACTTCTTCATCCAGACAACTTCTTTAGCAGTATCGTTGGCAGCGATGTATTCAGCCTCCATCGTCGAGTCTGCAACGGTTTCCTGTTTAGAACTCTTCCAACAAACCGCCCCTCCATTGAGGGTAAAGACAAATTCCGAGTGCGACTTAGAGTCGTCCTTATCACTTTGGAAGCTCAAATCGGTAAAAGACTCTACTTGGAGTTCTCCGTTACCATACACCAAGAACATCTCTTTAGTCCTTCTCAAGTACTTGAGAATGTTCTTCACAGCTGTCCAATGACTCTCTTCTGGATCTGCTTGATACCTACTCACAACACTTAGTGAGTATGCTACATCGGGTCTGGTACACAGCATCGCATACATGATAGAGCCTACTGCCGAAGTATAGGGTATCCCTTGCATGCGAGCTCTCTCCAAATCAGCCTTGAGAGACATCTCTTTGGAGAGAGTGAGTCCTGAGATCGTGGGTAAAAACCCACGCTTGGATTCTTCCATACTAAACCTCTTTAGTATGGTGTCAATGTACCTAGATTGGGATAATCCCAGTATCCGTTTAGATCTATCTCTATAGATCTTAATTCCCAAGATGTAGGAGGCATCACCTAGATCTTTCATTGAGAATCTTTGTGATAAGAAGAGCTTGACCGAGTACAGCATAGGAACATCATTTCCTATCAAGAGTATGTCATCCACATACAATACGAGGAAGACAACCTTAATCTCTGCTACCTTCTTATATATGCAAGGTTCATCTATATTTTTGATGAAGTCAAACTCTTTGACTACAACATCAAAACAGATGTTCCAACTCCGCGATGCTTGTTTTAACCTGTAAATGGATTTAAGAAGCTTGCACACCTTTCCGCTGCTCCCACTGTCCATGAAGCCCTCTGGATGAGTCATGTACACGCTCTCTTCTAAATCACCATTTAGAAAGGCGGTCTTAACATCCATTTGCCAGATTTCGTAGTCATGGTATGCAGCGATGGCAAGCATGATCCAGATGGACTTAAGCATAGCCACTAGAGAAAATGTTTTATCATAGTCCACACCTGGTCGTTGACGAAAACCTTTTGCAACAAGTCTAGCTTTAAAAGTCTCAACTTTTCCATCCACACCAAATTTCTTCTTAAAGATCCATTTGCTCTCAATGGATTTTACCCCTTCAGGAGCAACTTCCAAAGTCCATACTTTGTTGGTGTACATGGATTCCATCTCAGATCGCATTGCATCCAGCCATTTCACAGAGTCTCCACTCGTGATGGCCTGCTCGAAGCTAGTTGGGTTATCATCCTCCATGATGCAATCCTCGCTTCCACCATCAATGAGAAAACCGTAGTATCTCTCAGGTGGATGAGGAACCCTACTAGATGGGCGGAGAGGCTGAGATTCGTTGGGAGCTACCGAATCTTCTGGTTCCATCAAATCTTCAGTTGCAGTTTGTGCTGCTGGAACTTCTTCCAGCTCCACCTCTTTGCCACTAATTTCTTTTGCAAGAAATTCCTTTTCTAAAAAGGTGGCATATTGAGAAACAAATACCTTTTGTTCCTCAGCTTGGTAGAATACATATCCATATGAATTCTTTGGATATCCCACAAACTTGCAAAGGACTGAACGTGCCTCGAGTTTGTCCGGATTTTGCCTTTCGACATAGGCCGGACAACCCCATATCTTAACTCGTTTAAAATATGGTCTCTTCCCACTCCATATCTCATATGATGTGGTAGGTACAGATTTAGATGGAACTTGATTCAATAGGTATGCTGCTGTCTCTAGCGCATAACCCCAAAAGGAAATAGGTAACTCAGCAGTGCTCATCATAGAGCGCACCATATCTAATAGGGTGCGATTCCTCCGTTCCGATACACCGTTGTGCTATAGTGTATATGGAGGAGTAAGCTGAGAGAGAATCCCATTCTCTTTTAGATAGTCACGGAATTCTGTGCTCAAGTATTCTCCTTCTCGATCAAATCGTAGGATTTTAATATTTTTACCCGTTTGGTTCTCTACTTCGTGCTTATATTCTTTGAATTTCTCAAAAGCTTTAGACTTGTGTTTCAACAGGAACACATGTTCGTATCTTGAGAGATCGTCAGTGAATGTAATGAAGTACGAAGAACCATTCCTGGCATGTGTAGACATGGGACCACATACATCACTATGTATCAGTCCCAAGAGTTCCGTAACTCTTTCTCCGTGTCCACTAAATGGAGTTTTGGTCATCTTGCCTTTGAGACATGACTGGAAAGTGTCATAAGATGAAAATTCGAACGAATTCAAATATCCATCCTTATGTAGCCTAGCTGGTCATGTTGTATTGATATGACCTAGTCTACAATGCCACAAAAGGAATTGTTCATTTATGAGCTTTTCCTCTTGTGTGTGTTTTGTACGTTCAGAACTGTGGTTTGATTTAGAATGTATATGCCATTATTTCACGAGCCTGATCCAATCAACTTTTGATTTAGGAAGATATTCATAACATTATCCTGTACTACAAAATTATATCCATCTTTACTTAATAAAGAAACTGATATAAGATTGCATATCAGGGTCGGAATGTAATGGCATTCGTTCAGAATCAATGCATTACCATTTGGTAATATAAGGTGATATTCGCCAACTGTTTTGGCTGCAACATTTGCCCCATTCCCTACTCTTACGGAATAATCACCCATTCCTAGTTCTCTACCTTTCCGTAGCCCATGTAACATGTTACATATATGGGATCCTGACCCGGTATCTAATACCCAGGATATAGAGTGTACTGAGAAACAGTTCTCGGTTACTAACACACCCGAAGAAGATATATCAACATGATCATTCTTCATTTGGGTGGCGTGAAAATCCGGATATATTCCTATTTCCTGCTCAGACTTATAACAATTATAAGTTGGAGCGGAACCAACGTTTCCCTGCACAGCATAAAAAGCAGGTTCGGTCAATACATCCATATTATTATCTTGATTAAGGCCTGACATGGTCGCTACCTGGAGAGAGAGAAGAAAACTCAGCGTATGCTCTTGTAAAAATCATATTGGTTATTTATCTTATCTAATCGATGTCTCTCACTGCTATTCTCAAATTTTCCTTCAAATCTTAAAAAGAAAATTCAGCCAGGATTAATTGCATTCTACAACTTCGCTAACCGTTCATCCAGGCCAGTGCCGGTACTTCTAAGGGAGGTTCCCCATGCTTTCGCACGGACCTAATTAAAATAAACCTCATTTTCCCAGAGGTGTAGCCCCGTTGACACCTTTCTAGACACCTAATGAGTCAGCTAATTGTAAAGTGCAAAATTCTCCCAGGAGTAACTTTTGCTCACAGTGGGATCAGGATCCAACTATCACATAGAAAGTATGCAATCTCATTACAAATTTCAACACTTGAAATTCCCGAATATTTTGCCCCTAGCAACTTATGACCTTAACATAGTCAACAAATCATAAGCGCTAGCCAAGTTCAACCCGTCATTTCCTGATTGAATTAAATCCACCCGCACGACCCTTAATATATTCAACAAAATCGTACGACTACCATAATCCAATCGCATCTCATGCTTTAGCAGATAAGCACTAATTAGCTACCGCACACTGCGCCTTAACATAGTCAACAAATGTAGCACGAATACTAAGTAGTACTTATCTGAAATGACGGAGGGCTACATCAGGTTTTTAAGAAAACTTTTGGCGTAAGGAACTTGATATCGTTGCGGAATCGAGTGATTTTGAGAAGGAGTGTTTTTAGGCTTTTTCTAATTTCGCTAAAGAGGTCACTCCTGGTGAAGGGATCTCGGCTCTTTCCTTATCGAATAAGGTGCAGGATATATCACATATATCGCTATGCAAAGCAAAAACTAAAAGAAGCAATCAAAAGACAAAACCGAGTTGGTTGTAGCATCTTCTAGTTTTTGCTAAAGAGGTCAGTCCCGGTGAAAGGATCTCGGCTCTTTCCTTATCGAATAAGGTGCAGAATATATCACATATATCGCTATGGAAAGCAAAAAACTATAGCTACCCTTTTTGAAAAATTGATTCCACAACATCTTTTAGGTTTCTTTCTTTTCATTAATCTCATTAATGAAGTCCCATCATTTATGCTTCCTAAGCATCACATATGAAACGAAAGCAGCAATATTAATTATATCTCATATATATAATATAGGCATTCGTCTCAGAATATCTAGTGATCACATCACAGAATAACAGCAGCAGAAGAATCACATATGAAATATTGGATATACTAGGAACTCCGTGTTTTAATTTAAGCCAGTATAAAACATGGATTCCACGGTCGCGATGAATAGCCAAACCCACATCCCTAGACCCCTACAAGAGCGGCAAGCAACCTTCTAGAGTTAGGAGACCCGGTCTCGACTTCTCGAGATGGTCTCCCACTGGACTCTAGAACCCGGTTACTTGTGCTCCCCTCCTTGGGTCTATCCTAATGCGAAAAAGTAACTAATATACATCAATGGTGATATCATTCTCAACCCGGAAGTGCCCCAATAAAAGAATATTACATACAAGCTTTTACATGAATGAAAATGAAAAACTCTTATCTCACATAAAACCCCCGGCCATTCAAACACAACGATCCAATACAACATATCACAGCAACACATAACATCACCTGTCATCAACGTAAGTAAATATGCGTATCCCAATTGTCGTTGACATATAGCAACGAAACCGGCAATACACTACATATTACACTTACGGTCGTAGGAAAGAAAGTGAAAAACTACAACAATTGGAATCCGCAACCACCTTAGAAATCATAAACCCAATGTATCACATACTTTGGATTTCATGTCTAACCAAATGAATTCCTTAGACATCAGATGCCTAACAATTATAAACCCCGCATTTTAGTCTCGATATTGAAAACACTTTCTAATAATCTGTCGGGAGATTCAACAAGATTAACGATAATTTGATCGAATGCTCGTCGGAAACTTTAGTAGACGGCCACACCCCCCGATGCCGTCGATGAAGTGCATCAAGGAGGAACATTGCAGCCGCGAGCACCCGAACGGATGCTTTGACGACGGGGTTCTCCTATAGTCACTTGGTCGGGACTATGGGGCGTGGCTATCTAATAAGGTTACCCGGAGAGTATCCGCGTACACTACGTAATTGCAACTGACTTTTGATCCACATCAAAATTCCGTCGCAACCGATCAAATGAGACTAAACCGCTAGATTTATAAAATTCAAACCAGTTATCCCATAACTAATTATGTGAATTCCAAATATTGTATCACAATCACAGATTGCTTGACGATGTTAAACGTTTCGATCGAATCAACGAATTCCCAAAATTCCCTAGAGAGCTCAACACTTGAGCAGTGTTAGAAGTACCCAGAACCATACTGTCACGCCCTGCTTCCCAGAGTGCGTTAAGATAGGCACGTGACAGAGCCAACCATGCTACCTGTGGATAGGAAACATCCCTCCACAGTCACATTACGGCTGTCTATAGATATCAAGAACAGGAAAATAAAAGAAACTATCTAGTACATGTCCATGAGCCAGAAATAACGAGTCAAGAAATAATATGCGGAAGCAATAGATCCAATAAACAATAATAATCTGGAATGTACGTCCCAAATACGGGCTTACATCAGGAATGAAAATGCTGAAAGAAAACTAAACTAAAATACTAACAGGTCCTCACTGCTCGGCCTGTTCACTGAAATACTCCTGATCGGCCTGCTGCAAAGGTAGAGGATCTGGGCCATGCAAAACCCAGACGTCAGTGCGTCATAATATCAACAATAATATAATCAATGCCTCAAAAGCTGACGCACATTTATCCGTCCATACGAACGGTACTTCCTTACGCGTAAGCTTGGTCAAAGGCTCAGCCAAACGAGCAAAATTCTCCACGAACCTTCTGTAATATCCGGCAAGTCCAAGAAAACTTCTGATCTCTGCTATGTTCTTCGAAATCGGCCAATCTTGAACTGCTGCAATCTTTTCAGGGTCAACGGTGATTCCATCTCCGGATACGACATGTCCCAAAAACTTCACTTCATCAAGACAAAACTCGCACTTGCTCATCTTTGCATACAATCTTTCTTGCCTCAATGTCTGCAGTGCGATCTTCAAGTGTTCAGTATGCTCTTCTAGGATCCTCGAGTAGACCAGAATATCATCGATGAACACCACTATAAACTGATCCAAGAAAGGTGAAAAGATTCGGTTCATCAAGTCCATAAATATCGCCGGTGCATTCGTGACTCCGAATGGCATCACTAAGTACTCGTAATGTCCATACCGAGTTCGGAACGCAGTCTTGCATATATCCTCTGGTTTAACTCGGACCTGATGATATCCGGATCGCAAATCCAGCTTCGAGAATACCCTCACGCCACTAAGTTGCTCGAATAATTCACCATTGCGGGGGATCGGGTACTTGTTCTTAATAGTCACCCGGTTTAATTCTCGATAATCGATGCACATCCTCCTTGTGCCATCTTTCTTCTTGACTAGAAGAACTGGAGCTCCCCAAGGTAATTGCTGCTGCGAATCCAACCCTTCTCAAGTAATTCGGTAACCTGCTTCTTGACTTCTTCCAACTCTACTGGTGCCATTGGATAGTACGCCTTTGAGATTGGCGCTGCATCAGGAACAAGATCAATCGCGAACTCCACATCTAGTTTTGACGGTAAACCCGAGATGTCCTCGAACACGTCCATGAACTCTCGAACTATAGCCGGCGCTTCCTCCTTGTCAACTTCCATTGACAAAAGAACATTGTTTGTCAGCCTAGCCCTAAACTCGACTGGCCCGACAGAACAGCTACCTCCAGCAAAAGCAAACTCCGGATGTCCAGGAATCTAGAAAATCACTTTCTTTGCCCTACAATCAATGCGAGCGTGGAAAGTGCCGAGAAAATCCATTCCCAAGACAACATCACAGCTGCCGGTATCGATCACCAAGAAATCTGCAAATAACTCCCGTCCGCAAATAACAACTGAACAATCCTTTCATTCGCTACAAGATATGATCTTCCCATTCCCAGTGTGTATGTCCCAACAACTAGACAGGGTTGTTCAAGAAATCGAGTGTGCAGCAATAAACTTGGACGACATAAAACAATGGGATGCACCAGAATCGAATAATGCCAATGCGGGAAAATCATGAACAAGTAGGATACCTGAAACAACTTCATCTGAAGCCTTAGCCTCCTCAGCCGTCAGGGTAAAGGCTCGAGCTTGATTGGGTCCCTGAGTTAACTGCTTCTGCCCCTGAAATTGCATCTGCGGTGGCCTCTGAACGTCATCTTTCAAACGAAGCTTCGACGGACAAGCATTGATAGTATGATCCGCTGATCCACAAACCAAACAAAGTCCCCGCATCCTTCGACACTCCCTCTGCACATGTCTGGGTAAATGGCAGTAGTCACAAATCACGCTCTTTCTCTGATTGGCTACGACGGGCTTCTTCATCGGCACCACGCCACGTCGGTTCACCGGAATACCTCTGCGTATAGGCGCTTGGTTCGTCATAAACGCCGGCTTTCATACCACAACTGCCTGCTGCTGCGTACCCCCCGTCTTCACTGATAAGCTCCGCTGCTCTCTGGCCACTTTAAGAACTTGAGAGAAAGTGGTCAATCCCAGAGATATGATGTGCCTCTGGATTTCCGCGTCCAAACTGCACATGAACTTTCGTGCCCTATCAGCATCATTGGCAACTAAAGGTCTAGCAAATCTACTGAGTCGTGTCCACTCAGCCGCATGTACATCTACAGGTACACCGTTCTGCTTCAAACTGATAAACTTTTCTTCCATTTCCTCCCGTGCAGTCTGCGGGAAGAACTTCTCCAAGAAACTCTTCGAAAAATCTGCCCAACTGATCGGCTTGGGCAAATGGTTCTCTTCCAAAAGCCACCATTCACGGGCATAGTCTACCAATTGGATGCGTACGACATCCACTCTCCTATCCTCTGGAATCTGTGCCGCAACGAGCAAATTCTCCGTACCAACTAGCCACTGCTCCGCTGGCAACGGCTCCTCCAGACCAGTGAAGACGGATGGACCAAGTCTCCTGAAATCCGCCACGGTACCCACACGCTCGACTGGTCTAGCTGCAATATTGTTTACGGACTGCTGGACGGTCCGCAAACCTTCCTGAAAGGCTTCGGCTTGCCGCTGGTTCTGCTCGGTTTGCCGCTTCTGATTCTCCAGCATCCCATGAATTACTCCAAGCAAAGCGGCGTCATCAACATGCCTCTGGTACGATCGTAGATTCCTGTCTGCCATGATCCTGCAACCAAGACACCGATAAGGATTAGTATGATAACAAGATTCAAAACTTGCGATGAATAATGACCATAAATCAAGGATATGAATCAAGACTAGAACTCCAAGTTACTTAAATAGAGTACCGCATTGTAACCATGCCGCGGTATATAGTTACAATCATATAACTCCACTCAAGTCGCCCAGATCCTAGTATCAGAATCAAAGGAACATAGAGAAACAATAGGGAACCAAAAGGTTTCGAGCCGAGATGCAAAGTCATTCCACCTCATCAAGGTAAAGGGTCAAGAGAAAGATATGATTCAAGAATGGCAAGATAGTAAAGTGGCAGGACATGTTCCTAATTACGAGTTTTCTGATTCATTCATGTATTGGGTCCAATACCTAACTACAAAAGAATCAAACCCGATTAACCTAAATCTTATGGCTCTGATACCAACAAACCTTGTCACGCCCCGCTTCCCAGAGTGCGCTAAGATAGGTACGTGACAGAGCCAACCATGCTACCTATGGATAGGAAACATCCCTCCACAGTCACATTACGGCCGTCTATAGATATTAAGAACAGGAAAATAAAAGAAACTATCTAGTATATGTCCATGAGCCAGAAATAACGAGTCAAGAAATAATATGCGGAAACAATAGATCCAATAAACAATAATAATCTGGAATGTACGTCCTAAATACGGGCTCACATCAAGAATGAAAATGCTGAAAGAAAACTAAACTAAAATACTAACAGGTCCTCACTATTCGGCCTGTTCACTGAAATACTCCTGATCAGCCTACTGCAAAGGTAGAGGATCTAGGCCATGCAAAACCCAGACATCAGTGCGTTATAATATCAACAATAATATAATCAGGAGTAGAAAAACATACAGGCACGAGTATGAACAAAAATGAAGGTATAACAGTAACACGAATGTGGAACAGTGAAGGGTAAAAGCATATGTGACGTACAGTGAGTAATCTGAACTAAACTACTGGGTAACTACTCTCAATTCTGTGAAATCAATTTAATGAATCGTTGATGTAACTCAATAGTATCCCGTGCATGCCCGGGACCACGGTCAAGACTCTCGGGCTGAATCCAAGACGTGCCGTTAGGCAGTAAACAGGTAACATGTACAGACGAATGATGTCAGCAGCATCATCCCGGGGCTAGACTAGCCCGTAAAACTGATCAGTATAAGTATCGAACTGTCGAGTTATAAATCAGGTTTCATCATTGCTTTTCCCATACCCCCAAGTTATGTGTTCAAGTCAGGTATTGATAAATCTGGAGCTAATGCCAACACAGGATCAAGCAGATACAGGTTTTTCTATACAGACAGCAGGATATGTCCATCGGGACAACATGTCAGGATTGTCGACATTAGAAATAGAATCAAGTAACATGTCAAGTAGTGATATATCAGGTCATGTCAGGTAGTGTACATGTATCAAGTGGGTGCCCAACAGTAAAATGTAGCAAGTATTGAATCAGGGTAGAATACGGATGTACGATAATAGCATGGGTGTACAAATATCCACTAGGGATTATACCATGACTAAGCAGGATGCACAATATCAAGCATGGGGTACTAATGTATTAATAATATGAGTTAATGTAATATGGGGTGCAATTAGGTATGCAGAATTAATGGTATGTAGACACAAATGAACATAGATGCTCAAATAACTATCAGGGGTTACAACTATAGTTCCATGATTATGTAGGATGCACATTATCTAGCATGGGGTGCTACTACAATAATAATATGAATTAATATGATCTATAGATGCAGCTACATATATATTAACTGATATGGATGCAAACGGGTGTCCGAAAACGGTAAACTTTAATATGGATGTACAATGCATTCAACATGTGATATTTTTATTCATATGGATGCATAATAATATACCTAACATGTAGCAAGATGAATTAGCATGTGACTGGATATGTAAATAACGATATGGATGCACACGGACGTCGTATAACAGTAAAATGGTAAAAAAATGGTAATGTGGGATGCATACTAAACATTATATGATGTTATCATTCAAATGGGTGCAGTATATTGTAGTATAGCATGTAGCAAGATTAACTTGTCTTGATGGATCGCGCGACGGATGCGTACGGTACGTCCGACGTCGGTAAATCCTCGCAGCGCACACACAGCACGCGGGACGGGTCCAGACAAGGCAAGAGGGTAAACATGCGAGAAAAGGACGTTCACTGGATCGCCTGGATCGGCAGCGTCGATGCGACTCCGGCGACGGCTGGAAAATCAAGATTCAAGAAAAAGAAAAAGAAAAAGAAGAAGAGGAAGAAGAAGAGAAGAAGGGGTTTGTGCTCACTGGGGTTGGTGCTGGGGTTTCTGTGCAGGGAACAGGAGAGAGGTGAGGGCGACGATGGGATCAACGGTGCTCCGGCGAGGGTGCAGGGTGCAGTGGGGGTTCTTGGTCGAAGGGGTTTGGTTGTTGGATGTGCAGGGAAGGTTCTGGGTGTAGGAGAGAGGAGTCGTGGTGATGGTGGAAGCAAGGGGATGAGGAGGCAACGACGAGGTCGTCGGCGGTGAGGTGTGCAGGTTCTTGGGTGATGGGTTCTGTGGGTCAAGGTGTGCAGACTTGGGAGAAGAGAGGGAGGATGAGGAAGAAGAGAGGACGACGAGAAGGAGAAAGAGATGATGGAGATGGAGGCTCGGGTTGAGGTCGAGGGCAGAGGAGTAGGGTTAGGGTTTCTTTTGCAGTGGTTTTTCATGCTCGGGGGGTTAAAAAGAAACGAAGAGAAAGAAGGAGGGAGGTGAAGATAAGGAGAGAAGGGAGGTGAGCGGACTCGAGAAGTGCACAGTATCTGCGAGATGAGTGAGAGAGGGATCGAGAGGAGAGAGAAAAAGAAGAGAAAGAGAGAGTGTTCTGTATGAGAGAGAGATAGAGAGAGAGAAAGAGAAAGAAGAGAGTGAGTGAGTGGGGACAGGGAGATAGAGAGAGTCAACGAGAGGAGGAGAGAGAAAAGAGAGAGAGAGAGAGAGAGAGTCTGTTAAAAGATTTCGTTTTAAATTTAAAAAATATTTTTCGTTAAGAAAATTTTAAGTGTAACAGTTTTAAAAGAATAATATAATATTAATAAAATATTTGATATTTGGCTAATACAAAAATAGTCCAAAACACGTCCGGGTCGGGTCTAAAAATCCAGTTTTAAAATACGAAAAATATACACGTCGACCAAAATTAAAATTGGATATCCGGGTAACGAAAATATATACCCCCAAGAACGGATGCACGTACGTGCGCAATGCCATCCAAATAAGTCTGTTTCACTGAACGGGACGAGAACAAGATGCGCGGATGCTACCATAGGGTCGGGGGTATCATGCAGGCCATGCAATATATTTTTAAAATATTTTATATGATTTTAAATGTTATATTAAAATATACAGATGCCAGATATAATGTCAGTATGCAGTATGTATAATATGAAAGTGCACGGATCCACCTAACAAGCCAGGATAAATCCTAAACAGGAATCAAGACAGGTTTCCAGCAAGCGGGTCGGGTCGGATGCAAATACTGTAACACCCGAGCCTAAGAATAATATTTCTATTACTAGTTGAGTGTTATACATGGCTCATTTCAATTATCCTGATTGTTTGGTGCTTATTGCTAAATTTTAACCGGTTAAGTCATTTTGGCACATAACAAATTTTAACACCTAAAATGAAATTAAAAATATCCATGTTGGCCTACCCGTCGCCACTAGTCGCGTGGTAGCGTCCGCGTGTCGAGATTTCGTCCCGTTCGACGAAACGGGCAAGTTTGGACGTCTACACGCGCGTGCAAGTGTCCGACTTGGGGGCATGCATTTTAATCATAAAATACCTCTTTTCAAAATTTGGAACTCGCTTAAAATCCAATAATTTGAATTTGAAACATTTGGGCGCAACCCGGGCGCGATTTGGAAATGTTTCATTTAGCGCCGAAATACCCATTTTAATTTAATATTATTTAACTATATAAGATTTTCTGTTACTGTATATTTATAAAGTTAAATCTTTTAAATCCCTTAAAATCTTTTAAATTTTAACCCACGAATTTCCCTTAGCCAATCACGAGGGGCTAAAACCCTCGTGGGCCCCCCAACTTTCTCTCTCTCTCTCCGCCTCTCTCTATCTCTCTCTAATCTCCTTCTCTCTCTCTCTCTAACAAATCTTTCTCCATATCTTCAATAATCTTCTCTCTCTCTATTTATATTTTCCCACAGTTCCTCGTCCTCACCCAAAGCAACACGAAACCTCACCGAACCCTAACCCTAGCTTCGTCGTGCCCTCGCCGTCGACCTCCCCGCGACCTCGCCGTCACCGTCCTCGCCTCCACAACCTAGCCGCACCCCCTACCTCCTCTCCTCCCTCCTTCCCGAGCCTGCGAACCCAACCCCGACGCCACCTCCTGCACGCGGTGCCCGCCGTCGACGCCGCCTCCCGTCACCGACGCCGCCTGAGACTCCCTTTCTTCACCCTCGTCCCGACCTCCTCGTCTTCTTCCTCCTCCCCTCGCCGGACCACCACAGAACCCGAGCCCAACCCTAACATCAACCCTAGTCGCCGGGAAACTTGCCGTCGATCCTCTCCGTCGTTGCTAGAGCCACCTCCGACCACCTCCTTCTCCCCTTGATCACCAGAGCAGGCCAGCAACCCCTCTACTCACCGCACCACCCTTTCCAGCGAACCTAGAAACCTTTCAGCCTTCGCTGCTCGCCGTCGCTGTCTCGCCGGCGTCCCGTCGCCGTCGAGCCCGTCGTGGTTGCCCCCTGGTTCTTCCCTGTAAGCATCCCTTTACCTTTCCATTCGTATTAAACCCCCCCTCGCTGGTCTTTAGTATGCGTGTATCGTATTTTGCTAACTTGGTCGCCGTTTTGACATTTCGCCGGATTCCGGCCGTGCCGACGTCTGGACCCGACTCTCCAGCGAAGTGCTCTGGTCCGTGTGGTCCCGCTGTTCGCTGTTTGGACTCGATCCGTGGCCCGTGCATCCGTCTCGGGTTTTCCGCCGACTTTGCATTCGTGTTTTCCGGTTTGCGAAACCGTCGAGGCAAGTATCCGAATACTTGCTCTAACATGCTAGTACACAAGATCAAGTCTTGCTATACACTTAATCCTCATATTATTTATTACAACCACACAGTTGTTAGTAATATCGATATTATATTATAACTTAGAATTGACGGTTGCAATTATCCTTAACATTGAATCAGTATAGTAGTTTCTTGTAATTAATCGGTCTGCTATCAATCCACACTTTAACTAACTAAACCAATTAGATCGTCCTTGCTTCATTTGTTAAATCATCCATGAGACAATTATTTATGCTTTAGTTTTAAATTCTTGTAGCTTCATTACTTATGTTGTTGATATTGTGACTATTGCACCCCAAGGGTGCTCGAACCTATTAGTATAATACAACTGCATCATAATCATGTACCATTGGGATTAAATGACTATTAGTGCTTTTACTTTAAATTCTTGCTGCTGTTACTTATTCGATTGTATACCTGTTGAGAGCACACACTCGATCACATTACATATTGACCTGACTCTGCTGCACATGACACATACATACATACCGACTCAACCTGTTGAAACATGACCTGACCTGTTACCTGATCTCATGCCTAATGCCAACAAACCTGACTTGGGGTCCTCATGGACCATTCCTGTTGTCTATCCAGACAAACCTGCTTTTACCTGATCCTGTGTTGGCATTAGTCCTTGATTACTGAATACCTGACCTGATATACATAACTTGGGGGTATGGGGAAATCAAAGGTGAAACCGACTTGTAACTCAACAGTTCGATACCTGTTCTGATCAGTCTTACGGGCTTGGCCAGCCCCGGAGTGATGATGCTGACATCACTCGCCCATCCTGCTACCTATTACTGCCTAGCGGCACGTCTCGGATTCAGCCCCGAGAATCTTGACCGTGGTCCCGGGCACGCACGGGATACTATTGAGTTACATCGACGAGTCATCAATTGATTTCAAAGACTATAGAGTAGAAACCTGATAGGACAGTTTAGTTACCACTGCACATTACCCTGCACTGTTATTTCTTAGTACTGCTTTATTCATGTTCATACCTGCATTGCTTATTACCATGTTCATATTATATTATTGGTTGACATGGCGCGCTGACGTCTGGGTTTTGCATGGCCCAGATTCTTTACCACTGTCGACGACCGAGCAGGAGTACTTCAGCCAGCAGGCTGAACTGTGAGTTCCTTAGTGATTAGTTTATTTATTTCATTTCATTTCCAGATGTGAGCCCGCATTATGGGACGTACTGTTTATTTATTGTATTGGATCATTTGCTTCCGCACTTATTGTTTATTGATTCTTGTTATTATGGATTTGGACATGTGTTAGATTAGTTTATTATCTTGTTCTTGATATCTCTACAACCGTAATGTGACTGTGGATGGATACTTCCTACCCACAGGTAGCATGGTTGGCTATGTTACGTGCCCAGTCTTGCGTACTCTGGGAAACGGGGCGTGACAAATACCAATTACACTATTCGCACCCAAGACACAATAAATCAGGAAAATACCATGAATAAAGAAATACATGAACTAGAACTGGTATAAATGAATTAGGGTGTTACACATACCATAGTGCCCATGGACCAGCAGCTGAAGGCCCGTCCCAAGCCTCTTAAGTGGCGCCGCAGAACCGCCTCCAAAACCATGTTTTGGCCGTGGTTCCGCGGTCACTTAGAAGAGTTAGGGACTCGTTCTTTAGGTGGGTCCATGGAATTACATGGTTTGGCCACGGTTCCGCGGTCACTTAGACGAGTTAGGGACTCGTTCTTCAGGTGGGTCCATGGAATTACCTGCATGATTTTTAGAGTATTTTTAACATGAAAATTCCAACATTTTGAAAAATTTCCAGAAAGTGGGGAATTTCGGGTTTTCGGGGTTCGTTCGAACTTCTAACTTCGCCTAGACAACTCCTGATGCTCTAGCAAGGCTCTGATACCACTGTAGGGTTCTTAGGCACAACCATAAGGTTTCACAAGGTATCAAACATGCTATATTTAAAAATTTAGTGTGCCAAACAAGCCTAACCAAGGATCTAACTAGAGTTTTAGGAGCTAAACTAAAAAGTAAACATCTTTACATCTAAGTGATAACGGAATACAACCTTTGTAGACCGGTCCTTCACTTCATTTGCTCCTTGTAGTGGTCCCTTCGCTGCGATCATGGAACTCCCGAACTCTTGCATGGCTTCTCAAGGTGAAAGGAACGATCTTGCTTGAAGTCTTCGAGACCAAAGATGATCTACGTCGAGGAGACACTAACCCAAGCTACCCACTTCACTAATGTGGGATTAGTAAAGCTAACACCCTATACTAAAGTGCTAATCTAGTAGAGAATGATGAAGTAGGATTTTTGCTAATTTTGGATTTCTTTTTCTCACTATATTTCTCACTTTAACAAAAGGTAGAGAGCTCTTGAGCTTTGAGGAAGAAGATGAAGAGAGATAATGTTGTGAGAGTGTATGGCAACCATAGGTGGGAAAATATCTAATATTACCCTTGTAGAGACTTAACCATGAGTTTAGATAATGGTTGGATTAACAAATATCTAGTGTAAGACAAAACTAGTGGACTAAGTCAATGGGTCTCAAAGCTTCATGAAGTTTCATGCCATGTGACAAATTTCCAACTAATAAATGAATTACAATAAATAAATAAAACCATACATTATCTTTATCATGGTGTAAGTCTCATACACCCATATTGCATGTATCATCAACCATGACACATAAATAAAACACAATTAATATATATCACATATATATTAAGTGTGCACATGTGAGAAAAATAAATGTTCAAGGGAGCTAATATTAGTTAATGTAAATTAATATATCAAATATATAATTATACATTAAATCATTAAATCAACACTTGATTTAATAATCCGGTTATATCTCATATGACCGACTAATATTATTTGTATCATTATATCGAATCAACACTTGATTTGACAACCCGGCCGTATCATATATAACCGACCGATACAGTATCGACTTATCGAATCAACATTTGATTCGATAACCCGGCTATATCACATATAACCGATCGATACTTTATATCGCGAGAATAGAATACGGTATCACATACTCGTATTAATCTTGGTCCCGCACATATCACATATGTGCTCCTACTTCATTTTGCCTGAGCCAGTGAAGCCTCTGTGTAGGACTCTAAAGACTCGTCAATACGCCAGCAGTAAGTGATGATCACATCAAGCACCCACAAGCCGTCAGCGGTAATAGCTGGACGTAACGGCTACCCGGGTATTGAACGATCAGAAGATCAGCAAGCTAGCCCGCTCCAACTCCTGCAAAAGCCTGTCAGTAACACTACCGCACAGTCCGGTCTCTTCGTCTGATATATCGCATATCCAGTATAGGGGTGGTAAACGTCAAACCCCAATAACCGATAAGTCGTGCCGATATTAGGCTCATACCGGGTCGAGAAACCACTGATAACACTTATCAGTAAATCTCTGTATCGGCCCTGGCCAGGGACTTTCCTGTTATGGCCAATCGAGCACAGCACAACATCAACCCCTAATACCGGGAGAGACGAATCCCCTTCTATCGCTCATTGTCTCCATGTGATTCGGGACCGTGCCCAAAAGCCACCGTTTTGCACGTTCTCATGAACGTGGTAAGGTGGAAATCAAAGCACAGTAGGAATCATACAAGACTCTATGACGATCTCGGGTCTACAGACTAAGCTGTACCAGTGTCACCAGAGAACTGTTATCTGACGATAGGTATAATACCAACTAGGAGTTTTCGACGAGTCCGTTCAGTGTACCCAGTCTCCACTGAGCACCCGTATACCATCTTTGATGTCAAACACCAATGGATGTGGGATCATCCATCGCCCATCATATGGGTCAAGATGCGTACACGCTAGTCTATTCTGGAATATCGATGCCCTGTCTTGATACACCCTCGACTAGGAACAGTTTTAGGGTGTACTTGTGGACTACCTTTGGCTCCCATTAGTATGATCTCTATCATAGTCCTGGTAGTCAAGTACACAACCTAAGGGCTCTATCAACATGTGAGAGTAAGACAACATCACATAAACAAGTCAACATGTTTAGATAAAGAGCAACCGGATAGCATACTATCATGTCGAGCAAAAAAGTCCTCTCTATATATATCCAAGCCTCCACTATAATATATATCGCATGTACAATAATGGCCTCTAGAGCATACATATAACTAACATACAATCCACGGGAAACTCAAACAAATAGAAACACACACGAAACGAAGTGAACTTCTGGAGCAGGAGAAAGTGGTTATCGCGATGCGTTAACGTAATTAACTGTAGGGGCTTGCACCTGCCGGGAAGAGCGTCTCCAGAATAAAAAAAAACCACTCACAAACGAGGGGGAATCTGACTAAATCTGCTACAACGGCCGTATTCGTCCAAACTTACGATACACGGTGCCATAAAACAACTTGGCATTTTCGGAGAGGTGGATGGATAAATCCAAATAGCATCTGTCCCCAAAATTCAGGCCAGACGTCCTAACGTCCCGGTCGCGTCTTTCGGCGGTGAACATCCACATCTTTTACATTTGATCATCATCACCGCCGCTTATGTGGACCCCTACGTCATGACCTTCAATTCACACTTACAAATCATGTTTCATTTTCCAAATATCATCTAAAAGGATATTGATATAAACACAATCAAAAAATCATCATCATCCAACCATTTATGCAAACACATTCCAAACACCATTCATTAACATAAATTTTTTACAACAAACACCATCATCTTCATCATTCAAGTATTTATATGAACATATTACAAGCCTCATCGATTAACATAATTTTATTACAACAAAACTAAATTAGTATACACATATAGAAAAATTTATTTGATACATACTAATTCAATTGCATGGAGCGAAATAAGGCGAGGACGAAGAGGGGTCGTGGGAGTCATTGCAGTAGCGAGAGATCATGACGTTGAAGGTGATGAGGTTGAGTCATTGCAGTTACCTGATTATTTGTGGAGGCACTTCTAATTTGTGGAGGATCATCAAGACCAAACAAGTTAGAAGCAGTAGCAGAAGGAACAATCTTGTGCCCACTTGGATTCCCAATTCTGCACCTCCTAAAATTATTAACCACATGAAACTCGTCGATTTGGAGCGGTGATGAATTCGTTGAAGGCGGAGGCGGGGAGGTTGGACATGCACTTCTGGACGACGGCGAGGCTGGTGACGGAGGAGTCGGGGAAGGGGATGATAAAAACGGTTGTGGAGGATGCAGAGGAGGGGGATTTGGGGATCTTGAAGGCATTGCGGGGGATGGTGACGATGGTGGAGAGGATGCCGTGTGAAAAGAAGATGCTGGCCATGCCAATCATGGGGATGAAGTGTCCAGGGGACATGAGAGGGAAGAACAGGATGCAGAGGGGAGCTGTAATGTCTGAACCCATGATTATGGCAGCTTGATGTTGATCGAAGATTTGTGATTTGAGAAGAGAGGTTTTTTTTTTATTGAAGAAGAGAGGAAATGAAGTGGAGTGCGATTTGGAGTTGGTCTGTACGAGAAAGGGGATTTATTGTGTATTTTGTTTGGGTTTGAGAGGAAAGGGGCAATTTGGGTATTAAAATAGAAAAAATTATAAAAAATTGTAAATCTAACAGTAGGGGGTCAGGAAGGGGTCGGGTTTAACAGAAGGTAACGTTAGGGGTTCTGTGATGGGTTTTTTCTTCATGGTAGCATTGAGAACATATGTTAAATTTCAGGGTGGTTTTGATGAAATTTCCCTAGTAAAAAATAGTAATAAATTTTTTTAATGGGTACTTTGCTTAATTGAAGAATTAATCTTCCCCTCGATCCCCCTTCCTCAATCAACAATCCACCACAAAAACAGAGTCAACCCAATAAAGAAATTATAAAAAACCTCAATTTGTTTTTGTGGTTTACATTCTCAAACCCCCCTTAAATTTCCCTCGCTCCCTCTCTCTCTCTGAAACCTCTCTCAAAAGAATCGAAGAGGCTGAGAGATCAAGATCTCCGGCGATCTCCTCGGCCATGTCCGCGCTCCAAGCCTCCCTCCTCTTCCGCCCTTCCCCTTCCCTCTTCCTCCTCTCCCCTCCGAAATCCCCCTCCCCTTTCACCATCAGGGCGCCGCCCCGCCATTTCGCCATCTCTCTCCGCTCCCACCGCCGCCACGCCCTCTCTCATGACGCCAACCCTAGCCCAAGCACTAGCCCTAACAAAGATCCGATCTTGGAGCTGCTGCCCGAGGCGGAGGCGGAGGTTGATGGAGCCGTCGATGGTGCTTCGGAGGCGGCGTCGTCTGGGGTTGTGGAGGGCGGTGAGAAGAAGGTGGTGGAGGAGGGTAGGGGTTTTAGGTTTCCTTTGATGGCGTTCTCGATTGGGGTTTGGGACAGGGCGAGGCGGGGTTTGATAGGCTGGCGATGTCGGAGTGGCTGAGTTGGTGGTCGTTCTGGCGGCAGCAGGAAAAGAGGTCGGAGTTGCTGATGGCGGAGGCGGATGCTAACCCTAATGATGCGGCCGAGGAGAGTGCTTTGCTTGCCGAGCTCAATAAGCACAGGTGTTTTTATATGGGTTTTTATGATTTGTTCAGTATTTAGCAGGCGAATGATAGTGCATCGAGCATTTTACGAACGCTTCAGAATAGAAGAAAAAAACATGTTTTTTAAGCCCCTAAGATCTCAATGCATTTCAATTTGAGTGTCGGCATTGTCCATGCCCAACATTTCTTTCGTGGAAATATCGAAGACATTTAATATATATGACTTTGTTGCGTGCAATGCTCTTGGTTTAATCTTCCATCTTCCAACATTTTATTTACAAAGGAAGCTCTATAGAACATGAGATGATGCTAATCAATGTCATATAAAACACGATTATAAGTTCTACAAATGGATTATAATACAATAACTTGATACAAAGCCCCCCACCCCCGAAAAAAAAACTATAGGTTTGAAATGAAGATTATCCGTGATAATGGGGAACTTAAGTTATTTGGTATTTGAAGAAAGGATCCATCTTGACCTCCTAGTCACATTTTAATGCTTAAGGAGAAGCATATAATTTAACATAATGCTGTTGGAGTAAACCTAATTACTGTTGGAAAGGCATTCTAGTCACATTTTAATCCATTTAAAAAAAGATTATAATTAGAAAGATGGTAGTGTTTTGAAAAGTTAGGATATGAAGTACAACAATGTTTGTAGATTCTATTGCCATAGCTATTGTCAAGAACCACTTAACCCAAAAGCTTAAGTTGTCGAGTTATGAAATGACACTTAATATCATGCTAACATAATGCTTTACAATACCCTTCAAGCAGGTCTTGGACCATGTGGAACTCCACATGAATCTCTTTCTTTAAGTGGCAGAATAAATGAGGCAAACTAATATATTAAAAATTGATAATGATGAGAATTGAGCGTACCGATATTATGTCTAGAACCACGTAACCTAAAATATCAATCTGTTGAATTGTGGAATAACAACTAATATCAAGCTAACATGACACTTAAGAGATATAACCATAACAACTAATCTTTGTTGCAATTATATGTAAACATGGATTACCTAATGGTTTTTGTAAGGGAAAATAACCTCAAATGCCACAAATTTTTTTTCTTATAATTCATAGATGATAACTATAAAGTTTGTTTTTAATCCATAATGCAGACTCTTTCAACAAAGAAGTTATGCAGTTGACAGCAAGGGAGTTGCAAAATATCTACGACCTCTAGTTGTCACTAATGCTCTTGCAGAATATCTTCCAGATGAACGTTTAGGAAAACTGTTGACCTTGTTGGTTAACATTTATTTACCTTAGTTTTGATATTGGATAAAACACTATTTAATTAGTTTACATACTGACGATATTTGTAGTTGAGTTATGTGTTTTCAGTGTGAGAGATTTAACATGTATAGCAATATCGAAGAAAAAGAATAAGTATAGCTATACCGAAGAGCAAATGGATATGGTGATACAAATTAACAAGACGTAGAGATGAAGAAATATAAAAGGATACGTCGACAATGGATTATCAAGACGAAGAGTTATAAAATCAAAAGGATATGAATTTGGAGATGAAGACTTAAAGCGACTCAGAGAATGTGCTACAAATATGTAAATCATGTATTTTCTCTTTTATTGAGTCGTAGGTTATCTCGTACGAGTCACATGGTTTTAAAGTCTTCAAAATTTCCCAAATATCATATGTATTAGTTTTTGAGCCGGCTCATGTCTCCATGAGCCGCCTCAAATGTCGTTTGATCTTTTATTTCATTTTTTATCTTCTTGAGCTGGCTCATGTCTTCTTTGAGCCATCTCATAGTATTTTCCTGCACATTGATTTTCATAATGTTGCCTTGAGCGGACTCATCAATTTCTTGAGTCGTCTCATAGAGATTTTCTGAATATTGATTTTCGTACTGTTTCTTGAGCCGGTTCATCCATTTCTTGAGCAGTCTCATAGAGATTTCTTGCACATTGACTTTTTATACTATTGGTATGGGCCGACTCATACATTTATTGAGCCAGCTCAATATCAAATCATTGGAAATCCTTGATTTTATGTTGACCAATTTGTTTCTAGATTTGTGAGATTCTTTCCCAACATTTTAAATACTGCCTTGGTCAGAATTATTATCATCAATTCAAAAGATTATTACCTCTCTTGCTTTAGTTGATCATCACCTTCTCCAAGCTTTTCAAAACCCTAGATCGTTACCGGCTTCTAAAATCTTTATTGGTTTTGTAAAAGCCGTTTTATATTTTGCAAAGTGTTTTCTAAAAACTTGTTTAAACCCTTTGGTTTTGCAAAAATTAATCTCTTGTTCTAAAATCCTTTATCAGTTATCTTTGAGATAAAAAAGGTGGTTTATCTTGTGATAGATCAAGAACCTTAATTCTCTATTTAAATTTTTTTTGATTCAAATACGAGATTAAGAGTCGAGTTTTTCTTTTACTTTTAAGTTGTAAAGGTTCGATCTGAGCATTGGAAACGAATACTTGGTAGAGATTGTCCATCAAGCGTTGAGTTGTAAATATTTGATTTGAGCCTTGAAAAGATTAGTCGGTGGAGGTGGTCCATCAGTTGTAAACCCGGTGGAGGTGGTCCATTAAGTTTTAAAGGTTTCTTCACCTTAAGAAGAGTTGATTAGTGGATAGTTCTTAGGGAGAGATCTAGGCGGAGACTAGATACTACGGTATCGAATTTCATTACCAATCGCCGGTGTTCTACTGAGTTTGCATTTTCTAACTCTTTATATCTATTGTTATTATTGTGTTTTGTTATTATTCAATATAATTCCTATTGATTTGAGCAATAAAGTTTTAATTGTTAGCCATTGTTTTATTTACCCCCCTCTAGGACATTTTTCAATTGGTATCAGAGCGATTGACTCTCTTTTTGGCTTAAAACCCTAAAGTTTAGATCTTATGGCAAACAATAATAACATTATTCAAAACAATAGATCACTGGAAGGTCAAGCTACAAATAAGCCATTACTTTTTTTATGGCACTAACTACAATTTCTGGAAAATCAAGATGCGAATTTTTCTTCAATGCATCGATCTTGACATTTTAGATGTTGTAGAGGATAAATTCGTTATACCGGCTATGTTGGATATAGACGCACTCAAGGCAATTATTGTAATTGAAGGGGGACCTATACGAGAGAACAATCTTACTCGGGATGATATTATGCTATCTGGTTTGTCTTTATCGTTCATGTGAATACGTTTTACTCATTATTACGTATCGCTAATACATAATGATAAAGTCCATAGGATTTTTGCTTGATTACCAGGATTATGATAGGAATCATACTAGTGGGGCTTGGGTAGTCTATAAGTACATCCTTAAAAGTCCCTAGTCCAGAGAATATTAAGACTAGACATCGATACTCCAGATTAGACTAGTGTATACGTTTTTTATCTCAACTTGGGCGATGGTTGATCCCATAGCCATTGATGTTTGACACCAAAGATTGTATACATGTGTTCATTAGATGAATGGGTTTTACTAGACGGACTCATCTGAGAACTCCTAGATGGTATTGTACCATTCATCAGATAGCAGCTCTCATGTGACATGAGTATATGGTAGTCTGTAGACCTAAGATCGTCATAGTGTCTTGTGTGTGTTCCCACTGTGCTTTGATTACGACCCTACCACAGTTTAAAAAAGGCGTGCAAACAGGTTTTAGTTGGGTACAGTCCCGAAGCACATGGAGGTAGTTAGCGATTGAAGGGATTTCGTCTCTCCCAGTATAGGGAGTCGAGGTCGTGCTGTACCAGATCAACTATAACCATAATTTTTGTCCAAGACAGTTGAGATTTACTGATAAGTGTTATCAGTAGTTTCTTGGATAATTATAAGTTTATGATCGATACGACTTATCGGGTCATGGGAGTCTGATAGTTTCCATCTATCGGACCCGGTATGTGACTCTTAGACGAAAAGACCAGATGTACGGTGATTGTCAATGATAGACTTTGCAGGTTTCGGATGAGCTAGCTCGTTGACCTTTTGATCAATATCTGAATAGCGGTTACGTGCAGCTAGTACCGTTGACGTGCTTGTGGGGTATGGATATAATCATAACCGACTGCCAGTGTATTGTCTAGTTTTTAGAGCCACACATAAGTTTTCCAGCTCAAACGAAACAATGTAGGTCATATATAGGGATACGTGCGGGAGTTCGATTATACACATGTATGCGATACACGTATTATAATCGGGCGTTTATTGATATTAGCCGGATTATATATGATATAACCGGATTATTAAATCAAGCGTTGATTTAATAATTAAATATATGTATATATTGTTATATATATATTTATTAATATCTTGCTCTTTTTATTTTTCTTCTCTTTAATATACGTTTATATATGGTATAAATATATAAATGTGTGATGGTTGATGATACAAAGAAGATGGGTGTATAAAAATCACATTGGAATGATGATAAGAACTAAGAGATTTATCATTTATCTTTTAAAGATAAAAATAATAAGTCATTCTTTAGATGTGTGTAGATTTAGATGACTCATTCTTGTTTTATTTTAAAAGATAACCATGCTTGAAAAATCTAAAGAGTTCATATTATTATTCCAAGCCATTCTCATCACCCTATCAATCTCTTTTGAGTTTTCTTAAGTGAGAAAAGGAAAAGGAAAAGGAAAAGAGAAGAAAATTAGTGAGCAAAAATATCCTACATCCTTACTTAATTATCCCAGCAAGATTATTGAGTGAGTTGCTTCACAAATGATGTGATCATATGAGGCTAAAGCTTGTGTTGGAGTTACTTCAAGATGGATCATCTTCGGCAAGGTGATCACCAAGCAAGCTTGTTCTGGACCTAGTGAAAACTAGCCGGAGTTCAAGGAGAGATGACTAGCGCGCTATAAAGGTCGTAGTGTCGAAACTTAATAGGATAGCTTATTAGTTTGTTGCTTGTTGTAGTCATTGGTTATGATTTTGTATGTGTTTTTGCCATAGCTCTCTTGTTTTTGAAAATCATCGCTTCCGCTACGTTATAAATCGTATAATAGAGAGCATAACAAACCTATAGTAGTATCAGAGCCAGTCCAACGACTACAACTTGATTTGATGTCAATAGAATTCCATCGATATCACCATTTTTGGGACTGTTTTGGATAGCCGTAGTTTTCTGATAAAATCAGCATATAAACTGTATTTTTCAAGCTTGTTCTCGATACCCGGAGCTCTTGTTTTGGAATAATGACTCCGTAAGGATTGAGGGCGACCCGTAGCCTCTCGGGAAGCCATTTTCTAACCCGGTTTCCAAATTTGGGACTGTTTTTTGTTGGCCGAAATCAGTCATGTTGTTGCTGTCCAAAACTGGCCCAAAACTTATCTTTTTGTTGTTATTCCCATCCTCGTGTGGTCTAGGTTTGGACCATGACCCGCGGTAGGGATCTGGGGTTCCCCGGGGTGTCCCCAAGGGGCTTAGGGTAGGCAAAATGATGGGTTTTCTGTTGTCCGGGTGTGCTTAATTTTTGTCGTTTGGAATTTCGAGTATTTGCTTTGTAGGTGATGAATTCTATAGTCATGGTTTCCACGATATGTGATATTGTGATGTTGATAAGGACGTGTGTTGATAAACGTCGCCGAATTGATGCGCTCAATTCGACGGGGTTACACACCAGTTATTTGCGATATTGCAGTTCTTGAGTTATGATTTATCGAATCGCCGTTATGAATAGCCCTTCATGTGAGATACTTGTATAATTGTTATATATGTATTTCATTTATTTGGGACGAGCGGCCGAATTGTGGTCGTCGTCACCACTTGTATATTTTTTCATCGAGACACTTCCGGGTTGAGGTTGATGTCGTCACTTGATGTATATTTTTTGATTCATGTACTAGGATATCCCGCATAGAAGTATACGGATCACCGGATTCTAGAATATAGTGAGTTGCAATCTCAAGAAGTTGAGATCCGGGTTACCCTATTTTAGAAATGGCGGGTGGTTCGCCATGCTTGTAGGAGGTTGGGTATGACCCATGGAGGAGCGTCCAAGTTGCCGGGTTCTAGATAGTGATGGGTGGCTCACTCATGATATTGAGTGTGGGTTGCCTCACTACTAGGATTGGCGGATGGCTTGCTGCGCTCGTAGGGGTCGGGGATCAACGTTGTACGGGCTATTCACACAACCGTGGAATTTCGTGTTTCGCGATCGACTCAATTGAAACGCGTTATTCCTAGGATATCCGCTTTTCCATATTCTGTGATATTCATTGCATGCCTATAACGTGATTACCTGCCTGTGATGATATTTGCCGCATGCCTGTGATGTTGATTGTCTGCTTGCGATGATATATATATATATATATATATATATATATACGGTGATATAAATGATATATAAATAAATGCTATATACGTTTTGCACCCGCGTTAGCGCTGCCTCCCTCCTGCCGTAAGTTAAGTGACCTTACGGTGAAGACCTGTGTCCCGAGGCGAATGCGAATGACATATATATGCATTCTATTTTTCTTTTCATATTTTGCTTTTTCTGTAATGATGTGAGAAGATACTAGATAATATTTGATTATCTAATCGACGGGATTGCATTAATTCGGATTAATGCAAAGAAAACAAATCTAAAATACGTTGATGGAACCAATATTTTTCAAAAGAAATTATAGCCGTATTTTTTTGTTTTGTATAGCGATATTCGGTTAGGAATATCCTGCACCTCATTCGATGAGGGAAGAGCCTTAATCTCTTCACCAGGAGTTTGTTCTTAAGCAAAAGTTTATATTATTATAAATTTGCAAAACTACTTGGTTCTCCTTCGACGATATCAAGTTCATTACGTTAAAGGTTTTCTCCAAAACCAGCCGTAGCTCTCTGTCATTTCAGGAAGTAGAGTACTTAGTATTCGTGCTGCGTTTGTTGATCCTGTCAAGGCGTAGTGTATGGTAGCTAAGTGATGTCTTCCTGCAAGTATATGATGGGATTAGTTAGGCCAGTCATATAGTCTTGTTGACCCTGTCAAGAGCTCATGCAGATGGATCTAAATTAATTACGAAATGACGGGTTGAACTTGACTAGCAGTTTATGGTTTGTTGATCTTGTCAAGATCATAAACCGCTAGGGGTAAAAACCAATATCGGGAGTTTCAAACGTTGAAACTTGCAATGTAATTGCAGACCTTCTATGAAGTGGGGTGATTTGTTGACCTTGTTAAGGTTACTATGCCATGATAGTTTGGGTTCCGATTCCCACCGTGAGTAATAGTTACTCTCGGGAGATTTTCAAATGATCCCGGCTGGTTCTTCTTTTAGGGTTCGAAGAAGAATTTGACAAAACAGTGGGAAACCAGATTAGATAAATTAATTAACTAATATAATTTAGGATAGAGTGCATGCTGAGTGTTTCTTGTTTCTCTCTTGCAGCGACCCATGACCGACCTTAAACTAAAACTCGTAAAACAAGATAACCGAAACTTTTACAATCAACGGCTTTGAAATGTCATGATTGCCCTAACTCACAACAAAGTTGCATGTCCTTGCCGCTCCTACTTCCATTTTGTTGCTCCAGAACTCTCTGTATCCGGTACAGAGATCTATATTGCTTGGAAGGCCATCGTATAGTTAGATTCGAACTCGAAAAAATTGTTTTAGTTTGAGAATGGCCACTGGTTTTAGAACAAATGAATTGTTCATTTGTCTCTCCATTCTACTTTATCTTAAATTTGAGAGCTTTTTAATTAAGGAGAATATACTAGTTATGCTTGTTAGATAGTTTTCTTTCAACTCTTAGACTGTTGCTAAAATATAGGTAAGAAAGAAAACCAACTAGTCTAAGTTCGGTATACAGAAGGTAAAATGGAGAGATATCAAAAGAGTTCGAAGTGAGCGGAAAGGAAAATGCAGCTACTGTTATGGCTCTAAGCAGTGAAAGAGGCATTACAAGGAATACCCGGCCAACCCTTCGAAACATTTTGATGTTTCAAGTTTTCTGTATGATTGTAATCGAAAACTGTTCTCCAATTAACTCTGACTTCTGGGTATATAGATACCGGATTAATATCCCACATCTGTAAGTTGTTACAGATGCTGAGGAGTAGAGTATTGTGAATGATAATTTAACCCTTAATGTCGGAAATCAGAGAAATTGTTATTGGGGAAATCATTTGGTTTTGCCTATCAGCAAAATTTTGGTTTTGAATAACTGTTATAATGCACTAATTTTTAAAAAACCGATATATTCGTCTCTTTATTTGATAATGTGGGATATAAATTTTGAAAAATATGTTATGAACATTTGCCTTTATCATTTGATGATTATGTAAGATGCATTGAATAACTGGTATAAATTCTTAACCAAAATATGGTTTTTAAATTGCAACACACAAGATGAGTTAGTGAACTCATAGTACTTATACATAATGATGTATGTTGTCCGGTGTCCACATGGACAAAAAGGATGGTACTCATATTTTGTTCCGTTTTTCTATGAGTTCTCGGGTTTTAGACACATTCTTATTGAAATGTAAAGTCTAAATATTTCAAGAAGTTTATATGATATAAGAATAAAATAGAGATCCGAATGTTGGAAGTATTAAGGTTTTTCGAAGGGTTCGAAGATATTTGTTTACCGCCAAAAGACCGGACCGAGACGTTGGGACGTCTAGCCTAAATTTGGGGGCAGATGCTATTTGCACTTTTCCATCCACCTCGTCGAAAATACCTAGTTGATTTATGACACCGTATATCGGAGATTTGGATAGATGCGACCGTTGGAACAGACTTCTTTAGATTCCCCTTCATTTGTGATGGGTTTTTGATTGTGGGGATGCTCTTCCTTGCAGGCGCAAGCCTCTGGAGTTAATTACATTATCGCATTGCGATAACCACTTTCTTCTGCTCCAGCAGTTCACTTCATGTCATGCGTATTTTTGTTTATTTTGGTTGCCCACGAATTGTATACGGAGACTAATTTATGTGTCGCCCGTACGACGCGGATCAGTCCAAATCCGTATATTTTAGATTTGAGATTTTGAACTTAATTTATATTTTCCTTTATTTCAAAAATATTTTGCTTGGTTAAGGACCGTTAATTTAATTTGAGATTAAGATCAACTTAAATATATGATCATTTGAGCTCAATTTATTTTAACTAAAACTATGTTAGTCTAATTGGAGACCAAGATCAACTTAGCAAAATTTTAAAGATCATTTTTATTTCAGATTCAACAACAGAGCATTTGGGCTCAGCTGTAAGAAACTTCAGAGAGACTTTTAGCCAATTTGGGCTTAATCTGCTCGGTCTTTTTTTGTTCAAAGTGCTAAGCAATTATTTGGGCACTGCTTATTCAGGCCCTTTTTTTATGCAAAGGTGCTAAACACTTGTTTGAAGCTCTGGCGCTCACATGGGTATCATGTTAAGCCTTCAGTTATGGACGTTGCCCAATCAGTGTTAACCACTCAGTCATTTTGACCATATATAGTGCTAAGCACTTTTTATATGGCGTCTATATGAGGAGCACGTGCGGCGCTATCCCATTTATTATATTGGGCGTCTACGTGTGTTTCACGTGAGGTGCTGGGTGCTGCCCAATCAGTGCTAAGCACTCAGCCATTTTGGCTGTATATGAAGTGCTAAGAACTTTTATTCAACGTTTACGTGTATTTCACGTGAGGCGCTAGCCTTCTGCTTTGGACGCCCGTGTGTTTTTCACGTGAGACGCTGGGCGTTGTCCAATCCGTGCTAAGCACTCGGCCGTTTTGGCTGTATATGAAGTGCTAAACACTTTTATTCAACGCTCACGTGTATTTTAAGTGAGACGCCGGCCTTCTGTTTTGGACGGCCGCGTGTTTTTCATGTGAGGGCTGGGCGCTGTTGGAAGGACGTCCACGTGGGAAGTACGTGAGGCGCTAAGTTCTTTTTAGATATTGAATCTCTGTTAATGGCATTTTGACCATTAATGATCACCAAGATTTTTGTTTTGAAGATCTGAAATCCTTATAAGAACTAAGTTCTTTTTAGGCTTAAACCCTATTTTTCGAGGAATTAAATTTCCATTGGATAGATTCTTTTTTTTAAACTAGTTCTTTTCTGAATCTTTGATTTTTAAGAGCAAGATCTTCCCGATGAGAATTAAATTCTTAATTTGTGGGAGACTTGGGTGAAAAAAATTAGAAAATAAAAAAAATCTCACCACTAATGACCCCGCTTTGCAAAATCCCCTCTCTCCAATTTATGAGCCTAATTAATTAAAAGGCATTGAAAGAGCTTTAAAGCATATAATTTCATCAAAAAATAAAATGTAGACATGATAGTACTAAAATGGGGTTAATGAGAGTTTCAGAAATAGGGAATTCAAACAGTGGTAACCTTGCTAATTTGGCAACTCAATTTAATTCCGAATTTCTGAGTAGATTATGCCCCTATCCTAAATTTTAAATTGATTTCAATTCACCATTTTGTGGGACCCATGAATTTGTCACTAGTCTTAGATTGGAGTCTAAACAAATGGAGAGCACATTAAAATTAAAATAACCCGACGTCCTGAAGAACACAGTCAAAAACTGAACAAATTTTGAAATACGGTGAACATATTTATGCGTTATTACTAATTGTAGGAGTTACTAATTGTAGGAGTTACTGCTAGCTGAGTGATTGCAGATGCAGTTGACTCCGGAGGCTCAATAAGCACCCTTCAACCTCTTCTTCAAAAAGTTATGGGTCCATCTCATGGAGGGCGTGAGCATGGCATGGGCAGTGCGGGGCGCCGATTCCGAGACCGAGGGACCCATGACTATGCGACCCAAAAGATGTGCCAATTAGCCACCGCTGCATCGGACGCACGAGTGGAACGATTGCAGCAACAATTTGATATGAAACTTCAAGATCAGTCGACACAATTCGAGCACCGGCTTCAGCAAGTTCAAGAATCGCAGGTTTCACTTGAGCAATGTCTAATGGCCGAGATACGCAGCCAGAGTACAAATTACCCTCCTCCATACCCCCGGCCTTCATACATGGGCCCAAGCTCACAAAATATCTGGATCGCGCTAGGGATGTTAAATCCAGGTTGGCAGGACTCACAACCTGACCCTTTTTCAGAAGACTACATGCCGTACGGTCATGCACCATGGCCACAAGATCCGGGTAACAATCCAGGTGATAATAATTATAATTTGTGATTAAGTTTAGAACGTGATGTTTATGTATAAGACAATATAAGAACTTGATGGTTGTCTGTTTTTTGAGGATGTTATTATTGATATTACTGTGGTGTATGTTGTTGTTTATGCCAGTATGCTCCTTTTGTATCGTAGATATTATTGTTCATCTATTCGTGCGTGCAATTTTTTTTGACACGATAATTGTTTTGTTATGTGAATTGTATTGTATGCGTGCACAAGTTTTTTAATTTTTATTGTATTTTTTAAAAATCGAAAATCATAATTTTGGGACGGTCGTTGTATTCTTGGGACGACTAGGGCCGTTCCAAATTTTTTATCATGAAAGGCTAAAATATTTTGAGACAGTCTGGACTGTCCCAAGTATTTTGAGGTGGGACGGCTACGGCCGTCCCAAATATTTGAAGTTGGGATGGCATGGGCTGCACTAATACTTTTGGACGGCCCAAGCCATCCCAAACCAAAAATTTGGGATGGCCCTGGCCGTCCCAAAAAATTTTGGGACTCCGACTTTCAGGTCGGTGTCCAAAACGGTCGGGACGGTCCTGACGGTCCAAAAACGAAGTTTAGGGACGGCTCTGGCCGCTGTCCCAAAACCCAGGTTTTGTAGTAGTGTCTATTCGAGCCCACGCGGACTTTAAACGAGCCGAGCCTGAACGTACAAGCCGAGCTTGAACATGCTATGTTCATGTTTGTTCGTTTATTTTATCAAGCTTCAATTTATGTTCAAGCTCGGCTTGCATAATAACTATTAAAGGAAGTTTTTATGGAGCTGATTTTTTAACAGCTGCGCACAAAGATATTAATCTACTTCAATTATCAAACATGAGTGTTCTTTCCAAACAAACCAGGATACATATTGTTCCAAAAAATTTCGTACAATTGTCTTACACCTCATATCAAACGATCTTTTGCTTGATCTCAGGCTCACTATATATATATAGAGTACATACACAAGCCACCCACCTCTAACAAACTGTATACGCTAATTAAAAAATCTAGCATTAGTAGATCCAGTCACTAGTACAAATAGGGGTTGCCCCTACGGATTACGGATTTATCCGTAGGAGCAAACCACTGGCCCTACGGATATATCCGTAGGGGCAAGAAATTACGCCGTAAGTGCAAACACCGTAGGTGCAAGTCTTAGCCTTAAACATGTCCTACGGTTAAATACTTGCCCCTACGGCGTAATGCGTAGGTCCATATGTCCCAACGGATTAGACTGTAGAGACAAAAAAGTTATTTAATTTATCGGTTTATAAAATAAAATAGTTGTCCCTACGGAGTTGTCTGTAGGGCCAAATGTCTGGCCTTACGGACACATGCGTAGGTCCAGATGTGTAGGGGCAAAATATCAGGTATCCTGATATTTTGTCCCTACGGATACCCGTGTAGGGGCATGTTTAAGCCCCTACGGTCAAATCCGTAGGGACAAATATAACCCTCTCTTACTGAGATCATAGGGGCAAAATATCAGGTATCCTGATATTTTGCCCCTACGGATAAATCTGTAGGAGCAAAGTAGGACCCTACGGATTAATCCATAGGAACATATTATCAGGTTTTTTTTTTATTTATAAAAAAGGGCTATCTGTTTTTTTCTCGTCCTGTGCACAATAATATATACATCATATATAAAATTAATCAACACGTAGAATATATAACGCAGTATTCATAATCACATCTCACGCATAATATACAAAAGAAATCAACAAGCATAATACGATATCAATCTAAATCAATATAAACACGCAAACACCACCAATATCAATATCGTCCAATATATATATATATATACAATATGTATCATATAAGTAAATACATGTTTAAAATATAAGAATCAAAATGCTACCCTAGCTCGGTCCAGCTCCACCTATGATAAACGCCGTAATCTGGCGCGCCTGCTCCTCAGATATACCCTGAGTCAATATCTCGAGTAATGCGGAGTGTGCGGGAGTCTGAGCAGGCTGTGGAGCTGTAGGAGTGGTCTGCGCAACCGCCGCCGAGGTAGTGGCTTGCGGAGCCGCAGCTGCGGAAGTCTGAGCGGGCAGTGGAGCTATAGCAGTTGTCTGTGCAACCGCAGCCATAGTCACATAATTCGCGAATTATTCGGCGAATTCACGAATAATTCACGAATTATGTGACTGCCGATTAAATCTACGAATTATTCGGAATCACCGAACACGCCGAATTATTCGCGAATTATTCAAAAAACAGCAAATAATTCACAAAATCAAAATATAGCGTCTCATATATTAATTTTATATTAATTTTTTGCTCGAATCCTTTCCGAACATTTCCCGAACACTTACCAAATTTTTCCTGAATACCTGCTGATTTTTTCCGAATAGTTCTCCGAATCCGAATTTTCGAACTCGCCGAATTATTGCCGAATCACGAATTTGTGACTATGACCGCAGCCGAGCTAGTGGTTTGCGGAGCCGCAGCCGAAAGAGATGCATGTGGAGGCTCGGCAGATATACCCTGTCGCGTCTGTTCAATTTTGTGTGTAATAAACGAGTAAGAACTGTGTATTAGTCGAATTTGTATCATTATCAAGTTATTGCGAAACCTCAATCTATGTATACTTAGGGACTTAGGCCTCGTTTGGATATCTAGTTTTGAAAACTGTAGTTTATTTTAATTAAATATGTATGTATGATTAATCAAACCTAAGTCTACAACCAAATAAGCTCAGGCTACGTGCTAATATTTAATATATTGCTATCTATAATATGACATAATATTTTACTATTAAGTAGTATATATATCAACATTTCCTTCAACTCCTGAACAGTGGCCTTCAAGGTGTCTAGTTCTTGCTGGAAACGTCGCTCACGGGAGATAGAGGAAGTAGCCGCCGGAGTGGAGTCCAACCTCATATGGGCCCTGCTAGGACCCAGTCCCCGGCCTCTCTCCCAACCTCCGTGGTGCCCTCCGTGTCCGGCGTCTAGGACTGGGGTCAGCAGTATCGGATTGTTCTGTCCAGTAAAATTGATCCCCGATACCTCCGCCTGCTCAACCACCCGCTCCTACACCTATATTAACCTGTAAAATATAAGTATATCATTTAAATTTGAACCTTTCAAAACAAAAATTTCAAATAGGGGTTGAATAAGTATTAACACTTACGCAATACTCCTGGGTAGCGGTGTCGGGGTATCGAAGCTCGTCCATGGCGGGATTTGTCGAGATGCCGTGGACGGCAAGATACGCGGACAGCACGCTCGGTGTACCACCCTGCGCCAGAGTCTGAGCTCTCTGCAATATTAGAAAATAACTTTTAATATTAGATATATTAGAAAATAACTCTTAATATTATATTATATCACAAAGGCCGGTCTATTGTAATTTACCGATAACTCCACGGCACGAGTAATATTCCTCGAGCCACCAGTATAAGTGGGGCGACCCCTCTTTGCCGACTTCCTATTCTCTTTATTTTGATCGGCCTGTTTCTGCACAACACATTCAGATTTAGTTTTCTAATTAAGCAACACAAAAAAATAAATTATATACTAAATAATGAATTACATTTAAAATACATATATGTTTGCGATGAGAGTCGAAATATTGGCACAATAGAGGCCATATATCTACGTTGACTCTCGCAAAGGCCGGAGTATATAGGAGGGCCGCTCTCTCTGCCTCGGGGTCGCCATCCACAGGGAATAGCAGTCGATCTTCAGCTCATTCCTGTTGTATCGGACCTTCGTCTGCATGTTCTTCATCAGGCCATTGTACAGAGCGTGAAGATCGAGCACCCTCCCAGGATGATCAGGGTCGGGTACAGGTTGAAAATCGTAATTCAACTGAAAATACAAAAAAAACATTGTTATTAGATTGCAAGTGTTAATAATAAATATATTGAATAAATCAAATGAAAATATATATTAATACCCGAGCCTGATCTCAGAAGAGGGCGAATGAGCGCCGGTGCTGGTCGTCCCACTCAACGTGAAGTGGATAGTTCTTCATGAGGCAGCTCTCATTCCCCATATACCGGCCGAACCTCTCGGCATAGTTGTCGATATAGCGATAATCAGGGGTAAAAAGATGGGGAATCTCTATTGAATATTGCGTGCCTCCTAACCAGTCCGAGCCATATAATTGAATGGGCAGAAGCCATCACTAGCCAGTCCGAGCCTGACATTGCGAGGATTGCTACTGAATATTGCGTGCCTCCTATCAAAATCCTTCCATGCTGGTGAATCTCTTGGATGACTCATTTTTCCATCTTCACTTGGAGGAGCACGGTGATGCCAAATCATTGCCTCGGCTGTTTTCTTGCACCTGAATAGCCTCTGCAGCCTCTGTGTTATGGGAAAATATCGTGCTATCTTGACAGGTATATCGGGCTTCTTATCATAATCTTTCGGCTTATACCCGGCCTCTCCGTATGTTGGACACTTTTTCAAATCTGAATTCTCTTTCCGGTACAACACGTAATTTTTAGGACATTCTTGAATCTTCTCACACTTCAGACTCAAATCAGACATCATCTTCTGGGCTCCGTACCAGCTGTCGGGCATGTTATTTCCCGGGGGTATAGAATCTTTCAAGATTGAAAGAAGCATTGTGAATGACTTATTGTTCCATCCATTTAGGCATTTAATCTGAAAAAGTTGGACGAACCATGAGAGGGTGGAATACTTTGCATTCTCATAAATTGGTTTTCTAGTATCATTCATAAAATTTTCATATTTATCCGCACGCGGTTTTTGACCGGAAGAAATGTCATATTCGGTACGAATAGATTCACCTAGGGCAGCCTCTACCATATCCTCCATTTCTTCTGATGGAAAGAAATTACCGTCTTCTTCTGCTGCCGCATTACCGTCTTCTCCTTCTTCTCCTGCCGCATTATCATCTTCTCCTTCTTCTTCTGCCGTATTACTGCGTTCTTCTCCTTCCCCATGATATAGCCAAGTTGTATAAAGTTTAGTAAAGCCATTTTTTATGATATGAAGCTCTGCCAATTCTACCTTCTGCCAGTACTTATTCCCACATCTATCGCACGGGCAGAGAATCTTCTCTATCACGATCTTATTATGTGCGCGTGCAAATTCAATAAAAGCAGCAACTCCTGCGACAAACTTAGCTTGCATACGTTATTGCCAATCCACATATATCCAGTCCTTAACTCTGACGTACTTATGGGCCATATTAGACTGTATAACATATAAATTGTAGGTTATAATGACTAATAATCTAAGAACGGGATGGTTACTGACAAAGGAGAAAATCCGTGTATATGCTTTGTGTATGCGTTTGTCATTGAAAAGAATAAATTATCGATAATCAAAATTAGATTTGAGAATACTTATGTATGAGAATATGAAAGTTTCATATTATCATCGAGTATCATATATTGGTTTTAACTTGAACATCTTGAATCACTCTCTAATGATGCGTTTGTTGTGTATTCTTGTTGTATGTGTGTGTTTCGGCTGTCGGGGGTAAGGTTTCTATCCCATTAAGAATGTATAGAGCGGACACCCATTCGCTTGTGTTTTCAACCGTTTCGAGTAAATTTCGACAGCACCTCCCCGCTGTTCTCCGAGTACACTGTAATAGAATAGATAATCATTTCAAAACTGTGAAACAACGTTGAAATGAACATCTAATCTATCTTTGTACACGGAGAACCAGCGGAAAAGTACCGACGAAATATCTCGAAACAGATGAAAACACAAGTGAATGAAGGTGTTTGCTTTATACATTCCTAACTTGTCCATACGGGACAAATCTATCGGTTATCATACGATTGAATTTTCTCGTCACATAGACTACACGACGGTTGTTAGTATCGAGCTATACCGTCCGATATTTAACAACTCGTATAGTTCTATATCACGACGAATATCGAACGTATGTTAACCGATAGACGGGGACTAAGTGGCGCTTTGAGTTTCATATATGAGTATCGATGAGAATATGAAAGTTTCATATTATCATCGAGTATCATATATTGGTTTTAAATCGAACATCTTGAATCACTCTCTAATGATGTGTTTGTTATGTATTCTTGTTGTATGTGTGTGTTTCGGCTGTCGGGAGTAAGACTTCTATCCCATTAAGAATGTATAGAGCGGACACCCATTCGCTTGTGCTTTCAATCGTTTCGAGTAAATTTTGGCAGCACCTCCCCGCTGTTCTCGGAGTATACTGTAATAGAATAGATAATCATTTCAAAACTGTGAAACAACGTTGAAATGAACATCTAATCTATCTTTGTACACGGAGAACCAGCGGAAAAATACCGACGAAATATCTCAAAACGGATGAAAACACAAGTGAATGCAGGTGTTTACTTTATACATTCCTATCTTGTCCATACGGGACAAATCTATCGGTTATCATACGATTGAATCTTCTCGTCACATAGACTACACGACGGTTGTTAGTACCGAGCTATACCGTTCGATATTTAACAATCTTCGTATAGTTCTATGTCACGACGAACATCGAACGTATGTTAACCGATAGACGGGAACTAAGTGGCGCTTTGAGTTTCATATATGCGTATCGATGAGAATATAAAAGTTTCATATTATCATCGAGTATCATATATTGGTTTTAACTTGAAAAATGTGCCGTTGAAACAAATTATTGTTCTCCACCTTGCACTCTCTTAACAATGGTACATGCATTAAACAACATGTAAGAGCTATCTATAACAATTTTAAACTTTCACCTGTTGAGTTCAACAAAAAGGTTTTTGATATAACAAACACAACTTTCCTCAATTTTTCCCTTGAATCGATGTGAAATTAATAGTGTCTATATGACACAATGGATATATTTTCCACACAAAAGGAAAAAAGGCAAACAATAATAAAGCAATTGTAATTCTATCAAGTATTCAGACTGAAAAAGAATAAATAACAAACTAAAAATTAATCACTAATGAAAAACAAACAAAAGTGTATCATTACAACCAGCAAATTAAAAGGACCATAAAGAAAACAACAAAGATTTAATTCTCATTTATGACAATTAAATCGGTGCTCAAGTATTTGCCATTTAAATTAGACATGGACGGAGCGATTTAATATGTAAGTCATAAAAGTCGACGGTCTTCACGCAAGTACATGTATATGCTTGTAAAAACGAATTAATCCAACCCTATGTGGAAGATGCATGCCTATGCAAACAATGTAAAAATCTATTGATCTAATGACCTTGCATGGTTTCAACTTGGTAATCTAACTAGTATTAATTTGTGCCAAAAACAGCTGACGTTAGATGGGATCAATCTTATATGAGCTCACTTTTGATTACGGTTTCAAATTTTACATTCTTGTAAAGCCTTAAGCATCCACTATTGTTCACAAAGAATATATTAAAAATGAAAATGCCCTGAGCTAATGAAACACTAGAGCTTAACAAACCCAAATTAGATACGGGTTCGTTGCATTATAATAAATAATGATATTGCCATTTGGAAAAAAGTAGTGCCTAATGGTAGTGCTTATTCACTAATGGGCATTTCTATTAATTAGCATATTCTCTTTGCAAATCTTTTTGCTAACCTATTTTTTTAAAAAAATTGAATTCTCTCTAATTTTACTGGATCAAATCAAGCCTGTGGGAATGGACTAGGACTCAGCTTTAAGGCAAATTATCTGTCCAGCTCATCATCATGAACAAATAGAATATTCGGTGAATAAACACAATATTTACGTTTCTTTTTTATCTCAGCCCCAGCCGAACCCCAACTCCAACACCAAACCCCAACCGAACCCCAACCCCAACCCCAACCCCAACCCCAGCCGAACCCCAACCCCAACCCCAACACCAAACCCCAACCGAACCCTAACCCTAACCCTAACCTAAACTGAACCCGATGCCTAATCCTAACCCTCATCCCTACCCGAACCCTGAACCCTAGCCCTAAATCATCAAAATTATGTTTAATTGGGGATTTACTAACCTGTAGACGGTGGAGGAAACGACAGAGACGCTCGGCGGTCGACGACGCGCACAATCGGCGACGATGAAGAACGAGGGCGGTGGCGGGCTACGAACGGAGGGCGGTGGCGACGAGAAGAAAATTGGAGATGCGGGAACGAGATCACAGAGAATTTTGGGAATTTTGGGAACGAGGGAAAGAGATCGAGGCGTAGGGCGTTTCTGTGCCTTTTTTTTTTAATTAAATTCCCATTTAGATGCTCCTACGGACTTAACCGTAGGTCATTGGTTTGCGGCTCCGTAGGGCAAACAACAAATTACGATTTAATATTTTTAAATTAAAACGTCGGGCTCCGTAGGGACAACTATTGGGACCTACGGCTTAGTCCGTAGAGGCAAGAAAAATCTGCCCCTACGGATTATATATCCGTAGGGGCAACCCCATGTTGTAGTAGTGAGTGTACATGGAAATATAAATAGTTTCTTCCCTCATAAATTCCAAGTGTTTCTTCCATTATGTCTAATGTAGAAAATAAGACTCATTCCATCTCATGCATAATTGTTTGTTCATGGATTATAATATTTTTCAAAGTAACGTAAAAAGTACACACTGGTTTTTGGTAAACTAAACTTACACATCTTAATATCTTATGTTGCCTTGGTACATACTCAAAATTTGAAATCAGGACGTGTTACTGCAAGAGATGATATTTAGTATCGAGTTTTTCTTTAACTTGTGGACGTTAAACAGAAAGGTAACTTGAGAAGGACGCACAACTGTTGTCGTCTATCAAATTTTAGAATTTCTAATCCAGAAAATTTTCAACTTGTAATCTTTATAGTTGATTTTATTTTTCGTATTGAGTTAACGACTTTTATGTATATGAATTTAATTTTAGTAATATAATGATAATGGAGGCTACGGTTAACTTTTCCATAAAGTTAACATCAATATTCTATAATACAACTCATACATATAGACTCGATCAGTGAGAAATCCTACACCACCCACATGACAAAATACAAAATAAAAATAAAAATGAAAATGAAAATAAAAATTTGAAATATTGACAAACATATGAGAGACAATATTTTCCAAGAAAGACAAAAAAATATATTTGTTAATCAATTTCAAATACTTTCCACCAGCATGCATGCATGCTTTCAATATATGTAATAGGGCATCTTAATAATCAAGCTATATATCTCTAGTAGGAATAAAAGTGTAATGAGGTGAAAGAAAAGATAGAAAATCTAATAAAAGTAATATTATAGTGACATGTCCTATTTCAGGTCATAAATACAGTGAAATCGTCTTTTCCTTTCTTTTCTCTGTCCCCACTATGAAGAAAGACGTTCATTTCATAAAATATTACGTATATATAAGTGGAGTAGATATATATAAGTGGAGCAGAGGAAGGGATCAGATTTATCATGATGTCTCCACGCAAGAGTATCGATACAGTATATAGGCTTTATCTAGTATCCAAGAATGTGCGCTTCAAACTTAATATTATAAAAATGTATATAGAATTTTAATATCATTTCCCATTCTGTTTGCGCCGCCAGCATCAACACTAGTTGCATTATGAATTTATGAGTGTCTAGTAGGGGGTTAAACAGGGCTCGGGTGGTTTTTTGATAATTTTTTTATCCGACCAAAAAATTAAAATATAAACCCAAAACCCGTCCGAACTCGATGGCTTTATAATGTACTAAATCCGAACCCGCAACTTTAGGTTTCGGACTGATTTGGACTGGTTTGTAACGGTAGGTCGGTTTTTGTGGGGTTTTCAGGTTTTGCACGTTATAATTTATCAAAAAAATTAAAAGTATAATACTTGAATATGTTCTACCAAATATATATACACAAAATTCATACTTTGATAAAACTATATAAATTATATGTGATAGATTTATAAAGTGCACTTGAAAACTGCACTAAATACATATCTACAATAAATCACAATAGATTACTAGGAATGTGTAAAATATATCAAGCACGTTAATGTAACATTCTCAAGAATTATATGCTTAGGCATCACATTCCTGAGGATTTGTGGATTTACGGTAATTTTCTATTCCATGTGTTAAAGTTTGAAAAAACATCATCATATTAAATTCAAGGGTGAAATCTAAAAATATTAAGATTAAAAATGAACAAGAAACTGTGGTGCCTTATAAGGGAGGGGGGCCGGGGGCGGGGTGGATTTAAAAATAGTAAATTGAATGTTTTTTGAAAGAAAAAGAGAAAGATTTTTTGGGTAATATAAAAAAGAACTGGCGTGTAATGTATAATAGTTTCGCATATCGTTCTACAAATGATGGGTTGTGTGTGTGTGTGTTTTGGTTTATACAAATACCCAATAAAACATAGTACAAATCTAAGAAGCTATCCAAAATTTATTAATCAAAAACCAATGTAGGAAGAGAACCCCAGAGCCTTTAAATAAGCAAACCTTAGTAGCGGAAATTTACTAAACTGTGGTTTATCGAAATACATAAAAAATAATTAAGAAAAACGTTAAATTAAGAAACCGTTAAACCGCATAGCCCTTATGGACCCTCTAAACGATATTAGATTGTGATCTCCAGCGGGCGATAGGGCCAAATGGCTATATGGTCCGTTCAATTGGAATAAAGATCATCATAACGTTTCCAAATTGCCAAAGAACACGTCGATCGGACCTACAAATCATAATTTATGGTGTCTCAAAGATGGATCTAAAATATGAGGCTCTGATCCGCCTGTTTGGATTTAATTCGATCCAAACGACACATATGCTTTATTAGCGACAAGAAGAAAAAACAACAACAAACGTCTGCCAGACGTCTGGCAAAACTACAGAGCGAAACTGCAGGGTTACCTAAGACGGCAGCAAGGTTTCGGGAGGCATCGTCCATGCCAAATTCAAATTTTTGCCGTTTTAGCTAACCCTAACAAAGAATCGTTAACTAGAAATCGACGGAATAATATCCAAACAACTTCGCATAAGAAAAGTGAGCAAGGAATACAACCTTTGTAGACCGGTCCTTCACTTCATTAGCTCCGTGTAGTCGTCCCTTCGCTGGGATCTTGAACTCCGGACTCTAGAGAGGCTCCCTTGAAGAAACGAACACGTTTGCTTCGAAGACTTCGAGACCGAAGATGATCTACGTCGAGAAGACACTAACCCAAGCTATCTCTTCACTAATCATGGAACTAGTGAAGAAAACACCCTATACTAAATGGTAAGTAGTAGATGATGATGAAGTAGGAATTTTGCTCACATTAGAAATCATTTTCTCACTCAAAATCATCACTTTTGAAAAAGCTAGAAAGCTTTTGTCAAGAAGAAGAAGAAGAACAAGTTGTGATGAAAATGAATTATGTGTGAGCTTAGAAATGCAACCAAAGGTTAAGCATGTCATGCTTAACCCTTTAAGAGAGTTAACCATGAGCTAGGGTTAAAGGTTAGATCAAAAAATATCTTAAGCTGGACAAAGAAAATGGACAAAGTCAAAGATGCTTACAAGTTTCTACAAGCTTTCAACAAATATCAACCATGACAATTATCCATAATTTTTGAATTACTTAATGATAAAATTTAAATCCTAATCTTAACCCTATCATGGTTTAACCCTCATTAACCCTAGTTGCATTTGTAACCTAGCATGATACATTTAACATATATCACATATACATCAATGTATCCAAAGTGAGAAAAGAAATCTTAAGTTAGCTAATATTAGTTAATATAATGTAATATATCAAATATATAATTATATATTAAATTATTAAATCAACACTTGATTTAATAATCCGATTATATCACATATAACCGACTAATATCATAATGGAATATCTTATCGAATCAACACTTGATCCGATAACCCGGTTATATCACATATAACCTTTCATGTCACACATCGCGAGAATAGAATGCAGTATCACATATCGCATTAATCTCGGTCCCGCACATATCACATATGTGCTCCTACTCCGTTTTGCTTGAGCCATGAAACTCCTGTGTAGGACTCTAAAGACTCGTCAATACGCCGGCAGCAGGTGATGATCATATCAAACACCCACAAGCCGCAAGCGGTCTGCTAAACGTAACAGCCACCCGGGTATTGAGCGATTAGAAAATCAACAAGCAAGCCTGCTCACACTCCTGTGAATCCAATCAGTAACACTACCGTACAGTCCGGTCTCTTCGTCTGATATGTCGCATATCTCATCTAGGGGTGGTAAACGTCAGACCCCAGTAACTCGATAAGTCGTGTCGATATGAGGCTCATAACGGGTCGAGAAACTACTGATAACACTTACCAGTATATCTCTGAAGCGGCCTTGGCCAAGGACTTCCTGTTATAGCCAATCGAGCAAAGCGCAACATCAACCCCTAATACCGGGAGAGACGAAACCCCTCCTATCGCTCATTGCCTCCATGTAATTCGGGACTGTACCTAAAAGCCACTGTTTTGCACGTTCTTTTGAACGTGGTAAGGTGGAAATCAAAGCACAGTGGAAATCACACAAGACTCTATGACGATCTCGGATCTACAGACTAACCTGTACCAGTGTCACCAGAGAACTATCATCTGACGTGAGGTATAATACCATCTGGGAGTTCTCGGCGAGTCCGTCCAGTGTAAGTCTCCACTGAGCACCCGTATATTGTCTCTGATGTCAAACACCAATGGATATGGGATCATCCATCGCTCATCTACATGTGTCGAGAAATTATACGCTAGTCTACTCTGGTATATCAATGCCCTGTCTCAATACACCCACGACTAGGGAATTTGAAGGATGTACCTGATGACTACCATGTCCCCACTAGTATGATCTGTATCATAATCCTGGTAGTTAAGTACTCATCCTAAGGGCTTTATCAACATGTAACATAGAGACAATCAGCGTACATGTTAAGATAACGAGCAACCAGATAGCATACTATTATGTCGAGCAAGAAAGTCTTCCATATATATGTCTAAGCATCCACTACAATATACATCGTATGTACAGTAATGACCTCTAGGGCATACATATAACTAACAATCTCCCACTTGCACTAGGGCCATCTGTCGTAGTATCCAATACCCAACAATCAGCAGTGGTTGAAGTATCTCATACTCAACCATCCCATAAAAGTCTCTCTTAGGAATAGGCCTTTGTGAGTGGATCCGCCCTGTTCTCCTCTATGTCTACTCTCCTAACCTCGATCTCCCTGGAGATCATCCATCTCCATGATCAGGTGATACTGCCTAAGAATATGTCTGGATCACTGATGGGACGGGGGTTCCTAGGCCAAAACCACAACTCCATTGTCACACAATGGTAGGAACGAAGTTCATCTCATGAACTTATATATATCTAGACTGCCTCTTTGGTAGCATCCTTGGTAGCCATGTATCCAGCCTTTATCGTCTGGTATGCCACGGTATCTAGCTTGGAATTCTTCCAACATACCGTCCCCCCACTGAGGGTAAAGACAATGCCTGTGACTGACATTCAGTCGACCTTATCACTCTGGAAGCTATCCAGTGATTCTCCCCAGGATCGTTTGACACCATCTCACTACACCTAGTGAGAATCCTAACATCCAATTAGATCTATCTCATAGATCCAAAACCCAGGATTTAGGAGGTATCACCTTGATCCTATATGGAGAATCCATGTGATAAGAGGAGATTGACCGAGTGTAGAATAGGAAACTCCTTCCCTATCAAGAGTATGTCATCCACGTACAATGTGAAGATCAACACCATACTCCCTACTACCTGTTTGTATATACAAGGTTCATCTACCATTTTGATGAAGTCAAACGCTTTGACTACCACATCAAAACAGATGTTCCAACTCCGCGATGCCTGCTTTAACACATAAAGCAACTTGCACATGTTTCCGCTGCTCCCACTGTCCACGAAGTCCTTTGGCTGTGTACTTATAGACGCTCTCTTCTAAATCACTATTTAGAAAAGCTGTCATGACACCCAACCGTCAGATATCGTAGTCATGGTATGTAGCAATGGCAAATAGGATCTGGATGGAGTTAAGCATAGGCACTAGAAAAGGTTTCATCATTATCCACATCTGGTCGATGACGAGAACTTTTTACAACTAGTCTTAGTTTTGAAAGTCTCAACTTTTCCATGTACACCAAATAATCTTTTCAAGATATACTTGCTCCTGATGGGGATTTAACCCTTCAGATAAAACAACCAAAGTCCATACTTTGTTGGTGTATATGGATTCCATCTCAGATCGCTTAGCATCCATCCATTCTCACAAAGTCCCCACTCTTGATGGCCTGCTCGAAACTATCTGGGTCATCATCTCATGATGCAATCCTCGCTCCCACTGTCATAGAGAAAACCGAAGTATCTCTCAAGTGAATGAGGACCCTTACCAGATCGGCGGAGAGGCCGAGGTTCATCGGGAACTATTGAATCCTCCGGTTCTACCAAATCATCAGCTGCAGTTTGTATAGTTGGAACTCCTTCCAGTTCTACCTCATGACTACTAATTTCTTTACAAGAAATTCCCTTTTCAAAAGGTGGCATGCTGAGAAACAAAACACATTTTGCTCCTCAGTGCGGTAGAAGATATTCCCTTGCGAATACTTGGGATATCCAACAAACTTCCACAGAACTGACATTTCCTCGAGCTTGTCCGGATTTTGCTTTTAGACATAGGCCGGACAACCCCCAAATCTTAATATCCTTAAGAGATGGGGCTCTTACCATACCATATCACATATGGAGTGGTAGGCACCTGATTTGGTTGGAACCCTATTTAATAGGCATGCAGCTTCACAAGTGCATAACCCCCAAAAAGGAAATGGGCAACTCAGTAGTACTCATCATAGAGCACACCATATCACATTGGGTGCGATTGCTCCGCCCCGATATACCAACGTGCTGTGGTGTATACGGAGGAGTAATGCTGAGAGAGAATCTCATTCTCCTTTAAAATAGTCCAGGAATTCCGTGCTCAAGTATTCTCCTCCCTGATCACATCAAAGGACATAATACTTATACCCATTTTGGTTATCTACTTCTAACTTATATTCTTTGAATTTCTCAAAAGTTTCAGACTTGTGTTTCAACATAAACACATGTGTGAATCTTGAGAGATCATCAGTGAATGTACTGCAGTATAAAGAACCAGTCCTGACATGTGTACACATGGGACCTATATACATCATCATGTATCAATCCTAAGAGTTCACCAACTCTTTCTCTGTTTCCAATAAACAGAGCTATGGTCATCTTATCTTTGTGACATGACTGGCAAGTTTCACAAGATGTAAATTTAAACAGATTTAAATATGCATCTAAATGTAACTTAGCTAGTCGGGTCGCATTAATATGACCTAGTCTACAATGTCTCAAGAAGGATTTGTTTATTTTTGAACTCTTCCTTTTGTGTGTGTTCTGTACATTAAAGAACCGTGGTTTGATTTAGAGCGTATATGCTTTTAGATAACGTGCCTGAACCGATCAACTCTTGATATAGGAAATGTTCAAAATATTATCCAACAATACAAAATTATATCCTTCTTTACTTAATAAAGAGACTGATATGATATTGTATATCAGGTTTGGTATCTAATAACATTCGTTCCGAATCAACGTATTTCGTAATACAATATGATAACTGCCAACAGATTTGGCTGCAACACTTGCACCGTTTCCAACTCTTAAAACTTATCACCCATTCTCAGTTCTCTATCTATTTGTAGTCCATGTAACTGATTACATATGCGGGATCCTGATCCGGTATTACATACCCAGGACGTAAAAGATACTGACAAACAGTTCTCTGTAACGAACACACCTGAAGATGATGCATCATCATGTACTTTCTTCGTTTGGGCGGCACGGGAATCCTGGTAATCCCCTATTTCCTGCTCGGTCTTATAACAATTATAAGTTGGAGCGGGACCAACGTTCCTTAGCTCAGTATAACAAGCGGGTTCAGTCAATACATCCGTATTATTATCTTGATTAAGGCGTGCCATGGTCGCTACCTGTGGAGAGAGAGAAGAAAACACTCAGCGTATGCTCTTGCAAGATTAGATTGGTTATTAATTTATCTAATCAGGATGGCTCCTACTGTTTTAGTTAAATTTTCCTTCAAACCCTAAAAGGAAAGACTAGCCGAGATTAATTACACCCTACAAGTTCGCCAATTTTTCAGCCAGGCCAGTTCCAGTACTTTGAGGGAGGTTCCCCGTGCTTTCACACAGACCTAATTAAAATAAACCTCGTTTTCCCAGAGGCGTAACCCCGTTTACACCTTTCAAGACACCTCCTTGATCGGCTAATTGTAATGTGTAAAACTTTCCCAGGAGTAACTCTTACTCGCAGTGGGTATCGGGATCCAACTATCTCATAAGAGGTATGCAATCTCATTGCAAATTTCAACACTTGAAATTCCCGATAATATTTTACCCCTAGTGTCCTATGACCTTGACGGAGGCCAACAAACCATAGTCCACTAGTCAAGTTTAACCCGTACATTTCATGATTGAATTAAACCCACCCGCACGATCCTTGACGGAGGACAAACTACGCCGTATGCAGCAGATAAGCACTAGTTAGCTACCGAACACTACGTCTTGACGAAAGCCAAACTACCGCAAGATGAATACTAAGTAGTACTTATCTGAAATGACGGAGGGCTACGACAGGTTTTTAAGAAAACCTTTTGCGTAATGAACTTGATATCGTTGTAGAATTGAGTGATTTTGAAAAAGGAGTGTTTTTAAGGCTTTTACTAGTTTTGCTAAAGAGGTCACTCCCGGTGAAGGGATCTCGGCTCTTTCCTTATCGAATAAGGTGCAGAATATTTCACAAATACCACTATACAAAACAAAAACTATAAAAGCAATCAAAAGACAAACCGAGTTTGTAGCATCTTCTAGTTTCGCTAAAGAGGTCATCCCGGTGAAGAGATATCGGCTCTTTCTTTATCGAATAAGGTGCTGGATATTCTACAAGGAACACCGCTATACAAAGCAACAACTAGAGCTACCTGTTTTTGAAAATTAAATTCCACATCTTTAGGTTTCTTTTATTTCATTAATCTCATTAATGAAGTCCCATCATTTTAAGTTACCTAAACATCACAGATAAATACAACGTACGCTTATGCCATCCGCATTCGCCTCGATGTCCCCTCGTGCACCGTTAGGTTAGGTAACTAACGGCAGAGCGGGGCAGTGCTAGCGCGGGTGTAAAACATAAGCAACGTCTATATAATATATCACATATACTATATCCTGTATTCATCTCATCAATATATCAAATGATCACATCACAGATATCGCAGCAGAAAACAACATATGAAATATTAGATATACTAGGATTTCCGGGTTTTATTTTAAGCCTGTATAAAACACGGATTCCACGGTTGTGATGAATAGCCAAACCCACATCTCTAGACCCCTACGAGAGCAACAAGCAACCTTACCAATTCGAGAGTTAGGAGACCCGGTCTCGACTCCTCGAGATGGTCTCTCACTGGACCCTAGAACCCGATTACTTCTGCTCCCTACCTTGGGTCTATCCTAATGCGGAAAAGTAAATAATATACAATGGTGACATCATCCTCAACCCGGAAGTGCCCCAATAAAATAATATTACATACAATGAATTTTACATGAATGAAAATAAAAACTCTCATCTCACATAAAACCCCCGGCTATTCAAACACGACGATCCAATATAACACATAACATCACATGTCATCAACGCATGTAAATACCCAATTGTCATTGACATATAGCACCGAAACCGGCGATACACCACATATTACACTTACGGTCACAGAAAAGAAAGTGAAAAACTACAACAGTTGGAATCCGCAACCACCTTAGACATCATAAACCCGACGTATCACATACTTTGGATTTCATGCCTAACCAAATGAATTCCTTAGATATCACATGCCTAACAATTATAAACCCTGCATTTTAGTTTCGATACCGAAAATACTTTTCAATAACAAGTCGGGCAATTCAACAAGATTCCCAATATCCTGATCCAATGCTTGTCGGAAACTTTAGTAGACGGCCGCACCCCCCGATACCGTCGACGAAGTGCACTAAGGCGGAACACCGCTGCCGCGAGCACCCGAACGGATGCTTTTGGCCGCGAGCACCCGAACTACAGTCACTTGGTCGGGGGTATGGGGCGTGGCTATCTAATAATGTTACCCGGAGAGTATCCGCGTACACTATGTGATTGCGACGGACTTTTGATCACATCAAAATCTCATGGCAACCGATCATCTGAGATTAAACTGCTAGATTTATAACATTCAAATTAGTTATCTCATAATTACTTGTGGATTCCAAATATTGTATCCCATCACATAATATTCGGACGAACGTTAAACTTTTCGATCGATTCATCAAAGTCCCACAATTTCCCGACAGCTCAACACTTGAGCACAGTTCAATAATACCCAGAATATGCCACAGTACCTATGCACCAGTCGTAGAAGAGCAAACCCAAGCCTCACTCATGTCGCCACGGAACTACGACAAACCCTAGGGTTTGACTGTGGTTCCGCGATCCAAAAGGTCGAGTTAGGGTTTCATTCTTCTAGAGGGTTCATAGGATCACTTGTATGTTTTTCCGAATACGTTAAACTTGGAAAAATGAGTTTTTGATATTCGATCAAACTTTTTAACTTCTCCTAGACAACATGCGAATAACTCGAAATAATGTTAATACTACGAATACGAAACACTCCGAATTGTTTATAGTATAAGATTACATCACATGCAAAATTAGCAAAAACAAACAACACCTGAAACATCAAAACCAAGTTTCTGGAACACAGACAAAGTTTCTGGGGAAACAGCTCGGATTTGGCCGAGATCAACATGGTGGTGGCCGACCCAATTTTCTTGAAACCCCCTGAAATTTTCACAGTGTTCATGATATATCTCATACATTACTCTGTACTTGTTTAAAAAATTTTTTGAACAACGTTTACATTCGACAGAAACTTCATTTTTCGGTTTCAAGTTTCTGAGTATTTCAGTTTCGTAATCTTAACAAAATCCGTATAAATTTATAGCATGGCTCTGATACCACTGCAGGGTTACCTAAGACGGCAGCAAGGTTTCGGGAGGTATCGTCCATGCCAAATTCAAATTTTTGCCGTTTTAGCTAACCCTAACAAAGAATCGTTAACTAGAAATCGATGGAATAATATGCAAACAACTTCGCATAAGAAAAGTGAGCAAGGAATACAACCTTTGTAGACCGGTCCTTCACTTCATTAGCTCCGTGTAGTCGTCCCTTCGCTGGGATCTTGAACTCCGGACTCTAGAGAGGCTCCTTTGAAGAAACGGACACGCTTGCTTCGAAGACTTCGAGATCGAAGATGATCTACGTCGAGAATACACTAACCCAAGCTATCTCTTCACTAATCATGGAATTAGTGAAGAAAACACCCTATACTAAATGGCAAGTAGTAGATGATGATTTTTCCCCTCCGAAGGACGGCACGACAGGGACGTCTTGCCTGAAATTTGGGGCAGATGCTAATTGGCGCTATCCGTCCATCTCTCCGAAAATGCCAAGTTGATTTATGGCACCGTGTATCGAAGGTTTAAACGGATGCGTCCGATGTAGCAGACTTCGTCAGATTCCCCCTCACTCGAGGGGTTTTTGATTGTGGGGACGCTCTTCCCTGCAGGCGCAAGCCCCTGCAGTTAATTACGCTACCACATCGTGGTAACAATTTTCTCCTTCTCCAGATGGTCACTTCGTGTCGTGGGTATTTGTTTTGTGTTTGGTTGCCCGTGGATTGTATACGGAGACTAAGTTATGTTGTCGCCCGTAGGGCGTGGACTAGTCCAAATCCGTATCTTTCTTAGATTTGGGTTTGGGGGTTTGAGTTTAAGGATACGTTAGCCTCATTTGAGACTAAGATCGACTTAAACGTTAGTTAAGGATACATTAGTCTAGTTTTAGACTAAGATCAACTTAACGGGATCGTTTAGATCCAACAAGAGAGCAATTGGGGGGCCCTGTTGTTTAGTTTAATGACATTGCGGTCGATAAGTAGTTTAAGGACATTGCGGTCCAATGTTAGTTTTAAGACGTTGCGGTCAAGATTAAGGACATCATAGTCCGTGGATTTAAGGACTCCACAGTCCGGTGTTAGTTTTAAGACATCACGGTCAAGATTAAGGACATCATAGTCCATGAGTTTAAGGACCCCACAGTCCGTTGTTAGTTTTAAGACATCCTGATCAAGGTTAAGGACATCATAGTCCATGAGTTTAAGGACCCCACAGTCCGTGAAATGTATGGTTGTTGGGACCCGTCACCTCTTTGAAGACGTTGAGGAATTACAATGACAAATATCAAAGGAGTGAAGAGATATACCCTTGAACCAAGGTAGATTAAGTGATCTGTAGCCCAATTTGGAACCAAGACCAATTAATTATATTATGAGCTCATTGGCTCAGTTAAGTCTGAATTGAGGACTCATGGCCTTCTTGGGCTAAGTCCAACTGAGTTTGACCCTTTATTGGACTATTTGACATTTGTCTGGTTTTAGCCCACATTATTTTCATCTTTGATTTCCTCAATTTTGAGATTCAATTGAAGGAGAGGCTTTGCCTCTGGAAAATTAGCCAGATTGGCCAAAAATAGTGTTTAGACAATAGGGAGCAGGAGTGTTAAACACTAGAAATAAAGCTTTTAGATTAGTGTTAAACACTAGAGAATAATAGTGTTAAACACTGGAAAGTAAGATTCTCAAATTAGTGTTAAACATTAAAAGATGATCAGTGTTAAACACTGGGAATAGGATTATCGAATTAGTGTTAAACACTAGCAGATAATCAGTGTTAAACATTAGTAAGACTCTCAAATTAGTGTTAAACACTTGAAGATGATCAGTGTTAAATACTGGGAATGAAGCTCTTGAATTAGTGTTTAAAATACTAAAAGGAAGAATCACGTGGGAACACGTGAGGGCGCCGAAAGGTGGGACCAGATCTCCTTTTCTTCTTTCTACAAGTAAGCATTAAACACTTTTTATATCTTCTTTGGAGCATCACGCGCTGACATGTGAGGAGGATTAGTGCGCTGATTGTTAAAGCACCAGCCAAGGGGTCACGTGGGAACACGTGAGAGCGCCCAAGACTTTTATTTCTTTTTTTTTTTGCTATCTGTGTTCCGGGAGTCACGTGGAGCACGTGAGGCATTGCCTCTAAGCTTTTTCCTCCTTATTTCTGTGGGTCTTTACAGGGGTCACGTAGGGCATTGCCTCTGAGTTCTTTCCTTTTCATTTGTGAGGTTCTTTTCAGGGGTCACGTGGGAACACGTGACCCGGGTTCTTTGCCTGTTTGAAGATCTGTTTATCCTTTTTAAGAATTAAATTCTTCATAGGGTTAAACCCTAGCAATAACTTTAGAGGAATTAAATTCCTATTTTCTTTTGAAGAATTATATATAGAATTAAACTCTCATACATGTAAGGAATCAAGTTCTGTCATAGGGTAAAACCTTAATTTTATTTTAAGGGGAATTAAATTCCTGTGAGCTTGAGAGAATCAAATTCTCAATTAGGGTTAAACCCTAGTTCTGTCCATCTTGAAGGAATTAAATTCCTATAATTTTTGGAGAATTGAATTCTCACATAGGGTTAAACCCTAATTTTATCTTGGAGGAATTAAATTCCTATACTCTGTGAGAATTAAATTCTCAAAACTCAATTCCTCCTCTATGTTTTAGATCTGCATGGCAGGATCTCGACCTGTTTAGAATTAAATTCTCAACCCATGGGGAGATGTGCACTTTACAGATCTTCCACCAGAGAAAGAACTAAGTTTTTTTTATAGAAGAGGTAAACTTTTAGATTGAGAATTAAATTCTCTTTTTGAAGCTTTGATCCCCTTTCTTTTCTTACATAGGGTTTTTCTTTGTTGAGAATTAAATTCTCCTTTCTTTTCTCTTTGAATTTTCAAGATTCCAAAGCTTTATCTCTCCAAAACTCTATCTCTCTCTCTCTCTCTGTTCTTTTGGCTCCTATTTATAGGAGAAGGAAAAGAATCAATCTGTTTGGTAAATCTTTCATTGAAATATTTGATTTGTTTTCATCATTAATTCGGGCCTTTAGATTATTAGGTGAATTTTATTCACCGTTGGATTTTAAATCCAAAGATATTCCTTTTGTTATTTCGATGAGATTTAGGGGAAATCTTTCCCTGTCCAAGATTTTTCCATAAATTGGTGATATTTAATCACCCTGGGATTCTTAATCCAGCGGTTCTCCATAATTCTTCTCCATTTTGGAAAGATTTAAATGATCTTTTTCAGAATTTAATTCTGTTGAACAGTAAGGCTTTTAAAGCCAGTCACGTGTGGCCACGTGACCCCTGGTCATGTGTGAGTTACGTGTAAGCACGTGACCCCCGGTCACGTGTAAGCACATGACCCCCTGAATGGACTCCTCTTCTGTGCTCTGTTCTTTGCAACTGCTTTAACCATCACGTGCCAACACGTGACCATTGGTCACGTGTGAGCATGTGATGCCTCTTCTGAAGCTTTTTCCTGATTTTTAATCAGGGAACAAATGCCCCCACAGCGTTGCTCTCATGTGTCTGCACGTGAGTGCAACGCTGTCACTTTTGTGACCGTTGTATCTGCCTTGGGAGTAGGGTAGATGAAACGTTTTCCATCCCATCCTATAAATGACAATGTCTTTTCAGAAGCGTCTCCACTTTGCTCATCTTCCTCCTTTGAGAACTTTCTTCTTTTGAGAATTTAATTCTCCTTTTCCAGAGCTTAGTTCTCTGCTTCAAACATTTTTCAGAGTTTAACTCTGTTGAAGGATTCCCTTTTCCTCAGGTAATGCTCTTGAACGAACGAAGAACTTTCACAGAAATCACCATGGGATTTTAAATCCACACCAAGAATTTTCCCTTTTGACAAGAACCCCTTTTTTTAAGTTCCTTAACAGAAAATCATCTAATCTTCAAATACTAGATCTTTTAAAGTTTCTTTAACCTTTAGGGAGATGATGGGATCGGTTGCCTTTTCTATGGAATTTAATTCCATCCAAAAAAACTTTGGTTCTGAAGAGTGTCTATGGGAAGGAATTTAATTCCTACGAAGAACTAAGTTCTTCCCATAAGGACTCCTTAGGGTTTTCTTGCCCTGAGTTGTCTTTCTCTCATCCGAGTTTACAATGTTGCTATCTGGGAATTTAATTCCCTTGATTCTGTTTGATTTGTCACAGAGTCCAAGATGGATTTCTTTTTAGAGGAATGTGTAGAGTCATTTGAAATCCACTGTCTATTTAATGAGAATCTTCCCTTTGTCTCATTATAATTGCTTTGCTTTATCATTAGCCAGCCGCCATCTTGATTTTGTAGGACCCATATGTTTTGTAACCAATGGTCCCATAAAATGAGTCTTCTGTCATTGTCTTTTTCCTTGTATATATATCTATAATCACTGTTGGTTTTGCCTTAACAGTTTCCCCTTATTTTATTACAGGTGCAATGACGTCTGTTCCGTATTTCCCTTTCGCTCGCTCGGAGGCCGCCTTTCCTCAATCACCATCTGATGAGGAAGTGGTGGCGATGATCAAGGCCCATGACCCGACCTGCACCAACTTGCTTTTGTAGGGGCCCTGGTACGGTCATATTATCCGGGGACGTCGAAGCTTCCTTTGCGAAGTACCAACGGAGCCCACCTTTCCGTTTCTGCCAATGGACCCACCAAGGACAGTCTTTGGTGTGGAGATGCCAAATTGGACTCCGATGGGGCGGCTCGAGCCTTCGACGACTGGTATCCCGAACCATCCGATCCTAGCTATAGATATTCTGGGACGGCGTATTTGTCAGGGTGAGGCCCAACCATGGGGACAAATCTACAAGATAGGGCTCACCCCTCGACACCCTACGGGCTACCTCCTCTGGGCTCGTTACATCCTGTCCGCCCATCGCGCGCGGCTGCAGAAGGTCGGGCTTTACCAGGTGATGTATGCGTCGTTCTTCCACTACCAATCCTCGCATGTCTGGTGGGTTAAGGCGTTCTTGAACCAGTGGAATCTCCCCACCAACACTTTTCTTTTAGGGGACCGCGAGGTTTCGATCTCTCTGGAAGAATTTCGTGAGATCTCGGGGCTGCCAATCAGGGGTACACTGTATAAGGAGCTGCTGCCTCCTGATGAGTATGTTTTTGAGCCCGAGCCCGCAATTACCGACGGCTTGTCTAGTGAGAATGCCGTTCGCCACAAGCGTTCAAGTTTGATCAAGGCGCTGGGTATTTCTGACCTGCTGTTCACGGAATCTGAGGAGCAGGGAGTTACTTTTAAGAGCTTCATTGCCTGCTTCCTCCGCGAGGATGTCCTGTCGAAGACGGCTCTGAACTTCGCAAACATCAAAGACCCCTTTGGGTTTGGTCCGAAGAAGCTGCCGGCCAAGGAATCGGATTTACCGCAGTACTACATTCCTATTATGTCGCCGGTATCTTTCGAATCTATCGCAGCTCCTGGTATGGATGAAGAGACATTCTTCGTGGTCTTTGTCAGTCTGGCTTAGCTGGTTCGTCATTCCCATGCATCGCCGCTTCATGAGAGTCTCGGTTATCTATTCGGCTCATCGCATCGCTGAGGGAACGCGGCTGGCCATTGGTATCCCAGCGTTGGCGCATCTATATTACGGGTTGGGCGTTGCGGCTAATACCTCAACTCCTGGCGTAAATGTAGTAAACTTTTCCCTGCATTACTTCACGTCTTGGCTCGAAATGCATGTGCTGGGGGCTTTTGCTATGCATCAGAGGCCTGCTTTTTATGACGCCTACACCTTCCCACGACTTATGCGATTGGTGGATGCTTCTGCCTCTGACCCAACTCAATTTGGGGCCATTCGGACGTTGATTGCTCCTTACACTACTGCTGGCGGATTGGTATTTACCGATCGGGTTCTATCTTCTCCTTCAGGTCCCGCTTCGCAACTCTGGGACCAGTCAAAGGACAATGTGCCTTCTTTAAGGCCCCGGGAGGTCGCACACTTGTATGCCATCAGGCCAGGCTATCTGGTATTTCGCCAGGATAATGCGGCCCTTTTCATGCGGTACAACCCGCATCGCTTCGCACGGCAGCTTGGATACGACCAGGGCGTCCCATTCGAGGCTTTCATAGTTGCACCGGTCCCTTCACTCGAAGCCGTTCGCGATGCAGCTCACCATTTCGTGAGGTTGAACACCGGCTCCTATTTCATGATCCCTGAAGCTGACCATCTTCCCCGGTGCGTGGGGTCGTTTACGGGTTGGTACCTTCATCGGGTCAACCCGATTATTGTTGAGGAGAGAAGGGTACTCTTTGGCCATGGTGCTCCTACTCAGGTTCCGGCCACAAGAGCTACGCTGCGACCGCGCGCCCCGGTCCGTTTTCCCCTGAGGGATACCGGTGTTGCACTTATTCCGGGAGAGTCGGGGGTAGACCTCACTCCCATAGTTGGTATGCCATTGAGCACCCGGTCGCGAGCTAATCGGGCTCCGGTAGCAGCACCACCACCCGCGACATCGACAATGGCGGTGTCGTCCTCGGTAGCACCGCCAAATGAGGGTGTTGAAGGTGAGGTGAGTCGGCGTCGTGCCAAGGCTCCACGGGAAAAGAAGCGAGCGTCCTCTGGCATTAGTTCCGGGCCAAAGAGGAGGAAGAAAACGGTCGCCCGTCTGCTCGATCTTTCAGAAGGATCCGAACCTGTCGTTCAAGACGAACCTATATCCATGATATCGCCGGACGATGGTCCTCTTTTCCCAGGTTCATCTGCCGAGGAAGCCGCACAATTGGCTGAGGCTATAAGACGCTCGCAGCTTGAAGCTGAGAAGGTAAGGATCCCGAAGAGGCCTTATCCTGCCGTCATCTTCTATGAAGATCCTTCGTGGATACGGCGGCGGTTCATTGGCCCTTTGGAGGAGTGGGGAGAAAGGGCCCTTAAGCAGGCTGCTTCGGAGGATGTCGCGGACGCGCTCTCCTTTTAGAAGAGCGTCCATGAGTCCACTCTTAAACCCCCCGAGCACACCTCCTTGAGAAGGAGCATCGGCTTGAAGAAGCCATATTGAAGGCTTCCCTACGCATTGGTATGTTTCTATATTTCTTTGCAGTACTTCATGTTGCCTGCACTCATATATATGTATTCTTATTCTTGTGTGAATTGTGCAGAGACTTCGGCGATGGGGGAGGTTCCTATGGGCTTGTTGAAGATAGAGCCTGTTGATGTTCCCAATGAAACATTGCTCGATGTGGAGGGGGTTGACGATGCTGCTCCTCTCACAATAGAACCTCCGGTGGCGGTTCTTGATTCCGGAGCACTCGCTCCTTTGGGAGAGGCTCCCTTGGTGGTCGCCGCCTCAACGACTCTTCCTGAAGGCGGCCCAGAGGCTGGGATGGAGGTAGTCGGGACCACCCTCCCTTTGTTGGAGCCCGAGGTCACTGCGGAGGCCGTTGAAGCTGCTATTCCCCCAGCTCAGAATGGGAGGAGTGTCGAAGGTAACCTTCCACATTTTAAGCTAGTAATCTTTCTGTTACCTGAACTCTTTTGTCTCTTCAGAATTGCGCAGACTGGCGGCGTCTATTGCCGATCTGTCACCCCGGCAATCCTTTCAGCGTCTGCTGGAGATGGCCGCTCCACAGGCGATATCTCCTCAACGCATCGTCCTCTCGTCTGGGCAAGGTTAGTGTCGTTCACCATCTTTTCATATCATTGTTATTATTTTGCGGAATGACATTGACGTCCTTTACAGTTCTAGAGGCCGATGACGAGGTTGAGATTCTCAAGGGGCCAGGGGAGCCTTCAGCTCCTTCTTGCATGACCGTGGGTAAGTGATATCTCAATATGGTCCCACTTGTTCCTTTGCTTAAGAGTTTCACTGATCTTTTATAAATTTGAACAGCCCTTCCAGTTCTCACAATGCTGGAGTCGCGCATCGCCATGCCGCCCGGTCCTTATGCTTTGCGAGCCTCAGACCGTCTGGCGAAATTAAGCCTTGACTCCTTGTCATCCCTGATCGAGGAGCTTCGTGCGGGCAGTGTAATCACAGCCGAAGCATTTGCTGCTGAAGCTAACGTTTCTCTTCCTTTTCTTGTTGTCTATCATAGCGAGGCCGTGGTGCAAGTCTCGGTTGAGTTTTGCCGTCAGGTGGAGGCTTGTCTGCACGTGCTTGAGTGTACCCGCCTTTCCTCCGAGGCTATGGCTGCGAAAGCGGGCTTGCAGGGTTTGATTGAGCAGTGCGCGGCGAACATGGTGTCGTGCGAGAAGAGCCTCGGCCGCAAATTCTCGGAGAGGGAGCTGGCTTCTAAGGCGCTGAACGAGCTTCAAGCCAATCTTACCGCCAAGGCCAACAAAGCATATGAACTCTGGCGAGTGCTTCAAGAGGCCATCAAGGAGGTAGTGGCCATTGACAAGGCCGCCGAGTTTACTCGCGAAAGAGTCGAGGCCCACAAAGCTACCGAGAAGGAGCTCGAAGGTCGGCTTGCCCCATATCAGGCCAAGCAGACTCAAGCAGAGGCCTGTCTTCTGGCGATACTGAATCACGAAGGCGTGGCCCAGCGAAAGAAGGATGAGTTGACCAAGCTGCTAAATCGCCCGCCGGCCTGAAGACTTATATATCCTTTTTTTTTCCTTCTTTTGTACATACTCCTGAATGAGAGTATATATTTTTTGTTCCTTCACGAATTGTACTTTGTATCCATTTTGGTTTATGACTAAAAGACATATTTTTTTTCTCAATGGTGTGTCCCTTTTTATTGAATGTATTCTGCGGATAGTCTATCTTGATCTCTTTGCAGGATAACGATGGCTTAGGATTCAGGGTTAGGATTTGCCTCCTAAGACTTTTCAACTTTATGAGCCGTGAGGGTCTCATAAAGAGTTTTTCTCCCTACGAGTCGAGAGGATCTCGTAGGTGTAATTTCTCCTTAAGAATCGTGAGGATTCATAAGTGTGTTTTTTCTTGAAAGTCGTAAGGATCTCACAAGAGAATTTATTCCCTTACGAGTCGTGAGGACCCGCAAGTGATGGGTGAAGTTGCCTTTATCCGCATTTCACGGGGTCAGGGGTTGCTGTGGATGCTTCCCACGGGTTCACTGCCGTGTTCTGCGAGGACCAGGCTCTGCTCTGGACGTTTTCCAGGATACCGTAGTTTAAAGACATCGCGGTCGAGGTTAAGGACATCATAGTCCGTGGATTTAAGGACTCCACAATCCGTTGTTAGTTTTAAGACATCACGGTCAAGGTTAAGGACATCATAGTCCGTGGATTTAAGGACTCCACAGTCCAATGTTAGTTTTAAGACATTACGGTCGAGGTTAAGGACATCATAGTCCATGAGTTTAAAGACCTCACAGTCCGATGTTAGTTTTAAGACATCACGGTCGAGGTTAAGGACATCATAGTCCATAGATTTAAGGACTCCACAGTCCAATGTTAGTTTTAAGACATCACGGTCAAGATTAAGGATATCATAGTCTGTGGATTTAAGGAATCCACAGTCCAATGTTAGTTTTAAGACATCACGGTCAAAGTTAAGGACATCACAGTCCATGGATTTAAGGACTCCACAGTCCACGAAACGTGTGGTTACTGGGACCCGTCACCTCTTTGAAGACGTTGAGGAATTACAACGACAAATATCAAAGGAGTGAAGAGATGTACCCTTGAACCAAGGTAAAATCAGTCTAGAATCATCATGGTTGATCGTTAGTTTTAAGACATTACGGTCAAGGTTAAGGACATCATAGTCCGTGGATTTTAAGGACTCCACAGTCCGATGTTTTCTCTGGATAGTTCACACGGGTTCAGTGCCGTCCTCTGCGAGGACCAGGCTCCGCTCTAGACGTTTTCCGCGGGGTCAAAGAGTGACGTTATCCGCGTTCCACATGACCAGGAATTTTGCTCTGGATGCTTCCCACGGGTTCATTGCCGTGTTCGGCGAGGACCAGGCTCCGCTCTGGATGCTTCACACGGGTTCACTGCCGTGCTCTGCGAGGACCAGGATCCGCTCTGGACGTTTTCCATAGGGTCAAAGAGTGACGTTATCCGCGTTCCACGTGACCAGGAATTTTGCTCTGGATGCTTCCCACGGGTTTACTGCCGTGTTCGGCGAGGACCAGGCTCCGCTCTGGATGCTTCATACGGGGTCAGAAGTGACGTTATCCGTGTTCCACGTAACCAAGAATTTTGCTCTGGATGCTTCCCACGGGTTCACTGCCGTGTTCGGCGAGGACCAGGCTCCGCTCTGGATGCTTCACACGGGGTCAGAAGTGACGTTATCCGCGTTCCACGTAACCAGGAATTTTGCTCTGGATCCTTCCCATGGGTTTACTGCCGTGTTCGGCAAGGACCAGGCTCTGCTCTGGATGCTTCACACGGGTTCACTGCCGTGCTCTGCGAGGACCAGGCTCCGCTCTGGATGCTTCACACGGGTTCACTGCCGTGTTCGGCGAGGACCAGGCTCCGCTCTGGATGCTTCACACGGGGTCAGAAGTGACGTTATCCGTGTTCCACGTAACCAGGAATTTTGCTCTGGATGCTTCCCACGGGTTCACTGCCGTGTTCGGCGAGGACCAGGCTCCGCTCTGGATGCTTCACACGGGTTCACTGCCGTGCTCTGCGAGGACCAGGATCCGCTTTGGACGTTTTCCACGGGGTCAAAGAGTGACGTTATCCGTGTTCCACGTGACCAGGAATTTTGCTCTGGATGCTTCCCACGAGTTTACTGTCGTGTTCGACGAGGACCAGGCTCCGCTCTGGATGCTTCACACGGGTTCACTGCCGTGCTCTGCGAGGACCAGGATCCGCTCTGCACGTTTTCCACGGGGTCAAAGAGTGACGTTATCCGCGTTCCATGTGACCAGGAATTTTTTGACTTTATCTGTATTTCACGGAGTCGGAACTTGACTTTCGGTCGTCCGTACACCGCCGAGTCATGGAACTGGGTGTTGCCGCGGTTCCGCTTTGCTTGGTGGTGTGTCTGTTGTAATGAGACTACTGTTGAGATGATCTCTAGGTTGTCTGTGAACCATCGAGATTTGGCTTCTTCTTCTGATGAAACCTGGGGAGGAGGAGTGTGATTCCTTCTTTGTTTGCGTCCCTGGATTGTATACAGGGACTGCTGTGATATCACATGTAGGGAATAAATTTCATTTTTATTTTTATTTTATTTCTTTCTGTGATGCTCTATCATTTCAGCTTTTTATATTGCGAAGGGTGCGATTGCCCAATCATTTCGGCTATTTTTCGTGGTGCCCAATCATTTCGGCTATTTGTTTTATTTTTACTCGCTACTTTTTATTGCGAGTTGCCCAATCATTTCGGCTATTTATTTTATTTTTACTCGCTGCTTTTTATTGCGAGTTGCCCAATCATTTCGGCTATTTTGCATGCATACATTTTTACTTGCTTATTTTGTCTGCAAGTTGCCCCATCATTTCGGCTATTTCGTATGCATGTGTGGCTTGCTGGCTTTTCGCCGCAAGCTTGGGATTAGGCACCGATTTCGGCATCAGCACCGCTACAACTGGAATATTTCCATGAGCGAATCATCATTTGCCTCCGTCGATGTCGAACAAAGGTCGCTTAGTAAACAGGGTTAGGATTCTGTCGACTAAGGCTTTTGACTTCCTGAGCCGTAAGGGTCTCACAAAGGTATTTCTCCCTACAAGTCGTGAGGATCGCGTAGGTGTGTTTTCTCCTTAGGAATCGTGAGGATTCCTGAGTGCATGTTCCCCTGTAAGTCGTAAGGATCTTACAAAAGGATTTTCTTCTTATAAGTCGAGAGGACTCACAAGGGTTGTTCACCGTGCGAACATATCCCCAGTCACGGATGGGACTCGGTTAGGGAAATGTTTATTCGCGCCCGTGGATTGTGTACAAAGGTCAGTATGAGCCGCTTGTAGGGCAATATCGAAGGTTGTGTGGGGGTTGCTTAAGAACAGGTTCAGGTCTCTGTAACTTAAGACTTTCAAATCTTATGAGCCGTGAGGGTCTCATAAGAGAGTTCTCCTTACGAGTCGTGAGGATCTCGCAAGTGTAATTTCTCCTTAGGAATCGAGAGGATTCCTAAGTGTGTTGCTCCTTTGTGAGTCGTAAGGATCTCACGCAGGTGGTTTCTCCTTACAAGGCCGAGAGGACCCTGTAAGCGTCTTTTAACGAGGTTGCGCCCTTTCGGGTTTTCACATACACTTGCCGGTAGTCCTGCTGTTTTTACTCACGGAGCCATTTCGGGTTTTCATCCGTGCCCATTTTTCTTATGGACATACCGTCTTTTTTTTTTATTCTTTTTATTTTTCTAACGAGGTTGTGCCTTTTCAGGTTTTCACAAACACTCGCCGGTAGCCCTGCTGTTCTTACTCACGGAGCCCTTTCGGGTTTTCATCCATGCCCATTTTGCTTATGGACATACCGTCTTTCTTTTTTTTTATTCTTTTTATTTTTCTAACGAGGTTGCGCCATTTCAGGTTTTCACAAACACTCGTCGGTAGCCCTGCTGTTTTTACTCACGGAGCCCTTTCGGGTTTTCATCCGTGCCCATTTTGCTTATGGACATACCGTTTTTATTTTTTTTTTTATTTTTTTATTCCCTTTTTTTTGTATCGGTTTCGGGATGCCGCAATCCATTGTAGTTTATCGACATCTCGGTCAACAGTTAGTTTTAGGACATAGTGGTCCGTTGTTAGTTTAAGAACGTTTCGGTCCGTTGTTAGTTTAAGGACATTTCGGTCCGTTGTTAGTTTAATGACGTTTCGGTCCGTTGTTAGTTTAAGGACATTTCGATCAGCTGTTAGTTTAGAGACGTTTCGGTCCGTTGTTAGTTTAAAGACGTTTCGGTCCGCTGTTGCAGAAGGCCGGTCACTACTTATAGAGTTCGGGCTTAGGAAGATAGCGAGCGGACATAGTCGTCGTCATCTATCATTGACCTAGGTTGTAACTCATTAAGCGTAGTATTTCTTTAGGAAGCGACCGTTTATTGGCCTGAAAGGCCTTTCACCATGCATATCCATGAGTAGATAGGCTCCACCCTGGTAGACCTTATCTATGATGTACGGGCCTTCATAGTTCGGCTCGAATTTTCCCCGCTTGGCGCGATTGGGGATCATAGGTCTTTTGACCACTAGCACGAGTTCGCCTTGGCGGAATGTCCTCGGCCTGGTCAATCTTTTATATGAGCGCGTCATCTTTGCTTTATAAGCCTCCAGATTTTGTTGCGCTATGAGGCGGGTTTCATCACGAGCATCAAGCTCTTCAAGCCGAAGGTGAGCATTTTCTTCGTCCGTCAGCTCGTAGTGGATTGTCACTCGTAGAGAGGGTAACTCTATCTCAAGGGGGAGTACTGCTTCCATACCGAATACCAACGCGTATGGCGTTGTGTTCGTGGCCGTTTTGAACGTAGTTCGATACGCCCAGAGAGCTTCTTGCAGTCTCTCGTGCCAGTCCTTCTTATTTCGGGACACCGTCTTCTTCACGATCTTCGTCAAGGTCTTGTTGAAAGCCACAGCTAGAACGTTAGCTCGGGGATTATAAACTGAGGAATATCTCCAGTCTATGTTGTGTTTTTGCGCGAAACGGCTGATCTTGTGGCTTCTGTAGGCTGGTCCGTTATCGGAGATGATCCGTCGTGGAGTTCCAAATCGATAAAGGACGTGCGTTTTGAAGAAATGGAGGATATTCTCCGTCTTCACTTCCCTCAGTGGTATTGCTTGTGCCCATTTGGAGAAATAGTCAGTTGTCGCCAAAATGAATCGATGTCCCCTAGACGACGCTGGTTCGATGGGGCCGATTACATCAGTCCCCCACATTTCGAACGGCCAGCTGGCCACTGTTGGATGTAGTGGATTTGGATGCTGATGGATAAAGTCCCCATGAATCTGGCATGAGTGGCATTGCTTCGCATATTCGAGCAGTCCTGAATCATCGTGGGCCAATAGTAGCCCATCCGTTTAATTTTCAACTTCATCTTTGGGCCTACTTGGTGAGAACCGCAGAGTCCGTCGTGAACTCCCTAAACGACTCTTTTCACCTCTTTAGGTCCCAGACATCTCAACCACAAAGAATCAAATGACCTCTTGTACAGAGTATCGTTGACGAAGGAAAAAGACAGAGCTTGTTTCATAAGCTGATGTCTTGAGGACGCACTTCAGGTGTTCGACGGGACTTGAAGTAGTCTATAAAGACTTCTCTCCAATCCTCGACCTTTTCCTGGTCTTTTATTTGCATAGCCATTTGCTCAGTCACTCCCTTTTCTTCGGATGATTCCGGAGATATTTCTGCTGGGGCAAGTACCCGACGACTTTGTACCAAGATTCTTACGTCATCGAGGTTCTCGTCGGCCAATTCTTTAGCGAGCTTAGCTAGTGCATCTGCCTTGCTATTTTCCGCACGCGGTATGCTTTCCAGCATATAGGAGGGAATTTGAGTCAACAGTTGCTGTACTCTCTCGCTATATTTCACCAGTTTGGGTTTGCACGTTTGGTAGTCGCCATTTACTTGACTGACGATTAGTTGAGAATCTCCATATATAAGGAGGTTTTCAATTCCCATATCGATGGCGATCTCGAGGCCTGCTATCAAAGCTTCGTACTAAGCTTCATTGTTCGTCCTCGGCTCTGTCAAGGAGAAGGCGAAGCGCATTATCCCTCCTTGTGGGGTCACGAAGATGAGGCCTACCCCTGATTTGATTACAGGGGTGTTCTGTTTGCACTTCTTCATGGAGTACGCTCCATCAAAGTAGAGCTCCCATCGGGTATCACTATCGTCGATCGCATCAAACGCATGTTCGTCTGGCAGTTCGCCATTCAAAGGGGAATCGGCAGGTATCGGATGCTCGGCAAGGAAGTCGGCGATGGCCTGGCCTTTCACTGCCTTAAGAGGCTGATAAGTTATCGAAAACTCCATTAAGAGCAAGGCCCATTTAGCGAGTCTCCCTGTCAATATGGCCTTCGACATTAAATATTTAAGGGGGTCCATCTTCGAAATGAGACGGACTTCATGCGCCAGCGCATAGTGCCTGAGCTTTGTTATCGCGAAGATCAGTGCCAGGCAGTGCTTTTCGATGGGAGAGTAGTTGCTTTCTGCCCCCAGTAGAACTCGACTTAAGTAATAGAGAGCTCTTTCTTTCCCTTGGTCGTTCTCTTGTGCCCATAATGCACCTAAGGAACCTTCGAGGGTGGTTGTATAAAGAATGAGAGGCTTTCCCTTGACCGGAGCAACCAACACTGGTGGATTCTGCAAGTATTGCTTGATTTCGTCTAGTGCGCTCTGGCATTTGTAATCCCAAACGAAAGGGGTTCCCTTCTTCATCAGGTGACTGTAAGGGCGGCACTTGCTTGAAAGGTTGGCTATAAATCGCCGGATGTACGTGAGCTTCCCTTGGAGAGACCGCAATTGTTTGAGAGTCCTTGGCGGAGGCATTTCCATGATCGCCTTGATCTTTGACGGATCTATCTCGATACCTCGGTGTCGGACGATGAATCCTAGGAATTTGCCCGAGGAAACTCGGAATGCGCACTTGAGAGGGTTCATCTTCAGGTTGTATTGCCGAAGGCGTTGAAATACGGTCTTCAGATGCTCTAAATGCTCATCGTATGATTTTCTCTTAACCACGAGGTCGTCGATATAGCATTCGACGATTTCGTGTATAAGGTCATCGAAGATCTTTGTCATGGCCCTTTGATAGGTGGCACCGGCGTTCTTTAGACCGAAGGGAATAACCTTGTAGCAGAATATACCCAACGGGGTCCGGAAAGCGGTGTGCTTCTGGTCTTCGGGATGCATCTTTATCTGATTGTATCCTGATGAGCCGTCCATGAATGAGAAAACCTCGTGAGTGGACGTGTTATCTATCATCAGCTCGGTGACTGGTACTGGGAAGTCGTCCTTCGGGCAGGCTTTACTGAGATCCCGAAAGTCCACACATATGCGCACTGTCCCATTCTTCATCATCACTGGGACGATGTTGGCGATCCAATCAGGGTATTGAACCTCTTGGATGAAGCCGGAGTCGATTAGCTTTTTGACCTTGGCGTCAATGCTCATCTCAAGCTCAAGCCGCATTCTTCTCGGTGCTTGTTTGATTGGCTTAACGTCCGGGGATATGGCCAGTTTGTGAACAGCAATCTCTGGGTCTAATCCTGGCATTTCGGAATAGTTCCATGCGAAGCAGTCTCTATGCTGCATGAGCACGTCTTTTAGCGCAGCCACCTTTTCTTCAGAAAGCAGCTCGCTGATGAATGTCGGCCGCGGGTCGCTTGTCGTCCCCAGCTCAATTTTCTTGAGCTCATCTGCAGTGGTATGGATTCCATCTTCCAGCTCTTTCGGCGCCAGCGGGAATTCTGTAATCACCTCGTCATTATTGTTTTCGAAGCACCAGGGAAGGTCATCCATATCCTCGGGCTCTTCTTTTGATATCGTTATCATATGACAAGTACGAGTACGCTTCCAGGACCGATGTAGATCTGGGTCTATCCTCGCTGTATGCGCGGCTTTTGGTTCGTGCTTCTGTGGCGGACTTATCCTCCAGCTGCTGGATAGAGCAAACCTGCCTTGCTGATACTGGTTTTCGACCCAGTTCTTGAAGGTGAAGCAGTCTTCGAGAGGGCATCCTATTGCTCGGTGATAAGAGCAATAGCCCAGATGAGAGACCTCGTTAGCTTGCCCAGGGTGTTTGGACTCTGGAAGTGTAATCATTTGATATTTTAAAGCGAGATCAAGTATCTTCTTTGTCTTGTCTTGAGGGAAAGAATATGCACGACTCATCTTCTTCATGAGGGACAAATCCGGACCGCCCAATTCCCGATCACGTGACTTTTTGGTCCCGCTTTGTCATTGTCGAATGCCTTTTCCGCTCTTTGCTTTATTTCTGCCTCCGCGTCGGGCCTTTTGCACAACAGGTTGACAGGGGGGAGCATTTTTATCTTTCGCAGCCTGTTGAAGAAAGCGTTGCGTCCTGGCTTTCTCGTAGATGGCCATTTCGCGATTATGGTCGTCCCGAGCTTTTTGACCCGCTTTCCTGATAAGCTTGTCCATTCGTTCTTCAAATGACGGACTCGGCATTTTGATGGCAAGATCTAGTTTTGGTATGGGGTCGGCGTTTTCTGACAGGGCGTCCTCTTCTTCATCGAAGTTATACATGGCGTAGCTACCATGGACTCGTTCCCGTTTCCAGGATTTCACATATCCAAGCCTAAGCGTTTCCATTCTCCTATTGGGCAACTTGCGCTGAGTCCCAGGGAGATCCCAAATCCTGTTGTAGAACCGAGCTTGCCGAATAGTCTGTTTGAAAGGTACCCTTTGGCGCTTCAATAGCCTTTTTAGTCCGCTCGTGTAATACCTGGGCAAACGGATGGGTTGGAGCCTGTCAAGTGTAGAATCCGCGCCGTGCCAGATTTCTTTCTCCACTCTTGTTTCCGTGGATCAATAGAATAGGATCGCCTTTTCACCTTTTCGCCTGGGAGGGACGTAAAATGTCTGCAGGTCTTGCACATTGTAAGCTTCAAGTGTGTCAAGGTCTTTGTAGTGCTCTCGCGGAATCATGGTAATTTGCAAACTCTGATCATCACCAGAGAATGCTTGTATTGACGGCCGACTGGAGAACACAGCATTAACCTCATCTTCCGAGTCGCTTCCGAAGATCAATATGGGGGCGGACGGTCCCGGGTTGTTGCGTCGAGACGGCCCAGCGTAAACTATCTCTTCTTCTTCTTCGGTATCACCCCCGAAAACAGGAATGGTGGCGACAGCTTTGTTCTCCGGTTTGCGGCATCTCTCCGTGTCCTCGAAATCTGGCAAAAAGTATTTTGCATCTTCGTACTTGCGGACTTCGTTCATGGAGAATGGGTTCAGCTCACCTGTTACGGTATACTCGAGACCATCTTTGAAATACTTCATACACTGATGTTGCGTAGAAGGGATGATGTTGTACTCGTGTAACCAGGGATGACCGAGCAAAGCATTGTAGCAGGTCTTGGCGTCAATGACGTGAAACTTAATATCCGTGACGAGTAGCCTGAAACGTAATGTTAGTATCACAGATCCGAGAGTCCGTGATGACTGAGAATTGAAACCGGAGATGGTAATTTTATCACGAGCGAGGTGCTGAACGCTCATGCAGATTTCCTTCAACACCCGAACATTAAGGAGATTGACGGAGGATCCATTATCAACCAGGATTTTGCCTATCTTGATATCATGGCAGTATCCAGAGACATATAGGGGACGGTTGTGGTCGCACGTCCCAAGGAGAAGGTCTTCATCACCGAAAGTGACATCGGCTGTGTGCACTTCCTCCAGTTCATCCTTCATCCTTTCTTCGGCGAGGAAGGCTTGGAATTGCTTGGGCTCTTGTAGCACCTTGATTAATGAATCTCTCGCTTCTTTTGATAATAAGAGGGCATCGAGAATGCTGAGCTGAGAGGGTAGCTTCCTCAGGTGCGCTAAGATGTTGTAGTCCACCTTACTCTTCTTGGGCGGGTCCTTGGCAATCAGCTCTTTCATGACTTGGTCATCTAAAGCGATATCCTCAGCAACCTTTTCCTTTCCCTTATCTTTTCTAGTTGCGGGTCCGAGATTTTTTTCTGGAAGCGTGCGATTGCGCAGCTGAATGTTTTCGCAAGCCTTCGGTTCTTCCTCCTTCCCTAAGATAGATTCTTTAAAGAGAGGGCCAAGAGCCATTTCTTCGTCAGAGTCGCTCCCAAAGGTGAGAACCTGTGATCCTCCGGCGTTGACCGTGTGACAGTTACTGGTAGTTCTCTTGTGCTCCTCGGTCGTACTTCTCTGCTCCCAACTAGTTTTGCGTTTCAGCCGTTTAAAATGTTGCCGGTGAGCAACATATCCCTTCCACCATTTTTTAAAAGCGTCGCACTCCTCAGTGGGGTGCGAAATCTTTCGATGATATGAGCAGTAATTAGGATGCATTTCTGCTCCACCGAGAGTGTTTTCTTCCGAGGGTGGCAACTTCATCCCCATTGATATAGCTTTAGCAAACCTTTTCCTCGTCTTGAATCTGTTTTTATCCGCATCGGATGTCTTTTGATTTGGCGGGAGTGGCTCAACTCTTTCGTCTAGTCGCCGGCGTTTGGCTCCTTCTAATATGGCCATCTCACGCTCCCGATCGGCTTTACTTTTCAGATGAATCTCATTCAGAAAGGCGTCGATCATCTCGTCTAACGGCCACACAAGTTCCGGCTCAGGCTCTGTCACCAGTCTTTCTGTGCAGGGCGTTTCTTCATTGTCTAGTGATGAATGAGAGATCACATGGAAACTAGCTACGTAATCCTCAGATCCGTCTGATGAGTCTTCCCCATCATTTTCGTCCTCAAGGACGTGGCTGAGAAACTCTTGGAGCGTGATGGGGGTCCGCGCTTTCTAATTATATTCTTCCAGTGCGTCGATTTGTTTCTGCAAGTCCGTGCGCTTGTCACCAGGCTTCACGGGCTTTTTGGATCTCTTCTTCTTTTTCGCAGATTTCGACGGCTGGGTGTGAGCGCTTGGGCCCTCACCACCGATCTTTGGAATTAGGCGTGGCTTCAGCATCCCTTCGATGATCTGGGGTTCCAGCGGGTTCTCCCACCTGATCGCCGGGCATGTCTGGAGCTCATTCAGCATCCTTTTGGTTTTGGATGAAAGCACGACCTCCCATGGGGCTTCTTCAATAAAAGAACAAGTTGCCCCCGGTGTGTCCGTCTTCTTCGGAGTGTGCGGTTGTGGTGGGTTTACTTTCCACTTCTCAGACAGCGCAAACTTGCCTTGTATGTACTGATCTTCGATCCATCCTTTAAAGACGAAGCAATCCTCAATCGGATGGCTTACCGTTTGATGGTAAGGGCAGTAATTGGGGTTATTCACCTCGCTGGGTTGCGGCGGTCGCCTTGGATTCAGCAAGTTGATAAGTCTGTAGCGCACAGCCAGCTCGAATAGCCTCTTCGTCTTATCCCGTGGGAATGAGTAAGGGCGCTTCATTTTCTCATTATAATACCACCGTCTCTCTTCCAGTTGATCCGCTAGCTTTGGGGCACTGGGTTGCTGTTGAGCGTTCGCAACGAAGGCCGCCTTCCCTTTACCCTTATCGTTCCGAGGTTCCGGCTTCGGAGGGGACGGTCTATGACCCATCTGGTCCATTTGGGCCAGCTTGTCGATCAAAGCCTGGAACGTGGTCGGTTTGAAGAACATCATGAACTGTGAAATAGTTGCATGAGGGTCTAGGGTGCCCACAAACATGCCCACCGCTGGTGCTTCTTCGATGCGCTGCTCGCACTTCGACCACAGGTTCCGCCATCGGATTGCATATTGGACCCAAGTTTCACCCGGGTTCACTCTTGCATTAATCAAAGCTGTTATCGGGGTGCGTTCGCTGGCGCTTGCGAAACGCTGGGTAAACAACAACTCCATTTCAGCGAAAGTTTTGACGGAGTCATTCGGAAGTTCGGAATACCACTCAAATGCCATTTCCGATAAATTGCCGACGAATTGGCGAAGCAAGAGCTTATCGTCGCCGCCAGTGTTGCCGCAGAGAGCCCTGAACTGGGCCACATGTTGATGGGGGTTGCCTGTCCCCTTGTAGACATGGAATTTTGGGATCGTGTAGCCCGTCGGGTATTTGATCTGATCATACCAGCTCGGATATGGTCGCCCTGTTTTGACAACTTGGCCGGCTGCCTCAGTTGCCTGGTGGACTCATATTTGCTGAGCAATGTAGTCATCCAGGGCAGCTTTGGAAATTGTTTCCTCTTTGGCTGCTGAAAGAGTCGGAGGTGGATTTGACGTTTCTCCTCTGTCATCTTCAAGGACAATCGGAGGATCTTCAGCAGGAGGATCTTGCTGGATCATCATACCCACCATGTCCTGGAACAGAAGGGCCATTCGTTTTATATTGGCTGCTTGTTCCGCAGCATCTTTTTCCTTCTTTTCCAGTATTCTCCGAAGGAATTCGGCATCGGTTTCTTGCTCCCGGCGTTGATCCGAGGATGCTTCTGGGCTTTCTTTTAGCCCAGTGAGCTCGGCCATCGCAGTCATCATTTCTTGGAGCTTCTGCTGCTGCTCTTGAGCTTTAGTCACCGATCGCGTAAGCGGTCGATGACCTGTGGATATACGGCTATCCTCTTTCCCGGATGCCATGTAGACGGTATGCGCCACCATGCCCCCAGACTTAGGGCGTTTAGGCTTACTGTCTTTGACATTTGCTGCAGGCGTGGGGACTTTCCCCTGCTTTCTGCTCTTGGGGGCAGTTGACGTTGAGGGGGCCGTTGCAGCGGGCACCCAGGTAGTTGTCGTCCTTTACGGTTTGACAGGACGGTTCTTTTCTTCCTAAACTTTCACCCTCTTCTGCCGGTGAGAGTGATCTCGAATGATTACTGAGTCCTGAACTCTTCGCTAGACCTTGTAAATTTTGGAGGACAGCCGTTGAGGGGGCTGCTCTGGCTTTGTTTCTGTAACATTCTCCACGGGTGGAGGAGATCTTTTCAGTGCGGCAGTCGGAGAGTTCTTGCGTACCCTCCTTAGTGGTTCAAAGCTATTTCCAGTCGGAACAGTAGCATTGATTTCCACCGTTGGAGCTGGTGGGGTTAGCCCAGAGGGGGAGTTGCTCCCGGCCTTCCTTACTCGGCGCCAGTGGCGACGTTGAGCGTGTCGAGCTGTTGGGGCTGGTTCGGCGATGGGGATGGTTTTTTCTTGCCCCCTGTCTAGATGAGGCGCCGCTGGTGCCAGCCTCTTGAAGACTGATGTCTTTTGAGTAGCGGTATCCAATCTGTCAAAGACAGACCTTCGAGCAAGAACGAGAGATAGGATAGTCAGTCTTGTAAAGACCGACTCTTTGGCAGGAGAAGCCGCCTTGACGACTTCAGGAGCAGAGATGGCTATCTTCCTCGGGATGGCCACTTCAGGGGTCATGGGCTTCTTGGCAGGCCCATCGAAGTTCAGGCTCAGTCTGGTGAAGACCGAGGAGTTGGAATTGGACAACCCGTTGAGAGGGACCGTGGTAGTAGTGAGCCGATCGAAAACCGACTTCTTTTGCGCTTCCTTCAGCAGCGGGATATTAATGTTCGCTGGTAGGAGCAAGGTCCCAAAGAACAGACCAGTGGTAGCCTGAGTTACTTGTTCCACAGGCATAGTGAACAGGGAAGCAGCCTGCGGTCCATAGGCTACACCTCTAGGTGAGGCGGAGCGTCGGTTGCATCTGTAGTTGGAGCAGTCCGAGTAGTTGAACGCCATTGATCCTTTGTTTTCTGCACCAAGCAAAACGCCAAATCTTAGTACCTCGCAACCCAAGGGCAACCATTAGCCAACCGCGATTGGTTCGCGAACACGACACACGAAGTGTGGAGTGGAAAGAGGAAAAGGTCCCATCGGACGTGCCAGAATCTGTTCCCCTCCGAAGGACGGCGCGACAGGGATGTCTTGCATGAAATTCGGGGAAGATGCTAATTGGTGCTATCCATCCACCTCTCCGAAAATGCCAAGTTGATTTATGGCACCGTGTATCGAAGGTTTAAACGGATGCGTCCGATGTAGCAGACTTCGTCAGATTCCCCCTCACTCGAGGGGTTTTTGATTGTGGGGACGCTCTTCCCTGCAGGCGCAAGCCCCTGCAGTTAATTACGCTACCACATCGTGGTAACAATTTTCTCCTTCTCCAGATGGTCACTTCGTGTCGTGGGTATTTGTTTTGTGTTTGGTTGCCCGTGGATTGTATACGGAGACTAAGTTATGTTGTCGCCCGTAGGGCGTGGACTAGTCCAAATCCGTATCTTTCTTAGATTTGGGTTTGGGGGTTTGAGTTTAAGGATACGTTAGCCTCATTTGAGACTAAGATCGACTTAAACGTTAGTTAAGGATACATTAGTCTAGTTTTAGACTAAGATCAACTTAACGGGATCGTTTAGATCCAACAAGAGAGCAATTGGGGGGCCCTGTTGTTTAGTTTAATGACATTGCGGTCGATAAGTAGTTTAAGGACATTGCGGTCCAATGTTAGTTTTAAGACGTTGCGGTCAAGATTAAGGACATCATAGTCCGTGGATTTAAGGACTCCACAGTCCGGTGTTAGTTTTAAGACATCACGGTCAAGGTTAAGGACATTATAGTCCATGAGTTTAAGGACCCCACAGTCCGTTGTTAGTTTTAAGACATCCTGGTCAAGGTTAAGGACATCATAGTCCATGAGTTTAAGGACCCCACAGTCCGTGAAATGTATGGTTGTTGGGACCCGTCACCTCTTTGAAGACGTTGAGGAATTACAACGACAAATATCAAAAGAGTGAAGAGATGTACTCTTGAACCAAGGTAGATTAAGTGATCTGTAGCCCAATTTGGAACCAAGACCAATTAATTATATTATGAGCCCTTTGGCTCAGTTAAGTCTGAATTGAGGACTTATGGCCTTCTTGGGATAAGTCCAACTGAGTTTGACCCTTTATTGGACTATTTGACATTTGTCTAGTTTTAGCCCACATTATTTTCATCTTTGATTTCCTCAATTTTGAGATTCAATTGAAGGAGAGGCTTTGCCTCTGGAAAATTAGCCATATTGGCCAAAAATGGTGTTTAGACAATAGGGAGCAGGAGTGTTAAACACTAGAAATAAAGTTTTTAGATTAGTGTTAAACACTAGAGAATAATAGTGTTAAACACTGGAAAGTAAGATTCTCAAATTAGTGTTAAACACTAAAAGATGATCAGTGTTAAACACTGGGAATAGGATTCTCGAATTAGTGTTAAACACTAGCAGATAATCAGTGTTAAACACTAGAAATAAGACTCTCAAATTAGTGTTAAACACTAAAAGATGATCAGTGTTAAACACTGGGAATGAAGCTCTTGAATTAGTGTTTAAAATACTAAAAGGAAGAATCACGTGGGGACATGTGAGGGCGTCCAAAGGTGGGACCAGATCTCCTTTTCTTCTTTCTACAAGTAAGAGTTAACACTTTTTATATCTTCTTTGGAGCATCACGCGCTGACACATGAGGAGGATTAGTGCGCTGATTGTTAGAGCACCAGCCAAGGGGTCACGTGGGAACACGTGAGAGCGCCCAAGACTTTTAATTCTTTTCTTTTCTATCTGTGTTCCGGCAGTCACGTGGAGCACGTGAGGCATTGCCTCTGAGCTTTTTCCTCCTTATTTCTGTGGGTCTTTACAGAAGTCACGTAGGGCACGTGAGGTGTTGCCTCTGAGTTCTTTCCTTTTCATTTGTGGGGTTCTTTTTAGAGGTCACGTAGGAACACGTGACCCGGGTTCTTTGCCTGTTTGAAGATCTGTTTATCCTTTTTAAGAATTAAATTCTTCATAGGGTTAAACCCTAGCAATAACTTTAGAGGAATTAAATTCCTATTTTCTTTTGAAGAATTATATATAGAATTAAACTCTCATACATGTAAGGAATCAAGTTCTGTCATAGGGTAAAACCCTAATTTTATTTTAAGGGGAATTAAATTCCTGTGAGCTTGAGAGAATCAAATTCTCAATTAGGGTTAAACCCTAGTTCTGTCCATCTTGAAAGAATTAAATTCCTATAATTTTTGGAGAATTGAATTCTTACATAGGGTTAAACCCTAATTTTATCTTGGAGGAATTAAATTCCTATACTCTGTGAGAATTAAATTCTCAAAACTCAATTCCTCCTCTATCTTTTAGATCTGCATGGCAGGATCTCGACCCGAAGAGAATTAAATTCTCAACCTATGGGAAGATGTGCACTTTACAGATCTTCCACCAGAGAAAGAACTAAGTTCTTTTTTTTTATAGAAGAGGTAAACTCTTAGATTGAGAATTAAATTTTCTTTTTGAAGCTTTGATCCCCTTTCTTTTCTTACCTAGGGTTTTTCTTTGTTGAGAATTAAATTCTCTTTTCTTTTCTCTCTGAATTTTCAAGATTCCAAAGCTCTATCTCTCCAAAACTCTATCTCTCTCTCCCTTCTTTTGGCTCCTATTTATAGGAGAAGGAAATGAATCAATCTGTTTGGTAAATTTTTCATTGAAAGATTTAATTTATTTTCATCATTAATTTGGGCCTTTAGATTATTAGGTGAATTTTATTCACCGTTGGATTTTAAATCCAAAGATATTCTTTTTGTTAGTTCGGTGAGATTTAGGGGAAATCTTTCCTTGTCCAAGATTTTTCCATAAATTGGTGATATTTAATCACCCTGGGATTCTTAATCCAGCGGTTCTCTATAATTCTTCTCCATTTTGGAAAGATTTAAATGATCTTTTTTAGAATTTAATTCTGTTGAATAGTAAGGCTTTTAAAGCCGGTCACGTGTGAGCACGTGACCCCCTGAATGGACTCCTCTTCTGCGCTCTGTTCTTTGCCGCTTCTTTAACCATCACGTGCCAACACGTGACCATTGGTCACGTGTGAGCACGTGATGCCTCTTCTGAAGCTTTTTCCTGATTTTTAATCAGGGAACAATGATGAAGTAGGAATTTTTCTCACATTAGAAATCATTTTCTCACTCAAAATCATCACTTTTGAAAAAGCTAAAAAACTTTTGTCAAGAAGAAGAAGAACAAGTTGTGATGAAAATGAATTATGTGTGAGGTTAGAAATGCAACCAAGGGTTAAGCATATCATGCTTAACCCTTTTAGAGAGTTAACCATGATCTAGGGTAAAAGGTTAGGTCAAAAAATATTTTAAGCTAGACAAAGAAAATAGACAAAGTCAAAGATGCTTACAAGCTTCTACAAGTTTTCAACAAATATCAACCATGATAATTATCCATAATTTTTGAATTACTTAATGATAAAATTTAAACCCTAATCTTAACCCTAGCATGGTTTAACCCTCATTAACCCTAGTTGCATTTGTAACTTAGCATGATACATTTAACATATATTACATATACATCAATGTATCCAAAGTGAGAAAAGAAATCTTAAGTTAGCTAATATTAGTTAATGTAATGTAATATATCAAATATATAATTATACATTAAATTATTAAATCAACACTTGATTTAATAATCCGGCTATATCACATATAACCGACTAATATCATAATGTAACATCTTATCGAATCAACACTTGATCCGATAACCCGGCTATATCACATATAACCTTTCATGTCACACATCGTGAGAATAGAATGCGGTATCACATATCGCATTAATCTCGGTCCCGCACATATCACATATGTGCTCCTACCCCGTTTCGCTTGAGCCAGGAAACCCCTGTGTAGGACTCTAAAGACTCGTCAATATGCCGGCAGCAGGTGATGATCATATCAAACACCCACAAACCGCAAGCGGTCTGCTAAACGTAACGGCTACCCGGGTATTGAACGATCAGAAGATCAACAAGTAAGCCTGCTCACACTCCTGCGAATCCAATCAGTTACACTACCGTACAGTCTGGTCTCTTCATCTGATATGTCGCATATCTCATCTATGGGTGGTAAACGTCAGACCCCAGTAACTCGATAAGTCGTGTCGATATGAGGCTCATAACGGGTCGAGAAACTACTGATAACACTTACCAGTATATCTCTGTAGCAGCCTTGGCCAAGGACTTCCTGTTATAGCCAATCGAGCACAGCGCAACATCAACCCCCAATACCGGGAGAGACGAAACCCCTCCTATCGCTCATTGCCTCCATGTGATTCGGGACTGTACCCAAAAGCCACCATTTTGCACGTTTTCTTGAACGTGGCAAGGTGGAAATTAAAGCACAGTGGGAATCACACAAGACTCTATGACGATCTCGGGTCTACAGGCTAACCTGTACCAGTGTCACCAGAGAACTGTCATCTGACGTGAGGTATTATACCATCTGGGAGTTCTCGTCGAGTCCGTCCAATGTACCCTGTCTCCACTGAGCACCCGTATACTGTCTCTGATGTCAAACACCAATGGATATGGGATCATCCATCGCCCATCTACATGGGTCGAGAAGCTATATGCTAGTCTACTCTGGTATATCGATGCCCTGTCTTGATACACCCACGACTAGGGACATTTGAAGGATGTACTTGACGACTACCATGTCCCCACTAGTATGATCTGAATCATAATTCTGGTAGTCAAGTACTCATCCTAAGGGCTTTATCAACATGTAACATAGAGACAATCAGCGTACATGTTAAGATAAAGAGCAACCAGATAGTATACTATCATGTCGAGCAAGAAAGTCCTCCATATATATGTCCAAGAATCCACTACAATATACATCGTATATACAGTAATGGCCTCTAGGGCATACATATAACTAACAGAAGCCAGACGTTTGCTGAAGGAGCCACAGACGTCTGGCAATCAAATTTCTGAAATATCAGATTAGACGAATACGTTTGCCAAACTATCGTCAGACGTCTTCCCTTCATAAACTTGGCTGATGCGGTTTTCAATCATAATAATCTTTTCATACTCTTGTGATATTATTGTTTAGAAAAGATTTTATTTTTATTCTATTTTTTATCATGTAAAGTGTAATATAAAAGCACAATTGATATTCAATACAAACAACTAAGTTCAAAACTCTAAACTCCATTTTCTTCAAGATTCTCATATGGTACTAGAGCCTTACGATTAAAAACTCAATTTTTGATCCATGGCTTCCTCTCAAAACTCAAAACTCGCCATCACCAAATTCTCTTTTCCAACAAAACATTTCCACACAAATATCACCATGTGAAGATCTCAAATCCAATCGGCCCTAATCGGTCACGACAATCTTGGTCACATCAGTGGATCCAAATCCCATCATACAAGGACTATCACCGACGTCAATGGAAATACCAAGCGTATTGAAAATCCAGACTACCATCAATGGTACCATCAAGATCAACTCATCCTCGGCAGCTGTGTCGAGACGATCCAGCTCCATATCTCTTCTGTTTCCTCATCCAATGAAGCATGGGATCGACTTGTTACTCTCCTTATGAACAAATCTTGTTCATGACTTATGTCGCTCAAAGAACGCCTCATCAATAATCAACGCGGCTCGAGCTCAATAAGTGAGTACATATAAGAGATACGATCTATCTCCGACGATCTCGCTTTCGCCGACCACTCTCTTCCTGAAGATAACCTTGTTCTCCATATCCTTGCTGGCCTTGGATATGAATTCAAAGAAGTCACAGCTACTATGTGAGTCCGTGATAACTCCATCACCTTCGACTAGATCTATGACAAGCTCATAGACTATGAACACCATCTGAAGAAGGAATATACGGGTGCGTCTCTCTCTCTCTCTTAAGCGGCAACTATGCCAACCAACTCAATCGCTCGTCCTCTCGCCCTCCGCAACAACATGGAAGCATCTCCTACAATCTCAACACCAACAACAGCAACTTTGCTCGCAACAACAATAACAACCAGTGCTCCGGCGCATACAACAACAACTCGTCCCGCTCCAACTCCAACTGCAACTTCTGCAAGCGTCCCAGTCACAACACAAAGATTGTCGTCTCCTCGCTCGCTTTTTTCGAGAGAACGCAGTGCAAACCAATTCACCGCAACACCCGGCACAGACACTCCCTCAACTTGTAGCAAATAACACAAATACAAACCAGTCCGCTCGATCCTCTTGGATATTGGACATTAGTGCTTCTCATTACGTTACGTTCGATGTTGGGACTCTCCTCTAACTTTGCCGATGAACGTAACGTAATGGAGAGTCCCAACATCGGATATAATGTGATGAGAAGCACCGATGTCTAATATCCATGATAAGGGAGTGGGCCGGTTGGTATTTATGTTGTTTGCTACAGGTTGAGAGAGCGTCTGCGTCGGGTGTTGCGGTGAATTGGTTTAAACCGTGTTCTCACGAAGAAAGCGAGCGAGTTGAAGACAATTTTTGGTGTTGTGACCGGGACGCTTGCAGAAGTTGCAATAGGAGTTGGAACGAGATGAGTTGTTGCTGCGTGCATCGGAGTACTGGTTTTTATTGTTGTTGCGAACGAAATTACTATTGTTGGTGTTGCGATTGTAGGAGATGATTCCACGTTATTGTAGAGGGCGATAGGAGGAGCGATTATGTTGGTCGGCATAGTTACCGCTTGCGAGAGAGAGACAATCATTTGTCTTCCTTCTTCAGATGGTGTTCGTAGTCTATGAGTTTATCATATTGCACGTCGAAGGTGATGGAGTTGTCACGGACTCGGATAGCAGCTGTGAATTCTTTGAATTCATGTCCGAGACCAGCGAGAATACGGAGAATAAGGTCATCTTCAGGAAGAGGGTAGTTGGCGAGAGCGGGATCGTCGGAGATAGATCGCATCTCTTGTAGGTACTCACTTATTTGATTATTGATGAGTCATTTCTTGAGCGATATAACTCATGAACGAGATTTGTACGCAAGAAGAGTAACAAGTCGATCCTATACTTTCTTGGATTAGAAAACAGAGGAAATATAGGGCTGGATCGCTCGACACAGCTGCCGAGAATAGTGCTGAAAATGCGTTGATCTTAACGGTACCATTGATGGTAGTCTGGATTTTCAACACGCTTGGTGTTGTCGTTGACATCAGTGATAGTCATCGTATGAGGGGATTTGGATTCGTCGTGACCAATTAGGGTTGATTGGATTTGGGATCTCCATACAGTGAAATTTGTGTGGAAAAGTTTTGTTGGAAATAGGAATTTGATGATGATGATAATTGAGTTTTAAGAGGTGGCCATGGATCAGAAATTGAGCTTTTAATCGTAAGGGTATGATACCATATGAAAATATTGAAGAAGATGGAGTTTAGGGTTTTGAACTTGGTTGCTTGTATTGAATATCAATTGTGTTTTTATATTACACTTTACATGATAAAGAATAGAATAAAAATAAAATCTTTCCTAAACAATAATATCACAAGATTATGGAAAGATTTTTATGCAGCCACGTTTATGAAGGGCAGACGTCTAATGAGTAGTTTGGTGGACGTCTGCGTCTAATCTGATATTTCTGGAATTTGATTGCCAGACGTCTGTGACTCTTTTAACAGACGTCTGGCTTCCCTCTGTATTTTTGGCAGACGTTTGAACGAGATTCTTCATACGTAGAGTATTATGTCAAATTTGAATTAAGAGGCAATATGTCAAATATATATAAATCTAATATGATGGAGATTTATTTAGTCTTTCAAATTTAATCGCAAGTGCACAATTAATTCATTGTAGTACTTGCGGATCGAACCACAGGGAGGCATGTGAACTTCTATTAATTTATTACGAATTAAAGTAAAAGATATGATTTTAATTAAATAAATTAAAAGAAAATAAGAAAAGAAATTAAATTGCAAGTTTTAAAAGAAAAGATTCAAATATTAAGAAAGGCCTAGGGTTTTGAATTACCTTACTAATCATGGTGTTTTATATGATATATATTATTTTCTAATATTCATATTTAAATTTATAACTATCAATCACATAAAAAAATAGAGCAAAATTTTATCTTAATGAAATATCAATCATTTAAAGAAAGCATAAATCATACAATTGTAGCAATACCCTATCAATCAAATAAAATCATATAGCAATAAATTTAAATATTAAATTCTAATTAACCTACTAATAGTTAGATCTTACCATTCTATTAAATAAACATAAAGATTGTCAATCTATGGTTTATCTTATTTTATCGGTATAGTCTAATCTACCCTAATTTAATTAGGTTGAACAACTATAATAAAAACTTCATCTTTACCTTCTCTAGTTAATTCTCAAGGTCGTCAATCTATTATAAAAATAACTAGTTTATTGGTGATACTATCTTTCCCTAAACAAATCTTATAGTCGATAATCATGCAGCGATTTATTTAGTTTATTAGCATTGCATAAAAGACTTAATTTTTATCATAGAAACTTATCATGAAAGCACATATAAAAAAGAATAGATCGATGAATTCATACACTAATCTTCGCAAGTATAATTTAAAAATCCTTGAGAATAATTTAGCTACTCATAATAGAAGAAAGCATAACCCAAAATAATGCCTCTTCTACAATCTACTATGCGTCAAGAACCGTGATAATAATACGTGCTTTTACCTAATCATGATATTGCACATCTACTTATCATGAGTACAAATTTAATTGCGAATCTCAGAATATGTACTAAAAATCAATTCTTTTTTTATTAAACCGCAGGCAAAAAGATTGCCCCCCTGTTTCATTAAAAGATAAATTATCGAAACTACAGCAGATACAGAAAAAGAAAGAAAATACAACTCAGTCATTATTAAAGATGGAAAAGTTCATGATTGATTCTAGCTCATTCGACTGCTTCATTAAGCAATATCTATTACCTTATGTATTCGGACAAATTTGAATTATGTATTTTTCCTTTTCTATGTTTGTTTTTCTAGATGCTATATCTCTATAAATAGAGTATTATAATACTAACAAAATTAAGAGGTTATTATTATTTTATAGTCACACACAATTGACAAGCATAAAGTAAAATGTCCTCCATAACGAAGAAGCCCGGATATGTCTAACCCTATGACTAAGCATGACGGTCAGCATCCTCGGGAGCCGCCGACAGATGTTGCTGCCTATCGGTACCGTGATAAGGTGTGTGTCCTCTCTCTTTCGTCTTGCTGACTCAACCTGGCCTTCTTTCTTACTCTTGAAACCGCTGCACCTATCCAGATCAAGATAGTGGATTCAATTACACATAATGACCCGAGTATAAATTTGGAACCAAAATTCTGTAAAACTCGATTTGGGCCCATAATACATGGGCCACACATGGATGAACATGGGCCTTTAATACAGTGGGACTCCATCCAAAAGACTCAAAGCCTTATGGAAGTTCATCCCTACTTATATCTTATACCCATATGAATCTTATAGTTTTTCCAATGTGGGACTAAATATTAACCACATTCTCAACATGTTAGAATATAAAATATATTCTCTCAATTCTCATCACAATTTCGGAGTTTTAGTGCAGTGGAAAGGACTTTTCACATAGTATCAGAGCAATTCAGGTTTGATTCCCACCGGGCGCGTATTAAATGCGGATTTATTTAAATTAAAATACCGATGCGCAAAAGCCCAGATTTCGGCCCAAAGTGTCTTCGACCTATGGGGGTGTTCACCGCCGGAAGACGGACCGGGATGTTGGGACGTTTAGCCTGAATTCTAGGGACATATGCTATTTGGATTTATCCGTCCACCTCTCCGAAGATACCAAGTTGATTTATGACACCGTATATCGGAGGTTTGGACGGATGCAGCCGTTGTAGCAGACTTTATCAGATTCCCCCTAATTTTATGAGGGGTTTTTAATTATGGGGACGCTCTTCCCTACAGGCGCAAGCCCTTACAGTTAATTACGTTACCGTATTATTATAACCACTTTCTCCCGCTCCGGAAGTTCACTTCGTATCGTGTGTGTTTTTGTTTGTTTTGGTTGCCCGTGGATTGTATACGGAGACTAGTTTATGTTGTCGCCCGTAGGGTGCGGATTAGTCCAAATCCGTATATTTTAGATTTGGGCTTGAGTTGATATAAGGATCATTAATTTGATTTGAGATTAAGATCGACTTAAAACATATGAGTATTTGGGCTCAATTATTTTAGTTTAAAGACCCCACGGTCCATTATCGCCGTATTTGTGGGCGAATATTAGTTTAAGGATATTTCGGTCCATAATCATCGTATTTAGGGCCGAATGTTAGTTTAAAGATATTTCGGTCCAACATTCCCATTTTGGGGATGAATATTAGTTTAAGGACATTTCGGTCCATAATCGCCGTATTTGGGGGCGAATGTTAGTTTAAGAACATTTCAGTCTAACATTCCCATTTTGGGGACGAATATTAGTTTAAGGACATTTCAGACCATTATCACCGTGTTTGGGGCGAAGTTCTGAGGTGTGCACGTCAATTTGGAAGTGCATCAATGTATGACGAAAATAGTTGTTGGTTGTTGGGATCCGCCACCTCTCTGAAAACGTTGAAGAATTACAACGGCATATATCAGAAGTGTAGAAGGATGTACCCTTGAATCAGATCCCGTATTTGAGGGAAAGAGGTTGTGATGGACCTACGAATCGTTAGTCATATTTGAGACAAGATTATCGTAGGAGATATAAGATGGATATCATTTTTGATATCATCAAGGAGAGATCATTAGTCATGTTTGAGACTAAGATCAGTTTAATAATGTTTTTTTAAGGATCATTTTTACTTAAGATCCATCAAAAGTGCATTTGGGCACAGTTGCAAAGAACTTCAGAGGCTTAGCCAATTTAGGGTTAGTGTGCCTATTCTTATTCAAAAAGTGCTAAGTATTCATTTGAGCTCTGTCTGTTCATGTAACAACTCCAAGTTCAGTGTACCTAAAATTCATTTAAAGTTAATGTATAATTGGGGTATTTACAATTCCTGTGAAACCTATAAGTATTTGTTTTGATTTAGAACAGCAAGAAAGAGCTTGTAGCTCACTGGTAAGGCCTTGCACTGCTGAGACAAAGCACCAGAGTTCAAATCCCATCAGCCACATTATCTTTTTGTTTTAATTTCTTTTAATCATTTTAGAAGCCCAAGAGTCTACACGTGCAACACCCGTAATAGGGTATGTTACAGAATAATCAAACATATTAAATAGGCTAGTTGAAGCGTCAGGGACACATGGCCCCAATCCGAGCCCCCACCTCCATGATCCGACCGGCGAGATTTCATCTCGGGCCGGCGCCGCCGGATTGCCTTGGTCCAAACCCTAATTTTTTCTTTTGCCCTAGACCCTTGGACTCCCCCCATAACTCCAGTATTATTTGTTTACTCCGCACATTTACAGAGAATATTAAAACCCTTCAAATTCCATTTTAATGAAAAAATTTAATGTATTATTCATTCCTCCTAAACCCTAAATTGCCCTATAAATACCACCCTCATTTCACCCTTCCTCACTCACAATTCCCTGCCAAAAATCTCAAGAAATTTCCAAGTTCCTATAGTGTGCAAGCGGAGTTAACAAAGGGCGAAACTCCGACGAAGTTTCAGCATTGATTTAATACCAGGAGAACAATCGGTAATCAAAGCACCGTATCGACTAAGTCCGGAAGGTTTAAAGGAGGTCCGAACTCAGTTGGATGAATTATTGGCGAAATAATGGATTCGTCCCAGCACTTCAAGTTGGGGATCTCCAGTTCAACTTGTGAAGATGAAAGAAGGTTCATACAGAATGTGCATCGATTATAGAGCCTTGAACGAAGTAACGATAAAGAACAAGTATCCACTTCCGTGCATCGATGATTTATTCGATCAGCTAAGTGGATCTTGTGTTTTTTCCAAGTTAGATCTTCGTTCGGGTTATCATCAGGTGAAGGTTAAGGAATTTGATATCCATAAAACGACATTCAGAACTCACTATAGTCATTACGAATTTCTAGTGATGCCATTTGGAGTGACCAACGCACCAGCAATATTCATGAACCGGATGAATCAAGTTTTCCGAGAGTACTTAAGACAGATTTATTGTCATCTTCATCGACGACATCCTGGTGTATTCAAAGAGTCGGAAGGAACACGTCGAACACTTGAGAATTGTCCTGGAAACCCTACGAAAGCATCAACTCTATGCCAAGTATAGCAAATGCGAATTTTGGCTAAATCAAGTTGGTTTTCTCGAACATATTGTATCGGGCGAAGAAATCTCTGTGGATCCAGCGAAAGTTTCAGCAGTAAGCGAATGGCCGACACCGAATTTAGTGAAGGACATTCGAAGTTTCTTGGGTCTAGCTGGATATTACTGAAGGTTCATTGAAGGATTTTTGAAGATAGCAACACCCATGACCAAGCTCACACGTAAAGATGAAGAATTCGTGTGGTCAGAAATATGCGAACAAGCTTTCGTAGAACTCAAGACAAGATTGACATCAGCGCCTATTCTCGTTATACCGGACCAATCTGGAGGTTTTGAAATGCATTGCGATACATCCGGTAAGAGATTAGGATGTGTTCTACATTAGCACGGTAAGGTTGTAGCTTATGCTTCAAGACAGCTAAAGATTCATGAGCGCAATTACCTGACGCATGACTTGGAATTGGCGGCCGTAATCTTTGCTCTTAAGATTTGGCGTCATTATCTTCTTGGTGAACGAGTGAACATATGCACAAATCACAAGAGTCTAAAATATGTGTTTACTCATAATACGCTTAATATGCGGTAGAGATGATGGTTAGAACTCATGGCGGACTTCGACATCAACCTGTAATATCACCCCGGGAAGGTGAATGTGGTATCTGATGCCCTTAGTCGTCAACCATTAGCAATGATCTCACCGCTCAGTGGAAGCTTCAACAAGACTTGCATCAGATGGAGATTGAGGTGATCATGCCAGGTAATGCTTCAAGTTTGATGAACTTACAAGTTCAATCTACCATTGTCAATCAGATCAAAGCAGCTCAAACAAGTGATGCTAAGTTGCAAAAGATCAGAGAACAAGTAGAGAATGGACTCAGAACAGACTTCATCATTCATGAAGACGGATCTTTGAGATACGGCAGCAGAATGTGTGTACCAAAAGGTTCTGTTCGGGAAGAGATAATGAAAGAAGCCCACAGCTCTCCCTACTCAGTACATCCTGGAGGTACAAAGATGTACAAGGATCTGCGTCAAAACTACTGGTGGCATGGAATGAAGAGTGAAGTAGCCAAAAGCGTCGCTAAATGCTTGGTGTTTCAGTAAGTAAAGGCTGAACATTATAGGACAGCTGGACTACTTCAACCGTTACCTATCCCAGAATGGAAGTGGCAACACATCACGATGGATTTTGTGACTGTACTTCCTCGCATCACAAAGGGTAACGATGCAGTATAGGTTATTGTGGATCGACTCATAAAGTCGGCTTACTTCATCTCATTTCGAGTTGGTCAATCTACTGAGACATTAGCAAAGAAGTATATGGAGGTAAGAATCTAAATAAGATTTAACCTCCTCATAAATATACTATCTCTGATACTCATGAACTCATACAGGAAATCATGAGACTTCATAGAGTACCGGTTTGTATTGTCTTCGATCGTGACACCAGATTCCAATCGCAATTTTGGAAGAGTCTACAAGCGAGCTTGGGAACAAGTCTGAACTTCAGCACAGCTTATCATCCATAAACTGATGGTCAGTCTGAGCGAACTATTCAGATCTTAGAGGATATGCTAAGAGCATGTATGCTAGACTTCGGAGGATCGTGGGAAGATCACCTACATCTTGTGGAGTTTTCATACAACAACAGCTACCAAGAAAGCATCGGAATGGCATCTTTTACTGCACTATATGGAAGGAAGTGTCGATCGCCATTAACTTGGGACGACATCGAAGATAGAGAGCTCCTAGGACCTGAGATGATAGTAGAAACTGTCGACGTAGTTCGTACTATCAGGGAAAGAATGCGCATAGCCCAAGATCGACAGAAGCACTGGGCTGATGCAAAGCGCTGTCATTTGGAGTTCCAGCCGGGAGATCACGTATTTCTAAAGATATCTCCGAACCGCGGAGTGATTCGTTTTGGAAGACGGGGTAAGCTAAGCCCAAGGTACCTTAGACCGTTCGACATACTCGAACGAGTCGGTGAAGTGGCTTATCGCTTGGCACTTCCACCTTCATTAGAAGGAGTGCACAATGTTTTCCACATATCCCAACTCAGAAGGTATGTGAGTGACCCCAGCCATGTACTTGATCACTCCGAACTCACTATACAACCAGACTTATCTTGTGAGCAGCAACCTGTTGAGATCCTGGATAGAAAGGTGAAGTCACTTCGGAATAAAGAAGTCAACTTGGTTCGAGTGATGTGGAGAAACACACCAGGAGAATCAACACGGGAAAGGGAGGATGAGATGCGTGTAAGATATCCTCACTTATTTGTAAACTAGTCCTTAAAATAAATTATAAATTTCGAGGACGGAATTTTTGTAAGGAGGGTGGACCGTAACAACTCCAATTTCAGTGTACATAAAATTCATTTAAAGTTAATATACAATTGGGGTATTTACAATTTCTGTGAAAGCTATAAGTATTTGTTTTGATTTAAAACAGCAAGAAAGAGCTTGTAGCTCACTGGTAAGGCCTGCACTGCTGAGACAAAGCACCAGAGTTCAAATCCCATCAGCCTCATTATCCTTTTGTTTTCATTTCTTTTAATCTTTTTAGAAGCCCAAGAGTCTACACGTGCAACACCCGTAATAGGGTAAGTTAAAGAATAATCAAACATGTTAAATAGGCTAGTTGAAGCGTCAGAGACACGTGGCCCCAATCCGAGCCCCCACCTCCATGATCCGACCGGCGAGATTTCATATCGGACCGGCACTGCCGGTTTGCCTTGGTCCAAACCCTAATTTTTTCTTTTTCCCTAGACCCTTGGACTCCCCCCATAACTCTAGTATTATTTGTTTACTCTACACATTTACAGAGAATATTAAAACCCTTCAAATTCTATTTTAATGCATTATTCATTCCCCCTAAACCCTAGATTGCCCTATAAATACCAACCTCATTTCACCCCTCCTCACTCATAATTCCCTGCCAAAACTCTCAAGAAATTTCTATGTTCCTATAGTGTGTAAGCGGAGTTAACGAAGGGCGAAACTCCGACGAAGTTCCGGCAATGACCCAAGGAGTTTCCGGCAACGAAACGATGCACCGATACTTCCCCACTCTTCCTCTTTCTCCCCTCTACCTTATAAGCCTATAATTCCCAATTCCCTCTCTCATCTTATTCTTTAAGAAGTTCCAATTCTAAAACCCGACGGAAGCGGAGTTAGCCCGACTTCCGATTCGTTTTTTTTAAAAACTACAATTTTCTTTAACAAGATAAAACCATATTCTCACATATTGATTTATAAACATTAACAAACTCAATAAAACAAGTTTCACATCAAAATAATTATTTTTGTGACATTTTTCGCATTTTTACATAAAAATACCACAAATTATTCATTTCGACATTATAACTTTTATTCCTTACTATACCTTTAGATAGTTCACAAGATAATGACCTATCTCATCACAACACACATCTCTATCATAGCACGGTTGATTTTGGGATAATAGAATACGGAAAATATGACTTTACAAATAAATACCCTAACTTATAAAACTGTTTTCCTTAAAAAGATGTATTAACAATTTCCATGTAATTGCGCCTCTACAACCCATTTTTAGGGGACCCGTTCGGGATGGTACGGATTATCGCACATTCTCGGGCTTAGTAGAGCGAGATGCAGACCTCCGCAAGGAGCATTTGATCTTGATGGAATTTTTATATATTTTTCTTTAGAAAATTAGATTTCTACAAGAAAATAAATAAATTATTTTAATTAAATATCTCTATATTTATTATCAAAATATCTATTTTGATTATATAAATATTCCAAGTTTTCTAAATCAAAGGAATCTCTATTACATGAAAATACCATCCAAATACAACACAAGTACAACATTTCACGAAAATACCACATATTATGAAACTAGGTTCTGTTTACTAGAAATTGCACAATTGTAAAATACACATCTATGAAAGCTCTAAAGACGATAATTAAATACTTGAGGTGTATTTTGAAACTATACCAAAACTATTTTACATAAACCCCCTCAAGTTATACTAAATTACAGTATGGACCCTAGTAAACATATGTTTAAGCGGGACCAGTCTCTTGAGTCTCAGGGAGCCGGAGATATGGGCGCTTGCCTATTTAAGGTAGATAACTTAACAAACGGTGTTATCAGCACGGTAATTGTCTTGGAAAGATACAAATCCTACCGTTCATATGCAGCAGTTACCGATAACACCAAAACAATCAGGATTTCAAGTTCTTTTAAAAGTGTCTGACTCAGACTGAGTCTTAATCTAATCAATCTGACTTGAATGTGATTCATGTACAAACTACAATACAACACGATTCAATATGAATCCATCTATTCAATCTATATCAATCTGTATTGACCGAACCGAACCATGGATATATTCCATTTACATGTTCTTCCATTATATCCGTTCTATTACTGATATCATGGTTTCAGCTTGTCATCCATTTATACAATTTACAATACAAAACAATACAAACAATACAATCAAGACATCGCGGGGTTTATAAGGGGTAGATTGGTACGGAAGGTGTTAGAAGTGGCACGAGACTGCAACCATAAGACACCTAACATGAATCTCCATTGCCGTTGTACCGTGGCTTAACGTTTCCTTGTACTCCGTATACCTTAGTCTCCGGGATAGTGAGAATACTATCGTATACAGTGGCCTCTTCTATACCAAGCTACAAACAACAGCGTTAACAATATAGTACAACTTTTAAAGTTACTATCTCTTTCTGTCTATTCTTACTTTTGGGACTTATCGAGTGATTGTTCGCTGACGACATTCCTTTCTTCTTTCTTTGGGATGTTGTCAAGTGTTTCGGACTCACTGGAGATCGAACCCAGCAGCGAAGATTTGGATCAGTTTACTGAAGACCCGGAGTTTTAGATTCACTTGTACATTACATTTCATTTTCATTTCTATTATGCCATTGTTTAGGCATTAGTTTCATTCCATGTATTTTCATTTCAGTTGTATTGTAAAAAGAATGTTTAATAAATAAAGTTGCTGTTTATTTACATCGTGTCTCTTGGGTATATTTCATTTTATGTTGCTTAGATACGCTTAGCGTGTTTAATTCTGAGTAAATACGTAGCGGCCTTATCGCGTCCTCTGTCCGTATACTGGAAAGCGGGACGTGACAGTTCATCCCTTTTCTTTTTATGAAAAAGTGCTAAGCACTTATTTGACGTTCTGACACTCATATGAGTGTCATGTGAAACATTTGAGTATGGACGCCGCCCAATGAGCGCTGAGCACTCTGCCACTTTGGCTGTTTATGAAGTGCTGGGCATTTTATGTGGTACCCGCGTGACGAGCACGTGAGGCGCTAGGGCGCTGCCTAATTAGTGCTAAGCACTTAGCCATTTTGGCTGCATGCGAAGTGCTAAGTACTTTTATGTGGCGCCCGTGTAAGGAGCACGTGAGGCGCTTGGAGCTGTTAAAGGGAGGCACCCATGTGGGAAGCACGTAAGGCGTTAGTTTCTTTTATCTGGAGATTTAATCTCTGTTGATGGTATTTTGACCAATAACGATCACCAAGATTACTATTTTGAGGATCCGGGATCATTTTCTTTTTAAGAACTAAGTTCTTGATTCGAAAGAACTGAGTTCCTGGAGTATTATGGACTGCATATTCTTTCTCTTTTAAATTTGTCATTCCCTAAATCTTTGATTCTCAAGAACAGGATCTTCCCGATGAGAATTAAATTCTCAACTTGTGGGAGATTTGTCTTGTGGATCTCAGATGCAGAGAAAGAACTAAGTTCTTTTAGAAGGGTTCAACCCTTAGATATGTTAGGTAAAGGAGATATTTTGATCTCGATGTTCTCTTTACCTAGGGTTTTGAGAATATAGCTCTCCTTCTTTTCGTCTCTCTCTTTGTGTATCTCCCCCTCCCCTTTTTTCCTTCTTTTTTTTAAGACTTGAAGTCTCGGGTCCTTTATATAGTGGAAGCAAATTGTTAATTGGTTTTAAGAAAATCTCTCATTGAGATATTCCAATTAATTTAATCAAACTCAAAATTGAGTTGGGAAATTTTGCCAACCATTGTATCTTTGATCCAAGGACTTCTGTTTTTACAGAATATGATTTCGGGTTTCTAACGAGATTGGGGAAATATTTTCTCTATACAGAATTTATTCTGTAAAACGGTGATTTTTAATCACCATTAGATTTTTTAATCCAACGGTTCTCTGTTTTACAGAGAGCAATCTTTTTTATTTAGAAAGATTGAGTGACTATATTCCAGAATAGAATTTTATTCTATAATTGGATTTTTGATCCGACCGAGAGTACCTTTCTTATTTCGGAAAGATTTGGCAGATGTTTTCGCCCAACAGAATTTAATTCTGTATTTTGATGATTTATCGTCTCCGTTGGATCTTTTGATCCAACGGCTCTGTTTAACAGAGTATTGTAGAATTTTAATTCTACCTAGACGCCGACGCTCACTTGTTATGCACGTGGACGCTACTTAAGAATTTAATTCTTATAATGGGTATTTATATGCTTTGCACATTGGCTCCCGCATAAGGAGCACGTGAGGCACCATCGTAGGATTTAATCTAAGGGGTAGGCACTGGTGCTGGTGCCCTCGTGAGGAGCACGTGAGGCGCTGCCTCATTAAAATTTAACAGAGCTTAGCTTTTTTTTTATATTTAAATATTAGAGGAGCAAGCGCACCTGTGCTTTGCACATTGGCGCCCATGTGAACTTCACGTGCGGCGCCACTATAGGATTTAATCCTATATGAGGTGATATTTACATACTTTTCTTGTAGGTGCACGTGCTTAACACCTGGAGGTTTCCTTTCATTTTTATAAGCGAACAGCAAGCTCTGAGCCAAATTTTTTGGGGGGAACAAATGCCCCCACTACTTTGCCCACGTAAGTATGTACGTAGGTGAAGTATTGCAAAGTTATGCCCGGCCATAGAATAGATGGCTTAGGAGACAAATTTAGGGTCCTTGTAGCCTAAGGCTTTTTCATCTTCCTGAGCCGTAAGGGTCTCAAGAAGATTTTTTTTCTCCCTATGAGTTGTGAGGATCTTATAGGTGCATATTCTCCTTAGAAATCGCGAGGATTCCTAAGTGTTCATCGCCTCCATGAGTCGTAAGGACCTCACTGGGGTATTTTTTTCCTTACGAGTCGTGGACCCGTAAATAACCTCTTCATTTCATTGGCATGTAATTTTGACGAATGTGGCCCATGGATAGTATACAAGAGTCAGTTTGGACTTTCTTATAGGGCAGCGATGGCTTAGGAAACAGGTTTAGATCTGTCGTCTAAGGTTTTTCAATTTTAGGAGCCGTGAGGGTCTCATAAAGATATTTCTCCCTACGAGTCAAGAGGATCTCGTAGGTGTATTTTCTCCTTAAAAGTCGTGAGGGCTCCTAAACGTGTTTTCTCTTGAGAGTCGTAAGGATCTCACAAGAGAGTTTTCTCCTTACGAGTCGAGAGGACTGATTTTTCCTCCTCATCGATATGCGACTTTGGAGAATGTGGCATATGGATAGTATACAAGATTCAGTTTGGACCTTCTTATAGGGCCACCGTGCTTAGGAAACAGGTTGATATCCCCGTCGCCTAAGGCTTTTCATCTTCATGAGCTTTGAGGGTTTCATGAAGATGTTTTTCCCTACGAGTCGAGATGAGTCGAGAGGTTCTCGCAGGTGTATCCTAACGTGAAATATAGATAACCCCTACTCTTTATGACAGAGGTCCGTTAGGTTTGTGGTACTAAGGTTTTAGTCATGGTACCATCGCGTTGGCTGATGTATTCTTCGATATGCGGTCTTTAAGCCGTTGTTCGAGTAGCCGCGAGACTGTCGTGTCTCTGTTCCCTTCGGGGGCTGGACAAGACGTCTTTAAGTAATCTCCTTAGGTCATGTTACCATCAGAAGAGCAAACGTTAGGAATTTGCCATGACGCTTTTTACTTGAGGTAAGGCTCAGTTTGGAACCCCGATGAGTCATAACCACTCCGCATTAGTGTGGGATGATCTCCGATAGTCTTTTAGACTTTATACGAGTTGCCTTCAAGACCCGAAGCTGGGAATATGCCGTTGCTTCATTTTATTTGTTTTGACGATGTCGTGCCGATTCTTTGCTGAAATAGGGTAGACATATGTAAGGACTCTATGCTGTATGTATCGCAGTTGAAGTCCAAAGCTAGGAATATGCCATTGCTCCAATTTCATTTGATAGTTGTGTCCGTATCCTGCTGAAATTAGGGGGAACGTCGAGATAGTCTCTGGGTTGTATATGAACTGTCAAGACTTGGAGCTAGGATTTTGCCGTGACTCCATTTTTGTTTGACCCTTGGGTTTTTAATGATGTTGCGTTTACATCCTGCTGGCATGAGAAGCACGTCGAGCTGGAGTTAGGATTTTTCCGTCACTCCTTTTTGATTTGGCTCCTTAGAGCCTTTGTTGACGCCGCGCTTGTATCGAGAAGGAACGTCGAAATGGAGCTGGGATTTTGCCATTACTCCATTTTTGTTTGACCCTTGGGTCTTTGATGACGTTGCGTCTACATCCTACTGGCATGAGAAGCATGTCGAGCTAGAGTTAGGATTTTGCCGTCACTCCTTTTTGATTTGGCTCCTTAGAGCCTTTGTTGACGTTGCGTCTGCATCCTGCTGGCATGAGAATCATGTCGAGCTGGAGTTAGGATTTTGCTATCACTCTTTTTTTTCCGACCCTTAGGTCTTCGTTGATGTTGCGTTTGAACTGAGAAGGAACATCGAGCTGGACCTAGGAATATACCATTGCTCCATTTTTTCTTTGACCCTTGGATCTTTTGTTGACGTTGCATCTGTATCCCGCTGGGATGAGAAGAATGTTGAGCTGGAGCTAGGATTTTTCCGTCACTTTTTTTGATTGACCCTTAGGTCTTTGATGACGTTGTGCTTACATTCTGCTAGCATGAGAAGCACGTCAAGCCGGAATTAGAATTTTGCCGTCACTCCTTTTTGATTTGGCTCCTTGGAGCCTTTGTTGACGTCAAGTCTGCACCCTGTTGGAATAAGAAGAACGTCGAGTTGGCCTCTAAGTTGTATATGAACCATTGAGATCTAACTCTTCCTTTAACGGGGCTTGGTGGGAAAATATGGTTCTCTTTCTTTCATTTATGCCCATGGATCGTATACAAGAGCCAATATGGATCTACTTGCAGGGCAGAGAAAATTTCATTTTATATATTTTTTTATTTCCGCGATGCTCTATCTTTTCAGCTTTTTATGTCGCGAAAGTCACGATTGCCTAATCATTTCAGCTATTTTGTTCGCGGTGCCCAATCATTTCGGCTATTTTTTATATTTTTACTTGCTACTTTTTATTGCGAGTTGCCCAAACATTTCGGCTTTTTTTATATGCATATTTTTTACTCGCTGATTTTTATTGCGAGTTGCCCAATCATTTCGGCTATTTCATATGCATTTTTCTTGCTACTCGCTGCTGTTTTATTGCGAGTTTGGAATCTGATACCAACATCAGCATCAGCATCGCTGCGACTGGGATATTGCCAAGAGCGAATCATCATTTGCCTTGAGAGGACTTGGAATTTGACACCTGTTTAGGCATCAGCATCGCTGCAACTGGGATATTGCTAGGAGCGAATCATCATTTGCCTTTGTTAATTTGGACAAAGGTTGCTTAGCAAACAGGGTTAAGATCCTGTCGGCTATGGCTTTTGACTTTATGAGTTGTAAGGGTCTCATAAAAGTATTTCTCCCTACGATTTGAGAGGATCTCGTAAGTGTATTTTCTCCTTAGAAATCATGGGGATTCCTAGGTGATATTTTCTCTTGTAAGTCGTAAGGATCTTCCAAGAGTGTTTTCTGCTTATAAGTCGAGAGGACTTATAAGTGTCGTTCACCATATGGGGACATTTCTCGCTATTGGTAAAACTTAGTGGAGGAATATTTATTCTTTCCCGTGGATTGTATACAAGGGTCAATATGGACCATTTGTAGGGCAACTTGGGGGATATGACGGCTTAAGAACAGGTTCAGGTCCTTGCAACTTAAGGCTTTTGAATCTTATGAGCCGTGGGGGTCTCGTAAGGGGAATTCTTCTTACGAGTCGTGAGGATCTCGCAAGTGTAATTTCTCCTTAGAAATCATGAGGATTCCTAAGTGTGTTTCTCCTTTATGAGACCTAAGGATCTCACGCAGGTACTTTCTCCTTACAAGGTCGAGAGGACTTTGCAAGTGCACATGAATTTTATTTTATTTTATGGGTTTAGCGCCCTTCCGGGTTTTCACAAACTCGTTGGTAATCCTGCTGTTTTTACTCACGGCGCCCTTTCGGGTTTTCATCCGTGCCCATTTCGCTCATGGACATACTGTTTTTTTTACAGGCGATGGAACTCTCGAAAGTAGCTTCGTCGCAGGTGACCCATCTAGCGTAGCCAGTGGGACTTGAGTTGCAACCTCCACCGTTAGGACATTGATTGCAATATAGATCTCAAGGGAGTGGATCGCCGTATTTGGAGAGATACGCTAGTTTAGGGATGTTCCGGTCCATTATTGCCATGTTTGAGGTGAAATTTTAGTTTAGGGACTTTTCGGTCTGATGTCGCCATATTTGAGACGAGGTTCTAGTTTGAGAACATTTCGGTCCGTTGTTAGTTTAGGGACTTCTCGGTCCGTTGTTAGTTTATGGACATCTCGGTCCGCTGTTGCCATGTTTGAGGCGACGTGTAGTTTAGGGACATTCCGGTCCATTATCGCCATATTTGAGGCGAATTTCTAATTTAAGGACTTTTCGGTCCATTGTTAGTTTAGAAACATCTCGGTCCGTTGTTAGTTTAGGGACTTCTCGGTCCGTTGTTAGTTTAGGGACTTCTTGGTCTATTGTTGCCAAATTTGAGACGGATTTTTAGTTTAAGGACATCTTGGTCCTTTGTCGCCATGTTTGAGGCGAATTTCTAGTTTAAGGACATCTCGGTCCGTTGTTAGTTTAGGGACTTCTCGGTCCGATGTCGCCATATTTGAGGCGAGGTTCTAGTTTAAGAACATCTCGGTCCGTTATTACCATATTTGAGACGAATTTTAGTTTAAGGATATTTTGGTCCGTTATCGCCATACTTGTGGTGAGTAATTAGTTTAAGGACATTTTGGTCCGGTATCACCGTTTTTGAGACGAAGTTTTAGTTGTAAGACATCTCGGTCCGATGTCTCCATATTTGAGGCGAGATTCTAGTTTAAGAACATCTCGGTCTGTTATCGCCATATTTGAGGCGAATTTTTAGTTTAAGAACATCTCGGTCAGTTATCTCCATATTTGAGGCGAGTAATTAGTTTAAGGACATTTTGGTCCGGTATCGCCGTTTTTGAGATGAAGTTTTAGTGTAAGGACATCGCGGTCTGATGTCGCCATATTTGATGCAAGGTTCTAGTTTAAGGACATCTCGGTCCATTATCACCATGTTTGAGGCGAATTTTTAGTTTAAGGACATCTCGGTCCGTTATCGTCATATTAGAGGCGAATTTTTAGTTTAAGGACATCTCGGTCCGTTATCGCCATACTTGAAGCGAGTAATTAGTTTAAGGACATTTCGGTCCGGTATCGCCGTTTTTGAGGTGATGTTCTAGTTTAAGGAAATCTCAGTCCGATATCGCCATGTTTGAGGCGAGCTTCTAGTTTAAGGATATCTTGGTCTGTTATCGCCATGTTTGAGGCGAATTTTTAGTTTAAGGACATCTCGGTCCGGTATCGACGTTTTTGAGACAAAGTTTTTGTTTAAGAACATCTCGGTCTGATGTCGCTATATTTGAAGCGAGGTTCTAGTTTAAGCACATCTCGGTCCGTTATCGCCATGTTTGAGGCGAATTTTTAGTTTAAGGACATCTCGGTCCGTTATCTCCATACTTGAGGCAAGTAATTAGTTTAAGATTATTTCAGTCCGGTATCGCCGTTTTTGAGACGAAGTTTTAGTTGAAGGATATCTCGGTCCGATGTCGCCATATTTGAGGCAGGGTTCTAGTTTAAGGACATCTCGGTCCGTTATCGCCATGTTTGAGGCGAATTTTTAGTTTAAGGACATCTCGGTCCGTTATCGCCAGGTTTGGGGCGAATTTTTAGTTTAAGGACATTTCGGTCCGTTATCGCCATATTTGAGGTGAATTTTTAGTTTAAGGACATCTCGATCCGATGTCGCCATATTTGAGGCGAGGTTTTAGTTTAAGGACATCTCGGTCCGTTATCGCCATGTTTGAGGCAAATTTTTAGTTTAAGGACATCTCGGTATGTTGTTAGTTTAGGAACTTCTCGATCCCATGTCGCCATATTTGAGGCGAGGTTTTAGTTTAAGGACATCTCGGTCTTTTGTCGCCATGTTTGAGACGAATTTCTTTGCATACTATTCTCAGAGTTCCGACTCAGAAAGATATCGAGCGGACACGAGCATCGTCATCTATCATAGAACTAAGTCGTGACTCGTCAAGCGTAGTATTTTTTGAGAAATCAGCTGTTTATTGGCCGGAAGGGTCTTTCGCCATGCATATCCAAGAGCAGGTAGGCTCTACCTTGGTAGACTTTGTCTATGATGTACGGGCCTTCATAGTTTGGCTCGAATTTCCCTCGTTTTGCACGATTGGGGATCATTGGTCTTTTGATGATTAGCACGAGTTCGCCTTAGCGGAATGTTCTCGGCCTGATCAGTCTTTCATATGACCGTGTCATCCTTACCTTATAAGCCTTCAGGCTTTGCTGTGCTTTAAGACGAGTTTCATCGAGGGCATCGAGCTCCTCAAGCCGAAGATGAGCGTTTTCTTCATCTGTCAGCTCATATCGAACCGCTACTCATAGAGAAGGGAGTTATATTTCAAGGTGAAGCACTTCTTCCGTGCCGAATACTAATGCGTATGGTGTTGTATTCGTGGCTGATTTGAACGTTTTTCGGTACGCCCAGTGAGCTTCATGCAGCCTTTCGTACCAATCTCTTTTGTTTCTGGACACCGTTTTCTTTATAATCTTTGTCAAGGTCTTGTTGAAAGCTTCAGCTAGACCGTTGGCACGAGGATTATAGACTGAAGAGTATCTCCAATCTATCTTATGTTGTTTTGCGAAGCGGATGATTTTATGGCTCCTGTAGGCTGGCCCATTGTCCGAGATAATTCATCACAGAGTGCCGAATCGGTGGATGGCGTGTGTCCTGAAGAAATGGAGGATATGCTCCGTCTTCATCTCTCTTAGTGGTACTGCTTCCGCCCACCTAGAAAAGTAGTTGGTCGTTGCCAATATGATCTGATGTCCTTTAGACGATACTGGTTCAATGGGGCCAATTATATCGGTTCCCCACATTTTAAAAGGCCAGCTAGCTACTGTTGGGTGTAGCGGGTTTGGATGCTGGTGGATAAAGTCCCCATGAATTTAGCACGAGTGACATTGCTTTGCATATTCGAGACAGTCCTGAATCATTGTGGGCTAATAATAATCCATTATTTTGATCTTCAGCTTCATTTTTGGCCCAGCTTGGTGAGAACCGTAGAGTCCGTCGTGAGTTTCTTGAACGACTTTCTTTGCTTCTTCCGGCCCCAGGCATCTTAGCCACAGACAGTCGAACGATCTCTTATATAGAGTATCATTGATGGAGGATAAGGACAAAGCTCGTTTCATGAGCTGATGTCGAGATGACGCGCTTTTGGGCATTCGTTGGGATTTGAAGTAGTCTATGAAGACTTCCCTCCAATCGTTGACCTTTTCCTCGTCCCTTATTTGAAGGGTCACTTGTTCGATCACTTCTTTTCCTTCAGATAGCTCTGTTAAGTCTTCTAAAGATATATCTGTTGGCGTGAAGATCCTGTGACTTTGACGATGATCTTTATGTCATCGAGGTCTTCGTCGGCTAATTCCTTAGCCAATTTGGCCAACGCATCCTCCTTGCTGTTTTCTGCACGCGGTATACTCTCCAGGATGTAGAAGGGGATTTGTGTCAGTAGTTGCTGCACTCTTTCACCATACTTTATCAGATCTGGCTTGCATGTCTGATAGTCGCCGTTTACTTGGCTCACGATCAGCTTGGAGTCTCCATATATGAGGAAGTCTTTGATTCCTATGTCGATAGCGATTTCTAGACCCGCTATCAAAGCTTCATATTCAACTTCATTGTTTGTCCTTGGCTCTGTTAAGAAAAGGGAAAAATGCATTATCCTTCCTTATGGAGTTACGAGGATATGTCCTACCCCAGCTTTGATTATGGGGGTGTTTTGCTTTTGCCGCTTCACGGAGGATGCTCCATCAAAGTAGAGCTCCCATTGCGAATCATTTTCTTCCTTCTCTCCTTCGATTGTGTCGAACGTATGCTCATCCGGCAACTCACAAATTAAGGGAGAGTCAGCTGGTATTGGATGTTCAGCAAGAAAGTCGGCAATGGCCTAGCCTTTCACCACTTTAAGAGATCGATACGTTATCGAGAACTCCATCAGGAGTAGGGCCCATTTGGCAAGCTTCCTGTTAGTATGGCCCTTGACATCAGATATTTGAGAGGATCCACCTTTTATATGAGATGAACCTCATGTGTCAAGGCGTAATGTCTGAGCTTTGTTATCGCGAAGATCAGTGCCAGGCAATACTTTTTGATGGGGGAGTAGTTGTTTTCTGCCCCCAGGAGAACTTGACTCAAAAAATATAAAGCTCTCTCCTTTCCCTATCGTTCTCTTGGGCCCATAGCACGCCTAGAGAACCTTCAAGGGCTATCGTATATAGGATAAGAGGTTTTCCTTTAACCGGAGCGGTCAATACCGGCGGATTTTGCAGGTATTGCTTGATTTCGTCCAGCACATTTTGGCACTTTTGATCCCAGACGAACGGGGTCTTTTTCTTCATCAAATGGCTGTAGGGACGGTATTTTCCGGAGAGGTTGGCTATGAACCGCTGGATATACGCGAGCTTTCCTTGGAGAGACCGCAGTTGTTTGAGATTTCTTGGCGTGGGCATTTCCATAATCGCCTTGATCTTTGAGGGGTCGATTTCGATACCCCGGTGACGTACGATGAATCCTAGGAATTTTCTTGAGGATACTCCAAACACGCATTTTAGAGGATTCATCTTCAAATTATACTTCCAAAAATGTTGGAACACTATATTTAGATGTTCCCAATGTTCCTCATAAGACTTGCTCTTCACCACAAGGTCGTCGATGTAGCATTCGACAATCTCATGGATGAGGTCATCGAAGATCTTCGTCATGGCCCTCTGGCAGGTAGCGCCAGCGTTCTTTAAACCGAAAGGCATCACCTTATAGCAGAATATGCCCAGCGGAGTCCGGAAGGTGGTATGTTTTTGGTCTTCAGGATGCATTTTTATTTGGTTGTATCCTGAAGATCCATCCATGAAGGAGAATACCTCATGGGTAGACGTGTTATCCATCATCAGCTCGGTAACAGGTACTGGGAAATCATTCTCCGGGCAAGCTTTGTTGAGGTCCCGAAAGTCCACGCAGATGCGCACCGTCCCATTTTTCTTCATCACCGGAACGATGTTAGCAATCCAGTCGGGATATTGAACCTCTTGGATGAAGCCAGAATCAATTAGTTTCTTGACTTCAGCGTTGATACTCATCTCAAGTTCGAGCAGTATTTTTCTTGGCACCTATTTGACTGGCTTTATGTCCGGCGATATGGCCAGTTTATGTACCGCCACTTTTGGATCTAGACCTTGCATTTCGGAATAGTTCCATGTGAAGCAGTCTTTATATTGCATGAGCATTTCTTTTAACGTGGCTACCTGTTTTTTAGATAGCAGCTCACCGACGAATGTTGGCCTCGGCTCATTTTCCGTCCCTAAGTCAATTTTTCTTAGATTGCCCGCCGTAGTGTATATCCCGTCTTCCAGCTCTTTTGGTGCTAGTGGAAACTCTGAGATCACCTCGTCCTCGTCTTCGTCTTCATTTGTGAAGCACCTGAAGGGGTCATCTATCATCTCGTGCCCTCCCTCCTTTAAGAGTGTTATTACATGGCAGGTACGGGTTCGCTGAGCTAGTCCTATCCTCACGGCATAGGTCCTCTTTGACTCATGCTTTTGTGGTAGGGTTACCTCCCAGCTGTCGGATAAAATGAACCTGCCTTGTTGATACTGGTCTTCGACTCAGTCTTTGAAGGTGAAGCAGTCTTCAAGGGGATGACCTATGGCTCGGTGGTAGGAGCAATAATCCAGGTGATGGACCTCGTTTATTTGTTCGGGATGACAAGATTCCGGAAGCGTCATCATTTGGTGCTTCATGACAAGGTTGAATATTTTCCCTGTCTTATCTTGTGGGAAGGAGTATTCCTGACCCATCTTCTTTATAAAGGACGAGTTCCAACCGAGTTTTTCTTGATAGCGTGGCTTCTTAGATCTGCCTTGTTGTTTGCGAACGTTGTTTGCTCTCTTTTTCCCATTTTTGCCTCTATTTCGGGATTTTTCCTTTTTGCGAGGATATACAGCGGGCTGGGGATAAAGGGCATTGTAGTCTTCTCCGCAGATTGCTGATTGAGGTGCTGCGTCCTGGCTTTCTCATAAATGAGCATTTCGCGGATGTGATTGTCTCGGCTCCTTTGACAAGATTCTTTTATTAGCTTGTCTATTTGTTCTTTGAGTGACGGACTTAACGTTCTTAGAGTGGGATTTCGCTCTGTTTCAACGTCACGGCCATTTGGAAGAGAGTTTTCCTCTTTGCTGGAGCTGTTTATGATGCGGCAGCTATGGAACTGCTCCCATTTCTTGGACCGAATGTATCCAAGTCCCGTTGTCTCCATCTTCCCGTTGGGCATCTTCGCTGAGTCCCAGGAATATCCAAAATCTTTGTGTAGAATTGGGCTTGTCGAACAGTTTGTTCGAGAGGTACACTTTGGCGTCTTAACAACCTTTTCAATCCCTCCACGTAGCATCTTAGCAGACGGATTGGTTGAAGCCAGTCGAGTGCAAAATCGGCACCATGTCAGACTTCTTTTTCTACTTTGGTCTCCGTAGATTGGTAGAAGAGGATCGCCTTTTCACCTCTTCTCCTGAGAGAGATGTAGAAAATCTGTAGTTCTTATACGCTGTATGTATGGAAGGCATCAAGTTTCTTGTAATGCCGAGGCGGAGCCATTGTGATTTGCAGACTCTGATCTACTTCGTCAAGGATTTGCATTGACGGGCGGATGGAGAATGCTGTGTTGGCCTTGTCCTCAGAGTCGCTGCCAAAAACCAGAATCAGGGTTGTTCCTACCAAAATTTTGGCTCAAAACCCACTCCCTTATAAAATAATAACAATAAAATAAATATAATAATAATAAAATATAATAAAAGGAAAAACTTCACATGCAAAGAATGTAACAAATGCTTCAAAGCCAAGAGTTAAAAAAATTGAAGCAACACTTCAGATCCTGTACGCTGCGCGCCGCGCGCCACGTGTCAAGCGCAGACGCGCTGGCGCAAGGTGCGCTGTGCACTAAGCAGCGCAACCCCAATCAGAGCAAAGCTCTGTTTCAAAATTCAAAATTTAAATTAAAGCAACGCTTCATATCCTGTGCGCTGCGCGCCACGTGTCAAGCGCAGACGCGCTGGCGCCAGGTGCGCTGCGCCCTAGGCAGCGCATCTCCAATCAGAGCAAAACTCTGTTTCAAAATTCAAAATTTAAATCGAAGCAACGCTTCAGATTCTGTGCGCTGCGCGCTGTGTGCCACGTGTCAAACATAGGCGCGCTAGTGCAGGTGCGCTGCGCTCTGCGCGCTGCGTGATACGTGTCAGACACAGGTGCGCTAGCGCAGTTGCACTGCGCTCTGCGCTGCATGCCACGTGTCAAACACGGGTACGCTAGCGCAGTTGCGCTGCGCGCTACGTGTCGAACGTATGTACGCTAGCGCAAGGTGCGCTAGCGCTGGAATTAAAAATCCCCCACCGTCAGATCTAAAGATCTACTAATAATAAATTATTAATTAATCAGAATTAAAATTTTGTTATGGAAAGATTTTTCAATCTTATTAAAACAAGAAGATTATCTTCTGTAAAGCAGAAGCCTTAGGATCAAAAATCCAACGATGGGAAATATTCCCAAATCAATCAGAGAAAGATCTCTTAAATCTGATTTAACAAATCATTTGGCCTTATATAAAGGACCCTAGACTTCAAGTCTAAAAGATAGAGAAGACAGAAAAAAAGAGAGAAAAACCCTCTGCAAAAAAGAGCAAGCTCTTAGAAAAAAGAAGATTTTTCTTCATCTTCAAGATAAAAAAAAACTATGTTCTTGAACAACAGAGATGAAGCCATCTCGTAAAAAAAAGAACCATCTTCTAAAAAGATCAGAGATCTAAGAAAAAGACCAAGGTCTTTAATAAAAAAGAAAAGATAAAAAAGATCTAATTATAAAAAAACTAAAAGAAGTATTTTACTTCATTCACAGATCTTTTGATCTATAAAGGCAGAGCCTTTTATTAAAACAAGAACTTTTGTTCTCGGATCTTGAGGCAAAGCCTCCTTTGAAGACCATAAATTTGTTCTTTGATCTTAAAATTGATCAGATGCGCTTTGTGCTACTGAAAAGTGCCTTGCACTCATGAACTGCGCCTTTGCGCTCCTTGGATCGGCGCTCAGCACAAAAACGTGCCACGTGTCAACCATAGACACCACTTGCGCTTTGAGCTTTTAAAACAGAGCGCTGCGCTCATAGACTGGCGCTCAGCGCCAAGCGCGCCACGTGTCGCTCGCTGGCGCGCCAACAGACTAGCGCAAAGCGCTCATAAATGGAAAGCACAATACGCTAATGAATCAGCGCTAAGCGCGATACGTGTCACCTTCGTGTGCGCTAGCGCAATGCGCTCTTTAATTGGCGCAAAGCGCCTGACGCGCCACGTGGCGCACTGTCAGAACACACTCTGTTCTGATAAATGCTATAAGACAAAAATGTCAGAGCCCAATGCCTAACATTATTAAAAGGGCCGAGCCCAAACAAAGGCTTAACAGCCAGAACAAAAATAAAATGTTAAACATTTTTTTAATTTGACTTAGTGCAATTCTGGCCATAAGTCCTCAACTTAAATTGAACTGAGCACATATGCTCACAAATATTCAATAAATCTTAGTCCCAAACTGGACTACAGATCTTTCAAACAATTCACACCGGTTTGAGGGAACATCTCGTTACTCCTTTGATATTTGTCGTTGTAATTTCTCAACGTCTTCAAAGAGGTGACGGGTCCCAACAACCACATATTTCATGGACTGTGGGGTCCTTAAACTCATGGACTATGATGTCCTTAACCTCGACCGTGATGTCTTAAAACTAACATCGGACTATGGGGTCCTTAAGCCCATGGACTATGATGTCCTTAACCTCGACCGTGATGTCTTAAAACTAACATCGGACTGTGGGGTCCTTAAGCCCATGGACTATGATGTCCTTAACCTCGACCGTGATGTCTTAAAATTAACATCGGACTGTGGGGTCCTTAAGCCCATAGACTATGATGTCCTTAACCTCGACCGTGATGTCTTTAAACTAACATCGGACTGTGGGGTCCTTAAACCCACGGACTATGATGTCCTTAACCTTGACCGCGATATCTTTAAACTAACGATGGACCGTAATGTCCTTAAACTAATCGACTGCAATGTCTCTAAACTAAACAATAGAGCCCAATTGCTCTCTTGTTGGATCTAAACGATCCCGTTAAGTTGATCTTAGTCTAGAAATTAGATTAACGTATCCTTAACAAACGTTTAAGTTGATCTTAGTCTCAAACGAGACTAACGTATCCTTAAACCAAACCCCCAAACCCAAATCTAAGAACATACAGATTTGGACTAATCCACGCCACACGGGCGACAACATAACTTAGTCTCCGTATACAATCCACGGGCAATCAAACACAAATCAAATACCCACGACACGAAGTGACCATCTGGAGAAGGAGAAAGTTGTTACCGCGATACGGTAGCGTAATTAACTGCAGGGGTTTGCGCCTGCAGGGAAGAGCGTCCCCACAATCAAAAACCCCTCAAACGAGGGGGAATCTGACGAAGTCTGATATATCGGCCGCATCCGTTTAAACCTTCGATACATGGTGCCATAAATCAACTTGGCATCTTCGGAGAGGTGGACGGATAGCACCAATTAGCATCTGCCCCCAGATTCAGACAAGACGTTCGTCTTCCCGGTTTCTGGCGGTAAACAGATTCTGGCACGCCCGGTGGGACCTTTTCCTCTTTCCACTCCACATTTCGTGTGTCGTGTTCGCGAATGAATCGCGGTTTGCTATGGTTGCCTATGGATTCGAGGTACTAAGATTTAATGTCTTGCTCCGTGCTGAAAAAATAGAAGATCAATGGCTTCAAACTGCACTAACTGCAACTGCAACTCTCACTCCATCCTGTCCGGAGGAGTGACTTACGGGCCCCAAACGGCCTCCCTTTTCAAGATGCCAGTGGAGCAAGTAACTCAGGCCACCACTGGGCTGTTCTTTGGGACCATGATCCCACCTATGAGCTTCAATGCCTCGTTGCTGTCGCAAGAAGCCCCAAAGAAGTCGGTCTTTGATCGACTCACCACTACCGCGGCCCCTCGTAATGGGTCGTCCAAACTAAGCGCCTCAGTTTTCAGCAGACTGGGCCAAAGCTACAACGGGCCCGTGAAGAAGCCCGCAATACCAGAAGGAGTTATCCCGAAAAGGATAGCCATTCCTGCTCCCGAAGTCTTTAATGCGGCTTCTCCTGCCAAAGGGTCGGTCTTCACAAGACTGCCTGTTTCAGCTCCCGTTCCAGGCGACATCGTCAAGGCTGTTTCCCCTACTTGGAAGTCTGCCTTCGATAGGTTGGCCATCCGCACTCAGCGGATGTCAGTCTTCAATAGGCTGACAACGACAATTTCTGACCAAGACAGGGGGCATGATGAAGCCACCCCCACAGCTGAACCAACTCCAATCGCACGACATGCTCGGCGTCGCCACTGGCGCCGAGTGAGGAAGGCTGGGGGCAATTCCCCTTCCGGACTGACTCCGCCGGCTCCAACGGTGGAAATCGATGCTGCTGTTCCAACTGGGAACAGTTTTGAACTGCTTAATAAGGTGAGCAGGAATTCACTGACTGCCGTGCAGAAAAGATCTCCTCCACCCGTAGAGAATGCTACAGCAAAGAAGCCGGAGCAGCCACCTCAGCGGCTGTCCTCCAAAATTTACAAAGTTTGGCGACAGGTTCAGGAATCGATGATTGACCAAGACTACTCTCGCCGACCAAAGAAGATTAAATCTCGGAAAGAAAAGAGCCATCCCGTGGTACCACAGAAGATGTCATCCGTCTGGGTGCCCGCTGCAATGGCTCCCTCAACTTCAACCGCTAACAAGAGAAGGAGGCCAGAGAAAGCCCCTGTGACCGCGGCGAACCGCAAGAACGCTGAATCTAAAAGCCCCAAGGCTGGGGGCATGGTAACACATACCGTTTATATGGCTTCCAGAAAAGAGGAAAGCCGCGCTTCTACAGGTCATCGACCGCTTACCCGATCGATAACGAAGGCCCAATAGCAACACAATGGCCGCACTTACGGGACCGAAAGCAAGCCCGGAGACATCCTCGGAGCAGCGTCAGGAACAAGAAACTGATGCCGAATTCCTCCGCAGAATCCTAGAAAAGAAGGACAAAGAGGCAACGGAACAAGCTGCCAACATAAAACGAATGGCGCTTCTTTTCCAAGACATGGTCGGGATGATGATACAACCGGATCCTCCGGCTGAAAAGCCTCCGATAATAATTGAAGATGATAGAGGAGAGACATCAAATCCTCTGCCGACTCTTTCAGCAGCTAAGGAGGAGACCATCTCCAAGGCCGCTCTGGATGATTACATTGCTTAGCAAATACGAGCTCATCAGGAGAACGAAATGGCCGGGCAAATTGTTAAAACTGGACGTCCCTATCCGGGTTGGTACGACTAAATAAAGTACCCGCCGGGATACACGATCCTCAAATTCCACGTATATAAGGGGACGGGAAATCCACATCAGCACGTCGCTCAATTCAGAGACTTATGCGGCAACACTGGAGGTGACGATAAACTACTACTTCGCCAATTCGTTGGCAGCTTGTCGGAGACGGCATTCGAATGGTATTCGGAACTCCCGAATGACTCTATCAAGACATTTGCAGAGATGGAGCTGCTATTCACCCAGCGTTTCGCAAGCTCTAGCGAACGCACCCCAATCACGGCATTGATCAATGCCAGGGTGAAGCCAGGAGAGACATGGGTTCAGTATGCAATACGATGGCAGAATCTATGGTCTAAGTGCGAGTAGCGCATTGAAGAAGCACCTGCGGTAGGCATGTTCGTGGGTACTCTTGACCCTCAAGCGACCATTTCCCAATTTATGATGTTTTTCAAGCCGACCACTTTTCAGGCCTTGATTGACAAGTTAGTCCAAATGGATCAGATGGGTCATAAACCATCTCCTTCGAAGCCGGAGCCTCGAAACGAAAAAGGGAAAGGGAACGCGACTTTTGTCGCCAATACTCAACAACAGCCGAGCAATTTAAAGCCAGTTGTTTGCCAAAACAACGTGCGTCCATGCCCATCCGTCGAGGAGAGACTGGAACGTCCTTACTCGTTCCCCCGCGATAAAACGAGGAGACTGTTCGAGTTAGCAGTGGGCAACAGACTCATCAATCTGCCGGATCCAAAACGTCCGTTGCAGCCAGGCGATGTCAGCAATCCTAATTACTGTCCTTATCACCAAGCAGTAAGCCATCTAATAGAAGATTGCTTTGTCTTCAAAGGCTGGATTGAAGATCAATACCAACAAGGCCAGTTCGCATTATCCAAAAACTGGAAGGTGAACCCACCACAACCTCATGCCCCTAAAAAGGTGGACATGCCGAGGGCATCGTGCTCATTCATAGAGAAAGCCCCATGGATCGAAAAGTCCGTAAACTAGAAACTCGCCTCAAATATAGCAACGGCGGACCGAAATGTCCCTAAACTAATGATGGACCGCAATGTCCTAAAACTTGCAACGGACCGAAATGTCCTTAAACTAACGACGGACCGAAACGTCGTTAAACTAACAATGGACCGCAATGTCCTAAAACATGCAATTGACCGAAACGTCTATAAACTACTACGAACCGCGGCATTCTAAGGCTGACGCAAAAAAAACGGTACGTTCATAAGCAAGATGGGCACGGATGAAAACCCGAAAGGGCTCCGTGAGTAAAAACAGCAGGACTACAGACGATGTTTGTGAAAACCCGAAAGGACGCAGACTCGTTAAAAAAAATGTACGTCCACAAGCGAGATGGGCACGGATGAAAACCCGAAAGGGCTCCGTGAGTAAAAACAGCAGGACTACCGATGATGTTTATGAAAATCCGAAAGGGCGCAGACTCGTTTTAAAAAAAAAAGGTACGTCCACAAGCGAGATGGGCACGGATGAAAACCCGAAAGGGCTCCGTGAGTAAAAATAGCGGACTACCGGCGAGTTTTGTTAAAACCCGAAAGGACGCAAACTCGTTAAAAGACACTTGCAAGGTCCTCTCGACCCTGTAAGGAGAAACCACCCGCGTGAGATCTTTACGACTCATAAGGGAGAAATACACTTAGGAATCCTCACGATTTCTAAGGAGGAATTACACTTACGAGATTCTCACGACTCGTAGGGAGAATTCCCCCTTTGAGACCCTCACGGCTCATAGTATTCAAAAGCCTTAAGCTACAGGGATCTGAACCTGTTCTTAAGCCATCACAACCTCCAATGCTGCCCTACAAGTGGTTCAATATTGACCCTTGTATACAATCCACGGGCACGAATAAACATTTCCCTAACAAAGTCTCACCAGCGACTAGGGATATGATCACATAGTGAACGACCCTTGTAAGTCCTCTCGACTTATAAGGAGAAAACACTCTTGTAAGATCCTTACGACTTATAAGAGAACACACCCTTAGGAATCCTCACGATTCCTAAGGAGAAAACGCACCTACGAGATCCTCGCGACTCGTAGAGAAAAACACCTTTATGAGACCCTTACGGCTCATGAAGTCAAAAGCCTTAGTCGACGGGATCCTAACCCTGTTTGCTAAGCCACCTTTGTTCGACATCGACAGAAGCAAATGATGATTCGCTCCTGGCAATATCCCAGTTGTAGCGATGCTGATGCCTAAATCAGTATCAAATTCCAAGTCCTTTCATGGCAAATGATGATTCGCTCCTGGCTATATTCCAGTCGCAGCGATGCTGATGCTAAGATTGGCACCAGATTCCAAGTTCCACACCCGCGACAAAAAAAATCAACGAGCCAAAAATGCATATGAAATAGCCGAAATGATGGGGCAACTTGCAACGAAATCAGCAAGTAAAAATGTATGCATACAAAAACAGCCGAAATGATTGGGCAACTCGCAATAAAAGCAGCGAGTAAATAAAACAAATAGCCGAAATGATTGGGCACGCGAAAAATAGCCGAAATGATTGGGCAATCGCGATTTTCACGATGTAAAAAGATGAAATGATAGAGCATCACGGAAAGAATTAAAAAAAATGAAAGAATCAAACTTTTTGCCCTACAGGTGAGATCATATCGATCCCTGTATACAATCCAGGGGAACAAACAAAGAGAGAACCGTACCTTCCCATCAGGCTTCATCAGAAAGAAAACCAAATCTCGACGGTTCACAGACAGACTAGAGATCACCAACGGCGTTTCTCCTCACTCCAACCAGATGCAACGTCAACGAAAGACCCTATGGTCAGCAAAGCGGAGTGACGGGAAAATCCCAGCTCCACCTCAGCATTCGTCTTGTTACACCAGACGCAATGCCAACAACGGCGTTCCTTCGCAGTCTATCAGGATGCAGACGCAACGTCAACAAAAGACCTCATGGTCGAAACAAAGCGGTGTGATGGCAAAATGCCAGCTCCACCTCAGCATTCGTCTCGTTACACCAGACGCAATGTCAACAACGGCGTTCCTTCGCAGTCCAGCAGGATGCAGATGCAATGTAAACAAAAGACCCCATGGTCGAAACAAAGCGGAGTGACAACAAAATCCCAACTTCACCTCAGCATTCGTCTCGTTACAGCAGACGCAATCTCAACAACGGCGTTCCTTCGCAGTCCAGCAGAATGCAGATGTAATGTAAACAAAAGACCCCATGGTCGAAACAAAGCGGAGTGACGACAAAATCCCAACTTCACCTCAGCATTTGTCTCGTTACAGCAGACGCAATGTCAACAACGGCGTTCCTTCGGAATACAGCAGGATGCAGATGCAATGTAAACAAAAGATCCCATGGTCGAAACAAAGCGGAGTGACGGCAAAATCCTAACTCCACCTCAGCATTCGTCTCGATACAACAGACGCAATGCCAGCAAACGAAGCAAAGGCCAAATTCCTAGCTTCAGGGTCTTGACGGCAACTCATATAAAACCTGAAAGACTATTGGAGATCATCTCATACCAGCGCGGAGTGGTCACTACCTCGACGTTCGTCTCGATACAGCAGACGCAACGCCAAAACAAACGAAGCGAAGGCTAAATTCCTAGCTTCAGGGTCTTGACGGCAACTCATATAAAACCTGAAAGACTATCGGAGATCATCTCACACCAGCGCGGAGTGGTCACCACCTCGACGTTCATCTCGATACAGCAGACGCAACGACAAAGCAAACGAAGGAAAGGCAAAATTCCTAGCTTCAAGGTCTTGACGGCAACTCATATAAAACCTGAAAGACTATCGGAGATCATCCCACATGGAGTGGTCACCACCTCGACGTTCGTCTCGATACAGCAGATGAAATGTCACTACAGCGTCCTTCCTCCAACAGGAATCGGACACGCCAAAGCAAATGAAGCAAAGGCCAAATTCCTAGCTTCAGGGTCTTGACGATAACTCATATAAAACCTGAAAGACTGCCGGAGATCATCCCACATGGAGTGGTCACCACCTCGACGTTCGTCTCGATACAGCAGAAGAGATGTCACTACAGCGTTCTTCCTCCAACAAGATTCGGACAAGCCAAAGCAAATGAAGCAAATGCCAAATTCCTAGCTTCAGGGTCTTGACGGTAACTCATATAAAACCTGAAAGACTACCGGAGATCATCCCACATGGAGTGGTCACCACCTCTACGTTCGTCTCGATACAGCAGACGAGATGTCACTGCAGCGTCCTTCCTCCAACAGGATTCGGACACGCCAAAGCAAACGAAGCGAAGGCCAAATTCCTAGCTTCAGGGTCTTGACGGTAACTCATATAAAACCTGAAAGACTACCGGAGATCATCCCATGTGGAGTGGTCACTACCTCGACGTTCATCTCGATACAGCAGAAGAGATGTCACTACAGTGTCCTTCCTCCAACAGGATTCGGACACGCCAAAGCAAATGAAGCGAAGGCCAAATTCTTAGCTTCAGGATCTTGACGGTAACTCATATAAAACCTGAAAGACTACCGGGGATCATCCCACATAGAATGGTCACCACCTCGACGTTCGTCTCGATACAGCAGACGAGATGTCATCACAGTGTTCCTCCTCCGGCAGGATTCAGACGCGACAATCAAACAATGGAGCCACGACAAAATCCTTAGTTCCAAATCTCGACGGTTCACCTGCAACCTAGAGACAACCGCGACATTCGTCTCGTTACAGCAGACGCAATGCCAGCAAACGAAACAAAGGCCAAATTCCTAGCTTCAGGGTCTTGACGGCAACTCATATAAAACCTGAAAGTCTATCGGAGATCATCCCACACCAACGCGGAGTGGTTATGACTCATCGGGGCTCCCCAAACTCAGCCTAACCTCAAGTAAAAAGCGGCATGGCAAAATTCCTAACGCTTGCTCTTCCGACGGTCAAACTGCCTAAGAAGATTGCTTGAAGACGTCTTGTCCAGCCCCCGAAGGGATCAGAGATATGACAGTCGCAAAGCTACTCGAACAGCAAGATTGCCAATCGAGGAATACATCAGCCAGCGCGACGGTACGACGGGCAAAACCCTAGTACCACAGACCCTAACGGACCTCTGTCGTAAGGAGCAGAGGTTAACTGTGACGTTAGGACATTCTTGCGAGAACTTCTCGATTCGTCTCGACTCGTGAGGAAATTAGTGTCCTTGCGAGAACTTCTCGATTCGTTTCGACTCGTAGGAAAAAGCCTTCGGCAATGGGGATAAGGACCTGTTTCCTAAGCACTGGGGCCCTACAAGTCGGTCCAAAATGGACTCTTGCATACTATTCACGGACCACACTCTCCAAAGTCGAATCTCGACAAGGAGGGAAACAACCACTTACGAGTCCTCTCGACTTGTAAGAGGGAAAAATTCTCTTGTGAGATCCTTACAACTCTCAAGAGAAACTACACTTAGGAGTCCTCACGACTCCTAGGGAGAAAATACACTTACGAGATCCTCTCGACTCGTAGGGAGAAAAGTCTTTATGAGACCCTCACGGCTCGTAAAGTTGGAAAGCCTTAGGTGACAAATCCTAACCCTGTCTACTAAGCCATCGCCTCTCTACAAGGAGGTCAACATGTACTATCTGCGGGCTGCATTTACCAAAGCCACATTCGCCAATGAAATAAAGAAGCTACTTACGGGTCCTCACGATTCGTAAGGAAAAATACCCGAGTGAGATCCTTACGACTCACGGAGACAATGAACACTTAGAAATCCTCACAATTTCTAGGGAGAATTTGCACCTACGAGATCCTCTCGACTTGTAAGGAGAAGAACCTTCTTGAAACCCTTACGACTCATGAAGACGAAGAAAGTCTTAATCTATAAGGACCCTAAACATGTCCCCTAAGCCCTCAATTCTGTGGTCATGCATAACTCTGCACTACTTCACCCACGTATATACTTACGTGGGCAAAGTAGTGGGGGCATTTGTTCCCGCCAAAATTTTGGCTCAAAACCCACTCCCTTATAAAATAATAACAATAAAATAAATATAATAATAATAAAATATAATAAAAGGAAAAACTCCACATGCAAAGAATGTAACAAATGCTTCAAAACCAAGAGTTAAAAAAATTGAAGCAACGCTTCAGATCCTGTGCGCTACGCGCCACGTGTCAAGCGCAGAAGCGCTGGTGCCAGATGCGCTGCGCCCTAAGCAGCGCACCCCCAATCAGAGCAAAGCTCTGTTTCAAAATTCAAAATTTAAATTGAAGCAACGCTTCATATCCTGTGTGTTGCGCGCCACGTGTCAAGCGCAGACGCGCTGGCGCCAGGTGCGCTGCGCGCTAGGCAGCGCACCCCCAATAAGAGCAAAGCTCTGTTTCAAAATTCAAAATTTAAATTGAAGCAACGTTTCAGATTCTGTGCGCTGCGCGCCACGTGTCAGACACAGGTGCGCTAGCGCAGTTGCGCTGCACTCTACGCGCTGTGCGCCACGTGTCAGACACAGGTGCACTAGCGCAGTTGTGCTGCGCTCTGCGCTGCGCGCCACATGTCGAACGTATGTGCGCTAGCGCAATGTGCGCCAGCGCTGGGATTAAAAATCCCCCACCGGCAGATCTAAAGATCTATTAATAATAAATTATTAATTAATCAGAATTAAAATTCTGTTATGGAAAGATTTTTCAATCTTATTAAAATAAGAAGATTATCTTCTGTAAAGCAGAAGCCTTAAGATCAAAAATCCAACGGTAGGAAATATTCCCAAATCAATCGAGAAATATCTCTTAAAACAGATTTAACAAATCATTTGGCCCTGTATAAAAGACCCTATACTTCAAGTCTAAAAGATAGAGAAGACAGAAAAGAGAGAGAGAGAAACCCTCTGCAAAAAAAAGTAAGCTCTTAGAAAAAAGAAGATTTTTCTTCATCTTCAAGATAAAAAAAAAAGAACTATGTTCTTGAACAGCAGAGATGAAACCATCTCGTAAAAAGAAAAACCATCTTCTAAAAAGATCAGAGATCTAAGAAAAAGACCAAGGTCTTTAATAAAAAAGAAAAGATCAAAAAGATCTAATCATAAAAAAACTAAAAGAAGTATTTTACTTCATTCACAGATCTTTTGATCTATAAAGGCAGAGCCTTTTATAAAAACAAGAACTTTTGTTCTCGGATCTTGAGGCAAAGCCTCCTTTGAAGAACATAAATTTGTTCTTTGATCTTAAAATTGATCAGATGCGTTTTGCGCTGCTGAAAAGTGCCTTGCACTCATGAACTGCGCCTTTGCGCTCCTTGGATCGGCGCTCAGCGCCAAAACGTGCCACGTGTCAACCATAGACACCACTTGCGCTTTGCGCTTTTAAAACAGAGTGCTGCGCTCATAGACTGGCGCCAAGCGCGCCACGTATCGCTCGCTGGCGTGCCAACAGACTAGCGCAAAACGCTCATAAATGGAAAGCGCAATGCGCTAAGTGCGACACGTGTCACCTTCGTGTGCGCTAGCGCAATGCGCTCTTTAATTGGCGCAAAGCGCCTGACGCGCCACGTGGCGCACTGTCAGAACACACTCTGTTCTGATAAATGCTATAAGACAAAAATGTCAGGGCCCAATGCCTAGCATTATTAAAAGGGCCAAGCCCAAACAAAGGCTTAACGGCCAGAACAAAAATAAAATGTTAAACATTTTTTAATTGGACTTAGCCCAATTCTGGTTATAAGTCCTCAACTTAAATTGAACTGAGCACATCTGCTCATAAATATTCAATAGATCTTAGTCCCAAACTGGACTACAGATCTTTCAAACAATTCACACCGGTTTGAGGGTACATCTCATTACTCCTTTGATATTTGTCGTTGTAATTCTTCAACGTCTTCAAAGAGGTGACGGGTCCCGACAACCGCACATTTCATGGACTGTGGGGTCCTTAAACTCATAGACTATGATGTCCTTAACCTCGACCATGATGTCTTAAAATTAACATCGGACTGTGGGGTCCTTAAGCCCATGGACTATGATGTCCTTAACCTCGACCGTGATGTCTTAAAACTAACATCAGACTGTGGGGTCAATAAGCCTATGGACTATGATGTCCTTAACCTCGACCTTGATGTCTTAAAACTAACTTCGGACTGTGGGGTCCTTAAGCCCATGGACTATGATGTCCTTAACCTCGACCGTGATGTCTTTAAACTAACATCGGACTGTGGGGTCCTTAAACCCACAGACTATGATGTCCTTAACCTTGACCGCGATGTCTTTAAACTAACGATGGACCGTAATGTCCTTAAACTAATCGACCGCAATGTCTCTAAACTAAACAATAGAGCCCAATTGCTCTCTTGTTGGATCTAAACGATCCCGTTAAGTTGATCTTAGTCTAGAAATTAGATTAACGTATCCTTAACAAACGTTTAAGTTGATCTTAGTCTCAAACGAGACTAACGTATCCTTAAACCAAACCCCCAAACCCAAATCTAAGAACATACAGATTTTGACTAATCCACGCCCTACGGGCGACAACATAACTTAGTCTCCGTATACAATCCACGGGCAATCAAACACCCACGACATGAAGTGACCATCTGGAGAAGGAGAAAGTTGTTACTGCGATGCGGTAGCGTAATTAACTGCAGGGGCTTGCGCCTGCAGGGAAGAGCGTCCCCACAATCAAAAACCCCTCAAACGAGGGGGAATCTGACGAAGTCTGCTACATCGGCCGCATCCGTTTAAACCTTCGATACATGGTGCCATAAATCAACTTGGCATCTTCGGAGAGGTGGACGGATAGCACCAATTAGCATCTGCCCCCAGATTCAGACAAGACATTCGTCTTCCCGGTTTCCAGTGGTAAACAAGGGTAAATGGTCCGGGCCTGTTGTTTTCTTTTTGGGGTTGCCCCGAGTAGATTATTTCTTCATCTTCCTCAGAATCGCTCCCAAAGATTAGGATAGTGGCGATGGACTTCTGTTTATCCTCCGGCTTATGATACTTTTCTGTATCTTCGAAGTCTGGTAGGAAGTACTTTGCGTCTTCATATTTCCGGACCTCGTTTACGGAGAACAGATTCAGCTCCCCTGTGACAGTGCATTCCAAACCATCCTTGAAATACTTCATACACTGATGTTGTGTAGAAGGGATTACGTTGTACTCATGCAGCCAGGGCCTGCCGAGCAAAGCGTTATAGCAAGTCTTGGCGTCAATGACGTGAATTTGATATCAGTGATGAGCAACCCGAAGCATAACGTCAGTATTACGGATCCAAGCGTCCATATTGACTGTGAGTCAAACCCAGAGATGGTAATTTTGCCTCGGGCTAAGTGCTGAACGTTCATACAAATCTCCTTCACCACTTTCACGCTGAGAAGGTTGATGGAGGATCCGTTGTCGACAAGGATTTTCCCTATCTTGATGTCGTGGCAGTATCCGGTGATGTATAACGGGCGGTTATGCTCGCACGTACCAAGGAGGAGTTCTTCATCGCTAAATGTAATATCAGCTGTGTGAACCTCCGCCAGCTCATCCTTCATCTTATCTTCTGTGAGGGAAGCTTGGAACTGATCGGGCTCTTGTAATGCATTGATCAGAGGTTCTCGTTCTTCTTTGGACAAGAGGAGAGCATCCAATATGCTCAACTGTGAGGGTATCTTTCTCGGATGTGCTAGGACGTTGTAATCCTCCTTGTTTTTCCTAGGCGGGTCCCTTGCTGCGAGCTCTTTGACAACTCCATCGTCTTAGCCGCACAAGATCGCTCTTGCCAGATCGACGGAGGAAACATCTGAAGGAGATCACAACCTCTATTGGTTGGCGCCGTCTGTAAGAACATTTTCAGAAGCTTCTCCACCTCTAAAGTTTGATCTTCTACCCTCGATCCGATGGCGAGTGACAACCGGAACAATCCAAATATGAGCCGCCACACCCCCCATAACGGAGGCAGGAGCGGCTTGTCTCCCCTCCTAACGTCATCAATGCCTTATCTGCTCGGATCGACAGGCTCACATCGATAGTGGATGCACTCGTCCACGTCCAAGCAGTGGGCCCTACCCACCAGACTGCAGTTCCCCCTCTTGGGATAACGACATCCAGAGAAGGACGAATGACCATGCTCAGGCCCTCGATCTCGCTCACGATCATCTCAGCATCACTGAGTACCGGCGTGCCAACTCCGGCAACCATGACCCGCACGCGGTGAATGATTCCATTACCCGTTGGATGCTAGATAGCTCTATGCCCCGATCCCAGGGGAGACTAGGCTGTCGCTCCGATGCCCGCCGCGCTCTCACGCCTCCTGAGGAGATGTCGATCAGTTCGCCTGCTTCCAGGCATGACCGACACCCTCACTCCCGCCAAAGCTGCGCAAACGGCGACCGTCAGGATTACTTAAGAGGGCTTCTCCCGAGGATTTAAGAAATTTGATAGAGCAGAATCGAAGACGCACAATCGTGCAGACCCGGAGTGGGGATAGCCACCACTCTGGCTGTGCAGAATTCTCGAGGTACCACCACCGGCTTGAAGCCCTCGAAAAGAAAATCAATGGTATACGACGAGATGGCCACATGTCCGGCGAAGGGGCCAGGTATTCCACTGATTCGCTCATAAATCCCTTCACAGAAGAGCTGCTGGCCGAGCACATCTCGCCCAAGAACAAGCCACCTAAAGTGGCCCTCTTCGACGGGAAGTCCGACCCGAAGGACCTCCTAGACGCATTTACGATGGGCATGAGCTTCCAAGATAACTCGGACGTGGCTCAATGCCGAGCTGTCCCCACAAACCTTATTCGGGCTGGCCGGGACTGGTTCCGGGGGCTCGCGCCGCGCTCCATCTCGACCTTCGATGAGCTGGCTACCCAATTCTTCGGTCATTTCGTCGGAAATCGACGACAGAAAATAATGGTCGACTACCTGTTCCCCGTCAAGAGCGGAGACAAGGAATCATTCAAAGGGTACGTCACCCGCTTCTACATTACCCTCCTGGAGGTTCCCGAGCACCGCGATGAAATAGTTATCACAGCGCTGAGGTCGGGTATTAGGCATGAAGAGTGGCTTCGCTCCTTTGCATTAGCGCATCCAAAGACCATGGCCGAAGTGAAATCCTGGACCGAGCGAGAGATCCAGCTCGAGTTGGAGGTGAACTCAATTCTTCCCCGAGCCGACCAGAAAAGGGACAGGGAGGAGAAAAATAAAGTCGACCGCCCAAAGCCTTAGTCCCCGAGATTCTAGGAGTACACTCCTTTAAACATTTCCCAGGCCGAGCTGCTGGAGAAGGCTAAGGGCGAGAGATTCTTTAAGCTCCCGCTAGTTACCCTAAGGGCCAACAAGCGTCTCCGCGGCCCATACTGCGCCTTCCATAGGTCGCAGGGTCACCCGACTGAGAACTGCAAACAACTCCATGACTATATCGAGGAGTTGATCCGCTCCAGCCACCTAGAGAAGTACTTACGGAATAAGCGGCAGGCGGAGAGGGAGCAACATGACCAAACTCCTCTCGAGGAATTAACAATCGGGCAAATCATGGTCGTTACCGAGGGTCCAACCCAGGAATGTGGGGGGAGCCACCGCCTCCTACCGATCGAAGAAGTAAACGATCCGCCCCATAAGAAATGCAGGAAGAATGATCCGATCATCTTCACCGATGAAGACCTCCATGGCATATCGCTTCCTCACAATGACCCTCTCATGATAACGGCCTGAGTCCACCGTTACGAGGTCCAGAGAATTTTGGTCGATTCAGGGAGCTCGGCGGATATCCTATTCCACGACTGTTTCCAGCGTATGGGGCTAGGACCATCCGACCATCGGCCGACCTCCCATCTCCTCTCTGGGTTCACAAACCACTCCGTCCCAGCCGAGGGGTTGGTCACCCTTTTCCTCAACATTGGGGAAGCGGGAAATACGCGGACCATACCTGTTGACTTCCTCGTCGCTAGGGTCCCTTCATCCTATAACATTCTCCCGGGACGCCCGACCTTGAACTCCCTTCAGGCTCAAATTTCAAATTATCACCTTGCGATCAAATTCTCGTTGGATCAAGGGGAATAGGCCGGGCCTACAGGAACCAGCAAACCGCCAAGATTTGCATCGCCTTGACGTCCCCCGTCGGAGAGCAGGGCGATGATTTTGAGGACGCACATGATTTCCAAGGGTCCTTAGATACGCACGACGAACAAAAAGAAATTCGAGACGCCCATGTAGAAGCATTGACGGAAGTCCCCCTCGAAGAAGGTGTCGATGGCCAAACAGTCCAGATCGGCTCTCTCTCTTGACTGGAGACCACCGTAAGGACTTGATCCGTTTCCTCCGGGGAAATTCAGATGTATTCGCTTGGATGCCGACGGACATGCCCGGGATCGACCCCAAAGTGATCTCCTACAATCTCGGGGTTGACACGCAAGCCCGACCCATCCGGCCAAAGAAGATAATGTTAGTTGTATGTATGCCCTAGAGGCCAGTATTGTACAGATGATGTATATTATATTGGATGCTTGGACATATATAGAGATGACTTTCTTGCTCGATATGATAGTATGCTATCTGGTTGCTCTTTATCTTAACATGTATACTTGTCTCTTTATACTGTCTTATAGTTACATGTTGGTAAAGCCCTTAGGATGTGTACTTCGCTACCTGGACTATGATGCGGATCATACTAGTGGGGACATGGTAGTCCATAAGTACATCCTTCAAGGTCCCTAGTCGTGGGTGTATCGAGACGGGGCATCGATATACCAGTGTAGACTAGCGTATACGCTTCTCGACCCATGAGATGGGCGATGGATGATCCCATATCCATTGGTGTTTGTCATCAGAGAGGGTATACGGGTGCTCAGTGGAGACTGGGTACACTGGACGGACTCGCCGAGAACTCCCAGATGGTATTAAACCTCACGTCAGATGGCGGTTCTCAGGTGACACTTGTGCAGGTTAGTCTGTAGACCTGAGATCGTCATAGAGTCTTGTGTGATTCCCACTGTGCTTTGATTTCCACCTTACCACGTCCATGAGAGCGTGCAAAACGGTGGTTTTTGGGTACAGTCCCGAGTCACATGGAGGCAATGAGCGATAGGAGGGGTTTCGTCTCTCCCGGTATTGGGGGTTGATATTGCGTTGTGCTCGATTGGTCGTAACAGAGAAGTCCCTGGCCAGGGCTGATTAGAGATTTACTGGTAAGTGTTACCAGTAGTTTCTCGACCCGTTATGAGCCTCATATCGGCACGACTTATCGATTATTGGGGTCTGACGTTTACCACCCCTAGACTTGATATGCGACATATCAGACGAGGAGACCGGACTGCACGGGTAGTGTTGCCGGTTAGCTCGACGGGAGTTGTAGCAGGTTCGCTTGTTTTCTTCTGATCGCTCAATACCCGGGTGGCCGTTACGTTTAGCTGACTGCTTGCGGCTTGGGGTGCTTGATATGATCATCACCCACTGCCGGCGTATTGACGAGTCTTAGAGTCCCACAAAGGAGTTACCTAGTCCAGGCGAAACGTTGTGGTGCGCGTATGCGATATGCGCATAGACCCGATTAAAATGCGCATATGAGATACCGTATATTAATCGGGCGGCTTGCTTTTGGTTGGGTCGTATGTGATATGGCCGGATTGATAAATCAAGTGTTGATTTATCATTTAACCATTAGATTCTCACTAGAAATCCTTTCTTGTATTTTTGGATGTATGCATGCATGTATGCATTCTTTCTTGTTTCATGCACATATGGATGTGCATGCACACATACATTCATACATCATCCTTCATGGTTGTATATACATAGAAAATGGTGGCAATATAAGACTCACATCATGGTTTTATATATATGATTTATTGCATTTGTTTTAAAACAAAATGAAAAAGGAAAGGATAATTCATGGTTTGTTTCTACACTCTTCTTTGACCTAACCATGCTCACCCACCATTTAACCATGGATTAACTTTCCTTTTGTGTTTTAACTCAAGTTCAATAATATCTTTATTGTTTAACCATGGTTTGAGATGAGAAGTGGAAAATATATATTCATATATTTTCTATTTTTCAAATGAGATTATCTTTTCTCTTCTTCTTAAAAAAGCCATCATCTTCTTCAACCTTGCTCTTTTGCTCTCTAGATCTTTCAAGTGAGCAAAATACTCAACAAGATAGGATTTTGAAGTAAGAAAAAGAACCACAACACCATTCTACACAAGTCTTGCCCACTTGTTTAGAGTGTTAGCTTCATTTCATTCTCTTGATAAAGTGAAGTTGCAAGCTTGGACAAAGCGGACTCCGGGTGGATCATCGTGGACCTAGAGGAGTTCAAGCGGACTTTTTCCAAACCCCAAGTAGCCGAGGAGTCTAGCGTAGGGAGATACAAAGGTTGTACTCTCAAAACCCTAGCTTAATCTACTTGTGATGAAGTGATGTTTTTCAAACCCTAATTTTTCTAGGAATGATTCTTTGTATGCTTACTTAGCACCCTAAAAATTTAATCTTTGGTACATGTGATGCTTCCAAACCCTTCATGTGGTGCTAGGTAAACCCAACATTGGTATCAGAGCCAACCTAGAACATTAGGCGACACTTTAACGAAGTTAAAACTCCGATCGAACCGAAAAATACGGATTTTTAGTGCTCTCTGGACATTTTTTCAAAACTGTTAATTTTCAGAATTAAAAATCCTTAAAAAATTCAGCAGGGAAATATAAGCAATGCTGTAAAAAACGAACCCATGAACAGTACTTATCACCGCGGAACCGCGGCAATAGCCTGCTTGGGTCGCAGTTCCGCGACCGTACGAATGAATCAGATTGTCGTTTTTGTACAGTAATTGTTTTGACTGCTTGTATATTTTTTGGGGAATTTTTGATCTGAATTTAGTGCTGTATGTTCTGGAGATTGTTTTGGAGTCGGTGATTCGATCGGAATTTTGATTTCGTGTCTTTTCCGGGTAAATTAGAAAGTATTAAATTGTTCGAACGAGTATCATTTACTCACTTTTTCACGGGGTTTAAATCTTTCGGAAATACGTGCAAGTTTGTTTATGGTGGACCCTCTAAAAGACAACAAACCTTAACTCGATTATGTGACCGTCTTGAACTGCCTTTTGAACCTTAGGGTTTGGGGCAGTACGGCGTGCCACATGTGAGGCGTTGGCTTGACCCTTCTACGGCTGGACCGCTACTACTGTGTCACACTCCGGGTTTTTTAACTCCGCTCAAGTGTTGAGCTTTAGGGAATTTTGGGTATTTGGTCATTCGTTCGAAAACTTTAATACTTTCTATTTATCTGGAATGTGATACAATATGTGGAATTCATATAGTTAGGCATGAAATACGAAATATGTGATATTTCACATTTACGATGTCTAAAGAGAATGTGGATTCCAAATATTATAGTTTAACACTTTCTTTTCTGTGACCGTAAGTGTAGTATGTCGATATCGCCGGTTTAGTTGCTATACATCAACGACAATTGGGGTACACATACTTACTTACGTTGATGATATATGATATTATGTGTTGTTGAGATATGATGTGCAGGATTGTCGCGATTGAATAGCCAGGGGTTTTATGTGAGATGAGAGTTTTATTTTTTCATTCATGTAAATTCAAATGTAATGTAATATTCTTTTATTTGGGGCACTTCCGGGTTGAGGTTGATACCACCAGTGTTGTATATTATTTACTTTTCCGCATTAAGATGGACCCAAAGAGGGGAGCACAGGTGACCGGGTTCTGGGGTTCAGTGGGAGGCCATCTCGAGGAGTCGAGACCGGGTCTCCTAAACTCCAGAATTGGTAGGGTCGCTTGCCGCTCTCGTAGGGGTCCAGGGTGTGGGCTTGGCTATTCATCGCGACTGTGGAATCCGTATTTTCTATTGTTAGCTAAATACTAAATACGGATGTCCTAGTATATCCCACATTATATCTATGTTTCTGCTGCGATATCTGTGATGTGATCATTTGATATGTTGTGATGAATACAGGATATAGTATATATGATATATTATATATGTTAGGTCCGTGTTGCCCACCCCGGTGCTTACGGGGAGGCGGAAAACATAATAAAAATTGGATTTTTATGGACTTAGGCAACATGGACCAAGCTTGTGAGGATCTTTGCTAAACATAAACTTGCTAACCCTAACTACAAAGAAGCTAAGTGATGGAAAGGTTATACCTTTGGTCTTTAGTCCTTCTCTCCTTGCTCTTAGGAATGGTAGAAAGAGGTCACCTTGCTTGTCTTCTCCCGTCAAAGAAGGATCCACCCGAAAGCCTCGACCTTTGGCTTCAACTCCAAGCTAGGAGTAACTAGAGTGCAAGAAATGCTAAGACTTGAACCCTAGAAGAGAGTAGAGAAGATCAAGTGAAGGTTTTTCTCAAGCTTTTTGTTTCTCAACACATGAGAGGGAGAGAGCTTGAGGGAGAGGATGAACAAGAGAGAGAAATGATATGAGAGAATGAGAAAATAATAGAGCCATTCTCACTAATATGTGTGAATTAATTTAATTGAATAATTAGCTAGATAATTATCATGGTAAATCATGACATGACCATTATCATTTCAATTTGCAAAGATCAAAAAGCATCTTCCAAAAGAAATGATGATGGTCAAAGTGTCAACCTAGGTCAACAAGTCAAAGAAGTCAAATGGTCAACAACCACAACCATGGATAATTATTAAACTAATTACTAATTAACAATAACACACACATAAATATTAGGGTTAATAAAATGACAATAGCCATTAACCCTAATCAAGGTCCTCTCCCTCAATCTCAAGCAACTGTGCATACGCACCCGCATTCGTGATCCGAGGAACACGAACACAATGAGAAAAACCAATCTCAAATCATATACTAGGATCCGGCTTAAACCAAAGCCCGCTAGTATAAACTGTCCGGACAGCAAACGTGCACAAGTGCGCGAATGTGAACGAACCCTGTCGCAAAACCATGCGACCTCTACTCATTTAGCCTAAAGGCGAATAGCTCTCTGTGTGGGACTCTAAAGACTCGACACTACGCTGGCAGTGGGTTTAACCATAGACCGCAAGCGGCACTAGCTGTACGTAACGGTCCCCAGGTAGATGTCGATAAGAAGACTGACGAGGTGAACCCCATCTGCACTCCTACTGAGCCTGTATGTGACAGTCTCCGTACAGTCCGGTCTGTTCGTCTGATACATCGCATGGCGGGCCTAGGGGGCGGTAAACGTCAGTCCCCTAATAGCGGTACAAGTCGTGTCGAAGTGAAGCCCAATACACCCTGAGATAACACTGGAAACCTACCAGTATATCTCGCTTGCCCTGGCCAGGGACTACTCGTGTAATGGCTCTCCTAGACACAGCGCGATGTCAACCCCCAATACCGGGAGAGACGAATCCTGTCTAACCGTCACTGCCTCCAAGTGCTTCGGGACTGCTCCCAACTACTACCTGTTTGCACGACTCAGTAGAGCCGTGGTAGGGTAGCAATCAAAGAACAGTGGGAACACACTCGAGGCGAAGTGACAGTGTCAAGTCAGCGGACTAAGCTGTACTCATGTCACCTGGGAACTGATAACTGACGATAGGTATAATACCAACCATCAGTTCCCGACGAGTCCTGTCCAGTGTACTCGTAACCTAACGAGCACCCGCATACTATCTCAAGTACGACGTACTGACGGCTGTGGGACAGACCGTCTCCCGTGCTGGGATGAGAAGCGCATACGCTAGTCTACTCTGGAGTATCGATGCCCTATCTCGATACTCCCACGACTAGGGACGTGTATAAGGATGTGCTTGTAGATTACCCAGCCCCCACGAGTGTGATCGCCATCACAACGCCGGTAATCAAGCAAAGATCCTAAGGGCTCTACTAATGCGTATAGGTGATATAATAAATAAACACACATGTACACATTAAAGCAGAGACAAACCAAGTAGCATACTACTATATTGAGCAAGATTGTCTGTACAACTGTGAATATCCCAAGCTTCCATCAAGTAATATACATACTAGTATGATACAGTAATGGCCTCTAGGGAATATACACCAACAATCTCCCACTTGCACTAAGGCCATGTACTGGCGTATCGAAGACCTATCATCTCGATCAGCCGCTCGAACTGAGTCTGGGGTAAAGCCTTCGTGAATGGGTCCGCAGTGTTGTCCTTTGTGTCCACTCTCCGCACCTCGATCTCCTGTCGATCAATGATCTCCCTGATCAGGTGATACCGCCTTAAGATGTGCCTGGATTTCTGATGGGACCTTGGTTCCTTCGCTAAAGCTATAGCCCCATTGTTATCGCAATATAAAGGTATTGGGTCAACAATGGACGGAACCACCTGAAGTTCACTAATGAACTTCTTAATCCAGACCGCCTCTTTTGCGGCATCGCTTGCAGCAATGTATTCAGCCTCCATCGTCGAGTCTGCGACGGTATCCTGCTTGGAACTCCTCCAACATACCGCCCCTCCGTTGAGGGTAAACACAAAACCCGAGACGGACTTGCTGTCATCTTTGTCACTCTGGAAGCTTGAATCGGTAAAGGACTCGACCCTAAGGTCTCCATTACCGTAAACCAGGAACATCTCCTTAGTCCTTCTCAGGTACTTGAGAATGTTCTTCACTGCTGTCCAGTGGTCCTCCCCTGGGTCCGACTGATACCGGCTTACCGTGCTCAACGCGTAAGCTACATCTGGTCTTGTACATAGCATCGCATACATTATAGATCCTACCGCCGAAGCATAGGGTATAGTGCTCATGCGAACCCTCTCCTCGTCAGTCTTAGGAGACATCTTCTTGGAGAGGGTAATTCCGTGCAATGCGGGTATGTTACCGTGCTTGGAATCCTCCATACTAAATCTCTTTAGTACGGTCTCTATGTACCTGGACTGCGAAAGTCCCAATAGTTTCTTGGATCTATCTCTATAGATCTTGATCCCCAGAATGTACGAGGCATCACCCAGGTCCTTCATGGAGAACCTTTGTGACAAAAACAGCTTGACCGATTGTAGCATAGGAATGTCATTTCCTATCAGAAGAATGTCGTCCACGTACAAGACTAGGAATACGACAGTTCGTCCTACAATCTTCTTATAAACACAGGGTTCATCTTCGTTCTTGATGAAATCAAATTCCTTGATTGCCTCATCAAAACAGATGTTCCAGCTCCGCGATGCCTGCTTTAATCCATAAATGGATTTAAGCAACTTGCACACCTTTCAGCTGCTCCCACTGTCTACGAAACCTTCTGGTTGATCCATGTAAACGCACTCTTCCAAACAACCGTTTAGGAAAGCCGTTTTAACATCCATCTGCCAGATCTCATAGTCATGGAAGGCAGCAATGGCAAGTAGGATCCGAATGGATTTGAGCATAGCCACCGGAGAAAAAGTTTCGTCATAGTCCAAACCAGGTCTTTGACGGAAACCTTTTGCAACGAGCCTAGCTTTATAGGTTTCCACCTGCCCATCTACACCAAGTTTTCTTTTGTAGATCCATTTGCATCCAACGGGTTTTACCCCAGCTGGAGCAATATCCAAGGTCCACACTTTATTGGCGTACATGGACTCCATTTCGGATTGCATTGCTTCCTGCCACTTATCAGAGTCCCTACTGATAATGGCCTGCCTGAAACTGGTAGGGTCATCTTCTTCCAAGATGCAATCCTCTCGATCCCCGTCTATGAGAAAACCGTAGTATCTCTCGGGCGGATGAGAAATCCTACCAGATCTGCGGAGTGGCTGAGGTTCGTCTGGGTTTATTGAATCTAGTGGTTCCTCCAAATTTTCAGTTACATTTTGTGGTCGCTGAATTTCTTCCAGTTCTACCGAACTCCCACTAGTTTCTTTTGCAAGAAACTCCCTTTCTAAGAAGGTAGCGTGGCGAGATACAAACACCTTCTGTTCCTCAGTGTGGTAGAACAGATATCCCAGTGAGTCTTTAGGATATCCCACAAATTTACAAAGAACTGACCGTGCCTCTAACTTGTCCGGTTTCTGTGTTTTCACATAGGCCGGACAACCCCATATCTTAAATCGCTTAAGATACGGATTTCTTCCACTCCATATTTCATATGGAGTCTTAGGCACTGATTTGGATGGAACATAGTTCAATAGGTACGCCGCTGTCTGAAGCGCATGTCCCCAGAATGAAAGAGGCAACTCAGCACTACTCATCATGGACCGAACCATATCCAATAGGGTTCGATTCCTTCGCTCTGAAACACCGTTGTGCTGTGGTGTATAAGGAGGAGTAAGCTGAGAGAGAATACCATTCTCTTTTAAGTAATCTAGGAATTCCGTGCTTAAGTACTCCCCTCCTCTATCAGACCGGAGGATCTTGATACTTTTGCCAATCTGGTTCTCTACTTCCTTTCTGAATTCCTTGAATTTCTCAAAAGCTTCAGATTTGTGTTTCATCAGATACACATATCCGAACCTAGAGAGATCGTCAGTGAATGTGATGAAGTACGAGAACCCACCCCTTGCATGTATAGACATCGGACCACACACATCACTGTGTATGAGTCCCAAGAGCTCTCTTGCTCTTTCTCCATGTCCGGTGAACGGAGATTTGGTCATCTTCCCTTTGAGACAAGACTGACAAGTTTCATAAGATGAAAATTCGAACGTATTCAAGAGTCCATCTTTATGCAACTTACTCAGTCTTTTCTCTCCGATATGACCAAGCCTACAATGCCACAAGTAGGATTCATTCGTATCTGAATTCTTCCTCTTGCGTGTGTTTTGTATATTGAGAACTGTATTCTGATTTAGAACGTAGATACCATTACACAGTGTACCCTCTGCAACCAGTACCTTATGAAGGTAAATGTTCATGATATTCTTTTCAAGAACAAAGTCATATCCATCTTTATCGAGTAAAGAAACTGATATGATGTTGCAAACCATGGAGGGTACATAGTAGCAATCGTTCAAAATCATAGTCTTGCCATTAGGCAATACTAGGTGATATTCACCGACGGCTGCCGCATTAACTTGTGCTCCGTTCGCTACTCTGAGCGACATATCACCCGGTGCAACTTTCCTACTTTTTCTCAGTCCCTGCAATAAATTACAGATATGAGATCCTGATCCGGTATCAAGTACCCAGGAGGTAGGGCTGACCGTAAAACAGTTCTCAATTACAAGAACACCTGAAGTAGATGCAAAACCATGCTTCTTCTTCAACTGGGTATCCTGGAAATCTATACTTTCCTCTTTCCCATTCTCATACTCATGACTGTTGTCACAAGTTAGAGCTGAACCAACTTTCCCCAGTCCCGAATAAGAATTCGGTTCGGTCAAGCGATACATTTTATTATCTTGATTAGGGCGTGAAAAGGTTGCTGCCTGGAGAGAGAGAAAAGAAACACTCAGCGTATGCTCTTGCAAGATTAGATTGGTTTATTAATTTATCTAACCAGGATGTCTCCCACTGTTTACTCAAATTCTCCTTAAAACCTTTTAAAAGAAGAACTAGCCGGGTTCAAATTCACGTCACAATACTTGCTTAACCTTTCAGCCAGGCTAGTGTCGGTACTTCGAGGGAGGTTTTCCAACGCTTTCGCGAAGTTCCTTAATTAAATAACCTCTTTTCCCTGGGGACGTAACCCCGCTAACACCTTTCTAGACACCTACTAGGTTTATAGCATTGATCGTTAAGTGAAATAATCTCCCGAGAGTAGACCAACTCATCAGTGGGATCGGGATCCAACTGTCATTGTGTGATAACCTAGATGGAATCCACTCTAGTCACCACACTCCAGAAGGTATGCTAAATCTGCAAGTTTCAGTTCTTTTGAAACTCCCGATGTGGTTTTTGCCCCTAGGACCCAAGTGATCTTGACGGAGTCAACAAATCCAAGAGTCCTAGTCAAGTTCAACCTGTCATTATCTGGATTGCATTAAACCCACCCGCATAACCCTTGACGGAGTCAACAAGGTTATACGACTGTCCAAATCAATCCCATATACCGATACAAACAAGCAGTACTTAGCTACCGTACACTACGCCTTGACGGAGTCAACAAACGCAGCACGAATACTAAGTGTTACTTATAAGAAATGACAGAGGGCTACGGCTGGGTTTTTGGCGAAAAACCCGTTAACGTAATGAACTTGATATCGTTGAAGGAACCTGGTAGTCTTTTTGAAAAACATAGTGGCGAAAACTTTTGCTAAAGAGGTCACTCCCTGTGAAGGGATCTCGGCTCTTTCCTCGTCGAGTGAGGTGCTGGGCATCCGTAAGATGAATACCTCGATGCAAAGCAAGAATAATCGACTATGGTGAAGTTATTACCCTGACACAAACCTTTTGTCCAAGGGGTCACTCCCGATGAGGGGATCTCGGCCCTTGCCTCGTCGATTGAGGTGCTGGGCATTCATAACCGAATACCTCGATGCAAAACAAAAAGATGAACGTCCTTGTAATAACAGCTTTTTGAAAAATTGTTCCAACAACGTCTTTTAGGTTTATTTTCTTGCATTAGTTCTTTTAATGCGTCCCATCATTTAAATCCTACCATTGCAGAAAACAACCAAAATATGACGTACGCTTATGCCATTCGCATTCGCCACGGGGCCCCGTCATCACCCGTTAGGTTACTTAACTAACGACAGAGCGGGGGCTGGGCTAGCGCGGCTGTAAAACATAAGCAACGCCTAAATAGTTATTATATATAGCAATATAGCAATGATAGCCAATCCAGATCACAGATGAACACTTTGGATATACTAGGAATCCGCAATTCGTTCGAGCCTGCAACGAAAAACGGATTACACGGTCGCGATGAATAGCCAAACCCCACCCAAGACCCCTACGGGTGCGGCAAACTACCCGCCAAGTACCCGAAGCGAAGCAACCTCCCTCAATGCCATGAGTAGGCCACTCGGCACTTCGAGCTACCCGGTAGTTTGTGCACCCCCTCCATGGGTCTATCCTAGGAGCAAAAACAGTAAAAAAAATTATACAATGACGGCTACAACCCCGACCCGGTTGTGCGGCCAAACAAATAATATTACATCAATTTACAAATTTATTACATGAATGAAAGAAAAAGAAACTCTCATCTCACATCCACCCCGGCTATTCATCCGCGACAATCCAACGAGTTCATATACACAAACCATCAACAACAATCACAGATCACAGATATGTATAACCCCGACTAATCGTCATATAGCGATTAGCCGACGTTCAATACATAAGAACATCACAGATATAACCTTTATAGTCAAAGTATATTGAAGTTCGGAAAAAATACGGAATTATAGGCCCCCAAAAACAAATTTCTATTCTGGAAAATCTGGGCACATATAATATATCAGAAAAATCCTAAAACCATGTCAGAAACATACTGCACCAAAATCGATGCAGTAACTCATAAAGTTGGCCGCGGTTCCGCGGCAAAGAGCTTGCTTTTGCCGCGGAAGGGCGGCGCTTTGGTTGATTTGCTGCATCGTTTTTGGTGGTTTTCTTATAAAAAGCCTGAGATGATTTTTGGGATATAACAAATTTTGTTTTGACCAGAAAACTTTTTAACAGAAACTCAGGTTTTTATAACTTGGTTTTTTTGATTTTTCCGTTTCGAACTTCGATACACTTTACTACCAAGCTAGTTTATGTTTAGTTAGTTTCTGATACCACTGTTAGGTCCGTGTTGCCCACCCCGGTGCTTACGGGGAGGCGGAAAACATAATAAAAATTGGATTTTTATGGACTTAGGCAACATGGACCAAGCTTGTGAGGATCTTTGCTAAACATAAACTTGCTAACCCTAACTACAAAGTAGCTAAGTGATGGAAAGGTTATACCTTTGGTCTTTAGTCCTTCTCTCCTTGCTCCTAGGAATGGTAGAAAGAGGTCACCTTGCTTGTCTTCTCCCGTCAAAGAAGGATCCACCCGAAAGCCTCGACCTTTGGCTTCAACTCCAAGCTAGGAGTAACTAGAGTGCAAGAAATGCTAAGACTTGAACCCTAGAAGAGAGTAGAGAAGATCAAGTGAAGGTTTTTCTCAAGCTTTTTGTTTCTCAACACATGAGAGGGAGAGAGCTTGAGGGAGAGGATGAACAAGAGAGAGAAATGATATGAGAGAATGAGAAAATAATAGAGCCATTCTCACTAATATGTGTGAATTAATTTAATTGAATAATTAGCTAGATAATTATCATGGTAAATCATGACATGACCATTATCATTTCAATTTGCAAAGATCAAAAAGCATCTTCCAAAAGAAATGATGATGGTCAAAGTGTCAACCTAGGTCAACAAGTCAAAGAAGTCAAATGGTCAACAACCACAACCATGGATAATTATTAAACTAATTACTAATTAACAATAACACACACATAAATATTAGGGTTAATAAAATGACAATAGCCATTAACCCTAATCAAGGTCCTCTCCCTCAATCTCAAGCAACTGTGCATACGCACCCGCATTCGTGATCCGAGGAACACAAACACAATGAGAAAAACCAATCTCAAATCATATACTAGGATCCGGCTTAAACCAAAGCCCGCTAGTATAAACTGTCCGGACAGCAAACGTGCACAAGTGCGCGAATGTGAACGAACCCTGTCGCAAAACCATGCGACCTCTACTCATTTAGCCTAAAGGCGAATAGCTCTCTGTGTGGGACTCTAAAGACTCGACACTACGCTGGCAGTGGGTTTAACCACAGACCGCAAGCGGCACTAGCTGTACGTAACGGTCCCCAGGTAGATGTCGATAAGAAGACTGACGAGGTGAACCCCATCTGCACTCCTACTGAGCCTGTATGTGACAGTCTCCGTACAGTCCGGTCTGTTCGTCTGATACATCGCATGGCGGGCCTAGGGGGGCGGTAAACGTCAGTCCCCTAATAGCGGTACAAGTCGTGTCGGAGTGAAGCCCAATACACCCTGAGATAACACTGGAAACCTACCAGTATATCTCGCTTGCCCTGGCCAGGGACTACTCGTGTAATGGCTCTCCTAGACACAGCGCGATGTCAACCCCCAATACCAGGAGAGACGAATCCTGTCTAACCGTCACTGCCTCCAAGTGCTTCGGGACTGCTCCCAACTACTACCTGTTTGCACGACTCAGTAGAGCCGTGGTAGGGTAGCAATCAAAGAACAGTGGGAACACACTCGAGGCGAAGTGACAGTGTCAAGTCAGCGGACTAAGCTGTACTCATGTCACCTGGGAACTGATAACTGACGATAGGTATAATACCAACCATCAGTTCCCGACGAGTCCTGTCCAGTGTACTCGTAACCTAACGAGCACCCGCATACTATCTCAAGTACGACGTACTGACGGCTGTGGGACAGACCGTCTCCCGTGCTGGGATGAGAAGCGCATACGCTAGTCTACTCTGGAGTATCGATGCCCTATCTCGATACTCCCACGACTAGAGACGTGTATAAGGATGTGCTTGTAGATTACCCAGCCCCCACGAGTGTGATCGCCATCACAACGCCGGTAATCAAGCAAAGATCCTAAGGGCTCTACTAATGCGTATAGGTGATATAATAAATAAACACACATGTACACATTAAAGCAGAGACAAACCAAGTAGCATACTACTATATTGAGCAAGATTGTCTGTACAACTGTGAATATCCCAAGCTTCCATCAAGTAATATACATACTAGTATGATACAGTAATGGCCTCTAGGGCATATACACCAACAATATAGACGTTACTTATGTTTTACACCCGCACTAGGCCTGCCCTGCTCTGTCGTTAGTTACCTAACCTAACGGTGCACGAGGGGACATCGAGGCGAATGCGGATGGCATAAGTGTACGTCGTATTTATCTGTGATGTTTAGGTGACTTAAATGATGGGACTTCATTAATGTGATTAATGAAAGAAAAGAAATCTAAAAGATGTTGTAGAATCAAATTTTCAAATAAAAGGGTAGCTACAGTCTTGCTTTGCATAGCGGTATGTATGATATACCCTGCACCTTATTCGATGGGGAAAGAGCCGAGATCGCTTCACCGGGAGTGACCTCTTTAGCAAAACTGGCAGATGCTACAAAACTCGGTTTGGTTTTTGATTGCTTTTGGAGTTTTGCTTTGTACAGTGATATATATGATATATCCCGCACCTTATTCGATGAGGAAAGAGCCGAGATCCCTTCACCGGGAGTGACCTCTTTAGCAAAACTAATAAAAGCCTCAAAATCACTCTATTTCAAAATTCACATGATTCTACAACGATATCAAGTTCATTACGCAATAGGTTTTCAGAAAAACCTGTCGTAGCCCTCCGCCATTTCAGATAAGTTGTATATAGTATTCGTGCTACATTTGTTGGCTTTCGTCAAGGTGTAGTGTGCGGTAGCTATATGCTGCTTATCTGCAGCATATGATGCGACTGGATTAGGGTAGTCGTACGGCTTTGTTGGCTTTCGTCAAGGGTCGTGCGGGTGGGTTTAATTCAGTCAAGAAATGTACGGGTTGAACTTGACCAGCGGGCTATGGTTTGTTGGCTTTCGTCAAGGTCATAGCACGTTAGGGGAAAAATATTATCGGGAATTTCAAGTGTTGAAATTTGCAATGAGATTGCATACCTTCTATGAGATAGTTGGATCCCGATACCCACTGCGAGTAATTGTTACTCCCGGGAGAGTTTTACACAGGACAATTAGCCGATGAAGTAGGTGTCTAGAAAGGTGTCAACGGGGTTACGCCTCTGGGAAAACGAGGTTTACTTTAATTAGGTCCGTGCGAAAGCACGGGGAACCTCCCTCAAAGTACCGACACTGGCCTGGCTGAAAGATCGGCGAAGTTGTAGGGTGTAATTAATCCCGGCTAGTCTTTCCTTTTAGAGTTTGAAGGAAGATTTGATAAAAACAGTAGGAGCCATCTTGATTAGATAAGATAATAACCAATCTAATCTTGCAAGAGCATACGCTAAAGTATTTTCTTCTCTCTCTCTCCAGATAGCGACCATGTCATGCCTTAATCAAGATAATAATATGGATGTATTGACCGAACCCGCATGTTATACTGTGCTGGGGAACGTTGGTTCCGTTCTTTCTTATAAGAGTTATAGGACTGAACAGGACATAGGGGAATACCAGGATTCCCATGCCACCCGAATGAAGAAAGTACATGATGATGCATTTTCTTCGGGTGTGTTCGTTACAGAGAACTGTTTCTCCATTTCCTCTACGTCCTGGGTATTGGATACCGGGTCAGGATCCCATATATGTAATCAGTTACATGGGCTTAAGAAAGATAGAGAACTTGGAGAAGGTGATAAAGACATAAGAGTTGGAAATGGTGCAATTGTTGCAGCTAAAACCGTCGGGGAATATCACCTTGTATTACCAACTGGTAATACATTGATTCTGAACAAATGCTATTACATGCCGAACCTGATATGCAACATTATATCAGTTTCTTTGTTGAGTAAAGAGGGATATAATTTTGTATTACAGGATAATGTTATGAACATTTTCCGTAACCAAAAGTTGGTGGGATCAGGCACGCTGTGCAATGGCATTTATGTTCTAAATCAATCAACAGTTCTGAGCATAACAAACACACACAAGAGGAAAAGTTCAGAAATGAACGAATCCTTCTTGTGGCATTGTAGACTGGGTCACATCAATGCGACACGACTAGCTAAGTTGCATAAGGATGGATATTTGAAACCATTCGAATTTTCATCTTATGACACTTGCCAGTCATGTCTCAAAGGCAAGATGACCAAAACTCCGTTTACGGGACATGGAGAAAGAGTTACCGAACTCTTAGGACTGATACATAGTGATGTATGCGGTCCCATGTCTACACATGCCAGGGATGGTTCTTCGTACTTCATTACATTCACTGATGATCTCTCAAGATACGGACATGTGTTCTTGATAAGACACAAGTCTGAAGTTTTTGAGAAATTTAGAGAATATAAACAAGAAGTCGAGAACCAAATCGGAAAAAGTATTAAAATCCTATGATCTGATCGAGGAGGTGAATACTTGAACATTGAATTCCTGGACTTCCTAAAAGAGAATGGGATTCTCTCTCAGCTGACTCCTCCATATACACCACAGCACAACGGTGTATCAGAACGGAGGAACCGCACCCTATTAGATATGGTGCGCTCTATGATGAGCACAGCTGAGTTACCTATTTCGTTCTGGGGGTATGCGCTGGAGACAGCCATACATCTATTGAATATGGTCCCCACCAAATCTGTGCCTACCACTCCATATGAGATATGGAAAGGGAAGAGACCATGTCTTAACTATGTTAAGATATGGGGTTGTCCAGCCTATGTCAAACGACAAAATCCGAACAAATTCGAGGCACGGTCTGTTCTATGCAAATTTATAGGATATCCCAAGAATTCATAAGGGTATATCTTCTACCACACTGAGGAACAAAGAGTGTTTGTTTCTCGGCACGCCACCTTTTTAGAAAAGGAATTTCTTGCAAAAAGAGATTAGTGGTCATGAGGTAGAACCGGAAGAGGTTCCGGCTACAAAAGCTGCAACAGAAGATCTGGTGGAACCAGAGGATTCAGTAGTTCCCGATCAACCCCAGCCACTCCGCAGATCTAGTAGGGTTCCTCACCCACCTGAAAGATACTACGGTTTTCTCGTGGATGGTGGGAGCGAGGACTGCATCATGGAGGATGATGACCCAACTAGCTTCGAGCAGGCCATCACGAGTAGGGACTCAGTGAAATGGCTGGATGCAATGCGGTCCAAGATGGAATCCATGTACACCAACAAAGTATGGACTTTGGAAGATACTCCTGAAGGGGTAAAACCCATTGGGAGCAAGTGGATCTTCAAGAAAAAACTTGGTGTAGATGGGAAAGTGGAGACTTTCAAAGCTAGACTTGTTGCAAAGGGTTTTCGTCAAAGACCAGGTGTGGACTATGACGAGACCTTTTCTCCAGTGGCTATGCTTAAATCCATCCGGATCATGCTCTCCATCGCTGCATATCATGACTACGAAATCTGGCAAATGGATATTAAGACCGCCTTTCTAAACGGTGATTTAGAAGAGTGCGCGTACATGACTCAGCCAGAGGGCTTCATAGATAGTGGGAGCAGCGGGAAGGTGTGCAAGCTGCTTAAATCCATTTATGGATTAAAGCAAGTATCACGGAGTTAGAACATCTGCTTTGACGTCGTTATCAAAGAGTTTGATTTCGTCAAAAACATAGATGAACCTTGTATTTACAAGAAGGTAGCAGAGAGTAAGGTTGTCTTCCTCGTATTGTACGTGGACGACATACTCTTGATAGGAAATGACATTCCTATGCTGCAATCGGTCAAGCTCTTCTTATCACAAAGATTCTTAATGAAAGATCTTGGTGATGCCTCCTGCATATTGGGAATTAGGATCTATAGAGATAGATCGAACGGATATTGGGATTGTCCCAATCCAGGTACATTGACACCATACTAAAGAGCTTTAGTATGGAAGAATCCAAGCGTGGGAACTTACCCACGATCTCTGGAGTCACTCTCTCCAAAGAGATGTCTCCCAAGACTGATTTGGAGAGAGCTCGCATGCAAGGGATACCCTATGCTTCGGCTGTAGGCTCTATCATGTACGCGATGCTATGTACCAGACCCGATGTAGCATACTCACTAAGTGTAGTGAGTAGGTATCAAGCTGATCCTGGAGAGAATCACTGGACAGCTGTGAAGAGCATTCTCAAGTACTTACGAAGGACTAAGGAGATGCTCTTGGTGTATGGTAACGGAGAACTCCAAGTGGAGTCCTTTACCGATTCAAGCTTCCAGAGTGATAAGGACGACTCTAAGTCGCAGTCGGGATTTGTCTTTACCCTTTACGGAGGGGTGGTTAGCTGGAAGAGTTCCAAGCAAGAAACCGTGGCAGACTCGACGATGGAGGCTGAATACATCGCTGCCAACGATGCTGCCAAAGAGGTTGTCTGGATCAAGAAGTTCATTACTGAACTTGGAGTGGTTCCATCCATTGAGCATCCAATACCTTTATATTGCGATAACAATGGAGCGGTGGCTTTGGCCAAGGAACCCAGGTCCCATCAGCGATCCAGGCATATTATGAGGCGGTATCACCTGATCCGGGAGATAGTTGATCGCCGGGAGATCGAGGTCAGGAGAGTTGACACGAAGAATAACACAGCGGATCCACTCACGAAGGCCATTCCCCAGATACAGTTTGAGAGACTCTTCGGGATGCTCGGTATGCGATACTACAGCAGCTGGCCCTAGTGCAAATGGGAGATTGTTAGTTGTATGTATGCCCTAGAGGCCAGTATTATACAGATGATGTATATTATATTGGATGCTTGGACATATATAGAGATGACTTTCTTGCTCGATATGATAGTATGCTATCTGGTTGCTCTTTATCTTAACATGTATACTTGTCTCTTTATACTGTCTTATAGTTACATGTTGGTAAAACCCTTAGGATGTGTACTTGACTACCTGGAATATGATGCAGATCATACTAGTGGGGACATGGTAGTCCATAAGTACATCCTTCAAGGTCCCTAGTCGTGGGTGTATCGAGACGGGGCATCGATATACCAGTGTAGACTAGCGTATACGCTTCTCGACCCATGAGATGGGCGATGGATGATCCCATATCCATTGGTGTTTGTCATCAGAGAGGGTATACGGGTGCTCAGTGGAGACTGGATACACTGGACGGACTCGCAGAGAACTCCCAGATGATATTATACCTCACGTCAAATGGCAGTTCTCAGGTGACACTTGTGCAGGTTAGTCTGTAGACCCGAGATCGTCATAGAGTCTTGTGTGATTCCAACTGTGCTTTGATTTCCACCTTACCACGTCCATGAGGGCGTGCAAAACGGTGGTTTTTTGGTACAGTCCTGAGTCACATGGAGTCAATGAGCGATAGGAGGGGTTTCGTCTCTCCCGGTATTGGGGGTTGATGTTGCGCTGTGCTCGATTGGTCGTAACAGGGAAGTCCCTGGCCAGGGATGATTAGAGATTTACTGGTAAGTGTTACCAGTAATTTCTCGACCCGTTATGAGCCTCACATCGGCACGACTTATCGGTTATTGGGGTCTGACGTTTACCACCCCTAGACTTGATATGCGACATATCAGACGAGGAGACCGGACTGCACGGGTAGTGTTGCCGGTTGGCTCGACAGGAGTTGTAGCAGGTTCGCTTGTTTTCTTCTAATCGCTCAATACCCGGGTGGCCGTTACGTTTAGCTGACCGCTTGCGGCTTGGGGGTGCTTGATATGATCATCATCCACTGCCGGCGTATTGACGAGTCTTAGAGTCCCACAAAGGAGTTACCTAGTCCAGGCGAAACGTTGTGGTGCGCGTATGCGATATGCGCATGGACCAGATTAAAATGCGCGTATGAGATACCGTATATTAATCGGGCGGCTTGCTTTTGGTTGGGTCGTATGTGATATGGCCGGATTGATAAATCAAGTGTTGATTTATCATTTAACCATTAGATTCTCACTAGAAATCCTTTCTTGTATTTTTGGATGTATGCATGCATGTATGCATTCTTTCTTGTTTCATGTACATATGGATGTGCATGCACACATACATTCATACATCATCCTTCATGGTTGTATATACATAGAAAATGGTGGCAATATAAGACTCACACCATAGTTTTATATATATGATTTATTATTGCATTTGTTTTAAAACAAAATGAAAAAGGAAAGGATAATTCATGGTTTGTTGCTACATTCTTCTTTGACCTAACCATGCTCACCCACCATTTAACCATGGATTAACTTTCCTTTTGTGTTTTAACTTAAGTTCAATAATATCTTTATTGTTTAACCATGGTTTGAGATGAGAAGTGGAAAATATATTTTCTATTTTTCAAATGAGATTATCTTTTCTCTTCTTCTTAAAAAAGCCATCATCTTCTTCAACCTTACTCTTTTGCTCTCTAGATCTTTCAAGTGAGCAAAATACTCAACAAGATAGGATTTTGAAGTGAGAAAAAGAACCACAACACCATTCTACACAAGTCTTGCCCACTTGTTTAGAGTGTTAGCTTCATTTCATTCTCTTGATAAAGTGAAGTTGCAAGCTTGGACAAAGCGGACTCCGGGTGGATCATCATGGACCTAGAGGAGTTCAAGCGGGCTTTTTCCAAACCCAAAGTAGCCGAGGAGTCTAGCGTAGGGAGCTACAAAGGTTGTACTCTCAAAACCCTAGCTTAATCTACTTGTGATGAAGTGTTGTTTTTCAAACCCTAATTTTTCTAGGAATGATTCTTTATATGCTTACTTAGCATCCTAAAAATTTAATCTTTGGTACATGTGATACTTCCAAACCCTTCATGAGGTGCTAGGTAAACCCAACAGAGAAACTTTGCGCCGATTAAACAAAAGGCAATAGAAGACGAGGTGGATCGATTGCTCGCAGCCAACTTCATCATGAACCTGGAATACTCATATTGGCTGGCGAACGTGGTCATGGTCAAGAAGGCAAACGGAAATGGTGCATGTGTATCGATTTCATGGACTTGAACAAGGCTTGCCCCAAAGTCAACTATCCGCTTCCGCAGATAGACCAGCTAGTGGACAGTTCAGCCGGCCACGAACTACTGAGTTTTATGGACGCCTTCTCCGGTTATAATCAGATCCGGATGAACCCGGCCGACGAAGAACTTACCGCCTTCACCATGGATCGGGGGATGTACTGCTACAAAGGAATGCCCTTCGGACTCAAGAATGCTGGGCCACATATCAACGCCCGGTCAACAAATTGTTCACACCAAAGATTGGAAAAAACATGGAAGTCTACGTCGACGACATGCTCGTGAAATCCGTCTCCTCAGCCGGTACACTAAAGACCTCGGCGAAACATTCAAAGTCCTGCGCAAGTACCAAATGAAGCTCAACCCAGCTAAGTGTGCGTTCGGAGTCACCAGTGGGAAGTTCCTCGGGTTTATGGTTACCCATCGAGGAATCAAAGCGAACCCAGAAAAGATCAGCACCATCCTCAACATGGCAATGCCCAAGAGAAATGTAGACATCATGCGCCTCACGGGGAAGGTTGCTGACCTGAGTCGCTTTATGTCCAGATCCGGAGAAAAGTGCCTCCCGTTCTTCAAGACCCTAAGGAAAATTCCTAAGTTTGAATGGTCTGAGGAATGCCAGAATGCTTTCGAACAACTCAAGGTGCACCTAGCGACTCTCCCACTACTCACCCGACGAGTCGAGGGCGACGAGCTATTATTATATCTAGCCGTCTTCGACCAAGCTGTAGGCTCGATGCTTATCAGAGAATGCGAAGGCATACAGAGGCCGGTCTACTACGTGAGCCATGTTTTCAAGGATGCAGAAACAAGATACCCGGCCATAGAAAAAATAGTCCTGGCACTTGTCATCGCCTCCAGAAAACTTCGACACTATTTCCAAGAGCACACAATCCTCGTCCTCACCGAGCGACCTTTAGGGTCTATTCTCGCCTCCCCTGAGTCATCAGGTCGGCTGAAGAAATGGTGGTTGGAATTGTCCCAATTCGATATCAAATACCGCTCCAGACAAGCCATCAAAACGCAGGTCTTAGCAGACTTCATTGTCGAATGCACTATTCCTGCTAAAGAAGGGATGGAGGCATAGGACCCCGAACCACATCCCTCGATCAAAGAGGTACCCGACCCCATCCTGGACTGGGTGCTCTACATGGACGGATCCTCCACTGAAGAGGGGAGCAGGACTGGACTGATCATCCGTGGCTCGGACAAAGTGGAAATGGAATAATCTTTAAAGCTCGGGTTCAGAGCATCGAACAACACCGCGAAATACAAGGCTTTGTTGTTGTTTACCGCCAAAAATAGAGACGGACCAGGATGGATCGTCTTGCCTGAATTTGGAGGAAGATACTATTTGGATTTATCCGTCCACCTCTTCGAAGATGCCATGTTGATTTATGGCACCGTACATCGGAGGTTTGGACAGACGCAACCATTGTAGCAGCCTTCATCAGATTCCCCCTCGTTTGCGAGGGTTTTATTTATTGTGGGGATGCTCTTCCCTGCAGGCGCAAGCCCTGCAGTTGATTACATTACCGCATCATGATAACCACTTTCTCCTGCTCCGGAAGTTTACTTCGTGTCATGTGTGTTTTTGTTTGTTTAGGTTGCCCGTGGATTGTATACGGAGACTAATATATGTTGTCGCTCGTAGGGCGTGAATTAGTCCAAATCCGTATATCTTAGATTTGGGGTTTTTATTTAAGGGCCGTTAATCTATTTTGAGATTAAGATTGACTTAAATGTATGTGAGCATTTGGGGCTCGATTTGTTTTTGTTAAGGATACATTAGTCCAATTTGAGACTAAGATCCACTTAACGAGGTTTCGGGATCATTTTTATTTCAGATCCAACAAAAGAGCATTTAGGCTCTATTGTTTTAGTTTAAAGACGTTTCGATCCATTATCTCCATTTTGGAGGCGAATATTAGTTTAAGGACGTTTCGGTCCGTTATCGCCAATTTGGAGGCAAAAATTAGTTTAGGGACATTTCGGTCCATTGTTAGTTTAGGAATATCTCGGTCATTTGTTCATCTTGTACGCACGTGTATTTCTTACGTGACTGAGTGAACAATGGTGATATGGAATGCACCCAATTTGGGGCGCAGTCTGATTTGAGGTATGCATGTCAATTTGGAAGTGCATCAAAGAGTTATTGGTTGTCGGGACCTGCCACCTCTCTGAAGACGTTGAGGAATTACAACGATATATATCAGAGGTGTGGAGAGATGTACCCTTAAACCAAATCTCATATTTGAGGGAAAAAGGGCTGTTGTAGACCTAAGAAATGTTAGTCATGTTTGAGACTAAAATTATCTTAAGAGATATAAGATGAATATCATTTGGAATATCATCAATGTGAGACCACTAGTCATTTTTGAGACTGAGGCCAGCTTGGGAAAACATGAGCAATATGGGCTCGGTTGTTTTAGTATCAAAGAGGTTTAACCTCAAAAAACTTAGCCAATTTAGGATAAAATTTGAGTCTCCAACAGTGCTAAGCACTGAGAAATACAGTGATCACGTGCGTTTCATGTGGGCACTGGATTAGTGTTAAACACTAGAGTTTTATGGCGCTCACGTGACACACGTGAGACACCCCAAATATGGGCACCGGACTAGTGTTAAACACTAGAGTTTTATGGCGCTCACGTGACACACATGAGGTGCTAGTTATATATATGCCCTAGAGGCCATTACTATACATGCGATGTATATTGTAGTGGATGCTTGGACATATATAGGGAGGACTTTCTTGCTCGACATGATAGTATGCTATCTGGTTGCTCTTTATCTTAACATGTACACTTATTGTCTCTCTTTTACATGTTGATAAAACCCTTAGGATGAGTACTTGACTACCAGGACTATGATGAAGATCATACTAGTGAGGCAGAGGTAGTCGGCAAGTACATCCTTCAAATGTTCCTAGTCATGGGAGTATCGAGACGGGGCATCGATACACCAGAGTAGACTAGCGTATGCGCTTCTCGACCCATATGATGGGCGATGGATGATCCCATATCCATTGGTGTTTGACAACAGAGATGGTATACGGGTGCTCAGTGGAGACTGGGTATACTGGACAGACTCGCCGAGAACTCCTAGATGGTATTATACCTATTGCCGGATAGCAATCCTCTGGTGACACTGGTACATGTTAGTCTGTCGATCCGAGATCATCATAGAGTCTTGTGTGATTCCCACCGTGCTTTGATTTCCACCATACCACGGCCAAGAGATCGTGCAAAAAGGTGGTTTTTGGGTACAGTCCCGAGTCACATGGAGGCAATGAGCGATAGGATGGGATTCGTCTCTCCCGGTATTGGGAGTTGATGTTGCGCTATGCTCGATTGGCCATAACATGAAATCCCTGGCCAGGGTTGCCGAGATTTACTGGTAAGTATTATCAGTAGTTTCTCGAACCGTTATGGACCTTGCATCAGCATGACTTATCAGGCTATTGGGGTCTGACATTATACCACCCCCAGGCTGTGATATACGACATATCTGACGAAGAGACCGGACTGTACGATAGTGTTACTGATTGGATTCGCAGGAGTATGAGAAGGCTTGCTTGTTGATCTTCTGATCGCCCAATACCCGGGTGGCCTTTACGTTTAGTAGACCGCTTGTGTCTTGTGGGTGTTTGATATGATCATCACCTACTGCCGGCGTATTGACGAGTCTTTAGAGTCATACACAGAGGTTTCCTGGTTCATGCGAAACGGAGTACGGGCACATATGTGATATGTACGGGACCGAGATTAATGCGCGTATGTGATACCGCATTCTATTCTCGCGACTTGTGACATTGGTCGGTTATATGTGATATAGCCGGGTTATCGGATCAAGTGTTGATTCGATAAGTTGTTGCATTTGATATTAGTCGGTTATATGTGATATAGCCGGATTATTAAATCAAGTATTGATTTAATAATTTAATGTAGAATTATATATTTGATAAATTAAATTACATTAACTTATATTAGCTCACTTAAGTATTCATTTTTCTCACTTATGATATATTGATATATATGTTATATATGTTAAATGTATTGTTTTCTTTTTGCACACATATAAATATATATGTGACATATATAAGTGTGTCATGCTAGGTTACACAAGCAACATAGTTGTGTGAGACTTACACCATCCTAGGGTTAATGTTAAGGTTTTTTTTATTATTAAGTAAATTCAAAATGGTGGAATTAGTCATGGGTAGGGTTTGTAAAAACTTGTAGAACCATTGACTTTGTCCACATCTTTTGTTTTACTTAAAGATATTTATTAACCTAACCTTTAACCTTTAGCCATGGTTTAGTCTCTACAAGGGTTAGTGTATGTCATATACTCACCATGGTTGCATTTCTAACCTCATGTTATTCTTCATCACTTCATCACTTCATCATCTTCTTCTTCCTCTCTTTAAAGCTCTCTAGCTTTTGATAAAGTGATGAAAACTAGCGAGGAAATAAAATCTAAAGTGAGTCCACTTCCTACTTCATCATTCTCTACTATTAGCTATTTAGTTTAGGGTGTTTGCTTCACTAATTCACACATTAGTGAAGAGGTAGCATGAGCTTGAGTCTCCTCGACGTAGATCATCTTCGGCTTCGAAGGCATTGAGCAAGCTTGTTCATTTCTTCATGTGAACCCTCTCAAGAGTTAGGGTCTTCATAACTTGCAGTGAAAGGACTACAACATGGAGCTTTAGAAATGAAGGACCGGTCGTCAAAGGTTGTATTCCCTCATTCACTTGTATGTAAAGTTGTTTACATATCGTTTCGTCGGATTTTCTAGTAACGATTCTAGGGTTAAGGTTAGTTAATACGGCAAATTTTTAAAAATGGCATGGACGATACCTCCCGAAACTTTGCTGCCATGCTAGACAACCCTACATGAGGCACCCCAAATATGGGCGCTGGACTAGGGTTAAACCCTAGAGTTTTAGGGTGCTCTCGTGACACACACGTGAGGCACCCCAAATATAGGCGCTGGATTTTGGTTTTTATCTCCCCCCTTTTTATAAGTGCTAAGCACTTGGCTAGAGTTCTCGTGCAAAGCACATGGGTGTCCCCTTTTTCTTTATTGATGCTGGAGTGCTGTATATTCCTCTTTCTTTTACTTGTTTTCCTCTTAAACAAATCACGTGGGAAACACGTGAGAAAGTTTTGGTTATTTTCCTTATTCGTTTGAAGCACTCGCGTGGGAAACACGTGAGGCTTCGAAATAGTGTTAAGCACCAAAGATATGGCCTTGGAGATCTTGGATCACTGTTTTTTTTATTAAAGAACTAAGCTCTTTATATAGGGTTAAACCCTATTTTTTTTAGAGGAATCAAATTCATATATGTTCCCGTTCTTTTTTTTTATATAAATTAGTTCTTTTCCTTTAGATTTTGAATATTGCAGAGCAAAATCTCCCCGATGAGAATTAAATTCTCAACTTGTGAGGAGATTTGCTTATGCAAATCTCAACCACAGAAAAGAACCGAGTTCTTATATGAAGAGTTAAACCCTTAAAGAGGTAAAGAATAGGTGTTTTCTTCTTACCTAGTGTTTTAAGGAAGCAAGTCTTTTCTTTGAGAATTAAATTCTCCTGTTCCTCAAAAGCTCACTGTATATTTTTTTTAAACCTTTGGGGAGTTCTCTCTCTTCTTTCTCTTTTTTTCTCTTTCTCTTCTTCTTCTTTTTTTTTTGTCTTTCTTCCTCTTTTTGAGACTTGAAGTCTCAGGTTCTTTATATAGTGGAGAGAAGTTTTTTTAATTCTGAAAAAATATTTCATTGAGAGATCCTAATTGATTTAATTGGTCTCAGAATTGATTTGGAAAATTTTACTCACCGTTGGATCTTTGATCCAAGGACTTCTGTTTTTACAGAAGATATTGTTCTTGTTTTTAACAAGATTGGGGATATTCTCCCATATACAGAATAAAATTCTATCAAGTGGTGATATTTTAATCACCATTGGATTTTTAATCCAAGGATACTCAGTTTAACAGAGTATAATCTTTCTCTGTTTAGAAAGATATAGAAAATATTTTGGATCTTTGATCCACTAACTCTCTGTTTAACAGAAAATATTCTTCCCAATAGAATTTAATTCTATATTTAATCACCATTGGATCCTTGATCCAACGGTTCATTAAATAGAATTTAATTTTACGCAAGGAGGTGTTCTCACGTGTTTAGCACGTGGGACTTAATTTGGCCCTCTTAGCTGTTTGATTGTAGTGCATATATGCTTTGCATATAGGCGCTCACGTGTTTACCACGTGAGGATTTTTTTAGCCTATCAGTAGTTTAATTGCAGCGCCTATATGCCTTACATATAGGCGATCACGTGTATAACACGTGAGGCTTGTTTAGCCTATCAGTAGTTTAATTGCAGCGCCTATCTGCTTTGCATATAGGCGCTCACGTGTTTAACACGTGAGACTTATTTAGCTTATCAGTAGTTTAATTGCAGTGCCTATATGCTTTGCATATAGGCTCTTACGTGTTTAACACGTGAGACTCGAATAGTGGGGAGTTTCCCCCTTTCTTACTCTCCCCCCTTTTTTATGAGGGAACAAATACCCCCCAGCGTTGATCTCACGTGGCTTGCACGTGAGTGCAATGCTGTCCACTCTAGGATTATTTGGTTGTTTTTGCATGCGTAAGCTATAAGTTCTAACCTATAATCATTTCGTGTGACGTATCATTTTTCGAACTTGGTTTTAATAACGTTACAACATATGTTGATATGTAGGTACCTTCGCGTGGACTTCCGAGATAACGAAGCACATCGACTTCGGCTAAGCGAGGAGATTAGCAGGTGAGTAGATGTATATCTACGAGGGAAGTTGGGTGGATAGCGTATAGCACCCCCGCAGCCGTAGAAAAGGATATTTATGTATGGTATATATGTGTATATGTGTGTGTGTGTGTGTTTACACACACACACACACACACACGTGAGATGAGGATATTATGTGTTAATGGATATGAATCGATATGATCGGACATGACGTCGTGAGGTTATGATGTATGATCGAGTTGAGACGTCGTATATGATATGATATATTAAAGGATTGTTGGACGATATACACAGAACATGTGATAATATGTGACTTGATAAGATAATAGTATGTACGTGATCTTGGATCCGTACCCTTGATTATGATGTAGTGCGACGGATGATACCGTACGAGATTATATATATAATGATTGATCCGCACTCTTGACTCGAGAATGCCATACGATGGACTATACCGTACATGATGCTATAAGGATGGATCGCCGACTGATAGATATGTCGACTCGGATATATTATAGATTTTTAATCCCTTTCTACACTGTTTTAGTTTAGTCCTTTAAGTAGATGTTAGATTAGATTTAGAGTCGTACCTATCTTCAAAACTAACGAATCGTAGGTATTTTTCAAAGAGCAACCCGAAGGGACTACGGATTTTCAAAATGATATTTCTTTTCTCAAAAACACCGTAGCCCCTACCCTTCTAAAAAACAGCAATTCGTATTAATTTCAATTACGGTAACGGTATGGCTCGGATATGGATACGTATATTTTATAATGTTGCGCTTACAGTTTACTATTCTGCTATGTTATGTTATTCTCTTGCATTGCATATACATGTACTTTCATTAGCTATTACGATCTCGTCTGCTAGCATATATGCATTATTACCGATGATGCGTGTGTTGCACGTACACTTTCTTGCCGGCTCACACACATCATCATCGGTAATGGCCATGCCACGTACACATTAGAAACCGTCATCTCACTTGTATAACCTGATAGCTGGTAGTTTAATTATATTGTTGTATTCTTGCTCTCACATGCTAGTTTAGATATTGCATTTCTTACTTAGATGTCACATGCATTTGTATACATACATTGCTATAGTAATATATGTATACACACACACACACACACTCATATATGATGTTTTATTTCGATTTCGTGGATTTGGGAAACCGCAAGATACCTTTTGCAACTTGAAATATTTAAAAAGGCGGTTTTTCCTTTAATATGATATTTCTTGTCCACTATGAGTTTTCTCGGTTCTGAGCGTGTTTTCGAGACCCGATTCGAGGAGTAGATGAATTGTCTGCGGGTACATGGTGGGCCCGGTAAGATACCCGGGGCAATAAACTCGAGATGTAGACGATGAGCTTTGAAGGGGAGCACTACCTACCGGTGATAGTTTGGCGCGACGGATATCCGGAGGATACCGACCGTGGTCGTGAGATCAGATGGATATGGGCCAATCCGGACTAACGGAGCCCATTGGCCGATCCGGATTGACGGAGCCCGAGATATGAGGATTTTCGGGTCGATGCTGGACACAGGTTTCATGATGTTTCAAGTGTCGATATTGGACACTCAGGTTCCATGATTTGATGTGTCATTGATGGACACACGTTAGTTGATTCTCATCTAAATACAGGCATATGATTTAGAGGTTTAGGTTTTACATGTGTCATTGGCATTGATTATATTGTTGATATAAATACATACATGGACACCCTAGATATCATAGTATTACCTTTATGATACAGTATGACATAGGAATCGCTGTTTATCCGATTTCTACCTGCTGATGTTTTCTACTCACGAGTTGGCAACTCACCCCCGTTGTGCCACAGTTTTCTTGCAGGTCCAACCGCTTGGATCAGTATCTGTATCGCTGGCACACAGTTCCTTCAGGGTGTTTGCTTGGGTAGATGGGACACATTGGATCGTGCCCATTCTTGTATTGTTATTCCTGTTGTATCTAGATAAACTCCATCAATCAGAAACTAGACTTTGTATATTAGTAGACCTAGACAGACTGTATGTTTGCAAGACTTAGAGCGATGGGTGTATATTCGCTTCTTTTGAGGTTTTTGATGCCTTGCTTTACTTATTTCTTCTGTGTTGATCTTCGCCGTTGGGCGTTGTATATTTATTGCTTACTTGCGTGGTTGTGATTCCACCGATTGGCGAAGAGGTAGCTCCTGCTTGGGGATGCCTATATATATTGCTTGTATGTGGTTTTGGATCAAAATATATAAGGGATGTGCTGTCCAAATTTTCAAAGACGAAAAATATTTTCAACTATAGTATAATCCACTTGTATTTTCATATATCATTACCTATGCATTTTAAAGGAAAACCAGATTTCATTATACTTTTATTTTAAAAACTTCACCTCTATTATTTCCCTAAAAAGGTTTAGATTTTTGGGCTTTGGCTTACTTGAATTAGGTGAGATCCTATAGAAATCACATGATTCAAGTGCCAGTCACGTGTCTTTTTCTGGGTCGTGACAAAGTTAGTATCAGAGCTTTAGGTTTAACCTTAGTTCGAGTCTAGGTTTGACTATACGGAGTCTAGGGCGTATATATATTTCGGAATTTAGGCTTGACCTTACGGAACTTAGACTTGGCTGAGGGGGTATTACACCCGAATTCTCATCACGTAGGCTGACCTTGATTGATGGAGCAGGTGACTTAAGTAGAGTGACGTACCGTATGTATATTCCGCGGCATAGTTACGATATACTACTTCGCTTAAGTAGTCTTAGGATGTACATTTCTTATACACTGTATTTCTATTCGTTTCTTTGATCTATCTTCATCGATACCTGCTTGAGGTTCCTGTCACCAGGGTTTGAGCGCAGAGAGAGCTGCTGCTAGAAATGCGGTCAGAGCGAGCTCATCACGGACGAGGGCTGACCATGATATTTTTTGGTGACATAGGGATGTAGTGGTATAGTGTTTGTGTTGAGACCTTTCGTTTGAGGCGAGTGTTCGGATCGGTAATGGATGATCGGGTCATTAATAGAGACTGCCAGATTAAGAGGACTGTTGACATACAGCCTACCCCAGAGGTCGCGATATTGTCTACCGTGCAGACAGATGACCCAGTTGTTGCCGAAATTGATGGGATGTCTTCTCCAGAGTTTATGAGATGAAACCACTGGAGCTGTCAGACAGAGATGTGACAGAAGGTAGCTAGTCCATCTTGAATAGAGCGACGAAGATGATTTGTCTGATTTGATGCGCCGACGCAGACTCAGTTAAGTTGAAGAATTCCAGTTTGGAGGATGTTACTCATATCTAGAGTAAATCGAACAAGAGAGGATATTGTTCGTTGGATGCTCCGATGTGAGATCAGTAAGTCGACCAGCTTCAGATTGAAGGGCCTCCCCCAGATGATGTGAGTTGATCGAGAAAGGACGAATGAAGCATATACCTCCGATGATTGGGACGAGTTCCCGAGGACATGTTCAGCTAGATATCTTCCACAGAGTGGTGAAAATACCCGAGTTCGTAATTTCGAGTCCTTGTGAGAGACTCCAGATTGACTGTAGCCGAGAACGAATTGCCGTACGAAGACAGCAAGAGTTGTCATCGAAGTGGATGATAATGATGACGAGTGGGACAATAGGTTCATGCGAAATATTAACGAACTGTTGTTACTCCCCGTTGATGCCATAGGATTGATATGTAAACAGAAGCATTGGATATGGCCAAATTTCAAAGGAAAGACATGATGAGGACGCAGCTGTCTGGATAAAAGAAAAGGGTTAAGAATAGAGTGCCAACCTCCATGCAGTTTAGCATAGGTGAGATTGGAAGAGACCTTGAATAGGTTCTTTCCAGGACACTACATCGATAGGGATTTGCACCCAGGAGCAGTTGTGTCGCGCGTATTCAGAGGGCCAGATGCCGCCATCAGTAACGTGCCATTTGCGAGTGGTCATGTTGATTAGCCAAGAGATGATCAGAGGAGTGCCAGAACGGAACTGTTTTCGTTATTACACCTAACCGGGCCGACGAGTGGAAAGATGGTGGGATTGGTAATCCACAGAGAAAACAAGGACCTAAAGATCGAAGACGCTAGACCGTGAGCAGGAGGCAAGGGATGTTCTTGCTCTGCCAGTTTTGGGTGCACTGGCAATTCTTTTCGACATTGAAGGAGGTGTACCTCAATGTCATTTATTGCGATTGCGTTTTGTGATCCGAGTATCACACTTTTATCACTTGGACTATGAATTTTGATGATTGGGTTTCGTGATATTTGTTTTCGTGGACCATGGCTGCACTTACTGGATATTCCATTTATGCACAGTATTGCACTTGATTTATGTATTATACACCATTACGTTGGTTTATGATTTGTGTATATCTATTGTACTTGATATCAATTTGTGTCTTGGCTGCACATATTTATGATTTTGTGGATTTCGATACTGTCTATTTGATTTTGTGCATGTCATATGCACTTGACTTGACCTATGCACTCGGTATAGCTCACATATGCTTGCAGTGTATTGATACGGATTTTGTGCACGCAGTTGTACACGTTTATGATTTTATATACCTTGGCACTCTCGGTGTTGTTTTAATGCGCATTTGAGATATTTATGAGTTTTCAGGCACCTAGTTCCCCTGATTTAAGTTTTCATGCATTTGTTGCACTAGATTATGTTTTCGTGCACCGTTGCACTTGACGTTTATTTTCATGCGCTTTACTTCACTAGATGTTTTTTTTTGTGCGGACCTGACGCACTTGATTTGAATTTTCGTGCATATTAGGCATATGGTATGAGATTTTGTGCACAAAATGCACTTGATTGAGATTTTATTCATGCATGTTAGATGCACTGGGTTGAGTTTTTCGTGCACTCTAGATGCACTTGATATTGTCGTCGTGCATACCAGTTGCACTTGACAGATGCTTTCATGCATACCCGTTGCACTTAGTTTTGCTTCTGTGCACATTTATGGCACTTGTATTTGGTTTTGATTTCCGCACGTACCAGACGCACGTGATGTTGGATACGCCTTTTGAGGCTGATTTTTGCTCTTGAGCATTATATTTTAATGTTGGGTACTATATTATATAGTGGCTGAGCAGGACTGATATAAGAACAGTACCTGAGTACTTTTGCATGCATAAAAGTTACTAAGAGGTTTTCAAAAAGGAGCTATAGTCTCACTATTTCCTACGTGTCCGCGAGTGACACAAACCTTTACAAATGAAAACTTTCTGGGATATTTCAAAAAGGCAGAACGTATAATTTGAGCAAAACATTTATAAGTATATATTTACTAATTTACAAATGATAGTCCGTCACTCGTGCCGTGAGTTACGCATCACACGACGATTCGGAAAGGATTTTGCATGTGTTTTATCCAGTTTTTAAAATGGTTTTACAAGGATGCGTACTATATACGTATTATGATGTTTTGACCATAGCATGTGCGATTTTAGCAGTGGATTTCGAGATTTCATCTCCTTTATAACTCCAGTGATTGCGTGACGCTTGACGGAGTTCGATTTTGAGTTTCGCATTCATTTTCATGCGTGCGCTGTGATACTCTTAAGTATTCCATAATTTCGGAGCCCCGTGATTTAAACTGATTATTAAAATGTTTTAGTATTTGGGGGTTTAAATTTAAATTCGGGGACCGAATTTATTTAAGAGAGGAAGATTGTAGCATTTCAGAAATATAAAATATTATTTTTGAAAATTAAATATTAAAATAATATATTTCGTGAAACTATTCGATTTGCGAATTAGGGTTTTCGTAAAATGGTATAATTATATACCAATATTTGGAAAATTATTAGAGATTAATATGGTTTAGTTATTAAAAAGATATTTATTTAGATTTGGGCATTTTATAAATATTTATGCAATTATTATATGCAAGTTTAAATTAAACTTGATTAGTGCACTACTAATCACGATTATGCCAAATCCGTACTTTTTTTTAATATCCATGGTTGGTGCACTATGACATGTTGCATTTTGATTACATGCTGTTTTCATTTGTATTTATGTTTATTTTAAAAGAAAATGAGAAAAAGAAAAGAAAAGAAGAGACATGGAGACATCGGAGAGGGGACAAGTTATGACAATTGAGTATGGGCTTGAGAGTGTGAGAGAGGGGGGGGGTTATCTCAACCATGGCTCCCATCTTCTCCCTTCTTCATTTCCTTTTCTTCACTTCATCTTCATCCTCCACCTTCTCCACCTCCTTACAATACCCCTCAAAACACCTCCAAACTTATGTTTCCTTTCATAAAAATTGATCACAACCTCATCCCAAACCACATGGAAGAATCAAGCTAAAGTTTTGAGCACTTTGGGTAACCTAAGAAAATTCTTGAGTTGCCAAATGAGGTATATCCTACAAATCTAGTTTAGTTTTTGAGTTTCTTAATATCATATAGTGCATTAGAGTTAAACTTGTGTAGATTAGTGATGTTAGAAATTTTCTAGATGAGGGTTAGGGGATTCTATGAATTGCGAAGGTGTATTTGAGGTATAGTGTGTGTTTTTCATGACTCTAGTGATGTTTACTGGCCTAGACCAGAGTACAGAAACCAATACACGAACTTAGAATTTTCCCGTGTCGGTTTTGGGGAGTTTTGGGGATTTACAGGAAATCTGGAGCAACTTGGGATATTAGTAAGAAAAACAAACAACTATATTGACCTAGTTAGACCACTAGAAGATCACCACAGGAGAACGAGACCCAAACACCCATGGAGGACCGGCGACACCGGGTATATGAGCTTCCTCGCCGGCCAATTGTGGGGTTCTGGTGTTGGATTTTGGTTAGTAGCTCATACTCCTTATGACATAGCCTCTGTATTGTTAGTTATGTCCCTATCTATCTGTGCAAAAATCTGGGAGCATTTTGAGTTGGTTTTGGCAATGTTTTCCGATATTTGAAACTTAGATTTATGAATTTCTTGATGTGATTTGGTCGTTCGACGTTTTTACATCAACGAAGAGGGTTATTTGGTTGTTTTTGCATGCGTAAGTTATAGGTTCTTGTTAGTGTATATGCCCTAGAGGCCATTACTGTATCATACCAGTTTGTATATTACTTAATGGAAGCTTAGGATATTCACCTTGTATATACAATCTTGCTCAAAATAGTAGTATGCTACTTGGTTTGTTTCTACTTCAATGTGTACATGTGTTTATTTTAGTATATCGCCTATACACATTAGTGGAGCCCTTAGGATCTTTGCTTGATTACCAGCGTTGTGATGGCAGTCACACTAGTGGGGCTGGGTAATCTATAAGCACATCCTTATGCAGGTCCCTGGTCGCAGGACTATCGAGACAGGGCATCGATACTCCGGAGTAGACTAGCGCATGCGCTTCTCATCCCAGTGTGGGAGACGGTCTGTCCCACAGCCGTCGGTATGTCGTACTTGAGAGAGTATGCGGGTGCTCGTTGGGTTACGAGTACACTGGACAGGACTCGTCGGGAACTGACTAGCTGGTATTATGCCTATCGTCAGTTATCAGTTCCCAGGTGACATGAGTACAGCTTAGTCCGCTGACTTGACACTGTCACTTCGCCTCGAGTGTGTTCCCACTGTACTTTGATTACTACCCTACCACGGCTCAAAGGAGTCGTGCAAACAGGTGGTAGTTGGGTGCAGTCCCAAAGCACTTGGAGGCAGTGACGGTTAGACAGGATTCGTCTCTCCCGGTATTGGGGGTTGACATCGCGCTGTGTCTAGGAGAGCCATTACACGAGTAGTCCCTAGCCAGGGCAAACGAGATATACTGGTAGGCTTCCAGTGTTATCTCAGGGTGTTTTGGGCTTCACTCCGACACGACTTGTACCGCTATTGGGGGACTGACGTTTACCGCCCCCTAGGCCCGCCATGCGATGTATCAGACGAACAGACCGGACTGTACGTAGAATGTCACATTCAGGCTCAGTAGGAGTTCAGATGGGTTTCACCTCGTCAGTCTTCTTGTCGGCATCTACCTGGGGACCGTTACGCACAGCTAGTGCCGCTTGCGGTCTGTGGTTAAACCCACTGCCAGCGTAGTGTCGAGTCTTTAGAGTCCCACACAGAAAGCTATTCGCCTTTAGGCAAAAGAGTAGAGGTCGCATGGTTTTGCGACAGGTCGCATGGTTTTGCGACAGGGTTCGGTCACATCCGTGCACTTGTGCACGTACAGTGTCCGGACAGTTTACACTAGCGGGCTTTGGTTTAAGCCAGATCCTAGTGTACCTTTTGGGATTGGATTTATCCAGTATGCATTCGTGTTCCTCGAAACGCGGATATGGCTATGGTTGCTTAAACCATCACATAATACTTGATTGATATGAGGTGTTATGATTGTTTTGGATTATGAGAGCCAAATGAAAAAAGTCTTCTCTCATTCTTTCTTGCTCATTCTCTCTCTTGTTCTTGAGCTCTCATCTCCTCCTCTTGCTCTCCCTCTCTTGACTCTATGGTTCACTTGTCTCATGAGTTGAGAACCAAGAACCATAGATAAAATCCCATACAAACTCTTCTCTACTCACTCTAGTTCACAAGGTTTAGCAAACCGAGTGAACTATTTTCTTCAAAGTTCGAAGAAGGAGCCAAAGGTTGAAGCTTTCAGGTGGATCTATCTTCGGCGCAAGGAAGATGACGGGGAGAAGCCGATTCGGACGACCATCGAAGCTTGAAGACGAAGGAGTTCGAGAAAAAGAAAGGTATAACCCCCAAACCGAGTAGTTAGCAACTCGTAGTTAGGTTGTTAGTTAGATGTTTAACAAAGATCCGGTTTTGAGTCCATGTTACCACCTCTAAGAAAATTGTTTTTCACCAAATTACGCATGCCCGAAAGTACCGGGAGAGGTAGCATGGACTTACAGTGGTATCAGAGCCTAGTTAAACTCTATCTAACATGTTAGCAAAGTAACTAGAAAATCGATCAAAGAAAAAGTCACAAAACGAACCCGAGTAGTCAAGTTTCTGCCGATTTTTATTCTGTTCAAAAGTTGATAATTTTCATCTTAAAAATCGGCTCAGGCTTTTGTTTGAATAACCACCAAATTTGGTCCCACGAACCGTTCAAAGCGTCGCGGAAACGCGGCGGGAGCATGCTCCCGCCGCGTTTCCGCGGCCGAGTTGACTCGGCCGAGGTCCAAATTTGGTGCAGTGTTTTTCTGGGGTTGTTTTGGGATTTTTGGAATATGTATTTTCTGCCCAGATTTTCCGGAACGAAAATTTTGTATTTGGGGCCTGTAAATCCGTATTTTTGATCGAACTTCTAAAAGACTTAAGCTGACGGGTTTTTCTGTGATGTGATATTTGTATTGAACGTCTACTAATCGCTATATGTCGATTAGTGGGGGTTATACAAATCTGCGATCTGTAATGTCATTGGAATGTGTATATGAATTCATTGGATTGTCGCGGGTGAATAGCCGGGGGTTGTGAGACGAGAGTTTTCTTTTCTTTCAATTCATGTAAATTTGTAAATTGATGTAATAATTATTTGTATGGCCGCACAACCGGGTCGGGGTTGTAGCCGTCATTGTATAATTTCTTTTTACTGTTTTTGCTCCTAAGATAGACCCATGGACGGGGTGCACAAACTACCGGGTATGCCGAAGTGCCGAGTGGCCTACTCACGGAGTTGAGGGAGGTTGCTTCGCTTCGGGTACTTGGCGGGTAGTTTGCCGCACACGTAGGGGTCTTGGGTGGGGTATTGGCTATTCACCGCGACCGTGTAAGCTGCTTTTCGTTACAGGCTCGTACGAATTGCGGATTCCTAGTATATCCAATGTGTTCATCTGTGATCTGAAATGGCTATCATTGCAGTATATCTATATATGATATTATTTAGGCGTTGCTTATGTTTTACAGCCGCGCTAGCCCAGCCCCTGCTCTGTCGTTAGTTATGTAACCTAACGGGTAATGACGGGGCCCCGTGGCGAATGCGAATGGCATAAGCGTACGTCATATTTTGGTTGTTTTCTGCAATGGTAGGATTAAATGATGGGACGCATTAAAAGAACTAATGCAAGAATATCACGCATTAAAAGAACTAATGCAAGAAAAATAAACCAAGTAAAAGTCGTTGGAACACTTTCGAAAAACCACTCGGTTCTTTTCAAAACTAACTTTTAAATGCGGAGCTTGAGCCACTCCTTTTAAAAACTATCTCGTTCCATCGATTATATCAAGTTCACTACGTTCACGGTTTTGCCAAAACCATTCGTAGCCCTCCGTCGTTTCACATGAATAGTCAATAGTATTCAAGCTGTGTATGTTAGCCAAAGTCAAGGCATAGTGATTGGTAGTTATTGGATATTCATGTGTAGCATAGATAGATGCGTTGGTTTGGGACAGTCGTACTGTCATTTTGGCCAAAGTCAAGGGTAGGTACGGGTGGATCCAAATTAACCTGGAGAATGACGGGTAGAACTTGACATGTGACTTATGATATTTTAGCCAAAGTCAAGGTCATAAGAGCATGGGGCAAAAATCCACATCGGGAGTTTCAAAAGAACAGAAACTTGCTAGTGTTGCATACCATTTGGAGTGTGATGATTCTGGTAGGATTCCTTCAGTTTTGTCATGCGATGATATTTGGATCCCGATCCTACTGTGAGTATATGCTACTCCTCGGAAAATTTCTCACTTAACGATCAATGCTATAAACCAAGTAGGTGTCTAGAAAGGTGTTAGCGGGGCTACGCCCCCAGGGAAAAGAGGTTATTTAATTAAGGAACTTCACGAAAGCGTTGGAAAACCTCCCTCGAAGTACCGACACTGGCCTGGCTGAACGGTTAAGCAAGTATTGTACGGTGAGATTGATCCTGACTAATTCTTCCTTTTTGGTTTGAGGAGGGATTCGAGAAACAGTGGGAGCCATCCTATTTAGACAAATTAAAAACCATTCTAAACTTGCAAGAGCATCAAGCTGAGTGTTTCTTCTCTCCCCTAATTGCAGCGACCAATCGACATGACTGGACTTAAGTTACTCCTAGATAAAAACATACTGACAGGGCCAAACTACAAAGATTGGCTCAGGAATGTCAAGATGGCAATCACTTACGACAAGCTGGGGTATCTTCTTACCACCAAAGCTCCCCCTGTTCCTGGTCCCACTTCCAGCGTCGCGGATAAGGAAATCCGTAAGACTTGGGAGATTGATAGCGCGAAGGCCAAGTGCCTCGTACTTGTCTTTATGGACAATGAACATCAGAGGAGGCACGAGAATATGGACTTGGAATCCATATTTCTTCATACAAAAGAACTGTATGGAGAGCAATCTCGTATCGCAAGATACGAAGCGTCGAAAAAGTTATTTTCGGCAAGGATGGCCGTCGGATCATCAGTAGCAGAACACGTGCTTAAGATGATCGGCTACATTGAGGAGCTCGCGGACCTAGGGACCACATTGGAGAGTGAGCTCTATACGGACTTAGTTCTCCAGTCCCTTCCTTCCACTTACGCCCAGTTTATACTGAACTTCAACTTACAAGAAAAAGAAGTTGAACTTTCAGAGCTCCTCAACATGCTGAGGAGCGCAGAGGGCACCCTACAGAAAGGTAGGGAAACATCCACTTTGTTTGTAGGAGGATCATCTTCTTCTAGGTCCAAGGCGAAAGCCAAGGGAAAGAAGAAGAAAGCCCCCGCCAAACCAAGAGGCGGTGTTAGTAAAGTGGATACGAAGGGAAAAGCTAAAGCAACAAAGAAAGCGGGGAAGCTTGTGGATAAGGAAGAATGCTTCTATTGTCATAAGAAAGGACACTGAAAGAATGATTGCAGGGCCTGGAAGGCCAGAACACAGGAATTGAAGCAGGTTGCAGCTTCAGCTTCAGGTGTGTATGTTATTGAAAACTGTCTTTCAATAAACTCTACTTCCTGAGTATTGGATACCGGATCAGGATCTCATATCTGTAATTCTTTGCAGGCATTGAGAAACCGTAGTGTTTTGAAAGCAGGTGACATGACCCTCAGAGTTGCGAACGGAGCTAGCATGGATGCTAAGGCCGTGGGGGACTATCACCTGGGAATGTCAGATGGACATGTTTTGGTTTTGCGTAATTGCTTTTTTGTACCCAACGCAACTTGTAAAATCATTTCTGTATCTTTAGTTTCTAAAGAAGGTTGCGTTTGTAAGTAATGTTGTAAACATTCATCTTAATCAAGTTCTGATTGGGTCAGGTACATTAAGCAATGGCATATACGTATTAAACCAACCATAGATTTTCAATGTCCGGAATACATACAAAAGAAAGTCTCCGGAAATAAATCAGACTTTCTTGTGGCATTGTAGACTGGGTCACATCAATGAGAGAAGGTTGACAAAGTTACATACAGAAGGATATTTGAATCCGTTCGAATATCAATCGTATGCCACTTGTCAATCCTGTCTCAAAGGAAAGATGACAAAGACTCCGTTCACTGGACACGGAGTAAGAGCGAGCGAGCTCTTGGGACTCGTACACAGCGACGTGTGCAGTCCAATGTCTACACATGCGCGAAGCGGTTTTTCTTACTTCATTACTTTTACGGATGACTTTTCAAGGTACGGTTATGTCTTCTTAATGAAACATAAGTCCGAAGCCTTTGGAAAATTCCAGGAATATAAGAATGAAGTAGAAAAACAAACCGGCAAAAGTATCAAGATCCTAAGATCGGATCGAGGTGGTGAATACTTGAGTGCCGAGTTCCTAGACTATTTAAAAGAGAACGGAATTCTCTCTCAGCTTACTCCTCCATACACTCCGCAACATAACGGTGTATCGGAGAGACGGAACCGAACCCTATTGGATATGGTACGGTCCATGATGAGTAACGCTGAGTTACCGCGATCATTCTGGGGGTATGCGCTAGAATCAGCTGCATACCTTTTGAACCGAGTTCCCACTAAGACTGTGCCTACCACACCATATGAGATGTGGTGTGGGAAGAGGCCCCATCTTAATCACATTAAGACATGGGGAAGTCCAGCTTTTGTCAAAAAGCAGCATGCGGACAAGCTCGAGGCACGCTCAGTACAGTGCAAGTTCGTGGGATATCCAAAGAACTCCAAAGGATATTTCTTCTACTGCGAAGAGGAACAAAAGATTATTGTTTCTCGTCATGCCCACTTTCTAGAACACCAGTTCTTAGAAAAGGAAATTAGTGGGAGCACAGTAGAACTGGAAGAGATTCCAGAACCACGAGCTATTACTGAAAGCTTAGTGGAACCAGAGGGTTCAAAATAACAGGACATTCCTACGCCGCTCCGCAGGAGTAGTAGGCAGTCTCATCCGCCCGAGAGATACTACGGTTTTCTCATAGACGGGGATAGAGAGGATTGCATCATAGATTATGATGAGCCTACTAGCTTCCAGCAGGCCGTTCAGAGCGTTGACTCAGTAAAATGGCTGGATGCAATGCGGACCGAAATGGAGTCCATGTACACCAACAAAGTATGGACGTTGGACATTGCTCCAGACGGGGTAAAACCCGTAGGATGCAAATGGATCTTCAAAAGGAAGATTGGTGTAGATGGACAGGTTGAGACCTATAAAGCTAGACTGGTTGCAAAGGGTTTTCGTCAAAGACCTGGTTCGGACTATGACGAAACCTTTTCTCCAGTGGCTATGCTGAAATCCATTCGGATCCTTCTTGCCATTGCTGCCTTCCACGATTTAGAGGAGTGTGTCTATATGGACCAACCAGAGGGTTTCATTCAGAATGGGAGCAGCGGAAAGGTGTGCAAGTTGCTTAAGTCCATCTATGGACTAAAGCAGGCATCGCGGAGTTGGAACATCTGTTTCGATAAGACGGTCAAGGAATTTGGCTTTATCAAAAATCCAGATGAACCATGCATCTATAGTAGATTTGTAGCGAGAACTGTAGTATTCCTCGTTTTATACGTGGATGACATTCTCTTAATAGGAAATGACATTCCTATGCTACAATCTGTCAAGGGGTTCTTGTCACACAGGTTCTCCATGAAAGACCTGGGTGATGCCTCATACATCCTGGGGATCCGGATCCATCGTGATAGATCCAAGAGGATATTAGGACTTTCACAGTCCAGGTACATCGACACCATACTGAAGAGATTCAGTATGGAAGATTCCAAGCGCGGTAACCTTCCGGCTTGTCACGGGATCACCCTCTCTAAAGAGATGTCTCCCAAGACTGATTTGGAGAGGGATCGCATGTCTGTTATACCCTACGCTTCTGCGGTAGGCTCTATAATGTATGCGATGTTGTGTACCAGACCGGATGTAGCTTATGCACTGAGTGTGGTAAGCCGGTATCAGTCAAACCCTGGGGAGAAACACTGGATAGCGGTAAAGAACATTCTCAAGTACCTGAGAAGGACTAAAGAGATGTTCTTGGTGTATGGCAGAAAAGACCTCCAGATCGAGGCCTTTGCTGACTCCAGCTTCCAGAGTGACAAGGATGATTCCAAGTCCATGTCGGGTTTTGTCTTTACCCTCAATGGAGGGGCGGTGTGTTGGAAGAGTTCCAAACAGGAAACCGTTGCAGACTCGACGATGGAAGCGGAATACATCGCTGCATCTGATGCCGCAAAAGAAGCTGTCTGGATGAGGAAGTTCTTGAAAGAACTTCAGGTGGTTCCGTCCATTGTTGATCCAATACCTCTGTATTGCGACAACAACGGGGCTATAGCTTTAGCGAAGGAACCCAGGTCCCATCAGAGATCCAGACACATCTTGAGGAGGTATCACCTGATCAGGGAGATCGTGGATCGCCAGGAGATCGAGGTTCGGAGAGTCGCTTCAGAAGAAAACACTGCAGATCCATTCACCAAGGCCTTACCCCAGACTCAGTTCGAGCGGCTGATCGAGATGATAGGTCTTCGATACGCCAGTACATGGCCTTAGTGCAAATGGGAGATTGTTAGTGTATATGCCCTAGAGGCCATTACTGTATCATACTAGTTTGTATATTACTTAATGGAAGCTTGGGATATTCACCTTGTATATACAATCTTGCTCAAAATAGTAGTATGCTACTTGGTTTGTTTCTACTTCAATGTGTACATGTGTTTATTTTAGTATATCGCCTATACACATTAGTGGAGCCCTTAGGATCTTTGCTTGATTACCAGCGTTGTGATGGCAGTCATACTAGTGGGGCTGGGTAATCTATAAGCACATCGTTATGTAGGTCCCTGGTCGCAGGACTATCGAGACAGGGCATCGATACTCCGGAGTAGACTAGCGCATGCGCTTCTCATCCCAGTGTGGGAGACGGTCTGTCCCACAGCCGTCGGTACGTCGTACTTGAGAAAGTATGCGGGTGCTCATTGGGTTACGAGTACACTGGACAGGACTCGTCGGGAACTGACTAGTTGGTATTATGCCTATCGTCAGTTATCAGTTCCCAAGTGACATGAGTACAGCTTAGTCCGCTGACTTGACACTGTCACTTCGCCTCGAGTGTGTTCCCACTGTACTTTGATTACTACCCTACCACGGCTCAAAAGAGTCGTGCAAACAGGTGGTAGTTGGGTGCAGTCCCGAAGCACTTGGAGGCAGTGACGGTTAGACAGGATTCGTCTCTCCCGGTATTGGGGGTTGACATCGCGCTGTGTCTAGGAGAGCCATTACACGAGTAGTCCCTGGCCAGGGCAAACGAGATATACTGGTAGGCTTCCAGTGTTATCTCAGGGTGTTTTGGGCTTCACTCCGACATGACTTGTACCACTATTGGGGGACTGACGTTTACCGCCCCCTAGGCCCGCCATACGATGTATCAGACGAACAGACCGGACTGTACGGAGAATGTCACATTCAGGCTCAGTAGGAGTTCAGATGGGTTTCACCTCGTCAGTCTTCTTGTCGGCATCTACCTGGGGACCGTTACGCACAGCTAGTGCCGCTTGCGGTCTGTGGTTAAACCCACTGCCAGCGTAGTGTCGAGTCTTTAGAGTCCCACACAGAAAGCTATTCGCCTTTAGGCAAAAGAGTAGAGGTCGCATGGTTTTGCGACAGGGTTCGGTCACATCCGTGCACTTATGCACGTACAGTGTCCGGACAGTTTACACTGGCGGGCTTTGGTTTAAGCCAGATCCTAATGTACCTTTTGGGATTGGATTTATCCAGTATGCATTCGTGTTCCTCGGAACGCGGATGCGGGTGTGTATGCACAGTTGACGGAGAGACAGAGGCAGAGGATTCTCATTAGGGTTGTTGACCGTTGACAGTTGACTATTGACTTTTTGCTCAACCCTAATGAGAATATGATATGTGATTAACAATTATATTAATTAAGTATTATGGTGACATGGTTGTTGAAGGATTGACTTTGTTGACTTGTTGACTTTTGTTGACATGTTGACTTGTTGACCGGTTGACTAGGCTTGACTAGTTGACCATCATGATAACTATAGCTATCATTTCATGGCAAAGACTTTTGCTTGCTTGCTCTTTTGTGCAAAATGAGTGCATGAAATGATATGGCTATGGTTGCTTAAACCATCACATAATACTTGATTGATATGAGGTGTTATGATTGTTTTGGATTATGAGAGCCAAATGAAAAAATCTTCTCTCATTCTTTCATGCTCATTCTCTCTCTTGTTCTTGAGCTCTCATCTCCTCCTCTTGCTCTCCCTCTCTTGACTCTATGGTTCACTTGTCTCATGAGTTGAGAACCAAGAACCATAGATAAAATCCCATACAAACTCTTCTCTACTCACTCTAGTTCACAAGGTTTAGCAAACCGAGTGAACTAGTTTCTTCAAAGTTCGAAGAAGGAGCCAAAGGTTGAAGCTTTCAGGTGGATCTATCTTCGGCGCAAGGAAGACGACGGGGAGAAGCCGATTCGGACGACCATCGAAGCTTGAAGACGAAGGAGTTCGAGAAAAAGAAAGGTATAACCCCCTAACCGAGTAGTTAGCAACTCGTAGTTAGGTTGTTAGTTTGATGTTTAACAAAGATCCGGTTTTGAGTCCATGTTACCACCTCTAAGAAAATTATTTTTCACCAAATTCCGCATGCCCGAAAGTACCGGGAGAGGTAGCATGGACTTACAGTTCTAACCTATAAGCATTTCGTGTGCCGTATCGGTTTTCGAACTTGGTTTTAATAACGTTACGACGTGTGTTAATGTGTAGGTACCTTGGCGTGGACTTCCGAGACGACAAAGCACATCGACTTCGGCTATGCGAGGAGATTAGCAGGTGAGTATATGTATATCTACGGGGAAAGTCGGGTGGATGGCGTATAGCACCCCCGCAACCGTAGAATAGGATATTTATATATAGTATGTGTGTGTTTACACACACACACACACACACGTGAGATGAGGATATTAGTCGATATGATCGGATATGACGTCGTGAGGTTATGATGTGTGATTGAGTTGAGACGCCATATATGATACAATATATTAAAGGATTGTTAGACGATATACACAGAACATGTGATAACATGTGACTTGATAAGATAATAGTATGTACATGATCTTGGATCCGTACCCTTGATTATGATGTAGTGCGACGAATGATACCGTACGAGATTATATATGTAATGATTGATCCGCATTCTTGACTCGAGAATACCGTACGATGGACTATACCGTACGTGATGCTATGAGAATGGATCACCAACTGATAGATACATCGACTCGGATACATTATAGGTTTTTAATCCCTTTCTACACTGTTTTAGTTTAGTCCCTTAAGTAAATGTTAGATTAGATTTAGAGTCATACCTATCTTCAAAACTAATGAATCGTAGGTATTTTTCAAAGAGCAACCTGAAAAGGCTGCGGATTTTCAAAATGATATTTCTTTTCTCAAAAACACCGTAGCCCCTACCCTTCTAAAAAAACAGCGATTCGTATTAATTTCAATTACGGTAACGGTATGGATCGGATATAGATACATATATTTTATAATGTTGCGCTTACTGTTTACTATTCTGCTATTATGTTATTCTCATTGCATTGCATATACATGTGCTTTCATTAGATATTACGATCTCGTCTGCTATGACATATGCACTATTACCGATGATGAGTACGTTGCATGTACACTTTCTTGCCAGCTCACACACATCATCATCGGTAATGGCCATGCCACATGCACATTAGAAACCGTCATCTCGCTTGTATAACCTGATAGCTGGTAGTTTAATTATATTGTTGTATTCTTGCTCTCACATGCTAGTTTAGATATTGCATTTCTTACTTAGATACCACATGCATTTGTATACATACATTGCTATAGTAATACACACACACGCGCGCGCGCGCGCACACACACACACTCTCTCTCATATATGATGTTTTATTTTGATTTCGTGGATTTGGGAAACCGCAAGATACCTTTTGGAACTTGAAATATTTAAAAAGGCTGTTTTTCCCTTGATATGATATTTCTTTTCCACCATGAGTTTTCTCGGTTCTGAGCGTGGTTTCGAGACCCGATTCGAGGAGTGGATGAATCGTCTGCGGGTACATGGTGGGCCTGGTAAGGTACCCTGGGGCAATAAGCTCGAGATGTAGACGATGAGCCTAGCAGGGGAGCACTACCTACCGGTGATAGTTTGGCGCGGTGGATATCCGGAGGATACCGACCGTGGTCGTAAGATCATATGGATATGGGCCGATCCGGACTGACGGAGCCCGAGATATGAGGATTTTCGTGTCGATGCTGGACACAGGTTTCATGATGTTTCAAGTGTCGGTGTTGGACACTCAGGTTCCATGATTTGATGTGTCGTTTATGGACACACGTTAGTTGATTCTCATATACATATAGGCATATGATTCAGAGGTTTGGTTTTTACATGTGTCATTGGCATTGATTATATTGTTGATATAAATACATCCATAGACATCCTAGATACCATAGTATTACCTTTATGATACAGTATGACCTAAGAATCATTGTTTATTCGATTTCTACCTGATGATATTTTCGAGTTGGCAACTCACCCCCGTTGTGCCATAATTTTCTTGCAGGTCCGACCGCTTGGATCAGTAGCGCTATCGCTGGCACACAGTTCCTTCAGGGTGTTTGCTTGGGTAGATGGGACACATTGGATTGCGCCCATTCTTGTATTATTATTCATGTTGTATCTAGATAAACTCCATCAATCAGAAACTATACTTTGTATATTAGTAGACCTAGACAGACTGTATGTTTGCGAGACTTAGAGCGATGGGTGTATGTTCGCTTATTTTGAGGTTTTTGATACCTTGCTTTACTTATTTCTTCTGTATTGATCTTCGCCGTTGGGTGTCGTATATTTATTGCTTACTTGCATGGTTGTGATTCCGCCAATTGGCGAAGATCTAGCTCCCGCTTGGGGATGCCTATATATATTGCTTGCATGTAGTTTTGGATCAAAATATATAAGGGAGGTGCTGCCCAAACTTTTAAAGATGAAAAATGTTTTCAACTATAGTATAATCCACTTGCATTTTCATATATCATTACCTATGCATTTTAAAGGAAACTCGATTTCATTATACCTTTATTTTAAAATCTTCACCTCTATTATTTCCCTAAAAAGGTTTAGATTTCTGGGCTTTGGCTTACTTTAATTAGGTGGGATCCTATAGACTTCATATGATTCAAGTGCCAGTCACGTGCCTTTTTCTGGGTCATGACAGATCCGAAACTCCATTGTGATGTGGTGTATACGGAGGAGTAAGTTGAGAGAGAATCCGATTCTCTTTTAAATAGTCTCGGAATTCCGTGCTCAAGTATTCTCCTTCCCGATCAGATTGAAGAATTTTAATATTTTTACCCGTTTGATTCACTACTTAGTACTTATATTCCTTGAATTTCTCAAAAACTTCAGATTTGTGTTTCAACAAGAACACATGTCCGAAACTTGAAAGATTATCGGTGAATGTAATAAAGTACGAGAAACCATTCCTGGCATGTGTAGATATAGGACCGCATATATCACTATGTATCAGTCTCAAGAGTTCAGTAGCTCTTTCTCCGTTTCTAGTAAACGGAGTTTTGGTCATCTTGTCTTTGAGACATGACTCGCAAGTTTCATAAGATATAAATTCGAACGGATTCAATATCCATTTTTATGCAACTTAGCTAGTCTGGTCGCATTGATATGACCTAGTCTACAATACCACAAGAAGGTTTCGTTCATTTCTGAACTTTTTCTCTTGTATGTGTTCTGTATATTCAGAACTGTAGTTTGATTTAGAACGTATATACTATTACACAACGTACCAAATCCAATCAACTCTTGATTTAGGAAAATATTCATAACGTTTTCCTCCAATACAAAGTTATATCATTCTTTATGTAATAAAGAAACTAATATAATATTGCACATCATTTTTTGTACGTAATAACAGTCGTTCAGAATCAGCGTATTACAATTTGGTAATACTAGGTGATATTCGCCAACTGATTTGGCTGCAATAATTGCTCCATTCCCTAGTTTGAGAGACATATCACCCTTTCCCAGCTCTCTACCTCTCCTTAACCCATGTAATAAATTACAAACGTGGGCTCCTGATCCGTTATCCAATACTCAGGACGTAGAGTATACTGAGAAACAGTCTTGGTAAAGAACACACCCGAATAATATGCATCATCATGCTCTTTCTTCGTTCGGGTTGCGTGGAAATCCTGATATTCCCCTCTTCCTTGCTCAGACTTATGACAGTCATAAAATAGAGCGGAACCAATGAACCCCAGCTCAGTATAATAAGCGGGTTTGGTCAATACATTCATATTATTATCTTGATTAAGGCGTGTCATGGTCGCTACCTGGAGAGAGAGAGAGAGAGAAGGAAACACTTTAGCGTGCGCTCTTTGCAAGATTAGATTGGTTATTATCTTATCTAATCAAGATGGCTCCCACTGTTTTTATCAAATCTTCCTTCAAACCCTAAAAGGTAAGATTAGCCGGGATTAATTACACCCTATAAATTCACCAATCGGTCAGCCAGGCATGTATTGGTACTCCGAGAGAGTCTCCTCATGCTTTCGCATAGAACTAATTAAATAACCTCGTTTCCGCATGGGCATAACCCCATTAACACCTTTCTTAGACACCTACTGGATCCACTAATTGTAAAATGGAAAACTCTCCCAGGAGTAACACTTATTCGCAGTGGGTATCGGGATCCAACTATCTCATAGAAGGTATGCAATCTCATTGCAAATTTCAACACTTGAAATTCCTGATAACTGTTTTTATCCCTAGCGACTTATGACCCTGGATATGGTCAACAAATCAAAAGCACTAACCAAGTTCAACCCGTCATTTCGTGATTGAATTAAACCCACCCGTACGACCCTTGGCTAAGGTCAACAAAGTCGTACGATTACCCTAATCCAATCGCATCATATGCTGTAGATAAGCACTAATCAGCTACCATACACTACGCCTTGGCTATAGTCAACAAACGCGGCACGAATACTAAATAGCACTTATCTGAAATGACGGAGGGCTACGACTGGTTTTGAAGAAAACCTTTATCGTGATGAACTTGGTATCGTTGTAGAATCCAGTGATTTGAAAAAGGAGTGGTTTAAGCTCCGCTTTTAAAATCGAGTAGTTTTCAAAACAAACCGAGTGGGTTGTAGCATTTGCTAGTTTTGCTAAAGAGGTCACTCCCGGTGAAGGGATCTAGGCTCTTTCCTCATCGAATGAGATGCTGGATATTTATAAAGGAATACCACTATGCAAAGTAAGAACTAGAGCTACTTTTTTGAAAAATTTGATTCTACAATATTTTTAGGTTTCTTATCTTTTCATTAATCTCATTAATGATGTCCCATCATTTATGTTTCCTAAATATCACAGAAGAAACCAAAATAGAATGTACGTTTATGCCATCCGCATTCGCCACGGGCCCCGTCATGTACCGTTAGGTTATTTAACTAACGGCAGAGCAGAGGCTGGACTAGTGCGGGTGCAAAACATAAGCAGCGTTTATTATTATATATATCATATATATACAGTATTCGTCTCACGCAGTTATATGATCACATCACAGAACTCAAGCAGCAGAAGTCAACATATGAAATATTGGATATTCTAGGAGATCCGTGTTTTAAATTAATCCAGTAATGAAAAACACGGATTCCACGGTCGTGATGAATAGCCAAACCCATATCCCTAGACCCCTACGAGAGCGGCAAGCAACCCTGCCAATTCTAGGGTTAGGAGACCCGGTCTCGACTTCTCAAGATGGTCTCCTACTGGACTTTAGAACCCGGTTACTTGTGCTCCCCGTTTTGGGTCTATCCTAATGCGGAAAAGTAAATAATATACATCAATGGTGACATAATCCTCAACCCGGAAGTGTCCCAATAAAAGAATAATACATACAACTTTTTACATGAATGAAAAAAGAAAAACTCTCATCTCACGCAAAAAAACCCGGCTATTCAATCACGACGATCTCATATAATATATCACAGCAACACATAACATCACATGTCATCAACATAAGTAAATATGTATATCCCGAATGACGTTGACATATAGCAAGGAGATCGGGGATACACCACATATTACACTTACGGTCGTAGAAAAGAAATGAAAAACTACAATAATTAGAATCCGCATATTCCTTAGACATCATAAACCTGGAATATCACATATTCCGGATTTCATGCCTAATCCTATAAACCTTGCATTTTAGTCTCGAATTGAAAACACTTTTTAATAACCAGTCGGGTAATTCAACAAGATTCCTGATAAAGATGATCGAATGCTTGTCGGAAACTTTAGTAGATGGCCGCACCCCCGATGCCGTCGACGAAGTGCACTTAGGCGGAACACCGTGGTCGTGAGCACCCGAGTGGATGCTTTTGGCAACGGGGTTCTCCTACAGTCACTTGGTCGGGGCTATGGGGCGTGGCTATCTAGTAGTATTATCCGGTGAGTGTTCCTGTAGTATACGAGATTGCGACGGAGTTTTGATCCGAATCAAAACTCCGTGGCAATCGATCAACCGAGACTAAAACGCTAGATTTACTAATAACAAACTAGTTTTCACAAAACTAATTTAATGTAGATTCCAAATATTATATCACATATCAAACTTAAACCCGAAACGATGTTAAATTGCGACTACGGAACACTCCGAATTGCCCCAATACAAAAGATAACATCACATGTAACCTGGGCAAAAACAAACAGTACCTGAAACCCTAAACCCAAGAGACTGGAACACAAAACAAGTTCGAAGGCCAAACTTAACACCAAAACCGGCCAGGCCGGTTTTTAATAAGGTTTCACCGGCCACTTTTAGGAATTTGGTCCTTGAATTTCTCTGGTGTTCTATATACACGAAGAAGAGCACTCTGCAACTATTTTAAAAAAATTTAGAGGCTCTGCAAAAATCGACAGAAACTAGGGTTTCGGTTTCGATATTTCGGAGTTATTTCGGTTTCGTAATTCTAATCACATCGTCTAATACTCTAACTTGGCTCTGATACCATGAAAGTGTGTCTTAGCAGCGGCACTAAGTTTTTACCGGCATCAAGCATGCAATTTTAAAAATTCTGGGGTGCTAAGCTACACTATCATAGAATCTAACTAGAGTATTAGGGTTTAAGCATGAATAAAATAAGTTTTACTCTAAGTGATGGAGACTACAACCTTTGTAGACTAAGTCCTTCTCTTCTCAAGCTCCGAGTAGTAGTCCCTATGACTCCTTTTGGCTCCACTTGAAGAAGGATCGAGCTTGCTTCTTGATCTTCCAAGCCGAAGATGATCCACCCGAAGTTTCTCTAGGTCAAGCTACCTCTTCACTGATCTACTATTAGTGAAGGAAACAACCTAATCTAAATTTCTAATCTAAAGTAGGTTGATGAAATAGGGTTTTTAGCTCACTTAGAATTCTCTAAAGCCCTAGGGTTCACAACTCATATGAGGGTTAGGGCTTGGAGGAGGAAGAAGAAGATAATGGAGAGAGCAAGCAAAATGAGCTAGCATCCTTGCAAAAAAAGAAGAATGGCTCACTTATATTCTTTACTCATTGAAGCATGAATATTTTCACATAGAAAATATACACCATTCTTCAATAGTGAAGCCAAACAAATAAAATAATATATGAACCATACTTCACAACCATGCCTAAAATATCTCCTCATTTTCCACCTCATTTATCCATTTTCACAAAATATATATATGTGTGTGTGTGTGTGCGCGCGCGCGTGCGCGCGCGCGTGTGTGAGAGGTTAATGGAGGAAAGAGGCCATAGGAAGGAATTTCCTCCTATGGCGTCGAAAAAATACACCCTCCCTCATTTTTTCTGACGATCGGCACCCACCATATTCATCGTTATCATCTAAGATGTGGGTACACCAAATTTCATGTGATTCTACAACTTTTTCACCGTTGATTTAGTGGGTTCAAAATTAACGGTTTACCAACAATAGAACTTTTTACATTGCTAAATCAACGGTGAAATAGTTGTAAAATCACATGAAATTTGGTATACCCACATCTTAGATGATAACGATAAAGATGGTGGGTGCCGATCGGCGGAAAAAAAAAGGGAGGGTGTATTTTCTCGACGCCATAGGAGGAAATTCCCTCCTATGGCATCTTTCCTCCATTATTCTCTCTCTATGTGTGCGTGTGTATTAATAGAAGAAAATAATTAGTGGACATTAATATTAGTTAATATATAAAAATATCAAATATAAATATATATCAAATTATTAAATCAACACTTGATTTAATAATCCGGTTATATCATATATAATCGACTAATATCATTTATATGTATATCATATTATCAGATCAACACTTGATTCAATAATCCGGTTATATCACATATAACCTAATCGATATCAAATGTCGCCAGATTAGAATACGGTATCATATACTCGTATTTAATCAGGCTCCCATACATATCAGCATATGTGCCCTACTTCGTTTCGCTTAAGCTAGGAAACCTCTGTGTGGGACTCTAAAGACTCGTCAATACGTCAGCAGTAGGTAATGATCACATCAGTTACCCATAAGCCGTCAGCGGTACTAGCTGGATGTAACGGCTACCCAAGTATTGAGCGATTAGAAAATCAACAAGCAAGCTTGTCCAAACTCCCATGAAACCTATAAGTAACACTTACCGTACAGTCCGGTCTCTTCATCTGATATGTCGCATATCGAGTCTAAGGGTGGAATCGTCAGACCCCGGTAATTTGATAAGTCATGCCGATATGTGGCTTATAATGGTTCGAGAAACCACTGATAACACTTACTGGTAAATCTCATTAGCCCTGACCAGGGACTTGCTGTTATAGCCAATCGAGTATAGCGCAACATCAACTCCCAATACCGGGAGAAAGGAAACCCGTCCTATCGGTCACTGCCTCCGTGTGACTCGGGACTGTACCCAAAATCCACTTGTTTCCACGACTCTTTTGAGCCGTGGTAGGAAGAAAATCAAAGCACAGTGGGAACCACATAAAACACTATGACGATCTCGGGTCTACAGACTAACCTGTACCAGTGTCACCAGAGAACTGCTATCTGACGATAGGTATGGTACCATCTAGGAGTTCTCGGCGAGTCCTGTTCGGTGTACCCATTCTCTAATGAGCACATGTGTACAATCTTTGATGTCAAACACCAATGGTTATAGGATCAACCATCGCTCCATACTGGGTCAAGAAATGTACACACTGGTCTACTCTGGAATATCGATACCCTGTCTCGATATCCCCTCGACTAGGAAGTATTAAAGGATGTGCTTGTGGACTATCCATGCCCCACTAGTATGATCTGTATCATAGTCCTGGTAGTCAAGTCGACATACTAAGAGCTTTATCAATATATATCAGAGAGTCAATATAATAATACAAATGTACATATTAAGATAAAGAGTAATCAGATAGCATACTATCATATCGAGTAAGAAAGTCCTCTATATATATGTCCAAGTATCCACTATATCATACAATAATGGCCTCTATGGTATACATATTCCTAACAGAAAGAATGAATAAAAGTTGCTAGTATTATATCTCTTGTTATTCTTGTGTATTTCTTATTTACACTTAACGTGTTTACTTCTGAGTAAATACGCCGCGGCCCGTCACGTCTACTTCTCCGTACACTGGAAAGTGGGGCGTGATAGACGGAATTAGGAGGCAATTGTAGTGTTCATTCTTAAGCTGTCTTGGAATCCAGAGAGCCCAAGCTTGTATCCGCACTTGCAAAGTGCGATTTGAACTTGGCTCTCTAAAAAAGAGCCGAGCCAAGTATAATCCTCACTTTGCAAGTGCGGATTCTACTTGGCTCTGTATAAGAGTGTCAAGTAGAATCCGCACTTTACAAGTGCGGATTCCCAAATCGTGTCCCTGCAATGAGTTCTTGTAAACATCAGATTCCAAATTAATGCAACCTCAATCATATATATATCTCAATTATTTTGATGGTGGTTTCTAGTGATTTTCCATGCACACAAAAGAATGACAAAATCCAATCTGTCTCAACTAGCTTGTTCTCTTTAAAAATCTATCTCCAATCTTTTCTCTATTATACACATGTTCACAACAAATCGATGGTGCCACTAACGAGACAACACCATTGACGTAGGCATGCATCCAATAAATGTTTGAAAAATAAAATAGAATATTACTCATCATACTCATAACTTTAAAGTTTTGGTTTAGCAGCAGTGATTTAAGATGCTATTGCTTTCAAATGCAAGGGCATTAGGTTTTAGAAGGTCAAGTTATCAAACTTTATGATCATAATGTACCCTAAATATACTGAAAACCTGTGTGTTCTCATAAAAATTCAACACTCCAAATGTAAGTCCACGTTGCCAACCCCGGTTCTTGCGGGGAGGCGGAAACGGTATAAAAATCAAATTTTTAGCGCACTAGGCAACATGGACTAACAAAAGTCGGGATCTTTTCTAAACAAAACTAGCTACCAAGCTAAAGAGAGTTAGCTACTCGGAAAAGATGTTATACCTCACTTGAACTCCTTCTTCTTGAACTCTTTGTAGAGGTTGGATGGTGCTTTCCTTGTCGCCTTCTTTCGTCAAAGATGGATCCATCTGAGGGTTCAACCTTGGGCTCCTTTCTCGAACTTTGAGAGAACTAAGGTCTTTGGCTTGCTAGACCTTCAACCCTAGAGTGAGTAGAGAGTGGTTCAGAGTATTTTATCTCAAGGAGAGGTTTCTCAACACATGAGAATGGATCTTCTTGAAATAGAGGAGGAGGAAGAAGAAAAGAGGAGAGAGAATGGTTATGATAGAATGAATTGGTTTTTTACAACCATAACAATATCTAGTGAATTATCAAATTAATAAAATTAATCTAAATGAAAAGTTGATGGAAGGTTTGATAAGACTATTATCATTTCACATTAAATAGTTTTGCTAGAATCAAAGAGCATCTTTGATGTGTAATGATGATAGTCAATGTTTCAACCATGGTCAACAAGTCAACCTTGGTCAACAAGTCAACAAACCCAACCATGACACATTTTCATTTAATTAATATTATTAATTGATAATTTAAAAATTCATTAGGGTTTGGAAAAAGACGACTGTCAACTGTGCATACACACCCGTTCCGAAACCCTAATGAAAATCCTCTTCCTCCGCCTCAATCATCTGTGCATACACACCCGCATTCGTGTTCCGAGGAACATGAATACTATGAGATAAAAGTAACCCCAAAACATATACTAGGATCTGGCTCAAACCAGAGCCCGCTGGTAATATCCGTCCGGATTCCAAACGTGCACAAGTGCGCGGATGAGAACGAACCCTGTCGCAAAACCATGCGACCTCTACTCTGTTTTGCCCAAAGGCGAATAGCCCTCTGTGTGGGACTCTAAAGACTCGACACTACGCTGGCAGTGGGTTTAATCACAGACCGCAAGCGGCACTAGCTGTACGTAACGGTCCCCAGGTAGATGCCGATAAAAAGACTGACGAGGTGAACCCCATCTGAACTCCTACTGCGCCTGAATGTGACAGTCTCCGTACAGTCCGGTCTGTTCGTCTGATACATCGCATAGCGGGCCTAGGGGGCGGTAAACGTCAGTCCCCTAATAGCGGTACAAGTCATGTCGGAGTAAAACCCAGAACACCCTGAGATATCACTGGAAACCTACCAGTATATCTCGCTTGCCCTGGCCAGGGACTACTCGTGTAATGGCTCTCCTAGACACAGCGCGATGTCAACCCCCAATACCGGGAGAGACGAATCTTGTCTAACCGTCACTGCCTCCAAGCGCTTCGGGACTGCACCCAACTACTACCTGTTTGCACGACTCCTTTGAGCCATGGTAGGGTAGTAATCAAAGTACAGTGGGAACACACTTGAGGCGAAATGACAGTGTCAAGTCAGCGGACTAAGCTGTACTCATGTCATCTCGGAACTGATAACTGACGACAGGTATAATACCAACCAATCAGTTCCCAACGAGTCATGTCCAGTGTACTCTTAACCTAACGAGCACCCGCATACTATCTCAAGTACGACGTACTGACGGCTGTGGGACAGACCGTCTCCCGCACTGGGATGAGAAGCGCATGCGCTAGTCTACTCCGGAGTATCGATGCCCTGTCTCGATAATCCCACGACTAGGGACGTGAATATAAGGATGTGCTTGTGGATTACCCAGCCCCTACGAGTGTGACTGCCATCACAACGCTGGTAATCAAGCAAAAATCCTAAGGGCTCCACTAATGCGTATAGGCGATACAATAAAAGAAACACATGTACACATTAAAGTAGAGACAAACCAAGTAGCATACTACCATTTCGAGCAAGATTGTCTATACAATTGTGAATATCCCAAGCTTCCATCAAGTAATATACATACTAGTATGATACAGTAATGGCCTCTAGGGCATATACACTAACAATCTCCCACTTGCACTAAGGCCATGTACTGGCGTATCGAAGACCTATCATCTCGATCAGCCGCTAGAACTGAGTTTGGGGTAAGGCCTTCGTGAATGGATCTGCAGTGTTATCTTCTGAAGCAACCCTCCGAACCTCGATCTCCTGGCGATCCACGATCTCCCTGATCAGGTGATACCGCCTCAAGATGTGTCTGGATTTCTGATGGGACCTGGGTTCCTTCGCTAAAGCTATAGCCCCGTTGTTGTCGCAATACAGAGGTATTGGATCAACAATGGACGGAACCAGCTGAAGTTCTTTCAAGAACTTCCTCATCCAGACGGCTTCTTTTGCTGCATCAGATGCAGTGATGTATTCCGCTTCCATAGTCGAGTCTGCAACGGTTTCCTGTTTGGAACTCTTCCAACACACCGCCCCTCCATTGAGGGTAAAGACAAAGCCCGACATGGACTTGGAATCATCCTTGTCACTCTGGAAGCTGGAGTCAGCAAAGGCCTCGATCTGGAGGTCTTTCCCGCCATACACCAAGAACATCTCCTTAGTCCTTCTCAGGTACTTGAGAATGTTCTTTACCGCTATCCAGTGTTTCTCCTCAGGGTTTGACTGATACCTGCTTACTACACTCAGTGCATAAGCCACATCTGGTCTGGTACACAACATCGCATACATTATAGAGCCTACCGCAGAAGCGTAGGGTATAATAGACATGCTATCCCTTTCCAAATCAGTCTTGGGAGACATCTCTTTGGAGAGGGTGATCCCGTGACAAGCCGGTAGATTACCGCGCTTGGAATCTTCCATACTGAATCTTTTCAGTATGGTGTCGATGTACCTGGACTGCGAAAGTCCTAATATCCTCTTGGATCTATCACGATAGATCCGGATTCCCAGAATGTAGGAGGCATCACCCAGGTCTTTCATAGAGAACCTGTGTGACAAGAACCCTTTGACAGATTGTAGCATAGGAATGTCATTTCCTATCAACAGAATGTCATCCACGTACAAAACGAGGAATACGACAGTTCTTGCTAATAATCTACTATAGATGCATGGTTCATCTGGATTTTTGATAAAGCCAAATTCTTTGACCGTCTCATCAAAACAGATGTTCCAACTCCGCGATGCCTGCTTTAGTCCATAGATAGACTTAAGCAACTTGCACACCTTTCCGCTGCTCCCACTCTGAATGAAACCCTCTGGCTGGTCCATATAGACGCACTCCTCTAAATTTCCATTTAGAAAAGCGGTATTTACGTCCATCTGCCAAATCTCATAATCGTGAAAAGCAGCAATGGCAAGAAGGATCCGAATGGATTTCAGCATAGCCACCGGAGAAAAGGTTTCATCATAGTCCAAACCAGGTCTTTGACGAAAACCCTTTGCAACAAGTCTAGCCTTATAGGTCTCAACCTGTCCATCTGCACCAATCTTCCTTTTGAAGATCCACTTGCATCCTACGGGTTTTACCCCATCTGGAGCAATGTCCAACGTCCATACCTTGTTGGTGTACATGGAATCCATTTCGGTCCGCATTGCATCCAGCCATTTTACCGAGTCAACGCTCTGAATGGCTTGCTGGAAGCTAGTAGGCTCATCACTATCAATGATACAGTCCTCTCTATCCCCGTCTATGAGAAAACCGTAGTATCTCTCGGGCGGATGAGACTGCCTACTACTCCTGCGGAGCGGCGTAGGAATGTCCTGATCTTTCGAACCCTCTGGTTCTACTAAGTTTTCAGTAATAGCTTGTGGTTCTGGAATTTCTTTCAGTTCTACTGCGCTCCCACTAATCTCCTTTTCCAAGAACTGGTGTTCTGGGAAGTGGGCATTACGAGAAACAAAAACCTTTTGTTCCTCTGCGTGGTAGAAAAGATACCCCCTGGTGTTCTTTGGGTATCCCAAAAACTTACACAGTACTGAGCGTGCCTTGAGTTTGTCCGCATGCTGCTTTTTGACAAAAGCTGGACATCCCCAGATCTTCAGGTATTGAAGATAGGGTTTCTTCCCACTCCATAATTCATATGGTGTGGTAGGCACAGTCTTAGTTGGAACCCGGTTCAAAAGGTATGCGGCTGATTCTAGCGCATATCCCTAGAATGATCGCGGTAACTCAGCGTTACTCATCATGGACCGTACCATATCCAATAGGGTTCGGTTCCGTCTTTCCGATACACCGTTATGTTGCGGAGTGTATGGAGGAGTAAGCTGAGAGAGAATTCCATTCTCTTTTAAGTAATTCAGGAACTCGGCACTAAGGTATTCACCATCTCGATCTGATCTTAGTGTCTTGATACTTTTGCCTGTTTGTTTTTCTACTTCATTCTTGTATTCCTGGAACTTTTCAAAGGCTTCAGATTTATGTTTCATTAAGAAGACATGTCCGAACCTTGAAAAATCATCCGTAAAAGTAATGAAGTAAGAATAACCGCTTCGTGCATGCGTAGACATTGGACCGCACACGTCACTGTGTACGAGTCCCAAGAGCTCGCTCGCTCTTACTCCGTGTCCAGTGAACGGAGACTTTGTCATCTTTCCTTTGAGACAGGATTGACAAGTTGCATAAGATTGATACTCGAACGGATCCAAATATCCTTCTTTATGTAACTTAGTCAACCTTCTCTCATTGATGTGACCCAGTCTACAATGCCATAAGAAAGTTTTATTGATTTCTAGAGACTTTTTTTGTGTGTATTCTGGACATTGAAAATATGTGGTTGGTTCAATACGTATATACCGTTGTTTAATATACCTGACCCAATCAGAACTTGATTAAGGTAAATGTTCACAACATTACTTACAAATGCAAATTCATAACCTTCTTTAGATAATAAAGATACAGAAATGATATTACAAGTTGCATTTGGTACAAAATAACAACCACGCAAAACCAAAAAATGTCCATCTGACAAACCCAGGTGATAGTCCCCCACGGCCTCAGCATCCATGCTAGCTCCGTTTGCAACTCTGAGGGTCATGTCACCTGCTTTCAAAAACCTACGCTTTCTCAACGCCTGCAAAGAATTACAGATATGAGATCCTGATCCGGTATCCAATACCCAGGAAGTAGAGTTTATTGATAGACAGTTTTCAATAACATACACACCTGAAGCTGAAGCCGCAACCTGCTTCAGATCCTGTGTCCTAGCTTTCCAAGCCCTGCAATCTTTCTTCCAGTGTCCACTCTTGTGACAGTAAAAGCATTCTTCCTTATCCACAAGCTTCCCTGCTACCTTTGTTGCTTTTGCCTTTCCTTTCGTATCCTTCTTACTAACACCGCCCCTTGGTTTGGCGGGGGTTTTCTTCTTCTTTCCCTTGGCTTTTGCCTTGGACCTAGAAGAGGAAGATCCTCCTACAAACAAAGTGGATGTTTCCCTACCTTTCTGTAGGGTGCCCTCTGCACTCCTCAGCATATTGAGGAGCTCTGAAAGTTCAACTTCCTTTTCTTGCAAGTTGAAATTCAGGATGAACTGGGCGTAAGTGGAAGGAAGGGACTGAAGAATCAAGTCCGTATAGAGCTCATTCTCCAACGTGGTCCCAAGGTCCGCGAGCTCCTCTATGTAGCCAATCATCTTAAGCACGTGTTCCGCTACCGATGATCCGACGGCCAATCTTGCCGAAAATAGCTTCTTCGACACTTCGTATCTTGCGATACGAGATTGCTCTCCATACAGTTCTTTTGTATGGAGAAATATGGATTCAAGGTCCATATTCTCATGCCTCCTCTGATGTTCGTTATCCATAGAGGCAAGCACGAGGCACTTAGCCTTCGCGCAGTCGATTTCCCAGGTCTTACGGATTTCCCTATCCGCGACGCTGGTTTTGGGACCTGGGACAGGGGGAGTTTTGGTGGTAAGAAGATACCCCAACTTGTCATAAGTGATTGCCATTTTGACATTCCTGAGCCAATCTTTGTAGTTTGGCCTTGTCAGTATGTTTTTATCTAGTAATAACTTAAGTCCAGTCATAATGTTTGGTCGCTGCAATTAGGAGAGAGAGAAGAAACATTTTAGCATGATGCTCTTGCAAGTTTAGAGTGGTTTTTAATTTGTCTAAACAGGATGGCTCCCACTGTCTCTCGAATCCCTCCTCAAACCATAAAGAAAGAATTAGTCGGGATCAATCTCACTGCACAATACTTGCTTAACCGTTCAGCCAGGCTAGTGTTGGTACTTCGAGGGAGGTTTTCCAACGCTTTCGCGAAGTTCCTTAATTAAATAACCTCTTTTCCCTGGGGGCGTAGCCCCGCTAACACCTTTCTAGACACCTACTAGGTTTATAGCATTGATCGTTAAGTGAGAAATTTTCCGAGGAGTAGCATATACTCACAGTAGGATCGGGATCCAAATATCATCGCGTGACAAAACTGAAGGAATCCTACCAGAATCATCACACTCCAAATGGTATGCAACGCTAGCAAGTTTTAGTACTTATGAAACTCCCGATGTGATTTTTTTTGCCCCATGGTCTTATGACCTTGGCATGAGGTCAAAATGTCATAAGTCACATGTCAAGTTCTACCCATCATTATCCAGGTTAATTTGAACCCACCCGTACCTACCCTTGACGTAGGCCAAAATGGCAGTACGACTGTCTCAAATCAACGCATTCTATCTATGCAACAGATAAATATCCGGCAGCTACCAATCACTATGCCTTGGCGTGAGGTCAAAATACATAGCTTGAATACTACCGAATATTTAACTGAAATGATGGAGGGCTACGAATGGTTTTGGTTAAACCGTGAACGTAGTGAACTTGATATAATCGATGGAACGAGATAGCTTTTAAAAGGAGTGGCTCAATCTCCGCATTTAAAAGTTGGTTTTTGAAAAGAACCGAGTGGTTTTTAAAGTGTTCCAACGACTTTTACATGGTTTATTTTTCTTGCATTATTTCTTTTAATACGTCCCATCATTTAATCCTACCATTGCAAAAAGCAACCAAAATATGACATACGCTTATGTCATTCGCATTCGCCACGGGGCCCCGTCATCACCCGTTAGGTTACTTAACTAACGACAGAGCGGGGGCTGGGCTAGCGCGGCTGTAAAACATAAGCAACGCCTAAATAGTTATTATATATAAATATATAGCAATGATAGACATTACAGATCACAGATGAATACATTGGATATACTAGGAATCCGCAATCCGTTCGAGCCTGCAACGAAAAGCGGATTACACGGTCACGGTGAATAGCCAAAACCCCACCCAAGACCCCTACGGGTGCGGCAAACTACCCGCCAAGTACCCGAAGCGAAGCAACCTCCCTCAACACCATGAGTAGGCCACTCGGCACTTCGAGATACCCGGTAGTTTGTGCACTCCCTCCATGGGTCTATCCTAGGAGCAAAAACAGTAAAAAGAAATATACAATGACGGCTACAACCCCGACCCGGTTGTGCGGCCATACAAATAATATTACATCAATTTACATATTACATGAATGAAAGAAAAAGAAACACTCATCTCACATCCACCCCGGCTATTCACCCGCGACAATCCAACGCATTCATATACACATACCATCATCAAACACAGATCACAGATATGTACAACCCCCACTAATCGACATATAGCGATTAGCCGACGTTCAATACATATAAACATCACAGATATAACCGATTAGTCAAAGTATAGTGAAGTTCGATCAAAAAATACGGATTTATAGGCCCCCAAAAACAAATTTCTTTTCTGGAAAATCTGGGCTGAAATAAACTATCTTAAAAATCCCAAAACCACAACCTAAGAACACTGCACCAAACTCGGTCATGAACCGAGTCAAAACGGCCGCGGTTCCGTGGGAATGGGTATACTTTTGCCGCGGAACAGCCGCGCTTTGAAGGGATCACTCGACCGTTTTTGGTGGGCTTCTTCACAAAACTCTGAGATGATTTTTGGAGTATGACTTTTTATTTTTAGAGCAGAAAAAATTTTAACAGAAACTTAGGGTTTTGCATGTCGTAGTTTTGTGATTTTTCCGATCGAACTTCTATACACTTTACTACCTAGCTAGTTTATGTTTAGTTTGGCTCTGATACCACTGTAAATCCACGTTGCCAACCCCGATTCTTGCGGGGAGGCGGAAACGGTATAAAAATCAAATTTTTAGCGCACTAGGCAACATGGACTAACAAAAGTCGGGATCTTTTCTAAACAAAACTAGCTACCAAGCTAAAGAGAGTTAGCTACTCGGAAAAGATGTTATACCTCATTTGAACTCCTTCTTCTTGAACTCTTTGTAGAGGTTGGATGGTGCTTTCCTTGTCGCCTTCTTTCGTCAAAGATGGATCCATCTGAGGGTTCAACCTTGGGCTCCTTTCTCGAACTTTGAGAGAACTAAGGTCTTTGGCTTGCTAGACCTTCAACCCTAGAGTGAGTAGAGAGTGGTTCAGAGTATTTTATCTCAAGGAGAAGTTTCTCAACACATGAGAATGGATCTTCTTGAAATAGAGGAGGAGGAAGAAGAAGAGAGGAGAGAGAATGGTTATGATAGAATGAATTGGTTTTTTACAACCATAACAATATCTAGTGAATTATCAAATTAATAAAATTAATTTAAATGAAAAGTTGATGGAAGGTTTGATAAGACTATTATTATTTCACATTAAATGGTTTTGCTAGAATCAAAGAGCATCTTTGATGTGTAATGATGATAGTCAATGTTTCAACCATGATCAACAAGTCAACCTTGGTCAACAAGTCAACAAACCCAACCATGACACATTTTCATTTAATTAATATTATTAATTGATAATTTACAAATTCATTAGGGTTTGGAAAAAGACGACTGTCAACTGTGCATACACACCCGTTCCGAAACCCTAATGAAAATCCTCTTCCTCCGCCTCAATCATCTGTGCATACACACCCGCATTCGTGTTCCGAGGAACATGAATACTATGAGATAAAAGTAACCCCAAAACATATACTAGGATCTGGCTCAAACCAGAGCTCGCTGGTAATATCCGTCCGGACTCCAAACGTGCACAAGTGCGCGAATGAGAACGAACCCTGTCGCAAAACCATGCGACCTCTACTCTGTTTTGCCCAAAGGCGAATAGCCCTCTGTGTGGGACTCTAAACACTCAACACTACGCTGGCAGTGTGTTTAACCACAGACCGCAAGTGGCACTAGCTGTACGTAACGGTCCCCAGGTAGATGCCGATAAGAAGACTGACGAGGTGAACCCCATCTGAACTCCTACTGAGCCTGAATGTGACAGTCTCCGTACAGTCCGGTCTGTTCGTCTGATACATCGCATGGCGGGCCTAGGGGGGCGGTAAACGTCAGTCCCCTAATAGCGGTACAAGTCGTGTCGGAGTAAAGCCCAGAACACCCTAAGATATCACTGGAAACCTACCCGTATATCTCGCTTGACCTGGCCAGGGACTACTCGTGTAATGGCTCTCCTATACACAGCGCGATGTCAGTCCCCAATACCGGGAGAGACGAATCCTGTCTAACCGTCACTGCCTCCAAGCGTTTTGGGACTGCACCCAACTACTACCTGTTTGCACGACTCCTTTGAGCCGTGGTAGGGTAGTAATCAAAGTACAGTGGGAACACACTTGAGGCGAAGTGACAGTGTCAAGTCAGCGGACTAAGCTGTACTCATGTCACCTGTGAACTGATAACTGACGACAGGTATAATACCAACCAATCAGTTCCTAACGAGTCCTGTCCAGTGTACTCGTAACCTAACGAGCACCCGCATACTATCTCAAGTACGACGTACTGACGGCTGTGGGACAGACCGTCTCCCGCACTGGGATGAGAAGCGCATGCGCTAGTCTACTCCGGAGTATCGATGCCCTGTCTCGATAATCCCACGACTAGGGACGTGAATATAAGGATGTGCTTGTGGATTACCCAGCCCCCACGAGTGTGACTGCCATCACAACGCTGGTAATCAAGCAAAGATCCTAAGAGCTCCACTAATGCGTATAGGCGATACAATAAAAGAAACACATGTACACATTAAAGCAGAGACAAACCAAGTAGCATACTACCATTTCGAGCAAAATTGTCTATACAATTATGAATATCCCAAACTTCCATCAAGTAATATACATACTAGTATGATACAGTAATGGCCTCTAGGGCATATACACTAACACCAAATACTTAAAATTCTAGCATGTTACCAGTTGAAAAGTATATCTACATATGCCAGTTATTTTGCCTTTTTTTCTTTCTATATTCTTTTCTTTTCTTTTTAATTTTCTTTTCTCACATTGAGGGAGCTAACATATATATATATAAGCTTATACATGTTCTTATTTCTTGGCTGCTACAGTAATTTCAATAAAACTTTTGTTCGAGATGAACTCATCTTGAGTCTTGCTCTTTCGTTTTAAAAAAGGTTACACTGCCTTTATGAGTTTCGGTGTGGTGCAATATGTAAGAATATAAAATATATTCCATCAACCCTCATCACAACTTCGGATGCTGTGGAAGAGACATTTTACACAATGAGAATGCTAAAATAATACTCCTTAGTTTGATATATGTTGTTGTCACTTAACATAATAGCAGCCGAAGCTATTGTGTGAAGTAGGTTCCGGCCAGCATTAAAATAACAAATTATTGGCCCAAAAATAAATGACATACCCCAAGCACTACTTTCTAATATAGGTCTAAAATAACTTTTGGGCTGTGTTTAAGCCCAAAAATCATTGAGATATTCGAAATTTCGAAGCGACCGTCATGTTTCACCCAGTTACAAACCTTTGCACTTCTTGAAAATGGCTTTTTCAAATTGAGGTCTATACGAAGGACAACAAGATTGATTAAATACCATACAATATAGATAGCCGAAAACTTGAACGGCCTACAAACAGTTAACCTACGAACTTATAGTAGTTTTCTCTTCGGTCCTTGAGATTTATTTGTTACTTCTTATGTGTTTCAGAAGAGGACGAGGGACGACTACTAATTAAGTAAGGCACCCTCTAGTCCCACCGCAACTATTAAAACACCAACGAAGATACCGAGATAACAAAAACCCTACATGGTATTTTCCGGCACAAACCCTAAACCGCTCTTCTATTCTCAAATCCAAAGCAGGACCGTCTTACAAGCAGGGTGGTTAATAGGATAACATAACAAGCTTGACCAAATCCTTACCCTGTTAGGATTTAGTTTCGGCCAAGACCCGCACTCCATAGGGTGTGCATGGTCCCGACTTGGGCTAGGGCGAGCCCGGCCGGGTCCCCAGCTTGCTTGTCCGCCCACTTGTTTGAGGGCGGGTTCGAGTTGGGTCGACCCGGTGCCAAAATGGTCTATATTACTAAGACTTTGAAACAAAAATTTCAGGCATCATGCTAACAATGAACTAACTTGGCCTGTTTCAATTAATGTAGATATATTGCTAATATTCTGCAAGAAACAGTGAAAATGCGGAACAAGAGTAAGAAAGTCGATGCAGCTCAAGGAATCTATTACTTGAAGCTAACAAACCTACAATCACTTTCCTAGATTTACAACTAGTAGCAAAAACCTATATGCATGAATCTACCGAAATGAGACATATGGTTTGAGATCTCACATAGTCTCTGAGTACAATGCACATAAATCCTAAGCCCCAGAATTCCACAATATCTTCATCATATCGACATTGAGATAAATGGGTCTAGAATCATACCATACCGATTTTCGTGGCAGGTCTGGAATGTGCATCGGGTCTAAACTTGACCAAAAACAAACACGAAAGAAAGACGCATGTTATGCATCACAGCATCTGGTGTAGTTACAACACCTGTAGGGACTTTGACAGGACAAAGAAGAAGGATTTTGACAACACGGAGAGACATTATAAGGTAACAATTTGCAATTCATTCCCAACGTAAACATAGTTTCGCACAAATACATTACCAGCATATCATTCCTGATATAAACAACTCCGCGTCGAAAACGCTAGATCACAGATTTCCGTCCATGAGAAGAAGATTTCAGAACCCCTTCATTCGTCAATATCGTCATCATCATGTCATTCCAAGTATCAATCGGCCCAGGCAAGCAAGAATGCAGGCAATCATTCTGAACCTTCGCAAACCTATCCTTATCAAACGGGTGATAAGTCCGATAAGGACCCGGATGCCCATCCGGTCTCAACAACGACATACGGAATGTGTCGAGCAAGTTGAAACTAATCCCTTTCTCGCGTGCAACGCCCGCAACTTTCTCAAACTCGGCCACCTCCATGTTTCTCATCACCCGATCAAACAACGGCCCGGCGTACTCGCCTTCTTCGTATGGCCGGGTCCTATTACATACACCACCATTGAACCATTGGCCATACTCAAAATGGTCAGGCATCCAAGTTCTGAAGAACACTACCGGCTTATGATTCGACGAAAGAAAAAAATCGAAAGCCAGTCTGAGGGCTTTACGATAAGGTGGGTCTATGACGACTTCTTCATAGCCCTCTTTGCATTTGTGACACCCAGTGATTTTGCCATTTTCCCATGTAATGAATACTTTTGTGTACCATTGGCCATTAGCAATCACAACGTAGTCATATTTAGTGTAGTTGCTTGTCCAATTCTCTGCTAAGATGTCCAAGTAAACATTGTACTCTTTTTCTGGTGTGGTGTCATATTTGACAAGAAATGGAGCCCAAAATGTTGTGATGGTGATGTTGTGCACTGGAAAATAGAAAGAGACGGATTTGTAGTTGTCGTCATGGTTGGTAATGTAAGGTTCTTCTACCTGTAAGGGAAAATAAACTCAATCACATACAAGCATATCATATCATATCATACTATTACTACTTATTTTTCTTTCTTTTTTTGGCACTGACCTATTCATACATCACACGCACGCACGTACTCACGAATTTATCTCGAAAACGTTAATTTGTGGTCACTTCATCTCCTGGGATTTCTAGGGTTCAAATCCCGTGCTCTCCTCAAGAGTGAAGTGTCCATACCAACGTATTATGCTACTTTCTTAATACACATGTTACACACAAACATCCATACATAGATGTATACACGTATCATACCACAAACACCATGCTATTATTTTTTTGGAAAAGAAAAAATAACTCATTAGAAAAATTAAAGATGATATATACATCATTTACATGACTAAATGTTATTTGCCTCTTGTTTCGTTTTTATGTTGACACATGCCAACAATTTACACATCACTACCATTTATAAATAGAAAACTAGAGGGGTGTTTTACAGATCAAATTTAATCTATTTATAATTAACAAAGAGAATAAGAATTATTTTTTATATTAAGAGTGTCCACCTCATCAATTAATAATTTTGAGAAAAAATTGTTTAAAAAAACCCTAACTAGCTTGAAAATTTTATCAAATCTTTAAATATTTCTAATGAAAGTCTTTTAAAAATATTTATTATCTTAACTAAATTCTTTAAGAATCTTCTTTATTAATTAGATTTCTTATAATCTTCTTAAACCTTTCATCAATAATGTTAACAAATAAACGTGCATAGAATGCCATTTCTAATTATTGCAACTTTACTTGTGTGTAGGGTATGTTAGCTAGGCTTCCCTATGGAAGTTACAGGATATCCTATTATTGTGTTTAAGATTGAAATGAAAGAGATAAACTAATTATTGCTCCACATAAAAATATTAGTATATTAAGCTTTTTTTCATTTTTTACTTATTAAACCTAAATAAAATTTAGTGGGAAGAATAGAGTGTTCAATTATAAAATATATTCACTCAACTCTTATCATGACTTTGGAGTTTTGATGCGGTAGATGGGCCAATTCACTGTACCAAAACTTTGAACTTATAATAAAGGTTGAGGATATATATATTTTATATTCTAATAATAAGAACCGGTACTTTTTTATTTTCTATATTTTGATGAAATTTAACCAAGACTTTTTTACACTACAGTGTCACCTTGGATATCATGCAAAGAAATGAATGCATTTGATTGCGAAGGATCGAATCACCGATAAATGCCCAAGATTTGTGCCTCATAGAACCCATAAATTTCTTTGCATCTAAGTGCAGCAACTCGCAGTCATATGGTTTCCATTTCCAATAAAGATATTCAGTGTTAGGGCGTCCGTTAGTTAAACAATCATTATCGACGCCAATGAATTTGCATGTATCGTTTGTGTAAGACGGCCCTGATGGATTTTTCACCCACCGTCCTTTAAAAAGATCGCATTTTTCTGCATTAAACATGATATAATGAAATTGGTATATAAAAAATTGGCAAGAATTTTTTTAAAATTTTTTTGTGTATCTACTACACTTAGAGAAATTGACTTACCTCTTGAACCTGTTTTAATATCCCATCCCATATTCTCACGTAGTAGAGAAACCACATAGTCTTTTTTGGATAACAAGTTCTCTGGAAAAAGAAATTGATTAGAAACTCATATTAATTGGTGGGGAAAAAATATTTATGGAAATCGATTTCAATTTTAATATAAAATGATATAAAAATTGCAAGCATATTATGAATATTTCCATCATCATGAGATGCAGTGGGCGAAGAAAATTATTAATTTTGATCTTCTTTTTTTGTTTTGCAAAATTTAATATCGAATACTATGAAATTGTTAAAAGAATAATCTGTTTCTTCAAATCTACAGTTAGATTATTAATTTTATTTTTTGGTTTCAAAATTAAAGCTTTATCATATATAAAAGAAATAATGCATGGGTATATCATTCGGTATAAAATTGTCTTTAGCCACTATGTTAATAATGCAAAAGTGTCTTCATCATGTTCTCAGTCCATCTCTAAAGAACCCTAAGAAAGATCACATGCAAGTTAATAATGAAGATCTAGATGCGTTCGTTACTAAACGAAAGCCTGATCAAAAACACCGCCGTCTAAAACAAAGTCATGTCAAAAATTATTCGGTATTCCGGAAACAACTATCCACTTAAAATGGGATAGAAAGTAAAAACATGTGGAACGGTTCGACGGTATTGCGGGCTAGCTTATATATAGCATTGTTTCTTTTTCGCTCTCCTAAGGGTGGCGCATATATAGTACTTTTTTCCCCTGAGAAATCAATGAAGCAAAAATGTTCCCGTTTCAACTGAAGATACAGCATGTATCCGTAACTCTTTATGCCAAATTCAGAGCTTTAAACTGTCAAGATAAGGATCATGATGACAGTGAAGAGCATTCTTCATTTAACATAAAACAAGGCTTAGAAATGGAGAAATTCCATTGCTAATTTAGAAAATGAGGGCAACTAACATGGAAAAAATACCAAAATTTCCACACTAAGCTTGTATTCTATCAAAACTAAATTCAATCAAGAAATGAACCTCTAAGAGAGATATTGTGCAACCTTGTATCCAGCTTTTATCAAACAATGTGAAGAATGTGACCCCAGCCACGATTGCGACGACGGTGAGCGTAACCGTGGACCGCTTGCACGAACACAAACCATTATCCATCGCCATATTTGAAGAGTGGAAGGAGTAGAGAAATGGAATGAAGGAAGAAGAAGGAGAGGGAGTCAAATAAATAGAGAGAAGTGGAGGGAAAATGGCTTCCAATGTAAACATGAGAAAGGGTCACACAAAAAGGTGATCAGATGTTTTACACGATTTAGCATTTGGAAAAGCAACTCAAAGATGATGAGTTTGAACGTGAACTGTTCTGGCCTGTTTAAATTATATTTCAACAATTTCCGTCTTTATTCAAATTCGTGATGATCTTTTCACTTTCTCAACACTTTAAAACTCTGTTCTCGTCGTCTTGTGCCCGAAAACACTTCAACAATCTACAAAGCAAAACTTGAACTTGGACCGGAACCATCTCAGAAATACGTCCGCCGGATTCTCTTAAGTACTAATTTTCGTAAAAGACATCACTTTCTTCTCGGTTTCCAAGAAGAACATTCTCACATTCCAAACCCAACAATCTTCATAAATCGATGGCCTCCCTAACCGTCTTCATGACAGCTATCAAGTCTGCCTCTATTGTTGAAACCGTGATACAGGCCAAAAGCGTCGATCTACCTGGCACTGCATCCGTGCTTAATATGTAACCCGTTGTTAACCCCCATCTGTCCCTATCACCAGCGTAATTAGTACCTGATGATAACATCGTCAGAAAACTGAAGTGCGCCTCAAAGTGAGAAGACACTGGCCGAATCTCCTCCATCCCATAGCGAGCTAGAATCTGCTCGATACACTGTTGCAACTGACGTAACTTCCCATCCATTACACTCTCCATGCCACGAATCAAACATACAGTTTTTCTGTCAAACTCCCAATCCTCTTGTCTTGGAGACTCGTCCCTAACCACTCATGTGCGTCGAACTGTCATCGATCTCTGCACAACTGGCTCTACTAGACTCTCCACCTGAATCGAAGAACCGACCATCTCATCTTTCATAACTTAGACTGGGACTTCAAACTCCACATCACTTGGCGGCATACCTGTTTTCCGTTCACCATCTGATCGGGTCTGTCTTCTTTGAAGTATCGCAGACTCAGCAAATATCACTTGGCTGGTTACTCCATCCTAGATCCTAAGACACGACCTGTACCATTTTGCTCCGTCTCCAAAGCAGATAAGAAAACTTCTCTTGATTTTCGGTTTCTCGATGCATCGAATTCCATGAAAACCTAAGTAATTCCCAGCCCCTTTAGTCCATAACTCTTCGGAAATTCTCATATCTACCGCCGTCGATAATGACCGATTGATGAGATAGTCGGCAGTAGATAGGGCTCCAACCCGAAATTCCCTTGAAAAACCAGTCTTAAGCCGTAAAGTTATTCCAAACTGTCTGAACCATCCGCTATGCAATGCCATCTAACCGAGAATCTCCCAATATGGTATACTGATGCACAATCCTTTCCGGACTGCATAATTCTGCAAACTCCTGTGAAGTGAACGATCCGCCTAATCCGAACCGAAGAACCTCTACGCCTTTCCCGGACTGATTTAGATAGAATCGGTTAGTAAGAGATTTCTTCATATAAACGGAATCCAACTTATTCCACAATCCTCCCGCTGTCTTCTTTTGCGCAACTTCGCAAGGAACCTAATCGGCCATTGAAAGCTGGATCGAACTGTGAGTTTTGTTTTCCATCTCTACACTTTCCGCTACCGTGGTCATCGCCGGATTCCTGTCTTTCGCAAAGACAATCTTATACACACCTTGTTGCTTCAGCAGCGCCGTCATCTTCAATCTCTATAGACTGAATTTATTACGCTCATTGAACTTTTCGATCTTGCAACTTGTAAACGTCATCTTTCCAATTGACTCCAAAACATGAACTTGGTGCTCTGATACCACTTGTTGTGAGGATTACGTATATATGCGCAGCGGAAATCCAAGATCTTTGTTTTAGAGAATATTGGAAAAGACTATCCGACGAGTACTAAATCACACGAAAAGAACACACCAACAACACACAAGATTTATTCAAGTTCGGCGCAGCTAGCATCTAATCCTACAAACCGCGACGAAAACTTGCACTATAAAAAAATTACAATAGATCACACCGACTTTTCACCCCCTCCTTTACAAAAAAAACACCCTCTCACAAAACCTCTTTATCACGACCACGCTTGGCCGTCTCTCCCATTCTAATCAAATCTTAGCTTATTAGAGAATTATGGATACATAAAAAACCTTAGAGAAAGCCTTCTATTTATAAGATAAATATATGCTTAGAGATAAATCCATATTTAAATTAAAGATAAATATGCATTTAAAATAGAGATTAGATTTAAATCTAAACTAAAGAGATTAAATCTAAATCATAACTAAATAACACGAAAAGAACACACCATGGCCAACCTTATTTTGGTTTCAATAATTGGGTAATATATTGCAATTACATCGTTTGATATAAAGGAATTAGCGAAGGAAACAATAAATCCAATACATCGCCATACAATAGAGAAACGAAATCCGAGATGCCATGGAAAGTAAATTCTTCTTACGGCAGCGAAAACCTCTACCTCACATAGTTTGGATGGATGATCAATCATTTATGTTGATATATATGCCCAAATATGAACACCAAAAATCTTATGATTTACATAATTTTCTTTTGTTTTCATTGGATTGAAAAATCATCTGTTTTCCAATGAAATAATATCAACACATAGTTTAGCTAGGATCTGGGCCGTGTCCTTTTAGTAATCCGCTCCCATATTATATATGCACATGCTAAAGGTGTTTATATAAGATAATGAGCTTAATGGGGTTCTGAACGTTCACAACCTCATTAGCTGTGAAAAAAGAGTTAAAACAGGGGGTGAGTCTCAGATTTAAGTTATGGCAGGATCCACATCCTGGGAGTGTGAGTGCGTTTATAGCCAGGTTTGGTTATGACATTCACACCCCATTTTTCTCTAAGGATAATATAGTAGAGTCCTAATGCATTTTTAAAAAAATTATAATGCATTCTTAAAAAAATTATAGTGTCGTGTGTTGATAAAGGCATAGGATTCTCAGCATTTAGTTGATTAGTTCGTGAGTTTGAACCTTGCCAACCTTTTTTTTCCTCCACAACTTGGTGGGAGAATTCTCATAAAACCCCCCTTGTTATTTTTATATAACTTTTTATTATCTCTTGAAAATTTTTAATCGTTTTAAAGTAATCATGTTCATTGGGTTTCTTAAAAAAGACAAGATTCAAGTGTAAATTTATTTGGACTATTGAATTCTAGTGTAAAAAAAAAAGTTAAACAAACATTTTTCTTCAATTTGTTGTTCTTGTTTTCATTTTTGCCTAGTAACACAAGTCTTAGCCAATAGAAAATGATCATGTAGCTAAATATATGGTGTAAAACTTTCTCAAAATTTGATAAGTTTTGCCTTTTTAGATGAATATTATGAGGCTGGGGTCGACTGCAGCCCTATAGCTGCGGTCGCGTGACCCAGCGAATAAGGGGTGGAGGCCGTCCAACTTACATCCCTCCTGGGAGGGGGAGGTTGCGGACGATTGTAACCTAATTAAGCTCTTTCTAGATTAGGTTTCTCGTTAACTTTGATGTTCAAACTATTTTTTTTAATCGGCATGTAAGCCTATATTAGACTATTTTTATTACCAGTTATGTTCACTCAAAATCTTCGATAAATAGGTTCCAATCTTTTCAAATTCTTTCTATTAATATAATATGTATATATCTAGTAAGCAATATTATGATATCTAAAAACAAATATACTTCGAACTTGAGAGAAAGTGTTAATCATAATTTTGCTAGTTTTTCCATTTCTATTGAGATTGTGATCAGCTTTCTAAAGTTTCTTCATCTATATTTAAGATTCCGGTAATACGGAATATGTAGACCACTAATATATAGTTGATTAGCTTTCAAACTTAATATATATATATATATATATATATATATATATATAAGTTTTTTCCCTCAGCTATAGATTTTTTCTTTGCCCTCCGACAAAAAATTCCTGGATGCGTCTGTGTTTGACACTCATGTGCACATGATTCTCATGTTTTTCGTCGGTCACTTTATAATTCATGCATGATTAACCGATTTTGAGTATATTATTATATGTTTTGTATCTATATGAGGCATCTTAATAATATTTATACCCATTTCAAGCTATTAAACATTTAGTATAGGTATAAAACTTCAATATGCAAAAATGTATTAGGCTAGCTAGCTTTATTTTTTGGCACTCTAGCTAGCTTTATTTAGAATCCTAGAACTTGCACTTTAAACTATTCATTTACCATTTTCTTGGAGGGGTTCGCAGGGGCATGCATAGGGGAATAAATATAATAGTGTAATTGATTTCTTATATATCCCCATGCAGCATCAATTATAAAAATGAATATATAATTCTTTTTTTGATCAAGATAAATGATTGCTTAAATAACAAACCAGCGTTCAAAACGGACATATTATTTTTTATGGATTCTAATGCAGCAGCTGGGATCGCTAGCACTACTACAAATAGGGATTGCCCCTACGGATTTATCCGTAAGAGCAAACCACTGTCCCTACGGATATATCCGTAGGGGCAAGAAATTACCCTGTATGTGCAAACGCCGTAGGTGCAAGTCTTAGCCTTGAACATGCCCCTACGGTCAAAAACTTGTCCCTACGGCGTAATGTGTAGGTCCAGTTGTCCCTACGGATTAGGCTGTAGGGACAAAAAAACTTATTTAATTTATCGGTTTATAAAATAAAATAAGTGTCCCTACGGAGTTATCCGTAGGGCCAAATAGTTGCCCCTACGGATACTTGCGTAGGTCCTAATGTGTAGGGACAAAATATCAGGATACCTGATATTTTGTCCCTACGGATACCTGTGTAGGGGCATTTGTTAGACTCTACGGACAACTCCGTAGGGACAAGTATAACCCCTATTACTGAGATTATAGAGGCAAAATATCAGGATACCTGATATTTTGCCCCTACGGATAAATCAGTAGGGGCAAAGTAGGTCCCTACGGATTAATCCGTTGGGGTAATGTTGGGCCATACGGATTAATCCGTAGGTATATATTATCAGGTTTTTTTTAAAAAAAAGGGCTGCCTATTTTTTCCTCGCCCTGTGCACAATAATATATACATCATATATAAAATTAATCAACACGCGGAATATATATCGCGGTATTCATAATCACATCTCACGCATAATATACAAAAGAAATCAACAAGCAGAATATGATATCAATATAAACACGCAAACACCACCAATATCAATATCATCCAAAATATATACAATATGTATCATATAAATAAATACATGTTTAAAATATAAGAATCAAAAAGGTACCCTAGCTCAGTCCAGCTCCACCTCAGATAAACGCCATAATCTGGCGCGCCTGCTCCTCGGATATACCCTGAGTCAATAAATCATGCAATGCGGAGTGTGCAGGAGTCTGAGCGGGTTATAGAGCTGTAGTAGTGGTCTGCGCAACCGCCGCCGAGGTAGTGGCTTGCGGAGCCGCAGCTGCGGAAGTCTGAGCGGGCAGTGGAGCTATAGGAGTTGTCTGCGGAACCGCAGCCGAGGTAGTGGCTTGTGGAGCTGCAACCGAAGGAGATGCATGTGGAGGCTCGGCCGATATACCCTGTCGCGTCTGGACCTACGTGTGTAATAAACGAGTAAGAACGGTGTATTAGTCGATTCGTATCATTATCAAGTTATTGCGAAACCCCAATCTATGTATACTTAGGGACTTAGACCTCGTTTGGATATCTAGTTTGGAAAACCTTAGTTTATTTTAATTAGATATGTATGTATGATTAATCAAAACTAAGTCTACAACCAAATAAGCTCAGGCTACATACTAATATTGGATATGTTGCTATCTATAATATAACATAATATTTTACTATTAAGTAGTATACATACCAACATCTCCTTCAACTCCTGAACGGTGGCCTTCAAGCTGTCCAGTTCTTGCTGGAAACATCGCTCACTGGAGACGGAGGAAGTAACCGCCGGAGTGGAATCCAACTTCATATGGGCCCTGTTAGGATCCAATCCCCGGCCTCTTTCCCAACCTCCGTGGTGCCCTTCGTGTGCGGTGTCCAGGACTGGGGTCAGTAGCATCGGATCGTTTTGTCCAGTAAAATCGATCCCCGATAGCTCGGCCTGCTCAACCACCCGCTCCTACACCCATATTAACCAGTAAAATATAAATATATCATTTAAATTCGAACCTTTCAAAACAAAAATTTCAAATAGGGGTTGAATAAATATTAACACTTACGCAATACTCCTGGGTAGCGGCGTCGGGGTATCGAAGCTCGCCCGTGACGGGATCTGTCGAGGTGCCGTGGACGGCAAGATATGCGGACAGCACGCTCGGTGTACCACCCTGCGCCAGGGTCTGAGCTCTCTGCAATATTAGAAAATAACTCTTAATATTAGATATATTAGAAAATAACTCTTAATATTACATTATATCACAAAGGCCGGTCTATTGTAATTTACCGATAACTCCATAGCACGAGTAATATTTCTCGAGCCACCTGTATAAGTGGGGCGACCCCTCTTCGCCGACTTCCTATTCTCTTTATTTTAATCGGCTTGTTTCTGCACAACACATTCACATTTAGTTTTCTAACTAAGCAACACAAAAAAATAAATTATATACTAAACAATGAATTATATTTAAAATACATACCTGTTTGCGATGAGAGTCGAAATATTGGCACAATAGAGGCCATGTATCTACGTCGACTCTCGCAAAGGCCGGAGTAGATAGGAGGGCCGCTCTCTCTGCCTCGGGGGTCGCCATCCACAGGGAATAGCAGTCGGTCTTCAACTCATTCCTGTTGTATCGGACCTTCGTCTGCATGTTCTTCATCAGGCCATTGTACAGAGCGTGAAGATCGAGCACCCTCCCAGGGTGATCAGGGTCGGGTACAGGCTGAAAATCGTAATCCAACTGAAAATACAAAAAAAACATTGTTATTAGATTGCAAGTGTTAATAATAAATATATTGGATAAATCAAATGAAAATATATATTAATACCCGAGCCTGATCCCAGAAGAGGGCGAATGAGCGCCGGTACTGGTCGCCCCACTCAACGTGAAGTGGATAGTTCTTCACGAGCCGGCTCTCATCCCCTATATACCGGCCGAACCTCTCGGCATGATTGCCGGTATAGCGATAATCAAGGTAAAAAAGAGAGGGAATGCTGCCTCCCCGTAGCTCTGTCGGGCCTCAGCCTGTGGGACTGATTCGGGCCTTAAGTCCCCCTCTTGGGATGGGGAGGCCCTGCGTCTGCAAGAAATATCAAGACAATCAATATTAAGACAAAGTTGGATTAAGAAATCAAGGTTTAACGAAAATTGAAGTGTGATATATACCTCCGGTGACTAAAGCACGAGCCTGGGCCCGGGCAGCAGCACGAGCGGGACGATAGTTCCTCCGGTGAGGAACAGCCGGTGACCCGGACGTGGACGCATCTCCAACTAGAAAATAAACATCGATAAAATTACATGAAGTTCATGTTTATTCTTAAAGGATATGTAAAATGAATAAATATTTTATATTTATTCATACAAACCTGCAGACTGAGCGGAGGGTATGAAAGTGACGGGAGTGGCCCCTGCGCCAGACGATGACGCATCACCTATAATTAGACAATCAAGTATCAGCTATATAAGTAATTGCAAAAAGAATGCGTATATCAATAATATAACATTCTAAATCAACATGTATACACTATAGGATATATAAACATACCCGCAGGTATATGATATATAAATATATCTGGAGGTGCGGGAGTGGCCTCTGTCCCTGATGTAAGTACGTAAGAGCAAAAAGAATGTATGTATATTTATGATATAGCATTCTAAATCAATATACATGCACTATATGATATATAAACATACCTGGAGATGCGGGAGTGGCCTCTGTCCCTGATGTGGACGCATCACCAACAGCTAGACAATCAAACATTGACAATATAAGTAATTTTGACATGAACATGCATGTATATCTATAATATTACATTCAAAATAAATATGCGTGCAATATACTTGGAGATGTGGCAAAGTCCACACGGAAGGAGGCATCCGAAGGCGTCTCCAATTGGGGTGCAAGATCGGCCATCTGAAGCTCCCTACGCAGCTCTCCGAGCGGCAGAACCACTCTACCTTTGCCTCTGCCGGTGCCGGGGCTGGAGCTCCTGCCGCCCCTTCCTGCTCCCGTCATCGTCATCAAATCTAGATAAACGGTTCGTGGACGCATTAGACAATCATTACAAGTATTGACTATATATGTATAGATCGTAAAATATGAAGTAATAATATAAAATTACTGATAACTTTTTTCGTTTCGTGGGCGCATTAGACATATCTACTTGGATTTCATCATTGATATCATTTCTAATCCACGTAACTTCATGATCAGCCGAAGACAACCCGTCTTTCGAAACAGACGGTCGGAGCACTCTAAGTCTTCTCTCCTCTTCATCCTCATCGCTGTCCTCGAATTCTGAGATATCGTAGATATCTCTGGGTTTCCAACGACATACGACACTCCATCCCGGATGCTTCAAACACTATGAGTAGTATACTTGGAACGCTTGGTTCGGAAAGATAAACGGATCTTCCTGACCGTAAAATCGAAGTGTGTTCACACTGGTCAATCCATATTCATCTTTCCAAGTCCCAAGATTACTTCTCCACTTATCCATATCGGTTCGCGTATCGTACCAAGTACACTGAAATATATAAAAGGGTTCTGATCGTCCGGGATAGTGGATGCCGAGTATACAATTTAAGTATCCATAATAAATCACACCATCCGATCCTACCGTCGCAATCCCACTATTCTGAGTGGTTCTAAATGTTTCTACATCCTTAACTTCGAATTTGTATCCAAGGACACCGAATCCTTTATAATACGCAACCTCCATACTAGGAAATTGAGTTAAATATCTTGAATCACTCTCAAATGATACGGACAAGTTCGGATCGTGGATCTAACAAAACAAATTTTACAACAAATACATAACAATATAAGTTTAGATTAAAACTGATAGCAATAACATGTTATTCGAATAACTTACATGATCTGCAACCCAATTGCAAAAATTATCCTAATGATATTTTTTCAATCGTTCATCGTTCCAATCAGGATGCCCCTCACGTACCTCATTAAAATGAATTCTGTTTTCGACAATAAATTATGACATTAATATTATATCATTTCATACACACACAAATACAAATATAACAATTAATCCAAAAAAACTTACTCTCTAATTTTTTCAAGACATGCGCAATTAAGCAAGATAAACCGGTATATCTTGTTGATAAATATAGTGTTTACCCTCTTATAATCGGTTTTACCATATGGCTCGTCTTGAATTCTTCGAGGCCGGTTAAGTCCCGTCTTAATGTTCTCGTCCAGATAGCGGGAACAAAATGTGGTTGTTTCATTTAGAAGATAACCTTGCATGATAGAACCCTCTGGTCGATTTCTATTACGTATATACTTTTTAAGAGTGTAGAGGTACCTAAACAAAATATGTTGAATAAATAAATACGGATATACAGGATAGCAATAATTTGAAAAATTGCGCGAAACAAAAAATTCCATGTACCTCTCGACGGGATACATCCATCGATATTGTACCGGTCCGGCTGACTTAGCCTCAATTGCAAGATGAACCGTCAGATGTATTATGATATCGAAGAATGACGGTGGGAAAATACGCTCAAACTTGCAAAGTATCAATGCAATAGAATTTTCTAGTTTATCCAGCGTCACAACATCCAGTGTTATAGCACATAACTCTCTGAAAAAACAACATAGGTCGTTGATTACTAGACCAACCGATTTGGGGAGAGAAGTCCTGAGGGCTAATGGAAGAAGGTGCTCCACTATAGCATGGTGATCATGACTTTTCAGCCCATCGATCTTGCCTTTCACAATTTTTATATTCTTGCTGAATGATCCTGAGAAATCTGTGGGAACTTTCAAATTATGCAACACCTGCAGGAATCTTTTCTTCTCCGGTTGTGACATATGATAAGCGGCATTGGAAAGTACAAACTTACCTGGTTTACCCGCTACCTGTTTAGGATGTAATTCACTTCTTATTTCCCAGTCCTGTAAATCCATCCGAGCATTCAGGTTGTCTTTCGGTTTTCCGTCTTTACAAAGAAGCAGGTTGAGTATGTGCTCTGATACTCCCTTCTCTATATGCATGACGTCCAGACAATAGCGCACTAAATTTGTTGACCAGTACGGAAACTCGATGAAAATGCTTAATTTGTTCCAGAATGGTGGTTTGACCTGTTTTGTCGGATCCATCCCGAAGGTCACATTATTATAACCATCCAACTGAGCAGTCACGTCCTCTCCGGACAATGGGGCTGGAGGTCCAAAAAGCTCTTGATGACCATCAAAGTGAACAACGTCTAACCTGTAGGGGTGGTCTAGAGGCAGAAAACGTCGATGGCCGCAATAACAAACTTTCCTGCTAAAATTCAAGAATTTCGATATTGTGTGTTGATGGCAATGAGGACATACTTTGTGACCATGTACGGACCAACCTGATAGCATTCCATACGCAGGAAAGTCATTAATTGTCCACATTAAAACTGCACGCAGTATGAAGGTTGTATTTGTGTTTGCATCGTAAATCTCTACACCATCAATAAACAAAGATTTTAACTTCTCGATCAGAGGTCGGAGATAGACGTCGATATTGTTTCCCGGTGAGTTTGGTCCGTCGATAAGAAGAGGCATCATAAAGTATGATTGGTCCATAACCAACCAAGGCGACAGATTATAAATTATCATTACAACGGGCCATGTGCTGTGACTTCCAGCCATATAGTTGAATGGGCAGAAGCCATCACTAGCCAGTCCGAGTCTGACATTGCGAGGATCGCTACTGAATATTGCGTGCCTCCTATCGAAATCCTTCCATGCCGGTGAATCTCTTGGATGACTCATTTTTCCATCTTCACTTGGAGGAACACGGTGATGCCAAATCATTGCCTCGGCTGTTTTCTTGCACCTGAATAGCCTCTGCAGGCTCTGTGTTATGGAAAAATATCGTGCTATCTTGACAGGTATATCGGGCTTCTTATCAGAATCTTTTGGCTTATACCTGGCCTCTCCGCATGTTGGACACTCTTTCAAATCTGAATTCTCTTTCCGGTACAACACGCAATTTTTAGGACATGCTTGAATTTTCTCACACTTCAGACCCAAATCGGATATCATCTTCTGGGTTCCGTACCAGCTGTCGGGCACGTTATTTCCCGGGGGCATAGAATCTTTCAAGAACGAAAAAAGGATTGTGAATGACTTGTTACTCCATCCATTTAGGCACTTAATCTGGAAAAGTTGGATGAACCATGAGAGGGTGGAATACTTTGCATTCTCATAAATTGGTTTTCTAGCATCATTCATGAAATTTTCATATTTATCCACACACGGTCCTTGACCGGAAGGAATGTCATTTTCGGTACGAATATATTCACCTAGAGCAGCCTCTACCATATCCTCCATTTCTTCTGATGGAAAGAAATTACCGTCTTATTCTTCTGCCGCATTACCGTCTTCTCCTTCTTCTCCTGCCGCATTATCGTCTTCTCCTTCTTCTTCTGCCGCATTACTGCGTTCTTCTCCTTCCCCGTGATATAGCCAAGTTGTATAAAATCTAGAAAAACCATATTTTACGATATGAAGCTCTGCCAATTTTACCTTCTGCCAGTACTTATTCTCACATCTATCGCACGGGCAGAGAATCTTCTCTATTATGATCTTATTATGTGCACGTGCAAATTCAATAAAAGCAGCAACTCCTGCGACAAACTTAGGTTGCATACGTTGTTGCCAATCTACATACATCCAGTCCTTAACTCTGATATACTCATGAGCTATGTTAGACTGTATAACATATAAATTGTAGGTTATGATGACTGTATTGAGAAATCTAAGAACGGGATGGTTACTAACAAAAGAGAAAATCCGTGTATATGCTTTGTGTGTGCGTTTGTCGTTGAAAAGAATAAATTATTGATAATCAAAGTTAGATTTGAGGATACTCATGTATGAGAACCGATAGACGGGGACTAAGTGGCGCTTTGAGTTTCATATATGAGTATCGATGAGAATATGAAAGTTTCATATTATCATCGAGTATCATATATTGGTTTTAACTTGAACATCTTGAATCACTCTCTAATGATGCGTTTGTTGTGTATTCTTGTTGTATGTGTATGTTTCGGCTGTCGAGAGTAAGGCTTCTATCCCATTAAGAATGTATAGAGCAAACACCCATTCGCTTGTGTTTTCAACCGTTTCGAGTAAATTTCGGCAGCACCTCCCCACTGTTCTCCGAGTACACTGTAATAGAATAGATAATTATTTCAAAGCTGTGAAATAACGTTGAAATGAACATCTAATCTATCTTTGTACACGGAGAACCAGCGGAAAGGTACCGACAAATTATCTCGAAACGGATAAAAACACAAGTGAATGAAGGTATTTGCTTTATACATTCCTAACTTGTCCACACGGGAAAAATCTATCGGTTATCATACGATTGAATCTTCTCGTCACATAGACTACACGACGGTTGTTAGTATCGAGCTATACCGTCCGATATTTAACAACCTTCGTATAGTTCTATGTCACGACGAATATCGAACGTATGTTAACCGATAGATGGGGACTAAGTGGCGCTTTGAGTTTCATATATGAGTATCGATGAGAATATGAAAGTTTCATATTATCATCGAGTATTATATATTGGTTTTAACTTGAACATCTTGAATCACTCTCTAATGATGCGTTTGTTGTGTATTCTTGTTGTATGTGTGTGTTTCGGCTGTCTGGGGTAAGGCTTCTATCCCATTAAGAATGTATAGAGCGAACACCCATTCGCTTGTGCTTTCAACCGTTTCGAGTAAATTTCAGCAGCACCTCCCCGCTGTTCTCTGAGTACACTATAATAGAATAAATAATCATTTCAAAGCTGTGAAACAACATTGAAATGAACATCTAATTTATCTTTGTACACGGAGAACCAGTGGAAAGGTACCGAAGAAATATCTCGAAATGGATGAAAACACAAGTGAATGAAGGTGTTTGCTTTATACATTCCTAACTTGTCCACACGGGACAAATCTATCGGTTATCATACGATTGAATCTTCTCGTCATATAGACTACACGACGGTTGTTAGTATCGAGCTATACCGTCCGATATTTAACAACTTTCGTATAGTTCTATGTCACGACGAATATCAAACGCATGTTAACCGATAGACGGGGACTAAGTGGCGCTTTGAGTTTCATATATGAGTATCGATGAGAATATGAAAGTTTCATATTATTCTCGAGTATCATATATTGGTTTTAACTTGAACATCTCGAATCACTCTCTAATGATGCGTTTGTTGTGTATTCTTGTTGTATGTGTGTGTTTCGGCTGTCGGGGGTAAGGCTTCTATCCCATTAAGAATGTATAGAGCGAACACCCATTCGCTTGTGCTTTCAACCGTTTCGAGTAAATTTCGGCAGCACCTTCCCGCTGTTCTCCGAGTACACTGTAATAAAATAGATAATCATTTCAAAGCCGTGAAACAACGTTGAAATGAACATCTAATCTATCTTTGTACACAGAGAACCAGGGGAAAGGTACCGACGAAATATTTCGAAACGGATGAAAACACAAGTGAATGAAGGTGTTTGCTTTATATATTCCTAACTTGTCCACACGGGACAAATCTATCGGTTATCATACGATTGAATTTTCTCGTCACATAGACTACACGACGGTTGTTAGTATCGAGCTATACCGTCCTATATTTAACAACTTTCGTATAGTTCTATGTCACGACGAACATCGAACGTATGTTAACCGATAGACGGGGACTAAGTAGCGCTTTGAGTTTCATATATGAGTATCGATGAGAATATGAAAGTTTCATATTATCATCGAATATCATATATTGGTTTTAACTTGAAAAACGTGCCGTTGAAACAAATTATTGTTCTTCACCTTACACTTTCTTAACAATTGTACATGCATTAAAAAACATGTAAGAGCTATTTATAACAACTCTAAATTTTCACCTGTTGGGTTCAACAAAAGGTTTTTAATATAACAAACATAACCTTTCTCAATTTTTTTGGAGATATAAATCAAGGATAAAATAGATTTCAGATGGTGATAAAAATACCAAATTCTTTCATTGTTGGGTTAATGTCAGAAGATGTCAAAACAGAATTACAAAGTTGCAAAATGTAGAAGGCATTTGTTTTGAGGAGTATAAACAGATTGTTCATATGGCAGCTTCTCATTTTGAAAAAGCTTTTACTTCACAAAATATAAATGCAGAATTTGATTGCAGACATATCATTTCTAATATGATTGACATATCAAGTTTAGGGTTAAAGCCTAGGGTTAATTTGGGTTAATTAGAGGCTACGGTTAATTTTGGTTAATTATTGATAATTTGAAAGGGTTAGGATGTTGGTTAGGGTTAATTAGGTTAATTTGGGTAAGTTTACTTGAAACAGCGCATTCTATCTATATGAATGATTAAGTTTGTATAATCTTCACACACATGTTTTCATGTATGCTGGCCATCTTGAGGGTGCATGTAATATTTTTATTTTCCTCTCAAATTGTAATTTGCATATATCATGAAATCTTACCCCTGGAAAAATGTTTAGGTTTAGGGTTAGAGTCCAGTATCCACTCCAGTTTATTGCAGAACCAAGCAAAATTGTTGAATCAAGACTTGCACTACACACTCACCATTTTGACTCTTCCACTCTCACATCTATAGGCACACCTTTTTTTCAACCTAATAATAAGTTAGCAGCCAACACGTTGACATTCGCTCTAGTTAGAGTTTTCCGATAGCATCTCGCTCCTCGCTCCATGGCCAATATTCCTGTCATACATCAATCCATGGCCCACGCCCACAAACAAAGTGGGGGCACAGAGAAATGATGCTCTATATAGACTTACAAAGGGATTGATATGTACAGGGTCAACATGCATTATGTAAAGCGTTTTCCTAAAATTGAGAAATATTTTTTCAAACATAAAGAGATGCCCAAGGCAGTTAATTCTACTCTCGTTTGTTTTATTCCCAAAAAGGCAAACTGTCGCTCCATCATCGATTATAGGCCTATAAACCTTTGTAATTTTCTATACAAAATTTTCATTATCCCCAACCCTAGCCCCAGCCCTAGCCTCAGCCGAACCCCAACCCCAACCCTAACCCCAAACCCAGCCCCAGCCCCAGCCGAACCCCAACCCTAAACCCAACCCCGGCCGAACCCCAACCCCAACACCAAACTCCAACCGAACCCTAACCATAACCCTAACCCCAACCGATGCCTAACCCTAACCCTCATCGGTACCCAAACCCTGAACCCTAGCCCTAAAAACATCAAAATTATGTTTAATTGAAGATTTACTAACCTGTAGGCAGTGGAGGAGACGACGGAGACGCTCGATCGGTGGTCGATAACGCGCGGATTATCAGGTTTAAACTGTAGGTGCAACATTTGTCCCTACGGATAAATCCGTAGGTACATATTATCAGGTTTTTTTTAAAAAAAAGGGCTGTCTGTTTTTCCCTCGCCGTGTGCACAATAATATATACATCAAATATGAAAGTAATCAACAAGCAGAATATATACCGCAGTATTCATAATCAACATCTCACGCATGATATATAATCAACAAGCAGAATACAATATCAATCTAAATCAATATGAACACGCAAACACCACCAATATCGCCTAAAATATATACAATATGTATCATATAAGTAAATACATGTTTAAAATATAAAAATCAAAAAGCTACCCTGGCTCGGTCCAGCTCCACCTCTGATAATCGCCGTAATCTGGCGCATCTGCTCCTCGGATAAACCCTGAGTCAACAACTCGAGCAATGCGGACTGTGCGGAAGTCTGAGCGGGCTGTGGAGCTGTAGGAGTGGTCTATGCAACCGCAGCCGAGGTAGTGGCTTGCGGAGCCGCAGTTGCGAGAGTCTGAGCAGGCTATGGAGCTGTAGGAGTGGTCTGCGTAACCGCAGCCGAGCTAGTGGCTTGCGGAACTGCAGCCGAAGGAGATGCATATGAAGCCGCAGCCGAAGGATATGCATGTGGAGCCTCAGCTGAAGTACTCTGTCGCGTCCGTTCAGTTTTGTGTGTAATAAACGAGTAAGATCTGTGTATTAGTCGAATTCGTATCATTATCAGGTTATTGCGAAAACCCAATCTATGAATACTTAGGGACTTGGGCCTTGTTTGGATATTTAGTTTGGAAAACCGTAGTTTATTTTATTTAGACAGTTCTATGTATGTATGATTAATCAAAACTAAGTCTACAACCAAATAAGCTCAGGCTACATACTAATATTGGATATGTTGCTATCTATAATATGATTTAATATTTTACTATTAAGTAGTATACATACCATCATCTCCTTCAACTTCTAGACGGTGGCCTTCAAGGTGTCAAGTTCTTGCTCTAGACGTCGCTCACGGGACAAAGAGGAAGTAACCGCCGGATTGGAGTCTAACCTCATATGGGCCCTGCTAGGACCCAGTCCTCGGCCTCTCTCCCAACCTCCGTGGTGCCCTCCGTGTGTGGCGTCTAAGACTGGGGTCAGCAGTATCGGATCGTTCTGTCCAGTAAAATCGATCCCCGATGCCTCCGCCTGCTAAACCACCTGCTCCTACACCCACATTAACCAATAAAATATAAGTATATCATTTAAATTTGAACTTTTCAAAACAAAAATTTCAAATAGGGGTTGAATAAATATTAACACTTACGCTATACTCCTGGGTAGCGGTGTTGGGATATCAAAGCTCACCCGTGGCGGGATCTGTCGAGGTGCCGTGGGCGGCAAGATATGCGGACAACACACTCGGTGTACCACCCTACGCCAAGGTCTGAGCTCTAAGCAATTCGCAAAAAATTTACATATATTTTAAAATAACTCGTAATATTATATTATATCACAGTAGGTCTATTGTAATTTACCGATAATTTCATGGCACAAGTAATATTTCTCGAGCCACCTGTATAAGTGGGACGACTCCTTTTCGCCGACTTCCTATTCTCTTTATTTTTATCCGCTTGTTACTGCACAACACATTCAGATTTAGTTTTCTAATTAAACAACACAAAAAATAAATTATATACTAAACAATAAATTACATTTAAAATACATACCTATTTGCGCTGAGAGTCGAAATATTGGCATAATAGAGGCTATGTATCTACGTCGACTCTCGCAAAGGCCGGAGTATGTAGAAGAGCCGCTCTTTTTGCCTCGGGGGTCGCCATCCATAGGGAATAGCATTCGATCTTCAGTGCGTTCTTATTGTATCGGACCTTTGATTGCATGTTCTTCATCAGGCCATGGTACAGAGCGTGAACATCGAACACCCTCCCAGGATGATCAGGGTCGGGTACAGGCTGAAAATCGTAATCCAACTACATATAAAAAAAACAATGTTATTAAATTGCAAGTGTTAATAATAAATATATTGGATAAATCAAATGAAAATATATATTAATACCCGAGTCTGATCCCAGAAGAGGGCGAATGAACGCCGGTGCTGGTCGCCCCACTCAACGTGAAGTGGATACTTCTTCACGAAGCGGCTCTCATTCCCCATTTACAGGCCGAACCTCTCGGCATAATCGCCGGTATAGCGATAATCAGGAGTAAAGAAGAGGGGGGATGCTGCCTCCCCCTAACTCTGTCGGGCCTCAGCCTGTGGGACTGATTCGGGCCCCGAGTCCCCCTCTCGGGATGGGAATGCCCTGCGTCTACAAGAAATATCAAGACAATCAATATTAAGAGAAAGTGGTATTAAGAAATCAAGGTTTAACGAATATACTTCGAACTTGAGAGAAAGTGTTAATCATAATTTTGCTAGTTTTTCCATTTCTATTGAGATTGTGATCAGCTTTCTAAAGTTTCTCCATCTATATTTAAGATTCCAGTAATACGGAATATGTAGACCACTAATATATAGTTGATTAGCTTTCAAACTTAATATATATATATATATATATATATATATATATATATATATATATATATATATATATATATATAAGTTTTTCCCTCAGCTATAGATTTTTTTTTTGCCCTCCGACAAAAAATTCCTGGATGCGTCTGTGTTTGACACTCATGTGCACGTGATTCTCATGTTTTTCGTCGGTCTCTTTATAATTCATGCATGATTAACCGATTTTGAGTATATTATTATATGTTTTGTATCTATATGAGGCATCTTAATAATATTTATACCCATTTCAAGCTATTAAACATTTAGTATAGGTATAAAACTTCAATATGCAAAAATGTATTAGGCTAGCTAGCTTTATTTTTTGGCACTCTAGCTAGCTCTATTTAGAATCCTAGAACTTGCATTTTAAACTATTCATTTACCATTTTCTTGGAGGGGTTCGAAGGGGCATGCACAGGGGAATAAATATAATAGTGTAATTGATTTCTTATATATCCCCATGCAGCATCAATTATAAAAATGAATATATAATTCTTTTTTAGATCAAGATAAATGCATGATTGCTTAAATAACAAACTAGCGTTCAAAATGGACATATTATTTTTTATGGATTTGCTATTAATCCAAATCCTATGATTATAAACTTACTCTGTTCTCTTATTGAAATATTCTAGCTCCTCCTGTATTACTCTTTGTACATAATAATAACTTTCATAAAACACAAACCTAGTTCTGTTGAGAATTTGAGACCACGTAAAACAGGGAGAAAAAATGTATCCATCTTTTAGATGTATTATTCATCAATAGTTTCTTCTTCTATCACTAGTTCACTACTATGAGATTCTGTAAACATCAGATTCCAAATTAATGCAGCCTCAATTATATCTCAATTATAATGATAGCGAATACCTGTAATTTTCCATGCATGCAGAAAGAAAAAAAGACAACTTCCAGCCTGCTCCAGTTGTTCTCTTTTAGAATTTGTCTCCATCTTCTATCTATTGTGAAGTTCTGGAACTGGACATCCCCACATTATTGAGGCACCCATAACTACATACCAAAGTTATGCTCCGCAGGTACTTGATGAGAACCGACATAACTATTGCAAAACTTTTCGAGACATGCCGTCAATTAAAAAAATATTACCATGTAAATAACATGATGTTTACGGGTGAAAATGATTTGAACATGTACCCTATGTAGTGTAGTACACGATCACGAAAATTTGAAAATTGGACTATATATGTATGTTTGGTTAGAAGAAATTGTACGGGGCTGGGGTGGGGTGGGGGGGGGGGGGGGGAGAGACACCCGCAAGAAAATGTATGTGTATATATATATATTTGGTTGTAAGAAGAAAAGTAGGAGGTATGGAATGTTTTCATTGGTAAGTTGGGGTGAAGGATTATCGTAGTTATTTTAGACCTCCTGAATTTAAGCAGGCATGGGATATGAAGTCGCGTCTACCACTTGGGGTCTATGGCTCGAGTGAAATTGTAAAATTTTTAAGCATAATACAGCTCTCTGATAATGGAAATCTATATCGGTGCTAATCGGACATGTGTCCAAGTGCAGAATACACCATAAAGTGATCGAGGGAGACATTTCCTGAGCCGAATATTGAGACTGCTTTCAACAGCTACCGTAGCCTTTGTTCAATATTGTTGTATGTTTATTGAATTGCCACCAAATTTGTTGTAGAGTAAATGAGTACTTCCTACCAGTGTTTTAAAAGGCGGGAGCATGAGACGAAGCGTTCGACTCTCGGCTAGGCGAGACGTTAGGCCTCGAGGCGTGAGGCGTAAGCTTCACGATTTTTGTATTTTTATTAATTATAAATATAAATAAATAAAGAAAATTCAGAATATAAAATAATATTATGGTCTTTGCTTCACTCATATGCCAAAATAAAGATGTTCTTAACATAATAAATAATGGATGTTAGTTAATATATATTAATAATATAGTTTTATAGTGTAGTTTTAATTTTTAATTTATCAATGACCATTGAATCTTTGTTTACTTGTGTAGGGACAGAGAAAAAGAAAGATTGAAATGATATGTACTGGCTTCTTAACCCAAAGCCCAAACCCAATAACCTATCTTTTTGTAACTCTCTTATTAGAGCACTATAAAGAGAGAGAAAAACCTAGTGCTTTCTCGTATGGGTTCTCTGCGCCGCCAACAATGGAAGAACGAACCTTTCTTCTTTCACAACACCTTCGATTCTCGCCTTCTAGTCTCGATCTCGCTGCCAACTTACGCAGCACCTTCGATCCTCGCCTTCTAGTCTCGATCTCGCTGTCAACATGCGCAGCACCTTCGATTCATGCCTCCTAACCTCGATCTCGCTGCTAACTTGCAATCTAGAAAACAAAATCCACGATCCAGGTTAGAATTTAAGCGTGTCTGCTTTTTTTCTAAACAAAAGAAGCGCACGCTTCACGATTGAAGCATACGCTTCGTCCGCCTCAATAAAACCTCACGAATGAAACGTACGCTTCAAGAGAAGGTCTCACTACTACAAATAGGGGTTGCCCCTACGGATAAATCCGTAGGAGCAAACCACTGCCCCTACGTCGTAGGGGCACAAAAATACACCGTAGGTGCACACGCCGCAGGTGCAAGTCTTAGCCTTAAACGTGCCTCCACGGAGTAATAATTGCCCTTACGGCTTAATGCATAGGTCCATATGTCCCTACAAATTACACCGAACAAAATATTTATTTAATTTATCGGTTTATAAAATAAAATAGTTTCCCCTCCGGATAACTCCGTAGGGACAAATACATGCCCCTACGGCGTAAAGCGTAGGTCCGGATATAACCCTCCGTAGGTCCATATTTATGCCCCTACGAATAAATGTGTAGGGATAAATGTGTAGAGACAAAATATCAGGTATCCTGATATTTTGTCCCTACGGATAAATGTGTAGGGGTAAAACTTAGACCCCTACGGATTACTCCGTAGGGACAAGTCTAACACCTGTTACTGAATCCATAGGGGCAAAATATCAGGTATCCTGATATTTTGTCCCTACGGATAAATTTGTAGGGGCAAAGTTGGACCCTACGGATTAAACTGTAGGTGCAATATTTGTCTATCAGTTTTTTTTTTAAAAGGGCTGTTTGTTTTTTTTCTCGCCCTGTAATGAAAATAATCAACAAGCAGAATATATACCGCGGTATTCATAATCAACATCTCACACATAATATATAAAAGAAATCAATAAGCAGAATACGATATCAATCTAAATCAATATGAACACGCAAACACGACCAATACGTCCAAAATATATACAATATGTAACATACAAGTATATACATATTTAAAATATAAAAATCAAAAGGCTACCCTAGCTCGATTCAGCTCCACCTCTGATAATTGCCGTAATCTGGCGCATCTGCTCCTCGGATAAATCCTGAGTCAACAACTCGAGCAATGCGGACTGTGCGGAAGTCTGAGCGGGCTGTGGAGCTGTAAGAGTGGTCTGCGCAACCGCAGCCGAGATAGTGGCTTGCGGAGCCGCAGCTGCAGGAGTCTGAGCGGGCTGTGGAGCTGTAGGAGTGGTCTGCGCAACCACAGCTGAGGTAGTGGCTTGCGGAGCCGCAGCCGAAGGAGATGCATGTGGAGCCGCAGCCGAAATACCCTGTCGCGTCTGTTCAGTTTTGTGTGTAATAAACGAGTAAGAACTGTGTATTAGTCGAATTCGTATCGTTATCAGGTTATTGCGAAACCCTAATCTATGAATACTTAGGGACTTAGGCCTCGTTTGGATATCTAGTTTGGAAAACCGTAGTTTATTTTAATTAGATAGTTCTATGTATGTATGATTAACAAAAGTAAGTCTACAACCAAATAAGCTCAGGCTACGTACTAATATTGAATATGTTGCTATCTATAATATGATATAATATTTTACTATTAAGTAGTATACATATTATCATATTCTTCTACTCCTGGACGGTGGCCTTTAAGGTGTCAAGTTCTTGCTCTAGACATCGCTCACAGGAGATAGAGGAAATAACTGCCGGAGTGGAGTCCAACCTTATATGGACCCTACTAGGACCCAGTCCCTGGCCTCTCTCCCAACGTTCGTGGTACCCTCCGTGTGCGGCGTCTAGGACTGGGGTCAGCAGCATCGGATCGTTCTGTCCAGTAAAATCGATCCCTAATGTCTCCGCCTGCTCAACCACCCGCTCCTACACCACATTAACCAGTAAAATATAAGTATACCATTTAAATTTAAACTTTTCAAAACAAAAATTTCAAATAGGGGTTGAATAAATATTAACACTTATGCAAGACTCCTGGGTAGTGGTGTCGGGGTATCGAAGCCCGCCCGTGGCGGGATCTGTCGAGGTGCCGTGGACGGCAAGATACGCGGATAGCACGCTTGGTGTACCACTCTGCGTCAGGGTCTGAGCTCTCTGCAATTCGCAAAAAATTTACATAAATTATAAAATAACTCTTAATATTACATTATATCACAGTAGATCTATTGTAATTTACCGATACCTCCATGACACGAGTAATATTCCTCGAGCCACCTGTATAAGTGGGGCGACCCCTCTTCGCCATCTTCCTATTCTTTTTATTTTTATCCGCCTGTTTCTGCACAACACATTCAGATTTAGTTTTCTAATTAAGCAACACAAAAAAATAAATTATATACTAAACAAAGAATTGCATTTAAAATACATACCTGTTTGCCCTGAGAGTCGAAATATTGGCACAATAGAGGCCATGTATCTACGTCGACTCTCGCAAAGGCTGGAGTATGTAGGAGGGCCTCTCTCTCTGCCTCGGAGGTCGCCATCCACAGAGAATAGCAGTCGATCTTTAGCTCGTTCCTATTGTATCGGACGTTTGATTGCATGTTCTTCATCAGGCCATGGTACAGAGTGTGAAGATCGAGCACCCTCCCAGGGTGATCAGGGTCGGGTACAGGCTGAAAATCGTAATCCAACTGCAAATACAAAAAAATAATGTTATCAAATTGCAAGTATTAATAATAAATATAATGGATAAATCAAATGAAAATATATATTAATACCCGAGCCTGATCCCAGAAGATGGTGAATGAGCGCCGGTGCTGGTTGCCCCACTCAACATGAAGTGGATACTTCTTCACGAGCCGGCTCTCATCCCCCATATACCGGCCGAACCTCTCGGCATAATCGCCGGTATAGCGATAATCAGGGGTAATGAAGAAGGGGAATGTTGCCTCCCCCCTAGCTCTGTCGGGTGGGACTGATTCGGGCCTCGAGTCCCTCTCTCGGGATGGGGATGCCATGCGTCTACAATAAATATCAAGGCGATCAATATTAAGACAAGGTGGTATTAAGAAATCAAGGTTTAACGAAAATTTATGTGTGATATATACCTCCGGGGACAGAAGCACGAGCCTGGGCCCGGGCAGCAGCACGAGTGGGACGATAGTTGTTCCGGTGAGGTACAGCCGGTGACCCAGACGTAGATGCATCTCTAAATAGAAAATAAACATCGATAAAATTACATGAAGTTCATGTTTATTCTTAAAGGATATGTAAAATGAATAAATATTTTATATTTATTCATACAAACCTGCAGACTGAGCGGAGGGTATGAAAGTGACGGGAGTGGCCCCTGCACCAGACGTGGACACACCACCTATAATTAGACAATCAAATATTGACTATATAAGTAATTGCGAAAAGAATGTGTATATCAATAATATGACATTCTAAATCAACATGTATACACTATAGCATATATACACATACCCGCAGGTGCGGTGGTGGGCTCTGCCGGAGATGTGGAGGCACCACCTACAGCCCGAGATGTAAATACGTAAGAGCAAAAAGAATGTATGTATATTTATGATATAGCATTAAAAAGAATGTATGTATATTTATGATACAGCATTCTAAATCAATATACATGCACTATATGATATATAAACATACCTGAAGGTGCGGGAGTGGCATCGGTCCCTGATGTGGACGCATCACCAACAGGTAGACAATCAAACATCGACAATGTAAGTAATTTTGATATGAATATGCATGTATATCTATAATATTACATTCAAAATGAATATGCGTGCAATATACTTGGAGGTGTAGCAAAGTCCACACGGAAAGAGGCATCCGAAGGGGTCTCCGATCAGGGTGCAAGACCGGCCCTCTGAAGCTCCCTACGCAGCTCTTCGGACGGCAGAACCGCTCTGCCTCTGCCTCTGTTGGTGCTGCGGCTGGAGCTCCTGCCGCCCCTCGCTGCTCCCATCATCGTCATCAAATCTAGATAAAATGGTTCGTGGACGCATTGGACAATCATTACAAACTTTGACTATATATGTATGGATCGTAAAATGTGAAGTAATAATATAACATTACTGATAACCTTTTTCGTTTCGTGAACGCATTAGATATATCTACTTGGATTTCATCATCGATATCATTTCTAACCCACGTCACTTCATGATCAGCCGAAGATAACCCGTCTTTCGAAATAGACGGTCGGAGCCATCAGTGAGATACCATTCTGGAAGAGCTAGAATTCTAACCTTGTGTCAGGACCTACGGGCCAAGGGACAGTCTCAGGTAGACAGTTTCTATGGGGCGTAGGCCTCCCAAAAGGTAACGGAGGCGTGCAAAGGTTTCCTCGGGCCGGACGGAGATTGGCCCTCGAGTGCAAAGGCATAAGGGAGCTTGACTGCAAGACCCACCCGTCGAGCAGGGACGAAAGTCGGCCTTAGTGATCCGACGGTGCCGAGTGGAAGGGCCGTCGCTCAACGGATAAAAGTTACTCTACTCTAAGTCTTCTCTCTTCTAAATCCTCATCGTTGTCCTCGAATTCTGGGACATCGTAAACATCCCTGGGTTTCCAACGACATACGACACTCCATCCCCGATGCTTCAAACACTGTGAGTAATATACTTGGAATGCTTGGCTCGAAAAGATAAACGGATCGTTCTGACCGTAAAATCGAAGTGTGTTCACACTGGTCAATCCATATTCATCTTTTCAAGTCCCGAAATTGCTTCTCCAGTTATCCATATCGGTTCGTGTATCGTACCAAGTACACTGAAATATATAAAACGGTTCTGATCGTCCGGGATATTGGATACCAAGTATACAATTTAAGTATCTATAATAAATTATACCATCCGATCCTACCGTCGCGATCCCACTATTCTGAGTGGTTCTAGATGTTTCTATGTCCTTAACTTCGAATTTGTATCAAAGGACACCGAATCCTTTATAATATACAATCTCCATACTAGGAAACTGAGCTAAATATCTTGAATCACTCTCTAATGATGCAGACAAGTTCGGATAGTGAATCTAACAAAACAAATTTTACGACAAATACATAACGATATAAGTTTAGATTAAAACTGATAGCAATAACATATTATTCGAATAACTTACATGATCTGCAACCCAATTGCAAAAATTATCCTGATGATATTTTTCCAATCGTTCCAATCAGGATGCCCCTCACGTACCTCGTTAAAATGAATTATGTTCTCGACAATAAATTTTGACATTAATATTATATTATTTCATACACACACAAACAAAAATATAACAATTAATGCAAAAAAACTTACTCTCTAATTTTTTCAAGACATGCGCTATTGAGAAGGATAAACCGGTATATCTTGTTGATAAACATAGTATCTACCCTCTTATAATCGGCTTTACCATATGGCTCGTCCTGATTTTTTGAGACCGGTTAAGTCTCGTCTCAATGTTCTCGTCCAAATAGCAAGAACAAAATGGGGTTGCTTCATCTAGAAGATAATCTTGCATGATAGAACTCTCTGGTCGATTTCTATTGCGTATATAATTTTTAAGAGTGTAGAGATACCTAAACAAAAATATATTAAATAAATAAATACGGGCATACAGGACAACAATAATTTTACAAATTGCGCGAAATAAAAAATTCCACGTACCTCTCAACGGGATACATCCATCGATATTGTACAGGTCCGGCTAACTTAGCCTCAATTGCAAGATGAACCATCAGGTGTATTATGATATCGAAGAATGGCGGTGGGAAAATACGCTCAAACTTGCAAAGTATCAACGCAATAGAATTTTCTAGTTTCTCCAGCGTCACAATATCCAGTGTTTTAGCGCATAATTCTCTGAAAAAACAACATAGGTCATTGATTACTAGACCAACCGATTCGGGAAGGGAAGTCCTGAAGGCTAATGGGAGAAGGTGCTCCATAATAACATGGTGATCATGACTTTTCAGCCATCGATCTTGCCTTTCACAATTTTTATCTTCTTACTGAATCATCCTGAGAAACCTGTGGGAACTTTCAAATCATGCAACACCTGCAGGAATCTTTTCTTCTCCGGTTGTGACATATGATACACGGTATTGGGAAGTACAAACTTGCCTGGTTTACTCGCTTTCGGTTTAGGATGCAATTCACTTCTAATTTCCCAGTCCTGTAGATCCATCCGAGCATTGAGCTTGTCTTTCGATTTTCCGTCTTTACCGAGCTATACCGTCCGATATTTAACAACTTTCGTATAGTTCTATGTCACGACAAACATCGAACGTATGTTAACCGATAGACGGGGATTAAGTGGCGCTTTGAGTTTCATATATTAGTATCGATGAGAATATGAAAGTTTCATATTATCATCGAGTATCATATATTGGTTTTAACATGAACATTTAACATGAATAGGTTTTACGTTTACGTTTCGCTATTAAAGGTTCGAAATTTCAAGTTTAGGGTAAATTTTTTTTGCGTTTACGATAAAGTTGTACGTAAACGTTATCATCGAGTATCCTACTGAATGAACTAGTGCACCCTAAACCCTAACCCTAAATAACCTAAATTAACCTAATTAACCATAATCGTTACTGTTGGTTATATGTATGCCCTGGAGGCCATTATTATACATAGGATGTATATTGTAGTGGATGCTTGGACATATATAGGGAGGACTTTCTTGCTCGACATGATAGTATGCTATCTGGTTGCTCTTTACCTTAACGTGTACACTGATTGTCTCTCTGTTACATGTTGGTAAAGCCCTTAGGATGTGTACTTGACTACCTGGACTATGATGCGGATCATACTAGTTGGGGCATGGTAGTCCATAAGTACATCCTTCAAGGTCCCTAGTCGTGGGTGTATCGAAACAGGGCATCGATATACCAGAATAGACTAGCGTATACTTTCTCGACCCATACAGATGGGCGATGGATGATCCCATATCCATTGGTGTTTGACATCAGAGATGGTGTGCGGGTGCTCAGTGGAGACTGGGTACACTGGACGGACTCGCCGAGAACTCCCAAATGGTATTATACCTTACGTCAGATGGCAGTTCTCTGGTGACACTGGTACAGGGTAGTCTGTTGACCCGAGATCGTCATAGAGTCTTGTGTGATTCCCACTGTGCTTTGATTTCCACCTTACCACGTCCAAGAGGGCGTGCAAAACGGTGGTTTTTGGGTACAGTCCCGAATCACATGGAGGCAATGAGCGATAGGAGGGGATTCGTCTCTCCCGGTATAGGGAGTTGATGTTGCGCTGTGTTCGATTGGCTATAACCGGAAATCCCTGGCCAGGGTTGCTGAGATTTACTGGTAAGTGTTACCTATAGTTTCTCAAACTGTTATAGACCTCATATCGACACTACTTATCGAACTATCGGGGTCTGACGTTTACCACCCCTAGGCGAGATATGTAGCATATCAGACGACGAGACCGGACTGTACGGTAAGTGTTACTGGTTGGATTCACAGGAGTGTGAGTGGGCTTGCTCGTCGATCTTATGATCGCTCAATACTCGGGTGGCCGTTACGTTTAGCAGACCGCTTGCGGCTTGTGGGTGTTTGATATGATCATCATCTGTTGCCGGCGTATTGACGAGTCTTTAGAGTCCTACACAGAGGTTTTCTGGCTCAAGCGAAACGAAATAGGAGCGCATATGAGATATGTGCGGGACCGAGAATAATGCGTGTATGTGATACCGTATTCTATTCTCGCGATGAATGTATCGAATGGTTGTATGTGATATAACCTAGTTATCGAATTAAGGATTGATTCGATAAGCCGATACATTGGATATTAGTCGGTTATATGCGATATGACCGGATCGTTAAATCAAGTGTTGATTTAATGATTTAATGTATAATTATATATTTGATATATTACTTTGCATTAACTAGTATTGGTTCACTTAAGATGGATTTTCTCACTTGATGTGCACATTGTATATGTGATATATTTTTGTGCACTTGATTGTATCATGTTTGATGATACATGCTAGTTTGTGTATATGTTTAGTTTAAACCTTGGTTAAGTAAATGGTTAGGGTTTTGTTTAATTTATTTATTCATTTATTTATTTATTTCAATTTGGAAAGAAATGAAATGGTTGCTACTTTTGTTTTACATTGAAGCTTTGAAAAAGTCTACCATTTTTGTTTCATGACTGATCTAACCATTCACCTAAGCTTAGTTTACTCTCTACACATAACCATGGTTGCTAATATGATAAGGATCACTCATTTTCTATTATTCAATATTCTTATCATATTATCATATTCTTTTCTTCTTCTTCTTCAAGATGAAGAAAACCTTGCATCCTTTAATGGTGTCTTGAGAAAAAGAGTGAGAAATCCAATTCTAAAGTGAACCCACTTCCTATTTTTTCATCCTCTACCACTTGCCAAGTAGTATAGGGTGTTTTCTTCACAAGTTTCATGGCCTGATGAAGTTGGAGCTTGATCTTGTGTTGCCTCGACGTAGATCATCTTCGACATCGAAGTCGACGACCTAGCCCGCCCATTTCTCCGATGAAGCCGATGCTAGAGCCCGGGATCCGATGATCGCAGCAAGGGGACTTCATCATGGAGCTATGGAGGTGGAGGACCGGATCTACAAAGGTTGTATTTCCGTTCACTTAGCACTAAAGTAGTTTAGTAGCTTGTAGTTTCGCCTAAACTCTAGTTAACGATCCAGTCTAGGGTTTCTCGGCACCGTAAAATTTGAAATTGGCATGGTTGATGCCTTGTGAGACCTCTTGAGCATGCCTAGAAACCCTACAGTGGTATCAGAGCCTAGCTAGAGTTTTAGGCGATGCGTAGACGATGTTAGAAATCCAATCGAACCCTGAAACCCTAATCGATGCCATTCTCTGTACTTTTTTCAAAACTGTGCATTTTTCCACATTAAAAATATGCAGAAAATTCAGCAGGGAATTTGAAGAAATACTGTGCAGCACGTGCCCGTGATTCAACTAAAGCGCGGCGGAACCGCGGCACGAGCATGGCTCGTGCGGCGGTTCCGCGGCCATTATGTCAGATTTGGTTTTTAAAATTGCACAGTAATTCCTATCTTTTAGTGCTGTATTTTCTGGGATATTTTAACTTTGACTCAAGAGTTAAGTTTTATGGGTTGTATTGGGAGTTCGTAGATTCGATCGGATTGTCTAATTTTGTCTGTGTGTTTTTCCGGATAATTTAGAATATGTTAAAAAGTTCGACCGGATATAAATACCCAATTTTTTCCCTGCCGGAAAATTTCCAAGTGTTGGATTTTTTCGTGGTTTAAAGACGTTCTAAGTAGTGCAAGTAACGCGATGGTCTCTCTAGAAGACAACAAACCTTAACTCGATTATGTGACCGTCTTGAACTGCCCTTTGAACCTTCGGGTTTGGGGCAGTACGGCGTGCCACATGTGAGGCGTTGGCTTGACCCTTCTACGGCTGGACCGTTGGTACTGAGGCATGAAGTGAATGTCTTTGAACCTATTTCATGTGTTGAGCTGTTTCGGGAAAACTTGGGGGTGCGATTGTTCGATCGGAAAGTTTAACATTTTCTATCTTATCCGGAATGTGATACAATAATTGGAATTCACAAATAGTTATGAGATAACTAATATGAATATTATAAATATAGCAGTTTAGTCTCACTTGATCAGTTGCCACGGAATTTTGATGTGATCAAAACTCCGTCGTAATCACGTAGCGTACGCGGATACTCGCTGTAACACCCGAGCCCAATACTACTATTTTCTGTTACTGGTTGAGCATTAGATATTACTTAGTTCATTTAGTTTGCCTGTTTGACCCTTGCCGTGAAATTTTATCTGGCTAAGTCATTTCTGCATATAACAAATTTTAGCACCTAAAATAAAATTAAAAATATCCATCTTGGCCTACTCGACACCCCTAGCCGCGTGGTAGCGTCCGTGCATCGAGTTCTCGTCCCGTTCAGTGAAACGGGCGAGTTTGGACGGCTACGCGCGTGTACAAGTGTCCGACTTAGGGGTATGCTTTTTAATCATAAAACATTTCATTTTAAAATTTGGAACCCGCTTAAAATCCTATTATTTAAATTTCAAATTTTTGGACCCAATCCGGGCTCGATTTGGAAATATTTCATTTAGCGCCAAAATCCCAAATTAATAAAATATTCTAAACCTTATAATATTTCGTTTATAATATAAATCTTACTGTTACTAAAATTTATTAAATATTTTTAATCTTTCTTTTAAAATCTCTGATGTTTCCTCAGCCAATCACGGGGCTCTTAACCCCCGTGGGCCCCTCCTATAACGCCTCTCTCTCCCTCTGGCTCTTTCGTATCTATCTCTCTCTCTCTAATTTCTCTATCTCTCTCTCTCTCTAACTATCTCTCTCTCTCTCCCCTATATATTTATACGTTTTCCCCCTGCATCTTTTTTCACAAACTGAACCCATCGTAAGAACCAGCGACCTAGCCCTAGCCGCCTCCACCGTCGCCGCCGCAGCTCCGACGCCGGCGTCAGCGCCCCCGTTGCCCTCGCCTCCGCCTCCTCTTCCCAACCTCAACATCTTCTCCTTCTCCCCCGTGCGCCCTGTGCATCCGCGATCGCTGCAGTTCCCTGCAGCAACCTCCTCGCCGGCGGGCCTCGCCGGCGGGCCTCGTCGTCGCCTTCCGTGCTGCCGACCAGCACCTCGCCGTGGTTCCCTCACCACCACTCTCCTTCTCCCGGTGCACCCCCTGACCAGAACAGCGACCCCGGCTACCCCCGCGATTTTTCCCTGTGCTGCCTGAGACGTCGCCGGCGACCCCTGCGCCGCCCCTGGCCGTCGCCGACGAGCCCCAACCACCTCTAGACACCTTGTAGGTATGCCCCTCCACCTTTCCTTTCCTCTTATCTTCTTCAAGAACTGTAAACAGCCGCTGGAGTTTTGCAGATCGCCGGACACGCCGTCGTCGCCGCCGTCGTCGCAAATACCCTCTGGACCAGTGAGTATTTCCCCCACCACCTTCTTCTCTGGTCTTTTCCTTATTTCCAAGTCTATGCCCGCTTGAAACCCTATTTACTGTTTTGTGCTCGCCGGAATCCGGCCGTGCCGGCGACGTGTCCTGACGATCCAGCGGAGTGCTCTGACCCGTAAGGTCCCTTGGTTCGTCGTTTGGGTTCAATCCATGAACCGTGCGTCCGTCGCGTGTTTCCCCGCCGACGTTACGTTCCGTTTTTCCGGTTCGCGACCCGTCGAGGCAAGTATCACTTGCTACATGCTATACTATATATTTATATATGATTGACACATTAAACCTGTAAAACTTAACTTGGTATAGTCGTTTCTCATTTGGTTGCAATATGACATATATCATTTTACTGTTAACATAAAATCTACAGTTTGCCAGTTTAAACCTAATAACCAAGTTTATTCGTTAATCACATTTTACCGTTTAATAGATGGTAACACTTACCCATGTAGTTCTATCACATTCGGACATTTGTATTCAAGGGCTTGATATAACTGTATTGCATCATCATTTAAACTATTGCACTGCTAAGGGTGCTCAAAACCTGTTAATATATTAAAACGGCTGCACTGTATTAACACACTCTTGTGATTGAATGAAACTGCTTATTGTTGTTTAACTTATTGCTTACTTCCTGCTGTTAATCCCCTGTTCGATTATATCTGTTGTGAGCACACCTACGATATTGTTACATCTTGACTTGACTTGGCTACACATATATATATATATATATATTGATACACCTGACATAGTACCGTATACTGTTGACTTGACCTGATGTACCATGACCCGACCTGTTACCTGATCTCGTGCCTAATGCCAACAAACCTGACATGTAGTCCTCATGGACCGTTCCTGTTGTCTATCCAGACAAACCTGTTTTTACCTGATCCTGTGTTGGCATTAGTTCTTGATTACTGAATACCTGACCTGACATACATAACTTGGGGGTATGGGGAAATCAAAGGTGAAACCGACTTGTAACTCAACAGTTCGATACCTGTTCTGATCAGTCCTACGGGCTAGGCCAGCCCCGGAGTGATGATGCTGACATCACTCGCCCATCCTGCTACCTGTTACTGCCTAGCGGCACGTCTCGGATTCAGCCCCGAGGATCTTGACCGTGGTCCCGGGCACGCACGGGATACTATTGAGTTACATCGACGATTCATCAATTGATTTCAAAGACTTTAGAATAGAAAACCTGATATAACAGTTTATTTACCCACTGTACACTACCCTGCACTGCTTGATTCACATTATTTGCTACTCTCGTTTTATTCATGTTTATTTTGTATTGCCTGTTGCACTGTTCATATTATATTACTTGATGACATGACGCGCTGACGTCTGGGTTTTGCATGGCCCAGATTCTGTACCGCTGTCGCAGTCCGAGCAGGAGTACTTCAGCCAACAGGCTGAGCTGTGAGGTGTTAGTATTAGTTAGTTTTTATTTCCTGCATTTATTTCCTGATGTGAGCCCGCATTATGGGACATACTTTTCAGTTATTTGTATTGGATCGTTTGCTTCCGCATTTATTTATTATTGACTCCTGTTATTCTGGTTTATGGACATGTTTTAGAAAATTTTATCTTGTTCTTGATATCTCTACAGCCGTAATGTGACTGTGGATGGATACTTCCTACCCACAGATAGTATGGTTGGCTATGTTACGTGCCCAATCAAGCGTACTCTGAGAAGCAGGGCGTGACATGGTTCTTTTGGTATCAGAGACATAGGTTAGTTGGGTTGATTCTTTTGTAGTTGGGTATTGTACCCAATACACGAATTAGAATACCCGTGTTTAGGAAACATGTCCTGCCACTTTGCCATTTACCATTCTTGAATCACATTCTTCCTGATTATATCTTTTACGACGTGCAAACTTACTTTGCATGTTGACTCGAAAACCTGATTTCTTGTTATCCCTAGGACTTAGGCGACTTGGGTGGAGTTAAGTAATTGTGGCTATGATACCGCGGCATAGTTACAATGCGGTACTCTATTTAAGTATCATGGAGTTCTAGCCTTGATCTATATATCAAATCTATCATCATGCTAATGTTGGGTGTTTTCTTGATTTCAGGAATATGGCAGGTAAGAATTTGAAGACGTACCAGAGGCGTGTGGACGAAGCTGCCATGCTTGGAGTGATAAGGGGAATGCTAGAGAATCAAAAGAGGCAGACCGAGCTGATCCAGCAGCAAGCAGACTCGTTTCAGGAAGGTTTGCAGATCGTTCAGCAGTCTGTAAACAACGTTGGAGCTAAACCAGTTGACCGAGTAGGGACTGTGGCAGATTTCAGACGTTTGGGTCCGTCTACATTTACTGGTTTGGAGGAGCCGTTGCCATCTGAGCAGTGGCTAGTTGACACGGAGAATTTGTTGAATGCGGCACAAATTCCAGATGACAAAAGAGTTGATGTGGTACGTATTCAGTTAGTGGACTACGCCCGAGAATGGTGGCCTGTGGAGGAGACCCGCTTGCCCAAACCAATCAAATGGGCGGATTTTTCTAAGAGTTTCCTGGAGAAGTTCTTCCCGCGAACTGCACGGGAGGAAATGGAAGAGAAGTTTATTGGGCTGAGGCAGAATGGAGCACCCGTGGATGTGCATGCAGCAGAATGGACGAGACTCAGCAGATTCGCTGGACCTTTAGTTGCCAACGATGCAGACAGGGCACGGAGGTTCATGCGCAGCTTGGATGTGGACATCCAGAGGCAGATTGTCTCCCTGGGTTTGACCACTTTCTCACAGGTTCTTACGGCAGCTCGGGAACAGCAGAGGTTATCTGGGATGAAAGGGAGCTTGCAGCAGACAGCAGTTGCGGCAAGGAAGCCCGCATTTGTACCTAACAGAGCTCATGGTCGCAGAGGTATTCCAGTAGACCGTTGAGGTGTAGCACCCATGAAGAAGCCTGTGATCGTTGATCGAAGAAAGAGCGTGATTTGTGACTACTGCCGTTTACCTGGGCACGTGCAGAAAGATTGTCGAAGGAGGCTGGGACTTTGTTTGGTTTGTAGAGCGGCTGATCATGCAGTTGGTGCATGTTCGTCGAAGCTTTGTACGAGGGATGATTTTCAGAAGCCTCCGTAGAAACCGTTCCAAGGGAAGAAACAGCTGACTCAAGGACCTAATCAGGCTCGAGCTTTTACCATGACAGCTGAGGAAGCTAAGGCATCAGGAGAAGTGGTTTCAGGTATTCTACTCGTTCATGGTTTTCCCGCAGTGGCATTATTTGATTCTGGTGCATCCCATTGTTTTATGTCATCCAAGTTTTTAACTACACACTCGATTGCCTGCACGACCCTGTCTAGTTTCTGGGACATACACACTGAGAATGGGAAAATTATATCTAGTAGGGAATGTAAAGACTGTACAGTTGTTGTGTGCGGACGGGAGCTTTTTGCAGATTTCTTGGTGATTGATACGGGCAGCTACGAGGTCGTCTTGGGAATGGACTTTCTTGGCACTTTCCACGCTCACATTGACTGTAGGGCAAGAAAGGTAATTTTCCAAATTCCCGGACATCCTGAGTTTACCTTCTCTGGAGGAAGCAGTTCTTTCGGGCCAGTCGAGTTTAGGGCTAGGCCGCCAAATGTTATTCTTGCAGCAATGGAAGTTGATAGTAGTGAAGAGTCGGCGGTTGTTCGCGATTTTATGGATGTGTTTGAAGATATATCAAGTTTACCGCCGAAGCGAGACATGGAGTTCGCAATTGATCTTATTCCTGGTGCAGCGTCAGTATCCAAAGCGTATTATCCAATGGCACCAGTAGAGTTGGAAGAAGTCAAGAAACAGGTTGCTGAATTGCTTGAGAAGGGTTGGATTCAAAGCAGCAACTCGCCTTGGGGAGCTCCAGTCCTTCTAGTAAAGAAGAAGGATGGCACAAGAAGGATGTGCATCGACTATCGAGAATTAAACCGGGTAACTATTAAGAACAAGTACCCGATCTCTCGCATTGGAGAACTTTTTGAGCAGCTTAGTGGCGCGAGGGTATTCTCGAAGCTGGATTTGCGATCCGGATATCATCAGGTCCGAGTGAAAGCTGAAGATATTTGCAAGACGGCGTTCCGAACTCGGTATGGGCATTACGAGTACTTAGTGATGCCCTTCGGAGTAACGAATGCGCCGGCAATATTCATGGACTTGATGAACCGAATCTTTTCACCGTTCTTGGACCAGTTTATTGTGGTATTCATTGACGATATTCTGGTTTACTCGAACAGTTTTGAGGAGCATGCTGAGCATTTGAAGATCGCACTGCAGACATTGAGGCAGGAGAAATTGTATGCGAAGATGAGTAAGAAGTGAAGTTTCTGGGGCATGTTGTGTCGGGCAATAGAATCGCCGTCGATCCCGAAAAGATTGCAGCAGTTCGAGATTGGCCTATTCCAAGGAATGTAGCTGAGATAAGAAGTTTCCTTGGATTAGCCGGATACTACAGGAGATTTGTGGAGAACTTCGCTCGTTTGGCAGAACCGTTGACCAAGCTTACGCGCAAGGAGGTACCTTTTGTATGGACGGATAAATGTGCGTTAGCTTTCGAGACGTTGAAGCAGAAGTTGATAACCGCCCCTATCCTGACCGTACCAGACAATTCCGGAGGACTGGTGATTCACAGCGACGCATCTGGGAAAGGATTGGGATGTGTTTTGATGCAGCATGGGAAGGTCGTGGCATACGCATCAAGACAACTGAAGACCCATGAGAAGAATTATCCGACTCATGACTTGGAGCTTGCGGCTGTGATCTTCGCTTTGAAGATTTGGAGACACTACCTTTTGGGTGAGAGAGTCGAAGTTTTTACAGATCACAAGAGTTTGAAGTATGTGTTCACTCAGAAGGAGTTGAATATGAGGCAGCGTAGATGGTTGGAACTGATGGCCGACTACGACCTTGATCTTAAGTACCATCCGGGAAAGGTTAACGTCGTGCCGGATGCGCTTAGTCGGTTACCAGCAATTCAGGTGTTAACTACGCAGAGGGAGATCATTGCAGATTTTCGAAGATTTGACTTGGAGGTTGTGCTACCACATTCTACGGGACAGTGGATGCAGTTGCAAGTACAGTCGTCCTTGGTTGAGAAGATTAAAGCGGCACAATCGCAGGATCCTAGACTGCAAAAGTTTCGAGAGCAGGTTGAGGCTGGACTACGAACAGATTTACTGGTCCACGAAGATGGTTCGTTGAGGTGTGGTAGCCGTTTGTGTGTGCCAAAGGGGGATGTTCGTGAAGAGCTTATGAAGGAGGCACACAGTTCAGCTTATTCTATACATCCAGGAGGCACAAAGATGTACCGTGATATTCGACAGCATTTCTGGTGGGAAGGCATGAAACGGGAGATTGCTCGCTTCGTGGCTAAGTGCTTGGTGTGTCAGCAAGTCAAGGCTGAACACCAAAGGGTTGCTGGTTTGTTGCAACCACTTCCGATTCCTCAGTGGAAGTGGGAACATATAACCATGGATTTCGTGACGGCTTTACCGCGGAGTCCAAAGGGCAACAATGCAGTATGGGTGATTGTTGATCGGTTGACCAAGGCAGCTCACTTTATCCCTTTCCGGGTTGGTCAATCAACGGAGACTTTGGCAGAGCGGTACATGCAGGAGATTGTAAGATTGCATGGCGTACCGGTGAGCATCGTGTCCGATCGAGACACTCGGTTCTTATCACACTTCTGGAGGAGTTTACAGGAAAGTTTGGGGACTCGATTGATATTTAGCACAGCTTATCATCCTCAAACTGATGGTCAGTCGGAGAGAACGATCCAAACACTTGAAGACATGTTGAGAGCATGCATATTGGACTTCAAGGGTTCATGGGAGGATCATCTACATTTGGTGGAGTTTTCTTACAACAATAGTTTCCAAGCAACTATTCAGATGGCTCCGTTTGAAGCTTTGTATGGTCGTAAGTGCCGTTCACCTGTTTGTTGGGATGATGTTGGTGAACGAAGATTGTTGGGACCAGATTTGGTGGTACAGACGGTTGAGAAGGTTAACACAATCAGAAAGTTTATGAAGGCAGCTCAAGACAGACAGAAGATTTGGGCTGACACGTCAAGAAGACCTCTAGAGTTCGCCGTGGGTGATTTGGTATTCTTGAAGATATCACCGACTAGAGGGGTGATTCGTTTTGGGAGTCGAGAAAAGCTTAGTCCTCGATTCGTTGGACCCTTCGAGATATTGGAGCGCGTTGGAGAGGTAGGGTACCGTTTGGCGTTACCGCAGTCCTTAGCGGGTGTGCACGACGTGTTTCACGTATCTCAACTACGAAGGTATGTTCGAGATGAAACACACGTCTTGGATCATTCGGAGTTAACAATACGGGAAGACCTGACTTTTGAGGAGCGACCGGTTGAAATCTTGGATCGAAGGGAAAAGGTTCTTAAGAACAAGGTTATCCCCCTTGTGCTCGTTTCTTGGGGTAATCGATCGCGTGGAGAGTCCACTTGGGAGCGAGAAGATGAGATCCGGCAGAAGTTTCCTCACCTTTTCCTGTAGTTTTCTATCTTGTATTCTTGGAATTTCGAGGACGAAATTCTTTTTGTAGTTGGGTATAATATAACACCCGAGCCCAATACTACTATTTTCTGTTACTGGTTGAGCATTAGATATTACTCAGTTCATTTAGTTTGCCTATTTGACCCTTGCCGTGAAATTTTATCTGGCTAAGTCATTTCTGCATATAACAAATTTTAGCACCTAAAATAAAATTAAAAATATCCATCTTGGCCTACTCGACACCCCTAGCCACGTGGTAGCGTCCGTACATCGAGTTCTCGTCCCGTTCAGTGAAACGGGCGAGTTTGGACGGCTGCGCGCGTGTACAAGTGTCCGACTTGGAGGTATGCTTTTTAATCATAAAACATTTCATTTTAAAATTTGGAACCCGCTTAAAATCCTATTATTTAAATTTCAAATTTTTGAACCCAACCCGGGCGCGATTTGGAAATGTTTCATTTAGCGCCAAAATCCCAAATTAATAAAATATTCTAAACCTTATAATATTTCGTTTATAATATAAATCTTAATGTTACTAAAATTTATTAAATCTTTTTAATCTTTCTTTTAAAATCTCTGATGTTTCCTCAGCCAATCACGGGGCTCTTAACCCCCGTGGGCCCCTCCTATAACGCCTCTCTCTCCCTCTGGCTCTCTCGTATCTATCTCTCTCTCTCTAATTTCTCTATCTCTCTCTCTCTCTAACTATCTCTCTCTCCCCCCTATATATTTATACGTTTTCCCCCTGCATCTTTTTTCACAAACTGAACCCATCGCGAGAACCAGCGACCTAGCTCTAGCCGCCTCCACCGTCGCCGCCGTAGCTCCGACGCCGGCGTCAGCGCCTCCGTTGCCCTCGCCTCCGCCTCCTCTTCCTAACCTCAACATCTTCTCCTTCTCCCCCGTGCGCCCTGTGCAGCCGCGATCGCTGCAGTTCCCTGCAGCAACCTCCTCGCCGGCGGGCCTCGTCGTCGCCTTCCGTGCTACCGACCAGCACCTCGCCGTGGTTCCCTCACCACCACTCTCCTCCTCCCGGTGCACCCCCTGACCAGAACAGCGACCCCGGCTACCCCCGCGATTTTTCCCTGTGTTGCCTGAGACGTCGCCGGCCACCCCTGCGCCGCCCCTGGCCGTCGCCGACGAGCCCTAACCACCTCTAGACACCTTGTAGGTATGCCCCTCCACCTTTCCTTTCCTCTTATCTTCTTCAAAAACTGTAAACGGCCGCTGGAGTTTTGCAGATCGCCTGAGACGCCGTCCCCGCCGCCGTCGATCTCGCCGTCGTCGCAAATACCCTCTGGACCAGTGAGTATTTCCCCCATCACCTTCTTCTCTGGTCTTTTCCTTATTTCCAAGTCTATGCCCGCTTGAAACCCTATTTACTGTTTTGTACTCGCCGGAATCCGGCCGTGCCGGCGACGTGTCCTGACGATCCAGCGGAGTGCTCTGACCCGTGAGGTCCCTTGGTTCGTCGTTTGGGTTCAATCCGTGAACCGTGCGTCCGTCGCATGTTTCCCCGCCGACGTTACGTTCCGTTTTTCCGGTTCGTGACCCGTCGAGGCAAGTATCACTTGCTACATGCTATACTATATATTTATATATGATTGACACATTAAACCTGTAAAACTTAACTTGGTATAGTCGTTTCTCATTTGGTTGCAATATGACATATATCATTTTACTGTTAACATAAAATCTACAGTTTGCTAGTTTAAACCTAATAACCAAGTTTATTCGTTAATCACATTTTACCGTTTAATAGATGGTAACACTTACCCATGTAGTTCTATCACATTCGGACATTTGTATTCAAGGGCTTGATATAACTGTATTGCATCATCATTTAAACTATTGCACTGCTAAGGGTGCTCAAAACCTGTTAATATATTAAAACGGCTGCACTGTATTAACACACTCTTGTGATTGAATGAAACTGCTTATTGTTGTTTAACTTATTGCTTACTTCCTGCTGTTAATCCCCTGTTCGATTATATCTGTTGTGAGCACACCCACGATATTGTTACATCTTGACTTGACTTGGCTACACATATATATATATATTGATACACCTGACATGGTGCCGTATACTGTTGACTTGACCTGATGTACCATGACCCGACCTGTTACCTGATCTCGTGCCTAATGCCAACAAACCTGACATGTAGTCCTCATGGACCGTTCCTGTTGTCTATCCAGACAAACCTGTTTTTACCTGATCCTGTGTTAGCATTAGTTCTTGATTACTGAATACCTGACCTGACATACATAACTTGGGGGTATGGGGAAATCAAAGGTGAAACCGACTTGTAACTCAACAGTTCGATACCTGTTCTGATCAGTCCTACGGGCTAGGCCAGCCCCGGAGTGATGATGCTGATATCACTCGCCCATCCTGCTACCTGTTACTGCCTAGCGGCACGTCTCGGATTCAGCCCCGAGGATCTTGACCGTGGTCCCGGGCACGCACGAGATACTATTGAGTTACATCGACGATTCATCAATTGATTTCAAAGACTTTAGAATAGAAAACCTGATAGAACAGTTTAGTTACCCACTGCACACTACCCTGCATTGCTTGATTCACATTATTTGCTACTCTCGTTTTATTCATGTTTATTTTGTATTGCCTGTTGCACTGTTCATATTATATTACTTGATGACATGACGCGCTGACGTCTGGGTTTTGCATGGCCCAGATTCTGTACCGCTGTCGCGGTCCGAGCAGGAGTACTTCAGCCAACAGGCTGAGCTGTGAGGTGTTAGTATTAGTTAGTTTTTATTTCCTGCATTTATTTCCTGATGTGAGCCCGCATTATGGGACATACTTTTCAGTTATTTGTATTGGATCGTTTGCTTCCGCATTTATTTATTATTGACTCCTGTTATTCTGGTTTATGGACATGTTTTAGAAAATTTTATCTTGTTCTTGATATCTCTACAGCCGTAATATGACTGTGGATGGATACTTCCTACCCACAGGTAGCATGGTTGGCTATGTCACGTGCCCAATCTAGCGTACTCTGGGAAGCGGGGTGTGACACTCGCCGGGTAAACTTAATAGACTGCTCTACCCCATAGCCCCGACCACGTGACTGTAGGAGAACCCTGTCGCCGAAAGCATCCGTTCGGGTGCTCGCGGTAGTGGTGTTCCGTCTTGGTGCACTTCGTCGACGGTATCGGGGGTGCGGCCGTCTACTAAAGTTTGCGACGAGCATTCGATCAGGATGTCGGGAATCTTGTTGAATTGCCCGACTTGATATTGAAAAGAGTTTTCGATAATGAGACTAAAATGCAGGGTTTATAATTATTAGGCATGCGATGTCTAAGTATTTCATTTGTTTAGGCATGCGATGTCTAAAGAGGTTGCGGATTCCAACTGTTGTAGTTTTACACTTTCTTTTCTGTGACCGTAAGTGTAATATGTGATATCGCCGGTTTCGTTGCTATATGTCAACGACAATTGGGATACGCATGTTTACTTACGTTGATGAAATGTGATGTTATGTGTTGCTGGATATGTTATATTGGATCGTCGTGTTTGAATAGCCGGGGTTTTTTTTATGTGAGATGGGTGTTTTTCATTTTCATTCATGTAAAAACTTGTATGTAATATTCTTTTATTGGGGCACTTCCAGGTTGCGGAAGATGTCACCCTTTGTATATTATTTACTTTTCCGCACTAGAATAGACCCAAGGAGGAGGGCACAAGTAACCGGGTTCTGGAGTCCAGTGGGAGACCAACTCGAGGAGTCGAGTCCGGGTCTCCTAACTCTAGAACTGGTAGGGTTGCTTGCCGCTCTCGTAGGGGTCTAGGGGTGTGGGTTTGGCTATTCATCGCGACCGTGGAATCCGTGTTTTATACTGGCTCGTATTGAAAACACGGACGTCCTAATATATCCAATATTTCATATGTTTCTTCTGCTGCGATATCTGTGATGTGATCATATGATGTTCTGTGATAAATACTGTATATAGTATATATGATATATTATATAGACGTTACTTATGTTTTACACCCGCGCTAGCCCTGCCCCGCTCTGCCGTTAGTTACCTAACCTAACGGTGCACGAGGGGACATCGAGGCGAATGCGGATGGCATAAGTGTACGTCGTATTTATCTGTGATGTTTAGGTAACTTAAATGATGGGACTTCATTAATGAGATTAATGAAATAAAAGAAACCTAAAGATGTTGTAGAATCGAATCTCAAAAATAAAACAGGTAGCTACAGTTCTTGCTTTGCACAGCGGTATATATGATATATCCTGCACCTTATTCGATGAGGAAAGGGCCGATGATCCCTTCACCGGGAGTGACCCCTTTAGCAATAACTGGCAGATCCTACACACTCGGTTTGTCTTTTGATAGCTTCTATAGTTTCTGCTTTGCACAGTGATATATATGATATATCCCGCACCTCATTCGACGAGGAAAGGACCGACGATCCCTTCACCGGGAGTGACTCCTTTAGAAAAACTAGAAAAGCCTCAAAAACACTCCATTTTAAAATCATTTGATTCTACAACGATATCAAGTTCATTACGCAATAGGTTTTCAGAAAAACCTGTCGTAGCCCTCCGTCATTTCAGATAAGTTGTATATAGTATTCGCGCTACATTTGTTGGCTTTCGTCAAGATGTAGTGTGCGGTAGCTATATGCTGCTTATCTGCTGCATACGATGCGATTGGATCAGGGTAGTCGTGCGGCTTTGTTGGCTTTCGTCAAGGGTCGTGCGGGTGGGTGTAATTCAATCAAGAAATGTACGGGTTGAACTTGACTAGCGGGCTATGGTTTATTGGCTTTCGTCAAGGTCATAGCACGTTAGGGGCAAAATTATCGGGAATTTCAAGTGTTGAAATTTGCAATGAGATTGCATACCTTCTATGAGATAGTTGGATCCCGATACCCGCTGCGAGTAAGAGTTACTCCTGGGAGAGTTTTACACATTACAATTAGCCGATCAAGTAGGTGTCTAGAAAGGTGTTAACGAGGTTACGCCTCTGGGAAAACGAGGTTTACATTAATTAGGTTCGTGCGAAAGCACGGGGGACCTCCCTCAAAGTACCGACACTGGCCTGGCTGAAAAATTGGCGAACTTGTAGTGTGTAATTAATCCCGGCTAGTCTTTCCTTTTAGGGTTTGAAGGAAGATTTGATTAAAACAGTGGGAGCCATCCCGATTAGATAAAATAATAACCAATCTATTCTTGCAAGAGCGCACGCTGAATGTTTTCTTCTCTCTCTCTCCAGGTAGCGACCATATCACGCCTTAATCAAGATAATAATACGGATGTATTGACCGAACCCGCTTGTTATACTGAGCTGGGAAACGTTGGTCCCGCTCCACCTGATAATTGTTATAAGACAGAGCAGGAAATTGGGGAATACCAGATTTCCCGTGCCGCCCAAACGAAGAAAGTGCATGCTGATGCATCATCTTCGGGTGTGTTCATTACAAAGAACCGTTTCTCAATGTCCTCTACGTCCTGGATATTTGATACCGCATCAGGGTCCTAGATATGTAATCTGTTACATAGGGCTATAGAAAGGTAGAGAACTGAGAACGGATGATAAGTTTCATGAGACAGAAAACGGGACAAGTGTTGCAGCCAAGTCTGTTGGTCATTGTCACCCTGTATTACCAATACATTGATTCTGAACGAATGTTATTAGATACCGAACCTGATATACAAAATCATATTTGTCTATTTATTAGTAAAGAAACGATAAAATTTTGTATTGTTGGATAATGTTTTGAACATTTCCTATATCAAAAGTTGATCGGTTCAGACACGTTATCTAAAAGCATTGAAGTTCTAAATCAAACTACAGTTCTTAGTATACGGAACACACACAAGAGGAAAAGTTCAGAAATGAACAAATCCTTCTTGAGGTATTGTAGACTAGGTCATATCAATGCGACCCGACTAGCTGAAGTTACATATAGATGCATATTTAAATCTGTTTGAATTTACATCTTGTGAAAACTTGCCGGTCATGTCACAAAGATAAGATGACCACAGCTCCGTTTACTGGAAACAGAGAAAGAGTTAGTAAACTCTTGAGATTGATACATGTTGATGTATGTAAGGTCCCCAGTCTACACATGCCAAGACCGGTTCTTTGTACTTCATTACATTCTCTGATGATCTCTCAAGATTCAGTCATATGTTCCTGTTGAAACACAAGTCCGAACCTTTTGAGATATTCACAGAATATAAGTTAGAAGTAGAGAACCAGTACGGGTATAAGTATTATGTCCTATGATGAGATCAAGGAGGAGAATACTTAAGCACGGAATTCCTGGATGATTCTAATGGAGAATGAGATTCTCTCTCAGCATTACTCCTCCGTATACACCATAGCACGATGGTATATCGGGGCGGAGCAATCACACCCTATATGATAAGGTGCGCTCTATGATGAGTACTACTGAGTTACCTTTTTCCTTTTGGGGGTTATGCACTTGAGAAGCTGCATACATATTGAATTAGGTTCGAATCAAATCAGTGCCTACCACTTCATATGTGATATGGAAAGGGAAGAGCCCATTTCTTAAGTTAGTTAAGATTTGGGGTTGTCCGGCCTATGTCTAAAAGCAAAATCTGGACAAGCTCGAGGCAAGGTCAGTTATGTAGAACTGGAATGGTTCCAGCTATACAAACTACAGCTGATGATTTGATAGAACCAAAGGATTCAATAGTCCCCGACGAAGCTCAGCCTCTCCGCCGATCTAGTAGGGTTCCTCACCCACCTGAGAGATACTTTGGTTTCTCTATGACAGTGGGAGTGAAGACTGCATCATGAGATGATGACCCAACTAGTTTCGAGCTGGCCATCTGGAGTAGGACTTTGTAAGAATGGCTGGATGCTTAGTGATCTGAGATGGAATCCTTATACACCAACAAAGTATGGACTTTGGTTACTTTATCTGAAGGGTTAAATCCCCATCAGGAGCAAGTATATCTTGAGAAGATTACTTTGTGTACATGGAAAAGTTGAGACTTTCAACGCTAGACTTGTTAAAGGTTTGCATCATTGACCAGGTATAGATCATGATGAAACCTTTTCTAAGGAGCTATGCTTAAGTCCATCCAGATCCTACTTGCTACGGCTACATACCATGACTACGATATCTGGCGGTTGGGTGTCATGACTGCTTTTCTAAAATGATATTTTAGAAGAGAGCGTCTGTAAGTACACAGCCAGAGGGCTTCGTAAACAGTGGGAGCAGCGGAAACGTGTACAAGATACTTTATAGGATAAAGCAGGCATCGCGGAGTTGGAACATCTGTTTTGATGTAGTAGTCAAATAGTTTGACTTCATCAAAATGGTAGATGAACCTTGTATATACAAAAAGGTAGTAGGGAGTATGGTGGCGATCCTCGTAGAGTACGTGGATGACATACTCTTAATAAGAAAGAAGTTTCCTATGCTACGCTCGATCAATCTCCGCTTATCACAATGATTCTCCACATAGGATCAAATTGATACCTACTAAATCCTGGGTTTTGGATCTATGAGATAGATCTAAATGGATGTTAGGATTCTCACTAGTTGAAGTGAGATGGTATCAATCGATCCTGGGGAGAATCACTGGAAGTGTTCCAGGGTGATGAGAACGACTGAATGTCAGTCACAGGCATTGTCTTTACCCTCAGAAAAGGGACGGTATGTTGGAAGAGTTCCAAACTAGATACCGTGACATACTAGACGATTAAAGGCAAGATACATCGCTACTTAAGATGCTACCAAAGAGGCTGTCTGGGTGTATATTTGTTCATGAGATGAACTTAGTTCCTCCCATTGTGTGACAATGGAGTTGTGGTTTATGCCAAGGAACGTCTGTCCCATCAGTGATCCAGACATATTCTAAGGCGGTATCACCTGATCATGGAGATGGTTGATCTCCAAGAGATCGAGGTCAGGAGAGTAGACTCAGAGGTCAAAACGGCGGATCCACTCACAAAGGCCTTTTCCCAGAGAGAGACATTTATGGGATGGTTGAGTATGAGATACTACAACCACTGCTATCAGATGGCCCTAGTGCAAGTGGGAGATTGTTAGTTATATGTATGCCCTAGAGGCCATTACTATACATAGGATGTATATTGTAGTGGATGCTTGGACATATATAGGGAGGACTTTCTTGCTCGACATGATAGTATGCTATTTGGTTGCTCTTTACCTTAACGTGTACACTGATTGTCTCTCTGTTACATGTTGGTAAAGCCCTTAGGATGTGTACTTGACTACCTGGACTGTGATGCGGATCATACTAGTGGGGACATGGTAGTCCATAAGTACATCCTTCAAGGTCCCTAGTCGTGGGTGTATCGAGACAGGGCATCGATATACCAGAGTAGACTAGCGTATACCTTCTCGACCCATACAGATGGGCGATGGATGATCCCATATCCATTAGTGTTTGACATCAGAGATGGTGTGCGGGTGCTCAGTGGAGACTGGGTACACTGGACGGACTCGCCGAGAACTCCCAGATGGTATTATACCTTACGTCAGATGGCAGTTCTCTGGTGACACTGATACAGAGTAGTCTGTTGACCCGAGATCGTCATAGAGTCTTGTGTGATTCCCACTGTGCTTTGATTTCCACCTTACCACGTCCAAGAGGGCGTGCAAAACGGTGGTTTTTGGGTACAGTCCCGAATCACATAGAGGCAATGAGCGATAGGAGGGGATTCGTCTCTCCCGGTATAGGGAGTTGATGTTGCGCTGTGTTCGATTGGCTATAACCGGAAATCCCTGGCCAGGGTTGCTGAGATTTACTGGTAAGTGTTACCTGTAGTTTCTCGAACTGTTATAGACCTCATATCGACACGACTTATCGAGCTATTGGGGTCTGACATTTACCACCCCTAGGCGAGATATGCAACATATTAGATGACGAGACCGGACTGTACGGTAAGTGTTACTGGTTGGATTCACAGGAGTGTGAGCGGGCTTGCTCGTCGATCTTCTGATCGCTCAATACCCGGGTGGCCGTTACGTTTAGCAGACCGCTTGCGGCTTGTGGGTGTTTGATATGATCATCATCTGCTGCCGGCGTATTGACGAGTCTTTAGAGTCCTACACAGAGGTTTCCTGGCTCAAGTGAAACGAAATAGGAGCGCATATGAGATATGTGCGGGACCGAGAATAATGCGTGTATGTGATACCGTATTCTATTCTCGCGATGAATGTATCGAATGGTTGTATGTGATATAACCTAGTTATCGAATCAAGGATTGATTCGATAAGCCGATACATTGGATATTAGTCGGTTATATGCGATATGACCGGATCGTTAAATCAAGTGTTGATTTAATGATTTAATGTATAATTATATATTTGATATATTACTTTGCATTAACTAGTATTGATTCACGTAAGATGGATTTTCTCACTTGATGTGCACATTGTATATGTGATATATTTTTGTACACTTGATTGTATCATGTTTGATGATACATGCTAGTTTGTGTGTATGTTTAGTTTAAATCTTGGTTAAGTAAATGGTTAGGGTTTTGTTTAATTTATTTATTCATTTATTTATTTATTTCATTTTGGAAAGAAATGAAATGTTTGCTACTTTTGTTTTACATTGAAGCTTCATGAAGCTTTGAAAAAGTCTACCATTTTTGTTTCATGCCTAACCTAACCATTCACCTAAGCTTAGTTTACTCTCTACACATAACCATGGTTGCTAATATGATAAGGATCACTCATTTTCTATTATTCAATATTCTTATCATATTATCATATTCTTTTCTTCTTCTTCTTCTTCTTCAAGATGAAGAAAACCTTGCATCCTTTAATGGTGTCTTGAGAAAAAGAGTGAGAAATCCAATTCTAAAGTGAACCCACTTCCTATTTCTTTATCCTCTACCACTTGACAAGTAGTATAGGGTGTTTTCTTCACAAGTTTCATGGCTTGGTGAAGTTGGAGCTTGATCTTGTGTTGCCTCGACGTAGATCATCTTCGGTATCGAAGTCGACGACCTAGCCCGCCCATTTCTCCGATGAAGCCGATGCTAGAGCCCGGGATCCGATGATCGCAGCGAGGGGACTTCATCACGGAGCTATAGAGGTGGAGGACCGGATCTAAAAAGGTTGTATTTCCGTTCACTTAGCACTAAAGTAGTTTAGTAGCTTGTAGTTTCGCCTAAACTCTAGTTAACGATCTAGTCTAGGGTTTCTCGGCACCGTAAAATTTGAAATTGGCATGGTTGATGCCTTGTGAGACCTCTTGAGCATGCCTAGGAGCCCTACAGTTACCCTAACACAAATTGACCCTAATTAACCCAAACTTAACCCAATTTACCTAAATTAACCTAATTAACCCTAATCAACCCAAACTTAACCCAATTTACCCAAATCAACCCTAATCAACACCTTAACCCTTTCAAATTATCACTAATTAACCCAAATTAACCTAATTAACTCTAATCAACACCCTAACCCTTTCAAATTATCATGAATTAACCCAAATTAACTCTACCCTCTAATTAACCCAAATTAACCCTAGCCTCTAACCCTAAACCTGAACCAAACCCTAACCATACACTTAACCCTAACCCTAACCATACACTGAACCCTAACCCTAACCCCAACCCTAATTACCCTAACCCTAACCCTAACCCCAACTAATTAACCCTAACCCTGACCCTAATTTGAAAGATACCCAATTGGAAGGACTTTCAACTCCAATTTTTAGTGGGATACTGCTGCGATTAAAATTTTATATACAAAAGGGAATTTTTTTTGGAACAAACAGCTGCAATTTTTGTGATCATAAAGCCCATTAATTTTTTTTCTTCTGAATTTTTTTCTTTATTTCAGGTGGTGAGGGAAAGAAAGGTGGGCATGTTGCAACTCCTCATCCTGCCAAGCAAGCTGGGAAGACACCTGCAAACAATAATGATAAGTTGAAACAACAGACTCCTAAATCCACAGATTCTGTGACTCGCAAGTCTTGTAGCAGGTATGCCTTCTTTGCCCGCCCCCCCAACCCTAACCGAACCCTAATCCCAACCGAACACTAACCCTAACCTCAACCTCAACCTCAACCGAACCCTAACCTTAACCCTAAACTGAACCCCGATGCTTAACTCTCACCCCTACCCGAACCATGAACCCTGAACCCTAACCCTAACATCATCAAAATTATAAATAAAAGCATTATTTGAAGTAAAAATTTGAGATTTACTAACCTGTAGCGGGCGGTGGAGAAGACGATGGAGGAGACCGGTGGTCGACGACGTAATCGGCTACAAGTCGCGGGCGGTGTCGATAAGGAAGTCGACGAGGAAGTTTTAGGACCGTTCGAGGGCGGTGGTGGGCCGCGGGCGGAGGGCGGTGGCGACGAGGCGCGGGAGAGGTGGCGACGAGGCGCGGGAGAGTGAGAGAGAGAATTTTTGGGAACACGAGGGCTTTTCTCTGTGCTTTTTTTTTATTAATAACCCATATATATGCCCCTACGGACATAACCGTAGGGCCTTCGTTTGCGGCTCCATAGGGCCAAAGAGCAAATTACGTTTTAATATTTTTAAATTAAAATGTAGGGCACCGTAGGGACAACCATGGAGACTTACAGAGTAATCCGTAGGGGCAATAAAATGTTGCCCCTACAGATGCCTTTAACCGTAGGGGCAACCCCTTATTGTAGTAGTGTCTCGCCTTTTCTCTGCCATCCAGGGTGAAACCCTAGCCTTTCGCAATGAGGAACACCTTCAAAAACACTGCTTCCTGCCTTGCTCGTTGTCACTTTGAATATTGTACTCATTAAGAATTGTTGACGAAGCATGGGTGCTAAATAATTCATTTTCCCTTGAAATAAAGTAGGAGGTAAAGGAAAAGAAAGCAAAAGGAAATATGTTCATGAATTTTTTTCCTCGGTCACATTCAACAACCTAGGCACTACTACAAATAGGGATTTCCCCTACGGATAAATCCGTAAGAGCAAACCACTGCCCCCACGGCTATATTCGTAGGGGCACAAAAATTCACCGCAGGTGCACACGCCGCAGGTGTAAGTCTTAGCCTTAAACATACCCCTACGGAGTAATAATTGTCCCTACGACTTAATTCATAAGTCCATGTGTACCTACGGATTACACCGTAGGGTCAAAATATTTATTTAATTTATCAGTTTATAAAATAAAATAGTTGCCCCTTCGAATAACTCCGTAAGGACAAATATATGCCGCTACAGATTAATGCGTAGGTCCATATTTATGCCCCTATGAATAAATGTGTAGGGATAAATGTGTAGGGGCAAAATATCATGTATCCTGATATTTTGTCCCTACGGATAAATGTGTAGCTTAAAATTTATGCCCCTACGGTTTAATCCGCAGGGACAAGGATATCACCTGTTACTGAGTCCATAGGGGCATAATATAAGGTATCCTGATATTTGATCCTTACGGATAATTATGTAGGAGAAAAGTTGGACCCTACGGATTAAACTGTAGGTGCAACATTTGTCCCTACGGATAAATCCGTAGGTACATATTATCAGGTTTTTTTAAAAAAAAGGGCTGTCTGTTTTTCCCTCGCCGTGTGTATAATAATATATACATCATATATGAAAGTAATCAACAAGCAGAATATATACCGCAGTATTCATAATCAACATCTCACGCATAATATATAATCAACAAGCAGAATACGATATCAATCTAAATCAATATGAACACGCAAACACCACCAATATCGTCCAAAATATATACAATATGTATCATATAAGTAAATACATGTTTAAAATATAAAAATCAAAAAGCTACCCTGGCTCGGTCCAGCTCCACCTCTGATAATCGCCGTAATCCGGCGCATCTGCTCCTCGGATAAACCCTGAGTCAACAACTCGAGAAATGCGGACTGTGCGGAAGTCTGAGCGGGCTGTGGAGCTGTAGGAGTGGTCTGCGCAACCGCAACCGAGGTAGTGGCTTGCAGAGCCGCAGCTGCAAGAGTCTGAGCAGGCTGTGGAGCTGTAGGAGTGGTCTGCGCAACCGCAGCCGAGATAGTGGCTTGCGGAGCCGCAGCTGAAAGAGATGCATATGGAGCCGCAGCCGAAGGATATGCATGTGAAACCTCAGCCGAAGTACTCTATCGCGTCTGTTCAGTTTTGTGTGTAATAAACGAGTAAGATCTGTGTATTAGTCGAATTCGTATCATTATCAGGTTATTGCGAAAACCCAATCTATGAATACTTAGGGACTTAGGCCTCGTTTGGATATCTAGTTTGGAAAACCGTAGTTTATTTTAATTAGACAGTTCTATGTATATATGATTAATCAAAGCTAAGTCGACAACCAAATAAGCTCAGGCTACATACTAATATTGGATATGTTGCTATCTATAATATGATTTAATATTTTACTATTAAGTAGTATACATACCATCATCTCCTTCAACTTCTAGACGGTGGACTTCAAGGTGTCAAGTTCTTGCTCTAGACGTCGCTCACGGGACATAGAGGAAGTAACCGCCGGATTGGAGTCTAACCTCATATGGGCCCTGCTAGGACCCAGTCCTCGGCCTCTCTCCCAACCTCCGTGGTGCCCTCCGTGTGCGGCGTCTAAGACTGGGGTCAGCAGTATCGGATCGTTCTGTCCAGTAAAATCGATCCCCGATGCCTCCGCCTGCTAAACCACCTGCTCCTGCACCCACATTAACCAGTAAAATATAAGTATATCATTTAAATTTGAACTTTTCAAAACAAAAATTTCAAATAGGGGTTGAATAAATATTAACACTTACGCTATACTCCTGGGTAGCGGTGTTGGGGTATCAAAGCTTGCCCGTAGCGGGATCTGTCGAGGTGCCGTGGACGGCAAGATATGCGGACAACACGCTCGGTGTACCACCCTGCGTCAGGGTCTGAGCTCTAAGCAATTTGCAAAAAATTTACATATATTATAAAATAACTCTTAATATTACGTTATATCACAGTAGGTCTATTGTAATTTACCGATAATTTCATGGCACGAGTAATATTTCTCGAGCCACCTGTATAAGTGGGGCGACTCCTTTTCGCCGACTTCCTATTCTCTTTATTTTTATCCGCCTGTTACGCACAACACATTCAGATTTAATTTTCTAATTAAACAACACAAAAAAATAAATTATATACTAAACAATGAATTACATCTAAAATACATACATATTTGCACTGAGAGTCGAAATATTGGCATAATAGAGGCCATGTATCTACGTCGACTCTTGCAAAGGCCGGAGTATGTAGGAGAGCCGCTCTTTCTGTCTCGGGGGTCGCCATTCATAGGGAATAGCAATCGATCTTCAGTTCGTTCTTATTGTATCGGACCTTTGATTGCATGTTCTTCATTAGGCCATGGTACAGAGCGTGAAGATCGAGCACCCTCCTTGGATGATCGGGGTCGGGTACAGGCTGAAAATCGTAATCCAGCTGCATATAAAAAAACAATGTTATTAAATTGCAAGTGTTAATAATAAATATATTGGATAAATCAAATGAAAATATATATTAATAATCGAGTCTGATCCCAGAAGAGGGCGAATGAGCGTCGGTGCTGGTCGCCCCACTCAACGTGAAGTGGATACTTCTTCACGAAGCGGCTCTCATTCCCCATATACAGGCCGAACCTCTCGGCATAATCGCCGGTATAGCGATAATTAGGAGTAAAAAAGAGGGGGAATGCTGTCTCCCCCTAACTCTGTCGGGCCTCAACCTGTGCGACTGATTCGGGCCCCGAGTCCCCCTCTCGGGATGGGGATGCCCTGCATCTACAAGAAATATCAAGACAATCAATATTAAGACAAAGTGGTATTAAGAAATCAAGGTTTAACGAATATACTTCGAACTTGAGAGAAAGTGTTAATCATAATTTTGCTAGTTTTTCCATTTCTATTGAGATTGTGATCAGCTTTCTAAAGTTTCTCCATCTATATTTAAGATTCCAGTAATACGGAATATGTTGACCACTAATATATAGTTGATTAGCTTTCAAACTTAATATATATATATATATATATATATATATATATATATATATAAGTTTTTCCCTCAGCTATAGATTTTTTCTTTGCCCTCCGACAAAAAATTCCTGGATGCGTCTGTGTTTGACACTCATGTCCACGTGATTCTCATGTTTTTCGCCGGTCTCTTTATAATTCATGCATGATTAACCGATTTTGAGTATATTATTATATGTTTTGTATCTATATGAGGCATCTTAATAATATTTATACCCATTTCAAGCTATTAAACATTTAGTATAGGTATAACACTTCAATGTGCAAAAATGTATTAGGCTAGCTAGCTTTATTTTTGGCACTCTAGCTAGCTTTATTTAGAATCCTAGAACTTGCACTTTAAACTATTCATTTACCATTTTCTTAGAGGGGTTCGAAGGGGCATGCATAGGGGAATAAATATAATAGTGTAATTGATTTCTTATATATCCCCATGCAGCATCAATTATAAAAATGAATATATAATTCTTTTTTAGATCAAGATAAATGCATGATTGCTTAAATAACAAACTAGCGTTCAAAATGGACATATTATTTTTTATGGATTTGCTATTAATCCAAATCCTATGATTATAAACTTACTCCGTTCTCTTATTGAAATATTCTAGCTCCTCCTGTATTACTCTTTGTACATAATAATAACTTTCAGAAAACACAAACCTAGTTCTGTTGAGAATTTGAGACCACGTAAAACAGGGAGAAAAAATGTATCCATCTTTTAGATGTATTATTCATCAATAGTTTCTTCTTCTATCACTAGTTCACTACTATGAGATTCTGTAAACATCAGATTCCAAATTAATGCAGCCTCAATTATATCTCAATTATAATGATGGCGAATACCTGTAATTTTCCATGCATGCAGAAAGAAAAAAAGACAACTTCCAGCCTGCTCCAGTTTGTTCTCTTTTAGAATTTGTCTCCATCTTCTATCAATTGTGAAGTTCTGGAGCTGGACATCATTTGATGTTGTTTCTGCACCCACATTATTGAGGCACCCATAACTATATACCAAAGTTATGCTTCCGCAGGTACTTGATGAGAACCGACATAACTATTGCAAAACTTTTCGAGACATGCCGTCGATTAAAAAATATTACCATGTAAATAACATGATGTTTACAGGTGAAAATGATTTGAACCTGTAGCCTATATAGTGTTGTACACGATCACGAAAATTTGAAAATTGGAATATATATATATATATATATATATATATATATATATATATATATATGTTTGGTTACAAGAAATCGTGTGGGGGCGGGGGAATACCAGCGAGAAAATGTATATATTTATTTGGTTGTAAGAAGAAAAGTAGGAGGAGCCGAATGTTGTGACTGCTTTCAACAGCTACCATAGCCTTTGTTCAATATTGTTGTATGTTTATTGAATTGCCACCAAATTTGTTGTAGAGTAAATGAGTACTTCCTACCAGTGTTTTAAAAGGTGGGGGCATGAGACAAAGCGTTTCGATTCTCGGCTAGGCGAGGCGATGTTGTGACTGCTTTCAACAGCTACCATAGCCTTTGTTCAATATTGTTGTATGTTTATTGAATTGCCACCAAATTTGTTGTAGAGTAAATGAGTACTTCCTACCAGTGTTTTAAAAGGTGAGGGCATGAGACAAAGCGTTTCGACTCTCGGCTAGACGAGGCGTTAGGCCTCGAGGCGTGAGGCGTAAGCTTCACGATTTTCGTATTTTTATTAATTATAAATATAAATAAATAGAGAAAATTCAGAATATAAAATAATATTATGGTCTTTGCTTCACTCATATGCCAAAACAAAGATGTCCTTAACATAATAAATTATGGATGTTAGTTAATATTTATTAATAACATAGTTTTATAGTGTAGTTTTAATTTTTAAATTATCAATGACCACTGAATCTTTGTTTACTTGTGTTGGGACAGAGAAAAAGAAAAATTGAAATGATATGTAGTGTCTTCTTAACCCAAAGCCCAAACCCAATAACCTATTTTTTTGTAACTCTCTTATTAGAGCACCATAAAGGAAAAAAAAACCTAGTGCTTTCTCGCATGGTTCCCTGCACCGCCAACAATGGAAGAACGAACATTTCTTCTCTCACAGCACCTTCGATCCTCGCTCAAAACTAGTTGTACTCATCAGATAGTTGATCATAGCTCAAAACCTTGCTGGAGATGTGCAATTTCACCTCTAAATTAAAGTTTGTTTACAATCAATCCAACAAACATTAGAGAAGTATGGCGATAAATCAGAAAATCAAACTTTATATGGGGGGAATGCATGCAATACATGAGTAAATCTCAAGATATTCGGTAGTTAAATAAGTATTTGCTTTCTACATTTCGAAATATAAATGGAGATAAGTATGCACCATAGAGGCAAGGCATATCCACTACAGGTATTGTGCGTCGGGCCGCCCATTCTTCAAACAATTGTCTGCATCGTCAATAAAACTGCAGCTTTTATTGTTGTAAGGTGGCCCAGAAGGGTTCGGGATCCATCGTCCATTGAAAAGATTGCAGTGTCATGCATTATATGTAATGCAGATTTCGGTCAGAGTATGCCCAGCCAAACACAGCTTTAAAAAAAGATATGCATAGATATTTACAAAAATATTTTATCTAGTTTTAATTTCAAAACTATTTTATCTAGTTTTCAGATTATGCCCAAACCCATATATTGTGCTTATATATTTTTGTCACATCCAAGCCGTATAATATTGTTTGATTTTAAATATTTTCTATCATATTGCTTCTGTTGCATAAGTTCTACGAATTGAAATCTTATACTTGTGGAGCCTAGGGAATTGCCGTTGTACGCAGGCTGTTGTAGGCCGAATCAGCTAGGCAACTACTATTGTGTAAGTGGTAACGCAATCATTGGGTTTGTGGTCACCAATAAATTGTATGGTTGCTTAATTTTCATCATATATGTTCGTATCGTTTGTTGTATTCATATGCAGTTTTAGTGGACTTTCTGCATTAACTTATACACGGTCTTCTCCTCGATTTATTGTTGGTATTGTCTGAATCTTATGCTCCTATAATTATTGTTTCATCTTAACTTCTTTTTCAACATTATATGATTTGCATACTTGCTGGGTTGTTAAGCTCATCTACCTTTATATGGGACTAACGAAAATGGAGGAAAATGTACTGCAAAAAGTAGCTTTAAAAGAAGTTTGATGCATGACGTTCTTGGTTGCAGCATTCAAGTGTGCGTATATCATCAGAACATAAGGTATGTTGAATTGTGGCCAAAATTGAAGATCAGTTTTGTCTATAGTATTTGCGTAGAACCAATTGTGGATAACTATCATTTTGGAATTTAAGATTTCTTGTGATAATGTGAATAACAATATTGAGGATTTTAGAATGCTATTGCTATCGTATCACCTGAGTGGCAAGTATGACGAGTATCGTCTATGATTTTTACTTTTTAGTCACGCCTTGCAAGTTTTTAATTGTAGGAACTTGCTGCCGGTCCCGCTTGATATCTGTGAGTTTTGATATGTGGTTTTGAGGCGTGACACGACACATCCACCATAACTGTGGAAGATGACATATACAACACTTGGTCTTTAGTTAGCTTGCTACCTCAATTTATAATGTGCAATTTGAATACTATAAAAGTTTGGAAATAATAGTAATAATGTATCAATGTTGAATAGGCTTTTCGATGTTGAAAGATTATGTGTATACATTGAAGCACAATGAAACCCTTATAAACTCATTTGCGATGATGATTATGTAGCAGGATCGTCAATTTATGAGATATCGTCCGTCAAACACATAAACATTAGACATGACGAAGACGAAACGTGTTGAGTCACCCAGGGAGGAAACCAGCAAGGTGACGCTGCTAGCCAAAGCAGGAGTGGTGCTTGGGAAGGGGTTATACGGTCCAGTCGGTGTCAGTTGTCTAGATATCGTGTTTCTGAAGATGAGTAAAATCATACCCTCAGTGAGAATATGAAAGAGATGGCCGTTGTAATAAGTTGATCACTTGATTCATTGGATTGAAAAGCTTGCCTAGGCTCTTCTGACTTTCCAAGCAAAGTTTTCTCCACTATTGTCGGATAACGCTTCAAAACACATGTTTCATGACAAGCGAAAGGCGAGGCTTGCCATTTCGGAAAATGAGTGGGCATAACAGATGTGATTATCACAGTTTTGTAAGGAACTAAAGAGTACAAAGAGTGATTCTACTGGCATGTGGACTAATTGTAGTGTTGTGCGCGGGATCATATCAAGGAGCTGTAGGTTTGGAATGCCTAATTGTAGTATGGCTATGGAAACTTTTGCCATTAGTTTCACGTATAACTAGAAATTTTTTGGGCTTAGAACCTAGGTATAATCTTATTCTTCAGTATTACCGTATAATGTATTAATGTATGGTTACTACTATTGCTACTCGTCTGTGTGTGTAAGCATCAGCTGGGTAAGAATCTTGTTGATACTGTCTCAATGCTACATACAAGTTATCGCTGTTGTCTCTGGCACTTTTTTATTAATAGCATTGTACCCGGCCGCACTATGCGCGGGGATAGCATGAATCAAAGAAAAATGAAACGATGAAGTAGTTTTCAAGTAAAAATTTAAATTCTATTTAGTCTCTCGTACTCTCAACTTATCTTGGTTATACTCAATGATTAATAGATACTTAAGAGAATATAAGTTATATTTTTTTTATTTTAAATTAGAATTAAGAATGTGTTTCTTTGTTTCTCTGAATTGAAAAGACATGCAAGACATTAATGGATGATAGCCTAATAAGATACATGATACTTATTTAACCTAAACATATAAAATGTGAAAGCATAAAAATATTTTAAGGAAATGCACATTATTAGCCATTCATTTCATTGAAATAGACGTATAATATAAGCAAAAATTCATGTCCTAGGTATTCATAAAGTACATCACCATGTCCGTATTACATAAAAAAATAAAACAACACTAAATAACAAACTGAAAAAAAAACTTACAATCTCACAGCGGCCTAATATAATGGAATACTTGGAAAATGAATAAAGTGACCTTATATAGGAGAGTAAGAGTTCAAAAAGTAATAGCAAAATAAAATATTAATAAATATATCATTTTAGTTTGTTGATAAGGTGTTACTTTTTGAACTCTTACTCTTGTCATAATTCACTCTGTATTTGAACGGTTTTCAATAAAGTAGATTTGACAAAATATAACTTGACTGATTTGATAGCATTGTAACTCGAGTAAATTAAATGAAAATATTTGAAAAAGATAATATTTGATGCTGTTTAGTGATGAAGAACACAACAAAAAATGAATGGTGCCAATATTTCCGATTTCAATGTTTTCTGCTGAGACTATTATCATTCAACAGCAAACCAAAACCGGTTACGATATGAAAATTATATTTAGCAACAAAAGGAGATGTTGGTTTTTTACTTACAAAAACGAACCATTGCAAAGTGACACATACTTCTGAAACCTAAAAATTGAAGAAAAAAAATCGAAAACACAATCAGTTAAGAGATGGTAGCAATGTTTCCATTGGCATTAATTTCCAAAGAATTTGTAGCACTCGTCCATCCATCGGCAAAACTGACTGCAAAATGCCTTCGGAAGTTGATCATCATCAACCCAGTAGCCATCACCTTTTGCCTTCACAACCCTTCCACAGAGCTTATCCTTGCAGGGAGATCTCGGTTCCATCTTCAACATCATCCTCGTCCAACTTTTATTCGTAATCTGCAAAGTATCTCTTCTGCATCTGTCTATTATCGGATTGCCCTATCTCATGCACTCTTTAACTTCATGACCAGCGTATAAAAGATCGCCGCAAGAAACCTTGTTCAGAATTTCCATGGCGTGTGCCCGTGTATATGCATCAAAAAACAGTATGATCCTGACCACATATACCGCTGCAAAATGGTCACCAGTCATCGCTGTCTTGAGATGCTCCATACCCAAAGTCATCCTTCCTAAATTGTATATCTCTTCTTATAGGTTTAAAGAAAAACCCAACATCGATGAATTAGACAATTTATATATATATAGGAAGATATGTATTAAATCAAATTATTTACCAGTGCAAGAATAAAGTTGGCATCAAGATTGCCGCTATCTGCACAGTTTCGAAGCAAAATTAGACATGCACCTTTTTCCCACCAATACATCCTCAAGTACTCCTTAATCACCGAGATTGAACGCCTAACCATCTTATCTTTGGAGGCCCGGTAAAAACTCTTACATCTAAAATGCATACAAAACGATATTAGATAATTTATATGTTGGTTCTGAAATTACGAAAAGTAATAAATGCTTACGTTGCACGTAGATTTTTAATATCTTCGAGAGCAGCCGAGGACTTAGAGACGACTTGCATGGCTATTTCGATGAGCATATCTTGTGGGGGAGAGGTCACGGTCGACGTCTTACTTTTTTTATGGCCTTTCTTCATTATCGACGGACTAAGCTTAAGCTTCATCATGGACAACTTGAGTACTTGAAATAGTCAGGCACAAGTGTTTGTAAGAAAATGCATGATCATGGTTTATATATATATATATATATATATATATATATATATATATATATATATATATATATATATATATATATATATATAAGTCACCAAGTCAGTTTGAAATTTAAAATTAGCAAGTAACGAATGCAATTATGGTGAATTGGAAATGTATAGCTGCATGTGGTCTCATCATGTATTTTTCTTCATTTTGATGTCATATCATATATAAATATGCATGAAGAAAAAACACATGATTGAATGGATGATATATATGCATTTATAGCTCATATCATAATTACATTATGCATGTGAAAAATTCTCAATAAAACATATTCTGATAAAATATAATTTAACTGGTTTGATAGCATCGTAAGTTGAGTAAATTAAATAAAAATATTTGGAAAAGACATTACTTTATGTTGTCTGGTGACAGAAAAGAAAACAAAAAGTGTTTCAGCCGCGAAAAAAGGGAATGCAGTTAGGGTGAACTAGAAATGCTGGCTTCATGTGTCCAATCATGCATTTTTTCATTTTGATATCGTGTCATATATATATATGGATGCAAAAAACGCATGATTGGACGGATGAAGTATATGTATTTATAGATCATATCATAATTGCACTATACATGCGAAAGATTCTCAATAAGGTATATTCTGGTAAATGTATAATTTGACTGATTTGATATCATCGTAACTTGAGTAAATCAAATAAAAATATTTTAAAAAGATAATACTTGATGTTGTCTAATAGTAGAGAAGACAATCAAATGCGTTTCAACCGTAAAAATAGGGAATGCAATTACGGTGAATTAGAAATACTAGATTCATCTATCTCATCATTCATTTTTCTTCATATATCTATATATGATATTGTACAAACAATCATCTGTCCAATCAACGTTATACTTTCTATTCAGTATATAACTTAATATTTAGAATAAATGAATATATATTGTTTGGCTTATTAATTTTTATTTTCTTTTAGACTTATTATTTTTAATTTCTTATTAACAACAAATATTATATAGCAAGTAAGGTATCATAAGTATAAAGATTGCAAGGATTTATAAAATATTCATATAACTAAAGTTTACATAATTGTATAAAAATAATCTATAACTGACATGATAAAAAATGAAAGATAAATATCACTTAAACTCTACGATATTACATCTTGATTTTAGAATTTCATTATGAATAGCAAAATAATTTTATATCAAGGATAATCTCCACGCATTAAAGAAGCGACAATTATTGCATGCTCGAACACTTCATAAGACGGAGTGATAAATGTGCAATGATGGTCATTCTTACGAACATCACTTTCACGATATATTCAGACCGGACAGGTTTCTTTATAGCAACAAAACATGCAGAAGACATCAAGATCCGACCGCAAAGAAACATAGCTATGATTTTCAGACAACTGATAGTATATCCCACCTAAACTAAATCCAACTGGATGGTATCCATTGGTTATGAAATCACGAAACATAAAGCATAATATACTAAAATTGACAATATCAAATCTCGCTGTCCATTTAGCAGTATATTCTTCTGTAATGCACAATTCCAATTGCATTCTGAGTACATCCTTATACCCATCCTGAAATTAAAAATTTGAAGTTATATATAGTTAAGATTTTTTTTTTGTTATTAAATTTTTTTCTTTCTAATAGAAATTTTAATAGAATAAAGTTGAGCTTAACATATTTCATGATTTTTATAAAAATAGTATTGGAAAATTATAGAATAATACAGAAATTGTTAATTATACTCTACCGTTATACAATTCTATATATGGAAGAGAACTTACATTTCCGGTTGATGGAGATGACATTCCAAGGAGCCCAATGATTAGATCCATTCAATGCAATATTGATCGTTTATCTGAATCCATATCATTGTATTAATATTCCATTAAACTAATTTGAGATACTGCTATGTAGTTGAAATCATATATATATGTGTGTGTGCGCGCGCGCGCGTGTATATTGTATTGATTTATTATTTTTCTTCGTTTCAGCAAGTATAGCCAACTAAGTAAATATTGTTATCTCAAAGAAATAAAAATGAGTTGTATATGCAAATAACAAAAAAATATCAAAATGGATATTACTTCAAAGAAATTAAATGAACGATATAAACAAATAACACAAAGTACCATACATGAACTTAAATAAAAACATTTAAATAAGCATAATGTTTTTATAATATCAAAATTGAACTCTAAAAGAAAAAACTATGCATCCAAAGTCAGTAAGATATTTTTTTATGAAACTTAAGAGAATTTTAAACTCTTTATTTCAAACTCTAGCATAGAGACATAATCGACTAAGAAGGTAGTCGAGTAAAAAATAAAAAAAAAACTTTAAATTTTATTCAAGTATAATAAAAATTGACTTACAATAATATCTGTTAAGTTGTTGAACTTTGAAGTGGCAATGACTAAAATTACCTCTCATATATATAGATAGAAGTATAACTATACCACAGAAAGAGTTGGTTGTATTTGTTAATATGGATCTTTGAAAAAGTAGAGTTATTTTAAAATGACTTTATAGGTAACTCATAAAAGTTACATCAACTTATAATATTACGATACCTAGTTTATGATTTATATGAACTCTCTAACATGTAATACTTTTATCTTATATCTTATAAATCGAAAAATCAAGTATGGATAGTCCCGACAACTTTTTATCCAACACTTATGTGTTTTCTCTATGCATAAGTTATTTTTGCTCTACTTATGATAACCACTCTATGTTGAGGACGGTTTTCAATAAAATATAAATAGGCGTCAAGAATTAATGCATTCTCCGTTAAAAGGAGAAAAGGAAACCGAAATATGCTCCAGTCTAAACGACTATTTTCGATGTCATATCATGTATAAATGGGCATAAAGAAAAAATGCATGATTATACGGATGAAATATATGCATTCAACTCATATCATTAATACACTCTGTATATAAACGGTTTTCAATAAAATATATTTTAACAAATATATGATTTGTCTGATTTGATAGTATCGTAATTTGAGTAAATTAAATAAAAATATTTAGAAAAGATAATTCTTGATATTGCCTAGTGATAAAGAAGAGAACCAGACGTGCTTCAACCGTGAAAGCAGGGAATGCAATTATGGTGCATAGGAAATGCATAGCTTTATCTGTCTCACCATGCATTTTTCTCCATATTTCTATTTATAATATTATACAAACAATTATCTGTCCAATCATACATTATCTATCCAATCGTTGTCTCCAACATCGCTTTCACAATCTATTTGAAGTTGGACAGATTTCTCGATAGTAATAAAATATGCAGTATACATCAAAATCTGATTCCAGAAAAGCAAGTATTATTTGTCATAGTAACCAAGTGGTGAATTTTGCAACAAAGTTCTTTTGAATACATGAGATAATAAGGGAATAAAGAGATAAAAACAATTAATGCATTCTCTATTAAAAAAAAAAATTAAAGTCAGGTTATACTTTAGTCTAAATGACTATTTCGATGTCATATCATGGATAAACATGAATGAAGAAAAAATACATGATTGGACAGATGAAATATATACATTTACAGCTCATATCATTATTGCACTCTGCATATAAACAGTTTTCAATAAGGTATATTTTGACAAATGTATGATTTGACTGATTTAATAGTATCGTAATTTGAGTAAATTAAATAAAAAATATTTGGAAAAGACAATCCTTGATATTGTCTAGTGAAAAAGAAGACAACCAAACGTACTTCAACCATGAAAGCAAAAAATGCAATTATGGTGCATTGGAAATACATAGCTCCATCTATCCCATCATACATTTTTCTTCATATTTCTATATATGATATTATACAAACAATTATCTGATCAATCACGCATCATCATAACTATATCACAGAAAGAGTTGGTTGTATTTTTTAATAGGAATCTTTGAAAAATAGAGTTATTTTAAAATGACTTTCTAGGTAATTCATAAAAGTTACATCAAGTTATAATGTTACGATACCCAGTTTATGATTTATATGAACTTTCTAACATGTAATATTTTTATCTTATATCTTATAAATCGAAAAATCAAGTATGGATAGTCCTGACAACTTTTTATCCAACACTTATGTGTTTTCTCTATGCATTAGTTATTTTTGCTCTACTTATGATAATCTCTTTATGTTGAGGACGGTTTTCAATAAAATATAAATAGGCATCAAGAATTAATGCATTCTCCGTTAAAGAGAGAAAAGAAAACCAAAATATGCTCTAGTCTAAACGACTATTTTCGATGTCATATCATGTATAAATAGGCATAAAGAAAAAATATATGATTAGACGGATGAAGTATATGCATTCAACTCATATCATTAATACACTCTGTATATAAACAGTTTTCAATAAAATATATTTTGACAAATGTATGATTTGTCTGATTTGATAGTATCGTAATTTGAGTAAATTAAATAAAAATATTTAGAAAAGATAATCCTTGGTATTGCCTACTGATAAAGAAGAAAACCAAACGTGCTTCAACCGTGAAAGCAGGGAATGCAATTATGGTGAATTGGAAATGCATAGCTTTATCTGTCCCATCATGCATTTTTCTTCATATTTCTATTTATGATATTATACAAACAATTATCTGTCCAATCATGCATTATCTATCCAATCGTTGTCTCCAACATCGCTTTCATAATCTATTCGAAGTTGGACAGATTTCTTGATAGTAATAAAATATGCAGTATACATCAAAATCTGATTCCAGAAAAGCAAGTATTATTTGTCATAGCAACCAAGTGGTGAATTTTGCAACAAAGTTCTTTTGACCACATGAGGTGATAAGGGAATAAAGAGATAAAAACAATTAATGCATTCTCTGTTAAAAAGAAAAATTAAAGTCGAGTTATGATTTAGTCTAAATGACTATTTCGATGGCATATCATGTATAAACAGGAATGAAGAAAAAATACATGATTGGACAGATAAAATATATACATTTACAGCTGATATCATTATTGCACTCTGCATATAAACAGTTTTCAATAAGGTATATTTTGACAAATGTATGATTTGACTGATTTAATAGCATCGTAATTTAAGTAAATTAAATAAAAAAATATTTGGAAAAGACAATCCTTTATATTGTCTAGTGAAAAAGAAGACAACCAAACGTGCTTCAACCGTGAAAACAAAAAATGCAATTATGGTGTATTGGAAATACATAACTCCATCTATCCCATCATACATTTTTCTTCATATTTCTATATATGATATTATACAAACAATCATCTGATCAATCACGCATCATCTATCTAATCGTTGTCCTGAACAGTGTTTTCACAATCTATTCGGAGTTGGACAAATTCCTCGATAACAATAAAATATGCAGTATACATTAAGATCTGATTGCAGAGATGCACAAGTATGACCCTTTCCAGATAGCTGATAACATAATCCATCTAAACTAAACACAACAGAATGGCACCCATTGGTTATGAAGGTATGAAGCTGCAAAATATGTTGAATCTTATAAGTCAATATTTCTTTTGGAAAAATGATAAGCGAGAACGCATTAAGTAAACCTAGCTAGTGATAAATCTAAAATTTGTTTAAAGGTGTAAAGTTCGATTAAGAGTTTTCAAGATGATCTTGAAATTTTGGAATCTAAATTTTTTGAGCAAACAAATAAACTGGGCGAGAGGGGGTTCTCATGGAAATAGAATTCTAAATCATATATTTCTATAGATTTTTACTTAGTAACTAAAAAGATCCTCTATATGCATAGGCAATGTGTAACACAAACCAATTTAAAATTAATTTGAGGCATGCTAATAATTTGTTTCATTCAGCAATTAAGAATTATTGTTTTCCTAGAAGAAGACATGCACAAAAACCTAGTAAAACACAATTTAAATATGAATCTACAACTGTTTTACCAAAACCCTAAATTTAAATGCAAAACGACATTTAGAACTCCACTGTTCTTAGTTAAGAACCATAAAAATTCGTTCATATGCTAATGCCATACCAAAACTTTAGCCTTTCAACTATACCAAACATTCGATCATCTAACAAAACCATAATCTAAATTAATACAATCCACATCATCACTTATATATTGAAGATTTTTCTATATTTCAACTAAGACACATTTACATAAGAAAACCCCAATCTAAATTACTGTATATTCTACTTTGTAGCCTATATAGAGATTAATCACCTCATAACCCTTACCATCTTCACTCTCATATCCGGTAGCCAAATCTAAGATCACCTCTCACAAATGCAACTTCTCAACCAAAACCAACCACAGAGAAGAACAACCCGAGGCTCCACCGGATACTGAGGCGTCCGCAAACGTAATTGGGGACGATATTCAGCAGAAATCCGAAACCCACACACCAAAAAAAGGCACTGGTTAGGCACATTCGACACGGCTGAGGATGCCGCTATAGCTTACGATCTCTATTCGATATCGTTCAGTGGGCCTGAATGGGAAAGACCAATTTTGTTCATTACCTGGGTTTTTTCAATTCCCATGCTTCTTATTCACCGCCTCTTCCACCGCCGCCATCGGAGGAGTTGATTTTGAATGACAGTCTCTCTTCGATATCGTTCAATGGATCTGAAGGGGCGAGAAACAATTTTCATTATCTGGGTTTTTTCAATGACCGTGTTTCTTATTCACCACCTCCTCCACCGCCACCGTTGCCAGAGTTAATGAAGATTTATGGAGGTTTAGATGAGAAGAAAGATGATGAATCTATGACCATAGCGGCTATCTTGCAAACCTTTGGACAATCAAAAGATATTTCTTCTTTTTATATATGAAGAACTTAATGATTATTGTTTGACAACTTTGTATTGGAGAACCTACACCACTCAATGATGGAGTGTTCTAGTTGTTGATGGTGTTGCTGATATCTTATCTCTAATATGAATTTTCTTTCCATCTCATTTTACTTTTTTTGGGATATTGCAATCATAAGTTTTTAAGTATATTTTATGCATTGAACATATTTTCAGATCCATTTATCATAAGTACATGATTTGTTTAAAAATGTTAAGATGAGTTAGCTTTATTTTAGCGATTACTTAATGGAATCCTAAGTATAAGATAGTTATGCTATTAATGATAATGTATTTTGATGAATTGAGGGGTTCAAGCTGGTAAACTAAGGTTCTAATTTGAACTATAGAATTTTTTTTCAAAAAAGTATATTGATAAATACCGAGAAGTTTCCTTCACAGACAAAAGAGGACAACGATCGTTTAGAGATAAGGTAACTTTTAAGGCACAAAAACACACGATATCAAAAATATTGTTTAAGTGGAGGTACGAAGTTATAAATTAATTTTAATTTGCATATGCTATTAGATATCTGTTATAACTAATTTTTTAATTGAGGGTTTTGCAATATGATACTATGTAATTATATTCTCATATAATACAGAGTTTCAAATGCATTCTAATAGATCTTTATACTCATCCTGGAATTAAAAACTCAGAGTCGCATACAGCTTAGATTTATTTTGTTACAAATTTTTTCAAATGGAAAATTTAACAGAACAAACACAATCTCAAAATATTTCATGGTTTTCATTAAAAAAATGTATTAAAAGATTTTAGAATAATAAAGGAACTATTAACCATATTTTGTTTTCATACAATTTTATATATTTTTGATTGGAAAAAATGAAATTCCAGAAATACCAATACCTAGATCCATTTACTGTATTTATATTTTTTTCAGCGTTTGTTATCTTTACTCTACTTATAATAACTTCTCTGTGCTGATCATTGCTTGTAAAATTCTGTTACTTTTTCTTTCCTTATTTGGATAGACTATTGAAACTTTCTAGGCTTATAATAATGTAACGGTTGTTAGTTGTGTATAACAACCATTTGGAGATAAGACAACTCTGAAGACACAAAAACACACGACTTCAAAGATATTGTTTAAGTGGATATATGGAGTTATGAATTAATTCTAGTTTGCATACGCCATTAGATATCTATTATAACTAATTGTTTAATTGAGGGTTTTGGAATATGATATTGTGTAATTATATTCTCCCATAATACAGAGTTTCTGATAGAACTTTATGCTCATCCTGAAATTAAAAACTCAGAGTCGCATGCTATTATTGATTAAAAAGTATATTATAAATTAACATCACCCTATATGCCCGCAATCTGAATAAAAGTAAGTATAATTTTGCCCAGACTGCACCATTATACTTCGCTTGCATTTAGAATATATATAACATAGTTTATCGAGAAACATGTAAGAAATTGTGGTATTAACTATAAAATCCAGAACCGATATAGAATTATAGAGTTTTTAGTCTTAATTAGTTTCCTCTTCACTTTCTTGGCATTTTTTTAACGAAACTAGGAAAGCCCGGTTATTTTATTAAAAAATAATAGATTTTGTGGGCCAGGCCCAATACATCAACGCCCAAATATGGGTTATACATACATATGAAGAGAGTTAGGGTTTACTAAATAAATCGAGAGAGACGGAAGAGAGAGAAATATCCACTCTCTCTATTTCTCACTTTTTCTCTTAAATGAAAAACTAACCCAATATCTCAATTTTCTTCTCCTTTCCACCATTTTATTTGTAAATCATTGCAATCTTCATTTTCTTGCCATTAAAAAGGTTTTAATCAAAATTTTGATAAATAAAGAAGCTCTTTTTTTCTCAAACGGTCTTCCAATTTATGTTTTTTTAAAAATTAAATCGGGAGTAGACCCAGCTGAATTTTATTAAGAAAAATATTAAGTAGGCTTTAGCCCATACACCATGACTCTTAAAAGAGATATTACATCGCAGGAATTAGGGTTCCCGTAGAAAAACCTAGAGGCAGAAAATATTTTCATCTATCTTTTTCTTCATGATCTTCGCCCCATTCCAACTCCAAAGTCTACAAATTTCCACCAGTCTTCAAAAATCTTTTTAGTAGATCCGATCTCTCCACACCGATATCATTCATCTCTCCTTTTCTTCGTCCGTTTCGCCTCACACGAACTTCAGATCTTAAAATTTTTCATTATTTTTCAAGAGTATTTTGAGAGATCTGAGCTTTTCAACCTTGGGAGCTATATAGGTAAGCATAAAATGGGCAAAAACACTTGGTTTGCTAAATTTTTTTTCGTCTCTAGTATTGTGATTATCAGATCCAGTCTCTACTCTTAATGATCTCCCTTCTAAGCAACCAAATGTCCAACCTTGAGGCTTTTTGTGATTTCTCCTGCTTTATAAATCATTAGATCTGTACTTTTTCTCAACAATTTTTTGACGCTAAAATCAAAAATGCAAACTTAAATTTTAGAATTTCAGAATCCGCAAAGAGAATCCTCAAAACTGACATTTTTAACTCTAAGAATTAATTTTTATTCTCCTCGGCTTAATAAAACTTGATTTTTGATTTTTCCAGCATTCTTTATGCTACCCAGTTTCCTAATCAAAGAAAAAAAGAAACTCTTTGCTTTATTCTTCTCAATCTCGGCAGGTGAGATAAATCCAACTTTATAAATATTTTTATCTCCTCTAGAAAAGGTAAGTAATTATTTAGAATTTTCAAATCATGTCTACTCTAGTTTTTTTGATTCTTCATTGTTTGTCCTTTTCTTTTATTGTTGGGATACTGATGATACTTGTTTTTGGATTAATTTTTCTTTGGATTACTCGTAATGATGGTAAGCATAGTGACGCTCATCGCAAGGATAGTAAAAAGAAAAGTTAATAATTATTATTTGCTTCCTAGATGAGAGGATGTGATTTAAAGGATTGGTTTTGATTTCTCACAATTCTTTGATCCAACATTTTAGAGAATCGAACTTGAATTTGGTCACGGGCAAGATAATCGCATGGGTTACCAAATTACTTCGTCAATCAGTATTTATATATTTTTCAATGTTTATTGTATTTGCTCTACTTGTAATAATTTCTATGTGTTGAGAATTACTTGTAAATTTCTGTTACTCTTTCTTTCTTTATTGAGATATGCCATTGGAACTTTCTAAGCTTATAATAATGCAACAGCTGCTAAATGTGATTGATGACAAAAGGTTTCTCATAAACACCCTTATAATAACCACAACTCCACACATAATTATACAATATCATACTGAAATACCGGAAGCAATAATACTTAATTAAACATCATTATATAAATACCCTAATCTTAGTACTAATCTTCACCATCATCTTCTCCAGTTGACTACAAAGTTGGGGCTTTATAAAATTGACGGACAACCCTTTCCAGACTATTGACGGTAAATCCTCCACTTTGGATAAATTTATGATTATTATTAGTCACTCTTATTTTTATCTTATATGCAATAGATGCACACTTATCAAGATATTTCTCATAGTCATACGAATCTTTACTTTGCATCAACGAAAAAAGAATTGTTAGACATACATTGATTATTATGTTGCATTTGAAATTATTTTAACAATCTATGTCATACCGATGAATAAAGTTGCATCATATCATCCAGTGGATAATGGAGAAGTGTCTGAGCATGCTGATCAAAAGCTATAATATTTGTTTCATCAGTTTTGTCCTTAATTCTTGCTTTAATTCGGTACCTACAATATGCATATATTGATCAAATAATATGTATTAATTTTATTCAGCAACCTATAAAGTTTTCTTTAAAAATTACCTTTTCCTAGAATCCGACCCCATATGCCCGCAATCCGAATAAATGCAAGTATAATTTTTCCCAGGCTGAACCTTTACACTTCGCTTGTTAGTTATATGTATGCCCTAGAGGCCATTACTGTACATAGGATGTATATTGTAGTGGATGCTTGGACATATATAGGGAGGACTTTCTTGCTCGACATGATAGTATGCTATCTGGTTGATTTTTACCTTAACGTGTACACTGATTGTCTCTCTGTTACATGTTGGTAAAGCCCTTAGAATGTGTACTTGACTACCTGGACTATGATGCGGATCATACTAGTGGGGACATGGTAGTCCATAAGTACATCCTTCAAGGTCCCTAGTCATGGGTGTATCGAGACGGGGCATCGATATACCAGAGTAGAATAGCGTATACCTTCTCGACCCATACAGATGGGCGATGGATGATCCCATATCCATTTGTGTTTGACATCAGAGATGATATACGGGTGCTCAGTGGAGACTGGGTACACTGGACGGACTCGCCGAGAACTCCCAGATGGTATTATACCTTACGTCAGATGGCAGTTCTCTGGTGACACTGGTACAGGTTAGTCTGTAGACCCGAGATCGTCATAGAGTCTTGTGTGATTCCCACTGTGCTTTGATTTCCACCTTACCACGTCCAAGAGGGCGTGCAAAACGGTGGTTTTTGGGTACAGTCCCGAATCACATGGAGGCAATGAGCGATAGGAGGGGATTCGTCTCTCCCGGTATAGGGAGTTGATGTTGCGCTGTGTTTGATTGGCTATAACCGGAAATCCCTGGTCAGGGTTGCTGAGATTTACTGGTAAGTGTTACCAGTAGTTTCTCGAACTGTTATAGACCTCATATCGACACAACTTATCGAGCTACTGGGGTCTGACATTTACCACCCCTAGGCAAGATATGCGACATATCAGACAAACAGACCGGACTGTACGGTAAGTGTTGCTGGTTGGATTCACAGGAGTGTGAGCGGGCTTGCTCGTTGATCTTCTGATCGCTCAATACCCGGGTGGCCGTTACGTTTAGCAGACCGCTTGCGGCTTGTGGGTGTTTGATATGATCATCATCTGCTGCCGGCGTATTGACGAGTCTTTAGAGTCCTACACAGAGGTTTCCTGGCTCAAGCAAAACGAAATAGGAGCATATATGAGAAATGTGCGGGACCGAGAATAATACCAGTATGTGATACTGTATTCTATTCTCGCGATGAATTTATCGATTGGTTGTATGTGATATAACCTAGTTATCGAATCGATAATTGATTCGATAAGTCGATACATTGGATATTAGTCGGTCATATGCGATATGACCGGATCGTTAAATCAAGTGTTGATTTAATGATTTAATGTATAATTATATATTTGATATATTACTTTGCATTAACTAGTATTGGTTCACTTAAGATGGATTTTCTCACTTGATGTGCATATTGTATATATGATATATGTTTGTGCACTAGTTTGTATCATGTTTGATGATACATGCAAAATTGGGTGTGTGTTTATTTTAAACCATGGTTTAGGTTAATGGTTAAGGTCTTATTTTCTTTCTTTATTTATTTTTGACAAAACTAAATGGTGACTTTTTGTTATTTTGGCTTGAAGCTTCATGAAGATTCAAAGCATCTTTGAAAAAGTCATGCCATTTTGTTTTGTTCCCTAACCTAACCATCATACCTAACCCTAGTTTAGTCTCTACACTTGTTAACTCACCCATGGTTGCAATATGATAAGGGTCACTTGATTTTCTATTTGAATTAATTCATTTTTCCATTTTCTTCTTCTTCTTGAAGAAGAAAGAAAACCTTTGCTAGAAATAATCAAGTGATGAATCCAAGTGAGAAATCCAAATCCAAAGTGAACCCACTTCCTATTTCTTTATCCTCTACCACTAGCCATGTAGTATAGGGTGTTTTCTTCACAAATTTCATGACTTGGTAAAGTTGGAGCTTGATCTTGAGTTGCCTCGACGTAGATCATCTTCGGCATCGAAGTCGACGACCTAGCCCGATCATTTCTTCGACGAAACCATCGCTAGAGTCCGGGATCCGATGATCGCAGCGCAGGGACGTCATCAAGGAGCTAAGGAAGTGGAGGACCGGATCTACAAAGGTTGTATTCCCTTTCACTTATTAGTTAAGTTGTTAACTAGTTGTTGTTTCGCCTATAACTCTGGTTACGATCTTGCTTAGGGTTACTTGGCACATAGGAAATTTTTGAATTGGCCATGTTTGATCACTTGTGGAACCTCATGGGTGTGCCTAGGAATCCTACAGTGGTATCAGAGCCTAGCTAGAGTTTTAGGCGAAGTGTAGACGAAATTAGAAGTCCGATCGAACCCGTAAACCCCGACAAAACCCTTCTCTGTACATTTTTCAAAACAGTGGATTTTTGTGAATTAAAATTCTCAGAAAAACAAGCAGGAAAAACTAAGAATTACTGTGAAGTACGGTTCACTAAGTCAATAATTTAACCGCGGAACCGCGGCGAAACCAAGGGTTTGGCAGCGGTTCCGCGGCCAAAATTTGAACTTAGTCCCTGAAATTTCATATATTTATTCTTAGGTCCTTTCTTGGCAATTTTTTATGGGAATTTTTTAATTCCACTCAAGTGTTGAGTTTTCTAGGGTTTTATTGGGGACTCGTTAATTTGATCGGATAATTTAACTTCGTTTATGTTTTTCCGGATATTTTAGAAACTGTTAAAAAGTTCGACCGGATATAAATACCCATTTTTTCCCCTGCCGGGAAATTTCCAAGTGTTGGATTTTTCCGTAGTTTAAGAATGTTCTAAGTAGTGCAAGTAACGCGATGGACCCTCTAGAAGACAACAAACCTTAACTCGATTATGTAACCGTCTTGAACTGCCCTTTGAACCTTAGGGTTTGAGGCAGTACGGCGTGCCACATGTGAGGCGTTGGCTTGACCCTTCTACGGCTGGACCGTTTGGTACTGAGGCATGAAGTGAATGTTTTTAAACTTATTTCATATGTTGAGCTGTTTCGGGAAAACTTGGGTGTTTGATTGTTCGATAGGAAAGTTTAACATTTTCTATTTATCCGGAATGTGATACAATATTTGGAATCCACAAGGAGTTATGAGATAACTGATTTGAATGTTATAAACATAGCACTTTAGTCTCACTTGATCGGTTGCCACGGAATTTTGATGTGATCAAAAGTCCGTCGCAATCACGTAGCGTACGCGGATACTCGCCGGATAAACTTAATAGACAGCTACACCCCTTAGCCCCGACCAAGTGACTGTAGGAGAACCCCGTCGCCGAAAGCATCCATTCAGGTGCTCGCGGTAGCGGTGTTCCGCCTTGGTGCACTTCGTCGACTGTATCGGGGGTGCGGCCGTCCACTAAAGTTTGCGACGAGCATTCGATCAGAATGTCGGGAATCCTGTTGAATTGCCCGACTTGATATTGAAAAGAGTTTTCGATAAATGAGACTAAAATGCGGGGTTTATAATTGTTAGGCATGTGATGTCTGAGGAATTCATTTGGTTAGGCATGCGATGTCTATGCAGGTTGCGGATTCCAACTGTTGTAGTTTTACACTTTCTTTTCTGTGATCGTAAGTGTAATATGTGATATCGCCGGTTTCGTTACTATATGTCAGCGACAATTGGGATGCGCATATTTACTTACGTTGATGACATGTGATGTTATGTGTTGCTGGATATGTTATATTGGATCGTCGTGTTTGAACAGCCGGGTTTTTTTTTTATGTGAGATGAGTGTTTTTCATTTTCATTCATGTAGAAAATTTGTATGTAATATTCTTTTATTGGGGCACTTCCAGGTTGCGGAAGATGTCACCTTTTGTATATTATTTACTTTTCCGCACTAGGATAGACCCAAGGAGGAGGGCATAAGTAACCGGGTTCTGAAGTCCAGTGGGAGACCAACTCGAGGAGTCGAGTCCGGGTCTCCTAACTCTAGAATTGGTAGGGTTGCTTGCCGCTCTCATAGGGGTCTAGGGGTGTGGGTTTGGCTATTCATCGCGACCGTGGAATCCGTGTTTTATACTGGCTCGTATTGAAAACACGGACGTCCTAGTATATCCAATGTTTCATATGTTTCTTCTGCTGCGATATCTGTGATGTGATCATTTGATATGCTGTGATAGATACTATATATAGTATATATGATATATTATATAGACGTTACTTATGTTTTACACCCGCGCTAGCCCTGCCCCGCTCTGCCGTTAGTTACCTAACCTAACGGTGCACGAGGGGACATCGAGGCGAATGCGGATGGCATAAGTGTACGTCGTATTTATCTGTGATGTTTAGGTACTTAAATGATGGGACTTCATTAATATGATTAATGAAAGAAAAAGAAACCTAATGATGTTGTGGAATCGAATTTTCAAAAACAGGTAGCTACAGTTCTTGCTTTGCATCGCGGTGTTCCTTGTAGAATATCCTGCACCTTATTCGATAAGGAAAGGACCGAGATCCCTTCACCGGGAGTGACTCCTTTAGCAATAACTGGCAGATGCTACAACCCTCGGTTTGTTTTTTGATTGCTTCTATAGTTTCTTCTTTGCACAGCGGTATATATGATATATCCTGCACCTTATTCGATGAGGAAAGAGCCGACGATCCCTTCACCGGGAGTGACCCCTTTAGCAAAACTAGAAAAACCTCAAAAACACTCCATTTAAAACCATTTGATTCCGCAACGATATCAAGTTCATTACGCAATAGGTTTTCAGAAAAACCTGTCGTAGCCCTCCGTCATTTCAGATAAGTTGTATATAGTATTCGTGCTGCATTTGTTGGCTTTCGTCAAGGTGCAGTGTGCGGTAGCTATGTGCTGCTTATCTGCTGCATATGATGCGATTGGATTAGGGTAGTCGTACGGCTTTGTTGGCTTTCATCAAGGGTCGTGCGGGTGGGTTTAATTCAATCAAGAAATGTACGAGTTGAACTTGACTAGCGGGCTATGGTTTGTTAGCTTTCGTCAAGGTCATAGCACGTTAGGGGCAAAATATTATCGGGAATTTCAAATGTTGAAATTTGCAATGAGATTGCATACCTTCTATGAGATAGTTGGATCCCGATACCCGCTGCGAGTAAGAGTTACTCCTGGGAGAGTTTTACACATTACAATTAGCCGATCAAGTAGGTGTCTAGAAAGGTGTTAACGAGGTTACGCCTCTGGGAAAACGAGGTTTACATTAATTAGGTTCGTGCGAAAGCACGGAGGACCTCCCTCAAAGTACCGACACTGGCCTGGCTGAAAGATTGGCGAACTTGTAGCGTGTAATTAATCCCGGCTAGTCTTTCCTTTTAGGGTTTGAAGGAAGATCTGATAAAAACAGTGGGAGCCATCCTGATTAGATAAAATAATAACCAATCTGATCTTGCAAGAGCATACGCTGAGTGTTTTCTTCTCTCTCTCTCCAGGTAGCGACCATATCACGCCTTAATCAAGATAATAATATGGATTATTGACCGAACCCGCTTGTTATACTGAGCTGGGGAACGTTGGTCCCGCTCCAACTTATAATAGTTATAAGACAGAGCAGGAAATAGGGGAATACCAGAATTCCTGTGCCGCCCAAACGAAGAGAGTGCATGCTGATGCATCATCTTCGGGTGTGTTCATTACAGAGAACTGTTTCTCAGTATCCTTTACGTCCTGGGTATGTGATACCGGATCAGGATCCCGCATATGTAATTTGTTACATGGGCTATAGATAGGTAAAGAACTGAGAACGGGTGATAAGTTTCATGAGACAGAAAATGGTACAAGTGTTGCAGCCAAGTCTGTTGGTCACTATCACCCTGTATTACCAGAATACATTGATTCTGAACAAATGCTATTAGATACCGAACCTGATATACAAAATCATATCAGTCTCTTTATTAGTAAAGAAATGATATAATTTTGTATTGTTGGATAATGTTTTGAACATTCCCTATATCAAAAGTTGATCGGTTCAGGCACGTTATCTAAAAGCATTAATGTTCTAAATAAAACTACAGTTCCTTGTATATAGAACGCACACAAGAGGAAGAGTTCAGAAATGAACGAATCCTTCTTGAGGTATTGTAGACTAGGTCATATCAATGCGACCCGACTAGCTAAAGTTACATTAAGATGCATATTTAAATTAGTTTGAATTTACATCTTGTGAAACTTGCCAGTCATGTCACAGAGATAAGATGACCATAGCTCTGTTTATTGGAAACAAAGAATGAGTTAGTGAACTTTTGGGATGATACATATAGATGTATGAAGGTCCCCTGTCTATACATACCAAGACCGGTCCTTTGTACTTCATTACACTCTCTGATAATCTCTTTAGATTCAGACATATGTTCCTGTTGAAACATAAGTCCGAACCTTTTGAGATATTCACAGGATATAAGTTAGATTTAGAGAACCGAAATACGGGTATAAGTATTATGTCCTTTGATGTGATCAGGAAGGAGAATACTTGAGCACGGAAATCCTGGACTATTCTAAAGGAGAATGAGATTGTCTCTTAGCATTACTCCTCCGTATACACCATAGCACGATGGTATATCGGGACGGAGCAATAGCACCCTATGTGATATGGTGTACTCTATGATGAGTACTACTGAGTTTCCTATTTCCTTTTGGGAGTTATGCGCTTGAGAAGCTGCATACCTATTGAATAGGGTTCAAATCAAATCAGTTGCCTACCACTTCATATGTGATATGGAAAGGGAAGAGCCCATATCTTAAGTTTGTTAAGATTTAGGGTTGTCCGGCCTATGTTTAAAAGCAAAATCCGGACAAGCTCGAGGCAAGATCTGTTATGTAGAACTGGAAATGTTCCAGCTATACAAACTGCAGCTGATGATTTGGAAGAACCAAAGGTTTCAATAGTTACCAACGAACCTCAGCCTCTCCGCCGATCTAGTAGGGTTTCTCACCCACCTGAGAGATACTTCTGTTTCTCGATGACAGTGGGAGCGAGGAATGCATCATGAGATGATGACCCAACTAGTTTCGAGCTGGCCATCAGGAGTGGGACTCTGTAAGAATGGCTGTATGCTTAGCAATCTGAGATGGAATCCTTATACACCAATAAAGTATGGACTTTGGTTGCTTTATCTGAAGGGTTAAATCCCCATCAGGAGCAAGTATATCTTGAGAAGATTACTTGGTGTACATGGAAAAGTTGAGACTTTCAAAGCTAGACTTGTTAAGGCTTTGCATCATTAACCAGGTATGGATTATGATGAAACCTTTTCTAAGTATCTATGCTTAAGTCCATCCAGATCTTACTTGCCACGGCTACATACCATGACTACGATATCTGGTGGTTGGGTGTCATGACTGCTTTTCTAAATGATGATTTCGAAGAGAGCATCTATAAGTACACAGCTAGAGGGCTTCGTAGACAGTGGGAGCAGCGGAAACATGTGCAAGATACTTTATAGGATAAAGCAGGCATCGTGGAGTTGGAACGTCTGTTTTGATATGGTAGTCAAAGAGTTTGACTTCATCAAAATGGTAGATGAACCTTGTATAAACAAAAAGGTAGTAGGGAGTATGGTAGTGATCCTCGTAGAGTACGTGGATGACATACTCTTGATAGGGAAGGTGTTTCCTATGCTACGCTCGGTCAATCTCCGCTTATCACAAAGATTCTCCATATAGGATCAAAGCGATACCTCCTGAATCCTGGATTTTGGATCTATGGGATAGATCTAAATGGATGTTAGGATTCTCACTAGATTTAGTGAGATGGTATCAATCGATCCTGGGGAGAATCACTGGAAAGGTTCCAGGGTGATAAGGACGACTGAATGTCAGTCACAGGCATTGTCTTTACCCTCAGTAAAGGGACGGTATGTTGTAAGAGTTCCAAGCTAGATACCGTGGCATACTAGACGATAAAGGCTGGATACATCGCTACTCAAGATGCTACCAAAGATGAAGTCTGGGTGTATATTAGTTCATGAGATGAACTTCGCTCCTACCATTGTGAGACAATGGAGTTGTGGCTTATGCCTAGGAACGCCCGTCCCATCAGTGATCCAGACATATTCTAAGGCAGTATCACCTGATCATGGAGATGGTTGATCTCCAGGGTGATCGAGATTAGGAGAGCAGACTCAGAGGACAACACGGCGGATCCACTCACAAAGGCCTTTTCCCAGAGAGAGAATTTTATGGGATGGTTGAGTATGAGATACTGCAACCACAGCTACAGATGGCCCTAGTGCAAGTGGGAGATTGTTAGTTATATGTATGCCCTATAGGCCATTACTGTACATAGGATGTATATTGTAGTGGATGCTTGGACATATATAGGGAGGACTTTCTTTCTCGACATGATAGTATGCTATCTGGTTGATCTTTACCTTAACGTGTACACTGATTGTCTCTATGTTACATGTTGGTAAAGCCCTTAGGATGTGTACTTGACTACCTGGACTATGATGCAGATCATACTAGTGGGGACATGGTAGTCCATAAGTACATCCTTCAAGGTCCCTAGTCATGAGTGTATCGAGACGGGGCATCGATATACCAGAGTAGACTAGTGTATACCTTCTCGACCCATACAGATGGGCGATGGATGATCCCATATCCATTGGTGTTTGACATCAGAGATGATATACGGGTGCTCAGTGGAGACTGGGTACACTGGACGGACTCGCCGAGAACTCTCAGATGGTATTATACCTTACGTCAGATGGCAGTTCTCTGGTGACACTGGTACAGGTTAGTCTGTAGACCCGAGATCGTCATAGAGTCTTGTGTGATTCCCACTGTGCTTTGATTTCCACCTTACCACGTCCAAGAGGGCGTGCAAAACGGTGGTTTTTGGGTACAGTCCCGAATCACATGGAGGCAATGAGCGATAGGAGGGGATTCGTCTCTCCCGGTATAGGGAGTTGATGTTACGCTGTGTTCGATTGGCTATAACCGGAAATCCCTGGCCAGGGTTGCTGAGATTTACTGGTAATTGTTACCAGTAGTTTCTCGAACTATTATAGACCTCATATCGACACGACTTATCGAGCTACTGGGGTCTGACGTTTACCACCCCTAGGCAAAATATGCGACATATCAGACGAACAAACCGGACTGTACGGTAAGTGTTACTGGTTGGATTCACAGGAGTGTGAGCGGGTTTGCTCGTTGATCTTCTGATCGCTCAATACCCGGATGGCCGTTACGTTTAGCAGACCGCTTGCGGCTTGTGGGTGTTTGATATGATCATCACCTGCTGCCGGCGTATTGACGAGTCTTTAGAGTCCTACACAGAGGTTTCCTGGCTCAAGCAAAATGAAATAGGAGCGCATATGAGATATGTGCGGGACCGAGAATAATACCAGTATGTGATACTGTATTCTATTCTCACGATGAATGTATCGATTGGTTGTATGCGATATAACCTAGTTATCGAATCGATGATTGATTCGATAAGTCGATACATTGGATATTAGTCGGTCATATGCGATATGACCGGATCGTTAAATCAAGTGTTGATTTAATGATTTAATGTATAATTATATATTTGATATATTACTTTGCATTAACTAGTATTGGTTCACTTAAGATGGATTTTCTCACTTGATGTGCACATTGTATATATGATATATGTTTGTGCACTAGTTTGTATCATGTTTGATGATACATGCAAACTTGGGTGTGTGTTTATTTTAAACCATGGTTTAGGTTAATGGTTAAGGTCTTATTTTCTTTATTTATTTATTTTTGACAAAACTAAATGGTGACTTTTTGTTATTTTGGCTTGAAGCTTCATGAAGATTCAAAGCATCTTTGAAAAAGTCATGCCATTTTGTTTTGTTCCCTAACCTAACCATTATACCTAACCTTAGTTTAGTCTCTACACTTGTTAACTCACCCATGGTTGCAATATGATAAGGGTCACTTGATTTTCTATTTGAATTAATTCATTTTTCCATTTCCTTCTTCTTCTTCTTGAAGAAGAAAGAAAACCCTTGCTAGAAATAATCAAGTGATGAATCCAAGTGAGAAATCCAAATCCAAAGTGAACCCACTTCCTATTTCTTCATCCTCTACCACTTGCCATGTAGTATAGGGTGTTCTCTTCACAAATTTCATGACTTAGTGAAGTTGGAGCTTGATCTTGAGTTGCCTCGACGTAGATCATCTTCGGCATCGAAGTCGACGACCTAGCCCGATCATTTCTTCGACGAAACCATCGCTAGAGTCCGGGATCCAATGATCGCAGCGGAGGGACGTCATCAAGGAGCTAAGGAAGTGGAGGACCAGATCTACAAAGGTTGTATTCCCTTTCACTTATTAGTTAAGTTGTTAACTAGTTGTTGTTTCGCCTATACCTCTAGTTACGATCTTGCTTAGGGTTACTTGGCACATAGGAAAATTTTGAATTGGTCATGTTTGATCACTTGTGGAACCTCATGGGTGTGCCTAGGAATCCTACATCGATTGCATTGAGAACAAACACCATAGCATGGTTCATCGGGAAAGATGTAAATAATTGTGGCATTAACTATAAAATCCAGAACCTATATAGAAAAATAGAGATAAACAAACCCTTTTAATAAAACAAAAATATAAAAATATAACTTACTTTAGATTATATGCTAAATACATGTTAATATTAAATTATATATCATATATATTACATATAAATTATCAGTTCATACCGTATTAGGTGGAGGGCAAATTCTTGTTTCATTGATTAGATGTTCAATGGTACACGTTTCTATCATCTGATTTGCATTATTGCTGCTGCTTCCTACTTGTCTCGAATACCCAATTTGCTTTGTTGGCAGATCAAATCGAACCCTAAAAGCATGACACTCTTATCAACATTGCTTTTAACAAATGTAAAAATGTAATACTCGAAATATAATAACTATATGATATACTACCATCTCATCAGCTGTTCTGCTTCGGGGATACCATCGGCTTTAAATCTCATTTTCGTAAAGCCTGTTGTTTCTAACATGTAACTTCCTATAATTGTATCATGTACCATATTAATAGCGTTATACTTGTAAAAACTTAATAACTATTGATAACCACTAAACTTTAATTTTATTTTTAAAATAACAAAAATTATATGAGTGCAAGTAAAAAATTTATCTCTGAATTCTTTTGCACGCACACCTATTACGGCAATTAAGAAACTATCAGTGTATCCTTCCCCAAAAATACTCATGTGCTTTGTCAGAAAATTCTCCCAGATCGTTGAAGTGGCCGGTTTCTCGTAACAACTATCATCAATGAGTGATACTTCAACTAATTTACTTGTACCTCCAGACTTTAAAGAGATTATGCGTTCATAGCTCACATCAACGACATATCCTACTATATCTGCAATTCACATAATGAATATAAAAGGTCATGAATATATAAATGTTGTAATGACTTATAGTAAAAAATTAAAAAGCTTAACGGTTATGAGTACACATTATCTTATCATAAACACATTCAGGCTTACGCGCAAGATCGCGTACTTTGCACAACTTTTTAAAATGGTAAGTACGGCCAGCCGATATTTCTTTCACAGAAACTTCATCAACCTCTGATTATCTTGTCAATGATAATTGCCATCTGTTTTCCAAAACTTTAATAGATTTACCGGTTATCAAAATCACAACATTTTTTATCACGTATACTTTATCAACGAATATCATGTTTTTCCATTTTTCAGCATATAGATCATCAACTAACACCTCTCGTTCAACGCCTTGCATAAAGTCATAAAATTAATATTTAAATAATAAATTTTACGTTGAAAAGATAACTGCTGTTGTAAACAACAACTCACTTCTTCGTCTCTAACCACAAAGCGAGTTTGATGACTTTGCATACAATCGACCATACCACAATCGCGTGATACGTACCTTAATATTATACAATTTACCTCGTTCTACAATTTTTTCAAAAGCGGTGATCTCTAAAGGTGTAGGTAGCATTTTCTTCTTACTTTCTGGATAAAATTCGTCAGAAATCAAAGTCGATAGATTCTTCTCTTTCTTTCTTTTGCTTTCATGTTGGCTACTGGTTTCTTCATCTTTTAGTATAAGAAAATACGTTAGTAAAATTAGAACGAATTTCTTTTTTACAAATAAATAAAACAAATAATCGGTATACACATACCGTTTTTATAATCCTTCTTTAAAGGAGTCACAGGAGCAATTTCTTTTTTACTACTTTCACTTTGTCTCCATAATCCTTTTGCTCTCTTACTTGCAAATTTTCCTTTGTTTTCATCTGCACAATAAGCTTGAATATTACCAATATCACAATCGTCACGATCCTCCAAGTCTGAAACTGACATGCACAATAAAATATAAGTAATTTATTAAAATCCAAATATAATAAAATATAAAATTTGAAATAATATTGTAGGAGCTCATACCTTTTTTTGACTTATGAACCGGTTTAATTTTTTTCCCACGTTTATTCAATACTTTCTCTCCTTTTAAAAAGGCATGCTCTCTTTTCCGAGATTTCTTATCATTGATACATTTATTTCTTATTTCCCCAATTGTAAAATTAACACCATCACTTTCATCCCCACCTTCATTACTACTGTATTGATAATTGACCTCATCTTCAAAATTTTCAAAAAGAACACTCTTCATTTAAGAATATATTTCCATCACAATCATTTGAATTATTCTTTTCTATCCTACACAGAATATAGAAAAAATAAATCAATAACAATAAACATCACGATATAAAAAAAATCTGACAAAAATAAATAGATCAAGTGAATGCATATATTATATAAAATTTAATGTAAGAACTACATATATACAACAAATAAAATTGAGTATTAATTCAATATTGGAAAGCAACACTCTGATTTAAAAATAAATTTGCTGTAAAAGTATTTTTAAATTAGAGCGATACTTTCCAATATTGGGATTAATACTCGATTTCATTTGTTGTGTATATATTTCTTATGTATCTTTACCTTTGTGAGAACGCTCTGTAGAACTTCTTTATAAATAACATTTTGTGTACAATTTTTTGGAATGTCAATTTGTTCTTCTAGAAAAACTTTTAAGGATGAAGCGGATCTAGCTCTTAAGAATGCAATATACAATTGCCCATGACAAAAAACTGGTGTACGTAGATATAGTCCAACTTTTCCCAAGATTTGTCCTTGACTTTTATTTATAGTCATAGCATAAGCAACACGAACGGGAAATTGACGCCGTTTAAGGACGAAAAGGAGATCTTCATTATCACTTGACATAATTATTCTTGGTATTGCCACACATTTTCCAATATTTGTACCAGTCATGATTTCTGCTTTTATGACCCTTTCACCTAACTGTTTAATGATAAGACGTGTGCCATTACATAAACCAATATTTTGATCTAAATTACGAAGTAGCATAATCGGTGTATTTACTTTAAGCTTAAGCGAATGAGGAGGCAATCCAGAGCATATCAACGAATTTAAAAATTCCGTTGTATGTAAAAAATTATTGCAAGCAGAATCATCAGCAACAGAAACCTTCGTGTCTGCACTCAAGTAAATCCGACTTTCTTTTCTAATTTGAGATATGACTTTCCTATTAATTTCATCAACTTCTTCATTTCTACATGCAAGTACTGCTCTTGATTCCAAATACCGCGGATTTTGATAATTATCATTTAAATCTGTATATATTTCATTTATTAATCCACTAATACCAAGTCTGTGATTAGATAACATTGAATCCGGAATCTCTATTCAATTATCATCACAATCGTTGCTCATTTGAATTCATTTAACATCACCATTACCAATATCGATTAGCCATTTAGCAAAATTTTCGCTGTCTTCTTCTGACCTCTTATTCGCATCAACACGCTTATTTTTTGTCAGTATAAATATCTCACATTGATTCCATAGATATGATTTATGTAATGTAGCGGACACAATTTGTTGTCTCCTACCTTTACGGACGACTGGTAAAATCTGTCGAAAATCACCACCAAGAACAACAGTCTTTCCACCAAATTGTTTATTCTCAAGTTGTGGATTAATATTTGATAGAATATCTTTGAAAGTTCGATCTACGGCTTCAAATGCAAAGCGATTTATCATCGGAGTTTCATCCCAAATAATCAGTGTTGCTTCTTTGATGAGAGAAGAAAGATTAGATTGGCGAGATATTGCGCAAGATGAAAACTCATGAATATCGATAGGAATTTTGAATCTTGAATGTGTTGTACGTCCCCCCGGTAGTAACAAAGAAGTAATGCCAGAAGATGCAACTGCAAGAACGATTTGTTTCTTACTACGCAACTTTGCTAAAATTGCATTCCATAAGTATGTTTTGCCAGTTTCACCACCTCCATACACAAAAAATAACCTTCCAATATTTTTTTCGCAGGAATTTATAACCGCATCAAAGATTTTTCTTTGTTCAACATTTAAACCACATTCCAATTCCAATTCAATAGATTTTTTCAACAACTCAAAAGTATCATAATTTAGCTCCTCAAATATCAATCTATTGTTCTTGTTTAAATTGCTGGGAGAGGGTATTGGCATAAATGGAAAATCTCTCAAGCTTTTATTATTATATGACAAAATCATATTTATATCATGAAGCGCAAAATCTCTTAATTTCGTTACCGAGTACAATTTTTAAATCAGGATGCAAATTTTCCAAACGTCTTTCATAATCATCACTCATGGCCTCCCAATGTAAATCCCATAGTTCTCGAGAATTCATAACTTCGCTAAAAAGTAACATCGTGCAAAATATGCGACGAAGTTGATTAGCCATAGCTCACTTAGACGCTTATTGGAGTGCTAAGTTCCATTCATTATTATCATCAAGAAGTCCAAGTGCTATACATGCTGCCTTATAAGTTTCATATTCAATGTTCCCCTCCGAACGGCGGCCTGGACGTTAGGACGTCCGTGCCTGATGTTCGGGGCAGATACTATTTGGTTTTATCCGTTTATCTCTCCGAAGATACCAAGTTGATTTATGGCACCGTGTATCGGAGGTTTAGACGGATGCGGCCGATGTAGCAGACTTCGTCAGATTCCCCCTCAGGATGAGGGGTTTTTGATTATGGGGACGCTCTTCCCTGCAGGCGCAAGCCCCTGCAGTTAATTACGCTACCGCCTCACGGTAACAACTTTCTCCTTCTCCAGAATTTCACTTCGTGTCGCGTGTGTTCATTTTGTTTGTGGTTGCCCGTGGATTGTATACGGAGACTGAGTAATGCCGTCGCCCGTAGGACGTGGATTAGTCCAAATACGTATTTACTTAGATTTGGGTTTGGTGTTTTCAGTTTAAGGATGCATTAGTCGCGTTGCGGCTAAGATCAACTTAAACTTTCGTCAAGGATACGTTAGTCCTGTTTTAGACTAAGATCAACTCAACATAGTGATTAATTTAATGTATGGCCATCGGGACTCGTCACCTCTCTGACGTCATTGAAGGATTACAACGACATGTATCAAAGGAGCTCGGAGATGTACCCTCGAACCAGATTTGATTGGGAGTTTTATAATCCATTTGAATATTTAAGGATACGTTAGCCGTGTTTGAGGCTAAGATCAACTTAAAAGTTTGTTAAGGATACGTTAGTCCAGTTTGAGACTAAGATCAACTTAACGGGACCGTTTAGATCCGATAAAAGAGCATTTGGGCTCTATTGTGCCAGTTTAGGGACGTGGTGGTCCGATATTAGTTTAGGGACGTTTCGGTCCGATATTAGTTTAAGGACGTCTCGGTCCGATATTAGTTTAAAGACGTCTCGGTCCACGAGTTTAAGGACCCCGAAGTCCATAGCGATGTGTGGTCGTTGGGACCCGTCACCTCTTTGACGTCGTTGAGGAATTACAACGATGAATGTCAAAGGAGTTCGGAGATGTATCCTCGAACCGGTTGTGAGTTGATTCAGGAGAACCATTTTGCTCAATCAATTTGATTTAAGGACTTATGGCCACGATTGGGTTAAATCCAATTTTTATTTATTTTGGGCTTTGCTCAAATAGAATATTAATTCAAATAGGGCTCTGCCCTTTTATTGCTTTGCAATTTGATTTGGGCCAGGCCCTTTATTAATTCAAATAGGGCTCTGCCCTTTTATTGCTTTGCAATTTGATTTGGGTCAGGCCCTTTAAAGAATGCATTGCATTTGTGCAGAGCATCAAGAATCTTTTAGATTCAAGAACAAAAGTGCAGAGCACTTTTGATCTAAATTTAGATCAAAGGAAAACAAGTTTCTCTCTTGTTTTTCCTTTTCTCAGAGAACCAAGGGTTCATAACAAGTGCAAGGCACTATTTTTATTTATTTATTTTTATTTTATTTATTTGTTCATTGAAGATTAATGATTTTTAGATCAATGATCTGTACTTCAGAGATTTTTCTCTTTTAAAAGGTTTTACCTTTATTTTTGTTCTTCCAAAGTTCTTCAAGAATTCTCTCTGTTTTCTTTTTGATGTTTTTTTTTAAATGAAGTCTGGGGTCCTTTTTATAGTGCTCATAAATTAGTTGAATTTGTTAAAAAGATCTTTTCTGAGTGATTTGGGGAATTTTCCCTACCGTTGGATCTTTAATCTAAAGGCCCCTGTTTTACAGAAGAAATCTTCTTGTTTAAACAAGAACAGAAAAATATCCTTAAATCTTCACTCTGTTGTTGCGCAACTCACCAACGCGTGACACGTGTCGCGCAGTGAGGCGCTTGCGCAACTGCGCAGACACGTGTCGCGCAGTGAGGCGCTTGCGCAACAGCGCTTGCGCAACTGCGCAGACACGTGTCGCGCAGCGGTGCGCTTGCGCAACAGCGCTTGCGCAACTGCGCAGACACGTGTCGCGCAGCCGTGTGCTTGCGCAGTTGAACGTTGCTTATGTTTTTTTAAAGAGCCTTGCTCTGATTGGACGTTCCGCCTTGGGCGTTGTGCTGCCGTGTCAACTTCTGACACGTGGCGAGTTGCGCGCAGCGCACGGGAACTGAAGCGTTGCTTCAAAATTTGATTTTCAAAATTTAAGCAGAGCCTTGCTCTGATTGGGGGAACAAATGCCCCCCCACCGTTGCGCTCACGTGGCGCGCACGTGAGTGCAGCGGTGGCAAGACCCCGACCGTTGGATCATTGAGATCAGGTGAAGAGACGCAGGCGTCTATAAATAGGACCCTTGGTCCTTAAAATTTTTTTACCGTTTCAAGAACTTTGATTCAGAGCCTTGCTCTTGCTTAAAAACTCTTAGAGCCTTGCTCTTGCTTCTTCCCAAGAACTTTGAAGTTCAGAACTTAGAATCACTCTTAGGTAAAAATTTAAATTAATTTAAATTAATTTTAATTAATAGAGCCTTGCTCTTATAGATCTTTGATCTAAAGAAAACCCCTTTGGGGTTTCTTCAACAGAGCCTTGCTCTCATAGATCTTTGATCTAAAGAAGACCCCTTTGGGGTTTCATCCACAGAGCCTTGCTCTCAAAAATTTACAGAGATCTTGTTCTTGGGTTTTAACCCATGAACAGAGCCCTGCTCATAGATCAAATAGAGAACTCCTAAAAGTTTTCATGGATCTTTAAGATCCCAAAAATTTTAATTCTTAGGAGTTATAATTTTTTATTACTACTATAAAGCTAGGCTCTTTTTAAGAAGTTTTATTCCTTTGAGACCAGAGTCTGACAAATGTCACTCTGTGATAGAGCTTTGCTCTAAAAAGAGGAGATTTTCTCCTTGTCTCTAGGGATCCCCCCAATAAGGGTATTCTTTTGGGGGTCTTTTTAATTGACTGACAGTTTCATCCAATGATGGGACTGTCTTATCAAATGATGCGCCGTCATCTAGATTTTGTGGGTCCCCCTTTGGTCCCCTACTCACTGCACTGTAGTGTGATGTAGGACTTTGATATGTGAAGCATTGGAACGCTAACGGTTAGATATTTTTTTTCTACAGGGAACATGTCTGAAGATTTGTCTTTCCCTTTTGTTCGCTCAGAAGGAGGGTTCCCACACGCACCAGTGGACCGGGTGGCGTTCGCCTTGATTAAAGATCATGATCCAGAGTACAAGAGACTCCATTTGTGGGGAAGGTGGTACAACTAAATCATCCAAGGCCGTCGCAGCTTCAGCTCCGCTTCGCCTTCTGAGCCCATAGTTACGATCCCTTATGCGGACAAGCCCCCGGTGGAGTATGCCGTGGAGGTTAAAAATTGGAATGCCGACGACCTCCTTCAGCCTGCAATCGGTGCCATTCCGGTGCAGCCGCCGCCGGCTATAGATATCTTGGGGAGGCGAATCTGTCAGGGTGAAGCACGCCCTTGGGGACAGGCTTACAATATTGGATTGACTCCGCGACCGCTTGCCGGATATCTGCCATGGGCCCGTTACATTTTGGCGACGAAGAGGGCTCTCCTGACGACGATTGGCTTATACTCAGCTGTCTACGTCTCGCTTTTCGAGTATCCCTCTCCTCCGACGTGGTGGATAAAGGCCTTCATCGAACAATGGAATATCCCCACCCATACCTTCTTGACAGCGGATAGGGAAGTCTCCATCTCTCTGGAGGAGTTTGCTGAAATTTCAGGTCTGCCAATGAGGGGAGAACACTACGAGGAGCTGCTTCCTCCAGACGAGTATGTCTTCGCCACCAAGCAGCTTGTATTTGACTTAACTCCGGAAAATGCCATTCAGCATCAGCACCCGGGCTTGGTGAAGGTGTTGGAGATTTATGAGGAACTCCATTTGGAATCGGGCGACCGGGGCGTCAGTTTCACGGATTTCATTGCTCGTTTTATCCGCCCGGAGTTCCTATCAGAGCAGGGCGAGAAGTTCGCTCAGCTTGCTGACCCCTTTGGTTTCGGCTTGGACCGCCGACCTTCATTGGAAAATGACCAGCGGGATTTTTATTTTCCGGGCACTGCCAGCGTCCCTTTCTCAGAGATCGCCGTTCCTGGCATGGACGAGGAGACTTTTTTCATAGGGTTCTTGGGTCCATGGCTATGCAGCTTCGCGCTCCCCATGCACCCACGCCTCATGCGGTCCTCTGTCTTTTACCCGGCGCATCGAATGGCGGCTGGTTTGCAGCTATCGGTAGGGATTGCCGGGCTGGCTTACCTTTATAATGGACTTAGCATAGCGGCGGACGCTAATGAGCCTGGGGTACAGCCTGCTAACTTTCCGATGCACTACTTCACTTCTTGGATGGAGCTGCATGTGCGAGGGGTGTTTGGTGCTCATAAGACTCCTCTATTCTTTGATAAATTCAAACTCCCAAGAATTATGCGGTTGGTCGGGGCTTCAATTGTGGTTGCACCTCCGCGGGAGTCTAGGGGACTGCTCTTGCGTTCACATCTAGTCGGAGCGAAGACCTCTTTTGTGGATAAGGTCATCACCATAGGCTCCGAGACCGCTAAGTCAGTGGTGTCGCTGCGTGACGACTTTAAGGGCGGGGTTTCTGTACTGAAGGCTCGGGAAATCCTTCACCTTTACTCCATTCGGCCGGGCTACCTAATATTTAGGCAGAATAAGACGGCTCTCTTTATGAGGTATAACCCACATCGATTTGCCCGACAATCGAGTTACAATCAAGGGATCCCGATGGAGGCCTTTCTGGAAACACCCGCGGTCGGCCTAGAGGGGATAAAGAATGCGATGCATCATTTCGTCCGGCTCAATATAGGCTCTTATTTTTTCATCAGTGAGCCTAGCTGTGCCCCTAAAATAATCCATCCGTATGTAGCCTGGTATGCGCATGCTATGGGCCCAATCATTTTAATGGAGAAACGCTTGCTAGTTGACCGTAGGGGTGCGCCTCCTGGTGGTGATCGTAAGGCTCCCTTGCAGCCAAGGCGCCCGGTCGTCCCTCCGCTAAAAGAGGCCGGAGCTGACCGACCACGCGTGTTGAGCCCCCCGCGTGGATTGCCATTGCCCGCTACGGTGGATGCACCGCCGGCGCCCCGTGCTCCCACAAAGACAGTTAAAGTGGTATCGCCAGAGTCTGGCGCAGGAGCGGATATCGGGACTCGCCGCCCTAAAGTGACTGCCAAGCGCAAAGCTGCTCCGGGTGGATCTAAAGCTGGCGGGCAGAAGAAGAAGAAGTCCACCCTATCCCTCGACGCGATCCTCAGCTTAAATCCTGCGGCTCCTCCCGCCGAGGCCATATGTGAATACGGCAGCAATGAGGGTTTCGTGGTAGATCCTGCGGACACTAATCTGGCTGCCGCCATTGCAGCTTCGGAGCGATCGGCTAGGCTCGAAGCGATGCTAAGCAAACTTGCTGAGTCCGGTAATCATCAGACGCTTCATTTGTCATTTTATTGCACCTTGTATTATTATCTTTAACTAACATTTGCTCTATTTTCAACAGGTGTCTCTACTGAAGAGGCTATTGCTGCCTCCCTGAAAACCTTCCAGGAGGAGGAGGAGAAGCGTGCCTTAGCAAGCGCCGGTATGTTTCACTCCTTTCTCTTTTATAAGGAAAGTTTGTTGTCTTTTTATGATGGTCAACCTAACCTTCTTTCGTTCCTTAGCAGGGGTTATATCAGTTGATGTGGGGATCCTTCCCGAGCCTGTTACTGAAGTCCCGGCCTCGTCAAAGTTGCCGCAAGAGCCTCGGCTTGACAAAACGACGAGGGATGCCCTGAAAACCTTAGAGGCTTCCCTATTCACGGACGAGGACACCTCAATTAGGGAAGCTCTAGTGGCATCCGTCTCAACGGCTCGGGATGAGCGGAAGCGGTTGAGACGTGAAGCAAGGGCGCGTAGAGCTGCTTTGGCCGCGGGAGCGGGTCCCAGTACCATTCCTCGCGCTGACACTCCTTCTGGGGAGGCCCCTGTCGCCCTGTCTACTGCTTATAGGCAAGTGGCGCGCGCGGCCCGAAGTGCAAACAATAAATCCCCTTCAGGTAGCATCTCTTTCAGAACCTTGTTGTAAGAATTATTATAAAGCCATTGGCTCATATGCATTCCATCTTGCAGGACCAAGTCCAACTGAGGGGGAGGCGGAGACCGTCAGACCCCAGGAAACGGCGGAAGCGGCGCCTGCCGAACCTGAACCGACGGTGGGCACCGTCGTCGGGGCCACGGTGTCTGAAACAGAAGTTGAAGGATCCGCCGCCGAGAAGGTCATTGATGCCGAACCTGAAGCGGTGGCAGATGATATGATCATTATAACTGAGTCTAGGGTGGTGGCGGCTGAGGCGCTCGAGGTCGGCGGTCCCTTGGTGACGATAGACGATACAACCACAGCTACTGAACCTGAGAGGGTAGTGGGTGAGGTGGCCATGATTCCCGAGGACGAGCCAACCGCTCCCTCTCTGGAATCTGGCAATACTCCAATCATAGCCCTTCCCGCCTATGGCCCTCCGCTGTCCCCAGGTCTTGCTAGCACGACGACGGTCCCCATCGAGTCGGGTGACGAGGCCACGGGCGGTGGTCTCATGTCGGTAGAGGAGGGAGTCACCTCCGTTTCAGCCGGGAGCTCCTCAGGTAAACTCCAAGTGACTGCCTTTCTTAACTTTACAATCTTTTCTGACAAGTTCAGTTTTTCGTAATGCAGGTGCAGCTAGTGCTGATGCCCCACTGCTTGAAGGAGCGCCTTCAACGACTGCCTTGGCGGTGGTCACCTCTCAACCCTCTCTTACACCTTCGAAGATGTTGGAAGGTATGGGTTTATAACTTATTAATCCTATCTTTCAGATATACAGTTTATGTACTGAAGTCACACTGTTGTATCTTTCAGGGATGCTTTTTGATCATCTCTATCAAGTGTTGCTCCCACACTTCTCCTTCCCATCTGAATTTGCCTCCCCGTCTGGTGGCGCTGGTGAGTACTGTTCCCGATTGGTAGCTTTGTCTTTTTAGCGGTAGAATTATTTCCAACTCTCTCTTGTTCTGACTGCAGCGTTGCAAATCGAAGGGGGAGCAGAAAGATCAGCTGCACAACCAGCCCTTCCGGCCTTGCCACCTGTTTCCACCGGTATAATAAATTTCCTTTTTTGGTAACCCCTTCAACATTTTCTGAACCATCGTTTAACCATGTTTTGTTTTGCAGCTATTGTTCCGGCTCCGGTCCCCTTTGAGGCTCGCGTCCTTTCACCGGCAGGCCCTTTCTTGAGACGTCCATCTTCCAAGGGTGCTGCGATGAGTTTGGGCATGCTGAGCGGGTACATTGAAGAGCTCAATATGGACGCTCTCCCTTCTGCCGTAGATTTCGCTGTGGAGGTTAATCCAATGTTGGCGGCGCTCGTAAATTTTCATAATGAAGGCGTCGTCGGATCTTGGGTTAATCATTGCAGGGAGATCGAGGCCTGTCTATACCGGCTGGAGTCGACGCGCCCTTCTCCCGAAGTTTTAGCCCTGAGCACCCAACGCACAACTTGGCTCGAGCAAAGCACTTCGCACTCCCGCCACTTGGAGCAAGAAGCAGCTTTAAGACTAAGGGAATGCCAAAAGACCTCGAACGAAACGGCCCATCTGCGCGCCGAGGTTGAGGCAAATGCTGCCCAAGTGAAGACTATCTTTGAGGGTCTCTTGGAGCGCATCTCCCATGGGCTAAACTTGAAGCGGAAGCTTGACGTAGCTGAGCGCAATATCCCAAGTCGGGAAGCTGCCTATCAGGTCGTCAGGGAGCAGCTTGCGTCGGTCTTCCAGCAACGAGCCCAAGTGGAGGCAGAGCTGACGATGGTAGCTGACCAAGAGAAGGCATGGAAGGACATATGCGAGCAATTGCTACACCTATGCAAGACGCTTCCTTCCCAATAATTCTCCTTGTATCATTTGTCTTTGTAAAGTATATGTACATATTTTTTTATTCTTTAGCACAATGTATCCTGTACTCGATCAATATTTCTGAATAAAAGATGCACATTTTTGTAATGTCTTGTGTCATTTCTCCGTCTTTTCTTTCTTTTCAGTATGACATATTTAATACACCTTATTGACAGATAACTTCATTTCTCCCAGAGATAACGATGGCCTAGACTGCAGGTTCAGATCTGCCGCCTAGGACTTTTCAACTCTATGAGCCGTGAGGGTCTCATAGAGACTTTTCTTCCTACGGATCGAGAGGATCTCGTAGGCGGGCTTTCTCCTTAGGAATCGTAAGGATTCCTAAGTGTGGTTTTCTCTTATAAGTCGTAGGGATCTTATAAGAAAATTTCCCCCCTTACGAATCGAGAGAATTCGTAAGCGGTTGTTTCCCTCCTCGTCGAAATTCGACTTTGGAGAGTGAGACCCGTGAATAGTATGCAAGAGACCATTTTGGATTGACTTGCAGGGCCCCATTGCTTAAAAAGCAAGCTCTTCAGTCCTTGCTGTCTGAGACTTCATCTTGTAGATTAAGAAGCAGGTTCAATTTGTTGGAGAAATCCCTTTTCTGAAAGATTTGGCGGGATTTCCCCCCACCATCGGATCTTTGGTCTAGGGGCTTCTGTTTTATCGAAGACAATAACCGAAAAGATTTCTTCAGAACCTTTTTGTTTAGCGCGAATGCTCCAGGATATGACGCGTGTCGCACAGCACACAGTGTAGCGCAACTGCGCTAGCACATCTATGCCGACACGTGTCATGCAGCGCACGACGCATACGCCGCTGAAGCGTTGCTTCCCTTGGTTTTGCTTGAAACAGAGCTTTGCTTTGGCTGGGTGCGCTGCTTTGGGGTGCTGCGCTGACGCGTTTGCGCTGGACACGTGGTGTGTAGCGCGCAGTGCAACGCTACTGCGCTAGTGCTTCCGTGCTGAAGCGTCGCTTCTTCAAGACAGAGCTTTGCTCTAATCGGGGAAGGATGAAGCGTTGCTTCATCTCCTGTCTCGGAAATCGAACGGACATTCGCTCCAATTAGGGTAAACCGCCGTGACGACTCTTGGGAATCGAAGAGGCACTTGAGGCCTATAAATAGGACCCTTGGTCTCCTCCAGATACTTATCATCTTCCAGATTTCCATTTTGAAGACTTCAGAGCTTTGTCCTTGCCTTTAAGAACTCCGGTGCCTTGCTCCCCCTTTTTTTTTAAAGTTTTTTAGAAGAACTTCAGGTAAAATCGATCCTTAGATCAATCTTAAATAGCAGAGCTCTCGTCTAGTGGGTTTCATCTGTGAACACAGTTTTGCTCTCTAGGAATTTAGTCATCCATGTATATTATTGCTTTTCTATTGTTGATCTTCCTGTAATATTTTCTCCAGGCGTAATGGCGGCGGTGCATCTGTACAGTCTGCACGAGTTCATTACCTACGATGATATCCGCGCTCAGGGTCGTCAACAAAACCAGGAGTTTACAGACGCCGAATGTGCAGAAGTTATGGGTCGTCTGAACGCAAGCGGTGGTTGGCTGTTGCCTCGGCGTTCGGCTCTTTTGAAAGTCGTACTGGGAGCAATATGGAGGGCACTTCCGGGTCTTCACGAGGCCCTACCACTCAATGCGCTGGATGATGCCGAGGACAAGGTGCATTCAGTGCACCTGACAGGGCTGATCTCAAAGAAGCGACGGAACGACCTCGTTGACATCCTGCATCAAGTGTTTCAGCAGACGACGATCGTTGCTGCTTATCAAAGGCCGGAAGGGCTTGCCGATGATATCGACACCGAGGAGCGCGAAAGACTGCGCATAAGAATAATTAGAAAGGCCAGAAGAACTCTGGATGGCCTTACTTTTGATTTCCTCAATCCGTGCCCCGGATCCGAGGTTATACCGCTGTAATAATTCGAACAATGTTTCTTATTCATTATTCTTAGCGGTATGAATGAAAACCCTCCCCTTTTCTATTTCAGCTTGTCTTATTTCGTGTCCTGAGTCTTCTGTCCATGAATGCGTCACGTATGCCAGATCAAATGTAGAACGGATATTCTTTCTGTCATCTTCTTTCTTTTAATGTCAGTAGGCTGTCTTGATAATCATGGTTGATGGATGTCTAAAACGAGTATTCCGACTTCCTCAGGAAATAGCGATGGCTTAGGCCGCAGGTTCCGGTTTACCGCCTAAGACTTTTCAATTCTATGAGCCGTGAGGGTCTCATAGAGGCTTTTCTCCCTGCGGATCGAGAGGATCTCATAGGTGGATTTTTTCCTTAGGAATCGTGAGGATTCCTAAGTGTGGTTTTCTCTTATAAGTCGTAAGGATCCTATAAGAGAATTTTTCCCTCTTACGAGTCGAGAGGATTCGTAAGTGGTTGTTTCCCTCCTCGTCGAAATTCGACTTCGGAGAGTGAGACCCGTGAATAGTATGCAAGAGACCATTTTGGATTGACTTGCAGGGCCCCATTGCTCAAGAAGCAAGTTTTTCAATCCTTGCTGTCTGAGACTTCTTCTTACAAATTGGGACGAATCGGGAATTTGCTCGCGGAGAGGGTGATGGCTCTGCGAGTTGACATGAGTTAGGAGGCTCTCATCATGGAGTGTTTGTATCCGTGAGTCGAGGAGTTTGCTAGGGATTATTTGTTTCCCAAGCGCCAAGGATTATTTGTTTCCTTGGGGTTTGAAACGAGTCGAGGGTTTCCACGGAGGCGCTGGTGGTTCTGCAGGTCGACGCGGATCAGGAGTCTCTCGTCAAGGAGTGTTTGTATCCGTGAGTCGAGGGATTTGCTGGGATTATTTGTTTCCCAAGCGCCAAGGATTATTTGTTTCCTTGGGGTTTGAAACGAGTCGAGGGTTCCCACGGGGGCGCTGGTGGCTCTGCGGGTCGACGCGGATCAGGAGGCTCTCGTCAAGGAGTGTTTGTATCCGTGAGTCGAGGAGTTTGCTAGGGATTATTTGTTTCCCAAGCGCCAAGGATTATTTGTTTCCTTGGGGTTTGAAACGAGTCGAGGGTTCCCACGGAGGCGCTGGTGGTTCTGCAGGTCGACGCGGATCAGGAGGCTCTCGTCAAGGAGTGTTTGTATCCGTGAGTCGAGGAGTTTGCTAGGGATTATTTGTTTCCCAAGCGCCAAGGATTATTTGTTTCCTTGGGGTTTGAAACGAGTCGAGGGTTCCCACGGGGGCTCTGATGGCTCTGCGGGTCGATGCGGATCAGGAAGCTCTCGTCAAGGAATGTTTGTATCCGTGAGTCGAGGGAGTTTGCTGGGATTATTTATTTCCCAAGCGCCAAGGATTATTTGTTTCCTTGGGATTTGAAACGAGTCGAGGGTTCCCATAAAGGCTCTGATGGCTCTGCAGGTCGACGCGGATCAGAAGGCTCTCGTCAAGGAGTGTTTGTATCCGTGAGTCGAGGGATTTGCCAGGGATTATTTGTTTCCCAAGCGCCAAGGATTATTTGTTTCCTTGGGGTTTGAAACGAGTCGAGGATTCCCACGGGGGCGCCGGTGGCTCTGCGGGTCGACGCGGATCAGGAGGCTCTCGTCAAGGAGTGTTTGTATCCGTGAGTCGAGGGATTTTCTAGGGATTATTTGTTTCCCGAGCGCCAAGGATTATTTGTTTCCTTGGGGTTTGAAACGAGTCGAGGGTTCCCACGGGGGCGCTGGTGGCTCTGCGGGTCGACGCGGATCAGGAGGCTCTCGTCAAGGAGTGTTTGTATCCGTGAGTCGAGGGATTTGCTAGGGATTATTTGTTTCCCGAGCGCCAAGAATTATTTGTTTCCTTGGGGTTTGAAACGAGTCGAGGGTTCCCATAGAGGCTCTGATGGCTCTGCAGGTCGACGCGGATCAGAAGGCTCTCGTCAAGGAGTGTTTGTATCCGTGAGTCGAGGGATTTGCTAGGGATTATTTGTTTCCCAAGCGCCAAGGATTATTTGTTTCCTTGGGGTTTGAAACGAGTCGAGGATTCCCACGGAGGCGCTGGTGGCTCTGCAGGTCGACGCGGATCAGGAGTCTCTCGTCAAGGAGTGTTTGTATCCGTGAGTCGAGGAATTTTGCTGGGATTATTTGTTTCCCAAGCGCCAAGGATTATTTGTTTCCTTGGGGTTTGAAACGAGTCGAGGATTCCCACGGGAGCGCTGGTGGCTCTGCGGGTCGACGCGGATCAGGAGGCTCTCGTCAAGGAGTGTTTGTATCCGTGAGTCGAGGAGTTTGCTAGGGATTATTTGTTTCCCAAGCGCCAAGGATTATTTGTTTCCTTGGGGTTTGAAACGAGTCGAGGGTTCCCACGGGGGCTCTGATGGCTCTGCGGGTCGACGCGGATCAGGAAGCTCTCGTCAAGGAGTGTTTGTATCCGTGAGTCGAGGAATTTGTTGGGATTATTTGTTTCCCAAGCGCCAAGGATTATTTGTTTCCTTGGGGTTTGAAACGAGTCGAGGGTTCCCATAGAGGCTCTGGTGGCTCTGCAGGTCGACGCGGATCAGGAGGCTCTCGTCAAGGAGTGTTTGTATCCGTGAGTCGAGGAGTTTGATGAAGATATTGATTTCTTCGAAGTTGGACTGAACTGTCAAGATTTGGCTTCGTCTTCTGGCGGAGCCTGTTGGGAAAGTATGGTTCCCTCTTTGTTTACGCCCTTGGATTGTATACAGGGATCGATGTGATCTTAACTGTAGGGCCAAAGTTTTATCATCATCATTTTTTTTTATTTTATTTCCGCGATGCTCTATCATTTCAGCTTTTATATCGCGAAGGTCACGATTGCCCAATCATTTTGGCTATTTCTCGCGGTGCCCAATCATTTCGGCTATTTATTTCATTTTTACTCGTTGCTTTTTATTGCGAGTCGCCCAATCATTTCGGCTATTTCGTATGCATACATTTTACTTGCTGCTTTTTATTGCAAGTTGCCCCATCATTTCGGCTATTTCGTATGCATATGCGGCCTACTGGCTTTTCGCCGTAAACCTGAAATTGGACACCGATTTCGGCATCAGCATCGCTACAACTGGGATATTGCCAGGAGAGAATCATCATCTGCCTCTGTCGCTGTCGAACGAAGGTGGCTTAGCGACCAGGGTTAGGGTCCTGTCGACTAAGGCTTTGACTTCATGAGCCGTAAGGGTCTCATAAAGGTATTTCTCCCTACAAGTCGTGAGGATCTCGTAGGTGTATTTTCTCCTTAGGAATCGTGAGGGTTCCTAAGTGTTTTGTTCCTCTGTAAGTCGCAAGGATCCTACAGGAGGGCTTTCTCCTTGTAAGTCGAGAGGACTTATAAGGGTTATGCGAACATATCCCCAGTCACGGATGGACCTTGGTTAGGGAAATGTTTATTCGCGCCCGTGGATTGTATACAAGGGTCAGTATTGAGCCACTTGTAGGGCAATATCGGAAATTGTGGGGATTGCTTAAGTACAGGTTTAGGTCTCTGTAACTTAAGACTTTCAAATCCTATGAGCCGTGAGGGTCCCATAAGAGCGTTCTCCTTACGAGTCGTGAGGATCTCGCAAGCGTATTTTCTCCTTAGGAATCGTGGGGATTCCTAAGTGTGTTGCTCCTTTGTGAGTCGTAAGGATCTCACGCGGGTGGTTTCTCCTTATAAGGTCGAGAGGACCCTATAAGTGTCTTTTAACGAGGTTGCGCCCTTTCGGGTTTTCACAAACACTCGACGGTAGTCCTGCTGTTTTTACTCACGGAGCCCTTTCAGGTTTTCATCCGTGCCCTCTTTTGCTTATGGACATACCGTTTTTTATTCTTTTTATTTCCTTTTTCTCCTTTTTTTTTTACGAGGTCGCGCCCTTTCGGGTTTTCACGAACACTCGCCGGTAGTCCTGCTGTTTTTACTCACGAAGCCCTTTCGGGTTTTCATCCGTGCCCCTTTTTGCTTATGGACATACCGTTTTTATTTTATTTTATTTTTATATATTATTATTTTTATTTTTATTTTTTTTTATCTCGTCAGTCTAAAGATGCTGCGGTAGTAGTTTAAAGACGTTTCGGTCTGTTATTAGTTTAAGGACATTTCGGTCCGCTGTTAGTTTAAGGACATTTCGGTCCGCTGTTGAGAAGTTGGCTACTGCTTATAGAACTTGAGCTTAGGAAGATAGCGAGCGGACATAGTCGTCGTCATCTATCGTTGACCTAGGCTGTGGCTCATTAAGCGTAGTATTTCTTTAGGAAGCGACCGTTTATCGGCCTGAAAGGCCTTTCACCATGCATGTCCATAAGTAGATAGACCCCACCCTGATAAACTTTATCTATGATGTACGGGCCTTCATAGTTCGGCTCGAATTTTCCCCGCTTGGCGCGATTGGGGATCATAGGCCTTTTGACCACTAGCACGAGTTCGCCTTGGTGGAATGTCCTCGGTCGGGTCAATCTTTCGTATGAGCGCATCATCTTTGCTTTATAGGCCTCCAGATTTTGTTGCGCTATGAGCTGTGTTTCTTCAAGGACGTCAAGCTCCTCAAGCCGAAGATGAGCATTTTCTTCGTCCGTCAGCTCGTAATGGACTGCCACTCGTAGAGAGGGTAACTCTACCTCGAGAGGGAGTACTGCTTCCGTACCGAACACCAACGCGTATGGCGTTGTGTTTGTAGCTGTCTTGAATGTGGTTCGATACGCCCAAAGAGCTTCTTGCAGTCTCTCATGCCAGTCTTTCTTATTTCGGGACACTGTTTTCTTTATAATTTTCGTCAAGGTCTTGTTGAAGGCCTCGGTGAGACCGTTAGCTCGTGGATTATAGACTGAGGAATATCTCCAGTCTATGTTATGCTGCTGTGCGAAGCGGCTGATTTTATGACTTCGGTAGGCCGGCCGGTTATCGGAGATGATCCGCCTCGGAGTTCCAAACCGATATATGACGTGCGTTTTGAAGAAATAGAGGATATTCTCCGTCTTCACTTCTCTCAATGGTACTGCTTCTGCCCACTTAGAGAAGTAGTCAGTCGTCGCTAGGATGAAACGATGTCCTTTAGACGATGCTGGCTCGATGGGGCCGACTATATCAGTCCCCCACATTTCGAATGGCCAGCTAGCTACCGTTGGATGCAGTGGATTGGGATGCTGATGGATGAAGTCCCCATGAATTTGTCATGAATGACATTGCCTCGCGTATTCCAGGCAATCCTGCATCATCGTGGGCCAGTAGTAGCCCATCCGTTTGATCTTCAACTTCATCTTTGGACCTGCTTGGTGAGAACCGCAGATTCCGTCATGAATTTCCTGAACGACTCTTTCCGATTCGTCCGGTCCTAAGCATCTCAGCTACAGAGAATCGAATGACCTCTTGTAGAGAGTATCATTGACGAAGGCGAAGGACAGAGCTCGTTTTATGAGTTAATGTCTTGCGGACGCATCTTCAGGCATTTGGTGGGACTTGAAGTAGTCTATAAAGACTTCCCTCCAGTCCTCTACCTTCTCATGTTCTTTTAATTGCAAGGTCGCTTGTTCAGTCACTCCCTTCTCTTCGGGTGATTCCGAAGGTATTTCTGCGGGGGCGAGCACCTGACGACTTTGTACCATGATTCTAACGTCATCGAGGTTCTCGTCAGCCATTTCTTTAGCGAGTTTGGCCAACGCGTCCGCTTTGCTGTTATCCGCGCGTGGTATGCTCTCCAAAGTATAGGAGGGAATTTGGGTTAGTAGTTGTTGCACCTTTTCACCGTATTTTACTAACTCCGGTTTGCATGTTTGGTAATCGCCGTTTACTTGACTAACGACCAGTTGCGAATCTCCGTATATGAGGAGGTTTTCAATTCCCATGTCAATGGCGATCTCAAGGCCTGCTATCAGAGCTTCGTATTCGGCTTCATTATTTGTCCTCGGTTCCGTCAGGGAGAACGCGTAGCGTATTATCCCTCCTTGTGGAGTTATAAAGATGAGTCCTACCCCCGATTTGATTATAGGGGTACTTTGTTTGCGTTTCTTCACGGAAGATGCTCCATCAAAATAAAGCTCCCATCGGGTATTATCACCATCGATCGCATCAAACGCATGTTCGTCTGGAAGATCGCAGTTTAAAGGAGAGTCAGCTGGTATTGGGTGCTCAGCAAGGAAGTCGGCTATGGCCTGACCCTTCACTGCCTTGAGGGGTCGATATGTTATCGAGAACTCCATTAAGAGCAGAGCCCATTTAGCGAGTCGTCCTGTCAAGATGGCCTTTGACATTAGATATTTGAGAGGGTCCACCTTTGAAATGAGATAGACTTCATGCGCTAATGCATAATGTCTAAGCTTTGTTATTGCGAAGATCAACGCCAGGCAGTGTTTTTCAATGGGGGAGTAATTGCTTTCTGCCCCCAGCAGCACTCGACTTAAGTAGTAAAGTGCTCTTTCTTTCCCCTGGTCATTCTCTTGTGCCCATAATGCACCTAAAGAACCTTCAAGGGGGGTCGTGTAAAGAATGAGAGGCTTTCCCTTAACTGGAGCAGCCAACACCGGAGGGTTTTGCAGATACTGCTTGATCTCATCCAATGCAGCTTGGCATTTGTGATCCCAAACGAATGGGGTTCCCTTCTTCATTAGGTGACTGTAAGGACGGCACTTTCCTGAAAGATTCGCGATAAACCGTCGAATGTATGCAAGCTTTCCTTGGAGAGATCGCAACTGTTTAAGAGTTCTTGGCGGAGGCATTTCCATGATCGCCTTGATTTTTGATGGATCTATCTCAATACCTCGGTGCCGGCGAAGAATCCCAGGAATTTGCCCGAGGAAACTCCGAATGCACACTTGAGCGGGTTCATCTTCAAGTTATATTGTCGAAGGCGTTGAAACACGGTCTTCAAATGCTCGAGGTGTTCTTCATATGATTTGCTTTTAACCACGAGATTGTCGATATAGCATTCGACGATTTCATGAATAAGGTCGTCGAAGATCTTTGTCATGGCCCTCTGATAAGTAGCACCGGCGTTCTTTAAACCGAAGGGCATCACTTTATAACAGAATATACCTAGAGGGGTCCTGAAGGCCGTATGCTTCTGATCTTCAGGATGCATTTTTATCTGGTTATACCCCGATGAGCCGTCCATGAAGGAGAAAACTTCATGAGTGGATGTATTGTCTATCATCAGTTCAGTGACTGGCACTGGGAAATCATCCTTCGGGCAAGCTTTATTAAGATCCCGGAAGTCTACGCATATGCGCACTGTTCCATTTTTCTTCATCACTGGGACGATGTTGGCGATCCATTCAGGGTATTGAACCTCTTGGATAAAGCCGGAGTCTATCAGCTTTTTGACTTCCGCGTTGATGCTCATTTCGAGCTCAAGCCGCATTCTTCTCGGCGCCTGTTTGACTGGCTTGATGTTCGGGGATATTGCTAGTCTATGTACAGCGACTTCTGGATCTAATCCTGGCATCTCGGAATAGTTCCATGCGAAGCAATCTTTATGCTGCACAAGGACGTCTTTTAACGCAGCCACCCTCTCCTCAGACAGCAGCTCGCTGACGAATGTTGGTCGCGGATCATTTACCGTCCCCAACTCGATTTTCCTGAGGTTATCTGCAGTAGTATGTATTCCATCCTCTAGTTCTTTTGGAGCTGGGGGAAATTCTGAGATTACCTCATCGCTGCTGTTTTCAAAGCACCGAGGAAGGCTGTTCATGTCCTCGGACTCTTCTTTTAATATTGTTATTATGTGGCAAGTGCGAATTTTCTGCCAATCCCAATGCGGAGTTGGTTCTATCCTGGTGTTTTCGGGTTCGTGCTTTTGCGGCGGCGCTACCCTCCAGTTGTCAGACAACGCGAATTTGCCAAGCTGATATTGGTCCTCAACCCAATTCTTAAAGGTGAAACAATCTTCAAGCGGATGCCCTACTACTCGATGGTAAGAGCAATAATTTAGGTTGGAGACTTCGCCTGCTTGCTCAGGGTGTTTACACTCTGGCAGTGTAAGCATTTGATGTTTTAGAGCAAGATCAAGTATTTTCCTTGTTTTGCTCCGAGGAAACGAGTATGCTCGACCCATTTTCTTCATGAGGGCTAGGTCAATAATGCTCGACCTTCGGATGCGTGGCTTCTTAGCTCTGCTTTGTGGTTGTTGAGCGCCTTTCTTGCCTTTCGACTTGTTTCTGCCTCCGCGTCGAGCCCTTTTTGTATCAGGTTGGTACAGGGCAGCATCTTCGTTCTTTACTGCCTGTTGAAGGAGGCGCTGTGTCTTGGCTTTCTCATAGATTGCCATTTCACGATTGTGATCATCTCGGGCTTTTTGACTCGCATCCCTTATAAGTTTGCTCACCTGGTCTTCAAATGTTGGACTGGGCAGTTTTGTATCAGGAACTTTTGCTGGTTCAGGATTAGCGTCCTCCCATTGAGCGTCCTCTTCTTCATCGAAGTCATACGTGACATAACAGCTGTCTACTGGCTCCCTTTTCTTTGAACGGATGTACCCGAGCCCTTTTGTTTCTATTCTCCCGTTAGGCAATTTGCATTGAGTCCCGGGAACGTTCCATACTTTATCATAGAATTTGGTCTTTCTAACAGTTTGTTCGAAAGGTATTCCCTGACGTTTCAGCAGTTTCCTCAAACCTTTGGTATAATATCTGGGAAGACGGATGGGCTGAAGCCTGTCGAGCGTGGGATCTGCGCCATGCCAAATTTCTTTTTCCACCTTGTTTTCTTCAGAACGGTAGAATAGGATTGCCTTCTCGCCTTTTCGTCCGGGAAGAATATAGAATGTGTGCAATTCTTCTACGCTGTTGGCGTTGAGTGCATCCAGTTCTTTGTAATGTTCAAGCGGCACCATGGTTATCTGCAGACTTCGCTCTTCATCAGCAGAAGCTCGTATTGACAGCCGAGCAGGGAATACAGCGTGAACTTCATCCTCTGAATCACTGCCGAAGATTAATGAAGGAACGGATGGTCCTGGCCTGGTGGACTGGGATGGACCTGAATAAATTATATCCTCCTCCTCCTCAGTGTCACTGCCGAAGACATGGATGGTGGCGTTAGTTTTGTTCTCCGGTTTGTGACACCTTTCCGTATCTTCGAAACTCGGTAAGAAGTACTTGGCATCTTCATACTTGCGGACTTCGTTTATGGAAAACGGATTCAACTCTCCCGCCACAGTGTACTCAAGGCCATCCCTAGAATACTTCATGCACTGATGCTGTGTAGAAGGGATGATATTGTACTCGTGTAGCCATGGTCGGCCGAGCAGAGCGTTGTAGCACGTCTTGGCGTCTATAACATGGAATTTGATGTCTGTGACAAGCAACCCGAAGCGTAGCGTCAATATCACAGATCCAAGTGTTTTTGATGATTGAGAGTCGAATCCGGAGATAGTGATTTTGTCTCGGGCGAGGTGTTGGACACTCATGCAAATCTCCTTTAACACTCGCACATTGAGTAAATTGACAGACGATCCGTTATCGACCAAGATTTTGCCTATCTTTATGTCATGGCAGTATCCTGAGACATAAAGGGGGCGATTGTGTTCACACGTCCCGAGGAGAAGGTCTTCATCACCAAAAGCAACGTCGGCTGTGTGCACTTCCTCTAATTCGTCTTTCATCTTTTCTTCGGCTAGGAAGGCTTGGAACTGGTCCGGCTCTTGTAGGGCCTTAATTAAAGAATCCCTCGCCTCTTTTGATAGTAATAGAGCATCGAGAATGCTGAGTTGTGAGGGTAGCTTCCTCAGATGCGCTAAGACATTGTAATCTACTCTATTCCTTTTTGGGGTTAACTCTTCCGCGACTCGGTCATCCAAGGAGATATCTTCAGAGACCTTCTCTTTCCCTTTGTCTTTCCTGTTCAAGGGTCCGAGGTTCTTTTTGGGTAATGTTCGATTGCGCAGCTGTATATTCTCGCAGGCCTTCGGTTCTTCTTCTTTTCCCGAAGTGGATTCTTTGAAGAGGGGGCCAAGTTCTAGTTCCTCATCAGAGTCGCTCCCAAATGTAGGCACTTGTGACCCGGCAGTGTTAACCATGTGACAATTGCCGGCAGTTCTTTCAAGTTCTTCAGTCGTATTTCTTTGCTCTCGGCGAATTTTACGTTTTTCCCGTTTAAAGCGTTGTCGATTAGCGACGTATCCTTGCCACCATCCATTGAAAGCCTTGCACTCTTGGGTAGGATGCGAGACCTTCTGATGATATAAGCAATAAGAGGGGTGCATTTCTACCGCACCAGTAATTTTTCCTTCAGAGGATGGTAGCTTCATGCCCATTGATATGGCCTTAGCAAACTTCTTTTTTATCTTGAATTGGCTTTTGTCAGCGGTGGATGCATCTTGCTCCAGCGGGATCGTCTCAGCTCTTTCATCAAGTCGCTGGCGCTTGGCCCTTTCGAATATAGCCGTCTCGCATTCTCGATCAGCTTTACTTTTCAATCGAGCTTCATTAAGAAACGCGCCAATCATCTCAACTGATAACCCTGGAGCTCTTGATTCGGCATTTGCCCCCAGCGTTTCAGTGCCAGAGGTCTCTTCATCATTTGTGACCGAATGAGAGATCATATGACAGCTCGCCACATACTCCTCGGATTCGTCCGATGAACTTTCTCCCTCATCTTCCTTTTGAAAGACGTGATCAAGGAAATCTTGGAGCGTAATGGGAGTCCGCGCCTTTTGGTTATATTCATCCAGCGTGTCGATCTGCTTTTGTAGGTCCGTGCGCTTGTCGCCAGGCTTCACGGGCTTCTTAGATTTCTTCTTCTTCTTTTTCGAAGATTTTGACGGCCGGCTATGAACGCTTGAACTACCACCATCGGTCTTCGGAGTCGGTCGTGGCTTCAACATCCCCTCAATAACCTGCGGTTCCAAGGGGTTCTTCCACTTGACCGCTGGACAGGTCTGAAGATCGTTTAGCATCCTCTTTGTCTTGGCTGACAATACGACCTCCCAAGGGGCTTCCTCAATGACGGAGCATGTTGCCCCCGGCGTGTTCGTCCCTTTAGAGGTGTGGGGCTGCGGGGGATTCACCTTCCATTTGTCAGATAGCGCAAATTTGCCCTGACGGTACTGGTTCTCAAGCCAATTCTTGAAAACGTAGCAATCCTCGATCGGGTGGCCTAGCACTCGATGGTAAGGGCAGTAATTGGGCTCGTTGACGTCGTTCGGTTGCAACGGACATTTTGGATCTGGCAGATTTATGAGTCTGTTGCGCAACGCCAGCTCGAATAGCCTCCTCGTTTTATCGTGAGGGAAGGAGTAAGGACGTCCCATCCTGTCCTCAAGGGGTACGTATGGGCGCGTATTGTTTGGACGAGCAACCGGCTTCGAGTCGCTCGGTTGTTGTTGGGCATTAGCGACAATGATCGCTTTTCCCTTTCCTTTGTCGTTTCGGGAGTCCGGCTTCGGGAGAGGGGGTTTATGGCCCATCTGATCCATCTGCGCTAGTTTGTCGATCAAAGCCTGGAAGGTAGTCGGCTTGAAGAATATCATGAACTGCGAGATGGTTGCCTGTGGATCAAGCGTTCCAACAAACATTCCCACCGCTGGAGCTTCTTCTATGCGCTGTTCGCACTTCGACCATAGATTTCGCCACCGTATAGCGTACTGAACCCATGTCTCGCCGGGTTTTACCCTGGCATTGATCAGTACCGTCATCGGGGTACGCTCACTGGCACTTGCAAAACGTTGGATGAAGAGCAGCTCCATCTCCGCAAAGGTTTTAATAGAGTCGTTGGGAAGCTCAGAATACCATTCAAACGCCGTGTCTGACAAGCTTCCAACAAACTGGCGAAGCAACAACTTGTCGTCGCCGCCGGTATTACCGCAAAGCGCCCTGAACTGGGCAACATGTTGATGGGGATTGCCGGTCCCTTTGTAAACATGAAACTTGGGAATCGTGTAACCCGGCGGGTACTTGATTTGGTCATACCAGCCTGGATACGGTCGCCCCGTTTTTACGACGTGGCCGGCTGCTTCGGCCGCGTGATGAACCTTTATTTGCTGGGCTATATATTCGTCCAGATCAGTCTTAGAGATTGTATCCTCTTTAGCCGTTGATAGAACGGGCTGAGGGTTTGATGTCTCTCCCCTATCATCCCCAAGGACAATCGGGGGTTCTTCAGTCGGGGGATCTTATTGTATCATCATCCCTATCATGTCCTGGAAGAGGAGGCCCATACGCTGTATATTGGCTGCTTGTTCAGCAGCCTCTTTGTCTCTCTTTTCCAGTACTCGGCGGAGGAACTCGGCGTCGGTCTCTTCCTCTTGGCGTTCATCTAAAGACGTCCCAGGATTCTCTTTTGGCTCCGTGAGTGCAGCCATTGTAGTCATCATCTCCTGGAGCTTTTGTTGCTGCTCCTGAGCCTTGGTCACTGATCGGGTATGTGGTCGGTGACCCGTAGAAGCACGACTTTCTTCCTTTCCAGAAGCCATATAAACCGTATGAACTGTTATGCCCCCTGACTTGGGGCGTTTAGGTTCACCGCTCTTAAACTTTGTCAGTGTCACAGGAGCTTTCTCTGGCCTTTTTCTTTTGTGGACCATTGAGGTTGAAGGAGCCGTTAAAGTGGGCATCCTAGCATTTGTTGCCCCCTGCTGTTTAATGGGGCGGTTTTTGTTCTTTTCCACCTTTGCCTTTTTCTGGCGACGAAAGTGGTCTGAGTCAATCACGGAGTCTTGAATCCTCCGCCAAACTTTATAAATTTTTGACGACAGCCGTTGAGAGGGCTGTTCCTGCTTTGTCTCCGGAGCTTTTTCCATAGGCGGAGGAGATCTTTTCAATGTAGCAATTGGAGAGTTCTTTCTCACCTTCCTCAGCAATTCAAAGCTGTTCCCAGTTGGAACAGCAGCGTTGACCTCCACCACTGGAGCAGGTGGGGTTAGCCCTGAGGGGGAGTTGCCCCCTGCTTTCCTTATTCGTTGCCAATGGCGACGTCGCGCACGACGAGCCGTTGGGACTGGCTCGGAAATCGAGATGGTTTCTTGTTGCCCCCTGTTTGAGTGTGAGGTAACTGCCGATGTCAGCCTATCGAAGACTGATGCCTTTTGACCAGCTGGGGGAGGAGTGGGAACCGTCAATCTTGTGAAGACCGACTCTCTGATGGGAGAAGCCGCTTTAACGACTTCCAAAGCAGCGGCCGTTGCCCTCTTTGGGACGGCCACTTTATAGTTCTGACCTAGCCTGGTGAAAACGGAGGCTGTCGGTTTAGCAGCGAGCGACCCGTTGACAGGGGTCGTGGTAGCAGTGAGCCGGTCGAACACCGACTTCTTGTTCGCTTCCGGTGCAGGTATTGGTGCAGAAAAGCTTGCAGGTGGGATCATAGTCCCGAAGAACAAACCGGTGGTGGCTTGGGTCACCTGGTCTACCGGCAGAGTAAGGAAGGAAGCCGCTTGGGGCCCATATGCTACACCTCCTGGTGAGGTGGAGCGTCCGTTGCAGCGGCATTTCGAGCAGTTGGTACAGCTAGAGGCCATTGAATCTTGAATTCTGCGCCAGGTAAAAGACCAAATCTTAGTAACTTGAAATCCGAAGACAACCATTTAATGAACCGCGATTGGTTCGCGAAGACGACACACGAAGTGTGAAGTGGAAAGAAAAAGAGGTCCCACCGGGCGTGCCAGAATCTGTTCCCCTCCGAACGGCGGCCTGGACATTAGGACGTCCGTGCCTGATGTTCGGGGCAGATGCTATTTGGTTTTATCCGTTTATCTCTCCGAAGATACCAAGTTGATTTATGGCACCGTGTATCGGAGGTTTAGACGGATGCGGCCGATGTAGCAGACTTCGTCAGATTCCCCCTCAGGATGAGGGGTTTTTGATTATAGGGACGCTCTTCCCTGCAGGCGCAAGCCCCTGCAGTTAATTACGCTACCGCCTCGCGGTAACAACTTTCTCCTTCTCCAGAATTTCACTTCGTGTCGCGTGTGTTCATTTTGTTTGTGGTTGCCCGTGGATTGTATACGGAGACTGAGTAATGCCGTCGCCCGTAGGACGTGGATTAGTCCAAATCCGTATTTACTTAGATTTGGGTTTGGTGTTTTCAGTTTAAAGATGCATTAGTCGCGTTGCGGCTAAGATCAACTTAAACTTTCGTCAAGGATACGTTAGTCCTGTTTTAGACTAAGATCAACTCAACGTAGTGATTAATTTAATGTATGGCCATCGGGACTCGTCACCTCTCTGACGTCGTTGAAGGATTACAACGACATGTATCAAAGGAGCTCGGAGATGTACCCTCGAACCAGATTTGATTGGGAGTTTTATAATCCATTTGAATATTTAAGGATACGTTAGCCGTGTTTGAGGCTAAGATCAACTTAAAAGTTTGTTAAGAATACGTTAGTCCAGTTTGAGACTAAGATCAACTTAACGGGACCGTTTAGATCCGATAAAAGAGCATTTGGGCTCTATTGTGCCAGTTTAGGGACGTGGTGGTCCGATATTAGTTTAGGGACGTTTCGGTCCGATGTTAGTTTAGGGACGTTTCGGTCCAATATTAGTTTAGGGACGTTTCGGTCCGATATTAGTTTAAGGACGTCTCGGTCCGATATTAGTTTAAAGACGTCTCGGTCCACGAGTTTAAGGACCCCGCAGTCCATAGCGATGTGTGGTCGTTGGGACCCGTCACCTCTTTGACGTCGTTGAGGAATTACAACGATGAATGTCAAAGGAGTTCGGAGATGTACCCTCGAACCGGTTGTGAGTTGATTCAGGAGAACCATTTTGCTCAATCAATTTGATTTAAGGACTTATGGCCACGATTGGGTTAAGTCCAATTTTTATTTATTTTGGGCTTTGCTCAAATAGAATATTAATTCAAATAGGGCTCTGCCCTTTTATTGCTTTGCAATTTGATTTGGGCCAGGCCCTTTATTAATTCAAATAGGGCTCTGCCCTTTTATTGCTTTGCAATTTGATTTGGGCCAGGCCCTTTAAAGAATGCATTGCATTTGTGCAGAGCATCAAGAATCTTTTAGATTCAAGAACAAAAGTGCAGAGCACTTTTGATCTAAATTTAGATCAAAGGAAAACAAGTTTCTCTCTTGTTTTTCCTTTTCTCAGAGAACCAAGGGTTCATAACAAGTGCAAGGCACTATTTTTATTTATTTATTTTTATTTTATTTATTTGTTCATTGAAGATTAATGATTTTTAGATCAATGATCTGTACTTCAGAGATTTTTCTCTTTTAAAAGGTTTTACCTTTTTTTTTGTTCTTCCAAAGTTCTTCAAGAATTCTTTCTGTTTTCTTTCTGATGTTTTTTTTTAAATGAAGTCTGGGGTCCTTTTTATAGTGCTCATAAATTAGTTGAATTTGTTAAAAAGATCTTTTCTGAGTGATTTGGGGAATTTTCCCTACCGTTGGATCTTTGATCCAAAGGCCCCTGTTTTACAGAAGAAATCTTCTTGTTTAAACAAGAACAGAAAAATATCTTTAAATCTTCACTCTGTTGTTGCGCAACTCACCAACGCGTGACACGTATCGCGCAGTGAAGCGCTTGCGCAACTGCGCAGACACGTGTCGCGCAGCGGTGCGCTTGCGCAGTTGTGTTTGCGCAACTGCGCAGACACGTGTCGCGCAGCCGTGCGCTTGCGCAGTTGAACGTTGCTTATGTTTTTTTAAAGAGCCTTGCTCTGATTGGACGTTCCGCCTTGGGCGTTGTGCTGCCGTGTCAACTTCTGACACATGGCGAGTTGCGCGCAGCGCACGGGAACTGAAGCGTTGCTTCAAAATTTGAATTTTCAAAATTTAAGCAGAGCCTTGCTCTGATTGGGGGAACATTCAACACCATCAATTGTTCTCATATCAATAAAATTAATCCTTCCTTTCACTATTGTCAACAACATCCTGAAATAATATTTTTCACCAGCGGCAGGATGTGCATAAGGTAATCTACCTATCTCTTTCCTTCTTTTTCGTTGCTTCCAACATAAGTTTTTTTTGTTCCAAACAAAGTGATTTGGAAAATCAACATAAGTATAGTTTCTTGCATGAGGAAATTTAAGATTCATGGTAAACCATTCAGTTAACATTGTTTTATTAGCTCGCTCAGACTCCATTATTTCTTGAACGCTTCCATCTTCTCTAAAAAAACCATTTGTTCACCAAAAAGATGATACTGCAACCGTTCAACGGCAGGATGATGTTTATTTATTTTAAATTCAAAAATCCTCTATGAAGCTTCAGATACTGCAATATATCTAGAATCTAAATATAATTTGACCTCGTCATATCTTTCGACCACATTTTGATGAATGATAGCTGTTGCAAAATCAGATCCTTTATTCCCATATTTAAATAAATATTTTATTGCTCATCTATAATTGCATATTTCAACATTAATATGTGATTGATATTTCAGTAGCAGATTTGCATTGTAAGGCACAACCCAACTGTTGTCAATATCCTTTCCATCTACCGTGTAGGATCTTGATTTGCATCTTCGGTAAATTGCATTTCCCTTTTCATCAATAATAGTATGGTCATTGAACATTTTAGGGAATTTTTTTGAGCATTTATTATTTTTCATGCAAACACATTTCTGATTATGTGTACCACATGGTCCATGAATCATATGGGTAACTACCAAATCATGAAGTAAATGTTCCATTTTAATGTCAGGAAGCTCAGCTCTAATTAAATTATCAATATCCTTTGCGAGTTTTATTTTTTTTTGAACTTTCCAATATAATAAGGATATGAGAATGTGGTAATCCTCGTTTTTGAAATTCTACCACAGATAGATCTACAAATGGAAAAATTAAACTTTTAAATAGAAACATATAACAATATACAAAACATATATCAACAAATAATGACAATAACCTACCAGAAATTACTCGTCCAAAATATTTATGTTTAATCAAATCATCAAGAAGCTGTATAAGTTTTAAGTGAAAAACTCTGGTAACAATATCAGGCCTATCAGATGCACTTTGACCACCAGCAATCAATAAAAAATCATTTATTTCTTTCCAATTAAGATTGCATGTAAAAGTAATGAATAAATCCGGAGGCCCGGCCCATGCACAAATTGCCATAGCATCTTGATAGTTTTGAATCATGTATCGTGGACCTCCAGTAAAGGATGAAGGCAAAATGATTTTTTTACCAATTGTGTGAGCATCATTATCACCATCGTCAACAGCATCCTGCAAGCCTTGATATATCTCACATCGTAAAGTTTTTTAATTATTATAAATCCATCCAAGACGATTCCCTTCAACAGACGCATACGCATCATTTATATATTGCTGTAATAATTTTCCACCTCTCAACAACGTTGTTCCTTCATGACAACGCTGTTGTAACCTAAATGCGTAGAATTCCTTCATTGAAACTTTATTCCTTTTTCTCTTCGTATTGTTACCTTCAATATAATTATGCCAACTATCTTCTCCATATGGGAATAATAAGGGATATTGCAATGGCATGTATGCTGGATGAATCTCACTAATTCTTTGATATCCTTTTTTTCGATCATTGACAATAACATCTCGAGTAGATGAAGGAAAAAATTCATCATCAATCATCAGAGCAGCTATTTCTGTTGAATTTGGTTTATTATATTGTTGACCCTTATGATTTCTATCCTCTAGAATGCGCAAACTAAACTCTTTATCCTTATTGTTCTCAAACCAATCACGTACGCATCGAAATTTCTTAACATATTTGTTGTATTTATCCAACATTTCCTTTAAACTTTTCACAGTTTCTGAATCATATTCCGTAGCATTACAATTATCTCCAATAGATGCAATTCGATTTTCAATTTCATGCTCGGTATCATATATATAAAGCTGTGCATATTTAGGTTGACTTCCGATAGCCGATAGCAATGAACCTATTCTATGATAGTCCCATGAATTCGAAATGTATATGGTCCCCTTCCTTTCAAAATTTGATAATCTATCTTTGCACCAATAGATGTAAAAGCAAACATAGAGTTGAACGAACGAATTTTTTTCCGAAATTGTTTAGCTTGTTCAGAAATATTTTGATACTTCAATAAAGAGTCCAGCATTTCAGGTGTCTTCTCAAGAAGAGGCAGAGAAACTCTTCCACTCTTGCAGCAAAGTGAATAATTTATTTTTTTCTTATCATTAGTTCTAACCCTTTCTTCTTTCTACACAATTGCATCACATGTAGAATATTTTTCAGTAGGAGGTCCCAAATAATGGAAACGACTACGCCAATCTGTTAAATAATTATCGTTAAAACTTTCTTATCATGTATCATTATAAGACACACATTAGAATTTAATCAGCAATAAGAAAATGTAATATATTATATTATTATATTTATGGAGGGTTTTATTTAAATAATCTCATATCTTTTAAAACATGTAAAATATTTGTAAATCAAAAAAATTAAAAAAATTTAAGATTTTTGAGTAATATGTTCTTTAAATATAGTTAATACCAAACATTTAAGTAAAATTAGATAAAACTTTGTGTTTTATAAGAATATATAATGAGGATGAAGCGTGCACTTACTATCATTATCGTTTTTTTGACTGCATGACAAATCTTAATGAATATCTTTATTAACTATACGGTGATCATTCAAAAAGCCCACTTCCGTAAAATGATACAAAACGGTATCATCATCCATCAAAGATGTGTTGCATTCAACATTGGTAGAAAAATTAGGAATTTGTTCTAATGGTTTTTTGAAGTGCGGGATACCAAAATCAAATGCCTCTCGTTTTCACTTGAAAGAAAATTCATCATTTTTAGTATTACCGTTGGATGACTGTTTTTTCTGATATCTTATTCTTTCACGTTCACGTTTACGTTGTTTTTGTGCTTTTGATAACGGTTTGCGAATGTGTTTTGATTTATTCGCATGCATAGCTAAATAAAAGACAAAAGATAATATCACAATAGAAACAATTATAGAGATCAACATAAATGATTAACTAATAACAATAAACATGTCATATCATTTATTAATAACTTAAATGGAAAACTGTACAGATAGCAATAGGAATTTAAATTTAGAGAACAAATAATTTACTTCTACATATAAGTATAAATAAATAAAAATCCTAAATATTGGATTTTTCGAATAATAGATTTTTTGTTACCTTAGTTTTTACTCCAATTTTGTTGTTGACCAAATCAAACGAATGCTTTCCTGCAAATGGAAAAAAATATCAATTCAAGTCAAGTATTGCATTAGTAATGACAACTTTTAAAAATATTCCTATCGGTTAAAAAAATACTAAATGAAGAATGAAAAATAATACGTTGAAAAAGAAAAGTTTAGTTATGGAAAAAAAAAGTTTAGTGCAAACCATCCTGATTCATGATCATATATGTTGAAGAAGAAAACAAAGAAAGACATAAAAATACTTACTAAAGATATGGTGCTTTGAAACGATCCAAGCCAAAGATTTAAGTTTCAAAAGTGTTGAAAAATCCAGAATTTGGTAAGAATGGGATCTCTCTCTTTCTATATTTTCTCTTTTTTCAATATTTTCCCTTTTTTTCTTCAAGTGAGAAAGAAGATGAAAAACGCTGGATTAAATAGGGGAAAGAGATGATGAGGCATGCCGTCAATAGGAGATGGAGACAAAAACAAATTCAATTCATTTTTATTTTTTTAAAATTCTGATAAAATATTTTGGTTTTATTATATGAATTTATTTTATTTACTATGTCTCATCACTACTAACGTTTTTATTTTTCTACCGTCTTTTTACATCTGGTAACGTGTCTCTCTTCTTCATTACATTAGCACTATTTTTCTACAGTCGATCGCGACTAATTTCTTTTTCTGTCAAATCATTTTCTGTCAAATCACGGTCAATATTAACGTCACTGTCGTTCTACAGCCCGTCATGACTGATGTCCTTTTTCTGTCAAATCACGGCCAATATTAATGTCACTGTTGATCTACAGCCCGTCATGACTGATGTCCTTTTTCTGTCAAATCATGAATAACGTTGACGTCACTGTTGTTCTGCAGTCCGTCATGACTGATGTCTCTTTCCTGTCAAATCATGAATAACGTTAACATTACTGTTGTTCTACGGTCCATCATGACTAATGTCATTTTTCTATCAAATCATTACCAATGTTCAGGTTACTATTTTTCTACAGTCCGTCATGACTATTGTCCTTTTTTTGTCGTCAACACTATTTTTCTACAGTCCATCATAACTAATGTACTTTTTCTGTCAAATCACGGTGTCAAATCATGAATAACGTTAACGTCACTGTTGTTCTGCAGTCCGTCATGACTACCGTCATTTTTCTATCAAATCATGAATAACGTTGACGTCACTGTTATTCTACAATCCATCATGACTAATGTACTTTTTCTATCAAATCATGTCAAATATCAACGTCACTATTTTTCTACAGTCCGTCATGACTATTGTCCTTTTTCTGTCATCGGCACTATTTTTCTACAGTCGATCGTGACTGATGTCATTTTTCTGTCAAATCATTACCAATGTTCAGATGACTATTTTTCTACAGTCCGTCATGACTATTGTCCTTTTTCTGTCATCAGCACTATTTTTCTACAGTCCATCATGACTGATGTACTTTTTCTGTCAAATCACGGTCAAAGTTAACGTCACTGTTGTTCTGCAGTCCTTCATGACTGATATCCTTTTTCTGTCAAATCACGGTCAAAGTTAATGTCACTGTTGTTCTGCAGTCCTTCATGACTGATGACCTTTTTATGTCAAATCACGGTCAATGTTAACGTCACTGTTATTCTGCAGTCCGTCAGGACTACTGTCTCTTTTCTGTCAAATCATGAATAACGTTAATATCACTGTTGTTCTACAGTCCGTCATGACTACTGTCGTTTTTCTGTCAAATCACTACCAATATTCAGGTCACTATTTTTCTATAGTCCGTCATTACTAATGTCCTTTTTCTGTTGTTACCTTTTTATGTCAAATCATTATCAATGTTAACGTCACTATTTTATACAGTCTATCATGACCAATGTTCTTTTTCTGTCAAATCAAGACTAATGTTAAGGTCACTATTTTCCTATCATTAACACTATTTTTCTTCCATCGTGACCAATGTCCTTTTTCTGTCCTGTTTGTACCTGATAACGTTTTTTTCTCATATACGTACTCAACTGGATGCACTTGTACGCGAGTCTTTGTCCTTTATCAATTTATGCGCTAGTATTATACCTCATTGATGCACGTCACGTTCAGTTCAACCCGAAAATTCCGAAGTTGGTTTTATGCCTTATTTTTAGCAGTTTTTCTAATTTTAGCGGTTCTTCTTTTATTAGAATATTAGTTGTGATTTACATTTTGCAATTATAAGAGGCAAAATTTAATTAAATAAAACCCTAGTTTGGTGAAATTGTCATTGTTATCTTTCTATTCTTTCAATTTCTCTTAAATCTGTTTAGAAGCGCTGCATCCCAAAGCAGAGCTGCACCACTTACCAATTAAAAAAGAGCATCATGACTAATATGTTCTGTTTAATAATACTTAATTATGATTGTTACGAATTATGATTATAACATGCATGTTTTCCAACCAAAGAAGTATCCGTTGAAACCAATTGGTAATATCATTATTCCTTTTTATTTGAGTTTTTCTATACCTGGACGCTGTCACCTTCTCAATTTTTTTGTCTTTTTCTGTCCTTTGTCAAAATTGATTGCAAAAATACGACCGAGTTAGAAAATTAAGTGATTTATACTATATATCCAAATATATCATATGATCATCATATTAAATATATTAAAGCATTGAAAATATTTGAGAACACAATCAGAACTTGTGAACATTGTTCATCCCTTCTTCGAAATTTACATGCCAAAATAACAGAAATAACAGAAGGTTGACCAACAAAGAAAAACTAAAATTAACATCCTAATCTATTTTACATGGGTTCTCATATCGACATAGCGGACATGAGTTATTGTTAAACAACCAAGGAACAATGCAATTCATATGGAATGCATGGTCACAACACAATTGCACTCCTTCGAACAAATCACCACTGCTATTCTTCTCAATTTCTTCAAAGCACACCGCACAAACAATATCGTCAACCCCGTCCTTCAACTCTTGTCTCTTTCGCTTACGTGATCTCTTAATTGTCGCAGTCCTATCAACGCTAGTATAAACATATATCTTGATATGAAATTTAGCATTTTCTACATCCACAGCTTCATGGAGGAATTTGTTGATCTCCGTTTCATAATACGTGCGATGCTGATCTTGGATGGGGCATTTACGATGCACCACCCAGCCGGCGAAGCTACGACAGTTCTCGGGCGAATGTAATTTAGAGGCTACATATTTGCGATACTTAAAAGATAGCATTTCGTCCAAAATACACTTTGTACCATCACGAGGGCCAACGGGAGAGGGAATGATCACTTGGGCGGAGTCTTCAATGTACCCGTGGGTCCAAACGGAAGGATCAACACCGTCGGCATCCGACGACGTGGGCGTCAGTTTTGCATGGAGTAGGAGAAACAACGGCGGTTTGTTATACTCTTTGACCATTGAGAGAAGCAATGGCTGTCCTGCATCAAGATTTTGTGCCATTAAGAGATGCAAAATATTTCTGGCTTACCCTTTTTTTACCCTTTCTCTTTTGTAGGGATCGAAAATGAAGTGTCTCGGTTTAAATAGAGTAGAGGTGGGGATAGGTGTCAATAAGAGATGGGACATGTGGCAATAGGCGGTGGACATAACTAATGTCCTTCTTTTGTTAAATCATGACCAATGCTAACGTCATTTTTTTTCTACAGTCTGTCATGACTAATGTCCTTTTTCTGTCAAACGATAGCCAATGCCAATGTCACTATTTTCTACAGTCCATCATTACCATTGTCCTTTTCTGTCAAATCATGCCTAATGTCTTTTTTCTGGCCGTCATGACTAATGTATTTTTCTGTCAAATTATGACTAATATTAACGTCACTATTTTGCGACCGCATGCACTTGCACATAGGCCTTTGTACCCTTTAAGTATATGCGCTGGTATTATGCCTTATTGACGCAGACTTAGCCTACTTGGAGTTGCTCGACCGATCCAAAACACGTCGGGTCTAGTTCAACCCGAGAATCCCAAACTGTCAAATCTTGTCTGATTCGCGCGTTCCACCAGCCAAATCGAAGATCTCGCAAAATCCATCATTTAAGGCCCCGAAATCACGGTCAATGATTTGCTCCGAACTTTGACTTTCGAATTAGGAGTGAAATTAGCACCCGAATCAGTTAAGATTTGACAGGAAGTATCGGGAATCAATTTGGGACGCAATCAAATAATTAGTTTTTCGTTCTAACAACTTTTTATTTTTAGCAGTTTTCTAATTTTAGCAGTTTTTCTTTTGATCTATTCCATCCGACTTGTCATTTCTGTCCTATTTCTATCTGATAACGTCCCTATTTTTCTACAGTCTTTTTAGATATGGTAACGTCTTTCTCTTTTTTCATGACTACTGTCTTTTTCGGTTTAATAATTCTTACTTATACTTGTTACGAATTATGATCATAAACCTATTGTTCCAATCAAAGAAGTACCCATTAAAACCAATTGGCAATCTCATTGTTTTTTTCATTTGAGTTTTTTCTACACTTGCATGCTGGCATCTTCTCAATTTTTTTCTCTTTTTCCGTCATTTGTCAAATTTAATTGCAAAAACATGACCGAGTTAGAAAATTAAATGATTTATACCATATATCCATAAAATGTATCATTTGATCATCGTATTAACCATATTAAACCAATTGAAAATATTGGAAAACACAATCAGAACTTGTTAACATTGTTCATTCTTCTTCGAATTTTACATGCCAAAATAACAGAAACAACAGACGATCGATCAATAAAGAAAAACTAACGGTGACATTTTAAGTTATTTAACGTGGCTTCTCACATCGACATAGTGAGCATGAGTTTTTCTTGAACAACCAAGAAATAATACACTTCATATGGAATGTATAATCACAATACAACTGCACTCGTTCGACTAAATCACCGTTGCTATCCATCTCAATTTCTTCAAAACACACAGCACAAATATTGCCATTCTCGTCCTTCAATCCTGAATGCAAAATAGGAAAAGAAGATCGGTAGAGTTTTAAAGGTATTTCTCTCTCCACTCTCTCAACTTTTTTCATTTTTGGTTTTTCTCTTTTGAGTAGAGAATGAGGATGAAGTGCTCCATCTTAAATAGAGCAGGAGGTGGGCACGGGTGCCAATAGGAGATGGGACATGTGGCAATAGGAAGCGGAAATACCAAAATTTATGAGGGAAAAATTGGCATTTTGAAAACGAGATGGGACAAGTGGCAGTAGAAAGTGGAAATACTAAAATTTATGAGGGCAAAATTAGCATTTTGAAAATTCTGCCACCTCTGGAAATACCAAAATTTGTGAGGGCAAAACTGGCATTTTGAAAAGGAGATAAGACAGGCGGCAGTAGAAAATGAAAATATTAAAATTTATGAGGGCAAAATTGGCATTTTGAAAATTCTGCCACCTCTCTACACCTTTACATTATGTATATATAGGATATATATTCTTGTCGATGTTTATCTCACGTATTGTATTAGTTTTTTTTACTGCGAATACTATTTCAATGTTTAATTGGTTGTTTGATCATTGGCATTATTCATTTACAATGAATTTTGTTATGAAATATGTAAATATTTGCTCTTAAGTCTATAGTATTTTGCTACAAATGGTCATGGATCCATGCCCTCTGTTAATGTTTGTCTCAAGGGACCAAAATGTTATAGATGAATGAGATAAATAGAGATAAACAAAGTTCAAACAAATCCATAAAGCAATCAAAGACGCAAATTTTACATTGAAAATCTAAATGGAGGGAAAATGCATGCAACAGCAGAGATCATTTCACTAATTTTTAATGAAGAGATTGCATGTTTTTCAGCCGGCGGCTCCTTGGCCTTCCCAAACCGCACTTAGGGTTAGTTACAGAAAGAATTCCCAAAATACCCGTCAACAAGAATGGAATCTATGGAAACATAAAATACAGTATGCACCATATAAAAAATTCGGGTTGGGACGGACTTGCTCCGTTTCGGAAAATCCCTGAACAGTTGGTGAATTGCGCTAGCTTGGGAATGATAACAAAGTTAGGATTTAAAACATCCCAAGATAAAGTATAAAGTATTTTGTTGCAACAGTTTGTGGGTGATCAAAACTGCATCTCGGTCCAAAACCGAGGCAGTTACAAATGGACTTATATAGTATTTGATTTTCACCCTGGTGAGCCTAATCTGTTATATGTGCCTCATATTCATCCCTATTGATTTTCCTATTTGATCTGGTGTTATCATGAAGCAAATTTGAAGTTACCTCCAGGACAGACGTCTGGTACATACGTCTGTTTAGACATCTGTGCAAACGCCTGCCTCGCTTTGTCAATTCTGGAGTTTCGGTAAATACCTTACAGGCGTCTGTACCACTGTAGCGGACGTCTGTAGATCTGGACAGAGAGTTGATGTTTCTCGATACTCTGACACACGTCTGCCCACATGAGACAGACGTTTGTCGTCGGGCCTGATACGAAATTTCCTTAGTTAGGAAATTAGTTTTCAGGGAATATCTATTGCATGCTATATATGATAGCTTATTTTAGACCTAGATTTGAGATGCCTTTTGTTAAATTGTGAAAACCCATCGGTGTTTGTGAAAGATTTAGGGTTTCATAGGAATTTGTGTTTTTTCCATCGATTTGTACTCCTCCGTATTTGGATTATTAATAAAGATTCGTCTTCGCCTATTTGTTTTGTAGTAAGTTCTCATATTTTCATCTTGCCTGTGATTTATTTCTTCTTCTCTTTATCTATTGTTTGTGCTTTATGATTGCCTTATACACGACAAATTGGGATCAGAGCTATTGTTGCGTTGTAGTGGGATTTTTGGTTGAACCATTAGGTCTTTGATTTTTGCGATCTAGGTCGTGAGTAACAACAACTATGTTATCTTCCCCACTTTTTTAGATCATGATTTTGAAGTTTAGGATTCGTTAGTACTTAAAGTATTTTGATCCTACAACATATCTCCAACAATCATGAAGTTCGATATCGAGAAGTTCGATGGAAATATAAGTTTCTGTTTGTGGCAAATCTGTATGATTGCCATTTTGACTCAAAACAATTTGAAGAAGGCGATTCATGGGAAGGAGAAAAAACCTTCTACCATGACAGAGGAAGTTTAGGAGGAGATGGATAAAAAAGCCCTCATGGCTATCCACTTATGTCTGACGAACGAAGTACTACAAGCAGTTTTGGTGGAGAAAACGGCGGCTGATTTATGAAGTAAATTGGAGGAGTTATATTTAAAGAAATCTCTCATGATTCGACTCCTGTTGAAGCAGCGTCTTTACACACTTCGCATGTCAGAAAGCTTTCCAATAAAATCTCACGTTGGTGAGTTTCATGCGATCGTTACAAATCTAGGTAAGATCGACATTAAAATTGATGATGAAGGTCAGGCTCTTCTCTTGCTGTGTCCATTGCCACCCTCATATAAGTACTTTCGTGACACCATGGTTTATGGACGAGATACAATCTCAATCAAGGATGTCAAGAAGAATTTGATCAATAAAGAAAAGATCGACAAGGAGTTGACTTCTACCAAAACGAGTGGTTCATCATGTGGCTGATTTGTTAGAGGGCGAGCAGAGAAGAGAGATCCGGAAGTAAATAAGAAGTCACGGTCAAAATCTAAGGCTAAAAACGTGACCTGTAATTATTGTAAGAAGAAGGGGTACTTCAATCTCGATTGCTTTAAGCTGTAGAACAGCCGATGCAGGATGAGAAATCCAAGAATGAGTTTTCGGCTGAAGCGAGTATGGCGGAAAGAGAAGGAGATCTTCTTGTGGTCCTTGACAACACACAGCGATCCAAGAATGAGTGGATCATGAATTCGGGTTGTTCTTGCCACATGTGTCTCAATAGGGATTTGTTCACCACGTACGAGTCCATTGATGGTGGAGTGGTTTTGATGGGCAACAATAGCTCCTGCTGCACTATTGGAAAAAGGACAATCCAAATCAAGATTTTCGATGGTGTTGTGAGGACATTAGCGAAAATCAGACACGTACCTGACTTGAAGAAGAATCCCGTCTCTTTAAGTGCACTCGACGACAAGGGTTACAAATTTTCAGCTAAGGGTAGAATTTTGAATGTAACCAAAAGTGCTCTCATTGTGATGAGTGGCCTGAAGAAAGGATCCTTGTATTCATTACAAGGTTCGATGACTTTCGGATTGGCGGCAATTTCATAATCCAAATCTATGACGAATTCGGAAAATATAAGATTGTGGCACATGAGACTCGGGCATAAGAGTGAGAGAGGATTGCCCGGGTTGTCGAAGCAGAGTCTACTTGGTGAAAAGAGTACGACGAAACTTGAGTTTTGTGAACATGCGTCTTTGGAAAGCAAAAGCACGTTAGTTTCAGTTCGGCGGTGCACAACACGAAAGGTACTCTAGAGTATATCCATTCGAATTTTTAGGGACCCTCTTCGATTGCTTCTAATGGAAGCGGTACCAAATATCTGTTTATCTTCATTGATAATTTTTCGAGAAAGGTTTGGGTCCACTTCTTGAAACACAAAAGTGATGTGTTTACTATATTCAAGCAATAGAAGACGTTGTTTGAGAAGCGGATCAAAAGACCGAGGACGGACAGCGTGTTAGAATTTTGCGGTGGAGATTTCAACAATTTCTGCAAAAACAAAGGGATAGTTCAGTATCATACCGTTGTCTACACACCACAGCAAAATAAAGTTGCGGAGCGAATGAACCAAACTCTTTTGGAGAAAGCGTGGTACATGTTGACCAACGCAGGGCTTGAAAGGAGTTTTGGACAGAAGCAGCATGTTATATTGTGAATCGGTCACCTCATACATCACTAGATTGTAAGACACCAGAGCAGACATAGTCGGAAAAACACACCGATTATTCAACACTTAAGATGTTTGGCTGCCCCGCTTATGCACGTTGCCGTGAAGGCAAATTGGATCCTCGAGAGAAGAAATGTATATTTCTCGGTTATACTACCGGCGTAAAAGGGTATAGGTTGTAGTGTTCGAATCCAAAATAGTCTAAATTTATGATTAGCAGAGATATGACATTTAATGAATCTGCTATATTGAAGCCGAACAATAAGGAATCTCCAATTGAAGACGATTCGAGAAGGATGAGCCGAGAGTTGATATTGAGGTCGGTAATAGCTCGGGTTCGCAGCAGATTCTCCTTCACCATCGTCTGAAGAAGCTCAAGATGAGCAGTCCCATAATGAGGAGTATTTGCTCGCTCGTGACCGACAGATAAGGAACATTAGACCGCCACAGAGATATATCTACGATGACCTGGTGACGTATGCGATGTCTGTTGCAAAGACAGTTGATAGTAGCGAACCAACAAGCTATAAAAAAAAGACATCTCATTCGATAAAGCAGCTCATTGGTTAGTCGTTATGAATGAAGAGATTGAATCTCTTCAAAAGAACCAAAGTTGGAAGCTCGTGAAGCCCGAAGAAGGAAAGAAGATTGTTGGCTGCAAGTGGATTTTCAAGAAGAAAGAAGGTGACCAAGGGCAGTTGATACGAGGTATAAGGCGTGGTTGGTAACTAAAAGCTATTCCCAGATATGGAGAGTTGACTTCACTAAGGTATTTTCTCTGGTTGTTAAACACACATCTATTCGTGTCTTGCTCGGTTTGGTAGATATGCAAGTTTTGAAGCTTAAACAGCTCGATGTAAAGACCGCTTTCTTGCATGATGATTTGGTGGAGAAAATCTATATGCAACAGTCCGAAGGTTTTGAAGTTGAAGGAAAAGAAGACCACGTTTGCTTGCTAGAGAAGTTTCTCTACGATTTAAAGTGGTCACCTAAACAGTGGTATAAAAAGTTCGACTTCTTTATGAAAGAAGTTGGGTTTACGAGAAGTGTGGGTGACAGTTGTTTCTATATGAAGAAACTTGCCGATGGTTCTTTCATATATTTGCTACTTTATGTCAATGATATGATGATAGCAGCAAGATATATATTTGATATTAAGATTTTGAAGAAACAGTTGAAAGGAAAGTTTGAGACCAAAGATTTAAGAGCAGCTAAGAAAATACTTGGTATAGAGATCAGGAGAGATCGCAAAGGATGAAATGTATACTTGTCTCAACAACGATATATTGAGAAAGTTTTAGAGCGTTTAGCATGGCAGATGCTAAATCTGTAAGTACTCCGTTGGCAGCTCATTTTAAACTTTTGGCTCGTTCATCGCCACAGACCGATGATGAGATTAGATATATGTCGAATGTTCCTTATGCGAGTGCGGTGGGTAGCGTTATGTATGCTATAGTTTGTACACGACTCGACATTTCACACGCCTTTAGTGTTGTTAGTCGATATATGGCATCTCCTGGCAAAATCCACTAACAAGTGGTGAAATGAATATTACGATACCTGCGAGGTACGTCTAACGTACGGTTGGTGTTTGGATGGAGCGATGACAGTTTGGTGGAATTCGGCGACTCCGACTATGTGGGTGATCTTGATAGATGCAGATCGATCACCGGTTATGTGTTCTCCTTGGGAGAATGTGTCATTAGTTGGCGTGCTTCTTTGCAGCCTACAGTAGCGTTTTCTACGATGGAGGCGGAGTATATAGCCATTTTTGCAGCCGTTAAGTAGGCGATCGGGTTGAAGAGGCTATTTTCGGAACTTAATATTTCAAAAGATACCATAATAGTCTACTGTAATAGCCAAAGCGTTATTCGTTTATCGAAATATCAGATGCATCATGATAGGACGAAGTATATTGACGTAAGGTACTGGTTTGTGCAAGAGATCTTGAGAAAAAAAAGATTGTAATGAAAAAGGTTGGCACGACGGATAAGGGGTAGATTGGTACAGAAGGTGTTAGAAGTGGCACAAGACTGCAAGATTTAAGACACCTAACCTGTATTCATTTGCTGTTGTACCGTGGCATAAACGGTTCCTTGTACAGTCCGTTCACCTTAGTCTCTGGTCTACTGAGACTCCTCTCGTATACAATGGCAACCTTCTGTACCAAACTACAAACAACAGCGTTAACACTAAATACAACATTATAATAATATAATACAACTTTAAAACTACACACTCTCTCTGTCTATTCTACTTCTCTCTTATCTTTGGGACTTACCGAGCGATTTGTTCGCTGACGACATTCCTTCTCTTTCTTCTTTGGAATGTTGTCAGGTGATTCAGACCTTTAGAAGATCGAGTCCACCAGCGAGGACTTGAATCAGCTAGACTACGACCAGAGCTTTAGATTCATTGTACACATTTCATTTCAGTACTTTCCTTTTCTGTTATGCCACTGTTTAGGCATTGCTTTCATTCAGATGTATTTACTTTTCCATGCATTATACAAAAGAATGTTAATAAATAAAGTTAATGTTCATTACATTTGTCTCTTGTGTACATTTACTTTTATATTGCTTAGATACACTTAGCGTGTTTACTTCAGAGTAAATACGCAGCGGCCAGTCGCGTCCCCTTCGCTGTACACCGGGAAGCGGGGCGTGACAGGTTTTGTTGGTGGCCCATGCAGGTCAGAGCTGTATAGAACCCTACCATGCAGTTCCATTCTATGTGAACAACCTAAGCAATATAACACAAGAACCAGCAACTGAAAACATTCCTTACAATACCTATTCCTTGAATCTTATCATTTCATATATTTTGAATCTGTCATAACCCAAATTTTCTTTCAAGGTTATGGATTTCCTGAACAACACCAGCACCAATTTCAACAACACATCTCCACCACTACCACTTACACTTGCCGTCCCTGCTCCGATCAACGAGTAAACGGTTCTGCTTGAGGCAATCCGTAGCCTCCTAGAAGGACAGCGGCAGCAGACTGCTCTTTTAATGAACCTTCCCGAGGCAGAAGCACCTGGGGTGAAGCAATTCAGGGCTTTGCACCTCAGACAGTTCTCAGGAAAAGAGAGCCCTCTAGAAGCTGAGGAATGGGCTTAGAGTATCGAAGACGATCCGGCAGCAGCACAAGTGCCAGAGATAGCTTGGACCCGTGTTGCGAAATTACAGCTCACGGACAATGCACGAGTTTGGTAGAAGGCGGAAAAAAGCCGTCTTGATCAACCCATCGAATGGAAGACTTTCCGCGACATGTTCGATGCAAAGTACTTCCCTGAGACTGCCAGGTTCGACATGGAACAGCAGTTCATCCATCTGCAACAAGGTTCAATGTGGACCAATTCAGTAGATGAATATGACGCTGAGTTCACTATACTCAGTCGGTAAGATATGTCTCAATAATTCGAATTTTCAATATATCACATACTACACAGCTAATACAATACTTTAACAGATTTGCGGTACACCTGATACCGACGGATGTGATCAGAGCCCGTCGATTTCAATAAGGTTTGGATTCGGAGATCCAGGCTGCACTGGCCACAGGAGATTTTCCGACTCATGAATCGGCTCTGAAAACTGTCCGCCGTTATGAGGCAGTGGTAAAGATGAGGGGCATATCTCAATTTACAGGAGTTAAGCGCCCTGCCAACCAGATGGCAGGAGGAGTCTCATCAAGGCCATCTTTTGTGCCAAGGAGACCGGGAGTACCGAACAACAGGCCTAGACCAGCCTTTTGTAACTATTGCAAGAGAGATGGGCATCTGATGAAAGACTGCCGACGTGCAAACCGCCTTTGCTTAGTCTGCGGCTTAGCTACTCACGATATTGTGTCTTGTCCTCATAGACAAAACTCATATGCTGCACCCAGGCCAGCAATCAATTACCCGCAACGCCCAGCCATTCAAGCACCTTCTCTGAGACTTGCGCTACCTGCTCCACCATCTATAGGACCACCGACTGCACCTCCTGCTCGTCAGTTCCATCAAGCTCAATGGAACGTTCCAAGGAATGCTCCTCAGGCCAAGAGGAATGTACCACGGCGACAGACTTTCATGATGACAGCGGAAGAAGCTGACGCCAATGGCCAAGTTATCACGGGTAACTCTTTCTTCTCAAGTTTTTCTTTCAGTCTTAACACCTACCTACATATTTTTCTTATACCTAAAACATATCCCACATACCTTAGGTACAATCTTAGTAGCCTCACTTCCTGCACTAGCAATCTTCGATACTGGAGCATCTCACTGCTTTATGTCGCAACAGTTCGTCCGAACTCATGCGATTCCAGTCACACCGCTTGTATCCAGATAGAATGTCAATTCAGGGAATAGCGTTCTAAAGGCAACAATGGGATACAGCTTGTGTCCAGTAGTCGTCTGCAGCAGAGAATTCTATGCCGACTTCAAGGTGCTGGACATACCGAACTTCGATGTGGTTCTAGGTATGGATTAGCTCGGAACATTTTATGCTACCATTAACTGTCGTCAAAGGAAGGTAGTATTCGAGATTCCAGACCATCCGGTTTTTTATTTCAAAAGTGGAGACCGTACCCTAGAGCCAAGTACTTACAAGGAGAAACCAAAGAAGGCAGTAATTGCGGCAACTTAAGCAGAGGAAGGATCAAAACCAGAAGTGGTTCGAGAGTTCGACGATGTGTTTCCTGACGGTATATCAGATTTGCCTCCCGATCGAGCTCTTGAATTCAGCATTGATTTAGTACCAGAAGCACAGCCGGTGATCAAAGCACCTTATCGTTTAAGTCCGGAAGGTTTGAAGGAAGGCCGAACTTAGTTGGATGAATTATTGGTGAAAGGATGGATTCGTCCCAGCACTTCAAGTTGGGAATCACCAGTACTGCTTATGAAGAAGAAGGAAGGTTCATACAGAATGTACATCGATTATAAAGCCTTGAACGAAGTAACGATAAAGAACAAGTATCCGCTACCACGTATCGACGATTTATTCAATCAGCTAAGTGGATCTTGTGTTTTCTCTAATCTAGATCTTCGTTCAGCTTATCATCAAGTGAAGGTCAAGGAAGCTGATATCCATAAAATGGCTTTCAGAACTCGCTATGGTCATTACGAATTTCTTGTGATGCCATTTGGAGTGACCAACACACCAGTAATATGTTGGGATTCCTTAGCACCCAACTGGGTTTTCACAGCAACTACCATACCAAATTTAAAAATTCTAAGGAGCTATCAATCCTAAGTTAGGATCAAGCTAGAGTAAATAGACAAAATAACATGTAATCTACCATTACACTAAGTGAATGAGGAATACAACCTTTGTAGACCGGTCCTTCACTTCTAAAGCTCCGTGTAGTAGTCCTTTCACTGCAAGTATTAATCTCCCGAACTCTAGTATAAGTTCTTCTGGAGAAATGAACAAGCTTGCTCGAAGTCTTCGAGGCCGAAGATGATCTACGTCGAGGAGACTCAAGCTCATGCTACCTCTTCACTAATTGTGAAATTAGTGAAGCAAACACCCTAAACTAAATGGCAAGTAGTAGAGGATGATGAAGTAAGAAGTGGGCTCTCTTTAGATTTATTTTTCTCACAATATTTTCTCACCTTGAGAAAAGCTAGTGAGCTTTTCTCATGAGGAAGAAGAAGCTCAAGTGAAGAGATGAGAGAATCAACTAAATGAGGTGAGAATGTGAACCATGGGTAAGTTAGTGTCATACACTAATCCATGAAAGGAATAAATCATGGCTAGTTAATAATGGTTAGGTTAATAAATATCTATAAGTAAAACAAACTTAGTGGACTTGGTCAATGGTTCCACAAGCTTCTACAAGCTTCAACCATGTGACTTAATCCCACTAATTTTTATTAACTTAGATATATATAAACCCAACACATTATTAAGCATGGTGCAAGTCTCATACATCCATGTCACATGTGGCATCTAGCATGACACAAAAGTTGTACATTAATATATATCACATATACACTAATGCACACAAGTGAGAAAAGAAATCATAAGTGAGCTAACATTAGTTAATGTAATCTAGTATATCTAATATACAATTATACATTAAATTATTAAATCAACACTTGATTTAATAATCCGGCTATATCACATATAACCGACTAATATCAAATGCAACAACTTATTGAATCAACACTTGATCCGATAATCCGTCTATATCTCATATAACCGACCGATGTCACAAATCGTGAGAATAGAATGCAGTATCACATACGCGCATTATTCTCGGTCCCGTACATATCTCATATGTGCTCTTACTCCGTTTCGTATGAACCTGGAAACCTCTGTGTAGGACTCTAAAGACTCGTCAATACGCCGGCAGTAGGTGATGATCATATCAAACACCCACAAGCCGCAAGCGGTCTGCTAAACGTAACGGCCACCAGGGTATTGAGCGATCAGAAGACCAACAAGCAAGCCTGCTCATACTCCTGCGAATCCAATCAGTAACACTATCGTACAGTCCGGTCTCTTCATCTGATATGTCGCATATCTCGTCTAGGGTGGTAAACGTCAGACCCCAGTAACTTGATAAGTCGTGCCGATATGAGGCTCATAACGGGTCGAGAAACTACTGGTAACACTTACCAGTAAATCACTGAATCAACCCTAGCCAGAGACTTCCTGTTATAGCTAATCGAGCACAGCGCAACATTAACCCCCAATACCGGGAGAGACGAATCCCCTCCTATCGCTCATTGTCTCCATGTGACTCGGGACTGTACTCAAAAACCACCGTTTTGCACATTCCCATGAACGTGGTAAAGTGGAAATCAAAGCACTGTGGGAATCACACGAGACTCTATGACGATCTCGGGTCGACAGACTAACCTGTACCAGTGTCACCAGAGAACTGCCATCTGACGTAAGGTATAATACCATCTGAGAGTTCTCGGCGAGTCCGTCCAGTGTACCCAGTCTCCACTGAGCACCCGTATATCATCTCTGATGTCAAACACCAATGGATATGGGATCATCCATCGCCTATCTACATGGGTCGAGAAGGTACACGCTAGTCTACTCTGGTATATTGATGCCCCGTCTCGATACATCCACGACTAGGGACATTAAATGATGTACTTACCGACTACCTTTGTCTTACTAGTATGATCTGCATCACAATTTAGGTAGTCAAGTACACATCCTAAGGGCTTTACCAACATGTAACAGAGAGACAATCAGTGTACATGTTAAGATAAAGAGTAACCAGATAGCATACTATCATGTCGAGCAAGAAAGTCCTCCCTATATATGTCCAAGCATCCACTAAAATATACATCTCATGTACAGTAATGGCCTCTAGGGCATACATATAACTAACAATCTCCCACTTCCACTAGGGCCATCATATAGCAGCGGTTGTAGTATCTCATACTCAATCATCCCATAATAGTCTCCCTCTGGGAAAAGGCCTTTTATGAGTGGATCCGCCGTGTTGTCCTCTGAGTTTACTCTCCTAACCTTGATCTCCCTGGAGATCAACCATCTCCATGATCAGGTGATACTGCCTTAGAATATGTTTGGGTCACTGATGGGATGGGGGTTCCTAGGCCTAAGCCACAACTCCATTGTCACACAATGGTAGGAACGAAGCTCATCTCATGAACTAATATACACCCAGACTTCCTCTTTGGTAGCATCTTAGGTAGCGATGTATCCAGCCTTTATCGTCTAGTTTGCCACGGTATCTAGTTTGGAACTCTTCCAACATACCGTCCTTCCACTGAGAATAAAGACAATACCTGTGACTGACATTCAGTTGACCTTACCACCCTGGAAGCTATCCAGTGATTCTCCCCAGGATCGATTGATACCATCTCACTACACCTAGTGAGAATCCTAACATCCACTTAAATCTATCTCATAGATCCAAAACCCAGGATTTAGGAGGTATCACCTTGATCCTATATGGAGAATCCTTATGATAAGAGGGAATTGACCGAGCGTAACATAGGAAACTCCTTTCCTATCAAGAGTATGTTATCCACGTACAATACGAGGAAGACCACCTTACTCTCTACTACCTTTTTGTTTATACAAGGTTCAATTACCATTTTGATAGAGTCAAACTCTTTGACTACCACATCAAAACAGATGTTCCAACTCCGCGATGCCTGCTTTAACCCGTAAAGCAACTTGCACACGTTTCCGCTGCTCCCACAATCTACGAAGCCCTCTGGCTGTATACTTATAGAAGCTCTCTTCTAAATCAATATTTAGAAAAGCAGCCATGACACCCAACCACCAGATATCGTAGTCATGATATATAGTAATGGCAAGTAGGATCCGGATGGACTTAAGCATAGGCACTGGAGAAAAGGTTTCATCATAATCCACACCTGGTCAATGACGAGTTCTTTTTACAACAAGTCTAGCTTTGAAAGTCTCAACTTTTCCATCTACACCAAGTAATCTTCTCAAGATATACTTGCTCTTGATGGGAATTTAACCCTTCAGATAAAGCAACCAAAGTCCATACTTTGTTGGTGTATATGGATTCCATCTCAGATCGCTTAGCATCTAGCCATTCTTACAGAGTCCTCGCTCTTGATGGTCTACTCGAAACTAGTTGGGTCATCATCTCATGATGCAATCCTCGCTTCCACTGTCATAGAGAAAACCGAAGTATCTCTCAGGCGGATGAGGAACCTTACCAGATCGGCGGAGAGGCTGAGGTTCGTCGGGAACTATTGAATCCTCTGGTTCTACCAAATTATCAGCTGTAGTTTGTATAGCTAGAACTCCTTCCAGTTCTACCTCATGGCCATAAATTTCTTCACAAGAAATTCCTTTTCTAAAAAGGTGGCATACCGAGAAATAAAACACCTTTTGTTCCTCGGTGCGGTAGAAGATATTCCCTTGCAAATGCTTGGGATATCCAACAAACTTCCACAGAATTGACCTTGCCTCGAGCTTGTCCGGATTTTGCTTTTAGACATAGGCCGGACAACCCCAAATCTTAACTTACTTAAGACATGGGCTCTTCCCATACCATATCTCATATGGAGTGGTAGGCATCTAATTTGGTTGGAACCTAATATAATAGGTATGCAGCTTCTCAAGTGCATATCCCCAAAAGGAAATAGGCAACTCAGTAGTACCCATCACAGAGCGCACCATATCTAATAGGGTGCGATTGCTCCGCCCCGATACACCGACGTGTTGTGGGGTATACGGATGAGTAATGCTGAGAGAGAATCTCATTCTCCTTTAGAATAGTTCAGGAATTCCGTGCTCAAGTATTCTCCTCCCTGATCACATCAAAGGACATAATACTTATACCCGTTTTGGTTCTTTACTTCTAACTTATATTTTTTGAATTTCTCAAAAGCTTCAGACTTGTGTTTCAACAAGAACACATGTGCGAATCTTGAAAGATCATCAGTGAATGTAATGAAGTATAAAGAACCAGTCCTGGCATGTGTAGACAAGGGACCTACATACATCATCATGTATCAATCCCAAGAGTTCACTAACTCTTTCTCTGTTTCCAATAAACGGAGCTATGGACATCTTATCTTTGTGACATGACTGGCAAGTTTCATAAGATGTAAATTCAAACTGATTTAAATATGCATCTTAATGCAACTTAGCTAGTCGGGTCGCATTGATATGACCTAGTCTACAATGCCTCAAGAAGGATTCATTCATTTCTGAACTCTTCATCTTGTGTGTGTTCTGTACGTTGAGAACTGTGGTTTTATATAGAACATATATGCTTTTAGATGACGTGCCTGATCCGATCAATTCTTGATATAGGAAATGTTCAAAACATTATCCAACAATACAAAATTATATCATTCTTTAGTAAATAAAGAGACTGATATAATGTTGTATATCGGGTTCGGTATCTAATAACATTCGTTCAGAATCAATGTATTATTATTTGGTAATACAAAGTGATAACTGCCAACAACTTGGCTGCAACAATTGCACCGTTTCCAACTCTTGAAACTTTATCACCCGTTCTCAGTTCTCTACCTATCTGTAGCCTATGTAACAGATTACATATGTGGGATCCTGATCCGGTATCTCATACCCAGAACGTAGAGGATACTGAGAAACAGTTCTTTATAACGAACACACCCGAAGAAGATGCATCAGCATGCACTTTCTTCATTTGGGCGGCACGGGAATCCTGGGAATCCCCTATTTCCTGCTCGGTCTTTTAACAATTATAAGTTGGAGCGGGACCAACGTTCCCTAGCACAGTATAATAAGCGGGGTCGGTCAATACATCCATATTATTATCTTGATTAAGACGTGACATGGTCGCTACCAGAAGAGAGAGAGAGAAGAAAACACCCAGCGTACGCTCTTGCGACATCAGATTGGTTATTATTTTATCTAATCAGGATGGCTCCCACTATTTTTGTCAAATCTTCCTTCAAACCCTAAAAAAAGACTAGCCGGGATTAATTACACCCTACAATTTCGCCAATCTTTCAGCCAGGCCAGTGCCGGTACTTTGAAGGAGGTTCCCCGTGCTTTCGCACGGACCTAATTAAAATAAACCTCGTTTTCCTAGGGAAGTAACCCCGTTGACACCTTTCTAGACACCTACGTGATCGGCTAATTGTAATGTGCAAAACTCTCCCTGGAGTAACTCTTACTCGCAGAGGGTATCAGGATCCAACTATCTCAAAGAAGGTATGCAATCTCATTGCAAATTTCAACACTTGAAATTCCCGATAATATTTTGCTCCTAGCAAACTATGACCTTGACGCAGGCCAACAAACCATAGTCTACTAGTCAAGTTCAACCCGTACATTTCATGATTGAATTAATCCCACCCGCACGACCCTTAACGCAAGCCAACAAAGTTGCACGACTACCCTAACTCAATCGCATCATATGCTTTAACAGATAAGCATAAATAGCTACCGCACACCACGCCTTGACGCAGGCCAACAAACGTAGCACGAATACTATGAAGTACTTATTTGAAAAGATGGAGGGCTACGACAGGTTTTAAAAAAATCCATTTGCGTAATAAACTTGATATCGTTATAGAATCGAGTGATTTTGAAAAGGAGTGTTTTTTAGGCTTTTACTAGTTTTGCTAAAGAGGTCACTCCCGGTGAAGGGATCTCGGCTCTTTCCTTATCGAATAAGGTGCAGGATATTTCACAAATACCACTATGCAAAGCAAAAACTATAAAAGCAATCAGAAGACAATCCGAGTTTGTAGCATCTGCTGGTTTCGCTAAAGAGCTCACTCCCGGTGAAGGGATCTTAGCTCTTTCCTTATCGAATAAGGTGTTGGATATTCTACAAGGAATACCGCTATGCAAAGCAAGAACTAGAGCTACCAATTTTTAAAACAAGTTTCTACAACATCTTTAGGTTTATTTTCTTTCATTAATCTCATTAATGAATGTCCCATCATTTTAAGTTATCTAAGCATCACAGATAAATACAACGTACGCTTATGCCATCCGCATTCGCCTCGATGTCTCGTCATGCACCGTTAGGTTAGGTAACTAACGGCAGAGCACGGCAGGGCTAGCGCGGGTGTAAAACATAAGCAACGTCTATATAATATATAATATATCCTATATACAGTATCTATCTCAACATATCAAATGATCACATCACAGATGTCGCAGCAGAAAACAACATATGAAATATTAGATATACTAGGATTTCCGGGTTTTATATTAAGCCTGTATAAAACATGGATTCCACGGTTGTGATGAATAGCCAAACCCATATCCTTAGACCCCTACGAGAGCGGCAAGCGACCTTACCAATTCTAGAGTTAGGTGACCCGGACTCGACTCCTCGAGTTGGTCTCCCACTGAACTCTAGAACCCGGTTACTTGTGTTCCCCTCCTTGGGTCTATCCTAATGCGGAAAAGTAAATAATATACATCAACGGTGACATCTTCCTCAATCCGGAAGTTCCCCAATAAAAGAATATTACATACAAGTTTTTACATGAATGAAAATGAAAAACTCTTATCTCACATAAAACCCCCGGCTATTCAAACACGACGATCCAATATAACGTATCCCAGCAACATATAACATCACAGGTCATCAACGTAAGTAAATATGCGTATCCCAATTGTCTTTGACATATAGCAACGAAACCGGTGATACACCACATATTACACTTACGGTCGCAGAAAAGAAAGTGAAAAACTAAAACAATTGGAATCCGCACTGCCGTTAGATATCATAAACCTGGAATATCACATATTCTGGATTTCATGCCTAACAATGCAAATTTTACATTTAGGTCTCAACCATGAAAACACTTTTCAAAGGAAGTCGGGTAATTCAACAAGATTCCCGATTCCGTCTGAGACCGAAATGTTAAACTTGCACGCAACTAGATAGATTCCAATTATTGTATCCCATCACCTGATATCCGAACGACGTTAAATTTTTCGATCGATTCATCAAAGTCCCACAATTTCCCGACAGCTCAACACTTAAGCACAGTTTAAATAATACCCGGAACATGCTACGGTACCTATGGACCAACCGTAAAAGGCAAACCCAAGCCTCATTAATGGCACCACAGAACTGCCACAAACCCTAAGATTCAAAGCGGTCCCATGGTCATTATGTCGAGTTAGGGTTTCATTCTTCTAGAGCGTCTACAGAATTACTTGCATGTTTTTCTGAATACGTTAAACTTGGAAAATTGGGTTTTTGACATTCGATCGAACTTTTTAACTTCACCTAGATAACTTGTGAAACCCCAAATACAATGTTAGACTACGAATACGAAACACTCCGAATTGTTTATAGTGTAAGATTACATCGCTTGCAAAATTAGCAAAAACAAACAACGCCAGAAATACCAAAACCCATTCACTGGAACACTGAAAAAATTTGAGATAGGGTGCTCGGATTTGGGCCGAGATGGGGAGGTGTGGCCGGCCATATTTTGTTAGAAATGCCTCAAATTTCTCCAGTGTTCATGTTATATCACATACAACATTCTGTACTTGTTTAAAAAAATTTTAGAGCTCAATAAAAAATCGACAGAAACCGTATTTGGTGTTTCAAGTTTCGGAGCAGTTTCGTAATCTAACAAACACCGTCTAATACTCTAGCCCAGCTCTGATACCACTGTTGGGACTCCATAGCACCCTACTGGGTTTTCACAGCAACTACCATACCAAATTTAAAAATTCTAAGGTGCTAATCAATCCTAAGTTAGGATCAAGCTAGAGTAAATAGACAAAATAACTTGTAATCTACCATTACACTAAGTGAATGAGGAATACAACCTTTGTAGACCGGTCCTTCACTTCTAAAACTCCGTGTAGTAGTCCCTTTGCTGCAAGTATTAATCTCCCGAACTCTATTATGGGTTCTACTGGAGAAATGAACAAGCTTGCTCGAAATATTCGAGGCCGAAGATGATCTACGTCGAGGAGACTCAAGCTCATGCTAGCTCTTCACTAATTGTGAAATTAGTGAAGCAAACACCCTAAACTAAATGGCAAGTAGTAGAGGATGATGAAGTAGGAAGTGGGCTCTCTTTAGATTTATTTTTCTCACAATATTTTCTCACCTCTCATGAGGAAAAAGAAGCTCGAGTGAAGAGATGAGAGAATCAACTAAATGAGGTGAGAATGTGAACCATGGGTGAGTTAGTGTCATACACTAATCCATGTAGAGAATAAACCATGGCTAGTTAATAATGGTTAGGTTAATAAATATCTACAAGTAAAACAAACTTAATGGACTTGGTCAATGGTTCCACAAGCTTCTACAAGCTTCAACCATGTGACTTAATCCCAGTAATTTTTATTAACTTAGATAAATATAAACCCAACACATTATTAAGCATGGTGCAAGTCTCATACACCCAAGTCACATGTGGCATCTAGCATGACACAAAAGTTGTACATTAATATATATCACATATACACTGATGCACACAAGTGAGAAAAGAAATCATAAGTGAGCTAACATTAGTTAATGTAATCTAGTATATCTAATATACAATTATACATTAAATTATTAAATCAACACTTGATTTAATAATCCGGCTATATCACATATAACTGACTAATATCAAATGCAACAACTTATCGAATCAACACTTGATCCGATAATCCGGCTATATCTCATATAACCGACCGATGTCAAAAATCGCGAGAATAGAATGCGGTATCACATACGCACATTAATCTCGGTCCCGCACATATCTCATATGTGCTCCTACTCCATTTCGCATGAACCTGAAAACCTCTGTGTAGGACTCTAAAGACTCGTCAATACGCCGGCAGTAGCTGATGATCATATCAAACACTCACAAGCCGCATGCGGTCTGCTAAACGTAACGGCCACCAGGGTATTGAGCGATCAGAAGATCAACAAGTAAGCCTGCTCATACTCCTGCGAATCCAATCAGTAACACTATCGTACAGTCCGGTCTCTTCATCTGATATGTCGGATATCTCGTCTAGGGGTGGTAAACGTCAGACCCCAGTAACTTGATAAGTCATGCCGATATGAGGCTCATAACGGGTCGAGAAACTACTGGTAACACTTACCAGTAAATCTCTGAATCAGCCCTAGCCAGGGACTTCCTGTTATAGTCAATCGAGCACAGCGTAACATCAACCCCCAATACCGGGAGAGACGAATCCCCTCCTATCGCTCATAGCCTCCATGTGACTCGGGACTGTACCAAAAAACCACCGTTTTGCACGTTCTCATGAACGTGGTAAGGTGGAAATCAAAGCACGGTGGGAATCACACGAGACTCTATGACGATCTCGGGTCGACAGACTAACCTGTACCAGTGTCACCAGAGAACTGCCATCTGGCGTGAGGTATAATACCATCTGGGAGTTCTCGGCGAGTCTGTCCAGTGTACCCAGTCTCCACTGAGCACCCGTATATCATCTCTGATGTCAAACACCAATGGATATGGGATCATCCATCACCCATCTACATGGGTCGAGAAGGTACACGCTAGTCTACTCTGGTATATTGATGCCCCGTCTCGATACACCCACGACTAGGGACATTAAAGGATGTACTTACCGATTACCTTTGTCCCACTAGTATGATCTGCATCATAATTTAGGTAGTCAAGTACACATCCTAAGGGCTTTACCAACATGTAACAGAGAGACAATCAGTGTACTTGTTAAGATAAAGAGTAACCAGATAGTATACTATCATGTCGAGTAAGAAAGTCCTTCCTATATATGTCCAAGCATCCACTACAATATACATCTCATGTACAGTAATGGCCTCTAGGGCATACATATAACTAACAATCTCCCACTTGCACTAGGGCCATCATATAGCAGCGGTTGTAGTATCTCATACTCAACCATCCCATAATAGTCTCTCTCTGGGAAAAGGCCTTTTGTGAGTGGATCCGCCGTGTTTTCCTCTGAGTCTACTCTCCTAACCTTGATCTCCCTGGAAATCAACCATCTCCATGATTAGGTGATACTGCATTAGAATATGTCTGGGTCACTGATGGGATGGGGGTTCCTAGGCCTAAGCCACAACTCCATTGTCACACAATGGTAGGAACGAAGTTCGTCTCATGAACTAATATACACTCAGACTTTCTCTTTGGTAGAATCTTAGGTAGCGATGTATCTAGCCTTTATCATCTAGTTTGCCACGGTATCTAGTTTCGAACTCTTCCACATACCGTCCCTCTACTGAGGGTAAAGACAATGTCTGTGACTGACATTCAGTCGACCTTACCACCCTGGAAGCTATCCAGTGATTCTCCCTGTTCCCTGATAAAAATCAGGAAATACCTCAATGAGGTATCACGTGCTCACACGTGACCAAGGATCACGTGTTGACACATGATAGTTCTCTATGATCTCCACTTTATAGAATTAAATTTTAATCAAACAAAAGGGTAAACAAAACTGCTAAAGAAAGACCCCAACGGGGCATCACGTGCTCACACGTGACCAAGGGTCACGTGCTGACACGTGATGGTCCTTCAGCCCAGTTAAAAGACGGAATTAAATTCTGAATGAGGGAGGGTCACGTTCCAACACGTGATAGGCTTTGAAAGCCTTATAAGTTGATAGAATTAAATTCTAATTAAGGAAAATCAAAGACCCTAACTGAGAAAATATTTCTTTAAATCTTTCCAAACAAAAAAGATGGTGCTCTGTAAAATAGAGCACCGTTGGATTAAAAATCCAATGGTGATTAAAAATAACCAATTTATGGAAAGATTTTATACAAGGAAAGATTTCCCTGAAATTCACCAAGAATAACAAACAGAAAATCTTTTGGATTAAAAATCCAGTGGTGAATAAAATTCACCGAGTGATCTAAAAGACTGTGTTAGTTATAAAAACAAACAAAATCTTTCAATGAAAAATTGACTAAACAAATTGATTCTTTTCCTTCTCCTATAAATAGGAGCCAAGGAGAGGAGAAACAGATAGAATTTTGGGATCTTGAAATAGCAGAGAGAAAAGAAAGGAGAATTTAATTCTCAAGAAAAGAAACCCTAGGTAAGAAAGGGGAAAAGGATAAAAGCTTCAAAGAGAATTTAATTCTCAATCTAAGAGTTTAACTCTTCTGCAAAAGAACTTAGTTCTTCCTTTGGTTGAAGGTCTGCAGAAGCAAATCTCCCCACAGGTTGAGAATTTAATTCTCATCGGGGAGATTCTGCCATGCAGATCCAAAACTTAGAGGGAGAATTGAGTTTAGAGAATTTAATTCTCCAAATTCACAGAAATTTAATTCCTCCAAGATAAAACCAGGGTTTAACCCTATATGAGAATTCAATTCTCCCAAATTTATAGGAACTTAATTCCTTCAAGATAGACAAAACTAGGGTTTAACCCTACTTGAGAATTTAATTCTCTCAAATTCACAGGAATTTAATTCCTCCTAAATGAAATTAGGGAATCACCCTACATAAGAATTTAATTCTTCCACATGCATAGGAATTTAATTCCTCTAAAACATAATTAGGGTTTAACCCTACAAAGAATTTAATTCTTAAAATAAAGACACTTGAAAAATCTCCATGCACGTAAAGAACATTGGTCACGTGATGACACGTGGCCCCAATCCGCAGTGATCAGAAAGAAAGAATAAAGCTAGGTCACGCGCCCCCACGTGACCCCTAAACAGATCCCCCAAAAATGAGAAGGAAAAAGTTTTGAGGTAATGCCTCACGTGCCCCCACGTGACCCTCATAATATAGGGAACAAAAGCAAATGCAGTATTGGTTTTGGGCGCTCTCACGTGTTACCACGTGACCCCTAATAAATGCTTTAATAATCAATGCACAAATATCCATTACGTGTCAACACGTGATGGCCAGAAGATTAAAAATGTTTAAACACTTATTTGCAGAACAAAGTAAAGGAGATCTGGCCCCACCTTTGGGTGCCCTCACGTGTCCCCACGTGACTCATTCCTCTCTAGTGTTTAATACTAATTTGAGCATTTTATTTCCAGTGTTTAACACCGTTGTCCTTTAGTGTTTAACACTATTTTTAAGCCAATCTTAGCCAAATGGGCTAAGTTTCCAGAGGCAAAAACCTCTCCTTTAACTAAACCTCAAAGTTGAGTAAAACTCATAGCCACAATGTTTAATACTCAGTCAAAGAAAAAAATGTTATCAGAGCCCTCAAACTCTTGTTTAGCATTGCTAAATGATGGTGGGCTGACCCAGACAAATGTCTAATGGTCCAATAAAGGGACAATATTTCAAACTTAATTGGACTTAGCCCAAGTTGGCCATAAGTCCTCAATTCAGATTTAATTGAGCCAATGTGCTCATAATCTAATTAATTGATCTTAGTTCCAAATCGGACTACAGATCCCCAATCGACTTTGGTTCAAGGGTACATCTCTTGACTCCTTTGATATTTGTCGTTGTAATCCTTCAACGTCTTCAGAGAGGTGACGGGTCCCGACAACCACACATTTCATGGGCTATGATGTCCTTGAACTTGACTGTGAGGTCTTTAAACTCATGGACTATGATGTCCTTAACCTCGACCGTGATGTCTTTAAACTAACATTGGACTGTGGGGTCCTTAAACTCATGGACTATGATGTCCTTAACCTCGACCGTGATGTCTTTAAACTAACAGTGGACCGAGATGTCCTTAAACTAACATTGGACCGTAATGTCCTTAAACTAATCGACTGCAATATCCCTAAACTAGACAATAGAGTCCAATTGCTCTTTTGTTGGATCTAAACGATCCCGTTAAGTCGATCTTAGTCTAAAATGAGACTAACGTATCCTTAACAAACGTTTAAGTTGATCTTAATCTCAAATGAGGCTAATGTATCCTTAAACCTAACCCCCAAACCCAAATCTAAGAAGATACGGATTTGGACTAGTCCACGCCCTACGGGCGACAACATAACTTAGTCTCCGTATACAATCCACGGGCAACCACAAACAAAACAAACACCCACGACACGAAGTGACCTTCTGGAGAAGGAGAAAGTTTTTACCGCGATATGGTAGCGTAATTAACTACAGGGGCTTGTGCCTGCAGGGAAGAGCTTCTCCACAATCAAAACCCCTCAAACGAGGGGGAATCTGACGAAGTCTGCTACATCGGCCGCATCCGTTTAAACCTTCAATACATGGTGCCATAAATCAACTTGGCATCTTCGGAGAGGTGGACGGATAGCACCAGTTAACATCTACCCCGAAATTCAGGCACGATGGACCCGCACGGTCGCGTCTCCGTGTTTCGGAGGGGAACAGATTCTGGGACGCCCGGTGGGACCTTTTCCTCTTTCCACTCCACACTTCGTGTGTCGTGTTCGCGAACGAATCGCGGTTTGCTAATGGTTACCCTTGGGTTCGAGGTGCTAAGATTTGGCGTCTTGCTTGGTGCAGAAAGCGAAGGATCAATGGCATCCACTTGCACAAAGTGTTCCAGCTGCAACTGGAACTCACGTTCCGCCTCATCTGGAGGCATAATTTACGGGCCTCAAGCGGCCTCCCTGTTCACGATGTCGGTGGACCAAGTAACTCAGGCCGCCATTGGGCTGTTCTTTGGGACTATAATCCCACCCATGAGCTTCAATGCCCCGATGTTGCCGCAAGAGGCCCTAAAGAAGTCGGCATTCGACCGACTTACCACTACTGCGACCCCTCTCAACGGGTCGTCCAGCTCCGGTGCCTCAGTCTTCGCCAGATTAGGCCAAAGTTCATGCGGGCCCGTGATGAAGCCTGCAATTCCAGAAAAGGTTATTCTGAAGAGGATAGCCTTCCCTGCTCCCGAAGTTATCAAGGCGGCTTCTCCTGCCAAAGGGTCGGTCTTCACAAGACTGACTGCTCCGGCCTCCGCTCCAGTCGAAGTCCTCAAAGCTACTTCCCCCGTCCAGAGGTCTGTCTTTGACAGGTTAGACACTGCTGCTCGACGGAACTCGGTCATCAAGAGGCTGGTACCAACAGCGCCTCACCAGAACAGGGGGCATGATGAAGTCACCCTTCAAGCTGAAATAATCCCAGCGGCTCGACATGCTCGACGTCGCCACTGGCGCTGGGTAAGGAAAGCTGGGGGTAACTCCCCCTCTGGGCTAACTCCACCAGCCCCAACGGTGGAAGTCAATGCCGCTGTTCCAACCGGGAACAGCTTTGAATTGCTGAACAAGGTGCGCAGGAACTCTCCTACCGCCGTACTAAAAAGATCTCCTCCACCCGTAGAGAATGCACCGAAGGCAAAGCCGGAACAGCCCTCTCAGCGTCTATCCTCCAAAATCTACAAAGTCTGGCGACAGGTCCAGGAGTCGGTGATTGATTAAGATTACCCTCACCGACAGAAAAAGGTGAAGGTTCAACAAGAAGAGAACCGTCCTGTTAAGCCACAAAAGATGATAACTACTCGGGTGCCCGCTGGAACGGCCCCCTCAACGTCAACTACTCAAAAGAGAAGGAGGCCAGAGAAAGCCCCTGTGACTACGACAGACCACAAAGATGCTGAGCCCAAACGCCCCAAGTCTGGGGGCATAATGGTGCATACTGTTTACATGGCTTCCGGAAAAGAGGAAACCCGCGCTTCGACAGGTCACCGACCGCTCACCCGATCCGTGACAAAAGCCCAGGAGCAGCAACAGAAGCTTCAGGAAATGCTAACGCAAATGGCCGCACTTACCGGGCCAAAAGAAAGCCCGGAGGCATCATCAGAGCAGCGTCATGAACAAGAAACCGATGTTGACTTCCTCCGCAGAGTCCTCGAAAAGAAGGACAGAGAAGCAGCAGAACAGGAGGCTAATATAAAACGAATGGCGCTTCTCTTCCAAGACATGGTCGGAATGATGTTACAACCAGAACCTCCAGCTGAAGACCCTCCTATCATCATTGAAGACAACAGAGGGGAGACATCGAACCCTCCTCCGGCTCTCTTAGCAGCCAAAGAGGAAACCATCTCCAAGGCCGCTCTGGATGACTATATTGCTCAGCAAATACGAGCTCACCAGGCGAATGAAGCGGCCAGCCAAGTTGTTAAAACTGGGCGAGAGTATCCAGGCTGGTATGACCAAATAAAGTACCCGCCGAGATACACGATCCCCAGATTCCATGTGTACAAGGGGACAGGCAATCCCCACCAACATGTCGCTCAGTTCAGGGCTCTTTGCGGCAACACCAGGAGTGATGATAAACTTTTGCTCTGTCAGTTTGTTGGCAGCTTGTCGGAAACAGTGTTTGAATGGTACTCTGAACTTCCAAATGACTCCGTCAAGACTTTCGCAGAAATGGAGCTATTATTCACACAAAGATTTGCACGCGCTAGCGAGCGCACCCCAATCACAGCATTGATTAACGCCAGGGTAAAGCCAGGCGAGACGTGGGTTCAATATGCAATACGATAGCGGAATCTGTGGTCGAAATGCGAACAGCGCATCGAAGAAGCGCCGGCGGTGGGCATGTTCGTGGGCACTCTGGACCCTCATGCAACCATTTCCCAATTCATGATATTTTTTAAGCCGACCACATTCCAAGCCTTGATCGAAAAGCTGGCCCAGATGGACCAAATAGGTCATAGACCGTCTCCTCCAAAGCCGGAGCCGCGGAACAAAAAGGGTAAAGGGAAGGCGACATTCGTTGCGAATACTCAACAGCAGCCCAGTGCCCCAAAACTAACGGATCAACTGGAAGAAAGACGAGCTGGAAGAAGTACACACAGCCGATATCACCTTCGGCGATGTAGATATCCTCCTTGGGACGTGCAAACACAACCGTCCCCTTTTTGTTTCCGGATATTGTCACAATATCAAGATAGGCAAAATCCTGATTGACAATGGGTCTTCCGTCAATCTCCTCAACGTGCGAGTGTTGAAGGAAATCTGCATGAGCGTTCAGCACCTCGCTCGTGATAAAATCACCATCTCCGGTTTCGACTCCCAGTCATCATGGACTCTCGGGTCTGTAATACTGATGCTGCGCTTCGGGCTACTTGTCACGGATATTAAATTTCACGTCATTGACGCCAAGGCATGCTACAATGCTTTGCTCGACAAACCCTGGTTACACGAGTACAACATTATCCCTTCTACACAACATCAGTTTATGAAGTATTTCAAGGATGGTCTCGAGTACACTGTGACGGGGGAGTTGAACCCATTCTCCGTGAATGAAGTCCGAAAGTACGAAGATGCAAAATACTTCTTACCAGACTTTGAGGACACGGAAAGATGTCACAAACCGAAGAACAAAGCCATCACAACTATTCCGATCTTCGGGAGTGATACCGAGGAGGAAGAAGAGATAGTTTATTCAGGGCCGCCCCAATACAACAAGCCGGGACCGTCCATCCCTATGTTGATCTTCGGCAGCGACTCGGAAGATGAGGTCAATGCTGTATTCTCTGCTCGGCCGTCGATACAAATCTCCGCCGACAAAGATCATAGTTTGCAAATTACCATGGTTTCACAAGAACATTACAAAGATCTCGATGCACTTGAAGCTTATAGTGTGCAAGAACTGCAGACATTTTACGTCCCTCCTAGACGAAAAGGTGAAGAGGCGATCCTATTCTACTGATCTGGGGAAACCAAAATGGAGAAGGAAATCTGGCACGGCGCTGATTCTACGCTCGACAGGCTCCAGCCCATCCATCTGCCTAGATACTACACGGAAGGCTTCAAAAGGCTACTGAAGCGCCAAGGGGTACCCCTCAGACAGACTACTCGACAAGCTCGATTCTACAATAGGATTTGGGACGTCCTCGGAACCCAGCGAAAGTTGCCAAACGGGAGAATGGAAACGATCAGGCTTGGATATGTTCAATCCAAAAAACGAGAGCGAGTCCATGGCAGCTACGTCATACATGATTTCGATGAAGAAGGAGACATTCTGTTAAAAGACACTGATCCTGAACCAAAACAAGGTCCTGTCATCAAAACGCCGAGTCCGTCGTTTGAAGAATGGGTGGACAAATTGATCAGGGAAGCAAGTCAAAAGGTCCGGGATGACCATAACCGCGAGATGGCCATTTACGAGAAAGCCAGGACGCAGCGCCTCCTTCAACATGCTGCGGGGAATAACAATGCTCCTCGTCGCCAGCCCGCCATACAAAAGACCCGGCGCAGAGGCAAAAATAAACCAAAGAATGGAAAAAACGTTTGACAGCAGCTAAGCGGGTCTAAGAAGCCACGTGAGCAAGAGTTGAGCAGTCGAGATCCGACCCTTATAAAGAAGATGGGTCGGGAATATTCTTTTCCCCAAGACAAGACAAAGAAGATATTCAATCTCGCCATAAAGCATCAGATGATGACACTACCGGAGTCCAAGCACCCCGAGCAAGCCAACGAGGTCTCTCGGCCAGACTATTGCTCTTATCACCGAGCAATAGGACATCCTCTCGAAGACTGCTTCACCTTCAAGAACTGGGTCGAAGACCAGTATCAACAGGGCAGGTTCGCTCTATCCAGCAGTTGGAAAATAACCCCGCCGCAGAAGCATGAACCGAAGACCACGAGAGCAGAACCAGATCAACATCGGTTTTGGAAGCGATCTCGTACCTGTCACGCGATAACGCAGTCAAAAGGGGAGTCTGAGAATATGGACGACCTCCCCTGGTGCTTCAAAAACAATGATGACGAGGTGATCTCAGAGTTTCCACCGATGCCGAAAGTGCTGGAAGATGGAATACATACTACTGCAGATAACCTCAAGAAAATTGATTTGGGGACGGCAAGTGACCCGCGACCGACGTTCGTCAGTGAGCTGTTGTTTGAAGAAAAGGTGGCTATGCTGAAGGACGTGCTTATGCAGCATAAAGATTGCTTTGCATGGAATTATTCCGAGATGCCAGGACTAGATCCAGAGATTGTTGTGCACAAATTGGCGATATCCCCGGACATCAAGCCGATCAAATAGGCACCGAGAAGAATGCGGCTCGAGCTTGAGATGAGCATCAACGCCGAGGTCAAGAAGCTAATCGACTCTAGCTTCATCCAACAGGTTCAGTATCCTGACTGGATCGCCAACATCGTCCCGGTGATGAAGAAAAATGGGATAGTGCGCATACGTGTGGACTTTCGGGATCTCAACAAAGCCTGTCCAAAGGACGACTTTCCAATACTAGTCACTGAGCTAATGATAGATAACACGTCCACCCACAAAGTCTTCTCCTTCATGGATGGATCTTCAGGATATAATCAGATAAAAATGCATCCCGAGGACCAGAAGCATACTGCTTTTCGGACCCCTTTGGGCATATTCTGCTATAATGTGATGCCCTTCGGTCTAAAAAACGCCGGTGCCACCTATCAGAGGGCCATAACGAAGATTTTCGATGACCTCATACATGAAATCGTCGAATGTTATATCGACGACCTCGTAGTTAAAAGCAAATCATACGAGGAACATTTAGACCATCTGAAGATCGTATTTCAACGCCTTCGACAATACAACTTGAAGATGAACCCTCTCAAATGCGCGTTCGGAGTTTCCTCGGGCAAAAGTCCTAGGATTCATTGTCCGACACCGAGGTATCGAGATAGATCCGTCAAAGATCAAGGTGATTATGGAAATGCCCCCGCCAAGGACTCTTAAGCAATTGTGGTCTCTCCAAGGGAAGCTCGCGTATATCCGGCGATTTATAGCCAATCTCTCAGGCAAGTGCCGTCCTTACAGTCACCTGATGAAGAAAGGAACCCCTTTCGTCTGGGATCGCAAATGCCAAAACGTACTGGACAAAATCAAGCAATACTTGCAGAATCCGCCAGAACTGGCCGCTCCCGTTAAAGGAAAACCTCTCATTCTGTATACAACCGCCCTTGAAGGTTCCTTAGGCGCATTATGGGCACAAGAGAACGACCAAGGGAAGGAGAGAGCCCTCTACCATTTGAGTCGAGTTCTACTGGGGGCAGAAAGCAATTATTCTCCCATCGAAAAACACTGCCTGGCATTGATCTTCGCGATAACAAAGCTCAAGCACTATGCGTTGGCGCATGAAGTCCGTCTCATATCGAAGGTGGATCCTCTCAAGTACTTAATGTCAAAAGCCATATTAAAGGGGAGTCTCGCTAAATGGGCCCTACTATTGATGGAATTCTCGATAACTTATAGGCCTCTTAAGGCAGTGAAAGGCCAGGCTATCGCCGACTTCCTTGCCGAGCACCCGATATCCGCCGATTCTCCTTTGAACTGCGAATTACCAGACGAACACGCGTTTGACACGATCGACGGAAATGATACCCGATGGGAACTCTATTTTGATGGAGCCTCTTCCATGAAGAAGCGTAAACAAAGCACCCCTATAATCAAATCAGGGGTAGGCCTCATCTTCGTGACTCCACAAGGAGGGATAATGCGCTTTGCCTTCTCCTTAACAGAGCCAAGGACGAACAATGAAGCCGAATACGAAGCTTTGATAGCAGGTCTCGAGATCGCCATCGACATAGGAATTGAAAACCTCCTCATATATGGCGACTCCCAACTGGTCGTTAGCCAAGTAAATGGCGACTATCAGACGTGCAAGCCTGAGTTGGTAAAGTACGGCGAGAGAGTACAACGACTGCTGATTCAAATTCCTTCCTATGCCTTGGAAAGTATACCGCGTGTGGAAAATAGTAAAGCAGATGCATTAGCCAAGCTCGCTAAGGAACTGGCCGACGAGAACCTCGATGACGTAAGGATCATTGTGCAAAGCCGTCGGGTTCTTGCACCAGCAGAAATATCTCCGGAATCGTCCGAAGAAAAGGGAACGACCAAGCAAACGACCCTGCAAATAAAAGACCAGGAAAAGGCTATGGATTGGAGGGAAGTCTTTATAGATTACTTCAAATCCTGTCGAACACCCGAAGATGCGTCCTCAAAACATCAGCTCATGAAGCGAGCCCTCCCTTTTGCCTTCGTCAATGATACTCTGTATAAGAGGTCATTTGATTCTTTGTGGCTAAGATGCCCGGGACCTGAAGAGGCAAAGAGAGTCGTCCAAGAAACTCACGATGGACTCTACGGTTCTCACCAAGCCGGCCCAAAGATGAAGCTGAAAATCAAAAGGATAGGCTACTATTGGCCCACGATGATCCAGGACTGCCTCGAATACGCGAAGCAATGCCACTCATGCCAGATTCACGGGGACTTTATCCATCAGCATCCAAATCCACTACATCCAACGGTGGCTAACTGGCCATTCGAAATGTGGGGAACTGACATAATCGGCCCCATCGAGCCAGCATCATCCAGAGGACATCGGTTCATTTTGGCGACAACTGATTACTTCTCTAAATGGGCAGAAGCAGTACCGCTAAGGGAAGTGAAGACGGAGAATATCCTCCATTTCTTCAAGACACACGTCATTTATCGGTTTGGCATTCCGCGACGGATTATCTCCGATAACGAGCCAGCCTACAGAAGCCACAAGATCGGCCGTTTCGCAAAACAGCATAACATAGATTGGAGATACTCTTCAGTCTATAATCCCCGAGCTAACGGTCTAGCTGAGACTTTCAATAAGACCTTGACGAAGATCGTGAAAAAGACGGTGTCCCGAAATAAGAAGGACTGGCACGAGAGACTGCATGAAGCTCTTTGGGCGTATTGGACGACGTTCAAAACGGCCACGAACACAACTCCATACGCATTGGTATTCGGTACAGAGGCGGTACTCCCCCTCGAGATAGAGCTACCCTCTCTACGAGTGGCAGTTCATTACGAGCTAACGGACGAAGAGAATGCTCACCTTCGGCTTAAGGAGTACGATGCCCTTGATGAAACCCGGCTCATAGCGCAGCAAAATCTGGAGGCTTATAAAGCAAAGATGACGCGCTCATACGAAAGATTGACTAGGCCGAGGACATTCCGCCAAGGAGAACTCGTGCTAGTGGTCAAAAGACCTATGATCCCCAATCGTGCCAAACGGGGGAAATTCGAGCCGAACTATGAAGGCCCATATATCATAGACAAGGTCTACCAGGGTGGGGCCTATCTACTCATGGACATGCATGGTGAAAGACCTTTCAGGCCAATAAACGGTCGCTTCCCGAAGAAGTACTACGCTTGACGAGTCATGGCCTGGGTCAATGATAGATGACGACAACTATGTTCGCTCGCTATTTTTCTAAGCCCAAACTCTATAAGTAGTAGCCGGACAACGGACCGAAACGTCCTTAAACTAACCATGAACCGAAACGTCTTTAAACTAACCACGGACCGAAACGTCCTTAAACTAACGATGGACCACTATGTCCTAAAACTGGCTGTTGACCGAGACGCCGATAAACTACTGTGGATTGCAGCATCTCAAGGCTGACAAAAAAAAAGAAGAATAAAAGAATAAAAAAAAGAAGAATAAAAAAAAGAGAAAAAACGGTATGTCCATAAGCAAAAAGGGCACGGATAAAAACCCGAAAGGGCTCCGTGAGTAAAAACAGCAGGGCTACCGGTGAGTTTTGTGAAAACCCGAAAGGGCGCAATCTCGTTAAAAGACACTTGCAAGGTCTTCTCGACTTTGTAAGGAGAAACCATCTGCGTGAGATCCTTACGACTCACAAGGGAGCAACACACTTAGGAATCCCCACAATTTCTAAGGAGAAATTACACTTGCGAGATCCTCACGACTCGTAAGGAGAACCCTCTTATGGGACCCTCACGGCTCATAAAATTCAAAAGTCTTAAGTTACAGGGATCTAAACTTGTTCTTAAGCAACCGCCACAATCTCCAATTTTGCCCTACAAGCGGCTCAATGTTGACTCTTGTATACAATCCACGGACGCGAATAAACATTTCCTTAACAAAGTCTCATCCGTGACTAGGGATATGTCTACATGGTGAACAACCCTTGTAATTCCTCTCGACTTATAAGGAGAAAACACTCTTGTAAGATCCTTACGACTTATAGGAGAACATGCACTTAGGAATCCTCACGATTCTTAAGGATAAAACGCACTTACGAGATCCTCACGACTTGTAGGGAGAAATACCTTTATGAGACCCTTACGGCTCATGAAGTCAAAAGCCTTAGTCGACAGGATCTTAACCCTGTTTGCTAAGCCACCTTTATTCGACATTGACAGAGGCAAATGATGATTCACTCATGGCAATATCCCAGTTGTAGCGGTGCTGATGCCGAAATCGGTGTCTAATTCCAAGCTTGCAGTGAAAAGCCAGCAAGCCACACATGCATACGAAATAGCCGAAATGATGGAGCAACTTGCAACAAAATCAGCAAGTAAAAAATGTATGCATGAAAAATAGCCGAAATGATTGGGCAACTCGCAATAAAAAAGTAGCGAGTAAAAATAAAACAAATAGCCGAAATGAATGGGAACCGCGAAAAACAGTCGAAATGATTGGGCAATCGCGACCTTTGCGATATAAAAGCTGAAATGATAGAGCATCGCGGAAATAAAAAAAATAATATAAAAAAAATGAATGGAATTTTTTGCCCTACAGGTGATATCACATTAATCCTTGTATACAATGCAAGGGCGCAAACAAAGAGGGAATCACACCTTTCCTCCCCAGGCCTCATCAGAAGAAGAAGTCAAATCCCAACGGTTCACAGATAGCCTGGAGATCATCTCAATATTCGTCTCATTACAACAGACACAACATCAAGCAAAGCGGAACAACGGCAACTCCCAGTTCCATGACTCGGTGGTGCACAGATGACCGAGAGTAAAACCCCGACTCCGTGAAATGCGGATAAAGTCAACCCTTCCTGGTTACGTGGAACGCGGCTTATGTCAATCCTGACCCCATGGGAAACGTCCAGAGCGGATCCTGGTCCTCGCAGAGCATGGCAATGACCCCGTGTGAAGCATCCAGAGCGGAGCTTGGTCCTCGCAGAATATGGCAATGACCCCGTAGGAAGCATCCAGAGCAAAATTCCTGGTCACGTGGAACGCGGCTTATGTCAATCCTGACCCCGTGGGAAACATCCAGAGCGGATCCTGGTCCTCGTAGAGCACGGTAATGACTCCGTGTGAAGCATCTAGAGTGAAGCCTGGTCCTCACAGAACAAGGCAATGACCCCGTGGGAAGCATCCAGAGCAAAATTCCTGGTCACGAGGAACACGGCTTATGTCAATCCTGACCCCGTGGGAAACGTCCATAGTGGATCCTGGTCCTCGCAGAGCACGGCAATGACCCCGTGTGAAGCATTCAGAGTGGAGCCTGGTCCTCGCAGAACACGACAATGACTCCGTGGGAAGCATCCAGAGCAAAATTTCTGGTCACGTGGAACGCGGCTTATGTCAATCCTGACCCCGTGGGAAACGTCCAGAGCGGATCCTGGTCCTCGCAGAGCACGGCAATGACCCCGTGTGAAGCATCCAGAGCGGAGCCTGGTCCTTGCAGAACACGGCAATAACCCCGTGGGAAGCATCCAGAGCGAAATTCATGGCCACGTGGAACGCGGCTTATGTCAATCCTGACCCTGTGGGAAACGTCCAGAGTGGATCCTAGTCCTCGCAGAGCACGGCAATGACCCTGTGTGAAGCATCCAGAGCGGAGCCTGGTCCTCGCAGAATACGGCAATGACCCCGTGGGAAGCATCCAGAGCGGAGCCTGGTCCTCGCAGAACACGGCAATGACCCCGTGGGAAGCATCCAGAGCAAAATTCCTGGTTACGTGGAACGCGGCTTATGTTAATCCTGACCCCGTGGGAAACGTCCAGAGCGGATCCTGGTCCTCGCAGAGCACGGCAATGACCTCGTGTGAAGCATCCAGAGCGGAGCCTAGTCCTCGCAGAATACGGCAATGACCCCGTGGGAAACATCCAGAGCGAAATTCCTGGCCACGTGGAACGCGGCTTATGTTAATCCTGACCCCGTGGGAAACGTCCAGAGCGGATCCTGGTCCTCGCAGAGCACGGCAATGACCCCATGTGAAGCATCCAGAGCAGAGCCTGGTCCTCGCAGAACACGGCACTTAACCCGTGGGAAGCATCCAGAGCAAATTCCTGGTCACGTGGAATGCGGCTTATGTCAATCCTGACCCCGTGGGAAATGTCCAGAGCGGATCCTGGTCCTCGCAGAGCACGGCAATGTCCCTGTGTGAAGCATCCAGAGCAGAGCCTGGTCCTCGCAGAACATGGCAATAACCCTGTGGGAAGCATCCAGAGCAAATTCCTGGTTACGTAGAGCGCGGCTTATGTCAATCCTGACCCCGTGGGAAACGTCCAGAGCGAAGCCTGGTCCTCGCAGAACACGGCTATGACCCCGTGGGAAGCATCCAGAGCAACTCCTAACTCCGTGAAATGTGGATAATGGTAACCTCACCCATCACTTACGGGTCCTCACGACTCGTAAGGGAGCAAACGCTCTTGTGAGATCCTTACGATTTTCAAGAGAAAACACACTTAGGAATCCTCACGATTCTTAAAGAGAAATTACACCTACGGGATCCTCTCGACCTGTAGGGAGAAAATTCTTTATGAGACTCTCACGGCTCATAAGGTTGAAAAGTCTTAGGAGGCAGATCTTAACCCTGAATCCTAAGCCATCGTTGTCCTGCAAAGAAATCGAGATAGACTATCCACATAATACATTTAATAAAAGGGACACACCATCATGAAGAAAAATATGTCTTTTATTCATGAATCAAAATGAATACAAAGTACAATTCATGAAAGAACAAAAAAAATATACTCTCATTCAGGAGTATGTACAAAAGAAGAATGAAAAAATATATATACGATTCTTCAAGACGGCGGGTGATTTAGTAGATTTGCCAATTCATCCCTTTTTCACTGAGCCTCGCCTTCATGATTCAGTATCGTCAAAAGACGGGCCTCCGCTTGAGCCTGTTGGGCCTGGTATGAGGCAAGCCGGCCTTCAAGCTCTTTTTCAGTAACCTTATGGGCTTCGACCATTTTACGAGTGAACACGGCGGCCTTATCAATGGCTACCACCTCCTTGATGGCCTCTAGAAGCACTCGCCAAAGTTCGTATGCTTTAGTGGCCTTGGCCGTAAGGTTGGCTTGAAGCTCCCTCAGCGCTTTAGAAGTCAGCCCCTTCTCCGAAAACTTGCGGCTGAGCCTCTTCTCGCATGATATCATCTTCGCAACGCATCGTTCGATCAGACCCCGCAAGCTCGCCTTTGCAGCTACAACCTCTGAGGGAAGGCGTATAGATTCAAGAATATGCAAGCAAAACTTTATTTTGACGACGATACTTAATCTAGGATAAGCACAAACCACTTGATATGGGAAGCAACAAGGAAAGTCTCCAATGTATATCCTATCAAGCATGCATCTGCAACTGTATGAATGTTTAAAAGGAAATGATACCCAGAGCACTGATGTGCATGCAACATAAAGATGGTGCTCGCAATTAAAGAAAGTTCCCATGAGAAAAAAATATAAAGCTCATTTACGCAAGCAAAATGCACGTACGGATATCCTACAAACATGAAAATTCAACAGAAAACATGTAACGGCCAATGATAAAAAGAGTACATCGATTTAAACACACTATGCCACCGGGAAAAGATCACCAAACAAGGGATCAGTGGCACAAGGGTTAACAAAACAGAGTACAAAATTTTCTAACTCCCTCTCCGCCTTCTCCAGCACATCGAAACGACGATTTTCACGAGGAGTGTCTCCCCACCGATTGGCGCCATGTTCATCCGCAAAAGCAGACATAATAGCCCGCCGGGCTCTTATCTGGCCCAACAGATGAACCGAGAAATCTTTCAGAGCCTGAGTAATCAGGCACGCCTCATAAAAACACTCGAGCTTGTCTTCAGCCGCATCAAGCATCACCAGAGTCATCTCCGCTGGGTGAGGAGGGATGTTAGCGAGCACGGCAAGAAGAATCATCCGGAGCCAAATGGACCCCATTGGAAGAGGGGACCCCTTACGGATCAGAAGTTCATACATCACCGCGTCACACTCGGCATCGGTGAGCAGGGGATCCACCAGTCGCGCGGCAAAACGAGGAATCGTCACCTCAACGGGTATCTCCCACGGTTTTCGACGAGCATGGGGGCGGTTGCAAGCCATAGCACTTAATTGTTTCCTCAAGATAAATCACCCTAAGTTGTAAATGGATTTCTCTGTGAAAAGAGAAAGAAAACTATGGCTTTAGGTTATAAAGGGAAGCATTAAATGCTGCGCATGGAAAATATTGCATGGTGGAACTCTTTCCAAGACCCAGAAAAAGGAAAGGCGTTGGAAATCAAAGAGGTGGAACTATTTCCAAGGCTCCCTCTCTGCATTCAAAGTCATACACAGAAAGATTGCATGGGAAATTAAATAATCCCATCAATAGGGCCCCACGTGCAGAGCACGTGAGTACCAATCTTGATATGGACTGAAAAGTAAAATAGTATCGCACGTGAATAACACGTGAGTGGGTGCCGATGTGAGATTGAAATCCCCAGCAATGCCTCACATGCCAAACACGTGAGCAGCCACAACGATATGACAAAAATGGCATAAATAAAGCTTGCAAACACAAAGGGAAAAACCCTTGGGATGGATTTAAAATCCAACGAAGATTTCTGCAAAAGTTCTTCAGCCGTTCAAGATCATTACCTGAGAAAAGGAAATCTTTTAACAGAGTTAAACTCTAGAAAATGTTCAAGACAGAGAACTAAGCTCTGAGAAAAGAGAATTAAATTCTCAAAGGGAAAAAGTAAGCAAGGAAGAAGATGAGCAAAGTGGAGGCGCTTCTGAAGGGACGCTAGCATTTATAGGATGTGAGGGGAAACGCTTCATCTCCCTATTCTCTAGACAGATCCAACGGTCAAAAAGGTGACAGCGTTGCACTCACGTGCAGACACGTGAGAACAACGCTGTGGGGGCATTTGTTCCCTGATAAAAATCAGGAAATACCTCAATGAGGTATCACGTGCTCACGCGTGATCAAGGGTCACGTGTTGACACATGATAGTTTCCTATGATCTCCACTTTATAGAATTAAATTCTAATCAAACAAAAGGGTAAACAAAATGGCTAAAGAAAGATCCCAACGGGGCATCACGTGCTCACACGTGACCAAGGGTCACGTGCTGACACGTGATGGTCCTTCAGCCCAGTTAAAAGACAGAATTAAATTCTGAATGAGGGAGGATCATGTGCCAACACGTGATAGGCTTTAAAAGCCTTATAAGTTGATGGAATTAAATTCTAATTAAGGGAAATCAAAGACCCTAACTGAGAAAATATTTTTTTAAATCTTTCCAAATAAAAAAGATGGTGCTCTGTAAAATAGAGCACCGTTAGATTAAAAATCCAATGGTGATTAAAAATCGTCAATTTATGGAAAGATTTTATACAAGGAAAGATTTCCCTGAAATTCACCAAGAATAACAAACAGAAAATATTTTGGATTAAAAATCTAGTGGTGAATAAAATTCACCGAGTGATCTAAAAGATCATGTTAGTTACAAAAACAAACAAAATCTTTCAATGAAATATTGACTAAACAAATTGATTCTTTTCCTTCTCCTATAAATAGGAGCCAAGGAGAGGAGAAACAGAAAGAATTTTGGGATCTTGAAATAGCAGAGAGAAAAGAAAGGAGAATTTAATTCTCAAGAAAAGAAACCCTAGGTGTGAAAGGGGAAAAGGATAAAAGCTTCAAAGAGAATTTAATTCTCAATCTAAGAGTTTAACTCTTCTGCAAAAGAACTCAGTTCTTCCTCTGGTTGAAGGTCTGCAGAAGAAAATCTCCCCACAGGCTGAGAATTTAATTCTCATCGGGGAGATTCTGCCATGCAGATCCAAAACTTAGATGGAGAATTGAGTTTAGAGAATTTAATTCTCCCAATTCACAGGAATTTAATTCCTCCAAGATAAAACCAGGGTTTAACCCTATATGAGAATTCAATTCTCCCAAATTTATAGGAATTTAATTCCTTCAAGATAGACAAAACTAGGGTTTAACCCTACTTGAGAATTTAATTCTCTCAAATTCATAGGAATCCTCCTAAATGAAATTAGGGTTTCACCCTAAATAAGAATTTAATTCTTTCACATGCATAGGAATTTAATTCCTCTAAAAGATAATTAGGGTTTAACCCTACAGAGAATTTAATTCTTAAAATAAAGAGACTTGAAAGATCTCCATGCACGTAAAGAACATTGGTCACGTGATGACACGTGACCCCAATCCGCAGTGATCAGAAAGAAAGAATAAAGCTAGGCCGTGTGCCCCCACGTGACCCCTAAACAGATCCCCCCAAAATGAGAAGGAAAAAGTTTTGAGGCAATGCCTCACGTGCCCCCACGTGACCCTCATAATATAGGGAACAAAAGCAAATGCAGTATTGGCTTTGGGCGCTCTCACGTGTTACCACGTGACCCCTAATAAATGCTTTAATAATCAATGCACAAATATCCATCACGTGTCAACACGTGATGGCCAGAAGATTAAAAGTGTTTAAACACTTATTTGCAGAATAAAGTAAAGGAGATCTGGCCCCACCTTTGGGTGCCCTCACGTGTCCCCACGTGACCCCTTCCTCTCTAGTGTTTAATACTAATTTGAGCATTTTAATTCCAGTGTTTAACACTGTTGTCCTCTAGTGTTTAACACTATTTTTAAGCTAATCTTAGCCAAATGGGCTAAGTTTCCAGAGGCAAAAACCTCTCTTTTAACTAAACCTCAAAATTGAGTAAAACTCAGAGCCACAATGTTTATGTCACTCCCTGCTTCCCGGTATACGGCGAAGGGGACGCGACTGGTCCTCTACGTATTTACTGTGAAGTAAATACGCTAAGCGTATCTAAGAAATATAAAAGTAATCACAAGAGACAAGAGATATAAAAATAACAGCAATTTTATTTATTAACATTCTTTTGTACAATGCATGAAAAAGGAAATACAACTGAAGTAAAAACGATGCCTAAACAATGGCATAACAGGAAATTAAAAGTACTGAATGGAAATGTACAATGTCTAGAGCTCAGGGTCTTCGCTGTACTGATCCAAGACGTCACTGGTGGGCTCAATCTCTGCTGTGTCCAGATCACCTGACGGCATTCAAAGAAGAAAGAAATAGAATGTCGTCAGCGAACAGGTCGCTCGATAAGTCCCAAAGTTAAGGGAGAAATAGAAAAGACAGAATAAGAATGTATCTTGTAAAGTTGTAGAATATTATAGAATATTGTGTTAACGCTGTTGTTTGTAGCTTGGTACAGAAGGATGCCAGTGTATACGAGAGGGGTCTCTATATGCTAGAGACCAGGGCAAACTGAGAGTACAAGGAACCGTTATGCCACGGTACAACAGCAACATGATTCATGTTAGGTGTCTTAATCTTACTGTCTCGTTCCACTTTTAACACCTTCCGTACCAATCTACCCCTTAAACCTCGTAGTGTTTTGATTGTATTGTTATATTGTATTGTATAAGTTGGATAGTTGGATGACTGACCGAAACCATGATATCAGTAACGGATGTAATGGATGTAAACTGGAATCATGTAAATGGAAAGTATATCCATGGTTTGGTTCAGTCAAGTTGAATAGATTGATAACCGGATTCATGGATTCATGTATTCATGTTGAATTGTAATATTGTAGATTTATATGGTACTTGAATCATATTCAAGTCGGATTATGATCAGACTCAAACCCGAGTCAGACAGTAGAGATGTAAATTGAAGTCCTATATTTACTAGGGTCCTTAGGATAATTTATAAAACTTGAGCGGGTTTTATGTAAAAAATATTTTTATATAGTTTTCAAGATGCACCCCAAGTATTTATTATTCGTCTTTAGAGTTGTAATGAATGCGGATTTTATATTGTGATATTTCTAGTAAAAATATCCTAATTTCATAAATAAAGGTATTTATTTGTAATATTGATTTATTTGGAATTCATGATATTTTAGTGTAAAATTTGTTCTTGTGATTTTTAGAAAAATGTGGAATATTTATATCATAACAAAATAGATATTTTAATGATAAATATACATATATTTATACAAAATTAATTTTAATAGATATTTTATATTCTAAAAATCTCATTTTTTTAAAATGTCGTATTTTAAATTTTTCGAGACCGAATGCTCCTTGCGGAGTTCTGAATCTCGCACTACTAAGCCCGAGGATGTGCGATAAACCGCACCATCCCGAACGGGTTCCCCAAAATGGGTTGTAGCGGCGCTTTACATAGATTTTATAAATTCAATCCCTTAGAAGACGGTTTTATTAATTAAATGGTATTTATTTGTAAAGATATCGATTTCCCGTATTCTATGTTCTAGTGACAAGTTCAAATCGCCTCTTCACCGCCAATTGTGGCCAGGTAAGTACAAGTGAAGAAAGGAGGGATCCGCTCACGAATCACCATGAGACGGGCCTTTTAAAGTTACCTTTCTCACTTGTCTAGCCTAGACACCACAAAGTCAGGTTTAGATAAACGACTGAAAGTTCACGACTTTCCTAATGAATGCGACAGTCCTTAATTGGATGAGTCTAGATATTTTGTATTAGTTCCAAAAGTTATTTATTTATAAAGATGTATCAAAAATTGGTTTTTTATTAAGTAAAGGGTATTTAAATGAAATTGTTTTATTTCCCATATTCTAAGTTCTCAAGGTAGCGTGTTATGTTTGCATATGAGTGTGTGAGGAGGTAGATCATTACCTCGTGATCTACTTAAACGTATAGCAAAGTTAAGGGGATTAAATGTGAAATCGAACATTGTGGTATTTAAGTGAAAAAATACGATAATTTGAGAACGCTATCATTTCATGTGATGAAACTTGTTCAAATTGTTTGTTAAATGTTTAATAGTCAACATAAAGATGTTTAAGCATGAATGTATTAGTGAGAAGTGAAGTTTATAAGAAAACCGAATCGGAAATCGGTTTTGTTCCGATTCCGTCGGGTTTGTAAATTCGTATTTTAGAAAAGAGAGAGAGAGAGGTTAGAATGGGACTTACGGGTTTGGACAAACACGAGAGTGATAAGGAAGAAGAGGGTTCGCCGGTGCGTCGATTCGTCGCCGAGAGTTCCTAGCACGATCACCGGAATTTCGCCGTCGATTTCGTCGGAGCTTCGCCTTTCGCTCGTTTTCAAAGTACACAATATTTTCTTGAGATTTTGAGAGAGTGGGCTCAGAATTTTGGGATGAGAGGGTAGGGGGTAGGGGTGTATTTATAGAGTTAGGCTAGGGTTAGGGTAGATGTAGGGTTTTTAAATAAAAATGTAAAATTAATTGTAAAAATCATTAAAAATTGGAGTAATTGGTGTTTATTGTGCTTTCTGGAAATGATCTAACCATTTAACGTATGCAGGGGTGTACAGAAGACCAAGGGGATCACTTCTTCTTCAGACGACTCGGCCGTCCGGCCGAGTCCGGCAGGCGGCGCCGGCCCGAGTCGGTCGGTCCGCCGGCCGACTCGGCCGAGTCGGGCCGAGTCAAGGCGTCGGGAGGTGGGGGGTCGCCGGGGGTAGCCACTGGTACTTTTAACTTTTCATGGGTAGTGGGGTTTTTGTGAGAAAACACGTGTTGACTGTTGGTATTCCAGAAAGTTTAAAACAAAATAATATTAAAAATAATGTGAGGTATGGGATTTGAACTCTGGTGGCTTGGTTTAGCAGTGCAGGGTATTACCAATAAGCTACAAGCTCCTTCTTGTAATTATGGTGCTATTTAATTACTTAAAATGATAGCAGCAAGAATAAATACTCCAAGTATACATTAAATTTAAAGTAATTTCTTGTACACTAAAAATGAAGTTATTACATTCTTGTAACCTGTAATTAAAAACAAAATAATTACTTATATCTTGTGCTCAGGCTAAAATACCCATTTATGTATTTTGAAAAAATATTTTAAAAAAATTTGTATAGGAAATTTAGGGTTGTTACAGTTTAATACTCAGTCAAAGACAAAAATGTTATCAGAGCTCTCAAACTCTTATTTAGCATTGCTAAATGATGGTGGGCTGACCCAGACAAATGTCAAATGGTCCAATAAAGGGCCAATATTTCAAACTTAATTAGACTTAGCCCAAATTGGCCATAAGTCCTCAATTCAGATTTAACTGAGCCAATGTGCTAATAATCTAATTAATTGATCTTAGTTCCAAATCGGACTACAAATCCCTAATCGACTTTGGTTCAAGGGTACATCTCTTCACTCCTTTGATATTTGTCGTTGTAATCCTTCAACGTCTTCAGAGAGGTGACAGGTCCCGACAACCACACATTTCATGGACTATGACGTCCTTAAACTTGACTGTGAAGTCTTTAAACTCATGGACTATGATGTCCTTAACCTCGACCGTGATGTCTTTAAACTAACATTGGACTGTGGGGTCCTTAAACTCATGGACTATGATGTCCTTAACCTCGACCGTGATGTCTTTAAACTAACAGTGGACCGAGATGTCCTTAAACTAACATTGGACCGTAATGTCCTTAAACCAATCGACCGCAATTTCTCTAAACTAGACAATAAAGTCCAATTGCTCTTTTGTTGGATCTAAACGATCCTGTTAAGTCGATCTTAGTCTAAAATGAGACTAACGTATCCTTAACAAACGTTTAAGTTGATCTTAGTCTCAAATGAGGTTAACGTATCCTTAAACCTGTCACGCCCCGCTTCCCAAAAGAAGGAGAAGGAAGACGTGGCAAAGTCCGCAACCTAACTGTATTGAAGGTGGTCTATTCAATACAGTTACGTTAAGCGTATAAATAATTAATATGCAGGATGTGTACCAAAACAAAAATAATAAAAGCGAAAGGTATTTTATTTCCATTAACCAAACTTTATTACATCCCAAAGGAAAAAGTAAAATAAACTAAGTAGTTTATTTACATCAAAGGAGAAACAAAAAGCCCTAAACATGTGGGCAACAATAAAAATTAAAACTATCTAATCTTCCATTGTCCTGCCTGCAAAATCTTCATAAGTTAGCTTCACACCTTGATCTTCGCTGTAATGCTCATTCTTATCTGACGGACATTCCAAGGATAGAGAAAGAAAAGGAAGGTCCGTCAGCGAGTTGAACTCGGGTAGGGTTACCTCATAAGATAGTAAGGGTATAGAAACGAACAGGTGTGTATAATGAATATGATGTACATGAGTATAAAGGTATGAGGTTAAGTACAAATTGGATATGTGAATATGAGTAGGTTATATATGTTGTAAGTTATATGTAGATGAAGGTAATAGTTTGTATTAGTTTGTTAAACAAGGATCCGGATACTCGAGATTATTCCGTTGTGGCCACGGAACAACAACTGGGGAAGTGAAATGTACCGTTTCACTTCCCGGGATCATGATCGAGTAGTAGGGGAATCCGAGCTCCAAATTATCCTTGCCTAATCAAAATACCCATCCCCGTGGTTCAGTATAAAGGTTTGGACGGATTAGAGTTAGTGCGTATATTTCTAGGCATGGAATTTCTATATTGTATAGTCGCCCATATATTGGACTGGTCACCCGGAATATCGGGATCTTCATATTTATATAGTCGCCCATATATTGGACTGGTCACCCGGAATATCGGGATCTTCATATTTATATAGTCGCCCATATATTGGACTGGTCACCCGGAATATCGGGATCTTCATATTTATATAGTCGCCCATACATTGGACTGGTCACCTGGAATATCGGGATCTTCATAAAGTATTCCATACCTAGGTCCGCGTATTCTAACCCTAACCGTATCATGTTTTGTATATATTATGTTGTCATAAACTGGAGACTTTTAGAAAGAGTATTTGATCTCATTTAATATGGCCTTCCACAACCACTCGTTTTATTTTCTAGAATTTGTAAAGTGCTTCGTGTTCTTCGGAAAAAGCTTAGTTAAAATAATAAGGTTTAAATATCGTTTATTACTTCTAAGAAAAATCATGATATTTGGGATATTTATTATTTTGGAAAAGAATAAGGTTTTACAGAAAATATCTTTTTAATACAAGGTTGTGATGTTTATTTGAAAATCTTTTAAAAGGGGTTTTTATTTGAAAAATCTAGACTGTTCCTAATATTCCAAAAGGACAAGTTATGAGGTCCTCAAATCGCCTCTTCACCGCCAATTGTGGCTAGGTAAGTGCCAGGTAAGTGGGAAGGTACTCCACTACGTAAGTAGTGGGCCTAATTAATAACCACTAGCCTTAGACACACTTGCCTAGACAGCACAAAGGCTGGTTTAGATAAACGACCGATGCCTACAACCTTTCCTTTATTTTAGATTGTTTTTAAAGAAATTTCCTTTTAAAAGTTATTAAATATTCCCTTTTGAAAAGACATCATTATTTAAATAATATTTTCTTAAAAAGTTGAGGGGGTTTAAATATATTTGTAAGTAAAATATATCTAAAATCTTCATTTTACGTATATTTAAAATATAATATTTAAATGAGGGTATCTTGTGGAAGTAACATATTTTGAGATCATTTTTATAGTGTGGGTATGTCATAGGTGAAATAACAATTCATGGGTTACATCAAATTCCAGGTATTATGAATGTGCAATATAATTGTGTACAGATGAAATTTAAATACCGTTTTAAAAATATGGGTTAATATTATCATGATCAAGGGTACAAGCAAAAAGAGTATGCACAATTATAATAACAACATTTTAAATGTGGGTTGATAATTAGAAGTTGGAATTTCGATAGAAGAAGGTGACAGGAAAAGGAGAGAGAGGCGGATCCTACATTTTGTTTGAGTCGGAAAGCCGAATAGCTGAAAACGTAGTCTCGTACTAAATCCTCAATAACTCCGCGTCCTGATTTTTCCTCTGTGATTGGATGGAGCCGTAGCGTCGGCGTCGTCGATACGAAGGCACCGGTATTTTTTTTCAGAATTTTTGGAGTTCTGAGTTGTGAGAAAATGAGGTTTGAAGGTGCCTATTTATAGCGTTCAAAAATAACAAGAAAATCCAAAAATCTGTTAAAAATCCTTAAAATCTGCGCCCCAATGATTACGAATCATTCATGTAATCATTAGCCACTGCCGCCTTTGATTTATGGCCGTTGGATCTGCATCCAACGGCCCGCAGCGCACCGCCTCGTCGCCACGTGGCGCGACGCGATTGGCCCGTGGGCGCGAGTGCGGATCGCCACGTGGGCGCCGCCGCAAAGATCTGGGCCGTTGGATCTTGGATCCAACGGTCCAGGTTAAAAAGGTTTTAAATTTTTTTTTAAAAAAAACTAATAAAAATAAATAAATAGCAGAATATTGATTTGGCTTTGAAAAATTTGTTAAAAATAGTTAAAAATACGGGAAAATTATGGAAAAATTCCAGAAAATATATTTTATTATTATATTTAATATAAAAATAGTTTTAGGCTAAAAACAATTAGTATATTTATTTCTAACTTGTTAACTAGTTATAATAATTATATAATATCTAGTTAATCTTTAAAATATTTTTAAATTACGAATTAATTATTTTAATTGATAATAAAAATATGTAGATTATTTTAAGGTATTTTAAAATCTTTCTAAAACATTTTAAGCTTATAAAAATAATAAATAAATTTTAGAAATTTCCTTTAATCATATTTACTGCTTTAAAAATTATTAACACTACTTTAAAAATTATTATTATATAAAAGAAATACGTAAATAATTATTTGATAGTAAAATATATTTTATTAGGTATTTAGAAAACATGATCGTTATAATCTACCCTCCTTAAAATAATTTCGTCCTCGAAATTTCAGAAGGTAGGTCAAAGGAAGAAAGAAATCACTTGATGCATGGAAAGTCTTGAAGGGTTAGGTATAAGGAATTGGAAATTATAAAATTGGTAGTTTCTTCCGGATGGAAAAGTTTAGAAGTTGAAGGAAAGATATGAATTGATGGAGAATATGAGGGCTAGAATATAAAGACAACTAGTCGAAATTACGGAAACTAGGGGAATTATGGTGAGTCCAACTAAGAATTGCATTGAAAGATAAATAAGAATGGTATCGGAAGAAAGGTTGCGAAAAGAAGAGTACCTCTGTTGTCTTTCCACATGGCATCAGTCTCCACGGCCGTCATGGTGAAGGTCTGACGTTTGGGCCCATTCTTTTGCGCTTGCTGAAAAACACGCTTCTGTGATGGCAAGGGTGGTCCTTTTAGTGTTGTCCCTTGACCGGTTGTTTTAGTGGCAGAAGGTGGCCGGTTTCCTTGTGTTGGTGCTTCATAATTAGCCGGCTTGTTGACGGGGCCTGATTGTCTCCCTTTCTGAGGACAGTCCCCAGCAACATGATCCGGAGATCCACAGACTATGCAAAGTTTGTTCAAAATGCGACAGTCTCTCATGTGGTGTCCGGTCCTACCATAATGGTTTCATGTAACAGCTGGTTTTCCGAAGATAGTTGGTCCTGCTGGTCTCTGGGGTTGTGATCTCCCGTTGAATCTGGAAATTGATCCCTCAAGAATTTGATTGGCTGGTCGCTTAATACCAGATAAATGGTTATCCTTCCTTATCCGTCTCTGAAGGTCTTCAAAGTTTCGGGCCGCCTCTAAAATTTCATCATAAGTTGATAAGGTAGCAGAAGACATGGAGGACTGTGTCTTCAGGTCCAATCACTGTCGGAATCTTTTGGCATAAAGTTCTGGGGTTGCCACCAGATGGTGCGCGAATCGACTTAACCTTGCGAACTCCGAAGCATACTCGTCCACCGACTTATCCCACATACTTCCTTGTTGGAACTGTATAAACTCCCGTTCCATTTTTAGGTGTGCTACGGCGGGAAAATACTGAGTGTCGAACCGTCGTTTGAATGTTTCCCAGTCGACGGGCTCTTTCAGCCTGCTTTCCTCGGCCTCCCACCATATCCTAGCATTATCCGTAAGTTGAAGTTTGGCAATGTTCACCCATGAGTCCTTCGGGATTTGGGCGGCATTGAGATCATTGACTGTTCCCTTAAGCCATTCTTCAGCTTCTAAAGGAGTTTCCTTCCCCGAAAAAGTCTTAGGGTAGAGTGATCTGAACTGCTTCACTCCCGCCGAACTTTGTGGAACTGGGGTTAGTGCCTGCTTAAAAACTTCTGCTTGTTGCTGCCTACTCTCGCGCAGCTCTTGATGTAGGGCAGCCGTCTGCTGCTGCTGTTGTTCCAGTAATCCTTGCAACATTTGTAGCATCGCTGCGTGATGGGCAGTTGCTTTATTGTCTCCGTTTCCCCTTCGGTTGCGGTGATGGTGTCGTCCAGCCATCGATGATCTGAATCAGAACAGACTGAGGTGAGATAAGATAACTTGCATGAAAGAACAACAATTAATGCAAGGGAGAGACTAAGAAGGGCAAGAGACACAAGAGAGATTATTGCTCGAAACTAAGGTTTTATTATCCAACTTCAATATGGAGAGTACAACCGAAAAGTAAGGACATCGTTTTATTCGGCCAAAGAAAGGAAAAGGACTTATTAGTCTCGATTATGGGAGTTCAACAAGTGATGATAGGTCCTTGATCTAAGAAAAGCACAACCATTCCTACAGTGCCTTGCGGGGACAACCGCCTGAGAGTCTACGACTTCGTCTTCTGAATGTTCAGATATAGCTTCAAAGTAATATCGGACATGTCATCCTCGTTGGTAAGATTTACCATGACCAGAAGGAAATGTCATGGTCAAGGTACAGAATGTCAAGGAAGGAACAAGGGACATAGGGAAAACTATGATATCGGTATAGATGGATAAGATTCACAAATATAATAAGTCAGTTAATGGTTTTATTTTAGTACACAAGAAGACCTGCATGGGCCACCACAAAAACCTGTCACGCCCCGCTTCCCAAAAGAAGGAGAAGGAAGACGTGGCAAAGTCCGCAACCTAACTGTATTGAAGGTGGTCTATTCAATACAGTTACGTTAAGCGTATAAATAATTAATATGCAGGATGTGTACTAAAACAAAAATAATAAAAGCGAAAGGCATTTTATTTCCATTAACCAAACTTTATTACATCCCAAAGGAAAAAGTAAAATAAACTAAGTAGTTTATTTACATCAAAGGAGAAACAAAAAGCCCTAAACATGTGGGCAACAATAAAACTTAAAACTATCTAATCTTCCATTGTCCTGCCTGCAAAATCTTCATAAGTTAGCTTCACACCTTGATCTTCGCTGTAATGCTCATTCATATCTGACGGACATTCCAAGGATAGAGAAAGAAAAGGAAGGTCCGTCAGCGAGTTGAACTCGGGTAGGGTTACCTCATAAGATAGTAAGGGTATAGAAACGAACAGGTGTGTATAATGAATATGAGGTACATGAGTATAAAGGTATGAGGTTAAGTACAAATTGGATATGTGAATATGAGTAGGTTATATATGTTGTAAGTTATATGTAGATGAAGGTAATAGTTTGTATTAGTTTGTTAAACAAGGGTTCGGATACTCGAGATTATTCCGTTGTGGCCACGGAACAACAACTGGGGAAGTGAAATGTACCGTTTCACTTCCCGGGATCATGATCGAGTAGTAGGGGAATCCGAGCTCCAAATTATCCTTGCCTAATCAAACTACCCATCCCCGTGGTTCAGTATAAAGGTTTGGACGGATTAGAGTTAGTGCGTATACTTCTAGGCATGGAATTTCCATATTGTATAGTCGCCCATATATTGGACTGGTCACCCGGAATATCGGGATCTTCATATTTATATAGTCGCCCATATATTGGACTGGTCACCCGGAATATCGGGATCTTCATATTTATATATTCGCCCATATATTAGACTGGTCATCCGGAATATCGGGATCTTCATATTTATATAGTCGCCCATACATTGGACTGGTCACCCGGAATATCGGGATCTTCATAAAGTATTCCATACCTAGGTCCGTGTATTCTAACCCTAACCGTATCATGTTTTGTATATATTATGTTGTCATAAACTGGAGACTTTTAGAAAGAGTATTTGATCTCATTTAATATGGCCTTCCACAACCATTCGTTTTATTTTCTAGAATTTGTAAAGTGCTTCGTGTTCTTCGGAAAAAGCTTAGTTAAAATAATAAGGTTTAAATATCGTTTATTACTTCTAAGAAAAATCATGATATTTGGGATATTTATTATTTTGGAAAAGAATAAGGTTTTACAGAAAATATCTTTTTAATACAAGGTTGTGATGTTTATTTGAAAATATTTTAAAAGGGGTTTTTATTTGAAAAATCTAGACTGTTCCTAATATTCCAAAAGGACAAGTTATGATATTCCAAAAGGACAAGTTATGAGGTCCTCAAATCGCCTCTTCACCGCCAATTGTGGCTAGGTAAGTGCCAGGTAAGTGGGAAGGTACTCCACTACGTAAGTAGTGGGCCTAATTAATAACCACTAGCCTTAGACACACTTGTCTAGACAGCACAAAGGCTGATTTAGATAAACGACCGATGCCTACAACCTTTCCTTTATTTTAGATTGTTTTTAAAGAAATTTCCTTTTAAAAGTTACTAAATATTCCCTTTTGAAAAGACATCATTATTTAAATAATATTTTCTTAAGAAGTTGAGGGGGTTTAAATATATTTGTAAGTAAAATATATCTAAAATCTTCATTTTACGTATATTTAAAATATAATATTTAAACGAGGGTATCTTGTGGAAGTAACCTATTTTGAGATCATTTTTATGGTGTGGGTATGTCATAGGTGAAATAACAATTCATGGGTTACATCAAATTCCAGGTATTATGAATGTGCAATATAATTGTGTACAGATGAAATTTAAATACCGTTTTAAAAATATGGGTTAATATTATCATGATCAAGGGTACAAGCAAAAAGAGTATGCACAATTATAATAACAACATTTTAAATGTGGGTTGATAATTAGAAGTTGGAATTTCGATAGAAGAAGGTGACAGGAAAAGGAGAGAGAGGCGGATCCTACCTTTTGTTTGAGTCGGAAAGCCGAATAGCTGAAAACGTAGTCTCGTACTAAATCCTCAATAACTCCGCGTCCCGATTTTTCCTCTGTGATTGGATGGAGCCGTAGCGTCGGCGTCGTCGATACGAAGGCACCGGTATTTTTTTTCAGAATTTTTGGAGTTCTGAGTTGTGAGAAAATGAGGTTTGAAGGTGCCTATTTATAGCGTTCAAAAATAACAAGAAAATCCAAAAATCTGTTAAAAATCCTCAAAATCTGCGCCCCAATGATTACGAATCATTCATGTAATCATTAGCCACCGCCGCCTTTGATTTTTGGCCGTTGGATCTGCATCCAACGGCCCGCAGCGCACCGCCTTGTCGCCACGTGGCGCGACGCGATTGGCCCGTGGGCGCGAGTGCGGATCGCCACGTGGGCGCCGCCTTAAAGATCTGGGCCGTTGGATCTTGGATCCAACGGTCTAGGTTAAAAAGGTTTTAAATTTTTTTTAAAAAAAACTAATAAAAATAAATAAATAGCAGAATATTGATTTGGCTTTGAAAAATTTGTTAAAAATAGTTAAAAATACGGGAAAATTATGGAAAAATTCCAGAAAATATATTTTATTATTATCTTTAATATAAAAATAGTTTTAGGCTAAAAACAATTAGTATATTTATTTCTAACTTGTTAACTAGTTATAATAATTATATAATATCTAGTTAATCTTTAAAATATTTTTAAATTACGAATTAATTATTTTAATTGATAATAAAAATATGTAGATTATTTTAAGGTATTTTAAAATCTTTCTAAAACATTTTAAGCTTATAAAAATAATAAATAAATTTTATAAATTTCCTTTAATCATATTTACTGCTTTAAAAATTATTAACACTACTTTAAAAATTATTATTATATAAAAGAAACACGTAAATAATTATTTGATAGTAAAAAATATTTTATTAGGTATTTAGAAAACATGATCGTTACAAAACCCAACCCCCAAACCCAAATCTAAGAAAATACGGATTTGGACTAGTCCACGCTCTACGGGCGACAACATAACTTAGTTTCCGTACACAATCCATGGGCAACCACAAACAAAACAAACACCCACGACATGAAGTGACCATCTGGAGAAGGAGAAAGTTGTTACCGCGATGCGGTAGCGTAACTAACTGCAAGGGCTTGCACCTGCAGGGAAGAGCGTCCCCACAATCAAAAACCCCTCAAACGAGGGGGAATCTGACGAAGTCTGCTACATCGGCCGCATCCGTTTAAACCTTCGATACATGGTGCGATAAATCAACTTGGCATCTTCGGAGAGGTGGACGGATAGCACCAGTTAGCATCTGCACCGAAATTCAGGCAAGACGGACCCGCGCGGTCGCGTCTCCTTGTTTCGGAGGGGAACACTCCCCAGGATAGATTGATACCATCTCACTACACCTAGTGAGAATCCTAACATCCACTTAAATCTATCTCATAGATCCAAAACCCAGGATTTAGGAGGTATCACCTTGATCCTATATGGAGAATCCTTGTGATAAGAGGGAATTGACCGAGCGTAGCATAGGAAACTCCTTTCCTATCAAGAGTATGTTATCCACGTACAATACGAGGAAGACCACCTTACTCTCTACTACCTTTTTATTTATACAAGGTTCATCTACCATTTTGATGAAGTCAAACTCTTTGACTACCACATCAAAACAGATGTTCAAACTCCGCGATGCCTGCTTTAACCCGTAAAGCAACTTGCACACGTTTCCGCTGCTCCCACAATCTACGAAGCCCTCTGGCTGTGTACTTATAGACGCTCTCTTCTAAATCAATATTTAGAAAAGCAGTCATGACACCCAACCACCAGATATCGTAGTCATGGTATATAGCAATGGCAAGTAGGATCCGGATGGACTTAAGCATAGGCACGGGAGAAAATGTTTCATCATAATCCACACCTGGTCAATGACGAGTTCCTTTTACAAAAAGTCTAGTTTTGAAAGTCTCAAATTTTCCATCTACACCAAGTAATCTTCTCAAGATATACTTGCTCCTGATGGGAATTTAACCCTTCAGATAAAGCAACCAAAGTCCATACTTTGTTGGTGTATATGGATTCCATCTCAGATCGCTTAGCATCCAGCCATTCTTACAGAGTCCCCACTCTTGATGGTCTGCTCGAAACTAGTTGGGTCATCATCTCATGATGCAATCCTCGCTTCCACTGTCATAGAGAAAACCGAAGTATCTCTCAGGCGGATGAGGAACCCTACCAGATCGGCGGAGAGGCTGAGGTTCGTCGGGAACTATTGAATCCTCTGGTTCTACCAAATTATCAGCTGTAGTTTGTATAGCTGGAACTCCTTCCAGTTCTACCTCATGACATAAATTTCTTCACAAGAAATTCCTTTTCTAAAAAGGTGGCATGCCGAGAAATAAAACACATTTTGTTCCTCGGTGCGGTAGAAGATATTCCCTTGCAAATGCTTGGGATATCCAACAAACTTCCACAGAACTGACCTTACCTCGAGCTTGTCCGGATTTTGCTTTTAGACATAGGCCGGAAAACCCCAAATCTTAACTTACTTAAGACATGGGCTCTTCCCATACCATATCTCATATGGAGTGGTAGGTACCTGATTTGGTTGGAACCTAATTCAATAGGTATGCAGCTTCTCAAGTGCATATCCCCAAAAGGAAATAGGCAACTCGGTAGTACCCATCATAGAGCGCACCATATCTAATAGGGTGTAATTGCTCCGTCCCGATACACTGACGTGCTGTGGTGTATACGGAGGAGTAATGCTGAGAGAGAATCTCATTCTCCTTTAGAATAGTTCAAGAATTCCGTGCTCAAGTATTCTCCTCCCTGATCACATCAAAGGACATAATACTTATACCCGTTTTGGTTCTCTAGTTCTAACTTATATTCTTTGAATTTCTCAAAAGCTTCAGACTTGTGTTTCAACAAGAACACATGTGCGAATCTTGAAAGATCATCAGTGAATGTAATGAAATACAAAGAACCAGTCCTGGCATGTGTAGACAGGGGACCTACATACATCATCATGTACCAATCCCAAGAGTTCACTAACTCTTTCTCTGTTTCCAATAAACGGAGCTATGACCATCTTATCTTTGTGACATGACTGGCAAGTTTCACAAGATATAAATTCAAACTGATTTAAATATGCATCTTAATGCAACTTAGCTAGTCGGGTCGCATTGATATGACCTAGTCTACAATGCCTCAAGAAGGATTCGTTCATTTCCGAACTCTTCATCTTGTGTGTGTTCTGTACGTTGAGAACTCTGGTTTTATATAGAACATATATGCTTTTAGATGACGTGCCTGATCCGATCAATTCTTGATATAGGAAATGTTCAAAACATTATCCAACAATACAAAATTATATCATTCTTTAGTAAATAAAGAGACTGATATAATGTTGTATATCGGGTTCGGTATCTACTAACATTCGTTCAGAATCAATGTATTATTATTTGGTAATACAAGGTGATAACTGCCAACAACTTGGCTGCAATAATTGCACCGTTTCCAACTCTTGAAACTTTATCACCCGTTCTCAGTTCTCTACCTATCTGTAGCCTATGTAACAGATTACATATGTGGGATCCTGATCCGGTATCTCATACCCAGAACGTAGAGGATACCGAGAAACGGTTCTTTATAACGAACACACCTGAAGAAGATGCATCAGCATGCACTTTCTTCATTTGGGCAGCACGGGAATCCTGGGAATCCCCTATTTCCTGCTCAGTCTTTTAACAATTATAAGTTGAAGCGGGACCAACGTTCCCTAGCACAGTATAACAAGCGGGGTCGGTCAATACATCCATATTATTATCTTGATTAAGGCGTGACATGGTCGCTACCAGGAGAGAGAGAGAGAAGAAAACACTCAGCATATGCTCTTAGAAGATCAGATTGGTTATTATTTTATCTAATCAGGATGGCTCCCACTATTTTTATCAAATCTTCCTTCAAACCCTAAAAAAAAAGACTAGCCGGGATTAATTACACCCTACAATTTCGCCAATCTTTTAGCCAGGCCAGTGCCTGTATTTTGAAGGAGGTTCCCCGTGCTTTCGCACGGACCTAATTAAAATAAACCTCGTTTTTCTTGGGGAGTAACCCCGTTGACACTTTTCTAGACACCTACTTGATCGGCTAATTGTAATGTGCAAAACTCTCCCAGGAGTAACTCTTACTCGCAGAGGGTATCGGGATCCAACTATCTCAAAGAAGGTATGCAATCTCATTGCAAATTTCAACACTTGAAATTCCCGATAATATTTTGCCCCTAGCAAACTATGACCTTGACGCAGGCCAACAAACCATAGTTACTAGTCAAGTTCAACCCGTACATTTAATGATTGAATTAAACACACCCGCACGACCCTTGACGCAGGCCAACAAAGTTGCACGACTGCCCTAACTCAATCGCATCATATGCTTTAGCAGATAAACATAAATAGCTACCGCACACTACGCCTTGACGCAGGCTAACAAACGTAGCACGAATACTATAAAGTACTTATTTGAAATGATGGAGGGCTACGGCAGGTTTTAAAAAAAACCGTTTGCGTAATGAACTTGATATCGTTGTAAAATCGAGTGATTTTGAAAAGGAGTGTTTTTGAGGCTTTTACTAGTTTTGCTAAAGAGGTCACTCCTGGTGAAGGGATCTCGGCTCTTTCCTTATCGAATAAGGTGCAGGATATTTCACAAATACCATTATGCAAAGCAAAAACTATAAAAGCAATCAAAAGACAATCCAAGTTTGTAGCATCTGCTGGTTTCGATAAAGAGATCACTCCCGGTGAAGGGATCTTGGCTCTTTCCTTATCGAATAAGGTGATGGATATTCTACAAGGAATAACGCCATGCAAAGCAAGAACTAAAGCTACCAGTTTTTAAAACAAGTTTCTACTACATCTTTAGGTTTATTTTCTTTCATTAATCTCATTAATGAATGTCTCATCATTTTAAGTTACCTAAGCATCACAGATAAATACAACGTACGCTTATGCCATCCGCATTCGCCTCGATGTCTCGTCATGCACCGTTAGGTTAGGCAACTAACGGCAGAGCGCGGCAGGGCTAGCGCGGGTGTAAAACATAAGAAACATCTATATAATATATCATATATACTATATACAGTATCTATCTCAACATATCAAATGATCACATCACAGATGTCGCAGCAGAAAACAACATATGAAATATTAGATATACTAGGATTTCCGGGTTTTATATTAAGCCTGTATAAAACACGGATTCCACGGTCGTGATGAATAGCCAAACCTATATCCCTAGACCCCTACGAGAGCGGCAAGCGACCTTACCAATTCTAGAGTTAGGTGACCCGAACTCGACTCCTCGAGTTGGTCTCCCACTGAACTCTAGAACCTGGTTACTTGTGCTCCCCTCATTGGGTCTATCCTAATGCGGAAAAGTAAATAATATACATCAACGGTGACATCTTCCTCAATCCGGAAGTTCCCCAATAAAGGAATATTACATACAAGTTTTTACATGAATGAAAATGAAAAACTCTTATCTCACATAAAACCCCCGGCTATTCAAACATGACGATCCAATATAACGTATCCCAGCAACACATAACATCACATGTCATCAACGTAAGTAAATATGCGTATCCCAATTGTCGTTGACATATAGCAACGAAACCGGCGATACACCATATATTACACTTACGGTCGCAGAAAAGAAAGTGAAAAACTACAACAATTGGAATCCGCACTGCCCTTAGACATCATAAACCCGGAATATCACATATTCTGGATTTCATGCCTAACAATGCAAATTTTACATTTAGATCTCAACCATGAAAACACTTTTCAAAGGAAGTCGGGTAATTCAACAAGATTCCCGATTCTGTCCGAGAACGAAATGTTAAACTTGCACGCAACTAGATAGATTCCAATTATTGTATCCCATCACCTGATATCCGGAAGACATTAAATTTTTCGATCGATTCATCAAAGTCCCACAATTTCCCGACAGCTCAACACTTGAGCACAGTTTAAATAATACCCGGAACATATCACAGTACCTATGGACCAACCGTAGAAAGGCAAACCCAAGCCTCATTAATGGCACCACAGAACTGCCACAAACCCTAAGATTCAAAGCGGTTCCATGGTCATTATGTCGAGTTAGGGTTTCATTCTTCTAGAGCGTCCACGGAATTACTTGCATGTTTTCCCGAATACGTTAAATTTGGAAAAATGGGTTTTTGACATTCGATCGAACTTTTTAATTTCGCCTAGATAGCTTGTGAAAAGCCAAATACAATGTTAAACTATGAATACGAAACACTCCGAATTGTTTATAGTGTAAGATTACATCGCATGCAAAATTAGCAAAAACAAACAACACCTGAAACACCAAAACCCATTCACTGGAACACTGAAAAAATTTGAGATAGGGTGCTCGGATTTGGGCCGAAATGGGGGGGTGTGGCCGGCCATATTTTCTCAGAAATGCCTCAAATTTCTCCAGTGTTCATGTTATATCACATACAACATTCTGTACTTGTTTAAAAAATTTTTAGAGCTCAATAAAAAATTGATAGAAAGCGTATTTGGTGTTTCAAGTTTCGGAGCAGTTTCGTAATCTAACAAACACCGTCTAAGACTCTAGCCCGGCTCTGATACCACTGTTGGGATTCCTTAGCACCCTACTGGGTTTTCACAGCAACTACCATACCAAATTAAAAAATTCTAAGGTGCTAATCAATCCTAAATTAGGATCAAGCTAGAGTAAATAAACAAAATAACATGTAATCTACTATTACACTAAGTGAATGAGGAATACAATCTTTGTAGACCGGTCCTTCAGTTCTAAAGCTCCGTGTAGTAGTCTCTTCGCTGCAAGTATCAATCTCCCGAACTCTAGTATGTGTTCTCCTGGAGAAATGAACAAGCTTGCTCGAAGTCTTCGAGGCCGAAGATGATCTACTTCGAGGAGACTCAAGCTCATGCTACATCTTCACTAATTGTGAAATTAGTGAAGCAAACACCCTAAACTAAATGGTAAGTAGTAGAGGATAATGAAGTAGGAAGTGGGCTCTCTTTAGATTTATTTTTCTCACAATATTTTCTCACCTTGAGAAAAACTAGTGAGCTTTTCTCATGAGGAAGAAGAAGCTCAAGTGAAGAGATGAGAGAATCAACTAAATGAGGTGAGAATGTGAATCATGGGTGAGTTAGTGTCATACACTAATCCATGTAGAGAATAAACCATGGGTAGTTAATAATGGTTAGGTTAATAAATATCTACAAGTAAAACAAACTTAGTGGACTTGGTCAATGGTTCCACAAGCTTCTACAATCTTCAACCATGTGACTTAATCCCACTAATTTTTATTAACTTAGATAAATATAAACCCAACACATTATTAAGCATGGTGCAAGCCTCATACACCCATGTCACATGTGGCATCTAGCATGACACTAAAGTTGTACATTAATATATATCACATATACACTAATGCACACAAGTGAGAAAAGAAATCATAAGTGAACTAACATTAGTTAATGCAATCTAGTATATCTAATATACAATTATACATTAAATTATTAAATCAACACTTGATTTAATAATCCGGCTATATCGCATATAACCGACTAATATCAAATGCAACAACTTATCAAATCAACACTTGATCTGATAATCCGGCTATATCTCATATAACCGACCGATGTCACAAATCGCGAGAATAGAATGCGGTATCACATACGTGCATTAATCTCGGTCCCGCACATATCTCATATGTGCTCCTACTCCGTTTCGCATGAACCTGGAAACTTCTGTGTAGGACTCTAAAGACTCGTCAATACGCCGGCAGTAGGTGATGATCATATCAAACACCCACAAGCTACAAGCGGTCTGCTAAACGTAACGGCCACCGGGGTATTGAGCGATCAGAAGATCAACAAGCAACTCTGCTCATACTCCTGCGAATCCAATCAGTAACACTACCGTACAGTCTGTTCTCTTCATCTGATATGTCGCATATCTCGTCTAGGGGTGGTAAACGTCAGACCCCAGTAACTTGATAAGTCGTGCCGATATGAGGCTCATAACGGGTCAAGAAACTACTGGTAACACTTACTAGTAAATCTCTGATTCAGCCCTGGCCAAGGTGTAACACCCGAGCCCAATAATACTATCTATATTACTAGTTGAGGGTTATATATTGCTCATTTCCAATTATTCTGTTTTTCTGGGGTTTATTGCTAAATTTTAACCGGTTAAGTCATTTTGGCACATAACAAATTTTAACTCCTAAAATGAAATTTAAAATATCCAGGTTGGCCTACTCGTCGCCACTAGTCGCGTGGTAGCGTCCGCGTGTCGAGATTCCGTCCCGTTTGGCTAAACGGGCAAGTTTGGACGACTACGCGCGCGTGCAAGTGTCCGACTTGGGGGCATGCATTTTAATCATTAAACACCTCTTTTCAAAATTTGGAACCCGCTTAAAATCCTATAATGTGAATTTGGAACATTTTGGCGCAACCCGGGCGCGATTTGGAAATGTTTCATTTCGCGCCAAAAAGGCCCATTTAGTTTAATATCTAAAACTATATATATTACGAATCTATATATATTCTTCACTGTAATCTTTCAAAATCATTTCAAATTTTCCTTTTATTTTCCCTTCCAGCCAATCAGCGTGAGGGACTATTCACTCGTGGGCCCCGACTTCCCTTCCCTATCTCTATCTCTCTCTTCCCTCATTCTCTCTCTCCCTCTAACTAACTCTCTATCTCTCTCTCGGCAAATCTTTTCTCTCTCCTCCTATATTTAAACCATGCAGCCTCCTCCTCCTCCTCCATCACGAGAACCGCCGAACCCAAACCCTAGCCACCTCGTAACCGCGCCGCCGACCTCCCCGCGACCTCGCCGTCGCCGCCCTCGCCACCGCGAGCCCAGCCGCACCTCTTCCTCCTTCCTTCACCGTTTCCCGTGCCTGCACCCAACCCCGACGCCTCCACTCGGCCGCTGAGCGCGACGTCGACGCCGCCTCCCGTCGCCGACGACGCCGCGACTCCCTCTCACCCTCCTCGTCCCGACCTCGTCGTCGCTTCCCTCCTCCCCTCGCCGGACCACCAACCCGAGACCATAACCCCATCACCTACTACCCTCTGCAGTCGCCGGAGAACGCGCCGACGATCCTCGCCGCCGTCACCAGCGCCACCCCCGTCTCCCTCTCGACCACCGGAGCAGACCAGCACTCCTCCACCCGTCGCAACACCCTCTCCAGCGAACCCGTGGCTGTTCAAGCCTTTGCAGCCGCCGTCGCTGCCTCGCCGGCGTTCCAGCGCCGTCGAGCTCGCCGGGGTTACCCCTGGTGCCTCTCGGTAAGCCTTCCTCACCTTTCCTTTGTGCAATAAAACCCCCCGCTGATCGCATTAAGTTTATCGTGTGTTGCTAACTCGTTGCCGTGTTTTTGCCGGAATCCGACCGTGCCGTCTTGGCGAACCCGACTCTCCAGCGAAGTACTCCAGTCCATGTGGTTCCGCTGTTCGCCGTTTGGGTGTACACCGTATCGCGCCGTACCGTGCACCAGATCGCGCTGCAGACCGTGACCGTATCGCGCCCGTACCGTGCACCAGATCGCGCTGCAGACCGTGACCGGATCGCGTCCGTATCGCGCACCAGACCGCGCCGCAGATCGCGTCCGTATCGCGCACCAGACCGCGCCGCAGATCGCGTCCGTACCGCGCAGCAGATCGCGCCTGGACCCAGTACCGTGTCGCGCCGTTTCACACACCGTATCGTGACTTGTGCATCAGGCCGCCTGCATCTCGACCCTTGTTCTGAGGCAGGTATTACTTGCTACATGCTATGTTAGACTAATTAAGTATACTTGACTCCTAAAACCTGTTAATATTAACTAGTGTTGTTACCTTGCTCAATTGGACGGAATATGATATATATCGTGATACGTAACCTGAATCGTATTTTGCTACTGTAACCCTAATAACCAAACTATCAGTTAATCATTTTGCTACTTAAAGGACAATAATTGTACACATATACAGCTTTATTACGTTCTGTTACTGATTTTGCACTACCCAGTGATTATTGCACCCCAAGGGTGCTTGAACCTGTTAATAAGAGAATACATAACATCATTGTGTTTACATGGAATGATATGGTTATTTACTGTTTCCTGCTGCTGTTCATTATTTGATTGTATACCTGTTGTGAGCACATACCCGATTGCACTACATATTGGCCTGACCCTGCTACACATGACATATACATGCATACCGACTCATCCTGTTGTACCATGACATGACTTGTTTCATGATTTCATGCCTAATGCCGACAAACCCGACCATCCCTGCTGTCTATCCAGACAGACCTACTCTTACCGGATTTTGTGTTGGCATTAGTCCTTGACTACTGAATACCTGACCTGACATACATAGCTTGGGGGTATGGGGAAATCAAAGATGAACCTGACTTGTAACTCGACAGTTCACTACCGTTCGAGTGTACACATTCCTATTCTGTGCCTAACGGCATGTCTCGGCTGCCGCCGAGAATATTGTGGCCGTGGTCCCGGGTATGTACGGGATGCTATTGGGTTACATCGACGATTCATCAATTGGTTTCAAAGACTATAGAGTAGAAAACCTGATAGGACAGTTTAGTCACCATTGCACATTACCCTGCTTGTTATTTCTTATTACTGCTTTATTCATGTTCATACTTGCATTGCTTATTACCATGTTTATACTATATACTTGATGTCATGACGCGCTGACGTCTGGGTTTTGCATGGCCCAGATTCCGTACCATTGTCGACGACCGAGCAGGAGTACTTCAGCCAGCAGGCTGAACTGTGAGTCCTTAGGGTTTAGTTTATTTATTTCATTTCATTTCCAGATGTGAGCCCGCATTATGGGACGTACTGTTTATTCATTGTATTGGATCATTAGCTTCCGCACTTATTGTTTATTGATTCTTGTTATTATGGATTTGGACATGTATTAGATTAGTTTATTTTATCTTGTTCTTGATATCCTTACAACCGTAATGTGACTGTGGATGGATACTTCCTACCCACAGGTAGCATGGTTGGCTATGTCACGTGCCCAATCTTGCGTACTCTGGGAAGCGGGGCGTGACATGGTTCTTTTGGTATCAGAGACATAGGTTAATTGGGTTGATTCTTTGTAGTTGGGTATTGCACCTGATACACGAATCATAATACCCGTGATTAGGAAACATGTCCAGCCACCTTGACCGTTTTACCATCCTTGAATCATTCTTCCGGATCATGTCGACATGCGAACTTACTTTGCATTGTCAACTCGAAAACCTGATTTCTTGTTATCCCTAGGACTTGGGCGACTTGGGTGGAGTTAAGTAATTGCGGCTATGATACCGCGGCATAGCTACAATGCAGTACTCTATTTAAGTATCTTGGAGTTCTAGCCTTGATCCACATTCAGAATCTATCATCATGCTAATGTTGGGTGTTTTGAGTTCAGGATTATGACAGGTAAGAAGTTGAAGACGTACCGGAGGCGTGTGAACGAAGCCGCCATGCTTGGAGAGATAAGAGGAATGCTGGAAATCAAAGAGACAGACTGAGCTGATCCAGCAATAGCAGATTCGTTTCAGGAAGGTTTGCAGATCGTTCAGCAGTCTGTAAACAACGATGGAACTAGACCAGTCGAACGAGTAGGGACTGTAGCAGGTTTCAGACTTTTGGGTCCGTCTACTTTCACTGGTCTGGAGGAGCCGTTGCCAGCCGAGCAGTGGCTAGTGACACGGAGAATTTGCTGATTGCGGCACAGATTCCTGAGGACAAAGGAGTTGATGTAGTGTGCATTCAACTAGTGGATTACGCCCGAGAGTGGTGGCTTGTGGAGGAGAACCGCTTGCCCCAGGCCAAGCAGTGGGCGGATTTCTCTAAGAGTTTACTGGAGAAGTCCTTCCGCGGACTGCGCGGAGGAAATGGAAGAGAAGTTCATCGGACTAAGGCAGAATGGAGCAACCGTGGACGTGCATGCAGCAGAATGGACGAGACTCAGTAGTCTGGCTGGACCTTTCATGGCCAACAATGTAGACAGCAGTTGCGGTAAGGAAGCAGTTCTGTCGGGCCAGTCGAGTTTAGGGCTAGGCCGACAAACAGTGTTCTTGCAGCTATGGAAGTTGATAGTAATGAAGAGCCGGCAGTTGTTCGCGATTTTTATGGACGTATTTGAAGACATTTCGGGTTTACCGCCGAAGCGAGATGTGGAGTTTGAGATTGACCTTATTCCTGGTGCAGCGCCAATATCAAAATCTTATTATCCGATGGCACCGGTGGAATTGGAAGAAGTTAAGAAACAAGTTGGTGAATTACTCGAGAAGGGATGAATTCGAAGCAGCAACCCACCTTGGGGAGCTCCAGTTCTTTTAGTGAAGAAGAAGGATCGCACTGCAGACGCTGAGACAAGAGAAATTATTCGCGAAGATGAGTAAGTGCGAATTCTGGCTGGAAGAAGTGAAGTTTCTGGGGCATGTCGTGTCGGGCGATGGAATCGCCGTCGATCCCGAGAAAATTACAGCAGTTCGAGATTGGCCTATTCCAAAGAATGTTGCGGAAATAAGTAGTTTTCTTGGACTCGCCGGTTACTACAGAAGATTTGTGGAGAACTTCGCTCGTTTAGCTGAGCCGTTAACCAAGCTTGCGCGTAAGGAGGTACCGTTTGTTGGGACGGATGGATGTGCATTGGCCTTCGAGACGTTGAAGCAGAAGTTGATAACCGCCCCTATCCTGACCGTACCGGATAATTCAGGAGGACTGGTGATTCGCAGCGACGTATCTGGAAAAGGATTGGGATGTGTTTTAATGCAGAATGGGAAAGTCGTCGCTTACGCATCGAGACAACTGAAGACTCATGAGAAGAACTATCTGACTCATGACTTAGAGCTTGCAGCCGTGATCTTCGCCCTGAAGATTTGGAGACACTACCTTTTGGGCGAGAGAGTTGAAGTCTTTACAGATCACAAGAATTTAAAGTATGTGTTCACTCAGAAGGAGTTGAACATGAGGCAACGCAGATGGTTGGAGCTGATGGCCGACTATGACCTTGATCTTAAGTACCATCCGGGAAAAGTCAACGTCGTGCCGGATGCGCCGAGTCGGTTACCAGCAATTCAGATATTGACTGCACAGAGAGAGATCATTACGGATTTTCGGAGATTCGACATGGAGGTTGTGCTACCCCATGCTACAGGACAGTTGATGCAGTTGCAAGTCCAGTCGCCCTTAGTTGAGAAATTAAAGCGGCGCAATCGCAGGATCCTAGACTGCAAAAAATTCGAGAGCAGGTTGAAGCCGGACTACGAACCGATTTACTGATCCACGAAGACGGTTCGTTGAGATATGGTAGTCATGTGTGTGTGCCAAAAGGAGATGTGCGTGAAGAGCTTATGAAGGAGGCACACAGTTCAGCTTACTCTGTACATCCAGGAGGGACAAAGATGTACCGAGATATTCGACAGCACTTTTGGTGGGAAGGTATGAAACGGGAAATTGCTCGCTTCGTGGCTAAGTGCTTAGTGTGTCAGCAAGTCAAGGCTGAACACCAAAGGGTTGCTGGTTTGTTGCAGCCACTTCCGATTCCTCAGTGGAAGTGTGAACATGTAACCATGGATTTCGTGACGGCTTTACCGCGGAGTCCAAAGGGCAACAATGCAGTATGGGTGATTGTCGATCGGTTGACCAAGGCAGCTCACTTTATTCCTTTTCGGGTTGGTCAATCGACAGAGACTTTGGCAGAGCGGTACATGCAGGAAATTGTGAGATTGCATGGAGTGCCGATAAGCATCGTGTCCGATCGGGACACTCGGTTCTTGTCGCACTTTTGGAGGAGTTTACCAGAGAGTTTGGGGACTCGATTGAAGTTTAGCACAGCCTATCATCCTCAGACTGATGGACAATCGGAGAGAACGATCCAGACCCTTGAAGATATGTTGAGAGCTTGCATGTTGGACTTCAAAGGTTCTTGGGAGGATCATCTACACCTGGTGGAGTTTTCGTACAACAATAGTTTCCAAGCGACAATTCAGATGGCTCCGTTTGAAGCGTTGTATGGTCGTAAGTGCCGTTCACCTGTTTGTTGGGATGATGTTGGTGAACGAAGGTTACTAGAACCAGATTTGGTGGTACAGACAGTCGAGAAAGTGAATACAATCAGGAAGCATACGAAGGCAGCTCAAGACAGACAGAAAAGTTGGGCCGACACGTCAAGAAGACCTCTAGAGTTCGCCGTGGGTGATTTGGTATTCCTGAAGATATCACCGACTAGAGGGATGATTCGCTTTGGAAGTCGGGGAAAGCTTGGTTCTCGATTCGTTGGACCCTTCGAGATATTGGAGCGTGTTGGAGAGGTAGTGTACCGTTTGGCGTTACCACAGTCATTAGCAGGAGTTCACGATGTGTTTCATGTGTCTCAACTACGGAGGTATGTTCGTGATGAGACTCATGTCTTGGATCATTCGGAGTTGACTGTGTGAGAGGACCTAACCTTTGAGGAGCGACCAGTTGAAATCAAGGATCGAAGAGAAAAGGTTCTTAAGAACAAGGTTATCCCTCTTGTGCTAGTTTCTTGGGGTAATCGATCGCATGGAGAATCCACTTGGGAGCGAGAAGACGAGATTCGGCAGAAATTCCCTCACCTTTTCCAGTAGTTAGCTATCCTGTACTCTTGGAATTTCGAGGACGAAATTCTTTTTGTAGTTGGGTATGATGTAACACCCGAGCCCAATAATACTATCTATATTACTAGTTGAGGGTTATATATTGCTCATTTCCAATTATTCTGTTTTTCTGGGGTTTATTGCTAAATTTTAACCGGTTAAGTCATTTTGGCACATAACAAATTTTAACTCCTAAAATGAAATTTAAAATGTCCAGGTTGGCCTACTCGTCGCCACTAGTCGCGTGGTAGCGTCCGCGTGTCGAGATTCCGTCCCGTTTGGCTAAACGGGCAAGTTTGGACGACTACGCGCGCGTGCAAGTGTCCGACTTGGGGGCATGCATTTTAATCATTAAACACCTCTTTTCAAAATTTGGAACCCGCTTAAAATCCTATAATGTGAATTTGGAACATTTGGGCGCAACCCGGGCGCGATTTGAAAATGTTTCATTTCGCGCCAAAAAGGCCCATTTAGTTTAATATCTAAAACTATATATATTACGAATCTATATATATTCTTCACTGTAATCTTTCAAAATCATTTCAAATTTTCCTTTTATTTTCCCTTCCAGCCAATCAGCGTGAGGGACTATTCACTCGTGGGCCCCGCCTTCCCTTCCCTATCTCTATCTCTCTCTTCGCTCATTCTCTCTCTCTCTCTAACTAACTCTCTATCTCTCTCTCAGCAAATCTTTTCTCTCTCCTCCTATATTTAAACCATGCAGCCGCCTCCTCCTCCTCCATCACGAGAACCGCCGAACCCAAACCCTAGCCACCTCGTAACCGCGCCGCCGACCTCCCCGCGACCTCGCTGTCGCCGCCCTCGCCACCGCGAGCCCAGCCGCACCTCTTCCTCCTTCCTTCGCCGTTTCCCGTGCCTGCACCCAACCCCGACGCCTCCACTCGGCCGCTGAGCGCGACGTCGACGCCGCCTCCCGTCGCCGACGACGCCGCGACTCCCTCTCACCCTCCTCGTCCCGACCTCGTCGTCGCTTCCCTCCTCCCCTCGCCGGACCACCAACCCGAGACCATAACCCCATCACCTACTACCCTCTGCAGTCGCCGGAGAACGCACCGACGATCCTCGCCGCCGTCACCAGCGCCACCCTCGTCTCCCCCTCGACCACCGGAGCAGACCAGCACTCCTCCACCCGTCGCAACACCCTCTCCAGCGAACCCGTGGCTGTTCAAGCCTTTGCAGCCGCCGTCGCTGCCTCGCCGGCGTTCCAGCGCCGTCGAGCTCGCCGGGGTTACCCCTGGTGCCTCTCGGTAAGCCTTCCTCACCTTTCCTTTGTGCAATAAAACCCCCCGCTGATCGCATTAAGTTTATCGTGTGTTGCTAACTCGTTGCCGTGTTTTTGCCGGAATCCGACCGTGCCGTCTTGGTGAACCCGACTCTCCAGCGAAGTACTCCAGTCCATGTGGTTCCGCTGTTCGCCGTTTGGGTGTACACCGTATCGCGCCGTACCGTGCACCAGATCGCGCTGCAGACCGTGACCGGATCGCGTCCGTATCGCGCACCAGACCGCGCCGCAGATCGCGTCCGTACCGCGCAGCAGATCGCGCCTGGACCCAGTACCGTGTCGCGCCGTTTCACACACCGTATCGTGACTTGTGCATCAGGCCGCCTGCATCTCGACCCTTGTTCTGAGGCAAGTATTACTTGCTACATGCTATGTTAGACTAATTAAGTATACTTGACTCCTAAAACCTGTTAATATTAACTAGTGTTGTTACCTTGCTCAATTGGACGGAATATGATATATATCGTGATACGTAACCTGAATCGTATTTTGCTACTGTAACCCTAATAACCAAACTATCAGTTAATCATTTTGCTACTTAAAGGACAATAATTGTACACATATACAGCTTTATTACGTTCTGTTACTGATTTTGCACTACCCAGTGATTATTGCACCCCAAGGGTGCTTGAACCTGTTAATAAGAGAATACATAACATCATTGTGTTTACATGGAATGATATGGTTATTTACTGTTTCCTGCTGCTGTTCATTATTTGATTGTATACCTGTTGTGAGCACATACCCGATTGCACTACATATTGGCCTGACCCTGCTACACATGACATATACATGCATACCGACTCATCCTGTTGTACCATGACATGACTTGTTTCATGATTTCATGCTTAATGCCGACAAACCCGACCATCCCTGCTGTCTATCCAGACAGACCTACTCTTACCGGATTTTGTGTTGGCATTAGTCCTTGACTACTGAATACCTGACCTGACATACATAGCTTGGGGGTATGGGGAAATCAAAGATGAACCTGACTTGTAACTCGACAGTTCACTACCGTTCGAGTGTACACATTCCTATTCTGTGCCTAACGGCATGTCTCGGCTGCCGCCGAGAATATTGTGGCCGTGGTCCCGGGTATGTACGGGATGCTATTGGGTTACATCGACGATTCATCAATTGGTTTCAAAGACTATAGAGTAGAAAACCTGATAGGACAGTTTAGTCACCATTGCACATTACCCTGCTTGTTATTTCTTATTACTGCTTTATTCATGTTCATACTTGCATTGCTTATTACCATGTTTATACTATATACTTGATGTCATGACGCGCTGACGTCTGGGTTTTGCATGGCCCAGATTCCGTACCATTGTCGACGACCGAGCAGGAGTACTTCAGCCAGCAGGCTGAACTGTGAGTCCTTAGGGTTTAGTTTATTTATTTCATTTCATTTCCAGATGTGAGCCCGCATTATGGGACGTACTGTTTATTCATTGTATTGGATCATTAGCTTCCGCACTTATTGTTTATTGATTCTTGTTATTATGGATTTGGACATGTATTAGATTAGTTTTTTTTATCTTGTTCTTGATATCCTTACAACCGTAATGTGACTGTGGATGGATACTTCCTACCCACAGGTAGCATGGTTGGCTATGTCACGTGCCCAATCTTGCGTACTCTGGGAAGCGGGGCGTGACACAAGGACTTCCTGTTATAGCCAATCGAGCATAGCGCAACATCAACCCCCAATACCGGGAGAGACGAATCCCCTCCTATCGCTCATTGCCTCCATGTGACTCGGGACTGTACCCAAAAACCACCGTTTTGCACGTTCTCATGAACGTGGTAAGGTGGAAATCAAAGCACAGTGGGAATCACACAAGACTCTATGACGATCTCGGGTCGACGGACTAACCTGTATCAGTGTCACCAGAGAACTGCCATCTGACGTGAGGTATAATACCATCTGGGAGTTCTCGGCGAGTCCGTCCAGTGTACCTAATCTCCACTGAGCACCCGTATATCATCTCTGATATCAAACACCAATGGATATGGGATCATCCATCGCCCATCTACATGGGTTGAGAAGGTACGCGCTAGTCTACTCTGGTATATTGATGCCCCGTCTCGATACACCCACAACTAGGGATATTAAAGGATGTATTTACCGACTACCTTTGTCCCACTAGTTTGATCTGCATCATAATCTAGGTAGTCAAGTACATATCCTAAGGGCTTTACCGACATATAACAGAGAGACAATCAGTGTACATGTTAAAATAAAGAGTATCCAGATAGCATACTATCATGTCGAGCAAGAAAGTCCTCCCTATATATGTCCAAGCATCCACTGCAATATACATCTCATGTACAGTAATGGCCTCTAGGGCATACATATAATTAACACAATATTCATGAACCTAATGAATCAAGTTTTCCGGGAGTACTTAGACTGCTTCGTTGTCATCTTCATCGATGACATCTTGGTGTATTCTAAGAGTCGGAAAGAACATGCGGAACACCTACGAATTGTCTTGGAAACTCTACGACAACATCAACCCTATGCCAAGTACAGCAAGTGCGAATTTTGGCTAGATTAAGTTAGTTTTCTTGGACATATCGTATCAGGTGAAGGAATTTCTGTGGATCCAGCGAAAGTTTCAGCAGTAAGCGAATAGCCGACACCAAAATCAGTGAAGGATATTCGAAGTTTCTTGGGTCTAGCTGGATATTACAGAAGGTTCATTGAAGGCTTTTCCAAGATAGCAACACCCCTGACCAAGCTCACACGTAAAGATGAAGAATTTGTGTGGTCAGAAGCATGCGAACAAGCTTTCGTAGAACTCAATTCAAGGTTGACATCAGCGCCTATTCTCGTTATACCGAATCAATCTGGAGGTTTCGAAGTGCATTGCGATGCATCCGGTAAGGGATTCGGATGTGTTCTACATCAGCACGGTAAGATTGTGGCTTATGCTTCAAGACAACTGAAGATTCATGAGTGCAATTATCAGACGCGTGATTTGGAGTTGGCGGCCGTTATCTTTGCTCTTAAGATTTGGCGCCATTATCTTCTTGGGGAATGAGTGAACATATACACAGATCACAAGAGTCTGAAATATGTGTTTACTCAGAAAGAGCTTAATATGCAGCAGAGACGATGGTTGGAACTCATGGTGGATTTTGACATCAACCTACAATATCACCCAGGGAAGGTGAATGTAGTTCAAGATGCTCTTAGTCGCCAACCATTAGCAATGCATCTCACCGTTCAGTGGAAGCTTCAACAAGACTTGCATCGGATGGATTTTGAAGTAGTCATGCCAGGTAACGCTTCAAGTTTGATGAATTTACAAGTTCAATCTACCATTGTCAATCAGATCAAAGCAGTTCAAGCAAGTGATGCTAAGTTGCAAAAGATCAGAGAACAAGTGGAGAATGGACTCAGAATAGACTTCATCATCCATGAAGACGGATCTTTGAGATACGGCAGCAGATTATGTGTACCAAAAGGTTCTGTTTGGGAAGAGTTAATGAAAGAAGCTCACAGCTCTCCCTATTCAGTACACCCTGTAGGTACAAAGATGTACAAAGATCTATGTCAGAATTACTTGTGGCATGGAATGAAGCGTGAAGTAGCCAAAAGCGTTGCTAAATGCTTGGTATGTCAGCAAGTAAAGGCTGAACATCACAGGACAGCTGGATTACTTCAACCGTTACCTATCCCAGAATGGAAGTGGCAACACATCATGATGGATTTTATGACTGCACTTCCTCGCAGCACAAAGGGTAACGATGCGGTATGGGTTATTGTGGATCGACTCACAAAGTCGGCTCACTTCATCCCATTTCGAGTTGGCCAATCAACTGAGACATCAGCAAAGAAGTACATGGAGGTAAGAATCTAAGTAAGATTTAAACTCTTCAAATATGTACTATCTCTGATACCCATGAACTTATATAAGAAATTGTGCGACTTCATGGAGTACCAGTCTGCATTGTCTCCGATCGTGACACCAGGTTCCGATCACAATTTTGGCAAAGTCTGCAAGCAAGCTTGGGAACAAATCTGAACTTCAGCACGGCTTATCATCCACAAACTGATGGTCAGTCTGAGCGAACTATTCAGATCATGGAGGATATGCTTAGAGCATGTATGTTAGACTTCGGAGGATCGCGGGAAGATCACCTACATCTTGTGGAGTTTTCATACAACAACAACTACCAAGCAAGTATTGGAATGACACCTTTTGCAGCATTTTATGGAAGGAAGTGTCGATCGCCATTAAGTTGGGACGACATCGGAGATAGAGAACTCCTTGGACCTGAGATGATAGTAGCAACTGTTAATATAGTTCGTACTATCAAAGAAAGAATACGCATAGCCCAAGAAGTTCTGGACTGATGCAAAGCGACGTCACTTGGAATTCCAGCCAGGAGATCACGTGTTCTTAAAGATATCTCCGAACCGTGGAGTGATCCGATTTGGAAGACGGGATAAGCTAAGTCCGAGATACATTGGACCGTTCGACATACTCGAACGAGTCGGTGAAGTGGCATACCGTTTGGCACTTCCACCTTCATTGGAAGGAGTGCATAATGTGTTCCACATATCCCAACTCAGAAGGTATGTGAGTGACCCCAGCCATATTCTCGATCATTCCGAGCTCACTGTACATCCCGACTTATTTTGTGAACAACAACCTGTAGAGATCCTGGACAGGAAAGTGAAGTCACTTCGGAACAAGGAAGTCAACTTGGTTCGAGTGATGTGGAGAAAAGACACTCCAGGAGAATCGATATGGGAAAGGGGAGATGAGATGCGTACAAGATACCCCCACCTATTTATAAACTAGTTCTTAAAATAAAATTGTAAATTTTGATAACGAAATTTTTGTAAGGAGGGTAGACTGTAACAACTCCAATTTTAGTGTATAAAAATTTGTTTAAAAGTTAATGTATACTTAGGGTATTTGTATTTCCTGTGAGTACTACAAGTAATTATTTTGCTTTTTAATAGCAAGAAGGAGCTTGTAGTTCATTGGTAAGACCTTGCACTGCTGAACCAAAGCACCAGAGTTCAAATCATATCAGCCACATTAATTTTTTAATTATTTTCTTTTAAATTTTTAGAAGCCCAAGAATCTACACGTGCATAACTCGTAAAAACCAAAAGTCACATATAAAACAAATGAGCCCAGAGGGTAGACCAAGAGACGATGGACACGTAGCGGCAAGACGGCGGCTGACTCGGCTTGGATCGGCCGGCGGCACGGCTAACTCGGCCGGCGAGACCGGGTTGACTCGGCCTGACTCCGATTCTTACTTCATGAAAGTTGTGTCTTTTGGCCTTCTTAAAACCCCTGTACACTTTAAATATTCTGCACAATAACAGAGCCTAATAAAATCAATTTAAACCATATTAATGCAAATTATTTTAATTCATTTTTCTAGTAAACCCTAACCCTAATCTTTTCCTATAAATACCACATCTAAATGCACCCTTCTCACTCACAAACTCTGCCCAAATTCTCAAGAAAACTCTCAAGAAATTTTGTGTACAAGTGAAGTTAGCGAAGGGCGAAACTCCGGCGAATTTCCGACGACGACTCTAGGAGCTACCGGCGATGAAACGACGCACCGGCACCTCCTACTTCCTCCTCCTCCTCTTCTCTTGATCTTAAACAAGTAAGTCCTATCTTCCTCTTCTCTATTCTATTCTTAAAACTCGCATTCTTAAAATCCGACGGAAGCGGAGTTAATCCGACTTCCGATTCGATTTTCTTTAAAAAGTGCAATTTTCATTAAACACAACCATTCCGAATTCTCACATCTTAACTATTAAACATTAACAAAATATCTTGAACAAGTTCCATAGCAAAATATTTCATATTGCAATTTTTATCGTTCTTTTTTAGTAAAATACCATGTAGTTTAGTTTTGACATTAAACATCATATTTCCTTACTATACCTTTAAATAGATCATGAGATAATGACCTATCTCTTCACAACACTCATATGCAACATAGCACGATATCTTTCGGGAATATAGAATACGGGTATACGAATTTACACTTAAATATCTTTATCTTATAAAAACCTTTTTCTATAAGATAATGTATTTTAAATAAATCTTTGCAAAGTGCCGCTACAACCCATTTTGGGGAACCCGTCGGGATGGTGCAAATTATCGCACATCCTCGGACTTAGTAGTGCGAGATGCAGACCTCCGCAAGGAGCATTCGGTCTCGAAAGATTTAAAAATACAAATATCTTAAGAAAATGAGATTTCTAGAAAAATAATAAATTAAAATTATTATATATATATATATCATCAAAATATCTAATTTTGATATAATATAAATATTCCAACTTTTCTAAATCAAAAGAATCACTTTACATGAAAATACCATGCAATTCCATACAAGTTCAATATTACAGATAAATACCATATATTATGAAATTAGGTTTTATTCACTAGAAATGTCACATATATAAAATCTACATGTATGAAAGCTCTAAAGACGATAATTAAATACTTGGGGTGTATTTTGAAAAGTATACAAAAATTATTTTTACATAAAACCCCCTCAAGTTTTATAAATTACAATAAGGACCCTAGTAAGTATAGCTTTAAACGGGACCAGTCTCTTGAGCCTCACGGAGCCGGAGATATGGGTGCTTGCCTATTTAAGGTAGACAACTTAACAAACGGTGTTATCAAAACGGTAATCGTCTTTGAAAAAGACACAAATTCTGCCGTCCATGTGCAGCGATTACCAATAACACCAAAATCTAATTCAGGATTCAATTTCTTTTCTAATTGTCCGAATCAGACTGAGTCTCATTATAAATAATCTGATTTGAATATGATTCAAGTACAAACTACAATTCAATATGAATCCATGAATCCATATAATCAATCTGTTCAATCTATTAAATCTATATTGACCGAACCGAACCATGGATATACTTCCATCTATATGATTCTCCAGTTACATCTATTTACTGATATCATGGTTTCGGCAAGTCATCCATCTATACAATCTATAATACAAGACAATACAAATTGCAATACAAACAATACAATCAAGATATCGCGGGGTTTAAGGGGTAGATTAGTACGGAAGGTGTTAGAAGTGGCACGAGACTGCAAGATTTAAGACACCTAACCTGTATTCATTTGCTGTTGTACCGTGGCATAAACGGTTCCTTGTACATTCCGTTCACCTTAGTCTCTGGTCTATTGAGACCCCTCTCGTATACATTGGTATTCTTCTGTACCAAGCTACAAACAACAGCGTTAACACTAAATACAACATTATAATAATATAATACAAGTTTAGAAACTACACTCTCTCTCTGTCTACTCTATTTCTCCCTTATTTTTGGGACTTACCGAGCGATTTGTTCGTTGACGACATTCATTCTCTTTTTTCTTTGGAATATTGTCAGGTGATTCGGACCTTTAGGAGATCGAGCCCACCAGCGAGGACTTGGATCAGCTAGACTTCATTGTACACATTTCATTTCAGTACTTTCCTTTTCTATTATGCCACTGTTTAGACATTGCTTTCATTCAGATGTATTTACTTTTCTATGCATTGTACAAAAGAATGTTAATAATAAAGTTGTTGTTTATTACATTTATCTCTTGTGTACATTTACTTTTATATTGCTTAGATACGCTTAGCGTGTTTATTTCAGAGTAAATACGTAGCGGCCAGTCGCGTCCCCTTCGCCGTACAACGGGAAGCGGGACGTGACACAGAGTTTTCATGGCTCGAACCAGATCCATCCGAATCTTTATAGACGGTGTAAATTTTGTTACCCGAAGCTACAAAGTTCTCTTCCGGAACCTTAGGTTGTTTAATGATTTCCATGAAGAGTGTCATGTTAGGATCAATTCTCAGATTCCTTTTGTCAACAAAGCGAGGTTGAATAACCTTGACATTGTTAACTTTGAACAAAATCCTTTGTATATTTTGAAGAAAACGTAGTGGTTTTTCCCAAAGCATAGATAATTCCGAGTCAATTCCAAAAATTTTGGAACCTTGTTTCATGATCATATTCTTAAGTTGAAGAGAAAGCGTGCATGCGTATTTAATATTTGCATCATGGAGACTGATGCAAAAGTCAGAAAAAACATTGACTGCAAACACACGGTTGGCTAAGTTTGACTTAGCTCCTCCAATGAGAAAATTCAACGCATCATTGATGATCCTCTCGTCTCTCAGATTTACCATAATGGGGGTATCAATCCCAGCTCCTAATTGAGCGGTAATTTTGATTTGAATGAGACCAATATGGAGATGTTTCATCTCCATATGTTTCTCATGGAGTTTCTGGATCTTTTTGACATTTAAGAGTGGTGTAGATATTATATTCTTGTGTTCAAAGATACTCGAAGTTTCAGAAAGTCTCTCAAAGTGGTAAACTTGTTTTCCATCAAATTTATTTTTCTAAGAGCTGAATGCAGATGGTTTTGAATAAACTTCTCTGGATTCCGGTTTTAGAACCATTGCTAACAACTTTTCTAAGCCATCGTCAATGATTTCCAGATATTCTCCAACTGAATTCTCCAAATGACTGGAGGTCTGATCTTGATAGGGCATTTAATCAGACTCAAAATCAGAAGAGAAAGAGGAAATAAATTCTATATCTGAGGATAAGGTTTAGCAGTACCAATATTGGCAATAGGTACTGTCGTGCCATTATGCAATCGAATCGAAGAAGAAACAAATTTAGGACGTTTAGAAAGAAAAAAATCTGATTTTGAGATCATATGGTTGGATGGTCCAGAATCAATTATCCAAATTGCATTAGAAATTGTCGAAAAAACATTGGGTGTTACGTGCAAAATTTGCTACTGAATGAACATTACCAAAAGAAGCATTGAAATATTGATATTCATGTGATGTCCCAAACATCGGTGGTGTCGAAAAGAGGATCAGGATTTGTCTGCTCTTATACCATAATAAAATTGGAAAATAAAAATATTAAAGATTGGAAAAAGAGAATTTTATTGAGTTTTTGTCTTGATATATTTACATGAATCTCTTACAATGTATATATACACATGAATACTTGTGAACCAAGTAATCAAAAATGGAATAATAAAATTACACAAAATTCTAATTGATTACAATGAGCAAATCATGATTGATTAATTTGCTAATAAAAGAAAATGGTTAACAGAAAGAATCTAATTTGCAGTTATGAATAATATCTTTTGCTAATAATGGTGTTTTGGTTAGAACAGTTTACTAACTATGATGGTAAAGTGTTGAAGTCATATAAACTGGTATTTTTGGATGTGCCATATAGATGTGTATCAAAATATAGGTTTGTATCAGAATATAAGTTTGATATTGATCTGTTCATTATCTTAACCAAAGCTATCTAGAACTCTATTATCTTGACTAATATTCTTGAATAATCTTTTCAAATCATTTGTGTATGATCCTAACAACATATACCCATGTGCAAAATGTTGATCACAGGACTCTCTTATAAGGATTTTTCTTTTCTTTTTTCAATATTTTATTTTAATTAACTGTGAGAGTGCCTCCATCTTTTTTTGTTATAATAGTAGAAATATTCCTTTTGAGGGTTTAAAGATGAGAACTAGGAGCATGGGTGTGAGTATTATGGCGAGGATGTTCGGCTAGTAAAATGCGTGCGAAAATAGCCAGTTGTATTTTTGATTTATTTTGATTATGTGAAACAGAGGTGTGGGAGAGAACTTGTACATTTCTTATTAGCGAGAATAAATATTTTTTTCTCCATTGTTTTTTTGTGAATTTCAAAACATTTTCTACTCTTGCCGAATTAATCTCCACAGCAAAGAAAATAGATCAATTACATGAGCCCATTTGTACATGGTGCAATTGGAAATTTGAGGTTTTTTAAGATTTTGGGCTATAATTTTTTTCTGATCCATCATCATTTCCTTTTTCAGCATAGGCTAAAATGCCAGAAACCTTCCTCCCTCATGGCCCCATTATAGATAACTTCTCTCATATTTAAAAACCTGCAGATTATCCTCCTGACTTAACCACCGTTAATTTTTCCGTTAAAAACTTAGGTGAGTCGACAAATACCCCAGTAAATTTTTTTGAGAGAAGATGAACTTTCCTTTTCCTTTTTCAATAAGGGTATTTTGGTGTATTTATGTAAGTTTTTAATTGAAAAATTAACGTGGTTAAGTCCGGACAATTTGTAGGTTTTTAAATTTGGAATGATTAACTACAAATGGGCCATTATTAGCTGGGTTTCCTGCATTGTAAGGCCTTAAAATGTTGATTGCTAACATTGTTTCTTTAAGGCCCTTTTTTACAACAAATAGAAAATCTTTAGGGTAAATTGTCAAAAAAGCCCGCCCATTAACCGCTTGAAAACCCCTTGATGCTCAAAATCCTTGTGAAGACCCCCTGTGTTTTGATGGATTTCTCTAACTATTTTAAACTCGCGATTTCGGGCACGTGTGTTGTATGCTGTATGTAGGTAATTATGACAGTTTTGATAATAATTTTTTTTATTGATTTAACTATATTCGCACTTATAAAATAATAATGACAACAATCTAATTATGTGCATCGCATTTGCAAAATAATAATGACATGGTGTTTAATTACGTGCATTGCAAATAAATTAATGATGTTTTTTTTGTTTGATTTATTTAAAATAATAAGAAACCATATCATCAATCAATTTCAAAATCAAATGACCCCCTTCCTTTTGCCCTATAATAGCAAATAAGAGATGGATCGCCTTAATTACTCCTCGGTCCTCACCCTCACCCACCTTTCCTAAAACCATCTCGTCCTCCACACACACCCTCTCGTCCTCGCATACCGCCTCCTTGGGCAGTGGCGTTGCGATGATGGAATCGGTATTGGGACCGGGATTGAGATCTTGTCGGCGTGGTGGCTTATTATTTTGTGTTTAACAAAGGTACACCATGGGCATTTCCCGTCCATTTAATTTAGTGGGTTGGGGTTTTTTGACATGAAAAGGCCCAATCGTTTCTTGGAGGGGGATGGGCCAGGTTATTTTGGCAATCGACCAAAATCTTAGGGAAAATTGTCACAAACCCCCATCCTGCTTTAAACTTATGTAAACCCCCTAGACTTTTTGCCCTTGTTAAAAAAACCCTTCGGCCCAATTAAAATCCCATTTATAATAGTTGTTTGTAATATCTAAAAAGTTGCCTGTAATATCTAAGCAGTTAGAAGGAATAAACACATAAATGAAACGGAGCCCAGGGGATTTCTCACAAAGATTTTGAACGTTAGGCCCTTTCCAGCAATTTCGAAAATATCAAGGGTTTAAGGCAACTCCCAAGCGGACTGAGGCCTTTTTGGCAATTTACACAAATCCTTATAGTTTATAGCAAGCAATAGGCACAAAAGTTTGAAGAACAATGATACAAAAACCTTTTGTTTTTTATTTTCATAAAACCATGCATTTTACAAAAATACTCATGAAAACGTTTTAAAGAAAATATGATTCTTATCCGTATATAGGTATATGCGGCAGAGACAAATTGATGCCATCATATCAATATGTATGACCTTATTAATTTAGCATTTTTAGCACGGAAGTTAGTTCTATTCGTAGCATTATTTCTAAAGTAATAAATTCAAAAAATATATACATTCAACATTCTTTTTTCACATCAATTAATTAGTGTTCGTCCAAATACATTTATTCGTGGTGTCCATTTAAAAGAGCGGACAAATTCATAAATAAAAAATTGCAAAATCATAAATTTTATACTTTTTCTATTCGGAAGCATTGTACTGGAACACCAAACAATTTCTTCTAATATAACCATAGAGAGCAATCGGGGTCTGCAGTAACCCTGCAGGCATCGAGCTGCAGTGTCCTCATCCATTACGGGTTGGGCTTGAAGGGGTTAATTACAGAATACCCTTCTGGGTCGCATCCGCAATGGGTGAGGATGAGGCCACTGCAGGCCCTTTAGCCAATCACATATACTTTTTCCATGGAAAAAAAGTGTGTTTCAGAGTAATCCACAAATTCTGCATGCAAAGCATGTAGGATACACCAATACACAATAACTTTGTTTCACATAAATCTCGACAGTTGATTTTGATTTTTGATGAATGCAGGATGTTGGATAGTATGGATGCTATTTTGGCTCGGACGGAGGGACTCTGAGTACCGTTTCCATTATCCATTTCCGACCACTCATTTTCGTAGAATTAAATCCCTATAAATATAAATGAGTCGCCGTCACTAAACGCCAACGCTGTCATTCTCTCTCCTCTGCCTTTAGCCCTCAGCGATCCAATCGATCGCTGATAAATTTTTCTTTCGATATCCCCCGATCCTAAACATTCGATATTTGATCGCTTCGAGTGGTCGATTGGTCGCCGCCGCTGATGGCATCGGAGGACGTGATGGGGAAGAGCACGAGCGAGACGGCGGTGACGACGATCGTGAACCTGGCGGAGGAGGCGAAGCTCGCGCGCGAAGGCGTGAAAGCCCCAGGCCACGCGATTCTCTCGATATGCAAGTCGCTGTTCGCCGGCGGCGTCGCTGGTGGAGTGTCAGTATCCTCTCTCTCCTTTGCCTCTTTGATTTTTTGCTTTGAGTTTCATCTTGTTCAAGATCTGCGATTTGTACGTGATTTCATCGAAAAAGTTCGTTCCTTTATGGGTAATTAGATAAGAAGCTGTATTATTATTGGAACTGTGTTGGGTGTTTTGTGGAGATTTTAGGGCTTTTAGTGGAGGGAAAATAGTGATGGTGGACACAGTGGCGGTTATCCGAAGGTATTGGAACTGAGATGGGAGGAAGGAATGAGAGGAAAGGGACATAGAATAGGGAAATAGTTTTTTTTTTATATCGATGCAAAGTTTTATTGATAAAATGTATCGTAACGAAACAAAACACACACAAAAGCTACACAAAACATTACATGCTGCTTCCTCACCGCAAGAAGAAGATAGAATATACAAAAGCAAGATGCATTCATTCTTATTCTGCATCTTATGAGTAAGTGTCGGCAGCCTTTATCGGTAGGATATGTTCCTCAAGAGTTTTAATTCACCGGCAACTGTCCTACAAGTCCTCGAGTTTTGTACAGCTCCGAAAACTATGGTATTAGCCCTCAAATAAATACTTGGCACTGTTGTGTTTCCCAGCAATTCTCACCACGTCACCATTATTAACTTCCTGTGTAAGCAAAAACTATCTGCAACAATAAAAGATTATAGTCAAAACCTGTAACTCTAAGGTGAAACTCTTAGATGATAGGGTCAAGTAAGAGATCATTTAGAATTTTCTTTTCTCAATCATTATGTTTCAAATATTGGCCGTATCAGCCGGCATATTGGTTCTGGATCACCGGCGATACGATACAAGAGATAAGAACAGGTGAATATTATTTTGTTTGAATATCGACCGATATAAAATATATTAGCCGCCTCATATCGGTTGACAATTCAATATATCAATGAGTCAATTTGTGTAGTAGGTTAAGTTGTCAATTGTTTTAAAACTAGTTGCACAAAATCTAATATTAGAAACACAATTAAAGTAAGTAAGATCTATTAAGTTTTGTTTAAGCTACCATATAATGCAATCTATATCTTTGATTCAACATTTTCTCTCTTTTACTTTTTTATTTAAATATTTTCTTTTCGCTATTGCATGCTCTTGCATGTAGCGTCCAATAAACATATGTGATGATAAATATTTTGGTACATACATGTATCATATGTGCATAAAATATCTATATATAAATATGTCTGAAGCCTATATAAATTCTACATGTCTCGATATAAGTGTCTGACATGTACTTTCTATATTTACTCATCATCCTAAATATCTCATGAGATATTCACTATCTGACATGGAAAACACACATCTTGTATGGTCCTTATCTCTAATATTGAAACCTTGATACAAATCACTACCAATAAACACAATATTGACACTTCATGGCAACAACAAACAACAACAACTGAGCCTTTTATCCCAAGCATATGGGGTAGGCTACATGAACCAACATGAGAATCACGCCGGGTCCAGCACATGAATCCTCTGTCTCCACTCACTTCTATCGAACAATATACTTTCATTGAGTCCTTTGGCAACCATATCGTTTCGTATCACCTTCATCCATGTTTTCTTCGGTCTCCCTTTTGCCCTTTTGCCATTACCCATATCGAGAGTATCTATTCGTCGAACCGGTGCTTCCATAGGTCTGCGTCGCACATGACCAAACCATCTAAGCCGGTTTTCCCGCATCTTCTCCTCCACGGGTGCTACACCAACTTTTGCACGAATATCCTCATTTCGCACCTTGTCTTTTCTAGTGTTACCGCACATCCAACGAAGCATGCGCATCTCCGCTACGTGCATCTTCTGTGTATGATGCTTCTTAGGAGCCCAGCATTCTGTACCATATAATAAGGCAGGCCGAATAGCGCTCCGATAAAACTTCCCTTTCAATTTTAACGGAAAGTTACGATCACACAAAATCCCTGTTGCACTCCTCCATTTCAACCAACCAGCTTGGATCCTTTGATTAACATCACTATCGATCTCCCCATTCCTTTGGATGATGGAACCTAGATATCTAAACTGGTCGCTCGGTGATATCTCTTGCCCTTCCAATGTTATACCAATATGGTTTTGACTTCTCTGGCTACTAAATTTGCAGTGCATATATGCTGTCTTGGACCTGCTCAATCTGAATCCCCGAGATTCCAATGTTTGTCTCCATAATTCCAATTTTGCATTAACCCCTGCTTTCGTCTCATTTACTAGAACAATATCATCAGCGAATAGCATACACCAAGGGACCTCATCTTGGATAGTTCTAGTAAGCTCATCCATCACGATGGTAAACAGGAAAGGACTTAATGCAGATCCTTGATGTAAACCAATAGTAATCGGAAAATCACTTGTTAAGCCACCGCAAGTTCTGACATTTGCCACTACTCCGTCGTACATATCCTTGATTATGTCAATATACTTGACGGGGACCCCCTTTTTCATCATTGTCCCCCATAATACCTCTCTAGGTACCTTGTCGTACGCTTTTTCTAAATCAATAAATATCATATGCAAATCTCTTCTCCTCTCTCGAAAGCGCTCGACAAGTTGACGAAGCAAATGGATCGCCTCTGTCGTCGATCGTCCAGGCATGAAACCAAATTGGTTCTCTGTTATCTTAATATCCTTCCTTAGCCTGTGTTCAATCACTCTCTCCCAAAGTTTCATGGTGTGACACATTAGTTTTATTCCACGGTAGTTTGAGCAACTTTGAATGTCACCCTTATTCTTGTAGATAGGTACAAGGATACTTTTCCTCCATTCATTTGGCATCTTTTTTGTCTGCCAAATCTTATTAAACAGATCTGTCAGCCATTTAACGCCTATTTCTCCTAAGCATCTCCAAATCTCGATAGGAATCCCGTCAGGACCAACCGCTTTTCTTAAACCCATTCTGTTCAAAGCTTCTTTAACCTCAGTAAGTCTTATTTTACGCATGAAATCACGATTTATATCTTGAGATTGAATGACAAGTCCATCCAAATTCTTAGTAAAGCTCTCATTGAACAATTTGTCAAAATAATCTCTCCATCTTTCCTTGATATCCTCATCTCGAACTAAAACCTTCTGATTTTCATTTTTGACACACTTCACCGCACATAAGTCTCTAGTCTTCCTTTCCCGCATTCGAGCAATCCGGTATATATCATTTGCAGCCTCTTTAGTGTCTAATTTCTCGTACACCTCCTTGTAGACCTTAGATTTAGCTTCCCGAACAGCTTTCTTAACTTCCTTTTTAGCCATTTTGTACTTCTCAAATCTCTCCACATCTCTACTTTTCTTCAAATCTTTATAAGAATCTCTTTTAATTTTAATAGCAGCCTTTACATCTTCATTCCACCATGATATGTCCTTAGATGGTGGAGCACCACCTCTCGACTCACCAAGTAGATCTCTAGCTACTTTCTTGATACAACTAGCCATTTTGTTCCATGTTTTGTCTGGATCATCTTCCGACTGCCAATCCGCTTCTTGTACTACACGATCTATAAAAGCCTTTTGATTACCTTCTTTCAATCGCCACCATTTAATTTTAGGCTCTACCTTACGTCTAATCTTCCTAGGTTCTCTTCTAAATCGAAAATCTAGAACTAAAAGTCTATGTTGAGTAGTTACACTCTCACCTGGCACTACCTTACAGTCGATACAACAACCTCTATCTATTCTTCTCGTCAGAAAAAAGTCTATTTGACTAGCATTTGATCCGCTCCTAAAAGTGATAAGGTGGGACTCTCTTTTCCTAAACCAGGTGTTTGCTAAGATCAAGTCATAAGATAAAGCAAAATCTAGAATCGAGTCACCTACTTCATTCCTTTGTCCGAAACCAAAACCTCCATGGATAGTATCAAACCCACTACGACTAGTACCTACATGTCCATTAAGATCACCACCAATAAATAACTTCTCTCCACTGGGTATACTTTGCACCACCTCGTCTAAATCCTCCCAGAATAGACGCTTACTAGCGTCATCAAGACCTATCTGTGGTGCATAAGCACTAATAACATTAAAGATCTCTCCACCTAGAATAAGCTTAACCAGTAAAATTCTATCACCTTTTCTCCTAATCTCAACTACATCCTCAAGCAACCGTCTATCTATGATTATACCTACCCCATTACGATTTTTATCTCTACCCGTATACCAAAGCTTATAACCCCAAGGCTCTATGACTCTACTCTTTTCACCTACCCACTTAGTTTCTTGCAAACACATAATACCAACTCTCCTCCTAATCATCACCTCCACTAATTCTATTAGTCTACCCGTAAGGGAACCTATATTCCAGGAAGCTAGACGGATCCTATGAAACCCTTGCTTATTTGTCACTACACCCGGGGTCCGATGTAGCGCGCCGTCTCTGGACGACGACCCTTGCTTATTTGTCACTACACCCGGGGTCCGATGTAGCGCGCCGTCTGTAGACGACGACCCTTGCTTATTTGTCACTACACCCGGGGTCCGGTGTAGCGCGCCGTCTCTGGACGACGACCCTTGCTTATTTGTCACTACACCCGGGGTCCGATGTAGCGCGCCGCATCTGGGCGACGACCAAGCCCTTGCATATTTAACACTACACCCGGGATCCGATGTAGCGCGTCGCTGAGTAGGGGACGCCCCAACGATATTCTGATTCTGGTTCATGTCATAGAATGTGACAAAGTTTTACGTTGGCTGTCACAAGCCTACCACAACCCTCACCCTTTCTCATCCGGACTTGGGACCGGCAACGGTGGGTTTAATATTGACACTTCATGGCATTTTAACGAAATTTATCATTTAACAATAACTTCACATGGATTGTGTGAGCATGACGCAAGATAAATATGAATAGAAGTCCTTATTTTTATGCATTATATGCTCATGTAGTATTAGTGGCGCTGATATTCTTTTTCTTTAAGATTAGTTTTGATAGCTAAAGTTTTTGTGATAAATAAATTTTTTATTTGATGTTGTCGAAATATAAGAGCAAGCTAATTGCATCAAGATGGAGCAAGTCAAAATTACGACGATTTTGATGAGTGGAAACAAACTAGTAATTCAATGAAGGCCCTCCAAAAATTCAGTGGTCAATATCCTATGCCGCTAACAATCAACAAAATTTCATATTATTTTTGAGTTCTCTAATCATATATAGGGCATGTTTGGATACACACAATCCATAGGATAAAAATGCTAGATTCTATTTTTCCCTTGGATCAATACAATCCTTTAAAAAAGGTTGTTTGGATGGCATTTTTATGGGTAAATCGGGAGGAATTACCCCAAATAGGTCCATTCTATGGGATAAAAAAATTAGCTAAGACCCAATTATTTTTTCCCTAAACATTTTCACTCTTTCCATCTTTTTGAAAACTGTGTTGCTCTTTTTTTCTTTCTTTTGAAAAAAAGAATATTCTAACTTAACCATGCATGAAAAGAAAAAGCAAGCATCAAATGCATATTCTTATCCCGAACTATCCAAACATGTACAAGGTAAAAAAATCCTTAAAAATTTTATTGAATGGAATGCATGTGATTCCAAGATTTATTTATCCAAAATGGAATTCCTGGAATTATTTTCCAAACTATCGAAACATGCCCTTAAATTTCTCATTATTTTATCTTTTAGACGACGTGACTCCAAATCTTTTATTGGTATAGTTTAGTTCTCCTAGTGAAAAACAAACACTACAAGCAACCATATATGATCTTGTTTATGCTATACAAGAACACATAGAGGTAGATTCATTAAAACAAATTGTTAGGTATATTTGAATTTTTTTAATAGCTATTAAATTGATAATTGGGTAATTGCGGAGAGGAGATATATTTTTGCTAAGGTTAATGTAGGGCGTTTTTCGTCATCCCATTGAGATGGGAATACGCGCGCGCTTGTCAGGCGCATTACAGATTCCTTCTGCCTAGGGTAGGCTGGGGTTTATTGATTGTGGGGATCCGAATCTCCGGCAGCCGCGGACTAAGCTGTCGTTAATTACCCATCGCATTGGGAGCGAGAGAATCTCCGATGGACGGGTTAAACTGGTCATGCGAACTCAATGTGCAGTGTTGTGTTTTGAAAGGGTTTTGGATATATCGGGGGCCTCACAGAGTTTTTACGGAGGTCCCGCTACCTGGATAGCGGGCTGGGGGTCAAGGGGGTTAGCAGCCTTCTTGCGGGATGCGGGACAGCGCCCCGTTAGAAATTTTTTTCTAACAGGGACAGTGTCGTGGAGTATGTGTGTGTGTGTATATATAAGGGAAAAGGGCATCTAAAGGATGCGTGGGAGAAAGTGCTCGGGCACTAGCGCCTCACGTGCCAGGCACGTAGACGCTCGGATGCTAGTGCTTTGGGCGCTAGCGCCTCACGTGCCAGGCACGTGGGCGCTTGGGAGCTAGCGCTCTGGGCACTAGTGCTTTGAGCGCAAGGGCGCTAGCGCCCAGGGTGCTAGCGAGCGCTAGCTCTGGACGCTAGCGCTCGCCAGGCACGTGGGCGCTTGGACGCTAGCGCTTTGGGTGCTAGCGCTTTGAGCGCAAGGGCGCTAGCGCCTCACGTGCCAGGCACGCGGGTGCTCGGGAGGCAAAAGGGACTCGGTCTCTGCAATGGGAGTTGTACTCCCAGAAAGGAACACTTATTATTTTGTGTGTGTGTGTGTGTATATAAGGAGTTAAACTCTTAGGATATTTTGAAGCTGATGAAGGGGTTTCTCCCCATGAGCCCTAGATCTTCCCCAAAGTGGGGTTTCTGGAGATGGGTCTCCTTCCTGTCGTTTGGCCGGATCTTGGAAAAAGGGGGTGAGATTTAAAAATCTCCCCTTTTTGAGATCTAATGGAAGATCCAAGCTTCCCTTTGTGGGTTTTGTGGTGAAAAACTATTTAATTTTGGAAAATAAAGAGTAAAACTCTTGATTTAATTCAAAAGAAAGAAGAAGGTTTTAAGAACCTTGAGGAAAGAGAAAGATGCACAGGCCCTAGATTTTTGAGGGAAATGAAAAGTCTATGCTTTATTCATCATCATGTTCCTTATAAAGGTTTACACATTTACATATAGCCCCCTGGGCTTTACAAAATGGTATTTTGCCCATCCCATGGCTCATGTGCCATTTCTTTTTCGCACATAAGCCATGGGCTTTACAAAAATTTGGCTTTATGCCCATTCATGCATAGAAAATTACAAAAAAAATTACATAAAAATTATTTATTACATGATTTTTATTTTGGCATGGAGGGGGGCCGGCCGCTTCATGTTCGGACTCGGTTTGGGCATAGGCCCACTTGATCTGGGCTTGGGCCTACTTGATATGGGCCTGGGCCCACTTGGCTTGGGGTTGATCTTGACTTTGACTTGGTCAACCGGGGTGCAATTTTCGACCCCAACAAAGTGCCTCCATCAATAAATGCACACCACATATGTGGGTCGTGTGCATGAAATTGATGGATCTTCTTTCGTGTGGAGGCGACTTGTTTTGGTTCCCATTTTTTGGGATGCACTGCCCTTTTTACGACATGGATGGTCGACGTTTGCGTCTTCAAGGCGGAGTGTCCGTGATAGACGTTTCCCTGGCCCGGAGCGTTTTGGTTCCTGCTTTGTAGGAAGCCTGCACTGCCCTTTTTACGACATGGACGGTCGACGCCCTGGCCCGGAGCGATTTGGTTCCCGATTTGTGGGAAGCCTGCACTATCCTTTTTACGACATGGACGGTCGACGCTTGACGCGTCTCCGAGGCGGAGTGTCCGTGGTAGACTTTTTCCTGACCCGGAGCGATTTGGTTCCCGATTTGTGGAAAGCCTGCACTGCCCTTTTTACGACATGGACGGTCGACGCTTGACGCGTCTCCGAGACGGAGTGTCCGTGGTAGACTTTTCCCTGGCCCGGAGCCAGTTGGTTTCCGATTTGTGGGAAGCCTGCACTGCCCTTTTTACGACATGGACGGTCGACGCTTGACGCGTCTCCGAGACGGAGTGTCCGTAGTAGACTTTTCCCTGGCCCGGAGTGATTTGGTTCCCGCTTTGTAGGAAGCCTGCACTGCCCTTTTTACTACATGGACGGTCGACGCTCTGGCCCGGAGCGATTCGGTTCCCGCTTTGTAGGAAGCCTGCACTGCCCTTTTTACGACATGGACGGTCGACGCTCTGATCCGGAGCGATTTGGTTCCCGCTTTGTAGGAAGCCTGCACTGCTCTTTTTACGACATGGACGGTCGACGCTCTTACCCGGAGCGATTTGGTTTCCGATTTGTGGGAAGCCTGCACCGCCCTTTTTACGACATGGACGGTCGACGTTCTGACCTTGAGCGATTTGGTTCCCGATTTGTGGGAAGCCTGCACTGCCCTTTTTTACGACATGGACGGTCGACGCTTGACGCGTCTCCGAAACGGAGTGTCCGTAGTAGACTTTTCCCTGGTCCGGAATGATTTGGTTCTCGCTTTGTAGAAAACCTACACTGCCCTTTTTACGACATGGACGGTCGATGCTCTGGCCAGGAGCGATTCGGTTCCCGCTTTGTAGGAAGCCTGCACTGCCCTTTTTACGACATGGACGGTCGACGCTTGACGCGTCTCCGAGGCGGAGTGTCCGTGGTAGACTTTTCCCTGGCCCGGAGTGATTTGGTTCCCGATTTGTGGGAAGCCTGCACTGCCCTTTTTACGACATGGACGGTCGACGCCCAATTTGACTTGCTCTGCTTTTTGCAGTGTCAGGGGTGGTCTTGACTTGTTCCGCTTCTTGCGGTGTCGAGATTGGATTCTGACTTGCTCCGCTTTCTGCGGTGTCGGATTTGAAGTTGACTTGTTGATTGTGATTTGGGTTGACATCAGCATCGCTACACTGGAATATGGTACCAGGAGCGAATCATCATCTGTCTTTAAGAGGATTTGGGGATTGGTTTTGGTTTGGCATCTGCATTGCTGCACTGGAATAATGCCAGGAGCAACTCATCATTTTCCCCAGTAGAATTTGGGAATTGGCTTTTTGGGTCGGCATCCGCATTGCTGCACTGGAGTAATACCAGGAGCAACTCATCATTTGCTCCGGAAAGATTTGGAAATTGGTGGCTTAAAAGACGGGTTTAGATCCCTATCACTTAAGGCTTGTCAATTTTATGAGCCGTAAGGGTCCCATAAAAGCATTTTCTCCCTACGGGTCGAAAGGATCCCGTAGGTGTATTTTCTCCTTAGGAGTCGTGGGAACTCCTAAGTGTGTTGCTTCTTTGTGAGTCGTAAGGATCTCACGCGGGAAATTTCTCCTCACAAAGTCGAGAGGACTTTGCGAGTGCATTTCATCTCTTTTTCACGAGTTTGCGCCCTTTCGGGTTTTCGCCAACTCGCCGGCAGTCCTGCTGTTTTTACTCACGGAGCCCTTTCGGGTTTTCATCCGTGCCCATTTTTCTTGTGGACATACCCTTTTTTTACCGCCGGTGGGACTTTGAATGTGGTCTCGCTGGTAGGACTTGGTAGAGATTGTGATCGTTTTACGCCCGTGGATTGTATACGGTTTTGTAGGGTGTATGATCCAGACCGTAGGGCCGGAAAAATTTTGGGACTTTGTCGGCGTCTGCATCGCTGCACTGGAATATGGTACCAGGAGTGACTCATCATAAGTTGTTGGGGTATGGGATTTGGAATTTGGTTGGCGTCTGCATCGCTGCATTGGAATATGGTACCAGGAGCGACTCATCATTCGCCATTTGGAGTATGGGGTTTGGAATTTGGTTGGCGTCTGCATCGCTGCACTAGAACATGGTACCAGGAGCGACTCATCATTCGCCATTTGGAATTTGAGTTTTGGACGGCGTCCGCATCGCTGCACTGGAATATGGTACCAGGAGCGACTCATCATTCGCTGTTTTGGGATTTGGAATTTGGTTGGCGTCTGCATCGCTACACTGGAATATGGTACCAGGAGCGACTCATCATTTGCCGTTTTGGGATTTGGGTTTTGGACGGCGTCTGCATCGCTGCACTGGAATATAGTACCAGGAGCGACTCATCATTCGCCGTTGAGACATTTAGAGTTTTGAAATTTTGATTGGCGTCTGCATCGCTGCACTGGAATATGGTACCAGGAGAGATTCATCATCCGCCATTTTTTTACGCGATTGCTCTATCATTTCAGCTTTTCTTATCGCGAAGATCGTGATTGCCCTATCATTTCGGCTATTTATTCGCGGTTGCCCTATCATTTCGGCTTTATTTTCATTTTTATTTTTACTCGCTGAATTTTATTGCGAGTTGCCCCATCATTTCGGCTTTTTATTTGTATATATATACATATATATTTCTTTTTATTTACACATTTTTACATCCCCAGTTTAACGACTTAGAGGTCGACTATTCCCAGTTTAATGACATGGTGGTCGACTGTTCCCAGTTTAAAGACTTAGAGGTCATCTGTTTCCAGTTTAACGACGTGGTGGTCATCTTTGCTTATCCCAGCTCCTTGAATTTTGATCTTGGCGGAGCTGTGTTGATGACCGTAGCTCAGTGGCTTGCTGATACATCCGAGGACTGTGAGGTTTTTCTAAGCTTGTATTGGTCCTCTGCCCAATCTTTGAAAACACAGCAGTCTTCAATGGTATGACTCACCATCTTATGGTATGGGCAGTATACGAGATTGCCGGTCATATTCATTTCATGTGGCCTCTTCGGAATTGACAATTACAAACCGTTGTTCAAGACTTCCTCAAATATATTGCGGACCTCACCCCTCCTGAAGGAGTACACCTTCTTCTTTTTCTCCATTAGAGTAGGTGCCCTTACTGATGCTGGTTCTTGAGGCCGATCAGTTTTTGGTTTGCCCTTTTCAGATAATGGCACATGTCTGAGAGGATTAGGTTCCCGAAAGGCTTCAGTCTCCATTTGTATGAAATCGGCCGTCGTAGCTTGACAGTTTGCTAACACGCCTTTAGACAGTTCTATCTCTCCCATCTTGTATTGTCTTTCGACCTAATCTTTGAAGACGAAGCAGTCCTCAATGGCATGACCTATCACTCTGTGATAGGGGCAATATTTTGGGTCGTTGGTCATATTCGTTTCTTGCGGTCTCTTTGATTCTGGCAGATGTAGACCATTTTTTAGGGCGTCCTTGAATATCTTATGGACTTTGTCCCCTTTGAAGGAATATACCTTATCCAGTTTCTCTTTCAGAGGCGATTCCCTTTCGGTGTATGTATCGGAGGGACTGGAGGCTGATCGCGGCCGTTTTTCACGAAGGCGCTCCGCTCTTAGGTTGAAGGGGGTATCAGTTGGCTGCCTCAGGGTATCGATCCCTGGCTCATGAACCAAAATTTGATTTTGCTGTAATTGCAATCGGGCGACTTGGGTCGCGAGATCTGCCGCGACGTTTGCCAATTCGTCGACCTTAGACTGCATCTTGGCTAACTTCTCATCCCTGTCCTGAAGCTGCCTCTGAAGCCATCGGAATAATGCTTGTTCTGTAGTTCCGGTTATGACAACCGGGTCATCCTTATTGTCTGAGCTCAATTCCGCAGGAACCCCAGGCTTTTTTGGCTTATCGGCCTGAGTGAGCTCTTTGTCATTCAGACCGAGTTGACGTTGGGCAGCGTCCACCGTATCATCACCCTGGCTGTGAAGCATAGGAGGGTTCGTTTCTTCATGTCCGACCATGTAGACAGTGTGGACCACATATCCAGCCGTCTCTTTATCTTTGGCGGGGTAACCCCGTTCTTGGAGCCTCATGAAGCTCAGCCTGATATGAGCCCTAGCCCTTTTGTTGGCTCTGTATCTGAGCCTTTTCTGCCTTAGCTTCTTGATTTTGAGGGCTTGGCGGGCATCCGTCTTCTATGAAGCCACCGTGAGTTGATTGATAGGGAGCTTAAAGAAGATACCCGATTGAGCAGTTGTCGGGGGTACAGCTGGAGCTTGCCCAAGATGCCCCGTTGCTTCGTTGACTTTGATGGCCTTACCTCCAGCTGGAGCGATGGAGGGTCGTTTGGAAACGGATTTGTGCTTGGGCAGAGGTGCCCTCGTAACCATGACATTCGGCCTTTTCCCTTTTGTTACCGGTTTGTCTGTTACCCGAGTTTGAGGAGCTGGGACGGCGTTAGCTGACACGAACATAATAGAGCCAAATGGTAGCGGCAACTCCTCCCATTGTCGCCCGAGACTGGCCGGGAGGACCGTCCTGGCGTCTATCTTCATCGTGTAGAAGATGGGAGCTGTGTCGAGAGCTGAGCTGATCCTTGGAGACATCTTTGCTGCGTCCGAAGATTGCAATTGGAAAACGTTAACCTGCACAAAAAAAACATGATTTTTTCGCATGAAAGCTTAACCCGAAATATGGGAGGAAAGATAGGTCCCACCGGGCGTGCCAGAATCCGTAGGGTGTTTTTCGTCACCCCATTGAGATGGGAATATGCGCGCGTTTGTCAGGCGTATTACAGATTCCCTCTGCCTAGGTTAGGCTGGGGTTTATTGATTGTGGGGATCCGAATCTCCGGCAGCCGCGGACTAAGCTGTCGTTAATTACCTCTCGCATTTGGAGCGAGAGAACCTCCGATTGACGGGTTAAACTTCATGCGAACTCAATGTGCAGTGTTGTGTTTTGAAGGGGTTTTGGATATATCGGGGGTTTCGCAGAGTTTTTACGGGGGTCCCGTTACCCGGATAGCGGGCTGAGGGTCAAGGGGGCTAGCAGCCTCTATACGGGGTGCGGGACAGTGCCCCGTTATAAATTTTTTTCTAACAGGGACAGTGTCGTGGAGTGTGTGTGTATAAGGGAAAAGGGCATTCAAAGAATGCGTGGGAGAAAGCGCTCGGGCGCTAGCGCTTTGGACGTTAACGCCTCACGTGCCAGGCACGTGGACGCTAGGGCGCTAGCGCTTTGGGCGCCAGGATGCTAGCGCTTTGGGCGCTAACGCCTCACGTGCCAGGCATGTGGGCGCTCGGACGCTAGCGCCCCACGTGCTGGCACGTGGGGCGCTCGGCGCTAGCGCCCAGAGCGCTAGCGCCCTTGCGCTCAAAGCGCTAGCGCTGGCACGTGGGCGCTCGGGAGGCAAAAGGTATTTGGTCCCTGCAATGGGAGTTGTACTCCCAGAAAGGAACACTTATTATTTTGTGTGTGTGTATATATATATGAGGAGTTAAACTCCTAGAATATTTTGAAGCTGATGAAGGGGTTTCTCCCCTTGAGCCCTAGATCTTCCCCAAAGTGGGGTTTCTGGAGACGGGTCTCCTTCTTCTTCCTGTCGTTTGGCCGGATCTTGGAGAAAGGGGGTGAGATTTAAAAATCTCCATTTTTTGAGATCTAATGGAAGATCCAAGCTCCCCTTTATGGGTTTTGTGGTGAAAAACTATTTAATTTTGGAAAATAAAGAGTAAAAACTCTTGATTTAATTCAAAAGAAAGAAGAAGGTTTTAGAACCTTGAGGAAAGAGAAAGAGGCACAGGCCCTAGATTTTTGAGGGAAATGAAAAGTCTATGCTTTATTCATCATCATGTTGCCTTATACAGGCTTACACATTTACATATAGCCCCTTGGGCTTTACAAAATGGCATTTTGCCCATCCCATGGCTCATGTGCCATTTCTTTTTTGCACATAAGCCATGGGCTTTACAAAAATTTGGCTTTATGCCCATTCATGCATAAAAAATTGCATAAAAAATTACATAAAAATTATTTATTACATGATTTTTATTTTGGCATGGAGGGGGGGCGGCCGCTTCATGTTCGGACTTGGCTTGGGCATGGGCCCACTTGATATGGGTTTGGGCATGCTTGGCTTGGGGTTGACCTTGACTTTGACTTGGTCAATCGGGGTGCAATTTTCGACCCCAATAGTTAGGCCATTGATGATGAGAGAGATCTTAATTGAATTTTTTTTGGAGAATTAAATTTCCAGGACCATTGGATGAATGATCGGATATTAACCGGATGATTAGTGCTGCTGCTGCTGATTTTGTTGTTGATGATTTAATGATGATTTTGACGGTGCTTAGAGAGATAGGTTATATATACGTCGATTGACAATTTAGTTTGACTTTGTATCATCTCAAAACATGCTATTACTTCTTAAAAGCAATTTTGTTGGCCGTCTTATGTGTTAATTTATCAATGCTCCTGCAATATATTTGAATTTGATAGATGTAAATTTATATATAAAGAGTAAATGTGGTAATTGATGAATGCTCCTTCTATTATGTACATAATTTGATTGATACATATTTGTTTTTTAACAATAAATTGACTAATTGTTTGTGTGCATCCTTATTTCTTTTATGCAACCAACCATTTGCTTGCAAAGAAACATTGCATATCTCTGCATAAGTCTATTTACATTGATAGGAACTGGTATATTTGATTTAGTTGTTCATTTATTAATATTCAAATATTAATTGTTTTGGATGTAAATATCTTGTAGTTTGCTAATAAATATTTCAATATTTTTCTAAAGTCAATTTTGATCGATAGAGATTGGTATATTTGTTGTGGATGTCATGTTAACAAGATATGTAGCCAGTGAAGCAATAAAGACTAGAGATAGCCTTAAGTGAACATTGATTGATGCAATTTTAAAATACATCTTAAAAAGTTGAATGGAAGGGAATGATTTAATTGAAATCAATGCCATAAATCCCAAACCCCAAACCCCAAACAACAACCAAACCCCTAACCTTAATAAGTAATAATCATGATTTATAGTTTCATATCTCAATTTAGACTAAGAATTTGTTGATATTGAGAAGAAGAGAGGCTAGGGTCTTGCCGACAGAGAGGGAGCAGTCGACGACCAAAGTTCGTGAGGACCAACTGCTTTGGCGTTGAGGCGAGAAGGAGGGTGAGGAGTTGGTATTTTTGTGCTCTCACGCAAATCACTTTCCTATCCTTAGTTCCATCAAATCTGTTTGTGAAACTATTTTTTTACAATGGAAATAGCTGAGATTACATGTTAGAAAGGCAAGTATGAAAGAAAGATGAATGGTTAAAAGAGAGCAAGTAGCTATTCAAATCCTTACTAGCTTTTGTTCTTTGTAATAGACAAATCAAATTGAACACAACTGACTAATAGAAAGATAAAATCATGTATCAACTAAAACTCTCATTGTGATTTTCCCTAGAAAAAAATGAAGTATTTAAAAGTCGAAAAAAGGTCTTCTAAGCTAAAAATTAATCTTTCAAGATAGCGTCAATTAGAACCCCTTTGCATGATAAGGTTTTCTACGAGTTTCTAATATGTATGCTATTATGATGATAAACTGGCGCAACATGCAAGAAAGATTCCGAATATCATGAGCTTGTGAAGAAATGCTAGAATGGGGAGAGGGAAGAATAGAGGAATCAAGGAGACAAAAAAGGTGGTTTGACATAATAGAAAATGATAAGGGCATACCATCTACAATTTACCCTTTGCCTATGCAAATTATACAAGATGAACCTAAACTAGCTTTAAGGAAAGGGTTCCAAATGACCATAATTTCAAAGTTGCTTCTGGACTAATTTTCTTAAGGGTGGACTAATTTTCTTAAGGGAACACTGGTATAACCCTTTATAATTTATTGATTATCTTATAAAGATACGTAAACTTCATACACTCAAATAAAAAGAAGTTGCCACAAGTTAACATAAAGCTTTCAAGGAAAAGTTATATGAAACATCCATCCTGCAAGGACCAACCACCAAAACAATTCCCTAGTAAACGATGGAGCAAGCCTTGTTTTTTCTTTTTAATGCCATCATCCCGCTCAATTCTTTGCTCAAAACTCTATACTTGCTTATCTTCCCATGATACAAAGTTATTTGCAGTCACTTATGGTATCATTCTTATGTTAGGCCCTCACTCACTTTCTTTTCTGATTTTTTTTGGGTTTTTTCTGACCCAACCTAAGTATTAGCCTAGGTCATTAATCTTATATCTAGCTTATTGCTTCAGTCTAGTGCCTCACTTAGGTCCCTATGAATCCGAGCCCCTTCCAAGGTTTTTAACTGTTTGGTCCATCACGGCCCACTACCTCCTTTATGTCTTTCCCAACTTCTTCAGGCCACAATCCTGGCTCGTGTACAAAGCTTCAAACAATAGCTTAAGTGACACCACTGCACCACGTTTTCTTTCATAACTGTCCACCCTTGCATGAAAATTACAATTTTAATATTATTCTGACAGGCGTCGGGCTAATGAACTTTTTTTGAGCAAAGTTTGTTCCTAAACTCGACAACGTAGTTTTTCCATATGGATATTTAATTATGAGAACATGTGCAAAGATTGTTCCTAAATCTTTTATGTTTTACTATGAGAAGATGTGCCTATCTCACACACTCACCAATGTCACTATTCAACCTTTGGTTTATAATTTGCCATTTGTTTGCAAATCTGATCTTGATCTTCACCATTTCTTCTATGCATATTCTCTTCACACTAACTTCATTTTCTCCTTGCATATTATGAACATCATCCAATACTTCTGTAAAGATCCACTTGCTATGCTAACATCATTTCTCCATTAAATATATTATCATGTTCTGATCAGATTTTTGATGCATATACGTTTAACAGATTTAACTTCGAATTATATATGCAGTGGATACATTTCCTACTTATATCTTTCTCTCTGTGTTATTTACACTGTATAAAAAGCCTCTTGTGTGTGCATAAGAGCTCATAATTTCTGAACAAATAAGAAATAACAAAAACCATCTTGACAGTGTTCAAAATTCATAATATGAAATATGAATTAGTAATGGATAGACTTATTTTGGCAATAGGGTTTCAAGGAGCTGGGTTTGGGAATGGTTAAGATGTAAGTGTTGTATGGAAATATTTCATATTATGCAATAGGAGATTGAGTCTTTGAGATGGCAGATTGATCAGAAGTGGTTGTATATAGGGGGAGAAGACAAGAAGGGGAGGAGCGGAGTTTCTTTTTTGCAAAAAGAAAAAGGAATAAAATATAAGAAGAAGAAAATGAAATTTCTTTTGTGAAATAATTTTTTGGTTGTAAATATAGCAAGTTGTGGTTGTTGAGTGGTGTTTCTGCTATGTGAAGAGTAGGAATAATTATAACAAGGAACACCAAGTTAATCCAAAAAACATAAATTCAATGCTTTATTGATATAATCACTAGGCACAACTTTGTTGTGGGCCTTACTGTTAAGATGTTAATGCAAGTTATATTATAATTTAATAGTAACTAATGAAGTGAATGGCCCAATTGCAGTGTAAAACCCAGGTGTGTCGACCTAAAATTTCATTCTTTTTGTCACTCGATCATGACTTTAGCTAATACTTTTTTATATTTCTAATTGAGGTTTAATGATTCCTGGTACTTCTTATTGCTTCTAGCCTAACGTGTGAAACATTCAGTTAACCATTTTACGTTTGATATCTAACTTGCTCTCTCTCTCTCTCTCTCTCTATATATATATATATATATATATATATATTGCCTTTTGCTTATTTTTATTAACTATTGGTTGCAGATCACGGACTGCTGTTGCACCACTTGAGCGGTTGAAAATTTTACTTCAGGTGTGGTTTCCTTTTATTCTGTTTCGTTTCGTCTTTGTAGAGCTCTTGAGTGTCTCTCATCTGTCTTTTTCCCCCCTCTTCGGGACAAAGCCAAGGTCATCAACAGTTGATGTCTACAGTTGCAATTCGTCGACTTAGTTCCTTTGATATTCTTATTTCATCTAATGAGCAGTAATGAAGATTTAAATCAATTATTTCCTTAATGGGATACTGATGAAACTGTTCTGCTTTCCCTTTGATATATATATATGGGGAGTTCTCCATTGCAAACCGGTCCGCTTTTTTTAAAAACGGGAACTCTCGGTCTACGGCATATTTTAACGATCCGAGATCACCCTACCCTTAGATGCATGTGTATGAAAAACAAAGTTCAAGAACTCGGTTTCGGTTTCGGTCTCTCATAGGTTTACTAGTTTCGCTGGGTTTTGGCTAGTTTCGTTATTCTCGGTAATACAACATACATAAGTGTAGATATATTAAATACTTAAATTTATGGTTCTATAATACAAGATAATGATCCTAGTGTTTAAAAATCAAGCCATGATGCAAAATATATTGAAAAATGTACTTAGATAAGTATTAATATAGGGTTTGGGTTCACTTTTTTGCGGTTTTCTAACAAAGAATGCCTACAATGATCACAATGACGGTAAAAATGGTATTAAAAAAATAATTTTTTAAAGGTTTCGGCCGAAACGATATTGTATGGTTGGTTTCGTATCGGTTTCAGGTTTTGTATCGGTCTCCACTGAAACCGATACGAAACCATGACGTAACGGTGGTTTCGGCTGGAATCCTGAACCATGATGAAAAATCAAGGGATTTGAAGACCTCTAGCCTATGCATTGATGGGTGAAAAAATGAACGTTTTTTGGTAATGCAACATAAACTTCATCCGATGCATAGGCTAGAGGTCTTCAAACCTTTTGATTTTTCATACACATATATTTGAGGGTAGGATGATCAATTTGAATGGATCGGATCGTTAAAATGTGCCGTAAATCGGGAGTTCCCGTTTTTAAAAAACGCGGACCGGTTTGCAATGGATCACTCCCCGATATATATATATATATATATATATATATATATATATATATATGACATGAGGTTTGGTTGGTAGTCTTCTGATACGAACTGTGGATGTACATATGTAGCAAGTTATATTTTGCTTCTGATACGAACTGTGGATGTACATATGTAGCAAGTTATATTTGGGACCGAATGTGCTTAATTTTCTGTACTGTGGTCCATAATAAAGAAAACCTTGTCTTAACTATATTTATAAACTTTAATTGTTTAACTTTTATTTGTGTTTCTTGCAAAGTACAGGTTCAGAATCCTCATAATATTCAGTACAATGGAACCATTCAAGGCCTCAAATTTATTTATAGAACTGAAGGTATTCGAGGGCTCTTTAAAGGCAATGGTACTAACTGTGCACGAATTGTCCCAAATTCAGCAGTCAAGTTCTTCAGCTATGAACAGGCATCCAGGTACTGCTTTATACATGTTTAACCTATCATTTAAAGGAAATTTATGCTTGTTTGTATAATAGAATATGAAGTTTTCGAACATAAGCATCATAATTTATTATATATGTTGGATCATATAAGTTGTTTTTAATATAGAATAATAAGCTTCAGACATTGTCCATGAATTTTTTTAGAACCTTTGTTTATTCTTGCAAATCACTCTGCCTTAAATTTATCAATTCTTTTGAAGATACCCAGTTATAAAAGTTGAAGTGAACAAAGAATGAGATTAAGGGTATGTTTGGATGCACACATTCCCCTATTTAAAAGAGCAATTCCTTTTTTCCTCTGTATTCAAACCATCTTAAATATGGCTTCTTTGGATGACTTTTTTTTTGAGTGAAGGACTCCCTTCTTAAAATAGCCTCATTCAGTTCAGCTAATTCATCTAATCCTGAACTTGTTTTCTCTTTTTTTTTAAGAATGAAACCAGCTCTCTCTCTCCCTCCCTCCCTCCCTCCTCCCCAACCTTTTCCATTCTCATCAGCCATACTTGTAAAATATCTATAAGAAATCTTTTGTGGATTTTTCTCCATCATCCACGGGAACAAATGAAGCCTCGCCCACTCTCTTTGCCAAATCCCAAGCTTGAACTCCTAAATGCAAAGCAAGGGTGATGTTCAGATGCCAAAATGTTTATATATATGTTATCATTTGGTAAACCAAAAACAGATATCAGCGATGAATCACACTTGATGTTAACAAGATGCGAATTGAGAAGAAAACATGGAGTCATCAATTTGCGGTGAATAAAGTTAAAGATATACTTAAATAAGTTGCATTCAATTAAAAAATGAAAAAGATAACAAGGAGTTCATCAATTTAATTATTACTTCTATTTACATATAGAAGCTAGTTTCCTTGACGACGAATATAGCCATTCCATATTCCCATATCAATTCCTTGTCACATTTCACTCTCTGCTTCATGTTAGTTTTTCATTGTTTGCACGTTTTAGCATAGTCATCATCTTCGTGGGTATATCAACAAACTCCTTTGGTCAAAAGTATTAACAACTTTATCTAACCAATCGAAATCACCTTCATGGATACTTATTATATTATGTTACATTGTCGCAGTTTTTTTTTTGAGATAAAGATGGGATAATTATGCCCATCATGTTTTATTAAAAAGTATTTAATAAACTACAAAACCCTATGTAGAGTGTTTTTTGTCACCTCATGGAGATGGATGCGCTCGTACTTCAGGGTTGCACAGATTCCCATTACCCATTACATGCATGGATTTATTGATCGTGAGGATTCTAATCTCCAGCAGTTGCGGGCAAAGCTGTTGTTAATTACCTCTATGATGTGTATGGAAAATGATTTTTAGGTCTCTTTGGATATATCGAGAGCCATCACACAGAGGTCCTGCTGCCTGGTCAGCGGTCAAGGGTTAGGGGGCTAGCAGCCCTCTTGCAAGGCTCTAGGCAGCGTCCTGAAAAGGAATTTTTTTCAAGGGGAAGTGTTTGGAGTGCATCGGATAGCTCCCGAAAAGGGGAAAAGAGTATAGGAGAAAGAACGCCTCAAAGAGGGGTTACCAGCTGCGGGTACCTCCTTGGGGGTCCCCGCTTGCGAGTACCAATTCGGGGGTTAAGTGGCTGAAAATCCCCTTTATAGGGATTTTCAAGAGGATAATCCCTTTGTGGGGATTGCCGAAAATGGTGGATACCGGGTCTCCAGAGTGTGCGATCCCCTCACGGGGGCACGAGTGGTGTAAGCCAAAGGCTTTCGACAAGTTCCTTTGTTCGAATATGTTTGTTCGGGGTGAAAGCCTATGCTTTCATCCCGAGAACTCTTCTCTCTTGTTTTTCGAATTTTATGAAGAAAGCTTGCTCCTTTTCTTGGTTTTGATTTGGATCTTGGGTTCCTTGAGGTGAAGTTCTTCCTAGAGAGATGGGTTCTTTTTAATGGGTTGTTATTTTAGGAAGGAGATGATAGATGAGATGAGAGACCCAAAATGAACTCTTTTTTCCTTTGGGTCTTTCTTGAGAAAGAAGAGGAGAGATGGAGGCCAAAAAAACCCAAGTATTTTTTGTGGGAGGAAGAAAATTTATCATTTCATCATATGGTGGGATTTAAATACCCTTTATATTTTGCAAGTTAGCCCTTGGGCTTAACAAAATTGGCTTTTTGCCTATTTTTCTTACATATTTACATATTAAATCTATTTATTACACTCTCCTTTCTTGGCTTCGCATGAGATCGGCCCCCATGCTTGAGATTTGATTTGAACTGGGCCGGGTTTGGGCCCACTTGGCTTGGGTTTGGGGCCGGCTTTCTTGGGCTTGGTCCCAGGTTGGTTGGGCTCGGGTCCATTTGTTTGGGCTTGATTTTAATCTTGATTTTTTGACTACGACCTTTTGAATTTAGCTGTGGGGGTGGAATTTTTGACCCCAACACCCTCTAATGCTAATTTCAATACTGAACTTCAGTGTTTAAAAAGTGGCAAAATAGACGGAGCGGCCAAAGGGCTTGGCTGCTAGGCACCACCTATTGACAATAATTTAGCTGCATTTTGTGTTAATTTTGTTATTTTCTTTTAGCTTATTTGTTAATTATTGATTGTAATTGGGTATTTAACTATTTGGGTTTTTTTTACTTACAGATGCCTAAATAAGTATTCTCAAACGCGTAAACAAACAATTAAATGTAAACTGAGTAGCTGACAGTGAAGCAAGTGCTAGAATTCATCCTAAATATCATTTATGATGTATGCATGTATGATGTATCAATCATCCTAAATAAGCCAATAACACAATTACTTACATAATTATTCAATTAACATTTAACAATAATTAAACAACAAAAAATAAAGAATCAAAGTTCAAAAAGAAAAGGACAAAACGAAGAACCATTGCTGTCCAGGGCTCGAAGCACATTAGGTGAAGTCGAACTACGAAAGCAATGATGGCGTGGTCGAAACTAGAGTGGAAGGTGACTTCTGGAAGATCAGAGGGGAAGATAAGGATTTAGGGTAGAGATTGAGATCGGCGTTGGGGACAGAGAAGATGGTGGCGGCTGACCCTCGTGGCCCTTGATGTCGGTGCAAAAAAGGATTTAGAGTCGATGTTGGCGATGGTTGATTCTTGAGGCCTTGTGATGGCTCTTAATGGTGGCGAGAGTCGCGAGACAGAGAATGATTTGGGTCAATAAGAAAAAACCTTAAAATGATTTGGGGTAAAAGCTTTTATATTTTTAATAGTGATAAAACAATCCAAATTTATTAGACTTTACATCCCAATTAACAAACAAAAAGAGTATATAAACGTAAGGGAGATCATAACAACTAACAACGTGGTCAAATGCAGTGCGATGCAGCTCTCTTGACCTTCTAGACGCTTATGCGCCCGTTTTTTAAAATAACACAACTGCAATATCAAACAAAATACAATTAAGATTAGGGAAATATGCCTCCATCCTTTTCTAGTCCTAATAGGGCTTTTTAATTCCAATCCAATCACCTTTTTGTCGAATTGGACTTTGCGATGTCTAATTAAGCTCCTTTTATCGACTCGCATGATTACGTCCTCAGGCTCACCCTGCATCCTACCATCGTACCTCCATGCATTTGGAATGGGTTTCTCCTTTGCATGATCATGCATTTCCGAGACACCCTCGACCTCCAAAATGTTGATTCGGACTATCTCTGATTGGGCCTACTCATCATCACATAGTGCTTCACATGGCCGCATCCAACTTTAATCTCGTAGGATTAGACTCTACACTGCGTTGGACTCCTCATCACCGGCTCTGATTATCGTCGGATAGAGCTTCTATCACCAAATCCAATCTCCACTTTGTTGGATTGGACTCGATTCATAGACCACATTGACGGATTGGTTCCTCTTCACCGGATCCATACTCTGCATCGCCAGATTAGGCTCCTCTTCGTTGGATCAGGCTCCTCTTTGTTGGATCCATACACCTTATCGCCAGATTAGACTCCGTAAAATTCAACATCAAACCGTTAGATCGGACTCCTCTTCAATGGATTCAAACTCTGCATCGTTTGACCATACCTCCTTTTGTATTCGACCTCTACGTCGCAGGATCGAACTCCTTTGCCCCAAATCCGGCCTCCACATCACAAGATCGAACTCCCCTTCATTGGATCCAACCTTCATGTCGTCGGATTGGATACCTTTTTGTCGGATCTGACTACCATGCCTTCAAATAGACATCTTTGTGGCAGTTTTGTCATCTCATTGCCATATCTAACCCATTTTCAGTTGTATTGATCTCACCCATGACCGCATCCAGCTTCCTATACCTAGATCTGACGATAATCAAGTAATCAACACCTCAAAATACCACCATCAACGAATAAATAACCAAAGGAGAAAACAATAGCAAAAGAGAGGAGCCTTGGGGTGGGGTGGGGATCATCAACTATCCAATCCTACCCTAGAGCAAGATAATAGACGGACGGAGCTAGATCAGAGAGAGTGAGCTTAACAAAATTTAGTTGTTGCGATATTGACTTGTGAATCTATTGAATACCTTTTTTGCAACTTTTAAAATTGAAAACCACATCTTTAAAATACCAATGATTCTTTCTACATGATTCAAATTATCTTTCTCAAATATGATAACGCATATTCTGATATGAAGTTAGAAATACTGGTGTATTTGCATAGCTTGCACCTACAAGATAATACTTTTTTGGAGGAGCATAAAAATTGGTATGGAATGCGAATTGAAGGACTTTAGCAAGAACCCGAACCTTACTGTCACGACCCGAAAGAGCACGTGACTGGCCCTTGAACCATATGAAGTCTATAGGACCCCATCTGATCCAAGTAAGCCAAAAGCCCAGCAATCTAAAACCATTTAAAGAGTAAATAAGGAAAAACTGTTTTTGAAAAGTAAGGAAATCAAAGTTTTTTAAATAACTAAGCCGAATATGCATTTTTTAAAAATGTGTAACCTTTCCTGAAAATTTCGGCAGAGTTTCCTTTGTAAAAACTGGCCCCGAACGGGGTACAACAAGAATAATATATATGAAATGATAAAAGGCATCCCCAAGCGGGAGCTAGCTCTTCGTCCATCGACGGTCACAACCACGCAAGCAATAATAATATACAACGCCAAGGGGCGAGGATCAAAACTGAAAAGAAACTCAAAAACAGCCAGAAAACCGCAATACTACAAGCGCGACTCTAAGGTCGAAACAAACTACAAGTTTTGGTTGATGGACAATTCTAGATACAATAAAAATACATGAACAATGGCAGTTCTGATTCAAAGAACCCACCTAACCAAGCAAGTCACCCATAGGAAGCAGTGTTCCAGAAATGCCGCTATGGAATCTGTACGGCAAAAACCTGCAAGAACTGGGGCACAACGGGGGTGAGTTGCCAACTCGTGAATAGAAAATATCTACAAGCAGAGATCGAATGCATGACCTATCCTAGGTCAATACGATCAGATAATAAATAAACCTCAATATGAATAAAGCTGAAGCATGCTAAACTGGCAATGTAATCTCTATACATGAGTGTAGTGCCAAGTGCTCGTGCTAGTGCCTCAGGTAATAGCATGTCATGAATATGAGGTATAACCAATGTAATCAAATCTGCACACTCGTGGATCCCGTCCACTCGTCACCCACTGACAATAACCACCATGCATGTAAATATCATGAATCATGTGCATGGGAAATAATATGAGGATATAACCACCCGTGTCCCTCGCGACACATCAAAATCATGGAACCAGGGTGCCCAGCATCGACACCCGAAAACATCATGAAAACTGTGCCCAGAATCGGCACGTAAATCCTTATATATCGGGCTCCGTCAGTCCGGATCGGCCCGCGGGCTCTGTCTGCGGTATCGGCCCTCGGCCCCGGCAGTATGCCCAAAACATCTATCGACTCTGGTCGGTATCCTCCGGATAACCGTCAGGTCCAACCAATCACCGGTAGGTATTCGCCCGCCTCCAGGCTCAATCGGCAAAGCTCATCGATCATCTTGCCGAGGGGAACCATACCGGGTCCACCATATACCCGCAATCGGCTCATCCACGCCTCGATTCGGGTTACACATATCGCTCTCAGCACCGAGAAAACACATGGTGGACGCACTGAAATATCATATCAAGGGTAACCGGGTTTTTAAAGAAATGACATATTCTCTTTTGAAATACCCTCGGTTCCCAAATCCAGAAATATCATAGAAACAACATATCTCAATGCGTACAGTCAAAGCATGATGTATGCGGCATGTAACAGTAATGCAAGCATATCAGTAAGTCATGCAACATGGAATAATAATGTGCACATGTCGAGGGAGACCGCTCTTTTAAAAGGAATCTGTTTTTAAAGAGTATCTTGCGGTTCCCAAATCCCCAATCAAGCTAGAATCATCTATATATGTGTACAGGTATAAGTGTACAATATGCCATGCCAGAATCATATCATGAATGCAATAGTACTATAGTGTAGTGACATGGCAATTATCGATGATGAGTGTGTGAGCCGGCAACAAGTGTACGTGGAACATATACATCATCGATAATGGTGCTGGTGTCCTAGCAGCATGACTGAATGTCACAACAATACAAGCGATGCAATGCAAATAGCAGGAATATGCGGAAACGAATGATCAACGCAAAAGTACAGAACCTGCCCCAATAGATACGTCGTGCAACCTTGCCTTTTGAAATAAGACGAATCAGGGCTTTTAGTAAAGTAAGGGCTACGGTGTTTTAAGAAAAGATGCATCATTTGAAAATATCCGTATAACCCTTCTGCTTATCTTTAAAATATCCCCGATTCGTTAGTTTTGAAATAGGTATGACTCGGTCTAGTCTAATGTCTACTAAATAATCTAGACAGGAGGGGTATGAAACCACCTAATCTGAGTCAATATATAAATATAGATATGATAGTCGGTGATCTCGCCTCAATAACATATCGTATGATATCCTCGAGTCATGAGTGCGGATCTATCATCAATATCGGCTCGTACGGTAAATCGTCGTACGGCATCCCAATAGCTGGGTAGGGGTCAATATCACACTATCTCATCACATATCAGGTATCACTTATCATCAGATCACACAATCTGAGGTACTACTGTAAGTCTAGTACAAATCGACACCATCTATAAAATATGAATGCGGGTAAAGCACATGTCCAAAGGCCCGCTAAAACTATCATATCGCACCTCAAAGGCAAACTATGTCACATCGCCGATCTCACGGCCTCACATCAAGTATCATCTCAAACCACGTATCATCCTCCAATCCCGTATATAAACACATAGTCCCATACCCATGTGTAGATATACGCACCATCATATGCACTCTAATAAATGAAAGAATGAATGCAAGTATGTGTGTAAATGTATGTGTGAGTGCAACCACTACTCTAGGGTTCGCACTATACTAAACCAATATATTCTTATCATCAAAATATCATTATTACCATCAATAACCCTAAACAACACATAATAAATATTCGTGTGTATACGTATTCGTATACATCACCACGGACTGCGGGGGTGCTATACGCCATCCACCCGACTTCTCCCCGTAGATATAAATCTACTCACCTTGCTTCTCGTGTGCCAAAGCCGATGTCGCTATCTTCACCTCCTTTGCCTCAACATCACGCGGGGTACCTACAAGTATATCACAATGCTAAAGCACATGAAAATCACATTGAAAACCAAAATGGCACACGCTACCCGCATAGGTAAAAACCCATCGACTCGCATGTAAACACAATCAAAATCCACTTGTCGTTGACGTCCAAACGCCACCCGACAGGAATGAATCACCAATTACCAAAATCCATGCTAAAACAAGTCCCAAATTATACACCAACATAGGAAAATCAACCCAGATTTCACCCTAGATGGAATCAGTCAAAACTAGACATACTCAGGGTCAAAACTAGAGGAAATGGGGGCATGCACAGAAAACGAGGCAATTCCTTAAAATACCTTATTTTAGAATTTTCCATAATTTTTCCCCATTTATCTGTATTTAATTATACCAGAATATTAAAATATTCATTAAAATAATATTAAATTATAAAATTTCCCAAAAATCATATTTTATTATTTTGAAGACGTTACACTTACCATCCTATATAAGTACATGTAGAGCTATAAGCGACACATGCCTCTATTATGTTTTGTGATACAGTGCTTCTATGATTGCGGTAATGAGCTTGCTCTTTTAATTGTATCGTCATTGAAACGTGTGTTCCATCAATGACATCGATACAATTTTAAACTTTAAAATTATTTAAAAGAATAAATAATAGTAATTTATTGAGAAAAAGAGAAGAAACCCATCAATTAATTTGAGAAAAGTTTCTAACCTCAAAAAATGGCTAAAATAAAAATTGTTTTGAATCAGTGGATGTATAGTTGTAGGCAAGTTAATAAAATTAAACACGATTTCCACGACTATATCTATTACCGCATTTAAATGTCGAGATATAGTCTCTCTACTATACTGAAATCGCTCTACTAAGATTCAGTTACACATTTATAAATAAAAATACATGAATATTCCTATTGGCTATTCAACAACGGCCCTTCTTGTATCACGCAACATATTGCTTCCTTAAAAAATATTTGAAAGAGTTAGAAAGCTGAAAGAACCATGCAAATTTCAAGCAAACAACGATATTTATGCCTTAAAATGAGCTCTCTAAAACCACATATCGGCAGAAGGGATTTAAGTATGGCAAGGCCTTTTCTTCTTTGACATAGCAACAAGAGCAAGAAAAACCAAAAAAAAGTTTATTAGCTTCAGAATCCGAATTAGACATGGAATCAATGTTTTGGAGAGTGATTAGAGAAAATGCGATGATAGTAGTGAAGAAGCTCACAAGCACATATTAGACAACATATACCGGCTGTTTTTTTACGTTGAGATTTTTTAATAAGTGATAACAAATAGTTTTTAGTTTTTTTAAATTCGAAGTTATTTTTTTATAAAGTCATGATGGTTAGTTTCAAAAGAGGAATATTTAATGGTCAACTACGCATTCAAATGGAAATTAAGCATTTAATGTGTGTCATTATCCCAAACTATCCAAATATGTGTTGCGTTAAAAATAACCCCTAGGAATTTCACTTAGAAGGAATGTAGGTGCATTTTGGCATAATTAAATCCCAAGTAAAACCCTCGGATATTAATCCTAACTATCAAAGCAATCTCCTAATAATTTTATCCACCATTTTGTCAAGCAAGTATATTCGTGATGATATATTTAAGGTTGTATTTGAGCTTGCACAAGCATCTCTCATGTAAAAAGCATTAAACATTCTTGTGAAATTATCAGAGCACCGAGATGATTGAAGATGCCAATCTATATCCATATAATCAATTGAGATGCGTGAATTAAATTATTATGTAGAATAGAAAAGCTACCAGAATGCCACATAATTACTGCGATATTCACATAAGAACATCTCAAGTATAATAATTTTTTAGTGTCTATCATTGCTTTATGGGGATTCGTTAGCATCCACCTGAAGGTAGAACAAGCCTATATATCCATGTAGCATGTTGTAGTCCTAGGAAGAGGACATAATAGCTAAATGTTAAATACATCTAAATGCTTGAAAAAGGAATAGTTGTATTTTTTTAAATTGGGGGTTATGTGAAATTTAATTTGAATTGGGGAAGCACCAGCATATTTGATACCTTTATATAATGTTGGCAGTCACGATGGCTTGGCCCTGAAGCACTAGTCTGAAGCCATTAGATTTGAAATACTTATTTTTTATTCTTCCTAATTATTTGGGCTATCTGAAAATTAACGACATGACCTTATTTTAGAGCAAAAAAGGGGCTTGGGTACAGACAAATGTCCAGTTCAAATACTTTGGGAAATTTTCCAGGAGGGTTTCTTGATTCCATCCCTGGGGATATGTATGGTTGTGAAGTTTTAAGCCTGAAACATGGTGCACTATGGCAGTACTCTGATCTTTCTCAGTGTGCATCAGCCTAGGTCTGTTATTACTTATTAGTATATGTTTGAAATATACTCCTAGATATCCTTGCCACCTTAAATTCTTTTACTTTCATGTGAGTCACATGTCTGTTATGTAGATGGAGAACATGATGAAAGAAGTAATATTTAGCATGGACATGCCGAAGCCTGCATGTGTAATTTATACATATTACCCCTCTTTCATATTGCTTACTTTTAAATTGCAACCGGCAAGAAACTATTGTTGAAGTCTGACATTCTAAAATGAGACATAATTGTAAGCATTTTAGGGAAAAATTGCATAAAACATCATTGAACTTTTCCCCTATTTCATTGAACACGATTGAACTTCCAAAATTACTTCAGGCATCATTGAAAACTCAAATAGTGTATTAGAAGTTATATAGAACACCATCCAAAAGTTGCATTAAACACCTGGCCAATGGTGGTATTTGAACATTTCTAAGCTCAATGGTGGTCTGCAAAACATAAAGAAATGGTGTTACCCAATATTTTATTCAGCTACTAGAAGTCTGATAACTGAAAGTGTCATTTCAAATATAGTTAGCTGTCAATTTGGCTATAGAAATATATGGAAGCATTCATATAACAATGTCCATGATAAATACATTTATTTGATCTCTGATAAGCATTTGTGTTTTGTGCAACAGTGGGATACTGTGGTTATATCGGCGGCAATCTGGCAACGGTATGACCGCTCCTGCATTTAACCCGGACCAATGTTGTTAGTGTATTCTATAATGATAGGTCTTCACTTTCTCTATTGGTTTTTTATTAATTCATTATTGGTTTATGCTATATGCTCTAGACTTCTATCGATCTGGAGAGCAATTGCTGCAAATTTTAAAATATCACTCACATCTGACGAAAAGTTTATATGCATGATGCAGTGGTACATGCTCATATCTGAGATTATGCATGTTATGAGATTATCTTGTGGAACCACAAGTTTTAAAGTCCAATCATGATTACATCTCACATTTTTAGAAGATATTTACTAATGCACGATTAGTTTTACTGAATAGGTGATGACAAATGCGCACAGAGGATATTTTATCGATTGAGTCAATTCGGAGTTTCTTTGTGTCTTTTATGTGCTACATCACCATTCTTATAAGAGCTGGTTTATCATAAGACCAAAAATGATTTTCATCTTAAGGAAAACATAAAAGCTCGCATAAAGGTTTAACGCCACCATGTTACTTTCAAGACAGTTCAAGGGTTTAACACTTTAAGCTTGCTACCTTGTTGAATCTGAGTGGAGATGTTGTCTTGCATTTTGAATGTAATGAGCATAAATTTTTTGTTTTCTAGTGTATTGTGGTTTTGAAATTTCGAAGGTTTGAAGACAATGATCAGACTACTAATATCTAAGGTCTGAGATAAATGAACCCCCCCTCATCCCTCAACTAATAGCATATGCAAAGTTTGGAAATTTTCAACATTTGCCTTTTGAGTTCTATAGTCCATATGTTTGATGCACCAAGAATTTTTCTTCTTAGATGTGGTTTTTCTTCTTAAATTTTTTCAGAGGATGCTCAGCTTTCCCCTGTGTTACGTCTTGGGGCTGGAGCATGTGCTGGAATTATTGCTATGTCCGCCACTTATCCTATGGACATGGTTCGGGGTAGGATTACTGTCCAGGTAAAGGTCTTTGGTTTCTTTAATAGAAAGTTATTAGAGGATCCTCTCTTGTTAAAGTACATCCCAATGTTCTCATTCATATATACTTCTATTTCTTTTTTTTATGATGCAGACAGAGAATTCCCCTTTCCAATATAGAGGAATGTTTCATGCATTAAACTCAGTATATCGGCAAGAAGGATTTCGTGCTCTGTACAAAGGCTGGGTTCCATCTGTAATTGGAGTTGTAAGTTCCATTTCCTTCTCTTTGTAATTGTTGCTGCTATGGAATTAAAAGATCAAACTACTGATTGCATATACGAATCTCGAAATTATCTTGGAGAGTGTTTTCCTCGTTATAGTAGTTATTCTATAAATTTTTCTGTGAAGGTTTGGCCTCTATTGGCTTATCCATTGCATAGTTTATAGTACATCACCTGCAAGTTTCAGAATAAATATTGTGCACTTTTTGAAGCTCATAGTCAACATCAATATTTGGCTAAAATATACTGTAAATAATCAGCATTTTTAAATAATCAACGTTTTTCCAGATAAATACTCAAAGTTTACAAGCTGCAATTAATACCATCGGTTTACGCAGTTGTAAATATACACAAAAAAATATATAGATATTTTAAATTTAATCCCATACACCTTTTCTTAAAAATTACAATCGAGAGTATGATATTAATTTAAGTGGGATTAACTGCACAAGACACCTTGTAGTTTGCACCGTATAGCACGTAATACCTCCTCAACTGATCTGGTACTGTAGTGCAAACATTCCCTATGCTTATCAACCAAAACTCTTTAAAACACTCAAACAAGTCAAATTCAACTCAAAACTACTGAAATAATCTAGTTTTAGAACTTATTTGCGTTGGTTTTAGTGGAAGTTGAGTGTTTTGAGGGTTTTGGTAGATGAACAGGGGGTGTTTGTGCGTACGAAATCACTTGAGGAGCCACAAGCACCATATGGGTAAACTACAAGTTGGGTCTTTTGCAATTAACCCAATTGAAAAATGTTGAAAGTTCATGATATTGATTTTAAAATGACCAAGTTCATGGCTTCTATTTCTAAGATATCAACTTTATGGCATTAATCTTGGAAAATGCTGAAAGGTCATGATACTTCACTGAAATGTTACTAAATGTTAAGTTAATAATTATCCATTTTTTGCGGCTCATGCTTCATTCAACATCTACTGTAGATCCCATATGTTGGCCTCAATTTTGCGGTATATGAATCTCTCAAAGACTGGCTGATAAAATCAAAACCGCTCGGACTTGTTGAAGACTCAGAGTTGGGCGTGATCACAAGGCTTGCCTGCGGTGCCGCTGCAGGAACGGTCGGCCAAACTGTGGCATACCCTCTCGATGTAATTCGTAGACGAATGCAGATGGTGGGATGGAAGGATGCTTCTACCATTGTTAGGGGAAGAAACACCGCAGAATATACTGGAATGGTCGATGCTTTTAGAAAGACCGTTCGTAATGAAGGCTTCGGAGCATTATACAAGGGTCTTGTTCCCAATACAGTCAAGGTTGGTTTTCGAAGTCCCTCAGCAAAGGAATTATCTCAGCTTTATAATCAGTAGCGCAAATTATGCTAAATTACCATGAAGTGTCATTTTTTTGTTTCTTAAATAGATACCATGAGCTGAATTCCATTTAGTACTATGAAATTCCTTGCCTTTTACATTTAAATATCCCTTGAATAGATCTCATTGTAAACACCCGTGCCTCTATTTCTTAAACTCCTCCTTTTGTAAATACAAACTCATTGCTTTGAGGTACAGAGGCATGAACCAATGAGAGGAATTAGGAGAGGAAAATGAGGGTTTTCATAATTCTACAAGGGTTAATGGGGGATATATTGGTCGCATGACCACTGCAGTAATGGTTCAACTAACAAATGGTAATTTAGAGCAACAAGTAGTGAAGCACATGGTATTATAATGTAATTTGTAATGTTCATGGTATTTATCTTAAACACAGCGAAGCTTCATGTTTTATCAGTATAATTTATCCTAGAAGGCAAAACATTTTGAGCTTCTTGTTTGCATTGTTCAGGTTGTGCCGTCTATTGCAATTGCATTTGTGACGTATGACTTTTTGAAAGATGTTCTTGGAGTGGAGATGAGAATATCAGACTGAAGCTGCGATTTTTTGAAGAACTGTTATTTTTATAGGGGGACGGTTAGAGAGAGGACACAAAAGAGATGTTTGGTATTTATGGCTCGATAGCCTGTGCCGATTTCCTAACAAATCTGAATCGGTGTCCCCCTTGACTTGAATAATAAGCTGTCTGTAGAGAAAGGGCAGGATTTACCTAGTTCCATGAAATCAACTGTCATTAACTTATTGTGGCAAACATTGATTGTTTTTGTTTGTTATATTTCTCTCAAGATGCTAGTTGATTCACTAGCTAGTAGCTAATTAGGTGTTAGCCCACTTTGTTTCTTAATACAAGTAATAATGGAAACATATGGTTACGGAGCTATGAGATTGGAATATGTGATGCAGCTGAATAAGGTAAATCTAGTATATGCTTCTCTGTTCGTTTTTTTTCATCTTGGATTGTTGTTATGAAGCTGTTTGTTCACCTGATGAAAGTTGTTGGTTGCTTGATACGCTTTGTTTTCTGTCCAAGATTCCATGGAGAAGATTACTTGGGAACTGGAAGTAAATTCTAAGGAGAAAATTACTTGGGAACTGCGGATTAGATGGGCTTGTAATTCCACTCAATAGAAACACACCGACAAGAAGGGTGCTTACTTTTAAAATGAGTTGCCGACACATTAACACATTCCCCTCTTTTTTATCTATGGGTAAAAAGTGCTTGCAGTGTTCCTGTGGAACATGTGGTATTAGGCCTGGCAATTGAAGCGGGCCGGGCCAACCGCTTTGTGAACGAGGCGAGTTGAACTCGTCTAGCTTAACTGGCGAGACGAGTTCAATAGTAGCCAACCCTCCCCGTGCGTCTCTCCTAGGCGAATCGCAATACGAGATGAGTCGTCTCCCCTAGGCGAATCGCAATACGAGATGAGTCGACACTCGGTTTTTTCTAAATAAAAAATTCCTTAAAATTTATTAAAAATGAATAGAGTCAAAATAAATGAAAAATAAACTAAAATTTTCATTAATGTAAATCAAATTGCAATTAAATAATACAATTTGTTTTTTATTATATCAGAGAACAAACTCACTCGGGCTGCCTGCGTATCTCTTCTAAATATTGAGCCTCGTCGCCAGTTGTAGCTCCTCCTTCGATGTTGGAGTCTCCGAATCCTGTAACCTCCTCAGTTAGATAATCTCAGTCTAAAGTGATTTGATTTTGTTTCCTAATAGCTGCTGCTTCCTAATCTTATGAGCAAACCATGCATTCCATATTATCGTATGTCAAACTGCATCTTTTTCGCTTAATATCCCGCCACATGTGCTAAAAGCACTTTCCGACACTATCGTGGACACTGAAATGGTTAGTAAATCACGAGCCATAGTAGAAAGTATCAGATACAAATGTCCATGGTTTTTCCACCAGGCTAAAACATCAATCTCATTTATAGTATAATCTACGTCTAACTCGCTCTGTAAATATATTGTTAATACATTGAAAGTTAACGATGATGAAGCCATGGGGCCTCGTGTCCTTTTCGACTGTTGAATAAATGCAAAGGTTAGAGTCAAACCATGTGGACTGGTTGCGGCCGATACTCTAGTACTTCTACAAGTAGAGGATCATACAACGTATAAATCAAACACTTCATTTAAATTACGTTTAATGGTATTAATATAAGCATCAATATATAAAGAATGCCCCATGCATCTATGGAACTCCTTAAAAGAGCCTTTTAATTTAATTTTAGGGTCCATTATCGAACACAAATTATAAACAATTGGAATTTCAGAGTAATATTTAGAAATCTTACTTAACATAGCAAATATTTCGGGATGAAGTATCTCATTAGTATAATGATTAGAAAAATATTGAGCTGTATTATACAATTCAGAGATAATAATATGAGAAGTGAGGGTATAATTAGCAGAAAAACGTTCGGTTGCTATTTCAAAAGTCAGAAGAAAATCTTTAAAAAGGTCTGCAGCCGCCTAATGATCATCTGTTAAATGGTTTGCTACAGTTATTTGTTCATTCCATATGTTACTAATAATTTCACTAGTCTTTGATGCAATACGAAGCATATTATATGTACTATTCCATACAGTGGCCACATCTTTTCTAAGAGATGATCTTATTCCTGCAGCATGACATCTAGCTTTATATTCAGATTATCTTTTGGAAGAACTTTTAATAAACTTACATGCATCTTTAATTGTTTGAATATTTAAAGAACATATTGAATATGCATCATGCACAGCAAGATTAAGTATATGTCAGGCACATCAAATATAAAAAAAGTGACCATTGCAAATTGGTTTGCACAGTCGTATAAGTCCAGCAACATCAGAATTGTTGTTACTAGTATTGTCAAAAGATATGGAAAAAAAAAATCCTATTTAAACATTGATATTCTTCTAAAATAGATTTAATTTCAATAGTTATATGATGTGTATTATGCAGGAACTGAAACTGTTTAAAAGCAATAATTCTTTTTTATAAATATAAATCCGAATCTATCTAATTTGCGGTAACACAAATCCAGAGAAGATCCCTTCTATCAGTCCAAACATCAGAAATTAAAGAAATACTAGTATCTAAAGAAGCAAGAGCGGCAATTAATAGTTGTTTACCTTCGTTGTAGAGCCCAAAACAATGATTTTTAAGTGTACTCTTCGGAACCATTTTGTATCCCGGTTGTAATGTCCTTTGAACGTACGGCTCAAAAGCTTGGTTTTCTCCGAATCCGAGAACGTCTTCATCTGCCATAACAAATCTTGCCATTCTTCAACATTTAGATCATGATTACGTAGGATATGTATGCCTTAGAGGCCATTATTTGTAATGGATACTATATATACACACACACACACACATGACAATCTTGCTCGAAATGATAGTATGCTATCTGGTTTGCCTTTATCTTAACATGTGCGAATGTTTTACTAGTTATTGCGTATTGCTTATACATGTTGATAAAGCCCATATGATTAGTGAAAGTTCTTACTGCTCTCGCCTCTATCCCGTGGCCAATGCAGAATACGAAAAATGAAAATTTTGATGGCACTAAAAACTTGCAACCAAGAATCTAAACCAAGCATCTAAACTAGCAAACACTAAAGGATAGAAATCACAACCTTTATAACATCTTCATTTTCTCTAATTTGGTTAGACTCTAGCATACTCTCAAGAGCTCCGGATCGTGCTTGCAAACCGGTCCTCCTTCACTAAAGATGATTCACCCGAAGGAACCAAGTTCAAACTTCAACTTCATCCATGAAGTAACTAAAGATCTTAAGATGCTAATCTAGAATGCTTAGTGATGTGTGTGAGTGTTCTAACATTTTTCTTTCTCTTTCTCTTCATAATTCTCAACTCATAAGAGTGTTGAAAATGAAGAAGAAGAAGAAGGAGCCATGAAAGAGAGAAGAGCTAAAATGGTGGATTGAATAAAATCCAATTTCAAATTCAAGCATGCTTCATGACTTTTGTAAAAAGAATTTTTCCATTTTAAAACTACAACCATGCTTGAATAGTATTTGCAAATGACTTATAAATTCATTTGCCCATACCCTCCACCATTTCTCTTTTCTATCTCATTTCTTAATTTCTTAAAAAGAAAAACCTTGAAATTAGTTGTCCTTCTTCTAGAAGTATTCTTGTATAAGTACAAGAATATGTCGATACAAATACATACTCGTATTTGTAGCAAAATACGAATATCCAAGAGATAGAAAAATATAATGAACATAATACTAGAATATACAAATCGAAATATATATATGAACATTATTAAATCAAAACTTGATTTAATAATCCGACTTAATACTTAGCCGGCTAGTATTATCATCCGTCGATTAAAGTCCGTGTGGCTAGTACACATACTTAATCGGAATCCTACACGTTTCAATATACGGCCACTGCATCATTTTGCCTGAACCGGGAAAACCCTCTGTGTGGGACTCTAAACACTCGTCAATACACTAGCAGTGGTTTAACCACAAGCACGTCAGCGGCACTAGCTGTACGTAACAGTTACCTAGGTATTGAGCGAAAGTGTAGCAACCCTAAACTTTCTGTTTAGATTTTTTTTCAAAAACCGTTTTCTTGCTGCATCCGTTTTCTTGCTGGAATGGACTCCCTCTGCTTGGTATTCCAGGAAAAGTAGCCAGGAGTGGAGCAAGAGTCACCGAACGGCTTTCGCGCTAGGCGCTCACTCCGTTGCGCCGCGAAACGATAGGGAGTGCAGCGAGGCTACCGAGACTGGGGAACTCGGGATCTGTCCCCCTAGTGAGATCAGGGCGGGCGGCATGAACTCTGATTCGATCCGGGTATTCAATCCCGCCGCTGAGATGCTCAGTTGAAAGGAACACCTAAGCCTGAGCACAAGTTATAAATTTAATTTGCTTTTGAACAGCAAGAAATCACTTGTAGCTCATTGGCAAAGGCTTGCACTGCTGTGACATAGCTCCTTTGCTCGAATTCCCCCAGCCACATATATTTTTAATTGATTTTTCTTTTAATCTTTTAGAAACTCAAAAGTTTGCACGTGCACAACACGTAAAATGTCATACAGAAAACAAACATGTGCAAAATACTATTCATACAGATCCTGACACATGACGGAGATCCGAGCACCCAAGCCCCTAGATGGACCGGTGAGATGGCTCTTGGGGCCGGCGCCGCCGGCCCCCCCGTAGGTAATACCCATTTATTTTTGTTGCCCTAACTTCTTGGCCCCCCTAACCCATGTACTGTTTGTTTTTATTAAAAAGAAACAGAGAATTAAAAAGTGATATTAAACCAAATTTTAAATGCATTTTTAATTCTCAAATTCATTACCCTAAACCCTAATTTTTTCTATAAATACCACACTATATTTCACCCCTCCTCATTCAGAAATCCCATACAAAAACTCTCTAAAATGTCCAAGTCCTAAGTTATACAAGTGGAGTTAGCAATGGTCGAAGTTCCGGTGACGTTTCGGGAAGATTCCAACGACGAAACGACTTCCCAACGATTCTCATAGCTTCCTCTATCTCTCGTCTTTATAATGAATTAGTAAGCTTCTTTCACCCTTCTCAACTTCTAGTCTTAAACATGTTCTTTTCAAAACTCGTCGGAAGCGGAGTTATTCCGACTTCCGACTCTCTTTTCTTTCAAAACACAATTTCTCTTAAACAATAAATTATCATATTTTCATATAATGTTTAACAAATATAAATAAACACATTATAACAAGTTTCATATCAAAATAATTCGTATTGCAATTTCTATTACACTTTTACAGTAAAATACTATCATGTTTACACACGATATTGTTTATTCATTTTACCCATAATACCTTCACGAGGTAAAAACCTACCTCATCACAACACACATTCTTGACATAGCACGATGATTTATGGAACATTAGTTTGTGGGAAAATACGAGTTTACATATAAATACCATAATCATTCAAAAACCGTTTTCTTTAAAAGTGCATTATTTAATTCCTTACAAATACGCCTCTACAACCCATTTTGGGGAACCCCGATCGGGATGGTGCGGCTTATCGCACATTCTTGGGCCTAGTAGAGCGAGATACAGACCCCCGTAAGGAGCATTCGATCTCGATGGAATTTTTAATGTAATTTTTTAAGAAAAATGTGATTTCTATTTAATAAATAAGTTCTATTTTAATATATATATATATATATATATATATATATTATCAAAATATCTACTTTAAGTATACAATATATATATTCCTTGTTTTCTAAATCAAAGGAATCACCAATTTCATGAAACTACCATTACAACTCAATACAATTCCAATATTACACTAAAATACCATATACATTGAAATATATATTATATCCACTAGAATATTTCACTTTATAAAAATTACAATTATGAAAACCCTAAATACGATAATTAAATACTTGAGGTGTATTTTGAAAATATACCAAAACCATTTTTCATAAAACCCTCTCAAGTTATATTAATTTACAATAAGGATCCTAGTAAACATAGGTTTAAGCGGGACCAATTCTCTTGAGCCTCAGGGAGCCGGAGAATATAGGTGCTTGCCTATCTAAGGTAAACAACCTAAAAACGGTGTTATCAACACGGTAATTGTCTTGGAAAAAGACACAAATCCTACCGTCCATGTGCAGCAGTTACCGATAACTCCAAAACATGAATCAGGACTTCAATTCTGTTTAAAAGTCTGACTCAGTTAGAGTCTCGGTCAAATATGATTATAATCTATATTGAATTCAATTCAAGTATAACTCCATTTCAACATGAATCCATGAATGCCAGAATACAATCTATAACAACATGACATGACTTGAACCGAACCATGGATATACTCTGTTTACATGATTATTCATTTATATCCATTCCATTTACATGATATCATGGTTTCGGCAAGTCGTATACAACCATTCATAACATTACATCAATACATAAGACATTACGGGATTTTTAAAGGGGTAGACTGGCACAAAATATGTTAAAAGTGGCACGAGATGGTCATTAAAAGACGTACCTATACATCCATACTGTTGTTCCGTGGTTTCATCGATGGAGCCTTGTACTATAGGTTACCAAAGTCCACGGTGTAAGTTGGACTCCTCTAGTATACACTGAAATATTCTGTACCAAGGTACAAACAACTGCGTTAACATTATAATCATACTGGTTATACTATCTTATCTGTCTACTCTATTTCTATCTTTCTTTGGGACTTACCGAGCTATTGTTCGCTGGCGACATTACTTCTCTCTTCTTTCTTTGGAATATTGTCAGAAGGACCCGACGCTGAGGAGTTCGAGACCAGCCAGGAGCACTTGGAGCCGACCACTGAGTAGCATGACCATTAGTCTTTACTTGTACATACTTTTCATTTCAGTTATGCCATTGTTTATGCATTGCTTCCCATTCTTGTATTTACATTTTCAGTTGTATTGTAAAGAAATGTTGAATAAATAAAAGTTGTTGTTCAATTATATCTCTTGTCATTTTCTTGTGTATATTCATTATATTGCTTAGATACGCTTAGCGTGTTTACTTCTGAGTAAATACGTCGCGTGACCCGTCCCGGCTCCTTACCCGTACATTGGGAAGTGGGGCGTGATAGGTTTTGTTGGCAGCCCATGCAGGTCAATGCTGCATGGAACCCTACCATGCAGGTCAATGCTGCATGGAACCCTACCATGCAGGTCAGTTTTGCTTGGACATGCAGGTCAATTCTGCATGAAGTCCTAAGCAATATAACATAAGAATCAACAACTAAAAACATTCTTTATATTTCATATTTCTTGAATCTTACAATTTCATATACTTTAATTCTATCATAACTCTATTTTTCTTTCAAGGTTATGGATTCTCCAAACAATACCAGCACCAACTTCAACAACACACCACCACCTCTTCCATTTACGCCTACCGTTGTAGCTCTGATCAACGAGCAAACAGTATTGTTTGAGGCAATCCAAAGCCTCCTGGAAGGACAGCAGCAACAGACTGCTATCTTATTGAACCGCCAAGAAGCGGAAGCACCCGGAGTGAAGCAATTCCGGGCTTTGCACCCAAAGCAATTTTCGGGGAAAGAGAGCCCTCTGGAAGCTGAAGAATGGGCTCAGAGCATTGAGAATGATCTGGCAGCAGCACAAGTACCAGAGATCGCTTGGGTACGAGTTGCGAAGCTGCAACTCACCGACAACGTTCGAGTTTGGTGGAAGGCGAAAGAAAGCTGTCTTGATCAGCCGATCGAATGGAAAAATTTTCGTGACATGTTCGACGCGAAATACTTTCCAGAGACTGCCCGATTTGATATGGAGCAGCAATTCATCCACCTACAACAGGGTTCGATGTGGACCAAATCCGTGGATGAGTATGATGATGAGTTTATCATGCTCAATAGGTTCGCGGCACACTTGATACCGACTGCTGAGATCAGGTCCAAAAGATTTCAGCAAGGGTTAGATCTGGAAATCCAAGTTGCTTTAGCTACATGGGATTTCCCAACCCACGACTTGTCTTTGAAAGCTGCCCATCGATACGAGACAGTAGTGAAGATAAAAGGCAGACCTCAATCTGCCGGTGTGAAGTGCCCTGCCACTCAGATGGCAGGAGAAGGCTCTTCAAGGCCAACTTTTGAACCCAGGAGACCGGAAGTGACAAAGAACCAGCCAAGTCCAGATTTTTTCTTCTACTGCAAGAGGGATGGACACCTGTGGAAGGACTGTAGGTGTACAAAAGGAATGCGCTTAGTTTATGGCGCATCCAATCATGGAATTGGAACATGCCCTTATAGGCGCAACACAGTTTCAACTCACAACACTTATCCGCAGCGGCCAGCTATCCAGACTCCTGCATCTCGTCTTGCTCTTCCAGTTCCACCTCCACGAGGACCTCCTGCACAGCCTAATCGTCAATTCCATCAGGCACTGAGGAACATGCCTCGAGGGCATAAGAACATGCCCCAAGAATAGAGGAATGTGCCTCCAGTTAGGAGGAATGTGCCTCCAGTTAGGAGGAATGTAGACCAAGGTAACCCTGGTAATTCCCTCACATCTTTCCAAAACTTTTGCATTCTTTCGTTCTTCCAAATATTTTTCATGCACTATCAATAGTTCTATCATTATCACTATCACCAAATTGTTTTGAATCGGTTACACTTTTCTTCTACAAATTTCGAGAACGAAATTTTTATAAGGAGGGTAGAATGTAACAAACCTAAAATTTCTGTACAGATTTTTTTTCAAAAATACAGAAAGGAACATCTAAGCCTGAGCACAAATTATAAATTTAATTTTCTTTTGAACAGCAATAAAGCACTTGTAGCTTATTGGTAAAGCCTTACACTGCTGTGACATAGCCCCTGTGTTCGAATCCCCCCAGCCACACATATTTTTAATTGATTTTTCTTTTAATCTTTTAGAAGCTCAAAAGTTTGCACGTGCACAACACGTAAAATGAAAAGTCATACAGAAAACAAACATGTGCAAAATACTATTCATACAGACCCTGTCACGTGGCGGAGATTCGAGCCCCCAAGCCTCTAGATGGACCTACGAGATGGCTCGTGGGGCCGAAGCCGCTGGTCCCCGTAGGTATTACCCATTTTTTTGTTGCCCTAACCCCTTGGTCTCTCCCCTTAACCCTTGTACTGTTTGTTTTTATTAAAAATAAACAGAGAATTAAAAAGTGACATTAAACCAAATTTTAAATGCATTTTTAATTCTCAAATTCATTACCCTAAACCCTAATTTTTCCTATAAATACCACACTACATTTCACCCCTCGTCATTCAGAAATCCTATACAAAAACTCTTTAAAATTTCTAAGTCCTAAGTTGTACAAGTGGAGTTAGCAAAAGTCGAAGTTCCGACGATGTTTCGGGAAGATTCCGGCGACGAAACGACTTCCCGACGATTCCCATAGCTTCCTCTATCTCTCCTCTTTATAATCAATCAGTAAGTTCCTTTCACCCTTCTCAACTTCTAGTCTTAAACATCTTCTTTTCAAAACTCGTCGGAAGCGGAGTTTTTCCGATTTCCGACTCTCTTTTCTTTCAAAACACAATTTCTCTTAAACAATAAATTACTATATCTTCTTATAATATTTAACAAACATAAATAAACATATTAGAATAAGTTTCATCTCAAAATAATTCGTATTGCAATTTCTATTTTAATTTTACAGTAAAATACCATTATATTTACATACGACATTGTTTATTCATTTTACCAATAATGCCTTTAGAAACTCACGAGGTAAAGACCTACCTCATCACAACACACATTCTTGACATAGCACGATAATTTGTGGAATATTAGTTTGTGGGAAAATACGAGTTTACATATAAATACCATAAACATTCAAAAACCGTTTTCTTTAAAAGTGTATTATTTAATTCCTTGCAAATACGCCTCTACAACCCATTTTAGGGAACCCCATCGGGATAGTACGGGTTATCTCACATCCTCAGGCCTAGTAGAGTGAGATGCAGATCTCCGCAAGGAGCATTCGATCTCGATGGAATTTTTAATGCAATTTTTAAGAAAAATGTGATTTCTATTTAATAAATAAGTTCTATATATATATATATATATTATCAAAATATCTACTTTAAGTATACAATATATATATATATATTCCATGTTTTCTAAATCAAAGGAATCACCAATTTCATGAAACTACCATTACAACTCAATACAATTCCAATATTACACTAAAATACCATATACATTGAAATCTAGGTTATATCCACTAGAATATTTCACTTTATAAAAAATTACAATTATGAAAACCCTAAAGACGATAATTAAATACTTGAGGTGTATTTTTAAAATATACCAAAACTATTTTTCATAAACCCCTTTAAGTTATATTAATTTACAATAAGAACCTTAGTAAACATAGGTTTAAGCGGGACCAGTTCTCTTGAGCCTCACGGAGCCGGAGAATATGGGTGCTTGCCTATCTAAGATAAACAACCTAAAGCGGTGTTATCAACACGGTAATTGTCTTGGAAAAAGACATAAATCCTGCCGTCCATGTACAGCAATTACTGATAACTCCAAAACATGAATCAGGACTTCAATTCTGTTTAAAAGTCTGACTCAGTTAGAGTCTTGGTCAAATATGATTATAATCTATCTTGAATTCAATTCAAGTATAACTCTATTTCAAAATGAATCCATGAATGCCAGAATACAATTTATAACAACATGACATGACTTGAACCGAACCATGGATATACTATATTTACATGACTATCCATTTATATCCATTCCATTTACATGATATCATGGTTTAGGCAAGTCGTATACAACTATTCATAACATTACATCAATACATAAGACATTACAGGGTTTTTAAAGGGGCAGACTAGCACAGAATGTGTTAAAGGTGGCACGAGATGGTCATTAAAGGACGTATCTATACATCCATGCCGTTGTTCCGTGGTTTTATCGACGGAGCCTTGTACTACGGGATACCAAAGTCCACGGTGTAAGTTGGACTCCTCTCGTATACACTGGCATATTCTGTACCAAGCTACAAACAATTGCGTTAACATTATAATCAAACATTACTAGTTATACTATCTTATCTGTCTACTCTATTTTTATCTCTCTTTGGGACTTACCGAGCGATTGTTCGCTGATGACATTCCTTCTCTCTTCTTTTTTTGGAATGTTGTTAGGAGGACGCGACGCTGAGGAGTTCGAGACCAGCCAGGAGCACTTGGAGCCGACCACTGAGTAGCACGACCATTAGGTTTTACTTGTACATACTTTTCATTTCAGTTATGCCATTGTTTAGGCATTGCTTCCCATTCTTGTATTACATTTTCAGTTGTATCGTAAATAAATGTTGAATAAATAAAAGTTGATGTTCAATTACATCTCTTGTCATTTTCTTGTGTACATTCATTATATTGCTTATATACACTTAGAGTGTTTACTTCTGAGTAAATACGTTGCGTGACCCGTCGCGGCTCCTTACCCATACACTGGGAAGTAGGGCGTGACAGAAAGGAAGGTCGAAAAGCAAACTCATCCGTATCCCTACCGAGCCTGTCTGTGACAATCTTTATACAGTCCGGTCTCTTCGTCTAAGATAATCGCATACCGGGTCTAGAGGGTGGATAATGTCAGACCCCTACTAACCCGATAAGTCATGCCGGTCTGAAGCTCATCACCCACTGAGAAACTACTGACATCACATCAGTAATTCTCATCCAGCTTGGTCAAGGATTTCCGATGATGGCTGACCCAACACAGCACGACATCGACTCCCAATACCAGGAGAGACGAATCCCTAACGATTGTTTACTGCCTCCATGCGGCTCAGGATTGTACCTAACTTCTGTTTGCACGACTCCTTTGAGCCGCGGTAGGGTAGTAATCTACGTACAATGGGAACTCACACGAGACAAATGAAAATCTCAGGTCAAAATACAAACTTGTACTCATGCTACAAGAGAACTTCTATCCGACGATAGGTATAATACCATCTAGAAGTTCTCCGTAAGTCCGTCCGGTATACTCACCTCCAGTGAGCACCTCTATACTATCTTAGGTGACTCAACACTAATGGTTAATGAGACCGGCCACCGGCCCTCATCGGGGTCTCGAAAAGTATACACTAATCTACTTCGGAGTATCGGTGCCCAGTCTCGATACTCCCTCGACTAGGGGCATTTAAGGATATACTTATGGACTTCCCAGCTCGCACGTCTATGATCGCCATCATAATGCTAGTATACAAGTAATAATCCTACAGGTTTTATCAAAACGTATACACATAATGATAAAGACAAACCAGATAGCATACTATCATCTCGAGTAGGATTGTTCTACCTGTATAGGTTCTCATTCAATTATCATAATCGCCTACTTTCAACTGCAATAATTGCCTTAAGGGCACTATATCCAACAATCTTCCACTTGCACTTAAGGCTAATTATTACGGTTTCGCATACTCACAGCTCGTGTGCTACCAAATACCCAACTTCTCTACTAGTCAGTTTCTTAAACCCGTTTTGAGAAACTTACGTGTTCGAGAAATAACCTCAGTGAGTGGATCCACTCCACTGTTTTTTATCTTTATCTCTCTATATCTCAACTTCGTGGAGAACAACTATCTCCCGAAATGAGCGATATCTGTCTTAGAACTTGTCTGGATAACTAATAGGACATTGTGCATAATGTTCCCCGCCGAAACATGGAGACACGATAAACGTCTCGCCTGAATTTTGGGGAAGATGCTAATTGGTGCTATCCGTCCACCTCTCCGAAGATGCCAAGTTGATTTATGACACCACGTATCGAAGGTTTAAACGGATGCGGCTGATTTAGCAGACTTCGTCAGATTCCCCCTCATTTGAGGGGTTTTTGATTATGGGGACGCTCTTCCCTGCAGGCGCAAGCCCATGCAGTTAATTACGCTACCGCATCGCGGTAACATCTTTCTCCTTCTCCAGATGGTCACTTCGTGTTGTGGGTGTTTGTTTTGTTTTTGGTTGCCTGTGGATTGTATACGGAGACTAATTTATGTCGTCGCCCGTAGGGCGTGGATTAGTCCAAATCCGTATCTTCTTAGATTTGGGTTTGGGGGTTGGGTTTAAGGATACGTTAGTCTCATTTGAAACAAATATCTACTTAAACGTTTGTTAAGGATACGTTAGTCTCATTTGAGACTAAGATCAACTTAACGGGATCGTTTAGATCCAACAAGAGAGCATTTGGGGCTATATTGTTTAGTTTAGGGACTTTGCGGTCCATTGTTAGTTTAAGGACATTACAGTCCAAGGTTAAGGACATCATAATCCATGAGTTTAAGGACCCCACAGTCCATTTTAAAGGCGTCATAGTCTGTGAAATGTGTTGTTGTCGGGACCCGTCACTTCTCTGAAGACGTTGAAGGATTACAACGACAAATATCAAAGGAGTGAAGAGATGTACCCTTGAACCAAAGTTGATTGGGAGATCTATAATCCAATTTTGGAACTTAGATCAATTAATTAGATTATGAGCACATTGGCTGAGTTAAGTCTGAATTGAGGACTTATGGCCAATTTGGGCTAAGTCCAATTAAGTTTGAAATGTTGGCCATTTGTTGGATCATTAACATTTGTCTGGGTTCAACCCTCCATTATTTGGTACTGCTAAACATGGGTTCTGAAAACATTTTATCTTTGTTGAGTGCTGAGCACTCATATGTGATATAGAATGATCAATTTTGGAAGGCAAGGATTTACTTGAGACTCGGTAAAAAAAGAAGTCTTGCCTCAGAAGGACTTAGCCAATTTAGGCTGGGATTGATTTGAGTATAGTGTTAAACACTAACATATGTTTGATGGTCACGTGTTCCCACGTGATGCGCTGAAAATAGTGTTAAACACTAAGGACAAAAAGCTTAAAAATAGTGTTAAACACTAAAATTGGATTGGTCACGTGGGGCCATGTGAGGCCTCTGAAGGTGGGGATCAGTCTTCCTTTGTTTTGTTCTCAAAGTATTCAAAGGTGTCAAACACTTAAGTCTTCACAGCCATCATGTGTGGGCATGTAATAGGCACCCATGCACTGATTTATTAAAGTGTTTTGCTAGGGGTCACGCGGGGACACGTGAGGGCGCCCAAAATCGATTTTTCCTTTGGTTTTGTTCCCTTTATTATGAGAGTCACGTGGGAACACGTGAGGCATTGCCTCCAAGTTTTTCTTTCTTATTTTAAGGGATCTATTTCAGGGGGTCACGTGGGAGCACGTGACCTAGTTCCGTTCCTTCTTTTCTGATCATTGAGGATAGGGGTCACGTGTCACCACGTGACCAAGTTCTTTACGTGCATGTGGAGCTTTAAGTCTCTTGTTTTAAGAATTAAATTCTCTGGTAGGGTTAAACCCTAATTCTGTTTTTAGAGGAATTAAATTCCTATATATTTGGAAGAATTAAATTCTTATGTAGGGTTAAATCCTAATTTCATTTAGAGGAATTAAATTTTTATGAATTTGGGGAGAATTGAATTCTCATGCAGGGTTGAACCCTAATTTTATTTGGAGGAATTAAATTCCTATGAAATTGGGGGAATTAAATTCTCATATAGGGTTAAACCTTAGTTTTATTTAGAAGAATTAAATTCCTGTGAAATTGAGAGAATTAAATTCTCATATAGGGTTAAACCCTAGTTTTATCTTGGAGGAATTAAATTCCTATAAATTTGGGAGAATTAAATTCTCATATAGAGTTAAACCCTAGTTTTATTTGGGAGGAATTAAATTCCTATGAATTTGGGAGAATTAAATTCTCTAAACTCAATTCTCTCTCTAAGTTTTGGATCTGCATGGCAGAATCTCCCCGATTAGAATTAAATTCTCAACTTGTGAGGATATTTGCTTCTGCAGATCCTCAATCAGAGGAAGAACTAAGTTCTTTTTGCAGAAGAGTTAAACTCTTAGATTAAGAATTAAATTCTCTTTTTGTTTTATGGAGCTTAGATCTTTTTCCCCTTTCTCACCTAGGGTTTCTTTTCTTGAGGATTAAATTCTCCTCTCTTTTTTCTCTGCTGTTGTTTTTTCTCCAGAAAATCAAAATTCCAAGATCCAAAAATCCTCCATTCTCTTCTCTTCTTGGCTCCTATTTATAGGAGAAGGGAAAGAATTAATTTGTTTAGTGAATCTTTCATTGAAAGATTTTGGTTATTTTTGTAACTAACATGATCTTTTAGATCACTCAGTGAATTTTATTCACCATTGGATTTTTAATCCAGAAGATATTCTGTTTGTTATTCTTGGTGAATTTCAGGGAAATCTTTCCTTGTATGAAATCTTTCCATAAATTGGTGATTTTTTAATCACCAATGGATTTTTAATCCAACGGTGCTCTATTTTACAGAGCTCCATTTTTTTGTTTGGAAAGATTTAAAGAAATATTTTCCCAGTTAGGGTCTTTGATTTCCCTTAATTAGAATTTAATTCTTTTAACTCATAAGGCTTTTAAAGCCCATCATGTGTTGGCACGTGATCCCAATATTTGATCATTGAAATAAAATTTAATTCTATCAATTAATGAGTTAAGGGGCTTGTCACGTGTTGGCACGTGACCCTCTTGATTAAACATTTTATTAAGAATTTAATTCTACCTTTTAACAGAGCTAAGGAATCATCACGTGTCAGCACGTGATACCCCATTAGGGTATTTCCTGATATTTTATCAGGGAACAAATGCCCCCACAGCGTTGTTCTCACGTGTCTGCACGTGAGTGCAACGCTGTCACCTTTGTGACCGTTGGATCTGTTTAGGGAATAGAGGAGATGAACCGTTCCCCATCACATCCTATAAATGCAAGAGTCCCTTCAGAAGCGCCTCCACTTTCCATCTTCTTCCTTGCTTGTTCTTGCCTTGAGAATTTAATTCTCTCTCTCAGAGCTTAGTTCTCTGTTTCGAAAATTTCCAGAGTTCAACTCTGTTAACAAAAGATTCCCTTTTTCAGGTAATGGTCTTGAACGGCTGAAAAACTTCTTGTAGAATCTACGTTGGATTTTAAATCCATACCAAGGGTTTTTCCCTTTAACAAGAACCCATCTTTCTAAGTTGAAATAACGTCCAATTCTTTAAATAATAAACCTCTTAGGGCTTCTCTGATCTTCAAGGATCGATGGTGGTGCTTGTCTTCTCTATGGAATTTAATTCTATTCCAAAGAGCTTTGGCTGTGAAAATGTTTTCTGGGAATTTAATTCTCCTGTTCAAAAGGAATTTAATTCCTCTAAAGAACTCAGTTCTTTAAAAGAAGATCTCTTGGGATTTTTCTTCCTGACTTGTTCTTTGCAAAAAAGAGAATTTCAGTAAAGTTTTCTGGGAATTTAATTCCCCTGTTCTGTTTGATTTTCGCAGAGTCCAAAATGGGTTTCTCTTTGGGGGAATGTGTAGAGTCATTTGAATTCATTGAGGATCTTCCCTTTATTCTCATGATGATTTCTTGGCCTCATTATTAGTGAGCCGCCATCTTGATTTTGTGGGGCCCATGTGTTTTGTAACCAATGGTCCCATAAAATAAGTCTTTTGTTGCTTTCTTCCACTGTCTTTTTATATATATACATTTATAAACATATATATATATATATACACGTGTTGGCTTCACTTAACAGTTTCCCCTTGTTTTATTTCAGGCACAATGACTTTTCTTCCGTACTTCCTTTTTACCTGCTTGGAGGCTGCCTTTCCTCAGTCACCGTCTGACGAAGAGGTGATGGCAATGATCAGGGCTCATGACTCGAATTGTACCAATCTACTTTTATGGGGGACCTGGTACGGTCACATCATCCGTGGTCGCCGCAGTTTCCTTTGCGAGATACCGACAGAGCCTACCTATCCATTTCTGCCGATGGATCATTCACGGACCGCCTTTGCTGTGGAGATGTTGAATTGGACCCCTATGGGACGGCTTGAGCCATCAACAACTGGTATTCCGAACCATCCTGTGCCGGCTATAGACATTTTAGGGCGCCGCATTTGCCAAGGCGGAGCCCAGCCATGGGGACAGATTTACAAGATAGGGCTTACCCCTCGACATCCCACAGGCTACCTTCTATGGGCCCGTTATATCCTGTCCGCCCATCGTGCGTGACTACAGAGGGTCAGAATTTATCAGGTGGTATATGCGTCTCTTTTCCACTATCAGTCTCCCCATGTCTGGTGGGTTAAGGCCTTCTTAAACCAATGGAATCTTCCTACCAACACCTTTTTTCTAGGGGACCGCGAAGTTTCAATTTATCTGGAGGAGTTTCGTGAAATCTCAAGGTTGCCGGTTAGGGGGACACTCTATGAAGAACTACTGCCTCCCGATGAGTATGTCTTCGAAACCGAGCCTGCCATACTTGACGGCCTGTCGACCGAGAATGCCGTCCTCCATAAGCGCTCAAGTTTGATCAAGACTCTGAGCATTTTTGAAAAGCTATTCATAGAGTCAGAGGAGCAGGGCGTCACTTTCAAAAGTTTTATCGCATGCTTCCTTCGTGAAGACGTTCTATCAAAGACGGCTCTGAAGTTCGCAAACATCAACGACCCCTTTGGGTTTGGTTTAAATAAGCGACCTGCTAAAGAAGAGTACTTGCCGCAGTTCTACATTCCCATCATGTCGGCCGTGTCTTTCGAGTCGATCGCAGCTCCTGGTATGGATGAGGAAACTTTCTTCGTGGGCTTCATTAGTGTTTGGCTCAGTTGGTTCCCCATTCCCATGCATTGTCGTTTCATGAGAGCCTCAGTTATTTACCCCGCTTATCGAATTGCCGAGGGGACGCGACTAGCTGTGGGTATTGCGGGGCTGGCGCATCTGTATCATGGGTTAAGTGCCGCGGCCAATACCTCAACTCCAGGCGTAGATGCGGTAAATTTCTCTCTTCATTACTTTACGTCCTGGATTGAGATGCATGTGCTGGAGCATTTGCTACGCACCAAAGACCCAGCTTTTATGACGCTTACACTTTTCCGCGACTCATGCGGCTGGTGGACACTTCTTCTCCTGACCCGACTCAGTCCAGGGCTATTCGCGTGCTGATCGCTCCCTATGCTAATACGGGCGGATGGTATTCATCGATCGAGTCCTTTCTGCTCTTTCAGGACCGATTCAGTAGCTTTGCGACTCGTCAAAAGAAGGAGTACCTTCTCTGAACCCCAGGGAAGCCATGCACTTATATTCGATCAGACCAGGTTATCTGGTATTTCGTCAGAACGGTGCGGCCCTTTTTATGCGGTACAACCCACAACGCTTTGCTCGGCAACTCGGATATGACCAGGGTGTCCCCTTTGAGGCATTTATATTGGAGCCTAGCCCGTCGTCAGAAGTTGTTGGGGACGCTGCTCATCATTTCATGCGGCTGAACACTGGTTCCCGCTTCAGGAATCACGAAGCTGATCATATTCCTCGATGTGTGGGGTCATTCATGGGCTGGTACCTCCACCGAGTCAGTCCAATTATTGCCGAGGAGAGGAGGGTACTCCTCGGATATAGGGCTCCTACCCCGATCCAAGCCACGGGAGTTCCGCCGCAACCGCGTGCAGTGGTTCGCCCTCCTGTTCACACCATAATATTGCATTATTATATTCCCCATTCTTATTCTTTTTATAAATAAACATGTGCTTTTGACGCATGTCTGCTACATGTTACAGGTTACAGGTTCTTGGACAGAAAAAAGTGAAAACGATGTAAAGACGATGAAAAAGTGGACTTTGACCAACAAACAGAAGACTCTTGATCAAGCCTACAACGAAGAACAGTTCACAATCAACAAGGCAATGCAAGGTCCAAAATTACAAAGCCACGGTTAAAGTCTACAACAATGTTCACTGGAAAATCTGGAAGAGAACTAGAAGCCAAATTGAGAAAAGATATAAAGAAATAAGAAGATAAAATGTACTAGAACCTGACCACAAAATTGTGTAGCCCAACTCCAACATTTGGCCGCGGAACCGCGGCCAAACCATGCCTCAGGCCGCGGTTCCGCGGCAGGGTAGTGCAATCAGGAGAAAATATTTTTACCATATTTTTGTGGCGGCGTTGACTGGTCTTTATAGGGCTATTTTTGTAATTGTAGACATGCGGATCAGATGTAACCTAGGGTTTCCTATCCTCTATAAATAGGAACTCTAAAGATTGTAATTTCTTATGCCTCCTTTTAATAAAAATTCAGAAATCCTTTATGGAGAGCATCGGTGCCTCTCTTCAATTCAGAAATTCAGATCTGACAACCCTGCGTTTATGATTGGAGAAATGCATCTGTAAGTAGATTTAATTTCTCGCTCTAGTTTAGATTTCAATTCTTTACCCTAGATAGATTTAATTTCATGCCCTAGGAACTTATTTAGAGTTAGCTTTGGGGAAGGATTTTGAGAGATGAGATCTCTCATCCCTTTCTTACCCATAATACATTTTGAATAGGACTCCATGCATACACGCACACACCGCGCCCTACGGCACCCTATCCCTCGAGGTAGCGGTGACACCGTAGTGTAAAAGCCTGGTTGCGCGCGTTTTCCATGGAGGTTAGGGTAAGGATCTCTAAAGGAAGGACAAGAACCTAGAGGAAGGAACACCTTCCCGAATGGATCTAATCCCCTTTATTGATAATTACCATAACTCCTCATAGATCTTCATTCGGGTATAGAAAGCGTTGAGATTTACTTGCATTTCCAAACCATCCCTAAACCTAACCCTAGCAAGAATGGATCTAGATAATCGTAGATAGAATAATTAGGTTTTTAGATTTAATAATCAATCCGAACACCCTTCGGAATTAACTCGTTAGCGCGATTAGGATATTCACAAAATCCCTGTGGACCGACCCGTACTCACTGACTAGCTTCATACGACGCCGTTCTTGATTGCGGTTAATAGATAGTTTTTGACACACGAATCAAATGGCGCCGTTGCCGGGGATGGCGTAGAAATTTCCTTTTCGCAACTTCGGGTTAATCAAAATTAAAAAAAAAATCATAAAAATCTGAAAAATCATAAAAAATATAAAAATATATATAATCTGTTATTTTTGGAAGGGATACTTTGTTATTTGAATTTTTGCAGGATATACAAATTCGGATCTGGAAATTTCCAGAAAGCAAAACAGAAAAAAAAACATCGGAACAGAAGCGATTTTAAATAACAGAACAGGGAAATTTTTTTGGAGATCTAAATCCCCCACCCCGCCGCGTTTCCGCGGCCAAAACCCACCTTAGGCCGCGGAAACGCGGCCATCTTGTCGATTCGTCGCACCAAAAAATTTCTGGGGATCTGATCCATCAAGAAGACCGCGGAACCGCGGTGTTAGAGCTCTATCGCCGCGGAAGGGCGGCGATCTGGTGGCATTCTTCTTCTGAAAATTTTTCTGTAAGATCTTCTGTTTCTCTTCTGTAATGTTTGAAATATCTTTTCTGAAAATGCCTGCAGAATTCCGTGCGCTATAAAAATATTTCCCCTTCCAAATAACAATCTTGTGCATGATTTTTGGGCCCCGCTTGAAATAAAATTGATTGCAAGTAATATTTTGCTGTTGCATATATTTTCTCTAAAATCTTTTTGCAACAAATTTTTCCAAATAAAGAGAAAAAGAATAAGAAAAAGAATAAGAAAAAGGGGGAATTTTTTTTTTAAAAACTTGCAAACTTTTGCCGCAAACAAATCCTTGCACCAACAAACATTCTTTCTTTTCCCCTTCCTTCTAACATGGGTACCCCACATAATAAATCACTTGCCGAACTTTGGTATCCCGAACCTAATCTTGCGTCATACGTCAATTTGTTCGGTCAATTTAAAGACGATCCCTCCATGCCTAAAAAATCTTTGAAAGATCAAATAGAAGCGTCTAGGAGAAACAGTTTGACTTTTCAACCCACTTTGTGTCAACCAAGTCAACCTTTACCACCTATATATGTTGATACCACTTTTTCAAGTCCTTCTGTCACTCCTAAGCCGATGTCCATTGCTGAGCACATTGCTCAATCTCGCAGCCGATCTTTCACCTCTCTTCACTTATCTAGTTCTAGGGATCAACAAGACTATTCACCTTTTTATCCACATGTTGACCCTACACCTGACCACCCACCCACTTCCTACCAGTCCTACTCGACCTTCCCACCTTCACTAGACACTGTTTCTACACAGCCTGTTGGGAGTTTTGCATATCCAACCAATTTTGAATCTTTTACCGAAACCCCCTCACCATCTAAGTCTAGTTTGGAAGAGTCGTTGGAGGTTTATATTGCAGCAACAAATAAAATGACTAGGAATGTGGAAGCGTCCTTGGCCGCCCTTATGCAACCTACTGAACAGGTAGCTAGTTTCCCGCTAGCTCAAAATTTTTCAATGTATAAGGAGGCGGTTGGACAGAGTGAGAATGCGAGAGGATTTCAAAATCAAACCTACCCTTACCCAATTGAAGCTCACAACTCCAGTTTTCCATTGAATGTCCTAAATGAGTTGCAAGTTCAAAATAAAAACGAGTTGTGTGATTTTGTAGTGTTTGATTTGCCAAATTGTGAGGAACCCCTTTCGAGTGAAACCGCACCTAATCCTTTCGATTTTTACACCTCCTATCTAGAACCTAAATCGATAGATATCCATGCTTTTGATGAGGTGTCTAAGAAAATTGATTTTCACTTGATTGAGGATATAGACCCCGAGAATATTTCGGATGATGAACCTGTCGATTTAATTGAGATTTTATGTTCAAATCATCATCCCGAGTTATTAAATGTTTCTCCCGAATCTCATATGCGTCTTGACTTTGATGATAATGGAATGGATGAGTTGAATCTTGAGGAAAATTATAAGGATAGTATTGAGGAGAGTTTTGAGGATCATATTGAGGTTGAACCATTTTTGTTTGATGTGTCTGATTTTCCAATTCATTCTCCTGAACCTTTGACTGTTATATCACCCTTCCTCCTTTACATCGTTCCGACCACGCTTGATGACTGTGAGCTTGAAAACTTTTCCTTTGAATCTGACACAGTTCTCACAGACGATAACACCTACGAGTGTTTCACTTTTTCGAACGATGTTGATGACTCACCGCCCGAGTTTGAGTCCTTTACATTTTCAGATGAGTTAGTTGAACCATCAGACTCGGGTGCTTACAGTAGTTTCGAACCATTAATAGAATCTTTCAAGTTCGAGACAGTTTACTACGGTGAGAATGATATTATCCCTAGTTCACTTCCTTTCGTCTTTCCCATTGTTCCGACCATACAAGAGACCGTGACGTTTTCATCTCCAATACCAAGTTCGGCGTACCCATGCTTTCTTGCGAATCTTGAGGGATTTGACCCCATTTCTCGACGGGTTGATAGGTTAGCACAATCGCTTTTAACACATCGGTCATCATAAATTGCGCTAATTTATTCACTCGATTTACACCCTCAAGATCGCGCAACCCTTCTTTCTCCTTTCCGCCATTCTGCTCCTCCACCGAGACCATATTCTACCATTCTTCTTTCCACACGGTCTCGCGTGTTTCTCATTTCTTTCTTCTACACCCCATTATTTCACCAACTTAGCCATTACCAGGATAAGATTTTTGAATGGTTGGTGCTAATCTTTGTCTTGTGTAAGGCCAAGCTTAAGTTTGGGGGGAACCTTGTTGTATATATGTATATATATTTTTGTTTTCTTTTTCTATAAAAAATAAAAATAAAATTCAAAACATTAAAAATATAAAAAATTTGTAAATAAATAAACAGGGGAGTGCCGACAATTTTTGACCCTCTTGGTTTAGCATGACAGTGAGGACACTGTCAAGTTCAAGTTTGGGGGTATGCTCGGTACGTCTTCTTCCTTCGCATTCATTTGTACATATTTTTGCATTTGCATACTTATTTGAAAACCCATAAAAATTGAAAAATTTTAAAAATTTTAAAAATTATTGTATTCAATTTTGGCTTATTTGACTAGAGTTTGACAAATAGGTTAACTGGCTAGGAACAACTAGATCTTAGACTTAGTAAATTAAAAACCCTAAAAGTAACATTCCTTAAAATTTAACGGTAGAAAGTATATGCCTTGTAGTTTATTTAGAAATAGGCAAATTTTGGGTTCACTTCTTGGGTTAAGTTGAAACGAAGGAAAAGTATTGATGTTCTTATTAGAGTATAAGTTTGAAAAATAGTTCCTAGCTTAAGTCTAGATTCTGAAAACGTAAACCTTACAATTTGCACAATCACGCACCTTGAAACTTGGAATAGTAGAGGAGACCTTGAAATGCTCTTGTCTAAAGTCCTTAGTACGAAGAAAATGAAAAAAAATAAAAGTGTGAATAAAGAAGAAAAAAATGAACACTGGTTTTTGTGATTACTTAAAGCTGCAAAAATAGAAAAAAATATTTAGCGAGGGTGCTTTATCACCTAGTGCCTTAGACCAACTGATTTGGGAGTCGCTGCTAAAAAGCCTTGGGTGTTGCAAGACTAAGAAGTACGTTTTAAAGTGCAAACGCATCTTGTAATCGGTCGTTGGTAGCTCAAGAAGTATTAACGGTCGCATGAAGGATGTGTGAGCAAAATTCAATTAAATTCACCAACTAATGAGTACTTTGGACAACGGACAAGGGTATGATTGCTTGATTTGAATTTTCAAGTGTAGGGGTGATTTATACACACACGTGGGGATATGTGATTGGAGTTTAGATGAGAGAAAGGAGTGAAGAATAGAACTTGTATCTTTAGTAGAGTTGATAAAAATTCCCAAGTGGAGATGGAACCCTAGAAGGAAAACTTAAGAGATGCCGAAAGCTAAGTAAGTCTATAGAACATATATAATCTTAAGATAAATGATGAGGAAGTGTGAAGAATGTGGGTGGATAATTTACAAGTCGGCGATAATAGAATTCCTTGTTAGAAAACCTAATTGGAGAATAAAAGTCGAAGAGCCAAATTGATAGGATTTTGTGGGTGTAATCCGCTGAAAACCCTCAGGAGACAACACTCCTCCTACTAGGGACACCTAGAGGTTTAACGGCTTGTTGCACGAGCTCAGTGCAATCGCGTTTCCCTGCGAAAGTGCGGTTAGGTTAGGTTTTTAGAGAATAAAAAAATAAGTTTGCTCGAGGACGAGCAAAAGATAAGTTTGGGAGTATTTGTTCACACCATAATATTGCATTATTATATTCCCCATTCTTATTCTTTTTATAAATAAACAGGTGTTTTTGACGCATGTCTGCTACATGTTACAGGTTACAGGTTCTTGGACAGAAAATAGTGAAAACGATGTAAAGACGATGAAAAAGTGGACTTTGACCAACAAACAGAAGACTCTTGATCAAGCCTACAATGAAGAACAGTTCACAATCAACAAGACAATGCAAGGTCCAAAATTACAATGCCACGGTTAAAGTCCACAATAATGTTCACTGGAAAATCTGGAAGAGAACCAGAAGCCAAATTGAGAAAAGATATAAAGAAATAAGAAGATAAAAAGTACTAGAACCTGACCACAAAATTGTGTAGCCCAACTCCAACATTTGGCCGCGGAACCGCGGCCAAACCATGCCTCAGGCCGTGGTTCCGCGGCAGGGTAGTGCAATCAGGAGAAAATATTTTTACCATATTTTTGTGGCGGCGTTGACTGGTCTTTATAGGGCTATTTTTGTAATTGTAGACATGCGGATCAGATGTAACCTAGGGTTTCCTATCCTCTATAAATAGGAACTCTAAAGATTGTAATTTCTTATGCCTCCTTTTAATAAAAATTCAGAAATTCTTTATGGAGAGCATCGGTGCCTCTCTTCAATTCAGAAATTCAGATCTGACAACCCTGCGTTTATGATTGGAGAAATGCATCTGTAAGTAGATTTAATTCCTTGCCCTAGTTTAGATTTCAATTCTTTGCCCTAGGTAGATTTATTTCCTCGCCGTAGAAACTTGTTTAGAGTTAGCTTTAGGGAAGGATTTTGAGAGATGAGATCTCTCATCCCTTTCTTACCCATTATATATTTACAATAGGACTCCATGCATACGCGCACACACCGCGCCCTATGGCATCCTATCCTTCGAGGTAGCGGTGACACCGTAGTATAAAAGCCCGGTTGCGCGCGTTTTCCATGGAGGTTAGGGTAAGGATCTCTAAAGGAAGGACAAGAACCTAGAGGAAGGAACACCTTCCCGAATGGATCTAATCCCCTTTATTGATAATTACCATAACTCCTCATAGATCTTCATTCGGGTATAGAAAGCGTTGAGATTTACTTGCATTTCCAAACCATCCCTAAACCTAACTCTAGCAACACTAGATCTAGATAATCGTAGTATAGAATAATTAGGCTTTTAGATTTAAAAATCAATCCGAATACCCTTCGGAATTAACTCGTTAGCGCGATTAGGAGATTCACAACATCCCTGTGGACCGACCCGTACGCACCGGCTAGCTTCATGCGACGCCGTTCTTGATTGCGGTAATAGAAATAGTTTTTGACATACAAATCACCTCCCTTAAGAGATACCAGCGTCGTGCTTATTCCGGAGGCGGTGGAAGTGGATTTAACTCCCACAGCTAGTATGCCGCTGCGTACTAGGGCTCAATCAAGGGCCAATAGGATGCCAGTAGCAGTGTCATCGGCTGCGGCGTTAGTAATGGCCGTGTCGTCATCGGTAGCACCGCCGAGCGAGGACATTGAAGGCGAAGTGGGTCAACGCCGTACCAAAGCTCCACGGGGAAGGAAGCGATCGTCTTCGGCGGTTAGTTCTGGGCCCAAGAGGCGGAGGAAGACGGTCACCAATCTACTCGACTCTTTAGTGGAGTCCGAGCCTATTCTTCAAGATGAACCACTAGCCATGCAAGAATCGGATGGTGGTATACTTTTCCCGGGTTCATCTGCCGAGGAAGCCGCACAATTGGTTAAGGCTATAAGACGTTCACAAGATGAATCCAAGAATGTAAGGATCCCGAAAAGGCCTTATCCTGCCGTCATTTTCTACGAAGGCCCTTCATCGATATGGCGGCTATTCATAGGCCCTTTGGAAGAATGGGGTGAGAGGGCCCTTAAGCAGGCTGTTTCAGTCGATGCCGAAGACACACTTTCATTGTGGACCGGTGGCCATGAGTCTACTCTCGAACCTCGGCGAGCATATCTCCTCAGGAAGGAGCGTCGGCTTGAACAAGCCATATTAGAGGCTCCCTTGCGCATCGGTATGTTCATATATCTTTTTGTAATATTTTGTATTGCTCGTATACACACACACACACACACACAGACACACACACACACACACACACATATCCTTATCCTAGTACAAACTTTGCAGGGACTTCGGCGACGGCGGAGGATCTGAATTTGAGTCGCACTTTGACTGTAGACTCCGCTAATATCCCCAATGAAACACTAATCAGTGTGGAGGGGGTCGATGCTGTTGGATATAGTGCCCTCAAAGTCAATTATTGGATCGCAGGCACGTGATTGCAATGATTGAGGATGACCTATGCCGGTAGGACAGTCTTACTCGAGATGATAGTATGCTATCTGGTTTACCTTTATCAGTCGTGTACAGGTTCAGGTGACTGATCACTGTTACACGTTGATAGAGCCCTTAGGATCTTGCTTGACTACCAACAGTATGAGGGCGATCATATACGTGAGAGTTGGGTAGTCCATAATCTCATCCTTAATAGTTGTCCCTAGTCGTGGGAGTTTCGAGACAGGGCATCGATATTCCGGAGTAGACTAGTGTATACAGTCGAGACCCCGACGAGGGACGGTGGCCGGTATCACAAGCCACTGGTGTCAGTTGGATTACCTAAGATGTATACAGGTGCTCATTGGGTTATGAGTACACCAGACAGGACTCGCCGGGAACCTGCTAGTTAGTATTATACATATTGTCAGATAGCAGTTCCCTGGTGACATGTGTACAGGTTAGTTCATCGACCTAAGGTCATCCTTTGTCTCTTATGAGTTCCCACTGTGCTTTGATTTCTACCCTATCACGGCTCAAAGGAGTCGTGCAAACAGGTAGTTTTTGGGTACAGTCCCGAGCCACATGGAGGCACGTGAGCGGATCGGCAGGGGATTCGTCTCTCCCGGTATTGGGGGTGGAGATCGCGCTGTGTCTAGGAAAGCCATTACACCAAGTCCTTGGCCAAGGCAGGTGAGAATTACTGGTAGGTACTCCGGTAGTTTCTCAGGGTGTTCAGGACTTGTCTCCGACACGACTTATACCGCTATTGGGGGTCTGACGTTACTAGCCCCCTAGGCCGGATATAAGATACTCATAGACGAACGAACCAGACTGTATATACATTGTCACTGTTAGGCTCAGTAGGGTTTCCGGATGAGTTCGCTCATCGGCCTCACTTAAGGTCAGTCCATGGGCAGCCGTTACGCACAGCTAGTGCCGCTGACGGCTTGTGGTTAAACCCACTGCCAGGGTACTGACGAGTCATTAGAGTCCCCCACAGACAGTTTCCCAAGTTCGGGCGAAACGTTGTAGAGGCCGTATGGTTTTATGGAAGGGTTCGGAAAATGCACGTGCGTTTATACACGTGTCATATTTCGGGCAGATAATACTGGTGGGCTTTGGTTTAAGCCGGATCCGAGTATTATACTGTGTAGATATAATATCTTTGTCTCAGCTGCATTTGTATTCGGTCGTAATACAAATGCGGGTATGTTTATACTGTTACGGGGTTATCCTGAAATTCGTTTCGAGATCACTTTTGGAAGTTGCCAGTTTCCCGTTTTCTATCACCCGTATTTTACATTCGGTTAAATACGGATTTATCTTTTCTTCATGAGGGTGAGTCATGGCGAAGCTTCTAGAATTGTTGACTAGGTTGATGAGGTGTTTAGTGAGTCATTCATTGCATTAAATGATAAGTGAGGTGTTTATAGTGACTCATTGTTTTGCATTTAATTCCTTTTGGTTTTGCTTAAGATCTTTTATCTTATGGTCACCTCTTTGCTCCTACACTCACCCCACCTCCTCATATATTGTGGTCGGCCCTTGATTGATATGAAATAGATTGATTTTTCCTCACACTCACTTGGTTAAAAAGATTATGACAGTTTTAGTGTATGGAAATTTCCATAGCTTATTTTCATTACCCGATTCAAATGGAAACTTCATTAACCGTTCGTCCATGGCTTTGGACGAAATGAGACAAAGTGTTCTACTCATTCTCTACATCAATCTTGGTCATCTCTTTTAGCAAACTTGATGACCGAGTTGCCTCGGGTCAGAGGCGGGAGCCCGTTTAAAGATCCGATGACGTGGTGCCACCTGAACGACGAGACCGGAGATCGAGGAGATCGGAGCAGCCGCAACAGAGCGTGGGATGATGGTTAAAAAACGAAGGACTCGGATCGTTCGGTATAACCTTTCTACCCTCTTTACAGTTTGTTAGTTTAGCGTTAATGGCGGATCCGGGTTTTAGTATGCGATAGCGCCAGTTATAAAAGTTTTTGTTCCGCATTTGGCATCTGAAAGACGGCCGGGGCGCTACCGTAGACTTACATGGTATTAGAGCCTCGCCATTAAGTTTTACTAACTTGTGCTAACACGTTTAAAATATCGATCGAACGGATTTTCGAAAATCGCAATTTTCAAGTCTAAAGTTTCTGTTGAATTTAAATTTGGTCTAAAAATCATTTTGACCATACCAGAAAATCGAGCAGGGTTTTTTAGGAATACTGGAGAAATTCGGCCATGTGATATCATTGTTCCGCCGTGGATCCGCGGCCCAAGCTAGGGTTTGGCCGCGGATCCGCCACAGGAAAGTGAGATCAATTAGTCAAATTTCTACAGTACCTTCTACTTAGGAAATTGTGGTTTCTGGAACTGTTCTTTTGGGCCCAGTTTTTGTTACTGTACAGCAGATGTACGTGGGGCCCACTTCGGGAAATTTTGTCGATCGAAATTTAAACGTGTTAGTTTATAGTACTTACATTATATCTCCGACCGTGAATGTCATTCGAGCGGTAAACCGCGTCTAATTGCTATAGTTCTTTTAGACGGGTTTGCGAACGTGACATTCGCGTTGATGTTCTGTGTTGTGCTGTGATGTTGCGGATTTGTCGTGGTGGATAGCAGTATGCAATGGTAGTGCAGTTTGAGTTTATTTGTACATTTGATATTGCGGGACAAGCGTCCAACATGTGGACTGCCGTCACTGCCTGTTTGTATAATATTCTTTTGGGGCACGACCGGGTTGAGGTCGATGTACCCGTTGTACATATTTTTCATTTCTGTACTAGGTTTTACCCCGCGACAGAGTGCACGGATATCCGGGTTCTGGAGGGCAACGGGTCTGCATCTCATGGCTTTGAGAGGCAGAGGGGCCTCACTCTAGAATTGGCAGACTATTCGCCGCACTCGTAGGGGGTACAGGATGACCCAAGGAGGGGTGCTCAAGTTACCGGATTCCATGAAGTGCTGGGTAGTCCATTCACTTTGCTGTAGGGGGCTGCCTCGCTTCAGGTTTTGGCGGGTAACTTGCCGCACCCGTAGGGGTCTAGCTTACATTTCACAGGCTATCCACACGACCAGGGGAACGTAGGGTTTCAGTAGCGGCTCTGTGAAACCCGGGGATCCCAGATTATCTATATTGTTCTGTGATGCTTATTACTTTTCTGTAATATTGCATATTATCATGCCTGGAGCGATTATTGTATATTGGTATATATACTAGTAGATGTTGTATATGTTTTGCACCCGCGCTAGTTCAGTCCCCGCTCTGTCGTTAGTTAAGTAACCTAACGGGTGATGACGGGACCCAGTGACGAATGCGGATGGCATATACGTACATTTTATTTTCGTTCTTTTCTGGTGTGATTAATTGATGGGACTGCGTTGATTCTGATCAATACAAAGGAAAACAAACATGTTTTGGATGTTGTTGGAACAAATTTAAAAAGTGTTATTACAAAGATATTTCCTTTTGTTTTGCATAGTGGTATTCGGTTGGAATATCCTGCACCTCATTCGACGAGGCAAGGGCCAATATCCCTTCACCGGGAGTGACCCTTTGGGCAGAAGTTTGTGTCAGGGTAATAACTTCACTATAGTCGATTACATGTTGCTTTGCATCGCGGTATTCAGTTGGAATATCCTGCACCTCATTCCACGTGGAAAGTGCCGAGATCCCTTCACCGGGAGTGACCTCTTTAGCAAAAGGTTTTCGCCACTATATTTTATAAAAAGCTATCATGTTCCTTCAACGAGATCAAGTTCATTACGTTAAAGGTTTTTCGCCAAAAACCAGCCGTAGCCCTCCGTCATGTCTTATGGATGGTCAGTAGTATTCAAGCTATGTTTGTTGGCTTTCGTCAAGGCATAGTGTTTGGTAGATGCTGGGGTATTCATTTGTTGCATCGATAGATGTGTTGGTTTGGGACAGTCGTATTACCTTGTTGGCTTTCGTCAAGGGTATGTACGGGTGGGTTCAAATTGACAAGAATATGACGGGTAGAACTTGACATGTGACTTATGATTTGTTGGCTTTCGTCAAGGTCATAAGAACATGGGGTAAAAATCATATCGGGAGTTTCTAAAGAAACTGAAACTTGCCAGGCATGCACATACCTTCTGGAGTGTGATAACATGAGTGGATTCCGTCACGTTATCATGCGATGAGAGTTGGATCCCGATTCCCACTGATGAGTTGGTTTACTCTTCGGGTGATCCCGATTGATTCTTCTTTTAGGTTTGGAGGAGAATTTGACAGTACAGTGGGAGGTTTCCTGATTAGATAAAGTGATAACCATTCTGATCTAGGTTAGAGTGCACGCAAAGTGTTTCTTTTCTCTCTCTCTTTGGAAGCGACCTTTGACCGACCCTAGACTATGACTCAGTGACCAAGTTGACCGAACCTTCTTAAAATACTGGCTTTTGGATTGTCTAAGTTGCATAAGTCATTGCCACTCCTTCTTTTACCCTTTGCATTTCTCAGAACCCTGTATTACTACGGACATTCACTTCCATTGGATAGATCCATCGTATGGTTATATACGAACTCGAAGGGACTTCTTCGAGGATGGATCAAGGTTCAGGAGAAATAGAATTGGTTTATTCAGTTGTCTTTTATTATCACCTTTTCTCAGGTTGCGAGGGCTCCTTGGTTTAGGAGAGTACACCTATTACGCTTATTGGATAGTCTTATTCCAAACCATAGGCTGGTGCCGAAAGGTAGGGAATGAAGAAAACCAATTAGCTTAAGTAGGGTGTGCAGAAGGTAATATGTAAAGACAAAATAAAGGGATTAGAAAGAGGGCAAAGTAAATTGTGAGTGCTATCATTCACGACCAAACCCCGTAGTTCATCGCCACTCCTATTTCACCTTTGCTTTTTTCCCCAGTTCGGGAGAAATAGAATAAGGTATTATTCAGTTGTCTTTTATCATCACCTTCTCTCAAGTTGCGAGTACTCCTTGGTTTAGGAGAGTACACCTATTATGCTTATTGGACAGTCTTCTTCCAAACCATAGGCTGGTGCCGAACGGTAGAGAAGGAAGAAAACCATTTAGCCTAACGAAGGTGTACAGAAGGAAATGAATAAAGACAAATAAAAGGATTTGGAGAGATGGCAAAGAAATATACGGTTAAAGTCATGAATTGGATTATGGAAGAGGCATTACTAGGAATACCAGGATACCCCTACGAAACATTTTCATGTTTCAGTGCATTGTTAAAGGAAAACTGTTTTCCCGATTAGATACTTACTCCAAGGTATGTATTTACCAGGCATGATTCTCACATCTGTATGGTTTTACGGATGATGAGTGGGAGTAAGTTATTGGGAATAAGGTGATCATCCTCATTATATCGGAATTCGTTGTAATTGGTGATATTTGAGGAAGTCGCCTGGGTTATTGCCGGCAGGCATGTATTTGGTTTTGAGTATCAATTGTTGTGCACCAATTTCAAAATGATATATCTGTACGTTTATTTTTATAAAGTGAGATATAACTTTTTGATATTATGTCGATGACATTTACCTACATCAGTTGACGATTGGGTAAGGAGCATTGAACAACGGAGTAGTTCTTAATCATAAGTACAGTTTTCAACCTACGATGCACAGGTTTTGAGTTATTCAACTCAGCGGAATTATACAGAGTATTGTATGTTGTCCAGTGTCCATCAGGACAAAGGGGTTGGTCCTCGTACTATGTTCTATTTTACTTGTGACTTCTCTAGTTTTTTAGACAAGTGTTTCGTAGAAATATAAGGTCTAAGTTTTGAGAAGTTGTGGGTATAGGAATAAAGTAGAGAACCAAATGTCGCAAGTATCGGGATTCTTCAAGAAGATCGAAGATGTAGATACTTGTGATTGGTATTTAGATGATAGTAATGGTTTTTGAGAAACTTGTTTCTCTTTCAGGTTACTCATAATTAGATGGATTCCTAAGTTGAGTAATACTGATTAGCCTCTCTCCATTAAGTTGATATGCACTGGAGACAGCTGCATGATTAGAATCTGGTTCCAATTAAATAAGTGCCAAGGTTTCTATACTGGATATAGAATGGTTCATATCCTAACGATGTTAAGGTACGGGGAGTTGTCCGGCTTATGCTTAAAACTAGACTCTGGATAACTCAAGGCACGTTTCTGTAATGGCAGTTTGTGGGTTGACCTGGGCTATGTCGAGGGTTGACTTTCTACCATCTGGAAGATCAATAGTGATATTGTTCTTGACTCGCCATAGTTTTAGTAAAATGGATTTTTTCAGAAAACAGTAGTGGGAGTATGGTAGAACTGGAAGTGATTCCAGAACCGCAAACGATTATGGAAAATTTAATAGGACCTAAAGATTCAATCAGGTTTGACATTCCATTAGCCACTCCGCAGATATGGTGGGTAACCTCAGACACCCGAGAGGTACTCCGGTAGCCTCAAGGATGGTGACAGGGAGGTTCTTGCTTACCCAGACTTGACACTACTGTTGTTCCAGACTATGAGACCCGACAGGAGGTTAAGTATAGCGTCATTCTAAACTAGCTTTAGAAGTGCACGTGTATATTATTCTGCCAGAGGGTTGTTGTGGTCAGTGGGAGCAGCGGAAGCATAGTGGGCAAGTAGCTTATGTCTATTTATAGACTAGAGCAGTTATAGCGGAGATAGATCATCTAATTTTGATGTGACAGTCATAGGTTTGACTTCATCAGAATAGGGGATGGATCTGTTAAGAAGGTAGTAGGGTGTGATGTCCTGGTATTTGGATGACATACACAGAGTAGGAAGTAAAATTCCTATACTACGATCGGTTGTACTGTGGTCGTCACACAGTTGTTTCTCCAGACAGGATATGGATATAATATCATACATTCTGGTTTCTAGATCTATGGTTTTAGATCTAGATTTGGGTAGTTTCCCAATATGTATTTTGACAGTATTCTAATGGTTTTTAGAATAGATGACTCCTGGCATGGTGGTGTACCTGCAGGTGATGGAGTCACCCTCTCTAAAGATGTCTTACAGACTAAAGGGGAGAGGGATGCGCATGATTGGCAGATCACTTGCTTAGGCAATTGAGTCAAATCATGAGATGTCAAGTACCACACCAGATGTTGTTTTTGCACTAGATGCAATAAGTTTGTATTAATCCAATCCTGGAGAAACATAAGGAAGCAGTTTTAGAACATAAGTGGATGTCTACGGATTTGATGACGGCAGCCTCTTTCGGGAGACGGTTATCATTCCAGGCTTCAAAGGTGACATGGATGACAGAGTGATTGTCAGAGTTATAGTTTTCCCTCTGACGAGAGACTATATTATGGACAGGTGGTCCAAGAGGATACTGTGGGAGGCATGGTGCAGGATACTGATTAGGTTCAGTTGATGATACAGTCTAAGAAGTTTGGATTTGGAGTTCATTTATGAACTAGGTCCCATCAGATATCCAGACATATTCTAAGACAGGTATTACTCAATTCAGGAGATGGCTTTCTCCGCGAACTTGAGATTAAGAGAGACATAGAAAGAAACATCAGGGCGGATCCACTCACTGAGGCTATTTCTCGAACACAATAGTTTTACGAACGGGCTTTGTGAAACTGATTAGTAGAGGAGTTGGATGTTCGGTATCACACTGTTAGTTGTATGTATGCCCTAGAGGCCAGTATTGTACAGATGATGTATATTATATTGGATGCTTGGACATATATAGAGATGACTTTCTTGCTCGATATGATAGTATGCTATCTGGTTACTCTTTATCTTAACATGTACACTAGTCTCTTTATACTGTCTTATAGTTACATGTTGGTAAAGCCCTTAGAATATGTACTTGACTACCTGGACTGTGATGCAGATCATACTAGTGGGGACATGGTAGTCCATAAGTACATCCTTCAAGGTCCCTAGTCGTGGGTGTATCGAGACGGGGCATCGATATACCAGAGTAGACTAGCGTATACGCTTCTCGACCCATGAGATGGGCGATGGATGATCCCACATCCATTGGTGTTTGACATCAGAGATGGTATACGGGTGCTCAGTGGAGACTGGGTATACTGGACGGACTCGCCGAGAACTCCCAGATGGTATTATACCTGACGTCAGATGGCAGTTCTCTGGTGACACTTGTACAGGTTAGTCTGTAGACCCGAGATCGTCATAGAGTCTTGTGTGGTTCCCACTATGCTTTGATCTCCACCTTACCACGTCCATGAGGGCGTGCAAAACGGTGGTCTTTGGGTACAGTCCCGAGTCACATGGAGGCAATGAGCGATAGGAGGGGTTTCGTCTCTCCCGGTATTGGGAGTTGATGTTGCGCTGTGCTCGATTGGCCGTAACAGGGAAGTCCCTGGCCAGGGCTGATCAGAGATTTGCTGGTAAGTGTTACCAGTAGTTTCTCGACCCGTTATGAGCCTCACATCGGCACGACTTATCGGGTTATTGGGGTCTGACGTTTACCACCCCTAGACTTGATATGCGACATATCAGACGAAGAGACCGGACTGTACGGTAAGTGTTACTGGTCGGATTCGCAGGAGTGTGAGCGGGCTAGCTCGTCGATCTTCTGATCGCTCAATACCCGGATGGCCGTTACGTTTAGCAGACCGCTTGCGGCTTGTGGGTGCTTGATATGATCATCATCTGCTACCGGCGTATTGACGAGTCTTTAGAGTCCTACACAGAGGTTTCTTAGCTCAAGCGAAACGAAATAGGAGCGCATATGAGATATGTGCGGGAGCGAGAATAATGCATGTATGTGATACCGCATTTCATTCTCGCGGTAAATGTTTCGATTGGTTATATTCGATATGACCTAGTTATCGAATCATTGATTCGATAAATCGATACATTGAATACTAGTCGGTTATGTGCGACATGACCGGATCATTGAATCAAATGTTGATTTAATGATTTAATGTATAATTATATATTTGATATATTACTTTGCATTAACTAGTATTGGTTCACTTTATACGGATTTTCTCACTTGATGTGCAAGCTGTATATGTGATATACGTTTGTGCATATATATGTATCATGTTTGATGATACTTGATCATTTAGTTAAGTGTATAGGATTAAACCATGATTAATATGATAATTAGGGTTTTGCATATCCATTTATTTGTTTATTTGTTTATTTATTTATTTGGAAATGATTATGATAAGAATGGTGGCTTTCTTTGTCTTTTAGTTGAAGCTTCATGAAGCTTTGACTTCTTAACCATTCTTGTCATCATGCTTAACCCTAACCCATCCATTAACCATGGTCTATTCTCTACACTTAACCCTAGTTGGAATTATGATAAGTATTCCTTTTTCTTTTCATTTTCAAAGACTTATCATTTTTCTAGCTCATCTTCTTCTTCATCTTCAAGTTTGAAACCTTGAGGCCATCAATGGCAACTTGAGCTTGAGAGTGAGAAATCCAATTCTAAAGAGAACCCACCTCCTATTTCTTCATCCTCTACCTCTTGCCAAGTAGTAGAGTGTGTTTCCTTCACAAGTTTCATCACTTTGTGAAGTAGGGAGCTTGATCTAGCGATGCCTCGACGTAGATCATCTTCGGCATCGTTGTCGATGACCAAGCCCGTTCATTCTCCGATGAAGCCGACGCTAGAGCCCGGGGTTCGACATGGACAGCGAGGAGACTTCGTTGCGGAGCCGTGGAGGTGGATATCCGGATCTACAAAGGTTGTAATTTCCATATCCTTGTAGTTAAGTGTTAACTAGTTTACTTTTCGCCTAGATTTCTAGCAACGATCCGTCAACTAGGGTTTCTCGGCACCATATTTTTGTAAAATGGCATGGTTGATGCCTTGTGAGACCTCTACTGTGTGCCTAGGAACCCTACAGTGGTATCAGAGCCTAGCTAGAGCCTTAGGCGAAGTCTAGACGGAATTAGAACTCCGATCGACCCGAAACCCCGACTTGAAAATGCTCTCTGGACATTTCTGTAAAACGTGGTTTTTTGTCAATTAAAAATTCGTAAAAAATTCAGCAGGGAATTATTAGAATTACGACGGAATTTTTTTTTTATGAACAGTGCAAAAGGCGGCGGAACCGCGGCAGAAGCCTGGCTTCTGCGGCGGTTCCGCGGCACGTTGATGACGTCATCGCTTCCTTTTTGCACAGTAACTCCTGATCAATTCTGCTGAGTTTTCTGGGAATTTTAAATTGACTCCACAGTTGAGTGTTCTGGGATTGTATAGGGGATTCGATGAATCGATCGGATTTTTAACTTTGTCTTTATGGTTTTCCGGATAATTGATGAATATGTTAAAAACTTCGACAGGATATAAATACCCAACTTTTCCCCTGCCGTAAAATATCCAAGTGTTGGATTATTGTGTGGTTTAAGGACGTTCTGAGTAGTGCAAGTAACGCGATGGTCCCTCTAGAAGACAACAAACCTTAACTCGATTATGTGACCGTCTTGAACTGCCCTTTGAACCTTCGGGTTTGGGGCAGTACGGCGTGCCACATGTGAGGCGTTGGCTTGACCCTTCTACGGCTGGACCGTTGGTACTGAGGCATGAAACGAATGTCTTTAAACCTATTTCATGTGATGGATGGTTTCGGGAAAACTTGGGTGTTCGAATGTTCGATCGGAAAGTTTAATATATTCTATTTATCTGGAATGGGATACAATAATTGGAATTCACAAACAGTTATGTGATAACTGAATGGATAATATAAATCTAGCGGTTTAGTTTCATTTGATATTGAAAAGAGTTTTCGATAATGAGACTAAAATGCGGGATTTATAATAATTAGGCATGTGATGTCTAAGTATTTCATTTGATTAGGCATGTGATGTCTAAAGCAGTTGCGGATTCCAATTGTTGTAGTTTTACACTTTCTTTTCTGTGACCGTAAGTGTAGTATGTTCATATCGCCGGTTTCGTTGCTATACGTCAACGACAATTGGGGTATGCATACTTACTTACGTTGATGACATGTGATGTTATGTGTTGCTGGATATGTTATATTGGATCGTCGTGTTTGAATAGCCGGGGGTTTTTATGTGAGATGAGTGTTTTTCATTTTCATTCATGTAAAAACTTGTATGTAATATTCTTTTATTTGGGGTACTTCCAGGTAGCGGAAGTTGTCACCCTTTGTATATTATTTACTTTTCCGCATTAGGATAGACCCAAGGAGGGGAGCACAAGTAACCGGGTTCTGGGGTCCAGTGGGAGACCAACTCGAGGAGTCGAGTCTGGGTCTCCTAACCCTAGAATTGGCAGGGTTGCTTGCCGCTCTCGTAGGGGTCTAGGGGTGTGGGATTGGCTATTCATCACGACCGTGGAATCCGTGTTTTATACTGGCTCGTATTGAAAACACGGACGTCCTAGTATATCCAATATTTCATATGTTCATTCTGCTGCGATATCTGTGTTGTGACTCTGTGATGGATATAGTATATGATATATATGATATATTATATAGACGTTACTTATGTTTTACACCCGCGCTAGCCCTGCCCTACTCTGTCGTTAGTTACCTAACCTAACGTTGCATGAGGGGACATCGAGGCGAATGCGGATGGCATAAGTGTACGTCATATCTATCTGTGATGTTTAGGTATTTTAATGATGGGACTTCATTAATGTGATTAATGAAAGGAAAGAAACCTAAGATGTTGTAGAATCAGATTTTAAATAAAACAGGTAGCTACAGTTCTTGCTTTGCATAGCGGTATATATGATATACCCCGCACCTTATTCGATGAGGAAAGGACCGAGATCCCTTCACCGGGAGTGACTCCTTTAGCAATAACTGGCTGATGCTACAGACTCGGTTTGCTTTTGACTGCTTTTGGGTTTTTGCTTTGCACAGCGATATATATGATATATCCCGCACCTCATTCGACGAGGAAAGGGCCGACGATCCCTTCACCGGGAGTGACCCCTTTAGCAAAACTAGAAAAGCCTCAAAATCATTCCATTTTTAAAACTTCATTTGATTCTACAACGATATCAAGTTCATTACGCAATAGGTTTTCAGAAAAACCTGACGTAGCCCTCCGTCATTTCAGATAAGTACTAGTTAGTATTCGTGCTACGTTTGTTGACTATGTTAAGGCGTAGTGTGCGGTAGCTAATTAGTGCTTATCTGTATAAGCATATGATGCGATTGGATTAGGGTAGTCGTGCGACTTTGTTGACTATGTTAAGGGTCGTGCGGGTGGGTTTAATTCAATCGGGAAATGACGGGTTGAACTTGACTAGCACTTATGATTTGTTGACTATGTTAAGGTCATATAGCTGCTAGGGGCAAAAGATTATCGGGAATTTCAAGTGTTGAAATTTGCAATGAGATTGCATACCTTCTATGAGATAGTTGGATCCTGATACCCACTGCGAGTAAGAGTTACTCCTGGGAGAGTTTTACACATTGCAATTAGCCGATCAAGTAGGTGTCTAGAAAGGTGTCAACGGGGTTACGCCTCTGGGAAAACGAGGTTTACAGTAATTAGGTTCGTGCGAAAGCACGGGGGACCTCCCTCAAAGTACCGACACTGGCCTGGCTGAAAGATTGGCGAACTTGTAGTGTGTAATTAATCCCGGCTAGTCTTTCCTTTTAGGGTTTGAAGGAAGATTTGATAAAAACAGTGGGAGCCATCCTGATTAGATAAGATAATAACCAATCTGATCTTGCACGAGCTTACGCTAAAGTGTTTTCTTCTCTCTCTCTCCAGGTAGCGACCGTTTCATGCCTTAATAAAGATAATAATATGGATGTATTGACCGAACCCGCATGTTATACTGTGCTGGGGAACGTTGGTTCCGTTCTTTCTTATAAGAGTTATAGGAATGAACAGGAAATAGGGGAATACCAGGATTCCCATGCCACCCGAATGAAGAAAGTACATGATGATGCATTTTCTTCGGGTGTGTTCGTTACTGAGAACTGTTTCTCCATTTGCTCTACGTCCTGGGTATTGGATACCGGGTCAGGATCCCATATATGTAATCAGTTACATGGGCTTAGGAAAGGTAGAGAACTTGGAGAAGGTGATAAAGACATTAGAGTTGGAAATGGTGCAATTGTTGCAGCTAAAACTGTCGGGGAATATCACCTTGTATTACCAACTGGTAATACATTGGTTCTGAACGAATGCTATTACATGCCGAACCTGATATGCAACATTATATCGGTTTCTTTGCTAAGTAAAGAAGGATATAATTTTGTATTACAGGACAATGTTATGAACATTTTCCATAACCAAAAGTTGGTTGGATCAGGCACGTTGTGCAATGGCATTTATGTTCTAAACCAATCAATAGTTCTGAGTATAACAAACACACACAAGAGGAAGAGTTCAGAACTGAACGATTCTTTCTTGTGGTATTGTAGACTAGGTCACATCAATGCGACACGACTGGCTAAGTTGCATAAAGATGGATATTTGAAACCTTTCGAATTTTCATCTTATGACACTTGCCAGTCATGTCTCAAAGGCAAGATGACCAAAACTCTGTTTACGGGACACGGAGAAAGAGTTACCGAACTCTTGGGACTGATACATAGTGATGTATGCGGTCCCATGTCTACACATGCCAGGGATGGTTCTTCGTACTTCATTACATTCACTGACGATCTCTCTAGATTCGGATATGTGTTCCTGATGAAACACAAATCAGAAGCTTTTGAGAAATTTAGAGAATATAAACAAGAAGTCGAGAACCAAACCGGAAAAAGTATTAAAATCCTTCGATCTGATCGAGGAGGTGAATACTTGAGCAATGAATTCCTGGACTTCCTAAAAGAGAATGGGATTCTCTCTCAGCTGACTCCTCCGTATACACCACAGCACAACGGTGTATCTGAACGGAGGAACCGCACCCTATTAGATATGGTGCGCTCTATGATGAGCACAGCTGAGTTACCTATTTCCTTCTGGGGATATGCACTGGAGACAGCAGCATACCTATTGAATCAAGTTCTATCTAAATCTGTACCTACCACACCATATGAGATATGGAGTGGGAAGAGACCATATTTTAAACGAGTTAAAATATGGGGTTGTCCGGCCTATGTCAAAAGACAAAATCCAGACAAACTCGAGGCACGGTCAGTTCTTTGCAAGTTTGTGGGATATCCTAAGAATTCCCAAGGATATTTTTTCTACCATGCTGAAGAACAAAAAGTGTTTGTTTCTCAATATGCCACCTTTTTAGAAAAGGAATTTCTTAAAAAAGAAATTAGTGGCAAAGTGGTAGAGCTGGAAGAGGTTCCAGATACACAAACAGTAACAGAAGATTTAGTGGAACCAGAGCATTCAGTAGCTTCCGACGAACCTCAGCCTCTCCGCCGATCTAGTAGGGTTCCTCGCCAGCCTGAGAGATACTACGGTTTTCTCATGGATGGTGGAAGCGAGGATTGCATCATGGAGGATGATGACCCAACTAGTTTCGAGCAGGCCATCACGAGTGGGGACTCAGTGAAATGGCTGGATGCTATGCGGTCCGAGATGGAATCCATGTACACCAACAAAGTATGGACTTTGGACGTTGCTCCTGAAGGGGTAAAACCCATTGGGAGCAAGTGGATCTTCAAGAAGAAACTTGGTGTAGATGGGAAAGTGGAGACTTTCAAAGCTAGACTTGTAGCAAAGGGTTTTCGTCAAAGACCAGGTGTGGATTATGACGAGACCTTTTCTCCAGTAGCTATGCTTAAATCCATCCGGATCATGCTTGCCATCGCTGCATATCATGATTACGAAATCTGGCAAATGGATGTTAAGACCGCCTTTCTAAATGGTGATTTAGAAGAGTGCGTGTACATGACTCAGCCAGAGGGCTTCGTAGAAAGTGGGAGCAGCGGGAAGGTGTGCAAGCTGCTTAAATCCATTTATGGATTAAAGCAAGCATCGCGGAGTTGGAACATCTGCTTTGACGTCGTTATCAAAGAGTTTGATTTCGTCAAAAATCCAGATGAACCTTGTATCTACAAGAAGGTGGCAGAGAGTAAGGTTGTCTTCCTCGTATTGTACGTGGAAGACATACTCTTGATAGGAAATGATATTCCTATGCTGCAATCGGTCAAGCTCTTCTTATCACAAAGATTCTCAATGAAAGATCTTGGTGATGCCTCCTGCATATTGGGAATTAGGATCTATAGAGATAGATCCAAACGGATTTTGGGATTGTCCCAATCCAGGTACATTGACACCATACTAAAGAGGTTTAGTATGGAAGAGTCCAAGCGTGGGAACTTACCCACGATCTCTGGAGTCACTCTCTCCAAAGAGATGTCTCCCAAGACTGATTTGGAGAGAGCTCGCATGCGAGGGATACCCTATGCTTCGGCAGTAGGCTCTATCATGTATGCGATGCTATGTACCAGACCCGATGTAGAATACTCACTAAGTGTAGTGAGCAGGTATCAAGCTGATCCTGGAGAGAGTCACTGGACAGCTGTGAAGAGCATTCTCAAGTAATTACGAAGGACTAGAGATATGTTCTTGGTGTATGGTAACGGAGAGCTCCAAGTGGAGTCCTTTACCGATTCGAGCTTCCAGAGTGATAAGGACGACTCTAAGTCGCAGTCGGGCTTTGTCTTTACCCTTTACGGAGGAGCGGTTAGCTGGAAGAGTTCCAAGCAGGAAACCGTGGCAGACTCGACGATGGAGGCTGAATACATCGCTGCCAACGATGCTGCTAAAGAAGCTGTCTGGATCAAGAAGTTCATTACTGAACTTGGAGTGGTTCCATCCATTAAGCATCCAATACCTTTGTATTGCGATAACAATGGAGCGGTGGCTTTGGCCAAGGAACCCAGGTCCCATCAGCGATCCAGGCATATTCTGAGGCGGTATCACCTGATCCGGGAGATAGTTGATCGCCGGGAGATCGAGGTTAGGAGGGTTGACACGAAGAACAACACGGCGGATCCACTCACGAAGGCCATTCCCCAGATACAGTTTGAGAGACTCTTCGGGATGCTCTCGGTATGAGATACTACAGCAGCTGGCCCTAGTGCAAGTGGGAGATTGTTAGTTGTATGTATGCCCTAGAGGCCAGTATTGTACAGATGATGTATATTATATTGGATGCTTGGACATATATAGAGATGACTTTCTTGCTCGATATGATAGTATGCTATCTGGTTACTCTTTATCTTAACATGTACACTAGTCTCTTTATACTGTCTTATAGTTACATGTTGGTAAAGCCCTTAGGATATGTACTTGACTACCTGGACTGTGATGCAGATCATACTAGTGGGGACATGGTAGTCCATAAGTACATCCTTCAAGGTCCCTAGTCGTGGGTGTATCGAGACGGGGCATCGATATACCAGAGTAGACTAGCGTATACGCTTCTCGACCCATGAGATGGGCGATGGATGATCCCACATCCATTGGTGTTTGATATCAGAGATGGTATACGGGTGCTCAGTGGAGACTGGGTACACTGGACGGACTCGCCGAGAACTCCCAGATGGTATTATACCTCACGTCAGATGGCAGTTCTCAGGTGACACTTGTACAGGTTAGTCTGTAGACCCGAGATCGTCATAGAGTCTTGTGTGATTCCCACTGTGCTTTGATCTCCACCTTACCACGTCCATGAGGGCGTGCAAAACGGTGGTCTTTGGGTACAGTCCCGAGTCACATGGAGGCAATGAGCGATAGGAGGGGTTTCGTCTCTCCCGGTATTGGGAGTTGATGTTGCGCTGTGCTCGATTGGCCGTAACAGGGAAGTCCCTGGCCAGGGCTGATCAGAGATTTGCTGGTAAGTGTTACCAGTAGTTTCTCGACCCGTTATGAGCCTCACATCGGCACGACTTATCGGGTTATTGGGGTCTGACGTTTACCACCCCTAGACTTGATATGCGACATATCAGACGAAGAGACCGGACTGTACGGTAAGTGTTACTGGTCGGATTCGCAGGAGTGTGAGCGGGCTAGCTCGTCGATCTTCTGATCACTCAATACCCGGATGGCCGTTACGTTTAGCAGACCGCTTGCGGCTTGTGGGTGCTTGATATGATCATCATCTGCTACCGGCGTATTGACGAGTCTTTAGAGTCCTACACAGAGGTTTCCTAGCTCAAGCGAAACGAAATAGGAGCGCATATGAGATATGTGCGGGAGCGAGAATAATGCGTGTATGTGATACCGCATTTCATTCTCGCGGTAAATGTTTCGATTGGTTATATTCGATATGACCTAGTTATCGAATCATTGATTCGATAAATCGATACATTGAATACTAGTCGGTTATGTGCGACATGACCGGATCATTGAATCAAATGTTGATTTAATGATTTAATGTATAATTATATATTTGATATATTACTTTGCATTAACTAGTATTGGTTCACTTTATACGGATTTTCTCACTTGATGTGCAAGCTGTATATGTGATATACGTTTGTGCATATATATGTATCATGTTTGATGATACTTGATCATTTAGTTAAGTGTATAGGATTAAACCATGATTAATATGATAATTAGGGTTTTGCATATCCATTTATTTGTTTATTTGTTTATTTATTTATTTGGAAATGATTATGATAAGAATGGTGGCTTTCTTTGTCTTTTAGTTGAAGCTTCATGAAGCTTTGACTTCTTAACCATTCTTGTCATCATGCTTAACCCTAACCCATCCATTAACCATGGTCTATTCTCTACACTTAACCCTAGTTGGAATTATGATAAGTATTCCTTTTTCTTTTCATTTTCAAAGACTTATCATTTTTCTAGCTCATCTTCTTCTTCATCTTCAAGTTTGAAACCTTGAGGCCATCAATGGCAACTTGAGCTTGAGAGTGAGAAATCCAATTCTAAAGAGAACCCACCTCCTATTTCTTCATCCTCTACCTCTTGCCAAGTAGTAGAGTGTGTTTCCTTCACAAGTTTCATCACTTTGTGAAGTAGGGAGCTTGATCTAGCGATGCCTCGACGTAGATCATCTTCGGCATCGTTGTCGATGACTAAGCCCGTTCATTCTCCGATGAAGCCGACGCTAGAGCCCGGGGTTCGACATGGACAGCGAGGAGACTTTGTTGCGGAGCCGTGGAGGTGGATATCCGGATCTACAAAGGTTGTAATTTCCATATCCTTGTAGTTAAGTGTTAACTAGTTTACTTTTCGCCTAGATTTCTAGCAACGATCCGTCAACTAGGGTTTCTCGGCACCATATTTTTGTAAAATGGCATGGTTGATGCCTTGTGAGACCTCTACTGTGTGCCTAGGAACCCTACAGTGGTATCAGAGCCTAGCTAGAGCCTTAGGCGAAGTCTAGACGGAATTAGAACTCCGATCGACCCGAAACCCCGACTTGAAAATGCTCTCTGGACATTTCTGTAAAACGTGGTTTTTTGTCAATTAAAAATTCGTAAAAAATTCAGCAGGGAATTATTAGAATTACGACGGAAATTTTTTTTTATGAACAGTGCAAAAGGCGGCGGAACCGCGGCAGAAGCCTGGCTTCTACGGCGGTTCCGCGGCACGTTGATGACGTCATCGCTTCCTTTTTGCACAGTAACTCCTGATCAATTCTGCTGAGTTTTCTGGGGATTTTAAATTGACTCCACAGTTGAGTGTTCTGGGATTGTATAGGGGATTCGATGAATCGATCGGATTTTTAACTTTGTCTTTATGGTTTTCCGGATAATTGATGAATATGTTAAAAACTTCGACAGGATATAAATACCCAACTTTTCCCCTGCCGTAAAATATCCAAGTGTTGGATTATTGTGTGGTTTAAGGACGTTCTGAGTAGTGCAAGTAACGCGATGGTCCCTCTAGAAGACCAAGCCCGTTCATTCTCCGATGAAGCCGACGCTAGAGCCCGGGGTTCGACATGGACAGCGAGGAGACTTCGTTGCGGAGCCGTGGAGGTGGATATCCGGATCTACAAAGGTTGTAATTTCTATATCCTTGTAGTTAAGTGTTAACTAGTTTACTTTTCGCCTAGATTTCTAGCAACGATCCGTTAACTAGGGTTTCTCGGCACCATATTTTTGTAAAATGGCATGGTTGATGCCTTGTGAGACCTCTACTGTGTGCCTAGGAACCCTACACACACGGGCTGTGAGTATGCGACATCGCAATAATTAGCCTTAAGTGCAAGTGGGAGATTGTTGGATATAGTGCCCTCAAAGTCAATTATTGGATCGCAGGCACGTGATTGCAATGATTGAGGAGGACCTATGCCGGTAGGACAGTCTTACACGAGATGATAGTATACTATCTGGTTTACCTTTATCAGTCGTGTACAGGTTCAGGTGACTGATCACTGTTACACGTTGATAGAGCCCTTAGGATCTTGCTTGACTACCAACAGTATGAGGGCGATCATATACGTGAGAGTTGGGTAGTCCATAAGCTCATCCTTAATAGTTGTCCCTAGTCGTGGGAGTTTCGAGACAGGGCATCGATACTCCGGAGTAGACTAGTGTATACAGTCGAGACCCCGACGAGGGGCGGTGGCCGGTCTCACAAGCCACTGGTGTCAGTTGGATCACCTAAGATGTATACATGTGCTCATTGGGTTATGAGTACACCGGACAGGACTCGCCGGGAACCTGCTAGTTAGTATTATACATATCGTCAGATAGCAGTTCCCTGGCGACATGTGTACAGGTTAGTTCATCGACCTGAGGTCGTCATTTGTCTCGTGTGAGTTCTCACTGTGCTTTGATTTCTACCCTACCACGGCTCAAAGGAGTCGTGCAAACAGGTAGTTTTTGGGTACAGTCCCGAGCCATATGGAGGCACGTGAGCGGATCGGCAGGGGATTCGTCTCTCCCGGTATTGGGGGTGGATATCGCGCTGTGTCTAGGAAAGCTATTACACCAAGTCCTTGGCCAAGACAGGTGAGAATTACTGGTAGGTACTCCGGTAGTTTCTCAGGGTGTTCAGGACTTGTCTCCGACACGACTTATACCGCTATTGGGGGTCTGACGTTACTAGCCCCTTAGGTCGGATATGCGATACTCATAGACGAATGGACCGGACTGTATATACATTGTCACTGTTAGGCTCAGTAGGGTTTCCGGATGAGTTCGCTCATCGGCCTCCCTTGAGGTCAGTCCATGGGCAGCCGTTACGCACAGCTAGTGCCGCTGACGGCTTGTGGTTAAACCCACTGCCAGGGTACTGACGAGTCATTAGAGTCCCCCACAGACAGTTTCCCAAGTTTGGGCAAAACGTTGTAGAGGCCGTATGGTTTTATGGCAGGGTTCGGAAAATGCACGTGCGTTTACGCACGCGTCATATTTCGGGCAGATAATACTGGTGGGCTTTGGTTTAAGCCGGATCCGAGTATTATACTGTGTAGATATAATATCTTTGTCTGAGCTGCATTTGTATTCGGTCGTAATACAAATGCGGGTATGTTTATACTGTTACGGGGTTATCCTGAAATTCGTTTCGGGATCACTTTTGGAAGTTGCCAGTTTCCCGTTTTCTATCACCCATATTTTACATTCGGTTAAATACGGATTTATCTTTTCTTCATGAGGGTGAGTCATGAGGGTGAGTCATGGGGAAGCTTCTAGAATTGATGACTAGGTTGATGAGGTGTTTAGTGAGTCATTCATTACATTAAATGATAAGTGAGGTGTTTATAGTGACTCATTGTTTTGCATTTAATTCCTTTTGGTTTTGCTTAAGATCTTTTATCTTATGGTCACCTCTTTGCTCCTACACTCACCCCACCTCCTCATATATTGTGGTCGGCCCTTGATTGATATGAAATAGATTGTTTTTTCCTCACACTCACTTGGTTAAAAAGATTATGATAGTTTTAGTGTTTTCCATAGCTCATTTTCATTACCCGATTCAAATGACAACTTCACTAACCGTTCGTCCATGGCTTTGGACGAAATGAGACAAAGTGTTCTACTCATTCTCTACATCAATCTTGGTCATCTCTTTTAGCAAACTTGATGAACGAGTTACTTCGGGTCAGAGGCGGGAGCCCGTTTAAAGATCCGATGACGTGGTGCCACCTGGACGACGAGACCGGAGATCGAGGAGATCGGAGCAGCCGCAACAGAGCGTGGGATGATGGTTAAAGAACGAAGGACTCGGATCGTTCGGTATAACCTTTCTACCCTCTTTACAGTTTGTTAGTTTAGCGTTAATGGCAGATCCGGGTTTTAGTATGCGATAGCGCCAGTTATAAAAGTTTTTGTTCCGCATTTGGCGTCTTGAAGACAGCCGGGGCGCTACCGTAGACTTATAGATGCAACCGTTGCTCCTGCGATAAAGCCTCCCCCAGTGATTCCCGCTCCCCAAGCCTTTTCTCCCCCGGGAGAGGCATCTTTGTTGGTCGCCGATCCAATGGATCTTTCTGAGGGCGGCCCGGAGATTAGGGGATAGGTAGTCGAGGCTACCGTCCTTCCGCTGGAGCCTGCAATGGTGGCCACTGCTCCTCGCTCGGAAGTCGTTACACTGGCCCACATCCCCGATGATGTGCCTGGGGGCACGGAGAAGGCTGCCGAGGCTGCTATCCCTCTAGCCCAGGATGGGAGAAGTATCGAAGGTAGCCTTCTATATTTTATATTAATAATTTCTCCATTATCTGAACCCTTCTGTCTTTTCAGAATTGCACGGATTGGCGGCATCTATTGTTGATCTGTCTCTCAGGAAGTCCTTTCAGCGCCTGTTGGAGATGGCCGCTCCGCAGGCGATATCTTCTCAACGCATTGTCATCTCTTTCGGGCAAGGCCAGTGTCTTTTGCCCTCTCCTCACGGTGTTATTATTATTTCACATAATGACATTGATGTCTTCTACAGTTCTGGAAGCTGATGACGAGGTTGAGATTCTTGACGGGCCTGGAGAGCCTTCAGACCCCTCTTGCATGACTGTGGGTAAGTAAAATCTCAATGTTGTTCCATTTGCTCTTTGTTTACACGTCTCGCCGACTGTTTATAAATCTGAACAGTTTTGCCAGTTATTACCACGCTAGAATCTTGCATCATCATGCCACCCGACCCCTATGCTCTACGTGCCTCGGAACGGATGGCAAAGCTAAGTCTCCACTCCCTGTCAGCCCTAATTGAGGATCTTCGCGCTAGCAGTCTGATCACGGCCGAAGCATTTGCCGCTGAAGCCAACGGCTCTCTTCCCTTTCTTGCCACCTACCATAGTGAAACATTGGTGCAAATCTGGGTTGAGTTTTGTCGGCAGGTGGAGGCTTGCCTGCATATTCTTAAATGTACACGCTTTCCTTCGGAGGTTGTGGCCGCGAAGGCGAGCTTACAGGGGCTTATTGAGCGGTGTGCTGCGAATATGATATCATGCGAGAAGAGGCTCAGCCGCAAGTTTTCGGAGAGGGAGCTGGCCTCTAAAGCGCTGAGGGAGCTTCAAGCCAATCTTACGGCTAAGACCACTAGGGCATATGAACTTTGGCGGGTGCTTCAAGAGGCTATCAAGGAGGTGGTAGCCATTGATAAGGCCGCTGTTTTTACTCGTGAAATGGTTGAAGCCCATAAAGTTACTGAAAAAGAGCTTGAAGGCCGGCTTGCCTCCTACCAGGCCCAACAGGCTCAAGCGGAGGCCCGTCTTTTGACGATAATGAATCATGAAGCCGAGGCCCAGCGGAAAAGGGACGAACTGGCAAATCTACTAAATCTCCCGCCGGCTTGAAGAATTGTATATATATTTTTTATTCTTTTTTTGTACATACTCCTGAATGAAAGTATATTTTCTTTTATTCTTTCATAAATTGTACTTTGTATTCATTTTGATTCATGAATAAAATACATTTTGCTTCATGATGGTGTGTCCCTTTCAGTAAATGCATTTTGTGGATAGTCTATTTTGATTTCTTTGTAGTACAGCGATGGCTTAGGGTTCAGGGTTAAGATCTGCCTCCTAAGACTTTTCAACTTTATGAGCCGTGAGGGTTTCATAAAGAATTTTCTCCCTACAGGTCGAGAGGATCCTGTAGGTGTAATTTCTTTTTAGGAATCGTGAGGATTCCTAAGTGCGTTTTTCTTCTGAGAGTCGTAAAGATCTCCAAAAAGAGATTTCTCCCTTACGAGTCGAGAGGACCCGTAAGTGATGGATGAGATTGACATTATCCGCATTTCATGGGGTCAAGGATTGCTCTGGCCATTTCCCACGGGGTCAAGATTGACTTTAGCCGTGCTCTATGGGACCAGGATTTACTCTGGATGTTTCCCACGGGGTCAGGATTGACATAGGGCGTGTTCTGCGAGGACCAGGCTCCGCTCTGGATGCTTCCCACGGGGTCAGGATTGACATAACCGTGTTCTGCGAGGACCAGGATCCGCTCTGGACGTTTCCCACGGGGTCAGGATTGACATAGGCCGTGTTCCACGTGACCAGGAATTTGCTCTGGATGCTTCCTACGGGGTCTGATTGACATAGCCGTGTTCTGCGAGGACCAGGCTCCGCTCTGGACGTTTCCCACGGGGTCAGGATTGACATAGGCTGTATTCCACGCGACCAGGAATTTACTCTGGATGCTTCCCACGGGGTCTGATTTGACATAGCCGTGTTCTGCGAGGACCATGCTCCACTCTGGACGTTTCCTACGGGGTCAGGATTGATATAGGCCGTGTTCCACGTGACCAGGAATTTGCTCTGGATACTTCCCACGGGGCCTGATTGACATAGCCGTGTTCTGCGAGGAGCAGGCTCTGCTCTGGACGTTTCCCACGGGGTCAGGATTGACATAGGCCGTGTTCTATGTGACCAGGAATTTGCTCTGGATGCTTCCCACGGGGTCTGATTTGACATAGCCGTATTCTGCGAGGACCAGGCTCCGCTCTGGACGTTTCCCACGGGGTCAGGATTGACATAGGACGTGTTCCACATGACCAGGAATTTGCTCTGGGTGCTTCCCATGGGGTCTAATTGACATAGCCGTGTTCTGCGAGGACCAGGCTCCGCTCTGGATGTTTCTCACGGGGTCAGGATTGACATAGGCCGTGTTCCACGTGTAGGGTTTCTAGGCACACTCAAGAGGTTCCACAAGGCATCAACCATGCTAAATTCAAATTTTCCGGTGCCGAGAAACCCTAATGCTAGATCGTTAACTAGATGTTAAGGCGAAAAGAAAAGCAAGCAAACTACTTTGCTAACAAGTGAATGGAAATACAACCTTTGCAGATCCGGTCCTCCACTTCTTTAGCTCCGTGTTGACGTCCCTTCGCTGCGATCATTGGGATCCCGGACTCTAGCGATGGTTTCGTCGGAGAAATGAGCGGGCTAGGTCATTGACTTCGAGGCCGAAGATGATCTACGTCGAGGCAACTCTAAATCAAGCTCCATCTTCACTAGCTCATGAAACTTGTGAAGAAAACACCCTATACAACATGGCAAGTGGTAGAGGATGAAGAAATAGGAAGTGGGTTCACTTTGGATTTGGATTTCTCACTTGGAATCATATGAATAAGATCTAAATGAAACTTATCCAATAAATAATGGCACCATGGTTGAGTTAAGACCTCATGCTTAACTCATGTAGAGATTTAACCAAAGCCTTAGGTTAATGGTTGGGTTATCTAATATCCTAAGGAAATGACAAAAGACATGACTTTGTCAAAGTTTCTTCAAGCTTCATGAAGCTTGATAACTTTGACCAAAGTCTCACTCTTTTGTTATTTGTTAGGAAATAGTAAACCCTAATCTAACCTTGATTTGGTTCAAGTCTCATACACACAACTTGTTTGTATCATCAAGCATGATACAAACATGTACACTTGCATATATCACATATAAACAATGTGCACATTCAAGTGAGAAAATCAATCTTAAGTGAACCAATACTAGTTAATGTAAAGTAATATATCAAATATATAATTATACATTAAATCATTAAATCAACACTTGATTTAACGATCCGGTCATATCATATATAACCGACTAATATCAATAGTAACAACTTATCGGATCAACACTTGATCCGATAACCCGGCTATATCGCATACAACCGATCAATGTCACAAATCGTGAGAATAGAATACAGTATCACATACTGGTATTATTCTCGGTCCCGCACATATCTCATATGTGCTCCTATTTCGTTTCGCTTGAGCCAGGAAACCCCTGTGTAGGACTCTAAAGACTCGTCAATACGCCGGCAGTAGGTGATGATCATATCAAACACCCACAATCCACAAGCGGTCTGCTAAACGTAACGGCCACCCGTGTATTGAGCGATCAGAAGATCAATGAGCAAGCCTGCTCACACTCCTGTGAATCCAACCAGTAACACTACCGTACAGTCCGGTCTGTTCGTCCGATATGTTGCATATCTCGTCTAGGGGTGGTAAACGTCAGACCCCAATAACTCGATAAGTCGTGTCGATATGAGGCTCATAACGGGTCGAGAAACTACTGGTAACATTTACCAGTAAATCCCTAAAACAGCCTTGGCCAAGGACTTCCTGTTATAGCCAATCGAGCACAGCGCAACATCAACTCCCTATACCGGGAGAGACGAAACCCCTCCTATCGCTCATTGCCTCCATGTGATTCGGGACTGTACCCAAAAGCCACCTTTTTGCATGCCCTCTTGGACGTGGTATGATGGAAATCAAAGCACAGTGGGAATCACACAAGACTCTATGACGATCTCGGGTCTATAGACTAACCTGTACCAGTGTCACCAGAGAACTGCCATCTGACGTAAGGTATAATACCATCTGGGAGTTCTCGTCGAGTCCGTCCAGTGTACCCAGTCTCCACTGAGCACCCGTATATCATCTCTGACGTCAAACACCAATGGATATGGGATCATCCATCGCCCATCTATATGGGTCGAAAAGCTACACGCTAGTCTACTCTGGTATATCGATGCCCCGTCTCGATACACCCACGACTAGGGACTTTGAAGGATGTACTTATGGACTACCTTGTCCCCACTAGTATGATCCGCATCATAGTCCAGGTAGTCAAGTACACATCCTAAGGGCTTTACCAACATGTAACAAAGAGACAATCAGTGTACACGTTAAGGTAAAGAGTAACCAGATAGCATACTATCATATCGAGTAAGAAAGTCATCCCTATATATGTCCAAGCATCCACTACAATATACATCCTATGTATAGTAATGGCCTCTACGGCATACATATAACTAACAATCTCCCACTTTCACTAGGGCCATCTGATAGTAGTGGTTGTAGTATCTCATACTCAACCATCCCATAAAAGTCTCTCTCTTGGAAAAGGCCTTTGTGAGTGGATCCGCCGTGTTGTCCTCTGAGTCTACTCTCCTAACCTCGATCACCCTGGAGATCAACCATCTCCATGATCAGGTGACACTGCCTAAGAATTATATCTGGATCACTGATGGGACGGTGGTTCCTTGGCATAAGCCACAACTCCATTGTCACACAATGGTAGGAACGAAGTTCTTCTCATGAACTTATATATATATCCAGACTGTCTCTTTGGTAGCATCTTTGGTAGCGATGTATCCAGCCTTTATCATCTAGTATGCCACGGTATCTAGCTTGGAACTCTTCCAACATACCGTCCCTTTACTAAGGGTAAAGACAATGCCTGTGACTGACATTCAGTCGTCCTTATCACCCTGGAACCTTTCCAGTGATTCTCCCCAGGATCAATTGATACCATCTCACTACAACTAGTGAGTAACCTAACATCCAATTAGATCTATCTCATAGATCCAAAACCCAGGATTTAGTAGGTATCACTTTGATCCTAGGTGGAGAATGCTTGTGATAAGCGGAGATTGACCAAGCGTAGCATAGGAAACTCCTTTCCTATCAAGAGTATGTCATCGACGTACTCTACGAGGATCGCCACCATACTCCCCACTACCTTTTTGTATATACAAGGTTCATCTACCATTTTGATGATGTCAAACTCTTTGACTAACTCATCAAAACAGATGTTCCAACTCCGCGATGCCTGCTTTATCACATAAAACATCTTGCACACGTTTCCGCTGCTCTCACTGTCTACGAAGCCCTCTGGCTGTGTACTTATAGACGCTTTCTTCTAAAACATCATTTAGAAAAGCAGTCATGACACCCAACCACCAGATATCGTAGTCATGGTATGTAGCCGTGGCAAGTAGGATCTGGATGGACTTAAGCATAGTTACTTAGAAAAGGTTTCATTATAATCCATACCTGGTCAATGATGCAAACCTTTAACAAGTCTAGCTTTGAAAGTCTTAACTTTTCCATGTACACCAAGTAATCTTCTCAAGATATACTTGCTCCTGATGGGGATTTAACCCTTCAGATAAAGCAACCAAAGTCCATACTTTGTTGGTGTATAAGGATTCCATCTCAGATCAATAAGCATCCAGCCATTCTTACAGAGTCCTACTCCTGATGGCCAGCCCGAAACTAGTTGGGTTATCATCTCATGATGCAATCCTTGCTCCTACTGTCATAGAGAAACCGAAGTATCTCTCAGGTGGGTGAGGAACCCTACTAGATCGGCGGAGAGGCTGAGGTTCGTTGGTTGCTATTGAATCCTTTGGTTCTACCAAATCATCAGCTGCAGTTTGTATAGCTGGAACTCTTTCCAGTTCTACCTCATGTCCACAAATTTCTTCATAAGAAATTCCCTTTCACAAAGGTGGCATGCTGAGTAACAAAATATCTTTTGTTCCTCGGTTAGGTAGAAGATATTTTCTTGCGTATGCTTGGGATATCCAACAAACTTCTACAGTACTGACTTTGCCTCGAGCTTGTCCGGATTTTGCCTTTTAGACATAGGCCGGACAACCCCAAATCTTAACTGACTTAAGAGATGGGCTCTTCCCTTTCCATATCTCATATGAAATGGTAGGCATCTGATTTGATCGGAACCCTATTCAATAGGTATGCAACTTCATAAGTGCATAACTCCCTAAAAGGAAATAGGAAACTCAGTAGTACTCATCATAGAGCACACCATATCACATAGGGTGCTATTGCTCCGCCCCGATATACCATCGTGCTATGGTGTATATGGAGGAGTAATGCTGAGAGAGAATCTTATTCTTAGAATATTCCAGGAATCCCATGCTCAAAGTATTCTCCTCCTTGATCACATCAAAGGACATAATACTTATATCCGTTTTGGTTCTCTACTTCCAACTTATATTCTGTGAATATCTCAAAAGGTTCGGACTTGTGTTTCAACAGGAACATATGTCTGAATCTTGAGAGATCATCAGAGAATGTAATGAAGTACAAAGAACCGGTCTTGGCATGTGTAGACAGGGGATCTTCATACATCAATATGTATCATCCCAAGGGTTCACTAACTCTTTCTCTGTTTCCAATAAGCAGAGCTATGGTCATCTTATCTTTGTGACATGACTGGCAAGTTTCACAAGATGTAAATTCAAACTAATTTAAATATGCATCTATATGTAACTTAAGCTAGTCGGGTCGCATTGATATGACCTAGTCTACAATACCTCAAGAAGGATTCGTTCATTTCTGAACTCTTCCTCTTGTGCGTGTTCTATATACTAAGAACTGTGGTTTGATTTAGAACGTCAATGCTTTTAGATAACGTGCCTGAACCGATCAACTCTTGATATAGGAAATATTCAAAACATTGTCCAACAATACAAAATTATATCCTTCTTTATCTAAATAAAGAGACTGATATGATTTTGTATATCAGGTTCGGTATCTAATAACATTTGTTCAGAATCAATGTATTCAGGTAATACAGGGTGACAGTGACCAACAGACCTGGCTGCAACACTTGCACCGTTTTCTGTCTCATGAAACTTATCACCCGTTCTCAGTTCTCTACCTTTCTGTAGTCCATGTAATATATTACATATGTGGGATCCTGATCCGGTATCATATACCCAGGACGTAAAGGACATTGAGAAACAGTTCTCTGTAATGAACACACCCGAAGATGATGCATCGCTATGCGCTTTCTTCGTTTGGGCGGCACTGGAATTCTGGTAATCCCTAATTTCCTGCTCTGTCTTATAACAATTATAAGTTGGAGCGGGACCAACGTTCCCCAGCTCAGTATAACAAGCGGGTTCGGTCAATACATCCGTATTATTATCTTGATTAAGGCGTGACATGGTCGCTACCTGGAGAGAGAGAGAAGAAAATACTCAGCGCATGCTCTTGCAAGATCAGAATGGTTATTATTTTATCTAATCAGGATGGCTCCCACTGTTTTTATCATATCTTCCTTCAAACCCTAAAAGGAAAGACTAGCCGGGATTAATTACACGCTATAAGTTCGCCAATCTTTCAGCCAGGCCAGTGTCGGTACTTTGAGGGAGGTGCCCTGTGCTTTCGCACGAACCTAATTAATGTAAACCTCGTTTTCCCAGAGGCGTAATCTCGTTAACACCTTTCTAGACTCCTACTTGATCGACTAATTGTAATGTGTAAAACTCTCCCAGGAGTAACAATTACTCGCAGTGGGTATCGGGATCCAACTATCTCATAGAAGGTATGCAATCTCATTGCAACTTTCAACACTTGAAATTCCCGATAATATTTTACCCTAAGCGATCTATGACCTTGACTGAGTCAACAAACCATAGACCACAAGTAAAGTTCAACCCGTCATTTCTCAATTGAATTAAACCCACCCGCACGACCCTTGACTGAGTCAACAAGGCAGCACGACTACCCTAATCCAATCGCATCATATGCTTTGCAGATAAGCACTAATCAGCTACCGCACACTACGCCTTGACTGAGTCAACAAACGCAGCACGAATACTAACTATTACTTATCTGAAATGACGGAGGGCTACGACAGGTTTTTAAGAAAACCTTTTGCGTAATGAACTTTATATCGTTGTAGAATCAAATGATTTTAAAATGGAGTGTTTTTGAGGCTTTTCTAGTTTTGCTAAAGGGGTCACTCCCGGTGAAGGGATCGTCGGCCCTTTCCTCGTCGAATGAGGTGCGGGATATATCATATATATCACTGTGCAAAGCAGAAACTATAGAAGCAATCAAAAGACAAACCGAGTGTGTAGCATCTGCCAGTTATTGCTAAAGGAGTCACTCTCGGTGAAGGGATCTCGGTCCTTTCCTTATCGAATAAGGTGCAGGATGTTCTACAAGGAACACCGCGATGCAAAGCAAGAACTGTAGCTACCTGTTTTTGAAAATTCGATTCCACAACATCTTAGGTTTATTTTCTTTCATTAATCACATTAATGAAGTCCCATCATTTAAGTTACCTAAACATCACAGATAAATACGATGTACACTTATGCCATCCGCATTCACCTCGATGTCCCTTCGTGCACCGTTAGGTTAGGTAACTAACGGCAGAGCGGGGCAGGGCTAGCGCGGGTGTAAAACATAAGTAACGTCTATATAATATATCATATATACTATATGCAGTATTTATCACAGAACATATCAAATGATCACATCACAGATATCGCAGCAGAAGAATCATATGAAACATTGGATATACTAGGACGTCCGTGTTTTCAATACGAGCCAGTATAAAACACGGATTCCACGGTCGTGATGAATAGCCAAACCCACACCTCTAGACCCCTACGAGAGCGGCAAGCAACCCTACCAATTCTAGAGTTAGGAGACCCGGACTCGACTCCTCGAGTTAGTCTCCCACTGGACTCCAGAACCCGGTTACTTGTGCTCTCCTCCTTGGGTCTATCCTAGTGCGGAAAAGTAAATAATATACAATGGTGACATCTTCCGCAACCTGGAAGTGCCCCAATAAAAGAATATTACAAACAAATGAATTTTACATGAATGAAAAACCCCCGGCTATTCAAAACGCGACGATCCAATATAACATATACAGCAACACATAACATCACATGTCATCAACGTAAGCAAATATGTCCATCCCAATTGTCGTTGACATATAGCAACGAAACCGGCGATATCACATATTACACTTACGGTCGCAAAAAAGAAAGTGTAAAACTACAACAGTTGGAATCCGCAAACACTTTAGACATCGCATGCCTAACCAGCTGAATTCCTTAGACATCACATGCCTAACATTTATAAACCCTGCATTTTAGTCTCATTATCGAAAACACTTTTCAATATCAAGTCGGGCAATTCAACAAGATTCCCGACATCCTGATTGAATGCTCGTCGCAAACTTTAGTAGACGGCCGCACCCCCGATACCGTCGACGAAGTGCACTAAGGCGGAACTCCGCTGCCGCGAGCACCCAAACGGATGCTTTTGGCTACGGGGTTCTCCTACAGTCACTTAGTCGGGGCTATGGGGCATGGCTGTCTATTAAGTTTACCCGGCGAATATCCGCGTACGCTACGTGATTGCGACGGACTTTTGATCGCATCAAAATTCCGTGGCAACCGATCAAGTGAGACTAAAGTGCTATGTTTATAACATCCAAATTAGTTATCTCATAACTACTTGTGGATTCCAAATATTGTATCACATTCCAGATAAATAGAAAATGATAAATTTTCCGATCGAACAGTCAAACACCCAAGTTTTCCCGAAACAGCTCAACTCTTGAAATAAGTTCAAAAACATCCATTTCATGGGACAGTACCAACGGTTCAGCCGTAGAAGGGTCAAGCCAACGCCTCACATGTGGCACGCCATACTGCCCCAAACCCTAAGGTTCAAAGGACAGTTCAAGACGGTCACATAATCGAGTTAAGGTTTGTTGTCTTCTAGAGGGACCATCGCGTTACTTGCACTACTTAGAACGTCATTAAACTACGGAAAATTCCAACACTTGGAAATTTCCCGGCAGGGAAAAAACTGGGTATTTATATCCAGTCGAACTTTTTAACATATTCTAAAATTACCCGGAAAAACACATAGACAAAGTTTGACAATCCGATCGAATCTACGAACTCCCAATACAACCCAGAAAACTCAACTCTTGAGTAGAATTTAAAAATTCCCAGAAAATACAGCACTAACAGATAGGAATTACTGTGCAAAGAAAATGACAAGATGCTCCTATATGGCCGTGGAACCGCCGCACATGCCATGGTAGTACCGCGGTTTCGCGGCCACTTGGTCGAGTTATGCGCACGTGCTTCACAGTAATTCTTAAAAAAGCCTGCTGATTTTTCTGCATATTTTTAATTCACAAAAAGACCAGTTTTGAAAAATTGTACAGAGAAGGGTTTTGAATTGGGGTTTCGGGTTCGATCGGACTTCTAACATCGTCTACACTTCGCCTAAAGCTCTAGCTAGGCTCTGATACCACTGTAGGGTTCCTAGGCACACTCAAGAGGTTCCACAAGGCATCAACCATGCTAAATTCAAATTTTCCGGTGCCGAGAAACCCTAATGCTAGATCGTTAACTAGATGTTAAGGCGAAAAGAAAAGCAAGCAAACTACTTTGCTAACAAGTGAATGGAAATACAACCTTTGTAGATCCGGTCCTCCACTTCTTTAGCTCCGTGTTGACGTCCCTCCGCTGCGATCATCGGGATCCCGGACTCTAGCGATGGTTTCGTCGGAGAAATGAGCGGGCTAGGTCATTGACTTCGAGGCCGAAGATGATCTACGTTGAGGCAACTCTAACTCAAGCTCCATCTTCACTAGCTCATGAAACTTGTGAAGAAAACACCCTATACAACATGGCAAGTGGTAGAGGATGAAGAAATAGGAAGTGGGTTCACTTTGGATTTGGATTTCTCACTTGGAATCATATGAATAAGATCTAAATGAAACTTATCCAATAAATAATGGTACCATGGTTGAGTTAAGACCTCATGTTTAACTCATGTAGAGATTTAACCAAAGCCTTAGGTTAATGGTTGGGTTATCTAATATCCTAAGGAAATGACAAAAGATATGACTTTGTCAAAGTTTCTTCAAGCTTCATGAAGCTTGATAACTTTGACCAAAGTCTTACTCTTTTGTTATTTGTTAGGAAAATAGTAAACCCTAATCTAACCTTGATTTGGTTCAAGTCTCATACACACAACTTGTTTGTATCATCAAGCATGATACAAACATGTACACTTGCATATATCACATATAAACAATGTGCACATTCAAGTGAGAAAATCAATCTTAAGTGAACCAATACTAGTTAATGTAAAGTAATATATCAAATATATAATTATACATTAAATCATTAAATCAACACTTGATTTAACGATCCGGTCATATCGTATATAACCGACTAATATCAATAGTAATAACTTATCGAATCAACACTTGATCCGATAACCCGGCTATATCGCATACAACCGATCAATGTCACAAATCGTGAGAATAGAATACAGTATCACATACTGGTATTATTCTCGGTCTCGCACATATCTCATATGTGCTCCTATTTCGTTTCGCTTGAGCCAGAAAACCCCTGTGTAGGACTCTAAAGACTCGTCAATACGCCGGCAGTAGGTGATGATCATATCAAACACCCACAAGCCGCAAGCGGTCTGCTAAACGTAACGGCCACCCGGGTATTAAGCGATCAGAAGATCAACGAGCAAGCCCGCTCACACTCCTGTGAATCCAACCAGTAACACTACCGTACAGTCCGGTCTGTTCGTTCGATATGTCGCATATCTCGTCTAGGGGTGGTAAACGTCAGACCCCAATAACTCGATAAGTCGTGTCGATATGAGGCTCATAACGGGTCGAGAAACTACTGGTAACACTTACCAGTAAATCCCTAAAGCAGCCTTGGCTAAGGACTTCCTGTTATAGCCAATCGAGCATAGCGCAACATCAACTCCCTATACCGGGAGACACGAAACCCCTCCTATCGCTCATTTCCTCCATGTGATTCGGGACTATACCCAAAAGCCACCTTTTTGCACGCCCTCTTGGACGTGGTATGATGGAAATCAAAGCATAGTGGGAATCACACAAGACTCTATGACGATCTTGGGTCTACAGACTAACCTGTACCAGTGTCACCAGAGAACTGCCATCTGACGTAAGGTATAATACCATCTGGGAGTTCTCGGCGAGTCCGTCCAGTATACCCAGTCTCCACTGAGCACCCGTATATCATCTCTGATGTCAAACACCAATGGATATAGGATCATCCATCGCCCATCTATATGGGTCGAGAAGCTACACGCTAGTCTACTCTGGTATATCGATGCCCCGTCTCGATACACCCACGACTAGGGACTTTGAAGGATGTACTTATGGACTACCTTGTCCCTACTAGTATGATCTGCATCATAGTCCAGGTATTCAAGTACACACCCTAAGGGCTTTACCAACATGTAACAGAGAGACAATCAGTATACACGTTAAGGTAAAGAGTAACCAGATAGCATACTATCATATCGAGCAAGAAAGTCATCCCTATATATGTCCAAGCATCCACTACAATATACATCCTATGTATAGTAATGGCCTCTAGGGCATACATATAACTAACACCACGAGGACCAGGATTTTGCTCTGGGTGCTTCCCACAGGCTCATAGCCGTGTTCTGCGAGGACCAGGCTCCGCTCTGGACGTTTCCTACGAATTCAGGATTGACATAGGCCATGTTCCACATGACCAGGAATTTTCTCTGGATGCTTCCCACGGGGTCTGATTTGACATAGCCATATTCTGCGAGGACCAGCCTCCCCTCTGGACGTTTCCCATGGGGTCAGGATTGACATAGGCCGTGTTCCACTTGACCAGGAATTTGCTTTGGATGCTTCCCACGGGGTCTGATTGACATAGCCGTGTTCTGCGAGGACCAGGCTCCGCTCTGGACGTTTCCCACGGGGTCAGGATTGACATAGGCCGTGTTCTACGTGACCAGGAATTTGCTCTAGATGCTTCCCACGGGATCTGATTTGATATAGCCGTGTTCTGCGAGGACCAGGCTCCGCTCTGGACGTTTCCCACGGGGTCAGGATTGACATAGGCCGTGTTCCACGTGACCAGGAATTTGCTCTGGGTGCTTCCCACGGGGTCTGATTGATATATCCGTGTTCTGCGAGGACCGGGCTCCACTCTGGACGTTTCCCACGGGGTCAGGATTGATATAGGCCGTGTTCCACGAGGACCAGGATTTTGCTCTGCGTGCTTCCCACGGGGTCATAGCCGTGTTCTGCGAGGACCAGGCTCCGCTCTGGACGTTCCTACGGGGTCAGGATTGACATAGGCCGTGTTCCACGTGACCAGGAATTTGCTCTGGATGCTTCCCACGGGGTCTGATTTGACATAGCCGTGTTCTGCGAAGACCAGGCTCCGCTCTGGACGTTTCCCACGGGGTCAGGATTGACATAGGCCGTGTTCCATATGACCATGAATTTGCTCTGGGTGCTTCCCACGGGGTCTGATTAACATAGCCGTGTTCTGCGAGGACCAGGCTCCGCTCTGGACGTTTCCCACGGGGTCAGGATTGACATAGGCCGTGTTCCATGAGGACCATGATTCGCTCTGGACGTTTCCCACAGGGTCAGGATTGACATAGGCCGTGTTCCACATGACATAGAATTTGCTCTGGGTGCTTCCCACGGGGTCATAGCCGTGTTCTGCGAGGACCAGACTCCGCTCTGGATGCTTCCCACGGGGTCGGATTGACATAACCGTGTCCTGCAAGGACCAGGATCCGCTCTGGACGTTTCCCGCGGTGTCAGGATTGACATAGGCCGCGTTCCACGTAACCAGGAATTTGCTCTGGATGCTTCCCACGGGGTCTGATTGACATAGCCGTGTTCTGCGAGGACTAGGCTCCGCTCTGGACGTTTCCCACGGGGTCAGGATTGACATAGGCCGTGTTCTACGTGACCAGGAAGGGTTGACTTCATCCGCATTTCACGGAGTCGGGGTTTGACTCTCTCCTTTGTGCACCGCCGAGTTATGGAACTGGGAATTGCCGCGGTTCCGCTTTGCCTGATGTTGCGTCTGTTGTAATGAGACGAATGTTGAGATGATCTCCAGGCTGTCTGTGAACCATTGAGATTTGGCTTCTTCTTCTGATGGAGCCTGGGGAGGGAAGGTGTAATTCCTTCTTTGTTTGCGCCCCTGGATTGTATACAGGGATTGATATGATATCACCTGTAGGGCATAAATTTCATTTTTTCAAAACTTTTTTTTATTTCTTTCCGCGATGCTATATCATTTCAGCTTTTATATCGCGAAAGTCGCGATTGCCCAATCATTTCGGCTATCTCTCGCGGTGCCCAATCATTTCGGCTAATTGTTTTATTTTTACTCGCTGTTTTTTATTACGAGTTGCCCAATCATTTCGGCTATTTTGCATGCATACATTTTTACTTGCTGATTTTGTTACAAGTTGCCCCATCATTTCGGCTATTTCGTATGCATGTGTGGCTCGCTGGCTTTTGTGCTGCAAGCTTGGAATTAAACACCGATTTCGGCATCAGCACCACTACAACTGGGATATTTCCAGGAGCAAATCATCATTTGCCTTCATCGATGTCGAACAAAGGTGGCTTAGTAGACAGTGTTAGGATTCTGTTGACTAAGGCTTTTAATTTCATGAGCCGTAAGAGTCTCATAAAGGTATTTCTCCCTACGAGTCGTGAGGATCTCGTAGGTGCGTTTTCTCCTTAGGGATCGTGAGGATTCCTAAGTGCATGGTCTCTTATAAGTCGTAAGGATCTTACAAGAGTGCTTTTTCCTTATAAGTCGAGAGGGCTTACAAGGGGGGTTCACTGTGCAAACATATCCCTAGTCATGGATGGGACTTTGTTAAGGAAATGTTTATTTGCGCCCATGGATTGTATACAAGGGTCAGCATCGAGCCGCTTGTAGGGCAGTATTGGAGGTTGTGGTGGCCGCTTAAGAACAGGTTCAGATCCCTGTAGCTTAAGACTTTTGAATCTTATGAGCCGTGAGGGTCTCATAAGAGGGTTCTCCTTACGAGTCGTGAGGATCTCGCAAGTGTAATTTCTCCTTAGGAATCGTGGGAATCCCTAAGTGTGTTGCTCCCTTGTGAGTCGTAAGGATCTCACGCAGGTGGTTTCTCCTCACAAGGTCGAGAGGACCTTGCAAGTGTCTTTTAACAAGATTGCGCCCTTTCGGGTTTTCACAAAACTCGCCGGTAGCCCTGCTGTTTTTACTCACGGAGCCCTTTCAGGTTTTCATCCGTGCCCTTTTTGCTTATGGACATACCGTTATCTTTTTATGTTTTTTTTATTATTTTTTTTGTGTCGGCCTTGGGATGCTGTAGTCCACAGCAGTTTATCGACGTCTCGGTCAACAGCCAGTTTTAGGACATAGTGGTCCATCGTTAGTTTAAGGACGTTTCGGTCCGAACCGGCTACTACTTATAGAGTTTGGGCTTAGGAAGATAGCGAGCGGACATAGTCATCGTCATCTATCGTTGAGCTAAGCCGTGACTCGTCAGGCGTAGTATTTCTTTAGGAAGCGACCGTTTATTGGCCTGAAAGGTCTCTCACCATTCATGTCCATGAGTAGATAGGCTCCACCTTGGTAGACTTTGTCTATGATATACGGGCCTTCATAGTTCGGCTCAAATTTCCCCCGTTTGGCACGATTAGGGATCATAGGTCTTTTGACCACTAGCACGAGTTTGCCTTGGTGGAATGTTCTCGGCCTAGTCAATTTCTCATATGAGCGCGTCATCTTTGCTTTATAAGCCTCCAGATTTTGTTGAGCTATGAGCCGGGTTTCATCAAGGGCATCGAGCTCCTCAAGTCGAAGGTGAGCATTTTCTTCGTCTGTTAGCTCGTAGTGAACTGCCACTCGCAGAGAGGGTAGCTCTATCTCAAAGGGGAGTACCGCTTCCGTACCGAATACCAACGCGTACGGCGTTGTGTTCGTGTCCGTTTTGAACGTAGTTCGATACGCCCAGAGAGCTTCATGCAATCTCTCGTGCCAGTCTCTCTTACTTCGAGACACCGTCTTTTTCACGATCTTTGTCAAGGTCTTGTTGAAAGCCTCAGCTAGATTGTTAGCTCGAGGATTATAGACTGAAGAGTTTCTCCAGTCTATGTTATGCTGTTGTGCGAAGCGGCTGATCTTGTGGCTTCTGTAGGCTGGCCCGTTATCGGAGATGATCCGTCGCGGAGTGCCGAACCGATAAATGACGTGTGTCTTGAAGAAATGGAGTATATTTTCTGTCTTCACTTCCCTCAGTGGTACTGCTTCTGCCCATTTGGAGAAGTAATCAGTTGTCGCCAAAATGAACCGATGTCCTCGGGGCGATGTCGGTTCGATGGGCCCGATTATGTCAGTTCCCCACATTTCGAATGGCCAGCTAACCACCGTCGGATGCAGTGGATTTGGATGCTGATGGATAAAGTCTCCGTGAATCTTGCACGAGTGGGACTGCTTTGCGTATTCTAAGCAGTCTTGGATCATCGTGGGCCAATAATAACCCATCCTTTTGATCTTTAGCTTCATCTTCAGCCCGGCTTGGTGAGAACCGCAGAGTCCGTCGTGAGTTTCTTGGACGACTTTCTTTTCCTCTTCAGGTCCTAGGCATCTTAGCCACAGAGAATCAAATGATCTTTTATACAGAGTATCATTGACGAAGGCAAAAGAAAGAGCTCGTTTCATGATCTGATGTCTTGACGACGCCTCTTCAGGTGCTCGACGGGATTTGAAGTAGTCTATGAAGACTTCCCTCCAATACTCAGCCTTTTCCTGGTCTTTTATTTGCAGAGCCATTTGCTCGGTCGCTCCCTTTTCTTCGGACGACTTCGGAGATATCTCTGCCGGTGCAAGAACCCGACGGCTTTGCACAATGATCCTCACGTCATCGAGGCTCTCGTCAGCCAGTTCTTTAGCGAGCTTGGCTAATGCATCCGCCTTGCTATTTTCCACACGCGGTATGCTTTCCAACGTGTAGGAAGGAATTTGAATTAGCAGCTGGTGTACTCTCTCGCCGTAATTCACCAATTCTGGCTTGCACGTTTGATAGTCGCCGTTTACTTGACTAACGACCAGTTGGGAGTCTCCATATATGAGAAGGTTTTCAATTCCCATGTCGATAGCGATCTCGAGACCTGCTATCAAAGCTTCATATTCGGCTTCATTGTTTGTCCTCGGCTCTGTTAAGGAGAAGGCAAAGCGCATTATCCCCCCTTATGGAGTCACGAAGATGATGCCCACCCTTGATTTGATTATGGGGGTGCTTTGTTTGCGCTTTTTCATGGAAGATGCTCCATCGAAGTAAAGTTCCCACTGGGTATCATTATCTCTTCTCTCTTCGTCGATCGTGTCAAACACGTGCTCGTCTGGCAATTCGCAGTTCAAGGGAGATTCGGCAGGTATTGGATGCTCAGCGAGGAAGTCGGCGATGGCCTGGCCTTTCACTGCCTTGAGGGGTCGATAAGTTATCGAGAACTCCATCAAGAGCAGGGCCCATTTAGCGAGTCGTCCCGTTAATATAGCCTTTGACATTAAATATTTGAGAGGATCCACCTTTGATATAAGATGGACCTCATATGCCAACGCATAGTGTCTGAGCTTCGTTATCGCGAAGATCAACGCCAGGCAGTGTTTTTCAATGGGAGAGTAATTGCTTTCTTCCCCCAAGAGAACTTGACTCAGATAATAAAGGGCTCTCTCTTTCCCTTGGTCATTTTCTTGTGCCCACAGCGCGCCTAAGGAACCTTCGAAGGCGGTCATATACAAGACGAGAGGTTTTCCTTTAACGGGCGCAGCCAATACAGGCGGATTCTGCAGATATTGCTTGATTTCGTCCAGTGCGCTTTGGCATTTGCGATCCCAGATGAATGGGGTTCCCTTCTTCATTAGGTGACCGTAAGGACGACACTTGCCTGAGAGATTGGCTATAAATCGTCGGATATACGCGAGCTTTCCTTGGAGAGACCGCAGTTGCTTGAGAGTCCTTGACGGAGGCATTTCCATAATCGCCTTGATCTTTGACGGATCTATCTCGATGCCTCGGTGTCGGACGATGAATCCTAAGCGTTGAAATACGGTCTTCAGATGCTCTAGATGTTCCTCGTATGATTTGCTTTTAATTACGAGGTCGTCGATATAACATTCTACGATTTCATGTATGAGGTCATCGAAAATCTTTGTCATGGCCCTCTGATAGGTGGCACCAGCGTTCTTTAGACCGAAAGGTATCACCTTGTAACAAAATATGCCCAAAGGGGTCCGAAAAGCAGTATGCTTCTGGTCCTCAGGATGCATCTTTATCTGATTGTATCCTGATGAGCCGTCCATGAAGGAGAAGACTTCGTGAGTGGATGTGTTATCTATCATCAGCTCTGTGACTGGTACTGGAAAGTCGTCTTTTGGACAAGCTTTGTTGAGATCCCGGAAGTCCACACATATGCGCACCGTCCCATTTTTCTTCATTACTGGAATAATGTTGGCGATCCAGTCAGGGTACTGAACCTATTGGATGAAGCCAGAGTCAATTAGCTTCTTGACCTCGGCGTTGATGCTCATCTCAAGCTCGAGCCGCATTCTCCTCGGTGCTTGTTTGATTGGCTTGACGTCCGGGGATATTACCAATTTGTGGACAGCAATCTCTGGATCTAGTCCTGGCATCTCGGAATAGTTCCATGCGAAACAGTCTCTATGCTGCATAAGTACGTCCTTTAGTGTAGCCGCCCTTTCTTCAGACAGCAGCTCACTGACGAATGTCTTCAGACAGCAGCTCACTGACGAATGTCGGTCATGGGTCACTTGCCGTCCCCAAATCAATTTTCTTAAGGTTATCTGCAGTAGTATGTATTCCATCTTCCATCTTTTTCGGCGCCAGTGGAAACTCTGAGATCACCTCGTCATCATCGTTTTCGAAGCACCAGAGGAGGTCATCCATATTCTCGGGCTCTTCTTTTGACAACGTTATCACGTGACAGGTACGGGATCGTTTCCAAGATCGATGTTGATCTGGTTCTACTCTTGCTATACACGTCGCTTTCGGTTCATGCTTCTGTGGCGGGCTTACCTTCCAGCTGCTGGATAGAGCAAACCTGCCTTGTTGATATTGGTCTTCAACCCAGTTCTTGAAGGTGAAGCAGTCTTCGAGAGGATGTCCTATTGCTCGGTGATAGGAGCAATAGTCTGGGTGAGAGATCTCGTTCGCTTGCTCGGGGTGTTTGGACTCCGGGAGTGTCATCATCTGATGCTTTATGATGAGATCGAATATCTTCCTTGTCTTGTCTTGGGGAAAAGAATATTCCCGACCCATCTTCTTTATAAGGGATGGATCCCGGCTGCTCGACTCTTGCTCGCGTGGCTTCTTAGACCCGCTTGGCTGCTGTTGAACGCCTTTCCCTCTCTTTGATTTATTTTTGCCTCCGCGTCGGGCCTTTTGTATGACGGGTTGATAAGGAAGAGTATTGTCATTCTCCGCGACTTGCTGAAGGAGGCGCCGCGTCCTGGATTTCTCGTAAATGGCCATTTCACGGTTATGGTCATCCCGGACCTTTTGACCCGCTTCCCTTATTAGCTTGTCCATCCGTTCTTCAAACGAAAGACTCGGGATTTTGATGGCAGGATCTCGTTTTGGTTCAGGGTCAGCGTCTTTTAACAGGGCGTCTCCTTCTTCATCGAAGTCATGTATGACGTAACTACCATGGACTCGTTCTCGTTTCTTAGATTGGACATATCCAAGCCCGACCGTTTCCATTTTCCCGTTGGGCAACTTTCGCTGAGTTCCGGAGACGTCCCAAATCCTGTTGTAGAATCGAGCTTGTCGAGCAGTCTGTCTGAAGGGTACCCCTTGGCGCTTCAATAGCCTTTTCAAGCCTTCCGTGTAATATCTAGGCAGACGGATGGGCTGGAGCCTGTCGAGCGTAGAATCGGCGCCATGCCAGATTTCTTTCTCCACTTTGGTTTCCCTGGATTGGTAGAATAGGATCGCCTTTTCCTCTCTTCGCCTGGGAGGGACATAGAATGTTTGCAGTTCCTGCACACTATAAGTTTCAAGTGCGTCGAGATCTTTGTAATGTTCCCGAGGAACCATGGCAACCTGCAAACTTTGATCTTCATCAGCGAAGGCTTGTATTGATGGTCGGGCAGAAAATACGGCATTGACCTCATCTTCCGAGTTGCGGCCGAAGATCAACATAGGAGTGGACGGTCTCGGCTTGTTGCACTGGGGCGGACCTGAATAAACTATTTCTTCTTCCTCTTCGGTATCACTCCCGAAGACCATAATAGTAGTGATGGCTTTGTTTTTCGGTCTGTGACATCTATCCGTGTCCTCAAAATCTGGTAAGAAGTATTTTGCATCTTCGTACTTTCGGAATTCATTCACGGAGAATGGGTTCAACTCTCCCATTACGGTATACTCGAGACCATCCTTGAAATTCTTCATACACTGATGTTGTGTAGAAGGGATGATGTTGTACTCGTGTAACCAAGGCCTGCCGAGCAAAGCGTTGTAGCATGTCTTGGCGTCAATGACATGAAACTTAATGTCTATGACAAGCAGCCCAAAGCGTATTGTCAATATTACAGACCTTAGCGTTCGTGATGACTGAGAGTCAAACCCGGAGATGATGATTTTATCACGAGCGAGGTGCTGAACGCTCATGCAGATTTCCTTCAACACTCTCACATTGAGGAGATTGACAGAGGACCTATTGTCAACTAGGATTTTGCCTATCTTGATGTCATAACAGTATCCGGAGACATATAGGGGACGGTTATGCTCACACGTCCCGAGGAAAAGATCTTCATCGCCGAAGGTGATATCGGCTGTGTGCACTTCTTCCAACTCGTCCTTCATCTTTTCTTCGGTGAGGAAAGCTTGGAATTGTTCAGGCTCTTGTAATGCCTTGATCAGTGAATCTCTCGTCTCTTTGGATAGCAGAAGGGCGTCGTGAATTGTAACCCTTCGAAAATCGTTTAGGCAGTTTTTCGGTAATCGGTTAATTTTTCGGCTTTTTCCGTAAAAAGTAAAAATAGGTATTTTTCATTGTAGACATAATTATACAAAATTTAGATAAGATATTACTATAATTTTGTCACTAAAATGTCACTTATAATTTTCTAGTTAAATAAAAAAATTTCGTAATTAATTATTTTTTAATATTATTTTAAGCCTTTTTAAATACATTAAATTAGTGATAAATACAAATTTAATTAGGTAAATTTCATAATTAGGAGTCTTTATAAGCTAAAATATGGTGTTAATAAAATTGTATCATGACTTGCAACATTTTAGTTTTATGGTGTGAAAATTATGAAAAAAATGATGTAAAAAGGGTTTTTTTTGTAAAAAGTTGATGTGAAATGCATTAAATGAGAACATGGGGTGTTTTTAGACGTAGAAACTTCTCCAAATTTCCCCACCTCCTCTCCCTTACCTGCTGGCCGACCCCATTGCTGCAGATTTCCTCTCTTCTCACTTCTTTTTTGCTTCAAATTTCATGCCAAAATTCATAAAAATCCACAAATTTCATTCACCCATTCAAAGCCAAACCCTAATCCACTCTCTCCTCAACCAAATTTAGTTCAAAACTAGGAGAAAGGAGGCATTCTTGGTGACTTGATCATGCTAGGGTTCCACTTGTGAGGTAAAATCCTAAACTAGTTTGCTAACTTGTAGTTTATATGTGCTAAAATTCAATTTTGAAGTATTGATTTAGTTGTAAATTCTTGTTCATGAAAATCAAGAATGGGATTTAATGTTGAACTAGGGTTTGAAGCATGGTTGATGGATTAAGTTAGGGCTTTGGTTACCTATTTGGTTAGAGTGGTTAATTGCGTAAGGTTACGCTCGCTAAATCGATAAATTTCGACGTTTGCATCGAATCGGTTTGAAATTTGCTTACTATATTTTTTACAAAAATTAGAATGCGATAAAATTGTGTTATGTTAGCGATATAATTAGCTTCGTATAGGACTATTAGAGTGCGCGAACGCGGGGTTTCGTCTAGTCGGGTTTTAGTTTTGTCGATTTCCCCGAAATGACGATTCTAGTTAAAGTTTAGCGATTTTCGTGCGTTTTCCCGCGCACCGAGTGTATGTTATGTTAAATTCGAGAGCGTCGATAATTGTATATTGTGACTTGCATCGTTTTAGGTTTTGTAATCTTATGCTTGATATTGTGCAAATATAGGATCGGTCGGGGAAACTTCGGACACGGCGCGTAAAGGCAAGGCGGTGGTCAGATCGGTTTAGCGAGGCATTCAGGTGAGTAGATGTATTCATCTATGGGGGAATCGTCTGGATGGCGCGATGCGCCCCCCCAAGTTAGGATTACCCTACTTTTTGCAAGATTTATATTGTTAGCTAGCTTATCCATTCATGTACACTGCATACCCTTATAGCGAACAGTATATTAGATTGCATGGACATTCATCTATACTTATGCGATATCACTTCGTAGGACACGAACACCATTACCATTGGCATCTGTTGCACACGCACTATTTATGTGACACACACGCCTTTGGTAATTGCCATGCCACGTGCACTATAGAACCTGTTTAACTTAATAACGCCATTTGCATTCATACATGATATATGGAATTGCATAGCATGCATATACCTCGCATTACCATCATATCTACATAGATTTCTAGCCAAAACTCACATCATATACATTGATATCATAGACATTTATCATATATAACATGTGAACATTATGATTTTCTTGAGGATTTCAGTATTGCTGCGATTTCTGGATTTTTGGGGAAAACCGCAAGAATTTAACAAAAGCTTATATTCATCATTTTTAAAACAAAGTTGCGGTTTTCTCGTGATGTATGTGTCGTCCACCATGAGTTTTCATGTTTTCTGTTGGATTTCGAGACCCGATTCGAGGAGTGGATGAACCGTCTCGGGTACATGGTGGGCCCGGTATGGTACCCCGGGGCAAGAAGATCGAGATGTAGACGATGAGCCTAGCAGGGGAAGACTACCTACCGGTGATGTCTGGCGCGGCGGATATCCGGAGGATACCGACCGTTGTCGTGAGATTGGATGATATGGGCCGATCCGGACTGACGGAGCCCGATATTGAGACAGATATGATTCCTATTTGGTGTCGATGCTTGACACGGGTTTTCAGATGATTTCTTGATGGTACTTAGCTATTATACAGATATTCATTTTCTAAAAGTTAAGAACGCAGAACCCTTAGCATTTAAAACACTTAAAGAGTTAGAAATGACATTGCATACATGTGCATGCATACTAGAGCTATTATATCACATATGGACATGCATGTTGTGGTGCATTGCGTGCATTCTTACGATTGCCTTATTAGATGTTATATTTACTCACGAGCTGGCAACTCACCCCCGTTATGCCACAGTGTCTTGCAGGTCGGACCCGTCACCCTTGTAGCGGCGGCTATCTTATCATCAGCTCCTTTTGCTCAGACTCGCGACATCGCCCGCAGGTGTGTTGCGAGCACACTTTATTTCTTTTTGCTTTATCATTGTATCTAGTATTCTCTATCTACCACTTTATATTGTATATGCGACCTAGTGATGAGACCGAGAGATTTGTATATTTGTGGTTTCTTTTGGGTCGAGCTCACTTGAGCCGACGTGTGTTTTCTGATATTTTGCGTTTCTTTTATGCTCTTTTCCTGATATTGCTATTATATTGCATGTGGTTGTGATTCGCCTTGGGCGAAGAGCCAGCTCCCGCTTGGGGATGCCATTTTATGATTACAGGTTTATTATCTTGTTGTACCCATTTTGGGGGATAAAAAATACAGGGGAGACTCTGCCGAAATTTTCAGAAATTTTTGATGTTTTTTTTAAAAGAGATTCTATGCAACTTAATTGATTTCAAAACCATTTTCATTAAAGGTTTTCCTTCACTCTCTTTTGATTTTGGTTTAGATTCTTCTGGGCTTTGGCTGACTTAGGTTACGGTACGCCTTTAGACGTCTCGTAATCTAAGTGCCAGTCGCGTTCCGTACTTTCGGGTCGTGACAAAGTTGGTATCAGAGCGTAGGTTTTACCTTTCTGAGTGTAGGACGACCTTGGTAGATGGAGTAGGTGACTTAAGCAGAGTGGCGTAGCGTGAGTATGATCCGTGGCATACTTACGATACGGTACTCCGCCTAAGTGACCTTAGGACATAATTGCTTGTATTTCCTTTCTTGATTCCTTGCATTCCTTGATTCAATTGCAATGTCCTTATCAGTCCCGTTTCTTATTCTAGTTTCGATGCCGCCAAAGACTACGAGAGCTCAGCGGGCTGCCGCTAGGGATGAGATTCGGGCGGGCCCGTCTGAGGCGAGGATCGAGCGGGATGATACACCTACCCCTCAGGGTCATACTGATCCGCCTTATCCAGATCGTATTGCCAGACTAGAGGCCGGCATGCAAGAGTTGCGACAGATGATGGGATCTTTAGTTAAGTCCATCCGGGCACAGAGATCCGAGGACGTTCCTTCCACCGCACAGACCACGATCGTACCTGCTGCACAGATGGTCACTCCTGCTGCTACTACGGAGACTATCCCTGTTTCACTACAGGAGTTCATGAGATTGAGACCTCCAGGTTTTACCGGTACAGATGCGACAGAGGACCCACAGGCATTTCTTGATAGGATGGCTCGGATTTGCCGTTCGTTGAGGTGTTCTGATGATAGATTGGTGGAGTTTGCGAGTTTTCGTCTGGAGGGTCTTGCCCAGACATGGTACGATTCAGTAGAGAGAGGCCGAGCTGCAGGTCTGCCTTCTATGACCTGGGATGAGTTTACATCTGCATTTCTTGCCCGTTTTCTTCCGGAGAGTGTCCGAGATGCTCGAGCCCGTAGTTTTGAGTCTTTGCGCAAGACTCTTGGGATGACAGTGTCGGAGTATGATATACAGTTTACCCAGTTGTCTCGATATGCTCCGTACCTAGTCGACACAGAAGAGAAGAGAATAAAGAGGTTTGTACGAGGGCTTGATACACAGCTATTCCTTGCCATCGGCACCCAGCACTTTGATACATACGCTGCCGCGATGGATGCAGCCTTACTTTTGGAGGAGCGTATTTCTGAGACTCCGGTCGTTTCTGGGCCGAAGAGGATCCGTACTGATACGCCAGCTCAGCGGCAGATGGGTAGACACCACGATAGATTATTTCCGGGAGATGGTGGAGGCAGAGGATTGAGACGGGTCAGTTATTTGGTTCATATCCACAGACCCAGCAGTCGTCTCTAGGATGTTTTCGGTGTGGGAGTCAGTACCACCGTGTCAGAGACTATACCATGGGACGTCCGGGCGCGGCGACAGTCCCGCATGTGACTTTACCACCCTCACCACCTTCTCAGAGAGCTTTACTTCCTTCTCCTGACGATGCTCCACGTCAGTCAGATGCTTCTAGAGGCCGTGGGCATGGCGGTCCAGTTCCGAGAGGACGAGGCGACAGAGGCAGAGGCAGAGGCCGAGGTAGAGGCAGAGGCAGAGCACAGCCAGCTATTAGTGGTGGACAGGCCCGAGTGTTCGCGTTGACTCCTCAGGATGCACAGGCATCCAATGCCGTCGTGACAGGTACTCTGCCAGTATGTTCTTTTGATGCACGGGTATTATTTGATCCAGGCTCCACACATTCCTATGTATCCACATATTTTGCACCGAGGTTGGGCCGAGAGTCTTCTCCGTTAGATCAGCCGCTTGTCGTTATTACACCGGTAGGCGAGTCTTTTGTTGCCCGTTTTGTGTACCGATCGTGTTCCGTTCGTATCGGGGAGAGAGATTCTTCAGTTGATTTGATTCTCCTCGATATGCTAGACTTTGACGTTCTTCTTGGTATGGACTGGCTAGCCACCTGTTATGCATCCGTGGACTGCCGTGAAAAAGCAGTCAGATTCAGTTTTCCTGGTGAGCCGGTTCTTATTATTCAGGGAGATCGTAGTGCTACCCTTCCCAGCTTGATTTCTTCTCTTCGCGCTGGTCAGCTCTTAAGGAAAGGGTGTCAGGGATTCTTAGCCTATATTTGTGATACTAGCTCCACAGAGGTTCCGTTGGACCAGGTCCCTATTGTGAGAGAGTTCCCTGATGTATTCCCTGACGAGCTGCCTGGTCTGCCACCAGAGCACGAGATTGAGTTCTGTATTGACTTGATCCCCGGCACGGGGCCTATCTCTATACCGCCTTATCGGATGGCCCCGGCGGAGCTGAGAGAGCTAAAGGATCAGTTACAGGACTTGCTGGACAAAGGGCTTATCCGACCGAGTGTGTCACCTTGGGGTGCTCCCGTCTTGTTTGTTAAGAAGAAGGACGGAAGTATGCGTTTATGCATTGATTATCGTCAGCTGAACCGGGTTACTGTGCGGAACAGGTATCCCCTACCCCGCATTGATGACTTATTTGATCAGATCCAGGGTGCAGGGTTCTTCTCGAAGGTTGATTTACGATCAGGTTATCACCAGTTGCGGGTTCGGAAGGAGGATATTCCGAAGACCGCTTTCCGTACTCGTTATGGTCATTATGAGTTCTTAGTGATGTCGTTCGGGCTCACCAATGCCCCGGCAGCATTTATGGATTTGATGAACCGCGTATTCAGGTCGTATCTCGATCAGTTCATCATTGTGTTCATTGACGACATCTTGGTTTATTCTCGGAGCCGGGAGGAGCATGGGCAACACTTACGTATCATATTGCAGACTTTGAGGGAGCATCAGCTGTTCGCTAAATTCTCCAAGTGTGCATTCTGGCTAGACAGTGTCGACTTCTTGGGTCACGTGGTGACGAGAGACGGTATTTGTGTGGACCCGAAGAAGATCGAGGCAATTCAGCGTTGGCCTAGACCAGTATCAGTTACAGAGGTTCGCAGCTTTCTAGGTCTGTCCGGCTATTATCGACGTTTTGTCCAGGATTTCTCCCGCATTGCTGCACCTTTGACCGGGTTGACCCGGAAGGGGGTTCCTTTTGATTGGACCCAGGCATGTGAGGATAGCTTCCAGCAGTTGAAGACTCGTCTGACTACTGCACCAGTGTTAGCATTGCCTTCAGGATCAGGCGGGTTCGTCGTATATTGTGATGCTTCTCGAGTGGGGCTGGGATGTGTATTGATGCAGCACGACAGAGTTATCGCGTATGCTTCTCGGCAGCTGAGGAAACACGAGCAGAACTACCCCACCCATGATTTAGAGATGGCTGCAGTGGTATTTGCACTTAAGATCTGGAGACATTATCTATACGGTGAGTCGTTCCAGATATTCACTGACCACAAGAGTTTGAAGTATATCTTCCAGCAGCGAGACCTGAACCTGAGACAGCGCCGTTGGATGGAGTTAGTGAAAGATTATGACTGCGAGATTTTATACCATCCGGGCAAGGCGAATGTGGTGGCAGATGCTTTGAGTAGAAGGCCCGGAGGTAGCTTATCTTGTTTGAGCGCAGTGCAGATGCAGTCGTCGGCGGATTGGCAGGTGTTATGTGACAGCAGAGTGCAGTTCGAGTTTACTCCTACAGGGGGACAGCTGGCCCATTTCAGAGCACGCCCACAGTTACTTGACCGTATCCGCGAGGCACAGTCCGGCGATGCCCGTATTTTAGAGATTGTTGAGCAGATTCGGCAGGGCAGAGTTTCTGAGTTCGTGATTGATGATCAGGGGATACTTCGATTTGGGACTCGACTGTGTGTGCCAGATTCAGAGGGACTGAGGCGTGATATTCTCGAGGAGGCACATAGATCAGTATACAGTGTTCACCCAGGTTCCACCAAGATGTACCGTGATTTGAGAGAGGTTTACTGGTGGGACGGGATGAAGAAGGATATTACAGACTTTGTGTCGAGATGCCTGACTTGTCAGCAAGTCAAGGCCGAGCACCAGAGGCCAGCCGGCGAGTTACAACCTTTGCCCATCCCTGAGTGGAAGTGGGAGCAGGTCTCCATGGACTTCATTGTGGGTCTACCCAGGACCAGTCGAGGGTACGACTCTATATGGGTGATTGTGGATCGACTGACGAAAGCGGCTCATTTTCTGCCAGTGAAGACCACTTTTGGATTTTCTCAGTACGCCCAGGTTTATATTGATGAGATAGTGCGACTGCATGGTGTTCCGACTTGCATCGTGTCCGACCGTGGCACCCAGTTTACCAGCCGATTGTGGCAGAAACTACAGGAAGCTTTGGGCACCCGATTGAGTTTTAGCACAGCCTTTCATCCTCAGACTGACGGTCAGTCGGAGCGTACTATTCAGACTCTTGAGGACATGCTCAGAGCTTTCGTTTTAGATTTCGGTGGTAGCTGGGATCGTCATTTGCCTTTGATCGAGTTTTCCTACAATAATAGCTTCCAGGAGACGATTCGGATGTCACCTTTTGAGGCTTTATATGGGAGGAGATGTCGATCGCCTGTATGTTGGACAGAGCTCAGGGAGAGCTGTATTTTGGGGCCGCAGATTGTACAGGAGACGACCGAGAAAATACAGCTGATTCGGGACAGGATGAGAGCGGCACAGAGCAGGCAGAAATCATATGCTGACAGGCGCCGTCGCCGACTCAAGTTCGCTGTTGGCGATCATGTTTTCCTGAAGGTCTCTCCGATGAAAGGTGTGATGAGATTTGGGCGGAAAGGGAAGCTGAGTCCTAGATATGTTGGTTCTTTCGAGATCCTAGAGCGTGTTGGTCCAGTCGCTTATCGGTTAGCTCTTCCATCTAGCTTCCCCGATGTTCACCCCGTATTCCATGTCTCGATGCTCCGCAAGTACTTTCATGATCCTTCCCAGGTGATTCAGCACCAAACGATCCAGTTAGAGCGTGATCTTTCTTTCACCGAGCAGCCGGCTGTCATTTTGGATCGGCAGGTGAAGAAATTGAGGTCGAAGGTTATACCGTCCGTCAAAGTCCTTTGGCGTGGCCTGAACGGCGAGGAGGTCACTTGGGAGACCGATGTCGAGATGAGGAAGAGATACCCCCATCTTTTTGAAGGTACGCGTAGTTAAATTCTAAATTCGGAGACCGAATTTCTTTAAGGGGGGAAGATTGTAACCCTTCAAAAATCGTTTAGGCAGTTTTTCGGTAATCGGTTAATTTTTCGGCTTTTTCCGTAAAAAGTCAAAATAGGTATTTTTTCATTATAGACCTAATTATACAAAATTTAGATAAGATATTACTATAATTTTGTCACTAAAATGTCACTTATAATTTTCTAGTTAAATAAAAAAATTTCGTAATTAATTATTTTTTTTATTATTTTAAGCCTTTTTAAATACATTAAATTAGTGATAAATACAAATTTAATTAGGTAAATTTCATAATTAGGAGTCTTTATAAGCTAAAATATGGTGTTAATAAAATTGTATCATGACTTGCAACATTTTAGTTTTATGGTGTGAAAATTATGAAAAAAAATGATGTAAAAAGGGGTTTTTTTGTAAAAAGTTGATGTGAAATGCATTAAATGAGAACATGGGGTGTTTTTAGACCTAGAAACTTCTCCAAATTTCCCCACCTCCTCTCCCTTACCTGCTGGCCGACCCCATTGCTGCAGATTTCCTCTCTTCTCACTTCTTTTTTGCTTCAAATTTCATGCCAAAATTCATAAAAATCCACAAATTTCATTCACCCATTCAAAGCCAAACCCTAATCCACTCTCTCCTCAACCAAATTTAGTTCAAAACTAGGAGAAAGGAGGCATTCTTGGTGACTTGATCATGCTAGGGTTCCACTTGTGAGGTAAAATCCTAAACTAGTTTGCTAACTTGTAGTTTATATGTGCTAAAATTCAATTTTGAAGTATTGATTTAGTTGTAAATTCTTGTTCATGAAAATCAAGAATGGGATTTGATGTTGAACTAGGGTTTGAAGCATGGTTGATGGATTAAGTTAGGGCTTTGGTTACCTATTTGGTTATAGTGGTTAATTGCGTAAGGTTACGCTTGCTAAATCGATAAATTTCGACGTTTGCATCGAATCGGTTTGAAATTTGCTTACTATATTTTTTACAAAAATTAGAATGCGATCAAATTGTGTTATGTTAGCGATATAATTAGCTTCGTATAGGACTATTAGAGTGCGCGAACGCGGGGTTTCGTCTAGTCGGGTTTTAGTTTTGTCGATTTCCCCGAAATGACGATTCTAGTTAAAGTTTAGCGATTTTCGTGCGTTTTCCCGCGCACCGAGTGTATGTTATGTTAAATTCGAGAGCGTCGATAATTGTATATTGTGACTTGTATCGTTTTAGGTTTTGTAATCTTATGCTTGATATTGTGCAAATATAGGATCGGTCGGGGAAACTTCGGACACGGCGCGTAAAGGCAAGGCGGTGGTCGGATCGGTTTAGCGAGGCATTCAGGTGAGTAGATGTATTCATCTATGGGGGAATCGTCTGGATGGCGCGATGCGCCCCCCCAAGTTAGGATTACGCTACTTTTTGCAAGATTTATATTGTTAGCTAGCTTATCCATTCATGTACACTGCATACCCTTATAGCGAACAGTATATTAGATTGCATGGACATTCATCTATACTTATGCGATATCACTTCGTAGGACACGAACACCATTACCATTGGCATCTGTTGCACACACACTATTTATGTGACACACACGCCTTTGGTAATTGCCATGCCACGTGCACTATAGAACCTGTTTAACTTAATAACGCCATTTGCATTCATACATGATATATGGAATTGCATAGCATGCATATACCTCGCATTACCATCATATCTACATAGATTTCTAGCCAAAACTCACATCATATACATTGATATCATAGACATTTATCATATATAACATGTGAACATTATGATTTTCTTGAGGATTTCAGTATTGCTGCGATTTCTGGATTTTTGGGAAAAACCGCAAGAATTTAACAAAAGCTTATATTCATCATTTTTAAAACAAAGTTGCGGTTTTCTCGTGATGTATGTGTCGTCCACCATGAGTTTTCATGTTTTCTGTTGGATTTCGAGACCCGATTCGAGGAGTGGATGAACCGTCTCGGGTACATGGTGGGCCCGGTATGGTACCCCGGGGCAAGAAGATCGAGATGTAGACGATGAGCCTGGCAGGGGAAGACTACCTACCGGTGATGTCTGGCGCGGCGGATATCCGGAGGATACCGACCGTTGTCGTGAGATTGGATGATATGGGCCGATCCGGACTGACGGAGCCCGATATTGAGACAGATATGATTCCTATTTGGTGTCGATGCTTGACACGAGTTTTCAGATGATTTCTTGATGGTACTTAGCTATTATACAGATATTCATTTTCTAAAAGTTAAGAACGCAGTACCCTTAGCATTTAAAACACTTAAAGAGTTAGAAATGACATTGCATACATGTGCATGCATACTAGAGCTATTATATCACATATGGACATGCATGTTGTGGTGCATTGCGTGCATTCTTACGATTGCCTTATTAGATGTTATATTTACTCACGAGCTGGCAACTCACCCCTGTTATGCCACAGTGTCTTGCAGGTCGGACCCGTCACCCTTGTAGCGGCGGCTATCTTATCATCAGCTCCTTTTGCTCAGACTCGCGACATCGCCCGTAGGTGGGTTGCGAGCACACTTTATTTATTTTTTGCTTTATCATTGTATCTAGTATTCTCCATCTACCACTTTATATTGTATATGCGACCTAGTGATGAGACCGAGAGATTTGTATATTTGTGGTTTCTTTTGGGTCGAGCTCACTTGAGCCGACGTGTGTTTTCTGATATTTTGCATTTCTTTTATGCTCTTTTCCTGATATTGCTATTATATTGCATGTGGTTGTGATCCACCTTGGGCTAAGAGCTAGCTCCTGCTTGGGGATGCCATTTTATGATTACAGGTTTATTATCTTGTTGTACTTATTTTGGGGGATAGAAAATACAGGGGAGACTCTGCCGAAATTTTCAGAAATTTTTGATGTTTTTTTTAAAGAGATTCTATGCAACTTAATTGATTTCAAAACCATTTTCATTAAAGGTTTTCCTTCACTCTCTTTTGATTTTGGTTTAGATTCTTCTGGGCTTTGGCTGACTTAGGTTACGGTACGCCTTTAGACGTCTCGTAATCTAAGTGCCAGTCGCGTTCCGTACTTTCGGATCGTGACATGAATACTGAGCTGCGAGGGTATCTTCCTCAGGTGTGCAAGAACATTGTAATCCACCTTAGTTTTCTTGGGCGGGTCCTTGGTTGCTAGCTTTTCGACGACTCGATCATTAAGGGTGATATCCTCAGGTACCTTTTCTTTCCCCTTATCTTTTCTATTTGACCCACTGTTCGAGGGCCCAAGATTCTTTTCGGGCAGCGTACGATTGCGCAACTGAATATTTTCACAGGTCTTCGGTTCTTCCTCTTTTCCCGAGGTGGATTCTTTGAAGAGAGAGCCAAGAGCTATTTCTTCGTCAGAGTCGCTCCCCAAGGTGAGAACTTGAAAGATCCCCCAGTGTTGACCATGCGACGGTTGCTGGTAGTTCTCTTATGCTCCTCGGTCATATTTCTTTGCTCTCGACGAGCTTTGCGTTTCATCCGCTTGAAATGTTGTCGGTGGGCAACATATCCCTGCCACCATCTTTTAAAAGTGTTGCACTCTTCAATGGGGTGCGCAATCTTTCGATGATATAAGCAGTAGCTAGGATGTGTTTCCGCTTCACCAAGGGCGTTTGCTTCGGAGGATGGCAGCTTCATTCCCATCGATATGGCTTTGGCGAACCTCTTCCTTGTTTTGAACCTGCTTTTATTTGCGGCGGATGTACTTTGATCTGGCGGGGGTGTTTCAACCCTTTCGTCCAGTTGCCGGTGTTTGGCTTTTTCGAATATGGCCATCTCGCGCTCTCGATCGGCTTTGCTTTTCAGAAGAGCTTCATTTAGGAACGCATCAATCATTTCGTCTGATGGTCCTAAAAGTTCCGGTTTAGGATCTTCCCCCAGTTTCTCTGCGTAAGGAGTTTCTTCATTGGCTATCGACGAGTGGGAGATCACATGGCAGCTTGCACATAATCTTCAGGCTCATCTGACGAGTCTTCTCCGTTGTCGTCGTCTCCGTCCTTAAGGACGTGGCTGAGAAATTCTTGGAGTGTGATGGGCGTTCGCGCTTTTTGATTATATTCTTCCAACGCGTCAATCTGTTTTTGCAGGTCCGTGCGCTTGTCACCAGGCTTCACGGGCTTTTTGGTCTTCTTCTTCTTCTTTGAAGACTTTGACAGCTGGGTGTGAGCGCTTTGGCTATTACCACCAATTTTAAAAGTCGGGCGCGGCTTCAACATTCCCTCGATAATCTCGGGTTCCAGTGGATTTTTCCACCTGATCGCCGGGCATGTTTGGAGATCCTTCAGCATTCTTTTCGTCTTGGCTGAAAGAGCGATCTCCCATGGAGCTTCTTCTACGAAAGAACATGATGCCCCCGGTGTGTCCATCTTCTTGGGAGCGTGTGGTTGTGGTGGGTTCACCTTCCAATTCTCGGACAGAGTAAATTTGCCCTATTGGTATTGATCTTCAATCCAGCCTTTAAAGACGAAGCAATCTTCAATTGGATGGCTCACCGTTTGATGGTAGGGGCAATAATTGGGACTATTAGCCTCGCAGGGTTGCAACGGTCGTTTTGGATTCGGCAGATTGATGAGCCTGTTGCGCACCGCTAGCTCGAACAATCTCTTCGTTTTGTCCCGGGGAAACGAATAAGGGCGCTTCATCTTCTCATTATAGAATTGCCGCCTCTTGTCTAGGCGATCAGTTAGTTTTGGGCCACTGGGCTGCTGTTGAGTATTCGCGACGAAGGTTGCCTTCCCTTTACCCTTTTCGTTCCGCGGCTCCGGCTTTGAAGGAGACGGTCTATGACTCATCTGTTCTATCTGGGCCAGTTTGTCGATCAAGGCCTAAAACGTGGTCGGCTTGAAGAACATCATGAATTGGGAAATAGTTGCCTGAGGGTCCAGAGTGCCCACGAACATGCCCACTGCTGGCGCTTCTTCGATGCGCTGCTCACATTTCGACCACAAATTCCGCCATCGTATTGCGTACTGCACCCACGTTTCATCTGGCTTCACCCTGGCATTGATCAATGCCGTTATTGGGGTGCGTTCACTAGCCCTCGCGAAACGCTGGGTGAATAGTAGCTCCATCTCTGCAAAAGTCTTGACGGAGTCGTTTGAAAGTTCAGAATACCACTCGAATGCCATCTCCGACAAGCTACCAACAAACTGGCGGAGCAGAAGTTTATCGTCACCCCCGGTGTTGCCGCACAAGGCTCTGAATTGAGCGACATGCTGATGCGGATTTCCCGTCCCTTTATATACATGAAATTTAGGTATCGTATATCCCGGCGGGTACTTTATTTGGTCATACCAGCTTGGATAAGGTCGTCCAGTCTTAACGATCTGCCCAGCCGCTTCATTCTCCTGCTGAGCTCGTATTTGCTGAGCGATGTAGTCGTCCAAGGCGGCCTTAGAGATTGTCTCTTCTTTGGCTGCTGAAAGAGCCGGAGGAGGGTTCGACGTTTCCACTCTGTCGTCTTCAATGATGATCGGAGGGTCTTCAGCTGAAGGTTCCGGCTGTAACATCATCCCGGCCATGTCTTGGAACAAAAGAGCCATTCATTTTATATTGGCTGCCTGCTCTGCAACCTCTTTTTCTTTCCTCTCGAGCATTCTTCGGAGGAACTCAGTATCAGTCTCTTGTTCCCGACGCTGCTTCGAGGTCTCTGGATTTTCTTTTGGCCTAATGAGTGCGGCCATTACAGTCAGCATCTCCTGAAGTTTCTGCTGCTGTTGTTCCTGAGCCTTCGTTATCGACCGAGTAAGCAGTCGATGACCCGTAGAAGCACGGCTTTCCTCTATTCCAGAAGACATATAAACGGTATGTATTACCATGCCCCCCGGACTTGGGGCGTTTAGATTTAATGTCCTTGCGGTTTGCCGCATTCACAGGGGCTTTCTCTGGCCTCCTTCTCTTGTGAGCAGTTGAAGTCGAGAGGGCCGTTGCATCGGGCACCCAGACGGATGACATCTTCTGTGGTACCACGAGATGGCTCTTTTCTTGCTGAGCTTTAAGCTTCTTTGGCCGGAGAGAGTAGTCCTGGTCAATCACCGATTCCTGGACCTGTCACCAGACTTTATAAATTTTGGAGGACAGCCGCTGAGGGGTCTATTCCGGCTTCTTTTGTGTAGTAATCTCCATAGGTGGAGGAGATCTCTTCAGCACGGCGGTCGGAGAGTTCTTGCGAACCCTCCTAAGCGGTTCAAAGCTGTTCCCAGTTGGAACAGCAGCATTGATTTCCACCATGAGGACTGGCGGAGTTAGCCCAGAAGGGGAGTTGCCCCCGGCGTTCCTTACTCGGCGCCAGTGGCGACGTCGAGTATGTCGTGCGGACGGGATTGTCTCAGTTGTAGGGGTGACTTCTTCATTCCTCTTGTCTTGACGGAGGGTTGTCACGGGTGCCAGCCTTTTGAAGACCGACGTTCGCCGAGAAGTAATGTCCAACCTATCGAATACAGACCTCTGGGCAGAGGTGACTTCACCTGGAGCGGGAGCCGGAGTGGCCAGCCTTGTGAAGACTGACTTCTTGTCAGGAGAAGCCTTTCCAATGATTTCGTCCGCTTGAGCCGGGATGGCTATCCGCTTTGGGATGGCTGCTTCAGGTATTGCGGGCTTGTTGGCGTTCTGGCCCAGTCTGTTGAAATTTGAGGCGTTAGACTTGGGCGACCCGTTGAGAGGGGCCGCGGCAGTGGTAAGTCAATCAAAGACCGACTTCTTTGGGGCTTCTTGCGGCAGCATCGGGGCATTGAAGCTCATGGGTGGGATCATAGTCCCAAAGAACAGTTCAGTGGTGGCCTGAATTACTTGGTCCACCGACATCGTGAACAGGGAGGTCGCCTGGGCCCCGTAAGTTACACCTCCAGATGAGGTGGAACGAGAGTTGCAGTTGTAGCTGGAACATTTTGTGCAGGTAGAAGCCATTGATCTTCGTTTTCTGCACAGAGCAAGAAACCAAATCTTAGTACCTCGAACCCAAGGGCAACCATATCAAACCGCGATTCGTTCACGAACACGACACACGAAGTGTGGAGTGGAAAGAGGAAAAGGTCCCACCGAACGTGCCAGAATCTGTTCCCTGCCGAAACACGGAGACGCGATAAACGTCTCGCCTGAATTTCGGGGAAGATGCTAATTGGTGCTATCCATCCACCTATCCGAAGATGCCAAGTTGATTTATGACACCACGTATCGAATATTTAAATGGATGCGGCCGATGTAGCAGACTTCGTCAGATTCCCCCTCATTTGAGAGGTTTTTGATTATGGGGACGCTCTTCCCTGCAGGCGCAAGCCCATGCAGTTAATTACGCTACCGCATCGCGGTAACAACTTTTTCCTTCTCCAGATGGTCACTTCGTGTCGTGGGTGTTTGTTTTGTTTTTGGTTGCCCGTGGATTGTATACGGAGACTAATTTATGTCGTCGCCCGTAGGGCGTGGATTAGTCCAAATCCGTATCTTCTTAGATTTGGGTTTGGGGGTTGGGTTTAAGGATACGTTAGTCTCATTTGAAACTAAGATCAACTTAAATGTTTGTTAAGGATACGTTAGTCTCATTTGAGACTAAGATCAACTTAACGGGATCGTATAGATCCAACAAGAGAGCATTTGAGGCTCTATTGTTTAGTTTATGGACTTTGCGGTCCATTGTTAGTTTAAAGACATTACGGTCCAAGATTAAGGACATCATAGTCCATAAGTTTAAGGACCCCACAGTCCAATTTAAAGACGTCATAGTCTGTGAAATGTGTAGTTGTCGGGACCCGTCACCTCTCTGAAGACGTTGAAGGATTACAACGACAAATATCAAACAAGTGAAGAGATGTACCCTTGAACCAAAGTTGATTGGGAGATCTATAGTCCAATTTTGGAACTAATATCAATTAATTAGATTATGAGCACATTGGCTCAGTTAAATCTGAATTGAGGACTTATGGCCAATTTAGGCTAAGTCCAATTAAGTTTGAAATGTTGGCCCTTTGTTGGACCATTAAACATTTGTCTGGGTTCAACCCTCCATTATTTGGCACTACTAAACAGGGGTTCTGACAATATTTTATCTTTGTTGAGTGCTGAGCACTCATATGTCATATAGAATTATCAATTTTGGAAGGCAAGGATGTACTTGAGACTCAGTAAAACGAGAAGTCTTGCCTCAGAAGGACTTAGCCAATTTAGGCTGGGATTGATTTGAGTATAGTGTTAAACACTAACATATGTTTGATGGTCACGTGTTCCCACGTGATGAGCTGAAAATAGTGTTAAACACTAAGGACAAAACGCTAAAAAATAGTGTTAAACACTAAAATTGGATTGGTCACGTGGGGCCATGTGAGGCCTCTGAAGGTGGGGACCAGTCTTCCTTTGTTTTGTCCTCAGAGTATTCAAAGGTGTCAAACACTTAAGTCTTCACACCCATCACGTGTGGGCACGTGATAGGCACCCATGCACTGATTTATTAAAGTGTTTTGCTAGGGGTCACGTGGGGACACATGAGGGTGCCCAAAATCGATTTTGCCTTTGGCTTTGTTCCCTTTATTATGAGAGTCACGTGGGAACACGTGAGGCATTGCCTCCAAGTTTTTCTTTCTCATTTTAAGGGATCTGTTTCAGAGGGTCATGTGGGAGCACATGACCTAGTTCCGTTCCTTCTTTTCTGATCATTGAGGATAGGGGTCACGTGTCACCACGTGACCAAGTTCTTTACGTGCATGGGAAGCTTTAAGTCTCTTGTTTTAAGAATTAAATTCTACCCTAATTCTGTTTTTAGAGAAATTAAATTCCTATGTATTTGAAAGAATTAAATTCTTATGTAGGGTTAAACCCTAATTTCATTTAGAGAAATTGAATTCTTATGAATTTGGGGAGAATTGAATTCTCATGCAGGGATGAACCCTAATTTTATTTGGAGGAATTAAATTCCTATGAAATTGGGGGAATTAAATTCTATATAGGGTTAAACCCTAGTTTTATTTGGAGGAATTAAATTCCTGTGAAATTGAGTGAATTCAATTCTCATATAGGGTTACACCCTAGTTTTATCTTGGAGGAATTAAATTCCTATGAATTTGGGAGAATTAAATTCTCATATAGGGTTAAACCCTAGTTTTATTTGGGAGGGATTAAATTCCTATGAATTTGGGAGAATTAAATTCTCTAAACTCAATTCTCCCTCTAAGTTTTGGATCTGCATGGCAGAATCTCCCCGATGAGAATTAAATTCTCAACTTGTGGGGAGATTTGCTTCTGCAGACCCTCAATCAGAGGAAGAACTAAGTTCTTTTTGCAGAAGAGTTAAACTCTTAGATTGAGAATTAAATTCTTTTTTTGTTTTATGGAGCTTAGATCTCTTTCCCCTTTCTCACCTAGGGTTTCTTTTCTTGAGAATTAAATTCTCCTCTCTTTTCTCTCTGCTGCTTTTTTTTCTCCAGAAAATCAAAATTCCAAGATCCAAAAATCCTCCCTTCTCTCCTCTTCTTGGCTCCTATTTATAGGAGAAATGAAAAAATCAATTTGTTTAGTGAATCTTTCATTGAAAGATTTTGGTTGTTTTTGTAACTAACATGATCTTTTAGATCACTCAGTGAATTTTATTCACCATTGGATTTTTAATCCAGAAGATATTCTGTTTGTTATTCTTGGTGAATTTCAGGGAAATCTTTCCATAAATTGGTGATTTTTTAATCACCAATGGATTTTTAATCCAACGGTGCTCTATTTTACAGAGCTCCATTTTTTTGTTTGGAAAGATTTAAAGAAATATTTTCCCAGTTAGGGTCTTTGATTTCCCTTAATTAGAATTTAATTCTTTTAGCTCAGAAGGCTTTTAAAGCCCATCACATGTTGGCACGTGATCCCAATGTTTGATCATTGAAATAGAATTTAATTCTATCAATTAAAGAGTTAAGAGACCTGTCACGTGTTGGCACGCGACCCTCTTGATTAAACATTTTATTAAGAATTTAATTCTGCCTTTTAACAGAGCTAAGGAATCATCACGTGTCAGCACGTGACCCTTGGTCATGTGTGAGCACATGATACCCCATTGGGGTATTTCCTGATATTTTATCAGGGAACACATAACATGAACAACAAATCCAACAAGTTTCTTAGACTATATCCATTGCTGATGTAATCAGCACCCAGCGTCATGATGACCTCAGTATCCTCCTTGGAAACTATCCAACATACTGAACCTCAGAAGGGGGTAAACTTATAACTCTGACAGCTACTCTGTCATTCAAGTCACCTTGGAAGTCTAAACCGGTAATCGTCTCCTGCTGGAGGCTGCCATTACCATACACCAAGAACATCATCTTATGTTCTTAACCGTTTCCTAATGTTTCTCCAGGATTGGATTAATATATGCTTATTGCAGCTAGTGCAAAAGCAATATCTGGTGTGGTACTTGACATCTCATGATTGACTCAATTGCTTAAGCAAGTGATATATTAATCATGCAAATCCCTCTTCTCATCAGTCTAGAAGACATCTCTTTAGAGAGGGTGACTTTCTTACCTGTGGGTACATCATCACGCTAGGAGTCGTCCATTCTAAAACACTTTAGAATAGTGTCAAAATACCCGAATTGGGACACTTCCTAAATCTAGATCTAAAACCATAGATCTAGTCATCAGAATATTTGATATTTTGTCCAGATCTTGTGTGGAGAAACACCTTGTGACAACCATAGTATAACCGATCGTAGTATAGGAACATCATTTACTATAAAGAGCATGCCATCCAAATACCAGGACATCACTCCCTACTACCTTCTTACCAGGTCCATTTGTTGTTCTGATGAAGTCAAACTCCATGATTATTTCATCAAAACAGATGATCCGTCTCCGCTCTTCTTGCTTTAGTCTATAAATAGACATAAGCAACTTGCCCACCACGTTTCCGCTACTCCTACTGACCACAACAACCCTCTGGCAGAGTCATATACACGTGCACTTCTAAATTTAATTTAGAATGACGTTGTAGTCATCCACCTGCCAGATTTCATAGTCAAGAACAACGGAAATGTAACGACTCTGAATTTACCGTACAAAAATTTTCAATTCAATGTACAGAAAGGAGTTTATAAGGCTGAGTACAATTTATAAGTTAATTTTGTTTAAGAACGGCAAGAAACAACTTTTAGCTCACTGGTAAGCCTTGCACTGCTGTGACATAGCCCCTGTGTTTGAATCCCATCAGGCACATTATATTTTTTTTTCTGATTTTTCTTTTAAATTTTTTGGAAGCCCAAAAGTTTACATGTGCAATACACATAAAAATGAAAAGTCTGAATAAATAAACATGTGCAAAAGGGTATAAATATAGAGTAGGACACATGGCATGAATCCGATGGCTCCCCTCCACTTTTCAACTGGCGAGATTCCCAAAGGGTCGACGCTGACGGTCCATTTGTAGGTGATGGTGCGCGGGTTTTGCACATGAGTTTCCCCTACCCCCATCACCCCTGCACTGTTTGATTGCTCTGCAATCAAACAGAGACCTCTCAATTCCCCAATTTATCATATTTTAATGCATTTTAATTCACTTTTTTAATTCCAAAGCCCTAATTCCACACTACAAATACTATCCCATGGCCTAGCCCTTTCTCATTCTGAAACTTCTATACAAAACTCTCAAATTTTCTCAAGTACAAGAAGAGTACAAGTGGAGTTAGCCAACGATCAACTTTCGTCAAGGAATCATGGATTTTCCGGCGACCCCGCGACACCACGAAGACAACATATTCTTCTTCTATCTCCTCTTAACCAAAATAACTCGTAAGTCCCTTTCAATTCCCCTTCTCCTCCCTTGAAAAGTTCTTTTTCCAAAACATGTCGGTAAGTGGAGTTAATACCGACATTTTATTCTAAAATCTAGAAATTACATTTTTTCTTAAGCATTGATCATTCATATTTCTACACCTTGCTTGTTACTATAAAACTAATGTTTAGAACCAACTTTCACTCAAAAATATCATGAAACATAATTTTAATTTAACTTTTACATTAAAATACCATGAACTTTATATATGTCATTTTATATTCCATTGCTTAAACATACCTTTAGAAAACTTCACGGGGTAATGACCTATCCCTCACAAACACACATGGTTTCCATAGCACGATACTCTGTGAACATTATTTTGTTACAAATAAAATATTACAAGAAAATACCATTTAGTATAAAAACCCGGTTTTCTTTTGAATTGTATATCAAAACACTTTGCGATTATGTCTTTACAACCCATTTGGGAAATCCGCTATTGGATGGTGCGGATTATCGCATATCCTTGGACTAGTAGAGCGAGATACAGACTACTCATGGAGCATTCGACCTCGAAAGGTGTTTAATACGGTTTTTAAGATAAACACATTTTTCTACATAAATAAAATTAATTTTAATAAATATTTAAATATTATCAAACCGCATATTTTTAAGATATAATAAAATTCCATGTTTTTCTAAAAAATAAAAGCATGAAAAGTTTCACCAAAATACCCTCGAGTTATCCAAAATACAAAGTTTACACTAAAATACCGTGAACTATTCAAGCTAAGTATTTATCACTAAAATATTTCAAATCTTTAAAATTCATATCCATGAAAACTCTAAATAATATAAATAACTATCGAGGCTTATTTTGAAATTATATAAAATTATTTTTCATAAAACCCCCTCGAGTTATATAAAACACTGTTAAGGACTTCAGTAAATATAGGTTTAAGCGGGATCAATTCTTTTGAGCCTCAGGGAGCCAGAAAAAGTGAGTGCTTCCCTATTTAAGGTAGAAAAACTTAACAGTGCTATTAATGGTAATTGTCTTGGAAAAAGACACAAATCCCGCCGTCCATGTGCAGCAGTTACCGATAACTCCCGAATCTAATTCAGGATCTAAATCAGTTCTAAGTATCTGACTCAAGTCTGAGTCTAAGTCAAACTTGAATTCAACTCAAGCCAGAATCCAATTCAAATGTGAATCCAAACTCTAACATGTATACTTGAAACTGAACCTAAATACCAGAACAATATCAATATGCAAACATGATTTGACTTGATCGAAGTATGGATATAACTTGACTTGATTACATGACTACTTGTTTACCTCTTGAACCTGATTACATGAACAACTTGTATCCATGGTCTCGGCAAGTCTGATAATTATAATAATATAAAACATTACACGGGGTTAACGGGGTAAATTAGTACGGAATTTATTAAAAGTGGCACGATGATCGTCACTAAAAGACACCTATATGAATTCTTGTGTCGTTGTCCCGCGGGTTATACGGGGCCTTGTACTTACATATTAACATTGTCCACGGGACAGTTGGACTCCTCTCGTATACACTGATATCTTCTGTACCAACCTACAAACAACTATGTTAGAATAATAAACTGATACCTGTATAATTTAACAATTTCCTTCCACATTACTTGTTTTATTCCTTCATTTCTTTTGGGACTTACCGAGCGCTAGTTCGCTGACGACATTCCTGTCTCTTTCTTTCTTTGGAATGTTCGTTAGGAGGACCGGACTCTCAGAAGACCGAGCCCAGCCAGGAGTACTTAGAGCAGATTGAGGCACAGCCAGACTACTAGCTTCCTTGTACTTACTTTTCATTTCATATGCCACTGTTTAGGTATTGCTTTATATCATTGTACTTTCCTCTTCAAAGCAGTGTATTGTAAAGATGAATGTTAATAAAAGTTGCTGTTTATTGTACACCTCTTGTTATTCTTATGCATTTTACATATATTGCTTAATTTATGCTTAACGTATTTATTCTTAGTAAATACGCTATGTCTCTGCCACGTCACCGATTCCGTACACTGGGAAGCGGGGCGTGACAGGTTTTGTTGGTGGCCCATGCAGGTCAGTTCTGCATAGAATCCTAAGCAATATATATCACAAGAATTATAACAATCAGCAACTATACATTCTCTACATTATAAATTCTTGGATCTATCATAACCTTTCCGTTTCTATCAAGGTCATGGATTCCCCGAACAACACGAGTATCAACGTCAGTGACAACACCTCACCGCCTACTCTACCACCATCACCACCTACCGTTGCAGCTCCCATCAATAAGCAGACGGTACTGCTTGAGGCAATAAATAGCCTCTTGGAGGGTCAGCAGCAGCAGGTTGTTATCCTCCTGCACCGCCCAGAAGTCGAGGAACTCGGAGTCAAGCAATTCCGGGCACGGCACCCAAAACATTTCTATGGGAAAGAGAGCCCACTGGAGGCAGAAGAATGGGCTCATTTTATCGAAGATGATCTAGCAGCAGCCAAGTGCCAGAGATTGCATGGGTGAGAGTTGTAAAGCTGCAACTAACAGATAATGCCAGAGTCTGGTGTAAGGCTGAAGAAAGCCGACTCGCCCAACCGATTGAATGGAGGACATTTCGTGATATATTCGACGTGAAGTACTTCCCTGAGACTGCCCGTTTCGACATGGAATAGCAGTTCATCCACTTGCAACAAGGCTCGATGTGGAGCAAGTCCGTGGATGAATACGATGCTGAGTTTACCATGCTTATTAGGTGAGATATTGTCTCAATATTCAATTTCCTGATATCACTCATTACACTGCTAACACAAGACCGTAACAGGTTCGCGGCACACCTGATCTCGACTGTTGAGATCCGGGCACAAAGATTTCAGCGAGGGCTGGACTCGGAAATCCAAGCTGTATTCGCTACAGGGAATTTCCCAATTTATGATCTTGCTCTGAAGGCTGCCTGACGCTATGAGACAGTGGTGAAGAAGAAGGGCAGATCTCAGACTGCCGGTGTGAAACGCCCTGCCACACAGATAGCAGGAGGAGCCTCTTTCAGGCCAACTTTTGCACCCAGGAGATCGGGAGTACCATTTAACCGGCCCAGTCCAGATTTTTTCTTCTATTGCAAGAGGAATGGACACTCAGCGAAGGACTGCAGGCGTGCAAATGGCATGTGCCTAGTTTGTGGCACTTCCACTCACACTATAGGAGCATATCCATATAGACTCAACCCAGCTCCAGCCCCTAGACCGACTATCACCTTTCCGCAGCGGCCAGTTATTCAAGCTCATGCACCCCGTCTTTATCTACCTGCTCCACCTCCACGTAGACCTCCTACACAGCCTCTTCGTCAATTCCATCAGGCACAGAGGAACATGCTTCAAGGGAAGAGAAACGTGCCCCAAGGACAGAGGAATGTGCCTCCAGCAAGGAGGAATGTACCCCGGCCTCAGGCTTTCACAATGACGGTTGAGGAAGCTGAAGCCACTGGCCAAGTCATCACTAATAACTCCCAATCTTTCAAACCTTTTCAATCCTTATATATCAATATATTTTTTCTATACCTAAACATATCCCATACAACTTAGGTACAATCTTAGTAGCCTCCCTACCTGCTTTAGAACTTTTCGACACTGGAGTATCACATTACTTTATGTCGCAACGGTTCGTCAGAACTTATGTGATTCCAGTTAAACCACTCTTATCTAGCTGGAATGTTAGTTCAGGAAACGACATTCTAAAGGAAGCTATGGGATACGATCTGTGTCCAGTGGTCGTCTGCAGTAGAGAATTTTATACAGACTTCAAGGTGCTGGACATACCGAACTTCGATGCAGTCTTGGAAATGGACTGGCTGGGAACTTTCTTTGCTACCATCGACTATTGTCAAAGGAGGGTAGTGTTCAAAATACCAGATCATCTGGTCTTTTATTTCAAGAGTGGAGACCGTACCCTGAAACCTAGCACCTATAAAGCTAAACCAAAGAAGGTAGTGATTGCAACATTACAATCAGAAGAATCGAAGCCAGAGGTAGTTCGAGAATTCGAGGATGTATTCCCTGAAGTTATAAGAGGTTTACATCCCGATCGAACTATTGAATTCAGTATTGATTTATTACCTGGTGCGCAACAGGTGATCAAAGCTCTGTACCGGTTAAGCCCTGAAGGATTGAAAGAGATCCGTACTCAGTTGGACGAACTCCTCAAGAAAGGTTGGATTCGTCCTAGTACTTCAAGTTGGGGATCTCCAGTTTTGCTCGTGAAGAAGAAAGAAGGTTCATATAGAATGTGTGTAGATTATCGAGCTCTGAACGAAGTGACGATTAAGAGCAACTATCTACTATCTCGCATCGATGATCTTTTCGATCATCTAAGTGGGTCTTGTGTATTTTCGAAGCTAGATCTTCGTTCGGGTTATCATCAGGTAAAGGTCAAAGAGTATAATATTCCGAAGACGGCGTTCAAGACTCGCAATGGTCTTTACGAATATCCTGTAATGCCATTTGGAGTGACCAATGAACCTGCTATCTTTATGAATCCGATGAACCAAGTTTTCCGAGAGTACTGAGACAGGTTTGTTGTTATTTTCATTGACGACATCCTGGTGTGTTCAAAGGAACGGAAAGAACACGTCGAGAATTTACGGATTGTTCTGGAGACATTGCGACAGCATCAACTCTACGCCAAATACAGCAAGTATGAATTTTGTCTAGATCAAGTCGGATTTCTCGGACACATTGTTTCGGGTGAAGGAATCTCTGTAGATCCAGTTAAGGTATTAGCTGTCAGTGAATGACCGACACCAAAGACGGTGAAGGATATTCGAAGTTCTTGGGATTAGCGGGACACTACCGAAGATTCATCGAAGGCTTTTCGTAGATTGCAGCACCCCTAACCAAGCTCACACATAAAAATGAAGCATTCGTGTGGTCAGAAGCATGTGAACAAGCTTTTGTAAAACTCAAGTCAAGGTTAACTTCAGCTCCTATTCTCATAATACTGGATCAATCTGGAGGTTTTGTCGTACATTGTGATGTGTCCGGTAAGGAATTAGGATGTGTTCTACATCAGCATGGAAATGTTGTAGCCTTTGCATCAAGAAAGCTAAAAGTACATCAGTGCAACTATCCAACACATGATCTGGAGTTGGAAGCCGTTATCTTTACACTTAAAGTATGGCGACACTATCTTCTGGGAACGAGTGGATATATACACCGACCACAAGAGTCTGAAGTATGCATTTACTCAGAAGGAATTGAATATGCGGCAGAGAAGATGTCTAGAACTCATGGCGGACTTCGACATCAACCTACAGTATCATCCCAGAAAGATGAATGTAGTTCCTGATACATTTAGCCGTCAGCCATTATCAATGAATCTCATCGCACAGTGGAAGCTACAGCAGGAATTGCACAGGATGGAGATCAAAGTGGTTATGCCAGGCAACGCTTCGTATTTGATGAACTTACAAGTTCAGTCAACTATTGTTAATCAGATCAAAGCAGCTCAAGAAAATGATGTCAAGCTACAAAAGATCCGAGAACAAGTAGAAAGTGGATTTCGAATAGACTTCATCATCCACGAAGACGGATCCTTGAGATATGGAAGTCGATTGTGTGTACCACATGGCCCAATTCGAGAAGAGTTGATGAAAGAAGCTCACAGCTCTCCGTACTCAGTACAACCCAGTGGTACCAAAATGTATAAGGATCTACGACAACATTACTGGTGACATGGAATGAAGCGCGAAGTAGCCGGAAGTGTAGCCAAGTGTTTGGTGTGTCAGCAAGTAAAGGCTGAACATCACAGAACTACTGGTCTACTTCAGCCGTTACCAATCTCAAAATGGAAATGGAAGCACATTACCATGGACTTTATGACTGCCCTTCCTCACAGTACGAAGGATAACGACACAATATGGGTTATTGTGGATCGACTTACCAAGTCGGCTAACTTTATTCCCTTTCGAGTTGGCCAATCTACCGAGACGCTAGCTAAGAAGTATATGGAGGTAAGTATGAATCTAAATTAAGATTTAACCTCAAAGTGTACTATACTTGATACCCATGAATTCATTCAGGAGATTGTGAGAATATATGGAGTACCAGTTTGCATCGTTTCCGATCGTGATACTAGATTCCGATCGTAGTTTTGGCAGAGTCTGCAAGCTAGCCTGGGAACGAGTCTGAACTTCAGCACAACTTACCATCCACAAACGGACGGACAGTCTGAGCAAAAAATTCAGATTCTAGGAGACAAGCTAAGAGCTTGTATGTTGGACTTCGGAGGTTCGTGGGAAGATCGCCTACACCTTTTGGAGTTTTCATAAAACAACAGTTATTAGGCAAATATTGGGATGGCACCATTTGCAGCACTCTACAGAAGGAAGTGTCGATCACCACTAAGTTGGGACGACATCGGAGATTGTGAACTCCTTGGACCAGATATGATCGTGGAAACTGTGGACGTAGTTCGCACGATCAGAGAAAGAATGTGCATAGCCCAAGATCGACAAAAGTATTGGGCTGATGCTAAGCGCCGACACCTGGAGTTCTAACTTGGAGACTATGTTTTTCTGAAGATTTCTCCAAACAGAGGAGTAATCCGCTTTGGCAAGAGGGGTAAACTCAGTCCGAGATATATAGGACTGTTCGACATTCTCGAACGAGTCGGAGAAGTGGCATACCGTTTGGCACTACTACCCTCATTAGAAGGAGTGCACAACGTTTTCCACATATCCCAGCTTCGAAGTTAAGTGAGCGACCCTAGACATATCCTTGATCACTCTGATCTCACTGTACAGACGGATCTGACTTGCGAGCAACAACCCGTTGAGATCCTGGACAGAAAGGTAAAAACACTGAGGAACAAGGAAGTAAACTTGGTCCGAGTGATGTGGAGAAAAGATTCGCCAGGAGAATCAATATGGGAATGAGAAGACGACATGCATGCAAGATATCCTCACTTATTTGTAAATTATTCTTTATGTAATTGTAAATTTCGAGGACGAAATTTTTATAAGAAGGGTAGAATGTAACGACTCTGAATTTACTGTACAAAAATTTTCAATTCAATATACAGAAAGGAGTTTACAAGCCTGAGTACAATTTATAGGTTATTTTTGTTTAAAAACAGTAAGAAACAACTTGTAACTCACTAGTAAAGCCTTGCACTGCTATGACGTAGCCTCTGTGTTCGAATCCCATCAGGCATATTATATTTTTTCTGATTTTTCTTTTAAACTTTTGGAAGCCCAAAAGTTTACACGTGAAATGCACATATAAATTAAAACTCTGAATAAATAAATATGTGCAAAAGGGTATAAATACAGAGTAGGATACATGGCATGAATCCGACGGCTCCCCTCCATTTTTCGACCGGCGAGATTCCCCAAAGGGCCGGCGCCGACGGTCTATCCGTAGGTGATGATTCCCGGGTTTTGCACACGAGTCTTTTCCCCTACCCCCATCACCCCTACAGTGTTTGATTGCTCTACAATCAAACAGAGACCCCTCAATTCCCTAATTTATCACATTTTAATGCATTTTAATTTACTCTTTTAATTCCAAAACCCTAATTCCACACTATAAATACTATCCCATTCCCTAGCCCTTCTTCATTCTGAAACTTCTATACAAAACTCTCAAATTTTCTCAAGTACAAGAAGAGTACAAGTGGAGTTAGCCAACGATCAACTTTCGGCGACCGCGCGACACCACGACGACAACATATTCTTCTTCTACCTCCTCTTAACCAAAACAACTCGTAAGTCCCTTTTAATTCCCCTTCTCCCCCTTTGAAAAGTTCTTTTTCCAAAACATGTCGATAAGTGGAGTTAATAGCGACATTTTATTCTAAAATCTAGAAATTACACTTTTTCTTAAGTATTGATCATTCATATTTCTACACCTTACTTGTTACTATAAAACTAATGTTTAGAACCAACTTTCACTCAAAAATATCATGAAACATAGCTTTAATTTAACTTTTACATTAAAATACCATGAACTTTATATATGTCATTTTATATTCCTTTGCTTAAACATACCTTTAGAAAACTTCACGGGATAATGACTTACCTCTCACAAACACACATGGTTTCCATAGCACGATACTCTGTGAACATATTTTTGTTACAAATAAAATATTACAAGAAAATACCATTTAGTATAAAAACCCGGTTTTCTTTTGAATTGTATATCAAAACTCTTTGCGATTATGCCTCTACAACCCATTTGGGGAACCTGCTATTGGATGGTGTGGATTATCGCACATCCTTGGGCTAGTAGTGCGAGATACAGACCTCCTCACAGAGCATTCGATCTCGAAATGTGTTTAATACGTTTTTTTTAAGAAAAACACATTTTTCTACATAAATAAAATTAATTTTAATAAATATATAAATATTATCAAACCGCATTATTTCAAGATATAATAAAATTCCATGTTTTTCTAAAAAATAAAAGCATGACAAGTTTCACCAAAATACCCTCAAGTTATCCAAAATACAAGTTTTTCACTAAAATACCATGAACTATTCAAGCTAAGTATTTATCATTAAAATGCTTCAAAACTTTAAAATTCACATCCATGAAAACCCTAAATAATATAAATAACTATCGAGGTTTATTTTGAAATTATACAAAAATATTTTTCATAAAACCCCCTCGAGTTATATAAAACACTGTTAAGAACTTTAGTAAATATAGGTTTAAGCGGGATCAATTCTTTTGAGCCTCAGGGAGCCGGAGAAAGTGAGTGCTTGCCTATTTAAGGTAGAAAAACTTAACGGTGCTATTAATGGTAATTGTCTTGGAAAAAGACACAAATCCTGTCGTCCATGTGCAGCAGTTACCGATAACTCCCGAATCTAATTCAGGATCTAAATCAGTTCTAAGTGTCTGACTCAAGTCTGAGTCTAAATCAAACTTGAATTCAAACTCAAGCCAGAATCCAATTCAAACGTGAATCCAAACTCTAACATGTATACTTGAAACTGAACCTGAATACCAGAACAATATCAACATGCAAACATGACTTGACTTAACCGAACCATGGCTATAACTTGACTTGATTACATGACTACTTGTCTACCTCCTGAACCTGATTACATGAACAATTTGTATCCATGGTCTCGGCAAGTCTGATAATTATAATCTATATAAAACATTACACAGGGTTAATGGGGTAGATTGGTACGGAATGTATTAAAAGTGGCACGATGACGATCACTAAAAAACACCTACATGAACTCTCGTGCCATTGTCCCGTGGGTTTTGACGGGGCCTTATACTTACATGTTACCATAGTCCACAGGACACTTGGAATCCTCTCGTATACACTGATACCTTCTGTACCAAGCTACAAACAACTACGTTAGAATAATAAACTGATACCTGTATAACTTAACAGTTTCCTTTCACATTACTTTTTGTATTCCTTCCTTTCTTTTGGGACTTATCAAGCGCTAGTTCGCTGACGACATTCTAGTCTCTTTCTTTCTTTGGAATGTTCGTCAGGAGGACCGGACCCTCAGGAGACCGAGCCCAGCCAGGAGTACTTGGAGTAGATTGAGGCACAACCAGAATACTAGCTTCCTTGTGCTAAATTTTCATTTCATATGCCACTGTTTAGGTATTGCTTTATATCATTATACTTTCCTTTTCAAAGTAGTGTGTTGTAAAGATGAATGTTAATAAAATTTGATGTTTATTGTACACCTGTAGGGTTCCTAGGCACTCTCAAGAGGTCTCACAAGGCATCAACCATACCAATTTCAAAAATTACGGTGCCGAGAAACCCTAATACGGATCGTTGGCTAGAAGTTTAGGTGAAAAAGAAACTAGTTAACAACTTAACTATGAGTTTACGAAAATACAACCTTTGTAGATCCGTTTCTCCACCTCCATAGCTCCGTGATAAAGTCCTCTCCGCTGTCCAAATCGGATCTTGGGCTCTAGCGTCGGCTTCATCGGAGAAAAAGCGGGCTAGGTCATCGACGACGATGCCGAAGATGATCTACGTCGAGGCATCGCTAGATCAAGCTCCAACTTCACCAAGTCAAGAAAACTTGTGAAGGAAACACCCTATACTACTTGGAAAGAGGTAGAGGATGAAGAAATAGGAGGTGGGTTCACTTTAGAATTGGTTTTCTCACTCATTTCATCAAAATACCATTGATGGAATCAAGTTTTTCTTCTTGAAGAAGAAGAAGAAGATGATGAAGAATATGATAAGTTATTTTGTAAAAAGAAAATAATAAGAATACTTATCATATCTCAACCATGGTCAAGTGTAGAGAATAAATCATGGTTAGTGGGAATGGTTAGGGTTAAGCATGGAGACAAAATGGTCACATAGTCAAAGCTTCATGAAGCTTCAATATACAACAAAGTTAGCCACCATTTTCTCTTTATGCTTGTCATTTTCCAAAAAATCAATTGATAAATAAATAAGTGAATAAAACAAAACCCTAACCATTATCATGTAACCATGGTTTGATCTTTACACAAAAACCCTAGCAAACATATATCATCAAACATGATACAATCAAGTGCACAAAAGTATATCACATATACAATGTGCACATCCGAGTGAGAATATCCATTTAAAGTGAACCGATACTAGTTAATGCAAAGTAATATATTAAATATATAATTATACATTAAATCATTAAATCAACACTTGATTTAACGATCCGGTCATATCGCATATAACCGACTAGTATCCAATGCATCGGCTTATCGAATCAATCTTCGATTCGATAACTAGGTTATATCGCATACAACCAATCGATACATTCATCGCGGGAATAGAATACGGTATCACATACACGCATTATTCTCGGTCCCGCACATATCTCATATGCGCTCCTATTTCGTTTCGCTTGAGCCAGAAACCTCTGTGTAGGACTCTAAAGACTCGTCAATACGCCGGCAGCAGATGGTGATCATATCAAACACCCGCAAGCCGCAAGCGGTCTGCTAAACGTAACGGCCATCCGGGTATTGAGCGATCAGAAGATCGACGAGCAAGCCCGCTCACACTCCTGTGAATCCAACCAGTAACACTAACCGTACAGTCCGGTCTGATCGTCTGATATGTCGCATATCTCGCCTAGGGGTGGTAAACGTCAGACCCCAATAGCTCGATAAGTCGTGTCGATATGAGGTCTATAACAATTCGAGAAACTACTGGTAACACTTACCAGTAAATCTCAGCAACCCTGGCCAGGGATTTCCGGTTATAGCCAATCGAACACAGCGCAACATCAACTCCCTATACCGGGAGAGACGAATCCCCTCCTATCGCTCATTGCCTCTATGTGATTCGGGACTGTACCCAAAAACCACCGTTTTGCACGCCCTCTTGGATGTGGTAAGGTGGAAATCAAAGCACAGTGGGAACCACACAAGACTCTATGACGATCTCGGGTCAACAGACTACTCTGTACCAGTGTCACCAGAGAACTGCCATCTGACGTAAGGTATAATACCATCTAGGAGTTCTCGGCGAGTCCGTCCAGTGTACCCAGTCTCTACTGAGCACCCGTATATCATCTCTGATGTCAAACACCAATGGATATGGGATCATCCATCGCCCATCTGTATGGGTCGAGAAGGTATACGCTAGTCTACTCTGGTATATCGATGCCCTGTCTCGATACACCCATGACTAGGGACCTTGAAGGATGTACTTATGGACTACCATGTCCCCACTAGTATGATCCGCATCATAGTCCAGGTAGTCAAGTACACATCCTAAGGGCTTTACCAACATGTAATAGAGAGACAATCTGTGTACACGTTAAGGTAAAGAGCAACCAGATAGCATACTATCATGTCGAGCAAGAAAGTCCTCCCTATATATGTCCCAGCATCCACTACAATATACATCCTATGTATAGCAATGGCCTCTAGGGCATACATATAACTAACAATCTCCCACTTGCACTAGGGCCATCTGATAGCAGTGGTTGTAGTATCTCATACTCAACCATCCCATAATAGTCTCCCTCTGGGAATAGGCCTTTGTTAGTGGACCCGCCGTGTTGTCCTCTGAGTCTACTCTCCTAACCTCGATCCCTTAGAGATCAACCATCTCCTTGATCAGGTAATACTGCCTTAGAATATGTCTGGATCACTGATGGGACCGGGGTTCCCGGGCCAAAGCCACACTTCCATTGTCACACAATGGTAGGAACCTAGTTCATCTCATGAACCAATATTCACCCAAACAGCCTCTTTGGTAGCATCTTAAGTAGCGATGTATCCTGCCTTTATCGTCTAGTATGCCACGGTATCTAGCTTGGAACACTTCCAACATACCGTCCCTTTACTGAGGGTAAAGACAATGCCTGTGACTGACATTCAGTCGTCTTTATCACCCTGGAACACTTCCAGTGATTTTCCCCAGGATCAACTGATACCATCTCACTACAACTAGTGAGTATCCTAACATCCATTTAGATCTATCTCATAGATCCAAAACCCAGGATTTAGTAGGTATCATTATGATCCTATATAGAGAATCATTGTGATATGCGGAGATTGATCGAGCGTAGCATAGGAAACTCCTTCCCTATCAAGAGTATGTCATCCACGTACTCTACGAGGATCGCCACCATACTCCCTACTACCTTTTTGTATATACAAGGTTCATCTACCATTTTGATGATGTCAAACTCTTTGACTATCTCATCAAAACAGATGTTCCAACTCCGCGATGCCTGCTTTATTCTATAAAGCATCTTGCACACGTTTCCGCTGCTCCCACTGTTTACGAGGCCCTCTGGCTGTGTACTTATAGACGCACTTTTCTAAAACATTATTTAGAAAAGGAGTCATGGCACCCAACCACCAGATATCGTAGTCATGGTATGTAGCCGTGGCAAGTAGGATCTGGATGGACTTAAGTATAGCCACTGGAAAAAGGTTTCATCATTATCCACGCCTGGTCGATGACGAAAACCTTTAACAAGTCTAGCTTTGAAAGTCTCAACTTTTCCATCTACATCAAGTAATCTTCTCAAGATTTACTTGCTCCTGATGGGGATTTAACCCTTCAGATATAGCAACCAAAGTCCATACTTTGTTGGTGTACATGGATTCCATCTCAGATCACTAAGCATCCAGCCATTCTTACAGAGTCTTACTCCTGATGGCCAGCTCGAAACTAGTTGGGTCATCATCTCATGATGTAATCCTCGCTTCCACTGTCATAGAGAAACAGAAGTATCTCTCAGGTGGGTGAGAAACCCTATTAGATCGGCGGAGAGGCTGAGGTTCGTTGGTTACTATTGAATCCTTCGGTTCTACCAAATCATTTGCTGTAGTTTGTATAGCTGAAACACTTCCAGTTCTACATAACTGACCTTGCCTCGAGCTTGTCCGGATTTTGCTTTTAGACATAGGCCGGACAATCCTAAATCTTAACTAGCTTAAGACATGGGCTCTTCCCTTTCCATATCACATATGAAATGGTAGGCAACTGATTTGATTGGAACCTTATTCAATAGGTATGCAGCTTCTCAAGCGCATCACTCCCAAAAGAAAATAGGTAACTCAGTAGTACTCATCATAGAGCACACCTTATCATATAGGGTGTGATTGCTCCGCCCCGATATACCATCGTGCTATGGTGTATACGGAGGAGTAATGCTGAGAGAGAATCTCATTCTCCTTTAGAATAATCCAGGATTTCCGTGCTCAAGTATTCTCCTCCCTGATCACATCAAAGGACATAATACTTATGCCCGTATTTTGGTTCTCTACTTCTAACTTATATTTCGTGATTATCTCAAAAGGTTCGGACTTGTGTTTCAACAGGAACATAGGTCTGAATCTCGAAAGATCATCAGAGAATGTAATGAAGTAAAAAGAACCGGTCCTGGCATGTATAGACAGGAGACCTTACATACATCATCATGTATCAGTCCCAAGAGTTTACTAACTCTTTCTCTGCTTCCATTTAACAGAGCTATGGTCATTTTATCTTTGTGACATGACTGGCAAGTTTCATAAGATGTAAATTCAAACTGATTTAAATATGCATCTTTATGTAACTTAGCTAGTCGGGTCGCATTGATATGACCTAGTCTACAATACCTCAAGAAGAATCCGTTCATTTCTGAACTCTTCCTCTTGTGTGTGTTCTGTATTCTAAGAACCGTAGTTTGATTTAGAACATCAATACTTTTAGATAACGTGCTTGAACCGATCAACTTTTGATATAGGAAATGTTCAAAACATTATCCAACAATACAAAATTTTATCATTTCTTTACTAATAAAGAGACTGATATGATTTTGTATATCAGGTTCGGTATCTAATAACATTCATTTAGAATCAATGTATTGGTAATACAGGGTGACAGTGACCAACAGACTTGGCTGCAACACTTGCCCCGTTTTCTGTCTCATGAAACTTATCACCCGTTCTCAGTTCTCTACCTTTCTGTAGCCCTATGTAACAGATTACATATCTGGGATCCTGATCTGGTATCACATACCCAGGACGTAGAGGATACTGAGAAACAGTTCTGTATAATGAACACACCCGAAGATGATGCATCATATGCACTTTCTTCGTTTGGGCGGCACGGAAAATCTGGTATTCCCCAATTTCCTGCTCTGTCTTATAACAATTACAAGTTGGAGCGGGACCAACGTTCCCCAGCTCAGTATAATAAGTGGGTTCGGTCAATAATCCGTATTATTATCTTGATTAAGGCGTGACATGGTCGCTACCAGGAGAGAGAGAGAAGAAAACACTCTGTGTGCGCTCTTGCAAGATCAGATTGGTTATTATTTTATCTAATCAGGATGGCTCCCACTGTTTTTTATCAAATCTTCCTTCAAGCCCTAAAAGGAAAGACTAGCCGGGATTAATTACACACTACAAGTTCGCCAATCTTTCAGCCAGGCCAGTGTCGGTACTTTGAGGGAGGTTCCCCGTGCTTTCGCACGGACCTAATTAATGTAAACCTCGTTTTCCCAGAGGCGTAATCCCGTTGACACCTTTCTTGACACCTACTTGATCGGCAAATTGTAATGTGCAAAACTCTCCCAGGAGTAACAATTACTCGCAGCGGGTATCGGGATCCAACTATCTCATAGAAGGTATGCAATCTCATTGCAAATTTCAACACTTGAAATTCCCGATAATATTTTGCCCCTAGCGTGCTATGACCTTGACGCATGCCAAACAACCCATAGTCCGCTAGTCAAGTTCAACCCGTACATTTCTTGATTGAATTAAACCCACCCGCACGACCCTTGACGCATGCCAAACAACGCCGTACGAATACCCTAATCCAATCGCATCGTATGCTAGCAGATAAGCACTAGTTAGCTACCGTACACTACGCCTTGACGCATGCCAAACAACAGCAGCACGAATACTAACTAGTACTTATCTGAAATGACGGAGGGCTACGACAGGTTTTTCTGAAAACCTATTGCGTAATGAACTTGATATCGTTGTAGAATCAAATGATTTTAAAATGGAGTGTTTTTGAGGCTTTTCTAGTTTTGCTAAAGGAGTCACTCCCGGTGAAGGGATCGTCGGTCCTTTCCTCGTCGAATGAGGTGCGGGATATATCATATATATCACCGTGCAAAGCAAAAACTCTTAAAAGCAATCAAAAGACAAACCGAGTGTGTAGCATCTGCCAGTTATTGCTAAAGGAGTCACTCCCGGTGAAGGGATCTCGGTCCTTTCCCTATCGAATATGGTGCAGGATATATCATATATACCGCTGTGCAAAGCAAGAACTGTAGCTACCTGTTTTATTTTTGAAATTCGATTCTACAACATCTTTAGGTTTCTTTTTATTTCATTAATCATATTAATGAAGTCCTATCATTTAAGTACCTAAACATTACAGATAAATACGACGTACACTTATGCCATCCGCATTCGCCTCAATGTCCCCTCATGCACCGTTAGGTTAGGTAACTAACGGCAGAGCGGGGCAGGGCTAGCGCGGGTGTAAAACATAAGTAACATCTATATAATATATCATATATACTATATACAGTATCTATCAGAGAACATCACATGATCACATCACAGATATCGCAGCAGAAGAAACATATGAAATATTGGATATACTAGGACGTCCGTGTTTTCAATACGAGCCAGTATAAAACACGGATTCCACGGTCGCGATGAATAGCCAAACCCACACCCCTAGACCCCTACGAGAGCGGCAAGCAACCCTACCAATTCTAGAGTTAGGAGACCCGGACTCGACTCCTCGAGTTGGTCTCCCACTGGACTCCAGAACCCGGTTACTTGTGCTCTCCTCCTTGGGTCTATCCTAGTGCGGAAAAGTAAATAATATACAAAAGGTGACATCTTCCGCAACCTGGAAGTGCCCCAATAAAAGAATATTACATACAAGTTTTTACATGAATGAAAATGAAAAACACTCATCTCACATAAAAACCCCCGGCTATTCAAACACGACGATCCAATATAACATATCCAGCAACACATAACATCACATGTCATCAACGTAAGTAAATATGCGCATCCCAATTGTCGTTGACATATAGCAACGAAACCGGCGATATCACATATTACACTTACGGTCACAGAAAAGGAAGTGTAAAACTACAACAGTTGGAATCCGCAAACTCTTTAGACATCGCATGCCTAGCCAAATGAATTCCTTAGACATCGCATGCCTAACAATTATAAATCCCGCATTTTAGTCTCATCATTGAAAACACTTTTCAATATCAAGTCGGGCAATTCAACAAGATTCCCGATATCCTGATCGAATGCTCGTCGCAAACTTTAGTAGGCGGCCGCACCCCCGACGCCGTCGACGAAGTGCACCAAGGAGGAACACCGCTGCCGCGAGCACCCGAACGGATGCCTTCGGCGACGGGGTTCTCCTACAGTCACTTGGTCGGGGCTATGGGGTGAGGCTGTCTATTAAGTTTACCCGGCGAGTATCCGCGTACACTACGTGATTGCGACGGACTTTTGATCACATCAAAATTCCGTGGCAACCGATCAAGTGAGACTAAAGTGCTTGATTTATAACATTCATTCAGTTATCTCATAACTACTTGTGAATTCCAATTATTGTATCCCATTCCAGATAAATAGAAAATGTTAAACTTTCCGATCGAACATTCAAACACCCAAGTTTTCCGAAACAGATCAACACATGAAATAAGTTTAAAAACATCCAGTTCATGCCTCAGTACCAACGGTCCAGCCGTAGAAGGGTCAAGCCAACGCCTCACATGTGGCACGCCGTACCGTCCCAAACCCTAAGGTTCAAAGGGCAGTTCAAGACGGTCACATAATCGAGTTAAGGTTTGTTGTCTTTTAGAGGGACCATCGCTTTACTTGCACTACTTAGAACGTTATTAAACTACGGAAAAATCCAACACTTGGAAATTTCCCGGCAGGAGAAAAAGTGGGTATTTATATCCAGTCGAACTTTTTAACAGTTTCTAAAATATCCGGAAAAACATAAACGAAGTTAAATTATCCGATCAAATTAACGAATCCCCAATAAAACCCTAGAAAACTCAACACTTGAGTGGAATTAAAAAATTCACATAAAAAATTGCCAAGAAAGGACCTAAGAATAAATATATGAAATTTGAGGGACTAAGTCCAAATTTGGGCCGCGGAAGGGCCGCCAAACCCCTGGTTTGGCCGCGGTTCCGCGGTAGAATTATGGAATTAGGAGCCCAAACTTCACAGTAATTCTTAGTTTTTCCTGATTATTTTTCTGCATATTTTTAATTCACAAAATTCAACAGTTTTGAAAAATGTACAGAGAGCGATTTTGCAATGGGGTTTCGGTTCGATCGGATTTCTAACTCTGTCTACGCATCACCTAAGGCTCTAGCTAGGCTCTGATACCACTGTAGGGTTCCTAGGCACTCTCAAGAGGTCTCACAAGGCATCAACCATGCCAATTTCAAAAATTACGGTGCCGAGAAACCCTAATACGGATCGTTGGCTAGAAGTTTAGGCGAAAAAGAAACTAGTTAACAACTTAACTATGAGTTTACGAAAATACAACCTTTGTAGATCCGTTTCTCCACCTCCATAGCTCCGTGATGAAGTCCTCTCCGCTTTCCAAATCGGATCTTGGGCTCTAGCGTCGGCTTCATCGGAGAAAAAGCGGGCTAGGTCATCGACGACGATGCCGAAGATGATCTACGTCGAGGCATCGCTAGATCAAGCTCCAACTTCACCAAGTCAAGAAAACTTGTGAAGGAAACACCCTATACTACTTGGCAAGAGGTAGAGGATGAAGAAATAGGAGGTGGGTTCACTTTAGAATTGGTTTTCTCACTCATTTCATCAAAACACCATTGATGGAATCAAGTTTTTCTTCTTGAAGAAGAAGAAGAAGAAGATGAAGAATATGATAAGTTATTTTGTAAAAAGAAAATAATTAGAATACTTATCATATCTCAACCATGGTCAAGTGTAGAGAATAAATCATGGTTAGTGGGAATGGTTAGGGTTAAGCATGGAGACAAAATGGTCACATAGTCAAAGCTTCATGAAGCTTCAATATACAACAAAGTTAGCCACCATTTTCTCTTTATGCTTGTCATTTTCCAAAAAATCAATAGATAAATAAATAAGTGAATAAAACAAAACCCTAACCATTATCATGTAACCATGGTTTGATCTTTACACAAAAACCCTAGCAAACATGTATCATCAAACATGATACAATCAAGTGCACAAAAGTATATCACATATACAATGTGCACATCCGAGTGAGAATATCCATTTAAAGTGAACCGATACTAGTTAATGCAAAGTAATATATCAAATATATAATTATACATTAAATCATTAAATCAACACTTGATTTAACGATCCGGTCATATCGCATATAACCGACTAGTATCCAATGCATCGGTTTATCGAATCAATCTTCGATTCGATAACTAGGTTATATCGCATACAACCAATCGATACATTCATCGCGAGAATAGAATACGGTATCACATACACGCATTATTCTCGGTCCCGCACATATCTCATATGCGCTCCTATTTCGTTTCGCTTGAGCCAGGAAACCTCTGTGTAGGACTCTAAAGACTCGTCAATATGCCGGCAGCAGATGGTGATCATATTAAACACCCGCAAGCCGCAAGCGGTCTGCTAAACGTAACGGCCACCCGGGTATTGAGCGATCAGAAGATCGACGAGCAAGCCCGCTCACACTCCTGTGAATCCAACCAGTAACACTTACCGTGCAGTCCGGTCTGATCGTCTGATATGTCGCATATCTCGCCTAGGGGTGGTAAACGTCAGACCCCAATAGCTCGATAAGTCGTGTCGATATGAGGTCTATAACAATTCGAGAAACTACTGGTAACACTTACCAGTAAATCTCAGCAACCCTGGCCAGGGATTTCCGGTTATAGCCAATCGAACACAGCGCAACATCAACTCCCTATACCGGGAGAGACGAATCCCCTCCTATCGCTCATTGCCTCCATGTGATTCGGGACTGTACCCAAAAACCACCGTTTTGCATGCCCTCTTGGACGTGGTAAGGTGGAAATCAAAGCACAGTGGGAACCACACAAGACTCTATGACGATCTCGGGTCAACAGACTACTCTGTACCAGTGTCACCAGAGAATTGCCATCTGACGTAAGGTATAATACCATCTGGGAGTTCTCGGCGAGTCCGTCCAGTGTACCCAGTCTCTACTGAGCACCCGTATATCATCTCTGATGTCAAACACCAATGGATATGGGATCATCCATCGCCCATCTGTATGGGTCGAGAAGGTATACGCTAGTCTACTCTGGTATATCGATGCCCTGTCTCGATACACCCATAACTAGGGACCTTGAAGGATGTACTTATGGACTACCATGTCTCCACTAGTATGATCCGCATCATAGTCCAGGTAGTCAAGTACACATCCTAAGGGCTTTACCAACATGTAATAGAGAGACAATCTGTGTACACGTTAAGGTAAATAGCAACCAGATAGCATACTATCATGTCGAGCAAGAAAGTTCTCCCTATATATGTCCCAGCATCCACTACAATATACATCATATGTATAGCAATGGCCTCTAGGGCATACATATAACTAACAACACCTCTTGTTATTCTTGTGTATTTTACATATATTGGTTAATTTACGCTTAACGTATTTATTCTTAGTAAATACGCCGCGTCCCTGCTACGTCACCGATTCCGTACACTGGGAAGCAGGGCGTGATAAATAGTGACAAACTTTAGTTATCAAAACCTCCCTGTCACCGTCTTTGAGGAAATTGAAGTACCTTTCGGGTGGCTGAGATTACCCACTAAAACTGCGGAATGACTAATGGATTGTTGGGTCCAATTGAATTCTTAGGTTCTACTAAATTTTCAGTAACCGTTTATGCTTCTGGAATCAAATCCAGTTATACCATATTTCCACTTGTTTCTTTTGAAAAAAGATTCCTTTTATAAAAAGCCGGCGAGTCAAGAACAAAATAATCTTTGATCTTGCAAATGGTAGAATATTAAACCCTTGGTAAAAAGCCTGGAATAACCCACAAACTGCCATTACAGAAATGTGCATTGAGTTTGTCCAGATTCATCTTTTAAGCAGAAACCGGATAACTCCATATCTTATCATCCTCAAGATATGCAACCATTCTATGTCCACATAGAATCTAAGGCACTAATTTAGATGGAACCATATTCAATTGTTATACAACTGTCTTCAGTGCATATCACCTAAATGGAAGAAGCCCATTCAGCATTACTCATCAAGGAGCGCACCCACAGATGAGTAACCCGAGAGAGAAGTAAGTTTTCAAATATTACTATGATGGAATACCTAGCATAAGTATCTATATCTTCGATCACCTCGAAAAATCCTGATACCTCCAACGCATGGTTCTCTACTTTATTCTTATATCTATAACTTCTCAAAATTTGAATCTTGTATTTCAATGAAATATGTGTCTAAAACCAGAGAAGTCATAAGTAAACAGAATATAGTACGAATACCAACCCCTTATTCTAATGGATATTGGACAACATACAGTATCATGTATAGTCCCTAGAGTATACTAACTCAAATTCCGTTTGTTGTAAGTTGAAAGCTGTATTTTGGTTAAGAATATCTACACCGTTATTCAATACACCTTATCTTATCCTCAACCGATAAAGATAAATTTTTAGAACACTATTTTCAAAATTTATATCTTACTTTATAAAATAAAGATACGGATATTCAATTTTAAAATTGGTGTATAAGAACGTTTATTCAAAACAAATATTTGCCGTAAGGCAAAACCCAGATGATTTTCTCAAATATCATCAATTACAAAGAATTCTGAAATTGAGGATCTAATCATCTAATTCCTAATATTCTACTCCCACTATGCATCTGTAACGCCATACGGATATGAGAATCAAGTCTGGTAAATATATACTCTAGAGTCAGATCTAATCGGGAAAGCAGTTTTCAATTAATACCGCACAGGAAAACTGAAACATGAAAATTTTTCGAGAGGTGGGCCGGGTATTCCTAGTAATGTCTTTTCCACTATCCAGATTCATGACAGTAGTTGCAAATTTCCTTACCCTCACTGCAATCCCTTTATTTCTTACCTTCTGTACACTACACTTAGGCCAATTGGTTTTCTTCTTTCCTTGCTATTCGACACCAGCCTAAGGTTTGGAAGAAGACTATCCAATAAGTGTAATAGGTGTACTCTCCTAATACTAGGAGCCCTTACAACCTGAGAGAAAGTAGAGATAAAAGACAACCGAATAATCCTATTCAATTTCTCCTGAACCCATGTCCATTCTCAAACAAAAACAAGTTTCTTCGAGTTCGTATGTAACTATATGAGATGTCCTTTCCAAACAATAGGGATCTCCATAGTGATACAGAGTGTTCTATAGAAGAGCAAAGGAAACGAAGAAATAACAAGAATATATGCGACTTTGTCGTGAATCACGACAATCCAAAACCGGATGGTAAAAAAGTCGATCAATTATGTGTTGAGTTATATTTTAAGATAGGTCATGGTCGCAAACTAGAGAGAGAAAAGAAACACTCAGCGTGCACTCTAATCCAGATTAGATTGGTTAATCACTTTATCTAATCTGGATGGCCCCTACCGTTTCCTTGGATTCTCCTTCAAACTTTAAAAGAAGAATTAGTCAGGATAACCCGAGGAGTAATACCAACTCATCAGTGGGAATCAAGACCCAATTATCTGTAAGTCGATGCCACGCACCCCACGTGTTCGCGGGGAGGCGGAGTTTGCAAAAAACGATTTTTAAATGCTTCGTAACATCGACTAAACTCTAGGATCGATACTAAATCCTAACTAACAAACTAACTCGGAGGTTTAACTACTATGTGAGAAAGTTATACCTCAAGTTACTTGTCCTTCTTCTCCTCGCTGTCCTTCTCATCGTCGTGAGCTCCTCGAAGTGAGAATGGATCGCGCCTCCTCGTCGGTTTCTCCAAATCGAAGAAGATCCACCCGAGAGTGTCTACCTTGAGCTTTCACCTCCAGGATGAGGTAACTAGATCACTTGGTGTGCTGAACTAAGTATCCTAGAGTGAGTAGAGAGTGATTAGGGATCTAGTTGTCTCACAAACCCTATGATTCTCAACTCATGAGACAATTAGGGTTTGAGAGGAGATGAAGAAAGCTTGAGGAGAAAGAGAAACTATTTGTGATAATGATAATGATAAAATGAAAATGGCTCATTTTTTTAGACTTTAAAGCAAATGAAAATATCTCACACAAATATCTCACAAATATCTCAAAATATCTAAGTCTTCATTTGCCACAAATAGTCTAAGAAAGTTAACAAGAAGCCATATTCATTTTTCACTAAAATACCATACATTTCTCCACCTCATAATCCCACATCATTAAGCATTTAACCTAAATTGCTAAAACATGTAATAAGGTGTTTCCATCAAGATGCAAACTTGAGTAATTACAAGAATGCCCTTCTAGTCCGTATATACATACCCGTATTCGTATTCCGTGAAACACGAATACAATGAGACAAAACTAATCCAATAATCAAATACTAGGATCCGGCTTAAACCAAAACCCACTAGTATTGTCCACCGGAATATCATATGCGCATAAGTACACGTATGTGATCGAACCCTGTCGTAAAATCCATACGATCTCTACATCGTTTCGCCCGAAGCAGGGAACCCTCTGTGTGGGACTCTAAAGACTCGACAGTACGCTGGCAGTGGGTTTAACCACAAGCACTTCAGCGGTACTAGCTGCATGTAACGACTATCCAGGTATCTGTTGATAAGAAGGTCGACGAGCAAACACATCTGAACTCCTACTGAGTCTGTCTGTAGCAATCTCCGTACAGTCCGGTCTGTTCGTCTAAGAGTATCGTATATCGGGCCTAGGGGGCGGTAAACGTCAGACCCTAATAGCGCAATATGTCGTGTCGGAGTGTAGCCCAAAACACCCTGAGAAACTACTGGAGTACCTACCATCAAATCTCGCTTGCTATGGACTGGGACTTTGTGTAATGGCTTTTCGAATCACAGCGCGACATCAACCTCCAACACCAGGAGAGATGAATCCTATCTAACTACCACTACCTCCAAGTGCTTCGGGACTGCACCCAGCTACTACCTGTTTGCATGACTCAATAGAGCCGTGGTAGGGTAGTAATTTAAGAACACTGGGAACACACTTGAGTCGAACTAGCAGTATCAAGTTAACGGACTATGCTGTACTCATGTCACCTAGGAACTGCTATCTAACGATAGGTATAGAACCAACAGCAGTACCCTACAAGTCCGTCCAGTGTAACTCATAACCCAATGAGCACCTGCATACTATCTCCAGTATGACGTACTGATGGCTGTGGGACAGACTATCTCCGCTGCTGGGAAGAGAAGCGTATACACTAGCCTACTCTGGAGTATCGATACCCTGTCTCAATAATCCTACAACTAGGAAGTTGTATAAGGATGTGCTTGTAGACTACCTAGCCCCACTAGTGTGACTGCCATCACAACGCTGGTAGTCAAGCAAAGATCCTAAGGGCTCTACCAATATGTATTAGCGATACGTTGAAAGAAACATACACATATATTAAGATAGATACAAATCAAGTAGTATACTACCATATTGAGAAAGACTGTCATAAATCCGTGTATATATCCCAATCTTTCAAAATGTAATATACAAACCGGTACTATACAATAATGGCCTCTAGGGCATATTACACTAACACTATCATCGCATGATAACTTGATGGAAGCCACTCAAGTCAGCACACTCTAGAAGGTACACGCATGCTTAGCAAGTTTCCCCTATATTTGAAACTCCAGATATGGTTTTTGCCCCAAACTACTTATGATCTTGACTAGGTCAACAAATCATAAGTCGCAAATCAAGTTCAACCCGTCATTATCCTGGATTGATAGACCCACTCGTACGAGCCCTTGACTAGGTCAAAATGACCGTACGACTGTCCTAATCAACTGCATCACCATGCAGCAGAAAAGTACTACAGAGCTACCGAACACTACGCTTGGACTAGGTCAACATACACAGCTGTTTACCGTCGAAGACCGGACTGAAACGCGGAGGACGACTAGCTCGAATTTGGAGGCAGATGCTATTTGGACATATCCATGCACCTCTCCGAAAATACCAAGTTGATTTATGGCACCGTATATCGAAGGTTTGGATATATGCGACCCTTATAGTAGACTTTATCAGATTCTTTCTCGTTTATGAGGAGTTTTTGATTGTGGGGACGCTCTTCCCTACAAGCGCAAACCCCTGCAGTTAATTACGTTATCGCGTTGTGACAACTTTCTCCTTCTCCAGTAGTTCACTTCGTATCGTGTGTTATTTTGTTTATTATGGTTGCCCGTGGATTGTATACGGAGACTAATTTATGTTGTCGCCCATAGGGCACGGATTAGTCCAAATCCGTATATTTTAAATTTGGGTTTGGGTTAAATATTTGCTTGACATGGTCCACATTGGTAGCTTGGTTAGCCAACGGGAATGGACTTAAGACATATATCTCATATAAATGAGGTCCATCCGTTCACGGGATATTTGGGTTTTGATCTAAAGATCGTTAGTCATATTTGAGACTAAGATCAACTTATGAACAAATGAGCATATGAGCTCAACTGATCATTATATCATATATGAATAGCCCATAGATAATATACGGTAGTCAGTATGGAGACAGTCCGCAGGGCAAAACATATTAGTTTAAGAACATCGTGGTCCATTATCGCTCGCCGTGTTTGGGGCGAATGTTAGTTTAAGGAAATCTCAGTCCAACATCCATCTTGAGCGCATCTGTATTTGTTACGTGGCGAAGTGAACTATGGTGGCATGGGATGCGCCTGTTCACCGCCGAAAACCGGGAAGACAAACGTCTTGCCTGAATTTGGGGGCAGATGCTATTTGGATTTATTTGTCCACCTCTCCGAAGATGCGAAGTTGATTTATGAAACCGTGTATCGAAGGTTTGGACAGATGCGGCCATTGTAGCATATTTCGTCAGATTCCTTCTCGTCGTGAGTGATTTTTTGATTGTGGGGACGCTCTTCCCTACAGGCGCAAGCCCCTGCAGTTAATTACGTTACCGCATCGCGGTAACCACTTTCTCCTGCTCCAGATGTTCACTTCGTGCCGTATGTGTTTGTTTTATTTTTGGTTGCCCGTGGATTGTATACGGAGACTAATTTGTGTTGTCGCACGTAGGGCGTGGATTAGTCCAAATCCGTATTTTCTTAGATTTGGGTTTGGTTTGATTTAAGGATCGTTAATCTCATTTGGGATTAAGATCAACTTAAATGTTTGTTGAGAATACGTTAGTCTAATTTTTTTGACTAAGATCTACTCAACATGATTTTGGGATCATTCAGACCCAACAAAAGAGCATTTGGGCTTTATTATTTTAGTTTAAGTACGTTACGGTCCGTAGCTAGTTTAAGGACATTGCGGTCCATAGGAATGTGCTCATGGGTTTGGGAGTGGACCAAAGAGCTGTTGGTTGTCGGAACCCTCCATCTCTCTAAATATTTTGAAGAATTACAACGACATGTATAAGAGGTGTAGAGGGATGTACTCTTGAACCGAACTCCAGATTGAAGGGAGAGATCATGGTGGAACGAACATCATTTTAGATGTCATGTGTCAGGAGATCATTAGTCATCTTTGGAACTAAGATCGATTTAGGGAGACCTGAGTATAGGAGGGCTCGGTTGATTGATGGTCAAAAGGTTTTTGGCCTCAGGAGACTTGGCTAATTTAGGCTAAGGTTCGCCCCCTCATAGTGTTAAACACTGATATTTGTTTGGCGCTCACGTGCTCCCACGTGAGGCTCTTGAAAATTGGACATTGCTTCTTTGGGTTTATTCCCTTCTTCTTTTATAAGTGCTAAGCACTTTTGGGGGTCACGTGGGAGCACGTGAGGCGCCCCAAAATCGGAACTGTCTTTGATTTATTCCCCTTTTCCTTTTATAAGTGTTGAGCACTATTAGGGGGGTCACGTGACTCGATCTCAGTCATTCTTTTTTGTTTCTCAGAGATGCTCACGTGAGAACACGTGATCTGTCGTGATAGCGTTGAACGCTAATCATTTCTTTTATGTGCATGGAAATTTTGATCTGAGTTTTGAGCATTTCAGGTCCCTTATTTTGATAAGAATTAAATTCTTTTATAGGGTTAGACCCTAGTTTTATCAGAGGAATTAAATTCCTATATCTTTGGAAGAATTAAATTCTTCAAACTTAGTTCTTTCCCCTAAGTTTTGAGTCTGTATGACAGAATCTTTCCGGTGAGAATTAAATTCTCAACTTATAGGGAGATCTGCTTCTGCAGACCTCAACCAGAGAAAGAACTAAGTTTTTTTAGAAGAGTTAAACTCTTGAAATGGCGAAGAAGAGATAAAATGATTTCTATGTCTTTCTTCTTACCTAGGGTTTCTATTTCTAAAAGAGAGCTCTTCTTCTTTTTTTTTTTGTTTCTCAAATCTTATGGGGGGTCTCTTCCATTTAAGACTTGAAGTCTTGGGTCCTTTATATAGTAGAGGTAAATTTGTTGATTTAGTTAAGAAAATATCTCATTGAGAGATTTTTTTTATTGATTTGGGGATTTTATCCACCTTTGGATCTTTGATCCAAGGACTTCTGTTTTACAGAAAATATTTTTCTTATTTTTAACAAGATTGGGGAAATATTTTCCCATACAGAGCTTATTCTGTAGCTTGGTGATTTTTATCCACCATCGTATTTTTAATACAACGGTGCTCTGTTTTACATAGAGCAATCTTTCTTGTTTAGAAAGATTCAAGGAAATATTTTCCAAATAGGGTTTTGATCCCTCTACTTAGAATTTAATTCTATCGGCTCAGAAGGCATTTGAGACCACTCACGTGTAGCACGTGACCCCACAGAGTTAAACTCATTTGCGTATGTGCAACAGTCAAAAGAGGGCATCACGTGTTGACACGTGAGCCTTTCTGGCATGTCATTTATTTTAATATGGCATCTATATACTTTCTATATAAACGTCATGTGCTTACACGTGAGGCTCTATTTCAGCCTATCAATTGTTTAAACCCAGCGCCTATAATCTTTATATAGGCGCTCACGTGTGGGCACGTGATGTTTTATTAATGGAAATTTTCCCATCACTTTTTCTCTCTTTCTTCTTCTTTTCTTTTATAACTGAACAAATTCCCCCACAGCATTGTCTCACGCGGCTTGCACGTGAGTGCAATGCTGTCACCTTTTCCACCTTTCGTAAACTGCTGGGATCGGTTCACCTTCTTACTCTGATTCCTATGGGTCAACTATCTTGTTCCCCATGCCCCTTTTTCCGGCCTTGGAAATAGTTCCACCATGCACAAAATTTTCCGTGTCTAGAATTGAACGCTTCTCTTTATAACCTGAAGCTACGTCTTCTTCTTTCTTCATAGAGAGAGACCCATTCAGACCTTAGGGTGATCATTTTCTAGAAACAAACCAAGAATTATGGCTTGCAACCATCCCCATGCTCATCGGCAACCCTGGGAGGTGCCTATCGAGGAGATTAATCCTCGATTTGCCGCGCGGTTAGCGGATCCTCTTCTTACTAATGACCAATGTGACGCGGTATTGTACGAGCTCCTAGCTCGTAGGGGCTCTCCTCTTCGTATGGGTTCCATTTGGCTCCGGATGATTTTCTTGTCCGTGCTTGCTGATATCCCTCCTCATCCGGCGCAGATGACTCCGGTGATTCTCGATGCGGTGGAGGACAAGAGTGAATGTTTCCACGAGGCCCACTTGATTACTCAGCCTCTGAAGGATCGTTCGGTTCATTTATTGAGTCAGATACGAGCTCGGTGGGCCATCATGTCTGCCTTCACCGATGAGCATGGCACTAATCGATGGGGAGCAACTCCTCGCGACGACCGCCGCTTTGACATGGTAGAGAGGGCAGAGAGAGAATTGGAAAACTTTATTTATTGTTTTGTTAACCCTTGTATTTCTAATCCCACATTTGGTGATCTCTTCCTTGTAGAGTAGTATATTTGTTTCAATGTATTTTTCTTATTATTACCCGTTGAATGTTTTCTGTTCATCATATATTTGTACGTGTATCTCTCCCCTGTACATGAGCTTTATACTTTAACCTTAGGATTTTTTTAATGTGCGAGCGCCATTGTAGTGTCATACATAAATCAACATGTTTTGGACACCATTTCCATTTAAGCAGGCACGCAGTCGTGAATGCATGCTTAGTGGGGCGCGAACCAAAGACTCTCCTTACTGCCTTGCACAGTACATGGTTGGTGCTCGTGGGTTGCGCCTTTCTGTCTTGACTGGACGTGAAGTAGTTTATATATTCATTTCGGAGTTTGTTTAGTTTACCTCCCTTGGGCTTATAGGCAAACCTGTCCTAACGTCATAGTTAACCCTTGTTCTTTACGACAGAGGTCCGTTAGGGTGTGTGGTACTAAGGCATTCCCGATATGCAGTTTTCCCATCGTGTCTCTGCTCGTTTCGGGGCTAGACAAGGCATCCTCAAATAATCTTCTAGGTCATATTACCGTCGGGAGAGCACATCCTCCCTAGAAATCGTAAGGATTTCCAAGCGTTCATCGCCTTCTTGAGTCGCCAGGATCTCGCTCGGATATATTTTTTCCTTACGAATCTTGAGGACTCATAAGTAGCTTCTTTATTTCAGTGGGATGTAACTTTGGAAAATGTGGATCGTAGATAGTCCATCTTGATTTCCTTGTAGGGCAGCGATGGCTTAGGAAACAGGTTCAGGTTTGCCGCCTAAGACTTTTCAACTTTATGAGCCGTGAGGGTCTCATAAAGGGTTTTCTCCCTACGAGTCGAGAGGATCCCGTAGGTGTATTTTCTCCTTAGGAGTCGTGAGGACTCCTAAGTGCGTTTTCTCTTGAGAGTCGTAAGGATTTCATAAGAGAATTTTCCCCCTTTACAAGTCGAGAGGACTCGTAAGTGGTTTTTTCCCTCCTTGTCGATATTCGACTTTGGAGAGTGTGGCCCGTGGATAGTCCATCTTGATTTCCTTGTAGGGCAGCGATGGCTTAGGAAACAGGTTCAGGTCTGCCGCCTAAGACTTTTTAACTTTATGAGCCGTGAGGGTCTCATAAAGGGTTTTTTCCCTACGAGTCGAGAGGATCCCGTAGGTGTATTTTCTCCTTAGGAGTCGTGAGGACTCCTGAGTGCATTTTCTCTTGAGAGTCGTAAGGATCTCACAAGAGAATTTTCTCCCTTTACAAGTCGAGAGGACTCGTAAGAGGTTGTTTCCCTCCTTGTCGATATTCGACTTTGGAAAGTGTGGCCCGTGAATAGTATGCAATAGTCCATCTTGGACCGACTTGAAGGGCCCCAGTGCTTAGGAAATAGGTCCTTATCCTCGTTGCCTAAGGATTTTCCCTACGAGTCGAGAAGTTCTCGCAAGAACATTATTTTCCCCACGAGTCGAGATGAATCGAGAAGTTCTCGCAAGGATGCTTAACATCACAGTTAACTCCTGCTAATAGAATTCCGTTAGGGTCTGTGGTACTAGGGTTTTTTACCCGTCGTACCGTCGCGTTGGCCGGTGTATTCATCGATATGCAATCTTGTAGTTCCAGTAGCCCCGCGACTGTCGTGTCTCTGATCCCTTCAAGGGCTGGACAAGACGTCTTCAAGTAATCTTCCAGGTGATATTACCGTCGAAAGAGCAAGCGTTAGGGATATTCCATGTCGCTTTTTACTTGAGTTAAGGCTCAGTTTGGGAGTCCCGATGAGTCATGACCACTCCATGCTGGAGTGGGATGATCTCCGATAGTCTTTCAGGTCTCATTTAAGTTGCCATCAAGACCGTGAAGCTAGGGATCTTCCTTTGCTTTGTTTGTTGACATTGTGTCTGCAATATTGCGACGAATGTCGAGGTTGTCTCTGGGTTGTCTGTGAACCGTCGAGATTTGGAACTAGGGGACTTTGCCATGGCTCCGTTTGTTGATGTCGCGTCTGTATCCTGCTGGAGGGAGGAAGAACGCTATTGTTGATCTCTAGGCTGTGGATGCTGCCATCGAGACTTGGAACTAGGGACTTTGCCATAGTTCCGAGGTAGTCTCTAGGTTGTCTGTGAACCGTCGAGATTTAGAACTAGGGGACTTTGCGGTGGCTCCGAGGTAGTCTCTAGGCTGTCTGTGAACCGTCGAGATTTGGAACTAGGGGATTTTGCCATGGCTCCATTTTGCTGACGTCATAGCTGCTTCTGTTTGGAACGAGAAGGAACGCCGTTGTTGATTTCTAGGCTGTGGATGTAGCCATTGAGATCTAGCTTCTTTTTGACGAAGCCCGGTGGGGTAATATGATTCCCTTTCCGTTTGTGCCCATGGATTGTATATAGGGGTCAATATGATCTCACTTGCAGGGCAAAAGTTTCATTTCATCATTTCTTTTATTTCTTTCCGTGATTCCCTATCATTTCATCTTTTTATATCGCGAAAGTCGCGATTGCCCAATTATTTCGTCTTTTTATCGCGGTGTCCAATCATTTCGACTATTTTTCTTTTTACCAACTGCTTTTTATTGCGAGTTGCCCAAACATTTCGACTATTTTTATATGCATATATTCTGCTCGCTGATTTTTATTGCGAGTTGCCCCATTATTTCGGCTATTTCATATGCATTTTTTTATTGCGAGTATGGGACTCGAGATCTGATACCAATCTTAGTATCAGCATCGTTGCGACTGGAACATTGCCAGGAGCGAATCATCATTTGCCGTGAAAGGACTTCGAATTTGATACCGATTTAGGCATCAGCATCGCTACAACTGGGATATTGCCATGAGTGAATTATCATTTTCCTTTTTCGATTTGAACAAAGGTGGCTTAACAAACAAGGTTAGGATCTTGTTGCCTAAGGCTTTTTAACTTTACGAGCCGTAAGGGTCTCATAAAGGTATCTCTCCCTATGAGTCATGAGGATTTCGTAGGTGTATTTTCTTCTTAGGAATCATGGGGATCCCTAAGTGCGTGTTCTCTTATAAGTCGTAAGGATCTCATAAGAGTATTTTCTCCTTGCAGGTCGAGAGGACCTACAAGTGTTGTTCACTAAGTGGGAAATTTCGCACCATTGGTGGAACTAGGTGAGGGGACGTTTATTTGTGCCCATGAATTGTATACGAGGGTCAATATTGGACCGTTTGTAGGGCAACTTGGGGAGTGTGATGGCTTAAGAACAGGTTTAGGTCCCTGCATCTTAAGGCTTTTGAATCCTATGATCCGTGAGGGTATCATAAGGGGGAATTCTCCTTACGAGTCGTGAGGATCTCGTAAGTGTAATTTCTCCTCGGAATCGTGAGGATTCCTAAGCGTGTTGCTCTTTTTTGTGAGTCGAAAGGATCTCACGCGGGTGTTTTCTCCTCACAAGGTCGAGAGGACCTTGCAAGTGCGCATGATTTTTTTTACGAGACTGCGCCCTTTCGGGTTTTCACGAACTCGCCGGCATTCCTGCTGTTTTAACTCACGGAGCCCTTTTGGGTTTTCATCCGTGCTCATTTCGCTTGTGGACCTACCCTTTTTTTACCCTCCGTTTGCCAATGGCACTTGGGGGGCACTTCGCTACCGGGGCAGCTGTGCAGCCAACGGGGCTTGAGTTGCAATCCTCTCCGCTGGGAGTTATGAACCTGAATTTCACTGTCACCGTGTTTGAGGCGATGTATTTAGTTTAAAGACATCTCGGTCCATTGTTAGTTTAGGGACATCTCGGTCCATAGCTAGTTTAAGGACGTTACGATCCGTTTTTAGTTTAGGGACATTTCGGTCCGCAGCTAGTTTAAGGACGTTGCGGTCCGTTGTTAGTTTAGGGACATCTCGGTCCACAGCTAGTTTAAGGATGTTGCGGTCAGTCGGGATTTTGAGGCGAGATTTCGCCGGATACTACTTATAGAGTTTAGACTCAGGAAGACAGCGAGCGGACACGAGCGTCGTCATCCATCATTAACCTGAGCCGTGACTTGTCAAGCGTAGTATTTCTTAAGGAACCAGCCGTTTATTGGCCGGAAGGGTCTTTCGCCATGCATATCCATGCGCAAGTAGGCCTCACCTTGGTAGACCTTGTCTATGATATACAGACTTTCATAGTTTGGCTCGAATTTCTCCCGTTTGGCACGATTGGAGATCATAGGTCTTTTTACGACTAACACGAGTTCGCCTTGGCGGAATGTTCTCGTCCTAGTCAGTCTTTCTATGAGCGCGTCATCCTTGCTTTGTAAGCATCCAGGTTTTGCTGCACCATAAGACGAGTTTCATCGAGCTCATCAAGCCGAAGATGAGCATTTTCTTCATCCGTCAGCTCGTATCGAACTGCTACTCGTAGAGAGGGTAGTTCTATCTCCAAGGGGAGAACCGCTTCTGTTCCGAATACCAACGCGAATGGTGTTGTATTCGTGGCCGTCTTGAATGTGGTCCAATAAGCCCAGAGAGCTTCATGCAATCTCTCGTACCAATCCTTTCTGTTTCTGGACATCGTCTTCTTTATGATCTTCGTCAAGGTCTTGTTGAAAGCCTCAGCTAGACTGTTAGCTCTGGGGTTATAGACTGAAGAGTATCTCCAATCTATTTTATGCTGCTGTGCGAAGCAGCTGATCTTATGGCTTCTGTAGGTTGGCCCGTTATCCGAGATAATCCGTTGCGGAGTGCCGCACCGGTAGATGATATGTGCCCTGAAGAAATGGAGGATGTTCTCCGTCTTCACCTCTTTTAGCGGTATTTCTTCTGCCCACTTAGAGAAGTAATCGGTTGTTGCTAGTATGAACCGATGTCCCTTGGATGATGCTGGTTCGATGGGCCCGATTATATCGGTTCCCCACATTTCAAATGGCCAGCTAGCCAATGTTGGGTGTAGCGGATTCGGATGCTGGTGAATGAAGTCCCCATAAATTTGGCACGAGTGACACTGCTTCGCATATTCAAGGCAGTCCTGAATTATCGTGGGCCAATAGTAACCCATTCTTTTGATCTTCAGCTTCATCTTTGGCCCGACTTGATGGGAACCGCAAAGTCCGTCATGAGTTTCTTGGACAACTTTCCTTGCTTCTTCCGGTCCTTTGCATCTTAGCCACAAACTGTCAAACGATCTCTTATATAGAGTATCGTTGATGAAGGCGAAGGATAGAGCTCATTTCATGAGCTGATGTCTTGACGACGCATCTTCGGGCGTATGATAAGATTTGAAGTAGTCTATAAAGACTTCTCTCCAATCCTTCACCTTTTCTTCATCCTCTAATTGGAATGCCGCTTGTTCGGCCGCTTCCTTTTCTTCAGACGACCCCGGAGATATTTCTGCTGGCTTGAGAATTCGGCGACTTTGTACAATGATCCTTACGTCATCGAGGTTTTCGTCAGCCAGTTCTTTAGCGAGTTTGGCTAACGCATCCGCCTTGCTATTTTCCACTCATGGTATGCTTTCCAGGACGTAGGAGGCGATTTGAGATAGCAGTTGCTGCACTCTTTCGCTATATTTCACCAATTCTGGCTTACACGTCTGATAGTCGCCCTTTACTTGGCTAATGACCAGCTCGGTGTCTCCATATATGAGGAGGTTCTCGATTCCCATGTCAATGGCAATCTCGAGATCTGCTATCAAAGCTTCATATTCCGCTTCGTTGTTTGTTCTTAGCTCCGTTTAGGAAAGGGCAAAACACATTATCCCTCCTTGTGGAGTCACAAAGATAAGGCCTACCCCGACTTTGATTATGGGGGTGCTTTGCTTCCGCTTCTTCATAGACGATGCCCCATTGAAGTAGAGTTACCATTGGGTATCACTCCCTTCTTTCTCCCCGTCGATTTTGTCGAACGCATATTCATCTGACAATTCGCAATTTAAGGGAGAATCAGCTGGTATCGAATGCTCAACGAGAAAGTCGGCGATGACCTGGTCTTTTATTGCCTTGAGGGGTCGATATACTATCGAGAACTCCATCAAGAGGAGGGCCCATTTGGCAAGCCTTCCCGTTAGTATGGCTCTTGACATCAAATACTTGAAAAGATCCTCCTTTGATATGAGATGGGCCTCATATGCCAAGGCATAATGTCGAATCTTCGTTATCGCGAAGATCAGTGCTAGGCAATGTTTTTCAATAGGGGAATAGTTGTTTTCTGCCCCCAGAAGGACTCGACTCAAATAGTAGAGAGCTCTCTCCTTCTACTGGTCGTTCTCATGTGCCCATAGCGTACCTAAAGACCTTCAAGGGCTGTTGTATACAGAATGAGGGGCTTTCACTTGACTGGAGCGGTCAGTACCGGTGGGTTCTGCAGGTATTGCTTGATTTCGTCTAGCGCATTTTGGCATTTAAGATCCCAAATGAACGGGGTCCCCTTATTCATTAGATGGCTGTAGGGGCGGCATTTTCCGGAAAGGTTGGCTATGAACCGTCGCATATACGCGAGCTTTCCTTGGAGAGACCGCAGTTGTTTGAGAGTTCTTGGCATAGGCATTTCCATGATCACCTTAATCTTCAATGGGTCTATTTCGATGCCTCGGTGTCGAATGATGAATCCTAGGAATTTTCCTGAGGATACTCCAAACGCGCATTTCAGAGGGTTCATTTTCAGATTATATTTCCGAAGACGCTGAAACACTATCTTCAGATACTCCCAATGCTCCTCATATGATTTGCTTTTAACCACGAGGTCGTTGATATAACATTCGACAATCTTTTGTATGAGGTCATCGAAGATCTTTGTCATGGCCCTCTGGTAGGTGGCGCCAGCGTTCTTCAGAACAAAGGGCATCACTTTGTAGCAGAATATGCCCAGCGGAGTCCGGAAACCAGTGTGCTTTTGGTCTTCAGGATGCATCTTTATTTGATTATACCCCAAAGATCCATCCATGAAGGAGAAGACTTCATGGGTGGATGTGTTATCGATCATCAGCTCGGTGACAGGCGCTGGGAAGTAATCCTTTGGACAAGCTTTGTTGAGATACCGAAAATCTACGCAGATGCATACTGTCCCATTTTTCTTCATTACCGGAACGATATTGGGGATCCAGTCAGGGTATTGAATTTCTTGGATGAAGCCGGAGTCAATTAGCTTCTTGACTTCGGCATTGATACTCATTTCAAGCTCGAGCCGCATTTTTCTTGGTGCTTGTTTGACTAGCTTGACGTCCGGTGATATTGCAGTTTATGCACGGCAATTTTTAGGTCTAGTTCCGACATCTCGGAATAGTTCTACGCGAAGCAGTTTTTATACTGTATAAGCACATCTTTTAGTGTATCCATCTGCTCTTCAGACAATAGCTCGCTGACGAATGTTGGCCTTGGCTCGTTTGCCGTCCCCAAGTCGATTTTCCTCAGATTGTCTGCCGTGGTATGTATCCCGTCTTCCAACTTCTTTAGTGCTGGTGGAAATTCTGAGATCGCCTCATCTTTATCTTCATTTGCGAAGTATTGGGAGAGGTCATCCATATTCTCATGCTCTTTTTCCTTTGAGAACGTTATCATGTGGCAAGTACGAGTCCATTTCCAAGACCGATGTTGCTCTGGTTCCATTCTCGCCCTATAGATTCCTTTTGGCTCATGCTTTTGTGGCGGGGTTTAGCCTCCAACTGTCAGACAGAGCAAACTTGCCTTGCTGATACTGGTCTTCAACCCAGTTTTTGAAGGTGAAGCAATCTTCAAGAGGATGTTCTATTGCTCGATAATAGGAGCAATAAGCCGGGTGATGGACCTCGTCTATTTGTTCAGGGTGCTGAGACTCCGGGAGCACCATCATTTGATGTTTCATGACAAGGTCGAAGATTTTTCTTGTCTTGTCTTGAGGGAAAGAGTATTCCCGAACCATCTTCTTCATCAGCGATGAATTCCAGCGGACATTTTCTCGATCGCGCGGCTTTTTGGATCCGCTTCGCTGTTATTAAGCGTCATTCCCATTCTTCACCTTGCTATTGTTTCTACGTCGGGCTTTTTTCTTTCCATGAGAGCGCACTGCGGGCTGACGATGAAAGGCATCGTCATCCTCCGTAAACTGCTGAATGAGACGCTGCGTCCTGGCTTTCTCGTAAATGGCCATTTCGCGGCTGTGGTCATCCCGAACCTTTTGACCCGCTTCCCTTATTAGCTTGTTAATCTGCTCTTCGAATGACGGACTTGATATTCGTACGGCGGGATTTCACTCTGTTTCAATATTAGTGCTATCTGGAAAGACATTCTCTTTTCCACCGGAATCATTTATAACAAGGCAGCCATGGAATCTTTCCCGTTTCTTGGACCAAACGTATTCAAGGCCTGTCGTCTCCATACTCCCGTTGGGCATCTTTCGCCGAGTCCCGGGAACGTCCCAAATCTTGTTATAGAACTGGGTTTGTCGAGCAGTCTGTTTGAAGGGTACGCCTTGGTATCTCAATAGCCTTTTCAGTCCCTCTGCGTAGTATCTGAGCAGACGGATTGGATGAAACCTGTCGAGCGCAGGTTCGGCACCGTGCCAGACTTCTTTTGCCACTTTAGTCTCCGCGGATTGGTAGAAAAGGATCTCCTTTATACCTCTTTGCTTAGGAGGGACGTAGAAGGTCTGCAGCTCTTGCACGTTGTACGTATTAAGTGCATCAAGTTCTTTGTAATGCCGCTGCGGAACCATGGTAATTTGTAAAGTCTGGTCAGCTCCAGCAAAGGTCTGCATTAGCGGGCAGACTGAGAACACTGCGTTGATCTCGTCCTCAGAGTCACTGCCAATGACCAAAATAGGAGTAGATGGTCCTGGCCTGTTGCTTGGGGGTTGTCCCGAGTAGACCATCTCTTTATCCTCCTCGGTATCACTCCTAAATATCGGGGTAGTGGCGATGGCTTTTTGTTTATTCTCCGGTTTGCGACATCCTTCCATGTCTTCGAAGTCTGGTAAGAAGTACCTGGCGTCTTCATATTTGCGGACTTCATTTACGGAGAATGGGTTCAGCTCCCTTATAACTGTGTACTCGAGGCCGTCCTTGAAGTACTTCATACACTGATGTTGTGTAGAAGGGATGATATTGTACTCATGTAACCAAGGCCTACCGAGCAAAGCTTTGTAGCAAGTCTTGGCGTCAATAACATGGAACTTGATGTCAGTGACGAGCAGCCTGAAGCGTAATGTCAGTATTACAGACCCGAGCATTTGTGATGATTGGGAGTCAAAACCGGAGATGGTAATTTTATCCCGAGCCAATTGCTGCACATTCATGCAAATCTCCTTCAACACTCTTATATTAAGAAAGTATACGGAGGACCCGTTGTTGACCAGGATCTTCCCTATCTTGATATCGTGACAATACCCGGTTACATACAGCGGACGGTTGTGCTCACACGTTCCGAGAAGGAGGTCTTCATCGCTGAAGGTGATGTCACCCGTGTGGATTTTTTCTAGCTCGTCCTTCATCTTTTCTTTTGCAAAAAAAGCTTGAAACTGGTCGGGCTATTGTAACGCCTTGATCAGCGAATCTCGTGCCTCTTTAGATAGGAGAAGAGCATCCAAAATACTCAATTGTGAGGGTACCTTTCTCAGATGTGACAGTACATTGTAATCCACCTTGTTCTTTTTGGGCGGGTCCTTGGCTGTGAGCTCTTCGGCGACTCTATCATCGAGGGCAATCTCCTCAGAGACTTTTTCCTTCCCCTTGTCTTTCTTGCACGAACCTTTGTTTGAGGGTCCGAGATTCTTTTCAGGCAACGTACGGTTACTCAGCTGAATGTTCTCACAGTTCTTCGTCTCTTCTTCTTTTCCAGAGGTGGATTCCTTAAAGAGAGAGCCGAGGGCCATTTCTTCGTCCGAATCGCTCCCGAAGGTAAGAACTTGAGATTTCCCTTTTGTTGGGATGGCTTCAACCATATGACAGTTACCGGCCGTTCCTTTATACTCATCTGTCGTGCTTCTCTGCTCCCGACGGGCTTTGCGCTTTATTTTCTTGAAGTGTTTTCGGTGGGCAACGTATCCCTGCCACCACTTCTTGAAGGCATTGCACTCTTCAGTAGGGTGTATGACCCTCCAATGATATGAGCAGTATTTCGGATGTACATCCGCTTCGTCAAGGCACGTACTGCCGAGAGTATTTTCTTCGAAAGGTGGTAGCTTCATTCCTATTGACAGGGCTTTGGCGAACCGTTTCCCCGTCTTAAACTTGCTTTTGTCTGCCGCGAGCGTTCTTCGATCCAGTTGGAGTACTTTGTGACTCTTCCTCGCCGCGACTTCTTCATCCTGACGCCCACGCTTGGCCTTTTCGTATATGTCTGTTTCACGCTCTCGGTCAGCTTTGCTCTTTTGAAGGGCTTCGTCCAGCAATTTATCGATCAGGTCGTCTGACAGTTCCAGGGATTTTGACGTCGGTCCTGTCCCCAGTTCCTCTGCGTTGCTTTCCGATGCCGAGGGAGCTTCTTCATCTTTTAACGACAGGTGAGAGATCATGTAGCAACGCGCTACATAATCCTCAGGTTTTTCTGAAGAATCGTCTCCTTCATCAATGTCACTGTTTCCGTTCTCAAGAACATGCTTGAAGAATTATTCCAGTGTGACTAGGGTCCGTACCTTTAGTTGTATTCCTCCAGTGCGTTGATGTATTTTTGCAGACCCGTACGATTGCCGTCGAGCTGCACGGGCTTCTTGGCCTTCTTCTTTTTCTTTGAAGACTTCGGAGGCTTGGCCTGGAGGTTTTGCCCACCGTTACCAACTTTCAGCATTGGGCATGGTTTCAGCATCCCGTCAATAATCTTAGGCTCTAGCGGGCTTTTCCACCTAATCGCCGGACATGCTTGAAGATCCTTCAGCATTCTTTTAGTTTTAGCCGAAAGGACAACTTCCCACGGAGCTTCCTCTACAAATGAGCATGATGCCTCCGGTGTATCCACCTTTTTAGAAGCATGCTACTGTGGCGCGTTTACCTTCCAGTTTTCGGACAGCGCGAACATACCCTGTTGGTACTGGTCTTCAACCCAGGTTTTGAAGACGTAGCAATCTTTGATTGGATGGCCTACTATTCGGTGGTAGGGGCAATAATTGGGATTGTTGACATCGCCCGGTTGCAGTGGGCGTCTCGGATCCGGCAGAGTGATGATCCTGTTGCGCACTTCCAATTCGAATTGTCTCCTCGTTTTATCCCGGGGGAACGAGTAATGACGTCTATACTTTTCTTCGAGAGATCTTGGTTTGTTGTTTTGACGAGCTACCGGTTTCGTGTCACTCGGTTTTTGTTGAGCATTGGAGACGAAAGTCGCTTTCCCTTTGCCCTTTTCATTCCGAAGATCTGTCTTTGAAGAGGACGGCCTATGACCCATCTGGTCCATTTGGGCCAGCTTGTCAATCAAGGCCTGGAAGGTGGTCGGCTTGAAGAACATCATAAACTGGGATATAGTTGTCTGGGGATCAAGGGTTCCCACGAATATGCCCACGGCAGGTGCTTCTTCTATGCGTTGTTCGCATTTTGACCATAGGTTACGCTATCGAATTGCATATTGAACCTAGGTCTCTCCTGGCTTCACTCTGGCATTGATTAACGCCGTGATTGGGGTACGTTCGCTTGCGCTCGCGAAGCGCCATGTGAATAATAATTCCATCTCCGTGAATGTTTTGATACAATCATTTGGGAGCTCAGAGTACCATTCAAATGCTGTCTCCGCCAAGCTGCCGACGAACTAGCGAAGCAGCAGTTTGCCGTCGCCTCCAGTATTGACGCATAGAGCTCTGAATTGACCAACGTGCTGGTATGGATTGCCCGTCCCTTTATACACGTGGAACTTAGGGATCGTATATCTCGGAGGGTACTTAATTTGATCGTACCGGCCTGGATAAGGTCGCCCAGTTCTGACGACTTGACCAGCCGCTTCACTTGCCTGATGAGCTCGTATTTGTTAAGCTATGTAGTCATCAAGGGCAGCTTTGGAGATTGTCTCCTCTCTGGCTGCTGATAAAATCGGAGGAGGGTTCGATGTCTCTCCTCTGTCGTCTTCAATGATTATTGGCGGATCTTCGGCTGGAGGTTCCGGCTGAATCATCATCCCGACCATGTCTTGGAATAGGAGCGCCATCTGCCTCATATTAGTGGCTTGTTCCGCGGACTCTTTATCCTTTCTTTCTAGTACCCTCCGCAGGAATTCCGTATCGGTCTCCAGATCTTGGCGCTGTTCGGACGATACTTCCGGGATTTCTTTCTTCCCCATGTGTGCGGCCATCTTTGTTAGCATCTCCTGGAGCTTTTGTTGTTGCCCCTGAGCCTTTGTCACAGACCGTGTAAGTGGTCGATGACCCGTGGAAGTACGGATTTCCTCTTTCCCGGAAGCCATGTACACCGTGTATACTACCATGCCCTAAGACTTGGGGCGTTTGGGTCCACTGCCTTTGAAATTTACCGCAGGTATGGGGATCTTCTCCGGCCTTCTCCTCTTATGGGAGGTCGAAGTTGAGGGGGCCGTTGCAGCGGCACCCATGCAGATGATACCTTCCATGGTATGACGGAGGGATGGTCCTCCTCTTGCCGAGCCATCGTCTTCTTCAGTCAGCGAGAGTAATCTTTGTCAATTACAGAGTCTTGTACTTTCTGCCAAACTCTATGGATCTTGGAGGACAGCCGCTGAGGAGGCTGTTCCGGCTTCACCTGTGTCATGCTTTTAGCAGGCGGATGAGACTTCTTCAATACGGCGGTTAGAGAGTTCTTGCGCACCCTCCTGAGCAGCTCAAAGTTGTTCCCAGTTGGAACAGCAGCGTCAGTTTCCACCATTGGAGCTGTTGGGTAAGTATAGAGGGGGAACTGCCCCCAGCTTTCCTCACTCGGTGCCAGTGGCAACGTCGAGCATGTCGTGCAGATAGGACTACCTTGGTCGTTGGAGCGGCTTCGTCATGCACCCTGCTTTGATGAGAGGTCGATGTCGACGTCAGCCTGTCAAAGACTGACGTCTGCTGAGAAGGAACGATTAATCTGTTGAAGGCAGACTTTTTGGCAGGGGAAGCAGCCTTAGTGACTTCACCCGGAGCGGGAGTTGGAACGGCCAGTCTTGTGAAGACCGGTTCTTTAATAGGAAAAGCCCCTTTGATGACTTCGTCTGCCGGAGCTGGAATGGATATTCGCTTTGGGATAACCCCTTCAGGTATCGCGAGCCTCTTTTCGAGCCCACTTGCCTTAGGCTCAGCCTATCGAAGACTGAGGCGGCAGACTTGGACGATCCGTTGAGAGGGGCCGCGGTGGTTGCAAGCCGATCGAAGACCGACTTCTTTGGAGCCACTTATGATGGCATTGAGGCATTGAAGCTTATTGGCGGGAGCATGGTCCCAAAAAACAGTCCAGTGGTGGCTTGAGTCATCTGTTCCACCGACATTGCAAAGATGGAGGCCACTTGGGACCCGTAAGTCACTCCTCCGGTGGGGACGGAATGGGAGTTGCTGTTGCAGTTAGTGCAACTGGAGGCCATCGATTTCTCTTCTCTGCATGGAGCAAGACACCAAATCTTAGTATCTCGAATCCAGGAGCAACCATATTAAACCGCAATTCTTTCGCAAACACGACACACGAAGTGTGGAGTGGAAAGAGGAAAAGGTCCCACCGGGCGTGCCAGAATCTGTTCATCGCCGAAAACCGAGAAGACAAACGTCTTTCCTGAATTTGGGGAAAGATGCTATTTGGATTTATCCTTCCACCTCTCCGAATATGCGAAGTTGATTTATGGCACCGTGTATCGGAGGTTTGGACAGATGCGGCCGTTGTAGCAGATTTCATCAGATTCCCCCTCGTTGTGAGGGTTTTTTTGATTGTGGGGACGCTCTTCCCTGCAGGCATAAGCCCCTAAAGTTAATTACGTTACCGCATCGCGGTAACCACTTTCTCCTGCTCCAGATGTTCACTTCGTGCCGTATGTGTTTGTTTTATTTTTGGTTTCCCGTGGATTGTATACGGAGACTAATTTATGTTATCGTCCATAGGGCGTGGATTAGTCCAAATCCGAATTTTCTTAGATTTGGGTTTGGTTTTATTTAAGGATCGTTAATCTCATTTGGGATTAAGGTCAACTTAAATGTTTATTGAGGATACGTTAGTCTAATTTTTAGGCTAAGATCTATTCAACATGATTTTGGGATCATTCAGACCCAACAAAAGAGCATTTGGGCTCTATTACTTTAGTTTAAGGACGTTACGATCCATAGCTAGTTTAAGGACATTGCGGTCCATAGGAATGTGCTCATGAGTTTAGGAGTGCACCAAAGAGCTGTTGGTTGTCGCGATCCTCCATCTCTCTGAAGACGTTGAAGAATTACAACGACATGTATCAGAGGTGTGGAGAGATGTACCCTTGAACCGAACTCCAGATTGAAGGGAGAGATCATGGTGGAACGAACATCATTTTAGATGTCATGTGTCAGGAGATCATTAGTCATCTTTGGAACTAAGATTGATTTGGGGAGACCTGAGTATAGGAGGGCTCGGTTGATTGATGGTCAAAAGGTTTTTGGCCTCAGGAGACTTGGCTAATTTAGGCTAAGGTTCGCCCCCTCATAGTGTTAAACACTTATATTTGTTTGGCGCTCACGTTCTCCCACGTGAGGCTCTTGAAAATTGGACATTGCTTCTTTAGGTTTATTCCCTTCTTCTTTTATAAGTGCTAAGCACTTTTGGGGGTCATGTGGGAGCACGTGAGACGCCCCAAAATCGGAACTGTCTTTGATTTATTCCCCTTTTTCTTTTCATAAGTGCTGAGCACTATTAGGAGGGTCACGTGACTCGATCTCAGTCATTCCTTTTTGTTCCTCAGAGATGCTCACGTGAGAACACGTGATCTGTCGTGATAGCGTTGAACGCTAATCATTTCTTTTATGTGCATGGAAATCTTGATCTGAGTTTTGAGCATTTCAGGTCCCTTATTTTGATAAGAATTAAATTCTTTTATAGGGTTAGACCCTAGTTTTATCAGAGGAATTAAATTCCTACATCTTTGGAAGAATTAAATTCTTCAAACTTAGTTCTTTCCCCTAAGTTTTGAGTCTGCATGACAGAATCTTCCCGGTGAGAATTAAATTCTCAACTTATGGGGAGATCTGCTTCTGCAGACCTCAACCAGAAGAAGAACTAAGTTCTTTTTAGAAGAGTTAAACTCTTGAAATGGTGAAAAAGAGATAAAATGATCTCTATGTTTTTCTTCTTACCTAGGGTTTCTTTTTCTAAAAGAGAGCTCTTCTTCTTCTTTTTTGTTTCTCAAATCTTATGGGGGGGTCTCTTCCATTTAAGACTTGAAGTCTTGGGTCCTTTATATAGTAGAGGTAAATTTGTTGATTTAGTTAAGAAAATCTCTTATTGAGAGATTTTTTAATTGATTTGGGGATTTTATTCACCGTTGGATCTTTGATCCAAGGACTTCTGTTTTACAGAAGATATTTTTCTTGTTTTTAACAAGATTGGAGAAACATTTTCCTATATAGAGCTTATTTTGTAGCTTGGTGATTTTTATCCACCATCGGATTTTTAATCCAACGGTGCTCTGTTTTACAGAGAGCAATCTTTCTTGTTTAGAAAGATTCAAGGAATTTTTTTCCAAATAGGGTTTTGATCTCTTTACTTAGAATTTAATTACATCGGCTCAGAAGGCATTTGAGACCACTCACTTGTAGCACGTGACCCCACAGAGTTAAAATCATTTGCGTATGTGCAACAGTCAAAAGAGGGCATCACGTGCTGACACGTGAGCCTTTCTGGCCTGTTATTTGTTTTAATATGGCGTCTATATACTTTATATATAGACATCACGTGCTTACACGTGAGGCTCTATTTCAGCCTATCAATTGTTTAAACCCAGCGCCTATAATCTTTATATGGGCACTCACATGTGGGCACGTGATGTTTTTTTAGTGGAAATTTTCCCATCACTTTTTCTCTCTTCCTTCTCCTTTTCTTTTATAAGTAAAACAGCGCCCAATTTGGGGTGCGATCCAATATGATGTGTGCACATCGATGTGAAAATGCACAAATGTGGGATGTATCATTCCCTGTCTTGATGAACTTTCATATCTTTCATCAAGTTAGGACGAGGAGTTGTTGTTGGTTGTCGGGACTCGCCACCTCTCTGAAAACGTTGAGGAATTACAACGACATATATTAGAGGTATGGAGAGATGTACCCTTAAACAAAATCCCGTATTTAAGGGAAAAAATCGTGGTGGAACTAAGAATCGTTAGTCATATTTGAGACTGATTAACTTAGGAGATATGGGATGAATATCATTTTGGATATCATTGATGAGAGATCATTAGTCATGTTTGAGACTCAGATCAGTTTGGAAATCATGGGCATGTAGGCTTGGTTGATTTAAAATCAAAGAGAAGGCACAAGCTTCACAGACTTAGCCAATTTGGATTAAGATTGGGTTTCTATACTACTCAGCAGTGCTAAGCACATCAGACATATAGCGTTCACATGTGTTCTATGTGAGGCGCTAAAATAGTGCTAAGCACCAGTCTTTGGTGACGCTCACGTGTGTGTCATGTGAGGCGTTGAGCTTTTGGCTTCTTGAGTGCTCACGTGTATTTTACGTGAGCCATTGAGTTTTGGCGCTCACGTGTGTTTCACGTGAGGCGCTGCACTAGTGCTAAGTACTAAACTTTTCTGTTTTCTGGCGCTCATGTGTATTTCACTGTAACGTTTTGAAAATCGTTCAGGTGAAATTTCAGTTAATCGGTAAAATAACGGGTGTTTTCCGTAAAAATCGAGATATAAATATTTTTTAATATAAAATTAAATATACATATTCTAGCTATGTAATTGCTAGTAGTTGGTGTTTATTGAACCACTTGTAAAATTTCTAGTTTACTGAAAAACTTTCCGAAATAATTTATTTTAATGTTATTTTAAGCCGTCACTAATACATTTAATTAGGGATAATTACAAATTGGAATGGGTTGATACAAATTTTATGCATCATGACACATTAAACTAAGATATAAAATATTGTTATTGAAATGAAATGAAATTGTCAAACGGTTTTAGAAAATATCAAAGAAAAAGGCTTAAATGGTGAAATTAGTGTAAATGGAAATTGGGGTATAGTATTTATCAAATTTTTTCCTCACCCACACTCACCCACACCCTCTCTCCTCCCCACCTATGCTGCTGGCCGAAACTTGCTGCCCCATTCCCAAGTTTCCCACTCATTTCCCCACTTCAAAAAGAAAATAAAAAAAAACAAAGAAATGAAAAGAAAAGAATAAGAAAGAGGCATGGGCATTGTTGACTTGGGGTTTTCTTGGCTTGGTCACTCATTCAACACACATTCTCTCTCTCCTCTCTCCATTTCAGTCTAGCCCTCCTCCATGGCTTCCCCAAAAATTTCTTACCCCATTTTCCACTTAAAAATCCACATAAATTCATTCAAAATCCATGAAAAATCCCACAAATTCCTAATTTAATCTTTACCCATGATTCTTTGGCCAAACAAGTTTGGATCTTGGAGCAAAGGAAACATTTTGGAGGTCAAGTTGCATGTTGATCTCATGAATTGGAGGTATAATTCTAAGTCCATGTTTTGTTTGTTGATTAATTACTTAATTTATCTAATTAAGTGTTTAAATTTGGTTATAATTGCTAACCTAAGTTTTTCAAGAAAAGTGTTTTAAATTAAGTTAGGTTTTTCACATCATTTCTAGGTTAGTAAAGTGTAGTTTAACATCCTAAGATATGCACAATCTAGTTTAGATGTTAAATTGTAAAGTGTTACATTAAAATTGTTCAATCTAGTTAATTTTGCAACCTAGATTTTTAGGATTTAATTAAATTGGTGATATAAAATTTAGGCAATGCTTTGTGTGACTTAGTTGAGTTAATTAGTGAGCATTATGGCCACTAAAATTTGTGAAAATATTTATATTAGTTAAACATCAAGTTTTGAACAAAAAGGGTAATTGTGCTAACTAGGTTTTGGTTTAATGGAATTTAGCAAAATTAAAAATCTAGTAAATAATTATGTGGCCTAATTAAGATAATTAGTGAGTATTGTGACCCTTAGTTTTACTAAAACATTAAGATTTGTATTAAAACGGTTAACGACCGCTAACTAGGTTTTTGGGAAATAAAACGATTTGTTTAATTTTATGGTTTTGATGAATTAAACCCTATTTCTTATATAATTAGTGAGTTTTGAAACCACGATTGGTGCGTTTGAGTTTTTTGCGATCACTCGGCGTTTGTACGCCGATGTCGAGGGTTTTGGGTTGATTTGAGAAAGCAAACCATAGGTTTTGACCTATGTGAGATTCGTATGTCGTTTTGGTCTTGAGTCGGATTTTAATGCGATGCGATGTGTCATGATACGTAGGTACCCTCACGAGGACTTCGAGACGACAAGCAAGCGTGTGACGACATCGATTTCGGCAATCGAGGACCAGGTGAGTAGATTATATCTACGGAGAAAGTCGGGTGGATGGCGTATAGTACCCCCGCAGTCCGTAGTATAGTTGATGATATATATGTTATATAGGTGTTTTATGATACGGGGATGATTATCAAGATATGATTTTGTGTTTATTGTTTAGTTTAGGATAGTTAGAAGTAGCTTAGTTTAGCTTCTTAGTCGTGAACCCTAGAATAGGTTTTTACCCACACGTACACACACATATGCATACAGTTATTTTACTTGTGCGTGTGTATATATATATATATATATATATATGTATGTATGTATGTATATATATATGTATGTATGTATGTATATATATATATATATATACATATACATGGATTTTGAGGACAGGTACTTGGGATTGGAGATGAGTCGATGAGATTGGGCTTGGGGCCATGAGGTCGGTGATATGATATGGTTCGTATTTAAGATACGACATGATATTTTAGCGGGTTCTTTAGGCATGATGTTTTCATACACACGCATGCATTACATAGATGGTATCAGTATTGTACTAGACATAGATCAGTACCCCCAGATCATGATTTATGATGGAAAGGATACCAGGCGAATAATGAGATAAATGTAATATTTGATCTGTACCCAGATTTGGGATGCCGTACGATGGATTTACCGTACGAGCTATATATATTGACGATAGATCCGCACTCTTGACTTGAGGATGTCATATAATATGTTGTATTATACGTGGTATTATTGAGGCGGGATCACCGACTATATATATGTATATATATATCGACTCAGATTTAGGTGGTTTCCATACCCCTTTCGATTAGTTGTTAGTTAGACCTATAGTTTACCTAGTAGATGTTAGACTGGACCCGAGTCATACTTATTTCCAAAACTAACGAATCGTGAGGATTTTGAAGACATGTCAAGGGATACTACGGATATTTCAAAAGACGTACATTTTCTTAAAAACACCGTAGCCCTTATTTTCAAAACACCACGATTCGTACTATTTCAAACGGCAAAACAGTATAACACAGGTGTAGCGATGTAGATTCCTTATTGTTACGTTATCATTCATGTTCCGCATATCATTGTTGCAATTACTATTTATTGCCATTTATCATGCTGTTATCGTCTCATTGCATGTTTATTGTGTACTTAGTGATTTGAACCATGCTGTCAGGACACCAGCACCATTACCGATGATGCGTATGCTCCACATACACTTGCTTGCTGGCTCACACACATCATCATCGGTAATTGCCATGCCACGTACACTTTAGAAAATACCATTTCATTAACATAGCTTGATAGTTGATGTTGCAATATGTTATAGCTTTCATGTGCTAATTTAACTATTGCATTCATTGCATGATATTAGATGCATTCATATATTCATTGGTTATGTAGTATTATGGAGATTTATGCCGGTATTCACTGTTTAATGGTATTATGATTATTTGATGATTTTGGATTTCCATAAGATTTCTGGATTTGGGAGAAAACCGCAAGAATATATATAAACTTTCTCTCTCCCCCTCTTTTTAAAATGCAAGTTGCGGTTTTCTCATGATGTATGAGTCGTCCACCATGAGTTTTCATGATAGCTGTCGGATTTTGAGACCCGATTCAAGAAGGAGTAGGAACCATTTCGGGTACATGGTGGACCCGGTATGGTACCCCGGGGAGAGAGTGATTTCATGGTGGATGATGAGCCTGGCAGGGGCAGACTGCCTACCGGTGATTTTACTTGGCGTGGCGGATATCCGGAGGACACCGTACGTGGTCGTGTGATTAATGATATAGGCCGATCCGGACTGACGGAGCCCGAGATATTGAGATATGAGATATTGAGATCGAGATATTGAGATTTGAGATACAGAGATATTGAGATACTGAGATTTATGTTTTGTGTCGATGCTTGACACTGATTTCTCTGTTGCTTTCATTGATGATACTTGATTGATATACATATAGAAATCTCATTGATTAAAGAAAACAGTTGTTTCACTCATGATATATTCTGTTTCCATTCGTAATGCATTCATACATCATATATCTGATATGTTGCTATCTGAGGCACTGACACGAGCATGTGGTATTACACGTATATGTAGATGGATCAGGATATTATTTGAGGATATTACTTTTTATGACCTAGGATAGCGTCATACATGCGATTTCTACTCGTAGATGTTTTCTACTCACGAGTTGGCAACTCACCCCCGTTGTGCCACAGTTCCTTGCAGGTTTTGCCGTACAGGTTCCGTTGCGGCTTTGCTGGCACACTGTTCCTTTCGGGTGATTGCTTTGGCAGGTTGATTCATTGTATCAGGACCAGCATTGTTATTTATTATTTCAGTTATATATAGTAAAACTCCATCAACCAGATTTGTATATTTGATAGAGGTAGAAGACCAGTGTATATTATTTCGATCTTAGAGTCGCGCATTGTATTATTATGGTTTTCATGCTGATTTTGGGTTTTCTTTTAAGTTTTGATCCTCGCCCTTCGGCGTTGTATATTATATTGCTTGCATGGTTATGACCGTCGATTGACGAAGAGCTAGCTCCCGCTTGGGGATGCCTTTTTTTATTTCGTATACTATTCATGTTGTATTCCGTTTAGGGCTAGTATTTACAAAAGAGACTCTGCCGAAATTTTCAGAAAATACTTGAGATTTTAAAAATACATGCTTCGGCCTATATTGTTAAAACTACTTGCTTTAAATTGGTTTTTCCTCCACTCTACTGCTTCTTTGGTTTTGATTTCTGGGTTTTGGTTTACTTAGATTACGTACGCTTCGAGACGTTTCATAATTTAAGTGTCGGTCATGTTCCGTACTTTTCGGGTCGTGACAAAGTTGGTATCAGGGCGTTAGGTTTTACCTTCGGAGTGTAGGATAACCCTTGGTTGATAGAGTAGGTGACTCAAGTAGAGTGGCGTACCGTGTGTATGTTCCGCGGCATACTTACGATACGATACTCCGCTTAAGAAGCCTTAGGTTGTACATTTCCTTGCACAGTATTATATTCCTTCCTATGATCTAGCCTCATCGTTACCAGTTTATGGTTTTGTTATCACAGTTGTACGGGAAGAGAGAGTTACGGCTAGAGTTGCGTCAGCATGAGCTCGTCACGGACGAGGACTGACCAGGACGTGATTCCAGGGACATACGATTGCATATAGAAGCGTCATTTTATTGTGTTTTCGTGCCACGAGCGTTTGATGGATCGCTTTTACGAGATTTCTAGGACGTGCAGATCAGCACCAGAGGATTGGGCCACTCCAAGAGGCCAGCCAGATTGTGATGACCGTCAGAGCACAGATTATTTTGATGATTGAAGCACTGTTCAGCGTGCGGACGAATGAGCCAGTGATTTTGGCGAATGAAAAGATATCGCCCTAGATGTTGAAGCTAGCGCCGCACTAGTTATACTTCGAGATATGATAGAAGATCTCTAGTCACCAAAGATGAAAGACTAGGACATATGATTCATTGCCTACCTCGATGCGAGATCATCAGATTGATTGATTCCAGCTAGAGACGATCGAATGTCAGGAACCCATTTTCCAAGTTTAAAGTATTCGGACAACAATGCAAGCAATTCTATGGACCCTCTAGAAGAATGAAACCCTAACTCAACTTAATGACTATGGAACGCCAGTGAACCTTAGGGTTTGCGGCAGTTCAGCGGTGCCATTAGTGAGGCTTGGGTTTGCCCTTCTACGGTTGGTCCATAGGTGCTGTGGCATATATTCGATACTATTAAACTGTACCCAAGATGTTGAGCTCTTGGGGATTATGGAACCTTGACGAATCAATCGAAAAGTTCGACATCATTCGGATATCATGTGATAGGATACCTTGCTTGGGAGACTCCAGATACGAGTATAGTCGTTGGAGCGCAGTCCACGCAGCCATAAGAAGACGAGTCCGAAGCAGTCGACAATAAAGGAAAATGGAGTAAGAGGTTCGTACGAGATCGTGACGAGACAACGTTCCACTCCGCTGACATCAGAGATGTGATACACAAGCAGAAGCGTTGACTATGATATATCTTCCAGAAGAAGTCGTGATGTGTATGCAGCTGTTCCGGAACAAGAAATAGATTTGGTAAGGATGATGACTTACGGGCAGTTCGACAGAAACGAGATTGGGAGAGACATGTTATGAGTTCGACGGAATCTTTATAGGATACTATATGAGAAGATTTAGACCCAGGATCAGTTATATTGCACCCACCCAGCAGGCCAGAGTTCAGCATCGTCGACGGGACATGTTATGAGTGACCATAAGAGTTGGCCAGAGATCTTTAGAGGATGTGCCAGAGCAGACTACTTCCATTATCATTTCCATATTAGACCGTTGAGCCGAGGAGCTATGTACTTAGCAATTCGCAGTGAGAGACGAGAGCCTAAGGGCACTAGGCGATAGGCCATAATCAGGAGGCAAGTAGATATCTTGCTCTGCTAGCATTGGGTGCACCGACACCTTCTCGACCCTGAAGGAAGGACATCGACGACAGTATTTATGAATTATGATTTTGTGATTGACTATCACGTATCCGTCACTTTGGAATTCAATATTTTTGGGTGATTTATTTCATGATTGAGTTTTTATGACCGAGTTTCATGATATTTGATTTCACGCCTATGGCATGCATATGATTTGACTTATGCGTTCGGCATAGTTTTCATGCACTTTTAGTATTTCGATTTGCTTTTGTGCACGCTGATGCACAGGGTTATGAGGTTATATACCACGGTATACCTGATTTGGTTTCTGATTGAGATGTGTTGTATGCCGTCGATTTCGATTGTGATATTCGATATTGTTTTAGTGCACCTTGTGCACTGGATTTGGATTCTTGCGCATATTTGGGTGCTTGATGCAATTTTGATGCACACCAGATGCACTAAATCGAGATTCTTCGTGTATATCAGATGCACCTGGTTTTGCTGTCAGGCACATCGTTGCCTCTGACAGGTGTTTCGTGCACACCCGTTGCACTTAGATGTTGTTTTTGTGCACATGTATGGCACATTCGTGGATTTTAATTTCCGTGCGCACCAGACGCACGCAGCATTCATATGCACATTTTGGGATTGATTTCTTTTGGAATAGTATATTTTTGATACTTACTTTTCGGTATAGTAGCTGAGCAGGACTAGTCAGAGGACAATACCTGAATATATTTTTGCATGCATTGATAGTTATCGAAGGGATTTCCAAGGAGGAGATATAGTCTCAGTATTTACCTACGTGTCAGTGATGACATGAAACTGTTTAAAAGGGGAACCCTTCTAAATTGTTTTCAAAACGGCGGGACGTGTATGTTAAACAAAGTATATATATATATATATATATATATATATATAGTTATAGTTATAGTTATAGTTATAGTTATTTTCTCATAATGGACGTCCACCACTGTGCAATGATACACACATCGCACAGCGATTTGAAAAAGGTTTGGCATGCATTGCTTCCAGATGTTTTAATGATGTTACCTGTATAGTTCTGACGTTTACAGGTATAGTTTTGATGTATATCATATTGATTTTCATTTTGGATCTTGACATTGATGTCTTCACCATAACTCCGATGATTGCGGGATGCTTGACGGAGTTTTGATTTTGGTTTATATATCTGTTTTTCATGCGCATGTATTGCGTTACGATATGTTTTATGTATTTATGATTTCGGAGCCCCGACGACTTGATGGTTTTGCTGAAATGTTTTAGTATTTGGGGGAGTTTTAATTTAAATTCGGGGACCGAATTTCTTTAAGGGGGGAAGATTGTAACGTTTTGAAAATCGATCAGGTGAAATTTCAGTTAATCGGTAAAATAACGGGTGTTTTCCGTAAAAATCGAGATATAAATATCTTTTAATATAAAATTAAATATATATATTCTAGCTATGCAATTGCTAGTAGTTAGTGTTTATTGAGCCACTTGTAAAATTTCTAGTTTACTGAAAAACTTTCCGAAATAATTTATTTTAATGTTATTTTAAGCCGTCACTAATACATTTAATTAGGGATAATTACAAATTGGAATGGATTGATACAAATTTTGTGCATCATGACACATTAACCTAACATGTAAAATATTGTTATTGAAATGAAATGAAATGAAATTGTCAAACGGTTTTAGAAAATATCAAAGAAAAGGCTTAAATGGTGAAATTAGTGTAAATGGAAATTGGGGTATAGTATTTATCATTTTTTTCCTCACACACACTCACCCACACACTCTCTCCTCCCCACCTATGCTGCGGGCCAAAACTTGCTGCCCCATTCCCAAGTTTCCCACTCATTTCCCCACTTCAAAAAGAAAGAAAAGAAAACAAAGAAATGAAAAGAAAAGAATAAGAAAGAGGCATGGGCTTTGTTGACTTGGGGTTTTCTTGGCTTGGTCACTCATTCAACACACATTCTCTCTCTCCTCTCCATTTCAGTCGAGCCCTCCTCCATGGCTGCCCCAAAAATTTCTTACCCCATTTTCCACTTAAAAATCCACATAAATTCATTCAAAATCCATGAAAAATCCCACAAATTCCTAATTTAATCTTTACCCATGATATTTTGGCCAAACAAGTTTGGATCTTGGAGCAAAGGAAACATTTTGGAGGTCAAGTTGCATGTTGATCTCATGAATTGGAGGTATAATCCTAAGTCCATGTTTTGTTTGTTGATTAATTACTTAATTTATCTAATTAAGTGTTTAAATTTGGTTATAATTGCTAACCTAAGTTTTTCAAGAAAAATGTTTTGAATTAAGTTAGGTTTTTCACATCATTTCTAGATTAGTAAAGTGTAGTTTAACATCCTAAGATATGCACAATCTAGTTTAGATGTTAAATTGTAAAGTGTTACATTAAAATTGTTCAATCTAGTTAATTTTGCAAACTAGATTTTTAGGATTTAATTAAATTGGTGATATAAAATTTAGTTAATGCTTTGTGTGACTTAGTTGAGTTAATTAGTGAGCATTATGGCCACTAAAATTTGTTAAAATATTTATATTGGTTAAACATCAAGTTTTGAACAAAAAGGGTAATTGTGCTAACTAGGTTTTGGTTTAATGGAATTTAGCAAGATTAAAAATCTAGTAAATATTTATGTGGCCTAATTAAGATAATTAGTGAGTATTGTGACCCCTAGTTTTGCTAAAACATCAAGATTTGTATTAAAACGGTTAACGACCGCTAACTAGGTTTTTGGAAAATAAAACGATTTGTTTAATTTTATGGTTTTGATGAATTAAACCCTATTTCTTATATAATTAGTGAGTTTTGAAACCACGATTGGTGCGTTTGAGTTTTTCGCGATCACTCGGCGTTTGTACGCCGATGTCGAGGGTTTTGGGTTGATTTGAGAAAGCAAACCATAGGTTTTGACTTATGTGAGATTCGTGTGTCGTTTTGGTCATGAGTCGGATTTTAATGCGATGCGATATGTCATGATACGTAGGTACCCTCACGAGGACTTCGAGACGACAAGCAAGCGCGTGACGACATTGATTTCGGCAAGCGAGGACCAGGTGAGTAGATTATATCTACGGGGGAAGTCGGGTGGATGGCGTATAGCACTCCCGCAGTCCGTAGTATAGTTAATGATATATATGTTATATAGGTGTTTTATGATACGAGGATGATTATCAAGATATGATTTTGTGTTTATGGTTTAGTTTAGGATAGTTAGAAGTAGCTTAGTTTAGTTTCTTAGTCGCGAACCCTAGAATAGGTTTTTACCCACACGTACACACACGTGCATACAGTTATTTTACTTATGCGTATATGGGGATATGTATATATATGTATACATATACATGGATTTTGAGGATAAGTACTTGGGATTGGAGATGAGTCGATGAGATTGGGCTTAGGGCCATGAGGTCGGTGATATGATATGGTTCGTATTTGAGATATGACATGATATTTTAGCGGGTTCTTTAGGCATGGTGTTTTCATACACACGCATGCATTACATAGATGGTATCAGTATTGTACTAGACTTAGATCAGTACCCCCAGATCATGATTTATGATGGAAAGGATACCAGACGAATAATGAGATAAATGTAATATTTGACCCGTACCCAGATTTGGGATGTCGTAAGATGGATATACCGTACGAGCTATATATATTGATGATAGATCTGCACTCTTGACTTGAGGATGTCATATGATATGTTGTATCGTACGTGGTATTATTGAGGCGGGATCACCGACTATATATATGTATATATATATCGACTCAGATTTAGGTGGTTTCCATATCCCTTTCGATTGGTTGTTAGTTAGACCTGTTGTTTACCTAGTAGATGTTAGACTGGACCCGAGTCATACTTATTTCCAAAACTAACGAATCGTGAGGATTTTAAGACATGTCAAGGGATACTACGGATATTTCAAAAGACATACTTTTTCTTAAAAACACCGTAGCCCTTATTTTCAAAACACCACGATTCGTACTATTTCAAACAGCAAAACAGTATAACACAAGTGTAGCGATGTAGATTCCTTATTGTTATGTTATTATTCATGTTCCGCATATCATTATTGCAATTACTATTTATTGCCATTTATCATGTTGTTATTGTCTCATTGCATGTTTATTGTGTACTTAGTGATTTGAACCATGCTGTCAGGACACCAGCACCATTACCGATGATGTGTATGCTCCACATACACTTGCTTGCCGGCTCACACATATCATCATCGGTAATTGCCATGTCACGTACACTTTAGAAAATACCATTTCATTGACATAGCTTGATAGATGATGTTGCAATATGTTATACCTTTCATATGCTAGTTTAACTATTGCATTCATTGCATGATATCAGATGCATTCATATATTCATTGGTTATTTAGTATTATGGAGATTTATGCTGGTATTCACTGTTTAATGGTATTATGATTATTTGATGATTTTGGATTTCCATGAGATTTCTGGATTTGGGAGAAAACCGCAAGAATATATATAAACTTTCTCTCTCTCTCTCTCTTTTTTTAAAATGCAAGTTGCGGTTTTCTCATGATGTATGAGTCGTCCACCATGAGTTTTCATGATAGCTGTTGGATTTCGAACCCGATTCGAGGAGTAGGAACCGTTTCGGATACATGGTGGACCCGGTATGGTACCCCGGGGTGAGAGTGATTTCATGGTGGATGATGAGCCTGGCAGGGCAGACTGCCTACCGGTGATTTTACTTGGCGCGGCGGATATCCGGAGGATACCATACGTGGTCGTATGATTAATGATATGGGCCGATCCGGACTGACGGAGCCCGAGATATTGAGATATGAGATATTGAGATCGAGATGTTGAGATTTGAGATACAGAGATATTGAGATTTGATATTGAGATACTGAGATTTATGTTTTGTGTCGATGCTTGACACTGATTTCTCTGTTGCTTTCATTGATGATACTTGATTGATATAGATATAGAAATCTCATTGATTAAAGAAAACAGTTGTCTCGCTCATGATATATTCTGTTTCCATTCGTAATGCATTCATACATCATATATCTGATATGTTGCTATCTGAGGCACTGACATGAGCACGTGGTATTGCACGTATATGTAGATGGATCAGGATATTATTTGAGGATATTACTTGTTATGACCTAGGATAGCGTCATACATGCGATTTCTACTCGTAGATGTTTTCTACTCACGAGTTAGCAACTCACCCCCGTTGTGCCACAGTTCCTTGCAGGTTTTGCCGTACAGGTTTCGTTGCGGTTTTACTCGCACACTGTTCCTTCCGGGTGATTGCTTTGGCAGGTTGGTTTATTGTATCAGGACCACCATTGTTATTTGTTATTTCAGTTGTATCTAGTAAAACTCCATCAACCAGATTTGTATATTTGATAGAGATAGAAGACCCGTGTATATTCTTTCGACCTTAGAGTCGCGCGTTGTATTATTATGCTTTTCATGCTGATTTTTGGTTTTCTTTTGAGTTTTGCTCCTCGCCCTTCGGCGTTGTATATTATATTGCTTGCGTGGTTGTGACTGTCGATTGACGAAGAGCTAGCTCTCACTTGGGGATGCTTTTTTTATTTCGTATACTATTCATGTTGTATCCCGTTTGGGGCTAGTATTTACAAAGGAGACTCTGCCGAAATTTTCAGAAAATACTTGAGATTTTAAAAATACATACTTCGGCCTATGTTGTTAAAACAACTTACTTTAAATTGGTTTTTCCTCCACTCTACTGCTTCTTTGGTTTTGATTTCTGGGTTTTGGCTTACTTAGATTACGTACGCCTCGAGACGTTTCGTAATTTAAGTGCCGGTCATGTTCCGTACTTTTCGGGTCGTGACATTCATGTGAGGCGCTCCAATAGTGCTAAGCACTAACTTTTTCCGGCGCTCACGTATGTTTGACGTGAAACGTTATATAACTTGGCCTTGGGTGCTCACGTGCTTTTCACGTGAAGCGCTGAGTTCTTTTGGAGATTTAATCTCTGTTGATATTTTTAGAGAACTTAAACCTCTGTTAATGGTATTTTTGACCATTAATAATCACCAAGATCACTATTTTGAAGATCTGAGATCGGGTTCTTTAAGAACTTGAAGCCACTAAGTTCCTGGAATATTATGGATTCCATATTCTCCATGTTCTTTTATCCATGTTTTCTTCTTCATGTTTTCGAAGAGGTTAAAGCTCTGTTAATGGTATTTTGACCATTAACGATCACTAAGATCACTATTTTGAGGATCTTGGATCGGGTTTTTAAAGAACCAAGTTCTTGATTTGAAGGGACTAAGTTCCTGGAGTATTATAGACCCTATCTTCTTTCTGTTCAATCTTGTTCTTCCCTGAATTTTTGATTCTCAAGAACAAGATCTTCCCGATGAGAATTAAATTCTCAACTTGTGGGAGACTTGTCTTGTGGATCTCAGATTTAGAGAAAGAACTAAGTTCTTTTAAAGGGTTAAACCCTTAGATACGGCATGATAGGTAAATGATTGATCTCTGCTTTTTTTCTTTACGTAGGGTTTTGAGAGGAGGAAGATCTTATTTTTTGAGAGAATTAAATTATCTGTTATTTTGAGGGCCTTCTGTATTTTTTTACAGAAGCTTATGGAATGGTCTCCTCTCTCTAGATTTAATCTCATTGCTCCTATTTATAGGAGAAGAGAAAAACCAATTTGTTGGAGGAAATCTTTAATTGAGAGATCATGATTGATTTCATAATCAATCAAATTGATCATTTAGATCAACCGGTAAATTTTATTCACTGTTGAATTTTTAATCCAAAGGTTCTCTGTGTTACTGAGAAAATTTCTTGTTTGTTTTAAGAAGATTAGGAAAATATTTTCTTAAGATAGAATTAAATTCTATCTTATGGATATATTGTTAGGAAGATATTTTCCTAACCATAGAATTTTATTCTGTTTAACAGAGAAAATCTTTCTTATTTTAGAAAGATCATGGAAATATTTTCCAAATAGAATTTAATTCTATCAGTTATTGATTTTTTAATCACCATTGGATTTTTAATCCAACGGCTCTCTGTTTAACAGAGAATATCTTTATCTTTTAGAAAGATCAGAATAAATATTCTCCCAAAAATAAAATTTAATTATATATAGAATTCAATTCTATCAGAAGCTAGTGCTTCAGGAAGGTGTTTTCACGTGTTTAACACGTGACCCCAGTGTGGGTTTTAACCTGTTTATATTCAGCGTCTATATGCTTTGCATATGAGTGCTAACGTGTTTAACACGTGAGGCATGTTTGGCTTTTGGTTATTTACTTTCAGCGCTCATATTCTTTGCATATAAGCGCTCACGTATTTAATATGTGAGTCCAAACTGTAGGTTTTAAATCTCCTCAAAGCCAAAATGCTCACGTGCTTTGCACATGGAAGGAATTCGTTTCTTCTTTTTTTTCTCCCCTTTTTTATAAGGGAACTATAAGCTCCGGGCTAAAATTTTTGACGGGAATAAATGCCCCCCCCCACTAATTTGCCCACGTAGGTATGTATGTGGCTTAAGTAGTGCAAAGTTATGCATCTTCATAGAGTTGATGGCTTAAGAGACATGTTTAGGATCCCTGTCGCCTAAGACTTTTTCATCTTCATGAGTTGTAAGGGCCTCGAGAAGGTTTTTCTCCCCATGAGTCGAGAGGATCTCTCACAGGTGCATATTTTCCTTGGGAATCGTGGGGATTCCTAAGTGTCTTTCACCTTCATGAGTCGTAAGGATCTCACACGGGTATTTTCTTCTTACGAGTCGGGAGGACCCGAAAGTGGCTTCTTCACTGCAACTTTTGACGAATGTGGCCCGTGGATAGTATACAAGAGTCAGTCTTGACCTCCTTGTAGGGCAGCGATGGCTTAAGAAATAGGTTTAGATATGTCGCCTAAGACTTTTCAACTTTATTAGCCGTGAGGATCTCATAAGGATGTTTCTCCCTACGAGTCGAGAGAATCTCATAAGTGTATTTTCTCTTTAGAAGTCGGGAGGACTCCTAAGTGTGATTTCTCTTGAAAGTCGTAAGGATCTCACAAGAGTATTTTCCCCCTTACGATTCGAGAGCACTCGTAAGTGGATTCTTCTCCTCATTGGATGCAACTTTGGAGAATGTGGCCCATGGATAGTATACAAGAGTCGATATAGAACGACTTGTAGGGCAACAGTACTTAGGAAACATGTTGATATCCCGTCGCCTAAGGCTTTTCACCTTTATAAGCTTCGATAGACTTATAAAGATGTTTCTTCTTACAGGTCGAGACGAGTCGAGAGGATCTTGCAAGTGTTTCCTAACGTAAAATGTAGATAACCCCACTCTTTTATGACAGGGGTTCGTTAGCTTTATGGTACTAAGTTCAAGTCCATCGTACCGTCACGTTGGCTGATGTATTCCTTGATATGAAATCCCTTAGTTTGCTACTCAAGTAGCCCCATCACTGTCGTGTCTCTGATCCCTTTTGAGGCTGAACAAGACATCTTCAAATAATCTTCTTAGGTTGGAATATCCATATTAGCGTTGGAAGAGCAAGCGTTAGGTATTTTCTGTGGCGCTTTTTACTTGAGGTTAGGCTTAATTTGAAGCCCTGATGAGTCATAACCGCACCCTTCTGGGGTGGGATGATCTCCATTGATCTTTAGGCTTTGTATGCATTGTTGTCAAGACCCAAAACTAGAAATATGTCGTCACTTCATTTTTGTTTTGATAATATTGTGCCGATTCTTCGCTGAAGTCAGGTAGACATCCATATGACCTCTAGACCGTATATATTTCCATCAAGGTCTGGATCTAGGATTTTGCCGTTACTTTACTTTTATTTGACTGTTGCGTCCGCACCATGCTGGAATGAGAAGCATGTCGAGTTAGTCTCTAGGTTGTATATTTACCGTCATGACTTGGAGCTAGGTTTTTGCTATTGCTCCACTTTTATTTGACCCTTGGGTCTTTGTTAACGTTGCGTCTACACTAAGAAGGAATGTCGAGATGGAGCTAGAATTTTGCCATTGCTCCACTTTAATTTGACCCTTGGGTCTTTGTTGACATCGCATTTGCACTGAGAAGGGACATCAAGTTGATCTCTAGGCTGTAAATGTTTCCATCGAGATTTGGAGCTAGGATTTTGTCATTGCTCCACTTTTGTTCGACCCTTGGGTCCTTATTGACGTTACGTCTGCACCCTGTATGAATGAGAAGAACGTCGGGATAGTCTTTAGGTTGTAGATTTATCGTCAAGACTTGGCTCTCTCTTTGACAGAGCCTGGTGGGAAGATATGGTTCCCTTTATTTCGTTTAAGCCTATGGATTGTATACAGGGATCGGTGTGGACCTACTGCAGAGCAGAAAAATTTTACTTTATTCATTTTTTAATATTTCCGCGATGCTCTATCTTTTCAGATTTTTTTATATTGCGAAAGTCGCGATTGCCCAATCAGTTCGGCTATGTCATTTTTATACGCATATTTTTTTGCTCGCCGATTTTTTTTACGAGTTAGGGATTTGGAATCTGATCCTAATCTTGGCATCTGCATAGCTACCACTGTAATATTTCCATAAACGAATTATCATTTGCCGTGAGAGGGCTTGGAATTTGATAACTATTTAGACATCAGCATCGCTACAACTGGGATAGTGGCAGGAGCGAATCATCATTTGCCTTTGTTAATTTGGACAAAGGTGGCTTAGCAAACAGGGCTAGGATCCTGTCGACTAAGGATTTTTGACTTTATGAGCCGTAAGGGTCTCATAAAGGTATTTCTCCCTGTAAGTCGTGAGAATCTCATACTCATAGGAGTGTTTTCTCCTTAGAAATCGTAGGGATTTCTAAGTGTGTTTTGCCTTGTAAGTTGTAGGAATCCTACAAGAGTGTTTTCTCCTTGTAAGGCGAGAGGACTTACAAGTGTCGTTCTGTAAGTCGATATCGCACACCCCACGCACTTGTGGGGAAGCGAAATTTACAAAAAATGATTTTTCACACTATGCAACACCGACTAAACTCCAGGATCTTAACAGAAACCTTAACTAGCTATTCTACTAAGAGGTTCTAACTACTATGTTAGTATTTATACCTCCTTGATTCTAGTACTTCGGGTCTTCTTCTCCTCCTCTCCTTGATCTCCTCAAAGATCCGGATCACGCTTGATTGTCAGCCTCCTCATGTCGAAGATGATCCACCCGAGAGTCTATACTTCAAGCTCCAACCTCTAAACCGAGATAACTAAGGTACCTAATTCGCTAAGTTAGGTAGCTTAGAAGATGTAGAGTATTTAATAGAGTATTTTATCTCAAGAGACCTAATGGCTCACAACACATGTGAATGTTTTAGGTCTTAAGGAAGAAGGAGAGAAAAATGGAGAGAGTGTGTGAAAATGCAAATGAGCAAGTGAAGAGGCAAGTGAAGAATGTCTCCTACACTCATCTCACTCAAGCATGCAATATTTTCCAATTGAAAATATCAACCATGCTTGAATAGTGAGTCCTAACCAATAAACAGATGCAAATGAGCCATGCTTCACCATGCTACAAATATCTCCATTTCCACCTCATTAATCTATTTCTCAAAATAGATAAACCAAATAATAAGGTGTCCCCTTCTAAAAGCATCTCTTGTGAAATTACAAGAATGCCCTCACCGTATATACATACCCGTATTCGTATTCCGAAAAATACGAATACAATGAGATAATAATAATACAATAATACAATACTAGAATCTGGTTTAAACCAAAGCCACTAGTATTATCCGTCCGAACATCATCCGTGTAGCCGGTACACGTATATGATTGGAACCCTGCCGTAAAACCATACGGTCTCTACATCGTTTCATCCGGAGCAGGGAAACCCTATGTGTGGGAATCTAAAAACTCGACAATACATTGGCAGTAGGTCTAACCACAAGCCCGTCAGCGGTACTAGCTGTGCGTAACGGTTACCCAGGTATCTGTCGATGAGAAGGTCAATGAGCAAACTCATCCGAACTCCTACTGAGTCTATCTGTGACAATCTCCATACAGTCCGGTCTGTTCGTCTAAGATACTCGCTTATCGGGCCTAGGGGGAAGGTAAACATCAGACCCCTAACAGCGCAATAAGTCATGCCGGTATAGAGCATAATACATCCTAAGAAACTACTGGAGTACCTACCAGTAAATCTCATTTTCCCTGGCCAGCGACTTTGTGTAATGGATTTCTGAACACAGCGTGATATCAACCCCCAATACCGGGAGAGACGAATCATATCTAACCGCTACTCCTCCAAGTGCTTCGGGACTGCAGCTAACTACTACCTGTTTGCACGACTCCTTTGAGCCGTGGTAGGATAGTAATCTAAGTGTACTGGAAACACACTTGAGACGAATAGAGATATCATGTCAACGGACTAACCTGTACTCATACCACCCGGGAACTGCTGCCCGACGATAGGTATAATACCAACCAGCAGTTCCCAACGAGTCCGTCCAGTGTAACTAATAACCCAATGAGCACCTGTATACTATCTCCGGTATAACATACCAATGGCTATGGGACATGACATTTCCTCTGCTGGGATGAGAAGCGTATACACTAGTCTACTTCGAAATATCGATACCCCGTCTCGATAATTCTACGACTAGGGACCTGTATAAGGATGTGCTTATAGACTATCCAGCCCCCACTAGTGTGACTGCCATCACAACGCTGGTAGTCAGGCAAAGATCTTAAGGGCTCTACCTATATATATAAGCGATATGCTAAAAGAAATATATGCACATATTGAGATAGAATCAAACCAAGTAGCATACTACCATTTTGAGCAAGACTGTTATTATAACTGTGAATATCCCAAGCTTCCAAAATTAATATACAATCCAGTATGATACAATAATGGCCTCTAGGGCATATATCACTAACACGTTTACCATAGGGGTATATTTCTTGCCATTGGTGGGACTTTGTGGGGAATATATTTTGTTCATGCCTGTGGATCGTATACAAGTGTCAGTATTGAACTACTTGTAGGGTTACTTAGGGAATATAACGGCTTAAGAACATGTTTGGATCCCTATAACCTAAGACTTTTTAATTCTATGAGCCATGAGGGTCTCATAGGGAGAAATTCTCCTTACGAGTCGTGAGGATCTCGCAAGAGTAATTTTCCTATAGGAATCGTATGGACTCCTAAGTGTGTTGATACTTTGTGAGTCGTAAGGATATCACGCAGGTATTTTCTCCTCACAAAGCCGAGAGGACCTTGCAAGTGCACGTGAATTTTTTAATTTTACGAGTTTGCGTCCTTTTCAGGTTTTCACAAATCCGTCAGCAGTCTTGTTGTTTTTACTCATGGTGCATTTTCGGGTTTTCATCCGTACCCATTTTGCTTGTGGACATACTGTCTCTCCTTTTTTATTTTTCTTCTTCTTTTTTAGAAAGATTGCTCCCTTTCGGATTTTCACAAACTCGCCGTCAGTCCTGCTGTTTTTACTCACAGCGCCCTTTCGGGTTTTCATTCATGCCCATTTCGACCGTGGACATATCGTTTTTTTAACGGTGAAACTCTCGAAAGTAGCTTCGTCGCAGGTGGTCCATCTGTTTACCGGTGAGACTTGGGGGTGGCTTCATCGCTGGAGTAGCTGTGTAGCCAATAGGACTTGAGTTGCAATCTTCACCGGTGGGACTTCGATTGCAATATAGATCTCAATGCATATATTAGTTTTAGGAACGTGGTGGTCCACTATCGTCGTATTTAGGGAGAAATGCTAATTTAGAGACATTCGGTCCACTATCGCCATGTTTAGGGCGATACGATAGTTTATGGACATTTTGTTCCACTACCGTCATGTTTAGGGCAATGCCATAGTTTAAGGATATTTCGGTCCAATATCGTTTGGTCGAGGAGTTACATAATTCCTTCCAATGATTGTTTGCTTAGGCGTTGATACTTTTCCTTTGTATGTATAGACACTTCACACCTTAAGCTATTTTCACCCTCTTGGACTACTTCGTTTATTATCGTATCAATCAGGTTGTTTTTGCGGCAAATACGGGGAACTTTACACGGCTCCTGCCCCTGTTAATCAATGTCGCTTTCTGATGCCGACGATGTATTTTCACATATGAAGGAACGAGATATCACGTCACTCTTTCTGCTGAGTTTTCTTCTTCTTTAGAAGAATGAACTTGACTTGGAGGCTTTCCCCCTCATCTTCCGATTCGGAGCGGGACATGGATTTCACATCCCTCTTATGATTTTTGGTTCAAGTGGGATATTCCACTTGATTGCAGGACCCGCTTGTAGGTCCCTTGATATCCTTTCTGTTCTTTGAAGAAAGGACCTTCTCACGTAGAGATTCTTTCGCCAGTGAGGAATATGCATCCTATGTATATTTCGGAGGGGAGTGAGTACCTACGCTGTCGCTATTTTGGTGACAGGTTACTTCAGAGCCGCTTGTTTTTGTTGAGTGTTGGCGACAAACGCCACCTTGCCTTTGCTTTTCATTCCTCTTCATTGGGTGAGGAGGGTCTTGACCCATCTGATCCAATCGAGCCAATTTATCCATGAGCTATTGGAAGGTCGTCGGTTTGAAGAGGGCCATATACGTGACACCTTTAAATTTGGGTCAAGGGCGGCTATGAACATTCCCACGGCTGCAGCTTCATCGATGCATTACTTGCATTTTGACTAGAGATTTCGCCATTGGGTAACTTATTGAACCCGGGTAACTTATTGATTGGCACGCTTTTGGTGTGTCGTGTATTTGAAGTTCTAAAGTTGACCGCAATCAGGACGGTGTCGCTTTGCAGCTAGCCGCGATGAGTACGGGTCGATCCACAGGAAGACGGAGCATTTTACGTTCTTGTTCTAACGAGTTAATGCGCGTGGAGGAATTGTTCATATCTATCCTATGTGTATATATGCACAATATAAATTGTTAGGATTAGATAGGATAGTGTAAGTTAAAGAAATCCATATTCAAGTCCTTTGAACCGAGCTCGACCACTAAAGCTAGAGCAATTGGCAACAACACGGATTTGGGTACCTAAGCACGGAATTTATGAAATCCGGCTTATTGACCCTTCTCTGTTCGTTCTTGTCGCTTGCTTTTGCCTCCGGCCAATCCGAACGCAACCGGTCGCGGTTAGGAAACACCGATACCTTGGTAGGGTAGAGTGCCCAACGGAGCGCTTGCGTAAGTTTTGAGCGGAGTTTAGTGGAAAAGATCGAGAAAAAAAAATAAGAAACGAAACCTTAACTTAAAATAACGGTTTCTTTCCTGACAACACCATATTAACAAACCATCACAACAACAACAACAAAAAGAGCAAAAGAAAAGATACACAAAGAAAAGAAAAGAAAAGAGTAACCAACATTACAAGTAAGTAAGTGCAAGGAAATTAAAGAGCAAGTAAGTAAAGGGCATGGAAATAAATTGCAAGAAATTAAAAGAGCAAGAATATAAATGCAAGTAAGTAAAAGAGAACAATAAGAACCATAGAACCATTACAAGCTATGGGTTCAATAACCTAATCTTAAACTTGCAAGCTCAATGAAGAGGTTGCAAGATCAAGAGGAGGCAAATAACCTAAGGGAAATGAAGGAAAATAAGAAAGCTTTATTAATCTTCATACAATGATACAAGCCTTGAGATTAATAACCAACACTTAAACTTTCAAGCTCAATGAAAAGGTTGTAAGATCAAGTGAAGACAAAGAGCTCAAGGGGACTAAGCTATGTATAAGAGAACAAAAAGAAAACAAAAGAGGCTTGGTGTAAAGAATGGGAAAAATGCAAGAAAATCCAAGACCTTGCTCACTGGTTCTGCTTTTATAGGCTCAAAAAACAAAAGAAAACTAGCATTAAAAATATGATGAGGTGGCAGCAGGGAAGGGCCCACAGAAAACTGGAGGCATTTGGGACAGATTGGGCCGGCCAGCTCAGCTATAATGGCAATGCGGCCAGCCACTTTATAAGGGGATGGTCTCGTGTTGGAATTGTGGTCTTGTGTGCTCCCATATATCGTATTGGTGCTGCTAGATTTCTCTAATTTAACCCGGTCTGCACTCTTGGATTTGGAAGGAAACTTGATGATACAAATCACATCAACACTTTATGCATTAACTACCCATCGCTTCCATGCCCACTTGTGCCATGATTCATGGCTGCCCCATCATGGTCCATGTGCCAAAGAGCATGTGTACACTTGCATTGTGTTAGACCAATATATTGTGCACACACTTTATTCGTAAAAAACTCTTTGGATATCGGTCGGTTTCCAGTTCCGGTTGCAGTGTCGGCTCACAAACGATATATCCATGATTTTAAATGTATTTCCAGTATTTTTTTATGGATACCTGTAATCTGTATTACTGAGCAGATATTGGTTAATAGTACCGATATATAACAAAATAGATAAAGAATGAGCGGTATTGAAATGCAGTTTTCTGTGATGAACAAATATCCCCAAACTTATCTTTTGCTCGTCCCGAGCAAAACAAAATCCTAGCCTTACTTTCGCAGGGAACGCGATTGCACTGAGCTCGTGCAATAAGCCGTTAAACCTCTAGGTGTCCCTAGTAGGAGGAGTGTTGTCTCCTGAGGGTTTTAAGTGGATTACACCCACAAAATCTGGTCAAGCTAGTTTCATAAGTTAACGTTGATTCTACTCCTACAGTTTAGTATCTATATTAGAAATTCTATCATCCTAAGTTAGAAATATCCAACCTTTATGTTTCATGCCTCCTATTTATTTAACCCCAGATCCTATACGTTTTACAGTTTAGAAAGATCTCGGTATCTCTTGAGTTTTCCTTCTAAAGTGTGGTCTCCAATCAGGGATTTTTATCAATTTTACGGAAAACATAAGTCTTATTCTGTATTCCTATCTTGCCTCCAAACATCGATTGTATACCTCTACGTGTGTGTAAATTTTCACCCCTACACTTAAGAATTCAATTCAAGCTATAGTACCCTTGCCCTAATACCTAATACTACTTCTTTTCATTAATGATGGACGGATTTTCTTACACACCTTTCATGCGACTATTAATGCTTCTTGAGGGACTAACGGCCGATTACTGAATGTGTGAGCTTAAAGCGTAAATAGCAGTTTTCAGGTCATGACTTTATTTATTTATTTTTCTTTTCTTTATTTTTCTTTTTCAAGACCGGATATATTTTCAATGATGCTTTTTTGGTATTTAGCTTTAAATACCGTTTTTCTTTCATACTAGGTTTTCAAGCAAGAGTATATCTAGGTATTCTCTACTATCCCAAATTTCAAGGTGCGTGTATGTGCAGTTTGTAGGGTATATACTTTCTAAATTTGAACTCAAGAATAGAAATTATTTTTCAGACTTATCCTTCAGTAAAGCCTCAATACTTTCCCTTCATCTCGACTTAACTCAAGAACCGAACTCAAGATTACCTACTTCTATAAAAAAAACTGCAAGGACGTATAATTACCAAGGTTAAACAGAATGAGGGTTATTTTTAAGGTTTTCAATTCCTAAGCCTAAGATTTAGTTATTTCTAACGTATCAACTAAACTTTCGGAATAAAATCTAAGTTACCCTATTAGCTAACTTGACGACAAAGTTTTTATATTTTTGTAAAATTTTTTAATTTTTATGGATTTTTTATAAGTATGCAAATGCAGAATATACAAATGAATGCGAATGTAGAAAGCTTACCGAGCACACCTCCAAACTTAAACTTGACAGTGCCCTCACTATCAGACTACACCAAGATGGTCAAAATTGTCGTCGCTACCCAAATTTTTTTATACAAAACAAAACCAAAAAAACAAAAACAAAAATATATACACAAAAATGTTCCCCCCAAACTTAAGTGAAACAGTGTTTCCACTATTTAAGCATTAAAGTTCAGAGTTAGGAGGGAGAAAACAGTATCAAACTATACAAGGCCTTACACAGGCCAAAAGTTAACACCAACCCTTCAAAAATCTTACCGGGATAAGGCCCGAGTTGGTGAAAGAATACAGTGAGGAAAGAAATGGAGAATACGCGAGACCGTATGGGAATAGAAGTGGTATACGGTCCCGGTATATGAGAAGAAGAATGGCGGAAGGGAAAAAGAAATGGAGTACGAACTTGAGGGTAAAAATGGGGTGAATAAAGTAGTACAATTTGTGATGACCGACGTGTAAAAAAGCGATTGTACTAATCTATTAACCCGTCGAGAAATGGAGTCAAATCCCTCAAGATTCGTGAGAAACCATAAGTAAGCCGAACTTGGTAAACTAGACATATGAAATGAAAGTAATACGGTGTCTTGCAAGGTCAGAACAATGATGGAGGGAAGTGATTGAGGAAGGGTATCAGGTAAGGGTTCAGGAGGGTGCACACAGTCAATGAAAGGGATAAGATGAATTGGAAAATCCGACTCATCAAGTAGAACTGTTTTATCCTCAATACTATCCTCAAAATTCTCCTCAAAAATTAGCTCATCCATGCATTTATCATCAACATCAAGACACATATGGAGTTCGGGAAAGACATTAAATGACTCGGGATGATCTCCATACGGAAGTGAAAGGACATGATGAATTGGTGAGAAAAACTCATCCAAAGTTGTGGGTTCATCATCCAAAATATTCCCAGCGTCAATATACTCAATCAAGTGAAAATCAATATACTCAGACACCTCATCAAAAGCATGGATATTAATCAATTTAGGTTCTAGAGTGGAGGTGTATAGGTCAAAAGGATTGGGAGTGGTTTCACTCGAAAGGGACCCTTCACAATCGGGCAAATCAAACACTAAAAGGTCGCACAACTCATCAAACGTTCTATCTTCAATTGGTGAATCATTCGGGACACTAGATAGACATTCAAAACTGGAGCTGTGGGATTCAATTTGCAATGGGTAGGTTTGATTTGGAAGGGTGTACCGCTCACTCTCACGACTCAATTCCTCAATCTGTCCTACCGCCTCATCATACATTGGAAAATTTGGAGCTAGTTGGAAACTAGCTACCAGTTCACTAGGTTGTATAAGGACAGCCATGGATGCATTCAAATCCATCATCTGTTGGTACGACACTGCCCGAAAGTCTTCTAACGACTGTTCCAGACTAGACATGGGTTGTGGAGGGGTTTCAGTAAAAGATTCAAAGTTGTTTTGATACTGGAAACTCCCAAATGGTTGTTCAGAAGCAATGTCTAGAGAAGGTGTAAAAGTTGGGTATGACTGGTAGGAATTAAATGGTTGGATAGGGTTATGATCAACATTTGGATAAGAAGGTGAATGGAATTGTTGATCAAAAGAATTGGCAGTGGTGAAAGGAGTGAAAGAACAGCTACAGGATTGTTCAATACGTTCAGCAATAGACATAGATCTTGGAGTTACAACAGGACTCTCAAAAGGGGTATCAACGTACGAAGGTGGGTAAGGTTGAATCAGTTCATACAGAGTGGATTGCGGAGTCCAATTGTTTGTCCTAGACGCGTCTATCCGATCTTTCAAAGAAAGTTTAGGCATGGAGGGATCGTTCGAAAATCGACCAAAGCAAGAACCATATGAAGTAATGTCTGGTTGTGAGTACCAAAGTTTGGCAAGATTTTTTCTGGGTGGGGTACCCATGATATGAAGAGAAGAAGAAAAAGGAGAGAAAAGGAGGGGAAAAAGAATATGTTTTTTTAAGTTAGTTATTAATAAAAGAATGAAATATACACACAAAAATAATCTGGACAAAAATAATCACGACACACAATACCACACACCTAATCGGTCTAGGGTTCACCTAGGTCAACTAGACCTGCTCAAGAACTTGATTGTTGAAGTAAAACTGTATCGAGAAACGGGCTCAAGATATACTGATCACGAGGCCAAGTAAGTGCAGAGATAAGGGGAGATTTTCTGACGCTTTCGCGAATATCCTTAATTAGATAACCTTTTCTCTTTTGGTGGTTTCGTCGTGAACACTTTCCTAGACACCCCGTAAACGATATACCGTTAAGCGGTGTTCTAAACACAGTTAACTTCTCCTAGTGAGCGCGAAGTCTTTAAGGCTTAAAGTCTAGTTTCTTTTAAACTTTGTGTGGGTGAACGTTATGCTTATTTTCGTGATTTGTGGGCCACGGAAAAGGTGATGAAATCCTTTACCGTATGTTATGGGGTTCGCTTGCCCTTAAGTCCGTATTAATGGATACAATGCGCAATTCAATAAAAAATTATTCAAAGAATCAAACAATCGTTTTTCGTTTACGTTAAGCACAGCACTCCAACAAATACGGGTTAGTCTATTTTCGCATTTGCTAGCGAACTTGCAAAGAATCCTGCAAAGATATTATATTGGATGCATCGGATTTGAGAAGAAGGTGTTAGTAAAGTACGTACCGATAAATTTTCGAGTTACGAAACCCTCGTTGAATTGAATCCGAATAGCTTGGAAAGTTCGCTTGCGCGGGTCAAACGCGGGTCAAACTACCCGGATCTTTGGCATTGTACTTCGTAATCACCTTAACCTTGAATGCATACTTTTCTCCACACAATCGCAGTTCGCAAATCCACAAAAATCTGAAATGTTGAAAAAAATGAATTTTAGTGCGAAAAAGCGATATGAATGCCCAAATATCTGCACACACAAAATTATAAAAAACAAGCAATAAAAATGGGACAAAAACATAACAATAGAGCAGAGAACAAAATTTTGGAGCAAATGGAGTCAAGGAGGCCGGCGAGTTCGGAATTATGGTGGGTCTCGCCGGTTTTGCCTTGGAGTTGGGGCTCCAAATTTCTTCTGCTGTCTCAGTGTTCTATTAGTACCTCACTAGTATTGTTTATCTTTTTTGTTGAAATCCAGAGTGCTAGCAGGTCAGAAATCCAGAGAACAAAAATGTTAGCATGTTAGTTTTTTGTTGGTTTTGAAATTTTTTGATTTTTATGTTGTTATTAAGAACAGGGTTAGATTTGTAAATGAGATGTACAGAGATTAATCCGAAATAACAAGAATAAAAATGTTACCGTCTCCCCGGCAACGGCGCCATTTGATTGGCACGCTTTTGGCATGTCGTGTATTTAAAGTTCTAAAGTTAACAGCAATCAGGACGGTGTCGCTTTGCAGCTAGCCGCGATGAGTACGGGTCAATCCACAGGGAGACGGAGCATTTTACGTTCTTGTTCTGATGAGTTAATGCGTGTGGCGGAATTGTTCGTATCTATCCTATGTGTATATATGCACAATATAAATTGTTACGATTAGATAGGATAGTGTAAGTTAAAGAAATCCGTATTCAAGTCCTTTGAGCCGAGCTCGACCACTAAAGCTAGAGCAATCGGTAACAACGAGGATTAGGGTACTTAAGCACGGTATTTGTGAAATCCGGCTTATTGACCCTTGTCCGTTCGTTCTTGTCGCTTGCTTTCTCCTCCGGCCAATCTGAACGCAACCGGTTGCGGTTAGGAAACACCGATAGCTTGGTAGGATAGGGTGCCTAACGGAGCGCTTGCGTAAGGTTTGGGAGGAGTTTAATGGAAAAGACTGGAAAAAGGAAATGAGAAACGAAACCTTAACTTACAATAACGGTTTCTTTCCTGACAACACCATATTAACAAACCATCACAACAACAACAAAAAGAGCAAAAGGAAAGATACACAATGAAAAGAAAAGAGTAACCAACATTACAAGTACGTAAGTGCAAGGAAATTAAAGAGGAAGTAAAGGGCATGGAAATAAATTGCAAGAAATTAAAAGAGCAAGAATATAAATGCAAGTAAGTAAAAGAGAACACTAAGAACCATAGAACCATTACAAGCCATGGGTTCAAAAACCTAATCTTAAACTTGCAAGCTCAATGAAGAGGTTGCAAGATCAAAAGGAGGCAAAGAACCCAAGGGAAATGAAGGCAAAGAAGAAAGCTTTATTAATCTTCATACAATGATACAACCCTTGAGATCAATAACCAACATTTAAACTTGCAAGCTCAATGAAGAGGTTGCAAGATCAAGTAAAGGTAAAGAGCTCAAGTCTACTAAGCTATGTACAAGAGAACAAAAAGAAAACAAAAAAGGCTTGGTGTAAAGAATGAGAAAAATGCAAGACAATCCAAGACCTTGCTCACTGGTTCAGCTTTTATAGGCTTAAAAGAAAGGAAAATAGCAGTAAAAATATGATGAGATAGCAGCAGGGGAGGGCCCATAGAAAACTGGAGGCATTTGGGACAGATTGGGCCGGCCAGCTCGTCTATAATGGAAATGTGGCCGGCCACTTTATGAGGGGATAGTCTCGTGTTGGAAGTGTGGTCTTGTATGCTCCCGTATATCACATTGGTGCTGCTAGATTTCTCTAATTTAACCCGGTCTGCACTCTTGGATTTAGAGGGAAACTTGATGATACAAATCACATCAACACTTTATGCATTAACTACCCATCACTTCCATGCCCACTTGTGCCATGATTCATGGTTGCCCCATCATGGTCCATGTGCCAAAGAGCATGTGTACACTTGCATTGTGTTGGACCAATATATTGTTCACACACTTTATTCGCAAAAAACTCTTTGGATATCGATCGTTTCCAGTTCCGGTTGCAGTGTCGGCTCACAAACGATATATCCGTGATTTTAAATGTATTTACAGTATTTTGTTACGGATACCTGTAATCTGTATTACTGAGCAGACACTGGTTAATAGTACCGATATATAACAAAATAGATAAATAACAGCTTTTGAAAATTTGTTCCAACAACATCGAACAGGTTTGTTTTCCTTGCATTGATCAGAATCAACACAGTCCCATCAATTAATCACACCAGAAAAGAACGAAAATATGAAGTACGTATATGCCATCCGTATTCGCCACTGGATCCCGTCATCACCCGTTAGGTTACTTAACTAACGACAGAGCGGGGACTGGACTAGCGCGAGTGCAAAACATATACAACATCTACTAGTATATATATAACAATATATAATGATCGCTTCAGGCATGATAAATGCAACATCACAGATAAGCGATAAGCATCACAGATAATCTGGGAGCCCCGGGTTTCCTTTGAGCCGCAACTGAAACCCGACGTTCCCCGGGTCGTGTGGATAGCCTGTGCAATGAAAACCTAGACCCTTATGAGTGCGGCAAGTTACCTGCCAAAACCATAAGCGAGGCAGCCCCCTTCATCAAAGTGAATGGGACACCCGGCACTTCATGGAATCCGGTAACTTGAGCACTCCTCCTTGGGTCAACCTGTACCCCCTACGAGTGCGGCGAATAGCCCGCTAATTCTAGAGTGAGGCCCCCTCCGTCTCAATGCCATAAGATGCGGGCCCATTGCCGTCTAGAACCCGGCTATCCGTGCACTCCATCGCAGGGTAATCCTATTACAGAAAAGAAAATATATACAACGGTAATATCGACCTCAATCCGGTCGTGCCCCAAATAAATAATATACAAACAGGCGGTGACGGCAGTCTACATGTAGGACGGTCGCCCCGTGATATCAAATGTACAAATAAATCCAAAAATGTACTACCATTGCACCTAAGCTATCCACCACGACGATCCAGCCTACACACAGCACAACACAGAACATTAACGTGAATGTCACGTTCGCAAACCCGTCTAAAAGAACTATAGCAATTAGACAAGTTGTACCGTTCTAATGACATTCACGGTCGCAGATAGTAATGTATGTACTGTAAACTACGACATTAGAATTCCGCACATAATTAGCAAACCAAACCAATTTCCAAAACCATGAAAAAACAGTGAGCTAAAGTTCCAAAAACCGACCGTTTAAAGCTAATTCGGAAGTCCGAATCAAAACGAAACGCGTCCGAACCTTCACGAGGAGTTAGAGCACGAAATTAACTTCGAGTCGGAGGGCCTAGAGGGGGTACCCTACCCCCGAGGCCACCACGAGATGGCCATGGGGTGAGGCAGACCCGAAACTGCCCAAGATGGGGCAGTTTCGGGTCCCTACCGCCAAGACCACCTTGAGGTGGTCTTGGGGAGTGGGCCCAGCCGTTCGGTCCTCCCCCCGAGGTTTCCACAGGGTGTCCATGCACTACCCCATGGCTTCTCAGTTCAAACCGTGAGCCCGCGAGATGTGCGAACATCTCAAACTTTCAGTTTTTGGAATTGTTTTTGTCGGCAGTTTTGCACAACAAAAAACGGAGGATTTCTAATGTCACAATGAGTTAGTATGGGGTTAATGGGTTGGCTCTGATACCATGTTGGGTTAATCCAGCGCCCCGGCCATCAATCCGTGGCCAAATGCGAAACAAAAACTTTTAGAAACCGGCGCTAACAAAACCCGATTCCCAGATCGAACCATTAACCCTACACTAGCTATATGTAAAGGAGTTTAGGGAGGTTATACCGAACGATCCATGTCCTTCGGTCTTCCACCTCTGTCCCAAGCTCCTCGCGGCTTCCTCGATCAAATTTTATCTCTGGTCTCCCCACATCGAAGAAGATCCACGTCGAGGGTTAGTAATACGGGCTCCCGCCTCAAAACCGAAGCAACTCGGGTATCTAGTTTGCTAACCTAGATGCCAAGATGAAGTAGAGAATGTGTGTGATTACTTTGTCTCAAAACATCCAAGGATTCTAAACTCATGAAAGGGTTTGGGTGGAGGTTGAAGAAGAAGCCAATGGAGGAAAGTGTGAACTAAAGCTTTTGGCAAGTGAAGAAAGTTGTGGCTGCCCTTTTCTTTTGTGGTGTTGTGTTATATTTTGTGAGCAATTTTGCAACTCAAGAAAACCACAATCCAAGATCTGCCTTTGGCTCCCAATAATATCTCACAACACACACACAAATATCTTAGCCAAAACAAAAACCATCCCATAACCCAATACCATGAGTCACCAAGTGCACATGCTACATCAATGCATTAAAGCCAAAACTCACACTCACACTTTCCACCTCACTAAACATTAAACCAAAATGTTTAATCCAAAAAGAAATGGCAACTACTAAAGTAAACTTGTAATGAATTACAAGAGTACCTCTCATCTGTATATACATACCTGCATCCGTATTCCGACTGAATACAAATACAACGAGACAAAAATAATCCAACAATATAATACTAGGATCCGGCTTAAACCAAAACTCACCAGTATTATCCGTCCGATCATGATCCGTGCACAAGTGCACGTATATGTTCGAACCCTGCCATAAAACCATATGGCCTCTACAACGTTTTGCCCGAACTAGGGAAACCCTCTGTGTGGAACTCTAAAGACTCGTCAATATGCTGATAGTGGATTTAACCACAAGTACGTCAGTAGCACTAGATGTACGTAACGGCTACCCAGATATTGAGCCGAAGGGAGGCCGACGAGCAAACTCATCCTGAAACCCGACTGAGCCTGACAGTGACAATATCCGTACAGTCTGGTCCGTTCATCTATGAGTATCGCATATCGAGTCTAGGGGTGGATAAAGTCAGACCCCTAATAACGCGACATTTAGTGTCGGTATGAAGCCTATCACCACCTGAGAAACTACCGATCCTAGATCAATAATTCTCGACTACTTTGGCCAAGGACTTCTGGTGATGGCCACCCGTGCACTCCGCGACATCAACCCCCAATACCGAGAGAGACGAATCCCCTGATGATCCGCTCACTGCCTCCATATGGCTCGGGACTGTACCCAACTAGAACCTGTTTGCGTGACTCCTTTGAGCCGTGGTAGGATAGTAATCAAAGCACAGTGGGAACTCACATGAGACAAATGACGATCTCAGGTCGATAGACTAACCTGTACACATGTCACCAGGAAACTGCTATCTGACAATAGGTATAACACCAACTAGCATGTTCCCAGCGAGTCTGTCCGGTGTACCCATAACCCAATGAGCACCTGTGTACATCTTAGGTGAACAAACTTACACCAATGGCTTGTGAGACCGGCCACCTCCCCTCGTCGGGGTCTCGATCAGTATACACTAGTCTACTCTGGAGTATCGATGCCCAGTCTCGAAACTCCCTCGACTAGGGACATTTTAAGGATGTGCTTATAGACTACCCAGCTATCACGTATATGATCACCATAATACTGCTGGTAGTCAAGCAAGAATCGTATGGGCTCTATCAAAATGTAATAGTGGTCTATAGTGTCACCTGAAGCATGTACACGATGATAAAGACAAACCAGATAGCATACTATCATCTCGAGTAAGACTGTTCTACCAGTATAGGTCATCCCTCAATCAATGCAATCACGTGCCTGCGATCCAATAATTAACTTGGGGGCACTATAGCCAACACTAAGCACTAAACTTTTCTGTTTTATGACGCTCACGTGTGTTTCATGTGATGTGCTCCAATAGTGCTAAGCAATAACTTTTTTCGGCGCTCACGTGTGTTTCACGTGAGGTGCTATGTAACTTTGCCTTGGGTGCTCACGTGCTTTTCACGTGATACGCTGAGTTCTTTTGGAGATTTAATCTCTGTTGATATTTTTAGAGAACTTAAACCTCTGTTAATGGTATTTTGGCCATTAACGATCACCAAGATCACTATTTTGAAGATCTGGGATCGGGTTCTTTAAGAACTAAGTTCTTTATTTGAAAGAACTAAGTTCCTGAAGTATTATGGACTCCATATTCTCCATGTTCTTTTATCCATGTTTTCATGTTTATGTTTTCGGAGAGGTTAAATCTCTGTTAATGGTATTTTGACTATTAACGATCACTAAGATCACTATTTTGAGTATCTTGGATCGGGTAAGTTCCCGGAGTATTATGGACCCCATCTTCTTTCTGTTCAACCTTCTTCTTCCCTGAATTTTTGATTCTCAAGAACAAGATTTTCCCAATGCGAATTAAATTCTCAACTTGTGGGAGACTTATCTTGTTTATCTCAGATCCAGAGAAACAACTAAGTTCTTTTAAAGGGTTAGACCCTTAGATACGGTATGATAGGTAAAGATTGATCTCTGCATTTTTTGCTTTACCTAGGGTTTTGAGAGGAGGGAGATCTTCTTTGAGAAAATTAAATTCTATGTTGTTTTGAGGGCTTTCTGTATTTTTTTTACAGAAGCTTATACGGTGGTCTCCTCTCTCTAGATTGAATCTCTTTGCTTCTATTTATAGGAGAAGAGAAAATTCAATTTGTTGGAGGAAATCTCTCGTTGAGAGGTTATGATTGATTTCATAATCAATCAAATTGATCTTTTAGATCAACCGGTAAATTTTATTCACCGTTGGATTTTTAATCTAAAGATTCTCTGTTTTACAGAGAAGATTTCTTATTTATTTTAACAAGATTGGGAAAATATTTTCTTATGATAGAATTTAATTCTATTGGATGAATATATTGTTAGGAAGATATTTTTCTAACCATAGAATTTTATTCTGTTTAACAGAGAAGATCTTTCTTATTTTAGAAAGATCAGAAAAATATTTTCCAAATAGAATTTAATTCTATCAGTTGATGATTTTTTAATCACCATTGGATTTTTAATCCAACGGCTCTCTGTTTAATAGAAAATATCTTTCTCTTTTAGAAAGATCAGGGGAAATATTCTCCCAAAAATAGAATTCAATTCTATATAGAATTCAATTCTATCAGAAGTTAGCGCATCAGGAAGGTGTTTTCACGTGTTTAACATGTGATCCTAATGTGGGTTTTAACCTGTTTATATTCAGCGTCTATATGCTTTGCATATGAGCGCTCACGTGTTTAACACGTGAGGCCTATTTGGCTTTCAGTTATTTACTTTCAGCGCTCATATGCTTTGCATATGAGCACTTACATGTTTAATACGTGAGTCCAAACCGTGGGTTTTAATTCTCCTTAAAGTCAGAACGCTCACGCGCTTTGCACATGGGAGGAATTCGTTTCTTCTTTTTTTTCCTCCCCTTTTTTATAAGGAAACTACAAGCTCTGGTCCAAATTTTTTGGCGGGAACAGCAGCACGAATACTAAATAATACTAATCTGAAATGACGGAGGGTTACGGCTGGTTTTTTGCGAAAAAACCTTTAACATAATGAACTTGATATGTTGAAGGAACTCGAGCAGTTTTGAAAAAGAGTGGTTTAGGCTCCGCTTTTTAAACTAGTAAGATAAAATTTTGCTTAAGAGCGTACTTCCTGTGAAGGGATCAAGGCTCTTTCCTCATTGAATGAGGTGCAAGATATTCCTAACTGAATATCTCTATGCAAAGCAAAAGAATACGACTATGGTTTTAAAGAAAACCGAGTAGTTTTAAAAATTGGTTCCGACAATATCATTTAAGTTAATTTTCCTTGCATTAATCAGAATTAATGCAGTCCCATCAATTAATCATATCATGCCAGAAAAGAAACAAAAATAGGCATGCATATATATGCCATCCGCATTCGTCACAGGGTCCCGGGTCTTCACTCTAAGGTTACTTAACTTACGGCAGAGCGATGACAAGGCTAACGCGGATACAAAACATATATATCGTCTACTATATATATATATATATATATATATATATATATATATAATATAAATATTCGTCTCACGCATGATATCAAGTAACATCACAGCAACATCACAGCAGAAGCAAACAGAGAATGGAAATGCGGATAATCAAAGAAAAGTGCATTTCAATTGAGCCAATTATGAAATGCAATTTTCCGGTCGTGTGCATAGCCCGTACTATCAGATCCTATACCCCTATGAGTGCAGAAAGACACCCGCCAATCCCAGAAGTGAGACAACCCCAATCAATGAAGTGAATGGGCTACCCAGCACTTCCAAAATCCGATGACTTAGGCACCCCTACACGGGTCAATCCTGTACCCCCTATGAGTGCGGAGAATAACCCGCCAATTTTAGAGTAAGGCACTCTGGTCTCAACACTATGAGATAGAGCCATGTTTCCCTCTAGAACCCGGCTACTCGAGCACTCCACCGCGGGATAATCCTAGTGCATGTAATGGAAAAACTGAATATACAACGATGACTACGTCCGCAATCTGGACGCGCCCAATAAAATAATACAAGTCGCAGTGACGGCAGTCCACATGTCATACGCTCGTCGCGTAATATTAATATACATTACATCATAGAGAATTACATCTAAAACTACACACTCTGGGATATCCATCGCGACAAATCCAACACAACCATAACCACAAAGCAATATCCATCACAGAACATGCAAACTTGCGAGTAGCAATTTCGTAACCCCGTCTAATTGATACATATAGCAATTAGACGACGTTTCACCAAACGTTATGACACATGCAACCATCACTAAGACTACGACAATCGAATATCGCACACATATAGCCATCACTTCAATTTTCCAAAACACCGAAAATCAAGTGTGCTAAAAACCGATAAGAAATTTCATGCTAAAACCCATTCCTAGAGTCCGAAATGAGCTCGGATTGAGCCGAAACTTCATGGGGGGCCCCGACATAAAATTAACGTCGACCCAGAGGGCACATAGGGGGGTACTTATCCCTTAGGCTACCCTAAGGTGGCCGTAGGGTCGGGCAGACCCGAAACCGCCTTCTGACGCGGTTTCGGGTCCCCAACACCCCAAGGCCACCATTTGGGCAGTCTCGAGGGTGTGGTCCCTCCTTAAGTCCTCCAGGACATCCCCGGGGTCCCTACGCACCTCCTCGCGGCTTCTCGGCCCAAACCGAGAGCCCGCGGAGAGTCAAAACATTAAATTAGCATGAAATTCCTTACTGTTTTTATAACAGTTATTGCGGAGAAAAAACCGGTGAGATTCGGAAGTCGTAACTATCTAGTTTAGGGTGTTTGGGTAGCTCTGATACCATTGAAAGTTCCTAGTGCCCTCGACGCTAACGCGCGGCCAATGCGGAATACGAAAACGAAAATTTTGATGGCACTAAAAACTTGTAACCAAGAATCTAAACCAAACACCTAAACTAGCAAATACTGGAATAGAAATTGCAACCTTTGTAGCATCTTCATTTGCTCCAATTAGGTTGGACTCTAGCATGCTCTCAAGAACTCCGGATCACGCTTGCAACCTGGTCCTCCTTCAGCGAAGATGATCTACCCAAGAGAACCAAGTTCAAGCATCAACTTCATCCATGAAGTAACTAAAGATCCTAGGTGTTATGCCCCGCTTCCCAGTAAACGGAAACGATGACGTAGCAAGCCCGTGGCATATTTATCCAGAGAAGTTCATTCCATAAATAAATATACTAAGTGTATTGAAACAATAATACACCATGCAAGAATAAATGAAGACCATAAAATTTTTCAACAAACATCTTTATTTACATTCAACTACCCCTAACTCATCTGCACTGTTTGATTACCCTGCAATCAAACAGAGACTCTTCAATTCCCAATCTATCATCTTTTTAATGCATTTTAATTCCAAAACCTTAATTCTACACTATAAATACTACCACATACCCTAGCCCTTCATCATTCTGAAAATTCTAGCTAAAACTCTCAAAATTTCTTAAGTATAAGTGGAGTAAAAGAAGAGTTAGCAAGCGATCAACTTCCGGAAAGAATAGAAGCAAATTCCGGCGATTCCGCGATGCCACGATGACAACCCTCTCTTCTTTAACCTTTCCTTGACCTAACTAACTTGTAAGTCCCTTCCAATCTTCCTTCCTCTTCTTTAAAAATTCTTTTTAAAACGAATATCGGTAAGTGGAGTTAATACCGATATCTATCTTCTAAACCCTAAAAACTCTTCTTTTTCTAACATATTTTTCATCCAACTTTTACACAATACTTGTAATCTTAATTATAAATGTTTAGAATAAATTTTAATCTAGAATTCCATGCAAACCAACTTTAATTTAAGTTTTTCGTTAAAATACCATGAACTTCAAATACCACCCTTTTAGTATGTTGTTAATACTTTACCTTTAGAAAACATCACGGGGTAATGACCTACCCCTCATATACACGCATGTTTCCATAGCACGATACATCTTAGTAGAAATATTTGTTACGAAGATATTATTACATTAAAATACCATTTACTATAATAACCGGATTTTTTAAAATTTTATTTTAAATTCCATTATGATTATACCTCTACAACCATTTTTATGGAACCCGCTATTGGATGGTGCGGATTATTGCGCGTCCTTGGGCCCGTAGAGCGAGATCCAGACCTCCTCACAGAGCATTTGATTTCGAAAGGTTTTAAATACGGTTTTTAAGAAAAACGCATTTTCTAATTAAATAAAATTTAATTTTTTATAATTATATAATTATTACAAATCCATATATTTTCAAAGTATAATAAACTTACATTTTTTCTAAAGATGAAAGTTTACAGATTTCACTAAAATACCATCAAGATACCAATACAAGACAAGTTTTACAATAAAATACCATGAAATTTCCAAGCTAAGTAATTATCACTATAATACCTCTGTAACAACTCTGAATTTACTATACAAAATTTTTCAGCTTAATGTATAGAAAGGAGTTTACATGCCTGAGTACAATTTATAAGTTAATTTTTGTTTAAGAACAGCAAGAAACTACTTGTAGCTCACTGGTAAAGTCTTGCATTGCTGTGACGTAGCCCCTGTGTTCGAACCCCATCAAACACATTATATTTTTCTGATTTTTATTTTAAACTTTTTGGAAGGCCAAAAGTTTACACATGCAATGCATATAAAAATGAAAAGTCTGGAAAAATAAACATGTGGAAAATGATATAAATACAGACATGGACGCATGGCATGAATCCACCGGCTCCCCCTCACCAATCGACCGGCGAGAATTCATTTAGGGCCGACGGGACGGGCCCCAAGTAGCAAATGGACCCCGGGTTTTGCACACGAGTCTTTTCCCCCCTGCACTGTTTGATTACTCTGCAATCAAACAGAGACCCCTCAATTCTCCAATTTATCACTTTTTAATGAATTTTAATTCACTCTTTTAATACCAAAACCCTAATTCCACATTATAAATACTACCCCATGCCCTAGCCCTTCCTCATTCTGAAAATTATAGCCAAAATTCACAACTTTTGCTAAGTACAAGAAGAGTACAAGTGGCGTTAGCCAACGATCAACTTCCAACGAGGATCGAAGCAAGATTCGGCGACCCCGCGACGCCACGAAGATCAACACTCCCTCATCTACCTTTTTTTAGGATAACTAGCTCGTAAGTCTCTCCCTATCCCTCTCTTTCTTCTTGAAAAGTTCTTTTTTTCAAAACATATCGGTAAGTGGAGTTAACACCGACCTTTTATTCAAAACACGAAAAAGTTCACTTTTTCTTACATATTTTTCATCCATATTCATACCCTATGTTTGTAATCATATAACTAATGTTTAGAACAAACTTTCACTCAAAAATATCATGAAATATAACTTTAAATCAACTTTTATATTAAAATACCATAAACTTTGTATTTACCATATTTAATTATTTTGCTTAATCATACCTTTAAAAAACCTCACGGGGCAATGACCTACCCCTCACAAACGCACATGTTCTATAGCACGATACTCTTTGAACGTATCTTTGCGGCGAATTAGATATATTTCATTAAAATACTATCTACTATTAAAAACGGTTTTCTTTGAAATTGTATTTTAAAATTCCTTTGCAAATAAACCTCTACAACCCATTTGGGGAACCCTCTATTGGATAGTGTGGATTATCATACATCTTCGGGCAAGTAGAGCGAGATGCAGACCTCCTTACAGAGCATTCGGTCTCGAAAGGTTTTTAGTACGATTTTTAAGAAGAACGTAATTTTCTACTTAATTATTAATTTAAGTTTAATATTATCAAACCATATATTTTCAAATATAATAAAATTCCATGTTTTTAAAAAAAATTAAAAGAATGACAGGTTTCACCAAAAAACCCTCAAGTTATCCAAAAGACAAGTTTTATGCTAAAATACCATGAACTATCCAAGCTAAACTATTATTACTAATATACTTCAAATTCTTAAAATTCATATTCATGGAAACCCTAAATAATATAAATAATTTCTCAAGGTAATTTTGAAACTATAAAATATTTTTCATAAAACCACCTCGAGTTATATAAAACACCGTTAAGGACTTTAGTAAATATAGATTTAAGCGGGATCAATTCTCTTGAGCCTCAGAGAGCCGGAGAAAGTGAGTGCTTGCTTATTTAAGATAGAAAAACTTAACGGTGTTATCAATAGTAATTGTCTTGAAAAAAGACACTAATCCTGTCGTCCATGTGCATCAGTTACCGATAACTCTTGAATCTAATTCAGGATCCAAATCAGTTCTAAGTTTCTGACTCAGGTCTGAGTCTAAATCAAACTTGAGTTCAACTCAAACCAGAATCCAATTCAAATATGAATCCAAACTCTAACATGTAAACTTGAATCTGAACCTGAATACCAGAACAATATCAACATGCAAACATGACTTGACCGAACCATGGCTATAACTTGACTTGATTACATGACTACTTGTTTACATGCTGAACCTGATTACATAAACAAATTATATCCATGGTCTCGGCAAGTCTGATAATTATAATCTATATAAAACATTACACGGGATTAATGGTGTAGATTGGTACGGAATGTATTAAAAGTGGCATGATGATGGTCACTAAAAGACGCCTACATGAACTCTTGTTCCGTTGTCCCGTGGCTTTTGACGGGGCCTTGTACTTATATGTTACCATAGTCTACGGGACAGTTGGACTCCTCTCGTATACACCGATACCTTCTGTACCAAGCTACAAACAACTAAGTTAGAATAATAAACTGATACCTGTATAACTTAACAGTTTTCTTACACATTACTTGTTGTATTCTTTCCTTTCTTTTGGGACCTACCGAGCTCTAGTTCGCTGACGACATTCATGTCTCTTTTTTTCTTTGAAATGTTCGTGTAACAATCTTAAACTTTCTGTACAATTTTTTCAAAAATACAGAAAGGGGTACTTGAGCCTGAGCACAAGTTATAAGTTTGTTTTGCTTTTGAAGAGAAAGAAGGAGCTTGTAGCTTATTTGTAAGACCTTACACTGCTGAACCAAAGCACCAGAGTTCAAATTCCATCAGCCACACATTATTTTTATTTAAAATTATTTTAATCTTTTAGGAGCCCAAGAGTCAACACGTGCACTACACGTAATAGGGTAAGTTACAGAATAAACAAACGTGTCCACGAGGCTAGACCAAGTGTCAGGGACACGTGGCGTCAAGACAAGCCCCGACTCGCCCGACTCGGGCCGACGAAACGGTTGACTCGGCCGGCGCCGCCGGTCTAACTTGGTTCGATCCCAATTTTTCTTTAACCCCCTGCGTCCTTTGGCCTACCCCACTCCCCTTGCACTGTTTAAATTCTCTGCAATTAAGCAGAGAATTAAAATACCCCCATTTAATCCATTTCAATACAAATTTTAAATACACCATTTCACAACTCTAAAACCCTAATTTTTCCTATAAATACCACCCTCAAATCACCCCTCCTCACTCCCAAATCCCTGCCCAAACTCTCAAGAAAATTCCCAAGTTTTTTGTGTGCAAGTGGAGTTAGCAAAAGGGCAAAGCTCCGACGAACTTCCGACGACAACTCAAGGAGTTTCCGACGACGAAACAACGCACTGGAAAATACCACCTCTTCCTCTTTCTCACCTCTAGCCAATCATCCAGTAATTCCCTACTTCTTCTTCTTTTCTCTATTCTAAAAACATTTAAAACTAAAACCCGACGGAAGCGGAGTTAATCCGACTTCCAATTCGGTTTTTCCTTAAAAAGTTCTATTTTTCTTAAACACAATAATACCAAACTCTTATGTCATGACCACTAAACATTAACGAAGACAATAGAACAAGTTTGACATCAAAATAATAACTGTAGCAAGTTTTATTCCATTTTTACATTAAAATACCCTTATATTTCATTTCGACATACTTGAAATTTTTAAACCGTATTATCTTAGAAAACTCACGAGGTAATGACCTACCTCCTCACAACACACATATCTAACATAGCACGATGAAATTTGGGAACATAGATTTGGGAAAATACGACTTTACACATAACTATCTCCGACTTATAAAAAAACCTTTTTCTACAAGATGTGTATTTTAACAAATCTTTGCAATTGTGCCTCTACAACCCATTTCGGGGAATCCGTTAGGGATGGTGCAGATTATCGCACATTCTCAAGCCTAGTAGAGTGAGATGCAGACCTCCGCAAGGAGCATATGATCTCAAAAGATTTTAATACAATTTTCTTTAGAAATTGTGATTTCTATTATAAATAAAACTTATATTTTTAATATATATATATATGTAATTAATATCAAAATATCTATTTTTAATATTTATAATATTCCACATTTCCAAAATTCAAGAAAAACATTCCATTTACAAGAAAATACCATACAATTCCAATATTACAAATAAATACCATATATTAGGTTTATTTCACTAGAAATGTCACATTAGTAAAATATACATCAATGAAAACTCTAAAAACGATAATAAAATACTTGAGGTGTATTTTGAAAATTATACAAATTTGTTTTTACATAAAACACCCTCAAGTTATACTAAATTACAACAAGGACCCTAGTAAACATAGGTTTAAGCGGGACCAGTCTCTTGAGCCTCATGGAGTCGGAGATATGGGTGCTTGCCTATTTAAGGTAGACAACTTAACAAACGGTGTTATCAACACGGTAATTTTCTTTGAAAAAGACACAAATCCTGTCATCCATGTGCAGCAGTTACCGATAGCACTAAAACATAATTCAAGATTCAATTTCTTTTCTAATTGTACGACTCAGACTGAGTCTCAATATAATCAATCTGACTTAAATATAATTCAAGTATCAAACTTCAATACAACATGGATCTATGAATCCGTCTATTCAATCTATATCAAACTATATTAACTGAACCAAACTATGGATATATTCCATCTACATGATCATCCATTATATCCGTTCCATTACTGATATCATAGTTTTGGCAAGTCATCCATCTATATACAATATACAATTCAAACAATACAAATAATACAATCAAGACATCGCGGGGTTTATAAGGGGTAGATTGGTACGGAAGGTGTTAGAAGTGGTACGGGACTGCAACCATAACACACCTAATCTGAATTCAATTGCCATTGTACCGTGGCTGAACGGTTCCTTATGCTCCGTATATCGTAGTCTCCGGAATAGTGGGGCTCCTCTCGTATACACTGGCATTCTTCTGTACCAAGCTACAAACGACAGCGTTAACATTAAATACAACATTATAACAATATACTCTCTATTCTGTCTATTCCATTCTTGTCTATTTATGGGACTTACCGAGTGATTTGTTCACTGACGACATTGTCTTTCGTCTTCTTTGGAATGTCGTCAGGTGATTCGGACTCACTGGAGATCGAGCCCACCAGCGAGGATTTGGACCAGCTAGCTTTCAACCCGGAGCTCTAGTTACTTGTACATTTCATTTCAGTACTTTCCATTTCTGTTATGCCACTGTTTAGGCATTGCTTTTCATTCCATGTATTTACTTTTCAGATGTATTGTAAAAAGAATGTTAATAAATAAAGTTGTTGTTCAATTATATCTATTGTTTCTGTCTCTTGTGCATTTTACTTATATTGCTTAGATACTCTTAGCATGTTTACTTCAGAGTAAATACACAGCGGCCAGTCGCGTCCCCTTCACCGTACACCGGGAAGCGGGGCATGACAGTTCGTCAGGTGGACCGGACCCTCAAGAGACCGAGCCCGGCCAAGGGTTCTTAGAGCAGATTGAAGCACAACCAGACTACTAGCTTACTTGTACTTATCTTCCAGTTTGTATGCCACTGTTTAGGTATTGCTTTTATCATTGTACTTTTCCTTTTCAAATCAGATGTATTGTAAAGATGAATATTAATAAAAGTTGCTGTTCATTTTATATCTCTTATCATTTCTTATGCATTTTATATATTGCTTATTTACGCTTAACATATTTATTTCTATGTAAATACGCCGCGTGCCCGCCGCGTCTCCTTTCCCATACACCGGAAAGCGGGGCATGACAGGTTTTGTTGGCGGCCCATGCAGGTCATTTATGCATGAAGTCCTAAGCTATATATCACAGGAATTATAAGAATCAGCAACTATACATTCTTTACATTACAAATTCCTTGAATCTATCCTAACCTTTCTTTTTCTACTAAGGTCATGAATTCTCACAAAAACACCAGCACGAACGTCAATGGCAACACTCTACCACCTACACTACCACCACCAATTACCGCTGCAGACCTACTGATAAGACCAATGGCGTTCTTTGAAGCAACTAGGAGTCTAGTTGAGGGACAGCAGGAGCAGACTGCTCTCCTTCACCAAGGACTAGTTCGTACTGAGGCAGTTTTGAGGGCAGCTCATGGTTATATCAAGAAGAAGGAAAGGACACCGCCAGTAAGGACTTGCAATTATTGTAAGAAGCCCGGACATGTGGTAAAAGACTGCAAATGAACTAATGGTTTTTGTATGATTTGTGGATCGTCTAAACACACTCTTAGAGCATGCTCAAAGTACAGAGCAGACACAAACCCCACACCAAGACTGACTATACAAGCTCCTACTACCCTATTAGCTTTAATTGCACCACCTTCACGAGGACCACATTTACCTCGTCGGTCCAAAATGTACCAGTAGGCACAGAGAAAAGTGCCAAGAGGCTAAACATTCACAATGCCAGTTGGAAAAGCCGAAGCCACTGGCCAAGTTATCACTGGTAATTTCCAATTTTTTCACACCTTGTCAATCCTTGTATACCACTATATTTTTCCTGTATCTAAAACCAACCCTACACAACTTAGGTACTATACTAGTAGCCACTCTTCCTACACTTGCATTGTTCGACACTGGAGCATCGCACTGCTTCATGTCACAACGATTCGTGAGAACGCACGTGATTCCTATGAAACCACTCATTTCAAGCTGGAAATGTCAGTTCTGGGAATGGAGTCTTGAAGGCAACTATGGGATTTGATCAGTGTACAGTTGTAGTTTGCGGACGAGAATTTTACGCGAGTTTCAAAGTACTGGACATTCCAAGTTTCAATGTTGTGTTTGGAATAGACTAGTTGGGAGTTTTCTATGTTATGATTGACTGCCGTCAAAAGAGGGTAGTATTCGAGACACTAGATCACCCAGTCTTCTAATTCAAGAGCGGAGATAAAACGTTGGAGCCAGGGAGATGCTGTGCTAAACTGAAAGATGCAGAAGTGTTTTCTCTCCCGGGGATACCAAAATGTACAAGGATCTACGGCAATACTATTGGTGACATGGAATGAAGCATGAAGTATCCAGAAGCGTAGCCAAGTGTTTGGTGTGTCAGCGAGTAACGACTGAACATCACAGAACTGCTGGTCCACTTCAGTCGTTACCAATCCCAGAATGGAAATGGCAGCACTTTACCATGGACTTCATGACTGCCCTTCCTCACAGCACAAAGGGTAACACGCAGTATGGGTTATTGTGGTTTAACTCACCAAGTCAGCTCACTTTATTCACTTTCAAGTTGGCCAATCTACCGAGACGCTAGCAAATAAGTATATGGAGGAGATCGTGAGATTACATGGAGTACCAGTTTGCATCGTCTCCAATCGAGATACAAGATTTCGATCACAGTTTTAGCAGAGTTTGCAAACTATCCTGGGAATGAGTCTGAACTTCAGCACAACTTATCAGCCACAAACGGACGGACAGTCTGAGCGAAAAATTCAGATTCTGGAGGACATACTAAGAGCTTGTATGTTAGACTTCGGAGGTTCATGGGAAGATCACCTACACCTTATGGAGTTTTCACACAATAACAGCTACTAGGTGAGTATTGGAATGGCACCATTTGTAGCACTTTACGGAAGGAAATGTCGTTCACCACTAAGTTGGGAAGACATCGGAGATCGGGAACTCCTAAGAATAGAGATGATCGTGGCAACTGTGAACGTAGTTCGCACGATCAGGGAAAGAATGCACATAGCCCAAGACAGACAGAAGCACTGAGCTGATGCAAAGTACCGACACCTGAAACCTAGAGATCATGTTTTCTTAAAGATCTCTCCAAACCGAGAAGTAATCCTCTTTAGCAAGAAGGGTAAGCTCGGTCCCAGATACATAGGACCGTTCGACATTCTCGAATGAGTTGGAGAAGTGGCATATCGTTTGGTACTACCACCCTCATTAGAAGGAGTGCACAACTTGTTCCATATATCCCAGCTCCGAAGATATGCGAGCGATCCCAGCTACATCCTTAATCACTCCGAGTTCACTGTACAGACATACCTAATTTGTGAGCAACAACCCGTTGAGATTCTGGACCGAAAGGTAAAGTCACCGAGGAACAAGGAAGTAAACTTCATCCGAGTGATACAGAGAAAAGATTCGCCAGGAGAATCAACGTGGGAACGAGAAGATGACATGCGTGCAAGATACCCTTACTTATTTGTAAACTAGTCCTTATGTAATTGTAAATTTCGAGGACGAAATTTTTATAAGGAGGGTAGAATGTAACGACTCTGAATTTACTGTACAAAATTTTTCAGCCTAATGTACAGAAAAGAGATTACAAGCCTGAGTACAATTTATAAGTTAATTTTTGTTTAAGAACAACAAGAAACCATTTGTAGCTCACTGGTAAAGCCTTGCACTGTTGTGACATAGCCCCTGTATTCGAACCCCATTAGATGAATTATATTTTTCTGATTTTTATTTAAACATTTTGGAAGCCTAAAAGTTTACACGTGCAATGCACATAAAAATGAAAAGTCTGGAAACATAAACATGTGCAAAATGATAAAAATACAGACATGGACACATGGCATGAATCCACCGGCTCCCCCTCACCAATTGACCGACGAGAATTCATTGAGGGCCGGCGGGGCCGGGTCCCCCATAGCAAATAGACCCTGGGTTTTGCACACGAGTCTTTTCCCTTACCCCCATCACCCCTGCATTGTTTGATTACTCCGTAATCAAATAGAGACCCCTTAATTCCCAATTTATCACTTTTTTATGCATTTTAATTCACTCTTTTAATCCCAAAACCCTAATTCCACACTATAAATACTACCACGTACCCTAGCCCTTCCTCATTCTGAAAATTATAGCCAAAATTCTCAAATTTTCCTAAGTACAAGTGGAGTTAGCCATCGACCAACTTCCGGCGAGGATCGAAGCAAGTTCCGGCGACCCCGCGACGCCACGAAGATCAACACTCTCTCGTATACCTTTCCTTAGGATAACTAGCTCATAAGTCCCTCCCTATCCCTCTCTTTCTTCTTGAAAAGTTCTTTTTTTCAAAATATGTCGATAAGTGGAGTTAACTCCGACCTTTTATTCTAAACCCTAAAAAGTTCACTTTTTCTTACATATTTTTCATCCATATTCTTACCCTATGTTTGTAATCATATAACTAATGGTTAGAACAAACTTTCACTCAAAAATATCATGAAACATAACTTTAAATCAATTTTTACATTAAAATACCATAAACTTTGTATCTACCATATTTAATTATTTTGCTTAATCATACCTTTAGAAAACCTCACGGGGTAATAACCTACCCCTCACAGATGTTGGATATGTATGCCCTAGAGGTCATTATTGTATATGTATACATGTGGATACATGGACATATATATGTACATGACAGTCTTGCTTGATATGATAGTATGCTATCTGGTTTCTTTATCTTAACATGTGCGTATGTTTTACTTGCTATTACATATCATTTAAACATGTTGATAAAGCCCTTGGGATCATTGCTAGACTACCTGCATTGTGATGGCGATCATACTTGTAGGAGCTCGGTAGTCGGTACGCACATCCTTAAATTGTCCCTAGTCGTGGGAGTATCGAGACTGGGCATCGATATTCCGAATTAGACTAGTGTATACGTTTCTAGATCTCGACAAGGGGTGATGATACGGTCCAGCAACCATTGGTCTTTTGCATTTAAGATCGTATACAGGTGCTCGCTGGGAGTGAGTACACTGGACGGACTCGCCGAGAACTTCCAAGTGGTACTATACCTATCGTCAGGTGGAAGTTCTCAGGTGACATGAGTACAGGTTAGTCTTTAGACTTGAGATCGTCATTTGTCTCGTGTGAGTTCCCACTGTGCTTTGATCACTACCTTACCACGGCTCAACTGAGTCGTGCAAACAGGTTTTGGTTGGTTACATTCCCGAGCCACATGGAGACAGTGAGCGATTGTCGAGAATTCGTCTCTCTCGGTATTAGGAGTCGATATCGCACTTTGTTCGATCGGTCAGGACCATAAGACCTTGGCCAAGACAGTTGGGATTTACTGATAGGCTGATCAGTAGTTTCCCGGATTGGTCCTGAACCGCATCAGCACGAATTACCGGGTTATTAGGGTCTGATGTTTACCACCCCCTAGACCCGGTATGCGATACTCTCAGATGAAGAGACCGGACTGTACGGAGATTGTCACAGATAGGCTGAGTAGGGATCCGGATGAGTTTTCTCATCGGCCATCCTTTTCGACAGGTACCCGGGTAGCCGTTACGTACAACTAGTGCCGCTGACGTGCTTGTGGTTATGGATTTATCCAGTAACTCACTGCTGGCATACTATCGAGTCTTTAGAGTCCCACACAGAGGGTTTTCCTAGTTCAGGTGAAATGATGTAGTAGTCGTATTGGATACGTGCATGGTTCCGATCGATTGTGTAACAACTCCAATTTTTGGATACATAAATTTGATTTAAATTTAATGTATACTTGGAGTATTTAATGTTGCTGATATCACTTTAAGTATCTATTTTCCTACAATAATTACAAGAAGGAGCTTGTAGCTCATTGGTAATACCTTGCATTGCTGAACCAAGCCACCAGAGTTCGAATCCCATGCCCCACATTATTTTTAGATTATTTTTCTTTTAAAATTCTTGGAAGCCCAACAGTCCACAGGCCATAACTCCCAAATGATGAACTGAACCCTAAAAATGGAGTATACCAAAGTCTACATCAGAGAACCCCGCACCCGACGGTCGCCGGACTCGGCCGGGATCGGCCAAGTCGGCCGGCGCCGCCGGCCGGACTCGGTCGGACGGCCGAGGTCCCAAAAACAAAAATGTGTCTTTTAGTATTCTATAACCCCCTGTTAACTCCAATTTATTTGATCAGTTCCAGAATTTTTATTACACCCAATTTACTATAAATTTTAATGATTTTCTTTAAATTTTTACAATTTTTTTTAATAAAGAAAACCTTTCACCTACCCTACCCTAGCTACCCTATAAATAGACCCCCTACCTCCTACCCTCTCATCTCAAAACATTAGGTTTACTCGCTTGAAATTTCCACAAGAAAGGTGTGCTTTGAAACCGAGTTCACGGCGAAGCTCTGACGGATTTCCGGCGAAGTTCTTTGAAGCAACCGGCGACGAAACAACACCTCGGCCATTTCCCTAGTTCCTCTATACTCTTTAGTATAGATCAAAGCCAGTAAGTCCCGTTCTTTTCTTCTTTCTACTTCTCAAAATACGAACTTATGAAACCCGGCGGAAATCGGAACAAACCGATTTCCGATTCGTTTTTCTACAAAATCTCACTTGTCACTAATTCCATAATACCTAAACATATTCATGATAACTATTAATCACATAACAATTAATTTGGACAAAGTTTCTCACATGAAATGATAACTTTTTTGTAATATCGTATTCTTTTCACATTAATACCATAATGTTTATTTTTCTTCTTCTAATCAATTCCATCATTCCTAAACATCTTCATTTTGACCACTAAACTTGAAAAAAATAATTTGAATGAGTTTTCACACATGAAATGATAACTTCTGCAAATACTGTATTCTTTCACTTAAATACCCTCATATTTAGTTTATCATATTTAACCCATAACCTTACTATACAATTAAAGTAGAGCACAAGATAACAACCTACCTCTACCCACACATAAATACAAACCCTAAAATGATTTCATAAAAATTTAGAATACGATAAAACGAAATTTTCAGTAAAATACCATAATCTTCATAAAACCATTCTTAAAGGTTTAGATTTGTTACATTTTTAAATAAATACTTCTTATTAGGAAAATACGATAAGTTGTGGACATCGATCGTTTATCTAAACTGACTTTGTGGTGTCTAGGCTAGGCAAGTGAGCTTGGGTAACTTTAAAATGCCCGCCTCACGATTCGTGAGCGGATCCCTCCCTCCTCACTTGTACTTACCTGGCCACAATTGGCGGTGAAGAGGCGATTTGAGGCTTCTAACGAATTTTTGTCGTTTAGACCTTTTAGAAATAGGCTAGTCAGCTTAGGAAACCCTAGAATCTAAAATACGGAAAAATTACACTTTTCAAATAAATACCTTTTACTTTATAAAACCGTTTTCTAAAGAATTAGTATTTATTAAATCTTTGCAAAGCGCCACTACAACCCATATTTGGGGAACTCGTTAGGGATTGTACGGTTTATCGTGCACCTTCGAGCTTAGTAGTGCGAGATTCAGACCTCCGCAAGGAGCATTCGGTCTCGAAAGGTTTAAAATACGACATTTAAGAAAAATGAGATTTTTGGAAAATAAAATATTTATATAAAATTATTCTTTTATAAACATAGGTATATTTTTCATTTAAACACCTATTTTATTATAAGATAAAGTTTCCACCTTTTCCTAAAAATTACAAGATTAAAAGTTACATTTCAATACCATGAATTTCAAATAAATCAATATTATAAATTAATACTTTTATTAGGATATATTCACTAGAATAACACAAATAAAATTTACACTCATTATAACTATAAAGACGAATAATAAATACTTGAGGTGTATTTTGAAAACTATACAAAAGTACATTTTTACATAAAACCCCTTCAAGTTTTATAAATTACAATAAAGACCCTAACAATTATAGAACTACAAATTACTTTTCTTTTAGTCTGACTCGGGTTTGAGTCTGACTATTTCTGACTTGAATATGATTCAAGTTAATTTATATTCTTTAATATTTTAACTCAATATGAACACATGAATCCCTGAATCCAGTTAACAATCTATTCAACTTGACTGAATCAAACCATGGATATACATCTATTATTCCGTTATTCCAATTACCTGATATAATCCGTTTGCTGATATCATGGTTTTGGTCAGTCATCCAACTTACATAAAACAATACAACAATACTGTTAAAACACTATGGGGTTTAAGGGGTAAATTGGTACGGAAGGTGTTAAAGGTGGCACGAGGTGGTCAGATTAAGACACCTAACCTATATTCCGTTGCTGTTGTACCGTGGCTTAACGGTTCCTTGTACTTTCCGTTTGCCCTATTCTCTAGCATATAGAGACCCCCATCGTATACACTGGCATCCTTCTGTACCAAGCTACAAACAACAGCGTTGACATAACATTACAACAATAGTTTACACTTTAAAATGTATCTTCTTATTCTGTCTTCTCTACTTCCCTCTTACCTTTGGGACTTACCGAGCGATCTGTTCGCTGACGACATTATGTTTCTCTCTTCTTTGAATGTCGTCAGGTGACTTAGACCCGGCAGAAGTTGAGCCATCACAAGAAGACTTGGAACAGTTTACTCAAGACCCTACAGTATAATTTCATTGTACACTTTTCTTTTCAGTACTTTCCATTTCCTGTTATGCCACTGTTTAGGCATCTTTATTTTAGTTGTATTTTCTTTCCATGTATTGTACAAAGAATGTTAATAAATAAAAATTGTTGTTCTTTTTATACTCTTGTCTCTTGTGTATTTATTCTATATTGCTTAGCTACGCTTAGCGTATGTACTTCTGAGTATATACGTAGCGGACCTCGCCGCGTCCCCTTCGCCGTGCACTGGGAAGCGGGGCGTGACAGGTTTTGTTGGTGGCCCATGCAGGTCAGAGCTGTATGAATCCCTGTCATGCAGTTCTGGTCTGCGTGAACAACCTAAGCAATATAACACAAGAACCAGCAACTAAAACATTCTTTACAATTCATGTTCCTTGAATCTTGCAAATTTCTATTTCTTGAATCTTATCATTTTATGTATTTGAATCTGTCCTAACCCGAATTTTTCTTCAAGGTTATGGATTCCCCGAACAACACCAGCACCAACGTCAACAACACCCCTTCAGCACTACCTCTTACACCAGCTGTTCCTGCACCACCCACTGAGCAAACAATACTATTTGAGGCGATCCGCAGTCTTCTCGAGGGACAGCAACAACTTCTGAACCGTCCTGAGACCGTTGCACCGGGAGTAAAGCAATTCAGGGCTTTGCACCCCAAGCAGTTCTCTGGTAAAGGAAGCCCTCTTGAAGCGGAAGAATGGGCACAAAGCATCGAAGACGATCTAACAGCAGCTCAAGTGCCAGACAACGCTTGGCTCCGTGTAGCAAAACTACAGCTCACGGATAATGCTCGCAACTGGTGGAAGGCGGAAGAAAGCCGTCTGGTATAGTCGATTGAATGGAAGACCTTTCGCGAGAAGTTCGATGCGAAATACTTCTCTGTGACTGCCAGGTTTGCAATGGAGCAGCAGTTTATTCATCTACAACAGGGTTCAATATGGGATAAATCAGTAGATGAATACGATGCTGAATTCACCATGTTAAGCTGGTAAGATATGTCACAATAGTTCAATTTTTAAATATCACATACTTCACAGCTAACACAATCTTTAAACAGATTCGCGGCACACTTGATACCGACGGACGAGATCAGAACCCGTCGCTTTCAACAAGGTTTGGACACAGAGATTAAGGCTGCTCTAGCCACAGGAAAGTTTTTGACTCATGTGGAAGTTCTAGAAGCTGCCCGCAGTTATAAGGCAGTGATAAAAGAGAGGGGCAGACCCCAGTCTGCAGGAGTCAAACGCCCTGCCAACCAGATGGCAGGTGGAGCCTCGTCCAGACCACCTTTCGTGCCAAGACGACCCGGAGTACCAACCCATCGTCCTAGCCCAGCCTTTTGCACCTACTGCAAGAGAACTGGACATATGATGAAGGACTGCCGTCGAGCCAACCGCCTTTGCTTAGTCTGCGGCTCAGCTACTCACGATATTGGGTCTTGTCCTCAAAGACAGAACCCAGTTGCTGCACCCAGGCCAGCAATTACCTATCCGCAGCGACCAGCTCTTCAGGCACCTGCTCCCAGACTTGCACTGCCTGCACCACCCAGGGGACCACAAGCTGCACCACCTCCTCGTCAGTTCCATCAAGCTCAAAAGAATGTCCCGAGGAATGCTCCTCAGGCCAGGAGGAATGTGCCAAAGCGCCAGGCTTTCATGATGTCTGTGGAAGAAGCTGAGGCCACTGGCCAAGTCATTACTGGTAAACTTCCTTCTCAAACTTATCTTTTAGTCCTGGTTACCTACACACTTTCCCTATACCTAAAACCTATCCAATATACCTTAGGTACAATCCTAGTAGCTTCACTACCTGCACTTGCACTGTTTGATACTGGAGCATCCCACTGCTTTATGTCGCAACGGTTTGTCCGAACCCATGCGATACCAGTTTCACCGCTTGTATCCAGCTAGAATGTCAGTTCCGGAAATGGTGTTCTAAAGGCAACTATGGGATACAGCCTGTGTCCAGTCATCGTCTGCAGTCAAGAGTTTTATGCTGACTTCAAGGTGCTGGACATACCGAACTTCGATGTGGTTCTAGGAATGGATTGGCTTGGAACCTTTTATGCTACCATCGACTGTCGTCAAAGGAGGGTAGTATTCGAGATTCCAGACCATCCGGTCTTCTATTTTAAAAGCGGAGACCGTACACTGGAGCCAAGTACCTACAAAGCGAAGCCAAGAGAAGCAGTAGTTGCAGCAGCTCAAGCAGAGGAAGAATCAAGACCAGAGGTAGTTCGAGAGTTCGACGATGTATTTCCTGACGATATATCAGGTTTGCCTCCTGATCGAGCTCTTGAATTCAGTATTGATTTAGTACCAGGAGCACAACCGATGATCAAAGCACCTTATAGACTAAGTCCGGAAGGTTTGAAGGAAGTTCGAACACAGTTGGACGAATTATTGGCGAAAGGATGGATTCGTCCCAGCACTTCAAATTGGGGAGCACCTGTGCTACTGGTAAAGAAGAAGGAAGGTTCATACAGAATGTGCATTGATTATAGGGCCTTGAACGAAGTCACTATAAAGAACAAGTATCCACTACCGCGCATCGATGATTTATTCGATCAGCTAAGTGGATCTTGTGTTTTCTCTAAATTGGATCTTCGTTCAGGTTATCATCAAGTGAAGGTCAAGGAAGCTGATATTCACAAAACAGCTTTCAGAACTCGCTATGGACATTACAAATTTCTAGTGATGCCATTTGGAGTGACCAATGCACCAGCAATATTCATGAACCTAATGAACCAAGTTTTCCGGGAGTATTTAGACAGGTTTGTTGTCATCTTCATCGACGACATCCTGGTATATTCTAAGAATCGGAAAGAGCATGCGGAGCACCTACGAATTGTCCTGGAAACTCTTCGACAACATAAGCTTTATACCAAGTACAGCAAGTGCGAGTTTTGGCTAAATCAAGTTGGTTTTCTTGGACATATCGTATCAGGAGAAGGAATTTATGTGGATCCAGCGAAAGTTTCGGCAGTTAGCGAATGGCCTACACCAAAGTCAGTGAAGGATATTCGGAGTTTCTTGGGTTTAGCTGGATATTACAGAAGGTTCATTGAAGGATTCTCAAAGATAGCAACACCCCTGACCAAGCTCACACGAAAAGATGAAGAATTTGTGTGGTCAGAAACATGCGAGCAAGCTTTCGTAGAACTCAAGTCAAGATTGACATCTGCACCTATTCTCGTAATACCGGATCAATCTGGAGGATTCGAAGTGCATTGCGATGCATCCGGTAAGGGATTAGGATGTGTTCTATATCAGCACGGTAAGGTTGTGGCTTATGCTTCAAGACAACTGAAGACTCCTGAGCGCAATTATCCGACGCATGATCTGGAGTTGGCAGCCGTCATCTTTGCTCTTAAAATTTGGCGCCACTACTTACTTGGTGAACGAGTGAACATCTACACAGATCATAAAAGTCTGAAGTATGTGTTTACTCAGAAGGAGTTGAATATGCGGCAGAGAAGATGGTTAGAACTCATGGCGGACTTTGACATCAACTTGCAATATCACCCAGGAAAGGTGAACGTAGTACCTGATGCTCTTAGTCGCCAACCATTATCAATGAATCTCACCGCTCAGTGGAACCTTCAGCAAGACTTACATCAGATGGAGATTGAACTAGTCATGCCAGGTGATGCTTCAAGTTTGATGAATCTACAAGTTCAATCAACCATTGTCAATCAGATCAAAGCAGCTCAAGCCAGCGATGCTAAGTTGCAAAAGATCAGAGAACAAGTGGAGAATGGACTCAGAACAGATTTCATCATCTATGAAGACGGATCTTTGAGATACGGCAGCAGATTGTGTGTACCAAAAGGTTCTGTTCGGGAAGAGTTAATGAAAGAAGCTCATAGCTCTCCCTATTTAGTACATCCTGGAGGTACCAAAATGTACAAGGATCTACGTCAGAATTATTGGTGGTATGGAATGAAGCGTGAAGTAGCCAGAAGCGTCGCAAAATGTTTGGTGTGTCAGCAAGTAAAGGCTGAACATCACAGGACAGCTGGACTACTTCAACCGTTACCAATCCCAGAATGGAAGTGGCAACACATCACGATGGACTTTGTGACTGCTCTTCCTCGCAGCACAAAGGGTAACGATGCCATATGGGTCATTGTGGATTGACTCACAAAGTCGGCTCACTTCATCCCATTTCGAGTTGGCCAATCAATTGAGACGCTAGCGAAGAAGTACATGGAGGTAATAATCTAATTAAGATTTAAACACTTCATAATGTACTATCTCTGATACCCATGAACTCATACAGGAAATTGTGAGACTTCATGGAGTACCGGTCTGAATTGTCTCCGATCATGACACCAGGTTCCGATCGTAATTTTGGTAGAGTCTGCAAGCTAGCTTGGGAACAAGTCTGAACTTCAGCACGGCTTATCATCCACAAACAGATGGTCAGTCGGAATAAACTATTCAGATCTTGGAGGATATGCTCAGAGCATGTATACTCGACTTCAAAGGATCGTGGGAAGATCATCAGCATCTTGTAGAGTTCGCGTACAATAACAGCTACCAAGCAAGCATAGGAATGGCACCTTTTGCAGCATTGTATGGAAGGAAGTGTCGATCACCATTAAGTTGGGACGACATCGAAGATAGGGAACTTCTTGGACTAGAGATAATAGTAGCGACCGTTGATGTGGTTCGTACTATCAGGGAAAGAATGCGCATAGCCAAAGATAGACAGAAATACTGGGCTGATGCAAAGAGACGACACTTGGAGTTCCAGCCAGGAGATCATGTATTCCTGAAAATATCTCCGAACCGCGGAGTGATCCGATTCGGAAGACGGGGTAAATTGAGTCCGAGATACATTGGACCGTTCGACATAACGAGTCGGTGAAGTGGCATAACGATTAGTGCTTCCACCCTCATTGGAAGGAGTGCATAACGTGTTCCACATATCCCAACCCAGAAGGTATGTGAGTGACCCCAGCCATGTACTTGATCATTCCGAGCTCACTATACAGCCCGACTTGTCTTGTGAGCAACAACCTGTGGAAATCCTGGACAGGAAAGTGAAGACACTTCGGAACAAGGAAGTTAATTTGGTCCGGGTAATGTGGAGAAAAGACACTCCAGGAAAATCCACGTGGGAAAGGGAAGATGAAATGCGTGCAAGATATCCTCACCTTTTTGTAAACTAGTCCTCAAATAAAAGTTGTAAATTTTGAGGACGAAATTTTTGTAAGGAGAGTAGATTGTAACAACTCCAATTTTTGGATACATAAATTTGATTTAAATTTAATGTATACTTGGAGTATTTAATATTGCTGATATCACTTTAAGTATCTATTTTCCTACAATAATTACAAGAAGGAGCTTGTAGCTCATTGGTAATACCTTGCATTGCTGAACCAAGCCACCAGAGTTCGAATCCCATGCCCCACATTATTTTTAGAATATTTTTCTTTTAAAATTCTTGGAAGCCCAACAGTCCACAGGCCATAACTCCCAAATGATGAACTGAACCCTAAAAACGGAGTATACCAAAGTCTACATCAGAGAACCCCACACCCGACGGTCGCCGGACTCGGCCGGCCGGCCGACCGAATAAGCCGGCGCCGCCGGCCGGACTCGGTCGGACGGCCGAGGTCCCAAAACCAAAAATGTGTCTTTTGGTATTCTATAACCCCCTGTTAACTCCAATTTATTTGATCAGTTCCAGAATTTTTATTACACCCAATTTACTACAAATTTTAATGATTTTCTTTAAATTTTTACAATTTTTTTTAATAAAGAAAACCTTTCACCTACCCTACCCTAGCTACCCTATAAATAGACCCCCTACCCCCTACCCTCTCATCTCAAAACATTAGGTTTACTCTCTTGAAATTTCCACAAGAAATGTGTGCTTTGAAACCGAGTTCACGGCGAAGCGCTGACGGATTTCCGGCGACGTTCTTTGAAGCAACCGGCGACGAAACAACACCTCGGCCATTTCCCTAGTTCCTCTATACTCTTTAGTATAGATCAAAGCCAGTAAGTCCCGTTCTTTTCTTCTTTCTACTTCTCAAAATACGAACTTATGAAACCCGGTGGAAATCGGAACAAACCGATTTCCGATTCGTTTTTCTACAAAATCTCACTTGTCACCAATTCTATAATACCTAAACATATTCATGATGACTATTAATCACATAACAATTAATTTGGACAAAGTTTCTCACATGAAATGATAGCTTTTTTGTAATATCGTATTCTTTTCACATTAATACCATAATGTTTATTTTTCTTCTTCTAATCAATTCCATCATTCCTAAACATCTTCATCTTGACCACTAAACTTGAAAAAATTAATTTGAATGAGTTTTCACACATGAAATGATAACTTCTGCAAATACCGTATTTTTTCACTTAAATACCCTCATGTTTAGTTTATCATATTTAACCCTTAACCTTACTATACAATTAAAGTAGAGCACAAGATAACAACCTACCTCTACCCACACATAAATACAAACCCTAAAATGATTTCATAAAAATTTAGAATACGATAAAACGAAATTTTCAGTAAAATACCATAATCTTCATAAAACCATTCTTAAAGGTTTAGATTTGTTACATTTTTAAATAAATACTTCTTACTAGGAAAATACGATAAGTTGTGGACATCGATCATTTATCTAAACTGACTTTGTGGTGTCTAGGCTAGGCAAGTGAGCTTGGGTAACTTTAAAATGCCCGCCTCACGATTCGTGAGCGGATCCCTCCCTCCTCACTTATACTTACCTGGCCACAATTGGCGGTGAAGAGGCGATTTGAGGCTTCTAACGACTTGTCGTTTAGACCTTTTAGAAATAGGCTAGTCGGCTTAGGAAACCCTAGAATCTAAAATACGGAAAAATTACACTTTTCAAATAAATACCTTTTACTTTATAAAACCGTTTTCTAAAGAATTAGTATTTATTAAATCTTTGCAAAGCGCCACTACAACCCACATTTGGGGAACTTGTTAGGGATTGTACGGTTTATCGTGCACCCTCGAGCTTAGTAGTGCGAGATTCAGACCTCCGCAAGGAGCATTCGGTCTCGAAAGGTTTAAAATACGACATTTAAGAAAAATGAGATTTTTGGAAAATAAAATATTTATATAAAATTATTCTTGTATAAACATAGGTATATTTTTCATTTAAACACCTATTTTATTATAAGATAAAGTTTCCACCTTTTCCTAAAAATTACAAGATTAAAAGTTACATTTAAATACCATGAATTTCAAATAAATCAATATTATAAATTAATACTTTTATTAGGATATATTCACTAGAATAACACAAATAAAATTTACACTCATTATAACTATAAAGACGAATAATAAATACTTGAGTGTATTTTGAAAACTATACAAAAGTACATTTTTACATAAAACCCGCTCAAGTTTTATAAATTACAATAAGGACCCTAACAATTATAGAACTACAAATTACTTTTCTTTTAGTCTGACTCAGGTTTGAGTCTGACTATTTCTGACTTGAATATGATTCAAGTCAATTTATATTCTTTAATATTTCTACTCAATATGAACACATGAATCCCTGAATCCAGTTAACAATCTATTCAACTTGACTGAATCAAATCATGGATATACATCCATTATTCCATTATTCCAATTACCTGATATAATCCGTTTACTGATATCATGGTTTTGGTCAGTCATCCAACTTACATAAAACAATACAACAATACTGTTAAAACACTACGGGGTTTAAGGGGTAGATTGGTACGGAAGGTGTTAAAGGTGGCACGAGGTGGTCAGAACCTATATTCCGTTGCTGTTGTACCGTGGCTTAACGGTTCCTTGTACTTTCCGTTTGCCTTGGTCTCTAGCATATAGAGACCCCCCTCGTATACACTGGCATCCTTCTGTACCAAGCTACAAACAACAGCGTTGACATAACATTACAACAATAGTTTACACTTTAAAATGTATCTTCTTATTCTGTCTACTCTACTTCTCTCTTACCTTTGGGACTTACCGAACGATCTGTTCGCTAACGACATTCTGTTTCTCTCTTCTTTGAATGTCGTCAGGTGACTTGGACCCGGCAGAAGTTGATCCATCACAAGAAGACTTGGAGCAGTTTACTCAAGACCCTGCAGTATAATTTCATTGTACACTTTTCTTTTCAGTACTTTCCATTTCCTGTTATGCCACTGTTTAGGCATCTTTATTTCAGTTGTATTTCCTTTCCATGTATTGTACAAAGAATGTTAATAAATAAAAGTTGCTGTTCTTTTTATACTCTTGTCTCTTGTGTATTTATTCTATATTGCTTAGCTACGCTTAGCGTATGTACTTCTGAGTACATACGTAGCGGATCTCGCCGCGTCCCCTTCACCGTACACTGGGAAGCGGGGCGTGACAGATTGATATATTTTGTACCCGGACTTTCGATCGGACAGTTGGTAATACTAGCCGGCTCGAGCTTGAGCCGGATTATTAAATCAGATATTGATTTAATAATTTACATATATGTATTTCGATATATATATATTCTAGTATTATGTTCCTCGTGTTATTTTATCTCTTTGTGCATTCGTGTTTTTATCCGAATGCATGTATGTATATACAGTAGACTATAATCCGTATCTTGTTACGGATAACATTCTAGAAGGTGAACACCTCATCTTGACTTTTTCCATTGATTTGATAAATGGAAATAAGGTGTAAAGTGTGAGGTAAGGGGCGTATGGTGAGGACCATGCCTCAATAGTTGACAAATGAATTCTTTATTCGTTTGTGGCAACTATTGAAGCATGGGTCATATTTTTTATTCATGGTTATTGATATACAAAACCATTGTGTGTGGGGGGGGGGTTCTCTCTCATGGTTGCTCATTTCTTTTGTGCTCACCATTTTGCATCACTCTCTTCTCCTTCTCTTGAGCTTCACCACCTTCATCATCTTCATCCACTCTACACTCTCATGTGTTGAGAAACAAGAGAGGAGGTAAGATAAAGATAGAAGAACACTTAGAACTTCACACTACCTCCTAGAGTTCTTGAATTAGCATCCCAAGTTCTCTAGTTGCTCCTATTGATACTTTGTTAGGAGCTAGAGTCATGGATCACATCTCTCGGGTGGATCATCTACGACAAAAGAGGACTGGAGAACAAGCTCGACCCCGGAGAACCGATGGAGCGGGAAAAGAAGATTAAGCACGTTCAAGGTGGCCACTAGGAGCACATGATGAGGAAAGAAGACCGAAGGACACGGATCGTTTGGTGAGGCTTTCTTATCATAGTAGATAGCACTCCTAGTTTAGCTAGTTAGCTTTATGATTAGATACGGTTTAATGGATTATTTTAGCGTCGTTTTTAAACTCGTAGAAAAAATTTTGTTCCACAAATCGCCACGGATGATGGCTAGGGCGTTAGGGTAACCCAACAACAAACACACATGGTTCAATAGCACGATACTCTTTCAACGTATCTTTGCGGCGAATACAATATATTTCATTAAAATACTATCTACTATTAAAAACGGTTTTCTTTAGAATTGTATTTTAAAATTCCTTTGCAAATAAGCCTCTACAACCCATTTGGGGAACCCTCTATTGGATGGTGCGGATCATCACACATCCTTGGGCTAGTAGAGCGAGATGCAGACCTCCTCACGAAGTATTCGGTCTTGAAAGGTTTTTAATACGATTTTTAAGAAAAACGCATTTTTCTACTTAATTATAAATTTTAGTTTAATAAATATATAAATATTACCAAACCACATATTTTCAAATATAATAAAATTCTATGTTTTTTCTTTAAAAAAAATAAAAGAATGACAGGTTTCACTAAAATACCCTCAAGTTATCCAAAAGACAAGTTTTACACTAAAATACCATGAACTATCCAAGCTAAACTATTATCACTAAAATACGTCAAATTCTTAAAATTCACATTCATGTAAACCCTAAATAATATAAATAATTTCTCGAGATAATTTTGAAACTATAAAATATTTTTCATAAAACCCCCTCGAGTTATATAAAACATTGTTAAGGACTTTAGTAAATATAGGTTTAAGCGGGATCAATTCTCTTGAGCCTCAGAGAGCCGGAGAAAGTGAGTGCTTGCCTATTTAAGCTAGAAAAACTTAACGGTGCTATCAATGGTAATTATCTTGGAAAAATACATAAATCCTGCAGTCCATGTGCAACAGATACCGATAACTCCCGAATCTAATTCAGGATCCAAATCAGTTCTAAGTGTCTGACTCAAGTCTGAGTCTAAATCAAAATTGAATTCAAACTCAAGTCAGAATCCAATTCAAACATGAATCCAAACTCTAACATGTATACTTGAAACTGAAACTGAATACCAGAACAATATCAACATGCAAACATGACTTGACTTGACCGAACCATGGCTATAACTTGACTTGATTACATGACTACTTGTTTACCTCCTGAACCTGATTACATGAACAACTTGTATCCATGGTCTCGGCAAGTCTGATAATTATAATCTATATAAAACATTACACGGGGTTAACGGGGTAGATTGATACGGAATGTATTAAAAGTGGCACGATAATGGTCACTAAAAGACACCTGCATGAACACTCGTGCCGTTGTCTCGTGGGTTTTGATGAGACCTTGTACTTACATGTTACCATAGTTCATGGGACAGTTGGACTCCTCTCGTATACACCGATACCTTCTGTACAAACCTATAAACAACTACGTTAGAATAATAAACTGATACATGTATAACTTAACGGTTTACTTTCACATTACTTGTTGTATTCCTTCCTTTCTTTTGGGACTTACCGAGTGCCAGTTCGCTGATGACATTCCTATCTCTTTCTTTCTTTGCAATGTTCGTCAGGAGGACCGGACCCTTAGGAGTCCGAGTCCGAGCCCAGCTAGGAGTAATTGGAGCAGATTGAGGCACAACCAGACAACTACCTTCCTTGTACTTATCTTCCAGTTTGTATGCCACTGTTTAGGCATTGTTTTTATCATTGTACCTTTCCTTTTCAAATCAGATGTATTGTAAAGATGAATGTTAATAAAATTTGTTCATTTTATATCTCTTGTCATTTCTTGTGTAATTTATATATTGCTTATTTACGCTTAACGTATTTATTTCTAAGTAAATACGTTGTGTGCCCGCCACGTCTCCTTCCCCGTACACTGGGAAGCGGGGCGTGACAATCTCAAATCCTTAAAATTCACATCCATGAAAACCCTAAATAAAATAAACAAATTTTTGAGGTTATTTTGAAACTATATTAAAATACTTTTCATAAAACCCCCTCGAGTTATATAAAACAATACTTAAGGACTTTAGTAAATATAGGTTTAAGCGGGATCAATTCTCTTGAGCCCCACGGAGCCGGAGAAAGTGAGGGCTTGTCTATTTAAGGTAGAAAACTTAACGGAGTTATCAATGGTAATTGTCTTGGAAAAGGACACAAATCCTGCCGTCCATGTGCAGTAGTTACCGATAACTCCCGAACCTAATTCAGGATCTAAATCGGTTATAAGTGTCTGACTCAGTCTGAGTTTAACTCAAACCTGAATCCAAACTCAAATCAGAATCTAATTCAAACATGAATCCAAAGTCTAACATGTATACTTGAACATGAACCTGAATACCTGAATTCAAACTTCAATATCAAACGTGAATACTTGACTTGATCGAACCATGGTTATAACTTGACATGATTACTTGACTACAAGATTACATTCTAAATCTGACTACTTGAACAACTTATATCCATGGTCTCGGCAAGACTTGTAAAACATACCTATACAATACATTACGCGGGGATAACAGGGTAGATTGGTACGGAACGTATTAACGTGGCACGAGACGGTCACTTAAAAGACACCTACATGAACTCTCGTGTCGTTCTCCCGTGGGTTTTGATGGGGCCTTTTACTATATGTTATCATAGTCCACGGAGTAATATGGACTCCTCTTGTATACACAAATACTTTCTATTCCAAGCTACAAACAACTACGTTAGAATAACAATCATATATGTACAACTTAACAATTTCATTTCACATTACTTGTTCTATTCTATTCTTTCTTTCGGGACTTACCGAGCGCTAGTTCGCTGACGACAATCATGTCTATTCTTTCTTTGGAATGTTCATCAGGAGGACCGGACTCTCAGGAGATCGAGCCTAGCCAGGAGGACTTGGACCAGCTCACAGTCCAGCCAGACTTCTAGCTCTCCTTGTATTTACTTTCATTTCCTGTATACCACTGTTTAGGCATTGCTTTATATCATTGTAACTTTTCTTTTCAAAAACAGTTGTATGTAAAGATGAATGTTAATAAAAGTTGATGTTTATTTTATATCACTTGTCATTCTTGTGCATTTTATATATATTACTTAATTACGCTTAACGTATTTATTTCTTAGTAAATATGCTGCGGCTTGCCACATCACCGATTCCGTATACTAGGAAGCGGGGTGTAACAGGTTTTGTTGGAGACCCATGCATGTCAGTTCTGCATGAAGTCCTGAGTAATATATATCACAAAAATTATAAGAATTGGCAACTATAAATTCCTTACATTTCAAATTCCTTGAATCTATCCTAACCTTTCCTTTTCTATCAAGGTCATGGCTTCACCGAACAACCCGAGTACTAACGTCAATGGTAACACTCCAACACCTACTCTACCACCACCACCACCTACCATTGCAGCTCCCATCAACGAGCAAACGGTACTGCTCGAGGCAATTAAGAGCCTCTTGGAGGGTCAGTAGCAACAGACTGCTATCCTCATGCACCGCCCTGAAGTTGAGGCACCCGGAGTCGAGCAATTCCAGACACTGCACCTGAAACATTTCCCAAGAAAAGAGAGCCCACTAGAGGCGGAAGAATGGGCTCAGTCTATTGAAGATGACTTGGCAGCAGCACAAGTTCCAGAGATTGCTTGGGTGAGAGTTGCGAAGCTGCAACTAACAGACAACGCTAGAGTTTGGTGGAAGGCTGAAGAAAGCCGTCTTGCCCAACTGATTGAATGGAAGACGTTTCGCGATATGTTCGTTGCGAAATATTTCCCTGAGACTGCCCGTTTCGATATGGAACAACAGTTCATCCATTTACAACAAAGCTCGATGTAGAGCAAGTCTGTGGATAAATATGATACTGAGTTTACTATGCTTAGCAAGTAAGATAATGTCTCAATATTCAATTTCCTGATTTCTCTCATTACATTGCTAACACAAGGTCATAGCAGGTTTGCAGCACACCTTATTCCTACTGCTGAGATCCGGGAATGACGATTTCAGCAAGAGTTGGACCCGGAAATCCAAGCTGCACTCGCTACAGGGGATTTCCCAACCCATGATCTCGCTTTGAAGGCTGCCCGACGCTATGAGGAAGTTGTGAAAAAGAAGGACAGACTACAGACTACCGGTGTGAAATGCCCTGCCACACAGATTGCAGGAGGAGCCTCTTTCAGGCCATCATTTTCACCAAGGAGATCGGGAGGATCATTTAACCGGCCCAGTCAAGACTTTTGCTTCTATTGCAAGAGGAATGGACACCTGGCAAAGGACTGCAGGCATGCAAATGGCCTATGCTTAGTTTGTAGCGCATCGACTCACGCCATAGGAGCATGTCTATATAGACTCAACCCATCTCTACCCCCCAGACCAGCTATAACATTTCCGCAAAGGCCATCCATTTAGGCTCCTGCACCTCGTCTTGCTCTCCCTGCTCCACCTCTGCGTGGACCTCTTGCATAGCCTCTTCGTCAATTTCATCAAGCACAGAGGAACATGCCTCAAGGGCAGAGAAATATGCCCCAAGGGTAGAGGAATGTGCCTCTAGCAAGGAGGAATGTACCCAGGCGTCAGGCTTTCACAATGACGGTTCAGAAAGCTGAAGCCACTGGCCAAGTTATCACTGGAAATTCCCGAACCTCTCCCATCTTTTCAATCATTGTACATCACTATATTCTTTCCTGTATCTAAACCCCACCTCACGCAACTTAGGTACTATACTAGTATCTATCCTTCCTGCACTCGCACTTTTCAACACTGGAGCATCATCCTACTTTATGTCCCAACGATTCGTGAGAACGCATGCAATTCTCGTGAAGCCACTCATTTCAAGCTGGAATGTCAGTTCTGGGAATGGAGTATTGAAGGCCACTATGGGATTTGATAAGTGTCCAGTTGTAGTTTGCGGACGAGAATTCTACGCGAATTTCAAAGTACTGGACATTCAGAATTTCGAAGTTGTGTTGGGAATGGACTGGCTGGGAGTTTTCTATGCTACGATTGACAGCCGTCAAAAGAGGGTAGTATTTGAAATACTAGATCGTCCGGTGTTCTATTTCATGAGTAGAGACCGTACCTTGAAACCAAGCGTCTCCAAAGCAAAATCAAAGAAGGCGATGGTTGCAACATTACAAGCGGAGGATCAAAGCCAGAAGTAGTTCAAGAGTTCGAGGTTGTATTCCCTGAACATATATCAGGTTTGCCTCCCGATCGAGCTCTTGAATTCAGCATTGATTTACTACCTGTTGCGCAACCGGTGATCAAAGCTCCGTACCGGTTAAGTCCAGAAGGATTGAAGGAGATCCACATTCAGTTGGACGAACTCTTGAAGAAATGATGGATTCGTCCCAGTACTTCAAGCTGGGGATCTCCTGTATTACTGGTGAAGAAGAAAGAAGGTTCATACAGGATGTGTGTGGATTATCGAGCTATGAACGAAGTGACGATTAAGAACAAGTATCCACTATTTCGCATCGATGATCTTTTCGATCAGCTAAGTAGGTCTTGTGTATTTTCGAAACTAGATCTTCGTTCAGGTTATCATCAGGTGAAGGTCAAAGAGTCCGATATTCCGAAGACGGCGTTTAGGACTCGCTATAGTCATTACGAGTATCTCGTAATGCCATTTGGAGTGATCAATGCACCTGCTATATTCATGAATCTAATGAACCAAGTTTTCCGAGAGTACTTAGATAGGTTTATTGTCATCTTCATCGACGACATCCTGGTGTATTCAAAGAATCGGAAAGAACACGCTGAGCACTTACGGATTGTCCTGGAGACATTACGACAACATAAACTCTCTGCCAAGTACAGCAAGTGTGAATTTTGGCTAGATCAAGTCGGATTTCTCAGACATATCGTTTCAGGTGAATGAATCTCAGTAGATCCAGCTAAGGTGTCAGCTGTCAGCAAGTGGCCAATACCAAAGACGGTGAAGAATATATGAAGTTTCTTAGAATTAGCAGGATACTACCAAAGATTCATTGAAATCTTTTTGATGAATGAAGCACCCCTAACCAAGCCCACACGTAAAGATAAAGCATTTGTGTGGTCAGAAGCTTATGAAAACGCTTTTGTAGAACTCAAATCAAGGTTAGCTTCTGCTCCTATTCTCATAATACCGGATCAATCTGGAGGATTCGTTGTGTATTGTGATGCGTCCGGTAAGGGAATTGGATGTGTTCTACACCAGCATGGAAAGGTTGTAGCTTTTGCATCAAGATAGCTGAAAGTTCATGAGCGCAACTATTCATCACATGATCTGGAGTTGGCAGCCGTTATTGTAGGGTACTTTTAGTCACCCTATTGAGATGGGAATATGCGTGCGCTTGTCAGACGCATTACAGATTCCCCCTGCCTAAGGTAGGCTGGGGTTTATTGATTGTAGGGATCCGAATCTCCCGCAGCCACGGACTAAGCTGTCGTTAATTACCCCTCGCCTTTGGAGCGAGAGAACCTCCGATTGACGGGTCAAACAATTCATGCGAACTCAATATGCAGTGTTGTGTTTTGAAAGGGTTTTGGATATATCGGGAGGCCCGCAGAGTTTTTACGGGGATCCCACTACCCGGATAGCGGGCTGGGGGTCAACGGGGCTAGCGGCCCCCTTGTGGGGTGCGGGACAGCGCCCGGTTAGAATTTTTTTCTAACAGGGGAGGTATTTTTAGTGTGGAGTGTATATAAAATAAGGGGAGAAATGGCGTCCAAAGGATGCGTGAGCGCCAGCGCCTTACGTGCCTAACACGCGGGCGCTGGGCACTGGGTGCAGGGCGCCAGCGCGCTACGTGCTTGGCACACGGGCGCTGGCGCCCCATGCTCTTGGCACGTTCTTGGCAAGCGGGCGCTGGGCGTCTGCAGGAAAAGGGACTTTGTCCCCGCACTGGGAGTTGTGCTACCGATTTGACTTCTGGAGTTAAACTCTTAAAAAAGATTAATTTATAGAGTTGAACTCCAATAGAACTTGAATGGAGTTAAACTCCTAGAAATCTTTAGAAATGATCAAAGGGGGCTCCTTTGTTTCTCTCCTCTTTGGCCCTGAATCTTTCCAAGATGGGATTTCTGGAGATGGGTCTCCTTCTTCTTCCTCTCGGTTGGCCGGATCTTGGAGAAAAATGGTGAGATTTAAAAATCTCCCCTTTTTGAGATCTAATGGAAGATCTGAGCTCCCCTTTGTGGGTTTTGTGGTGAAAAACTATTTATTTTTGGAAAAATAAGAGTAAAACTCTTGATTTAATTCAAAAGGGGAAGAAGGTTTTAGAGCCTTGAGGAAGGAGAAGAAGGCACAGACCCTAATTTTTTAGAGAGAAAAAAAGTTGGGATATTTTCATCATCTTTGCTTTTATAGGCTACACACTTTACATATAGCCCCTTGGGCTTTACAAAATGGCATTTTGCCCATCCCATGCCTTATATGCTCATTTCTTTGGCACATGAGGCATGGGTTTTACAAAAATTTGGTTTTATGCCCATTTTTCTTACATTTGTTCATAAAATTAAAAAAATTTAAAAAAAAAAGAAATACACCAAAATTATTTATTACAAAATTTTTATTTTGGCATGGGAGAGGCCGACCGCTTCATGTTCGGGCTCGACCCGGGCATTGGCCTACGTGACCTGGGCTTGGGCCCACTTGGCTTGGGGTTGACTTGATTTTGACTTGGTCAACCGGGGGGTAAATTTTGACCCCAACAATTATCTTTGCACTTAAGATTTGGCGCCACTGTCTTCTGGGAGAAAGAGTGGATATATACACGGACCACAAGAGTCTGAAGTATGTATTTACACAGAAAGAATTGAACATGCGGCAAAGAAGATGGCTAGAACTCATGGCGGACTTCGATATCAACCTACAGTATCATCCTGGGAAGGTGAACGCAGTTCCTGATGCATTTAGCCGCCAGCTATTAGCAATGAATCTCACCGCTCAGTAGAAGCTATAGCAGGAATTGCACGGATTGGCGATTGAAATAGTTATGCCAGGTAATGCTTCAGGTTTGATGAACTTACAAGTCTAGTCCACTCTTGTCAATCAGATCAAAGAAGCTCAAGCAAATGATTCCAAGCTACAAAAGATCCGAGAACAAGTAGAAAGTGGACTTCGAACTGACTTCATCATCCACGAAAATTGATCCTTGAGATATGGAAGTCGATTATGTGTACCACACGGTCCTGTTTGAGAAGAGTTGATGAAAGAATCTCACAGCTCTCCGTACTCAGTACATCCCGGTGGTACAAAATGTACAAGGATCTATGGTAACACTACTGGTGGCATGGAATGAAGCGTGAAGTAGTAAGGAGCGTACCCAAGTGTTTGGTGTGTCAGCAAGTAAAGGCTGAACATCACAGAACTGCTGGTCTACTTCAGCCATTACGAATCCCAGAATGGAAATGGTAGCACATTACCATAGACTTCATGACTGCACTTCCTCGCAGCATGAAGGATAACGACGCAGTATGGGTTATTGTGGATCGACTCACCAAGTCGGCTCACTTTATTCCCTTTCGAGTTGGCCAATTTACTGAGACGTTAGCAAAGAAGCACATGGAGGTGAGCATGAATCTAAAGTAATATTTAACTCTTCAAAATGTACTATATTGATACCCATGAACTCATGCAGGAGATTGTAAGATTACATGGAGTACCAGTTTGCATCGTCTCCGATCGTGATACCAAATTCTGATCACAGTTTTGGCAGAGCCTGCAAGCTGGCCTGGAAACGAGTCTGAACTTCAGCACGGCTTACCATCCACTAACGGACGGACGATCCGAGCGAACAATTCATATTCTGGAAGACATGCTAAGAGCTTGTATGTTACACTTCGGAGGTTCGTGGGAAGATCACCTACACCATGTGGAGTTTTCATACAACAACAGCTATCAGGCAAGCATTGGAATGACACCATTCGCAGCTCTCTACAGAAGGAAGTGACATTCACCAATAAGTTGGGACGGTGTTGGAGATCATGAACTCCTTGAACCAAAGATGATCGTGGCAACTGTGGACGTAGTTCGCACGATCAGGGAAAGAATGCGCATAGCCCAAGACAGACAAAAGCATTGGACAGATACTAAGCGGTGACATTTGGAGTTCCAACCTGGAAACCATGTTTTCTTAAAAATTTCTCCAAACCGAGGAGTGATCTGTTTTGGCAAGAGGGGTAAGCTCAGTCCAAGATACATAGGACCGTTCGACATTCTCGAACGAGTCGGAGAAGTGGCATACCGTTTGGCACTACCACCCTCATTGGAAAGAGTGCACAACGTGTTTCATATGTCTCAGCTACGAAGATATGTGAGCGACCCCAGCCACATACTTGATCACTCAGAACTCACAGTACAGACTGACCTGACTTGCGAGCAACAACCCGTTGAGATCCTAGACCGAAAGGTGAAGACATTACGGAATAAGGAAGTAAATTTGGTCCGAGTGATGTGGAGAAAAGATTCACCAGGAGAATCAACTTGGGAACGAGAAGAAGACATGCATGCAAGATACCCGTACTTATTTGTAAATTAGTCCTTTTGTAAATGTAAATTTCGAGGACGAAATTTTTTATAAGGAAGGTAGAATGTAACGACTCTGAATTTACTGTACGAAAATTTTCCTGTTAATGTTATACTGCCTGAGGTTGAGTTATAAGTTAACTTTGTTAAATAACAGCAAGAAACCACTTGTAGCTCACTGGTAAAACTCTTGTACTGCTGTGACGTAGCCCTTGTGTTCGATCCCCATCAGACACATAATTTTTCTGAATTTTTTTAAAAACTTTTTGGAAGCCCAAAAGTTTACACGTGCAATACACACAAAAATGAAAAGTCAAAAAAACTAAACATGTGCAAAAGGGTTTAAACACAGACAAGTACACGTGGCATCAATCCAACAACCCCACCCCCTAAATCGACCGGCGGATCTTTCTTGAGGGCCGGCACCGACGGGTGAACTGTGGCAATTTGTCCCCGGGCTTTGCACACTCGACTCTTCCCCTACCCCTAACTCCTCTGCACTGTTTGATTGCCCTGCAATCAAACAGAGCCCCTTTAATTCCCAATTTATCATCTTTTTAATGCATTTTAATTTACCATTTTAATTCCAAAACCCTAATTCTACACTATAAATACTATCCCATACCATAGCCCTTCATCATTCTGAAAATTCTAGCCAAAACTCTCAAAATTTCTTAACTACAAGTGGAGTAAAAGAGGAGTTAGCAAGCGATCAACTTCCGACAAGAATAGAAGCAAATTCGGGCTATTCCGCGATGCCACGACGACAACCCTCTCTTCTTCAACCTTTCTTTGACCTAACTAACTTGTAAGTCCCTTCCAATCTTCCTTCCTCTTCTTTAAAAATTCTTTTTAAAACGAATATCAGTTAGTGGAGTTAATACCGATATCTATTTTCTAAACCCTAAAAACTCTTCTTTTTCTTACATATTGTTCATCCAACTTTTACACAATACTTATAATCTTAATTATAAATGTTTAGAATAAATTTTAATCTAGAATTCCATGCAAACTAACTTTAATTTATGTTTTCGTTAAAATACCATGAACTTCAAATACCACCCTTTTAGTATGTTGTTAATAATTTACTTTTAGAAAACTTCACAGGGTAATGACCTACCATTTACATACACATATGGTTCCATAGCACGATACATCTTCATAGGAATATTTGTTACGAAGACATTATTACATTAAAATGTCATTTACTATAAAAACCGGATTTCTTTTAAATTGTATTTTAAATTCCTTTGCGATTATACCTATACAACCCTTTTTAGGGGACCCGCTATTAGATGATGCGGATTATCACACATCCTTAGGCCAGTAGAGCGAGATGCAGACCTCCTGACGGAGCATTCGATCTCGAAAGGTTTTAAATACGGTTTTTAAGAAAAACGCATTTTCTAATTAAATAAAATTTAATTTTTTATAATTATATAATTATTACAAATCCATATATTTTCAAAATATAATAAACTTACATTTTTTCTAAAGATGAAAGTTTACAAGTTTCACTAAAATACCATCAAGATACCAATACAAGACAAGTTTTACAATAAAATACCATGAACTTTCCAAGCTAAGTAATTATCACTAAAATACCTTAAATCCTTAAAATTCACATCCATGAAAACCCTAAATAAAATAAATAAATTCTAGAGGTTAGTTTGAAACTATATTAAAACATTTTTCATAAAACCCCCTCGAGTTATATAAAACAATACTTAAGGACTTTAGTAAATATAGGTTTAAACGGGTTCAATTCCCTTGAGCCCTAGGGAGCCGGAAAAAATGAGTGCTTGCCTATTTAAGGTAGAAAACTTAACGGGGTTATCAATGGTAATTATCTTAGAAAAAGGCACAAATCCTGCCGTCCATGTGCAGCAGTTACCGATAACTCCCGAACCTAATTCAGGATCTAAATCGGTTACAAGTGTCTGACTCAGTCTGAGTTTAACTCAAACCTTAATCCAAACTCAAATCAGAATCCAATTTAAACATGAATCCAAAGTCTAACATGTATACTTGAATATGAACCTGAATACCTAAATTCAAACTTCAATATCAAACCTGAATATTTGACTTGACTTGACCGAATCATGGTTATAACTTGACATGATTACTTGACTACAAGATTACATCATGAACCTGACTACTTGAACAACTTGTATCCATGGTCTCAGCAAGACTTGTAAAACATACCTATACAGTACATTATGCAGAGATAACGGGGTAGATTAGTACGGAACGTATTAACGTGGCACGAGACGGTCACTTAAAAGACACCTACATGAACTCTCGTGTCGTTGTCCCGTGGGTTTTGATGGGGACTTGTACTACATGTTACCATAGTCCACGGGGTAAGATGGACTCCTCTTGTATACACAAATACTTTCTATACCAAGCTACAAATAATTACGTTAGAATAACAATCATACCTGTACAACTTAACAGTTTTATTTCACATTACTTGTTTTATTCTATTCTTTCTTTTGGAACTTACCGAGCGCTAGTTCGCTGACGATATTCATGTTTATTCTTTCTTTAGAATATTCATCAGGAGGACCGGACTCTCAGGAGATCGAATCTAGCCAGGAGGACTTGGACCAGCTCACAGCCCAGCCAGACTTCTAGCTCTCCTTGTATTTACTTTCATTTCCAGCATGCCACTATTTAAGCATTGCTTTATATCATTATATCTTTTATTTTCAAAAAATAGTTGTATGTAAAAATGAATGTTAATAAAAGTTGTTGTTTATTTTATATCACTTGTCATTCTTGTGCATTTTATATATATTGCTTAATTACGCTTAACGTATTTATTTCTTAAAAATACGTTGCGGCCTGCCACGTCACCTATTCTGTATACTGGGAAGCTGGGCGTGACATTACTTAATTGATTCAATTGATTGATTAACATGTCTTGATCGAAACCATAGATTGCAAAAGATGTAGAATGAAGTCGAGTGTGTCGAGTAATATGTGAGTCAAAACAAATGCAATCTTGGTTCGAGTCAAATTTGTTCGAGTAGATTGGGTTTGAGTTTAGATTTGAGTTAGATTGGAGTTCAAATTTGTGTTCGAGCTCGAGTTCAAGTTTATGTTCGAGTTTAGATTCGGGTTTAGGTCTTTTCATGTGAATTGATGTAAATTGTTAAAAATCTTATGTTCGGGAGAAATCGGCAACTGCTGCACATGGACGGTAGAATTTGTGTTTTTTTCCAAGACCATTGCCATTTGATAACTCCATTAAATTGTCTAATCTGAACAGGCAAGCACTGACTTTCTCCGGCTCCCTGGGGCTCAAGAGAATTGATCCCGCTTAAATGTAAGTCGATGTACAACACCCCACGACTTGCGGGGAGGCGGAAATATGAAAAACGATCTTGTTTTATGTTAAACATCGACTAACCGCATGAATCGAAGCTAAACGATAACTAACAACAAACATAGAAGTTCTATACTACTATGTTTAGGGATTATACCTAACGAATCGTGTCCTTCGTCTTTGCGAACTCCACCTCCTCCTCGGCCTTCTCGAAGTAGTAGACGATCCACCCGAGAGCTTTACTCCAAGCTTAGCCTCTAAACTTGAGGCAACTAAACTTCTTTAAGTGCTAATCAAAGAAGCTAGGTGAAATAGATTGAGGGTTGTGGTTTAATAAGTCTAACTAATCCTTGTACTCAACACATGAGAGGGGAGGATTAGGGTTTGAAGAGGGAGAGCTTGAGAAGAGAGAAGGTGAAGATAATAATGAAGTGAGAATAATGAGTTATGATAATATATATCAAGCATTTCTTTTTATCAAGAAAAGAAAATAAATCAATTTAACAACCATGCTTGATAATATCTAGTGATGATTCATCTCCATGAGTCATTAAGCATTTATGATGCATTAATGACATGGATGAATCATCCATATGACTCACTAATCACATTCATTGTATATGCCACCTAAACCCCCTTAGTCACCACCTTCTAGAAGCTTCTCGCGCAATTACGAGAACGCCCCTCCTTTCCGCAAAAATACGGAAAAACTTTAGACTGTATAAATCTAATAACCGGATACCAGTAACTGGCTTAAACCAAAGCCGACTGGTAAAAACTGTCCGAAAGTCGTACATGCGTAAACACACGTATGCGTCCGAACCCTTGTCGTAAAACCATACGACCTTTATATCGTTTCGCCTGGAGTAGGGAAACTCTCTGTGTGGGACTCTAGAGACTCGACTACTACGCTGGCAGTGGGTTTAACCACAGACCGCAAGCGGCACTAGCTGTACGTAACGGTCCCCAGGTAGATGTCGATAAGAAGGCCGATGAGGAAACCCATCCGAACTCCTACTGAGTCTGATGTGACAATCTCCATACAGTCCGGTCCGTTCGTCTAAGACTATCGCATATCGGGCCTAGGGGGGCGGCAAGCGTCAGTCCCCTAATAGCGGTATAAGTCATGTCGGAGCGAAGCCCATTACACCCTGAGAAACTACTGGAACCTACCAGCAAATCTCGCTTGCCCTGGCCAGGGACTTTGCGTAATGGCTCTCTGACACAGCGCGATATCAACCCCCAATACCGGGAGAGACGAATCCTGTCTAACCACCACTGCCTCCAAGTGCTCGGGACTGCACCCAACTGCTACCTGTTTGCACGACTCCTTTGAGCCGTGGTAGGGTAGCAATCTAAGAACAGTGGGACACACTCGAGGCGAAGTAGCAGTGTCAAGTCTGCGGACTATGCTGTACTCATGTCACCTGGGAACTGTTCACTTACGACTGGTATAAAACCATCCAACAGTTCCCTGTGAGTCCTGTCCGGTGTACCCGTAACCCAACGAGCACCTGCATACTATCTCCAGTACAACGTACTGACGGCTGTGGGACAGACCATCTCCCCAACTGGGATGAGAAGCGTACACACTAGTCTACTCCGGAGTATCGATGCCCTGTCTCGATAATCCAACGACTAGGGACCTGAATAAGGATGTGCTTGTAGACTACCCAGCCCCCACTAGTGTGACTGCCATCACAACGCTGGTAGTCAAGCAAGATCCTAAGAGCTCTATCAATACGTATACTCACATATTAAGATAGAAAAACCAAGTAGCATACTACCATGTTTAGCAAGACTGTTATATACATGTGAATATCCCAAGCTTCCATTAAGTAATATACAAACTAGTATGATACAATAATGGCCCCTAAGGCATATACACTAACAATCTCCCACTTGCACTAGGGCCATGTACTGGCATATCGAAGACCGATGATCTCGAGTAGCCTCTCGAACTGAATCTGAGGTAGGGCCTTCGTGAATGGATCAGCAATGTTCTCTTCAGAAGCAACTCTCCGAACCTCGATCTCCCGACGATCAATGATCTCCCTGATCAGGTGATACCGCCTTAAGATGTGTCTGGACTTCTGATGGGACCTTGGTTCCTTTGCTAAAGCTATAGCTCCGTTGTTGTCGCAATACAGAGGTATTGGATCAACTATGGTAGGAACCACCTGAAGTTCTGTTAGGAACTTCTTCATCCAGACAGCTTCTTTTGCGGCATCGCAAGCAGCTATATACTCCGCTTCCATCGTCGAGTCAGCAACGGTGTCCTGCTTGGAGCTCTTCCAGCACACCGCTCCTCCATTGAGGGTAAAGACATAACCCGACATGGACTTGGAATCGTCCTTATCACTCTGGAAGCCGGAATCAGCAAAGGCCTCCAACCTGAGGTCTTTTCCGCCGTAAACCAAGAACATCTCCTTAGTTCTTCTCAGGTACTTGAGAATGTTCTTTACTGCTATCCAGTGCTTCTCCCCTGGGTCTGACTGATACCGGCTTACCACGCTCAGTGCGTAAGCTACATCTGGTCTGGTGCACAACATCGCATACATTATAGAGCCTACCGCAGAAGCGTAGGGTATAATAGACATGCGTTCCCTTTCCAAATCAGTCTTGGGAGACATCTCTTTGGAGAGGGTGATTCCGTGACAAGCCGGTAGATTACCGCGCTTAGAATCTTCCATACTGAATCTTTTCAGTACAGTGTCGATATACCTGGACTGCGAAAGTCCCAACATCCTCTTGGATCTATCACGATAGATCCGGATCCCCAGAATATAAGAGGCATCACCCAGGTCTTTCATGGAGAACCTGTGTGACAAGAATCCTTTGACAGATTGTAGCATAGGAATGTCATTTCCTATCAATAGAATGTCATCCACGTACAAGACGAGGAATACGACACTTCTGGCTACAACTTTACTATATATGCACGGTTCATCTGGATTTTTGATAAAGTCATATTCTTTGACTGTTTCATCAAAACAGATGTTCCAACTCCGCGATGCCTGCTTTAGTCCATAAATGGATTTAAGCAGCTTGCAAACTTTCCCGCTGCTCCCACTCTGATTGAAACCCTCTGGCTGATCCATATAGACGCACTCTTCTAAATTTCCATTCAGAAAAGTCGTCTTTACGTCCATCTGCCAGATTTCATAATCATGGAAGGCAGCAATAGCAAGAAGGACCCGAATGGATTTGAGCATAACCACTGGAGAAAAAGTTTCGTCATAGTCCAAACCAGGTCTTTGACGAAAACCCTTTGCAACAAGTCTAGCCTTATAGGTTTCCACCTGTCCATCTACACCAATCTTTTTCTTGAAGATCCATTTGCATCCTATGGGTTTTACCCCATCTGGAGCAAAGTCCAAAGTCCATACTTTGTTGGTGTACATGGACTCCATTTCGGTCCGCATTGCATCTAGCCATCGTATCGAGTCGCCGCTCTGGATGGCCTGCTAGAAGTCAGTAGGTTCATCATCACCTATGATGCAATCCTCTCTATCCCCATCTATGAGAAAACCGTAGTATCTCTCAGGCGGATGAGACGGCCTACTACTCCTGCGGAGGGGTGCGGGAATGTCCTGTTCTTCTTGAACTTCCGGTTCTACCAAACTTTCAGTAGCAGCTTGTGGTTCTGGAATTTCTTCCAGTTCTATTTCGCTCCCACTTATTTCCTTTTCTAAAAACTGATGTTCTAGAAAATGGGCATTACGAGAAACAAAAACCTTTTGTTCCTCTGCGTAATAGAAATAATATCCCTTGGAGTTCTTTGGATATCCCACAAACATACATTTTACTGATCGTGCCTCGAGCTTGTCCACATGCTGCTTTTTAACAAAAGCTGGACATCCCCAAATCTTCATATGCTGAAGATGGGGTTTCTTCCCAGTCCACATCTGATATGGAGTGGTAGGCACAGTCTTGGTAGGAGCCCTGTTCAGAAGATATGCTGCTGATTCTAGCGCATAACCCCAAAAAGATCGCGGTAACTCAGCATTACTCATCATGGATCGTACCATATCCAATAGGGTTCGATTCCGTCTCTCCGATACACCGTTATGCTGTGGAGTGTATGGAGGAGTAAGCTGAGAGAGAATTCCTTTCTCTTTTAGGTAACCTAGGAACTCGGCACTCAAGTATTCACCACCTCGATCAGATCTAAGTGTCTTGATACTTTTGCCGGTTTGGTTTTCTACTTCATTCTTATACTCTTGGAATTTCTCAAAAGCCTCGGATTTATGTTTCATCAGATAAATGAATCCGTATCTTGAGTAATCATCCGTGAAAGTAATGAAATAAGAAAAACCACCTCTTGCATGTGTAGACAATGGACCACATACATCGCTGTGTATGAGTCCTAAGAGCTCGCTCGCTCTTACTCCTTGTCCAGTAAATGGAGTCTTTGTCATCTTTCCTTTGAGACAAGATTGACAAGTGTCATAAGTTTGATATTCGAACGAGTCTAAATATCCTTCGCTATGCAACTTAGTCAACCTTCTCTCATTGATGTGACCCAGTCTACAATGCCATAAGAAAGCTTTATTTAAATCTGGAGACTTTCTTTTTAGTGTGTTCTGGACATTGAAAATTTGGAGTTGGTTTAAAACATATATACCGTTATTTAGTGTACCGGACCCAATCAAACCATGATTAAGGTGGATGTTAACAACATCTCTTATAAACATGAAATCATAACCTTTATTTGATAACAAGGAAACTGATATGATATTACACGTTAAGCTTGGTACAAAAAAACAGTTATGTAAAACCAAAATGTGTCCACTCGTCAATCCTAGGTGATAATCCCCGACGGACGCAGCTCCCACGCTAGCTCCGTTAGCAACCTTTAGGGTCATATCACCTTCCTTCAGCACTCTACGGTTTCTCAGTGCCTGCAATGAATTGCAAATATGAGATCCTGATCCGATATCCAATACCCAGGAAGTAGAGTTGATTGACAGAAAATTCTCAATTACAAACACACCTGAAGTCGAAGCCACAGCTTGCTTCGTTTCCTGGTTCTTGGCGTTCCACGCCTTGCAATCCTTTTTCCAGTGCCCTTTCCTGTGAAAATGGAAGCACTCATCCTGGCCTACTACCGGTACCGCAAACTTTTTCTTTCCCTTCCCTCCCACCTTACTAACACCTCCTCTAGGTTTGGTGGCGGCCTTCTTCTTCCTTCTTTTGGCCCTAGCCTTGGACCCGGAAGAAGATGTACCGCTAACAAACATAGCGGGTGTTTCTCTTGTCTTCTACAAGGTGCCCTCTGCACTCCTTAACATGTTCAGGAGTTCCGGAAGTTCAACTTCTTTTCTTTGAATGTTGAAGTTCAGGATAAACTGGGCGTAGGTGTGAGGAAGGGATTGGAGAATAAGGTCTGTATAGAGCTCATTATCCAAAGTCGTCCCAAGGTCTGCGAGCTCTTCAATATAGCCGATCATCTTTAGGACATGTTCTCCTACCGATGACCCGACAGCCAACCTCGCTCGAAACAAGTTCTTAGAGGTCTCGTATCTTGCTATACGAGATTGCTCTCCATAAAGTTCCTTTGTATGGAGAAATATACCATCTAGGTCCATATCCTCGTGCCTCCTCTGATGTTCATTGTTCATCGAGGCAAGCACGATGCACTTGGCTTTCGCGCAATCTAAATCCCAGGTTTTGCGGATTTCCTTATCCGCATTACTGGATTTGGGACCAGGGACAGCAGGTGCCGTAGCGGTGAGGACGTACCCCAATTTGTCATAGGTCAAAGACATTTTGACATTCCGCAGCCAATCTTTATAGTTTGGCCCTGTCAGTATATTTTTCTCTAAAAGTAACTTAAGTCCAGTCATTTTCAGGGTCGCTGCAAATAGGAGAGAGAGAAGAAAACTCTTTAGCATGATGCTCTTGCAAGTTTAGAGTGGTTTTTAGTTTATCTAAACTGGATGGCTCCCACTGTTTCTCGAATCCTTCCTCAAACCATAAAAGAAGAATTAGCCAGGACTATTCTCACCGTACAATACTTGCTTAACCGTTCAGCCAGGCTAGTGTCGATACTTCGAGGGAGGTTTTCCAACGCTTTCGCGAAGTTCCTTAATTAAATAACCTCTTTTCTCTGGGGGCATAACCCCACTGACACCTTTCTTGACACCTACTTGGTTTATAGCATTGATCGTTAAGTGACGAATCTCCTGATAAGTAGCATATACTCACAGTAGGATCGGGATCCAAAAATCATCGTATGATAATGTTGAAGGAATGCTACCAACATTCATCAAACTCCAAATGGTATGCATCACTTTGCAAATTTCAGTTTCTTTAGAAATTCCCGATATAAGTTTTTGCCCCATGCTCTTATGACCTTGGCTTTGGTCAAAATGTCATAAGTCACATGTCAAGTTCTACCCGTCATTATCTTGTCAATTTGAACCCATCCGTATATACCCCTGACTTTGGTCAAATGATAATACGACTGTCCCAAACTAACTCATCTATCTTATGCAACAAATGAAAACCCAGCAGCTACCAAATACTATGCCTTGACTTTGGCCAAAATGCATAGCTTGAATACTACTGAATACCCAAATGAAATGACGGAGGGCTACGAATGGTTTTGGCGAAACCGTGAACGTAGTGAACTTGATATAACCGAAGGAACCTGATAGCTTTTAAAAGGAGTGGTTAAAGCTCCGCATTTAAAAATATCTGTTTTTAAAATTAACCGAGTGGTTTCTTTTAAATTGTTCCAACGATTAACTTTTGGTTTATTTTCTTTGCATTATAAATAATGCGTCCCATCATTAACCTATCATTGCAGAAAACAACGAAAATACAACGTCCTCTTATGCCATCCGCATTCGCCACGGGGTCCCGTCATCACCCGTTAGGTTACTTAACTAACGGCAGAGCGGGGGCTGGGCTAGCGCGGGTGTAAAACATAAGTGACGTTTAAATAGCTATCATATATATAGATATTTTACATTCGTCGGACGCAATAATATTCATTCCAGATCACAGATGAACTTTATTGGATTTGCAAGCAATCCGTGTTTGTTTTGAGCCTGCAACAAAAGACGGATTACACAGTTGTGATGAATAGCCATTACCCCACCCAAGACCCCTACGGGTGCGGCAAACTACCCGCCCGGCAGTTTGTGCACCCCACCTTGGGTCTGTCCTAGAAGCAAAAACAGTAAAATGAAATAATACAACGGTGGCTACAACCGCAACCTGGATGTGCCCCGCAAAATAATATTACAACAAATTACATTTACATCAAATGAATTAAATAATAACCCATCACATAACCCCGGCTATACATCACAACAGTCCAACACAGTTCATATACACAAACAGATAAAATCCATTACAGAAATGTGCAACCCCCTGCCAACCGACATACTAGCAGTAAGGGGAGGTTTACGAACACATTATACAAACACAGATATAATCCAACAAGCAAATATTGTATAATTTCGATCGATTAAACACTTTTAATTTTGCTCCAATACTTCTCTGTAAATCTGAAACCTGAGAAAAAATAAAAAATTCCAGAAAATACCAAATATCCCAGAGAACCAACACAGAAAAATTGGGTTCCTGAATCGCCAACTCGGCGGCGGAATCGCGGCGGATCGGTGGGATCCGCCGCGGTTCCGCGGCGCTTTAGGCGATTCAGGGGCCCAATTTTCTTGGGTGTTCTTCTACTGTCTTTTCAAGCTTTCTGAACATCCCTGAAAAAATTTTGGACTTCATTTAAAAATCGACAGAAACACATGATTTCGGGCTTTTCCGGTTTCGTTTTTTCCGTTCGAAATTCATACAAATTTGCAAGTAAGTTATTTATTGTTTAGCGAGACTCTGATACCACTGTAAGTCGATGTACAACACCCCACGACTTGCGGGGAGGCGGAAATATGAAAAACGATCTTGTTTTATGTTAAACATCGACTAACCGCATGAATCGAAGCTAAACGATAACTAACAACAAACATAGAAGTTCTATACTACTATGTTTAGGGATTATACCTAACGAATCGTGTCCTTCGTCTTTGCGAACTCCACCTCCTCCTCGGCCTTCTCGAAGTAGTAGACGATCCACCCGAGAGCTTTACTCCAAGCTTAGCCTCTAAACTTGAGGCAACTAAACTTCTTTAAGTCCTAATCAAAGAAGCTAGGTGAAATAGAGTGAGGGTTATGGTTTAATAATTCTAACTAATCCTTGTACTCAACACATGAGAGGGGAGGATTAGGGTTTGAAGAGGGAGAGCTTGAGGAGAGAGAAGGTGAAGATAATAATGAAGTGAGAATAATGAGTTATGATAATATATATCAAGCATTTCTTTTTATCAAGAAAAGAAAATAAATCAATTTAACAACCATGCTTGATAATATCTAGTGATGATTCATCTCCATGAGTCATTAAGCATTTATGATGCATTAATGACATGGATGAATCATCCATATGACTCACTAATCACATTCATTGTATATGCCACCTAAACCCCCTTAGTCACCACCTTCTAGAAGATTCTCGCGCAATTACGAGAACGCCCCTCCTTTTCGCAAAAATACGGAAAAACTTTAGACTGTATAAATCCAATAACCGGATACCAGTAACTGGCTTAAACCAAAGCCGACTGGTAAAAACTGTCCGAAAGTCGTACGTGCGTAAACACACGTATGCGTCCGAACCCTTGTCATAAAACCATACGACCTCTATATCGTTTCGCCTGGAGTAGGGAAACTCTCTGTGTGGGACTCTAGAGACTCGACTACTACGCTGGCAGTGGGTTTAACCACAGACCGCAAGAGGCACTAGCTGTACGTAACGGTCCCCAGGTAGATATCGATAAGAAGGCCGATGAGGAAACCCATCCGAACTCCTACTGAGTCTGATGTGACAATCTCCGTACTGTCCGGTCCGTTCGTCTAAGACTATCGCATATCGGGCCTAGGGGGCGGCAAGCGTCAGTCCCCTAATAGCGGTATAAGTCGTGTCGGAGCGAATCCCATTACACCCTGAGAAACTACTGGAACCTACCAGCAAATCTCACTTGCCCTGGCCAGGGACTTTGCGTAATGGCTCTCTGACACAGCGCGATATCAACCCCCAATACCGGAAGAGACGAATCCTGTCTAACCGCCACTGCCTCTAAGTGCTCGGGACTGCACCCAACTGCTACCTGTTTGCACGACTCCTTTGAGCCGTGGTAGGGTGGCAATCTAAGAACAGTGGGACACACTCGAGGCGAAGTAGCAGTGTCAAGTCTGCGGACTATGCTGTACTCATGTCACCTGGGAACTGTTCACTGACGACTGGTATAAAACCATCCAATAGTTCCCTGTGAATCCTGTCCGGTATACCCGTAACCCAACGAGCACCTGCATACTATCTCCAGTACAACGTACTGACGGCTGTGGGACAGACCATCTCTCCAACTGGGATGAGAAGCGTACACACTAGTCTACTCCGGAGTATCGATGCCCTGTCTCGATAATCCAACGACTAGGGACCTGAATAAGGATGTGCTTGTAGACTACCCAGCCCCCACTAGTGTGACTGCCATCACAACGCTGGTAGTCAAGCAAGATCCTAAGAGCTCTATCAATACGTATACTCACATATTAAGATAGAAAAACCAAGTAGCATACTACCATGTTTAGCAAGACTGTTATATACATGTGAATATCCCAAGCTTCCATTAAGTAATATACAAACTAGTATGATACAATAATGGCCCCTAGGGCATATACACTAACATTAAACCTATATTAATCTAGAGACATTAAATATTGTTTGCATAACTGGAGGGGGTTTTATGAAAAGTACTTTAATATGGTTTAAAAATAAGCCTCGATAGTGATTTATAATATTTAGGGTTTTCATGAACATGTATTTTAATTGTTGTGGTATTTTAGTGATAGACATAGCTTTTTGAAAAGTTTATGGTATTTTTATGAAAACTAGCTCTTTTGGAAACATGATGGTATTTTATTAAAAAATTTATTCTTTCATTTTAACAAAATATAGTTTCATAATATGTCTTTATTGAAAATACGAATTCATATTTTTATATAATTTCCAAAATTTAATATTTATTTAGAAAAGCCGCATTTCTTAAAAACCGTATTTTTATTTGCTCTCGAGACCGAATACTCCGTGAGGAGTTCTGCATCTCCCTCTACTATCCCAAAGATGTGCGATAATCCGCACCATCCATTAGCGGTTCCCCTAACGAGAGTAGTAAAGGCGTAATTGCCAAGAATTACAAAATACCGATTAAAAGAAACCCGTTTTGAAAAGGTGTGTTATTTTAATATAAAAGTTATTCTTTAAATGAACCATAGATCTAGAATACCGTGCTATGAAACCATGGTATGTGTGTAGGGTAGGTCGTTACCCCGTGAAGTTTTCCTAAAAATAAATAAACTAGTTATTGAGAAGGGTTATACTAAAATTCATGGTATTTTAATGAAAAATGTCCGTTATATGTTTGTTTCACATAGATTTTTTTTTATTAAACTAAAAGCTAATGATGTGAATAAGGTTAAGATCAGTATAAAAGGTTAGTTTGATTTAATTTGCTTGTTACATGCATTACAAATATTAAAAAGAAGATTATATCGGAGTAACTCCACTTTTGTCTATTTGTTTTAAAAAAAAATTTGAGATGGAAAGAGAGAGAGATGAAGGGACTTACTAGTTTAAAGCGTTAATAAGGATGAGGGAAGCCTTCTGGAGTCGTGGAGTCATCGGAAAGGCGTCGGTCGTCGAGTTTGGCTTGCTACTCCACTTGGGTGCCTAATTCCTCTTGGTAATTAGAGAGTTTGAGAGAATTTTTGCTAGAAATTTCAGAATGAGGGAGAGCTAGGACATGGGTGGTATTTATAGTGAAGAATTAGGGTTTGGGAATTAAAAATATGGATTAAAAGAATTAAAATGGTGTTAAATGGTGAATAAAGGTCACTGTTTAATTGCAGGGAAATCAAACAATGCAGGCGAGATAAGGGGATTCGAAGGGACAAGCGTGCAAAGCACAGAGGCAATTGAGTGCATCAGGACCGGCGGCGGCAGGAAAAAAACAAAATGGGCGGTCGGATTTGATTGGTTTGTCTCGAGATTTGTGCCACATGTCAAGTTGTGTATTTACTCCTCTTTGCGCCTGTTTAATTTTTCTAGAACTTTTCGTTTCTCCGTGAATTGCATGTGCAACTCTTGGACTTCCGAAAAATTAAAAAGAAAAATCTTTAAAAATAAATGGGGTCTGATGGGATTCGAACGCACAGGCGATATCACAGCGGTGTAGAGCTTTTACCAGTGAGCTACAAGTTGTTTCTTGATTTTGTTAAACAAATTTAATTTATAACTCTTACACAGACTGTAACACTCTTTTCAAGAAATTTCTGTACAGGAATTTCAGAGTCGTTACACAAGGATGCTAATCTAGGATGCTTAGTGATGTGTGTGGGTAATCTAGTATTTTTCTTTCTCTTTATCTTCATGATTCTCAACTCATGAGAGTGTTGAAGATGATGAAGAAGAAGAACGAGCCATGGAAGAGAGAGGAGCTAGAATAGTGGAATGAATAAAATCCTTTTTCAAATTCAAGCATGCTTCATGACTTTTGTAAAAAGAATTTTTCCATTTTAAAACTACAACCAAGCTTGAATAGTATTTGCAAATTAATTATAAATTCATTTGCCCATACCCTCCACCATTTCTATTTTCCATCTCATTTCTTAAAAAGAAAAACCTTGAAATGAGTTGTCCTTCTTTTAGAAGTATTCTTGTATAAATACAAGAATACGTCCCCTAAAATACATACCCGTATTCGTATCAAAATACGAATACCCAAGAGATAGAAAAATACAATTAACATAATACTAGAATATACAAATCAAAATAAATATATATATATGAACATTATTAAATCAAAACTTGATTTAATAATCCAGTTTAATCCTAAACCGGCTAGTATTATCATCCGCCGATTAAAGTCAGTGTGGCTAGCACACATACCTAATCGAAACCCTGCACGTATCAATATACGGCCACTACATCATTTTTCCTGAACCGGTAGAACTCTCTGTATGGGACTCTAAAGACTCGTCAATATGCTGGCAGTGGGTTTAACCAAAAGCACGTCAGCGGCACTAGCTGTACGTAACGGCTACCCAGATATTGAGCGAAAGGCAGGCCGACGAGCAAAAAAATCTATACCCCTACTGAGCCTGTCTGTGACAATCTCCGTATAGTCTGGTCTTTACGTCTAAGATAATCGCATACCAGGTCTAGGGGTAGATAACGTCTGACCCCTACTAACCCGATAAGTTGTGCCGGTCTGAAGCTCATCACCCACTGAGAAACTACTAACATCATATCAGTAATTCTCATCCACCTTGGCCAAGAATTTCTGGTGATGGTTGACCCAACACAGCATGACATCGACTCCCAGTACCGGGAGAAACGAATCCCTGACGACTGTTCATTGCCTCCATATGGCTCAGGACTGTACCCAATTAAAACCTATTTGCACGACTCCTTTGGGCCGTGGTAGGGTAGTAATTTAAGTATAGTGGGAATTCATACGAGACAAATGAAAATCTCAGGTCAAAGGACTAATCTGTACTCATGCCACAAGAGAGCTTCCATCTGACGATAGGTATAATACCATCTAGAAATTCTCGCTGAGTCCGTCTGTTGTACCCACCTCCAGTGAGCACCTGTATACTATCTTAGATAACTCAACACCAATGGCTTGTGAGCTGGCCACCGCCCCTCGTCGGGGTCTCGAAAAGTATACACTAGTCTACTCCGAAGTATCGATACCCAGTCTCGATACTCTCTTGTAACGACCCTGAATTTTCTGTACAATTTTTTTTCTTTTTAAGGTACAGAAAGGAGTTCCTTAGCCTGAGCACAATTTAAAACTTATTCTTGTTTAAGAACAGCAAGAAACAACTTGTAGCTCACTGGTAAAACCTTGAACTGTTGTGACATAGCCCCTGTGTTCGAATCACATCAACCACATATTATTTTTCCAGATTTTTCATTTAAACTTTTTGAAAGCCCAAAAGTTTACACGTGCACTGCACATAAAAATGAACAGTCAGGAAAAACAAACATGTGCAAAATGCTGCGTATACTAGAGTGAACACGTGGCAAAGATCCGATGGCTCCCCTCAAACATTTGGCCGGCGAGATCCTCTTATGGGCCGGCGGCGACGGGTGACCCGTGGGGAAAAGTCCCCATGCTTTGCACACTGGTCAATTGGCCTACCCCCATTACCCCTGCACTGTTTGATTTCTCTGCAATTTAATAGAGAATTCAATTTCCCAATTAATCCAATTTTAAATGCATTTTAATTCATTCTTTCAATTCCAAAACCCTAATTCCACATTATAAATACAACCCCATATCCTAGTCCCTCCTCATTCTGAAATCCCTAGCCAAAATTATCAAATTTTTCTAAGACAAGTGGAGTAGATGTGGAGTTAGCCCAATGTCAACTTCTGGCGAGGATTCGAGACAATTCCGGCGACGCCACGGCGACTACACAATCTTCTTCTACCTTATCTTCACCCTTCTAGCTAGTAAGTCCCACCCCCTTCTTCTCTTTCTAAATAAAAAGTCTTTTTTTATAAAATATGTCGGTAGGTGGAGTTATACCGACGTTTGATTCTAAAATCTTTGAAACTACAATTTTTCTTAAGAATTGATTATTCATATTCATATGCATTGCTTGTTCATCATAAAACTAAAGTTTAGAACAACTTTCACCCTAAATCATCATGCTAAACAACTTTGAATTGAGTTTTACCTTTAAATACTATGAATTTTGCATCGACCATATTTATTTGTTTTACTTGCTATTACCTTTAGAAAATATCACGGGGTAATGATCTACCCTTCACAACACACATGATTCCATAGCACGATTCTCTTTGAAACATATTTTTGTGGAGATTACAGCTTATCATTAAACTACCATGAGCTATAAAAACCTGGTTTTCTTTAAATTGTATTATCAAAAATTCTTTGCGATTATGTCTCTACAACCCATTTTGGGAAATCCGGTATTGAATGGTGTGGATTATCGCACATCATCGGGCTAGTAGAACGAGATGCGGACCTTCTCACGGAGCATTCGGTCTCGAAAGATTTTTAATACGATTTTTAAGAAAAACGAGATTTTCTATTTAATAATAAAAACTAATTTTTAATAATTATATAAATATTATCAAACCATGTACTTTCAAGTTATAATAAAATTCCATGTTTTCTAAAAAAATAAAAGAATGACAAGTTTCACCAAAATACCATTAAGTATCAATACAATACAAGTCTTACACTAAAATACCTTGAACTAGTCAAGCTATGTAAATATTCACTAATATACCCCCACTTTTTAAAATTCACATCCATGAAAACCCTAAAGAACATAAATAAATACTCGAGATTTATTTTGAAAGTATATAAAATATTTTTCATAAAACCCCCTCGAGTTATATAAAATTACATTTATTGACTTTAGTAAATATAGGTTTAAGCGGGATCAATTCTCTTGAGCCTCAGGAAGCCGGAGAAAGTGAGTGCTTGCCTATTTAAGGTAGAAAACTAAAACGGTGTTATCAATGGTAATTATCTTGGAAAAAACCACAAATCCTGCCGTCCATGTGCAGCAGTTACCGATAACACCCAAACCTAATTCAGGATCAAAATTCTATTTAAAGTATCTGACTCAAGGCTGAGTCTGAGTCTAATATGAATCCAATCCAAATATGAGTCCAACATGTATACTTGAACCTGAACCTGAATACCAGAACAATATCAACATGCAAACATGACTTGACTTGACCGAACCATGGGTATATCTTGACTTGATTACCTGAATACTTGATACATCCTAAAACCGTTTACATGAACAACTTATATCCATGGTCTCGGCAAGTCTGATATCTACAATCTATACAATATACATTACGGGGTTTTAACGGGGTAGATTGGTACGGAATGTATTTGTAATGACTCCGTTTTAATGTACAAAAAATTTGTTTAAAAGTTAATATACAAATGGAGTATTTGCAATCATGTGTATGCTATAAGTATTTAATTTGCTTTTGAACAGCAAGAAAGCAATTGTAGCTCATTGGTAAAGCCTTGCACTGCTGTGACATAGCCCCTGTGTTCAAATCCCCCCAGCCACATTATTTTTAATTGATTTTTCTTTTAAACTTTTAGAAACCCAAAAGTTTGTGCGTGCACTGCCCGTAAAATGAAAAGTCACACTAAAAAAACATGTGCACTGAGCCATATAAAGCGACTAGGACACGTGTCTTCAATCCATAGCCCCCCACCCTCTAGATGGCCGGCGAGATTGCTATTGGGGTCGGCGCTGCCCCCCTTAGCAAATGCCTCCAACCTTTTCCCCAGCATCCCTTGGCCTACCCCACTATCCCCATTCTGTTTGATTTCTCTGCAAATTTACAGAGGGATTACATTCACCTCTTTAATCCATTTTAATGCATATTTTTAATTCCTTCTTCATTACCCTAAACCCTAATTTATCCTATAAATACAACCGTACACTTTGGCCCTCCTCATTCAGAAATCCATTGCCAATACTCTCAAAAATTTCTAAGTCCAAAAGTTGTACAAGTGGAGTTAGCTCAAGGCAATGTTCCGGCGACGTTTCGGGACAAATCCGGTAACGAAACCACTGTTAGTGTATATGCCCTAGAGGCCATTACTGTATCATACTAGTTTGTATATTACTTGATGGAAGCTTGGGATATTCACAATTGTATAGACAATCTTACTCAAAATGGTAGTATGCTACTTGGTTTGTATCTACTTCAATATGTGCATGCGTTTCTTTTAGCATATCGCTTATACATATTAGTAGAGCCCTTAAGATCTTTGCTTGATTACCAGCGTTGTGATTGCAGTTACACTCGTGGGGGCTGGGTAATCCACAAGCACATCCTTATACAGGTCCCTAGTCGTAGGACTATCGAGACAGGGCATCGATACTCCGGAGTAGACTAGCGTATGCGCTTCTCATCCCAGCAGGGGAGATGGTCTGTCCCATAGCCATCAGTATGTCGTACTGGAGATAGTATACGGGTGCTCGTTAGGTTACGAGTATACTGGACAGGACTCGTCGGGAACTGTTGGTTGGTATTATACCTATCGTCAGTTATCGGTTCCCAGGTGACATGAGTACAGCATAGTCCGCTAACTTGACACTGTCACTTCGCCTTGAGTGTGTTCCCACTGTACTTTGATTACTACCCTACCACGGCTCAAAGGAGTCGTGCAAACAGGTAGTAGTTAGGTGCAGTCCCGAAACACTTGGAGGCAGTGACGGTTAGACAGGATTCGTCTCTCCCGGTATTGGGGGTTGACATCGCGCTGTGTCTAGGAGAGCCATTACACGAGTAGTCCCTGGCCAGGGCAAGCGAGATATACTGGTAGGTTTTCAGTGTTATCTCAGGGTGTTCTGGGCTACACTCCGACACGACTTGTACCGCTATTAGGGGACTGACGTTTACCACCCCCTAGGCCCGCCATGCGATGTTTCAGACGAACAGACCGGACTGTACGGAGATTGTAACATACAGGCTCAGTAGGAGTTCGGATGGGTTTACCTCATCGGCCTTCTTATCGACATCTACCTGGGGACCGTTACGTACAGCTAGTGCCGCTTGCGGTCTGTGGTTAAACCCACTGCCAGCGTAGTGTCGAGTCTTTAGAGTCCTATACAGAGAGTTTCCCTGCACTGAGCGAAACGTGTAGAGGCCGTATGGTTTTACGGCAGGGCTGCGATCACTTACGTGCACTTGTGTGCGTATGCTGTTCGGGCAGGCAATACTAGTGGGCTTTGGTTTAAGCCGGATCCTAGTATTGCACGGATGGATTTGTTTTGTCTTCTGTGCATTCGCATTCTACGGAATGCGGATGCGGGTGTGTATGCACAGTTTTGAGGAGCGATGAAGGAGGAGGTGCCTCATTAGGGTTTTGACAGTTGATTCGGCCAAAACCGTTATGTGGCAGGCTCATTAGGATTTTGACAGTTGATTCGGTCAAAACCTTTTTGAGGCGGACTCATTAGGGTTTTGGCAATTCGTTCGGTCAAAACCATTATGAGCCGGGGACATTATTTACTAATCCTTTTAGTGATAATTATGTTATGGCTAATTGCATTGACCATTTGACCACATTTGACTTTGTTGACCCGTTGACCAAAGTTGACCTTGACCTTCATGAGAGGTCTAGAGTTTTCTTTGGATTTCTTTTTCTTTTTGGATTATGAAAATGGTCAATTCAATGTAGCCATCAACTTTATCATGATAGGATTAGTAATGATGATTTTTAGTATTATTGCAACCATGGTGCCCCTTTTTTCTTGAGTTGATAATTCATTTTCTGATTCTCATTTCTCTCTCTTGAAAAAGAAATGAGAAAGAGCTCCATGGTTGCTCCTTCTTCTTCCTCCTCTTGATTCTTCCTTTGATCTCATGTGTTGAGAGAAAAAGAATCCCACTTGACAAAACCATCCCTCTACTACTTCTACACAACCTAGGACATCAAGACTAGAGATCTTGTTGCCCTAGTTGCCTCGGCTCAAAGTGGAGCTCGGTGTACAACTCTCGGGTGGATCGTCTTCTACTCAAGAAGGCCGCGGAGGTGACCAAGATCCGGATCGATCCTCGGAGCTTGGATGGACGAGCGGGACAGCGGAATGAAGACCCGAAGAACCGGTATCATGAGGTATAATCTCTATGGCATAGTAGATAACACCTCTTGTAGTTTGCTAGTTCATAGTTTAGCAAAGATCCATCTTTTAGTCCATGTTGCCTTTGTGCCAAAAATTGTTTTTCGCCGTTTCCGCCTCCCCGTAAGAACCGGGGTGAGCAACGTGGACTTACAGTGGTATCAGAGCCTACCTAAACATAAACTAGCAAGTTAGCAAAGTATTTAGAATATCGATCGGAAAAAAATCACAAAACACGTCTGTAAAAACCAACTTTCTACCGATTTTTTATACTGCTCTAAAAATAATTTAACATATATGAAAAATCGGCTCAGGGTTTTCTAAAGACATAGACCAAAAACGATCCACTAAACCGGTCAAAGCGCCGCGGTTCCGCGGCAAGAACATGCTTCATGCCGCAGATCCGCGGCCGAGTTGACTCGGCCGTGGACCGAGTTTGGTGCAGTGACTTAGTTGGAGGTTTTGGGATTTTTAATATAGCTTGTTTCTACCCAGATTTTCCAGAGAACAAATTTGTTTTTGGGGTGGTTACAAATCCGTATTTTGATCGATATTCCGAAGACTTTGGCTAATGGATATTATCTGTGATGTTATATATGTATTGAACGTCTGCTAATCGCTATACGTCGATTAGTGGGGGTTATACATATCTGTGATCTGTAATGTTGATGGTTTGTGGATATGAACTCGTTGGATTGTCGCGGATGAATAACAGGGGTGGATGTGAGATGGGAGTTTCTTTTTCTTTCATTCATTGTAAAATTTGTAAATTGATGTAATATTATTTGTTTGGCCGCACATCCGGGATGAGGTTGTAGCCGCCATTGTATAATTTCTTTTTACTGTTTTTGTTCCTAGGATAGACCCAAGGTGGGGTGCACAAACTACTGGGTATCTCGAAGTGCCGAGTGGCCTACTCACGTTGTTGAGGGAGGTTGCTTCGCTTCGGGTACTTGGCGGGTAGTTTGCCGCACCCGTAGGGGTCTAGGGTGGGGTTTGGCTATTCATCGCGACCGTGTAATCCGTTTTTCGTTGCAGGCTCGAACGGATCGCGGATTCCTAGTATATCCAAAGTGTTCATCTATGATCTGGAATGGCTATCATTGCATGTGACCAATGTGTATATCTATATATGATATCTATTTAGGCGTTGCTTATGTTTTGCATCCGCGCTAGTCCAGCCCCCGCTCTGTCGTTAGTTAAGTAACCTAACGGGTGATGACGGGGGCCCGTGGCGAATGCGGATGGCATAAGCGTACGTCGTATTTTCGTTGTTTTCTGCAATGGTAGGATTAAATGATGGGACGCATTAAATTAATGCAAGAAAATAAACCAAGTAAAATTCGTTGGAACACTTTCAAAACCACTCGGTTCTTTTCAAAAACCAACTTTTAAATGCGGAGCTTGAACCACTCCTTTTAAAAGCTATCCCGTTCCTTCGATTATATCAAGTTCACTACGTTCACGGTTTCGCCAAAACCATTCGTAGCCCTCCGTCATTTCGTATGAATATTCAATAGTATTCAAGCTATGTTTGTTGACCTTCGTCAAGGCATAGTGATTGGTAGCTGTTGGGTGTTCATATGTAGTATAGATAGATACGTTGGTTTGGGACAGTCGTATTACCTTGTTGACCTTCGTCAAGGGTATATACGGGTGGGTTCAAATTAACCTGGATAATGACGGGTAGAACTTGACATGTGACTTATGATTTGTTGACCTTTGTCAAGGTCATAAGAGCATGGGGCAAAAATCCACATCGGGAGTTTCTAAAGAAACTGAAACTTGCTAGTGCTGCATACCATTTGGAGTGTGATGATTCTGGTAGGATTCCTTCAGTTTTATCACACACAATGATATTTGGATCCCGATCCTACTGTGAGTATATGCTGCTCCTTGGGAACTTTTTCACTTAACGATCAATGCTATAAACCAAGTAGGTGTCTAGAAAGGTGTTAGCGGGGCTACGCCCACAGGGAAAAGAGGTTACTTAATTAAGGAACTTCGCGAAAGCGATGGAAAACCTCCCTCGAAGTATCGACACTGGCCTGGCTGAACGGTTAAGCAAGTATTGTACGGTGAGATTGATCCTGACTGATTCTTCCTTTATGGTTTGAGGAGGGATTCGAGAGACAGTGGGAGCCATCCTGTTTAGATAAATTAAAAACCAATCTAAACTTGCAAGAGCATCATGCTAAGTGTTTTCTTCTCTCTCTCTTAATGTCACGCCCCGCTTCCCGGTGTACGGTGAAGTGGACGCGACGAGGTCCGCTACGTATATACTTAGAAGTACATACGCTAAGCGTATCTAAGCAATATAAAAGTAAATCACAAGAGACAAGAGATATAGAAATAACAGCAACTTTATTAATAACATTCTTTTGCACAATGCATGAAAAGTAAATACAACTGAAATGAAAAGCGATGCCTAAACAGTGGCATAGCAGGAAATGAAAATACTGAATAGAACAAGGTACAATGTCTAGAGCTCGGGGTCTTCGTGAAACTGCTCCAAGTCTTCATCGGTGGGCTCGATCTCTGCTGGGTCCAAAACACCTGACGACATTCAAAGAAGAAAGAAATAGAATGTCGTCAGCGAACAGGTCGCTCGGTAAGTCCCAAAGATAAAGAGGAATCAGAAAAGACAGAATAAGAGGTATTTTCTAAAGAAATTGTAAAATATTGTAGCATATTGTGTTAACGCTGTTGTTTGTAGCTTGGTACAGAAGGATGCCAGTGTATACGAGAGGGGTCTCTATATGCTAGAGACCAGGGCAAACGGAATGTACAAGGAACCGTTAAGCCACGGTACAACAGCAACGGAATATAAGTTAGGTGTCTTAATCTGACCACCTCGTGCCACCTTTAACACCTTCCGTACCAATCTACCCCTTAAACCCCGTAATGTTTTGATAGTATTGTGTATTGTATTGTGTAAGTTGGATGACTGACCAAACCATGATATCAGTAAACAGATTGTAACTGCATAATCAGGTAAATGGAATAACGGAATAATGGATGTATATCCATGGTTTGATTCAGTCAAGTTGTATAGATTGTTAACTGGATTCTGGAATTCATGTATTCATATTGAGTTGGAGTATTAAAGAATATAAATTGACTTGAATCCTATTCAAGTCAGAAATAATCAGACTCAAACCCGAGTCAGACTAAAAGAAATATAAGTCTAAGTTCTATATTTGTTAGGTTATTTATTGTAATTTATAAAACTTGAGGGGGTTTTATGTAAAAATACTTTTGTATAGTTTTCAAGATACACCTCAAGTATTTATTATTCGTCTTTATAATTATAATGAGTGTGATTTTATTTAGTGATATTTCTAGTGAATATATCCTAATAAAGGTATTAATCTATAATATTGATTTATTTGAAATTCATGGTATTTTAATGTAACTTTTAATCTTGTAATTTTTAGGAAAAGGTGGAAACTTTATCTTATAATAAAATAGATGTTTAAATGATAAATATACATATGTTTATTCAAGAATAATTTTTAATAAATATTTTGTTTTCCAAAAATCTCATTTTTCTTAAATGTCGTATTTTAACCCTTTCGAGACCGAATGCTCCTTGCGGAGGTCTGCATCTCACACTACTAAGCCCGAGCGTGCACGATAAACCGTACTATCCCTATCGAGTTCCCCAAAAGTGGGTTGTAGTGGCGCTTTGCAAAGATTTAATAAATACTAGTCATTTAGAAAACGGTTTTATAAATATAAGGTATTTATTTGTAAAAGGGTGTAAATTTCCGTATTTTAGATTCTAGGGTTTCCTAAGCCAACTAGCCTATTTCTAAATCGTCTAAACTACACGTCATTAGAAGCCTCAAATCGCCTCTTCACCGCCAATTGTGGCCAGGTAAGTACAAGTGAGGAAGGAGGGATCCGCTCACGAATCGTGAGACGGGCCTTTTAAAGTTACCTAAGCTCACATGCCTAGCCTAGACACCACAAAGTCAGGTTTAGATAAACGATCGATGTCCATGACATATCATATTTTCCTATTATAAGATTTTGTTTTAAAATTGTATACAACTTAGAACTTTCAGAAAAGGTTTATAAAGAAAATGGTATTTTAATGTAAAATCTTTTATTATCGTATTCTAAGTTTTGATGATATCAATTAGGGTTGTATTTGCGTGTGTGTGGAGGTAGGTCATTACCTCGTGATCTATTTTAAGGTATAGCAATGTTAAAGGGTTAAATGAGATAAACTAAACATGGTGGTATTTAAGTGCAAAAATACGGTATTTTGCAAGAGCTATCATTTCATGTGTGAAAACTTGTTCAATTTAATTTTTAAGTGATTAGTAGTCAACATGAAGATGTTTAATCATTATGGAATTAGTGCCAAGTGAGATTTGATAGAAAACCGAATCGGAAATCGGGTTGTTCCAATTTCCGTCGGGTTTTAAAAAGTCGTATTTTATGAAAGAATAGAAAGATAGAAAGAGAGACTTACGGGTTTGGACAACGCTAGAGAGTGCTAGGAAGGTAGTGGGTTTGCCGGCGCTCGAAACGTCGTCGAGAGCTCCTAGCACGATCACCGGAAAGTCGCCGTCGATTTCGTCAGCGCTTCGCCTTTCGCTCGTTTTCTAACGTACTGAGTTCTCTTGAAATTTTTAGAGAGTGGACTTAGGAATGTAGGGTGAGAGGGTAGAGGGTATGGGGGTTTATATAGGGTTAGACTAGGGTTAGGGTTTTAATTAAAAAAAATATTAAAAATATATAAAAATTCATTAAAACTCATTAAACCTAGGATTAAAAGGGATTTATTGGCCAAATGATAACCGATCCAAGCATTTAGAGTATGCAGGAGGGTGGACCAGGTCAATACCCAACTTTTATCTGTTGGTGACTCGGCCGTCCGGCCAAGTCCGGCCGGCGGCGCCGGACCGAGTCGGCCGAGTCGCCGGCCGGCGGCGCCGAGTCGGGCCGAGTCATGGGTCCAATGGCCGGGGATTCTTTGAGGGTACAATTTGGTATATTTACTTTTTGTTGTCCAGTACATATTTTGGGAGTTATGGCCTTTTGAATGTTGACTTTCCAAAAAAAATAAAACAAAATAAATACAAAAATAATGTGGGGCATGGGATTTGAACTCTGGTGGCTTGGTTCAGCAGTGCAAAGTATTACCAATGAGCTACAAGCTCTTTCTTATAATTATGGTGTTATTTAATTACTTAAAATGATAGCAGCAAGAGTAAATACTCCAAGTATACATTAAATTTAAAGTAATTTCTTGTACACTAAAAATGGAGTTATTACATTCTTGTAGCTTGTAATTAAAAAACAAAATAATTACCTATATCTTGTGCTCAGGCTAAAATACCCCTTTGTGGATTTTGAAAAAAAATTTTATAAGAATTTTGTATAGAAAAAGTGTATAAGAAAATTAGGGTTGTTACACTTACTTGCAGCGACCCAGTGACCAGACATAGGTTACATCTAGATAATAAAATGACTGAATCTGACTGTTATGATTGGCAAAGGTCTGTCCAGATGTCCATTACCCATGACAAGCTGGAACACCTCCTAACTAATCCAGCCCCTGCAGTCTCAGGTCCAGTTTCCCCTGTCTCGGATATTGATATCCGCAAGACATCAGAAAAAGACTGTGCGAAAGCCAAGTGCCTCGTGTTAGCCTCAGTTGATGGTGAATACCAGAGGCAGCACGAGAAGATGGACTTAGTTTCTATCTTCCTCCATAACAAAGATTTATATGGAGAGCAACCTCGTATCGCAAGATATGAGACCTCGAACGAATTGCTTCCAGCGAGGTTGGCTATCGGGTCATCTGTAGGAGGCAACGTCCTTACAGAGACCAGCTATTTTGAGCTCACGGACCTGAAGACCACGTTGAAGAACGGGTCAGGTACTGACTTGATTCTCCAGTCTCTACCTTCTGCCCTGAAGGAAACCAGGGAAGCAGAAAGAAAGGGAAGGGCAAAAGTTTCGGGACTGGATGTAGTAAAAGAGGGACGTTCCTATTGTTACGGGAATGAAAATTGGCAGAAGGATTGCAGGGCTAGCAAAGCCAGTAGCCAGGATTCGAAACATGTTGTGGCTTCGGTTTCGGTTGTGTTTATGATAGAGAACTGTATGTCAGTTAACCCTACTTCCTGGGTGTTGGATACCGGATCAGTATCTCACATCTGTAATTCGTTACAGGCTCTGAGAAACCGTAGGGTTATCAAGATAGGTGATATGACTCTCAGGGTTGCTAACGGAATGAGCATGTATGCTGAATCCGTAGGGGAATATCATCTTGGACTGACAACTGGGCAGATATTGATTCTGCCTAACTGTTTTTATGTACCAGGTGCGACTTGTAATATCATATATGTATCCTTATTTTCTAAGGAAGGACATGATTTTACTTTTGTAAGCGATGTTGTCAACATCCACCTAAATCAAGTTCTGATTGGGTCAGGTACATTAGAAAACGGGATATACGTATTGAATCAAGCTCAGATCTTCAGTGTCCAGAACACACTTAAAAGAAAGTCTCCGGAAACAAATCAGGCTTTCTTATGGCATTGTAAACTGGGTCACATTAATGAGACACGGTTGACAAAGTTACATAAAGATGGATACTTGAATCCGTTCGAGTATCAGTCTTATGCCACTTGTGAATCTTGTCTCATGGGAAAGATGACAAAGACTCCGTTCACTGGACACGGAGAAAGAGCAAGCTGCTCTTGGGACTCATACACAGTGATGTGTGTGGTCCAATGTCTACACATGCGCGAAGTGGTTATTCATACTTCATTACTTTCACAGATGATTTCTCTAGGTATGGACATGTCTTCCTAATGAAGCAAAAATCCGAGGCCTTTGAGAAATTTCAGGAATACAAGAATGAAGTTGAAAAACAAACAGGCAGAAGTATCAAGACACTGAGATCTGATCGAAGTGGTGAATACTTGAGTGCCGAGTTTCTGGGCTTCTTAAAAGAGAATGGAATTCTCTCTCAGCTTACTCCTCCATACACACCACAACACAACGGTGTATCGGAATGGCGGAATCGAACCCTATTGGATATAGTTCGTTCCATGATGAGTAAGGCTGAGTTGCCGTGATCTTTCTGGGGTTATGCACTAGAAATAGCTGCATATCTCTTGAACAAGGCTCCAACCAAGACTGTGCCTACCACCCCATATCAGATGTGGAGTGGGAAGAAACCCTGTCTTAAGTATCTTAAGACATGGGGATGTCCAGCTTTTGTAAAAAAGCAGCATGCGGACAAGCTCGAGGCACGCTCAGTACTGTGTAAGTTTGTGGGATACCCAAAGAACTCCAGGGGGTATCTTTTCTATTCCGCAGAGAAACAAAAGGTTTTTGTTTCTCAGCATGCCCACTTCTTGGAAACTGAATTTTTAGAAAATCAGATAAGTGGGAGCGCAATAGAACTGGAAGAAATTCCAGAACCACAAGCTATTACTGAAAGCTTGGAAAAACCAGAAGGTTCAGGAGAACCGGACATCCCAACGCCACTCCGCAAGAATAGTAGGCAGTCTCATCCGCCCGAGAGATACTACGGTTTTATCATAGACGGGGATAGAGAGGATTGCACCATTGACTATGGTGAGCCAACTAGCTTCCAGCAAGCCATTCAGAGCGATGACTCGGTAAAATGGCTAGATGCAATGCGGACCGAGATGGAGTCCATGTACACCAACAAAGTTTGGACTTTGGACTTTGCTCCAGAAGGGGTAAAACCCGTAGGCTGCAAATGGATCTTCAGAAAGAAGATTGGTGTAGATGGGCTGGTTGAAACCTATAAAGCTAGACTTGTTGCAAAGGGTTTTCGTCAAAGACCTGGTTTGGACTATGACGAGACCTTTTCTCCAGTGGCTATGCTCAAATCCATTCGGATCCTTCTTGCCATTGCTGCTTTCCATGATTATGAAATCTGGCAGATGGACGTAAAGACGGCTTTCCTAAATGCAAATTTGGAAGAGTGCGTCTATATGGATCAGCCGGAGGGATTCAATCAGAGTGGGAGCAGCGGTAAAGTGTGCAAGTTGCTAAAGTCCATCTATGGACTGAAGTAGGCATCGCGGAGTTGGAACATCTGCTTTGATGATACTGTCAAGAAATTCGACTTTATCAAAAACCCAGATGAACCATGCATTTACAGTAAGATTGTAGGGAGAATTGTGGTATTCCTCGTCTTGTACGTGGATGACATTCTCCTAATAGGAAATGATATTCCTATGCTACAGTCAGTCAAAGGATTCTTGTCGCAGAGGTTCTCCATGAAGGTCGTGATAGATCTAAGAGGATGTTGGGACTTTTACAGTACAGGTACATCGACACCATACTGAAAAGATTCAGTATGGAAGATTCCAAGCGCGGTAATTTACCGGCTTGTCACGGGATCACCCTCTCCAAAGAGATGTCTCCCAAGACTGATTTGGAAAGGGATCGCATGTCTATTATACCCTACGCTTCTGCGGTAGGCTCTATAATGTATGCGATGTTATGTACCAGACCAGATGTAGCATACGCATTGAGCGTTGTAAGCCGGTATCAGTCGGACCCAGGGGAGAAACACTGGATAACGGTAAAGAACATTCTCAAGTACCTGAGAAAGACTAAGGAGATGTTCTTGGTGTATGGCGGAAAAGACCTCCAGATCGAGGCCTTTGCTGACTCCAGCTTCTAGAGTGACAAGGATGACTCCAAGTCCATGTCGGGTTATGTCTTTACCCTCAATGGAGGGGCGGTTTGCTGGATGAGTTCCAAGCAGGAAACCGTTGCTGACTCAACTATGGAAGCGAAGTACATAGCTGCTTGCGATGCCGCAAAGAAAGCTGTCTAGATGAAGAAGTTCCTCACGGAGCTTCAGGTGGTTCCTACCATTGTTGATCCAATACCGTTGTATTGTGACAACAACGGCGCTATAGCTTTAGCGAAGGAACCCAGGTCCCATCAGAAGTCCAGGCACATTTTGAGGCGGTACCACCTGATCAGGGAGATCGTTGATCGCCGGGAGATCGAGGTGAAGAGAGTAGATTCGGAGAATAACACTGCAGATCCACTCACGAAGGCCCTACCCCAGACTCAGTTCAAGCGGCTGATCGAGATGATAGGTCTTCGATATGCCAGTACACGGCCTTAGTGCAAGTGGAAGATTGTTAGTGTATATGCCCTAGAGGCCATTACTGTATCATACTAGTTTGTATATTACTTGATGGAAGCTTGGGATATTCACAGTTGTATAGACAATCTTACTCAAAATGGTAGTATGCTACTTGGTTTGTATCTACTTCAATATGTGCATGTGTTTCTTTTAGCATATCGCTTATACATATTAGTAGAGCCCTTAGGATCTTTGCTTGATTATCAGCGTTGTGATGGCAGTCACACTCGTGGGGGCTGGGTAATCCACAAGCACATCCTTATACAGGTCCCTAGTCGTAGGACTATCGAGACAGGGCATCGATACACCGGAGTAGACCAGCGTATGTGCTTCTCATCCCAGCAGGGGAGATGGTCTGTCCCACAGCCATCAGTACGTCGTACTGGAGATAGTATGCGGGTGCTCGTTAGGTTATGAGTACACTAGACAGGACTCGTCGGGAACTGTTGGTTGGTATTATACCTATCGTCAGTTATTAGTTCCCAGGTGACATGAGTACAGCTTAGTCCGCTGACTTGACACTGTCACTTCGCCTCGAGTGTGTTCCCACTGTACTTAGATTACTACCCTACCACGGCTCAAAGGAGTCGTGCAAACAGGTAGTAGTTGGGTGCAGTCCCGAAGCACTTGGAGGCAGTGACGGTTAGACAGGATTCGTCTCTCCCGGTATTGGGGGTTGACATCGCGCTGTGTTTAGGAGAGCCATTACACGAGTAGTCCCTGGCCAGGGCAAGCGAGATATACTGGTAGGTTTTCAATGTTATCTCAGGGTGTTCTGGGCTACACTCCGACATGACTTGTACCGCTATTAGGGGACTGACGTTTACCACCCCCTAGGCCCGCCATGCGATGTTTCAGACGAACGGACCGGACTGTACGGAGATTGTCACATACAGGCTCAGTAGGAGTTCGGATGGGTTTATCTCATCGGCCTTCTTATCGACATCTACCTAGGGACCGTTACGTACAGCTAGTGCGGCTTGCGGTCTGTGGTTAAACCCACTGCCAGCGTAGTGTCGAGTCTTTAGAGTCCCACACAGAGAGTTTCCCTGCACTGAGCGAAACGTGTAGAGGCCGTATGGTTTTATGGCAGGGCTGCGATCACTTACGTGCACTTGTGTGCGTATGCTGTTCCGGCAGGCAATACTAGTGGGCTTTGGTTTAAGCCGGATCCTAGTATTGCACGGATGGATTTGTTTTGTCTTCTGTGCATTCGCATTCTACGGAATGCGGATGCGGGTGTGTATGTACAGTTTTGAGGAGAGATGAAGGAGGAGGTGCCTCATTAGGGTTTTGGCAGTTGATTCGGCCAAAACCGTTATGTGGCAGGCTCATTATGGTTTTGACAGTTGATTCGGTCAAAACCATTTTGAGGCGGACTCATTAGGGTTTTGGAAATTCGTTCGGTCAAAACCATTATGAGCCGGGGACATTATTTACTAATCCTTTTAGTGATAATTATGTTATGGCTAATTGCATTGACCATTTGACCACATTTGACTTTGTTGACCCGTTGACCAAAGTTGACCTTGACCTTCATGAGAGGTCTAGAGTTTTCTTTGGATTTCTTTTTCATTTTGGATTATGAAAATGGTCAATTCAATGTAGCCATCAACTTTATCATGATAGGATTAGTAATGATGATTTTTAGTATTATTGCAACCATGGTGCCCCTTTTTTCTTGAGTTGATAATTCATTTTCTGATTCTCATTTCTCTCTCTTGAAAAAGAAATGAGAAAGAGCTCCATAGTTGCTCCTTCTTCTTCCTCCTCTTGATTCTTCCTTTGATCTCATGTGTTGAGAGAAAAAGGATCCCACCTGACAAAACCATCCCTCTACTACTTCTACACAACCTAGGACATCAAGACTAGCAATCTTGTTGCCCTAATTTCCTCGGCTCGAAGTGGAGCTCGGTGTACAACTCTCGGGTGGATCGTCTTCGACTCAAGGAGGCCGCGGAGGTGACCAAGATCCGGATCGATCCTCGGAGCTTGGATAGACGAGCGGGACAGCGGAATGAAGACCCGAAGGACCGGTATCATGAGGTATAATCTGTATGGCATAGTAGATAACACCTCTTGTAGTTTGCTAGTTCATAGTTTAGCAAAGATCCGTCTTTTAGTCCATGTTGCCTTTGTGCCAAAAATTGTTTTTCGCCGTTTCCGCCTCCCCGTAAGAACCGGGGTGAGCAACATGGACTTACATCCACGATTCTTTCGAAAGTTCCCTCTACCTTTTCCCTCTTCTTTTAATCAGTAAGTCCCCTCTTCCATCTTCTCTCTCTAGTAAATAGAATCCTATTTTTAAAACAAGTCGGAAGCGGAGTTATTCCGACTTCCAATTCTATATTCATCAAAAACACAATTTTTCTTAATAACAAATTTACTATCTTTTTATATATTGTTTATTAACCATTAAATAACATTTGGAACAAGTTTCATTTCAAAATATAATGTTAAACAACTTTTATTTAACTTTTATGGTAAAATACCATCAAGTTTACATACGACATTACTTTATCGTTTTGCTCATTTTACCTTTAGAAACGCACAAGGTAATGACCTACCTCATCACAACACTCATCTTGACGTAGCACGATGGCATTTGTAACAATTTTTGTGGGACAAAACACAATTTACATTAAAATACCTTAAGCTATCAAAACCCGTATTCTTTAAATTGTTTTAATTAATTTCTTACAAATAAGCCTCTACAACCCATTTTGGGGAATCCGATCGGGATGGTGTAGGTTATTGCACATTCTCGGGACTAGTAAAGCGAGATGCGGACCTCCTCACGGAGCATTCGATCTCGATAGAATTTTTATTACAATTTTTAAGAAAACGTGATTTCTATTTAATAAATAAATTCTATTTTTATAATTATATATATATATATTATCAAAATATCTATTTTAAATATAATATATATTCCATGTTTTCTAATCAAAACAAAAAAATCACAAAAGATCATGAAAATACCATTACATTCAATACAAGTCAAATTACAAGAAAATACCATATACTATTCAAAGTTAGGTTTATATCCACTAGAATATTTTATTTTATAAAAATTACAACTATGAAAATCCTAAAGACGATAAATAAATACTTGAGATTTATTTTAAAAATATATCAAAACTATTTTTCATAAAACCCCTTCAAGTTATCTTAATTTACAATAAGGACCCTAATAAATATAGATTTAAGTGGGACCAGTTCCCTTGAGCCTCAGGGAGCAGGAGAATATGGGTGCTTGCCTATCTAAGGTAGACAACCTAAAAACGGTGTTATCAATACGGTAATTGTCTTGGAAAAAGACACAAATCATGTCGTCCATATGCAGCTGTTACCGATAACATCAAAACTAATTCAGAACTTCAATTCTGTTTGAGTGTCTGACTCAGGCAGAGTCTCAGTCTAATCTGAAATCAATCAATCTATCCTTGAATATGATTCAAGTATATCTCCTATTCAACATGAATCCATTTATACCAGAATTCAATCTATATCAGCATGACTCGACTGAACCGAACCATAGATATACTCTGATTACATGGCTATCCATTTATATCCATTCCGTTTATATGATATCATGGTTTCAGTAAGTCGTACATCTATTAAACAAAACAACACAAATCAATACAAAATACATTACGGGGTTTTAAAGAGATAGACTGGTACGTAATGTGTTAGAAGTGGCACGAGATGGTCACTTTAATACACATAACCTGAATATCCAATGTTGTTGTTCCGTGGCTTAACGGTTCCTTGTGCTCCGTATATCTTGGTCCACGGAATAGTTGGACCCCTCTCGTATACACTGGCATATTATGTACCAAGCTACAAACAACTGCATTAACATAACAAACTCACAATACACCAGTTATATTCTCATATCTGTCTATTCTATTCCTACTTTTCTTTGAGACTTACCGAGCGATTGTTCGCTAACGACATTCCTTCTCTCTTCTTACTTTGGAATGTTATCAGGTGGATCTGACTCACTGGAGATAGAGCCCAGTTCAGAGGACTTGAATCAGTTCAGCGAGGACCCTGAGCTTTAGACTCTTGTATATACTTTACTTTCATGTTCATGCCATTGTTTAGGCATTGCTTTCATCATTATATTTACTTTTCGGTTGTATTGTAAAGAAATTTTTAATAAATAAAAGTTGTTGTTCATTTACATTTCATGTCTTCTTGTGTATATTTAGATTATATTGCTTAGTTACGCTTAGCGTGTTTACTTCTGAGTAAATACATTGTTTCCCCAATAAATGAGCAAAGCTCTGTTCAAAATTTGAAAGGCTGCACCAAGAGTTTAAAAACTCTGAGGCAGCGCCTCACGTGCCTTGCACGAGGGCGCCAGCACCAAGAGTTAAAAACTCTGAGGCAGCGCCTCACATGCCTAGCACAAGGGCGCCGACGCCAGAATTAAAATCTCTCTGTTAAACAGAGTCATTGGATCAAAGATCCAACGGAGATGATAAATCATCAAAATACGGAATTAAATTCTATTGAGGAAATATTCCTCAAATCTTTCTAAACAAGAAAAATTACTCTCTGTAAAACAGAGTACCATTGGATTAAAAAAATCTAATGGTGATTAAAAATTACCTATATGCAGAAAAATTCTGTATGGGAAAATATTTCCCTAATCTTGTTAAAAACAAGAAAAATATCTTCTATAAAACAGAAGTTCTTAGATCAAAGATCCAACGGTGGATAAAATCCCCAAATCAATCAGGATCTCTCAACAAGAGATTTCTTTAACTAAATCAATAAACCTGCCTCTACTATATAAGGGACCCAAGACTTCAAGTCTTGTAGAGAGGAACCCCCCCCCCCCATAAGCTTCAAACTTTAAAAAAAAAGGGCAAGCAAGAAGAAAGCTTTAAGAGGAAAGAAAGAAGAATACCTCTCTTCGAGGTAAATAAAATAAATAGAGATTAGAACATCTCATCTGCATATCCAAGGGTTTAACCCTCATAAAAGAACTTAGTTCTTTCTCTGGATCTGAGATCCATAAGACAAGTCTCCCACAAATGAGAATTTAATTCTCATAGGGATAAACTCGTTCTTGGGGATCAAAGATCTATAAAAGAATAGAAAATTGAACTCTTCAAAACAGAATATACAAAGAAAACCCAGCACCGAGGGCCTCATGTGCCCCTCACATGGGCGCTGCTCAATAAATAGTGCTTAGCACTCAATAATTGGCGCTCAGCGCCAAGCGCCTCACGTGTCCCTCACGTGGGCGTTGTTCAATAAAGAGTGCTTAGCACTCAATGGCTGGCGCTCAGCGCCAAGCACCTCACGTGTCCCTCATGTGGGCGATGTTCAATAAAGAGTGCTTAGCACTCAATGGCTGGCGCTCAGCCCCAAGCGTCTCACGTGTCCCTCACGTGGGCGTTGCCCAATAAAGAGTGCTTAGCACTTAATGTTTGGCGCTCAGCGCCAAGCGCCTCACGTGCTCCGCCCGTGGCCACCATAAAGAGTGTGTAACGCTCCAAAAAAAGGGGGAAAGTAAAGTAAAGTATGGGCGTCAGAACCCATATAAATGCTCAGCATTGTTTGCACAGAAAAGGGACTAAGCCCAAGCAAGTGTTCAACACTTTATTCAAATGAAATGTCAAAGACTAAGTGGGCTGAGCCTAAGTTGACCAAATTCCTAATTCAGATCAACCGAGCTCATGCGCTCATCATTTTCCAAATTGGTCTTAGTCCCAAACATGACTAATGACCTTTCGACGGATCTTCATCCCACATCTCTCTTCAATCTGGAAATTGGTTCAAAGGTACATCTCCTCACATCTCTGATATATGTCATTGTAATTCTTCAACATCTTCAGAGAGGTGGCAAGCCCCGACAACCAACTCTTTGGTGCACTCCCAAACCACAACGGACCGTAACGTTCTTAAACTAAAACAATAGAGCCCAAATGCTCTTTTGTTGGATTTAAATGATCTTAAAACCTTGTTAAGTAGATCTCAGTCTAAAATTGGACTAACGTATCCTTAACAAATATTTAAGTTGATCTTAATCTCAAACGAGATTAACGATCCTTAAATCAAACCAAACCCAAATCTAAGAATATATGGATTTGGACTAATTCACGCCCTATGAGAGACAACATAAATTAGTCTCCGTATACAATCCACGGAGAACCAAAAATAAAACAAACACACACGACACGAAGTGACCTTCCGGAGTAGGAGAAAGTGGTTATCGCTACGCGGTAACGTAATTAACTGCAGAGGTTTGCGCCTGCAGGGAAGAGCGTCCCCACAATCAAAAACCCCTCACAACGAGGGGGAATCTGACGAAGTCTGCTACAACGGCCGCATCCATCTAAACCACCGATACACGGTACCATAAATCAACTTGGCATCTTCGGAGAGGTGTACGGACAAAACCAAATAGCATCTTCCCCTAAATTCAAGCAAAACGATCCATCTCGGATCCGTCTCCGTTTTCGGCGGTAAACAGATTCTGGCACGCCCGGTGGGACCTTTTCCTCTTTCCACTCCACACTTCGTGTGTCGTGTCCGCGAAAAAATCACGGTTTAATATGGTTGCCCCTGGATTCAAGGTACTAAGATATGGCGCCTTGCTCCTGTGCAGAAGATAACATCGATGTCTTCCAGCTGCACCAACTGCAACAATAACTCCCATTCCGTCCCCGCCGGAGGAGTGTCTTATAGGCCCCAAGCAGCCTCCATCATTGCAATGCCAATAGAATAGGTGACTCAGGCCACCACTAGACTATTCTTCGGGACCATACTCCCACCGACAAGCTTCAGCATCCCGATGCTACCACAAGAAGCTCCAAAGAAGTCGGTCTTCGATCGACTTGCAGCCACCACAGCCCCTATCGACGGGTCGTCCAATTCTAACGCCTCAGTCTTAAACAGGCTGAGCCACAGCTCAAGTAGGCCCATAAAGAGGCTCGCAATACCTGAGGGGGTTATCCCGAAACAGATAGCCATTCCAGTTCCGGCAGACGAAGTCGTCAAAAGGGCTTCTCCTTCTAAATGATCGATCTTCGCAAGACTGGCCGTTCCGACTCCTGCTACGGGTGAAATCGTCAAAAATGCTCCCCCTACCAGAAAGTCGGCCTTCAAAAGATTGGCCGTCCCATCTCAACGGATGTCAGTCTTCAATAAGCTGGCACTAGCAGTAGCCCCTAACCAAAGCAGGGGCATGACGGAGCCGCTTCCACAGCTGAGGTGGTCCCATCGGCAAGACATGCTCGACGTCGCCAGTGGCGCCGAGTGAGAAGAGCTGGGGGAAACTTCCCCTCTGGACTTACTCCACCAGCTCTAATGGTGGAAATTTACGCTGCCGTTCCAACTGGGAACAACTTTGATCCGCTCAAGAGGGTGCGAAAGAACTCTCCAACCATTGTACTGAAGAAGTCGCCTCCACATGTTGAAAACACGATACAGGCAAAGCCTAAACAGCCCCCTCAGCGGCTGTCCTCCCGAATCCACAGAGTCTGGTGGAAAGTTTAGGATTCTGTGATCAACAAGGACTATTCTCGTCAACCGAAGAAAATAAAGGTTCGACAAGAAGGAAGTCATCCCTCTAGCATGCAGCGAGGGACTTCTCAGACGCCTGTTACAATAGCTCATTCAACTTCGACTTCTCACAAAAAGAGAAGGCCATAGAATCTCCCACCGCCGGCGGCAAATCCCAAGGGTGATGGATCCAAACGCCCCAAGTCTGGGGGCATGATCGTACACACGGTGTACATGGCTTCAGAGAAAGAGGAAAGCCGTACTTCCACAGGTCATCGACCACTCACTCGGTCGTTGACAAAAGCTCAGGAGCAGCAACAAAAGCTCCAAGAAATGCTGATGAAAATGTCAGCACTCACCGAGAAGAAAGAAAGCCGGGAATCAACGTCTAAGCAACGCCACGAACAAGAGGCCGACACCGAGTTCATGCGGAAGGTGCTAGAAAGGAAGGATAAGGACGCCGCGGAATAGGCTGCTAATATAAAGCAAATGGCGCTTCTGTTCCAGGACATGATTGGGATGATGATCCAGCCAGAACCTCACCCTCCGATAATCATCGAAGGCGACAGAGGGGAAACTTCAAACCCTCCTCCGGCTGTCTCAGCAGCCCAGGAAGAGACAATCTCCAAGGCTGCCCTTGATGACTACATAGCTCAACAAATACGAGCTCATCAGGCAAGCGAAGCGGCTGGCCAAGTCGTCAGAACTGGGCGACCTTATCCAGGCTGGTACGATCAAATCAAGTACCCTCTGGGGTATACGATCCCTAAATTCCACGTGTATAAGGGGACAGGCAATCCCCATCAGCACGTTGCTCAGTTCAGAGCTCTATGCAACAATATTGGAGGCAACGACAAACTGCTGCTTCGCCAGTTCGTCAGCAGCTTGGCGGAGACAGCATTTGAATGGTACTCGGAGCTTCCGAATGACTCCATCAAAACATTTACAAAAATAGAGCTACTGTTCACACAGCGTTTCGCAAGCGTAAGCGAATGCACCCCGATTACAGCATTAATCAATGCCAGGGTGAAGCCGGGAGAAATATGGGTTCAATACGCAATTCGGTGGTGGAACCTATGGTCAAAATGCAAACAACGCATAGAAGAAGCTCCTGCCGTGGGCATTTTCGTAGGTACCCTTGATCCTCAGGCAACTATATCCCAATTTATGATTTTCTTCAAGCCGACCACCTTCCAGGCCTTGATCGACAAGCTGGCCCAAATGGACCAGATGGGCCATTGGCCGTCCTCTTCAAAAATGGATCTCCGGAATGAAAAGGGCAAAGGGAAAGCGACCTTAGTTGCCAACGCTCAACAACAACCAAGTGACCCGGAACCGGTTGCTCGCCAAAGCAACACATGCCGATCCCTCGAAGAAAAGTTGAGACGTCCTTACTCGTTTCCCTGGGATAAAACGAGGAGACTGTTCGAACTGGCGGTGCGCAACAGGCTCATCATTCTGCCGGATCCAAGACGCCCACTGCAGCCTGGTGACGTCAACAGTCCTAACTACTGCCCCTACCACAGAGTGATGGGTCACCCAATCGAAGATTGCTACGTCTTCAAAAACTGGGTTGAAGACCAATACCAACAAGGCAAGTTCGCACTGTTCGAAAACAGGAAGTAAACCCGCCACAGCAGCACGTTCCTAAAAAGGCGGATACCCTGGGGGAATCATGCTCATTTGTAAAGGAAGCTCCGTGGGAAGTTGTCCTTTCGGCTAAAACTAAAAGAATGCTGAAGGATCTTCAAGCATGCCCGGCAATCAGGTGGAAAAGTCCGCTGGAGCCCGAGATCATTGACAGGATGTTGAAACCGCGTCCAACACCGAAAGTTGATAGCAATGGGCAAAACACCCAGGTCAGGCCTTCAAAGTCGAAGAAAAAGAAGAAGACCAAGAAGCCCGTGCAGCTCGACGACAATCGTACGAATCTGCAAAAATATATCGACGCACTAGAGGAATACAACTAAAAGGCGCAGACCCCAGTCACACTTGAAGAGTTCCTCAAGCATATTTTTGAGAATGGAGACAGTGACATAGATGAAGGAAACGACTCGTCAGAAGAACCCAAGCATTATGTAGCGAGTTGCCACATGGTCTCTCACCTATCGTTAAAAGACGAAGAAGCCCTCTCGTCGTCGGAAAGCAACGCAGAGGAACTGGGGGCAGGACCGGCGTCAAAATCCCTGGAGCCGTCAAACGACATGATTGACAGGTTACTAAGCGAAGCCCTTCAAAAGAGCAAAGCTGACCGAGAACGTGAAACGGCCATACACGAAAAGGCCAAGCGTCGGCATCGGGATGAAGAAGCTGCTGCGAGGAAGAGTCACAAAGTACTCCAACCAAATCAAAGCACACCCGCGGCAGACAAAAGCAGGTTTAAGACAGGAAAACGGTTCGCCAAAGCCCTGTCAATGGGAATGAAGCTGCCACCTTTCAAAGGAAATGCTCCCGGGAGTACGTGCCTCGATGAAGTGGATGTACACCCGAACAACTGCTTATACCATCGGAGGGTTATACACCCCACCGAAGAGTGCGGTGCCTTCAAGAAGTGGTAGCAAGGATACGTTGCTCACCGACAACACTGCATGAGGATGAAGAGTGAAGCCCGTCGACAGCGAAAAAATGCGACAGATGAGCGCGGAAAAACGACTGGCAACTGTTATATGGTTGATACCATTTCAACAAAAGAAAAATCTCAAGTTCTTACCTTCGGGAGAGATTCTAACGAAGAAATAACCCTCGGCCCTCTCTTCAAGGAATCCACCTCTGGAAAAGAAGAAGAGGTGAAGAACTGTGAGAACATTCAGCTGTGTAACCATACGTTGCCTGAAAAGAATCTCGGACCCTCAAACAAAGGTTCGGGCAAGAAAGACAAGGGAAGGAAAAAGTCCCTGAGGAGATTGTCCTCGATGATAGAGTCGTCGAAGAGATCACAGTCAAGGACCCGCCTAAGAAAAACAAGGTGGATTATAATGTTCTGGCACACCTAAGGAAGATACCCTCACAATTGAGCATTTTGGATGCCCTTCTCCTATCTAAAGAGACACTAGGTTCTCTGATCAAGGCATTACAAGAGCCCGATCAGTTTCAAGCCTTCCTTGCAGAAGAAAAGATGAAGGATGAACTGGAAGAAGTTCACACAGCTGACATTACATTCGGCGATAAAGACCTCGTCCTCGGAACGTGTGAGCACAACCGTCCATTATATGTGACCGGGTACTGCCACGATATCAATATAGAGAAGATCCTGGTTGACAATGGGTCATCCATCAACCTTCTCAATATGAGGGTGTTGAAGGAGATTTGCATGAACGTTCAACACCTGGCCTGGGACAAAATTACCATCTCCGGCTTCGACTCGCAGTCATTACGGACACTGGGGTCCATAATATTGACATTACGCTTTGGGATGCTCGTCACCGACATCAAATTTCATGTCATCGACGCCAAGACTTGCTACAACGCTCTGCTCGGCCGGCCTTTGTTACATGAGTACAACATCATTCCCTCTACGCACCATCAGTGTATGAAGTACTTCAAAGACGGTCTCGAGTACACAGTTACAGGGGAGCTGAACCCATTCTCTGTAAATGACTCTGCAAATATGAAGACGCCAAGTACTTCCTACCAGACTTCGAAGACATGGAAAGATGTCATAAACTGGAGGATAAACAAAAAGCCGTCGCGACCATACCGATCTTTGGGAGTGATACCGAGGAGGATGAAGAGATGGTTTATTCAGGGCAGCCCCAATGCAACAGACCCGGACCATCTATCCCTATTTTGGTCTTCGGCAGCGACTCGGAAGACGAGGTCAACGTAGTATTCTTTGTTCGTCCATCAATACGAACCTTCATTGGAGCTGATCAGAGTTTACAAATTGCCATGGTTCCGTGGCAGCATTACAGGGAACTTGATGCGCTCGATACATACGGCGTGCAAGAGCTGCAGACTTTCTAAGCCCCTCCCAAGCAAAAAAGTGAAAAGGCAATTCTCTTCTATCGATCCACGGAGACCAAAGTGGAAAGAGAAGTCTGGCATGGTACCGAACCTGCGCTTGACGGGCTTCAACCAATCCGTCTGTCTAGATACTACGCAAAGGGATTGAAGAGGTTGTTAAGATGCCAAGGCGTACCCTTTAAACAAACTGCTCGACAAGCCCGGTTCTATAACAAGATTTGGGACGTTCCTGGGACTCAGCCAAAAATGCCCAACGGGAGGATGGAGACGACTGGGCTTGGATACGTTCGGTCCAAGAAACGGGAGAGATTCCATTGCTGCCATGTTATAAATGACTCCGGAGAAGAAGGAAATGCTTTTCCAGATAGCGCCGAAGTCGAGCCAAAGCGGGATTCCACCGTAAAAATGCCAAACCTGTCATTCGAAGAACAAATTGACAAGCTAATAAGGGAAGCGGACCAAAAGGTTCGCGATGGCCACAACCGCAAAATGGCCATTTACGAGAAAGCCAGAACGCAAGGTCTCATTCAGCAGGCTACGGAGGATGACGATGCCCTTCACCCTCAGCCCGCTGTGCACTCTCGTGGCAAGAAAAAGGCCCGACGTAGAAGCAACAGCAAGGTGAAGAACAGGAATGACTTTCAAAAACAGCGAAGCGGATCCAAGAAGCCACGCGATTGAGAAAAAGTCAGCTGGAATCCGTCTTTTATGAAAAAGCGGGGTCGGGAATATTCTTTCCCTCGAGACAAGACAAGGAAAATCTTTGACCTTGTCATGAAACATCAAATGATGGCACTCCCAGAGTCCCGACACCCCGAACAAGTAAACGAGGTCCACCACCTGGATTATTGCTCTTACCACCGAGCAATAGGACATCCTCTCAAAGACTACATCACCTTCAAAGACTGGGTTGAAGACCAGTATCAGCAAGGCAGGTTTGCTCTATCCGACAGTTGGAGGGTAGCCCCACCACGAAAGCATGCGCCAAAAGCGACCTATATTGCGAGGGTAAGTCCATATCAACATCGAGCTTGGAAACGAGCTCATACCTGCCACATAATAACACTGTCGAAAGAGGGAGAGAATGAGAATGTGGACAACTTCTCCCATTGCCTCGCAGATGAAAATGAGGACGAGATGATCTCAGAATTTCCACCGGTGCCAAAAGAGCTGGAGGATGGGATACATACCACGGCGAACAATCTAAGGAAAATCGACTTGGGGACGACAAACGATCCGAGGCCAACGTTCGTCAGTGAGCTGCTGTCCGAAAAGCAGGTGGCTACACTAAAATACGTGCTTATGCAGTAAAAAGACTGCTTCGCATGGAACTATTCCGAGATACCGGATTAGATCCGGAGATAGCTGTCCATAAACTGGCGATATCACCGGACATCAAGCCAGTCAAACAGGCGCCAAGAAGAATGCGGCTCGAACTTGAGATGAGTATCAATACCGAAGTCAAGAAGCTAATTGACACCGGTTTCATCCAAGAAGTTCAATATCCTGACTGGATCGCCAATATCGTCCCAGTGATAAAAAAAATAGGACGGTGCGCATCTGCGTGGACTTCCGGGACCTTAACAAAGCTTGTCCGAAGGATGACTTGCCAGTACCTGTTACCGAGATGATGATCGATAACACTTCCACTCATGAGGTCTTCTCCTTCATGGATGGATTTTCATGTTACAATCAAATAAAAATGCATCCTGAAGACCAAAAGCACACCGCCTTCTGGACTCCGCTAGGCATATTCTGCTATAAGGTGATTCCTTTCGGTTTGAAGAACACAAGCGCTACCTACCAGAAGGCCATGACGATGATCTTCGATGACCTTATACATAAGATTGTCGAATTCTATATTAACGACCTTGTGTTGAAAAGCAAATCGTACGAGGAGCACTGGGAACATTTGAACATAGTGTTCCAGCATCTTCGGAAATACAATCTAAAGATGAATCCTCTGAAATGCGCATTTGGAGTCTCCTCAGGCAAATTCCTAGGATTCGTCATACGACACCAAGGCATCGAAATAGACCCATCAAAGATTAAGGCGATCATGGAAATACCCACGCCAAGAACTCTTAAACAACTGCGGTCTCTCCAAGGAAAGCTCGCGTATATCCTGCGGTTCATAACCAACCTCTCCGGCAAATGCCACCTCTACAACCATCTAATGAAGAAGGGGACCCCATTCGTTTGGGATCGTAAATGCCAAAGTGCACTGAACGAAATCAAGCAATACCTGCAGAACCCACCAGTACCGACCGATCCGGTCAAGGGAAATTCCCTTATCTTGTACACAACAGCCCTCGAAGGTTCTCTAGACGCGCTATGGGCACAGGAAAATGATCAGGGAAAAGAGAGAGCTCTCTACTATTTGAGTCGAGTTCTCCTGGGGGCAGAAAACAACTACTCCCCTATTGAAAAGCACTGCCTGGCACTGATCTTCGCGATAACGAAGCTTCGACATTATGCCTTGGCACATGAGGTCCATCTCATATCAAAAGTGGATCCTCTCAAATATCTGATGTCAAGAGCCATACTAACGGGAAGGCTTGCCGAATGGGCCCTCCTCTTGATGGAATTCTCGATAACATATCGGCCCCTCAAGGCAGTGAAAGGCCCGGCCATCGCCGACTTTCTCGCTGAACACCCAGTACCACCCGATCTCCCTTAAACTGCGAGTTGCAGAATGAACATGCATTCGACACGAAGGATAAGGAAAATGACTCTCGATGGGAACACTACTTCGATGGAGAATCTTCCATGAAAAAGCGAAAGCAAAACATCTCCATAATCAAAGCCGGGGTAGGCCTGATCTTTGTGACTCCACAAGGAGGGATAATGCGTTTTGCCCTTTCCTTAACGGAGCCAAGAACAAACAACGAAGCGAAATTTGAAGCTTTGATAGAGGGTCTTGAGATCACTATTGACATGGGAATCGAAAACCTCCTCATATATGGAGACTCCCAGCTGGTCGTTAGCCAAGTAAATGGCGACTATCAGACGTACAAACCAAAATTGGTAAGATATGGCGAAAGAGTGCAGCAATTGCTAACTCAAATCCACTCCTACATTCTAGAAAGCATACCGCGGGCAGAAAATAGCAAGGCGGATGCATTAGCCAAGCTCGCTAAAGAACTGGCCGACGAAGACCTCGATAACGTAAGGATCATTGTGCAAAACCGTCGGATTCTCGCGCCAGCAGAAACATCGCCGGAGTCGTCTGAAGGAAAGGATGCGACCAAACAAGAAGCCTGCCAAATAAAAGACGAAGAAAAGGCTAAGGATTGGAGAGAAGTCTTCATAGACTACATCAAATCCCATCGAACACCCGAAGACGCGTCGTCGAGATATCAGCTCATGAAACAAGCTCTATCCTTCGCCTTCGTCAATGATACTCTATACAAGAGATCGTTTGACTGTCTATGACTAAGATGCCTGGGACCAAAAGAAGCAAGGAAATTCATCAAGAAACCCACGATGGACTCTGAGGTTCTCATCAAGCCGGACCAAAGATGAAGTTAAAGATCAAGAGAATTGGTTACTATCGGCCCACGATGATTCAGGACTGCCTCGAATATGCGAAGCGGTGTCACTCGTGCCAAATCCATGGGGACTTCATCCACCAGCATCCGAATCCGCTACACCCAATATTGGCTAGCTGGCCGTTCAAAATGTAGGGAACCGATATAATCGGGCCTATCGAACCAGCATCATCCAAGGGACATCGGTTCATATTGGCGACAACCGATTACTTCTCTAAGTGGGCAGAGGCAGTACCGCTAAGGGAGGTGAAGACGGAGAACATCCTCCATTTCTTCAGAACTCACGTCATTTATCGGTTCAGCACTCCGCGACGCATCATCTCGAATAATGGACCGGCCTACAGAAGCTATAAGATCATCCGCTTCGCACAGCAGCATAATATAGATTGGAGATACTCTTCGGTCTATAATTCCTGAGCTAATGGTCTAGCTGAGACTTTCAACAAGACCTTGACAAAGATCATAAAAAAAACAGTGTCCAGAAACAAAAAGGACCGGCACGAGAGATTGCATGAAGCTCTCTTGGTTTCGTAGTTTGAGAATTCTACTGATCCAAAGTACTCCACGTTCAAACGGCCATGAATATGACGCCATTCGCATTGGTATTCGGCACGGAAGCGGTACTTCCCTTAGAAATAGAACTACCCTCTCTATGAGTGGCGGTTCGTTACGAACTGACGGACGAAGAGAATGCCCATATTCGGCTTGAGGAGCTCGATGCCCTCGATGAAACTCGTCTCATAGCTCAGCAAAATATGGAAGCTTACAAAGTAAGGATGACACGCTCATACGAAAGACTGACTAGGCCGAGAACATTCCGCCAAGGCGAACTCATGCTAGTCATAAAAAGACTTATGATCTCCAACCGTGCAAAGCGGGGGAAATTCGAGCCAAACTATGAAGGTCCGTACATCATAAACAATGTCTACCAAGGTGGGGCCTACTTGCTCATAAACATGCATGGCGAAAGACCCTTCCGGCCAATAAACGGCCGATTCCTTAAGAAATACTACGCTTGACAAGTCACGGCTCAGGTTAATGATACATGACGACGCTCGTGTCTGTTCGCTGCCTTCCTGAGTCTAAACTCTATAAGTAGTATCCGGCAAAACTTCGCCCCAAGGCTAACCAATGGACCGAGATGTCCCTAAACTAACAATGGACTGAGATGTCCCTAAACTAACAATGGACCGAGATGTCCTTAAACTAAGTACATCGCCTCAAACACGGCAACAGTGGAATTCAAGTCCACATGCCCCAGCGACGAGGACTACAAATCAGATCCTACCGGAAAACAGATGGGTCACCTACGGCGAAACTATTTTCGAAAGTTTCATCATTAAAAAAAATGGTACATCCACAAGCGAAATGGGTACGGATGAAAACTCGAGAGGGCTCCGTGAGTAAAAACAGCAGGGCTACCGGCGTGTTTGTGAAAACCCGAAAGGGCGCGGACTCGTAAAAAAATTTATGTGCACTTGCAAGGTCCTCTCGACCTTGTGAGGAAAAAATACCCACGCGAGAACCTTACGACTCACAAGGGAGCAACACATTTAGGGAACCCCGTGATTCCTAAGGAGAAATTACACTTACGAGATCCTCACGACTCGTAAGGAGAATTCCCCCTATGAGACCCTCACGACTCATAGGATTCGAAAGCCATAAGCTACAGGGATCTGAACCTGTTCTTAAGTCGTCATATCCCCTAATTTACTCTACAAGCGGTCAATATAGATCCTTGTATACAATCCACGGGCACAAATAAACGTTTACTTCACCAATGGCGCGAAATTTCCCCATTTGGTGAACAACACTTGCAGGTCCTCTCTACTTACAAGGAGAAAATACTCTTGTGAGATCCTTACGACTTACAAGAGAAGATATCACTTAAGAATTCTCACGACTTCTAAGGAGAAAATACACCTACGAGATTCTTACGAATCGTAGGGAAAAATACCTTTAAGAGACCCTTATGGCTCATGAAGTCAAAAAGCCTTAGTCGGCAGGATCCTAACCCTGTTTGCAAAGCCATCTTTGTTCAAATCAGCAAAGACAAATGATGATTCGCTCCTGGCAACATTCCAGTGGCAGCGATACGGATGCCAAAATTGGCATCAAATCTCAAATCCCATACTCGCAACAAAGATCAGCGAGCCAAAAATTCATATGAAATAGCCGAAATGATGGGGCAACTCGCAATAAAAATCAGCGAGTAAAGGGTATGCATATAAAAACAGCCGAAATGATTGGGCAACTCGCAATAAAAAGCAGCGAGTAAAAATAAAAATAGCCAAAATGATTGGGCACCACGAAAAATAGCCGAAATGATTGGGCAATGCGACTTTCGCGATATAGAAGCTGAAATGATAGAGCATCGCGGAAAGAAACAAAAAAAAGAAGAGAAACTTTTGCCCTGCAGGTGAGTCCATATCAACCCCTGTATACAATTTATGGGCATAAACGAAAAGGGAACCATATATTCCCACCAAGCTCCGTCAGAAGGAGAACCGGATCTCGACGGCAATATCTACAGCCTAAAGATAAACAACGGCGTTTCTTCTCACTTCAGCAGGATGCAGACGTAACGTCAACAACCGACCACAAGGTCAAAACAGTAGGGCCATGGCAAAGTCCCTAGTTTCCAATCTCGACGGCAACATCTACAGCCTAGAGATCACCACGGCATTTCTTCTCATTCCAGTAGGATGCAGACGTAACGTCAACAACCGACCCCAGGGTCAAAACAACGGAGCCATGGCAAAGTCCTTAGTTCCCAGTCTCGACGGCAACATCTACAGCCTAGAGATCACCACGGCATTTCTTCTCACTCCAGCAGGATGCAGACGTAACGTCAACAACCGACCCCAGGGTCAAAACAACGGAGCCATGGCAAAGTCCCTAGTTCCCAGTCTCGACGGCAACATCTACAGCCTAGAGATCACCACGGCGTTTCTTCTCACTCCAGCAAAATGCAGACGTAACGTCAACAACCGACCCCAGGGTCAAAACAACGGAGCCATGGCAAAGTCCCTAGTTCCCAATCTCGACGGTAACATCTACAGCCTAGAGATCACCACGACGTTTCTTCTCACTCCAGCAGGATACAGACGTAACGTCAACAACCGATCCCAGGGTCAAAACAACGGAGCCATGACAAAGTCCCTAGTTCCCAATCTCGATGGCAACATCTACAGCCTAGAGATCACCACGACGTTTCTTCTCACTCCAGCAAGATGCGGACGTGACGTCAACAACTGACCCCAGGATCAAAACAACGGAGCCATGGAAAAGTCCCTAGTTCCCAGTCTCGATGGCAACATTTACAGCCTAGAGATCAACAACGGCATTCCTTATTACTTCAGCAGGATGCAAATACGACGTCAACAAAATGGAGCCACGGCAAAGTCCCCTAGTTCCAAATCTCGACGGTTCACAGACAACCTAAAGACAACCTCGACATTCATCTCGTTACAGCAGACACAGTGTCAACCCCGGCGTTCCTTCTCAATTCCAGCAGGATATAGATGCAACGTCAACAACCCACCCCAGGGTCAAAACAACGGAGCCATGCCAAAGTCCCTAGTTCCAAGCCTCAACGGTTCACAGACAACATAAAGACAACCTCGACATTCGTCGCAATATTGCAGACACAATGTCAACAAACGAAGCAAAGGAAGATCCTTTGCTTCGGGGTCTTGATGGCAACTAAAATAAAACCCGAAAGACTATCAGAGATCATCCCACACTAGTGCGGAGTGGTCATGACTCATCGGGGCTCCCCAAACCGAGCCTAACCTCAAGCAAAAAGCGGCATGGAAGATCCCTAAAGCTTGCTCTTCCGACGGTAATATCACCTAAAAGATTACTTGAAGACGTCTTGTCCATCCCCCGAAGGGATCAGAGACATGGCAATCGCGGGGCTACTCGAACAACAATATTGCGTATCGAGGAATGCATCAGCCCACGCGATGGTACGACGGACAAAAACCCTAGTACCACAGACCCTAATGGAGCTTTGTCGTAAAGAGCAGGGGTTAACTGTGACGTTAGGACATTCTTGCGAGAACTTCTCGATTCGTCTCGACTCGTAGGGAAAACAATGTTCCTGCGAGAACTTCTCGACTCGTCTCGACTCATAGGGAAAAAGCCTTAGGCAACGGGGATATCAACCTGTTTCCTAAGCACTGGGGCCCTGCAAGTAGGTCCAAGATGGACTATTGTATACTATCCACGAGCCACACTCTCCAAAATCGAATATAGACAAGGAGGGAAAAAACCACTTACGGGTCCTCTCGACTTGTAAGGGAGAAAATTCTCTTGTGAGATCCTTACGACTGTCAAGAGAAAACACACTTAGGAGTCCTCACGACTCCTAAGGAGAAAATACACCTACGGGATCCTCTCGACTCGTAGGGAGAAAAGTCTTTATGAGACCCTCACGGCTTATAAAGTTGAAAAGTCTTAGGCGGCAAATACAAACATGTTTCCTAAGCCATCGCTACCCTACAAGGAGGTCAAGATGGACTATCTATGGGCCATATTTGCAGAGTTACATGCCAATATGAAATAAAATATGTCTTTTATTCATGAGTTCAAGTGAATACAAGATACATTTCATAAAGGAATCAAAATGAATACATGTTATTTATAAATCATAAGTTTACAGTCGATACAAAAAAGGTACAAAGACGGTTATTAAGGAGGAGGCGTCTTCAAAAAATCAGCAAGCCTCTTGCGCGCTCCTCTCAATCCTTTCTCATGGTCAGTTACCGCGGCCAACTCCGCTTCAACTTGAGTCCGTTGCCGCAAACAGGACAAAAGTTTTTCATCGGTTTCTAGCATGGCAGCTTCGCAGTCCTGCATGACCCGCTCGGTGAATTCAAGTGTCCGCCTCGGTTCAACCCATCCGAAATACATCGCTGGAGGTTGTCGAAAACAGCTTTTAACTGCGCAGCATTCGCTTCAACCTGGACGCGCAATCAGACAGATTCGCTGGAAGCCACCTCATGTTCCTTTCGTCTCAGGGTCGCCTCTTGTTTAAATTGGCGAATGAAAGGAACACTATGCTCGACCCACGCAGTCCGCTGGGAGTTCGAAGCAAACACCTCAGGAGAGAGACACTTGAGCTCAATCTCGTGCAGGCACGCCTCGATCGTTCTGCAGTAATCAACCCAAAAGCCGACGAGATCTTCATCTTGGAAGTTCACGAGTGTCGCCAGCATTGGATTGACTTCAACGGCAAAATTCGTAGCAGAAGTGAGGGCTTCGGCATTGAGATCTTCGATAAATTCGCTCAACATTCGCCGGCTATTTGCGGCGGCCCTGGAAGATATGCGATTAGCGAAGAGCCTTGCGGGCATTGGAATGAGAGACTCAAAAGGAGCTGGAGCCGATGCAATTGCTGCAAAATGAATTACGGTCAAATGTCGACTCAGGAGATAAAGAAAACACATGAAGGATGGAGTCTATTATACCGGCTGTGACAGACGGCAGGATGAGGAGTACCGGAGGCATGGCTATTCTCTCGTCTCCTCCTTCGACCTGTGACGCTATGATCAATATGAAGAAGACTTAGCAACAATACGTCTATTCATAAAAGAAGGGGGGCCTACAAAATCAAGGTGACGGCCCATCATTGATGGGGCGGTCACTCATTAAGGATGGAATCCTAAAAGAATTCTCATTTAATGAGAAACCTCATCGGGCCAAGGAGTTAAACTCCCTTGAGAGCTGTGCTCTGCAAACAGAATTCACATCTGTCAACTTTAATTAAGAGGGGAATAAAATTCCCCAAAAATTTCTAAAAAGCTATGCTCTGTAAAAACAATGGGGTAATCTACCAGAACCCTCAAAAGCAAAGCTTTTTAACAGGGTAAAACCCCAAGATCTTTAAAATCTGCAAAAGAAACTCTAAGAGTTCTTCATGGAAGATGAACAGTGTTCTAATTAATGGGTTAAGCAACCCTAAAATACATCTTAAAATCTACGATCTAAGAAGAGAAAATCTCTGTTAATGGGTTCGATTATGATCCTTACCAAATTTTTGGGCAGAGTTCTAACTCTAGAAGGGATTTCTTTGGGCAGAGACCTAAGCTCTGAAAGGAGAATTTAATTCTCAAAGAATAACAAGAGAAGATGAACAGCAGTCATCTCAAGGGCCAAAAGCCCTACTTATAGGCACAAGAAGTCGATTCAACTTCCAAGAAGATCCAACGGTGGAAAAGCAGCCACCGCTGCACTCACGTATGAACCACGTGAGCGCAACGGTGGGGGGGCATTTGTTTTCCCAATAAAAGAGCAAAGCTCTGTTCAAAATTTGAAAGGCAGCGCCAAAAGTTTAAAAACTCCGAGGCAGCGCCTCACGTACCTTGCATGAGGGCGCCAGCACCAAGAGTTAAAAACTCCGAGGGAAGCAGCGCCTCATGTGCCTTGCACAAGGGCGCCAGCGCCAAGTGTTAAAAACTCCGAGGCACCGCCTCATGTGCCTTGCACGAGGGTGCTAGCGCCAAGAGTTAAAAACTCCGAGACAGTGCCTCACGTGCCTCGCACGAGGGTGCCGACGCCAGAATTAAAATCTCTCTGTTAAATAGAGCCATTGGATCAAAAATCCAACGGAGATGATAAATCATCAAAATACGAAATTAAATTCTGTTGAGAAAATATTCCTCAAATCTTTCTAAACAAGAAAAATTACCCTCTATAAAACAGAGTACCGTTGGATTAAAAAAATCCAATGGTGATTAAAAATCACCTATATACAGAAAAATTCTGTATGGGAAAATATTTCTCTAATTTTGTTAAAAACAAGAAAAATATGTTCTGTAAAACAGAAGTTCTTGGATCAAAGATCCAACGGTAGATAAAATCCCCAAATCAATCAAGATCTCTCAACGAGAGATTTCTTTAACTAAATCAACAAACTTTCCTCTACTATATAAAGGACCCAAGACTTCAAGTCTTATACAGAGGAAACCCCCATAAGCTTCAAACTTTAAAAAAAAGAGCAAGCAAAAAGAAAGCTTTAAGAGGGAAGAAAGAAGAACACCTCTCTTCGAGGTAAATAAAAATAATAAAGATCAGAACATCTCATCTGCATATCCAAGAGTTTAACCCTCATAAAAGAACTTAGTTCTTTCTCTGGATCTGAGATCCATGAGACAAGTCTCTCACGAATGAGAATTTAATTCTCATAGGGATAAACTCGTTCTCGGGGATCAAAGATCCAGAAAAGAACAGAAAATTGAACTCTTCATAATAGAATATACGAAGAACACCCAGCACCGAGCGCCTTACGTGCCCCTCACATGGGCGCTGCTCAATAAAGAGTGCTTAGCACTCAATGGTTGGCGCTCAGCGCCAAGCGCCTCACGAGTCCCTCATGTGGGCGTTGTTCAATAAAGAATGATTAGCACTCAATGGCTGGCGCTCAGCGCCAAGCGCCTCACGTGTTCCTCACGTGGGCGCTACTCAATAAAGAGTGCTTAGCACTCAATGGTTAGCGCTCAGCGCCGAGCGCCTCACGTGTCCCTGATGTAGGCGTTGTCTAATAAAGAGTGCTTAGCACTCAATATTTGGTGCTCGGCGCCAAGCGCCTCATGTGCTCCGTACGTGGGTGCCATAAAAAGTGTATAACGCTCCAAAAAATGGGGAAAGTAAAGTAAAGTATGAGCGTCAGAACCCATATAAATGCTCAGCATTGTTTGCACAGAAAAGGGACTAAGCCCAAGCAAGTGTTCAACACTTTATTCAAATGAAATGGCAAAAACTGAGTGGGCTGAGCCCAAGTTGACCAAATCCCTAATTCAGATCAACCGAGCTCATAGGCTCATCATTTTCCAAATTGGTCTAAGTCCTAAACATGACTAATGACCTTCCGACGGATCTTCATCCCGCATCTCTCTTCAATCTGGAAATTGGTTCAAGGGTACATCTCCTCACACCTCTGATATATGTCGTTGTAATTCTTCAACGTCTTCAGAGAGGTAGCGAGTCCTGACAACCAACAACTCTTTGGTGCACTCCCAAGCCACAACGGCCCGTAACGTCCTTAAACTAAAACAATAGAGCCTAAATGCTCTTTTGTTGGATTTGAATGATCCTAAAACCTTGTTAAGTAGATCTTGGTCTAAAATTGGACTAACGTATCATTAACAAACATTTAAGTTGATCTTAATCTCAAAGGAGATTAACGATTCTTAAATCAAACCAAACCCAAATCTAAGAATATACGGATTTGGACCAATCCACGCCTTACGGGCGACAACATAAATTAGTCTCCGTATATAATCCACGGGCAACCAAAAATAAAACAAACACACACGACACGAAGTGACCTTCCGGAGCAGGAGAAAGTGGTTATCGCTACGCGGTAACGTAATTAACTGCAGGGGCTTGCGCCTGCAGGGAAGAGCGTCCCCACAATCAAAAACCCCTCACGACGAGGAGGAATCTGACGAAGTCTGCTACAACGGCCGCATCCGTCCAAACCTCCGATACATGGTGTCATAAATCAACTTGGTATCTTCGGAGAGGTCGACGGACAAAACCAAATAGTATCTGCCCCCAAATTTAGGCAAGACGATCCATCCCGGATCCGTCTCCGTTTTCGGCGATAAACATACGTAACGGGCCTCGTCGCGTTTTCTTATCCGTACACTGGGAAGCGGGGCGTGACAGTATTAAAAGTGGCACAATGATGGACACTAAAAGACGTAGATTAACATCCATTGCTGTTGTCCCGTGGGTTTTGACAGGGCCTTGTACTACGGGTTACCATAGTCCATGGGGAAAGTTAGACTCCTCTCGTATACAATGATACATTTTGTACCAAGCTACAAACAACTACGTTAGCATAACAAATATATACTTGTACCAATTACCAGTTCTGTTCCATTTATTTGAACTATTCCTATCTCTCTTTTGGGACTTACCGAGCGCTAGTTCACCGACGGCATTCATGTTTCTTTCTTTCTTTGGAATGTTCATTAGGAGGACCCGACTCTCAAGAGACCGAGCCCAGACAGGATTACTTGGAGCACATACCTGAGCAGCACGACTACTAGTTTACTTATACTTATTTACTTTTCAGTTCATATGCCATTGTTTAGGCATTGCTTTCCATCATTGTACATTTCCTTTTCAAATCAGTTGTAATGTAAAGAAAGAATGTTAATAAAGGTTGCTGTTTATACTATATCTCTTATTATTCTTGTGCTTTTCTTTTATATATTGCTTATTTACGCTTAGCGTGTTTACTTCTGAATAAATACGTCGCGGCCCGTCCCGTCTACTTCTCCGTTCACTGGGAAGTGGGGCGTGTCATCTTTCGACTAAGGACATTTAAGGATATGCTTATGGACCTCCCAGCTCCTACATATATGATCGCCATCATAATGCTAGTAGTCAAGCAATAATCATATGGGCTTTATCAAAATATATACACATAATGATAAAGACAAACCAGATAGCATAATATCATCTCGAGTAAGACTGTTTTACATGTATAGGTTCTCGTTCAATTATCATAATCGCCTACTTGCAACTATATTAATTGCCTTGAGGGCACTATATCCAACAATTATTACTTGACCACTAGCGTTGTGATGGCGATCATACTTGTGGGGGTTAGGTAGTGTAGGGTGTTTTTCGTCACCCCGTTGAGATGGGAATACGCGCCACTTGTCAGGCGTATACAGATTCCTCCTGCTTAGGGTAGGCCAGGGTTTATTGATTGTAGGGATCCGAATCTTCGGCAGCCGCGAACTAAGCTGTCGTTAATTACCTTTTGCCTTTGAAGCGAGGGAACCTCCGATTGACGGGTCAACTGGTCATGCGAACTCAATGTGCAGTGTGCGTGTGTTGTGTTTTGGAGGGAACTTAGATGTATCGGGGGCCACGCAGAGTTTACGGGGGTCCCGCTACCCGGATAGAGGGCTGGGGGTCAAGGGGGCTAGTAGCCCCCTTACGGGGTGCGAGGCATCGCCCCATTAGAAATTTTTTCTAACGGGGGAGGTAGTTTTAGTATGGAGTGCATGGGAAAAGAGGGGCGAGGAGTGTCCTAAGGACGCGTGCGTGGCGTATGGGCGCTGGGCGCCAGCGGTTCACGTGCTTAGCGCATGGGAGTCGGGCGCCAGCGTCTCACACGTCCAACACGTGGGCGCTGGGTGACAGCGCCTCATGCATCCGGCCCGTGGGCGCCGGGCGCCTGCGGAAAAGAAGGAGGGGGACTTAACCCCGGAATTAGGAGTTAAACTCCGAGGGACTTTGGAAACTCCCAGAAAAAGGGAGGATTTTTATCTTTATGGAGTTAAACTCTCAAAAGATTTTGAGTGGAGTTAAACTCTAAAAGATTTGGATTTGGAGTTAAACTCCTAAAAGATCTGGGTTAGGAGTTAAACTCCCTTGAGAATTTGGGTCTTGGAGTTGAATTCCCCAAAAATCTTCAGAGGTGATCAAAGAGGACCCCTTTCTTCTCCCTTAAGCCCTGAATCTTCTTTTGAGCCTTGGATTTTTCCCAAAGTGGGATTTTTGGAGATGGGTCTTCTTCTTCCTCCTCTCTGTTGGCTTGATCTTGGAGAAAAGGGGGTGAGACTTAAAAACCTTCCATTTTGGGGATTTGATGGAAGATCCGAACTCCCCTTTAAGGGTTTTATGGTGAAAAATTGTTTCTTTTTGGAAAAAGAAGAGTTCAACTCTTGATTTAATTCAAAAAAGAGAAGAAAGTTTAGAATCTTAAGGAAGCAGAAAGAGGACAAAAACCCTAATTTTTAGGGGAATTAATTCTTCTTTTTATTTCATTATCATGTTGCCTTATATAGGCTTACAAATTTACACATAGCCCCTTGGACTTTACAAAATGGCATTTTACCCATCCTATGCCTCATGTGCTCATTTCTTTTGCACATGAGCCATGAGTTTTACAAAAATTTGGCTTTATGCCCATTTTTCTTACAGTTATTCATAAAAATTACATCAAAATTATTTAGTATATAATTTTCATTTTGGCATGGGGCAGGCCAGCCGCGGGGCTCGACTTGAGCATGGGCCCACTTAACTTGAGCTTGGGCCCGCTTACTTAGGGTTGACATTGACTTTGACTTGGTCAACCGGGGTGTAATTTTTGACCCCAACAGGTAGTCTATAAGCACATCCTTAAAGTGTCCCTAGTCGTAGGAATATCGAGACAGGGCATCAATATTCCAGAGTAAACTGGTGTATAGGTTTCTAGAGCCCGACGAGGGGCAATGGTTAGTCCCACGGCCATTGATGTGTTTCACCTAAGATTGTATACAGGTGCTCACTGTAGGTGGATACACTGGATGGACTAGCCGAGAACTGCTGGATGGTATTATACCAAGCGTCAAATGGCAGTTCTCATGTGGCATTATATACAGGTAGTCTATAGACCTGATATCATCATTTGTCTCGTGTGAGTTCCCACTGTGTTTTGATTACTACCCTACCACGGTTTAAAAGAGTCGTGCAAACAAGTTTTGGTTGGGTACAGTCCCGAGCCACATGGAGGCAGTGAGTGATTATCAAGGATTCGTCTCTCCCGGTATAGGGAGTCGATATCGCACCATGTTTGGTTGGTCAACACCATAAACCCCTGGGCAGGACAGTTGAGAATTACTGATAGTTAGATCAGTAGTTCTCAGTTGGTCTTGAGCCACACCAGCACGACTTATCGGGTTAGTAGGGGTCTGACGTTAACCACCCTCCTTAGACCCGGTATGCGATACTCTCAGACGAACAGACCGGACTGTGCGGATATTGTCACGGTTAGGCTCAGTGTCACGACCCAAAATATTAGCTCGTGACCATCACTTAAATCACGCAACGTCTAAAGACGTAACGTAAGTCATGTAAGCTGAAACCTAGAAATCTAAACCCTTTTAAGAAAATAAAGGAGGTGAAGTTTTGAAATCAAGGTATAATAAAATCAAGTTTTCTTAATGCATAGAAAAAAAAGAACATAAAATGCAAGTGAAATTTACTAGTTTGAAAATATGTTTCGTCTTTTAAAATTTGGGCAGCACCTCCTTTGTATATTTTGATCCAAAACCACATATACAAGATAATGATAAAAGCATCCCCAAGCGGGAGCTAGCTCTTCGCCAAATGGCGGATCACAACCCCGCAAGACAATATATATAAGTATACGACGCCCAACGGCGAAGTTCACCACAACAAGATAAAGAGATAAGCAAGACATCTAAACCACAAGTAGCGGAAACCCCTCACTCTAAGTCTCGCAACCACAATCTCACTAAGTCTCATTACTTATACAATTTACTAATTTTGATTGATGGAGTTAACTAGATACAATATGAAATATAGATACAAGAGTGGGTACGATACAAATGTCCCACCTACAAATGCTAAACACCCGAATGCAACTGTGTGCCAGCGAAGCCGCTACTGATCCAAGCGGTCAACCTGCAAGAACTGTGGCACAACGGGGGTGAGTTGCCAACTCGTGAGTAGAAAAATATCAACAGATAGAAATCGAATAAACAACGACTCCTAGGTCAAGTATATCATAAAGGCAATACTATGATATCTAGGGTGACCGGGTCAACATATGTGCCAACAATGTAATCAATACCTAAGAGTATGCGGATATAATCCAACAATATAATCAATGTATGTATATGGATCTCGTCCAACCCTAATCAAGGTATGTATGCATGTGGATCTCGTCCAACCATATAATCAATGTCAATATGCATGTAAATATCATAAAGAGTGTGCATGGAAGTATGAGAATATAAATCAACGGTGTCCCTCGCGACACATCAAAATCATGGAACCTGGGTGTCCAATATCGACACCCGAAAACATCATGAAACCCGTGTCCAGTATCGACACGTAAATCCTCATATCTCGGGCTCCGTCAGTCCGGATCGGCCCACGGGCTCCGTTAGTCCGGATAGGCCCATATCATCTCTCGACTCCGGTCGGTATTTTCTGGATATCCGCCGAGCCCAAATACTATCACCGGTAGGTAGTAATCCCTCTGGCAGGCTCATCGTCATCCATACGAAATCTCTCTCTCGCCCCGGGGTACCATACCGGGTCAACCATCTACCCGCAAACGGAATCATCCGCCTCCTCGAATCGGGTTTCACATGTCACTCTCAGAACCGAGAAAACACATAGTGGACGCACTGAAATATCATATCAAGAGAAACCGGGTTTTTAAAACAGTACATACTTTCTTTGAAATAGCCACGGTTCTCAAATCCAGAAATCTAATAAAAACAACATATCTCAATGCGTAAAATCATAAAGCTTGATGTATGCGACATATGATGGAAATGTAAGCATATCCGTATATCATGCAACATGAAACAGTGATGTATCATTTTAAGGGAAAACCGCTCCTTTAAATGATTCCAGTTTTGAAAATATGTCTTGCGGTTCCCAATATCTCCAAAGTCAAATGCAACATTGTATAAAAGTGCACAGGTAACTATAGCAAGTAAATTATGCAAAGAGTCATATCATGATGCAGCAATCCTACAGTGTAGTGACATGGCAATTATCGATGATGAAGTGTGTGAGCCGGCAAATCTGTGTACGTGTAACATACGTATCATCGATAATGGTGTAAGTGTACTAATACAGGTATATGCAATGCAATGATAATATCATGAATGCAGCATAAGGTAAATCATCGGCTAAAAGCTATAAGGTATACGTAACTATCATATGTCTGAGTCGGTGAATTTATCAATCGGCATCCAGCCTCACAACATCCCGTACGGTATACTCCATCGTACGGCATCCTCTAGTCAAGGGTATGGATCAAACCTCAAGTCAAACTCATAACGTACGGAAAATTATCGTACGGCGGCATTAAGCTATCAGGGGTCCTATCATCCTATAAGACGAGGAGGGTACGGACCTAACGTCTCGTACGACATATCACACATGATTCATAACATTTATATATCTATATACCTACATCCCAGGTCACATCCATAACAAACTCATATCAGGGGACCGGTAAAGATATCAATCATCTCAGTCAACTCGCATCCGTATACCAACATATCACCAAATTCAACATATCGCATCGTACAATTCTTTTCATCACATTTATATCTCACATTGAGTCAAAAGTTATATATATGCATTCTACCTTTACTATAAGAATACTGATCTAATTTAACATACACACCCGAACCATACAATCAGTTTCTAAAAGATGCGAATCGTAGTTTTGAAAATAGGGGTTACGGTGTTTTTAAAGAAAAGATATCATTTGAAAATCCGTAACGTCCCTCAGGGTATCTGTTTAAAAGATGCATATGATTCTTCAGTTTAAGAAAATGTATGGTTCGGATGACACATCTATGTCGACTATCTAGTCCTATAGTACCCTAAACGGCAATATCATCAAATGTCATCCTCAAGTTCTGTCATCACATACTAGTCGTATCATATCACTTCTAACTATCCTTTAGTTTCTAATATAGATTCGCTAACAATCTTTTAATTCTAATCCTAGTTTCCTAATCTAGGTTTTCTTAACCATATGCTACAAATCGGTTTCCACCAAAACTTTGCGGGGGTGCTATACGCCATCCACCCGACTTCCCCCATGGAAATTGATCCACTCACCTGGTCTTCGCTTGCCGAAATCGATGACGCCACGCTCCGTCGCCTCGGAATCCACGCAGAGGTACCTACAATAATAAACAATCGCAATACGTATTAAAATCAAGGCGGAAAACCAAAACGGCACACGTTTCGCTCATAGGTTAAAACCTATAGCCTAGCATGCAAAACACGACCAATAACCATGGTCGTTGACGTCCAAACGCCACACGACGGAAACACAATACCAAATACCAAATTCAAATTCATTAAAAGCCGCAAATCAATTTCAAAAACTAAGTAAAACACTCCCAGATTTTCCCCAGATGACAATTAGCCAATTTTGCATACAGGAGGGGTCTAATTTATTGTAAAAGGAGCCATGGACCAAACCTGGGACCCTACTTCCCTGCTCTGGCCGCAAATTGTGGCCAAAAGGTGGAGTTGGGGTCTCGGGTCTCTGTGGTAGCTTCCTGGGTGCCTGCATGTGTCACTGTGTTCGCTAAATAATTTTTAGTGCCTCCGGATTACTCCAGATTCCCATATACCCTCACAATTCACACAATCATCCGATGTCGGGGTTTCTATATCCGCTAATTGGGGTTCTAGTCTCAGGTTTAGGTCTTTAATCAATCACCACAGGGGTTGTAAGGCCTCTCCTAAACTCAATTACACAATCCCAACTCAAGAATCTCTCAAACCCTAACTAGGAATTTTCTAACCTCACTAAATCAAACTTAAACACTTCTAAACATGCAAGGATACTAAATTAAAAGTAATACGATGCAAATGGCGATGAAATTATCTCATTTGGGCAACCCAAGAAAAACCCTAGCTCCTCAAGGTTGTCAAAATCTAACTTTTCTTGGTCCAATATGTAGAGGAGAAGGAGGTGATCAATTTTAATGAAAGGGGTTTAGGATTTTGATGGATGTTTTGAGATGATATCATGGGGTGAAGGTGGAGGGAAGTGAGGAAGAAGAAGGAGAAGAAAATGACGGGGGAGGTGAAAATGAGGCAGCCCCTCTCTCTCTCCTCTCTTATTCGCACCCATTCTTTCATCTATTTACCCTTTTACCCTTTTCTCTTTTCTTTTCTCATTTCTTTTTAAAACCAAACCATAAAATATCAAAAACAACACAAGAAAACAACATGTCACCAAAATGTAACATGATATGGTGCACTAGCCATGGAAAACTGTAAAAACACGTATTTGGCCCAATCGCGATTAGCAGTGCACTAATCGGGTTTTTATCGAAACTGCATATAAATAATTTTAAAAATGCCAAATCCTTTAAATATATTATTAAATGAATAAATCATTTTAATTTCTAATTATTTCATAATTATTGGTATATATATTTATACCCTTTTTCGAAAACCCCAATTTCGCAAATCGGACAGTTTTCGGGAAATATATTATTTTAATATTAAATTCCAAAAATAATATTTTTTATTTTCTGAAATGTTACACTCAGAAGAGGTTCAGATGAGTTTGCTCGTTGGCCTTCTTTTCGACAGGTACTTGGATAAACGTTACGTACAGTTAGTGCCGCTGACGTGCTTGATATCGGCATACCGAGTCATAGTGACTCATGTGGTCCCCACTGTACTTAGATTACTACTCTATCATGACTTTAAAGAGCTGTACAAACAGGTAGTAGTTAGGTACAGTCTCGGATCATATGGAGGCAGTGAGCGATCGGAAGAGATTCATCTTTCCCGGTATTGGGAGTCGATATTACACAGTGCGCGATTGGCTATAACCATAAGTCCCTAGCCAGAGCAAGCGAGATTTACTGATAAGCGTTATTGATAGTTTCTCATTTGATTATGAGCTTGATATCGGCATGATTTATCGGGTTATTGGGAGTCGATGGATTCTACCTTTCAGGCCCGGTATGTGACACTCTCAGACGAAGAGACCGGACCATACGGTGAGTGTCATCGATAGGCTATATAGGATACGAACAAGCTTGCTTGTCGAGCTTTCCTTCGTTCAATACCTGAGTAACTGTTACGTACAGCTAGTACCGCTGACGTGCTTGTGGGTTGAGGATGTGATCCGGTAACTCACTGCCAGCGTATTATCGAGTCTTTAGAGTTCCACACAGAGAGTTTGCCCACTCGAGCGAAATTCTATAGTGCACACATGACGATGTGTGCAGGGTCCGATTAGACATTTGTCTTGAACCGGACAGATTATAATACTAGCCGGTTTATGTTTAAACCGGGTCATTAAATTAATTATTAATTTAATAATATTTTTAATTATATAATTATTCATGTAATTAATCAAGTATTATATTATTTATCTCTTTAAAGTATTGTTCCATGTGATGAGAACAAATGATATGTTTAATATTATTTAAACATGTCATACTCTTTTTCTAATTTACTTTTCTTCTTCTCTTTATTGCATGGCTAGGTATTAGGTGTCATTTGCTTGCCACCTCCCATGCCATATGTAGGGATTTTAAAGAAAAGGGAATATGGTTATGACATGAATATTGAAAAACACTAGCCATAATTTTTTCCCTCCTCTCTTTCATCCTTGCAGAGAAACTTGCAGAGAAAACGAAAGAGGGTAGAGAAAAAGAAAAAGGTAAAGAGAGTTTCGTCATCTACATCAACTTCATCTCACATTTTAGCATCATCAAAGAAGTAGCTCATGTAGTTTCTCCTTCGACGTGAATCATCTTTGCCGGAAGGATCGGCGACCAAGCTTAATGTCCTAAGCGGCTGTACTGCAACGATCTGTATGACTCTGCGATATCATGGTTTTCATCGGTTAAATTCTTGAAGATTTATTGACAAAAATATACAAACTTCCATTGGTGTGTTTCAATGATTTGTCATTTGATACCAATTGACGATTGAGAAGCTAGAAGAAAAGCTGGATAATTGAAAAAAATGTAGATTTATCCTGCTGGGACATATTTCAGAGCATTATAGCTATTTTTCTTTTTTTTGAGTTAACCGATGTTGCCACCTCTGCTTTATTAATAAAATAATAATGAAACAAGCTAATATCCCATAAGTACCAAGGCCCACCACAGCCAGAGAACACATATAACTTGCATGGTAAACTGGCAGCGGCGCTTCTCTAATGCAGCAGAGAAAAGCTCACAACGATGAAACCAAGTACGAACATCACTATTACTACTGCTAGAGCTCCACACAAAAAAGCAATTGGAACCATAAGATCACGCTGAGGCCACACGACCTCCAACATTCATGGTCCCGCTTGGTCGATTCCTGTCATCCCTGTTGCTCCCCATGGCCATCATCATCAGTAGCTCTTCAGAACGGACGATCTAGTTGCAGCAATCCCGGCTTTCTTCGATATCCCTGCCTAGAACAAATCAGTTTGCACAGTGGATTCCGTTAGCTCATGGAAACTCCTCCTATGTCGGTTAAAAGCAGCTACCGTTACAGTTCAATTCAACCACATACACCACAAACGCGACCAAAGACATTATAACTATTATTTAACTCGTATCTTCTTCTCCTAGTTACAGTACTTGAAACTCATTTAGGACTTTATGCAACCTTTCTCGTTATCGCATACGATGTTGTATATGCCTCAATGGCAATAATTTCATATTATTTCACAACCAATTGTAAAGGGATAAAACAGAAGGGCGTGGGTCCTTGGGTTTAAGTTATGATGGGACCCACCTCCAGGGCTGTGTTCATGGGTTCACAATTAAGTCAATTGCCTTCATTGCCCCATTTTTTCCCAATGCAAAAATATAATTAAATAAAAACACACACACACAAGCATGGAACCAATTGGTGAAATTACTCTTTCTATCTATCTTCTATCTATATAGTATATATAAAAGCTATATGAGATAATATTCCTTGCATCTAGGTTGGTCTTTAGAGAAAAAAATTGTTATCTAGCACCTATTTAATTTTCTAACTACATTTGGTCATGGAAATTTTTTATTGGCTTCCCTCCAAACATTTCTCTTTTATACCATACAACTAGGCTTACATGATGGAAAATTTCCGATCGACCCCCCTTTTAAAAATCTCTTTTTATTTTTTCTTTTACTACTTAGGTTTTATTGGCAAAATATTGAAATATTTCACGATTTTCGTTTTGTATTAAAAAAAATATAGAAAAATCAAAGAAAACATAAAATTGATATTTTTTAAAAATTCGCTACTTTTATGTATAGCATGCATAATATTGAAAAAACGAAGAAAAAGGAAATTTTGAGATTTTAGAAAATTTTGCGCATGTAACATGAAGAAAAACGAAAGAAAACAAAAAATATTGAGACTTTTGAAAATTCCACGATTTCCATGGACTATATATAGCAAACAAATATTGAAAAACCGAAAAAAGGAAATTCAAAAGAGTTTTGAAGATTTTGCGATTTTCATATGTTCTAACAAGCATATTGAAAAATTAAAGAAAACAGAAAAGTTTGGGATTTTTGAAAATTTTCGTGATTCTCTTATACTATTGGAAATTTTAGAAAACAAAAAATTTAATGATTTTTCGTTTGCTATATAACATGCAAAATAATATTAAAAAAGGAAGAGAATTTTTTTTTATTTATAGATTTTTACATTTTTTGCTGTTTTCATGTGCTATATCATGCAAAATGTTGAAGGAGTGAAGAAGGCATAATTTTTTTGAGATTTCGGAAAATTTTGCGATTTTCGCTTGTTATAGCAAGTAAAATGCTGAAAAAGAAAACATACGGTTTGAGATTTTTGAAAACTTCACAATTATAAAACTTAAGAAAATAATTTTTTTTGAATTTTTGAAAATTTAGCGATTTTAGTGTTGTATAGCAAACGAAAATATTGAAAAATGGAAAAAGAAAATTCTGATATTTTTGAAAAATTCACAATCTTTGCATTATAGCCAGGAAAATATTGAACAGCCGCACAAAGCAGAAATATTGAGATGTTTGAAAATTTCACGAATTTCGTGTGATATAGCAAGCAAAATATTAAAAACTTATAGAGAGAAGAATTTTTTTTTAATTTTTAAAATATTCATGATTTTTGTGAGTTATATAGTCAGCAAAATATTGAAAAACCGCTTGAAATAGAAAATATTGAGATGTTTGAAAATTTCATGAATTTCATATGATATAGCAAGCAAAATATTGAAAATTTGGAGAAAAGAAAATTTAGGATTTTTAAAGATATCACGATTTTCGTGTGTTATAATAAAAAAGAAACCGAAACAACTAAAGAGCGCAGAAAAATTTCGCGATTTCCATGTTCCTTATAGATGCAAAATATTGAAAAGTCAAAGAAACTAAACTGTTTTGAAATTTTCGTTATTTCTGTGTGATAGTAAGCAAAATATTGAAAACCGAAAAAACAATTTTTTAGACGTTTTAAAATTATGCAATTTTCGTGTGGTAGCGTGCAAAATAATATAAATTTAAGAGAACAAATAATTTTGGTTTTTTTTATAAATTTCGCGATTGTTATACACAGCATGCAAATTATTAAAAAACCGATTGAAAATTTTCTGATTTTCTTGTACTATATAACATGCATAATATTGGGGGAGGGGGGGGGGAAGAAAACAGAAAATTTTACGATTTTCGTATGCTATATCAAGGCAAAAATTGAAAAACAAGAGAGAAAAAAATTATTTTTGAAAATTTCATGATTTTCTTATACTAAGCAGAATAATGGAAAACCGAAGTAAACATAAATTTTGAGATTTTTAAAAATTTCACCGTATTCGTGCGTATAACGTGCAAAAGGTTGAAAATTTAAAGAAAATAAAAAGTTTGGGATTTTTATACATTTCGTGATTCTCGTGCACTATAACAAGTAAAATATTTAAAAATCGAAGAAAAAAGAAATTTCGAGGTTTTTTAAAAATTGACGATTTTCGTATACCATAGCACTGAAAATATTGACAAGCTTAAGAAAAATGACTACCTATTTGAAAGTTAATCCTTCATGTATTTCACATATGAAGTTTATAAATATTAAATATTTAAACTTACAAGTCATATAATAATAAACATTTTAATTAATATGATTTTTCTTGACTTCGTACAAGCGCATTGCACGGGGTCCCTTGCTAGTAAAGTAATAAATAGCTATCATAGAATTAAGGATTCAAGCTCGTCTCAATTACACAATTGCATAAGAAGATTCTCAGCGGAGATGACAATGATAATGACCCTGCAGGTACCTACATTTCGGATATCTATAGAAAATCACTGCATTATTCTAATGTGCAGGTCCCTTTTGCTTTATATAATTGATTCATACTGCGGAGATGACAATGATAATGACCCTGCAGGTACCTACATTACGGATATCTATAGAAAATCATTGCATTATTCTAATGTGCAAGTCCCTTTTGCTTTATATAATTGATTCATACTACAATCAATAACGGGTCAATATGCATCATTGTTTGATTACTTCTCCAATTTCTTGTACCAAATCATCTAGCACAAAGGATTTAAATCTAGTTCTTAATTCTAGTTAAACACCAAAATAACATTACTGCCTCAAAAATTAAGGTACATTTGCAGCTTGCATAATTACACAACAAATGTTATATAGCAAATTAACGTGACAGTGATATCTTCAGTCTTTTCACGGTTTAAGAAGTGAATTTCAAACTTTAATGTAAGATCTTTTCTTTTCGCCGACAAATAAAGAATAAATTGCGGTAACAATCCTACACATTAAAAAAACATATAAATTCGAAGACAATTAGAATGATTGTTCTCCCATTAGGCATTGATTATATATTCTCTGTCATCCTTGAGACATGATCCTTGTGTTATGCATCGATAAGCATTAGTGAATTCACCAAAAAAGTATTAAAGGATATGTCGGCATGACTGAAAGCAAGTCTTACAATTTCGATGCACAAATAATATATAATTGCAATACTAGAAGTAAAATTGCAAAGATCAAATCTGGTGATAGAATTACTTAATGCTTGTATTATAGGACATTACTTTTGAGTAAATTAAACTTATTCGACATAAATCGGTGCTCAATCGAATCAAAAAGTGTAAGGGTATAGTATAGCCTTCTACATTCCATGCTATGGTCAATATCACAAAAAGTATTTCTCAATTTTGTAATATCACATATTTTATTTTCTACATTCGAAACAATTTTATATTGCATAAAAGAACGTCCCATTATAAGTATAATTAACGTACAATGGAAACCATCCTAATGTTGGATTGATAGGACCAAGTTGCAAATGGTTTACCCTATGAAGCAAATGCGATGGTATAGGTGATAATATTATGTTGAATCTTACATTTCAAACTTAATAATTTTACATTCGTTCAGGTACCAAGTTCATTTTCAATTTTTTATTCAATATATAGTATCTTTAGTTATTCAGAAAGGATGTGCAATATTAAATTGAAGACTAGTTAACACCTGGCTAGTTGTAGAACCCCCTTTGCATAATGCATTACAATTTTCTTTATTTATTTATGGTAAATTGCACTTCAAATTCAAGCCCCGTCTATGAAGCACATGCACATACACAAACACGGGACATGGAAAATTGTATAAACGACATGGGGACACCGCTATACTATTTGTCTGTATATAAAATTAGGCTTAATTCCAAAAAAAAACTACCAAATTCTTTGCCTTGGTTACGAGAAATGACCATACTTCGAAAGTTTCGTTGAAGTTTTTTGCAATTATTATTGATGTGGTATCTTAGTTATGGTAGTTTTTCATAGATTTTTAAAGTTTTGTGGTAGATTCATATGGTTTGTAAAAGTTTTATGGTAGTTTCTTATGTATTTAAGAAGAATTTGATTGTTTCTTGAAATTAGGCCAAAGTTTTTTGTAGTTTTTTTGGAATTAAGCCATAAAATTATATACAATGAGCAAAATATAATAAAGTACGAGACGAAACATGTAAAAGAAATATAAATAAAACAAAGGCTATAACTTTTATTCATAACTAACTTTTCTTGGGCATAAACAAGTACGTGTGTGTATGGTGGGTTTGGCCAGGGAGATGCAGAAATAGTGTTTCGAGATCCATTATGCCTCCAAGGCCTTTTGTTCTTCTAGGCATCTATTATTTTGGCACAATTTTTTTTGGTTAAAATAAAATGAATTATTTAAAATAGTTAAAACAAAATGAAATATAATTAGAGTCGACTTTCATAGACCCGACTTAATTTTTTGCATCAATTTATACATTTATTCCTAGCTCTCATGAGAGATATTTGAAATATTTACTATTCTTATATTCTCGAAGACATCAAAGTCGTCCGCACATGTACTTCACATTCTTATTTCTCAACCATCTGCGCTACGCAGAAATGTCCGACTCGAATTTAGGCCGACACGGTCCAAACGTATCGGAAAAGGTGTCAAACAGAGTGTCCAAGCGTATGATACATGCGAAGCATGGACACGACGAGCAAATTGAAGTGGCTGAGCTTTCTAGGGCCCCATTCATCTCAATATTTCGGAGATTGATAATCTAAAATTCTTCTAACATATATTGGCGGTTAACAATAATCAACACGTTTCTTTCTTAAATAATCAAACCATATTCATGATTTTCATGTGGGTTTTTTTACATTATGCAATTAAATTGGAACAATATTGAGATATCAAAAATTGATCCAAGTAATTTAAGAGAGCGGGTCATGGTAGGTTAATCCAAATTATCCAATCCATCAACTAAGTTCGAACGCTCGTTATCTAACACTGAATTAAGCCATTCGGACTTCAAAATTATATAATAAATTAGGCTTAAATCCAAAAAAAAAAATCAAAAACTTTACCCTTGTGGCAACACCACTCTCAAAATTACGAAAACAGGGGTTGAATGTTTTGTGATGGTTTCTTGTAATAATTGCTGACGTGACACCTTAATCATGGTGGTTTTTCGTAGTTTTTGAAAGTTTTGGTGTAGTTTCTTGCATATTGAAAAAGTTTTGTGATTGTTTCTCGTATATTTAAAAAGTATTTGGGCGTATTATTGCCAAGAGGTAAAATTTTTGGTAGTTTTTTGGATTTAAGCCAATAAATTAATACTACACTCGAAGGTCCATATAAAGAGGCTGCAATTAAATTGTATGATCACATAGGAATTCACATCAAAGCATAAAGCACTAAGAGCTTAACCCTGTCTTATGAAGTATATAACTAGCACTAATAAACACATCCGATATGGATGGTAAGCGATATATAGGGTCTTCCTCGTTCCATGCGAGAGAATGAATACGATGAAATTTCACTTTCTTGTGTGGAGTGAGGGGAGCTCCCATATCTCTCTGTCTTAATTTCTTACCTATTATTTTCTCTCCTATCAGTGTCACTGCAGTATAGTTTATAAAACTTTTTGCAATGGAGCAACTGGTTTGGAATTAAAATTTTGCTTGCGTCAAGTTACAGTTTAATATTTTTCAAAGCAAATAAAGAAAAAAAAATCTCTTAAACATATCTTGTAATTATTAGCTCTTTATATGGTTTTTTGGAGTATTTATGGTCGGTCACTGCACAAAGATATCGTACGTTAATTTAACATTTACTCTTCGTTTGTCTTTTATGTTATTTTGACTCATTCTACATTTAAGTATGTATAAGTTAGGTGAGCTTTTTAACAAGCTTGCCCTCGTTGTCCAGGGCTACATTTTATTTTGATGATTAGGTCATACTTGTGATATCTAGTTAATAAACTTATATATAATGTTTCATTAACTTCCCTAACATTGTTATGATATCTTTTAGAAGTTTATCACTTAAGGAATTATCTCTTAGGTTGTGATAATGCTACCTTCCAATACTGAATAAAGTCATGCAGAATCCAAAATCCAAATATAATCAAATCTATTGTTCAATTAAAGTTGTTATTTCTCAATTGACTTCATATTGCACCTATTAATAATGCATGATAATGGTCTATTCTTTATTCTTAGCATCATTACATGCTTGCCTATTAAGCACGGATACTTGTAAGTGCCTCATGGATCATCCTCGATCACGAATCGGAGTCTGAAACTCTCAGATTCTTTCAGATTCGTTTGGACTTGTAAATGTCTCACCCACCTCTCTTGAATCGACGTCTTTCCTCTTTCTCTCGAAAATTAAGGCTTTTGAAAATTTGAAAGTGCGTTGAATATCTAACATAATGCCATTATTGATCTATATTATTATTATTTATATGTATAACTTTATATATATTCATGCCTATTTAATTAAAAATCGATATTAAAAATGTATCATGTATCTTAGGTTTTCGGAAAATCGCGAATCCGTGAATCCGTATCGTATCGTATCCCGTATCGTGCTACATAGTTTCTTACTAATAAATTTATCGGTCTCCTTCAATTTGAATCTCTACTTGCTACGTCATGTGATATCCCATGGATCTCTAGTGCTTTAGAGAGTTCATAAAATTTCCCTGGCACTAATTTTGTTGATCTTACTACTCGGTGATGAGAGTGAATTCTCATTTGCTAACCTTGTTTGGTGTTCTCTTCTTGTCATGCTACCATTTAAATTTCCATTATGTAAATTTCGTTAATATAATTTCTTGTCCAAATGTCAAGAACTCGCCAAATCAACGATAAAGTTTCTCTATTGGTGAATTCTTGTTACCTCTGAACTACTGATTTTTTTAAAAATAATTACACCTTAATTTAACATTTAGGGTTTCCATTTCTTCATAGTTACTTCTGTTTATTTTGGCATTGAACAAAGAAGGAAAAACCGTTTACCCACGGTTCTTTGCCTAACTGGTTGCAGCCCGTACTGATCCTCTTCCTCGCTCTCCATTCCTCCTTCCTCCGATCTCTTCCCTTCTGTTACAAGAAAAAATGTCATCACAATATCTTTGCCATGTCATTTATTAGAATGTACGGATAAATTGGAGGAAACCTCCCTCACATTTGCACGAACGGCATGCTATATCACACTCGTTTTCAGCAAAGAATGGTTTTTTGTTTTTGCAACTTTTTACCCCCGAAATATCCATGATTTGTCGTTTTTTCACTAAAGTTGCATAGTAAATACTTTCTCTAGAATAGAAGCATGCAGAAAAGAAAGAAGAGTCGATGGCTGTTACAGTAAGAAGTAAAATGGCTTTTGAAAAGAGAGTGGTATATTGCTATATGGGCAAATAATAAGCGTTTTTTTTAATAAACAATTCAGCCAATTATGTATTATAAAACATTAGTACCATTTCATGAGAGCATCCATTTTTTGGAGTCCCTTTCTTCAGCTATTCAACTTTGCTCTCAGTTTCCTGCAACAGGTACACAAGAGCATATGAAACAATTCAGAAAATGGTACCGACACCCGCTCATCTTTTGCCCATGAGGGTGTGTGATATTATGGCTCAAAGAGATGAAAGCAATTCCCAATAATAACATCACATCATCTTTAGCTCTTCATCTACAAACTTTCATAGCCTATGCGGAATTTGAGAAGTTTTACTTTTTTTGTGGCAGCAGTTCAAACTATATGATCAAAGAAAATAACACTAAAATGTAGGCAAGTGTGATGGGTAGTACCGTAGTACCAATTGGTCATGGCTCACACGGTAATAATTTCCTCTCCAACATGAGAGGCGCATAAAAAAAAGTGCAATGGGTAGTCAAAGAGCCTCAACAAAATCAACTAGCTAAAATCTTAACATTTCTATCACGGAGTTGCATGTAATTGTACTAGTTGATTCTATCTGGAAATTAGGCCTTTCCTTGTTATTAAACCTTTGAACAGAATTCTATATACTCTTCATCCCAAAAATAACAGAAATGGGTTTGTTTCCTGTCCTGTAGTTTTCTCTCGCCTTCTCTGAAGGAAATTCTTAATCTGAATACTTCATAACAATGGACAAAACCGAGGACACGACTCAAGAGGTTTATTTAATTTTAATAGCAATAACATGCTCATTGAATTGCCAGTTGTAGACAGGGTTATGTCTTTTTAAAAAAAAAATCAATTACAAAACCTAACTAACAAAAGGGAAAAAAGAACTCAAAATTACCTGCTCAATGTCTCAGAATCATCAGCCAAAGCCACCATCACTCAATAACATAAGCTCTGCAACATCGCATCCAACAACCATAAGAAAAATACAGCACAAAAGGTCCTAAAATTGCACATACTGAATCTGTAAAATGAGGCTCGTTTTCCCATCTCCCGTTCGTACCTCAACTGATTCTATTTCCAGATGGAATTATACCAGTATCATGTATGGACATTTGAGTTAGCAACATAATGAGACAGGATATTTGAGACCAGCTATTTCTTCCAAAAAAAAGAAAGATAAAGTAAATAATAAAAAGTAAAAAGAATCAACTTGTATCAAACAATGCATCCTTCCATGTAATAATACACGGTTGAATAGCTAATCTACTACCTTTGCAAAAATTCTTCAGCCGTTCATCCATCTAATGTTATAAAAACGACCATGCTTAGATTACTTCTATATACATCCAACCCCTAATTAGCACCCATGTCTCATACAACTCTTTTCTGATAGAGCCAAACATCCCCTTTGTACATTTGTAATTATAAAAAGAACAAAAAAGAAAACAATTTCTTGCCCTCGCCGTCTGCGACTTCACAGGAACACATGAATCTTCATAGTAATTTCCCTTACACTACACTTCGAAACTTTCAGATTATTGCCATTTTTGTATACAACTCTCGATTAATGACCTTCTCTTAATTAGTAGCAATTTTTGTATACTACTATCGATTATTGCCAGAATCTACCTTTAGTTTATATTGGCCAAAAGGGTCATTTTATTTTATTTTTAATTGTATCACGTCACACTCGCCAATAATTCCACGGTCAAGTTCTTAGAAATCTATCGACGGTGTTTATACTTTATAATAAGGTCCCCAACGCAAACTTTCACGATAGACGTTGCTAACGCTCTCCATAACTAAAATTTCACGAAGAACAAGTTCTAAACTGATGTGGCACATTTATAAACCGAAAATCGGAGTCAATAATTAAGAGATTAAAAACAGGAGCTCCTTTTTTATCATTTGAAATAAATCTGTGGAGTGGAGTGTTAGATTCTATCAAATTTGAGATAAAGAGCATAACTAAGTAATTGAAACAGGAACTATTGATCAGGATAAAAGTTTTCTCTAACAATGCTACAAAACGAGAGATTATATTAATAAATATCATAAATTCCAAAGAAAAACAGAAAAAAGATAAAACAAAAGGGGGATGATGAAAAGGAGACAGCTGTGAAGTTAATATTTTTATGCATACAATCTTGCCAAAATGCAGCACCACTGTCGCTGGGCAGAATCCAAGCGAAGATCCGCCCAAATTGAAGACTTGAACGATGTCAAAATAGTGATCGAAGAATTTAACACTTTATTGAAAAATTTCCATAGACTATGGGGAATTTGGATAGTTTTGGTTATTTTTTGGCAGGAGTTCAAATTATATGATCAAATCAAACAACACCAAAATGCAGGTGAAGTGTAATGAGTAGTCAAGGAGTCTCTAACATAACCGTGCAGCTAAAATCTTAGCAGTTCTATTACCAGATTGCATGCAACTGAAGTAGTTGATTCTGTCAAGTAAATGAGGTATTTCCTTGTTGTTATTAAATCTTTGAATAGAATTCTATGATCTTTTCCACCCAAAAATAACAGAGATTGGATTGTTGCCAGTAATTCTGGGTCACTTATGGTTGAAATTGTCCCTATACCTGAAATGATCGAGTACAATGCCAAAGCTTTATACTTCCAGGCTATTTTAATGAGAAATATGCTTTTGGTGTAATCTTTAGGATTAAACAAAGGCAAATTAATGGTGATTAAACAAGTAGCTATTTGTTTTACTATTTTTGGATGGTTTTTGTGTTTGAAGATGATTTTGACTGGCTTCATTCATAACAGCGGACAATGTTGAAGACTCAACTCAAGAGTTTTATAGTAATCATGCTTATTAAATTGCCTATTTTAGACAGGCATGTTCCTTAAAAGAAAAAATCAATTGAAACTTAGCTAACAAAAGAGTGAGTAGACCAAAAATTCAAAATGACCTTCTCAATTTCTTATAATCATCAGCCAAAGCCTAAGTACCGAACAACACAAAAACAACAACAACAACCTTTTATCCCAAATGTTTGGGGTCGCTACCGAATAACTTTACCCTAAAACATCGCATTCAACAACTGATAACTATGGATTTAAGAAATTAAGTAATTATTGGACTATCAGACAACACATCCTATTATGATATCAGAAGACACATCCTATTATGATATCAGAAGAAACATCGCATTCAACAACCAAGAACTATGGATTTATGAAATTAAGTAATTATTGGACTATCAGACAACACATCCTATTATGATATCAGAAGACACATCCTATTTTCTGAAGATGCAAACTATTTAGTTCCGCTGGGTGACTGGCAATCTAAAATCTTTGCCCAAATTCTTCATCTTATATATGTTGCAGGCTTAGTTATTACTTCTCTATAGCTTACTAGCTTGGTTATTACTTATTTATACCCAACCCGTAATTAGCAACCATTGTCTCATAAAACTCTTCTTCTGATAAGCTAAACATGCCCTTTGTACAATTTTAATTTTGAAAAGAAAATAAACACACGTAAAATCCTTGCCCTCGCCTTCTGCAACTACACAGGAATTTCTGAATCATCATAGTAACTTTACCGTTCACTGGGGTTTTAAAATCTTAGATTCATTCTTTAGTTAACAACTGTGATCTTAAATGGTATCGATTTCTGCATACTAGTCTTCTCTATTATTGCTAAATGAATCCATTTCTGCATTTTGTTTATGTAGGCAAAAAGGTTGTTTTTTTTTCTTAAACGGTAATAGGCGTCGGCATTTCATGAGGAAAAAAATTGGCGTCAGCACATGCGCCAACAATTCCATGTTTAAATCATTAGAAATCTTTTGTTGACATCTATCTATATTAAGTCCCCAACATAACCCTTTTACATCAGTATTGCTAATGCTCTCCACAACTGGGAATAAGTGAAGAATAAATTCCTAAATTAATGTGCGTGCAAATTATGAAAAACTTAATTGGAACTAACTATGAGATTTAATAACAATAACCTTTTTAACAATTTGATGATAATCATGCCTATCTAAGTATAAGATACTATCACAATTGAGATAAAGGAGCACAAAGCTCTGTGTGTGCGTGCGTGCTGGGAGTTGAAGTAATGAGAGTTTCTTATTCCGTGTGCATTGTTCGTGCAAAAAATTAGTGTAGACATAAGTGAACCATTCTATTAATAAGTAACAAATAGCTATCCTAGTATAAAGGACTAGTGCTAGTCTCAACTATTATTGTATAAGAAAGATTCTATCACAATGATAATGACCCTACTGGTAACTAAATTATGATAATAATATAAAGAAATTCTAGCATTATTCCAAATCTGATGCCCCTTTCACTTATATAACAATTCATCCTACAATTAGTAAACAAAGCCCAGAACTCAATAATGGTGCACTTGCATCATTGTTAAAATACTTCTCCATTTTCTTATTAGCAAATCATCGCACAAAGGACGAAAGGCAAGACAAAAGATTCTATACAGGGATTATGTTCCTGTCTCAAGCATATATGCTGAACTCATCTTCAGACATTGAAATGGATGGGAGTAGGCAAGTAATACGTGTAAACTACATTTGCAGGTTGTAGCAAAATTAGAGAACAAATATTTGTCATAAAGCTGCTACAAGAAAAAGAAGAAAAGGTGACATACAAATTTCTTGAGTCTGTTTGGTTTTATCATGCTTATGGTTTTTAAAATTAAGGGTTTTTGCGATATAGGCCCCCAAACTTGTGGATTATGAAGCCCACGAAAACTTAAAAAGTTTAAAAACAACCCCTAAAACCTCAATAGGACCCTCTATCCATTCAACTTTGGTCAGTTGTTAGGTCAGGGCTTACCATGGTTCGAAACTCAAATCACAATTCCTCATCTACCCTTCTTCTTCTTCTTCTTCTCCAATTCAAAACCAAACCCTAAATAACTATCCAAATCTAAATTTCTCATTCTTTCTCTTCAAATCTTCAATCACTTCTTTCAAATTCTTCTATCAAACCCTTAGATCACGCTCCTCCCTCATATGTATCATTTCCTCTTATTACTTTTAAGCTTCATCTTGATTTTTTGTGCCCTTTTTTCTCTTTACTTTGTGATATTAATGGTTGAATTGATGAACGATATGAACTAAAAATAATGGTATATTGAAGGAAATGGAAATGAGGAAGGCAGGTTTGAGGTGGAAGACGGAAATCGTGGGAATGGGTATAAGAAGGTAGAAGACGAGGGCAAAATCGTCCAACATAAAAGTCAATGGTTGATTTTAACGGAATATGGATGAATATAAATCAGAGGGCTGTATTATGTTTAATTAGATGTATTGGGGGTTGATTTTACAATTTCAAAGTTTTAGGGGTTGTTTTTCGGAGTATACAAGTTCCAGGGGTCCTATATCGGAAAAACCCTAAAAGTGATTGAATTTCAAATTGATATGTAAGCATTTGTTCTGGCAAATAAATAAAGGACTCGTTGCTATAACAATCATGCAGGGCCCACACACAAAAAAATTGAACTCCACGAAAATACCGAGGATTGTTTAAAAAACGAATGTAGATTATTATTCTTCCTCTTGGCATCCCTATTTCCAGCATAACCGGCATCTGATTGTCATCCTTAAAGAAGACATGGTCCCTGCTTTAGGCATTAAATTAGTTGAATATAAATTCCGAAATATAATAGATTCTGCTAATATAGTTAACGATAAGGATCCTGTAGCATTCCCATTTGACATTTTTTTACGTAGAAGCGAGTTGGGTTATACTGAAATATTCAGGATACATGTGACATGTCTGTGTATACTGCATACGAGGTGATCATGAAGCACCTCCAACAGCACTTGCATGCGCAAACCATATAATATATGATACAGCCACTGAAAGGTAATTAGCAAATTAACAACAAATCTAGCACAACACCGCTAATTAGAGATGTGTACATGATGGTTTATTTGAAGAAAATCTGAGTAGGGTCGGTTAGAATATAAAAATATAATTATTAGCATTCACGAGAATCACGACAACTTTAAAGTTTTGGTGTAGTGATGAATAGTTTGATATGGTGTCAAAATCGTTTAATTTAGGCTTAATTCCCCAAAACTTAGGGATTGTGACAGCTACCAATTTTTTTGAAAATTACAAAAAACTACCATAGTGTACTAACATCCTTAAAAAAAAATAACTGGTTTGGTAGCTTATTGAATATTTAGTAAACAAGTTTAGTTTATTGAACATTTACTAAACGGGTTTGGTAGTTTTTGAACATTTACTTAACAAGTTTGGCAGATGATTATTTAATGGTTTTACAAGTTTTCGTACACTTGGTAGTTTCCAGTAATTTTCAAAGAATTGGTAGTTACTTGTCATAGACCCTAAGTTTTTGATAGTTTTTTTGGAATTAAGCCTTTAATTGAATCTAGCATAGAGCTGAAGTTATCCATATACAGACCTTCTACTGCAGTTGGCAAGAAATCAAAATTTGAGCTTTTGTGCAGCGGCGATTTCCTTTCTTACTCAGTTTTTAACAGGCGATTTTCAAGGTACTCGATCACTACAGATTCAGAGATCGCCCATATTGATGTTATGACTGCAATAATTAGAAGGTTGATATCTACGATTAATAACATATGAAATAATGATCTAGATGAAACAGACACGTCATGCATCCATGGTCAGCTGATCCAATTAATCAACTAAGTTAGAATGTCGTTATCATAACACTTCATCAAGCAACTCAGATTCACAACTCTACATCCAGAAGTCTATATAAAGAGGTTGTAATTAACTTGAATGAGGCCATGAGAATTAAACACATCAAAGCATATAGCATTGAGAGCTTTAAATAATACATGTCTTAAAGGGGTGGTGAGTTATATATAGGATCTCCCCTCGTTCCACGTGAGGGAGTGAAGAAGATGTTCTTCTCACTTTCTTTTGTGGAGTGAGGGGAGCTCCCATATCTTTCTGTTCCTTAATTATTGGTTTCTCTCTCATTAGTGTCACTGTAGTATAGTGATACAACTTTTTGCATTATGGGTTCCGTGCCCCCCCCCCCCAACGTTTGTCAATAGTTTGAATCATTTGTGTGCCACCAAATTCATGACAATATATGATCTTCACCTGCTTAATAGATTTATTGGCCTCCTTCAATTCATATCTCTGATTACTATTTTGTGTGATATCCTGTAGATCTCTAGTACTTTACTAATTTTGTTTGTCTAATTAAACTCTGATGAGTAAATTCTTATTTGACACCCACACCAAATAAATTTCCCAGTTGCCGTTAGTCTCCTCTTAAAGTTTTCTTGTTATTTCCTAGACTTGTTCAGTATTCTCTGGACCTTTCTACTATAATAATATGATACTGATATCTCTTCATTTGCTTGATCTCATGGAACCATTTAAATTTCAATAATGTGGATTTCCATTAATTTAATTTCTTTATAAATGCCAAGAACTCATCAAATCCATAATAAAAAAAAGGCCAAAGAAGCTTACCAATAGTTCTTTTACTGAATGGTTGCCGGGTGTAGCAGCCCTTCATCCCTTCCCATTCCATTCCTCTGATCTATTCCCTTCTGTCACGCCTCCCCAAACAAAAACAAAAACAAAAAAAAAAGACCAAAAATAACACACATAGAAAAAATATTAGAACGATAGGGTGTGGAAAATTGTATTCTTTTTCGTTTCTTAACCTTTTATTCCCAAACATCCATGATTTTCTGCCATTTTTTCACTAACATTACACATAAAATACTTTCACCGGAAGATATTTCTACAAAAAAGTTGGAAGAAAAAGATATATATATATTCGGCAAAAATAAGCAAGTTTCCTGTAATTTAGCCAATTATGTATTCTATATCATATCGATACCATTTTGCTGCTTTTTGGGGCCATATTTTTATCTTTGCCATAGTTCTTATAGTCCCTTTCTTCATCTCTTCCATGCCACTCTCAGTTTCCTGCAGCATATACACAAGAGATGACATAATTAACCATATGAGCAATCCAGTAAATGGTATCGAGGCCAACTAGTCTTTTGCCCACGAGGGTGTGGAATATTATGGCTCAAAGACAAATGCAATGTGCAATAACCAGATCTATCATCTTTTAACTCATCATCCAACTCTTCTTTATGTAGGTAATAATATGATCTAAAGCAAACGACAATAATTTGCAGGCCATGGGCGATGGGTAGTCAAAGAGCCTCAATAGAATCAACTAGTTTAATTTCTTAGCATTTCCAGACTTGCATGTAATTATACTAGTTGATTTTGTCTTTCCTTATTGTTATTAAATCTTTGAACAGAATCCATAATCTCTTCCACCCAAAACTAACAGAGATGGGATTGTTGCCCGTAATTCTGGGTTGACTTATGGTTGATATTGATGTCCATATACCTGAGATGATCAAGAGCGATGTCAGAGCACCATACTTAGGCTATGTATTTTTAAAAAATGGTAGTGAATGTAATATTTAGGATTTAGCAAAGGCGAAGTAATGAGATTATACAGATAGATTTATTCTAATTAATAGTGGATGGCTGGATCATTTTGTCTCGCCTTCACTGAAAAAAGGGCTTGGAGTGCATACTCCAAAGTCCAAAGGCACAAACCAGAGTTTCATAGCAATAAAATGCTTATTGAGTTGCCTGTTTACAACAGTCATTTTTATCAGTTTGGATCCTACTTTAGGATCAAGTTAGACAAAACAGCAAGCTATCAACAGATTCTGGCACTGGTATAAGTGGGCGTTAAATGGGTAGAATCAGATTCAAAATATCTCCCAATAAAGGGTCCTCCTCCTTAAAAGAATAGACATTTCTTCCATAGTAATACAGAGGCGTGACTTCTTGTTTTTTATTGCTTGAACATAGCTTCAATCAAAGCCCAATTTATCAATAGCCTTGCTGCACCAAAGGAAAGCAAGAGACTAGCGGTGATGGGAAGACATGTCCTTCAAATTTGACCCTAGCCGAGAGGGTTCCTCAAAGTAGCCTACCGTTGGAATCCCAAGCAAACAATTCAACGGAGATCCATGAAGGTGATTTAAGAAGACTGTACATCAAGGGAGAATGTCCAGGAGTCTAAAACGACGCCAGCTTTTAGAGAAGACGGCATGGGTAATATACAATTGAGGAAAATAACATTTCACATGACTGTTGATATTAAGAAGATATTGATTGAAGATAACACATCAACATCTAGCAGCTGTTAAGATTATAGTGGACAAGGGTGGATCCCTAAGCATCCCTTGGTGTCGAGGAGGAAGCATCCTCCATGTGTGCGCGTGCGCTCACGCACGATTGACTCCATCATGCCTAATTGTAAAGCAGACAACTATAATGAAGATCGTGTTGGCTCTGAATGCTCCGACTGTATGGCCAACAGTAAAGAAAAGCTTGTTAGCGTGGTGGAGTATAAAGAGGGATTAGAGACATGGATAGCCAACAACACAAGGTTCCCAGTTACACATATCAAAAGATGGTGTTTGTAACCATCTTTAGTCTGTATTAAGTGCAGTTGGAGAATGTTTACCTTTTCTTATAAAGAAATTTTTGTCCGTCTTCCAGCCCAGAGCAACCGAAAAAACTATACAAGTATTTAAGCCAAAAGATGCTAAGCTTACCACAGCATTTGAAGACTTGAGGAGGGAAACATCATGAAAAGATAAAGTTAAAAGTCTACCAATACAGTGACTAAAACTCAGATGAATCAAAAGACAGGTTTATAACATAAAGTACATCTCAATGTTGAAGATAGCACTCTCCATAGCTTGCTGTAGCTCAATATATTGTTTACGTAGCGTAGCAAAATAGCATACAAACAAAGCAGGTAATGCTGCTTCTTTTTTTCTTTCCTTTTGTAAAAATAGTTTTATGCTGTGTAGGTGGTGGTGTAGCCTATGCCGTTTGCGAGTAACACTCTCTATTAATATTATTTTAATGGACTGGATTTAAAACTCAATCCTGGTAAACCATATATGCCAGAAACAATGTCCTTCAAACTCTCAATCCTTGAAAACCTAAAGCTAACAAATCCTATTTCCTTTCCCCAACTTTAAATCCCTAATCCCTAAATCTTGTGGACTCAACCCTATTTTCCATACTTTGTCAACAATGATTACTTATTTTACTTGTCTATTTTGATATATAATCCTAAACCATATGAAGCCATGAAGTTTCATTGAAGCCCCAAACTCTCAATTAAATCAACAACTCGTCAACATCTTGAACTCTAACTCTCAAGCTCTCTGTTACGACAAAACATGAAGTTATACGAAAACGATAAAGAAAAGATGCATATCTGAACGAAACGGAATATACAGTTTGAATGAGGCTCGGCTCATTCGACCTATGTCTACATCCGTGGGTGAAGGTGAAGCGGTCTACTATAATCTCATAAATTTGTGAGGTTACAATGACGGAGGAGAAACTCTCAAACCCTAATCCCCAGTACACCCCAAGTCTCTCTAAAAGGCGGCTGCTTTATTTCTCAAAAAAATTCCTCATGAAACCCTAAACCATACAAAAATATATATAATCTTCAAATATTAGCGTCTCGAGTAAAAGGTATGCCCTGCGGGGGCTCCTCCCATAGGAACCTAGGTCATGGGCTTCAACCTCGGTCAATTCCTACATGACCGAGCCCTCAGCCTCCTGCACGGGTTCGCCCTATGGGCTCGACGATTGAAGAGAGCTCAAGTAACTTCATAGGCTTGACCATAGAGCTCGGAGGGAGCTCAAAAAGTAATGCAAACATGGGTCGTTTGATAGGGCTTGCCAAGTAGGTTGGTAACAGGTCACTAAATTCAAGGCACACATATCACTCTCAAATCGGTTCCTCTTCGATTTTAAATATTTGACTCTTTAATTCTTCTCTTCTTTAATCCACTCTTTGATTTATCTCTTTGAAGAATTCAAACAGAGGGTCCATTCATCTCTTCATTTTTTTTTATCAATAATGCTGCTAGGCTATTACTGATATATGATGACAATTTGTCTAAATATAAGAAATATTTTGCTAACATTGGTTATGATTAGTTGTTACCGATTTTTGCAATTTGTAATTTCACTTAATCAATTGCAAACTTCTTGATTGCTTCTTTGTGGGTATGATACTATTTTGAAATATGAGTATGGACTCATGAATTAATAATTAGAAATTTGTTGTGTTACTTGTTGGTAAGGCTTGCATTATCTTCGTAATTTGTTTTCATTTTCTAGGAGCTAATTTCCCTTTTTTTAACTGCGAATAAATTTATAATTATTAAAATTAAGAAATAAATAATTTGTGTAGCTTAAGCTTTGCGCAGTGCTAGCCTTTTGCTTTTTATAGGAAGGACACTACCCCTTATGCCAGGCCTGGCAAATGAAGTGAGTCGCCTGACTCGCTTGGCAAACGAGACTAGTTGAACTCGTCTCGCTTAGCCGACGAGGCGAGGCAAAGCGAGACGAGTTCAACAGTAGCCGACCCCAATCTCGCTCACGAATCGCGAGGCGAGCCGACTCGAGTAAGTCAGGCTCGACTCGCCTGACTGTTTTTTTTTAAATAAAAAAGCCTTAAAAAGCAAAAAAAATTCCCTTTTATCATTTTACCTCCCCCTCCCCAATTGGCAAATATAGGTTTCGCCCCCCCCCAACAAACTTTGCCACCGTCCAATTCGCCGCCGCCGCGCAAGTCTCCATCGCCATCACCATCCTCACCACCGTCATCTCACCCGCCATCTTCACCACACCGCCGCCCAACTCGATCACCACCGCCATCACCATCTTCTCCACCACCATCTCACCCGCCACCGCCATCTTCAACATACCACCGCTGCCCAACTCGCCACCGCCATCACCACATCTTCACCATCCTCCGCCGCCGCCACATCTAGATCATCTTTTTCACAACTTGACCCGCCATCATCATTTGCCGGCCATAATCATCATCATCTTCTTCACCACCACCACCCGCCATCATCATCTTCTTCACCATCATCAGTCGCCATCTTCGAGGATGCGACCATCACGCAAGTTGAGACGAGTCACGAGGTGAACTGGAGCGAGTCTTCCCCAAAAGTTCACATCGACGGAAAGGTTTGGCACCTCGCTGTCGGCTCTTCGAGGCGTGGTGAACGGGAGCGAGCCAAAATCGAGATTTTGGGGAACCGGTTCGCATCGCCTGGCTCGACCAAACGAGACGAGTAGACTCGCCGACTTGCCTGAGTTGACAACGAGGTGAATAAAATTCGCCTCGTTGCGAGGCGAGGCATGTCAGCCTTGACTCGCCTCATTTGCTAGGCTTACCTTACGCTATAACTATTGTCAACATTGGTTCTTCTACAGCTAGAGACTAAGAAGACATCATCAATGGATGATGTCAATATGGTATGGCACATCAGTTAGTGTACAACGAGTCGGACTTCAAGGTTGAAGATTCACTATAGCTTACATAGTCCGAATATATACAACCGAGTGAAACGATCATTTCTTAGTGGAATACAATATATGCTCAATTTCATTGGGGACTGCTCAAGGGCCTACTTTCTTTAAACAAAAGTGATAAGTACCTGCCATATTGAAAAGCTTTCAAGCGAAAGTCGAAAATGAAATGGAAAAGAAAATTTGATGCTTGCACACGGACAATAGGAGTTCTGGCCTATCAACAAGAATATAAAAGTAAAGTTCTCATTCGACCGGAAGAAATTGTACTTTCTTTCACCGCCAAAGACTCAAATATAGTAAATAAAGAAGGTGGTGATGCTAGTTGGTGTTACGATATCAACGTTAAAAAAATGGCGTAGTATCTAGAAAGAAGCAACATCATAGCTAGATTTTCTATGATGTTGATTCTTTCAAACCAATTTTGAGTAGCTTCCATGAGTACTACGCATGTGTCAGCACGCTATTACAACTAAAGCTAGATTTATACACCTTTTTACAAATTTCAAAACATAAAATGCTTCCAAGCATTCATATGTTATCCTGATGGAGGTCCTTTTCGGGTCTCCTTCAGATGTTGTCTTCCGTCGATCTCCCGGTAGATCTTGGAGGTGATCTCCTGTTGCGTGTGGGTCTCAATGGGTTTGGAGGAGATTGATGACTTCGGGAGTTTAGCGCCGAGTACCTGCAAAGAAGTTCCGGGGTGGTTTGGTACCACCGAGGACCCTCCGACGATCAAGTTAGCACGAGATCCGAGCAGAGTAACGGCTAAGTAGAATAAAAAATGGCTTACTTGACTCCTCTGTGATGGGGGTTTATATAGCGGTGGCGGCACGCAGCAGCAGGCGCGAGAATCTCGCCGGCAGTTACGCTCCCGACGTCACGCCCGCGTAGAGAGCGGATCGCCCATTAATGGGGATCGTGAAGGCGTGGAACATGGGATGTTGCTGGCGGAGAATCCGCGCATGGCAAGATTCGTTGAGCGGCGGTTACGCCTGTGAGCGGTGGAGTTGGTCGGAGGAATGAGGAAGACGGTCTCGGTCGGGGGGCTCGGGGACGAGCGAGAAGGCCGAGGAGTCTTGGACTTGTGGCAGCTCGGGACGAGCTGAGGGGCCGAGGAGGCCAATCTGCATGAGGCCCCGAGGAGGGCTATCTTGTGTTTGCAGGTCGGGTACAGGGGTGACGTGGTCGGCCTCTGTGGGTCCTTTCTTTTGAGTTCCGGGACAGGCCATCGGCCACGTGTCCTGATCTTGGGGATTGCCAATATTGAGCATCATCATTAGCCCCCCACTCTTGTCCCGACCAGCTAACGGATCGGGTCAGGAGTGGACTGCCGGGCCGTCCGGGGTGAGCTCCCTCTTAAGGTTTCATCGGGACGCGTCCCCGGGCTGTGAGCTGTCTTTCCTGCCAGCGAATCAGGACGAGATCTCTGCATTTAAGGAAGGTGCGCCGGTTCGTGCATCTTGCCTTTGAAGTGACGGCCTACGTGTCAAGCGTCGGTTGGCTGACGCGACGTGTGCAGACCTGCGACGCCTGAAAGGGTGCGGTCCGGTGTGGGAACGACAAGTGGAGCAATCGGAGCCGTTGGACGCGAGGAAGCGTTTTGGCGGAAGATGAAGGGCGCCGTTGGATGAGGTCGCTCGTGGAGATAAATAGAGGTGGGGCCCGTTCCAGGGCCCCTACTCCTTCATATTTTCCCGTCCTAAGTCCTGGTAGCTCGGCGCTCGTCTTCTTTCTTCCACTTTCGTTTCCCGAGAATCCTTCTTCCCAAGATTAGATGTCTTCTTTAGTCGAGTCAGTAGATGTTGTTGAAGTAGGTTCTAGGAACCCTTTAGGTGAGACTGAGTCCTCCCGGGGAGCAGGGGTCGGGCCCTCTTCCCGGGATCGTACGGCGGGGCAGCCCCCATGGAGGAGGCAGTAGATGTTGCCTCCGGTGCCTCGTGTTGGGTGAGGCATGAGGACGAGCTTGCAAATGCTCGGGCTCGCTTCCACATCCCCTCACATTATACGCTTCGTCTGGCTAAGGAGGGAGAGAGGGCAGACCAAGTACGGGGCAGGGAGATCATCCTGTATTTGGAAACTTTTTGGGATGGACTGCCCTTCTCTCCTGAGGTCGTTGAAGCGTTGAACTTCTTCGGGTTAGCCTCCAGCCAGTTAGTACCGAACTCGTGGAGGATTCTCCTCGGTTTCCTGATCCACCTGAAGTTACAGGCGATTCCCTTCAGCCTCTCCCTCCTTGATTCTTCACTCGTCTTCAAAAATCACCCTGGTGGTCGAGCGGGCGACCCGAGGTGGGTTTATCTCTCTTTCAGAAAGCGACAGGGGGGCGCCGCCGGGACGAGGGTTGTGGCCCTGCCTTCTTCCATTCACGACTGGAAGAAGTTCCTCTTCGTTTTCCCTCCCAAGGGCGAGGACTGGCCCGTGCCTACAAAGTGGTCGAGCGAGAAATACTTGCCGGGGAACCAGCCTAATGACCCCGTCGCGGTGAGAGTGGCGTCGTGAAAGCCCATCCCCCGTTTCGACGTGATGTTGTCTGAGAGGGTCCTGAGTTGGGCCGGGCTCAGCACCGTTGAGTTCGTCGGTAAGCTTAGGTTTGCTTTTTTGGCTTATATATTGCATGTGTCGCTGACTTCTTTACATTCGGTTTTGTGCAGGACCCATGAACATGGACTCGCTCCGAGCTTCCATGCGCCAGCCGAGAAAGGTCGCGAAGGCTGGGGTGCCGGCTCTTCCCGCTCAAAGCCAGCCCCGGCTACTTCTCCTCCGGTGGTCGCGTCTCGCGAGCGTTTGGAGGTGGATCGCTCCTCGGGGCCCAGCAGAGTGTCGGGCTGGAAGCGGGCTCGGATTCTGGAGGACCCGGCCTCGGAGGAGATCGGCTCTACCTCGGAGCCGCTCAAGAGGAGATCTTCCCGGGGCCCGTCCTCGCCGATCATGGTGGAAGAAGGGGGCCTCCAGTTCGCAGTGCCCTCGGGGCTATCCGTCGCGGATCGCCTGCTGCATGAGATAGAGACGTCGGCCGGGGGTAGAGTCCCCGGAAGACCTTCAGGGCTTAGCTGGCGTCCATCGCCTAGGAGTCTGTGCAAGTAAGTGCTTGGTTTTTATTTTTTTTTAGATTCGGTGCCTCCCTCATCTTCCTGATCTCTCTCCTGCCTTTCAGGTTCTCCAGCATGTTGCTTTCGCCTTACGCGTGGAGGCCGAGATGATAGCCCCAGCGATGAAGGCTGCGGGCCAGCTCGCCTCGCTGGAAGAGAGCTCCAAGCGGGAGCTGGAAACGGTGAGGGCGAGGTGGAGGCCGGGAAGCGGGAGGTCGCCCGGCACCGCGAGGCCGCTACGGCTGCCGAGGCCAAGCTCGAGGACGCTCAGGTGCTTGCCGACAACCTGAAGAAGACGGTGAAAACCCTCCGGAAGGAGCTGGGGGCGACGGCCGAGTCGGCGAAGTCGGCCGACCTGAGGGCGGCGAAGTTAGCCGACCTCTCGGCGGCGAAGGCGGTGGAGGGCTACAAGAAGTCGAAAGACTACTATGATGACCTGGCCGTTGCCACGACCTTCATCTGGCATGAGGCTCTCGACGCCGTTAAGGCCCGGATGCCGGGGTTCGCCGACGAAGAGCTCCGGGCCGAATACCCTCTCGCGGACGCTGACGAGCAGGGGCAGGAGATTCCTGGCGAGGAAGTCGTCGAGGACTTAACTCGCCTCGTGGTGGATGTTGAGGGCCCCGAGGTCGCTCCTGGCCCCGAGGCCTAAAGCCCCAGTCTTCCTCCTTTTATTTATTTTGTTGCTTCTGGAATTTTGTAAGCCTCCGGGCATTTTGTAAGGCTGGGGAGCCAAAAATACCCTTTGTAAAGACTTTGCCTTTTAGTAATAAAACTTTTTCTTTGGTTTTATCGGTTTGCACTGTCTTTTGTTCATGAAGAATGCTCGTAAAATTTCTCTTCTTGCGCTGTTGGGCTTCCATGTCAGGTCGGCTATTTGTCTGGCGATCGTTCGTCGAGTTGATTTCGATTACTTGCCAAGCGTGCCAAGCGCTGCTGAGAATGAGGCGTCTCCATGGCCCCGAAGTCGAGGGGAGATCGCTCGAGAGTTGGATAGACCTGATGCCCCTTGTTGGTGGCTCGGATCCTCTGCATGTGATGGGCAGAGGGTTGTCCGTCTTATTTGTGCCGAGGATGGATGGGAAGCTGCTTCGTTGCCCTTTGGCGAGGGCTTCTGATTTCTGGCGTCGTGGGTAGGCAACTACCAGCCTGGGATGACCGAGCGGGGTAGCCGCTCGGATGTCTCTTGCGAGGGCTTCAATCCCTGGCGTCATGGGTAGGGAGCTACCAGCCGGAGATGACCGAGCAGGGTAGCTGCCCGGTTGCCTCTTGCGAGGGCTTTGATCCTTCAGGACGGGGACCGAGCAGAATTACTGCCCGGTGCCTCTTGGCGAGGGCTTTTGTCCTGATGGATAGCTGAGCGAGGAATTCTCGGGCTCGACTGCCTTTGGGAGGGCTTTCTGATCCCTGGCGTTGCGGTAGGGAAGCTACCCGCCAGGGATAGCCGAGCGACGGTTGGGCTCGACTGCCTCTGGGAGGACTTTCTGATCCCTGGCGTTGCGGTAGGGAAGCTACCCGCCAGGGATAACTTCAGGACGAGATCTCTAGCGTCGTGGGTAGGCAACTACCAGCCTGGGATGACCGAACGGGGTAGCCGCTCGGATGCCTCTTGCGAGGGCTTCGATCCCTGACGTCATGGGTAGAGAGCTACCAGCTGAAGATGACCGAGCAGGGTAGCTGCCTGGTTGCCTCTTGCGAGGGCTTTGATCCTTCAGGACGAAGACCGAGCAGGGTTACTGCCCAGTGCCTCCAGGCGAGAACTTTGATCCTTGTCGGTTGTGGTAGGAAGTTACCAGCCGGGGATAGTCGAGCAAGGACTCGACTGCTTCTGGAAGGACTTTGGTCCTTGGCGCGGGAGGGGCTGTAGAAGCCTACCAAGGACCCTTGGTCGGGCAGGGTTACTGTCCGGTGCCTCTTGGCGAGGGCTTTTGTCCTGAAGGATAGCCGAGCGAGGGATCCTCGGGCTCGACTGCCTCTGGGAGGGCTTTCTGATCCTTGGCGTTGCGGTAGGGAAGCTACCCGCCAGGGATAGCCGAGCGACGGTTGGGCTCAACTGCCTCTGGGAGGACTTTCTGATCCCTGGCGTTGCGGTAGGGAAACTACCCGCCAGGGATAACCGAGCAGGGTAGCTGCTGGGTTGCCTCTTGGTGAGGTTCCTCAGATCCCCGGACGAGGTGGTTCTCAAGCCGTCGTGGCGAGCCCCTTCTGTGTGACCCCGTCGGGGGAGAGGGTGTCGGTCATGCCTGTGAGCAGGCGAGGTGACCGACATCTCCTCAGGGGGGCAAGGGTCGCAAGGAGGCTCGAGGCGAGGCGCTCCGGCGGCGGACCTTAGGGTGGAGCCACGGGGCGCCCAATGGGCCTCAGGAAGTATCGGTCCGTGAGATCTGTGGTCAGGAGTCGTAGCTTGCCGGTAGTCAGCCGTGCCGACGGGGGCAGAGCATTCTGGAGGTGGGGGAGCGACGATCTGGGGCCCAGGCCCGGCCGTTTGGACGCGGACGAGCGCCTCTACAAGGGACTGTAGCAGATCTATTCGGCTGGCGAGGGCGTTGATGATGGTCGCCGGAGGAGGTTCATCCGCGCCTCCGGTGAGGGGGAGGCGGCGGCTGGTATCCGGATCTTCAGGATGGTTGCTTACCATGTGGACGGAGATCGGAAGGCCAACTTTGTTTTTGTGGAGTTTGTGTCTCCCACAGACGGCGCCAACTGATGGAGGTCCTTTTCGGGTCTCCTTCAGATGTTGTCTTCCGTCGATCTCCCGGTGGATCTTGGAGGTGATCTCCTGTTGCGTGCGGGTCTCAATGGGTTTGGAGGAGATTGGTGACTTGGGGAGTTTAGCGCCAAGTACCTGCAAAGAAGTCCCGGGGTGGTTTGGTACCGCCGATGACCCTCCGACGATCAAGTTAGCACGAGATCCGAGCAGAATAACGGCTAAGTGGAATAAAAAAATGGCCTCTGTGATGGGGGTTTATATAACGGTGGCAGCACGCAGCAGCAGGCACGAGAATCTCGCCGGCAGTTACGCTCCCGACGTCACGCCCGCATAGAGAGCGGATCGCCCATTAATGGAGATCGTGAAGGCGTGGAACGTGGGATATTGCTGGCGGAGAATCCGCGTATGGCGAGATTCGCGGAGCGGCGGTTACGCCTGTGAGCGGTGGAGTTGGTCGGAGGACCGAGGAAGACGGCCTCGGCCGGAGGGCTCGGGGACGAGCGAGAAGGCCGAGGAGTCTTGGACTTGTGGCAGCTCGGGGCGAGCTGAGGGGCCGAGGAGGCCAATCTGCACGGGGCCCCGAGGAGGGCTAGCTTGTGCTTGCAGGTCGGGTACAGATGTGGCATGGTCGGCCTCCTTGGGCCCTTTCTTCTGAGTTCCGGAACAGGCCATCTGCCACGTGTCCTGATCTTGGGGATCGCCAATATTGAGCATCATCATATCCTAATGTTGCCAAAAGGAAAGGATCCATAACATATTGGAAAATTGCAAGTCTATTTCATGTAATTTAGCATTCAAGTTCTACACATATAACTTTAGATTAGATTCAAGTTTAGTTCTCAAGTAATTCATGGAAACAATTATTTTAGGGGAAAAATAATAATAAAGAAAGATAATGAGAACACTTGCATATTGCGTCCGTACCCGTCGGTGGAAGCCGGAACCGCCTCCTTCGCCGATGAGCGATCGCCGGCGCGGCCGACGGCGGTGACGGCCGCCCATGGCCAGTTCCTCTGACTCATTTTGAGAGAGGGGGGATGAAGTTAATAGGGTTACAATTGGGTCTGGGTTGCATGGCATACTTGTAGGGTTTTAATCCATTTCCGACCCGTTTAAATTATGTTTCAAAATAGGGGAGAAACCGGGGTCGGTTTGGGCAGGTTTTGACAAATTTTATATCCAATCCAAAATAAAAAGCTAAATCCAAACCCCGCACAAAGCCGATCAGGTATGTGTTGCACCCAAACCCCCAAATTCGGTTTTTCTTTGGAGCAGGGGACGCCGTTGGTTGGTTTGGACGGGTTATAGGATTTAGGATTGGTTTTTGCACGTTTTTACGGATTTGGCCGTTATATATAAGCTATAAAAAATTATAATTATAATTCTTGAAGTGAGTCCTATAAAATATATATACGCCTATATTTTATATTTTAATATTACTATGAAATTTGGATTTATAAATTAATCATAAAAATTACTCCGGCTAAATATAATAAATTTCATACAACAAAGACAACAAATATAATATGTTTATTAATTTAGAATTATATATCTATGTATATCAAGCCGGTTTGGTTCGAGTCAGGTTTAGGGTTCGGACAAACAAGTACCATTTTAATCTCATACTTGACCCGGAAAAGCCTGTATCTAATCTTCTACCCGCACAATAGGGTTCGAGCGGGCATGCGACATTGAGAAACCACCGAAAATATCGGGTGGGTTCGGATAAAACCCAACCTGAGTTGCACCCCTATATTTTGTATATAACCTTTGAAATTTTTGTATTTATATATATCCCTTTCTAATCTATGTATTTGTATACACCCCTTGAAATCTTTAGAACTGTTATAAAATGACCTTCTCATCAATATTTGGTCAAAACCTCTCCTTTTCCAGGTGCAATGATAAACGTTACTCAACTTTTTTTAGTTTTTTAATCATCTTTTAGTAATTATATACAAGAAACATATTTTATTCAAAAGTCATTAAAAAATTTAGTTTATACAAAGTTATCATATTCATTTTGCTTAAATTCAGCCATAATTATTAAGAAGGTTTCAACGGTAAATTTGAAGATTATGTTTAAGAAATATAAGCATGCAATGATGTTTGGCAATCAAAATAAAATAGCAAGTTAAAAATTATTACATAAATATAACAGGCATTGCATTAACTGTGCTGGTGTCCACTTTATGTACATCCACTCCAATGTCGAATAGGTTTTCTGAAACAAATATATTAGTTTTAATGGATTATATACAAACACAAACATTACATCGGCTCACGTCTATATACAAAAACAAAAGATTGCGGTGTTTATAAAAAAAAACAAGATGTGAAAATTTTCATATTGCAAATTGAAATACCTCCAAATTGTGAGGGAGAGAGTACACATGTTGTTATTTAAATATGAAAGATTAATTTTCAATGGATCTTTCCTTTAAATGCCGCATTTGAGGGAGGGAGAGGGAGTGGTTACTGTGGAGAGTTTTGTTTATAAAAAAGAAGAAAATTTTATGGCCTCATCAATGAAATTGGATTCTCAATTTTTGAAACCTCTCTCCTTTCTCTCCTTTTAACGTTATAGTAGCAGAGATCTGGATGGCAAGAGGTTTAAAAGTCAACCGATATGATTAGATAAGTCGACGATTTGCTTAACCTATGGTTATGCTGTAGATGTCACTAATATTACATTATATTTTTCGTAGGGGGTCCAATTGGGGATTTGAGGCGAGAAGTCAGAGCCATGTGGAATGTTAGCTTGATAATCGTGTGGCAAGTGGTGTTAATAGTTTTCAGTATCTATTATATTATTGCATGCTTCGTGGTTTATAATCATCGTATGATTGATGGGTATTGATATGATAGTTGTGTACATTTTCAAGACATATTGAATACTTCATGTTTGCAAATGTATTTAGGCTTATTTCACCTTTTACAAAAACCCCGGAATTTTGCTCATTTTAGAATTTTTTTTCTCACTATTTTTCTTCTCCTTTCAAAAACCTAGAGAGCTCTCTCATGAGCAAGAAGAAGATGAAGCAAATAATGGATGAGAGTGAATGGCAACCATGGGTGAGAAAATATCATATACTCACTCATGTAGAGACATAATCATGGCTAATGAGAATAGTTGGGTTAATAAATATCTTAAGTAAAAACAAAATTAGTGGATTAAGTCAATGGATCTACTAGATTAGCCATTTAGTTTAGGGTGTTAGCTTCACTAATCCCTAATTAATGAAGAGTTGGCTTGGGTTAGTATCTACTCGACGTAGATCATGTTCGGCCTCGAAGACATTGTGCAAGCTTGTTCCAAGGGATTACCACTCGAAGCTATTGAAGTGAAGGACCGGTCTACAAAAGTTGTATTCCATATTCACTTAGATGTAAAGTAGCTTATATGTTGTATTGCCTAAATTTTTAGTTAAGATTCTAGGGTTATGGTTGGTTAGCATGGCAAAATTTTGAAAATGGCATGGACGATACCTTCCGAAACCTTGCTGTTGTGCTAGGCAATGCTACAGTGGTAGGTAATATCCAGTCTCCGAAACCCCCCCTAAACTTTAGCCGTTACCCAGAAACCATCCTGAACTTTCAAAACGTTAGTCAATTGCCCTCTGCCGTTAAATCTCTTGTTAAATGACCTAACCATCCCTCATATTTCACTAAATAAAACTTCAGAACCCATTTAGAAAGAAAGAACCCAGAACTCAAGCTATTTCTTGTTAGGGTGCTCTCACCTCCATTTTTTTAAAATTTTTTTGCATTATGAGAACTTCATCAAAGAATGGGTTTGTTCTCGTGCAATGATTACAGTAGGCCAACCTCCTACGCCGTTCTCTGCTCAATCGCCACCTCTTTAACCCTATCACCGCCCTCGATCTCTTCAAGTTACTCTCCGGTGAGCCCCGCTTGGAGCTATTCCCCGCCGTCTATTGGCACATTATTGCACTACTGCTCCGATCTCGCCGCAACGTGGACGCTCTCAGGTTGTTCGACGAAATGATCGAGAGAAGCAGAAACTTTGACTCTAATTCGAACTCGATCAATGCATCGCTTGTTGATTTATTATTGAGTTCTTGCGTCAGAGCCGACGATGTGAGCAGTTGCATGCAATTGGTAACCAAAGTTAGTGAGTTGAAGAAGTGTGGACGAAAATAATGATACTTGGAATGTTCTTGTGTAAATACTTGACAGAAAGAGATTTTTTTGAGTTATTTACTGTTTGGATTGGAATTGGAATGTGTTTATATAAATTTTGGCGATAATGGTGCTTGAAATGTGTTTGTATTAATGTTTGGAATATATTTGCATATATACTTGAAATGTGTTTGTATAAATTTTGTAGATAACGATATTTGGAATGTGTTTATATAAATACTTAAGAAAGAGAGAGAGAGATTTTTTTGGAGTTGTTTACTGTTTAAATTGAAGATTGATTAAGCTACATTGTATCTAGTATTTGTACTCCAACTCCTAAATCAATGAAAAAGGCATATCATAATATTCAGTTGAAACAACAACATAAAAAAAATATCCAAATTTGAAAGAAAGGGAGAGATCGATCGCATGCCTTGTCGCCAATGTAAGGTATCTCGACGGTGGCCTCTTCGACTCTAATGATGGGATCTCGATCCAAGATGTCGCCTTCCTTGAAGCAAGGCCATGAGTCAACATAGAAATCGAGCACTGCATCGTCGTTGCTGGAGTTCAAGGGATGGTTGGCTCTGGTGGCGGACTCCTCAATATCTTTTGCTTCTGATTGTTGTCACCGCCGTCTCCGTCGGCCCCACTGCCGTGGCTATCAATTCACACTCATAAAACATATTTCATATTCCAAACATCATTTAAAAGAGGACATTAATATAAACACAATCCAAACAACATTATTATCATTCAAGCGTTTATGAAAACGCATTACAAGCACCATTCATTAACATAAATTTATTATAACAAAAACTAAAATAGTTTGATATATATAAAAACATTCATTTGATACATACTAAAATTTAAGCTAACTCAATAATCCTCTTAAATACATGAATCAACGCCACAATTGTATCCGGGCCATGGAGAGAACTTCGTGTGAGCAGCGTGCAAACCCATTCTTTGATGGTGATTGCTAAATTGATATTGGACCCTCATAACTCTCTTGAGAGCATAGTCACAAATTCGCAATCCGGACATTATTCGGCGATCTCGAAAATTCGGATTCGGGAAACTATTCGGAAAATATCAGCAGGTATTCGTGAAATGTTCGGGAAGAATTTCGAGCAAGAAATTAATATATGAGGCGCTGGGTTTTGATATTGCGAATTATTCCCTGTTTATTTGCATTATTTGCGAATAATTCACGAATTATTCAAGAATTATTCGAAGCGTTCGCCAGTGGCGATTAAATCGAAGAATTAATCGGCCGATAAAAAATTCACGAATTATTCGTGAATTCGCCGAATTATTCGTGAATTCGCCGAATTATGTTACTATGCTTGAGAGCAGTGTGCACGTGTAGTTGATGAAGAATACAAGCTAGGCATTCAACCACTTGCATAAATAGTTACCATGTTTGAGAGTGATTAAGTGATAGTTTGAGATTTTGATAGGGTGATGCTCTTTTCCCATCCAACCGCACTGATCTTGAACTTGACGAGAAGGCCATGGCAGTTCCAGCAGAAGCGGCATGTGATGTAGGGGCCACTCATGAAGTGGTAGCAGGTGATGATGTCCTTGATGGTCCCGTGGCGAATGGAAGACCATTGTAGAAGTCGTACTCAAGATTTAGATCCACAAACTCTTGAAAATCCACTTGGATTAGGAATAAATCATACAACTTAGAAACCATATTGTTACAAGGACGGAAGAAGGGTAAATTGGAAAGAAAAACAAAAAAAATGGTCATGCGACCTGTCACGCGACCACTTAAAACTTAAATTTAATGGTTAGGGGGCTTCGAAGCAATGGAATTAAAGTATAGGAGGTTTTTGACTGACAATAATGGTCAAACGGGGGTTCAATGAAATAAGCCACATATATTTACGATGCAACATAGAAAGACTATTTCTGTGACCATAACATAGCAACGAACATATATTTTTCATATAGTTAAGATGGCATGCATGCACATGGGCCATGATTGGAATATCTCCTTGGCATGTAATTTTATTGTTCGTGATAAGAGTCGGTTTCCGGTCCATGTGAGAGCGTCGTCTAGTTTAAATTTGAATTGTTACCTGGATATAGATAAGATTAAGAAAAGATTCTTTCAGAGATGAATTTAAATTTGAATTTGAACAAGGAGAGAAACTCCTATAAGATATAAGAAAATAGCTTTATTCAGATAAAAAGAGTTCTATTTAAACTAGAAGATGAAATCATCTAATTAGGAGAAAACTTATTCTATTAACTAAATAGAGAGGTGCTTTTATCATGAAAAATTAACAAGGCAAGGCTAGACAAAAGAAATATGCAGCCTCTAAATTATGAGGGTGGGTTATAAATCCCTTATGTGAACTTTATTAGTGTCCTAAAAGATTTTAGCCTAATCATAATTTATTTATTTTTTTGAGAGAAGAGCAGAGCTCAACAAGCCTGTCTCATAAACATTTATATTAAAAAACGTAAATTCGTCCGATTTACAAAGGGAAAGGAAAGAGGTTCAACATATTTACAAATTCGAGAAAAAATTAGAACTAAAGGTAATAAAATCTTTCAAGAAGAACAACAAAAACATATTTAGCCTAATCATAATCATATATAAGAGTATCTTATATTTAGGTTTTAAATGATTGTCTAAGTAGCCATTACATATGTATGTTTCTTGTCCTAGTTTTCTTTTTTAGCTTAAGATGGATATCAAGATTTTTGGATTTATATTGTTGTAATGTCTTCGGTGATATGCTGCAAACAAGGCAAATGGAAGCAATAATTAATCAGCAACAATTTCCAAAACAACAATTTTGTTGGTGGTTTGCAGTTACCCTCCCCTCTGGAATTTTTTGCATTTGCATCTAAATCTGCATTTGGCACAACTGGACAAAATTTATATAACATTTGATCCAATTCCAATTGGTTGGCTTTGTAACTGTTGAACTTGAATAATTTTTTCTATGTTCCGTTTAAGACGATCACAAAGCCAAACTAGAGATATAGAGAAGTATAACAAATCACAGACAAGATAGAAATACGAGAACTTACTAATTAGACGAAGACAAAGCTTTATTAATAATCAAATATTGGAGGAGTACAAATCGATGGAGAATACAAACCCCTCCCAAACCCTAAATCTCTCACAATTATTAATGGGTTATCACAAATTAACAAAAGGCATCATATTTAGAACTAAAATAAGCTATCATATATATCATACAAAAGATTTCTTCCAAAAACCAATTTCCTAACTAAGAAAATAACCGCCCCAGACATACGGCATACGTTTGCTGAAGGAATTGGCAGACGTCTGGTATTTAGTCATGAACTAATAGAGCGTAAACCAGACGTCTGAACAAGAGATGGTCAGACGTTTGAATTTGTCTTCCAAAAAAGCAGAGCGCTCGGCAGACGTTTGAACTTTATCGAGGCAGGCGTCTGTCCAAAACATGCTCGTGGATACAGAGCAGAGCCAGACGTCTGTCGCTAAGACTACCAGACGTCTGACCTGTAGATGACATTAAATCTCCATGTAGTTTCGTGATAATTCCGGATCATCGAGTAGGAAATCTTAGGGAATTGAATGTGAAGCACATCTAACAAATCTTCATCTTATCCCGCATTCCACAAATTCCTCCATCAAAATAATAACAGCTCCATCTTCACCACAAAACCCCTCAAGGGTTCAAATGAGTGCGACGCACTCCAATTAAGTTTAAGCCGTGCTTAAACTTAACAATTGAAAGAGACTTTGTCAACATGTCGCTGGATCGTCCGTTGTGCCAACTTTCTTCATAATAATCTTTTCTTTCTCAACAACTTTCTGTATGAACGAATATCTCACGTCAATGTGCTTCGTCCTATCATGATGCATCTGATTTTTCATCAAGTGAATCGCGCTTTGGCTTCACAGAAGACTATTGTGGTATCTTTTGGAATACCAAGTTCTGAAAATAGTCTTTCTAACCAGATTGCTTCCTTAATGGCCCCAACGGCCATATACCCCGCTTCCATCGTAGATAACGCTACCGTAGACTATAACGATGCACGCCAACTGATGGCACATCCTCCCAAAGAGAACGCATAACCGGTAATCGACCTTCGTCTGTCAAGATCACCCGCATAATCGGAATCGCTGAATCCAACCAAATTGTCATAGTTCCTTCCAAACATCAACCCCACATCAGACGTACTTCTTAGGTATCGTAATATCCATTTCACCGCCTGCCAATGGCTTTTTCTATGAGATGCCAAATAGCAACTAACAACACTAATGGCGTGTGAAATGTCGGGTCATGTACAAACCATGGCATACATAATGCTACCCACCGTACTCGCATATAGAGAATTCGACATATATTTAATCTCATGCTCTATCTGCGGTGATGAACGAGCTGAAAGTTTAAAATGAGCAGCCAATAGAGTACTTACGGATTTAACGTCTGAAATGTTCCAAAACTTTCTCAACATATCGCTGTTGAGACAAGTTGTAATCCTTCGAAAATCGTTTAGGCAGTTTTTCAGTAATCGGCTAATTTTTCGGCTTTTTCCGTAAAAAGTCAAATTAGGTATTTTTCATTGTAGACCTAATTATACAAAATTTAGACAAGATATTACTATAATTTTGTCACTAAAATGTCACTTATAATTTTCTAGTTAAATAAATTTTTTTTCGTAATTAATTATTTTTTTATTATTTTAAGCTTTTAAAAATACATTAAATTAGTGATAAATACAAATTTAATTAGGTAAATTACAAACTTAGGAATCTTTATAAACTAAAATAGAGTGTTAATAAATTGTATCATAACTTTATAAGATTTTGGTGTTATGGTTGGAAATTTAATGAAAAAAATGAACTAAAATGGGGTTTTTTATAAAAAGTTTGATGTGAAAGGCATTAAATGGAAACTTAAGGGGTTTTTTGACCTAGAATCATCTACACAACACCCACACTTCCCTCTTCTTGCTGCTGGCCGAAATTTCAGCAGCTCCCCTTCCATTTCCTCACTTCTTTTTGCTTCATTTTCATGCCAAAATTCATAAAAAATTCACAAATTTCTTCTCCAATTCAAAGCAAAACCCTAATCCACTCTCTCCTCAAACCAATTTAGTTTAAAACTTGAAGAAAGGAGGCTTCTTTGGTGGCTTGAGCATGCTAGGGTTCCACTTGTGAGGTGAAATTTCTAAACTAGTTTGTTAACTTGTAGTTTAAATGTGCTAAAATTGAAATTTGAAGTATTAATTTAGTTGTAATTACTTGTTTATGAAAATCAAGAGAGGGATTTGATTTCAAATTAGGGTTTGAAGCATGGTTGTTGGAGTTAAATTAGGGTTTGGTTATCTAATTGGTTGGAGTGGTTAATTGTGTAATGTTACGCTCGCTTAATCGATAAAATTGCGATGTTTGCATCGAATCGGTATGCAATTGCTTGCTAGATTTTTATGTAAATTAGAATGTGATCAAATTGCGTTATATTAGCGATATAATTAGCTTCTTATACGATTATTAGAGTGCGTGAATGCAGGGTTTTGTCTAGCCGGGTTTTAGTTTTGTCGATTTCCCCGAAAAGACGATTCTAGTTAAGATTTAGCGATTTTCGTGTGTTTTCCCGCGCACCGAGTGCACGTTATGTTTAATTCGAGAGCGTCGGTATTTGTATATTGTGACTTGTATCGTTTTAGGATATGTAATCTTATGCTTGGTGTTGTGCAAATATAGGATCGGTCGGGGAAACATCGGACACGGCGCGTAAAGGCAAGGCGGTGGTCGGATCGGATTAGCGGGGATTTCAGGTGAGTAGATGTATTCATCTATGGGGGAATCGTCTGGATGGCGCGAGGCGCCCCCTAGTTAGGATTACCCTATTTCTTGCAAGATTTATATTGTTAGTTAGCTTACCCCTTTATTTACACTGCATACCCTTATAGTTAATAGTATGCTAGATTGCATGGTTATTCATATGCACATATGCGATAACACTTCGTAGGACACGAACACCATTACCATTGGCATCTGTTGCACGCGCACTATTCATGTGACACACACGCCTTTGGTAATTGCCATGCCACGTGCACTATAGAACCTGTTTAGCTTAGTATCGCCACTTGCATCGTGCATGATATATGAAATTGCATAGCATGTATATACCTCGCATCATCATCATACTTACATAGATTTTTAGCCACAATTCACATCGCATACCTTGTTATCATAGACATTTATCATATATAACATGTGGACATTATGATTTTTCTTGAGGATTTCAGTATTGCTGCGATTTCTGGATTTTTGGGGAAAACCGCAAGAATTTAACAAAAGCTTATATTTATCATTTTTAAAATAAAGTTGCGGTTTTCTCGTGATGTATGTGTCCTCCACCATGAGTTTTCATGTTTTCTGCTGGATTTCGAGACCCGATTCGAGGAGTGGATGAACCGTCTCGGGTACATGGTGGGCCCGGTATGGTACCCCGGGGCAAGAAGATCGAGTTGTACACGATGAGCCTGGCAGGGGAAGGCTACCTACCGGTGATGTCTGGCGCGGCGGATATCCGGAGGATACCGACCGTTGTCGTGAGATTTTATGATATGGGCCGATCCGGACTGACGGAGCCCGATATTTGAGACATTGATACAGTGAGATATTGAGACAGATATGATTTCATATTTGGTGTCGATGCTTGACACGGGTTTTCAGATGATTTCTTGATGGTACTTAGCTATTATACAGATATTCATTTTCTAAAGTTAAGAATGCAGTACCCTTAGCATTTAAAACACTTAAAGATTTAGTAATGACATTGCATACATGTGCATGCATACTAGAGATATTATATCACATATGGACATACATGTTGTGACGCATTGCGTGCATTCTTACGATTGCCTTACTAGATGTTATATTCTACTCACGAGCTGGCAACTCACCCCCGTTGTGCCATAGTGCCTTGCAGGTCGGACCCGTCATCCTTGTAGCGGCGGGCTATCTTATCATCAGCTCCTTTTGCTTAGACTCGCGACATCGCCCGTAGGTGGGTTGCGAGCACACTTTGTTTCTTTTTGCTCTATCATTGTATCTAGTATTCTCCATCTACCACTTTATATTGTATATGCGACCTAGTGATGAGACTGAGAGATTTGTATATTTGTGGTTTCTTTTGGGTCGAGCTCACTTGAGCCGACGTTGTGTTTTCTGATATTTTGCATTTCTTTTATGCTCTTTTCTTGATATTACTTATATATTGCGTGTGGTTGTGATCCGCCTTGGGCGAAGAGCTAGCTCCCGCTTGGGGATGCCATTTTATGATTATAGGTTATATATATATCTTGTTGTACCCATTTTGGGGGATAGAAAATACAGGGGAGACTCTGCTGAAATTTTCGGAAATTTTTGGATGTTTTTAAGAAAAGGGGTTCTATGCAACTTAATTGATTTAAAAACCGTTTTCATTAAAGGTTTTCCTTCACTCTCTTTTGATTTTGGTTTAGATTCTTCTGGGCTTTGGCTGACTTAGGTTACGGTACGCCTTTAGACGTCTCGTAATCTAAGTGCCAGTCGCGTTCCGTATTTTCGGGTCGTGACACAAGTATAGCTTTCCTCCTTTGCGATCGCGCCTGATCTCCATACCAAGTATTTTCTTGGTCGCTCCTAAATCCTTGGTCTCAAACTAACTTTTCAGTCGTTCCTTCAAAATCTAAATATCAACCATATATCTCGTTGCTATCAACATATCATCAATATAAAGTAGCAAATATAAATAAAAACCATCGGCGAGCTTCTTCGAATATACACAACTGTCGCCTATAATTCTTGTAAACCCTATTTCTTTCATGAAGGAGTCGAACTTCTTATACCAACACTTTGGTGAATGCGTCAAACCGTAGAGAGACTTCTCTAACAAACAAACGCGGTCTTTTTTTTCTTCAACTTCAAAACCTTTGGGCTATTGCATATAGATTTTCTCTACCAAATCGTTGTGCAAGAATGCGGTCTTCACATTGAGCTGCTCAACCTCCAAATCTTCCATAGCTACCAAACCAAGTAAGACACGTATGGAGGTGTGTTTAACAACCGGAGAAAATACCTCAGTGAAATCAACTCCCCGCACCTACGAATAGCCTTTAGTTACCAACCGCGCCTTATATCTCGTATCAACCACCCCTTGGTCACCATCTTTCTTCTTGAAAACCCACTTGCAGCCAACTATTTTCCTTTCTCTTTCGGGCTTCACGAGCTTCGAAGTTTGGTTCTTGTGAAGAGACTCAATCTCTTCATTTATAGCTACTAGCCAACGAGCTGCAATATCGGATGAGATGACTTCTTTATAGCTTGTAATGACTCTAAAATCTTTGTACGGAAATTTTCTGTTAATATACAAGAAATGAGTTTTACAATCTAAGTTTGAGTTATAAGTTACTTTTGTTAAATAACAGCAAGAAACAACTTGTAGCTCACTGGTAAAGCCTTTACACTGCTGTGATTTAGCCCCTGTGTTTGATTCCCATCAGACACATTATTTTTTCTGAATTTTTTAACTTTTTGGAAGCCCAAAAGATTTCACGTGCAATACACGGGGAAATGAAAAGTTCAGAAAAATCAAACATGTGGAAAATGATTTAAACAGAGGATTGATTAAGTGACACGAATCTCGAGGCAAATGCCTCGAGATTGACCGACCAAAAGGGCAATAAAGCCGGCGCCGACGGTCATGATGGGGCCAATGAAGCCCATGCTTTGCGCACACACCTCTTCATCTACCCCTAACCCCCCTGCACTGTTTGATTTCTCTCCAATCAAACAGATATCTTTCATATCACAACTAAAAACAATTTTAATGCTTTTAATCCACACTTTTAATTCCCAAACCCTAATTCTCCACTATAAATACCACCCTTACCTTGGCTCAGCACCATTCTGAAAATTCTATCCAAAACTCTCTAAAAAGTTTCTAGTGCAAGTGAAGTAAAGTGGAGTTAGTTAGCAAGTAAGTTGGTTCCGGCGAAAATCGAAGCAAATTCTGGAGCTCCTGCGACGCCACGACGACACCCTTTCCTTCCTAACCCTTTCTTTAAGCTTTCTAAACCGTAAGTACCTTCCAAACACCCTTTCTCTTCATTGAAATTTCTTTTTAAATAAAATCGGTAAAAATAGAGTTATTACCGATATCATCTTTTCTAAAATCTATAACTCCATTTTCTTTTATCATTTGGTCAAACCAATTTTACCACTTCACTTGCAATCTTAATACTAATGTCTAGAATAAATTTTACCCTAGAATCTCATGTAAAACGACCATATTTGAACTTTTACATTAAAATACCTTGAATTTTGTTATCACATCTTTTCGACAAAATTGCTTAACAATACTTTAGAAAAACTTCACGGGATAACGACCTACCCCACATGCACACTTGGTTTCATAGCACGATACTCATTATATGTATTTTTGTTTCGAAGAACTATATTACAATAAAATACCATATAATTTAAAAACCGGATTTCTTTTAAAGCGGTATTTGTAATACCCAGTCTTTTTGAATACCAATATCCGTATTTTTTTGTCACTCTCAAGATTTATTTATTTTATAATTATTATTTGTATTATTCTAAAAACTCAAATCCTAATCTAATCTCACATCTTTTAGTTTTCACTAACCCTCATTCCCTTCCTCTTTTATTATCCCCCTTTTTTTTTCTTCATTTTTTAGCCCAGCCGTTACTTTCCCCAAGCCCAAAGCCGGCCCACTCCTCTAAACCTTTTCTCATTCACTTAAAATCCCAAGCCCGGCCCCTTTCTTTTTCCTATTATTTTATCCCTTGGCCCGAGCCCATTTTCCCTCCCCAACCCATTAAAGTAACAATTTAAATTAAATCCTACTCCCAAGCCAGCCCAGTCCCTTCAGCCCGCTTCACCCGACCCGACCCGCAGCTGCCTGACCCGACCCGACCCGCTTCGATCCCTCTTCTCCTTCCCAACGGCTCTTTCCTTTTCCCCCGCTCACGCGATCCACTTTCTTCGCCTCACCTCGCGTCCACGCCCACGCCCGCGCCCTTGCCCCTCGTCGCGCACCCCTTGCGATCCACTCAACGTCATCACCTCGTCTCCCCTATCTCCCTCTCATCCCTCACAGTCCCTCTCCTCTATCTCGAAAATCCACTCCTGCAGCCCACTGCCTTCGTCACTCACCGCCGCCGACTACCACCCTTCAAACTCCCTCCCTCGCTCTCTTCTCTCCAGAACTCATCCCATCATCGAGCCTCCCCTGCATCTTCAACCGCCGAACTCACCCCCTCGAACCCCCTGCACGCCCAGCTCCCTCGACTCCCATCACAGCCACCCCTGCACCTCGACACCGGCGAGTCCCCACTGCCATCGTCGACGCCCCTCTGAGGCCAACGATGACGACCACCGACCACCTACTGCACCACCGAGATCATTGCCGACTTGACTACCCCCGACGCGAAACCCTCGCCGGCGCCTCCGTCGACCCCTCGTCGGCGCTCGGTAAATCTTGCAGTCTCTCTAAATCTCTCTCTCTATATCTCTTTCTCTCTCTAACTCTCTCTCTCTCTCTCTATTTCTCTAAATTTCTCTCTCTCTCGCAGATCAAAACCAGAAACAACTCGGGGCGGTGATGAAAAGGGTTGCACGGAGAGTAACTAGAGTGAGTACAATTGTCTGATTCCAAAAGGCCGAACTGTGCTGCGCCCGTGACGCGATCGTGCTGCTGCCGCTGCCGGACCCTCGTCGACACATTTCCAGGCAAGTTCCCTACTTGCTACATGCTAATTTGTGTTGGTTACAAACTACAATCGTATAAATTCCATATTTATTATTCCCGATAAATTATATGACGTAACTGTTCGTTGCATGATCTCAATGGAAATTTTCATTTAATTTGATGGAACTCAGTTGCATGGTCTGGCCCGTAAGGTAGTGAACCTAGTGTGTAAATCTCACTGGAAGATACGACTGTTAGTGACTAAAATGAATACCCCCAAATATACCCGTAAAACCAGAAATTTCCCGTATCTGAAAATTGTTAAAATCACCATAAATTATGTATATACTGGAATGGTACGTTCGAGGGCTTAAATCGAAACCGACTCGACGAACTTTAACCCCATGCAAATTTCTATTGGTTTCTATACTGATATTGTGACAATATTTGGGTCGGAGTGCGACTCTGGACTGCAGTCCAGAGCGACTCTGGTTACTGTCTACTGTTCTGTAATGTGTGCCACCTTGTTTCCTAAACTCATATGTTAAGGAACTCTGCATTTTATTAAAGGTGAATCTGTTAGCTAAATAACACAAGTGGTTTTTTTCCGTTTTATCGTCGTTTGCTATTTAATCTTCAATTTAAAAGATCGGGACGTATAGCAGTCCCAAACAGAACCAGAACGGACACCCCAATGTTGAATAGTGTATAACTCCTGACATACAGGCGTGATTGAGAATCCGTATATTGCGTTGAAAACCTTACTGAAAACCCTAGATTTCATTCAACTGTAGCGTCGCTAAAATCTGATCCCAACTGGGATTAAAATGCGTTGCGAAACGGACTTCCGATTCTGAAACCGGATTTCCAGCAGTGAACGCTTAAAATGAAATGACCATATCTAGTGATCCTGAAACCCGATCGACGTGAAACCAAATTCGCTGGATAGATAATCTCACATACTACTTATCCCCTGTTCATTATTTCGCTAAATTTTGGCATATATTATTTATGATAAATTATGCAAGTGGTAGGGTACCGACATATGACATCTTAATCCTGCCTTACATACTGTTTTCTCATCACATCATATGTATATGTTATTGCATTGGTAGCCTAGTGATCATGTGCATTACCCAGTGTTAGGTATTAGTGGTGATTGTGGCAAGTACGTTAGTGTTCGTGCATGAGTGGATAAGTGAAAGTGATACGTACTTGTACACAATCAGTGAACCCTATTATTCTATTGCATTGTCGACATCTGTGGGACGCGTGTAAGTGTGACTATAAGTGGTATGGGACACTTATGGAAGCTCTTGCATGGGTGTCATAAATAAGGCACCAGACACTGCCCATTTATCTTGGGTATTAGTCGGGACGTGCTTGATGGAGATCCTGTCTCCAGTTCTCGCGCAGACTTGTCATGGACCGACCGGTATTTGAGGTTATGGTTGACGTTTGATGTAGACCACGGGGTGTGGGGTAGTTTGAGTGTGAGTTCAACAGAATCTCGGGAGTCCCATGCCGGCTTATGTATATGGAGATATATGGAGATTTACAGGGTACATGATTATTACCGTGAGTTATAGTTTGGGCCCGTGGTCCCTTGCCCTTGGGTCCTACCCTTGGGTGGAGGACACTCGCGAGTGGTTGACTCTCACACTTGGACTGACGACAGGCTTAATGACCTGTGCGGTGAGACTTAGAGACTGATAGGGATAATGGCATTGATATACATTACTTACTGTGTTGACATACCTGGCATACTATTTTACTGCTTTACTGTTCACCTGATCTATTGGACACTTCATTGGTTACTCCATGTCCATATCTGTACCGTCTTGATTTACTGTTATATTTCTATTATCACTGTTCGAGTTGCCACTTGCATCTTTATATATATATTGCTATTGTGTCGCTCTGACGACCTGAGTATGCATGCTCAGAGTGAGGAGTGGATCTAGCCTGGACCAGGACCAGACGTACATCGCGGACATCTTGATCAGCTATCCAGAGCTATACTCTTTTTACCTCCATCAGGTCAGTTCTTTGTATTTATTTTGTTTCAGATACTGCATTTCTCATTACCTGTGCGTTGTTTACTGATTACCACGTAAAGCTAGAAGCCGAAGTGTGACTACGGCAGGATATTTCCTTGACCGTAGGAGCATGACTGGCCTTGTCAACCCCTCGTATTCCGTATTTTAGAAAGCGGGGTGTGACATGATTTTGTTGGTATCAAAGCCAGGTTTTGCTTCGATTGGGATTGCAGTTTTCCGTGTAGAGCTTGACAATCTAAGACATCCCTCGGTCTAGGTTGTAAACTTGTTATTCTTAATCCTTATTCACATTGTGTATTCTGCTATCCGTCCGCTAGGGTTTCGGGTGACTTGGCAGAGTTACGTGGTCGTAATTGTGAACTATCTCATAGTTACAATACTGTACTCGGTTTAAGTGACTTAGAGCCCTACAGTTGATTTCCACTTGTAATGAATTTCATCACACCCGATGTTCTTGATTCCTTGCCCAATCCATATTATATTTTGATTCTTATAGCTTGTGCCTTATATCGTCCTCAAAATTGTTGTTTCAGGACCATGTCTTCCAACGACTCTTTCTCTATCTCCACTCCCCAGAATCAGACCGTAGAGATCTTGACTGCACTGCAAAGTCTGAAGGAAGTCCAGGAGCGAACGAACGACCTGTTAGCTGAAGGACTGAGAAGGCAGGTGAATCAGGCACCATCAGAAGTCTCCAATCGTAAAGGGATCCCTGTTAGACGAGGAAAAGAGGGGAAGATGAAGCACCCACTTGTTTCCCCGCGACAGAAGCAGCAGAAGACCCGATGTTGTGGGTACTGCAAGTGGCCAGGACATCTTCAGAGGGATTGTCGCCGCGTCCAGGGGAAATGCCTGATTTGCGGATCCAACGAACATCTTATCAACGGTTGCCCTAAAAGGAAGGAGCTATAAGGAGGAGACTCTTCCACACTCTCCACTTCTGCCAAGTGATGATTATTGCGTAGTTCGAACTTCGAGGATAGGGCGGACCCAGCGCAGTATTCAACTCGCGTGACGAGAATGCAGCGGTCTAGTAATCGAAGAAGAGTTATCACGTTTTCTGCTTTTAATAAAATGTTGTCACTTGTAAATATCTCTCTTTTCGTTTGAGATCCTGTATCCGTTAAACTTTTGGCTGAATGTAATAAAATTCTGAGTTGTGATGTATGTATCGTCCCCTTTCCCCTCACTTTACTTATACTATTCGTTGCATCAGTATTCTAAATTTTGTTTTTCAGTCCTTGCTTACCGCATATTTTTCTTGTACTCCATATCCTTGATTATTTCACTAATATGTTCCGCTGTCTGATCATGACTCTTTCTTTTCAGGCCATGGCCCACCCTGGAGCAGCGCCGCATCTAGATGAGGATGCACAGTCATGCGTTTCCTTAGACCGCATGCTGGTGAGTTCTGACGATGAGGCCAACGGTCCCCAGGTCATTTTCGGAAACAGCGATCCCGAGGACGAAGGAGCCGCCGCCCCAGAGGTTGACATGATAGGCGATTCCGACGAAAAGGAAGGAGACCTGAAGAGAACCCGATAGAGAAAGATCCCGAGGAAGGCCCGATAGAAGAAAATCCAGTGGAGGAAAATCCCACGGAAGAGAATCCAGAAGAAGAGAATCATATGGAAGCAGACCTCGATGAAGAAGCCCCAGCCGAGGAAGAAGGACCAGAAGAACAAGACCCTGCGGTGGAAGAACTCCCAATGGCGGTCCCTGCGAGGCGCTATGGAAATGGACGTCCCTACCTGAGCGCGCGAGCCTACCGTAACCTGCTGAACCTCCACAACCGCGACTGACGGGATTTAGCTGTTGTCCCCTCTGGCCAAATAAATTTGTGTATAGTTTAGGGCCATCTTCGCTTTTCGAGAGTGCTTTGTTTCGAATTTTCTAGAATGAAATAAAATTGGCTGAGTTCGCTAATCTTTTGATCTTCTTGGTTCACATGATGCTTGGCTGTTTCCCCTGTACATTTATTTTCTCCTGAGATTCATTACCGTTCACCCTTACACCCTGGGTTGACCCGACCCCAATCACTTCGACCTTCAGTCTAAAGCCGTCACACTCCGATCTTTTGAATGAGCCACACTCCATTGTAATCCCTACCCTAGCTAGCCCTATACATTTTTGTGCTTTTCCCTGTTACCCTAACTATATTTAGGGACATCATTATTCGAAAATTTAGTTTTCATTATTTTGTATTTATCGAAGAGTGCGTGTTATTGACTACTCCGTTTTATGTATTTTAAGTACACTACTATTCTTCTCATTTTTCGGTAGCGCGACCATATGTATTACACGTATTATTTTGGTGCTATGCTTTTTATTTTCACCATGTGGTTTTCTAAGCTATGTTAAAATGGTTTGATTGATACGTTATTCTAAAAATGTTTTAAACCACCGACAAGTCCTTCACTGCTTCATTATGATGATGCCTTATACTTATTATTTCTACTGTGCTGCTTTTGATATACTTATATGTGCACATATTTGGGTTTCGATTTTATCGAGCACGCCTCGAATATTATTGTTCGTTATTGTTATTTATATTCTCGTATACATGTAGTTTGCTCTTATAGTTGTTCCTGCCTTATACTTATTTAGACCTATCCTTTCTGTATGTTGTTCTTACATGTATAGACCTTCAAAAATTTTATCCACCCGTTTTAAGTAAATCACTAGGTGTTAGCGTTCCATGTGGTAGCCTTACGCTTGTTATTTTGTAGCTTATTGTTATTTTAAATTTCGAGGACGAAATTTTTGTAAGGGTGGTATGATGTAATATCCAGTCTTTTTGAATACCAATATCCGTATTTTTTTGTCACTCTCAAGATTTATTTATTTTATAATTATTATTTGTATTATTCTAAAAACCCAAATCCTAATCTAATCTCACATCTTTTAGTTTTCCCTAACCCTCATTCCCTTCCTCTTTTATTATCCCTTTTCTTTTTCATTTTTTAGCCCAGCCGTTACTTTCCCAAGCCCAGAGCCGGCCCACTCCTCTAATTCTTTTCTCATTCACTTAAAATCTCAAGCCCGGCCCCTTTCTTTTTCCTATTATTTTATCCCTTAGCCCGAACCCATTTTCCCTCCCCAGCCCATTAAAGTAACAATTTAAATTAAATCCTACTCCCAAGCCAGCCCAGTCCCTTCAGCCCGCTTCACCCAACTCGACCCGCAGCTGACTGACCCGACCCGACCCACTTCGATCCCTCTTCTCCTTCCCAACGGCTCTTTTCTTTTCCCCCGCTCAAGCGATCCACTTTCTTCGCCTCACCTCGCGCCCACGTCCGCGCCCGCGCCCTTGCCCCACGTCGCGCACCCTTCGCGATCCACTCAACGTCATCACCCCGTCTTCCCTATCTCCCTCTCATCCCTCACAGTCCCACAAACTCCTCTCCTCTCTCTCGAAAACCCACTCCCGCAGCCCACTGCCTTCGTCACTCGCCACCGCCGCCGCCGACTACCACCCTTCAAACTCCCTCCCTCGCTCTCTTCTCTCCAGAACTCATCCCCTCATCGAGCCTCCCCTGCATCTTCAACCGCCGAACTCACCCCCTCGAACCCCCTGCACGCCCAGCTCCCTCGACTCCCATCACAGCCACCCCTGCACCTCGACGCCGGCGAGTCCCCACTGCCATCGTCGACGCCCCTCTGAGCCCAACGACGACGACCACCGACCACCTACTGCACCACCGAGATCATCGCCGACTTGACTACCCCCGACGCGAAACCCTCACCGGCGCCTCCGTTGACCCCTCGTCGGCGCTCGGTAAATCTTGCAGTCTCTCTAAATCTCTCTCTTTACATCTTTCTCTCTTTCCCTCTCTCTCTTTGTTACTCTCTCTCTCTACATCTCTCTCTCTCTCTCTCTTTGTTACTCTCTCTCTCTCTCTCTCTAACTCTCTCTCTATTTCTTTAAATTTCTCTCTCTCTCGCAGATCAAAACCAGAAACAACTCAGGACGGTGATGAAAAGGGTTGAACGGAGAGTAACTAGAGTGAGTACAATTGTCTGATTCCAAAAGGCCGAACTGTGCTGCGCCCGTGACGCGATCGTGCTGCTGCCGCTGTCAGACCCTCGTCGACATATTTCCAGGCAAGTTCCCTACTTGCTACATGCTAATTTGTGTTGGTTATAAACTACAATCGTATAGATTCCATATTTACTATTCCCGATAAATTATATGACGTAACTGTTCGTTGCATGATCTCAATGGAAATTTTTATTTAATTTGACGGAACTCAGTTGCATGGTCTGGCCCGTAAGGTAGTGAACCAGTGTGTAAATCTCACTGGAAGATACGACTGTTAGTGACTAAAATGAATACCCCCAAATATACCCGTAAAACCAGAAATTTTCCGTATCTGAAAATTGTTAAAATCACCATAAATTATGTACATACTGGAATGGTGCGTTCAAGGGCTTAAATCGAAGCATACTCGACGAACTTTAACCCCATGCAAATTTCTATTGGTTTCTATACTGATATTGTGACGATATTTTGGTCAGAGTGCGACTCTGGACTGTAGTCCAGAGCGACTCTGGTTACTGTCTACTGTTCTGTAATGTGTGCCACCTTGTTTCCTGAACTCATATGTTGCGGAACTCTGCAGTTTATTAAAGGTGAATCTGTTAGCTAAATAACACAAGTGGTTTCTTTCCGTTTTATTGTCGTTTGCTATTTAATCTGCAATTTAAAAGATCGGGACGTATAGCAGTCCCAAACAGAACCAGAACGGACACCCCAATGTTGAATAGTGTATAACTCCTGACGTACAGGCGTGATTGAAAATCCGTCTATTGTGTTGAAAACCTTACTGAAAACCCTAGATTTCATTCAACTGTAGTATCGCTAAAATCTGATCCCAACTGGGATTAAAATGCGTTGCGAAACGGACTTCCGATTCTGAAACCGGATTTCCAGCAGTGAACGCTTAAAATGAAATGGCCATATCTAGTGATCCTGAAACCCGATCGACTTGAAACCAAATTCGCTGGATAGATGATCGCACATACTACTTATCCCCGTTCATTGTTTCGCTAAATTTTGGCATATATTATTTATGATAAATTATGCAAGTGGTAGGGTACCGACATATGACATCTTAATCCTGCCTTACATACTGTTTCCTCATCATATCATATGTATATGTTATTGCATTGGTAGCCTAGTGATCATGTGCATTACCCAGTGTTAGGTATTAGTGGTGATTGTGGTAAGTACGTTAGTGTTCGTGCATGAGTGGATAAGTGAAAGTGACACGTACTTGTACACAATCAGTGAACCCTATTATTCTATTGCATTGTCGACGTCTGTGGGACGCGTGTAAGTATGACTATAAGTGGTATGGGACACTTATGGAAGCTCTTGCATGGGTGTCACAGATAAGGCACCAGACACTGCCCATTTATCTTGGGTATTAGTCGGAACGTGCTTGATGGAGATCCTGTCTCTAGTTCTCGCGCAGACTTGTCATGGACCGACCGGTATTTGAGGTTATGGTTGGCGTTTGATGTAGACCACGGGGTGTGGGGTAGTTTGAGTGTGAGTTCAACAGAATCTCGGTAGTCCCATGCCGGCTTATGTATATGGAAATATATGGAGATTTACATGGTACATGATTATTACCGTGAGTTATAGTTTGGGCCCGTGGTCCCTTGCCCTTGGGTCCTACCCTTGGGTGGAGGACACTCGCGAGTGGTTGACTCTCACACTTGGACTGACGGCAGGCTTAGTGACCTGTGCGGTAAGACTTAGAGACTGATAGGGATAATGGCATTGATATACATTACTTACTGTGTTGACATACCTGGCATACTATTTTACTGCTTTACTGTTCACCTGATCTATTGGACACTTCATTGGTTACTCCATGTCCATATCTGTACCGTCTTGATTTACTGTTATATATCTATTATCACTGTTCGAGTTGCCACTTGCATCTTTATATATATATTGCTATTGTGTCGCTCTGACGACCTGAGTATGCATGCTCAGAGTGAGGAGTGGATCTAGCCTGGACCAGGACCAGACGTACATCGCGGACATCTTGATCAGCTATCCAGAGCTATACTCTTTTTACCTCCATCAGGTCAGTTCTTTGTATTTGTTTTGTTTCAGATACTGCATTTCTCATTACCTGTGCGTCGTTTACTGATTACCACGTAAAGCTAGAAGCCGAAGTGTAACTACGGCAGGATATTTCCTTGACCGTAGGAGCATGGCTGGCCTTGTCAACCCCTCGTATTCCGTATTTTAGGAAGCGGGGCGTGACAGTATTTCATTTCCTTTGCAATTATGCATCTACAACCCTCTTTAGGGGACCCTCTAATGGATGGTGCGGATTATCGCACATTCTTGGGTTAGTAGAGCGAGATGCAGACCTCCTCACGGAGCATTCGATCTCGAAAGGATTTAAATACGGTTTTTAAGAAATACGAATTTTCTAAATAAAATAAAATTATTTTTAAAATTAAAATTATATAAAATTATAATTCCATATTTTCAAAATATAATAAATCTATATTTTTCAAAAAAATGAAAATATTAACAAATGACAATAAAATACTATCAAGATACCAAAAAGGTAAGTTTTTCAATAAAATACCATGAACTTTCAAATGCTAAGTATTTATCACTAAAAAAGTCCAATACTTAAAATCCATGCTCATGACAACCCTAGATAATACTAATCACCATCGAGGTTTACTTTTTAAATATATTAAAAATATTTTCATAAAACCCCCTCGAGTTATATAAAAATAATATTTAAGGACTTTAGTAAATATAGGTTTAAGCGGGATCAATTCTCTTGAGCCCCAGAGAGTCGGAGAAAGTGAGTGCTTGCCTATTTAAGGTAGACAACCTAACAGAGTTATCAATGGTAATTGTCTTGGAAAAAGACACAAATCCTGCCGTCCATATGCAGCAATTACCGATGACTCCCGAACCTAATTCAAGAGCTAAATCTGTTTACAAGTGTATGACTCAGTCTGAGTCCAATTCAAATATGAATCCAGAATCAAATATGAATACTTGATCATGAATATGAATACTTAAAATCAAACATCAATATCAAACATGTATACTTGACTTAACTTGACCAAACCATGGTTATAACTTGACTTGACTGCTTGAATACTTGATTACATTCTTAACATGAATACCTGAACATTTTGTATCCATGGTTTCGGTAAGACTTATAATTATAATCTATACAATACACTACGCGGGGATAAAGGGGTAGATTGGTACGAAATGTATATCGTGGCACGAGAGGTCATTTAAAAGACACCTACATGAATTCACGTGCTGTTGTCCCGTTGGTTATGACAGGGCCTTGTATTACATGTTACCATAGTCCATGGGGTAAGATGGATTTCTCTCGTATACATGAATATCTTCTTTATCAAGCTACAAACAACCACGTTAGAATAACTATCATTTACTAGTAATCAATCATATACAACTTACCTGTCCATTTCACATTACTTGTTATATTCTCTTTCTTCTTTTTGGGACTTACCGAGCGTTGGTTCGCCGACGACATTCCTTTCTATTTCTTTCTTTGGAATGTTCGTCAGGAGGACCGGACTCTCAGGAGATTGAGCCTAACCAGGAGGACTTGGACCAGCTTGCGGCACAGCCTGACTTCTAGTTCCTTGTACTTACTTTCCTGTATTCTATTGTTTAACCACTGCTTATTATCATTGTATCTTTTCATTTTCAAACAGTTGTATGTAAAGATGAATGTAAATAAAGTTGCTGTTTATTTTATATCACTTATCATTCTTGTACATTTTTATAAATTGCTTAATTATGCTTAAAGTATTTATTTCTTAGTAAATACGTTACGGCCTGCTACGTCACCGTTTTTGTCTGCTGGGAAGCGGGGTGTGACAGGTTTTGTTGGCGGCCTATACTGGTCAGTTCTGCATGAAGTCTTAAGCAATATATCACAAGAATTATAAGAATCAACAACTATACATTCCTTACATTTCTAATTTCTTTAATCTATCTTAACCATTCATTTTTCTATCAAGGTCATGGATTCTCCCAACAACACCAGTACCAATGTCAATGGCAACACCCCACCGCCTACTCTACCACCACCACCTACCGTTACAGCTCCTATCAATAAACAAACGGTACTGCTTGAGACTATCAAGAGCCTTCTGGAGGGTCAACAGCAGCAGACTGCTATTCTCATGCACTGCTCCGAAGCTGAGGCACCCGGAGTCAAACAATTTCGGGCACTGCATCTAAATCACTTCTCGGGGAAAGAGAGCCCACTGGAGGCGGAAGAATGGGCTCAATCGATTGAAGATGATCTGGCAGCAGCTCAAGTGCCAGATATTGCATGGGTGAGAGTTGCTAAGTTGCAACTAACCGACAATACCAGAGTCTGGTGGAAGGCGGAGGAAAGCCGTCTCACCCAGCCAATTGAGTGGAAGACGTTTCGCGATTTGTTCGATGCAAAGTACTTCCCTGAGACTGCCCGTTTTGATATGGAGCAGCAGTTCATTCATCTACAACAAGACTCGATGTGGGTCAAGTCTGTGGATGAATACGATGCTGAGTTTACCATGCTTAGCAGGTAAGATATTGTCTCAAAATTCAAATTTCTTATTTCACTCATTACACTGCTAACACAAGATCGTAACAAGTTTGCCACACACCTGATTCCTACTGCTGAGATCCGGGCACGACGATTTCAGCAAGGGTTGGACCCGAAAATCCAGGCTGCACTCGTTACAGGGGATTTCCCAACCAATGAGCTTGCTTTGAAGGCTGCCCGACGCTATGAGGTAGTTGTGAAGAAGAAGGGAAGACCGCAGAATGCCGGTATGAAACGCCTTGCCACACAGATATCAGGAGCAGCCTCTTCTAGGCCAACTTTTGCACCCAGGAGACTGGGAGGATCATTTAACCGGTCCAGTCTAGACTTTTGTTTCTATTGCAAGAGGACGGGACACCTGGCGAAGGACTGCAGGCGTGCAAATGGCCTGTGTTTAGTTTGTGGTGCATCCACTCACGCCATAGGAGCATGTCCATACTATTTCAACACAGCTTCAGCACCCAGACCCGCAATCATAGTTCCGCAGCGGCCAGCCATTCAGGCTCTTGCATCTCTTTTAACTCTCCCTGCACCAGCTCCACATAGAACTCCTGCACAGCTTCAACGTCAGTTCTATCAGGCACAGAGAAACGTGCCCCAAGGACAGAGGAATGTGCCTCCAGTAAGGAGGAATGTACCACGACGTCAAGCTTTTACAATTACGGTAGGCCAAGTTATCACCGGTAATTCCCAATCCTTTCAAATCTTTTTCAATCCTTGTATATCACTATAACTTTTCCTATCCCACACAACTTAGGTACAATCTTAGTAGCCTTCCTTCCTGCTTTAGCACTCTTCGACACTGGAGCATCACATTGCTTTATGTCGCAACGGTTCGTCCGAACTTGCGGTTCCAGTTAAACCACTCGTATCCAGCTGGAATGTCAGTTCAAGAAACAGCGTTCAAAGCAACTTTGGGATACGATCTGTGTCCAGTGGTCATCTGCAGTAGAGAATTTTATGCGGACTTCAAGGTGCTGGACATACCGAATTTTGACATAGTCTTGGGAATGGACTGGCTGGGAACTTTCTTCGCTACCATCGACTGTCGCCAAAGGAGGGTAGTGTTCGAAATACCAGATCATCCAGTGTTCTATTTCAAGAGTGGAGACCGTACCTTAGAACCTAGCATCTACAGAGCAAAACCAAAGAAGGTAGTGGTTGCAGCATTGCAAGCAGAAGAACCGAAGCTAGAGGTAGTTCGAGAGTTCGAGGATGTATTCCCGGAAGATATATCAGGTTTGCCTCCCGATCGAGCTTTTGAATTCGGCATTGATTTACAACTTGGTGCGCAACCAGTAATTAAAGCGCCGTACCGGCTAAGTCCAGGAGAATTGAAGGAGATCCGCATTCAGTTGAACGAACTCCTGAAGAAAGGTTGGATTCATCCCAGTACTTCAAGCTGGGGATCTCCGGTATTACTGGTGAAGAAGAAAGAAGGTTCATACAGGATGTGTGTGGATTACCGAGCTCTAAACGAAGTAACGATTAAGAACAAGTATCCACTACTGCGCATCGATGATCTTTTCGATCAGCTAAATGGGTCTTGTGTATTTTCGAAGCTAGATCTTCGTTCGGGTTATCATCAGGCGAAGGTCAAAGAGTCCGACATTCTAATGACGATGTTTATGACTCGATATGGTCATTATGAGTATCTCGTAATACCATTTAGAGTGACCAATGCACCTGCCATATTTATGAACCTGATGAACCAAGTTTTCCGAGAGTATTTAGACAGGTTAGTTGTTATCTTCATCGACGACATCCTGGTGTATTCAAAGAATCGGAAAGAACGCGCCGAGTATTTACGGATTATCCTGGAGAAATTGCGACAACATCAGCTCTACGCCAAGTACAACAAGTATGAATTTTGGCAAGATCAAGCCGGATTTCTCGGACATATCGTTTTAGGCGAAGAAATCTCAGTAGATCCAGTTAAGGTGTCAGCTGTCAGCGAATGGCCGACACCAAAGACAGTGAAGAATATACGAAGTTTCTTGGGATCAGCAGGATATTACTGACTGTTCATCGCTGAAAGACCAGACTGAGATGTTGGGACGTCTGTCTTGAATTTGGGGGCAGATGCTATTTGGACTTATCCATCCACCTCTCCGAAAATACCAAGTTGATTTATGGCACCGTATATCGGAGGTTTGGACGGACGCGACCGTTGTAGCAGACTTTATCAGATTTCCCCTCGTTTGTGAGGGGTTTTTGATTGTGGGAACGCTCTTCCCAGCAAGCGCAAGCCCTTGCAGTTAATTACGTTACCGCATCGCGATATCCACTTTCTCCTGTTCTGGTGGTTCACTTCGTGTCGTGTGTATATTTGTTTTTATTTTGGGTTGCCCATGGATTGTATACGGAGACTAATTTATATCATCGCCCGTAGGGCGTGGATTGGTCCAAATCCGTATATTTTTAGATTTGGGTTTGGGTTGATTTAAGGACCGTTAATCTGGTTTGAAATTAAGATCAACTTAAACATATGAGCATTTGGGCTCAATTATTTTATTTTAAGGACATCACGGTCCATTATCGCCATGTTTGAGGCGAAGTTTTAGTTTAGGGACGTTTCGGTCCATTATCGCCATTTTGGAGGCGAATATTAGTTTAAGGACGTTTCGGTCCATTATCGCCATTTTGGAGGCGAATATTAGTGTAAATACGTTTCGGTCCAACATTCAACTTGCGCGCACATGTATTTGTTACGTGACGAAGTGAACGATGTTGATATGGAATGTGCCCAATTTGGGGCACGATCCGATTTGAGGTGTGCACGTCAATTTGGAAGTGCATCAATATGGGATGAAAGGAGTTGTTGGTCGTCGGGACCCGCCACCTCTCTGAATACGTTGAAGAATTACAATGACATATATCAGAGGTGTGAAAAGATGTACCCTTGAACCAAATCCTGTGTTTGAGGGAGAGGGGTTATGGTGGCCTTAAGAATTTTTGTTAAGGATACGTTAGTCCAATTTGAGACTAAGATCCACTTAATAACATTTCAGGATCTTCCTTATTTAAGACCCAGCAACATAGTATTTGGACTCAGTTGCAAGACTTTAGCAACTTAGCCAATTTGGGCTTTAGTCTGCTTAGTCTCCCCTCTTTTTTTTGGAAAAAAAGTGCTAAGCACTTGTTTGGGCTATGTTTAATCAGTCTTTTTTATGCAAAAAGTGCTGAGCACTTATATGAGTTCTGACGCCCATATATGATCCTGTGGAGATTTCAGTCATGGGGATTGCCCAACAAGTATTGAACACTTTACTCCTTTTGTTTTTATATGGAGTGCTAGGCACTCTTTATGGCGTCCACGTGGGGAACACGTGAGGCGCAGGGCACTGCCCAATGAGTGTTAAACACTCAGTCGTTTTGGGCTGTTTATAGAGTGCTAAGCATTCTTTTCTTCTCTTTTGCGAAGCACACGTGGGGAGCACGTGCAGCGTTGGACAGTAGGCGCTACCTAGTGAGTGCTAATCACTCTTCCCTTCTGTAGCGCCCACGTGAGGAACACGTGCGGCGCTGGGCACTACCTAGTGAGTGCTAAGCACTCTTCCCTTCTGTGGCGCCCACGTGAGGAACACGTGCGGCGCTGGGCGCTGCCTAGTGGGTTCTAAGCACTCTTCCCTTCTGTGGCGTCCATGTGAGGAACACGTGCGGCGCTGGGCTGATAGCATTTTTGCCTATTAATGATCGATATGATCTTTGTTTTGCAGATCTAGGACCAAGCTTTCATTTTTAAGAACCAAGTTCTTTTACGAGAACTAGGTTTCTCTTATATGCTTTGTTTTGAGGAATTCAATTCCTAGTTCTTTTCTGAATCTTTGATTCTCAAGAACAAGTTCCTCTCGATAGAATTAAATTCTCAACTTGTAGAAGACTTGTCTTGTGGATCTCAGATCCAGAGAAAGAACTAAGTTCTTCGAGAAGGGTTAGATCCTTAGATATGTAAACGAGATGTTTTATCTCTGTTTTTTTTCATTACTTAGAGTTTTTAAGGAGCGAGATCTTCTTCCTTGAGAATTTAATTCTCTATTCTTTTTTGAAGCTTTCTGTTTTTGTTTTTAGAAGCCAATGGAGGGGTTCCTCTCTCTCAGAATTTAAGTCTTCGGTCCTTTATATAGTGGAGGCAAATTTGTTAATTAGCTTTAAAGAAATCTCTCATTAAGAGATCCCAATCAATTTGGGGAATTTTGCCAACCATTGGATTTTTGATCCAAGGGTTTCTGTTTTACAGAACATATTTTCTTGTTTCTAACAAGATTGGGGAAATATTTTTCATATGCAGAGTTTTATTCTGTGAAATGGTGATTTTAATCACTATTGGATTTTTAATCCAAGGGTTCTCTGCTTTACAGAGAGCAGTCTTTTTTGTTTAGAAAAATTGAGGGAATATATCCCAACAATAGAATTTTATTCTATGATCCAATTTGGGGAATGTTTTCTCCCGACAGAATTTAATTCTGTATTTTTGATGATTTATCATCTCCGTTGGATCAAAGATCCAACAGAGATGTTTAACATAGAGTAGAATTTAATTCTACCTGGACGTCGGCGCTCACGTGTTGTGTACGTGAGGCGCCACTTGAGAGTTTTAACTCTTATAAATTCTTTTTGTGCTTTGCACACCGGCGCCTGCGTGAGGAGCACGTGCGGCACTATATGAGAGTTTTAACTCTTATTTAATGTAGTAGATTCTTTTGTGTTTTGCACACTGCCCGCGTGAGGAGCACGTGAGGTGCTGCCTCATTAATTTTGAACAGAGCTTTGGTCTTTTATTGGGGGAAACAAATTCACCCCCACCGTTGCGCTCACGTGGCTCACACGTGAGTTCAGCGGTGGCACCTTTTCCACCGTCCGATTTTCTGGGAAGTTGAACCGTCTTCTTATATTTTATAAATAGGGCCTTTGGCCCTTGAGTTAACTATTGTTTCTCTCATTTTCTTGAGTCTTCTTCCTTCCTTAAGAATTTAATTCTCTCTTCAGAGCTTAGATCTCTGTTTTTAAAGAAACTCTTAGAGTTTTACTCTGTTTCAAGAATCTTGGTAAGTATTCTGACCATTTTCCCTTGAAAGAGACTCTTTTGTCTTGGATTTCTTTCAACCCATTAACAGAGCTTTGGTCTTCTCTTGTAATGATTTCTTAGAAATCTAAAACTTTTACTTGAGTAGACCATAGGTCTTAAAGTTCTTTTAGGGTTTTACCCTGTTACTAATCTTGATTTTTGAAGGCTGTTTGGAATTTAATTCCATGTCCCGAGCGGATTTCTGAGATTTTATCCCATTGTTCTACAGAGCTTGGCTCTGAGAAAGATTTCTTTTAAAGAAATTATTTTGGGAATTTTATTCCCTTTTTTATTTTCCTTGCAGATTTGAAATCTGTTTGCAGAATACATTTCTCGAGGGAGTTCAACTCCATAGTTCAATGAGATTTTCTCATTAAATGAGAATCCTTTTGGATTCTTTCAATGAGTGACTGCCTCATCATTGATGGGGTGTTACCTTAATTTTGTGGGGCCTCTTGTCTCTTTCTCTTTGAACTGTGATGCAGTACAAATTTAGGTATAAAAGAATGTTAAAGTCTTGAACATTGTGTCAATAATTAACTCCTCCCCCTTTTTTGTGCAGGTACTATGGCTTCCAATTCCTCCTTCCCCTTCGTTCGCTCGGAGAGCGCTTTCGCCGACGCACCCAAAGATCGGTAAGTCTTCACACTTATTCAGGACTATGACCCAGAGCAAAAATCTCTTCATCTGTGGGGGTCATGGTACAGTCAAATTATCCAGGGTCGGCGCAGTTTTACTTGCGCAGCGCCTTCGGAACCGATCCCCGCGATCCATTATGCTGACCCACCTCAGGTAACTTACACAGTAGAAGAGGTCAACTGGACCTCGGAAGGTCGTCTTTAGCCTTCCATGGCGTCAATACCGGTGTAGTCGCCGATGGCCTTGGACATTTTAGGGTGATGCATATGCTAAGGAGAGTCGCGTTCTTGGGGGAAAGTTTACATGATAAGAATGACTCCCCGTTATTCGGCTGGCTACCTACAGTGGGCCCGACATATCCTGTCAGCTAAGAAATCGCTGCTATTGAAGACCGGGCTGTATCCTGCGATCTATGCGTCTCTCTTTCACTACCACACTCCTCATGTGTGGTGGGTCAAATCTTTCCTGGAACAATGGAACATCCCGACCCACACCTTTCTCTTATCAGATCGGGATGTTTCAATCTCATTGGAGGAGTTTGCGGAGATATCCGGATTACCCATCAGAGGGGAAAATTATGAGGAGATACTCCCCCCGATGAGCATATCTTTGCCACCAAATCAGTGGTAATGGGTATTACTCTGGAGAATGCCGTTCAACATCAGTTCCCGAGCTTGATTAAGGTGTTGAACATGTACCAGAGCTTATTCCTAGAGTCTGGTGGGCATGGAGTTAGCTTCACAGATTTCATCGCCCGCTTTCTTCGCCCAGAAGCTCTATCTAAATAAGCTGCGAAGTTCATCAAACTCGACGACCCGTTCGGATTTAGTTCGGACAACTTACCGACCGTGGAGACAGATCTAAAAAACTTCTTTATTCCGGATACTCCAGTCGTCCCCTTTGCAGAGATTGCCGCTCCGGCCATTGACGAGGAGACGTTCTTCATTGGGTTTATCAGCTTGTGGCTGAGTTGGTTTGCGCTTCCGATGCACCCCCGCTATATGAGACCCTCTGTCTTTTATCCAGCTCATCGCATCGCTGCGGGGACATGCATGGCCATTAAGGTCGCGGGACTGGCTCATTTATATCATGGCCTGAGCTTAACAGCCGACACTACTTAGCCGGGAGTAAATCCCGTAAATCTCCCATTGCACTACTTCTCCTCATGGATCGAGATGCATGTGCCGGGTGCATTCGGTGTTCATAAACGGCCCTGATTTTACGAAGGCTACAATTTTCCCCGGGTCATGCGCCTAATCGATGCTTCTGCTCCAGACCCAACACAACGGGAGGCTCGGCGATTGCTCCTTCACCCACGCATGGTTGGGGACATCATGACCTTTGTTGATAAAGTCATGACCATCGGCAAAGAATCTTCCAAAGTGATCCAACCGTTGCATGATGTTTTCAAGGATGGGGCTTCTGTGTTGAGGGCTCGAAAGGTTGTACACCTGTATTCTATCGGGCCAGGTTTTCTGGTATTTAGACAGAACGCCTCGGTGCTGTTTATGAGGTATAACCCGCATCACTTTGCCCAGCAATCAGGTTACAACCAAAGCGTTCTTCTTAAGGGGTTCCTGATTGATCCGGTTGGTACGAAAGAGGGCATTCGCAGTGCGGCGCATCATTTCACGCGGTTAAATACAGGGTCCTATTTCCTCATCAGCGAGCCGAGTTATATTCCAAAGGCTTCGAATGCTTACGTTGCTTGGTACTAGCATGCAACGAGTGCTGTCATCAAGGAGGAGAGGCGGTTGCTGCTTGACCATAAGGATGCTGTCCCAGCCAGTAATCCAGCGGTCCCGCTGAAGCGATGGGCAGCAGTGCTTCCTTCTTTGAGAGAGATCGCCATGGTTATAGCCCCGCGCGCTTTTCCTAGTAAGCCTCGACCAGATGTTCTTGCGACAGCGGCAACCGTAGTGTCTCCGGAATCGGACATTGGTTTGGAGATTGGGACCCGCCGTCCGAAAAAGCCTGTTAAGCGAAAGCTTTTATCATTGGCTATTCGTGTCATTTCGCAGAAGAAAAAGAAATCCTTATTTTCTGCTGACGTCGTATTCGGACAGGAGCCCCATGCCCCCTATAGCGAGGGCTTATGCGAGTATGGCACCAATGTCGGTCTGTTCGATGCGCATGTGACTGAAACCGTTCTTCAGGCTGCCATTGAAGCTTCTAAATGACTGGCCCGTGAACAGGCGGCATTAGTCTCTATTGCGGAGTCCGGTATACTTCATTTGTACTCTCCTGTATATATCCCCTCCCCTTTTTTTGAATTTATTATGCTTTACAAACGCTGTCTTCCTTAATAGGTATTTCTGCTGAAGAGGTTCTCTCGGCTTCCCTCAAGACGTTTGAGGAGGAGGAGAGGCTCCGCGCTTCTTTGGGCCTTAGTATGATTCGTTTCACCACACCTTTATATTTTTAATTTATGATCTGGCCCTTTTCTTTATCCTATTACAGGAACCACCACAACCCAGGTTCTTCCGAATGTAATGCCAACCCTGGGTGGTGATGCAGAAAGGCCTTCAGAGCCACCGACTATGGCTGAGGACTTCCCAAGGCCACCGCAGGAGGCATTGCTGAAGTAGCCGATGATGGATGCCACAGCGGATCCGGAGGCCGAGCTCGATTTGGTCGATGATGTCCCCCTATCAGAAGTTTTGAGGTGATCAGTTCATACATCCCAGGCTGAGAGGAAGCATAGAAAGCACGCTGCGAGGGAACGTCAGGCTCTCTTAGCCGCGGGCGCGGGTTCGAGTAATTATCAACCCTCTGGCATTCCTATGGCGGCCGTTCCTTCTGCCCTGTCTACTGCCCATAGACAGGTTGTGCGTGCGGCCCGAGAAGAGGTTGAACGACTACTTCAAGGTAGAACAACGCACATGAAGGGTTCCGGCAGCACCCCGACCGTCGAAACGCGGCCAAAATACGGAACAAAATTTTCGAAACCGGCGCTACCGCTACCCGAATCCTGGATCGACCTTAAACCCTAAACTAGCAAACTAACTAAGAGTTAGAATCTTTATACCGAGTTGATCCGTGTCCTTCGGTCTTCATTCCAAGCTCCTAGTGGTCCTTTGATGATGTTTGGTTGCCGGTCTTCCTCCATCTCCGATGATCCACCCAAGGCAAACGGCGCAAGCTCCAACATCGTCGAACGAGGTAACCGACGCTCTAAAGTCGCTAGTGATGGAGAGTCGAGGTGTATGGAAGTGTCGCTACATTTTCTCTCATCCCTTGAGCTCAAGAGAGCATCCATGGAAGATGAATGAAGGTGGTGATGAAGACTTGGCATGAACAAAGGAAATGGCTAAGTGTTTTCTTTTGTGAGCATGAGAGAGTGAGAGAGAGTGAGCTTTTTTTATGTAATCCCCAAAATGAAATTTTTGAACCCCCCACCAAATATGTGGCCGGCCCCCCTCCCTCTCTCCTCCACAAAAAAAAAACATTTCCCTTTTTTTAATTAAAACAATAAACAAATGCAACCATACCTTAAAACCATGTTCATGCCATGCTTTGACTCACCTTTTCCACCTCATTTCTTAATTGAATTTCTTAAAGAAAATCAATAAAAAAGGTGGCATCTTCTAGAAGCTATTCCGTATAAAATACGGAATACTTCCCGGTACATGTACCGAAATACATATACGCGTATTCGTACCAAAATACGAATAGGCGAGAGAGAAAACGAATAGTGAACAATAATACTAGAATACGTATATACAAATACATATATAAATTATTAAATCAAAACTTGATTTAATAAACTGGCTTAATCCTAAGCCGCTAGTATTATCAACCGTCCAATTAAAGTCTGCGCAGCAAGTGCACATATTTAATCGGACATCTGTATGTATCAACATACCTCATGTACACCATATCGCCTGAACCGTGAAAACCCTCTGTGTGGGACTCTAAAGACTCGTCAATATGCTGGCAGTGGGTTTAACCACAAGAACGTCAGCGGCACTAGCTGTACGTAACGGCTACCCAGGTATTGACCGAAAGGGAGGCCGACGAGCAAACTCATGCAGAATCCCTACTGAGCCTGACAGTGACAATATCCGTACAGTCCGGTCTGTTCGTCTAAGAGTATCGCATATCGAGTCTAGGGGGTGGATAAAGTCAGACCCCTAACAACACGATATTTAGTGTCGGCATGTAACCCATCACCTCCTGAGAAATTATCGATCCTGGATCGGTAATCCTCGTCTACCATGGCCATGGATTTGTGGTGATGGCCACCCGTACACAATGCGACATCAACCCCCAACACCGGGAGAGACGAATCCCCGACGATCCGATCACTGCCTCCATGTGGCTCGGGACTGTACCCAACTAAAACCTATTTGCATGACTCCTTTGAGCCGTGGTAGGGTAGTAATCAAAGCACAGTAGGAACTCACACGAGACAAATGACGATCTCAGGTCGGCAGACTAACCTGCACACATGTCACCTGGGAACTGCTATCTGACAATAGGTATAATACCAACTAGCAGGTTCCCGGCGAGTCCGTCCAGTGTACTCATAACCCAATGAGCACCTGTATACTATCTTAGGTGAACAAACTAACACCAATGGCTTGTGATACCTGGCCACCGCCCCTCGTCGGGGTCTCGATCAGTATACACTAGTCTACACTGGAGTATCGATGCCCGGTCTCGATACTCCCACGACTAGGGACATTTAAGGATGTGCTTATAGACCCCAGCTCCCACATATATGATCGCCATCATAATGTTGGCAGTCAAGCAAAAATCCTATGGGCTCTATCAACATGATGATAAAGACAAACCAGATAGCATACTATCATCTTGAGTAAGACTGTTTTATCGGTATAGGTCCTGCCTCAATCATCATAATCACAAGTCCGCGACTATGATAATTGCCTTGAGGGCACTATAGCCAACAATCTCCCACTTGCACTTAAGGTCAATTATTGCGATGTCGCATACTCACAGCCCGTGTGATACCGAACACCCAACTTCTCTACTAATCAGTTTCGCAAAGCCCGTTTGCGAAAATGACTGCGTTCGAAAAATAGCCTCAGTGAGTGGTTCCGCTCCAATGTTTCTTTCTGTATCTCTCCATATCTCAACTTCACGGAGAAGACTATCTCCCAAAATGAGTAAAAACTGTCTTAGAATTTGTCTGGATATCTGATGGGACCCAGTTCACAAATGAACTCCAAATCCAGCAAACTACTTAGACTGTATCGTCCACTGAATTTAATCAGTATCCCACGCTATGCCTTTCCTCAGTATCCGCTTGGACCACCTGTCCAACATACTGTTCTTCAAAGGAGGGAAAAACTGTAACTCTGACAGTTACTCTGTCATCTAGGTCACCTTGGAAGCCTGAAATGATAACCGTCTCCCGAAGGAGGCTGCCGTAATCATTTTCCAAGAACATTCACTTATGTTCAATAACTGCTTCCCAATGTTTCTCCAGGATTGGGTTAATATATCCGTTTATTGCATCTAGTGCAAAAGCAATATCTGGTGTGGTACTTGACATTTCATGATTAACTCAATTGCCTAAGCAAATGATATGTTAATCACGTAGATCCCTCTCCCCTTTAGTCTGTAAGACACCTTTAGAGAGGGTGACTCCATCACATGCAGGTACACCACCATGCCAGGAGTCGTCCATTTAATGTCAAAGTACCCAGATTAAGATACTTTCCAAATCTGGATCTAAAACCATAGATCTAGTTACCAGAAACCCTGATATTATATCCATATCCTATGTGGAGAAACAACTGTGTGACAACCAAAGTATAACCGATCGTAGTATAGGAATATCTCTTCCTATCAAGTGAATGTCATGCCAATACCTGGACATCACTCTCTACTACCTTCTTACCAGATCCATCTCCTTTTCTGATGAGGTCAAAGCCTATGACTGTCACATCAAAATTAGATGATCTTTTTCCGCTATACCTGCTTTAGTCTATAAATAGACATAAGCTCCTTGCCCATTATGCTTCCGCTGCTCCCACTAACTACAACAACCTTCTGGCAGAGTCATATACACGTGCATTTCCAAAGCTAGTTTAGAACGACGCTATACTCATCCTCCTACCGGGTCTTATAGTCTAGAACAGCAGCAATGGTAAGTCTGGGTAAACAAGAACCTCCCTGTCACCATCACTGAGAAGACCGAAGTACCTCTCGGGTGCCTGAGGTTACCCACCAAATCTTGCGGAGTGGCTAATAGAACGTTAAAAACAATTGAATCCTTAGGTTCTATTAAATTTTCAGTGATCGTTTGTGGTTCTGAAATCACTTCCAGTTCTACCATACTCCCACTTTTGTTTTTCTGAAAAAGTCCATTTTTATTAAAACTGTGGCGAGTCAAGAACAATATAAATATTGATCTTCCTGATGGTAGAAAGTTAACCCTCGTCAAAGCCTGGGATAATCCACAAACAGCCATTACTGAAACATGCCTCGAGTTTATCCGGATTCTGGTTTTAAGCATCAGCCGAACAACTCCCTATAACTTAACATCGTTAAGATATAAATTGATTCTATATACATCTGATATAGAAACAAAAGCACTAATTTAATTGGAACCAGATTCAAAATCATGCAGCTGTCTCCAGTGCATATCAACCAAATGGAAAAGAGGACAATCGACATTACTCATCTAGGAGTGCATCCATATATGAGTAATCCTGAAAAAGAAGCAAGTTCTCAAAACCATTACTATTAACTGAATACCAAACACAAGTATATCTTTGACTTCCTCGAAGAATCCTGATACTTACAGCAAATGGTTCTCTACTTTATTCTTATACCTATAACTTCTGAATATCTGGACTTTGCATTTCAACGAAATACATGTCCAGAACTGGAGAAGTCATAAGTAAACACAATATAGTACGAGTACCAACCCCTTTGTCCTAATGGACATTGGACAACATACAATACTTTGTATAAGTCCCCTGAGTTCAATAACTCAAACCCTGCGTATCATAGGTTGAAAAACTATAGTATGGTTAAGAAGAACTACACCGCTGTTGAATGCACCTTTCCTAATCACCAACCGATATAGGTAAATGTCACAGACATAATATCAAAAAGATATATCTCACTTTATAAAAATAAACGTACAGATATATCAGTTTGAAATTGGTGCATATCAATGGATATTCAAAACCAAATATTTGCCATCCGGCAAAATCCAGATGATTTCCTCAAATATCACCAATTACAACGAATTCCGATATAATGAGGATCTAATCACCCAATTCCCAATATCTTACTCCCACTCACCATCTGTAATAACATACAGATGTGAGAAACTGATCTGGTAAATACATACCTTGGAGTTAGATTCTTATTGGGAAAACAGTTTTCAATTAACATTGCACAGTCAGACTGAAACATGAAAATGTTTCGAAGGGGTTTGACTGGTATTCATAGTAACGCCTCTTCCACTCTCCTGATTCACGACAGTAACCATATACTTACCTGCCCTCACTCCAATCCCTTTATTATGTCTTTACTTATTACCTTCTGTACACCTTCTTTAGGCTAATTGGTTTTCTTCTTTCTCTACCCTTCGGCACCAGCCTAAGGTTTGGAAGAAGACTATCCAATAAGCGTAATAGGTGTACTCTTCTAATCCTAGGAGCCCTCGCAACCTGAGAGAAAGTAAAGAGAAAAGACATCTGAATAATTCTATTCTATCTCTCCAGAACCAGAATCCATCCTCGAAAAAGTTCCTTCGAGTTCGTATATAACCATACGATGGATTTATCCAATGGAAGTGGATATTCGTAGTGATACGGAGTGTCCTAGAGAAAAGCAAAGTGGATGTAGGAGTGGCAGGGGTATACACGGTTTTGTCGTGAAATATGGTGGTCGCAATTTCTTTTGCCATTATTCTAATCCCTTTATATGTCTTTACTTATTATCTTATGTACACCACACTTAAGTTTAATTGGTTTTCTTCCTTCCCTACCGTTCGGCACCTGCCTATGGTTTGGAAGAAGACTATCCAATAAGCTCAATAGGTGTACCCTCTCTTAATTCTAGGAGCCCTCACAACCTGAGAGAAGGCAAAGGGAAAAGACAATCGAATAATCCTATTGAATCTCTCCAGAACCAGAATCCATCCTCGAAAAAGTTCCTTCGAGTTCGTATATAACCATACGATGGATTTATCCAATGGAAGTGGAAATTCGTAATAATACGGGGTGTTCTGGAGAAATGCAAAAGGTGATATAGAAATGGCAATGATGTATGCGACACCGTGACATTCCAAAAGCCAAAGTGTTTTAAGAAGGTTCGGTCAACTTGGTTTCATGAGTTTTAGTCAAAGGTCGGATCACAGTCGCAGCCAGAGAGAGAGAGAGAGAGAAGAAACACTCAGCGTGCACTCTAACCTAGATCAGAATGGTCAATCACTTTATCTAATCTTGGATGGTTCCCATTTATCCTTGAATTCTCTTCCAAACCTAAAAGGAGAATTAGTTGGAATCACCCGAGGAGTAATCCTACTCATCAGTGGGAATCGGGATCCAACTATCATCGCATGATAACTTGATGGAAGCCACTCAAGTTACCACACTCTAGAAGGTATGCGCAAGCCTGACAAGTTTCTTGTATGTTTGAAACTCCCGATGGGTGTTTTTACCCCTAAGACCCAAGTGACCTTGACAATGCCAACATATCAAAGAGTTCTAGTCAAGTTCAACCCGTCATTATCTTGATTGCGTTAAACCCACCCGTACGAGTCCTTGACAATGCCAACATAACCGTACGACTGTCCTAACCAATCCACAAATCCATGCGACAGAAAAGCATTACAGAGCTACCGCACACTACGCCTCGGCAATGCACGACATACGTAGCACGAATACTAAGCAATACTAATCTGAAATGACGGAGGGCTACGGATGGTTTTTGGCGAAAAACCTTTAACATAATGAACTTGATATCGTTGAAGGAATCCAAGTGGTTTTATAAATATATAGCGGCGAAAACTTTTGCTAAAGAGGTCACTCCCGGTGAAGGGATCTCGGCTCTTTCCCCGTCGAATGGGGTGCAGGATATCCCAAACTGAATACCACGATGCAAAGCAAAAATAATCGACTATAATAAAATTATTACGTTGACGCAAACTTTTACCCAAGGGGTCACTCTCGATGAAGGGATCTTGGCCCTTGCCTCGTCGAATGAGGTGCAGGATATTCCAAAATGAATACCACGATGCAAAGCAAAAGTGTACGTCTGTAATGTCAGTTTTTAAAAACTTGGTTCCAACAACATCATATATATAGGTTTGTTTTATCCTTGCATTGATAAGAATCTATGCAGTCCCATTAATTAATCACACCAGAAAAGAACGAAAATAAAATGTACGTATATGCCATCCACATTCGCCACTGGGTCCCGCCATCACCCGTTAGGTTACTTAACTAACGACAGAGCGGGGACTGGGCTAGCGCGGGTGCAAAACATATACAACATCTACTAGTATATATAAATATATACTAGTATATATAAATATATATATAACATTCGTCCCAGGCATGATATAAAGCAACATCACAGAAACATCGCAGAAACATCACAGAATGGTGGATAATCTGGAGCCCCGGGTTTCACTTGAGCCGCAAGTGAGACCCGACGTTCCCTGTCGTGTGGATAGCCTGTGCAATGAAACCTAGACCCCTACGAGCACGGAAAGTTACTCGCAAAACCAGAAGCGAGGCAGCCCCCTTCAGCAACGTGAATGGACCACCCAGCACTTCACGGAATCCGGTAACTTGAGCACCCCTCCTGGGTCAACCTATACCCCCTACGAGTGCGGCGAATAGCCCGCCAATTCTAGAGTAAGGTCCCCTCCGTCTGAATGCCTTGATATGCGGACCAGTTGCCCTCTAGAACCCGGCTATTCATGCACTCCACCTTGGGGTAATCCTAGTACAGAAAATAAAATAATATACAAGGGTGACATCGACCTCAGCCCGGTCGTGCCCCAAAAGAATAACATACAAACTGGTAGTGACAGCAGTCCACATGTCGGATGCTCGCCCCGCAATATCAAATGTATAAATGAAATCAACTGTACTATCATTGCACCATTGCTATCCACCACGACGATCCAACCAACATCATAGCACAACACAGAACATCAACGTGAATGTCACGTTCGCAAACCTGTCTAAAAGATATATAGCAATTAGACGAGTTTACCGATCAAGTGACATTCGTGGTCGAAGATAGAAATGTATGTACTGTTAAACGCACACTTAAAATATCGATCGACTAAGTTCCAAATTGGCCCCAATAGCAAAACAACACTTCACAAAAATCTGGGCCAAAACAGAATATCACAAAAATCACAATTTCAAGTCAGAGGGCTACAGTGAAAATTTGAAGGCCCGTCGCCAAAAAATGGCCGCGGAACCGCCGCCAATGGGGGGTAAGTGCGGCGGTTCCGCGGTACTTTGGAGGCTTCAGGATCTGAAATCTTCTCTGTACCCTTACAATTGCCTGCACGGATTTTTAAGATGCCTGAAATAATTTTTTTGACCACTTTTGAAAATCGACAGCAAACAGAAAATGAAAATGTGATTTTGGCAATTTCCGTCGATCGATCTTTTAAGCACGTTTAAACAAGCTAGTAAGGGGTTTAAAGGGTGGCTCTGATACCATGAAGGGTTCCGGCAGCGCCCCGACCGTTGAAACGCGGCCAAAATGCGAAACAAAATTTTTGAAACCGGCGCTACCGCTACCGGAATCCCGGATCGACCTTAAACCCTAAACTAGCAAACTAACTAAGAGTTAAAATCTTTATACCGAGTTGATCTGTGTCCTTCGGTCTTCATTCCAAGCTCCTAGTAGTCCTTTGATGATGTTTGGTTACCGGTCTTCCTCCATTTCCGATGATCCACCCGAGGGAAACGGCGCAAGCTCCAACCTCGTCGAACGAGGTAACCGACGCTCCAAAGGCGCTAGCGATAGAGAGTCGAGGTGTATGGAAGTTTCACTACATTTTCTCTCATCCCTTGAGCTCAAGAGAGCATCCATGGAAGATGAATGAAGGTGGTGATGAAGACTTGGCATGAACAAAGGAAATGGCTAAGTGTTTTCTTTTGTGAGCATGAGAGAGTGAGAGAGAGTGAGCTTTTTTTATGTAATCCCCAAAATGAAAATTTTGAACCCCCCACCAAATATATGGCCGGCCCCCTCCCTCTCTCCTCCACAAAAAAAAACATTTCCCTTTTTTTTATTTAAAACAATAAACAAATGCAACCATACCTTAAAACCATGTTCATGCCATGCTTTGACTCACCTTTTCCACCTCATTTCTTAATTGAATTTATAAAAGAAAATCAATAAAAAAGGTGGCATCTTCTAGAAGCTATTTCGTATAAAATACGGAATACTTCCCGGTACATGTACCGAAATACATATACGCGTATTCGTACCAAAATACGAATAGGCGAGAGAGAAAACGAATAGCGAACAATAATACTAGAATACGTATATACAAATACATATATAAATTATTAAATCAAAACTTGATTTAATAAACTGGCTTAATCCTAAGCCGCTAGTATTATCAACCGTCCAATTAAAGTCTGCGCAGCAAGTGCACATATTTAATCGGACATCTGTATGTATCAACATACCTCATGTACACCATATCGCCTGAACCGTGAAAACCCTCTGTGTGGGACTCTAAAGACTCGTCAATATGCTGGCAGTGGGTTTAACCACAAGAACGTCAGCGGCACTAGCTGTACGTAACGGCTACCCAGGTATTGACCGAAAGGGAAGCCGACGAGCAAACTCATGCAGAACCCCTACTGAGCCTGACAGTGACATTATCCGTACAGTCCGGTCTGTTCGTCTAAGAGTATCGCATATCGAGTCTAGGGGGTGGATAAAGTCAGACCCCTAACAACACGATATTTAGTGTCGGCATGTAACCCATCACCTCCTGAGAAATTATCGATCCTGGATCGGTAATCCTCATCTACCATGGCCATGGATTTGTGGTGATGGCCACCCGTACACAATGCGACATCAACCCCCAATACCGGGAGAGACGAATCCCCGACGATCCGATCACTGCCTCCATGTGGCTCGGGACTGTACCCAACTAAAACCTGTTTGCATGACTCCTTTGAGCCGTGGTAGGGTAGTAATCAAAGCACAGTGGGAACTCACATGAGACAAATGACGATCTCAGGTCGGCAGACTAACCTGCACACATGTCACCTGGGAACTGCTATCTGACAATAGGTATAATACCAACTAGCAGGTTCCCGGCGAGTCCGTCTAGTGTACTCATAACCCAATGAGCACCTGTATACTATCTTAGGTGAACAAACTAACACCAATGGCTTGTGAGACCTGGCCACCGCCCCTCGTCGGGGTCTCGATCAGTATACACTAGTCTACACTGGAGTATCGATGCCCGGTCTCGATACTCCTACGACTAGGGACATTTAAGGATGTGCTTATAGACCCCAGCTCCCACATATATGATCGCCATCATAATGTTGGCAGTCAAGCAAAAATCTTATGGGCTCTATCAACATGATGATAAAGACAAACCAGATAGCATACTATCATCTTGAGTAAGACTGTTTTATCGGTATAGGTCCTGCCTCAATCATCATAATCACAAGTCCGCGACTATGATAATTGCCTTGAGGGCACTATAGCCAACAGCACAGTTCTTAGTAATAGCCTTTTTCTTGTATCATAACACAGGCATTTTTTAACAGGGCCAAATTTAGGTGATGCCGTGGCAGGTGAAGTGCCGGCGAATAAAGAGCCTGAAGTAGCCAATCTTTCTCAGAAATCTAGGATCGTTCCGACTGCCGCTTCTTCTCCCTATGGATCCTTGATATCGGCGAGTGATGCAAGCATTACGACTGCCTTTATCGAGTCAGGGGATGAAGGTGCGGATGCTGAATCTACTTTCCCAATGGAAACCGAGGAAGCCGTCACAACTGGTGACGCTTCGGGCACTGTCTCGATTTCTGCCCTGTCAGGTACTCCTTGGGTTATTATCTTTGAGTTTTAATCCCGCTAGACATATCTAATGATATCTCCTTTGTTATGAGAATAGGCGTGGTAAACCCTGATGCTGTACTGACTGAAGAATTACCGCCGGTTATTGCCCTGATTGTCATGGTTCCTCCCCTCTCTTTTGCGTCTCCCCGAATTTCGGATGGTAAAGATTTTTCATTTATTTGCTTCACTGTAGATACCATTTTCTTGCATTAACCATATATTATTGCAATCCTGCAGGAGTGCTCTTTAATCACTTACACCAAGTGTTAAGCCCGCATTTTGCCTTTAAATCGGAATCCGTTCCCCCTTCCGACATTGGTTAGTATATTGTCGCTTAGTGTCTCTTCTTTCCATGAGTAAGCTTTTTGTTGCTAAGCTTTCCTCGTATTGAACACAGTATCACGGCTTGAGGGATGGAGCGAAGGAATAGCCGAGCCTCCTGTACTCCCTGTTTTGCCACTTTCAACAGTTGGTATGGTAGATCTCGTCCATCAACTTTCTTCTTTATCTTTCAAGTTGAAATCCGACCCTTATTCGTGCGTGATTTGTTTTGCAGCAACTATACTGGCTTTGGTCCTTTTTGAGTCTCGCATTCCTATGCCTACGGGACCTTTTGCTAAGCATCAATCTTCTAGGGGCACGGTGAGTAGTAGGTGAATGTTAAGCGAATTTATCGAAGATCTTGATGCCGATGCTCCCACCTCTATTGTGGATTTCGTTGACGAAATCAATCCTATGCTGGCGACGCTTGTGAATTTCCATAACGAAGATTTCATCGGGTTTTGGGTCGACTATTGTAAGAGGATCGAGGCTTGTCTACATGAGATCGAGCTCAAGCATCTCGCTCCTGAAGTATTAACCTTGAAGGCTCAGCGGGTTGCGTGGATCAAGTAAAGTGCCGATTTCATTCAGTATTTTGAACAAAAGTTGACCCTGAAGCGAAAGGAGCATGAGACGGCTTCTGGCGAATCCATCCAATTGCGTGCCCAGATTGAAGCGAATGCCGTGCAGCTGCAAGTTATTTTCGAAAACCTCCAATAATGTATTTCTGATGGGCTGGCGCTGAGGCAGAAGCTCGACTTTACCGAGCAGGACATGCAAGATTACGAAGTTGCCAAGCAGGAAATCGCTGAGAAGCTTTCATCATGCTTGCAACAGCGGGCTCAAATTGAAGCGGGGCCGGCCGCAGTAGTAGCATGCGAGGAGGAGCTGCGGGGAGTGCGTGAGCGGGTCGCCAATTTGTTGAAAGCCCCGCCTTCTTAACAATTGTAATTGTATTCCCCCTTTTGTATTAATTGTATCTCTTAAACACTTTGATTCTGAATAAGAATATACACTTTTTTTGCATGCGCTTATCTGTGTTTTGATGTCTTAACACGGCGCTAATTAGTTTACTTACTCGTTTCGGAGTCTGTAGTTTATTCACTCGTTTCGAAGTCTCTAGTTTATGTACTCATTTCGGAAGTTCTAGTTTATAGACTCATTATGGAGTTTGTTTAGTTTATTCACTCGTTTCAGAGTTTCTAGTTTATAGACTCATTTCGGAGTTTGTTTAGTTTATGGACTCATTTCAGAGTTTGTTTAGTTTACCTCCCTTGGGTTTACAGGCAAACTTGTCCTAACGTTGTATATAGATAACCTCCATTCTTTACGATAGAGGTCCGTTAGGTTTGTGGTACTAGGGTTTTGGTCCGTGGTACCGTCACGTTGGCTGATATATTCCTCGATAAGTGGTCTTTAAGCCGTTGTTCGAGTAGCCCCGCGACTGTCGTGTCTCTGATCCTTTCGGGGGCTGGACAAGATGTCTTCAAGTAATCTCCTTAGGCTATATGACCGTCGGAAGAGCAAGCGTTAGGAATTTTCCATGTTACTTTTTACTTGAGGTTAAGCTCAATTTGGAGCCCCGATAAGTCATAACCACTCTGCGCTGGTGTGGGATGATCTCCGATAGTTTCTGAGGCTTTATATGAGTTACCGTCTAGACCCGATTTTTTTTTGTTTTGACGATGCCATGCCGTTTCTTTGCTGAAGTAGGGTAGACATCTGTAGGACCTCTATGCTGTATGTATTACAGTTGAAGTCCGGAGCTAGGAATATGCCTTTGCTCCAGTTTGATTTGGCTCGTTGGAGCTTTGTTAACGTTACGTCTTCACTCTGATGGAATGAGAAGGTACGCCGGGATAGTCTCTGAGTTGTATATGAACCGTCAAGACATGGAGCTAGGAGTTTGCCGTTGCTCCATTTTGATTTGGCTCGTTGGAGCTTTTTTTGACGTTGCGTCTGCACCCTGATGGAATGAGAAAGAACGCCGAAGTAGTCTTTATGTTATATATGAACCGTCAAGACTTGGCTCTCCCTTTGACGGAGCCTGGTGGGAAAATATGGTTCCCTTTTCATTTGTGCCCATGGATCGTATACAAGCGTCAATATGGACATACTTGCAAGGTAGAGGAAATTTTATTTTATTTTATTTTATATTTCTATCTTTTTAGCTTTTCATATCGCGAAAGTCGTGATTGCCCAATCATTTCGGCTTTTTATCCGCGGTGCCCAATCATTTCGGCTATTTTTTATATTTTTACTCGCTGCTTTTTATTGCGAGCAGCCCAAATATTTCGGCTGTTTTTATATGTATATTTTTTGCTCGCTGATTTTTATTGCGAGTTGCCCAAATATTTCGGCTGTTTCATATGCATTTTTTTGCTACTCGCTGCTGTTTTTATTGCGAGTTTGGGATCTGATACCAACCTTGGTATCAAAATCGCTACGACTGGGATATTGCCAGGAGCGAATCATCATTTGCTGTGAAAGGATTTGGGGTTTGACACCTATTTAGGCATCAGCATCGCTACCACTGGAATGTCGCCAGGAGCGAATCATCAATTGCCTTTGTCGATTTGAACAAAGATGGCTTAGTAAATAAGGTTAGGATCCTGTCGATTAAGACTTTTTGACTTTATGAGCCGTAAGGGTCTCAGAAAGTTATTTCTCCCTACGAGTCGTGAGGATCTCGTAGGTGTATTTTCTCCTTAGAAATCATGGGGATTCTTAAGTGTGTGTTCTCCTTTGCAAGTCGTAAGCATCTTATAAGAGCATTTTTTCTTTATAAGTAGAGAGGACTTACAAGTGTCGTTCACTATATGGGGACATTTCGCGCCATCGGTGGAACTAGATGAGGGTTGTATTTATTTGTGCCTGTGGATTGTATATAAGGGTCAATATTGGACCACCTATAGGGCAACTTGGGGGATATGATGACTTAAGAACATGTTTTATATCCTTGTAACCTAAGACTTTCGAATTCTATAAGCCGTGAGGGTTTCATAGGGGGGTTCTCCTTATGAGTCGAGAGGATCTCGCAAGTGAAAATTTTACGAGATTGCGCCCTTCCGGATTTTCACAAGCTCACCGGTAATCCTGCCGTTTTTACTCACGGCGCCCTTTCGGGTTTTCATCCGTGTCCATTTTGCTTGCGGACGTACCATTTTTTTACGAGATTGCGTCCTTTCGGGTTTTCACAAACTCGCTGGCAGTCCTGCTATTTTTACTCATGGCGCCCTCTCGGGTTTTCATCCGTGCCCATTTTGCTTGTGTACGTACCATTTTTTTAGACGAAGTTTTAGTTTAAAGACATCTCGGTCTGATGTCGCCATATTTGAGGCGACCGATTTTCTTTACTATTCATAGTTTTTGACTCAGGAAGATAGCGAGCGGACACAAGTGTCATCATCTATCATTGACCTAAGTCATGACTCATCAAGCATAGTATTTTTTGAGGAACCAGCCGTTTATTTTCCGGAAGGGTCTTTCGCCATGTATATCCATGAGCAGGTAGGCTCCACCTAGACATTGTCTATGATGTATGGGCTTTCATAGTTTGGTTCGAATTTCCCCCGTTTTGCATGGTTGGGGATCATAGGTCTTTTAACGACTAGCACGAGTTCGCCTTGGCAGAATGTTCTCAGCTTAGTCAGTTTTCATATAACCGCGTCATCCTTGCCTTATAAGCTTTCAGGTTTTGCTGCGCTATAAGGCGAGTTTCGTCGAGAGCGTCGAGCTCCTTAAGCCGGAGATGAGCGTTTTCTTCATCCGTCAACTCGTGTCGAACCGCTACTCGAAGAGAAGGGAGTTCTATTTCTAGGGGAAGCACTGCTTCCGTGCCGAACACTAACGCGTATGGTGTCGTATTCGTGGCCATTTTGAACGTCGTTCGGTACGCCCAGAGAGCTTCATGCAGCCTTTCGTGCCAGTCTTTTTTGTTTCTGGACACCGTTTTCTTTATAATCTTTGTCAGGTTCTTGTTGAAAGCTTCAGCTAGACCGTTGGCACGAGGATTGTAGACCGAAGAGTATCTCTAATCTATTTTATGCTGCTGTGCAAAGCGATTGATTTTATGACTTCTATAAGCCGGTCCATTATCTGAGATAATTCGTTGTGGAGTGCGAATCAATAGATGACATGTGTCCTGAAGAAATGGAGGATATTCTCCGTCTTCACTTCCCTCAGTGGTACTGCTTCTGCCCACTTGGAGAAGTAGTCGGTCGTTGCCAATATGAACTGGTGTCCTTTGGATGATGCTGGTTCAATGGGGCCGATTATATCGGTTCCCCACATTTCGAACGGCCAGTGAGCTACTGTTAGGTGTAGCGGGTTTGGATGCTGGTGGATGAAGTCCTCGTGAATTTGGCATGAGTGACACTGCCTCGCATATTCAAGGCATTCCTGAATCATTGTGGGCCAATAATAACCCATTTTTTTTTATCTTCAGCTTCATTTTTGGCCCAGCTGGATGAGAACCGCATAGTCCGTCATGAGTTTCCTTGACGACTCTGTTCGCTTCTTCTGGTCCCAGGCATCTTAGCCACAGGTAGTCGAACGATCTCTTGTATAGAGTATCATTGACGAAGGCAAAAGACAGAGCTCATTTCATGAGCTGATGTCTAGATGACATATTTTTGGGCGTTCGTTGGGATTTGTAGTAGTCTATGAAGACTTCCCTCCAATCCTTGACCTTCTCTTCATCCTCTATTTGGAGGGCTGCTTGTTTGGTCATTTCTTTTCCTTCATATGGCTCTGTTAAATCCTCTGAAGATATTGCTGCTAGCGCGAGAACCCTATGGCTTTGCACGATGATCCTTACGTCATCGAGGTCTTTGTCGGCCCATTCCTTGGCTAGCTTGGCCAACGCATCCACCTTGCTATTTTCTGCAGCGGTATACTCTCCAGGATGTAGGAGGAGATTTGTGTCAGCAGTTGCTGCACTCTTTCGCCGTACGTTATCAGCTCTGGTTTGCACGTCTGATAGTCACCATTTACTTGGCTAACGATCAGCCGGGAGTCTCTATATATGAGGAGGTCTTTGATTCCCATGTCGACAGCGATATCGAGACCTTCTACCAAAGCTTCATATTCAGCTTTGTTATTAGTCCTTGGCTCCGTTAAGGAAAGGGCGTAACGCAGTATCCTTCCTTGCGGAGTCACGAAGATAAGGCCCACTCCGGCCTTGATTATGGGGGTATTTTTTCTTCGCCTCTTCAAGAAAGATGCTCCGTCGAAGTAGAGTTCCCATTGGGAATCATTTTCTTCCTTCTCTCCTTCAATTGTGTCGAACACATGTTCATCCGGCAAATCGCAATATAAGGGGGAGTTGGCTGGTATCGGGTGCTCGGTAAGGAAGTCAGCAATGGCCTGGCCTTTCACTGCTTTGAGGGGTCGATACCTTATCGAGAACTCCATTAGGAGGAGGGCCCATTTGGCGAGCCTTCCCGTTAATATGGCCTTCGAAATTAGATATTTGAGAAGATCCACCTTTGATATAAGATGGACCTCATGTGCCAAGGCATAGTGTCTGAGCATCGTTATCGAGAAGATTAGTGCCAGACAATGCTTTTCGATGGGGGAGTAGTTGTTTTCTGCCCCTAGGAGAACTCGACTCAAATAGTATAGAGCTCTTTCCTTTCCCTGGTCGTTCTCTTGTGCCCATAACGCGCCTAGAGAATCCTCAAGGGCTGTTGTGTACAGGATGAGGGGTTTTCCCTTCATCGGAGCGAAAAGTATCGGCGGATTTTATAAGTACTGTTTGATTTCATCTAGTGTGTTTTGGCACTTTTGATCCCAGATGAACGGGGTCCCCTTCTTCATTAGATGACTGTAGGGACGGCATTTTCCTGACAGGTTAGCTATGAACCGTCGGATATACGCGAGCTTTCCTTGAAGGGATCGCAATTGCTTGAGAGTCCTTGGCGTGGGCATTTCCGTAATTGCCTTGATCTTTGAGGGGTCGATTTCGATACCCCGGTGCCGTATGATGAATCCTAGGAATTTTCCTAAGGAGACTCCAAACACGCATTTTAGAGGGTTCATCTTCAGATTATACTTCCGAAAACGTTGAAACACTGTGTTTAGATGTTCCCAATGTTCCTCATATGACTTGATTTTCACCACAAGGTCGTCGATGTAGCATTCAACAATCTTATAATCGAAGATCTTCGTCATGGCCCTCTGGTAGGTAGCGCCAGCGTTCTTCAGACCGAAATGCATCACTTTATAGCAGAATATGCCTAGCGGAGTTCGGAAGGTAGTATGCTTTTGGTCTTCGAGATGCATTTTTATTTGATTGTATCCTGAAGATCTGTCCATAAAGGAGACGACCTCATGGGTAGACGTGTTATCGATCATCAGCTCGGTAACAGGTACTGGGAAATCATCCTTCGGGCAAGCTTTGTTGAGGTCCCGAAAGTCTACACAGATGCACACCGTACCATTTTTCTTCATCACCGGAACGATGTTAACGATTCAGTCAGGATATTGAACTTCTTGGATGAAGCCGAAGTCAATAAATTTCTTAACTTCGGCGTTGATACTCATCTCGAGTTTGAGCCGCATTCTTCTTGGCGCTTACTTGACTGGCTTGATGTCCGGCGATATGGTCAGTTTATGTACTGCTACTTTTTGATCTAATCCCGGCATCTTGGAATAATTCCATGCGAAGCAGTCTTTATATTGCATGAGCACGCCTTTTAACGTGGCTACCTGTTTTCTAGATAGCAGTTCACTGACGAACGTTGGCCTTGGATCATTTTCCGTTCCTAAGTCAATTTTCCTTAGGTTGTCCGCCATGGTGTATATCCCGTCTTCCAGCTCTTTTGGTGCTGGTGGAAATTCTGAGATCACCTCATCCTCGTCTTCATTTGTGAAGCACTTGAAAAGGTCATCCATAGCCTCATGCCCTTCCCCTTCTGAAGTGTTATCACATGGCAGGTATGAGTCTGCTTCCATTCTTGATGCTGGGCTGGTCTTATCCTTGTGATATAGGTTTTCTTTGGCTCATGTTTTTGCGGTGGGGTTACCCTCCAGCTGTCGGATAAAGCGAACCTGTCTTGTTGATACTGGTCTTCAACCCAGTTTTTGAAGGTGAAGCAGTCTTCAAGGGGATGGTCTATTGCTCGGTGATAGGAGCAATAATCCAGGTGATGGACCTTGTTTATTTGTTCGGGGTGCTGAGACTCTGGAAGCATCATCATTTAGTGCTTCATGACAAGGTTGAATATTTTCCTTGTCTTGTCTTGAGGGAAAGAGTATTCCCGGCCCATCTTCTTCATAAAGGACGGGTTCCAGCTGGCTTTTCCTCAAGTGTACGGCTTCTTGGATCCGTTTTGCTGTTTTCAGGCGTTGCTTGCTTTCTTCGCCTTGTTTTTGCTTTTATTTCGGGATTTTCCTTCGAGGCGAGAAAGTACATCTGGCTGAGGATGAAGGGTATTGTAGTGTTCTTTCTCCACGGACTGTTGATTGAGGCATTGCGTCCTGGCCTTTTCATAAATAGCCATTTCATGACTGTGGCCATCCCGAATATTTTAACAGGCCTCTTTTAATAGCTGGTCAACCTGTTCTCCGAACGATAGGCTCAATGTTCTTAGAGCGGGATCTCGTTCCGTTTCAATGTCACAGCTATTTGGAAGAGCGTTCTCTTCTTTACCATAGCTGTTTATAGTGCGGCAACTGTGGAAATTCTCTCGTTTCCTGAACCGAACGTATCCGAGCCCGGTTGTCTCCATCTTCCCATTAGGCATCTTTCGCCGAGTCCCGGGAATATCCCAAATATTTTTGTAGAATTGGGCTTGTCGGACAGTTTGTTCGAGTGGTACACCTTGGCATCTTAACAGCCTTTTTAATCTCTCCGAGTAGTATCTTGGGAGACGGATTGTTTGAAACCTGTCAAGCGCAAAATTGGCACCATGCCAGACTTCTTTTTCTACTTTAGTCTCCGTCGATTGGTAGAAGAGGATCGCCTTTTCACCTCTTCTCCTGGGAGGCACATAGAAAGTCTGTAGTTCTTATATGCTGTATGTATTGAGTGCATCGAATTCCTTATAATGCCGAGGCGGATCCATGGTGACTTGTAAACTCTGATCTGCTCTAGTAACGGTTTGTGCTGACGGGCGAACGGAGAACACGGCGTTGGCCTTGTCCTCAGAGTCACTGCAAAAGACTAAAATAGGAGTAGATGGTCTGGGCCTGTTGCCTTTGGGTTGCCCCAAGTAGACTACTTCTTTATCTTCCTCGGTGTCACTCCCAAAGATTGGGATGGTGGCGACAGACTTCCGTTTATCCTCCGGCTTATGACATCTCTCCGTATCTTCAAAGTCCGTTATGAAGTACTTTGCGTCTTCATATTTCCGGACTTCGTTTACCGAGAATGGGTTTAGCTCCCTGTCACGACCCGAAATAGCACGTGACTGGCCCTTGAATCATATGAAGTCTATAGGACCTCATCTAATTCAAGTAAGCCAAAATCCCAGAAATCTAAAACCATTTTAAATAATAAATGAAGGAAAACTAGTTATAAGGAAGTGAAGAAAACATGTTTTAAAAACAAGGTTTTTAAATAAGTAAGCCGAATATGCATTTTTAAATCCTCAAGTCTTTTCTGAAAATTTCGGTAGAGTTTCCTTTGTAAATACTGGCCCCAAATGGGGTACAACATGAATAATATATACATCAATGAAAAAGGCATCCTCAAGCGGGAGCTAGCTCTTCGTCAATCGATGGTCACAACCACGCAAGCAATATAATATACAACGCCGAAGGGCGAGGATCAAAACTCAAAGGAAACTCAAAATCATCAAGAAAACCATAATACTACAACGCGCGACTCTAAGGTCGAAAGAACAATACACTGGTTTCTAAGTCTGAAATAAATATACAAATCTGGTTGATGGAATTACTAGATACAACTGATTAAAATAAATACAAGGGTGGTCATGATGCGAGTGAACCCACCTACCAAAGCAATAACCCAGAAAGGAAGCAGTGTGCCAGAAAGCCGCAATGAAACCTGTACGGCAAAACCTGCAAGAACTGTGGCACAACGGGGGTGAGTTGCTAACTCGTGAGTAGAAAACATCACAGAGCAGAAATCGTATGTATGACTCAATCCTAGGTCAAACGATCAGTAATATATATCCTCAGTATGAATAAGTCTGAAGCATGATAAGGTGGCAAGGGTAAACATCTATACATAAGTGTAGTACCAAGTGCTCGTGCCAGTGCTTCAGGTAGCAACATATCATAAATATGAGGTATGATCAATGTAATCATCATGAAATCAGAGTCAACTATATCATGAAGTCTAAGTATGTGGATATCATCCAACTATGTAATCAATGCCTGTATGCGTGTGGATCTCGTCCACGGGTCAACCAATGACACAAAAACATCATGCATGTAAATATCATAAAGCATATGCATGGAAGTATGAGGATATAAATTAACGTGTGTCCCTCGCGACACATCAAAATCATGGAACCTGAGTGTCCAGCATCGACACCCGAAAACATTATGAAACCTGTGCCCAGCATCGGCACGTAAATCCTCATATATATATAGGGCTCCGTCAGTCCGGATCGGCCCACGGGCTCCGTCAGTCCGGATTGGCCCGTATCATCTCTCAACTCCGGTCGTTATCCTCCGGATATCCTCCGAGCTCAAATACAATCACCGGTAGGTAGTAGTCCCTCTGCCAGGCTCACCGTCTGTATACACAGCATCCCTTTCTTGCCTCGGGGTACTATACCGGGCCCTACCATGTACCCGTACACGGCTCACGACTCCTCCTCCCATAGGTATATACATATCAGAACCGATAAAACTCATGGTGGACGCAATGAAATATCATATCAAGAGAAACCGGGTTTTTAAACAATGCATGCTTTCTTTTGAAATGACCACGGTTCTCAAATCCAGAAATCTCATGAAAACGGCATATCTCAATGCGTAAAATCATAAAGCATGATGTATGCGACATATGATAGAAATGTAAGCATATCCGTATATCATGCAACATAAAACAGTAATATGCACACATCGAGGGAAAAACCGCTCTTTTAAAATGAATCCAGTTTTGAAATATATCTTGCGGTTCCCAAATCTCTAAAATAAAACCAGAATCATCTATGTATGTGCAATTACGCATGTATACAAGTATGGGTGTACAATATATATGTGCGCCAATATGGATGTACAAGTAGTTATATCCTGATGCAACAATCCTACTGTGTAGTGACATGGCAATTATCGATGATGAAGTGTATGAGCCGGCAAGTAGGTGTACGTGGAACATACGCATCATCGATAATGGTGCTGGTGTCCTGACAACATGGATTTAATATAACAATAAACACATTACACATGCAATGCGATACGAATAGCAAGAATATGTGGAAATCGAACAATGAACGCAATAGTGAAGAATCTACATCAATCAGTATATGTCATACAGTTTTGCCATTTGAAATAACACGAATCATGGTGTTTAGAAAAAAAGGGCTATGGTGTTTTTAAGAAAAGATGCGTCTTTTGAAAATATCCGTAGAATCCCTTGGCCTGTCTTTAAAATACCCACGATTCGTTAGTTTTGAAATAGGTATGACTCGGGTCTAGTCTAACATCTACTAAGTAAACTATAGCTCTAACTAACAAGCAAATCGAAAGGGTAAGGAAACCACCTAAATCTGAGTCGACATATATATACATATAATAGTCGGTGATCCCGCCTTAATAGTATCACACACGATACACTATACAATATGATATTCTCGAGTCAAGAGTGCGGATCTATCATCAATATATAGCTCGTACGTAAATCTGTTGTATGGCATCCCAAATCTGGATACGGGTCGAATCTCACATTTATCTCATTAATTATCTGGTATCCTTATCATCATATCTCAGGAACTGGGGTATTGATCTAAGTCTAGTACAAGCTGATACCATCTCTCTCTCTCTCTCTATATATATATATGTGTGTGTGTGTGCGTGTATGAAAACACACGCCTAAAGGCCCGCTATAACTCATGTCGTATCTCATAATACGAACTACATCATATCACCGATCTCATGGCACCATGCCCAATCTCATCGACTCATCTCCAAATATCATCCACTATCCCCATCATCCAAGTGTAGGTATACGTGTATATATCTACATAGTCCCCTACCTATGTGTGTGTGTGTGTGTACGTATCCCCATATACGCACAAGTATAACAAAGTAAGCATGTGTGTGCGTGTGGGTGTAAACCTATTCTAGGGTCCGCGACTAAGAAGTTATACTAGTTCACTTCTAACAACCCTAATCTAACCATGAACACAAAATCATATCTTGATAGTCATCCACGTAACATAGAACACATATATAACTATATATATATAAGCTATTCTACGAACTGCGGGGGTGCTATATGCCATCCACCCGACTTCCCCCGTAGATATAATCTACTCACTTTGCTCTTTGCTTTCCGTTGCCGACGTCGCCACGCGCTTGCTTGTCGTCTCGAAGTCTTCGTGGGGTACCTACACATCATAACGTATCGTGTCGCATTAAAACCCAATTCAAAACCAAAACGACACGCTAAAGGCCTATAGGTTAGAACCTATAGACTACGCTTTCAAAACCTCTAAATAACACTCGATTCGACGTACAAACGTCAAGTGATCGAATACGACACAAATCACAAAAATCTATAATTCAAAATACGCAAAACGAAACCCCGAATCAAAACAGCAACTCTTGAAAATGGTCCCAGATTTTACCCTAGGTCAAATCAGTCAATTTTGCATATGCCAAGGGTCTAGTTTACAGGAGATGGAGCTACAGACCGAACACGAACCCATTTGGACCAGGTCTGGCCACAATTTGCGGCCAGGAAGATTAAATTTGTGGCCGTAGTGTGGAGTCAGGGGCTGGGGTCTTGGGTGGTGCTTCCTAGGTTCCTGCACACTCCTCTGTACTTGCTAAATAAATTTCAGAGGCTCCGGGTGATAGCAGATTTCATTTTACACTCACAGAATTTACAAAATACGATGTCGGGGATTTCTAAGTTCGCTAATTGGGGTTCTAGTCTCTGGTTTAGGTCTCCAATCAATCACCACAGGGGTTTTATAGCCTCTGGTAACCTTAATTTCACCTTTGGGTTCAACTAAAACCCCAATCCTTAACTTAAAGTTTTCAAAGTTCCCAAAACCACACAATATCGGTTCTAATTTAACATGGATGCTAAAGGAATGGAAATTCTACACTAATGATGAAATAATTACCTCATGTTGCACTCATGAATCCCCTAGGGCATCAAAATCGAATTTTTCTTGGTCCATAGTGTAGCTTGTGAGCTTGTGCAAAAAATTTGTGAAGAGGAGATGGGGTTTTAATGGGTTTTATTGCATGATTGTGAGGAGGTAGAGAGGAAAGGGGAGAGAGAGAGCAGCAGCAGCAGCAAGAGAGTGAAGGAGAGGAGAGAATGTGATGAAGATGGTGAGATGAGAGAATGGCCAAGTCAAAGTTAACCCCTCACCTTTCTCTCTTTCACCCATACTTATTTGTTTATTCCTTTCCCTTTTCTTTTCTTTTCTTTTCCTTTTCTTTTCTTCTCTTTAATTTTATAACCATGCATGATAAAAAGAAGAAAGCATGAAAGAGAAATGTAACAAGTGCTTAAAAAAAGACATGTGCATGTTTGCACAAAACAAGCTTAATGCGCGATTAGCGATATTTAATCGCGATTAGCACTAAATAGTGTAAAATTAATTATAAAAACTTATAATTTGCATAATTCATATAAAACACCCTCTTTTTAGTAATTTCCATAATTTTCCAATTTCCCCCCCTAATTTATTGGTATTTAATTATACCGCCTTATTAAAATATTCAATATTTTATTATTTAATTATAAAAATTCCCAAAAATAATATTTTATTTTTTTGAAATGTTACACTCCCCCGTGACGGTGTATTCCAAATCTTCTTTGAAATACTTCATACACTGATATTGTGTAGAAGAGATGTTGTACTCATGCAGCCATGACCTGCCGAGCAAAGCGTTATAGCAAGTCTTGGCGTCAATGATGTGAAATTTGATGTCAGTGACGAGCAATCCGAAGCGTAACGTCAGTATCACGGACCCCGGCGTCCGTGACGACTGTGAGTCGAACCTGGAGATGGTAATTTTGTCTCGGGCTAAGTGCTTAATGTTCATGCAGACCACCTTCAGCACTTTCATGTTAAGAAGGTTGACGGAGGATCCGTTGTCGACAAGGATTTTGCCTATCTTGATGTCGTGGCAATACCCGGTAACGTATAGAGGACGGTTGTGCTTGCACGTTCCGAGGAGGAGATCCTCATCGCTGAATGTGATGTCAGCTGTGTGAATTTCTGCTAGCTCGTCCTTCATCTTTTCTTCAGCTAAGAAAGCTTGGAATTGATCAGGTTTTTGCAATGCCTTGATCAGAGAATCTCGTGCCTCTTTGGACAGGAGGAGAGCATCCAGTATGCTCAATTGTCAGGGCATTTTCCTCAGATGTGCTAAGACATTGTAATCCACCTTATTTTTCTTAGGCGGGTCCTTAGCTGCGAGCTCTTTGACAACTCGATCATCGAGGGCAATTTCCTCAAGGATTTTCTCTTTCCTTTTGTCTCTTTTGCTTGAATCTTTGTTTGTAAGTCCGGGGTTCTTTTTAGGCAGCGTGCGGCTATGCAGCTGAATATTCTCACAGTTCTTCTCCTCCTCTTCTTTTTCGGAGGTGGAATACTTGAAGAGAGGGCTGAGGGTTGTTTCTTACTCAGAATCGCTCCCGAAGGTAAGAACTTGGAGTTTTGCCTTTTCCGAACTGGTATCAACCATATGACAGTTGCCAGTCATTTTCTCACGTGCATTCGTCGCACTTTTTCGCCGTCGACGAGCTTCATGCTTCATCCTCTTGAAGTGTTGTTGATGGGCTACGTATCCTTGCCACCACTTCTTGAAGGCACCGCATTCTTCGGTGGGATGAGTAACCCTCCGATGATATTGGCAGTAGTTCGGATATAAGTCCTCTCCGTTGAGGCTTATGACCCCGGGCGTGTTTTCTTTAAGAGGTAGCAACTTCATTCCTACTGACAAGGCTTTGGTGAATCACTTCTCTGTCTTGATTCTGCTTTTGTTTGCCGCAGGCGTGCTTTGGTCTGGTCGGAGTACTTTATGACTCCTCCTTACCGCAGCTTGTTGATCCTGACGCCGACGCTTAGTCTTTTCGTATATGGCTATTTTGCGTTCTCGGTCAGCTTTACTTTTTCGAAAGGCTTCATTTAACAGCCTATCGATTGGGTCTTCTGACAGTTCCGGGGATTTTGGCGCCGATCCTGCCCCCAGTTTCTCTGCATTGTTTTCTGACGCTGAGCGGGCTTCTTCGTCATTTAAGGATGAATGGGAAACCATATGGCAACTTGCTACATAGTCTTCGGTTTCTGATGAGTCATTTTCCTCATCGTTGTCACTCTCTTTGTTCTCAAGAATATGCTTGAGGAACTCTTCGAGGGTGATCGGTGTCCGTGCCTTCTGGTTGTACTCATCCAGCGCATCAATGTACTTTTGTAGATATGTGCGTTTGTCGTCATACTCGGCAGGTTGCACAAGCTTCTTAGTCTTATTCTTTTTCTTCGAAGACTTTGAAGTCTCGACTTGGGGATTTTGCCCTTTGTCGACAGTTTTCGGTATGGAACGCGGTTTTAGCATCCTTTTGATGATTTCCGGTTCAAGTGGGATTCTCTATCTGACTGCCGGACATGCCTGGAGATCTTTCAGCATTCTTTTGGTTTTAGCTGAAAGAACGACTTCCCATGGAGCTTCTTCTACGAGCAAGCATGATGCCCCCGGCGTATCCACCTTTTTGGAAGCGTGCTTCTGTGGCGGGTTTACCCTCCAATTCTCAGAAAGCGCGAACTTCCCCTATTGATACTGATCCTCGACCCAGTTCTTGAAGATGTAGCAATCCTCAATTAGGTGGCTCACCATTCTGTGATAGGAGCAATAGTTGAGGTTGTTGACATCGCCGGGTTGCGGTGGACGTCGTAGGTCTGGCAATGTGATGAGTTTGTTGTGCACTGCCTGCTCGAACAGTCTCCTCGTCTTGTCACGGGGAAACGAGTAAGCGCGTCTTAGCCTTTCTTGCAGGGATAGGCGCGGACACATGTTGTTTTGGCGAGTAACCGGTTTCGGGTCGCTGTTGAGTATTGGCAACGAAGGCCGCTTTCCCTTTACCCTTGGCATTTCGAGGGTCCATTTTTGAGGAGGCAGGCCTGTGGCCCATATGGTCTATTTGGGCCAATTTATCGATCAGAGCCTGGAAGATGGTCGGCTTGAAGAACGTCATGAACTGGGACACAGTCGTTTGAGGATTAAGGGTCCTGATGAACATGCCCACGGCGGAAGATTCTTCGATGCGCTGTTCGCATTTTGACCATAGGTTCCGCCACCGGATCGTGTATTGGACCCAGATTTCTCCTGACTTCACTCTGTCATTGATTAATATCATGATCGGGGCGTGCTCACTTGCGCTGGCGAACCGCTGTGTGAACAGCAGTTCTATCTCTGTGAACGTTTTGACGGAGTTATTTGGGAGCTCCGAGTACTATTTAAATGCCGTCTCTGACAGGCTGCCAACGAACTGGCGAAGCAACAATTTGTCGTCGCCTCCAGTATTGCCGCATAAAGCTCTGAACTGCGCTACATGCTGGTGTGGATTGCCTATCCTCTTGTACATATGGAACTTGGGGATCGTATATCCCGGCGGGTACTTGATTTGATCATACCAACCTGGATACGGTCGCTCAGTTCTGACGATTTGGCCAGCCACTTCACTAGGTTGATGTGCTCATATTTGTTGAGCAATATAATTATCAAGAACAGCCTTGGAGATTGTTTCCTCCTTGGCCACTGATAGCACCGGAAGGGGGTTTGATGTTTCCCCTCTGTTGTCCTCAACGATTATCAGTGGATCTTCGGCTGAAGGTTCTGGCTGGATCATCATTCCAACCATATCCTGGAACAGAAGCGCCATCTGCTTTATGTTAGCAGCTTGTTCCATGGCCTCCTTATCCTTCCTTTCAAGCACCTTTCACAGGAACTCTGTATTGGTCTCCTGTTCTTAGCGCTTTTCAGATGCCGATTCTGGGCTTTCTTTCTGCCCGGTAAGTGCTGACATTTTGATCAGCATTTCCTGGAGCTTTTGTTGTTACTCCTGAGTTTTTGTCAACGACCGAGTTTGCAGCCGATGACCCACGGAAGCACGGCTTTCCTCTTTCCCGGAAGCCATGTAGACCGTATGCACGATCATGCCTCCAGTCTTAGGGCGTTTGGGTCCATCGCCTTTAGAATTTGCCGCTGGCGGTGGGATTTTCACCGGCCTCATCCTTTTGTGGGAGGTCGAAGTTGAAGGAGCCATTGTAACAGGCACCCGTGTGGAAGAAGTCCCTCGCTGTATGGTGGAGGGATGGTCTTCCTCTTGCCAAGCCTTCGATTTCTTCAGTCGGCGGGAGTAGTTTTCGTCGATCACAGAGTCCTAGACTTTCCGCCAGACTCTATGAATTTGTGACGAGAGCCGTTGATGGGGCCGCTCCTGCTTTTCCTGTACAGGGACCTCAACAGGAGGAGGTGATTTCTTCAGTACCGTTGTGGGGGAGTTTTTGCACACCCTCTTCAGCAAGTTCAAAGCTGTTCCCGGTTGGAACAGCAACATCGACTTCCACCATTGGAACTGTTGGGGTAAGTCCAGAGGGGGAGTTGCCCCCAGCTTTTCTTACTCGGCGCCAGTGGCGATGTCGAGCATGCTTTGCTGAAGGGACCGCCTCGGTTTTAGAAGCGGTTGTAGTTTGCCCCAGGTTTTGTTAAAGAGCTCCAGCTGTTGCCAGCCTTGTTTCTCCCAATCAGAGCAAAGCTCTGTTTTGAAATTCAAAATTCAAATTTTGAAGAAACGCTTCAGATCCAGCGCTAGGCGCGCTGCGCTCCATGTGTCAAACACAGTGCGCTAGCGCAGGCTGCGCCGCGCTCTGCGCTGCACGCCACGTGCCAAACGTAGGTGCGCTAGCGCTTGAATTAAAAATTCCCCACCTTTAGATCAAAAGATCTAATAATGATAAATCATTAATTATTCAGAATTAAAATTCTGCATGGAAAGATTTCTCAATCTTATTAAAACAAGAAGATTATCTTCTGCAAAACAGAAGCCCTTGGATCAAATATCCAACGGTGGGGAAACATCCCCAAATCAATCAGAGAAAGATCTCTTTAACTGATTTAACAAATCAGCTTGCCCTATATAAAGGCCCCAAGACTTCAAGTCTGATATAGAAAAAAAACCCTACAAACTTTGAGAAAACTCAAAGAAAGAAAAGCAAGCTTTTAGCAAAAGAAGATCATTTCTTCAAGGTAAAGAACATAAACAATGAACACAGAGATGAAATCATCTCATGGAAAGAAGAACTATCTTCTAAAAAAGATCATAGATATAAAAAAAAGACCAAGGTCTTTCATAAAAGAGATCAATAGATCTCATCAAATAATAAAGAAGAACATATTCTTCATATAGATCATTGATCTACAAAGGCAAGCCCTTTCAAAAAGAAGAACTGTTGTTCTTGAGGCAAGGCCTCCTTTAAAAAGAACATAAACTTGTTCTCTGATCATAAATTTAATGAACTGCGCTTTGCGCTATTGAAAAGTGCCTTGCACTTATAAACTGTGCTTTTACGCTCCTTGGACTGGCGTTCAGCGCCAAAACGCACCACGTGTCAACCATAGACACAATTTGCGCTTTGTGCTTCTGAAACAGCGCATTGCGCTCATGGGCTGGCGCTCAGTGCCAAGCGCGCCACGTGTCATGCACTGGTGCACCACTGAACTAGCGCAACGCGCTCACAAACTGAAAGCGCAATGCGCTCATAAACTGGCGCTTAGCGCTAAGCGCGACACGTGTCCTTTTCGTGTGCGCTACTTGGCAGAAGCGCAATGCGCTCTTTAATTGGCGCAAAGCGCCTAGCGCGCCACGTGACGCGCTGTCAGAACACACATTGTTCTGATGAATGCTATGCATTCAATACAAGACAAAAAATGTCAGAATCTAATGCTCAGCATTATTAAAAGAGCTAAGCCCAAATAAATGTTTAACAGCTCAGAACAATAAAATGTTAAACATTTTTAATCTTATTGGACTTAGCCCAATTCTGGCCATAAGTCCTCAACTTATATCAATTGAGCACATCTGCTCACGAATATTCAACAGGTCTTAGTCCTAAACTAGACTACAGATCTTTCAACCAACTCACACCGGTTCAAGGGTACATCTCTTTACTCCTCTGATATCGTAATCCTTCAACGTCTTCAGAGAGGTGACGGGTCCCGACAACCACACATTTCACGGACTGTGGGGTCCTTAAACTCATGGACTACGATGTCCTTAAATTTCATAGACTACGATGTCTTTAAACTATAGACTGTGGGGTCCTTAAACTCATGGACTACGATGTCCTTAACCTGGACTGTGGGGTCCTTAAACCCATGGACTACGATGTCCTTAACCTGGACCGAGATGTCCTTAAACTAACATTGGACCGAGATGTCCTTAAACTAACACTGGACCGAGATGTCCTTAAACTAACATTAGACCGTAATGTCCTTAAACTAATCGACCGCAATGTCCCTAAACTAAACAATAGAGTCCAAATGCTCTTTTGTTGGATCTAAACGATCCCGTTAAGTTGATCTTAGTCTAAAATTAGACTAACGTATCCTTAACAAACGTTTAAGTTGATCTTAGTCTCAAATAAGGCTAACGTATTCTTAAACCCAACCCCCAAACCTAAATCTAAGAAGATACGGATTTGGACTAATCCACGCCCTACGGGCGACAACATAAATTAGTCTTCGTATACAATCCACGGGCAACCAAAAACAAAACAAACACCCATGACACGAAGTGACCATCTGGAGAAGGAGAAACTTGTTACCGCGACGCGGTAGCGTAATTAACTGCAGGGGCTTGCGCCTGCAGGGAAGAGCGTCCCCACAATCAAAAACCCCTCAAATGAGGGGGAATCTGACAAAGTCTGCTACATCGGCCACATCCGTTTAAACCTTCGATACACGGTGCCATAAATCAACTTGGCATCTTCGGAGAGGTGGAAGGATAGCACCTATTAGCATCTGCCCCGAAATTCAGGCCAGACGTCGCGTCTCCGATTTTCGGAGGGGAACAGATTCTGGCACGCCCGGTGGGACCTTTTCCTCTTTCCACTCCACACTTCGTGTGTCGTGTTCGTGAACGAATCGCGGTTTACTATGGTTGCCTATGGATTCGAGGTACTAAGATTTGGTGTCTTGCTCCGTGCAGAAAACAGAAGATCAATGGCTTCAAACTGCACTAACTGCAATTGCAACTCACGCTCCGTCCCGTCCGGAGGAGTGACTTACGGGCCCCAAGCGGCCTCCATCTTCGCTATGCTGGTGGAACAGGTGACTCAGGCCACCACTAGGCTATTCTTCGGGACTATGCTCCCACCGATGATCTTCAATGCCCTAATGTCATCGCAAGAAGCTCCAAAGAAGTCGGTCTTTGATCGGCTTACAACTACCGCGGTCCCTCTCAACGGGTTGCCCAAGTCTAATACCTCAGTTTTCAGCAAACCGGGCCAAAGCTCAAGCGGGCCCATGAAGAAGCCCGCGATACCTGAAGCGGCCATCCCGAAGCGGATAGCCATTCCTGCTCCTAAAGTCATCAAGGCAGCTTCCCCTGCTAAAGGGTCGGTCTTCACAAGACTGTCCGTTTCAGCTCCTATTCCATGCGAAGTCACGAAGGCTGCTTCCCCTGTTCGAAAGTCGGCCTTCGCAAGAATGATTATCCCCTCTCAACGGACGTCAGTCTTTGACCGGCTAGCGCCAATAACAGCCTCTCCTCAAAACAGGGGGCATGACAAAGCTATCCCTATAGCCGAACCAACACCATCTGCACGACATGCTCGCCGTCGTCATTGGCGCCGAGTACGGAAGGCTGGGGCAGCTCTCCGTCTGGATTTACTCCACCATCCCCAACTGTGGAAGTCAATGCTGCTGTTCCAACCGGGAACAACTTTGAATTGATGAACAAGGTGCACAGGAACTCTCCTACCGCTGTACTGAAAAGATCTCCTCCACCCGTGGAGAATGCCACAGAAAAGAAGCCGGAGCAGCCCCATCAGTGGCTTTCTTCCAACATTTACAGAGTTTGGAGATAGGTCCAGGAATCAGTGATTGACCAGGACTACTCTCGTCGGCCAAAGAAGCTCAAAGCTCAGCAAGAAAAGAGCCATCTCATGGTACCACAGAAGACGTCATCCGTCTGGGTGCCCACCGCAACGGTTCCCTCAACGTCAACTGCTCAAAAGAGAAGGAGGCCAGAGAAAGCCCCTGTGACTGCGGCAGACCACAAAAACACCGTGCCCAAACGCCCCAAGTCTGGGGGCATAATGGTGCATACTGTTTATATGGCTTCCGGAAAAGAGGAAAACCGCGCTTTAATGGGTCACCGACCGCTCACCCGATCCGTGACAAAAGACCAGGAGCAGCAACAGAAGCTCCAGGAAATGTTAACGCAAATAGCTGCACTCACCGGGCCAAAAGAAAGCCCTGAGGCGTCATCGGAGCAGCGTCATGAACAAGAAACCGATGCTGACTTCCTCCGCAGAGTCCTCGAAAAGAAGGATAGAGAAGCAGCAGAACAAGCTGCCAACATAAAACGAATGGCGCTTCTCTTCTAAGATATGGTCGGGATGATGTTACAGCCAGAACCTCCAGCCGAAGATCCTCCGATCATTATTGAAGATGATAAAGGAGAAGCGTCCAATCCTCTGCCGGCTCTGTCAGCAGCCAAGGAGGAAACCATTTCCAAGCCCGCTCTGGATGATTACATTGCTCAGCAAATACGAGCTCACCGAGCGAACGAAACGGCCGGCCAAGTTGTTAAAACTGGGCGACCATATCCGGGCTGGTATGACCAAATAAGTTACCCGCCGGGATATACGATCCCCAAATTCCATGTGTACAAGGGGACAGGCAATCCCCATCAACATGTCGCTCAGTTCAGGGCTCTTTGCGACAATACTGGAGGTGATGATAAACTTCTACTTCGCCAGTTCGTCGGTAGTTTAGCAGACACAGCTTTTGAATGGTACTCGGAGCTTCCCGACGACTCCGTCAAAACGTTTACAGAAATGGAGTCGCTATTCACTCAATGGTTCGCAAGCGCCAGCAAACGCACCCCGATCACGGCATTGATCAATGCCAGAGTAAAGCCGGGAGAGACGTGGGTGCAATATGCAATCCGGTGGCGGAACCTATGGTCGAAATGCGAACAGCGCATTGAAGAAGCTCCTGCCGTGGGCATGTTCATATGGACCCTTGACCCTCGGTCGACTATCTCCCAATTCATGATGTTTTTCAAGCCGACCACGTTCCAAGCCTTGATTGACAAGTTGGCCTAAATGGACCAGATGGGCCATAGACCATCTCCTTCAAAGACGGATCCTCGGAATGAAAAGGGGAAAGGAAAAGCGACTTTCGTCGCCAATACTCAACAACAGCCGAGCAACTTAAAGCCGTTTGCTCGCCAAAACAATATGCGTCCACGCCCATCCCTCGAGGAAAGAATGGGACGTCCTTACTCGTTTCCCCAGGATAAAACGAGGAGACTGTTCGAGCTGGCAGTGCGCAACAGACTCATCAATCTGCCAGATCCAAAACGTCCGTTGCAGCCAAACGATGTCAACAATCCTAATTACCGCCTTTACCATCAAGCAGTAAGCCATCCGATCGAAGATTGCTTCATCTTCAAAGGCTGGATTGAGGACCAATACCAACAAGGCAAGTTCGCATTATCCGAAAACTGGAAGGTGAGCCCGCCACAACCTCACGCCCCTAAAAAAGTGGACGTGCCGGGGGCATCATGCTCATTCATAAGGGAAGCCCCATGGGAAGTTGTTCTTTCGGCGAAGACGAAAAGAATGCTGAAGAATCTCCAAACGTGCCCGGCAATCAGGTGGAAAAATCCATTGGAACCCGAGATCGTCGAGGGAATGCTGGAACCGTGCCCAACTACAAAAATTGGTGGTGATAGTCAAAGCGCTTATACCCAACCGTCAAAGTCTTCGAAGAAGAAGAAGAAGGCTCAAAACCCCGTGAAGATTGATAACAAGCGCACAGACCTGCAAAAACAGATTAACGCTCTGGAAGAATATAACCAGAAGGCACGGACCCCGGTCACACTCCAAGAATTTCTTAACAATATCCTTGAGAACGGAGATGACGACAATAACGACAGGGATGACTCCTTAAAAGAATCTGAGGACTATGTGGCAAGTTGCCACATGATCTCTCATTCGGCATTAACTAATGAAGAAACGCACTCGGCGATAGAAGACAGCACAAAAGAGCTGGGGGCAGGATCGAAACCGAAACCCTTGGAAGCGTCTGACGAAATGATCGACTTGCTACTGAACGAAGCCCGTCAGAAAAGCAAAGTCAATCAAGAGCGTGAATTGGCTATATTCGAAAAAGCCAAATACCGACGATTGAATGAAAAGGCCGAGGCACCCCAACCGGATCGAAGTATCTCTATCATCAGCAAAAGCAAGCTTAAAGTAAGGAAACGATTCGCTAGGGCCCTGGCAATAGGAATGAAGTTACCCTCTTTCAAATGAAATTCCCCTGGCAATATATGTCTGGATGAAGCGGACATACATCCAAACTTCTGCCTATACCATCAGAGGATTACACACCCTACCGAGGAGTGCATAGCCTTTAAAAACTGGTGGCAAGGATATGTCGACCATCGACGACACGTTCAATGAGTGAAGCGCAAGCCTCATCGGGAATAGAAAAGCACGACAGATGAGCGCGAAAGAGCTGCTAGCAACTGTCACATAGCCGACACCAAGGGATCGCAAGTTATCACTTTTGGAAGCGACTCTGACGAAGAAATCGCCCTTAGCCCTCTCTTCAAGGAATCCACCTCCGGCACAAAACATGCGAAGATTTGCGGCAAAATCTAGCTGCGTAATCGTACGTTGACTCATGACTGAAACGTCATTAAACTACTACCAACCCGCGACATCCTCAGGCTGACGTGGTAAAAAAAACGGTATGTCCATAAGCAAAATAGGCACGGATGAAAACCTGAAAGGGCGCCGTGAGTAAAAACAGCAGGGCTGCCGGCGAGTTTTGTGAAAACCCAAAAGGGCGCAATCTCGTTAAAAGACACTTGCAAGGTCCTCTTGACTTTGTAAGGAGAAATCACCCGCGTGAGATCCTTACGACTCACAAGGGAGCAACACTTAGGGATCCCCACGATTCCTAAGGAGAAATTACACTTACGAAATCCTCACGACTTGTTAGGAGAACCCTCTTATGAGACCCTCACGGCTCATAAGATTTGAAAGTCTTAAGCGACAGGGATCTGAACCTGTTCTTAAGCGGCCACCACAACCTTCAACACTGCCCTACAAGCGGCTCAATATTGATCCTTGTATACAATCCACAGGCGTAAATAAACATTTCCCTAACAAAGTCCTATCCGTGACTAGGGATATGTCTACACGGTAAACAACCCTTATAAGTCCTCTCGACTTATAAGGAAAAAGCACTCTTGTAAGATCCTTACGAATTATAAGAGACCATACACTTAGGAATCCTTACGATCCCTAAGGAGAATACGCACCTACGAGATCCTCACGACTCGCAGGGAGAAATACCTTTATGAGACCCTTACGGCTTATGAAGTCAAAAGCCTTAGTCGACAGGATCTTAACCCTGTTTGCTAAGCCACCTTTGTTCGACATCGACAGAGGCAAATGATGATTCTCTCCTGGCAATATTCCAGTTGTAGCGGTGCTGATGCCGAAATCGGTGTCTAATTCCAAGCTTGCAACAAAAAGCCAGCGAGCCACACATGCATACCAAATAGCCGAAATGATGGGGCAACTTGCAACAAAATCAGCAAGTAAAAATGTATGCATGCAAAATAGCCGAAATGATTGGGCAGCTCGCAATAAAAAGCAGCGAGTAAAAATAAAATAAATAGCCGAAATGATTGGGCAGCTCACAATAAAAAGCAGCGAGTAAAAATAAAATAAATAGCCGAAATGATTGGGCGCCGCGAAAAATAGCCGAAATGATTGGGCAATCGCGACCTTCGCGATATAAAAGCTGAAATGATAGAGCATCGCGGAAAGAAATAAAGAAAAATGAAATTTATGCCCTACAGGTGATATCACATCAATCCCTGTATACAATCCAGGGGTGCAAACAAAGAAGGAATCACACCTTCCCTCCCCAGGCTTCATCAGAAAACGAAGCCAAATCTCGACGGTTCAGGGATAGCCTAGAGATCATCAACAGCGTTCCTTCCCATTCCAGCAGGATTCAGACGCTATAATCAACCCTGGAGCTACGACAAAGCCCCTACTCCAAATCTCGATGGTTCCCAGACAACCTAGAGACCACCTCGACATTCGTCTCGTTACAGCAGACGCAACGTCAACGAAAGACCTCATGGTCGAAACAAGGCGGAGTGATGGCAAAATCCCAACTCCACCTCAGCATTCGTCTCATTACACCAGTCGCGATGTCAACAACGGCGTTCCTTCGCAGTCCAACAGGATGCAGATGCAACGTCAACGAAAGACCTCACGGTCGGAACAAAGCGAAGTGATGGAAAAATCTCAGCACCATTTCAACGTTCGTCTCGATACAGCAGACGAGATGTCACTACAGCGTCCTTCCTCCAACAGGATTCGGACACGCCAAAGCAAATAAAGCGAAGGCCAAATTCCTAGCTTCAGGGTCTTGACGGCAACTCATATAAAACCTGAAAGACTATCGGAGATCATCCCACACCAGCGCGGAGTGGTCACCACATCGACGTTCGTCTCGATACAGCAGACGAGATGTCACTACAGCGTCCCTCCTCCAACAGAATTCGGACATGCCAAAGCAAACGAAGCGAAGGCCAAATTCCTAGCTTCAGGGTCTTGACGGCAACTCATATAAAACCTGAAAGACTATCGGAGATCATACCACACCAGCGCGGAGTGGTCACCACCTCGACGTTCGTCTCGATACAGCAGACGAGATGTCACTACAGCGCCCTTCCTCCAACAGAATTCGGACACGCCAAAGCAAACGAAGCGAAGGCCAAATTCCTAGCTTCATGGTCTTGACGGCAACTCATATAAAACCTGAAAGACTATCAGAGATCATCCCACACCAGCGCGGAGTGGTCACCACCTCGACATTCGTCTCGATACAGCAGACGAGATGTCACTACAGCGTTCTTCATCCAGCAGGATTTAGACGCAACAATCAAACAACGGAGCCACGGCAAAATCCCTAGTTCCAAACCTCGACGGTTCACCAGCAACCTGGAAACAACCGTGACATTCATCTCGATACAGCAGACGCAATACCAGCAAACGAAGCAAAGGCCAAATTCCTAGCTTCAGGGTCTTGACGGCAACTCATATAAAACCTGAAAGACTATCGAAGATCATCCCACACCAGTGCGGAGTGGTTATGACTCATCGGGGCTCTCCAAAATGAGCCTAACCTCAAGTAAAAAGCGGCATGGCAAAATTCCTAACGCTTGCTCTTCTGACGGTCAAACTACCTAGGAGGATTGCTTGAAGACGTCTTGTCCAGCCTCCGAAGGGATCAGAGACACGACAGTCGTAAGGCTACTCGAACAGCAAGATTGCCTATCGAGGAATACATCAGCCAACACGACGGTACGACGGACAAAACCCTAGTACCACAGACCCTAACGGACCTCTGTCGTAAAGAGCAGAGGCTAACTGTGACGTTAGGACATTCTTGCGAGAACTGCTTGATTCGTCTCGACTATTGAGGAAATTAGTGTCTTTGCGAGAACTTCTCGATTCGTCTCGACTCGTGGGGAAAGTCTTAGGCAACAGGGATAAGGACCAGTTTCCTAAGCACTGGGGCCCTGCAAGTCGGTCCAAAATGGACTCTTGCATACTATTCACGGGCCACACTCTCCGAAGTCAAATCTCGACAGGGAGGGAAATAACCACTTACGGGTCCTCTCAACTTGTAAAAGGAAAAATTCTCTTGTGAGATCCTTACGACTCTCAAGAGAAAACGTGCTTAGGAATCCTCACGATTCCTAAGGAGAAAATACGCCTATGAGATCCTCTTGACTCGTAGAGAGAAAAGTCTTTATGGAACCCTCACGGCTCATGAAATTGAAAAGTCTTAGATAGCAGACCTGAACCTTCTTCCTAAGCCATCACTACCCCTCAAAGAAGCCAAGACAAGATGCTCACTCTATCATCTGCCGGTTATGTTTGCTAAGGTGATATGCTGATAACAAAAGAAAGAAGAAAGCAGAGAGATGACAGAAGACATTGCGAAAAGAAATGTATCTTTTATTCATGAATTCAATTGGGTACAAAATACATCATATGAAAGAATAAAAGAATGAATACATTTTATTCAAAATTACAAATGGTAAAAAAAATTATTGAGAGGGAAGCGCTTTCAATAATTCGATCAGCCGCTCGCGCACTTCCCTCATCCCCTCTTCTTGATCAGCTGCCGCGGCCAACTCTGCTTCGACCTGGGCTCGCTGCTGCAAGTAAGATGAAAGTTGTTCCTGGACGGCCCGCTGAGCTGTTTCACGATTTTGTGCATCCCTCTCGACGACGTTGAGCTTCTGCCTCAGTGTTAACCCATCAGAAATGCATCGCAGAAGGCCTTCGAAGATAACTTTCAACTGGGATCAAGCTGAGCATGCAGTCGAGCAGATTCGCTTGAAGTTTCTTTACATTCCTTCTGCTTTAAAGCCACTTCTTATTCAAGATGGCGGAAGTAAGAAGTACTCTGCTCGATCCACGCAGCCCGTTGAGTGCTCACAGCCAGAATCTCAGGAGCAGGACGCCTAAGCTCAAGCTCGTGCAGGCAATCCTCAATTTCCCTGCAGCGATTAACCCAAGACTCAACGACGCCCTCACCATGAAAGTTCACGAGCGTTGCCAGCATAGGGTTAACCTCCGCGACAAAATCCGCAGCAGATGTGGGAGTCTCCACGTCGAGCTCCTCAATATAATCGTTCAGCATGCGCAGACTATTCGCGGCGCCTTTCGTGGATGGATGTCTGGAAAAGGGCCCTGCCGGCATCATAATGTGAGACTCGAACGGGGCTGGAGTCGATGTGATTGCTGCAAAATAAATCATAGTCAGATGTCGGCTCAGGAAATAAAGAAAATACACGAAAAATAGGGTCTACTATACCGGTTGCAACAGGGGGCAGAGCTGGGAGTACTGGTGGCGCAACGATAGCCTCATCTCCGCCTTCGATTTGTAAGGATACAAACAATACAAAGAGGGATTAGCAATAATGTGACTGCCCATTAAAGAAAGGACGTCGTTTAGAAAAGATACTCACCGACACCACCAGGCGAACTAATCTCTGACAGGAAGGAGAAGTGTGGGTGCAGCACCTGATACAGGTGGTCAAAAAGGACTCCTGCAAGGACGCAGTAATGCAACGTCAGTACATAAGTCATACAGCCTAGAAGTAGGACTGATAGGTCATAAATCCGTACCTTCCAACATCTGAGACGGTATGAGAGAAGGTAGAGGAGTGGTAACCGTCAAGGTGGTAATTGATGGCGCTGCCTCGGGTAGCGCAACCTCAACACTCGCCGCACCTGCATTAGAAACAAGATAAATACTGTCAGGAAAGATTGAAAAAGATTGCAGAATAAAGAGAAAAGCAACGTCCCAAGATCTACCTGGTGAGTCGCCAGTCGAAACCGCGACGAGGGCGTCACTTGATACAGCGACGGCTTCTTCCTCTTCCATGGGGATGGTCTCACCTCCCGTCGCCTCATCCCGTGACTCTACAAGAGCCTTCGTAACGCTTGCGACGCCAGAAGATGGCAAAGAGCCGCAGGCGGAAAGAGCGATGATCGGGGCGGTGCCCGACTCTTGAGAGGGAGCGGCCACCTCGGGCTCAGCAATTGTAGCCATCTCACCCCCGCCACCTCGAGCTCGACAATGGTGGCCGTCTCACCCATCGCTACCTCGGGCTCGGCAATGGCAGCTATCTCAGGCACAGCAATCATGACTGTTTCACCAGCCGCTGCCTCGAGCTCGGCAATTGCAGCCACCTCGCCTACCGCCGCCTCGGGTTCGGCAATCACGGCTACCTCCTGTACCACTGCCCCAGGCTCAGCGGTCGCCGCCACTTCTTCGGTAAGACTTGGCCCTGCAAGATAAGATATGTGAGAACTGGTAATTAAAACTTTGACAACGGAACCTTATGTCACATTACCCTGAGTTGATCTTCCGTTTGCTTCCCGAGCCACACGTGCTGCCCGTCTGTAGGCAATGGACAAGGCAGTCGGAGATTCCTCTGAGAGAGTAGGGGAAGGGATAACGGTGCTCGAACCCGCACCCGTGGCTAAGGCAACACTACGCTCCCTTGCTGCACGCATTCTGCGCTTCCTTTCCGTCCGGGCTGTGAGAGCCGATCTTCTCAAGACTTCTGTCAATGGGACGTCATCATCCACGCCAAGAGCTACCTCTGGAGCTGTTACGGCGTCCATCATCGGTTGCTTGAGTAAAGCCTCTTTTGGCAATCCTGAGGAGGCCGGGACTTCGGTGACTGGCCCGGGAAGAATCTCCGCATCACCTTGCGGGATTGGCATTGTGGTCCCTGCAATAAGATAGAGAAAGGGTTAGTTTGTCCATAAGAAAGGAGGATGAGGATGCAATGAGCCGAGACATACCGATGCCCAACAAAGCACGATTCCTCTCCTCCTCCTCGAAGGTCTTGAGGGAAGCCGCCAGAGCCTCTTCAGTGGTAAAGCCTGTTACAAAAAGAAAAATGTCAGTCAAGACATGATAATAAAAATAAAGATATAATGCAATAACGAGGTGCGAATGATGTTTACTTGATTGCACGAGGGTGGGCATCTCCGCTTGGTGGCTTGCGGATCGCATAGAAGCTGCAATAGCGGCCTCGAGATCAGTATCTTCCGGCGCTATGAAGAGACCTTCATTGGTCCCATATTCGCTCAGGCCCTCGTTATAAGGAGCCTGAGGCTCCAGGCTGAGTACAACATCTAGGGAGAGGACCGACTTCTTCTTCCTCTTCTGCGCATGAGCTCCAGTCGCAGCAAGCACGAGCTTTCGCTTAGTGGGCACCTTGGGGCGACGAGTCCCAATATCTGAGCCCACACCAGATTCGGGGGAAGCTACATTTACCGTCTGCGCGGGAGCACGGAGCATCGATGGTACATCCACCGTCTCCACAGGAGCACGGGGCAACCCGCGTGTAGGGCTTAGCATACGGGGAGGCTCAACTGCAGCGACCTCTCTTAGCAGAGGGGGGACAGTGGTTCGTCACTTCAAAGGGACGTTGCGATCGCCGGCAGGGGGCACACTCTTGCGATCGAGCAGCAGCAGCCTCTCTTTCCTGATAATAGCACCCATTGCGTGTTGATACCAGGCCATGTGTACGTTGAGGACCCTCGGGACACAACTCGGCTCACTGATAAAGAAGTGAGAGCCCGTATTCAAGCGCATGAAGTGATGCAGCGCACCCCGCATTCCCTCTCTGGTGGCAGCGGGTTCTACCAAGAAAGCCTCCAGCGGGACCCCCTGATTATAACTCAGCTGCTGGGCAAAATGATGGGGGTTGTATCTCATGAATAGCGCTTCGTCATTTTGCCTGAATACAAGAAAGCTCGGCCTAATGGAGTATAAATAGAGAATCTCCCGGGCTTTCAACATGGAGGCCCCGTCCTTAAAAACGTCGCGCAATGCCAGCACCGTCTTGGAAGTTTCCCGGCCGATCGTCAGGACTTTGTCCGTGAAAGACATATCATCTCCGACTGTGTGCGGACAAAGGAGCAAGCCCCTAGCTTCCCGCTATGACGGACTCATGATGGAGGCGTCAACCAGCCGCATAATTCGTGGGAACTTGCATTTCTCGTAAAACGAAGGTCTCTTGTGAATGCCGAAGACCCCGAGCACGTGCATCTCCATCCATGAAGTGAAGTAATGCATCGGGAAGTTGGCAGGATGCACCCCCGGTTCAGTGGTATCCGCCGCTACGCTAAGACCATGGTATAAATGGGCTAACCCGGCGATCCCGATGGCCACTTATATTTCGGCAACCATGCGATGCGCGGGGTAGAAGACGGAAGGCCTCATGTAACGAGGATGCATAGGGAGCGCAAACCAGCTCAACCATAGCCTAAGAAACCCAAGAAAGAAAGCCTCCTCGTCAATGTCCGGAGCGGCGATTTCTGACAGAGAAATGATCGCAGCATCAGGAAGAAAAAAGCCCTTCTGATCAGTTTCCAGTACCGGCTGACGGTCCAAGCCAAAGCTGAAGGGATCATCGAGCTTAGCAAACTTTTCGCCTCGTTGCGACAAAATCTCCGGGAGAAGAAACCGGGCAATGAAGTCCGCAAAACTGACCCCCCGACCTCCGGATTCCAGGAAGAGGCTCTCGTATATGTTCAGCACCTTTATCAGACTAGGGAACTGGTGCTGAATGACATTCTCTGGCGTGAGGCCCATCACCACCAGCTTGGTGGCAAAAACGTATTCATCCAGAGGAAGCAGCTCCTCATAGTGCTCCCCCCTAACTGGTAGACCGGAAACCTCAGCAAATTCTTCTAAGAAGATGGAGACCTCTCTGTCCAGTAGAAGGAAGGTATGGGTCGGGATGTTCCACTGCTCCAAGAACGCCTTAATCCACCATGTGGGAGGTGCAGAATATTGGAACAACGAAGCGTAGACCGCAGGGTATAGGCTGAGCTTTAGCAGCTGCGATTTCTTCGCCGACAAGATGTACCTGGCCCACTGCAAATACCCGGCCGGATGACGGGGAGTTAGCCCGATGTTGTAAGGTTGTCCCCAAGGGCGCGACTCGCCCTGGCATATGCGCCGCCCCAGGATATCCAAAGCCGTCGGCGGCTGCATGGGTACGGCAGCAATCGAAGGTTGAAGAAGACCCTCCGAAGTCCAATTGACAACCTCCACGGCATAGTTCACCGGGGGTGCATCTGCATCCGGAATCGCCGAGATAGGCTCCGACGGCGTCGTACAAGAGAATCTTTGACGACCTCTGATAATCTGGTCGTACCATCTACCCCACAAGTGAAGATTTTTGTGTTCCGGGTCACGGTCTTTGATGAGCGCGAGAACCTCCCGTTCCACAGGTGCCTCAGGGAATCCTCCCTCTGAACGGACGAATGGAAACGTAGCATCAAAAGACATGTCGCCTGCAAGGAGGGACAGAAGTCAACTGTCAATGCTTTAATTTAATCTTAAAAATTCTGACACTCGGTGCTTTAAAATTTGTACCACACTGCAATGCAGTGGAAAGGGGACCAAAGGGGGACCCACAAAATCTAGATGACAATGCATCAATTAATAAAACAGCTTCATCATTGGATGAGACTGTTAATTAATGAGGAAATTTGCAAGAAAATTCTCATTGAATGAGAGATCCCCAGGGAAAAGGAGAAAATCTCCCTTTGAGAGCAAAGCTCTATGACAGAGTGATACTTGTCAAACTCTGATCATGAAGGAATAAAATTCCTTAAAGTGCCTGGCTCTGTAATGATGATGGAAAAACCCATCAGAAAAGAAAATTAAAATCAATAAATTTTTATGAATTAAAAATTCTGGGATCTTCAAGATCCATGAAAAAACTCTTAAGAGTTCTTCATCAAAGATTAAGAAATCTACAGAGCAGAGCTCTGATTCATGGGCTAAGAAACCCAAGAAAAGATTTCTTTAGATCTATGGGTTCATGAGAGCAAAGCTCTGCTAATGAAACCCTAAATGGGTTTTCTTTAGATCAAAGATCTATGAAGAGCAAGTCTCTGTTAATGGGTAAAACCCTGATTTATTAAAAACTTTTTAAACTTTACCTAAGTTTTGATAGAGTTCTAACTCTTGAAAGTTCTTAAACTGAAGAGCAATGCTCTGAACAAAATTTCTCAAAGAAAGAAGATGATAATCATCTAAGAGACCAAACGTCCTATTTATAGGTATTGAACCGCCTCTTCAACTTCTGAGTTGATCTAAGGGCTCAGATGCCGCCGCCGCTGCACTCATGTGAGCGCCACGTGAGTGCAACATGGGGGGATTTGTTCCCCCAATCAGAGCAATGCTCTGTTTTGAAATTCAAAATTCAAATTTTAAAGCAACGCTTCAGATCCAGCGCTAGGTGCGCTGCGCGCCACGTGTCAAACACGGTACGCTAGTGCAGGCTGCGCCGCGCTCTGCGCTGCACGCCACGTGTCAAACGTAGGTGCGCTAGCGCTGGAATTAAAAATTCCTCACCGTTAGATCAAAAGATCTAATAATGATAAATCATTAATTAATCAGAATTAAAATTCTGCATGGAAAGATTTCTCAATCTTATTAAAACAAGAAAATTATTTTCTGCAAAACAGAAGCCCCTGGATCAAAGATCCAACGGTGAGGAAACATCCCCAAATCAATCAGAGAAAGATCTCTTTAACTGATTTAACAAATCAGCTTGCCCTATATAAAGGCCCCAAGACTTCATGTCTGATATAGAAAAACCCACCTACAAACTTTAAGAAAACTCAAAGAAAGAAAAGCAAGCTTTTAGCAAAAGAAAATCATTTCTTCAAGGTAAAGAACATGAACAATGAACACAGAGATGAAATCATCTCACGAAAAGAAGAACTATCTTCTAAAAAAGATCATAGATCTAAAAAAAAGACCAAGGTCTTTCATAAAAGAGATCAATAGATCTCATCAAATAATAAAGAAGAATATATTCTTCATATAGATCATTGATCTATAAAGGCAAGCCCTTTCAAAAAGAAGAACTGTTGTTCTTGAGGCAATGCCTCCTTTAAAAAGAACATAAACTTGTTCTCTGATCATAAATTTGATGAACTGCGCTTTGCGCTACTGAAAAGTGCCTTGCACTCATGAACTGCGCTTTTGCGCTCCTTGGACTGGCGCTCAGCGCCAAAACGCACCACGTGTCAACCATAGACACAATTTGCATTTTGCGCTTCTGAAACAGCGCACTGCGCTTATGGGCTGGCGCTCAGCGCTCAGCGCGCCACGTGTCATGCACTGGTGCGGCACTGAACTAGCACAACGCTCTCACAAACTGAAAGCGCAATGCGCTCATAAACTGGCGCTTAGCGCTAAGCGCGACACGTGTCCTTTTCGTGTGCGCTACTTGGCAGAAGTGCAATGCGCTCTTTAATTGGCGCAAAGCGCCTAGCGCGCCATGTAGCGCGCTGTCAGAACACACATTGTTCTGATGAATGCTATGCATTCAATACAAGACAAAAAATGTCAGAATCTAATGCTCAGCATTATTAAAAGAGCTAAGCCTAAACAAATGTTTAACAGCTCAGAACAATAAAATGTTAAACATTTTTAATCTTATTGGACTTAGCCCAATTCTGGCCATAAGTCCTCAACTTATATCAATTGACCACATCTGCTCATGAATATTCAACAGGTCTTAGTCCCAATTGGACTACAGATCTTTCAACCAACTCACACCGGTTCAAGGGTACATCTCTTTACTCCTCTGATGTCTGTCGTTGTAATCCTTCAACGTCTTCAGAGAGGTGACGGGTCCCGACAACCATACATTTCACGGACTGTGGGGTCCTTAAACTCATGGACTACGATGTCCTTAAACTTCATGGACTACGATGTATTTAAACTACGGACTGTGGGGTCCTTAAACTCATGGACTACGATGTCCTTAACCTGGACTGTGGGGTCCTTAAACCCATGGACTACGATGTCCTTAACCTGGACCGAGATGTCCTTAAACTAACATTAGACCGAGATGTCCTTAAACTAACACTGGACCGAGATGTCCTTAAACTAACATTGGACCGTAATGTCCTTAAACTAATCGACCGCAATGTCCCTAAACTAAACAATAGAGTCCAAATGCTCTTTTGTTGGATCTAAACGATCTCGTTAAGTTGATCTTAGTCTAAAATTAGACTAACGTATCCTTAACAAACGTTTAAGTTGATCTTAGTCTCAAATGAGGCTAACGTATCTTTAAACCCAACCCCCAAACCCAAATCTAAGAAGATACGGATTTGGACTAATCCATGCCCTACGGGCGACAACATAAATTAGTCTCTGTATACAATCCACGGGCAACCAAAAACAAAACAAACACCCATGACACGAAGTGACCGTCTGGAGAAGGAGAAAATTATTACCGCGATGCGGGAGCGTAATTAACTGCAGGGGCTTGCGCCTGCAGGGAAGAGCGTCCCCATAATCAAAAACCCCTCAAATGAGGGGGAATCTGATGAAGTCTACTATATCGGCCGCATCCGTTTAAACCTTCGATACACGGTGCCATAAATCAACTTGGCATCTTCGGAGAGGTGGACGGATAGCACCTATTAGCATCTGCCCCGAAATTCAGGCCAGACGTTTATCGCTTCTCCGATTTTCGGAGGGGAACAAGCCTGTTAAAGACCGACGTCCTTGGCAAGATTTGATTGGAGATGGTCAGCCTTTCAAAGACCGATTGCCTGACAGGTGAAGACTTTTGACGGCTTCATTTGCAGCAGGAATTGGTAGGGCTATCCTTTTTGGGCAGCCCTTTTAGGTATGACGAGCCTCTTTGCGAGCCCGTTTTGGTTCTGGCTCAGCCTGTTGAAAACTGAGACGTCTGAGCTTCGGCTCAGCCTGTTGAAGACTGAGGTATCAGATTTGGACGGCCCGTTGAGAGGGGCCGTTGTGGTTGCAAGTCGATCGAAGACCGACTTCCTAGGAGCTTCGTCTTGCGGCACTGGGGCGCTGAAATTCATTGGTGGGATCATGGTCCCAAAGAACAATCATGTAGTGGCTTGAGTTACTTGCCCTACCAGCATTGAAAAGATGGAGGCCGCATTGGGCCCATAAATCACTGCTCTAGTTGGGGCGGAGCGAGAGTTACTGTTGCAAGTTGTGCAGTTGGAAGCCATTGATTTTTTTCTTCTTCTACACAGGAACAAGACACCAAATCTTAGTACCTCGAATCCAAGGGCAACCATAGCGAACCGCGATTTTGTTCGCAAAACGCGACACACGAAATGTGGAGTGGAAAAATGGAATAGGTCCCACCGGGCGTGCCAGAATCTGTTCACCGCCGAAAGACCGGACCGAGACGTTGGAACGTCTGGCCTGAATTTGGAGGCAGATGCTATTTGGACTTATCCATCCACCTCTCCGAAGATACCAAGTTGATTTATGGCACCGTATATCGGAGGTTTGGATGGACGTGACCGTTGTAGCAGACCTTATCAGATTCCCCCTCGTTTGCAAGGGGTTTTTGATTGTGGGGACGCTCTTCCCTGCAGGCGCAAGCCCGTGCAGTTAATTACATTACCGCATCGCGATAACCACTTTCTCCTGCTCTGGAGGTTCACTTCGTGTCGTGTGTATGTTTGTTTTTATTTTGGGTTGCACGTGGATTGTATATGGAGACTAATTATGGCGTTGCCCGTAGAGCGTGGATTAGTCTAAATCCGTATATTTTTAGATTTGGGTTTGGGTTGATTTAAGGACCGTTAATCTGGTTTGAGATTAAGATCAACTTAAACATATGAGCATTTGGGCTCGATTATTTTAGTTTAAGGACATCACGATCCATTATCGCCATGTTTGAGGCGAAGTTTTAGTTTAAGGACGTTTCGGTCCATTATCGCCATTTTGGAGGCAAATATTAGTTTAAGGACATTTCGGTCCATTATCGCCATTTTGGAGGCGGATATTAGTTTAAGGACGTTTCGGTCCAACATTCAACTTGCACGCACGTGTATTTGTTACGTGACGAAGTGAACAATGTTGATATGGAATGTGCCCAATTTGGGGCACGGTCCAATTTGAGGTGTGCACGTCAATTTGGAAGTGCATCAATATGGGATGAAAGGAGTTGTTGGTCGTCGGGACCCGCCACCTCTCTGAAGACGTTGAAGAATTATAACGACATATATCAGAGGAGTGAAGAGATGTACCCTTGAACCAAATCCTGTGTTTGAGGGAGAGGGGTTTTAGCGGCCTTAAGAATTTTTGTTAAGGATACGTTAGTCCAATTTGAAACTAAGATCCACTTAACAACATTTCAAGATCTTCCTTATTTAAGACCCAGCAACAGAGCATTTGGACTCAGTTGCAAGACTTTAGCAACTTAGTCAATTTGGGCTTTAGTTTGCTTAGTCTCCCCTCTTTTTTTTTTGAAAAAAAGTGCTAAGCACTTGTTTGGGCTCTGTTTAATCTGTCCTTTTTATGCAAAAAGTGTCGAGCACTTATATGAATTCTGACGCCCACATATGATCCTGTGGAGCTTTCAGTCATGGGGATTTCCCAACAAGTGTTGAACACTTTACTCCTTTTGTCTTTATATGGAGTGCTAGGCACTCTTTATGGCGTCCATATGGGGAACACGTGAGGCGCTGGGCGCTGCCCAATGAGTGTTGAACGCTCATCCGTTTTGGGCTGTTTATGGAGTGCTAAGCATTCTTTTCTTCTCTTTTGCGGCGCACATGTGGGGAGCACGTGCGGCGCTGGGCGCTACCTAGTGAATGCTAAGCACTCTTCCATTCTGTGGCGCCCACGTGAGGAACACGTGCGGCGTTGGGCGCTGCCTAGTGAGTGCTAAGCACTCTTCCCTTCTGTGGCACCCACGTGAGGAACACGTGCGGCGCTAGGCATTGGGCGCTGCTGATAGCATTTTTGCCCATTAATGATCGATAGGATCTTTGTTTTGCTGATCTAGGATCAAGCTTTCATTTTTAAGAACCAAGTTCTTTTACGAGAACTAGGTTTCTCTTATATGCTTTGTTTTGAGGAATTCAATTCCTAGTTCCTTTCTGAATCTTTGGTTCTCAAGAACAAGTTCCTCCCAATGAGATTTAAATTCTCAACTTGTGGGAGACTTGTCTTGTGGATCTCAGATCCAGAGAAAGAACTAAGTTCTTCGAGAAGGGTTAGACCCTTAGATATGTAAATGAGATATTTTTATCTCTGTTTTTTTCTTTACCTAGAGTTTTTAAGGAGGGAGATCTTCTTCCTTGAGAATTTAATTCTCTATTCCTTTTTGAAGCTTTCTGTTTTTGTTTTTAGAAGCCTATGGGGGGTTCCTCTCTCTCAGACTTGAAGTCTTCGGTCCTTTATATAGTGGAGGCAAGTTTGTTAATTAGCTTTAAAGAAATCTCTCATTAAGAGATCCCAATCAATTTGGGGAATTTTACCCACCATTGGATTTTTGATCCAAGGGTTTCTGTTTTACAGAACATATTTTTTTGTTTCTAACAAGATTGGGGAAATATTTTCCATATGCAGAGTTTTATTCTGTGAAATGGTGATTTTTAATCACCATTGGATTTTTAATCCAAGATTTCTCTGCTTTACAGAGGGCAATATTTCTTTTTTAGATAGATTGAGGAAATATATCTCAAAAATAGAATTTTATTCTGGTGATTTTTAATCACCATTGGACTTTCAATCCAAGAGTTCTCTCCTTTACAGAGGGCGATCTTTCTTGTTTAGAAAGATTGAGAGAATATATCCCAAAAATATAATTTTATTCTATGATCCAATTTGGAGAACGTTTTCTTCCGACAGAATTTAATTCTGCCTTTTTGATGATTTATCATCTCCGTTGGATCTTTGATCCAACGGCTCTGTTTAACAAAGAGTAGAATTTAATTCTACCCGGGTGCCGGCGCTCACGTATTATGCACGTGAGGCTCCACTTGAGAGTTTTGACTTTTATAAATTCATTTTGTCCTTTGCACACTGGCGCCCGCGTAAGGAGCACGTGCGGCGCTATATGAGAGTTTTAACTCTTATTTAATCTAATAGATTCTTTTATGCTTTGCACAATGGCGCCCGCTGAGGCGCTGCCTCATTAATTTTGAACAGAGTTTTGCTCTTTTATTCGGGGGAACACTGACGATTCATTGAAGGCTTCTCAAAGATTGCAGCACCCCTGACCAAGCTCACATGAAAAGATGAAGCATTTGTGTGGTCAGAAGCATGTGTGAAAGCTTTTGTAGGACTCAAGTCGAGATTAACCTTGTTTACCGCCAAAAACAGAAACGATCTGGGATGGATTATCTTGCCTAAATTTGGGGGCAGATGTTATTTGGATTTATCCGTCCACCTCTCCAAAGATACCAAGTTAATTTATGGCACCGTATATCGGAGGTTTGGACGGATGCGACCGTTGTAGCAGACTTTATCAGATCCCCCCTCATTTTATGAGGTTTTTTTTTATTGTGGGGACGCTCTTCCCTGTAGGCGCAAGCCCATGCAGTTAATTACGTTACCGCATGGTGATAACCACTTTCTCCTGCTCCGGTAGTTCACTTTATGTCGTGTGTGTTTTTGTTTGTTTTGGTTGCCCGAGGATTGTATACGGAGACTAGTTTATGTCGTCGCCCGTAGGGCACGGATCAGTCCAAATCTATATATTTTAGATTTGGGTTTGGTTTATTTAAGGATCGTTAATCTGGTTTGAGATTAAGATCGACTTAAACATATGAGCATTTGGGGCTCAGTTATTTTAGTTTAAGGACATCACGGTCCATTACTGTCGTGTTTGGGGCAGATATTAGTTTAAGGATATTTCGGTCTAACATTCCCGTTTTGGGGACGGATATTAGTTTAAGGACATTTCGGTCCATTATCGCCGTTTTTTTTAGGCGACTGTTAGTTTAGGGATATTTCGGTCCTTTATTCATCTTGCGTACACGTGTATTTATTACGTGACGAAATGAACAATGGTGATATGGAATGTGCCCAATTTGGGGCACGATCTGATTTGAGGCATGCACGTCAATTTGGAAGCACATCGATGTATGACGAGAGGAGTTGTTGTTGTCGGGACCTACCACCTCTCTGAAGACATTGAGGAATTACAACAACATATATCAGAGGTGTGTAAAGATGTACCCTCGAAACAAATCTCGTATTTGAGGGAAAAGGGGTTGTGGTGGACCTAAGAATCGTTAGTCATATTTGAGACTAAAGTTACCTTAGGAGATATGAGATGAATATCATTTTGGATATCATCAATGAGAGATCATTAATCATGTTTGAGACTAAGATCAGCTCAATAATATTTTTAAGGATCATTTTTTACTTAAGATCCATCAAAATAGCATTTGGGCTCAGCTGCAAGAAACTTCAGATGCTTAACCAATTTGGGCTTAGTCTGCCTACTCTTATTCAAAAAGTACTAAGCACTCATTTGGGCTCTGTCTGTTCAGCCTTTTTCTTTTTATGAAAAAGTGCTAAGCATTTATTTGACGCTCTGACACTCACATGGGTGTCATGTGAAGCATTTTATTATGGGCGCCGCCCAATGAGCGCTGAGCACTTTGCTATTTTTGTTGTTTATGGAGTGCTGGGCACTTTTCTCTTTTCTTTTTTGATGGTGCCCATGTAAGGAGCACGTGAGCGCTGGGGCGCTGCCCAATCAGTGCTAGGCACTTAGCCATTTGGTTGTATGTGAAGTGCTAAGCACTTATTATGTGACGCCCGCATGAGGAGCATGTGAGGCGCTGTTAAAGAGGGGCGCCCACGTGGGAAGCACGTGAGGCTGTTTTCTTTTATTTGGAGATTTAATCTTTGTTGATGTTTTTTAGAGAACTTAAATATCTGTTAATGGTATTTTGACCATTAACGATCACCAAGATCACTATTTTGAAGATCTGGGACCATGTTCTTTTAAGAACTAAGTTCTTGATTCGAAAGAACTGAGTTCCTGGAGTATTATGGACTCCATATTCTTTCTCTTTTAAATTTGTTCTTCCCTGAACTTTTGATTCTCAAGAACAAGATCTTCCCGATGAGAATTAAATTCTCAACTTGTGGGAGACTTATCTTGTGGATCTCAGATCTAGAGAAAGAACTAAGTTCTTTTAGAAGGGCTCAACCCTTAGATATGTTATGTAAAGGAGATGTTTTGATATCGATATTTTCTGTACCTAGGGTTTCGAAAATGGAGCTCTTCTTCTTTGAGAATGGAATTATCTTTCCTTTCTGTTTTCCTCTCTCTGTCTCTGTGTGTTGTTCTGGCTCTCTCTATCCTCGTCTTCCTCGCTCTGTGTTGTTCTGACTCTCTCTGTCCTCGTATTCCTTTCTCTGTGAGACTTACAGTCTCGGGGCCTTTATATAGTGGAGGCAAATTGTTGATTAATTATGAGAAAATTTCTCATTGAGAGATTCCAATTGATTTAATTGGTCTCAAAATTGATTCGGGGAATTTTACCCACCTTTGGATCTTTTGATCCAAGGACTTCTGTTTTTTCAAAATATGATTTAGGGTTTTTAACGAGATTGGGGAAATATTTTTCCTATACAGAATTTATTCTGTAAAACGGTGATTTTTAATCACCATTGGATTTTTAATCCAACGGTTCTCTGTTTTACAGAGATCAATCTTTCTTATTTAGAAAGATTGAGGGAATATATTTCATAATAGAATTTTATTCTACAATTGGATCTTTGATCCAACCGAGAGTACCTTTTTTATTTCAGAAAGATTTGGGAAATGTTTTCTCCCAACAGAATTTAATTCTGTATTTTGATGATTTATCGTCTCCGTTGGATCTTTGATCCAACGGCTCTATTTAACAGAGAGTATTGTAGAATTTAATTCTACCTGGGCGCCAACGCTCACGTGTTATGCACATGGGCGCCGGCGCTCACGTGTTATGCACGAGGACGCTACTTAAGAATTTAATTCTTAAGATGGGTATTTTTGTGCTTTGCACACTGGCGCCCGCGTGAGAAGCATGTGCGGCGCCATCTAAGAGTTTAACTCTTATTTAATAGATTCTTTTGTGCTTTACACATTGGTGTCTGCGTAAGGAGCACGTGCGGTGCCATCTAAGAGTTGAACTCTTCTGTGCTTTGCACATAGGCGCCCGCATGAGGAGCACATGAAGCGCCACCATAGGATTTAATCTTATAAAATTGGCTCTGGCGCTGGCGCCCTTGTGGAGAGCACGTGAGGCGCTGCCTCATTAAATTCAACAGAGCTTTGCTCTTTTATTAGGTTAAATATATTGGGGAAACAAATCTCTGCTCCTATTCTTGTAATACCGGATCAATCTGTAGGATTCGTTGTGTATTGTGATGCGTCTGGTAAAGGATTAGGATGTGTTCTACACCAGCATGGAAAAGTTGTGGCTTTTGCATCAAGACAACTAAAGGTTCATGAGCGCAACTATCCAACACATGACCTGGAGTTGGGAGCCGTCATCTTCGCACTTAAGATTTGGCGTCACTACCTCTTGGGAGAACGAGTGGATATATGCACTGACTATAAGAGTCTGAAGTATGTATTACTCAGAAGGAACTAAACATGCAGCAGAGAAGATGGCTAGAACTCATGGCGGATTTCGACATCAACCTACATTATCATCCTGGGAAGGTGAATGTAGTTCTTGATGCACTTAGTCGCCAGCCATTAGCAATGAATCTCACCGCTCAGTGGAAGCTACACCAAGAATTGCACAGATTGGCGATCGAAGTAATTATGCCACGTAACGCTTCAGATTTGATGAACTTACAAGTCCAGTCCACTCTTGTAAATCAGATCAAGAAAACTCAAGCAAATGATGCCAAGCTACAAAAGATCCGAGAACAAGTAGAAAGTGGACTTCGAATCGACTTCATGATTCACGAAGATGGATTCTTGCGATATGGAAGTTGATTATGTGTACCAAACGGCCATGTTCGAGAAGAGTTGATGAAAGAAGCTCACAGCTCCCCTTATTCTGTACACCCCAGTAGTACAAAGATGTACAAGGATCTACGGCAGCACTACTGGTGGTACGGAATGAAGCGTGAAGTAGCTAGAAACGTAGCCAAGTGTTTGGCGAGTCAGCAAGTGAAGGCTGAACATCACAGAACTGCTGGTCTATTTCAGCCGTTACCAATCCTAGAATGGAAATGGCAGCATATTACCATGGAATTTATGACTGCCCTCCCTCACAGCGTGAAGGGTAACGACGCAGTATGGGTTATTGTGGATCGACTCACCAAGTCGGCTCACTTTATTCCATTTTGAATTAGCCAATCAACCGAGACGTTAGCAAAGAAGTACATGGAGGTAAGCATAAATCTAAGGTAAAATTTAAACCTTCAAGATGTACTATATTTGATTCCCATGAACTCATGCAGGAGATCATGAGATTACATGGACTACATGTTTGCTTCGTCTCCGATCGTGATACAAGATTCCGATCCCAATTTTGGCAGAGTCTGCAAGCTAACCTGGGAACGAGTCTAAATTTTAGCACGGCTTATCATCCACAAACGGACGGACGGTCCGAGCGAACAATTCAGATTCTGGAGGACATGTTAAGAGCTTGTATGTCAGACTTCGGAGGTTCATGAGAAGATCACCTACACCTTGTGGAGTTTTTATACAACAACAGCTACCAGGCAAGCATTGGAATGACACCATTCGCAGTACTCTATGGACGGAAGTGTTGTTCACCGCTAAGTTAGGACGACATCGGAGATCATGAACTCCTTGGACCAGAGATGATCATGGCAACTGTGGATGTAGTTTCCACGATCAGGGAAAGAATGCGCATAGCCTAAGACAGACAGAAGTATTGGACAGATGCAAAGCACCGACATCTGGAGTTCCAACCTAGAGACCATGTTTTTATAAAGATCTCTCCAAACTGAGGAGTGATCCGCTTTCGCAAGAGGGGTAAGCTAAGTTCGAGATACATAGGACCGTTCGACATACTCGAACGACTTGAAGAAGTGGCATACCGTTTAGCATTACCACCCTCATTGGAAGGAGTGCACAACGTGTTCCACGTATCCCAGCTACGACGATATGCGAGCGACCCCAGCCACATACTTGATCACTCAGAGCTCACAGTACAAACTGACTTAACATGCGAGCAACAACCCGTTGAGATCCTGGACCGAAAGGTAAAGACATTACGGAACAAGGAAGTAAACTTGGTCCGAGCGATGTGGAGAAAGGATTCGCCAGGAGAATCAACATGGGAACGAGAAGAAAACATGCATGCACGATACCCTTATCTATTTGAAAATTAGTCCCTATTTAAATGTAAATTTCGAGTATGAAATTTTTATAAAGAAGGTAGAATGTAACGACTCTAAAATCTTTGTACGTAAATTTTATGTTAATATACAAGAAATGAGTTTTGCAGCCTGAGTTTGAGTTATAAGTTACTTTTGCTAAATAATAGCAAGAAACAACTTGTAGCTCACTGGTAAAGCCTTTGCACTGCTGTGACGTAGCCCATGTGTTCGATTCCCATCAGACACATTAATTTTTTCTGAATTTTTTTAACTTTTTGGAAGCCCAAAAGATTTCACGTGCAATACACGGGAAAATGAAAAGTTCAGAAAAATCAAACATGTGGAAAATGGTTTAAACTAAGGATTGATCAAGTGGTACGAATCTCGAAGAAAATGCCTCGAGATCGACCGACCAAAAAGGGAAATAAAGTCGGCGCCGACGGTCATGATGGGGCTAATGAAGCCCGTGCTTTGCACACACACCTCTTCAGCTACCCCTAACCTCTCTGCACTGTTTGATTTCCCTGCAATCAAACAGAGGTATGATACAATAATGGCCTCTAGGGCATATATCACTAACAATTTAAACAGAGGATTGATCAAGTGGCACGAATCCCGAGGCAAATGCCTTGAGATTGACCAGCCAAAAAGGGAAATAAAGCCAGCGCCGACGGTCATGATGGTGCCAATGAAGCCTGTGCTTTGCACACACACCTTTTCAGCTACCCCTAACTCCTCTGCACTGTTTGATTTCCCTGCAATCAAATAGAGATCATTCATTTCACAATTAAACATAATTTTAATGCTTTTAATCCACACTTTTAATTCCTAAACCCTAATTCTCCACTATAAATACCACCCCTATCTTGGCTCAGCACCATTCTGAAAATTTTAGCCAAAACTCTCTAAAAAGTTCATAGTGCAAGTGAAGTAAAGTGGAGTTAGCAAGCAAGTTAGTTCCGGCGAAGATCGAAACAAATTCCGGAGCTCCCGCGACGCCGCGACGATACCCTTTCCTTCCTAACCCTTTCTTTAAGCTTTCTAAACCGTAAGTCCCTCCTAAACACCCTTTCTCTTCATTGAAATTTCTTTTTAAATAAAATCGGTAAAAGTGGAGTTATTACCGATATCATCTTTTCTAAAGTCTATAATTCCATTTTCTTTTATCATTTGGTCAAACTAATTTTACCACTTCTCTTGTAATCTTAATACTAATGTTTAGAATAAATTTTACCCTAGAATCTCATGTAAAACAATCAAATTTGAACTTTTATATTAAAATACCTTGAATTTTATTATCACATCTTTTCGACAAAATTGCTTAACAATACCTTAGGAAAACTTCACGGAGTAACAACCTACCCCACACGCACACTTGGTTTTATAGCACGATACTCATTGTATGTATTTTCGTTTCGAAGAATAATATTACAATAAAATACCATATAATTTAAAAACCGGATTTCTTTTAATGCGGTATTTCATTTTCTTTGCAACTATGCATCTACAACCCTCTTTAAGGGACCCATTAACGGATAGTGCAGATTATCGCACATCCTTGGGCTAGTAGGGTAAGATGCAGACCTTCTCACGGAGCATTCGATCTCGAAAGGATTTAAATACGGTTTTTAAGAAATACGAATTTTCTAAATAAAATAAAATTATTTTTAAATTAAAATTATATAAAATTATAAATCCATATTTTCAAAATATAATAAATCTATATTTTTCAAAAAATGAAAAGATTAACAAATGACAATAAAATACCAACAAGATACCAAAAAGACAAGTTTTTCAATAAAATACCATAAACTTTCAAATGCTAAGTATTTATCACTAAAATACCCCAATACTTAAAATCCATGCTCATGACAACCATAAATAATACTAATCACCCTCGAGACTTACTTTTTAAATATATTAAAAATATTTTCATAAAACCCTCTCGAGTTATATAAAAATAATATTTAAGGACTTTAGTAAATATAGGTTTAAGCGGGATCAATTCTCTTGAGCCCCAGAGAGCTGGAGAAAGTGATTGCTTGCCTATTTAAGGTAGACAACCTACGGAGTTATCAATGGTAATTGTCTTGGAAAAAGACACAAATCCTGCCGTCCATGTGCAGCAGTTATCGATGACTCCCGAACCTAATCAAGAGCTAAATCTGTTTACAAGTGTCTGACTTAGTCTGAACCCAATTGAAACCTGAATCTAGAATCAAACATGAATACTAGATCATGAACATGAATACTTGAAATCAAACATCAATATCAAACATGTATACTTGACTTGACTTGACTTGACCGAATCATAGTTATAACTTGACTTGACTACTTGACTACTTGATTACATCCTGAACATAAATACCTGAACATTTTGTATCCATGGTTTCAGTAAGACTTGTAATTATAATCTATACAAAATATTACGCGGGGATAAAGGGGTAGATTGGTACCGAACGTATATCGTGGCACGAAAGGTCACTTAAAAGACACCTACATGAATTCACGTACCGTTGTCCCGTGGGTTATGACGGGGCCTTGTACTACATGTTACCATAGTCCACGGGGTAAGATGGACTCCTCTTGTATACATGAATATCTTCTTTATCAAGCTACAAACAATCACGTTAGAATAACTATCATTTACCAGTAATCAATCATATACAACTTACCTGTCCATTTCACGTTACTTGTTAAATTCTTTTTCTTCTTTTTGGGACTTACCGAGCGTTAGTGTTAGGAATATGTATGCCCTAGATGCCATTATTGTATGATATAGTAGATACTTGGACATATATAGAGAGGACTTTCTTGCTCGACATGATAGTATGCTATCTGGTTTCTCTTTATCTTAACATGTACACTAGTATTATTATACTGTCTCTCTGATACATGTTGATAAAGCCCTTAGGATGTTAGCTTGACTATCAGGACTATGATGCAGATCATACTAGTGGGGATTATGTAATCTGCAAACACATCCTTTATCAGTTCCTAGTCGAGGGAGTATTGAGACAGGGCATCGATATTCCAGAGTAGACTAGTGTGTACGTTTCTTAACCCTGTATAGGGCGATGGTTGATCCCACAACCATTGGTGTTTGACATCAAAGATTGTACACAGGTGCTCATTAGAGAATGGGTACACCGAATAGGACTCGCCGAGAACTCCTAGTTGGTACCATACCTATCGTCAGATAGTAGTTTTATGGTGACACTTGTACAGGTTAGTCTGTAGACCCGAGATCGTCATAGATTCTTGTGTGGTTCCCACTATGCTTTGATTTCCTCCCTACCATAGCTCAAATGAGTCATGCAAACAGGTGGATTTTGGGTACAGTCCCGAGTCACATGGAGCAAGTGCATAGGAGGGGTTTCGTCTCTCCCGATATAGGGATTTAATGTTGCGCTATGCTCGATTGGCTATAACAGCAAGTCCCTGGCCAGGGCTGATGAGATTTACTGGTAAGTGTTATCAGTAGTTTCTCGAATGGTTATAGGCCACACATCGACATGACTTATCAAGTTACTGTGGTCTGACGATTCCACCCCTAGACTTGATCTGCGACATATCAGATGAAGAGACCAGACTGTACGGTAAGTGTTGCTTATAGGATTTGCGGGAGTTTGGACAAGCTTGCTTTTTGATCTTCTATTCGCTCAATACCTGGGTAGCCATTACGTTCAGCTAGTACCGCCGACGGCTTGTGGGTGACTGATGTGGTCATTACATACTGCTGGTGTATTGACGCGTCTTTAGAGTCCCACACAGAGGTTTCCTAGCTCAAGCGAAACGATGTAGGGCACATATGCTGATATGTGCGGAAGCTTGATTAAATACGAGTATGTGATACCGTATTCTAATCTCGCGATATTTGATATCAGTCAGGTTATATGTGATATAACCGGATTATTGAATCAAGTGTTGATTCAATGGTATATGTATATGTTGTTAATATATATTTGATATATATTTGTGTATTTGATATTAGCCGGATTATATTTGATATAGCTGGATTATTAAATCAAGTGTTGATTTAATAATTTGATATATATATATATATATCTATATATTAACTAGTATTGAATATAAGATGGTCATATGTGATATAACCGGATTATTGAATCAAGTGTTGATTTAATAATGTGATATACATATATATATGATATTAGTCGGTTATATATGATATAACCAGATTATTGAATCAAGTGTTGATTTAATAATAAAATATATATATATATATATATTTATATATTAACTAATATTGTGCTCACTAATGATTTTCTTCTCTTGCTATATATAATTGTGTGTGTGTGTGTGTGTGTATAATACTATTGTGTCATGGTGGATGATACATAGAACATGGGTGTATGAGACTCACACCAAGACTAAAGATAATTAGGATGTTTTTATGAAGAGGAAAATTAAAAATTAGGTGGAAATGAGATGGCTTGGATGCTTGTAGAAGCATGTAGAATCCATGACCCATCTCACTAATTTTGTTTTACCCTAAATATTTTCTCACCCAACTCTTATCTTTAGCCCATGCTTAACTCTCTCTCTCACTTCATCACTTGAGATATTTTTCACCCAAGTTTATCTTCTTCCTTCTTTTGAGCTCTCTAGTTTTTTCTTGAGTTGGAAAAGAAAAAGAGCAATAGATTTCTAAAGTGAGAAAAATTCCCTACTTCATTAACCTACACTCTTCTAGCCCATTAGTTTAGGTTGTTAGCTTCACTAATACTTGATTAGTGAAGTATTAGCTTGAGTTAGAGAGATTTCAAGACGGATCATCTTCGGCATCGAAGATCCATTAGCAAGCTCGTTCCTTTCACCAAGTGGAGGTTAAGAAGAGTTCTAGGGACTACTACTTGGAGCTTTAGAAGTGAAGGACCAGTCTACAAAGGTTGTATTCTCTATTCACTTAGTGTAAACTTGTTTACTTGCTTACAAACCCTAATTCTCGAGTTCGATTCTCGGTTGGTGTAGTTTAGACCTCTAGATTTTTTAAAATTGCATACTTGATGCATGTGGAAACCAAGTAGAGATGCTAAGACACACTTTCATGGTATCAGAGCCAAGCTAGAGCATTAGGCGAGGTCTTGACGACGTTAAAGTGTTCGATCGAAGTTCAAAAACCCGCATTTTTGATGTTTCTGTCCATTTTTTCAAAAGTAAATATTTTTCAGATTAAAAATATTCAGAAAATCATGCAGGGTTTTTTATGGAGCCCTAAGAAATACGGGAGCCCAACTCAACAAACTTGACGCGCAACCGCGGCATAACCTAGGGTTTAGCCGCGGTTCCGCGGCATGTTTGGTGAGTCAGGGACTCATTTTTCTTGTGCAGCTCCATTATGTGATTTTGCACTTTCTGGGTATTTTTAGTGAGACTTGAGTTGTTGAGATCTCTGTGATTTATGGGTGTTTGATGAATCGATCGAAATGTTTAACGTTGTCTAGATTATGATGATAAGTGATACAATATTTGGAATCCACATTAATTAGTTTTGTGAAAACTAGTTTGTGTTTTGTAAATCAAGCATTTTAGTCTCATTTGATTGGTTGTCACAGAGTTTCGATTCGGATCAAAACTTGTCACGTCCCGCTTCCCAGAGTGCACTAAGATAGGCACGTGACAGAGTAAACCATGCTACCTGTGGCTAGGAAACATCCCTCCACGGTCATATTACGGCTGTCTAGAGATATCAAGAATAATAGAAATAAAATAAACTATCTAGTACATGTCCATGAGCCAGAATAAACGAGTCAAGAAATAATATGCGGAAGCAATAAATCCAAATAACAATAACAATCTGGAAGGTACTGAAATAACTAAACTAACTGGATACTAACAGGATCTTCACTGCTCGGCCTGACAGCGGAAATACTCCTGATCAGCCTACGACAAAGGTAGAGGATCTGGGCCATGCAAAACCCATACGTCAGTGCTTCATAATATCAATAATAATATAATCAAGGGGTAGCAAGACATGCAGGTACGAGTATGAACAGTAATAAAGGTATAACGGTAACATAAATATGGAACAGTGAAGGGTAAAAGCACATGCGACGTGCAGTGAGTAATCTGAACTAAATACTGGGTTAACTACTCTCAATTCCGTGAAATCAATTTAATGAATCGTCTATGTAACTCAATAGTATCCTGTGCGTACCCGGGACCACGGTCCAGACTCTCGGGGCTGAATCCGAGACTTGCCGCTAAGCACAAACATGAAACATGTACAGACGAATGATGTTGGCAACATCATTCCGGGACTGGCCTAGCCCCCAAAACTGATCAGTATAAGTGTCGAACTGTTGAGTTACAAGTCAGGTTTCATCATTGATTTCCTCTTACCCCCAAGTTATGTATTCAAGTCAGGTATTGATAAATCTGAAGCTAATACCAACACAGGATCAAGCAGGAACATGTTTGTCTATACAGACAACAGGATATGTCCATCGGGACAACATGTCAGGATTGTCGGCATTAGAAACAGAATCAGGTAACATGTCAAGTAGTGATATATCAGGTCACGTCAGGTAGTGTACATGTATCAGGTCATGTCAAGTAATGGTGTATCAGGTCATGTCAAGTAGTGGTATATCAGGTCATGTCAAACGGATGCTCATAATCAAACTGTAGCAAGTATTGAATCAAGGTGAAACTACGGATGTACAATAAAAGCAAGGATGCACAAATATCGATTAGGGGTCACATCATGACTAAGTAGGATGCAAAATTATCAAGCATGGTGCACTAATACAATAGTAACATGAAATAATATGGTCTCGGCGTGCAACTAGATATGTAATAAACCATACGGATACAGACGGATACTATAAAACTGTAAATCGGTAAAATTGCTGAATATTAAAACACAAGCACTATTATTTATTAAATAGATATTGATATAATAATATTAACATGGATAACATATTCAAACCGATTAATAACTATAAAAGTGGTATTGATTAACCATGCACAAGAAAGTTCCGTTCAGAAATTCAGCGTCACCCTGATTTGTAAAATAGCTTAAAAATAACAAACGTTCTTCAAAAGGGACGTGTCTTATACCAAAACAAAGATAATTAAATAAGGTTTTCATTTTTATAACTTGAAGTATCTCAGGTTGTTCCTACAGAAAGTTATGAATATTCGAAGTTGAAAGTTTGCTGCTGGAATTTTCCTGGACAGCAGTTTAGAGATATTTTCATATGCATTTTACGTTATTTAAACAATTTATTTTGCAAGTAAATATTTCATAGAGTTATATTATTTTGAGTTATATTCGTAATGAACTAAAGAACGTATACTAATAATTTTTTTATGATTTATAATGAATTTTATAAGGTAAGGTGTACAGTAAATTTCAGATTTGTCGTATCCGCTTTGCAACGACGTTTCATGTGTAAACTATAATATTTTCAAACCATATTTTGTATAACATTATAAAATACAGATTATAAACTAATTAAAGATAATAATAAAAAATATTACGACGATATATGTTTTAAATGATATGGATGCAAACGGGTATCCGAAAACAGTAAAATTTTAATATGGATGTACAGTGCAATCAACATGTGATATTTTTATTCATATGGATGCAAAATAAGATACATAGCTTGTAGTAAAATGAATTAGTATGCGACTAGATATGTAAATAGTGATATGGATGCATACGGATGTCCGAAGACAGTAAAACTGTAAAAGGGTAATGTGGGATGCATAACTAAACATTATGTGATGTTATTATTCAAATGGGTGCAATATATTGTAGTCTAGCATGTAACAAGATAAATTTGCATGCACTAGATACGAAATAAATTGTACGGATGCAAACGGACGTCGTAAAACTGTAAAACTATAACATGGGATGCATAATTTTAAATACATGTATTATATTTATTCAAATGGATGTAAATATAGTAACATAGCATGTAGCAAGATAAACTTGCCTCGATCGAATCACGCGACGAATACGCACGGCACGTCCGACATCGGTAAATCGTCGCAATGCACACGCGGCATGCGGGATGGGTCTAGGCAAGGCAAGATGGTGATCACACAGGCAGGGTACGTTCACTGGATCACTCAGATCGTCAGCGACGAGCATGGCTCCGGCGGTGATCACCGGAATCAAGAAACAAGATCAAGAAAAAGAAAGAAGAAAAAAGAAGAAGAAGTAAGAAGAAGAAGCTGTGTATTAAATAAGGAAAGAAAAAAATTAAATAAATAAAATATATATAAATATATATATGCAGAGGAGAGAGAGAAAGGGGTTGTTAGTTTGTTAGGAAATTAATTTAGATTTAAATTAAAAAAATCTTTTATTAGTTAAATAAATTTTAATTTGTATCAGTTTATAAAATTAATATTATATAAATAAAATTTGATATTCTGGTAAATACAAATATAGTCCAAAACATGCCCGGGTCGGGTCTAAAAATTCAGTTTTAAAATACAAAAATATACATGTTGACCAAAATTAAAGTTGGATATCCGGATAACGAAAATGCATACCCCCAAGAACGGATGCACGCACGTGCGCGTAGCCATCCAAACAAGCCCGTTTCACTGAACGGGACGATAACAAGATACGCGGATGCTACCACAGGGTTAGGGGTATCATGCAGGCCATGCAAAGTATTTTAAAATATTTTATGTGACTTAAATGTTATATAAAAATGCAGATGCCAGGTAAAATGCTAGTATGCAAATGAAAGTGCACGAGTACACGTATCAAGTCAGGATAAATCATAAATATGAATCAAGACAGGTTTCAAGCATGTGGGTCGGGTCGGATGCAAATACAAATGTCAAATATACTATTCGCACCCAAAACATAATAAATCAAGAAAATATCATAAATAAAGAAATACATGAACTAGAACTGGTATAAATGAACCAGGGTATTACAAAACTCCATCGCAATCTCGTATTGTACGCGAATAGTCGCCGAGAAACGCTACCAGATAGCCACGCCCCATAGCCCCGACCAAGTGACTTTAAGAGAACACTGTAGCCAAAAGCATCCACTCGGGTGCTCGCGTCCGCGGTGTTATGCCCAAGTGCACTTCGTTAACGGCATAGGGGGTGCGACAATCTACTAAAGTTCCTAACGAGCATTCAATCATTTGAATTAGGAATCTTGTTGAATTACCCGACTTGATATTGAAAAGTTTTTTCAATTCGAGACAGAAATGCAAGATTTAAAGGGTTAGGCAGGAAATTTGGAATATGAGATATTCTGGGTTTATGATGTCTAAGCTTTGATGCGGATTCTAATTATTGTATTTTTCATTTCTTTTCTGCAACTGTAAATGTAATATGTGGTGTATCCCAGATCTCGTTACTATATGTCAACGACATTCAGGATACATATATTTACTTACGTTGATGACATGTAATGTTATGTGTTGCTGTGATATGTTATATTGGATCGTCCTGATTGAATAGCCGGGGGTTTTTGTGTGAGATGAAAGTTTTTCTATTTTCATTCATGTAAAAACTGTATGTAATATTCTTTTATTGGGACGCTTCCGGATTGTCATGCCCCGCTTCCCAGAGTACGCAAGATTTGGGCACGTGACATAGCCAACCATGCTACCTGTGGGTAGGACGTATCCGTCCACAGTCACATTACGGTTGTAAGGTTATCAAGAACAAGATAAATAAACTATCTAACACATGTCCAAATCCATAATAACCAGAGTCAATGATAAATAAGTGCGGAAGCAAATGATCCAATGCAATAATAGAAAGGTACGTCCCGTAATGCGGGATCACACCTGGAAATAAAATGCAATAAATGAACTAACCACTACAGAACTCACAAATCAGCCTGTTGGCTGAAGTACTCCTGCTCAGTCGTCGACAGTGGTAAAGAATCTGGGCCATGCAAAACCCAGACGTCAGCGCGTCATGTCAACCAACAATATAATATGAACATGGTAATAAGCAATGCAGGTATGAACATGAATAAAGCAGTACTAAGAAATAACAGTGCAGGGTAATGTGCAGTGGTAACTAAACTGTCCTATCAGGTTTCTACTCTATAGTCTTTGAAATCAATTGATGAATCGTCGATGTAACTCAATAGTATCCCGTGCGTGCCCGGGACCACGGTCATGATCCTCGGGGCTGAATCCGAGACGTGCCGCTAAGCAGTAAAAGGTAGTAGGATGGATGAGTGATGTCAGCAACAACACTCCGGAGCTGGCCAAGCCCGTAAGACTGATCAGAACAATGTATCGAACTGTTGAGTTACAAGTCGGTTTCACCTTTGATTTCCCCATACCCCCAAACTATGTATGTCAGGTCAGGTATTCAGTAGTCAAGGACTAATGCCAACACAAAATCCGGTAAGAGTAGGTCTGTCTGGATAGACAGCAGGGATGGTCGGGTTTGTCGGCATTAGGCATGAGATCAGGTAACAGGTAAAGCCATGGTACATCAGGTCAACCGGGTAATGTATAAAGGTGTCATGTCATGTCAAGAGTGTACGGTACCATGTCATGTCAAGTAGGAAGTGTAACAGGTCATGTCAGGAAGTACAAGATGTCATGTGGGTGCTCATAATCAAACTAACATAAACATGTGTATAAATAAACAAGCATGAGTACTATCAGAACAATAACTGGAACATGTAATATGATATGCCAATAGATATAATTTCAAGGATATGGATGCACAGTTATCGATTAGGGTTACATTTATAGTTCCAATATTAATTAGGATACAATTTATTAAACATGGAGTGTTAATATCATATTATTATGTAGTGATGTGATCTATGGATGCAATTATATGTATCTTAAATGCGATGGATGCAAACGGGTATCCGAAAAGTTATAAAACTATAAAATGGTAATGTGGGATGTACAACTAAACAATATGTGATATAATAATATTAATATGGATAGCATATTCAAAGCGATTAGTAACTATAAAAGATGTATTGATTAACCATGCACAAGAAGGTTCCGTTCAGAAATTTAGCGTCACCCTAATTTGTAAAATAGCTTAAAAATAACAAATGTTCTCCAAAAGAGACGTATCTTATACCAAAACAAAGATAATTCAATAAGGTTTTTAGTTTTATAAGTATAAGCATCTCAGGTTATCCCTACAAAAAGTTATGAATATTCAAACTTGAAAGTTTGCTGCTGGAATTTCCCTGGACAGCAGTTTAGAGACGTGTTCATTTGCATTTTACGTTAATTAAACAATTTATTTTGCAAGTAAATATGTCATAAAGTTATAGTATTCTGAATTAGCTTCGTAACAAACTAAAGAACGTATCCTAATGATTTTTCTATGATTTATAATGAATTTTATAAGATAAGGTGTACAGTAAATTTCAGATTTGTCATATCCGATTTTTCAACGACATTTCATATGTAAACTATAAGATTTTCAAATGTATAATATTATAAAATGAAGATTATAAAAGTATATAGCATGTAGCAAGATTAACTTGCCTCGATGGGTCGCGAATCGGGAAAACGGAACGTTAACCGTCGGCGGAGAAAACTCGCGACGGCGCACGGTTCACGGAATGAACCCAAACGACGAACAAAGGAACCACATGGGTCGGGGTATCTCGCTGGAACGTCGAGAAACGTCACCGGCACGACGGAATTCCGGTAACAAAAGAACAGTTAAAAGAAATGAGAAACGAGACATGAAGCAAGAAGAGAAAAATGATAAAGAGAAGTACGAGAGAATATATAAGGGGTAGAGAAAGAGAGAAAGTGGAGAGAGAGAGAAGAAGGAGAGAGAGAAAGTGGGGACCACGGGGTTAAAGGGGAGGTTGCGATTGGCTGAGAGAATAAATTGAGAAGGATATAAAAGATTGTAAAAATATTATATGGTTAACTTAAAGATTTAAAAGATAGGTAATGAACAGTAAGATATCAGATTAGTTAGAAAAATATATGCGAAGGTTTTAATAATATTAAAAATTTGGGATTTTGGCGCCAAATGGAACATTTCCAAATTGCGCCCGGGTTGGGTCCAAAAATTCGAAATTCAAATAATAGGATTTTAAGCGGGTTCCAAATTTTAAAATGAAATGTTTTATGATTAAAAGCATACTCTCAAAACGGACACACGTGCGTGCACGTAGCCATCCAAACTTGCCCGTTTTACTGAACGGGACGAGAACACAATGCACGGACGCTACCACGAGGCTAGGAGTGTCAAGTAGGCCAAGATGAATATTTTCAATTTTATTTTAGATGCTAAAATTTGTTATATGTAGAAATGACTTTGCCGGGTAAATTTTACAGTAAGCAACAAACAAGCAAATTAAATGAAATGAGTAGCACATTATGCTCAAACAGTAACTGAAAATAGTTGCATTGGGCTCGGGTGTTACATTATACCCAACTACAAAAAGAATTTCGTCCTCGAAATTCCAAGAATACAAAGATAGATAACTACAAGAAAAGGTGAGGAAACTTCTGCCGGATTTCATCTTCTCGTTCCCAAGTGGATTCTCCATGCGATCGATTACCCCAAGAAACTAGCACAAGAGGGGTAACCTTGTTCTTAAGAACCTTTTCTCTTCGATCCTTGATTTCAACTGGTCGCTCTTCAAAAGTTAGGTCCTCCCGTACGGTCAACTCCGAATGATCCAATACGTGGGTTTCATCTCGAACATACCTCCGTAGTTGAGATACACGAACCACATCGTGCACACCTGCCAAGGACTGTGGTAACGCCAAACGGTACGCTACCTCTCCAACACGCTCCAATATCTCGAAGGGTCCAACGAATCGAGAACCAAGCTTTCCCCGACTCCCAAAGCGAATCACCCCTCTAGTCGGTGATATCTTCAAGAATACCAAATCACCCACGGTGAACTCCAGAGGTCTTCTTGACGTATCTGCCCAACTCTTCTGTCGGTCCTGTGCTTCCTTCATATGATTTCTGATAGGGTTAACCTTCTCAACTGTCTGCACAACCAAATCTGGTCCCAATAATCTTCGTTCACCGACATCGTCCCAACAAACAGGTGAACGGCATTTACGACCATACAAAGCTTCAAATGGACCCATCTGAATAGTTGCCTGAAAACTGTTGTTGTAAGACAACTCCACCAAAAGTAGATGATCCTCCCAAGACCCCTTGAAGTCCAACCTGCATGTTCTCAACGTATCCTCAAGAGTTTGGATCGTTCTCTCCGACTGACCATCAGTTTGAGGATGATAAGCTGTGCTAAACTTCAATCGAGTCCCCAAACTTTCCTGTAAACTCCTCCAGAAGTGTGATAAGAACCGAGTGTCCCGATCGGACACGATGCTCATCGGTACTCCATGCAATCTTATGATCTCCTGCATGTACCGCTCTGCCAAAGTCTCTATTGATTGACCAACCCGAAAAGGAATAAAGTGAGCTGCCTTGGTCAACCGATCGACAATCACCCATACTGCATTGTTGCCCTTTGGACTCCGCGGTAAAGCCGTCACGAAATCCATGGTTATATGTTCCCACTTCCATTGAGGAATCGGAAGTGGTTGCAACAAACCAGCAACCCTTTGGTGTTCAGCCTTGACTTGCTGACACACCAAGCACTTAGCCACGAAGCGAGCAATTTCCCGTTTCATACCTTCCCACCAGAAATGCTGTCGAATATCTCGGTACATCTTCGTCCCTCCTGGATGTACAGAGTAAGCTGAACTGTGTGCCTCCTTCATAAGCTCTTCACGCACATCTCCTTTTGGCACACACACACGGCTACCATATCTCAACGAACCATCTTCATGGATCAGTAAATCGGTTCGTAGTCCAGCTCCAACCTGCTCTCGAAACTTTTGCAGTCTAGGATCCTGCGATTGCGCCGCTTTAATCTTCTCAACTAAGGACGATTGTACTTGCAACTGCATCAACTGTCCTGTAGCATGTGGTAGCACAACCTCCAAGTCAAATCTCCGAAAATCCGCAATGATCTCTCTTTGTGCGGTCAATACCTGAATTGCTGGTAACCGACTTAGCGCATCTGGCACGACGTTAACTTTTCCCGGATGGTACTTAAGATCAAGGTCGTAGTCGGCCGTCAGCTCCAACCATCTGCGTTGCCTCATGTTCAACTCCTTCTGCGTGAACACGTACTTCAAGCTCTTATGATCTGTAAAAACTTCGACTCTTACGCCCAAAAGGTAGTGTCTCCAAATCTTCAAAGCGAAAATCACAGCCGCAAGCTCCAAGTCATGAGTTGGATAATTCTTCTCATGAGTCTTCAGCTGTCTCGATGCGTAAGCGACGACTTTCCCATTCTGCATTAAAACACATCCCAATCCTTTTCCAGATGCATCGCTATGAATCACCAGTCCTTCTGAATTATCCGGTACGGTCAGGATCGGGGCGGTTATCAACTTCTGCTTCAACGTCTCGAAGGCTAATGCACATCCATCTGTCCAAACAAACGGTACCTCCTTACGCGTAAGCTTGGTTAACGGCTCAGCTAAACGAGCGAAGTTCTCCACAAATCTTCTGTAGTAACTGGCGAGTCCAAGAAAACTTCTTATCTCTGCAACATTCTTTGGAACAGGCCAATCTCGAACTGCTGCAATCTTCTCGGGATCAACGGCGATTCCATCGCCCGACACGACATGCCCCAGAAACTTCACTTCTTCCAGCCAGAATTCGCACTTACTCATCTTCGCGAATAACTTCTCTTGTCTCAGCGTCTGCAATGCGATCCTTAAATGCTCAGCATGCTCCTCCGGACTCTTCGAGTACACCAGAATATCGTCAATGAATACCACAATAAACTGGTCCAAGAACGGTGAAAAGATCCTGTTCATCAAGTCCATAAATATTGCCGGCGCATTAGTCACTCCGAAGGGCATCACTAAATACTCGAAATGCCCATACCGAGTCCGAAACGCCGTCTTGCAAATGTCTTCTGCCTTCACTCGGACCTGATGATATCCTGATCGCAAGTCCAGTTTCGAGAATACTCTCGCGCCACTAAGCTGCTCAAAAGTCCTCCAATGCGAGGGATCGGGTACTTGTTCTTAATAGTCGCCCGGTTCAATTCTCGATAATCAATGCACATCCTTCTCGTGCCATCCTTCTTCTTTACTAAAAGAACTGGAGCTCCCAAGGCGAGTTGCTGCTTCGAATCCAACCCTTCTCAAGTAATTCACCAACTTGCTTCTTAACTCCTTCCAATTCCACTGGTGCCATTGGATAGTAAGCTTTAGACACTGGCGCTGCATCAGGACTAAGGTCAATCGTGAACTCCACGTCTCGCTTCGGCGGTAAGCCCGATATATCTTCAAACACGTCCATAGAATCACGAACAACAGCCGGCTCTTTACTTTCATCACTTCCATTGATGCAAGAACATTGTTTGTCGGCCTAGCCCTAAACTCAACCGGCCCGACAGAACTGCTTCCTTACCGCAACTGCTGTCTGCTGTGAACTCCCAATTTTCCTGATATGCTCTGCTGTTCTCGAGCTGCCGTAAGAACCTGTGAGAAAGTGGTCAAACCCAGGGAGACGGTTTGCCTTTGGATGTCCACATCCAAGCTGCGCATGGACCTTCGTGCCCTGTCTGCATCGTTGGCGACTAAAGGTCCAGCGAAACTGCTGAGTCTCGTCCACTCTGCTGCATGCACGTCCACGGGTGCTCCATTCTGCCTCAGCCCAATAAATTTCTCTTCCATTTCCTCCCGTGCAGTCCGCGGAAAGAACTTCTCCAGGAAACTCTTAGAGAAATCCGCCTAACTACTTGGCTTGGGCAAACGGTTCTCCTCCACAAGCCACCACTCTCGGCGTAATCCACTAGTTGAATGCGCACCACATCAACTCCTTTGTCCTCTGGAATCTGTGCCGCAATCAGCGAATTCTCCGTGCTGACTAGCCACTGCTCGGCTGGCATGGCTCCTCCAAACCAGTGAAAGTAGTAGGACCCACACGTCTGAACTCTGCCACGGTCCCTACTCGGTCAACTGGTCTAGTTCCAATCTTGTTCACAGACTGCTGAACGATCTGCAAACCTTCCTGAAACGAGTCCGCTTGCTGCTGGATCAGCTCGGGCTGTTTCTTTGATTTCCAGCATTCCTCTTATCACTCCAAGCATGGCGGCTCCGTTCACATGCCTCTGGTACGTCTTCAACTTCTTACCTGTCATAATCCTGAACTCAAAACACCCAATATTAGCATGATGATAGATTCTGAATATGGATCAAGGCTAGAACTTCAAGATACTTAAATAGAGTACCGCATTGTAGCTATGCCGCGGTATCATAGCCGCAATTACTTAACTCCACCCAAGTCGCCTAAGTCCTAGAGATAACAAGAAATTAGGTTTTCGAGTTTGACAATGCAAAGTAATTTTGCATGTCGACATGATCCGGAAGAATGATTCAAGGGTGGTAAAACGGTCAAAGTGGCTGGACATGTTTCCTAATCACGGGTATTATGATTCGTGTATCGGGTGCAATACCCAATTACAAAGAATCAACCCAATTAACCTATGTGCTCTGATACCATAAAACCATGTCATGCCCCGCTTCCCAGAGTACGCAAGATTTGGGCACGTGACATAGCCAACCATGCTACCTGTGGGTAGGACGTATCCGTCCACAGTCACATTACGGTTGTAAGGTTATCAAGAACAAGATAAATAAACTATCTAACACATGTCCAAATCCATAATAACCAGAGTCAATGATAAATAAGTGCGGAAGCAAATGATCCAATGCAATAATAGAAAGGTACGTCCCGTAATGCGGGATCACACCTGGAAATAAAATGCAATAAATGAACTAACCACTACAGAACTCACAAATCAGCCTGTTGGCTGAAGTACTCCTGCTCAGTCGTCGACAGTGGTAAAGAATCTGGGCCATGCAAAACCCAGACGTCAGTGCGTCATGTCAACCAACAATATAATATGAACATGGTAATAAGCAATGCAGGTATGAACATGAATAAAGCAGTACTAAGAAATAACAGTGCAGGGTAATGTGCAGTGGTAACTAAACTGTCCTATCAGGTTTCTACTCTATAGTCTTTGAAATCAATTGATGAATCGTCGATGTAACTCAATAGTATCCCGTGCGTGCCCGGGACCACGGTCATGATCCTCGGGGCTGAATCCGAGACGTGCCGCTAAGCAGTAAAAGGTAGTAGGATGGATGAGTGATGTCAGCAACAACACTCCGGAGCTGGCCAAGCCCGTAAGACTGATCAGAACAATGTATCGAACTGTTGAGTTACAAGTCGGTTTCACCTTTGATTTCCCCATACCCCCAAACTATGTATGTCAGGTCAGGTATTCAGTAGTCAAGGACTAATGCCAACACAAAATCCGGTAAGAGTAGGTCTGTCTGGATAGACAGCAGGGATGGTCGGGTTTGTCGGCATTAGGCATGAGATCAGGTAACAGGTAAAGCCATGGTACATCAGGTCAACCGGGTAATGTATAAAGGTGTCATGTCATGTCAAGAGTGTACGGTACCATGTCATGTCAAGTAGGAAGTGTAACAGGTCATGTCAGGAAGCACAAGATGTCATGTGGGTGCTCATAATCAAACTAACATAAACATGTGTATAAATAAACAAGCATGAGTACTATCAGAACAATAACTGGAACATGTAATATGATATGCCAATAGATATAATTTCAAGGATATGGATGCACAGTTATCGATTAGGGTTACATTTATAGTTCCAATATTAATTAGGATACAATTTATTAAACATGGAGTGTTAATATCATATTATTATGTAGTGATGTGATCTATGGATGCAATTATATGTATCTTAAATGCGATGGATGCAAACGGGTATCCGAAAAGTTATAAAACTATAAAATGGTAATGTGGGATGTACAACTAAACAATATGTGATATAATAATATTAATATGGATAGCATATTCAAAGCGATTAGTAACTATAAAAGATGTATTGATTAACCATGCACAAGAAGGTTCCGTTCAGAAATTTAGCGTCACCCTAATTTGTAAAATAGCTTAAAAATAACAAATGTTCTCCAAAAGAGACGTATCTTATACCAAAACAAAGATAATTCAATAAGGTTTTTAGTTTTATAAGTATAAGCATCTCAGGTTATCCCTACAAAAAGTTATGAATATTCAAACTTGAAAGTTTGCTGCTGGAATTTCCCTGGACAGCAGTTTAGAGACGTGTTCATTTGCATTTTACGTTAATTAAACAATTTATTTTGCAAGTAAATATGTCATAAAGTTATAGTATTCTGAATTAGCTTCGTAACAAACTAAAGAACGTATCCTAATGATTTTTCTATGATTTATAATGAATTTTATAAGATAAGGTGTACAGTAAATTTCAGATTTGTCATATCCGATTTTTCAACGACATTTCATATGTAAACTATAAGATTTTCAAATGTATAATATTATAAAATGAAGATTATAAAAGTATATAGCATGTAGCAAGATTAACTTGCCTCGATGGGTCGCGAATCGGGAAAACGGAACGTTAACCGTCGGCGGAGAAAACTCGCGACGGCGCACGGTTCACGGAATGAACCCAAACGACGAACAAAGGAACCACACGGGTCGGGGTATCTCGCTGGAACGTCGAGAAACGTCACCGGCACGACGGAATTCCGGTAACAAAAGAACAGTTAAAAGAAATGAGAAACGAGACATGAAGCAAGAAGAGAAAAATGATAAAGAGAAGTACGAGAGAATATATAAGGGGTAGAGAAAGAGAGAAAGTGGAGAGAGAGAGAAGAAGGAGAGAGAGAAAGTGGGGACCACGGGGTTAAAGGGGAGGTTGCGATTGGCTGAGAGAATAAATTGAGAAGGATATAAAAGATTGTAAAAATATTATATGGTTAACTTAAAGATTTAAAAGATAGGTAATGAACAGTAAGATATCAGATTAGTTAGAAAAATATATGCGAAGGTTTTAATAATATTAAAAATTTGGGATTTTGGCGCCAAATGGAACATTTCCAAATTGCGCCCGGGTTGGGTCCAAAAATTCGAAATTCAAATAATAGGATTTTAAGCGGGTTCCAAATTTTAAAATGAAATGTTTTATGATTAAAAAGCATACTCTCAAAACGGACACACGTGCGTGCACGTAGCCATCCAAACTTGCCCGTTTTACTGAACGGGACGAGAACACAATGCACGGACGCTACCACGAGGCTAGGGGTGTCAAGTAGGCCAAGATGAATATTTTCAATTTTATTTTAGATGCTAAAATTTGTTATATGTAGAAATGACTTTGCCGGGTAAATTTTACAGTAAGCAACAAACAAGCAAATTAAATGAAATGAGTAGCACATTATGCTCAAACAGTAACTGAAAATAGTTGCATTGGGCTCGGGTGTTACACGGATTGAGGATGATGTCACCATTGATATATATTATTTACTTTTCCGCATTAGGATAGACCCAAGGCGGGGAGCACAAGTGACCGGATTCTAGAATCCAAAGGGAGACCATCTCGAGGAGTCGAGAATGGGCCTCCTAACTCTAGAATTGATAGGGTCACTTGCCGCTCTCGTAGGGTTCTAGGGATATGGGTTTGGTTATTCATCACGACCGTAGAGTCCGTGTTTTTCATTACTGGCTTAATTTAAAACACAGATCTCCTAGTATATCCAATATTTCATATGCTGACTTCTGCTGCTTGAGTTCTGTGATGTGATCATATAATTGCGTGAGACGAATGCTATAGATATATGATATATATAATAAACGTTGCTTATATTTTGCACCCGCACCAGTGCAGCCCCCGCTCAGCTTTAGTTAAGTAACCTAACGGTGCATGACGGGGCCCCGTGGCGAATGCGGATGGTATAAGCGTACGTTCTATTTTCGTTTCTTCTGTGATGTTTAGGAAACATAAATGATGGGAAGTCATTAATGAGATTAATGAAAAGAAAAGAAACCTAAAAATGTCGTGGAATCAAATTTTTCAAAAAGGTAGATCTAGTTATTGCTTTGCATAGCGGTATTCCTTTATGAATATCCAGCACTTCATGCGATGAGGAAAGAGCCTAGATCCCTTCATCGGGAGTGACCTCTTTAGCAAAACTAGCAAATGCTATAACCCACTCAGTTTGTTTTGAAAACTACCCGATTTTAAAAGCGGAGCTTAAACCACTCCTTTTTAAATCACTAGATTCTACAACGATATCAAGTTCATTACGTTAAAGGTTTTATTCAAAACCAGTCGTAGCCCGCCGTCATTTTAGATAAGGACTATTCAGTATTCGTGCTGTGTTTGTTGGCATCCATCAAGGCGTAGTGTGCGGTAGCTGATTAGTGTTTATCTGCCATATATGATGCGATTGGATTAGGGTAGTCGTACGGCTTTGTTGACCTTATTAAGTGTCGTACGGGTGGGTTTAATTCAATCACGAAATGACGGGTTGAACTTGACTCGTGGTTTATGATTTATTGACCTTGTTAAGGTCATAAACCGCATGGGGTAAAAACAGATATTGGGAATTTCAAGTGTTGAAATTTGCAATGAGATTGCATACCTTCTATATGATAGTTGGCTCCTGATACCCACTGCGAGTGAGTGTTACTCCTGAGAGAGTTTTCCACTTTATAATTAGCTGATCCAGCAGGTGTCTAAGAAAAGTGTTAACGGAGTTATGCCCTTGCGGAAACGAGGTTATTTAATTAGTTCCATGCGAAAGCATGGCGAGACTCCCTTGGAGTACCAATACCTGCCTGGCTGACCGATTGGCGAACTTGTAGGGTGTAATTAATCCCGGCTAATCTTACCCTTTAGGGTTTGAAGAAAGATTTGATAAAAACAGTGGGAGCCATCCAGATTAGATAAGATAATAACCAATCTAATTTTGCAAGAGCGTACACTAAAGTGTTTTCTTCTCTCTCTCCAGGTAGCGACCATGACACGCTTTAATCAAGATAATAATATGGATGTATTGACCGAACCAGCTTATTATACTGGGCTAGAGAACGTTGGTTCCGCTCTATCTTATGACTGTCATAAGTTTGAGCAGGGGATAGGGGAATGCACGGATTCCCATGCAACCCGAACGAAGAAAGAGCCTGATGAAGGAACTTCTTCGGGTGTGTTCGTTATTGAGAACTGTTTCTCAGTTAGCTCTACGTCCTGGGTATTAGATACCGGATCAGGATCCCACATTTTTAATATGTTACATGGGTTATGGAGAAGTAGAAAACTGGGAAAGGGTGATATGTCTTTCAGAGTAGGGAACGGAGCAATTGTTGCAGCTAAAGCAGTTGGCGAATATCACCTTGTATTACCAAATGATAATACATTGATTTTGAACGACTGTTATTTCGTACCAAAAATGATGTGCAATATAATATCAATTTCTTTATTAGATAAAGAAGGATATTACTTTATACTAGAGAAAAATGTTATGAACAATTTCCTGAATCAAGTGTTGATTGGGTTTGGTACGTTGTGTAACGGTATATACATTCTGAATCAAAACACATTTCTAAACATACAGAACACACACAAGAGGAAAAGTTCAGAAATGAACGAAACCTTTTTGTGGCATTGTAGACTTGGTCATATCAATGCGACCGGACTAGCTAAGTTCCATAAAGATGGATATTTGAATCAGTTTGAATTTATATCTTATGAAACTTGCCAGTCATGTGTCAAAGGAAAGATGACCAAAACTCCGTTTACTAAACATGGAGAAAGAGTTACTGAACTCTTGGGACTGATACATTATGATGTATGTGGTCCTATGTCTACACATGCCAGGAATGGTTCCTCGTACTTCATTACATTCACTAATGATCTCTCAAGATTCGGACATGTGTTCTTGTTGAAACACAAATCTGAAGATTTTGAGAAATTTAAGGAATATAAGAACGAAGTAGAGAACTAGACGGGTAAAAGTATTAAAGTCCTTCGATCTGATCGAGGAGGAGAATACTTGAGCACGGAATTCCGAGACTACTTAAAAGAGAATGAGATTCTTTCTCAGCTTACTCCTCCGTATACACCAAAGCACAATGGAGTATCGGAGCGGAGGAATCGCACCCTATTAGATATGGTGCGCTCTATGATGAGTGTTGCTGAGTTACCTATTTCCTTTTGGGGTTATGTACTTGAGATAGCTGCATACCTATTGAATCAAGTTCCATCAAAATCAGTGCCTAAAACACCATATGAGATATGGAGTGGAAAAAGACCATATCTTAAACGAGTTAAGATATGGGGTTGTCCGGCCTATGTTAAAAAACAGAATCCGGACAAACTTGAGATACGTTCAGTTCTTTGCAAGTTTGTGGGATATCCAAAGAATTCACATGGATATATTTTCTACCACACTGAGGAACAAAAAGTATTTGTTTCTCAATATGCCACCTTTTTAGAAAAGGAATTTCTTGTAAATGAAATTAGTGGTAATTAGGTAGAACTGGAAGAAGTTCCAGCTACATAAACCACAACTGATGATTTGGTAGAACTGGAGGATTCGATAGTCTCTGACAAAGCTCAGCCACTCCGCAGATCTAGTAGGGTTCCTCAACACCAGAGAGATACTCCGACCCAACTAGTTTTAAGCAGGCCATCACAAGTGGGGACTTTGTGAAATGCTGGATGCTATGCGATCTGAGATGGAATCCATGTACACCAACAAAGTATGGACTTTGGAAGTTGCTTTTGAAGGGGTAAAATCCATCGGGAGCAATTAGATCTTTAAGAAGAAACTTGGTGTAGATGGAAAGGTTGAGACCTTCAAAGCTAGACTTATTGCTAAAGGTTTTCGTCAACGACCATATGTCGATTATGATGAAACCTTTTCTCCAGTGGCTATGCTTAAGTCCATCAGGATCCTACTTGCCATCGCTGCATACCATGACTATGAAATCTGGCAGATGGACGTCAAGACCGCTTTTCTAAATGTTGATTTAGAAGAGAGCGTGTACATGACACAACCAGAGGGCATCGTAGATAGTGGGAGCAGCGGAAAGGTGTGAAAGCTACTTAAATCAATTTACGGATTAAAGCAGGCATCGCGGAGCTGGAACATCTGCTTTGATGTAGCGGTCAAAGAGTTTGACTTCATCAAAAACGTAGATGAACCTTGTATATACAAGAAGGTTGTAGAGAGTAAGGTTGTCTTTCTCGTATTGTACGTAGATGACATACTCTTGATAAGAAATGATGTTCTTATGCTACACTCGGTCAAGCTCTTCTTATCACAAAAGTTCTCTATGAAAGATCTGGGTGATGCCTCCTACATTCTGGGGATAAAGATCTATAGAGATAGATCTAAGCGGATGTTGGGATTGTCCCAATCCAGGTACATTGACACCATACTAAAAAGGTTTAGTATGGAAGATTCTAAGCGTGGTAATTTACCCGCTTTTTCAGGAATCACTCTCTCCAAAGAGATGTCTCCCATGACTGATTTGAATAGGGATCGCATGCAAGAGATACCCTATGCTTCTACAGTTGGGTCAATCATGTACGCGATGTTATGCACCAGACCGGATGTAGTTTACGCACTTAGTTTGGTAAGTAGGTATCAATCAAATCCTGAGGAGAAGCACTGGACAGCTGTTAAGAACATTCTTAAGTACTTAAGAAGGACTAAAGAGATGTTCTTGGTGTATGGCAACGGTGAACTCCAAGTGGAGTTCTTTAACGATTTGAACTTCCAGAGTGATAAGGATGACAGTAAGTCGGTCTCGGGTTTTGTCTTCACCCTCAATGGAGGGGCGGTGTGTTGGAAGAGTTCTAAGCAAGATACCGTAGCAGACTTGACGATGGAGGCTGAATACATCGCTGCCAACGATGCTGCCAAAGAAGCTGTCTGGATGAAGAAGTTCATTGCTGAACTTGGCGTGGTTCCATCCATTGAAGATCCAATACCCTTGTATTGTGATAATAATGAAGCTGTGGCTTTGGCCAAGGAACCCCGGTCCCATCAGCGATCCAAACATATTCTTAGGCGGTATTACCTGATCAGGGAGATAGTTGATCGCCGGGAGATCGAGGTCAGGAGAATTGACACGAAGGATAACACAGCGGATCCACTCACGGAGGCCATCCCCCAGATGCTATTCGAGAGACTTTTGGGACGTTGGGTATGAGATACTACAACAACTGGCCTTAGTGCAAGTGGGAGATTGTTAGGAATATGTATGCTCTAGAGGCCATTATTGTATGATATAGTGGATGCTTGGTGATTGATTCTGTGAAAGTGTATAGTAAATAACCGCAATCAATAATGGTGTCGCATGTAGCTAGCCGAGATGAGTACGGGTCGTCCTCAGGGATTCATGGAACTTTTAATCTTGCTTTAGACGAGTTGAATAGAAAGAAGAAGAATAGAGAGAATAGATTTCAGATCTACGTTAAACACGGATGTAAAATTTATATAGTTTTAAGATCTGGTTTAAATACGGATGTAGAATCTATAAAGAAGAGGCTTGTAGGGTTCGTTAGGATTTAGTAGTCATGGATGATTAATAAAGATTACTCTTTTTATCTTTTGATAGATTTAAAACTAGATAGATAGTGATGAATGAGGATTAGAGTTCTTGGAAGAAACTAGGGTTTCCCCACTATTGACCCTTATCCCTTCATTGATCTCTATTCATGTCTAACCCTTAATAAAACAATTGTCAATCTGATCTCAAATCGCGGTCAAGACTATCAATAAATTGGTAGCACGCCCGATTAGGATATTAACGATTCTTTTGCTAAAGTTTATAAACTTCATAAGACTTAAAAGAAGTTAAAATATTTTCTCATCTATTGATCTACCATAATCCTACGAACCCAATCAAGCGGAGAATTACACGCGCATGATGGAGATAGAAGAAGAACGGATAGAGATCATAATGCAGAAATTAAATACTAAATAATTAATCTAATGATTTAGCTTTATTAATCAACTTCACAATTACAAAACCTTCGAGTTTAGATTACAAGAGGAGGAAGAAGTTGCTCTCGATCTCTGCCTCATAGCAAGTAGATGTTCCGTCGAATCTCACGTCGCTTTATCACGTCGAATCGCGGACCTGTCATGGATCACTTGTTCTTTGACGGTGATTTACTTCGTGTAAAAGATGATGATTTCTAACTTTAGCCCTCGGTCCTATTTATAGTCACAGAAGATACAAACCCCAGATCCCAAGTATTAGGGTTTGTTGAGAAGATCCTACCCACAAAATCCCACACCCTAACTCCTCATATCGGCCACGGATCCGCCGCAAATTGCATGTTTTGGCCGCGGTTGGGCGGTGGGTTGGAGGGATCATTTGATAAAAATTATTCTGTAGCCTTATAATGACACATGAAAATTGTTGTGATATCTGGAATCTTCATCTTCTCAGAGTCTCTGCCAGTATTGATTTTATGATTTAATTAAACTTCATCGGCAGATTTTTGATTCCCGACATCTCGATATCCCGATCTCCTGACCTGAGCCAAATCTTGCACAATATCTCCATGAATAATGTTAGTAATATTTGTTATGGAGATATTATTCTAACCATTTGTATGATATTATATCTTTTAAAGAATCTTGATTAGAATATTTGATATGATATGCATAATAAAAAATATTATATAGTTTTAAGATCTGGTTTAAATACGGATGTAGAATCTATAAAGAAGAGGCTTGTTGGGTCCGTTAGGATTTAGTAGTCATGGATGACTAATAAAGATTACTCCTTTTATCTTTTGATAGATTTAAAACAAGATAGATAGCGATGAATGGGGATTATGGTTCTTGGAAGAAACTAGGGTTTTCCCACTATTGACCCTTGTCCCTTCATTGGTCTCTATTCATGTCCAGCCCTTAACAAAACAATTGTCAATCTGATCTCAAATCGCGGTCAAGACTATCAGTAAATTGGTAGCGCGCCCGATTAGAATGTTAATGATTCTTTTGCTAAAATTTATAAACTTCATAAGATTTAAAAGAAATTAAAATATTTTCTCATCCATTGATCTACCTAATCCTACGAACCCTATCAAGCGGAGAATTACTCACGCATGATGGAGATAGAAGAAGAACAGATAGAGATCATAATGCAGAAATTAAATACTAAATAATTAATCTAATAATCTATCTTTATTAATCAACTTCACAATTACAAAACCTTCGAGTTTAGATTACAAGAGGAAGAAGTTGCTCTCGATCTTTGCTTCGTAGGAAGTAGATGTTCCGTCGAATCTCATGTCGCTTTATCACGTCGAATCGCGGACCTGTCGTGGATCACTTGTTCTTTGACGGTAATTTGCTTCGTGTAAAAGGTGATGATTTCTAGCTTTAGCCCTCGGTCCTATTTATAGTCACAGAAGATACAAACCCTAGATCCCAAGTATTAGGGTTTGTTAAGAAGATCCTACCCACAAAATCCCACACCCTAACTCCTCATATCGGCCGTGGATCCGCCGCAAATTGTATGTTTTGGTCGCGGTTGGGCGGTGGGTTAGAGGGATCATTTGATAAAAATTCTTCTGTAGCCTTATAATGACACATGGAGATTGTTTTGATATCTGGAATCTTCATATCTTCTCAGAGTCTCTGCCAGTATTGATTTTATGATTTAATTAAACTTCATCGGCGGATTTTTGATTCCCGACATCTCGATATCCCGATCTCCTGACCTGATCCAAATCTTGCACAATATCTCCATGAATAATGTTAGTAATATTTGTTATGGAGATATTATTCTAACCATTTGTATGATATTATATTTTTTAAAGAATCTTGATTTGAATATTTGATATGATATGCATAATAAAAAATATTATATAAATATTATATGCATACATTTTCCTTCATAATGTTAATTATAATATATAAACATATAACAATAGATATTTTTACAGATAAACCCTCATATGTGTCATATTTATAATAAACACCTTTAGATATTTAAGAAAAGTAAGGAAAATGTTATATCAAAAGTGCGATATTTTTGACTGGACACTTGGACATATATAAAGGACTTTTTTGCTCGATATGATAGTATGCTATCTGGTTGTTTTTTTATCTTAACATGTATACTAGTATTATTATACCGTCTCTCTGATACATGTTGATAAATCCCTTAGGATGTTAACTTGACTACCAGGACCATGATGCAAATCATACTAGTGGGGATTGTGTAGTCCGCAAGCACATCCTTTAACAATTCCTAGTCGAGGGAGTATTGAGTCAGGGTATCGATATTCCAGAGTAGACTATTGTGTACGTTTCTTGACCCTGTATGGGGTGATGGTTGATCCCACAACCATTGGTGTTTGACATTAAAGATTGTACACAGGTGCTCATTAGAGAATGGGTACACCGAACAGGACTCGTCGAGAACTCCTAGTTGGTACCATACCTATCGCCAGATAGCAGTTCTAGTGTGACACCTGTACAGGTTAGTCTGTAGACCCGAGATCGTCATAGAGTCTTTTGTGGTTCCCACTGTGCTTTGATTTTCTCCTTACCACTGCTTAAAGGAGTCGTGCAAACAGGTGGATTTTGGGTACAGTCTCGAATCACATGGAGGCAATGAGCGATAGGAGGGGTTTCGTCTCTCCCGGTATAGGAAGTTGATGTTGCGCTATGCTCGATTGGCTATAACAGCAAGTCTCTAGCCAGGGCTGATGAGATTTACTGGTAAGTGTTATCTGTAGTTTCTCGAACGGTTATAGGCCACACATCGGCATGATTTACCAAGTTACTGAGGTCTGACGATTCCACCCCTTGACTTGATATGCGACATATCAGACGAAGAGACCGGACTGTACGGTAAGTGTTGCTTATAGGCTATGCGGGAGTTTGGACAAGCTTGCTTGTTGATCTTCTATTCGCTCAATACCTGGGTAGCCGTTACGTCCAGCTTGTACCGCTGACGGCTTGTGGGTGACTGATGTGATCATTACCTACTGCTAGCGTATTGACGGGTCTTTAGAGTTCCACACAGAGGTTTCCTAGCTCAAGCGAAACGAAGTAGGGCACATATGCTGATATGTGCGGGAGCTTGATTAAATTCGAGTATGTGATACCGTATTCTAATCTCGCGATATTTGATATCAGTCAGGTTATATGTGATATAACCGGATTATTGAATCAAGTGTTGATTCAATGGCATATGTATATGTTGTTAATATATATTTGATATATATTTGTGTATTTCATATTAGCCGGATTATATTTGATATAGCCTGATTATTAAATTAAGTGTTGATTTAATAATTTGATATATATATGATATATGATATATATATCTATATATCTATATATATCTATATATATATATATATATAAACTAGTATTGAATATAAGACGGTCATATGTGATATAACCGGATAATTGAATCAAGTGTTGATTTAAAAATGTGATATACATATATATATGATATTAGTCGGTTATATATGATATAACCAGATTATTGAATCAAGTGTTGATTTAATAATTTAATATATATTTATATATTAACTAATATTGTGCTCACTAATGATTTTCTTCTCTTGCTATATATAATTGTGTGTGTGTGTGTATATATATATATATATAAAATACTATTGTGCCATGCTGGATGATAAATAGAACATGGGTGTATGAGACTCACACCAAGACTAAAGATAATTAGGGTGTTTTTATTAAGATTAAAATTAAAAATTAGGTGGGAATGAGATAGCTTGGATGCTTGTAGAAGCATGTAGAAGCCATAACCCTTCTCATTAATTTTGATTTACTCTAGATATTTTCTCACCCAACCCTTATCTTTAGCCCATGGTTAAATCTCTCTCTCACTTCATCACTTAAGATATTTTTCACCCAAGTTTATCTTCTTCCTTCTCTTGAGCTCTTTAGTTTTTTCTTGAGTTGGAAAAGAAAAAAAGAAATAGATTTCTAAAGTGAGCAAAATTCCTACTTCATCAATTTACACTCATCTAGCCCATTAGTTTAGGTTGTTAGCTCACTAATACTTGATTAGTGAAGCATTAGCTTGAGTTAGAGAGACTTCAAGGTGGATCATCTTCGACATCGAAGATCCATTAGCAAGCTCGTTCTTTTCACCAAGTGGAGCCTAAGAAAAGTTCTAGGAACTACTACTTAGAGCTTTAGAAGTGAAGGACCGGTCTACAAAGGTTGTATTCTCTATTCACTTAGTGTAAAACTTGTTTACTTGCTTACAAACCCTAATTCTCTAGTTCGATTCTAGGTATTGTAGCTTTGACCTCTAGATTTTTAAAATTGCATACTTGATGCATGTGGAAACCTAGTAGGGGTGCTAAGGCACACTTTCAGTTAGTTCGCTGATGACATTCTTTTCTATTTCTTTCTTTGGAATGTTTGTGAGGAGGACCGGACTCTCAGGAGATCGAGCCTAGCCAGGAGGACTTGGACCAGCTTGCAGCACATCCTGACTTCTAGTTTCTTGTACTTACTTTCCTGTATGCCATTGTTGAGACACTGCTTTCATTTTCAAACAGTTGTATGTAAAAATGAATGTAAATAATGTTGCTGTTTATTTTATATCACTTGTCATTCTTATATATTTTTATATATTGCTTAATTACGCTTAACGTATTTATTTCTTAGTAAATACGTTGCGGCCTGCCACATCACCGTTTCCGTCTACTGGGAAGCGGAGCGTGACATAGCTTGTCGGCTCGCTACTAAGAACTGTCTCTGCAACAGACAGCGCATACGGCACTAGGTCATCGTAATCATACCTTTGTGGCGGTCTAATGTCCCATCTCTGTCGGTCACGAGTGAGCAAATACTCTAGATCATGAGACTGCTCATTTTGAGCTTCTTCAGACGGTGAATGAGAGATCCCCTGCGAACCCGAGCTATCACTGATCGCACGCTTTTGGCGTGTCGGATGTTCAAAGAATTAAAGTATAACCGCGATCAGGACGGTGTCGCTATGCAGCTAGCCGGTTGAGCACGGGTCGGTCCACAGGGAGATGGTGGTATTTTACCTTCTTGTCTTAGACGAGTCAATAAAGAATTTGTGTATGTTTGTTTCTAACCTATGTGTATTATTTGCAAGTATAAAGTTGTTAAGAAGAAAATACGAGATTGTAAGCTAAAGAAATCCGTACTCAAAACCTTTGAGCCGAGTCTTGACCAATTGAAGCTCGAGCAATCGGCAACAACGTGGATTAGGGGATTTAAGCGCGGTATTCGTGGAATCCGGCTTATTTACCCTTGTCCTTCCGTTCTTGTCTCTTGCTTTCGCCTCCGGCCAAACCGAACGCAACCGGTCGCGGTTAGGAGTCACCGTTACCTTGTCAGGGTACGGTGCCTAACGGAGCGCTTGCGTATGGTTTGGGCGGAGTTCAATGGAAAATAACGGGAAAAGGAAAAGAGCAAAGAAATGTTAACTTACAATATCATATGGATTCTTAACAACAACAATAATTACAACATTCACGAAATGAACAAAAGAGAGCAAAAGAAAAGAACAAAGAAAAGAAAAGATTACAAGTAATTAAAGTGCATGAATATAAATTGCAAGTAATTAAAGTGCATGGAAATAAATTGCAAGTAATAAAAAGCGATAAAAAGAACACGAAACTAGAACTCAAGACAAGCATGTGATCAATAGCCAACCCTTAAACTTGCAAGCTCAATGAAGAGGTTGCAAGATCAAGGGAAGGGTAGAGAACGCATGTGAAGTGAAGAACTAGTCCCGTGAGAAAATACGACCCTTGAGATCAATAACTAACCCTTAACCATTCAAGCTCAATGAAGAGGTTGAATGATCAAGAGAAAGCAAAAATCTCAAGGGGGAGCGAAACTAACAAGAAAGATAAAAAACCCTCATCTTCATTAATCTTCCACTCAAAAAGCTCTCACTACAATTTTAATGGAGAAAGAATGAAGAAGAAGAAGAAGAACAAAACTACACAAAAAAGAGGCTAAAGAAAAGCTCCCTTGGTTGAGCTCAAATCTGCTGTATTTATAGGCAGGGAGTTGAAGATCTAGGGCAACAAACTGGACCCATGTGAAAAAACCATCCTACCCCCCAAAGCCCATGCCCTGAAGCGCCTGTACGGCCGCGGATCCGCCGCCAATAGCCCCTATTGGCCGCTGATCCGCGCCCCTACAGTAGGGTTAGGGTGTGGGCAACTTTGTACTTCCCTGGTCTGCTGTCCCCTGTTGTCTGGTACATGTATTTTCTGATAATTTCTTCCAGAATATCTTCAGATTCTTAGTCCAAGATTGCATCTTTTCTTCACTTTTGACTTTATCTCTCTTGAGCTCCGCGCACCCATTGATTCTTGTGCTGCCCCCCTCATGCTCTGTGCTTGTCCGAGACACGAATGACCGCTGTCATATGTCTTGTCCCTGGAACTGGTACTCGGCACTGGACGGATATGGATGACCGGAACCCGGCTTTTATCTGCTGTGACAGATGTTCTGTATTTGGTGTAACTGTGGAGATTTTGTCTTGATTTGCAATATTTGGACTGAAAACCTGTACTCTGTAAATATGTAACAAACACGGATTAAAAGTACCTACCTATAAACACACGAGCATAAGAATGGGCGGTAAAAAATCCAGTATTCTGATATGAACAAATACCCCCAAACTTAACTTTTGCTCGTCCCGAGCAAAACCAATTATTCACAAAAATAAAATGATAACCGCACTTTCGCAGGGAACGCGATTGCACTGAGCATGTGCAACAAGCCGTTAAACCTCTAGGTGTCCCTAGTAGGAGGAATGTTGTCTCCTGAGGGTTTTCAGCGGATACTACCCACAAAATCCCGTCAAGCTAGTTTTGTAAAATAACTAAGATTCAAACCCCTAAAGTTTTGTTTCAGAAAATAACAATTCTATTATCCTAAGTCTAGACTATCGAACCTTTATTTTTCACACCTCGCATCTTATTTAACTACAGATTTTATATGTCTTTACGTGCAGTGCAAATAGTGTCGTTAAGTTCCCGAAAGGTCGAATAAAGTCATCATGTCGCACAATAAAGCCCAGATAACAATTTTAAAAGGATCACATAAGTTCTATAACGAGTTAAGCATTTTTCAAGTTTCGTTTTCCAGTAAAGTTTCAACTTCAGAATTTCTATCTTCCCTAACAGGAAACTGGGTCTTATTCTTCACTCCACCTTTTTCTTGTTTTCATTTCATACACACCTCTGTGAACGTGCAATAGTCTTTATCATGGAGTAAAACCTTCATATCTCCGCTAAATTTTTTATGAAAGCCTGTCTTTTATCAAGATTATTCTCACACAAAGAACCGTTAGGAATTTTAACTCGGAGGGAACACTTGCTTGATTTTGTTTTAATCTGGACTTTCTAGGCTTCTTAGCGAGCTTTGGGCCAATGCACCCAAACCAGTTGGTTTTAGGGCATTAGGTGTAGAAACACCCCAGCGGACTTAATTACTCAAGTTACCTAGGTCCAAAAACAAAAGACAGTTTGGCGTGAAAATCATGATGATTCAATACGAACGGAGATATAACCGGTAGTTCAATTATTTTTTGGATAAAAGACGTGTTTAGTGGGTTCGGTGTGTAATCATTCCAATCAAGTTTCAGATGGGTTATTTTTCAGACTTAGTTCCAATTAAGGCATCAATAACATTCCTTCATATTCACTCACTTCATAAACTATTCTTGATATATTACTTATTTCAGAACAAACCTATTTGATCCTCAGAAAATCATTTATCTTATTTAAAAGTTTTTAAACATAAAAGACTTGTCATCTAATTTCCAAGACTCACAACACGTGTAGTGTGATGTAAAGACGTATATCAGCTATAGTTAACTTCAAAGGAGAGTTATCTTTCAGGTTTTCAAAATCTAAACATAAGATTTAGTTATTCCTATTTTTTCAAACAAAAACCGTCGAATGTTGAATCAGAGTTCTTCCACAATCTAACTTGACAAAAAAGTTTTTATATTTTTAGAAAATTTTCAGATTTTTATGGATTTTATGGATTTAATATGCAGATGCAAAATATACATATGAATGCGAAGGAAGAAAGCTTACCGAGCACACCCCCAAACTTAAACTTGACAGTGCCCTCACTGTCAGGCTATACCAAGAGGGTTAAAATTGCCGGCGCTTCCTAGAAACAAATTATATACAAAACAAAAAGGAAAACAAAAATATATACAAAAAAGTGTCCCCCCCAAACTTAAGTAAAACAGTGTTTCCACTGTTACGCGTTGAAATTCAGGATTTAGGGGGGAAAGAACAGTATCAAGCTATACAAGGCCTTACACAGGCCAAAAGTGAGCACCAACCATTCAAAGATTTTATCGCTATAAAGCAGTGGCTGGTGGAAGAAGGTGAAGAGGTAAGAAATGGAGAATACGCGAGACCGTATGGAGATAGAAGCGGGATACGGTCTCGGTATATGAGAAGAAGAATGGCGGAAGGGAGAAAGAAGTGGAATACGAACTTGAGGGTGCAAATGGAGTGAATAGATTAGCACAATTTGTGATGAGCGATGTGTAAACAGCGATTGTGCTAATCTATTAACCCGTCGAGAAATTGGGTCGAATCCCTCAAGATTCGTAAGAAACCATGGGTACGCCGAACTTGGTAAACCAGACATAGTAAATGAAAGTGAGACGGGTTCTTGCAAGGTCGGAACGATGGAAAGGATGGAGGAAAGTGGTTGAGGAAGAGTATCGGTTAAGGGTTCTAGAGGGTGTACACAGTCAGTGAAAGGAACAGGATGAATTGGAAAATCCGACTCATCATCTAGAACTGTTTCATCCTCAAAAATATCCTCAAAATTTTCCTCAAAGTTAAGCTCATCCATGCATATTTCATCAAAGTCCAGACGCATATGGGGTTCGGGAAAAACATTTAATGACTCGGGATGATGAATTGGAGAGAGAAACTCAGTCAAATCTACAGGTTCATCATCCAAAATATTCCCAGCGTCAATATCCTCAATTAAGTGAAAATCAAAATTCTCTGACACCTCATCAAAAGCATGGATTTTAATCAATTCAGGTTCTAGAGTGGAGGTGTAGAGGTCAAAAGGATTGGGTATGGTTTCACTCAAAGGGGACCCTTCACAATTGGGTAAATCAAACACTACAAAGTCGCACAACTCATTAATCATTCTATCTTCAATTGATAATTCATGTGGGATACTTGATAGACTTTCAAAACAGGAGTTGTGGGATTCAATTTGGGATGGGTAGGTTTGATTTGGAAGGGGGTACATCTCACTCTCTCCACTCAAATTCACAGCCTGTCCTGCCGCCTCATCATACATTGAAAAAGTTGGAGCTAGTTGAAAACTAGCTACCGGGTCACTAGGTTGTATGAGGGCGGCCATGGACGCATTCAAATCCATCATCTGTTGGCTTGACTCTACCCTAAAGTCTTCCAACGACTGTTCCAGACTAGACATGGGTTGAGAAGGGGTTTCAGTAAAAGATTCAAAGTTGTTTGGATACTGAAAATTCCCAAATGGCGGTTCAGAAACAATGTCTAGGGAAGGTGAAAAAGTCGGGTAGGACTGGTAGGAATTGAATGGCTGGACAGGAGCAGGATCAACATTTGGATAAGAAGGTGAATGGAATTGTTGATCCCAAGAGTTTGAAGTGGTGAAAGGAGTGAAAGATCGGCTACGAGATTGTTCAATACGTTCAGCGATGGACAAAGGACGACTTGCAGAAGGGGTATCAACATAAGCGGGAGTGAATGTTTGAAACGGTTGATACGAAGTGGAATGAGGAGTGCAAGTGTTTGTCCTAGACGCTGCTATGCGATCTTTCAGTGAAACTTTGGGCATGGAGGGGTCGTTCGAAGTTCGGCCAAAGCAAGAACCGTAAGATGTAATGTCTGGTTGTGGGTACCAAAGTTCGGCAAGAGTTCTGCGAGGTGGAGTACCCATGATATGAAGAGAGAGAGAGAAAGGTAGAGAAAAGGAGGGGAAAAAGAATGTGATTTTTTTTTTTAGTTAGTTGTTAGCAAAAGAATGAAATATACACAAAAAAAAATATGGACAAAAATAATCACGACACAAAAATACCACACACTTAAACGTTCTAGGGTTCACCTAGGTCAACTAGACCTGCTCCAGAACTTGATTGTCGAAGTAAAACTGTGTCGAGAAACAGGCTCAAGATACACTGATCACGAGGCCAGGTAAGTGCAGAGATAAGGGGAGGTTTTCCAACGCTTTCGCGAAGTTCCTTAATTAAATAACCCTTTCTCTTTTGGCGGTTTCGCCGTTAACACTTTCCTAGACACCCCGTAAACAATATACCGTTAAGCAAGGTTCTAAACACAGTCAACTTCTCCTAGTGAGCGCGAAGTCCTTAAGGCTTAAAGTCTAGTTTCTTTTAAATTTTTGTGCGGGTAAACGTTATGCTCAAGTTCGTGATTTGTGGGCCACGGAAAAGGTGATGAAATCCTTTACCGTATGTTGTGGGGTTCGCTTGCCCTTAAGTCCGTATTAATGTATGCAATGCGCAATTCAAAAATTCTATAAAGAATCAAACAATCGTTTTTTAGTTTAAGCGTGGCGCTGCAACAAATACGGGTTAGTCAATTTTTTTAGCGTTTGCTCGCGAACTTGCAAAGAATCCTGCAAAGAATAGTATATTGGAAGCGTCGGATTTAAGAAGAAGGTGTTAGTAAAGTACGTACCGTTAAGTTTTGGGTCAGGAAACCCCCGTTGAATCAAATCCGGTAAGCTTGAAAAGTTCGCTTGCGCGGGTCAAACTACCCGGATCTTTGGCACCGTACTTTGCAATCACCTTAGCCTTGAATGTACACTTTGCTCCCCACAATCGCAGTTTGCAAATCTGCAAAAATCTGCACTCTTGCCCACAAAAATGATCAAAAATAACAAAAAGATATATATATTTTTTTTATATACAAAAAGAATATTAACCCGAATAACAAGAAAGAAAATACGCTACCGTCTCCCCGGCAACGGCGCCATTTGATCGCACGCTTTTGGCGTGTCGGATGTTCAAAGAATTAAAGTATAACCGCGATCAGGACGGTGTCGCTATGCAGCTAGCCGGTTGAGCACGGGTCGGTCCACAGGGAGATGGTGGTATTTTACCTTCTTGTCTTAGACGAGTCAATAAAGAATTTGTGTATGTTTGTTTCTAACCTATGTGTATTATTTGCAAGTATAAAGTTGTTAAGAAGAAAATACGAGATTGTAAGCTAAAGAAATCCGTACTCAAAACCTTTGAGCCGAGTCTTGACCAATTGAAGCTCGAGCAATCGGCAACAACGTGGATTAGGGGATTTAAGCGCGGTATTCATGGAATCCGGCTTATTTACCCTTGTCCTTCCGTTCTTGTCTCTTGCTTTCGCCTCCGGCCAAACCGAACGCAACCGGTCGCGGTTAGGAGTCACCGTTACCTTGTCAGGGTACGGTGCCTAACGGAGCGCTTGCGTATGGTTTGGGCGGAGTTCAATGGAAAATAACGGGAAAAGGAAAAGAGCAAAGAAATGTTAACTTACAATATCATATGGATTCTTAACAACAACAATAATTACAACATTCACGAAATGAACAAAAGAGAGCAAAAGAAAAGAACAAAGAAAAGAAAAGATTACAAGTAATTAAAGTGCATGAATATAAATTGCAAGTAATTAAAGTGCATGGAAATAAATTGCAAGTAATAAAAAGCGATAAAAAGAACACGAAACTAGAACTCAAGACAAGCATGTGATCAATAGCCAACCCTTAAACTTGCAAGCTCAATGAAGAGGTTGCAAGATCAAGGGAAGGGTAGAGAACGCATGTGAAGTGAAGAACTAGTCCCGTGAGAAAATACGACCCTTGAGATCAATAACTAACCCTTAACCATTCAAGCTCAATGAAGAGGTTGAATGATCAAGAGAAAGCAAAAATCTCAAGGGGAAGCGAAACTAACAAGAAAGATAAAAAACCCTCATCTTCATTAATCTTCCACTCAAAAAGCTCTCACTACAATTTTAATGGAGAAAGAATGAAGAAGAAGAAGAAGAAGAAGAAGAACAAAACTACACAAAAAAGAGGCTAAAGAAAAGCTCCCTTGGTTGAGCTCAAATCTGCTGTATTTATAGGCAGGGAGTTGAAGATCTAGGGCAACAAACTGGACCCATGTGAAAAGACCATCCTACCCCCCAAAGCCCGTGCCCTGAAGCGCCTGTACGGCCGCGGATCCGCCGCCAATAGCCCCTATTGGCCGCGGATCCGCGCCCCTACAGTAGGGTTAGGGTGTGGGCAACTTTGTACTTCCCTGGTCTGCTGTCCCCTGTTGTCTGGTACATGTATTTTCTGATAATTTCTTCCAGAATATCTTCAGATTCTTAGTCCAAGATTGCATCTTTTCTTCACTTTTGACTTTATCTCTCTTGAGCTCCGCGCACCCATTGATTCTTGTGCTGCCCCCCTCGTGCTCTGTGCTTGTCCGAGACACGAATGACCGCTGTCATATGTCTTGTCCCTGGAACTGGTACTCGGCACTGGACGGATATGGATGACCGGAACCCGGCTTTTATCTGCTGTGACAGATGTTCTGTATTTGGTGTAACTGTGGAGATTTTGTCTTGATTTGCAATATTTGGACTGAAAACCTGTACTCTGTAAATATGTAACAAACACGGATTAAAAGTACCTACCTATAAACACACGAGCATAAGAATGGGCGGTAAAAAATGCAGTATTCTGATATGAACAATCACCGATCTCAATATCAACTCTCGCTATACTTGCTTCAGACTAAGACTCATTCTTTGATTTGTCTTCCTGTTTTAGCTTGTTTTGCAACTTAAAACAATCGATCTTGAAGTGTCCCTTCTTCTTACAATAATTGCATGTAACATTTTTAGCCTTGGATTTTGACCACGACTTCTTCCTATTTTCTTCCGTATCACTCTTCCCTCGAACAGATAAGCCAGACGATGAACCATCCGATTCGGTAGAAGTCAACTCCTTGTCGATCTTATCTTTGTTCATCAAATTCTCCTTGACATCCATGATTGAGATCGTATCTTATCCATAAATCATGGTGTCACGGAAGTGATAATATGAGAGTGGCAACGAACACAACAAGAGAAGAGACCTATCTTCATCATCAATTTTAATGTCGATCTTACCCAGATCCGTAATGATCGCATTAAACTCACCAATATGAGATTTTATTGGAGAGCCTTCTAACATACGAAATGTGCAGAGACGCTGCTTTAACAGGAGTCTATACGTGAGAAATTTCCTTAAATATAACTCATCCAATTTATTCCACAAATCAACCGCCGTCTTCTCCACCAAAAACTCTTACAGAACGTCATTTGTCAGACACAAATGGATAGCCGTGAGGGCCTTTTCATCCATCTCCTCCTAAGCTTCCTCCTTCATAGTGGAAGGCCTTTTATCCTTCCCATGAATCGCCTTCTTCAAATTGTTTTGAGTCAAAACGGCAACCATACGGATTTACCACAAACAGAAACTCATATTTCCATCGAACTTCTCGATATCGAACTTCATGATTGTCGGAGACATGATGTGAGATCAAATCAAAATACCTTGAGTACTAACGAACCATAAAACTTCGAAATCATGATCTAAGAAAGTGGAGAAGAGGACCTAGTTGTCGTTACCTACCGTTGACCCAGATCGCAAAATTAAAGACCTAATGGTTCAACCAAAAAATCTCACAACAATGTAACAATAGCCATGATACCAATTTGTTGCGTTTAAGATGATAACAAAGACAAACTAGAGATATAGAGAAGTAGAACAAATCAAAAGTAAGATAGAAATACGAGAACTTAATAATTAGGCGAAGATGAAGCTTTATTAATAGTCAAATATCGGAGGAGTACAAATTGATGGAGAATACAAATCCCTCTCAAATTCTAGATCTCTCACAATTATCAACGGGCTTTCACAAATTAACAAAAGGTATCAGATCTAGGTCTAAAATAAGCTATTATATATATAACATACAAAAGATTTCCTCAGAAAACTAATTTCCTAACTAAGGAAATATCCGGCCCAGACATACGGCAGACATCTGCTGAAGGAATCGGCAAACGTCTGGCATTTAATCACAAACCAACAGGGTGTAAACCAGACGTCTGAACAAGAGATGGCCAGACGTCTGGATTTGTCTCCCAAAAGAACAGAGCGCTCGACAGATATCTGAACTTCATCAAGGCAGACGTCTGCCCAAAATATGCTCGTGCATACAGAGCAGAGGCAGACGTTTGGCGCTGAGACTGCCAAACGTCTGACCTGTAGATGACATCAAATCTCCATATAGTTTTGTGATAACTCTGGATTTTCGAGTAGCAAATTTTAGGGATTGAATGTGAGGCATATCTAACATTCCAGCATTAAGTAATTAAAATGAACATATTAATATTAACCGACAATTGCTTTAAGAATTTCCAACATTTTCAGTTTAAAATTAATATGATTTTTGTTATAGAGATAGCTTTCTCATGGATTTACTTGGGCCCCCTTAACCATTTTTTTTGGCTCCATCCCTGCATACAGGGACACCGCAGGCCCATAACTGTAATGTCCATACTGCATGCTCCGTAGGGCCCAGGGGTTATATGTAAAAAAGCCTTTGGGCCATTGTAGTTATGGGACTATAGTCTAGAAACTGCAATTGTGGGTCTGCAGTTTCCCTGCAGGCCCCATTTCCTTTTCTACATAACTCTTAATAGAAAATACACATACAATACTGAGAGGTAAAGTTATCATAATGCTAATCATTCATTGTTTTAAGGTTCAAATAAATGATAGAAGAAAGCTAACATTGCCTTTGTCTAGTACACTTGAAGTAAGCTTCGATTTGGTACCAAGGTTTAAAAAATCGGTTTCGGTACCTGAATCAGACAACTATTTTTGGGATCAAACTCGGTCATCTTGCCAATATTGGCCATATCAGATTGGAAATATCCGATTTTTTAATGTTTGAGTAAATGAATAAAAATTAATAAAAATGTTAAAATATATTGTAGAAATAATTATAAACAATTTTACACATTTTTAGTAATTAATGATGTTTAAACGGTTGTTTTAATGTTGTAAAGATAACAGTATATAAATGTTGACATTTCATTAGAATTAATGATGTCAAAAGAACTATTTACCCTTTAATTAATATACTCACTAATCCATTAATAAACTCAATACTATAACCACAATAACCAATCTGGTGAGCACAATGCCAAGATTTAAAATCTCGGTATCGGGCCTTGGTGTTAGGGTCAAAAATTATATCCCATTGCCAAAATTAAAAGTCAAAGTCAAAATCAAAGGGTCAAAGTCAACGCCCAAGTGGACTCAGATCCGACTAACAAGATGTCTGATCCCAAGCAACTGGGCCCATACCCGAACCGTCTCAAGCCCGAGCGAAACCGGTCGGCCATTGAAGAAGAAAGAAAAAAAGAAATTTATAATAAATAGTTTTTATATGCAAATAAGTATGAAATTGTAAATTAAGTAGGCAAAAAACCAAACTATGTAAAATCCATAGCTTATGTGCAAAAATAAATAAGAATATGGGCATGAAATAGACAAAAGAACTATTTTGTAAAGCCCAAGGGGAAAAATGTAAAATGTAAAGCCGATATAAGGAAAACGTAGCAAGAAAAGAATAACAACTTTTATTTCCATATCATTCAAGAATTTTGTGCCTCCTCTATCTCTCTCCTCAAAGTTCTTTCTCTTCTCTATTTTTTCCAATTAAATCAAGAGAGAAATCTTTTTTTTTTCTGAAATAAATAGGATTAGTCCACAAACTTATTTGAAAAGAGCATCAAATTTCTATTGAATCCCTAAAAGGAGACATTTTTGGCCTCCTCCTTCTTCCTCCTCAAGATCCAAGAAGGGAAGAGGAAGAAGAAGGGAAACCCATCTCCAAAAACCCTATTGTAGCAAGATCCAAAACCTAGAAAAGGAAAAAGGGACCCCTTTTCATTATTCTAGATTCAAATCCGAAGTTTTAATGATTCAAGAGAGTATTTTGGACCAAAGAGGAGTAGATTGAGGGTGGCCCCATCAAAGAGAAAGCCTTTAGGCTTTTCCTTTGTGAAACCCTCACCAGGAGCGCCAGCTTCACAAAATTTAGGTGCCTACACTAAGAGCGTAAACTCCACAACGACGCCAATCCTTCACGCAAGCGCAACACACGCATAACACGGGCGCAAGTGCATTTGCGCAAATGCAACACACACACACACACACACCACGTGCGCAAGCGCAACACGCACAACACGGGCGCAAGCGCCAAGCACCTTTACACAAGCGCAACACGTGCATACCATGGGCGCAAGTGCCAAGCGCCACATGCGCACACTACGGGTGCAAGCACTTGGCGCAAAGATACGTGAGACACATGCGGCGCTAGCGCCGATCTTTTGCGCATACACCAAATGCCAAGCACCTTCAAAACTGTTTTCAAACACACATTTTCACATTGAGTCCCTTTCAAAGCATCCTCAAAATTGTTTTCAAAACACAATTTTCACATTTTCACATTGAGTCCTCTTTAAAACACCCTCAAATCTATTTTCAAATACACAAATTTTCATTTTCAAACCCCCGTAAACTCTGTGAGGCCCTCGATATGCTTAAAGCACCCTCAAAATTGTTTTCAAAACACAACACACGTATATTGCACTTTGAACTCGCATGACTTTACGACTCGTTAATCGGAGGTTCTCTCGCCTCAAAGTGAAGGGTAATTAACGACAGTTTTGTCCGCGGCTGCCGGAGATTAGAATCCCTATAATCAATAAATCCCTGCTTATCTCGTGCAGGGGGAATCTCTACACGCCTGAAAAGTGAGCGCAATCCTATCTCAATAGGATGACGAAAAACACTCTATACTTGGATGGAATTTGTTGGATCAGAATCAGCCATCTCAGATTAGGATCGACCGAGATTTCAAGCCATGTTTGTAGCATCAAGTACATGGTATTATTACAATATTTACATTCAATAATAAGTTCTACCGTGTCTTGATCTTCGAAATTGCACATCAAGAAATGGAACAAAATTCACTTCAATCATGCAGCAGCAACATCCACATATCAAGGTGTTAAATATAGTATATAATCGCTATATTTAGCATGTTATATTTAATTGTATATTCATAGTTTTTCTTCCTTTCTTAAGAGTTTCTTATTTGGGCGTCTCCCAACTTGTATAAATAAGACCATGTTTACATTATTTCATTATTAAGGAAAATCCATTTTTTCCACCAATTACTTGTTCGAACATGGTATTAGAGCGAGAATAATATTTTTTCTTTCCTCAAAAACAAATATTTTTTTCTTTCTCGCATCTAGGGTCGGTGTCTCCTTCCTTAAGTTAGCACCGGCGACTCCCAATCTCTCTCCTCGGCCCTCCTTCTCTCCTTCAGCCCTCTATCCCATCGGCCTTCCGTGCGCCGATCCCTCTCCCGCGACGCCGATACCCTTTGCAATGCTGATCCTTCTCCCGAGAATGCCGATCCCTCAGTAACGCCAATCCCTCACTGGTGGCCCCAGAGTGATCAATCGACGATCCTCTGCTCCCTCCAATCCCCGGCTACAGTGCCCTGATCGCCGATCTCCTGCGACCCTGCAACCCCCCGTGATGCTCCCGATCCTCGCGAAGCTCCCCTGATCGTTGATCCCCTGTGAGCCTGCAAACCCCTGATTCCCTCCTTCTCCCATGTTATAGTGCCTCAATCCCCTCGGCTGCTCTACTCAGCCTCGATCGACTCCCTCTCCGACAGGTGCTTCTCACAACCCGCAGCCACCTGCAGTTGTTCGTTTCCGATTACAAACTTTGAGATTGTTCTCCATCACAAGTCATGAACAAGCAAGGGCTATACACCTTTCCCTCGCTGGATGTTCAACTTACCGGTCCTACAAATTATACTACATGAGCTCTCATATTGCAGTACAATCTTCAGGCATTTGCACTTTGGGGGTATATTGATGGCTCCACAAAGTGCCCCACTACCACGGTTTAAACTCCAGGATCTTCCTCGTCCTCTCTTTCCGATGGTGAGTCTTCTCTGACTAGTAATCAATGGATTCGTACTGATCAACAAACTATGGCATACATCTTGCGCTCAGTTGCGATTCCTATTCGCCTTTCCATTGGACGTTTGACTACCTCTCGCAATCAGTGGCTTTCTCTCAATCATATGTATGTTCAAACTGGAGTTGCTCGTGAATACCAGTTATATCAGGCCCTTCAAGATGTTCATCAAGACGATTGTTCCATTCAGGACTTTCACACCCTCTAATTTGGCTATTGAGAAGAGTTGCAAACCATAGAGGAAGTCATTCCTGCTGACCAAGTTAATCTTACACTCAAGCTCTAGAAGCAACATGATATGCAACATCTCTATCACTTTGTAATGAGCTTCCATCCTGAGTTCGAAGGGCTGCGTGGACATATCCTACACCGCTGTCCTCTTCCACCTCTTACTGACGCTGTCACAGAATTCATGGCTGAAGAGACACACTTCCAGATGTTTAAATCCTCACTGGTCGTGCTTTCACCTATTACATCCTCCACCACTGCTCTCGGTATACATAATCACTTTCCGGTTTCTTGCGGTCCTTCCAATACCGCCTCAGAGCAATCCCTCTTCTGTCACTATTGTAAAAAGAAAGATCACTTACTTCCTGAATATATGATACAGCCACCAAAGCCTTCACCTCACAATTGCCGTATACCTTCAGTTTCTTCTACTGATAGTTCACCAACTGTGACTACACCACCACCGCCAGCCCTAATCTCCCGGCAGTCACAGTCTCTGCTGCCTTCCGCACCTTAGCCATATGGTTCCCTCACTTAAGCACAGCTTGCAGAGATCGCCACTTATGTTTCTCAGAATTTTGGAATCAACGGTGCCTCCTCCAGTTCTGACTTCACTGCCATGTCTGTCTCCTCTGGTACTTCTACTCCTTGTATTTTTGACTCAGATGTCTCTCATCATATGACTTTCGATTCCACTATCCTTACTAACTGTAAGCATGTCTCTTCCCTTTTCATTCATACTGCACGGTAACTCATTATGGTGATATCACACCAGTTTCTGGCACCTCTGGTTGTTTAACTTTATCTTCTATCTTGCTTATCCCCAAACTTACCACGAACCTGTTGTCTGTAAGTCAACTTGCTTATTCTGGTTATACCATAACTTTTTCATGTACCTCTTGTGTTAGGAATATGTATGCTTTAGAGGCCATTATTATTGATATAGTGGATGCTTGGACATATATATAGAGGACTTTCTTGCTCAACATGATAGTATACTATCAGGTTTCCTTTATCTTAACATGTAGACTGGTATTTATACTGTCTGTCTCTTACATGTTAATAAAGCCCTTGGGATATGTACTTGACTACCAGGATTATGATGAGATCATATTAGTAGGGCCAAGGTGGTCCAAAAGTACATCCTTTAATCAGTTCCTAGTCGAGGGAATATCGAGACTAGGGCATCGATATTCCAGAGTAGACTAGTGTGTATGTTTCTTGTCCCTTAGAGGGTGATGGTTGATCCCACAACCATTGGTGTGTGACATCAAAGATTGTACACAGATGCTCATTGGAGAATGGGTACTGTTCCCCTCCGAATGGCGGCCAAGACATGGGACGTCTTGCCTGAGATTCGGGGCAGATGCTATTTGGTTTTATCTGTCCACCTCTCCGAAGATGCCAAGTTGATTTATGGCACCGTGTATCGGAGGTTTGGACGGATGCGGCCGATGTAGCAGACTTCGTTAGATTCTCCCTCGTTCGAGGGGTTTTTGATTGTGGGGACGCTCTTCCCTGCAGGCGCAAGCCCTTACAGTTAATTACGCTACCGCATCGCGGTAACAACTTTCTCCTTCTCCAGAATTTCACTTCGTGTCGTGGGTGTTTGTTTTGTTTGTGGTTGCCCGTGGATTGTATACGGAGACTAATTTATGTCGTCGCCTGTAGGACGTGGATTAGTCCAAATCCGTATTTTCTTAGATTTGGTTTTTGGGGTTTTGGTTTGAGGATATGTTAGCCATATTTGAGGCTAAGATCAACTCAAACGTTTGTTAAGGATACGCTAGTCTAATTTGAGACTAAGATCAACTTAACGAGATCGTTTAGATCCAACAAAAGAGCGTTTGGGGGCTCTATTGTTCCAGTTTAGGGACATAGTGGTCCATTAAATGTATGGCCGTCAGGATCCATCACCTCTCTGACGACGTTGAAGGATTACAACGACAGATGTCAGAGGAGTTCAGAGATGTACCCTTGAGCCAAAGTGGGTTGGGAGATCTATAGTCCAATTTGGGACTAAAGTCTGTTTGAAGGTTTTGGTTTAAGGATACGTTAGCCATATTTGAGGCTAAGATCAACTTAAACGTTTGTTAAGGATACGTTAGTCTGATTTGAGACTAAGATCAACTTAACGGGATCGTTTAGATCCGACAAAAGAGCATTTGGGCTCTATTGTTTCAGTTTAGGGACATAGTGGTCCATGACCAGTTTAAGGACATGGTGGTCCATCACCAGTTTAAGGACATGGTGGTCCAATACCAGTTTAAGGACATAGTGGTCCATGGAATGTATGGCTGTCGGGACCCATCACCTCTCTGAAGACGTTGAAGGATTGCAACGACAAATATCAGAGGAGTTCAAAGATGTACCCTTGAACCAATGAGTTGGTTGAAAGAGCAGATGTGCTCAGTTCAAGATGATTTGAGGACTTATGGCCAGTTTGGGCTAAGTCCAATTATGTTTGAAATATTGGCCCTTTGGACCATTAGACATTTGTCTGGGTTCAGCCCCTCATCATGCAGCAGTGCTAAACAGAGGTTTGGGGGCTCTGACAACATTTTGTCCTTGATTTCCTCAATTTTGAGATTCATTTGGAGGAGGGACTTTTGCCTCTGGAGAACTAGCCAATTTGGCTAAAAGTAGTGTTAAACACTAAAGAACAACAGTGTTAAACACTGGAGACAGAACTTTCAAATTAGTGTTAAACACTAAAAGACAATCAGTGTTAAACACTGGAAATATAATCTTCAATTTAGTGCTAAACACTAGAAACAATCAGTGTTAAACACTGGAAATAAGATTTCAAATTAGTGTTAAACACTAAAGAAAGAGGGGTCATGTGTGGACACATGAGAGCGCCTAAAGGTGGGACCAGATCCCTTTTCTTCGTTCTGCAATTAAGTGTTAAACACTTTTTATTTTATTTTCGAGCATCACGTGTTGGCACGTGATGGAGATATGTGCGCCAATTGTTAAAGCATTTGCTGAGGGGTCACGTGGTATCACGTGAGAGCGCCCAAAGCCTTCATTTCCTTTGCTTTTTCTTTCTGCATTTTGGAAGTCACGTGGGAGCACGTGAGGCATTGCCTCAAAGCTTCTTTTCTTCAGGGATCTTTTCAAGGGTCACGTGGGGGCACGTGACCCTAGTTCTTTTCATGAACAGAGATCTTTTAAGTTTCCTTATTTTAAGAATTGAATTCTCTGTAGGGTTAAACCCTAATTATGATTTTGGAGGAATTAAATTCCTATTGTGAAAGAATTAAATTCTTATTTAGGATAAAACCTTGATTTCTTTTTAAAGGAATTAAATTCCCAGATATGTAAAAGAATTAAATTCTTGATTAGGGTTAAACCCTAGTTTTGTTTTAGGAGAATTAAATTCTCAAAACTCAATTCCCCTTCTAAGTTTAGGATTTGCATGGCAGGATCTCGACCTGATAAGAATTAAATTCTCAACTTATGGGGAGATGTGCTCTGTGTAGATCTTCAACTAGAAGAAGAACTAAGTCTTTTTTGTATAAGAGTTAAACTCTTGGATTTTGAGAATTAAATTCTCTGTTTGAAGTTTTGATTCCCTTTCTTTTCTCACCTAGGGTTTTCTTTCTTGAGAATTTAATTCTCCCTTTCTTTTTTCCCTTGAGAATTAAATTCTCCTCTTTCTGTTCTTTTCTCCAAAAAGGTCCATCCTTCTCTTCTTTTCTTGGCTCTTATTTATAGGAGAAAGAAAAGAATCAATTTGTTTAGCAAATCTCTCATTGAAAGATTTGATTTGTTTTCATATTTAATATGAGCCTTTAGATCATTCAGTGAATTTTATTCACCGTTGGATTTTAAATCCAAAAGATATTCTGTTTGTTATTTCGGTGAGATTTGGGGAAATCTTTCCTTGTCTAGGATATTTCCATAACTTGGTGATATTTAATCACCCTTGGATCTTTAATCCAACGGTCCCCATAATCCTTTTCCATTTGGAAAGATTTAGAAGCTTTTAGAATTTAATTCTATTAACTGTAAGGCTTTCGAAGCCAGTCACATGCTGACACGTGACCCTTGGTCACGTGTGAGCACGTGACCCCCAATTGAGTCCTTTTCTCAGCGTTTATTCACGCTTCAGTTTTAACCATCACGTGTCAACACGTGACCATTGGTCACGTGTGAGCACGTGATACCTCATTGAGGTAACTTCTGACTTTTAATCAGGGAAAAGATTTTAGAATTTAATTCTATTCCTTATTTTAGAGGCCTTAAGAGCCCATCACGTGTCTGCACGTGACCCATGGTCACGTGTGAGCACGTGATGCCCCATTGGGTCTTTTCTGAGTTTTTATTATATCTTTTAACTCCTCCAGCGGGTTCTTAAAGGTCCATCACGTGTGGACACGTGATGCCTCATAACTTTTGATCCCGGATGAATTATGAGGCCCATAATATATTAAATCGAAGGGTTTTTCGAGATTCTTCCAATACCATCAAAATTTAATAGTTCCTCTTTCGGGAGTTTATCAAAATACAGGCCGGAAGATAATGATTCGCATTTCCTTAAGCGTATCGCTGCCATTTGATACCTTGGACTCCTTTGCACAGAAATTTTTGGCGGGAACAAATGCCCCCTACTACTTTGCCCACGTAAGTATGTACGTGGGTGAAGTAGTGCAGAATTATGCATAGCGTATGACCAGTTTCGGGTTGGTATATAACTTTCAGAATCTTGATCTGAGAAGATAACGAGCGGACACAAGCGTCGTCATTTATCATTGACTCAAATCTCGACTCTTAAGAGATATAGTTCCAAACTCTCAACTCCATGAGCCACACCCTTCTATTTCTTTATGTCTTACTCTAGCGTGAAGTAGTTTATACGCTCATGAGTAACTTCTCCATTTCAGTGGCATGTAGCTTTGGCAAGTGTGGCTCATAGATGGTCCATCTTGACCTCTTTGCAGGGCGGTGATGGCTTAGGAGACAGGGTTAGGATCTGCCACCTAAGACTTTTCAACTTTATGAGCCGTGAGGGTCTTATAAAGACTTTTCTCCCTACGAGTCGAGCGGATCCCGCAGGTGTATTTTCTCCTTAGGGGTCATGAGGACTTCTAAGTGTGTTTTCTTTTGAAAGTCATAAGGATCTCACAAGAGAATTTTCCCGCTTATAAGTCGAGAGGACTCGTAAGTGGTTGTTTCCCTCCTTGTCGAGATTCGACTTTGGAGAGTGTGGTCCGTGAATAGTATGCAAGAGTCCGTTTTAGACCAACTTGCAGGGCCCCAGTGCTTAGGAATCCGGTTCTTATCCCGATTGCCTAAGGCTTTTCCCTACGAGTCGAGACGAATCGAATATTTCTCGTAAGGATGTCCTAACGTCACAGTTAACCTCTTCTCTTTACGACAAAGGTCTGTTAGGGTCTGTGGTACTAGGATTTTGTCCGTCGTACCGTCGCGTTGGCTGATGTATTCCTCGATAGGCAATCTTGCTGTTCGAGTAGCCTTGCGACTGTCGTGTCTCTGATCCCTTCGGGGGCTGGACAAGATGTCTTCAAGCAATCTTCCTAGACAGTTTGACCGTCAGAAGAGCAAGCGTTAGGAATTTTGCCATGCCGCTTTTTACTTGAGGTTAGGCTCATTTTGTAGAGCCCCGATGAGCCATAACCACTCCGCGCTGGTGTGGGATGATCTCCGATAGTCTTTCAGGCTTTATATGACTTGCCGTTAAGATCCTGAAGCTAGGAATTTAGCCTTTGCTTCGTTTGCTGGCATTGCGTCTGCTGTATCGAGACGAATGTCGCAGTTGTCTCTAGGTTGTTGATGAACCGTCGAGGTTTGGAACTAGGGATTTTGCCGTGGCTCCGTTGTTTGATTGTCGCGTTTGAATCCTGCTGGAGGAAGAACGCTGTGGTGACATCTCATCTGCTGTATCGAGACGAACGTCGAGGTGGTGACCACTCCATGTGGTGTGGGATGATCTCCGATTGTCTTTCAGGTTTTATATGAGTTACCGTCAAGACCCTGAAGCTAGGAATTTGGCCTTCGCTTCGTTTGCTGGCATTGCATCTGCTGTATCGAGATGAACGTCGCGGTTGTCTCTAGGTTGCTGGTGAACCGTCGAGGTTTGGAATTAGGGATTTTGCCGTGGCTCCGTTGTTTGATTGTCGCGTCTGAATCCTGCTGGAAGAAGAACGCTGTGGCGACATCTTATCTGCTGTATCGAGACAAGCGTCGAGGTGGTGACCACTCCACGCTGGTGTGGGATGATCTCCGAATGTCTTTCAGGCTTTATATGACTTGCCGTCAAGACCCTGAAGCTAGGAATTTGGCCTTTTGCTTCATTTGCTTTGGCGCGTCCGAATCCTGCTGGGCGAAGAACGCTGGGGTGACATTTCATCTGCTGTATCGAGACGATCGTCGAAGTGGTGACCACTCCGTGCTGGTGCTTTCAGGCTTTATATGACTTGCCGTCAAGACCCTGAAGCTAGGAATTTGGCCTTTGCTTCATTTGCTTTGGTGTTGCGTCTGCTGTGTCTAGACGAACGTCGAGGTGGTGACCACTCCGTGCTGGTGCGAGATGATCTCCGATTGTCTTTCAGGCTTTATATGACTTGCCGTCAAGACCTTGAAGCTAGGAATTTGGCCTTTGCTTCATTTGCTTTGGTGTTGCGTCTGCTGTGTCGAGACGAACGTCGAGGTGGTGACCACTCCGTGCTGGTGCGAGATGATCTCCGATTGTCTTTCAGGCTTTATATGAGTTGCCGTCAAGACCCTGAAGCTAGGAATTTGGCATTTGCTTCATCTGCTTTGGTGTGTCCGGATCCTGTTGGAAGAAGGACGCTGTAGTGACATCTCATCTGCTGTATCGAGACGAACGTCGAGGTGGTGATCACTCTATGCTGGTGTGAGATGATCTCTGATTGTCTTTCCGGTTTTATATGAGTTACCGTCGAGACGTTGAAGCTAGGAACTTGGCCTTCGCTTTGTTTGCTTTAGTGTGTCCGAATCCTGTCGAAGGAAGGACACTGTTGTTGACATGGCGTCTGCTGTATCGAGACGAATGCTGAGGTGGAGCTGGGATTTTGCCGTCACTCCGCTTTACTGACCATGGGGTCTTTTGTTGACGTTGCATCTAAATCCTGCTGGACTGCGAAGGAACGCCGTTGTTGACATTGCGTCTGCTGTAATGGGACGAACGCTGAGGTGAAGCTGGGATTTTGTCATCGCTCCGCTTGATGGTGTAACATCTGTGTCCTGCTGGAATGAGGAGGCACACCGTTGTTGGTTTCCAGGCTGTAGATGTGGCCATTGAGATTTGGAACTAGGGACTTTGCCATGGTTCCGTTTCGTTGCGACTCTGAGGTCGGTTGTTGACGTCACGTCTGCATCTGGTTGGAGTGAGGAGAAACGCCGTTGGTGATCTCTAAGTTGTCGATGTTGACGTCGAGACCCTGAAGCTCGGGATCTTCCTTTTGCTTCGTCTGTTGACATTATGTCTGCAATATTGTGACAAATGTCGAGGTTGTCTCTGGGTTGTCTATGAACCGTCGAGATTTGGCTTCGCTTTTTGGTGGAACCTGTTGGGAAGGTATGGTTCCCTCTTTGTTTGTGCCCCTGGATTATATATAGGGATCGATGTAATCTCACATGTAGGGCAAAAAGTTTCATTCTGTCATCATTTTTTTATATTCTTTCCGCGATGCTCTATCATTTCAGCTTTTTATATCATGAAAATCGCGATTGCCCAATCATTTCGGCTATTTTTCGCGGTGCCCAATCATTTCGGCTATTTTTCTTTTTACTCGCTGCTTCTTATTGCGAGCTGCCTAATCATTTCGGCTGTTTTTGTATGCATACATTTTTACTTGCTGATTTTTATTACAAGTTGCCCCATCATTTCGGCTATTTCGTATGCATGTATGGCTCGCTGATTTTTTATCGCGAGTGCGGAACTTGGAAGCTGACGCTAATCTTAGCATCAGCATCGCTGCGACTGGAATATTGCCAGGAGTGAATCATCATTTGCCATGAAAGGACTTGGAATTTGATACCGGTTTAGGCATCAGCATCGCTACAACTGGGATATTACCAGGAGCGAATCATCATTTGCCATGAAAGGGCTTGGGATTTGATACCGGTTTAGGCATCAGCATCGCTACAACTGGGATATTGCCAGGAGCGAATCATCATTTGCCTCTGTCGATGTCGAACAAAGGTAGCTTAGCAAACAGGGTTAGGATCCCGTCGACTAAGGCTTTTGACTTCATGAACCGTAAGGGTCTCATAAAGGTGTTTCTCCCTACGAGTCGTGAGGATCTCGCAGGTGCGTTTTCTCCTTAGGAATCGTGAGGACTCCTAAGTGTATGTTCTCCTGCAAGTCGTAAGGATCTTACAAAAGGGTTTTCTCCTTATAAGTCGAGAGGACTTACAAGGGTTGTTCACCGTATGAACATATCCCCAGTCACGGGTGGGACTTGGTTAGGAAAATGTTTATTCGCGCCCGTGGATTGTATACAAGGGTCAGCATTGAGCCGCTTGTAGGGCACTATCGAAGGTTGTGGGGGTTGTTTAAGAACAGGTTCAGGTCTCTATAACTTAAGACTTTCAAATCTTATGAGCCGTGAGGGTCCCATAAGAGAGTTCTCCTTACGAGTCGTGAGGATCTCGCAAGTGTAATTTCTCCTTAGGAATCATGAGGATCCCTAAGTGTGCTGCTCCCTTGTGAGTCGTAAGGATCTCACGCGGGTGGTTTCTCCTTGCAAGGTCGAGAGGACCCTGTAAGTGTCCTTTAACGAGGTTGCGCCCCTTCGGGTTTTCACAAACACTCGCCGGTAGCCCTGCTGTTTTTACTCACGGAGCCCTTTCGGGTTTTCATCCATGCCCATTTTGCTTATGGACATACCGTCTTTCTTTTTTCTTCTTTTTTTTTTATTCTTTTTATTTTTCTAACGAGGTTGCGCCCTTTCAGGTTTTCACAAACACTCGCCGGTAGCCCTGCTGTTTTTACTCATGGAGCCCTTTCGGGTTTTCATCCGTGCCCATTTTGCTTATGGACATACCGTTTTTTTTAAACGAGTCTGCGGCCTTTCGGGTTTTCACAAACATCGCCAGCAGTCCTGCTGCTTTTACTCACGGCGCCCTTTCGGGTTTTCATCCATGCCCATTTTGATTATGGACGTACCGTTTTTTTTACCACGTCAGCCTGAAGATGCCGCGAGTTGGTAGTAGTTTAACGACGTTTCGGTCATCAGCCAGTTTTAGGACATAGTGGTCATCATTAGTTTAACGGCATTTCGGTCTACAGCCAGTTTTAGGACATAGTGGTCCATCGTTAGTTTAACGACGTTTCGGTCTACAGCCAGTTTTAGGACATAGTGGTCCATGTGGTTTTCTCTATGAAAGAGCACGATGCCCCCGGCATGTCCATCTTTTTCGGAGCATGTGGTTGTGGTGGGTTCACCTTCCATTTTTCGGGCAGCGCGAACTTGTCCTGTTGGGATTGGTCTTCAACCTAGTTTTTGATGACGTAGCAATTTTCGAGTGGGTGACCCATTACTCTGTGGTAGGGACAATAGTTAGGACTGTTAACGTCACCTGGCTGCAACGGACGTTTTGGATCTGGCAGAGTGATGAGCCCGCTGAGCACTGCTAGCTCGAACAATCTCTCTGTTTTATCTTTGGGAAACGAGTAAGGACGTTTCAACTTCTCATTGAGGTATCGCGGCTTATTGTTTTGACGACAAAACGGTCTCGGGTTACTCGGCTGTTGTTGAGCGTCGGCGACGAAGGTCGCTTTTCCATTCCCCTTATCCCTTTTGTTCGATCCCTTGTTCGCGGGTCCGAGATTCTTTCCGGGTAGCGTGCAATTGCACGGCTGAATGTTCTCGCAGCTCCTCAATTCTTTCGTTTCAGAGATGGATTCCTTGAAGAGAGGACCGAGGGATACTTTTTCGTCGGAGTCGTTCCCGAAGGTGAGAACTCGCGATCCCCCGGGATCAACCCTATGACAATTGCCGACAATTCTTTTACGCTCATCTGTCGCATTTTTCCGTTGTTTACGAGCTTCACGCTTTGTCTTGTTGAAGTGTTGCCTGTGAACGACATATTATTGCCACCAACACTTAAAGGAGTTGCAGCCTTCAGTAGGATGTGCGATCCTCTGATGATATAAGCAGAAGTTAGGATGTACGTCCGTTTCATCAAAATGTATACCACTGGGAGAATTTTCTCTGAAAGAGGGCAGTCTCATCCCCATCGATATGGCTTTGGCGAATCGTTTCCTTATCTTGATCCTTCTTTCATTTGCGGCGGATGTACTTTGACCTGGTGGGAGTGTTTCGACCCTTTTGTCTAGTCGCCGGCGTTTGGCCTTTTCAAATATGGCCATCTCGCGCTCCCGATCAGCTTTGCTTTTTAGACGGGCTTCGTTCAGGAATGCATCAATCATTTCATCTGATGGTCCTAGAAGTTCTGGCTCAGGATCTGCCCCCAGCTTCTCTGTGTAAGGAGCTTCTTCGTCATTTATTGACGAGTGAGAAATCACATGGCAGCTTGCCACATAATCTTCAGATTCATCCGATGAGTCTTCTCCATTGTCTTCATCTCCGTCCTCAAGGACGTGGCTGAGAAATTCTTGGAGTGTGACTGGGGTCCGCGCCTTCTAATTATATTCTTCCAACGTGTCAATCTGTTTTTGCAGGTCCGTGCGCTTGTCACCAGTCTGCATAGGCTTTTTGGTCGTCTTCTTCTCCTTCGAAGACTTTGACGGCTGGGTGTGAGCGCTCTGACCATCACCACCCATTTTTAGAGTTGGACGCGATTTCAGCATTCCCTCGATGATCTCGGGTTCCAGTGGATTTTTCCACCTGATTGCCGGGCATGTTTGGAGATCCTTCAGCATTCTTTTAGTTTTAGCTGAAAGAGCGACCTCCCACGGGCTTCCCTTATGAATGAGCATGATGCCCCCGGCTCGTCCACTTTTTTAGGGGCGTGAGGTTGTGGCGGGTTCACTTTCCAGTTTTCGGATAATGTGAACTTGCCTTGTTGGTATTGGTCCTCCATCCAGCCTTTGAAGACGAAACAATCTTCGATTGGATGGCTTACTGCTTGGTGGAAAGGGCAGTAATTAGGATCATTGACGTCGTTTGGCTGTAGTGGACATTTCGGACTCGGCAGATTGATGAATCCGTTGTGCACTGCCAACTCAAACAGTTTCCTCATTTTATCCTGGGGAAACGAGTAAGGACGTCCCAGTCTTTCCTCGAGGGATGGGCATGGACGCATATTGTTTTGGCGAACAACCGGCTTTGAGTTGCTCGGCTGTTGCTGAGTATTGGCAACGAAGATCGCTTTCCCTTTTCCTTTCTCATTTCGAGGCTCCGTCTCTGAGGAGGATGGTCTGTGACCCATTTGGTCCATTTGGGCCAGCTTGTCGATCAAGGCCTGAAAAGTTGTCGGCTTGAAGAACATCATGAACTGGGATATGGTCGCTAGCGGATCGAGGGTTCCTATAAACATGCCCACTGCAGGAGCCTCTTCTATGCGTTGTTCGCACTTCGACCATAGATTCCGCCACCGTATCGCGTACTAAACCCATGTTTCGCCTGGCTTCACCCTGGCATTGATCAACGCCGTGATTGGGGTGCGTTCGCTGGCGCTTGCGAAACGCGGGGTGAATAACAGCTCCATCTCCGTAAATGTTTTGAAGGAATCGTTCGGGAGCTCGGAGTACCATTCAAAGTCCGTCTCCGCCAAGCTGCCAACAAACTGGCGAAGCAGTAGTTTATCATCACCTCCAGTATTACCGCACAGAGCCCTAAATTGAGCAACGTGCTGGTGTGGATTTCCCGTCCCCTTATATACGTGGAATTTGGGGATCGTGTATCCCGGCGGGTAACTGATTTGGTCATACCAGCCCGATAGGGTCGTCCGGTTCTAACAATTTGCCCAGCCGCTTCATTCGCCTGGTGAGCTCGTATTTGCTGAGCTATATAGTCGTCCAGTGCGGCCTTGTAGATAGTTTCCACTTTGGCTGTTGAAAGAGACGGAGGAGGGTTCGACGTCTCCGCTCGGTCATCTTCAATAATGATCGGAGGGTCTTCAGTTGGAGGATCCGGCTGTAACATCATTCCTACTATGTCTTGGAAGAGAAGCGCCATTTGTTTTATGTTGGCAGCTTGTTCCGCTGCCTCTTTGTCCTTCTTTTCGAGGATTCTGCGTAGGAAGTCAGCATCGGTTTCTTATTCGTGACGCTGTTCTGATGATGCCTCCGGGCTTTCTTTTGGCCCGGTAAGTGCGGCCATAGCAGTCAGCATCTCCTGGAGCTTCTGTTGCTGCTGTTCCTGGGCTCTGGTCACGGAGCGAGTGAGCGATCGGTGACCCATCGAAGCACGGCTTTCCTCCTTTCCGGAAGCCATATAAATGGTGTGCACCACCATGCCCCCAGACTTGGGGCGTTTAGATTCAGTGTCTTTGCAATTTGCCAAAGACACAGGGATCTTCTCCGACCTCCTTCTTTTTTGAGCGGGCGAAGCTGAGGGGGCCGTTGCAACGGGCACCCAGGTAGACGACACTTTTTGTGGCTTGACAGGATTATCTTCTTCTCGCCGTGCTTTCATTTTTTTCTGTTGGCGGGGATAGTCTTGATCAATCACGGAATCTTGGATTTGACGCCAGACCTTGTAAATTTTAGAGGAAAGCCGCTGAGGGGGCTGCTCTGGTTTCATTTCTATGACCGTCTCCACATGTGGTGGAGATCTTCTCAGCACGGCGGTAGGAGAGTTCCTGCGCACCTTGTTAAGTAGTTCAAAGCTGTTCTCGGTTGGAACAGCAGCATTGATTTCCACCATCGGAGCTGGCGGACTTATCCCAGAAGGGGAATTGCCCCCAGCTTTCCTCACTCGGCGCCAGTGACGACGGCGAGCATGTCGCGCGATTGGAGTTGGTTCTGCCGTAGGGGTGGCCTTCTCATGCCCCCTGTGTTGGTTAGAATTCGCTGTTATCAGCCTTTTAAAGACCGACGTCCGTTGAATGGGGACGGCCAACCGATCGAAAGCAGACTTCCGAGTAGGGGAAGCAACCTTGGTGATTTTTCCTGGAACGGGAGTAGGGATGGCTATCCGCTTCGGGATAACGCCTTCCGGTATTGCAGGCTTCTTCATGGGCCCGTTGGAGCTCTGGCCTAGTCTGTCAAAAACCGAGGCAGCGGAGTTGGGCGACCTGTTGAGAGGGGCCGCGGTAGTTGTAAGCCGATCAAAGACCGACTTCTTTGGAGCTTCTTGCGATGGTAGGGGAGCACTGAAGCCTGTTGGTGGGATCATGGTCCCAAAGAATAGCCCAGTGATGGCTTGAGTTACCTGCTCCACTGGCATCTTGAAAAGGGAGGCCGCTTGGGGCTCGTAAGTCACTCCTCCAGCAAGGACGTAGCGAGAGTTGCAGTTGCAGTTAGTGCAGTTCGAAGCTATTGATCTTCTGTTTTCTGCACGGAGCAAGACACCAAATCTTAGTACCTCGAATCCACAGGCAACCACAGCAAACCGCGATTCGTTTGCGAACACGACACACGAAGTGTGGAGTGGAAAGAGGAAGAGGTCCCACCGGGCGTGCCAGAATCTGTTCCCCTCCGAATGGCGGCCAAGACATGAGACGTCTTGCCTGAGATTCGGGGCAGATGCTATTTGGTTTTATCTGTCCACCTCTCCGAAGATGCCAAGTTGATTTATGGCACCGTGTATCGGAGGTTTGGACGGATGCGGCCGATGTAGCAGACTTCATCAGATTCCCCCTCGTTCAAGGGGTTTTTGATTGTGGGGACGCTCTTCCCTGCAGGCGCAAGCCCTTGCAGTTAATTACGCTACCGCATCGCGGTAACAACTTTCTCCTTCTCCAGAATTTCACTTCGTGTCGTGGGTGTTTGTTTTGTTTGTGGTTGCCCGTGGATTGTATACGGAGACTAATTTATGTCGTCGCCCGTAGGACGTGGATTAGTCCAAATCCGTATTTTCTTAGATTTGGTTTTTGGGGTTTTGGTTTGAGGATATGTTAGCCATATTTGAGGCTAAGATCAACTCAAACGTTTGTTAAGAATACGTTAGTCTAGTTTGAGACTAAGATCAACTTAACGAGATCGTTTAGATCCAACAAAAGAGCGTTTGGGGCTCTATTGTTCCAGTTTAGGGACATAGTGGTCCATTAAATGTATGGCCGTCGGGATCCATCACCTCTCTGACGACGTTGAAGGATTACAACGACAGATGTCAGAGGAGTTCAGAGATGTACCCTTGAGCCAAAGTGGGTTGGGAGATTTATAGTCCAATTTGGGACTAAAGTCTGTTTGAAGGTTTTGGTTTAAGGATACGTTAGCCATATTTGAGGCTAAGATCAACTTAAACATTTGTTAAGGATGCGTTATTCTGATTTGAGACTAAGATCAACTTAACGGAATCGTTTAGATCCGACAAAAGAGCATTTGGGCTCTATTGTTTCAGTTTAGGGACATAGTGGTCCATGACCAGTTTAAGGACATGGTGGTCCATTACCAGTTTAAGGACATAGTGGTCCATGGAAGGTATGGCTGTCGGGACCCATCACCTCTCTGAAGACGTTGAAGGATTACAACGACAAATATCAGAGGAGTTCAAAGATGTACCCTTGAACCAATGAGTTGGTTGAAAGAGCAGATGTGCTCAGTTCAAGATGATTTGAGGACTTATGGCCAGTTTGGGCTAAGTCCAATTATGTTTGAAATATTGGCCCTTTGGACCATTAGACATTTGTCTGGGTTCAGCCCCTCATCATGCAGCAGTGCTAAACAGAGGTTTGGGGGCTCTGACAACATTTTGTCCTTGATTTCCTCAATTTTGAGATTCATTTGGAGGAGGGACTTTTGCCTCTGGAGAACTAGCCAATTTGGCTAAAAGTAGTGTTAAACACTAAAGAACAACAGTGTTAAACACTGGAGACAGAACTCTCAAATTAGTGTTAAACACTAAAAGACAATCAGTATTAAACACTGGAAATATAATCTTCAATTTAGTGTTAAACACTAGAAACAATCAGTGTTAAACACTGGAAATAAGATTTTCAAATTAGTGTTAAACACTAAAGAAAGAGGGCTCACGTGTGGACACGTGAGAGCGCCCAAAGGTGGGACCATATCCCTTTTCTTCATTCTGCAATTAAGTGTTAAACACTTTTTATTTTATTTTCGAGCATCACGTGTTGGCACGTGATGGAGATCTGTGCGCCAATTGTTAAAGCATTTGCTGAGGGGTCACGTGGTATCACGTGAGAGCGCCCAAAGCCTTCATTTCCTTTGCTTTTTCTTTCTGCATTTTGGAAGTCACGTGGGAGCACGTGAGGCATTGCCTCAAAGCTTCTTTTCTTCAGGGATCTTTTCAAGGGTCACGTGGGGGCACGTGACCCTAGTTCTTTTCATGAACAGAGATCTTTTAAGTCTCCTTATTTTAAGAATTGAATTCTCTGTAGGGTTAAACCCTAATTATGATTTTGGATGAATTAAATTCCTATTGTGAAAGAATTAAATTTTTATTTAGGATAAAACCCTGATTTCTTTTTAAAGGAATTAAATTCCCAGATATGTAAAAGAATTAAATTCTTGATTAGGGTTAAACTCTAGTTTTGTTTTAGGAGAATTAAATTCTCAAAACTCAATTCCCCTTCTAAGTTTAGGATCTGCATGGCAGGATCTCGACCTGATGAGAATTAAATTCTCAACTTATGGGGAGATGTGCTCTGTGTAGATCTTCAACTAGAAGAAGAACTAAGTTATTTTTTTGTATAAGAGTTAAACTCTTGGATTTTTAGAATTAAATTCTCTGTTTGAAGTTTTGATTCCCTTTCTTTTCTCCCCTAGGGTTTTCTTTCTTGAGAATTAAATTCTCCCTTTCTTTTTTTCCCTTGAGAATTAAATTCTCCTCTCTCTGTTCTTTTCTCCAAAAAGGTCCCTCCTTCTCTTCTTTTCTTGGCTCCTATTTATAGGAGAAAGAAAAGAATCAATTTGTTTAGCAAATCTCTCATTGAAAGATTTGATTTGTTTTCATATTTAATATGAGCCTTTAGATTATTCAGTGAATTTTATTCACCGTTGGATTTTAAATCCAAAAGATATTCTGTTTGTTATTTCGGTGAGATTTAGGGAAATCTTTCCTTGTCTAGGATTTTTCCATAAATTGGTGATATTTAATCACCCTTGGATCTTTAATCCAACGGTCCCCATAATCCTTTTTCCATTTGGAAAGATTTAGAAGCTTTTAGAATTTAATTCTATTAACTGTAAGGCTTTCGAAGCCAGTCACATGCTGACACGTGACCCTTGGTCACGTGTGAGCACATGACCCCCAATTGAGTCCTTTTCTCAGCGTTTATTCACGCTTCAGTTTTAACCATCACGTGTCAATATGTGACCATTGGTCACGTGTGAGCCCATGATACCTCATTGAGGTAACTTCTGACTTTTAATCAGGGAACAGATTTTAGAATTTAATTCTATTCATTATTTTAGAGGCCTTAAGAGCCCATTACGTGTCTGCACGTGACCCATGGTCACGTGTGAGCACGTGATGCCCCATTGGGGTCTTTTCTGAGTTTTTATTATATCTTTTAACTCCTCCAGCGGGTTCTTAAAGGTCCATCACGTGTGGACACGTGATGCCTCATAACTTTTGATCCCGGATGAATTATAAGGCCCATAATATATCAAATCTAAGGGTTTTTCGAGATGCTTCCAATACCATCAGAATTTAATAGTTCCTCCTTCGGGAGTTTATCAAAATACAGGACGTAAGATACTGATTCGCATTTCCTTAAGCGTATCGCTGCCATTTGATACCTTGGACTCCTTTGCGCAGAAATTTTTGGCGGGAACAGGTACACTGAACGGACTCGCCGAGGACTCTTAGTTGGTAGTATACCTATCATCAGATAGCAGTCCTCTGGTGACACTGGTACAGGTTAGTCCGTAGACCCGAGATCGTCATAGAGTCTTGTGTGGCTCCCACTGTGCTTTGATTTCCTCCCTACCACGCTTAAGAGGAGTTGTGCAAACAGGTGGATTTTGGGTACAGTCTCGAGTCACATGGAAGCAATGAGGGTTTGGAGGGGTTTCGTCTCTCCCGGTATCTGGGGTTGATGTTGCGCTATGCTCGATTGGCTATAACTGGAAGTCCCTAGCCAAAACTGCTGCTGAGATTTACTGATAAGAGTTATCAGTAGTTTTCCGAAGCGTTATAGGCCAGACATCGGCATGACTTATCACGTTACTGGGGTCTGACGTTTACCACCCCTAGACATGATATGCGACATATTAGACGAAGAGACTGGACTGTACAATAGTATTACTAATAGGCTTCATGGAGAGTATGGACATGCTTGCTTGTTGATCTTCATATCGCTCAATACCCGGGTAGCCGTTACGTCCATCTAGTACCGTTGATGGCTTGTGGGTGACTGATGTAATCATCACCTACTGCTGGCGTATTGACGGGTCTTTAGAGTCCCACACAGAAGTTCCCTGGTTCAGGCGAAACGAAGTAGGACACATATGTGATGTGTGTGGGCCTGATTAAATACGTGTATGTGATACCGTATTGTAATCTGGCAGTTATCTGCTATCGAGTTAGGTTATATGTGATATAACCAGATTATCGAATCAAGTGTTGATTTGATAATGTAATATATAGATAAATGATATTAGTCGGTTATATGTGATATAACCGGATTATTAAATCAAGTGTTGATTTAATAATGTGATATATATTATATGTGATATAATTATATCTTAACTAATATCATTAGCTCACTAATTATTCTTCATTATAAATATATTAATATATATGATATATATATATATATATATATAATAATGAAGCATGGCATAAAATTCTATTTTGTGAAAATAGAAATGAAGTGGAAATTGAAGTGGAATGGTGTGAGGTATGGCACATAATATATTTTATTCATCTTGACTTACTATTGAAGCATGGCACCATTTTTTATTTGTGGATATTTTGTATGCTTCAATGCGTGAGGTTTGAGATAAGCCATTCTTCATCTCATTTCAACACTTAGGCATTTTTCATGAGTTGCTCCCATTTTGCTCTCATGCTCTCTAGCTTCTTCTTCTTCCTCAATGTCATGGTTCAAGCTTCAACCCTCATATGTGATGTGAACCATGAAGCTTGAACACAAACTTGTGAGCAAAATCATATACCCTACTTTACCATCCTATGCTTGACTAGTGATGAGTGTAGCGTGTTTCCTACGTTAAAGAGTTTAGTGTAGAGGTAGGTTGAGTTGGAGGGACTTCGCGTGGATCATCTTCGGCATGAAGGTCATCAGATGAAGCTCGTCTAAAGCCTCAAGTGGTGCCTAGTGGAGTCGTGGGACTACTATATGGAGCATATGAAGCGAAGGACTCGATCTACGAGGGTATAGCCATCTTTCACTTCTTCTATTTTCTTGATATCAAACTTTAAACCCTAATCAACTAGCTAAAGATCTTGAATAGTCTAGCTTAGCACCTATAAAAATTTGAATTTGGCATGCTGGATGCCACTTGGATCTCATGGTGGTGCTAGGGTAGATTTTCATCTTGTACTGTGTAGGATTCCCGCATCGGTCAGAAGATTGGGATCGGTTGTAGAGTGAATTGGGATGTATCATTTGGAGCATCTTCATCTCCCTCCTTCCCGTTCTGGCTTTGGACTTTCTACTTCAGATATTTAGCATCGCTGGTTAGGTCATCTTTCTGGTACTCAATTGAAAGTTTTATCCGATTCTGGTTTATTACGTTCTTTCCTTTTTGTTTCTAGTTCAAATTATAGTACTTATCGCCTTGCTAAACAAGTTGCTTTACCTTTTTCATCGAGTAATAATGTGTCTTATGAACCTTTTGAACTTATTCATTCTGATTTTTTGGACCAACACCGTCTACCTCATTGTCTGGTTAAAGATACTATGTCTGCTTTATTGATGACTATTCATGTTATACATGGGTTTATTTTATGTGTGCTCATTCTGATCTTATTCACATTTACATGGAATTTACAAATATGATTCACACTCAATTTCATAAACGTATAAAAGTGTTTAGGTCTGATAATGCTCTTGAATATGTTTCTTCCTCAATGCAAAATATTTTAAAAAAACCCATGGTACCATCCCTCAACAATCCTGTCCTCATACATATGAACCGAATGGTGTTGCTGAACGCAAGAACCGCCACATCCTTGAAATTACTCATGCTCTGCTTCTCTCATTATCTGTTCCTAACTCTTTTTGGGCAGAAGCCATTATGACAGCTACACTTCTAATCAATATCACTCCATCCTCTGTTCTAAAAGACCTTTTTTATATTCTCGTCTCCACTCTTTACCTTTTAACTACTCTCTTCTCCGCACGTTTGGTTGTGTCTATTTTGTTCTCCTTCCCTCACATGAACAAAACAAACTTTCTTCCCGGTCAGTCAAGTGTGTCTTTCTAAGGTATAGTTGTTCCCCGCCGAAAACACGGGGACGCGATAAACGTCTCGCCTGAATTTCGGGGCAGATACTAATTGGTGCTATCCGTCCACCTCTCCGAAGATGCCAAGTTGATTTATGGCACCGTGTATCGAAGGTTTAAACGGATGCGGCCGATGTAGCAGACTTCGTCAGATTCCCCCTCATTTGAGAGGTTTTTGATTGTGGGGACGCTCTTCCCTGCAGGCGCAAGTTCCCGCAGTTAATTACGCTACCGCGTCGCGGTAACAACTTTCTCTTTCTCCAGATGGTCACTTCGTGTTGTGGGTGTTTGTTTTGTTTTTGGTTGCCCGTGGATTGTATACGGAGACTAATTTATGTTGTCGCCCGTAGGGCGTGGATTAGTCCAAATCCGTATCTTCTTAGATTTGGGTTTGAGGGTTGGGTTTAAGGATACGTTAGTCTTATTTGAGACTAAGATCAACTTAAATGTTTGTTAAGGATACGTTAGTCTAATTTTTAGACTAAGATCAACTTAACAGGATCGTTTAGATCCAACAAGAGAGCAATTGGGCTCTATTGTTTAGTTTAGGGACATTGCGGTCGATTAGTTTAAGGACATTACGGTCCAATATTAATTTAAGGACATTTCGGTCCAATGTTAGTTCAAAGACATCGCGGTCGAGGTTAAGGACATCATAATCCGTGAGTTTAAAGACCTCACAGTCAAGGTTAAGGACATCATAGTCCATGAAATGTATGGTTGTCGGGACCCGGCACCTCTCTGAAGACGTTGAAAGATTACAATGACAAATATCAAAGGAGTGAAGAGATGTACCCTCGAACCGAAGTGGATTGGGTGATCTGTAGTCCAATTTGGAACTAAGATCCATCAATTTGATTATGAGCACATTGGCTCAGTTAAATCTGAATTGAGAACTTATGGCCAGTTTGGGCTAAGTCCAATTAAATTTGAAATGTTGGCCCCTTGTTGGACCATTAAACATTTTTCTGGGTTCAGCCCCTCATTATTTAGCAATGCTAAACCAGAGTTTTAAGGGCTCTAATAATATTTTTGTCTTTGACTGAACATTAAACATTATAGCTCTGGGTTTTACTCTGCGTGTCATATGAAATGATCAATTTTGAGATTCAGTTGAAGGAGAGGCTTGCCTCTGGAAAACTTAGCCAATTTGGCTAAGATTGGCTTTAAAGTAGTGTTAAACACTAGAGGACATCTGGTGGTCATGTGTCCTCACGTGATGTATCTAAAACAGTGTTAAACACTGGAGACGAAATGCTCAAAATAGTGTTAAACACTAGAAAGGAAGGGGTCACGTGGGGGCACGTGAGGGCACCCAGTGGTGGGGCCAGATCTCCTTTACTTTGTTCTCAGAACTGCAAATAAGTGTTAAACACTTTTAGTTTTCATAGCCATCACGTGTGAGCACGTGATGGGTACTCATGCATTGATTTATTAGAATGTTTAATAGGGGTCACGTGAGGACACGTGAGAGCGCCCAAAGCCATCATTGCCTTTGCTTTTGTTTTCTTTATTTTGGATGTTATGTGGGAGCACGTGAGGCATTGCCTCCAAGCTTTTTCCTTCTCATTTTGGGGGATTTGTTCAGGGGTCACGTGGGGGTACGTGACCTAGCTTTATTCTTTCTTTTCTGATCACTGCGGATTGGGGTCACATGTCATCACGTGACCAATGTTCTTTACGTGCATGGAAATCTTTCAAGTCTCTTTATTTAAGAATTAAATTCTCTGTAGGGTTAAACCCTAATTATGTTTTTAGAGGAATTAAATTCCTATGTACGTGGAAGAATTAAGTTCTTATATAGGGTTAAACCCTAGTTCTGTCTTGGAGGAATTAAATTCCTATGAATTTGGGAGAATTGAATTCTCATGCAGGATTGAACCCTAATTTTATTTGGAGGAATTAAATTCCTGTGAATTTGGGAGAATTAAATTCTCATATAGGGTTAAATCCTAATTTTATCTTGGAGGAATTAAATTCCTGTGAATTTGGGAGAATTAAATTCTAATATAGAGTTAAACCCTAGTTTTATTTTTGGGAGAATTAAATTCTCTAAACTCAATTCTCCCTCTAAGTTTTGGATCTGCATGGCAGAATCTCCCCGATGAGAATTAAATTCTCAACTTGTGGGGAGATTTGCTTCTGCAGATCTTCAACCAGAGGAAGAACTAAGTTCTTTTGCAGAAGAGTAAAACTCTTAGATTGAGAATTAAATTCTCTCCTTTTGTTTTATAGAGCTTTGATCCCTTCCCCTTTCTCACCTAGGGTTTCTTTTTTCTTTTTGAGAATTAAATTCTTCTTTCTTTCCTCTCTGCTATTTTTCTTCAGAAAATTCCAAAATCCAAAAATCTCTCTTTCTCCTCTTCTTGGCTCCTATTTATAGGAGAAGGAAAAGAATGAATTTGTTTAGTGAATCTTTCATTGAAAGATTTTGTTTGTTTTTGTAACCAACATGATCTTTTAGATCACTCAGTGAATTTTATTCATCATTGGATTTTTAATCCAGAAGATATTTTGTTTGTTATTCTTGGTGAATTTTAGGGAAATCTTTCCTTGTATAAAATCTTTCCATAAATTGGTGATTTTTAATCACCATTGGATTCTTAATCCAACGGTGCTCTACTTTACAGAGCATAATCCTTTTTGTTTAGAAAGATTTAAAGAAATACTTTCCCAGTTAGGGTCTTTGATTTCCCTTAATTAGAATTTAATTCTATTAACTCATAAGGCTTTTAAAACCCATCACGTGTTGGCACGTGATCCCAACGTTTGACCATTGAAATAAAATTTAATTCTATCAATTAAAGAGCTGAGGGACCTGTCACGTGTTGGCACGTAACCCTCTTTTATTCAGAATTTAATTCTTCCTTTTAACAGAGCTAAAGGACCATTATGTGTCAGCACGTGACCCTTGGTCACGTGTGAGCACGTGATGCCCCATTAGGGTCTTTCCTTAGCTGTTTTGTTACATTTTTGTTTGATTAGAATTTAATTCTATAAAGTAGAGATCACAGGAAACAGTCACGTGTCGACACGTGACCCTTGGTCACGTGTGGACATGTGATACCTCATTGAGGTGTTTCCTGATTTTTATCAAGGAACAAATGCCCCCACAGCGTTGTTCTCATGTGTCTGTACGTGAGTGCAACGCTGTCACCTTTGTGACCGTTGGATCTGTCTAGGGAATAGGGGAGATGAACCGTTTCCCATCACATCCTATAAATGCCAGCGTCCCTTCAGAAGCGCCTCCACTTTGTTCATCTTCTTCCTTGCTTACTTTTTCCTTTGAGAATTTAATTCTCTCTCCCAGAGCTTAGTTCTCTGTTTCGAAAATTTCAAGAGTTTAACTCTGTTAAAAGATTCCCTTTTCTCAGGTAATGATCTTGAACGGGTGAAGAACTTTTGCAGAAATCTTCGTTGGATTTTAAATCCATACCAAGGGCTTTTCCCTTTAACAAGAATCCATTTTTTTTAGTTCTTTAAAAAGAAAACTATTCAATCTTTAAACAATAGACCTTTTAGGGTTTCTCTGATTTTCAGGGATCGATGGCGATGCTTGTCTTTTCTCTGGAATTCAATTCCATTTCAAAGAGCTTTGGCTCTGAAAAAATATTTCTGGGAATTTAATTCTCCTGTTCTGCTTGATTTTTGTAGAGTCCAAGATGGATTTCTTTTTGTGGAATGTGTAGGGTCATTTGAAATCCACTGTCCATTTATTGAGAATTTTCCTTTTGTTCTCATAATGATTGCTTTGCCTCATCATTAGTAATCCGCCATCTTGATTTTGTGGGACCCATGCGTTTTGTAACCAATGGTCTCATAAAATAAGCCCTTTGTCGCTTTCTTCCACTGTCTTTTTATATATGCATTTATAAACATACACACACACACGTGTTGGCTTTGCTTAACAGTTTCCCTTTCTTTTATTTCAGGCTCAATGACTTCTGTTCCGTACTTCCCTTTCACTCGCTCGGAGGCTGCTTTCCTCAGTCACCGTTTGACGAGGAAGTGATGGTGATGATCAGGGCTCATGACCCGAATCGCACTAATTTGCTTTTATGGGGGACCTGGTACGGTCACATCATCCGCAGTCGCCGCAGTTTTCTTTGCGAGATACCGACGGAACCTACCTGTCCGTTTTTGCCGATGGATCCTCCACGGACCGCCTTTGCTGTGGAGATGCTGGACTGGACCCCTATGGGACGGCTTGAGCCTTCAACAACTGGTATTCCGAACCATCCGGTGCCGGCTATAGATATTTTAGGGCGCCGCATTTTCCAGGGCGAAGCCCAGCCATGGGGACAGATTTACAAGATAGGGCTTACCCCTCGACACCCCACGGGCTGCCTTCTCTGGGCCCGTTACATCCTGTCCGCCCATCGCGCGCGACTGCAGATGGTCGAACTCTATCAGGCGATATATGCGTCTCTTTTCCACTATCAGTCTCCCCATGTCTGATGGGTTAAGGCCTTCTTGAACCAATGGAATCTTCCCACCAACACCTTCCTTCTAGGGGACCGCGAAGTTTCAATTTCTCTGGAAGAATTTCGCGAGATCTCAGGGCTGCCGGTCAGGGGGACACTTTATGAAGAATTACTGCCTCCTGATGAGTATGTCTTCGAAACCGAGCCTGCCATGCTTGACGGCCTGTCGACCGAGAACGCCATCCGCCACAAGCACCCGAGTTTGATCAGGACCTTAGGTATTTTTGATAAACTATTCACAGAGTCAGAGGAGCAGGGCATCACTTTTAAAAGCTTTATCGCTTGCTTCCTTCACGAAGATGTCCTCTCAAAAACGGCTCCGAAGTTCGTGAACATTAACGACCCCTTTGGGTTCGGTTTAAATAAGCGACCGACTAAAGAAGAGGACCTGCCGCAGTACTACATTCCCATCATGTCAGCGGTATCTTTCGAGTCGATTGCAGCTCCTAGTATGGATGAGGAGACTTTCTTTGTGGGCTTCATCAGTGTTTAGCTTAGCTGGTTCGCCATTCCCATGCATCGCCGTTTCATGAGAGCGTCGGTTATTTACCTTGCTCATCGCATTGCTGACGGAACGCGACTAGCTGTGGGCATTCCAGGGCTAGCGTATCTATATCATGGGTTATGCGCCGCGGCCAATACCTCAACTCCAGGCATAGATGTGGTAAATTTCTCTGTTCATTACTTTACGTCCTGGATTGAGATGCACGTGCTGGGGGCCTTTGCTGCGCACCAAAGACCTAAATTTTATGACGCTTACACTTTTCCGCGACTCATGCAGCTGGTGGGCGCTTCTGCTCCTGACCCAACTCAGTCTGGGGCTATTCGCGTGCTGGTCAATCCCTATGCCACCACTGGCGGGATGGTATTCAACGACCGAGTTCTCTCTGCTCCCTCAGGACCGGTCCAACAGCTCTGCAACCTGTCGAAATAGGGGGTCCCTTCTCTGAAGCCCAGGGAATCCATGCACCTGTATTCGATTAGACCAGGTAATCTGGTATTTCGTCAGAACGGTGCGGCCCTTTTTATGAGGTACAACCCACACCGCTTTGCTCGGCAACTTGGATATGACCAAGGCATCCCCTTCGAGGCGTTTACGGTGGTGCCTAGCCCATCGCCAGAAGCTGTTCGTGACGCCGCTCATCACTTCATGCGGCTGAACACTGGCTCTCGCTTCATGATTTCTGAAGCTGATCATATTTCTCGATGTGTGGGGTCATTCACAGGCTGGTACCTCCATCGAGTCAGTCCAATTTTCGCTGAGGAGAGGAGGGTGCTTCTTGGATATGGGGCTCCCACTCCAATTCACGCCATGGGAGTTCTGCCGCAATCGCGTGCAACGGTTCGCCCTCTCTTGAGGGATACCAGCGTCGTGCTTATTCCGGAGGTGGCAGAAGTGGACTTAACTCCCACAGCTGGTATGCCACTGCGTACTAGGGTTCAATCAAGGGCTAATAGGGCGCCAGTAGCAGTGTCATCGGCCGCGGCGTCAATAACGGCCGTGTCGTCATCGGTAGCACCGCCGAGCGAGGACATCGAAGGCGAAGTGGGTCAACGCCCTACCAAAGCTCCACGGGGAAGGAAACGATCGTCTTCAGCGGTTAGTTATGGGCCCAAGAGGCGGAGGAAGATTGTCACCAATCTGCTCGACTCTTTAATAGAGTCTGAACCTATTCTTTAAGATGAACCACTAGCCGTGCAAGAATCGGATGGTGGTCTACTTTTCCTGGGTTCATCTGCCGAGGAAGCCACACAATTGGCTGAGGCTATAAGACGTTCGCAAGATGAATCCGAGAACGTAAGGATCCCAAAGAGGCATTACCCTGCCGTTATCTTTTATGAAGACCCTCCATCGATACGGCGGCGATTCATAGGCCCTTTGGAAGAATGGGGTGAGAGGGCCCTTAAGCAGGCTGTTTCGGCTGACGCCGAAGACGCGCTTTCATTGTGGACCGGTGGCCACGAGTCTACCCTCGGACCTCGGCGAGCACATCTCCTCAGGAAGGAGCGTCGGCTTGAACAAGCTATATTAGAGGCTCCCTTGCACATCGGTATGTTCACGTATCTCTTTGTAGTATTTTGTATTGCTCGTATATATGTATATATCCTTATCCTCATACAAACTTTGCAGGGACTTCGGCGATGGCGGAGGATCTGAATTCGAATCGCGCTTTGACTGTAGATTCCGCTAATATCCCCAATGAAACACTAATCAGTGTGGAGGGGGTCGATGCAACCGTTGCTCCTGCAATGAGGCCTCCCTTGGTGATTCCCGCTCCCCAAGCGCTTGCTCCCCCGGGAGAGGCATCTTTGTTGGTCGCCGTCCGATGGATCTTTCTGGGGGCGGCCCAGAGATTAGGGGACAGGTAGTTGAAAGGTTTGCCTAGCACCCTATGAATTGTTTTGAAGCATCACATGTCACAAAGTTTAAATTTTTATGGTGCTAAACAAGCATACAAAGGAATAGATCCTAGAAAATTAGGGTTTCGAAACTTAAAGCCAATAAAACTAGGGTTTCGAGACTACAACCTTTGTAGCTCCCTTTCGCTGGACTCTTTGGTCTCTTGGGTGTTGGAAGAAGGTCCTCTTGAAGACTTCTTGCGTCCATGACGATCCACCCGGAGTTCCTCGTCCAAGCTCGCAACTTCGATTATCAAGATGAGAATCGAAGAGAACACTCTAAACAAGTTGGCTAAACTTGTGTAGAATGATGTTGTGGTTAAGATTCTCACTTCAAAAACCTTTCTTTATGTGTATTTTACTCACTAGAAGAAACTAGAGAGCTAATGGTGAAGGAGGAAGAAGATGGAGGCTTTCTTTTTAACAAGAGTAAATGATCACCCTTGAAAAGAAATGAAATATATCTATATATATTTTATTTCTTCTCACTACAAACCATGGTTAAATCTTTTTGTTGTTATTTGATTAGGGTTTAAAACATGTAAGGAAAGGTTAATCCAAGGTTAAGGGTAGGTGAGAATGGTTAGGTTAAAGAAGAATGCAGAAGCAAGTGAAGAATTATCCTTTCCTTTTTCTATTTTGTTTTAAACCTAAAATCAAATAATAATCCATAGATTTATCCATGGTGTGAGTCTTATATTGCCACCGTTTCCATGTGTAATCAACCATGATAGATGGGTGTATGTATGTATGTATGTATGCACATCCATATGTGCATGAAACTAGAAAGAAAGAAACACATACATGCATGCATACATCCATCATATTCAAGAAAGGTTTTAAGTGAGAAAACTAATGGTTAAATGATAAATCAACACTTGATTTATCAATCCGGCCATATCACATATGACCCCACCAAAAGCAAGCCGCCCGATCAATGTTCGGTATCCTATACGCGCATTTTAATCGGGTCCATGCGCATATCGCATATGCGCACCACAATGTTTCGCCTAGACTAGGTAACTCCTGTGTGGGACTCTAAGACTCGTCAATACGCCGGCAGAGGGTGATGATCATATCAAGCATCCCCAAGCCGCAAGCGGTCAGCTAAACGTAACGGCCACCCGGGTATTGAGGGATCAGAAGAAAACAAGCGAACCTGCTACAACTCCCGTCGAGCCAACCGGCAACACTACCGTACAGTCCGGTCTCTTCATCAGATTTGCTGCATATCGAGCCTAGGGATGGTCACGTCGACCCCAATAACTCAATAAGTCGTGCCGGTGAATGGTCTATAATAGATCGAGAAACTACCGATAACACTTATCAGCAAATCTCAGCAGCCCAGGTCAGGGACTTACTGATATAACCAGTCGGGCACAGCACAGCATCAACTCCCAATACCGGGAGAGACGAAACCCCTCCTATCGCTCATTGCCTTCGTGTGTCTCAGGACTGTACCCAACGGCCACCTGTTTGCACGACTCAGTAGAGCCGTGGTAGGGTAGCAATCAAAGTATAGTGGGAGAGCACACAAGACTCTATGACGATCTCGGGTCTACAGACTAACCTGTACCAGTGTCACCTGAGAACTGCCATCCGACGATAGATATAATTCCATATAAGAGTTCTCGGTGAGTCCGTCCAGTGTACCCAGTCACCACTGAGCACCCGTATATGATCTTGATGTCAAACATCGATGAATGTGGGAACATTCATCGCCCATCGTATGGGTCTAGTATCATATACGCTAGTCTACTCTGGTATATCAATGCCCCGTCTCGATATACCTACGACTAGGGACTTTCTAGGATATGCTTATAGACTACAGATGTCCCACTAGTATGATCTCCATCATAATCAGAGTAGTCAAGCCAATATCCTCAGGGCTTTATCAGCATGTATGAATGAATAAAAGCATGATCAAATCAACATGTCAGATAAAGAAGAACCAGATAGCATACTATCATATCGAGCAAGAATGCATACTGAATATACATATACATGTATAGATACATCCACTATCATATAATGGCCTCTAGGGCATACATATATCCAACAATCTCCCACTTGCACTAAGGCCAGTTATTGGCGTATCTCATACCCAACATCTCAAAAAGTCGCTCATGCTGCGGCTGAGGGAGGGCCTTGGTGAATGGATCCGCGGCGTTATTCTTTGTGTCTACTCTCCTAATCTCGATCTCGCGGCGATCTACAATCTCCCGGATCAAATGAAAATGTCTCAGGATGTGTCGGGACCGCTGATGGGATCTGGGCTCCTTGGCTAACGCCATAGCCCCATTATTATCACAATACAAAGGTATTGGATCAATAATGGTTGGATTTACTCCCAGCTCCGAGACGAACTTATTAATCCAGACGGCTTTCTTGGCAGCATCATTTGCAGCAATGTACTCAGCTTCCATCGTAGAGTCTGCAACGGTATCTTGTTTGGAACTCTTCCAACTCACCGCCCCTCCATTGAGGGTAAATACAAACCCAGAGATAGATTTGCTGTCGTCCTTATCGCTCTGGAAGCTCGAATCGGTAAAGGCCTCCATTTGGAGATTTCCATTACCATACACCAAGAATAATTCTTTAGTCCTTCGCAAGTACTTAAGAATGTTCTTCACAGCTGTCCAGTGATTCTCAACTGGGTTAGATTGATACCTGCTTACAACACTAAGTGCATAAGCTACATCTGGGCGTGTACATAACATCGCATACATTATAGATCCTACTGCCGAAGCATAGGGTATAACACTCATGCGAGCTCTCTCTTCATCGGTCTTTGGACAAGAGTCCTTGGAGAGAGTGACCCCATGGCAAGCGGGTAAGGCACCCCGCTTGGAGTCTTCCATACTAAACCTTTTTAGGATGGTGTCAATGTACCTGGTTTGGGACAATCCCAATAACCTTTTGGATCTATCCCTATAGATCCTTATTCCCAGAATGTATGTGGCATCACCCAGGTCCTTCATGGAGAACTTCGGTGATAAGAAAGATTTGACCGACTGTAGCATAGGAATATCATTTCCTATCAGAAGAATGTCATCTGCGTACAATACGAGGAATGTGACAGCTCTCCCTACAGCCTTCTTATAAACACAAGGTTCATCTGGATTTTTGATGAAATCAAACTCTTTGATGAGATCATCAAAACAGATGTTCCAACTCCGTGATGCCTGCTTTAACCCATATATGGATTTAAGCAATTTACATGCTTTCCCGCTGCTCCCACTGTCAATGAAGCCCTCTGGCTGATCCATATAAACGCATTCTTCTAAATTTCCATTTAGAAATGCAGTTTTAAAGTCCATCTGCCAGATTTCATAGTCGTAGTGAGCAGCAATAGCAAGTAGGATCCGAATAGATTTAAGCATGGCTACGGGAGAAAAAGTCTCGTCATAGTCCAAACCTGGTCTTTGACGAAAACCCTTCGCCACAAGTCTTGCCTTATAGGTCTCCACCTGCCCATCTGCACCAATCTTTCTTTTAAAGATCCATTTGCACCCCACAGGTTTTAACCCAGGGGGTACAACGTCCAAAGTCCATACTTTGTTGGTGTACATAGACTCCATTTCGGATCTCATGGCATCCAGCCACTTCACAGAGTCTTTACTCGTGATAGCTTGCTGAAAACTGGTAGGATCATCATCATCCATGATACAGTCTTCTCTGTCACCATCAATGAGGAAACCGTAGTACCTCTCCGGTGGGCGAGAAGTCCTACCAGACCTACGGAGTGGCCGAGGTTCTTCAGTTTCTGTTGTAACAGCCGGTTCAACCAAATCGTCATTTGTAGTTTGTGTCTCCAGAACCTCTTCTAGATCCACCACCTTGCCATTATCTTTATCTGTGAAAAACTCCTTTTCCAAGAATGTGGCATACTGAGAAACAAACACTTTTTGTTCCTCTTTGTGGTAGAGCAGATATCCATAAGAATTCTTTGGATATCCCACAAAGTTACACATGACTGACCGTGTCTCGAGTTTGTCCGGATTCTGCTTTTTAACATAGGTCGGGCAACCCCAAATCTTAATTCTCTTAAGAGATGGTCTCTTCCCATGCCATATCTCATATGGCGTGGTAGACACGGTTTTGGTTGGAACCCTGTTTAGCAGAAACGCTGCAGTCTCCAATGCATGCCCCCAAAACGAGACTGGTAACTCAGCGTCACTCATCATGGACCGGACCATATCTAATAGGGTCCTATTCCGTCGTTCTGACACACCGTTGTGCTGTGGTGTGTAAGGAGGAGTGAGCTGAGAGAGAATCCCATTCTCTTTTAGGAAGTTTGCAAATTCTGTACTGAGATACTCACCACCTCGATCTGATCGAAGCATCTTGATACTCAAGCCGGTTTGTTTTTCTACTTCTTGTTTATATTCAATGAATTTCTCAAAAGCTTCGGACTTGTGCTTTAATAAAAATACATGACCGAATCTTGAGAAATCGTCAGTGAATGTAATGAAGTATGAAAAACTGCCTCTAGCCTGTGTAGACATTGGCCCACATACATCACTATGTATGAGGCCTAGGAGCTGAGTAGCTCTTTCTCCGTGTCCGGTAAACGGAGTTTTGGTCATTTTACCCTTGATACAAGACTGGCAAGTCGCATAAGATTTATATTCAAAAGAGTTTAAATATCCATCTTTGTGTAACTTGTTTAGTCTTGTTTCGTTAATATGACCAAGTCTACAGTGCCAAAGAAAAGCTTCATTTAATTCTGAAAATTTTCTTTTATTAGTGTGTTGTATACTGAAAACTGTGTGTTGATTTAGGACATATATTCCGTTATTAAGCGTACCATACCCAACCAACATTTGATTCAGGTGAATGTTCATAACATTGTTCTGCAATACAAAATTATATCCTTCATTGTCCAACAAAGAAACGGATATTATATTACATAGCATACTTGGTACAAAATAACATGGATTCAAAACCAAAATACATCCAGATGGCAACCCCAAGTGATACTCTCCCACTGCGACTGTATGTACATTGGAACCATTTCCAACGCGGAGAGTATGGTCACCTGTCTTCAAAACCTTGCTATTTCTCAGTCCCTGCATAGAATTGCAAATGTGAGAACCTGAACCGGTATCCAATACCCAGGAAGCAGAGTTTATTGAAAAACAGTTTTCTGTCACAAACGCACCTGAAGCAGAAGCATCACCATGCTTCTTCTTGAGACTTAAGTACTCCGTGCAGTTGCGCTTCCAATATCCTGTCTTGTGGCAACGAAAACATTCGCCCTTCCTTGAGTCTCCAGCCTTGGACTTTTCCTTTCCCTTCACCTTTTTAACTCCACCTTTAGGATTGGTGGGCTTCTTCTTTTTCTTTCCCTTGGCCTTAGCTTTCGGGCGAGAAGAAGAAGATTGTCCAACAGTCATAACGGGAGTTCTTGCTGACTTCATAGTGCTCTCTGCACTCCTTAACATGTTAAGAAGTTCAGGGAGTTCCTTCTCCATGCTATGCATGTTGAAGTTCACTATGAACTGAGCAAATGTGGAGGGAAGGGACTGCAGAATAATATCTATATATTGTTCATTGTCCATCGTCCATCCAAGGTCCTCAAGCTCTTCTATAAGAGCTATCATCTTCAGAACATGGTCTCCTACTGGTGTGCCAGGGGCCATTCGCATCTGAAATAATTTCTTTGATGCTTCGTATCGTAATACGCGGGATTGCTCTCCATACAACTCCTTTGTATGGAGCAATATACTGTGAATGTCCATATCCTCGTGCTGCTTTTGATGTGTGTTATCCATCGATGCAAGCGCGAGGCATTTTGCCGTGGCACAGTCAGCGTCCCATGTCTTGCGGACTTCAATGTCCGCAACTGAGGATTTTAGACCTGGGACGGGCGGGGCTGAAGCCGTGAGGACATATGATACTTTATCATAAGTCAAGGCGATTTTCAGATTCCTTAGCCAGTCTTTATAGTTGGTCCCATTCAGTTTGTTTTTATCTAGTAGAAGCTTGAGTCCAGTCATGGGTATCTGCCATTAAGAGAGAGAAAAGAATACACTCAGCGAAATCTCTTGCATAGATCAGATTGGTTATTATCTTGTCTAATCGATGTTTCCCACTGCTTTTATCGAGTTTTTCTTTCAAACCTTAAAAAGAAAAACTAGCCAGGATTAATTACAGTCTACAACTTCGCTAACCGTTCAGCCAGGCCAGTGTCGGTACTTGAGGGAGGTTCCCCGTGCTTTCGCACGAACCTAATTAGAGTAAACCTCGTTTTCCCAGAGGCGGAGCCCCGTTAACACCTTTCTAGACACCTAATGAGTTAGCTAATTGTAAACTGTAAAACTCTCCTAGGAGCAACTATTGGCCACAGTGGGATCGGGATCCAACAATCACATGGAAGGTATGCAATCTCATTGCAAATTTCAACTATTGAAATTCCCGATGTGGTTTTTACCCCTAGCACTTATGACCTTAACTAAGGTCAACAAATCATAAGTACCAGTCAAGTTCTACCCGTCATTTCTTGATTAATTAGACCCACTCATATGACCCTTAACTATGGTCAACAAAGTCATAAGAATGTCCTAATTAATCTGCATCATATGCAATGTAGGAAGACATCACTTAGCTACCGTACACTACGCCTTAACTATAGTCAACAAATGTAGCACGAATACTAAGTACTCTACTTCCTAAAATGACGGAGGGTTGCAGATGATTTTTAAGAAAATCTTTAACGCTTTGAACTTGATATCGTTGTAGAATCAAATAGTTTTCAAAAGGAGTGGCTTAAGCTCCGCAGTTTTGAAATATAGCTTTTTCATAAATAGCCGAGTGGTTTTCAAATCCGATTCTACAACATCTTTTTAGGTTTATTTTCTTTACATTAATCACATTAATGTAATCCCATCATTTAAGTCCTTAAGCCAATCACAGAAAAGAAACGAAAATAACACGTACGCTTATGCCATCCGCATTCGCCACAATGTTCCGTTATGCACCGTTAGGTTACTTAACTAACGACATACCGGGACGGGACTAGCGCGGGTGTAAAACATAAGCAACGTCTACTATATATCATATATATAATATGTCATTCGTCTCAGATATCACAGAACACAGGCAGCAGAAACATAGATATAAAGTGGGATATACTAGGACGTCCGTATTTAGTATTTAGCCAGAATAGAAAATACGGATTCCACAGTCGCGATGAATAGCCAAGCCCACACCCTGGACCCCTACGAGAGCGGCAAGTGACCCTACCAATTCTGGAGTTTAGGAGACCCGGTCTCGACTCCTCGAGATAGCCTCCCACTGAACCCCTAGAACCCGGTCACCTGTGCTCCCCTCCTTGGGTCCATCCTAATGCGGAAAAGTAAATAATATACAACACTGGTGACATAACCTCAACCCGGAAGTGCCCCAAATAAAAGAATATTACGTTACATTTAAATTTACATGAATGAAAATATAAAACTCTCATCTCACATAAAAAAAACCCGGCTATTCAATCGCGATAATCCTACACATCATATCTCAGCAACACATAATATCTCATATCATCAACGTAAGTAAGTATGCATACCCTAATTGTCGTTGATGTATAGCAACGAAACTGGCGATATCGAACATACTACACTTACGGTCACAGAAAAGAAAGTGTAAAACTACAATATTTGGAATCCACATTCTCTTTAGACATCATAAATGCGAAATATCACATATTTCGTATTTCATGCCTAAACTATATGAATTCCACATATTGTATCACATTCCAAATAAACAGACAGTATTAAAGTTTTCGAACGAACGATCAAGTACCCAAGATTCACTAAAGCTCAACACTTGAGCATGGTTCAAAAATCCGGAGTGTGACACAGTAGTAGCGGTCCAGCCGTAGAAGGGTCAAGCCAACGCCTCACATGTGGCACGCCGTACTGCCCCAAACCCTAAGGTTCAAAGGGCAGTTCAAGACGATCACATAATCGAGTTAAAGTTTGTTGTCTTCTAGAGGGACCACCACAAAAAGACTTGCACATATCTCCAAAGTATTTAAACCCCGTGAATAGTTAGCAAATGATACTCGTTCAAACACTTCAATACTTTCTAATTTACCCGGAAAAGCAACGAAATGAATATCTGATCGAATCTACGCGTCCAAAACCATCTCCAGACGATACAGTGCTATTTTCAGATTAAACATACCTAAAACACTGTACAAGCAGTTCTAAGAATTACAGTAGAAATTTCATGCAATGATACCTCTGTACGGCCGCGGAACCGCGGCCTAAGCCATGAGTTGCGGCGGTTCCGCAGCAGTTTACACTGTTTAGGTCATCGAATTTCACTGTTATTCTTAGAATTTCCTGCTGTATTTTTTAAGTATTTTTAATTCTGAAAAATGTCAGATTTCAAAAATTGTCCAGAGAAGGCTTCGAAATGTCGTATTTTTGTCCGATCGGGATTTTTACTTCGTAAAAGCATCGCCTAATGTTCTAGGTCGGCTCTGATACCATTGAAAGGTTTGCCTAGCACCCTATGAATTGTTTTGAAGCATCACATGTCACAAAGTTTAAATTTTTATGGTGCTAAGCAAGCATGTATGTATGTATGTATGCACATCCATATGTGCATGAAACTAGAAAGAAAGAAACACATACATGCATGCATACATCCATCATATTCAAGAAAGGTTTTAAGTGAGAAAACTAATGGTTAAATGATAAATCAACACTTGATTTATCAATCCGGCCATATCACATATGACCCCACCAAAAGCAAGCCGCCCGATCAATGTTCGGTATCCTATACGCGCATTTTAATCGGGTCCATGCGCATATCGCATACGCGCACCACAACGTTTCGCCTGGACTAGGTAACTCCTGTGTGGGACTCTAAGACTCGTCAATACGCCGGCAGAGGGTGATGATCATATCAAGCACCCCCAAGCCGCAAGCGGTCAGCTAAACGTAACGGCCACCCGGATATTGAGCGATCAAAAGAAAACAAGCGAACCTGCTACAACTCCCGTCGAGCCAACCGGCAACACTACCGTACAGTCCGGTCTCTTCGTCAGATATGCTGCATATCGAGCCTAGGGATGGTCACGTCGACCCCAATAACTCAATAAGTCGTGCCGGTGAATGGTCTATAACAGATCGAGAAACTACTGATAACACTTATCAGCAAATCTCAGCAGCCCTGGCCAGGGACTTACTGATATAACCAGTCGGGCACAGCACAGCATCAACTCCCAATACCGGGAGAGACGAAACCCCTCCTATCGCTCATTACCTTCGTGTGTCTCGGGACTGTACCCAACGGCCACCTGTTTGCACGACTCAGTAGAGCCGTGGTAGGGTAGCAATCAAAGTATAGTGGGAGAGCACACAAGACTCTATGACGATCTCGGGTCTACAGACTAACCTGTACCAGTGTCACCTGAGAACTGCCATCCGACGATAGATATAATTCCATATAGGAGTTCTCGGTGAGTCCGTCCAGTGTACCCAGTCACCACTGAGCACCCGTATATGATCTTGATGTCAAACATCGATGAATGTGGGAACATTCATCGCCCATCGTATGGGTCTAGTATCATATACGCTAGTCTACTCTGGTATATCAATGTCCCATCTCGATATACCTACGACTAGGGACTTTCCAAGATATGCTTATAGACTACAGATGCCCCACTAGTATGATCTCCATCATAATCAGAGTAGTCAAGCCAATATCCTCAGGGCTTTATCAGCATGTATGAATGAATAAAAGCATGATCAAATCAACATGTCAGATAAAGAAGAACCAGATAGCATACTATCATGTCGAGCAAGAATGCATACTGAATATACATATACATGTATAGATACATCCACTATCATATAATGGCCTCTAGGGCATACATATATCCAACAGTAGTCGAGGCTGCCGTCCTTTCGCTGGAGCCTGCAATGGCGGCTACTGCCCCTCGCTCAGAAATTGTTACATTGGACTACGTCCCCGATGATTTGCCTGGGGGCACGGAGGAGGCCGCCGAAGCTGCTATCCCTCCAGCCCATAATGGGAGAAGAATCGAAGGTAACCTTTTATATTTTACATTAATGATCTCTCCATTATCTGAATCCTTCTGTCTTTTCAGAGTTGCGTGGATTGGCGGCGTCTATTACCGATCTATCTCCCAGGAATTCCTTTCAGCGCCTGTTGGAGATGGCCGCTCCGCAGGCGATATCTCCTCAACGCATCGTCCTCTCTTTCGGGCAAGGTCAGTGTCTTTTGCCTTCTCCTCACTGTGTTATTGTTATTTCATATAATGACATTGATGTCTTCTACAGTTTCGGAGGCTGATGACGAGGTTGAAATTCTTGACGGGCCTGGGGAGCCTTCAGACCCCTCTTGCATGACTGTGGGTAAGTAAAGTCTCAACGTCGTTCCATTTGTTCTTTGCCTACAAGTCTCGCTGACTGTTTATAAATCTGAACAGCTTTTCCAGTTCTAACCACGCTGGAGTCTCGCATCGTCATGCCACCCGGCCCTTACGCTCTACTTGCCTCGGAACGGATGGCAAAGCTAAGCCTCCACTCCCTATCATCATTAATTGAGAACCTTCGTGCCGGCAGTCTGATCACAGCCGAAGCGTTTGCCGCTGAAGCCAATGGCTCTCTTCCCTTTCTTGCAACCTACCATAGTGAAACATTGGTGCAAGTCTGGGTTGAGTTTTGTCGGCAGGTGGAGGCTTGCTTGCATGTCCTTGAATGTACACGCCTTCCCTCGGAGGTTGTGGCCGCAAAGGCGAGCTTGCGGGGGCTGATTGAGCGGTGTGCTGCGAATATGATATCATGCGAGAAGAGGCTCAGCCGCAAGTTTTCGGAGAGGGAGTTGGCTTCCAAAGCGCCGAGGGAGCTTCAAGCCAACCTTACGGCTAAGACCACTAAAGCATATGAACTTTGGCGGGTGCTTCAAGAGGCTATCAAGGAGGTGGTAGCTATTGATAAGGCCGCCGTGTTTACTCATGAAATGGTCGAAGCCCATAAGGTCACTGAAAAAGAGCTTGAAGGCTGGCTTGCCTCATACCAGGCCCAACAGGCTCAAGCGGAGGCCCGTCTTTTGACGATACTAAATCATGAAGCCGAGGCCCAGCGAAAAAGGGGTGAACTGGCAAACCTGCTAAATCGCCCGCCGACTTGAAGAATTGTATATATATTTTTTCATTCTTCCTTTGTACATACTCCTGAATGAGAGTATATTTTTTTTGTTCTTTCATAAATTGTACTTTGTATTCTTTTTGATTCATGAATAAAAGACTTATTTTCTTCATGATGGTGTGTCCCTTTTAGTAAGTGTATTATGTGGATAGTCTATTTCGATTTCTTTGCAGGACAACGATGGCTTAGGATTCAGGGTTAAGATCTGCCTCCTAAGACTTTTCAACTTTATGAGCCGTGAGGGTCTCATAAAGAATTTTCTCCCTACAGGTCGAGAGGATCCTGTAGGTGTAATTTCTCCTTAAGAATCGTGAGGATTCCTAAGTGTGTTTTCTCTTGAAAGTGTTAGTTATATGTATGCCCTAGAGGCCATTACTGTACATACGATGTATATTGTAGTGGATGCTTGGACATATATAGGGAGGACTTTCTTGCTCGACATGATAGTATGCTATCTGGTTACTCTTTACCTTAACATGTATACTGATTGTCTCTCTGTTACATGTTGGTAAAGCCCTTAGGATGAGTACTTGACTACCTGGACTATGATGCGGATCATACTAGTGGGGACATTGTAGTCCATAAGTACATCCTTCAAGGTCCCTAGTCGTGGGTGTATCGAGACAGGGCATCGATGCACCAGAGTAGACTAGCGTATACGTATCTTGACCCATATGATGGGCGATGGATGATCCCATATCCATCGGTGTTTTACATCAAGGATGGTGTACGGGTGCTCAGTGGAGACTGGGTACACTGGACGGACTCGCCGAGAACTCCCAGATGGTATTATACCTTACGTCAGATGGCAGTTCTCTGGTGACACTGGTACAGGTTAGTCTGTTAACCCGAGATCGTCATAGAGTCTTGTGTGATTCCCACTGTGCTTTGATTTCCATCATACCACGTCCAAGAGGGCGTGCAAAAAGGTGGCTTTTGGGTACAGTCCCGAATCACATGGAGGCAATGAGCGATAGGAGGGGATTCGTCTCTCCCGGTATAGGGAGTTGATGTTGCGCTGTGTTCGATTGGCTATAGCTGGAAATCCCTGGCCAGGGTTGCTGAGATTTACTGGTAAGTGTTACCAGTAGTTTCTCGAACTGTTATAGACCTCATATCGACACGACTTATCGAGCTACTGGGGTCTGACGTTTACCACCCCTAGGCGAGATATGCGACATATCAGACGACGAGACCGGACTGTACGGGAGTGTTACTGACTGGATTCACAGGAGTACTAGCGGGCTTGCTTGTTGATCTTCTGATCGCTCAATACCCAGGTGGCCATTACGTTTAGCAGACCGCTTGCGTCTTGTGGGTGTTTGATATAATCATCACCTACTACCGGCGTATTGACGAGTCTTTAGAGTCCTACACAGGGGTTTCCTGGCTCAAGAGAAACGGAGTAGGAGCACATATGTGATATGTGCGGGACCGAGATTAATACGATATGAGATACCGTATTCTATTCTCGCGATTCGTGACATTGATCGGTTGTATGCGATATAGCCGGGTTATCGGATCAAGTGTTGATTCGATAAGTGGTTACTTTTGATATTAGTCGGTTATAGCCGGATTATTAAATCAAGAGTTGATTTAATAATTTAATGCATAATTATATATTTGATATATTACATTGCATTAACTAGTATTAGCTCACTTAAGATTTATTTTCTCACTAGTTTGTGCACATTGTTTATATGTGATATATGCAAGTGTACATGTTTGTATCATGTTTGATGATACACACAAGATGGGTGTATGAGACTTGTACCAAGATTAGTTTTAAGATTAGGGTTATTCTTTTATCATAACATTTAACAAAAGGGTTAAACTTAGTCAAAGTAATCAAGCTTGAAGAAGCTTGGAGAAACTTTGACAAAGTCCACTCTTTTGTCTTTTGTCTTGATATTCTTTAACCTAACCCTTAACCTAATCCCTTGGTAAATTCTCTACATGAGTTAAGCATGATAGCTTAACTCACCCATGGTTACATTATTGAGGATAAGTTTTCATTTGGATGGATTATTCTTTCTTCTTCTTCTTCATCATCAAGCTCCAATGGTGCCATGAGAAAAAGAGTGAGAAAATCAATTCTAAAGTGAGCCCACTTCCTACTTTTTCATCCTCTACCACTTGCTATGTAGTAGAGTGTGTTCTCTTCACAAAGTTTATGACCTAGTGAAGGAATAGCTTGAGTTAGTGTCTCCCCGACGTAGATCATCATCGGCCTCGAAGTCATCGTAGCAAGCACGTTCGTTCTTCTTGTGGAGCTTCTCTAGAGTCCAGAGTTCACGATCACAGCGATGGGGACATCTACACGGAGCTAATGAAGTGAAGGACCAGATCTATAAAGGTTGTAATCCCTTTCACTTGTAGTTAAAGTTGTTAACTTGCTAGTTTTCGCCTAAACCCTAGTTTAAAGATCCGTATTAGAGTTGTTCGGCACGGCTAAAATTTTAATCGGGCATGGTTGATGTCTCGTAGACCCTTGTGCACGTGCCTAGCAACCCTACAGTGGTATCAGAGCCAAGCTAGAGCTTTAGACGAAGTCTAGACGAAGTTTAAAGTCCGATCAAACCCGAAAACCTCGATGTAAACCCTTCTCTGTACATTTTTTTGAAAATGTGATTTTTTTTGAATTAAAAATGCCCAGAAAAACAAGCAGGAAAAACTAAGAATTACTGTGAAGTACGGTCCATTAAGTCCCTGAAATGACCGTGTAACCGCGGCCAAACCAAGGGTTTGGCGGCGGTTCCGCGGCCAAAATTTGGACTTAGTCCCTGATATTTCATATAATTATTCTTAGGTCCTTTAATGTCAATTTCTTCTGGGAATTTTTTAATTCCACTCAAGTGTTGAGTTTTCTAGGGTTATATTGCGGACTCGTTGATTCGATCGGATAATTTAACTTTGTTTAGTCTTTCCGGATAATTTTAGAAACTGTTAAAAAGTTCGACCGGATATCAATAACTCACTTTTTCCCCAGTCGGAAAATTTTTCAAAAATTGGATTTTTCTCGAGTTTGAAACTTTCTAAGTAGTGCAAGTAACGCGGTGGACCCTCTAGAAGACAACAAACCTTAACTCGATTATGTGACCGTCTTGAACTGCCCTTTGAACCTTAGGGTTTGGGGCAGTACGGCGTGCCACATGTGAGGTGTTGGCTTGACCCTTCTACGGCTGGACCATCGGTACTGAGGCATGTGATGGATATTTTAGAACTCCGCTCAAGTGTTGAACTATTTGAGAAAACTTGGGTGTTTGATTATTCGATCGGAAAGTTTAATATTGTCTATTTATCTGGAATGTGATACAATATTTGGAATCCACAAATAGTTATAAGATAACTAATTTGAATGTTATAAATCTAGCGGTTTAGTCTTAAATGATCGGTTGCCACGGAATTTTGATGTGATCAAAAGTCCGTCGCAATCACGTAGCGTACGCGGATACTCGCCGGGTAAACTTAACAGACAGCCACGCCCCATAGCCCCGACCAAGTGACTGTAGGAGAACCCTGTCGCCAAAAGCATCCGTTCGGGTGCTCGCGGCAGCGGTGTTCCGCCTTAGTGCACTTCGTCGACGGCATCCGGGGGTGCGGCCGTCTACTAAAGTTTGCGACGAGCATTCGATCAGGATGTCGGGAATCTTGTTGAATTGCCCGACTTGATATTGAAAAGTGTTTTCGATAATGAGACTAAAATGCGGGGTTTATAATTGTTAGGCATGCGATGTCTAAGGAATTCATTTGGTTAGGCATGCGATGTCTAAAGTGGTTGCGGATTCCAACTGTGGTAGTTTTACACTTTCTTTTCTGTGACCGTAAGCGTAGTGTGTGGTGTATCGCCGGCTTCGTTGCTATACATCAACGACAATCGGGATACGCATACTTGCTTACGTTGATGATATGTGATGTTATGTGTTGCTGGATATGTTATATTGGATCGTCGTGTTTTGAATAGCCGGGGGTTTTATGTGAGATGAGAGTTTTTTCTTTTTCATTCATGTAAAATTCATTTGTATGTAATATTCTTTTATTGGGTCACTTCCGGGCTGAGGATGATGTCACCACTTGTATATTATTTACTTTTCCACATTAGGTAGACCCAAGGCGGGGAACACAAGTAACCGGGTTCTAGGGTCCAGTGGGAGACCATCTCGAGGAGTCGAGACCGGGTCTCCTAACCCTAGAATTGGCAGTGTTGCTTGCCGCTCTCGTAGGGGTCTAGGGATGTGGGTTTGGCTATTCATCGCGACCGTGGAATCCGTGTTTTATACAGACTCGTATTGAAAACACGGACGTCCTAGTATATCCAATATTTCATATATGTTCTTCTGCTACGATATCTGTGATGTGATCATTTGATATGTTGTGATAGATATTGTATATAGTATATATGATATATTATATAGACATTACTTATGTTTTACACCCGCGCTAGCCCTGCCCCGCTCTGCCGTTAGTTACCTAACCTAACGGTGCACGATGGGACATCGAGGCGAATGCGGATGGCATAAGTGTACGTCGTATTTATCTGTGATGTTTAGGTGATTTATATGATGGGACTTCATTAATGAGATTAATAAAATAAAAGAAACCTAATGATGTTGTGGAATCGAATTTTCAAAAACAGGTAGCTACAGTTCTTGCTTTGCATCGCGGTGTTCCTTGTAGAACATCCTGCACCTTATTCGATAAGGAAAGGGCCGAGATCCCTTCACCGGGAGTGACCCCTTTAGCAATAACTGGCAGATGCTACAACACTCGGTTTGTCTTTTGATTGATTTTAGATTTCTTGCTTTGTATAGTGATATTTATGAAATATCCTGCACCTTATTCGATGAGGAAAGGGCCGACGATCCCTTCACCGGGAGTGACCCCTTTAGCAAAACTAGAAAAGTCTAAAAAACACTCCATTTTAAAATCATTTGATTCTACAACGATATCAAGTTCATTACGCAATAGGTTTTCTGAAAAACCTGTCGTAGCCCTCTGTCATTTCAGATAAGTTGTATATAGTATTCGTGCTACATTTGTTGGCTTTCGTCAAGGTGTAGTGTGTGGTAACTATATGCTGCTTATTTGCTGCATACGATGCGATTAGATTAGGGTAGTCGTACGGCTTTGTTGGCTTTCGTCAAGAGTCGTGTGGGTGGGTTTAATTCAGTCAAGAAATGTACGGGTTGAACTTGACTAGCGGGCTATGGTTTGTTGGCTTTCGTCAAGGTCATAGCACGTTAGGGGGAAAATATTATCGGGAATTTCAAGTGTTGAAATTTGCAATGAGATTGCATACCTTCTATGAGATAGTTGGATCCCGTACCCGCTGCGAGTAAGAGTTACTCCTGGGAGAGTTTTACACATTACAATTAGCCGATCAAGTAGGTGTCTAGAAAGGTGTTAACGGGGTTACGCATCTGGGAAAATGAGGTTTACTTTAATTAGGTCCGTGCGAAAGCATGGGGAACCTCCCTCAAAGTACCGACACTGGCCTGGCTGAAAGATTGGCAAACTTGTAGCGTGTAATTAATCCCGGCTAGTCTTTCCTTTTAGGGTTTGAAGGAAGATTTGATTAAAACAGTGGGAGACATCCTGATTAGATATATTAGATAACCAATCTAATCTTGCAAGAGCATACGCTGAGTGTTTTCTTCTCTCTCTCTCTCCAGGTAGCGACCATATCACGCCTTAATCAAGATAATAATACGGATATATTGACCGAACCCGCTTGTTATACTGAGCTGGGGTACGTTAGTCCCGCTCCAACTTATAATTGTTATAAGACAGAGCATGAAATTGGGGAATACTAGATTTTCCCGTGCCGCCCAAACGAAGAAAGTGCATGTTGATGCATTATCTTCAGGTGTGTTCATTACAGAGAACTGTTTCTCAGTATCCTTTATGTCCTGGGTATGAGATACCGGATCAGGATCCCGCATATGTAATCTGTTACATGGGCTACAGAAAGGTAGAGAACTGAGAACGGGTGATAAGTTTCATGAGACAGAAAACGGTGCAAGTGTTGCAGCCAAGTCTGCTGGTCACTGTCACCCTGTATTACCAGAATACATTGATTCTGAACAAATGTTATTAGATACCGAACCTGATATACAACATCATATCAGTCTCTTTATTAGTAAAGAAAGGATATAATTTTGTATTGTTGGATAATGTTTTGAACATTTCCTATATCAAGAGTTGATCGGTTCAGGCACGTTATCTAAAACCATTGACGTTCTAAATCAAACTACAGTTCTTAGTATACAGAACACACACAAGAGGAAGAGTTCAGAAATGAACGGATCCTTCTTGAGGCATTGTAGACTAGGTCATATCAATGCGACCCGACTAGCTGAAGTTACATATAGATGCATATTTAAATTAGTTTGAATTTACATCTTGTGAAACTTGCCGGTCATGTCACAAAGATAAAATGACCATAGCTCTGTTTATTGGAAACAGAGAAAGAGTTAGTGAATTCTTGGGATTGATACATGCTGATGTATGAAAGTCTCCTGTCTACACATGCCAAGACCGGTTCTTTGTACTTCATTACATTCTCTGATGATCTCTTAAGATTCAGACATGTGTTCTTGTTGAAACATAAGTCTGAAGCTTTTGAGATATTCACAGAATATAAGTTAGAAGTAGAGAACCAAAAACAGGTATAAGTATTATGTCTTTTGATGAGATCAAGAAGGAGAATACTTAAGCACGGAATTCCTGGACTATTCTAAAGGAGAATGAGATTCTCTCTCAGCATTACTCCTTCGTATATACCATAGCACGATGGTATATCGGGGAGGAGCAATAGCACCCTATGTGATCTGGTGTGCTCTATGATGAGCACTACTGAGTTTCCTTTTTCCTTTTGGGCGTTATGCACTTGAGAAGTTGCATACCAATTGAATAGGGTTCAAATCAAATCAGTTGCCTACCACTTCATATATGATATGGAAAAGGAAGAGCCCATATCTTGAGTTTGTTAAGATTTGGGGTTGTCCGGACTATGTTTAAAAGCAAAATCCGGACACTCGAGGCAAGGTATGTTATGTAGAACTGGAAAGGTTCCATCTATACAAACTGCAGCTGATGATTTGGTAGAACCAAAGGATTCAATAGTAACCAACGAACCTCAGCCTCTCCGCCGATCTAGTAGGGTTCCTCACCCACCTGAGAGATACTTCAGTTTCTCTATGACAGTGGGAGCGAGGATTGCATCATGAGATGATGACCCAACTAGTTTCGAGCTGGCCATCAGGAGTGAGACTCTGTAAGAATGGCTGGATGCTTATCGATCTGAGATAGAATCGTTATACACCAACAAAGTATGGACTTTGGTTGTTTTATCTGAAGGGTTAAATCCCCATCAGGAGCAAGTGTATCTTGAGAAGATTACTTGGTGTACATGGAAAAGTTGAGACTTTCAAAGCTAGACTTGTTAAAGGTTTGCATCATTGACCAGGTATGGATTATGATGAAACATTTTCTATGGAGCTATACTTAAGTCCATCCAGATCCTACTTGCCATGGCTACATACCATGACTACGATATCTGGTGGTTGGGTGTCATGACTGCTTTTCTAAATGATGTTTTAGAAGAGAGCGTCTATAAGTACACAGCCAGAGGGCTTCGTAGACAGTGGGAGCAGCGGAAACGTGTGTAAGATGTTTTATGTGATAAAACAGGCATCGCGGAGTTGGAACATCTGTTTTGATAAGGTAGTCAAAGAGTTTGACTTCATCAAAATGGTAGATGAACCTTGTATATACAAAAAGGTAGTAGAGAGTATGGTGGTGATCCTCGTAGAGTACATGAATGACATACTCTTGATAGGGAAGGAGTTTCCTATGCTACGCTTGGTCAATCTCCGCTTATCACAAGGATTCTCCATATAGGATCAAAGTGATACCTACTAAATCCTGGGTTTTGGATCTATGAGATAGATCTAATTGGATGTTAGGATACTCACTAGTTGTAGTGAGATGGTATCAATTGATCCTGGGGAGAAACACTGGAAAGGTTCCAGAGTGATAAGGACGACTGAATGTCAGCCGCAGGCATTGTCTTTACCCTCAGTGGAGGGACGGTATGTTGGAAGAGTTCCAAGCTAGATACCGTGACATACTAGACGATTAAAAGCAAGATACAACGTTACCAAAGATGCTGCCAAAGAGGCAGTCTGGATATATATATAAGTTCATGAGATGAACTTCGTTCCTACCATTGTGTGACAATGGAGTTGTGGCTTTTGCCTAGGAACTACCATCCCATCAAAAATCCAGATATAATTCTTAGGCAGTATCACCTGATCATGGAGATGGTTGATCTCCAGGGAGATCGAGGTTAGGAGAGTAGACACAGAGGACGACAGCACGGATCCACTCACAAAGGCCTTTTTCCCAGTAGAGACTTTTATGGGATGGTTGAGTATGAGATACTTCAACCACAGCTAATTGTTGGGTTTGTGATACCACAACAGATGGCCCCAGTGCAAGTGGGAGATTATTAGTTATATGTATGCCCTAGAGGCCATTACTGTACATACGATGTATATTGTAGTGGATGCTTGGACATATATAGGGAGGACTTTCTTGCTCGACATGATAGTATGCTATCTGGTTACTCTTTACCTTAACATGTATACTGATTGTCTCTCTGTTATATGTTGGTAAAGCCCTTAGGATGAGTACTTGACTACCTGGACTATGATGCGGATCATACTAGTGGGGACATGATAGTCCATAAGTACATCCTTCAAGATCCCTAGTCGTGGGTGTATCGAGACAGGGCATCGATGCACCAGAGTAGACTAGCGTATACGCATCTTGACCTATATGATGGGCGATGGATGATCCCATATCCATCGGTGTTTTACATCAAGGATGGTGTACGGGTGCTCAGTGGAGACTGTGTACACTGGACGGACTCACTGAGAACTCCCAGATGGTATTATACCTTATGTCAGATGGCAGTTCTCTGGTGACACTGGTACAGGTTAGTCTGTTAACCCGAGATCGTCATAGAGTCTTGTGTGATTCCCACTGTGCTTTGATTTCCATCATACCACGTCCAAGAGGGCGTGCAAAAAGGTGGCTTTTGGGTACAGTCCCGAATCACATGGAGGCAATAAGCGATAGGAGGGGATTCGTCTCTCCCGGTATAGGGAGTTGATGTTGCGCTGTGTTCGATTGGCTATAACTCGAAATCCCTGGCCAGGGTTGCTGAGATTTACTGGTAAGTGTTACCAGTAGTTTCTTGAACTGTTATAGACCTCATATCGACACGACTTATCGAGCTACTGGGGTCTGACGTTTACCACCCCTAGACGAGATATGCGACATATCAAACGACGAGACCGGACTGTAGGGGAGTGTTACTGACTGGATTCACAGGAGTACTAGCGGGCTTGCTTGTTGATCTTCTGATCGCTCAATACCCGGGTGGCCATTACGTTTAGCAGACCGCTTGCGGCTTGTGGGTGTTTGATATGATCATCACCTACTACCGGCGTATTGACGAGTATTTAGAGTCCTACACAGGGGTTTCCTGGCTCAAGCGAAACGGAGTAGGAGCACATATGTGATATGTGCGGGACCGAGATTAATACGATATGAGATACCGTATTCTATTCTCGCGATTCGTGACATTGATCGGTTGTATGCGATATAGCCGGGTTATCGGATCAAATGTTGATTCGATAAGTGGTTACTTTTGATATTAGTCGGTTATAACCGGGTTATTAAATCAAGAGTTGATTTAATAATTTAATGCATAATTATATATTTGATATATTACATTGCATTAACTAGTATTAGCTCACTTAAGATTTATTTTCTCACTAGTTTGTGCACATTGTTTATATGTGATATATGCAAGTGTACATGTTTGTATCATGTTTGATGATACACACAAGATGGGTGTATGAGACTTGTACCAAGATTAGTTTTAAGATTAGGGTTATTCTTTTATCATAACATTTAACAAAAGGGTTAAACTTAGTCAAAGTAATCAAGCTTGAAGAAGCTTGGAGAAATTTTGACAAAGTCCACTCTTTTGTCTTTTGTCTTGATATTCTTTAACCTAACCCTTAACCTAATCCCTTGGTCAATTCTCTACATGAGTTAAGCATGATAGCTTAACTCACCCATGGTTACATTATTGAGGATAAGTTTTCATTTGGATGGATTATTCTTTCTTCTTCTTCTTCATCATCAAGCTCCATCCAAAAGCTTACTAGCTCCAATGGTGCCATGAGAAAAAGAGTGCGAAAATCAATTCTAAAGTGAGCCCACTTACTACTTCTTCATCCTCTACCACTTGCCATGTAGTAGAGTGTGTTCTCTTCACAAAGTTTATGACCTAGTGAAGGAATAGCTTGAGTTAGTGTCTCCCCGACGTAGATCATCTTCGGCCTCGAAGTCATCGTAGCAAACACGTTCGTTCTTCTTGTGGAGCTTCTCTAGAGTCCGGAGTTCATGATCGCAGCGATGGGGACATCTACACGGAGCTAATGAAGTGAAGGACCGGATCTACAAAGGTTGTAATCCCTTTCACTTGTAGTTAAAGTTGTTAACTTGCTAGTTTTCGCCTAAACCCTAGTTTAAAGATCCGTATTAGAGTTGTTCGGCACGGCTAAAATTTTAATCGGGCATGGTTGATGCCTCGTAGACCCTTGTGCGTGTGCCTAGCAACCCTACAGAAAGTCGTAAGGATCTCACAAGAGAGTTTGCTCCCTTACGAGTCGTGAGGACCCGTAAGTGATGGGTGAGGTTACTATTATCCGCATTTCACGGAGTCAGGAGTTGCTCTGGATGCTTCCCACGGGGCCATAGCCGTGTTCTGCGAGGACCAGGCTCCGCTCTGGACGTTTCCCACGGTGTCAGGATTGACATAGGCCGTGTTCCACGTGACCAGGAATTTTCTCTGGATGCTTCCCACGAGGTCATGGCCATGTTCTGCGAGAACCAGGCTCCGCTCTGGACGTTTCCCACGGGGTCAGGATTGACATAAGCCGTGTTCTACGTGACCAGGAATTTTGCTCTGGATGCTTCCCATGGGGTCATATCCGTGTTCTTCGAGGACCAGGCTCCGCTCTGGATGCTTCCCATGGGGTCAGGATTGACATAAGCCGCGTTCCACGTCACCAGGAAATGTTGACTCTCGGTTGTTTGTGCATCGTCGAGTTATGGAACTGGGAATTTTGCCGCAGCTCCGATTTGTTGATATTGCGTCTGTTGTAATGAGACGAATGTTGAGATGATCTCCAAGCTATCTGAGAACCGTCGAGATTTGGAACATAGACTTTGCCATGGCTCCGTTTTGCTGACGTCGTACATTCCTGCGGAGACACTGATTTCTCTGCGGGTCGACGCGAATCGAGATGCTCTCGTCAAGGATGCCAATCTCCCTGAGGTTGAGACGAATCGAGGAGTTCTCGCAAGAATGTCCTAACGTTACAGTTAACCTTTGCTCTTTACGACATAGGTCCGTTAGGGTCTGTGGTACTAGGGTTTTTCCCGTCGTACCGTCGCGTTGGCTGATGTATCCCTCGACAGGAAATCTTGCTGTTCGAGTAGCCTTGCGACTGTCGTGTCTCTGATCCCTTCGAGGGCTGGACAAGATGTCTTCAAGCAATCTTCCTAGGCAGTTTGACCGTCGGAAGAGCAAGCGTTAGGAATTTTGACATGCCGCTTTTTACTTGAGATTAGGCTCAGTTTGGGGAGCCCCGATGAGTCATAACCACTCTGTGCTAGTGTGGTATGATCTCCGATAGTCTTTCATGTTTTATATGAGTTGCCGTCAAGACCCTGAAGCTAGGAATTTGGCTTTTGCTTCGTTTGCTGGCATTGCGTCTGCCGTATCGAGACGAATGTCGCGGTTGTCTCTAGGTTGTTGATGAACCGTCGAGATTTGGAACTAGGGATTTTTCTATGGCTCCGTTGTTTGATTGTCGTGTCTGAGTCCTTCCGGAGGAAGAGTGCTGTGGTAACATCTCGTCTGCTGTATCGATACGAACGTCGAGGTGGTGACCATTCTATGTGGGATGAACCCCGGTAGTCTTTCAGGTTTTATATGAGTTACCGTCAAGACCATGAAGCTAGGAATTTAGCTTTCGCTTCGTTTGCTTTGGCGTGTCTGAATCCTGTTGGAGGAAGGACGCTGGGGTGACATCACATCTACTGTATCGAGACGGGCGTCGAGGTGGTCTCTAGGTTGTTGGTGAACCGTCGAGATTTGGAACTAAGTATTTTGCCATGGCTCCGTTGTTTTGACCCTGGGGTGACATTGCGTCTACTGTAACAAGACGGATGCTGAGGTGGAGCTGGGATTTTGGTATCACTCCGCTTTGTTTCGATCCTGAGGTCTTTCATTGACGTTGCATCTGCATCCTGCTGGACTACGAAGGAACGCCATTGTTGACGTTGTGTCTGCTTTAACGACACGAATGCTGAGACAATCTCCAGGCTGTCTAAGAACCATTGAGATTTAGCTTCTTCATCTGATGGAGCCTAGGGGGGAAGGTGTGATTCCTTCTTTATTTGCGCCCCTGGATTGTATACAGGGATTGATGTGATATCACCTGTAGGGCAAAAGTTTCATTTTTTTTCTTTCTGCAATGCTCTATCATTTCAGCTTTTATATCACGAAGGTCGCGATTGCCCAATCATTTCGGCTATTTTTCGCGGTGCCCAATCATTTCGGCTATTTGTTTTATTTTTACTCGCTGCTTTTTATTGCGAGTTGCCCAATCATTTCGGCTATTTGTTTTATTTTTACTCGCTGCTTTTTATTGCGAGTTGCCCAATCATTTCGGCTATTTTGCATCCATACATTTTTACTTGCTGATTTCGTTGCAAGCTGCCCCATCATTTCGGCTATTTCGTATGCATGTGTGGCTTGCTGGCTTTTCGCTGCAAACTTGGAATTAGACACTGATTTCGGCATCAGCACCGCTACAACTGGGATATTACCAGGAGCGAATCATCATTTGCCTCTGTTGATGTCGAACAAAGGTGGCTTAGCGAACAGGGTTAGGATCCTGTCGACCAAGGCTTTTGACTTCATGAGCCGTAAGGGTCTCATAAAGATATTTCTCCCTGTGAGTCGTGAGAATCTCGTAGGTGCGTTTTCTCCTTAGGGATCGTGAGGATTCCTAAGTGTATGGTCTCTTATAAGTCGTAAGGATCTTACAAGAGTATTTTCTCCTTCTAAGTCGAGAGGACTTACAAGGGTTGTTCACCGTGTAGACATATCCCTAGTCACAGATGGGACTTTGTTAGGGAAATGTTTATTCGCGCCTATGGATTGTATACAAGGGTCAGCATTGAGCCGCTTGTAGGGCAGTATTGGAGGTTGTGGTGGCCGCTTAAGAACAGGTTCAGATCCCTGTAGCTTAAGACTTTTGAATCTTATGAGCCGTGAGGGTCTCATAAGAGGGTTCTCCTTACGAGTCGTGAGGATCTCGCAAGTGTAATTTCTCCTTAGGAATCAAGGGGATCCCTAAGTGTGTTGCTCCCTTGTGAGTCGTAAGGATTTCATGCAGGTGGTTTCTCCTTACAAGGTCGAGAGGACCTTGAAAGTGTCTTGTAACGAGGTTGCGCCCTTTCGGGTTTTCACAAAAACTCGCCGGTAGCCCTGCTGTTTTTACTCACGGAGCCCTTTCGGTTTTTCATTCGTACCCATTTTGCTTATGGACATACCGTTTTCTTTTTCTTTCTTTTTTTATTCTTTTATTCTTCTTTTTTTGTGTCAACCTTGGGACGCTGCAATCCACAGTAGTTTATCGACGTCTCGGTCAACAGCTAGTTTTAGGACATAGTAGTCCATTGTTAGTTTAAGGACGTTTAGGTCCATCGCCAGTTTTAGGACATAGTGGTCCATTGTTAGTTTAAGGACGTTTCGGTCCGCAGTTGCCGTATTTGAGGCGAATTTCTGGTTTACGGACTTTTCGGTCCATGGGGCTTTTTCTATGAATGAGCACGATGCCCCCGGTATGTCCACCTTTTTAGGGGCATGGGGTTGTGGTGGGTTCACCTTCCAGTTTTCGGATAATGCGAACTTGCCTTGTTGGTATTGGTCCTCAATCCAGCCTTTGAAGACGAAGCAATCTTCGATTGGATGGCTTATTGCTTGGTGGTAAGGGCAGTAATTAGGATTGTTGACATCGCCTAGCTGCAACGGACGTTTTGGATCCGGCAGCTCGATGAGTCTGTTGCGTACTGCCAGCTCGAACAGTCTCCTCGTTTTATCCTGGGGAAACGAGTAAGGACGTCCTAGTCTCTCCTCGAGGGATGGGCGTGGACGCATGTTGTCTTGGCGAACAATCGGCTTTAAGTTGCTCGGCTGTTGTTGAGTATTGGCGACGAAAGTTGCTTTTCCTTTCCCTTTTTCATTTCGAGAGTCCGTCTTTGGAGGAGATGGTCTATGACCCATCTGATCCATTTGGGCCAGCTTGTCAATCAAGTCCTGGAAAGTAGTTGGCTTGAAGAACATCATGAATTGCGAGATGGTCGCTTGAGGGTCAAGAGTGCCCACGAACATGCCCACTGCCGGCGCTTCTTCAATGCGCTGCTCGTATTTTGACCATAAATTTCTCCACCGTATTGCGTACTGGATCCACGTTTCACCTGGCTTCACCCTGGCGTTAATTAATGCGGTATTCGGGGTACGCTCGCTGGCGCTCGCGAATCTCTGCGTAAACAGTAGTTCCATCTCCGCAAACATCTTGACGGAGTTGTTTGGAAGTTCATAATACCACTCGAACGTTGTCTCCGACAAGCTGCCAACAAACCGGCGGAGTAGGAGTTTATCATCACCTCCGGTATTGCCGCACAGGGCTCTGAATTGAGAGACGTGCTGATGCGGGTTTCCCATCCCTTTAAATACATGAAATTTAGGGATCGTATATCCCGGCGGTTACTTTATTTGGTCATACCAGCCTGGATACGGTCGCCCAGTTTTAACAATTTGGCCGGCCGCTTCATTCGCCTGGTGAGCTCGTATTTGCTGAGCAATGTAGTCATCCAGAGCAGCCTTGGAGATGGTTTCCTCTTTGGCTGCTGAAAGCGCCGGAGTAAGGTTCGATGTCTTCCCTCTGTTGTCTTCAACGATGATCGGGGGGTCTTCAGCTGGAGGTTCCGGCTGTAACATCATCCGAGCCATGTCTTGGAACAAGAGAGCCATTCGTTTTATGTTGGCCGCCTGTTCCGCGGCCTCTTTTTCTTTCCTCTCGAGCATTCTTCGGAGGAACTCAGTATCAGTTTCTTGTTCCCGACGTTGCTCCGAGGTTTCTGGATTTTCTTTTGGCCCAGTGAGTGTGGCCATTGCAATCAGCATCTCCTGAAGTTTCTGCTGCTGTTGTTCCTGAGCCTTCATTATCGATCGGGTGAGCGGTCGATGACCCGTGGAAGCACGACTTTCCTCTTTTCCGGAAGCCATATAAACGGTATGCACCATCATGCCCCCAAACTTAGGGCGTTTAGGTTCAACGTCCTTGCGGTTTGCTGCATTCACAGGGGCTTTCTCTGGCCTCCTTCTCTTGTGAGCAGTTGAAGTCGAAGGGGCTGCTGCAGTGGGCACCCAAACAGCTGTTGCCTTTTGTGGCTTGACAGGATGGCTCTCTTCTTGCTGAATTTTCACTTTTTTCTGTCGGCGAGGGTAATCTTGATCAATCACCGATTCCTGGACTTGTCGCCAGACTTTGTAAATTTTGGAGGACAGCCGCTGAGAGGGCTGCTCCGGCTTCTTCTCTGGAGCATTCTCCACAGGTGGAGGAGATCTTTTCAGCACTGCAGTAGGAGAGTTTCTGCGCACCTTGTTGAGCAGTTCAAAACTGTTCCCGGTTAGAACAGCAGTATCGATCTCCACTGTTGGAGCTGGTGGAGTAAATCCAGACGGAGAGCTGCCCCCAGCCTTCCGTACTCGGCGCCAGTGACGACGGTAGCATGTCGCGCATATGGTGCTGGTTCAGCTATGGGGATGGCTTTGTCATTCCCCTTGTTCTGGTGAGGCGCTGCTGGTACCAGCCTCTTGAAGACCGACGTCCGTTGAGCAGCAGTATCCAATCTGTCAAAGACAGACCTTTGAGCAGGAATGGGGGCCGGAGTGGCCAGCCTCGTAAAGACTGATCTTTTGACGGGAGAAGCTTCTTTAATGACCTCGAGAGTAGGAATGGCTATCCGTTTTGGGATGGCCGCTTCAGGGATCGTGGGCTTCGTGACGGGCCCATTGGAGTTCAGGCTCAGCCTATCGAAGACTGATGCTGTCGGCTTGGCATTGGATGACCCGTTGAGAGGGGCCGTGGTGGTAGTGAGCCGATCAAAGACCGACTTCTTCTGCGCTTCTTACGGCAGCGGGACGTTAACGCTCACTGGTGGGAGCATGGTCCCGAAGAACAACCCGGTGGTAGCCTGCGTTACCTGCTCTACCGGCATTGTGAACAGGGAGGCTGCCTGGGGCCCGTAAGTTACACCTCTAGATGAGGCGGAACGGGAGTTGCAGTTGCAGCTGGAGCATTTTGTGCAGGTAGACGCCATTGATTTTTCGTTTTCTGCACGGAGCAAGACACCAAATCTTAGTACCTCGAATCCAAGGGCAACCATATCAAACCGCGATTCGTTCGCGAATACGACACACGAAGTGTGGAGTGAAAAGAGGAAAAGGTCCTACTGGGCGTGCCAGAATCTGTTCCCCGCCGAAAACGCGGGGACGCGATAAACATCTCGCCTGAATTTCGGGGCAGATACTAATTGGTGCTATCCGTCCACCTCTCCGAAGATGCCAAGTTGATTTATGGCACTGTGTATCGAAGGTTTAAACGGATGCGGCCGATGTAGCAGACTTCATCAGATTCCCCCTCATTTGAGAGGTTTTTGATTGTGGGGATGCTATTCCCTGCAGGCGTAAGCCCCCGCGGTTAATTAAGCTACCGCGTCGCGGTAACAACTTTCTCTTTCTCCAGATATTCACTTCGTGTTGTGGGTGTTTGTTTTGTTTTTGGTTGCCCGTGGATTGTATACGGAGACTAATTTATGTTTTCGCCCGTAAGGTGTGGATTAGTCCAAATCTGTATCTTCTTAGATTTTGGTTTGGGGGTTGGGTTTAAGGATACGTTAGTCTTATTTGAGACTAAGATCAACTTAAACGTTTGTTAAGGATACGTTAGTCCAATTTTTAGACTAAGATCAACTTAACAGGATCGTTTAGATCCAACAAGAGAGCAATTGGGCTCTATTGTTTAGTTTAGAGACATTGCGGTCGATTAGTTTAAGAACATTACTGTCCAATGTTAGTTTAAGGACATTTCGGTCCAATGTTAGTTTAAAGACATCGCGGTCGAGGTTAAGGACATCATAGTCCGTGAGTTTAAAGACCTCACAGTCAAGGTTAAGGACATCATAGTCCATGAAATGTATGGTTGTCGGAACCCAGCACCTCTCTGAAGATGTTGAAAGATTACAACGACAAATATCAAAGGAGTGAAGAGATGTACCCTCGAACCGAAGTGGATTGGGTGATCTGTAGTCCAATTTGGAACTAAGATCCATCAATTTGATTATGAGCATATTGGCTCAGTTAAATCTGAATTGAGGACTTATGGCCAGTTTGGGCTAAGTCCAATTAAATTTGAAATGTTGGCCCCTTGTTGGACCATTAAACATTTGTCTGGGTTCAGCCCCCCATTATTCAGCAATGCTAAATCAGAGTTTTAGGGGCTCTGATAACATTTTTTTCTTTGACTGAACATTAAACATTATAGCTCTGGGTTTTACTCTGCGTGTCATATGAAATGATCAATTTTGAGATTCAGTTGATGGGGAGGCTTGCCTCTGGAAAACTTAGCCAATTTGGCTAAGATTGGCTTTAAAGTAGTGTTAAACACTGGAGGACATCTGGTGGTCACGTGTCCTCACGTGATGTATCTAAAACAGTGTTAAACATTGGAGACGAAATGCTCAAAATAGTGTTAAACACTAGAAAGGAAGGGGTCACGTGGGGGCACGTGAGGGCACTCAGAGGTGGGGCCAGATCTCCTTTACTTTGTTCTCAGAACTGCAAATAAGTGTTAAACACTTTTAGTTTTCATAGCCATCACGTGTGAGCACGTGATGGGTACTCATGCATTGATTTATTAGAATGTTTAATAGGGGTCACGTGAGGACACGTGAGAGCGCCCAAAGCCAGTATTGCCTTTGCTTTTGTTTTCTTTATTTTGGAAGTCACGAGGGAGCACGTGAGGCATTGCCTCCAAGTTTTTTCCTTCTCATTTTTGGGGATTTGTTCAGGGGTCACGTGGGGGCACGCGACCAAGCTTTATTCTTTCTTTTCTGATCACTGTGGATTGGGGTCACGTGACCAATGTTCTTTATGTGCATGGAGATCTTTCAAGTCTCTTTATTTTAAGAATTAAATTCTCTGTAGGGTTAAACCCTAATTATGTTTTTAGAGGAATTAAATTCCTATGTACGTGGAAGAATTAAGTTTTTATATAGGGTTAAACCCTAGTTCTGTCTTGGAGGAATTAAATTCATATGAATTTGGGAGAATTGAATTCTCATGCAGGGTTGAGCCCTAATTTTATTTGGAGGAATTAAATTCCTGTGAATTTGGGAGAATTAAATTCTCATATAGGGTTAAACCCTAGTTTTATCTTGGAGGAATTAAATTCCTGTGAATTTGGGAGAATTAAATTCTAATATAGGGTTAAACCCTAGTTTTATTTTTGGGAGAATTAAATTCTCTAAACTCAATTCTCTCTCTAAGTTTTGGATCTGCATGGCAAAATCTCCCCGATGAGAATTAAATTCTCAACTTGTGGGGAGATTTGCTTCTGCAGATCTTCAATCAGAGGAGAACTAAGTTCTTTTGCAGAAGAGTAAAACTCTTAGATTGAGAATTAAATTCTCTCTTTTTGTTTTATAGAGCTTTGATCCCTTCCCCTTTCTCACCTAGGGTTTCTTTTTTTTTGAGAATTAAATTCCCCTTTTTTTCTCTCTACTATTTTTCTTTAGAAAATTCCAAGATCCAAAAATCTCTCTTTCTCCTCTTCTTGGCTCCTATTTATAGGAGAAGGAAAAGAATCAATTTGTTTAGTGAATCTTTCATTGAAAGATTTTGTTTGTTTTTGTAACCAACATGATCTTTTAGATCACCCAGTGAATTTTATTCATCATTGGATTTTTAATCCAGAAGATATTTTGTTTGTTATTCTTGGTGAATTTTAGGGAAATCTTTCCTTGTATAAAATCTTTCCATAAATTGGTGATTTTTAATCACCATTGGATTTTTAATCCAACGGTGCTCCACTTTACAGAGCATAATCCTTTTTGTTTGGAAAGATTTAAAGAAATACTTTCCCAGTTAGGGTCTTTGATTTCCCTTAATTAGAATTTAATTCTATTAACTCATAAGGCTTTTAAAACCCATCACGTGTTGGCACGTGATCCCAACGTTTGACCATTGAAATAGAATTTAATTCTATCAATTAAAGAGCTGAGGGACATGTCACGTATTGGCACGTGACCCTCTTTTATTCAGAATTTAATTCTGCCTTTTAACAGAGCTAAAGGACCATCACGTGTCAGCACGTGACCCTTGGTCACGTGTCAGCACATGATGCCCCATTGGGGTCTTTCCTTAGCTGTTTTGTTATATTTTTGTTTTATTAGAATTTAATTCTATAAAATAGAGATCACAGGAAACAATCACGTGTCAACACGTGACCCTTGGTCACGTGTGAACACGTGATACCTTATTGAGGTGTTTCCTGATTTTTATCAGGGAACAATAGTTCTACTCACAAAGCTTACCGCTGCTATGATCCCACAACGAAACACCTTCGTATAGCTCGACATGTTATCATTTTTGAAAATATACCCTACTTTATTACATCTTCTCCACCGGATCTCTCCTTTCTTGACCTAACTCATCACTCACTAATCTTACCTTCTATCACCACATCTTCCTATACTCCTATCTTGCCTTCCCCGCCTATCTTGTCCGAGTTGATAACCAATCCTATTTCTGTCATCGTCACGCCTTCCACAGATTCTCCAATGATTAATGGTTCCTCTATGACTAACCCGTCTTCTCTGGTACATTCTCCTCCTCCTCGTTGTAATCCTGTGCGAGACCGGTGACCTCCTGCTCGCTATAGTTTTTCTATGACTAACTCTTATACCCCTCAATTTGTCTCCTTTCTTGCTGCTATTCATTCCCTTCAGGAACCAAAGTGTTATTCTGAGGTTGTAAAAATACCAGAGTGGTAATAGGCTATTCAGGAAGAACTCGAGGCATTCCATCGCACTAATACTTAGGATCTCATACCACTATCATCAAGGGTCAAACCTGTCAGTTGCAAATGGATTTAAAAAATCAAGACCAAATCTGATGGCACTATTGAACGTTACAAAGCTCGGCTCATGGCTCGTGATTTCTCCTAAGAATATGTCATCGACTATGAAGAAACTTTTTCTCCAGTTGCAAAAATGACCTCTGTTCGCACTCTTATCGTAGTTGCTGCTGCCCGGAACTGGCCCTTATATTAGATGGATGCAAAGAATGAATTTCTTAACGGTGATCTCTCTGAACTGGTTTATATGGAACCTCCTCCTCCTATCTCCGCTCCGCTGAATCATGTTTGCCGTCTTCACCATACTATCTATGATCTCAAACAAGCTTCCCGAGCTTGATTTGAACGCTTCCATCAAACTCTTCTTACCGCAGGCTTTATTGAAAGTCTTGCTGACTATACCATGTTCTACCGCTCTTCCTCCTGAGATCACGTAATTTTACTACTCTACGTTGACGACATGATTATTACCGACAGTGATTTATCCACCATCATCTCCTTAAAACATCTTCAAAACCAGTTTGAGATGAAGGATGTAACGACTCTGAAATCACTGTACAAATTTTTTTTCTTTTAATGTACAGAAGAGAGTATCACAGCCTGTGTACGAGTTATAGGTTACTTTTGCTAAATAAAAGCAAGAAACAACTTGTAACTCACTGGTGAAGCTTTGCACTACTGTGACATAGCTCCTGTGTTTGATTCCTATCAGCCACAATATTTTTTTCTGATTTTTCTTTTTAATTTTTTGGAAGCCTAAAAGATTGCACGTGCAATACACAAGAAAATGAAAAGTCAGAATAATCGAACATGTGGAAAATTGAGTAAACACTGAGAAATACATGTAACACCAATCCAGAGACCCAACCCTAACAAATGACCGGTGGATCTTGCTTCTGGGCTAGCGCCGACGGTTCGATGGTGACCAAATATCCCTGGGCTTTGCACACTAACCCCTTCAGTTACCCCTAACCCCTCTGCACTGTTTGATTTTCCTGCAATCAAACAGAGACCATTCATTTCACCATTTATCAAAATTTTAATGATTTTTAATCCACATTTTCAATTCCAAAATCCTAATTCTCCACTATAAATACTACCCCATGCCCTAGCCCTTCACCATTCTGAAAATTCTAGTAAAACTCTCAAAAATTTCCTAAGTACAAGTGGAGTAAAGAGGAGTTAGCAAGCGGTCAACTTCCGGCGAAGAATCGAAGCAACATCCGGAGCTCCCGCGACACCACGACAACTCACTCCTCTTATCCTACATTTTCTTAACATAATCAACCAGTAAGTCCCTTTTAATCTTTTTTCTTCTTCATTGAAATCCCATTTCAAATCTTATATCGGTACGTGGAGTTAATACCGATATCTATTTCTAAACCCTTGAAATTTACCTTTTTCCTATATATTGTTCATCCAAATTCTTACACAATACTTGTAATCTTAATTATAAATGTTTAGAATAAATTTTAGCCTAGAATTCCATGCAAAATAACTTTAATTTAAGTTTTTCATTTAAATATCATGAACTTTAAATATCATTTTTTTAGTTTTGTTAAAACAATACCTTGAGGAAAACTTCACGGGGTAATGACCTACCCCACACGCACACATGGTTCCATAGCACGATACCTCTTTTATGTGAATTTTTGTTACGAAGACATTATTACAAGAAAATACCACTTACTATAAAAACCGGATTTTTTTAAACGGTGTTTTAAATTCCTTTGCGATTATACCTCTACAATCCTTGTTAGGGAACCCGCTAATGGATGGTGCGGATTATCGCACATCCTTGGGCTAGTAGAGCGAGATGCAGACCTTCTCACGGAGCATTCGGTCTCGAAAGGGTTTAAATACGATTTTTAAGAAAAATGCATTTTTCTAATTAAATAAAATTTAATTTTTAATAATTATATAAAAATCACAAATCCATATATTTTCAAAATATAATAAACTTACATTTTTTAAAATAAAAGAATTACAAGTTTCACTAAAATACTATCAAGATACCAACAAAAGACAAGTTTTACAATAAAATACCATAAACTTTCTAAGCTAAGCAATTATCACTAAAATACCTCAAATCCTTAAAATTCATATCCGTGAAAACCCTAAATAATATAAATAAATTCTTGAGGTTTATTTTGAAATTTTATTAAAAATATTTTTCATAAAACCCCCTCGAGTTATATAAAACAATATTTAAAGATTTTAGTAAATATAGGTTTAAGCGGGATCAATTCTCTTGAGCCCCAGGGAGCCGGAGAAAGTGAGTGCTTGCATATTCAAGGTAGAAAATTTAACGGAGTTATCAATGGTAATTGTCTTGGAAAAAGACACAAATCCTGCCGTCCATTTGCAGCAGTTACCGATGACTCTCGAACCTAATTCAAGATCTAAATCAGTGTACAAGTGTCTGACTTAGTCTGATTCTAATTCAAACCTGAATCCAATTCAAATATGAATCCAATATCAAACATGAATACTTGAACATGAACACTCGAATTCAAACCATCAATATCAAACATGTATACTTGACTTAACCAAACCCTGGTTATAATTGGACATGAACCTAACATGAATACCGGAACATAATGGTTGATATTTAAACTGACTTGACTCGAACCATGAATACAACTTGACATGAATACAAGAATACTTACCACGAATACATGTTAATGACATGAACTCATTCTTGCATTTTGATGTATTCATGGATTCGAGCAAGGCTGGTAATCTTAACTGTAACATAGAATACACAGGGTATTGGGGTAGTTCATGCGTGAATCCAATGAAATCTCAAGAGTCCCACTAGATCATGAATCCATGTCTACTAACACAAGCAAGCTATCATGAGGGCCTACGTTTCCTTGCTTCTGGATTACATCCTGTTGAATTTGGAATACTTCAACACTAGGTTGAAGTCCCGTTACTAACACTTGATTCGGGCCCGTGGTTCCTTACCCCTAGATTACAGCCTGTTGGGTTCGAGAACACTCTTGAAATTGATTGATACTCACCCTTGAACTTACGTTAAATTAGTAAACCCAAGTAGAGACCTGTTAAGACACTTACATCTACTGCATGTTTACTATATCTACACTACACGGCCATATTATACTATGCTCATGCTACCTTTACCATGATATATATATATATATAGAGAGAGAGGGGGGAGATGGAACTACATGCTAAATAAAATTGCCATATTTACATTAAACGACATGTTGAGACACTATACCTCATAATCAATTGTTCATGATATATATATATATATATATATATATTCCTTTATTATTATATTTCACTTTATTTCTTGGGGACTTACCGAGTGAAAGTTCGCTGACGGGCATTCCGCCCACCTTTATTTTCTTGGAATGTTCATCAGATACTGTGGAGACCGAGAAGCTAGACATTTCAGAGGAGGAGCAAGATCAGATCGCAGCCCAGGCCTAGACCAGTTATTTTTTTCTCAGTTTATGTATGCTACCTGTTTAGGCATTTCTTTTCTTGTATTTTCTTCAGTTGAAATCATGTATTGTAAATGAATCAAGTTAAATGTAAATAAAGTTGTTGAAGTTTTAATCTCATGTTAATTTTCTTGTCATTTTGTATTGCTTCATTTACGCTTAGCGTATTTATTCTAGAAAGTGACCTTCTCGAAATAAATACGTCGAGGGCTTCGTCACGTGCCGTTTCCGTCTACCGGGAAGTGGGGCGTGACAAAGGACCTTGGATTTCTTCGTTATTTCTTAGGGATTGAGATTGCCTCATCCTCCTGAGCCTATCCACTCTCTCAACAGAAGTACATTTTCGATATTTTTCAGCGAGCTGCTTTCATAGACTCCACTGTTTCACATTCGACTCCCACTTTCACACCAATGGAGCTGAAGTTGAAACTTCATCGAAATGATGGCGACCCTTTGCCACAACTGACTCGTTATCGGTGTTACGAATATGTATGCCCTAGAGGCCATTATTGTATGATATAGTGGATGCTTGGATATATATATAGAGGACTTTCTTGCTCAACATGATAGTATGCTATCTGGTTGCTCTTTATTTTAACATGTACACTAGTATTATTATACCGTCTTTCTGATACATGTTGATAAAGCCCTTAGGATGTTGACTTGACTACCAGGACTATGATGTAGATCATATTAGTAGGGCTTGTGTAGTCCACAACCACATCCTTTAACAGTTCCTGATGGAGGGGATATCGAGACAGGGCATCGATATTCCAGAGTAGACTAGTGTGTACGTTTCTTGACCCTATATGGGACGATGGTTGATCACACATCCATTGGTGATTGACATCAAAGATTGTATACAGGTGCTCATTAGAGAATAGGTACACTGAACAGGACTCGCCAATGTAACGCCTTGAAATTCATTTAGGATGTTTCGTGTTAATTAGCAATTGTGCGTGTTTTTCATAAAAGCCCGAGCATCGTATTTTCCTTCTTGGCTAGTGATAATTGTGTGGTGAAGTGCTTATATATATATTTATATATTTATATATAATTATAGGGTTATTAATTATTTTGGTTGTGTTTACCCTAATTAGGAAATTTTCCTTGATTATTTCATAAGTAAGGTTTAGTGTAGTGCACATGCACACCTAGCACAATTCTTTTGACTTAGGTTTAAGTGTAGCAAGTAACCATCCTCTTCTTGCATGGTTGTTATTTATCCCTACCATTTTAAAAAGCAAGTCAAACCCTTTTTGAATATCAAAATTCAAATAGAAAATGAAAGCATGGTGTTAGATGAGAAAACTTGACTTTTTGACCCATTTTCTCTTCTCTCTTCTCTCTCTTTTCTCATTTTCTGGAAATTTTGCGGAGAGGCAGCAGCAACATAACAAATTCATCACCTTTTCATTTCCATTTTCACTTCTCTTTGATCTCTACACAAAACCCTACCCAAAATCCCTTTTCCCTTCACAAAACCATGGAAAAATGACCTTTTGGGGGGAGTTTGATGGCAAGTCTGGACACTCGAGGCTAGAGCTGGGGATTTTGGTGTTTCTTAAGGTCTTTTGAAGGTATATAGCTCATGTTTAACATCTTTTTCCATATCTTGTAGTATCTTAGCTAAAAATCATGTTTTATGTGCATTTTTAGTGATATTGAAGGATATTGTGAAGCATATGTTAGATTGGTATTTTCATGAGTTGGTTAACTCTTTTAGGTGCTATTAGAGCTATTTAAACTAGGATTTTCTTTTAGTTTGCACTAAAATACCACAAAGTACCTTTTTAGTGCTAAATTAGACATTTTAACTAGAAATAAGGCTCTGTTGGATCTGCTGCTACCTGAGTTATTTCAGAACAAATCTGTAATTACTGTAGCATATATAGGAGGTATAGAGTGCACACACGAAACCTGGGAGCCCAATTCCCAAGACTGGCTGCCGAAAAATGCATTCTGGCCGCAATTTGCGGCCAGATGAGTGAGTTGGGGGTTGGGGGTTGGGGCACAGGAGTCTGCTGCTATGTGTAGTATTGTGGTATATATAGTTTTGTAATATCTTTCCTGTATAAAAATCTGGGATCTAATACCCTATTTTCCGTATTTTAAACTTTCGCGACACGCGTGATACGTGTGTGTGGATTGGGGTTTCTGCGTATCGCGACGCGTCGGAGTGGCTTCAGGCCCGTAATCACACGTTTTAGCGTATCGCGCACACGCGCGCTTGGTTCACGACGCGAGTTACTAGTTTGACTTTAAATGTCGTGTCTGTATGGTTTTGAGCTTATGTGTGATATATTGTGAAATTCTAGGTTCGCAGGCGAGTGCCAGAAGCAGAAGGAAAAATACTCATTGAACTTTATTTTTCCATTAGAAGGAGCTCGCGACGGACGCCGCGAAGAAAGGGAAACAAGTCGTCGGCTATACCCAGCGAGAGACTACGGTGAGTAGATTTAACATCTACGGGGATATCGCCCGCATGGCGCTACGCGTCAGGGCTGATAGGACCTTATAGCGATATATTTTGCATTCACCTACATGACTACTGTCTATTGCATACCGCATTTCCTGCTATGCGTATATAAACTAGAATTGATAGAACACCGCACTATTACTAACGGTTCAAGTTGCACAAGCACGATTTATATGCTACACTCACACTGTTGGTGATTGCCATGACACTCATATTATAGGATTGCTATAAATCATATGTCAGACTGTTTCCGCATTATTGATGGTTGCCATGATTTGCCGCATATCAGCAGATGTTATATTCATACTTGGACACATCTACATCACATATTCATACATGTGCCATGTACATATTGATATCCTCATACCTGCATAGATTTACGCATTGAGATATGTTGTTTCTATGTTATTTCTGGATTTGGGAACCGTGGATATTTCAAAAGAGAATAGGTAATTATTTAAAAACCCGGTTTCCCTTGATATGATATTTCAGTGCGTCCACCATGTGTTTTCTCGGTGCTAGAGCGCGATATATGAGAGAGAGAGGGCTGACCCGAACTGACGGATACCCGATATATGAGAGAGAGAGGGTTGACCCGGACTGACGGATGCCCGATATATGAGAGAGAGAGGGCTGACCCGGACTGACGGATGCCCGATATATGAGAGAGAGAGGGCTGACCCGGACTGACGGATGCCCGATATATGAGAGTAGGGGGCTGACCCGGACTGACGGATGCCCGATATAGGAAGATTTGCGTGTCGATGCTGGACACGAGTATTTATGATATTTGGGTGCCGATGTTGGGCACTCGTGATTCTCAGAGAGTTACAGGATTGGAGGGCCGATGAAAGTGCCGGCGCCTGAGCTATTTGGGGGATCTCGGTGCATTGATGGACAACGATTATATATTCCACGTTGACATTCCGTGTAGATATTATGTTCCCATGCTCAGCATTCATTATTGTATCTCATCCTGTAGTTATATTACCTGATAGAGCACTTGCATGATTATTGCACATACTGCTTATCACACATTGATATCATCTGCTGGCATATGATAGAGTAGCGCAGTACGTGCATGCTCGCGATTAGCTTTATATGTTATTTCTATTCACGAGTTGGCAACTCACCCCCATTGTGCCACAGTATTTGCAGGTTGCCCCTCGGAGTAGTCGCGGCAGGCTGTGTTCTTACATCTTTTGACACAGATACCCCTACAGTTGGTGTACTAGCTCTTTTGCCGATAGGTGGGTTTTGTGCGGTATCTGTTTATCTTTCAGTTATGTATATTGTTGTATCTAGTACTCTCCATCTACCACTTATGTATTAACTTAGAGACCAGTTGTGAGGACGATATATATTATTTTGTATTCTGGTGTCGAGCTCATTGTGAGCCGACTTTACTTATGCAGTTTATTCTATCAGTGATGTTCCCACTTGTTGCTCATTTCTTCGCTATAGCGTTGTATATTGCTATCTTGGTGATTGTTTACTTAGATATCTTAACATTTTAATAAATGCTTCCATTTAATGCTTAAAACACTCTATACTTTTACTGGTTTGATTTCTGGGTTTTCGGTTCACTTAGTCGCGTTACGCCTGTAGACGTTACGTGGTTAAGTGCGGGTCACGGGCCAAACTTTGGGTCGTGACAGCCAAGAACTCTTAGTTAGTACCATACGTATCGTCAGATACCAGTTCTCTGGTGACATCGGTACATATTAGCCTGTAGACCCGAGATCATCATAGAGTTTTGTGTGGTTCCCACTGTGCTTTGATTTCCTCTCTATCATGGCTCAAAGGAGTCATGCAAACAGGTGGATTTTGGGTACAGTCCCGAGTCACATGGAGGCAATAAGCGATAGGAGGGGTTTCGTCTCTCCCAGTATAGGGAGTTGATGTTGCGCTATGCTCAATTGGCTATAACAGCAAGTCCCTGGCCAGGGCTGATGAGATTTACTCGTAAGTGTTATTAGTAGTTTCTCGAACGATTATAGGCTACGCATCGGCATGACTTATCAAGTTACTGGGGGTCTGACGATTCTACCCCTAGACTTGATATGAGACATATCAGACGAAGAAACCGGACTATACGGTAAGTGTTGCTTATAGGCTTTGCGGGAGTTTGGACAAGCTTGCTTATTGATCTTCTATTTGCTCAATACCTGGGTAGCCGTTACATCCAGCTAGTACCTGTAACGTTTTGAAAATTCGTTTAGGTTGATTTTTGTATTAATTAGTGATAATACATGTTTTCCGTAAAAACCAAGATATAATTATTTTCCACATAGACTTAAATATACCTATTTTAACTATGTAATTGCTAGTATTGGTATTTAATCAGTCACCTATTAATTGCTAGTTTACTTAAATATTTTCCTTAATTATTTATTTTTAATTATTATTTTAATCGTACACTTATACACTAAATTAGTGATAATTACAAATTAATATGGGTTAATACAAAATGTTGCACCATGACACAACTAAAACACATGTTGTAGCATGCTCACTTCAAAAAAAATTCAAGATGGTTCTAAAAAATTCATGAGAAAAGCTTAAATAGAAAATAAAATTAAAAGAATAAAGATAATGAAGTATAGGGGCATTTTTGACTTGGGGTATGGTCACCTCTCTCACTCACCTCACCTCTCGCCTCACTTTTTTTGGTCGAAACTTCCTGTAGCAGCAGCCCTCCCCCTTTCTCCATCTCCTTTTCATGCTAAAACTATCATTTTCCTCACTCAAAAATCCACAAAATCAACACTAATTTCTAGCAAATTCATCACAAAAAATTCCTTGTTCGAATCTTAGCCTGGTTCTTGGCTCGAGTCTTCATTTTTGTTAGCATGTTTGGATCTCTTTCCAAACCATTTTGAGGTATAAAATTTACTCTAATTGTAATCTTGTTAATATTTGTTCTAATCAAATTTTAATCAGGTGTTAATATGGTTTTAATTGCAAAATAGGAATTTAAAGAGAAGGGTTTGTTTAAAAATTAAGGTTTTTATCACTAATTTATGGCAGCAATGTGTAGTTAATATCTAATGGTGTATCATATATAATCTAGTTGTTAAACCTGCAAATTTTAGATTTTAATTATCTTAATTAAATGTTCATGCAAACTAATTTCATGTATAGTGTGTAAAAAGGTGATATTAAAATTTAGTTAATATTTGTGTGTCTTAATTAAGATATTAAGTGTAAATTGTGATCACTAGATTTGCTAAAACATCTAGTTTTGCGCTAAAATGGTTAATTGTTGCTTACTAGATTTTTAGAATAATAGATTTTAATTAAGTTTGAGGTTGGAATGATCCACAACCTAATTTCTTAGATATGTAATGTGATGTGAATGCGCGATTGGTACGATTGGGTTTTAGGTTTGGGGATTGCTACGCATAGCGACCCCTAGTTGTGGTTGTGGCGATATCGTGCGCGTTTTGTGCACCAAGTGCATACAAGTCTAACTTGTGGACGTTAATTCTTTCGTATCGTTTATCTATGTGTCTCCTCAAAGTATCTAGCCTTATGTATAGTATTGTGTAATTCTAGGATCGGTTGCGGAGACGTCGGATGCGGTGTGGAAAAGAAAGGCTGTGATTGGAGCAGATTAGCCGAGGCGTCCTGGTGAGTAGATGTACACATCTATGGTGAAATCGTCCGGATGGTACAAGGCGCTGATAGTTAGGATTTTCAGTAGTTCTTGCACCTATATGCATAGTCTTAAAGCATTTCATAGCATAACATTGCATCTTCTTATGCATAATGTTACTACTTAGGTCACTTGCACCATTACCATTGGTTCATGCCGCACGTGCACTATTTATGCGAACACACACGCCATTGGTAATTGCTATGCCACGAACACTATAGAACTTGCTTAAATCAGTATCTGAGCATTTGCGTTATTTATGATATGTAACTTGTAGTTGTATATTCATTTCATCAGGATGGATACGTAGGATTGCTAGTCATATGTATATACCTCATTGCATCATCATTCATGCATAGTTTTCTAGTTACACATCGTATTTCATATTATTGATACCACAGACATTCATCATCGCCGACATGTTCATATATTGTGATTTTCTTGGAGATTTCCGTGATTATAAGATTTATGGATTTTGGGGAAAACCGCAAGAATTTAATAAACCTATTATCATTTTAAAAATGTAAGTTGCGGTTTTCTCATGATATGATGTATATGTCGTCCACCATGAGTTTTCCTGATTTCTGTTGATTTTCAAGACCCGATTCGAGGAATAGGATGAACCGTCTCGGGTACATGGTGGACCCGGTATGGTATCCTGGGGTGAGAGTGTTTTTGTGGGGATGACGATGAGCTTGGCAGGGGCGGACTACCTACCAGTGATGTCTAACGCGATGAATATCCGGAGGATACCGAAGTCGTGAGTTTTGATGATATGGGCCGATCTGGACTGACGGAGCCCGAAATATTGAGGATATTGTGTCGATGCTTGACACGGACTTTTCTGTCGATTTCACTGATGATACTCCAGTTTTTATTACACAAAAGTTTTACTGAGATAAGGATACAAATCTTCTCATATCAGTTATATCTGGATTTCGTGTTGATTATCCATTCATGTTGCATTCATACTAGTGCATCGCATCATATTGGTATATATAGGTTGTGACGCATTTGCGTGCATGCTTACGATAACCTTATTAGATATTACTTACTACTCACGAGTTGGCAAATCACCCCCATTGTGCCACAGTATCTTGCAGGTCTGACCCGTTAGCACAGTAGCCGCGGACGTACTTCCTCATTTTGCTTCATTAGCATTGACTCGCGGTTTGCTCGTAGGTGGGTTTCGAGGATATTTTTGTTCCCACATTGTGTATTATTATTGTATCTAGTACACTCCATCTACCTTATCTACCGTTTTCCATCAATTGTATATTGGACTTAGATGGTGAGCTTGTGAGACTTATATGTATTCTATTTCTGGTGTCGATGCTCATTTGAGCCGACGTAGTGTTTTCTTATTTCTTGTTTTAAGGTGCTTATCTCATATTATGACGATATATGTTGCATGTGGTTGTGATTTCGCCCGAAGTGCTAGCTCCCGCTTGGGGATGCCTTATTCATTACTTATGTATATTCTTGTTTTGTACCCGTTTGGGGCCAGTATTTACAAAGGAAACTCTGCCGAAATTTTTGGGAAAACTTGACGTTTTTAAAATGTTTAATGCGACCCCAGTTTATTAAAATCACTCTCTTTAAAACAAGTTTTCCTTCACTCTATTTATATAACGGTTTAGATTTCTGGGTTTTGGCTTACTTAGATTACGTTACGCCTTTAGACGTTGCGTAATTTAAGTGCCAGCCACGTTCCGTACATTCGGGTCGTGACAGTACCGCTGACGGCTTGTGGGTGACTGATGTGATCATTACCTACTGCTTGCGTATTGACGAGTCTTTAGAGTCCCACACAGAGGTTTCCTAGCTCAAGCGAAACGAAGTAGGGCATATATGGTGATATGTGCGGGAGCTTGATTAGATACGAGTATGTGATACCGTATTTTAATCTCGCGATATGTGATATTGGTTAGGTTATATGTGATATAACCGGATTGTTGAATCAAGTGTTGATTCAATGATATGTTATATGTATATATATTTGATACCAGCCAGTTATATATGATATGACCGGATTATTGAATCAAGTGTTGATTTAATGCAGTATTGAATATTTGTCGGTTATATGTGATATGACCGGGTTATTGAATTAAGTGTTGATTCGATAATGTGACATACATATAAATGATATTAGTCGGTTATATATGATATAACTGGATTATTAAATCAAGTGTTGATTTAATAATTTGATATATATTAATATATTTGATATATATAAATATATATTAACTAATATTAGCTCACTAATAATTTTCTTCTCTTTGAAATACATTTAATATATATGTGATATATATTAATATATGTATTTATATATTGTATCATGCTTGATGATACATTGAATATGGGTGTATGAGACTCACACCAAGACTAAAGATTATTTGGGTGATTATTTATTAAGAGGAAAACAAAATAATGAGATGGCTTGGATACTTGTAGAAGCATGTAGAAGCCATGACTCATTCCACTAATTTTGTTTTACTCTAGATATTTTCTCACCCAACCATTATGTTTAGCCCATGGTTAACTCTCTACTTATCACTTCAAGATATTTCCACACCCAAGATCTTCTTCTTCTCTCAAGAGCTCTCTAGTTTTTCATGAGGTGAGAAAAGAAAAAGAGAAAGTGATTTCTAAATTGAGCAAAATTCTTACTTCATCAACCTAATCTCATCTAGCCCATAAGACTAGGTTGTTTGCTTCACTATTTCCTTGATTAGTGAAGAGATAGCTTGAGTTAGAGTAACTTCAAGGTGGATCATCTTCGGCCTCGAAGACGACGAAGCAACCTCGTTCCTTTCACCAAGTGGAGCCTAAGAAGAGTTCTAGGGACCACTAGTTGGAGCTAAGGGACTACTACATGGAGCTTTAGAAGTGAATGATCGGTCTACAAAAGTTGTATTCTTTATTCACTTAGTGTAAGACTTGTTTACATGCTAAGAAACCCTAATTCTCTAGTTCGATTCTAGTTTAGTGTAGCTTAGATCTCTAGATTTTTTAAAATTGCATACTTGATGCATGTGGAAACCTAGTAGAGGTGCTAAGACACACTTTCATGGTATCAGAGCCAAACTAGAGCATTAGACGATGTTATTTGAATTGCGAAACAGAAACAACTCCGAAAACTGTAAACCCGAAACCCTAGTTTCTGTCGATTTTTTAAAGTCCTCTGAAATTTTTTTAAACAACTGCAGAATGTTACATGTGATATAACTAGAACACCAGAAAAAATCCAGGCCCAAACTTCAAAATTTGGCCGGCCACATCGCTTAAATACCGGCCTCACCTTTTTACTGTAGCAATAAAACCCTGAATTTTTTTTGGTGTTCTGATCACATGGAATTAGGGTTTCAGGTTATGTTTGTTTTTGCCAAGATTTCATGTGATGTTTTCTTTCTGTTGCGGCAATTCAGAGTGTTTCGTAGTCGCAATTTTAACATAGATTCGGGTTTAAGTTTGATATGTGATACAATACTTGGAATCCACATTAAATTAGTTTTGTGAAAACTAGTTTGTAATTGTGAATCTAGCGTTTTAGTCTCTATTGATCGATTGCCATGGAGTTTTGATTTGGATCAAAACTCCGTCACAATCTCGTATAGTACGCGGATACTCGCCGGGTAACATTACTAGATAGCCACGCCTCAATTCCCCGACCAAGTGACTGTAGGAGAATCCCGTTGCCAAAAGCATCCACTCGGGTGCACGCGGCCACGGCGTTCCTCCTAAGTGCATTTCGTTGATGGTATCGGGAGTGCGGCAATCTACTAAAGTTCCCGACGAGCATTCGATCATTTAATCGGGAATCCTGTTGAATTACCCGACCGATATTGAAAAGTGTTTTCAATTCGAGACGTAAATACAAGGTTTAAAGTGTTTGGCATGAAATCCGAGATATGAGATATTCTGGGTTTATGATGTCTAAGGATATGCGGATTCTAATTATTGTATGTTTCATTTATTTTCTGCGACCGTAAGTGTAATATGTGGTATATCCCCGATCTCGTTGCTATACGTCAATGACATTCTAGATACGCAAATTTACTTACGTTGATGACGTGTGATGTTATGTGTTGCTGTAATATGTTATATTGGATCGTCGTGATTGAATAGCTGGGGGGTTTTATGTGAGGTAGGAGTTTTTCTATTTTCATTCATGTAAAAATTTGTATGTAATATTCTTTTATTGGGACACTTCCGGGTTGAGGATGATGTCACCATTGATGTATATTATTTACTTTTCCGCATTAGGATAGACCCAAGGCGGGGAGCATAAGTGACCGGGTTCTAGAGTCCAGTGGGAGACCATCTCGAGGAGTCGAGATCGGGTCTCCTAACTCTAGAATTGGCAGGGTCACTTGCCACTCTTGTAGGGGTCTAGGAATGTGAGTTTGGCTATTCATCACGACCGTGGAATCCGTGTATTTCATTACTGGCTGAATTTAAAACACAGACCTCCTAATATATCCAATATTTCATATGTTGACTTCTGCTGCCTGAGTTCTGTTATGTGATCATATAACCGTGTGAGACGAATGCTATATATATATATATAATAAACGTTGCTTATATTTTGCACCCGCGCTAGTCCAGACCCCGCACTGCCGTTAGTTAAGTAACATAACGGTGCATGATGGGGCTCCGTGGCGAATGCGGATGACATAAGCGTACGTTCTATTTTCGTTTCTTGTGTGATGTTTAGGAAACATAAATGATAGGATGTCATTAATGAGATTAATGAAAAAGAAAAGAAACCTAAAAGATATTGTAGAATCAAAATTTTCAAAAAGATAGCTTTATTTCTTGCTTTGCATCGTGGTATACCTTGATGAATATCCATCACCTCATTCGATGAGAAAAGAGCCTAGATCCCTTCACCGAGAGTGACCTCTTTAGCAAAGCTAGCAAATGCTACGACCCACTCGGTTTGTTTTGAAAACTACTCGATTTTAAAAGCGGAGTTTAAACCACTCCTTTTCAAATCACTCGATTCTACAACGATATCAAGTTCATTACGCTAAAGATTTTCTTAAAACCCAGTCGTAGCCCTCCGTCATTTCAGATAAGTGTTATTTTAGTATTCGTGCTATGTTTGTTGGCCTTTATCAAGGCGTAGTGCACGGTAGCTGATTAGTGCTTATCTGCCGTATATGATGCGATTGGATTAGGATAGTCGTATGACTTTGGTAGCCTTCGTCAAGGATCGTGCGGGTGGGTTTAATTCAATCACGAAATATACGGGTTGAACTTGACTAGCGGCCTATGGTTTGTTGGCCTTCGTCAAGGTCACAGGACGTTAGGGGTAAAAACGGATATTGGGAATTTCAAGTGTTGAAATTTGCAATGAGATTGCGTACCTTCTATGAGATAGTTGGATCCCGATACCCACTATGAGTAAGTGTTACTCCTGAGAGAGTTTTGCACTTTATAATTAGCTGATCCAGTAGGTGTCTAAGAAAGGTGATAATGGGGTCATGCCTCTGCGGAAATGAGATTATTTAATTAGTTCCATGCGAAAGCACGGGGAGATTCACTCGGAGTACCAATACCTACATGGCTGACCGATTAGCGAAATTGTAGGGTGTAATTAATCCCGGCTAATCTTACCTTTTAGGGTTTGAAGGAAGATTTGATAAAAACAGTGGGAGCCATCCTGAATAGATAAGATAATAACCAATCTAATCTTGCAAGAGCGCATGCTAAAGTGTTTTCTTTTCTCTCTCTCCAGGTAGCGACCATGACACGCCTTAATCAAGATAATAATATGGATGTATTGACCGAACCCGCTTATTATTTTGAGCCGGGAATGTTGGTTCCGCTCTATCTTATGACAGTCATAAGTCTGAGCAAGGAATAAGGGAATATTAGGATTCCTACGCAACCCGAACGAAGAAAGAGCATGCTAATGCATTTTCTTCAGGTGTGTTCGTTACCGAGAACCGTTTCTCAGTTTGCTCTACGTTCTGGGTATTGGATACCGGATCAGGATCCCACGTTTGTAATATATTACATGGGTTAAGAAGAAGTACAAAACTGGGAAAGGGTGATAAGTCTCTCGTAGCAGGGAATGGTGCAATTGTTGCAGCCAAAGAAGTTGGCGAATATCACCTTATATTACCAAATAGTAATACATTGATTCTGAACGACTGTTATTTCGTACCAAAAATGATGTGTAATAGAATATCAATTTCTTTATTAGATAAAGAAGGATATAACTTTGTACTAGAGAATAATGTTATGAACATTTTCTTAAATCAAGTGTTGATTGGGTTTGGTACGTTGTATAACAGTATATACGTTCTAAATCAAAGTACAGTTCTAAACATACAGAACACACACAAGAGGAAAAGTTCATAAATGAACGAATCTTTCTTGTGGCATTGTAGACTTGGTCATATCAATGCGACAAGACTAGCGAAGTTGCACAAAGATAGATATTTGAATCCGTTCGAATTTACATCTTATGAAATTTTCCAGTCATGTCTCAAAGGCAAGATGACCAAAACTCCATTTACTGGACACGGAGAAAGAGCTACTGAACTCTTGGGACTGATATATAGTGATGTATGTGGTCCTATGTCTACACATGCCAGGAATGGTTCCCTGTACTTTATTACATTCACCGATGATCTCTCAAGATATGGACATATGTTCCTGATGAAATAAAAATATGAATCTTTTGAGAAATTCAAGGAATATAAGTGCGAAGTCGAGAACCAAACGGGTCAAAGTATTAAAATCTTTCGATCTGATTGGGGAGGAGAATACTTAAGCACGGAATTCCGTGACTATTTAAAAGAGAATGGGATTCTCTCTCAGCTTACTCCTCCGTATACACCACAGTACAATGGAGTATCGGAGCGGATGAATCGCACCCTATTAGATATGGTAAGCTCTATGATGAGTATTGCTAAGTTACCTATTTCCTTTTGGGGTTATGCACTTGAGACAGCTGCATACCTATTGAATATGGTTCCGACCAAATCCGTGCCTGTCACTCCATATGAGATATGGAAAGGGAAGAGAGCATGTCTTAATTTTACTAAGATATGGGGTTGTCCGACTTACGTTAAAAAGCAAAATACGGACAAGCTCGGGGAAAGGTCTGTTTTGTGCAAGTTTGTGGAATATCCAAAAGATTCATATGGATATATTTTCTGCCATACTAAGGAACAAAAGGTGTTTGTTTCTCAACATGCCACTTTTTTAGAAAAGGAATTTCTTGTGAAAGAAATTAGTGGCAATGAGGTAGAATTGGAAGAAGTTCCAACTGCACAAACTATAACTGATGATTTGGTAGAACCAGAGGATTCAATAATCCCTGACGAATCTCAGCCACTCCGCAGATCTAGTAGGGTTCCTTATCCACCTGAGAGATACTACGGTTTTCTCATAGACGGTAGGAGCGAGGATTGCATCATGGAAGATGATGACCGAACTAGTTTCGAGAAGGCCATCATAAGTGGAGACTCTGTGAAATGGTTGTATGCTATACGATCTGAGATGGAATCCATGTACACCAACAAAGTATGGACTTTGGAAGTTGCTCCTGAAGGGGTAAAACCCATCGGGAGCAAGTGGATCATTAAGAAGAAACTTGGTGTAGATGGAAAGGTTGAGACCTTCAAAGCTAGATTTGTAGTAAAAGGTTTTCTTCAACGACCAGGAGTCGACTATGATGAAACCTTTTCTACAGTGCTATACTTAAGTCCATCTGGATCCTACTTGCCATTGCTGCTTACCATGACTACGAAATCTGGCAGATGGACGTCAAGACCGCTTTTCTAAATGGTGATTTAGAAGAGAGCGTGTACATGACACAGCCAGAGGGCTTCGTAGATAGTGGGAGCAGCGGAAAGGTGTGCAAGCTGCTTAGATCAATCTATGGATTAAAGCAGGCATCACGGAGCTGGAATATCTGTTTTGATGTGGTAGTCAAAGAATTTGACTTCATTAAAAATGTAGATGAACCTTGTATATACAAGAAGGTTGTAGAGAGTAATGTTGTCTTCCTCGTATTGTACGTAGATAACATACTCTTGATAGGAAATGATGTTCCTATGCTACACTCGGTCAAGCTCTTCTTATCACAAAATTTCTCCATGAAAGATCTAAGTGATGCCTCCTACATCCTGGGGATTAAGATCTATAGAGATAGATCTAAGAGGATGTTAGGATTGTCCCAATCCAGGTACATTGACACCATACTAAAGAGGTTTAGTATGGAAGATTCTAAGCGTGGTAATTTACCCGCTTGCTCAGGAATCACCCTCTCCAAAGAGATGTCTCCCAAGACTGATTTGGAGAGGGCTCGCATGCAAGAGATACCCTATGCTTTTGCAGTTGGGTCAATCATGTACGCGATGTTATGTACCAGACCGAATGTAGCTTACGCACTTAGTGTAGTAAGTAGGTATCAATCAGGTCCTGGGGAGAAGCACTGGACAGCTGTGAAGAACATTCTTAAGTACTTGAGAATGATTAAAGAGATATTCTTGGTGTATGGTAACGGAGAACTACAGGTGGAGTCCTTTACCGATTCGAGCTTCCAGAGTGATAAGGACGACAGTAAGTCGGTCTCAGGTTTTGTCTTCACCTTCAATGGAGGGGCGGTATGTTGGAAGAGTTCCAAGAAAGATACTATTGTAGACTCAACGATGGAGGCTGAATACATCGCTGCTAACGATGCTGCCAAAAAAGCTGTCTGGATGAAGAAGTTCATTGCTGAACTTGGTATGGTTCCATCCATTGAGGATCTAATACCCTTGTATTATGATAACAATGGAGCTGTGGTTTTAGCCAAGGAACTCAGGTCCCATCAGCGATCCAGACATATTCTTAGGCGGTATCACCAGATCCGGAAGATAGTTGATCGCCGGGAGATCGAGATCAGGAGAGTTGACATGAGAACAACACAACGGATCCACTCACGAAGGCCCTCCCTCAGACCCAATTCGAGAGACTTTTTGGGATGTTGGGTATGAGATACTACAATAACTGGCCTTAGTGCAAGTGGGAGATTATTAGGAATATGTATGCCCTAGATGCCATTATTGTATGATATAGTGGATGCCTGGACATATATATAGAGGACTTTCTTGCTCGACATGATAGTATGCTATCTGGTTGCTCTTTATCTTAACATGCACACTAGAATTATTATACTGTCTCTCTGATACATACATGTTGATAAAGCCCTTAGGATGTTGACTTGATTACCAGGTCTATGATGCAGTTCATACCAGTGGGGGTTGTGTAGTCCACAAGCACATCCTTTAACGGTTCCTAGTCGAGGGGATATCGAGACAGGGCATCGATATTCCAGAGTAGACTAGTGTGTACGTTTCTTGACCCTGTATGGGGCGATGGTTGATCCCATATCCATTGGTGTTTGACATAAAAGATTGTACACAGGTGCTCATTAGAAAATGGGTACACCGAACAGGACTCTCCGAGAACTCCTAGTTGGTACCATACCTATCGTCAGATAGTAGTTCTTTGGTGACACTGGTACAGATTAGTCTGTAGACCCGAGATCGTCATAGAGTCTTGTGTGGTTCCCACTGTGCTTTGATTTCCTCCCTACCACGGATCAAAGGAGTCGTGCAACCAGGTGGATTTTGGGTACAGTTGTTGGGGTTTGCTTAGCACCCTCACTACATTTTAATAAGCATCAAGTATGCAACTTTTAAAAATTTAGGGTGCTAACCAACCTGAACTTAGAATCGAACTAGAGGATTAAGCGTATAGCTAACAAATATCACATACTAGTAAGTGTCTAACAATAAGAGAAAAGAAATACAACCTTTGTAGACCTCTCTTCCTTGTCTTTAGCTCCGTGTAGATGTCCTTGGCTCCTTGGTTCCACTCGAAGTTTGAATCCGTCCGCTTGACGCCTTCGAAGTCCACGATGATCCACCACAGAGTCTCTTTACTAAAGCTCCTCGCTTCACTTGACCTAAGTGGAAGTGATACAAACAAGCTATACAAGTGGGCTAGACTAGTATAGATATGAAGTGTGTATTAATCTCACTAAAAGACCTTTATTTTTCTTTCTCTTTACTCACTAGAAAACGGTAAAGAGCTTGGAGAAAGAAGGAGATGGAAATGGCTTAGCTTGAGCTCAAGAAAAGATAAGCACAAAAATAATTATGAGAAAATGAGAGAGTCATACTCTCTCTAAACCATGGTATGAAAATATCTAGATATTTTAGTAGTTGAGTTAGTGGAGGATTAGAAATGAAACCATGGTTACAAAGATATTTATAAGAAGTGTGTAGAAACAAAATATCAACCATGGATTAATATCTAATTTCCATTAACTCAATAAATAAAATATCACAAATGTTTCCATGTGAGTCTAGCATAGCCATCTCCAATATATCATCAACCATGACACATGTATACATGTATATGTGCATACATATCTATATAAACATACATACACATATGCATACAAATAAAGAAAGGAATCAATAATGAGCTAATGGTCAATTTATATTAAATCAACAATTGATTTAATAATCCAGTCATATCACATACGACCCGAGCAATAGAAAACTCCAGATTAAAATACAGTATCATATACTCGTATTTAATCAAGCTCCCGCGCATATCTCCATATGTGCCGCACTTTGTTTCGCCTGAGCTAGGAAACCCCTTTGTTGGACTCTAAGACTCGTCAATACGCTAGTAGTAGGTAGTGATCATATCAGATACCCACAAACCGTCAGCGGTACTAGCTGCACGTAACGGCTCCCAGGTATTGAGCGAACAGAAGATCAACAAGCGAATTTGTCCAAACTCCCGTAGAGCCAACCAGCAACACTTACCGTACAGTCCGGTCTCTTCGTCAAATATGTTGCATATCGAATTTAGGGATGGTATCATTGACCCCAATAACTCAATAAGTCATGCTGATGTGTGGCCTATAACAGATCGAGAAACTACTGATAAAACTTTTCAGTAAATCTCATCAGCCCTGGCCAGGGACTTTCAGTTATAGCCAATTACGCATAGCACAATATCAACCCCCAATACCAGGAGAGATGAAACCCCTCCTTTCGCTCATTGCCTCCATGTGTCTCGGGACTGTACCCAAAAACCACCTGTTTGCAGGACTTAGTAAAGTTGTGGTGGGGTGGAAATCAAAGCACAGTGGGAGAACACACAAGACTCTATGACGATCTCGGGTCTACAGACTAACCTGTACAAGTGTCACCTGAGAACTACTATCCGAAGATAGATATAATACCATATAGGAGTTCTCGGTGAGTCCGTTCAGTGTACCCAGTCTCCACTGAGCACCTATATACAATCTTTGATGTCAAACACCAATGGATATGGGATCATCCATCGCCCATCAAATGGGTCAAGAAACGTATACGCTAGTCTACTCTGGAATATCGATGACCCATCTCGATACACCCACGACTAGGAACGTTTAAGGATACGCTTATAGACCAGTCATGCTCCACTAGTATGATCTGCATCATAATCATGATAGTCAAGCGGATATCCTAAGGGCTTTATCAACATGTACCAAATGAATAGTATACACAATCAAGTGAACATGTTAAGATAATGAGTAACCAGATAGCATACTATCATGTCGAGCGAGAAAGTCCTCTGTATATATATATATACATATCCAAGAATCCAATATCAAATAATGGCCTCTAGGGCATACATATATCCAACAATCTTCCACTTGCACTAAGGCCACTTATTGGCATATCTCATACCCAACATCTCAAAAAATCGCTCATGCTGCAGCCATGAGAGAACCTTGATGAGTGGATCCGTAGTGTTATTCTCTGTATCTACTTTCCTAATCACGATCTCGCAGAGATCAACTATCTCCCGGATCAGATGATATTGCCTCAGGATGTGTCTAGATCGATGATGGGACCTGGGTTCTTTGGCCAATGCCATAGCCCCATTATTATCGCAATACAATAGTATTGGATCAATAATGGTGGGTACTACTCCTAGTTCCTCATCCAGACGACTTCCTTTGCAGCATCATTTTGCAGCAATTTACTCAGCTTCCATTGTTGAGTCTGCAACGGTATCCTGTTTGGAACTCTTCCAACAAACCGCCCCTCCAGTGAGGGTAAATACACACCCTGAGATAGATTTGCTGACATCCTTATCACCCATGCCCTTTATGGAGAACCTTTGTGATAAGAATAGTTTGACCGATTGTAGTATAGGAATGTCATTTCCTATCAAGAGAATGTCATCCACGTACAATACGAGGAATGCGACAGTACTCCCTACAATCTACTTATAAATACAAGGTTCATCTGGATTTTTTGACAAAATCAAACTCTTTGATCGCATCATCAAAACAGATGTTCCAATTTCGTGATGCCTGCTTTAATCCATAAATGGATTTACGCAACCTACATGCTTTCTCGCTGCTTCCACTATCAACGAAGCCTCTTGGCTGATCCATATAAACGCACTCTTCTAAATCACCATTTAGAAATGCAGTTTTAACGTCCATCTGCCAGATTTCATAGTCGTAGTGAGCAGCAATGGCAAGTAGAATCCGAATGGATTTAAGTATGGCTACAGGAGAGAAAGTTTCGTTATAGTCCAGTCCTGGTCTTTGACGAAGTCCTTTCGCTACAAGCCTTGCCTTATAGGTTTCTACCTGTCCATCTACACCGATTTTTCTCTTAAAGATCCATTTGCACCCTACGGGTTTTACTCTAGAGGGTACAACTTCCAAAGTCCACACTTTGTTGGTGTACATAGACTCCATTTCGGATCTCGTGGCATCCAGCCACTTCACAGAGTCACCACTCGTGATAGCTTGCTGAAAACTAGTAGGGTCATCATCATCCATGATGCAATCTTCTCTATCACCATCAATGAAGAAACCGTAGTATCTCTCTGGTGGGCGAGAAGTCCTACTAGATCTACGGAGTGACCAAGATTCATAAGATTCTATTGCAACATCCGGTTCGACCAAATCGTCATTGGTAACTTGTGTCTCTAGAACTTCTTCTAGTTCTACCGCATTGCCATCAGTATTATTTGTAAAAAAATCATTTTCTAAAATGTGGCATATTGAGAAACAAATACCTTTTGTTTCTCCTTGTAGTAGAAAAAATATCCATATGAGTGTTTTGGATATCCCACAAATGTACACATGACCGATCGTGTCTCGAGTTTTTCTGGATTCTGCTTTTTCACAAAAGAAGGACAACCCCATATCCTAACTCACTTAAGAAATGGTCTCTTCCTATACCATATCTCATATGGAGTGCTAGACACGGTTTTGGTGGGAACCCTGTTCAATAAATATGTTGCAGTCTCCAATGCATGCCCCCAAAAGGAGAGAGGTAACTCAGCATCACTCATCATGGAACGCACCATATCTAATAGGGCACGATTCCATCGCTCTGACACACCGTTGTAATGTGGTGTGTAAGGGGGAGTGAGCTAAGAGAGAATCTCATTCTCTTTTAGGAAGTCCGAAAACTCTGTGCTTAAGTACTCTCCACCTCGATCCGATCGAAGTTTCTTGATGCTCAATCCGGTTTGTTTTTCTAATTCAAGTTTATACTCTTTGAATTTCTCGAAAGCTTCAGATTTGTGCTTTAATAAAAACACGTGTCCGAACCTTGAGAAATCATCAGTAAAAGTTATGAAGTAAGAAAAACCGCCTCTAGCTTGTGTAGACATTGGTCCGCATACATCACTATTTATGAAGCCTAAGAGTTCAGTAGCTCTCTCTCCGTGTCCAATAAACGGAGTTTTGGTCATTTTACCCTTGATACAAGACTGACAAGTTACATAAGATTTATATTCAAAGGGATTTAAATATCCACTTTATGTAGCTTGTTTAATCTTGTTTCGTTAATATGACCAATTCTACAATGTCAAAGAAAAGTTTCATTTATATCTGAAAATTTTCTTTTATTAGTATGTTGTATGTTGAAAACTATGTGTTGATTTAGAACGTATATCCCATTATTTAGTGTACCATACTCAGTCAACTTTTGATTCAGGTTAATGTTCATAACATCATTCTGCAATACAAAATGATATCCTTCATTGTCTAACAAAGAAACGTATATTATATTACACAACATGCTAGGTACATAATAACACGGGTTCAAAACCAATATACATCCCGATGGCAACCCCAGGTGATACTCTCTTACTGATACTGCATGTACATTGGAACCATTTCCAACCAGGAGAGTGTAATCACCAATCTTCAAAACTTTTCTACCTCTCAATCCCTGCATACAATTGCAGATGTGAGAATCCGAACCGGTATCCAATACCCAGGAAGCGGAGTTTATAGAAAAACAGTTTTCAGTCACGAACACACTTGAAGCGGAAGTATCACCATGCTTCTTCTTCTTGAGATCAGCAAGATACTCAACACAATTTCGCTTCCAGTGTCCCGACTTATGGCGGTAGAAACATTCTCCTTTTCCCGACTTCTCAGCCCTGGATTTGTCTCTCCCTTTTGCCTTTTTGATTCCACCTCTCGGTTTGGTAGGTTTCTTCTTATTCTTTCTCTTAGCCTTGGCTTTTGGGACGGAAGAGGAAGATTGCCCAACAATCAGAGAGGGAGTCTTCGCCGACTTGAGCGTGCTCTCTGCACTTCTCAATATATTGAGAAGTTCATGAAGTGACTTCTCCATGCTATGCATATTGAAGTTCACAATAAACTAAGCAAAGGCTGGGGGAGAGACTGCAGAACAATATCAACATACTGCTCGTTCTCCATGGTGCATCCCAGGTCCTCAAGTTCTTCAATAAGAGCTATCATTTTCAAGACATGATCGCCTACCGATGTGCCAGCAGCTATCCTCATCTGAAACAACTTTTTAGATGCCTCATAGCGCAGGGTACGGGATTACTCCCCATACATTTCCTTTGTATGGAGAAAGATGGATTGAACATCCATCTTCTCATGCTGTTTCTGATGTACATTATCCATCGAAGCTAACGTGAGGCATTTGGCTGTGGCACAATCAATATCCCATGTCTTGCAGATCTCCTTATCCGCAACAGAGGATTCAGGGCCAGGGACGGGAGGGGCTGGGGCAGTGAGGACATATGCAACCTTATCATATGTAAAGGCAATGTTTATATTCCTCAGCCAGTCTTTAAAATTGGGTCTCGTCAGTTTATTTTTCTCTAATAGAAACTTAAGTCCAATCATGGGTATCTGCCATTAGGAGAGAGAAAATAATACACTCAGCGAAATGCTCTTGCAAAGATTAGATTGGTTATTATCTTATCTAATCGATGTCTCCCACTGCTTTTATCAAATTTTCCTTCAAATCTTAAAAAGAAAATTAGCCAGGATTAATTACATTCTACAACTTCGCTAACTGTTCAGCCATGCCAGTATCGGTACTTTGAGGGAGGTTCCCCGTGCTTTTGCACGGACCTAATTAAAGTAAACCTCATTTTCCCAAAGGCATAACCCCGTTGATACCTTTCTAGACACCTTCTGGATTAGCTAATTGTAGAGTGCAAAACTCTCCTGGGAGTAACTCTTACTCACAGTGGGATCGGGATCCAACTATCATATAGAAGGGTATGTAATCTCATTGCAAATTCCAACTCTTGAAACTCCCAATGTGGTTTTTACCCCTAGCACTCATGACCTTAACTATGGTCAACAAATCACAAGCACTAGTCAAGTTCAACCCGTCATTTCGCAATTAATTACTCATATGACCCTTAACTATAGTCAACAAAGTCATATAAATATCCTAATTAATCGCATCATATGCTGTATAGAAAGACATCACTTAGCTACCGTACACTACGCCTTAACTATGGTCAACAAACGTAGCACGAATACTAAGTACTCTACTTCCGAAAATTACGGAGGGTTGCGGATGGTTTTTTAAGAAAACCTTTAACGCTTTGAAATTGATCTCGTTGTAGAATCAAATAGTTTAAAAGGAGTGGCTTAAGCTCCTGATTGAATCGTTTCCGTGTCGTGTTTAGAAATGTTTCACAACTAAAGAAATTTATACCGCAATCAATTGACGGTGTCTATTGTAGTTTTGTCAATGAGAACGGATCGTCCACTAAGAAAGTGTGATTTGCTCGCTATTGTTTTAGTTGAGTCGAAAATTAAAAGATAAAAGAAAATGATTCAAGAATTGTGAAATTTAGTTTCAAGAATTATAAAGAACTAGATCTAAAATCAAGAAATGATAGAGATCAAGAAATGTCCCAAACCAATCGAATTATCAAGATTTGTAAAGAGGCTTGTAGGAATCGATCCAATTGATAGTGATGATGAATACTTATGATTATAAATTCTTATCTATTGAAGATTTGTTGCTAGATCGATGGCGATCAACGAGGTTTAGGGATCTATCGAAGAAACTAGGGTTTCTTCATCATCATCCCTTGTCCTTTCGTTGATTAGCATTCAAATTCTAGCCTCTAGGAAATTCAGTCATCGATCGTTGATCTCTAATTTAGAGCGAAAACATTCAAGAAAGCATCTCGCTCAAAACTAGGTCATCATTGATTCAATTTCCTAAAGTTTACAAAACTCATAAGACTTAAGAATCGTTCAAGAATTTAATCATCATCATCTATCTATTTTCTCGATTCCTCCACAAGCGGAGTTTTCACTCAAATATCATGAAAAAGAAAACAATCACGAATTGATCACTCTTCATAATGCTCAAATGTAAAGAAAAGCAAGATCAAGAATTTTCACCTTTTATAAATCGACGTTCGTTACAATACACTCAAAGATTACAAGATTTGAGGAGGAACTAAATCGTCGAACTAGTTTCGCATCGTCTTCTTGAGTCGTGGATTGTCGTAGATCTCTTGCTCAGATGAAGATCTGTGTTGCTTCAAAAGGCTCGTTGGATTCTTGCTTGATTTGGTACTCGATGAATCTTGATTTGGCTTTTGAATTGTATTTGAGGCTAGGGTTTTTGGTTCACAATTTGTGTCACTCAACTTGTGTGTGGAATTGTAGAACTCAATATTCAACAACTTCTTCATAAAGCCTTAAGTGCCTTTTTATAGTGTTTCCCTTAAGCTTCCCCTAGAAGCTAGGTTTAGCTTCCTTTAAAAGCTAAGCTAGGTTTAGCTTCCTCTAGAAGCTAAGTTGTTATGAAGCATGCATAGGAAGCTAGGTAGTTGTAGAGAAGCTTCTAGATTAAGGTAGTTAACTAGCTTGCATGAGAAGCTTGGTAGGTGTTAAGCTTGCACAAGAAGCTTGGCTGTTAGAAAGAAAGCTTCTGGAGATCTCTAGGGACTGAAGTATCTTGAAGAAGTTTGCCATTTAAAGAGAAGCCTAGGACAAAGTGTCTGCCCCTAATGAGTCAACGCAGCCGCGGATACGCGGCGGATCGCCTGACTCGGCCGCGGATCCGCGGCCGTTTGGTGTATTTGCTGCATGAAACTTCCAGGGTATTTTTGTGTTGGCTTTATGGCACTTTTCTGATGTCTGGAATATTTTTATACTTTCTTGTTCACTATTAGATTTCAAGTCTTGGACTTGGCGTATTTTATCAGCACTTTTAGCAGTTCCGACTCTTTTACCTGGAGAATTTCCTGCACACAATTTCGAGACAAGTGTTTGATACACAAAAGATCATACGTGCAATAATAAACATACAATTTCCCTCATAATGCTGGTTATAATGTATAACACATGTTATTTGGTATTTTACAGACGAATTGCTAATATGTGCTATATTTTTACCAAACACCTTTAGATGATTACAAAGAGTAGGGAAATTGATGTGTTAAAAATGCAATATTTTCGACTGATCAGCTCCACATTTTGAAACTTGCTTTTTCATAAAAAGACCGAGTGGGTTTCAAATTCGATTCTACAACATCTTTTAGGTTTCTTTTCCTTTACATTAATCTTATTAATGTAGTCACATCATTTAAGTCCTTAAGCATCACAGAAAGAAACGAAAATAGAACGTACACTTATGCCATCCGCATTCGCCACAGTGTCCTATTATGCACCGTTAGATTACTTAATTAACGGCATAGCGGGGCGGGACTAGCGCGGATGCAAAATATAAGCAACGTTTATTATATATCATATATATAATAACATTCGCCTCAGGCAGTAATATGATCTCATCATAGAACATCGCAGCAGAATCAGATATATGAATGCATAAAGATATACTAGGAAATCCGCATTTTAAATTAAGCCAATTATAAAAAATACGGTTCCACGGTCGTGACGAATAGCCAAGCCCACACCCCTAGACCCTTACAAGAGCGGCAAGCAACCCTGCCAATTCTAGAGTTAGGAGACCCGATCACGACTCCTCGAGATGATCTTCTACTGGACCCTAGAACCTGGTTACTTGTGCTCCCCTCCTTGGGTCTATCATAATGCGGAAAAGTAAATAATATACATCAATGGCGACACCATCCTTAACTCGGAAGTGTCCCAATAAAAGAATATTACATACAATGAATTTTACATGAATGAAAAGAAAAACTCTCATCTCACATAAAACCTTCCGGCTATTCATTCACGACGATCTTATACACCATATCACCACAGCAACAGAATAATCATTACAGATCATCAACGTAAGTAAATATGCGTATTTCCAACGTCGTCGACGTATAGCAACAAAATTGGGGATGCACATATTACACTTACGGTCGCAGAAAAGAAATGTAAAACTAAAAATATTTGGAATCCGCACAACACTTAGACATCGCAAACCCGGAATATCTCATATTCCGGCTTTCGTTCCTAACAATGTAGATCTTACATTTATGTCTAAAAATTGAAAACACTTTTTCAAAAGAAATCGGGTAATTCAACAAGATTCCTGATTCCGACCGAGACCGAAATGTTAGATTTACAAGCAACTAATTAATTTTCTCAAAACTAATTACTGTAGATTCCAAATATTGTATCACATTCAGAAAAACTAGGCGATATTAAATATTTCGATCGATCCATCAAAACCCATAATTCTCAGAGACCTTAACCCTTGAGACAGATTCAAAAATACCCAGACAGTACCACTAGCACATACGGACCAGCACAAGAAGGCACGTCCCTGGCCTCACCAACGACGCCGCGGAACCGCCGCCAAAAGCATGTTTTGGCTGCGGTTCTGTGATCATTAAGTCGAGTTAGGGTGTCATTTTTCTTGGGGGTCCATACAATACCCTGTACTATTTTCTGCATATTTTTAAACCCAAAAATTCTAACTTTTGAAAAATTTCCAAAGAGCATCTAATGCGTGGGTATCGATGTTCGTTCGAACACTTTAACGTCGTCTAGGTCACGTCTAATACTCTAGCTTGGCTCTGATACCACTGTTGGGGTTTGCTTAGCACCCTCATTACGTTTTAACAAGTATCAAGTATGCAACTTTTAAAAATCTAGGATGCTAACCAACCTGAACTTAGAATCGAACTAAAGGATTAGGCATATAGCTAACAAGTATCACATACTAATAAGTGTCTAACACTAAGAGAAAAGAAATACAACCTTTGTAGACCTCTCCTCCTTGTCTTTAGCTCCGTGTAGATGTCCTTGACTCCTTGGTTCCACTCGAAGTTTGAAATCGTCTGATTGAACCCTTCGAAGTCCACGATGATCCACCATGGAGTCCCTTTACTCAAGCTTCTTGCTTCACTTGACCTAAGTTGAAGTGATACAAATAACCTATACAAGTAGGCTAAACTAGTATAAATTGATGAAGTGGTTATTAATCTCACTAAAAAAACCTTTCTTTTTCTTTCTCTTTACTCACTAGAAAACGTAGAGAGCTTGGAGGAAGAAGGAGATGGAAATGGCTTAGTTTGAGCTCAAGAAAAGATAAGCACAATAATAATTATGAGAAAATGAGAGAGTCACACTCACTCTTAACCATGGTATGAAAATATCTAGATATTTTAGTAGTTGAGTTAGTGGAGGATTAAAAATGAAACCATGGTTACAAAGATATTTATAAGAAGTGTGTAGAAACAAAATATCAACCATGGATTAATATCTAATTTCCATCAACTCAATAAATAAAATATCACAAATGTTTCCATGTGAGTCTAGCATAGCCATTTCTAATGTATCATCAACCATGACACATGTATACATGTATGTGTGCATACATATCCATATAAGCATACATACACACATGCATACAAATAAAGAAAGGAATCAATAATGAGCTAATGGTCAATTTATATTAAATCAATAATTGATTTAATAATCCGGTCATATCACATACGACCCGACCAATAGAAAACGCCAGATTAAAATACGGTATCATATACTCGTATTTAATCAAGCTCCCGCGCATATCTCCATATGCGCCCCACTTCATTTCACCTGAGCTCGGAAACCCTTTCTTGGGACTCTAAGAATCGTCAATACGCTAGCAGTAGGTAGTGATCATATCAGATACTCACAAACCGTCAGTGGTACTAGTTGCACGTAACGGCTCTCAGGTATTGAGCGAACAGAAGATCAACAAACGAACTTGTCCAAACTCCCGTAGAGCCAACCAGCAACACTTACCGTACAGTCCGGTCTTTTCGTCAGATATGTTGCATATTGAGTCTAGAGATGGTATCGTCGACCCAAATAACTCAATAAGTCATGCCGATGTGTGGCCTATAATAGATCGAGAAACTACTGATAACACTTATCAAAAAATCTCATCAGCTCTGGCCATGGACTTTCAGTTATAGCAATCGCGCATAGCACAACATCAACCCCCAATACCGGGAGAGACGAAACCCCTCCTATCGCTCATTGCTTCCATGTGTTTCGGGACTGTACCCAAAAACGACCTGTTTACACGACTCAGTACAGCTGTGGTAGGGTGGAAATCAAAGCACAGTGGAAGAACACATAAGACTCTATGACGATCTCGGGTTTACAGACTAACCTGTACAAGTGTCACCTGAGAACTGCTATCCGACGATAGATATAATACCATATAGGAGTTCTCGGCGAGTCCGTTCAGTGTACCCAGTTTCCACTAAGCACCTGTATACAATCTTTGATATCAAACACCAATGGATATGGTATCATCCATCGCCCATTAAATGGGTCAAGAAACGTATATGCTAGTCTACTCTAGAATATCAATGCCCCGTCTCGATACACCCACAACTAGGAACGTTTAAGGATACGCTTATAGACCAGTCATGCCACACTAGTATGATCTGCATCATAATCATGATAGTCAAGCGGATATCCTAAGGGTTTTATCAACATGTACTAAATGAATAGTATACACAATCAAGTGAACATGTTAAGATAAAGAGTAACCAGATAGCATACTATCATGTCGAGCGAGAAAGTCCTCTGTATATATACATATCGAAGAATCCAATATCAAATAATGGCCTGTAGGGCATACATATATCCAACAACAGTCCCAAGCCACATAGAGGCAATGAGCGATAGGAGGGGTTTTGTCTCTCCCGGTATAGGGAGTTGATGTCGCGCTATGCTCGATTGGCTATAACAGCAAGTCCCTGGTCAGGCCTGATGAGATTTACTGGTAAGTGTTATCAGTAGTTTCTCGAACGGTTATAGGCCACACATCGGCATGACCTATCAAGTTACTGGGGTTTGACGATTCCATCCCTAGACTTGATATGCGACATATCAGACGAAGAGACTGGACTGTACGGTAATTGTTGCTTATAGGCTTTACGGGAGTTTGGACAAGGTTGCTTGTTGATCTTCTATTCGCTCAATACCTGGATAGCTGTTACGTCCAGCTAGTACCGCTGACGGCTTGTGGGTGACTGATATGATCATTACCTACTGCTAGCGTATTGACGAGTCTTTAGAGTCCTACACAGAGGTTTTCTAGCTCAAGCGAAACGAAATAGGGCACATATGGTGATATGTGCGGGAGCTTGATTAAATACGAGTATGTGATACCGTATTTTAATCTCGCGATATGTGATATCGGTTTGGTTATATGTGATATAACCGGATTGTTGAATCAAGTGTTGATTCAATGATATGTTATATGTATATATATTTGATACCGGCCAGTTATATGTGATATGACCGGATTATTGAATCAAGTGTTGATTTAATGTAGTATTGAATATTTGTCGGTTATATGTGATATGACCGGGTTATTGAATCAAGTGTTGATTCGATAATGTGACATACATATAAATGATATTAGTCGGTTATATATGATATAACCGGATTATTGAATCAAGTGTTGATTTAATAATTTGATATATATTTAATATATTTGATATCTATAAATATAAATTAACTAATATTAGGTCACTAATAATTTTCTTCTCTTTGAAATACATTTAATATATATGTGATATATTAATATACGTATTTATATATTGTATCATGCTTGATGATACATTGAACATGGGTGTATGAGACTCACACTAAGACTAAAGATTATTTGGATGATTATTTATTAAGAGGAAAACAAAATAATAAGTTGGAAATGAGATAGCTTGGATGTTTGTAGAAGCATGTAGAAGCCATGACTCATTCCACTAATTTTGTTTTACTCTAGATATTTTCTCATCCAACCATTATCTTTAGTCCATGGTCAACTCTCTACTTATCACTTGAAGATATTTCCACACCCAAGATCTTCTTCTTCTCTCAAGAGTTCTCTAGCTTTTCATGAGGTGTGAAAAGAAAAAGAGAAAGTGATTTCTAAAGTGAGCAAAATTTCTACTTCATCAACCTACTCTCATCTAGTCCATAAGATTGGGTTGTTTGCTTCACTAATTTCTTGATTAGTGAAGAGGTAGCTTGAGTTAGAGTAACTTCAAGGGGATCATCTTCGGCCTCGAAGACGACGAAGAAAGCTCGTTCTTTTCACCAAGTGGAGTCTAAGAAGAGTTCTAGGGACCACTACTTGGAGCTAAGGGACTACTACTTGGAGGTTTAGAAGTGAAGGACCGTTCTACAAATATTGTATTCTTTATTCACTTAGTGTAAAACTTGTTTACATGCTAAGAAACCCTAATTCTCTAGTTCGATTCTAGATTAGTGTAGCTTAGATCTCTAGATTTTTTAAAATTGCATACTTGATGCATGTGAAAACCTAGTAGAGATTCTAAGACACTTTCAATTGGGAACTAGTAGGTGTCCTGATATACATATCTATCAGCTGCCAGATATCGCTCATGCAGTGCATATTTTAAGCCAGTTTGTTAGTGCTCCTACATCTACACATTATGCTGCTCTACTGCATGTTCTACGCTACCTTCATGGCACTATTACTAGGTCCTGCTATTTCCCCCAAGTTTGCCACACTTTCTCTTCGTGCTTACTCCGATGCTGGTTGGACGGATGATCTCGACACTCATCGCTCCACTACTAGCTATTGCATATTCTTCGGATCGTCACTTATATCCTGGCGAAGTAAGCGTCAAGACTCTATCTCTCGTTTCAGCACTGAAGCAGAATATCGTGCCAAACACCACTGCTGAGCTCAAATGGCTACGAAGTCTGCTCCAAGACATAAGCATCACTACACCTTCCCTGGCATTCTCTTGTACTGTGATAACCAAAGTGCAATTCATATTGCAACTAATCTAGTATTTCATGAGGGCACAAAACATATTGAAGTGGACTATCATCTCGTTCGTCAGGAATATCAAGCTCATCGGCCATCCCTTCCTTATGTTTCTTCCAAAGAACAAATAGTTGATTTCTTCACCAAGGCTTTGACACAATCTTATTTTCAGTTTTTCTTATCCAAACTCTCGGCATTCGACCCACCGTTAGTTTAAGGGGGTGTTAAATATAATATATAATCACTATATTTAGTATGTTATATTTGACTGTATATTCACGACTTTTCTTCCTTTCTTAGGAGTTTGCATCTCCCAACTTATATAAATTGGACCATGTATACACTATTTCATTATTAAGGAAAATCCCTCTTTTCCATCAATTACTTGTTCTAACACAAGGAATTTTTTTTTTGAAATTTAACGCGAACTATCATTTCCTTGATTGTATTCCACTAGCTTCATGTGTTGGTTCTATCTATTGCAGTACAAACAACATTATGATCAAATATGGGATTTTCGAAAATCTATCAAAGGTCAGAATCTGAAGCAGATGTCCTTCTTCCTGGGCTCATCACAACCGGCTGTAAATGACTGCTGGAGTTCATCGTCATGCTCCGCGCGCATGGTGCTACTAGCGACGGCGGTCTCGTTGTCTTGGCTTTCTGTTGCTTCCCTGAAAAAAATAAGAAAATAGTAAGAACCTCAAGTTTTGAACCTATAACGATATTTTCAACTAGTACCGGGAATTTATATTTAGCTCATCGCGATTAGGGGTTGTACTTTGGTTGATTATTGTATTTTAAGTGGCCTTTATAGCTTATAACATAACTAGAATTAAAAGATGAGTGATTGCATACTCTTTTGTTAGTTCATACATGTTGTTGAGGTTCTATGGGGTGTGCAGGTTGAAGCCATTGTGTGCATGTGCACAACATGCACAACATTTATGGACTTGTGATATCGGAAAGTGAAGGCATGGGTGATAAACCCCCCTCTTGTCATAGTTGTAGACCAGGAATTTGGCATTTATTTGGAGACAGATGACATCAAGTCGACAATCAGTCGTAGAACTTTGTCAGATCTTTATTAGAGTTTTGCTTCATAGCCGGCCCTATTTAGATGTGAATGGGTTTAAATGACGACGACGACGACATTTTCCCAATGATTATTAAATTAACCATTTGAATCATAAATAGAAGAACTACATACTTTAGTTTATACATATATCAAATTAAATTGCTATAAAAATTAAAGCTGATTCTCAATAAAACAATGATAAATGCGAAAAACTTAAATGGTAACGTGAAAATGTGTTATGAAAACATAGGGGGAAAAGAAAAATATACTAACCACTAAATATTACCTCCTTGCTTTGGAGTCTTTGGATCCCCCCTTCTTTGCCAATGAACTCTTCTTGCTACCCTCTGTACTGCTCGTCAATAACGAATTTATCTACCCCAAAGAATTCGATAACACATCCTCCGTTGTAATATTTTCATCTCCGCAAACCGAAGCCCCTAGCTTTCCGAATCCGAACTCTTCTCCTTAGCAAAATTCAAACTACTCCTCTCCCTCTCAATAACTCTATACGCATACATTTGAAATGGAATCTCCGACACCTTGAAACTTTCTTTTCTTCCCCAATGCAACATTCTCTTCAACAAACTCATTTCTATATCAAAGTAGTCCACACAAGGGCTCGGAGGTTCGGCTCGGCCAAGATCAGGGTTCATCACCAGAAACCTTTTCGCATAACGAAGCATTCGGGATATCAAAGAGAAGCTCGGCCTTTGCATTGGATCGGCATGCCAACATCTCTTTGTTAAATTGGCTAAGTATTTTGGAGAAGGAAAAGGAAATAATGGTCTTACGCCTGCCCTTATGTTTCTACTCATTTTATCCCCTTGAAGATGGTTATCTTCAAAAGGGACTTTTCCTGTCAAAAGCTCGAAACAAATCATCGCGAAGCTATAAACATCGGCCTTGTCAGTGTACTTACAATTGCTGCTAGACTCTTCTGCAAGAACCTCGGGTGCATACCAAATGCATGGATTTGTGGCTAGATCTTTCAAGTTTGCGCACGGCAATTGCCTGAAATTTGCAACTTTCACATGCACATAGCTATCTGGGGATGAATTTTTCTCCTTGATTATAATATTCGAGGGGTTTAAGTCTCCATGATAAATCTTTTTCGAGTGGAGATATTCCATTCCTCTTGCTATTTGAAGCATCACATCGACCGCGACAAGGAGAGAAAAGGGGACCCTTTTCCTTTTGCAAGATACCTCTTTGATATAGCTAGAGAGATCGTTGCTCATGAGCTCCTTCACGACGAAGCACTCTTTTCTCTCTTCATCACAAAATGCGCACAAATAATTCATTACGTTTGGATGTGCGAGCGTTGAATGAAGAGAGATCTCACTAATTGTTTGCTCGACCTCGCTCTCTCCAATTGCATGCTTCATCGCAAAGTTCTCACCCATCCATTGAATTTCTTTATAATTTATCCACGTTCCTCCTAATCTTCGCTTAATTTGGTAGTCGGGTGAGCTTAACAACACTGAACTCGAATGAATCTTCCCTTTTGGGCTTAACAAGAGCTCACATAGCCGTGTCTCTTGTTTCGTTAGAGCTTTCGATGATATCGAATTCTTCTTCTCGGAGATCGTCTCGGATAAGAGCCATTTATCTTCTCTAAACACCGAATCGAATTTTTTGCACATTTCTTGAGAGACCAAGTACAACTTCCCAAATTTATGTTCAAAAAGCTTAGGATCGATCCAATCCTTATCATATTTCTTGGAGAGGATAATTCTCTTCTTATTCATCTCTTCTTGATCACCACCCGAGATTTCGCTAGCATTTTCGATAGCTTCAAGCACAATGTGTACACACCAAAGGAGGTTGTAGATGTAGACTTCGACGCAATCAGTGTTTTCATTTAAGGCGATTGCTTTACCCCACCAATCTTTTGGTTCAAGGCAATTCTTGATGTAGAGCTCGCCATCCCGGAAAATTCGATAGAGCTCTTTTAATGGGTGTTCGAGGGGCTTCCATTTGGAGAGCTTTTCGTTGAATTTCAGGTGGTTCTTGATCTCTTCGGTGATCGAATCGAACGCGAGGTTGAATGAATCAAACAAGAGACCACATTGCCTCTGGTTAATTTTTATCTCGTCGCGAAATATCATCAGGGCCTTGATGCTCCCCAAAACTTCTCCGATTTGCTTGAATTGTTCCATTGCACTAGTCAATATATTTTTCCCCTGTCCTGCTTGAGTTTCTAGTTTCCTGGCAAAAACATACAAAAAATTTATTAGGAAAAACAAGAAAAGAAAACAATTAATTTTACAGGGAATGAAAATATGATAAAATTTATGCTAAAACACAAATGGGTCATCGCAAGGCGATAAATACAACGATCCTAGAATTCGAAAAGTACGGAATTTCGATCTATCAATTAACAAAACACGAAAAACAGAGAATTTTTTCAATTATGTAATGAAACAATGATTGATATTGTGCAACTTTTTACCTAAGAAATCACAGAGAAAACCTAGAGGCAGCAATTTATCGATCGTCGATGAGAATCTTACCCTATTCGGGTGATCTGACGTAAACCCTGGCAGGACAAGATAGGTTTAGGCGGCCGACTAATGTTGATGAGCTTCGGAGAAATTATATATTTATACAAGATTAAAAAGATTAAATATTTTGGAATTTTTTCCTTGTTTTAATTTTTGTTGGATAGAGAAATGGTTCGAATGGAACAAAAGAGACGGAAAAGAGGAAAGGGTGGCATTTGTTGGAATAACTGTGTCTTCATTTTTTGTGAGGGGCCTTTTTGAAATTAAATTATTGCTACAGGGACCTTGGAACAATTTTTGAATAATAACGGTCAACCGCGGCCAAAGGCCAGCACGTCCTCTGCTTAATTGTTAGTCATGCTAATTTGCAGAAACCACGTCAATATTTAAAATCTGCAAATATGTTTTTTCTAGACATTAAGATAACAAATAATTAATTCTACCGTTCCCAACGAAGAAGAAAGATTATCATGTTCAGTCGGGCACACAGTCCTAAAGCATTGTAATGATATCGGTCAGAAATCTGAAATGAAAGGAAAAAAAATTGTGATGTTAAGAAATATTATCATTTGGCGTCATTGCGATATACTATACTTGTCTTATTTATTAATCATTTTTGACAAATAAAAATTCTATTTAAGAAATAACATGGTCAAAATTGCAAATTAATAATAAAAATGGATCTTTAATGTTAAAAAAACACGTCTATACGTGCAAACGACTTTATTTGCACGTTGGTTGGATGACGAAAATACCCTTGAATGGCATGTGTGTAATTTACGTGAAAATCATGGGCAGCTATGAAATGGAGGAAGAGTTAGTGCTCGGGCAGTTCGAGGGAGAATTGACAACGTGGCAGTTGATGCGTTTTATAGCCAGCGATTTGCTAACGTGCGCCTTACCGTCTTTTTTTTAAATAAAAAATTTACATTTAATTCTGTTAGGACAATATTTAAACGTTTTTAATTATCAAAATGTCATCTAATTAATGTTTGAACGGTAACGGCTATTGAGACGGCTTAAGTTGTTGTCCATCTGCTATGGTGAGAGGTAGGATTTAAGATAATAAAAGAGAGCACAGAGAGAGATCGTAGCTTGGCAGTTTTAAAAGTCAACTATCTATCGACATTTTCGATAATTAATACTGGACAAACCGAACTTCATGTCGTAAACAATGGATACCATCTTTCATCTCTGAATACTCTTTGTTAAATTCATTTAGCGATATGAAATGTTTTATTGCCGGCAAGCATGAGGCATACACAGAGTTATCGTCATGAAGATCAACTAAAACAGCTGGGGTCGATTGTTGCAGTGTGTAGATTGAAAATTTGATTGCTAGACACCGGTGTAGGAAATTTCATAAGCTAGTGATATATACCGTGTTTCTTCTAAAGGAGAAGACACAAACTGTAACATTGTAGGAAATATCCAACATCACGTGGTGGCTTTAAATGTTAACTATGCATCGAATTTTCCGATGATGCGGCATCGTACATATTGATCTTCATGTCATAGCTAATATGTACACCAATTTCCATGCGGTTTAGATAGTTTCTATCCAATCATCTCTCAAATTAAGTAAATTTTCCAATAATTAGGAGCAAACGTATCCAAGTTATATTTCATGTTTTTCTTTTTTCTTTTTTTGTTTTCCCCTTATTTTCAAATGTAATTTACTATACTATGATAAGTAACGGTGTTAAATGGACATGTCAGACTGTAACAACTCCAATTTCAATGCACAGAATTTTTTTTAAAAGTTAATATACAATACAACAACCTAGTTCATTTATACCTATTCCAGTTCTCGTATTTTCTTATTTGTGGTATTTCTTGATTTATCGTATTTGGGTGCGAATGGTATTTTACATTTTACTTTGCATTCGACCCGACCCGCTTGCTTGAACTTGTTTGATTCATATTTATGAATTATCTTGACTTGTTACATAGACATGTGTATTTTCATGAATACTGCATACTGGCATTTTATCTGGTATTGCATCTTTTACCATATAACATTTTAAGTCACATAAAATAATTTAAAATTTCATAACATGGCCTGTATGATACCCCTAACCCCGTGGTAGCATCCGCGCATCTTGTTCTCGTCCCGTTCAGTGAAACGGACGTGTTTGGATGGCTATGCGCACGTACGTGCATCCGTTCTTGGGGGTATGCATTTTCGTTAACAGAGCATTCATTTTGAATTTTGAAAGTCGCATATATTTTTCATATTTTAAATTTGAAATTTAGACCTGACCCGGACACGTTTTGAAATATTTTTGTATCCCGTCAAAATTCAAATTTAATTAATATCTTAACTCATTTAACAAACAAATCTTTTCTTATAAAATCCCAACTTTTTTACCTGTTTCAGCTCTCTCTCTCTGCCCTGACCCCCACACAGATCTCTCTCTCCCTCTCTCTCTCTCCCCCCGCGCTATCTCTTTCTCTCTCCCCTCACAAAAATCCAAATTCATCTCTCCACTCTCTCTCTCTCTCTCCTCTCGCACTCTCCCTATCTCTCTTCTCTCGCCTCACTTTCTCTCTCCCATCACGATTTCTGTAGCAATCTTGGATCCCATCACGTCCCTGATACGCTAACGTCACCTCCTTTCTATACTCGTCTCCCTCTTCTCTTTAAAAACTCCCCGAGCTCTCATTGCTTCACCCATCATCACCAGATTTCTCCTTCAAACCCTAACCCTAATAATCCCCATTACCTCCTCAACTCCCTCAAAGCTTACACATCTCCTCCTCCACCATTTTTCTGCATCCCCGAGCCCTGCACATCCCTACACCCGAGAATCCCCACTGCCCTCGCTGTGGATCTCGCCGCCGGCGATCCTTCATCGTCGTCGCCCCTTGCCAACTCCTCTGACCCCAAGATAACTCCAGTGCTCAAACCCAGTGAGCACAGCCCTTCTCCCTCCTTCTTCCTCTTCTTCTTTTTCTTTCTCCTTTCGTTATCCTTTTGCGAAATCTATTTTCCAGCGATCGCCGGAGCCGTGACGACACCGACAGACGACCCAGCGAACGTGCCTTGACTGCGTGATCACCCTCGTGCGTTATTTGGACCCATTCCGTGTACCGTGCGCGCGTCGCGACATTTCGCCGACGTAGGACGTTCCGTACACATCCGTTCTCGTTCCGTCTAGGCAAGTTAATCTTGCTACATACTATATAACTCATTATATACCTATTTCAATAAATATCACACCTGTATTTTAAATCAAGCATCCCATGTTTCATATTACAGCCTTTCGACGTTCTGTTTACATTTGTATAGTGCATTTCAGATCTAGGGCATGCAAACCAATCTTAATTACATGCTACATTACTTTAGACGCATCTATTTTAACAAATGGAATAATTTAAAATCATGCACCCCATGTTTAGTTTTATAACTTTTCGATGTTCCGTTTGCATCCATTCATATTATTTCAGATCTAGGTCATGAAAACTTATCTTGTTACATACTATACTATCATATACTACATCAAATTATATAGTTACATTTCATATTTCTTAGTTATATGTTCCGCACTTGTTAGTTTATCATTTTACGATTATATGATATCCGTTTGCATCCATATCATATAGAATATATATAACTGCATCTATAGATCACATTAATACATAACACCGTGACTTTAACACCTCATGTTTAATAAAGTGCATCCTAATTAGTATTGGAACTATAAATGTAACCCTAATCGATAATTATGTATCCATATATTTGAATTTATATCTATTGGCATACCACATCACATTATTCTATTTTATTGTTATATTAGTACTCCATACTTGATTTTGTGTACCCATACTTATTACAGTTTGAGTATGAGTACCCACTTGATACTTGTACACCACTTGACATGACCTGATGTACCACAGCTTGACATGTTACCTGATCTTGTTACTAATGCCGACAATCTTGACCTGTTGCCCCTACGGACATATCCTGTTACCTATACAGACAAACCTGTACCTGCTTGATCCTGTGTTGGTATTAGCTCCAGATTTACCAATACCTGACTTGATCACATAATCTTGGGGGTATGGAGAAATCAAAAGTGTAAACAAAAGTGTAGCTTACAAGGGTATTACTTGATCCGTGGTCCCGGGGGATAACGGGACAGAATCATTCGTGATTCTTACTTGATCCGCGGTCCCGGAGGATAACGGGGCAGAGTCATTCATGACTCCCACTACCTGATCCGTGGTCCCGGGGGATAACGGGACATATCCTTTGAGTTACATGGAGGATTACTCTAATTGATTTCAATAATTTTAGAGTAGATAACCCTATGTCACAGTTTAGATTACTCACTGCACTTCACCTACATATATTCTGTCCACTGATCTATATTCATGATACTGTTACTGTTTATACTTCATGCATGCATATTTCATCGCATCTTGCTTGCTTAGAGTTATTGTTATTATGACGCACTGACGTCTGGGTTTTGCATGGCCCAGATCCCTTATCCTTATCGCAGGCTGTCCAGGAGTATTTTGATCAGCAGGCCGAGCAGTGAGGACCTGTTATTAGTTGGTTTAGTTTCCTTTCGGTATTTTCATTCCTGATGTGAGCCCGCATTATGGGACACACATTCCAGATTATTATTGTATTGGATCTTTTGCTTCCGCATTATTTTATTTTTAACTCGTTATTCTGGCTCATGGACATGTATTAGATAGTTGTTTATTATTTTTACTGTTCTTGATATTTCTACAGCCGTAATGTGACTGTGGAGGGATTTTTCCTATCCATATGTAGCATGGTTGGCTCTGTCACGTGCCTATCTTAGCGCACTCTGGGAAGCGGGGCGTGACAGGGTTTGTTTGGTATCAGAGACATAGGATCTAGGTTAATCGGGTTTGATTCTTTTGTAGTTGGGTATTAGACCCAATACACGAATCAGAATACTCGTGATTAGGAATATGTCCTGCCACTTTACCATCTTACCATTTTTTAATCTTAACCTCCCCCTAATTCTTACCTTGACAATATGCAAACCTCTTTGCATCTTGACTTGAAACTTTGGTTTCCTATTGTTTATCTCTAGAATTTAGACGACTTGGGTGGAGTTATGTGATTGTAGCTATGTACCGCGGCATGGTTACAATGCGGTACTCTATTTAAGTAACTTGGAGTTCTAGTCTTGATTCCTATCCTTGATCTATAGTTTGAATCTTGTTATCATACTAATCCTTTCGGTGTTTTGGTTTCAGGAACATGGCAGACAGAAATCTGAAATTATACCAGAGGCGTGTTGATGACGCCGCTTTGCTTGGAGTAACTCGTGGGATGCTGGAGAACCAGAAACGGCAGACCAAGCTGAACCAGCAGCAAGCCGAAGCTTTTCAGGAAGGTTTGCGGACCGTCCAGCAGTCCGTAAACAATGTTGTGGCCAAACCAGTTGATTGTGTGGGTACCGTGGCGAATTTCAGGAGACTTGGTCCGTTCGTCTTTACTGGCCTGGAAGAGCCGTTGCCAGCGGAGCAGTGGCTGGTTGATATGGAGAATTTGCTCGTTGCGGCACAGATTCCAGAGGACAAGAGAGTGGATGTGGTACGCATCCAATTAGTGGACTATACCCGTGAATGGTGGCTTGTGGAAGAGACCCGCTTGCCCAAGCCAATCAGTTGGGCAGATTTTTTGAAGAGTTTCTTGGAGAAGTTCTTCCCGTAGACTGCACGGAAGGAAATGAAAGAAAAGTTTATCAGTTTAAAGCAGAACGGCGGATCCGCGGATGCGCATGCGGCTGAGTGGACACGGCTCAGTCGATTCGCTGGACCTTTGGTGGCCAAAGAAGCTGATAGGGACGAAGGTTTATGCGCAGTTTGGATGTGGACATCCAGAGGCAAATTATATCCCTGGGTTTGACCACTTTCTCACAAGTGCTTACAGCGGCCCGAGAGCAGCAGAGCCTATCTTGTTAGGTTTACCTAGCACCCTATGAGAGGTTTGGAAGCATCACATGTCACAAAGATTAAGTTTTTAGAGTGCTAAGTGAATACACAAAGAATCAATTCTAGAAAATTAGGGTTTCATAACTTTAAACCACATCATAAGTAACAAAGGCTAGGGTTTTGAGAGTACAACCTTTGTAGCTCCCTATTCTTGACTCCTTGGCCACTTGAGAGTTGGAAAACGGTTAGCTTGAGGTCTTCTAGCATCCACGACGATCCATCCGAAGCTCCTTTGTCCAAGCTTGCAACTTCACTTTATCAAGAGAATGAAATGAAGCTAACACTCTAAACAAGTAGGCAAGACTTGTGTAGAATGGTGTTGTGGTTCTCTTTCTCACTTCAAAATCCTATCTTGTTGAGTATTTTGCTCACTTGAAAGATCTAGAGAGCAAAAGAGCAAGGTTGAAGAAGATGATGGCTTTTTAAGAAGAAGAGAAAAGATAATCTCATGAAAGAAAAATAGAAAATATATGTATATATATTTTCCTCTTCTCATCTCAAACCATGGTTAAATGATAAAGATATTATTTAATTTGAGTTAAAACATAAAAGGAAAGTTTAATCCATGGTTAAAAGTAGGTGAGCATGGTTAGGTCAAAGAAGAGTGTAGAAACAAACCATGAATTATCCTTTCCTTTTTTATTTTGTTTTAAAACAAATAGAAATAATTATCCATATAAATAACCAAGGTGTGAGTCTTATATTGCCACCATTTTCTATGTATATACAACCATGATAGAATGATGTATGTATGCATGTGTGGATGCACATCCATATGTGCATGAACAAGAATGAATGCATACATGCATGCATACATCCAAAAAGGACAAGAAAGGATTTCTAGTGAGAAGCTAATGGTTAAATGATAAATCAACACTTGATTTATTAACCCGGTCATATCACATACGACCCGACCAAAAGCAAGCCGCCCGATTAATATACGGTATCTCATACGCGCATTTTAACCGGGTCCATGCGCATATCGCATACGCGCACCACAACGTTTCGCCTGGACTAGGTAACTCCTTTGTGGGACTCTAAAACTCGTCAATACGCCGGCAGTGGGTGATGATCATATCAAGCACCCCCAAGCCGCAAGCGGTCAGCTAAACGTAACGGCCACCCGGGTATTGAGCGATCAGAAGAAAACAAGCGAACCTGCTACAACTCCCGTCGAGCCAACCGGCAACACTACCGTACAGTCCGGTCTCTTCGTCAGATATGCTGCATATCGAGCCTAGGGATGGTCACGTCGACCCTAATAACTCAATAAGTCGTGCCGGTGAATGGTCTATAACAGATCGAGAAACTACTGATAACACTTATCAGTAAATCTCAGCAGCCCTGGCCAGGGACTTACTGATATAACCAGTCGAGCACAGCACAGCATCAACTCCCAATACCGGGAGAGACGAAACCCCTCCTATCGCTCATCGCCTTCGTGTGTCTCGGGACTGTACCCAACGGCCACCTGTTTGCACGACTCAGAAGAGCCGTGGTAGGGTGGTAATCAAAGTACAGTAGGAGAGCACATAAGACTCTATGACGATCTCGGGTCTACAGACTAACCTGTACCAGTGTCACCTGAGAACTGCTATCCGACGATAGATATAATTCCATATAGGAGTTCTCAGTGAGTCCTTCCAGTGTACCCAGTCACCACTGAGCACCCGTATATGATCTTGATGTCAAACATCGATGAATGTGGGAACATCCATCGCCCATCATATGGGTCTAGTATCATATACGCTAGTCTACTCTGGTATATCGATGCCCCGTCTCGATACACCTACGACTAGGGACATTTCAGGATAGGCTTATAAACTACAGATGTCCCACTAGTATGATCTCTATCATAATCACTGTAGTCAAGCCAATATCCTCAGGGCTTTATCAACATATATGAATGAGTAAAAGCATGATCAAATCAACATGTCAGATAAAGAAGAACCAGATAGCATACTATCATGTCGACCAAGAATGTACACTGAATATATATATATACATGTATAAATACATCCACTATCACATAATGGCCTCTAGGGCATACATATATCCAACATATCTATGAAGACTGGGGGTACGCAGCAGCAAGCAGTTACAGTGCGGAAGCCGGCATTTGCACCGAACCGAGCACATGTACGCAGAGGTATTCCGGTGAACCGACGTGGCGTATGTTAGTTATATGTATGCCCTAGAGGCCATTACTGTACATACAATGTATATTGTAGTGGATGCTTGGACATATATAGGGAGGACTTTCTTGCTCGACATGATAGTACGCTATCTGGTTGCTCTTTATCTTAACATGTACTCTGATTGTCTCTATGTTACATATTGATAAAGCCCTTAGGATGAGTACTTGACTACCAGGATTATGATGCGGATCATACTAGTGGGGACAGAGTAGTCGCCAAGTACATCCTTCAAATGGTCCTAGTCGTGGGAGTAACGAGACAGGGCATCGATACTCCAGAGTAGACTAGCGTATGCGCTTCTTCACATATATGATGGGTGATGGATGATCCCATATCCATTAGTGTTTGACATCAGAGAAGGTATACGGGTGCTCATTAGAGACTGGGTACACTGGACGGACTCGCCGAGAACTCCCAGATGGTATTATACCTTGTTTCCTGATTTAAAATCAGGAAAGCTTATGGAAAAAGCTTGAGAAGAGGGTCACGTGCTTACACGTGACCAGCAGTCACGTGTTGGCACGTGATACCCAAAAGTACCGGCAAAGCAAGTTCAGCTTCCTAACTACATCAAAGAAAAAGGGCTTTAGAAAGGGTCACGTGCTCCCACGTGACCAGGGTCACGTGTTGGCACATGACATTTTAAAGCGGATTCAAAGGCACATCGGTTCCCTGATCAAGTCAAGGAAAAAGAGTCCAGACCAGGGTCACGTGCTCACACGTGACCAGGGGTCACGTGATGGCACGTGACGGTTAAGCAACAACCAGAAGACAGCGCAAAAAGAAAGAAGAAGGCTCATTCCAAAGGGGGTCACGTGCCCACACGTGACCATAGGTCACGTGGTCACACGTGACCGGCTTTCAAAGCCCATTTTGTCAACAGAATTAAATTCTGAAAGAGATTCAAATCTTTCCAAAGGAAAGCGACTATCTGGAACCAATCGAATTAAAGATTCAGAGGTGATGAAATATCATCTATCTATGGGAAAATCTCGGGTTTGGAACGATTTCCCCTTTAAATCTAACCGAAACAACAAAGAAGAATCCCGAGACTTGAAATCCAATGGTGAATAAAATTCACCTAATAATCCAAAGGTCCAGAACGAATGATGGATGCAAATCAAATCTCTCAATGAAGATTCGTAAAAAAACTAATTGACTCGGCTGCTTCTCCTATAAATAGGAGCCAAGAGACACAAAAGAAAGAAGAGATACACGCAGAGGGAAGAAAGGGAGAGAGAGCCTTGATACTTCGAGGAACTTAGATCTTCTGCAAAAGAAAACCCTAGGTAAGAAAGGGAAGGCTCCTGGAAGGAAAAGAGAATTTAATTCTCAACAGAGTTTAACTCTGATATATAAAACAGAAGAACATATTTCTTCTCTCTTTGATAGAGGATCTGCAAAGTGCACATCTCCCCTTGAGGCTGAGAATTTAATTCTCAATGGGTCGAGATCCTGCCATGCAGATCCAAAACATAGAGAGGGAATGGAAGCACGAGAATTTAATTCTCACAGAACTATAGGAATTTAATTCCTTTGAAATAAAACTAGGGCTTGACCCTGTGTTATGGGAATTTAATTCCTTCAGAGCAAAAGAAACAGGGTTTAACCCTAGTTAAGAACTTAGTTCTGTTGGAACAGCGGGGATTTAATTCCCTTGATCATAATTTAACAAGAGAGTGGAATTTAATTCCTTAAAAGCTTTTATTAGGGTTTAACCCTATTTGGTTCTTCACATGTATGAGGAATTTAATTCCTACAGAAAATTCGGAGTCCAACTCTATTCAGAATATAAACCTTTAAGAGGAAGTAGGAATTTAATTCCTCTGAAATTACTGTCAGGGTTTAACCCTACGAGGAATTTAATTCCTGGAAAAGATTAACAGATCCTCTAAACAATATACATAGAGGCAGGGTCACGTGTCACCACGTGACCCCCCCAGGAGATCTACAGAAAACCCCTTTGAGGCAGCACCCCACGTGACCCACGTGACCCTTGACAGAAGCTTTAATACACAGGCATTTGAATGCCCATCACGTGATGGCACGTGATGCTCTGAAAGACGCGATAATCTCAGCAGAATAAATGAAGGGAGGGCGCTCTCACGTGCTGCCACGTGACCCCTCTTGCCTTAGTGTTTAACACTAAATTGAAACTCTCGAACCCAGTGTTAAAACACTGTTGGGCCTTAGTGTTCAACACTAATCAAAAAGCTTTATTTGCAGTGTTCAACACTGATCTGTTTTAGTGTTTAACACTAATTTGAAAAGCCTTGTTGCTGGTGTTTAACACCGATTATCTTTTAGTGTTAAACACTAACTCGTCAACCTCATTCCCAGTGTTCAACACTGATTGCTCTGTAGTGTTTAACACTAGGCTTTGGCCCAATTGGCTAAATGGATGGAGGCAAAGCCTCTCCTGATTGGACTTAGCCCAAGATGGCCATAAGTCTTCAATTTGTGATTAACTGGGCCAATGGGCTCATAACATAATTAATCGGTCTTGATCCCAAATTGGGTCAAAGACTATTTAAGCCATTCCGGTTCTAGGGTACATCTCTTCACTCCTTTGATACTTGGCATTGTAATCCCTCAATGTCTTCAAAGAGGTGACGGGTCCCGACGACCACACATTGATATGGACTGTGGGGTCCTTAAACCCGTGTTTAATGCAAAATTCCTGGTTACGTGGAACGCGGATAATGTCACTCTTTGACCCCGTGGAAAACGTCCAGAGCGGAGCCTGGTCCTCGCAGAGCACGGCAGTGAACCCGTGTGAAGCATCCAGAGCACATACCGGACTGTGGGGTCCTTAAACCCATGGACTACGACGTCCTTAACCTTGACCGAGATGTCTTAAAACTAACAATGGACTGTGGGGTCCTTAAACCCATGGACTACGACGTCCTTAACCTTGACCGAGATGTCTTAAAACTAACAATGGACCGCAACGTCCTTAAACTACCCATGGACCGCAATGTCCTTAAACTAGAACAATAGAGCCCCGTATGCTCTTTTGTCGGATCTAAACGGTCCCGTTTAAGTTGATCTTAGCCTCAAAGATGGCTAACGTATCCTTAAACCTTCAAACACACTGGACTATGAATCCCCCCAATTAACTCTGGCTCGAGGGTACATCTCTGAACTCCTCTGACATCCGTCGTTGTAATCCTTCAACGTCGTCAGAGAGGTGACGGGTCCCGACGGTCATACATATGATGGACCACTATGTCCCTAAACTGGAACATTAGAGCCCAAATGCTCTTTTGTCGGATCTAAACGATCCCGTTAAGTTGATCTTAGTCTCAAAGATAGACTAACGTATCCTTAACAAACGTTTGAGTTGATCTTAGCCTCAAGTATGGCTGACGTATCCTCAAACCAAACCCCCAAACCCAAATCTAAGATAATACGGATTTGGGCTAGTCCACGCCCTACGGGCGACGACATAACTCAGTCTCCGTAAACAATCCACGGGCAACAAAACACAAAACAAACACTCACGACACGAAGTGACCAGCTGGAGAAGGAGAAAGTTGTTACCGCGATGCGGCAGCGTAATTAACTGCAGGGGCTTGCGCCTGCAGGGAAGAGCGTCCCCACAATCAAAAACCCCTCAAACGAGGGGGAATCTGACGAAGTCTGCTACATCGGACGCATCCGTTTAAACCTTCGATACATGGTGCCGTAAATCAACTTGGCATCTTCGGAGAGGTGAACGGATAGCACCAATTAGCATCTGCCCCGAATCTCAGCGCCAAGACATCGCAGTCCTGTGCGCCGTCTTTCGGAGGGGAACAGATTCTGGCACGCCCGGTGGGACCTTTTCCTCTTTCCACTCCACACTTCGTGTGTCGTGATTCACGAACCAATCGCGGTTCGCTAATGGTTGCCCTTGGGTTTCAAGATACTAAGACTTGGCGTCTTGCTTATTGTAGAAAGTAAAGAATCGATGGCTTCTACTTGTACGAAATGCTCCAACTGTTCGGACTGCAATTGCAACCAGCGCTCCGCCTCGCCAGGAGGTATAGCCTACGGACCCCAAGCTGCTTCGCTATTCACAATGCCCGTGGAACAGGTCACTCGAGCCACCACAGGATTGTTCTTTGGGACCATGCTCCCGCCGACAAACTTCACCGCTCCAGTGCTGACAACGGAAGCTCTCAAGAAGTCGGTCTCTGATCGTCTTACCCCTGTCGCGGCTCCTCTCAATGAGTCGCCCAACGTCAACGCCTCGGTCTTCTCTAGATTGGGCCAGAAATCCTGCGAACTCATCATGGGGCCTACAATCTCAGAGAAGGATGCTTCTAAGAAGGTGGCCGCTCCTGCCCCCGAAGTCGTCAAGGCAGCTTCTCCGGCCAAAAGGTCGGTCTTTACAAGATTGACGGCTTCAGCTCCCGCTCCTGCTGCCCAAAGGACATCGGTCTTTGACAGGCTAATACCAACAGCGACCCCCCACCCAGACAGGGGGCAAGACAAAACCATTCTTACCGCTGACCCTACGCCGTCCGCTCGACACGCTCGACATCGCCATTGGCGCCGAGTAAGGAAGGCTGGGGGCAACTCCCCCTCCGGGTTGACTCCATCGGCCCCGGTGGCAGAAGTTAATGCTGCTGTTCCAACTGGGAACAGCTTCGAAATGCTAAATAAGGTGCGAAGGAATTCTGCTACTGCAGTGCTGAAGAGGTCTCCTCCCCCATTAAAAAAGGTTGTGGAAATAAAACCCGAGCAGCCCCGATCTCCTCAACGGCTGTCTTCCAAAATCTATAAAGTTTGGCGGCAAGCCCGAGACTCGATCATCGATCCAAACTTCTCCCGCCAGCAAAAGAAGCTGAAAATCCAACCGGAAGCTGGTCACCAGGCTAAACCCCAAAAGGCTGTTGATCAACTGGCCCATAAAAGGAGGAGGCCAGAGAAGACCCCCCAGCATGCAACGACGGCTAAAAGCACTGAGCCCAGACGCCCTAAGTATGGGGGCATGGTGGTGCACACTGTTTACATGGCCTCTGGAAAAGAGGAAAGCCGCACTTCTACGGGCCACCGACCGCTAACCCGATCCGTGACGAAAGCCCAGGAGCAGCAACAAAAGCTTCAGGAAATGATGAATGCTATGGCCGCACTTACCGGGCCAAAATAAAACCCAGAAACGTCCTCAGACGCGCGCCAGGAGGAAGAAACCGACACTGAATTCCTTCGCCGGATACTGGAGAAAAAGGACAAAGAGGCTGCTGAACAGGCGGCCAACATACAACGTATGGGCCTTCTCTTCCAAGATATGATAGGAATGATGATCCAGCAGGACTTACCCGCCGAGGATCCCCCAATCGTTCTTGAAGACGACCGAGGAGAAACGTCAAATCCACCACCAGCCCTCTCAACGGCCAAGAAGGAGGCAATCTCTAAGGCTGACTTGGTTGACTACATAGCCCAGCAAATCCGGGTTCATCACGCGACTGAGGCAGCTGGTCAAGTCGTGAAAACGGGACGGCCGTATCCGAGCTGGTACGACCAAATCAAATACCCGCCAGGCTATACGATACCAAAATTCCACGTGTACAAGGGGACCGACAACCCCCATCAACATGTCGCCCAGTTCCGGGCCCTCTGCGGTAACACCGGCGGTGATGATAAACTGTTGCTCCGCCAGTTCGTGGGCAGCCTATCAGAAACTGCGTTCGAATGGTATTCAGAACTCCCGAACGATTCTATCAAAACGTTCGCTGAAATGGAGTTGTTGTTCACTCAGCGATTCGCAAGTGCCAGCGAACGCACTCCAATAACTGCACTGATTAACGCCAGGGTAAAATCAGGCGAAACCTGGGTCCAGTATGCTATACGCTGGCGGAACTTGTGGTCGAGATGTGAACAACGCATTGAGGAGGCACCCGCAGTGGGCATGTTCGTAGGAACCCTAGACCCTCACGCAACTATCTCCCAGTTTATGATGTTCTTTAAGCCAACCACATTCCAGGCTTTAATCGACAAGTTGGCTCAGATGGACCAGATGGGTCATAGACCACCTCCCCCGAAGTCGGAACCTCGGAATGACAAGGGTAAAGGAAGGGCAACCTTTGTTGCGAATGCCCAACAGCAACCTAACGCCCCGAAACCGGTAGATCAACTGGAGGAAAGACGTCGGTATTATAATGAGAAGATGAAGCGTCCCTACTCGTTCCCACGGGACAAGACGAAACGGTTATTCAAGCTGGCAATACGCAACAGACTTATAAACCCACCAAATCCAAGGCGACCGCCGCAACCCACCGAGGTGAATAACCCTAACTATTGCCCTTACCATCAGACGGTAGGCCATCCGATTGAAGATTGCTTCGTCTTCAAAGGATGGATTGAAGACCAGTACCTCCAGGGGAAGTTTGTACTGTCCGAAAAGTGGAAGGTGAACCCACCACAACCGCATACTCCTAAGAAAGCAGATACACCGGGGGCAACCTGCTCCTTTATTGAAGAAGCTCTATGGGAGGTCGTGCTATCAACTAAAACCAAAAGAATGCTGAGAGACCTTCATGCGTGCCCTGCGATCGAATGGAAGGACCCTCTTGAACCTCAAATTATCGAAGGGATGCTAAGGCGCCGCCCAACTACAAAGACTCGCGATAAGAGCCCAAATACTCACGCCCAATAGTCAAAATCTTCGAAGAAAAAGAAGAAGAAATCCAAGAAGCCCGTGAAGCTTGGAAACGAGCACACGAACTTGCAGAAGTAAATCGACGCGCTGGAAGAATACAATCAAAAGGCGCGAACTCCTGTCACACTGCAAGAGTTCCTCAACCACATCTTTCAAGAGAAAGATGATGGAGAGAGCTCGTCAGATGAATCCGAAGGATATGTGGCGAGTTGTAACGTAATCTCCCACTCGTTTACCGATGATGGGAAAACTCCTGGCACTAAGAAGCTGGAGGCAGAGCCTGTACCAGAGCGTGCATGGCCAACAGACGAAATGATCGACGCTTTTCTAGACGAGATTCGTCTAAAATGTAAAGCGGACCAGGAGCGTGAGATGGCCACATCGGAAGGAGCCAAATGCGGGCAACTGAACGAAAGAGTTGAACTACCGGAGCGAAAGGCATCCGAAGTAGACAAGAAGATATTCAAGACGAGAAAAAGGTTTGCCAAAGCCATGTCAATGGGGATGAAGCTACCGCCCTCGGAAGGAAACACACGCGATGGGGTGGAGAGGCACCCTGATTATTGCGCATATCACCAGAAAATATCACACCCCACAGAGGAGTGCGACGCCTTTAAAATATGGTGGCAAGGATATGTTGCTCGTCGGCAACATGTTAAGCGCATGAAACGCAAGGGCCGTCGGGAGCGAAGAAGTACTATCGATGGGCACGACAGAACTACTGGCAACTGTTACATGGTAAACGCCAGGGGGTCACAAGTTCTCACCTTTGGGAGCGACTCTGATGAAGAAATCGCTCTGGGCCCTCTCTTCAAAGAATCCGTTTTAGGGAAAGAGGAGGAATCGGAGATCTGCGAGAACATTCAGCTGCGCAATCGCACACTCCCAGAAAAGAATCTCGGGCCCGTAAGTAGAAAGGATAAGGGAAAGGAAAAGGTCACTGAAGATATCACTTTAGATGACCAAGTCATGAGAGAGCTGGCTGCCAAAGACCCTCCTAGGAAGGGTAAGGTGGACTATAACATCCTCGCGCACCTAAGGAAGCTACCTTCTCAGCTTAGCATTCTCGATGCCCTCCTATTATCAAAAGAAGCGCGAGACTCACTAATTAAGGCGTTACAAGAACCTGAGCAATTCCAAGCCTTCCTCGCCACTGAAAAGATGAAGGATGAACTGGAGGAAGTGCATACGGCCGACATCACTTTCGGTGATGAAGACCTCCTTCTCGGGACGTGCGACCACAACCGTCCCCTATATATCTCCGGATACTGCCATGATATAAAGATAGGAAAGATTCTGGTGGATAATGGATCCTCCGTCAATCTCCTTAATGTTCGGGTGTTGAAGGAAATCTGCATGAGCGTGCAACACCTCGCTCGTGACAAGATTACTATCTCCGGTTTCGATTCACAATCGTCACGGACTCTCGGATCTGTGATACTAACATTACGCTTTGGACTTCTCGTCACAGACATCAAATTCCATGTCATTGACGCCAAGACCTGCTACAACGCCTTGCTCGGTCGTCCTTGGTTACACGAATACAACATCATCCCTTCTACACAACATCAGTGTATGAAGTACTTTAAGGATGGTTTCGAGTATACCGTAACAGGTGAGTTAAACCCATTTTCCGTGAACGAAGTCCGCAAATACGAAGATGCGAAGTACTTTTTGCCAGATTTCGAGGATACAGAAAGATGTCGCAATCCAGAGAACAAAACCGCCGCCACCATCCCTGTTTTCGGGAGCGATACCGAAGAAGAGGAAGAGATAGTTTATGCAGGGCCATCTCAACGCAACAACCTGGGGACGCCCGCCCCCATGTTGGTCTTCGGAAGTGATTCAGAAGATGAAGTTAATGCCGTGTTCTCCAATCGGCTGTCAATACAAACACTCCCTGGCGATGACCATAGTTTGCAAGTCACCATGGTACCGCGAGAACACTACAAGGATCTCGACACGCTGCAGGCTAATAATGTGCAGGACCTGCGAACATTTTACGTCCCTCCCAGGCAAAGGGGTGAGAAGGTGATCCTATTCTACCGATCTTCAGAGTCGAAAATAGAGAAAGAGATCTGGCATGGCGCGGATGCTACACTTGACAGGCTCCAACCCATCCGTCTGCCCAGATACTATACAAATGGATTAAAGAAGCTATTGAAGCGCCAAGGAGTACCCTTAGAACAGACCGTTCGGCAGGCTCGGTTCTACAACAGGATTTGGGATGTCCCCGGGACTCAACGCAAATTGCCCAACGGGAAGATGGAAACACTCGGGCTTGGATACGCAAGAGCCGGAAAACAGGAACGGGCTCACAGCAGCTACGCTATATATACCTTTGATGAAGAGGAGGACGCCCTGTCAGGAGATGCCAACCCCCCATCAAAACTAGACCCCGCGATTAAAACGCCGAGTCCGTCGTTTGAGGAACGAATGGGCAAGCCTATCAGGAAAGTGGGTCAGAAAGCTTGGGAAGACCACAACCGCGAAATGGCCATCTACGAGAAGGCCAGGACGCAACGTCTATTTCAACGTGCTGCAAAAGACAAAGACGCTTATCCTCGTCAATCCGCTGTACGAAGGGCCCGACGCAGAGACGGAAATAAATCAAGAAGCGGCTCGAGTTTGTCCCTCATGAAGAAGATGAGTCGAGCGTACTCCTTCCCCCGAGACAAGACGGAGAGGTTACTTAACCTCGCTATAAAACATCAAATGATTACGCTTCCAGAGTCTAGACATCCTGAACAACCTAACAAGGCTTCTCATCTGAGTTATTGCTCTTATCACCAAGCCATAGGACATCCTACCGAAGACTGCGTCACCTTCAAGAACTGGGTCGAGGACCAGTACCAACGGGGCAGATTCGCTTTATCCGACGGCTGGAAGGTAACGCCACCGCAAAAGCATGAGCCCAAGGCCGCAAGAGCAGAATCGGGTCCACCTCAGTCCGGGGAGCGGGTTCCAACTTGCTATACGATTACGATATTAGGAGAAGAGCCCGAGAACGTAGATGACCTTCCCCGGTGCTTTGAGAACAGCGATGATGAGGTGATCTCGGAATTTCCGCCCGCTCTGAAAGAACTGGAAGATGGTATACATACTACTGCAGATAACCTCAAGAAGATTGAGTTGGGATCGGCAGACGACCCGCGACCGACATTTGTCAGCAAGCTGTTATCCGAAGAGAGGGTGGCTGCGTTAAAGAACGTGCTTCTACGGCATAAAGACTGCTTCGCGTGGAACTACTCCGAGATGCCGGGATTAGATCCGGAGATTGCTGTGCATAGATTAGCAATATCCCCAGATATCAAGCCAGTCAAGCAGGCGCCAAGGAAGATGCGACTCGAGCTTGAGATGAGCATCAACGCCGAAGTCAAGAAGCTGATCGATTCTGGATTTATCCAAGAAGTCCAATATCCCGACTGGATCGCCAATATCGTCCCGGTAATGAAGAAGAATGGGACGGTACGCATATGCGTGGATTTCAGGGATCTCAATAAAGCCTGTCCAAAGGATGATTTTCCAGTACCAGTAACCGAGCTAATGATAGATAACACGTCCACTCACGAGGTTTTCTCCTTTATGGATGGTTCGTCAGGATACAATCAGATAAAGATGCATCCCGAAGACCAGAAGCACACCGCTTTCCGCACCCCTTTGGGTATATTTTGCTACAGGGTTATGCCCTTTGGTCTAAAGAACGCTGGCGCTACCTATCAGAGGGCCATGACAAAGATCTTTGATGACCTCATACACGATGTCGTCGAGTGCTATATCGATGACCTCGTAGTAAAGAGCATGTCATACGAAGATCATTTAAAGCATCTGGAGACTGTATTTCGACGCCTTCGGCAATATAATTTGAAAATGAATCCCCTCAAATGCGCGTTTGGAGTCTCCTCGGGCAAATTTCTGGGATTCATCATTCGACACCGAGGTATTGAAATAGATCCGTCAAAGATTAAGGCGATCATGGAAATGCCTCCACCAAGAACCCTCAAGCAGTTGCGGTCTCTCCAAGGGAAGCTCGCATACATCCGACGGTTTATCGCTAATCTTTCGGGCAAATGCCGTCCTTACAGCCACCTGATGAAAAAGGGAACTCCATTCGCTTGGGATCATAAATGTCAAGGTGCACTAGACGAGATCAAGCAGTACCTGCAGAACCCTCCGGTGTTGGCCGCGCCGGTCAAGGGAAAACCCCTCATTCTTTATACGACCGCCCTCGATGGTTCCTTGGGCGCGTTATGGGCACAAGAGAACGATCAGGGGAGAGAGAGGGCACTCTATTACTTAAGTCGAGTTCTACTGGGGGCAGAAAGCAACTACTCTCCCATTGAAAAACACTGCTTGGCGTTAATCTTCGCGATAACAAAACTCAGGCACTATGCGTTGGCACATGAAGTCCGTCTCATTTCAAAAGTAGATCCCCTTAAATACTTGATGTCGAAAGCCATATTGACGGGACGACTCGCTAAGTGGGCCCTGCTCTTGATGGAGTTCTCGATAACGTAGCAACCTCTCAAGGCAGTGAAAGGCCAGGCCATTGCCGACTTCCTCGCTGAGCACCCGATACCGGCCGATTCTTCTCTGAACTGTGATTTGCCGGACGAGCATGCATTTGATGCGATTAGCGGCGGGAACGCCCGATGGAAACTCTATTTCGATGGAGCGTCCTCCATAAAGAAACAGAAACAAGGTATCCCAATGATCAAATCGGGGATATGCCTCATCTTTGCAACTCCACAAGGAGGGATAATGCGCTTCGCCTTCTCCTTAACAGAGCCGAGGACAAACAATGAAGCTGAATACGAAGCTCTGATAGCAGGCCTCGAGATCGCCATCGACATGGGAATTGAAGACCTCCTTATATACGGGGATTCTCAGCTGGTCGTTAGTCAAGTAAATGGTGACTACCAAACGTGCAAGCCGGAGTTGGTGAAGTACGGCGAAAGGGTGCAACAACTATTGACCCGAATTCCCTCCTATACTTTGGAGAACATACCGCGCGCGGAAAATAGCAAAGCAGACGCGTTGGCTAAACTTGCTAAAGAACTGGCTGACGAGAACCTCGATGACGTCAGAATCGTGGTATAAAGCCGTCGAGTGCTCGCCCCGGCGGAAATACCTCCGGAATTATATAAGGAGAAGGGAGCGACTGAGCAGACGACCCTACAAATAAAAGACCATGAGAAGGCCGAAGACTGGAGGGAAGTCTTCATAGACTACTTTAAGTCCCACCGAATGCCCAAAGAGGCGTCCTCAAGACATCAGCTCATGAAACGAGCTTTATCTTTCGCTTTCGTCAACGATATTCTATACAAGAGATCGTTTGATTCTTTATGGATGAGATGCTTAGGACCTGACGAAGCAGAAAGAGTCATTCAGGAAGTTCATGACGGACTTTGCGGTTCTCACCAAGCAGGCCCAAAGATGAAGTTAAAAATTAAACGGATGGGTTACTACTGGCCCACGATGATCCAGGACTGCCTCGAGTATGCGAAGCAATGCCACTCATGCCAGATTCATGGAGACTTCATCCACCAACATCCGAATCCACTGCACTCAACGCTGGCTAGTCGGCCATTCGAAATGTGGGGGACTGACATAGTCGGCCCTATTGAGCCAGCATCATCCCGGGGACACCGTTTTATCCTGGCGACAACTGATTACTTCTCCAAATGGGCAGAAGCAGTACCACTGAAGGAAGTGAAGACGGAGAATATCCTCCATTTCTTCAAGACGCACGTCATCTATCGGTTCGGAACTCCACGGCGGATTATCTCCGATAATGGGCCGGCCTACCGAAGCCACAAGATTAGCCGCTTCGCACAGCAGCACAATATAGACTGGAGATATTCTTCGGTTTACAATCCACGAGCTAACGGTCTGGCCGAGGCCTTCAATAAGACCTTGACGAAGATCATAAAAAAGACCATTTCCAGGAACAAGAGAGACTGGCACGAAAGGCTGCAAGAAGCCCTTTGGGCTTATCGAACTATATTCAAGACGGCCACGAACACAACGCCGTACGCGTTGGTATTTGGGACGGAAGCAGTGCTCCCCCTCGAGATAGAGTTATCCTCTCTGCGAGTAGCAGTCCACCACGAGCTGACGAACGAAGAAAATGCTCACCTTCGGCTTGAGGAGCTTGATGCCCTCGACGAAACCCGGCTCATAGCGCAACAACATCTAGAGGCCTATAAAGCAAAGATGACGCGCTCGTATGAAAGATTGACCAGGCCGAGAACATTCCACCAAGGCGAACTCGTACTAGTGGTCAAAAGACTTATGATCCCCAATCGTGCCAAGCGAGGAAAATTTGAGCCAAACTATGAAGGCCCGTACATCATAGACAAGGTCTACCAGGGTGGAGCCTACCTACTCATGGACATGCACGGTGAAAGGCCTTTCAGGACAATAAACGGCCGCTTCTTAAAGAAATACTATGCTTAATAAGCCACAGCCTAGGTCAATGATAGATGACGACGACTATGTCCGCTCAATATCTTCCTAGGCTCAGACTTTACAAGCAGCAGCCAGCCTTCCCATATCGACGGACCGAAACGTCCTTAAACTAACGACGGACCGAAACGTCCTTAAACTAACGACGGACCGAAACGTCCTTAAACTATTGACGGACCGAAACGTCCTTAAACTAACGACGGACTGAAACGTCCCTAAAACTACTACCGCAGCATCTTTAAGCTGACGAGATAAAAAAAAGAGGAGAAAAAAATAAAATAAAATAAAAAAAATAAAATAAAATATATATATATATATATATATATATATATATATATATATATATGAAAAAGAATTAAAAAAAAAAGACGGTATGTCCATAAGCAAAATGGGCACGGATGAAAACCCGAAAGGGCTCCGTGAGTAAAAACAACAGGGCTACCGGCAAGCGTTCGTGAAAACCCGAAAGGGCGCGACCTTGTAAAAAAAAAGTGAAAAAGAAAAAAAAACGGTATGTCCGGAAGCAAAATGGGCACGGATGAAAACCCGAAAGGGCTCCGTGAGTAAAAACAGCAGGACTACCGGCGAGTGTTTGTGAAAACCCGAAAGGGCGCAACCTCGTTAAAAGACACTTGTAGGGTCCTCTCGACCTTGTAAGGAGAAACCACCTGCGTGAGATCCTTACGACTCACAAAGGAGCAAAACACTTAGGGATCCTCACGATTCCTAAGGAGAAAATACACTTACGAGATCCTCACGACTCGTAAGGAGAATTCTCTTATGGGACCCTCACGGCTCATGAGATTTGAAAGTCTTAAGTTACAGAAACCTAAACCTGTCCTTAAGCAAATCCTCCACAACCTTCGATATTGCCCTACAAGAGGCTCAATACTGACCCTTGTATACAATCCACGGGCGCGAAAAAACATTTCCCCAGCAAAATCCCACCCGTGACTAGGGATATGCCCACATGGTGAACAACCCTTATAATTCCTCTCGACTTATAAGGAGAAAACCCTCTTGTAGGATCCTTACGACTTACAGAGGAACATACACTTAGGAATCCTCACGATCCCTAAGGAGAAAATACACCTGCAAGATCCTCACGACTTGTAGGGAGAGATACCTTTGTGAGACCCTTACGGCTCACGAAGTCAAAAGCCTTGGTCGACAGGACCCTTAACCCTGTTTACTAAGCCACCTTTGTTCAATATCGACAAAGGCAAATGATGATTCGCTCCTGGCAGCATCCCAGTTGCAGCGGTGCTGATGCCGAAATCGGTGTCTAAAATCCAAGCTTGCGGCGAAAAAGCTAACAAGCCACACATGCCTACGAAATAGCCGAAATGATGGGGCAACTTGCAATAAAAAACAGCAAGTAAAAATGTATGCATGAAAAATAGCCGAAATGATGGGGCAACTCGCAATAAAAAAACAGCGAGTGAAAATAAAAAAAAATAGCCGAAATGATTGGGCACCGCGAAAAATAGCCGAAATGATGGGGCAATCGCGACCTTCGCGATATAAAAGCTGAAACGATAGAGCATCGCGGAAAAAGAAATAAAATAAAAAAGAAAATGTATGCCTTACAGGTGATGTTCCATCACACCCTGTATACAATCCAATGGCGTAAACAAAAAGGGAACATACCTCCCTCCCCCAGGTTTCACCAAAGAAAGAAGCTAAATCTCGACGGGCCACAAGTGACCTAGAGATCATCCCAACACTCGTCTCATAACAACGGACACAACTTCAAGCTAAGCGGAACAACGGCAACTCCCAGTTCCATGGCTCGGTGGTATACATATCGCCAACAGTCAAACCTCCATCCCGTGAAATGCGGATACAATCAGCAAAATTTCTGGTTACGTGGAACGCGGATAATGTCACTCTTTGACCCCGTGGAAAACGTACAGAGCGGATCCTGGACCTCGCAGAGCACGGCAGTGAACCCGTGTGAAGCATCCAGAGCGGAGCCTAGTCCTCGCCGAGCACGGCAGTGAACCCGTGTGAAGCATCTAGTGCAAAATTCCTGGTTACGTGGAACGCGGATAATGTCACTCTTTGACCCCGTGGAAAACGTCCAGAGCGGATCCTGGTCCTCGCAGAGCACGGCAGTGAACCCGTGTGAAGCATCCAGAGCGAAGCCTAGTCCTCGCCGAGCACGGCAGTGAACCCGTGTGAAGCATCTAGTGCAAAATTCCTGGTCACGTGGAACGCGGATAATGTCACTCTTTGACCCCGTAGAAAACGTCCAGAGCGGAGCCTAGTCCTCGCCTAACGCGGCAGTGAACCCGTGTGAAGCATCTAGTGCAAAATTCCTGGTCACGTGGAACGCGGATAATGTCACTCTTTGACCCCGTGGAAAACGTCCAGAGCGGAGCCTAGTCCTCGCCTAACGCGGCAATGAACCCGTGTGAAGCATCTAGTGCAAAATTCCTGGTTACGTGGAACGCGGATAATGTCACTCTTTGACCCCGTGGAAAACGTCCAGAGCGGAGCCTAGTCCTCGCCTAACGCGGCAGTGAACCCGTGTGAAGCATCTAGTGCAAAATTCCTGGTCACGTGGAACGCGGATAATGTCACTCTTTGACCCCGTGGAAAACGTCCAGAGCGGAGCCTAGTCCTCGCCTAACGCGGCAGTGAACCCGTGTGAAGCATCTAGTGCAAAATTCCTGGTTACGTGGAACGCGGATAATGTCACTCTTTGACCCCGTGGAAAACGTCCAGAGCGGAGCCTAGTCCTCGCCTAACGCGGCAGTGAACCCGTGTGAAGCATCTAGTGCAAAATTCCTGGTTACGTGGAACACGGATAATGTCACTCTTTGACCCCGTGGAAAACGTCCAGAGCGGAGCCTAGTCCTCGGCTAACGCGGCAGTGAACCCGTGTGAAGCATCTAGTGCAAAATTCCTGGTCACGTGGAACGCGGATAATGTCACTCTTTGACCCCGTGGAAAACGTCCAGAGCGGAGCCTAGTCCTCACCCAACGCGGCAGTGAACCCGTGTGAAGCATCTAGTGCAAAATTCCTGGTTACGTAGAACGCGGATAACGTCACTCTTTGACCCCGTGGAAAACGTCCAGAGCGGATCCTGGTCCTCGCAGAGCACGGCAGTGAACCCGTGTGAAGCATCCAGAGCGGAGCCTAGTCCTCGCCTAACGCGGCAGTGAACCCGTGTGAAGCATCTAGTGCAAAATTCCTGGTCACGTGGAACGCGGATAATGTCACTCTTTGACCCCGTGGAAAACGTCCAGAGCGGAGCCTGGTCCTCGCCAAGCACGGCATTGAACCCGTGTGAAGCATCCAGAGCAAATACAGGACTGTGGAGTCCTTAAAATCCACGGACTATGACGTCCTTAACCTCGACCGTGATGTCTTAAAACTAACGATCAACCACCCCGATTCCCTGCGGATTCTGCCTTGGTTTAAGGGTACATCTCTTCACTCCTTTGATGCCCGGCGTTGTAATTCCTCAACGTCTTCAAAGAGGTGACGGGTCCCTGCAACCAAACACCGGACTGTGGAGTCCCTAAATCCACGGACTATGAGGTCCTTAACCTTGACCGTGATGTCTTAAAACTAACAGCGGACTGTGGAGTCCTTAAATCCACGGACTATGAGGTCCTTAACCTTGACCGTGACGTCTTTAAACTACGATACTTTGATAGACCCCTGACTCCATGAAACACGGATAAGGATGATCACATCCGGCACTTGCAGGCCCTCACGACCTGTAAGGAAGAAAAACTCTCTTGTGAGATCCTTACGACTCTCAAGGGAAAACCCGCTTAAGAATCCTCACGATCTCTAAGAAGAACTCACACCTATGGGATCCTCTCGACCTGCAGGAGAAAAACTCTTTATGAGACACTCGTGGCTCGTAAAAAGCAAAAGTCTTAGGAAGCAGATCTTAACCCTGAGTCTTGAGCCATTGCTGTCCTGCAAGGAGATCAAGATAGAATATTCACAGAATACATTCAATGAAAAGGAAATACATCATTGAGAAGAAAAATGTATCTTTTATTCATAAACCAAAATGGGTACAAAGTACAATTCATGAAAGAAACAAAAAGAAAATACTCTCATCCATGAGTACGTACAAGAAGAAGGAAAAGATACAAATGTTTCAAGCCGGCGGGCGATTCAGCAGCTTGGTCAGCTCATCCTGCTTTTGTTGGACCACGGCTTCATGACGCAAGATCTCCAAAAGACGAGCCTCCGCCTGAGCTTGTTGGGACTGATATGAAGCAAGCCGGGCTTCAAGCTCTTTCTCAATGGCCTTATGAGCCTCGACCCTCTCACGAGTGAACGTGGCAGCTTTATCGAGAGCCACAACCTTATGTTCGCTACGTATCGCTCTATCAGGCCACGTAAGCTCGCTTTCGTGACCACAGCCTTGGAAACAAGACATTGATAAGACCATATAAATGGGCTTCCAGTCGATGGGAATAATCGATCTAAAACGCGCTCACATCACCTGACGTGAAAGGCAACAAGAAAGGAAAGTGATGATAGCATTCGCAATTAAAGAAAGTTCTCATGAGAAGAATACAAAGTTTATTTATGCAAGCGGAAACATACATGCTAGCACCAAGCCTACATGGAATTTCGGCATAAAGCGTAAAAAAAAGGGAGGGACTAATTTAAAAATGCTTTACGCTAACGGAAAAGGTCACCAAACATGGGATCAACGGCACAAGGGTTAATGAAACAGAGGACAAAATTCTCCATCTCTCTCTCTGCTTTCTCCAGCACGTCAAAGCGACGGTTCTCACGAGGAGTCGCTCCCCATCGATTGGCGCCGTGTTCGTCCGCGAAAGCAGACATAATAGCTCGCCGGGCCTTGATCTGGCTCAGCAGATAAATTGAGCAATCCTTCAAAGCCTGAGTAATCAGGCACGCTTCATGAAAACCCTCGAGCTTTTCTTCTGCCGCGTCGAGCATCGCCAGAGTCATCTCCGCCGGGTAAGGAGCGATGTCGGCAAGCACGGCCGTGAGAATCATCCGGAGCCAAAGAGAACCCATCGGGAGAGGGGACCCCCTACGGATCGAGAGTTCATGCATGGCGGAGTCGCATTCGTTGTCGGTAAGGAGGGGATCCACCAGCCGAGCAGCAAAGCGGGGGACCATTTCCTCAATAGGAACTTCCCATGGCTGTCGACGAGCATGAGGGCGATTGCAGGCCATGGCGCTCGTTTGTTTCTCAAGACAAGTTACTTCAAAAAAAAAAAATAATAATAATAATAATATAAATCTCTTTGTGAGAGGAAAAGGGAAGCTATAGCCTCATATATAAGGAAATGCATTAAGTGCTGTGCGCGGAAAATCTTGCATGGTGAAGCTATTTCCAAGGCCCAAAAAAGGAAAGGCATCGAAAATCAAGGAGATGGAACTATTTCCAAGGCCCTTTTTTCTGCGTCTAATATTGTGCACTGAAAATAGGGTATGGGAAGATTTTGTGAACAGCCCCGTCAAGGGACCCCACGTGCAGAATACGTGAGGCCTAAACCTGATGTACACTAAAACAAAAGAAAAATGGAGTAACACCCTGCATATTGAAAGCACCAACAACAACAGTAGCAAAACGATAAAATCCCAGAGAAAGGCATGCAAACATGGAAAAACATAATAAAACTTGTCACTGAATCTTTCAAGAAGTTCATATAAAATAAAGAGGACACATTTACAATGGTAGAACTTCAGATGCGGGGCATGGGTTAAGAAACTCAAAATTAACTTTATTCAAGATCTTCCAAGCATTTCGAACCTCCCGAGTATGCTTCCTCTCACGATCACAAGCATCGGGGTCCCCGCGGATGTCCTCTACCCTCCGGTAGGCGGCAAGTATGGCTGACTGCTGGAACATCTGATGCAGGAGATCAATGAGATTATCCCGCCTTCTCTTTGAGATCAAGTGCATCAGATACACCGAGTGTACTTTATCCTCGGCGGCATCCAATGCCCCAAGCGGCACACCAGCACAGAATAAAAGGAGAGCCTCCCTGATCGCCAGCACGATCAGCCTCAGAAGAGAAGAGCGACGGGGGAGTAGCCGATGGTTGTACTCGTCAAAGCGGCTCATGATCTCGGCACATTGAGCATCGGTGAACTCCTGGTTCTGACTGCGGCCCAGCGCACGAATATTCCCATAGGAGATGATCTCGTCAAGACCATACAGATGGGCATCCATGATACCTGAAATAAAGGTCATGAGACATCATTACAAAACCACCATTTCATTAGTTGCAGAAGAACAACCTCGGGCCAAGAGACCCCAGGAAGCCTCTGTGTGAAGAAATCGAGTTCTTCATTGGAATTAAATTCCATGGAGTTGAAACGCCATCATCATCTCCCCAAAGATCATCTAAACCCTAAAAAGATCTACAGTTTGAAGGTTAAGCGGTTCTTATGGGAAAACATGAAGAAAAAAGGGTAAAAACCCTTGTTTTGGATTTAAAATCCAGAGGAATGTGAAGGTCCATCGTTTGTCCAAGAACATTACCTGAGGAGGAAGAATCCCTTTAAAACAGAGTTAAACTCTGAAAATATTTTAAGACAGAGAACTAAGCTCTGGAAGCGAGAATTAAATTCTCAAGGAAATAATTCTCAAAAGAAGAAGATGAACAAAGTGAAGGCTCCTCTGAAAAGACAGCGGTATTTATAGAAGGGGATAGAAACGTTTCATCTCTCTAAATCCCTAAAGGAATCCAACGGTCACAAAAGGTGACAGCGTTGCACTCACGTGCTGACACGTGAGAACAACGCTGTGGGGGCATTTGTTTCCTGATTTAAAATCAGGAAAGCTTATGGAAAAAGCTTGAGAAGAGGGTCACGTGCTTACACGTGACCAGCAGTCACGTGTTGGCACGTGATACCCAAAAGTACCGGCAAAGCAAGTTCAGCTTCCTGACTACATCAAAGAAAAAGGGCTTAAGAAAGGGTCACGTGCTCCCACGTGACCAGGGTCACGTGTTGGCACGTGACATTTTAAAGCGGATTCAAAGGCACATCGGTTCCCTGATCAAGTCAAGGAAAAAGAGTCCAGACCAGGGTCACGTGCTCACACGTGACCAGGGGTCACGTGATGGCACGTGACGGTTAAGCAACAACCAGAAGACAGCGCAAAAAGAAAGAAGAAGGCTCATTCCAAAGGGGGTCACGTGCCCACACGTGACCATGGGTCACGTGGTCACACGTGACCGGCTTTCAAAGCCCATTTTGTCAACAGAATTAAATTCTGAAAGAGATTCAAATCTTTCCAAAGGAAAGCGACTATCTGGAACCAATCGAATTAAAGATTCAGAGGTGATGAAATATCATCTATCTATGGGAAAATCTCGGGTTTGGAAAGATTTCCCCTTTAAATCTAACCGAAACAACAAAGGAGAATCTCGGGACTTGAAATCCAATGGTGAATAAAATTCACCTAATAATCCAAAGGTCCAGAACGAATGATGGATGCAAATCAAATCTCTCAATGAAGATTCGTAAAAAAACTAATTGACTCGGCTGCTTCTCCTATAAATAGGAGCCAAGAGACACAAAAGAAAGAAGAGATACACGCAGAGGGAAGAAAGGGAGAGAGAGCCTTGATACTTCGAGGAACTTGGATCTTCTGCAAATGAAAACCCTAGGTAAAAAAGGGAAGGCTCCTGGAAGGAAAAGAGAATTTAATTCTCAACAGAGTTTAACTCTGATATATAAAACAGAAGAACATATTTCTTCTCTCTTTGATAGAGGATCTGCAAAGTGCACATCTCCCCTTGAGGCTGAGAATTTAATTCTCAATGGGTCGAGATCCTGCCATGCAGATCCAAAACATAGAGAGGGAATGGAAGCACGAGAATTTAATTCTCACAGAACTATAGGAATTTAATTCCTTTGAAATAAAACTAGGGGTTGACCCTGTGTTATGGGAGTTTAATTCCTTCAGAGCAAAAGAAACAGGGTTTAACCCTAGTTAAGAACTTAGTTCTGTTGGAACAGCGGGGATTTAATTCCCTTGATCATAATTTAACAAGAGAGTGGAATTTAATTCCTTAAAAGCTTTTATTAGGGTTTAACCCTATTTGGTTCTTCACATGTATGAGGAATTTAATTCCTACAGAAAATTCGGAGTCCAACTCTATTCAGAATATAAACCTTTAAGAGGAAGTAGGAATTTAATTCCTCTGAAATTACTGTCAGGGTTTAACCCTACGAGGAATTTAATTCCTGGAAAAGATTAACAGATCCTCTAAACAATATACATAGAGGCAGGGTCACGTGTCACCACGTGACCCCCCCAGGAGATCTACAGAAAAACCCTTTGAGGCAGCACCCCACGTGACCCACGTGACCCTTGACAGAAGCTTTAATACACAGGCATTTGAATGCCCATCACGTGATGGCACGTGATGCTCTGAAAGACGCGATAATCTCAGCAGAATAAATGAAGGGAGGGCGCTCTCACGTGCTGCCACGTGACCCCTCTTGCCTTAGTGTTTAACACTAAATTGAAACTCTCGAACCCAGTGTTAAAACACTGTTGGGCCTTAGTGTTCAACACTAATCAAAAAGCTTTATTTGCAGTGTTCAACACTGATCTGTTTTAGTGTTTAACACTAATTTGAAAAGCCTTGTTGCTGGTGTTTAACACCGATTATCTTTTAGTGTTAAACACTAACTCGTCAACCTCATTCCAAGTGTTCAACGCTGATTGCTCTGTAGTGTTTAACACTAGGCTTTTGCCCAATTGGCTAAATGGATGGAGGCAAAGCCTCTCCTGATTGGACTTAGCCCAAGATGGCCATAAGTCTTCAATTTGTGATTAACTGGGCCAATGGGCTCATAACATAATTAATCGGTCTTGATCCCAAATTGGGTCAAAGACTATTTAAGCCATTCCGGTTCTAGGGTACATCTCTTCACTCCTTTGATACTTGGCATTGTAATCCCTCAATGTCTTCAAAGAGGTGACGGGTCCCGACGACCACACATTGATATGGACTGTGGGGTCCTTAAACCCGTGTTTAATGCAAAATTCCTGGTTACGTGGAACGCGGATAATGTCACTCTTTGACCCCGTGGAAAACGTCCAGAGCGGAGCCTGGTCCTCGCAGAGCACGGCAGTGAACCCGTGTGAAGCATCCAGAGCACATACCGGACTGTGGGGTCCTTAAACCCATGGACTACGACGTCCTTAACCTTGACCGAGATGTCTTAAAACTAACAATGGACTGTGGGGTCCTTAAACCCATGGACTACGACGTCCTTAACCTTGACCGAGATGTCTTAAAACTAACAATGGACCGCAACGTCCTTAAACTACCCATGGACCGCAATGTCCTTAAACTAGAACAATAGAGCCCCGTATGCTCTTTTGTCGGATCTAAACGGTCCCGTTTAAGTTGATCTTAGCCTCAAAGATGGCTAACGTATCCTTAAACCTTCAAACACACTGGACTATGAATCCCCCCAATTAACTCTGGCTCGAGGGTACATCTCTGAACTCCTCTGACATCCGTCGTTGTAATCCTTCAACGTCGTCAGAGAGGTGACGGGTCCCGACGGTCATACATATGATGGACCACTATGTCCCTAAACTGGAACATTAGAGCCCAAATGCTTTTTTGTCGGATCTAAACGATCCCGTTAAGTTGATCTTAGTCTCAAAGATAGACTAACGTATCGTTAACAAACGTTTGAGTTGATCTTAGCCTCAAGTATGGCTGACGTATCCTCAAACCAAACCCCCAAACCCAAATCTAAGATAATACGGATTTGGGCTAGTCCACGCCCTATGGGCGACGACATAACTCAGTCTCCGTAAACAATCCACGGGCAACAAAACACAAAACAAACACCCACGACACGAAGTGACCAACTGGAGAAGGAGAAAGTTGTTACCGCGATGCGGTAGCGTAATTAACTGCAGGGGCTTGCGCCTGCAGGGAAGAGCGTCCCCACAATCAAAACCCCCTCAAACGAGGGGGAATCTGACGAAGTCTGCTACATCGGACGCATCCGTTTAAACCTTCGATACATGGTGCCATAAATCAACTTGGCATCTTCGGAGAGGTGAACGGATAGCACCAATTAGCATCTGCCCCGAATCTCAGCGCCAAGACATCGCAGTCCTGTGCGCCGTCTTTCGGAGGGGAACATACCTCACGTCAGATGGCGGTTCTCTGGTGACACTGGTATAGGTTAGTCTGTAGACCCGAGATCGTCATAGAGTCTTGTGTGATTCCCACTGTGCTTTGATTTCCATCATACCACATCCAATGGGGCATGCAAAATGGTGGCTTTTGGGTACAGTCCCGAATCACATGGAGACAATGAGCGATAGGAGGGGATTCGTCTCTCCCGGTATAGGGAGTTGATGTTGTGCTGTGTTCGATTGGCTATAACTGGAAGTCCCTGGCCAGGGCTGATATACAGATTTACTGGTAAGTGTTACCAGTAGTTTCTCGACCTGTTATGAGCCTCACATCGACACGACTTATCGGTTACTGGGGTCTGACGTATACTACCCCTAGACTAGATATGCAACATATCAGACGAAGAGACCGGACTGTACGGGAGTGTTACTGATTGGATTCGCTGGAGAAAGTATAGGCTTGCTTGTTGATCTTCTGATCGCTCAATACCCGGGTGGCCGTTACGTTTAGCAGACCACTTGCGGCTTGTGAGTGTTTGATATGATCATCACCTACTGCCGGCGTATTGACGAGTCTTTAGAGTCCTACACAGAGGTTTCCTGGCTCAAGCGAAACGGAGTAGGAGCGCATATGTGATATGTGCGGGAACGAGATTAATACGAGTATGTGATACCGCATTATATTCTCGTGATGTGTGACATGATTGGTTATATGTGATATAGCCGAGTTATCGGATCGAGCGTTGATTCGATAAGATGTTGCATTTGATATTAGTCGGTTATATGTGATATAGCCGGATTATTAAATCAAGAGTTGATTTGATAATTTAATGTATAATTATATATTTGATATATTATAATACATTAACTAATATTTAGCTCACTATTGATTTCTTTTTCTCACATGATGTGCACATTGTATATATATACGCGATATGTACATTTGTGTACATGGATTGTGTCATGTTTGATGATACATGTAAGATGGGTGTATGAGATTAACACAATGCTAGGGTTAAGTTAGTGTTTCTATTTATGTTAAGCTAATTCAAAAGAGATTGAGTTTGTTATGCTAAAGCTTGCACAAAAGCTTATGGATAAGCTTTGACAAAGTCAACCCTTTTGTCTAGTTTAAGATATTTATCAAACCCAACCTTTAACCATAGCCATGAGTTAATTCTCTACATGAGTTAGCCATGAGGGCTTAACACAACCAAGGATGCAATAATTCATTTGGATGAATTATTCACAAGTTTTCTTCTTCTTCTTCAAGCTCCATGAAAAAGCTTGCTAGCTCTAATGGAGTTTTGAGATAAAGTGTGAGAAAATCAATTATAAAGTGAGCCCACCTCCTACTGCTTCATCCTCTACCACTTGCCATGTAGTAGAGTGTGTTATCTTCACAAAGTTCATGACCTAGTGAAGGAATAGCTTGATTCAGTGTCTCCTCGACGTAGATCATCTTCGGCCTCGAAATCATCGAAGCAAGCACGTTCGTTTCTTCGCGAGAGACTCTCTAGAGTCCGGACGATCGTGATCGCAGTGAAGGGACCACTACACGGAGCTATTGAAGTGAAGGACCGGAATACAAAGGTTGTAATCCCAAACTCTTAGATGTTAAAGTGTTTAACATGCTTAGTTTTCGCATAATCTCTAGTATACGATCTTGGTTAGGGTTGTTCGGCACATCTAAATTTTGAATCGGGCATGGTTGATACCTTATAGAACCTTGTGAGAGTGCCTAGTAACCCTACAGTGGTATCAGAGCCAAGCTAGAGTTTTAGGCGAAGTCTAGGCGAAGTTTAAAGTCAGATCGAACCCGGAAACCCCGATTTATACCCTTCTCTGGAAATTTTCTAAAATTGTGATTTTTTCTGTATTAAAAATACTCAAAAAAATCAGCAGGGAAATCTAAGGATAACTGTAGAACCTAATTCCACTGTAGCACCACGGAACCGCGGCAATACCCTGCTTTTAGCGGCGGTTCCGCGGCCGTATGTGGAGATTAGGGACTCATTTTTCTACAGTAATAACCGTAGGTACTTCCTGATGCTTCTGGGGATTTTTAATATTTGCTCAAGTATTCTGTTTTCTGGGTTGTATTGGGAACTCGTTGATTCGATCGGAAAGTATAACTTCGTTTAGTTTGTCCGGATAATTTTTAGAACGTGTTAAAAAGTTCGAACGGATATCAATAACTCACTTTTTCCCCTGTCGGAAAATTTCCAGTTGGATTTTTCCGTAGTTTAAGAACGTTCTAAGTCGTGCAAGTAACGCGATGGACCCTCTAGAAGACAACAAACCTTAACTCGATTATGTGACGGTCTTGAACTGCCTCTAAACCTTAGGGTTTATGACAGTACGGCGTGTGACATGTGAGGCGTTGGCTTGACCCTTCTACGGCTGGACCATTGGTACTGTGGCATGTGATGGATGTTTTTAAACTAATTTCAAATGTTGAGAACTATTTGGGAAAACTTGGGTGTTTGATTATTCGATCGAAAAGTTTAACATTGTCTATTTATCTGGAATGTGATACAATATTTGGAATCCACAAGTAGTTATGAGATAACTAATTTGAATGTTATAAATCTAGCGGTTTAGCCTCAGATGATCGGTTGCCACGGGATTTTGATGCGATCAAAAGTCCGATGCGATCACGTAGCGTACGCGGATACTCGCCGGGTAAACTTAATAGACAGCCATGCCCCATAGCCCCGACCAAGTGACTGTAGGAGAACCCCGTCGCCAAAAGCATCCGTTCGGGTGCTCGCGGCAGCGGTGTTCCGTCTTAGTGCACTTCGTCGACGGCATCGGGGGTGCGGCCGTCTACTAAAGTTTGCGACGAGCATTCGATCAGGATGTCGGGAATCTTATTGAATTTCCCGACTTGATATTGAAAAGAGTTTTCGATAATGAGACTAAAATGCGGGGTTTATAATTGTTAAGTATGAGATGTCTAAGGTATTCATTTGGTTAGGCGTGTGATGTCTAAAAAGGTTGCGGATTCCAACTGTTGTAGTTTTACACTTTCTTTTCTGTGACCGTAAGTGTAATATGTGGTGTATCGCCGGTTTCGTTGCTATACATCAACGACAATTGGGATACGCATATTTACTTACGTTGAGGATATGAGATATTATGTGTTACTGTGATATGTTATATTGGATCGTCGTGTTTTGAATAGCCGGGGGTTTTATGTAAGATGAGAGTTTTTCTTTTTCATTCATGTAAAATTCATTTGTATGTAATATTTTTTTATTGGGGTACTTCCGGGCTGAGGATGATGTCACCATTGTATATTATTTACTTTTCCGCATTAGGTAGACCCAAGGCGGGGAGCACAAGTAACCGGGTTCTAGGGTTCAGTGGGAGACCATCTCGAGGAGTCGAGACCGGGTCTCCTAACCCTAGAATTGGCAGTGTTGCTTGCCGCTCTCGTAGGAGTCTAGGGATGTGGGTTTGGCTATTCATTGCAACCGTGGAATCCGTGTTTTATGCAGGCTCGTATTAAAACACGGACGTTCTAGTATATCCAATATTTCATATATGTTCTTCTGCTGCAATGTTCTGTGATGAGATCATATTTATGTCTGAGACGAATGTTTATATTGTATATATGAGATATATGTTATATTACAGATTTCGTTTCAAAAGTGATGCTTGTGAAGCATAATAAAATGGGACTTCATTAATGAGATTAATGAAACTAAAAGAAACCTAAAGATGTTATAGAAACTTGTCTTAAAAACTGGTAGCTCTAGTTCTTGCTTTGCATAGCGGTGTTTCTTATAGAACATCCAGCACCTTATTCGATAAGAAAAGAGCCGAGATCCCTTCACCGGAAGTGACCTCTTTAGTGAAACTAGCAGATGCTACAAACTCGGTTTGTCTTTTGATTGCTTCTATAGTTCTTGTTTTGCATAGTGATATTTGTGAAATATCCAGCACCTTATTCGATGAGGAAAGAGCCGACGATCCCTTCACCTGGAATGACCTCTTTAGCAAAACTAGAAAAGGCCTTAAAAACATTCCATTCAAAATCACTCGATTCTATAACGATATCAAGTTCATTACGCAAAGGGTTTTCTTAAAAACCTGTCTTAGCCCTCCGTCATTTTAGGAAGTAGAGTACTTAGTATTCGTGCTGCGTATGTCGACTTTAGTTGAGGCGTAGTGTACGGTAGCTAAGTGATGTCTTCCTACACAGCATATGATGCGATTAGTTAGGACATTCATATGATTATGTCGACCATAGTTGAGGGTCATGTAGGGTGGGTCTGATTAATCATAAAATGACGGGTAGAACTTGACTAGTGCTTATGATATGTTGACCTTAGTTAAGGTCATAAGTGCTAGGGGTAAAATATTATCGGGAATTTCAAGTGTTGAAATTTGCAATGAGATTGCATACCTTTTATGAGATAGTTGGATCCCGATACCCGCTGCGAGTAAGAGTTACTCCTGGGAGAGTTTTGTACATTACAATTAGCCGATCAAGTAGGTGTCTAGAAAGGTGTCAACGGGGTTACGCCTCTGGGAAAATGAGGTTTACTTTAATTAGGTCCGTGCGAAAGTACGGGGAACCTCCCTCAAAGTACCGGCACTGGCCTGGTTGAAAGATTGGCGAACTTGCAGGGTGTAATTAATCCCAGCTAGTCTTTCCTTTTAGGGTTTGAAGGAAAATTTGACTAAAACAGTGGGAGACATCCTGATTAGATAAATTGATAACCAATCTAATCTTGTAAAAGCACACGCTGAGTGTTTTCTTCTCTCTCTCTCCAGGTAGCGACCATATCACGCCTTAATCAAGATAATAATATGGATGTATTGACCGAACCCGCTTATTATACTGAGATGGGGAACGTTGGTCCCGCTCCAACTTATAATTGTTATAAGAACGAGCGGGAAATAGGGGATTACCAGAATTCCCGTGCCGCCCAAACGAAGAAAGTGCATGCTGATGCATCTTCTTCGGGTGTGTTCATTACACAGAACTGTTTCTCAGTATACTTTACGTCCTGGGTATGAGATACCGGATCAGGATCCCGCAAATGTAATTTGTTATATGGGCTACAGAGAGGTAGAGAACTGAGAACGGGTGATAAGATTCATGAGATAGAAAACGGTGCAAGTGTTGCAGCCAAGTCTGTTGGTAGTTATCACCCTGTATTACCAGAATACATTGATTCTGAACGAATGTTATTAGATACCGAACCTGATATACAACATCATATCAGTTTCTTTATTTATTAAAGAAGGATATAATTTTGTATTGTTGGATAATATTTTAAACATTTCCTATATCAAGAGTTGATCAGTTCAGGTACGTTATCTAAAAGTATATACGTTCTAAATCAAACCACAGTTCTTAATGTACATAACACACACAAGAGGAAGAGTTCAGAAATGAACAAATCCTACTTGGGGTATTGTGGACTAGGTCATGTCAATGTGACCCGACTAGCTGAAGTTACATTAAGATGCATATTTAAATCTGTTTGAATTTACATCTTGTGAAACTTGCCAGTCATGTCACAAAGATAAAATGACCATAGCTCTGTTTATAGGAAATAGAGAAAGAGTTAGTAAACTCTTGGGATCGATACATGATGATGTATGTAAGTCCCCTGTCTACACATGCCAGGACTGGTTCTTTGTACTTCATTACATTCACTGATTATCTCTCAAGATTCGAACATATGTTCCTGTTGAAACATAAGTCTGAACCTTTTGAGAAATTCAATGAATATAAGTCAGAAGTAGAGAACCAAAAACGGGTATAAGTATTATGTCCTTTGATAAGATCAAGGAGAAGAATACTTGAGCACAGGATTCCTGGACTATTCTAAAGGAGAATGGGATTCTTTCTCAGCATTACTCCTCCGTATACACCACAGCACCTCGGTGTATCGGGGCGGAGCGATCACACCCTATTTGATATGGTGCGCTCTATGATGAGTACTACTGAGTTTCCTATTTCCTTTTGGGAATTATGCACTTATGAAGCTGCATACCTATTGAATAGGGTTCTAATCAAATCAGAAGCCTACCACTCCATATATGATATGGTATGGGAAGAGCCCATCTCTTAAGGATATTAAGATTTGGGGTTGTCCGGCCTATGTCTAAAGGCAAAATCCGGACAAAGCTCGAGGCAAGGTCAGTCCTGTAGAACTGGAAAAAGTTCCGGCTATACAAACTGCAGCTGATAATTTGGTAAACCCGAAGGATTCAATAGTTTCCAACGAACCTCAGCCTCTCCGCCGATCTAGTAGGGTTCCTCACCCACCTGAGAGATACTTCGGTTTTCTCTATGACAGTGGGAGCGAGGATTGCATCATAAGATGATGACCCAACTAGTTTCGAGCTGGCCATCAGGAGTGGGACTCTGTAAGAATGGCTGGATGCTTAGCGATCTGAGGTGGAATCCTTATACGCCAACAAAGTATGGACTTTGGTTGCTTTATCTGAAGGGTTAAATCCCCATCAGGAGCAAGTATATCTTGAGAAGATTACTTGGTGTACATGGAAAAGTTGAGAGTTTCAAAGCTATGCTTAAGTCCATCCAGATTCTACTTGCCACGGCTACATACCATGACTACGATATCTGGCGGTTGGGTATCATGACAGCTTTTCTAAATGATGATTTGGAAGAGAGCGACTATAAGTACACAACCAGAGGGCTTCATAGACAGTGGGAGCAGCGGAAACGTGAGCAAGATGTTTTATGTGATAAATCAGGCATCGCGGAGTTGGAACGTCTGTTTTGATGTGGTAGTTAAAGAGTTTGACTTCATCAAAATGGTAGATGAACCTAGTATAAACAAAAAGGTAGTAGAGAGTATGGTGATGATCCTCGTATAGTACGTGGATGACATACTCTTGATAGGGAAGGATTTTCCTATGCTACGCTCGATCAATCTCCGCTTATCACAATGATTCTCCATATAGGATCAAGGTGATACCTACTAAATCCTGGATTATGGATCTACGAGATAGATCTAGGTGGATGTTAGGATTCTCACTAGTTGTAGTGAGACGGTATCAATCGATCCTGGGGAGAATCACTGGAATGGTTCCAGTGTGATAAGGACGACTGAATGTCAGTCGCAGGCAATGTCTTTACCCTCAGTGGAGGGACAGTATGTTGGAAGAGTTCCAAACTAGATACCGTGACTTACTAGACGATTAAAGGCTAGATACATCATTACCAATGATGCTATCAAAGAGGCAGTCTGGATATAGATAAAAGTTCATGAGATGAATTCAGTTCCTGCCATTGTGTGACAGTGGAGTTGTGGCTTTGGCCTAGGAACGCCCGTCCCATCTGAAATCCAGATATAATTCTTAGGCAGTATCACCTGATCATGGAAATGGTTGATCTCCAGGGAGATCAAGGTTAGGAGAGTAGACACAGAGGAAAACAGCGCGGATCCACTCACAAATGCCTATTTCCCAGTAGAGACTTTTATGGGATGGTTGAGTATGAGATACTTCAACCACTGCTGATTGTTGGGTATGCGATACCACAACAGATGGCCTTAGTGCAAGTGGGAGATTGTTAGTTATATGTATGCCCTAGAGGCCATTACTATACATACGATGTATATTGTAGTGGATGCTTGGACATATATAGGGAGGACTTTCTTGCTCGACATGATAGTATGCTATCTGGTTGCTCTTTATCTTAACATGTACTCTGATTGTCTCTATGTTACATGTTGATAAAGCCCTTAGGATGAGTACTTGACTACCAGGATTATGATGCGGATCATACTGGTGGGGACAGAGTAGTTGCAAAGTACATCCTTTAAATGTTCCTAGTCGTGGGAGTACCGAGACAGGGCATCGATACTCCAGAGTAGACTAGCGTATGCGCTTCTTGACCTATATGATGGGCGATGGATGATCCCATATCCATTGGTGTTTGACATCAGAGAAGGTATACGAGTGCTCAGTAGAGACTGGGTACACTGGACGGACTCGCCGAGAACTCCCAGATGGTATTATACCTCACGTCAGATGGCAGTTCTCTGGTGACACTGGTACAGGTTAGTCTGTAGACCCGAGATCGTCATAGAGTCTTGTGTGATTCCCACTGTGCTTTGATTTCCATCATACCACGTCCAATGGGGCGTGCAAAATGGTGGCTTTTGGGTACAGTCCCGAATCACATGGAGACAATGAGCGATAGGAGAGGATTCGTCTCTCCCGGTATAGGGAGTTGATGTTGTGCTGTGTTCGATTGGCTATAACTGGAAGTCCCTGGCCAGGGCTGATATAGAGATTTACTGGTAAGTGTTACCAGTAGTTTCTCGACCTGTTATGAGCCTCACATCGACACGACTTATCGGTTACCGGGGTCTGACGTATACCACCCTTAGACTAGATATGCAACATATCAGATGAAGAGACCGGACTGTACGGGAGTGTTACTGATTGGATTCGCTGGAGAAAGTACAGGCTTGCTTTTTGATCTTCTGATCACTCAATATCCGGGTGGCCGTTACGTTTAGCAGTCCGCTTGCGGCTTGTGGGTGTTTGATATGATCATCACCTACTGCCGGCGTATTGACGAGTCTTTAGAGTCCTATACAGAGGTTTCCTGGCTCAAGCAAAACAGAGTAGGAGCGCATATGTGATATGTGTGGGAATGAGATTAATACGAGTATGTGATACCGCATTATATTCTCGTGATGTGTGACATGATTGGTTATATGTGATATAGCCGAGTTATCGGATCGAGCGTTGATTCGATAAGATGTTGCATTTGATATTAGTCGGTTATATGTGATATAGCCGGATTATTAAATCAAGAGTTGATTTGATAATTTAATGTATAATTATATATTTGATATATTATAATACATTAACTAATATTTAGCTCACTATTGATTTCTTTTTCTCACATGATGTGCGCATTGTGTATATATATACGCGATATGTACATTTGTGTACATGGATTGTGTCATGTTTGATGATACATGTAAGATGGGTGTATGAGATTAACACAATGCTAGGGTTAAGTTAGGGTTTCTATTTATGTTAAGCTAATTCAAAAGAGATTGAGTTTGTTATGCTAAATCTTGCACAAAAGCTTATGGATAAGCTTTGACAAAGTCAACCCTTTTGTCTAGTTTAAGATATTTATCAAACCCAACCTTTAACCATAGCCATGAGTTAATTCTCTACATGAGTTAGCCATGAGGGCTTAACTCAACCAAGGGTGCAATAATTCATTTGGATGAATTATTCACAAGTCTTCTTCTTCTTCTTTAAGCTCCATGAAAAAGCTTGCTAGCTCTAATGGAGTTTTGAGATAAAGTGTGAGAAAATCAATTATAAAGTGAGCCCACCTCCTACTTCTTCATCCTCTACCACTTGCCATGTAGTAGAGTGTGTTCTCTTCACAAAGTTCATGACCTAGTGAAGGAATATCTTGATTCAGTGTCTCCTCGACGTAGATCATCTTCGGCCTCGAAGTCATCGAAGCAAGCACGTTCATTTCTTCGCGGGAGCCTCTCTAGAGTCCAGACGATCGTGATCGCAGCGAAGGGACCACTACACGGAGCTATTGAAGTGAAGGACCGGACTATAAAGGTTGAAATCCAAAACTCTTAGATGTTAAAGTGTTTAACATGCTTAGTTTTCGCATAATCTCTAGTATACGATCTTGGTTAGGGTTATTCAGCACGTCTAAATTTTGAATCGGGCATGGTTGATACCTTGTAGAACCTTGTGAGAGTGCCTAGTAACCCTACAGCGTAACACTTATGAAGAAGCCCGTCGTACATGAGCAGAAGGGAAGGATGTTTTATGAGTTCTGTTATTTACCTGGGCACCTGCAGAAGGATTGTCGGAGGAAGCTTGGACTTTATTTGATTTGCGGATCAGCTAAGCATACTATCAGTGTTTGCCCGTCGAAGCTTCGTTTGAAGGATGATGTTCAAAGGCCACCGCAGAAGCAGTTTCAGGGGCAGAAGCAGTTGACTCAGGGACCCAATCAAGCTCGAGCATTTACCCTGACGGCTGAAGAGGCTAAGGCTTCAGAGGAAGTCGTTTCAGGTATCCTACTTGTTCATGGTTTTCCCGCATTAGCGTTATTCGATTCTGGTGCATCCCATTGTTTTATGTCATCCAAGTTTATTGCTACACACTCGATTGCTACCACGACCCTGTCTAGTTGTTGGGACATACACACTGGGAATGGAAAGATCATAGCTAGTAGAGAATGTAAGGATTGTACAGTTGTTATTTACGGAAGGGAGTTATTTGCGAATTTCTTGGTGATACCGGCAGTTATGAAGTTGTCTTGGAAATGGATTTTCTCGGCACTTTCCACGCTCACATTGATTGTCGAGCAAAGAAAGTGATTTTCCAGATTCCCGGACATCCGGAGTTTGCTTTTACTGGAGGTAACAGTTCCGTCGGGCCAGTCGAGTTTAGGGCTAAGCCGATAAATAATGTTCTTTCGTCGATGGAAGTTGATAAAGAAGAAGTGCCAGCGGTAGTTCGAGAATTCATGGACGTGTTCGAGGAAATCTCGGGTTTACCGCCAAAACGAGATGTGGAGTTCGCGATCGATCTTATTCCTAGTGCAGCGCCAATCTCTAAGGCGTACTATCCAATGGCACCAGTGGAGTTGGAAGAAGTCAAGAAGCAGGTTACCGAATTACTTGAGAAGGGTTGGATTCGCAGCAGCAATTCACCTTGGGGAGCTCCAGTTCTTCTAGTAAAGAAGAAAGATGGCACAAGGAGGATGTGCATCGATTATCGAGAATTAAACCAGGTGACTATTAAGAACAAGTACCCGATCTCTCGCATTGGTGAATTATTCGAGCAGCTTAGTGGCGCGAGGGTATTATCGAAGCTGGATTTGCGATCCGGATATCATCAGGTCCGAGTTAAATCAGAAAATATTTGCAAGACGGTGTTCCGAACTCGGTATGGACATTACGAGTATTTAGTGATGCCCTTCGGAGTAATGAATGCACCGGCGATATTTATGGACTTGATGAACCGAATCTTTTCACCATTCTTGGACCAGTTTATAGTGGTGTTCATTGATGATATTCTGGTCTACTCAAAGAGTATTGAAGAGCATGCAGAACACTTGAAGATCGCACTGCAGACATTGAGGCAAGAAAGATTGTATGCAAAGATGAGCAAGTGCGAGTTTTGGCTTGAAGAAGTGAAGTTTTTGGGGCATGTCGTGTCCGGAGATGGAATCGCCGTTAATCCCGAAAAGATTGCAGTAGTTCGAGATTGGCCGATTCCGAAGAACGTTGCAGAGATCAGAAGCTTTCTTGGACTTGCCGGGTATTACAGAAGGTTCGTGGAGAATTTTGCTCGTTTGGCTGAGCCTCTGACCAAGCTTACGCGTAAGGAAGTACCGTTAGTATGGACGGATAAATGTGCGTCAGCTTTTGAGGCATTGAAGCAGAGATTGATAACCGCTCCTATCTTGACCGTACCGGACAGTTCCGGAGGATTGGTGATTCACAGCGACGCTTCTGGGAAAGGATTGGGATGTGTTTTGATGCAGCATGGGAAGGTTATAGCCTACGCCTCAAGACAGTTGAAGACTCATGAGAAGAATTACCCAACTCATGATTTGGAGCTAGCAGCCATGATTTTCTCTTTGAAGATTTGGAGGCACTACTTATTCGGCGAAAGGGTCGAAGTATTCACCGATCACAAAAGCCTGAAGTATGTGTTCACACAGAAAGAACTTAACATGAGGCAGCGTAGATGGTTGGAGCTGATGGCTGACTACGATCTTGACCTAAAGTACCATCCGGGGAAAGTTAATGTTGTGCCGAATGCACTTAGTCGGTTGCCAGCAATTCAGATGTTGACTGCATAGAAGGAACTTATCGAAGACTTTCGGAGATTCGATTTGGAGTTTGTGCTACCGCATTCTTCAGGACAGTTGATGCAGCTGCAAGTACAATCGTCGTTGATCGAGAATATTAAAGCAGCGCAATTGCAGGACCCAAAATTGCAGAAGTTTCGAGAACAAGTTGAAGCTGGACTTCGAACGGACTTGTTGATTCATGAAGATAGTTCGTTGCGCTATGGTAGCCGTTTGTGTGTGCCAAAGGGAGATATTCGCGAAGAAGTTATGAAGGAGGCGCACAGTTCCGCATATTCCGTACATCCAGGAGGCACGAAGATGTACCGAGATCTACGACAGCATTTCTGGTGGGAAGACCTAAAACGGGAGATTGCCCGCTTTGTAGCGAGGTGCTTGGTGTGTTAGCAAGTTAAGGCTGAACATCAACGGGTTGCTGGTTTATTGCAACCACTTCCGATTCCTCAATGGAAGTGGGAACATATAACCATGGATTTCGTGATGGCTTTACCGCGGAGTCCAAAGGGCAACAATGCAGTTTAGGTAATTGTTGATCGATTGACCAAGGCAGCTCATTTCATACCATTTCGAGTTGGTCAGTCAACGGAAGCGTTGGCGGAACGGTACATGCAGGAGATTGTGAGATTGCATGGGGTACCCATGAGCATCGTGTCCGACCGTGACACCCGTTTCCTATCACACTTCTGGAGGAGCTTACAGGAAAGTTTGGGGACTCGATTGAAGTTTAGAACAGCTTATCATCCTCAAACAGATGGCTAGTCAGAGAGAACGATCCAAACTCTTGAAGACATGCTGCGAGCTTGCATGTTAGACTTCAAGGGTTCATAAGAGGATCATCTACGCTTGGTAGAGTTTTCTTACAATAACAGTTTTCAGGCGACTATTCAGATGGCTCCATTCGAAGCATTATATGATCGCAAGTGTCGTTCACCCCGTTTGTTGGGATGATGTTGGAGAACAAAGATTGTTGGGACCGGATTTGATCGTGCAGACAGTAGAGAAAGTCAACACTATCCGGAATCATATGAAGGCAGCACAAGATCGGCAGAAGAGTTAGGCCGACACATCGAGAAGACCTCTAGAGTTCGCTGTTGGTGATCTGGTATTCTTGAAGATATCACCGACTAGAGGAGTGATTCGTTTTGGGAGTCGAGGCAAGCTTAGTCCTCGATTCGTTGGGCCTTTCGAGATTTTGGAGCGTGTTGGAGAAGTGGCGTATCGTTTGGCTTTACCACAATCTTTGGCGAATGTTCATGACGTGTTTCACGTATCTCAACTCCGTAAGTATATTCGAGATGAAACACATGTGCTGGATCATTCAGAGCTGACTGTACGAGAAGATTTAACTTTTGAGGAACGACCGATGTCGATTGTGGATCGAAGGGAAAAGGATCTTAAGAACAAGGTTATCCCTCTCGTACTTGTTTCTTGGGGAAATCGCTCTCATGGAGAATCAACTTGGGAACGAGAAGATGAAATCCGACAGAAGTTTCCACATCTATTCTTTAAGTTTCTGGATTGTTTATCCTTTCTTGTTCTTGGAATTTCGAGGACGAAATTCTTTTTGTAGTTGGGTATAATATAACAAGCTAGTTCATTTATACCTATTCCAGTTCTCGTATTTTCTTATTTGTGGTATTTCTTGATTTATCGTATTTGGGTGCGAATGGTATTTTACATTTTACTTTGCATTCGACCCGACCCGCTTGCTTGAACTTGTTTGATTCATATTTATGAATTATCTTGACTTGTTACATAGACATGTGCATTTTCATGAATACTGTATACTGGCATTGTATCTTTTACCATATAACATTTTAAGTCACGTAAAATAATTTAAAATTTCATAACATGGCCTGCATGATACCCCTAACCTCGTGGTAGCATCCGCGCATCTTGTTCTCGTCCCGTTCAGTGAAACGGACGTGTTCGGATGGCTACGCGCACGTACGTGCATCCGTTCTTGGGGTATGCATTTTCGTTACCAGAGAATTCATTTTGAATTTTGAAAGTCGCATATATTTTTCATATTTTAAATTTGAAATTTTAGACCCGACCCGGGCACGTTTTGAAATATTTTTGCATCCCGCCAAAATTCAAATTTAATCAATATCTTAACTCATTTAACAAACAAATCTTTTCTTATAAAATCCTAACTTTTTTACCCGTTTCAGCTCTCTCTCTCTGCCCTGACCCCCACACAAATCTCTCTCTCCCTCTCTCTCTCTCTCCCCGCGCTATCTCTTTCTCTCTCCCCTCACAAAAATCCAAATTCATCTCTCCTCTCTCTCTCATCTCGCACTCTCCCCTATCTCTCTCCTCTCGCCTCACTTTCTCTCTCCCATCGTGATTTCTGTAGCAATCTTTGATCCCATCACCTCCCTGATACGCTAACGTTACCTCCCTTCTATCCTCGTCTTCCTCTTCTCTTTAAAAACTCCCCGAGCTCCCATTGCTTCACCCATCATCACCAGAGCTCTCCTTCAAACCCTAACCCTAATAATCCCCATTGCCTCCTCAACTCCCTCAAAGCCTACACATCTCCTCATCCACCATTTTCTGCATCCCCGAGCCCTGCACATCCCTGCACCCGAGAATCCCTACTGCCCTCGCTGTGGATCTCGCCACCGGCGATCCTTCATCGTCGTCACCCCTTGCCAACTCCTCTGACTCCAAGACAACTCCAGTGCTCAAACCCAGTGAGCACAGCTCTTCTCCCTCCTTCTTCCTCTTCTTCTTTTTCTTTCTCCTTTCGTTATCCTTTTGTGAAATCTGTTTTCCAGCGATCGCCGGAGCCGTGACGACGCCGACAGACGACCCAGCGAATGTGCTTTGACTGCGTGATCACCCTCGTGCGTTATTTGGACCCGTTCCGAGTACCGTGCGCGCGTCGCGACATTTCGTCGACGTAGGACGTTCCGTACACATCCGTTCTCGTTCCGTCTAGGCAAGTTAATCTTGCTACATGCTATATAACTCATTATATACCTATTTAAATAAATATCACACATGTATTTTAAATCAAGCATCCCATGTTTCATATTAAAGCCTTTCGACGTTCCGTTTACATTTGTATAGTGCATTTTAGATCTAGGGCATGCAAACCAATCTTAATTACATGCTACATTACTTTAGACGCATCTATTTTAACAAATGGAATACCTGTATTTAAAATCATGCACCCTATATTTAGTTTTATAACTTTTCGATGTTCCGTTTGCATCCATTCATATCATTTCAGATCTAGGTCATGAAAACTTATCTTGTTACATATTATACTATCAAATACTACATCAAATTGTATAGTTACATTTCATATTGCTTAGTTATATGTTCCGCACTTGTTAGTTTATCATTTTACGATTATATGATATCCGTTTGCATCCATATCATATAGAATATATATAACTGCATCTATAGATCACATTAATACATAACACTATGACATTAACACCCCATGTTTAATAAAGTGCATCCTAATTAGTATTGGAACTATAAATGTAACCCTAATCGATAATTGTGTATCCATATATTTGAATTTATATCTATGGGCATACCACATCACATTATTCCATTTTATTGTTATATTAATACTCTATACTTGATTTTGTGTATCCATACTTATTACAGTTTGAGTATGAGCACCCACTTGATACTTGTACACCACCTGATATGACCTGATGTACCACAACTTGACATGTTACCTGATCTTGTTACTAATGCCGACAATCTTGACCTGTTGCCCCTACGGACATATCCTGTTGTCTATACAGACAAACCTGTACCTGCTTGATCCTATGTTGGCATTAGCTCCAGATTTACCAATACCTGACTTGAACACATAATCTTGGGGGTATGGGGAAATCAAAAGTGTAAACTAAAGTTTAGCTTACAAGGGTATTACTTGATCCATGGTCCCGGGGGATAACGGGACAGAATCATTCGTGATTCTTACTTGATCCGTGGTCCCGGGGGATAACGGGACAGAGTCATTCATGACTCCCACTACCTGATCCGTGGTCCCGGGGGATAACGGGACATATCTTTTGAGTTACATAGAGGATTACTCTAATTGATTTCAATAATTTTAGAGTAGATAACCCTATGTCACAGTTTAGACTACTCACTGCATTTCACCTACATATATTTTGTCCACTGATCTATATTCATGTTACTGTTACTGTTTATACTTTATGCCTGCATATTTCATCGCATCCTGCTTGCTTAGAGTTATTGTTATTATGACGCACTGACGTCTGGGTTTTGCATGGCCCAGATCCCTTATCCATCTCGCAGGCTGTCCAGGAGTATTTTGATCAACAGGCCGAGCAGTAAGGACCTGTTATTAGTTGGTTTAGTTTCCTTTCGGTATTTTCATTCCTGATGTGAGCCCGCATTATGGGACGTACATTCTAGATTATTATTGTATTGGATCTTTTGCTTCCGCATTATTTTATTCTTAACTCGTTATTCTGGCTTATGGACATGTATTAGATAGTTGTTTATTATTTTTACTGTTCTTGATATCTCTACAGCCATAATGCGACTGTGGAGGGATTTTTCCTATCCACAGGTAGCATGGTTGGCTCTGTCACGTACCGATATTAGCGCACTCTGGGAAGCGGGGCGTGACATACAATTGGGGTATTTACAATCCTGTATACACTATAAGTATTTGTTTTACTTTAGAATAGAAAGAAAGTATTTGTAGTACATTGGTAAAACTTTGCATTGCTGTGATATTGTCACGCCCCGCTTCCCAGAGTACGCTAAAATGGTCACATGACATAACCAACCATGCTACCTGTGGGTAAGAAGTATCCATCCACAGTCACATTACGGCTGTAGAGATATCAAGAACAAAATAAAACTATCTAAAACATGTCCATAATCCAAGATAACATGAGTCAAGAATAATAAAATGCGGAAGCGAAAGATCCAATACAAAAATAACTGGAATGTATGTCCCATAATGCGGGCTCACATCAGGAATAAAATGCAGGAAAGAAAAGCTAACTACTGTTGACACTCACAGCTCAGCCTGTTGGCTGAAGTACTCCTGCTCGGACTGCAACAGCGGTACAAGATCTGGGCCATGCAAAACCCAGACGTCAGCGCGTCGTGACATCAAGTAAATATAAACAGGGTAACAGGCAATGCGAATATAAACATGAATAAAGCAAGGGTAATAATAATATAAATCAGGGCAGTGCAGGGTAGTGTGCAGTGGGTAAACTAAACTGTTCTATCAGGTTTTCTGTTCTAAAGTCTTTGAAATCAAATTGGTGAATCATCGATGTAACTCAATAGTATCCCGTGCATACCCAGGACCACGGCCCAGATTCTCGGGCTGAAACCGAGACATGCCGCTAGGCACTAACAGGAATATGTACAGATGAATGATGTCAGCAGCATCATCCCAAGGCTGGCCTAGCCTCTAAACTGATCAGAACAGGTAGTGAACTGTTGAGTTACAAGTCAGGTTTCACCTTTGATTTCCCCATACCCCCAGGTTATATGTGTATGTCAAGTCAAGTATTCAGTAATCAAGAACTAATGCCAACACAGGATCAGGTAAGCAGGTTTGTCTGGATAGACAACAGGAACGGTCCATGAGGACTACATGTCAGGTTTGTTGGCATTAGACACAAGATCAGGTAACGGGTCAAGTCATGGTACATCGGTCAAGTCAAGCAGTATACGATACCATGTCGGGTCAATCAATATGTATGTAGCAAGTCAGGTCAAGATGTAAACGATATCATGGGTGTGCTCATACTCAGTTACATAATCAAGTATGGTTATCAACAACATAAATCTAAGCAACGAATTAAACAATAAAGATGCTTCAATTAATTAGCAGCACAGTTATCAGTTGTGTTTCAGAAGTGATTTCAACGTTATAAGAATACAATATGACAGTTATGGCCGTTAAATCATGTTAACAAGTTTAAGAATTTTATGGATGCAATGATATATATATATATATATATATATATATATATATATATATATATATATATATATATATATATATATATATATATATAGGTTCAAAGGATGAAATCGCAGCTAATACAGGTTAAATGGTGTTCGAAAGAAGTAAAACTATAGAGAAAGTGCCATAGGCTACGTCAATAGTGAAAGTGTGATTAAAACATGTAAATGTGGTTATTAGGTTTAATACAGTAATTGCAAACGGTAGGTTTCAAGTTTGGAAGATAAAATGATATAACACGACATTGAACACGAAAATGGGAAATTATAGTACTAAAGTTAAACTGCAGGTTTAGGGTGTTATCAATGTATATGTAAATATTATTTAACATGTAGCAAGGGGTACTTGCCTCGACGGGTCGCGAATCGGGAAAACAGAACGTTAAATGTCGGCGAGGAAAACTCGCGACGTGCGCACGGTTCACGGAATGAACCCAAACGACGAACAGTGGAACTACACAGGTCAGGGTACCTCGCTGGATCGTCGAGACACATCGTCGGCATCACCGGATTCCGGCGAGACACAAAACAGTGAACAATCAAAAATGAAAACAAGAAAAGAAAGAAAAATAAAGAAGAAGGGAAGGAGGATAGAGAAGGGGGTGCTCACGAGGATCTGTGGGAAGGTTGTGGTCGTCGATCACGTCGACGGAGCTCCGGCGGTCAGCCTACGACGACGGCGACAAAATCTACAGATCAAGAAAACATGAACAGAGAAGAAAGAAGAAGAAAGGAGAAGAGGAGAAGAATGTTACACTCACCGAGGAGGGTGCTCGCGAGACCAGGGAACGGATGAAGATCACCGGCGGCGATCACTCGACGTGCTGCAGCGTGCAGGGGTGCGCGTTGCTCGTGCAGGGTCCTCGGGGAGAGGAGGAAGGAGGAAGGAGATGCAGTGGAGTTGACGAGGGCGAGGAGGCCGGTGATGGTGGCGTCGGCGTTGGGGCGAAGGTGAGGGAGAACGAGGCGGCTAGGGCTCGCGACGGTGGGTTCTGCGTTTTGAGAAAAGAAAATAGAGGAGGAGAAATATATATAGAGGAGAGAGAGAGAGAGATAGGGAGAGAGAGAGAGAGATTGCGAGAGGAGAGAGAGAGGAGAGAGATAGAGAGCGGAGAGAGATCGAGAGCGGAGGGAAGATTTAGAGGAGAGATAAAATTGGATTTATTCGCAGAGAGAGAAAGAGAGAAGAGAGAAAGAGATAGAGAGAACGGGAAATGGTGGGGCCCACGGGGGTTAAAGAATGAAGGGGATTGGCTGGGAGAAAAATTTTGTGAAAGATTTAAGGGAACTGAAAAAATATTCTGAGGATTTAAAAGATTATATTCGACGGTATAAAATACTAGAAATTAGGATTTGGCGCAAATGCAAAATATTTCCAAATTGCGTCCGGGTCGGGTCTAAAAATTTGAAATTGAAATAAGAAAATTTTAGGTGGGATCCAAAATTTAAAATGAAGTATTTTACAATAAAAAAGCATACTCCCAAAATGGACACACGTACGTGCGTGTAGCCGTCCAAACTCGCCCGTTTCACTGAACGGGACGAGAACACGAGGCAAGGACGCTACCACAGGGTTAGGGGTGTCAAGCATGCCATGTCAAATATTTTTAATTTTATTTTAGATGCCTTAAATTGTTATATGCAGAAATGAATTGTCGGGTAAAATTTATAACTAACAACAGTCAAGTAGGATCAATGAAATAATACCATGCACCATTCATACGGTAACAGAAACTAGTAGCATTTGACTCGGTTGTTACATTATACCCAACTACAAAAAGAATTTCGTCCTCGAAATTCCAAGAATACAAAGAAGACGACAAATAACTACAAGAAAAGATGAGGAAACTTCTGCCGGATTTCATCTTCTCGTTCCCAAGTGGACATGCGAGCGATTACCCCAAGAAACAAGCACAAGAGGGATCACCTTGTTCTTAAGAACCTTTTCCCTTCGATCCACAATTTCAACCGGTCGCTCCTCGAAAGTCAAGTCTTCTCGTACCGTCAGCTCCGAATGATCCAATACATGCGTTTCATCACGAACATACTTACGGAGTTGAGATACGTGAAACACATCGTGCACATTCGCCAAGGACTGCGGTAACGCCAAACGATACGCTACCTCACCAACACGCTCCAAGATCTCAAAGGTTCCAACAAATCGGGGACTGAGCTTCCCTCGACTTCCAAAGCGAATCACCCCTCTAGTCGGTGATATCTTCAAGAATACCAAATCACCCACGGCGAACTCTAGAGGTCTTCTCGACGTATCCGCCCAACTCTTCTGTCGGTCTTGAGCTGCTTTCATATGATTCCTGATAGTATTAACTTTCTCTACTGTCTGCACAACCAAATCTGGTCCCAACAATCTTCGTTCACCGACATCGTCCCAACAAACAGGTGAACGGCATTTACGACCATACAAAGCTTCAAATGGAACCATCTGGATAGTTGCCTGGAAACTGTTGTTGTAAGAAAACTCCACCAAATGTAGATGATCCTCCCATGAACCCTTGAAGTCCAACATGCACGCTCTCAACATATCTTCAAGAGTTTGGATCGTTCTCTCCGACTGACCATCAGTTTGAGGATGATAAGCTGTGCTAAACTTCAATCGAGTCCCCAAACTTTCCTGTAAACTCCGCCAAAAGTGTGATAAGAACCGAGTGTCCCGATCGGACATGATGCTTACCGGTATTCCATGCAATCTTACAATCTCCTGCATGTACCGCTCCGCCAAACTCTCTGTTGATTGACCAACCCGAAAAGGGATAAAGTGAGCTGCCTTGGTCAATCGATCAACAATCACCCATACAGCATTGTTGCCTTTTGGACTCCGCGGTAAAGCCGTCACGAAATCCATGGTTATATGTTCCCACTTCCACTGAGGAATCGGAAGTGGTTGCAATAAACCAGCAACCCTTTGATGTTCAGCCTTAACTTGCTGACACACCAAGCACTTTGCCACAAAGCGAGCAATCTCCCGTTTCATGCCTTCCCACCAGAAATGCTGTCGAATATCTCGGTACATCTTTGTGCCTCCTGGATGTACAGAATAAGCTGAACTGTGTGCCTCCTTCATAAGTTCTTCACGAGTATCTCCCTTTGGCACACACAAACGGCTACCATACCTCAACGAACCATCTTCGTGGATCAATAAATCTGTTCGTAGTCCGGCTTCAACCTGTTCTCGAAACTTTTGCAGTCTAGGATCCTGCGATTGCGCTGCTTTAATACTCTCGATCAACGTCGAATGTACTTGCAGCTGCATCAACTGTCCCGAAGAATGCGGTAGCACAACCTCCAAGTCAAATCTTCGAAAATCTTCAACAAGCTCCTTCTGCGTAGTCAACACCTGAATTGCTGGTAACCGACTAAGCGCATCCGGCACGACATTAACCTTCCCCGGATGGTACTTAAGATCAAGATCGTAGTCAGCCATCAGCTCCAACCATCTACGTTGCCTCATATTAAGCTCCTTCTACATGAACACATACTTCAAGCTCTTATGATCCGTGAAAACTTCGACCCTTTCGCCCAAAAGGTAATGTCTCCAAATCTTCAACGCGAAAATCACGGCCGCAAGCTCCAAGTTATGAGTTGGGTAATTCTTCTCATGGGTCTTCAACTGTCTTGATGCGTACGCTACAACCTTCCCATGCTACATCAAAACACATCCCAATCCTTTCCCAGATGCGTCGCTGTGAATCACTAATCCTCCGGAATTGTCTGGCACGGTCAGAGTAGGGGCGGTTATCAACTTCTGCTTCAACGTCTCAAAAGCTGACGCACATCTATCCGTCCACACAAAGATATCTCCTTGCGCGTAAGCTTGGTCAACGGCTCCGCCAGACGAGCAAAGTTCTCCACAAATCTCATGTAATATCCGGCGAGTCCAAGAAAGCATCTTATCTCCGCAACATTCTTTGGAATCGGCCAATCACGAACTACTGCAATCTTTTCGGGATCGACGGCAATTCCATCGCCAGACACAACATGCCCCAAAAACTTTACTTCTTCCAGCCAAAACTCGCACTTACTCATCTTCGCATACAACTTCTCCTGTCTCAACGTCTGCAGCGCGATCTTCAAATGTTCTGCATGCTCTTCAAAACTCTTCGAGTATACCAGAATATCGTCAATGAACACCACAATAAACTGGTCTAAGAATGGTGAAAAGATTCGGTTCATCAAGTCCATGAATATTGCCGGTGTATTCGTTACTCCGAAGGGCATCACTAAGTATTCGTAATGTCCATACCGAGTTCGGAACGCCGTCTTGCAAATATCTTCTGCTTTCACTCGGACCTGATGATATCCGGATCGCAAATCCAGTTTCGAGAATACCCTCGCGCCACTAAGCTGCTCGAAAAGTTCGCCAATGCGAGGGATCGGGTACTTGTTCTTAATAGTCACCCGATTTAATTCTCGATAGTCGATGCACATCCTTCTTGTGCCATCTTTCTTCTTTACTAGAAGAACTGGAGCTCCCCAAGGCGAGTTACTGCTTCGAATCCAACCCTTCTCAAGCAATTCAGCAACCTGTTTCTTGACTTCTTCCAACTCCATCGGTGCCATTGGATAATACGCTTTAGAAACTGGCGCTGCACCAGGAATAAGATCAATTGCGAACTCCACGTCTCGCTTCGGCGGTAATCCCGATATATCTTCAAACACGTCCATAAAATCACGAACAACAGCTGGCTCTTCACTTTCATCAACCTCCATTGATGCAAGAATATCATTTGTCGGCCTAGCCCTAAACTCGACTGGCCCGACAGAACTGCTTCCTCCAGTGAAGGTAAACTCGGGATGTCCGGGAATCTGGAAAATTACTTTCTTTGCCCTACAATCAATGTGAGCATGGAAAGTGCCAAGAAAAACCATTCCCAAGACGACTTCATAGCTGCCCGAATCAATCACCAAGAAATCTGCAAAAAGCTCCCGTCCGCACACAACAACTGTACAATCTTTACATTCCCTACTAGCTATAATTTTCCCATTCCCAGTGTGTATGTCCCAGAAACTAGACAGGGTCGTGCAGGTAATCGAGTGTGTAGTTATAAACTTGGATGACATAAAACAATGGGATGCACCAGAATCAAATAACGCTAATGCGGGAAAACCATGAACGAGTAGAATACCTGAAACAACTTCTCCTGACGCCTTAGCTTCTTCAGCTGTCAAGGTAAAAGCTCGAGCCTGATTAGGTCCTTGAGTCAACTGTTTCTGTCCCTGGAACGGTCTCTGCGGAGGTTTCTGAATATCATCCCTCGTACGAAGCTTCGACGGACAAGCACTAACAGCGTGATCTGCCGCTCCACAAACCAAACAGAGTCCCAGCCTCCTTCGACAATCCTTTTGCACGTGGCCAGGTAAATTGCAGTAGTTACAAGTCATGCTCTTTCTTCGATCGATGACAACAGGCTTCTTCATGGGTGCTACGCCTCGACGGTCCACTGGAATACCTCTGCGACCATGAGCTCGGTTTGGTACAAATGCTGGCTTCCTTACCGCAACTGTTGTCTGCTGCAAACTCCCCTTCATCCCAGATAGACTCTGCTGCTCTCGGGCTGCCGCCAGTACTTGTGAGAAAGTGGTCAAACCCAGGGAGACAATCTGCCTCTGGATGTCCACATCCAAGCTGCGCATGAACCTCCATGCCCTGTCTGCATCGTTGGCAACTAAAGGTCTAGCGAATCTACCGAGTCTTGTCCATTCTGCTGCATGCACATCTACGGTTGCTCCGTTCTGCTTTAGCCCGATGAACTTCTCTTCCATTTCCTCCCGTGCGGTCCGCGGGAAGAACTTCTCTAGGAAACTCTTTGAAAAATCCGCCCACTTGATCGGCTTGGGCAAGCGGTTCTCCTCCACAAGCCACCATTCTCGGGCGTAGTCCACTAACTGAATGCGTACCACATCAACTCTTTTCTCATCTGGAATCTGTGCCGCAATAAGCAAATTCTCTGTGTCAACCAGCCACTGCTCCACTGGCAACGGCTCCTCCAAACCAGTAAATGCAGACGGACCCAAACGCCTGAAATCTGCTACGGTCCCTACTCGGTCAACTGGTTTAGCTCCAACATTGTTCACAGACTGCTGAACGATCAGCAAACCTTCCTGAAACGATTCCGCTTGCTGCTGGATCAGCTCGGTCTGTCTCTTTTGATTCTCCAGCATTCCCCTTATCACTCCAAGCATGGCGGCTTCGTCCACACGCCTTTGGTACGTCTTCAAATTCTTATCTGCCATATTCCTGAAATCAAAACACCCAACATTAGCATGATAATAAATTCAAAATATAGATCAAGGCTAGAACTCCAAGTTACTTAAATAGAGTGCCGCATTGTAACTATGCCGCGGTATCATAGCCATAATTACATAACTCCACCCAAGTCGCCTAAGTCCTAGAGATGACAAGGAATCAGGTTTTCGAGTCGATATGCAAAGGAAGTTTGCACCTCGTAAAAGATATAATCAGGAAGAATGTGATTCAAGAATGGTAAACGGCAAGGTGGCAGGACATGTTTCCTAAACACGAGTATTCTGATTCGTGTATTGGGTACAATACCCAACTACAAAAAGAATCAACCCGACTAACCTATGGCTCTGATACCAAAAGAACCATGTCACGCCCCGCTTCCCAGAGTACGCTAAAATGGGCACGTGACATAGCCAACCATGCTACCTGTGGGTAAGAAGTATCCATCCACAGTCACATTACGGCTGTAGAGATATCAAGAACAAAATAAAACTATCTAAAACATGTCCATAATCCAAGATAACATGAGTCAAGAATAATAAAATGCGGAAGCGAAAGATCCAATACAAAAATAACTGGAATATATGTCCCATAATGCGGGCTCACATCAGGAATAAAATGCAGGAAAGAAAAGCTAACTACTGTTGACACTCACAGCTCAGCCTGTTGGCTGAAGTACTCATGCTCGGACTGCAACAGCGGTACAGGATCTGGGCCATGCAAAACCCAGACGTCAGCGCGTCGTGACATCAAGTAAATAAAATATAAACAGGGTAACAGGCAATGCGAATATAAACATGAATAAAGCAAGGGTAATAATAATATAAATCAGGGCAGTGCAGGGTAGTGTGCAGTGGGTAAACTAAACTGTTCTATCAGGTTTTCTGTTCTAAAGTCTTTGAAATCAAATTGGTGAATCATCGATGTAACTCAATAGTATCCCATGCATACCCGGGACCACGGCCCAGATTCTCGGGCTGAAACCGAGACATGCCGCTAGGCACTAAACAGGAATATATACAGATGAATGATGTCAGCAGCATCATCCCAAGGCTGGCCTAGCCTCTAAACTGATCAGAACAGGTAGTGAACTGTTGAGTTACAAGTCAGGTTTCACCTTTGATTTCCCCATACCCCCAGGTTATATGTGTATGTCAAGTCAAGTATTCAGTAATCAAGAACTAATGCCAACACAGGATCAGGTAAGCAGGTTTGTCTGGATAGACAACAGGAACGGTCCATGAGGACTACATGTCAGGTTTGTTGGCATTAGACACAAGATCAGGTAACGGGTCAAGTCATGGTACATCAGGTCAAGTCAAGCAGTATACGGTACCATGTCGGGTCAATCAATATGTATGTAGCAAGTCAGGTCAAGATGTAAACGATATCATGGGTGTGCTCATACTCAGTTACATAATCAAGCATGGTTATCAACAACATAAATCTAAGCAACGAATTAAACAATAAAGAAGCTTCAATTAATTAGCAGCACAGTTATCAGTTGTGTTTCAGAGGTGATTTCAACGTTATAAGAATACAATATGACAGTTATGGCCGTTAAATCATGTTAACAAGTTTAAGAATTTTATGGATGCAGTGATATATATATATATATATATATATATATATATATATATATATATATATATAGGTTCAAAGGATGAAATCACAGCTAATACAGGTTAAATGTACACGAGTGTTCGAAAGAAGTAAAACTATAGAGAAAGTGTCATAGGCTACGTCAATAGTGAAAGTGTGATTAAAACATGTAAATGTGGTTATTAGGTTTAATACAGTAATTGCAAACGGTAGGTTTCAAGTTTGGAAGATAAAATGATATAACACGACATTGAACACGAAAATGGGAAATTATAGTACTAAACTTAAACTGCAGGTTTAGGGTGTTATCAATGTATATGTAAATATTATTTAGCATGTAGCAAGGGGTACTTGCCTCGACGGGTCGCGAATCGGGAAAACGGAACGTTAAACGTCGGCGGGGAAAACTCACGACGTGCGCACGGTTCACGGAATGAACCCAAACGACGAACAGTGGAACTACACAGGTCAGGATACCTCGCTGGATCGTCGAGACACGTCGTCGGCATCACCGGATTCCGGCGAGACATAAAACAGTGAAAAATCAAAAATGAAAACAAGAAAAGAAAGAAAAATAAAGAAGAAGGGAAGGAGGATAGAGAAGGGGGTGCTCACGAGGATCTGTGGGAAGGTTATGGTCGTCGATCACGTCGACGGAGCTCCGGCGGTCAGCCTACGACGACGGCGACAAAATCTACAGATCAAGAAAACATGAACAGAGAAGAAAGAAGAAGAAAAGAGAAGAGGAGAAGAATGTTACGCTCACCGAGGAGGGTGCTCGCGAGACCAGGGAACGGATGAAGATCGCTGGCGGCGATCACTCGACGTGCTGCAGCGTGCAGGGGTGCGCGGTTCTCGTGCAGGGTCCTCGGGGAGAGGAGGAAGGAGATGCAGTGGAGCTGACGAGGGAGAAGAGGCGAGGAGGCCGGTGATGGTGGCGTCGGCGTTGGGGCGAAGGTGAGGGAGAAGAGGCGGCTAGGGCTCACGACGGTGGGTTCTGCGTTTTGAGAAAAGAAAATATGAGGAGGAGAAATATATATAGAGGGGAGAGAGAGATAGGGAGGGAGAGAGAGAGATTGCGAGAGGAGAGAGATAGGAGAGAGTTAGAGAGGGGAGAGAGATCGAGAGGAGAAAGAAGATTTAGAGGAGAGATAAAATTGGATTTATTCGCAGAGAGAGAAAGAGAGAAGAGAGAAAGAGAGAGAGAGAACGGGAAATGGTGGGGCCCACGGGGGTTAAAGAATGAAGGGGATTGGCCGGGAGAAAAATTTTGCGAAAGATTTAAGGGAACTGAAAAAATATTCTGGGGATTTAAAAGATTATATTCGATGGTATAAAATACTAGAAATTAGGATTTGGCGCAAATGCAAAATATTTTCAAATTACGCCCGGGTCGGGTCCAAAAATTTAAAATTGAAATAAGAAAATTTTAGGCAGGATCCAAAATTTAAAATGAAGTATTTTACAATCAAAAAGCATACCCCCAAAACGGACACACGTACGTACGCGTAGCCGTCAAAACTCGTCCGTTTCACTGAACGGGACGAGAACACGAGGCAAGGACGCTACCACAGGGTTAGGGGTGTCAAGCATGCCATGTCAAATATTTTTAATTTTATTTTAGATGCCTTAAATTGTTATATGCAGAAATGAATTGTCGGGTAAAATTTATAACTAACAACAGTCAAGTAGGATCAATGAAATAATACCATGCACCATTCATACGGTAACAGAAACTAGTAGTATTGGGCTCGGTTGTTACAGATATAGCCCCTGTGATCGAATCCCCCCAATCACATTATCTTTTTATTTAATTTCTTTTTAATTTTTTAGAAGCCCAAGAGTTTGCACGTACACTACACGTAATATGTTAAGTTACAGAATAAATAAACATGTGCACGAGGGTATATGAAGTATATGGGACATGTGACACCAATCCTAGCCCCTACCCTCGGAAATCGACCGGCGACACAAGCAAAAGGACCGGCACCACCGGGCTAATCCGTAGGGGCTGCTCTGATCTTTACACTTGAGCATCTCTTGGCCTACCCTACTACCCCCAGGTTGTTTGTTTACTCTGAATTGATCCAGAGAACAATAAAATGCCATTTAAACTAATTTTTAATGCAAATTTTAATGCATTCTTTAACACTCTAAACCCTAATTTTCCCTATAAATACCACACCCCATTTCACCCATCCTCACTCAGAAATACCCTGCCAAAACTCTCAAAAATTATCAAGTCCTTTTAGTGTGCAAGTGGAGTTAGCAAAGGGCGAAGTTCCGGCGACGTTTCAAAGAGATTCCGGCGACGAAACGATACCCCGACGCCTTCCCTAGCTTCCTCTCCCTCTTCTCTTGTTCCCTAGCCGGTAAGTCCCATCTTCCCCTCTCTTCTTCTACTTTAAAAACTTTCATTTCTAAAACCCGACGGAAGCGGAGTTAATCCGACTTCCGATTCGGTTTTTTCTTAAAACTTTATTTTTCATAAACAAGAAAATACCATACTATTATATATTGTTTAAAAAATATTTAAAAACACCTTAAAATAAGTTTTATCTCAAAAGAATCTTTATTGCAATTTTTATAGTATTTTTACGGTGAAATACCACATACTTCAGTTTCGCCACAAATCAACATAAAACTTGTATTACCTTTAGATAACTCACGAAATAGTGACCTAACTCATCACAATATATATTTTTGACATGGCACGATTTACTTTTGGGCAATGTTTTTGGGAATAACACGAGTTACAATAAAATACCCTAAACTATTACAAAACCATTTCTTTAAAAAGTGTATTAAACAATTTCTTGCAATTGCGCCTCTACAACCCACTTTTGGGGACCCCCGTTCGGGATGGTGTGGGTTATCGCACATTCTCGAGCCTATTAGAGCGAGATGCAGACTTCCGAAAGGAGCATTCGATCTCGATGGAATTTTAATGCATTTTTCTTTTAGAAAATGAGATTTCTACAAAAATAAATAAAATTATTTTATTAAATATATATATATAACTATTATCAAAATATCTATTTTAATTATATTACATAAATATTCCAAGTTTTTCTAAATCAAAGAAATCACCATTACATGAAAATACCATTCAAATACAAAACAATTCCAATATTTCAATAAAATACCATGTACTATGAAAACTAGGTTTTACTCATTAGAAATTTCACATTTATAAAATATACATCTATGAAAATCCTAAAGACGATAATTAAATGCTTGAGGTGTATTTTGAAAACATATCAAAATTATTTTTTACATAAACCCCCCTCAAATTATGCTAAATTACAATAAGGACCTTAGTAAATATAAGTTTAAGCGGGACCAATTCTATTGAGGCTCAAGGAGCCGGAGAATATTGGCGCTTGCCTATCTAAGGTAGACAATCTAACAAACGGTGTTATCACTACGGTAATTGTCTTAGAAAAAGACACAAATCCTGCCGTCCATGTGCAGCAGTTACCGACAACATCAAAACTAATTCAGGATTTCAAGTTCTTTTCAAAGTATCTGACTCAGACCGAGTCTCAATCTAATTAATCCGACTTGAATATGATTCAAGTATAAACTACAATACAACATGAATCCATGAATCCGTCTATTCAATCTATATCAATCTATTGACCGAACCGAACCATAGATATACTCCATCTACATGACTCTCTATTTATATCCATTCTATTTACCGATATCATGGTTTCAGCAAGTCATCCATCTATATAACAAAACAATACAATCAATACCAAAGACATTGCGGGGTTTATAAGGGGTAGATTGGTACAGAATGTGTTAGAAGTGGCACGAGACTGTAACCTTAATACAACTAACATGAATATCCATTGTCGTTGTACCGTGGCTGAATAGTTCCTTGTGCTCAGTATACCTTAATTTTCGGAATAGTGGGACTCCTCTCGTATACACTGGCTTATTTTGTACCAAGCTACAAATAACTGCGTTAACAATATAATAAAACATTACTATTCTTACCCTCTTCTGTCTATACTATCTCTACTCATCTTTGGGATTTACCGAGCGATTGTTCGCTGACGATATTCCTTTCTTCTTTCTTTGGAATGTTGTCAGGTGATTCGGACGCATTAGAGACCGAGCCCAGCACCGAGGATTTGGAGTAGTTTGCTTTTGACTTGGAGCTCTAGACACTTGTACATATTTATTTCATTTCAGTTATGCCATTGTTTATGCATCGCTTTCTACTAATGTATTTACATTTCAGTTGTACCTGTAAAAGAATGTTTAATAAATAAAGTTGTTGTTCATTTACATTTCCGTCTCTTGTGTTTTTTACTTTATATTGCTTAGTTACACTTAGCGTGTTTATTTATGAGTAAATATGTAGCGGGCATCGCTGCGTCTCCTCCCCGTACACTGGGAAGCGGGGCGTGATAGGTTTTGTTGGCGGCCCATGCAGGTCTGCTCTGTATAGACATGCAGGTCAGTTCTTCATGGACATACGGGTCAATTTTGCATGAAGTCCTAAGCAATATAACACAAGAATCAGTAACTAAAAAACATTCTTTACATATTCCTTGAATCTTTCAATTTCATATACTTTGAATCTGTCCTAACCTAAAATTTTCTTTCAAGGTTATGGATTCCCCAAACAACACCAGTACCAACTTCAACAATAGTCCACCGCCTCTACCACTTACATCTACCGTCGCTACTCCGATCAATGAGCAGACGGAACTGCTTGAGGCGATTCGCAGCCTCCTGAAGGGACAGCAGTAGCAGACTGCTATCTTAATGAACCGCCCAGAGGCGGAAGCACCTAGGGTAAAGCAATTCCAGGCTTTACACCCCAAGCAATTCTCAGGAAAAGAGAGCCCTCTAGAAACTGAGGAGTGGGCTCAAAGCATTGAAGATGATCTGGCAGCGGCACAAGTGCCAGAAATCGCTTGGGTTCGAGTTACGAAGCTGTAGCTCACTGACAACGCCCGAGTGTCACGCCCCGCTTCCCAGAGTGCGTTAAGATCGGCACGTGACAGAGCCAACCATGCTACCTGTGGGTAGGAAACATCCCTCCATGGTCACATTACGGCTGTTTATAAGATATCAAGAATAATAAAAAATATAATCTATCTAGTACATGTCCATATGCCAGAATAAACGAGTCAAGAAATAGAAATGTGCGAAAGCAATAAATCCAATAAACAATAACATCTGGAAAAATACGTCCCAAATACGGGCTCACATCAGGAAATAAAAGTACGGAAATAAAATTAAACTAACTAGATATTAACAGGATCCTCACTGCTCGGTCTGTCGGCTGAAATACTCCTGATCGGCCTGCGAAAGAGGTAAAGGATCTGGGCCATGCAAAACCCAGACGCCATTGCGTCATAATATCAAACAATAATAAATGAACAGGATACACGAGATATGCAGGCATGAGTATAAACGATAACACGAATATAACCAGTAACATGGATATGGAACAGTGAAGTGTATACGTGCAGGTGAAGTGCAGTGAGTAATCTAAACTATACTACTGGGTTATCTATTCTAAAATCTTCGAAATCAATTAATGTAATCCTCATCATAACCCATCAGACTATGCCCCGTTCATTCCCCACGGGACCACGGTAACATGATTATTCAGTATATGCCCCATTCATTCCCTACGGGACCACGGTAACATGATTTTTCCGTAACGCCTGGAAATACGGCTTACAATATAATAGCCCTTTGAGTTACGTTCGGTTACATTCTTGATTTCCCCTTACCTCCAAGGTTATGTGTTCAAGTCAGCTATTGATAAATCTGGAGCTAATGCCAACACAGGATCAAGCAGGTACAGGTTTGTCTATGCAGAAAACATGATACGTCCGTCAGGACAACATATCAAGATTGTCGGCATTAGAAATAGGATCAGGTAACACGTCAAGTAGTGGTGTATCAAGTCATGACAGGTAGTGCACAGGTATTAAATGGATGCTCATAATAAAACTATAGCAAGTACGGATGCACGATAAAAGTACGGATGCACAGTAAAACACGGATGCACAAATATCTATCAGGGATTTCATCTGCAACTCCATGACTACGTAAGATGCACATTATCAAGCATGGGGTGTTAATACAACAGTAACATGAAATAATATGATATGGCATGCAGCTAGATATATAATTAATGATATGGATGCGTACGGGTATCGAAAAACTGTAAAACAGTAATATGGATGTACAATGCAGTCAACATATGATATTTTTATTCATACGGATGCAAAATATCATAGCATGTAGCAAGCTGAACGGATCTCACGACGGGTGTGTACGCTGCGTCCGACGTCGGGTAAACGTCGCAATGTACACACGCGTACAAGGGACAGGACCAGGCAAAGCAAGAAGGTGACCACGCTGGTTGGGAACGTCCACTGGGTCGTTCGGATCGTCGGCGGCGGCACGGCTCCGGCGATGACCGGAAAATGTGAAATCAAGAAAGAGAAAGAGAAAGAGAAAAAGAAGAAGAAAGGAGAAGAAGAAGGAGAAGAGGGTTCTCAGGTAAGGCTCTGGGACAGAGACGAGACGAGGCGAGAGGTAACTCCGACGATGGGCCGACGACGGCGACGTCCACGGCAAGGGCAGTAAGGGTTTCGGGTTCTTGAAGTCGGGTGTGCAGGGTTCTTGCGCAGGGGAAAGAGAATAAGGAAATGAGGGTGGTGAGGTGATGTTGAGGGTGGCGAGACGAGGATGGTGGCGGCGACGAGTCACCGGCGAGGGTGAAGTCGAGGTCGGGGTTGTAGTGGTTTGTGGGTTCAGGTTTGCTGCTGGGGCGTCCGAGATGGAGGAGGAGAAAGTGGAGGTGGTGAAGGTGAGGTCGGGACGGTCGTGGGGCGATGAGGGCGTGGTCGGGCGTGGGTGAGAATTTGGGTTCACAAGAGGCGGCGGAAAAAAGAAGAAGATGAAAGGTGAGATAACGTGGGTGTATGAGAGGAGACGTGGAGGGCTTAAATAGGAGTACGTTTATATATAAAAAAATTTAATATATGAAATAATGTATATCTTATTCAGAGGAGAGAGAGAGTGAGATTAGACAGCATTTTAGTTAGGATTAGGATATAGGATTTAAAATATATTTTTAGTTTTTTTTAAAAATTAAAATCTTATTTTATATAACAGTTAATATATATAGAATATAATATTAGTTAAATTTGAACTTTTGGCTAATACAAAAAAATAGTCCAAAACACGTCCGAGTCGGGTCTAAAATTATAGTTTAAAAATACAGATAATATACGTATGAACCAAAAACAAAATAGGATATTCGGGTTATGAAAATGCATACCCCCAAGAACGGATACACGTAGCGTGCACGTAGCTATCCAAACTCGTCTGATTCACTGAACGGGACGAGAACACGATGTACGGATACCACCACAGGGTTAGGGGTATCATGCAGGCCATGCTAGATATTTTTAACATATATTATTTAATTATATTTGTATTATTAAAAAAATGCAGATATCAGATATAATGCAGATATACAGGATATATAACATGAAAGTGCACGGATCCTCATAACTAGCAGGGATAGATTATAAATAGGGATCGAGACGGGTTTCCAGTAAGCAGGTCGGGTCGGATGCGAACACGGATACAATTACACTATTCGCACCCAAAACACAATAAATCAAGAAATAGCTATAAATAAAGAAATACCAAAAAAAAGAACTGGTATAAATGAACTAGGGTGTTACATTATACCCAACTACAAAATAATTTCGTCCTCGAAATTCCAGGAACAAGAAAAGATAAACAATCATGAATCTTCAAGAAGAGATCTGGAAACTTCTGTCGAATCTCGTCTTCTCGTTCCCAAGTTGATTCGCCGTGCGAGCGATTTTCCCAAGAAACAAGTACGAGAGGGATTTGTTCTTAAGGACCCTTTCTCTTCGATCAACAATCGTCATCGGTCGTTCTTTATAGGTCAAATCCTCCCTTACTGTCAGCTCCGCATGATCAAGCACGTGTGTTTCATCTCGAACATACTTACGGAGTTGAGATATATGAAACACGTCATGAACACTCGCCAAAGATGGTGGTAAAGCCAATCGATAAGCCACTTCTCCAACACGCTCAATAATCTCGAAAGGCCCCACGAATCGAGGACTAAGCTTGTCCGACTCCCAAAACGAATCACTCCTCTAGTCGGTGATATCTTCAGGAATACCAGATCACCAACAGCGAACTCTAGAGGTCTTCTCAATGTATCGGCCTAACTCTTTTGTCGATCCTGTGCTGCCTTCATGTGATTTCGGATAGTACTAACCTTCTCTACTGTTTGCACGATCAAATCAGGTCCCAACAAACGGGTGAGCGACACTTGAGACCATACAATGCTTCGAATGGAGCCATTTGAATAGTCGCCTGAAAGTTTTTATTGTAAGAAAACTCCACCAAGTGTAGATGATCCTCCCACGAACCCTTGAAGTCTAACATGCAAGCTCTCAACATGTCTTCAAGAGTTTGGATCGTTCTCTCCGACTGGCCATCTGTCTGGGGATGATAAGCAGTGCTAAACATCAATCGCGTTCCCAAACTTTCTTGTAAACTCCTCCAGAAGTGTGATAAGAATCGGGTATCACGATCGGAAAGATGCTCATAGGTACTCTATGCAATCTCACAATCTCCTGCATGTACCGTTCTGCTAACGCTTCCGTCGACTGACCCACTCGAAACGGAATGAAATGAGCTGTCTTGGTCAATCGATCAATAATCACCCAAACTGCATTGTTGCCCTTTGGATTCCGCGGTAAAGCTGTCATGAAATCCATGGTTATATATTCCCACTTCTACTGAGGAATTGGAAGTGGTTGCAATAAACCAGCTACACTTTGATGTTCAATCTTAACTTGCCGACACACCAAGCACTTCGCTACAAAGCGGGCAATCTCCTTTTTCATGCCTTCCCACCAGAAATGCTGTCGTAGATCACGGTACATCTTCGTGCCTCCTGGATGTACGGAATATGCAGAACTGTGCGCCTTTTTCATAACTTCTTCGTGAATATCTCCTTTCGGCACACACAAACGACTAGCATATCGCAACGAACCATCTTTATGAATCAACAAGTCCGTTCGAAGTCCTGTTTCTACCTTTTCTCGAAATTTCTGCAATCTTGGACCGTGTGACTGTGCTGCTTTAATATTATCGATCAACGACGACTGTACTTGCAGCTGCATCAACTGTTCTGAAGAATGCGGTAACACGATCTCCAACTCGAATCTCCGAAAATCCTCGATAAGCTCCTTCTGTGCAGTCAACATTCGAATTGCTGGTAACCGACTAAGCGCATCCGGCACTACATTAACTTTCCCCAGATGGTACTTGAGATCAAGATCATAGTCAGCCATCAGCTCCAACCATCTACGCTGCCTCATGTTAAGCTCTTTCTGCGTGAACACGTAGTTTAGGCTTTTGTGATCGGTGAACACTTCGACCCTTTCGCCCAATAAGTAGTGTCTCCAAATCTTCAAAGCGAAAATCAATGATGCAAGCTCCAAATTATGAGTTAGGTAATTCTTCTCATGGGTCTTCAATTATCTGGATGCGTAGGCTATAACCTTCCCATGCTGCATACGAACACATCCCAAACCTTTCTCAGATGCGTCGCTATGAATAACCAATCATCCAGAACCGTTTGTCACGGTCAGAATATGAGCGATTATCAACCTTTGCTTCAACGCTTTAAAAGCTGACGCACAACTATCCGTCCATACAAACGGTACCTCCTTTCACGTAAACTTGGTCAAAGGCTCAGCCAATCGAGCAAAAATTCTTCACGGATCTTCTGTAATATCCTGCAAGTCCTAGAAAACTTCTGATCTCCGCTACATTCCTCGGAATTGGCCAATCATGAACTGCTGCAATCTTTTCAGGGTCAACGGCGATTCTATCTCCGGATATGACATGCCCCAAAAACTTCACTTCTTCAAGCCAAAACACGCACTTGCTCATCTTTGCATACAATCTTTCTTGCCTCAACATTTGCAGTGCGATCTTCAAGTGTTCTGCATGCTCTTCTAGGCTCCTCGAGTAGACCAGAATATCATCAATAAACACCACTATAAACTGGTCCAAGAATGGTGAAAAGATTCGGGTTAAGTCTAGGAGAAATAGTTTGACTTTTCAACCCACTTTGTGTCAACCAAGTCAACCTTCACCACCTACATATGTTGACACCACTTCTTTAAGTCCTTCTGTCACTCCTAAGCCGATGTCCATTGCTGAGCATATTGCTCAATCTCGTAGCCGATCTTTCACCCCTCTCCACACATCTAGTTCTAGGGATCAACAAGACTATTCACCTTTTTATCCACATGTTGACCCTACCCCAGTCCAATCACCCACTTCCTACCAGTCCTACCCGACCTTTCCACCTTCACTAGACACTGCTTCTACACAGCCATTAGGGAGTTTCACATATCCAACCAATTTTGAATCTTTTACTGAAACCCCCTTACCACCTAAGTCTAGTTTGGAAGAGGCGTTGGAGGCGTATATCGCAGCAACAGATAAAATGGTTAGGAATGTGGAAGCGTCCGTGGCCACCCTTATGCAACCTAGTGAACCGGCAGCTAGTTTCCAACTAGCTCCAAATTTTCCAATGTATGAGGAGGTGGTTGGACTGAGTGAGAATGAGAGAGGATTTTCAAATCAAACCCACCCTTACCCAATTGAAGCCCACAACTCCTGTTTTCCATCGATTGCCCTAAATAGTTCACCGGTTGAAAATAAAAATGAGTTGTGTGATTTTGTAGTGTTTGATTTGCCAGATTGTGAGGAACCCCTTTCGAGTGAAACCACACCTACTCCTTTCGACCTTTACACTTCCACTCTAGAACCTACATTGATAAACATCCATGCTTTTGAGGAGGTGTCTAAAGAAATTGACTTTCACTTGATTGAGGATATAGACGCCGGGAATATTTCGGATGATGAACCTGTCGATTTAATTGAAATTTTATGTTCAAATCATCATCCCGAGTTATTAAATGTTTCTCCCGAATCTCATATGCGTCTTGATTTTGATGATATTGGCATGGATAACCAAATTTTTAAGGAAAATATTGAGGAGAATTACGAGGATAGTACTGAGGGTAATATTGAGGTTGAACCATTTTCGTTTGATGTGTCGAATTTTCCAATACACCCTCCTGAATCCTTAACTGATACCCTTCCTCACTCACTTCCTTCCGTCCTTCCTATCGTTTCGACTGTGCAAGAGACCGTTACGCTTTCATCTCCAATACCTAGTTCGACGTACCCATGTTTGCTCACGACTCTTGAGGGATTTAATCTCATTTTTTCGCGGGTTGATAAATTAGCACAATCGTTTTTTACACATCGGTCATTACAAATTGTGCTAATCTATACGCTCCATCCACACCCTCAAATTCGTATTCCCACTTTCTTTGGTTCTTCTAATCTTCCTTTAATGATATCGAGTGTTGATGAATCACAATCCGACATTTTGAGTTTGATAATTTTCAATTGGACCTTCGAGGAAAGTTTCGAAGATATTTTCGCCGACGAACTCGCATTCTTAAATGATATGGATTTTGTGATTAATCAACCTCCACTCGAAGAAGTAGAACCCCTACCATTTCTTCTTCCCCTCCGCCATTCTCCTCCACCCAGACCATATTATCCCTTTCTCTCCACACGGTCTCGTGTGCTTCTCATTTCTTTTCTTTCCACTCCATTCTTTCACCAACTCTACCATTACCACGATAGAATTTTTGAATGGTTGGTGCTAACCTTTGGATTGTGCAAGGCCAAGCTTAAGTTTGGGGGACCTCTGTATATATGTATATATCTTTTGTTTTCTTTTTCTATAAAAAAAAAATTAAAAAAAAAATTTCAAAACAATTAAAATAAAAAAATAATAAACAGGGGAGTGCCGGTATTCTGACCCTCTTGGTTCAGCATGACAGTGAGGACACTGTCAAGTTCAAGTTTGGGGGTATGCTCGGTACGTCTTCTTCCTTCGCATTCATTTGTACATATTTTTGCATTTGCATATTTATTTGAAAAACCCATAAAAATTGAAAAATTTCAAAAATTATAAAAATTACTGTATTCAATTTTGGCTTATTTGACTTGAGTTTGATAAATAGGTTAACTGGTTAGGAACAACTAGATCTTAGACTTAGTAAATTAAAAACCCTAAAAATAACCTTCCTTAAAGTTTAACAGCAGAAAGTATATGCCTTGTAGTTTATTTAGAAATAGGCAAATTTTGGGTTCACTTCTTGGGCTAAGTCGAAACAAGGGAAGAGTATTGATGTTCTTATTAGAGTATAAGTTTGAAAAATAGTTCCTAGCTTAAGTCTAGATTCTGAAAATGTATACCCTACAATTTGCATAATCACGCACCTTGAAACTTGGAATAGTAGAAGAGACCTTGAAATGCTCTTGTCTAAAGTCCTTAGTATGAAAAAGAAAAAAAAGGTGGATAAAGAAAAAAAAAATGGACACTGGTTTTTGTGATTACTTAAGGCTGTAAAAATAGAAAAATATTTAGCGAGGGTGCTTCATCACCTAGTGCCTTAGACCAACTGGTTTGGGAGCCACTGCTAAAAGCCTTGGGTGTTGCAAAAATTAGGAAGTACGCTTTAACCCGCTAACGCATCTTGTAATCGGTTGTTGGTACCTCAAGAAGTATTAACAGTCGCATGAAGGATGTGAAAGCGAAAATTCACAAGTGCTTTGGACAATGGACGGGAGTACGATTGCTTGATTTGAATTTCCAAGTGTAGGGGTGATATTTACACACACGTGGGGATATGTGATTGGAGTTTAGATAAGAGAAAGGAATGAATAATAGAACTTGTGTCTTTAATAGAGTTGATAGAAATTCCTAAGTGGAGATGGAACTCTAGAAGGAAAACTTAAGAGATGCCGAAAGCTATGTAAGTCTGCATAACATATATAATCTTAAGTTAAATAATGAGGAAGTGTGAAGAATATGGGTGGATAATTTGCGAGTCAAAAGATAATAGAATTCCTTGTTAGAAAACCTAATTGGAGAACAAAAGTCAATGGGCTGAATTGATAGGATTTTGTGGGTGTAATCCGCTGAAAACCCTCAGGAGACAACACTCCTCCTACTAGGGACACCTAGAGGTTTAACGGCTTGTTGCACGAGCTCAGTGCAATCGCGTTCCCCTGCGAAAGTGTGGCTAGGTTAGACTTTTAAATAATAAGTTTGCTCGAGGGCGAGCAAAAGATAAGTTTGGGGGTATTTGTTCATAACATAATATTGCATTTTGTATTCCCCATTCTTATGCATTTTACAATAAAAACAGGTGCTTTTGACCCATGTCTGCTACATGTTACAGGTTACAGGTTCTTGGAACGAAAACAGTGAAAAAGACAAAAGACGACACAAAAGAAGGACTTTTGACCAACAAATAGGAGGATCTTGGTCAAGCCTGAAAACGAAGAACGGTTCACCATCAACAAGGCAACTCAAGATCCAAATTTGCAAGAAAGACGGTTAAAAGATCCATTGCAAAGTGTTCGCTGAAGATCTGGTATCACTGTAGAAGCCCAAATGATAATATGAATAAAGAATCTGGAAGCCCAAAGAAATATACAGCAGCCCAAGAAAATTTATCAATTAAACCCACTAAAGGGCCGCGGATCAGCGGCCCAAAGCCCACCAAGGCCGCGGATCCGCGGCCCTTCTGAAGCATCATGGAAAGAAATTTATTGCAGATTGTTCAGAGGAAGCTATGGAAAGATTTCTTGGGGCTATATTTGTAATTTTAGACATGCGGAGCAATTGTAAACGTAGGGTTTCTATGTCCTATAAATAGAACCCTAAAGCCTTGTATTTTTCTCATGCCTCCATATGCCTCATTTTAATAATAAATTTTAAAATTCTTTTGGAGAGCATCGGTGTTTCTTTTCAATTCATGAATTCAGATCTGACAACCCTGCGTTGATGATTGGAGAGATGCATCTGTAAGTAGATTTAATTCCTTGCTCTAGTTTAGATTTCAATTCCTGCCCTAGGTAATTTTCATTCTCTGCCCTAGATAAATGTTCTTCAATTCCCTAATGAGTGAGTAGTCTCCTCGCTTGTTAGGGTTAGATCTGGGGAAGGTTTGAGAGACGAAGATCTCTCATCCCCTTTCTTGCCCATCATATATTTTTATAGGACTCCATGCATACCTTCTTATTCCGCTCCCTACGACACCCTATCCCTCGAGGTAGCGGTGATATCGTAGTATAAAGGCCCGGATTTTAAGGTTTTCCATGGAGGTTAGGGTAAAGATTAAGAAAGGAAGGATAAGGATCTAGAGGAAGAACAATCTTCCCAATCATCCTAATCCCTTTTATTAATATTTACCATAACACCTAATTAGATCTTCATATGGGTATAGAAAGCGGTGAGATTTATAGACTTTCCAAATTTAACCTAGACCTAACCCTAGCAAGATTTAGATCTAGATTAATTCAATTTTTAGATTTAATAATAAATCCGAACACCCTTCGGAATTAACTCGTTAGCGCGATTAGAAAATTCACAACATCCCTGTGGACCGACCCGTACTCACCGGCTAGCTGCAAAGCAACGCCGTTCTTGATTGCGGTTACAAATATTTTTGATCTATCTTTTAGAAAGCGCAAGCATGCTAAAAGCAACCAATCAACTTCTTCCAACTCCACCGGTGCCATCGGATAGTACGCCTTTGAGATTGGCGCTGCACCAGGAACAAGATCGATCGCGAACTCCATATCTCGTTTTGGTGGTAAACCCGAGATGTCCTCGAACAAATCCATGAACTCTCGAACTACAGCTGGCGCTTCCTCCTTATCAACTTCCATCGACGAAAGAACGACGCTTGTCGGTCTAGCCCTAAACTCGACTGGCCCGACAAAACCGCTGCCTCCAGCAAGAACATACTCCGGATGTCCGGAAATCTGGAAAATCACTTTCTCTGTCCTACAATCAATGTGAGTGTGGAAAGTGCCGAGAAAATCCATTCCCAAGACAACATCATAACTGCCGGTATCGATCACCAAGAAATCAACAAATAACTCATGTCCGCAGATAACAACCGAATAATCCTTGCTCTCACTACTATATATGATCTTCCCGTTCCCAGTGTGTATGTCGCAACAACAAGACAGGGTCATGCAAGAAATCGAATGTGCAGCAATAAACTTAGACGACATAAAACAATGGGATGCACCTGAATCGAATAGTGCTAATGCGGGGAAATCATGAACAAGTAGGATACCAAAAATGACTTTATCTGAAGCCAAGACACTGAAGAAAATAAGCATGGTAAACAGGATTCAAGCTTGCGATAAAACATGAACTGGTAAGCAATGAAACCGAGAGAAGCAAGGTAATATCATGACCAAAAACAAGGAGATGAATCAAGACTAGGACTCCAAGTTACTTAAATAGAATACCGCATTGTAACCATACTGCAGTTCATAATTATAATCACATAACTCCGTTCAAGTCGCCCAAATCCTAGTATCAGAATCAAAGGAATAGGAAGGGAGAAACAATAGGGAACCGAAAGATTTCAAGCCGAGATACAAGGTCATTTGCATATCGTCAAGACAAGGGTCAAGAGAAAGAAAGATTCAAGGATCACGACAACAATGTGGCTGGACATGTTCCTAATTACGGGTTTTCTGATTCATGTATTGAGTCCAATACCCAACTACAAAAGAATCAAACTCGATTAACCTAAATCCTATGGCTCTGATACCAAACAAACCCTATCACGCCCCGCTTCCCAGGGTGCTCTAAGTTCGGCACGTGACAGAGCCAACCATGCCACATGTGGCTAGGAAACATCCCTCCACAGTCATATTACGGTTGTCTATAAGATATCAAGAACAATAAAAAATATAATCTATCTAGTACATCTTCATATGCCAGAATAAACGAGTTAAGAAATAGAAATGTGCGGAAGCAATAAATCTAATAAACAGTAACATCTGGAAAAATACGTCCCAAATACGGGCTCACATCAGGAAATAAAAGTACGGAAATAAAACTAAACTAACTAGATACTAACAGGATCCTCACTGCTCGGCCTGTCGGCTGAAATACTCCTGATCGGCCTGCGAAAGAGGTAAAGGATCTGGGCCATGCAAAACCCAGACGTCAGTGCGTCATAATATCAAACAATAATAAATGAACATGATACACGAGATATGCAGGCATGAGTATAAACGATAACACGAATATAACCAGTAACATGGATATGGAACAGTGAAGTGTATACGTGCAGGTGAAGTGCAGTGAGTAATCTAAACTATACTACTGGGTTATCTATTCTAAAGTCTTCGAAATCAATTAATGTAATCCTCATCATAACCCATCAGACTATGCCCCGTTCATTCCCTACGGGACCACGGTAACATGATTATTCAGTATATGCCCCGTTCATTCCCCACGGGACCACAGTAACATGATTTTTCCGTAACGCCCGGAAATACGGCAAACAATATAATAGCCCTTTGAGTTACGTTCGGTTACATTCTTGATTTTCCCTTACCTCCAAGGTTATGTGTTCAAGTCAGGTATTGATAAATCTGGAGCTAATGCCAACACGGGATCATGCAGGTATAGGTTTGTCTATGCAGACAAAAGGATACGTCCGTCAGGACAACATGTCAGGATTATCGGCATTAGAACCAGGATCAGGTAACATGTCAAGTAGTGGTGTATCAGGTCATGACAAGTAGTGCACATGTATCAAACGGATGCTCATAATAAAACTGTAGCATGTACGAATGCACGATAAAAGTACGGATGCACAGTAAAACACGGATGCACAAATATCTATCAGGGATTTCATCTGCAACTCCATGACTATGTAAGATGCACATTATCAAGCATGGGGTGTTAATACAACAGTAACATGAAATAATGTGACATGACATACAGCTAGATATATAATTAATGATATGGATGCGTACGAGTATCGAAAAACTGTAAAACAGTAACATGGATGTACAATGCAGTCAACATGTGATATTTTTATTCATACAGATGCAAAATATATATCATAGCATATAGCAAGATAAACTTACCTAAACGGATCTCACGACGGGGTGCGTACGCTGCGTTCGACGTCGGGTAAACGTCGCAATATACACACATGCACACGGGACAGGACCAGGAAAAACAAGAAGGTGACCACGCTGGCTGGGAACGTCCACTGGGTCGCTCGGATCGTCGGCGGCGGCACGGCTCCGGCGATGACCGGAAAATATGAAATCAAGAAAGAGAAAGAGAAAGAGGAAAAGAAGAAGAAAGAAGAAGAAGAAGGAGAAGAGGGTTCTTAGGTAAGGCCCTGGGACAGAGACGAGACGAGGCGAGAGGTAACTCCGACGATGGGCCGACGACCGCGACGTCCAAGGCAAGGGCAGTAAGGGCTTTGGGTTCTTGAAGTCGGGTGTGCAGGGTTCTTGCACAGGGGAAAGAGGATAAGGAAACGAGGGTGGTGAGACGAGGGTGGTAGCGACGGTGAGTCACCGGCGAGGGAGAAGTCGAGGTCGGGGTTGTAGGGGTTTGTGGGCTCGGGTTTGCTGCTGGGGCGTCCGAGATAGAGAAGGAGAAGGAGGAGGTGGTGAAAGTGAGGTCGGGACGGTTGTGGGGAGGTCGGCGACAAGGGCTTGGGTCGGGCGTGGGTTAGAGTTTGGGTTCACGAGAGGCGGCGGAAAAAAGAAGAAGACGAAAGGTGAGTGTTTACCGCCGAAAGACGCGACCGGGACATTGGGACGTCTGGTCTGAATTTTGGGAGCAGATACTATTTGGTTTTATCCGTCCACCTCTCCGAAGATGCCAAGTTGATTTATGGCACCGTGTATTGGAGGTTTAGACGGAAGCGACCGATGTAGAAGACTTCGTTGGATTCCTCTTCATTTGAAGGGTTTTTGATTGTGGGGACGCTCTTCCCTGCAGGCGCAAGCCCCTGCACTTAATTATGCTACCGCATCACGGCAACAACTTTCTCCTTCTTCAGATGGTCACTTCGTGTTGTTTGTGTTTGTTTTATTTTTGGTTGCCCGTGGATTGTATACGGAGACTAATTTATGTTGTCGCCCGTAGGGCGTGGATTGGTCCAAATCCGTATTTTCTTAGATTTGGGTTTGGGTTGGGTTTAAGGATCGTTAATCTCATTTGAGACTAAAATCAACTTAAACGTTTTTTAAGGTTACGTTAGTCTAGTTTTTAGACTAAGATCAACTTAACGTTTGTTAAGGATACGTTAGTCTAATTTTAGACTAAGATCAACTTAACGTTTGTTAAGGACACGTTAGTCTAATTTTAGACTATGATCAACTTAACGGGATCATTTAGATCCAACAAAAGAGCATTTGGGCTCTATTGTTTTAGTTTAGGGACTTTGCGGTCCAGTTTAAAGACGTCATAGTCTGTAAAGTTTAAAGACGTCATAGTCTGTAAAGTTTAAGGACCCCACAGTCTATAAAGTTTAAGGACATCATAGTCCAGTTTAAAGACGTCACATTCTATGGAATGTATGGTTGTCGTGACCCGTCACCTCTCTGAAGACGTTGAAAGATTACAACGACAAATATCAGAGGAGTGAAGAGATGTACCCTTGAACCAATATTGGTTGGGAGATCTGTAGTCCAATTTGGAACTAAGATCAAAGATTTATGAGCATATAGGCTCAATTAATCTGAAGTAGGGTTCTATGGCCACTTTGGGCTCGGTCCATTTAGTTAAAATGTTGAACTTTTAACAATGTTGAGCATTGGTTTGGGCTTTGACAATCTTTTTTATCTTTTATTGAGTGTTGAGCACTCATTATAGCTCTGAAGCTTTGTCATTTAAAGAACAATTTATGTTCTCTCAGCACACACATGAGGAGCACGTGGTGCGCTGGGCACTGAGTGCCAGTCAATGAGCGCAGAGTGCTTCTGTTAAGTAGCGCACACATGAGGAGCACGTGGTGCGCTTGGCGCTGAGCGCCAGTCAATGAGCGCAGAGCGCTTCTGTTATGTAGCGCACACGTGAGGAGCACGTGGCACGCTTAGCGATATGCGCCAGATAATGAGCGCAAGGCGCTTCTGTTGAGTAGCGCACACGTGAGGAGCACGTGGCGCGCTTGGCGCTATGCGTCAGATAACGAGCGCAAGGCGCTTCTTGTGAGTAGCGCACACGTGAGGAGCACGTGGCGCGCTTGGCGCTATGCGCCAGATAACGAGCGCAAGGTGCTTCTTATGAGTAGCGCACATGTGAGGAGCACGTGGCGCGCTTGGCGCTATACGCCAGATAATGAGCGCAAAGCGCTTCTTGTGAAATTTGGAGCGCTAAAGCTCTGTAGCGCTGTGCGCTAGATTTGAAGTGTTGAAGCGCTTCTTTTAATTGGAGCGCTGAGGCTCTTTATAGGCAGCTTTGTGCTCTGAGAATTAAATTCTATCTTATAAGAGACTTTGTCTCATGGATCTAAGAACAAAGTTCTTATTTTATAGGAGATGTTTCAATCTCTTATGTTCTTGGTGAAAGGCTTTGCCTTTATGGATCTGTGATCCTAAGAGAATTGAATTATTCTCCCCTCCTTTTATAATGAGATATTATAATCTCTTTTGTGAAAGACAATTTGTCTTAAAGATCTATGATCTAGCATAAGAAACTAAGTTCTTTTTATGATAAGATTTTTTATTTCTCGGTTTTTACCTTGAAGAAAAAGTTCTTCTGCCGAGAGCTTGCTCTTCTCTCTGAAATTTCTTAAAGTTTATGGGCGGGAGGGTGTTCCTCTATGTGAGACTTGAAGTCTTGGGGCCTTTATATAGTGAAGGCTGATTTGTTCAATCGGTTAAGGAGATCTTTTCTCTAATTGATTTGGGGATATTTTCCCCGTTGGATCTTTGATCCAAGGGCTTCTGATTTACAGAAAGAAATTTTCTTGTTTTTAACAAGATAGGGAAATCTTACCCATACAGAATTTATTCTGGACTTTGGTGATTTTTAATTACCATTGGATCACTGATCCAATGGTGCTATGATTTTCAGAGCACAATCTTTCCTGTTTGGAAAGATTCTGAGGAATGTTTCCTTAACAGAATTTTATTCTGGTCAAATGATGATTTTTAATCATGTTCGTTGGATTTTCTATCCAAGGGCCGAGAACATTTTGTTCTATCGCTAGCGCTTATGTGCTTTGCACGTGGTGCGCTACTTAAAGTGCAGCGCTCTTAGCGCTAGCGCTCTTAGCGCTAGCGCTCACGTGTTTTACACGTGATATGCTGCTTAGAGTGCACCGCTCTTAGCGCTAGCGCTTACGTGCTTTGCACGTGATGAGCTGCCTAAAGTACAGCGCTCTTAGCGCTGGCACTGCTATGAAGCGCTGCTTCATTTCGAATTTCAAAATTTGAACAGAGTTTTTCTTTAATTGGGGAAACAAATTCCCCCCACCGTTGCGCTCACGTGGCCTACACGTGAGTGCAGCGGTGGCAGCATCTCTGCCATTGGATTAACTCAGAAGTTGAAACGACTCTCTATGCCTATAAATAGGACCCTTGGCCCTTGAGATGACCTCTGTTCATCTCCTTCCTTGTTTTCTGAGAACTAATTCTCCTTCAGAGTATAGCTCTTTCCCTTAAAAAATTTCTTAAGAGTCAAAACTCTGCCCAACTTAGGTAAGAATTGGACTTTTTAACAGAGCTTTACTCTCCTTAGATCATAGATCTAAAAATATATTTTTAGGGTTTTACCCATTAACAGAGCTATGCTCATCTCCAAGATATAATCTTTTTAGGGTGATTTTAACCCATGAACTGGAATATTGTTCATGAAGAACTTAAGGGTTTATTCACAGATCTTGAAGATCTTGGAGTTTTTACTCTGTAGAAGCTTTGCTTTTTAGGGTTTCTTGATGGATTGTTTCATCTTTCTTACAGAGCATTGCTCTTTAGAGAAAAAAAAATTTGGGGGGGGGGGAATTTTATTCCCGTCATGATTAATTATGACAGATGTCTGTCTGTTGCAGAGCACTGCTCTCAATAGGAGATTTACTCCTTGGCCCGAGGGGCCCTCATTAAATGAGAATCCTTTGAGAATTTCCTCATTTAATGACAGTCTCATCAAATGATGAGATTGTTTTATTAATAGTGAGAATCATCTAGATTGTGTGGGTCCCCTTTGGCGCTTTTTTATTGCATTGCAGTATGGTACGGATTTAAAGTACCAAGTACCGAACTTGACTTGTAGCATTGACAGCTAACTTTGTTCTCTTTCGCGCAGGTACCATGTCTTTCGATACTTCATTTCCCTTTGTCCGTTCAGAAAGCGGGTTCCCTGCAGCGCCAGTAGGCCGAGAAGTTTTCGCACTGATCAAGGATCACGACCCAGAGCGGAAGAATCTCCATTTATGGGGAACATGGTACAACCAGATCATCATGGGTCGGCGCAGTTTCTCTTGCGCAACACCTTCAAAGCCCATTTCGGCGATTCATTATGCTGACGTACCCCCGGTGAACTATGCCATGGAGGTGGTTAATTGGACTTCAGAGGGTTGCCTTCAGCCCTCTATGGCTGCAATACCTGTACAACCGCCGATGGTTTTGGACATTCTATGGCAGCGTATATGCCAGGGTGAGTCGCGCCCTTGGGGACAGCCATACAACATAGGCTTGACTCCCCGTCACTCAGTTGGATATCTGCAGTGGGCCCGATACATCTTATCGGCAAAGAAGTTAGAGCCGCTGAGGCTCAGGTTGTAACCCGCGATCTACGCTTCTCTGTTCCAGTATTCTACACCTCCAGCATGGTGGGTCAAAGCCTTTTTGGAACAATGGAACGTTCTAACTCACACCTTCCTTATGCTAGATCGAGAAGTTTTCATCTCTTTGGAGGAGTTTGCGGATATCTCCGGCTTGCCTGTCAGAGGGGAGCATTATGAGGAGATCTTGCCCCTGACGAGTATATTTTCACTACCCGACTGGTGATGACGGGTCTAACCCCAGAGAATTCCATTCAGCACCGATTCCCTAGCTTGATCAAGGTGCTAAACATTTACGATGGCCTATTTCTTGAATCTGTAAGCCATGTGGTTAGCTTTGCGGACTTCATCGCCCGTTTTCTCCGCCTACAAACTTTATCGCAACAAGGTGAAAGGTTTGCCAAACTTGATGATCCTTTCGATTTTGGTTTGGATAGCCGGCTGATAACGGAAGATGATCAAAAGAGTTTCTTCCTTCCAAACGTCACGGTCGTCCCCTTTTCAGAAATCGCCGCTCAGGACATCGATGAAGAAGCGTATTTTCTAGGGTTCCTCGGTTTGTGGTTAAGCTGGTTCGCGCTTCCCATACACCCTCGCTACATGAGGCTGTCTGTCTTCTACCCAGCTCATCGGATGGTTGAAGGGAGACAGGTTGCTGTTGGGATTGCCGGGCTGGCTCATTTGTATCATGGCCTTAGCTTGGCGGCCGACATTACTCAACCGGGGGTACAGCCCGTGAACTTCCCGATGCATTATTTTACTTCATGGCTCGAGCTGCATATGCTCGGTGCTTTTGGAATGCACAAGCGGCCCCATTTCTATGAAACTTGCAATTTTCCACGAATCATGCGGCTGGTCGATGCTTCCACAGTGGAGCCAAGTCAGCGAGAGACTCGGGGTGTGATTCTTCGCCCGCGTACAGTCGGTGTAACAACCCTAAATTTTCTATACAAATTTTTTCAAAATATTTTTTTCAAAATCCATAAAGGGATATTTTAGCCCGAGCACAAGATATAAGTAATTATTTTGCTTTTTAATTACAAGTTAAAAGAATGTAACAACTCCATTTTTAGTGTACAAAAATTTGCTTTAAAATTAATGTATACTTGGAGTATTTACTTCTACTGTTATTACTTTAAGTAATTAATTAGCTCCATAATTACAAGACGGAGCTTGTAGCTCATTGGTAATACCTTGCACTGTTGAACCAAGCCACCAGAGTTCAAATCCCATGCCCCACATTATTTTTAATATTATTTTGTTTTGAAACCTTTAGAATACCAAGGGTTTACACGTGCATATCTCACAAAAACCCCACTACACCCAAAAATGTATCATTGCCAGAGGTTAGATGAACCGTCGGGGGGATCCCGGCCGCCTGACTCGGCCGGGAATCGGCCAAATCGGCCTCGACTCGGCCGACTCAGTCCTCCGACCGAGTCACGGCCGAGTCACCCCGAGTCGGCCGATTTCGGCGACGACCCCAACATGAAAATTGTGTCTTTTCACATTCCTTACACACCTGCAAAATTTTAGCCTCAGAACATTTCCAGAACTCCTTTAAAACCCCAATTACTCCACTTTTAATACATTTTTATTACATTTTATCACATTTTTATTTTAAACTTTTCATCTACCCTAACCCTAGCCTAACCCTATAAATACTATCCCTACCTCTACCCTCTCACCTATAACTCTGAGCCAACTCTCTAAAATTCTCAAGAACTCTTGTGTGCAATCGAATTGAGCGAAAGGCGAAGCTCCGGCGAATTCTTCGGCGGAATTTCCGGCAACGACCGTAGGAACCCCTGGAGACGAAACGACGCACCGACGACTCATCCCGATCCACCTTCCTCTTATCTTTGATCGAAACTCGTAAGTCCCATTTTCTATCTCTCTTTTCTATTCTAAAAATACGGATTTACAAAACCCGACGGAATCAGAACAAATCCGATTTCCGATTCGGTTTCTTATAAAACTTCACTTCTCGTAATACAATTAAGCTTAAACTCTCTCATGTTGACTATTAAACACTAATCAACCAAATTGATCAAGTTTCATTACATAAAATGATGGCTATTTCAATTTATCGTATTTTTCACTTAAATACCGCATTGTTTCAATTCTACATTTAACTCCATTAAACTTGCTATACCTTTAAGTAGATCACGAGGTAACGACCTACCTCCTCACACACTCATATGCAACATAACACGATACCCTCGAGAACTTATAATACGGGAAAACAAACATTTTCATTTAAATACCATTTACTTAATAAAACCATTTCTAAAAGATTTAGTATCGATACATCTTTACAAATAAATACCACTTATTATGGAAATAGGTAAGGTTGTGGGTATTCAGTCATTTATCTAAACCTGACTTTGTGGTGTCTAGGCTAGACAAGTGAGAAAGGTAACTTTAAAAGTCCCGTCTCACGGTGATTCGTGAGCGGATCCCTCCTTTCTTCACTTGTACTTACCTGGCCACAATTGGCGGTGAAGAGGCGATTTGAGGTATCTCACAACTTATCGCTTTGGACCAGTTAGGAGCAGTCTAGTTGACTTAGGAGACCCTAGAACATAGAATACGGGAAAACGACACTTTTTCATTTAAATACCATAATTAATAAAACCGTTTTTCTTAATGATTAGTATTTATACAAATCTTTGCAAAGCGCCGCTACAACCCATTTAGGGAACCCGTTCGGGATGGTGCGGATTATCGCACATCCTCAGGCTTAGTAGTGCGAGATGCAGACCTCCGCAAGGAGCATCCGGTCTCGAAAAATTTAAAATACGACATCTTAAGAAAACGAGATTTCTAGAGTATTATATATATACTAAAATTATTTTCATATAAATATATGTATATGTAACATAAAATATCTATTTTGAATTATTACAAATATTCCACTTTTTCTAAAAATGTCACAAGAATCATTTTTCACTAAAATACCTTGAATTCTATACAGATCAATATTACAAATAAATACCTTTATTTCTGAAATTAGGATATTTTCACTAGAAATATCACAATATAAAATCTACATTCATTACAACTCTAAAGATGAATAATAAATACTTGGGGTGTATTTTGAAAAGTATATAAAAGTATTTTCACATAAAACCCCCTCAAGTTCTATAAATTACCCTAAGGACCCTAGTAAATATAGGTTTAAGCGGGACCAATCTCTTGAGCCTCAAGGAGCCGGAGAAGTGGGTGCTTGCCTATCTAAGGTAGACAAATTAATAAAAACAATCAGGACTTCAATTTACTTTGCTGATTGTCTGACTCAGTTTGAGTCTCATTATAATCTGACTTGAATATGATTCAAGTAAAATCTACAATCTACAATCTACAGTCTACAATCTACAATCTACAATCTTCAATATTACAATTCAACATGAATCCATGAATCCAATTATCAATCTATACAACTTGACTGAACCGAACCATGGATATACATTCCATTTACATGATCTCCAGTTTACATCCATTTACATAATTCTACGGTTACATCCGTTTACTGATATCATGGTTCCGGCAAAGTCTTCCAATTATACAATCTATACAGTTTACAATACAATACAACAATACAATCAAGACATCGCGGGGTTTAAGGGGTAGACTAGTACGGAATATGTTAAAGGTGGCACGAGGTGGTCACTTAAGACGTAATTACATCCATGTCGTTGTTCCGTGGTATTATCGACGGAGCCTTGTACTACGGGTTACCAAAGTCCCCGGTGTAAGTGGGACTCCTCTCGTATACACTGACATCTTCTGTACCAAGCTATAAATAACAGCGTTAATACAATATTACAACAATATAATACAACTTTAAAAGATACCTTCTTATTCTGTCTATTCTACTTTCCTCTTATCTTTGGGACTTACCGAGCGACCCGTTCGCTGATGACATTCTATTTCTTTCTTCTTTGAATGTCGTCAGGTGATTTGGACCCGTCAGAGATTGAGCCCATTGCTGAAGACTTGGACCATTTCAGCGAAGACCCCGAGCTCTAGCCATTGTACACTTTCCATTCAGTACTTTCATTTCTGTTATGCCATTGTTTAGGCATTGCTTTTTATTCAGTTGTATTTACTTTTCATGCATTGTACAAAAGAATGTTAATAAATAAAGTTGCTGTTCAGTTTATATATCTTGTCTCTTGTGCTTTACTTTTATATTGCTTAGATACTCTTAGCGTATTTACTTCATAGTAAATACGTAGCGGACCATTCGCATCCCCTTCGCCATACACTGGGAAGCGGGGCATGACGGGACCCGGTTCTTGCTCACGGAACAAAGTGCCACGCCAAGTGTCGTGTTAAGTGGGCGGGGGCCACCTCTTGAATCTATGGGGGCCACCTCTTGAGTCCGTGGGATCCACTGTAGAACAATGGGGACTCTTCGGAATACATTCCGAAAGAGGGCAGATCTGTACTATAAATGGAATGATACCACTTCTCAATACAGAGGCGCCTTTCAAGTGAACTGGCACTACATGAGCTTGAGAACTCCGTAGTTAAGCGTGCTCGAGCCAGGGAAGTTCTGGGATGGGTGACCTCCTGGGAAGTGGCCCCTGGTCGGGTCCGGTTCGCCTCGAAGGAGAAAACCATGCGGTTTCGGCCAGAGCGGACAATACTCTTTGTATTGGGGGTGGGGCGTGACAGAATGGTATCAGAGCTGGTCCCTCAATAGTAGGTTTGTGGTTCGAGGACGAACCGTTGTTCAAAGGTGGGGAGAATGTCGGGACTCGGTTCTTGCTCACAGAATAAAGTGCCACACCAAGTGTCGTGTTAAGTGGGCGGGGGCCACCTCTTGAATCCGTGGGGGCCACCTCTTGAGTCTGTGGGACCCACTGTAGAACAATGGGGACTCTTCGGAATACATTCCGAAAGATGGCAGATCTGTATTATAAATGGAATGATACCACTTCTCAATACAGAGGCGCCTTTTAAGTGAACTAGCACTACAGGAGCTTGAGAACTCCGTAGTTAAGCGTGCTCGAGCCAGGGAAGTTCTAGGATAGGTGACCTCTGGGAAGTGGCCCGTGGTCGGGTCCGGTTCGCCTCGAAGGACAAAACCGTGTGGTTTCGGTCAGAGCGGACAATACTCTTTGTATTGGGGGTGGGACATGACAGTCGGGGACGGCATGACCTTTGTTGATAAGGTCATGACCATCGGTAAGGAATCCGCTAAGACGGTGCAGCCACTGCGGGACACCTTTAAGGACGGAGCTTCTACCTTGAAAGCTCGGGAGATTCTCCATTTATACTCGATCAGGCCGGGCTACTTGGTGTTCAGGCAGAACGACTCGGTTTTGTTCATGAGATATAACCCCCACCGTTTTGCCCAGCAATCAAGTTATAATCAGTGCGTCCCGCTCGAGGCATTCTTGGCAGAAGCAATTAATACTGAAGAGGGCATCCGGAGCGCTTTGCACCACTTCATGCGCCTAAATACAGGGTCCAATTTCTTCATCAGTGAGCCGAGTTGTGTTCCGAAAGCCCTGAACGTATACGTGGCGTAGTATCAATACGTGATGGGTGCTGTTATCAAGGAGGAGAAGCAACTGTTTCTTGATCGCAAGGGGGCAGCCCCGGCTGGTAATCCGACCGTTCCCCTAAAGCAGCGGACCATCGTTCATCCTCCCTTGAGAGAGGCTGCTGCGAATGTGGTCCCACGCGCCATATCTGAGCTTCCCCTCCCTCGTGCTCCCGTGAAAGCGGTGGCTGTGGCGTCTCCTGAGTCTGACGTGGGTTCGGATATCGGGACTCGTCGTCCGAAGGTGCCCACCAAGCGTAAGCTTGTGCTAGCGGCTACCGGCACTCGCTCGCAGAAGAGAAAGAAGTCAATACTTTCTGCAGACGTTGTATTCGGCCAGGAGCCTCATGCTCCTTACAGCGAGGGCATAAGTGAATACGGGACCAATAAAGGGTTATTCATGGCGCCGGATGATACCGACCTCGAGGCTGCTATTGCAGCTTTCGAGCGATTAGCTAGCAATAAAGCGGGACTGATCACCATTGCACAGTCAGGTAGACTTCAGTTGTATTTTTTCGCTGTTACGTTTTTATTATCATGCTTTGACTGACACTTCTTCTTCAACAGGCATCTCCACTGAAGAGGCTCTCACGGCTTCTCTCAAGGCTTTTGAATAGGAGGAAAAGCTTTGTACTTCCTTGGGCATTGGTACATTTCGGCTCACTGTGCCTTTATTCCCGTTTTTATGGGTAAACTAACTCTTACTTTTCATCTTATTGCAGGGACTACCTCGACTCAGGTTATCTCGAGTATAGTGCCAATCCTGCAAGGCGGCGCTGCAACGCTTCCAAGATCGACAGCCGAAGTCCCAGTTCCCTCAGTATCGCTGAAAGAAGCTTCGCTCAAACAGCCGATGACGGACGCCGTAGAGGCTCCAGAGGCAGAACTTGGTTCGGACGATGACATCTCCTTGACAGAGGTATTAAGGAAGTCACTTCTCACTGCCAAGTCCAACAAGAAGCGTAGAAAGGGCACAGCTAAAGAACATGATGCCGCTTTGGCTATAGGTGCAGGCTCAAGCGCTATTCCATCTGTCACTATTTCCTCCGAAGATGCTCCAGCTGCCCTGTCTACCGTTCATAGACAGGTTTTGCGCGCGGCTCGGGAGGCAATCGAAAAGACGCCTCAAGGTAACATAATACTGGGTCTTTTTATTAGAATTTGATCTTCAAATTCTCATATATCGTATCCTGCAGGGCTAAGTCTTGGCGACGAGGTAGCAGGTGAGATAACGGCAACCACCGATCCTGAAGTGGCCACTCTTTCTCAGGAATCTGGGACTGCCCTAATTGCTACTCTTTCCCCTTGCGGTTCCCTGCCATTGCCCGGCATTGCGAGTGTCACGATGGCTCTCGTAGAATCGGGGGATGAAGCCAAGGTGCCGAAACCGTCCCCCCAAATGAGACCGAAGAAATCGCGACGCTTGATGATGCTTCCGTCGCAGTTTTGGATGATGACCAGTTTGGTAGGTCTCAGATCGCTGCATTATTTTCGTTTTGCAATCCCTTTGGGTCCTTTTTTATGACATGTTGTTTATTTCGAATGTAGGTATGGTGAGCGCAGCGGTTGTATCATCTGAAGAAGCATCACCAGCTGCCGCTCTGACGGTCTTTGTCCCTTCGTCTCCTCTTATATCCTCCCAAATGCTGGAAGGAATGAGTTTGCGATTAATTTAGATCGGGGATAGCATCTTTCGTGTACTGACCATGTATCGTCGTAATCTTGCAGGAGTTCTCTTTGATCATCTGTATCAAGTTTTGAACCCGCACTTCTCCTTCTAGTCGGAAATCGCTTTGCCTACTGGTGCCGATGAGCATCTTCTCTAACCGACGTCTTTGCATTTCTTTAATGGGTGACCCTTCCGTTGTTAACTTTAAGTTGATTACAGCACTACAAATTGAAGGAGATGACAAGAGAATCGTCGCGCCACCAGTACTGCCAGCTCTGCCACCTGCCGTAGCCGGTATAGTAGCCCTCATCGCTCTTGCATCTTCTTTGTTTCTTAAGCCAATATCTGACTATGATTTGTTTTCCAGAAATCGCACCAACTCCAGCTCCCTTCGAGTATCAGATTCCCATGCCGGCATGGCCTTTTTCTAAACGCCCTTCTTCTAGGGGTGTTACGAATAGCCTGTGGATGTTAAGCGAGTTCGTTGAGGACCTTGACGCCGAGGCCTTTGCATCTGCTGCAGATTTTGTCGCTGAAGTTAATCTCATGTTGGCGATACTCATGAACTTCCATAGCGAGGGCATCGTTGAATCTTGGGTTAACTATTGCCGGAAGATTGAGGCCTGTCTATATGGAATTGAGCTCAGGCATCCTGCTCCGGAGGTGTTGGCTTCGAACTCTCAGCGAGCTGCATGGGTTGAGCAGAGCGTTTCGTTCCTTCGCCATTTCGAACGAGAGGCGACCCTTAAGCGAAAGGAACGTGAGGCGACTTCCGCTGAATCTGTCTAACTGTGCGCCGAGGTCGCAGCGAATGCTGCACAGCTGAACTCTATCTTTGAAAACCTTCAACGATGTATTTCTGACGGGCTGGTGCTGAGGAAGAAGCTTGATCTTACTGAGCAGGTTGCGCAGAGTCAGGAGGCTGCCAATCAGGAGATTGATGAGAAACTTTCATCCTATCTGCAGCAGCGGGCTCAAGTCGAAGCAGAGCTGGCCGCGGCAACTGGTCGTGAAAAGGAGTTGAGAGGAGTGCGCGAGCAATTGACTGATATTGAAAACGCCTCCTTCTCAGTAGCCACTTTTGTATCATTTGTAATTTTTGGAATAACATGTATCCATTTTTTATTCTTTTATATGATTCATCTTGTACTCCATTGAATTTATGAATAAAAGATACACATTTCTTTCTCCCACTGTTGCTTTCTTCTCTTTGCTGTGTTGTTGCCATGTCATTTTAGCAAGTGTGGCCTGTAGATAGCAGGTAGCTGTCCATCTTAGACTCTTTACAAGATAGCGATGGCTTAGGAGACAGGTTCAGGTCTGCTGCCTAACACTTTTCAACTTTATAACCCATGAGGGTCTCATAAAGATTTTTCTCCCTACGAGTCGAGAGGATCTCGTAAGTGTATTTTCTCCTTAGAAATCGTGAGGATTCCTAAGTGCATTTTTTCTTGAGAGTCGTAAGGATCTCACAAGAGAATTTTCCCGCTTACCAGTCAAGAGGACTCGTAATTGGTTGTTTCCCTCCTTGTCGAGATTCGACTTTGGAGAGTGTGGCCCATGAATAGTATGCAAGAGTCCATCTTGGACCGACTTGCAGGACCCCTGTGCTTAGGAAACAGTTTTTTTACTGCCTAAGGCTTTTCCCTACGAGTCGAGACGAATCGAGAGGTTCTTGCAAGGACACTAATTTCCTCACAAGTCGAGACGAATCGAGAAGTTCTCGCAATAATGTCCTAACGTCACAGTTAACCTCTGCTCTTTACGACAAAGGTCCGTTAGGGTCTGTGGTACTAGGGTTTTGCCTGTCGTACCGTCGCGTTGGCTGATATATTCCTCGATAGGTAATCTTGCTGTTTAAGTAGCCTTGCGACTGTCATGTCTCTGATCCCTTCGGGGGCTGGACAAGACGTCCTCAAGCAATCTTCCTAGGAAGTTTGACCGTCGGAAGAGCAAGCGTTAGAAATTTTGCCATGCCACTTTTTACTTGAGGTTAGGCTCAGTTTGGGGAGCTCCGATGAGTCATAACCACTCCGTGCTGGTGTGGGATGATCTCCGATAGTCTTTCAGGTTTTATTTGAGTTGCCGTCAAGATCCTGAAGCTAGGAATTTGGCCTTTGCTTCGTTTGCTGGCATTGCGTCTGCTGTGACGAGACGAATGTCGCAGTTGTCTCTAGGTTGCCTGTGAACCGTCGAGGCTTGGAACTAGGGATTTTGCCATGGATCCGTTGTTTTGACCCTGGGGTTAGTTGTTGACGTTGTATTTGTACCTGCTGGAGTTGAGAAGAAACACCGTTGTTGACACTGCGTCTGCTGTAACGAGACGAATGTCGAGGTGGTATCTAGGTTGTCTGTGAACCGTCGAGATTTAGAACTAGGGATTTTGCCGTAGCTCCGCTTTGCTGATTTTGCGTCTGCTGTAACGAGACGAATGTCGAGGTGGTCTCTAAGTTGTCTGTGAACCGTCGAGATTTGGAACTAGGGACTTTGCCGTGGCTCCGCTTTGCTGACGTTGCGTCTGCTGTAACGAGACGAATGTCGAGGTGGCCTCTAGGTTGTTTGTGAACCGTCGAGATTTGGAACTAGGGATTTTGCCGTGGCTCCGCTTTGCTGACATTGCGTCTGCTGTAACGAAACGAATGTCGAGGTGGTCTCTAGGCTGTCTGCGAACCGTCGAGATTTGGAACTAGGGATTTTGCCGTGGCTCCGCTTAGCTGACGTCTTATATTCCTACAGAGACTCAGATTTCTCTGCAGGTCGGCGCGAATCGAGATGTTCTCGTCAAGGACACTGATTTCCCTGAATCGAGGGTTTTTGCCAAGGACACTGATTTCCTCGGAGTTAAGACGAATCGAGAGATTCCTGCAAAGACACTGATTTCCTTGCGGGTCGACGTGAATCGAGATGCTCTCGTCAAGGACATTGATTTCCCTGAATCGTGGTATTTGCCAAGGACACTGATTTCCTCGGAGTTGAGACGAATCGAGGTATTCCTGCAAAGACACTGATTTCCTTCCGGGTCGACGCGAATTGAGAAGCTCTCGTCAAGGACGCTGATTTTCCTGAATCGAGGTATTTTGCCAAGGACACTGATTTCCTCGGAGTTGAGACGAATCGAGGTATTCCTACAAAGACACTGATTTCTCTGCGGGTCGACGTGAATCGAGATGCTCTCGTCAAGGACGCTGATTTCCCTGAATCGAGGTTTTGCCAAGGACACTGATGTTCCTGGGGGTTGAGACGAATTGAGGTATTCCTGCAAAGACACTGATTTCTCTGCGGGTCGACGCGAATTGAGATGCTCTCGTCAAGGACGCAGATTTCCCTGAATCGAGGTTTTTTGCCAAGGACACTGATTTCCCTGGGGGTCGGTTGACTTGTTTCCGAGACGGAGCGTTGATCCGGCGGGGAGGTCGTTGGTTGACTCTAGGTTGTCTGTGGACCGTAGAGTCTTGGAACTAGGGATTTTGCCGTGGTTCCTCTTTGTTGACGTCGCGTTCGAATCCTGCTGGAATGAGGAGGAACGCCGTTGTTGTTCTTCTGGGATGCAGATGTTGCCGTCGAGATCTGACTCTCCCTTTGACAAGGTCTGGTGGGGGACATGTGGTTCCCTTTTCGTTTATGCCCATGGATTGTATACAGGGGTCAGTATGGACTCACCTATAAGGCAGAAGTTTCATTCTTTCATTTTTTTCTTTCTTTCCGCGATGCTCTATCATTTCAGCTTTTATATCACGAAAGTTGTGATTGCCCAATCATATCGGCTATTTTTCGCGGTGCCCAATCATTTCGGCTATTTTTTTTTTTACTCGCTGCTTTTTATTACGAGTCGCCGAATCATTTCGGCTATTTTTATATGCATATATATTTTTACTTGCTGATTTTGTTGTAAGTTGCCCCATCATTTCGGCTATTTCATATGCATTTTTGGCTCGCTGATTTTTTTATCGCGAGTATGGATCTTGGAATCTGGTGCCAATCTCAGCATCAGCATCGCTATGACTGGAATATTGCCAAGAGCGAATCATCATTTGCCATGAAAGGACTTGGGATTTGATAATGGTTCAGGCATCAGCATTGCTACCACTGGGACATTGCCAGGAGCGAATCACCATTTGCCTTTGTCAGTTCGAACAAAGGTGGCTTAGCAAACAGGGTTAAGATCCTGTCGACTAAGGCTTTTAACTTTATGAGCCGTAAGGGTCTCATAAAGGTATTTCTCCCTACGAGTCGTGAGGATCTCGTAGGTGTCGTTTCTTCTTAGGAATCGTGAGGATTCCTAAGTGTATGTCCGCTTATAAATCGTAAGGATCTTACAAGAGTGTTTTCTCCTTATAAGTCGAGAGGACTTACAAGGGTCGTTCACCGTGTGAGCATATCCCTAGTCGCCGGTGGGACTTTGTTAGGGAAATGTTTATTCGTGCCCGTGGATTGTATACAAGGGTCAATATTGAACCGCTTGTAGGGCGAAATCGGGGTGTATGACGGCTTAAGAACAGGTTCAGATCTCTGTAACTTAAGGATTTTGAATTCTTATGAGCCGTAAGGGACTCAAAGGGGAATTCTCCTTACGAGTCGTGAGGATCTCGTAAGTGTGTTTTCTCCTTAGGAATCGTGGGGATTCCTAAGTATGTTTCTCTTTTATGAGTCGTAAGGATATCACGCAGGTATTTTCTCCTTGCAGGGTTGAGAGGACCTTGCAAGTGTCTTTTAACGAGATTGCGCCCTTTCGGGTTTTCACAAACTCGCCGGTAGTCCTGCTATTTTTACTCATGGAGCCCTTTCAGGTTTTCATCCGTGCTCATCTCGCTTATGGATGTACCATTTTTTTGTGTCAGCCTTGGGATGCTGCGGTCCGTAGTAGTTTATAGACGTCTCGGTCAGATTTTTCGTAGGTCTGGGATTTTTCCCGGGAAACGTACGATTACGTAGCTAGATGTCCTCGCAAGTCTTCGTATCTTTTATATCGGAGGTGGATTCCTTGAAGAGAGGGTTGAGGGCTATTTCTTTGTCAGAGTCGCTTCCAAAGGTAATAAATTATGATCCCTTGGTGTCAACCTTGTGACAGTTGCCGCCAGTTCTTTTGCGCTCATCTGTCATGCTTCTATGTTCCCGACAAGCCTTGCGCTTCACTCGCTGGACGTGTTGTCGGTGGGCAACATATCCCTGCCACCAGTTTTTAAAGGCCATGCACTCTTCGATAGGGCGCGTGATCCTCCGATGGTATAAGCAGTAATTTGGATGTGCATCCGCTTCGTCAAGGTGTATGCTGCCAGGAGTATTTCCTTTAAAAGGCGGCAACTTCATTCCCATTGACAGGGCCCTAGCGAATCGTTTCCTTGCTTTAAGCTTGCTCTTGCTGGCGACATGGATGCTCCGATCCGGTTGGGGTATTCTATGGCTTCTCATTACCAGAGCTTCTTTAACTTGACGCCGACGCTTGACCCTTTCGTATATGGTTGTTTCCCACTCTCTGTCAGCTTTGCTTTTCTGAAGATCTTCGTTCAGCAGTCTGTCAATCAATTCGTCCGATGGTTCCAGGGACTTTGATTTCGGTTCTGGATCTGCCCCCAGTTTCTCTGCATCAGGAGCTTCTTTATCATCTATTGACGAGTGAGAGATCATATGACAACCTGCCACGTAATCTTCGGGTTCTTTTGACGCGTCGTCTCCCTCGTCATTGTCATTGGCTTTATTCTCATGAACATGCTTAAAGAATTCATCCAACGTGATTGGGGTCCATGCCTTCTGGTTATATTCCTCCAGCGCGTCAATATGCTTTTGCAGATCCATGCGCTTGTCGTTAGACTGCGCGGGCTTTTTGGTCTTCTTCTTTTTCTTCGATGACTTTGACGGCTGGGCCTGGGTGTTTTGCCCATTGCTACTAACTCCTGATGTTGGGCGTGGTTTCAGCATCCCATCGATGATCTTCGGTTCTTGCGGGCTTTTCCACCTTATCACCGGGCATGTTTGAAGATCTTTCAGCATTCTTTTAGTTTTTGCCGAAAGAACAACTTCCCATGGAGCTTTCTCTATAAATGAGCATGATGCCCCCGGCGTGTCCACCCTTTTAAGGGTGTGCTGTTGTGGCGGATTTACCTTCCAGTTTTCGGACAGCGCAAACTTGCCCTTTTGATACTGGTCTTCAACCCAATTTTCGAAAATGTAGTAGTCTTCGATTGGATGGCTTACTGCTCGGTGGTAGGGGCAATAATTAGGATTGTTGGCATCGTCTGGCTGCAGCGGACGTCTTGGCTCTCGCAGATTAATGAGTCTATTGCGCACTGCCAGCTCGAACAGTCTTCTTGTTTTATCCCGGGGAAATGAGTTAGGGCGTCCCAGTCTCTCCTCGAGGGATTGGTGTGAACGCACGTTGTTTTGGCGAACAACAGGTTTTAAGTCGCTCGGCTGTTGTTGAGCATTGGCGACAAAGGTGGCTTTCCCTTTGCCATTTTCATTCCGCGGTTCTGTCTTTGAAAAAGAAGGCTTATGACCCATCTGGTCCATCTGGTCCAGCTTATCAATCAAGGTCTGAAAAGTAGTCGGCTTAAAGAACATCATGAACTGGGATACGCCTGCGGATCGAGGGTTCCCACAAACACGCCTACTGCAGGAGCCTCTTCTATGCGTTGTTCGCACTTCGACCATAGGTTCCGCCACCGTATCGCATACTGAACCCATGTTTTTCCTAGCTTCACCCTGGCGTTAATTAGTGCGATGATCGGAGTGCGCTCACTAGCGCTCGCAAATCTTTGTGTAAACAGTAGTTCTATTTCTGCAAATGTCTTAACGGAGTCATTCAGGAGCTCTGAGTACCATTCAAAAGCTGTATCCGATAAGCTGCCAATGAATTGGCGAAGCAGTAGCTTATCGTCACCTCCGGTGTTGCCGCACAAAGCCCTGAATTGAGCGACATGTTGGTATGGATTTCCCGTCCCCTTATATACATGGAATTTAGGGATCGTATATCCCGGCGGGTACTTTATTTGGTCATACCAACCCGGATATGGTCGTCCAGTCTTAACAATTTGCCCGGCCGCTTCGTTCGCCTGATGAACTCGTATCTTTTGAGCGATAAAGTCATCCAGGGCGGCTTTATAAATGGTCTCTTCCTTGGCTGCTGAACAAGCCGGAAGAGGGATCGATGTCTCTCCCCTATCGTCTTCAAGGATAATCAGAAGGTCTTCAGCTGGAGGATCCGGCTGTAACATCATCCCGACCATGTCTTGGAATAAAAGCGCTATTCGTTTTATGTTGGAAGCTTGTTCTGCTGCCTCTTTGTCCTTCTTCTCGAGGATTATGTGGAGGAACTCAGCATCGGTTTCTTGTTCATGACGCTGCTCTGATGACGTTTCCAGGCTTTCTTTTGGCCGAGTGAGTACGGCCATCTGTGTTAACATTTCCTGGAGTTTCTTTTGTTGCTCCTGGGCCTTTGTTACGGATCTGGTGAGTGGTCAATGACCCGTAGAGATACGGCTATCCTCTTTCCCGGATGCCATATAGACAGTGTGCACCACCATGCCCCCAGACTTGGGGCGTTTAGATTCAGTGTTCTTAAGATTCGTCGCGGACACGGGGACTTTCTCCGGCCTTCTTCTTTTGTGAGCGGTCGAAGTTGAGGGAACCATTGCAGCGAGCACCCAAATAGATGACATCTCTTGTTGTCGGGACCCGGTTCTTGCTCACGGAGCAAAGTGCCACACGGAACAAAGTGCCACGCTAAGTGTCGTGTTTAAGTGGGCGGGGGCCACCTCTTGAATCCATGAGGGACACCTCTTGAGTCCGTGGGACCCACTGTAGAACAAAGGGAAATTTCGGAATACATTCCGAAAGAGGGCAGATTTGTATTATAAATGGAATGATACCACTCTTCAATACAGAGGCGCTTTTTAAGTGCACCGGCACTACAGGAGGTTGAGAACTCCGTAGTTAAGCGTGCTCGAGCCAGGGAAGTTCTGGGATGGGTGATCTCCTGGGAAGTGGCCCCTGGTCGGATCCAGTTCGCCTCGAAGGACAAAACCGTGCGGCTTTGGCCAGAGCGGAAAATACTCTCTGTATTGGGGGTGGGGCGTGACAGAATGGTATCAGAGCTGGTCCCTCAATAGTAGGTCTGTGGTTCGAGGACGAACCATTGTTCAAAGGTGGGGAGAATGTCGGGACCCGGTTCTTGCTCACGGAGCAAAGTGCCACACGGAACAAAGTTCCACGCTAAGTGTCGTGTTTAAGTGGGCGGGGGCCACCTCTTGAATCCGTGGGGGCCACCTCTTGAGTCAGTGGGACCCACTGTAGAACAATGGGAAATTTTCGGAATACATTCCGAAAGAGGGCAGATCTGTACTATAAATGGAATGATACCACTCTTCAATACAGAGGCGCCTTTTAAGCGCACCGGCACTACATGAGGTTGAGAACTCCGTAGTTAAGCGTGCTCGAGCCAGGGAAGTTCTGGGATGGGTGACCTCCTGGGAAGTGGCCCCCGGTCGGGTCCGGTTCGCCCCGAAGGACAAAACCGTGCGGTTTTGGCCAGAGGGGATAATACTCCTTGTATTAACGGATGTAAATTCCCGGTTCCCTCAATAAATCTTCTAAAATTTTTCCAAGTCCCCTGAATATTTTTCTATTTTTTCCTGTTAATTTTTGGGGGAATTTAGAATCCTTATGCTTCCCTTAATTTTCGAGATTTAATTCTCCTAAACATTTAAACTAAAGCCCAAAAGAAAATAAAAAACCAAATAAATAAACTAACCCACTTCCCGGCCCAAACTAAGCCCAGCCCAACCTCTATTCTTTCCCGTGCCCAAACCCACGCCCAAACCCGACCCGACCCGACCGTTTCATCCTCTTCCCCACTCCCTCCTTCTCGTTTTCCCGCTCGTTTTCACCATACACCCCACGCCCGCGCATCGTCGCCCCACGTCCCTGCTTACCAAGCTCACGATCGCGCGCACGTTCGCCCCCTCCTCAAGCCCCTCTTCGTCTCCCTTACTCCTTCATACGAAGCCAGCCCCTCACCCTCGCTGTTTTTTTTCTCTCTCACTGCACCCTGTTTCATCTCCGGTACACCCCGCTGAGCCCCCACGACGACGATGACCACCGACCAACACCTTAACCCATAGCGACTCCTCACCTCGTCGGAGCCATCTCTGCACTGTCGCTGCCCCGAGCTCCTCGATCCCCTCTCGTCTCCACCTTCACTCATCACCACCGGGCTTGCCACCGCCGGCCACTCCTCCCCTGCACCGCTTCTCTCTCCAACTCCCATCACCTTCACCAACCCGAGCACCACCCGCTGCTTCCTCCCTCTCTCCTCGGCCACCAAGCACCCGAGTCGACCCCCTCGCTGCACCCTCTCCGGTGACCACCGCCTGCAAGCTCCGGCCATCCACCATCGCAGCCACCATCGTCAAGCCCCCCTACAACTTCCGTCCACCTTACCGCACCTCGCCAACACAGACCCAAGCACTTCGAACCTTCACCCATCTCCACTGCCCACCGAGCTTGCCGTGCCGTGTCCGGGTCGCGTTGGTGCCGTTGCCGCTGCCGTGCGTCGTCAACGCGTCATCAGGCAAGTACCCCGCTTGCTCCATGCTAAATTGACCCATTACAATTCGAAATATTAATGAATTCCATGTATACAATTCGTGCAATTTAATAGGATGCAAGTGTTTGATACAAAACCGGAATGAAAAACTCCCATTAAACTGACGGAAATTGAACATATAAATTGACCCATTACAGTTCGAAATATTAATGAATTCCGTGTATACAATTCGTGCAATTTAATAGGAAGCAAGTGTTTGATGCAAAACCCGAATGAATAACTCCCATTAAACTGACGGAAATTGATCACATAAGTTGGCCCATATAGTAACGAACACCGTGTATTATTTTGGCTGAAAAATACAGTCGTTACTGACGTGAACGATCATCCCCATTTTCACCCGTTAAAACTGAAAATTTTCCGCGTTTGAAACTTGTAAAAATCACAACTAATTATTTATAAATTGGAATGATGCGTTCGAGGGCTCAAATTGAATCTGAATCAACGATCTAGGACCCCATAAGAGTTTTAAATTGTTTCCATGCTGAAAAAACGACGGAAACTGGTTCAGAGAGCGGCTCTGGACTTCAGTCCAGAGCGGCTCTGGACTGCAGTCAGTCCAGAGCGGCTCTGGCTGTTGATTCCCATCTTGTAATGCTTACCCTCTACTGATTGGACATGTTATATTGCGGAACCCTACACCATAGTGAAGATGAAACAGTTAGTTAACTGATGAAAGTGATTTCGTCCCTTTTTACCGTCGTTTACTATTTAAACTGTAATTTAAATGAACAGGACGTATAGCAGTCCCAAACAGGGACAGAACTTATACCCCATTGTCGTACAGTACATAACTTCTGACGTAGAGGCGCGATCGAGAATCCGTATGGTGCGTTGGAAACCTAATTGAAAAACCTAAATTTCGTTCAACTCTAGCGTCGCCTAATTTTGATCCCAACAGGGTGAAAATTGTGTTTTGAAATGGAAATTCAGTTCAGGAACTGAAATTCCAGCAGCGAACACTTAAAATGAAACGGCTGTAATTTGCAAACCCGAAATCCGATTTCCCTGAAATAAATTTTGTTGAACTACCGAATGGGTTTACTTGCTACCGTCTTTGTATCATTTTACTGAATTTTGAATGTATGATTTATTATAATTTTTATAAGTTCATAAGATGCATAATAGTTCGTATTACACATGATTTGTTAACTGCATAAATGCACATATTTTACTCGATTGCCATACTTCTAGTGATAGTGCGCGTTATTGTTCAGTGTACAATGCATTGTCGTGCATGAATGGTATCGGTTTAGGAGTATCAAGTACGCCAATGAAAAAGTGAATGATTCGTGACAGTGAATAATACAGCGAACAGTGACTAAAACCGTGCTATTGGTGCGTGCTTGTATAAGACTAGACCATACTCATAAATAGTGTAGACCTGAGGAAAAAGGGTAAATCGAAGTGGAAAGAGAATTGTATTTAGCGAGGACAGTGATTTAGAGGATGATCATTCGAACAACGACTCTTATATATATTAGGTTGGGCCTAGCGGTCCGGCTGACAGGGTTATGTCCCGGGCGATAGCGGGCCGTAGTCTCGGGTATGTACGAGAACCTCGTTAAACATGATCCTCCTTTCCACAACTCGATTTCAAAAATGACTTAAAGACTGATAGGGACACAGATCATACATTGCATCAGTTAGTGACATATCGATTACCTGCATTTTACTTCCACTGTTATTACCTTCTTTGCTTGTTTCTCGTCACTATTATCATATTGCTATTACGTCGCTCTGACGACCTGAGTATGCATGCTCATACCTCGAGGAAGAACCAGTACAGGAATCAGACTTGCCCTTCGAGCTTGCGGAGATTTAGTCGGGAGTACCTCCTTCACCTTTACTGCTTTCCCCAAAGTAACCTTGTATTCGCACTTGGTTAGTAGTTTTTTTTCCTTATTTTATTGTACATTGTGAACAATGAAAGTTGATGTAATAATTTAGTGATGTATTTCCTTTACTTCTGTGCTTTGTTTACTGATTACCATGTAATGCTAGAAGCCGAAGTGTGACTACGGCGGGATTATTTCTTGACCGTAGGAGTATGGCTGGCCTAGTCATCCCTTGTTTTCCGTATTTTGGGAAGCGGGGCGTGACAACTGTAGTATGACAGTATGGTCCTTCTCCTGCCGAACTTTCATCTTCTTCGGTTGGCGGGAGTAGTCTTGGTTGATCACCGAGTCTTAGACCTGTCGCCAAACTTTGTAAATTTTGGAGGACAGCTGCTGAGAGGGCTGCTCCAGTTTCGCCTTTGTGATCTTTTCAACAGGCGGAGAAGACTTTTTTAGCACGGCAGTCGAAGAGTTCTTGCGCACCCTCCTAAGTGGTTCAAAGCTGTTCTCAGTTGGAACAGCAGCATCAATTTCCACCATCGGAGCTGGCGAAGTCAGTCCAGAAGGAGAGCTACCCCAGCCTTTCTCACTTGGCGCCAGTGGCGACGTCGAGCATGGCGAGCGGCCGGGACCACCTCCATTGTTGAATCAGCTTTTCCATGCCCCCTGTTCTGATGAGAGTCTGTTGTTGGCGCCAGCCTGTCAAAGACAGACGTCCGCTGAGAGGGAATGGTCAGCCTGTCGAAAGCCGACCTTCGAGTAGGGAGAGCAGCTTGGACGACCTCAACTGTAGCAGGAGTTGGAGTGTCCTTCTCTGGTATTGCGAGCTTCTTTGCGGGCCCACTTGAGCTTTGACCCAGCTTGTCGAAGACTGAGGCATAGGAGTTGGACGACCCGCTGAGAGGGGTCGTGGTGGTTGCAAGCCGATCAAAGACCGACTTCTTCGCAGCTTCCTGTGACGGCATCTGAACGTTGAAGCTTGTTGGTGGGATCATAGTCCCGAAAAATAGCCCAGTGGTGGCTTGGGTCACTTGTTCCACCGGAATTGTAAAAAGGGAGGCCACTTGGGGCCCGTAGGTTACTCTTCCAGATGAGACGGAAAGGGAGTTGTTGCAATTAGTGCAATTTGAAGCCATTGATCTTCTGTTTTTCTGCACGGAGCAAGATACCAAATCTTAGTACTTCACATCCAAAAGCAACCATAGCAAACCGCGATTCTTTCGCAAAACATGACACACGAAGTGTGGAGTGGAAAGAAGAAAAGGTCCCATAGGGCGTGCCAGAATCTGTTTACCGCCGAAAGACGCGACCAGGACGTTGGGACGTCTGGCCTGAATTTTGGGGGCAGATGCTATTTGGTTTTATCCGTCCAACTCTCCAAAGATGCCAAGTTGATTTATGGCACCGTGTATTGGAAGTTTAGACGGATGCGGCCGATATAGCAAACTTCATCAGATTTCACATCATTTGAGGGGTTTTTGATTGTGGGGATGCCTTTCCCTGCAGGCGTAAGCCCCTGCAGTTAATTACGCTACCGCATCGTGGCAACAACTTTCTCCTTCTCCAGATGGTCACTTCGTGTTGTGTGTGTTTGTTTTATTTTTGGTTGCCCGTGGATTGTATACGGAGACTAATTTATGTTGTCGCCCGTAGGGCGTGGATTAGTCCAAATCCGTATTTTCTTAGATTTGGGTTTAGGTTGGGTTTAAGGATCGTTAATCTTATTTGAGACTAAGATCAACTTAATCGTTTGTTAAGGATACGTTAGTCTAGTTTTTAGACTAAGATCAACTTAACGTTTGTTAAGAATACGTTAGTCTAATTTTAGACTAAGATCAACTTAATGTTTGTTAAGGACACGTTAGTCTAATTTTAGACTAAGATCAACTTAACGGGATCATTTAGATCCAACAAAAGAGCATTTGGGCTCTATTGTTTTAGTTTAGGGACTTTGCGGTCTAGTTTAAAGACGTCATAATCTGTAAAATTTAAGAACATCATAGTCCATGAGTTTAAGGACCCCACAGTCCGTAATGTTTAAGGACATCATAGTCCAGTTTAAAGACGTCATAGTCTATGGAATGTATGATTGTCGGGACCCGTCACCTCTCTGAAGACGTTGAAAGATTACAACGACAAATATCAGAGGAGTGAAGAGATGTACCCTTGAACCAATATTGGTTGGGAGATCTGTAGTCCAATTTGGGACTAAGATAAAAAATTTATGAGCATATGGGCTCAATTAATCTGAAGTAGGTTCTATGGCCACTTTGGGATCGGCCCATTTAGTTAAAATGTTGAACTTTTAACAATGTTGAGCATTGGTTTGGGCTTTGACAATCTTTTTTGTCTTTTATTGAGTGCTGAGCACTCATTATAGCTCTAGGGATTTGTCATTTAAAGAACAATTTATGTTCTCTCAGCGCACACGTGAGGAGCACATAGCGCGCTTGGCGCTGAGCGCCAGTCAATGAGCGTAGATCGCTTCTGTTAAGTAGCGCACACGTGAGGAGCACGTGGCGCGCTTGGCGCTATACGCCAGATAACGAGCACAAGGCGCTTCTTGTAAGTAGCGCACACGTGAGAAGCATGTGGCACGCTTGGCGCTATGCGCCAGATAACGAGCGCAAGGCGCTTCTTTTGAGTAGCGCACACGTGAGGAGCACATGGCGCGCTTGGCGCTATGCGCCAGATAATGAGCGCAAAGCGCTTCTTATGAAATTTGGAGCGCTAAGGCTCTGTAGCGCTGTGCGCTAGATTTGAAGTGTTGAAGTGCTTCTTTTAATTGGAGCGATGAGGCTCTTTATAGGCAGCTTTGCGCTCTGAGAATTAAATTCTCTCTTATAAGAGATTTTGTCTTATGGATGTAAGAAAAAAATTCTTATTTTATAGAAGATATTTCAATCTCTTATGTTCTTGGTGAAAGGCTTTGCCTTTATGGATCTGTGATCCTAAGAGAATTGAATTATTCTCCCCCATTTTTATAATGAGATGTTATAATCTCTTTTGTGAAAGACAATTTGTCTTAAAAATTTATGATCTAGCATAAGAAACTAAGTTCTTTTTCTGATGAGATTTTTTATCTCTCGGTTTTTACCTTGAAGAAAAAAAATTTCTTCTGCCGAGAGCTTGCTCTTCTCTCTGAAGTTTCTCAAAGTTTATGGCGGGGGTTCCTCTATGTGAGACTTGAAGTCTTGGGGCCTTTATATAGTGAAGGCTGATTTGTTCAATCGGTTAAGGAGATCTTTTCTCTAATTGATTTGGGGATATTTCTTCCGTTGAATCTTTGATCCAAGAGCTTCTGATTTACAGAAGACAATTTTCTTGTTTTTAACAAGATTAGGAAATTTTTCCCATACAGAATTTATTCTGTACTTTGGTGATTTTTAATCACCATTGGATCATTGATCTAACGGTGCTCTGATTTTCAGAGCACAATCTTTCCTGTTTGGAAAGATTCTGAGGAATGTTTCCTTGACAGAATTTTATTCTGGTCAATTGATGATTTTTAATCATGTTCGTTGGATCTTTGATCCAAGGGCCGAGAACATTTTGTTCTATCGCTAGCTCTTACGTGCTTTGCACGTGGTGCGCGGGTTAAAGTGCAGCGCTTTTAGCGCTAGCGCTCACGTGTTTTACACGTGGTGTACTGCTTAGAGTGCAGCGCACTTAGCGCTGGTGCTGCTATGAAGCGCTGCTTCATTTCGAATTTCAAAATTTGAACAGTGGTTTTCTCTGATTAGGGAAACAGTGAGATAACGTGGGTGTATGGGAGGAGACGTGGAGGGGTTAAATAGGAGTAGGTTTATATATAAAAAATTTAATATATAAAATAATGTATATCTTATTCGGAGGAGAGAGAGTGAGATTAGGCAGCATTTTAGTTAGGATTAGGATATAGGTTTAAAATATATTTTTAGTTTTTAAAAAAATATATAATCTTATTATTATATATAACAGTTAATATATATAGAATATAATATTAGTTAAATTTGAGCTTTTGGTTATTACAAAAAAAAGTCCAAAATACGCCCGAGTCGGGTCTAAAATTATGGTTTAAAAATACGGATAATATACGTATGAACCAAAACCAAAATAGGATTTCCGGGTTATGAAAATGCATACCACCAAGAACGGATACACGTAGCGTGCACGTAGCTATCCAAACGAGTCTGTTTCACTGAACGGGACGAGAACACGATGTACAGATGCCACCACAGGGTTAGGGATATCATGCAGGCCATGCTAGATATTTTTAACATATATTATTTAATTATATTTGTATTATTAAAAAAATGCAGATGTCAGATATAATGCAGATATACAGGATATACAACATGAAAGTGCACGGATGCTCATAACTAGCAGGGATAAATCATCAACAGGGATCGAGACAGGTTTCCAGCAAGCGGGTCGGGTCGGATGCGAACACGGATACAATTACACTATTCGCACCCAAAACACAATAAATCAATAAATAACCATAAATAAAGAAATACAAAAAAAAGAACTGGTATAAATGAACTAGGGTGTTACACCGAGTCTTGTGGAAGGCGGAAGAAAACCTTCTTGACCAACCGATCGAATGGAGGACTTTTTGCGACATGTTCGACGCGAAGTACTTCCCTGAGACTGCCCGATTCGACATGGAGCAACAATTTATACATCTACAACAGGGTTCGATGTGGACCAAGTCCGTAGATGAGTATGACGCTGAGTTTTTCATGCTCAGTAGGTAAGATATGTCTCAATATTCGATTTTCAATATCACATATTATACAGCTAACACAAAGACTTTAACAGATTCGCGGTACATTTGATACCAACCGCTGATATCATATCCAGAAGATTTCAGTAAGGGTTAGACTTGGAAATCCAAGCTTCCTTAACTACATAGGATTTTCCAACCCACGAGATGGCCCTGAAAGCTGCCCGCCGATATTAGGCGGTAGTGAAGATGAGGGGCAGACCTCAATCTGTCGGGATAAAGCACCCTGGCACTCAGATGGCAGGAGGAGCTTCTTCAAGGCCACCATTTATGCCCAGGAGACCGAGAGTACCGAACAACCGGCCCAACCCAGCCTTTTGCACTTACTGCAAGAGGGATGGACACTTGGCGAAAGACCGTCGACGTGCAAATCGCCTTTGCTTAGTCTGTGGCTCAGCTGCTCATGACATTGGGTTTTGTCCTCGTAGACACAACCTAAATGCAGCACCCGGGCCAGCAATCACTTATTAGTAGCGTTCAACCATCCAGGCACCTGCTCCATGACTTGCACTACCTGCTCCACCTCCTCGTGGACCGACTGCACCTCCTCCTCGTCAGTTCCATCAAGCCCAACGGAACGTACTTCAAGTACAAAAGATCGGGCAGAGAAATGCTCCTCCAGCAAGGAGGAATGTGCCGAGGCACCAGGCTTTCACAATGACTGTGGAAGAAGCTGAAGCCACCGGCTAAATTATCACTGGTAACACTTTCCCTTCAAGCTTTACTTTCCATATATATATATATATATATATATATATATATATATATATATATATATATATATATATTCCTTATACGTAAAACCTATCCCACATAACTTAGGTACAATTTTAGTAGCCTCACTCCCTGCACTAGCACTCTTCGATACTGGAGTATCTCATTACTTTATGTTGCAACGGTTCGTCCGAACTCATGCGATTCCAGTCAAACCTCTCGTATCCAGCTGGAATATCAGTTCAGGGAACGGCGTTCTAAAGGCAGTAATGGGATCGACACGTGTCCAGTGGTCGTCTGCAACAGAGAATTCTATGCTGACTTCAAGGTGCTGGACAAACCGAATTTCGATGTCGTTTTGGGTATGGATTGGCTCGGAACTTTTTACGCTACCATCGACTGTTGTCAAAAGAGAGTAGTGTTCGAGATTCCAGAACATCCGGTCTTCTATTTCAAAAGTGGAGACCGTACTCTGGAGCCAAGCACATACAAGGAAAAACCGAAGAAGGCAATGATTGCAATACTTTAAGCGGAGGAAGGATTGAAGCCAGAGATAATTCGAGAGTTCGACGATGTATTTCCTGAAGACATATCAGGTTTGCCTCCTGATCGAGCTCTTGAATTCAGTATTGATTTAGTACCTAGAGTTCAACCGGTGATCAAAGCACCGTATCGGTTATGTCCTGAAGGATTGAAGGAAGTTTGAACTCAGTTGGACGAATTATTGGCGAAAGGATGGATTCGTCCCAGCACTTCATGTTGGGGATCACTAATTTTACTTGTGAAGAAGAAGTAAGGTTCATATCGAATGTGCATTGATTATAAAGCTCTGAACGATATAACTATAAAGAACAAGTATCCACTCCCGCGTATCGACGACCTGTTCGATCAGCTAAGTGGATCTTGCATTTTCTCCTAGTTAGATCTTCGTTCGGGTTATCATCAGGTGAAGGTCAAAGAATTTGATAGCCATAAAACGGCATTCAGAACTCTCTATGGACATTACGAATTTCTTGTGATGCCATTTGGAGTGACCAACGCACCAGCTATATTCATGAACCTGATGAATCAAGTTTTCCGAGAGTACCTAAACAAATTTGTTGTCATCTTCATAGACGACATCCTGGTGTATTCTAAGAGTCGGAAAGAACATACCGAACACCTACGAATTGTCCTGGAAACTCTCCGACAGCATCAACTCTACGCCAAGTACAGCAAATGCGAGTTTTGGCTAGATCAAGTCAGTTTTCTCGGACATATCGTATTAGGCAATAGAATCTCTGTAGATCCAGCTAATGTATCAGCAGTAAGCGAATGGCCGACACCGAAGTCAGTGAAGTACATTCGAAGTTTCTTGGGTTTTGCAGAATATTACAGAAAGTTCATTAAAGGATTTTCGAAGATTGCAACACCCCTGACCAAGCCCACATGTAAAGATGAAGAATTCATGTGGTCAGAAGCATGCGAACGAGCTTTCGTAGAACTCAAGTTAAGATTGACATCAGCACCTATTCTCGTCATACCGGACCAATCTTGAGGTTTTGAAGTGCATTGCAATACATCCGGTAAGGGATTATGATGTGTTCTATATCAGCACGGTAAATTTGTAGCTTATGCTTCAAGACAGCTGAAAATTCATAAGCGCAATTATCCGACACGTGATTTGGAGTTGGCGACCGTAATCTTTGCTATCAAGATTTGGCGCCATTATCTTCTTGGTGAACGAGTGGACATATACACGGACCACAAAAGTCTGAAATATGTGTTTACTCAGAAAGAGTTGAATATGCGGCAGAGAAGATGGTTAGAACTCAAGGCGGACTTCGACATCAACCTACAATATCATCCAGGGAAGATGAATGTAGTACCTGATGCCCTTAGTCGCCAACCATTAGCTTTGAATCTCACCGCACAGTGGAAGCTTCAACAAGACTTGCATCAAATAGAGAGTGAAGTGGTTATGCCAGGTAACGCTTTAAATTTGATGAACTTTTTCACGCCCCGCTTCCCAAAATACGGAATACGAGGGGTTGACAAGGCCAGCCATGCTCCTACGGTCGAGGATACATCCTGCCGTAGTCACATTTCGGCTTCTAGCTTTACATGGTAATCAGTAAATAATGCGCAGGCAATGAGAAATGCAGTAACTGAAACGAAACAATATAAAAAACTGACCTGATGGAAACAAAAGAGTATAACTCTGGATAGCTAATCAAGGTGTCCGTGACATGCGTCTGGTCCTGGTCCAGGCTAAATCCTCTCCTCACACTGAGCATGCATACTCAGGTCGTCAGAGCGACACAATAGCAATATAATATATAAATCCAAGTGACAACTCTAACAGTGATAATAAATATATATAACAGTAAATCAATGACGGTACAGGTATGATCATGAAGTAATCGATGTAGTGGAACAGTAAAAGCAGTAAAATGATATACCAAGTATGTCAACACAGAAAGTATGTATATCGATGCTATCATCCCTATTAGTCTCTAAGTCTCACTGTACCAGTCACTAAGCCTATCGTCAGTCCAAGTGTGAGAGTCAACCACTCGCGAGTGTCCTCCACCCAAGGGTAGAACCCAAGGGCAAGGGACCACGGGCTCAACATGTAACTCACGGTAATAATCATGTACCTTGTAAATCTCCATATATCTCCATATATATAAGCCGGCAAGGGACTCGCGAGATTCTGTTGAACTCACACTCAAACTACCCCACATCCCGTGGTCTACATCAAACGCTAACCATAACCTCAAATACTAATCGGTCTGTGACAAGTCTGCGCGAGAACTGGAGGCAGGACCTCCATCAAGCACGTCTCGACTAATATCTAAGATAAATGGCAGTGTCTGGTGCCTTATCTGTGATACCCATGCAAGAGCTTCCATAAGTGTCCCATACCACTTATAGTCACACGTACACGCGTTCCACAGACGTCGACAATGCAATATAACAATAAGGTTCACTGATTGTGTACAAGTACGTATCACTTTCACTTATTCACTTATACACGAACACTAACGTACTTTACACAATCATCACTAATACCTAACACTGGGTAATTCACATTATCACTAAGTTATCAATGCAGTGACATATGTATGATATGATGCGTAAACAGTATGTGAAGCACGATTAGGATGTCATGAATCAGTAATCTACCACTTGCATTATTTATCATAAATCAAACGTGTACAGTTTAGCGAAACTATAAATGGTAAAATAAAATAATATGATTGGTTATCTAACCAGCGAATTTGGTTTCACGGCAATCGGGTTTCAGGATCATTAGTTATGGCCATTTCCTTTTAAGCGTTCACAGCTGGAAATCCGGTTTCAGAATCGGAAGTCCGTTTCGCAACGCATTTTAATCCCAGTTGGGATCAGAATTTAGCAACTCTACAGTTGAATGAAGTCTAGGTTTTCAAATAAGGTTTTCAACGCAATAGACGGATCTTCAATCGCGTCTGTACGTCAGGAGATATACACTGTTCAACACTAGTGTGTCAATTCTGATTCTGTTGGGACTGTTATGCGTCCACATCTATTAAATTACAGATTAAATAACAAACGATAATGAAACAGGATGAAACTACTTGTGTTGTCTAGCTAACAGATTCACCTATAATAAACAGCAGAGTTCCGTAACCTACGAGTTAAGGAAACAGTGTGGTACCCATTACGGGACAGCACACAGTAAACAGAGTCGCTCTGGACTGCAGTCCAGAGTCGCACTCCGATCCAAATATCGTCACAGTTTAAGTACAGAAACAATTAGAAACTTGCATAGGATTATAGATCGTCTAGTCGGCTTCAATTTGAGCCCTCGAACCCATCATTCCGGTATGTAAATAATTTATGTTAATTTTAACGGTTTTCAGGTACAAGAAAATTCCAGTTTTACAGGTAAACTTGGGGGTAGTCGTTTTAGTCATTAACGGTCATATTTTCCAACGAAATTCACACACTAGATTCACTGCCATACGGGCCAGATTATACAATTGAGTTCCGTCAAATTATATGAGTATTTCCATTGAGGTCATACATCAAACAGTTGCATCGTATAATTTATCGAGGATATTTAGAATGGAATTTATAAAATTATAGTTCGTAACTAATACAAATTAGCATGTAGCAAGTATGAAACTTGCCTGGAGGCGCATGGCAGTGGCACGGCAACAGCGGTGATCTACGACAACGGAAACGGCACGATCACGACGCAAGCGTGGCTAGACACGACACTGCAACTCGACCTCGGCTCAAGCTTGGCACGGTCTTGACGGCTTGGCAGCTGGTGGCAAAGGGAGGTGGTGAAGCGATCGACTATGGAGTTGTGAGGGGTCGGCTGGTGAAGGGGTTAATGGGGTGAGAGAGGGATCAAGAGAGAGAGATCAAGAGGGAGTGAGAAAGAGATATAGAGAGAGTGTGAGAACAGAGAGAGAGAGAGAGAGTTGTAGAGGGAAAGAGAGATTTGATGGGAAGAGAGAGAGAAATAGAGAGAGAGAGAGAGAAAGGTTGCAGGGGAAGACTCGCCGGCGGTGGTCTTGACCGGTGGTAGGGTGCAACTGCGGTGAGATGGTGATGGGTGAGGAGCGGGGAGCTCGGTTGCGTGGAGAGAGGGAGGAGGCCTCGACAGCGGCGAAGGGGGTGGTCGACGGTGGCAGGGAGGAAGCTAGAGGTTGGCGGTGAAAGAAGATGGGAGTTCATTGGAGGAGTCGATCATGGTGGTGTGAGGTGGTGGCTTGTCGGCGTCGAGGATCCGGTGGAGTTTGAGAGGAGTGGGGTTTTGTGAGGAGGAGGAGGAGCTCGGGGGTGCTGTGGGTTTGGGTGAGGGAGTAGAGGGATGAGGGAAAGTGATGGAAGTGAGGGAGAGAGAAAGAGGGACGAGGCGCGTGCTGTGGGTAACGCTCGCGAGCGGGGCAACGTCGCAGGCGTGAGCGTGGGCGACGGAGGTGGAACGGCACGCGGGAAAGGCGGAGAGAGCCGTTGGAGGAGATGGGGGTGTAGAAGCGGGTCGGGTTCGAGTTGAAGCGGGCGCGGGTTATGCGAGAGTGGGCCTGGGCTGGTGCTTAATATGAAAATGAATTTCCATTTATGTACATGGGCTCGGGAGGGATTTTGGGCTGAGAAAAATAAAAAGAATTGTGAGGGAAAGGATGAGGGCCGAGCCGGGGATTTAAAAAGGAGATTAAGTTTATAAAATAAAGGAATGGGCTGAGGACTGATGGGTCGGCTTATGAATGAAAAATCAAAGAATAAATGAGAAAAAGGGATGGGGCCGGGGCTGAGAAAAGTTGGGCTGGGAGAAAAGAAAAGAAAACGAATTTAAAGAATGGGCTTGGGGTTTAGGATAATATTTAGAACTAGGGTTTTAGATTAGAATATAAAATAACTAGAGTTAGAAAACTAGAAATATAGTAATATAGGGAAATATATTTTGATGAAGAATAAATCTATAGTTTGGGTTTGGGCTAAAAAGGTTTTAAAATAAATCAATAATTATAAATAAAATAAATAATAAAAAGAACTTTATAAGTTAAAGAGAGATACGTATTTTGGTATAAAAAAGGCTGGGTGTTACAAACTTACAAGTTCAATCTACCATTGTCAATCAGATCAAAGCAGCTCATGCAAGTGATACTAAGTTGCAAAAGATCAGAGAACAAGTAGAAAGTTGACTTCGAACAGACTTCATCATCCATGAAGATGGATCTTTGATATACGACAGTAGTTTGTGTGTACTGTTCACACCATAATATTGTATTATTATATTCCCCATTCTTATTCGTTTTATAAGTAAACAGGTGCTTTTGACGCATGTCTGCTACATATTACAGGTTACAGGTTCTTGGACAGAAAACAGTGAAAACGATGAAAAGACGATGCAAAAGTGGACTTTGACCAACAGACAGACTCTTGATCAAGCCTACATCAAAGATAAAATTCACAAAGTACAAGGCAACGCAAGATCCAAGATTACAAAGCGAACGGTTAAAAGCCCACCACAATTATTCACTGGAGATCTTTAAGAAACATAGAAGCTATTTTAATAAAAGAACCAAATAATAAGGAAGCCCAAAGACAGAAGAGCCAACAAAGGAAATTTCAAGGCCCAATACTTCCTTTTAAAGAGACAGAGACATAAAATTTTACCAAAACTTGAAGTCTACTTTGACTAGGTCTTCCTAAGGATATTTTGGTAAATGTAGACGTGCGAATCAATTGTAACCTAGGGTTTCCTATCCTCTATAAATAGGAACTCTAAATCATTGTAAAGGCTATGCCTCCCTTCATTAATAAATTTTAGAATTCTTTTAGAGAGCATCGGTGCCTTTTTTCATTTCATGAATTCAGATCTGACAACCTTGTGTTGATGTTTGGAGAGAGCCATCTGTAAGTAGTTTCATTTAATTGCTCTAGTTTAGATTTTAATTCCTTGCCTTAGATGTTAGCTTTGGGGAAGGCTTTTGAGAGATGAGATCTCTCATCCCTTTCTTACCCATCACATATAATCAATAGGACTCCATGCATACACGCACACATCGCGCCCTACGGCACCCTATCTCTCTAGGTAGCGGTGATACCGTAGTATAAAAGCCCGGTTGCGCGCGTTTTCCATGGAGGTTAGGGTAAGGATCTCTAAAGGAAGGACAAGAACCTAGAGGAAGGAACACCTTCCCGAATGGATCTAATCCCCTTTATTGATAATTACCATAACTCCTAATTTGGGTATAGAAAGCGTTGAGATTTATTTACATTTCCAAACCATTCCTAAACCTAACCCTAGCAAGATTTAGATCTAGATAATCTTAGTATAGATAGATTTAGTTTTTAGATTTAATAATCACTCCGAACACCCTTCGGAATTAACTCGTAAGCGCAACCAGGAAATTCACAACATCCCTGTGGACCGACCCGTACTCACCGGCTAGCTGCAAAGCGATGCCATTCTTGATTGCGGTAAATTATTTTTGATCGATAAAACCTCTTTAATCAAATGGCACCGTTGCCGGGGATGGCGTAGTTTTTCCTTTTTGCAATTTCGGGTTAATCTAAATTAAAAAAAACCATAAAAATTTGAAAAAAAATCAAAAATATAAATATTCTATCATCTTTTATTGTTTGAAGGGTTTCTTTTGTGAATCTTTTCAGGATTGACGGATCTGAAATAACACAGAAGGCGAATCAGAAAAGGTACATCAAAACAGAGAGGGATTGCAACTACAGAACAGCAGAAATTTTTTGGAGCCCTGAAGCCTTCACCAGACCGCTAAACCGCGGCCTAAGCGCGCTCCCGCCGCCCTTCCACGGCCCTCTTGCATCATCATCGCGAAATTTTTGCACGGTTTGTTCCCTATTTCTTCCCTCTGCAAATCCCCATATATCTTTTGCCAAATCTTCTGCAGGATTCTTTGCGCTAAAAATCTTCTTCCCCCTTCCAATAATTGATTTTCTACAGGATTCTTTGTGCCGCATAAAATAAAAATCTTTGATTGCAAGTGATTTTTTTCTGTTTTGCATATCTTTAAAACTGACTTTAAGGGGCTTTTGACCAATTCAGATTGGGTGGGGATTTCATCACCCTTCCCAGGACCCCAGAAATCACATAAGGCATATGCATTGACCATCTATTAATTAAAAAAATACTAGACTCAGCCCTAAGTACTTCGAGCTCAATAGGACAGAGGACTAGTTATAGGCATCGGCCGTTTATCCTAACCTGACTTTGCGGTGTCTAGGCAAGTGTGTCTAAGGCAAGTGGTTACTTAATTAGGACCGCTACTTGTAGCGGGGAGCCTCCCACTTACCTGGCACTTACCTGGCCGCAATTGACGGTGAAGAGGCAGTTTGAAGTTCTATTTCTAGCCCTTTGGAACGGTTAGGAGATGTCTAGCTGACCTAGGTGACCCTAGATCTAGGCCTGATTGTGCATTTTTGGTTGATCGAAAGTGTGTCTTAGCTCTTTTCTCGAAAATCTTTTTGCAAACAGTTCTAAATAAAGAGAAAAAGGAAAAAAGGAATTTTTTTTTAACAACTTGCAAATTTTTGCCGCAAATAAATCCTTGCACCACCCAACCTTCTTTCTTTTCCCCTTTCTTCTATCATGGGTACCCCACATCATAAATCTCTTGCCGAACTTTGGTATCCCGAACCTAACTTTGCTTCGTACGTCAATTGTTTCGGTCGATTTAAGGAAGATCCCTCCGTGCCCAAAATATTTTTGAAAGATCAAATAGAAGCGTCTAGGAGAAACAGTTCGACTTTGCAACCCACTTTGTGTTAACCAAGTCAACCTTTACCACCTTCGTACGTTGACACCACTTTTTCGAGTCCTGCTGTAACTCCTAAACCGATGTCCATTGCTGAGCATATTGCTCAATCTCGTAGCCGATGTTTCACCCCTCTCCCCTCATCTAGTTCTAGGAATCAACAAGTCCATCCACCTTTTCATCCACATGTTGATCCTAATCCTGTCCAACCATCCACTTCCTACCAGTCCTACCCGACTTTCCCACCTTCATTAGACCCTGTTTCTACACAGCTTTTTGGGAGTTTCACGTATCCAAACAATTTCGAATCTTTTACCGAAACCCCTTCACCACCCATGTCTAGTTTGGAACAGTCTTTGGCAGCTTATATTGCAGCAACAAACAAAATGACTAGGAATGTGGAAGCGTCCATGGCCGCCCTTATGCAACCTAGTGAACCGGCAGCTAGTTTTCCACTAGCTCCAAATTTTTCAATGTATGAGGAGGCGGTTGGACAGAAGGAGAATTTGAGAGGAGTGAGTGAGTTCTACACATTCCCAAATCAGACCTACCCTTACCCAATTGAAGCCCACAACTCCGGTTTTCCATCGATTGTCCTAAATAGTTCACCAATTGAAAATAAAAATGAGTTGTGTGACTTTGTAGTTCTTGATTTGCCAGATTGTGAAGAACCCCTTTCGAGTGAAACCACACTTAATCCTTTCGATCTTTACACCTCCACTCTAGAACCTAAATCGATAAATATCCATGCTTCTGATGAGGTGTCAGAAAATATTGATTTTCACTTGATTGAGGATATAGACGCCGGGAATATTTTGGATGATGAACCCGTTGATTTGATTGAAATTTTATGTCCAACTCATCATCCCGAGTCATTAATTGTTTATCCCGAACTTCATATGCGTCTTGATTTTGATGATATTGGCATGGATGAGTTAAATATTGAGGAGAATTATGAGGATAGTATTGAGGAGAGTCTTGAGGATAATATTGAGGTTGAACCATTTTTATTTGATGTGTCGGATTTCCAATTCATCCTCCTGAACCTTTAATTGTTATATCACCCTCCCTCCTTTCCATCGTTCCGACCACGCCTAATATCACGCTTGAAGACTGTGAGTTTGAAAAATTTCTCTTCGAATCTAACACAGTTCTCACAGACGATAACACGTACGAGTGTTTCACTTTTTCGGACGATGTTGATGACTCACCGCCCGAGTTTGAGTCCTTTACATTTTCAGATGAGTTAGTTGAACCATCAGACTCGGTTGCTTACAGTCGTTTCGAACCATTGTTGGAATATTTCAAGTTCGAAATAGTTTACTACGGTGAGAATGAGACTATCCCTAATTCACTCCCTTTCGTCCTTCCTATCGTTCCGACCGTACAAGAGACCGTTACGTTTTCATGTCCAATACAAAGTTCGGCGTACCCATGCTTTCTTGCGAATCTTGAGGGATTTGACCCCATTTCTCGACGGGTTGATAGGTTAGCACAATCGCTTTTAACACATTGGTCATCACAAATTGTGCTAATTTATTCACTCAATTTACACCCTCAAGATCGTGCTACCCTTCTTTCTCTTTTCCGCCCTTCTTCTCCCCCACCGAGACCGTATCCCGTTTCTACCTCCACACGGTCTCGTGTGCTTCTCATCTCTTTTCTTTCCACTCCATTCTTTCACCAACTCGACCATTACCACGATAAGATTTTTGAATGGTTGGTGATAACCTTTGGCTTGTGTAAGGCCAAGCTTAAGTTTGGGAGGAACCTTGTTGTATATATGTACATATTTTTTTTTTCTTTTTCTATAAAAAAATAAAAAAAAACTCAAAACATTAAAAAAAATTATAAATAAATAAACAGGGGAGTGCCAGCATTTTGACCCTCTTGGTGTAGCATGACAGTGAGGACACTGTCAAGTTTAAGTTTGGGGTATGCTCGGTACGTCTTCTTCCTTCGCATTCATTTGTACATATTTTTTGCATTTGCATACTTATTTGAAAATCCATAAAAAATTGAAAATTTTTGAAAAATTATAAAAATTACTGTATTCAATTTTGGCTTATTTGACTAAAGTTTGACAAATAAGTTAACTAGCTAGGAACAACTAGATTTTAGACGTAGTAAATTAAAAACCCTAAAAATAACCTTTCTTAAAGTTTAAGGGTAGAAAGTATATGTCTTTGTAGTTTATTTAGAAATAGGCAAATTTTGAGTTCACTTCTTGGGCTAAGTTGAAACAAAGGAAAAGTATTGATGTTCTTATTATAGTATAAGTTTGAAAAATAGTTCCTAGCTTAAATCTAGATTCTGAAAATATATACCCTACAATTTGCACAATCACGCACCTTGAAACTTGGAATAGTAGAAGACACCTTGAAATGCTATTATCTAAAGTCCTTAGTACGAAGAAAATAAAAGAAAAAAACGAATGAATAAAGAAAAAAATGAACACTGATTTTTGTGATTACTTAAGGCTGCAAAAATAGAAAAATATTTAGCGAGGGTGCTTCATCACCTAGTGCCTTAGACCAACTGGTTTGGGAGTCACTGCTAAAAGTCTTGGGTGTTGCAAGACTAGGAATTACGCTTTAAAGTGCAAACATATCTTGTAATCGGTTGTTGGTACCTCAAGATTAACGGTCGCATGAAGGATGTGTAAGCAAAATTCAATTAAAAATTCACCTACTAATAAGTACTTTGGACAACGGACAAGAGTATGATTGCTTGATTTGAATTTCCAAGTGTAGGGGTGATTTATACACACACGTAGGGATATGTGATTGGAGTTTAGATGAGAGAAAGGAATGAAGAATAGTACTTGTATCTTTAGTAGAGTTGATAAAAATTCCTAAGTGGAGATGGAACCCTAGAATGAAAACTTAAGAAATGTCGAAAGCTAAGTAGGTCTGCAGAACATATATGATCTTAAGTTAAATGATGAGGAAGTGTGAAAAATATGGGTGGATGATTTATGAGTCGAAGATAATAGAATTCCTTGTTAGAAACCCTAATTGGAGAATTAAAGTCGAAAAAGCCAAATTGATAGGATTTTGTGGGTAGTATCCGCTGAAAACCCTCAGGAGACAACACTCCTCCTACTAGGGACACCTAGAGGTTTAACGGCTTGTTGCACGTGCTCAGTGCAATCGCGTTTCCCTGCGAAAGTGCGGTTAGTTTTTTTTGTAGAGAATAAAAAAATAAGTTTGCTCGATGACGAGCAAAAGATAAGTTTGGGGGTATTTGTTCACACCATAATATTGTATTATTATATTCCCCATTCTTATTCGTTTTATAAATAAACAGGTGCTTTTGACGCATGTCTGCTACATATTACAGGTTACAGATTCTTGGACAGAAAACAGTGAAAACGATGAAAAGACGATGCAAAAGTGGACTTTGACCAACAAACAGAAGACTCTTGATCAAGCTTACATCAAAGATAAAATTCACAAAGTACAAGGCAACGCAAGGTCCAAGATTACAAAGTGATCGGTTAAAAGCCCACCACAATTATTCCCTGGAGATCTGGAAGAAACATAGAAGCTGTTTTAATAAAAGAACCAAATAATAAGGAAGCCTAAAGACAGAAGAGCCAACAAAGGAAATTTCAAGGCCCAATAATTTCTTTTAAAGAGACAGAGACATAAAATTTTACCAAAGCTTGAAGTCTACTTTGACTAGGTCTTCCTAAGGATATTTTGGTAAATGTAGACGTGCGAATCAATTGTAACCTAGGGTTTCCTATCCTCTATAAATAGGAACTCTAAATCATTGTAAAGGCTATGCCTTCCTTCATTAATAAATTTTAGAATTCTTTTGGAGAGCATCGGTGCCTCTTTTCATTACATGAATTCAGATCTAACAACCCTGTGTTGATGTTTGGAGAGAGTCATCTGTAAGTAGTTTCATTTAATTGCTCTAGTTTAGATTTTAATTCCTTGCCTTAGATGTTAGCTTTGGGGAAGGCTTTTGAGAGATGAGATCTCTCATCCCTTTCTTACCCATCACATATAATCAATAGGACTCCATGCATACACGCACACACCGCGCCCTACGGCACCCTATCCCTCGAGGTAGCGGTGATACCGTAGTATAAAAGCCCGGTTGCGCGCGTTTTCCATGGAAGTTAGGGTAAGGATCTCTAAATGAAGGACAAGAACCTAGAGGAAATAACACCTTTCCGAATGGGTCTAATCCCCTTTATTGATAATTACCATAACTCCTCTTAGATCCTAATTTGGGTATAGAAAGCGTTGAGATTTATTTACATTTCCAAACAATTCCTAAACCTAACCCTAGCAAGATTTAGATCTAGATAATCTTAGTATAGATAGATTTAGTTTTTAGATTTAATAATCACTCCGAACACCCTTCGGAATTAACTCGTAAACGCGACTAGGAAATTCACAACATCCCTGTGGACCAACCCGTACTCACCGGCTAGATGCAAAGCGACGCCGTTCTTGATTGCGGTAATAGATAGTTTTTGACATAAATCATGTACCAAAAGGTTCTGTGCGAGAAGAGTTGATGAAAGAAGATCACAGCTCTCCTTATTCAATACACCCTGGAGGTACAAAGATATACAAAGATCTGCGTCAAAATTACTGGTGGTAAGGAATGAAGCGTGAAGTAGCCAGAAGCGACACTAAATGCTTGGTGTGTCAGCAAGTAAAGGCTGAATATCACAGGACTGCTGGTTTACTTCAACCGTTACCGATCCCAGAATAGAAGTGGCAACACATCATAATGGATTTCGTGACTGTACTTCCTCGCAGCACGAAAGGTAACGATGCGGTATGGGTTATTGTGGATCGACTCACAAAGTCGTCTCACTTTATTCCCTTTTGAGTTGGCCAATTGATTTAGAGAGATTTTATCGATCAAAACTATCTATTACCGCAATCAAGAACGGCGTCGCTTGATAGCTAGCCGGTGAGTACGGGTCGGTCCACAGGGATTTTGTGTTTTCCTAATCACGCTAACGAGTTAATTCCGATGGGTGTCGGATTGATTTATTAACTCTAAAAACTACCAATTTAAGTTATACTAAGATTATCTGGATCTAAGTCTTGCTAGGGTTAGGCTTAAGGAAAGTTGAGAGATTAAAGGTTTCCTCACCGCTTTCAATACCCTATTTTAGTTCTATTAGATGTTATGATAATTATCAATAAAGTGGATTAGAATCTCTTGGGAAGATGTTTCTTCCTCTAGGTTCTTATCCTTCCTTTATCGATCCTTACCCTAACCTCCATGGAAAACACGCACAACCGGTCCTTTATACTACGGTATCACCGTTACCTCGAGGGGTAAGGTGCCGCAGGGAGCGGTGTGTGCATGTATGCATGGAGTTCTAATTCTTATGTGTGAAGGGATAAGAAAGGGGTGAGAGATCTCATCTCTCAAACCTTTCCCTAAGGCTAACCCTAACAAGCGAGGAGACTACTCGCTCATTAGGGGATTAAAAGACATTCTAAATTAAATGAGAACTAAAGCAAAGAAATAAAAGGAACTTACTAATTTTTATTGATGGCTCTCTCCAAACATCAACGCAGTACAGATCTGAATTTATGAAATGAAAAGAGGCATAGCCTAGAAAAGGTTTTTAGGGTTCTATTTATAGATTCATAGAAACCCTAGGTTACAATTGATTCGCACATCTGTTTTTACAAAAATGCCCTCTAAGAAAAGACCTAGTCAAAGATCCGCGCCGCTTCTGGAATTTTGGTAAAAAATATTTTATCTTCGGGCTCTATATGGCCGCGGAACCGCGGCCACAGCAAGGGTTGGGCCGCGGTTCCGCGGCCCAATGATTGGATCATATTCTGCAAATTTATGTGCTGGTGGTGGGCTTTTTGGGCTTCTTATTTCTTTGGTTTTTTTCTCAATTGGGCTTCTAGGTTTCTTCCAGATCTCCAGTGAATAATTGTGGTGGACTTTAACCGTGGCTTCACGATCTTGGACCTTGCATTGCCTTGTACTTTGTGAACTTTATCTTTTATGTAGGCTTGATCAAGATCCTTCTATTTGTTAGTTGTAGTTCCACTTTTGCATCGTCTTTTATCTTTTTCACTGTTTTAGATCCAAGAACCTGTAATATGTAGCAGAAATGCGTCAAAAGCACCTGTTTATTTATAAAATGAATAAGAATGGGGAATATAATAATGCAATATTATGGTATGAACAAATACCCCCAAACTTATCTTTTGCTCGTCCTCGAGCAAACTTATTTTTTATTCTCGACAAAAAACCTAACCGCACTTTCGCAGGGAAACTTGATTGCACTGAGCACGTGCAACAAGCCGTTAAACCTCTAGGTGTCCCTAGTAGGAGGAGTGTTGTCTCCTAAGGGTTTTCAGCGGATACTACCCACAAAATCCTATTCATTCGGCCCATTGACTTTTATTCTCCAATTAGGTTTTCTAACAAGGAATTCTATTATCTTCGACTTGCAAATTATCCACCCATATTTTTCACACTTCCTCATTATCTAACTTAAGATTATACATGTTCTATAGACTTAATTAGCTTTCGGCATCTCCTAAGTTTTCCTTCTAGGGGTCCATCTCTACTTAGGAATTTTTATCAACTCTACTAAAGATACAAGTTCTATTCTTCATTCCGTTCTCTCATATAAACTCCAATCACATACCCCTACGTGTGTATATAGATCACCCCTACACTTGGAAATTCAAATCAAGCAATCATACTCTTGTCCATTGTCCAAAGTACTTCTTAATAGGTGAATTTTGCTTACACATCCTTCATGCGACCGTCAATACTTCTTGAGGTACCAACGACCGATTACAAAATGCGTTTGCACTTTAAAGCGTAATTCCTAGTCTTGCAACACCCAAGGCTTTAGCAGTGACTCCCAAACCAGTTGGCCTAAGGCACTAGGTGATGAAGCACCCTCGCTAAATATTTTTTCATTAATGCAGCCTTAAGTAATCACAAAAACCAGTGTTCATTTTTTTCCTCTTTATTCACTTTTTCTTTTATTTTCATTGTACTAAGGACTTTAGACAAGAGCATTTCAAGGTCTCCTTTACTATTCCAAGTTTCAAGGTGCGTGTTTGTGCAATTTGTAGGGTATACATTTTCAGAATCTAGACTTAAGGTAGGAATTATTTTTCAAACTTATATTCTAATAAAATATCAATACTCTTCCTTTGTTTCGACTTAGCCCAAAAAGTTAACTCAAAATTTGCCTATTTCTAAATAAACTACAAAGACATATTTTCTACCGTTAAACTTTAAGGATGGTTATTTTTAGGGTTTTTAATTTACTATGTCTAAGATCTAGTTGTTCCTAGCTAGTTAACCTATTTGTCAAACTCAAGTTAATTAGGCCAAAATTGAATACAATAATTTTTATAATTTTTGAAATTTTTCAATTTTATGGGTTTTAAAATAAGTATGCAAATGCAAAAATATGTACAAATGAATGCGAAGGAAGAAGGCTTACCGAGTATACCCCCAAACTTAAACTTGACAGTGTCCTCACTGTCATGCTACACCAAGAGGATCAAAATGTCGGCACTCCCCTGTTTATTTATTTACAATTTTTGTTTTCTTCTTTTTTTTTATATTGTGAAAAGAAAAACAAATATATATACAGAAAGGCCCCCCCCCCAAACTTAAGTAAAACAATGTTAAACGTCATTGCCAAACTTTGCAAAGACCAAACGTCAACACCAACCATTCGAAAAATTTATCTGTAAAGAGTATTGGTTGGTGGAAGAACATGTTGTACCGATCCAAAAAGAATTGGGGAAGATAAAAGTGGTGGTATGGAAAATGTGGAAGTGAATAGATAGGAGGTGGTGATGAATCAAAACGAGAATGTGAATGATCAGCAATCAGTGGAATATTGGTATTCTCGTAGCTTATTAAAAGAAATGGGGGTTGTTCAACTTCTAAAGGAGGAGATTGACTAACCACACTATCCCCAAGATATTTCTGTGGATCCTTTATTGACTTGGCATCATCCATCATAAGCATATGATATTCAATTATGAGGGAACTAATCTCCTTGATGTCCGCCATAGTCCAGCCGAAAACTTGCCGCCTATCTTGTAAGACCATTAAAAGAGCGTTCTCTTGCTCGAGGGCTAGAGAGGCCGATATGATAACGGGAAAGGTCTCATTCTCACCTATGTAAGCATATTTAAGGTGAGACGGCAAGGGCGTGAGTTCGAGTTTCGGAGGTGAAACAATCATAGGCAAAATTGGGAAATCTACCTCGAACTCAAAGGACTCCAACACAGGTTCGAAATCACTGCAAACAATCGATTCGGATGGTTCAACTAACTCATCCAAAAATTCAAAAGACTCATATTCGGGCTGTGAGTCGTCAAAATCATCCGAAAAAGTGAAACTTTCATAATCAATATCGGTTGTGTCAACTGTGGTGGATTCAAGGAGGGACGCACTAGTGGCGTCAAAACTGTTTTCATCAAATAAAAATCTTTCAAGCTCGCAGTCCTCCTGCGTGATTTCGTGAATAGAGAAAACTTCTCGTATACTAGTTTTAGGCACGGGGGGTAGACTTCCTAACTTGTAAATATAGAACTCACTAGACGTCTTCCCAAAGGATAGAGTCATGGAGCCATTGCGACAATTTATTACGGCATTGGAAGTGGCCAAAAATGGTCGACCGAGGATCACCGGAATTTGGTTCCGTGAGTTAGCAACAGGTTGTGTGTCCATAACAATAAAATCAACGGGAAATATGAAATCCCCAACTTTGATCAACACATCCTCTAACTCACCCCTAGGATGTGTGATTGATCGATCAGCCATTTGGAGAGTACAACGAGTGAGTTTCAACTCTCCAACCCTTAATTGCTCATACACGGAGTAGGGAAGCAGGTTAACACTAGACCCAAGATCTAAAAGCGCTCGATTGATTTTCTTATCCCCAATTGTTATTGAAATCGTAGGACAGCCGGGGTCCTTTCGTTTTTGGGGTAAGGGTTGAGCTTGGTTAATAGCATTGCTCACTGCACTAGCCACTAGCACTTTCTTGGGTATTTGAGACGACTTTCTCTTTGAGGTGCATAAGCCCTTTAAGATTTTCGCGTATGAAGGGACTTGTTGGATTGCATCCAAGAGAGGTATATTTATGCTAACCTGTTTAAATAACTCCACAATCTTCTCCATTTGTGCAGTTGGTTTATTGGGACTCAACCTGTTTGGAAATGGAGCATTTTGATAATCCGTTGAGCCCAAAGTCTGTGGAGTAGAATGTGGAGTTGGAACGGATCCCAGTGTGGGTGTGTTCGTGAAGTGAGAAGTGGGTCCGTTCGGATTAGAAGAAGAAGAGCCTTTTGAAGAATGGAGAATAGGCTCTAGCGGAGAAGATGAAGGTGAAGAAGAGGATGGAGAAGAAGAAGAAGAAGAAGAAGGAGAAGATGAAGAAGAACCACCGGCGGGGGTGTCATCACTAATACCCACATTATTTTGCAACATTCTTCCGGATCTCAACGTGGTCACAGCATTTACATTGTGATATTCATGTACGTTGTGTGTGTGACCGGGGTTTGGCAATGGTTGGGATGGAAGCTTTCCCTTTTCTCTCTCGCTCAACGCAGCAGTTAATTGTGCAATTTGTGCCTCAATAGATTTGATGCTTTGATCGTGTGAAGCATTGTTGTGCACCAAAGACTGGACGCAATTTTCTAATCTTGCTGCGGATGCTGTAGATTGCTTGAGAAACGCATCTAGACTTTTTTCTAGCGAGATAACCTTATCATCATTTGGTTGAACCAAGTTGTTCGTTTGATTTGGATAAGATTATGGTTGGAAAGGTTGCTGGTATTGACTTTGTTGGGGTGCTTGTTGTTGTGGAGGAGGAGGCCTTTGAAAGTTGTTGTTTTCTTGGAATTGTTGATTTTGATTCCAAGCAAAATTTGGGTGACTCCTCCAACCCGGATTATAGGTCGAAAAGTAAGGATCATTTCTTTGTCGTTGCTGAAAGGCAGCATTGACTTGATCTTGTCCTTGAACAGGTGGATTGTAAGGACACTCTTCGGTAAGGTGTGATGGATCCGAACAACAAGCACAAACAGTTCGTGGGGGTAAAGCAGGGGGAGGAGAAGACGATGAGATTTTGGTCTCAATGGCTTCTAGCTTTTTCATAAGTGCGGCCATCTCGGCCTTCATAGCAATCGACATATCTAATTGATGTATGCCTTCCCTAGATTGACCAATAGAAGAAGATGAGGTGGTCTTTGTGCTCTCCCACTGAATTGTTTGTTCACTAAGATCCTCGAGAAACTGCCATGCTTCCTCACTAGATTTGGTTAGGAAGTGATCTTGACAAATGGTTTCTATCAACTGCTTTGTTGCCGGGTTCAAGCCTTCGTATAATGTTTGGCAAAGTTGCCAATTTTCGATCCCATGGTGAGGGCATTGAACAAGTAGGTCCTTGAATCTTTCAAAACACTTCCAAAATGGTTCGGAAGGAAGCTGGGAAAATTGTATTATCTCATTGCGAATTCTCGCGGTCTTGTGATGAGGATAAAACTTTTTAAGAAAAGCTTTAACAAACTCGTCCTAATTTCTAATTGAATGTGATGCTGTGCTATATAGCCACTTCTTGGCTAAGTCACATAAGGTGAAAGGAATGACCCTTAGCCTTATAGCGTCATCACTTAATTGGGTTGTTTTCATCATAGCGCAAATGTTTTGGAATTTATTGATAAAGATATAGGCATCTTCGGATTCCAATCCATGAAATTTTGGCAGCATATTGATGAAGTGGGGTTTTATTTCAAAATTGTCCCCATTTACCGGTGGGGGTGAAAGACAGGTAGGTAAAGAGGTGCGGACAGGGTAGAAGAGATCCTGGAGTGCGATTCGTTGGGGCGCTACAATAGGTGGGAGATTCGGGTTATTCGCACCTAACGGAGGTGGAATCAGTCCCGTGGGTAAGGTGTTGTTGGGATTGTGTCCCGACATACCTTCGGAAGAAGAATTTGAAGGTGGAGGTAAAGAAATGGAAAGGATTTCGACTTCGGAGTAGAAAGGTTCGTCGGTCGGTACCAACGAAACACGGACCTATCGGGCGCTAGTGTCCCTAGTCCAAAGTGACATACACTAAAGAGGTAGTGTAGTCAAAAAAGGTGAAAAACTGAATGTGGGGGTAAGAAAATGTCAATGAGAAGAAAGTGAGTGGGGTGCAAGGATTTTTAGCGACAAGTTGCAAGTTTTTATAAAAGATTTTTCCTTTTTCCCTTTTTTTTATTTGGAACTTTTTTGCAAAAAAAATTTTTTCGATAAAGGGCTAAGACACACTTTCGATCAACCAAAAATGCATAATCAGGCCTAGATCTAGGGTCACCTAGGTCAGCTAGACAGCTCCTAACTGTTCCAAAGGGCTAGAAATAGGACCTCAAACCACCTCTTCACCGCCAATTGCGGCCAGATAAGTGCCAGGTAAGTGGGAGGCTCCCCGCTACAAGTAGCGGTCCTAATTAAGTAACCACTTGCCTTAGACACACTTGCCTAGACACCGCAAAGTCAGGTTAGGATTAACGACCGATGCCTATAACTAGTCCTCAGTCCTATTGAGCTCGAAGTCCTTAGGGCCGAGTCTGGTATTTTTTAATTAAAGATTGGTCAATGCAAATGCCTTATGTGATTTCTGGGGTCCTGGGAAGGGTGATGAAATCCCCACCCAATCTGAATTGGTCAAAAGCCCCTTAAAGTCCGATTAAAGATATGCAAAACAGTAAATCACTTGCAATCAAAGATTTTTATTTTATGCGCGGCGCAAAGAATCCTGCAGAAAATCAATTATTGGAAGGGGGAAGATTTTTTAGCGCAAAGAATCCTGCAGAAGATTTGGCGAAAAGATATATGGGGATTTGCAGAGAGGGGGAAGAGAAAACAAACAGTGAATTTTCGCGCGCTGACGTGGCAGTGGGACCGCGGAACCTCGTCGGGAGACGGCTTGCGCGGCGGAAAGGCGGCGGAAATGAAGCTTCAGGTCTCGGAAAAAATTGTGCTGCTCTGATTTCCCAATTCCTTTCTGTTCTGATGTACCTTTTTCTGTTTAGCACTCTGTATCTTTCCAGATCCGTCGATCCTGCAAAGATTCACAAAAAATACCTTTCAAACAATAAATGATAAAAATTTTATAATTTTTCTTTTTCTGTTTTTATGATTTTTTTAATTTAGATTAACCCGAAATTACAAAAAGGAAATACTACGCCATCCCCGGCAACGGCGCCATTTGATTTAGAGAGATTTTATCGATCAAAACTATCTATTACCGCAATCAAGAACGGCGTCGCTTGGTAGCTAGCCGGTGAGTACGGGTCGGTCCACAAGGATTTTGTGTTTTCCTAATCACGCTAACGAGTTAATTCCGATGGGTGTCGGATTGATTTATTAAATCTAAAAACTACCAATTTAAGTTATACTAAGATTATCTGGATCTAAGTCTTGCTAGGGTTAGGCTTAGGGGAAGTTGAGAGATTAAAGGTTTCCTTACCGCTTTCAATACCCTATTTTAGATCTATTAGATGTTATGGTAATTATCAATAAAGTGGATTAGAATCTCTTGGGAAGATGTTTCTTCCTCTAGGTTCTTGTCCTTCCTTTATCGATCCTTACCTTAACCTCCATGGAAAACACGCACAACCGGTCCTTTATACTACGGTATCACCGTTACCTCGAGGGGTAAGGTGCCGCAGGAAGCGGTGTGTGCATGTATGCATGGAGTTCTAATTCTTATGTGTGAAGGGACAAGAAAGGGGTGAGAGATCTCATCTCTCAAACCTTTCCCTAAGGCTAACCCTAACAAGCGAGGAGACTACTCGCTCATTAGGGGATTAAAAGACATTCTAAATTAAATGAGAACTAAAGCAAAGAAATAAAAGGAACTTACTAATTTTTATTGATGGCTCTCTCCAAACATCAACGCAGTACAGATCTGAATTTATGAAATGAAAAGAGGCATAGCCTAGAAAAGGTTTTTAGGGTTCTATTTATAGATTCATAGAAACCCTAGGTTAAATTGATTCGCACATCTGTTTTTACAAAAATGCCCTCTAAGAAAAGACCTAGTCAAAGATCCGCGCCGCTTCTGGAATTTTGGTAAAAAATATTTTATCTTCGGGCTCTATATGGCCGCGGAACCGCGGCCACAGCAAGGGTTGGGCCGCGGTTCCGCGGCCCAATGATTGGATCATATTCTGCAAATTTATATGCTGGTGGTGGGCTTCTTGGGCTTCTTATTTCTTTGGTTTTTTTCTCAATTGGGCTTCTAGGTTTCTTCCAGATCTCCAGTGAATAATTGTGGTGGACTTTAACCGTGGCTTCACGATCTTGGACCTTGCATTGCCTTGTACTTTGTGAACTTTATCTTTTATGTAGGCTTGATCAAGATTCTTCTATTTGTTAGTTGTAGTTCCACTTTTGCATCGTCTTTTATCTTTTTCACTGTTTTAGATCCAAGAATCTGTAACCTGTAATATATAGCAGACATGCGTCAAAAGCACCTGTTTATTTATAAAACGAATAAGAATGGGGAATATAATAATGCAATATTATGGTATGAACACCAATCTACCGAGACACTAACAAAGAAGTACATAGATGTATGAATCTAGGAAAGATTTAATCTCTTCAATGTGTACTATCTCTGATACCCATGAACTCATGCAGAAAATCGTGAGATTATATGGAGTACCGGTTTGCATAGTCTCCGATCGTGACACCAGATTCCGATCGCAATTTTGGCAGAGTCTGCAAGCTAGTTTGGGAACAAGTCTGAACTTTAGCACAACTTATCATCCACAAATAGATGGTCAGTCTGAGCGAACTATTCAGATCTTCGAAAATATGCTAAGAGCGTGTATGCTAGACTTCGGAGGATCATGGGAAGATCACCTACATCTTGTGGAGTTTTCATACAACAACAGCTACCAAGCAAGTATAGGAATGGCACCATTTGCAGTTTTATATGGAAAGAAGTGTCGATCGCCATTAAGTTGGGACGACATCGGAGATAGAGAACTCCTTGGACCTGAGATGATAGTAGCAACTGTTGACGCAGTTCGTACTATCAGGAAAAGAATGTGCATAGCCCAAGATCGACAGAAGCACTGGGCTGATACAAAACGCCGTCGCTTGGAGTTTCAACCAGGAGAACATGTATTTCTGAAGATATCTCCGAACCGTGGAGCGATTCGTTTTGGAAGACGGGGAAAGCTTAGTCCGAGATATATTGGACCGTTCGACATACTCGAACGAGTCGGTGAAGTGGCATATCACTTGGCACTTCTACCTTCATTGGAAGGAGTGCACAATGTGTTCCATATATCCTAACTCAGAAGGTATGTAAGTGACCCCAATCATATTCTTGATCACTCCGAGCTCACTGTACAGCCAGATTTATCTTGTGAGCAACAACCTATTGAGATTTTGGACAGAAAGATGAAGTCATTTCGGAACAAGAAAGTCAACTTGGTTCGAATGATGTGGAGAAAAGACACATCAGGAGAATCAATATGGGAAAGAGAAGATGATATGCGTGCAAGAAACCCTCTCTTGTTTGTAAACTAATTCTTAAAATAAATTGTAAATTTCGAGGACGGAATTTTGTAAGGAGGGTAGATTGTAACAACTCCAATTTCAATGTATAGAAAATTGTTTAAAAGTTAATATACAATTGGGGTATTTGCAATCCTGTATACACTATAAGTATTTGTTTTACTTTAGAACAGCAAGAAAGTACTTGTAGCACATTGGTAAACCCTTGCACTGCTGTGACGTAGCCTCTGTGATCGAATCCCTCCAGCCACATTATCCTTTTATTTAATTTCTTTTTAATCTTTTAGAAGCCCAAGGTTTTGCATGTGCACTACACGTAATATGTTATGTTTCAGAATAAATAAACATATGCATGAGGGTATATGAAGCGTAAGGGACATATGGTACCAATCCTAGCCCCTACCCTCGGAAATTGACCGGCGACACAAGCAAAAAGACCGGCATCGCCGGGCTAATCCGTAGGGGCTGCTCTGATATTTTCACCCGAGCACCCCTTGGCCTACCCCACTACCCCCATGTTGTTTGTTTACTCTGAATTGATCTAGAGAACAATAAAATGCCCTTTAAACCAATTTTTAATGCAAATTTAATCTATTCTTTAACCCTCTAAATCCTAATTTTTCCTATAAATACCATACTCCATTTCACTCATCCTCACTCAGAAATTCCCTGCCAAAACTCTCAAAAATTCTCAAGTCCTTTTAGTGTGCAACTGGAGTTAGCAAATGGTGAAGTTCCGGCGACGTTCCAAGGAGATTTCGGCGATGAAACGACGTCCCGATACCTTCCTTAGCTTCCTATCCCTCTTCTCTTGTTCCCTAGCCGGTAAGTCCCCTCTCTCCCTCTCTTCTTCTACCTTAAAAACTTTCATTTGTAAAACCCGACGGAAGCGGAGTTAATCCGATTTCCTATTTAGTTTTTCCTTAAAACTCTATTTTTCTTAAATAAGAAAATACCATACTCTTACTTATATATTGTTTAACAAACATTAACAAACACCTTAAAACAAGTTTCATCTCAAAAGAATCTTTATTTCAATTTTTATAGTATTTTTACGGTAAAATACCGCATACTTTAGTTTCGACACAAATCAACATAAAACTTTTATTATGTTTAGATAACTCACGAGATAATGATCTAACTCATCACAACACACATCTTTGATATATCACGATTTACTTTTGGGCAATATTTTGGAGAATAACACGAGTTACAATAAAATATCCTAAACTATTACAAAACTATTTTTTTAAAAAGTGTATTAAACAATTTCTTGCAATTGCGCTTCTACAACCCATTTTTGGAGACCCCATTAGGGATGGTGCGGGTTATCGCTATTCTCGGGCCTAGTAGAGCGAGATGCAGACCTCCGAAAGGAGCATTCGATCTCGATGGAATTTTAATGCATTTTTCTTTAGAAAATGAGATTTATACAAAAATAAATAAAATTATTTTATTAAATATATATATATAGAGAGAGAGAGAGAATAATGGAGAAAAGAGGCCATAGGAGGAAATTTCCTCCTATGGCGTGGAAAAAATACAACCTCCACCAATTTTTTCGACGATAGGCCCCCATCATCTTCATCGTTATCATCTAAGATGTGGGTACACCAAATTTTATGTGATTCTACAACTTTTTCACCGTTGATTTAGCTATGTAAAAAGTTCTATTGTCGGTAAACCGTTAATTTTGAACCCACTAAATCAACGGTGAAAAAGTTGTGGAATCACATGAAATTTTGTGTACGCACATCTTAGATGATAACGATGATGATGATGGGTGCCGATCGTCGGAAAAAATGGTGGAGGTTGTATTTTTTCCACGCCATAGGAGGAAATCCCCTCCTATGATCTCTTTCCTCCATTAATCTCATATATATAACTATTATCAAAATATCTATTTTTATTATATTATATAAATATTCCAAGTTTTTCTAAATCAAAGGAATCACCATTACATGAAAATACCATTCAATACAAAACAATTCCAATATTTCAATAAAATATCATGTACTATGAAATCTAGATTTTACTCACCAGATATTTCACATTTATAAAATATACATTTATGAAAACCCTAAAATCGATAATTAAATACTTGAGATGTATTTTGAAAACATATCAAAATTATTTTTATATAAAACCCTCTCAAGTTATGCTAAATTACATAAGGACCCTAGAAAATATAGGTTTAAGCGGGATCAATTCTCTTGAGTCTTAGGGAGTCGGAGAATGTGGGTGTTTGCCTATCTAAGGTAGACAATCTAACAAATGGTGTTATCAACACGGTAAATGTCTTGGAAAAAGACACAAATCTTGCCGTACACGTGCAACAGTTACCGATAACATCAAAATTAATTCAGGATTTCAAGTTCTTTTCAAAGTATCTAATTAAGACCGAGTCTCAATCTAATCAATCCGACTTGAATATGATTCAGGTATCAACTACAATACAGCATCAATCCATGAATCCGTCTATTCAATCTATATTGACCGAACCGAACCATGGATATACTCCGTCTACATGACTCTCCATTTATATCCATTCTGTTTACTGATATCATGGTTTCGGCAAATCATCCATTTATATAACAAAACAATACAATCAATACCAAAGACATCATGGGGTTTATAAGGGGTGGATTGTTACGGAATGTGTTAGAAGTGACACGAGACTGTAACTTTAATACACCTAACCTGAATATCCATTGCCGTTGTACCGTGGCTGAACGGTTCCTTGTGCTCCGTATAACTTAGTCTCCGGAATAGTGGGACTCCTCCCGTATACACTAGTCTATTCTGTACCAAGCTACAAATTACTGCGTTAACAATATAATAAAACATTACTATTCTTACTCTCTTCTGTCTATACTATCTCTACTCATCTTTGAGACTTACCGAGCAATTGTTCGCTGACGATATTCTTTTCTTCTTTCTTTGGAATGTTGTTAGGTGATTCGGACGCATTAGAGACCGAGCCCAGCACTGAGGATTTGGAGAAGTTTGCTTTTGACCCGGAGCTCTAGACATTTGTACATATTTATTTTATTTCAGTTATGCTATTGTTTAGGTATCGCTTTCTACTCATGTATTTACATTTCAGTTGTACTTGTACAAGAATATTTAATAAATAAAGTTGCCGTTCATTTACATTCCCATCTCTTGTGTATTTTACTTTATATTGCTTAGTTACTCTTAACGTGTTTACTTCTGAGTAAATACGTAGCGGGCCTCACCGCGTCTCCTCCCCGTATACTGAAAAGCGGGGCGTGACATAGACTGTTGTGAGGTAGATCGCTATCAAATGTATACAGATAAAAATGTCTAAAGTTAAATGAATGTCTATGCTTAGCAACATCCATGGTGCCTACACTCAACACGTAATTGTTATTAGCAAGACTCCGACACCATGCATTGTCTTGTCTAGATAACATATGTAACTACAACAACATATATTGGATGTCCTAATAATTGCAAAAGGCAATTTGAAATGATACATTTTTTTGTATCTACACGTTATCATCATGAATTATAAGTTTAATGAGTTCATAAGGACTCCCACCTATGACACTGGTAACCAATAAACTTTATATTGAAAAGCAAAACTTCACAATATGTTGTTTTTTTGGACACTGATGCATAAGTCCTAATCTGTGCATACGACACATCCACACACACCACTCACAAACACTCAACACACACTCACCGAGAGGATCCACGAATTCACCCTAAAAGTGTTAATTTGTGGACCATTTCCTTTTTTTTTGGGATTTCTGGGATTCGAACTTCGTACTCTTGCCGAGAGAGGAAGTGGCTATAGCAACTGACCTATTTCTCATTGGGAAAACTTTACCATATGTTTTCTCATTGACCATAAACTTATAAATCTGGTTGTATCAAAAAGGGCCGGCTGGTGTTGTATAAATTTTCAAAGGATGGCAAGATTTTAGGCCGTGATCGATGTTTCATGAAGAAAATAACGTAATATGAAACAATAAGTGTGAATTTTACTGAACTATCTGAACTTTTAACGTTTTCAATAAATTATTATTAACTTGCTTTATTACTCGTAGCTATCATTTTGGAGAAAGGAAAAAAAAACTATCCTGAACCCCTGAACTTTACCATATTTGTTTTTGAGACTCCCCACTATTATATATATATATATATATATATATATATATATATAATTGCAAAACACATGCATTTCTCTCACCTAAATATCTATAATAAATTAAATTCTCTCACCTAAATATCTATAATAAATTAAATTATTCCATGATTCTAGACAGGTGTTTTTGGTTTTTACCCAATTGATGTGTGATGCTCCTAGTAGCAACGATAGTACAACCCTGTTGGCGCAGGCGACAAACTTTGATGTTGTTAATGATGCAGTGAATTGACAAAGGCTCTAAATCAAGAAATGCCCTTTCCGCTGTATTAATTTGCTTCTCTACGACTAATGGTTTTCCACCAAATTTGAGTTCCACGATGAAATAGGGGCATAAAAATTTTGTAGTTGAGTTATTAAAATAGCAACACAAAACTCAACCCGAATCTACACAATTGCGAAAGAAGAAAAACGAAAATTGTTTTGAGATAATTTCTGGAGTGATTTGAATACATTTTAGAGAGTTTAGAAAGCCCTTCACAATAACCCTTCACCATGATGGGATACTCTTATTCTCTGTGAGATGTCATCTTCGATAAAATCATCCAATTCCTTTTCTTTTAAATCTATTCAGTGAACCTAGAGAGAATCCCATATCTAATAGGGTGCGATTCTTCCGTTCCGAAATACCATTATGCTATGGTGTATACGGATGAGTAAGCTGAGAGAGAATCCCATTCGAGATTCTCGAGCGAGTCGGTGCAGTTGCTTATCGTTTGACTCTTCCATCCAGCTTTCCAGATGTTCATCCTGTATTTCATGTATCGATGCTCCGCAAGTACCTTCATGACCCATCTCACACGATTCAACATCAGACGATCCAGCTAGAGCGCGATCTTTCTTTCACCGAACAGCCGGTAGTCATCTTAGATCGGCAGATGAAGAAACTGAGGTCTAAGGTCATACCGTCCGTAAAGGTTCTTTGGCGTGGCCCGAACAGCGAAGAGGTCACTTGGGAAACCGAAAACGAGATGCGGAAGAAGTTTCCCCATCTTTTCGAAGGTACGCGTAGCTAGATTTTTAAATTCGGGGACCGGATTTCTTTAAGGGGGGAGATTGTAACGCTTTAAAAATCGTTTAGGTTAATTGTTTGATAATTAGTAATACTACATGTGTTTTCCGTAAAACCTAGTTATAATTATTTTTCCACATAAACATAATTATACCTATTTTAATTATGTAATTTCTTATGTACGAGTGTTTTACTAGTTACTTATTTAATTTCTAGTTTACTTAATTATTTTCCTTGTTAATTTATTTTTAAATATTATTTTAATCATGCACTTACACAGTAAATTAGGGTTAATTACAAATTAGTATGGGTTAATACATGTTAATGCACCATAACACAACTACACACAAAATGTAACATGTTGTTTTTAAAAGAGAAATAAAAAAAAAGAGGTTCTAGCTTTTTTTATGGAATAAAATAGAAGAAAATGAAAATTGAAGAGATAATGGAAGCATGGTGCATTTATTGAAGTATGGGTTGCATGAATGCTTGTTTTCCTCACTCCCTCACCTCACTCCCTCTCACATGCTCGGCCACTGCAGCACCCCCCTCACTTCTTCTTCTTCTTCTTTTATTGCAAAAAACGTCATTACCTCTTCAAAAATCTACAAAACCAACACTAAATTCTAGTTAAATCTTCACAAAAATTCCTTTGCCAAAACTAAGCTTGGTTCTTGAAGCAAGTTGGCATTTTGGGTGGCAAAAGCTAGCAAATGAGATCTTTCCAAAATCTTTTTGAGGTATAAAACCAAATCCTAGTGTGTTTTGCATTAATTTAATTTTAATTAGGTGTTAATGTAGTTTTAAAGCAAGATTAGAATTTTAAAGAGAAGGGTTTGGGTTAAATTAAGATTTTTATCACTTAATAAAGGTAGCTAAGTGTAGTTTAACATCAAATGGCTTTGTAAATCTAATCTAGTTGTTACTTTGTTAATATTGCTTTTAATTATCTTAATTAGGAGTTTATGCAATTTAATTACATGTTTAATGTGCTTAAGTGAGATTAGATTTAATTAGTATTGTATGGCTTGATTAGGATATTTAAATATGATTAGTGACTAATAGGCTTACTAATCCACCTAGTTTTGCACTAAAATAGCTTGATGTTGCTTACTAGGTTTTTAAAAGATAACGGTATTAGTTAATATTCGGTTGTGTTTGACCTACAACTTTTTCCCAATTTTTAGCGTTGTGCGATTAGTGCGATTAGATTATAAGTTTGGTGTTTGCTACGTATAGCAACCCCTAATTGTGGTTTGTGGCGATGTCGCGCGTGCGTTTTGTACACCAAGTGCATGCGCGTCTAGCTAGTGCACGTTGGTTGCTTTGTATCGTTTTGTGTCCGCTTCTATTTAAATGTCTACCCCCACACATATTATTTGTGAGATTATAGGATCGATCGTGGAGACGTCGGACGCGGCAAGGAAAGACAAAGTAGTGATCGGATTTGATTAGCCGAGGCATTCCGGTGAGTAGATGTACACATCTATGGGAGAATCACATGAATGGTGCGAAGCGCCTGATAGATAGGATTTAGTTATAATTCTTGTGTTTCATATGCGCATATCATGCTCATATCGCTTTTGCATCTTCATATACATTGATATTAAAATCTAGGACACTTGAACCATTACCAATGGTTTATGCCGCACGTGCACTATTTTATGCAAACACACACGCCATTGGTAATTGCTATGTCACGATACATCTTAGAATTTGCTTAATAATCGGTATCTGTACACTTACATCATGTATGAAATGTAGTCTTCTAGCCGTATATTTCATTGCTAGTTATATACCTCATTGCATCATCATTCATATGTGGTCCTCTAAACATACATCACATTGCATCATGTTGATATCATGGACATTCATAGTTATTCATATATTCATATATTGTGATTTTCTTGGAGATTTCCGTATTCATGAGATTTCTGGATTTGGGGAAAACCGCAAAGGAATTTTATAAACTTATTATCATTTCAAAATAGAAATTTACGGTTTTTTCGTGATATGATGTGTGTGGCGTCCACCATGAGTTTTCTCGATTCTTGAGCCATGTATGTACATATACCCGATTCGAGAAGGGGGATGCACCATCTGCGGGTATATGGTGGACCCGGTAAGATACCCCGGGGCAAGAGGGCCGTATAGTGAGACGGTGAGCCTGGCAGGGGAGCACTACCTACCGGTGATTTTTGACCCGGCGGTCATCCGGAGAATACCGACCGGAGTCGTGTGATTTGACAGATTTGAGGGCCGATCTGAGAGACGGCTACCGAGATTTGATATATATATTTATGGTGTCAATATTTGACACGGTTTTCTGTTGATTTCAGCTGATGATACCCAGTTTTATTATACAAAGGTTTTACTAAGATAAGAACACAGATTTTCCCCATATAGACATATCTAGATTCATGTTGATCATTTATTCATGTCGCATTCATATTAGTACATAGCATCATTGTTGTATACATAAGCTGTGACGCATTTGCGTGCATACTTGTGATAGCCTTATTAGATGTTACTTACTACTCATGAGTTGATAACTCACCCCCGTTGTGCCACAGTATCTTGCAGGACCGACCCGTCAGCATTGTAGCCGCGGGTATACTTCTTCTTCTGCTGCTTCTTTTTTCTTTGATTCGAGGACTTTGCGCATAGGTGGGTTTTAGGAGGATATTATTTTGTTCCCACCATGTATATTATTTTGTATCTAGTACACTCCATCGACCATGTGCATATGTAACCTAGAGACTGGACAGTGAGATATGTATATTTGTTCTCTGGTGTCGAGCTCATGCCAGCCGACGTGGTGCTTTCTTATTTCTTGCTTATATATGCTTATTTCACACTATTATGATGTATCTTGCATGTGGTTGTGTTCCGCCATTCGGCGAAGAGCTAGCTTCTTCTTGGGGATGCCTTTTCATTATTGTTTATACTTATTTATGTTTGTACCTAATCGGGGCCAGTTTTTACAAAGGATACTCTGCCGAAATTTTTGGAAAAACTTGATACTTTTAAAAATGTTTAATGTGACTTTATTTTGTTAAAATCATCTTTTTAAAACAGGTATTCCTTCACCCTTTTTATTTAAACGGTTTAGATTTCTGGGTTTTGGCTTACTTAGATCACGCTACGCCTCTAGACGTTGCGTGATTTAAGTGTCAGTCACGTTCCGCGCATTCGGGTCGTGACGGTAAAAGATACTTTAAGAGCTTAGAAAACAGCTCAGGAGCAAAGATAAAGAAATGGCCAAGCTTTACTCCAAAATCGACGACCTGACGAATATTGTGATGCAGCTTACGGCTTAGATTGCTCGAGCGCCTTCCAATCAAGCACAAGTCTCTACTTATGAGTCGGGTGATGACAACCCGAAGCAACCGATGCCTGTCCCTTTGGGTCCAAGATTGGGCGAGCCGCATGAAAGCCGGCCACATTCCGCTTCTGGGGACACCTTGGCCCCAGATAGTGCCATGTTGGAGATAGTGCCCTCAGAGTCAATTATTGGATCACAGGCACGTGTTTGCAATGATTGAGGGAGGACCTATGCCGGTAGGACAGTCTTACTCAAGATGATAGTATGCTATCTGGTTTATATTTATCATCGTGTATTGCTTTAGGTGACCTTACAGGTCACTATTGCGCGTTGATAGAGCCCTTAGGATTCTTGCTTGACGGCCAGCAGTATGATGGAGATCATATACGTGGGAGCTGGGGTCTATAAGCACATCCTTAAAAGGTCCCTAGTCGTGGGAGTTTCGAGACAGGGCATCGATACTCCAGAGTAGACTAGTATATACAGTCAAGACCCCGACGAGGGGCGGTGGCCGGTCTCACAAGCCACTGGTGTCAGTTGGTTCACCTAAGATGTATACAGGTGCCCATTAGGTTATGAGTACATAGGACAGGACTCGCCGGGAACATGCTAGTTGGTCTTATACCTGATGTCAGATAGCAGTTCCCTTGTGACATGTGTACAGATTAGTTCATCGACCTGAGATCGTCATTTGTCTCGTGTGAGTTCCCACTGTACTTTGATTACTACCCTACCACGCTCAAAGGAGACGTGCAAACAGGTTTTAGTTGGGTACAGTCCCGAGCCACATGGAGGCAGTGAGCGGATCTGCAGGGGTTCGTCTCTCCCGGTATTGGGGGTGAGGTCGCGCTGTGTCTAGGAGAGCCATTACACGAAGTCCTTGGCCAAGGCAGGAAATTTACTGGTAGGTATTCCAGTAGTGTCTCAGGGTGTTCTGGGCTACACTCCGACACGACTTGTACCGCTTTTGGGGGTCTGACTTTTACCAACCCCCTAGGCCCGCCATGCGATACTCATAGACGAACGGACCGGACTGAACGGATATTGTCACTGACAGGCTCAGTAGGGGTGTCAGGATGAGTTCGCTCATCGACGTCCCTTTTGGTCAACACCTGGTAGCCCGTTAGGTATGGCTAATACCTCTGACGTGCTAGTGGTTAAATCCATAGCCAAAATGTTGACGAGTCTTTAGAGTCCCCCACAGACCGTTTCTCAAGTTTCGGGCGAAACGCTGTAGAGGCCATATGGAGATATGGCAGGGTTCGATCATATACGTGCGGTATTGCACGGTCATGATCGGACGGATAATACTAGCGGGCTTTGGTTTAAGCCGAATCCTAGTATTGTACACAGTAGATTTTGTCTCATTGCATTTGTATTCGGTTGCAATTCAAATGCGGGTATGTATATTCAGTCATGGGGTTTTCCTGTAATTTATTTAGGGATCGTTTTTCTGAAGTTGCCAGTTTGCATTCCGTTTCGGCCATTTTCCTTTTGTATCTTTCCTTGGCTGGAAAATGGTGGAGGAGGGCTTATTTGCAATTGTGCAAATTAGCATTGTGGAGGGTGGTCTTCGCATATTGTTGCTTCATGATGGTTGCACCATCATTTGACTTCCTCACTTCATGATGACTTGACTTTTTGAGTTATCAGACATCCAGACATATTCTAAGACATGTATTGCTCATTTAGGGAGATGGGTTTCTCCGCGAACATGAGATAAAGAGAGACATAGAAAGAAATATCAAAGCGGATCCACTCACTGAGGCTATTCCTCGAACGCAATAGTTTCGCAAACGAGCTTTGTGAGACTGACTAGTAGAGAAGTTGGGTGATGTCACGCCCCGCTTCCCAGAGTACACTAAAATGGACACGTGACATAGCCAACCATGCTACCTATGAGTAGGAAGTATCCATCCACAGTCACATTACGGCTGTAGAGATATCAAGAACAAAATAAAACTATCTAAAACATGTCCATAATCCAAGATAAATCATGAGTCAAGAATAAATAAATGCGGAAGCGAAAGATCCAATACAAATAACTGGAATGTATGTCCCATAATGCGGGCTCACATCAGGAATAAAAATGCAGGAAAGAAAACTAACTACTGCTGACACTCATAGCTCAGCCTGTCGGCTGAAGTACTCCTGCTCGGACTGCAACAGCGGTACAGAATCTGGGCCATCAAAACCCAGACGTCAGCGCGTCATGTCATCAAGTAATAAAACATAAACAGGGTAGCAGGCAATGCAATATAAACATGAATAAAGCAAGGGTAAAATAATATAAGTCAGAGCAGTGCAGGGTAGTGTGCGGTGGGTAAACTGAACTGTTCCATCAGGTTCTAAAGTCTTTGAAACCAAATAATGTAATCCTCATCGTAACTCGTCGGTAATTATTCCGTAACGCCCGGAAAAACGTCAAACAATGGGTATTCCGTAACGCCCGGAAAAACGGCAAACAATAGGTATTCCGTAACGCCCGGAAAAATGGCAAACAATGGGTATTCCGTAACGCCCGGAAAAACGACAAACAATAAGATGGCCCTTGGAGTTACGTTCGGTTACAATACTGATTTCCCCATACCCCCAAGTTATATGTGTAAATCAAGTCAGATATCCCGTAATCAAGAAACTAATGCCAACGCAGGATCAGGTAAACAGGTTTGTCTGGATAGACAACAGGAACGGTCCGTGAGGACTACATGTCAGGTTTGTTGGCATTAGACACAAGATCAGGTAACGGGTCAGGTCATGGTACATCAGGTCAAGTCAAGCAGTATACGGTACCATGTCGGGTCAAGCACTATGTATGTAGCAAGTCAGGTCAAGATGTAAACGATAACATAGGTGTGCTCACAATCAGTTATATAATCAAGCATGGTTATCATCAATATGATCTAAACAATGAATTAAGCAATAGGCAGATTTACTCAATTTGCAGTACAGTTATCAGTTGTGTCACAGAGATGATTTCAAAGTTATGTGAATGCAGTATGACAATTATGGCCTTTTAATCATGTTAACAAGTTTAAGAACTTGAGAGGTGCCATGATTTATATAAAGGTTCAGTACAGCTATTTCAGGTTAAAATGCACACGAGTGTCCAAGTGGAACAAAACTATAGAGATAAATGCCATAACCTATGTCAACATTAAAAATGTGATTAAACGGTAAATGTGGTTATTAGGTTCAATTGCAAACTGTAAGTTCCAAGTTTAAAGATAAAATGACATATAACAATATTGTACATGAAAAATGAGAACTGATCGTACCAAGTTAAATTTACAGGTTTAGGATGTCATAATATATATGTAACTATTGTGTAGCATGTAGCAAGGGGTACTTGCCTCGACGGGTCACGAACCGGGAAAAACGGAACGTAAAACGTCGGTGGGGAAACTCGCGACGGGCGCACGGTTCACGGAATGAACCCAAACGACGAACAGTGGAACCACACGGGTCGGGGTACCTCGCTGGAACGTCGGGACGCGTCGTCGGCATCGTCGAATTCCGGCCAAGTTCAGACCAGAAATCAAGCATTCAAGAATGGAGGAAAAATGAGGAATGAAGAAGGAGGAAGAAGAATGAAAAGAAAGAAGAAGAAGAAGAAGAAGGCTTACAGTGGGTTGTACGAAGCCGGGGTACAGAGGCGAGAAGGTCGGTGGTAGTGGCGTCGGCGTTGGGGCTGCAGCGGTGAAGGGGGAGCGAGGCGGCTGGTTGCGCGATGGGTTAGTGTTTTTCAAAAAAAGAAAAGAGGAGGGAGGTGGTTTAAATATATATAGAGAGAGAGAGATTTTTGGGGAGAGAGAGAAAGAGTTACGGAAGAGAGAGGGGGGGAGAGGAGAGAGACGGTGAGAGAGAGAGGAGAGAGGAGAGAGATAGAGAGAGGAGGAAAGAGGTGGGGCCCTGGGAAATAAGGTTGTGATTGGCTGAGGTTGTTAAGGAAAAAATATTAAAGATTTAAACGATTTTGAACAGTGAAAATCTTATAAGTTTAAGGAAAAATATTCGATGATTTGAATATTAAAATTTGGGATTTTGGCGCAAAATAAAACATTTCCAAATCACGCTCGGGTCGGGTCCAAAAATTTAAAATTGAAATAATAGAATTTTAAGTGGGATCCAAAATTTAAAATGAAATGTTTTATGATCAAAAAGCATACCCCCAAAACGGACACACGTACGTGCGCGTAGCCGTCCAAACTCGCCCGTTTCACTGAATGAGACGAGAACACGATGCACGGACGCTACCACAGGGTTAGGGGTGTCAAGCAGGCCAAGATGAATATTTTTAATTTTATTTTAGATGCCATAAATTGTTATATGCAGAAATGAATTTGCCGGGTAAAATTTACAGTAAATAACAATCAAGCAAGATAAGTAAAAAGAGTATCACATTACGCTCAAACAGTAACTGAAATTAGTAGTATTGGGCTCGGGTGTTACATTATACCCAACTATAAAAAGAATTTCGTCCTCGAAATTCCAAGAATACAAAGACAGATAACTACAAGTAAAGGTGAGGAAACTTCTGCCGGATTTCATCTTCTCGTTTCCAAGTGGACTCTCCATGCGAGCGATTACCCCAAGAAACAAGCACAAGAGGGATCACCTTGTTCTTAAGAACCTTTTCCCTTCGATCCACGATTTCAATCGGTCGCTCCTCAAAAGTCAAGTCTCCTCGTACTGTTAGCTCCGAATGATCCAATATGTGTTTTTCATCTCGAACATACCTACGGAGTTGAGATACGTGAAACACATCGTGCACATTCGCCAAGGACTGCGGTAACGCCAAACGATACGTTACCTCACCAACACGCTCCAAGATCTCAAAGGGTCCAACGAATCGAGGACTAAGCTTTCCTCGACTTCCAAAACGAATCACCCCTCTAGTCGGTGATATCTTCAAGAATACCAAATCACCCACGGCGAACTCTAGAGGTCTTCTCGACGTATCTGCCCAACTCTTCTGTCGGTCTTGTGCTGCCTTCATATGATTTCTGATAGTGTTAACCTTCTCAACTGTTTGCACCACCAAATCTGGTCCCAATAACCTTCGTTCACCGACATCATCCCAACAAACAGGTGAACGGCATTTACGACCATACAATGCTTCAAATGGAGCCATCTGGATAGTTGCCTGAAAACTGTTGTTGTAAGAAAACTCAACCAAATGTAGATGATCTTCCTAAGAACCCTTGAAGTCCAACATGCATGCTCTCAACATGTCTTCAAGAGTTTGGATTGTTCTCTCCGGCTGACCATCAGTTTGAGGATGATAAGCTGTGCTAAACTTCAATCGAGTCCCCAAACTTTCCTGTAGACTCCGCCAAAAGTGTGATAAGAACCGAGTGTCCCGATCGGACACGATGCTCACCGGTACCCCATGCAGTCTTACAATCTCTTGCATGTACCGCTCTGCTAAGTCTCTGTTGATTGACCAACCCGAAAAGGAATGAAGTGAGCTGCCTTGGTCAATCGATCAACAATCACCCATACTGCACTGTTGCCTCATCTTAAGCTCCTTCTGTGTGAACACATACTTCAAGCTCTTAAGGTCAGTAAAAACTTCGACCCTTTCACCCAAAAGGTAGTGTCTCCAAATCTTCAAAGCGAAAATCACTGCTGCAAGCTCCAAGTCATGAGTTGGATAATTCTTCTCATGGGTCTTCAACTGTCTCGATGCGTACGCTACAACCTTCCCACGCTGCATCAAAACACATCCCAATCCTTTCCCAGATGCGTCGCTGTGAATCACCAATCCTCCGGAATTGTCTGGCACGGTCAGAATAGGGGCGGTTATCAACTTCTGCTTCAACATCTCAAAAGCTAACGCACCTTTATCCGTCCATACAAAAGATACCTCCTTGCGCGTAAGCTTGGTTAACGGCTCTGCCAGACGAGCAAAGTTCTCCACAAATCTCCTGTAGTATCCGGCCAGTCCAAGGAAACTTCTTATCTCCGCAACATTCTTTGGAATCGGCCAATCTCGAACTGCTGCAATCTTTTCTGGATCGACGGAAATTCCATCGCCAGACACAACATGCCCCAAAAAACTTTACTTCCTCTAGCCAAAACTCGCACTTACTCATCTTCGCATACAACTTCTCTTGTCTCAACGTTTGCAGTGCGATCTTCAAATGCTCAGCATGCTCCTCAAAACTCTTCGAATAAACCAGAATATCGTCGATGAATACCATAATAAACTGATCCAAGAATGGTGACAAGATTCGGTTCATCAAATACATGAATACTGCCGGCGCATTCGTTACTCCGAAGGGCATCACTAAGTATTCGTAATGTCCATATCGAGTTCGGAACGCCGTCTTGCAAATATCATCTGTTTTCACTCGGACCTGATGATATCCGGATCGCAAATCCAGCTTCGAGAATACCCTCGCGCCACTAAGTTGCTCAAAAAGTTCTCCAATGCGAGGGATAGGGTACTTATTCTTAATAGTCATCCGGTTCAATTCTCGATAGTCGATGCACATCCTTCTTGTGCCATCCTTCTTCTTTACTAGAAGAACTGAAGCTCCCCAAGGCGAGTTACTGCTTCGAATCCAACCTTTCTCAAGCAATTCAGCAACATGTTTCTTGACTTCTTCCAACTCTACTGGTGCCATCGGATAATACGCTTTGGATACTGGCGCTGCACCAGGAATAAGATCAATTGCGAACTCCACATCTCGCTTCAGCGGTAAACCCGATATATCTTCAAATACGTCCATAAAAATCACGAACAACAGCCGACTCTTCACTATTATCAACTTCCATTGCTGCAAGAGTATCATTTTTCGGCCTAGCCCTAAACTCGACTGGCCCGACAGAACTGCTTCCTCCAGTGAAGGTAAACTCAGGATGCCCGGGAATCTGGAAAATTTCTTTCTTTGCTCTACAATTAATGTGAGCATGGAAAGTGCCAAGAAAATACATTCCCAAGACGACTTCATAGCTGCCCATATCAATCACCAAGAAATCTGCAAAAAGCTCCCGTCCGCAAACAACAACTGTACAATCTTTACATTCCCTACTAGCTATGATTTTCCCATTCCCAGTGTGTATGTCCCGGAACTAAACAGGGTCGTGTAATCCTTCGAGTGTAAAGTAATAAACTTGGACGACATAAAACAATGGGATGCACTAGAATTGAATAACGCTAATGCGAGAGAAAACGAAGATCCAGTAGGGTACCTGAAACGACTTCCTCTGGGGCTTTAACCTCTTCAGCCGTCAGGGTAAAGGTTCGAGCTTGATTGGGTCCTCGAGTTATCAGCTTCTGCTCCTGAAACTGTCTCTGCGGTGGCTTCTGAGTATCTTCCTTTAACCGTAGCTTCGACGGGCAAGTATCAATGGTGTGATTCGCTGATCCGCAAATAAGACAAAGTCCAAGGCTCTTACGACAATCTATGCGATAATGACCCGGTCGCTGGCAGTAATTGCACACCACCCTTTCCTTTTTCTCGGGCAAAACTGGCCTCTTCATTGGCACAACGCCACGTCTGTCCACCGGAATACCCTTGCGTCCATGTGCTCGGTTTGGCGCAAATGTTGGCTTCCGTGCTGTAACTGCTGGCTGCGATGTACCCCCGGTCTTCATAGTTAGCCTCTGCTGCTCTCGGGCTGCTGTAAGTACTTGTGAGAAAGTGGTCAAACCCAGGGAGACAATCTGCCTCTGGATGTCCACATCCAAACTGCGCATGAACCTTCTTGCCCTATCAGCATTGTTGGCAACCAAAGGTCCAGCGAATCTACTGAGCCGCGTCCACTCAGCTGCATGCACATCTACAGGTGCGCCGTTCTGCTTCAAGCTGACGAATTTTTCCTCCATTTCCTCCCGTGCAGTTCGCGGGAAGAACTTCTCCAAGAAACTCTTCGAGAAATCCGCCCAACTGATCGGCTTGGGCAAGCGGGTCTCTTCCACAAGCCACCATTCCCGGGCGTAGTCCACTAACTGAATGCGTACCACATCAACTCTTTTCTCATCTGGAATCTGTGCCGCAATAAGCAAGTTCTCTGTGTCAACTAGCCACTGCTCTGCAGGCAACGGCTCCTCCAAACCAGTAAATGTAGACGGACCCAAATGCCTGAAATCTGCTACGGTCCCTACTCGGTCAACTGGCTTAGCTCCAATATTGTTCACAGACTGTTGAACGATCTGAAAACCTTCCTGAAACGAGTCCGCTTGCTGCTGGATCAGCTCGGTCTGTTTCTTTTGATTCTCCAGCATTCCTCTTATCACTCCAAGCATGGCGGCTTCATCCACACGCCTTTGATACGTCTTCAAATTCTTATCTGCCATATTCCTGAAATCAAAACACCCAACATTAGCATGATGATAGATTCTGAATATAGATCAAGGCTAGAACTCCACGATACTTAAATAGAGTGCCGCATTGTAACTATGCCGCGGTATCATAGCCACAATTACATAACTCCATCCAAGTCGCCTGAGTCCTAGAGATAACAAGGAATCAGGTTTTTGAGTCGATATGCAAAGGAAGTTTGCACATCGTAAAAGATATAATCAGGAAGAATGTGATTCAAGAATGGTAAAACGGTCAAGGTGGCAAGACATGTTTCCTAAACACGGGCATTCTGATTCGTGTATTGGGTACAATACCCAACTACAAAAGAATCAACCCGACTATCCTATGGCTCTGATACCAAAAGAACCATGTCACGCCCCGCTTCCCAGAGTACACTAAAATGGGCACGTAACATAGCCAACCATGCTACCTGTGGGTAGGAAGTATCTATCCACAGTCACATTACGGCTGTAGAGATATCAAGAACAAAATAAAACTATCTAAAACATGTCCATAATCCAAGATAAATCATGAGTCAAAAATAAATAAATGCGGAAGCGAAAGATCCAATACAAATAACTGAAATGTATGTCCCATAATGCGGGCTCACATCAGGAATAAAAATGCAGGAAAGAAAACTAACTACTGCTGACACTCACAGCTCAGCCTGTCGGCTGAAGTACTCTTGCTCGGACTGCAACAGCGGTACAGAATCTGGGCCATGCAAAACCTAGACGTCAGCGCGTCATGTCATCAAGTAATAAAACATAAACAGGGTAGCAGGCAATGCAATATAAACATGAATAAAGCAAGGGTAAAATAATATAAGTCAGAGCAGTGCAGGGTAGTGTGCGGTGGGTAAACTAAACTGTTCCATCAGGTTCTAAAGTCTTTGAAACTAAATAATGTAATCCTCATCGTAACTCGTCGGTAATTATTCTGTAACGCCCGGAAAACGGCAAACAATAGGTATTCCGTAACGCCCGGAAAAACGGCAAACAATGGGTATTCCGTAACGCCCGGAAAAGTGGGACCAAGAAGTGGGACCAAGAAGTCACGCGAACGAGAATCGAGCGGTCCGGATTTGTCCCTTATGAAGAAGATGAGTCGAGCATGTTGGGGTCAAAATTTGCACCCCCGGTTGACCGAGTCAAAGTCAAGGTCAACCCCAAGCCAGGTGGGCCCAAGCCCAGGTCAAGCGGGCCCATGCCCAAGTTGAGCCCGCGGCCAGCCTCCTCCATGCTAAAATATAGATCATGTAATAAATATTTTTTTATGTAATTTTTTATACATGGATGTATGCAAAATGGGCATAAAGCCAATATTTTGTAAGCCCATGGCTTATGTGCAAAAATGAAGTGGCACATGAGCCATGGGATGGGCAAAATGCCATTTTTGTAAAGCCCAAGGGGCTATATGTAAATATGTAAGCCTATAAAAGGCAACATGATGATGAATAAAAAAACACTTTTCATTTCCCCCAAAAAAACTAGGGTTCTTTGTGCCTCCTGCTCCTTCTCCAAGGTTCTAAACCTTCTCATTCCTTTCGAATTAAATCAAGATTTTTACTCTTTCTTTTTCAAAACTAAGTAGTTTTCCACCACAAAACCCACAAAGGGGATCTCAGATCTCAGAAAGGAGAGATTTTTAGATCTCACATCTCTTGATCTTCAAAATCCGGCCAAATAACAGGAGGAAAAAGAAAAAACCCCTTCATCAGCTTCAAAACATCCTAGGAGTTTAACTCCATACATATATATATATATATAATAAATATTTCCTTTCTGAAGCATAACTTCTGGTTTTAGGACTAAAAGCCCCCTTTTCTCGCCGGCGCCCAAACGCTCAAACGCCGAGCGCCCACGTGCCGACACGTGGTGCGTTAGCGCTCGAGCGCAGAGCGCCCACGTGCCGACACGTGGCGCGCTGGCGCTCGAGCGCCCTGCGCTCAAGCGTAAAGCGCCCACGTGCCGACACGTGGCGCGCTTGAGCTCAAGCGCCATGCGCTCAAGCGCCATGCGCTCAAGCGCAAAGCGCCCACGTGCCGACACGTGGCACGCTTGCGCTCCGGCGCCCAGCACAAGCGCAAAGCGCCCACGTGCCGACACATAGCGCGCTTGCGCTCCGGCGCCCTGCGCTCAAGCGCAAAACGCCCACGTACCGACACGTGGCACGCTTGCGCTCAAGCGCAAAGCGCCCACGTGCCGACACGTGGCGCACTTGCGCTCCAGCGCCCCGCGCTCCAGTGCAAAGCGCCCACGTGCCGACACGTGGCGCGCTTGCGCTCAAGCGCCCAGCGCTCAAGCATAAAGCATCCACATGCCGACACGTGGCGTGCTAGCGCCTGAGCGCACAGCGCTCAAGGCGCTGACCCCACGCATCCTTTGGATGCCCTTTCCCTTTCTTTTATATATATATATGTATATATAAATATACATACACACATACTCTACAACACTCTCTTTCCCAAAAAAATTTTGGGTCGGGGCGTTGCCCCCTTGACTCCCAGCCCGCTATCCGAGTAGCGGGACCCCCGTAAAAACTCTGCGTGGCTTCCGATATATCCAAAATTCCCTTTCAAAACATAACACGCGTACACTGCACATTGAGTTCGCATGAACAGTTTAACCCGTCAATCGGAGGTTCCCTCGCTCCAAAGGCGAGGGGTAATTAACAGCAGCTTAGTCCGCGACTGCCGGAGATTCGGATCCCCACAATCATTAAACCCCAGCCTACCCTAGGCAGGGGGAATCTGTAGTACGCCTGACCAGCGCGCGCGTATTCCCATCTTAATGGGGTGACGAAAAACACCCTACAGATTTTGGCACGCCCGGTGGGACCTATCTCTCCTCCCATATTTCGGGTTAAACGTTCATGCAAACTCAGTCAATATACATACCTATATTTATACTAAAATAATTCTCTTTCATGCAGGTTTTCAAGCAATCACTTTCCAACAATGTCTCCAAGGACAAGCTCAGCTCTCGACACAAATCCCGTCTCCTACACGATGAAGATAGACTCCAGGACGGTCCTTCCGGCCAGTCTTGGGCGACAATGGGAGGAGGAGCCGCTACCATTTGGCTCTATTATGTTCGTGTCAGCTAACGCCATCCCAGTACCTCAAGCCCCGGCGGCAGACAAACCGGTCTCGAAAGGCAAGAGACCAAATGTGTTGATCTCGAAGGCGCCCCAACTCAAACGCAAATCGGTGTTTGAACGACTCTCTCTGGCCCCAGCTGGGGGCAAGGCCATCAACACCAACAAAGAAACAGGGCCTCTCGAGCAAGCTCCGGCGGTGCCCCTGAGAACTGCTCGATCGGGTGTTTTCTCTAAGCTCCCCGCTAATCGACTCACGGTGGCTTCCCAGGAAATGGATGCCCGCCGAGCCCTTAAAATTGAAAAGTTAAGGCAAAAAAGGCTCAGATATAGAGCCGACAAAAGGGCTAGGGCTCCTGCTAGGCTGAACCTCATGGGGTTCGAAGAATAGGGTTACCCCGACGAAGATGGGGAAATGGCTGGGTATGTGGTCCACACTGTCTACATGGTGGGCACGCGCAGCAAGAGCAAGGACGGGGCCACCACATCTCAAATCCAATCTGGCTTGAATGTGGTTTCCGCTTCCCAAGAACAGCCACCCCCGCTGGGTGATGAAAACCTTCTCGATGAGGATGATAGGAGGAAAGACCCTTCGGTCCATGAGGAGTCGGGCTCGGAAAGCGAAGATGAGCCAACTTTCCAGCCTAAGAATGCGGAGCAGCAACTTCTCCAAGAGCTCCGAAAACAGCTCAGAAGCAAAGACAAGGAGATGGCCAAGCTCTACTCAAAGATCGACGACTTGACAAATGTCGTCTTACGGCTTACGGCCCAACTTGCCTCTCAGCCGCCCAATCAAGTACAAGGCTCTGCTCATGAACCGGGAAACGTTGTCCCGAGACAGCCGGTGCCTATTCCCTCAAATCCAAAGGTGGGCGGACTGCATGAAAGTCAATCGCATCCTATCTCAGGAAATGTCTTGGCTACTGATGACAGTAGCCCGCTAACTCAAGATCAAATCATGGATTTGGTTGCCAGCAAAGTCAAAACATTGGTGGCCGAAGCCGAAGCGCAAAAAGATATCAGCAGTAGTGGGAGACCGTATCCTGCTCAGTATGATCTGGTAGAATTTCCTAGCGGCTATGTCATCCCCAAATTCGGAAGATTCGATGGGACGGGAAATGCGAATCAACACATCGCCCACTTCAAAGCCTCATGCGGGAATACTGGGGGCAATGATGCGCTTCTCCTCCGCCAGTTCGTTAATAGCTTGACCGATGTTTCTTTCGACTGGTACGCGAGCATACTGGATGGCTCCGTTACTACTTTCGTCCAAATGGAATCTTTGTTTCGACAAAGATTCATGAGCGTCAGCGATAAGATCACCATTGCCGAGCTCGTAAGGACCAAGCCCAAGAACAACGAAAGCAGCACGGATTTTATAACCCGATGGCGCAATCTCTCCGTAAAATGCGAACCGCCGATAGAGCAGGACCAATCTGTCAGTCTCCTCGTCGGAAATCTCAACAATTGGATGGCCCCGTTTCTATGCACCGCGGGTCTCAAAACATTCCAAGAGCTGACCAGGAAAGTTTAGATGCTGGAGCACTCAAAACAGGAGTCCTCCTCGGATTCCCAAAATAACAATAGGTCCTGGAGAAACCGAAAGGACGATAATCGCAAAGGCGGAAACTCCGATGATTCTGAATCTTTCAACACTTCGGCTAACCGAAATAAGCAAGGGATGAGCGGGCCTAGCGCCAACCAGCCTCGGAGGCCAATGTTCGGAGAGGGAGGAGAATCTCCACTAAAAGAGAAGCTGGATAAGGTCTATTCCTTCAGAAGGAACAAAATCCGTAAAATATTCAAAGACGCCCTGAAGAACGGTCTACAACTGCCAGAGTCAAAAAGACCGCAGGAAGCGAATACGACCGACGACCCTAAATACTGCCCCTATCACAGAGTGATAGGTCATGCCATTGAAGACTGCTTCGTCTTCAAAGATTGGGTCGAAAAACAATACAAGGAAGGAGAGATAGAACTGTTTAAAGGAGTGTTAACAAACAGTCCAGCTGCGACCGCCAATTTCATACAAACGGAGACCGAAGTTCTTCGTGAAACTGATTCTCTCAGATATCCGCCTCTCTCTGAAAACAATCGACCACCACGTCATTAAACTGGGAACAGTCGACCTCTAAGTCGTTAAACTGGGAATGTAAAAATATATATATATATATGTAAATAAACAAAAATGTGTAAATAAAAGAAAAATAAAGAAAAGCCGAAATGATGGGGCAACTCGTAATAAAAATCAGCGAGTAAAATAAAGATGAAAATAAAGCCGAAATGATGGGGCAACCGCGAATAAAAGCCGAAATGATAGGGCAATCGCGATCTTCGCGATAAGAAAAGCTGAAATGATAGAGCAATCGCGGTAAAAAAACGGCGAATGATGAGTCGCTCCTGGTACCATATTACAGTGTAGCGATGCAGTCGCCAACAAAGGCCCGAAATGTTTCCGGCCTTACGGTCTGGACCATACATCCTGCAAAACCGTATACAATCCACGGGCGTAAAACAATCCCAATCTCTTCCAGGTCCTACCGGTGAAACCACATTCAAAGTCCCACCAAAAATAATAAATTAAAAATAAAATAAAAATAAAAAATGGGTATGTCCACAAGCAAAATGGGCACGGATGAAAAGCCGAAAGGGCTCCATGAGTAAAAACAGCAGGACTGCCGGCGAGTTTGTGAAAACCCGAAAGGGCGCAAACTCGTGAAAAAGAGATGAAATGCACTCGCAAAGTCCTCTCGACTTTGTGAGGAGAAAATTCCCGCGTGAGATCCTTACGACTCACAAAGGAGCAACACACTTGGGAGTCCCCACGACTCCTAAGAAGAAAATACACTTACGGGATCCTTACGATCCCTAGGGAGAAAATGCTTTGTGAGACCCTTACGGCTCACAAAATTGAAAATTCTTAGGTGATAGGGACCTAAAACCTGTCTCCTAAGCCATCGTTTCCTAATAAGCAAACGCAAATGATGATTCGCTCCTGGTACCATATTCCAGTGTAGCGATGCTGATGCCAAACAAAAAAAAACCAATTCCCAAATCCTCTCATGACAAATGATGATTCGCTCCTGGTACCATATTCCAGTGTAACGATGCTGATGTCAACCAAAGTCAAATCAAACCAATAATCTCAGCGGCGGAATCATGCTCCGTCCCAGAATTTACCCCGTGTCGGAATCATGCTTCGTCTCGGGATATCTACCTTCCCTGCCAGAATTATGCTCCGCCTCGGAATCAAATCAACCAACCAGCTCTGCGTCGGAACCATACTTCGCCTCCGAGTGTACCCCACATCGAAATCATGCTTCACCTCGGAGTATTTGCCTTCCCTGTCGGAATTATGCTTCGGCTCGGAATCAACCAGCGTCCTCCTCGTCGGAATTAAGCTCCACCTCGGAATCAAGTCAATCAACGTGCTCTGCGTCGGAATCATACTTCGTCTCAGAATGTACCCAGTGTCGAAATCATGCTTCGCCTCGGTGTATCTGCCTTCCCTGTCGAAATTATGCTTTCGTCTCGGAATCAAGTCGGGCAACAAGCTCTACGCCGGAATCATGCTCCGTCTCAGAATGTACCCCGTGTCGAAATCATGCTTCGCCTCGGAGTATTTGCCTTCCCTGTCGGAATTATGCTTCGCCTGGGAATCAACCTCTGCATCGAAATTATGCTTCGGTCAGAATGTCTGCCACCATCGGAATGATGCTCCGATTCCTGGAATCATGCTCCGCCCTTCGGAATGATGCTCCGATCCTTGGAATTATGCTCCGCTCATCGGAATGATGCTCTGATTCCTGGAATGATGCTCCGCTCATCGGAATGATGCTCCGATCCCTGGAATGATGCTCCGCTCTTCGGAATGATGCTCCGATCCTTGGAATCATGCTCCGCTCATCGAAATGATGCTCTGATTCCTGGAATCATGCTCCGCTCTTCGGAATGATGCTCCGATCCTTGGAATCATGCTCCGCTCATCGGAATGATGCTCCGATTCCTGGAATGATGCTCCGCTCATCGGAATGATGCTCCGATCCCTGGAATGATGCTGCGATCATCGGAATGATGCTCCGATCCCTGGAATCATGCTCCGCTCATCGGAATGATGCTCCGATCCCTGGAATCATGCTCCGCTCATCGGAATGATGCTCCGATCCCTGGAATCATGCTCCGCTCATCGGAATGATGCTCCGATCCCTGGAATGATGCTCCGCTCATCGGAATGATGCTCTGATCCCTGGAATGATGCTCCGCTCTTCGGAATGATGCTCCGATCCTTGGAATCATGCTCCACTCATCGGAATGATGCTCCAATCCCTGGAATGATGCTCCGCTCATCGGAATGATGCTCTGATCCCTGGAATGATGCTCCGCTCTTCGGAATGATGCTCCGATCCTTGGAATCATGCCTCTACTCTTCGGAATTATGTTTCGACTCTTCGGAATGATGCTCCGATGTTGGAATTATGCTCCGCGAATTGGAATGATGCTCCGATCCCCGGGAATCATGCTCCCCGGGATGATGCTCCGCCCCCGGGATGATGTTCCACCTCGAAATTCAGCTTTAAGATCCATCAATTTCGTGCACACAACTCATGCATGCGGTATGCATTCATTGATGGGGGGCACTTTGTTGGGGTCAAAATTTGCACCCCCGGTTGACCGAGTCAAAGTCAAGGTCAACCCCAAGCCAGGTGGGCCCAAGCCCAGGTCAAGCGGGCCCATGCCTAAGTCGAGCCCGGGGCCAGCCTCCTCCATGCCAAAATATAGATCATGTAATAAATAATTTTTTATGTAATTTTTTATACATGGATGTATGCAAAATGGGCATAAAGCAAATATTTTGTAAGCCCATGGCTTATGTGCAAAAATGAAGTGGCACATGAGCCTTGGGATGGGCAAAATGCCATTTTTGTAAAGCCCAAGAGGCTATATGTAAATATGTAAGCCTATAAAAGGCAACATGATGATGAATAAAAAAAACTTTTCATTTCCCCCCAAAAAAACTAGGGTTCTTTGTGCCTCCTGCTCCTTCTCCAAGGTTCTAAACCTTCTCATTCCTTTCGAATTAAATCAAGAGTTTTACTCTTTCTTTTCCAACACTAAGTAGTTTTCCACCACAAAACCCACAAAGGGGAACTCAGATCTGCCATCAGATCTCAGAAAGGAGAGGTTTTTAGATCTCACATCTCTTGATCTTCAAGATCCGGCCAAACAATAGGAGGAAAAAGAAAAAAAAACTCTTCATCAGCTTCAAAACATCCTAGGAGTTTAACTCCATACATATATATATATATATAATAAATATTTCCTTTCTGAAGCATAGCTTCTGGTTCTGGGACTAAAAGCCCCTTTTTCTCGCCGGCGCCCAAACGCTCAAGCGCCGAGCGCCCACGTGCCGACACGTGGCACGCTAGCGCTCGAGCGCAGAGCGCCTACGTGCCGACACATGGCGCGCTGGCGCTCGAGCGCAGAGCGCCCACATGCCGACACATGGCGCGCTTGCGCTCAAGCGCAAAGCGCCCACGTGCCGACACGTGGCGCGCTTGCGCTCAAGCACCCAACGCAAGCGCAAAGCGCCCACGTGGCGTGCTTGCGCTCCGGCGACCTGCGCTCAAGCGCAAAGCGCCCACGTGCCGACACGTGGCGCGCTTGCGCTCCGGCGCCCTGCGCTCAAGCGCAAAGCGCCCACGTGCCGACATATGGCGCGCTTGCGCTCCAGCGCCCTGCGCTCAAGCGCAAAGCGCCCACGTGCCAACGCGTGGCGTGCTTGCGCTCAAGCGCCCAGCGCTTAAGCGCAAAGCGCCCATATGCCGACACGTGGCGCGCTAGCGCCTGAGCGCACAACACCTAAGCGCACAGCGCTCAAGGCGCTGACCCCACGCATCCTTTGGATGCCCTTTCCCTTTCTTTTTTTTTATATATATGTATATATAAATACACACACACACACACATACTCTACAACACTTTCCCTCCCAAAAAATTTTTGGGCCGGGGCGCTGCCCCGCACCCCACAAGAGGGTTGCTAGCCCCCTTGACCCCCAGCCCACTATCCGGGTGGCGGGACCTCCGTAAAAACTCTGCGTGGCTCCCGATATATCCAAAACCCCCTTTCAAAACATAACACGCGTACACTGCACATTGAGTTCGCATGACCAGTTTAACCCGTCAATCGGAGGTTCTCTTACTCCAAAGGCGAGGGGTAATTAACGGCAGCTTAGTCCGCGACTGCCGGAGATTCGGATCCCCACAATCATTAAACCCCGGCCTACCCTAGACAGGGGGAATCTGTAGTACGCCTGACCAGCGCGCGCGTATTCCCATCTCAATGGGGTGACGAAAAACACCCTACAGAGCATACTCTTTTCCTCAAGACAAGAGAAAGAAGATACTTGACCTCGCTATAAAACATCAAATGATTATACTTCCGGAGTCTAAACACCTCGAGCAAGCTAACGAGGTCTCTCATCCAAACTACTGCTCTTATCACCGAGCAGTGGGACACCCGCTCGAAGACTGCTTCACCTTCAAGAACTGGGTTGAAGATCAATATCAGCTTGGCAAGTTCGCTCTATCCGACAGTTGGAGGATAACACCGCCGCAGAAGCATGAACCCAAATCCGCGAGAGTAGAACCAGATAAACATCGGTCGTGGAAGCAAGCTCGTACTTGTCATATGATAACACTATCAAAAGAAGAGCCTGAGGATAGGGGTGACCTCCCATGGTGCTTCGAAAGCAATGATGACGAGGTGATCTCAGAGTTTCCACCGGCGCCAAAAGAGCTGGAAAATGGAATACATACCACTGCAGATAACCTCAAGAAAATTGATTTGGGGACGGCAAACGACCCGCGACTAACATTCGTTAGTGAGCTGTTATCTGAAGAAAGGGTGGCTGCGCTAAAAGACGTGCTTATGCAACACAGAGATTGCTTCACATGGAACTATTCCGAGATGTCAGGACTAGATCCAGAGATTACTGTCCACAAACTGGCAATATCTCCGGACGTTAAGCCAATCAAACAAGCACCGAGAAGAATGCGGCTCGAGCTTGAAATGAGCATCAACGCCGAGGTCAAGAAGTTAATCGACTCCGGCTTCATCCAAGAAGTTCAGTATCCTGACTGGATCGCCAACATCGTCCCGGTGATGAAGAAAAATGGGACAGTGCGCATCTGTGTAGACTTTCGGGATCTCAACAAAGCTTTCCCAAAAGACGATTTCCCAGTGCCAGTTACCGAGCTGATGATAGACAATACATCCACTCACGAAGTTTTCTCCTTCATGGACGGATCGTCAGGATACAATCAGATAAAGATGCATCCCGAAGACCAGAAGCACACCGCTTTCCGGAACCCTTTGGGTATATTCTGCTACAAGTTGATGCCTTTTGGTCTAAAGAACACCGGTGCCACCTATCAGAGGGCCATGACGAAGATCTTCGATGACCTTATACATGAAATCGTCGAATGCTATATCAACGACCTCGTGGTGAAAAGCAAATCATACAAGGAACATCTCGAGCATCTGAAGATCGTGTTTCAACACTTTCGGCAATACAACTTGAAGATGAACTCTCTGAAATGCGCATTCGGGGTGTCCTCAGGTAAATTCCTAGGATTCATCGTCCGACACCGAGGTATCGAGATAGATCCGTCAAAGATCAAGGCGATCATGGAAATGCCTCCGCCAAGGACTCTCAAACAATTGCGGTCTCTCCAAGGGAAACTCGCATATATCCGGCGATTTATAGCCAATCTCTCAGGCAAGTACCGCCCCTACAGTCACCTGATGAAGAAGGGAACCTACAGTCACCTGATGAAGAAGGGAACTCCGTTCGTCTGGGATCACAAATTCCAAGGCACACTGGACGAAATCAAGCAGTATCTGCAGAACCCGCCAGTGCTGGCTGCTCCGGTCAAGGGAAAGCTTCTTATTCTGTATACAACCACCCTTGAAGATTCCTTAGGAGCATTATGGGCACAAGAGAACGACCAAGGGAAAGAAAGAGCTCTCTACTACTTGAGTCGAGTTCTCCTGGGGGCAGAAAGCAATTATTCTCCCATCGAAAAACACTGCCTGGCATTGATCTTCGCGATAACGAAGCTCAGGAACTATGCGTTGGCGCATGAAGTCCGTCTCATATCGAAGGTGGATCCTCTCAAATATTTGATGACAAAAGCCATATTGACGGGGCGACTCGCTAAATGGACCCTGCTCTTGATGGAGTTCTCGATAACTTATCGGCCTCTTAAGGCAGTGAAAGGCCAGACCATCACCGACTTCCTCGTTGAACATCCGATATCAGCCGATTTCCCATTGAATTGCGAACTGCCATACGAACATGCGTTTGATGCGATCGACGGTGATGGTATCCGTTGGGAACTTTATTTTGATGGAGCGTCTTCCATGAAGAAGCGCAAACAGAACACGCCCATAATCAAATCGGGGGTAGGCCTCATCTTCGTGACCCCACAAGGAGGGATAATGCGCTTCGCTTTCTCCTTAACAGAGCCGAGGACAAACAATGAAGCCGAGTATGAAGCTTTGGTAGCAGGCCTCGAGATCGCCATCGACATGGGAATTGAAAACCTCCTCATATACGGAGACTCCCAACTGGTCGTTAGCCAAGTAAACGGCGACTATCAAACGTGCAAACCGGAACTGGTAAAGTACGGCGAGAAAGTACAGCAGCTGCTGACCTAAATACCTTCCTACACCTTGGAAATCATACCGCGTGCGGAAAATAGCAAAGCGGATGCATTAGCCAAGCTTGCTAAAGAATTGTCCGATGAGAACCTCGATGACGTGAGGATCGTTGTGCAAAGCCGTGGGGTTCTTACGCCGGCAGAAATATCTCCGGAATCATCCGAAGAAAAGGGAGCGACCGAGCAAACGGCTCTGCAAGTAGAAGACCAGGAAAAGGTTCAGGATTGGAGAGAAGTCTTTATAGACTACTTCAAATCTCGTCAAACACCTGAAGACGCGTCCTCAAAACATCAGCTCATGAAGCGAGCCCTATCTTTCGCCTTCGTCAATGATACTCTGTACAGGAGGTCATTTGATTCTCCGTGGTTAATGTTAGTTGTATGTATGCCCTAGAGGCCAGTATTGTACAGATGTTGTATATTATATTGGATGCTTGGACATATATAGAGATGACTTTCTTGCTCGATATGATAGTATGCTATCTGGTTACTCTTTATCTTAACATGTACACTAGTCTCTTTATACTGTCTTGTAGTTACATGTTGGTAAAGCCCTTAGGATGTGTACTTGACTACCTAGACTATGATGCAGATCATACTAGTGGGGACATGGTAGTCCATAAGTACATCCTTCAAGGTCCCTAGTCGTGGGTGTATCGAGACGGGGCATCGATATACCAGAGTAGACTAGCGTATACGCTTCTCGACCCATGAGATGGGCGATGGATGATCCCATATCCATTGGTGTTTGACATCAGAGATGGTATACGGGTGCTCAGTGGAGACTGGGTACACTGGACGGACTCGCCGAGAACTCCCAGATGGTATTATACCTCACGTCAGATGGCAGTTCTCAGGTGACACTTGTACAGGTTAGTCTGTAGACCCGAGATCGTCATAGAGTCTTGTGTGATTCCCACTGTGCTTTGATCTCCACCTTACCACGTCCATGAGGGCGTGCAAAACGGTGGTCTTTAGGTACAGTCCCGAGTCACATGGAGGCAATGAGCGATAGGAGGGGTTTCGTCTCTCCCGGTATTGGGAGTTGATGTTGCGCTGTGCTCGATTGGCCGTAGCAGGGAAGTCCCTGGCCAGGGCTGATCAGAGATTTGCTGGTAAGTGTTACCAATAGTTTCTCGACCCGCTATGAACCTCACATCGGCACGACTTATCGGGTTATTGGGGTCTGACGTTTACCACCCCTAGACTTGATATGCGACATATCAGACGAAGAGACCGGACTGTACGGTAAGTGTTACTGGTCGGATTCGCAGGAGTGTGAGCGGGCTAGCTCGTCGATCTTCTGATCGCTCAATACCCGGGTGGCCGTTACGTTTAGCAGACCGCTTGCGGCTTGTGGGTGCTTGATATGATCATCATCTGCTACCAGCGTATTGACGAGTCTTTAGAGTCCTACACAGAGGTTTCCTGGTTCAAGCGAAACGAAATAGGAGCGCATATGAGATGTGTGCAGGACCGAGAATAATGCGTGTATGTGATACCGCATTTCATTCTCGCGATATATGTTTCGATTGGTTATATTCGATATGACCTAGTTATCGAATCATTGATTCGATAAATCGATACATTGAATACTAGTCGGTTATGTGCGACATGACCGGATCATTGAATCAAATGTTGATTTAATGATTTAATGTATAATTATATATTTGATATATTACTTTGCATTAACTAGTATTGGTTCACTTTAAACGGATTTTTCTCACTTGGTGTGCACATTGTATATGTGATATGTTTTGTGTACACTTGTTTGTATCATGATTGATGATGCATAATAACTTGGCTTTGTGTGAAGAATTGAACCATGGTTATGATAAGGGTTAGGGTTTTTGATTATTCACTTAATTATTTATCCATTATTTATTCATTTAATTAGGTGAAAGAAAACAAAAAGGGTTTCTTTTCTTCATGAAGCTTATTGAAGCTTCATGAAACTTTGACCAAAGTCATCCCTTTTGTCTTCATCCTTAACCCTAACCACTAATCTAACCTTGGTCAATTCTCTACACATAACCATGGTTTACTTTATGATAAGTATTGATTTTCCTTTTTATTTCAATTACTTATCATAACATTATCATCATCTTCTTCATCTTCTTCTTCTTCTTCATGCTTGCTACATCAATGGCAACTTGAGTTTTAGTGAGAGAAATCCAAATCTAAAGTGAACCCACCTCCTATTTCTTCATCCTCTACCTCTTGCCAAGTGGTTTTGGGTGTTTTCTTCACAAGTTTCACTTCTTGGTGAAGTCGGAGCTTGAACTAGTGCAACCTCGACGTAGATCGTCTTTGACACGAAGCCGACGACCTTGCTCGCCCGTTTTCCGATGAAGCCGACGAACGAGTCGAGGATTCTTGATGGACAGCGAGGGTATGATCACGTGGAGCTAAGGAGGTGGAAATCCGGATCTACAAAGGTTGTAGCATCTAACCTATAGTTAAATAGTTAACTAGTTTTCCGTTTCGCCTAAACATCTAGTAAACGATCCGTGTTAGGGTTTCTCGGCACCAATAATTTTTGAAATTGGCATGTTCGATGCCTTGTGAGACTTCCTTAGGATGCCTAGGAACCCTACAGTGGTATCAGAGCCTAGCTAGAGCCTTAGGCGAAGTCTAGACGGAATTTGAATTCCGAACGAACCCGAAACCCCAATACAAATTGCTCTCTGTACTTTTTCTGAAAACGTGGATTTTTCCAGATTAAAAATTGCCAAAAAATTCAGCAGGGAATTTAGTGAGTTACTGTGAAGCACGTGCTGATAACTCTACAACAGAAGCGCGGAACCGCGGCCCCCACCTTAGCAATCGCGGCGGTTCCGCGGCCACTGTGTTGATTTACAGCACGTGGCTTGCACAGTAATTCATGTCTTGTAGTGCTGAGTCTTCTGGAAATTTTTAGTATTCATTCAAGAGTTGAATTTTCTGGGGTTGTTTTGGGGATTCGGTATTTCGATCGGATTATCAAATTTCGTCTTTTGTGTATTTCCGGATAATTTCCAGAATATGTTAAAAAGTTCGGCCGGATATAAATACCCAATTTTTCCCCTGTCCGGAAATTTCCAAGTGTTGGATTTTTTCCGTAGTTTAACGACGTTCTAAGTAGTGCAAGTAACGCGATGGACCCTCTAGAAGACAACAAACCTTAACTCGATTATGTGACCGTCTTGAACTGCCCTTTGAACCTTCGGGTTTGGGGCAGTACGGCGTGCCACATGTGAGGCGTTGGCTTGACCCTTCTACGGCTGGACCGTTGGTACTGAGGCACGAACTGAATGTTGCTAGACTTATTTCATGTGTTGGACTGTATCGGGAAAACTTGGGTATTCGACTGTTCGATCGGAAAGTTTAACATTTTCTGTTTATCTGGAATGTGATACAATAATTGGAATTCACAAACAGTTATGAGATAACTGGATGGATGTTATAAATCTAGCAGTTTAGTCCCATACGATATTGAAAAGAGTTTTCGATAATGAGACTAAAATGCGGGGTTTGTAACTGTTAGGCATGTGATGTCTAAAGAGGTTGCGGATTCCAACTGTTGTAGTTTTACACTTTCTTTTCTGTGACCGTAAGTGTAATATGTGAATCGCCGGTTTCGTTGCTATATGTCAACGACAATTGGGATGCGCATATTTACTTACGTTGATGACATGTGATGTTATGTGTTGCTGGATATGCTATATTGGATTGTCGTGTTTGAATAGCCGGGGGTTTTTATGTGAGATGAGTGTTTTTCATTTTCATTCATGTAAAAACTTGTATGTAATATTCTTTTATTTGGGGCACTTCCAGGTAGCGGAAGCTGTCACCCTTTGTATATTATTTACTTTTCCGCATTAGGATAGACCCAAGGAGGGGAGCACAAGTAACCGGGTTCTGGGGTCCAGTGGGAGACCAACTCGAGGAGTCGAGTCCGGGTCTCCTAACCCTAGAATTGGTGGGGTTGCTTGCCGCTCTCGTAGGGGTCTAGGGGTGTGGGATTGGCTATTCATCACGACCGTGGAATCCGTGTTTTATACTGGCTCGTATTGAAAACACGGACGTCCTAGTATATCCAATATTTCATATGTTTATTCTGCTGCGATATCTGAGTTGTGACTCTGTGATGGATATAGTATATAGTATATATGATATATTATATAGACGTTACTTATGTTTTACACCCGCGCTAGCCCTGCCCTGCTCTGTCGTTAGTTACCTAACCTAACGGTGCATGAGGGGACATCGAGGCGAATGCGGATGGCATAAGTGTACGTCATATCTATCTGTGATGTTTAGGTATTTAAATGATGGGACTTCATTAATGTGATTAATGAAAGATAAGAAACCTAAGATGTTGTGGAATCGAATTTTAAAATAAAACAGGTAGCTACAGTTCTTGCTTTGCACAGCGATATATATGATATATCCCGCACCTTATTCGATGAGGAAAGGACCGAGATCCCTTCACCGGGAGTGACTCCTTTAGCAATAACTGGCAGATGCTACACACTCGGTATGCTTTTGACTGCTTTTGGGTTTTTGCTCTGCACAGCGATATATATGATATATCCCGCACCTCATTCGACGAGGAAAGGACCGAGATCCCTTCGCCGGGAGTGACTCCTTTAGCAAAACTAGAAAAGCCTCAAAATCACTCCATTTCAAAACTTCATTTGATTCTACAACGATATAAAGTTCATTACGCAAAGGGTTTTCTTAAAAACCTGACGTAGCCCTCCGTCATTTCAGATAAGTAATAGTTAGTATTCGTGCTGCGTTTGTTGACTCAGTCAAGGCGTAGTGTGCGGTAGCTGATTACTATTTATCTGTTTATGCATATGATGTAGATTGGATTAGGGTAGTCGTGCGGCCTTGTTGACTTAGTCAAGGGTCGTGCGGGTGGGTTTAATTCAATCAGGAAATGACGGGTTGAACTTTACTTGCGGTCTATGGTTTGTTGACTCAGTCAAGGTCATAGATCGCCTGGGGCAAAATATTATCGGGAATTTCAAGTGTTGAAATTTGCAATGAGATTGCATACCTTCTATGAGATAGTTGGATCCCGATACCCACTGCGAGTAATTGTTACTCCTGGGAGAGTTTTATACATTACAATTAGCCGATCAAGTAGGTGTCTAGAAAGGTGTTAACGAGGTTACGCCTCTGGGAAAACGAGGTTTACATTAATTAGGTTCATGCGAAAGCATGGGGGACCTCCCTCAAAGTACCGACACTGGCCTGGCTGAAAGATTGGCGAACTTGTAGTGTGTAATTAATCCCGGCTAGTCTTTCCTTTTAGGGTTTGGAGGAAGATTTGATAAAAAGCAGTGGGAGCCATCCTGATTAGATAAGATAATAACCAATCTGATCTTGCACGAGCATACGCTAAAGTGTTTTCTTCTCTCTCTCTCCAGGTAGCGACCCTTTCATGCCCTAATGAAGATAATAATATGGATGTATTGACCGAACCCGCATGTTATACTGTGCAGGGGAACGTTGGACCCGTTCTATCTTATAAATGTTATAAGACTGAACAGGAAACAGGAGAATATCTGGATTCTCACACCGCCCAAACGGAGAACATGCATGTTGATGCATCATCTTCGGGTGTGTTTGTCATTGAGAACTGTTTCTCAGTTCACCCTACGTCCTGGGTATTAGATACCGGGTCAGGATCCCACATATGTAAGATGTTACATGGGCTGCGAAAAGGTAGAGAACTGAGAAAAGGTGAACATTCCGTTCATGTAGGGAATGGGGCAAATGTTGCAGCCAAAGCAGTTGGCATATATCACCTGGTATTACCAAATGGTGATACACTAGTCCTGAATGAGTGCTATTATATACCGAACATGATGTGCAACATTATATCAGTTTCTTTATTAAGTAAAGAAGGTTATAATTTTGTAGTAAAGGATAATGTTATGAACATATTCCTAGATCAAAGGTTGATTGCATCAGGATCGCTACATAATGGCATATTCATTCTCAATCAAAATACAGTCTTCAATATACAAAACACACACAAAAGGAAAAGCTCAGAAATGAACGAATCCTTCTTGTGGCACTGTAGACTTGGCCATATCAATGAGACACGACTAGCTAAGTTGCATAAGAACGGATATTTGAATTCATTCGAATTATCATCTTATGACACTTGCCATTCATGTCTCAAAGGAAAAATGACCAAAACTCCGTTTAAAGGACACGGAGAAAGAGTTACTGAACTCTTGGGACTGGTGCATAGTGATGTATGCGGTCCAATGTCTACACACGCCAGAAATGGTTCTTCCTACTTCATTACATTCACTGACGATCTCTCTAGATACGGGCATGTGTTCCTGTTGAAACACAAGTCTGAAGCTTTTGAGAAATTCAAAGAATATAAGCACGAGGTAGAGAACCAAACGGGCAAAAGTATTAAGGTTCTTCGATCTGATCGAGGAGGTGAATACTTAAGCAGTGAATTCCTGGATTATCTAAAAGAGAATGGGATTCTCTCTCAGCTTACTCCTCCTTATACACCACAGCACAACGGTGTATCGGAACGAAGGAATCGCACCCTATTAGATATGGTGCGTTCAATGATGAGTAATGCTGAGTTACCTATTTCCTTTTGGGGGTATGCGCTTGAGACAGCCATATACCTATTGAATCTGGTTCCGTCTAAATCTGTACCTACCACACCATATGAGATATGGAGTGGGAAGAGACCATATTTTAAGCGAATTAAGATATGGGGTTGTCCGGCTTATGTCAAAAAGCAAAATCCGGACAAACTCGAGGCACGATCAGTCCTTTGCAAGTTTGTGGGATATCCTAAGAATTCTCAAGGATATTTTTTCTACCAAGCTGAGGAACAAAGAGTGTTTGTTGCTCAACATGCCACCTTTTTGGAAAGGGAATTTCTTGCAAAAGAAATTAATGGCAAAGAGGTAGAGCTGGAAGAGGTTCCAGCACCACAAACTGCAATTGACAATTTAGTAGAACCAGAGGATTCAGTGGTGCCCGACTTACCCCAGCCTCTCCGCCGATCTAGTAGGGTTTCTCGTCCACCTGAGAGATACTATGGTTTTCTCATTGATGGTGGTAGTGAGGATTGCATCATGGAGGATGATGACCCAACTAGCTTCGAGCAGGCCATCACGAGTGGGGACTCAGTGAAATGGCTGGATGCTATGCGGTCCGAGATGGATTCCATGTACACCAACAAAGTATGGACTTTGGAAGTTGCTCCTGAAGGGGTAAAACCCATTGGGAGCAAGTGGATCTTTAAGAAGAAACTTGGTGTAGATGGGAAAGTGGAGACGTTCAAAGCTAGACTTGTAGCAAAAGGTTTTCGTCAAAGACCAGGTGTGGACTATGACGAGACCTTTTCTCCAGTGGCTATGCTTAAATCCATCCGGATCATGCTTGCCATCGCTGCATATCATGATTACGAAATCTGGCAAATGGATGTTAAGACCGCCTTTCTAAACGGTGATTTAGAAGAGTGCGTGTACATGACTCAGCCAGAGGGCTTCGTAGACAGTGGGAGCAGCGGGAAGGTGTGCAAGCTGCTTAAATCCATTTATGGATTAAAGCAAGCATCGCGGAGTTGGAACATCTGCTTTGACGTCGTTATCAAAGAGTTTGATTTCGTCAAAAATCCAGATGAACCTTGTATCTACAGGAAGGTGGCAGAGAGTAAGGTTGTCTTCCTCGTATTGTACGTGGACGATATACTCTTGATAGGAAATGATATTCCTATGCTGCAATCGGTCAAGCTCTTCTTATCACAAAGATTCTCAATGAAAGATCTTGGTGATGCCTCCTGCATATTGGGAATTAGGATCTATAGAGATAGATCCAAAAGGATTTTGGGATTGTCCCAATCCAGGTACATTGACACCATACTAAAGAGGTTTAGTATGGAAGAGTCCAAGCGTGGAAACTTGCCCACGATCTCTGGAGTCACTCTCTCCAAAGAGATGTCTCCCAAGACTGATTTGGAGAGAGCTCGCATGCAAGGTATACCCTATGCTTCGGCAGTAGGCTCTATCATGTATGCGATGCTATGTACCCGACCCGATGTAGCATACTCACTAAGTATAGTGAGCAGGTATCAAGCTGATCCTGGAGAGAGTCACTGGACAGCTGTGAAGAGCATTCTCAAGTACTTGCGAAGGACTAGAGATATGTTCTTGGTGTATGGTAACGGAGAACTCCAAGTGGAGTCCTTTACCGATTCGAGTTTCCAGAGTGATAAGGACGACTCTAAGTCGCAGTCGGGTTTTGTCTTTACCCTTTACGGAGGGGCGGTTAGCTGGAAGAGTTCCAAGCAGGAAACCGTGGCAGACTCGACGATGGAGGCTGAATACATCGCTGCCAACGATGCTGCCAAAGAGGCTGTCTGGATCAAGAAGTTCATTACTGAACTTGGAGTGGTTCCATCCATTGAGCATCCAATACCTTTGTATTGCGATAACAATGGAGCGGTGGCTTTGGCCAAGGAACCCAGGTCCCATCAGCGATCCAGGCATATTCTGAGGCGGTATCACCTGATCCGGGAGATAGTTGATCACCGGGAGATCGAGGTCAGGAGGGTAGACACGAAGAACAACACGGCGGATCCACTCACGAAGGCCATTCCCCAGACACAGTTTGAGAGACTCTTTGGGATGCTCGGTATGCGATACTACAGCAGCTGGCCCTAGTGCAAGTGGGAGATTGTTAGTTGTATGTATGCCCTAGAGGCCAGTATTGTACAGATGTTGTATATTATATTGGATGCTTGGACATATATAGAGATGACTTTCTTGCTCGATATGATAGTATGCTATCTGGTTACTCTTTATCTTAACATGTACACTAGTCTCTTTATACTGTCTTGTAGTTACATGTTGGTAAAGCCCTTAGGATGTGTACTTGACTACCTGGACTATGATGCAGATCATACTAGTGGGGACATGGTAGTCCATAAGTACATCCTTCAAGGTCCCTAGTCGTGGGTGTATCGAGACGGGGCATCGATATACCAGAGTAGACTAGCGTATACGCTTCTCGACCCATGAGATGGGCGATGGATGATCCCATATCCATTGGTGTTTGACATCAGAGATGGTATACGGGTGCTCAGTGGAGACTGGGTACACTGGACGGACTCGCCGAGAACTCCCAGATAGTATTATACCTCACGTCAGATGGCAGTTCTCAGGTGACACTTGTACAGGTTAGTCTGTAGACCCGAGATCGTCATAGAGTCTTGTGTGATTCCCACTGTGCTTTGATCTCCACCTTACCACATCCATGAGGGCGTGCAAAACGGTGGTCTTTGGGTACAGTCCCGAGTCACATGGAGGCAATGAGCGATAGGAGGGGTTTCGTCTCTCCCGGTATTGGGAGTTGATGTTGCGCTGTGCTCGATTGGCCGTAGCAGGGAAGTCCCTGGCCAGGGCTGATCAGAGATTTGCTGGTAAGTGTTACCAGTAGTTTCTCGACCCGCTATGAGCCTCACATCGGCACGACTTATCGGGTTATTGGGGTCTGACGTTTACCACCCCTAGACTTGATATGCGACATATCAGACGAAGAGACCGGACTGTACGGTAAGTGTTACTGGTCGGATTCGCAGGAGTGTGAGCGGGCTAGCTCGTCGATCTTCTGATCGCTCAATACCCGGGTGGCCGTTACGTTTAGCAGACCGCTTGCGGCTTGTGGGTGCTTGATATGATCATCATCTGCTACCGGCATATTGACGAGTCTTTAGAGTCCTACACAGAGGTTTCCTGGTTCAAGCGAAACGAAATAGGAGCGCATATGAGATGTGTGCAGGACCGAGAATAATGCGTGTATGTGATACCGCATTTCATTCTCGCGATATATGTTTCGATTGGTTATATTCGATATGACCTAGTTATCGAATCATTGATTCGATAAATCGATACATTGAATACTAGTCGGTTATGTGCGACATGACCGGATCATTGAATCAAATGTTGATTTAATGATTTAATGTATAATTATATATTTGATATATTACTTTGCATTAACTAGTATTGGTTCACTTTAAACGGATTTTTCTCACTTGGTGTGCACATTGTATATGTGATATGTTTTGTGTACACTTGTTTGTATCATGATTGATGATGCATAATAACTTGGCTTTGTGTGAAGAATTGAACCATGGTTATGATAAGGGTTAGGGTTTTTGATTATTCACTTAATTATTTATCCATTATTTATTCATTTAATTAGGTGAAAGAAAACAAAAAGGGTTTCTTTTCTTCATGAAGCTTATTGAAGCTTCATGAAACTTTGACCAAAGTCATCCCTTTTGTCTTCATCCTTAACCCTAACCACTAATCTAACCTTGGTCAATTCTCTACACATAACCATGGTTTACTTTATGATAAGTATTGATTTTCCTTTTTATTTCAATTACTTATCATAACATTATCATCATCTTCTTCATCTTCTTCTTCTTCTTCATGCTTGCTACATCAATGGCAACTTGAGTTTTAGTGAGAGAAATCCAAATCTAAAGTGAACCCACCTCCTATTTCTTCATCCTCTACCTCTTGCCAAGTGGTTTTGGGTGTTTTCTTCACAAGTTTCACTTCTTGGTGAAGTCGGAGCTTGAACTAGTGCAACCTCGACGTAGATCGTCTTTGACACGAAGCCGACGACCTTGCTCGCCCGTTTTCCGATGAAGCCGACGAACAAGTCGAGGATTCATGATGGACAGTGAGGGCATGATCACGTGGAGCTAAGGAGGTGGAAATCCGGATCTACAAAGGTTGTAGCATCTAACCTATAGTTAAATAGTTAACTAGTTTTCCGTTTCGCCTAAACATCTAGTAAACGATCCGTGTTAGGGTTTCTCGGCACCAATAATTTTTGAAATTGGCATGTTCGATGCCTTGTGAGACTTCCTTATGATGCCTAGGAACCCTACAGTTAAGATGCCTAGGACCTGACGAAGCAAAAAGAGTCGTCCAAGAAGTTCACGACGGGCTCTGCGGTTCTCACTAAGCTGGCCCGAAGATGAAGTTGAAGATCAAACGGATGGGTTATTATTGGCCCACGATGATCCAGGACTGCCTCGAGTATGCGAAGCAATGCCACTCATGCCAGATTCATGGGGACTTTATCCATCAACATCCAAATCCACTACATCCAACGGTGGCTAGCTGGCCGTTCGAAATGTGGGGAACGGACATAATCGGCCCTATTGAGCCAGCATCGTCCAGAGGACATCGTTTCATTTTGGCGACAACCGATTACTTCTCCAAATGGGCAGAAGCAGTACCGCCAAGGGAAGTGAAGACCGAGAATATACTCCATTTCTTCAAGACGCACGTCATTTATCGGTTTGGAACTCCGCGATGGATTATCTCCGATAACGGGCCAGCCTACAGAAGCCATAAGATCAGTCGCTTCGCATAACAATACAACATAGACTGGAGATACTCCTCAGTTTATAATCCCAGAGCTAACGGTCTAGCTGAGGCTTTCAATAAGACCTTGACAAAGATCGTGAAGAAGACGGTGTCCTGAAATAAGAAGGACTGGCATGAAAGACTGCATGAAGCTCTCTGGGCATATCGAACTACGTTCAAGACGGCCACGAACATAACGCCGTACGCGTTGGTATTCGGTATAGAAGCGGTACTCCCCCTCGAGATAGAGTTACCCTCTCTACGAGTGGCAGTCCATCATGAGCTAACGGACGAAGAGAATGCTCACCTTCGACTTGAAGAGCTCGATGCCCTCGATGAAACCCGACTTCTGGCGCAGCAAAATTTGGAAGCTTATAAAGCAAAAATGATGCGCTCTTACGAAAGATTGACTAGGCCGAGGACATTCCGCCAAGGAGAACTCGTACTAGTGGTCAAAAGACCTATGATCCCCAATCGTGCTAAACGAGAGAAGTTCGAGCCGAACAATGAAGGCACGTACATCATAGACAAGATCTACCAGGGTGGATCCTATCTACTCATGGACATGCGTGGCGAAAGGCCCTTCAGACCAATAAACGGTCGCTTCCTGAAGAAATACTACGCTTGATGAGTCGTGGCCTAGGTCAATGATAGATGACGACGACTATGTCCGCTCGCTATCTTCCTAAGCCCAAACTCTATAAGTAGTAACCGGCTTACTTTACAACGGACCGAAACGTCCCTAAACTAACGATGAACCGAAACGTCCTTAAACTAACAACGGACCACTATGTCCTAAAACTAGTTGTTGACCGAGATGTTGAAAAACTACGGTGAATTGCAGCATCCCAAAGCTGATACAAAAAGAAGAATAAAAAAAATAATAAAAAAAGGGGGAAAGAAAACGGTATGTCCATAAGCAAAACGGGCACGGATGAAAACCCGAAAGGGCTCCGTGAGTAAAAACAGCAGGGCTACCGGCGAGTGTTTGTGAAAACCCGAAAGGGCGCAATCTCGTTAAAAGACACTTGCAGGGTCCTCTCGACCTTGTAAGGAGAAATCACCCGCGTGAGATCCTTACGACTCACAAGGGAGCAACACACTTAGGAATCCTCACGATTCTTAAGGAGAAATTACACCTACAGGATCCTCTCGACCCGTAGGGAGAACCCTCTTATAAGACTCTCACGGCTCATAAGATTCAAAAATCATAAGTTACAGATACCCGAACCTGTTCTTAAGCAACCCCCACAACCTCCACTAATGCCCTACAAGCAGCTCAATACTGACCCTTGTATACAATCCACGGGCGCGAATAAACATTTCCCTAACCAAGTCTCATCCGTGACTAGGGATGTGTCCATATGGTGAACAACCCTTGTAAGTCCTCTCGATTTATAAGGAGAAAACCCTCTTGTAAGATCCTTACGACTCACAGGAGAACATACACTTAGGAGTCCTCACGATTCCTAAGGAGAAAACACACCTACGAGATCCTCACGACTTGTAGGGAGAAATACCTTTGTGAGACCCATACGGCTCATGAAGTCAAAAGCCTTAGTCGACAGGATCCTAACCCTGTTCGCTAAGCCACCTTTGTTCGATATCGACAGAGGCAAATGATGATTCGCTCCTGGCAATATCCCAGTTGTAGCGGTGCTGAGGCCGAAATCGTTGTCTAATCCCAAGCTTGCGGCAAAAAGCTAGCGAGCCACACATGCATACGAAATAGCCGAAATGATGGGGCAACTTGCAACAGAAGCAGCAAGTAAAAGAAAAAGGTATGCATGCAAAATAGCCAAAATGATTGGGTAACTCGCAATAAAAAGTAGCGAGTAAAAATAAAATAAATAGCCGAAATAATTGGGCACCGCGAAAAATAGCCGAAATGATTGGGCAACCGCGACCTTCGCGATATAAAAAGCTGAAATGATAGAGTATCGCGGAAAGAAATAAAATAAAAATAAAAATGAAATTTATGCCCTACAGGTAATATTACATCAATCTCTGTATACAATCCAGGGGCGCAAATAAAGAGGGAATCACACCTTTCCTCCCCAGGTTTTCATCAGAAGGAGAAGCCAAATATCGACGGTTCACAAATAATCTTGAGATCATCTCAACATTCGTCTCATTACAACAGACACAATATCAAGCAAAGCAAAACAGCGGAAACCCCCAGTTCCATGACTCGGCGGTATACAGATGACCGAGAGTCAAACTCCGACTAAATGCGGATATATTCAACCCTTCCTGGCTACGTGGAACGCGGATTATGTCACTTCTGACCCCGTGGAAAACGTCCACAGCGGAGCCTGGTCCTCGCAGAACACGGCAATGAACCCGTGGGAAGCATCCAGAACAAAATTCCTGGCTACGTGGAACGCGGATTATGTCACTTCTGACCCCGTGGAAAACGTCCAGAGCGGATCCTGGTCCTCGCAGAGCACGGCAGTGAACCCGTGTGAAGCATCCAGAGCGAAGCCTGGTCCTCGCAGAATACGGCAGTGAACCCGTGGGAAGCATCCAGAGCAAAATTCCTGGCTACGTGGAACGCGGATTATGTCACTTCTGACCCCGTGGAAAATGTCCAGATCGGATCCCGGTCCTCGCAGAGCACGGCAGTGAACTCGTGTGAAGCATCCAGAGCGGAGCCTGGTCCTCGCAGAACACGGCAGTGAACCCATAGGAAGCATCCAGAGCAAAATTCCTGGCTACGTGGAACGCGGATTATGTCACTTCTGACCCCGTGGAAAACATCCTGAGCGGATCCTGTTCCTCGCAGAGCACAGCAGTGAACCCATGGGAAGCATCCAGAACAAAATTCCTGGCTACGTGGAACGCGGATTATGTCACTTCTGACCCCGTGAAAAACGTCCAGAGCGGATCCTGGTCCTCGCAGAGCACGGCAGTGAACCCGTGTGAAGCATCCAGAGCAGAGCCTGGTCCTCGCAGAACACGGCAGTGAACCCGTGAGAAGCATCCAGAGCAAAATTCCTGGCTGCGTGGAACGCGGATTATGTCACTTCTGACCCTGTGGAAAACGTCCAGAGCGGATCCTGGTCCTCGCAGAGCATGGCAGTGAACCCGTGTGAAGCATCCAGAGCGGAGCCTGGTCCTCGCAGAACAGGCAGTGAACCCGTGGGAAGCATCCAGAGCAAAATTCCTGGCTACGTGGAACGCGGATTATGTCACTTCTGACCCCATGGAAAACGTCCAGAGCAGATCCTGGCCCTCGCAGAACACGGCAGTGAACCCGTGTGAAGCATCCAGAGCGGAGCCTGGTCCTCGCAGAATACGGCAGTGAACCCGTGGGAAGCATCCAGAGCAAAATTCCTGGCTACGTGGAACGCGGATTGTGTCACTTCTGACCCCGTGGAAAACGTCCAGAGCGAATCCTGGTCCTCGCAGAGCACGGTAGTGAACCCGTGTGAAGCATCCAGAGCGGAGCCTGGTCCTCGCAGAACACGCCAGTGAACCCGTGGGAAGCATCCAGAGCAAAATTCCTGGTCACGTGGAACGCGGATAATGTCACTTCTGACCCCATGGAAAACGTCCAGAGCGGATCCTGGTCCTCGCAGAGCACGGCAGTGAACCCGTGTGAAGCATCCAGAGCGGAGCCTGATCCTCGCCAAACACGGCAGTGAACCCGTGGAAAGCATCCAGAGCAAACATCGGACTGTGAGGTCCTTAAACTCACGGACTATGATGTCCTTAACCTCGACCGTGATGTCTTAAAACTAAAAATCAACCATAATGATTTCAAACTAATTTTACCTTGGTTCAAGGGTACATCTCGTCACTCCTTTGATGTTTGTCGTTGTAATTCCTCAACGTCTTCAAAGAGTTGACGGGTCCCGGTAACCATGCATAACATTGGACTGTGGAGTCTTTAAATCCACGGACTATGATGTCCTTAACGTCGACCGAGATGTCTTAAAACTAACATTGGACTGTGAGGTCCCTAAACTCAAAGACTATGATGTCCTTAACCTCGACCGTGATGTCTTAAAACTAACATTGGACTGTGAGGTCCTTAAGCTCACAGACTATGATGTCCTTAACCTCGACCGCGATGTCTTTAAACTACGGTATCCTGGGAAGTATCCAGAGCGGAGCCTAGTCCTCGCTGAACACGGCAGTGAACCCGTGGGAAGCACCCAGAGCAACCCCTGACTCCGTGAAATGCGGATAAGGACAACTTCACCCATCACTTACGGATCCTCACGACTCGTAAGGAAGAAAATTCTCTTGTGAGATCTTTACGACTTTCAAGAGAAAACACACTTAGGAATCCTCACGATTCTTAAGGAGAAATTACACCTATGGGATCCTCTCGACCGGTAGGGAGAAAATTCTTTATGAGACCCTCACGACTCATAAAGTTGAAAAGTCTTAGGTGACAGATCCTAACCCTGTTTTCTAAGCCATCGCCACTCTACAAAAAGCTTAAGACTGACAACTATACGCTATCTACAGACCACACTTGCTAAAGTCAAATGGCAAACAACGCAGCAAGAAAGAAGAAAGCAGAGAAATGACACAAGACATTACGAAGAACGTGTATCTTTTATTCATGAATTCGATTGGGTAAAAAATACATCATATGAAAGAATAAAAGAACAAATACATTTTATTCAAAATTACAAATGATACAAAAAAATTTATTGAGAGGAAAGCGTTTTCAATAATCCAATCAGCCGCTCGCGCACTTCCCTCAGCCCCTCTTCCTGATCGGCTGCCGCGGCCAACTCTGCATCGACCTGGGCTCGCTGCTGCAAGTAAGACGAGAGTCGTTCCTCGACGGCTCGCTGAGCTGCCTCACGATCTTGTACATCACGCTCAACGACATCGAGCTTCTGCTTCAATGTTAACCCTTCAAAGATACATTGCAGAAGGCCTTCGAAGATAACTTTCACCTGGGCAGCGTTCGCGTCGACCTCAGCATGCAGTCGAGCAGACTTGCTTGAAGTTTCTTTACATTTCCTTCGCTTTAAAGCCACTTCTTGTTCAAGATGGCGGAAGTAAGAAGCGCTCTGCTCGGTCCATGCCGCCCGTTGAGCGCTCATAGCCAGAATCTCAGGTGCCGGACGCTTAAGCTCAAGCTCATGCAAGCAAGCCTCGATCTCCCGGCAACGATTAACCCACGACTCAACGACGCCCTCACCATGAAAGTTCATGAGCGTCGCCAGCATAGGGTTAACCTCTGCAGCAAAATCCGTAGCAGATGTGGGAGTCTCCGCGTCAAACTCCTCGATATACTCGCTCAACATGCGTAGGCTTGTCACAGCACCTTTGGATGATGGATGCCTGGAGAAGGGCCCGGCCGGCATTATAATACGAGACTCGAACGGGGCTAGAGTCGATGTGATTCCTGCAAAATAGATCATAATCAGAGGTCGGCTCAGGAAATGAAGAAGACACGCAAAAAGCAGAGTCTACTATACCGGCTGCAACAGGGGGCAAAGTTGGGAGTACCGGTGGCGCAACGACAGCCTCGTCCCCTCCTTCGATTCGTAAGACTACAAAAAATATAATGAAGAGATTAGCAATAATGCGACTGCCCGTTAAGGAAGAGGACGTCATTTGGAGAAAACACTCACCGACACCAGCAGGCGGACTCGTCTCGAACAAGAAGGGGAAGTGTGGGTGCAGCACCTGGTACAGGTGGTCAAAAAGGACTCCTGCAAATACGCAATAGTACAACGTCAGTACATAAATTATGCAGCATAAAGATAAGACTGATGAGTCACAAATCCATACCTTCCAGGATCTGCGACGGTGCGAGAGAAGGAAGAGAAGTGGTCACCGTCAGAGCGGTAACTGACGGCGCTGTCTCGAGCAGATCGATTTCAGCACTAGCTACACCTGCATTAGAAGCCAGATAAACTTTATTAGGAAAGATTGCAGAATTAAAAAAAGAGGACGGTGACCCAAAATTTACCTGATGAGTCGCCAGCCGGAGCCGTGACGAGGGCGTCACTTGATACAACGGTGGCGTCTCCCTCCGCCATTGGAGTAGTCTCACCTCCCGTCGCCTCATCCCCTGACTCCACAAGAGCCATCGTCACGCTTGCGATGCCGGGAGACGACAAGGAACCGTAGGCAGGGAGAGCGATAATCGGAGCGGTGCCCGACTCTTGAGAAAGAGCGGCCATCTCGTGCTCAGCGATTATGGCCGTTTTGCCCGTTACCACCTCGGGCTCAGTGGTCGCAGCCGTCTCATCCATCACTGCCTTAGGCTCATCCGTAACAGTCGTTTCGTCCACTGCTGCCTCAAGCTCGGCCGTAGCAGCCGTCTCACCCGCCGCCACCTCGGGTTTAGCATTGGTAGCCATCTCGGGCATAGCAGTCGTAACTGTCTCGTCAGCTACTATCTCGGGCCCGGCAATTATGGTTACATCGCCTACCGTTGCCTCGGGTTTAGCAGCTACCTCCCCCACCACCCCCTCAGGCTCAACGGTCGCCGCCACTCCTTCAGTAAGACTCAGCCCTGCAGGACAAGATATATAAGAACTGATAGTTTGAAACTTTGACAACAAAGCCTCAAAAACACATTACCTGAGGTGGATTTACCGTCGGCCTCCCGAGCTGCACGTGCCGCCCGTCTATGAGCAGTAGACAAGGCGACCGGGAGCTCCTCTGAAGGAATAACAGCAGGAGTAATGGCGCTTGACCCTGCTCCCGCAGCCAAAGCAGCGCTACGCTCCCTTGCTGCGCGCCTCAGGCGCTTCCTTTCCTCCCGAGCCGTCACGACAGACCTTTTGGAAGCCTCCTTCAGCAAAGCGTCGTCGTCCGCATTCAGGGTTACCTCCAGAGTCATCAAGGCGTCCATCATCAGTTTTTTAAGTAGGGCCTCTTACGGCAATCCCGAAGAAGCCGGGACTTCGGTAGCTGGCCCAAGGAGAATTTCCGCATCGGCTTGCGAGGTAGATCTTGTGGTCCCTGCGATAAGACAAAGATAGGGTCAGATTACTCATAAGAAATGGAAGCAGAAACATAGCGTACCGAAATGTACCAAGGCCTAAGGATGCTCTAAGTCGTTCCTCTTCCTCGAAAGTCTTGAGAGAAGCAGCGAGGGCTTCTTCGGTAGAAATGCCTATTTAAGAAGGAAAAGCTTTAGTTAAAAACAACGATGGAAGTATGATGCAATGACAAAAAAAATACAACTAATAATTACCTGATTGCGCGAGTTTAGCCAACCACTCGTCGCGCCTTGCCAATCGCTCAGAAGCTGCGATGGCGGCCGCCAAACCAGTGTCATCTGGCGGTGTGAATAGGCCGTCGTTGGTCCCGTACTCACTCAAGCCCTCGCTATAAGGAGCATGATGTTCCTGACCAAATACAACGTCAGCAGAGAGGATCGACTTCTTCTTTCTCTTCTGCGCGCGAACTCCGGTCGCACCCAAAATCAGCTTACGCTTCGTAGGCACCTTGGGACGGCGAATCCCGATATCCGAGCCCACACCGGATTCGGGTGAAACCACGTTTACCGTCTCCACGGGAGCACGGGGCGCTGATGGCACGTCCACAGGATCGCGGGGCAATCCACGCGTGGGGCTTAGCATAGGTGGAAGCTCAACTCCAGCATCTCCTCTTAGTGGAGGAAGGACAGGGGTCCTTCGCTTTAAAGGGACGTTGCGATCGCTGGCGGGAGGCGCACTCTTGCGATCAAGCAGCAGCCGTCTCTCTTCCCTGATGACAGCGCCCATCGCGTGTTGATACCAAGCCCCGTATATGTTGAGGGCCCTTGGAATGCAAGTCGGCTCGCTAATGAAGAAGTAGGAGCCTGTATTTAACCGCATAAAATGATGCAGTGCACTCCGTATTCCCTCTCTGGTGGCCGCAGGCTCTTCCAAGAATGCCTCCAGTGGGACCCCCTGGTTATAACTTAGCTGTTGAGAGAAACGATGGGGGTTGTATCTCATAAAAAGCGCCGCCTTATTTTGCCTGAATACGATGAAGCCCGGCCTGATGGAGTATAGATGTAGAACCTCCCGAGCTTTCAACACGGAGGCCCCGTCCTTGAAATTATCGTGCAACGCCAGCACCGCCTTGGAGGTTTCCGGGCCGATTGTCAGGACTTTGTCCGTGAAAGAAATACCCGCTCCGACCGTGCGCGGACGAAGAAGAAACCCCCTAGCCTCCCGCTGAGGCGGATTCACGATAGAAGTATCGATCAGCCGCATAATTCTCGGGAATCTGTACTTCTCGTAAAACGAGGGTCTTTTATGAATACCAAAAACCCCGAGCACGTGCATTTCCATCCAAGAAGTGAAGTAGTGCATCGGAAAGTTAGAAGCTTGCACCCCCGGTTCCGTTATATCCGCCGCCACGCTAAGACCATGGTACAGGTGGGCTAGCCCGGCGATCCCAATGGCCACTTGTATGCCGGCCACCATTCGATGTGCTGGGTAAAAGACAGACGGCCTCATATAGCGAGGGTGCATGGGGAGCGCAAACCAACACATCCATAACCCTAGAAATCCGAGAAAGAAGGTCTCCTCGTCAATGCCCGGAGCGGCGATTTCTGACAGAGGAATGATCGCGGCATCAGGAAGATAAAAACCCTTTTGATCACTTTCCAATACTGGTCGACGATCTAAGCCAAAGACGAAGGGGTCGTCGAGCTTGGCAAATTTTTCGCCCCGCTGCGATAGAATCTCCGGTCGAAGAAAGCGGGCAATGAAGTCTGCGAAACTAACTCCCCGTCCTCCCGATTCCAAGAAAAGACTCTCATACATATTCAGCACATTTATCAGACTTGGAAACTGGTGCTGAATAGCATTCTCTGGCGTTAAGTCCATCACTAACGGCTTGGTGGCAAAAACGTATTCGTCCGGAGGAAGCAGCTCCTCATAATGCTCCCCCCTCACCGGCAGACCGGAAATCTCAGCAAATTCTTCTAGAGAGATGGAAACTTCTCTGTCCATTAGAAGAAAGGTATGGGTGGGGATGTTCCATTGCTCCACGAACGCCTTAATCCACCATGTCGGAGGAGCAGCATACTGGAACAGCGAGGCGTAGACTGCAGGGTATAGACCGATCTTCAGCAGATGCGCCTTCTTCGCTGACAAAATGTACCTGGCCCACTGCAAATATCCATCCGAATGTCGAGGGGTCAACCCTACAACGATGTTGTAGGGTTGTCCCCAAGGGCGCGACTCACCTTGGCATATGCGCCCCCCAAAATATCCAAAGCTGCCAGCAGCTGCATGGGTATGGCGGCAATCGAAGGTTGAAGAAGACCCTCCAAAGTCCAATTAACGACCTCCACGGCATAGTTCACCGGGGGTACATCTGCATACGAGATCGATGAGATCGGATCCGAGGGCGTCGCACAAGAGAAGCTTCGGCAACCTTTGATTATTTGGTCATACCACCTACCCCACAAGTGAAGGTTTTTGTACTCCGGGTCATAGTCCTTAATAAGAGCAAGAACCTCCCGGTCTACCGATACTTCGGGGAATCCTCCCTCTGAGCAGAAAAACGGAAACGAGAGATCAGAAGACATGTCTCCTGCAAGAAAGAACGAAATTCAAATTATCAGTGTCATAATTTAATTTTTTTAAAAAAATCCCGACACTCGGTACTTTAAAATTTGTACCACACTGCAATGCAGTGTAGAGAGGACCACAGAAGGACCCACAAAATCCAGATGACAATGCATCAATTAATAGGACAGCCTCATCATTGGATGAGACTGTCAATTAATAAGAAAATCCTCAAAGAATATTCTCATTGAATGAGAAATCCTTCGAGACAAGGAGAAAATCTCCCTTTCAGAGCAAAACTCTATAACAGAGTGACACTTGTCAAACTCTGGTCACGAGAGAAAAAAATTCCTTAAAGAGCCTAGCTCTGTAATGATGATGGAAAATCCATCAAAAGTTAATGAAAATTAATTCCTGAGAATTAAAATTATGGGATCTTAAAGATCCATGAAAAAACTCTTAAGAGTTCTTCATCAAAAGATCAAAAGATCTATATATTGTCAAAAGAGCAGAGCTCTGACCCATGGGCTAAGAAACCCTAAGGAAAGATCTATTTAGATCTATGGGTTCATGAGAGCAAGGCTCTGTTTATGAAACCCTAAAGATTTTTTTTCTTTAGATCAAAAGATCTATGAGAGCAAGGCTCTGCTAATGGGTAAGAACCCCAATTTATTAGAATTAATTTAATTTAATTTAATTTTTACCTAAATCTAGTAAAGTTCTAACTCTTGAAAGTTCTTGGAAAGAAGAGCAAGGCTCTGAGATAAAAAATTCTTGAGGAGAAGATGATAATCATCTGAGGACCAAGGGTCCTATTTATAAGCGCTGAAACGCCTCCTCAACTTCTGAGTTAATCCAAGGGCTCAGATGTTGCCACCGCTGCACTCACGTGTGCGCCATGTGAGCGCAACGGTGAGGGGGCATTTGTTTCCCCCAATCAGAGCAAAGCTCAGTTTTGAATTTCAAAATTCAAAAATTGAAGCAACGCTTCAGATCCATTGCGTTGCGCACCACGTATCAAAAGCAGACACGCCAGCGCCAGGAGCGCTGCGCCCTAGGCAGCGCATCCCAATCAGAGCAAAGCTCTGTTCCAAAATTCAAATTTTAAAAAGTTGAAGCAATGCTTCAGATCGTAGGTGTGCTAGCGCCAAATGCGCCAGCGCTGGAATTAAAAGAATTCCACACCATTAGATCAAAAGATCTAATAATAATAATAAATTATTAATTAATCAGAATTAAAATTCTGTTCTGGAAAGATCTTTCCAATCTTGTTGAAAACAAGAAGATTATCTTCTGTAAAACAAAAACCTTAGGATCAAAGATCCAACGGTGGGAAATATTCCCAAATCAATCAGAGAAAGATCTCTTCAACTAATTTAACAAATCAATTGGCCCTATATAAAGGCCCCAAGGCTTCAAGTCTCAAATAGAAAAAACCCTCTAAAAACTTTGAGAAAAACTCAAAGAGAAAGAAAGGCAAGCCTTTGAACAAAGAAGATCATTTCTTCATCTTTAAAGGTAAAAAAATTAATTCTTGAACAACAGAGATGAAATCATCTCGTAAAAAGAAGAAATATCTTCTAAAAAGATCTTAGATCTATAAAAAAAAAAACAAGGTCTTTGATTAAACAGAAAGGATTAAAGGATCCAATCCTTAAATTAAAGAAGTACTTTACTTCATTCACAGATCTTTTGATCTAAAAAGGCAGAGCCTTTTGATAAGAACAAGAACTTTGGTTCTTGGATCTTGAGGCAAGGCCTTCTTGGAAGAACAAAAAAAAACTTGTTCTTTGATCTTAAATCCGATCCGATGCGCTTTGCACTACTGGAAAGTGCTTTGCACTCTTGAACTGCGCTTTTGCGCTCCTTGGCCCGGCGCTCAGCGCCAAAACATGCCACGTGTCAACCACAGAAACAGCTTGCGCTTTGCGCTTCTGAAAACAACGCATTGCGCTCTTGGGTCGGTGCTCAGTGCCAAGCATGTCACGTGTCACTCACTAGCGCACCCATGAACTGGCGCAGCGCACTCATAAAGCGCAGTACGCTACAAGCCAGCGCTTAGCACTAAGCGGCACATGTCATCCTTATGTGCGCTAGCGCAATGCGCTCTTTAATTGGCGCAAAGCGCCTGACGCGCCACGTGGCGCACTATATGAACACCATTTTGCTCCTGATAAATGTTATGCATTTAATTGCATCCAATGTTAGAGCCCAATGCTTGGCATTCTTAAAAGGGCAGAGCCCAAATAAAGGCCTAACCGGCAAAACATAAAATAAAATGTTAAACATTTTTAACTGGACTTAGCCTAATTCTGGCCATAAGTCCTCAATGTAAATTGAACTGAGCTCATCTGCTCTTCCAATCAATTTACACCCGGTTCAAGGGTACATCTCTTTACTCCTCTGATATCTGTCGTTGTAATCCTGCAACGTCGTCAGAAAGGTGACGGGTCCCGACAACCACACATTGCTACGGACTGTGAGGTCCTTAAACTCATGGACTATGATGTCCTTAACCTTGACCATGATATCTTAAAACTAACGTCGGACTGTGGAGTCCTTAAATCCACGGACTATGATGTCCTTAACCTCGACCGTGATGTCTTAAAACTAACATCGGGCTGTGGAGTCCTTAAATCCACGGACTATGATGTCCTTAACATTGACCGTGATGTCTTAAAACTAACACCGGACTGTGAGGTCCTTAAACTCATGAACTATGATGTCCCTAACCTCGACCGTGATGTCTTAAAACTAACATCGGACTGTGGAGTCCTTAAATCCACGGACTGTGATGTCCTTAACCTCTACCATGATGTCTTAAAACTAACAACGGACTGTGGAGTCCTTAAGCCCACGGACTATGATGTCCTTAACCTCGACCGCGATGTCTTTAAACTAACAATGGACCGTAATGTCCTTAAACTAATTATCGACCGCAATGTCACTAAACTAAACAATAGAGCCCAATTGCTCTCCTATCGGATTCAAACGATCCCGTTAAGTCGATCTTAGTCTAAAATTAGACTAATGTATCCTTAACAAACGTTTAAGTTGATCTTAGCCTCAAATAAAGATAATGTATCCTTAAACCCAACCCCTAAACCCAAATCTAAGAAAGATACGGATTTAGACTGGTCCATGCCCTACGGGCGACAACATAACTTAGTCTCCGTATACAATCCACGGGCAACCGAACACAAAACAAACACCCAAGATACGAAGTGACCATCTGGAGAAGGAGAAAGTTGTTACCGCAATGCGGTAGCGTAATTAACTGCAGGGGCTTGCGCCTGCAGGGAAGAGCGTCCCCACAATCAAAAACCCCTCAAACGAGGGGGAATCTGACGAAGTCTGCTATATCGGCCGCATCCGTTTAAACCTTCGATACATGGTGCCATAAATCAACTTGGCATCTTCGGAGAAGTGGACAGATAGCACCAATTAGCATCTACCCCGAATTTCAGGCAAGACGGACCTGCGTGGTCGCGTCTCCATGATTCAGAGGGGAACATGTATATTCAACAGTCATGAAAGGTACTCTATCAGGTACAACTAATACATGAAGCAATGCATATAAAGTAAATGCGAAGTATGGGATAAAACATGTCATCCTCACGGAATCCTGACCTCGTGGCAGGACCAAAGTCCATCAAGACAATCTAAATTCTAAATTTCCTCAAATCAGCCCCCAAATTGGTCCCCATATCCTGTAAGTCTCATATATTCTGAGTGTCCAATATCAAGTAAATCTCATATAACCAGTATCCAATATCGAGTATGTCTCATGAAACCTGAGTGTCCATTATCTACACCCAAAAACATCATGAAAACAAGTGTCTAGTATCGACACATAAATACTCATCTCTGAGGCGCCGTCACCTAGGACTGGCCCTCCTATGTCATGTACATACATCCTATGGAACCTGAGTGTCCACCACCCGCAATCGACAAGTGTATGTACGTACATAACCTCGATCGGTATCCTCCAGATATCCGTCAAGTTCAAATACTATCACCAGTTGGCACACGCCCCCAGCCAGGCTCATCGGCATGTACCGTCGATCTTCTTGCCCCGGGGAACCAACCGGGTTCCACCATGTACCCGCACACGGCCCACGACACCTCCTCGCATGGGGTATATATAAGCTCAGAACCAAGAAATCTCATGGTGGAAGCTAAAATATCATATCAAGAGAAACCGGGTTTTTCAAATAATGCATAATTTCATGAAACAACCACGGTCCTCAAATCCAGAAAATATCAAGTAATGAATAAGTATAACTGCATGAATCAATACATATATATTAGCGTCCCATTCCACTAATATATATATATATATGCATATATAGCAGCGTCCTATTCCACTGTTATATATACTTAGGAGTAAAAATATCATAGAATATCATATGAAATCCATGAATGTAATATATGCAACATGAAACAGTAATATGAGCATATAAAGGAAAACCCGCTATTTAACTGCAACAAGTTAATATATATATCATGCGGTTCCTAATTTCTCCAAGTCCATACAACATCAAATAAAGGTGAACATGTAGCTATAGCCAGGTATGCGTAACCATATTGGCATAGCAAGATATGTGTATCTACCTATCCATAATGATGTAATACCCTCCAGGTATATGTGTAAGTATGTATGCAAGATGTACATGTAGCTATGTCTCATATGTGTATATACCTATCACTAATGGTACAATACCATATAGGTATATGGGTAACTAGCATGTAAGCATGTCAAGACATATGTGTAAGCATGTAGGTATACAGGTATGCTATATGTCATATGCACAATAAAAATGAGGATCGTGTCTCAAGTCCCTAGTCAATACAATATCATGTATGTATAGGTGTTGTGCGTGTCATGGCAATTATTGACGGTGTGAGTGGCATACAATCAATGCTCGTGCAACATGAACCGTCAATAATAGTGTTGTGTCTCATTAATACTATGTCCAAATACAATAGGTAAATGAGATATGCAACAAAGGTACACATGCACATTCAAGTCCATAAACTTATTACTAATAGTCATGTCCTTTAATCAAGCCCAGACGTATAACGCCATGCAGGCGATTCCCCTGTAGATGTTAAATCTACTCACAAACAATCCTGGCTAAGTAAAGCCAACAGCTCGCTTTCCCTTCTTCGCAGCGCCCGAAGTCCCCGCCTGCGATCCTGAAAATATATAACAATATAACAAGTGTATATTAGTAATCGACCAATAACACGTACAAACTACGTTTGACCGACGCACCAACTCCAACATACTCTCAAGTGTTTGTCAAGTGGCTAACGCGCGTAGCGACACTATGAAACCAACTCAAGAGCAAAAGCTACACAAAGACACGAATGACATCGGCACAACCCTAGCTAGGAGCGCTAAACGACACAACCATCAAGCCTAGACCCTGATTGTACCGATCACGCATTCACAACACACTAATAAACGTGGAATCCAATATAAATAATGTCGCAACGTCAAAAGAAACTCACACCAAAACTTACCGAAATCTAGTAAGCAACATATATCATTTTAGCACAAAACTATAAGTTTTTACCAAAACTAAAATTTACAAACATCACAATATAGCAAGATTAAACCATACATACCAATACTATAATTTTAATCTCACTTAATTAGGATTTAGTAAAAACTTAGTTTGCTAATTATCTAATTATACAATTAGGAAAATATCATTTAACAAACTAGCAACTAGGTTTAGTTTTCATCAAGTCTTGACTTATCACTTAACCTTTTTACTAATCAAAACCCTAATTTGATTACAAAAACCATATCTTGAATTTCAAAACATGAAATTAGAAGCTTTAAATTAACATCTAATATTGAGATTAAGGTATTAAAACAATAATTAAGCATTAGGGTTAGGATTTATACCTCACAAGAAACAGCACTAGCAACTAGAAAATCCAAAGTATAGCCTCCAAAAAATCCCCACTTGATTGAAGATCCAAGCTAGATTGAGATGAAGAATGAAGGGTTTTGGTTTACAAATGAGTTTGTGTGAATTATTTAGGATTTTTGATGAATTTGTGAAGCTTTGAAGTGAAGAAATGAGGCAAATGAGAAGAAAGGGCAGCAAGCAATGAAGTGGCCGGCCAAGGCTAAGGAAGCTAGGGTTTTGTGGAATTTTGTAGAAAATTCTAGAAGAAAATAACAATAATTGCTTAATAAAACAAAAATCCTTTATGTCATCTTTATTCTTTTCTTTAAAAATTCATTCTAATTACCCAAATATCTAGATATTTTGGATGGAAAGGTTTAAAGCTTAATCTAGTGATTAACTTAGCATAGATTCACATTAGTAGTAATTAACCCAAACAAAAATGTAATTACCATTAATAAAGTTCACAAATAAAAGTATTAAAATAATATTTTAATTAGGGAAAAAATATTAAAATGCACAAAAATTACCAGTGGCTTACAAAAACCCGCAAACTAGCAATTTCCTAGCTAAACTAGGTGCAGTGAAATCTATACTGTAAAAAGATCGCTTCTAGGTTTACGGAAAATACAATTTATTTTACCTAAAAACGGAAAATCGTCTAAACGATTTCCAAAACGTTACACTATACCAGTGTCACCAGAGAACTGCTATCTGACGATAGGTATAATACCATCTAGGAGTTCTCAGCGAGTCTGTCCAGTGTACCCAGTCTCCACTGAGCACCCGTATACCATCTCTGATGTCAAACACCAATGGATATGGGATCATCCATCGCCCATCACATGGGTCAAGAAGCGTATATGCTAGTCTACTCTGGCATATCAATGCCCCGTCTCGATACACCTACGACTGGGAATAATTAAAGGATGAACTTATGGACTATCCTGGCCCCACTAGTATAATCTGCATCATAATCCTGGTAGTCAAGTCCACATCTTAAGGGCTTTATCAACATGTGAGAGCAAGACGGTATCACAATACAAGTCTACATGTTAAGATAAAGAGCAACCAGATAGCATACTATCATGTCGAGCAAGAAAGTCCTCTCTATATATGTCCAAGCATCCACTGTAATATACATCATATGTACAATAATGGCCTCTAGGGCATACATATAACTAACAATCTCCCACTTGCACTAAGGCCAGTTATTGTAGTATCTCATACCCAACATCCCGAAGAGTCTCTCAAATTGTATCTGGGGTATGGCCTTCGTGAGTGGATCCTCCATGTTATTCTTCGTGTCAACTCTCCTGATCTCGATCTTCCGGTGATTAACTATCTCCCGGATCAGGTGATACCGTCTCAGAATATGCCTGGATCACAGATGGGACCTGGGTTCCTTGGCCAAAGTCACTGCTCCATTGTTATCACAATACAAAGGTATTGGATGCTCGATGAATGGAACCACTCCAAGTTCGGTTATGAACTTCTTCTTCCAGACAAGCTCTTTGGCAGCATCGTTGGCAGCAATGTTTTCAGCCTCCATCGTTGAGTCTGCCACGGTTTCTTACTTGAAACTCTTCTAACAAACCGCCCCTCCATTGAGGGTGAAGACAAACCCGAGACCGACTTAGAGTCGTCCTTATCACTTTTGAAGCTCGAATCGGTAAAGGACTCCACTTGGAGTTCACCATTACCATACACCAAGAACATTTCTTTAGTCTTTCTCAAGTACTTAAGAATGTTCTTCACAGTTGTCCAGTGATTCTCTTCAGGATCTGCTTGATACTTACTCACTACACCTAGTGAGTATGCTACATCGGGTCTGGTACACAACATCGCGTACATGATAGAGTCTGCTGCCGAAGCATAAGGTATCCCTTGCATGCGAGCTCTCTCCAAATCAATCTTGGGAGACATCTCTTTGGAGAGAGTGATTCCTGAGATCGTGGGTAAATTCTCATGCTTGGAATCTTCCATACTAAACCTCTTTAGTATGGTGTCAATGTACCGGGATTGGGACAATCCCAACATCCGTTTAGATTTATCTCTATAGATCTTAATCCCCAAGATGTAGGAGGCGTCACCTAGATCTTTCATTGAGAATCTTTGTGATAAGAAGAGTTTGACCGAGTGCAGCATAGGAACATCATTTCCTATCTAGAGTATGTTATACACGTACAATACGAGGAAGACGACCTTACTCTCTGCCACCTTCTTGTATATATAAGGTTCATCTACGTTTTTGATGAAGTCAAACTCTTTGACTACCACATCAAAACCGATGTTCCAACTCCACGATGCCTGCTTCAACCCATAGATTGATTTAAGCAGCTTACACACCTTTCCGCTTCTCCCACTATCTACGAATCCCTCTAGCTGAGTCATGTACACGCTCTCTTCTAAATCACCATTTAGAAAGGTAGTCTTAACATCAATTTGCCAGATTTCGTAATCATGGTATGCAGCGATGGCAAGTAGGATCCTAATAGACTTAAGAATAGCCACTGGAGAAAAAGGTTTCATCATAATCCACACAACCTTTTGCTACAAGTTTATCTTTGAAAGTCTCAACTTTTCCATCTACACCAAGTTTTTTCGTAAAGATCCACTTGCTCCCGATGGGTTTTACCCCTTCAGGAGCATCTTCCAAAGTCCATACTTTGTTGGTGTACATGGATTCCGTCTTAGATCACATTGCATCCATCCATTTTACAGAATCTCCACTCGTGATGGCCTGCTAGAAGCTAGTTAGGTCATCATCTTCCATGATGCAATCCTCGCTCCCACCATCAATGAGAAAACCGTAGTATCTCTCAGGTGGAAGAGTAACCCTACTAGATCGGCGGAGAGGCAGAGGTTCATTGGGAACTACCGAATCCTCTGGTTCCACCAAATCTTCTGTTGAAGTTTGTGTAGCTGGAACTTCTTCCAGTTCTACCTCTTTGCCATTAATTTCTTTCGCAAGAAATTCCTTTTCTAAAAAGGTGGCATGTCGAGAAACAAACATCTTTTGTTCCTCGCTGTGGTAGAAGATATACTCTCGCAAATGTTTGGGATATCCAATAAACTTACACAGAACAGATCTTGCCTAAAGCTTGTTCGTATTTTGTGTTTTCACATATGCCGGTCAACCCTATATCTTAACATAATTAAGACATGGTCTCTTTCTTTTCCATATCTCATATGGAGTGGTTGGCACATATTTGGTGGGAACCATATTCAATAGGTCTGCAGCTATCTCCAGTGCATAACCCTAAAAGGAGATAGGCAACTCAGCGGTGCTCATCATCGAGCGCACCATATCTAATAGGGTGCGATCCTCCGCTCCGATACACCGTTGTGCTATGGTGTATACGGAGGAGTAAGCTGAGAGAGAATCTCATTCTCTTTTAGATAATCCAGGAACTCAGTGCTCAAGTATTCTCCTCCTCGATCAGATCAAAGGATTTTAATACTTTTACCCGTCTGGTTCTCAACTTCATGCTTATATTCTTCGAATTTCTCAAAAGATTCAGACTTGTGTTTCAACAAGAACACATGTTCGTATCTTGATAGATCGTCAGTGAATGTAATGAAGTATGAGGAACCATTACTGGCATGTGTAGACATGAGACCACATACATCACTATGTATCAGTCCCAAGAGTTCTGTAACTCTTTCTTCGTATCCAGTAAACGGATTTTTGGTCATCTTGCCTTTGAGACATGACTGGCAAGTTTCATAAGATGAAAATTCGAATGGATTCAAATATCCATCCTTATGTTACTTAGCTAGTCGTGTCATATTGATATGACCTAGTCTACAATGCCACAAGAAAAATTCGTTTATTTCAGAACTCTTCCTCTTGTGTGTGTTTTGTACGCTGAGAACTGTGGTTTGATTTAGAACGTATATGCCATTGCATAGTGTGCCTGATCCAATCAACTTTTGATTCAGGAAAATGTTCATAACGTTATCCTGTAATACAAAATTATATCCTTCTTTAGTCAATAAAGAGACTGATATAATGTTTCATATCAGGTTCGGTATGTAATAGCATTCGTTCAGAATCAATGTATTACCAATTGGTAATATAAGGTGATAATCGCCAACTGCTTTGGCTGCAACATTTGCATCATTCCCTACTCTTACGGAATGATCGCCTATTGCAAGTTCTCTACCTTTCCTTAGCCCATGTAACATATTACATATGTGGAATCCCGATCCGGTATCTAATACCCAGGACGTAGAGTGTACTGAGAAGCAGTTCTCGGTAACTAACACACCCAAAGAAAATGCATCAACATGCTTATTCTTTGTCTGGGTGGCGTGAGAATCCTGGAAATCCCCTATTTCCTGCTCAGACTTATAACAATTATAAGTTGGAGCGGAACCAACGTTCCCCAGCTCAGTATGACAAGCGGGTTCGGCCAATACATCCATATTATTATCTTGATTAAGGCGTGACATGGTCGCTGCCTGGAGAGAGAGAGAGAGAAAAACACTTAGCGTATGCTCTTGCAAGATTAAATTGGTTTATTATTTTATCTAATCAGGATGGCTCCCACTAGTTTTTATCAAATCTTCCTCCATACTTTAAAAGGTAAGACTAGCCGGGATTAATTACACCCTGCAAGATCGCCAATCTTTCGGCCAGGCCAGTGTCGGTTCTTTGAGGGAGGTTCCCCATGCTTTCGCACGGACCTAATTAAAATAAACCTCATTTTCCCATAGGCGTAACCCCATTAACACCTTTCTCGACACCTACTTGATCGGCTAATTGTAATGTGCAAAACTCTCTCAGGAGTAACTCTTACTCGTAGTGAGTATCGTGATCCAACTATCTCATAGAAGGTATGCAATCTCATTGCAAATTTCAACACTTGAAATTCCCGATAATATTTTACCTCTAGCATCCTATGACCTTGACACAGGCCAACAAACCACAGTCCGCTAGTCAAGTTCAACCCGTACATTTCATGATTGAATTAAACCCACCCATACGACCCTTGACGCAGGCCAACAAAGTCGCACGACTATCCTAATCCAATCGCATCATATGCAGCAGATAAGCACTAGTTAGCTACCGCACACTACGTCTTGACACAGGCCAACAAACGTAGCATGAATACTAAGTAGTACTTATCTGAAATGATGGAGGGCTACGACAGATTTTTAAGAAAACCTTTTGCGTAATGAACTTGATATCGTTGTAGAATCGAGTGATTTTAAAAGAGAGTATCTTTGAGGCTTTTGGAAGTTTCGCTAAAAAGGTCACTCCTGGTGAAGGGATTTCGGCTCTTTTCTCATCGAATGAGGTGCTGGATATTCATCAACACCACTATGCAAAGCAAGAACTAGAAAAGCAATCAAAAAACAAAACCGAGTGGGTTGTAGCATCTGCTAACTTTTTGCAAAAGAGGTCACTCCCGGTGAAGGGATCTCGGCTCTTTCCTCATCGAATGAGGTGCTGGGTATTCATCCAAGGAATAGCTCTATGCAAAGCAAAAACTAGAGCTACCCTTTTTGAAAAATTGATTTTACAACATCTTTAGGTTTCTTTCCTTTTATTAATCTCATTAATGAAGTCTCATCATTTATGCTTCCTAAGCATCACAGAAGAAACGAAAATACAACGTGCGCTTATACCATTCGCATTCGCCACAGTGTCCCGTTATGCACCGTTAGATTACTTAACTAACGGCATAGCGGGACGGGACTAGCGCGGGTGCAAAACATAAACAACGTTTATTATATATCATATATATAATAATAAACCATTCGTCCCAACATATAAAGTGATCACATCACAGAATATCAGCAGCAGAAGTCAACATATGAAATATTGGAATGCTAGGAGGTCCGTGTTTTATATTAAGCCAGTAAAAAACACGGATTCCACGGTCGCGATGAATAGCCAAACCCATATCTCTAGACCCCTACGAGAGCGACAAGCAACTCTACCAATTCTAGAATTATGTGACACAGTCTCGACTCCTCGAGATGGTCTTCCACTGGACTCAAGAACCCGGTTACTTATGCTCCCCACCTTAGGTCTATCCTAATTCGGAAAAGTAAATAATATACATCAATGGTGACATCATCTTCAACTCGGAAGTGCCCTAATAAAAGAATATTACATACAAGCTTTTGCATGAATGAAAATGAAAAACTCTCATCTCACGTAAAAAAACCCGGCTATTCAAAACACGACAATCCAATATAATATATCCCAGCAACACATAAAATCACATGTCATCAACGTAAGTAAATATGCGTATCCCAATTGTCGTTGACATATAGTAACGAAACTGGCGATACACCACATATTACACTTACGGTCGCAGAAAAGAAAATGCCAAACTACAACATTTGGAATCGACACAGCCCTTAGACTCATAAACCCGGAATATCACATACTTCGGATTCCATGCCTAACATTGTAAATCTTACATTTTGGTCTCATTTATAAAAACATCTTTTCAAAAGAAATCAGGTAATTCAACAAGATTCCTGATTCCTGCTGAGACCGAAATGTTAAATTTACAAGCAACTAATCAATTTTCACAAAACTAATTAGTGTAGATTCCAAATATTGTATCACATTCCATAGATAGCTAGACGATATTAAACATTCCGATCGAATCAACAAACACCCAAAATTTCCCAAAGACCTCAACACTTGAGCACAGTTTAAAATTACTCAAAACATGCCACAATACCTATGGACCAACCGTAGAAGGGCCAACCCTTGCTTCACCTATGGCGCCGCGGAACTACCGTAAACCCTAGGGTTTGGCGACGGTTCCGGCGGTCATAGAATCGAGTTAGAGTTTCATTCTTCTAGAGGGTCCATAAAATTACTTGCATGATTTTTGAATGTTTTAAATTTGGAAAAATCCAACTCTTGGAAAATTTCCATCAAGAGAAAAAATGGGTTATTGATATTCGTTCGAACTTTTTAACGCCGTCTAAAATACCCGAAACGGTGTTAGAATTATGACTACGAAACACTCCGAATTGCCTTTACATACAGATAACATCACATGCAATTTCAGTAAAAACAAGCAACACCTGAAACACCAAAATCCGGAGACTGGAACACCAGACAAATATGAAGCCCAGACACATGATCCAGACCGGCCAGGCCGGTTTTTTGGCTTCTTTCGCCGGGTCAAATCCGACAAAAAGGGTTCGTATTTGTTTCATGTTTATGTTACATCTCATATAACATCCTGCACTTACTTAAAAAAAAATTGAAGACTTTTAAAATTCGACAGAAACTAGGTTTTTTGTTTCGATGTTTCAGAGTATTTTCGGTTTCGTAATTCTACAAATATTGTCTAATTCTCTAGCTTGGCTCCGATACCACTGTAGGGTTACCTAGCGCGGCTACTGGGTTTCGGAAGGCATCGATCATGCCATTTTCAAAAATTTGCCATGCTAAAGAACCCTAGACATAGAATCTTAACTAGAGAATTAGACGAACCATGCATGTAAACAACTTTACATTTAAGTGAACAAGGAAAACAACCTTTGTAGACTGGTCATTCACTTCAATAGCTCCGTGTAGTAGTCCCTTCGCTCCAAGTAGTGAACTACCGGACTCTAGAGAGGCTCCACAAGATGAAAGGAATAAATATGCTTGAAGTCTTCGAGGCCGAAGATGATCTACGTCAAGGAGACACTAACTCAAGCTACCTCTTCACTAATTTGGAATTGCTGAAGCAAACAACCTAAACTAAATGGCTAATCTAGTATAGGTTGATGAAGTAGGAATTTTTCTCACTTTAGAAATATTTTTCTCACTAATTTTCTTCACCTCCTCAAAACCTAGAGAGCTCACTCTTGATGAAGAAGAAGATGAAGCCAATAATGTTATGAGTGAGAGTTGCAACCATGGTTGAGAAAATATCATATAGTAACTCATGTAGAGACTTAACCATGGTTAATGAGAATGGTTAGGTTAATAAATATCTCAAGTAAAACAAAATTAGTGGACTAAGTCAATGGATCCACAAGCTTCATGCCATGTGACCAATTTCCAACTAATTTTGATTTACCTTAAATAAATAAACCCTACATTATCATGAGCATGGTGTGAGTCTCATACACCCATGTAGCATATAGCAACAAGCATGGCACAATAATATATATCACATATATATTAAGTGCACAAGTGAGAAAAAGAAATGCTTAAGTGAGCTAATATTAGTTAATGTAAATTAATATATCAAATATACAGTTATACATTAAATTATTAAATCAACACTTGATTTAATAATCCGGCTATATCACATATAACCGACTAATATCAATTGTATCAATTTATCGAATCAACACTTGATTCGATAACCTGGCTATATCACATATAACCAACAGATATCACATATCGCAAGAATAGAATACGGTATCACATACACGTATTAATCTCGGTCCCGCACATATCACATATGTGCTCCTACTTCGTTTCGCTTGAGCCAGGAAACCTCTGTGTAGGACTCTAAATACTCGTCAATACGCCAGCAGTAGGCGATGATCATATCAGTCACCCACAAGCCGTCAGCGGTACTAGCTGGACGTAACGGCTACCCGGGTATTGAGTGATCAGAAGATCAGCAAGCAAGCCTGCTCATACTCCTGTGAATCCAATAAGTAACACTACCGTACAGTCCGGTCTCTTCGTCTGATATGTCTCATATCTAGTCTAGGGGTGGTAAACGTCAGACCCGAAGAACTTGATAAGTCGTGTCGATATGAGGCTCATAACGGGTCGAGAAACTAGTGATAACACTTACCAGTAAATCTCCATGTCAGCCTTGCCCAGGGACTTCCTGTTATGGACAATCGAGCACAGCGCAACATCAACCCCCAATACCGAGGGAGACGAATCCCCTCCTGTCGCTCATTACCTCCATGTGACTCAGGACTGTACCAAAAAAAACCATTTTGCACGTTCTCTTGAACGTGGTAAGGTGAAAATCAAAACACAGTGGGAATCATACAAGACTCTATGACGATCTCGGGTCTACAGACTAACCTGTACCAGTGTCACCAGAGAACTGCTATCTGACGATAGGTATAATACCATCTAGGAGTTCTCGGAGAGTCCGTCCAGTGTATCCAGTCTCCACTGAGCACCCGTATACCATCTCTGATATCAAACACCAATGGATATGGGATCATCCATCGCCTATCACATGGGTCGAGAAGCGTATATGCTAGTCTACTCTGGCATATCGATGCCCCGTCTCGATACACCCACGACTAGGAACAATTAAATGATGGACTTATGGACTACTCTGGCCCCACTAGTATGATCTGCATCATAATCCTGGTAGTCAAGTCCACATCCTAAGGGCTTTATCAACATGTGAGAGCAAGACAGTATCACAATACAAGTCTACATGTTAAGATAAAGAGCAACCAGATAGCATATTATCATGTCGAGCAAGAAATTCCTCTATATATATGTCCAAGCATCCACTATAATATACATCATATGTACAATAATGGCTTCTAGGGCATACATATAACTAACATAAACTATTGACCTCATGTCAGTAAATCTCATCTGCCTTGACCAGAGACTTATGGTATTAGCCAACCGCACACAGCGCGACATCGACTCCTTATACCAGAAGTGACGAATCCTCTCGATCCGCTCACTTCCTCCATATGGTTTAGGACTGTACCCAACTAAAACCTATTTGCACGACTCAGTAGAGCCATGGTAGGGTAGTAATCAAAATACAGTGGGAACTCATACAAGACAAATGACGATCTTAGATCAACAGACTACCATGTACTCATGTCACTAGAGAACAGTCATCTGACTATAGATATAATACCATCTAGCTAATTCTCGGCAAGTCTGTCCAGTATAATTCATACCCTAATGAGCACATGTATATAATCTTTAGTGCCGTACACCAATGGCTGCGAGACCAGCCACCTTCCCTCTCTAGAATAAGAAATGTATATACTAGTCTATTCCAGAATATCGATGCCTAGTCTTGATAATCAAATGACTAGGGATAAATTAAGTATGTGCTTATAGACTACCCAGGTCTCACTAGTATGATCGTCATCTTAACCCTGGTAGTCATTCAAGAATCATATGGGCTCTATCAATATCTAATAGCGATCTGTAATACAACATAAGACATGTACATGATGATAAAGACAAACCAAATAATATACTATCATCTCGAGTAAGACTATTCTACCCGTATAAGTCATACCTCAATTATCATAATCGCCTACCTGCAATTACAATAATTGCATTGAGGACGCTATAGCCAACAATAGTAGCCGCTATGAGTTCGTGGTAATGCCTTTTGGGCTCACGAATGCCCCCTCAACCTTCCAAGCGTTAATGAATGATATATTCAGACCTTGGTTAAGGAAATTTGTCTTAGTATTCATTGATGGCATTCTTGTTTATAGCCAGACTTATGCCGAGCACTTGCAGCACTTGAATATTGTGTTCTCCCTGTTGTTGCAGAATCAATTGTGTGCTAAGAGATCCAAATGCCAGTTTGGGCAAGAGGAAGTAGACTGCTTGGGCCACAAAGTATCTAGTAGTTGCTAACTAAAAGAACTAAGGAAGTAGACTACTTGGGCCACATAGTATCTTCTCACTTGAAGCTAACTTAGATCTAGTAGTTGCTAATTAAAAGAACTAAGGAATGTAGTTTTCTTCACTATAATATTTTTCTCTTTTAATTTTCTTTTTCTCTTGGAAAAATGAGGAGAAGGAAGAGAGCTTGGAGCTTGAGATGAGAGAGAAAGCATACCAAGTTATGATACATAACTAAATGGTTGGTATTAATTTATCATAAAGAAATATAAATCCAACCATTAGATTACCATCTCATTCCAAATGTCCACCCTCTTCTCTCCCCTCCACTTGTCCACCATATGAGAGTGGGCAAGCATGTGCTAATTCCATGGCACAACATAATCAAAAGAGAACCAAAGAAAAAGAAATAAATAATTACAATATATATATATATATATATATATATATATATATATATATATATATATATATATATATATATATATACACTTGTAATTATTTTCCTATGTATTTAAAATACATAAAAGAGACATATATTAATAGTGACAAAATACTAGTAAATACATATATCCAATACATGTATTAATATATTAAATCCAAACTAGATTTAATATCCGTCTTTCCAAAAGACCGGCTAGTATTTCGACCGTCTGATTACCGTCGTGCATCCAATACACTAGTTTTAATCGGATTTCTGCACGTACCCAGTACTGCTACTATATCATTTCGCTAAAGCCGAAAACTCTCTGTGTGGGACTCTAAAGACTTGGCGATACGCTGGCAGTGAGCTACTGATAATATCCCCACCTCACAAGCACGTCAGTGGTAATAGCTATACGTAACGGCTACCCAGCTATCTGTCGAAAAGATGATCGACAAGCAAACTCGTCTGAACCCCTACTGAGCTTATAAGTGACAGTCACCGTACAATCTGGTCTGTTCATCTAAGAGTATCGCATACCGGATCTAGGGGATAAACTAGGTCAGACCCCTAATAACTCGATAAGTCGTGTCGATATCAAGAAGTCGTGTAGATATCAAACTCAATACCAACCGAGAAACTACTAACCTCATGTCAGTAAATCTCATCTGCCTTGGCCAGAAACTTATGGTATTAGCCAACCGCACACGTCGCGATATCGACTCACTATATCAGGAGAGACGAATCCTCTCGATCCGCTCATTGCCTCCATATGGCTTAAGACTATTCCTAACTAAAACCAATTTGCACAACTCAGTAGAGCTATGGTAGGATAGTATTCAAAATACTGTGGGAATTCATACAAGACAAATGACGATTTTAGGTCAACAGACTACCATGTACTCATGTCACCAGAGAACAGCCATCTGACTGGTATAATGCCATCTAGCTAGTTCTCGATAAGTCCGTCCAGTATAACTCATACCTAATGAGCATCTGTATATAATCTTTAGTGCCGTACACCAATGGCTGCGAGACCGGCCAGCTTCCCTCTCCGGAATAAGAAACGTATACATTAGTCTATTCCGGAATAACGATACCTAGTCTCGATAATCCAACGACTAGGGACAATTAAGTATGTGCTTATGGACTACCCAGGTCTCACTAGTATGATCGCCATCTTAACCCTGTTAGTCAAGCAAGAATCTTATGGGCTCTATCAACATGTAATAGCGATCCGTAATACCACATAAAACATGTACATAATGATAAAGACAAAACAAATAGTATACTATCATCTCGAGTAAGACCGTTCTACCCGTATAGGTTCTCCCTCAATTATCATAATCGTCTACCTGCAATTACAATAATTGCCTTGAGGGTACTATAACCAACAATAATGACCACTATGAGTTCCTAGTAATGCCTTTTGGGCTCACGAATGCCCCCTCAACCTTCCAAGCGTTGATGAATGATATATTCAGACCTTGGTTTAGGAAATTTGTCTTAGTATTCATTGATGGCATTCTCAGGGGGTTCCTAGGTCTCACAGGCTATTACAGGAAATTCATAAGAGGGTATGGGACTATTGCCTCACCCTTAACTGCCTTGACCAAGAAGAATGCCTTCCAATGGACCTGTACTGCACAAGATGCTTTTGAGTCTCTCAAGCTGGCTCTCATCACTGCTCCGGTTCTTAAGCTGCCTGACTTCTCAAGAACCTTTTACTTAGAATGTGATGCCTCAAAAACAAGAATCGGTGTTGTGCTTCTACAAGATAACCGTCCCATTTCCTATATTAGTCAAGCCAGAAATCAAAGAAGCTCTCGCCGCTGTTTTATAGTCCTTACCTAGTGTTGGAACGTATGCTTATAAATTACAGCTCCCTGCAGGAGCCCAGATACACACAGTCTTCCATGTATCCCAACTCAAGAAGTACGTGGGAGAGGGAGTTCCCATTCAAACAAGAGTGCCCACTTATGATGTTGAAGCTATATAGGAGCCTGAAGCTATACTGGACCGCCGAGTTCGCCAGCAAGGGAGAAAGTTGATTTCAAACTTTAACAAAAGACATCATCATTGGGCAACAAACATGCTTGCTTTAACTCCAAGCTATCAACACCTAGGAAACAAACTTTACTTCTTTTATATATGTATATTATCTATTTATTTTCAATTTTTTTGAGGTAAACAAGCTATAGATCTTGTATTCATTTATTCATTTATATATTTTCTTTTCTTTATTTTTTTTTTCCTTTTTGTCTTTCCTTTCCTTTTATTTATTTTTCTTTTCCTTTTCTTCGGATAAAGTTAACAGACTATAGATCTAAGGGATTCCGGGGACATGCTATGATTTTGCCGTTACAAAATCATGGCTTGATCCATTAATTTTTTCTTAATATAATGTATATTGACAAAAAAACCGTGACAAACAAAGTGTAACTTAGGGTTCCTTTTCAATCCAAAGTGTATCCATTAATTTCATTTTATGTTTTCTTTTGACAATATAATTCTATCTAATGTTTGGGCATTGCATTCGAAACCAGCTCACTTCCAGAACCACATGAACCATCCCTGCTAAAATTAGTGAGGCAATGGTGGGGCCCACAATTGTTCCCACGTAAAATGGCTGGCCTCACAAAAAACAGTGGCATGCCGGATTTCTCTAACTTTCCGGCCACTATATTACCTCAGCCTCCAGCCTCCTCATGGCTCACTCCGGCAAGCAAAAAGAATTTGAGAAAGTTATCAATCCTCAACTCTAATTCTCTAGCGCTCCCTCTCTCTCTTTCTCTCGGCGGCTCTCTCCGTTTAGAGTTGGAGAGAGAGTGCATGCATTTTCTTTGCTCGAAAGAAGAAGAAGAAGTAAATTGATACATCTCTTTGAAATGGCTCGTATCGCCGTTGTTTTCATGGCCGTTGTTGCACTCATTTCCGGCATCGCCTTGCCAGTTGTACAAGCCCAGAGCCCGGCTCCCGCACCCACCAGCGATGGTAATATATGCTATATATACTCGCATGTATATTTAAAGACTGACTACTAGAAATTTTGACATAGATTTTACTTTATGTTAGTGTATACATATTGCAGGAAACTATACAGATATGTCAGTTAACCGCATACATATTGTTGGAAACTGGATATGTATTGCAGTCAGCAATACAGATATTTTTGACGGCGGAAAACTTTTCCATGAGTTTTTGACGAGATTCTTAGCGCCAGGGTTTTTTGCATGCAGAAAACTTTTCCAACGGTTTTTGGACAATTTAACCTTATTTTTTATATATATAAATAATACATAAGGACGATTTTTCAATTCTGCTAATACCGTTTTTTCCATTTTAGTAAAAATAAAAAAAAGGTATAATCTTGAAAATCAAAATGGACAATGTTATATAAAAACAGAATCATGGAATATATAGTTGGTAGAGCATTCAAATTGAGACAAGGTCAGAAATTAGAGGGAAAATAGGGAAGGTTAATTTAACCCAGCTACATTATCAAAATAAAGTATACAACTTGTAATTTACATATATTTTTATAGTCAAGAAAAATATGGATAATCTTATGAAACTAAGAGTAAATCTTTGGGGGGATGAATTATCATTTTAATTTTGGTTTTTAATTATAGGTTGTTGGAATATTATTATGCAGGGACCTCAATTGATCAAGGGATTGCATACATTTTGATGCTGTTGGCTCTGGTGTTGACCTACCTCATTCATCCTTTGGATGCTTCCTCCCCCTACAAACTCTTTTAAATGATATGAAGATTATTTCTTGAAGAGGTTGTGATTTGATGATGTTTGTGGGCTGCTTTGTTGGAGATTGTTGTTGAGCAAATTGCAGTGTACCCTCCATCTTCTATTTGTACACAATAATGTTGAATCTTTTCCATGTGCAGCTCCATCTGTGTAAATTGATTGCTTTTTCTCTTTTTAATTAATGAAAAGTCACTCCTAGGCTACACTAGAATATGAGAGGTTTGGTATTTAATCTAATCCAGAAAATTCTTTTTTCGACTATCGTCATGATAGATTCATTATAAAACGAAAAACGGAGATTCTCGTTCGGTAGATTCCACGTAGGCTACCCGTCCGGTTGATATATAATTGGTTATACATAGTGTGATAGAATTTCACATCTATATATCCAATCATCAGCCCACACAAGCTTATGTGAAACATACCAGATTAGATCGAAAACTATTACTCTTTAAGGTAGATCCATTTCATCTATCAAAATTAGCCTTCCATCCTTTAAAATATGAGTATCATATGAACAGCTTAGGTTTTTGCTTTTCTTTTTTTCTCCTTTTTTCTCTTTAAGTTTATGAATTTATAAATCATGGGTAAGCAAGTGGGCTCTAAACCTATCTTTTGTCGAAGGGGAAGATAACTTTACTCGCAAATATCGAACCATAATTGTTCATGACCAAAAAATATAGACAGCGCACCAAAGAAATTTCCATTTTATAATAAGAAAAATACTAGACAGAAGACGAGACACGTTCTATAATTCCAATCGTAACTTTTATTTTTCCTTCTTCCCATATGATGTTTATATAATCATGAAGACGAAGGGTCATATCATATATCAGCAAGGAAAAAAGGAAAAAGGGAATAATAAATAAACTTTCTTTACCATTCAATTCATATCCAATTATCCTTACCTCTATATCCTCTTAATTCGTTTACACGTCAAACATTGCATGTCTTATAATCAATTTAAGTTAATGCTCTAATTTGATAAAAATCCAACTACTTCATCAAAAATATAATCTACCCGGCATTTTCATGTCAATTTCCATTTATTAAAACCAAACACAGAGAGACGGTTTTCGGTCGGTTGCATTCTTGATTCTGAACAATAATAATCCAGATAAAGCAATTCAATTGAAAAGTAAAATGAAAACAAACTTCAACTAGTAATGACGAAAACATACAATTTAAGTTGGAGGGAAAAAAGAGTTGCTTCCATTATATGCAATAAAGCAACTTTACTGTAAAATGAACCTCCTTCCGTAACATAAGACTGATAAGTTACACCGGGCCAAGTGCCCAACTCGTTTGTATATGTAAATAATTTTATTTCTATCCTAACAAAATTGGTTACAATTTTCAGACATTTCCAAAAGCTATTGAAAGATCTTCAGATCTCAAACGGTAGGATTCCGATTTCGCCTTAATGCACGCTATAAAAAGCGTTTGTTAGAGGCGAAGGGAATGTCCAGTGCTGTGGAATCCATGCTGAGTTCAGAATCTGACACAAAATTGCTTCCTCTGCCCTTTATGGAGTTGAATGGCGTTGATGCAAAACATATTTTACCACTTCGTAGAAGGAAACAACAATTCCAACTGAGGGCCCAGCACGCCCTACACGGGGGCCTACACCTGTGAAAAGTCCCTTTAACCCTCCATCCCTATAAATAATGTTTGAGCATGTTAGTTCAATCAAGTTGATTACTAGGGTAAACACCATTACATTTGTCTGGGTTTTCTTTTCAGAACATTGAACTTTGGAGTATGCAAATACAGAAATACCACCGCTGACATGGTGTTTATCGAATTAATGGATGGTGTTGTGTTATTCTTATACCATTGTTTCAAGGGTGCTTTACGCAATTTTAAAAGATTAACAGTGTTCCATGAAAAACCATAAACAATGGTGTTTTATGTAATTTACCTTAATTACGCTACATGGGTTTCATTCAACTTTACAATGTATATGGTTACTCTTAATACCACTGATTGCTATCTTTATCTTTATATTAATATATATTGGTAAGCGGGGCAGTGAATTTTTCCTTTTGGCAGAACTTAATTACCCTTGTTCCGTCAGTTCAACCATATTTCGTGCATAGTGTTGGCATATTTGAAATTATAATTATACACTAAGGGTAATCATGTAAAAGAGTTCTAGGGGAGCACGTGGTCTCCAAATTTTTTTTCCCAAAGACGTGGCCTCCGCTTGCTATATTTGTTGATTGGTGGGAGAAGTAGAATGTGGGCCCCACTTGCTAGGTCTATTTTTGCAACAGGTCCTACCTTGCACCAGTTTTTTCTTGCTAGATCTATTCAATGTTTAAAAATCACTTTCTTATTTTACATGCATAGCAATTGAAACCTGTATTAATTTTATCTTTTTGCTAAAATGTTATGACTACGATGGCATGGCTCCACAATAATTACGGTTCTACCGTCAAAACCGCACTAGATTTTCACTAAAATACCATAAACTTCCAACGTCGTTCAGTAAATATCATGGAACTAGATTATCACTAAAATGTTATGAATGTGATGGCATGGCTCCACAATAATTACGGTTCTACCATCAAAACCACACTATTTTCACTAAAATACCATAAACTTCCAACATCATTCAGCAAATAGGTAAATATCATGTTACTTTTTTCACTCCAATTCTGTTCAATTAAAGATAGCAATTAACAAAATTGTTATTTTTGTTATGTAAAAGGGTAAAATTGTAAATCTCACTTGGGGCAGATTTTCACTTCATTTACAGTTTTTCCATCAACTCAAAACCTAAATTGCTTTTCGCTAAAATATCATGAAATTCAGCACTCTCCAAATAAATACACCATGGACTTCATTTGTTAAAAATAAATGGGTGCATAGTCAATGCTTTTCAGATAGATACCATAGATTTGTTACAAATAAATACCATAGCTCTTTACCGTTTTTCATATAAATAGCATGGGCTTTGTTACAAATAAATGCCTTTTACCATTTTCCAAATAAATGTCATGGCCTTTTACCATTTTCCAAATAAATGTCATGGACTTTGTTGTTGCTTACGATTTAAGTACTATGATCTTCAACCGTTTTTCAGTGGACTTTGTTCTTTGTAAATCAATATCGTGGGTAGTCAACGGTTTTCAGAGAAACACCACAGACTCTATTGTATACCATGGAGTCCATCATTTTAGGATAAATACCATAGACTTTGTTTGTTGCAAATAAATACCATGGATTTTCACCATTTTTCGAATAAATACCATTTGATTTTGTTTTTCGCAAATAAATACAATCGACTTTATTCATTGTAAATAAGAAACATGCACTTATATATATATATATATATATATATATATATATATATATATATATATATATATATATAATGTCTAAAAGATTTATGGATAATTCGTAAATCAAGCGCATCGCGCACAGGGGTTTAAACCTACTAATATATACTAACATGGAACCATGATAAAAGAAAATTTCAATGATACGGTTTTAATTATTTCGGTGGTGAGATGTATGAATGTGTGTGTGTATCCTTTTTTTTTCTTTTTTTTTTTAATTTTTTTATGTTAATGTTGCTCTCCAATGTGGAGTTCACCGGTCAAAATCCTATGAGTGGCATTGGAAGAGACTCCAAAAATAACACAGATGGAATTTGGATGTGCATTAACATTGATCGAACTGATACGTATCCCTCGGCACAAATGATATTTGATACAAGGAAAGAGAATACCTCCAAATCTCGACTAATGTTTGCCTTGTCGTCATTTTCAATGCCTTTGCCGGATCCTTCTGTAATACAGCATCCCAATAAGAATGATCAAAGAATGAAAAAATAAAATAAAAGCAGATGTGCACTAAAAGATGGATGCTCTATATCTGAAGTAAAATTATCTGGAAAAGAAGAACTTTAACAGTAAGCGCTGAAGTTTTTAGTTCTAATCTTTGCCACTATCCCTACTACTATGATAATAGTTGAAATGATTTTGAGATATGAAACCATATCCAACAAGTGGGGCAATCAAGGAGAATTGGTAGGATGCCACTTCTTAAATGCCCTTGCACTGTACCAGAAATCCACCATACCAGAAATCCGAAGTTGAAGGTCGATGGATATAATTTCATATTCTAACACACTACGGACGCTTGAGCACTCTTTTATCAGTCGAAACAACCTGGACTACATTGCATAGTAGTAATTTTTTACCTGCTATTAAAATGTGTGACTCATAGGATTTAACCCTAGGTTGCACTGATATCATCTTACATGTCTCTACTGCCGCACCAAAACTCTGAAGTCATGAATCAGGGCTGAGGGATATGATTTTATACTCTAAACAATAATAATTGTGAAACGACGGCCCAGGGCAGAGCCAGGGCAATCATGGGGCCACCCAAGACTCCAACCTTCCTTAATTATATGCATGCATTACTGGTGTTTTTAATGGTAAAGATAAATTTCCTTATATACATTATATCCTATAGTTATGACAATAGCACAATTACATGTGAATTAATGATCAATCATATCATTTAGAAGGACATATTTGAATTTGTTTGAAAAATGAAGAATGTTTAAAATCGTCTATTACCTAGCAATTGTGGCTCATCTATAATGGAAGAGTCAATTATTGTTTCTAATTAGTTTAGTATATTGTTGGCTTACACTATTTAAGGCATGATATGAGTATGCACTATTTTTTTTCATAACATAAAATTTATATTATCTAGCAAAACAAACAAAAATAATCATCCATGTGCAAAAAGAAAACCTAATATGTCTATTTCTAATTAGTAAACAATCTAGCCCCGACTGGTTTGCTCCTGAATAGATGCATCTTTATAATTAATTAATGACAATCTAATCAAATATAGTTGAATATGAGCCTTCAATTATTTATACAATTACATAAATGAAAAGAAGAAATAAATGTATTTATGTATGATGATTTCAGAAAAACAATGACATATTTTAATTTTATGCTATATTCTTTATGGTAGACAAAATATCGTTCATATGAATTTCCTTGCCCCCACCCCAGAAAAAAAGAGGGGAAAAAAAGAGAATTTCTGGCTCCACCCATGCGAGGGCCAAGACTACATATTTAAGACAAGGGTTCAAGTTGTCAGAAAGAATATGATACTTGCTATTTAAAGAGAGAAAAGTACTGACTGAATCAAAGAATAAAATTCATGAAGTCATAATGACTCCAAAAATTTTGTATAAAGGGTAAGGTCACCGTCGATTGATGAAACGTTTATATGTTGTCATATAAGTAAAATTTCAGACCTAAAATAAAAAACTGCCTGCAACATATAAGCAATCCACAAGTATAAATTCATTTAGATCCAATATCTCATTAATTTACACCAAAACTTCACCTGTACATCAAAAATTGGAAAGAAGAAAGATGCCAGGTACTAGGCAGCCGCTTCATTTTCAATATCGAACTCCTATAATAGTTGTGTAATGAAAGAACAATAATTGTAAGGATGAAGGACAAACCTCAATCTGTCTTCGAGTTTTCGCTACATCAAGAGGGCATGTAGCAGCAGCAGAAATGCTGCCCGCAACAAAACCGGCTGAGAAATTTGCCCCTAAGACACTAGCAGCATTTCCTTCTTCGCCAACTAATGCAAGTAGTCTTCGTCGAATCTGCATAAAGCACATAAATGTCAATTGGCATTAGGAAAAGGCATAAAAGGAAGATATGGACTAAATTCACTTCTGTTTATTATTATCATGTTAACTACAAGAATGAGCTAAAAGCAAGGAAATATTACCGGCTCAAGAGTTGACCAGCAAATTGCTGAAAAAGGAACATCACGAGCAAGTTGAGCTCCCGCACCCATCCATAGGGCACGATAGCTTTGCACTGGCAGAAATACGAGTGTTAATCATGCAATCATTTGGGAATAATAAATGTGATGAAATCTACATGTAATTAAACATATACAATGAATGCTGAATATTCAAGATTCAACAGGCTTATATGCCAAAAACATCCCAAGTCAAGTTATTAACAGTTGATATGGATGGAGAACGACTAATATATAATTCTTCCAATTTAAAGTTAACTGTATTCTCTTGAACATGATAAAAAAAATTGTCTATTAAGTGAGCGGGTATACGTACAACTTTGATAGGTATTTGTGCTCTTAAGAGGCGATAGAACACCAAGCAATGTTTTCCCAATTCCAGGGGGCTTCACTCCATCTCGGACCTCTTTAAATGCCTGTTGTAATATTACCAGTAATGAGAGTAAGAATGTTTACAGAATGTCTACAGGCAAGTCATGATGTTACAAAATAAGATATACGATATAATAAGAGTTTGATGGGCCTGCGGTCAGCGCAGGCACATTTCCTACAGCTGGTTTGTAGCGTGGGGGTGGGGGGAAGCGGAACCCATCCCTGTTCTGCTTGCAATTTGCCTGCAGCTGATCACAGGCGCATTCTTTCCATAAAATAATCTAATGATAACAGTAATGCTTAACAAGTACCCTACAATACAAGATATTTAATTATAATTGCTCCAGGTCATAAGGATATAATACAAATATAATCTCCATTCCATTTATGAGCATATATGACAGAAAACTGAAACATGCTCCGTCGAATGAACAGTTACATAACCAAACTAATGATATGAATTATAGATCTTGTTGAGAATATCTTTGCACGAAGATCAATTATGTTGATACCCACATCAAGGATGAGACGCTGCTCAAATATTAAGGTAAAAGATGGATTCATTAGAACAAAAAAGATTTTCATTAATTCAGCAAAGGCATTTTAATATGGTGTCCAAAAGAAATTATAACAAGTTTGGGTTAAAAAAGCAGGCGATCTTCTATTAGTTATAGCAATTCAAATTTCAAAGGCGCGCATCATGGAGTATGAGAAGTGAGAACCACTGGAGGAGCTGCATGAAAACTGCTTGTCAAGGTTTCTTTTAAAATTGGCCTATAAAAACCCAGCCAAGCACTAAGTTGGTGAGGTTTGCTACCTCTTAATCATACATATCAGAAAATTACCGCCAAGACATACAGTAGTATCAGTTACGGATTCTACTGACTCGGAACCTTTGCCGTTTACTGCACTATGAGTTCATAAGTTTGAGAATGGAGGAGCAGACAAGGTATTCAATGTAGTCAAGTATCTGGGATCAGCTTAATTTTGGATTACTCAGATGTTGGATTAACCTTGTTTCTTAACAGAATTCAAATTTTACACTCATGTCTATATCATCCAACTGGTTACAATTGAATAAATAAAAATAACATATTTCAGATACCTGCATACGTGTTCTAGCCAACTCAATAGGATAACAAGAAATACAAGCTAACGATCGTGCAGCCGATCCTGCCACTAGAGGTGCATATGGTGTCAAGCTAGGTGCATTGGACGATGTGAATTCTTCAATCCAATTGCGGAAGATATCATAACAAGGTAAATAGATCCCCACCTGCTAGCAAGTAATCAAAATAATTAAAGAGCAGTTATTCTTTTTTAAAGAAATTAACAAAGTGGTCATAAACGACAGATTTATATCTTTCCTGAACTCAATTAACAATTTCCTGTCTAACAAAGGTTGTAAGTGCACAGAAGAAATAAATAGAAAATGACCATCACTTGGCCATTCCGCCAAGAAATCTAGGATAATAGTTAGTTGTGAAAGTATATATAAGTGAGGGTATTTTACTAAATTAATGTGAGGTTTACACCCATTTTCGCTAACTCCTCACCATATCCAATAGCTATAGAAAAACTACAGTAGTATTCATGACATTTTAGACGATTAAATTTGAGAAGAATGGAGGTCAGGTAAATTTTAATATATTCAGTTATTTAATTTCCCCATTACTTCTTGTAAAAAAAAATCCTCCCCCCCCCCCAACAAAAAAAAACCCGGGTTCCTTTTTTCTATAATCTTTCTTCTATAAATTTCCTTCCCTTATCTAAGTGAAGCCTAAAACGTTTTCATTCACCAAGTAGCCGCATATGCATATGCGGACGCATAGAACACAATTTACAACAATGGTTCAAAGGGATTTTGAAGTTTAGTATGAGTTGTTGCTACCCCAATGTATTCTAGTTATCATCATATTTGAAGCTGAATATGATTCTCTAGACAGAGTATAAAAATGATGGATGTTATTCTGCTTCTCCCACTTGGAAGTGAGATCTGCAAGTAATGTAAATATCATAGTTGGTTTTATATCCTTTTTCTTCTCTTTTTTATTTTTGTTGCTCCTTTGTATCCCCTTTCTATTGTTCCTTTGTTCTTGGCTCATTCCCTTTCAATCAGACTTGTAGTTATTATAATTAGCTCTAAGCCTCTGTGCAGTTTTATTTTTACTTCAGTGAAAATTTGTGAGAGACAGGTTAACAAAGCCCAGCTCTTTTCTTTAAAAAAATTACAAAGTAAATAGAAATAGGAATGCAGCACTATAGAACAATATATATTTTCCTCAAAAAAAAACTATTGAACAATATATGTTCCAAAGATAGCAACAATCTATGTAAATTAAACTCCAACAATGGAATGGTAAAAGCCGTTGTCTATAAGATTATCCACTAAAAAATAAATGTCAATCTTTAAAAATGGATACTTACCGTTGGTACAGCTAAGGCTAAGCCTGCATTTGTCCCTCTCCACAATCTAGCAAGTCCTTCCTGTAATTTTTCTTTCTTGTCAGATTCTCAATAAGCCACTTAATCAAGCAAATATAATTTGCCGAATGGTCTTCAAATCCCTAGGACTACAGTAAATTGTGGAACAAAAAAAACATAAAGATGCCATATAAGCATGAATCACATCAATGAACTTACTTGTCTAATGACTTTATAGAATACATCCATTGTTCCCTTATACTGGAAACAATCAGGAGGACAAAGTGTTGCAGTACCAAACATTCCAGCACGAGCACATGACGGGGAGCATCTGAAATCTGCAAAAATCTGAAGAAACATAGAAAATTCAGTTGATTGACGCAATGTATATGAATTCGGAAAAAGTAAAAATTTAACACAGAAGAAGACGTGGTTAAGGAATGAGAAATAAGGTGCAATCGCGATCAAATGTATACCGAGTTGCCCTATAAAAATAGGGCATAAATACGTCTGGCATTCCTATGGCATACATACTATAGGGTGTCCACAATAAATATTACCTATCTACTCCTACATGTTCCTATATTTTATGAGTATTGACACAGGAATTATGTCTTGCTTATGCCTTTTTCTTTCTTTATGATCCACATGTTTCATATCTATACTCTTTCATAATGTGAATAGACTTAGTTAGAGGTCCACCCTTCTCCTTTTTTTGAAAAAGAAGAAGAAGAAAAATCATCTCCTCTCAAGCTTCCACATCATCAAGGAAAGAGAAAAATACTAGATCCCTCCCCCCTCCCCTCTTCTCCCAAAAAATAATTAAAATTTTAATTATTAGAACCCTTCACATCTATCTCTATCTTCTCCCAAAAAGTAATTAATCTTTAAATTAACACGTGCCACGCACGTACACAAATTCTAGTGTTATTTGTATGTGTGTGTGTTATATAAATGGTGGGAAAATTCCTACTTCTTATTTATGTGTGTGTGTCTAGGTACTGATAATATATGTTAGCAAATGTCATCCTAAATGACACCAATAGGTGTTACTTCTAAGTCAATTCACAGTTCTAGACCTAGGATTTGAGATATTGTATTAGTTCAAGACATTTGTTGATGGCTTTTATGATTGATTAGATATTTGGATTAGAATTTAAAATTATATATATCCAAAATTATAATTAAGAGAAGAGAGTATTTTCTCTGAAATTTGTATTATTGCCCTAGAATTCAAAATTCCATACCATGGCCTTCAAGTTCGGGCTTGACCGGACCCTCATGGCCTCAACAGCATATACTCTCTCACTTGCATTTTCTTTTGGTTTTTTAGGGTAGAGTTCTCATTGTTTTTTGTCTCTTTATATGGTTTAATTTACTTAATATGGTTGGCTTAGACAAATTTAAGCGGGTTTATTTTAATCTGAAACTAAAATCCTAGTTGGTACTGGCAAAAGAAGATAGAAGACAATAAAATGAGGGCTAATTTAGCCTGGATAGCTCAAATCTAAATAATATCCTAGGTGTCTATAGTTTCGAATCAAATTGTATTGATTTACCTGTTCTAGGCTTCTAGCTAACTCTACTATTAACAATTCATTTAGTAAATGTAAATGTACAACTTGTTAAGGTTAAATTAGGATACAAAACATTCATTTGCCATGAGAGCTGATATTTACTGATGAGTAAATTAAGAAGAAACAATTGGACAGAATGAACATAGCTGAGCATTTTCCCACAAATAAAAACAAAAAGAAAACTTCCTAGGATATAAGAACGACAACCCACCCACCCATCCAAACAAAACAACCAATTTTTTTTTAAATGATAGAAACAATCTTCTTTTTACATCTTTGCATTATGATCCCGAAATTTGATTGAGTTGATTTCCAGCTTTCCTTTTTTATTCCAATTCCAAACAAAACCAAACCTTTCTGCTATTCTTCCTCCACAGAACCCTAATTTTTTTCAAAATAAAAAAAAAATAATAAAATACCGCGTTGGGGCCGACGCAGGCCATCTGCCTCACAAACTGCTGCTCTGAATTATACACAACCCCAGCCGCCTGCGCCTGCAACCTCGTCTGCAACAAACCCAAACCCAAGTCACAAACTTTTCCAAAACATTCGACAATATCTCAAATTTCAGACCTTAACGACATCGAGAGGATTGACGAGAATCGCGGAGAGCACAGCAGCGCCGGCGGCGGACAGCGACCGCTCGCCGAACCCCATGGAGAATTCCGACGACGTCGACGACGTCGACGACGAATCGGAGACTTTGGTGTCGAAATCGACCCTCGATGCGGTGCTCATCAACGCTGGAAGCGAATTTCTCGAAGAACCGCAACCAACCATGAAACCCTAAAAGGGAATTTAAAGGGATTAATGGAGGAATCGGTGAGCGTGGTGAGAGAGGAGCAGCACGTGCACTGCGCACAACAAAACTGGGTTCCTCTATTTTAGGAGCCTCTTTTTCCTTTCTTCCTTTTTCTAGAAAGGTTGAATTTTGCTCTCCTATGTTTTGGGCCTTTGATTTCCTTTCTTTTCTTAAAAGCTTTTAGCTATTTCAATATATATTACATCCAAAAACTTTGATATTTTCATATATCAGCCCCAAATTATTTTGTAATAGTTGAATAAACACGGAGCGGTTATCGGAAATAAAATAACTAATTGTATTTGGTAAAAGACAAAATGGTACATATACAATGAATATTGAAATATATATATATAGACACACACACACATGATAAGTAAAAGTTGGCATTTGATATCCGATACGGATATAGAATGGTTATATGTGTTATAGATGGATACGGATACGGATGGTCATGAGAAATGAAAACAACTATGCATTGATAGATATCAGATTCGGGCCGGTACAGAGTCAACTTAGATTATTCGTAACTGTTTACATTTCTATATGCACTATGGCTGTTGCAATGTGGATGAGATAATGGCACCTAGCAATTTACAACTTCCTTGTTAAGAAGAACCGAAGAGAAATATGAACTGACGATCCTTGAATTTTAGAAGTGGTCAGGATTTTAACCAGCTAAACTAGTTCCGATTAGTTTAGCCATGAAATCAAGTTGAATATGACATTTAACTGGTGGTCCGGTCCTATGGAGTTATTTGGATAAAGGTACGGAATTGAGGGGGTTGTATAATAGTTGAGCTTTGGGGGTGACACAAGGGAAAAACCATATTTGTTATTATTTAAATTTGTTTTTGTTTATTATTATTCTATTAATTTTAATGAGCAAAATTGACCTGATTTACGAGAATGGGCCGCACTATGAGACGGAGACCAAAGAATTTACGATTTGATGTTGGTGGGTCATTGGTTCCTGGAGTTATATATTTCTTGATCAACAAGGCAGAATGCTACTGCAGTAATGATGAACCACGTGCCTTCATCACAGAATTTGTGAACCCTAGTATCTTGAGTATGTGACATGAGGGTATGTTTTGCAGTTGAAAAGTAAAAAGAAAGTAAGGAAGTACGAAGAAAATGATATTTATTGTTTGTTTTTGTTAAAATAAAAGTAGAAAAGAGGCTGAGTTGGCGCTTATTTGGCAATAGAAAATAAACCTGTGTTGTTCGATTGAAATTGTAGAAACCAAGAAAGTGGCTCAAAATAAAACATGAAATAGTATGAAAAGAATAAAAATTTTAAAAAAATTGTATGTTTTCTCACCTTCTATTCTCACTTTCCATAATTTTAGAGAGAAGGTGAAATGGATGGAAAAGATCAGCTGGCAAGAAATTGGAGACTACTTTCATTACAGTTTTTAATTCATCCAAACATGCGATGTTGGAAAGTGCTCTCACTTTCCAACTTCTCTCCGTCATGCAAAGAGTGAGCTATTAGCTAATATTATTATGCAAGATTAGATTGGACGATGCAGATGGAACTTTGTTTGGTGGTTGAAAAGGGTTGGACGATATTTTTATGGGCCATAGAAAAATGAACAAGATTTGTGTGCTCTGATGCCATGACAAAATTTATAAAGATGAAATTTTGCATAAGAGAACCTATGAAGAAGAAATTCTCTTATGCAAAATTTCTTCTTTATAAATTTTGTCATATGAGCATGAATCAAGAGGTGTTTGATTTGAAAAAAGACGAAGAAGAAGAAGCAGAAGAAAGAATAATTAGCTTAGCCAATTAAATTTATAAGAACTACTTCTCTGGTACTACCCAAAAAATTTATCGATGACAATAATGTATATCTTCTGAAGCGCTATCAAATTTGCAAGGTTTTTAAGATAGGGACATTGAACTCTAAAAATTTCATAATTCCTCCTTCGAGGGTATCTTTATAAGGGTATTTTCAACAAAAATGACATACTCGGCTCAATTTGAGGCTATTCAATGCACATACAAGCTCATTTTAGAATTATTCAATCCACTCGAGCATTAAACAACTTAACGGAATAAATATTTTCCATACAACATTGTCAGTTCAAGAGGTTCATGGCATTTTTAAACTTCAATGGTGTCATCTCAAAACATTAAAAGTTCGATGGTATTGTATATAATTTGAGCAAAGGAATGCAACAGCTGCGCAACACATCCAGGAGTGGTGTGTGGACCCCACGTGCTTAAGTGCTAGACCCACTGCTGGATATATTGTGCAGCAGTTGTGCAAAAAAGGAAGGGTTGCCTAGCATCCCTTTTTCCATAAAATTTACCCATGAAAATATTAACACAATTAGAGGGTGATTAGTATGTGGTAATCTAGATAAGAATCCTAGATTATCATAATATATTTGTGTTTTGCACGTGCGATGCACATAGCGTAAAGCAACTAATTTTATAATTGAAGACAATTATTCTTTTGAGAGAGAGAGAGTGTGAGAGGGATGGTGGTTAGCGGGGATGAGGAAGTGGTTATTTATCGGACACACACACACACAACACATACACACAAATATATGAGATAAATGGAGGAAAGAGGCCATAGGAGGGGATTTCCTTTTATGGCGTGGAAAAAATACAACCTCCACCATTTTTTCCGACGATCGGCACCCATCATCATCATCGTTATCATCTAAGATGTGCGTACACCCAATTTCATGTGATTCCACAACTTTTTCACCGTTGATTTAGTGGGTTCAAAATTAACGGTTTACCGACAATAGAACATTTTACATTGCTAAATCAACGGTGAAAAAGTTGTAGAATCACATGAAATTTGGTGTACCCACATCTTAGATGATAACGATGAAGATGATGGGGGCCGATCGTCGAAAATATTGGTGGAGGTTGTATTTTTTCCACGCCATAGGAGGAAATTTCCTCCTATGGCCTCTTTTCTCCATTATTCTCTCTATATATATATATAGAGAGAGAGAGAGAGAGAGAGAGAAATAATTAGGTCTCTAATTTTATTTTTAATTTTTGGCAAGAAAAAAAGGAGAAATTGTATAGCCATATGTGAGCCTGTGGTTGAATCGGATTTTAAATTTTGGAATCCCCTACTTTTAGCACTATAATAGTAAAGATATCCATGTTTATTTTGATGAAAATAATATTTCCTGGAGTTTAAGATTCTTCTAAAAATCATATTACCTCATATCATGGGACACTTATTCCTCTTGAAATAAGTGTCAATTCTTATATTACCAATAAATATTTAACGCAACTAGTGTTATGACTCGCGGCCAAAGGGCCACCATCACCATGCGTTATTACTATCTTCCAAAGCATGTGCCTGCTGCTGACATCATCCCATCCTTGCCCGCCACCGCTCCTCATCGATTCTAGTCGGTCTTCTCCCCATAGGCGGCCATCAATGTAACATTTCAAAAAAATAAAATATTATTTTTGGGAATTTTCATAATTTAATATTAATTTTTAATGAATATTTTAATAGTCGGTATAATTAAATACCGATAAATGGTGAAAATTCCGGAGAAAATTTTGGAAAATTGTAAAATAGAGTATTTTGTAGAAATATGTCATTTTAAGCTTTTATGGTTACGTAAATGCTATTTTGGTGTTAACCGCGATTAAAAATCGCTAATTGGATTTTTGGCTTTTTGTGCAAAAATGTGCACATAACATTTTCCACACTTGTCTCATGTTATGGACTCATGATGGCTTAGGGTTGAACCATGCTTAGATGACCATGGTGGATTGAATCATTTGGTTAGGTTAATTAGTTTTAACTGAGGGTCTTGGCCTTGTTTAAAGGGTGATTAGGGTTAGGTTGACTTGTGGCTAAAGAGAGAGAGAGAGCCATGATGGTGGTCATGCTAGCTTTCATCAAGAAAGAGAGGGAGGTGGCTCCTAGGTTATGTCACCTCATCTCATTTCAAAACTTTTGCCTCTCACATCTATCCCTCTCACTCACTCACACTCACATCTCTCACACATCAGCCCACCATCAAGCACAACCTCAGCCCAAACAAAAGCAATAGCCACATCTGCTGCAACAGCAGCTGATGTAACATATCAGCCCCCTTTATCAACACATCAGCCCTTTTAAACAACATTTCAGCCCCAATATCCTCAACATCAGCTTCATAACCAACCACACCACCACACCCCAACATCAAACAACAACCACAGCTGCTACAACACACAAAAAGGAAAAGAGAATTGCCAGCAACAGCCTCAGCCTAAACTGCATCAGCAGTGAAAAACAGCCACAGCAGCAACAACTCCATTCAAACCACACCATCATATACCACCACATCAACCCCCAACACAGCAACTTCAGCCCAACACAACACCCCAACCTCATAAGCCACAGCGGTAGCTGCTGCTCTGCAACAAAGAAAGAAAATTTCAAGCAGCAGCAGCCAGAAACCAACAGCAACAGCAACAACACAAGGAGATTAGCCACCAGCAGGAGCTCAGTAGCAGCAGCCCACCCTTCCACCTCATCCTTCTTCCCTTCTCCTACATCCTAGGACCTTTTTGAGGTATAATCTTGCAATCTAACTCCTTTCTTGTTAAGTTATAGTTGTTTAGCTGAAATTTAGTGTTATATTTGTGATCTAGTGCTAGTTTAGGCAAATTTGAGTGAGACTCGACCAAGTGTTGGTTTTGAATGTTAGGGTAACCTTATCAGGTGTATTTGAGACCAGTTTAACCAAGATTACCCCACTTTCCCAGTTGGTTACCTGAATGTTTCGACTTGGCGTATTTTAGCGATTTTGTCGATTTTGTGACCTTTCTGGTATCTGCTACAACCCGAGACCTCCTAAAATAATATTGACTTGGCAGTATGCTGTGCAGGCAGACAGGAACCAACACCCAAAACCCTAGCCCCAACCTCCACTTTCTGGCCGCCATTTAATTCCCTCTGGCAGCAATTTGCGGCCAGACCTGGGTGAAACCCTCTCGTTTTGCGTGCACGGCTCTTTTACCTGTAAACTTGACCCTAGGTATGTCTAGTTTTGTCTGGTTCCAACCAGGGTAGAATCTGGGTTGATTTTCTTGAGTTGGCGCATAATTTACGACTTGTTTTTGTATGGATTTTGGTATTCGATGATTCGTTTCTGTCGGGTGGCGTTTGAACGCCAACGGCAGAGGATTTTTGGCCGTGTTTGCACGCGAGGCTATAGGTTTTTACTTATAGACGTAGCGTGCACCGTTTTGGTTTTCAACACGGTTTTCATGTGTTTTAGCGTGTGATATCTTTTTAGGTACCCACGTGGCGTCGAAGCGTTGGAGATGCAAATGGCAACACCGGCACCGGCACACATAAGCAAGGTGAGTAGATTTATATCTACGGGAAGAAGTCGGGTGGATGGCGTATAGCACCCCTGCAATTCGTCGTGATGTATACGGATGCGTATACACACATATAATTATCTTATATTGTTTGGGATTTATGATGATGTTTAGGATGGAAATTAGTGTGTTGGATGATTTAGTGTCGCGAAACCCTAGAATAGTGGGTACACTACACTTACATATACACACATACATACTTGCATACATCCTTATTTCATATGTGTATATATGGGATTCTATATAGATATGTGTTCACATGGGTATGGGACCACGTGTTCACGTACGGATTTGAGGATGATACTTGGGATCGAGATGAGTCGATGAGAGTTGATTTGAGATTATGATATCGGTGATATGGTAACATTTGTATTTGAGATACGTCTTGATGCTTTAGCAGATTTTGGATGATGATGCCATATGAATACTGATTTATATATACAAAATGATCGACATGTGACTATGTTATGAGATATGATATGACAAGATATTTATGATAGGCCGCCTTGGGCGTTGTTTACTCCTTGAGATGATATGTGCTGATGATATCGATTCATACAAAACCGTCGATCAGTAGTTAGATCATGATGATAGTGATGATGTTAGCTTGTACTAGACGTAGGTCAGTACCCAGATTATGATATTTGATATAGAGAATACCAGATGAATGATATGACGAATGTGATATTGACCCGTACCCAGACTTGGGGATGCCGTACGACGGATTTACGTACGAGCTACAATTTGATGTTTGATCCGCACTCTTGATTTGGGAATAACTGATTATAGAAATATGGTATCGGATGTGATATTATCGAGGCGGGATCACCGATTATATATATATATATATATATATGTATGTATGTATGTATCGACTCAGAGGTTAGGCGGTTTCCCTTACCTACTGTTAGCTTTAGCTCAGCCTTATAGTGGTGTAGCTATATCACTCTTATGACATTAGATGCAGTTTAGCGATCATGGTGTTTAGCATTCAGCTCTCGCACATTATTATTGTTGCTCTGCATCGTATACTGTTGTGATTCATATTCCATTATTGATATCATGCTGTTAGGACACCAGCACCATTACCGATGATGCGTATGTACCACATACACTTATTTGCCGGCGCACACACATCTTCATCGGTAATTGCCATGTCACGTACACTTAGAAAATATTATTGCTTGATTTAGCTTGTTAGCTAGTAGTGACATGATATTAGTGTACTTGCCTTATATGCCAGCTTGACATTGTAGTTATTACTTGTCACTTCATGTACACTGTTACTCATTATATGCTGCATTTATGGATTCTCATGCTTACATTTATGATTTTACATGCTATTGATGATTCGGATTTCCATGATATTTTCTGGATTTGGGGAAAACCGCAAAACTTATATAAACTGCTTTCTCTCTTTTTAAATAAAAAGTGTGGTTTTCCCATGATGTATGAGTCGTCCACCATGAGTTTGCTGATGGATTTCGAGACCCGATTCGAGGAGGCGGATGAACCGTTTCGGGTACATGGTGGGCCCGGTGCGATACCCCGGGGCAAGAAGACCGCAGGAGATGGCGTTGAGCCTGGCAGGGGAGCACGACCGACCGGTGATATAACCCGACGCGTCGGATATCCGGAGGATACCGTCGTGGTCATAAGATGGATAGTAGGGGCCGGTCTGGACTGACGGCGCCTAGATATTGTGATTGAGACATTGAGATTCTGAGATATTGAGGTACAGAGATTGTGATACAGAGGTATCGAGATATTGAGATTTATGTTTTGTGCCGATACTAGGCACTGTTTTATGCTGATTTCATTATGATACCTCATTTTAAAATACAGAAATCTCACAAATTATGAAAGCACTTTTCTTCAGTACATGCATTCTGTTTTCATGCATTTATACATCATTCATATGATACATTGCCACCTGATGCACTGACACGGGAACATGGGATTATACTTGGGTTAGATATTTACCCTAGCCTTTGTTATAGATTGCTGGTTATATATTTGAGGATTATATATTATGACCGTATGACCTAGGATTGCGTCATACATGCGATTTCTGTTCGTAGATCTTTTTCTACTCACGAGTTGGCAACTCACCCCCGTTGTGCCCCAGTTTCTTGTAGGTGATGCTGTACGGGTTTCATTACGGCTTTGCGGGCACAGCTTCTTTCAGGTGACTTGCTAGTAGGTGGGTTATTTGTATCGTACCCATCATTATACATTGTATACTATATTTCAGTTGTATCTAGAAGTTCCATCAACCAAACATGTACTTACTTGAGATAGAGACCAGTGATGTTTATTCTTTCGACCTTAGAGTCACGCATTATATTTCTGAGGATTTCATGCTGTTGAGTTCCCTTTTCTGTTGGGATCCTCGCCTTTAGGCGTTGTATATTATGTTGCAACTGGTTGTTTTACATAGGGTTTTTCCTTCACTCTACTACTTTTCTTAGTTTGGATTTCTGGGCTCGGCTTACTTAGAGCACGTACGCCTTGAGACGTTCGTAGCCTAAGTGCCGGTCATGTTCCGTACTTTCGGGTCGTGACAATCTGTCCGCCTTTCATCCCACCAATGTTAGGATTGTATCTCGTATCTATATGTGTTTATGGACATTTGGGTTAAGTCATCTATTAGTGTGAGCTACCAATAAATGTTATGGTTTTAGTGTACATATATCTCATTTCGTGGATGAGAGAGGTTGGCTTGAGAAATGTAATTGTTGTGAGGATGAGTGTTTGTACCCCCTCTCTTATGATGTGAGAGCAAGACAAGGGGATGAGTGGTGTGAGTATTTTATATCTCTTTTGTGTGCTTAATGAAATTATCATGTTTAGCCTGTAGATATAAGCCGAGATAGTCGAACCACGTTATATCCGTGTGTTGATCTTTCTCATTGTATGATTATATTATCTATCTTGTGTTCTCGATTTGGTGGGGGTCGGAATCCCCAACAAGTTATATCAGAGTCGTTGATGTTCGGTTTGGGATCTGAGTTCACGAGATACTACGTTTGTCGAAGAAGATGAGCGGATCTGATTATTTTGTTTGGATTTGATAATTGTCCGATGTCATGCCCCGCTTCCCAAAATACGGAAGGCGAGAGGTGACTAGGTCAGTCATGCTCCTACGGTCAAGGAATAATCCCTTCATAGTCACACTTCGGCTTCTAGCATTATATGGTAGTCAGTAAACAGTACTAGAGTAAAGAAAATCACAGCTCACAATTTTATTGCATTACAATAAAAGAGTTCGAGATACATTTATTTTGCATAAAGAAATAACTAACCAATGAAATAACAATGTGCTTATAGCAAAAAGGGCGACGCTGATGTGACGGTCTAAACCTCCGCGATCTCGAATGGCAGATCCTGCTCCTGAGCTGGGTCCACCTCATCTTCTGAGCATGCACACTCAGATCGTCAGGGCGACACATATAGCAATAAATATATGATGTGCGTACAATGTTATTAAATATGAAAGGTGCGACAGAATACAGAAATATGTAAATAATGAATATCATTTGAATATGAATAGTGCGATATAAGTATCATGTCAGTAAATTAGGCAATGTGTATGTCACTACTTATCAGTTACTAAGTCAATGAAATCAATTAGTGGAAAGGATGCTCGTGTTTAACAAGGGTCTCGTGCATACCCGAGACTACGGTCCACTGTTGCCCGGGACATAACCCTGCAGCCGTGCCGCTAGGCCCACGACCTAATGTGTGTGTGTGTGTCACTAATATCGAATGATCATCCTCTAAGTCACTGTACCTCGCTAAATACGAGTTCAATTCCACCTTAATTTTCCCATTCCCCAGGTTTTTGTATGTATTCAAGTATTAGAAAGTGTAATACCCAGTTCCCCTATAAATATTTTCCGTGTATTTATTTATTATATTTTTCCAGATTTTTCCTATTTTTTTTTCACTTTTTATATATTTTTATTTATTTTAATTATTATTTTTCCTAATTTAACCCAAACCCTAAACTACCTAAACCCCAGCCCGGACCCGACCCGACCCGAACTCTCGACTCCTACTCCCTTCTTCTTCTTCTCCTCCCCTTTTCCTTTCCCGCTCTTTCCCTGTCTCTGTTTATCGCTGAAAATAAAGACGAAACCGGGATGAATAGTCTTGCCTGAATTTGAGGGGCAGATACTATTTGGGTTTATCCGTCCACCTCTCCGAAAATGCCAAGCTGATTTATGGCACTGTGTATCGAAGGTTTGGACGGATGTGGCCATTGTAGCAGACTTCGTCAGATTCCCCCTCATTTCTGAGGGATTTTTTGATTGTGGGGACACTCTTCCCTGCAGGCGCAAGCCCCTGCAGTTAATTACGTTACCGCGTAGCGATAATCACTTTCTCCTGCTCTAGAAATTCACTTTGTGTCGTGTGTGTTTGTTTTATTTTTGGTTGCCCGTGGATTGTATACGAAGACTAATTTATGTTGTCGCCCGTAAGGCATAAATTAGCCCAAATCCGTATATTCTTATATTTGGGTTTGAGTTGACTTAAGGATCGTTAATCTCGTTTGAGATTAAAATCAACTTAAATGTTTGTTGAGGATACATTAGTCTAATTTTAGATTAAGATCTACTCAACAGGATTTTGGGATCATTCAGATCCAACAAGAGAGCATTTGGGCTCTATTGTGTTAGTTTAAGGACATTTCGGTCCGTAGCTAGTTTAAGGATGTTGCGGTCCGTATTGGGATGTACTCATTGATTCGGGAGTGCATCAAAAAGTTGTTGGTCACCGGGACCCACCACCTCTTTGAAGACATTGAAGAATTACAACGACATGTATTAGAGGTGAGGAAAGATGTACCCTTGAACCGATTTCCGGATTGAGGGGAGGTGTGAGATGAATATCCTGTCGGAGGATCAGTAGTCATGTTTGGGACAAAGACCAACTTGGAAAATAATGAGCACATGGACTCGGTTGATCTGAATTAGGGATCTGGTCAACTTGGGCTCAGCCCCCTTAGTCTTTGTCATTTAAATAAAGTTCCAAGCACTTGCTTGGGCTTAGTCCCCTTTGTGTATAAACAATGCCGAGCATTTATATGGGTTTACTTTATATTACTTTCCCCCTCTTTTTTTGTTTTTTTATAGAGTGTTAAACACTCTTTATGGAACCCACGTGCGGAGCACGTGAGGCGCTAGGTGCTAAGTGCTGGGCGCTGGCTGATGAGTACTAAGCGCTTTATGTTGAATAGCGCCCATGCGAGGGGCACATGGGGTGCTTGACGCTGAGCGCCAAACATTGAGTGCTCCGCACTCTTTATTGAGCAACACCCACGTGAGGCGCTTGGCGCTGAGCGCCAACCATTGAGTGCCAAGCACTCTTTATTGAGCAGCGCCCACGTGAAGGACACGTGAGGCGCTTGGACGCTAGGTTTTCTTCGCATATTCTGTTCTGAAGAGTTCAATTCTCTGTTCTTTTCTAGATCTTTGATCCCCAAGAACAAGTTCATCCTTATGAGAATTAAATTCTCATTTGTGGGAAACTTGTCCCATGGACCTCAGATCCAGAGAAAGAACTAAGCTCTTTTATAAGGGTTAAACCCTTGGATATGCAGATGAGATACTCTGATCTCTATTATTTTTATTTACCTCGAAGAGAGGTGTTCTTCTTTCTTCCTTCTTGCTTGCTCTTTCCTTCTTTTTGAAGTTTATGGGGGGGGGGGTTCTTCTGTACAAGACTTGAAGTCTTGGGTCCTTTATATAGTAGAGGCAAGTTTGTTGATTTAGTTAAAGAAGTCTCTCATTGAGAGATCTTTAATTGATTTGGGGATTTTATCCACCGTTGGATTTTTGATCCAAAGACTTCTGTTTTACAGAAGATATCTTTCTTGTTTTTAACAAGATTAGGGAAATATTTTCCCATACATTATTTATTCTGCAGATAGGTGATTTTTAATCACCATGGGATTTTTAATCCAACAGTGCTCTGTTTTACAGAGAGTAATCTTTCTTGTTTAGAAAGATTTGAGGAATATTTCCTCAGCAGAATTTAATTCTGCATTTTGATGATTTATCACCTCTGTTGGATCTTTGATCCAACGACTCTGTCTAACATAGAGCTTTTAGTTTTGGCGCTGGCGCCCTCGTGCGAGACACGTGAGGCGCTGCCTAAAAATTTTTAACTCTTGGCGCTGGCGCTCTCATGCAAGGCACGTGAGGCGCAGGCGCCCTCGTGTAAGGCACATAAGGCGTTGCCTCAGAATTTTTAACTCTTATCGCTGACGCCCTCGTGCAAGGCACGTGAGACGCTAGCTTTCAAATTTTGAATAGAGCTTTGCTTTTATTGGGGGAAACAAATGCCCCCCCACCGTTACGCTCATGTGGCTCACACGTGAGTGCATCGGTGGCAGCTTTTCTTTCTTTTGTTGTCATGTCTTACCATAAAATAGTTTATATACTCATTTCGGAGTTTGTTTAGTCTACCTCACTTGGGTTTGTAGGTATACTGGTCCTAACGTCACAGCTAATCTATTCTCTATACGACAGGGGTCCGTTAGGATCTGTGGTCCTAGGGTTTTTGTCCGTCGTACCGTCGTGTTGCCTGATACATTCCCCGATACGCAATCTTGCTGTTCGAGTAGTCCTGCAACTGTCGTGTCTCTGATCCCTTTGGGGCTGGACAGGACATCTGCAAATAATCTCCCAGGTCCTATTACCGTCGGGAGAGCACATTCTTCCTAGAAATCATGAGGATTTCTAAGTGTTCATCGCCTCCGTGAGTTATAAAGATCTCACTCGGGTATTTTTTTCCTTACGAATCATGAGGACCCGTAAGTAGCTTCTTTATTTCAGCGGCAGGTACTTTGGCAAATGTGGCCCGTAGATAGCCCATCTTGACCTCCTTATAGGGCAGTGATGGCTTAGGAAACAGGTTTGGATCTGCCGCCTAAGACTTTTCAACTTTATGAGCCGTAAGGGTCTCATAAAGACTTTTCTCCCTACGAGTCGAGAGGATCCCGCAGGTGTAATTTTTACTTAAGAGTCGTGAGAACTCCTAAGTGCGTTTTCTCTTAAGAGTCGTAAGGATCTCACAAGAGAATTTTCCCCCTTACAAGTTGAGAGGACTCGTAAGTGAGTTTTTTCCTCCTTGTCGATATTCGACTTTAGAGAATATGGTCCGTGGATAGTATACAGTAGTCCATCATGGACCTACTTGCAGGGCCACAGTGCTTAGGAAACAAGTTGATATCCCCGTTGCCTAAGGCTTTCCACCTTTATGATCTGTGAGGGTTTCATGAAGATGTTTTTCCCTACGAGTCGAGACGGGTCGAGAAGTTCTCACAGGAACATTGTTTTCCCTACGAGTCAAGATGAATCAAGAAGTTCTCGCAAGACTGCCCTAACGTTACAGTTAACCTCTGCTCTTTACGACAGAGATCTGTTAGGGTATGTGGTACTAGGGTTTTTTATCCGTCGTATTGTCACGTTGGCTGATACATTCCCCGATACGCAATCTTTCTTTTCGAGTAGCCTCGCGACTGTCGTGTCTCTGATCCCTTCGGAGGCTAGACAAGACGTCTTCAAGTAATCTCCCAGTTCATATTACCGTCGGAAGAGCAAGCGTTAGGGATTTTCCATGCCGCTTTTTACTTGAGGTTAGGCTCAATTTGGAAGCCCCGATGAGTCATGACCACTCCACGCTGGTGTGGGATGATCTCCGATAGTCTTTCAGGTTTTATTTGAGTTGCCGTCAAGACCCTGAAGCTAGGAATCTTCCTTTACTTCGTTTGTTGACATTGTATCTGCTATATTGTGACGAATGTCGAGATTGTCTATGGGTTGTCTATGAACCGTCGAGGCTCGGAACTAGGGACTTTACCATGGCTCTATTTTGTTGACCCTGGGGTCGGTTGTTGATGTCGCGTCTGCATCCTGTTGGAGTGAGAAGGAATGCCGTTGTTGACCTTTAGGCTGTAGATGTTGCCATCGAGACTGGGAACTAGGGACTTTGCCATAGCTCCAAGGTAGTCTCTAGGTTGTTAGTGAACCGTCAAGGCTTGGAACAAGGGACTTTGGCATGGCTCCATTATTTTGACCCTGGGGTCGGTTGTTGACGTTGCATCTGCATCCTGCTGGAGTGAGAAGGAACGTCGTTGTTGATCTCTATGCTGTAGATGTTGCCGTCGAAACCTGGCTCTCTTTCTGATGGAGCCTGGTGGGAAAATGTGATTCTCTTTTCGTTTGTGCCCATGGATTGTATACAGGGCGATGTGGACTCACCTGCAGGGCAGAAGTTTCATTTTTTTTGTTTCTACGATTCTCTATCATTTCAGCTTTTTATATCGCGAAAGTCGCGACTGCCCAATCATTTCGGCTGTTTTTTCTTTTTACTCGCTGCTTTTTATTGCGAGTTGCCCAAAACATTCCGGCTGTTTTTTCTTTTTACTCGCTGCTTTTTATTGCGAGTTACCCAAACATTTCGGCTATTTCATATGCATTTTTTTGCTCGCTGATTTTTATTACGAGTGTGAAACTTGAGATCTGATACCAATCTTGGCATCAATATTGCTACAACTAGGATATTGCCAGGAGCGAATCATCATTTGCCTTGAAAGGACTTGGAATTTGATACCAATTTAGGTATCAGTATCGCTATAACTGGGATGTTACCAGGAGCGAATCATCATTTGTCTTGAAAGGACTTGGAATTTGATACCTATTTAGGCATCAACATCGCTGCAACTGGGATATTGTCAGGAGCGAATCATCTTTTGCCTTTGTCGATTTGAATAAGGGTGGCTTAGCAAACAGGGTTAGGATCCTGTTGACTAAGGCTTTTTGATTTTATGAGCCGTAAGGGTCTCATAAAGGTATTTCTCCCTACGAGTCGTGAGGATCTCATAGGTGTATTTTCTCCTTAGGAATCATGGGAATCTCTAAGCGTGTTTTCGCTTATAAGTCGTAAGGATCTCTTAAGAATATTTTCTCCCTATAAGTCGAGAGAACTTACAAGTGTCGTTCACCACATGTGGACATTCCTCATCATTGGTAGGACTTAGTGAGAGAACGTTTATTTGTGTCCATGGATTGTATACGAGAGCCCGCATTGTACCACTTGTAGGGAAACTTGGGAAGTGTGATGGCTCAGGTCCCTGTATCTTAAGGCTTTTGAATCCTATGAGCCGTGAGGGTCTCATAGGGGGAAATTCTCCTTACGAGTCATGAGGATCTCGTAAGTGTAATTTCTCCTTAGGAATCGTGGGGATCCCTAAGTGTGTGTTGCTCCCTTGTGAGTCATAAGGATCTCACGCAGGTGTTTTCTCCTCACAAGGTCAAAACGATCTTGCAGGTTATTTTTATTTTAACGAGATCGCGTCCTTTCGGGTTTTCACAAGCTCGCCGGTAGCCCTGCTGTTTTTACTCACGGAGTCCTTTCGGGTTTTCATCCGTGCCCATTTCGCTTGTGGGCATACCGGTTTTTTTTACCCTTTGTTCGCCAATGGCGCTTAGAGGGGACTTCGCCACCGGGGTAGCTACATAGCCAGTGGGATTTGAGTGGCAGCTCTTGCTGTTGGGACTTATGGACTTGTATTCTATTATCGCCGCACTTGAGGCGACGTATTTAGTTTAAGGACATTACGGTGCATCGTTAGTTTAGGGACATCTCGATCCGGTGTTAGTTTAGGGACATCTCGGTCCATGCACAGCTTCGAGGTGAAGTTTTGGCGGATACTACTTATAGAGTTTTGACTCAGGAAGACAGCGAGTGGTCACAAGCATCTGTTCACCGCCGAAAACAGAGACGAAACCGGGATGGATCGCCTTGCCTGAATTTGGGGACAGATTCTATTTAGGTTCATCTGTCCACCTCTCCGAAGATGCCAAGTTGATTTATGGCACCGCGTATCAAAGGTTTGGACGGATGCGGCCGTTGTAGCAGACTTCGTCAGATTCCCCGTCGTTTGCGAGGGGTTTTTGATTGTAGGGATGCTCTTCCCTGTAGGCGCAAGCCCCTGCAATTAATTACGTTGCGGTAACCACTTTCTCCTGCTCCAGAGGTTCACTTCATGTCGTGTGTGTTTGTTTTATTTTTGGTTACCCGTGGATTGTATACGGAGACTAATTTATGTTGCCGCCCGTAGGACGTGGATTAGTCCAAATCCGTATATTCTTAGATTTGGGTTTGGGTTAATTTAAGGATCGTTAATCTCGTTTAAGATTAAGATCGACTTAAATGTTTGTTGAGGATACGTTAGTCTAATTTTAGACTAAGATCTACTCAACAGAATTTTGGAATCATTTAGACCCAACAAAAGAGCATTTGGGCTCCATTGTGTTAGTTTAAGGACGTTTCGGTCCATTCTTAGTTTAAGAATGTTTCGGTCCGTAGCTTAGTTTAAGGACATTGCGGTCCGTATCGGGATGTGCTCATCAGTCTGGGAATGCACCAAAGAGTTGTTGGTTGTCGGGACCCTCCACCTCTTTGAAGACGTTGAAGAATTACAACGACATGAATCAGAAGTATGGAGAGATGTACCTTTGATCGGAATCCCAGATTGAAGGGAGATCGTGGTGGAATGAGCATCATTTTAGATACCATCTGTTAGGAGATCATTAGTCATCTTTGTAACTAAAATCGATTTGGGGAGACCTGAGCATAGGAGGGCTCGGTTGACTGGTGATCGAAAGGATTTTGGCCTTGGGAGACTTGGCTAATTTAGGCTGAGGTTGGCCTCTCATTGCGTCAAACACTAATATCTGCTCAGCGCTCACGTGCTCCCACGTAAGGCTCTAAAGCAGTGTTAAACACTGAAATTTGGAGCGCGCACGTGTGGCACATGAAGCGCCTAAAAACTGGGCACTGTTTCTTTGGGTTTATTCTCTTGTTCTTTTATAAGTGCTAAGCACCATTGGGGGTCACGTAGGATCACGTAAAGCGCCCCAAAAATAAGAACTGTATTTGATTTATTCCCCTTTTCTTTTATAAGTGCTAAGCACTATTAGGGGGTCACGTGAGATCCCGTGAGGCGCCCCAAAAATAGGAACTGTCTTTAATTTATTCCCCTTTTCTTTTATAAGTGCTAAGCACTATTAGGGAGTCACGTGAGATCACGTGAGGCGCCCCAAAAATAGGAACTGTTTTTGATTTATTCTCCTTTTCTTTTATAAGTGCTTAGGACTATTAGGGGGTCACGTGAGATCACGTGACTCGATCTTAGTAGTTCCTTTTTGTTTATCAGAGGTGCTCACGTGGAAACACGTGATCTGTCATTATAGCGTTGGACGCTAGTCTTTTCTTTTATATGCATGGAGATTTTGATCTGAGTTTTGAGAATTTCACGTCCCTTTTTATAAGAATTAAATTCTTTTGCAGGGTTAAACCCTAGTTTTATCAGAGGAATTAAATTCTTATATCCTTTTGGAAGAATTAAATTCTTGGAATTTAGTTTTTTCCTCTAAATTTTGAATCTGCATAACAGAATCTCCATGATGAGAATTAAATTCTTAACTTGTGGGGAGATCTGCTTCTGCAGACTTCAGCCAGAGGAAGAACTAAGTTCTTTTTTTGAAGAGTTAAACTCTTGGTTTGAGAATTAAATTCTCTGTACTTTCTTCTTACCTAGGATTTTTGTTTAAGAAGGGGATTTTCTTTCTCTGGAGAATTGAATTCTCTTTTCTCTTTTTCCTTTTTTTTCAAAGCTTATGGGGGGTCTCCTCTTTTTCAGATTTGAATTCTTGGGTCCTTTTTATAGTAGAGGCTAGTCTGTTGATTTAGTTAAAAAATCTCTCATTGAGAGATTTTAATTGATTTGAGGATTTTATCCACCGTTGGATTTTTGATCCAAGGACTTCTGTTTTACAGAAGATATCTTTCTTGTTTTTAACAAGATTAGGGAAATATTTTCCCATACAGAATTTTTTTTGTAGATAGATGATTTTTAATCACCATTGGATTTTTAATCTAACGGTACTCTGTTTTACAGAGCGTAATCTTTCTTGTTTAGAAAGATTTAAGGAAATATTTTCCAAATAGGGTTTTGATCCCTTTATTTAGAATTTAATTCTATCAGCTCAGAAGGCGTTTAGGACCACTCACGTGTAGCACATATATCCACAGAGTTAAACTCATTTGCTTATGTGCAACAGCCCAAAAAGAGCATCACGTGCTGACACATGAGCTTCTCTGGCCTGTTATTTGTTTTAAGAAGGCGCCTATATACTTTGTATATAGATGCTCACGTGCCTGCACGTGAGGCTCAATTTCAGCCTTAATTATTAAGCGCAATGCCTATAATCTTTGTTCATAGGCGCATCACGTGTGGGCATGTGATGCTTCATTAGGGAAATTTTTTCCCATCGTTTTTTCTCTCCTTCTTTTCTTTATTTTTTTTTAAGGGAATAATATCGTCATCTATCATTAACCTGAGTTGTGACTTATCAGGCGTAGTATTACTTAAGGAACCGGTCGTTTATTGGACAGAAGGGTTTTTCGCCATGCATATCCATGAGCAAGTAGGTCCCACCTTGGTAGACCTTTTCTATGATGTACGGGCCCTCATAGTTTGGCTCGAATTTCCCCCGCTTTGCACGGTTGAGGATCATAGGTCTTTTGACAAATAGCACGAGTTCGTCTTAGCGGAATGTTCTTGGTCTGGTTAGTCTTTCGTATTAGCGCATCATCCTTGCCTTGTAAGCTTCCAGGTTTTGCTGCGCCATGAGGCGAGTTTCATCGAGGGCATCGAGCTCCTCGAGCCGAAGATGGGCGTTTTCTTCATCCGTCAGCTCATATCGAACTGCCACTCATAGAGAGGGTAGCTCTATCTCCATGGGAAGTACCACCTCCGTGCTGAATACCAACACGAATGGCATTGTATTCGTGGTCGTTTTGAACGTGGTTCGATACGCCCAGAGAGTTTCATGCAGTCTCTCATGCCAATCCCTTTTATTTCTGGACACCATTTTCTTTATGATTTTCGTCAAGGTCTTATTGAAAGTCTCAGCTAGACCATTAGCTCGGGGATTATAAACTGAAGATTATCTCCAATCTATATTATATTGCTGTGCAAACTGGCTGATTTTATGGCTCCTGTAGGCTGGCCCATTATCCGAGATGATTCGTCGCAGAGTGCCGAACCGGTAGATGACGTGTGTTCTAAAGAAATGGAGGATGTTCTCCGTCTTTACCTCCCTTAGCGGTACTGCCTCTGCCCATTTAGAGAAGTAATCGGTTGTTGCCAATATGAACCAATGTCCTTTGGATGATACCGGTTCGATAGGCCCGATTATATCGGTTCCCACAATTCGAATGGCCAGCTAGCCAGTGTTGGGTGCAGCAGATTTCGATGCTGGTGGATGAAGTCCTCGTGAATTTGGCACGAGTGACACTGCTTCGCATATTTGAGGCAGTCCTGAATCATCGTGGGCCAATAGTAACCCATTCTTTTGATCTTCAGCTTCATCTTTGGTTCGGCCTGATGAGAACCGCAGAGTCCATCATGAGTTTCTTGGATGACCCTTTTTGCATCTTCTGGTCCCAGGCATCTTAGCCACAGACAGTCGAATGATCTCTTATAAAGGGTATCATTGACAAAGGCGAATGACAGGGCTCGCTTCATGAGCTGATATCTAGACGATGCATTTTTGGGCGTTCGTTGAGATTTGAAGTAGTCTATGAAGACTTCCCTCCAATCGTTGACCTTTTCTTTGTCCCTTATTTGAAGGATTATTTGTTCTGTCGTTTCTTTTCCTTCGGATGGCTCCGGAGATATTTTTGCTGGCGTGAGAATCCGGCGGCTTTGCACAATGATCCTTACGTCATCGAGGTTTTCGTCGGCCATTTCTTTAGCAAGCTTGGCTAATTCATCTACCTTGCTATTTTCCGCACGCGGTATGCTTTCTAAGATGTAGGAAGGGATTTGCGTCAGCAATTGCTGCACTCTTTCACCATACCTGTTCAATTCTGGCTTGCACGTCTGATAGTCACCATTTACTTAGCTAATGACCAGCTGGGAGTCTCCATATATGAGGATGTTTTCGATTCCCATGTCGACAGCAATCTCAAGGCCTGCTATCAAAGCTTCATACTCGGCCTCGTTGTTTGTTCTTGGCTCTGTCAATGAAAGGGCGAAACGCATTATCCCTCCTTGCGGGGTCACGAAGATAAGGCCCACCCTGGCTTTAATCATGGGGGTGTTGTGTTTTCGCTTCTTCATAGAAGATGTTCCATCGAAGTAGAGTTTCCATCGAGCATTATTTCTTTCCTCCTCCCTGTCGATTGCGTCAAATGCGTGGGCATCTGGAAATTCACAATTTAAGGGGGATTCGGTTGGTATTGGATGTTCAGCAAGAAAGTCAGCGATGACCAGGCCTTTTATTGCCTTGAGGGGTCGATAGATTATCGAGAACTCCATCAAGAGGAGGGCCTATTTGGCAAGCCTTCCCGTTAGTATGGCTCTTGACATCAAATATTTGAGAGGATCCACCTTTGATATGAGATGGACCTTATGCGCCAAGGCATAATGTCGAAACTTCGTTATCGTGAAGATCAATGCCAGGCAATGCTTTTCGATGGAGGGGTAGTTGTTTTCTGCTCCTAAGAGAACTCGACTCAAATTGTAGAGAGCTCTCTCCTTTCCCTGATCGTTCTCCTGTGCCCATAGCGCGCCTAGAGAACCTTTAAAGGCTGTTGTGTACAGGATGAGGGGCTTTCCCTTGACCGGAGCGGTCAGCACCGGCGGGTTTTGCAGATATTGCTTGATTTCGTCCAATGCACCTTGGCATTTACGATCCTAAACGAACGGGGTCCCCTTCTTCATTAGATGGCTGTAGGGGCGGCATTTGCCAGAGAGGTTAGTTATGAACCGTTGGATATACGCGAGCTTTCCTTGGAGAGACCGCAGTTGCTTAAGGGTTCTTGGCAAGGGCATTTCCATAATTGCCTTGATCTTTGATGGGTCTATTTCGATACCTCAGTGTCGTACGATGAATCCTAGGAATTTTCTTGAGGAGATTCCAAATGCGCATTTCAGAGGGTTCATCTTCAGATTATATTTCCGAAGACGCTGGAACACTATTTTCAAATGCTCCCAGTGCTCCTCGTACGATTTTCTTTTTACCACGAGGTCGTCGATATAATATTCAACAATTTCGTGTATGAGGTCATCGAAGATCTTCATCATAGCCCTTTGATAGGTAACGCCTGCGTTCTTCAAACCGAAGGGCATCACCTTATAGCCGAAAATGCCCAGCGGAGTTCAGAAGGCGGTGTGCTTTTGGTCTTCAGGATGCATTTTTATTTGATTGTAGCCTGAAGATCCATCCATGAAGGAGAAGACCTCATGAGTGGACGCGTTATCAATCATCAGCTCGGTAACAGGTGCTGGGAAGCCATCCTTCGGACAAGCCTTATTGAGGTCCCGAAAGTCCACGCAGATACGCACCGTCCCATTTTTCTTCATCACCGGGACAATATTGGCGATCCAGTCAGGATATTGAACTTCTTGGATGAAGCCAGAGTCGATTAGTTTCTTGACTTCATCATTTATGCTCATCACGAGTTCAAGCCGCATTCATCTTGGCGCATGTTTGACTGGTTTTACGTTCGATGATATCGCCAATTTATGCATAGCTTTTTTTGGATTTAGTCCCGGCATCCCGAAATAGTTCCACACGAAACAGTCTTTATACTGCATAAGCATGTCCTTCAGCATGGCCAACTGCTTTTCAGACAGCAGCTCACTGACGAACGTTGGCCTCAGCTCGTTTTCCGTTCCCAAGTCGATTTTTCTCAAGTTGTCTGATGCAGTGTGTATCCCATCTTCCAGCTCTTTTGGTGCCAGTGGAAATTCTAAAACCACCTCGTCCTCATCCTCAATTGCGAAGCACCGGGAGAGGTCGTCCATATTCTCATGCTCTCCTTCTTTTGATAGTGTTATCACGTGGCAGGTACAAGCTCGTTTCCAAGCTCGATGCTGATCTAGACTTTCTCTCGTAGTGTAGGTTTCTTTTGGTTCATACTTTCGTGGTGGGGCTACCCTCCAACTGTCGGATAGAGCAAACCTGCCTTGCTGGTACTGGTCTTCGTTCCAGTCTTTGAAAGTGAAGCAGTCTTCAGGAGGATGTCCTACTGCTCGGTGGTAAGAGCAATAAGCCGGATGATGGACTTCGTTTATTTACTCGGGGTGCTGAGGCTCCGGGAGCGTCATCATTTGTTGTTTAATGACAAGGTCGAATATTTTCCTTGTCTTGTCTTGAGGGAAAGAATATTTCCGACTCATCTTCTTCATAAAAGACGGGTTCCAGCTGACTTTTTCTCGATCGCGTGGCTTCTTGAATCCGCTTCGCTGTTTTCGAACGTCATTCTCATTCTTCACCATGTTTTTTCCTCTGCGTCAGACTTTTCCATTGCCGCGAGAGCGCACAACGGGCTGAGGGTGAAGGACATTGTAGTCTTCTCTTTCTATAGACTGCTGAGTGAGACGTTGCGTCCTGGCCTTCTTGTAAATGTCCATTTCGCGGCTGTGGTCATCCCGAACCTTCTGACCGGCTTCTCTCATTAGCTCGTCAATTTGTACTTCGAATGACGGACTTGGCATTCTTACGGCGGGATCTCGCTCTGGTTTGATATCAGCGCTATCTGGAAATGCACTCGCTTCTCCACCAGAGTTATTTATGACATGGCAGCCATGGAATCGCTCCCGTTTCTTGGACCGAACGTATCCAAGCCCAGTCTTCTCCATTCTCCTGTTGGGCATCTTTCGCTGAGTCCCGAGAATGTCCTAAATCTTGTTGTAGAACTGGGCTTGTCGAACAGTTTGTTTGAAGGGCACACCCTGGCATTTTAATAGCCTTTTTAATCCCTCTGCGTAATATCTGGGCAGACAGATTGGTTGAAGCCTGTCAAGAGTAAGATCGGTACCATGCCAGACTTCTTTCTCCACTTTGGTCTCCGTGGATTGATAGAAGAGGATCGCCTTTTCACCTCTTCGCCTGGGAGGGACATAGAAGGTCTGCAGCTCTTGTACGCTGTATGTATCAAGCGCATCGAGTTCCCTGTAATGCCGTTGCGGAACCATAGTAATCTGTAAACTCTGATCAGCTTCAGCGAAGGTTTGAATTGACGGGCGGACGGAGAACACTACGTTGGCATTGTCTTCAGAGTCACTGCCAAAGACCAAAATAGGACTAGATGGTACTGGCCTGCTGCCTTGGGGTTTCCCTGAGAAGACTATATCTTCATCCTACTCGGTATCACTCCCAATGATCAGGATAGTGGCGATGGCTTTTTGTTTATTCTCCGGTTTGCGACATCTTTCCGTGTCTTCGAAGTCTAGTAAGAAGTACTTGGCATATTCATATTTGCGGACTTTATTTACGGAGAATGGGTTTAGCTCCCCTGTAACTGTGTACTCGAGACTGTCTTTGAAGTACTTCATACACTGTTATTGTGTAGAAGGGATGATGTTGTATTCGTGTAACCAAGGCTGGCCGAGCAGAGCGTTATAGCAAGTCTTGGCGTCAATGACATAAAATTTGATGTCAGTAATGAGCATCCCAAAGCGTAATGTCAGTATCACAGACCCAAGCGTTCGTGATGACTGCGAGTCAAACCCGGAGATGGTAATTTTGTTCCGAGCCAGGTGCTGAACGTTCATGCAGATCTCCTTTAGCACCCTCACATTGAGAAGGTTGACAGATGACCCGTTGTCAACCAGGATCTTCCCTATCTTGATATCGTGGCAGTATCCGGTCACATATAACGGACGGTTGTGCTCGCACGTTACAAGGAGGAGGTCTTCATCGCTAAAGGTGATGTCAGCTGTGTGAACTTCTTCCAGCGCGTCTTTCATCTTTTCTTCTGCAAGGAAGGCTTGAAACTGATTAGGCTCTTGCAACGTCCTGATCAGAGAATCCCATGCCTCTTTAGACGGGAGAAGGGCATATAAAATGCTCCATTGTGAGGGTATCTTCCTCAGATGTGGCAGAACATTGTAATCCACCTTGTTTTTTAGGCAGTTCCTTGGCTGTGAGCTCTTTGACGACTCTATCATCAAGGGCAATTTTCTCAGGGACTTTTTCCTTCCCCTTATCTCTTTTGCTCGAAGCTTTGTTTGTTGGCCCGAGGTTCTTCTCAGGTAGCGTGCGGTTATGCAGCTGAATGTTCTCGCAGTTTTTCTCATCTTCTTCTTTTCCACAAGTGGATTCTTCGAAGAGAGGGCCGATGGATATTTCTTTCTCAGAATCACTCCCGAATGTAAGAACTTGAGATTTTCCTTTTGTCGAAATGGTATCAACCATATGACAGTTACCAGTCGTTCCTTCATGCTCATCTGTTGTGCTTCTTTGTTGTCGATGGGCTTCGCGCTTCATTCGTTTGAAGTGTTGTCGATGGGCAACGTATCCCTGCCCACACTTCTTGAAGGCACTGCACTCTTCGGTGGGGTGCGTGACCCCCCGATGGTATAAACAGTAGTTCTGATGTACATTCGATTCATATAGGCACGTACTCCCAGTAGTATTTCCTTTGAAAGGTGGCAACTTCATTCCCAAAGATAGGGCTTTGGCAAACCGTTTCCCCGTCTTAAACCTGTTTTTGTTTGCCGTTGATGTGCTTCGCTCTGGTTAGAGTAACTTATGACTCTTGCTCGTCACAGCTTCTCCATTCTGACGCCGAAGCTTGGCCTTTTCATATATGGCTATTTCATGCTCTCAGTTAACTTTTTCTTTTCTGAAGAGCTTCGTTCAACAGTATGTCAATCAGGTCATCTGACGGTTCACGAAATCTTGGGACCGATCCTGCCTCCAGTTTCCTCACGTTGCTCTCCGATGCTGAGGGAGTTTCTTCATCTTTTAATGACGAGTGAGAAACCATGTGGCAACTCGCTACATAATTCTCGGATTCTTCCGACGAGTTGTTCCCCTCATCATTGTCGCTATCTCCGTTCTCAAGGATATAGTTGAGAAACTCTTCGAGAGTGATTGGGGTCTGCACCTTCTAGTTGTACTCCTCTACCGCGTCAATGTACTTTTGCAGGTCTGTACGCTCGCTATCAAGCTGCACGGGCTTCTTGGTCTTCTTCTTTTTCTTTGAAGACTTTGTAGGCTTGACTTGGGTGTCTTGCCCATTGTTACCAGCTTTTGGTGTTGAGCGCGATTTAAGCATCCCCTCAATGATCTCGGGCTCTGTTCATATCAGATTTTTGCATTTTTATACCGCCCAATTTTTATCATACTGCTTATCGGTAGGTACTCTTGAGCCGTGTTTGCTAGTCAATTGCAGGATACAGGTTCTCGGCTCTAAACGGTGAAATTCATGGAAAAACACGACAAAATCCGGGTTCCTGCCAACCACAGATAAAACACGGGTCTCCGCTCTTTTTCCGTCTGTTGCCACACACCAGTTTAAGAGACAAAATGGCAAATCAATGTCATTTTCATGCACAAGGCTCAATGGCAACACAAGATCCAAGAAATCTACATGGAGCTCAAGAAAATCATGGCAAAAAGATCCACATCCAATCACCTTTTGGTCTACTAAAATTCTGGAAGAAATTTGGAAAGATTATCAGAAAATCATATACCAGACTGAAGGACATAAAAGACCAGGACACCACACAAAACCCGAGGGGCTAACTCCTCTATATGGCCGCGGTTCCGCGGCCAATAGGGGGCATAGGCCGCGGAACCGCGGCCGTACGGTGTCGGCAGAAGATGGGATTTTGGGGGTATTTTGGTATTTTTATATTGAGGTAGAATTTTGCCCTAGATTTTCAGTTCACTGCCTATAAATAGCCCAGAACCTTGTGAAGCCAAGGGTGTTTAATCTTGTATTTTTTTAGGTTTTAGAATACTTGTTGTTCTTCTTCCTCTTCTCATCTCTTCTTCATTGAAAAACTTGTAGTGAGCTTTTTGTGAGTGAAGAATGATGAATAAAGAAGTTCATTGTGTTATTATACTTGTCTTGCTCTTGTTATGTTAATTACTTGTAATCTTTAATTGATAATTTAGTTGTTGTTATTTCTTGTTGTTTCTTTCTTTTCTCTTTTCCTTTATCCTTAAACAACCATGATGCTTACGCTTAATCCTTGCCAAGGTGAGGTCGCAAATAGCTAGTTGTTATCTTCTAATCTCTTTCTTTCTATCTTCCTCTTTTGTTTTATTTTCTTATCGTTATGATGTGTGAGTAGTTTCCATACTTGTTAGGGTAGGATAAGGGAAGTTTGAGAGAAGGAAATCTCTCTCACTCTTTCCTTGCCCAACATCTTAAATCAAACTCCCGTTAATTGAACCACAATCCGCTCCCTGCGGCACCCAATCCTACATGATAGCGGTGATTCCGTAGTGAGACCGGTTGTGGTTGAATTAACCAGAGGTTATGGCTAAGAGCCAAGAACGGACGGACAAGCACCAAAAGGAAGAACTTAAGCGTTGGAAAGCCTAGTTTATACTCGCAAGTTCCTTCCTAGTCGTGCTAATCCCCGTTGTTGCCGATTACCGTAACACCGATATTAAGAGTGGCAATGAAAGAAGTGAGCGACTCCTAACTCAAACTAACCTAATCCTAACCCTAACAAGCTCTCTTTACATATCATTTTAACACTTTGTTAATCACAAACAAATCTGGAAAATTGGACTTAACTCGTTAAAACACATAGAAAAAGATTCCCATCTCCCTGCGGACGACCCGTACTCAACCGGCTAGCTACAAGCGAAACCGTTTTGATTGCGGTAATTAATTAAACTTGAACACGCAGAAACTGTACCAATCAAATGGCGCCGTTGCCGGGGAGACGGTAGTTTATTTCTTTGTGTAATTTCGGGTTAATTTGTGGATATAAAGCTAACCGAAAAACAAAACAAAAAAAAATATACATTGTAAAAAAACATCTTGTTATTTTTGATTAGTTTTTGTGCAAGTGTGCAGGATAATACGACGTTCGAGTTCAGTGCCAAAGACGTGGGAAGTTAGACCCACATCTCGCGGCTACATCGCGACGAATCAAGACGGAGCCAACGGTCTACAGTTAAAATCTGGAGCAGATACAGTGAGCAAATCAAGATTCAGCAAATCCAGATAAGCATAGGACATCCAAAGCAGCCCACCCAAGAAATCCAGAAGCCTAAATCTACCTTACTGCCGCGGAATCGCGGCATTGGCAAGCTTAGGCCGCGGAACCGCGGCCATTTGGGGCCTTCAGGGTACCATTTTTTCTGTGAGTATATCTTTCCTCTCTCCCACTCCTCTGGACTCCAATAAACTGTGTTTTCTGCAGCATTCTTTACGCAAATTCTCTTCCCCCTTCCAATAAACTGTTCTTGTGCAGGATTCTTTGCGCCGCGCTAAAAAATAAAAATTGTTTGCAGTTGATTTGTTACCGCTTTGCATTCATTAATACGGACTTAAGGGGCTTGAAACCAATTCAGATTGGGTGGGGATTTCATCACCCTTCCCAGGATCCCAGAAATCACAAAAAGCATATGCATTGACCATTGTTAATTAAAAAATACTAGACTCAGCCCTAAGGACTTCGCGCTCAATAGGACAGAGGACTAGTTACAGGCATCGGCCGTTTATCCTATCCTGACTTTTGCGGTGTCTAGGCAAGTGTGTCGAAGGCAAGTGGTTACTTAATTAGGACCACTACTTACGTAGTGGGGAGCCTCCCACTTACCTGGCACTTACCTGGCCGCGATTGTTGGAGAAGAGACAGTTTGAGGTCCTGTTTCTAGCCCTTTGGAACAGTTAGGAGCTGTCTAGCTGACCTAGGTGACCCTAGATGTAGGTGTGATTGTGCATATCTTGTTTGTGATTGCTTAAAGCCGTAAATCCGTACATATTTCTGTAAAGCTCTTTCTAAAAAAAAAGGGAAAAATCAAAAAACTTTTATAAAAACTTGCCCTTTGTCGCCAGAAATCCATTTTTCACCCACCACCCATCGTATTTCTCCATTGACGTTTTCTTACCCTCACCTTCTCCGCTTTGACTATACTAAACCCGTTTAGTGTATGTCCGCTTGGACTCGGGACACTAGCGCCCGTCTAGTCCGCGTTACGTTAGTCGCTACCGACTACGCGATCGACTCAGACGTCGAAACTCCGTCCACGCCTCTTTCACCCTTACCTTTGCCGGCCAACACCGACGTTGACCGGAATTCTGTTCATACATCTTCACCTTCACCATCACCAACCTCTTCTTCCGCGATGTCAGGATTTAATCCGAACATCTCTTTGACTACCCCAGGTTTGACTCCACCTCCTATGGAGGCAAATCACCCACCACCACCGTCTGTTGTAGTGCCACCGCGAATTGCGCTCCAGGATCATTTCTATCCCACCCGTTCCGCACTTCCCACCTGTCTCTCTCTTCCACCGGCCAATGGGGATAATTTTGAAATTAAGTCCCACTTCATCAACATGCTTCCGCGATTTCATGGGCTTGAATCTGAAGATGCCTATATCTTCATCAATAAATTTCAAAACGTTTGTGCCATGATGAAAACTACCCAACTGTCGGACGATGCTATACGGCTACGGGTCATTCCGTTCACTTTATGCGATCTTGCTAAAAAATGGCTATATAGCACCGCTTCCCACTCCATAACCAGTTGGGACGAGTTTGTTAAAGCGTTTCTCAAAAAATTCTATCCGAATCATAAAACCGCAAGGATCCGTAACGAAATCAACCAATTCTCTCAGCTTCTTTCTGAACCCTTCTGGAAGTGCTTTGACCGGTATAAAGACCTTCTTGTTCAGTGTCCTCACCACGGTATAGAGAAATGGCAACTTTGCCAAACCTTATACGAGGGCCTGAACCCAGCAACCAAGCAGTTGTTGGAAACCATTTGTCAGGGCTACTTCCTATCGAAATCTGACGAGGAAGCGTGGCAATTCTTCGACGACCTTGCGGAACAGACGCTACAATGGGAGAGCACCAGACCGATTTCTTCTTCTTCTACCTCCACTTCTACCGGTCAGTCTAGGATAGGAATTCACCAACTTGATGTCTCTATTGCGATGAAAGCTGAAATAGCTGCAATAACGAGAAAGCTTGAAGCGATAGAGAGCAAATTTTCTTCTCCTGCTCCTACCCCTGTTCTTCCCCTTCGTACCATTTGCGCTTGTTGTTCCGATCCTTCTCACTTAACCGAAGAGTGTCCTTACAATCCACCATCGCAAGGACAGGATCAGGTTAATGCTGCATTTCAGCAAAGACCGAGGAATGATCCATACTCTTCCACCTACAATCCCGGTTGGAGGAACCACCCCAATTTCGCCTGGAATCAGAATCAGCATCAATTCCAAGGCAACAATTTCCAAAGGCCCCCTCCGCCGCAACAACAAGCGCAACAACAAACTCAACATCAGTTTCAGCAGCCCTTCCAACCCCAACCTTTTCAAAATCAGACGAACAACTTTGCACCCAACAATTCTTTTCCCCAAAACAACTTTGTTCCATCAAACAACGATAAGGTTTCCTCGCTCGAACGAAGTCTGGAGGCGTTCGTTAAACAATCGACACAATCCACCGCCAACATCCAGTCTTCCATTCAGTCCTTAGTGCAACACACTGCCGCTCACGGGCAAAGCATCAAGACTATCGAGGCCCAGATTGCACAGCTGAATGCGGCCTTAAGCGAGCGAGAGAAGGGGAAGCTCCCGTCCCAACCACTCCCAAATCCCGGTCACCCACATAATGTACATATTGCTCTTGAACAACAGAACCATAATGTGAGTGCCGTGACCACATTGAGATCGGGAAGGATGCTGCAAAACAACATTGGCACACGGATCAACGATGACACCCCGGCCGCTGCTTCTTCTTCTCCTGCTTCTTCGTCTTCTGAGCCTATTCTCCATTCTTCAAAAGGCTCTCCTTCTTCTTCTTCTGCTCTGAACGGACCACTTCTCACTCCACGAAAACACCTGTTCTGGGATCCGTTCCAACTCCACAATCTCCTCCACAAGCATTAGACTCAACCAATTTTAAAAACGTCCCATTTCCAAACCGGTTGAGGTCTAATAAACAAAATCCACAAATGGAGAAGATTCTGGAGTTGTTTAAGCAGGTTAACATTAACATTCCCCTTTTAGATGCTGTCCAACAAGTCCCGTCCTACGCGAAAATCTTAAAGGACTTGTGCACGAAAAAGAGGAAATCTCAGGTACCAAAGAAAGTTTTCTTGGCTAGTGCTGTGAGTGATGCTCTTACCCAATCTTTACCACAAAAACGGAAGGACCCTGGCTGTCCTACGATTTCTGTTACTATTGGGGATAAGAACATCAACCGCGCACTATTAGATCTTGGTGCCAGTGTTAACCTGCTTCCGTACTCAGTATACGAGCAATTAGGTGTAGGAGAGCTGAAACCCACACACTGTACTCTCCAAATGGCCGACCGATCGATCACCCATCCTAGGGGTGAGCTAGAGGATGTGTTAATCAAAGTCGGGGACTTCATATTCCCCGTTGACTTCATTGTATTAGACACACAGCCTGTAGCTAACCCCCGGAATCAAATTCCGGTGATACTCGGTCGCCCATTCCTTGCAACCTCAAATGCTGTGATCAATTGTCGCAATGGTTCGATGAACCTCTCTTTTGGAAACATGACAATTGAACTCAACATTTTTAGGTTGGGGAATCAGCCCTCTGAACCTAATGCTCATATACTGGACGTTTGCTCAATCCAGGAGATCACCCCTGAAGAGTGTGAATTCGAGGAGTTTCTGTTCGATCATGATAACCTTAACGCCACTAGTGCGTTCCTCCTCGAACCTGCTACTGTTTCTGCGCCCGACAACGACTACGAGTGTTTCACGTTCTCGAACGATCTTAGCCGCTCACAACCCGAGTTTGAATCCTTCGAATTTCCGGATGAGTTACCTGAACCATCCAACTCGGTCGCTTACACTCGTTTTGAACCTTTGCTGGAATCTTTTGAGTTCGAGACCTTTGCACCAATCTTGCCTTCAATCGTTTCACCTCCAACGCTCGAACTCAAGCCTTTGCCGTCTCACCTTAAGTACGCTTACTTAGGTGAGAACGAGACCCTCCCGGCTATCATCTCGGCTTCTCTAGCTCCCGAGCAAGAGAAAGCCCTTCTTGCGGTCTTGCACAGCAATAGGCAAGCTTTTGGCTGGTCCATGGCGGACATCAAGGGGATTAGTCCCCTGATTGTTGAACATCACATTCATCTGATGGATGATGCCAAACCAGCCAGGGATCTACAAAGACGTCTCAACCCAGTCATGAAGGAGGCTGTGAAGAAGGATATCGTAAAATGTCTGGATAGTGGTATCATTTACCCTATCTCTGATAGCCGGTGGGTTAGCCCCATTCACGTTGTCCCCAAGAAATCAGGTATAACGGTCATCACCAACGAGGCGAACGAGTTAATCCCTACTCGCACCCAAACTGGGTGGCGAGTATGCATCGATTACAGAAAACTCAACGCCGCAACGCGGAAAGACCACTTTCCGCTACCTTTCATTGACCAGATGCTTGAACGATTGGCCGGACATGAGTATTACTGCTTTCTTGATGGATGCTCCGGCTGCAATCAGATTCCCATCGCCGAAAAAGACCAGGACAAGACCACACTCACTTGTCCTTTCGGCACGTTTGCATATCGTCGCATGCCCTTTGGGTTATGCAATGCGCCCGCTACCTTCCAGCGGTGTATGATGGGAATATTCTCAGACATGGTGGAAAAATTCTTGGAGATCTTTATGGACGATTTCTCCATTTTCGGCGATTCCTTTGACGAGTGTCTGCTGCATCTCGACGTTGTCCTTACCCGATGTAAGGATAAGAACCTCACTTTGAACTGGGAGAAGTGCCACTTCATGGTGCGCGAAGGTATTGTCTTAGGACATATCATCTCGCAAAATGGCATAGAGGTTGACAAAGCAAAGATTGAGGTCATTTCCAATCTACCTCCTCCCAGATGCGTCCGAGACATCCGAGCCTTCCTTGGCCATGCCGGTTTCTATAGACGGTTCATCAAGGACTTTAGCAAGATTGCTAGGCCCTTGACTCTTCTGTTGGCCAAGGACATGCCATTCGACTTCAACTCGAGCTGTGTGACTGCGTTCGAGTCATTGAAAAGCTCACTCACTTCTGCTCCCGTTCTTTCTTCACCTGACTGGACGCACCCGTTTGAGATTATGTGCGATGCATCCGATTTTGCCATTGGTGCTGTCCTTGGACAACACATCAACAAGATTCCGCACGTAATCTATTATGCGAGCTGAACCCTGAACGACGCCCAACTCAATTATATAACAACTGAGAAGGAATTCTTGGCTGTTGTATTTGCTTTAGAAAAGTTCAGGCCCTACCTCATCGGCTCTCCAGTCATTGTCTACACAGACCATTCTGCTCTGCGCCATCTTTTTGCGAAGAAAGATGCAAAATCTCGGCTAATACGTTGGATCCTCTTGCTTCAAGAGTTTGACCTTGTCATTAAGGACAAACGAGGATGTGAAAACGTAGTTGCCGACCATCTCTCACGACTTCCTTCTTCGCCTTCGCTTCCAATTCCGATCAATGACGTTTTCCCGGATGAACAGCTCTTGACAGTATCTTGCGAACCCTGGTTCGCAGATATTGTTAACTATTTGGCCACAGGATTACTACCGACTGAATGGTCAAGTCAGGACAGACTTTGCTTCTTATCCCAAGTAAAACACTTTTACTGGGACGAACCCTATCTGTTCAAGTACTGTCCCGACCAGATTATTCGTCGGTGTGTCCCTGACGAGGAATTCAAGAGTGTGCTGTCATTTTGCCACGATCAAGCATGTGGCGGGCATTTTGGCCCCAGAAAGAAAGCTGAGAAGATCTTGCAATGTGGTTTCTACTGGCCACAACTCTTCAAAGACGCTCATGACTATTGCAAGACTTGCTCCCGGTGCCAACACTTGGGCCGGATATCCCGGAGGAACGAGATGCCGCTCCAACCAATCTTGGTTGTGGAGATTTTCGATGTTTGGGGGATAGATTTCATGGGGCTGTTTCCCAGCTCTTTCGGGAACTTGTACATCCTTCTCGCTGTTGATTACGTCTCTAAATGGGTCGAGACTGTGCCCAGCCGGACTAACGACAACAAGGTTGTCGTTAGGTTTCTTAAAGAAAACATTTTCTCCCGGTTTAGGCACCCCCGTGCGATCATTAGCGACAATGGAACTCATTTCTGCAACAAGACTTTCGAGGCCTTGATGCGGAAGTATTCCATTAATCATAAGCTATCTACGCCCTACCACCCCCAAACCTATGGGCAGGCCGAAGTTTCAAATCGGCAAATCAAGCAGATACTGGAGAAGACGGTTTCCAAGAACCGTAAGGATTGGTCGCTGAAACTCACTGATGCCCTTTGGGCATTTCGAACCGCTTATAAGACCGATCTTGGCATGTCTCCCTATCGACTTGTGTACGGAAAGGCTTGCCACCTACCTGTCGAAATAGAGCATCACGCATTTTGGGCGATAAAGGAGCTGAATCTGTCTCTTGAAGATGCGGGCAGCCATCGGAAGCTGCAGTTGAATGAATTGAGCGAGCTTAGGGATGAGGCTTACGATAACGCGGTTGTCGTTAAGAACCGAACGAAGGTGTTTCACGATAAACACCTTTTGCGCAAAACTTTCGTACCTGGTCAACAGGTATTGCTTTACGACACCCGGCTACACTTCCATCCAGGAAAGCTCAGATCTCGCTGGAAAGGGCCGTATTTTGTGCGGAATGTGTATCCGCATGGTGCTGTGGATTTGGAGAATCCAAAGGACGGTTCATTTTTCAAAGTAAATGGACACCGACTCAAACCGTACCTTAGCGCTGAACCAACAGAGGAGCTCCTGTTCTTACAGGAGCCGGTTTACCCTGCATAATCTTCCTCTGCCTACCTCCAAATTTCGGTTATCCATCCAAGAACAAGTGGACACTGTTCCAAATAAGTTTGGGGGTATGTATATACCATTTTGTACATTTTTGTGGATATTCTTTTCCATTTTTGCTTTTCTTTTCTTTTCTTTAAAAACAAAAAAACAAAAAAAATGTGTGTATAGCCAACCGACAATTTTGACCCTTCAAATGATCTCTTCATGCAATGACAGTGAGGACACTGTCCAGTTTAAGTTTGGGGGTACGCTCGGTACGCATTTCTTACCTTCGCATTCATATGTATATTTTGCATCTGCATATTAAAATCCATAAAATCCATAAAAATCTGAAAATTTTCTAAAAATATAAAAACTTTTCTGTCAAGTTAGCTAGTGGGAAAACTCTGATTCAACATTTCGACGGTTTTGTTTGATAAAATAAAAATAACTAAATCTTATTTTTAGATTTTGAAAACCTGAAAGATAACTCTCCTTTGAAGTTAACTATAGCTGATATACGTCTTTACATCACACTAAACGTGTCGTGAGTTTTGGAAATTAGATGACAAGTCTTTTATGTCTAAAAACTTTTAAATGGATAAATGATTTTCTGAGGATCAAATAGGTTTGTTCTGAAATAAGTAATATCAAGAATAGTTTATGAAGTGAAGTGAATATGAAGGAATGTTATTGATGCCTTAATTGGAACTAAGTCTGAAAAATAACCCATCTGAAACTTAATTGAAATGATTACACACCGAACCCACTAAACACGTCTTTTATCAAAAAAAAAATAATTGAACTGCCGGTTATGTCTCCGTTCGTATTGAATCATCATGATTTTCACGCCAAACTGTCTTTTGTTTTTGGACCTAGGTAACTTGAGTAATTAAGTCCGCTGGGGTGTTTCTACACCTAATGCCCTAAAGCCAACTGGTTTGGGTGCATTGGCCTAAAGCTCGCTAAGAAGCCTAGAAAGTCCAGATTAAAACAAAGTCAAGCAAGTGTTCTCTCCGAATTAAAATTCCTAACGGTTCTTTGTGTGAGAATAATCTTGATAAAAGACAGGCTTTTATAAAAAATTTAGCGGAGATATGAAGGTTTTATTCTATGATAAAGACTATTGCATGTTCACAGAGGTGTGTTGAAATGAAAACAAGAAGAAGGTGGAGTGAAAAATAAGACCTAGTTTCCTGTTAAGGAAGATAGAAATTCTGAAGTTGAAACCTTACTGGAAAACGAAACTTGAAAAATGCTTAACTCTTTATGAAACTTATGTGATCCTTTAAAAATTTTTATCCGGGCTTTATTGTGTGACATGATGACTTTAATTGATCCTTCTGGAACTTAACGACACTATTTGCACTGCACGTAAAGACATATAAAATCTTAAGTTAAATAAGAAGCAAGGTGTGAAAAATAAAGGTTCGATAGTCTAGACTTAGGATCACAGAATTGTTATTTTCTGAAACAAAACTTTAGGGGTTTGAATCATAGTAATTTTGCAGAAACTAGCTTGACCGGATTTTGTGGGTAGAATCCGCTGAAAACCCTCAGGAGACAACACTCCTCGTACTAGGGACACCTAGAGGTTTAACGGCTTGTTGCACATGCTCAGTGCAATCGCGTTCCCTGCGAAAGTGAGGTTAGGAATTTTTTGTGAATAAATTGGCTTTGCTCGGGACGAGCAAATGATAAGTTTGGGGGTATTTGTTCATATCAGTTTTTTGCATTTTTATACCGCCCAATTTTTATCATACTGCTTATCGGTAGGTACTCTTGAGCCGTGTTTGCTAGTCAATTGCAGGATACAGGTTCTCGGCTCTAAATGGTGAAATTCATGGAAAAACACGACAAAATCCGGGTTCCTGCCAACCACAGATAAAACACGGGTCTCCGCTCTTTATCCGTCTGTTGCCACACACCAGTTTAAGAGAAAAAATGGCAAATCAATGTCATTTTCATGCACAAGGCTCAATGGCAACACAAGATCCAAGAAATCTACACGGAGCTCAAGAAAATCATGGCAAAAAGATTCACATCCAATCACCTTTTGGTCTACTAAAATTCTGGAAGAAATTTGGAAAGATTATCAGAAAAATCATATACCAGACTGAAGGACATAAAGGACCAGGACACCACACAAAACCCGAGGGGCTAACTCCTCTATATGGCCACGGTTCCGCGGCCAATAGGGGGTATAGGCCGCGGAACCGCGGCCGTACGGTGTCGGCAGAAGATGGGATTTTGGGGGTATTTTGGTATTTTTATATTGAGGCAGAATTTTGCCCTAGATTTTTCAGTTCACTGCCTATAAATAGCCCAGAACCTTATGAAGCCAAGGGTGCTTAATCTTGTATTTTTTTAGGTTTTAGAATACTTGTTGTTCTTCTTCCTCTTCTCATCTCTTCTCCATTGAAAAACTTGTAGTGAGCTTTTTGTGAGTGAAGAATGATGAATAAAGAAGTTCATTGTGTTATTATACTTGTCTTGCTCTTGTTATGTTAATTACTTGTAATCTTTAATTGATAATTTAGTTGTTATTTCTTTCTTTTCTTTTTTCCTTTATCCTTAAACAACCATGATGCTTACGCTTGATCCTTGCCAAGGTGAGGTCGCAAATAGCTAGTTGTTATCTTCTAATCTCTTTCTTTCTATCTTCCTCTTTTGTTTTATTTTCTTTTCGTTATGATGTGTGAGTAGTTTCCATACTTGTTAGGGTAGGATAAGGGAAGTTTGAGAGAAGGAAATCTCTCTCACTCTTTCCTTGCCCAACATCTTAAATCGAACTCCCGTTAATTGAACCACAATCCGCTCCCTACGGCACCCTATCCTACATGATAGCGGTGATTCCGTAGTGAGACCGGTTGTGGTTGAATTAACCGGAGGTTATGGCTAAGAGCCAAGAACGGACGGACAAGCACCAAAAGGAAGAACTTAAGCGTTGGAAAGCCTAGCTTATACTCGCAAGTTCCTTCCTAGTCGTGCTAATCCCCGTTGTTGCCGATTACCGTAACACCGATATTAAGAGTGGCAATGAAAGAAGTGAGCGACTCCTAACTCAAACTAACATAATCCTAACCCTAATAAGCTCTCTTTACATATCATTTTAACACTTTGTTAATCACAAACAAATCTGGAAAATTGGACTTAACTCGTTAAAGCACATAGAAAAAGATTCCCATCTCCCTGCGGACGACCCGTACTCAACCGGCTAGCTACAAGCGAAACCGTTTTGATTGCGGTAATTAACTAAACTTGAACACGCAGAAACTGTACCAATCAGGCTCTAGCGGGCTTTTCCATTTGATCGCCAGACATGCTTGAAGATCCTTCAGTATTCTCTTAGTTCTAGCTGAAACACGGAGCTTCTTCTACAAATGAGCATGATGCCCCCGACGTATCCACCTTTTTAGGAGTGTGCTGCTGTGGCGGGTTTGCCTTCCAGTTTTCGGACAGTGCGAACTTGCCTTGTTGGTACTGGTCTTCGACCCAATTTTTGAAGACGTAGTAATCTTCGATTGGGTGACCCATTACACTGTGGGAGGGGCAGTAGTTGGGACTATTGACGTCACTAGGCTGCAGTGGGCATCTTGGATCTGGAAGAGTGATGAGCCTGTTGCGCACTGCCAGTTCAAACAGTCTCCTCGTTTTATCCCGGGAGAACAACTAAGGACGTCTCAACTTCTCTTCGAAGGATCGGCGTGGGTTGCTTTGGTGAGAAACCGGTTTCGGGTCGCTCGGCTGTTATTGAGCATTGGCAACGAAGGTCGTTTTCCCTTTACCCTCTTCATTCCGGAGATCCGTTTTAAAGAGGACGGCCTATGGCCCATCTGGTCCATTTGGGCCAGCTTGTCAATCAAGGCCTGGAAGGTGGTCGGCTTGAAGAACATCATAAATTGGGATATAGTTGCCTGAGGATCAAGGGTCCCCACAAACATGCCCACGGCAGGAGCTTCTTCGATGCGTTGTTCGTATTTTGACCATAGGTTCCGCCACCGAATTGCGTATTGAACCCAAGTCTTTCCTGGCTTCACCCTGGCATTGATTAATGCCGTGATTGGGGTGCGCTTGTGAACCGCTGTGTGAATAGCAATTCCATCTCCGTGAATGTCTTGACAGAATCATTTGGGAGCTCAGAGTACCATTCAAATGCCGTCTCTGACAAACTGCCAACAAACTGGCGAAGCAGCAGTTTGTCGTCGCCTCCGGTATTACCGCACAAAGCTCTGAATTGAGCAACGTGCTAGTGTGGATTGCCCGTCCCCTTATACACATGGAACATAGGAATCGTATATCCTTGCGGGTACTTGATTTGATCGTATCAGCCTGGATAAGGTCGCCCAGTTTTGATGACTTGGCCCGCCGCTTCACTCGCTTGACGAGCTCGTATTTGTTGAGCTATATAGTCATCAAAGGAAGGGTTTGACGTTCCCCACTGTCGTCTTCGATGATTATTGGAGGGCCTTTTGCTGGAGGTTATGGCTGGATCATCATCCTAACCATGTCTTGGAACAGAAGCGCCATTTGTTTTATATTAGTGGCCAGTTCTGCGGCCTCCTTATCCCTCATTTCCAGCACCCTTCGCAAGAACTCGGTGTCAGTCTCTTGTTCCTAGCGCTGCTCAGACGTTGATTCCCGGCTTTCTTTCTGCCCGATAAGTGCTGACATTTTGATCAGCATTTCTTGCAGCTTTTGTTGCTGCTCCTGAGCTTTTGTCAACGACCGAGTGAGTGGTCGATGGCCTACAGAAGCACGGCTTTCCTCTTTCCCGGAAGACATGTACACCGTGTGCACGATCATGCCCCCAGACTTGGGGCGTTTGGATCCATCACCCTTGGGATTTGCCGCCGCCGGTGGTGGATTCTCTGGCATTCTTTTTTTGTGAGAAGTCGAAGTCGAATGAGCTACTGTGACAGGCACCCGAGAAGTCCCTCGCTGCATGCTAGAGGGATGACTTCCTTCATGTCAAACCTTCATTTTCTCCGGTCGACGAGAATAGTTCTTGTTGATAACAGAATTCTAAACTTTTCGCCAAACTCTGTGGATTCGGGAGGACAGCCGCTGTGGGGGCTGTTCCGGCTTCGCCTGTACTATGTTTACAATATGTGGAGGAGACTTCTTCAGTACAGCGGTTGGAAAGCTCTTTCGCACCCTCCTGAGCGGATCAAAGTTGTTCCCAGTTGGAACAGAAGCGTCAATTTCTACCATTGGAGCTGGTGGAGTAAGTCCAAAGGGGGAGTTGCCCCCAGCTTTTCTCACTCGGCGCCAGTGGCGACGTCGAGCATGCCTTGCCGATGGGATTGCCTCAGTTATGGGAATGGCTTTGTCATGCCCCCCGCTCTGATGAAGGGCTACTGCTAGTGCCAGCCTATCGAATACTGACGTCCGTTAAGAGGGGACGGTCAATCTTTCGAAGGCCGAACTTTTGGTAAGGGGAGCAGTCTTGATGACTTCGCCGGAAGCAGGAGTTGGAACGTCCAGTCTTGCGAAGACCGATCCTTTAGTAGGAGAAGCCCTTTCGACGACTTTATCTGCCGGAACTAGAATGGCTATCCGCTTCGGGATAACCCTTTCAGGTATCACGGACCTCTTTGCAGGCCCACTGGGGCTTTGGCTCAGTCTGTCAAAGACCGAGGTGGCAGACTTGGACGACCCATTGAGAGGGGCCATGGTGGTTGCAAGTCGATCAAAGACCAACTTCTTGAGAGCTTCATGTAATGGCTCTGGGGAACTGAAACTTGCTGGCGGGATCTTGGTCCCAAAGAACAGTCTAGTGGTGGCCTGAGTCACCTGTTCCACTGGCATTGCAAAGATGGAGGCCGGTTGGACCCGTAAGTCATTCATCCGGCGGGGACGGAGTGGGAGTTGCTGTTGCAGGTGTAGTTGGAAGCCATCGATCTTCTTTTCTCTGCACAGGAGAAAGACACCAAATCTTAATACCTCGAATCCAGGGGCAACCATATTAAACCGCAATTTGTTCACGAACACGACACATGAATTGTGGAGTGGAAAGAGGAAAATGTCCCATCGGGCGTGCCAGAATCTGATTACCGCCGAAAACAGAGACGAAACCGGGATGGATCATCTTGCCTGAATTTGAGGGGCAGATGCTATTTGGGTTTATCCGTCCACCTCTCCGAAGATGCCAAGCTGATTTATGGCACCGTGTATCGAAGGTTTGGACGGATGCGGCCGTTGTAGCAGACTTCGTCAGATTCCCCCTCATTTTTGAGGGGTTTTTTGATTGTGGGGATGCTCTTCCCTGCAGGCGCAAGCCCCTGCAGTTAATTACGTTACCGCGTAGCGATAACCACTTTCTCCTTCTCCAAAATTTCACTTCGTGTCGTGTGTGTTTGTTTTATTTTTGGTTGCCCATGGATTGTATACGGAGACTAATTTATGTTGTCGCCCGAAGGGCGTGGATTAGTCCAAATCCGTATATTTTTAGATTTGGGTTTGGATTGACTTAAGGATCGTTAATCTCGTTTGAGATTAAGATCAACATAAATGTTTGTTGATGATACATTAGTCTAATTTTAGACTAAGATGCACTCAACAGGATTTTGGGATCATTCAGATCCAACAAGAGAGCATTTAGGCTCTATTGTGTTAATTTAAGGACGTTTTGGTCCGTAACTAGTTTGAGGACGTTGCGGTCCGTATTAAGATGTACTCATTGATTCGGGAGTGCGCCAAACAGTTGTTGGTTACCGGGACCCACCACCTCTTTGAAGACGTTGAAGAATTACAATGACATGTATCAGAGGTGTGGAGAGATGTACCCTTGAACCGATTTCCGGATTGAGGGGATGTGTGAGATGAATATCCTGTCGGAGGATCAATAGTCGTGTTTGAGACTAAGACCAACTTGGAAAATAATGAGCACATGGGCTCGGTTGATCTGAATTAGGGATCTGGTCAACTTAGGCTCAGCTTCCTAAGTCTTTGTCTTTTAAATAAAGTGCCAAGCACTTGCTTGGGCTTAGTCTCCTTTCTGTGCAAACAATGCCAAGCATTTATATGGGTTCTGGTGCTCATACTTTATTTTATTTCCCCCCCTTTTTTTTGTGGAGTGTTAAACACTCTTTATGGCGCCCACGTGCGGAGCATGTGAGGCGCTAGGTGGTAAGCGCTGGGCGCTAGCTGATGAGTACCAAGCGCTTGGGGCGCTTGACGCTAAGTGCCAAACATCGAGTGCTCAGCACTCTTTATTGAGCAACGTCCATGTGAAGCGCTTGGCGCTGAGCGCCAACCATTGAGTGCTAAGCACTCTTTATTGAGTAACGCCTACGTGAGGGACACGTGAGGCACTTGGACGCTATTTTTTCTTCGTATATTCTATTCTGAAGAGTTCAATTCTTTGTTCTTTTCTAGACCTTTGATCCCCAAGAACAAGTTCATCCCTATGAGAATTAAGTTCTCATTTGTGGGAGACTTGTCTAATGGATCTCAGATCCAGAGTAAGAACTAAGTTCTTTTATAAAGGTTAAACCCTTGAATATGCAGATGAGATACTCTGATCTCTATTATTTTAATTTACCTCGAAGAGAGGTGTTCTTCTTTCTTCCCTCTTAAAACTTTCTTCTTGCTTGCTCTCTCCATTTTTTTGAAGTTTATGAGGGGGGGGTTTCTTCTGTACAAGACTTGAAGTCTTGGGTCCTTTATATAGTAGAGGCAAGTTTGTTGATTTAGTTAAAGAAGTCTCTCATTGAGAGATCTTTAATTGATTTGGGAATTTTATCCATCGTTGGATCTTTGATCCAAGGGCTTCTGTTTTACAGAAAATATCTTTCTTGTTTTTAACAAGATTAGGGAAATATTTTCCCATACAGAATTTATTCTGCAGATAGGTGATTTTTAAATCACCACGGGATTTTTAATCCAATGGTGCTCTGTTTTACAGAGAGCAATCTTTCTTGTTTAGAAAGATTTGAGCAATATTTCCTCAGCAGAATTTAATTCTGCATTTTGATGATTTATCACCTCCGTTGGATCTTTGATCCAATGGCTCTGTCTAACAGAGAGCTTTTAGTTCATGCGCTGGCGCTCTCGTGCGAGGCACGTGAGACGCTGCCTAAAATTTTTTAACTCTTGGCACTGGCGCCCTCGTGCAAGGCACGTGAAGCGCTTTCTCAGAGTTTTTAACTCTTGGCGCTGGCGCCCTCGTACAAGGCACGTGAGGCGCTACTTTTCAAATTTTGAACAGAGCTTTGCTCTTTTATTTGGGGAAACAGTCTCCTCCTTCCTCGCGCCCGCGCCGCGACGACCGCGCCACCATGCCACGACTTCCCCGAGATCCCCTCCCCCAAATCCTCACCCGCTCCTCCCCGCGACTTCGTCCTTGTCTCCACATTCCCCCCCGGTCTTCCCCCTTCCTCGCGCTTCCCTGAGATCCCCGCAACTGCCCCGCGATCCCTTCGCCAGCCTCGCCTCCCTCTCTTCTCACAATTAAGAATTAAGATAAGATTATTATTATATCCAAGTATCCAATTAATAACAAATTAAATAGAAATTTTTTTAGGAACTCAGATTAAACCGACCCCTCTTTCTTCACTCCTCTCTGTCTCTTCACTCGTGAAGCCCTACCTCTCGAGCTCCTTACCCCCGTCGACGAGCTCGAGCCCACCAAGATCCCCCATCGACCTCACTCCACCTCACCGCCGTTGACCATCGACCACGACGCCACCAGCAGCCCCAACTCAATCCCAATCTCCACAACCGAGCTCCATCACCATCTTCCACCCTCCCTCGTCCTCGTCATCGCAGGTGCGGTGCTGAGGTTAGATGTCCGATCTTCTGGCAAATGGTAGCAAAAGCACTCCCTCTTGTCTCTATGTCGCCAACAAAAGCTTCAAAAAGCCTGCCCATGGTTCATAGCCTCCGCCGCACACCCAGCACCCTCATCGACGACCTCTCCCCATTATCGAGCATCGCCGACCACCAGATGCCTCCGCCATTAAGGCCACCCCCAGTACCCCGATGAGATCCATTTCAAGACATGCACCAAACACCCAACCACGTCGACGCTTTCTCCTCTGGCCAAGCCAAGCTCCCTAGTCACCATCGTGTCTTCGTCCGCCTCCTCCTTCTCCCTTGCTTCACTGGGCCCTCTTTCTCCGACCATGAGAACCCCCTGGCCCGACTCGTTCACCACCTGCACCATCAACCCCCACCGAGCATCTCATTGCAACTGCAGCACCACCGGATCTCCGTTGAAACTCACCACCAGCACAACCATTATCAACGGCGAGACCCACAACCTCAACCATCCTCTTTTCCTCAAAGACGTAGCCGATCCCCTCTTCTGCCCTGAGCTCTACACCTAGCCCTTGGTAAGCTTCATTGCCGCTGGAAGCAATTATCCATCGACTCCTTCGGCGCCATGGAGCCCTGGACCATCACCACCTCATCGTCGTAGTAACCATCGCCGTCACCGTAACCATCGCCATCGCCGAGGCCGAGGCCAAGCTCGAGCCATAGCCAGAACCCTAGCCGAGCTACTGTTGCTGTTTGTGCTGTCGTACGTGCCGTGTCCGTGCATGCGATCATTTTCATCGTTGATGTGACATTTTCATCTTGAGGCAAGCGAAATCCCTCACTTGTTTATCATGCTATTTTTAAACGTGAGCAGAAGCAATTTTATAATAACTATATATATATATATAACTATATTTAGATCGTAACTACCTTTGAAATTGTATAGCGAACCATAGTGTCGTTTTATTGATTGGAGCTTGATTAAGGCTGATTATTGTTTCGGTATTACACAGAGGCTATATGGATAATATTTAAATTCGATTGGTTAAAGAAAACTAGTGTTTTGATCGTTTACCGGATGCTACCCTAAGTGTTTGATGTGAACTATAAACGATAACTAAATCAAATATGGCGGAAATCATGATATTTAGACCTTGATATTATTAACAAACACTATGTAGAAATTTGGTGGCAAATCGATATCGTTTTCACACATAAAGTGACGCCCTAGCGTCTATACCGAAACTCGCATTTTACCGAACACTTGACATCGTTAAATTCATAATTAATTCCATAAAAATTCAATCGCAGCATGCCTGGGTTCATTGCGAAGGGTACTGCATAATCCTTAATACAACATATAGGTTTACTATTAGATGTATCCTCTGGACATCGAAAACAAGAACTTACCTGACCTTAGACTGCAGTCCAGAGCAGGAACTTACCCCTTGACATGCATTTATACACCTGAAAACTTAATGTTTAATTGTGATTGTGTGCGGAGACAATTATCTATGTGTATACAATTGTTTTATCTTTCCAATGTTACTGGTTTCACTAAATTCTAGTATCATTTGGTATTTAAATCATATTTTAAACGGATGACATGTACGGCAGATTTCTGTCATTTCAGCTTGCACCCTTCATCGGTAATCTGATCATAACTCCTAAGACAAGATGAATACTGTTGATCCATCTCCTGCAATATAAAGTTAACTCATAACCCAACAATTAGTTGAATAGCAGTATCGCCTAATTATGATCCCAACAGGGAGTAAAATGTGTTACGAAATGGACTTCCAGTTCAGAAATTGGATTTCCAGCAGTAAACACTTAAAATGAAATGACCATAACTTACAAACCTGAAACCCGATTAACTCGAAACCAATTTTTCCATACAAAAAATTTAATACATTGTTTACTCTTTTAAACCCGGTTGCTCATATGTATTCGGTAGTGCGTTCACTATATCCCCACCATATTGCATGACCGTTATACCCTTGTAAATATTGTTCATTTATATCGATACCCTAGTGACCGTGTTACATTACCAAGTGATAAATTTTAGTGATTGGATTATTGCAAGTACGTTAGTGTAAAAGCGTGATTGAATAATGAAAGTGACACGTACTTATACACAATCAGCGGAACCAGTTAATTATTGCATTGTCGACGCCTATGGAACATATATAACTGGTATGGGAGGGGTGTAGAAGCATTTATATTAGTGTCATAGGTAAGACATCGAGCACCGTCCATTTATCTTGGATACCAGTCGAGACATACTTGATGGAGACCCTGTCTCCAGTTCTCGTGTAGACTTGTTATGGAGCGACTAGTATTTAGATTCATGGTCGGTGTTTGATATAGGCCGCGGGGTGTGGGGTAGTTTGAGTGTGAGTTTGATCAACGGAATCTCAAGAGTCCCACTGCCGACATATGTAGTGATTTCGGGATTTGTACTAATAATGTTTCTGATTCTTACTGATAGTGATTCGGGCCCGTGTTCCCTTGCTTTTGGGGCTTACCCTTGGGTTGGGGATACTCCTGCGGTGGTTGACGCTCACACTTGGACTGACGAGAAGTTTATTGACTAGGACATTGAGACTTAGAGACTGATAGGTTTGGTGACATGGACATTGATTACTGCTTCGATACATATACTTTACTGCTCACCTGTACCTGTTATTTCATGCTCGCGTCATTGCCCTATACTCACTGCTTTATGTTTATTATCGTTTCATATTATATATGTATATATATTGCTATTATGTCGCTTTGACGACCTGAGTATGCATACTCGGAGTGAGAAGTGGACTTAGCTCGGATCAGGACTTTCCTTACCTCAAAGATATTGCGGACATCTAAATCAGCGACGTCAGCGCTATCCTTTCCGTTGACTCTATCTGGTTAGTTTTACATGTGTTTGTTAGAATTAGTGACTGCATTTGTCACGCCCCGCTTCCCAGTGTACGGGTAAGGAGACGCAACGAGGCCCGCTATATATTTACTCAGAAGTAAACACGCTAAGCGCAACTAAGCAATATAATTTAAATATACATAAGAAGATATGAAATGTAAATGAACATCAAATTTTGTTTATTGGACATTTCTTTACAATAGAACTGAAAATGAAAATACAAGAATGGAAAGCAATGCCTAAACAATGACATGAAATGAAAGAAAAGTAAGTACAAGTAAAGCCTAAAGGTCGTGCTGCTCAGTGGTCTGCTCCAAGTGCTCATGGCTGGTCTCGAACTCCTCAAAGTTGGGTCCTCCTGACAACATTCCAAAGAAGGAAGAGAAATATGAATATCATCAGCGAACAATCGCTCGGTAAGTCCCAAAGAAAAGTAGGAATAGAATAGACAGATAAGAGGATGTAGCTGATATAATGTTTGATTGTTATACTAACGCAGTTGTTTGTAACTTGGTACAGAATATGCCAGTGTATACGAGAGGAGTCCAACTTACACCTTGGACTATGGTGTAGGGTGTTTTTGTCACCCCATTCAGATTGGAATACGCCTCGCTTGTCAGTCGTATACAGATTCCCCATGCCTAAGGAAGACCGGGATTTATTAATTGTGGGGATCTGAATCTCCGGCAGCCGTGGACTAAGCTGCCGTTAATTACCCCTCACCTTTGGAGCGAAGGAACCTACGATTGACGGGTAAACTAGTCATGCGAACTTAGTGTGCAGTGTGTGTGTTGTGTTTTGAAAGGGGTTTTGGATATATCAGGGGCCTCACAGAGTTCATGGGGTCCCCGCTACCCGGATAGCAGGCAGGGGGTCAAGGGGGATAGCAGCCCCCTTACGGGGTGCAGGGCGGCGCCCTGTTAGAAAAAATTTCCTAACGGGGGACATGTTTCTGGTGTGGAGTGCACGAAAAATGAGGGGTGAGGAGTGTCTTAAAGACGCGTGCATAGTACGTGGGCATGGGGTGCCCACGGTTCACGTGCCTGGCGCCCGCGGGTCACGTGCCAGGCACATGGGCGTTGGGCGCCAGCGGGTCATGTGCGAAGCATGCGACCGCTGGTCGCTAGCGGGTCACGTGAACACTGAGCGCTGACGTGTGCAGCACGCGACCACTGAGCGTTGAGCGCCCGTGGGTCATGTGTGGCACACGCGGGTGCTTAGCGCCCGTGGATCATGTGCCCTGCACGCGACCATCGGACACCCGCATATCACGTGCTTGGCATGCGACCGCTGGAAACACCAGCGGGAAAAGGGGCTTAGCCCCTGTGTTAGGAGTTGAACTCCCAAGGGGGCTTTAGAGTTGAACTCCTAACAGGGATTATGTATAGATTTGGAGTTAAACTCCTAAAAAGGGGGTTGCTTCATGGAGTTAAACTCCAACAGATCATGAATGGAGTTAAACTCCTAGAAATCTTTCGATCTTCTTTTGAGCCTCGGATCCTCCTGGAATGAGATTTTTGGAGATGGGCATCCTTCTTCTTCCTCTATGTTGGCTGGATCTTAGGGGGAAAGGGGAGGTGAGACTTAAAACCTCCCATTTTAGGGATTTGATGGCAGATCCGAGCTCCCCTTCAAGGGTTTTATGGTGAAAAACTATTTATTTTTGAAAAAGGAAGGGTTAAACTCTTGATTTAATTCAAAAGAAAAGAAGAAGATTTAGAACCTTAAAGAAGGAGGAGGAGGTACAAACCCAAGTTTTTTTTAGAAAAAGAAAAAGTTATCATTGATTTTTTCATCATGTTGCCTTTATAGGCTAAACACTTTACATATATCCCCTATGGCTTTACCAAATGGCACTTATGCCACCTCATGCCTTATGTGCTTATCTCTTTTTGCATATAAGCCATAGGGTTTACAAAATTTTGGCCTTTTGCTTATTTTACATACATTTTTTTCTATGCATATATATAAAAAAAGAATTACATTAAACCAATTTATAGCTTCATTCCTTTTGTCATGGGGCCGGTCCTTCTGACCTAGACTTGGGCCCACTTGGCTTGGGGTTGACCCTGGGTTTTGACTTGGTCAACTGGGATGTAATTTTGACCCCAACAAAATGCCCCCCATCAATATATGCACACCACATATGTAGGTTGTGTACATGAAATTGATGGATCTTCTTTCGCGTGGAGGTCGACTCTGTTTTGACGACGTAGAGGTCAATGCTGCCTTTTAGCGACTTGGACGGTCGGTGCTGCCTTTTTTCTGACGTGGACGGTCGGTGCTGCCCTTTTAGCGACTTGGACGGTCGGTGCTACCATTTTAGCGACTTGGACGGTCGGTGCTGCCATTTTAGCGACGTGGACGGTCGGTTCTGCCCTTTTTGCGACCTGGACAGTTGGTGCTGCCATTTTTTTGACATGGATGGTCGGTTCTGTCCTTTTTGCCACGTGGATGGTCGGTTCTGCCATTTGTGCGACTTGGACGGTCGGTGCTGCCCTTTCTGCGACTTGGACGGTCGGTGCTGCCCTTTTAGCGACTTGGACGGTCGGTTCTGCCATTTTAGCGACGTGGACGGTCGGTGCTGCCCTTTTTGCGATTTAGACTGTCGGTGCTGCCATTTTTACGACTTAGACGGTCGGTGCTGCCCTTTTTGCGACTTGGATGGTCGGTGCTGCCATTTTAGCGACATGGTCGATTGGTGCTGTCCTTTTTGCGACTTGGACGGTCGATGTCTTGCTCCGCTTCTTACGGTGTCGGGGTTTGATTTGACTTGCTCCATTTTCTACGGTGTCAGGATTTGATTTGACTTGCTCCATTTTCTGCAGTGTCGGGGTTGAAGTTGACATGCTCCGCTTTCTACGGTGTCAGGGTTGATTTGTTTGATTTGATTTATTTTAGGAGTTCCTTACCCATCCAGCGGGACCATTGAGCTTGGAAGCGCTACCGGGTGGGACATTAATTTGATCTGTTTGATTTCTGCCTTATTTGTGTAGGGTTCCTAGGCACGCTAATGAGGTCTCACAAGGCATCAACCATGCCAATTTCAAATTTTACGGGTGCCGAGAAACCCTAGACTAGATCGTTAACTAGAATTTTAGGCAAAACAACGAGCTAGTTAACAACTTAACTAAAGTGTAACGGAAATACAACCTTTGTAGATCCGGTTCTCCACCTCCATAGCTCCGCAATGAAGTCTCCTCGCTGTCCAAATCGAATCCCGGGGTCTAGCGTCGGCTTCATCGGAGAAATGGGCGGGCTAGGTCATCGACTACGATGCCGAAGATGATCTACGTCGAGGCATCGCAAGATCAAGCTCCCACTTCACCAAGTCATGAAACTTGTGAAGAAAACACACTCTACTACTTGGCAAGAGGTAGAGGATGAAGAAATAGGAAGTGGGTTCACTTTAGAATTGGATTTCTCACTCTTTTTCATCACTTGCCATTAGAGTAGCAAGCTTTTCTTCATGGAAGAAGAAGATGAAGAAGATGATAATGATATGATAAGTTAATTAAAAATAGAAAAGAAATGAATACTTATCATATTACAACCATGGTTAGGTGTAGAGAATGAATCATAGTTAAGTGGAATGGTTAGAGTTAAAGATGAGACAAAATGGTCAATTAGTCAAACCTTCATGAATCTTCATGAAAGAACAAAGAAAGCCACCATTTTTCTCTTTTGCTTTTATTTTCCAAAACTAATAAATAAATAAATGAATGAATAAATAATCATAACCCTAACCATTCATATAACCATGGTTCAATCTTCACACAAACACAAGTAAACATGTATCATCAAACATGATACAATCAAGTGCACAAAACTATATCGAATATATATAATGTGCACATCCGAGTGAGAAAATCCATCTTAAGTGAACCGATACTAGTTAATGCAAAGTGATATATCAAATATATATAATTATACATTAAATCATTAAATCAACACTTGATTTAACGATCCGGTCATATCGCATATAACCGACTAGTATCCTATGTATCGGCTTATCGAATCAATCCTTGATTCGATAACTAGGTTATATCGCATATAACCATTCGATACATTCATCGCGAGAATGGAATACGGTATCACATACACGCATTATTCTCGGTCCCGCACATATCTCATATGCGCTCCTATTTCGTTTCGCTTGAGCCAGGAAACCTCTGTGTAGGACTCTAAAGACTCGTCAATACGCCGACAGCAGGTGATGATCATATCAAACACCCACAAGCCACAAGCGGTCTGCTAAACGTAACGGCCACCCGGGTATTGAGCGATCAGAAGATCGACGAGCAAGCCCGCTCATACTCCTGTGAATCCAACCAGTAACACTTACCGTACAGTCCGGTCTTGTCGTCTGATATGTCGCATATCTTGCCTAGAGGTGGTAAACGTCAGACCCCAATAGCTCGATAAGTCGTGTCGATATGAGGTCTATAACAATTCGAGAAACTACTGGTAACACTTACCAGTAAATCTCAGCAACCCTGGCCAGGGATTTCCGGTTATAGCCAATCGAACACAGCGCAACATCAACTCCCAATAACGGGAGAGACGAATCCCCTCCTATCGCTCATTGCCTCCATGTGATTCGGGACTGTACCCAAAAACCACCGTTTTGCACGCCCTCTTAGACGTGGTAAGATGGAAATCAAAGCACAGTGGGAACCACACAAGACTCTATGACGATCTCGGGTCAACAGACTACTCTGTATCAGTGTCACCAGAGAAATGCCATCTGACGTAAGGTATAATACCATCTGGGAGTTCTCGGCGAGTCCGTCCAGTGTACCCAGTCTCCACTGAGCACCCGTATATCCTCTCTGATGTCAAACACCAATGGATATGGGATCATCCATCACCCATCTGTATAGGTCGAGAAGGTATACGCTAGTCTACTCTGGTATATCGATGCCCCGTCTCGATATACCCACGACTAGGGACTTTGAAGGATGTACTTATGGACTACCATGTCCCCACTAGTATGATCCGCATCATAGTCCAGGTAGTCAAGTACACATCCTAAGGGTTTTACCAACATGTAACAGAGAGACAATCAGTGTACACGTTAAGGTAAAGTATAACCAGATAGCATACTATCATGTCGAGCAAGAAAGTCCTCCCTATATATGTCCAAGCATCCACTACAATATACATCCAATGTACAGTAATGGCCTCTAGGGCATACATATAACTAACAATCTCCCACTTGCACTAGGGCCATCTGATAGCAGTGGTTGTAGTATCTCATACTCAACCATCCCATAGAAGTCTCTCTCTGGGAAAAGGCCTTTGTGAGTGGATCCGCCGTGCTATCCTCTGAGTCTACTCTCCTAACCTGGGTCACCCTGGAGATCAACTATCTCCATGATCAGGTGATACTGCCTTAGAATATGTCTGGATCACTGATGGGACCGGGGTTCTTGGCATGAGCCACAACTCCATTGTCACACAATGGGAGGAACAAAGTTCATCTCATGAACCAATATACATCCAGACTACCTCTTTGGTAGCATCTTAAGTAGCGATGTATCGAGCCTTTATCGTATAGTATGCCACGGTATCTAGCTTGGAACTCTTCCAACATACCGTCCCTTTACTGAGGGTAAAGACAATGCCTGCGACTGACTCTCAGTCGTCCTTATCACCCTGGAACCCTTCCAGTGATTCTCCCCAGGATCGGTTGATACCATCTCACTACCACTAGTGAGAATCCTAACATCCAATTAGATCTATCTTATAGATCCAAAACCCAGGATTTAGGAGGTATCACTTTGATCCTATATAGAGAGTCATTGTGATAAGCGGAGATTGACCGAGCGTAGCATAGGAAACTCCTTCCCTATCAAGAGCATGTCATCCACGTACTCTACGAGGATCGTCACTATACTCCCTACTATCTTTTTGTTTATACAAGGTTCATCTACTATTTTGATGATGTCAAACTCTTTGACTAACACATCAAAACAGATGTTCCAACTCCGTGATACCTGCTTTATCCTATAAAGCATCTTGTACACGTTTCCGCTGCTCCCACTGTCTACGAAGCCCTCTGGCTGTGTACTTATAGACGTTCTCTTCTAAAACTTCATTTAGAAAAGCAGTCATGGCACCCAACCGCCAGATATCGTAGTCATGGTATGTAGCCGTGGCAAGTAGGATCTGGATGGACTTAAGCATAGCCACTTGAAAAGGTTTCATCATTGTCCACGCCTGGTCGATGACGAAAACCTTTAACAAGTCTAGCTTTGAAAGTCTCAACTTTTCCATTTACACCAAGTAATCTTCTCAAGATATACTTGCTCCTGATGGGGATTTAACCCTTCAGATATAGCACCCAAAGTTCATACTTTGTTGGTGTACATGGATTCCATCTCAGATCACCAAGCATCCAGCCACTTACAGAGTCTTACTCCTGATGGCCAGCTCGAAGCTAGTTGGGTCATCATCTCATGATGCAATCCTCGCTCCCACTGTCATAGAGAAACCGAAGTATCTCTCAGATGGGTGAGGAACCCTACTAGATCGGCGGAGAGGCTGAGGTTCGTTGGAATCTACTGAATCCTTTGGTTCTATCAAATCATCAGCTGCAGTTTGTATGGCTGGAACATTTCCAGTTCTACATAACAGACCTTGCCTCGAGCTTGTCCGGATTTTGCTTTTAGACATAGGCCGGACAACCCCAAATCTTAACTAGCTTAAGACATGGGCTCTTCCCTTTCCATATCACATATGAAGTGGTAGGCTACTGATTTGATTGGAATCTTTTTCAATAGGTATGCAGCTTCTCAAGCGCATGACTCCTTAAAAGGAAACAGGTAACTCAGTAGTACTCATCATAGAGCACACCATATCATATAGAGTGTATCTGCTCCGCCCCGATATACCATCATGCTATGGTATATACGAAGGAGTAATGCTGAGAGAGAATCTCATTCTCCTTTAGAATAGTCCAGGAATTCCATGCTCAAGTATTCTCCTCCCTGATCTTATCATAGGACATAATACTTATACCCGTATTGGTTCTCTACTTCTAACTTATATTCTGTGAATATCTCAAAAGGTTCGGACTTGTGTTTCAACAGGAACATATGTCTGAATCTTGAGAGATTATCAGAGAACGTAATGAAGTATAAAGAACCAGTCCTGGCATATGTAGACAGGAGACCTTACATACATCATCATGTATCAGTCCCAAGAGTAAACTAACTCTTTCTCTGTTTCCATTAAACGGAGCTATGGTCATCTTATCTTTGTGACATGACTGGTAAGTTTTCATAAGATGTAAATTCAAACTGATTTAAATATGCATCTACATGTAACTTCAGCTAGTCAGGTCGCATTGATCTGACCTAGTCTACAATATCTCAAGAAGGATTCGTTCATTTCTGAACTCTTCCTCTTGTGTGTGTTCCGTATACTAAAGAACTGTAGTTTGATTTAGAACATCAATACTTTTAGATAACGTGCCTGAACCGATCAACTTTTGATATAGGAAATGTTCAAAACATTATCCATCAATACAAAATTTTATCAATTCTTTACTAATAAAGATACTGATATGATTTTGTATATCAGGTTCAGTATCTAATAACATTCATTCAGAATCAATGTATTTGTAGTACATGGTGACAGTGACCAACAAACTTGGCTGCAACACTTGCCCCGTTTTCTGCCTCATGAAACTTATCACCCGTTCTCAGTTCTCTACCTTTCTGTAGCCCTATGTAACTGATTACATATCTGGGATCCTGATCCGGTATCATATACCCAGGACGCAAAGGATACTGAGAAACAGTTCTCTGTAATGAACACACCCGAAGGAGATGCATCAACATACACTTTCTTCGTTTGGGCGGCACGGGAATTCTGGTAATCCCCTATTTCCTTCTCTGTCTTATAACAATTATAAGTTGGAGCGGGACCAACGTTCCCCAGCTCAGTATAACAAGCGGGTTCGGTCAATATTCCGTATTATTATCTTGATTAAGGCGTGATATGGTCGCTACCAGGAGAGAGAGAGAAGAAAACACTCAGCGTGCGCTCTTGCAAGAATAGATTGGTTTTTATTTTATCTAATCAGGATGGCTCCCACTGCTTTTTATCGAATCTTCCTTCAAACCCTAAAAGGAAGACTAGCCGGGATTAATTACACACTACAAGTTCGCCAATCTTTCAGCCAGGCCAGTGTCGGTACTTTGAGGGAAGTCCCCCATGCTTTCGCACGAAACTAATTAATGTAAACCTCGTTTTCCCAGAGGCGTAACCTCGTTAAAACCTTTCTAGACACCTACTTGATCGGCTAATTGTAATGTGTAAAACTCTCCCAGGAGTAACTCTTACTTGCAGCGGGTATCGGGATCCAACTATCTCATAGAAGGTATGCAATCTCATTGCAAATTTCAACACTTGAAATTCCCGATAATATTTTGCCCCTAGCACCCTATGACCTTGACGGAGGTCAACAAACCATAGGCTACTAGTCAAGTTCAACCCGTCATTTCTTGATCGAATTAAACCCACCCGCACGACCCTTGACGGAGGTCAACAAGGCCGCACGACTACCCTAATCCAATCTGCATCATATGCATAAACAGATAAATACTAGTTAGCTACCGCACACTACGCCTTGACGGAGGTCAACAAACGTAGCACGAATACTAAATAGGATTTATCTGAAATGATGGAGGGCTACGACAGGTTTTTCTGAAAACCTATTGCGTAATGAACTTGATATCGTTGTAGAATCAAATGATTTTAAAATGGAGTGCTTTTGAGGCTTTTCTAGTTTTGCTAAAGGAGTCACTCCCGGTGAAGGGATCGTCGGTCCTTTCCTCGTCGAATGAGGTGCGTGATATATCATATATATCACTGTGCAAAGCAAAAACTCTTAAAAGCAATCAAAAGACAAACCGAGTGTGTAACATCAGCCAGTTATTGCTAAAGGAGTCACTCCCGGTGAAGGGATCTCGGTCCTTTCCTCATCGAATAAGGTGCAGGATATATCATATATACCGCTGTGCAAAGCAAGAACTGTAGCTACCTGTTTTATTTTTGAAATTCGATTCTACAACATCTTAGGTTTCTTTTATTTTCATTAATCACATTAATGAAGTCCCATCATTTAAGTTACCTAAACATCACAGATAAATACGACGTACACTTATGCCATCCGCATTCGCCTCGATGTCCCCTCGTGCACCGTTAGGTTAGGTAACTAACGGCAGAGCGGGGCAGGGCTAGCGCGGGTGTAAAACATAAGTAACGTCTATATAATATATCATATATACTATATACTGTATCCATCACAGAACATCACATGATCACATCACAGATATCGCAGCAGAAGAATCATATGAAATATTGGATATACTAGGACGTCCGTGTTTTCAATACGAGCCAGTATAAAACACGGATTCCACGGTCGTGATGAATAGCCAAACCCACACCCCTAGACCCCTACGAGAGCGGCAAGCAACCCTACCAATTCTGGAGTTAGGAGACCCGGACTCGACTCCTCGAGTTGGTCTCCCACTGGACCCCAGAACCCGGTTACTTGTGCTCCCCTCCTTGGGTCTATCCTAGTGCGGAAAAGTAAATAATATACAAACGGTGACATCTTCCGCAACCTGGAAGTGCCCCAATAAAAGAATATTACATACAAGTTTTTACATGAATGAAAATGAAAAACACTCATCTCACATAAAAACCTCCGGCTATTCAAACACGACGATCCAATATAACGTATCCAGCAACACATAACATCACATGTCATCAACGTAAGTAAATATGCGCATCCCAATTGTCGTTGACATATAGAAACGAAACCGGCGATATCACATATTACACTTACGGTCACAGAAAAGAAAGTGTAAAACTACAACAGTTGGAATCCGCAACCTCTTTAGACATCGCATGCCTAATCAAATGAATTCCTTAGACATCGCATGCCTAACAACTATAAACCCCGCATTTTAGTCTCATTATCGAAAACTCTTTTCAATATCAAGTCGGGCAATTCAACAAGATTCCCGACATCCTGATCGAATGCTCGTCGCAAACTTTAGTAGGCGGCCGCACCCCCGACGCCGTCGACAAAGTGCACCAAGGCAGAACACCGCTGCCGCGAGCACCCGAACGGATGCTTTCGGCGACGGGGTTCTCCTACAGTCACTTGGTCGGGGCTATGGAGTGAGGTTGTTTATTAAGTTTACCCGGCGAGTATCCGCGTACGCTACGTGATTGCGACGGACTTTTGATCACATCAAAATTCCGTGGCAACCGATCAAGTGAGACTAAACTGCTGTGTTTATAACATTCATTCAGTTATCACATAACTACTTGTGAATTCCAATTATTGTATCACATTCCAGATAATTAGAAAATGTTAAACTTTCCGATTGAACATTCAAACACCCAAGTTTTCCCGATACTGATCAACACATGAAACAAGTCTAAAAACATTCAGTTCGTGCCTCAGTACCAACGGTCCAGCCGTAGAAGGGTCAAGCCAACGCCTCACATGTGGCACGCCGTACTGCCCCAAACCCTAAGGTTCAAAGGGCAGTTCAAGACGGTCACATAATCGAGTTAAGGTTTGTTGTCTTCTAGAGGGTCCATCGAGTTACTTGCACTACTTAGAACGTCTTTAAACCACCGGAAAAATCCAACACTTGGAAATTTCCCGACAGGGGAAAAAGTGGGTATTTATATCCGGTCGAACTTTTTAACATATTCAAAAATTATCCGGAAAACACATAGACAAGATTAGACAATCCGATCGAATCTACGAACTCCCAATACAACCCAGAATATTCAACTCTTGAATAAATATTAAAAATTCCCATAAAACTCAGCATTTAAATAAAGAAGTTACTGTGCAAAAATGGTTGACTGAAGAGACTAAATGGGCGCGGAACCGCCGCAATAGGCGGCTAATGCCGCGGATCCGCCACGCTTTAGACAGATCATTAGGTAATTTTTGCACCTTAATTCTTAGAATTTCCTGCTGAATTTTTTAAGCATTTTTAATTTGGAAAAAACCACTTTTTCAGAAAAAGTCCAGAGAGGGTTAAAAGTTAAGGTTTCGGGGTTCGATCGGGTTTCTAATATCGTCTACGCATCGCCTAAGGCTCTAGCTAGGCTCTGATACCACTGTAGGGTTCCTAGGTACGCTAATGAGGTCTCACAAGGCATCAACCATGCCAATTTCAAATTTTACGGGTGCCGAGAAACCCTAGACTAGATCGTTAACTAGAATTTTAGGCGAAACAACGAGCTAGTTAACAACTTAACTAAAGTGTAACGGAAATACAACCTTTGTAGATCCGGTTCTCCACCTCCATAGCTCCGCAATGAAGTCTCCTCGCTGTCCAAATCGAATCCCGGGCTCTAGCGTCGGCTTCATCGGAAAAATGGGCGGGCTAGGTCATCGACTACGATGCCGAAGATGATCTACGTCGAGGCATCGCAAGATCAAGCTCCCACTTCACCAAGTCATGAAACTTGTGAAGAAAACACACTCTACTACTTGGCAAGAGGTAGAGGATGAAGAAATAGGAAGTGGGTTCACTTTAGAATTGGATTTCTCACTCTTTTTCATCACTTGCCATTAGAGTAGCAAGCTTTTCTTCATGGAAGAAGAAGATGAAGAAGATGATAATGATATGATAAGTTAATTAAAAATAGAAAAGAAATGAATACTTATCATATTACAACCATGGTTAGGTGTAGAGAATGAATCATAGTTAAGTGGAATGGTTAGGGTTAAACATGAGACAAAATGGTCAATTAGTCAAACCTTCATGAATCTTCATGAAAGAACAAAGAAAGCCACCATTTTTCTCTTTTGCTTTTATTTTCCAAAACTAATAAATAAATAAATGAATGAATAAATAATCATAACCCTAACCATTCATATAACCATGGTTCAATCTTCACACAAACACAAGTAAACATGTATCATCAAACATGATACAATCAAGTGCACAAAACTATATCGAATATATATAATGTGCACATCCGAGTGAGAAAATCCATCTTAAGTGAACCGATACTAGTTAATGCAAAGTGATATATCAAATATATATAATTATACATTAAATCATTAAATCAACACTTGATTTAACGATCCGGTCATATCGTATATAACCGACTAGTATCCTATGTATCGGCTTATCGAATCAATCCTTGATTCGATAACTAGGTTATATCGCATATAACCATTCGATACATTCATCGCGAGAATGGAATACGGTATCACATACACGCATTATTCTCGGTCCCGTACATATCTCATATGCGCTCCTATTTCGTTTCGCTTGAGCCAGGAAATCTCTGTGTAGGACTCTAAAGACTCGTCAATACGCCGGCAGCAGGTGATGATCATATCAAACACCCACAAGCCGCAAGCGGTCTGCTAAACGTAACGGCCACCCGGGTATTGAGCGATCAGAAGATCGACGAGCAAGCCCGCTCATACTCCTGTGAATCCAACCAGTAACACTTACCGTACAGTCCGGTCTCATCGTCTGATATGTCGCATATCTTGCCTAGGGGTGGTAAATGTCAGACCCCAATAGCTCGATAAGTCGTGTCGATATGAGGTCTATAACAATTCGAGAAACTACTGGTAACTCTTACCAGTAAATCTCAGCAACCCTGGCCAGGGATTTCCGGTTATAGCCAATCGAACACAGCGCAACATCAACTCCCAATACCGTGAGAGACGAATCCCCTCCTATCGCTCATTGCCTCCATGTGATTCGGGACTGTACCCAAAAACCACCGTTTTGCACGCCCTCTTGGACGTGGTAAGATGGAAATCAAAGCACAGTGGGAACCACACAAGACTCTATGACGATCTCGGGTCAACGGACTACTCTGTACCAGTGTCACTAGAGAACTGCCATCTGACGTAAGGTATAATACCATCTGGGAGTTCTCGGCGAGTCCGTCCAGTGTACCCAGTCTCCACTGAGCACCCGTATATCCTCTCTGATGTCAAACACCAATGGATATGGGATCATCCATCGCCCATCTGTATAGGTCGAGAAGGTATACGCTAGTCTACTCTGGTATATTGATGCCCCGTCTCGATATACCCACGACTAGGGACTTTGAAGGATGTACTTATGGACTACCATGTCCCCACTAGTATGATCCGCATCATAGTCCAGGTAGTCAAGTACACATCCTAAGGGTTTTACCAACATGTAACAGAGAGACAATCAGTGTATACGTTAAGGTAAAGTGTAACCAGATAGCATACTATCATGTCGAGCAAGAAAGTCCTCCCTATATATGTCCAAGCATCCACTACAATATACATCCAATGTACAGTAATGGCCTCTAGGGCATACATATAACTAACAATTTGGCGGGACTTTTGAATTTGAGAGGAACTTGGAATTCGGATTTTGTTTGGCATCAGTATTGCTGCACTGGAATAATACTAGGAGCAACTCATCATTTGCCCGGGAGGACTTGGGATTTGGTTTTTGGGTCGGCATCAGCATTGCTGCACTGGAATAATGCCAGGAACAACTCATCATTTGCCCTAGGAGGACTTGGGATTTGGTTTTTAGGTCGGCATCAGCACCGCTAACACTGAAGCAATGCCAAGAGCGACTCATTATTTACCATTAGGAAAACTTGGGTTTTAGGTTTTGGGTCGGCATCAGCACCGCTAACACTGAAGCAATGCCATGAGCGACTCATCATTTGCCGTTGGGAAAACTTGGGATTTAGGTTTTGGGTCAGCATCAGCACCGCTAACACTGAAGCAATGCCAGGAGCGACTTATCATCTGCCGTTGCCCGTTGGGGAGCGATGGTTTAGGAGACAGGTTTAGATCTCTATCACTTAAGGCTTTTCAATTTTATGAGTCGAAAGGGTCTCATAAAATCATTTTCTCCCTATTAGTCGGGAGAATCTCGCAGGTGTATTTCTCCCTAAGAATCGTGGGGATTCTTGAGTGTGTTGCTCCATTGTGACTCGTAAGGATCTCACGCGGGGATTTTCTCCTCCAAAGGTTGAGAGGACTTTGCGAGTGTATTTCATCTCTTTTTTACGAGTTTGCGTCCTTTCTGGTTTTCACAAACTCGTCGACAGTCCCGCTGTTTTTACTTACGGAGCCCTTTCAGGTTTTCATCCGTACCCGTTTTGCTTGTGGACATACCTTTTTTTTTACATTGGCGAATCTTCATTACTGGTGGGACTTTAAATGTAGTCTCACTGGTAGGACTTGGGAGAGATAGGGGTCGTTTATGCGCGTGGATTGTATTCGGTTTTACAGGATGTATGATCCAGACCGTAGGGCCGATGTGCTCAATTCGCCTGCGACTTGGAGCATTCACACGCAGTATTTCTTGAGATATCGGTCATTGATGGGTGGCATGGGCCTTTCTCCCTCAGCATTTATCAGCTGGTAGGATCCTCCATCAAACACTTTCTCGATGGCGTATGGTCCTTCCCAGTTTGGCTCGAGTTTTCCCTTGGCATGTCGATTGGGGATGATCGGACTTTTGAGGACCAACACCAATTCGCCTTTCTTGAAAGCGCGAATACGAGTCATCTTGTCATAGACTCGTGACATTAGGGCTCGGTACAGCTCCAGAATTTGCTGTACTGCAAGCCTCTTTTCTTCGAGGGCGTTGAGCTCTTCGAGCCGAAGGAGCATATTTTCCTTCTCCATCAACTCGTGCTGAACAACCATTCTTAAGCTTGGAACTTCGACTTTGAGGGGGAGGATCGCCTCCACTCTGAAGAGTAATGAGTATGGAGTGGATTGAGTTGGAGTACAGTGCGTGGTACGATATGCCTACAATGCCTCGTGAAGTTTGAGATTCTAGTCTCTCTTATTGGCTGAAGCATTTTTCCTCAGGAGCTTGCATAGAGTCTTATTGAAGGCTTCGGCCATGTTCCCCTCCGAAAGACGGCGACGACGTGAGGACGTCTTGCCTGAGATTTGGGGCAGATGCTAATTGGTTTTATCCGTCTACCTCTCCGAAGATGCCAAGTTCATTTATGGCACCGTGTATCGGAGGTTTAGATGGATGGGGCCGATGTAGCAGACTTCGTCAGATTCCCCCTCGCTTGAGGGGTTTTTGATTGTGGGGATGCTCTTCCCTGCAGGCGCAAGCCCCTGCAGTTAATTACGCTACCGCATCGCGGTAATAACTTTCTCCTTCTCCAGAATCTCACTTCGTGTTGTGTGTGTTTGTTTTGTCTGTGGATGCCCGTAGATTGTATACGGAGACTAAGTTATGCCGTCGCCCGTAGGACGTGGATTAGTCTAAATCCGTATTTACTTCGATATGGGTTTGGTGTTTTAGTTTAAGGATACGTTAGCCATATTTGAGGCTAAGATCAACTTAAACGGGATCGTTTAGATCCGACAAAAGAGCGTTTGGGGGCTCTATTGTTCCAGTTTAGGGACGTAATGGTCCACAGGTAGTTTAGGGACATTGCGGTCCATTGCCAGTTTAGGGACATGGTGGTCCATCGCCAGTTTAGGGACATAGGGGTCCATCGTTCCCGTTTTGGGGACGGATATTATTTTAAGGACGCATTAGTCCATGGGTTTGAGGACCCCACAGTCCGTATGGGTATCTTTAAGGATGCATTAGTCCATTAGTTTAAGGACGCATTAGTCCATGGGTTTAAGGACCCCACAGTCCGTATGGGTGTGTTTAAGGACGCATTAGTCCATTAGTTTAAGGACGCATAAGTCCATGGGTTTGAAGACCCCACAGTCCGTATTTTGGTTTAAGGACGCATAAGTCCATGAGTTTAAGGACCCCACAGTCTGTATGGATGTGTGGTTGTCGGGACCCGTCACCTCTCTGACGTCGTTGAAGGATTACAACGATAGGTGTCAGAGGAGTTCAGAGATGTACCCTTGAACCGGATGTAAATTGATTTAAGAGAGCAGTCTTGCTCAGTCAATTTAATTTGAGGACTTACGGCCATGATTGGGCTAAGTCCAGTTGAGAATATTCAACGTTTTTATCTTTGGCCTACTAGGCCTGTGCTAGGGCTTTGCCCCTATTTAATAATGCACTGCATTTTCTTTTGGCCTGCTAGGCCTTTTTGATTTGGGCTCTGTCCCTTTTAAATGATGCACAGCATCTTTTTTTGTTTGGGCTCTGCCTTTTTTTAAAATAATGCATTACATTTTATTAGGCCTGTTAGGCCTTTTTAAATTGGGTTTGGCCCTTCTGTAAATAATGCAGTGCATTAATCAAACCGACAATGGCCATGTAGCCTGTCAGGCGCTTTGCGCCAATTATTGAGCGCAAGCGCATATGGAGGTGACACGTGTCACGCTCTGGTGAGCGCAAGCGCAGTGCGCTGCGCTGTTGCACTGCCAACACGTGGCGCGCTCTGGTGAGTTGCGCCAATTTCAGAGAGCAATGCTCTATCTTAAAAGCGCATAGCGTAAGTGGTTATGGTACTGACGCGTGGCGCTCTCTGGTGGCTTGCGCCAACCCAGGAGCGCAACAGTGCAGATTTGCAAGTGCAAGGCACTGTTTTTAATATCTTGATCCAATTTTGGATTCAAGAAAAGAATCTTTAAGATTCCAGAACCAATGGTTCATAAAAAGACAATGCCTTTGATATTATTTATTATTTTTTTTTATTGAAGATCCTTGATCTTGTTCTTAGATCAATGATCTATTCAGAAGAAATTCTTCTTTTTTTATTCAAAGGTTTTACCTTCTTCTTGAGTTCTTCTCCAAATTCTTTTGAGTTCTCTCTCTGTTTCTGTCTCTGTTTTTCTCTCGGTGTTGTGTTTTGAAATTGGGGTCTAGGGGCCTTTATATAGTGCCCATTAATTTGTTAAATTTGTTAAAGAGATCATTCTCTGAGTGATTTGGGGATTTTTCCCCACCGTTGGATCTTTGATCCAAGGGCTTCTGTTTTACAGAAAACAATCTTCTTGTTTTAACAAGAACAGAAAGATCTTACTGGAATTTTAATTCTGTTTGGCGCAAACGCATCTGCGCTTGATACGTGTCGCGCAGCGCAGAGCGTAGCGCAACTGCACTGACACGTGTCGCGCAGCGCAGAGCGCAGCACATCTGAAGCGTTGCTTCTTTTAATTTTGTTTTTAAATATAGCCTTGCTCTGATTGGGCGTGCTGCCTTGGGCGCTGTGCTGATGTATCGGTTTTTGACACGTGTCGCGTTGCGCGCAGCGCAAGGAATTTGAAGCGTTGCTTCAATTTTTGAATTTTTGAAATTCAAACAGAGCTTTGCTCTGATTGGGGGAAACAAATGCCCCCCACCGTTGCGCTCACGTGGCGCATACGTGAGTGCAGCGGTGGCAAGATCTTGGCCGTTGGATCGACTGGTGAGTTGAAGGGGCGCAAGCGCCTATAAATAGGACCCTTGGTCTTCAGTAAATAGTTTACATTTTCAAGAACTTTGATTTTCAGAGCCTTGCTCTTGCTTTTAAGAACTTCAGAGCCTTGCTCTCGTTTCTTTTCAAGAACTTCAGAGTTCAAATTTTTAGAACATCTTAGGTAAAATTTAACTTAAATTAAATTAAATTAAATTAAGTGTAATTAACAGAGCCTTGCTCTCATAGATCTTTGATCTAAAGAAAACACCTTTGGTGTTTCATCAACAGAGCCTTGCTTTCAAGAATCCATAGATCTACAGAGATTTTGTTTCATGGGTTTTAACCCATGAACAGAGTTTTGCTCATGGATCAAATGTAGATCTTTTTTATCTAAAAATGAAGAACTCCTAAGAGTTTTCATGGATCTTTAAGATCCCACAATTTTTAATTCTTTCAAGAGTTAGATGTTTCTTTTGATGGATCTTTCCATCATTATTACAGAGCTAGGCTCTTTTTAGGAAATTTTATCCCTTGAGACCAGAGTTTGACAAATGTCACTCTGTGACAGAGCTTTGCTCTGAAAGAGGAGATTTTCTCCTTGTCTCTAGGGATTTCCCATTAATGAGAATATTCTCTTGGGGATCTCTTCATTAATTGACAGTCTCATCCAATGATGGGGCTGTCTTATTAACTGATGCACTGTCATCCAGATTTTGTGGGTCCCCCTTTGGTCCCCTACCCACTGCATTGCAATGTGGTATAAATTTTAAAGTTCCAAGCGTCAGAAATTATAACACTGACGGTTGACTTTGTCCTCTTTCTTTTTGCAGGCAACATGTCTTTCGATACCTCATTCCCATTCGTTCGTTCGGAGGGAGGATTACCCGGAGCACCCGTAGACCGGGAGGTCCTAGCTTTGATCAGGGACTACGATCCAGAATATAAGAATCTTCACCTTTGGGGGTCGTGGTACAATCAAATTATCACTGGTCGACAGAGCTTTTCATGCGCAGTACCATCAGAGCCTATCATGGCGATCCATTATGCCAACCCACCCCCGGTGAAGTATGCCATGGAGATGGTCGATTGGACTTCAAAGGGCCTTCTTCATCCTGCTACAGATGCAATTTCGGTTCAGCCTCCTATGGTTTTGGATATCTTGGGACGCCGTATTTGTCAAGGCGAGGCGCGGCCCTGGAGGCAATCATATAATATAGGTCTGATCCCCTGTCATCCGATCGGTTATCTGCCATGGGCTCGCTATATTTTGTCAGCGAAGAAGTCGCAGTTGATGAGGCTTCGGTTGTACACTGCTGTTTACGTTTCCCTCTTCCAATATCCCACGCTTCCCACCTGGTGGGTTAAGGCCTTTTTGGAGCAGTGGAACATCCCTACTCACACTTTCCTCGCACTGGACCGGGAAGTGTCGATTTCTTTGGAGGAGTTCACAGAGGTCTCCGGCTTACCGGTCATAGGGGAGCACTATGAGGAGCTGCTTCCTACAGACGAATATGTCTTCGGTGCTAAGCCGGCAATAATGGGCCTCACTCCGGAGAATGCTGTTCAACATCAGTTTCCAAGTTTGATCAAAGTGTTGAACATCTACGAGACCCTTTTTATCGAATGTGGGAGCCGCGGGGTCAGTTTCGAGGATTTCATCGCTCGATTCCTTCACCCAAACGTCCTCTCGGCAGAAACTGCTAAGTTCGCCACGCTTGATGACCCTTTCGGTTTAGGTTTAGACAACCTGCCAGCGAAGGAGGTAGATCAAAAGGGTTTTTTCCTTCCTAACTCCCCGTTTGTCTCTTTTGCGGAGGTTGCAGCCCCTGGGATGGACGAGGAAGCATTATTCTTAGGATTTCTTGGGCTATGGCTGAGTTGGTTTGCGCTCCCGATGCATTCTCGCCGTATGAGGCCCTCTGTCTTTTACCCAGCTCACCGGATAACCATTGGGGTAGAAGTGGCCGTCGGGATCGCCGGCTTGGCACATTTGTATCACGGCCTTAGTCAAGCGGCGGATGCTAATGAACCTGGAGTACTGCACGTGATCTTCCCTATGCATTATTTCATGTCATGACTTGAGCTACATACACTGGGCGTCTTCGGTATGCACAAAAGGCTTTCGTTTCATGACAGGTGCAGCTTCCCTCGAATCATGCGATTGATCGGCGCCTCAATTGTGACTCCGTCGCCACGAAATGCCAGAGGTTTGCTCCTTCGCCCCCATACAGTTGGAGACGGGATGTCTTTCACTGACAAAGTGCTGACCATTGGAAAGGCGTCTACTACCACAGTGCGGCCATTGCAAGACATTTTCAAAGATGGGGCCTCAGTTCTGACAGCCCGGGAGACCCTTCATCTATATTCCATCAGATCTGGTTTCCTGGTGTTTAGGCAAAATGATGCGGCGCTTTTCATGAGATACAACCCGCATGGTTTTGCCCAGCAACTGAGCTACAATCAAGGGGTGCCGTTGGAAGCTTTCTTGCTGGAACCTGCTGCTACTGAAGAAGGGATGCGGAGCGCGCTGCATCACTTCATGCGTCTGAATACGGGCTCTCATTTTTTCATCAGCGAGCCGGCTTGCGCCCCACGAATCCTTAATACATATACAGCGTGGTACCAGCATTCGACGGGCGCCGTTATAAAGGAAGAAAAGCAATTGTTGGTTGACCGTAAGGGTGTGCCTCCCGGCAGCGACCGCAAAGCTCCCCTGGTGCCAAGGACCCCCATAGTCCCTCCGCTGAAAGATGGTGGAGCCGAACCACCGTGTGTGCTGAGTCCTCCACGCGGATTGCTGCCTCCTGATACTGCGGATGCGCCACCAACGCCCCATGCTCAAGTGGAGACGGTAAATGTGGCTTCGCCGGAGTCTGGCGTGGGCGCGGATATCGGGACCCGCCGCCCTAAGGTGCCTGTAAAGCGCAAGTCGATCTCGGGTGCACCCAGGGGTGGCAGGCAGAAGAGGAAGAAGAAGTCGCTCCTCTCTCTCGATGCTATCCTCGGTTTAGAGACTCAAGCCCCTCTTACCGAAGGTATAAGCGAGTATGGCAGCAATGAAGGCTTCTCGGTAGATCCCACAGACACCGATCTGGCGGCCGCCATTGCGGCTTTTGAGCGATCAGCGAGGCTCGAAGCGATGTTGAATAAACTCGCTCAGTCAGGTAATCATTAGCTGCATTCTTCGTCATTTTATCGCATTTTTATCATTATATTTTGACTAATACTTTCCCCCATTTTTTAACAGGTGTCACTACCGAAGAAGCCATCGCCGCCTCTTTAAAAACCTTCCAGGAGGAGGAAAAGAAGCGCGCTTTAATGGGCGTTGGTACGTCTCGCCTTATTAAGTTTTTTGTCCTCTTTTCTAATGGCCAACCTAACCTTCTTCCTTTTTCTCTTTGCAGGGGCTGCGCCAGCTGATGTAGGGACTCTCCCCGGTCCAGCTACTGAAGTCCCGGTCTCTTCGGGGCTGCCGCGAGAGCCTCAACTCGACAAGTCAATGAGGGATGCGTTGAAGAATTTGGAGGCATCTCTGTTTACGGACGATGACGCCTCAATAAAGGAAGCTTTGAAGAGCTCCGTCTTGACGGCTCGGGAGGAGAGAAAATGGTTGAGGCGCGAGGAGAAGGCACGCAGAGCTGCTTTGGCCGTGGGAGCGGGCCCAAGCACCGTTCCTCGTGCTGATACTCCCTCGGAAGAGCCCCTGGTCGCCCTGTCTACAGCTCGCAAACAGGTGGCACGTGCAGTTCGGGAGGCCAACGATCAGTCCACCTCAGGTAATGTATTTTTCAAGATTTTGTTGTAAGAATTGTAAACCTGTCGGTTCTTATATATCTTGTCCTGCAGGGCCAAGTCCAACTGAGGGGGAGGCGGAAACCTTCGAACCTACGGGGACAGAGGAAGAGGCACCGGCTGAACCCGAGCCGACGGTGGGCGACGTCGCCGGGGTTGCTGGACCTGAGCTGGGGGCTGAAGAAACTGCGCCGGAGAAGGTCGTCGATGCCGAGCCCGATGTAGCGGCAAATGAGACGACTGCTATAACCGAGCTTGGGGCAGCGGCGGATGGAGCGCCTGAGACTGGCGACTCCATGGCGACGGCGGACGAGACAGCAGCGACCGCCGAGTCTGAAGGAGTAGCGGGTGAGACGAGCGTAACTCCCGGGGACAAGCCAGCTGCTCTTTCTCAAGAGTCTGGCAATGCTCCAATCATTGCTCTCCCCGTCTACGGTCTTCCGCCGTCTCCTGGTCGCGCGAGCACGATGATAGCCCCCGTTGAGTCGGGTGATGAGGCCGCGTGCGGTGGACTCATGTCGATGGAGGAGGGAGACGCCTCCGTTTCGGCTGGCGGCTCATCAGGTAAATTTCGGGTTATTGTCCTTTTTTCTTTATTTTATAATCCTTCCCGATAGGTTTATCTTTGATCTTTAACGCAGGTGCGGCCAGTGCTGACGCTTCATTGCTCGAGGGGGTGCCGTCAACTACCGCCTTGGCGGTGGCCACCTCTCAGCCTTCCCTTGTACCATCGCAGATGTTGGAAGTTATGGATTTGCAACCCATTAGTTTTATCTTTCAGCCGCATATTTTATATACTAATGTCGTACTATTGCGTCTTTTCAGGAGTGCTTTTTGATCATCTCTATCAGGTGTTGCACCCGCACTTCTCCTTCCCATCTGAACTCGCTTCTTCCTCCAGTGGCGCTGGTGAGTATCGTTTCCAATTGATGCCTTTCTTTTTTCAATAATGGAATTATTTCTGACTCTTCCTTGTCCTGATTGCAGTGCTACAAATCGAAGGAGGAGATGAAAGATCGGTCGCGCCACCGGCCCACCCGGCCTTGCCGCCTACCACAGCTGGTATAGTAAACTACCGCATCGATGACTTTTTCATATTTCTTGAACCGTCATCTAATCGTATTTTGTTTTTTCAGCTGTCGTTCCGATCCCGGCGCCCTTTGAGTCCCGCATTATAATGCCGGCAGGCCCCTTTCTGAGACGTCCGTCTTCAAAGGGTGCCGTAATGAGCTTGGGCATGCTGAGCGGATACGTTGAAGAGCTTGATGCAGACGCTCTCCCATCTACTGCAGATTTCACTACGGAGGTTAACCCGATGTTGGCGGTGGTTGTGAATTTTCACGATGGAGGCGTCGTCGAGCTTTGGGTTAATCACTGCAGGGAAATCGAGGTATGCCTGCATCAATCGGAGTTTATGCACCCTGCTCCCGAGTCCTTAGCCGCAAGCAATCAAAGAGCAGCATGGATCGAGCAAAGCGCTTCTTACTTCCGTCACCTGGAACAAGAAGCGGCTTTAAGGCTGAGGGAATGCTAAGAGACCTCAAGCGAGACGACTCGTCTGCGTGCTGAGGTTGAGGCGAATGCTGCCCAGGTGAAGGCTATCTTCGAGGGCCTTCTGGAACGTATCTCAAATGGGCTGAACCTGAAGCAAAAGCTCGATGCTGCCGAGCGTGATGCCCAAGGCCGCGAAGCAGCTCAGCAGGCAGTTGGGGAGCAGTTTGTATCCTTCTTGTAGCAGCGGGCTCAAGTGGAGGCGGAACTGGCGGTGGTGGTCGATCAGGAAAAGGCATGGAAGGAAGTGCATGAACAACTAATAGGGCTATTTAAGACGCTTCCTTCCCAGTAGCTGCCCTTGTATCAATGATGTATTTGTAAAAAAATTTCTTTTTCGAATAAGATGTATCCATTCTTTATTCTTTTGTACGATTCACCTTGTACTTGATTGAATTAATAAATAAAAATACCCATTTTTTCTTTGCAATGTCTTGTATCATTTCTTTGCTTTCTCCCTTCTCTTATTATCAGCATGCTGTCTTGATAAACATGGTTGACAGGTAATAGAGTAAGCATCTTGGTTTCTTCAAGAGATAGCGATGGCTTAGGCCGCAGGTTCAGATCTGCTGCCTAAAACTTTTCAACTCTATGAGCCGTGAGGGCCTCATAGAGACTTTTCTCCCTACGGATCGAGAGGATCTCGTAGGTGGATTTTCTCCTTAGGAATCGTGAGGATTCCTAAGTGCGTTTTCTCTTATAAATCGTAAGGATCTTATAAGAGAATTTTCCCTCTTACGAGTCGAGAGCACTCGTAAGCGGTTGTTTCCCTCCTTATCGAGATTCGACTTTGGAGAGTGAGACCCATGAATAGTATACAAGAGACCGTTTTAGGCCGACTTGCAGGGTCCCAGTGTTTAGGAAACAAGTTTTTTAATCCCTGCTGCCTAAGGCTTTATCTTGCAAGTTGAGACGAATCGGGAAGTCCTCATGAAGACACTAGTTTCCTCACGAGTCGAGACGAATCGAGCAACTCTCGTCAAGGACGCTGATTTCCCTGAGTTGAAGAATTTTGCCGAGGATGCTGGTTTCCTCGGGGTTGAAACAATTCAAAGTATTCCCACAAAGACACTGGTTTCTATGCGGGTCGACACGGATCAGGAAGCTCTCATCAAGGACGCTAGTTTCCCTGAGTTGAGAAGGTTGCCAAGGACACTGGTTTTCCTAGGGTTGAAACGAATCGATGTATTCCTACAAAGAAGCTAGTTTCTCTGCGGGTCAACACGAATCAAGATGTTCTCGTCAAGGACACTGGTTTCCCTGAGTCGAAGTATTTTGCCGAGGACACTGGTTTCCTCGGGGTTGAAACGAATCGGGGTATTCCTGCAAAGACGCTAGTTTCTCTACGGGCCGACGCAAATCGAGGTGGTCTCGTCAAGGACACTGGTTTCCCTGAATCGAGGATGCTACCAAGGACACTGATTTCCCTGGGGTTGAGACGAGTCGAGGTATTCCTGCAAAGACACTGGTTTCTCTGTGGGTCGACGCGAATCAAGACGTTCTCGTCAAGGAAACTGGTTTCCTTGAGTCGAAGTATTTTGCCGAGGACACTGGTTTCCTCGGGGTTGAAATGAATCGGGGTATTCCAACAAAGACGCTAGTTTCTCTGCGGGCCGACGTGAATCAGGAGGTTCTCATCAAGGACGCTAGTTTCCCTGAATCGAAGTATTCTGCCGAGGACACTGGTTTCCTCGAAGTTGAAATGAATCGGAGTATTCCTGTGGAGACACTGGTTTCTCTGCGGGCCGACGCGAATCAGGAAGCTCTCATCAAGGACGCTAGTTTCCCTGAATTGAGGTATTTGCCAAGGACACTGATTACCCTGGGGTTGAAACGAGTCGAGATGTTCCTGCAAAGACGCTAGTTTCTCTGCGGGTCGACGCGAATCAAGATGTTCTCTTCAAGGACACTGGTTTCCCTGAGTCGAAGTATTTTGCCGAGGACGCTGGTTTTCTCAAAGTTGAAATGAATCGGAGTGTTCCTGCGGAGACACTGGTTTCTCTGCGGGCCGACGCGAATTAGGAAGCTCTCATCAAGGACGCTAGTTTCCCTGAATTGAGGTATTTGCCAAGGACACCGATTTCCCTGGAAGTTGAACTGATCTGTGGTGGTCTTTCAGGTTTTATATAAGTTACCGTCAAAACCGTGAAGCTACGAATTTGATCTTTGCTTCGTTTACTGGCACTGCGTCTGCTGTATCGAGACGAATGTCATGGTTGTCTCTAGGTTGTTGGTGAACCGTCGAGATTTGGCTTCACTTTCTGGTGGAGCCTGTTGGGAAGGTATGGTGCCTTCTTTATTTATGCCCTTGGATTGTATACAGGGATCGACGTGATCTCACCTGTAGGGCAAAAGTTCCATCATATTTTTCTATTATTGTTTTATTTCCACGATGCTCTATCATTTCAGCTTTTATATCGCGAAGGTCGCGATCGCCCAATCATTTCGGCTATTTTTCGCGGTGCCCAATCATTTCGGCTGCTTATTTTATTTTTCCTCGCTGCTTTTTATTGCGAGTTGCCCAATCATTTCGGCTAATTTGTGTGCATACGTTTTTACTTGCTGCTTTTTATTGCAAGTTGCCCCATCATTTCGGCTATTTCGTATGCATGTGCGGCCTGCTGGCTTTTCGCTGTAAGCCTGGAATTAGACACCGATTTCGGCATCAGCACCGCTACAACTGGGATATTGCCAGGAGCGAATCATCATTTGCCTCTGTCGATGTCGAACAAAGGTGGCTTAGCGAGCAGGGTTAAGGTCCTGTTGACTAACGCTTTTGACTTCATGAGCCGTGAGGGTCCCACAACGATATTTCTCCCTACGAGTCATGAGGATCTTGTAGGTGTATTTTCTCCTTAGTAATCGTGAAGATTCCTAAGTGTATGTTCCTCTGTAAGTCGTAAGGATCCTACAAGAGGGTTTTCTCCTTATAAATCGAGAGGACTTACAAGGGTTGTTCACCATGCGAACATATCCCCAGTCACGGATGGGACTTGGTTAGGGAAATGTTTTTTCGCGCCCGTGGATTATATACAAGGGTTAGAATTGAACCACTTGTAGGGAAATATCGAAGGTTGTGGGGGTTTCTTAAGCACAGGTTTAGGTATCTGTAACTTAAGACTTTCAAATCTTATGAGCCGTGAGGGTCTCATAAGGGAGTTCTCCTTACGAGTCGTGAGGATCTCGTAAGTGTATTTTCTCCTTAGGAATCGTGAGGATCCCTAAGTGTGTTGCTCCCATGTGAGTCGTAAGGATCTCACGCGGGTGATTTCTCCTTACAAGGTCAAGAGGACCCTGTAAGTGTCCTTTAACGAGGTTGTGCCCTTTCGGGTTTTCACAAACACTCGCCGGTAGTCCTGTTGTTTTTACTCATGGAGCCTTTTCGGGTTTTCATCCGTGCCCATTTTGCTTATGAACATACCGTTTATTAATTTTTTTTATTCTTTTTATTCTCTTTTTTTTTTACGAGGTCGCGCCCTTTCGGGTTTTCACGAACACTCGCCGGTAGCCCTGCTGTTTTTACTCACGGAGCCCTTTCGGGTTTTCATCCGTGCCCATTTTGCTTATGGAAATACCGTTTATTTATTTTTTTATCTCTTTTTTCTTATATTGGCTTTGTGATGCTTCAATCCACCATAGTTTATCGACATCTCAGTCAACAGCTAGTTTTAGGACGTAATGGTCCGCCATTAGTTTAAGGACATTTCGGTCCGTCATTAGTTTAAGGACGTTTCGGTCCGGTGTTGAAGAAGGCCGGCTACTACTTATAGACTTTGGGCTTAGGAAGATAGCGAGCAGACATAGTCGTCGTCATCTATCATTGACATAGGCTGTGGCTCATGTTGGATATAGTGCCCTCTAAGTCAATTATTGGATCGCAGGTACGTGATTGCAATGATTGAGGGAGGACCTATACCGACATGACTGTCTTACTCGATATGATAGTATGCTATCTGGTTTGTCTTTATCATCGTATACATGCTTTAGTTCACTATTGCATGTTGATAGAGCCCATAGAATTTATGCTTGACTATCAGCAGTATGATGGTGATCATATACGTGGGAGCTGGGGTCTGTAATCACATCCTTAAAGAGTCCCTAATCGTAGGAGTTTCGAGACCGGGCATCGATACTCCAGAGTAGACTAGTGTATACAGTCGAGACCCCGACGAGTGGAGATGGCCAGTCTCACAAGCCATTGGTGTCAGTTGGTTCACCTAAGATGTATACAGGTGCTTATTGAGTACACCGGACTGGACTCGCCGGGAACATGCTAGTTGGTATTATATATATCGTCAGATAGCAGTTCCCTGGTGACATGTGTACAGGTTAGTTTGTCGACCTGAGATTGTCATTTGTCTCGTGTGAGTTCCCACTGTGCTTTGATTTCTACCCTACCACGCTCAAAGGAGACGTGCAAACAGGTATTTTTTGGGTACAGTCCCGAGCCACATGGAGGCAGTGAGCGGATCGTTGGGGATTCGTCTCTCCCGGTATTGGGGGTTGATGTCGCACAGTGCACGGGTGGCCATCACTAGAAATCCTCGGCCGAGGTAGTGGAGAATTACTGATTTGGATCAGTAGTTTCTCAGGTGGTGATGGGCTTCATACCGACACGAATTATCGCGTTATTAGGGGTCTGACTTTATCCACCCCCTAGACTCGATATGCGATACTCTTTAGACGAACGAACCGGACTATATGTATATTGTCACTGTTAGGCTCAGTAGGGTTTATGGATGAGTTCGCTCGTCAGCTTCCCTTCCAATAAATACATAGGCAACCGTTAGTACAGCTTGTACCTATGACGTGCTAGTGGTTATACCCAGTGCCAGTGTGTTGATGAGTCATTAGAGTCCCCCACAGACCGTTTCCCAAGTTCGGGCGAAACGTTGTAGAGGCCGTATGGTTTTATGGCAAGGTTCGGAAAATGCACGTCCGTTTTCGCACATGTCATATTTCGGGCAGATAATACTTGTAGGCTTTGGTTTAAGCCGAATCCGAGTATTATACTGTGTAGATATAATATCTTTGTCTCAGTTGCATTTGTATTCGGTCGTAATACAAATGCGGGTATGTTTATACTGATACGGGGTTATCCTGAAATTCGTTTCAGGATCACTTTTGGAAGTTGCCAAGTTTCCAGTTTTCTATCGCCCGTCTTTAATATTTGGTTAAAGACGGATTTATCTTTTCATGAGATGAGTGTGGAAGCTTCTAGATGATGACTAGGATGATGAGGTGGCTTGTGACTCATTTGTGCTTTAATGATTCATTTAATGCAATGGTGACTAGGTTAATGACTAGGTTGGTGTGTCATCCTTTTCATTTAATGTGTTGATAAGCTTCATGTTTATGGTCACCCTCCTCCTTGCTCCTACACTCACCCTCCCTCTTCCTATAAGTGGCCGGCCCCTCTCATGTGAGGAGAAATGGTTGTTGATTGAAAAAAGATATAAGTTTTGGTGCATAGAAATTAGATGTGATCCATTTCTCATTTCCATTCGATCCAAAAGGCAACTTCATTAACCGTTCGTCCATGGTTTTGGACGTAACGAGACAAAGTGTTCTACTCATTCTCTACATCAATCTTGGTCATCTCTTTTAGCAAACTTGATGATCGAGTTGCCTCGGTTCAGAGGCGGGAGCCCGTTTAAAGATCCGTCGACGTAGTGCCACCTGGACGAGAAGACTGGAGATTCAGGAGATCGGAGCAGCCGCAACAAAGCGTGGGATGATGGTTGAAGACCGGAGGACTCGGATCGTTCGGTATAACATTTCTACCCACTTTGTAGTTTGTTAGTTTAGCTTTAATGGCAGATCCGGATTATAGTACGCGATAGCGCCAGTTTGTAAAAAGTTTTTGTTCCGCATTTGACGTCTGTTAGACGGCCGGGCACTACCGTGGACTTACAGTAGTATCAGAGCCTCACCATTAAGCTTTACTAACTTGTGCTAACGCGTTTAAAATATCGATCGAACGGATTTTCGAAAACCGCAAATTCCAGGGTTAAAGTTTCTGTCGATTTTAAACAGTGTCTAAAAATTATTTTACATATCACAAAAAACTAAGCAGGCTTTTATAAGCATTCTGGAAAAATTTGGGCACGTGATCCCACAAGACCACCGCAGATCCGTGGTCAAACCTAGGGTTTGACCGCGGAACCGTGGCGCGTTTGTGGGAACAGTGCACCAACTTTTTCCAGAGAGCTTCATTTTGGAAATTGTGGTTTTTGGTATAGTTCTTTTGGGCCCAGTTTTTGTTGCAGTACAGCTGATGTATGTGGGGCCCACTTCGGGAAATTTTGTCGATCGAAATTTTAAACTTGTTAGTATGCAGTATTTACATTATATCTCCGACCGTGAATGTCATTTGATCGGTAAACCGCGTCTGATTGCTATAGTTCTTTTAGACGGGTTTGCGAACGTGACATTCGCGTTGATATTCTGTGTTGTGCTGTAATGTTGCAGATTTGTCGTGGTGGATAGCAGTGTGCAATGGTAGTGTAGTTTCGATTTATTTGTAATTTTGATATTGCGGGGCGAGCGTCCAACATGTGGACTTCCGTCACTGCCTGTTTGTATAATATTCTTTTAGGACACGACCGGGCTGAGGTCGATGTACCCGTTGTATATATTTCTTTTCTGTACTAGGTTTACCCCACGACGGGGTGCACGGATAGCCGGCTTCTGGAGGGCAACGGGTCCGTATCTCATAGCTTTGAGAGGCAAAGGGACCTCACTCTAGAATTGGCAGACTATTCGCTGCACTCGTAAGGGGTACAGTTTGACCCAAGGAGGGATGCTCAATTTACCGGATTCCGTAAAGTGTCGGGTGTTCCATTCACTATGCTGTGGGGACTACCTCGCTTCAAGTTTTGGCGGGTAACTTGCCGCACCCGTAAGGGTCTAGGTTTCATTGCACAGGCTATCCACACGACCAGGGGAACGTCAGGTTTCAGCAGCGGCTCTGTGAAACCCGGGGATCCCAGATTATCTCTATTGTTCTGTGATGCTTATTACTTTTCTGTAATGTTGCATATTATCACGCCTGGAGCGATTATTGTATATTGGTATATATACTATTAGATGTTGTATATGTTTTGCACCCACGCTAGTCCAGCCCCGCTCTGTCGTTAGTTAAGTAACCTAACGGGTGATGACGGGACCCAGTGACGAATGCGGATGTCATATACGTACATTTTATTTTTCGTTCTTTTCTGGTGTGATTAAATGATGGGACTGCATTGATTCTGATCAATGCAAAGGAAAACAAACCTATATTTGATGTTGTTGGAACAAATTTTACAAGGTGTTATTACAAAGATGTTTCCTTTTGTTTTGCATAGCGGTATTCAGTTGGAATATCCTGCACCTCATTCGACGAGGCAAGGGCCGAGATCCCTTCACCGGGAGTGACCCCTTGGGCAGAAGTTTACGTCAGGGTAATAACTTCACTATAGTCGATTACAAGTTGCTTTGCATCGCGGTATTCAGTTTAGAATATCCTGCACCTCATTCCACGAGGAAAGAGCCGAGATCCCTTTACCGGGAGTGACCTCTTTAGCAAAAGGTTTTCACTACTATATCTTTATAAAAAGCTATCAAGTTCCTTCAACGAGATCAAGTTCATTACGTTAAATGTTTTTCGCCAAAAACCAGCCGTAGCCCTCCGTCATTTCTTATAGATGGTCAGTAGTATTCAAGCTATGTTTGTTGACCTTCGTCAAGGCATAGTGCTTGGTAGCTGCTGGGGTATTCATTTGTTGATAGATAGATGCATTAGTTTGGGACAGTCGTATAGCCTTGTTGACCTTCGTCAAGGGCTTGTACGGGTGGGTTCAAATTAACCTGGACAATAACGGGTAGAACTTGACATGTGACTTATGATTTGTTGACCTTCGTCAAGGTCATAAGAGCATGAGGTAAAAATAACATCGGGAGTTTCAAACATACAACAAACTTGCCAGGCATGCACATACCTTCTGGAGTGTGATATCTTGAGTGGCTTCCATCAAGTTATCATGCGATGATAGTTGGATCCCGATTCTCACTGATGAGTTGGTTTACTCTTCGGGTGATCCCGAATAATTCTTCTTTCAGGTTTGGAGGAGAATTTGAATTTACAGTGGGAGGTTTCCTGATTAGATAAAGTGATAACCATTCTGACCTAGGTTAGAGTGCACGCAAAGTGTTTCTTTTCTCTCTCTCTCTTTGGCTGCGACCTTTGACCGACCCTAGACTATGACTCCGTGATCAAGTTGACCGAACCTTCTTAAAATATTGGCCTTTGGATTGTCATAGTTGCATAAGTCATTTGCCGCTCCTTCTACCCTTTGCATTTCTCAGAATACTCCGTATTACTATGGACATCCACTTCCATTGGATAGATCCATCGTATGGTTATATACGAACTCGAAGGGACTTCTTCGAGGATGGATCCAGGTTCAGGAGAAATAGAATTGGTTTATTCAGTTGTTTTTTATTATCACCTTCCCTCAGGTTGCGAGGGCTCCTTGGTATAGGAGAGTACACCTATTACGCTTATTGGATAGTCTTATTCCAAACCATAGGCAGGTGCCGAAAGGTAGGGAATGAAGAAAACCAATTAGCCTAAGTAAGGTGTGCAGAAGGTAATAACTAAAGACAAAATAAAAGGATTAGAAAGAGGGAAAACTAAATTGCGACTGTTATCATTCACGACCAAACCGCGTACTTCATCGCCACTCCTTTTTCACCTTTGCTTTTTTCCCCAGTTCGGGAGAAATAGAATCAGGTATTATTCAGTTGTCTTTTATCATCACCTTCTCTCAAGTTGCGAGTACTCCTTGGTTTAGGAGAGTACACCTATTATGCTTACTGGATAATCTTCTTCCAATCCATAGGCTGGTGCCGAACGGTAGGGAAGGAAGAAAACCACTTAGCCTAACGATGGTGTACAGAAAGTAATGAATAAAGACAAATAAATGGATTTGGAGAGATGGCAAAGAAATATACGGTTATAGTCATGAATTGATTTATGGAAGAGGCATTACTAGGAATACCAGGATACCCCTACGAAACATTTTCATGTTTCGGTTTTATTGTGCATTGTTAATTGTAAACTGATTTCCCAATTAGACCCTTGCTCCATGGTATGTATTTACCAGGTTTCATTCTCATATCTATATGGTTTTACAGATGATGAGTGGGAGTAAGTTATTGGGAATTAGGAGGTCATCCTCATTATATCGGAATTCGTTGTAATTGGTGATATTTGAGGAAATCGCCTGGGTACAGTTTTCAACCTACGATGCACAGGTTTTGAGTTATTCAACTCAGCGGACTTATACAGAGTATTGTATGTTGTCCAGTGTCCGTCAGGACAAAGGGGTAGGTCATTGTACTATGTTCTATTTACTTGTGACTTCTCTAATTTTTAGACAAGTGTTTCGTAGAAATACAATGTCTAAGTTTTGAGAAGTTGTGGGTATAAGAATAAAGTAGAGAACCAGGTATCCCAAGTATCGGGATTCTTCAAAGAGATCGAAGATGTAGATTCTTGTGATTGGTATTCAGTTGATAGTAATGGTTTTGAGAAACTTGTTTTTCTGTCGGGTTACTCATAATTGGATGCATTCCTAAGTTGAGTAATGCTGATTAGCCTCTCTCCATTAAGGTAATATGCACTGGAGACAGCTGCAAGATTTGAATCTGGTTTCAATTAAATTAGTGCATCTATTTCTATATTGTATATAGAATGGTTCATATCTTAACGATGTTAAGATACGGGGAGTTGTCCAGCTTATGCTTAAAACCTGACACTGGATAACTCAAGGCACGTTTCTGTAATGGCATTTTGTGGGTTGACCCTGGCTTTGACGAGGGTTGACATTTCTACCATCTGGAAGATCAATAGTGATATTGTTCTAGACTCGCCACAGTTTTATTAAAATATACTTTTTCAGAAAACAGTAGTGGGAGTATGGTAGAACTGGAAGTGATTCCAGAACCGCAAACGATTACGGAAAATTTAATAGGACCTATATATTCAATCAGGTTTGACATTCCAATAGACACTCCGCAGATATGGTGGGTAACCTCAGACACCCGAGAGGTACTCCGGTACTCTTAAGGACGGTGACAGGGAGGTTCTTGTATACCCAGACTTGACACTACGGTTGTTCCAGGCTATGAGACCCGGCAGAAGAATAAGTATAGCGTCGTTCTAAACTAGCTTTAGAAGTGTACGTATATATTATTCTGCCAGAGGGTTGTCGTAGTCAGTGGGAGCAGCGGAAGCATAGTGGACAAGTTGCTTATGTCTATTTATAGGCTTGAGCAGATATAACGGAGAGAAGATCATCTAATTTTGATGTAACAGTCATGGCTTTGACTTCATCAGAATAGGGGATGGATCTGTTGAGAAAGTAGTAGGGTGTGATGTCCTGGCATTTGGATAACATACACAGAGTAGGAAGTAAAATTCCTATACTACGATCGGTTATATTGTGGTCGTCACACAATTGTTTCTTCATACAGGATATGGATATAATATCAGACATTCTGGTTACTAGATCTATGGTTTTAGATCTAGATTTGGGTAGTTTCCCAAATGTGGGTACTTTGACAGTATTCTAATAGTTTTTAGAATAGATGACTCCTGGCATGGTGGTGTACCAGCAGATGATGGAGTCACCCTCTCTAAAGGTGTCTTATAGACTAAAGGGGAGAGGGATGCGCATGATTGGCAGATCACTTGCTTAGGCAGTTGAGTCAATCATGAGATGTCAAGTACCACACCAGATGTTGTTTATGCACTAGTTGCGATAAGTTTATATTAATCCAATCCTGAAGAAACATAAAGAAACAGTTTTAGAAAATAAGTGCATGCTCTACGGATTTGATGACGGCGGCCTCCTTCGGGAGACGGTTATCATTCCAGGCTTCAAAGGTGACATGGATGACAGAGTGATTGTCAGAGTTATAATTTTCCCTCTAACGAGGGACAGTATTATAGACAGGTGGTCTAAGAGGATACTGTGGGAGGCATGGTGCTGGATACTGATTAGGTTCAGTGATCACTACAGTCTAACAAGTTTGGATTTGTAGTTCATTTATGAACTAGGTCCCATCAGACTTCCAGACATATTCTAAGACAGGTATTACTCGATTCGGGAGATGGCTTTCTCCGCGAACTTGAGACTAAGAGAGACATAGAAAGAAACATTAGGGCGGATCCACTCACTGAGGCTATGAGTATGCGACATCGCAATAATAGCCTTAAGTGCAAGTGGGAGATTGTTGGATATAGTGCCCTCTAAGTCAATTATTGGATCACAGGTACGTGATTGCAATGATTGAGGGAGGACCTATACCGACATGACTGTCTTACTTGAGATGATAGTATGCTATCTGGTTTGTCTTTATCATCGTATACATGCTTTAGTTCACTATTGCATGTTGATAGAGCCCATAGGATTCTTTCTTGACTGCCAGCAGTATGATGGAGATCATATACGTGGGAGCTGGGGTCTGTAAGCACATCCTTAAAGAGTCCCTAGTCGTAGGAGTTTTGAGACCGGGCATTGATACTCCAGAGTAGACTAGTGTATACAGTCAAGACCCCGACGAGGGGCGATGGCCGGTCTCACAAGCCATTGGTGTCAGTTGGTTCACCTAAGATGTATACAGGTGCTCATTGAGTACACCGGACTGGACTCGCCGGAAACATGCTAGTTGGTATTATATATATCGTCAGATAGCAGTTCCCTGGTGACATGTGTACAGGTTAGTTTGTTGACCTGAGATCGTCATTTGTCTCGTGTGAGTTCCCACTGTGCTTTGATTTCTACCCTACCACGCTCAAAGGAGACGTGCAAACAGGTATCTTTTGGGTACAGTCCCGAGCCACATGGAGGCAGTGAGCGGATCGTTGGGGATTCGTCTCTCCCGGTATTGTGGGTTGATGTCGCACAGTGCACGGGTGGCCATCACTAGAAATCCTCGTCCGAGGTAGTGGAGAATTACTGATTTGGATCAGTAGTTTCTCAGGTGGTGATGGGCTTCATACTGACACGAATTATCGCGTTATTAGGGGTCTGACTTTATCCACCCCCTAGACTCGATATGCGATACTCTTTAGACGAACGGACCGGACTGTATGTATATTGTCACTGTTAGGCTCAGTAGGGTTTATGGATGAGTTCGCTCGTCAGCTTCCCTTCCAATCAATACATAGGCAACCGTTACGTACAACTTGTACCTCTGACGTGCTAGTGGTTATACCTAGTGTCAGTGTGTTGATGAGTCATTAGAGTCCCCTACAGACCGTTTCCCAAGTTCGGGCGAAACGTTGTAGAGGCCGTATGGTTTTATGGCAAGGTTCAGAAAATGCACGTGTGTTTTCGCACGTGTCATATTTCGGGCAGATAATACTGGTAGGCTTTGGTTTAAGCTGAATCCGAGTATTATACTGTGTAGATATAATATCTTTGTCTCAGTTGCATTTGTATTCGGTCGTAATACAATTGCTGGTACGTTTATACTGATACGGGGTTATCCTGAAATTCGTTTCAGGATCACTTTTGGAAGTTGCCAAGTTTCCAGTTTTCTATCGCCCGTCTTTAACATTTGGTTAAAGACGGATTTATCTTTTCTTGAGATAAGTGTGGAAGCTTCTAGATGGTGACTAGGATGATGAGGTGGCTTGTGACTCATTTGTGCTTTAATGATTCATTTAATGCAATGGTGACTAGGTTAATAACTAGGTTGGTGTGTCATCCTTTTCATTTAATGTGTTGATAAGCTTCATGTTTATGGTCACCCTCCTCCTTACTCCTACACTCACCCTCCCTCTTCCTATAAGTGGCCAGCCCCTCTCATGTGAGGAGATATGGTTGTTGATTGAAAAAAGATATAAGTTTTGGTGCATAGAAATTAGATGTGATCCATTTCTCATTTCCATTCGATCCAAAAGGCAACTTCATTAACCGTTCGTTCATGGTTTTGGACGTAACGAGACAAAGTATTCTACTCATTCTCTACATCAATCTTGGTCATCTCTTATAGCAAACTTGATGATCGAGTTGCCTCGGTTCAGAGGCGGGAGCCCGTTTAAAGATCCGTCGACGTGGTGCCACCTGGACGAGAAGACTGGAGATTCAGGAGATCAGAGCAGCCGCAACAAAGCGTGGGATGTTGGTTGAAGACCGAAGGACTCGGATCGTTCGGTATAACATTTTTACCCACTTTGTAGTTTGTTAGTTTAGCTTTAATGGCAGATCCGGGTTATAGTACGCGATAGCGCCAGTTTGTAAAAAGTTTTTGTTCCGCATTTGGCGTCTGTTAGACGGCCGGGGCTCTACCGTGGACTTACAGCTCATTAAGCGTAGTATTTCTTTAGGAGGCGGCCATTTATTGGCCTGAAAGGCCTTTCACCGTGCATATCCATGAGTAGATAGGCTCCACCCTGGTAGACCTTGTCTATTATGTACGGGCCTTCATAGTTCGGCTCGAATTTTCCCCGCTTGGCGCGATTGGGGATCATAGGCCTTTTGACCACTAGCACGAGTTTGCCTTGGCGGAATGTCCCCGGCCGGGTCAATCTTTCATATGAGCGCGTCATCTTTGCTTTATAAGCCACCAGATTTTGTTGCGCTATGAGCCATATTTCATCAAGGGCATCAAGCTCCTCAAGCCGAAGGTGAGCATTTTCTTCGTCCGTCAGCTCGTAGTGGACTGCCACTCGTAGAGAGGGTAACTCTATCTCGAGGGAGAGTACTGCTTCTGTACCGAATACCAACGCGTACGGCATTGTGTTCGTGGCTGTCTTGAACGTAGTTCGATACACCCAGAGAGCTTCTTGCAGTCTCTCATGCCAGTCCTTCTTATTTCGGGATACCGTCTTCTTCACGATCTTTGTCAAGGTCTTGTTGAAGGCCTCAGCTAAACCGTTAGCTCACGGATTATAAACTGAGGAATATCTCCAGTCTATGTTATGTTGTCGCGCGAAGCGACTGATCTTGTGGCTTCTGTAAGCTGGCCCGTTATCCGAGATGATCCGTCTCGGCGTTCCAAACCGATATATGACGTGCGTCTTGAAGAAATAGAGGATATTCTCCGTCTTCACTTCCCTCAACGGTACTGCTTCTGCCCATTTGGAGAAGTAATCAGTCGTCGCCAGGATGAAACGATGTCCTCTAGACAATGCTGGTTCGATGGGGCCGACTATGTCAGTTCCCCACATTTCGAACGGCCAGCTAGCCACCGTTGGATGTAGTGGATTTGAATGCTGGTGGATGAAGTCCCTATGGATTTGGCACGAGTGGCATTGCTTCGCATATTCGAGGCAGTCCTCAATCATCGTGGGCCAGTAGTAACCGATCCGTTTAATCTTCAACTTCATCTTTGGGTCTGCTTGGTGAGAACCACAGAGTCCGTCATGAACTTCCTGAACGACTCTTTTCGCTTTGTCAGGTCCTAGGCATCTCAACCACAGAGAATCAAACGACCTCTTGTACAGAGTATCATTGATGAAGGCGAAAGACAGAGCTTGTTTCATAAGCTGATGTCTTGAAGACGCATCTTCAGGCGTTCGACGGTATTTGAAGTAGTCTAAAAAGACTTCTCTCCAATCCTCAGCCTTTTCCCGGTCTTTTATTTGCAAGGTCGTCTGTTCAGTCGCTCCCTTTTCTTCGGATGATTCCGGAGATATTTCTTCTGGGGCAAGCACCCGGCGGCTTTGTACCACGATTCTGACGTCATCGAGGCTCTCGTCAGCCAGTTCTTTAGCGAGCTTGGCCAACGCGTCCGCTTTGCTGTTTTCCGCCCGCGGTATGTTTTCCAAAGTGTAGAAAGGGATTTGGGTCAACAGTTGTTGCACCTTTTCGCCGTACTTCACCAACTCTGGTTTGCACGTTTGGTAGTCGCCGTTTACTTGACTGACGACCAGTTGGGAGTCTCCGTATATGAGGAGGTTTTCAATTCCCATGTCAATGGCGATCTCGAGGCCTGCTATCAGAGCTTCATATTCGGCTTCATTGTTCGTCCTCGGCTCTGTTAAGGAGAAAGCCAAGCGCATTATCCTTCCTTGTGGAGCTACGAAGATGAGGCCTACCCCCGATTTGATTATGGGCGTACTTTGTTTGTGTTTCTTCATGGAAGATGCTCCATCGAAATAAAGCTCCCATCGAGTATCACCACCGTCGATCGCGTCAAACGCATGTTCATCTGGCAGTTCGCAATTCAGAGGAGAATCGGCAGGTATCGGATGCTCAGCGAGGAAGTCGGCGATGGCCTGGCCTTTCACTGCCTTGAGAGGTTGATACGTTATCGAGAACTCCATCAAGAGCAGGGCCCATTTAGCGAGTTGACCAGTCAGTATGGCCTTCGACATTAAATACTTAAGGGGGTCCACCTTCGATATGAGACGGACTTCATGCGCCAACACATAGTGCCTGAGCTTGGTTATCGCAAAGATCAACGCCAGGCAGTGTTTTTCAATGGGGGAATAGTTACTTTCTGCTCCCAGTAGAACTCGACTCAAATAATAGAGTGCCCTTTCTTTCCCTTGGTCGTTCTCTTGCGCCCATAAGGCGCCTAAGGAACTTTCGAGGGCGGTTGTATAAAGATTGAGAGGCTTTCCCTTGACCGGAGCAGCCAACACTGGCGGATTCTGGAGGTACTTCTTGATTTCATCCAGCGCGTCTTGGCATTTATGATCCCAGACGAATGGGGTTCCCTTCTTCATCAGGTGGCTGTAAGGACGGCACTTGTCTGAAAGGTTGGCTATAAATCGTCGTATATACGCGAGCTTCCCTTGGAGAGACCGCAGCTGTTTGAGAGTTCTTGGCGGGGGCATTTCCATGATCGCCTTAATCTTTGACAGATCTATCTCAATACCTCGGTGTCGGACGATGAATCCTAGGAATTTGCCCGAGGAAACTCCGAATGCATACTTGAGAGGGTTCATCTTCAAGTTGTATTATCGAAGGCGTTGAAATACGGTCTTCAGATGCTCGAGATGTTCCTCGTATGATTTGGTTTTAACCACGAGGTCGTCGATATAGCATTCGACGATTTCGTGTATAAGGTCATCAAAGATCTTCGTCATGGCCCTCTGATAGGTGGCACCGGCATTCTTTAAACCGAAGGGCATCACCTTGTAGCAGAATATACCCAAAGGGGTCCTGAAGGCGGTGTGCTTCTGGTTTTCGGGATGCATCTTTATCTGATTCTACCCTGATGAGCCGTCCATGAAGGAGAAAACCTCGTGAGTGGACGTATTGTCTATCATCAGTTTGGTGACTGGCACTGGGAAATCGTCCTTCGGGCAGGCTTTATTGAGATCCCGGAAGTCTATGCATATGTGCACTGTCCCATTTTTCTTCATCACAGGGACGATGTTGGCGATCCATTCAGGATATTGAACCTCTTGGATAAAGCCAGAGTTGATTAGCTTCTTGACCTCGGCATTGATACTCATCTCAAGCTCGAGCCGCATTCTTCTTGGCGCTTGTTTGACCAGCTTGACGTCCGGAGATATCGCCAATCTGTGCACAGCAATTTCTGGATCTAGTCCCGGCATTTCGGAATAGTTCCATGCGAAGCAATCTCTATGCTGTACAAGTACGTCTTTTAACGCAGCCACCCTTTCTTCAGATAGCAGCTCGCTGACGAATGTCGGTCGCGGGTCGTTCGCCATCCCCAACTCAATTTTCTTGAGGTTATCTGCAGTAGTATGTATTCCATCCTCCAGCTCTTTCGGTGCTGGTGGAAATTCTGAGATCACCTCGTCGTTGCTGTTTTCGAAGCACCAGGGAAGGTTATCCATATTATCGGGCTCTTCTTTTGATATTGTTATCATATGACAAGTACGAGCTCGCTTCGAAGACCGATGTGGGCCTGGCTCTGCTTTCGTGGCTTTGGGTTCGTGCTTCTGTGGCGGCGTTACCCTCCAACTGTCAGATAGAGAGAACTTGCTGAGCTGATACTGATCTTCCACCCAGTTCTTGAAGGTGAAGCAGTCTTCGAGAGGATGCCCTATTACTCGGTGATAAGAGCAATAGTTTGGGTGTGAGACTTCGCCTGCTTGTTCGGGGTGTTTAGACTTCGACAGTGTAAGCATCTGATGTTTTATAGCTCGGTCAAGTATCTTTTTCGTCTTTTCCCGAGGAAAAGAGTATGCTCGACTCATCTTCTTCACAAGGGACAGATCTGGACCGCTCTATTCCCGCTTGCGTGGCTTCTTAGTCCCGCTTTGTTGCTGTCGAGTGCCTCTTTTGCTTTTTGACTTGTTTCTGCCTCTGCGTCGAGCCTTTTTTATAACAGGTTGACAGGTAGCGGCACTTTCATCTTTCACGGCCTGTTAGAGGAGGCGTTGGGTTTTGGCTTTCTCGTAGATGTCCATTTCGCGGTTGTGGTCGTCTCGGACTTTTTGGCTAGCTTCCCTTATAAGCTTGTCCATTTGTTCTTCGAACGACGGACTGGGCACATTTGCATCAGGAACTTTTACTGGTTCAGGATTAGCGTCCTCCCATTGAGCATCTGCTTCTTCATTGAAGTCATGCACGACGTAGCAATCATGGAGTAGCTCTTGTTTCTTGGACCGAATGTAACCAAGCCCGATTGTTTCCATTCTCCCATTAGGCAACTTGTGCTGAGTTCCGGAATGTTCCAGACCCTGTCATAGAATTTGGCTTTTCGAGCGGTCTGTTTGAAGGATATCCCCTGACGCTTCAGCAACCTCTTCAAGCCTTCTGTATAATATCTGGGCAGACGGATGGGATAAAGCCTGTCAAGCGTAGGATCCATACCGTGCCAGATTTCTTTCTCCACTTTGGTTTCTTCATAGCGGTAGAATAGAATTGCCTTTTCGCCTCGCCTGGGAGGGACATAGAACGTCCGCAGCTCCTCTACACTGTAGGTATCGAGCGCATCCAGTTCTTTATGCTGTTTAAGTGGAACCATGGCGACTTGTAGACTTTGCTCTTCATTAGCGGACGTTTGTATTGAAGGTCGAGCAGAGAACACAGCATGGACCTCATCTTCTGAGTCACTACCAAAGATCAACGTAGGAGCGGATGGTCCCGGCTTATTGTATTGGGGTGGACCCGAATAAACTATCTCCTCTTCCTCCTCTGTATCACTCCCGAAGACAAGGATGGTGGCGTTAGCTTTGTTCTCCGGCTTGTGACACCTCTCCGTGTCTTCGAAATCCGGTAAGAAGTATTTGGCATCTTCATATTTGCGGACTTCGTTCACGGAGAACGGTTCAGTTCTCCCGTCATGGTATACTCGAGACCATCCTTAAAATATTTCATACACTGATGCTGTGTAGAAATGATGATATTATACTCGTGTAACCGTGGTCGGCCGAGCAAGGCATTGTAGCATGTCTTGGCATTTTTGACGTGAAATTTAATATCTGTGATGAGCAGCCCAAAGCGTAGCGTCAGTATCACAGATCCAAGAGTTCGTGATGATTGAGAATCGAACCCGGAGATGGTGATCTTATCCCGAGCAAGGTGCTGGACGCTCATGCAGATTTTCTTTAACACCCGCACGTTAACGGAGGATCCATTGTCGACCAGGATTTTGCCTATCTTTATATCATGGCAGTATCCTGAGACATAGAGGGGAGATTGTGTTCGCACGTCCTAAGGAGAAGGTCTTCATCGCCAAAAGTGACATCGGCCGTGTGCACTTCCTCCAATTCATCCTTCATCTTTTCCTCGGCAAGGAAAGCTTGGAATTGTTCCGGCTCCTGTAGTGCCTTGATTAATGAATCCCTTGCCTCTTTTGATAGTAAAAGGGCGTCAAGAATGCTGAGCTGCCAGAGTAGCTTTCTCAGATGCGCTAAGACGTTATAATCCACCTTATTTTTCTTTGGTGGGTCCTTGGTAGTTAGCTCTTCCATGACTTGGTCATCTTGGGCGATATCCTCAGAGACCTTTTCTTTCCCTTTATCTTTTTTGTTTGAGGGTCCGAGATTCTTTTCGGGTAGCGTCCGATTACGCAGCCAGATATTTCCGCAGACCTTCGGCTCTTCCTCTTTTTTCGAGGTGGACTCTTTAAAGAGGGGGCTAAGAGCCATTTCCTCGTCAGAGTCGCTCCCGAACGTGAGAACTTGCGATCCCCCGGCGTTAACTATGCGACACTCGCCGGTAGTTCTATTAAGCCCCTCGGTCGTACTTTTCTGCTCCCGACGAGTTTTGCGCTTTTCCTGCTTAAAATGTTGTCGGTGAGCAACATATCCCTGCCACCATTTATTGAAAGCTTTGCACTCTTCGGTGGGGTGCGAAATCTTCCGATGATACAAGCAGTAGGAGGGGTGCATTTCCGCTTCACCAGTAATGTTTCCTTCAGAGGATGGTAGCTTCATACCCATTGATATGGCCTTAGCAAACCTTTTCCTCGTCTTGAATTTGCTTTTATCTGCGGTGGATGTATTCTGCTCCAGCGGGAATGTCTCAACTCTTTCGTCAAGTCGCTGGTGCTTGGCCCTTTCAAATATGGCCGTCTCGCATTCCCGACCAGCTTTACTTTTCAACAGAGCTTCATTGAGGAATGCGCCAACTGTTTCATCCGATGGCCTAAGAATTTCCGGTTTAGGATCTGCCCCCAGCTTTTCAGTGCAAGGAGTTTTCTCATCGTCTGTAAACGAATGGGAAATCATATGACAGCTCGCCACGTATTCCTCGGATTCATCCGACGAACTCTCCCCCTCATCTTCCTCTTGAAAGACATGGTTGAGGAACTCTTGGAGTGTGATAGGAGTCCGTGCTTTCTGGTTATATTCCTCCAGCGTGTCAATATGTCTTTGTAAGTCCGTGCGCTTGTCGCCAGGCTTCACAGGCTTCTTGGATTTCTTCTTCTTCTTCTTCGAAGATTTTGATGGCTGGTTGTGAGTGCTTGGGCCACCACCATCGATCTTTGGAGTTGGACGAGGCTTCAACATCCCTTCAATGATCTGAGATTCCAACAGGTTTTTCCACCTAATCGCTGGGCATGTTTGAAGATCGTTCAACATCCTCTTTGTTTTGGCTGATAGCACAACCTCCCATGGAGCTTCTTCAACGAGGGAGCACATTGCCCCCGGTGTATTCACCCTTTTAGGGGTGTGAGGCTGCGGCGGATTCACCTTCCATCTGTCGGACAACGCGAACTTGCCCTGTTGGTACTTGTCCTCAATCCAATTTTTGAAGACGTAATAATCCTCGATCGATGACCCAGTACTCGGTGATAAGGACAGTAATTGGGATCATTGACGTCGTTTGGCTGCGACGGATGTCTTGGATCCGGCAAATTTATGAGTCGGTTGCGCAAGGCCAGCTCGAACAATCTTCTCGTTTTATCTCTGGGAAACGAGTAAGGACGTCCTAGCCGCTCCTCAAGGGGTACGCGCGGACGCATATTATTTTGACGGACAGCCGGTTTCAAGTTGCTCGGCTGTTGTTGAGCATTAGCGACAAAAATTGCTTTTCCCTTCCCTTTCTCATTTCGAGAGTCCGGCTTTGGAGGGGGAGGTCTATGGCCCATCTGATCCACCTGAGCTAGCTTGTCGATCAGGGCCTGGAAGGTAGTCGGCTTGAAGAACATCATGAATTGCGAGATGGTCGCTTGCGGATCGAGGGTTCCCATAAACATGCCTACCGCAGGAGCCTCTTCGATACGTTGTTCGCATTTTGACCATAAGTTCCGCCACCGTATCGCGTATTGGACCCACGTCTCGCCTGGCTTCACCCTGGCATTAATCAATGCCGTTATCGGGGTGCGTTCGCTGGCGCTTGCGAAACGCTGGGTGAACAGCAGTTCCATCTCCACAAATGTCTTGATAGAGTCGTTTGGGAGCTCGGAGTACCACTCAAATGCTGTATCTGACAAGCTGCCGACGAACTGGCGAAGCAACAATTTATCATCACCCGCCGGTGTTGCCGCAAAGCGCCCTGAACTGAGCAACATGCTGGTGGGGATTTCCCATCCCTTTATAGACATGGAATTTCGGTATTGTATAGCCCGGCGGGTACTTGATCTGATCGTACCAGCTTGGATACGGTCGTCCCGTCTTGACAACTTTGCCGGCTGCCTCAGGCGCCTGATGAACTCGTATCTGCTGAGCTATATATTCGTCCAATTCAGCTTTGGAGATTGTCTCCTCCTTGGCTGTTGACAGAGCCGGTGGAGGATTTGACGTTTCTCTCTTGTCGTCTTCAAGGACGATCGGAGGATCTTCAGCAGGAGGATCTTGTTGGATCATCATTCCCACCATGTCCTGGAACAGGAGGGCCATTCGCTTTATATTGGCTGCTTGTTCCGCAGCCTCTTTATCCTTCTTTTCCAGTACCCTACAAGGAATTCAGCGTCAGTTTCTTGCTCCTGGCGTTGGTCCGAGAACGCTTCGGGGCTTTCTTTCTGCCCAGTGAGTGCGGCCATCGCATTCATCATTTCCTGGAGCTTCTGCTGTTGCTCCTGAGCTTTAGTCACTGACCGTGTAAGCGGTCTATGACCTGTAGATGTACGGCTGTCCTCTTTACCAGACGCCATGTAGACGGTATGGACTACAATGCCCCTGGACTAAGGGCGTTTGGGCTCGCCGCCTTTGGCATTTGCCGCAGGCGTAGGGACCTTCTCCGGCCTTCTTCTCTTATGGGCCATTGAAGTTGAGGGGGCCGTTGCAGTGGGCACCCTGGCGGTTGTCGTCCTTTGCTGTTTGATAGGACGGTTCTTTTCTTCCTGCACTTTCGCCCTTTTCTGCTGACGAGAGTGATTTTGGTCGATTACCGAGTCTTGAACCCTCTGCCAGACTTTATAAATTTTGGGGGACAGCCGTTGAGGGGGCTGCTCCAGCTTCGTTTCTGTAACCCTCTCCGCAGGTGGAGGAGATCTTTTTAGCGTAGCAGTCGGAGAGTTCTTACGTACCCTTCTTAATGGTTCAAAGCTGTTTCCAGTTGGAACAGCAGCATTAACTTCCACTACTGGAGCAGGCGGAGTTAGCCCTGAGGGGGAGTTACCCCCAGCCTTCCTTACTCGGCGCCAGTCGCGACGTCGAGCATGTCGAGCTATTGGGACTGGCTCGGCGATAGGGAAAGCTTCGTCTTGCCCCCTGTCCGAATGAGGCGTTGCTGGTGCCAGCCTCTTAAAGACTGATGTTATCTTTTTAGTGGCGATGTTCAATCTGTCAAAGACAGACCCTCGAGTAGGAGCAGGAGCCGGGATAGTCAGCCTTGAAAAGACCGACTCTTTAACAGGAGAAGCCGCCTTGACGACTTCAAGAGTAGAGGTGGCTGTCTTCCTCGGGACGGCCATTTCAGGGTCATGGGCTTCTTGGCGGGCCCATCAGAGTTCTGGTTCAGCCTGGTAAAGACAGAGGCTGCCGGCTTGATATTGGACGACCCGTTGAAAGGGGCCGTTGTAGCAGTGAGCCGATCGAAAACTGACTTCTTATGCGCTGTTCAGTTGAAAATATTGCACTTTGTTATAAGTATTTTCCTTATATTTCTTAAATAATAAAAGGTGTTTATTATAAATATTAAACATATTTGGATTTATCTGCAAAATACTATTTGCCATATGTTTATATATTATAATTAATATTATGAAGGAAAATATAGGCATTTTATATTTATATAATATTTTGGTAATTGAAAATATGCATATCATATCAAATATTCTAATCACAATTCTTAAAAGATATAATATCTTACAAATGGTTAGATTAATATTTCAAAATATATGCATAATATTTTAGTAATTAAAAGATACATAGCATATCAAATATTCTTAATCATGTTTCTTAAAAATTTATTACCATATAAAGTGCATAGCATATTAAATATTCTTAATCAAGTTTCGTAAAGATTTATTACCATATATAGTGATTAAGATACTCTATCTAATTTAATAAATAGTACTAACATTATTCATAGAGATATTGTGCAAGATTTAGCTCAGGTCAAGAGATCAAGATGTTCAAGATGTCAGGATCAAAAATCTGCCAAAATCATAAAATCAATACTAACAGGGACTCAGAATCCAGGCATGGAAAGTCACCATATTAGGAAGTCACCATATATGGTAACTAGTTTTTCTTCTTTGAGGGCTATATAAATAGGGACCGAGAGCCTCTTGGAAAAATCATCAAGCCGAAGAGATTACGAAGTCCAAGACGGCTAATGCATCCAGGCTGATCATCAACTGTTCATCTACCTCCTTCGGAAGAGTTCGAGAAGCAAACCAAGTTTTTGTAATCATTTTCTAAGGAATAAAGTGTATATTGTTCAAGTTGATTAATAAAGGTAGTTGTTTTATTTAATTCTTTTGCATTTTACATTATGTTTTCCCTCTCTGTCTTTTCATTTTCTTTTCCCAACATGCGCGAGAAATTCTCCGCTTGTTAGGGTTCATAGGATTAGGGTAGATTAATGGATGATGAAGATCCTTAAACTCTTTTTACGTCCTATAAAGTTTATAAACTTTACTAAAAGAATCATTAACATCCTAATCGGGCGCGCTACTAATTTATTGTTAGTCTCGACCGCGATTAGATATTAGATTAATGATTGTTTTGGTAAAGGCTAGATATGAACGGAGTTCCATGTCGAGATAGGGGTTAAGAGTGGGAACCCTTTTCCCTCCAGAAACCCTAATCTACATGCATCTCTATCGTTCTAGTTTTAAATCTATTAAAGGATAAAAAGAGTAATCTTTAATTAACCATCCATAACTACTAAATCCTAATGAACCCTACAAGCCCCCTTTTAATATTGAACTTACATCCATAATTAATCTAGATCTATATTTTGCATCCGTGTTTAACGTAAATCTAGAAACCATTCCTCAACATTCTTATCCCTCCTCTCTTTTTCAACACATCTAAAGTAAGAATAAAAGATTCAACGTTTCCTGCGGACGACCCGTACTCATCTCGGTCTAGCTACGCGCGACACCGTTATTGATTGCGGTTATTCTACAAAACACTTTTTCACACCAATCAAATGGCGCCGTTGTCGGGGATACGTGCGTAATTTTTTTTATTCTTACTATTTGTGTTGAATTCTTATACGATCTATATCATAATAAAATAAAACTGCAAATTGCATATTTAACGATTTATGCGTGAATTTTTTGCAAGGAGATCTGGAGTCATAGACTTGAGGAAACAGGAGATCTAGGGTTCCAAACTTCTCTGGTATCTTTCCCAACTCTTTCTCTCTCCTCTAAAATCCAATAAAATCTATTTTCTGTAGGATTCTTTGCAAAATAGCGCCACTCAAAAAAAAAATCTTTTTGCAAAAGTTTTGTGATTGGTTTTGTTTTGCATATTTTAATACGGACTTTAAGGGGCAAAGACCAAATCCAGATTAGGTGAGGATTTCATCACCCTTCCTAAGCCCCACAAATCACAAACCGAGCATCTGCATCAACCCTACATTAATTTAAAAAATATTTAGACCAGACTCTAAGGACTGTTGCGCTCAATAAGGATAGAGGAAGGGCGTGGGTAATCTATCGCTTATCCGCATTACTTTTGTGGTGTCTAGGCAAGTGTGTCAAAGGCTAGTGGTTATTAATTAGGCCCACTACTTATGTAGTGGAGTACCTTCCCACTTACCTGGCACTTACCTGGCTACAAGGGTAGTAAAGAGGCGGTAGAGGATTAATCCTGCGGCTTGTCCTTTGGAAGTCTATGAGCGGTCTAGAGACTGGACTTAGGTAACTTTAGTTCTAGGGTTGCTTGTGCATTTTAGAGTGATTTGTCTTGAGTCCCACTTTTTCAAAACAAACCAATTTTAAATCACACACATGCTGCCACTTGCACTAAACCAGCTTAGTGCATGCTCGGCTGGACACGGGATCCTAATGCCCGTCTTGTCCGCGTTCCTGCTATCGACGCCGAAGTCGGTACTTCTTCATCTTCTTTTCCCCCACCACACACCACGAACGAGATGGACGACACTCCATCAGAATATAACACCACGCTGCCACCGCCCGTAGGTCCGCAGAATCCACCGCGCGCCTCTCTCCAAGAGAGATGCTATCCTATCCGTGGTCCTCTTCCTACTTGTCTATCCATTCCACCAGCTAACTGGGATAATTTCGAAATTAAACCCCACTACATCAATCTGCTGCCCAAATTTCACGGGCTCGAGTCTGAAGACGCATACGTTTTTATTACCAAATTCGAAAATGTATGTGCTTTGATGGGTACTTCACAGCTTTCTGTGGATGCTATGCGTTTACGTATTCTCCCGTTCACTTTGTGCGATTTAGCCGAGAAGTTGCTTTATAACATACCTAGACATTCTATTTCAACATGGGACGAATTCGTTATAGCGTTCCTGAAGAAATTTTATCCCAATCATAAGACTGCCCGTGTTCGGAGCGAAATCTTCCAATTTACCCAACTTCCCAATGAACCATTTTGGAAATGCTTTGAACGGTTCAAGAATCTTCTTTTACAATGTCCTCATCACAGAATCCCTAGATGGGATCTGTGCCGAATTATCTATGAGGGTATTGATCTAACGACAAAACAGATACTTGAAACAATGTGTCAATGCAATTTCATGTCTAAAGATGACAGTGAAGCGTGGAAATATATGGAAGATCTCGCTGAAAACACTTTGCAGTAGGAAAGCATAAGACCACCTTCATCTAGGGGAGGTATTCATCAGCTCGATGTTTCCATCGCAGTAAAAGCCGAAATGGCAGCGATGCAGAAGAAACTCGACGCTATTGAAAACAAGTTCTCATCATTCTCCCTAAATCAGGTCACGCTCCCCAAGACCGTCTGTGGTTGCTGTTCTGATCCTTCACACTTAACGGAAGAATGTCCTATGAATGCATCGTTTCAAACTAATGCTGCTTTTCAGCAGCGACCTAAAAACGATCCTTATTCTTCCACGTACAATCAAGAATGGAGGAATCATCCTAACTTTGCTTGGAACCAAAACCAACCCCAAAATCAAAATCAGTTCCAAAGCAATTATCAAAGACCTCCTCCACAGCAACCACAACCACAGAATCAGCTCCCCTTTCAGTCCTAAAATTTTCAAAATCTGGCCAACACTTCTACACCACAAGTGGTCGGTACTGATAACTCTTCACTCGCACAAACTTTGGATTTGTTCATGAAACATTCCATGCAATTGTCGGCTGAAATGAAGTCTTCTATTGATACCATAAAGAAAGACTCCGCCTCCCATGGTGAGAGTATTAAATCAATAGAAAACCAACTTGCACAGTTAAACGCCGCAATGAGTGCGAGAGAGAAAGGTAAACTCCCATCTCAACCCCTACCGAATCCTGGCCATTCACAAAATCATAATGTGAATGCCATTACTACGTTGATGTAGGGTTGCTAGGCACGCTCACAAGGTTCTATGAGGCATCAACCATGCCCGATTAAAAAATTAGCCGTGCCGAACAACCCGAAGCCTGATCTTTAAACTAGTGTTTAGGCGAAAATGAACATGTTAAACTCTTTAACACTAAGTGAGAGGGATTACAACCTTTGTAGATCCGGTCCTTCACTTCTTAAGCTCCGTGTTGAGGTCCCTTCGCTGCGATCATCGTGTTCTGGACTCTCGAGAGGCTTCACGAAGAGAATGATGCAACCTTTGCTTCCGATCTTCGATACAAAGATGATCTACCTTGAAGTTTTGTTAACACAAGCTAACACTCATAATATGAAGTGAACACCCCCATCTAAATGGCAAGGATAGATGAGGATGATGAAGTAGGATTTTTGCTCTCATTTATAATCTTTTTCTCACTCACTTTCATCACAAAAGAAAGCTTTTTCATGAAGGAACTCAAGGAAGAAGAAGATGAATGAATATGATCACTTAATCCTTTTGTGATGAACAATGAATTATTGTAGTGGTTATAAATCTAACCAAGGGTTAAGCATGAGAGAGTTAACCCTTGTAGAGAGTTAACTAGAGTTAATGGTTTGGATTGGGTTAACATAATATCTCACAAAAAATATCAAGCAACCACAAAGTCAATGCTTCATGAAGCTTCATGGAAGCTTCATGCAAAAGCTAACCCTAATCCAAACCCTAACCAAGTTTAAACCCTAATCCATTGTTAAATTTGTAACCCCAACATGTTACAATATTATATATCACATATACAATATATTTTGTAACAATAGAAAATAATACAATTAACATATATCGCATATATATCAATGTATTATCCCGTGAGAAAATGAATCTTTTAGTGAGCTAATATTAGTTAATGCAATTTAATATATCATATATATTATTATACATTAAATTATCGAATCAACACTTGATCCGATAATCCGGCTATATCGCATATAACCGACTAATACGATGACCCGGCTATATCACATATACCTGGCCGATATCTCATATCGCGAGAATCCAATACGGTATCATATACCGCATTATCCTCGGTCCCGCACATATCACATATGTGCTCCTACTCCGTTTTTCCTAAGTCAAGAAACCTCTGTGTAGGACTCTAAAGAATCGTCAATACGCCAGCAGTAGGTGATGATCATATCAAACACCCACAAGCTGCAAGCGGTCAGCTAAACGTAACAGCCACCCAGGTATTGAGCACTCAGAAGATCAACAAGCAAGCCTGTACATTCTCCTGTGAATCCAAACAGTAACACTCCCGTACAGTCCGGTCTCGTCGTCTGATATGTCGCATATCTCGCCTAGGGGTGGTAAACGTCAGACCCCAGTAGCTCGATAAGTCGTGCCGATATGAGGTCTATAACAGTTCGAGAAACTACTGATAACACTTACCAGTAAATCTCAGCAACCCTGGCCAGGGATTTCCGGTTATAGCCAATCGAACACAGCACAACATCAACTCCCTATACCGGGAGAGACGAATCCCCTCCTATCGCTCATTGCCTCCATGTGATTCGGGACTGTACCCAAAAGCCACCTTTTTGCACGCCCTCTTGGACGTGGTATGATGGAAATCAAAGCACAGTGGGAATTACACAAGACTCTATGACGATCTCGGGTCAACAAACTACTCTGTACCAGTGTCACCGAAGAATTGCAATCTGATGTAAAGTATAATACCATTTGGGAGTTCTCGGCGAGTCCGTCCAGTGTACCCAGTCTCCACTGAGCACCCATACACCATCCTTGATGTCAAACACCGATGGATATGGGATTATCCATCGCCCATCATATGGGTCAAGATGCGTATACGCTAGTCTACTCTGGTGCATCGATGCCCTGTCTCGATACACCCTCGACTAGGAACAATTATAGGAAGTACTCGTCGACTACCGTGGCCCCACTAGTATGATCTCATCATAGTCCCAGTAGTCGAGTACATATCCTAAGGGCTTTATCAACATGTAACATAGAGACAATCAGAGTACATGTTAAGATAAAGTACAACCAGATAACATACTATCATGTCGAGCAAGAAAGTCCTCCCTATATATGTCCCAGCATCCACTACAATATACATCGTATGTACAGTAATGGCCTCTAGGGCATACATATAACTAACAATCTCCCACTTGCACTAGGGCCATCTGTTGTGGTATCGCATACCCAACAATTAGCTGCGGTTGAAGTATCTCATACTCAACCATCCCATAAATGTCTCTATTGGGAAAAAGGCCTTCGTGAGTGGATCCGCGCTGTTGTCATCTATGTCTACTCTCTTAAACTCGATCTCCCTGGAGATCAACCATCTCCATGATCAGGTGATACTGCCTAAGAATTATATCTGGATTTCTGATGGGACGGTAGTTCCTTGGCTAAAACCACAACTCCATTGTCACACAATGGTAGGAACGAAGTTCATCTTATGAACTTATATATATCCAGACTGCCTCTTTGGTAGCATCCTTGGTAACGATGTATCTTGCCTTTAATCGTCTAGTAAGTCACGGTATCTAGCTTGGAACTCTTCCAACATACCGTCCCTCCACTGAGGGTAAAGACAATGCCTGCGACTGACATTCAGCCGTCCTTATCACCCTGGAACCTTTCCAGTGATTCTTCCAAGGATCGATTGATACCATCTCACTACAACTAGTGAGTATCCTAACATCCAATTAGATCTATCTCATAGATCCAAAAACCCAGGATTTAGGAGGTATCATTTTGATCCTATATGGAGAATCCTTGTGATAAGCGGAGATTGACCGATCGTAGCATAGGAAACTCCTTCCCTATCAAGAGTATGTCATCCACGTACTCTATGAGGATCTCCACCATACTCTCTACTACCTTTTTGTATATACAAGGTTCATCTACCATTTTGATGAAGTCAAACTCTTTGACTACCACATCAAAACAGATGTTCCAACTCCGCGATGCCTGCTTTATCCTATAAAGCATTTTGCACACGTTTTCGCTGCTCCCACTGTCTACGAAGCCCTCTGGCTGTGTACTTATAGATACTCTCTTCCAAATCATCATTTAGAAAAGCTGTCATGACACCCAACCACCAGATATCGTAGTCATGTTATGTAGCCGTGGCAAGTAGGATCTGGATGGACTTAAGCATAGCTTTGAAAGTCTCAACTTTTCCATGTACACCAAGTAATCTTCTCAAGATATACTTTCTCCTGATGGGGATTTAACCCTTCAGATAAAGCAACCAAAGTCCATACTTTGTTGGTGTATAAGGATTCCATCTCAGATCGATAAGCATCCAGCCATTCTTACAGAGTCCCACTCCTGATGGCCTGCTCGAGACTAGTTGGGTCATCATCTCATGATGTAATCCTCGCTCCCACTGTCATAGAGAAACCGAAGTATCTCTCAGGTGGGTGAGGAACCCTACTAGATCGGCGGAGAGGCTGAGGTTCGTTGGAAACTATTGAATCCTTTGGTTCTACCAGATCATCAGCTGCAATTTGTATAGCTGGAACATTTCCAGTTCTACATAACAGACCTTGCCTCGAGCTTGTCCGGATTTTGCATTTAGACATAGGCTGGACAACCCCAAATCTTAACAAACTTAAGATATGGGCTTTTCCCTTTCCATATCACATATGAAGTGGTAGGCAACTGATTTGATTTAAACCCTATTCAATAGGTATGCAGCTTCTCAAGTGCATAACTCCCAAAAGGAAATAGGAAACTCAGTAGTACTCATCATAGAGCACACCATATCACATACGGTGTTATTGCTCCGCCCCGATATACCATCGTGCTATGGTGTATACGGAGGAGTAATGCTGAGAGAGAATCTCATTCTCCTTTAGAATAGTCCAGGAATTCCGTGCTCAAGTATTCTCCTCCTTGATCTCATCAAAGGACATAATACTTATACCCGTTATTGGTTCTCTACTTCTAACTTATATTCTGTGAATATCTCAAAAGCTTCGGACTTGTGTTTCAACAGGAACATATTCTGTGAATACCAGTTTAGGGACGTAGTGGTCCACAAGTAGTTTAGGGACATTGCGGTCCATCGCCAGTTTAGGGACATGGTGGTCCATCGCCAGTTTAGGGACATAGGGGTCCATCGTTCCCGTTTTGGGGACGGATATTAGTTTAAGGACGCATTAGTCCATGGGTTTAAGGACCCCACAGTCCGTATGGGTATGTTTAAGGACGCATTAGTCCATTAGTTTGAGGACGCATAAGTCCATGGGTTTAAGGACCCCACAGTCCGTATGGGTGTGTTTAAGGACGCATTAGTCCATTAGTTTAAGGACGCATAAGTCCATGGATTTGAGGACCCCACAGTCCGTATTTTGGTTTAAGGACGCATAAGTCCATCAGTTTAAAGACCCCACAGTCCGTATGGATGTGTGGTTGTCGGGACCCGTCACCTCTCTGACGTCGTTGAAGGATTACAACGATAGGTGTCAGAGGAGTTCAGAGAAGTACCCTTGAACCGGATGTAAATTGATTTAAGAGAGCAGTCTTGCTCAGTCAATTTAATTTGAGGACTTACGGCCATGATTGGGCTAAGTCCAGTTGAGAATATTCAACGTTTTTATCTTTAGCCTACTAGACCTGTGTTAGGGCTTTGCCCCTGTTTAATAATGCACTGCATTTTCTTTTGGCCTGCTAGACCTTTTTGATTTGGGCTCTGTCCCTTTTAAATGATGCACAGCATCTTTTTTTATTTGGGCTCTGCCCTTTTTTAAAATAATGCATTGCATTTTATTAGGCCTGTTAGGCCTTTTTTAATTGGGCTTGGCCCTTCTGTAAATAATGCAGTGCATTAATCAAACCGACAATGGCCATGTGGCCTGTCAGGCGCTTTGCGCCAATTATTGAGTGCAAGCGCATGTGGAGGTGACACGTGTCACGCTCTGGTGAGCGCAAGCGCAGTGCGCTGCGCTGTTGCGCTGCCGACACGTGGCGCGCTCTGGTGAGTTGCGCCAATTTTAGAGAGCAATGCTCCATCTTAAAAGCGCATAGCGCAAGTGGTTATGGTGCTGACACGTGGCGCTCTCTGGTGGCTTGCGCCAACCCAGGAGCGCAACAGTGCAGATTTGCAAGTGCAAGGCACTTTTTTTAATATCTTGATCCAATTTTGGATTCAAGAAAAGAATCTTTAAGATTCCAGAACCAATAGTTCATAAAAAGGCAATGCCTTTGATATTATTTATTATTTTTTTTATTGAAGATCATTGATCTTGTTCTTAGATCAATGATCTATTCAGAAGAAATTCTTCTTTTTTTTATTCAAAGGTTTTACCTTCTTTTTTTTTTTCCTCTTGAGTTCTTTTCCAAATTCTTTTGAGTTCTCTCTCTGTTTCTGTCTCTGTTTTTCTCTCTGTGTTGTGTTTTGAAATTGGGGTCTAGGGGCCTTTATATAGTACCCATTAATTTGTTAAATTTGTTAAAGAGATCATTCTCTGAGTGATATGGGGATTTTTCCCCACCGTTAGATCTTTGATCCAAGGGCTTCTGTTTTACAGAAGACAATTTTCTTGTTTTAACAAGAACAGAAAGATCTTATTGGAATTTTAATTCTGTTTAGCGCAAACGCATCTGCGCTTGACACGTGTCGCGCAGCGCAGAGCGCTTGCGCAACTGTGCTGACACATGTCGCGCAGCGCACTGCGCAGCACATCTGAAGTGTTTCTTCTTTTAATTTTGTTTTTAAATAGAGCCTTGCTCTGATTGGGCGCGCTGCCTTGAGCGCTGCGCTGACGTATCAGTTTTTGACACGTGGCGCGTTGCGCGCAGCGCAAGGAATTTGAAGCGTTGCTTCAATTTTTGAATTTTTGAAATTCAAACAGAGCTTTTCTCTGATTGGGGAAACAGGCCAGCCCATTGGCTCTTGGATTATAGATAGGGGAATATCTCCCATCTATCTTGTGCTGAGTAGTGAACCTTGAGACTTTGAAGCTCTTGAAAGAAGGCTCGTTGTCAGAAATGATTCTTCTTGGTGTACCGAAGCGGTATAAAATATTATGCCGGAAGAATGTCAGAATATCTTCTATCTTAACTTCTTTTAGCAGGACAGTTTCAGCCCATCTGGAGAAGTAGTTTGTTGCAGCCAATATGAACTGGTAGCCTTTGAATGATGGAGGATCAATTGGACCAATTATGTCGGTGCCCCAAACTTCGAAAGGCCATGATGCCACCGTAGGATGCAGCGGATTGGGATGCTTATGAATGAAGTCACCGTGAATTTTGCAGAGATGATACCTCTTCGCATGCTCTTCGCAATCCCTTATCATGGTAGGCCAGTAATACCCAAGCCGTTTAATTTGAAGCCGCATTTTGGGGCCAGATTGGCGAGCTCCACAGACGCCTGAGTGAACTTCTTTCATAACATTTTAGGCTTCGGCCGATGACAAGCACCTGAGCCAGAGTTGGTCATATGATCTGCGGTATAGCGTATTATTTACAAACATGTATCGGAGAGGTCTCTTCTTCAGCTGAATCCTCACAGATTTTTCTTCGGGCATCTTTTCGTATCGGAGGTACTCTATGAAGGGTTCTCTCCAATCGGTCTCGTCTTGAATGATCGAAGCTTCTTCGTCAGGATTGTTCTCTTGTTCTACACTTTCTTCTTCACGCAAAGCGACTGGAGGCAGAATTTTCCAGCTTCTGACTGTGATTAGAATTTCATCCATGTCAGGATTAGCTAGCTCTTTAGCTAGGCGAGCAAGTATGTCGGATTTTCCGTTCAACGCCCTAAGGACTCTCATTAGTTCAATGTGGATGAACTGTTTCATGAGCTCCACCACCCGGCTTCTGTACCAAGCCAACTCGGGTTTGTATATCTTATAGTCGCCACTTACTTGGTTGACGACAAGCTGGAAATCACCGTAAACCCGTAGCCGAAGGGTTCCTATTTCTATGGCGAGCTCCAGACCAGCTATCAGAGCTTTGTGCTCAGCCTCGTTGTTTGTGCAAGGCTCGGTGAGAGTGAAAGAACATCGTAGGGTTCCCCCTGATGGCATGACGAACACTAATCCTATCCCCTCTTTTATCTCCGGGATGCTTGATTTGCCGGAGCTCCTCATTGATGAGGCTCCATCGAAGTAGAGCTCCCAACATGGCTCATCATCCTCGAGGTGCAGCACTTGTTCGTCGGGTAACTCACAATTGAGCGGCAACCCATCTGGTATGGGATGAGCAGCAAGGAAGTCGGGGAGGGCTTGGCCTTTTACTGCTTTTTGAGGAGTATAGATTATGTCAAATTCAAGCAGCATGACAGCCCATCTCGCCATTCTACCGACTAGGCTTGCTTTGGTCATTAAGTGTTTGAGCGGGTCGACCTTAGAGATCAGCATAACCCGATGAGCAAGCAAATAGTGTCTCAGCTTCTTCACAGTGAATATCAGAGCCAAGCATTGTTTTTTGATCGGGGAATAGTTGTGTTCCGCCCCGACTAGAGTTCGACTGAGGTAGTAGAGGGCATTTTCTTTTCCCTCCTCGTTGTTCTGGGCAAGGAGCGCACCGAATGACTCATCTAGCGCGGTAGTATAGAGAATCAACGGTTTATTTAGAATATGGGCAACAAGCACTGGAGGGTGCAACAGGAACCGTTTGATACTTTTGAACGCTTCTTGACATTCGGCATCCCAGACAAACAGAGCTCCTTTCTTCATGAGCTTTGAGAAGGGCCTACATCTCCCCGATAAATTTGAGATAAACCTTCGTATATAAGCAAGCTTGCCTTGAAAAGATCTTAGCTGCGTCAGACTCTTTGGAGGGGGTATCTCCAAGATGGCCTTTATCTTGGATGGGTCAACTTCGATCCCCCGATGTCGGACTATAAAGCCCAGGAATTTTCTCGATGACACGCCAAAAGTGCACTTCATAGGATTCATCTTCAGATCGTATTCCCTCAATCTAGTGAAAACGGTCCTGAAATCTTGGATGTGATCGGCCTTGGTTTTAGTCTTGACGACCAAATTATCAACATAACATTCAACGACTTTATGGATTAGGTCATCAAAGATATTGGTCATTGCCCTTTGATATATAGCACCTGCATTCTTTAATCCGAATGGCAACACCTTGTAGCAGTATATCTCGATCGGGGTTCGAAATGCTGTGTGTTTCTCATTCTCGGGCGACATCTTGATTTGATTATATCCAGACGAGCCATCCATGAAAGTGAACAGCTCGTAATTTGAGTTATCATAGACCATCATTTTCATGACCGGAAGCGGGAAATCGTCTATAGGGCATGCCTTATTAATATCCCCGAAATCGACGCAAACTCGTATCTGCCCGCTCTTCCTTTTCACTGAGATGATGCACGCAATCCAGTCCGCATATTTCTCTTTTCTGATGAAGCTGGCATCGATGAGTTTCTCAGTTTTCTCGATGACCTTTTCTTCCAGTTCCCTTCTTATTCTTCGAGGAGCTTGTTTGACTGGCTTAGCATTAGGAGATATAGCTAGCTTATGCTTGGCCACTTCAGGGGAAAGGCCAGGCATTTCATTGTACGGCGAACTCATGCTGCAGGACAATTATCTGCTCTTTCATTTCCTCTGACAAGAGTGAGCTGATGTAGGTCAGCCTTGGATTCCCAGGCGTTCCCAAATCGATCTTGGTTAGCTCATCGAAGGTTGTTTGTCTGCCATCTTTGAACTCTTGAGGGGCTTCTTTTGGCTAGGCTAGCTCGTCTTCTTCATTTGACTTTTCGCCAGCTTCACCAATATGGATCATGTAGAATACTTCAGAATCAGGTTGAATGAAACCTATGCCCCGTCTATCTGGAATTCGTCCATCGATGAGTGCTCGAACCTGAGGCAGATGCCATAGCCCTTCATAAAACTTTGTTTCGGAGTCCGTTTGATATAGCTGACACCCGCACTTTTAAAGTATTCTCGCATCTCAGGCGCATAACATCTGGGATTGAGGACGACCCTTATGCCTCTCTCGTATGGAAGGCATGTCACAGACAAATCGTCCGGGTGCGCGACAGGATTTGACCCATAAAACAGGATGCCCTTCTGTCCACTTTTCCTTCCGGGAACGTAGAAAGTTTTAAGCTGGTCCACGGTGGAGACTGACAATGCATCTAGCTCCTTGCACATCTGCTCCGGCACCCTTGTGACAGCTAGGGACCCTTCTGTAGTCTTGAAGGTTTCTTTTAGCTTCGCTTTGTAGGGTTCCTAGGCACGCTTAAGAGGTCTCACAAGGCATCAACCATGCCAATTTCAAATTTTACAAGTGCCGAGAAACCCTAATACGGATCGTTAACTAGATTTTAGGCGAAAAAGAAACTAGTTAACAACTTAACTACAAGAACGGAAATACAACCTTTGTAGATCCGGTCCTCCACCTCCATAGCTCCGCAATGAAGTCTCCTCGCTGTCCAAATTGAATCCCGGGCTCTAGCGTCGGCTTCATTGGAGAAATGGGCGGGCTAGGTTATCGACAACGATGCCGAAGATGATCTACGTCGAGGCATCACAAGATCAAGCTCCCACTTCACCAAGTCATGAAACTTATGAAGAAAACACCCTATACTACTTGGCAAGAGGTAGAGGATGAAGAAATAGGAAGTGGGTTCACTTTAGAATTGGATTTCTCACTCATTTGCTCAAGTTGCCATTGATGAAGCAAGCTTTCTTCAAGTGAAGAAGAAGAAGAAGATGAATAATATGATAAGTTGTTTTTCTAAAAGAAAATAAAAACAATACTTATCATATCATGAACCATGGTCAAATGTAGAGAGCTAACTAGAGTTTATGTGAATGGTTAGGGTTAAAGAAGAAGACAAAATGGTCACTTGGTCAAAAGCTTCATGAAGCTTCAACAAGCTTCATGAAAGAAAAGAATGAAAGAAAACCATTTTGTTTTTTCTCTTTATGCTTTTATTTTCCAAAACTAATAAATAAATAAATGAATGAATAAGTAATCATAACCCTAACCATTTATATAACCATGGTTCAATCTTTACACTTAACCAATTTTGCATGTATCATCAAACATGATACAAACAAGTGCACACAAAAATATATCACATATACAATGTGCACACCAAGTGAGAAAATCCATTTAAAGTGAACCAATACTGGTTAATGCAAAGTAATATATCAAATATATAATTATACATTAAATCATTAAATCAACACTTGATTCAATGATCCGGTCATGTCGCACATAACCGACTAGTATCATTAGTAACATCTAATCGAATCAACACTTGATTCGATAACCCGGCTATATCGCATATAACCAATCAATGTCACAAATCGCGAGAATCGAATACAGTATCACATACTGGTATTATTCTCGGTCCCGCACATATCTCATATGCGCTCCTATTTCGTTTCGCTTGAGCCAGGAAACCTCTGTGTAGGACTCTAAAGACTCGTCAATACGCCGGCAGCGGATGATGATCATATCAAACATCCACAAGCCGCAAGCGGTCTGCTAAACGTAACGGCCACCCGGGTATTGAGCGATCAGAAGATCGACGAGCAAGCCCGCTCACACTCCTGTGAATCCAACCAGTAACACTTACCGTACAGTCCGGTCTGATCGTCTGATATGTCGCATATCTTGCCTAGGGGTGGTAAACGTCAGACCCTAATAGCTCGATAAGTCGTGTCGATATGAGGTCTATAACTATTCGAGAAACTACTGGTAACACTTACCAGTAAATCTCAGCAACCCTGGCCAGGGATTTCCGGTTATAGCCAATCGAACACAGCGCAACATCAACTCCCTATACCGGGAGAAACGAATCCCCTCCTATCGCTCATTGCCTCCATGTGACTCGGGACTGTACCCAAAAACCACCGTTTTGCACGCCCACTTGGACGTAGTAAGGTGGAAATCAAAGCACAGTGGGAACCACTCAAGACTCTATGACGATCTCGGGTCAACAGACTACTCTGTACCAGTGTCACCAGAGAACTGCCATCTGAGGTAAGGTATAATACCATCTGGGAGTTCTCGGCGAGTCCATCCAGTTTACCCAGTCTCCACTGAGCACCCGTATATCATCTCTGATGTCAAACACCAATGGATATGGGATCATCCATCGCCCATCTGTATGGGTCGAGAAGGTATACGCTAGTCTACTCTGGTATATCGATGCCCTGTCTCGATATACCCACGACTAGGGACTTTGAAGGATGTACTTATGGACTACCATGTCCCCACTAGTATGATCCGCATCATAGTCCAGGTAGTCAAGTATACATCCTAAGGGCTTTACCAACATGTAACAGAGAGACAATCAGTGTACACGTTAAGGTAAAGGTCAACCAGATAGCATACTATCATGTCGAGCAAGAATGTCCTCCCTATATATGTCCCAGCATCCACTACAATATACATCCTATGTATAGTAACGGCCTCTAGGGCATACATATAACTAACAATCTCCTACTTGCACTAGGGCCATCTGATAGCAGTGGTTGTAGTATCTCATACTCAACCATCCCATAAAAGTCTCTCTCTGGGAAAAGGCCTTTGTGAGTGGATCCGCCGTGTTGTCCTCTGAGTCTGTTCTCCTAACCTCGATCACTCTGGAGACCAACCATCTCCATGATCAGGTGATACTGCCTTAGAATATGTCTGGATCACTGATGGGACGGGTGTTCCTTGGCATAAGCCACAACTCCATTGTCTCACAATGGTTGGAACGTAGTTCATCTCATGAACCAATATACACCCAAACATCTTCCTTGGTAGCATCTTAAGTAGCGATGTATCCAGCCTTAATCGTCTAGTATGCCACGGTATCTAGCTTGGAACTCTTCCAACATACCGTCCCTTTACTTCAGGTAAAGACAATGCCTGCGACTGACATTCAGTCGTCATTATCACCCTGGAACCCTTCCAGTGATTCTCCCCAGGATCGGTTGATACCATCTCACTACAACTAGTGAGAATCCTAATATCCAATTAGATCTATCTCATAGATCCAAAACCCAGGATTTAGCAGGTATCACTTTTATCCTATATGGAGAATCATTGTGATAAGCGGAGATTGATCGAGCGTAGCATAGGAAACTCCTTCCCTATCAAGAGCATGTCATCCACATACTCTACGAGGATCGTCACTATACTCCCTACTACCTTTTTGTTTATACAAGGTTCATATACCATTTTGATGATATCAAACTCTTTGACTAATCCATCAAAACAGATGTTCCAACTCCGCGATGCCTGCTTTATCACATAAACCATCTTGCACACGTTTCCGCTGCTCCCACTGTCTACGAAGCCCTCTGGCTGTGTACTTATAGACGTTCTCTTCTAAAACATCATTTAGAAAAGCAGTCATGGCACCCAACCGCCAGATATCGTAGTCATGGTACGTAGCCGTGGCAAGTAGGATCCGGATGGACTTAAGCATAGCTACTTGAAAAGGTTTCATCATTATCCACGCCTGGTCGATGACGAAAAGCTTTAACAAGTCTAGCTTTGAAAGTCTCAACTTTTTCATCTACACCAAGTAATCTTCTCAAGATTTACTTGCTCCTGATGGGGATTTAACCCTTCAGATATAGCAGCCAAAGTCCATACTTTGCTGGTGTACATGGATTCGATCTCAGATCGCTAAGCATCCAGCCATTCTTACAGAGTCCTACTCCTGATGGCCAGCTCGAAACTAGTTGGGTCATCATCTCATGATGCAATCCTCGCTCCCACTGTCATCGAGAAACCGAAGTATCTCTCAGGTGGGTGAGGAACCCTACTAGATCGGCGGAGAGGCTGAGGTTCGTTGGTAACTATTGAATCCTTTGGTTCTTTCAAATCATCAGCTGCAGTTTGTACAGCTGGAACATTTCCAGTTCTACATAACTGACCTTGCCTCGAGCTTGTCCGGATTTTGCTTTTCAGACATAGGCTGGACAACCCTAAATCTTAACTAACTTAAGAGATGGGCTCTTCCCTTATCATATCAAATATGAAGTGGTAGGCAACTGATTTGATTTGAACCCTATTCAATAGGTATGCAGCTTCTCAAGTGCATAACTCCCAAAAGGAAATAGGTAACTCAGTAGTACTCATCATAGAGCACACCTTATCATATTGGGTGTTATTGCTCCGCCCCGATACACCATCGTGCTATGGTGTATACGGAGGAGTAATGCTGAGAGAGAATCTCATTCTCCTTTAGAATAATCCAGGAATTCCGTGCTCAAGTATTCTCCTCCTTGATCACATCAAAGGACATAATACTTTTACCCGTATATTGGTTCTCTACTTCTAACTTATATTCTGTGAATATCTCAAAAGGTTCGGACTTGTGTTTCAACAGGAACATAGGTCTGAATCTCGAAAGATCATCAGAGAATGTAATGAAGTACAAAGAACCGGTCTTGGCATGTGTAGACTGGGGACCTTACATACATCAACATGTATCAATCCCAAGAGTTTACTAACTCTTTCTCTGTTTCCAGTAAACGGAGCTATGGTCATCTTATCTCTGTGACATGACTGGCGAGTTTCATAAGATGTAAATTCAAACTGATTTAAATATGCATCTATATGTAACTTCAGCTAGTCGGGTCGCATTGATATGACCTAGTCTACAATGCCTCAAGAAAGATTCGTTCATTTCTGAACTCCTCCTCTTGTGTGTGTTCTGTATACTAAGAACTGTAGTTTGATTTAGAACATTAATGATTTTAGATAACGTGCCTGAACCGATCAACTTTTGATATAGAAAATGTTTAAAACATTATCCAACAATACAAAATTTTATCATTTCTTTACTATTAAAGAGAGTGATATGATTTTGTATATCAGGCTCGGTATCTAATAACATTCGTTCAGAATCAATGTATTTGGAATACAGGGTGACAGTGACCAACAGACTTGGCTGCAACTCTTGCCCCGTTTTCTGCCTCATGAAACTTATCACCCGTTCTCAGTTCTCTACCTTTCTGTAGCCCTATGTAACAAATTACATATCAGGGATCCTGATCTGGTATCACATACCCAGTGTAAGTGCACGGCGGCGCCCCGGCCGTCAATCCGACGGCCAAATGCGGAAGCGGTGATAGACTTTAATTTTTCTTGAACTGGCAAACCGCCGCGCACTAATACCCGGATCAAACCATTAATTAGTCCTAGCTAACTACAAGATGGGGAAGAGAGATATACCGACTGATCCAAGTCCTCCGGTCTTCTCGTCGTCGTCCCGATCTCCTGCGGAAGCTCCGGTCTCCACCTCATCGCCGGAAGTGCACCACATCGCCTACTTCTTTTACGGGCTCCCACCTCAATGCCGAGGCAACTCGGGCACGAAGCTGGCTAGTCGACGTGCCCAAGATTTGCTGTAGAATATCTAGTGAGCAAGTCTCAATTTTGGGGTTCATGGAGATGCCTTTGTGGTGGAGGAAAAAGAACTTACCCTTGAGATGAAAATGAGGGGATTTTGGAGCAACAAGAGAACAAAAAAATCCCCACCCCAAGCAAATTGGCAGCCCCCTATATGGCCGGCCAAATCAAGGTGATAATATGAGAGTGGAATGAGAGTGAGTGTAGCAAAAAGTCAATAATGGGGGGGGGGGAGAAGCCATCATGCAATCCAAAAGGAAAAATGGTTATCATAATGAATCATGATCACCATACCAAGTCCAACACTCAATCACCTACCATCTCATCACAAGTCAAGGCATGATGACTAAAGAAAGTCAAGCAAGGTCAATGGAGCAACCATCATGATACAACAAAATGCAAAGACCCCCTCCACAAATACTTATTTGCAACAATGCAAATAAGCCCTCCTCCACCAAACTTCGGCCAATGAACGATACAAAGGAAATTGGCCGAAACAGAAAGCAAACTGGCAACTCCAGAAAACTGGTCCCATAATAAATTACAGGAAAACCCCGATACTGTGCATACACACCCGCATTTGTATTCCGACCGAAATACAAATGCAATGAGACAAAATCTACACTGTACTATACTAGGATCCGGCTTATACCAAAGCCGGCTAGTAATATCCGTTCGATCCTGATCCGTGCAATACCGCACGTATCTGATCGAACCCTGCCATATATCCATACGGCCTGTAGTACAAACTGTCCTATCCTGATCCGTGCAATACCGCACGTATCTGATCGGACCTTGCCATATCTCCATACGGCCTATACAACCTTTCGCCCGAAAGCTGAGTAACTGAATGTGGGGGACTCTAAAGACTCGTCAACACCTTGGTTGTGGATTTAACCACTAGCACGTCAGAGGTATAAGCCAATACGTAACGGGCTACCAGGTATTGACTAAAAGGGACGTCTGTGAGCGAACTCAGCCTGACAACCCTACTGAGCCTGTCAGTGACAATATCCGTACAGTCCGGTCCGTTCGTCTATGAGTATCGCATGGCGGGCCTAGGGGGTTGGTAAAAGTCAGACCCCCAAAAGCGGTACAAGTCGTGTCGGAGTGTAGCCCAGAACACCCTGAGATACTACTGGAATACCTACCAGTAAATCTCCTGCCTTGGCCAAGGACTTCGTGTAATGGCTCTCCTAGACACAGCGCGACCTCACCCCCAATACCGGGAGAGACGAACCCCTGAAGATACGCTCACTGCCTCCATGTGGCTCGGGACTGTACCCAACTAAAACCTGTTTGCATGAATCCTTTGAGCCGTGGTAGGGTAGTAATCAAAGTACAATGGGAACTCACACGAGACAAATGACGATCCCCAGGTCAATGAACTAACCTGCACACATGTCACCAGGGAACTGCCATCTGACGTCTGGTATATGACCAACTAGTATGTTCCCGGCGAGTCCTGTCCGGTGTACTCATAACCCAATGAGCACCTGTATACATCTTAGGTGATCCAACTGACACCAGTGGCTTATGAGACCGGCCACCGCCCCTCGTCGGGGTCTCGACTGTATACACTAGTCTACTCTGGAGTATCGATGCCCTGTCTCGAAACTCACACGACTAGGGACCATTTAAGGATATGCTTATAGACCCCAGCTCCCACTTATATGATCGCCCTCATACTGCTGGTGGTCAAGCAAGAATCCTAGGGGCTCTATCAACGTGTAATAGCAACTTGTCAGGTCACCTAAAACAGTACACGATGATAAAGGTAAACCAGATAGCATACTATCATCTCGAGTAAGACTGTCCTACCGGGATAGGTCCTCCATCAATCATTGCAATCACGTACCTGTGACCTAATAATTGACTCTGAGGGCACTATCTCCAACAATCTCCCACTTGCACTCAAGGCTAATTATTGTGATGTCGCATACTCACAGCCCGTGTGATACCGAACACCGAACTCCTCTACTAGTCAGTCTCACAAAGCTCGTTTGCAAAACTATTGCGTTCGAGGAATAGCCTTAGTGAGTGGATCCGCTTTGTTGTTTCTTTCTATGTCTCTCTATATCTCAAGTTCACGGAGAAAGCCATCTCCCGAAAAGAGTAATACCTGTCTTAGAATGTGTCTGGATGTCTGATGGGACATAGCTCAAAAATGAACTCCAAATCCAAACTTCTTAGACTGTATCGTCAACCGAACTTAATCAGTATCCTGCGCCATGCCACCCTCAGTATTGCCTTGGACCACCTGTCCAAAATACTGCCCCTCATCAAAAGGAAAAACTATAACTCTGACAACCTCCTTGTCGTCCATGTCACCTCGGAAGCCTGGAATGATAACTGTCTCCCGAATAAGGCTGTCGTTATCATATCCCTAGAACATCCACTTATGTTCTATAACTGCTTCCGACTGTTTTTCCAGGATTGGATCAATGTCAACTTATTGCATCTAGTGCAAGAACAACATCTGGTGTGGTACTTGACATCTCATGATTGACTCAATTGCCTGAGCAAGTGATCTGCCAATCATGCACATCCCTCTCCCCTTTAGTCTGTAAGACACCTTTAGAGAGGGTGACTCCGTCGCCTGCAGGTACACTACCATGCCAGGAGTCGTTCATCCTAAATACTCATAGAATGCTGTCTAAGTACCCAGATTGGAAAACCACCCAAATCTAGATCTAAAACCATAGATCTAGTAACCAGTATGTCTGATATAAAATCCAATTCCTTTGTGGAGAAACCACTGTGTGACGACCAAAGTATAACCGATTGTAGTATAGGAGTTTCTTTTCCTACTCTGTGTATGTCATCCAAATACCACGATATCACACCCTACTACCTTCTCAACAGATCCATCCCCTATTCTGATGAAGTCAAACCTATGACTGTCACGTCAGAATAGATGATCTATCTCCGCTACATCTGCTTTAGTCTATAAATAGACATAAGCTACCTGTCCACCAATGCTTCCGTTGCTCCCACTGACTACGACAACCCTCTGGCAGAGTCATATACACGTACACTTCTAAAGCGAGTTCAGAACGACGCTATACTCATCCTCCCGCCGGGTCTCGCAGCCTGGAACAACAGCAATGGTAATTGTGGGTAAACAAGAACTTCCCTGTCACCGTCCTTGAGGCTACTGTAGTACCTCTCGGGTGCCTGAAGTTACCCACCGTATCTGCGGAGTGGCCAATGGAATGTCAATCCAGATTGAATCTTTAGGTTCCTTATCAAATCTTCAGTAATCGTTTGTGGTTCTGGAATCACTTCCAGTTCTACCATACTCCCACTACTGTTTTCTGAAAAAATCCATTTTTAATAAAACTGTGGCGAGTCTGGAACAATATTGCTATTGTTCATCCAGATGGTAGAAAGTCAACCCTCGTCATAGCCTGGGTCAACCCACAAACAGCCATTACAGAAACGTGCCTTGAGTTGTCCAGTGTCTGGTTTTAATCATAAGCCGGACAACTCCCCGTACCTTAACATCGTTAAGATACGAACTGTTCTATATCCCATATAGGACCAGAGGCACTGATTTAACTGAACCAGATCCAAATCATGCAACTGTCTCCAGTGCATGTCAACTAAATGGAAGGAGGCAACTTAGGAATGCTTCCAATTATGAGTAACCTGAAAGAGAAGCAATTTCTCTTTATCATTACTATCAACTGAATACCATACACAAGTATCTACATCTTCGATCACTTTGAAGAATCCCGATACTTGCTACACCTGGTTCTCTACTCTATTCAAATACCTATAACTTCTCAACATTCAGACCCTGTGTTTCCTCGAAACACCTGTCTAAAAACTAGAGAAGTCATAAGTAAACCGAATATAGTATGAGGACCATCCCCTCTGTCCTGATGGACCCTGGACAATATACAATACTCTGTATAAGTCCCTTGAGTCTGAAAACTCATTCACTGTGTGTCGTAGGTTGAAAACTGTACTTATGGTTAAGAAGAATTACACCGCTGTTTAATGCTCCTTACCTAACCATCCACTGATGTAGGTAAATGTCACAGACATAATTTCAAAAAGGTATATCTCACTCTATGAAAATAGACGTACAGATATATCGATTTGAAATTGGTGCATAACAGCGGATATTCAAAACCAAATATTTGCCGACCGGCAAACAACCCAGGTGACTTCCTCAAATATCACCGATTACTACGAATCCCGATATAATGAGGATGATCACCCAATTCCCAATAACTTACTCCCACTAATCATCTGTAAAGCCATACAGATGTGAGAATCGTAACTGGTAAATACATATCCTGGAGTAAGTATCTAATCGGGAAATCAGTTTTCCTTTAACAGTACACAGTGAGACTGAAACATTGAAATGTTTCGATGGGGTATCCCGGTATTCCTAGTAATGCCTCTTCCAGATTCACGACTGTAGCCGTATAATCCTTTGCCACCTCTCCAAATCCCTTCTTATGTCTTTAGTCTTTACCTTCTGCACACCCCTTAGGTCAAATGGTTTTCTTCCTTCCCTACCGTTCGGCACCAGCCTATGGTTTGGAAGAAGACTATCCAATAAGCATAATGGGTGTACTGTCCCAATCCTAGGAACACTCGTAATGCGAGAGAAGGTGAAGATAAAAGACAACCGAATAAACCTTATTCCTATTTCTCCTGGACCAGAATCCATCCCCGAACTGGAACAAGTTCCTTTCGAGTTCGTATATAACCATACGATGGAGTATCCAAATAAACTGTGGATCTTCATAGTAATACGGAGTGTCCTGGAGAAATACAAAGGTGATTTAGGATTGACGAAGGAATACTTGGTTTGGTCGTGAATATCTGTTGCAATTTACTTTGCCCTCTTACTAATTCCTTGCTTTGTCTTAACCTAATACCTTCTGCACACCATCGTTATGCTAATTGGTTTTCTTCATTCCCTACCGGTCGGCACCTGCCTATGGTTTGGAAGAAGACTATCCAATTTGCGTAATAGGTGTACTATCTCCTAAACCAAGGAGTACTCGCAACTTGAGAGAAGGTAAAAAGGAAAAGACAACTGAATAATCCTATCCGTTTTCTCCAGAACCGGAAACCATCCTCGAATAAATTCCTTCGAGTTCGTATCTAACCATACGATAGTTTTGTCCAATGGAAGTGGACGTTCGTAATGATACGGGGTGTCCTGGAGAAAAGGGTAAAAGTGGGAGTGGCAATGAGGTTTGCAACTCTGACAATCCAAAAGCCAGTGTTAAGAAGGTTCGGTCAACTTGGTCACTGAGTCATAGTCTTAGGGTCTGGTCAATGGTCGCTGCCAAAGAGAGAGAGAAAAGAAACACTCAGCGTGCACTCTAACCTAGATCAGAATGGTTACCAATTTATCTAATCTGGAAACCTCCCACTGTACCTCAAATTCTCCTCCAAACCTAAAAGAAGAATTAGTCGGGAACACCCGAGGAGTAAACTAACTCATCAGTGGGAATCGGGATCCAACTATCATCGCATGATAACGTGACGAAATCCGCTCACATCATCATACTCCAGATGGTATGCGCATATCTGGCAAGTTTCAGTTCTTTTGAAACTCCCGATGTGATTTCTGCCCCATGCTCTTATGACCTTGGCGAAGGTCAACAAATCATAAGTCACATGTCAAGTTCTACCCGTCATTATCCAGGTTAATTTGAATCCAGCCGTACAAGCCTTTGACGAAGGCCAACAAGGCTATACGACTGTCCCAAACCAACGCATCTATCTATGCAGCAGAAAGGTAACAAGCAGCTACCATACACTATGCCTTGACGAAGGTTAACAAACACAGCATGAATACTACGTGCTACCCGTCTGAAACGACGGAGGGCTACGAATGGTTTCTGGCGAAAACCTTTAACGTAATGAACTTGATATCGTTGAAGGAACGGATAGCTTTTTGAAAATATAGTGACGAAAACTTTCGCTAAAGAGGTCACTCCCGGTGAAGGGATCTCGGCTCTTTCCCCGTAGAATGGGGTGCAGGATATTCCAAATGAATACCGCGATGCAAAGCAAAAGTAATCGGCTATAGTGAAGTCATTGCCCTGACGCAAACTTTTTGTCCAAGGGGTCACTCCCGGTGAAGGGATCTCGGCCCTTGCCTCGTCGACTGAGGAGCAGGATATTCTAAATGAATACCGCGATGCAAAACAAAAGTGAACGTCCTTGCAATAACAGCTTTTTGAAAAGTGTTCCAACAACATCATATTAGGTTTGTTTTTAACTTGCATTGATCCGAATCAACGCAGTCCCATCAATTGATCACACCAAAAAGAACGAAAATATACTGATGTACGTATATGCCATCCGCATTCGCCACTGGGTCCCGTCATTACCCGTTAGGTTAGCTAACTAACGACAGAGCGGGGACTGGACTAGCGCGGATGCAAAACATATACAACATCTACTAATATATATACCAATATATTATATTCGCTCAAGGCGTGATAAAATGCAACATCACAGAAAATGTACAGCATCACAGAAACAATACAGATATCTGGGATCCCCGGGTTTCATAGAGCCACTACTGAAACCCGACGTTCCCCTGGTCATGTGGATAGCCTGTGCAATGAGAACCTAGACCCCTACGGGCGCGGCAAGACACCCGCCAAAACCTGAAGTGAGGCAGCCTCCTTCAGCGCCGTGAATGGACCACCCAGCACTTCACGGAATCCGGTAACTTGGGCACCCCTCCTGGGTCAACCTGTACCCCCTATGAGTGCGGCGAATCGCCCGCCAATCCTAGAGTGATGCCCCCTCCGTCTCAATGCCATGAGATGCGGGCTCGTTGCCCTCTAGAACCCGGCTATCCGTGCACCCCTCCGCGGGGTAATCCTAGTACAGAAAGTAAAATATACATACAACGGGTACATCGACCGCAACCTGGCCGTGCCCCAAAATAATAATACAAACAGGCAGTGACGGCAGTCCACATGTCGGACGCTCGCCCCGCAATATCAAATGTACATAATACAACCACAACTGTACTAGCATTGCATCCAGGCTATCCCCCACGACCGATCCGCAACATCACAGCAAAAACAGAACATCAACGTGAAAGTCACATTCGCAAATCCGTCTAACCGGGCTATAGCAGTTAGACCGGATTTACCGATCAAGTGACATTCACGATCGCAGATATAATGTAAATACTGTGAAATAATGTGTTTAAAATATCCGATCGATCAAATTTTAACAAGTGGGCCCCCAAGCACTACTGTAGCAGATCAGGAAATTCTGGGCCCAATATTAATATTCCAAAACCCCAATTTTAACCCCAGAAAGCCTCTGTAAAAAATTGGTGCAGCGAATCCAAAGTATTGCGGCGGAACCGCGGCGAGAAGGGGGTGTTTGCGGCGGTTCCGCGCTCCCACAGTGGAGTCACTTCATCGAATTTTTACAGAGCTCTTAGATTTTCCAGTACATCAATGTTTTACAACCTGAAAAATTTTTCGAGACCAAAAATTTTCAACAGAAACTGATGCTAGTGAAAATGTAGATTTTGGAATTTTGGTCGATCGGAAATGCAAAACACATTATACCAAGCTAGACTAAGTTAATGGCGAGGCTCTGATACCACTGTAAGTGCACGGCGGCGCCCCGGCCGTCAATCCGACGGCCAAATGCGGAAGCGGTGATAGACTTTAATTTTCTTGAACTGGCAAACCGCCGCGCACTAATACCCGGATCGAACCATTAATTAGTCCTAGCTAACTACAAGATGGGGAAGAGAGATATACCGACTGATCCAAGTCCTCCGGTCTTCTCGTCGTCGTCCCGATCTCCTGCGGAAGCTCCGGTCTCCACCTCGTCGCCGGAAGTGCACCACATCGCCTACTTCTTTTACGGGCTCCCACATCAATGCCGAGGCAACTCGGGCACGAAGCTGGCTAGTCGACGTGCCCAAGATTTGCTGTAGAATATCTAGTGAGCAAGTCTCAATTTTGGGGTTCATGGAGATGCCTTTGTGGTGGAGGAAAAAGAACTTAACCCTTGAGATGAAAATGAGGGGATTTTGGAGCAACAAGAGAACAAAAAAATCCCCACCCCAAGCAAATTGGCAGCCCCCTATATGGCCGGCCAAATCAAGGTGATAATATGAGAGTGGAATGAGAGTGAGTGTAGCAAAAAGTCAATGATGGGGGGGGGGGGAGAAGCCATCATGCAATCCAAAAGGAAAAATGGTTATCATAATGAATCATGATCACCATACCAAGTCCAACACTCAATCACCTACCATCTCATCACAAGTCAAGGCATGATGACTAAAGAAAGTCAAGCAAGGTCAATGGAGCAACCATCATGATACAACAAAATGCAAAGACCCCCTCCACAAATACTTATTTGCAACAATGCAAATAAGCCCTCCTCCACCAAACTTCGGCCAATGAACGATACAAAGGAAATTGGCCGAAACAGAAAGCAAACTGGCAACTCCAGAAAACTGGTCCCATAATAAATTACAGGAAAACCCCGATACTGTGCATACACACCCCCATTTGTATTCCGACCGAAATACAAATGCAATGAGACAAAATCTACACTGTACTATACTAGGATCCGGCTTATACCAAAGCCGGCTAGTAATATCCGTTCGATCCTGATCCGTGCAATACCGCACGTATCTGATCGAACCCTGCCATATATCCATACGGCCTGTAGTACAAACTGTCCTATCCTGATCCGTGCAATACCGCACGTATCTGATCGGACCTTGCCATATCTCCATACGGCCTCTACAACCTTTCGCCCGAAAGCTGAGTAACTGAATGTGGGGGACTCTAAAGACTCGTCAACACCTTGGTTGTGGATTTAACCACTAGCACGTCAGAGGTATAAGCCAATACGTAACGGGCTACCAGGTATTGACTAAAAGGGACGTCTGTGAGCGAACTCAGCCTGACAACCCTACTGAGCCTGTCAGTGACAATATCCGTACAGTCCGGTCCGTTCGTCTATGAGTATCGCATGGCGGGCCTAGGGGGTTGGTAAAAGTCAGACCCCCAAAAGCGGTACAAGTCGTGTCGGAGTGTAGCCCAGAACACCCTGAGATACTACTGGAATACCTACCAGTAAATCTCCTGCCTTGGCCAAGGACTTCGTGTAATGGCTCTCCTAGACACAGCGTGACCTCACCCCCAATACCGGGAGAGACGGACCCCTGAAGATACGCTCACTGCCTCCATGTGGCTCGGGACTGTACCCAACTAAAACCTGTTTGCACGAATCCTTTGAGCCGTGGTAGGGTAGTAATCAAAGTACAGTGGGAACTCACACGAGACAAATGACAATCCCCAGGTCGATGAACTAACCTGCACACATGTCTCCAGGGAACTGCCATCTGACGTCTGGTATATGACCAACTAGCATGTTCCCGGCGAGTCCTGTCCGGTGTACTCATAACCCAATGAGCACCTGTATACATCTTAGGTGATCCAACTGACACCAGTGGCTTGTGAGACTGGCCACCGCCCCTCGTCGGGGTCTCGACTGTATACACTAGTCTACTCTGGAGTATCGATGCCCTGTCTCGAAACTCACACGACTAGGGACCATTTAAGGATATGCTTATAGACCCCAGCTTCCACTTATATGATCGCCCTCATACTGCTGGTGGTCAAGCAAGAATCCTAGGGGCTCTATCAACGTGTAATAGCAACTTGTCAGGTCACCTAAAACAGTACACGATGATAAAGGTAAACCAGATAGCATACTATCATCTCGAGTAAGACTGTCCTACCGGGATAGGTCCTCCATCAATCATTGCAATCACGTACCTGTGACCTAATAATTGACTTTGAGGGCACTATCTCCAACACCCAGGACGTAAAGGATACTGAGAAATAGTTCTCTGTAATGAACACACCCGAAGATGATGCATCAGCATGCACTCTCTTCGTTTGGGCAGCACGGGAAATCTGGTATTTCCCAATTTTCTGCTCTGTCTTATAACAATTATAAGTTGGAGTGGGACCAACGTTCCCCAGCTCAGTATAACAAGCGGGTTCGGTCAATTATCCGTATTATTATCTTGATTAAGGCGTGATATGGTCGCTACCTGGAGAGAGAGAGAAGAAAACACTCAGCGTGCGCTCTTGCAAGAATAGATTGGTTATTATTTTATCTAATCAGGATGGCTCCCACTGCTTTTTATCAAATCTTCCTTCAAACCCAAAAAGGAAAGACTAGCCGGGATTAATTACACACTACAAGTTCGCCAATCTTTCAGCCAGGCCAGTGTCGGTACTTTGAGGGAGGTCCCCGTGCTTTCGCACGAACCTAATTAATGTAAACCTCGTTTTCCCAGAGGCGTAACCCCGTTGACACCTTTCTAGACACCTACTTGATCGGCTAATTGCAATGTGTAAAACTCTCCCCGGAGTAACACTTACTCGCAGCGGGTATCGGGATCCAACTATCTTTTAGAAGGTATGCAATCTCATTGCAAATTTCAACACTTGAAATTCCCGATAATATTTTGCCCCTAGCGTCCTATGACCTTGACGGAGGCCAAACAACCCATAGTCCGCTAGTCAAGTTCAACCCGTCATTTCCTGATTGAATTAAACCCACCCGCACGACCCTTGACGGAGGCCAAACAACGCCGTACGAATACCCTAATCCAATTGCATCATATGCTAGCAGATAAGCACTAGTTAGCTACCGTACACTACGTCTTGACGGAGGCCAAACAACCGCAGCACGAATACTAACTAGTACGTATCTGAAATGACGGAGGGCTACGACAGGTTTTTCTGAAAACCTATTGCGTAATGAACTTGATATCGTTGTAGGATCGAATGAATTTTGAAATGGAGTGTTTTTGAGGCTTTTCTAGTTTTGCTAAAGGAGTCACTCCCGGTGAAGGGATCGTCGGTCCTTTCCTCGTCGAATGAGGTGCGGGATATATCATATATATCACTGTGCAAAGCAAAAACTCTTAAAAGCAATCAAAAGACAAACCGAGTATGTAGCATCTGCCAGTTATTGCTAAAGGAGTCACTCCCGGTGAAGGGATCTCGGTCCTTTCCTCATCGAATAAGGTGCAGGATATATCATATATACCGCTGTGCAAAGCAAGAACTGTAGCTACCTGTTTTATTTTGAAATTCGATTCTACAACATCTTAGGTTTCTTTTATTTCATTAATCACATTAATGAAGTCCCATCATTTAAGTACCTAAACATCACAGATAAATACGACGTACACTTATGCCATCCGCATTCGCCTCGATGTCCCCTCATGCACCGTTAGGTTAGGTAACTAACGGCAGAGCAGGGCAGGGCTAGCGCGGGTGTAAAACATAAGTAACATCTATATAATATATCATATATACTATATAAAGTATCCATCACAAAACATATCACATGATCACATCACAGATATCGCAGCAGAAGAATCATATGAAATATTGGATATTCTAGGACGTCCGTGTTTTCAATACGAGCCAGTATAAAACACGGATTCCACGGTCTTGATGAATAGCCAAACCCACACCCCTAGACCCCTACGAGAGCGGCAAGCAACCCTACCAATTCTAGAGTTAGGAGACCCGGACTCGACTCCTCGAGTTGGTCTCCCACTGGACTCCAGAACCCGGTTACTTGTGCTCCCCTCCTTGGGTCTATCCTAGTGCGGAAAAGTAAATAATATACAAACGGTGACATCTTCCGCAACCTGGAAGTGCCCCAATAAAAGAATATTACATACAAGTTTTTACATGAATGAAAATGAAAAAAAACACTCATCTCACATAAAAACCCCCCGGCTATTCAAACACGACGATCCAATATAACATATCCAGCAACACATAACATCACATGTTATCAACGTAAGTAAATATGCGCATCCCAATTGTCGTTGACATATAGCAACGAAACCAGCGATATCACATATTACACTTACGGTCACAGAAAAGAAAGTGTAAAACTACAACAGTTGGAATCCGCAATCTCTTTAGACATCGCATGCCTAATCAAATGAATTCTTTAGACATCGCATGCCTAACAATTATAAACCCCGCATTTTAGTCTCATTATCGAAAACTCTTTTCAATATCAAGTCGGGCAATTCAATAAGATTCCCGACACCCTGATCGAATGCTCGTCGCAAACTTTAGTAGACGGCCGCACCCCATAGCCCCGACCAAGTGACTGTAGGAGAACCCCGTCGCCGAAAATTGTTAGTTATATGTATGCCCTAGAGGCCATTACTATACATAGGATGTATATTATAGTGGATGCTGGGACATATATAGGGAGGACTTTCTTGCTCGACATGATAGTATGCTATCTGGTTGACCTTTACCTTAACGTGTACACTGATTGTCTCTCTGTTACATGTTGGTAAAGCCCTTAGGATGTATACTTGACTACCTGGACTATGATGCGGATCATACTAGTGGGGACATGGTAGTCCATAAGTACATCCTTCAAAGTCCCTAGTCGTGGGTATATCGAGACAGGGCATCGATATACCAGAGTAGACTAGCGTATACCTTCTCGACCCATACAGATGGGCGATGGATGATCCCATATCCATTGGTGTTTGACATCAGAGATGATATACGGATGCTCAGTGGAGACTGGGTACACTGGATGGACTCGCCGAGAACTCCCAGATGGTATTATACCTTACGTCAGATGGCAGTTCTCTGGTGACACTGGTACAGAGTAGTCTGTTGACCCGAGATCGTCATAGAGTCTTGTGTGGTTCCCACTGTGCTTTGATTTCCACCTTACCACGTCCAAGAGGGCGTGCAAAACGGTGGTTTTTGGGTACATTCCCGAGTCACATGGAGGCAATGAGCGATAGGAGGGGATTCGTCTCTCCCGGTATAGGGAGTTGATGTTGCGCTGTGTTCGATTGGCTATAACCGGAAATCCCTGGCCAGGGTTGCTGAGATTTACTGGTAAGTGTTACCAGTAGTTTCTCGAATAGTTATAGACCTCATATCGACACGACTTATCGAGCTATTAGGGCCTGACGTTTACCACCCCTAGGCAAGATATGCGACATATCAGACGATCAGACCGGACTGTACGGTAAGTGTTACTGGTTGGATTCACAGGAGTGTGAGCGGGCTTGCTCGTCGATCTTCTGATCGCTCAATACCCGGGTGGCCGTTACGTTTAGCAGACCGCTTGCGGCTTGTGGATGTTTGATATGATCATCATCCGCTGCCGGCGTATTGACGAGTCTTTAGAGTCCTACACAGAGGTTTCCTGGCTCAAGCGAAACGAAATAGGAGCGCATATGAGATATGTGCGGGACCGAGAATAATACCAGTATGTGATACTGTATTCGATTCTCGCGATTTGTGACATTGATCGGTTATATGCGATATAGCCGGATTATCGAATCAAGTGTTGATTCGATAAGATGTTACTAATGATACTAGTCGGTTATGTGCGACATGACCGGATCATTGAATCAAGTGTTGATTTAATGATTTAATGTATAATTATATATTTGATATATTACTTTGCATTAACCAGTATTGGTTCACTTTAAATGGATTTGCTCACTTGGTGTGCACATTGTATATGTGATATATTTTTGTGTGCACTTGTTTGTATCATGTTTGATGATACATGCAAAATTGGTTAAGTGTAAAGATTGAACCATGGTTATATGAATGGTTAGGGTTATGATTACTTATTCATTCATTTATTTATTTATTAGTTTTGGAAAATAAAAGCATAAAGAGAAAAAACAAAATGGTTTTCTTTCATTCTTTTCTTTCATGAAGCTTGTTGAAGCTTCATGAAGCTTTTGACCAAGTGACCATTTTGTCTTCTTCTTTAACCCTAACCATTCACATAAACTCTAGTTAGCTCTCTACACTTGACCATGGTTCATGATATGATAAGTATTGTTTTTATTTTCTTTTAGAAAAACAACTTATCATATTATTCATCATCTTCTTCTTCTTCACTTGAAGAAAGCTTGCTTCATCAATGGCAACTTGAGCAAATGAGTGAGAAATCCAATTCTAAAGTGAACCCACTTCCTATTTCTTCATCCTCTACCTCTTGCCAAGTAGTATAGGGTGTTTTCTTCATAAGTTTCATGACTTGGTGAAGTGGGAGCTTGATCTTGTGATGCCTCGACGTAGATCATCTTCGGCATCGTTGTCGATAACCTAGCCCGCCCATTTCTCCGATGAAGCCGACGCTAGAGCCCGGGATTCAATTTGGACAGCGAGGAGACTTCATTGCGGAGCTATGGAGGTGGAGGACCGGATCTACAAAGGTTGTATTTCCGTTCTTGTAGTTAAGTTGTTAACTAGTTTCTTTTTCGCCTAAAATCTAGTTAACGATCCGTATTAGGGTGCACTTGTAAAATTTGAAATTGGCATGGTTGATGCCTTGTGAGACCTCTTAAGCGTGCCTAGGAACCCTACAGTGGTATCAGAGCCTAGCTAGAGCCTTAGGCGATGCGTAGACAGAGTTTGAAGTCCGATCGAACCAAAACCCTAACCCGAAACATGCTCTCTGGAATTTTTTCAAAAACTGGGTTTTTTCCAGATTAAAAATGCTTAAAAAATTCAGCAGGGAATTCTAAGAATTACGGTGCAAATTTTTCCCAGTGATGCTTCCATAGTGCGGCGGAACCGCGGCAGAAGCCTGGCTTCTGCGGCGGTTCCGCGGCCAGATGATGACATCATCATTCCCTGTTTGCACAGTAACTCCTATTTTATTATGCTGGATTTTCTGGGAATTTTTAATATTTATTCAAGAGTTGAATTTTCTGGGGTTGTTTTGGGGATTCGGTGTTTCGATCGGAGTATCAGATTTTGTCTATATGGCTTTCCGGATGATTATAGAATATGTTAAAAGGTTCGACCGGATATAAATACCCAACTTTTCCCCTGCCGGAAAATTTCCAAGTGTTGGATTTTTCCGTCGTTTAATAGCGTTCTAAGTAGTGCAAGTAACGCGATGGTCCCTCTAGAAGACAACAAACCTTAACTCGATTATGTGACCGTCTTGAACTGCCCTTTGAACCTTCGGGTTTGGGGCAGTACGGCGTGCCACATGTGAGGCGTTGGCTTGACCCTTCTACAGCTGGACCGTTAGTACTGAGGCACGAAGTGAATGTTTTTAAACTTATTTCAAGAGTTGATCTGTTTCGGGAAAACTTGGGTGTTTGGCTGTTCGATCGGAAAGTTTAACATTTTCTGTTTATCTGGAATGGGATACAATAATTGGAATTCACAAGTAGTTTTGAGATAACTGAATGAATATTATAAACATAGCAGTTTAGTCTCACTTGATCGGTTGCTACGGAATTTTGATGTGATCAAAAGTCCGTCGCAATCACGTAGCGTACGCGGATACTCGCCGGGTAAACTTAATAGACACGCTTTTTGCATGAGGGCCCAATCTGCATAGCTGTCGCAAAACAGATCCTCTCCTTCTGATTCTCCAGTGTCACTACCTAAACGAGGGCGAATTTTGCTGCCGGATGGGCCTTTAGTATCAGACTCATCCGTATCGCTACTAAAGTGAGGACATGTTTTATAGAAGGATGGACTTCTAGCGTTGGACTCATCAGTGTCACTGCCAAAATGCAGACGCACTTGGGGGTTTTTGCATTTGAAAGTGACAGCCGGCTCGGATATGCTTTTGAGCTTCGGGGCCGCTCTGTCCTTGGTCAATTGTGGCTTAGTATTTTAGGGCTTCATAAAGTACCGATAATCCTCATATCGGACTTCATGCACACCGAACGGCTGGATGACACCGTCAATGCGTCTTTCTTCGCTATTTTTAGTATACTTCATGCATTGATGAAGAGTTGACGGAACGATACCGTAATCGTGGAGCCACCGCCGTCCCAAGAGAATTTTATAAGACGTGTATGCGTCGATCACGTATATCTTAGCTTCGGTCTGCAGATCCCCGAATTTGATTGGCAGAGCTATTGATCCCAGAACTTACTGGCAATTTTGATTGAAGTCTTGAATGACAATTCTTTTCCTTGACAGGTGTCGAATGTCTATTGACAAAATCTTCAAAGTTTGCAAGTTCATGATGTTCACTGAGGACCCTGGATCAATCAATATGAGATTAATCCGGTCTCCGTCGCTGTATCCTGTCACGTAAAACGGCCGATTATACTCAGTCGTTCCCAATAGTAAGTCTTCGTCCTTAAATGTGACTGCGGCGGTATGCAGAGCGTACTGGGCTTCTTTCATATTAATTTTTGCAAAGCGAGCCTGATACCGCTCGGGATTTTGTAGAGCATGAATGAGAACATCTCTAAGCTCTTTAGATAGGACCAAGGTATCGTAGATGCTCAGGAGAGACGGAAGCTTCTGGAGATGGGACATGACATTGTAGTCCACTGAAGAAGGACTTGAGTTTTCATTAGCCGGTTCTCTTCCATCTTCCTCATTAGCCACATGTTTTTCCTTTCCTTTTGGAGCGTTGCCCTGATTTGGCCACAGAACCCTACCGTTTCTGAGCTGGATTTGGTTGGCCTTTGTGGCGAGCTCCTCGTTCTCTTCGGGAAAACAGAGCTCCTCCTCAGAGTCACTGCCAAGATGGATAGCGTAGCAGGTCACTGTTCCTTTATAAAAAATAAATAATAAATAAAAAGAGATGGGAAAAATTCCCCTGATGGAGCATCACGTGCCCACACGTGATGCACCTTGGAGAAAAGGTTATAGGTATTGCGCTCAACAAATAAGGATGAAATTGAGTCTCACGTGCAAGCACGTGAGCATCTATATACAAAGTATATAGACGCCCTCCTAAAACAAATAACAGGCCAGTAAAGCTCACGTGTCAGCACGTGATGCTCTTTGTTGGGCTTAACTTCGTAGGGATCGCATGCCACACGTGACATTCCTAAACATCAGTTCACGTGCCAACACGTGATGTTTTTCTCTGGGACTGCTGCACATAAGCAAACCGGTTTAATGTTATGGAGTCACGTGCTACACGTGAGGGTTCCTAATGCCTTCTGAGTCGATAGAATTAAATTCTAAATATTTCCTTGAATCTTTCTAAACAAGAAAGATTACGCTCTGTAAGGCAGAGTACCGTTGGATTAAAGATCCATTGGTGATTAAAAATTACCAAGCTACAGAATAAGCTCTGTATGGGAAAATATTTCTCCAATCTTTCTAAATAAGAAAGATTACGCTCTGTAAGGCAGAGCACCGTTGGATTAAAATCTAATGGTGAGTAAAAATCACCAAGCTACAGAATAAGCTCTGTATGGGAAAATATTTCCCCAATCTTTCTAAACGAGAAAAATTGTGCTATGTAATAAGAGCACCGTTGGATTAAAGATCCAATGGTGAATAAAAATCACCAAGATACAAAATAAGCTCTGTATGGAAAAATATTTTCCCAATCTTGTTAAAAATAAGAAAAATGTCTTCTGTAAAATAGGAGTCCCTAGATCAAAGATCCAAAGGTGGGTAAAATCCCCGAATCAATCAAAAATCTCTCAATGAGAGATTTCCTTAACAAAAATCAACAAACTTGCCTCTTTTATATAAAGAACTCGAGACTGAAGAGAAAAAAGAGAGGAGACCCCCCATAAGATTGGAAAAAACAAAAAAAGAAGAGGAGTTCTCTTTAAAGAAAAAGAAACCCTAAGTGAGGAAAAATACTTAGAGATCATTTCATCTTCTTTTACAAGAGTTTAACTCTTCCAAAAAAGAACTTAGTTCTTCCTCTAGTTAAGGTCTGCAGAAACAGATCTCTCCACAAGTTGAGAATTTAATTCTCATCGGGGAGATCCTGTTATGCAGTTCCAAAACTTAGAGGAAAGAACTAGGTTTGGAGAATTTAATTCTTCCAAAAACATAGGAATTTAATTTCTCTGATAAAACTAGGGTTCAACCCTGCATAAGAATTTAATTCTTATAAAAAAAGGGACTTGAAGTTCTCAAGACTAAGATCAAGAGCCCCATGCATATTAGCGTTCAACGCTATAACGACAGATCACGTGTTCCCACGTGAGCACCTCTGAGGAACAAAAAGGAACAACTGAGATCGAGTCACGTGATCCCACGTGACTTCCAATAGTGTTTAGCACTTAAAAAAGAATAGGAAGATAAATTCAAAAGGGGCAGTGCTCAACTTGGTGGCGCCTCACGTGTCTACACGTGATGGTTACAAGATTTAAGTGTGTAACACTTACATGTCTAGAACGAGGGAATAAGCCCAAAGAAACAGTGCCCAATATTCAGGTGCCTCACATGCCACACGTGAGCACTCCGAATTCCAGTGTTTAACACTGCTTAAGAGCCTCACGTGGAAGCACGTGAACGCCAAGAATTTATCAGTGTTTAACACTGTAAGAGGCCAACCTTAGCCCAAATTAGCCAAGTTTCCCGATGCCAAAAACCTTTTGACCATCAATCAACCGAGCCTTCGTATACTCAGGTCCCTGTTCTCCGCCGAAAGACGGGAAGACAAACGTCTTGCCTAAATTTAGGGGCGGATGCTATTTGGTTTGATCCGTCCACCTCTCCGAAGATGCCAAGTTGATTTATGGTACCGTGTATCGGAGGTTTAGACGGATGCGGCCGTTGTAGCAGACTTCGTTAAATTTCCCCTCATTTGAGGGGGTTTTGATTGTGGGGACACTCTTCCCTGCAGGCCCAAGCCCCTGCAGTTAATTACGCTACTGCATCACGGTAACAACTTTCTCCTTGTCCATATGGTCATTTCGTGTCGTGTGTGTTTGTTTTATTTGTGGTTGCCCGTGAATTGTATATGGAGACTAATTTATGTTGTCTCCCGTAGGGCGTGGATTAGTCCAAATCCGTATTTTCTTAGATTTGGGTTTTGGGTTGGGTTTAAGGATCGTTAATCTCATTTGAGACTAAGATCAACTTAAACGTTTGTTAAGGATACGTTAGTCTAATTTTAGACTAAGATCAACTTAACCATTTGTTAAGGATACGTTAGCCTAATTTTAGACTAAGATCTACTTAACAGGATCATTTAGATCCAACAAAAGAGCATTTGGGCTCTATTGTTTTAGTTTAGGGACTTTGCGGTCCCGAAGTTTAAGGACATCATAGTCCATAGCTTAAAGACGTCATAGTCTATGAAGTTTAAAGACATCATAGTCTATAAGTTTAAGGACCTCACAGTCCGTAAAGTTTAAGGACATCATAGTCCATGAGTTTAAGGACCCCACAGTCCGTGGAATGTCTGGTTGTCGGGACCCGTTACCTCTCTGAAGACGTTGAAGGATTACAATGACAAATATCAGAGGGGTGAAGAGATGTACCCTTGAACCAATATTGGTTGGGAGATCTGTAGTCTAATTTAGGACTAAGATCAAAGATTTAGGAGCATATGGGCTCAATTAATCTGAATTAGGGATCTGTGGCCAACTTGGGCTCAGCCCATTCAGTTAAAATGTTAGACATTTAATTAGGCTCGGTCATTTTTCATTTAACAATACTGAGCATTGGTTTGGGTTCTGACAACAGTTTTTGTCTTTTATTGAGTGCTGAGCACTCATTATAGCTCTGGGGCTTTATTAAAGAACAGTTTATATTCCCTCAGTGCACACGTGAGGAGCACGTGGCGCACTTGGAGCTGAGTGCCAGTCAATGAACGCTGAGTGCTTCTGTTAAGTAGCGCACATGTGAGAAGCACGTGGCGCGCTTGGCGCTGAGTGCCAGTCAATGAGCGCAGAGCGCTTCTGTTAAGTAGAGCACACGTGAGGAGCACATGGCGTGCTTGGCGTTGTGCGCCAGTCAATGAGCACAGAGCGCTTCTGTTAAGTAGAGCACACGTGAGGAGCACATGGCGTGCTTGGCGTTGTGCGCCAGTCAATGAGCACGGAGCTCTTCTGTTAAGTAGCGCACACATGAGGAGCACGTGGTGCGCTTGGCGCTGAATGCCAGTCAATGAGCGAAGAGCGCTTCTGTTAAGTAGCGCACATATGAGGAGCACGTGGCGTGCTTGGTGCTGTGCGCCAGTCAACGAGCGCAGAGCGCTTCTGTTAAGTAGCGCACACGTGAGGAGCATGTGGCGCGCTTAGCGTTGTGCGCCAGATTTGGAGTGCTAAGGCGCTTCTGATCAATTTTGTGATCTGAGAAATAAGTTCTCACTTACAAGAGACTTTGTTTCATGGTTCTAAGAACAAAATTCTTATTTTTATAGGAGATGTTACAATCTCTTCTATTTTGTTTTGTGAAAGACTTTGTCTTTATAGATCTATGATCTGAAGAGAATGAAATTCTTCTTCCCCCCTTTTTTTATGATGAGATGCTATGATCTTTTTTTATGAAAGACTTCTGTCTTATAGATCTATGATCTGAAAAAGAACTATGTTCTTCTTTCTTGATGAAATGTTTTTTTATCTCTCTGTTTTTACCTTGAAGAAAAGTTCTTCTTCTCAGAGCTTGCTCTTTTCTTTGAAATTTCTTAAATTTTGTGTGTGTGTGTGGGGGGGGGTTCCTCTCTATGAGACTTGAAGTTTTCAGTCCTTTATATATGGGAAGCTGATTTGTTGAATCAGTTAAGGAAATCTCTCATTGAGAGATCTCCAATTGATTTGTGGAATTTACCCACCGTTGGATCTTTGATCCGAGAGCTTCTGTTTTACAGAAGATAGTTTTCTTGTTATTAACAAGATTGGGAAAATATCTTTCCATACAGAATTTGTTCTGTACCTTGGTGATTTTTAATCACCATTGGATCATTGATCTAACGGTGCTCTGATTTACAAAGCACAATCTTTCCTGTTTGGAAAGATTCTGAGGAGTATTTCCTCAATAGAATTTTATTATGAATTTTGATGATTTATCATCTTCGTTGGATCTTTGATCTAACGATGGAGAACATTTAGCTCTGGCGCTTGGTGCTCTCGTGCTTTGCACGTGAGCGCTACTTTAGAGTCTTTGACTCTTTAGCGGTGGCGCTCAGCACTCTCGTGCTTTGCACATAAGGCGCTGCCTCAGAGTCTTTGACTCATGGACCTGGCACTCAGCGCTCTCGTGCTTTGCACGTGAGGCGCTGCCTCAGAGTTTTTAACTCTTTAGCGCTGGCGCTCAGCACTCTCGTGCTTTGCACGTGAGGCGCTGCCTCAGAGTTTTTGACTCATGGCGCTGGCACTCAGCGCTCTCGTGCTTTGCACGTGAGGCGCTGCCTCAGAGTTTTTGACTCTTTGCGCTGGCGCTCAGCGCTCTCGTGCTTTGCACGTGAGGCGCTGGCGTTCAGCGTTCTCATGCTTTGCACGCGGGATGCTGCCTTATTACTGAAGGTGTCTTTTCACCTTCCTTCTCCACTCTTCCTGAGTCAAGCTTCTCTTTCCCAGAGCTTGGAAACAGTTCCATCATGCACAGCATTTTCTGTGCCTAGACTTAAATGTCTCTCTTCATAATCTGAAACAATGCTTCTTTTCACTCTCATTTTCAGAGAATCATTTAACAGAGAAAAGCTATGGCTTGTAATCGCCCACATGCTCGCCGTCGGCCATAGGAGGTGCCCATTGAGGAAATTGTTCCTCGTTTTGCGGCGCGCTTGGTGAACCCTACTCTTACAGATGACCAATGCTGCACGGTGCTGCATGAGCTCTTGACTCGTATAGGATCTCCTCTCCCCCCATCGGGTCTATTTGGCTCCAGATGGTTTTCTTGTCTGTGATCAATGATATTCCCCCTCCTCCGGCGGAGATGACTCCGACAATGCTCGATGCCGTGGAAGACAAGATCGAGTGCTTCCACGAGGCACTTTTGATCACCACAGCTCTGAGGGGTCGCTCTGTCCGGCTGCTAAGCCAAATACGGGCTCAGCGAGTCGTCATGTCTGCCTTTGCTGATGGGTGCGGTGCTGACCGATAGGTAGCTCCTCTTCGTGAAGATCGCCGCTTTGTCATGGTGGAGAAGGTAGAGAGGGAGTTAGATAATTTTATCCATAGTTTTGTGAATCTCTGTACTTTCGATCTCATGTTTGGTGATCTATTTCCTGTAGAATAAAATGTTCAATTAAATGCTTTGTTTTTGTCGTTGAACACCTGTTCTTCCTCTGATGTGTGCATGTGCGTATATGAATGAGCCTGGTTTCACATAAATCTATAAACGAAACTTAAGCCGGCATAAGCAGGAACTAATAGCTCTTGGCCGAAGATTTTGGCGGGAACAGTCCCCTCTAAATCGACCTTAGTTCCAGAGATGGCCAATGACCTCCTGACACGTGGCATCTAAAATAATGTTTGTTCTAAAATGATCTCTCCCTTCAATCTGGAGTTCGGTTCAAGGGTACATCTCTCCACACCTCTGATATATGTCGTTGTAATTCTTCAACGATATCAGAGAGGTGGAGGGTCCCGACAACCAACAGCTCTTGGTTGCACTCTCAAACCTATGAGCATACCCCATGGACCGTAATGTCCTTAAACTAGCCAATGGACCGTGATGTCTTTAAACTAGCCCATGGACCGTAATGTCCTTAAACTAGAAGTGAACCGTAACGTCCCTAAACTAAAATGATAGAGCCCAGATGCTCTTTCGTTGGATCGAAAATGATCCCAAACCCCCGTTAAGTAGACCTTAGTCCAATATCGGATTAACGTATCCTTAAAAAATGTTTAAGTTAATCTTAATCTCAAACAAGGTTAACGATCCTTAAATCAACCCAAACCCAAATCTAAGAATATACGGATTTGGACTAATCCACGCCCTACGGGCGACAACACAAATTAGTCTCCGTATACAATCCATGGGCAACCAAAAAATAAAACAAACACACACGACACAAAATGACCTTCTGGAGCCGGAAAAAGTGGTTACCGCAATGCAGTAAAGTAATTAACTGCAGAGGCTTGCGCCTGCAGGGAAGAGCGTCCCCGCAATCAAAAACCCCTCGTAAACGAGGGGGAATATGATGAAGTCTGCTACAACAGCCGCATCTGTTTAAACCTTCAATACACGGTGCCATAAATCAACTTGGCATCTTCGGAGTGGTGGACGGATAAACCCAAATAACATCTGCCCCCAAATTCAGGCAAGATGACCTACGCGGTTTCGTCTCTGTTTTCGGCAGTAAACAGATTCTGGCACGCCCGGTAGGACATTTTCCTCTTTCCACTCCACACTTCGTGTATCGTGTTCGCAAAAGAATCGCGGTTTAATATGGTTGCCCCTGGATTCGAGGTACTAAGATTTGGTGTCTTGCTCCATGCAGAAGAGAAGATGCATCGATGGCTTCCAACTGCACTACCTGCAACAGAAATTCACACTCCGTCCCTGCTGGAGGAGTAACTTATAGGCCCCAAGCGGCCTCCATCCTTGCAATGCCGGTAGAACAGGTGACTCAGGCCACCACTGGACTACTTTTCGGGACCATGCTCCCGCCAACAAGCTTCAGCGCCTCGGTGCCATCACAGGAAGCTCCGAAGAAGTCGGTCTTTGATCGGCTTGCAACCACCACGACCCCTCTCAACGGGTTGTCCAATTCCAACGCCTCAGTCTTTAACAGAATGGGCTAAAGCTTCAGTGGGCCCACAAAGAAGCCTAAAATACCTGAAGGGGTTATCCCGAAGCGGATAACCATTCCTGTTCCGACAGACGAAGACGTCAAAAGGGCTTCTCCTGTTAAAAGACCGGTCTTCGTAAGACTGGTTGTTCCAACTCCTGCTACGGGTGAGGTCGTTATAAGTGCTTCCCTTATTCGAAAGTCAGTCTTCGACAAGTTAGACGTTCCTTTTCAACGGACGTCAGTCTTCGACAGGTTGGCACCAACAGTAGCCTCTCATCAAAGCAGGGGGCATGACGAGGTCGCTTCTACAACTGAGGCGATCCCATCCGCAAGACATGCTCGATGTCGCCACTGGTGCCGAGTGAGAAAAGCTGGGGGCAACTCTCTTTCTGGACTTACCCCATCGGCTCCAACGGTAGAAACTGACGCTGCTGTTCCAACTAGGAACAACTTCGAGCTACTCAGGAGGGTGTGCAAGAACTCTCCAACCACCATACTGAAGAAGTCTCCTCCGCCTGTCGAAAACACAACACAGGTGAAGTCGGAATAGCCTCCTCAGCGATTGTCTTCCAAGATCCACATAGTATGGCAGAGAGTCCAAGACTCTGTTATTGACAAAGATTATTCTCGCCGGCTGAAGAAGACGAAGGCTCGGCAAGATGAAGACCATCCTTCCGTCTTACCACAGAAGGTATCATCTACATGGGTGCCTGCTGCAATGGCCTCCTCAACCTCGACCTCCCACAAAAAGGGAAGGCCTGAGAATCAACCACCACCGCAGACAAATTCCGAGCGTAAGGGATTCAAGCGCCCCAAGTCTGGGGGCATGGTAGTGCACACGGTGTACATGGCTTCCAGCAAAGAGGAAAGCCGTACTTCCGCGGGTCATCAACCACTTACATGGTCTGTAACGAAAGCTCCGGAGCAACAAAAAAAACTCCAGAAAATGTTGACAAGAATGGCCACACTTACTGGGTAGAAAGAAAGCCCGGAGGGATCGTCGGAACAACGCCAGGAGCAAGAGACCGACACCGAATTCCTACGAAGGGTGCTTGAAAAGAAAGATAAAGAGGCCGCAGAACAAGTGGCCTATATAAACATATGGCGCTTCTGTTCCAAGATATGGTTAGGATGATGATCCAGCCGGATCCTCCAGCTGAAGACCCTCCAGTAATCATTGAAGACGACAGAAGGGAGACATTAAACCCTCCTCCGGCTCTATCAGCAGCCAGGGAGGAGACGATCTCCAAAGCTGCCCTTGACGACTACATAGCTCAAGAAATACGAGCTCATCAAGCGAACGAAGCAGCAAGATAAGTCGTCAAAACTGGGAAACCCTATCCAGGCTGGTACGACCAAATTAAGTACTCGCCAGAATATACGATCCCCAAATTCCATATGTATAAGGGGACGGGCAATCCGCACTAACACGTTGCTCAATTCAGATCTTTGTGCGGTAATACTGGAGGCGATGACAAACTATTACTTCATCAATTTATCGGCAGCTTGGCGGAGATGGCATTTGAATGGTACTCCGAGCTCCCAAATGACTCTGTCAAGACATTTACGGAGATGGAACTCCTATTCACACAGCGGTTCGCAAGAGCAAGCGAGCGCACCCCGATCACAGCATTAATCAACGCCAGCGTGAAGCCAGGAGAAACCTGGGTTCAGTACGTAATTCGGTAGCGGAACTTATGGTCGAAGTGTGAACAACGCATAGAGAAGCTCCTGCTATGGGCATGTTCTTGTGGACCCTTGATCCTCAGGCAGCTATATCCCATTTTATAATGTTCTTCAAGCCACCACCTTCCAGGCCCTGCTTAACAAGCTGTCCCAAATGGATCAGAAGGGCCATAGGCCGTCCTCTTCAAAAACAGATCTCCGGAATGAAAAGGGGAAAGGGAAAGCGACTTTCGTCACCAACGCTCAACAACAATTGAGTGACCCGAAGCCGGTGGTTCGCCAAAACAACAGACCGCGAGCCCTCGAAGAGAAGTTGAGACGTCCTTACTCGTTCCCCCGGAAGAAAACGAGGAGATTATTCGAACCAGCGGTGCGCAACTGGCTCATCACTCTGCCAAATATGAGACACCCACTGCAATCGGGCGGCGTCAACAATCCCAATTACTGCCCCTACCACCGAATAGTAGGCCACCCAATCGAAGATTGCTACCTCTTTAAAAACTGGGTTGAAGACCAGTACCAACAGGGCAAGTTCGCGTTGTCCGAAAACTAGAAGGTAAACCCGCCGCAGCAGCACGCTCCTAAAAGTTGGATACGCCGGCGGCATCATGCTCATTTATAGAGGAAGCTCCATAGGAAGTGGTCCTTTCATCTAAAACTAAAAGAATGCTGAAATATTTCCAAGCATGTCCGGCGATTAGGTGGAAAAGCCCGCTGGAGCCTGAAATTATTGACGGAATGCTGAAGCCATGCCCAACGCCAAAAGTTGGTAACGATGGACAAAGCCTCCAGGCCAAGCCTTCGAAGTCTTCAAAGAAAAAGAAGAAGGCCAAGAAGCCGATGCAGCTCGACGGCAATCGTACGAGTATGCAAAAGTAAATCGACGCGCTGGAGGAATACGACTAAAAAGCGCGGACCCCAGTCACACTGAAAGAATTCCTCAAACATATTCTTGAAAACGGAGACAGTGACATTGATGAAGGAGATGAATCGTCAGAAGAACTCGAGAAGTATGTGGCGAGCTGCCACATGATCTCTCACTCATCGATAAATGGCAAAAAAGCTCCTGACGTTGAGATATTGGGGGCAGATCCAGAACCAAAACCCATGGAACCGTCAGATGACCTCATTGATAAGCTGCTGAATGAAGCTCTTCAAAAAAGCAAAGCTGATCAAGAATGTGAAGCGGCCATTTACGAAAAAGCTAAGCATCGGTGTCAGGCCGAAAAAGCTCCGGTAATGAGAATTCATGTACCCCAACCGGATCAAAGTGCCCTTGCCACCAGCAGGAGCAGAATCAAGATAAAGAAGCAGTTCTCCAAAGCTCTGTCAGTAGGAATGAAACTGCCACCTTCCAAAGAAAATACTTCAGGGAATATGTACCCCGACAAACAGGATGTCCATCCGAAATACTGCTTGTATCATAGGAGGGTCGCACACCCTACCGAAGAGTGCAATGCCTTCAACAAATGGTGGCAAGGATACGTTGCCCACCGATAACAATTCAAACGAATGAAGTGCAAAGCCAGTCGGGAACAGAGAAGCACGACAGACGAGCGTGAAGTAACAGCCGGTAACTGTCATATGGTTGATGCCATCCCGACAAGAGCAAAACCTGTTCTTACCTTCAGGAGCGATTCTGACGAAGAAATAACCCCCGGCCCTCTCTTCAAGGAATCTACCTCTGAAAAAGAAGAGGAGATGAAGAACTATGAGAACATTCAGCTGCGTAACCGTACGTTGCCTAAAAAGAATCTTGGACCTTCGAACAAAGGTTCGGGAAAAAGGGACAAAGGAAAGGAAAAAGTCCCTGAAGAGATTGCCCTCAATGATAGAGTTGTCGAAGAGCTCACAGCTAAGGACCCGCTCAAGAAGAACAAAGTGGATTACAATGTCCTGACGCATCTAAGAAAGATACTCTCCCAATTGAGTATTTTGGATGCCCTTCTCCTATCTAAAGAAGCACGAGATTCCCTGATCAAGGCGTTACAAGAGCCCGACCAGTTTCAAGCCTTCCTGGCAGAAGAAAAGATGAAGGAAGAGCTGGAAGAAGTCCACAGGGCTGATATCACCTTTAGCGATGAAGACCCCCTTCTAGAAACGTGCGAGCACAACCGTCCGCTGTATGTAACCAGGTATTGTCACGATATCAAGATAGGGAAGATCCTGGTCGACAACGGGTCCTCCATCAACCTTCTCAATATAAAGGTGTAGAAGAAGATTTGCATGAACGTGCAGCACCTGGCTCGGTATAAAATTACCATCTCCGGTTTTGACTCCCAATCATTGCAAACGCTCGGGTCTGTAATACTGACATTACACTTCCGGCTACTCGTCACTGACATCAAGTTCTATGTTATTGATGCCCAAACTTGCTACAACGCTTTGCTCGGCAGGCCTTGGTTACATGAATACAACATCATCCCTTCTACATAACATCATAGTATGAAGTACTTCAAGGATGGTCTCGATTACACAGTTACAGGGGAGCTGAACCCATTCTCCGTAAATAAAGTTCGCAAATATAAAGAATCCAAGTACTTCTTACCAGACTTTGAAGACATGGAAAGATGTCGCAAACCGGAGAATAAATAAAAAAATCGCCACTATCTCGATATTTAGGAGCGATACCGAGGAGTATGAAGAGATGGTCTAAGCGGGACAACCCCAAGGCAACAGGCCAGGACCATCTACTCCTATTCTGGTCTTTGGCAGTGACTCTGAGGACGAGGCCAACACAGTGTTCTCCATCCGCCCGTCAATGCAGACCTTTGCTGGAGATGACCAGAGTTTACAAATTACCATGGTTCCGCAGCGGCATTACAAAGAACTTGATGCACTTGATACGTACAGTGTGCAAGAGTTGCAGACCTTATACATCCCTCCTAAGCAAAGAGGTGAAAAGTCGATCCTTTTCTATCAATCCACGGAGTCTAAAGTGGAGAAAAAAGTATGGCACGGTGCCGAACCTGCGCTCAACAGGCTTCAACCAATCCGTCTGCCCAGGTACTACGTAGAGGGACTGAAAAGGCTATTGAGATGCCAAAGTGTACCCTTCAAACAGACTGCTCGACAAGCCTGTTCCCCGCCGAAAGACGCGAGACGAGACCGTGTAGGTCCATCTTGCCTGAATTTCGAGGGCAGATGCTAATTGGTGCTATCCGTCCACCTCTCCGAAAATGCCAAGTTGATTTATGACACCATATCTCGAAGGTTTAAACAGATGCGGCCGATGTAGCAGATTTCGTCAGATTCCCCCTCGTTGAGAGGTTTTTGATTGTGGAGATGCTCTTCCCTGCAGGCGCAAGCCCCTGCAGTTAATTACGCTATCGCATCGCGGTAACCATTTTCTCCTTCTCCAGATGGTCACTTCATGTCGTGTGTGTTTGCTTTGTTTTTGGTTGCCCATGGATTGTATACGGAGACTAATTTATGTTGTCTCCCATAGGGCATGGATTAGTCCAAATACATATCTTCTTAGATTTGGGTTTGGGGTTGGGTTTAAGGATATGTTAGTCTCCTTTGAGACTAAGATCAACATAAACGTTTGTTAAGGATACGTTAGTCTAATTTCAGACTAAGATCAACTTAACGGGATCGTTTAGATCCAACGAAAGAGCATTTGGGCTCTATTGTTTTAGTTTACGGACTTTTGCGGTCCATTACCAGTTTAAAGACATGGTGGTCCAATATTAGTTTAAGGACATTACGGTCCAACATTAGTTTAAGGACATTACGGTCCATGGTTAAGGACATCGTAGTCCATGGGCTTAAGGACCCTACAGTTCGAGGTTAAGGACATCATAGTCCATGGGCTTAAGGACCCCACAGTCCAGTTTAAAGACGTCATAGTCTATGAAATGTATGGTTGTCGGGACCCGTCACCTCTCTGAAGATGTTGAAGGATTACAACGACATATATCAGAGGGGTTCCGAGATGTACCCTTGAATCAATTTTGGTTGAAGGATCTGTAGTCCAATTTGGGACTAAGATCAAAAGATTTGTGAGCATATGGGCTCAGTTAATCTGAATTAAGGACTTATGACTAATCTTGGGCTAAGTCTAATCAAGTTAAAATATTTAACATTTATTTTGGGCTGTTGAACATTTATTTGGGCTTGGCCCTTTTAATAATTCTGAGCATTGATTTGGATTCTGACAGTATTTCTGTCTTTTATTGAATGCTGATCATTTATCATAACTCCGGGGCTTATTAAAGAACAATTTATATTCTATCAGCGCAGTACATGGTGCGCTTGGTACTTTGCGCCAGTCAAAGAGCGCAGTGCGCTTCTGCCGAGTAGCGCACACGTGGGGGACACGTGTTGCGCTTGGCGCTAAGCGCCAGATGATGGGCGCATTACGCCAGTTTATGGGCGCAGAGCGCTGTCTTATGAGTAGCATGCCCCGCTTCCCGGTATATGGGCGGAGGACGTGACTGGTCCGCTACGTATTTACTTTGAAGTAAATACGCTAAGCGTATCTAAGCAATATAAAAATAAAACACAAGAGACAAGATATAATAAAAACAGCAACTTTATTTATTCACATTCTTTCTGTACAATGCATGGAAAGTAAATACAACTGAAATAAAGCAATGCCTAACCAATGGCATAACAGAAATGAAAAGTACTGAATGGAAAATGTACAATGACTAGAGCTCAGGGTCTTCACTGAACTAGTCCAAGTCTTTAGCAGTGGGCTCGATCTCTAAAATGTCCAGATCACCTGACGACATTCAAAGAAGAAAGAAAGAGAATGTCGTCAGCGAACAGATCGCTCGGTAAGTCCCAAAAATAAAGGAGAAGTAGAATAGACAGAATAAGAAGGTAGCTTTTAAAGTTGTAGTATATTGTTATAATATTGTGTTAACGCTGTTGTTTGTAGCTTGGTACAGAAGGATGCCAGTGTATACGAGAGGGGTCTCTATATGCTAAAGACCAGGGCAAATGGAATGTACAAGGAACCCTTAAGCCACGGTACAACAACAACGGAATATAGGTTAGGTGTCTTAAATTTACTGTCTCGTGCCACTTTTAACACCTTCCGTACCAATCTACCCCTTAAACCCCGTAATGTTTTGATTGTATTGTTGTATTGTATTGTATAGATTGTATAGTTGGATGACTGACCAAAACCATGATATCAGTAAACGGATGTAACTGTATAATCATGTAAATGGAATAACTGTAGAATCATGTAAATGGATATATATCCATGGTTCGGTTCGGTCAAGTTGATAGATTGAATATATGGAATAATGGATTCATGGATTCATGTTGAATTGTAATATTGTAAATTATAGATTGTAGGTTGTACTTGAATCATATTCAATTCAGATTATAATGAGACTCAAAGTAAATTGAAGTCTTAATTGTTTTGATGTTATCGGTAACCGCTGCACATGGACGGCAGGATTTATGACTTTTTCAAAGACGATTACCGTATTGATAGCACCGTTGTTAAGTTGTCTACCTTAGATAGGCAAGCACCCACTTCTCCGGCTCCCTGAGGCTCAAGAGATTGGTCCCGCTTAAACCTATATTTATTAGGGTCCTTAGGGTAAATTATAGAACTTGAGAGGGTTTTAAGTAAAAATACTTTTATATACCTTTTAAAATACACCCCAAGTATTTATTAATCGTCTTTAGAGTTGTAATGAATGTTTATATTATGATATTTCTAGTGGAAATATCCTAATTTCATAATAAATGGTATTTATTTGTAATATTGGTTTTGTATGGAATTTATGGTATTTTAGTGTAAAATTGATCCTTGTGGTTTTTTAGAAAAATGTAGAATATTTATATCATAACAAAATAGGTATTTTAATGATAAATATACATATATTTATACAAAAATAATTTTAATATATATTTTATATTCTAAAAATCTCATTTTCTTAAGATGTCGTATTTTAAATCTTTCGAGACCGAATGCTCCTTGCGGAGGTCTGAATCTCACACTACTAAGCCCGAGGATGTGCGATAATTCGCACCATCCCGAACGGGTTCCCCAAAATGGGTTGTAGTGGCGCTTTGCAAAGATTGTATAAATACTAAATCCTTTAGAAAACGGTTTTATTAAGTAAATGGTATTTATTTGCAATGATGTCGTTTTCCCGTATTCTATGTTCCCAAGCGTATGGTGCTATGTTGTATATGAGTGTGTGAGGAGGTAGGTCATTACCTCATGATCTACTTAAAGGTATAGCAAGTTTTGTGATGTTATATGTAGAATTGAAACTATATGGTATTTAAATGAAAATACGGTAAAATGAAATAGCAATTATTTTTATGATATGAAACTTGATCAATTTGGTTGATTAGTGTTTAATAGTCAACATGAATTGGTTTAAGCATGATTTTATTAAAGAAAAGTGAGGTTTTATAAAGAATCCGAATCGGAAATCGGATTTGTTCTGATTCCGTCGGGTTTTATAATTCTGTATTTCTAGAATAGAATAGAGAAGTTAGAAATATGACTTACGGGTTTAGAACAAAAAGAAGAGGGAGATGGATCGGGAGGAGTCGCCGGTGCGTCGTTTCGTCCCCGGGAGCTCCTAGGATGGTCGTCGAAAGTTCGCCGGAAAAGTCGTTGTAACTTCGCTTCTTGCTCGTTTTCAAAGTACACAAGTTTTCTTGAAAATTCTTGAGAGTTGGCTCAGAGTTTGGGGTGAGGGGGTAGTGTGTAGGGTTGGTATTTATAGGGTTAGGCTAGGGTTAGGGTAGATGAAGGGTTTTAATTTAATAAATGTATTAAAATATATTAAAATGTAATAAAAATGGAGTAAATGGGGTTTTAAAAGAGCTCTGGAAATGGTCTGAGAATAAAATTTTGCAGGTGTACAGGGGAGACTAAAAGAAACATTTTTTGTGTTGGGGTCGTCGCCGGAATCGGCCGACTCGGCCGTGACTCGGTCGGAGGACTGAGTCGGACGAGTCGAGGCCGATTTGGCCGATTCCCGACCGAGTCAGGCGGCCGGAATCCCCCCTCCCCCCCCCGACGGTTCATCTAACCTCTGGTAATGTTATATTTTTAGGTGTAATGGGGTTTTTGTGAGATATGCACGTGTAAACCTTTGGTATTCTAAAGGTTTAAAATAAAACAATATTAAAAATAATGTAGGGTATGGGATTTGAACTCTGGTGGCTTGGTTCAGCAGTGCAAGGTATTACCAATGAGCTACAAGCTCCTTCTTGTAATTATGGAGCTAATTAATTATTTAAAGTAATAACAGTAAATATAAATACCCCAAGTATATATTAATTTTTAAGCAAATTTTGTACACTAAAAATGGAGTTTTTACATTATTTTAACTTGTAATTAAAAAGAAAATTAATTACTTATATCTTGTTCTCAGGCTAAATACCCCTTTCTGGATTTTTGAAAAAATTGTACATAAATTTGTACAGGAAATTTGGGGTTGTTACATTCTACCCTCCTTATAAAAATTTCGTTCTCGAAATTTGAAAAAGGAAAGTGTAACAGATTTTAGGAAATTTGGTTACTGGACTACTGACAGTGTGTGAAGAATAACAAAGTGGTGCAATAGTTTGAGAATGTGAAAGTGAATTACTAGTGTTACCTTGGTCAACTGTCCTGGCTTCTATGGCTGCTAAGGTGTTACAAGGTGTTAGAAGTACTTGATAGTATATGAAAAATGTGTGAAGGAATGAAAGGATGCGAAGATTTTGGTAAGATTGTAAAAGAGGTGAGGGAATTTTGGGTTAGGACAGATTCAAAGTTTATGAAATGATAAGATTCAAGAGGTATGAATTGTAAAGAATGTTTTAGTTGCTGGTTCTTATGTTTTATATTGCTTAGGGTTCCATATAGCTCTGACCTGCATGGGCCACCAACAAAACCTATCACGCCCCGCTTCCTGATATACGGGCAGAGGACGTGACTGGTCCGCTACGTATTTACTTTGAAGTAAATACGCTAAGCGTATCTAAGCAATATAAAAATAAAGCACAAGAGTCAAGATATAATAAAAACAACAACTTTATTTATTCACATTCTTTCTTTACAATGCATGGAAAGTAAATACAACTGAAATAAAGCAATGCCTAAACAATGGTATAACAGAAATGAAAATTATTGAATGGAAAGTGTATAATGACTAGAGCTCGGGGTCTTCACTGAACTAGTCCAAGTCTTAAGCAGTGGGCTCGATCTCTGAAGTGTCCAGATCACCTGACGACATTCAAAAAAGAAAGAAAGAGAATGTCGTCAGCGAACAGATCGCTCGGTAAGTCCCAAAGATAAGGGAGAAGTAGAATATACAGAATAAGAAGGTAGCTTTTAAAGTTGTAGTATATTGTTATAATATTGTGTTAACGCTGTTGTTTGTAGCTTGGTACAGAAGGATGCCAGTGTATACGAGAGGGGTCTCTATATGCTAGAGACCAGGGCAAATGGAATGTATAAGGAACCGTTAAGCCACAGTACAACAGCAACGGAATATAGGTTAGGTGTCTTAATCTTACTGTCTCGTGCCAGTTTTAACACCTTCCGTACCAATCTACCCCTTAAACCCCATAGTGTTTTGATTGTATTGTTGTATTGTATTGTATAGATTGTACAGTTGGATGACTGACCAAAACCATGATATCAATAAACAGATATAACTGTATAATCATGTAAATGGAATAACTGTAGAATCATGTAAATGGATGTATATCCATGGTTCGGTTCAGTCAAGTTGATAGATTGAATATACGGAATAATGGATTCATGGATTCATGTTGAATTGTTATATTGTAAATTATAGATTGTAGATTGTAGATTGTACTTGAATCATATTCAAGTCAGATTATAATGAGACTCAAAGTAAATTGAAGTCATGATTATTTTGATATTATTGGTAACCGCTGCACATGAACGGCAGGATTTGTGTCTTTTTCAAAGACGATTACTGTATTAATAACACCGGTGTTAAGCTGTCTACCTTAGATAGGCAAGCACCCACTTCTCCGGCTCCCTGAGGCTCAAGAGATTGGTCCCGGTTAAACCTATATTTACTAGGGTCCTTAGGGTAAATTATAGAACTTGAGGGGTTTTATGTAAAAATACTTTTATATACCTTTCAAAATACACCTCAAGTATTTATTAATCGTATTTAGAGTTGAAATGAATGTAGATTTTATATTTTGATATTTCTAGTGGAAATATCCTAATTTCATAATAAATGGTATTTATTTGTAATATTGGTTTTGTATGAAATTTATGGTATTTTAGTGTAAAATTGATCCTTGTGGTTTTTTAGAAAAAGGTGGAATATTTATATCATAACAAAATAGGTATTTTAATGATAAATATACATATATTTATACAAAAATAATTTTAATATATATTTTATATTCTACAAATCTCATTTTCTTAAGATGTCGTATTTTAAATCTTTCGAGACCGAATGCTCCTTGCGGAGGTCTGAATCTCGCACTACTAAGCCCGAGAATGTGCGATAATCCGCACCATCCCGAACGGGTTCCCCAAAATGGGTTGTAGCGGCACTTTGCAAAGATTGTATAAATACTAAATCCTTTAGAAAACGGTTTTATTAAGTAAATGGTATTTATTTGCAATGATGTCGTTTTCCCGTATTCTATGTTTCCAAGCGTATGGTGCTATGTTGTATATGAGTGTGTGAGGAGATAGGTCATTACCTCGTGATCTATTTAAAGGTATAGCAAGTTTTGTAATGTTATAAGTAGAATTGAAATTATGTGGTATTTAAATGAAAATACGGTAAAATGAAATATGAAACTTGATCAATTTGGTTGATTAGTGTTTAATAGTCAACATGAATTGGTTTAAGCATGATTGTATTAAAGAAAAGTGAGGTTTTATAAAGAATTCGAATCGGAAATCGGATTTGTTCCAATTCCGTCGGGTTTTATAATTCCGTATTTCTAGAATAGAATAGAGAAGTTAGAAATGGGACTTACGGGTTTAGAACAAAAAGGAGAGGGAGATAGATCGGGAGGAGTCGCCGGTGCGTCGTTTCGTTCCCGGGAGCTCCTAGGATGGTCGTCGGAAGTTCGCCGGAAAATTTGTCGTAGCTTCGCTTCTTGCTCGTTTTCAAAGTACACAAGTTTTCTTGAAAATTATTAAGAGTTGGCTCAGAGTTTGGGGTGAGGGGGTAGTGTGTAGGGTTGGTATTTATAGGGTTAGGCTAGGGTTAGGGTAGATGAAGGGTTTTAATTTAAAAAATGTATTAAAATATATTAAAATGTAATAAAAGTGGAGAAAATGGGGTTTTAAAAGAGCTCTGGAAATGGTCTGAGGATAAAATTTTGCAGGTGTACAGGGGAGACCAAAAGACACATTTTTTGTGTTGGGGTCGTCACCGGAATCGGCCGACTCGGCCGTGACTCGGTCGGAGGACTGAGTCGGACGAGTCGAGGCCGATTTGGCCGATTCCGGCCGAGTCAGGCGGCCGGAATCCCCCCGACGGTTCATCTAACCTCTAGCAATGTTACATTTTTGGGAGTAGTAGGGTTTTTGTGAGATACGCACGTGTAAACCTTTGGTATTCTAAAGGTTTCAAATAAATCAATATTAAAAATAATGTAGGGTATGGGATTTGAACTCTGGTGGCTTGGTTCAGCAGTGCAAGATATTACCAATGAACTACAAGCTCTTTCTTGTAATTATAGAGCTAATTAATTACTTAAACTAATAACAGTAAATGTAAATACCCCAAGTATACATTAATTTTTAAGCAAATTTTGTACACTAAAAATGGAGTTGTACATTATTTTAACTTGTAATTAAAAAAGCTAATTAATTACTTATATCTTATGCTCAGGCTAAAATACCCCTTTCTGAATTTTTGAAAAAATTGTACAGAAATTTGTACACGAAATTTGGGGTTGTTACAATGAGCGCAAGCGTTATTTGTTCAGTGGCGCACACGTAGGGAACACGTGTTGCGCTTGGCGCTAAGCGCCAGATGATGGGCGCATTGCGCCATTTTATGAGCGCAGAGCGCTGTCTTATAAGCGCAAGCGCTATTTGTTCAGTGACGCACACGTGGGGAGCACGTGGTGCGCTTAGCGCTAAGCGCCGGTCTTATGAGCGCAGTGCGCTATATTTGGAGCGCTAGGGCTCTGCTGCGCTTTGCGCTAGTCTTAAGCGCTGAAGCGCTTCTGCTAAGTAGCGCACACGTGAGGAGCACGTGGTGGGTTTCGCGCTGTGCGCCAGTCTTGAGCGCAGAGCGCTAAGTTATGAGCGCAAGGCGCTAACTGATCAATTTTATGATCCAAGAAATAAATTTATGTTCTTTTATAAGAGCCTTTGTCTCAAAATTCTAAGAACAAAAGTTCTTATTTTGTAGGAGATGTTTTCAATCTCTTATATTGATGAAAGATTTTGCCTTTATGGATCTGTGATCCTAGGAGAATTGAATTATTCTCCCCCCTTTTATAGTGAGATGTTTATGATCTCCTAAAAGACAATTTGTCTTATAGATCTGTGATCTGTGAGAAGAATTGTGTTCTTCTTCTTATTTTATGATTGAGATCTTTTGACCTCTTTATGAAAGACCTTGGCCTTATAGATCTATGATCTTTAAAGAAGTGAATTCTTCTTTTTAATTATGAGATGATTTTATCTCTCTGTTCTTTTACCTTGAAGAAACTCTTCTTTTTTCTGAGAGCTCGGCTCTTCTTTTTGAGATCTCTCAAACCTTATGGGGGGTTCCTCTCTTTTTTCTCTATCTCCGAGACTTGAAGTCTTGGGGAATTTATATAGGGCAAGCTGATTAGTTCAATCGATTAAGGAGATCTTTTCTCCAATTGATTTGGGGAATTTCCCATCGTTGGATCTTTGATCCAAGGTCTTCTGATTTACAGAAGGCAATCTTCTTGTTATTAACAAGATTGGGAAATCTTTTCCATACAGAATTTATTCTGTATTTTAGTGATTTTTAATCACCATTGGATCATTGATCCAACGGTGCTCTGATTTACAGAGCACAATCTTGTTGTTTGGAAAGATTTTGTGGAATCTTTCCTTAACAGAATTTAATTCTGATTAATTAATGATTTATCATTATTATTGGATCTTTGATCTGACGGTGGGGAGCTTTTAGTTCCAGCACTAGTGCACCCGTGCTTTGCACGTGGTGCGCTACTTAGAGCGTAGCGCACCTAGAACTAGTGCACCCGTGCTTTGCACGTGGTGCGCATCTAGCACTAGCGCACACGTGCTTTGTACGTGGTGCGCTGCTTAGAGCGCAGCGCACCTGGCGCTGTTTCTGAATTGTTGCTTCATTTCAAAATTTGAATTTTAAACAGAGCTTTGCTCTGATTGTGGGAAACAAATGCCCCCTACCGTTGCGCTCACATGGCCCACATGTGAGTGCAGCGTTGGCAATATCTGCGCCCTTGGATCAACTCAGAAGTTGAAACGGCTTCTTAGTGCCTATAAATAGGACTCTTGGCCCTTGAGATGATTTCTGTTCATCTTCCTTCTTTCTGAGAATTTTTATTCTCCTTTAGAGCATAGTTCTTCATTTTAAGAACCTTCAAGAGTCGAAACTCTTTCAAATTTTTGGTAAGATTTGAACTTTATTAATAGAGCTTTGCTCTTCCTCAGATCATGGATCTCAAAATGTTTTTAGGGTTTTACCCATTAACAGAGTTTTTCTCTTCATAAATCTTAGATCTAAAGAAAACCCTTTTAGGGTTTCATTTACAGACCTTTGCTCTCATAGATCTAAAGGGATTTTTTTTCTTGGGGTTTCTTAACCCATTAACAAAGCTTTGCTCTCTTGAATAATGGAGATTTGTTAATCTCTTATGAAGAACTCTTAAGAGTTTGTTCATAGATCTTGAAGATCTCAGAATTTTAATTCATATATAAAAATTAGTTTCAATTTTTCTGATGGATTATTCCATCATTTTTTCCAGAGCAGGGCTCTTGAGGAATTTTATTCCTTCATCATTAGAGTTGACAAATGTCATTCTGCCACAGAGCACTGCTCTCAAAAAGAGATTTACTCCTTAGCCCGAGGGGTTCTCATTAAATGAGAATCAATTGAGGATTTCCTCATTTAATGACAGTCTCATCAAATGATGAGACTGTTTTTATTAATGATGAACTGTCATCTAGATTATGTGGGTCCCCTTTGGTCCCTTTCTACTGTATTGCAGTGCGGTACGAATTTTAAAGTATCAAGTGTCGGAATTTAAATTATAGCACTGACGGTTGACTTTTGTTCTATTTCGCGCAGGTGACGTGTCTTTCGATAGTTCTTTCCCATTTGTTCGTTCAGAGGGAGGATTCCCTGGAGCGCCTGTGGACAGAGAAGTCTTAGCATTGATCAGAGATCATGACCCGGAACATAAGAATCTTCATCTATTGGGAACATAGTACAATCAAATCGTTAAGGGTCGGCAGAACTTTTCGTGCCCGGTACCCTCAGAGCCCATCATGGTGATCTACTACGCCGACTCACCCCCGGTGAACTATACCGTGGAAGAAGTCAACTGGATTTCGGGAGGTCTTCTTCAGCCTGCTATGGCTTCGATACCCATTAAGCCACCAATGGCTTTGGATACCCTGGGGCGACGTATTTGTCAAGGCGAGTCGCGCCCGTGGGGAAAACCATATATGATTGGCCTGACCCCTCATCATCCAGCTGGGTATCTGCAATGGGCCCGCTATATTCTATCAGCGAAAAAGTCGCAGCTGCTGAGACTTGGGTTATATCCCGCAATTTATGCTTCTCTTTTTCAGTATTCTACGCTTCCTGCTTGGTGGGTTAAGGCCTTTCTGGAGCAGTGGAATATTCCAACTCACACATTCCTTCTGCTAGATCGAGAAGTATCAATCTCTTTAGAGGAGTTTGCAGAAGTTTCTGGATTACCGGTTATAGGGGAGTATTATGAGGAACTGCTTCCTACGGATGAATACGTTTTTAGTGCCAAGTCAGTGATGACAGGCCTTACCCCAGAGAACGCCATTCAACACCAATTTCCTAGCTTGATTAAAGTGTTGAATCTGTATGAGGGCCTTTTCCTCGAATCTAGGAGCCATGGGGTTAATTTCACGGATTTCATCGCTCATTTTCTCCACCCGGAAGTCCTTTCGAAGGAGGCCGCTAAATTCGCCAAACTTGACGATCCCTTCGACTTAGGTTTGGGCAACCTGCCAACGGCGGAGGTAGATCAGAAGAGTTTCTTCCTCCCCAACACCCCGGTCATCTCTTTTGCAGAGCTTGCAGTTCCTGGGATCGACGAGGAAACGTTCTTTTTGGGGTTTCTCGAGTTATGGCTGAGCTGGTTTGCAATTCCGATGCACTCTCGCCGTATGAGGCCGTCTGTCTTCTACCCAGCTCACCTAATGATTATTGGAGTGAAAGTGGCTGTCGGGGTCGCTGGGTTAGCTCATTTGTATTACGGCCTCGGCCAAACGGCAGATACTACTGAACCAGGTGTGCAGCATGTGAACTTCTCGATGCATTACTTTATGTCATGGCTCGAGCTACATGTACTTGGTGTTTTCGGTATCCATAAAAGGCCTTCCTTCTACGATAGGTGTGGCTTCCCCCGGATTTTGCGACTAGTTGACACATCCATTGTAAATCCAACACCGCGGGAAGCTAGGGGTTTGCTCCTTCGTACTCGCACGATTGGAGATGGCATGACCTTTACCGACAAGATTCTAACTATCGGCAAAGAGTCCACAACAACGGTGCAGCCATTGCGGGACATTTTTCAAGACGGAGCCTCTGTTTTGAAAGCTCGGGAAATTCTCCATCTATACTCCATCAGGCCGGGCTTTCTCGTGTTTAGGCAGAATGATACGACGTTGTTCATGAGGTACAACTCGTATCGTTTTGCCCAGCAGTTAAGCTACAATCAAGGCGTCCCGCTTGAGGCCTTCCTGTCAGAACCACCTGCGACTGAAGAGGGTATTCGGAACGCAATGCACCATTTTATGCGATTGAACACCGGTTCCAATTTCTTTATTAGTGAGCCGGGTTGCGTTCCAAAAGCCTTGAATGTATATGTGGCGTGGTACCAGCATTCGATGGGGGCCGTTATCAGAGAAGAGAAGCGATTATTGCTCGATCATAAAGGCACCGCCCCGGCGAGTAATCCAGACGTTCCTCTGAAGCGACGGACCATCGTTCACCCTTCCTTGAGGGAAGTTGCTGCGGCTGTGGTACCGCGTGATAGGCCTGAGCTACCGATACCCCGTGCTCCTATGAAATAGGTGACTGTAGCGTCTCCCGAGTCTGGCGTGGGTTCAGATTTCGGGACTCGTCGTCCCAAGGTTCCTACCAAGCGTAAGCTTGTGCTAATGGCGACCAATGCTCACTTGCAGAAGAAGAAGAAGAAGTCTATTCTTTCTGCAGATGTTGTACTCGGCCAGGAGCCTCATGCTCCTTATAGCGAGGGCCTGAGCGAATATGGGACTAACGAGGGTCTATTTATGGCGCTGAATGATACCGACCTCAAAGCTGCTATTGTAGCTTCCGAGCGATTAGCAAGCCACAAAGCGGGCCTGGTCATCCTTGCACAGTCAAGTAAACCTCAGCCGTATCTTTTGTCATTGCATTACATTTTTATTATCATGTTTTGAATGACACTTTTCCTTCAACAGGCATCTCTACTGAAGAAGCTCTCGCAGCTTCTCTTAAGACTTTTGAGAAGGAGAAAAAGCTTCGAGCATCCTTAGGCGTCGGTACATTTCGGTTCACCGCGTCTCCACTCCCGTTTCTTATGGGTCATCTGACCCCTCCTTTTCATCTTACTACAGGGACTACCTCTGCTCCTGTTATTCCAGGTGTGGTACCGACTTCACAGGGCGGTGCGGAGACGCTTCCAAGGCCGGCTACCGAAATCCCAGTTCCGCTGGTATTGCCGAAAGAAGCTTCATTTAAGAAACCGATGACGGACGCCATAACAGTTCTAGAGGTGGCTCATGTCGCGGACGATGATGTCTCCTTAACGGAGGTCTAGAGAAGATCGGCTCTGACGGCCCGGGCGGAAAGGAAGCGCAGGAGGCGTGCAGCAAAAGAACGCAACGCCGCCTTGGCCGTGGGTGCAGGCCCGAGCGCTGCTTCCTCTATCCCTGCTTCCTCTGTCCGGGCCGGGCACCCTGTCTACCGCTCACAGACAGGCGACATGTGCGGCTTGGGAAACAATTGAAAAGCCGACCCAAGGTAACGTAACACTGAGCCTTTTTGTCAAAGCTTTAATCTTTAGATTCTCATATTTCTTATCCTGCAGGGCTAAGTCCTGGTGAGGAGGTGGCGGGTGGGATGATTGCAACTACTGAGCCCAAAGCGGCTACTCTTTCCCAGGAGTCCGGGACTGCTCTGATCACCGCTCTTTCTGCCTGCGGTTCCCTGCCATCTCCTGGCGTCGCGAGTGTCACGACAGCTCTCGTAGAATCGGGGGACGAAGCCACGGGCGGTGCAACCATCCCTCCAAATGATATTGAAGAAGTCGTGATGCTTGGCGATGCTCCCGTCGCGATTCTGGCTGATGACCTGTCTGGTAGGTCTCGGGTCGCTGCATTGTTTTCGTTTTGCAATCTTTTCTGATGACATTCTTTTCCTTTCGAATGTAGGTATGGCGAGTGCTGAGGTTGCGATGCCTGAAGAAGCCCCACCAGTTGCCGCTTTGACGGTCGTTGCCCCTCCGTCCTCTCTTATATCTTCTCAAATGCTGGAAGGTAGGGGTTTGTGATAAATTTAAATTGGGGACAGCATCTTTCGTATATTGACCATGTATTATCGTGATCTCGCAGGAGTTCTTTTTGATCACTTGTATCAAGTGCTGAACCCGTACTTCTCCTTCCCGTCGGAGATTAGTCCACCCGCTGGCGTCGGTAAGTGTAACACCCGAGCCCAATGCTACTAATTTCAGTTACCGTTCGAACGTAGTGTGGCACTTATTTCATTTATCTTGCTTGATGGTTAATTATTGTAAATTCTACCAGGAAATTAATTTCTGCATATAACAATTTTTGGCATCTAAAATAAAATTAAAAATATTCATCTTGGCCTGCTTGACACCCCTAACCCTGTTGTAGCGTCCGTGCATCGTGTTCTCGTCCCGTTCAGTGAAACGGGCGAGTTTGGACGGCTACGTGCACGTACGTGTGTCCGTTTTGGGGGTATGCTTTTTGATCATAAAACACTTCATTTTAAATTTTGGATCCCGCCTAAAATTCTATTATTTCAATTTCAAATTTTTGGACCCGATCCGGGCGTGATTTGGAAATGTTTTACTTTGCGCCAAAATCCCAGATTTTAATATATTTAAACCATCATATATAATTTAGTTAACCATATAATATTTTTACAATCTTTTATATCCTTCTCAATTTATTCTCTCAGCCAATCGCAACCTCCCTTTTAACCCCATGGGTCCCTCTTCTCTCTCTCTCTCTCTCTCTCACTTTTTCTCTCTCTCTCTCTTATATTCTCTCGTACTTCTCTTTATCATTCTTTCTCTTCTTGCTTCATGTCTCGTTTCTCATTTTTTTTAACTGTTCTTTTGTTGCCGGAATTCCGTCATGCCGGTGACGCTTCACGACGTTCTAGCGAGGTACCCCGACCCGTGTGGTTCCTTTGTTCGTCGTTTGGGTTCATTCCGTGAACCGTGCGCCCGTCGCGAGTTTTCCCCGCCGACGGTTAACGTTCCGTTTTCCCGATTCGCGACCTATTGAGGCAAGTTAATCTTGCTACATGCTATATAATTCATTTTATACCTATTTAAATAAATACCATACCTATAGTTTAAATCTAGTGCCCCATGTTTAATTTTATAACGTTTCGATGTTCCGTTTGCATCCGTTTATATCATATTAAATCTAGATCATGAAAACTTATCTTGTGACATACTAGATTACATTATACTGCATCCATATCAATTAAAATATATATCGTCGTAATATTTCTTATTATTATCTTTAATTAGTTTATAATCTGCATTTTATAATATTATATATTTGAAAATATCATAGTTTACACATGAAACGTCGTTGAAAAAGCGGATACGACAAATTTGAAATTTACTGTACACCTTACCTTATAAAATTCATTATAAATCATAGAAAAATCATTAGTATACGTTCTTTAGTTCGTTACGAAGATAACTCAGAATACTATAACTCTATGAAATATTTACTTACAAAATAAATTGTTTAAATAACGTAAAATGCAAATGAAAATGTCTCCAAACTGCTGTCCAGGGAAATTCCAGCAGCAAACTTTCAACTTCGAATGTTCATAACTTTTTGTAGGGACAACCTTAGATGCTTATACTTATAAAACTGAAAACCTTATTGAATTATCTTTGTTTTGGTATAACACACGTCCCTTTTGGAGAACGTTTGTTATTTTTAAGCTATTTTACAAATTATGGTGACGCTGAATTTCTGAACGGAACTTTCTTGTGCATGGTTAATCAATACCACTTTTATAGTTATTAATCGCTTTGAATATGCTATCCATATTAATATTATTATATCAATATTTATATCACATATTGTTTAGTTGTACATCCCACATTACTATTTTATAGTTTTATAACTTTTCGGATACCCGGTTGCATCCATCGCATTTAAGATACATATAATTGCATCCATAGATCACATTACTACATAATAATATGATATTAACACTCCATGTTTAATAAATTGCATCCTAATTAATATTGGAACTATAAATGTAACCCTAATCGATAACTGTGCATCCATATCCTTGAAATTATATCTATTTGCATATCATATTACATGTTCCAGTTCATTGTTCTGATAGTACTCATGCTTGTTTATTTATACACATGCTTATGTTAGTTTGATTATGAGCACCCACATGACATCTTGTGCTTCCTGACATGACCTGTTACACTTCCTACTTGACATGACATGGTACCGTACACTCTTGACATGACATGACACCTTTATACATTACCTGGCTTGACCTGATGTACCATGGCTTTACCTGTTACCTGATCTTGTGTCTAATGCCAACAAACATAACATGTAGTCCTCATGGACCGTTCCTGTTGTCTATCCAGACAAACCTGTTTACCTGATCTTGTGTTGGCATTAGTTTCTTGATTTCGGAATACCTGACTTGACACACACATATAACTTGGGGGTATGGGGAAATCAAAGGTGAAACCTGACTTGTAACTCGACAATTCACTACCTGTCTGGGTGTACACATTCTTGTTTTGTGCCTAGCGGCATGTCTCGGTTTCGGCCGAGAATATTGTGGCCGTGGTCCCGGGTATGCACGGGATACTATCGAGTGTACACATTCCTGTTTTGTGCCTAGCGGCATGTCTCGGCTGCAGCCGAGAATATTGTGGCCGTGGTCCTGGGTATGTACGGGATACTATTGAGTTACATCGATGATTCATCAATTTGGTTTCAAAGACTTTAGAACAGAAAACCTGATAGAATAGTTTAGTTTACCCACTGCACACTACCCTGCACTGCTCTGATTCTTATTATTGTTACCCCTGCTTTATTCATGTTTATATTCGCATTGCCTGTTTATTATGTTATTACTTGATGACTTGACGCGCTGACGTCTGGGTTTTGCATGGCCCAGATTCTTCTACCCTGTTGCAGATTGATTAGGAGTTTTGCCGCTGTTAGACGAGCGGTGAGGTTCCTGTCGGTATGTAATTTCACTCCAGGTGTTTCATTTATTGTATCTTTTGGCTTCCGCATATAATTATCTCTTGACTCTTTTACTCTGGCTTATGGACATGTACTAGATAGTTAGTCTACTTTCCTGTTCTTGATATCTCCACAGCCGTAATGTGACTGTGGAAGGATTTTTCCTATCCATAGGTAGCATGGTTGGCTATGTCACGTGCCCACATTAGTGTACTTTGGGAAGCGAGGCGTGACAGCAAGTATCTTTTCTAACCGACATCCTTTCTTTTCTTTGACGGGCAGCTGTGTCACTGCTAATTCCTCTTTGCATCACTTGTATCCTTACAAATTGAAGGAGGGGACGAGGGCATCGCTGCGTCACCAGAACTTCCAGCTCTGCCCCCAGTTGCAGCCGGTATAGTAGGCTCTATTGTTCGTGCATTTTTTATTTCTTGAGTCATCATCTGATTATGATTTGTTTTGCAGAGATGACACTGACTCCAGCTCCGTTCGAGTCTCGAATCATAATGCCAGCAGGGCCCTTTTCCAGACGTCCATCTTCAAAAGACGCTGTGACCAGTCTGTGTATGTTGGGCGATTACATCAAGGAGCTTGACGCGGAGGCCACTACATTCGCTGCAGATTTTGCTGCCGAGGTTAATCCAATGTTGGCGACGCTTGTGAACTTCCACAACGAAGACGTCGTTGAGTCTTGGGTTAACCACTGTAGAAAGATTGAAGCCTGCCTGGATGAGCTTGAGCTTAGGCGTTCTGCTCCTGAGATTCTGGCTGTGAACTCCCAACGAGCTGCATGGGTCGAGCAGAGTGTGTCCTTCCTCCGCCATTTTGAACAAGAAGCGACCTTGAGGCGGAATGAACGCGAGGAGGCTTCGGATGAATTCTCCCGGCTGCACGCCCAAGTTAAAGCGAACGCTATGCAGCTGAGAGCAGCCTTTAACACCTTGCAGCAATATATCTCGGACAGGATTGTATTGAGGCAGAAGCTCGACTCTATTGAGTAGGTTATGCAGAGTCGCGAAGCTGCCCAACGGGAAATCGATGAGAAGATTTCATAATGCTTGCAGCAAAGGACTCGAATTGAAGCGGAGCTGGCCGCGGCGGCTGATCACGAGAAGGCACTGAAAGGAGCGCGAGAGCAACTTGCTGACTTATTGAAAACGCTTCCTTCTCAGTAGCTATTTTTTATAGATTGAATGCTTGTAATCTTTGAATAACATGTATCCATTTTTTTATTCTTTCATATGATCCAACTTGTACTCTATTGAATTTATGAATAAAAGATGCACATTTTTGTTCTACTGTCGCTTTCTTCTCTTTGTTGTGTCATTGCCATGTGATTTTAGTACGTGTGGCCTGTAGATAGTAAGTGAACATTTCATCTCAGCCTCCTTGTTGGGTAGCGATGGCTTAGGAAGCAGGTTCAGGTCTGCTTGCCTAAGACTTTTTAACTTTATGAGCCGTGAGGATCTCATAAAGGGTTTTCTCCTTACAAGTCGAGAGGATCTCGTAGGTGTATTTTCTCCTTAAGAATCGTGAGGATTCCTAAGTGTGTTTTCTCTTGAGAGTCGTAAGGATCTCCCAAGAGAATTTTCCCGCTTACAAGTCGAGAGGACTCATGAGTGGTTGTTTCCCTCCTTGTCGATGTTCAGCTTCGGAGAGTGTGGTTCGTGAATAGTATGCAAGAGTCCATTTTGGACCGACTTGCAGGGCCCCAGTGCTTAGAAAATAGGTCCTTATCCCCATTGCCTAAAGCTTTTCCCTACGAGTCGAGACGAATCGAGAAGTTCTCGTAAAGACATTAATTTCCTCATGAGTCGAGACAAATCGAGAAGTTCTCGTAAGAATGTCCTAACGTCACAGTTAACCTCTGCTCTTTATGACAGAAGTCCGTTAGGGTCTGTGGTATTAGGATTTTGTCCGTCGCACCATCGCGTTGGCTAATGTATTCCTCGATAGGCAATCTTGTTGTTCAAGTAGCCTTGCGACTGTCTTGTCTCTGATCCTTTCGGGGGCTGGACAAGACGTCTTCAAGAAATCTTTCTAGGAAGTTTGACCGTCGGAAAAGCAAGCGTTAGGAATTTTGCCATGCCGCTTTTTACTTGAGGTTAGGCTCAGTTTGGGGAGCCCCGATGAGTCATAACCACTCCGCGCTGGTGTGGGATGATCTCCGATAGTCTTTCAAGTTTTATATGAGTTACCGTTAAGACCCTGAAGCTAGGAATTTGGCCTTTGCTTCATTTGCTGGCATTGCGTCTGCTGTATCGAGACGAATGTCGCGGCTGTCTCTAGGTTGTTGGTGAACCGTCGAGGTTTGGAACTAGGGATTTTGTCATAGCTCCGTTGTTTGATTGTCGCGTCTGAATCCTGCTGGAAGAAGAACGCTGTGGTGACATCTCTTCTGCTGTATCGAGACGAACGTCGAGGTGGTGATCACTCCATGTGGGATGATCTCCGGTAGTCTTTCAGGTTTTATATGAGTTACCGTCAAGACCCTGAAGCTAGGAATTTGGCCTTCGCTTCATTTCCTTTGGTGTGTCCGAACCCTGTTGGAGGAAGAACGCTGTGTTGACATCTCGTTTGCTGTATCGAGACGAACGTCGAGGTGGTGACCACTCCATGTGGGATGATCTCCGGTAGTCTTTCAGGTTTTATATGAGTTACCGTCAAGACACTGAAGCTAGGAATTTGGCCTTTGCTTCGTTTGCTTTGGCGTGTTCGTACCCTGTTGGAGGAAGAACGCTGTGTTGACATCTCGTCTACTGTATCAAGATGAACATCGAGGTGGTGACCACTCCATGTGGCATGATCTCCGGTAGTCTTTCAGGTTTTATATGAGTTATCGTCAAGACCGTGAAGCTAGGAATTTGGCATTTGCTTCATTTGCTTTGGCGTTGCGTCTGTTGTATCGAGACGAATGTCGAGGTGGTGCTGGGATTTTGCCATCACTCCGATTTGTTTTGACCGTGAGGTCTTTTGTTGACGTTGAGTCTGTATCCTGCTGGACTGCGAAGGAACACCGTTGTTGACATTGCATCTGGTGTAACAAGACAAATGCTGAGGTGGAGCTGTGATTTTGCCGTCACTCCGCTTTGTTTCGACCATGGGGTCTTTCGTTGACGTTGTATCTGAATCCTGTTGGACTGCGAAGGAACGCCGTTTTTGATATTGCGTCTGCTGTATTGAGACGAATGCTGAGGTGGAGCTGGGATTTTGCCGTCACTCCGCTTTGTTTCAACCGTGAGGTCTTTTATTGACGTTGTGTCATCCTGCTGGACTGTGAAGGAACGCCTTTTTTGACATTGCGTCTGGTGTAACGAGACTGTTCCCACAAAAAATTTCTGCGCAAAAGAGTCCAAGGTATCAAATGGCAGCGATACGCTTAAGAAAATGCGAACCAGTATATTCCGGCCTGTATTTTCATAAACTCCCCAATGAGAAACTATTAAATTATGATGGTATTGAAAGCATCTTGAAAAAACCTTCGATTTGATATATTATGGGCCTCATAATTCATCCGGGATCAAAAGTTAAGAGCAAATGTGTTATGCACATGTGATCTAAGAAAAAAGATGCGAACCAGTATTTTCTGAGCTGTATTTTGACAAACTCCGGAATGAGAAACGGCTAAATTCTGATTGTATTAAAAGCATCTTGAAAAGACCTTCGATTTGATATATTATGGGCCTCATAATTCATCCGGGATCAAAAGTTATGAGCAAATGTCTATGCACATGTGATCTAAGGAAGAAGATGCGAACCAGTATTTTCCGAGCTGTATTTTGATAAACTCCGGAACGAGAAATGGCTAAATTCTGATGATATTGAAAGTATCTCGAAAAGACCTTCGATTTGATATATTATGGGCCTCATAATTCATCCGAGATCAAAAGTTATAAGCAAATGTGTTATGCACGTGTAATCTAAAGTAATGCTCTACTACATGGGGAATGCATTTTTTAGTCCCACATCGGGAAAAGGAGAGATGGCTTCTCTACCACTCCCATATAAATAAGAGGGGATACCTCTTAGAAAGGGTAGAGTTAAATCCTCAAAGGATTCAATACTCAAAGGAGATTAGTTCTCCAAAGGAGCTTAGTTCTCCAAGATAGGAGCATGCTCCTCCATAATGCGCATATGCGCAAGCGCCATGTGCGCTACGTGCAACGCACGTGTGCTCGCCACGCGCATCACATGAGAACATTTAATAATATTAAAAGGAGCATGTTCTCATATATAGAAGCTCTGCTTCTCCTCATAATGCGCATGTGCGCTACGTGCAACGCACGTGTGCTCGGCACGCGCGCACCACGTGCAACGCACGTGCGCACCACATGAGAACATTTAATAATATTAAAAGGAGCCTGTTCTCCATATATAGAAGCCCTGCTTCTCCTCATAATGCGCATGTGCGCCACGTGCAACCACGTGCAACGCACGTGTGCACCACACGAGAACATTTAATAATATTAAAAGGAGCCTGTTCTCCATGTATAGAAGCTCTGCTTCTCCTCATAATGCGCATGTGAGCTACGTGCAACGCACGTGTGCTCGCCACGCGCGCACTACGTACAACGCACGTGCGCACCACATGAGAACATTTAATAATATTAAAAGGAGCATGTTCTCCATATATAGAAGCCATGCTTCTCCTAATAATACGCATGTGCGCCACGTGCAACGCACGTGTGCCCGCCACGCGCACACCACGTGTAACGCACGTGCGCACCACATGAGGATATTCAATTAAAAGGAGACTCGTTCTCCATAGGAGCTTGCTCCCCCCCATATGCGCATATGCGCAACATCCATGTGCGCTACGTGCAAATATGAGCGTCCAACACATGCGACGCACGTGCGCCCAACACTTGCGACGCACATGCGCCCAACACGTGCGACGCACATGCGCGAACGCAAAGAAGCCTTTTTCAGCAGCGAGAAGCTTAAGCTCCAGCCTAATCTTCCTCCCTAATGAGTGAGACATGGTTCAAAGGGTACATCCCTCCATACCTTCGATATATGGTACTGTAATCTCTCAGTGTCGTCGGAGAGGTGGTGGGTCCCAACGACCAATGATCTTTCTTTCTAAAATAAAAAAAAGAGAAGAAGAGAGAACATTGACAGAGAAACAGAGAAAGAATTCAGAGAACTCCTAAAAAGAAAGTTTGAGAAGAAATCAGAAAGAAAAGAAGGTAAACCTTTGAAAAGAAGAATTTCTTCTGAAAAGATCAATGATCTAAGAACTAGATCAAGATCTTAAAATAAAAAGAAAAGATCAAATAATAAGAATAAAATAAGAAGTAATATACTTCTTTATTAGATCATTTGATCTACACAAGGGCATTGCCTTTTGATGAACCACTGGTTCTGGAATCTTAAAAAGATTCTTTTCTTGAATCTAAAATTGGATCAAGATATTAAAACAGTGCCTTGCACTTGTAAATCTGTAATGTTGCGCTCTTGGGTTGGCGCAAGCCACCAGAGAGCGCCACGTGTCAGCTCCAGAACAACTTGCGCTATGCGCTTTTAAAATAGAGCATTGCTCTCTGAAATTGGTGCAACTCACCAGAGCGCGCCACGTGTCAGCAGCGCAGCGCACTGCGCTAACTGCGCTCACCAGAGCGTGACACGTGTCACCTCCACATGCGCTTGCGCTCATTAATTAGCGCAAAGCTCCAGACAAATGCACTGCATTGTTTACTGAAGGGGCCAGGCCCAAGTCAAAAAGGCCTAGTAGGCCAAAATAAATTGCAATGCAATAAAAGGGGCATAGCCCAAATAAAATTGATGCTCTGCATCATTTATAAAAGGGCAGAGCCCAAACAAAATAAAACGCAATAAAATGGCAGAGCCCAAACAAAATTGATGCTCTGCATCATTTATAAAAGGGCAGAGCCCAAACAAAATAAGAAATGCAGTGCATTATTAAACAGGGGCAAACCGCTAGCACAGGCCTAATAGGCCAAACACAAATAAGATGTTAAACATTTCTGAACTGGACTTAGCCCAATCATGGCCGTAAGTCCTCAAATTAAATTGACTGAGCACAGCTGCTCTCTTAAATCAATTTACATCCGGTTCGAGGGTACATCTCCGAACTTCTCTGACTCCTATCGTTGTAATCCTTCAACGACGTCAGAGAGGTGACGGGTCTCGACAACCACACATCAACACGGACTGTGGGGTCCTTAAACTCATGGACTTATGCGTCCTTAAACTAAGATACAGACTGTGGGGTCCTTAAACCCGCGGACTTATGCGTCCTTAAACTAACGGACTAATGCGTCCTTAAATACACCCATATGGACTGTGGGGTCCTTAAACCCATGGACTTATGCGTCCTTAAACTACCAATGGACCGCAATGTCCCTAAACTACCTATGGACCGCAACGTCCCTAAACTGGAACAATAGAGCCCCCAAACGCTCTTTTGTTGGATCTAAACGATCCCGTTTAAGTTGATCTTAGCCTCAAATATGGCTAACGTATCCTTAAACATTCAAACAGACTTTAGTCCCAAATTGGACTATAACACCCCCAATCAACTTTGGTTCAAGGGTACATCTCCGAACTTCTCTGACACATGTCGTTGTAATCCTTCAACGTCGTCAGAGAAGTGACGGGTCCCGACGGCCATATATTAAATGGACCACCATGTCCCTAAACTGGAAATGGATCTAGACGATCCCGTTAAGTAGATCTTAGTCTGGAAATTAGACTAACGTATCCTTAACAAACGTTTAAGTTGATCTTAGCCTCAAATATGGCTAACGTATCCTTAAACCAAAACCCAAAACCCAAATCTAAGAAAGTACGGATTTGGACTAATCCACATCCTACGGGCGACGAAATAAATAGTCTCCGTATACAATCCACGGGAAACCACAAACAAAACAAACACCCACGACACGAAGTAAAATTCTGGAGAAGGAGAAAGTTGTTACCGAGATGCAGTAGCGTAACTAACTGCAGGGGCTTGCGCCTGCAGGGAAGAGCGTCCCCACAATCAAAAACCCCTCAAGCGAGGGAGAATCTGACGAAGTCTGCTACATCGGCCGCATCCGTCTAAACCTACGATACACGGTGCCATAAATCAACTTGGCATCTTCGGAGAGGTGGACGGGTAAAACCAAATAGCATCTGCCCCGAATCTCAGGCCAGACGTCCTAATGTCTCGGCCGCCATTCGGAGGGGAACAGATTCTGGCACGCCCGGTGGGACCTTTTCCTCTTTCCACTCCACACTTCGTGTGTCGTGTTCGCGAACCAAACACGGCTCGCTAATGGTCGCCCTTGGGTTTCAAGGTACTAAGATTTGGCATTTTGCTTATTGCAAAAGGCAAAGAATCAATGGCTTCCACTTGTGCGAAATGCTCCAACTGCAACTGCAACCGGTGCTCCGCCTCGCTAGGAGGTATAGCCTACGGGCCCCAAGCTGCTTCGCTGTTCACAATGTCCGTGGAATAGGTCACTCGAGCCACCACAGGGTTGTTTTTCGGGACCATGCTCCCGCCAATGAGCTTCACCGCTCCTGTGCTGACACCGGAAGCTCCCAAGAAGTCGGTCTTTGATCGGCTTACACCTATCGCGGCCCCCCTCAACGGGTCGCCCAACACCAGCGCCTCGGTCTTCTCCAGATTAGGCTAGAACTCCTGTGGACCCGCGATGGGGCCTACAATCCCAGAGAAGGCTGACAGTCCTGCTCCTGAAGTCGTCGGGGCGGCTTCTCCTGCCAAAAAGTCGGTCTTTACAAGATTGATTATTCCAGCTCCCGCTCCTGCTATCCAAAAGACATCGGTCTTTAACAGGCTAACACCAGCAGCGACCCTCCACCTACACAGGGGGCAAGACGAGGCTATCGCCCTCACCGAGCCGATTCCATCAGCACGGCACGCTCGACGTCGCTACTGGCGCCGAGTGAGGAAGGCCGGAGGAAACTCCCCTTCTGGGCTAACTCCTCCAGCCCCGACGGCAGAAGTTAATGCTGCTATTCCAACTGGGAACAGCTTTGAGATGCTGAATAAGGTGCGTAGGAATTCTCCTACCGCGGCGCTAAAGAGGTATCCCCCTCCTCTGAAAAAGGCTGCGGAAATAAAGCCAGAGCAGCCCCGATCCCCTCAACGGCTGTCTTCAAAAATCTATGAAGTCTGGCGGCAGACCCGAGACTCGGTGATCGATCCAAATTTCTCCCGCCAGCACAAGAAGCTGAAAATCCAACAGGAAGTCAGTCATCACGCTAAGCCATAAAAAGCTGTCTGGGTGCCCACCTCAACGCCCCCCTCAACTTCCACTGCTCATAAAAAGAGGAGGCCGGAGAAGATCCCCGGGCCTGCAACGAGAGCTAAAAGCGCTGAGCCCAGACGCCTTAAGGCTGGGGGCAGGATGGTTCACACTGTATACATGGCGTCGGGGAAGGAAGACAACCATGCGTCTACAGGTCATAGACCGCTTACATGGTCGGTGACTAAAGCTCAGGAGCAACAGCAAAAGCTCCAGGAAATGATGATCGCAATGGCCACGCTTACTGGGCCAAAAGAAAGGCCCGAGGCGTCCTCGGATCAGCAGCAAGAACAGGAAACCGACGCTGAGTTCCTTCGGAGGATATTGGAAAAGAGAGATAAAGAGGCTGCGGAACAAGCGGCCAATATAAAGCAAATAGCCCACTTATTTCAAGACATGGTTGGGATGATGATTCAACAAGATCCTCCCGCTGAAGATCCCCCGACCGTCCTCGAAGATGATAGAGGAGAAACATCGAATCCACCACCGGCCCTTTCAACGGCCGAGGAGGAGACAATCTCCAAGGCTGACTTGGACGACTATATAGCCCAGCAGATCTGGGTTCATCATGCGACTGAGGCAGCTGGTCAAGTCGTAAAAACGGGACGACCGTATCCAAGCTGGTACGACCAAATCAAATATCCACCGGGTTATACAATACCGAAATTCCATGTGTATAAGGGGACTGGAAATCCCCACCAACATGTTGCCCAGTTCAGGGCCCTTTGCGGTAACACCGGCGGTGATGATAAACTGTTGCTTTGCCAGTTCGTGGGCAGCTTATCAGAAACAGCGTTCGAATGGTATTCGGAACTCCCGAACGATTCTATCAAGACGTTCGCTGAAATGGAGTTGCTATTCACTCAGCGATTCGCAAGCGCCAGCGAACGCACTCCGATAACGGTATTGATTAATGCCAGGGTGAAACCAGGTGAAACGTGGGTCCAGTACGCTATACGCTGGCGAAATTTATGGTCGAAATGCGAGCAACGCATTGAGGAAGTGCCCGCGGTGGACATGTTCGTGGGAACCCTAGACCCTCATGCAACTATCTCCCAGTTCATGATGTTCTTTAAGCCAACCACGTTTTAGGCTTTAATCGACAAGTTGGCCCAGATGGACCAGATGGGTCACATGCCGTCTCCCCCGAAGCCAGAATCCCGGAATGACAAGGGTAAAGGGAAGGCAACCTTCGTCGCGAATGCTCAGCAGTAGCCCGGTGCCTCAAAGCTGGCGGATCAGCTGGAAGAAAGACGGCGGTATTATAATAAGAAGATGAAGCGTCCCTACTCGTTCCCGCGGGACAAGACAAAATGGTTATTCGAGCTGGCAGTACGCAACAGGCTTATAGACTTGCCAAATCCGAGGCGACCGCCACAACCCACTGAGGTGAATAACTCCAATTATTGCCCTTACCATCAAACGGTAAGCCATCCGATTGAGGATTGCTTCGTCTTCAAAGGATGGATTGAAGATCAATACCTCTAGGGAAGTTTGCGCTGTCCGAAAAGTGGAAGGTGAACCCGCCACAGCCGCATACTCCTAAGAAGACAGACGCACCAGGGGCAACTTGTTCCTTTATTGAAGAAGCTCCATAGGAGGTCGTGCTATCAGCTAAAACCAAAAGGATGCTGAGTGATCTTCATGCGTGCCCAGCGGTCGAATGGAAGAACCCGCTTGAACCTCAAATCATCGAAGGGATGCTGAAGCCGCGTCCAACTACAAAGATCGGTGGTGATAGCCCAAGTACTCACACCCAACCGTCAAAATCTTCGAAGAAAAAGAAGAAGAAATCCAAGAAGCCCGTGAAGAATGTAGACAAGTGCACGGATTTGCAGAAACAGATTGACTCGCTGGAGGAGTACAATCAAAAGGCGAAGACTCCCGTCACACTGCAAGAGTTCCTTAACCACGTCTTTCAGGAGAGAGACGATGGAGAAAGCTCGTCAGATGAATCCGAAGGATATGTGGCGAGTTGTCATGTGATTTCTCACTCGTTTACGGACGATGAGAAAACTCCTGGAATTGAGAAACTGGGGCACAGCCTGAGCCAGAACTTGTATGGCCAACAGATAAAACGATTAACGCCTTTCTAGACGAGATTCGTTTGAAAAGTAAAGCTGACCAGAAGCGTGAGATGGCTACATCAGAAGGAGCCAAACGCAGGCGACTAAATGAAAGAGTCGAAGCATTCCCGCCAAATCAAAAGACATCCGATGTGGATAAAAACAGATTCAAGATGAGGAAAAGGTTCGCCAAAGCCATGTCGATGGGAATGAAGCTACCACCCTCGAAAGAAAACACGTTCGATGGGGCGAAGAGGCGCCCTAATTATTGCTCATATCATCGGAAGATTTCGCACCCCACTGAGGAGTGCGATGCTTTTAAGATGTGGTGGCAGGGATATGTTGCTCACCGGCAGCATTTCAAGCGGGAAAAGCGCAAGACCCGCCGGGAGCAAAGAAGTACTACCGACAGGCACAAAAGAACTGCCGGCAACTGTTACATGGTCAATGCCGGAGGGTCACAAGTTCTCACCTTTGGGAGCGACTCTGATGAAGAAATGGCTCTGGGCCCTCTCTTTAAAGAATCCGTTTTAGGGAAAGAGGAAGAACTGGAGGCCTGCGAGAACATTCACCTGCGCAATCGCACGCTCCCGGAAAAGAATCTTGGACCCGCGATTAGAAAAGATAAGGGAAAGGAAAAAGTCACTGAGGATATCGCTTTAGATGACCAAGTCATGAAAGAGCTAACGGCCAAGGACCCTCCCAGGAAGGGTAAGGTGGACTACAACATTCTAGCATACCTAAGGAAGCTCCCTTCGCAGCTCAGCATCCTCGACGCCCTCCTATTATCAAAGGAAGCGAGAGATTCATTAATCAAGGCGTTACAAGAACCCGAGCAATTCCAAGCCTTCCTCGCCGCAGAAAGGATGAAGGATGAACTGGAAGAAGTGCACACGACCGACAACGATTTCGGTGACGAAGACCTTCTCCTCGGGACGTGCAACCACAACCGTCCCCTATATGTCTCTGGATACTGCCACGATATCAAGATAGGCAAGATCCTGGTGGATAATGGATCCTCCGTTAATCTCCTTAATGTTCGGGTGTTGAAGGAAAACTGCATGAGCGTGCAGCACCTCGCGCGTGACAAAATTACCATCTCTGGTTTCGACTCCCAGTCGTCACGGACTCTCGGATCTGTGATATTAACATTACGCTTCGGACTACACGTCACGGACATCAAGTTTCACGTCATTGACGCCAAGACCTGCTACAACGCCTTTCTCGGCCGTCCTTGGTTACACGAGTACAACATCATCCCTTCTACACAGCATCAGTATATGAAGTACTTTAAGGATGGTTTCGAGTACACCGTAACAGGTGAGATGAACCCATTCTCCGTGAACGAAGTCCGCAAGTACGAAGATGCAAAGTACTTTTTGCCAGATTTTGAGGATACAGAAAGGTGTCGCAAGCCGGAGAACGGAGCCGCCGCCACCATCCCTATTTTCGGAAGCGATACCGAAGAAGAAGAAGAGATAGTTTACGCTGGTCCGTCTCGACGCAACAACCCGGGACCGTCCGCCCCTATATTGATCTTCGGAAGTTACTCGGAAGACGAGGTTAATGCCATGTTCTCCAGTCGGCTGTCAATACGAGCATCCCCTGGCGAAGATCAGAGTTTGCAAATCACCATGGTGCCACGGGAACACTACAAGGATCTCGACCCACTTGAAGCTTACAATGTGCAGGACCTGCAGACGTTTTACGTCCCCCCCAGATGAAAGGGTGAAAAGGTGATCCTATTTTACCAATCCCTGGAAACAAGAGTGGAGAAATAAATCTGGCATGGCGCGGATTCTACACTCAATAGGCTCCAACCCATCCGTTTGCCCAGATATTACACAAACGGGCTAAAAAGGCTATTGAAGCACCAAGGAGTACCCTTAAAACATACCGTTCGACAAGCTCGATTCTACAACAGGATTTAGGATGTCCCTGGAACTCAGCGCAAATTGACCAACGGGAAAATGGAAACGCTCGGGCTTGGATACGTGAGATTCGGGAGACGGGAACGAGTCCACGGTAGCTATGCCATATATAACTTCGATGAGGAAGAAGACGCCCTGTTGGGAGATGCTAACCCCTCATCAAAACTAGATCCCGCGATCGAAGTGCCGAGTCCGTCATTTGAAGAACAAGTGGACAAGCTTATCAGGAAAGCGGGTCAAAAAGCTCGAGAAGACCATAATCGTGAAATGGCCATCTACAAGAAGGCCAGAACGCAACGTCTTTTTCAACAGGCTGCAAAAGACGAAGATGCTCCTCCCTGTCAACCCGTTGTGCAAAAGGCTCGACGTAGAGGCAGAAGTAAGTCAAAAAGTAGAAAAGGAAGCCGACAACGACAACGCAGGATTAAAGAGTCATGTGATCGGGTATTGCGCGGTCCGGACTCGTCTCTCATGAAGAAGATGAGTCGAGTGTATTCCTTCCCTCGAGACAAGACGAAGAAGATACTCATACTCGCTATAAAACATCAAATGATCACATTTCCGGAGTCCAAGCACCCTGAGCAAGTTAATAAAGTTTCTCATCCGGGCTATTGCTCTTATCACCGAGCCATAGGACACCCTCTCGAAGACTGCTTTACCTTCAAGAACTGGGTCGAAGACCAGTACCAGCAAGGCAGGTTTGCTTTATCCAGCAGCTGGAGGGTAACGCCGCCACAAAAGTATGAACCCAAAGCCACAGGAGCAGAACCAGATCCACATCGGTCTTGGAAGCGAGCTCGTCCCAGTTATATGATAACAATATCAAAAGGAGAGCCCGAGAATATGGATGACCTCCCTTGGTGCTTCGAAAATGATGACAACGAGGTAATCTCAGAATTTCCACCAGCACCGAAAGAGCTGGAAGATGGCATACATACTACTGCAGATAACCTCAAGAAGATTGAGTTGGGGTCGGCAGATGATCCACGACCGACATTCGTTAGCGAGCTGCTATCTGAAGAAAGGGTGGCTGCATTAAAGGACGTGCTTATGCAGCATAGAGATTGCTTCGCATGGAACTATTCCGAGATGCCAGGATTAGATCCAGAGATTGCTGTGCATAAATTAGCAATATCCTCGGATATCAAGCCAGTCAAGCAGGTGCCGAGAAGGATGTGGCTCGAGCTTGAGATGAGCATTAACGCCGAAGTCAAGAAGTTGATTGATTCTGGGTTTATCCAGGAAGTACAGTATCCTGACTGGGTCGCCAACATCGTCCCGGTAATGAAGAAAAATGGGACAGTAGGCATATGCGTGGACTTCCGGGATCTCAATAAAGCTTGCCCGAAGGACGATTTCCCAGTGCCGGTCACCGAGCTGATGATAGATAATACATCCACTCATGAGGTTTTCTCTTTCATGGACGACTCATCAGGGTACAATCAGATAAAGATGCATCCCGAAGACCAGAAGCACACCGCTTTCCGGACCCCTTTGGGTATATTCTGCTACAAAGTCATGCCCTTCGGTTTAAAGAATGCCGGTGCCACCTATCAGAGGGCCATGACAAAGATCTTCGATGATCTCATACATGAAATCGTCGAGTGCTATATCGACGTCCTCGTAGTGAAGAGCATGTCATACAAAGAACATTTAGAGCACCTGAAGACCGTATTTCAACGCCTTCGGCAATACAACTTGAAGATGAACCCCCTCAAATGCGCATTCAGAGTTTCCTCGGGTAAATTCCTGGGATTCATCATCCGACATCGAGGCATCGAGATAGATCCGTCAAAGATCAAGGCGATCATGGAAATGCCACCGCCAAGAACTCTCAAGCAGCTGCGGTCTCTCCAAGGGAAGCTCGTGTATATACGGCGATTTATAGCTAACCTGTCAGGCAAGTGCCGTCCTTACAGCCACCTGATGAAGAAGGGAACCCCGTTCGTCTGGGACCAAAAATGCCAGAGCGTGCTAGATGAAATCAAGCAGTACCTGCAGAACCCGCCGGTGTTAGCTGCTCCAGTCAAGGGAAAGCCCCTTATTCTTTATACAACCGCCCTGGAGGGTTCCTTAGGCGCATTATGGGCACAAGAAAACGACCAAGGGAAGGAAAGAGCGCTCTACTATTTAAGTCGAGTTCTTCTGGAGCAGAAAGCAACTACTCTCCCATTGAAAAACACTGCCTGGCGTTGATCTTTGCGATAACAAAGTTCAGGCACTATGCATTGGCGCATGAAGTCCGTCTTATATCAAAGGTGGATCCTCTCAAACATTTAATGTCAAAGGCCATATTGACAGGGAGACTCGCTAAATGGGCCCTGCTCTTGATGGAGTTCTCGATAACCTATCAGCCTCTCAAGACAGTAAAAGGCCAAGCCATCGCCGACTTCCTTGCTGAGCATCCGATACCCGCCGGTTCTCCTCTGAATTGAGATCTGCCAGACGAACATGCGTTTGACGCTATCGATAGGAACGATACCCGATGGGAACTCTATTTTGATGGAGCTTCTTCCATGAAGAAGCGCAAACAAAGTACGCCAATGATCAAATCGGGGGTAGGCCTCATCTTCGTAACCCCACAAGGAGGAATAATGCGCTTCGCTTTCTCCTTAACAGAGCCGAGGACGAATAACGAAGCTGAATATGAAGCCTTGATAGCAGGCTTCAAGATTGCCATCGACATGGGGATTGAGAACCACCTCATATATGGAGACTCCCAACTAGTCGTCAGTCAAGTAAATGGCGACTACCAAATGTGCAAACCGGAGTTGGTAAAGTACGGTGAAAAGGTACAACAACTGCTGACTCAAATTCCCTCCTATGTGCTGGAAAGCATACCGCGTGCGGAAAATAGCAAGGCGGATGCACTGGCCAAGCTTGCTAAAGAACTGGCTGACGAGAATCTCGATGACGTAAGGATCGTGGTGCAAAGTCGTCGGGTGCTTGCCCCAGCAGAAGTATCTCCGGAATCATCCGAAGAAAAGGGAGTGACTCAACAAGAGACCCTGCAAATAAAAGACCGGGAAGAGGCTGAGGATTGGAGAGAAGTCTTTATAGACTACTTCAAATACCGTCGAATGCCCAAAGATGCGTCCTCAAGACATCAGCTCATGAAACGAGCTCTGTCTTTCGCCTTCGTCAACGACACTCTGTATAAGAGGTCGTTTGATTCTCTGTGGCTGAAATGCTTAGGACCTGACGAAGCAAAGGGAGTCATTCAGGAAGTTCATGACGGAATCTGTGGTTCTCGCCAAGCGGGCCCGAAGATGAAGTTGAAGATCAAACGGATGGGCTACTACTGGCCCACGATGATTCAGGATTGCCTCGAATATGCGAAGCAATGCCACTCATGCCAAATCCATGGGGACTTCATCCACCAACATCCAAACCCATTACATCCAACGGTGGCTAGCTGGCCGTTCGAGATGTGGGGAACTGACATAGTCGGCCCTATCGAACCAGCATCGTCTAGAGGACATCGCTTCATCCTGGCGACGACTGATTACTTCTCCACATGGGCAGAAGCAGTACCGTTGAGGGAAGTAAAAACAGAAAATATCCTCAATTTCTTCAAAACGCACGTCATATATCGGTTTGGAACGCCGAGACGGATCATCTCCAATAACGGTCCAGCCTACAGAAGTCACAAGATCAGTCGCTTCGCGCAACAACACAATATAGACTGGAGATATTCCTCAGTTTATAATCCCCAAGCTAACGGGCTGGCCGAGGCTTTCAATAAGACCTTAACAAAGATCATGAAGAAGACGGTGTCCCGAAATAAGAAGGACTGGCATGAGAGACTGCAAGAAGCTCTTTGGGCGTATCGAACTACGTTCAAGACAGCCACGAACACAACGCCATATGCGTTGGTATTCGGTACAGAAGCAGTACTCCCCCTCGAGATAGAGTTACCCTCTCTACGAGTGGCAGTCCACTACGAGCTGACGGACGAAGAAAATGCTTAACTTCGGCTTGAGGAGCTTGATGCCCTTGATGAAACCCGGCTCGTAGCGCAACAAAATCTGGAGGCCTATAAAGCAAAGATGACGCGCTCATATGAAAGACTAACCCGGCCGAGGACATTCTGCCAAGGTGAACTCGTGCTAGTGGTCAAAAGGCCTATGATCCCCAATCACGCAAAGCGGGGAAAATTCGAACCAAACTATGAAGGCCCGTACATCATAGATAAGGTCTATCAGGGTGGAGCCTATCTACTCATGGATATGCACGGTGAAAGGCCTTACAGGCCAATAAACGGTCAATTCCTAAAGAAATACTACGCTTAGTGAGTTACTGCCTAGGTCGATGATAGATGACGATGACTATGTCCGCTCGCTATCTTCCTAAGCTCAAACTTTATAAGCAGTAGCCAGCCTTCTCCTGGACGGACCGAAACGTCCTTAAACTAATGGCGGACCGAAACGTCTTTAAACTAATGGCGGACCGAAACGTCCTTAAACTAATGACGGACCGAAACGTCCTTAAACTAATGACGGACCGAAATGTCCTTAAACTACTACCGCAGCATTCTCAGGCTGATGAGATGAGTAAAAGAAAAAGAAAAAATATATATATAAAAAATATATAATAAACGGTATGTCCATAAGCAAAATGGGCACGGATGAAAACCCGAAAAGGCTCCGTGAGTAAAAACAGCAGGGCTACCGGCGAGTGTTCGTGAAAACCCGAAAGGGCGCGACCTTGTAAAAAAAGAGGGAAAATAAAAAGAATAAAAAAAACGGTATGTCCATAAGCAAAATGGGCACGGATGAAAACCCGAAAGGACTCCGTGAGTAAAAACAGCAGGACTACCGGTGAGTGTTTGTGAAAACCTGAAAGGGCGCAACCTCGTTAAAGGACACTTACAGGGTCCTCTCGACCTTGTAAGGAGAAACCACCCGCGTGAGATCCTTACGACTCATAAGGGAGCAACACACTTAGGGATCCCCACGATTCCTAAGGACAAAATACACTTGCGAGATCCTCACGACTCGTAAGGAGAACTCTCTTATGGGACCCTCACGGCTCATAAGATTTGAAAGTCTTAAGTTACAGAGACCTAAACCTGTACTTAAGCAACCCCCACAACCTTCGATATTGCCCTACAAGTGGTTCAATACTGACCCTTGTATACAATCCACGGGCGCGAATAAACATTTCCCTAACCAAGTCCCATCCATGACTGGGGATATGTACGTATGATGAACAACCCTTATAGGTCCTCTCAATTTACAAGGAGAAAACCCTCTTATAGGATCCTTATGACTTACAGAGGAACATATACTTAGGAATCCTCACGATTCCTAAGGAGAAAATACACCCGCGAGATCCTCACGACTTATAGGGAGAAATACCTTTGTGAGACCCTTACGGCTCATGAAGTTAAAAGCCTTAGTCGACAGGACCTTAACCCTGTTCGCTAAGCCATCTTTGTTCGACATCGACAGAGGCAAATGATGATTCGCTCCTGGAAATATCCCAGTTGTAGCGGTGCTGATGCCGAAATCGATGTCTAATTCCAGGTTTACGGTGAAAATCCAGCAAGCCGCACATGCATACGAAATAGCCGAAATGATGGGGCAGCTTGCAATAAAAAGCAGCAAGTAAAGAAAACGTATGCATACAAAATAGCCGAAATGATTGGGCAACTCGCAATAAAAAGCAGCGAGTAAAAATAAAATAAATAGCCGAAATGATTGGGCACCGCAAAAAATGGCCGAAATGATCGGACAATCGCGACCTTCGCGATATAAAAGCTGAAATGATAGAGCATCGCGGAAATAAAACAAAAAAAATGAAAGAATAAACCTTTCGCCCTGCAGGTAAGTCCATAGTGACCCCTGTATACAATCCATGGGCATAAAAAAAAGGGAAAGGGGACTACATTTCCCCACCAGGCTACGTCAAAGGGAAGTGAGATCTCAACGACCACATCTACAGCCTGGAGACCAACAGCGGCGTTTCTCCTCATTCCAGCAGGACACGGACGTGACATCACCAATCGGAGCCACGGCAAAGTCCCCAGTTCCAAGACTCTACGGTTCATAGACAACCTAGAGTCAGCCAGTGACCTCCGTCATGGAAACAAGTCAACAAATGACCTCCGTCGCGGAAACAAGTCAGCAAATGACCTCCGTCGTGGAAACAAGTCAGCAAATGACCTCCGTCGCGGAAACAAGTCAGCCAATGACCTCCGTCGCGGAAACAAGTCAGCCAACGACCTCCGTCTCGGAAACAAGTCAACAAACGACCTCCGTCTCGGAAACAAGTCAGCAAATGACCTCCCTCGCGGAAACAAATCAGCCAATGACCTCCGTCGCGGAAACAAGTCGGCCAACGACCTCCGTCTCGGAAACAAGTCGGCCAACGACCTCCATCTCGGAAACAAGTCAGCAAATGACCTCCGTCGCCGAAACAAGTCAGCCAATGAGCTCCGTCGCGGAAACAAGTCAGTCAATGACCTCCGTCTCGGAAACAAGTCAATCAATGACCTCCGTCGCGGAAACAAGTCAACCAATGACCTCCGTCTGGGAAACAAGTCAGCCAACGACCTCCGTCTCGGAAACAAGTCAGCCAATGACCTTCGTCTCGGAAACAAGTCAGCCAATGACCTCCGTCGCGGAAACAAGTCAGCCAATGACCTCCATCTCGGAAACAAGTCAACCAACGACCTCCGTCTCGGAAACAAGTCAGCCAAGGACCTCCGTCTCGGAAATAAGTCAGCCAACAACCTCCGTCTCGGAAACAAGTCAGCCAATGACCTCCGTCGTGGAAACAAATCAGCCAATGACCTTCTCGTCGGAACAACGCTCCGACCCGGAAACAAGTCAGCCAACGACCTCCCCGTCGGAGCTATACTTCGACTCGAAAACAAGTCAACTCACCAACCACTTACGAGTTCTCTCGACTTGTAAGGGAGAAAATTCTCTTATAAGATCCTTACGACTTAAAAGAGAAAACGTACTTAGGAATCCTCACGATTACTAAGGAGAAAATACACCTACGAGATCCTCTCGATCCGTAGGGAGAAAAGTCTTTATGAGACCCTCACGGCTCATAAAGTTGAAAAGTCTTAGGTGGCAGATCCTACCCCTGTCTTCTAAGCCATTACTACCCTACAAAGAGGTTAAGATGGACCATCTACGAGCCACACTTGCTAAAACTATATGCCACCGAAATGGAGAAGTTACTCATGAGCATATAAACTACTTCACACCAGAGTAAAACATAAAGAAATAGAAGGGTGCGGCTCATGGAATTGAGAGTTTGGAACTATATCTTTTAAGAGTCGAGATTTGAGTCAATAATAAATGATGACGCTTGTGTCCGCTCGTTATCTTCTCAGATCAAGATTCTGAAAGTTATATACCAACCCGAAACTGGTCATACGCTATGCATTACTCTGCACTACTTCATCCACATATATACCTATGTGGGCAAAGTAGTGGGGGGCATTTGTTCCCGCCAAAAATTTCTGCGCAAAAGAGTCCAAGATATCAAATGGCAGCGATACACTTAAGAAAATGCGAACCAGTATCTTCCGGCCTGTATTTTGATAAACTTCCCAATGAGAAACTATTAAATTATGATGGTATTGAAAGCATCTCGAAAAAACCTTCGATTTGATATATTATGGGCCTCATAATTCATCCGGGATCAAAAGTTATGAACAAATGTGTTATGCATATGTGATCTAAGAAAGAAGATGCGAACCAGTATTTTCCGAGCAGTATTTTGACAAACTCCGGAATGAGAAACGGATAAATTCTGATGGTATTAAAAGCATCTTGAAAAGACCTTCGATTTGATATATTATGGACCTCATAATTCATCCGGGATCAAAAGTTATGAGCAAATGTCTATGCACATGTGATCTAAGGAAGAAGATGCGAACCAGTATTTTCCGAGCTGTATTTTGACAAACTCCGGAATGAGAAATAGCTAAATTCTGATGATATTGAAAGCATCTCGAAAAGACCTTCGATTTGATATATTATGGGTCTCATAATTCATCCGAGATCAAAAGTTATGAGCAAGTGTGTTATGCACGTGTAATCTAAAGTAATACTCTACTACATGGGGAATGCATTTTTTAGTCCCACATCAGGAAAAGGAGAGATGGCTTCTCTACCACTCCCATATAAATAAGAGGAGATACCTCTTAGAAAGGGTAGAGTTAAATTCTCAAAAGATTCAATACTCAAAGGAGCTTAGTTCTCCAAAATTGGAGCTTAGTTCTCCAAGATAGGAGCATGCTCCTCCATAATGCGCATATGCGCAAGCGCCATGTACGCTACGTGCAACGCACGTGTGCCCACCATGCGGCACCATGTGCAATGCACGTGTACTCGCCATACGCGCACCACGTGCAACGCACATGCGCACCACATGAGAACATTTAATAATATTAAAAGGAGCATATTCTCCATATATAGAAGCTTTGCTTCTCCTCATAATGCGCATGTGCGCTACGTGCAACGCACGTATGCTAGCCACGTGCGCACCACGTGCAACGCACGTGCGCACCACATGAGAATATTTAATAATATTAAAAGGAGCCTGTTCTCCATATATAGAAGCCGTGCTTCTCCTCATAATGCGTATGTGCGCCACGTGCAACGCACGTATGCCCGCCACGCGCGCACCACGTGCAATGCACGTGCGCACCACATGAGAACATTTAATAATATTAAAAGGAGCCTGTTCTCCATATATAGAAGCTCTGCTTCTCCTCATAATGCGCATGTGCGCTACGTGCAACGCACGTGTGCTCGCCACGCCCGCACCACGTGCAACGCACGTGCACATGTAGCATTTTGAATATTTAGAAATAAATAAAATTAATAATAATTTGATAAATCACAAAACTGTTAAAATCAAATATGTCAATCTTCATAAGTTATATGTAATTCAATTTAAATTAGAATTTTTGTATGCAAATTAAATAAGTTATAAGGGTTTTAGTGACAAATTTAGCTTCATTTTAACAAAATGTGTGTTTCATAATAAGTTAGGTTGTGAGGGGTTTATATGTAAAGTTTAAGTTTTATGCAAATATGAGATAGTTAAGGTTTTAATTGAAAGTGGAGGAAAAGTCAATTTAGTTCAGAATTTTATTTAAATTAAAACAAAATTTGAAGATAAAGTTAACACCACCTCATGCTTGCATACACACTCTCATCTCACACCTCCTCCTTGCATGAAATGCATGCCTTTTGACCCTTGACACCTCCTCATTCCCCTTATCCCTTCCTCCTCACCTACTTATAGCACATTTTCAGTTTAAAAACTCAGATTAAAACTCAAAGAATTTAAAAGAAAAGGGAATTTTAAAAGAGAAAAGAGAGAACAAGAGGAAGAAGATGGAGAATGAAGCTATGTTCTAGGAATTGATCATCATCAAGCTAGGAGGAACTTAGCAATCTTGGAGGGTTATTCCTACAGCAATCTTGGAGGGTAAAATCCTTAAACACGGTAGAGATAAAGCTCTGTAGTTTAGTTAGCTTAATTTTAGCTATGTCACATAATATCGTATTTTAGCTAAATTGAATGTCTGTTAAAATCTGCTTTGATCTGGAAAATATTTAACTTAACTAAACAGAGTTAAAATGATGTAGGTAACAATTAGAATAAACCACAAGACCACGACACCAAGGGGCCGGTTTTTGGCCGGCGGCCATTAAGGAAAATCCGGCGTCACCGGCCAGGTAGGAAGATAGGGGATTTTCTCTGTTGGGTAGTTTCCAGTGTACAATTTTGGCTATTTTGGTGTTGTTTAATTAAATTAGTTTTACTGTAAATAGAATCTGGAAACATATATCGGAAAGGGTATATTAAAACACTAAATACGACACGGTTAAAATACGTCGCGATTTAGTTTCTGTAACAATACAGATTAAGGTTAAAATCCAGCAAGATTAAGTGTGTGATAACTTGATACAATCGAATAGTATATAACTTATACGTGGGAACGGGTGTTTTTCATTTCCGTCATATCGGAATAGCCATTTTCTTATATACGTTAAATTGTAAATTTAGATTCGGATACGAGAATTACGGAAGCAGCGAGGAAAGGGAAAGGATTAGCAATTCCGGAGTAGATTCGACCTTTCCGGTGAGTAGACTAAATATCTACCGGGGAATTTTGTAAAGATGGCATGTTTCGCCCGTAATTTTACTTAACTTAAATGCTTTATATCGTTATGCCAAATTAATAATATGCATTCATCATATATACAAATAAATTGCTTAGTTGTTAGAACACTTCACAATTATCGACGAGTCATACCACGTGCACGTCTTATATGATACACACACCTCGTCGATATTGCTATGTCACTTTACACTTAAACATAATACTTGTTAACATGAAATTATATCATATTTCACATATAAATAATAGTAGCAAATTGCATCATTTACATCATGTTAATATATGTGTAATTCTTGTTTATATACGAGGTAATTGAAGTATTGAGGATTTATGGTTTGAGTTTTGAATATTATTACCTAAATCCAGTGATTTCATGATTGATGTGTCATGTCCACCAGGAGATGTTTTCTGTTTTGATTTTATTCCGGACCGAGTGGGGGAGATATACGGTCGCGGATTTTACGTTATCCATACTGAGTGGGGGAGATATACAGTTGGATACATGGTGGACCCGGTCGAGACCGAGGGGCAGGATAGCCGCATTGAGGCGGGGGAGCCTAGCGAGGTTACTCGATACCGGAGATAGTAGTAAAATACGGCGTGTATCTAGATGATAACGACCGGTATTATTGATTCAGGATCATTCGGGGAATGATGCCTGTGAGAAATGGAAGTTTTGTGTCGTTGATGGACACGGAGAAATGAATTTATTGAGAATAAATGATGAGATTTCAGTGGTATTATGAGATTTACTTTATACATTAATGATTTTCACATATAATCATATATTATACTTGTTCACATTTTAGTTAATCTGATTGTCATATTTACATTATTAACCGTTATATGTTAGTTATATTCACTGAGTTGGCAACTCACCCCCGGTGTGCCACAGTTCCTTGCAGGGGTAGAGTGGACGGTTGACTGTGGTGCAGATTTACGGTTGCAGCTTTTTCATATCTTTTGCTAGGTGGGTTACATATGTAGTAACCTTCTCTTTTGATTTTGTATTTTGTATCTAGAAAGTCTCCATCAAACCTGTATTTTGACTTAGAATGAGAGATTATATATATATGGACAGTTGAGATCGTTTGGTCGATATATCGTGTTTTCATTTCCTTGTGTATGAGATTCATAGTGATATCCTATATGTTGAGATTTATGTTCATTGTTAATATTATTGATCCCAACTAGGGATACAACTAAACCTAACACTTTATACTTGTTTAATAAATTAACTTCATAATTTGGGATTTTTACTTAAACACTAAATTTTTATAAATAATTCCGCAAATAAGGTATTTTGATCTTGGTTTTCGGTTTACTTGGATTTTGTGCATATCTTTAGAGATGATACAATCTAAGTGCCGGTCACATCCACATTTGGGTCGTGACAAAGTTGGTATCAGAGCCTAGGAGTAACCTTACGGAATTAAGTAAGGGATTTCAATAGGTTGATGTGAGTCCGTAAGTTAGGATGACCTTTGGTTTGATGGAGTGGGTGAATTAGGATGAGTGCAGTATCGTACGTATGTTCCGCGGCATATTTACGTTATCGTATTCAGCCTAACTAACCTTAGGATGTATATCTTGACCTATTCTTCCGTTGATTCTTTGTTAGTGATTGCTTCTATTCCTACACCTTATCAACTCTCGTTTCTTATTCCAGTTGCTATAGCTACGCGGGCTAGACGAGCCACAGCCAGAGATGCAGCTAGGGCGAGTCCGCTTGTGACGACGACTGGTACACCGGACATTCCGGCGGTGCATGAGCATGTTGATCCTCCTCCTCCAGATCGCATGACTAGGATTGAGGAGGGTATGTTGGGATTACAGCGAGTGGTAGGACAGTTAGCTGAGGCCACTCGAGTACTGAGATCAGATCCAGCACCGACCGTAGCAGAGTCCGAGGTACAGCCTACACAGACGGTGGCACTAGTAGATACGAGAGTGATGGAGGTATCACTTGCAGAGTTTATGAGATTGAGACCTCCGGTATTTACGGGGACTGATGTGGCGGAAGATCCTCAGTATTTTCTTGATAGGATGGCGAGGATTTGCAGATCATTGCGATATTCTGATGCAAGGTCAGTAGAGCTGACTAGCTTTCGTTTGGAGGGACTTGCACAGGAGTGGTGTGAGTTGATTAGTCCAAAAATTTGTATTTACCGTAATCAGAAACGGCGTCGCTTTGCAGCTAGCCGGTGAATACGGGTCGATCCACAGAGATGGGTAATTTTCTTAATGTGTTTTTACGAGTTGATTCCAAATGTTGTTTGGATTGATTAAATCTAAAACCTAGATCTATCACTAAACTAAATTAATCTAAATTAAAGTCTTGCTAGGGTTAGGCTTAGGGGAAGTTTGGAGATTAAAGGTTTCCTCACCGCTTTCAATGCCTTATTTTTGATCTATTAGATGTTACGGTAATTATCAATAAAGTGGATTAGAGTCTTTTGGGAAGATGTTTTTTCCTCTAGATTCTTATCCTTCATTTATCGATAATTACCCTAACCTCCATGGAAAACACGCGCAACCGGGCCTTTATACTACGGTGTCACCGTTACCTCGAGGGGTAGGGTGCCGTAGGGAGCGGTTGTGCGTGTATGCATGGAGTTCTAATTCTTAGTTGTGAAGGGACATGAAAGGGGTGAGAGATCTCATCTCTCAAACCTTTCCCTAAGGCTAACCCTAACAAGCGAGAAGATTACTCGCTCATTAGGGGATTAAAAGACATACTAATTAAAAGAGAATTAAAAGTGAAGAAATAAAATTAACTTACTAATTTGATGGCTCCCTCCAAGCAATAATACAGAACAGATCTGAATTTGTTTATTGAAAAGAGGCATGAGTTTTACAGATCTGTGATTACAATTTATAGGAAAACAGAAAAACTAGGGTTACAGATTCTCGCACACATGATTTTACAGATATGCCCACGGAAAATCCCAACACCCGCACCGACGCACCGACACAGAAAATTTGCACCGACACGGGCTCTGAATGGCCGCGGAACCGCGGCGCCAGCCTAGGTTTGGCCGCAGTTCCGCGGCCAAAGAAGAGAGTTGGGTCATGAAACTTCTGGGCTTTCTTTTTGGTTTCTTGGGCTTTCTATTTTTCCACTTCTTTTCTCCATTTGACTTCTGGGTCTTCTCCAGATCTTCAGTGAAAATTTGTAATGATCTTTTGACCGCTCACTTTGACATTTCGGACTGCATTGCCTTATACAAATGTGAATTGTTCTTCGTCTAAGCTTGACTAGGATCCGTATACTTGTTGGTTAAAAGTCTCTTTTCTGTATCAACTTTCGTCTTTTTCACTGTATTCGCTCCAAGAGCCTGTATCCTGTAATATGCAACAAACGTGCGTCAAGAGTACCTGTTTATTTATAAAATGAATGAAAATGGGGAGTACAATAATGCAATATTATAGTATGAACAAATACCCCCAAACTTATCTTTTGCTCGTCCTCGAGCAAACTTATTTTTTATTCACTAAAATCCTAACCACACTTTCGTAGGGAAACACGATTGCACTGAGCACGTGCAACAAGCCGTTAAACCTCTAGGTGTCCCTAGTAGGAGGAGTGTTGTCTCCTTAGGGTTTTCAGCGGATTACACCCACAAAATCCTATCAATTCGGCCTTTCGACTTTTGTTCTCCAATTAGGTTTTCTAACAAGGAATTCTATTATCTTTTGACTCGGAAATTATCCACCCACATTCTTCACACTTCCTCATTATTTAACTTAAGATTATATATGTTATGTAAACCTACTTAGCTTTCGACATCTTTTAAATCTTCCTTCTAGGGTTTCATCTCTACTTAGGAATTTCTATCAACTCTATTAAAGATACAAGTTCTATCTTTCATCCCTTTCTCTTATCTAAACTCTAATCAAATATCCCTACGTGTGTGTAAATATCACCCCTATACTTGGAAATTCAAATCAAGCAATCGTACTCTCGTCCATTGTCCAAAGCACTTATTAATTCGTGAATTTTGAATTTCGCTTACACATCCTTCATGCGACTGTTAATACTTCTTGAGGTACCAACAACCGATTACAAGATGCGTTAGCACTTTAAAGCGTACTTCCTTGTTTTTGCAATACCCAAGGCTTTTAGCAGTGACTCTCAAACCAGTTGGTCTAAGGCACTAGGTGATGAAGCACCCTCGCTAAAGATTTTTCTATTTTTACTGCCTTAAGTAATCACAAAAACCAGTGTCCATTTTTTTTCCTTTATTCACTTTTTTTTCTTTATTTTCATTGTACTAAGGACTTTTAGACAAGAGCATTTCAAGATCTCTTCTACTATTCCAAGTTTTAAGGTGCGTGATTGTGCAAGTTGTAGGGTATACATTTTCAGAATCTAGACTTAAGCTAGGAACTATTTTTCAAACTTATACTCTAATAAGAACATCAATACTCTTCCCTTGTTTCGACTTAACCCAAGAAGTGAACCCAAAATTTGCCTATTTCTAAATAAACTACAAAGACATATACTTTCTACCGCTAAATTTTAAGAAAGGTTATTTTTAGGGTTTTAAATTTACTAAGTCTAAGATCTAGTTGTTCCTAGCCAGTTAACCTATTTGTCAAACTCAAGTCAATTAGCCAAAATTGAATACAATAATTTTTATAATTTTGAAATTTTTCAATTTTTTATGGGTTTTCAAATAAGTATGCAAATGCAAAAAAAATATACAAATGAATGCGAAGGAAGAAGACGTACCGAGCATACCCCCAAACTTGAACTTGACAGTGTCCTCACTGTCATGCTAAACCAAGAGGGTCAAAATACCGGCACTTCCATGTTTATTTATTTATATTTTTTTTATTGTTAAGGAAAACAAAAATATATACAGAAAGGCCCTCCCCCAAACTTCATTTAAACTATGTTAGACATTACTGCCAAACTTTGCATAGACCAAACGTCAACACCAACCAGTTGAAAAATTTATCAGTAAAGAGTATTGGTTGGTGGAAGAATAAGTCGTAGCGATCCATAAAGAATTAGGGAAGATAGAAGTGGTGGTATGGAAGGTGTGGAGGTGAATATACAGGAGGTGGTGATGAATCAAAACGAGAATGTGAATGATCAGCAATCAGTGGAATGTTGGCATTCTCGTAGCTTATTAAAAGAAATGGGGGTGGTTCAACTTCTAAAGGAGGAGGTTGACTAACCACAATACCCCAAAAATGTTCCTGTGGGTCCTCTATTGACGTGGCATCATCCATCAATTGCATATGATATTCAATTATAAGGGAACTGATCTCCTCAATGTCCGCCATAGTCCAACCGAAAACTTGCCGCCCATCTTGTAAGACCTTTAAAATAGCGTTCTCTTGCTCGAAGGCTAGAGAGGCAGATATTATAATGGGAAAAGTCTCATTCTCACCTATGTAAGCATATTTAAGGTGAGGCGGTAAGGACATGAGTTCGAGTTTCGGAGGCGAAAGAATCATTGCGGAATCTAACTCGAACTCAAACGACTCCAACACAGGTTCGAAATCACTGCAAACAACCGATTCGGATGGTTCAACTAACTCATCCACAAATTCAAAAGACTCATATTCGGGCTGTGAGTCGTCATCATCCGAAAAAATGAAATATTCATAATCCATATCGGTTGTGTCAACGGTGGTAGGCTCAAGGAGGGACGCACTAGTGGCGTCAAAACTGTTTTCATCAAACAAGAATCTTTCAAGCTCGCAGTCCTCCTGCGTGATTTCGTGAACAGAGCAAACTTCTCGTGTATTAGTTTTAGGCACGGGGGGCAGACTTCCCATCTTATAAATATTGAACTCACTAGAAGTCTTACCGAAGGATAGAGTCATGGAGCCATTGCGACAATTTATTACGGCATTGGAAGTGGCCAAAAATGGTCAACCGAGAATCACTGGAATTTGGTTCCGTGGGTTAGCAACAGGTTGTGTATCCATAATAATAAAATCAACGGGGAATATGAACTCCCCAACTTTGATCAACCCATCCTCTAGCTCACCCCTTGGATGGGTGATTGATCGATCAGCCATTTGGAGAGTACAACGAGTGGGTTTCAACTCTCCAACCCCTAATTGTTCGTACACGGAGTAGGGAAGCAGGTTAACACTAGACCCAAGATCTAAAAGTGCTCGATTAATTTTCTTATCCCCAATTGTGATTGAAATCGTAGGACAGCCGGGGTCCTTTCGTTTTTGGGATAAGGTTTGAGGGTGGTTAATAGCATTGCTCACTGCACTAGCCACTAGCACTTTCTTGGGTACTTGAGATGCCTTTCTCTTCGAGGTGCATAAGCCCTTTAAGATTTTCGCGTATGAAGGGACTTGTTGGATTGCATCCAAGAGAGGTATATTTATGCTAACCTGCTTAAATAACTCCACAATCTTCTCCACTTGTGCAGTTGGTTTATTGGGACTCAACCTGTTTGGAAATGGAGCATTTTGAAAATTTGTTGAGTCAAATGTCTGTGGAGTAGAATGTGGAGTAGGAACGGATCCCAGTGAGGATGTGTTCGTGTTGTGAGAAATGGGACCGTTCGAGTTAGAAGAAGTAGAGTCGTGTGAAGGGTGGAGAATAGGCTCTAAAGAAAAAGGTGAAGAAGAAGGTGAAGAAATTGAAGAAGGGGAAGATGACGATAGAGAAGAAGAAGAAGAAGAAGAACCACCGGCGGGGATGTCATCACTAATACCCACATTATTTTGCAACACTCTTCCGGATCTCAACGTGGTCACCGCATTTACATTGTGATTGTGATATGCGTTTTGAGTGTGACCGGGATTTGGCAATGGTTGAGATGGAAGCTTTCCCTTTTCTCGCTCGCTCAACGCAGCAGTTAATTGTGCAATTTGTGCCTCAATAGATTTGATACTTTGATCATGTGAGGCATTGTTATGCATCAAAGACTGAACATAATTTTCAAATCTTGCTGCGGATTCTGTAGATTGCTTGAGAAATGCATCTAGACTTTTTTTCTAGCGAGATAACCTTATCATCATTTGGTTGAACCAAATTGTTCGTTTGATTTGTATAAGGTTGTTGTTGGAAAGGTTGCTGGTTTGAGTTTGTGAAGGTGCTTGTTATTGTTGTGGAGGAGGAGGTCTTTGAAAATTGTTATTTCCTTGGAATTGTTGATTTTGGTTCCAAGCGAAATTTGGGTGACTCCTCCACCCCGGATTGTATGTCGAAGAGTACGGATCGTTTCTTTGTCGTTGCTGAAATGCAGCATTGACTTGATCCTGTCCTTGAGTAGATGCATTATAAGGACACTCTTCGGTTAGATGTGATGGATCCGTACAACAAGTACAAACAGTTCGTGGAGGCATAACAGGGGCAGGAGAAGACGATGAGATTTTGGTCTCAATGGCTTCTAGCTTTTTCATAAGTGCGGCCATCTCGGCCTTCATAGCAATCGACATATCTACTTGATGTATGCCTGCCCTAGATTGACCAACAGAAGAAGATGATGTGGTCTTAGTACTCTCCCACTGAATTGTTTGCTCACTAAGATCCTCAAGAAACTGCCAAGCTTCGTCGCTAGACTTGGAGAGAAAATGACCTTGACATATGGTTTCTAGCAACTGCTTCGTTGCCGAGTTCAATCCCTCGTATAATGTTTGGCAAAGTTGCCAACTTTCGATCCCATGATGAGGGCATTGAATGAGTAGGTCTTTAAATCTCTCGAAGCACTTCCAAAATGGTTCGGAAGGAAGCTGTGAAAATTGTATAATCTCGTTACGGATTCTAGCAGTTTTGTGATGAGGATAGAACTTTTTCAGAAAAGCTCTCACAAACTCGTCCCAATTTCTGATGGAATGTGATGTGGTGCTGTATAGCCACTTCTCGGTTAGGTCACATAAGGTAAAAGGAATGACCCTTAGCCTTATATCGTCATCACTTAATTGGGTCGTTTTCATCATAGCGCACACATTTTGGAATTTATTAATAAAAATATACGCATCTTCCGATTCCAAACCATGAAATTTTGGCAGCATATTGATGAAATGTGGTTTTATTTCAAAGTTGTCCCCATTTGCCGGTGGGGGTGAAAGACAGGTAGGTAAAGAAGTGCGGACGGGGTAAAAGAGATCCTGGAGCGCGACTCGTGCGGGCGCTACAACAGGCGGAAGATTCGGGTTATTCGCACCTGACGGAGGTGGAATCATTCCCGTCGGTAAGGTATTGTTGGGGTTGGATCCCGACATACCTTCGAAAGAAGAATTTGAAGGTGGAGTTAAGGAAATGGAGGGAATTTCGACTTCGGTGTCGAAAGGTTCGTCGGTTGGTACCAACGAAACACGGACTAATCGGGCATTAGTATCCCTAGTCCAAAGTGACATACACTAAAAGGGGTAGTGTAGTCAGAAAAAATAAAAGACTGAATGTAGACGTAAGAAAACGTCAATGAGAAAAAATGGTGGAAGTGAGTTGCAAGTTTTCTTAGCGACAAGTTGCAAGTTTTGAAAGGATTTTTCTTTTCTTTTTTATTTATGTGAGAGTTTTGCAAAGAAGTTTTTGAAAAGGGACTTGTGACACAAATGTATCAACCACACATGCACAATCAGGCCTAGATCTGGGTCACCTAGGTCTGCTAGACAGCTCCTAACTAGGACTAGAAATAGGACCTCAAACCGTCTCTTCACCGACACTTGCGGCCAGGTAAGTGCCCGGTAAGTGCCAGGTAAGTGGGAAGGAACCACAATAGTGGGCCTAATTAAAAACCACTAGCCTAGACACACTTGCCTAGACACCGCAGAGTCAGTTAGGATAAACAGTCGATGCCTATACTAGTCCTTTTTCCTATTGAGCTCGACGTCCTTAGGGCTGAGTCTAGTATTTTTTAATTAATTGTGGTCAATGCAAATGCTTTAGGTATTTTCTGGGGTCCTGGGAAGGGCGATGAAATCCCCACCCAATCTGAATTTGGTCATTTAGCCCTTTAAAATCCGATTAAATTATGCAAAACTGTAAATTCACTTGCAATCAATTTTTAACGCAGCGCAAAGAAACCTGCAGAAAATCTGTTATTTAGAAGGGGGAGAAAGAATTTTTAGCGCAAAGAATTCCTGCAGAAAGTTTTTACAGAGAGATCTATGGAGGTTGAAGAAGAGGGGTACAAAAAACAAACCAGCTAAATTTGAGGTGCTGAAGAGGCAAAAGGGCCGCGGTTCTGCGGTCTGGGGTGCTCCTTGGCCGCGGTTCCGCGGTCTGGTGAGGAGATCAGGCTCTGAAAAAATTTGTGTTGCACCCTTGTACCACTCCTCCTCTGTTCTGATGTGATTTTTCCTGATTTGACCTCTGTAAATTTTCAGATCCGCGATTCTTCGCTGTTCCTGCAAGATTCAAAAGATACACCCTTCAAACAGATCAAAATTGATAATTTTTTTATATCTTTTTTTTTATTTTCAGATTTTTATAATTTTTTAAAATTTATATCAACCCGAAATTACACAGAAAGAAATTTTACGCCATCCCCGGCAACGGCGCCATTTGATTAGTCCAAAAATTTGTATTTACCGTAATCAGAAACGGCGTCGCTTTGCAGCTAGCCGGTGAACACGGGTCGATCCACAGAGATGGGTAATTTTCTTAATGTGTTTTTACGAGTTGATTCCAAATGTTGTTTGGATTGATTAAATCTAAAACTTAGATCTATCACTAAACTAAATTAATCTAAATTAAAGTCTTGCTAGGGTTAGGCTTAGGGGAAGTTTGGAGATTAAAGATTTCCTCACCGCTTTCAATGCCTTATTTTTGATCTATTAGATGTTACGGTAATTATCAATAAAGTGGATTAGAGTCTTTTGGGAAGATATTTCTTCCTCTAGATTCTTATCCTTCCTTTATCGATAATTACCCTAACCTCCATGGAAAACACGCGCAACCGGGCCTTTATACTACGGTGTCACCGTTACCTCGAGAGGTAGGGTGCCGTACGGAGCGATTGTGCGTGTATGCATGGAGTTCTAATTCTTAGTTGTGAAGGGACATGAAAGGGGTGAGAGATCTCATCTCTCAAACCTTTCCCTAAGGCTAACCCTAACAAGCGAGGAGATTACTCGCTCATTAGGGGATTAAAAGACATACTAATTAAAAGAGAATTAAAAGCGAAGAAATAAAATTAACTTACTAATTTGATGGCTCCCTCCAAGCAATAATACAGAACAGATCTGAATTTGTTTATTGAAAAGAGGCATGAGTTTTACAGATCTGTGATTACAATTTATAGGAAAACAGAAAAACTAGGGTTACAGATTCTCGCACACATGATTTTACAGATATGCCCACGGAAAATCCCAACACCCGCACCGACGCACCGACACAGAAAATTTGCACCGACACGGGCTCTGAATGGCCGCGGAACCGCGGCGCCAGCCTAGGTTTGGCCGCGGTTCCGCGGCCAAAGAAGGGAGTTGGGTCATGAAACTTCTGGGCTTTCTTCTTGGCTTCTTGGGCTTTCTATTTTTCCACTTCTTTTCTCCATTTGACTTCTGGGTCTTCTCCAGATCTTCAGTGAAAATTTGTAATGATCTTTTGACCGCTCACTTTGACATTTCGGACTGCATTGCCTTATACAAATGTGAATTGTTCTTCGTCTAAGCTTGACTAGGATCCGTATACTTGTTGGTCAAAAGTCCCTTTTCTGTATCAACTTTCGTCTTTTTCACTGTATTCGCTCCAAGAGCCTGTATCCTGTAATATGCAACAAACGTGCGTCAAGAGTACCTGTTTATTTATAAAATGAATGAAAATGGGGAGTACAATAATGCAATATTATAGTATGAACATGAGTCGATGGAGAGAGGGCGAGCTACGAGTCTTCCTCCGATGACGTGAACCGAGTTTTCTACGGTCTTTCTTGCCATATTTCTTCCCCAGAGTGTGAGGGACGCTAGAGCTAGCAATTTTGAGGCGTTGAGGAAATCGGCAAATATGTCAGTAGCAGATTATGACTTACGATTCACCCAGCTGTCGCGCTATGCCCCATACTTAGTACCTATGGAGGAGCTTCAGGTGAAGAGGTTCCTAAGGAGTTTGGACACGCAGTTGTATCCGGCGATAGGCTCCCAGCATTTTGATACATATGCGCAGGCCATGGATGCAGCGATTCGAGTAGAGGAGCGTTTGAGCGAGTCAGTAGTCGTTCCGGAGCCAAAGAGGAGTAGACCGATCGTGCCGATGAATAGACAGTTTGGCAGAGGTAGAGGGTCACATCCAGGCAGATATACTCCAGGCCGCAGTGTCGGACGAGATTGGACACAGGTCCAGATGTTCAGTTCTTATCCCGATGATCAGAGACCACCATCTACCTGTTTTAGTTGTGGACTTCCCGGACACTTTGCGCGGGATTGTAGATCTCAAGGAGGGACCGTTGTTCCACTGGCTGCTTTACCCCTTCCACCTCCTACGCCGATGGCTTTACTTCCTTCCCCAGTTGGCGCTACACACCAGGCAGTTGCACCATGAGGTCGAGGCTTTGCAGGACGTGCTCAGAGAGGTCGAGGAGATAGAGGTAGAGGACGACAGGATGCGGGCAGGGGCCAGGCACGAGTATTTGCGCTGACTCCACAGGATGCCCATGCATCAAATGCAGTCGTGACAGGTACTCTTACAGTATGCTTGTTAGAGGCACATGTTTTATTTGATCCTGGTTCTACACATTCTTATGTATCTTCACGATTCACACTTTTGTTGGGGAAAGAGTCGTCATTATTAGAGTTACCATTAGTAGTGATTACCCCGATTGGAGATTCTTTTATAGCGCGACACGTATTCAGATCATGTTCAGTGCGTATTGGTGATAGAGATTCGCTAGTTGATCTGATTCTCATGGACATGTTAGATTTTGACATACTTCTTGGTATGGATTGGTTAGCCGCTTGTCATGCCTATGTAGATTGTCGGGGAAAGACGGTTAGATTTTGTTTTCCAGATGCACCGGTGTTTGTTGTGCAGGGGGATTGCAAATTAGCTCCTGTCAACATGATTTCTGCTCTTTGTGCGGGGCGACTCTTGAAGAAGGGTTGTCATGGGTTCTTGGCATTCGTTCAGGACTTAGGGGTCGCTGAGGTTCCATTGGACCAGATTCCGATCGCACGAGAATTTCCTGAGGTATTTCCTGTTGAGTTACCAGGATTGCCACCCGATCGTGACATTGAATTTTGCATTGACTTTATTCCGGGTGCGGGGCCTATCTCTATGCCACCCTATCGAATGGCACCGACGGAATTGAAAGAACTCAAAAGCCAGTTGCAAGAGTTGTTAGATAGAGGACTTGTTCGTCCAAGTGTATCACCGTGGGGAGCTCCTGTTTTATGTGTAAAGAAGAAGGACGGTAGTATGAGAATGTGCATCGACTACCGACAGCTGAATCGTGTCACTATGCGAAATAGGTATCCACTACCACGTATAGATGACTTGTTCGATCAATTGCAAGGAGCTGGGTTTTTCTCGAAAATTGACTTGAGGTCAGGGTATCACCAGTTGAGGGGTCGGAAGGATGATATTCCGAAGACGGCGTTTCGTACGAGATATGGGCATTATGAATTTCTGGTGATGTCGTTCGGACTCACCAACGCTCCAACAGCTTTTATGGATATGATGAACCGTATCTTTAGACCATTTATTGATCGTTTTATTATAGTATTCATAGATGATATTCTTGTATATTCTCGGAGTCAGACGGAGCACGAGCAGCATTTACGTATTACGGTGCAGACCTTGAAGGAGCATCAACTATATGCAAAATTCTCTAAGTGTGCTTTTTGGCTCGATAGTGTGGAATTCTTGGGTCACATAGTTACGAAAGAAGGTATATGTATGGACCCAAATAAGATTGAAGCGGTACAGCACTGGCCCAGGCCTATGTCAGTTACGGAGGTTCGGAGTTTCTTAGGTCTGGCAGGTTATTACAGACGCTTCGTACAGGATTTCTCACGGATAGCGGCACCTTTGACCGGATTGACTAGCAAGGAGGTTCCATTTCAGTGGACAGATGCGTGTGAACAGAGTTTCCAGCAGTTGAAGACGCGTTTGACGACTGCACCTGTATTATCTTTACCTTCCGGGTCAGGGGGTTTCGTTGTTTATTGTGATGCTTCTAGAGTGGGTTTAGGCTGTGTATTGATGCAACACGGCAGGGTTGTAGCTTATGCTTCTCGACGGTTGAAGAGGCATGAACAAAACTACCCCACTCATGATCTAGAGATGGCTGCTGTAGTATTCGCATTGAAGATTTGGAGACATTACTTGTATGGAGAATCGTGTCAAATCTTCACAGATCATAAAAGCTTAAAGTATATTTTTCAGCAGAGAGATCTGAACCTAAGGCAGCGTAGGTGGATGGAATTGGTGAAAGATTACGACTGTGAGATTTTGTACCATCCAGGCAAGGCGAATGTTGTAGCAGATGCCTTGAGTCGGAGACCTGGAGGAAGCTTATCTCATTTGAGCGTTTTACAGAGACAGTCTTCTACAGACTGGCAAATCTTATGTGATAGTCGTATACAGTTTGAGTTCACGTCGGCAGGAGGCCAGCTAGCACATGTTCGCACCAGACCTCAGTTATTGGATCGCATTCGAGAGGCGCAGGCCACAGATACTCGTATGATTGAGATTATGGATCAGGTTAGGCAGGGCAGGGAGACAGAGTTCGTGATTGATGATCATGGAGTATTACGTTTTAGGACTCGTCTCTGTGTGCCAGATTCTGACGGATTGAGGCGTGAGATCTTAGAGGATGCCCACATATCAGCATACAGTATTCATCCTGGTTCCACCAAGATGTACCATGATTTGAAAGATAATTATTGGTGGGAAGGAATGAAGAAGGATGTTACAGATTATGTTTCAAGATGCTTGACTTGTCAGCAAGTCAAAGCAGAACATCAGAGGCCAGCCGGAAAATTGCAGCCCTTACCCATTCCAGAGTGGAAATGGGAACAGATTTCCATGGATTTCATGGTGGGTCTACCCAGGACTAGCAGAGGGTATGATTCCATTTGGGTGATTATGGATAGGTTGACAAAGGCCGCTCATTTTCTTCCAGTGAAGACGACGTATGGATTTGCTCAGTATGCACAGGTTTATATCGATGAGATTGTACGTCTACATGGAGTGCCGACATGCATAGTATCAGATCGAGGTACCCAGTTCACTAGCAGGCTATGGCAGAAACTTCAAGAAGCTCTTGGTACACGGCTGAGTTTTAGTACGGCTTTCCACCCACAGACAGATGGTCATTCGGAGCGGACCATTCAGATATTAGAGGATATGCTTCGGGCTTGTAGTCTTGATTTTGGTGGCAGTTGGGATCGTCACCTACCTTTGGTAGAATTCTCATACAACAACAGTTTTCAGGAGACGATCCAGATGGCACCCTTTGAAGCTTTGTATGGGAGGAAATGTCGATCGCCTGTTTGCTGGACGGAACTTAGCGAGAGTTGTATATTGGGACCGCAGATAGTACAGGAGACTACAGAGAAGATTCATTTGATACGGGATAGAATGAAGGCGGCCCAATGCAGACAGAAATCATATGCAGATCGACGACGTCGTAGAATCGAGTTTGAGGTGGGAGATCATGTGTTCCTTCGAGTATCTCCAATGAAAGGTGTGATGCGTTTCGGAAAGAAAGGGAAGCTCAGCCCCAAACATGTTGGACCTTACGGGATTCTAGAGAGGGTGGGCGCTGTAGCTTATCGGTTAGCACTTCCACCTAGTTTTCCCGATGTGCATCCGGTGTTCCACGTTTCGATGCTTCGCAGATATCTTCACGATCCATCTCACGCGATCCAGCATCAGACCTTACAGCTTGAGCCAAATTTATCCTACACGGTGCAGCCCGTCACTATTCTTGATAGGCAGGCAAAGAAACTACGTTCAAGGGTACTTCCATCTGTAAAGGTTCTCTGGTAATGAAAGAATCGTGAGGAGATTACTTGGGAGACCGAGGACGCAATGCGAAAGAAATTTCCACATCCTTTCGAAGGTATGTCTAGTTATTATTTTAAATTCGGGGACCGAATTTTCTTAAGGGGGGAATATTGTAGCATTTTGAATATTTAGAAATAAATAAAATTAATTAAATTAATAATAATTTGATAAATCACAAAACTGTTAAAATCAAATATGTCAATCTTCATAAGTTATATGTAATTCAATTTAAATTAGAATTTTTGTATGCAAATTAAATAAGTTATAAGGGTTTTAGTGACAAATTTAGCTTCATTTTAACAAAATGTGTGTTTTATAATAAGTTAGGTTGTGAGGGGTTTATATGTAAAGTTTAAGTTTTATGCAAATATGAGATAGTTAAGGTTTTAATTGAAAGTGGAGGAAAAGTCAATTTAGTTCAGAATTTTATTTAAATTAAAACAAAATTTGAAGATAAAGTTAACATCACCTCATGCTTGCATACACACTCTCATCTCACACCTCCTCCTTGCATGAAATGCATACCCTTTGACCCTTGACACCTCCTCCTTCCCCTTATCCCTTCCTCCTCACCTACTTATAGCACATTTTCAGTTTAAAAACTCAGATTAAAACTCAAAGAATTTAAAAGAAAAGGGAATTTTAAAAGAGAAAAGAGAGAACAAGAGGAAGAAGATGGAGAATGAAGCTATGTTCTAGGAATTGATCATCATCAAGCTAGGAGGAACTTAGCAATCTTGGAAGGTTATTCCTACAGCAATTTTGGAGGGTAAAATTCTTAAACACGGTAGAGATAAAGCTCTGTAGTTTAGTTAGCTTAATTTTAGCTATGTCACATAATATCGTATTTTAGCTAAATTGAATGTCTGTTAAAATCTGCTTTGATCTGGAAAATATTTAACTTAACTAAACAGAGTTAAAATGATGTAGGTAACAATTAGAATAAACCACAAGACCACGACACCAAGGGGCCGGTTTTTGGCCGGCGGCCATTAAGGAAAATCCGGCGTCGCCGGCCAGGTAGGAAGATAGGGGGTTTTCTCTGTTGGGTAGTTTCCAGTGTACAATTTTGGCTATTTTGGTGTTGTTTAATTAAATTAGTTTTACTGTAAATAGAATCTGGAAACATATATCGGAAAGGGTATATTAAAACACTAAATACGACACGGTTAAAATACGTCGCGATTTAGTTTCTGTAACAATACAGATTAAGGTTAAAATCCAGCAAGATTAAGTGTGTGATAACTTGATACAATCGAATAGTATATAACTTATACGTGGGAACTGGTGTTTTTCATTTCCGTCATATCGGAATAGCCGTTTTCTTATATACGTTAAATTGTAAATTTAGATTCGAATACGAGAATTACGGAAGCAACGAGGAAAGGGAAAGGATTAGCAATTCCGGAGTAGATTCGACCTTTCCGGTGAGTAGACTAAACATCTACCGGGGAATTTTGTAAAGATGGCGTGTTTCGCCCGTAATTTTACTTAACTTAAATGCTTTATATCGTTATGCCAAATTGATAATATGCATTCATCATATATACATATAAATTGCTTAGTTGTTAGAACACTTCACAATTATCGACGAGTCATGCCACGTGCACGTCTTATATGCTACACACACCTCGTCGATATTGCTATGTCACTTTGCACTTAAACATAATACTTGTTAACATGAAATTATATCATATTTCACATATCAATAATAGTAGCAAATTGCATCATTTACATCATGTTAATATATGTGTAATTCTTGTTTATATACGAGGTAATTGAAGTATTGAGGATTTATGGTTTGAGTTTTGAATACTATTACCTAAATCCAGTGTTTTCATGATTGATGTGTCATGTCCACCAGGAGATGTTTTCTGTTTTGATTTTATTCCGGACCGAGTGGGGGAGATATACGGTCGCAGATTTTACGTTATCCATACTGAGTGTGGGAGATACACAGTTGGATACATGGTGGACCCGGTCGAGACCGAGGGGCAGGATAGCCGCATTGAGGCGGGGGAGCCTAGCGAGATTACTCGATACCGGAGATAGTAGTAAAATACGGCGTGTATCTAGATGATAACGACCGGTATTATTGATTCAGGATCATTCGGGGAATGATGCCTGTGAGAAATGGAAGTTTTGTGTCGTTGATGGACACGGAGAAATGAATTTATTGAGAATAAATGATGAGATTTCAGTGGTATTATGAGATTTACTTTATACATTGATGATTTTCACATATAATCATACATTATACTTGTTCACATTTCAGTTAATCTGATTTTCATATTTACATTATTAACCGTTATATGTTAGTTATATTCACTGAGTTGGCAACTCACCCCCGTTGTGCCACAGTTCCTTGCAGGGGTAGAGTGGACGGTTGACTGCGGTGCAGATTTACGGTTGCAGCTTTTTCATATCTTTTGCTAGGTAGGTTACATATGTAGTAACCTTCTCTTTTGATTTTGTATTTTGTATCTAGAAAGTCTCCATCAAACCTGTATTTTGACTTAGAATGAGATATTATATATATATGGACAGTTGAGATCGTTTGGTCGATATATCGTGTTTTCATTTCCTTGTGTATGAGATTCAAAGTGATATCCTATATGTTGAGATTTATGTTCATTGTTAATACTATTGATCCCAACTAGGGATACAACTAAACCTAACACTTTATACTTGTTTAATAAATTAACTTCATAATTTGGGATTTTTACTTAAACACTAAATTTTTATAAATAATTCCGCAAATAAGGTATTTTGATCTTGGTTTTCGGCTTACTTGGATTTTGTGCATATCTTTAGAGATGATACAATCTAAGTGCCGGTCACATCCACATTTGAGTCGTGACAGCGCACCACATGAGAACATTTAATAATATTAAAAGGAGCATGTTCTCCATATATAGAAGCCCTGCTTCTCCTCATAATGCGCATGTGCGCCACATACAACGCACGTGTGCCTGCCACGCGCAACGCACGTGTGCCCGCCATGCGCGCACCACGTGCAACACACGTGTGCACCACATGAGAATATTCAATTAAAAGGAGACACGTTCTCTATAGGAGCTTTCTCCCCCCCATAATGCGCATATGCGCAAGATCCATGTGCGCTACGTGCAAATATGAGCGCCCAACATGTGCGACGTACGTGCGCCCAACACGTGCGACGCACATGTGCGAACGCAAAGAAGCCTTTTTCAGCAGCGAGAAGCTTAAGCTCCAGCCTGTTCTTCCCCCCTAATGAGTGAGACATGGTTCAAAGGGTACATCCCTCCACACCTTCGATATATGGCACTGTAATCTCTCAGTGTCGTCGGAGAGGCGGTGGATCCCAACGACCAATGATTCTTCTTTCTAAAATAAAAAAAAGAGAAGAATAGAGAACATTGACAGAGAAACAGAGAAAGAATTCAGAGAACTCCTAAAAAGAAAGTTTGAGAAGAAATCAGAAAGAAAAGAAGGTAAACCTTTGAAAAGAAGAATTTCTTCTGAAAAGATCAATGATCTAAGAACAAGATCAAGATCTTAAAATAAAAAGAAAAAGATCAAATAATAAGAATAAAATAAGAAGTAATATACTTCTTTATTAGATCATTTGATCTACACAAGGGCATTGCCTTTTGATGAACCACTGGTTCTGGAATCTTAAAAAGATTCTTTTCTTGAATCCAAAATTGGATCAAGATATTAAAACAGTGCCTTACACTTGTAAATCTGTACTGTTGCGCTCTTGGGTTGGCGCAAGCCACCAGAGAGCGCCACGTGTCAGCTCCAGAACAACTTGCGCTATGCGCTTTTAAAATAGAGTATTGCTCTCTGAAATTGGTGCAACTCACTAGAGCGCGCCACGTGTCAGCAGCGCAGCGCACTGCGCTAACTGTGCTCACCAGAGCGTGACACGTGTTACCTCCACATGCGTTTGCGCTCATTAATTAGCACAAAGCGCCAGACAAATGCACTGCATTGTTTACTGAAGGGGCCAGGCCCAAGTCAAAAAGGCCTAGTAGGCCAAAATAAATTGCAATGCAATAAAAGGGGCATAACCCAAATAAAATTGATGCTCTGCATCATTTATAAAAGGGCAGAGCCCAAACAAAATAAACGCAATAAAATCGTAGAGCCCAAACAAAATTGATGCTCTGTATCATTTAAAAAAGGGCAGAGCCCAAACAAAATAAGAAATGCAGTGCATTATTAAATAGGGGCAAAGCCCTAGCACATGCCTAATAGGCCAAAGACAAATAAGATGTTAAACATTTCTAAACTGGACTTAGCCCAATCATGGCCGTAAGTCCTCAAATTAAATTGACTGAGCACAGCTGCTCTCTTAAATCAATTTACATCTGGTTCGAGGGTACATCTCCGAACTTCTCTGACTCCTATCGTTGTAATCCTTCAACGACGTCAGAGAGGTGACGGGTCTCGACAACCACACATCAACACGGACTGTGGGGTCCTTAAACTCATGGACTTATGCGTCCTTAAACCAAGATACGGACTGTGGGGTCCTTAAACCCGCGGACTTATGCGTCCTTAAACTAACGGACTAATTCGTCCTTAAACACACCCATATGGACTGTGGGGTCCTTAAACCTATGGACTTATGCGTCCTTAAACTACCAATGGACCGCAATGTCCTTAAACTACCAATGGACCGCAATGTCCCTAAACTACCTATGGACCACTACGTCCCTAAACTGGAACAATAGAGCCCCCAAACGCTCTTTTGTTGGATCTAAACGATCCCGTTTAAGTTGATTTTAGCCTCAAATATGGCTAACGTATCCTTAAACATTCAAACAGACTTTAGTCCCAAATTGGACTATAAGACCCCCAATCAACTTTGGTTCAAGGGTACATCTCCGAACTTCTCTGACACATGTCATTGTAATCCTTCAACGTCGTCAGAAAGGTGACGGGTCCCGACGGCCATATATTAAACGAACCACCATGTCCTTAAACTGGAAATGGATCTAGACGATCCCGTTAAGTAGATCTTAGTCTGGAAATTAGACTAACGTATCCTTAACAAACGTTTAAGTTGATCTTAGCCTCAAATATAGCTAATGTATCCTTAAACCAAAACCCAAAACCCAAATCTAAGAAAGTACGGATTTGGACTAATCCACGTCCTACGGGCGACGAAATAAATAGTCTCCGTATACAATCCACGGGCAACCACAAACAAAACAAACACCCACGACACGAAGTGAAATTCTGGAAAAGGAGAAAGTTGTTACCGTGATGCTGTAGCGTAATTAACTGCAGGGGCTTGCGCTTGCAGGGAAGAGCGTCCCCACAATCAAAAACCCCTCAAGCGAAGGGGAATCTGTTGAAGTCTGCTACATCGGCCGCATCCGTCTAAACCTCCGATACACGGTGCCATAAATCAACTTGGCATCTTCGGAGAGGTGGACGGGTAAAACCAAATAGCATCTGCCCCGAATCTCAGGCCAGACGTCCTAATGTCTCAGCCGCCATTCGGAGGGGAACAGAGACGAATGCCAAGGTGGTCTCTAGGTTGTCTGTGAACCATCATGATTTGGAACTAGGGACTTTGCCATGGCTCCGTTTTGCTGATGTTGCGTCTGCTGTAACGAAACGAATGTCAAGGTGGTCTCTAGGTTGTCTGTGAACCGTCGAGATTTGGAACTAGGGACTTTGTCATGGCTCTGTTTTGCTGACGTTGCGTCTGCTGTAATGAGACGAATGTCGGGGTGGTCTCTAGGTTGTATGTGAACCATCGAGATTTGGAACTAGAGATTTTGTCGTGGCTCCGCTTTGCTGATGTTGCATCTGTTGTAATGAGACGAATGCTGAGATGATCTCTAAGCTGTCTGTGAACCGTCGAGACGTGGCTCTCTTTCGGATGGAGCCTGAGGGGAACGTACGGTTCCCTCTTTGTTTGTGCCCCTGAATTGTATACAGGGATCGATGTGATCTCACCTGTAGGGCAAAAAGTTTCATTTTATATATTTTTCTTTCTGCGATGCTCTATCATTTCAGCTTTTATATCGCGAAAGTCGTGATTGCCCAATCATTTCGGCTATTTTTCGTGGTGCCCAATCATTTCGGCTATTTGTTTTATTTACTCGCTGCTTTTTATTGCGAGTTGCCCAACCATTTCGGCTATTTTGTATGCATATATTTTTACTTGCTGATTTTGTTGCAAGTTGCCCCATCATTTCGGCTATTTCGTATGCATTTGTGGCTCGCTGGATTTTCGCTGCGAGTTTGGGATTGGACACCGATTTCGGCATCAGCATCGCTACAACTGGGATATTGTCAGGAGCGAATAATCATTTGCCTCTGTCGATATCGAACAAAGGTGGCTTAGCGAACAGGGTTAGGATCCTGTCGACTAAGGCTTTTAACTTCATGAGTCACAAGGGTCTCATAAAGGTACTTCTCTCTATGAGTCGTGAGGATCTCGTAGGTGCGTTTTCTCCTTAAGAATCATGAAGAGTCTTAAGTGTATGGTCTCTTATAAGTCGCAAGTATCTTACAAGAGTGCTTCCTCCTTATAAGTCGAGAGGACTTACAAGTGTCATTTGCCATATGAGCATATCCCCAGTCTCTGGTGGGACTTTGTTAGGGAAATGTTTATTCGCGCCTGTGGATTGTATACAAGGGTCAAGACACTTGTAGGGCATTCTATGGGTTGTGATGGCTTAAGAACAAGTTCAGATCCCTGTAGCTTAAGGTTTTTGAACCCTATGAGCCGTGAGGGTCTCAAAGGGGAATTCTCCTTACGAGTCGTGAGGATCTCGTAAGTGTAATTTCTTCTTAGGAATCGTGGGGATCCCTAAGTGTATTTCTCCTTTTTGAGTCGTAAGGATCTCACTCAGGTGGTTTCTCCTCACAAGGTCGAGAGGGCCTTGCAAGTGTCTTTTAACGAGATTGCGCCCTTTCGGGTTTTCATAAAACTCGCCGGTAGCCTTACTGTTTTTACTCACGGAGCCCTTTTATGTTTTCATCCGTGTCCATTTTGCTTATGGACATACCATTTTCTTCTTTTCTTCTTTTTTTTTTATTTTTTTTAATTTTTTTATGTCAGTCTTGGGATGCTGCAGTCTGTAGTTGTTTTATCGACGTTTCGGTCAACAGCCAGTTTTAGGACATAGTGGTCCATTGTTAGTTTAAAGATGTTTCAGTCCGCTGTTAGTTTAGGGACGTCTCGGTCCGTCGTTAGTTTAAGGACGTTTCGGTCCGTCGTTAGTTTAAGGACGTTTCGGTCCTCCGTTGCCATATTTGAGGCGAGTTTCTAGTTTACGGACTTTTCGGTCCATGGAGCTTTCTCTATGAATGAGCACGATGCCCCCGGCATATCCTCCTTTTTCGGATCATGTGGTTGTGGCGGGTTCACCTTCCAGTTTTCAGACCGCGTGAATTTGCTCATTTGGTATTCGTCCTCAATCCAGCCTTTGAAGATAAAGCAATCTTCGATTGGATGGCTTACTGCTTAGTGGTAAGGATAGTAATTAGGATCGTTGACATCGCCTGGCTGCAATGGACGTTTTGGATCCGGCAGATTGATGAGTCTGTTGCGCACTGCCAGCTCGAACAGTCTCCTCGTTTTATCCCGGGGAAACGAGTAAGGACGTCCCAATCTCTCCTCAAAGGATGTGCGTGGACGCACGTTGTTTTGGCGAACAACCGGCTTTAAGTTGCTCGGCTGTTGTTGAGCATTGGCGACGAAAGTTGCTTTTCCTTTTCCTTTCTCATTTCAAGATTCTAGCTTCGAAAGAGATGGTTTATGACCCATCTGATCCATTTAGGCTAGCTTGTCAATCAAGGCCTGGAAAGTAGTCGGCTTGAAAAACATCATGAATTGTGAAATGGTCGCCTGAGGGTCGAGAGTACCCATGAACATGCCTACCGCAGGCGCTTCTTCGATGCGCTGTTCGCACTTCGACCATAGATTCCGCCACCGTATCGCATACTGAACCCATGTTTCTCCAGGCTTTACCCTAGCATTAATCAATGTCGTGATTGGGGTGCGTTCACTAGCACTTGCGAAATGCTGGATGAATAGTAGCTCCATCTCTGCAAATGTCTTGACGGAGTCATTTGGGAGCTCGGAATACCACTCAAATGCCGTCTCCGCCAAGCTGCCGACGAATTGGCGAAGCAGTAGCTTATCATCCCCTCCGGTGTTGCCGCAGAGAGCCCTGAACTGAGCGACATGTTGATGCGGATTTCCCGTCCGTTTATATACATGGAATTTAGGGATCGTATATCCCGGCGGGTACCTTATTTGGTCATACCAGCCCGGATAGGGTCGTCCAGTCTTAACGATCTGGCCGGCCGCTTCATTCGCCTGGTGAACTCGTATCTGCTGAGCAATGTAATCATCCAGGGCAACTTTGGCGATCGTATCCTCCTTGGCTGTTGACAGAGCCGGCAGAGAATTTGATGTCTCTCCTCTATCATCTTCAATTATTATTAGGGGGGTCTTCAGTTGGAGGTTCCGGCTGTAATATCATCCCGGCCATGTCTTGGAACAAAAGAGCCATTCGTTTTATGTTGGCCGCCTTTCCGAGGCCTCTTTTTCTTTCCTCTCGAGCATTCTTCGGAGGAATTCAGCATCAGTTTCTTGTTCCTAACGCTGCTCTGAGGTCTCTGGATTTTCTTTCGGCCCAGTGAGTGCGGCCATAGCTGTTAACATCTCTTGGATCTTTTGTTGTTGTTGTTCCTGAGCCTTAGTCACTAATAACGTAAGCGGTCAATGACCTGTGGAGATACGGCTGTCCTCTTTTCCGAATGTCATATAGACGGTATGCACCACCATGCCCCTAGCCTTAGGGCGTTTGGGTTCAGTGGTCTTATGATTCATCACAGACATCGGGATTTTCTCCAACTTTCTCCTCTTGTGAGCGGTCGAGGTTGAGAGGGTCGTTGCAGTAGACACCCAAGTAGTTGTCGCCTTCTGTGGCTTGATAGGGTGGTCCTATTCTCACCGAACCTTCATCTTTCCTTGTCGGCGGAGATAGTTTTGATATACCATGGAGTCCTAGACCTGTCGCCAGACCTTGTAAATTTTAGAGGACAGCCGCTGAGGGGGCTGTTCAACCTTCTCCTTTGTGGCATTCTCCATAGGTGGAGGAAATCTTTTCAGCACAGCGGTTGGAGAGTTCCTGCACACCTTGTTAAGTAGTTCAAAGCTGTTCCCAATTGGAACAGAAGCGTCAACTTCCACCATGGGAGCTTGTGGAGTCAGTCCAGAAGGGGAGCTTCCCCCATCCTTCCTTACTCGGTGCCAGTAACGACGGCGAGCATGTCGTGCGGATGAAGTTGGTTCAGCTATGGAGGTGGCTTCATCATGCCCCGTGTTTTGGCGAAGGGTTGTCACTAGCGTCAGCCTCTTAAAGACCGATGTCCGTTGAGAAACAATGTCCAATCTGTCAAAGACAGACCTCTGGGAAGGGAAGCAGCTTTAAAGACTTCGCCTGGAGTGGGAGCCAGAACAGTCAGTCTTGTGAAGACCGACCCTTTGGCAGGAGAAGCCGCTTTGACGACTTCGAGAGCAGGAATGGCTATCCTTTTAGGATAACCCTTTTTGGTATCGCAGGCTTCTTCACGGGCCCATTGGAGCTTTGGCCCAGTCTGTTGAAAACTGAGGCGTTGGATTTGGGCGACCCGCTGAGAGGGGCCGCAGTAGTTGTGAGCTGATTAAAGACCGAACTCTTCGGAGCATCTTGCAATGGTACAGGGGTGTTAAAGCTCATCGGTGGGAGCATGGTCCCGAAAAATAGCTCAGTGGTAGCTTGAGTTACTTACTCCACTGGCATCTTGAACAGGGAGGCCGCTTGAGGCCTATAGGTCACTCCTCCAGCGAGGACAGAGTGGGAGTTGTTGCAGTTGGTGCAGTTGACAGCCATTGATCTTCTTTTTCTGCACGGAGCAAGACACCAAATCTTAGTACCTCGAATCCAGGGGCAACCATAGCAAACCGCGATTCGTTCGCGAAACACGACACACGAAGTGTGGAGTAGAAAGAGGAAAATGTCCCACCGGGCGTACCAGAATCTGTTCCCCACCGAAAGACGCGAGATGAAACCGCGTAGGTCCGTCTTGCCTGAATTTCGAGGGCAGATGCTAATTGGTGCTATTCGTCCACCTCTCCGAAAATGCCAAGTTGATTTATGACAGCATATATCGAAGGTTTAAATAGATGCGGCCGAAGTAGCAGACTTCGTCAGATTCCCCCTCGTTGAGAGGTTTTTGATTGTGGGGACGCTCTTCCCTGCACACGCAAGCCCCTGCAGTTAATTACGTTACCGCATCGCGGTAACCACTTTCTTCTTCTCTAGATGGTCACTTCATCTCGTGTGTGTTTGTTTTGTTTTTGGTTGCCCGTGGATTGTATACGGAGACTAATTTATGTTGTCGCCCGTAGGGCATGGATTAGTCCAAATCCGTATCTTCTTAGATTTGGGTTTGGGGTTGGGTTTAAGGATACGTTAGTCTCCTTTGAGACTAAAATCAACTTAAACGTTTGTTAAGGATACGTTAGTCTAATTTTCGACTAAGATCAACTTAACGAGATCGTTTAGATCCAACAAAAGAGTATTTGGGCTCTATTGTTTTAGTTTAGGGACTTTTGCGGTTCATTACCAGTTTAAAGACATGGTGGTCCAATATTAGTTTAAGGACATTACGGTCCAACATTAGTTTAAGGACATTACGGTCCATGGTTAAGGACATCATAGTCCATGGGCTTAAGGACCCCACAGTCCGAGGTTAAGGACATCATAGTCCATGGGCTTAAGGACCCCACAGTACAGTTTATAGACGTCATAGTCTATGAAATGTATGGTTGTCGGGACCCGTCACCTCTCTGAAGACGTTGAAGGATTACAACGACATATATCAGAGGGGTTCAGAGATGTACCCTTGAACCAATTTTGGTTGAAACATCTGTAGTCCAATTTGGAACTAAGATCAAAAGATTTGTGAGCATATGGGCTCAGTTAATCTGAATTAAGGACTTATGGCCAATCTTGGCCTAAGTCCAATCAAGTTAAAATGTTTAACATTTATTTTGGGCTGTTGAACATTTATTTAGGTTTGGCCCTTTTAATAATGCTGAGTATTGATTTGGATTCTGACAGTATTTCTGTCTTTTGTTGAATGCTGATCATTCATCATAGCTCTGGGGCTTATTAAAGAACAATTTATGTTCTATCAGCGCAGCACATGGTGCGCTTGGCACTTTGCGCCAGTCAAAGAGCGCAGTGCGCTTCTTCCGAGTAGCACACACGTGGGGGACATGTGTTGCACTTGGCGCTAAGCGCCAGACAATTGACGCATTGCGCCAGTTTATAAGCGCAGAGCGTTGTCTTATGAGCGCAAGCGCTATTTGTTCAGTGGCGCACACGTGGGGAACACATGTTGCGCTTGGTGCTAAGCGCCAGATGATGGATGCATTGCGCCAGTTTATGAGCGCAGAGCGCTGTCTTATGAGCGTAAGCGCTATTTGTTCAGTGGCGCACACATAGGGAGCACGTGGTGCGCTTAGCGCTAAGCGCCAGTCTTATGAGCGCAGTGCGCTATATTTGGAGCGCTAGGGCTCTGTTGCGCTTTGCGCTAGTCTTGAGCGCTGAGGCGCTTCTGCTAAGTAGTGCACACGTGAGGAGCATGTGGTGCGTTTCGTGCTGTGCGCCAGTCTTGAGCGCAGAGCGCTAAGTTGTGAGCGCAAGGCGCTAACTGATCAATTTTATGATCCAAGAAATAAATGTATGTTCTTTTATAAGAGACTTTGTCTCAAGATTCTAAGAACAAAAGTTCTTATTTTTTAGGAGATGTTTTCAATCTCTCATATTGATGAAAGGCTTTGCCTTTATGGATCTGTGATCTTAAGAGAATTGAATTATTCTCCCCCCTTTTATAGTGAGATGTTTATGATCTCCTGAAAGACAATTTGTCTTATAGATCTGTGATCTGTGAGAAGAATTGTGTTCTTCTTCTTATTTTATGATTGAGATCTTTTGACCTATTTGTGAAAGACCTTGGCCTTATAGATCTATGATCTTTAAAGAAGTGAATTCTTCTTTTTAATTATGAGATGATTTCATCTCTCTGTTCTTTTACCTTGAAGAAACTCTTCTTTTTTCTGAGAGCTCGGCTCTTCTTTTTGAGATCTCTCAAAGCTTATGGGGGGTTCCTCTCTTTTTTCTCTATCTCCGAGACTTGAAGTCTTGGGGCCTTTATATAAGGCAAGCTGATTAGTTCAATCGGTTAAGGAGATCTTTTCTCCAATTGATTTGGGGAATTTTCCATCGTTGGATCTTTGATCCAAGGGCTTCTGATTTACAGAAGGAAATCTTCTTGTTATTAAAAAGATTGGGAAATCTTTTCCATACAGAATTTATTCTGTATTTTGGTGATTTTTAATCACCATTGGATCATTGATCCAACGGTGCTCTTATTTACAGAGCACAATCTTGTTGTTTGGAAAGATTTTGAGGAACCTTTCCTTACGAAAATTTAATTCTGATTAATTAATGATTTATCATTATTATTCGATCTTTGATCTGACGGTGGGGAGCTTTTAGTTCCAGCGCTAGCGCACCCGTGCTTTGCACATGGTGCGCTGCTTAGAGCGCAGCGCACCTAGCGCTAGCGTACACGTGCTTTGCACGTGGTGCGCTGCTTAGGGCACATCGCACCTGGCGCTGTTTCTGAATCGTTGCTTCATTTCAAAATTTGAATTTTAAACAGAGCTTTGCTCTGATTGGGGGAAACAAAGCCCAGTTCTATAACAAGATTTAACACATTCCCGGGACACAGCGGAAGATGCTCAACGGGAGAATGGAGACGACTGGCCTTGGATACGTTCAGTCCAAGAAAAGGGAGCGGTTCCATGGTTTCCATGTCATAAATGACTCCGGTAGAAAAGTGAATGCATCTCCATATAGCGTCGATGTCGAACTAGAGCGAGATCTCGCCATGAGAATACCAAGCCCGTCATTCGAAGAACAGATTGACAAGCTGATAAGATAAGCAAGTCAAAAGGTTCGGGATGACCATAACTGTGAGATGGCCATTTACGAGAAAACCAGGACGCAACGTACCATTCAGCATGCTACGGAGGATGACTGTCCCCTTCACCCTCAACTTGCTGTGTGCTCTTGTGGCAAAAAGAAAACCCGGCGCAGAAGCAATGATAAGATCAAGAACGGGGACGACGTTCGAAAATAGTGAGGCGGATCTAAGAAGTCGCGCGATCGAGGAAAAGTCAGTTAGAATCCGTCTTTTATGAAAAAGATGGGTCGGGAATACTCTTTCCCTAAAGACAAGATAAGGAAAATCTTCGACCTTGTCATGAAGCATCAAATGATGATGCTCCCGGAGTCTCGATACCCCGAACAGATAAACGAGGTCTATCACCCGGATTATTGCTCCTACCACCGAATAGTGGGACATCCTCTTGAAGACTGCTTCACCTTCAAAGACTGGGTTGAAATCAGTATCAGTAAAGAAGGTTTGCTCTATCTGACAGTTGGAAGGTATCCCCACCACGAAAGCATGAGCCGAGAGCAACCTACACTGCAAGGGAAAGTCCAGATCAGCATCGAGCTTGGAAACGAGCTCGTACCTGCCATATGATAACATTCTCAAAAGAGGGAGAGCACGAGAATATGGACGACCTCTCCCAATATTTCGCAAATGAATGAGAACGAGCTGATTTCAGAATTTCCACCGGCGCCAAAAGAGCTGGAAGATGGAATACACACCACAGCAGACAATCTGAGAAAAATAGACTTGGGGACGGCAAACGAGCCAAGGACAACGTTCGTCAGTGAGCTGTTGTCTGAGAAACAGATAGCCACGTTAAAGGTTGTGCTTATGCAGTATAAAGACTGTTTCGCATGGAACTATTCCGAGATGCCGGGATTAGATCCAGAGATAGCTGTGCATAAACTGACGATATCGCCGGACGTCAAGCCAGTCAAACAGGCGCCGAGAAAAATGCGCGAGCTTGAGATGAGTATCAATGCCGAAGTCAAGAAGCTAATCGACTCCGGCTTCATCTAAGAAGTTCAATATCCTGACTGGATCGCCAATATCGTTCCGGTAATGAAGAAAAATGGGACAGTACGCATCTGCGTAGATTTTCGGGATCTCAACAAACCTTGTTTGAAAGATGACTTCCCAGTGCCTGTCACCAAGTTGATGATCGTTAACACATCCACCCATGAAGTCTTCTCCTTCATGGATGAATCCTCAGGGTACAACCAAATCAAGATGCATCCTGAAGACCAAAAGCACACTGCTTTCTGGACTCTGTTGGGTATATTCTGCTACAAAGTGATGCCATTCGGTCTGAAGAACGCTGGCGCCACCTACCAGAAGGTCATAACAAAGATCTTCGATGACCTCGTACATGAGATTGTTGAATGTTATATCGACGACCTCGTGGTGAAAAGAAAACTATACAAAGAACACTGGGAGCATTTGAAAATAGTGTTCCAGAGTCTTTGGAAATATAATCTGAAGATGAACCCTCTAAAATGCACATTCAGAGTTTCCTCGGACGAATTCCTAGGATTCATCATACGACACCGGGGCATCGAAATAGACCCGTCAAAGATCAAGGCGATTATGGAAATGCCTTCGTCAAGAACACTCAAGTAACTGCGGTCTCTCCAAGGAAAGGTCGCGTATATCCGGCGGTTCATAGCTAACCTCTCCGGCAAATACCGCCCCTATAGTCATCTAATGAAAAAAGGGACCCCGTTCATTTGGGATAGCAAATGCCAAAGCGCACTGGACGAAATCAAGCAATATCTGCAGAACCCACCGGCAATTACCGCGCCAGTCAAGAGAAAACCCCTCATCCTGTACACAACAGCCCTTGAAGGTTCTTTAGGCGCGTTATGGGCACAGGAGAACGACCAGGGGAAGGAGAGAGCTCTCTACTATTTAAGTCGAGTTCTCCTAGGGGAAGAAAACAACTACTCCCCAATCGAAAAGAATTGCCTGGCATTGATCTTCGCGGTAACGAAACATCGACATTACGCCTTGGCACATGAGGTTCATCTCTTATCAAAGATGGATCCTCTCAAGTATTTGATATCAAGAGCCATACTAATGGGAAGTCTTGCCAAATGGGCCCTCCTCTTAATGGAGTTCTCGATAGTATTCGACCCCTCAAGGCAATAAAAGGTCGGGCCATCGCCGACTTTCTTGCAGAGCATCCAATGCCTGCCGACTCTCCCTTGAACTGCGAATTGCCGAACGGACATGTGTTTGACACAATTGACATGGAGAAAGAAAGGAATGATACCCGATGGGAACTCTACTTCGATGGCGTCCTCATTGAAGAAGCGAAAGTAAAACACCCTCATGGTTAAAGCCGGGATGGGCCTTATCTTCGTGACTCCACAAGGAGGGATTATGCATTTTGCCCTTTCCTTAACGGAGCCAAGAACAAACAATGAAGCTGAATATGAAGCTTTGATAGCAGGTCTTGAGATTGCTGTCGACATGGGCGTTGAAAACCTCCTCATATATGAAGACTCCCAGCTGGTCGTTAGCCAAGTAAATGGCGATTACCAGACGTGCAAGCCAGAACTGATCAGGTGTGGTGAAAGAGTGCAGCAATTGCTGACACAAATCCCCTTCTACACCCTGGAAAGCATACCACGTGCAGAAAATAGCAAGGCAGATGCATTAGCCAAGCTCGCTAAAGAACTGGCCGACGAAAACCTCGATGACGTAAGGATCATTGTGCAAAGCTGCCGGATTCTCGCGCCAGCAGAAATATCTTCGAAGTCGTCTGAAAGAAAGGGAGCGACTGAATAAGCGGTCTTCCAAATATAGGAAGAAAAGGCTGAGGATTGGAGAGAAGTCTTTATAGACTACTTCAAATCCCATCGAACGCCCGAAAACACATCATCAAGACATCAGCTCATGAAGCGAGCTCTGTCTTTTGCCTTCGTCAATGGTGCTCTTTATAAAAGATCGTTCGATTATCTATGGCTGAGATGCATGGGACCAGAAGAAGTAAGAATGGTCGTTCAAGAAGCTCATGACGGACTCTGCGGTTCCCATCAAGCTGGGCCAAAGATGAAGCTGAAGATCAAAAGAAGGGGTTACTAGTGGCCCACGATGATTTGGGACTGCCTTGAATATGCAAAGCAATGTCACTTGTGCTAAATTCACGGGGACTTCATCCACCAGCATCCGAATCCGCTACACCCAACATTGGCTAGCTGGCTATTCGATATATGGGGAACCGATATAATCGGGCCCATTGAGCCAGCATCATCCAAGGGACATCTGTTCATACTGGTAACAACCAATTACTTCTCTAATTAGGCAGAAGCAATAGTGTTAAGAGAGGTGAAGACGGAGAACATCCTATATTTCTTCAAGACACATGTCATCTACCGGTTCGGCACTCCGCGACGGATCATCTCGGATAATGGGCCGGCCTACAGAAGCCACAAGATCAGTCGCTTCGCACAGCAGCATAAAATAAATTGGAGATATTCTTCAGTTTATATTCCCCCAGCTAACGGTCTAACTGAGGCTTTCAACAACACCTTGATAAAGATCATAAAGAAAATGGTGTCCTGAAATAAAAAGGACTGGCACGAGAGATTTCATGAAGCTCTCCGGGCCTATCAGGCTACGTTCAAGATGGCCACGAACACCATGCCATTTGCGTTTGTATTCGGCACAAAAGCGGTACTTCCCTTGGAGATAGAGCTACCCTCTCTACGAGTGGCAGTTCGGTACGAACTAACGGATGAAGAAAATGCCCTTCTTCGGCTCGAGGAGCTAGATGCCCTTGATGAAACTCGTCTCATGGCGCAGCAAAACCTAGAAGCTTAGAAAGCAAGGATGGCGTGTTCATACGAAAGATTGACTAGACCGAGAACATTCTGCCAAGGCAAACTCGTGCTAGTCGTAAAAAGACCTATGATCCCCAACCGTACCAAACGAAGGAAATTCGAGCCGAACTATAAGGGCCCGTACATCATAGACAAAGTCTACCAAGCTAGGGCCTATTTGCTCATGGATATGCATGGCGAAAGACCTTTCCGGCCAATAAATGACCGGTTCCTTAAGAAATACTATGCTTGACAAGTCACGGCTCGGGTTAATGATGGATGACGACGCTCGTGTCCGCTCGCTATCCCCCTGAGTCCAAACTCTATAAGTAGTATTCAGCGAAACCTCGCCTCAAAAGAACCACGGACCGCAACGTCCTTAAACTAGGTGTGGACCGAGATGTCTTTAAACTAACAATGGACCGAGATGTCCTTAAACTAACAACGTTGCCTCAAACACGGCGATAATGGAGTGCAATTCCACAATTCCCAGCGGTGAGAGCTGCGACTCAAATTCCACCGGCGAACAAGTAGGCCACATGCGGAGAAACTATTCTCGAGTGTTTCATCGTTAAAAAAAATGTACGTCCACAAGCAAGATGGACATGGATGAAAACCCGAAAGGGCTCCGTGAGTAAAAACAACAGAACTACCGGTGAGTTTGTGAAAACCCGAAAGGGCACAACCACGTTAAAATAAAGACACCTGCAAAGTCCTCTCGACCTTATAAGGAGGAAATACCTGCGTGAGATCCTTCCGACTCACAAGGGAACAACACACTTAGAGATCCCCACGATTCCTAAGGAGAAATTGCACTTACGAGATCCTCACGACTCGTAAGAAGAATTCCACCTATGAGACCTTCATAGCTCGTAGGATTCAAAAATCCTTAAGCTATAGGGATCTGAACCTGTTCTTAAACCATCACATTCCCCAAATTGCCCTACAAATGGTTCAATATTGACTCTTGTATACAATCCACGGGAAAAAATAAACGTTTCCACCACCAAGTCCCACCAACGACGATGAATGTCCTCATGTGGTGAACAACACTTGTAAGTCCTCTCCACTTATAAAGAGAAAACGCTCTTGTAAGATTCTTACGACTTATAAGAGAACACATGCTTAAAAATCCTCACAATTCCTAAGAAGAAAACCCACTTACGAGATCCTCACGGCCCGTAGAGAGAAACATCTTTATGAGACCCTTACGGCTCATGAAGTCAAAAGCCTTAGTCAATAAGATCCTAACCCTGTTTGCTAAGCCATCTTTATTCGAACCGACAAAGGCAAATGATGATTCGCTCCTGGCAATGTCCCTGTGGTAGTGATGTTGATGCCTGAATCGATATCAAATTCCAAATCCTTTCACGGAAAATGATGATTCGCCCCTGGCAATATCCCAGTCGCAGCGATGCTGATGCTAAGATTGGTATCAGGTCTTGAGTTCCACACTCGCAGCAAAAAGTCAGCGAGCCATAAATGCATATGAAATAGCCGAAATGATAGAGCAACTTGCAACAAAAATCAGCAAGTAAAATATATGCACACAAAAATAGCCGAAATGATTGGGCAACTCGCAATAAAAAGTAGCGAGTAAAGAAAAAGAAAAATAGCTGAAATAATTGGGTACCGCGAAAAATAGCCGAAATGATTGAACAATCACGACTCTCACGATATAAAAAGATGAAAGGATAGAGCATCGCGGAAAGAAATAAAATAAAAATGAAACTTTTGCCCTGCAGGTCAGATCACATTGACCCCTGTATACAATCCATAGGCACAAACAGAAAGGGAACCATATCGTCCCACCAGGCTTCGCCAAAGGGAAGCCACAACTCGATGGCTACACCTGCAGCCTAGAAATCAATAACGGCGTTCCTTCTCGTTCCAACCAGAAGCAGATACGAAGTTAGCAAAATGGAACCACGGCAAAGTCCACTAGTTCCAAATCTCGACGGTTCACAGACAACCTAGAGACTATCTCAGAGCCATGGCAAAGTCCCCTAGTTCCAAATCTCGACGGTTCACAGACAGCCTAGAGACCACCTCGGAGCCATAGCAAAATCCCTAGTTCCAAGTCTTGACGGCGGCATCCACAGCCTAAAGATCAACTAAACAGCATTCTTCTTCCCTCCAGCAGGATACATGCGCGACATCAACAAAAGAAGCCATGGTAAAGTCCCCTAGTTCCAAATCTCGACGGTTCACAGACAGCCTAGCGACAACCTCGACATTCGTCGCAATATTGCAGACACAATGTCAACCAACGAAGCAAAGGAAGATCCCTAGCTTCAGGGTCTTGACTACAACTCAAATAAGACCTGAAAGGCTATTGGAGACCATCCCACTCCAGTGTGGAATGGTCATGACTCATCGAAGCTCCCAAACTGAGCCTAACCTCAAGAAAAAAAGCGACATGGAATATCCCTAACGCTTTCTCTTTCGAAGGTAATATTATCTAGAAGATTACTTGAAGACGTCTTGTCTAGCCCCCGAAGGGATCAGAGACATGACAGTCGCGGGGCTATCCGAACAGCAAGACTGCATATCGGGGAATATATTGGCCAACGCGACGGTGCGATGGGTAAAAAACCTAGTACTACAGACCCTAATAGACTTCTATTAGCAGGAGTTAACTGTGACGTTAGGAAACCCTTGCGAGAACTTCTCAATTCGTCTCGACTCATGAGGAAATTAGTGTCCTTGGAGAACTTCCCGACTTGTCTCGACTCGTAGGGAAAATCCGTAGGCAATGAGAATAAGAACCTATTTCCTAAACACTGGGGCCCTGCAAGTCAGTCCAAGATGGACTATTACATACTATCCATGGTTCACACTCTCCAAAGTCGAATCTCGACAAGGAGGGAATCAACCACTTACGAGTCCTCTCGACTTGTAAGCGGAAAAAACTCTCTGGTAAGATCCTTACGACTCTCAAGAGAAAACGCACTTAGGAGTCCTCACGACTCCTAAGAAGAAAATACACCTACGGGATTCTCTCGACTCGTAGGGAAAAAAGTCTTTATGAGACCATCATGGCGCATAAAGTTGAAAATTCTTAGGCGGCAGATCCGAACCTGTTTCTGTTAGTGTATATGCCCTAGAGGCCATTACTGTATCATACTAGTTTGTATATTACTTAATGGATGCTTGGGATATTCACCTTGTATATACAATCTTGCTCAAAATAGTAGTATGCTACTTGGTTTGTTTCTACTTCAATGTGTACTTGTGTTTATTTCAGTATATCACTTATACGCATTAGTGGAGCCCTTAGGATCTTTGCTTGATTACCAGCGTTGTGATGGCAGTCACACTAGTGGGGGCTGGGTAATCTATAAGCACATCCTTATACAGGTCCCTAGTCGCAGGACTATCGAGACAGGGCATCGATACTCCGGAGTAGACTAGCGTATGCGATTCTCATCCCAGTGTGGGAGATGGTCTGTCCCACAGCCATCAGTACGTCGTACTGGAGATAGTATACGGGTGCTCGTTGGGTTACGAGTACACTGGACAGGACTCGTCGGGAACTGACAGGTTGGTATTATACCTATCGTCAGTTATCAGTTCCCAGGTGACATGAGTACAGCTTAGTCCGCTGACTTGACACTGGCACTTCGCCTCAAGTGTGTTCCCACTGCACTTTGATCACTACCCTACCACGGCTCAAAGGAGTCGTGCAAACGGGTGGTGGTTGGGTGCAGTCCCGAAGCACTTGGAGGCAGTGACGGTTAGACAGGATTCGTCTCTCCCGGTATTGGGGGTTGACATCGCGCTGTGTCTAGGAGAGCCATTACACGAGTAGTCCCTGGCCAGGGCAAACGAGATATACTGGTAGGTTTCCAGTGTTATCTCAGGGTGTTTTGGGCTTCGCTCCGGCACGACTTGTACCGCTATTGGGGGACTGACGTTTACCACCCCCTAGGCCCGCCATGCGATGTATCAGACGAACAGACCGGACTGTACGGAGACTGTCACATTCAGACTCAGTAGGAGTTCAGATGGGGTTTCACCTCGTCAGCCTTCTTGTCGGCATCTACCTGGGGACCGTTACGCACAGCTAGTGCCGCTTGCGGTCTGTGGTTAAACCCACTGCCAGCGTAGTGTCGAGTCTTTAGAGTCCCACACAGAGGGTATTCGCCTCTGGGCAAAACAGAGTAGAGGTCGCATGGTTTTGCGACAGGGTTCGTTCTCATCCGCGCACTTGTGCACGTTTGGAGTCCGGACGGATTATACTGGCAGGCTCTGGTTTGAGCCAGATACTGGTATGTGTTTTGGGGTTGCTTTTATATCTTGGTATTCTTGTTTTTCGGAACGAGAATGCAGGTGTGTATGCACAGTTGCTTGAGGAGGAGAATGAGGTTTTTCATTAGGGTTTCGGAACGGGTGCGTATGCACAGTTGACAGTCTTTATTTTCCAAACCCTAATGGATTTATTTATTATCTATTAATAATAATAATTAAATGAGAATTATGTTATGGTTGTTCTTTGTTGACTTGTTGACCTTGGTTGACTTGTTGACCATTGACCACTTTCATGCCTTCAAAAGTCTTCCTTGATTTATGCTTACATTTTTTAAATGAAGCATGGTTGTGGTCATTCCAAACACTACCATCAACTATTCTCATTTTCAATTATTATCATTTAGATAATATTATTCTTTTGCATTATGGTTGCAAGAAGAGAAAATAATAGCTCATTCTATCATTCTCATTCTCTCTCCTCTCTTCATCTTCTTCTTCCTCTAGTAAAGAGAAACCCTCTCATGAGTTGAGAATCCTTCTCTTTAAAAAGAAAAGCAAACCCTAGTCACTCTCTACTCACCCTAGGATCAAAGGATTAGCAAGCCGGAGATTCTAGTTCACTCCAAGTCCGAGAAAGAGCCCAAGGTTGAACCCTCGAGGTGGATCCATCTTCGACGGAAGAAGGCGACAAAAGAGAACCATCAACCTCTACAAGATTTCAAGAAGAAGGAGTTCAAGTTTAGGTATAACCCTCATCCGAGTAGCTAACTCCTTTTAGCGTATTTGCTAGTTTAGTTTAGACACGATCCCGACCTTGTTTAGTCCATGTTGCTTCTTGCACTAAAAATTTGATTTTTATACCGTTTCCGCCTCCCCGTAAGAACCGGGGGTCGCAATATGGACTTACAGTGGTATCAGAGCCTAACTAAACTTAAACTAGCTAGGTAGTAAAGTGTAACGAAGTTCGGAACCGAAAAAAATCACGAAACCGGAAAACTACAAAAACTGAGTTTCTGTTGAAATTTTTTCTGGTCAAAATGAAAAACTTTATACTCCTAAATTCGTCTCAGGGTTTTGTTAGAACACCCATGAAAAACGATTCACCAATTCGTCTAAACCGCCGCGCTTCCGCCGCGTGACCCTTCTTGGACGCCGCGGAAACGCCGCGGTTTGTTGTCTTTAGTGCGTCGTTTTTCGTGCAGTGTGTGTCTGTGTTGGTTTTGGGATTTTTAAAATATATTATATGTACCCAGATTTTCCAGAAAAGAAATTTCCTTTTGGGGTCCTATAATTCCGTATTTTTTTCCGAACTTCACTACACTTTGACTATGATGGTTATATCTGTGATGTTTGCTTGTATTGAACGTCGGCTAATCGCTATAAGACGATTAGTCGGGGTTATACAAGATCTGTAATGTGCTGGAATGTGTATATAAATATGTTGGATTGTCGCGGGTGAATAGCCGGGGGTTGTGAGACGAGAGTTTTCTTTTCTTGCAATTCATTGTAAATGTAAATTGATGTAATTATATTATTTGTTTGGCCGCACAACCGGGTCGGGGTTGTAGCCGTCATTGTATAATTCTTTTTACTGTTTTTGCTCCTAGGATAGACCCATGGAGGGGTGCACAAACTACCGAGGACTTGGCGGGTAGTTTGCCGCACCCGTAGGGGTCTTGGGTGGGGGTTTGGCTATTCACCGCGACCGTGTTATCTGTTTTTTGTTACAGGCTCGTACAAATTACAGATTGCTAGTATATCCAATGTATTTATCTGTGATCTGAAATGTCTATCATTGCTTTCTATTTAGGCGTTGCTTATGTTTTACAGACGCGCTAGCCCAGCCCCCGCTCTGTCGTTAGTTAAGTAACCTAACGGGTAATGACGGGGCCCCGTGGCGAATGCGAATGGCATAAGCGTACGTCATATTTTGGTTGTTTTCTGCAATGGTAGGATTAAATGATGGGACGCATTAAAAGTACTAATGCAAGAATATCACGCATTAAAAGAACTAATGCAAGATAATAAACCAAGTTTAAGTCGATGGAACACTTTCGAAAAACCACTCGGTTCTTTTCAAAACTAACTTTTAAATGCGGAGATTGAGCCACTCCTACTAAAAGCTATCTCGTTCCATCGATTAAATCAAGTTCACTACGTTCACGGTTTTGCCAAAACCATTCGTAGCCCTCCGTCGCTTCGCATGAATAGGCAATAGTATTCAAGCTATGTATTTTGGCCAAAGTCAAGGCATAGTGATTGGTAGCTATTGGGTGTTCATGTGTAGCATAGATAGATGCGTTGGTTTGGGACAGTCGTGCTGCCATTTTGGCCAAAGTCAAGGGTAGGTACGGATGGATCCAAATTAACCTGGATAGTGACGGGCAGAACTTGACATGTGACTTATGATATTTTGGCCAAAGTCAAGGTCATAAGAGCATGGGGCAAAAATCCACATCGGGAGTTTCATAAGTACTGAAACTTGCTAGATTTGCATACCATTTGGAGTGTGGTGATTCTGGTAGGATTCCTTCAGTTTCGTCACGCGATGATATTTGGATCCCGATCCTACTGTGAGTATATGCTACTCCTCGGGAAATTTCTCACTTAACGATCAATGCTATAAACCTAGTAGGTGCCTAGAAAGGTGTTAGCGGGGTTACGCCCCCAGGGAAAAGAGGTTCTTTAATTAAGGAACTTCGCGAAAGCGTTGGAAAACCTCCCTCGAAGTACCGACACCGGCCTGGCTGAACGGTTAAGCAAGTATTGTACGGTGGGATTGATCCTGACTAATTCTTCCTTTATGGTTTGAGGAGGGATTCGAGAAACAGTGGGAGCCATCCTGTTTAGACAAACTAAAAACCACTCTAAACTTGCAAGAGCATCATGCTGAGTGTTTCTTCTTCTCTCTCCTAATTGCAGCGACCAATCAACATGACTGGACTTAAGTTACTCCTAGATAAAAACAAGCTGACAGGGCCAAACTACAAAGATTGGCTCAGGAATGTCAAGATAGCAATCACTTATGACAAGCTGGGGTATCTTCTTACCACCAAAGCTCCCCCTGTCCCTGGTCCAACTTCCAGTATCGCGGATAAGGAAATCCGCAAGACTTGGGAGATTGATAGCGCGAAGGCCAAATGCCTCCTGCTTGCCTCGATGGACAACGAACATCAGAGGAGGCATGAGAATATGGACATGGAGTCCATATTGCTCCATACAAAAGAACTGTATGGAGAGCAATCACGTATCGCAAGATACGAAGCGTCGAAAAAGTTGTTTTCGACAAAGATGGCCGTCGGATCATCAGTAGCCGAGCACGTGCTAAAGATGATCGGCTACATTGAGGAGCTCGCTGACCTAGGGATCACATTGGAGAGTGAGCTATATACGGATATAGTTCTCCAGTCCCTTCCTTCCACTTACGCCCAGTTTATACTGAACTTCAACCTACAAGAAAAAGAGGTTGAACTATCAGAGCTCCTCAACATACTGAGGAGCGCAGAGGGCACCCTACAGAAAAGTAGGGATACATCCACTTTGTTTGTAGGAGGATCATCTTCTTCTAGGTCCAAGGCGAAAGCCAAGGGAAAGAAGAAGAAGGCCCCCGCCAAACCAAGGGGCGGTGTTAGTAAAGTGGATACGAAGGGAAAAGGTAAAGCAACAAAGATAGCGGGGAAGCTTGTGGATAAGGAAGAATGCTTCTTTTGTCATAAGAAAGGACACTGGAAGAATGATTGCAGGGCCTGGAAGGCCAGAACACAGGAATTGAAGCAGGTTGCAGCTTCAGCTTCAGGTGTGTATGTTATTGAAAACTGTCTTTCAATAAACTCTACTTCCTGGGTATTGGATACCGGATCAGGATCTCATATCTGTAATTCTTTGCAGGCGTTGAGAAACCGTAGGGATTTGAAGGCAGGTGACATGACCCTCAGAGTTGCGAACGGAGCTAGCATGGATGCTAAAGCCGTGGGGGACTATCACCTGGGAATGTCAGATGGACATGTTTTGGTTTTGCGTAATTGCTTTTTTGTACCCAACGCAACTTGTAATATCATTTCTGTATCTTTAGTTTCTAAAGAAGGTTATGAATTTGCGTTTGTAAGTAATGTTGTAAACATTCACCTTAATCAAGTATTGATTGGGTCAGGTACTCTGAGTAATGGTATATACGTGTTAAACCAACCACAGATTTTCAATGTCCAGAATACATACAAAAGAAAGTCTCCAGAAATAAATCAGACTTTCTTATGGCATTGTAGATTGGGTCACATCAATGAGAGAAGGTTGACTAAGTTGCATACAGAAGAATATTTGAATGCGTTCGAATATCAATCATATGCCACTTGTCAATCTTGTCTCAAAGGAAAGATGACAAAGACTCCGTTTACTGGACATGGAGAAAGAGCAAGCGAGCTCTTGGGACTCGTACACAGTGACGTGTGCGGTCCAATGTCTACACATGCCCGAAGCGGACATTCTTACTTCATTACTTTTACGGATGACTTCTCAAGGTACGGTTATGTCTTCTTAATGAAACATAAGTCCGAGGCCTTTGGAAAATTCCAGGAGTATAAGAATGAAGTAGAGAAACAGACCGGCAAAAGTATTAAGATTCTAAGATCGGATCGAGGTGGAGAATACTTAAGTGCCGAATTCCTGGACTTTTTAAAAGAGAACGGAATTCTCTCTCAGCTTACTCCTCCATACACCCCGCAACATAACGGTGTATCGGAGAGACGGAACCGCACCCTATTGGATATGGTGCGGTCCATGATGAGTAACGCTGAGTTACCGCGATCATTCTGGGGGTATGCGCTAGAATCAGCTGCGTACCTTTTGAACCGAGTTCCCACTAAGACTGTGCCTACCACGCCATTTGAGATGTGGTGTGGGAAGAGACCCCATCTTAATCACATTAAGGTATGGGGAAGTCCAGCTTTTGTCAAAAAGCAGCATGCGGACAAGCTCGAGGCACGCTCAGTACTGTGCAAGTTTGTGGGATATCCAAAGAATTCCAAGGGATATTTCTTCTACTGTGAAGAGGAACAAAAAGTTCTTGTTTCTCGTCATGCCCACTTTCTAGAACACCAGTTCATAGAAAAAGAAATAAGTGGGAGCGCAGTAGAGCTGGAAGAAATTCCAGAACCACAGACTGTTACTGAAAGTTTGGTGGAACCAGAAGGTTCAACAGAACAGGACATTCCTACGCCGCTCCGCAGGAGTAGTAGGCAGTCTCATCCGCCCGAGAGATACTACGGTTTTCTCATAGACGGGGATCGAGAGGATTGCATCATAGATTATGATGAGCCTACTAGCTTCCAGCAGGCCGTTCAGAGCGTTGACTCAGTGAAATGGCTGGATGCAATGCGGACCGAAATGGAGTCCATGTACACCAACAAGGTATGGACGTTGGACATTGCTCCAGACGGGGTAAAACCCGTAGGATGCAAGTGGATCTTCAAAAGGAAGATTGGTGTAGATGGACAGGTTGAGACCTATAAAGCTAGGCTGGTAGCAAAGGGTTTTCGTCAAAGACCTGGCTTGGACTACGACGAAACCTTTTCTCCAGTAGCCATGCTGAAATCCATTCGGATCCTTCTTGCCATTGCTGCCTTCCACGATTATGAGATCTGGCAAATGGACGTAAAGACAGCTTTTCTAAATGGAAATTTAGAGGAGTGTGTCTATATGGACCAGCCAGAGGGTTTCATTCAGAGTGGGAGCAGCGGAAAGGTGTGCAAGTTGCTTAAGTCCATCTATGGACTAAAGCAGGCATCGCGGAGTTGGAACATCTGCTTTGATGAGACAGTCAAAGAATTTGGCTTTATCAAAAATCCAGATGAACCATGCATCTATAGTAGATTTGTAGCGAGAACTGTAGTATTCCTCGTTTTATACGTGGACGACATTCTCTTGATAGGAAATGACATTCCTATGCTACAATCTGTCAAGGGGTTCTTGTCACAAAGGTTCTCCATGAAAGACCTGGGTGATGCCTCATACATCCTGGGGATCCGGATCCATCGTGATAGATCCAAGAGGATATTGGGACTTTCTCAGTCCAGGTACATCGACACCATAGTGAAAAGATTCAGTATGGAAGATTCCAAGCGCGGTAACCTACCGGCTTGTCACGGGATCACCCTCTCTAAAGAGATGTCTCCCAAGACTGATTTGGAGAGGGATCGCATGTCTATTATACCCTACGCTTCTGCGGTAGGCTCTATAATGTATGCGATGTTGTGTACCAGACCGGATGTAGCTTATGCACTGAGTGTGGTAAGCCGGTATCAGTCTAACCCTGGGGAGAAACACTGGATAGCAGTAAAGAACATTCTCAAGTACCTGAGGAGGACTAAGGAGATGTTCTTGGTGTATGGCGGAAAAGACCTCCAGATCGAGGCCTTTGCTGACTCCAGCTTCCAGAGTGACAAGGATGATTCCAAGTCCATGTCGGGTTTTGTCTTCACCCTCAATGGAGGGGCGGTGTGTTGGAAGAGTTCCAAACAGGAAACCGTTGCAGACTCGACGATGGAAGCGGAATACATCGCTGCATCTGATGCCGCAAAAGAAGCTGTCTGGATGAGGAAGTTCTTGAAAGAACTTCAGGTGGTTCCGTCCATTGTTGACCCAATACCTCTGTATTGCGACAACAACGGGGCTATAGCTTTAGCGAAGGAACCCAGGTCCCATCAGAGATCCAGGCACATCTTGAGGCGGTATCACCTGATCAGGGAGATCGTGGATCGCAAGGAGATCGAGGTTCGGAGGGTTGCTTCAGAAGAGAACACTGCAGATCCATTCACCAAGGCCTTGCCCCAGACTCAGTTCGAGCGGCTGATCGAGATGATAGGTCTTCGATACGCCAGTACATGGCCTTAGTGCAAGTGGGAGATTGTTAGTGTATATGCCCTAGAGGCCATTACTGTATCATACTAGTTTGTATATTACTTAATGGATGCTTGGGATATTCACCTTGTATATACAATCTTGCTCAAAATAGTAGTATGCTACTTGGTTTGTTTCTACTTCAATGTGTACTTGTGTTTATTTCAGTATATCACTTATACGCATTAGTGGAGCCCTTAGGATCTTTGCTTGATTACCAGCGTTGTGATGGCAGTCACACTAGTGGGGGCTGGGTAATCTATAAGCACATCCTTATACAGGTCCCTAGTCGCAGGACTATCGAGACAGGGCATCGATACTCCGGAGTAGACTAGCGTATGCGATTCTCATCCCAGTGTGGGAGATGGTCTGTCCCACAGCCATCAGTACGTCGTACTGGAGATAGTATACGGGTGCTCGTTGGGTTACGAGTACACTGGACAGGACTCGTCGGGAACTGACAGGTTGGTATTATACCTATCGTCAGTTATCAGTTCCCAGGTGACATGAGTACAGCTTAGTCCGCTGACTTGACACTGGCACTTCGCCTCAAGTGTGTTCCCACTGCACTTTGATCACTACCCTACCACGGCTCAAAGGAGTCGTGCAAACGGGTGGTGGTTGGGTGCAGTCCCGAAGCACTTGGAGGCAGTGACGGTTAGACAGGATTCGTCTCTCCCGGTATTGGGGGTTGACATCGCGCTGTGTCTAGGAGAGCCATTACACGAGTAGTCCCTGGCCAGGGCAAACGAGATATACTGGTAGGTTTCCAGTGTTATCTCAGGGTGTTTTGGGCTTCGCTCCGGCACGACTTGTACCGCTATTGGGGGACTGACGTTTACCACCCCCTAGGCCCGCCATGCGATGTATCAGACGAACAGACCGGACTGTACGGAGACTGTCACATTCAGACTCAGTAGGAGTTCAGATGGGGTTTCACCTCGTCAGCCTTCTTGTCGGCATCTACCTGGGGACCGTTACGCACAGCTAGTGCCGCTTGCGGTCTGTGGTTAAACCCACTGCCAGCGTAGTGTCGAGTCTTTAGAGTCCCACACAGAGGGTATTCGCCTCTGGGCAAAACAGAGTAGAGGTCGCATGGTTTTGCGACAGGGTTCGTTCTCATCCGCGCACTTGTGCACGTTTGGAGTCCGGACGGATTATACTGGCAGGCTCTGGTTTGAGCCAGATACTGGTATGTGTTTTGGGGTTGCTTTTATATCTTGGTATTCTTGTTTTTCGGAACGAGAATGCAGGTGTGTATGCACAGTTGCTTGAGGAGGAGAATGAGGTTTTTCATTAGGGTTTCGGAACGGGTGCGTATGCACAGTTGACAGTCTTTATTTTCCAAACCCTAATGGATTTATTTATTATCTATTAATAATAATAATTAAATGAGAATTATGTTATGGTTGTTCTTTGTTGACTTGTTGACCTTGGTTGACTTGTTGACCATTGACCACTTTCATGCCTTCAAAAGTCTTCCTTGATTTATGCTTACATTTTTTAAATGAAGCATGGTTGTGGTCATTCCAAACACTACCATCAACTATTCTCATTTTCAATTATTATCATTTAGATAATATTATTCTTTTGCATTATGGTTGCAAGAAGAGAAAATAATAGCTCATTCTATCATTCTCATTCTCTCTCCTCTCTTCATCTTCTTCTTCCTCTAGTAAAGAGAAACCCTCTCATGAGTTGAGAATCCTTCTCTTTAAAAAGAAAAGCAAACCCTAGTCACTCTCTACTCACCCTAGGATCAAAGGATTAGCAAGCCGGAGATTCTAGTTCACTCCAAGTCCGAGAAAGAGCCCAAGGTTGAACCCTCGAGGTGGATCCATCTTCGACGGAAGAAGGCGACAAAAGAGAACCATCAACCTCTACAAGATTTCAAGAAGAAGGAGTTCAAGTTTAGGTATAACCCTCATCCGAGTAGCTAACTCCTTTTAGCGTATTTGCTAGTTTAGTTTAGACACGATCCCGACCTTGTTTAGTCCATGTTGCTTCTTGCACTAAAAATTTGATTTTTATACCGTTTCCGCCTCCCCGTAAGAACCGGGGGTCGCAATATGGACTTACAGTTTCCTAATCCATTACTGCCCTGCAAGGAGATCAAGATAGACTATCTACAAGACGCATTTGCTAAAGGGACACGCCGGTATAAAAAAAATCCGAGTGAGATCCTGGCGACTCAAGGAGGCGATAGACTCTTGAAAATCCTCACGATTTCTAGGGAGGATGTGCTCTCCCGACGGTAACATGACCTGGGAGATTATTCGAGGGTGCCTTGTCCAGCCCTAAAGGGAGCAGAGACACGATAGCATGACTGCATATCGGGAATGCCTTAATACCACACACCCTAATAGACCTCTGTAGTAAAGAGCAAGGGTTAACTATGACGTTAGGACAGGTTTGCCTCTTAGCCCAATGGAGGTAAACTAAACAAACTCCGAGATAAGTATATAAATTACTTCACGTTCAGTCAAAACAGAAAAGCGCAACCCACGAGCACCAACCTTGTACTGTGCAAGGCAGTAAGAAGAGTCTTTGGTTCACGCCCCACTAAGCATGTATTCACGACTGTGTGCCTTCTTAAATGAAAATGGTGTCCAAAACGTGCTGATCTACGGACGAAACTACAATGGCGCTCGCACTTAGAAAAAATTCCTAAAGGTAAAGTATAAAGCTCATGTACAGAGGCGAGATACACATACGAATATATGATGAAGAGGAAACATTCAGCGGAAAACATTCAATAGGCAATAATAAAAGAAATACATTGAAACAAACGTACTACTCTATAGGAAAGAGATTACCAAATGTGGGATCAGAGATACAAAGGTTAACAAAACAATAAATAAAGTTTTCCAATTCTCTCTCTGCCCTCTCTACCACATCGAAGCGGCGGACTTCGCGAGAAGTTGCTCACCATTGATAGCGCCATGCTCATCGGCGAAGGAAGACATGATGGCCCGCCAAGCTTGAATTTGACTCAGTAAATGAACCGAACGGTCCTTCACAGCCTGAGTAATCAAGTAGGCCTCGTGGAAACATTCAATCTTTTCCTTCGCCACATCAAGAATCGTCGAAGTCATTTCCACCGGATGAGGAAGGATATCAGCAAGCACGGACAAGAAAATCATCCTAAGCCAAATGGAACCCATAGGAATAGGAGAGCCCCTACGAGCCAGGAGCTCGTACAATACCGCATCACATTCGTCATCAGTCAGAAGAGGATCCACTAACCGCGCGGAAAAACGAGGAATAATCTCCTCGATAGGCACTTCCCAGGGTTGTCGACGAGCGTGGGGACGGTTACAAGCCATAACTCTTGGTTCGTTTCTAAAAAAAGTGATGATCACCTAAAGGTCTGAATGGTTCTCTCTCTGTGAAGAAGGAGGAAGACGTGGCATCGGGTTATAAAGAGAAGCATTCAAATCTAGGCACGGAAAATTTTGTGCATGGTGGAATTATTTCCAAGGCCGGAAAAATGGGCATGGGGAAACAAGGTAGTTGACCCATGGGAATCAGAGTAAGAAGGTGAACCGATCCCAGCAGTTCATGAGCGGTGTAAAAGGTGACAGCGTTGCACTCACGTGCAAGCCATGTGAGAACAACGCTGTGGGGGGTATTTGTTCCCTTATAAAAAATAAATGATAAATAAAAAGAGATGGGAAAAATTCCCCTGATGGAGCATCACATGCCCACACGTGATGCACCTTGGAGCAAAAGTTATAGGCATTGCGCTCAACAAATAAGGCTGAAATTGAGTCTCACATGCAGGCACGTGAGCATCTATATACAAAGTATATAGGCGCCCTCCTAAAACAAATAACAGGCCAGAGAAGCTCACATGTCAGCACGTGATGCTCTTTGTTGGGCTTAACTTCATAAGGGTCACGTGCCACACGTGACATTCCTGAACATCAGCTCACGTGCCAACACGTGATGCTTTTCTCTGGGGCTGCTGCACATAAGCAAACCGGTTTAATGTTATGGAGTCACGTGCTACATTTGAGGGTTCCTAATGCCTTCTGAGCCGATAGAATTAAATTCTAAATATTTCCTTGAATCTTTCTAAACAAGAAAGATTATGCTCTGTAAGGCAGAGCACCGTTGGATTAAAGATCCAATGGTGATTAAAAATCACCAAGCTACAGAATAAGCTCTGTATTGGAAAATATTTCCTCAATCTTTCTAAACAAGAAAGATTACGCTCTGTAAGGCAGAGCACCGTTAGATTAAAGATCCAATGGTGATTAAAAATCACCAAGCTACAGAATAAGCTCTGTATGGAAAAATATTTCCCCAATCTTTTTAAACGAGAAAGAATGTGCTCCGTAAAAATAGCACCGTTGGATTAAAGATCCAATGGTGAATAAAAATCACCAAGATATAGAATAAGCTCTGTATGGGAAAATATTTTCCCAATCTTGTTAAAAACAAGAAAAATATTTTCTGTAAGACGGGAGTCCCTAGATCAAAGATCCAACGGTGGGTAAAATCCCCGAATCAATCAAAAATCTCTCAATGAGAGATTTCCTTAACAAAAATCAAAAAACTTGCCTCTGCTATATAAAGGACTTGAGACTGAAGAGAAAAAAGAGAGGAGACCCCCCATAAGATTGGAAAAAACAAAAAAAAAGAGGAGTTCTCTTTAAAGAAAAAGAAACCTTAGGTGAGAAAAAAGACTTAGAGATCATTTCATCTCCTTTTACAAGAGTTTAACTCTTCCAAAAAAGAACTTAGTTCTTCCTCTGGTTGAGGTCTGCAGAAGTAGATCTCCCTAGTTGAGAATTTAATTCTCATCGGGGAGATTCTGTTATGCAGTTCCAAAACTTAGAGGAAAGAACCAAGTTTAAAGAATTTAATTCTTCCAAAAACATAGAAATTTAATTCCTCTGATAGAACTAGGGTTCAACCCTGCGTAAGAATTTAATTCTTATAAAAAAGGGACTGGAAATTCTCAAGACATAGATCAAGAGCTCCATGCATATTAGTGTTTAACGCTATAATGACAGATCACGTGTTCCTACGTGAGCACCTCTGGGGAACAAAAAAGAACAACTGAGATCGAGTCACGTGATCCCACATGACCTCTAATAGTGCTTAGCACTTAGAAAAGAATAGGAAGATAAATTCAAAGGAGGCAGTGCCCAACTTGGTGGCGCCTCACGTGTCTACACGTGATGGTTACAAGATTTAAGTGTTTAACACTTATATGTATAGAACGAGGGAATAAGCCCAAAAAAAAACAGTGCCCAATATTCAGGTGCCTCACGTGCTACATGTGAGCGCTCTGATGGTTACAAAATTTAAGTGTTTAACACTTATATGTATAGAACGAGAGAATAACCCCAAAAGAAACAGTGCCCAATATTCAGGTGCCTCACGTGCCACACGTGAGCGCTCCAAATTTCAGTGTTTAACACTGCTTAAGAGCCTCACGTGGGAGCACGTGAACGCCAAACATTTATCAGTGTTTAACATTGTGAGAGGCCAACCTTAGCCCAAATTAGCCAAGTCTCCCGAGGCAAAAAGCCTTTTGAACATCAATCAACCGAACCTTCCTATACTCAGGTCCTCCCAAATCGATCTTAGTCCCAGAGATGACCAATGATCACCTGACACGTGGCATCTAAAATAATGTTCGTTCCACCATGATCTCTCTCTTCAATCTGGAGTTCGGTTCAAGGGTACATCTCTCCACACCTCTGATATATGTCGTTGTAATTCTTCAACGATATCAGAGAGGTGGAGGGTCCCGATAACCAACAACTCTTGGATGCACACTCAAACCCATGAACATATCCCAATAGACCGTGATGTCTTTAAACTAGCCCATGGACCGTAATGTTCTTAAACTAGCTGTGGACCGTAACGTCTCTAAACTAAAACGATAGGGCCCAGATGCTCTTTCATTGGATCAAAAATGATCCCGAACCCCCGTTAAGTAGATCTTAGTCCAATATCGGATTAACGTATCCTTAACAAATATTTAATTTGATTTTAATCCCAAATGAGATTAACGATCCTTAAATCAAACCAAACCCAAATCTAAAAAAAATACTGATTTGGACTATTCCACACCCTACGGGCGACAACACAAATTAGTCTCCGTATACAATCCATAGGCAACCAAAAATAAAACAAACATACACGACACGAAGTGACCTTCTGGAGAAGGAGAAAATGGTTATCGCTACGCAGTAACGTAATTAACTGCAGGGACTTGCACCTGCAGGGAAGAGCGTCCCCACAGTCAAAAACCCGTCGCAAACGAGGGGGAATCTGACGAAATCTACTTCAACGGCTGCATCCGTCCAGACCTCCGATACACGGTGCCATAAATCAACTTGGCATCTTCGGAGAGGTGGACGGATAAACCCAAATAGCATCTGTCCCTAAATTCAGGCAAGACCACCTACGCGGTTTCGTCTCTATTTTCGGCGGTAAACAATGCCAAGGGAAAATTCGAGCCAAACTGGGAAGGACCATACGCCATCAAGAAAGTGTTTGATGGAGGATCCTACCAGCTGATAAATACCGAGGGAGAAAGGCCTATGCCACCCATCAATCGGCGATATCTCAAGAATTACTACGCATGAATGCTCCAAGTCGTAGGCGAATTGAGCACACCGGCCCTACGGTCTGGATCATACATCCTATAAAAATGTATACAATCCACGGCGTAAACGATCCCTATCTCTCCCAAAGTTCTACCGGCGAGGCTACATTTAAAGTCACCCCGGCCTAAAAAAACGGTATGTCCACAAGCAAAACGGGCACGGATGAAAACCCGAAAAGGCCCTGTGAGTAAAAACAGCAAGACTGCCAGCGAGTTTGTGAAAATCCTAAAAGACGCAAATTCGTGAAAAGAGATAAAATACCCTCACAAAGTCGTCTTGACCATGTGAGGAGAAAATCCCTGCGTGAGATCCATACGACTCACAAAGGAGCAACACACTTAGAAATCCCTACGATTCCTAAGGAGAAAATGCACCTGCGACATCCTCTCGACTCGTAGGGAGAAAGTGCTTTTATGAGACCTTTACGGCTCATAAAATTGAAAAGCCTTAGGCGATAGAGATCTAAACCTATCTCCTGAGCCATCTCTCCTCAATGGGCAATGGAAAATGATGAGTCGCTCTTGGAATTTCGCTTCTGTCATGCCCCGCTTCCCAGAGTGCGCTAAGATCGGCACATGACAGAGCCAACCATGCTACCTATGGCTAGGAAACATCCCTCCACAGTCACATTACGGCTGTCTATAAGATATCAAGAATAGTAAAGTAAAATAAACTATCAAGTACGTGTCCATATTCCAGAATAAACGAGTCACAAAATAATATGCGTAAGCAATAAATCCAAATAACAATAACATCTAGAAAGTACGTCCCAAATACGGGCTCACATCAGGAAATGAAAGTACGGAAATAAAACTAAACTAGATACTAACAGGATCCTCACTGCTCAGCCTGACAGCGGAAATACTCCTGATCAGCCTGCGACAAAGGTAGAGGATCTGGGCTATGCAAAACCCAGACGTCAGTGCGTCATAATATCAAACAATAAAATATAATCATGAGGTAACAAGATATGCGGGCATGAGTATGAACAGTAATAAGAGCATAACAGTAGCACGAATATAGAACAGTGAAGTGCATGTGCATGCGGTGAGTCATCTATGCTACTAGGTTAATTACTCTCAAGTCTTTGAAATCAATTTAATGAATCGTCGATTTAACTCAATAGTATCCCTTGCATGCCCAGGACCACGGTCAAGACTCTCGGGCTGAATCCAAGACGTGCCGCTATGTAGTAAACAGGTAACATGTACAGACGAATGATATCAGCAGCAGCATCCCGGGGCTGGCCTAGCCCGTAAAACTGATCAGTATAAGCGTCGAACTGTTGAGTTACAAGTCAGATTTCATCATTGATTTCCTCTTACCCCCAAGGTTATATGTTCAAGTCAGGTATTGATAAATCTGTAGCTAATGCCAACACAGGATCAGGCAGATACAGGTTTTGTCTGAATAGACAACATGATATGTCCGTCAGGACAACAAGCCAGGATTGTCGGCATTAGTAACAGGATCAAGTAACAGGTCAAGCAGTGGTGTATCAGGTCATGTCAGGTGGTGCATATGTATCGAACGGATGCCCGTAAAATAAACTGTAGCAAGTACGGATGCATGATAAAAGTACGAATGCACAGTAAAACACGGATGCACAAATATTTATCAGGGATTATATCTACAACTCCATGACTACGCATGATGCACATTATCAAGCATGGGGTGCTAATATACCGGTAACATGATATAATATGACATGGCATGCAACTAGATATATAATAAATAACATGGATATGAACGGATATCGGAAAAACTGTAAAACTGTAACATGGATGTAAAATGCCATAAACGTGTAATAATTCTATACCTATAGATGTAAAATATGTTGCATAGCCTGTAGCGATATAAAATTTCATGCGACTAGATATGTAATAAATTGTACGGATGCGAACGGATATTGTAAAACTATAAAACTGTAACATGGGATGCACAATGCGATGAACATGTAACATTATTATTAATATGGATGCAAAATATGTATCATAGCATGTAGCAAAATAAACTTGCATGCGACTATCTATGTGATAAATGATACGGATACGAACGGCTATCCGAAAACAGTAAAACAGTAACATGGATGTACAATACAGTAAACATGTGATATTTTTATTCATATAGATGCAAATATAATAACATAGTATGTAGCAAAATGAACTTTCTAGGATAATGGTTGATACCATGTATGTATTAAAAAAACGATCAAGCTAAGTGAGAACCTTAATGAATGACTGTTGCTGGACACAACTTAATAAATTTTGATATACAACTATAATGTATATATCTTAGGTGATCATTCAAGTAACTTGCTCAAAGGTAAGGTGATGAGTCCTAAATTAGTGCTCCATGTTCTACCCATCTATTTTATTGCTAACAGTAGTTTAAATATGGATATCTGCTCAATAATCATAGGCTTCATTGGAGCAATAGATCAAACAATTGACCTGCAACTAACTAATCTAAGTTAGAATTAAAATGGTACTGGACTAAGATTATCATTTCATTCAGTTATGAAAATCAAGGTCAAGATTATCCAATCATTTTTATACCCAGATAGGATCAAGCAAGCAAACGATTTTAGATTAGAATCAAATTCATACAAAGATGCATCAGATATAATAATTTATATGAAAAAATGGATTATTAGAGTACGAAAGACTTGAATCAAACTCAACCGCTCCCTTGAAACAATCTTTAAAGAAACTAACCACAAAATTGATTAAAATTAATCAAATTAAATACAAAGAAGTGAAAAATTAATGCTTGCTATCCTAGGTATAAAATTAACTATAATACCAATTAAAAATCGTACTAATAATATTACGCCAAGATTAAATCTTGCCGTATAGCATGTAGAGCAAGTGTATGATACTTGCCTCGACGATTACGCGATAACGGAATGATGACAAAAACGCGAACGGAAACGACAACGAGATCTCAGCTTTATGTCTGGTTGACGATGACTATGACCGATCTACAGCAATGGCGGGTGCACGGGTAGGAGTTAAAGTCGGCTGGATTTCTTGGGTTTGAAGAACGAGAGGATGAAGAAAGGGATCGGCTTTGGGTTAAGTTTTCATGAGTTTTTATTTTTTGCAAGAAAGAAAAAGATGAAATAGTTAAATAGGATTTGGGGTTTTGATAGTTTGAGAGGAAGAAATATATTGAGGGGAGAGAGAGATATTTGAGGGGAGAGATCTGTTGTGAATTTGTTAGGACGGGAATAGAAAATATTTTAAAATATATATGGTATAACGTATATAAAGAAACAGTATATATATAAAGAATTTTATATTGTATATTTTTTTTGAGATTTCTGGCAAATACAAAACTACTTCAAAATACGTCCAGGTCGGGTCTAAATTTACGGATTGAAAATACGGATAATATACGTATCAACCAAAACCAAAATAGGATAATCAGGTAACGAAAAAGTATTCCCCCAGAACGGATACACGTAGCGTGGACGTAGCTATCCAAACAGGTCCGTTTCACTGAACGGGACGCGAACACGGTATACGGATGCCACCACAGGGTTCAGGGTATGGTGCAAGCCATGCTAGACTTTTTGAAATATTTTAATTGACTTTACTTGTTTTATTAAAAAATGCAGATGCTTGATATAATGCAGTTATACAACATGAAAGTGCACAGATCCTCAAAACTAGCCGGGATAAATCATAAATGGGAATCAAGACAGGTTTCCAGCATGCGGGTCAGGTCGGATGCAAATACAGATACCAATTACACTGTTCGCACCCAAAACACAATAAATCAAGAAATAGCCATAAATAAAAAAATACCCAAAAGAACTAGTATAAATGAACTAGGGTGTTACATTATACCCAACTACAAAAGAATTTCGTCCTCGAAATTCCCAAAACAAGAAAAGACAAACAGACATGAAACTACGAGAAGAGGTGTGGAAACTTCTGTCGAATCTCATCTTCTCGTTCCCAAGTCGATTCTCTATGCGAGCGATTCTCCCATGAAACAAGTACGAGAGGGATAATCTTGTTCTTGAGGACCTTTTCTCCTCGATCAACAATCGACATCGGTCGTTCTTCAAAGGTCAAATCCTCCCTTCTAGTCAGCTTCGAATGATCTAGCACGTGTATTTCATCTCGAACATACTTACGGAGTTAAGATACATAAAACACGTCATGAACATTCACCAAAAATGGTGGTAATACCAATCGATAAGCCACTTCTCCAACACGCTCAATAATCTCGAATGGCCGGATGAATCGAGGACTAAGCTTGCCTCGACTCCCAATATGAATCACTCCTCTAGTCGATGATATCTTCAAGAACACAAGATCACCAACAACGAACTCTAGAGGTCTTCTCGATATATCAGCCCAACTCTTCTGCCAATCTTGTGCTGCCTTCATGTGATTACGGATAGTATTAACCTTCTCTACTGTTTGCATGATCAAATCTGGTCCCAACAATCTTTGTTCTCCAACATCGTCCCAACAAATGGGTGAGCAACAAATGGGTGAGCGACACTTACGACCATACAATGCTTCGAATGGAGCCATCTGAATAGTCGCCTGAAAGCGGTTATTGTAAGAAAAATCTACCGAGTGTAGATGATCCTCCCATGAGCCCTTGAAGTCTAACATGCAAGCTCTCAACATGTCTTCAAGAGTTTGGATCGTTCTCTCCGACTGGCCATCTGTCTGAAGATGATAAGTGTTCCCCTCCGAATGATGGCGCAAGACGAAAGTCTTGCCTGAAATTCGGGGCAGATGCTAATTGGTGCTATCCGTCCTCCTCTCCGAAGATGCCAAGTTGATTTATTGCACTATGTATCGAAGGATTAAACGGATGCGGCCGATGTAGCAGACTTCGTCAGATTCCCCCTCGCTTGAGGGGTTTTTGATTGTGGGGACACTCTTGCCTGCAGGCGCAAGGCCCTGCAGTTAATTACACTACTGCATCGCGATAACAATTTTCTCCTTCTCTAGATGGTCTCTTCGTGTCGTGGGTGTTTGTTTTGTGTTTGGTTGCCCGTGGATTGTATACGGAGACTAAGTTATGTTGTCGCCCGTAGGGAGTGGACTAGTCCAAATCCGTATCTTTCTTAGATTTGGGTTTGGGGGGTTGAGTTTAAGGATATGTTAGCCTCATTTGAGACTAAGATCAACTTAAACGTTGTTAAGGATACGTTAGTCTCATTTTAGACTAAAATCAACTTAACGGGATCGTTTAGATCCAACAAAAGAACAATTGGGCTCTATTGTTTAGTTTAATGACATTGCGGTCGATTAGTTTAAGGACATTACGGTCCATCGTTAGTTTAAGGACATCTCGGTCCAATGTTAGTTTAAAAACATCGCGGTCGAGATTAAGGACATCATAGTCCATGGGTTTAAGGACCCCACAGTCCATTGTTAGTTTAAAGACATCACGGTCAAGGTTAAGGACATCATAGTCCATGGGCTTAAGGACCCCACAGTCCGATGTTAGTTTTAAGACATCACGGTCGAGGTTAAGAACATCATAGTCCATGAGTTTAAGGACCCCACAGTCCGATGTTAGTTTTAAGACATCACGGTCGAGATTAAGGACATCATAGTCCATGAGTTTAAAGACCCCACAGTCCATGAAATGTATGGTTGTCGGGCCCATCACCTCTTTGAAGACGTTGAGGAATTACAACGACAAATATCAAAGGAGTGAAGAGATGTACCCTTAAACCCAGGTGGATTAAATGATCTATAGCCCAGTTTGGAACTAAGACCAATTAATTATATATGAGCACATTGGCTCAGTTAAGTCTGAATTGAGGACTTATGGCCTTCTTGGGCTAAGTCCAATCAAGTTTGGAATATTGGCCCTCTGTTGGTCCATTGAAGGGGAGGCTTTGCTTCTAGAAAATTAGCCAATTGGGCTGAAGCTAGTGTTCAACACTAAAGAACAACAGTGTTAAACACTGGTAATAAGATTATCAAATTAGTGTTTAAACACTAGAAATGCGATTCTCAAATTAGTGTTAAACACTAACAGATAACAGTGTTAAACACTGGCAACAAAATTATCAGATTAGTGTTAAACACTAGAAGAGGGAGCGATCACGTGGGAGCACGTGATAGCATCAAAAAGTGGGGCCAGATCCCCTTATTTTGTTCTTAGGATATTCAGATAAGTGTTAAACACTTTGGTCTTCAGGCCATCACGTGTGGGCACGTGATGGCTTCCAGTCATTGATTATTAAAGCGTTTTACAAGAGGTCACGTGGGGACACGTGAGGGCGCCCAAGAATGATTCTGCCTTTGGATTTTTTCTCTTTTGTTTTGAGGGTCACGTGGGAGTACGTGAGGCATTGCCTCCGAGCAATCACGTGAATGCAACGCTGTCACTTTTGTGACCGTTGGATCCATCTAGGGAATTGGGGAGATGAAACGTTTTCCATCACATTCTATAAATGCAGGGGTCTCTTCAGAAGCGCCTCCACTCTTTCATCTTCCTCCTTTGGCTATCTTTTCTTTTGAGAATTTAATTCTCGTTCCTCAGAGCTTATTTCTCTGTCTTGCAAATTTTCCAGAGTTTAACTCTGTTGAAAGATTTCCTTTTCTTCAGGTAATGATCTTGAACGAACGAAGAACTTTCACAGAAATCACTACGGGATTTTAAATCCACACCAAGGGTTTTCCTTTTTAACAAGAACCCATTTTTAAGTTCTTTAAAATAAAGAGAAAATCATTCAATCAACAGACCCTTTAGGGTTTCTCTGATCTTCAGGGGGCTAATGGTGACGGTTGTCTTTTCCATGGAATTTAATTCCATCTTAAAAAATGTTTCTAGGAATTTAATTCCCCCTTTTTTAACAAGGAATCCAATTCCTATGAAGAACTCAGTTCTTCCCAGAAAGCTTCTTGGGGTTTTCTTACCCTGAGTTGTCTCTTTCACATACAAGAAGAAGAAGTTTGTAATAAATTCTCATGATCTTTATTTCAGGTATTATGGATGCCCATTTGTATGATCTTGATGAAATCATTTCTTACGGAAATATTCGTGCACTGGGCCGCAGCCAGAACCAGGAGTTCACCAACGCTCAGTGTGCTGAGATCATGAGCCGCTTCGACGAGTACAACGGTCGGCTACTCCCTCGTCGCTCTTCTCTTTTGAAACTCATCGTGCTGGCGATCTGGGAGGCGCTCCCTCTCTTTTGCACCAGCGTACCGCTTAAGGCATTGGATGCCGCCGAGGATAAGGTGCATTCGGTGTATCTGATGAGCCTAATCTCGAAGAGAAGGCGAGACAATCTCATTGATCTCTTGCATCAGGCTTTTCAGCAGTCGGCCATACTTGCTGCCTATCGGAGGGTGGAGGACATCCGTGAGGATCCCGATGCTTGTGATCGCGAAGGAAAACATACTAGGATAGTTCGAAATGCCTGGAAGATCTTGGACAAAGTCACTTTGAGTTTCTCAATCCATGCCCCGCATCTGAGGTCTTGCCGTTGTAATCGTTTCTTTTTATTTTTGTATGAACTTTTAAAGTATGAGTGATAAGTTTTATTGTGCCCTTCTGTGTTTGCATGCCTTCTTTATGGGATTTTGTCATATTGTCATTGTTGTTGCTGACGTGTTTAGCGTGTGAGGCACCATTTCACTTTTCAGTGCACATCAAGTTTGGTGCTCACGTGCTCCGCACGTGGGGCCCTTTTGATGGGGCTGTTTAATTTTTCATGCCATATTTTCTGTGCACAGCATTAGATGCAGAAAAGGAGCCTTGGAAATAGTTCCATCCCCTTGATTTCCAATGCCTTCCCTTTTTTGGGCCTCGGAAATAGTTCCACCATGCAATATTCTTCGTGCATAGCATTTAATGTTTCTCTTTATAACCTGAGACCATGGCCTTCTTTTTCTCTTCACAAAGAAATCTATTCTCAATTTAGTGTGGTTTATCCTGAGGAAACAACTGGGTGCCATGGCCTGCAACCGCCCCCATGCTCGTCGACAGCCATGGAAAGTACCTATCGAGGAGATGATTCCTCGCTTTGCTGCACGACTGGTGGATCCCCTTCTCACCGACGACGAATGTGATTCGGCGACATATGAACTCTTGATCCGTAGTGGGTCCCCCTTCCAATGGGATCCCTTTGGCTCCGGATGATTCTTGCTGCCGTGCTTGCTGACATCCCTCCTCACCCAGCGGATATGACCCTGGCGATGCTTGACGCGGCTGAAGACAAGATCGAGTGTTTTCACGAATCATGCTTGATTACTCAGGCTCTGAAAGATTGCTCGATTCACCTATTGGGCCAAATAAGAGCCCGGCGGGCTTTTATGTCTGCTTTTGCGGACGGACATGGCGCCAATCGGTGCGGAGCGACTCCTCGCGAGAACCGCCGCTTCGACGTGTTAGAGAAGGCAGATAGAGAGATGGAGAATTTTGTTCTTTGTTTTGTTAACCCTTGTGCCACTGATCCTTTGTTTGGTGACCTTTTCCCGTTAGCGTAGTATATTTAAATCAGTGTACTCTTTTTATCATTGGTTGTCGCATGCTTTATGTTGAATTTTCATGTTTGTTAGGTACTCGTACGTGCGTCTTGCTTGCGTAAATGAGCTTCATATTCTTCCCATGAGAACTTTCTTTAATAGCGAGTACTATCATTATGTTGCATGCACATCAGAGCTTCGGGTATCATTTCTTTTCGAATATTCATATAGTTGCAAATGCATGCTTGATAGGATATACATCAGAGATTTTCCTTGTCGTCTCCCATATCATGTGATGTGTGCATGTTTTAGCTCGAATATTGTCGTCGAATGGAGGCTTGTTTATACAGTCTTGAGCATGCATGCCCTATTTCAGAGGTTGTGGCTGCAAAGGCAAGCTTGCGGGGACTGATTGAGCGGTGCGTGGCGAACATGGTGTCGTGTAAGAAGAGGCTTGGCCGCAAATTCTCGGAGAGGGAGCTGGCTTCGAAAACGCTGAGTGAACTCCAAGCCAACCTTACACCCAAGGAGGTGGTGGCCATCGACAAGGCCACCGTGTTTACTCGCGAAAGGGTCGAGGCTCACAAAGCTACCGAGAAAGAGCTCGAAGGCCGGCTTGCCTCATATCAGGCCCAGCAGGCTCAGGCGGAGGCCCATCTTCTGGCGATACTGAATCACGAAGGCGTGGCCCAGCGAAAGAGGGATGAGCTGACCAAGCTGCTAAATCGCCCGCCGACCTGAAGACTTGTATATCTTTTTTTCTTCTTTAGTACATACTCCTGAATAAGAGTATATTTTTGTTCTTTCACGAATTGTACTTTGTATCCATTTTGGTTCATGAATAAAAGACATATTTTTCTTCTCAATGGTGTATCTCTTTTTATTGAATGTGTTCTGCGGATAGTCTATCTTGATCTCTTTGCAGGACAGCGATGGCTTAGGATTCAGGGTTAAGATCTGCCTCCTAAGACTTTTCAACTTTATGAGCCGTGAGGGTCTCATAAAGAGTTTTTCTCCCTGCAGGTCGAGAGGATCCCGCAGGTGTAATTTCTCCTTAAGAATCATGAGGATTCCTAAGCGTGTTTTCTCTTGAAGGTCGTAAGGATCTCACAAGAGAATCTACTTCCTTACGAGTCGTGAGGACCCGCAAGTGATGGGTGAAGTTGCCCTTATCCGTATTTCACGGGGTCGGGTGTTGCGCTGGATGCTTCCCACGGGTTCACTGCCGTGTTTGGCGAGGACCAGGCTTCGTTCTGGATGTTTTCCGGGGTATCGTAGTTTAATGACATCGCGGTCGAGGTTAAGGACATCATAGTCCATGAGTTTAAGGACCTCACAGTCCAATGTTAGTTTTAAGACATCACGATCGAGGTTAAGGACATCATAGTCCGTGGATTTAAGGACTCCCCAGTCCAATGTTAGTTTTAAGACATCACGGTCGAGGTTTAGGACATCATAGTCCGTGGATTTAAGGACTCCACAGTCCAATGTTAGTTTTAAGATATCACGGTCGAGGTTAAGGACATCATAGTCCGTGGATTTAAGGACTCCACAGTCCAATGTTAGTTTTAAGACATCACGTCGAGGTTAAGGACATCATAGTCTATGGATTTAAGGACTCCCCAGTCCAATGTTAGTTTTAAGACATCACGGTCGAGGTTAATGACATCATAGTCCGTGGATTTAAGGACTCCACAGTCCAATGTTAGTTTTAAGACATCACGGTCGAGGTTAAGGACATCATAGTCCGTGGATTTAAGGACTCCACAGTCCAATGTTAGTTTTAAGACATCACGGTCGAGGTTAAGGACATCATAGTCCGTGTGGTTGTCGGGACCTGTCACCTCTTTGAAGACGTTGAGGAATTACAACGACAAATATCAAAGGGATGACGAGATGTACCCTTGAACTAAGGTGAAATTGGTTTAAAATCATTATGGTTGATTGTTAGTTTTAAGACATCACGGTCGAGGTTAAGGACATTATAGTCCGTGGATTTTAGGACTCCACAGTCCGATGTTAGTTTTAAGACATCACGGTCGAGGTTAAGGACATCATAGTCCGTGGTTTTAAGGACTCCACAGTCCAATGTTTTCTTTGGATGCTTCACACGAGTTCACTGCCGTGCTCTGCGAGGACCAGGCTCCGCTCTGGATGTTTCACACGGGTTCACTGCCATGCTCTGCGAGGACCAGGATCCGCTCTGGACGTTTTCCACGGGGTCAGAAGTGACATAATCCGTGTTCCACGTAGCCAGGAATTTTGCTCTGGATGCTTCACATGGGTTCACTGCCATGCTCGGCGAGGACCAGGCTCCGCTCTGGATGCTTCACACGGGTTCACTGCCGTACTCTGCGAGGACCAGGATCCGTTCCGGACGTTTTCCATGGGGTCAGAAGTGACATAATCCGTGTTCCACGCAGCCAGGAATTTTTCTCTGGATGCTTCACATGGGTTCACTGCCGTGCTCGGCGAGGACCAGGCTCCGCTCTGGATGCTTCACATGGGTTCACTGCCATGCTCTGCGAGGACCAGGATCCGCTCTGGACGTTTTCCACGGGGTCAGAAGTGACATAATCCGTGTTCCACGTAGCCAGGAATTTTTCTCCGGATGCTTCACACGGGTTCACTGCCATGCTCGGCGAGGACCAGGCTCCGCTCAGGATGCTTCACACGGGTTCACTGCCGTGCTCTGCGAGGACCAGGATCCGCTCTGGACGTTTTCCACGGGATCAGAAGTGACATAATCTGTGTTCCACGTAGCCAGGAATTTTTGACTTTATCTGTATTTCACGGAGTCGGAATTTGACTCCCGGTCGTCTGTACACCGCCGAGTCATGGAACTGGGAGTTGCCGCTGTTCCGCTTTGCTTGAGGTTGTGTCTGTTGTAATGAGACGAATGTTGAGATGATCTCCAGGCTGTTGTGAGCCGTCGAGGTTTGGCTTCTTCTTATGATGAAACCTGGGGAGGATGAGGGTGACTCCCTCTTTGTTTGCGCCCGTGGATTGTATACAGTGATTGACATGATATCACCTGTAGGGCATAAATTTCATTTTTATTTTTCAATTCTTTCCGCGATGCTCTATCATTTCAGCTTTTATATCGCGAAGGTCGCGTTTGCCCAATCATTTCGGCTATTTTTCGCGGTGCCCAATCATTTCGGCTATTTATTTTATTTTTACTCGGTGCTTTTTATTGCGAGTTGCCCAATCATTTCGGCTATTTTGCATGCATACTTTTTTTTTACTTGCTGATTTTTTTATTTGCAAGTTGCCCCATCATTTCGGCTATTTCATATGCATGTGTGGCTTGCTGGCTTTTCGCTGCAAGCTTGGAATTAGACACCAATTTTGGCATCAGCACCGCTACAACTGGGATATTGCCAGGAGCGAATCATCATTTGCCTCTGTCGATATCGAGCAAAGGTGGCTTAGCGAACAGGGTTAGGATCCTGTCGACTAAGGCTTTTGACTTCATGAGACGTAAGGGTCTCACAAAGGTATTTCTCCCTATAAGTTGTGAGGATCTCGTAGGTGTGTTTTCTCCTTAGGAATCGTGAGGACTCCTAAGTGTATGTTCTCTTATAAGTCGTAAGGATCTTACAAGAGAGTTTTCTCCTTATAACTCGAGGGGACTCACAAGGGTTGTTCACTGTGCAGACATATCCCTAGTCACGGATGGGACTTTTTTAGGGAAATGTTTATTCGCGCCCATGGATTGTATACAAGGGTCAGTATTGAGCCGCTTGTAGGGCAGTATTGAAGGTTGTGGGGGCTGCTTAAGAACAGGTTCAGGTCTCTGTAACTTAAGACTTTCGAATCATATAAGCCGTGAGGGTCCCATAAAAGAGTTCTCCTTACGAGTCGTGAGGATCTCGCAAGTGTATTTTCTCCTTTGGAATCGTGGGGATTCCTAAGTGTGTTGCTCCCTTGTGAGTCATAAGGATCTCACGCGGGTGATTTCTCCTTACAAGGTCGAGAGGACCTTGCAAGTGTCTTTTAACGAGGTTGCGCCCTTTCGGGTTTTGACAAACGCTCGCCGGTAGCCCTGCTGTTTTTACTCACGGAGCCCTTTCGGGTTTTCATCCGTGCCCATTTTGCTTATGGACATACCGTTTTTTTTTTTTTGTTTATTCTTCTTTTTTTGTTTTTTTTTAACGAGGCTGCGCCCTTTCGGGTTTTCACAAGACTCGCCGGTAGCCCTGCTGTTTTTACTCACGGAGCCCTTTCGGGTTTTCATCCGTGCCCATTTTGCTTATGGACATACCATTTTCTTTTTTTTTAATCTTTTATCTTTTTTGTACCAGCTTTGGGATATTGCAATCCACCATAGTTTATCGATATTTCGGTCAACAGCTAGTTTTAGGACATAGTGGTCCGTTGCTAGTTTAAGGACGTTTCGGTCCGTTGTTAGTTTAAGGACGTTTCGGTCCGTTGTTGAAGAAAGACTGTTACTACTTATAGAGTTTAGGCTTAGGAAGATAGCGAGCGGACATAGTCGTCGTCGTCTATCATTGACCTAGGTCGTGACTCGTTAGGCGTAGTATTTCTTCAGGAAGTGACCATTTATTGGCCTGAAGGGCCTTTCGCCATGCATATCCATGAGTAGATAGGCTCCACCCTGGTAGACCTTGTCTATAATGTACAGGCCTTCATAATTCGGCTCGAATTTCCCTCGTTTAGCATGATTAGGGATCATGGGTCTTTTGACTACTAGCACGAGTTCACCCTGGCGGAATGTCCTTGGCCTGGTCAATTTTTCGTAAGAGCGCGTCATCTTTGCTTTATAAGCTTCCATATTTTGTTGCGCTACGAGCCGGGTCTCATCAAGGGCATCGAGCTCCTCAAGACGAAGGTGAGCGTTCTCTTCATCCGTCAGCTCATAATGGACTGCCACTCGTAGAGATGGTAGCTCTATCTCGAGAGGGAGTACCGCTTCTGTACCGAATACCAATGCGTATGGAGTTGTATTCGTGGCCGTCTTGAACGTAGTCCGGTACGCCCAAAGAGCTTCATGCAGTCTCTCATGCCAGTCCTTCTTATTTCGGGACACCGTCTTTTTCACGATTTTCGTTAAGGTCTTGTTAAAAGCCTCAGCTAGGCCATTAGCTCGGGGATTATAGACTGAAAAGTATCTCCAATCTATGTTATGCTGTTGTGCGAAGCGGCTTATTTTATGGCTTCAGTAGGTCGGCCCATTATCGGAGATGATTCGTCTCGGAGTGCAAACCGATAAATAATGTGCGTCTTGAAGAAGTGGAGGATATTCTCCATCTTCACTTCTCTCAGCGGTACTGCTTCTGACCATTTGGAGAAGTAATCAGTTGTCGCCAAAATGAATCGATGTCCTCTGGACGATGCTGGCTCGATGGGGCCGATTATGTCAGTTCCCTACATTTCGAACAGCCAGCTAGCCACTGTCGGGTGTAGTGGATTTGGATGCTGGTAGATGAAGTCCCTATGGATCTGGCATGAGTGGCATTGCTTCGCATATTCGAGGCAGTCCTGAATCATCGTGGGCCAGTAGTAGCCCATCCGTATAATCTTCAACTTCATCTTCGGGCCTGCTTGGTGAGAACCGCAGAGTCCGTCATGAACTTCTTGGACGACTCTTTTCGCCTCTTCAGGTCCGAGGCATCTCAACTACAGAGAATCAAATGACTTCTTGTACAGAGTATCATTGACGATGGCGAAAGATAGGGCTCGCTTCATAAGCTGATGTTTTGAAGACGCATCTTCATGTCGGGACCCGGTTCTTGCTCACGGAGCAAAGTGCCACACGGAACAAAGTGCCACGCCAAGTGTCATGTTAAGTGGGCGGGGGTCACCTCTTGAATCCGTGGGGGCCACCTCTTGAGTCCGTGGGACCCACTGTAGAACAATGGGGAATCTTCGGAATACATTCCGAAAGAGGGCAGATCTGTACTATAAATGGAATAATACCACTCTTCAATACAGAGGCGCCTTTTAAGTGAACCGGAACTACAGGAGCTTGAGAACTCCGTAGTTAAGCGTGCTCGGGCCAGGGAAGTCTTGGGATGGGTGACCTCCTGGGAAGTAGCCCCTGGTCGGGTCCGGTTCGCTCTAAAGGGAAAAACCGTGCGGTTTCGGCCAGAGCGGACAATACTCTCTGTATTGGGGGTAGGACGTGACAGAATGGTATCAGAGCTGGTCCCTCAGTAGTAGGTCTGTGGTTCGAGAACGAACCATTGTTCAAAGGTGGGGAGAATGTCGGGACCCGGTTCTTGCTCACGGAGCAAAGTGCCACACGGAACAAAGTGCCACACCAAGTGTCATGTTAAGTAGGCGGGGGCCACCTCTTGAATCCGTGGGGGCCACCTCTTGAGTCCGTGGGGGCCACCTCTTGAGTCCGTGGGACCCACTGTAGAACAATGGGGAATCTTCGGAATACATTCCGAAAGAGGGCAGATCTGTACTATAAATGGAATAATACCACTCTTCAATACAGAGGCGCCTTTTAAGTGAACCGGAACTACAGGAGCTTGAGAACTCCGTAGTTAAGCGTACTCGGGCCAGAGAAGTCTTGGGATGGGTGACCTCCTGGGAAGTGGCCCCTGGTCGGGTCCGGTTCGCTCTAAAGGGAAAAACCGTGCGGTTTCGGCCAGAGCGGACAATACTCTCTGTATTGGGGGTAGGACGTGACAGAAAGTATTCGGATACTTGCCTCGACGGTTTCGCAAACCGGAAAGCACGGATGCAATGTCGGCAGAAAACACGAGACGGAAGCACGGGTCACGGATCCAATCCACACAACGAACAGCGGGACCACGCGGACCGGAGTACCTTGCTGGAATGTCGGGTCAAGCCGTCGGCATCGCCGGATTCCGACGAGAAAGATAACGGTGAATATGGTTTCAATGGTATAGATCTAGAAAGCAAAGGGAATGAGTAGAGAAAGGAGAGGATAGGGATTACTCACTGTGGGTGAAGGGGGTCACGACGGTCGACGGCGTCGACTGGCTCCGGCGGTGAACAGTGCACGTGGTGAAGATCTGCCGAACAAGGATTAGTTAGCAGCGGGAAGGAAAGAAGGGAGAGAGGAAGAAGGTGATCTCACCGAGGGGTGTGCCTGCGAGGTCGGGGGCACGGGAACGGGTCGTCGGCGGCGACAGGCGGCGGTCCGATGAGGTGCTGGGATGTGCAGGCGGGGTGAACGGTGATCGGGGTGGTGCAGGGTGAATGGTGGTGGAAGAAGGAAGGTGTAGGCGAGGCGAGGCAGAGAAGTCGACGGCGCTGGTGATGCTGACTCCGGCGTCCGGGCTCCGGCGGCAAGGAAGGAGGTGGCTAGGGTCGAGATCGAGGCCCGTGGTGGGTTGCTGGTGCACGGGGAGGAAAGCGAGGGTCGTGGTCGTGGTCGAGACGAGGAGGCGCGGGCGGCGACGGTGAGGTCGCGGGGAGGTCGACGGTGAGGTCGCGGCGAAGCTAGGGTTAGGGTTCAGGGGGTTCTCGCGAAAGTTTTCCTCGTGGGGTTGAGGACGAGGAACGGGGAAAATATAAATAGAGAGAGAGAGATAGAGTTTGTTAGAGAGAGAGAGAGAAGAAGATTAGAAAGAGATAGAGAGAGACGGAGAGAGAGAGATTGGTGAGAGAGAGAGAGATTTGAGGCGGGGCCCACGAAAAATTAAGCTTCCTGATTGGCCAGTGGAAGATTCGTGGCCTAAGAAATATATTAAAAATTTTAATAGATTTTATATTAACGATTTGTAGCAGGATTTGTTAATATATAGGTTTTCGAATATTTTATTAATTTGGGATTTTGGCGCTAAATGAAATATTTCCAAATCGCGCCCGGATTGGGTCCAAAAATTTGAAATTCAAATAATAGGATTTTAAGCGGGTTCCAAATTTTGAAAAGAGGTGTTTAATGATTAAAATGCATGCCCCCAAGTCGGAACGGGTCGTCGGCGGCGACAGGCGGCGGTCCGATGAGGTGCTGGGATGTGCAGGCGGGGTGAACGGTGATCGGGATGGTGCAGGGTGAATGGTGGTGGAAGAAGGAAGGTGTGGGCGAGGCGAGGCAGAGAAGTCGACGGCGCTGGTGATGCTGACTCCGGCGTCGGGGCTCCGGCGGCAAGGAAGGAGGTGGCTAGGGTCGAGATCGAGGCCCGTGGTGGGTTGCTGGTGCACGGGGAGGAAGGCGAGGGTCGTGGTCGTGGTCGAGACGAGGAGGCGCGGGCGGCGACGGTGAGGTCGCGGGGAGGTCGACGGTGAGGTCGCGGCGAAGCTAGGGTTAGGGTTCAGGGGGTTCTCGTGAAAGTTTTCCTCGTGGGGTTGAGGACGAGGAACGGGGAAAATATAAATAGAGAGAGAGAGAGATAGAGTTTGTTAGAGAGAGAGAGAGAAGAAGATTAGAAAGAGATAGAGAGAGACGGAGAGAGAGAGATTGGTGAGAGAGAGAGAGATTTGAGGCGGGGCCCACGAAAAATTAAGCTTCCTGATTGGCCAGTGGAAGATTCGTGGCCTAAGAAATATATTAAAAATTTTAATAGATTTTATATTAACGATTTGTAGCAGGATTTGTTAATATATAGGTTTTCGAATATTTTATTAATTTGGGATTTTGGCGCTAAATGAAACATTTCCAAATCGCGCCCGGATTGGGTCCAAAAATTTGAAATTCAAATAATAGGATTTTAAGCGGGTTCCAAATTTTGAAAAGAGGTGTTTAATGATTAAAATGCATGCCCCCAAGTCGGACACTTGCACGCGCGCGTAGCCGTCCAAACTTGCCCGTTTAACCGAACGGGAAGAAATCTTGACACGCGGACGCTACCACGCGACTAGTGGCGACGAGTAGGCCAACATGGATATTTTTAATTTCAGTTTAAGTGTTAAAATTTGTTATGTGCCAAAATGACTTAACCGGTTAAAATTTAGCAATAAGCACCAAACAATCAAAATAATTGAAATGAGTAATGTACAACACTCAACTAGTAGTAGAAATAGTATTATTGGGCTCGGGTGTTACACTTCAGGTGTTCGACGGGATTTAAAGTAGTCTATAAAGACTTCTCTCCAATCCTCGACCTTTTCTTGGTTGTTTACTTGTAGAGCCATTTGCTCGGTCGCTCCCTTTTCCTCGGACGACTCCGGAGATATTTCTGCTGGTGCGAGGACCCATCGACTTTGTACCACGATTCTTACGTCATCGAGGTTCTCATCGGACAATTCTTTATCAAGCTTGGCTAATGCATCCGCTTTGCTATTTTCCGCACGCGGTATACTTTCCAAGGTGTAGGAAGGAATTTGGGTCAACAGTTGCTGCACCCTTTCGTCGTACTTCACCAACTCTGGTTTGCACATCTGATAGTCACCATTTACTTGACTAACGACCAGTTGGGAGTCTCTATGTATGAGGAGGTTTTCAATTCCCATGTTGATGGCGATCTCGAGGCCTGCTATCAAAGCTTTATATTCGGCTTCATTGTTTGTCCTCGGCTCTATTAAGGAGAAAGCAAAGCGCATTATCCCTCCTTGTGGGGTCACAAAGATAAGGCCCACCCCTGATTTGATTATGGGCGTGTTTTGTTTGCGCTTCTCCATCGAAGATGCTCCATCAAAGTAAAGTTCCCATCGAGTATCACTACCGTCGATCGCATCAAACGCATGTTCGTATGGCAGCTCGCAATTCAAAGGGGAATCGGCCGGTATCGGATACTCAGCGAGGAAGTCGGCGATGGCCTGGCCTTTCACCACCTTAAGCGGCTGGTAAGTTATTGAGAACTCCATCAAGAGCAAGGCCCATTTAGCGAGCCGACCTGTCAATATGGCCTTTGACATCAAATATTTGAGAGGGTCCATGTTAGTTATATGTATGCCCTAGAGGCCATTACTATACATAGGATGTATATTGTAGTGGATGCTTAGACATATATAGGGAGGACTTTCTTGCTCGACATGATAGTATGCTATCTGGTTGATCTTTACCTTAACGCGTACACTGATTGTCTCTCTGTTACATGTTGGTAAAGCTCTTAGGATGTGTACTTGACTACCTGGACTATGATGCGGATCATACTAGTGGGGACATGGTAGTCCATAAGTACATCCTTCAAAGTCCCTAGTCGTGGGTATATCGAGACGGGGCATCGATATACCAGAGTAGACTAGCGTATACCTTCTCGACCCATACAGATGGGCGATGGATGATCCCATATCCATTGGTGTTTGACATCAGAGATGATATACGGGTGCTCAGTGGAGACTGGGTACACTGGACGGACTCGCCGAGAACTCTCAGATGGTATTATACCTTACGTCAGATGGCAGTTCTCTGGTGACACTGGTACAGAGTAGTCTGTTGACCCGAGATCGTCATAGAGTCTTGTGTGGTTCCCACTGTGCTTTGATTTCCATCTTACCACGTCCAAGAGGGCGTGCAAAACGGTGGTTTTTGGGTACAGTCCCGAGTCACATGGAGGCAATGAGTGATAGGAGGGGATTCGTCTCTCCCGGTATAGGGAGTTGATGTTGCGCTGTGTTCGATTGGCTATAACAGGAAATCCCTGGCCAGGGCTGCTGAGATTTAATGGTAAGTGTTACCAGTAGTTTCTCGAATTGTTATAGACCTCATATCGACACGACTTATCGAGCTATTGGGGTCTGACGTTTACCACCCCTAGGCGAGATATGCGACATATCAGACGACGAGACCGGACTGTACGGTAGTGTTACTGGTTGGATTCACTAGAGTGTGAGCGGGCTTGCTCGTCGATCTTCTGATCGCTCAATACCCGGGTGGCCGTTACGTTTAGCAGACCGCTTGCGGCTTGTGGGTGTTTGATATGATCATCATCTGCTGCCGGCGTATTGACGAGTCTTTAGAGTCCTACACAGAGGTTTCCTGGCTCAAGCGAAACGAAATAGGAGCGCATATGAGATATGTGCGGGACCGAGAATAATGCGTGTATGTGATACCGTATTCCATTCTCGCGATGAATGTATCGAATGGTTATATGCGATATAACCTAGTTATCGAATCAAGGATTGGTTCGATAAGCCGATACGTAGCATACTAGTCGGTTATATGTGATATGACCGAATCGTTAAATCAAGTGTTGATTTAATGATTTAATGTATAATTATATATTTGATATATTACTTTGCATTAACTAGTATTGGTTCACTTTAAATGGATTTTCTCACTTGGATTGTGCACATTGTATATGTGATATACTTTTGTACACAAGTTTGTGTCATGTTTGATGATACAAGCTAACTTGAGTTTGTGTAAAGTTTAAACCATGGTTGTGTAATGGTTAGGGTTTTATTTTTCTTTATCATTTATTTATTTTGTTTATTTATTTTGCAAAATAAATGAATGGTGGCTTTCTTTGAATGCTAGTTGAAGCTTCATGAAGCTTTGACTAAGTGACCATATTTGTCTCATGCTTAACCCTAACCATTCCATTTAACCATGATTAACTCTCTACACTAAACCATGGTTTGTATATGATAAGAATTGATTTTTCTTTTCTATTTTGATTATTCTTATCATATCATTATCTTCATCTTCTTCTTCTTCTTCACATGAAGAAGCTTGCTTCATCAATGGTGATTGATGAAAAAGAGTGAGAAATCCAATTCTAAAGTGAACCCACTTCCTATTTCTTCATCCTCTACCTCTTGCCAAGTAGTATAGGGTGTTTCCTTCACAAGTTTTCATGGCCTGGTGAAGGTGCAGCTTGATCTAGTGATGCCTCGACGTAGATCATCTTCGGCATCGTCGTCGATGACCTAGCCCGCTTTTTCTCCGATGAAACCGATGCAAGAGTCATGGTTTGATTTGGACAGCGGAGAGGACTTCATCATGGAGCTATGGAGGTGGAGAAACGGATCTACGAAGGTTGTATTTCCGTTCTTTTAGTTTAGTTGTAAACTAGTTTCATTGTTTCGCCTATATATCTAGTTAACGATCCGTATTAGGGTTTCTCAGCACCCGTAAAATTTGAAATTGGCATGGTTGATGCCTTGTGAGACCTCATTAGCGTGCCTAGGAACCTTACAGTGGTATCAGAGCCTAGCTAGAGCCTTAGGCGATGCGTAGACGGAGTTAGAAATCCGATCGAAACGAAACCGTAACCCTAATATTGCTCTCTGTACATTTTTGAAAATCGTGGATTTTTGAGAATTAAAAATATGCAGAAAACTCAGTAGAAGATTCTAAGAATTACTGTATAAAACGGGGCCCCTGAATCCATAAAAGCGCGGCGGAACCGCGGCATTAGCATGCTAATGCGGCGGTTCCGCGGCCCTTTTGTCTTTTCTTCCAATCAATTTTGCACAGTAATTCCTAGTTTGCAGTGCTGGGTTTCCTGGGAATTTTTAATGTTTTTTCAAGAGTTGAATTTTCTGGGTTGTATTGGGGACTCGGTGTATCGATCGAATTGTCTAATTTTGTCAGTGTGTTTTTCCGGGTATTTTTAGAATATGTTAAAAGTTCGACCGGATATAAATACCCACTTTTTCCCCTGCCGGAAAATTTCCAATTGTTGGATTTTTCTGAGGTTTAAAGACGTTCTAAGTAGTGCAAGTAACGCGATGGTCCCTCTAGAAGACAACAAACCTTAACTCGATTATGTGACCATCTTGAACTGCCCTTTGAACCTTAGGGTTTGGGGCAGTACGGCGTGCCACATGTGAGGCGTTGGCTTGACCCTTCTACGGCTGGACCGTTGGTACTGAGGCACGAACTGAATGTTTTTAGACTTGTTTCATGAGTTGAGCTGTTTAGGGAAAACTTGGGTGTTCGACTGTTCGATCGGAAAGTTTAACATTTTCTATCTTATTCGGAATGTGATACAATAATTGGAATTCACAATAAGTTATGAGATAACTGAATGAATGTTATAAACATAGCAGTTTAGTCTCACTTGATCGGTTGCCACGGAATTTTGATGTGATCAAAAGTCCGTCGCAATCACGTAGCGTAAGCGGATACTCGCCGGGTAAACTTAATAGACAGCCTCACTCCATAGCCCCGACCAAGTGACTGTAGGAGAACCCCGTCGCCGAAAGCATCCGTACGGGTGCTCGCGGCAGCGGTGTTCCGCCTTGGTGCACTTCGTCGACGGCATTGGGGGTGCGGCCGTCTACTGAAGTTTGCGACGAGCATTCGATCAAATTGTCGGGAATCCTGTTGAATTGTCCGACTTGGTATTGAAAAGTGTTTTCGATTTTGAGACTAAAATGCGGGGTTTATAATTGTTAGGCATGTGATGTCTAAGGAATTCATTTGATTAGGCATGTGATGTCTAAAGAGGTTGCGGATTCCAACTGTTGTAGTTTTACACTTTCTTTTCTGTGACCGTAAGTGTAATATGTGATATCGCCGGTTTCGTTGCTATATGTCAACGACAATTGGGATGGACATATTTACTTACGTTGATGACATGTGATGTTATGTGTTGCTGGATATGTTATATTGGATCGTCGTGTTTGAATAGCCGGGGGTTTTTATGTGAGATGAGTGTTTTTCATTTTCATTCATATAAAAACTTGTATGTAATATTCTTTTATTGGGGCACTTCCAGGTTGCGGAAGTTGTCACCTTATGTATATTATTTACTTTTCCGCACTAGGATAGACCCAAGGAGGAGGGCACAAGTAACCGGGTTCTGGAGTCCAGTGGGAGACCAACTCGAGGAGTCGAGTCCGGGTCTCCTAACTCAAGAATTGGTAGGGTTGCTTGCCGCTCTCGTAGGGGTCTAGGGGTGTGGGTTTGGCTATTCATCGCGACCGTGGAATCCGTGTTTTATACTGACTCATATTGAAAACACGGACGTCCTAGTATATCCAATATTTCATATGTTTCTTCTGCTGCGATATCTGTGATGTGATCATGTGATATGCTCTGTGATGGATACTTTATATAGTATATATGATATATTATATAGATGTTACTTATGTTTTACACCCGTGCTAGCCCTGCCCTGCTCTGCCGTTAGTTACCTAACCTAACGGTGCACGAGGGGACATCGAGGCGAATACGGATGGCATAAGTGTACGTCGTATTTATCTGTGATGTTTAGGTACTTAAATGATGGGACTTCATTAATGAGATTAATGAAATAAAAGAAACCTAAAGATGTTGTAGAATCGAATTTCAAAATAAAACAGGTAGCTACAGTTCTTGCTTTGCATAGCGGTATATATGATATATCCTGCACCTTATTCGATGAGGAAAGGACCGAGATCCCTTCACCGGGAGTGACTCCTTTAGCAATAACTGGCAGATGCTACACACTCGGTTTGTCTTTTGATTGCTTTTAAGTGTTTTTGCTTTGCACAGTGATATATATGATATATCCCGCACCTCATTCGACGAGGAAAGGACCGACGATCCCTTCACCGGGAGTGACTCCTTTAGCAAAACTAGAAAAGCCTCAAAAGCATTCCATTTTAAAATCATTTGATTCTACAACGATATCAAGTTCATTACGCAATAGGTTTTCAGAAAAACCTGTCGTAGCCCTCCGTCATTTCAGATAAATCCTGTTTAGTATTCGTGCTGCGTTTGTTGACCTTGTCAAGGCGCAGTGTGCGGTAGCTAACCAGTATTTATCTGCTTATGCATATGATGCAGATTGGGTTAGGGTAGTCGTGCGGCCTTGTTGACCTTGTCAAGGGTCGTGCGGGTGGGTTTGATTCAATCAAGAAATGACGGGTTAAACTTGACTTGCGGTCTATGGTTTGTTGACCTTGTCAAGGTCATAAATCGTTTGGGGCAAAATATTATCGGGAATTTCAAGTGTTGAAATTTGCAATGAGATTGAATACCTTCTATGAGATAGTTGGATCCCGATACCCGCTGCGAGTAAGAGTTACTCCTGGGAGAGTTTTACACATTACAATTAGCCGATCAAGTAGGTGTCTAGAAAGGTGTTAACGAGGTTACGCCTCTGGGAAAACGAGGTTTACATTAATTAGGTTCGTGCGAAAGCACGGGGGATCTCCCTCAAAGTACCGACACTGGCCTGGCTGAAAGATTGGCGAACTTGTAGTGTGTAATTAATCCCGGCTAGTCTTTCCTTTTAGGGTTTGAAGGAAGATTTGATAAAAAGCAGTGGGAGCCATCCTGATTAGATAAAATAATAACCAATCTATTCTTGCAAGCACGCCGAGTGTTTTCTTCTCTCTCTCTCCTGGTAGCGACCATATCACGCCTTAATCAAGATAATAATACGGAATATTGACCGAACCCGCTTGTTATACTGAGCTGGGGAACGTTAGTCCCGCTCCAACTTATAATTGTTATAAGACAGAGCAGGAAATTGGGGATTACCAGAATTCCCGTGCCGCCCAAACGAAGAGAGTGCATGCTGATGCATCATCTTCGGGTGTGTTCATTACAAAGAACTGTTTCTCAGTATCCTCCGCATCCTGGGTATATGATACCAGATCAGGATCCCAGATGTGTAATCTGTTACATAGGGCTACAGCAAAGTAGAGAACTGAGAACGGGTGATAAGTTTCATGAGGCAGAAAACGGGGCAAGTGTTGCAGCCAAGTCTGTTGGTCACTGTCACCCTGTATTCCAAATACATTGATTCTGAACGAATGTTATTAGATACCGAACCTGATATACAAAATCATATCAGTCTCTTTATTAGTAAAGAAAGGATATAATTTTGTATTGCTGATAATGTTTTGAACATTTCCTATATCAAAAGTTGATCAATTCAGGCACGTTATCTAAAAGCATTGATGTTCTAAATCAAACTACAGTTCTTTAGTATACGGAACACACACAAGAGGAAGAGTTCAGAAATGAACGAATTCTTCTTGAGGCATTGTAGACTGGGTCATATCAATGCGACCCGACTAGCTTAAGTTACATATAGATGCATATTTAAATTAGTTTGAATTTACATCTTGTGAAACTTGCCAGTCATGTCACAGAGATAAGATGACCATAGCTCCGTTTACTGGAAACAGAGAAAGAGTTGGTGAACTCTTGGGATGATACATGTTGATGTATGTAAGGTCCCCTGTCTACATATGCCAGGACTAATTCTTTGTACTTCGTTACATTCTCTGATGATCTCTTTAGATTCAGACATATGTTCCTGTTGAAACACAAGTCCGAACCTTTTGAGATATTCACGGAATATAAGCTAGAAGTAGAGAACCAAAATACGGGTAAAAGTATTATGTCCTTTGATGTGATCAAGGAGGAGAATACTTGAGCACGAAATTCTTGGACTTTTCTAAAGGAGAATGAGATTCTCTCTCAGTATTACTCCTCCGTATACACCATAGCACGATGGTATATCGGGGCGGAGCAATTGCACCCTATGTGATATGATGTGCTCTATGATGAGTACTACTGAGTGTCATATTTCCTTTTGAGAGTTATGCACTTGAGAAGCTGCATATCTATTGAATAGGGTTCGAATCAGATCACAGCCTACCACTCCATATGAGATATAGTATGGGAAGAGCCCATGTCTTAAGCTAGTTAAGATTCGGGGTTGTCCGGCCTATGTATAAAAGCAAAATCCGGACAAGCTTGAGGCAAGGTTAGTTATGTATAACTGGAAAGGTTCCAGCTATACAAACTACAGCAGATGATTTGATAAAACCAAAGGATTCAATAGTTACCAACGAACCTCAGCCTCTCCGCCGATCTAGTAAGGTTCCTCACCCACCTGAGAGATACTTTGGTTTCTCTATGACAGTGGGAGCGAGGATTGCATCATGAGATGATGACCCAACTAGTTTCGAGCAGGCCATCGAGAGTAGGGACTCTGTAAGAATGGCTGGATGCTTAGCGATCTGAGATGGAATCCATGTACACCAACAAAGTATGGACTTTGGTTGCTATATCTGAAGGGTTAAATCCCCATCAGGAGCAAGAATATCTTAAGAAGATTACTTGGTGTAGATGGAAAAGTTGAGACTTTCAAAGCTAGACTTGTTAAAGCTTTTCGTCATCGACCAGGCGTGGATAATGATGAAACATTTTCAAGTGGCTATGCTTAAGTCCATCCAGATCCTACTTGCCACGGCTACATACCATGACTACGATATCTGGCGGTTGGGTGTCATGACTGCTTTTCTAAATAATGTTTTAGAAGAGAGAGTCTATAAGTACACAGCCAGAGGGCTTCGTAGACAGTGGGAGCATCGGAAACGTGTGCAAGATGCTTTATAGGATAAAGCAGGCATCGCAGAGTTGGAACATCTGTTTTGATGAATAGTCAAAGAGTTTGACATCATCAAAATGGTAGATGAACCTTGTATAAACAAAAAGGTAGTGGGGAGTATAGTGTCGATCCTCGTAGAGTACGTGGATGACATACTCTTGATAGGGAAAGAGTTTCCTATGCTACGCTCGATCAATCTCCGCTTATCACAATGATTCTCCATATAGGATCAAAGTTTTACCTACTAAATCCTGGATTTTGGATCTATGAGATAGATCTAAATGGATGTTAGGATACTCACTAGTTGTAGTGAGATGGTATCAACCGATCCTGGGGAGAATCGCTGGAAGTGTTCCAGGGTGATAAAGACGACTGAATGTCAGTCACAGGCATTGTCTTTACCCTCAGTAAAGGGACGGTATGTTGGAAGAGTTCCAAGATAGATACCGTGACATACTAGACGATAAAGGCTCGATACATCGCTACTTAGATGCTACCAAAGAGGCAGTCTGGGTGTATATTGGTTCATGAGATGAACTACGTTCCAACCATTGTGAGATAATGGAGTTGTGGCTTATGCCAAGGAACGCCGGTCCCATCAGTGATCCAGACATATTCCAAGGCAGTATCACCTGATCATGGAGATAGTTGATCTCCAGGGTGATCAAGGATAGGAGAGTAGACTCAGAGGATAACGCGGCGGATCCACTCACAAAGGCCTTTTCCCAGAGAGAGACTATTATGGGATGGTTGAGTATGAGATACTACAACCACTGCTATCAGATGGCCCTAGTGCAAGTGGGAGATTGTTAGTTATATGTATGCCCTAGAGGCCATTACTATACATAGGATGTATATTGTAGTGGATGCTTGGACATATATAGGGAGGACTTTCTTGCTCGACATGATAGTATGCTATCTGGTTGATCTTTACCTTAACGCGTACACTGATTGTCTCTCTGTTACATGTTGGTAAAGCCCTTAGGATGTGTACTTGACTACCTGGACTATGATGCGGATCATACTAGTGGGGACATGGTAGTCCATAAGTACATCCTTCAAAGTCCCTAGTCGTGGGTATATCGAGACGGGGCATCGATATACCAGAGTAGACTAGCGTATACCTTCTCGACCCATACAGATGGGCGATGGATGATCCCATATCCATTGGTGTTTGACATCAGAGATGATATACGGGTGCTCAGTGGAGACTGGGTATACTGGACGGACTCGCCGAGAACTCCCAGATGGTATTATACCTTACGTCAGATGGCAGTTCTCTGGTGACACTGGTACAGAGTAGTCTGTTGACCCGAGATCGTCATAGAGTCTTGTGTGGTTCCCACTGTGCTTTGATTTCCATCTTACCACGTCCAAGAGGGCGTGCAAAACGGTGGTTTTTGGGTACAGTCCCGAGTCACATGGAGGCAATGAGCGATAGGAGGGGATTCGTCTCTCCCGGTATAGGGAGTTGATGTTGCGCTGTGTTCGATTGGCTATAACAGGAAATCCCTGGCCAGGGCTGCTGAGATTTAATGGTAAGTGTTACCAGTAGTTTCTCGAATTGTTATAGACCTCATATCGACACGACTTATCGAGCTATTGGGGTCTGACGTTTACCACCCTTAGGCGAGATATGCGACATATCAGACGACGAGACCGGACTGTACGGTAGTGTTACTGGTTGGATTCACTAGAGTGTGAGCGGGCTTGCTCGTCGATCTTCTGATCGCTCAATACCCGGGTGGCTGTTACGTTTAGCAGACCGCTTGCGGCTTGTGGGTGTTTGATATGATCATCATCTGCTGCCGGCGTATTGACGAGTCTTTAGAGTCCTACACAGAGGTTTCCTGGCTCAAGCGAAACGAAATAGGAGCGCATATGAGATATGTGCGGGACCGAGAATAATGCGTGTATGTGATACCGTATTCCATTCTCGCGATGAATATATCGAATGGTTATATGCGATATAACCTAGTTATCGAATCAAGGATTGGTTCGATAAGCCGATACGTAGCATACTAGTCGGTTATATGTGATATGACCGAATCGTTAAATCAAGTGTTGATTTAATGATTTAATGTATAATTATATATTTGATATATTACTTTGCATTAACTAGTATTGGTTCACTTTAAATGGATTTTCTCACTTGGATTGTGCACATTGTATATGTGATATACTTTTGTACACAAGTTTGTGTCATGTTTGATGATACAAGCTAACTTGAGTTTGTGTAAAGTTTAAACCATGGTTGTGTAATGGTTAGGGTTTTCTTTTTCTTTATCATTTATTTATTTTGTTTATTTATTTTGCAAAATAAATGAATGGTGGCTTTCTTTGGATGCTAGTTGAAGCTTCATGAAGCTTTGACTAAGTGACCATATTTATCTCATGCTTAACCCTAACCATTCCATTTAACCATGATTAACTCTCTACACTAAACCATGGTTTGTATATGATAAGAATTGATTTTTCTTTTCTATTTTGATTATTCTTATCATATCATTATCTTCATCTTCTTCTTCTTCTTCACATGAAGAAGCTTGCTTCATCAATGGTGATTGATGAAAAAGAGTGAGAAATCCAATTCTAAAGTGAACCCACTTCCTATTTCTTCATCCTCTACCTCTTGCCAAGTAGTATAGGGTGTTTCCTTCACAAGTTTTCATGGCCTGGTGAAGGTGCAGCTTGATCTAGTGATGCCTCGACGTAGATCATCTTCGGCATCGTCGTCGATGACCTAGCCCGCTTTTTCTCCGATGAAGCCGATGCAAGAGTCATGGTTTGATTTGGACAGCGGAGAGGACTTCATCATGGAGCTATGGAGGTGGAGAAATGGATCTACAAAGGTTGTATTTCCGTTCTTTTAGTTTAGTTGTAAACTAGTTTCATTGTTTCGCCTATATATCTAGTTAACGATCCGTATTAGGGTTTCTCGGCACCCGTAAAATTTGAAATTGGCATGGTTGATGCCTTGTGAGACCTCATTAGCGTGCCTAGGAACCCTACAGTCTATCTACCTTCGATATGAGACGGAATTCATGCGCCAATGCATAGTGTCGGAGTTTCGTTATCGCGAAGATCAACGCCAGGCAGTGTTTTTCGATGGGAGAATAATTGCTTTCTGCCCCTAGGAGAACTCGACTCAGGTAGTAGAGAGCTCTTTCTTTCCCTTGGTCGTTCTCTTGTGCCCATAATGCGCCTAATGAACCTTCGAGGGCTGTCGTATAAAGAATGAGAGGCTTTCCCTTGACCGGAGCGGCCAGCACAGGCGGGTTCTGCAGATACTGCTTGATTTCGTCCAGCGCGCCTTGGCATTTGTAATCCCAGACGAACGGGGTTCCCTTCTTCATCATGTGACTGTAAGGACGGCACTTGCCAGAGAGATTGGCTATAAATCGCCGGATATACACGAGCTTCCCTTAGAGAGACCGCAATTGCTTGAGAGTACTTGGCGGGGGCATCTCCATAATTGCCTTGATCTTTGACGGATCTATCTCGATACCTCGATGTCGGATGATGAATCCTAGGAATTTGCCCGAGGAAACTCCGAATGCGCATTTGAGAGGGTTCATCTTCAAGTTGTACTGCCGAAGGCGTTGAAATACGATCTTCAGATGCTCGAGATGTTCCTCGTATGATTTGCTTTTAACCATGAGGTCGTCGATATAACATTCGACGATTTCATGTATGAGGTCATCGAAGATCTTCGTCATGGCCCTCTGATAGGTGGCACCGGCGTTCTTTAGACCGAAGGGCATCACCTTGTAGCAGAATATACCCAGAGGGGTCCGGAACGCGGTGTGCTTCTGGTCCTCGGGATGCATCTTTATCTGATTATATCCTGATGAGCCGTCCATGAAGGAGAAGACTTCGTGAGTGGACGTATTGTCTATCATCAGCTCGGTGACCGGTACTGGGAAGTTATCCTTCGGGCAGGCTTTATTAAGATCCCGAAAGTCCATGCAGATGCGCACCGTCCCATTCTTCTTCATCACTGGGACGATGTTGGCGATCCAATCAGGATACTGAACATCTTGGATGAAGACGGAGTCGATCAGCTTCTTGACCTCAGCGTTGATACACATCTCAAGCTCGAGCCGCATTCTCCTTGGTGCTTGTTTGATTGGCTTGACGTCCGGGGATATTGCTAGTTTGTGGACGGCAATCTCCGGATCTAGTCCTGGAATCTCGGAATAGTTCCATGCAAAGCAATCTTTATGCTGCATAAGCACGTCTTTTAGTGCAGCCACCTTTTCTTCAGACAGCAGCTCACTGACGAATGTCGGCCGCGGGTCGCTTGTCGTCCCCAGATCAATTTCTTGAGATCATCTGCAGTAGTATGTATTCCATCTTCTAGCTCTTTCGGCGCCGGTGGAAACTCTGAGATTACCACTTCATCATTATTTTCGAAGCACCAGGGGAGGTCATCCATATTCTCGAGCTCTCCTTCTGATAGCGTTATCATATGACAAGTACAAGCTCGCTTCCAGGACCGATTTTGATCTGGTTCTACTCTTGCTGTATGGGCGGCTTTTGGTTCGTGCTTCTGTGGCGGATTTATCCTCCAGCTGCTGGATAGAGCGAATTTGCCGAGCTGATATTGGTCTTCGACCCAGTTCTTGAAGGTGAAGCAGTCTTCGAGGGGGTGTCATATCGCTTGGTGATAAGAGCAATAGTCTGGGTGAGATACCTCGTTGACTTGCTCGGGGTGTTTGGACTCCGGGAGTGTAATCATTTGATGTTTTATAGCGAGATCAAGTATCTTCCGTGTTTTGTTCTGAGAAAAAGAGTATGCTCGACTCATTTTCTTCATAATGGACGAATCCGGATTACTCGATTCCCGATCGCGTGGCTTCTTGGTCCCGCTTTGTCGCGGTCGAATGCCTTTCCCGTTCTTTGATTTATTTTCGCCTCTGCGTCGGGCCTTTTGTATGACGGGTTGATAAGGAAGAGCATTGTCATTCTCCGTGACCTGCTGAAGGAGGCGCTGCGTCCTGGCTTTCTCGTAAATGGCCATTTCACGGTTATGATCATCCCGGACCTTTTGACCCACTTCCCTGATAAGCTTGTCCATTCGTTCTTCAAATGACGGACTCAGCATTTTGATTGCAGGATCTCGTTTTGATTTAGGGTTAGCGTTTTCTGATAGGGCGTCCTGTTCTTCATCGAAGTCATATATGACGTAGCTACCATGGACTCGTTCCCGTTTCCTGGGTTTCACATATCCAAGCCCGAGCGTTTCCATTCTCCCGTTAGGCAACTTGCGCTAAGTTCCAGGGACATCCCAAATCCTGTTATAGAACCGAGCTTGTCGAATGGTCTGTTTGAAAGGTACCTCTTGGCGCTTCAAGAGCCTTCTCAAGCCTTCCGAGTAATATCTAGGCAGACGGATGGGCTGGAGTCTGTCGAGCGTAGAATCGGCACCGTGCCAGATTTCTTTCTCCACTTTGCTTTCTCCAGATCGGTAGAATAGGATTGCCTGTTTACCTTCTCGCCTGGGGGGACGTAAAATGTCTGCAGTTCTTGTACATTATAAGCTTTAAGTGCATCGAGCTCTTTGTAATGCTCCCGCGGAATCATGATAATTTGCAGACTCTGATTATTGCCAGCGAAAGCTTGTACTGACGGCCGAGCGGAGAATACAGCATTAACCTCGTCTTCCGAGTCGCTGCCGAAGATCAACATGGGGGCGGACGGTCCCGGGTTGTTGCGTCGAGGCGGCCCAGAATAAACTATCTCTTCTTCTTCCTCGGTATCACTCCCGAAGACTGGAATAGTGGTGATAGCTTTGTTCTTCGGTTGGTGACATCTTTCCGTATCCTCAAAATCTGGCAAAAAGTATTTTGCATCTTCGTATTTTCGGACTTCGTTCACGGAGAAAGGGTTTAACTCCCCTATTATAGTATACTCGAGACCATCCTTGAAGTACTTCATACACTGGTGTTGCGTAGAAGGGATGAGGTTGTACTCATGTAACCAAGGCCGGCTGAGCAAAGCGTTGTAGCAAGTCTTGGCGTCGATGACGTGAAATTTAATATCCGTGACGAGTAGCCCAAAGCGCAGCGTCGGTATCACAGACCCAAGAGTCCGTGACGACTGGGAGTCAAAACCGGAGATGGTAATTTTATCGCGAGCGAGGTGCTGAACGCTCATGCAGATTTCCTTCAATACTCTCACGTTGAGGAGATTGACGAAGGACCCATTGTCAACCAGAATTTTGCCTATCTGTATATCATGACAGTATCCTGAGACATATAGGGGACGGTTGTGCTCGCACGTCCCAAGGAGGAGATCTTCATCGCCGAAGGTGATGTCGGCTGTATGCACTTCTTCTAGCTCGTCCTTCATTTTTTCTTCGGCGAGGAAAGTTTGGAATTGCTCGGGCTCCTGCAGTGCCTTGATCAATGAATCTCTCGCTTCTTTAGATAGTAAAAGGGCATCGAGAATGCTAAGCTGCGAGGGTAAATTCCTCAAGTATACCAGAACATTATAGTCCACCTTGTTCCTCTTTGGCGGGTCCTTGGCAGTCAGCTCTTTCATGACTTGGTCATCTAGGGCGATATCCTCAGAGATCTTTTCTTTTCCCTTATCTTTTCTACTCGTGGGTCCGAGATTCTTTTCTGGAAGCGTGCGATTGCGCAGCAGAATGTTTTCACAGGCCTTCGGTTCTTCCTCCTTCCCCAAAGTGGATTCTTTAAAGAGAGGGCCAAGAGCCATCTCTTCATCAGAGTTGCTTCCGAAAGTGAGAACCTGCGATCCCCCGGTGTTGACCATGCAACAGTTACCGGTAATTCTTTTATGCTCCTCGGTCGTACTTCTCTGCTCCCGACGAGTTTTGCGTTTTATCCGCCTAAAATGTTGCCGGTGAGCAACATATCCCTACCACCATCTTTTAAAAGCATTGCATTCCTCAGAGGGGTGCACAATCTTCTGATGATATAAACAGTAGCTCGGATGCATTTCGGCTTCACCAAGAGTACTTCCTTCGGAGGGTGGTAGCTTCATTCCCACTGATATGGCTTTCGCAAACCTTTTCCCCGTCTTGATCTTGTTTTTATTTGCAACCAATGTCCTGTGATTTGACAGGAGTATCTCGACTCTTTCGTCCAGTCCCCGGCGTTCGGCTCTTTCAAATATGGCCATCTCACGCTCCCGATCGGCTTTACTTTTCAGATGAATTTCACTTAGGAAGGCGTCGATCATTTTGTCTGACAGCCATAGAAGTTCCAGTCCGGGACCTGCCCCCAGTCTCTTGGCGCAAGGAGCCTTTTCATCATCTATCAATGAGTGAGAGATCACATGACAGCTTGCTACATAGTCTTCAGATTCATCTGATGAGTCTTCTCCATCATTTTCGTCCTCAAGGACGTGGCTGAGGAACTCTTGGAGCGTGATTTGAGTCCGTGCCTTATGGTCATACTCTTCCAGCGTATCAATTTATTTTTGTAAGTCCGTGCGCTTGTCGCCAGGTTTCACGGGCTTCTTGGATTTCTTCTTCTTTTTCGAAGATTTTGACGGCTGGGTGTGAGCACTTTGGCTATCACCGCCAATCTTTAGACTTGGGCATGGCTTCAGCATTCCTTCGATGATCTGGGGTTCTAGCGGATTCGTCCACCTGATCGCCGGGCATGTCTGGAGATCACTCAGCATCATTTTGGTTTTGGCCGAAAGAGCCACCTTCCATGGAGCTTCTTCAACAAAAGAGCATGTTGCCCCCGGTGTGTCCATCTTCTTAGGAGAGTGCGGTTGTGGTGGGCTTACTTTCCACTTTTCAGACAACGCAAACTTACCTTGTAGGTACTAATCTTCGATCCATCCCTTAAAGACGAAGCAATCTTCGATCGGATGGCTTACCGTTTGGTGGTAAAGGCAATAATTGGGATTATTCACTTCACTGGGTTACGGTGATTGCCTTGGATTCAGAAAATTGATAAGCCTATTGCGCATAGCCAGCTCGAACAGCCTCTTCGTTTTGTCCCGTGGGAATGAGTAAGGACGCTTCATTTTCTCATTGTAATAGCGCCGTCTCTCCTCCAGTTGATCCGCCAGCTTTGGGGCACTGGGCTGCTGTTGAGTATTCGCAACGAAGGTCACCTTTCCTTTACCTTTTTCATTTCGCGGCTCCGGTTTCGGGGGAGACGGTCTGTGACCCATCTGATCCATCTGGGCTAGCTTGTCGATTAAAGCCTAGAATGTGGTCGATTTGAAGAACATCATGAACCGTGAAATAGTTGCATGAGGGTCTAAGGTGCCTATGAACATGCCCACGGCCGGTGCTTCTTCGATGCGCTATTCGCACTTCGACCACAGATTTCGCCATCGGATTGCGTATTGAACCCAAGTTTCGCCCGGCTTCACCCTTGCATTGATCAACGCCGTTATTAGAGTACATTCGCTGGCACTTGCGAATCGCTGGGTGAATAACAACTCCATCTCTGCGAAAGTTTTGACGGAGTCGTTTGGAAGTTCGGAGTACCATTCAAACGCCGTTTCCGACAAGCTGCCAACGAATTTTCGGAGCAAAAGCTTATCATCACCCCCGGTGTTGCCGCACAGAGCTCTGAACTGGGCTACGTGCGGGTGGGGATTGCCCGTCCCCTTGTACACATGGAATTTGGGGATTGTGTATCCCGGCGGGTATTTTATCTGGTCATACCAACCCGGATATGGTCGCCCAGTCTTCACGACCTGGCCAGCCACTTCGTTCGCCTGGTGAACTCGTATTTGCTGAGCAATATAATCATCCAGGGCGGACTTGGAGATAGTTTCCTCTTTGGCTGTTGAAAGAGCCGGAGGTGGATTTGATGTTTCTCCTCTGTCGTCTTCGAGGATAATCGGAGGATCTTCGGCTGGAGGATCTGGCTGTATCATCATCCCGACCATGTCTTAGAAGAGAAGCGCCATTTTCTTTATATTGGCCGCTTGTTCCGCAGCCTCCTTGTCCTTCTTCTTGAGCATTCTCCGAAGGAATTCGGCATCAGTCTCGTGTTCGTGACGTTGTTCCGATGACGCCTCCGGGCTTTCTTTTGGCCCGGTGAGTGCGGCCATGACAGTCAGCATATCTTGAAGCTTCTGCTGTTGCTGTTGCTGTTGCTGAGCTCTTGTGATGGATCGGGTGAGTGGTCGGTGGCCCGTAGAAGCGCGGCTATCCTCCTTCCCGGATTCCATGTAGACGGTATGCACCATCATGCCCCCAGACTTAGGGCGTTTGGGTTCAGTGCCTTTGACATTTGTCGCAGGCACGGGGATCTTCTCCGGCCTTCTCTTCTTATGAGCGGTCGAAGTTGAAGGGGCCGTCGCGGTGGGCACCCAGGTAGCTTTTTATGGCTTGGCAAGATGGCTTTCTTCTTGTTGAACCTTCGCCCTTTTTTTGTCGGCGAGGATAGTCTTGATCAGCCACTGAGTTCCGGACCTGCCGCCAGACTTTGTAGATCTTGGAGGACAGCCGCTGAGGGGACTGTTCTGGCTTTGCTTCCGCAACCTTCTTCACTGGAGGAGGAGATCTTTTCAGTACAGCGGTAGGAGAATTCCTACGCACCTTATTCAGCAGCTCGAAGCTGTTCCCGGTTGGAACAGCAGCATTAATTTCCGCCATTGGGGCTGGTGGGGTTAGCCCAGAGGGGGAGTTGCCCCCGGCCTTCCTTACCCGGCACCAGTGGCGACGTCGAGCATGTCGAGCTGATGGAGTTGGTTCGATGACGAGGATGGCTTTGTCTTGCCTCTGTTCAGGTGAGGGGCTGTTGTTGGTGTCAGCCTGTTGAAAACTGATGTCCTTTGAGTAGCAGGAGCGGGAATGGGAGTTGGGAGTTGGGACAGTCAGTCTTGTAAAAACTGACCCTTTGGCAGGAGAAGCCGCCTTGACAACTTCGGAAGCAGGGTTGGTTACTCTCTTCGGAATAACCTTCTCCGGGATTGCAAGCTTCATTATGGGCCCAGAGGAATTTTGGCCCAATCTGGAGAAGACCAAGGCGCCGGTGCTGGACGACCCGTTAAGATGGGCCACAGTAGCTATAAGCCGATCAAAGACCGACTTCTTGGGAGCTTCCGGTGTTGGTAGAGGAGCGGTGAAGCTCGTTGGCGGGAGCATGGTCCCGAAAAACAGCCCTGTGGTGGCTTGAGTGACATGTTCTACAGGCATCGCGAACAAGGAAGCAGCTTGGGGCCCATAGGCTATGCCCCCAGTTGAGGCGGGACATGGGTTGCAGTTGCATGTGGAACACTTTGAACAGGTGAATGCCATTGATCCTTTGCTTTTTGCACCAAGCAAAATGCCAAATCTTAGTACCTCGAAACCCGTAAGCAACCATTGGCAAACCGCGATGGTTCGCGAACACGACACATGAAGTGTGGAGTGGAAAGAGGAAAACGTCCCACCGGGTGTGCCAGAATATGTTCCCCTCCGAAAGACGGCGTAAGACGGACGTCTTGCCTGAAATTCGGGGCAGATGCTAATTGGTGCTATCCGTCCTTCTCTCCGAAGATACCAAGTTGATTTATGGCACCATGTATCGAAGGTTTAAACGGATGCAGCCGATGTAGCAGACTTCGTCAGATTCCCCCTCGGTTGAGGGGTTTTTGATTGTGAGGACGCTCTTTCCGGCAGGCGCAAGCCCCTGCAGTTAATTACGCTACCGTATCGTGGTAACAACTTTCTCCTTCTTCAGATGGTCTCTTCGTGTCGTGGGTGTTTATTTTGTGTTTGGTTGCCCGTGAATTGTATACGGAGACTAAGTTATGTTGTCGCCCGTAGGGCATGGACTAGTCCAAATCCGTATCTTTCTTAGATTTGGGTTTGGGGGGTAGAGTTTAAGGATGCGTTAGCCTCATTTGAGACTAAGATCAACTTAAACGTTATTAAGGATATGTTAGTCTCATTTTAGACTAAGATCAACTTAACGGGATCGTTTAGATCCAACAAAAGAACAATTGGGCTCTATTATTTAGTTTAATGACATTGCGGTCGATTAGTTTAAGAACAATATGGTCCATCGTTAGTTTAAGGACATCTCGGTCCAATGTTAGTTTAAAGACATCGCGGTCGAGGTTAAGGACATCATAGTCCATGGGTGTAAGGACCCCATAATCCATTGTTAGTTTAAAGATATCACGGTCAAGGTTAAGGACATCATAGTCCATGGGCTTAAGGACCCCACAGTCCGATGTTAGTTTTAAGACATCGCGGTCGAGATTAAGGACATCATAGTCCATGAGTTTAAGGACCCTACAGTCCGATATTAGTTTTAAGACATCACGGTCGAGGTTAAGGACATCATAGTCCATGAGTTTAAAGACCCCACAGTCCATGAAATGTATGGTTGTCGGGACCCGTCACCTCTTTGAAGATGTTGAGGAATTACAATGACAAATATCAAAGGAGTGAAGAGATGTACCCTTAAACCCAGGTGGATTAAATGATCTATAGCCCAGTTTGGAACTAAGACCAATTAATTATATTATGAGCACATTGGCTCAGTTAAGTCTGAATTAAGGACTTATGGCCTTCTTGGGCTAAGTCCAATCAAGTTTGGAATATTGGCCCTCTGTTGGTCCATTGAAGGGGAGGCTTTGCCTCTAGGAAATTAGCCAATTAGGCTGAAGCTAGTGTTCAACACTAAAGAACAACAGTGTTAAACACCGGTAATAAGATTATCAAATTAGTGTTTAAACACTAGAAATGCGATTCTCAAATTAGTGTTAAACACTAACAGATAACAGTGTTAAACACTGGCAACAAAATTATCAGATTAGTGTTAAACACTAGAAGAGGGAGGGATCACGTGGGAGCACGTGATAGCATCAAAAAGTGGGGCCAGATCCCCTTATTTTGTTCTCAGGATATTCAGATAAGTGTTAAACACTTTTGGTCTTCAGGCCATCACGTGTGGGCACGTGATGGGCTTCCAGTCATTGATTATTAAAGCGTTTTACAAGGGGTCGCATGGGGACACGTGAGGGCGCCCAAGAATGGTTCTGCCTTTGGATTTTTTCTTTTTTGTTTTGAGGGTCACGTGGGAGCACGTGAGGCATTGCTTCCGAGCTTTTTCCCTTCTCATTTTGGGGATCTTTTCAGTGGTCACGTGGGGCCACGTGACCTTAGTCCTTTGCATGCATGGAGATCCTTCAAGTCTCTTTATTTTTAAGAATTGAATTCTTTTATAGGGTTAAACTCTAATTATGATTTTGGAGGAATTAAATTCCTATTGTGAAAGAATTAAATTCTTATATAGGGTGAAACCCTAATATCATTTAGGAGGAATTAAATTCCTGTAAATCTGAGAGAATTAAATTCTCAATTAGGGTCAAATCCTAATTCTGTCCATTTTGAAGGAATTAAATTCCTATAATTTTTGGAGAATTGAATTCTCATATAGGGTTGCACCCTAGTTTTATCTTGGAGGAATTAAACTCCTATAACTTTGGGAGCATTAAATTCTCTAAACTCAATTCCCCCTCTAAGTTTTGGATCTGCATGGCAGGATCTCAACCCGATGAGAATTAAATTCTCAACTTATGGGGAGATGTGCTCTATGCAGATCTTCAACCAGATGAAGAACTAAGTTCTTTTGTGTAGAAGAGTTGAACTCTTAGATTTGAGAATTAAATTCTCTGTTTGAAGTTTTGATCCCCTTTCTTTTCTCACCTAGGGTTTTCTTTGTTGAGAATTAAATTCTCTTTTCTTTTCTCTCTGAAATTTCAAGATTTCAAAGCTCTCTCTCTCCAAAACTCTATATCTCCTTTTCTCTTCTCTTGGCTCCTATTTATAGGAGAAGGAAAAGAATCAATTTGTTTAGCAAATCTTTCTTTGAAAGATTTTGTTTGTTTTCATAGTTAATATGAACCCTTAGATTATTAAGTGAATTTTATTCACCGTTGGATTTTTAATCCAAAGATATTCTGTTTGTTATTTCTGGTAAGATTTAGGAAAATCTTTCCTTGTCTAAGATTTTTCCGTAAATTGGCGATATTTAATCACCCATGGATTTTTGATCCAACGGTTCTCCTTAATCATTTTCCATTTGGAAAGATTTTGGAGAAATTCAGAATTTTAGTTCAATTAAATTGTAAAGCTTTCAAAGCCTGTCACGTGCTGGCACGTGACCCTCAATTGAGTCATTTTTCAGCAGCTTGTTTATGGTGTTGTTTTAACCATCACGTGTCAACACGTGACCATTGGTCACGTGTGAGCACGTGACACCTCGTTGAGGTATTTTTTCTGACTTTTAGAATTAAATTCTCTTAAGCTGTAAGGCTTTTAAAGCTTGTCACGTGCCGGCACGTGACCCTTGGTCACGTGTGAGCACGTGACCCTCAATTGAGTCATTTTTCAGCAGTTTGTTTTCTCTTCTGTTTGATGAAGTTTTAACCATCACGTGTCATCACGTGACCAGTGGTCACGTGTGAACACGTGATACCACATTGAGATAATTCCTGATTTTTCAATCAGGAAACAATAAGCAGTGCTAAACTTCAATCGCGTCCTTAAACTTCCCTGTAAACTCCACCAGAAGTGCGATAAGAATCGGGTATCACGATCGGAAACGATGTTCACAGGTGCTCCATACAATCTCACAATCTCCTGCATAAACTGTTCTGCTAACGCTTCTGTCGACTGACCAACTCGAAATGGTATGAAATGAGTTGCCTTGGTCAATCGGTCAACAATCACCCAAACTGCATTGTTGCCCTATGGACTCCGCGGTAAACCTGTCACGAAATCCATGGTTATATGTTCCCACTTCCACTGAGGAATTGGAAGTGGTTGCAATAAACCAGCTACTCTTTGATGTTCAGTCTTAACTTGCTGACACACCAAGCACTTCGCTACAAAGCGAGCAACTTCCCTTTTCATACCTTCCCACCAGAAATGTCGTCGCAGATCACGGTACATTTTCGTGCCTCCTTGATGTACAGAATATGCGGAACTGTGCGCCTCCTTCATAATTTCTTCATGAATGTCTCCTTTCGGCACACACAAACGGCTACCATATCGCAACGAACTATCTTCATGAATCAACAAGTCTGTTCGAAGTCCCGCTTCTACCTGTTCTCGAAACTTCTGCAACCTTGGATCGTGCGACTGCGCTGCTTTAATATTATCAATCAATGATGACTGTACTTGCAGCTGCATCAACTGTCCCGAAGAATGCGGTAGCACGATCTCCAACTCGAATCTCCGAAAATGTTCGATAAGCTCCTTCTGTGCAGTCAACATCCGAATTGCTGGCAACCGACTAAGCGCATCCAGCACTACATTAACTTTCCCCGGATGGTACTTGAGATCAAAATCATAGTTAGCCATCAGCTCCAACCATCTACGCTGCCTCATATTGAGCTCTTTCTGCGTGAACACGTACTTTAGGCTTTTGTGATCGGTGAATACTTCGACCCTTTCGCCCAATAAGTAGTGTCTCCAAATCTTCAAAGCGAAAATCACAACGGCTAGCTCCAAATCATGAGTTGGTTAATTCTTCTCATGGGTCTTCAACTGTCTCGATGCGTAGGCTATAATCCTCCCATGCTGCATCAAAACACATCCCAAACCTTTCCCAGATGCGTCATTGTGAATCACCAATCCTCCGGAACCGTCTGGTACGGTCAAAATAGGAGCGGTTATCAATCTTTGCTTCAACACCTCAAAAGCTGACACACAGCTATCCGTCCATACGAACGGTACCTCCCTTCGCGTAAGCTTGGTCAAAGGCTCAACTAACCGAGAAAAATTCTCCACGAAACTTCTGTAATATCCGGCAAGTCTAAGAAAACTTCTGATCTCTGCTACGTTCTTCGGAATCGGCCAATCTTGAACTGCTGCAATCTTCTTGGGATCAACGGCGATTACATCTCCGGATACGACGTGCCCCAAAAACTTCACTTCTTCAAGCCAAAACTCGCACTTGCTCATCTTTGCGTACAATCTTTCATGCCTCAATATCTGCAGTGCGATTTTCAAGTGTTCAGCATGCTCTTCTAGGCTCCTCAAGTAGACCAGAATATCATCGATGAACACCACTATAAACTGGTCCAAGAACGATGAAAAGATTCGGTTCATCAAGTCCATAAATATCGCCGGTGCATTCGTGACTCCGAATGGCATCACTAAATACTCGTAATGTCCATATCGAGTTTGGAACGCAGTCTTGCAAATATCCTCTGATTTAACTCGAACTTGATGATATCCAGATAGCAAATCCAGCTTCGAGAATACCCTCACGCCACTGAGTTTCTCGAATAATTTGCCAATGCAAGGGATCGGGTACTTGTTCTTAATAGTCACTCAGTTTAATTCTCGATAATCGATGCACATCCTCCGCATGCCATCTTTCTTCTTAACTAGAAGAACTGGAGCTCCCCAAGCTGAACTGCCGCTGCGAATCCAACCCTTCTCAAGCAATTCAGTAACCTGCTTCTTTACCTCTTCCAACTCTACTGGTGCCATCGGATAGTACGCTTTTAAGATTGGCGCTGCACCAGGAACAAGATCGATCATGAACTCCACATCTCGTTTTGGCGGTAAACCCGAGATGTCCTGAAACACATCCATAAACTCTCGAACTACTGATGTCCCTTCCTCCTTATCAACTTCCATCGACGAAAGAACGGCGCTTGTCGGCCTAGCCCTAAATTCGACTGGCCCGACAGAACTGCTACCTCCATCAAAAACAAACTCCGAATGTCTGGGAATCTGAAAAATCACTTATTTTGCCCTACAATCAATGTGAGCGTGGAAAGTGCCGAGAAAATCCATTCCCAAGACAATATCATAACTGCCAGTATCGATCACCAAGAAATCTGCAAATAACTCTCATCCGCAGATAACAACAGAACAATCCTTGCACTCGCTACTAGATATGATTTTCCCGTTCCCAGTGTGTATGTCCCAACAACTAGACAAGGTCGTGCAATAAATTAAATGTGCAGCAATAAACTTGGACGACATAAAACAATGGGATGCACCAGAATCGAATAATGCTAATGCGGAAAAACCATGAACAAGTAGGATACCTGAAACGACTTCATCTGAAGCCTTGGCCTTTTCGGCCGTCAGAGTAAAGGCTCGAGCTTGATTAGGCCCCTGAGTTATCTGCTTCTGCCCCTGAAACTGCTTCTATTGTGGCTTCTGAGCATCATCCTTCAAACGAAGCTTCGACAGACAAGCATTGATAGTATGATCTGCTGATCCACAAACCAAATAGAGTCCAAGCCTCCTTCGACACTCCCTCTGCAGGTGTCCGGATAGACGGCAGAAGTCACAAAACATCCTTCCTTTCTGCTCGGGCACGATGGACTTCTTCATCGGTACGATGCCACGTCGATTCACCGAAATACCTCTGCGTATAGGCGCTCGGTTTGGCATAAACGCCAGCTTCCGTACCATAACTGCCTGCTGCTGCGTGCCCCTGTCTTCATTGATAAGCTCTACTACTCTCTGGCTGCTTTAAGAACTTTCAAGAAAGTGGTCAATCCCAGAGATATAATGTGCCTCTGGATTTCCACGTCCAAACTGCGCATGAACCTTCGTGCACTGCGCATGAACCTTCGTGCCCTATCAGCCTCGTTGGCAACTAAAGGTCCAGCGAATCGACTGAGCCGTGTCCACTCAGCCGCATGCGCATCCACGGATCCTCCATTCTGCTTCAGACTGATAAATCTTTCTACCATTTCCTCCCATGCAGTCTGCGGAAAGAACTTCTCCAAGAAACTATGTGAGAAAGTTGCCCAACTGATCGGCTTGGGTAAACGAGTCTCTTCCACGAGCCACCACTCACGGGCATAGTCCACCAATTGGATGTGTACAACATCCACTCTCTGGTCTTCCAGAATCTGTGCTGCAATGAGCAGATTCTCCGTATCGACTAGCCACTGCTCCACTGGCAACGGGTCCTCCAAACCAGAGAAAGTGGACGAACCAAGTCTCCTGAAATTCGCCACGGTACCCACACGCTGTACTGGTTTGGTTGCTACAGTGTCTACGGACTGCTGGACTGTCCGCAAACCTTCCTGAAAAGCTTCGGCTTGCCGCTGATTCAGCTCGGTTTGCCGCTTCTGGTTCTCCAGCATCCTACGAATTACTCCAAGTAATGCGGCGTCATCAACACGCCTCTGGTACGACCGCGGATTCCTGTCCGCCATGATCCTGAAGCCAATACACAGAAGAAAATCAGCATGATAAACAAGATTCAAACTTGCGATAAAACATAAACTGGTAAGCAAAGAAACCGAAAGAAGTAAGGTAATATAATAACCGTAAATCAAGAAAATGAATCAAGACTGGGACTCCAAGTTACTTAAATAGAGTACCGCATTGTAACCATACTGCAGTTCATAGTTACAATCACATAACTCCATTTGAGTCGCCCAAATTCTAGGTACAGAATCAAAGGAATAGGAAAGGATAAATAATAAGGAACCAAAAAGATTTCAAGCCGAGATGCAAAGTTGTTTGCATATCGTCAAGATACGGGGTCAATAGAAAGATATGATTCAAGAATCACGTTAACAATGTGGTAGGATATATTCCTAATTACGGGTTTTCTTACTCGTGTATTGGATCCAATACCAAACTACAAAAGAATCAAACCCAATTAACCTAAATCCTATGGCTCTGATACCAAACAAACCCTGTCACGCCCCGCTTCCCAGAGTGCGCTAAGATCTGCACGTGATAGAAACAACCATGCTACCTATGGCTATGAAACATCCATCCACAGTCACATTACGGCTGTCTATAAGATATCAACAACAGTAAAGTAAAATAAACTATCAAGTAAATGTCCATATGCCAGAATAAATGAGTCAAGAAATAATATGCGGAAGTAATAAATCCAAATAACAATAACATCTAGAAAGTACGTCCCAAATACGAGCTCACATCAGGAAATGAAAGTACGGAAATAAAACTAAACTAGATACTAACAGGATCCTCACTGCTCGGCCTGATGGCGGAAATACTCCTGATCAGCCTGCGACAAAGATAGAGGATCTGGGCCATGCAAAACCCAGACGTCAGTGCGTCATAATATCAAACAATAGAATATAATCAGGAGGTAACAAGATATGCGGGCATGAGTATGAACAGTAATAAGAATATAACAGTAACACGAATATGGAACAGTGAAGTGTATGTGCATGCGGTGAGTAATCTATGCTACTGGGTTAATTACTCTCAAGTCTTTGAAATCAATTTAATGAATCGTCGATGTAACTCAATAGTATCCCGTGCATGCCCGGGACCACAGTCAAGACTCTCGGGCTGAATCCGAGACGTGCCGCTAGGCAGTAAACAGGTAACATGTATAGACGAATGATGTCGGCAACATCATCCCGGGGCTGGCCAAGCCCGTAAAACTGATCAGTATACGCATCGAACTGTTGAGTTACAGGTCAAGTTTCATCATTGATTTCCCCTTACCCCCAAGGTTATGTGTTCAAGTCAGGTATTGATAAATCTGTAGCTAATGCCAACACAGGATCAAGCAGGTACAGGTTTTGTCTGAATAGACAACATGATATGTCCATCGGGACAACAAGTCAGGATTGTCGGCATTAGTAACAGGATCAAGTAACAGGTCAAGCAATGGTGTATCAGGTCATGCCAGGTGGTGCATATGTATCGAACGGATGCCCGTAAAATAAACTGTAGCAAGTACGGATGCACGATAAAAGTACGGATGCACAGTAAAACACGGATGAATAAATATTTATCAGGGATTACATCTACAACTCCATGACTACGCATGATGCACATTATCAAGCATGGGGTGCTAATATACCGGAACATGATATAATATGACATGGCATGCAACTAGATATATAATAAATAACATGGATATGAACGGATATCGAAAAAACTGTAAAACTGTAACATGGATGTAAAATGCCATAAACATGTAATAATTCTATACCTATAGATGTAAAATATGTTGCATAGCCTGTAGCGAGATAAAATTTCATGCGACTAGATATGTAATAAATTGTACGAATGCGAACGGATATTGTAAAACTATAAAACTGTTACATGGGATGCACAATGCGATGAACATGTAACATTATTATTAATATGGATGCAAAATATGTATCATAGCATATAGCAAGATAAACTTGCATGCAACTATATATATGATAAATGATACGGATACGAACGGCTATCCGAAAACAGTAACATGGATGTACAATGCAGTAAACATGTGATATTTTTATTCATATAGATGCAAATATAATAACATAGTATGTAGTAAGATAAACTTGCTAGGATAATGGTTGATACCATGTCTGTATTAAAAAAACGATCAAGCTAAGTGAGAACCTTAATGAATGACTGTTGCTGGACACAACTTAATAAATTTTGATATACAACTATGTTGTATATATCTTAGGTGATCATTCAAGTAACTTGCTCAAAGGTAAGGTGATGAGTCCTAAATTAGTGCTCCATGTTCTACCCATCTATTTTATTGCTAACAATAATTTAAATTTGGATATCTGCTCAATAATCATAGGCTTCATTGGAGCAATAGATCAAACAATAGGCCTGCAATTAACTAATCAGAGTTAGAATTAAAATGGTACTGGACTAAGATTATCATTTCATTCAGTTATGAAAATCAAGGTCAAGATTATCCAATCATTTACCCAGATAAGATCAAGCAAGCAAACGATTTTAGATTAGAATCAAATTCATACAAAGATGCATCAGATACAATAATTTACATGAAAAAATGAATTATTAGAGTACGAAAGACTTGAATCAAACTCAACCGCACCCTTGAAATAATCTTTAAAGAAACTAACCACAAAATTGATTAAAATTAATCAAATTAAATATAAAGAAGTAAGAAATCAATGCTTGCTATCCTAGGTATAAAATTAACTATAATACCAATTAAAAATCGTACTAATAATACCACGCCAAGATTAAATCTTGCCGTATAGCATGTAAAGCAAGTGTATGATACTTGCCTCGACGATTACGCGATAATGACGAAAACGCGAACGGAAACGACAACGAGATCTCAGCTTTAGGTCTGATTGACGATGACTATGACCGGATCTACAGCAATGGCGGGTGCTCGGGTAGGAGTTAAAGTCGGCCGGATTTCTTGGGTTTGAAGAACGAGAGGAAGATGAAAGGGATCATCTTTGGGTTAAGGTTTCGTGAGTTTTTATTTTTTGCAGGAAAGAAAGAAATGAAATGGTTAAATAGGATTTGGGATTTTGATAGTTTGAGAGGAAGAAATATATTAAGGAGAGAGAGAGAGAGATATTTAAAGGGAGAGATTTGTTGTGAGTTTGTTAGGATAGGAATAGAAAATATTTTAAAATATATATGGTATAACATATATAAAGAAACAGTACATATATAAAGAATTTTATATTATATTTTTTTTTGAGATTTCTGGCAAGTACAAAACTACTCTAAAATACGTCCAGGTCGGGTCTAAATTTACGGTTGGAAAATACGGAAAATATACGTATCAACCAAAACCAAAATAGGATAACCGGGTAACGAAAAAGTATACCTCCAAAAACAGATACAAGTAGCGTGCACGTAGTTATCCAAACAGGTCTTTTTCACTGAACGGGATGAGAACACGGTATACGGATGCCACCAGGGTTCAGGGTATGGTGCAGGCCATACTAGATATTTTAAAATATTTTATTTGACTTTACTTGTTTTATTAAAAAATACAGATGCTTGATATAATGCAGTTATACAACATGAAAGTGCACGGATCCTCAAAACTAGCCGGGATAAATCATAAATGGGAATCAAGACAGGTTTCTAGCATGCGGTTCGGGTCGGATGCAAATACAGATACCAATTACACTATTCGCGCCCAAAACATAATAAATCAAGAAATAGCCATAAATAAAGAAATACCCAAAGAACTGGTATAAATGAACTTGGGTGTTACAGCTTCAGTCTTAGTGGTGCTGATGCCGATCCAAAAGACAAACCCCAAGTTTTCCTAAGGGCAAATGATGAGTCTCTCCTGATATTGCTTCAGTGTTAGCGGTGCTGATGCCAACCAAAAACCCAAATCCCAAGTCTTCCCTGGGAAAATGATGAGTCGCTCCTGGCATTGCTTCAGTGTTAGCGGTGCTGATACCGGCCTAAAAACCAAATCCCAAGTCCTCCAGGGTCAAATGATGAGTTGCTCCTGGCATTATTCCAATATAGCAATGTTGATGCCAAACAAAATCCAAGTTCCAAGTTCCTCTCAAATTCAAAAGTCCCGCCAAACGAGACAGAAATCAGACAGATCAAATTAATGTCCCACCCAGTAGTGCTTCCAAGCTTAAAATTCCCGCTGGACGGGTAGGGAACTCCCAGAATAAATCAAATCAAACAAATCAACCCTGACACCGTAGAAAGCGGAGCAAGGCAACTTCAACCACAATATCGCAAGAAGCGGAGCAAGTCAAATCAAGCACCGACCATCTAAGTCGCAAAAAGGGCAGCACCGACCGTCCAAGTCGCTAAAAGGGCAGCACCGACCGTCCACGTCGCAAAAATGGCAGCAACAACCGTCCAAGTCACAAAAAGGGCAGAACCGACCGTCCAAGTCGCTAAAATGGCAACACCGACTGTCTACGTAGCTAAAATGGCAAAACCGACCGTCCAACTCGCAAAAAGGGTAGCACCGACCGTCCAAGTCGCTAAAAGGGCAGAACCGACCGTCCAAGTCTCTAAAAGGGCAGCACCGACTGTCCACATCGCAAAAATGGCAGTACCGACCGTCCACGTCGCAAAAATGGCAGTATCGACCGTCCATGTCACTAAAATGGCAGAACCAACCGTCCATGTCGCAAAAATGGCAACACCGACCGTCCACGTCGCAAAAAGAGTAGCATCGATCTCCACGTCGTTAAAACGGGACCAGATTAAATCAACATCCACGCGAAAGAAGATCCATCAATTTCATACACACAACCCACATATGTGGTGTGCATTTATTGATGGGGGGTAATTTGTTGGGGTCAAAATTTATACCCTGGTTGACCAAGTCAAAATCAAAGTCAACCCCAAGCCAAGTAAGCCCATGCCCAGGTCAGAACCGAGCATGGAAGGGACTGGCCCCATGACAAAAGGAATGAAGCCATAAATTAGTTTTAATGTAATTCTTTTTTTAGAAATAAATGTATGTAAATGGGCAGAAAGTCAAAATTTTGTAAAATCCATGGCTTATGTGCAAAAAGAAACAAGCATATAAGGCATGGGGTGGCACAAGCGCCATTTGGCAAAGCCCAAGGGGCTATATGTAAAGTGTGTAGCCTATAAAGGCAAACATGATGAAAATATCTATGACAACTTTTCCATTCTCTATAAAAAATGCTAAGGTTTGTCCCTCCTCCTTCCTCAAGGTTCTAAACATTCTTATTTTCTTTTGAATTAAATCAAGAGTTTAACTCTTCCTGTTCCAAAAATAAATAGTTTTTCATCATAAAACCCTTAAAGGGGAGCTCGGATCTGCCGTCAAACCCCTAAAAGGGGAGATTTTAAGTCTCACCTCCTTTTTTCCCCCAAAGATCCAGCCAACAAAGAGGAAGAAGAAGGATACCCATCTCCAAAAAAAAATCCCATTCCAGGAGGATCCAAGGCTCAAAAGAAGATCCAAAAATTTCTAAGAGTTTAACTCCATTGAAGATCTATTGGAGTTTAACTCCATAAATCAACCCATTTTTAGGAGTTTAACTCCAAATCTATACATAATCCCTGTTAGGAGTTCAACTCTAAAGACCCTTGGGAGTTCAACTCCCAGCCCAGTGGCTAAGCCCCTTTTCCGCTAGTATTTCCAGCGGTCGCGTGCCACACACATGACCCATGGGCGCCCAGCGGTCGCGTGCCGCGCACGTGACCCATGGGCGCCCAGCTCCCAGCGGTTGCGTGCGGCGCACGTGACCCGCGGACGCCAAGCGCCCACGCGCCAGGCACATGACCCGCGGACGCCTAGCGCCCACATGCCAATCACGCGTCTTTAAGATGCTCATCACCCCTCATTTTCCATGCACTCCATACCCAAAACACGTTCCCCATTAGAAAAAATTCTAACGGGGCGCTGTCCCGCACCCCGCAAGGAGGCTGCTAGCCTTCTTGACCCCCAGCCCGCTATCTGGGTAGCAGGACACCCATAAACTCTGCGAAGCCCCCGATATATCTAATACCCTTTCAAAACACAATATACGCACACTGCACACTAAGTTCGCATGACTAGTTGACCCGTCAATCGGAGGTTCTCTCGCTCCAAAGGCGAGGGGTAATTAACGACAGCTTAGTCCGCGACTGCCGGAGATTCAGATTCCCACGATCAATAAACCCCCACTTACTCTAGGCAGGGGAAATCTGTAGTACGCCTGACAAGCGACACGTATTCCCATCTCAATAAGGTGACGAAAAACACCCTACAGTGAGCAAGATAGGATAAGGAGTGAAAGGGGGCTCGGTTGAGAGATCAACGTTGAGGAGATCATAGGGGTTGGCGCGCAGATCACGTGACCGTTGGCGATGAGGTGGTATAGGTCTTGCGGAGGCAACGCGAGAAGGGGAAAGAGTCGTTGGGGGGGAGAGGACGTGGGTTGTTGGGTCGTCGTGAGCGCAAGTCGGGCAGGGGTTGCGCGAGTCGAGCGGAGGTGTGCACGGGTCTTGCGGCGACTGTGCGAGGAAGGGAAGACATGGGAAAAGACAGGAAAGAAAAAGGAAAGAAGAAGAAGAAGAAAAGGGTAGCGGGTCGAGTTGGGTTCGGGTTCGGGTAGGGTATGGGTAGGTTGGGTTTAAATAGGTTTAGGGTTTAGATTTAGGAAATAATAGTAATTAAAATAAATTATATATATATATATAAAGTGCAATAATAATAGGAAAAATCTGGAAAAATATAATAAATAAATATACGAAAAATATACATCGAACTGGGGATTTACATCATACCCCCCTTACAAAAATTTCGTCCTCGAAATTAAAGAACGAAAACAATGGAATAACTACACTACTCAAACAGGTGCAGAAAACGTGGACGGATGTCCTCCTCACGTTCCCAGGTAGACTCTCCTGGAGAACGACCACTCCAAGAAACTCGAACCAAGGGATGACCTTGCTCTTTAGCACTTTTTCGCGACGATTGAGAATGGTGGTTGGCTGCTCCTCGTAAGACAGATCGGTGCCCAACGTTAACTCTGAATGGTCCAGGATATGGCTGTCATCCCAAACGAAGCGTCTCAACTGAGAAACATGGAAAGTATTGTGCACACCAGCTAGCGATGGAGGCAAGACAAGTCGAAAAGCCACCTCTCCTACTCGCTCTAACACCTCAAAAAGTCTAATAAATCGGGGACTGAGTTTTCCCCGACTACCAAACCTGATCACTCCTTGAGTGGGAAATATCTTCAGAAATACGTGGCCACCAATACCAAACTCCAACGACCTTCTGCCGGCATCTGCCCAACTCTTCTGACGGTCCTGAGCCGCCTTGATACGTTGCCTGATCATCTGAACTTTGCTCACTGTCTGCACTATAAGCTCAAAGGCCAACAACCTTCATTCACCCACGTCATCCTAACAAAGAGGGGACGGACACTTCTATCCATACAGAGCCTCGAACGGTGCCATCTGGATGCTAGCTTGGTAGCTGTTGTTATACAAAAACTCTACCAAATGGAGGTGATCCTTCCAAGAACCCTGAAAATCAAGCATGCATGCCCTCAGCATATCCTCGAGTGTCTGGATAGTATGCTCGGATTGCCCATCTGTCTGTGGATGATAGGCCATACTGAATTTGAGACACGTGTCCAAACTCTCCTTCAGGCTCTTCCAGAAATGGGAAATGAATCTGGTGTCTCGATCAGACACGATACTAACGGGCACCCCGTGCAGTCTCACAATCTCCTGCATATATTTCTCCGCGAGCGACTCCGTCAATTTTCCGACTCGGAAGGGTATGAAATGCGCTGCCTTCGTAAGACGGTCAACAATAACCCAGACAACATTGTTACCCCTTAGACTTCGAGGTAGTGCCGTCATAAAATCCATGGTGATGTGCTTCCATTTCCACTCTGGCATTGGAAGCGGTTGCAACAACCTAGCGATTCTCTGATGCTCGGCTTTCACCTGTTGGCATACCAGACACTTGGAGACAAAGCGAGCAATCTCTCTCTTCATCCTGTTCCACCAGAAGTGCTGCCTCAGGTCTCTGTACATCTTGGTTCCACCTGGATGCACCGAGTAAGCGGAACTGTGTGCCTCGGCTAGAACTTCATCTCGAATACCCTCTTTTGGAATACACAGCCGGCTGCCAAATCTCATAGAGCCATCTCCGTGAATCTGCAAATTCGTCCTCAAACCAGCCTCAACTAACCCTATGAACTTCTGCAACTGAGAGTCACCAGCTTGTGCAGCTTTAATGCGATTTATAAGTGATGATTAAACTTGCAACTGCCAGAGTAGTCAGGGCACACCCAGAGTAACTACCTCCAACTCAAGTCTCTGAAGGTCATCGAGAATCCCCTTCTGACAAGTCAGCAACGCAGCTGACAGCCTGGGACTAAGAGCGTCAGGAACGACGTTCACCTTTTCCGGATGATACTGCAGATCAATATCATAGTATTCCATCAACTCCAACTATCTGCGTTCTCTCATATTCAGCTCCTTCTGAGTGAACACGTATTTTAAACTTTTTTGATCCATGTACACCTCCACTTTTTCGCCTAGCAAGTAATGCCTCCATATCTTTAAGGCAAACACAACGGCCGCTAACTCCAGGTCATGCATGGGGTAGTTCTTCTTATGTGTTTTCAGCTGATAAAAAGCATAAGACACCACTCGATCGTGCTGCATCAAAACACAGTCCAAACCTTTTCCCGACACATCACTATGAACAACCAAGCCACCCGAGCTGTCTTGCACAGTCAGGATTGGGGCCGTGGTCAACTTCAGTTTCAACAGCTCGAACGCCTGGGTGCACTCCTCCGACCAAACATAAGGCACCTCCTTCTGTGTGAGCTTCGTCAAGGGTTCCGCTACTCTGGCAAAATCTTGGACAAACCGTCGATAATACCCAGCCAATCCCAAGAAGCTTCTTATCTCAGCAACGAATTTCAGTGTCGGCCGGTCTTTGATAGATTCAATTTTCGTCGGATCCACTGAAATGCCGTCACCCGAAATGACATGCCCCAGAAATTGCACTTTGTCGAGCCAAAACTCGCACTTGCTTAGCTTAGCATAGAGCTTCTCTTCCCGTAGAACCTGTAATACAATTCGTAGGTGCTCGGCGTGCTCCTCTCGACTTTTCGAATATACGAGAATGTCGTCGATGAATACAATAACAAACTGATCCAAGTACTTGGAGAAAACCCTATTCATTAAGTCCATAAATATGGCTGGTGCATTGGTAACACCGAATGGAATCACAAGAAACTCATAGTGGCCATATCGGGTTCGGAAAGCCGTCTTGCATACATCCTCTGCCTCGACCCTGATTTAGTGATACCCTGACCGAAGGTCTAGTTTAAAGAATACCCGGGCACCATCCAGCTGGTCAAACAAGTCGTCAATGCGGGGAATGGGATACTTGTTCTTCACAGTCACCCTGTTCAATTCCCGGTAGTCAATGCACATGCGCAAGGAACCGTCTTTCTTCTTAACCAGTAACACAAGAGCACCCCATGGGGAAACGCTTGGACGGATAAATCCTTTGTTCAAAAGATCTTCTATTTGCTTCTTTAATTCTGCCAACTCAACCGGTGCCATTCTATACGGTGCTTTCGAAACTGGTGATGTATCCAGAATCAAGTCGATTGAGAATCCCAAAACAAGAGGAGGTGGTATACCTGGTAAATCTTCAGGGAACACATCAAGAAAATATCGAACGATCTCTAGGCATGGACTCGCATCAATCTCCATAGCCGTCAACACTTTTGGATTGGCTCTAAACTTGGCTGGCTCCAAAGACTCGCTTTCGCCTTCGAAAACAAACTCATGGTGATTGGGAATGCAGAAAGTCACTTTCCTAGCTCGACAATCGATGATCGCATGGAAGGTACTCATCCAATCTATCCAGAGAATTGCGTCATAGATGCCTGTCCCAATTAAAAGGAAATTCGCATAGAATTCCTGCCGCATACTACCAACGGACATAACCTACACTCTTGGTTGGACACAATAATTCTGTTACCCGTATGTATCTCCCAACCCTTGGTCAACGGCTCGTGAGGTATACAGTGTGTGTCAACAAACCGTGTAGAAATAAAGCAATGCGAAGCACCCGAATCAGAAAGAACTCTAGCTAGTACAGAATAAACAAGGAGGGTACCTGTAACTACTTCTCCAGAAGTCTCTGCCTACTCGGCGGACAGGGTGAAAGCCCGCCTCTGATTCCGACCCATACCAGTATGCCTTTGATCGAATAATCACTGCTGGGATACCAGAGGTGGACCCCTCTGAGCTGAAGTGCCGTATGACGGTTGATGTTACTCGAACCCTCCCTGTAGCTCAGATCTCTGGGGACATCCGCTGACCCTGTGCTCGCTGGATCCGCAAAGAAAGCACTACCCCTTAGCTCTGTGACAATCTCTCAATATGTGCTTTGGCATCTGGCAATAATCGCAAAACAGGGCCCTCCGCTGCGGCTGCTGAGGTGAGAAAGTATGCTTCATCTGCGTAACACCCGGCCTGTGAACTAGGATCGCTCCACGGGGGGAAAAGGTAGCCCGTGCTGGAACTACGTAGGGTCTCATGTCCACCAATCGTTGGCCCTTGACCTTCTCTGCCAATCTTTCCTGTACTCGGGCAATGTTCAACACCTGAGCGCAGGTCGATAGATCGAGAGACACGATAAGTTGCTGCAGTTCAATATCGAGCCCCTGCTGAAACTGTCTTGCCCTGGCGGCTTCGGTGGCTACCATGTACGGTGCAAAGCAACTCAGCCGGTTAAACTCTGCGGCGTAAACATCTACTGAGCATCCATTTTGCTTCAACATGATGAATTTCTCCTCCATCTCGACCTTAGCAGTGGCCGGAAAATAGTTATCTAGAAAGCACATGGAGAACATGTCCCATCTGATAGGTTTATCTAGCAGGCTTTTCTCTACGGACCACCACGTGTGTGCCTCGTCCTCCAGCTGAATCTTTACCACGCTCACTCTGTCATCGTCAGGGACCCGAGTGGCCGTCAAAAGGTTCTCCACGTTGATGAGTCATTGCTCGGCCTCGAGTGGATTTGCTGATCCCGTGAAAACCTCTGGATGAAGCCTTCTAAAGTTCGAAACGGTACCAACCCGAGCCTGTGTAGTCGGTACGGGGGCGCCCTCGGGAGCGGCGAGAATAGTCGTAGATCTCTCCAGAGCAGTAATTGCGGTCTCCTGTACCGCCTTCAATCCCCCGGTCAGGAGATCGGTCTTCCACTCTTAAGCCTGGTCTAGGGTCGTCAGTGTGCTGAGGATCTTCTCGGTATGATCGTGGGAACCGGCACCTAAAGAGTTGCCCGAGGAGTCCATATTTCTGAAAAATGATCAAGAAAGAAATCAGATTCAATCAAGGATTTCACGATGATTCAACGAGAATTAGGAAGTGAAAAGAAATGTAATAGAGCACACATCAAGGGTGTAACTCAAACTAGGGATCACTCGACGGAACTATAATTTCATCCGAGCCTAGCTCTGATACCAATAAAACCATGTCACGCCTCGCTTCCCAAAATACGGAAGGTGGTGGATGACTAGGCCAGCCATGCTCCTACGGTCAGGGAATAATCCCGCCGTAGTTACACTTCGGCTTCTAGCATTACATGGTAGTCAGTAAATAGTACTAGAGTAAAAGAAATCACAGTTCACAATTTTATTACATTACAATAAAAAAAGTTCGAGATACATTTATTTTGCATAAAGAAATAACTAACCAACGAAATAACAGTGTGCTTATAGCAAAAAGGGTGGCGCTGATGTGACGATCTATACCTCCACAATCTCGAATGGCGGATCCTGCTCCTGGGCTAGGTCCACTTCGTCCTCTGAGCATGCACACTCAGGTCGTCAGGGTGACACATATGGAAATAAATATATGATGTGCGTACAATGTTATTAAACATGCAAGGTGCGACAGAATACAGAAACATGAAAATAATGAATATCATTTGAATATGAATAGTGCGATATAAGTATTATGTCAGTAAACCAGGCAATGTGTATATCACTCCTTATCAGTCATTAAGTCAATGAAATCAATTGGTGGAAAAGATGCTCGTGTTTAACAAGAGTCTCGTGCATGCCCGAGACTATGGTCCACTCGGGACATAACCCTGTGGCCGTGCCGCTAGGCCCACGACCTAATGTGTGTGTGTGTGTGTGTGTCACTAATATCGAATGATCATCCTCTAAATCACTGTACCTCGCTAAATATGAGTTCAATTCCGCCTTGATTACCCCATTCTTCAGGTTATAGTATGTATTCAAGTATTAGATAGGTTGTGAACAAATACGTGTCGCTTTCACTTTCAATCGCGTTCCTACTTATCAATATCACTTTCGTACTTGCCACAACCCAATCACTAACACTTATATATCGACAATGCAAAACAGTCGTTAGGTCTCAATGTAATCGATCACTATGCAGAAGGTATAAAGCAAGCACAAAAATAGGTAGAAATGCACTAAACAGATATTCACTAAATTATAACACCCAATGCCATATGATTTGCAAAATTTACCATAAATCACACGTATAGAATCGACCAAAATAATTTAAAAGGCATACGAAGTACACTTGATTATCTAAGCAATAAAATTAGTTTCATGTCAATAGAATTTCTGGTTAGGGACTTATCATCATTTTAAATTAGCGATCAATTGCTGGAATTCCAGTTTCAGAATTGGAAGTCCAACTTTGCGTATGGTTTACTAGGGATTGTGTTTAGATTCAGGTGTTGTCTCAGTTGAACAAAACCCAGGTCTATCTGTTAGATTTCCAGCGCATTAAACAGATTAATAATATCCTTCCTGTACTAGAAGATATGTCATGTTAAGTGTGAAGGGAAAAGAAATGTCACTGCAGAAACTGTAGAACACGTCGACATTCTAAAATACAAAAAAATATCAAACAACTATGAAACTGAACGTGATCAGATTCATGTGTTAGATAACTAAATTATCTACGCGACCATATATGACTCCATGCATTTTCAGTTTTATGTAGGGATGTGAAGGCGCTTAAATTCAGCTATCCTCGTGGAATGCTGCCCCGGACTGCAGTTCAGAGCCGCGCTCCCAGTCAATTCTCATTATAGTGGCCTATCAGTATTGAAGAGTAAAATTTATAAGGTTCTAGTTTATCGAGTCGGCTTCGATATGAGCCATAGAACATCACATTCCAATCTGTATTGAATTTAATATATGTTTTCCAACGTGACATGTGCGGCCCATTCCAGTTTTAGCATCACCTTTAGGGGGTGACTTTACATGATTATAAACACAATGTTTTACATCCAAATTTCTACACGATATTCGTAAATAGTAAATAGATCTAACTATTGTAAGTTCTGTCATAATAAGATATGCTTCCATTTATAGTTCGCATCACCTAGGGTAGCGTTTGGTAAAGATCGAAAACACAAGATTTTCTTAACCTAAAAGCGATAATTAATTAAAAAAAAATCTAAATGACATCAATACGGGATAACCAGCCGAGTTGGGTTCGATTCACTACAACCAACATGATGGCTCAAATTCTAAGTATTGGATTGTAACCTAACACTATGTTGATAGATACACACACACATACACACATATACATTTATATAAAAAATAATTTAACATTATTATTTAACCTAGATATTATAATAGCATGAGCAACAAGAGATGGGTTTTCTCTTGCCTTTGGCGAAAATGGCACGGCTAAGACGGCGGCACGACATGGGCACGATCACGGCAGCGGCAACAAGCTTGGGCTCAGCTAGCTAGGGGTTCTGGGCTGATGGCTCGAGCTAGTGATGCCTCCGACAGAGGTGATGAACGGCGGCAGTGGCAGTGGCAGCGGTTTGGGGTGTGATGGAGCTTGGCGTGCAGGGGATGAGGGCTCGGCTAAAATGAAGGCAGTGATGAGGAAGGTGGTGGGACGATGACGGTGGAGATGTTGGAGCTCGGGTGGTCTAGTGAGGTTAGCTACCGTTGAAGGAGAGGAGCTTGGCTGACGAAGGCAGGGGATGACAAGAACTTGGAGATGGGGAGGTGCTCGAAGAAGTTGGAACTTGGTGGTGGTGCTCAGGGCTCGCCAGTGAGGTGGTGGTTGCAGCGGGGTTCAAGATGATCGCTGAAGGTTGAGGGAGATGGCGAGATGATGATGGGTTCGTGGTGGTGGGGAGCTCGAGCTAAAGGAGGAGCTGGGGAGTTTGGTGGGGTTGTCGTTGATGATGAGTGAGAACGAGAAGGAGTGAGCAAGATGGGATAAGGAGTGAGAGGGGGCTCGGTTGAGAGATAAACGTTGAGAAGATCGTGGGGGTCGGCGTGCAGATCACGCTACTGTTGGCGACGAGGTAGCGTGGGTCTCGCGGAGGCAACGCGAGAAGGGGAAAGAGTCGTTGGGGAGAAGGAGAAAGGACGTGGGTTGTTAGGTCATCGTAAGCACGAGTCGGGCGGGGGTTGCGCGAGTCGAGCGGAGCTGAGCGCGGGTCTTGCGGCGACGGCGCGAGGAAAGGAAGACGTGGGGAAAAGGCGGGAAAGAAAAAGGAAAGAAGAAGAAGAAGAAAAGGGTAGCGGGTCGGGTTAGGTTCGGGTTCGGGTCGGGTATGGATAGGTTGGGTTTAGATAGGTTTAGGGTTTAGATTTAGGAAATAATAGTAATTAATATATATATATATATATATAAAGTGCAAAAATAATAGGAAAAATCTGAAAAAATAATATATATATAAAGTGCAAAAATAATAGGAAAAATCTGGAAAAATATAATAAATAAATATACGGAAAATATGCATGGAACTGGGGATTTACATCCAAAGATAATCCGTGGAGGTGGAGCTAGGAGATGTGCTCTGGTGGTCTGATTTGATGTTCGGATGACGGAATTTGGGTAAGGTAGCCGAAAGCGGAGCCAAAAGGTTTGCGGTGGTGTCGCGATGGTTTTTGCACAAGGTGGAGCGCTTCGTGAGCACGTGGCCAAGGCATGGAGGCATGTGCGGCACTGGTGACGGCCTACAAGCTTGGTGGCGGTTGGAGGCTCAGCCATGGCAGCCGTGGAAAATTAATAAAGAAGCCAGGGATTCAATTATATTGAGGGAATTCTTTTGTTTTTGGGCTCATGTGAAGAGGCAACGAGGGTTGCTCTTTATGCCTTTATTGGATATGTTGCAGGAAAGGACCGCAAACATCATTTGCTATGGGTGAAAATAGAACTGGGTTTAAGTAGCAATCGACGGCTGTAATTGATCTGTTTGTGGATCAAGAAATCAATGTCTGATTTTGGCAATCCAAGTATTGATCCTTATATTTTCAGACGTTCTGGATACAATGAAGGTGTTGGATTTATGAAATTATACTATTTTAGAACTGATTTGGTGTAAGTTTGACGCCAATAATATGATTATGGCAATCAGATAGATCGGGATGTTGATCGAAGTCAATGGAGACACTATGGTACACTGTGAGGAGTGGTTATTGTGGTTCATAGATGCAGGGTGGTGTGTTCAGACATGGTTGACATGTGTGGGCATGTTATCGAGTTTGTCTTGAAGCCGGTCCCGGAGGTTGGACCTAAAGGGAGCATCGAGATAGTCATGAAATCCGATGCACGATATGTTGCCTGGTCCTATTGCTCTTAGAGAAAGTACAATATAGAGTACAGTGTAGTGTTCATGAGTACTTGGAGGAAGAGTACTGTGTTGTGATTATAAGTGCTCGTGATAGATCGGAGGTTGTTCGTGCAAGGCAGGTTGAGTTGATCATGATGCTCGTGTTAGAAACAATAATGACAATGAGACCTTCCCTACATGTGGGGCATGATGCATGTGCCTTTGTATTTTGTGAAACGGATTACAAGAACAATAATGTATCTCAGATGGTAGGCTACGGATTCAAGCCAAAATGGAGATTTGATTGTGTCATGTATCCTTATATGTGGGCTATTCGGGCCAAGTTATCTATTGGTGTGGGCTACCAATAGAAGTTACGATTTTATTGCATATTTATCTCATTTTGGGGTTGAGAGAGGTTGGCTTGAAAAATGTAATCGTTGTGAGGACGAGTGTTTGTGCCCCCTGAGGATGAGTGTTTGTGCCCCCTCTCTTGTGGTGTGAGTGCAAGAAAGGGGATGAGAGGGAGATTATTGAGTGGTGTGAGTACTTTATAATATCTTTCGTGTGCTTAATGAAATCCTTTTATTTAACCCTGTGGATGTAGGCCAAGACGGTCGAACCACGTTATATCGGTGTGTTGATCTTTCTCATGGTATGATTGTGTTATCTATCTTGTGTTCTCAAAGTGGTGAGGGATCAGAATCCCTAACAACCAGCCGCCCGCCCGCCATCACCAGTCATCGTCGCAGGACGGCGTCCACCGAAGCCCAATGAGAACAAGAGAGACTATGAGAGATTTGGAAGATTGACTGATGTAACATTTTTCTTCATGATAACATAATACCCATGTTTATCCTGTGAATTAGGTCAAGTATGATCGAATCCTAATATATATCATCTTCTTCTTAAGGATCATTTTATCTAATATGCTTGAAAGTTTTAAAAATGAGATTTTTCCTAACAAGCCGTATCAGAGTTTGAAGGAGAAAATTCTAAAAGTGATATCGGAACCAATGAAGTTTGATCGAGTTTCGAGTTTGCAAGATGGTGATAAATGCGGTGTCAATTTGAAGCAATGGAAGCATCATAAAGAAGGAGAATTGATCCAACAGTAGATTCAAGTAATCGGTTGTCATAAGAAGATCGGTTAAGGGGGAGCCAGCAGAGTCGTCTAAAGACCAAATCCTATGGTAGACAACCAAAGGTGCTCGAATCAAGTTAGATTTGTCCATGAAAGCTTGCGGGCGATGGCGTTGAGGATGAACATGTAGCGTGCATATATAGGTGCTCATAGGCAGCGCCAGGGGAGACGCATTGATGGAGCTCCTTTTCGGGCCTCCGTCAGATGTTGTCTTCCATTGATCTCACGGTGAACTTAGCTGATTATCCTTCATTGCGTATGGGTCTCAATGGGTTTTTGGAAGAAGAGGTGAGGTGAGAGAGTTGTCGCCGAGTACCTGCAAAAAAGTCCCGGGGTGGTTTGGTACCACCAACGACCTTCCGACGCTCAAGTTAGTGATGAGATCCGAGCAGAGTAACGGCGTAAAAATGTCAAGAATTGCTTCCCTGACCCTTCTATGATGGGGGTTTATATAGAGGTGGAGCACGCAGCAGCGGGCGCGAGAATCTCGCTGGCAGTTACGCTCCCGACGTCACGCCCGCGTAGAGAGCGGATCGCCCATCAATGGAGATCGTGATGGCGTGGAACGTGGGATGTTGCTGGCGTAAAATCCATGCATGGCGAGATTCGCGGAGCGGTGGTTACACCTGGGGGTAGGTCGGAGGGCCAAGGAAGACGTCCTCGGCGGAGGCTCGGGGACGAGCAAGGAAGCCGAGGAGTCTTGGCCCTGTGGTAGCTCGGGGGCGAGCTGAGGGGCCGAGGAGGCCGATTTACAGGGGCCCCCAGGGAGGCCAGTTTGTGCTTGCTGGTCGGGCACGGGGTGGCCTGATCGGCCCTTGCGGGCCCTTTCTTCTGAGTTTTGGGGCACGTCACTTGCCACATGTCATGATCTTAGGGATCGCTAATATTGAGCGCTATCATTAGCCCCCCCCCCCACTCTTGTCCCGACCAGCTAGTGGTCGGGTCAGGAATGGACTGTCGGGCCTCCTGAGATGAGATCCCTTCTATGGTTTCATCGGGGCGAGCCCTCGGTCCGACAGTCGTCTTTTCCGCTAGAGAACTGATTGATGTGATTTAGCGTGCTTGCGCTTTCTAAAAGATAGATCAAAAATATTTGTAACCGCAATCAAGAACGGCGTCGCTTTGCAGCTAGCCGGTGAGTACGGGTCGGTCCACAGGGATGTTGTGAATTTCCTAATCGCGCTAACGAGTTAATTCCGAAGGGTGTTCGGATTGATTATTAAATCTAAAAATTGAAGTTGTATGATACTAGGATTAGAAACTTGCTAGGATTAGGTTTAGGGAGAATTTAGTAAACAAAGATCTACATCTCTTTCCATTGCCTTTAATTAAATATATCATATTAGTGTTATGGTAAATCTTAACAAAAGGGATTAGGATGATTGGGAAGATTGATTCTTCCTCTAGATCCTTGTCCTTCCTTTCTTAATCTTTACCCTAACCTCCATGGAAAACCTTAAAATCCGGGCCTTTAGACTACGGAATCACCGTTACCTCGAGGGTAGAGTGCCGTAGGGAGCGGAATAAGAAGGTATGCATGGAGTTCTAATTTTCATAAAAGATTGGCAAAGAAAAGAGATGAGAGATTTTCATCTCTCAAATCCTTCCCTATTCCTAACCCTAACAAGCGAGGAAACTACTCGCTCATTGAAGGGATGAAGAAAGACATGATTTTATTAAAGAGAAGAAACATCTATTGCAAGTTAATAAAATTCTTAAACTAAATTAAACTAAGGCAAGAAAATAATTTACCTACAAAAAATGATGCTCTCCAAAAGAATGGTGAAATTTATTGATGAAGGGAGGCATAAGAAATTACAATGAGTAGAGTTCCTATTTATAGAGAATAGGAAACCCTAGGTTACAATTGATTTGCATGTCTACATTTACCAAAATATCCTTAGGAAGACCTAGTCAAAGTAGACTTCAAGCTTTGGTAAAATTTTATGTCTCTTTAAAAGAAAGTATTGGGCCTTGGATCTTTGGGCTTCCTTATTATTTGGTTCTTTGTTAAAATAGCTTCTATGTTTCTTCCAGATCTCCAGTGAATAATTGCGGTGGACTTTTAACCGTTCGCTTTATAATCTTGGACCTTGCATTGCCTTGTACTTTGTGAATTTTATCTTTGATGTAGGCTTGATCAAGAGTCTTCTGTTTGTCGGTCAAAGTCCACTTTTTGTATCATCTTTTGTCTTTTTCACTGTTTTCGCTCCAAGAACCTGTAACCTGTAATATGTAGCAGACATGCATCAAAAGCACCTGTTTATTTATAAAAAGAATAAGAATAGGGAATATAATAATGCAATATTATGATATGAACAAATACCCCCAAACTTATCTTTTGCTCGTCCTCGAGCAAACTTATTTTTATTCACTAATATCCTAACCGCACTTTCGCAGGGAAACGCGATTGCACTGAGCACGTGCAACAAGCCGTTAAACCTCTAGGTGTCCCTAGTAGGAGGAGTGTTGTCTCCTGAGGGTTTTCAGCGGATTACACCCACAAAATCCTATCAATTTGGCTTTTCGACTTTTGTTCTCCAATTAGGTTTTCTAACTAAGAATTCTATTATCGTCGACCCGCAAATTATCCACCCATATTTTTCACACTTCCTCATTATTTAACTTAAGATTATATATATCCTATAGACTTACTTAGCTTTCGGCATTTCCTAAGTTTTCCTTCTAGGGTTACATCTCCACTTAGGAATTTCTATCAACTCTACTAAAGATACAAGTTCTATTCTTCATTCCTTTCTCTTATCTAAACTCTAATCACATATCCCCACGTGTGTGTAAATATCACCCCTACACTTGGAAATTCAAATCAAGCAATCGTACTCCCGTCCATTGTCCAAAGCACTTGTGAATTTTCACTTTCGCATCCTTCATGCGACTGTTAATACTTCTTGAGGTACCAACAACCGATTACAAGATGCGTTAGCGTTTTAAAGCGTACTTCCTAGTTTTGCAACACCCAAGGCTTTTAGCAGTGGCTCCCAAACCAGTTGGTCTAAGGCACTAGGTGATGAAGCACCCTCGCTAAATATTTTTCTATTTTTACAGCCTTAAGTAATCACAAAAACCAGTGTCCATTTTTTTCTTTATCCATTTTTTTCTTTTTCATTGTGCTAAGGACTTTAGACAAGAGTATTTCAAGGTCTCTTCTACTAATCCAAGTTTCAAGGTGCGTGTTTGTGCAATTTTGTAGGGTATACATTTTCAGAATCTAGATTTAAGCTAGGAACTATTTTTCAAACTTATACTCTAATAAGAACATCAATACTCTTCCCTCATTTTGACTTAGCCCAAGAAGTCAACCCAAAATTTGCCTATTTCTAAATAAACTACAAGGCATATACTTTCTACCGTTAAACTTTAAGGAAGGTTATTTTTAGGGTTTTTAATTCACTAAGTCTAAGATCTAGTTGTTCCTAGCCAGTTAACCTATCTGTCAAATTCAAGTCAATTAGCCAAAATTGAATACAGTAATTTATATAATTTTTGAAATTTTTCAAATTTTTATGGTTTTTCAAATAAGCATGCAAATGCAAAAATATGTACAAATGAATGCGAAGGAAGAAGACGTACCGAGCATACCCCCAAACTTGAACTTGACAGTGTCCTCACTGTCATGCTAAACCAAGAGGGTCAAAATACCGGCACTTCCCTGTTTATTTATTTACAATTTTTTTTTATATTTTTAATGTTTTGAAATTTTTTTTTTTTTTAGAAAAAGAAAACGAAAATATATATACATATATACAAAGGTTCCCCCCAAACTTAAGCTTGGCCTTACACAAGCCAAAGGTTAGCACCAACCATTCAAAAATTCTATCGTGGTAATGGTAGAGTTGGTGAAAGAATGGAGTGGAAAGAAAAGAAATGAGAAGCACACGAGACCGTGTGGAGAGAAAGGGATAATATGGTCTCGGTGGAGGAGAATGGCGGAGGGGAAGAAGAAATGGTAGGGGTTCTACTTCTTCGAGTGGAGGTTGATTACTCACAAAATCCATATCATTTAAGAATGCGAGTTCGTCGGCGAAAATATCATCGAAACTTTCCTCGAAGGTCCAATTGAAAATTATCGAACTCAAAATGTCGGATTGTGATTCATCAACACTCGATATCATTAAAGGAAGATTAGAAGAACCAAAGAAAGTGGGAATACGAATTTGAGGATGTGGATGGAGTGTATAGATTAGCACAATTTGTAATGACCGATGTGTAAAAAGCGATTGTGCTAATCTATCAACCCGCGAAAAAATGAGATTAAATCCCTCAAGAGTCGTGAGCAAACATGGGTACGTCGAACTAGGTATTGGAGATGAAAGCGTAACGGTCTCTTGCACAGTCGAAACGATAGGAAGGACGGAAGGAAGTGAGTGAGGAAGGGTATCAGTTAAGGATTTAGGAGGGTGTATTGGAAAATTCGACCCATCAAACGAAAATGGTTCAACCTCAATATTATCCTCAGTACTATCCTCATAATTCTCCTCAATATTTTCCTTAAAAATTTGCTTATCCATGCCAATATCATCAAAATCAAGACGCATATGAGATTCGGGAGAAACATTTAATAACTCGGGATGATGATTTGAACATAAAATTTCAATTAAATCGACAGGTTCATCATCCGAAATATTCCCGGCGTCTATATCCTCAATCAAGTGAAAGTCAATTTCTTTAGACACTTCCTCAAAAGCATGGATGTGTATCAATTTAGGTTCTAGAGTGGAGGTGTAAAGATCGAAAGGATTAAGTATGGTTTCACTCGAAAGGGGTTCTTCACAATCTGGCAAATCAAACACTACAAAATCACACAACTCGCTTTTATTTTGAACTTGTGAATCATTTAGGACATTCGATGGAAAACTGGAGTTGTGGGCTTCAATTGGGTAAGGATAGGTTTGATTTGGAAATCCTTTCTCATTCTCACTCAGTCCAACTGCCGCCTCATACATTGAAAAATTTGGAGCTAGTTGGAAACTAGCTACCGGTTCAGCAGGTTGCATAAGGGTGGCCACGGACGCTTCCGCATTCCTAACCATTTTGTTTGTTGCTGCGATATACGCCTCCAACGCCTCTTCCAAACTAGACTTGGGTGGTAAGGGGGTTTCGGTAAAAGATTCGAAATTGTTTGGATATGTGAAACTCCCTAATGGCTGTGTAGAAGCAGTGTCTAGTGAAGGGGGAAAGGTCGGGTAGGACTGGTAGGAAGTCGGTGATTGGACTGGGGTAGGGTCAACATGTGGATTAAAAGGTGAATAGTCTTGTTGATCCCTAGAACTAGATGTGTGGAGAGGGGTGAAAGATCGACGGCGAGATTGAGCAATATGCTCAGCAATGGACATCGGCCTAGGAGTGACAGAAGGACTTAAAGAAGTGGTGTCAACATATGTAGGTGGTGAAGGTTGACTTGGTTGACACAAAGTGGGTTGAAAAGTCAAACTATTTCTCCTAGACTCCTCTATGTGATCTTTCAAAGATTTTTTAGGCATGGAAGGATCGTCTTTAAATTGACCGAACACATTGACATATGACGCAAAATTAGGTTCGGGATACCAAGGTTCTTGGACTGGGGTAGGGTCAACATGTGGATAAAAAGGTGAATAGTCTTGTTGATCCCTAGAACTAGATGTGTGGAGAGGGGTGAAAGATCGGCTACGAGATTGAGCAATATGCTCAGCAATGGACATCGGCCTAGGAGTGGCAGAAGGACTTAAAGAAGTGGTGTCTTTGTTAGGTGGCCGGTACGACGCATGCGGGCCTACAGCGCCCGATTGGATGCAGTCCAGTGCAGGATCGACACGTGGGGCGATCGGAGCCGCTGGGCGTGAGGAGCCGTTTCGGCGGGAGGTGACGGGCGCCGTTGGATGCGGCCACACGTGGTGATAAAACGGGGGCGGGACCCGCCTCAGGGCCCCCAACCTTTCATTTCCCTTCTTCCTTGAGTCGCTGCCGCTCGGCGTTCTTCTTCCCTCGGGATACATGGTTCGCTCCCACTCATCGGGCTGTTCGTTCCAGGAGGAAGCTAGTGGCGTAGCCGAGCCCCCGGCCAGCTCGCGCCCTCCGCCGGATTCTCTGCCGACGGCAGGGCCGTCCATTTTGTCGACGGCATCTAGGAGTTTCTCTGGCGACGGCTAGAGTCGCCAGCAGTTACCCGAGTCCCAGACTGGTGACAGGAGGAAGGGCAAGGGCAGGCCCCTTCTCAAGAGGAAGATGATGGTTTCTCGCGCGCCGTCGTCGAAGGCCCCTGAAGGGATTCCCGTACGGGAAGGGGGCTCCGTTTTCACGGTTCCGTCTGGGCTTTCTGTCGCCACTGGACTGCTCGCCGGGATGGAGGAGTCGGCTGGGGGAAGCTTCTGTGTGGCTCCTTAAGGGATCAATTGTAGGTCGTGGCCCAAGGGGCGGTCCAGGTACGAATCCCTCCACGCGCATTTGCCTTGGTATGCCTTTCCTTGGTCCGGGTGCTTCCTGGTTTCTCATCGGCTTTCTGTCAGGTTCTTCAACACTGCGCCCTTACCATTCGCATGGAGGCCGAGGGGGCGTTCCACGCCCTGAGGCCAGTGGAGGCGTTCCCCTCGGAGGTCGAGATTTTGCAACGTGACCTGCGCCGGGAGAGGGATAAAGCTGACGTTGTGGCGGGCCGGGCGGAGGCTGCAGAGCTTGCCAACTCGGCGACTCGGGGTGCCCTTCACCATCTGAACGCGTCTCTCCGGGTTGCCGATAGGAAGCTAACGGACATGGACGAACGCTTTGCGGCACTGGAAAAGGATAGGGACGCAAGCAGGGGAGATGCCGAGACGGCACTGCTGAAGGCCCAAGTTACTGAGGCTCGGGCTAAGAAAGCTGTGGCCGAGTATAAGGCATCGGAGCAGTTTTACACCGAGCTCGGGGAGTATTCTGTCGTCGCGTGGAACAAGACTTTGGACGCCGTGAAGGAACAGCTTCCCTAGTTCGACGATGGTGAACTCCGTGCTCGGGTTCCGCTCCCGACGACGAGGCCTCCGGTGAGAGATGACGAGGGGAGCGGGGCGGGCCCCTGGTGGCAAAGTCTCTGGTGGTAAGGCCTTGGGCCGGGACGTCGACGATGAAGTGTCCGAAGTAAGCCTCCGGGCAGTTTGTAGGGCTGGGGGGCCCCCAGAGTAACCCTTTGTAAAGACCTTGATTTTGGCAATAAAAGAAAAACCCTTGATTCGTCGGTTTGTATTTTGTCTTTTGTGTGTGAAGGATGTTCGTAGGATATCCTTGCTTGTATCGTCATGTTTCCGTGTCAGGTTGGCCATATGTCCGGCGATCTCCTGTCGAGTTGACTCCAATCACCAGCCGGCGAGCGTGTCAAGCGCTGCCGCGGAGGTATCCTCATGTACGGCCCCCTAGGTCAATGGGAGATCGTTCAGACTTGGATGAACCCGTCGTCCTTCCGGGTGTCTCGGATCCTCATGTATGGCCACAAGGCTACCGGCCGGGCTTGACCGAGCAGGGTAGCTGTTTGGTTGCCGCTGCAAAGGCTTCGATCCTTGTCGGTTGTGGTAGGAAGCTACCAGCCGGGGGTAGCCGAGCAAGGGCTCGACCGTCTTTGGGAGGACTTTGGGCCTTAGCGGGGGAAGGGCTGCGGAAGGTCCCTAAGGATGACCGGGCAGTGAAGATGCGCGGTTGCCTCTTGTTAAGGGATTTGATCTCTGGCGTCATGGGTAGGCAACTACCAGCCGGATTTTTTATCGAGCAGGGTAGCTGCTCGGTTGCCTCTTGCGAGGGCTTTGATCCTTCAGGATGGGGACCGAGCAGGGACACTGCCCAGTGCCTCTTGGCGAGGACTTTGATCCCTGTCGGTTGTGGTAGGAAGCTACCAGCCGGGGATAGCCGAGCGAGGACCCAACTGCCTCTGGGAGGACTTTGGTCCTTGGCGCGGGAAGAGCTATAAGGCTGTAAGAAGCCCACCAAAGACCTTTGGCTGGGCAGGGTCACTGCTCGGTGCCTCTTGGCGAGGGCTTTTGTCTTGAAAGATAGCCGAGCGAGGGAACCTCGGGCTCGACTGCCTCTGAGAGGGCTTTCGATCCCCGGCGTTGTGGCAGGGAAGCTTCCCGCTGGGGATAGCCGAGCGAGAGAGCCTTGGGCTCGACTGCCTCTGGGAGGAATTTTTTATCCCCGGCGTTGTGGCAGGGAAGCTACCCGCTGGGGATAGCCGAGCGAGGGAAACTCGGGCTCGACTGCCTCTGGAATGACTTTTTGATCCCCGGCGTTGTGGCAGGGAAGCTGCCCGCTGGGGATAGCCAAGCGAGGGAACCTCGGACCCGACTGCCTCTGGGAGGGCTTTTTGATCCCCGGCGTTGTGGCAGGAAAGCTGCCCGCTGGGGATAGTCGAGCAAGGGAACCTCGGGCCCGACCGTTTCTGGGAGGGCTTTTTCGTTGTACAGGGGGAACTCTACCGGGAAAAAAAAGGGTTCGAAAGTTTCTTTATTCGTATGGGTAGGAATCCTAGACAACGCTTTACACCATCTTTTTAAAGGGAAATCTCGAGCGGTAGCTGGGGTGCGACGCTTCGCTAGCTTTGACTTCATTGGTATAGCTTGAGCTTCTCGGCGTTGTAAGGCCGAGGGAGCTTCCGTCCGTCTACGTCCTGCAGGCGGTAGGCTCTGCCGGGGAGCGTTTCGAAGACGAGGAAAGGACCTTCCCACTTTGGGGAGAACTTGTGAAGTCTGCCTTGGTCGATGAATTCGTTCCGCCGCAGGACTAGGCCCCCGGTCTTGAAGGAGCGGTGTTTTACCCGAGCGTTGTAGTATCGGGCCGTCTGCTGTTGATAGGCGGCGGCTCTGATCTGGGCCCGATCCCTTTTCTACAACAGTATGTCGAGGTTGGTTCGTAGTGCCATGGTGTTTGCTTCATCATGGAAGTGCTCGACTCGGTGACTGGGTAGCCCGATCTCCGTTGGGACCATCGCTTCGGTCCCGTAGCAGAAGCTGAAAAGGGTCTCCCCGGTGGGAGTCTTTTTTAACGTGCGCAGGGCCCATAAGACCCGGGGTAGCTCCTCGATCCAACTGCCTTGTCTCCCTTCCAAGCGGGTTCGGAGACCCCGGAAGACGTCCCGGTTAGCGACCTCGGCCTGCCCGTTACATTGGGGATGCACGACCGCAGCGAACTTCATGAAGATATGGTATTCTTTGCGGAAGTCCCTTACTTTCTCATTCTCAAAGTTCGTCCCGTGGTCGGTGATGATGCACCTTGGGATCCCGAACCGGTGTATCAGGTTGTTTTGGAGGAACTTGATGGTTGTGGCGGCGTCCGGTTTCCTGATGGGAACGGCCTCGATCCACTTGGTGAAGTAGTCCACTGCGACTAGGACGTATTTATGTCCGCCAGTTCCGGTGGGGAACTGGCCGATCATATCCAATCCCCACTGGGCGAATGGCCACGGGGACGTCAGGGCAGTTAGCTCGGTAGCCGGGAGGCGGGGGATACTGCCGTGGAGTTGGCAGCTCTTGCACCTCCTGACCCGCTTCAGGGCATCCTCGTGCATGGTGGGCCGATAGTACCCCTGGAGTAGTGCCTTTTGGGTCAAGATTCGAGCCCCCTGGTGTGCGCCGCCCACCCCTTCATGGATTTCCCGCAGGATGTAGTCGGCCTCGTGAGGATCAACGCACCGGAGCAGGGGCTGGGTGAAGGTCTTCTTGTAGAGGTTCCCTTTGTTCCAGATGAAGTGGGTGGCTCTGGCCCGGAGGCGACGGGCGGCTGCTCTGTCTTCAGGGAGCGTGCTGTCCTTCAGGAATTCTACAAGGGGCTTCCTCCAATCCCGGTCGTTCTCCTGCACCGTGTACACTTGAAGTGTCGCCGCCTCATGTCCGACGCTGGGTCGGGTTAATGTTTCGAAAAGTATCGACCGCCTGTTGTTGACCGAGTACGATGAAGCCAGCTTGCTCAGGGCGTCTGCTTGAGCGTTCATCTGCCTGGGTATTTGTTCCACCTGGACTTCGTCGAAGTTTTTTCGGAGCCTCCTCACCTCGTCTAGGTATTTCATCATTAGGGGATCTCGAGCCTCGAAGCGGCCGGTCACTTGGCCTACAACTAGGGCCGAGTCACTGCGGACCCGGATGATCTTCAGTCCCAGCCCGACGGCCATGCGCAGTCCGGCTAGGAGGGCTTCGTACTCCGCCGCGTTGTTCAATGCTTTGTGTCGGGACCCGGTTCTTGCTCACGGAGCAAAGTGCCACACGGAACAAAGTGCCACGTCAAGTGTCGTGTTAAGTGGGCGGGGGCCACCTCTTGAATCCGTGGGGGCCACCTCTTGAGTCCGTGGGACCCACTGTAGAACAATGTGGAATCTTCGGAATGCATTCCGAAAGAGGGGACAGATCTGTACTATAAATGGAATGATACCACTCTTCAATACAGAGGCGCCTTTTAAGTGAATCGGAACTACAGAAGCTTAAGAACTCCGTAATTAAGCGTGCTCGGGCCAGGGAAGTCTTGGGATGGGTGACCTCCTGGGAAGTGGCCCCTGGTCGGGTCTGGTTCGCTCTAAAGGGAAAAACCGTGCGGTTTCGGCCAGAGCGGACAATACTCTCTGTATTGGGGGTGGGGCGTGACAAAATGGTATCAGAGCCGGTTCCTCAATAGTAGGTCTGTGGTTCGAGGACGAACCATTGTTCAAAGGTGGGGAGAATGTCGGGACCCGGTTCTTGCTCACGGAGCAAAGTGTCACACGGAACAAAGTGCCACGTCAAGTGTCGTGTTAAGTGGGCGGGGGCCACCTCTTGAATCCGTGGGGGCCACCTCTTGAGTCCGTGGGACCCACTGTAGAACAATGTGGAATCTTCGGAATGCATTCCGAAAGAGGAGACAGATCTGTACTATAAATGGAATGATACCACTCTTCAATACAGAGGCGCCTTTTAAGTGAACCGGAACTACAGGAGCTTAAGAACTCCATAGTTAAGCGTGCTCGGGCCAGGGAAGTCTTGGGATGGGTGACCTCCTGGGAAGTGGCCCCTGGTCGGGTCCGGTTCGCTCTAAAGGGAAAAACCGTGCGGTTTCGGCCAAAGCGGACAATACTCTCTGTATTGGGGGTGGAGCGTGACACTTTGAAACTGAGCCTCAAGGAATACTCCATCTCGGCTTCGTTTGGGACCCGGATAATGAGGCCGGCACCGCAGCCTTCCTCTGTAGAAGACCCGTCAACGTAGATGACCCATTCCGGAGCTGAGCTAGGGCCTTCCTGGATGGGATGCCGGGCTGCGAGAGGCGGCGCGGAATCCTGCTTCCTGCTAGGGATGGTGCATTCAACGATGAAATCGGCCAGGGCCTGCGCCTTGATGGCTTGCCTCGGGCGATACCTTATGTCGAATTGAGATAGCTCCCATCTCCATTTCTCTAGATGGCCAGAGGATTCCGACGATGCCAGGATAGCCCCCAATGGGTGCTCAGTGAGGACGATGATTGTGTGTGCCTGGAAGTAGTGCCGCAGTTTCCGCGAGGTTACTATGAGGGCCAGGACAATCTTCTTTATGGAGGGGTATCTCGTCTCCGCGTACTTGAATACATGGCTCACATAGTACACTGGCTTCTGTGCCCCCTCGGCCTCTCGAACGAGCACCGAGCCTGCTGCTTGGTCGAATACTGCCATGTACAGTGACAGCTCGTCCCCTTCCACGGGCCGGGTGAGCAGGAGCGGTGTTGCGAGGTGCCTTTTCAGTTGGTCAAAGGCGGCTTGGCAATCTTCCGACCACTCAAACCTCGGAATCTTCCTCAGCGCCTTGAAGAACGGGAGGCACTTCTCCCCCGACCTGGACATGAAACGGCTCAGGACGGCGACCCGCCCTGTGAGCCGCATGATCTCGACGTTAGTCTTGGGTGCGGCCATGCTCAGGATGGCATCGATCTTCTCTGGGTTAGCTTCAATTCTACGGTGAGTGACCATGAACCCGAGGAATTTCCCTCCGGTGACTCCGAACGCACACTTGGCGGGGTTCAGCTTCATGTTGAATTTGCGGAGCACCCTAAACGCCTCGTCCAGGTCTTTGACGTGGTCGTCCGACGAGACGGACTTGACGAGCATGTTGTCAACGTAGACTTCCATGTTCCTGCCGATCTGTGGCTTGAACATGTAGTTGACCAGCCTCTGGTATGTAGCCCCGGCATTCTTGAGGCCGAAGGGCATCACTCTGTAGCAGTACACCCCCCCTCCGGTCCGTTGTGAATGCGGTCATATCTTCGTCGTCAGGATTCATGCAGATTTGGTTGTAGCCGGAGAAAGCATCCATGAAGCTCAGAAGCGCGTGCCCGGCTGAGCTGTCTACGAGCTGGTCTATGCGGGGGAGCGGGAAGTTGTCTTTGGGGCAAGTCTTGTTGAGGTCGGTGAAGTCGACGTACATACGCCACTTCCCACCACGTTTGCCAGCCACTCCGAGTAGGGCACATTCCTGATGAAGTTGGCGGCGAGGAATCGGTCAACTTCCTCTTCGATGGCCTTTTGTTTGACCGAGGCGAAGCTTCTTTTCTTCTGCCTGACGGGTCGGGCCGTAGGATGAACCCCAAGCTTGTGGGAGATGATTTTGGGGTCGATCCCAGGCATGTCTACCGGTGCCCAGACGAAGATGTCGGAATTGCTTCGGAGGAACTCGGTCAGTTCATCCTGCTGGACTCCCGTTAGGAGTGACCCGATCTGGACGGTCTTACCTGGGTCTCCTTCCGCTAAGGGCACCTCGGTCAGAGGCTCAACCGGTGCTCCACGGACCTCCTTCCTCTCGTCCCGGGTGTCCAGGGACCCCTAAATGTCGCCGCATGCGTCGGCGCTATCAGCGTGCTGCTCGGGGGAAGATGCCTCTGTCAGGCCTACCTCCGCGACCCGCTGGCTCCCGTATGCCCGGCCTACCCTACCCTGATCGAGGGGGAATTTTATCGCCAGGTGGTATGTTGAGATCTGGGCCTGGAGGGAGTTCAGCGTCAGCCGACCGAGGAGGACGTTGTAGGCCGATGGGACCCTAGCCACAATGAAGTCCACAGGCAGTGTGCGCGTACGGCCGGGCTCCCCGATCGTGAACTGCAGGGTGACCACCCCTTGCGCCGGGACGGAGTGGTTGGTGAATCCCGAGAGGACGTGGGAGGTCGGTCTCAAATCCGCTGGGGCCAGCCCCATTCGCAAAAAGCAGTCGTGGAAGAGGATGTCCGCCGAGCTGCCCGAATCGATGAGTATTCGATGGACCTCGTATCGGTGAATTTGTGCTACGATCACCAGCGAGTCGCTATGAGGCACAGATATGCCGTGGAGATCCTCGTCACCAAAGGTGATGGGCTCCCGGCCCCTAGCCCTTTTGCCTGGGCGGCCGCCAGAGCCTGTGAGGCGGCAACCAGCGGGGAGACCGGCGGCCTTGGGCGAGGGTTCTCCCACGTCTCCGTTGCGAGGGAGGCGACAGCGGGCGTTTGGATCTTTAGAGAAATCGGTTGTCATGCGGGCGGAGATCGGAAGGCCAACTTTGCATTTTGTGGAGTTATTGTTTCCCACAGACGGCGCCAACTGATGGAGCTCCTTTTCGGGCCTCCGTCAAATGTTGTCTTCCATTGATCTCGCGGTGAACTTAGCTGATTATCCTTCGTTGCGTGTGGGTCTCAATGCGTTTTTGGAGGAAGAGGTGAGGTGGGGGAGTTGTCACCGAATACCTGCAAAGAAGTCCCGGGGTGGTTTGGTACCACTAAGGACCCTCCGACGCTCAAGTTAGTGATGAGATCCGAGCAGAGTAACAGCGTAAAAATGTCAAGAATTGCTTCCCTGACCCTTCTGTGATGGGGGTTTATATAGCAGTGAAGCACGCAGCAGCGGGCGCGAGAATCTCGCCGGCAGTTACGCTCCCGACGTCACGTCCGTGTAGAGAGCGGATGGCCCATCAATGGGGATCGTGCTGGCGTGGAACGTTGCTGGTGTAAAATCCGCGTATAGCGAGATTCGCGGAGCGGTGGTTACGCCTGGGGGTAGGTCGGAGGGCCGAAGAAGACGTCCTCGGTGGAGGCTCGGAGACGAGCAAGGAGGCCGAGGAGTCTTGGCCCTGTGGTAGCTCGGGGGTGAGCTGAGGGGCTGAGGAGGCCGATTTACAGGGGCCCCGAGGGGGGCCAGCTTGTGCTTGCTGATCGGGCACGGGGTGGCCTGATCGGCCCTTGCGGGCCCTTTCTTCTGAGTTTTGGGACACGTCACTTGCCACGTGTCATGATCTTGGGGATCGCCAATATTAAGCACTATCACGCATAGAGATGGCGTCAAAGGAAGCATGCACAAACATCGTCAAAAGAAAGTATGCTAAGCTTAAAGTACGCATGCAAGGAGCATGATAGACAACATCTAAGGTGGCATTCATGGAAGCACGCATTGATAGCCACCAAGAAGCACACAAGCATCGCCAAGGTAAGCGCACACAGAAGCGATCACAGACGGCTACGAATTGGTGCATGGTCTTCCCAGACATAGCATAGCACATGAGCACACATTCGAGTTCGTCTCCAGATAACTAGGAGGTCCCATGATGAGTAGAGTGGATATGAAAGATTAGAGAACATTAGTGTAACCTTTATCATGTTTTGTGGAAAAGGTCAAAGTTTGGCCGAACCATGTTAAACCTGTCTTCCTCTTAAGTATCGTTCTATCTTTGCTTGCTTGAATGTTTTTAAGATATATAGGTCTTTTTCCAAACAAGTTGCATCTAGAGTTTGATGCTTGAAGGGGCCGGAGATTCCTCAACAAATTGGACCTTTTATTTAACCAGACTAGATTATTCATATACACACAGAATCCACAAGGGTGTGTATGTGTGTGTGTGTATTATATCATTCTATATCAAACGCAATTATCCAAGTGACAATATCTCTCACTCTGCCACTATTTATTCATTCACACACTAACTGACTAACACCACCACTCGACCTTCAATTCCTGCCTTCTTCCGTTTTCCCATCCTCCCCTGAGATCTCCTCCAGCGACCTCCCCTTCGTCTCCGTCACCAGAAACGTGCAAAAGAACCCCACCATGTTCGTAAACGCGAGCACCATCAACGCCTTTTTGATCTGTGTCGATTTCCCGTCCAACGTATAGGTTTGCACCACAAACGCCCCGATGATCGCCCCAGCTTTACCCGCCGCTGCACTCAATGCATGGCACGTAGACCTCACCCTCGTCGGGAAAAGCTCCGCGGGCAGAACAAACGTGGTGCTGTTCGGCCCGAAGTTTGCAAAGAAAAACGTGAGGCCGTAGAGGATCAGGAACGCGGGGTGGTTTTTCTGTTTGAGGTAGTCGTAGTTGAGGGCGAGGATGAGCATGAAAAGAGACATCATGAAGAAACCGATGAGTTGGATTAAGTATCGGCCCATTCTTTCGATGAGAAGGACGGTGAACCAGTAGCCGGGGAAGGTGCCGCACAGGGCGACGATGAACATGGCTCTTGATGTTTGGAATACTTCTTTTAATGCGTTTATCTGGTCAATTGAAAATTGAAAAGGTTGGGTAAGAACAACATCTAGATCGTGTTTGGTTTGAAAGAAAGTAATCGGGATTCAGAAGTAACCCTATCTATGAAATACGGTATCATTTTAACTAATCCGTCTTTAAATACATATATGAATCAGAGTGGATCTAATGCCGTCTTAAATTCTCTATCGGTATATCGAAACTCCGAAGTCATGATGATGAGGATCAAAAGATATAACATCACCTCTTCTGGTGCAGTTGTAAGCTTAATAGCAGGAAAAATGTCCTTCTGAGTGAGGTTCTGGCTATAGAAAGCAACATCCAACAAAAACCAAGTGCTCATGGTCCCAATCAGATGCAACCCATGCCAGCGAAAAAACTCATTAGAGAACAAGGAATAGTTATTAGCTGCTTTAAAACTCTCAAGCTTATCATGCTCGTCTTGTATCTCGATCTCCAACACTTTTCCCATGTCTGCTGCGGCTTGCTTAGCGTTGCCCGCGATGAGAGCGGTGTATCGACCTGTCTCGGGCATCTTCATCCGCCAGTAGTATGTGACGATAGCTGGTAAAGCTCCGAGCATTAGAACGATTCGCCAGAGGTAATCGGCTTCTCTTTGAGTCGATTCGGCTGGGTTCTCGGCGTACGATGGGGCTGGGCAAAAGTGGAGGAACAAAGCGGAGAGGCACATGGAGACTAGGCCGGCAAAAATAATCCCGACACCTGTTTGATTTATTAAAAGAATGTGTCTTCAAATGTTTGTAACGATATTGTTGAGACGAGCGACGGCTCGACTTTTCGTATGGAAAAGCAAAAAAGAAAGTTTAATATTCCGAGCATCACCTTGCATAGCAAAGACAGCAGCAATGAACGCCCCCCTAGTCTTCTTATTGGCATACTCCGACATGATCGTGGCCGACAAAGGATAGTCCCCTCCGATCCCAAACCCAAGCCAAAACCTAAAAAAGCACAAAGTCCCCATCACACCTTTCGTCGAGGTCCCAAACGACAACCCGGAGCCAATCGCGCATATCGCCATGAGCACCAGAGTCATCCTGTCACGGAGATAAATACGACATTTTATGCAATTAATTCGTATATATATATAGACTTCTGTGTAAGGGTGTCGATTTATAAACTTTTACCCGTAAACCTTCTTTCTTCCAAGCTTATCCCCAAGCCACCCAAAAACAAGCTGACCCGTTAAAGTCCCGACGAGAGCAACGCCGGTGACCGCATTGTTGACGGGGTGCGGGAGCGCGCCGGGTTTCGGAGAGCCGTCTATGCGGTAGTAGATACGGCCGAGGAGCTTACTGACGGTCGTGATGCAGAAGAGGTCGTAGGCATCGGTGAAGAAGCCCATTCCTGCGATCAAAATGGTGGTGATGTGGTACCATTGGGTGCGTGCCGTGTCGAGGGCTGTGAGGACCGAGAGACCCGATGTCGAAGAAGAAGCCATTCTTGTGAAGCTATTTGAATGATGATGGGCAATATATGTGAGAGAAGTCGACAGTCTTTATATAGAGGAGTTTGTGAGAGGGAAGGGAAACATACAATGATGAATTAATGGCGTTTAAAACGAAGAGGGGAGATCTTATGAACCGAGGAGGATAATAGAATGTGGAGGGCATATTCTTCAATTGGGATTTGACATGTTTTGTTTGAACAAGAATAGGCGGGGAATGTGCTTTTGGTTCTATGTATCTATGTAAGGACTCAGTTTGAATTATTATTTTTATTTAGTATTTGATCTTCTCATAGATGTTTGTTTCTTTGCTGGCTGTCAACAACAACAAAGCCCAGAATTAAATGTAAGGTAAAAAAAGATTTTAGATTTTTGATATTTAGAATTACAATTCTGAAACAGCATGCCTCATTTCTAACAATTTACATGTCGATGTACCCTCCCTCGTTCCGCCCACCCCACGCCACCCCACACCACCCCACCAAAACAAAACAAAAAATAAATTAATAAATAAATTGGAGAAATTATCCACTATGTCTTGTTTATTATACCCAAAACAGAAGAGGAAAAGATACGTAGAACATATTCATGCAGCTTGGTTGGGTCCATATTCTTATTTCTTTCTTTTTCTTGACCGGATACATATAGCAAGCACATTGAAGATTTTTTCGGGCCTTTGTAGCATAGAAGTATAATGTAACCCCTTTCTCTCCCATAATGTTATTGGAGAAAAATGTGTGCGCTTGTGGTGGTAAAAACCCTAGCCTTGGGATTGGCTTTTTGAGCAAGGAGAAAAATAGATTCCGGCTGGCTTTGGCCATCCTTCCGAGCATAAAAAACATATTCGATGCGGGTCCTTGACTTTGGTCCTTTCGATAGACTTTCTGTAGCCACAGAATCTCTCACCCGTGGAAGGTTTGAAGGAAGAATGAAACCGTACGTGCGGGTCTCCCCGCATGCGGCTCACGCCATTCGAGATGGCCTAGCCCAGTATTCATTCGCAAATCCTTTTTGAAATTGAGCAGTCTCAATTCGACCTCGGAAGGGCTTTGTTACGAGGAAACCATAGCACCAGTAGCAAAATAAAATAATTCAGTTCGTACCCTTGTTGCTTCTCGGAAAAGTTCAAACCCGTTCCGTTTAAAATGGGTCGAGCAGGCTTAGAAGGATCAGGCGGGAAAAACAGGGGTTATGTTTTTCAAACACTCTCTTTGGGTCTTGTGCCAGAATCGGTATACCAATAAGCTCTTTCAATAATAGATTGTTTTCAAAAAGGCAAGTACCAGCTAGCAAGCCCTTTCGGCACAGGATAGATATAGAATCTGAATCAGAGCAAAGAGATGGCGTGCATGGTAAATTTATTTATTTATTTATTTATTTATTTTTTGGGAGGGATGGGGGCATGTTTTGTTTTGTTTTGTTTTGTTTTTTGGGGTGGATGCGTGGGTGGATGGATGGGGGGAGGGGGGTTTGCGCTGCAGCGAGGAGATAAGAGGGGGGGGAGGGAGGGTTTGCGCTGCAGCGAGGAGATAAATAAATGCAATAAATGGTCAACACAGTAGCAGGTTCAACCTATACCGGTGTCACATGAGAACTGTTATCCGACGATAGATATAATACCACATAGGAGTTCTCGGCGAGTCCGTTAAGTGTACCCAGTCTTCACTGAACACTCGTATACAGTCTTTGGTGTCACCACACCAATGGATATGAGATCATCCATCACCCATCATATGGGTCAAGAAACGTATACGCTAATCTACTCTGAAATATTGATGCCCCGTCTCGATACACTCACAACTAGGAACATTTTAAGGATATGCTTATTAACTACACATGCCCCACTAATATGATCTGCATCATAATCCCAGCAATCAAGAAAATATCCTTAGGGCTTTATCAACTTGTACCAAATGAGTAATATGCAGCATAGTCAAAAATTTGTGATTCGGCAATAGTTCGGCGAGTCGGCAATTATTCGGCGAGGTCGAAAATTCAGATTCGAAGAACTATTCGGAAAAAAATGGCAAGTATTCGGGAAAGATTCGGTAAGTGTTCGGGAAGGATTTCGAGCAAAAAAATAATATAAAATTAATATATGAGACGCTAGATTTTGATTTCATGAATTATTTGATGTTTTTTTTAATAATTCACGAATAATTCGGCGCGGTGATGGCGAATAATTCGCAGATTTAATCGGCGATCACATAATTCGCGAATTCGCCGAATAATTCGCGAGTTATATGACTATTCACGAGTTATATGACTATGATTAGCAGTAGTATAGCATGTAAGAAGAGAAAGAAATCAATACAGTAGTCACGCCACGCAAACAATCAAAGCAATAATATGTTCAATTTTTTTTTCCAGAGGAAACTGAGTTTTTCCATCAATGGGTCTTAAGAAACAATAAGCGATAACTTTCATCCTTAGATATAACAAATATAGGATAACAGTCACCAATTTTTTTAACGAACAGGGTGAAGGAATGGAAGTAGCCTGCAAAAGATCTCACCCCAAATAGTGCTAGCGCTAGCCCATTGCATACTTCTGGGTCCAGCTCCTTGCGGTAGTTTCGTACTTGTTTCGGTCTGTCTTGTACATATGAGCGATTTCCGGAACCAATGGGTCGTCTGGGTTTGGATCCGTCAATAAAGAGCATATTGAGAGCAGCACCTGCAAGCGGACACCAAAACACTTGCTGAATGTTTGAATTGAATGCATAGGTTATTGATTAGTATATAATTGTATACTTGTATTTACAGAATACAAATAAAGGATGCATAGCCTACATATTTGGCTGCTGTACGATATAACTTCGTCGTTCCAAGGTAATGCAATCATACGAGCATCAATTTGAACAATGACTAAGAAAGGAATCAGCCAACTTAGTCCCATGAACAAACACCTGAGAACTACATCCCTAACCCGCCACTTCAGGTTTTGGTGCGGTGACGGAGCAACCCAACGCATCAAGTGGACACCAAGATGGCATTGGAGCAACCCAACGCATTTTGCGTCCTGGCTATATTTGTACTTTTGGAGTTGAAAATTATTCTCTTTAGCAAACCCTACATATTTCCTCCTAGACTTCTAACCAACTCTATAGAGAATTTGGACGACATCAAGCCCTTCTCTTATTTGTAGTTCACTTGACCAGATATGTGGCCTAGTTAAGAGAAGGTTCTGATAAACTTTGTAGCTGGTCCAATTTTTGATAAAAATACCAAGATAATAATGAAAATAGAGCTGAGAAATGGACATAAAGGCTATTTTGGGCTTGCCTGCTGCTTACGCCCTTGAACACATAACAAATCAAATATTACTCATAAGATGATTTCTAGTATTCTACCAATCTTGGTTCATTCAATTAATAAAAAATGAAATGAGCGTGGAAGAGTGATAACCTTGGAAATGGTTAACGCCGGGCTCCACTGCTCCTTCAAGATGTCAAGGCAAATGCTCCCATTGCTGTTAATATTGGGATGGAAGACCTTTGTCCTGAATGCAACCTGAAAGAAGCAAAATTACTTGTAAACACCCGATTCATCAGCTAGTTGTATTGTATGCATAGCTGAGTACGCCTGTTAATTAGGTGAAGCAATAGTTTCAACACCTCATATCAAGCCTTTGCTTTTGTAGGAAGGTAATCATTTGCTATTAAAGACATAGAACAATAAAAAGACGTAGAATGAAATTATATATATATATATGAGAGCGCTCTATTGGAAACAGGTCCGCGTTTTTTAAAACGGGAACTCTCGATCCACGATATATTTGAACGATCCGAACCGTTCAAGTTCATCACCCTACCCTTAAATGTATGTGTATGAAAAATCAAAGGATTTAAAGACATCTAACCCATTCATCGAATGAGTGCAAAATGAACATCTTTTAATATAACATAAACTACATCTAATACATTGGTTAGAGGTCTTCAAATCCTTTGATTTTTCTTACAAATAGACTTGAAAGTAGGGTGATCAACTTGAACGGTTCGGATCGGTTAGATGTTTTTAAATCATTTGATTTTTCATACATACATTTGAGGGTAAGGTGATCAAAACTTGAACGGTTCAGATCATTCAAATATGTCGTGGATTGCGAGTTCCCGTTTTTAAAAAACGCGAACTGGTTTGCAATAGAGCGCGTGTGTATATATATATATATATATATATATATATATATATATATATAGATAGAGAGAGAGGGGGGGCGCTTTTTGCGTTAGGCGGCGGCAAAAAGTACGCCCTCCACCAGTTTATTCAACTATTGGCATCTTTCAACTTGATATTCATCCTCTAATTTGTCGATACACCAAATTTCATATGATTACAACACCATTTCACAGTTGATTTAGCAATGTAAAAAGTTCTATTATCGGTAAACCTTTAATTTTTAAATGATGGAGGGTTCATATGATTACAACACCATTTCACCGTTGATTTAGCAATGTAAAAAGTTCAATTGGCGGTAAACCTTTAATTTTTAAATGATGGAGGGTGTATCGACAAATTAAAGGAGGGAAATCAAGTTGGAAGGTGCCGATCATCGAATAAAATGGCGGGCATACTTTTTGCCGCCGCCTAATGCAACAAGTCTCCTAGGGTCTCTTTCCTCTATTATTCTCATATATATATATATATATATATATATATATATATATATATATATATATAAGAAAAAAGATTTACGAGGAACTTGTGCTGGTAATTATCTTGGCAATACCTTGGGTGGTTTAAAGGGATAATCTGGAGGGAAGTGGATGGTAACTAGAAAGACTCCTCCTGCATAAGGACTGTCTGGTGGACCCATAATCGTTGCTTGCCAATGGAACATGTCTTCAGCCACCGGTCCTGAAATAACACGCACTTGCAAATTAGCCACCATTAACATCATTTCATAGTTGCACGCATTCAACCAATTTCAATTTCAATGCATTCCTTCTTTTTCTATATAGGAATATTTTTGGTTATTCTCAGGAATAAAACGGTTTGGCTATACTATGCAACTCCAATGGGAGCTGGCTACAAGGAAAAGACTCACAATGTTTTGGGAACACATCTATTTGCTGGATACCACTGCAAGGGTAACCATGATCAAGAGAGGGAGATACCGACAAACTTAGAAGAGCGTTGGTGGGTAAACGCATGCACCTTATAGCAAAGTCGTTAACCCAACAACACTTGAAATAGAAAAAGATGCAAGATGGTCAGCTAATGCTGAGAATGCACGATAGGATGGCCAGATGATGTAGAATTTTGTACCAGGACAGGTCACTGATGTGATAACAAGAACATGCCATTTGGATTGGATTTGACCAAAAATAATCCAATCCAAACATGCGCTCAGTGTGAAAATCACATCAAGATGGGCCCATAGTGTGTTTGGATCTCTCTTTTACTATTCAACAAGTGGTTATTTTACCATGTGTCCCACCATGGCTAATTTAAAAATAGCATCTTCTCCAACTTAAAAATAAGCTTGGAATTCCAAGTTTATTCCATAAGTGATTATGGAATAGTAGAGTTGACCAAATAATATACCGTAATACCCCTTATCTTTTCATCTAAATTTTAAGATGGCATTAATCATACGTCCTTTTGATCATTTTACACTCAATAATCACTTATCTATCTTTTCATCCAAACACACTAACTACTTATAATCACTTTTCGTACAAAATTATCCAGACATTAAACAACTTATTTGCCATAAGCATTTATAAGTGATTTTTTCGCTTTTTCAGAAATAATCACTTATAAGTGATTATGGCAAATAATCACTTAAAAATAAGCTCATCAAACCGGCCCTGGGTCGAGCAATTTCATAGGCTGATTAGAGGTACCAACCATACCATCAGATTAATTAATGATTATGGAGAATGTACATAGGTAAGAAAGTGTAATTGCATCACCTTGAAAGTTTTATAGCCAAATTCAAATTTCAAACTTGCAGTATTTGTGCCAAAACTATGTTTTGAATTGAATAAAAGAAACCAAAGTAAACTTGAGGATCATAGAGTGCCTCACAAAACCAATGCGCAGAAACTAAATGACCACTGATTTTCCAAGAAATTTTTTCAGCTGCCAAGACAGATTGCAAGAGAGAAAATTTCACAGTAGGAGATTAACTTAATTATTAAGCATGTTTTATTTACTCAAGAGTGTACCGCAATTATCATTTCGAGTATTTAAGTAACAAATTTTGAGATGACTGAAATGAGTTTTTTTCAATAGAAAAGTTGAGTGGGGTACCCTGCTCGATAAATAAATAAATAAGGTGTATTTACAAAATAAGGAAAATTAAGTGTTGGATCACAGGAAAGTGCTTGCAAATTATCATGTTGTGTAATGAGTAATGGGGAGTGGATGCCATCATCAAGGTTGTAAATCACGTAAGGCGGTCCATGGCGGTTGGGGGTTTCATGACGGATATCGAATAGCGGCCTTTATGGCGGCCTTTATATATAAATGGCTTTACAAGTGTTATAGAATGAAGTTCATTATAGAATTAGATTAAATAACATTTCACATAAGTTTCCATACCGATCAATGTTCAAAATAAAAGAAGCAATCATCATTGTCCAAAACCAAAAAGCAAAAGCACTAGCAAACAACCATAAATTTCATGCATCATAATTCAAAAAACCAAAATGAAATAAGTTTTCAACAAACAATCAAGCATCACAAAAGCAAACTCAATTATCTCCATCAACATCGGAGTCGGAGTTAGAATCATCATTTGTGGACGCCATGATGCCCGCTATACTCCTAATATTGCAGGTCGCGGGCGCCATAGCGCCCGCTATATCCTAACCCGCTATAAAACCGTACCGGTACATTCCGTATAGCGCCCGGGGGTCTAAAACACTATTGCAGCCGCTATGCCCGCAATTTAAAACGTTGGTCGTCATCCATTCCAATCACTAGAAACAATGAGAATAAGCCAGCACTAACCAAGATATAAACCAAGCAACTAAACAAACTGAAACAAAAGAAACAGAGGCTATTATAAGTGATGAGCTACTGGCCTGCTGCTTTGTTCAAACAGACTCATCATTCAAGTAACTCCAACTTTTAAGTGTTAGTTTCCCATAGCCTATCAACCCAACTAATACTCACATGATTTTAACTTGCGTTAAAACTGAGGAAATGTATACGCTGCTAGCATATTCATAGTCACAAGAACATGATTCACTAATGCAGCCGCAATACATATGTAAAATTGGTATTTTCCCCCCTACCTCGATAAGTAGGAAAACAGCAAAGAGATCGAACATCGAAGACTTCAACAACTCTTCAAAGCATAACCAGGGTAATATATACAATGGTGTAACGACAAGATACCATTGCACTAAGCTTTTGAGTCTGCTACATGAATCTTTTTCTTCCATTCAACTAAGTGTTACCATCCACATTCGTTTATGTCTACAAGTTTGCCAATTGTAACTTGAGCACTTATTGGCCTTTGTTTGCACTTGCCATCTTCTGTCCTTCATCTTCCCTTAATGTAAGATACCTCCAGCTGCTTCCAAATGCATCCATTTCGTTTTTTAGCTGTCACAAGTATTGCCATTTTCCACTCATCCATCTCAAATACCATTCCAGCACTCATAATTTTCGATGGACAATTCTATGCACAGATCATACTTGTACATAATCTAAACAACTACTCAATTCATATGATAATCACCTAGGACTGCCAAATTAATTCTTCCCAAAAAGCTAAAGATCCAAACTTTTTGCAGAAAACAAACAACAATCGAGCGATTCTGGATCTAATCAAACCTGCGCTGCAGGACGTCGGCGGATCCTTCTGCAGATCCTTGAGTTCCTTCAAGATTCGCTTCGACGCCATCGGCCAACGCCTGATCCCATCTCAAAATCGATCAATTAGATCAAACGAAACCAAATGGTAGAATCGAATCTAAAAAGGAAAAAAGAGAGAATTACCTTTGATTGAGCTTCGATGCGCACCAAATTGTGGAAGAAATAAAGAAGAAGAAGATTGGGCGAAAATGTGAGGGGAAGAATTTTAATACCTTATTTATTTATTTTAAAATGAGAGGAATCGTGTGAGGCGATTGAGTTGACAGAGGCCGGCAGAGATCGGACGGATGAGATCTTAATATTGGGGGAAGAGATTTGGTGAATGGACGGTGGAGATGGAGTTAAGAGCGCTGGAATTTGATTGGAGTTGAAAATATGCAATTTGAACCTACATATTTATTTTGTTTTGCACAGACTTAGAATGAGATGTTGGGTGTGGGCCCACGAGTGGGTGGTGGCAGGAGTGTGTAGCAAAATGACAAGGAAGATAATATGATTATTAAAATAAAATCATTTATTTTTTATTTATCAAAATATGACGGTTTCACAGCCCCACCGCCCACCCGCACCCGCAGCAAAGAGAGAGCGGGTTCCAAGAACCCGCCCCCACCCTCTAAAGAAGAGGACGGGTTCTAGCCTAGCGGGTTCTGGGAACCCGCCCTTATTAAAAAAAAATAAATTAAAAACAGAATTTAATAAATATCGTTTAAAAAAATAATAAATTATATTATTGTTGTTTAAATATGAATCTTATATACACTCTAATAACAAAATAAATCCGTCAAATTTATAATACAAAAAATTCATCTTTTGTAAAAGTATACAATTATCGCTTTTCCTTTCCCTTTCCCTTTCCCAATCCGAGAAGGCTTGACATAAGCCTATGCCTCTTGGGATGACTGGACGACCCTTCCGTTTCTTGGGTATATAGCGGCGGCAGCGGCGTCTGCTTTTCTGCTTCGTCTTCAGTATCGTTTTGGACAGGCTGTTGTTCCGCAAATCCTGAATGTGGGACAGGTGTCGGATATGTGCTGCCTCCCAACAACTGTATGTAGGACGAAAAATCCGTCTCCCAACTGGGTTGTTGTTGCGAAGAACCTGTCCTGGTTTCATGTTGCCGCTGTTACACAAAACCTGGCCCCCATGGCTGCGCAAATCCTGACCCCCACGACTGCTGTTGTTGCGCAAAACCTGACCCCCAAGACTGCTGTTGTTGCGCAAAACATGTCCCCCAAAACCGTTGTTCCTCCGGTTGTTGCGCTTGTTCAGCATGCCAGGGTAACTGCTGACAGTATGGTGTTCCAAACTACTGATCCCGCTGCTCTGGATCTCCCTGATGTTGCGGCACTGGTTCCGGATTATGCTGTGGCTCTGGTGTCGGCTCATGCTGCTGCTCTGGTGTCGGCTCATACTGTTGCTCTAGCGATGGCGATAAATGTTGAAGCATATTATATGAACCGAATATACCACCAATATATGAGTCTACAGTAAAAAATAAAACCTGAGTATCTGGACCAGCATCAGTCGGATATGGATCATGTATCATTGATTGTATATGATGCAACCCACGAGCCTGTCGTTACATTAAAAATAAGAAATAATTATTGACTCATACCGCCGGATGTTAAAAACTAATATAATTTAAAGAATTTAACTTACCATTTCTCGTTCCACGTGTCATCTAGGTTCGTACTGCTGGATGTTTGGAAAGTCGTTAGGGGGAGCAGAAAGATATCTTATAGTGACACGCTTATACCATTGTAGATATGTTTCTGTAGCGTCGGTGGTTGTTTGTTCACTTATTTGCTGTAAGGCAATATTACGCTGCCTATCCTCCCATCTCAACAAATATTGATGATGATGCTCCCTCCAATCACGCTCCGCCTTTTCTCCTCGCATGTCTCCCTCTATTGTCATAGGCGCAGGCCGCGGAACAGGAATATGTTGCAATCTACTGAACCGTCGCAATACCCGGTCCGGTAGGTGCATGACCACGATATTAATGCAGAGTAGTGGCATCGAACCCACCAAACCGGCTCTCCTTCGATACAAATGTCGGGTAATCCTTGCAGACGATATGTTGTATAAGACGTCCACGAGAACTGCGCAAATAACATAGTACAAAATTGTAATGAAACTAATTTAAAAATTTTAAACAAAGTTAATTACCTAAGGTATGGTTACTTGAGTCGCATTCATGCGATCCAACTCATCTCTATAATATTTAAGTACTCGACGAGAAGCCTTATAAGATTTCTTGCCTCTCCACAAGAGCCGAGAGGCTTTCCAGGGGTATTCACGGCAGAAATATTAATACGATCTGGTCTTCCCATACACATGTGCTCCCATGACCAAATCTATATATAAAGTGTCAGATGATAAGAGAAAGAACCAAATTATAATTTTGCAAATGTCTAGCTGTTAAGAACAAGGAATGTACCTGAAATAATGTAATGCAGCCACAAATTTTATTCTTCGTAGGAGTACATGCCTTATCTAGTTCCTGATAAAGATAGGCTAGGACCCCTGCTCCCCAAGTATACTGGCCACACACATCAAAGTCCGTAAGAAACCCAAGGTATAAAGGATGGACATGCATTGCTGATTGGTCCGGCATCAACCAAGAACCGATCATATACAGAATGTAGACACGTGCATGTCTATCCAAGACATCATCGGTAGTTTCATCAGGAATATAGTAAATGTATCTTTGAGCCAGTTTAAACTGATCTTATACCCCTTAGTATAGCCTCCTAGTGCCTGAATTTTACAAATAATTGTTATTAATATCACTGTAACATACTTAAACTTTTGATTTAAAAAATTACGAAGTATACCTGTCCGAGAGTAGACTCGGCATATGTATCCCAGTATTGGTGCTCGGTATCTGGACCCACAAATTTTACCTCCGACCAATCCAAACTCATTCACCCGTAAACTAAGTAAGAGGCCAATATCCTGGAGTGTGATAGTGGTCTCACCCAATCTAAGATGAAAAGTGTGGGTCTCTTTTCTCCAACGCTCAACAAGAGAGGTAACGAGACTGTGGTCGATTTGGATATGATGAAGCAATGAAGCTTCATAAAATCCAGCTCTTCTCCGCTCGATTATACGATAATCGGTAACTTGCCATTGTGGCAGAACTATGACCGACGACTGTAAGATTATCTCCACCCTGCAAAATTTAATCATATTATTTTCAACTATTAAAATTAAAAGAAATGGGGAATTAAAACAAATTTAATAAATTTTGAATCTTTTCTCCTCGTGTAATATACTGAAAGATCTATGTTCGTTTTGATTTACGAGCAGTGATTTGTCGAATGGTTGATTCTCCATTGAAATTATTTTGATATTACAATTGCTGAAAGATTGAAACAGTTGGTGGGTTTAGAAGGCAATTTGGATAGTGATAGTGAAATAAAAATTATGAAAATCAGAGTGAAGAGTGTTGGATATAGTGCCCTCAGAGTCAATTATTGGATCACAGGCACGTGATTGCAATGATTGAGGGAGGACCTATACCGGTAGGACAGTCTTACTCGAAATGATAGTATGCTATCTGGTTTATCTTTATCATCGTGTACTGCTTCAGGTGACCTTACAGGTCGCTATTGCACGCTGATAGAGCCCTTAGGATTCTTGCTTGACGACCAGCGGTATGATGGCGATCATATACGTGGGAGCTGGGGGTCTATAAGCACATCCTTAAAAGGTCGTTAGTCGTGGGAGTTTCGGGACTGGGCATCGATACTCCTTTAGTAGACTAGTGTATACAGTCGAGACCCCGACGAGGGGCGGTAGCCGGTCTCACAAGCCATTGGTGTCAGTTGGATCACCTAAGATGTATACAGGTGCTCATTAGGTTATGAGTACACCGGACAGGACTCGCCGGGAACATACTAGTTGGTATTATACCTAGCGTCAGATAGCAGTTCCCTGGTGACATGTGTACAGGTTAGTTCATCGACCTGAGATCGTCATTTGTCTCGTGTGAGTTCCCACTGTGCTTTGATTACTACCCTACCACGGCTCAAAGGAGTCGTGCAAACAGGTTTTAGTTGGGTACAGTCCCGAGCCACATGGAGGCAGTGAGCGGATCGGCAGGGGTTCGTCTCTCCCGGTATTGGGGGTGAGGTCGCGCTGTGTCTAGGAGAGCCATTACACGAAGTCCTTGGCCAAGGAAGGAGATTTACTGGTAGGTATTCCAGTAGTATCTCAGGGTGTTCTGGGCTACACTCTGACACGACTTGTACCGCTTTGGGGGGTCTGACTTTTACCAACCCCCTAGACCCGCCATGCAATGCTCATAGACGAGCGGACCGGACTGTACGAATATTGTCACTGATAGGCTCAGTAGGGTGTCAGGATGAGTTCGCTCATCGACCTCCCTTTTGGTAAATACCTGGTAGCCCGTTACGTACGGCTAATACCTCTGACGTGCTAGTGGTTAAATCCACAGCCAAAGTATTGACGAGTCTTTAGAGTACCCCCACAGACAGTTTCTCAAGTTTCGGGCGAAACGTTGTAGAGGCCGTATGATATATGGCAGGATTCGATCTTATTCGTGCGGTAGTGCACGGATCTTGATCGGACGGATCATACTAGTGGGCTTTGGTTTAAGCCGGATCCTAGTATTAGATTTGTTGGATTACTTTAGTCTCATCGCATTCGCATTCAGTCGGAATGCGGATGCAGGTATGTATATACAGGTGAGGGGTATCCTTGTGATCCGTCACGAGTTTACTTTAGATGTTGTCGTATCTTTTTATTGTTGCAAACATTTGGATTAATGTTTGCCAATGGAAATAATGAGCTAGAAATCATCATTTTGAGCATTTACTGTGACATAGACTTCATTAGTGACTCATGGTCTCTTTTTATGTGTATATGTCACATTATTTGATGGTTGTGTGTTGATATGATGAGAGGGGAGAGAGAGGAGCTTCCATGAGGGGGAAGCTCTCATATTATTCTTTTAACTCTTTCTCATTTGATCATATGAAACACAAAAGAAAGAAGCCTTCTCTTCCTCTTCTTCTTCCTCTAGCTCATTATCTCCATCAATGGCTTCATCTCTAACCTCCATCCAAATCAATGGATCCAAGAGACAAAGTGATCACAAACATTCTCTACATCACCTTGGACACGTCGGCTAGCACACTTCGTGCCCGAGTTGCTTCGGATGAAGCGGGAGCCCGTAAAAAGAATCGATGATGTGGTGCCCTTTCCGACGAGGAGATCGAGACCGGAGATGCCGCGAGGAGTTTGGGATGGTGGCCAAAGACCGAAGGACACGGATCGATCGGTATAGCCTTCTATCTTTTCTCTAATAGCTAGTTGTAGGTTAATGGTTCGATCCGGATTTTAAGCATACGATAGCGCCGGTTTAAAATTTTGAAAAAGTTTCGTTTCCGCATTTTGGTCTCGGAAAGACGGCCGGGACGCTACCGTAGACTTACATGGTATCAGAGCCACGCCATTAGCCTTTACTAGCTTGCTCTAGCGTGTTTAGAACTTCGATCGAACGAATTTTCCAAAAACCGCGTTTCCAATTTTTCAGTTTCTGTCGAATTTGTTTTGTGCTCTAAAAATTTTTTTGGGCATGTCAGAAAATCAGGCAGGGTTTTTTAAGAGAACTGAGAAAATTTGGTGGGCTGATTTCACTGTAGCGCGGCGGATCCGCGGCTGTACCCACGTTTTGGCCGTGGATCCGCCGCCGTACTGTAGCCACAGTGCACCAAATTTCTTCAGGTGGTCTCTGACTTGGAAAAGAGGTTTCTGGTAATTTTATTTTGGGCACAAATTTATTTGAGTACTGGGTATTGTGCTTGGGGCCCACTTCGCGAAATTTTGTCGATCGAAAATTTTAACATGTTAGTTCACAGTATTTACATTATATCTGCGACCGTGAATATCATCTGATCGGTAAATCCTGTCTAATTGCTAATAGCTCTTTTAGACGGATTTGCGAACGTGACATTCACGTTGATGTTCTGTGTTGTGCTGTAATGTTGCGGATTTGTCGTGGTGGATAGCCTGGTGCAATGGTAGTACAGTTTGGTAGTATTTGTACATTTGATATTGCGGGGCCAGCGTCCGACATGTGGACTGCCGTCACTGCCTATTTGTATATTATTCTTTTGGGGTACGACCGGGCTGAGGTCGATGTACCCGTTGTATGTATATTTTACTTTCTGTACTAGGATTACCCCGCGGAGAGGTGCACGGATAGCCGGGTTCTAGAGGGCAACGGGCCCACATCTCATGGCTTTGAGACGGAGGGGGCTTCACTCTAGAATTGGCGGGCTATTCGCCGCACTCGTAGGGGGTACAGGTTGACCCAAGGAGGGGTGCTCAAGTTACCGGATTCCGTGAAGTGCTGGATGGTCCATTCACGTTGTTGAAGAGGGCTACCTCGCTTCAGGTTTTGGCGGGTAACTTGCCGCGCCCGTAGGGGTCTAGGATTTCATTGCACAGGCTATCCACACGACCAGGGGAACGTCGGGTTTCAGTAGCGGCTCTATAAAACCCGGGGATCCCAGATTATCTGTATTGTTCTGTGATGCTTATTACATTTCTGTGATGTTGCATTTTATCACGCCTTGAGCGAATATTATATATTGATATATATACTAGTAGATGTTGTATATGTTTTATACCCGCGCTAGTCCAGTCCCAGCTCTGTCGTTAGTTAAGTAACCTAACGGGTGATGACGGGACCCAGTGGCGAATGCGGATGGCATATATGTACATCATATTTTCGTTCTTTTGTGGTGTGATTAATTGATGGGACTGCATTGATTCGAATCAATGCAAGCTAAACAAACCTATTCTGATGTTGTTGGAACATTTTTCAAAAAAGACTGTTATTGTAAGGACGTTCTCTTTTGTTTTGCACAGTGGTATTTGGTTATGAATATCCAGCACCTCAGTCAACGAGGCAAGGGCCGAGATCCCTTCACCGGGAGTGACCCCTTGGACAGAAGTTTGCGTCAGGGTAATAACTTCACTATAGCCGATTGTCTTTTTCTTTGCATTGTGGTAGTCAGTTGGAATATCCTGCACCTCATTCTACGGGGAAAGAGCCGAGATCCCTTCACCGGGTGTGACCTCCTTAGCAAAGGTTTTCGTCACTATATTTTTATAAAAAGCTATGCAGTTCCTTCAACGATATCAAGTTCATTACGTTAAAGGCTTTTCGCCAAAAACCAGCCGTAGCCCTCCGTCATTTCAGATTAGTATTGCTTAGTATTCGTGCTACGCATGTCATGCTTAGCCGAGACGTAGTGTTCGGTAGCTATGTAGTGCTTTTCTGTTGCATGGATATGAGATTGGTTAGGACAGTCGTGCGGTCATTTTGGCTCAGTCAAGGACTCGTGCGGGTGGGTCTAATGCAATCAAGATAATGACGGGTTGAACTTGGCTAGGATCCTTTGATATGTTGGCTCAGTCAAGGTCACTTGGGTCCTAGGGGTAAAAACATACATCGGGAGTTTCTAAAGAAACTGAAACTTGCCAGGCATGCGCATACCTTCTGGAGTGTGATAATGTGACTGGATTCCGTCACGTTATCATGCGATGATAGTTGGATCCCAATTCCCACTGATGAGTTGTTTACTCCTCGGGTGATCCCGACTAATTCTTCTTTCAGGTTTGGAGGAGAATTTGAGCTTACAGTGGGAGGTTTCCTGATTAGATAAAGTGATAACCATTCTGATCTAGGTTAGAGTGCACGCAGAGTGTTTCTTTTCTCTCTCTCTCTTTGGCAGCGACCATGACTTGACCCTTGACTATAACTCAGTGACCAAGTTAACCGAACCTTCTTATAACACTGGCTTTTGGATTGTCAGAGTTGCATACCTCATTGCCACTCCTACTTTTACCCTTTTCTCCAGAACACCCCGTATTACTACGAACGTCCACTTCCATTGGATAAAACCATCGTATGGTTATATACGAACTCGAAGGAACTTGTTCCAGATTCGAGGATGGTTTCCGGTTCTGGAGAAAATGAATAGGACTATTCAGTTGTCTTTTCTTTTTACCTTCTCTCAGGTTGCGAGTGCTCCTTGGATTAGGACAGTACACCTATTACGCTAATTGGATAGTCTTCTTCCAAACCATAGGCAGGTGCCGAACGGTAGGGAATGAAGAAAACCAATTAGCCTAACGAAGGTGTACAGAAGGTATTAAGTAAAGACAAATTAAGGGATTAGTAAGTGGGCAAAGTAAATTGCGACTGCTATTCACGAACAGACCAGGTATTTCACCGCCACTCCTACTTCACCTTTGTATTTCTCCAGGACACTCCGTATCACTAAGAAGATCCACAGTTTATTGGATACTCCATCGTATGGTTATATACGAACTCGAAGGAACTTGTTCCAGTTCGGGGATGGATTCTAGTTCAGGAGAAATAGGAATAAGGTTTATTCAGTTGTCTTTTATCTTCACTTTCTCTCAGGTTACGAGTACTCCTAGGATTAGGAGAGTACACCCATTATGCTTATTGGATAGTCTTCTTCCAAACCATAGGCTGGTGCCGAACGGTAGGGAAGGAAGAAAACCATTTGGCCTAAAGGGGTGTACAGAAGGTAATGACTAAAGACATATAAAGAGATTTGGAGAGATGTCAAAGAAATATACGGTTACAGTTGTGAATCTGATAATGGAAGAGGAATTACTAAGAATACCCGGACACTCCTTCGAAACATTTGCATGTTTCAGTTTCACTGTGTATTGTTAAAAGAAAACTGATTTCCCAATTAGCCCTTGCTCTAGGGTATGTATTTACCACGTTTGATTCTCACATCTGTATGGTTTTACAGATGATGAGTGGGAGTAAGTTATTGGGAATTGGGTGATCATTCTCATTATATCGGGATTCGATGTAATTGGTGATATTTGAGGAAATCGCCTGGGTTGTTTGCCGGACGACAAATATTTGGTTTTGAATATCCGTTGTTATGCACCAATTTCAAATTGATATATCTGTAAGTTTATTTTTATAAAGTGAGATATAACTTTTTGAAATTATGTCTGTGATATTTACCTATATCAGTGGATGGTTAGGTAAGGAGCATTAAACAGCGGTGTAATTCTTCTTAACCATAAACACAGTTTTCAACCTACGACACACAGGGTGTTAGTGTATATGCCCTAGAGGCCATTACTGTATCATACTAGTTTGTATATTACTTGATGGAAGCTTGGGATATTCACAGTTGTATATACAATCTTGCTCTAAATGGTAGTATGCTACTTGGTTTGTCTCTATTTCAATATGTGCATGTGTTTCTTTTAGCATATCGCTTATATACATATTAGTAGAGCCTTTAGGATCTTTGCTTGATTACCAGCGTTGTGATGGCGCTCACACTCGTGGGAGCTGGGTAATCCATAAGCACATCCTTATACAGGTCCCTAGTCGTTGGACTATCGAGACAAGGCATCAATACTCCGGAGTAGACTAGCGTATGCGCTTCTCATCCCAGTGTGGGAGACGGTCTGTCCCACAGCCGTCAGTACGTCGTACTTGAGATAGTATACGGGTGCTCGTTAGGTTACGAGTACACTGGACAGGACTCGTCGGGAACTATTGGTTGGTATTATACCTATCGTCGGTTATCAGTTTCCAGGTGACATGAGTACAGCTTAGTCCGCTGACTTGACACTGTCACTTCGCCTCGAGTGTGTTCCCACTGCACTTTGATTGCTACCCTACCACGGCTCAAAGGAGTCGTGCAAACAGGTAGTTTTTGGGTGCAGTCCCGAAGCACTTGGAGGCAGTGACGGTTAGACAGGATTCGTCTCTCCCGGTATTGGGGGTTGACATCGCGCTGTGTCCAGGAGAGCCATTACACGAGTAGTCCCTGGCCAGGGCAAGCGAGATATACTGGTAGGTTTCCAGTGTTATCTCAGGGTGTTCTGGGCTACACTCCGACACGACTTGTACCGCTATTAGGGGACTGACGTTCACCGCCCCCTAGGCCCGCCATGCGATGTATCAGATGAACAGACCGGACTGTACGGAGACTGTCACATACAGGCTCAGTAGGAGTTCAGATGGGGTTCACCCCGTCAGTCTTCTTATCGACATCTACCTGGGGACCGTTACGTACAGCTAGTGCCGCTTGCGGTCTGTGGTTAAACCCACTGCCAGCGTAGTGTCGAGTCTTTAGAGTCCTACACAGAGAGCTATTCGCCTTTAGGCAAAATGAGTAGAGGTCGCATGGTTTTGCGACAGGGTTCATTCACATCCGCGCACTTGTGCACGTTTGCTGTCCGGACAGCTTATACTAGCGGGCTTTGGTTTAAGCCGGATCCTAGTATATGATTTGGGATTGGTTTTTTCTCTTTGTATTCGTGTTCCTCGGATCACGCATACGGGTGCGTATGCACAGTTGCTTGAGACAGAGGGAGAGGACTTTGATTAGGGTTAATGACTATTGTCATTTTATTAACCCTAATGCTTATGTGTGTATTATGGTTAATTGATATTAGTTTAATATAATTGTGCATGGTTATGATTGTTGACCATTTGACTATCTTGACTTGTTGACCTTAGTTGACATGTTGACCATCATCATTCCATATAAAAGATGCTCTTTGATCCTTGCAATTAGCATTAAATATGAAATGATAATGGTCATGTCTTGATTAACCATGACAATTATCTAGCTAATTATCAATTTAAAATAATTCACACATATATGTGAGAATGGTTTATTTTTCTCTCATTCTATCATTTACTTTCTCTCTCTTATTCTTCCTCTCCCTCAAGCTCTCCCCTCTCATGTGTTGAGAAACACTTGAGCTTGAGAAAAACCTCTTCTTGATAATCTCTACTCTCATTTAGGGTTCTAGGATTAGCACTTCTAGCACCCTAGTTACTTCTAGTTTGGAGTTGAAGCCAAAGGTTGAGGCTTTCGGGTGGATCTTTCTTCGACGTGAGAAGACGACAAAGGTGAGCTCTTTTTACTACTCCAAGGAGCAAGGAGAGAAGGACATAAAGCCCTAGGTATAACCGTTCTACCCTTAGCTAGTTTCTAGTTAGTTTTAGCTTGTTTTTGTTTAGCAAAGATCCTTCTTTGTCTAGTCCATGTTGCCTAAAGTGATAAAAATCCGTTTTTTATTCCGTTTTCCGCCTCCCCGCAAGCACCAGGGTGGGCAACATGGACTTATACAGGGAATGAGTTATTAGACTCAGGGGACTTATACAGAGTATTGTATGTTGTCCAGTGTCCATGAGGACAGAGGGGTTGGTACTCGAACTATATTCTGTTTACTTGTGACCTCTCTAGTTCTTAGACATGTGTTTCGTAGAAATGCAAGGTCTAAGTTTTGGGAAGTTATAGGTATAAGAATAAAGTAGAGAACCAGGTATTGCAAGTATCAGGATTCTTTAAGGTGATCGAAGATGTAGATACTTGTGCATGGTATTCAGTTGATAGTAATGATTAAGAGAACTTGTTTCTCTTTCAGGTTACTCATAATTGGAAGCACTCCTAAGTTGAGTAAATGTTGATCGGCCTCTCTCCATTTAGTTGACATGCACTGGAGACAGCCGCATGATTTGAATCCGGTTCCAATTAAATTAGTGCCTCTGTTTCTATATTGGATATAAATAGTTCGTATCTTAACAATGTTAAGGTGCGGGGAGTTGTCCAGCTTATGCTTAAAACCAGACTCTGGATAATTCAAGGCACGTTTCTGTAATGGCTGTTTGTGGGTTGACCCGGGCTATGACGAGGGTTGACTTTCTACCATCTGGAAGATCAATAGTGATATTGTTCTTGACTCGCCAAAGTTTTAGTAAAATGGACTTTTTCTGAAAACAGTAGTGAGAGTATGGTAGAACTGGGAGTGATTCCAGAACCGCAAACGATTACTGAAAATTTGATAAGAATCTAAAGATTCAATCTGGTTTGACATTCCATTGGCCACTCCGCAGATATGGTGGGTAACCTCAGGCACTCGAGAGGTACTTCGGTATGCTCAAAGACGGTGATAGGGAGGTTCTTGTTTACCCAGACTTGCCATTGCTGTTGTTCCAGACTGTGAGACCCGGCAGGAGGATGAGTATAGCGTAGTTCTAAACTAGCTTTAGAAGTGCACGTGTATATGACTCTGCCAGAGGGTTGTCGTAGTCAGTGGGAGCAGCGGGAGCATAGTGGGCAAGTAGCTCATGTCTATTTATGGACTAAAGCAGATATAGCGGAGATAGATCATCTATTTCTGATGTGACAGTCATAGGTTTGACTTCATCAGAATAGGGGATGGATCTGTTAAGAAGGTAGTAGAGTGTGATGTCCTGGTATTTGGATGACATACACAGAGTAGGAAGTGAAATTCCTATACTACGACACAGAGTAGGAAGTGAAATTCCTATACTACGATCGGTTATACTTTGGTTGTCACACAGTGGTTTTTCTACATAGGACATGGATATTATATCAGATATTCTGGTTACTAGATCTGTGGTTTTAGATCTAGATTTGGGAAGTGTTCCAATCTGTGTACTTAGACAGCATTCTAAAGGTGTTTTAGAATGGACGACTCCTGGCACGGTAGTGTACCTGCAGGTGATGGAGTCACCCTCTCTAAAGGTGTCTTACAGACTAAAGGGGAGAGGGATGTGCATGATTGGCAGATCACTTGCTTAGGCAATTGAGTTGATCATGAGATGTCAAGTACCACACCACATGTTGTTTTTGCACGAGATGCAATAAGTTGATATTAATCCAATCCTGGAGAAACGATCGGAAGCAGTTTTAGAACATAAGTTGATGTTCTAGGGATATGATAACGACAGCCTCTTTCAGGGGACGGTTATCATTCTAAGCTTCCAAGGTGACCTGGATGACAGAGTGACTGTCAGAGTTATAATTTTCCCTCTGACGAGGGGCAGTATTTTGGACAGGTGGTCCAAGCGGATACTGAGGGAGGTGTGGCGCAGGATGCTGATTAAGTTCAGTTGACGATACAGTCTAAGAAGTTTGTATTTGGAGTTCATTTTTGAACTAGGTCCCATCAGATATCCAGACATATTCTAAGACAGGCATTACTCGTTTCGGGAGATGGCTTTCTCCGCGAACTTGAGATAAAGAGAGACATAGAAAGAAACATTAGAGGCTATTCCTCGAACGCAATAGTTTCGCATACGGGCTTTGTGAGACTGATTAGTAGAGGAGTTGGGTGTTCGGTATCACACGGGCCGTGAGTATGCGACATCGCAATAATTAGCCTTGAGTGCAAGTGGGAGATTGTTGGATATAGTGCCCTCAGAGTCAATTATTGGATCACAGGCACGTGATTGCAATGATTGAGGGGGGACCTATACCGGTAGGACAGTCTTACTCGAGATGATAGTATGCTATCTGGTTTATTTTTATCATCGTGTACTGCTTCAGGTGACCTTACAGGTCGCTATTGCACGCTGATAGAGCCCTTAGGATTCTTGCTTGACGACCAGCAGTATGATGGCGATCATATACGTGGGAGCTGGGGTCTATAAGCACATCCTTAAAAGGTCCCTAGTCGTGGGAGTTTCGAGACTGGGCATCGATACTCCATTAGTAGACTAGTGTATACAGTCGAGACCCCGACGAGGGGCAGTGGCCGGTCTCACAAGCCATTGGTGTCAGTTGGATCACCTAAGATGTATACAGGTGCTCATTGGGTTATGAGTACACCGGACAGGACTCGCCGGGAACATGCTAGTTGGTATTATACCTAGCATCAGATAGCAGTTCCCTGGTGGCATGTGTACAGGTTAGTTCATCGACCTGAGATCGTCATTTGTCTCGTATGAGTTCCCACTGTGCTTTGATTACTACCCTACCACGGCTCAAAGGAGTCGTGCAAACAGGTTTTAGTTGGGTACAATCCCGAGCCACATGGAGGCAGTGAGCGGATCAGCAGGGGTTCGTCTCTCCCGGTATTGGGGGTGAGGTCGCGCTGTGTCTAGGAGAGCCATTACATGAAGTCCTTGGCCAAGGCAGGAGATTTACTGGTAGGTATTCCAGTAGTATCTCAGGGTGTTCTGGGCTACACTCCGACATGACTTGTGCCGCTTTTGGGGGTCTGACTTTTACCAACCCCCTAGGCCCGCCATGCGATGCTCATAGACGAGCGGACCGGACTGTACGGATATTGTCACTGACAGGCTCAGTAAGGTGTCAGGATGAGTTCGCTCATCGACCTCCCTTTTGGTCAATACCTGGTAGCCCGTTACGTACGGCTAATACCTCTGACATGCTAGTGGTTAAATCCACAGCCAAAGTATTGACGAGTCTTTAGAGTCCCCCACAGATAGTTTCTCAAGTTTCGGGCGAAACGTTGTAGAGGCCGTATGATATATGGCAGGGTTCGATCTTATTCGTGCGATAGTGCACGGATCTTGATCGGACGGATCATACTAGTGGGCTTTGGTTTAAACTGGATCCTAGTATTAGATTTGTTGGATTACTTTAGTCTCATCGCATTCGCATTCAGTCGGAATGCGGATGCAGGTATGTATATACAGGTGAGGGGTATCCTTGTGATCCGTGATTCGTATGTCAAAAACTATTTCTAAACCGCAATCAAGAACGGCGTCGCTTTGCAGCTAGCCGGTGAGTACGGGTCGGTCCACAGGGATTTTGTGAATCTCCTAATCGCTCTTACGAGTTAATTCCGAAGGGTGTTCGGATTAATTATTAAATCTAAAAACCTAATTATTCTAGGGCAATTAACTAGATCTATTCTTGCTAGGGTTAGGTTTAGGGATGGTTTGGAAATGCAAGTAAACCTCAACGATTTCTATACCCGAATGAAGATCTGTGAGGAGTTATGGTAATTATCAATAAAGGAGATTAGATCCATTCGGGAAGGTGTTCCTTCCTCTAGGTTCTTGTCCTTCCTTTAGAGATCCTTACCCTAACCTCCATGGAAAACGCGCGCAACTGGGCCTTTACACTATGGTGTCATCGTTACCTCGAGGGGTAGGATGCCGTAAGGCGCGGTGTGTGCGTGTATGCATGGAGTCCTATTGTAAATATTTGGTGGGTAAGAAAGGGATGAGAGATCTCATCTCTCAAAATCCTTCCCCAAAGCTAAACCCTAAACAAGTTTCTAGGGCATGAAATTAAATCTACCTAGGGCAAAGAATTGAAATCTAAACTAGGGCGAGAAATTAAATCTACTTACAGATGCATCCCTCCAATCATCCATGCAGGTTTGTCAGATCTGAATTTCTGAATAGAAAAGAAACACCGATGCTCTCCAAAAGAGTTCTGGAATTTATTATTAAAAGGAGACATGAGAAAATACAATCTTTAGAGTTCCTATTTATAGAGAATAGGAAACCCTAGGTTACATTTTGAACCGCATGTCTACTATTACAAAAATACCCCTAAGAAAAAAGACCAAGTCAACGAGCCTCGCACCGCCAAAGTTTTCTGCGCCGACACGGGCCATACCCGGCCGTGGTTCCGCGGCCAAAGTAAGGGCTTGTTTGCTTCTGTTTCTTGTACTGGCTTTCTGTTGACTTTTTATGACTATTTCTTGGGTTGGTTCTCATATTGGATTCCAGGTTGCTTCTAGATCTCCACAGTGAACAATTGTAGTGAACTTTTGCCGTTGCATCGTGACGAAGTTTTGAACCATGCACTACCTTGTACTTGTGAACTGATCTTCGTATAGGCTTGATCAAGGTTCTCCCATTTGTCAGTTTTAGTCTCACTTTTTGCATCGTCTTCTGTCCTTTTCACTATTTTTGTCCAAGAACCTATAACCTGTAACATGTAGCAGACATGCGTCAAAAGCACCTGTTTATTTATAAAAAGAATAAGAATGGGGAATATAATAATGCAATATTATGGTCTGAACAAATACCCCCAAACTTATCTTTTTCTCGTCCTCGAGCAAACTTATTTTTATTCACTAAAATCCTAACCGCACTTTCGCAGGGAAACGCGATTGCACTGAGCTCGTGCAACAAGCCGTTAAACCTCTAGGTGTCCCTAGTAGGAGGAGTGTTGTCTCCTGAGGGTTTTCAGCGGATTACACCCACAAAATCCTATCAATTTGGCTTTTCGACTTTTGTTCTCCAATTAGGTTTTCTAACAAGGAATTCTATTATCGTCGACCCGCAAATTATCCACTCATATTCTTCACGCTTCCTCATCATTTAACTTAAGATTATATATGTTCTATAGACTTACTTAGCCTTCGGCATTTCCTAAGTTTTCCTTCGAGGGTTCCATCTCCACTCAGGAATTTCTATCAACTCTACTAAAGACACAAGTTCTATTCTTCATCCCTTTCTCTCATCTAAAATCCAATCACATACCCCTACATGTGTGTATAGATCACCCCTACACTTGGAAATTCAAATCAAGCAATCATGCCCTTGTCCGTTGTCCAAACTACTTATTAGTAGGTGAATTTTTAATTGAATTTTGCTTACACATCTTTCATGCGACCGTTAATACTTCTTGAGGTACCAACAACCGATTACAATATGCGTTAGCACTTTAAAGCGTACTTCCTAGTCTTGCAACACCCAAGGTTTTAGCAGTGACTTCCAGACCAGTTGGTCTAAGGCACTAGGTGATAAAGCACCCTCGCTAAATATTTTTTTATTTTTGTAGCCTTAAGTAATCACAAAAACTAGTGTCCATTTTTTTTATATTCTTTATTCACACTTTTTTTTTCTTTTTTTTTCTTCGTACTAAGGACTTTAGATAAGAGCATTTCAAGGTCTCTTCTACTATTCCAAGTTTCAAGATGCGTGATTGTGCAAATTGTAGGGTATACATTTTCAGAATCTAGACTTAAGCTAGGAACTATTTTTCAAACTTATACTCTAATAAGAACATCAATACTCTTCCATTGTTTCGCCTTAGCCTAAGAAGTGAACCCAAAATTTGCCTATTTCTAAATAAACTACAAGGCATATACTTTCTACTGTTAAACCTTAAGGAAAGTTATCTTTAGGGTTTTTAATTTACTATGTCAAAGATCTAGTTGTTCCTAGCTAGTTAACCTATCTGTCAAACTCAAGTCAATTAGCCAAAATTGAATACAATAATTTTTATAATTTTTCAAATTTTTTTAATTTTTATGGGTTTTCAAATAAGTATGCAAATGCAAAAATATGTACAAATGAATGCGAAGGAGGAAGACGTACCGAGCATACACCCAAACTTGAATTTGATAGTGTCCTCACTGTTATGCTAAACCAAGAGGGTAAAAATGCCGATACTTCCCTGTTTATTTATTTATAAAAAAAAATTATTTTATTTTTTTTAATGTTTTGATTTTTTTTAAATTTTTTTATAGAAAAAGAAAACAAAAAATATATATACATATATACAACAAGGTTCCCCCCTAAACTTAAGCTTGGCCTTACACACGCCAAAGGTTAGCACCAACCATTCAAAAATCTTATCGTGGTAATGGTATAGTTGGTGTAAGAATGGGGTGTAGAGGAAAGAAATGAGAAACACGCGAGACCGTGTGGAAAGAAGAATGGTAGAATATGGTCTCGGTGGGGGAGAAGAAGGGCAGAAAGGAGAAAGAATGGTCGCGCGATCTTGAGGGTGTAAATCGAGTGAATAAATTATATTAGCGCAATATGTGATGACCGATATGTTATAAGCGATTGCACTAACCTATCAACTCGTCGAGAAATGGGATCAAATCCCTCAAGATTCGTAAGAAAACATGGGTACGCCGAACTTGGTATAGGAGATGAAGCGTAACGGTCATTTGCCCGGTCGGAACGATAGGACGGACGAAAGGGAGTGAATCAGGGATAGTCTCATTCTCACCGTAGTAAACTGTCTCGAACTTGAAAGATTCCATTAATGGTTCGAAACTACTGTAAGTAACCGAGTCTGATGGTTCAACTAACTCATCTGAAAATGTAAAGGACTCAAACTCGGGCGGTGAGTCATCAACATCGTCCGAAAAAGTGAAACACTCGTAGGTGTTATCGTCTGTGAGAACTGTGTCAAATTCAAAGGAAAATTTTTCAAGCTCACAGTCTTCAAGCAGGGTCGGAACGATGGGAAGGAGGGAGGGTAATATAACAGTCAAAGGTTCAGGAGGATGAATTGGAAAATCAGACGCATCAAACAAAAATGATTCAACCTCAATATTATCCTCAAGACTCTCCTCAATACTATCCTCAATATTTAACTCATCCATGCCATTATCATCAAAATCTAGACGCATATGAGATTCGGGAGAAATATTTAATAACTCAGGATGATGATTTGAACATAAAATGTCAAGCAAATCGACAGGTTCATCATCCGAAATATTCCCGGCGTCTATATCCTCAATCAAGTGAAAATCAATTTCTTTAGACACCTCATCAAAAGCATGGATATGTATCGATTTAGGTTCTAGAGTGGAGGTGTAAAGATCGAAAGGATTAGGTGCGGTTTCACTCGAAAGAGGTTCCTCACAATTTGGCAAATCAAACACTACAAAATCACACAACTCATTTTTATTTTCAACTGGTGAACTATTTAAGACAATCGATGGAAAACAGGAGTTGTGGACTTCAATTGGGTAAGGGTAGGTTTGATTTGAAAATCCTCTCTCATTCTCACTCTGTCCAACCGCCTCCTTATACATTAAAAAATTTTGAGCTAGCGGGAAACTAGCTACCGGTTCACTAGATTGCATAAGGGCGGTCACGGACGCTTCCACATTCCTAGTCATTTTATTTGTTGCTGCAATATAAGCTTCCAACGACTCTTCCAAACTAGACTTAGGTGGTGAGGGGGTTTCGGTAAAAGATTCAAAATGGTGTGGATATGCAAAACTCCCAATAGGCTGTGTAGAAACGGTGTCTAGTGAAGGTGGGAAGGTCGGGTATGACTGGTAGGAAGTGGGTGATTGGACAGGGATAGGATCAACATATGGATAAAAAGGTGAATAGTTGTGTTTATCCCTAGAACTGGATGAGTGGAGAGGGGTGAAAGATCGACTGCGAGATTGAGCAATATGCCCAGCAATGGACATCGGCCTAGGAGTGACAGAAGGACTTGAAGAAGTGGTATCAACATATGTAGGTGGTAAAGATGGACTTGGTCGACACAAAGTGGGTTGAAAAGTCAAACTGTTTCTCCTAGACGCCTCTATTTGATCTTTCAAAGATTTTTTTGGCAAGGAAGGATCGTCTTTAAATTGACCGAACAAATTGACGTATGACGCAAAATTAGGTTCGGGATACCAAAGTTCGGCTAATGATTTATTGTGTGGGGTACCCATGTTAGAAGAAGAAAGGTGACAAGAAGGAAGGTTGGGTGGTGCAAGGATTTATTTACGGCTAAAAAATTTTTGCAAGTTCTATAAAATATTTGTCATTTTTATTTTCATTTTTTTTCTCTTTATTTGGAAAAATTTTGCTGCAAAAAGATTTTAGAGAAAAGATATGCAACAGCAAAATATTTTATAGAAAAGATATGCAACAGCAAAATATTACTTGTAATCAATTTAGTTCAAACGGGGCCCAAAAATCCTGCACAAGACTGTTATATGGAAGGGAATATATTTTTAAAGTGCCCGGAATCCTGCAGGAATATTTCAGAAAAAGATATATCTAGAATTACAGAGGAGGAACAGAGGATGCTTACAGAGCAAAGATAATCGGATGATGTCACTGTTCCACCGCCCTTCCGCGGCAAAACCAGGCTCCCACCGCGGTTTCGCGGTCAAAATGACTGCACAGTGCCCCAAAAAAATTTTCACGGTCTGATTTGACAAGACGGCCACGGTTCCGCGGCCTAAGGTGGGTTTTGGCCGCGGAAACGCGGCGGGTTGGGCGGTTCAAGAGTCCAAAAGTTTTCTGCTGTTCGGCTGTTAAAAATCCCTTCTGTTCCGATACCCCGTTTTTCGTTTTGCTTTCTGGAAATTTCCAGATCCGAATTTGTATATCCTGCAAATATTCAAACAACAAAGTATCCCTTCCAAAAATAACAGATTATATATATTTTTATATTTTTGTGATTTTTTCAGATTTTTATGATTTTTTTTTATTTTATGATTAACCTGAAATTGCGAAAAGGAAATGACACGCCATCCCCGGCAACGGCGTCATTTGATTCGTATGTCAAAAATTATTTCTAAACCGCAATCAAGAACGACGTCGCTTTGCAGCTAGCCGGTGAGTACGGGTCGGTCCACAGGGATTTTGTGAATCTCCTAATCGCTCTTACGAGTTAATTCCGAAGGGTGTTCGGATTAATTATTAAATCTAAAAACCTAATTATTCTAGGGCAATTAACTAGATCTAATCTTGCTAGGGTTAGGTTTAGGGATGGTTTGGAAATGCAAGTAAACCTCAACGCTTTCTATACCCGAATGAAGATCTGTGAGGAGTTATGGTAATTATCAATAAAGGGGATTAGATCCATTCGGGAAGGTGTTCCTTCCTCTAGGTTCTTGTCCTTCCTTTAGAGATCCTTACCCTAACCTCCATGGAAAACGCGCGCAACCGGGTCTTTACACTACGGTGTCATCGTTACCTCGAGGGGTAGGATGCCGTAGGGCGCGATGTGTGCGTGTATGCATGGAGTCCTATTGTAAATACTTGGTGGGTAAGAAAGGGATGAGAGATCTCATCTCTCAAAATCCTTCCCCAAAGCTAAACCCTAAACAAGTTCCTAAGGCATGAAATTAAATCTACCTAGGGCAAAGAATTGAAATCTAAACTAGGACGAGAAATTAAATCTACTTACAGATGCATCCCTCCAATCATCCATGCAGGTTTGTCAGATCTGAATTTCTGAATGGAAAAGAAACACCGATGCTCTCCAAAAGAGTTCTGGAATTTATTATTAAAAGGAGGCATGAGAAAATACAATCTTTAGAGTTCCTATTTATAGAGAATAGGAAACCCTAGGTTACATTTTGAACCGCATGTCTACTATTACAAAAATACCCCTAAGAAAAAAGACCAAGTCAACGAGCCTCGCACCGCCAAAGTTTTCTGCGCCGACACGGCCATACCCGGCCGCGGTTCCGCGGCCAAAGTAAGGGCTTGTTTGCTTCTGTTTCTTGTACTTGCTTTCTGTTGACTTTTTATAACTATTTCTTGGGTTGGTTCTCAGATTGGATTCCAGGTTGCTTCCAGATCTCCACAGTGAACAATTGTAGTGAACTTTTGCCGTTGCATCGTGACGAAGTTTTGAACCATGCACTGCCTTGTACTTGTGAACTGATCTTCGTGTAGGCTTGATCAAGGTTCTTCCATTTGTCGGTTTTAGTCTCACTTTTTGCATCTTCTTCTGTCTTTTTCACTGTTTTTGTCCAAGAACCTGTAACCTGTAACATGTAGCAGACATGCGTCAAAAGCACCTATTTATTTATAAAAAGAATAAGAATGGGGAATATAATAATGCAATATTATGGTCTGAACAATCCGTCACGAGTTTACTTTAGATATTGCCGTATCTTTTTATTGTTGCAAACATTTGGATTAATGTTTGCCAATGGAAATAATGAGCTAGAAATCATCATTTTGAACATTTAATGTGACATAGACTTCATTAGTGACTCATGGTCTCTTTTTATGTGTATATGTCACATTATTTGATGGTTGTGTGTTGATATGAGGAGAGGAGAGAGAGGGGCTTCCATGAGGGGGAAGCTCTCATATTATTCTTTTGACTCTCTCTCATTTGATCATATAAACACAAAAGAAAGAAAGCCTTCTCTTCTTCTTCTTCTTTCTCTAGCTCATTATCTCCATCAATGGCTTCATCTCTAACCTCCATACAAATCAATGGATGCAAGAGAAAAGTGATCACAAACATTCTCTACATCACCTTGGACACGTCGGCTAGCACACTTCGTGCCCGAGTTGCTTCGGATGAAGCGGGGGCCCGTAAAAAGAATCGATGATGTGGTGCCCTTTCCGACGAGGAGATCGAGACCGGAGATGCCGCGAGGAGTTTGGGATGGTGGCCAAAGACCGAAGGACACGGATCGATCGGTATAGCCTTCTATCCCTTCTCTAGATAGCTAGTTGTAGATTAATTGTTCGATCCAGGTTTTAAACATACGATAACGCCGGTTTAAAATTTTGAAAAAGTTTCGTTTCCGCATTTTGGCCTCGGAAAGACGGCCGGGGCGCTACCGTAGACTTAAAAAGAGAGCGGGGTTTTATAGGGAAAGGAGGACGTGTTCCGAGAACCCGCCCTCATCTTTGTCCACAGAACGATTATGTTTTTTCCATATTGTGTTGTCAAATCATACTTTAAAAATGAACACATCATTTTGCGAAGAAGATAGTGGGTTCTTAGAATGCGCCCCCTTCAATAATTTTATGCCAGCGGGTTTCAAGAACCCACCCTCATCTCTTATGTTTTTTTCCAAATCTTTTGTTTTTTTCTTAAATCATATTGTATTGTCAAATTTTACTGATAATAATTATGTGTGGTCATATCATTTTGCAAAGAGGAGGGTGGGTTCTCAGAACGCGCCCCTGCAATAATTTTATACCAGCGGGTTCCAAGTACCCGCCCTCATTTCTTCTGTTTTTTCCTGTCGTGTGTTGTCAAATCTTTTGTTTTTTTTCTTAACATATATTGTGTAGTCAAATCTTACTGATAATACTTAAGTTTGTCATATCATTTTGCAAAGAAGAGGACGGGTTCTTAAAACACGCCCCTTCAATAATTTTATGTTAGCGGGTTCCAAGAACCCGCCCTCATCTCTTCTGTTTATTCCTGTCGTGTGTTGTCAAATCTTTTGTTTTTTTCTTAAATCATATTGTGTTGTCAAATCTTACTGATAATAATTATGCGTGGTCATATCATTTTGCAAAGAAGAGGGCGGGTTTTTAGAACGCGCTCCCTTCAATAATTTTATGCCAGCGGGTTCCAAGAACCCGCCCTTATCTCTTCTGTTTTTTCCTGTCATGTGTTGTCAAATCTTTTGTTTTTTTATTAACATATATTGTGTTGTCAAATCTTACTGATAATAATTATGTGTGGTCATATCATTTTGCAAAGAAGATGGCGGGTTCTTAGAACGCGCCCCCTTCAATAATTTTATGTCAGCGGGTTCAAAGAACCCGCCCTCATCTCTTCTGTTTTTTCATGTCGTGTGTTGTCAAATCTTTTGTTTTTTTCTTAACATATATTGTGTTGTCAAATCTTACCGATAATAATTATGTGTGGTCATATCATTTTGCAAAGAAGAGGGCGGGTTCTTAGAACGCACCCCCTTCAATAATTAAGGAGAGGGCGGGTTTTTGAAACACGCCCTCCTTAATATTTTAAATAATTTTAATTAATCCAAGACAAACCCGTGACCCCTTTACCACCAAACACTTATAAAAACAGCTCTCTCTCCTCTCCATTTGCTCTCCATTCCGCTCTCCACCAAACACCGATGATACCGTTAGTCTCAGTGGATACGACTATACACAATATTATTCAAACCTTCAAACTTAAGGGTAAATATTTTATAAATAAAATTTTTGTAATACCAAAATACTATTATATTTATATATTAAATACAGATTTTCTCAATCGACTGCTGCAGTTACATGCACCCCTGAAGAACAACAAGGATTATCATATACAACCTTCCAAAGGTAAATAAATCTGAAACAAGTAGTGATTATGTTTATATTCTTAGTAATACGGAAATATTAAGGAAAAATTATATAAGAAAAATTTATATACTAAACGCAGATTTTCTCATACCTCCGCATCATTCCAACACGATCCAAGTAGCGCATTCCAAGTATGTCCATCCACATCTTTTCGGTCTTTTCACTCCGAACCATCCACATTACACCGACCTCAACCATCATATATTGCACCCGATCCTTATGTTGCTATGGGTGACATTGATATGTGTGGCATTGATGATGATGAAACTGGTGAAGGTCATCAAGGGGAGAATAGCGTGGAATATGCCGCTGAATTGAATGAAGTAGTATTGATTGATGATATGGCTGCGAATAATGATTTTGTCGAGCTAGAAGATCCCGGCCTCGATCCGCTGGAAGATGATAGTTGGGTAGACTTAGCCGTGGCAGAAATAAATATTGAACCCTATTTGGAAGCGACCGTAGCAAGCAAAGATTGTGTCACTATTGGAGATATGTTTCAGGAAAAATGAGATCTTATTTGTAAGCTGAAGTCGTGGGTTATTCAAAAAAACGTTACATTTAAAATCGAAGAGTCAAATAAGACGTACTATACCCTGGTATGTACGAAAGCTCCTTAATGTAAGTGGAGATTGCATGCATGTTGTTCCAAAAGAGCCAATGCTTGGAAGGTCACGAAATACAACCAAGAACATACTTGCATCAATTTTATTATGTTAAAAGATCACAGGAATTGCACTTCATCTTACATTTGCTCACTAATCATGCCACTAATCCATACAGATGTGGTGATGACTCCTCGAGAGATACGGCTCTACGTCAGCGGAGAGCATAAAATTCAGATTTCGTATGTGAAGGCATGGGATGCTCGTAGAAAGGTTTTATGCAAGATATTTTGGGATTGGGAAAACTCATACAACTCACTGGTCCCTTTTATGGAAGCCATGAAAGCATCAAATCCGGGGTCCGTATACCAGTTAAAAACCACAAAAACATATGTCGATGGCTGTATCAAGTTTCAAAGAATTTTCTGGTGCTTTGCTCCTTGTGCGGCTGGTTTCACACACTGTCGGCCGGTATTGTGCGTGGATGGGATGTATCTATATGGTAAGTACAGATATTGCATGTTAATTGCCACATGTGTTGATGCTAATAACGGTATATTTCCGTTGGGATTTTCTATCATCGAGGATAAAAATACATCATCTTGGTATCCCATCTATTATTGATAAAACAGATTTATACATCATATCTGATAGACATCTAGGAATACTAGCTGCAATGAGAGCTGTATTTCCGACGACCTCACATAGGTTTTGCCTGCGGCACTTCAGGCAATATTTTGATAGAAAATTTAAAAATTCAGATCTACATAAGCTTATGTACAAAGCCGATGAAGCATCTGACCCTAATGTTCATGACATGTACATGACGAAAATTGGAGAGATGAGTCAAGCCGCGAAAGCGTGGTTAGATGAGTATCCAGTACGCATGTGGTCATAAGCACATGATAATGGATACAGATATCTACTAATGACCACTAATATGTTTGAAAGTTTCAACGGGGTCCTTAAAAGTGTTAGGGGCTTACCGATATAGGGGTTGATTATTCGAACCTTTTTCAGAGTGAATACTTATTTTGTGCAAAGAAGAGAAAAGTCCTTGGCGATGGAGACTCCACTCACCGCGTATTACGAAGATATATTCCGGAAAAGTGAGCACAGAGCATAATACTACAGATCTGAAAGGTTTGACACAGCGGAGTTTCAAGTTACGGGAAGTAATGGGAATCAATATACCGTAAATTTTAGAGATGAAGGGCTCTCATCGTGCACATGTGGTGTTTTCCAGCAACAACATTTATCTTGTGCCCATGCAATTGCTGCTGCGAGCAGTATGCATAACTCACATTACAATTTTGCTTCCCGTTACTATACAGTTTCCAATTACCAAGGTGCATACGATCCAAAATTTCATCCTATACCAGACAGTCGATATTGGCACTATTATACTGGGAACGGAAAAACACCGACTGTATTACCGCCAAACAAAAATATAGGACCCGGAAGACCTAAAGTGCGTCGAGATCGAATGACAATGGATCCTGATCCTCAGAAAAGGCACGGCAGATATAGTCTGTGCAAACAACCAGGTCATTATAGGACCAGATGTCCAGGACAGTCAATAGGGGCGGGTCCTTCGAGATCGTGACAAGTGCACCGGAAGAAAATCGGTTAGCGCTTGTAAAGAAACTTATACAATTTACCTTTTACAAACAGATATGATTTTTTTGTATTATAAATTTGACTTATTCATTTTGTTATTGGAGTGTATACAAGATTCATATTTATAGTAATTCTATATGAACTATAATAACAATTGTCTGGAACAAAAACAACAATAATATTATTTATTAATTTTTTTTAATCGATATTGATTAAATTATGTTTTTTATTTAATTTTCTTTATTAATGAGGGCGGGTTCTATGAACCCGCCCCCACCCTCTATAGGAGAACCCGCCCTCTCCTATACAGTGTGGGGGCGGGTTTCTAGATCCCGCCCTCTTTTTTAGAGGGTGGGGGCGGGTTTTTGGAACCCGCTCTCTGCTTGCAGATGGAAGGCTGGGGGGTGAAACCGTCATACTTTGGTAAATAAAAAATAAATGATTTTATTTTAATAATTTTAACATTATTATATCCTATTTCGAAAAAAAAACCCATAAACAAAAGAACATATGCCGCAAGGTTCCATGGCTTTCCTGGAATCCAGCTTTCTCGTCTTTTTTGCACGTGGCATGCACGTATGTATAGCACAAAATGTAATAAAAAAAATAAAAGAGCAAAATACATATATATGATTTTTTGTATTTCTGGAAAAGATATAAAATCTTATTATCATAAGAATTAAGGGTTATTACTGGCTATGGGCATTCATTTTTATTTTCATCACCAATTTTCTATTTTCCATACATAAACTAATATTATTTAGCTTTTGCACAATTATTGAATTATGTATAATAAAATAAATGGGTCTTTGAAAATTAACATATTTAGAAAAGTTTTATTGTGAATGTAATTATGTAAATAAATATATTCTGTGAAATATAATTGAAATACATATACAAAAGTTCCACGAAGGATTTTTCTTATTTTTCTACATTATCTGTGGAAAAATGATAAATTTTTGTGGTACCCGCATGTGTTCTCATTATAACGGTAGAGATGTGGACATCGGAGATAAAGGGGGGAGTTTTTCTTGTATTGGTAAAAAAATCAATCTTCCACAACTGATTTGTAATCATTGGCATCGTTCATGAGCTTATATACAGCAATTTTCATATGGTTTCGATACTCTATGACCGTAACTTTAGTTAATGAAATATGTTCTATTATCGAGAACACGTTAAATTCATGGCCCTCTGAAGCAACAAGTATTGAAATTTCATAATATTGTATGTATGCATGTCTTAAAATATGTTAATCAAAATAAAGGAACAACGACCATTAAATTAGTTGATAAATTGTCAACTTTTTAAACAAGTTCTGCTCATGTGCCTTTGGCCCTCACTTTTCCCACCGAGGGAATGTTTATTTGACATTAAAAACCATGAAAGTAGTGGAAGCAGGGTGTTTGAAAGTCACTTCCGATACTTCAAGCGTTTGTTTTAATGGAAAAAGTGTTTAAAAGTTACTTCCAAATGATTACATGGATCCTATATGACACAGCTAATTCCAAAAATTTCTTTCGCTCATTTTTGGATAGGAAATGAGTATGGAGCACAAGGAACCAGACAATAAATAATTTTTTAATGCTATTTCTTTATCACTTCTAAAAGAAGAAACAAAATGCTCATATGAATCAACTTTTATTTTGTTCATACAAGAAGTTACTTCATAACTATTTCTTTCTTCCAAAAACAAGTAAACAAACACCATAAGTGCCTTCTTGGATTTCTTACATGACATTTTTTTAGAAGTTATTTCAAGTATACTTCCGGTATTTCCGGACATCCAAACGGACCCTAAGAGCCTGTTTGTTTGACATGAAATAGTATAGAAGTAAACCTACTTCCAGTATTTCAAGTGTTTGTTTCGATGGAAGAAGAACTTAGAAGTTACTTCCAATTGATGAAATGGATAGTACATGGCATGTCTACTTCCAAAATTTTCTACCCGTCGTTTTGGGTTGGAAGAAGTCATGGAACACAAGAAACAAGAAAAATAATAACTGTTTATTGATTCTTTTTAATACATCCAAAATGTAATGATTTGTTATTTTTAAAAGATAGTTTCTTTTGTTTTTTTTAATTAAAAAACCAAAAGAATGTACTTCATTATTGATGGAGCTTGGGATCTCCCTCAGATGCTGTTCTCCGTCGGTTTGTAGCGAGTGTTGTTGAACGGTTGAGATTTGAGTTGAAGGTTGTTGAGTGTGGATCTTAATGGGTTGGTGTTGGACGCCGAGTTACATGCAAAGAAGTCCCGAGGTGGGTGACCACCGTAGGACCCTCCGACGATCAAATTAGAGTCGAGGAATAGGAGCAGAGTAGCGGCGTATTGAGATAATTCGAGTTACCTGAGTTGTTTGAAAGAAGGGTTTTTATAGTGGTCGCAAGGAGCAAGCCGGTGCGAGATCTTCGCCGTCAGTTACGCCCATATGTTACTCCCGCGTTAATGGCCGGATCCGCTCATTAATGGGGGAACGAGCCTACGTGGGATGCGTAACATAGGGCGGCGGATATCTCGCTTTGGCGAGATACGCGAAGCCGTTGCGGAAGCGCTTGGGATCTGCGTTCTCGGTTGATCGGGAGAGCCGAGGAAGCTCGGCACGTCAGAGGCTCGGAGACGAGCTGGGAGGCCGAGGGATCTCGGCGCGTAAGAGGCTCGGAGACGAGCTAGGAGGCTAAGAGAGCTCGGCGCGTAAGAAGCCTCCGAGACGAGCAAGGAGACTGAGAAAGCTCGGAGACGAGCTGTTGGTAGTTTCGTAGACGAAGGTGGAATGTATTCAGGATGGTCTCCCGAAAGGTCGGATACATGCCTCGAGAAGATTATCTCGAGGAATGTCCCTGAGGTAACTCATTTATCCCACGTAGCCCTCAGGAAAGGTCATCCACTACGTGTCGTAATCTAAGAAGACACCACTTGTGAACATCATCATTATCCCCCCACTCTCATTCCGACCTATTTATGGGTGGGGTCGAGAATGGCCTGCTTGGTTTTTCTCGGCCTAGTCTGTTGCCGGGAATCATTAGTGCGGATTTTCCGAGGCGACATGGCGTGTGGAAATTGCGTCGTTTCGATCATTGAACCCACGTGGCACCTCCCCTAAAGCTTGGATCTTTGCGCGTACCTCCGATGGTATCAGCGGATCAGTGAAATGATTGCGTATTTAAGGAGGGTGCGCCGTTTCACCCGTTCATCCGATGGGCAGCAGGCCACGTGTCCGACGTGGGTTGGCGGACGCGTCAGGCTGTTGCTGTCACATGCGACCGAAGGGACATCCTCAATGGCCGATCGCCGTGTAGAGCTCTGACGGCTGGCAGGCGCGACGTTTCGTTTTGGCGGGAATCGATCTGGGCCGTTGGATACTTTCTTTGGAGTGTATAAATAGGAAGGGACCCCTTTAGGCCAACACTTCCACCATAATTTACTTTCGTTGTCAAAGATAGCTCGGCGCTCCTTTCTTTTAGATCGGATCACCCATGATTTTTCCTCGGCGGGCCCATTCCATTGAATTAGGTTAGATGTCTTCATCTGAGGAGTTTGTAGAGATAGTTAGGGTTGAGTCGGACGATGAAGCTCCAGTTGTTGGAGCCGAGTCCAGCGGGTCTTCCTCCCCCAGCTTCAGATAACCGAGAGGGTTCTTCTGCTGCGTCATCTGTGTCGGGCTCACCCCTAGAGCAAGGGCTACCCGTGTCGTTCGCCGTCGGGTGGCGACAAGGGCCTCTAAGGTGCGTATCGGGAACGCCCGCGATGCGTCCTCCGTTTTGAGGAATGTGGACGAGCTTACCGAGATTCGGTCTCGATTCCATATTCTCTCCAACTGTCACGCCCCGCTTCCCGGTATATGGCGAAGGGGACGCGACGAGGCCGCTACGTATTTACTCTGAAGTAAATATGCTAAGCGTATCTAAGCAATATAAAAAAAAAATAAACGCACAAAAGACAAGATATAATAAAACAGCAACTTTATTTATTCACGTTCTTTTTGTACAATGCATGGAAAAGTAAATACATCTGGAAGAAAGCAATGCCTAAACAGTGGCATAACAGAAAAGGAAAAGTACTGAAATAAAAAGTGTACAATGTGGCTAGAGCTCTGCAAGCTGGTCCAAGTCCTCGCTGGTAGGCTCGATTTCTAGAAGATCCGTATCACCTGACGACATTCAAGAAGAAAGAAAGAGAATGTCGTCAGCGAACAAATCGCTCGGTAAGTCCCAAAGATAAGAGAGAAATAGAATAGACAGAGGGTAAGAGAGAAAGAGAGTGTAACTTTTAAAGTTGTATTTAGTGTTAAAGTTGTTGTTATCGTAAGTTCAAAGGTGAATGTCGACCAATCTCAAGAGTGTTCTCAAATCCAACAGGCTCCAATCCAGGGGTAGGGAACCACGGGCCCGAATCAAATGTTAGTAGCGGGGCTTCGACCATCGTCGAAGTATTCTAAACTCAACAGGCCACAATACAGGAGCATGGAAAAACGGGCCCTCATGATTGCTTGCTTGTGTTAGTAGACATGGATTCATGATCTAGGGGGACTCTTGAGATTCTGTTGGATTCATGAATGAACTACCCCACTACCCCGTGTATTTATTGTATTGATAGTAATGATTGTACTAATGGTATTGTATTGTATTATATTGTATTTCAACTTGTAATTGAATTGTAATATAGATTGTGTATTTGGATGACTTGCCGAAACCATGATATCAGTAAATGAATGTAACTGGAGAATCATGTAAATGGATGTAACTGGAGAATTATGTAAATGGATGTATATCCATGGTTCGGTTCAGTCAAGTTGTATTGATAGATTGAATATATGAATTCATGGATTCATGTTGAATTGTAGTTTTGTAATACTGCGCTTGAATCACATTCAAGTCAGATTATTATAATGAGACTCAGTCTGAATCAGACAGTTAGAAAAGAAAATTGAAGTCCTGATTGTTTTGATATTATCGGTAACCGCTGCACATGGGCGACAGGATTTGTGTTTTTTTCAAAGACAATTACCTTGTTGATAACACCGTTGTTAAGTTGTCTACCTTAAATAGACAAGCACCCACTTCTCCGGCTCCCCAAGGCTCAAGAGATTGGTCCCGCTTAAACCTATATTTACTAGGGTCCTTATTGTAATTTATAGAACTTGAGGGGGGTTTATGTAAAAATACTTTTGTATAATTTTCAAAATACACCCCAAGTATTTATTTATCGTCTTTAGAGTTGTAATGAATGTAGATTTTATATTTGTGATATTTCTAGTGAAGATAACCTAATTTTCATAATATAGGGTATTTAATTGTAATATTGACCTTGTATAGATTTCATAGTATTTTAATATAAAGTGATTCTTGTGATTTTAGAAAAAAGTGAGAATATTTATATTATCACAAAAATAGATATTTTAATGATACATACATACATACATACATACATACATATATATATATATATATATATATATATATATATATAATTTTAATATATATTATATTTCTAGAAATCTCATTTTCTTAAGATATTTGCATTTTAAATCTCTCGAGACCGAATGCTCCTTGCGGAGGTCTGCATCTCGCACTTCTAAGCCCAGGGACGTGCGATAATACGCACCATCCCAGTCGGGTTCCCCAAAATGGGTTGTAGCAGCACTTTGCAAAGATTTGTGTAAAATACTAATCTTTTAGAAAACGGTTTTAATAGTAATGGTATTTATTTGAAATGTTTCGTTTTCCTGTATTCTATATTCCCGAAAGGTATTATGCTATGTTGCATATGAGTGTGTGAGGAGGTAGGTCATTACCTCGTGATCTAATTAAAGGTATAGTAAGATTGTGATGATTTAATGTCAAAATGAAACTACATGGTATTTTACTGAAAAAGAGCAATAAAAGTTACAAAATGATATATATTGTTATGAAACTTGTTCAACATATTTGTTAATGTTTAATGGTTAACAAGTAAGAGTTTGTGTGATTGTATTTAAGAAAATATTGGATTTTGAGAAAGAACCGAATCGGAAATCGGTTTAACTCCGATTCCGTCGGATTTTGTAATTACGTATTTTTAGAAGAAGATTAGAGAAGAGGGAGGAGGACTTATGGGTTTAGAAGTTAGGGATGAGGAATAGGAAACGGGAGGAGGCGCCGGTGCGTCGTTTCGTCCCCGGGAACTCTTAGGGTCGCCGGAAAAATCGTTGGAGTTTCACCCTTTGCTACTTCAAAAGTACACTAAATTTCTAGGAATTTTCTTGAGAGTTTTCTCAGAATTTTGGAGTGAGGGGGTGTGTTTAGGGGTAGTATTTATAGGGTAAAGCTAGGGTTAGGGTTAGGTGAAGAGGTGTGAGAAAAAATGTATTAAATTGTATTAAAATTGAGTTTAATGTTATTTAAAGGGGCTCTGGAACCGATTCAAGAATTTAGAGTATGCAGGAGTGATGGGGAGCTGAAGAGACAACTTTTTCATGTTGGCGACTCGGCGGTCCGGCCGATTCCGGCAGGCGGAGGCGGCCCGAGTCGGCCGGTCCGCCGGCCGAGTCGGGTGGTCGGAGCACTCCACGTCGGTTCATCAGTCCCCTGGTACAGTTACTTTTCAAGGTGTAGTGGGGTTTTTGTGAGTTATGCACGTGTAAACCCTTGGTATTCTAAAAATTCAAAATAAAACAATATTAAAAATAATGTGGGGTATAGGATTTGAACTCTGGTGGCTTGGTTCAGCAGTGCAAGGTATTACCAATGAGCTACAAGCTCCTTCTTGCTATTAATTAGCAAAACAAATATTTAACTTTTGCTCAGGCAAAAGCATCACTTTCTTTAAATTAAGAAAATTTTGCACAGAAAGTTGTACAGGAAATTTAGGGTTGTTACACCAACTATTCGCTTCGCGTTGCTGGAGAGGGTGAGCGGGGGGACCAGGTGCAGGGCAAGGAGATTGCCCTGTATTTGGAAGCATTCCGGGCCGGAATGCGTCTGCCCTTCTCAGCTGAGGTATATGGGGTGCTTCGATACTTCCATCTTGCTCCGGGCCAGCTAGCGCCGAACTCGTGGAGAATTCTCCTCGGGTTTCTGGTCCGGTTGAAACTTGAAAATATCCCCTTCAGTTTGACCCTCCTCGTTTCCTTCCTCTGTTATAAGAATCACCCTGGCACCAGCAAGGATGAGGCGAGTTGGGTGTATTTTTCCTTCAAAAAACGTAAGGGCGGGGTGGCCGGGTCGGGTGTGGTAGCCGTCCATTCTTCCATCCATGAATGGAAGGAGAAGTTCATTTTCGTCGGGCCACCCGAGGGCGAGGATTGGCCCATGCCTACACAGCGGCACAGGGCCGACTGCCTGAGAGCGAAACAGTCATCTTCACCCGAGACAAGGGTAGTGTCGTTGTGGGAGCCAATCCAGTGAGCCAACGTCCTTCTTTCTGAGCAGGCCCTGAGCTGGGCTGGGCTCAGCTCTGTGCGCTTTCTGGGTAAGTTAGGGCCGTAGATGGTCTATTTAGATTTTGATAAATTTTCTTTGCCATTTTTAGCGTCACTAAATCTCTTTTGTGTATTCTCCTTTTTGCAGAGCAAATGGACCGATCCAAGTTCTTAGCTGCTATGGCCGCGAAGGCCCAAAAGAAGACCGGGGGTGGAAGCTCGTCCAGGCCTGGCCCGAGCTCGGCCCCAAAGCCAACTCCACCGGCAAAGCCTTCCGCTGCGCCCCGAGCCCCGGAAGACAGCCGCGGGGGGAGCCAGAAGCATGCGCGGGACCCGGCGCCTCGGACGAGGGAGGAGGAGGAGAAGGAGCCCAGAGACGTTCCCCTCAAAAGGAAAAAAAGAACGGTCTCTCAAGCGCCCTCCACAGGAATTCCAGTGCAAGAAGGGGACTTCTGCTTCGGAGTGCCTTCGAGGCTCTCTGTCACCGACAACCTGCTCTCGAATATGGAGCAAGCAGCTGGGGGCAAGATTCCCCGCGAGACCCTGAAGGCCCAGGTGGCCGCTATTGCTCAGGAGGCGGTTCAGGTCGGTATCCATTTTCTTTTAAGAATTTTCTTAATTATATTTTTTCAGTTTGAACATTTCTAACTCCTTTTACTGCTTTCCTCAGGTCCTCCACCACTGCGCCCTCATTGTCAATATGGAATCTGAGGAGATAGCTCCGGCCATGAAGAAGGCGGGCGAATCGTCCTCGCGGGAGGAGGATCTGCGCCTTCATCTGCAACAGGCGGAGGAGAAGATAGCCGCCCTTGAAGCTCGAGTGGTTGCCGAGGAGCTGACAAATTCCAAGTACAAGCAGTCTCACCGACTTCTGAGTGAATCCAACCGGGCCTTCCAGGCTAAGTTGAAGGAGGTTGGCAACCTCTATAACACAATGAAGAAGTCGAGGGATGTCAGCAGGAAGGATGCTCGGGGGGCGCTCGAGGCGGTGAAGCTTGCCGAGGTCTGAGTGGTGAAGTCCGTGGTGAGGTATAAGGCGTCTGACCAGCTCTACGCCGACCTCGCTGAAGCCTCGGCCATCGTTTGACACGAGGCTCTCGACACCGTCAAGACGTCAATGCCGGAGTTTGTTGATGGTGAGCTCCGCGCTAAGTACCCGCTCTCCAAGGATATGCCGCAGGGTGCGGGCGCCGAGGTTGCCGCAGGGAGCGAAGCCGTCCAAGAGACTGAAGCTCCGGCCCCCAAGGGCGGTGTCAGCGGGGTGAGATCCCGGTGGAGCCCCCGGCTTGAGCTTTCTTCCCTTGGGAGGCTTTTTTTTCCTTTCCAAAATTTTGTAACCCTCCGAGCATTTTTGTAAGGCTGAGGAGCCCAGAATACCTTGTAAAATTTTGTAATATAAATAAAATTGAGCTTATTTTCTTCTGCACGACTGTCTGCTTTCTGTGTGAGTACTTTAGCTCGTCAGTCTTCTTCTTGTTTGAATTTTCATTATGCTGCAAGTGTTAGATCGTAGGTCGTTACCCGGCTTTTTAGATGACGATCGTGCGTCGAGTGTAAGTCGAATAATAGCCAAGTGTAGGAAGATCGGTACCCTCCCGCTGTTAGTTATATGTATGCCCTAGAGACCATTATTGTACATGATTGTAGATTATAATGGATGCTTGGACATATATAGGGAGGACTTTCTTGCTCGACATGATAGTATGCTATCTGGTCACACTTTATCTTAACATGTAGACTAGTATTGTAATACTGTCTTGCTCTCACATGTTGGTAAAGCCCTTAGGATGTATACTTGACTACCAGGATTATGATGCAGATCATACTAGTAGGGCCATGGTAGTCCACAAGTTCATCCTTTAATTGTTCCTAGTCATGGGTTTATCGAGACGGGGCATCGATATTCCAGAGTAGACTAGCGTATACGTTTCTTGACCCATTTGATGGGCGATGGATGATCCCACATCCATTGGTGTTTGACATCAAAGATTATATACGGGTGCTCAGTGGAGACTGGGTACACTGAACAGGACTTGCCGAGAACTCCTAGGTGGTATTATATCTAACGTCAGATAGCAGTTCTTTGGTGACACTGGTACAGGTTAGTCTGTAGACCCAAGATCGTCATAGAGTCTTGTGTGATTCCCACTTTGCTTTGATTTCCACCCTACCACGTTCAAGAGAGCGTGCAAACAAGTGGTTTTTAGGTACAGTCTCGAGTCACATGGAGGCAATGAGCGATATGAGGGGTTTCGTCTCTCCCGGTATTGGGGGTTGATGTTGCACTGTGCTCGATTGGCCATAACAGAAAGTCTCTGGCCAGGGCAGATGATGTGATTTACTGATAAGTGTTATTAGTAGTTTCTCGACCCGTTATGAGCCTCACATCAGCATGACTTATCAAGTTATTGGGGTCTGACGTTTACCACCTCCAGACTCGATATGTGACATATCAGGCGAAGAGACCGGACTGTACGGTAGTATTACTTATTGGATTCACAGGAGTTTGGACAAGCTTGCTTGTCGATCTTCTGATCGCTCAATACCTGGGTAGCCGTTACGACCAGCTAGTACCATTGACGGTTTGTGGGTGATTGATGTGATCATCACCTACTGCTGGCGTATTGATGAGTCTTTAGAGTCCTACACAGAGATTTCCTGGCTCAAGCAAAATGAAGTAGGACACATATGTGATATGTGCGGGACCGAGATTGATACGTGTATGCGATACAGTATTCTAATCTCGCGATATAGGTTATATGTGGTATAACCGGATTATTGAATCAAGTGTTGATTCAATAATTAGTTATATGTATATTTGATATAGCCGGGTTATTAAATCAAGTGTTGATTTAATAATTTAATATATAATTATATATTTGATATATTGATATATATTAACTAATATTAGCTCACTTAAGAAATTGTTTTCTCTAAATACATACAAATATACATGTGATATATATTAATATATTTATTTATGTGTCATGCTAGATGATACATTGGACTTGGGTGTATGAGACTCATACCAAAGTAAAGATGATTTGGGTGTTTAAATATTAAGGGAAAAATCAAAATTAGGTGGAAATTAGCATGGCTAAGATGCTTGTGGAAGCATGTAGAAGTCTTGACTTAAGTCCACTAATTTTGTTTTACTCTAAATATTTATTAACCTAACCATTATCTTTAGCCATGGTTAAGTCTCTACATGAGTTCATATGAGATATTTTTCTTACCCATGGTTCATACTTGATCACTTCTTGATCTTCTTCCTTGCTCTCTAGCTTTTAAGTGAGAAGAAGAAGAAAAAAAAGAAAAATAATTCTAAAGTGAGCAAAATTCCTACTTGATCAATCTATACCAAATTAGCCATTTAGTATAGGTTATTTACTTCACTAATCCATCAATTAGTGAAGAGGTAGCTTGAGTTAGCGATTCTTCGACGTAGATCATCTTCGACCTCGAAGATCTTTGGGCAAGCTCGTTTCTTTCGCCCAATAGAGCCTAAGGAGAGTCCGGGACACCACTACTTGGAGCAAAGGGACTACTACACAGAGCTTTAGAAGCGAAGGACTGGTCTACAAAGGTTGCATTCCTATATCACTTAGTGTAAGGTTTGTTTATATGCTATAAAAACCCTAATTCTCTAGTTAGATCCTTGGTCGGGCTCGCACGGCACTCTAGAATTTTTTAAATAGGATACTTGATGCGTGCCGAAACCCGTCGAGGGTATTAAGCGAACCCAGCACCCGCTCCCCGGAGTCGAGGTGTTCATTTAGGATGAATCAAAAGGTATCCCAAGGCTAGGAAGGTCAGTATCGGTCCATACCTCGGAGTCGAGGTAACGACCACGTGTTTTAGCATGAGTGGAAAATCATCCAAGTTAGGATAGGTCGGCCATAACTAATTATTCCTCAATATGGGTCCTAGATCCATGTCTTCGTAGGGTAGGAATCTACCCCTCGGAGATTAGCCAAGCAGGAATCTGTATGGTGGCCTCTGTAGGGGGCTTTAGATCCTTAGCGTTGACGAGTAGGAAGCTACCCGCTAGGGATGGACCGGGCAGAGAAGCTGCTCGGTGGGATCGAAAGGAGGGCTTTAGATCCTTAGCTTAGATAGGCAGGAAGCTACCCGCTAGGGATGGACCGGGCAGGGAAGCTGTTCAGTGGCCTCGAGATGAGGGCTTTGATCCACAGCGTTGTTGGGTAGGAAGCTACCCGCTAGGGATGGATCAGACAGGAAGCTGCTCGGTGGCCTCTCGAGAGGAGGGCTTTGATCCACAGCGTTGTTGGGTAGGAAGATGCCCGCTAGGGATGGACCGGGCAGGAAGCTGCTCGGTGGCCTTGATTGATCCAAATTCTCGATGTTGTTTAGTAAAATGTAAAGTGTTCACAATCAAAGAGTTTTATAAACCGCAATCAATAACGGTGTCATTTGAAGCGATCGTTAGTGAGCACGGGTCGTCCACTGAGATTCGTGTATCTGATCGATCTTGTTTTAGATAAATTGAAAGAAAATAGTAAAGAAAAATTCAAGAAAGAGATTCATGATTTAATTGAGTTGTCATTTCAAGAAAATCAAGAAAACATTCAAGTATTTAAGAAAGATTAAGAATATATCTAAGATCAATATCGGTTATCAAAAGAATGTAGAAAAGCTTGTAGGATTCGATCAAATTAGTAGCAATGATGAATCTAATAATGACTAATCTTATCTATTGATAAATTGTAGCTAGATCGATGGTGATGAATGAAGATTATGGATCTATTGAAGAAACTAGGGTTTCTCCTTCTTTATCCCTTGTCTTTTCATTGATCATCATTCGGATCTAACCTTTAGCAAAGAGAATCATCAATCATTTAATCCCTAGTTTACAACGAAATAATCAAGAATGCGATCTCGCTCCAAATTAGGTCATTGATGATTCTTTTTCCTAGAGTTCACAAATCTCATAAGACTTAAGATTAGTATTAGGATTTTATCATCACTTGATCTACCAATTCTCTTGAATCCTTTACAAGCAGAGATTTCACTCACACATCATGAAAATAGAATAATCAAGAATGAAATATTTCATAATGCAAGAATCTAAAGAAAGCAAGACTAAGAATAATAATCACCTTTATTAAATCTTCTTCAAATTTACACAATTCCTCAATTCGAGGTACAAGAATAAGCTCTTGATCGCTCCTTTGAAGAAGTGAATTTGTCGTCGATCTGTGCGTGGCTCGATCGCCGTGAGACGTGGATCAGTTGTGGATCTCTTGCTCCGATTACGATCGGCGTTGCGATAAAGGATCTTTGGATGCCTTCGCTTGATAATGCTCTCAATTGACTCTTGATTTGGATTTGGATCTTGAAATGAATCTCAAGTTGTGTCACTCAACTTTTTACCACCATCCACCAACAACCTTTTACCTTAGCCCTAGATCCCCTTTTATAGATCTCAAATCAAGCTTCCTTCATAAGCTAGGTTGTTACAAGGAGCCTTCTAGAATAAGGTTGTTACAAGGAGCTTTCTAGAATAAGTTTGTTACAAGGAGCCTTCTAGAATGAGAGTGTTACAAGGAGTCTTCTACAAGAAGGTTGTTATGAGGAGTCTTCTAGAATGAGGTTGTTACAAGGAGTCTTCTAGAAGAAGGTTGTTATGAGGAGTTTTCTAGAATAAGGTTGTTACAAGGAGTCTTCTAGAAGAAGGTTGCTATGAGGAGTCTTCTAGAAGAAGCCACATGGTAATTTAGCGTCTCAAGGAAGCTAGGAGGTTAGAATGAAGCTTCTGGAGAGATGTTGACTGCTGACGACCCTACTAGGCCGCGGATCCGCGGCAACTCGGCCAACTCGGCCGCGGTTCCGTGGCCATATGACTGGATCTCTGCATCATATTTCTGGGGTAACTTCTTGTTAGTCATTGGGTGTTGATTTGATGTCTGGAATCTTCTAATGTTTGCTTGGTTGCTGCCAGATTTTAAGTTTTTGACTTGCTGTGATTTATCGGCACTTTTGCGATCCGGTTCTTTGACCTGAAGAATTTTCTGCACACCATCTTGATAAAATGTTGAGAGATATAGAATATTATGCATGATATACTAAACATACAATTTCCTTCATAATACCGGTTATAAAGTACAACACATGGTAATTGGTATTTTCCAGATGATTCTTGTAATATGTGTCATATTTATAACAAACACCCTTATATGATTAAAATAATGAGGAAATTGATATGTTACAGAATGCAATATTTTTGACTGAACAAATTCCCCCAAACTTAATTTTGATCGTCTCGAGCAAACATCTTTTATTCAGGTGAAGGAGAAAAGAAGAAGAGAAAGAAAAAGAAAAAAATTAACTAGCACACTTTCGTAGGCAAACACGATTGCATTGAGCACGTGCAACAAGCCTTTAAATCTCTAGGTGTCCCTAGTAGGAGGAGTGTTGTCTCCTGAGGGTTTTTAGCGGATTGCACCCACAAAATCTCATAATAAAAGGAAGACTGTGAAAGTGACATGTAAAGATAAGAATTGTAAAAGAAAGACTTTGAAAATTAGAGTTTCCAACTATACTAGCATTTTGGTTGTCATGAACCCTATCTTAATAGTCATGAAAAGATGTTAAAAATCACATCATTTCTCAATAAAACGTCGCCTTTATTCTTCATCCCTACCTTTCTTCCAAACACCAATCATATACCCCTACGTGTGTGTAAAAGAAATCCCTACACTCGGAGAATTCAATTCAAGCAATCATACTATTGTCCATCTAACTCAGTACTTTTTAATCGGTAAATATTTAGATAGATTTGCTCACACATTTTTCATGCGATCGTTAATACTTCTTGAGGTACTAACCGACCGATTACTCATGTGATTGCTGATTAGGTGTATTAGTATTTTTCTCGTTTTGCAACACCTAAGGTTTAGCAGTGACTCCCAAACCAGTTGGTCTAAGGCACTAGATGATGAAGCACCCTCGCTATATTTTTTTTATGCTGCCTTGGTGATTACAAAACCAGTGTTCATTTTTCTTCACCATTTTATCTTTGTATGCTTCATTTATTATTTTCTTTATACTTTGGCTTTTAGACAAGAGCATTTCAAGGTATCCTCTATTATCCCGAGTTTCAAGACGTGTGGAAGTGCTTATAGTAGGGTATCAACATTCAAATATTTGGCTTTCATAATAGGAACTATTTTTCAGATTTATTTTTATTCTCAGATTAGTGACCTCTTTCATCTTACTAACCCTTAGGACAACGGCTCATAACTACTTATTACTAGTTTCGTTTAAGAAAATTTCTAACTTTCTTGGTTTTCTTAAATTTTTCCAATCTTTTGGATGTAATTTTTTTCACTTTCTAATCTTTTATTATCTTATTTATGTACAAAAATATTTCTTTTATTATATGTTTTGTGCTTATGCAAAGTATGATGCAAAGTGATGCGTAAATAAGCACAAACCTCCCCCAAATTTGTTTACAACAGTGTCCTCACTGTTGCTATCTGTTAAATCTCAGATACCTATAAACTTAGGAGGAAAAGTTTATTAGCGGGGTCAAAGAATATATGGATGTGAAAATCTCTCCCAAACTTATTTTTGGCTCACAATTTTGAGGACAACTTTTATTTTCAATAGCCAAAAATATAACCCCCCAAACTTGAGCTAAACAATATTAAGCCTTTTAAAATCATAAGAGGGGGTAAAATTATTGGCCAATGCCAAGCCTTGCAAAGACCGAAAATCAACATCAACCATTCGAAGATTTTATCAGTGTAGTGCATCGGTTAGTGGAAAAACATGTTGTAGAGAGCCAGGAAGAAGTGGGGAAAAGATAAGTGGTAGGATAGAATGTGTTTGCGTCTCGTTTTAGAGAGACGACACAGTGATTGTGATGGATTACTCGCATTCTCTTTATAGTCCAGAAGAAGGGGTGGAGGTTCAATTTCTTCATTTTGGAGATGATTCATCTCAACACCGGTGTTTGCTAAAAATGCGAGTTCATCAGCGAAAATGTCCTCAAAGCTTTCGTCGATACCCCGAAGAATAATCTCATCCGAAAGAACGGGGTGATCCTCAGACTCCATAAAAGGTTCAAAATCAGTGTTAGAGGCTGACCTGGACAGCTCGATGGAAAAGTCCATATGTGTATAATACATAGCTGGGTCAAATAACAACGTATTGAGGAAGTCTGGATCAATATCATGAAGCTCGTCAAATTCGCTGCTGTCGTCATCCATTAATTCGACAGAATAGACACGAGCAGAAGGTTCGGAGGGTACACTTCCCAACTTGTAAATATTAAGCTCAATTGACATCTTCCCGAAGGATAAGGTCATAGAGCCATTACGACAGTTGATTATAGCATTGGAAGTGGCCAAAAAGGGCCGACCGAGAATCACTGGAATTTAGTTCCATGGGTTTGCTACAGGTTGTGTATCTAGAACAATAAAGTCCACAGGGAATACAAATTCGCCGACTTTTATCAACACATCCTCAAACTCACCCCTAGGTTTGGTGATGGATCGGTCAGCCATATGGAGAGTTGTGTTCGAGGGCTTTAACTCTCCGATACCTAATTGCTCATGGACTGAATAAGGAAGCAGATTAACACTTGCGCCAAGGTCAAGTAAAGCACGGTTAATATTTTTACCCCCAATAGAAATAGAAATTGTAGGACAACCAGGGTCCTTACATTTCCTTGGTAATTGTTGGGGAAAAGCCGTGTTTACAGTGAACACATTTTTTGGCACTTGAGTCTTCTTCTTCCTAGTACACAAGTCCTTGAGAATTTTCGCATAAGCCGGGACTTGTTGTATAGCATCTAGGAGAGGGATATTGATGTTAACTTGCTTAATGATTTCAGTGATCTTCTCCATTTGCGGACTTGGTCTGTTTCCCTTTAACCTATTAGGAAAAGGAGCTTTAGCAATAATAGCGGGATCCAACATTGGAGAAGATCGTGTGGGTAGGAAAGATCCCAGAATAGGAGTAGGGATCGTCTTTGGTGGACTAGAAAAAATGTGCTGAGGGTTCGAGCCTTGGAGAAAACGGAGAATAGGCTCGGAAGAAAGCGGTGGGGTAGATGAACTGGGGTCAGAAGTAGAAGTAGAAGTGGATGGAAAAGTGGAAGTGAAAGCCGGGGTGTTATTGATTAATTCATCATGATTATCAATCTCTTCACCGACTTGATTATTCAGCACTCTTTCAGATCTCAACGTTGTGATGGCATTCACATTGTAGTGTTGTGGATGTCTAGGATTCAGTAGGGGTTGAGACGGAAGTTCCCCTTTCTCTCTAGCACTCATTTCGGCATTCAATCGTGCAATTTATAATGTCAAAGCGCACTGGACGAAAGCGCACTGAACGAAATTAAGCAATACCTGCAGAGTCCGCCGGTACTGACCGCCCCGGTCAAGGAAAAGCCCCTCATCTTGTATACGACCGCCCTTGAGGGTTCCTTAGACGCGCTATGGGTACAGGAAAATGACCAAGGGAAAGAAAGAGCTCTCTAAATCGGCGATTTGACAGCATAAGCAATAAGGAAGCCCAAATATAATATTATTTCTAATGTCACAGGATATGACTGATTAGCTAATCTTTCAAAATCTAATACTATCTGAGTCGAGTTCTCCTGGGGGCAAAAAACAATTACCCCCCATCGAAAAACACTGCCTGCCGTTGATCTTCATGATAATGAAGCTCAGACACTATGCATTGGCACATGAGGTCCATCTCATATCAAATGTGGATCCTCTCAAATATTTGATATCAAAGGCCATATTGACGGGGCGGCTCGCTAAATGGGCCTTACTTTTAATGGAATTCTCGGTGATATACCGACCCCTCAAGGCAGTGAAAGGCCAGGCCATTGACGACTTCCTCGCGGAGCATCCGATACCCGCCGACTCTCCTTTGAACTGCGAATTGCCCGACGAGCACGCATTTGACACGATCGACAGGAAGAGAAGAAAGAATGATACCCAGTGGGAACTCTACTTCGATGGAGCATCTTCCATGAAGAAGCGCAAATAAGGCACCCCCATAATCAAATCCGGGGTAGGCCTCATCTTCGTGACTCCACAAGGAGGGATAATGCGCTTTGCCTTCTCCTTAACAGAGCCGAGGACAAATAATATATGAATCTTTGATAGCAGGTCTTGAGATCGCTGTCGACATGGGAATCGAAAACCTCCTCATATACAGAGACTCCCAGCTGATCGTTAGTCAAGTAAAAGGTGACTATCAAACGTGCAAACCAGAATTGGTAAAGTACGGTGAGAGAGTGCAACAACTGCTGACTAGAATCCCTGCCCACGCCCTGGAAAGCATACCGTGTGCGGAAAATAGCAAAGCAAATGCATTAGCCAAACTTGCTAAAGAACTGCCTGACGAAAACCTCGATGACGTGAGGATCGTTATGCAAAGCCGTCGGGTTCTTGCACCGGCAGAAATATCTTCAGAGTCGTTTGAAGAAAAGGAAGCGACCAAGCAAGCAACCCTACAGATAAAGGACCAGAAAAAGGTCAAGGATTGGAGAGAAGACTTTATAGACTGCTTCAAATCCCGTCGAACACCTGAAGACGCGTCCTCAAGACATTAGCTCATGAACGAGCTCTATCCTTCGCCTTTGTCAATAATACTCTGTATAAGAGATCGTTCGACTCCCTGTGGCTAAGATGCCTGGGACCTGAAGAGGAAAAGAAAGTCGTCCAAGAAACTCACGACGGACTCTGCGGTTCTCACCAAGCCCGGCCGAAAATGAAGCTGAAGATCAAAAGGATGGGCTATTATTGGCCCATGATGATCCAAGACTGTCTTGAATACGCGAAACAGTTTCACTCGTGCCAAATTCACGGAGACTTCATCCACCAGCATCCAAATCCGCTACATCCAACGGTGGCTAGCTGGCCATTCGAAATGTGGGGAACTGACATAGTCGGGCCCATTGAACTGGCATCGTTCAGAGGACATCGGTTCATACTGGCAACAACCGATTATTTCTCTAAGTGGGCAGAAGCAATACCACTAAGAGAAGTGAAGACAGAGAATATCCTCCATTTCTTCAAGACACACGTCATTTATCGGTTCGGCACTCCGCGATGGATTATCTTCGATAACGGGCCAGCCTACAGAAACCACAAGATCAGCTGCTTCGTACAACAGCATAATATAGACCGGAGATACTCTTCGGTCTATAATCCCCGAGCTAACGGTCTAGCTGAGGCTTTCAACAAGACTTTGACGAAGATCGTGAAAAAGACGGTGTCCAAAAATAAAAAGGACCGGTGCGAGAGACTGCATGAAGCTCTCTGAGCGTATCGAACTACGTTCAAAACGGCCACAAACATAACGCCGTATGAATTGGTATTCGGCACAGAAGCGGTACTCCCCCTCGAGATAGAGTAACCCTCTCTACGAGAGGCGGTTCACTACGAGCTAACAGACAAAGAAAATGCTCACCTTCGGCTTGAGGAGCTCGACGCCTTTGATGAAACCCGGCTCATGGCGCAACAAAACTTGGAGGCTTACAAAGCAAAGATGACACGCTCATACGAAAGATTGACTAGGCCGAGGATATTCCGCCAAGGCGAACTCGTGCTAGTGGTCAAGAGACCCATGATCCCTAATCGTGCCAAACGGAGGAAATTCGAGCCGAACTATGAAGGCACCACATCATAGAAAAAGTTTACCAGGGTGGAGCCTATCTACTCATGGACATGCATAGCAAAAGACTCTTCAGGCCAATAAACGGCCGATTCCTAAAAAAATACTACGCCTGACGAGTCACGGCCTAGGTCAACGATAGATGACGATGCCTATGTCTGCTCGCTATCTTCCTAAGCCCAAACTCTATAAGTAGTAGCCGGCAAACGGACCAAAACGTCCCTAAACTAATGACGGACCGAAACGTCCCTAAACTAATAACGAACCGAAACGTCCTTAAACTAACAACGGACCGAGATGTCCTAAAACTAACAATGGACCGAAACGTCTCTAAACTAAAGATGGACCGCAATGTCCTAAAACTTGCAATTGACCGAGACGTCTATAAACTACTACGGACCGCAGCATCCCAAGGCTGATAAAAAAAACGGTATGTCCACAAGCAAAATGGGCATGGATGAAAACCCAAAAGGGCGCTGTGAGTAAAAACAGCAGGACTACCGGCGATGTTTGTGAAAACCTGAAAGGGCGCAGATTCGTTAAAAAAAAAAAAAAAAAACGGTACGTACATAAGCGAGATAGGCACACATGAAAACCCGAAAGGGCTCCGTGAGTAAAAATAGCAGGACTACCGGCGAGTTTGTGAAAACCCGAAAGGGCGCAATCTCGTTAAAAGACGCTTGCAAGGTCCTCTCGACCCTGTAAGGAGAAACCACCTGCGTGAGATCCTTACGACTCACAAAGGAGAAACACACTTAGGGATCCCCACGATTCTTAATGAGAAGTTACACTTACGAGATCCTCACGACTCGTAAGGAGAATTTGTAAGTGCACGGCAGCGCCCCGGCAGTCATTCCGAGGCCAAAATGCGGAAACAAAAGTTGTACAAAACTTTTAAACCGGCACTACCGCGCACTATAACCCGGATCGGACCATTAACCTAATGCTAGCTAACAAGAGAAGGGATAGAATGCTATACCGAGCGATCCGTGTCCTTTGGTCTTCGGCCACCATCCCGATCTCCCCGCGGCAACTCCGGTCTTCATCTCCTCGTCGGAAAGGGCACCATATCGAGAAGTCTTTTTACGGGCTCCCGCTTCGTCCGAAGCAATTCGGGCGTGAAGTGTGCTAGCCGACGTGTCCAAGGTGTTGTAGAGAATGTTGTGATCACTTTGTCTCTTTGTATCCACGGCTTTAGATGGAGGTTAAAAAGTTGCCATTGATGGAAGCAATGAGCTAGAGGAAGAAGAAGAAGAACAATGGCTTTTCTTTTTCTTTTCTTTTCTTTTGTTGGAATGAGAGTGAGAGAGTGAGATTATGAAAATACAAGACCAATAAAACCAACCATGGCAGCCCCTCTCTCTCCATCTCATTTCAACACATTAAATAAAACACTAATGTGACATATTTGCTAAAAAAGAGACCATGAGTCATCTAAATGTCCATGTCACATTTAATGCAATGCATGATGAATTTCTAGCTCATTATTTCCATTAACAAACATTAATCTAAATGTTTGCAACAATAAAAAGATCCGGCAACATCTAAAGTAAACTCGTGACGGATCACAAGGATACCCCTCACATGTATATACATACCTGCATCCGCATTCCGACTGAATGCGAATGCGATGAGACTAAAGTAATCCAACAAATCTAATACTAGGATCCGGCTTAAACCAAAGCCCACTAGTATGATCGCCCGATCATGATCCGTGCAATATCGCACGTATATGATCGAACCCTGCCATATATCATACGGCCTCTACAACGTTTCGCCCGAAACTTGAGAAACTTTCTGTGGGGGACTCTAAAGACTCGTCAATACATTGGCTGTGGATTTAACCACTAGCATGTCAGAGGTACTAGCTATACGTAACGGGCTACCAGGTATTGACCAAAAGGGAGGTCGATGAGCGAACTCATCCTGACACCCTACTGAGCCTATCAGTGACAATATCCGTACAGTCCGGTCCGTTCGTCTATGAGCATTGCATGGCGGGCCTAGGGGGTTGGTAAAAGTCAGACCCCCAAAAGTGGTACAAGTCATGTCGGAGTGTAGCCTAGAACACCCTGAGATACTACTGGAATAACTACCAGTAAATCTCCTGCCTTGGCCAAGGATTTCGTGTAATGGCTCTCCTAGACACAGCGCGACCTCACCCCCAATACCAGGAGAGACGAACCCCTGCAGATCCGCTCACTGCTTCCATGTAGCTCGGGACTGTACCCAACTAAAACCTGTTTGCACGACTCCTTTGAGCCGTGGTAGGGTAGCAATCAAAGTACAGTGGGAACTCACACGAGACAAATGAAGATCTCAGGTCGATGAACTAACCTGTACACATGTCACCAGGGAACTGCCATATGACGTCAGGTATAAGACCAACTAGCAGGTTCCCGGCGAGTCCTGTCCGATGTACTCATAACCCAATGAGCACCTGTATACATCTTAGGTGAACCAACTGACACTAGTGGCTTGTGAGACCGGCCATCGCCCCTCGTCGGGGTCTCGACTGTATACACTAGTCTACCCTGGAGTATCGATGCCCTGTCTCGAAAACTCCCATGACTAGGGACCTTTTAAGGATGTGCTTATATACTCCAGCTCCCACGTATATGATCGCCATCATACTGCTGGCCGTCAAGCAAGAATCCTAAGGGATCTACCAACGTGCAATAGTGACCTGTAAGGTCACCTGAAACAGTACACGATGATAAAGATAAACCAGATTGCATACTATCATCTTGAGTAAGACTGTTCTAACGGTATAGGTCCTCCTTCAATCATTGCAATCACGGGCATGTGATCCAATAATTGACTCTGAGGGCACTATCCCCAACAATCTCCCACTTGCACTCAAGGCTAATTATTGCGATGTCGCATACTCACAGCCCGTGTGATACCGAACACCCAACTCCTCTACTAATCAGTCTCACAAAAACTGTTTGCGAAACTAATGCGTTCGAGGAATAGCCTCAGTGAGTGGATCCGCTCAAATGTTTCTTTCTATGTCTCTCTTTATCTCAAGTTCGTGGAAAAAGCCATCTCCTGAAATGAGCAATACCTGTCTTAGAATGTGTCTGGATATCTGATGGGACCTAGTTCATAAATGAACTCCAAATCCAAACTTCTTAGACTGTATCGTCAACTGAACTTAATCAGTATCCTTCGCCATGCCTCCCTCAATATCCGCCTGGACCACCTGTCCATAGTACCGCCCCTCGTCAGAGGGAAAACTATAACTCTGACAGTCACTCTGCCGTCCAGGTCACCTTGGAAGCCTGGAATGATAACCGTCTCCTGAATGAGGCTGATGTTATCATATCCCTAGAACATCCACTTATGTTCTAAAACCGCATCCGAATGTCTTTCCAGTATAGGATTAATATCATCTTATTGTATCTAGTGCAAAAACAACATCTGGTGTGGTACTTGACATCTCATGATTGACTCAATTGCCTAAGCAAGTGATCTGCCAATCATGCACATCCCTCTCCTCTTTAGTCTGTAAGACACCTTTAGAGAGGGTGACTCCATCACCTGCAGGTATACTACCGTGCCAGGAGTCGTCCATTCTAAAACACCTTTAGAATGCTGTCTAAGTACCCAGATTGGGAAACTGCCCAAATCTAGATTTAAAAACATAAATCTAGTAACCGGAATGTCTGATATAATGTCCAACTCCTATAAGAAGAAACCACTGTGTGCCAACCAAAGTATAACCTACCGTAGTATAGGAATTGCACTTCATACTCTGTGTATGTCATCCAAATACCAGGACATCACACCCTACTACCTTCTTAACAGATCCATCCCCTATTCTGATGAAGTCAAACCTATGACTGTCACATCAGAAATAGATGATCTATCTCCGCTATATCTGCTTTAGTCCATAAATAGACATAAGTTTCTTGTCCAATATGCTTCCGCTACTCCCACTGACTACGACAACCCTCTGGCAGAGTCATATATACGTGCACCTCTAAAGCTAGTTTAGAACGACGATATACTCATCCTCCTGCCGGGTCTCACAGTCTGGAACAATAGCAATGGCAAGTCTGGGTAAACAAGAACCTCCCTGTCACCGTCTTTGAGCATACCGAAGTACCTCTCGAGTGCCTGAGATTACCCACCAAATCTGCGGAGTAGCAAATGGAATGTCAAACCTGATCGAATCTTTAGGTTCTTATCAAATTTTCAGTAATCGTTTGCGGTTCTGGAATCACTTCCAGTTCTACCATACTCCCACTACTGTTTTCTCAAAAAATCCATTTTTATTAAAACTGTAGCGAGTCAAGAACAATATCACTATCGATCTTCCAGATGGTAGAAAGTCAACCCTCGTCATAGCCTGGGTCAACCCACAAACAGCCATTACAGAAACGTGCCTTGAGTTATCCAGATTCTGGTTTTAAGCATAAGCCGAAAAACTCCCCGTACCTTAACATTGTCAAGATATGAACTGTTCTATATCCAATACAGAAACAGAGGCACTGATTTAATTGGAACCAGATTAAAATCATGCAGCTGTCTCCAGTGCATGTAAACTAAATGGAGAGAGGCCGATCAGCATTACTTAACTTAGGAGTGCATCCAATTATGAGTAACCTGAAAGAGAAGCAAATTCTCTTAATCATTACTATCAACTGAATACCATACACAAGTATCTACTTCTTCGATCATCTTGAAGAATCCCGATACTTGCAATACTTGGTTCTCTACTTTACTCTTATACCTATAACTTCTCAAAACTTGGACCCTGTGTTTCTACGAAACACCTGTCTAAAAACTAGAGAAGTCATAAGTAAACGGAATATAGTACGAGAACCAACCCCTCTGTCCTCATGGACACTGGACAACATACAATACTCTGTATAAGTCCCCTGAGTCTAATAACTCATTCCCCGTGTGTCATAGGTTGAAAACTGTACTTATGGTTAAGAAGAATTACACCGCTGTTTAATGCTCCTTACCTAACCATCCACTGATATAGGTAAATGTCATGGACATAATTTTAAAAAGGTATATCTCACTCTATAAAAATAGACGTACAGATATATCAATTTGAAATTGGTGCATAACAACGGATATTCAAAACCAAATATTTTCCGTCCGGCAAACTACCCAGGCGATTTCCTCAAATATCACCAATTACAACGAATTCCGATATAATGAGGATGATCACCTAATTCCAAATAACTTACTCCCACTCATCATCTGTAAAACCATACAGATGTGAGAATCAAACCTGGTAAATACATACCCTGGAGTAAGGACTAATTAGGAAATCAGTTTTCCTTTAACAATACACAGTGAAACTGAAACATGTAAATATTTCGAAAGGGTATCCGGGTATTCTAAGTAATGCCTCTTCCATTATCAGATTCACAACTGTAACCGTATATTTCTTTGCCATCTCTCCAAATCCCTTTATATGTCTTTAGTCACTACCTTCTGTACACCCCTTTAGGCCAAATGGTTTTCTTCCTTCCCTACTGTTTACCCCAATCAGAGCAAAGCTCTGTTCAAATTCCAAGGCGGAAGATCATCTTCCCCCAATCAGAGCAAAGCTCTACTTTGAAAATTTAAACTTTAATAAATGAAGCAACGCTTCAGATCCTCTGCGCTGCGCGCAACGCGCCACGTGTCAAAACCTGATACATCAGCGCAGCGCTCAAGACAGCGCACCCAATCAGAGCAAACCTCTATTTAAAACAAAATTAAAGGAAGCAACGCTTCAGTTGCGCAAGCACTGCGCTGCGCTACACGTGTCAGCGCAGATGCGCTAGCGCAGTTGCGCTGCGCTTCGCGCCGCGCGACACGTGTCAGCGCAGTTGCGCTGCGCTGCGCGCTGCTTGACACGTGTCACGCGCTGGGGCGTTTCCGCCAAACAGAATTAAGATTTTAAAGAAATATTTCTGTTCTTGTTAAAACAAGAAGATTTTTTTCTGTAAAACAGAAGCCCTTGGATCAAAAATCCAACGGTGGGAAAAATTCCCCAAATCACACGGAGAAAGATCTCTTTAACTAATTTATGGGCACTATAAAAAGGACCCTAGACCTCAAATCAAAGGCATCAATATTTTTTGTGAGAAATTAAAAACTTCAAACAGAGAGAACTCTGATGAATTGGAGAGAATTCCTCAAGAACAAAAAAGGTAAAAAACCTTTAGGAAAAAGAGAAAATTCTCTTATGAACAGATCATTGATCTGAGAACAAGATCAAGGATCTCCAATAAAATATATATATATATATATATATATATATATATATATAAATAAATAATAATAAGTGCTTTGCACTTTTCTATGAACCATTGGTTCCCTGAGTAAAACAAGAAGAACTTGTTTTCTTTGATCTAAATTAGATCAAGAAAACAAACAGTGCTTTACACTTCTTTTATGAACCATTGGTTCTGAATCTAAAAGATTCTCAAGTTAACAGTGTCTTGCACTTGCAGAACTGCACTGTTGCGCTCCTGGGTTGGCGCAAGCCACCAGATAGCGCAAGCCACCAGATAGCGCCACGTGTCAACATCTGAACCATTTGCGCTATGCGCTTTTGAAATAGAGTCTTGCTCTCTGAAACTGGCGCAACTCACCACAGTGCGCCACGTGTCAGCAGCGCAAGCGCAGCGTACTGGCTCAGCACACTGCGCTTGCATGACACGTGTCATCACCACAAGCGCTTGCGCTCTTTGGTTGGCGCAAAGCACCTGACAAATGCACTGCATTGTTTACTGAAGGGGCCAGGCTCAAGTCAAAAAGGGCTAGTAGGCCGAAATAAATTGCAATGCAATAAAAGGGGCAGAGCCCAAATAAAATTGATGCTCTGCATCATTTATAAAAGGGCAGAGCCCAAACAAAATAAGAAATGCAGTGCATTATTAAACAAGGGCAAAGCCCTAGCACAGGCCTAATAGGCCAAAGACAAATAAGATGTTAAACATTTCTAAACTGGACTTAGCCCAATCATGGCCGTAAGTCATCAAATTAAATTGACTAAGCACGGCTGCTCTCCTAAATCAATCTACGTCCGGTTCAAGGGTACATCTCCGAATTCCTCTGACACCTATCGTTGCAATCCTTCAACGACGTCAGAGAGGTGACGGGTCCCGACGGCCACAAATAATATGGACCCCCATGTCCCTAAACTGGCAATGGACCACCACGTCCGTAAACTGGAATATGGACCACCGCGTCCCTAAACTGGAATATAGACCACTATGTCCCTAAACTGGCGATGGACCACTATGTCCCTAAACTGGAACAATAGAGCCCTCAAATGCTCTTTTGTCGGATCTAAACGGTCTCGTTTAAGTTGATCTTAGCCTCAAATATGGCTAACGTATCCTTAAACATTCAAACAGACTTAGTCCCAAATTGGACTATAGATCCCCCAATCAACTTTGGTTCAAAGGTACATCTCCGAACTCCTCTGACACATGTCGTTGTAATCCTTCAACGTCGTCAGAGAGGTGACGGGTCCCGACGACCATATATTAAATGGACCACCATGTCCCTAAACTGGAAATGGATCTAGACGATCCCGTTAAGTAGATCTTAGTCACAAATCAGACTAACGTATCCTTAACAAACGTTTAAGTTGATCTTAGCCTAAATATGGCTAACGTATCCTTAAACTAAAAACACCAAACCCAAATCTAAGTAAATACGGATTTGGACTAATCCACGTCCTACGGACGACGACATCACTTAGTCTCCGTATACAATCCACGGGCAACCACAAACAAAACAAAACACACACGACACGAAGTGAAATTCTGGAGAAGGAGAAAGTGGTTACCGCGATGCGGTAGCGTAATTAACTGCAGGGGCTTGGGCCTGCAGGGAAGAGCGTCCCCACAATCAAAAACCCCTCTAGCGAGGGGGAATCTGACAAAGTCTGCTACATCGGCCGCATCCGTCTAAACCTCCGATACACGGTGCCATAAATCAACTTGGCATCTCCGGAGAGGTAGACGGATAAAACCAAATAGCATCTGCCCCGAATCACAGGCAAGACGTCCTCACGTCGTCGGCCGCCATTCGGAGGGGATCAGATTCTGGCACGCCCGGTGGGACCTTTTCCTCTTTCCACTCCACACTTTGTGTGTCGTGTTCGCGAACAAATCACGGTTCGTTGTGGTTGCCTGTGGATTCGATGTACTAAGATTGGGTGTCTTGCTCCGTGCAGAGAACTGAAGATCAATGGCTTCAAACTGCACTGCCTGCAACTGCAACTCTCGCTCCGTCCTCGCTGGAGGGGTGACTTATGGGCCCCAAGCGGCCTCCCTTTTCAAGATGCCAGTGGAGCAAGTAACTCAGGCCACCACTGGATTATTCTTCGGGTCCATGCTCCCACCGTTGAGCTTCAATGCCATAATGACGTTGCAAGAAGCCCCAAAGAAGTCGGTCTTTGATCAGCTTACTACTGCCGCGACCCCTCTCACGGGTCGCCCAGTTTCAATACCTCAGTTTTCAACAGACTGGGTCAGAACGTCCGCAAACCTGCGATACCCGAAGCTGCCATCCCAAAGCAGATAGCCATCCCGACTCAAACGGATGAAATCATTGGAAAGGCTCCTCCTTCCGAGAAGTTAGTTTTTACAAGGCTGGCCATTCCGGTTGCTGCTCCAGGTGAGGTCCTCAAAGCTGCTTCCCCTACCCAGAGCAGGGGGCATGAAGAAGCTTATCCAACAACGGAGGTGACTCTATCCGCAAGACACGCTCGACGTCGCCACTGGCGTCGAGTAAGAAAGGCTGGGGGCAACTCCCCCTCTGGATTTACGCCACCAGCTCCGGTGGTGGGGATCAATGCTGCTGTTCCAACCGGGAACAACTTTGAATTGCTAAATACGGTACGCAGGAACTCTCCTACTACGGTGCTGAAACGAACTCCTTCACCTGTGGAAAATACTCCAGAGAAGAGACTAGAGAAGCCCCCTCAACGGCTGTCCTCTAAAATTTGCAAAGTCTGGCGACAAGTCCAAGAGTCGGTGATCGATCAAGACTACCTCCGCCGACAGAAGAAGATGAAGGTTCAGCAGGAGAAGGGCTACTCTGTTAAGCCAGAAAAAGCAGCAGCTACTTGGGTGCCCACTACAACGACCCCCTCAACTCCAATCACTCAAAAAAGGAGGCCGCAAAAAGCCCCTGTGAACATGGCGAACCGTAAAAGCGCTGAACACAAACGCCCCAAGTCTGGGGGCATGGTGGTGCACACTGTTTATATGACTGCCGGAAAGGAGGAAAGCCGTACTTCTACGGGCCACCGACCGCTCACCCGATCCGTGACGAAAGCCCAGGAGCAACAACAAAAGCTTCAGGAAATGATGACTGCAATGGCTGCACTTACTGGGCCAAAAGAAAGCTCGGAGTCATCATCAGAACAGCGTCACGAAAAAGAAACTGACACTGACTTCCTACGTAGAGTCCTCGAAAAGAAGGACAAAGAAGCCGCAGAGCAAGCGACTAACATAAAACAGATGGCACTCCTTTTCCAAGATATGGTAGGGATGATGTTACAGCTGGACCCTCCAGCTGATGACCCTCCAATCATTGTTGAAGATGATAGAAGGGAGACATCTAATCCCCCGCCGGCTCTTTCAGCAGCCAAAGATGAAACCATTTCCAAGGCCGCCCTGGATGACTATATAGCTCATCAAATACGAGCTCATCAGGCGAGTGAAGCGGCCGCGCAAATTGTTAGAACCGGACGACCCTATCCAAGCTAGTATGACGAAATCAGTTACCCGCCGGGATATACGATCCTTAAATTCCACGTATATAGAGGGACGGGGAATCCACATCAGCATGTCGCTCAATTCAGGGCCTTATGCGGCAATACTGGAGGCGATGATAAATTGTTACTTCGCCAGTTCATCGGCAGCCTAGCAGAAACAACCTTTGAATGGTATTCGGAGCTAGCTAATGACTCTGTCAAAACATTTGCAGAGATGGAGCTACTGTTCATGCAAAGATTCACGAGTGCTAGTGAACGCACCCCGATAACAGCACTGATAAATGCCAGGATAAGGCCCGGCGAGACATGGGTCCAATACGCAACACGATGGCGGAACCTATGGTCAAAATGTGAACAACGCATAGGAGAGGCACCTGCGGTAGGCATGTTCGTCGGCATTCTTGAGCCGCAAACGACCATCTCGCAATTCATGATGTTCTTAAGGCCGACCACCTTCCAGGCCTTGATCGACAAATTAGCCCAAATGGACCAGATGGGTCATGGGCCGTCTCCTCCAAAACCATACTCTCGAAATGAGAAAGGGAAAGTGATCGTCATCGCCAATGCTCAACAGCATCCGAGAAACTCAAAGCCGGTCGTTCGCCAAAATAACACGCATCCACGCCCGTCCCTTGAGGAGAGACTAGGACGTCCTTATTCATTTCTTCAGAATAAAACGAGAAGACTGTTCGAACTGGCAGTACGCAACAGACTCATCAATCTGCCGAATCCAAACGTCCGTTACAGCCAGGCGATCTCAATAATCCCGATTACTGCCCTTACCACCAAACGGTAAGTCACCCGATCGAGGATTGTTTCGTCTTCAAGGGATGGATCGAGGATCAGTACCTACAAGGCAAGTTTGCGCAGTCTGAAAAGTGGAAGGTAAACCCACCACAGCCGCATACTCCAAAGAAAACGGACGCACCGTGTCACGCCCCGCTTCCCAAAATACGGAATACGAGGGGTAGAAAAGGCCAGCCATGCTCCTACGGTCAAGGAAATGTCCTGCCGTAGTCACACTTCGGCTTCTAGTCTTTCAGAGTAAACAGTAAAAGATGCGCAGGTAATGAGAAATGCAGTAACTGAATGAAACAATTTAAAGAACTGACCTGAGCTGAAACAAATTGGATATAACTCTGGATAGCTAAACAAGATGTCCGTGATGTACGTCTCGTCCTGGTCCAAGCTAAATCTTCTCCTCACACTGAGCATGCATACTCAGGTCGTCAGAGCGACACAAAAGCAATATAATATAATATAATATATATAAAATCACGTGACAATTCTAACAGTGATAATAGGTATATATAACAGTAGATCAATGGCAGTATGGATATGAACATGCAGTAATCAATGCAACAGAACAGTAAAAGCAGTAAAATGATATGCCGCGTATGTCAACACAGTATGTAAGGTATATCAAAGCCAGTAACCCTATCAGTCTCTAAGTCTCACTGTACAGGTCAATAAGCCTATCGTCAGTCCAAGTGTGAGAGTCAACCACTCGTGAGTGTCCTCCACCCAAAGGTAGAACCCAATGGCAAGGGACCACGGGCCCAACATGTATATCACGGTAATAATCACATACCCTGTAAATATCCATATATCTCCCTAAATATATAAGCCGGCATGGGACTCCCGAGATTCTGTTGAACTCACACTCAAACTACCCCACACCCCGTGGTCTACATCAAACGCTAACCATAACCCTAAATATCAATCGGTCGGTGACAAGTCTGCACGAGAACTGGAGGCAGGACCTCCATCAAGCACGTCCCGACTAATACCTAAGATAAAATCTGGTGCCTTATCTGTGACACCCGTGCGAGAGCTTCCATAAGTGTCCCATACCACTTATAGTCACACGTACACGTGTCTCACAGACGTCGACAATGCAATAGAATAATGAGGGTCACTGATTGTGTACAAGTACGTATCACTTTCACTTATTCACTGATACACGAACACTGACGTACTTACCACAATCATCACTAATACCTAACACTGGGTAATGCACGTTATCACTAGGTTATCAATGCGGTGACATGTGTATGATATGATGCGTGAACAGTTTATAAAGCATGTTTAGGATGTCCTGAATCAATAATCTACCACTTGCATAATTTATCATAAATCATACGGTTACAATTTAGTGAGATGACGAACAGGTAAATAATTAGTATGTTCGGTTATCTATCCATCGAATTTAGTTTCACGCCAATCGGGTTCCAGGATTACTAATTATAGCCATTTCATTTTAAGCGTTCACGGCTGGAAACCCGGTTTCAGAATCAGAAATCCGTTTCGCAACGCATTTTAATCCCAGTTGGGATCAAATTTTAGCGACGATACAGTTGGATGAAATCTAGGGTTTTCAGTAAGGTTTTAAACCCCATAGATGGATCTTCAATCGCGTCTGTACGTCAGGAGATATACACTATTCAATACCAATATGTCAGTTCTGATTCTGTTGGGACAGTTATGCGTCCCGATCTATTAAATTACAGATTAAATAACAAACGATAACGAAACAGGATGAAACTACTTGTGTTGTCTAGGTAACTGAATCACCTATGATAAAAAGTGGAGTTCCGCAATCGACGAGTTAAGGAAATCTTGTGGTACCCATTACGGAACAGCAAGCAACAATTGGAGTCGCTCTGGACTGCAGTCCAGAGTCGCACTCCGATCCAAATATCGTCACCATTTAAGTACAGGAATATCTGGAAACTAGAATAGGGTTAAAGTTTGTCGAGTTGGCTTCGATTTTAGCCGTCAAACGCATCGTTCCAGTATGTATATAATTTATAGCGATTTTAACGGTTTTCAGGTACAGTAAAATTCCAGTTTTACGAGTGAAATTGGGGGTAGTCGTTTTAGTCGTTAACGGTCAAATTATTCAACGAAATTTGTACAAGGTATTCCTCTCAACAAGGGCCAATATAAACAATCTAGTTCCGTCAAATTAGATAAGTATTTTCATTGGGAACACACGTCGAACATGTATGACACATAATTGATCCAAAAGTGTAACACTATGATCTATGCAATCAAAGATTGTAACTTGAATATATAGCATGTAAGCAAGTAAAATACTTGCCTGGGAACGTCTCGGGGTTGTACGGCAGCAGCGGCGACGACCAAGACAGCAGGGATCGACGACGTATGGAAAGTGCTCGATGAAATGCCAAAACTTGAATGTTTTGCGGTGATCTCGACTCGGCTTGTGGGGGCGAGGGTGGTTGCTGGCGGGGTTCAGGTGAGGTGTTCGGGATGTGGGTTCAAGAGAGGGAAAGTGATATAGGGAGAGAGTAAGTGAGAAGTGTAGAGAGAGAGAGAAAAGCAGGGAGAGAGAAAGAGAGCACAGAGAGATTGAGTGAGAAGGAGAGAGGTAGAGGGTTATAGGGAGAAAGAATTAGAGGGAGGGAGTGAGTGAGAAAGAGAGAGACACAGAGAGGGAAAGGCAAAGAGAGAGAACCAGAGGGAGAGAGGGGAGGCACAGAGAGAGAGAGAGAGGGGGTATAGAGAGAGTGAGAGAGAGTGGTAAGGAGAGACAGTGAGAAAGAGAGGGGGAGATCAGGAGTGAGGGAGAGAGAGAGTTGTGAGATGATGGCGACGATGATGCGGGGAGTCGACGGGATGCAAGTGTGTCGACGACGAGACGAGGAGCTCACCGGTCGTCGGCGCAGGGGTGGCCGAGCTCGGGTGCAGGGCTTAGGGGTATTGGGTGATGGTGGCAGGAGAGAGTGAGGGAAGGTGGTGAGGAGATGAGGGCGGTGATGAGGGCCCGACGAGATGGCCGGTGGAGTGGGGTGATGGCGACGGAGGGGGCTTGGCGTGGGCTCGAGAGTGGGAGCGAGAGAGAAGGAGAAAAGAGAACGAGTGAGAGAGAAAGGAGACGACGAGAGGTTAGAGAGGGGAGTGCGCGACGTGAGGTAACGGCTCGCGAGCGTTGGCGATGGAGGCGGCGGAGATCGCGGATCGCGAGCGAGACAGGGAGCGGGAAAATGGGGTAGCCGTTGGGGGAGATGACCCTGTATATGGCGGGTCGGGTAGGGGTGAAGCGAGTGTGGGCTTTGGCCGGGGTTTTGGAAATTAAAAGAATTGTGAGGAAAAGAGAATGAGGCCGGGCTTGGTGGGCTGCTGGGGGAAAATTAGGAATAAATAATAAAAGGTAATGGGCTGGGCTGGGATTAATATGAAATTAAATGGGGATAAATATAGGGAGTGGGCTGGAGTCTTTACTTCAAAAGCTTTTATATTTTACTTGGGCTGAGGGAAATGTAATTATTTAGGAGAAAAATAGAGTGTTAGGCCAGAAATAAAACGGAAAGGCAAAAATGAAAGGGCCGGCTGAAGGAAATAATTTGGGACAATTTTGGATGCTATGGGGTTTGGGTTTTATTAAAATAATTAAATAACAAAATTTGGTTTAAAAAGGGAAATACGGATTTTAGGCGTATAAAAAGAACCGGGTCTTAGATCATACCACCCGTACAAAAATTTCGTCCTCGAAATTTAAAATAAACGATAAGTTATACAAACATAAGCGAAAGCTATTATATTGCAACTAACACATAATGCTTTACTTGAAATAAGCAGATGAAGAAATTTGAAGACATAAATATGTAAGAACCACATACAAAAGATAGGTCTAATAAGCATAATGCAGGAACACTATAAGAGCAACTACAAGTATACGAGAATATAGGTAACAATAACGAACAATAATAATCAAGGCGTGTTCGATAAAAGTCGAAACCCAAATATGTGCACATCTAAGCCTATCAAAAGCAATCAGAAATAATAAGTATAAGGCACAACCATTTATAATAGTAATCATAGGTACAAAACCCGAAAATAAAGTAACGACAATAAAGTAGTGAAAATTAGTCGGTAGGTTAAAATATTTTAGGATAATGTATCGATAAAATAGGTTTAAAATAATTTTAGAAAACTTGTATAGTGAAATTAAGAAACATGGACCAAAAGTATGCGCGGTGTAAGGTTGCGCTACTAAAAATAAGGATAATAGTAGTGTGCTTTTAAAATACATAAACTAAATAGTCAGTAACACGCACTCTTCGACAAATACAAGATAATGGAAACCAAATTTCGAATAATAAAGTCCCTAAATATATATAGGGTGATAGGAAAACCAGAATGTATAGGGCTAGCTAGGGTAATGATTACGAAGAAGTGTGGCCCATTCAGAAGGTCGGTGTGTGGCGGATTTAGGTTGAAGATCGAGGAGATTGGGATAGGGTCAGCACAGGAAATGAGGGTGAGTAACAAAGGACTACAAGAAAAATATGGGGAGGATAACGGTCGGTACATCATATGAATCAAAAATTTGAAGGGTTGGCTAACTCGGAAATTCATAAGAAAGGTCCTCCTCCCGGAAGGATCTCAAACGGGGCGCAGACGAAGGATGAAGGGTGGACCTCTAAAAATCGGGTGTGGTACTGGTTAATCTGAGGGTTAAGGCAAAGTAAGGAGTAGAGGTGGACAGACCTCAGTAGGAAAAATAATGGTATAGAAGAAATAATCGAGCAGCAAGTGAACTAAGAAGATCAAAAGATTTGCGGACTCAACAATTTATTTCATTCCAGAAGATTTGAAACAACGCATTCTCAAAACGAAATGTGGCCCTAATCTATACACAGATTTATTTGGCAAGATAAGACAATCATCAAAAGAAATCCCGTCAGTCGCGATTGTGGAGATTCAGCAGGTTGCGGTAGGCTCGCGCGCTCAGGTAGGGACGTCCATTTCCATAGCGCCTCGCGGGTATCGCCATTGGGAGTTCTTCCACCACAGGGACTTGATCTTCTGGTTCTTCTTCCTCGGATGGAGCTTCTTCATCGAGGTCCGATTCCATGTGATTCTCTTCTTCTGGATTCTCTTCCATGGGATTTTCCTCCACTGGATTTTCTTCTGTCGGTTCTTCCTCGGGGTCTTCCCCTATCGGGTTCTCTTCAGGGTCTCCTTCTTCTTCGTCGGAATTAGCTATCATGTCAAACTCTGGGGCGGCTTCTCCTTCGTCCTCTGAATCGCTGTTTCCGAAATTGACCTGGGGACCGTTGATCTCATCGTCAGAACTCATCAGCGTGCGGTCTAAGGAAACGCATGACTGCGCATTCTCATCTAGATGCGGCGCTGCTCCAGGGTGGGCCATGATCTGAAAAGAAAAAGTCATGATTAGACAGTGGAATACATCAAGAAAATAGCTCAGTGTACGAAGTATAGAAAGATATACGGTGGCAGGAACTGAAATCAAGATTAAAATGCTGTGATAATGAATATTGTGAATAAGGGGAAGAAGTAGAGAATATATTACGATTCAAGTTTTATTGCATTCAACTAAAAGTTCGACAGATACAAGATTTCTAACAGAAGGAAATATTTTTAAGAGGATGGCAACATTATTACTGAAATTAGAAAACATAAAAATTCTTCTTTGATTGCTAGACCGCTGCATTCTCGTCACGCGAGTTGGATCCTGGGCTGGGTCCGCCTTATTCCCAAAGTTCGAACTACGCAATAGTCATCACTTGGCAGAAGTGGGGAATGTGGACGAGTCTCCTCCTTATAGCTCCTTCCTTTTTGGGCAACCGTTGATGAGATGTTCGCTAGATCCGCAAATCAGACATTTCCCTTGAGCGCGGCGACAATCCCTCTGACGGTGTCTTGGCCTCTTACAGTACCCACAATATGGGGTCTTCTGCTGCTTCTGTCGCGGGGAAACAAATTGACGCTTCATCTTCTTCCCTTTTCCTCGTCTAACGGGGATCCCTTTATGATTGGAGACTCCCGCTGGTGCTGGATGCACCTGCCTTCTCAGTCCTTCAACTAACAAGTCGTTTGTTCGCTCCTGGGCTTCCTTTAAACCTTGCAGTACACTCAGGATCTCAACGGTCTGATTCTGGGGAGCGGATATAGATGAAGAGTCGTTGGAAGATATGATCCTGAAACAATAATTTTTGAGGATGATATAAGTCACAAGCTATACGAATCCAAATATAATATGGATAGGACAAAGATTCAAGAATATCAGAGGTGATGGATTTCATTACAAGTGGAAAATCAACTGTATGACTTTAAGTCACTTAAACAGAGCATGGTAGTGTAACCGTGATGTAGTTCACAATTACAACCATGAAACTTTACCAAGTTACCTGAAGCCCTAGCGAATGGATAGCAGAATACTTGATGTGAATATGAATCAAGGATATCAAGTTTACAATCTAGACTGAGGGATGTCATAGATTGTCAAGCTCTACACGGAAAACTGCAATCCCAATCGAAGCAAAACCTGAGCTCTGATAACAACTAAACCATGTCACGCCCCGCTTCCCAAAATACGGAATACGAGGGGTAGACAAGGCCAGCCATGCTCCTACGGTCAAGGAAATGTCCTGCCGTAGTCACACTTCGGCTTCTAGTCTTTCATGGTAAACAGTAAAAGATGCGCAGGTAATGAGAAATGCAGTAACTGAATGAAACAATGTAAAGAACTGATCTGAGGGGAAACAAATTGGATATAACTCTGGATAGATAAACAAGATGTCCGTGATGTACGTCTAGTCCTGATCCAAGCTAAATCTTCTCCTCACACTGAGCATGCATACTCAGGTCGTCAGAGCGACACAAAAGCAATATAATATAATATATATAAAATCACGTGACAATTCTAACAGTGATAATAGGTATATATAACAGTAGATCAATGGCAGTATGGATATGTACATGCAGTAATCAATGCAGCGGAACAGTAAAAGCAGTAAAATGATATGCCGCGTATGTCAACACAGTATGTAAGGTATATCAATGCCAGTATCCCTATCAGTCTCTAAGTCTCACTGTACAGGTCAATAAGCCTATCGTCAGTCCAAGTGTGAGAGTCAACCACTCGTGAGTGTCCTCCACCCAAGGGTAGAACCCAAGGGCAAGGGACCACGGGCCCAACATGTATATCACGGTAATAATCACATACCCTGTAAATCTCCATATATCTCCCTAAATATATAAGCCGGCATGGGACTCCCGAAATTCTGTTGAACTCACACTCAAACTACCCCACACCCTGTGGTCTACATCAAACGCTAACCATAACCCTAAATACCAATCGGTCGGTGACAAGTCTGCGCGAGAACTGGAGGCAGGACCTCCATCAAGCACATCCCGACTAATACCTAAGATAAAGTCTAGTGCCTTATCTGTGACACCCGTGCAAGAGCTTCCATAAGTGTCCCATACCACTTATAGTCACACGTACACGCGTCTCACAGACGTCGACAATGCAATAGAATAATGAGGGTCACTGATTGTGTACAAGTACGTATCACTTTCACTTATTCACTGATACACGAACACTGACGTACTTGCCACAATCATCACTAATACCTAACACTGGGTAATGCACGTTATCACTAGGTTATCAATGCGGTGACATGTGTATGATATGATGCGTGAACAGTATATAAAGCATGTTTGGGATGTCCTGAATCAATAATCTACCACTTGCATAATTTATCATAAATCATACGGTTACAATTTAGTGAGATGATGAACAGGTAAATAATTAGTATGTTCGGTTATCTATCCATCAAATTTAGTTTCACGCCAATCGGGTTCCAGGATTACTAATTATAGCCATTTCATTTTAAGCGTTCACGGCTGGAAACCCGGTTTCAGAATCAGAAATCCGTTTCGCAACGCATTTTAATCCTAGTTGGGATCATATTTTAGCGACGATACAGTTGGATGAAATCTAGGGTTTTCAGTAAGGTTTTCAACGCAATAGACGGATCTTCAATCGCGTCTGTACGTCAGGAGATATACACTATTCAATACCAATATGTCAGTTCTGATTCTGTTGGGACTGTTATGCGTCCCGATCTATTAAATTACAGATTAAATAACAAACGATAACGAAACAGGATGAAACCACTTGTGTTGTCTATCTAACTGAATCACTTATGATAAACAGCAGAGTTCCGCAACCTACGATTTAAGGAAATCTTGTGGTACCCATTACGGAACAGCAAGCAACAATTGGAGTCGCTCTGGACTGCAGTCCAGAGTTGCACTCCGATCCAAATATCGTCACTATTTAAGTACAGGAATATCTGGAAACTAGTATAGGGTTAAATTTTGTCGAGTTGGCTTCGATTTTAGCCCTCGAACGCATCATTCCAGTATGTATATAATTTATAGCGATTTTAACGGTTTTCAGGTACAGTAAAATTCCAGTTTTACGAGTGAAATTGGGGGTAGTCGTTTTAGTCGTTAACGGTCAAATTATTCAACGAAATTTGTACAAGGTATTCCTCTCAACAAGGGCCAATATAAACAATCTAGTTCCGTCAAATTAGATAAGTATTTTCATTGGGAACACACGTCGAACATGTATGACATATAATTGATCCAAAAGTGTAACACTATGATCTATGCAATCAAAGATTGTAACTTGAATATATAGCATGTAAGAAAGTAAAATACTTGCCTGGGAACGTCTCGGGGTTGTACGGCAGCAGCGGCGACGACCGAGACAGCAGGGATCGACGACGTATGGAAAGTGCTCGATGAAATGCCAAAGCTTGAATGTTTTGCGGTGATCTCGACTCGGCTTGTGGGGGCGAGGGTGGTTGCTGGCGGGGTTCAGGTGAGGTGTTCGGGATGTGGGTTCAAGAGAGGGAAAGTGATATAGGGAGAGAGAGAGTGAGAAGTGTAGAGAGAGAGAGAAAAGCAGGGAGAGAGAAAGAGAGCACAGAGAGATTGAGTGAGAAGGAGAGAGGTAGAGGGTTAGAGGGAGAAAGAATTAGAGGGAGGGAGTGAGTGAGAAAGAGAGAGACACAGAGAGGGAAAGGCAAAGAGAGAGAACCAGAGGGAGAGAGGGGAGGCACAGAGAGAGAGAGAAAGAGAGAGGGTATAGAGAGAGTGAGAGAGAGTGGTAAGGAGAGACAGTGAGAAAGAGAGGAGGAGATCGGGTGTGAGGGGGAGAGAGAGTTGTGAGATGATGGCGACGATGATGTGGGGAGTCGACGGGATGCAAGTGTGTCGACGACGAGACGAGGAGCTCACCGGTCGTCGGCGCAGGGGTGGCCGAGCTCGGGTGCAGGGCTTAGGGGTATTGGGTGATGGTGGCAGGGGAGAGTGAGGGAAGGTGGTGAGGAGATGAGGGCGGTGATGAGGGCCCGACGAGATGGCCGGCGGAGTGAGGTGATGGCGACGGAGGGGGCGTGGCGTGGGCTCGAGAGTGGGAGCGAGAGAGGAGGAGAAAGGAGAACGAGTGAGAGAGAAAGGAGGCGACGAGAGGTTAGAGAGGGGAGTGCGCGACGTGAGGTAACGGCTCGCGAGCGTTGGCGATGGAGGCGGCGGAGATCGCGGCTCGCGAGCGAGACAGGGAGCGGGAAAATGGGGTAGCCATTGGGGGAGATGACCCTGTATATGGCAGGTCGGGTAGGGGTGAAGCGAGTGTGGGCTTGGGCCGAGGTTTTGGAAATTAAAAGAATTGTGAGGAAAAGAGAGTGAGGCCGGGCTTGGTGGGCTGCTGGGGGAAAATTAGGAATAAATAATAAAAGGTCATGGGCTGGGCTGGGATTAATAGGAAATTAAATGGGGATAAATATAGGGAGTGGGCCGGAGTCTTTACTTCAAAAGCTTTTATATTTTACTTGGGCTGAGGGAAATGTAATTATTTAGGAGAAAAATAAAGTGTTAGGCCAGAAATAAAACGGAAAGGCAAAAATGAAAGGGCCGGCTGAAGGAAATAATTTGGGACAATTTTGGATGCTATGGGGTTTGGGTTTTATTAAAATAATTAAATAACAAAATTTGGTTTAAAAAGGAAAATACGGATTTTAGGCGTATAAAAAGAACCGGGTCTTACACACCGGGGGCAACTTGTCATGTGATCTCTCACTCATTGGCGGATGATAAAGAGGCTCCTTGCGCCGAGAAACCGAGGGCGGACCCTGAACCAGAAATTCCGCGGCCATCAGACGAGTTGATCGATGCCTTCCTGAATGAGATTCGTCTGAAAGTTAAAGCCGATCAAGAGCGTGAGATGGCCATACTGGAAGGGGCCAAACACCGACGACTGGACCAAAGAGTCGAGGTACTCCCGTCAAATCAAAAGCCATCCGCTACGGATAGAAACAAATTCAAGACGAGGAAAAGGTTCGATAAAGCCCTGTCAGCAGGACTGGTGCTACCACCCTCTGAAGAAAATACTCTCGGTGAAGTAGAGATGCATCCTAACTTCTGCATATATCATCAGAAGATCATACATCCTACCGAAGATTGCGACTCCTTTAAGTGTTGGTGGCAAGGGTATGTCGCTCAAAAGCAACACTTCAACAGGAAAAAGTGTGGAGCTCATAGACATTAGAAAAATGCGATAAATGAGCGAAAGAGAGCCGCCGATGACTGTCATATAGCCGGCTCCAAGGGATCGCAAATTATCACCTTTGGAAGCGACTCTGATGAAGAAGTTGCCCACAACCCTCTCCTCAAGGAATCCATTTCAAAAATGAAAGAATTGAGGAGTTGCGAGAACATTCAGCCGTGCAATCGCCCGCTACTCGAAAAAAATCTCGGCCCCGCAAACAAAGGATCGAGCAGAAACGATAAGGGAAAGGGGAAAATGACCTTCGTCGCCAACACTCGACAACAGTCGAGTGGCCCTAGACCAATTGTTCGTCAAAACAATGTGCGTCCACGCATATCCCTCGAGGAAAGGCTAAGACGTCCTTACTCATTTTCCCAGGATGAAACAAGGAGGCTGTTCGAAGTGGCAGTGCATAACAAGCTTATCACTCTACCGGAGCCGAAACACCAACTACAACTGGATGATGTCAACAGTTCTAATTATTGCCCTTACCACCAAACAGTAGGTCACCTGATCGAGAATTGCTACGTCTTCAAGAACTGGGTTGAAGACCAATACCTACAGGGCAAGTTCGCACTCTCCGAAAACTGGAAGGTGAACCCGCCACAACCGCACGCTCTGAGAAGACGGATACGCCGGGGGCATCATGCTCAGTCATAGAGAAAGCCTCTATAGACCGAAAAGTCAGTAAACTAGAGCTTCGCCTCAAATACGGCGATGATAGACCGAAATGTCTTTAAACTAACGACGGACCGAAACGTCCTTAAACTAATGACGGACCGAAACGTCTTTAAACTACTACCGCAGCATCCTTAGGCTGACACAACAAAATATATATATAAAAAATATATATATATAATAAACGGTATGTCCATAAGTAAAAAGGGCATGGATGAAAACCCAAAAGGGCTCCGTGAGTAAAAACAGCAGGGCTACCGGCGAGTGTTCGTGAAAACCCGAAAGGGCGCGACCTCGTAAAAAAAAGAGAGAGAAAATAAAAAGAATAATAAAAAAAATGATATGTCCATAAGCAAAATGGGCACGGATGAAAACCCGAAAGGGCTCCGTGAGTAAAAACAGCAGGACTACCGGCGAGTGTTTGTGAAAACCTGAAAGAACACAACCTCGTTAAAAGGCACTTACAAGATCCTCTCGATCTTGTAAGGAGAAACCACCCGCGTGAGATCCTTACGACTCACAAGGGAGCAACACACTTAGGGATCCCCACGATTCCTAAGGAGAAAATACACTTGCGAGATCCTCACGACTCGTAAGGAGAACTCTCTTATGGGACCCTCACGGCTCATGAGATTTGAAAATCTTAAGTTAGAGAGACCTAAACCTGTGCTTAAGCAACCCCCACAACCTTCAATATTGCCCTACAAGTGGTTAGCACTGACCCTTGTATACAATCCACGGGCGCGAATAAACATTTCCCTAAACAAGTCCCATCCGTGACTGGGGATATGTACACATGATAAATAACCTTTGTAGGTCCTCTCGATTTACAAGGAGAAAACCCTCTTGTAGACACACACCTAGGAATTCTCATGATTCCCAAGGAGAAAATACACCTACAAGATCCTCACGACTTGTAGGGAGAAATACCTTTGTGAGATCCCTACGGCTCATGAAGTCAAAAGCCTTAGTCGACAAGACCTTAACCCTGTTCGCTAAGCCACCTTTGTGACATCGACAGAGGCAAATGATGATTCGCTCCTGGCAATATCCCAGTTGTAGCGATGCTGATGCCGAAATCGGTGTCTAATTTCAGGTCTACGGTGAAAAGCCAGCAAGCCGCACATGCATACGAAATGGCCGAAATGATGGGGCAGCTTGCAATAAAAAGGAGCAAGTAAAGAAAACGTATGCATACAAAATAGCCGAAATGATTGGGCAACTCGCAATAAAAAGCAGCGAGTAAAAATAAAATAAACAGCCGAAATGATGGGGCACCGCGAAAAATAGCCGAAATGATTGGGCAATCGTGACCTTCGCGATATAAAAGCTGAAATGATAGAGTATCGCGAAAAGAAAACAATAATATATATAAAAAAAATAATAATAATGAATGAAACTTTTGCCCTACAGGTGAGATCACATCGATCCCTGTATACAATTCATGGGCACAAACAAAGAGGGAACTATACCTTCCCAACAGGCTCCGTAAAAAAGCGAAGCCAAATCTCGACGGTTCACAGACAACCTAGAAACCAGCTTCATTTCGACAATCGTCCCGATACAACAGACGTAATGTCAACAACGGAGGAACGGTGACCCTGTAAGTGTCCTTTTCGGAGGGGAACAGATTCCCCAATTCTTCAGAGTTCTAGTCTAGCAGGATACAGATACAACGTCAACAAAAGACCCCATGGTCGAAACAAAGCGGAGTAACGGCAAAATCCCAGCTCCACCGCGACGTTCGTCTCGATACAGCAGACGAGATGTCACCCCAACGTTCGTTTTGACACAGCAGACGCAACATCGTCAAACAAATGGAGCCACGGCAAAATCCCTAGTTCCAAACCTCGACGGTTCACCAGCAACCTAGAGACAACTACGACGTTCGTCTCGATACAGCAGACGAGATGTCACTCCAGCGTTCTTCCTCCAGCAGGGTTCAGACGCGACAATCAAACAAGTGGAGTAACGGCAAAATCCCAGCTCCACCGCGACGTTCGTCTCGATACAGCAGACGAGATGTCACCCCAACGTTCGTCTCGACACAGCAGACGCAACATCATCAAACAAATAGAGCCATGGCAAAATCCCTAGTTCCAAACCTCGACGGTTCACTAGCAACCTAGAAACAACCTCGACGTCCGTCTCGATACAGCAAACGAGATGTCACCCCAACGTTCGTCTCGACACAGCAGACGCAACATCATCAAACAAATGGAGCCACGGCAAAATCCCTAGTTCCAAACCTCAACGGTTCACCAGCAACCTAGAGACAACCTCGACGTCCGTCTCGATACAGCAGACGAGATGTCACCCCAACGTTCGTCTCGACACAGCAGACGCAACATCATTAAACAAATGGAGCCACGGCAAAATCCTTAGTTCCAAACCTCGACGGTTCACCAGCAACCTAGAGACAACTACGACGTTCGTCTCGACACACCAGACGAGATGTCACTCCAGCGTTCTTCCTCCAGCAGGGTTCAGACGCGACAATCAAAAAAATGGAGCCACGACAAAATCCCTAGTTCCCACCGCGACATTCGTCTCGATACAGCAGACGCAATGCCAGCAAACGAAGCAAAGGCCAAATTCCTAGCTTCAAGGTCTTGACGGCAACCCACATAAAACCTGAAAGACTATCGGAGATCATCCCACACCAGCACGGAGTGGTTGTGACTCATCGGGGCTCGCCAAAATGAGCCTAACCTTAAGTAAAAAGTGGCATGGCAAATTCCTAACGCTTGCTCTTCCGACGGTCAAACTACCTAGGAAGATTGCTTGAAGACGTCTTGTCCAGCCCCCGAAGGGATCAGAGACACGGCAGTCGCAGGGCTACTCGAACAGCACGATTGCCTATCGAGGAATATATCAGCTTATACGACGGTACGACGGCCAAAACCCTAAGTACCACAGACCCTAACGGACTTCTGTCATAAATAGCAAAGGTTAACTGTGACGTTAGGATATTCTTGCGAGAAATGCTTGATTCGTCTCGACTTGTGAAGAAATTGATGTCTTTGCGAGAAATTCTCGATGCGGCTTGACTCGTGAGATAAAGCCTTAGGCAGTAGGCATAAAAGGAGCCTGTTTCCTAAGCACTGGAACCCTGCAAGTTGGCCCAAAACGGTCTCTTGCACACTATCCACGGGCCTCACTCTCCAAACTCGAAACTCGACAAGGAGGGAAGCAACCGCTTACGGGTCCTCTCGACTCGTAAGAGGGAAAAATTCGCTTATGAGATCCTTACGACTTATAAGAGAAAACACACTTATGAATCCTCACGATTCCTAAGGAGAAAATCCACCTACGAGATCCTCTCGACCCGTAGGGAGAAAAGTCTCTATGAGACCCTCACGGCTCATAGAGTTGAAAAGTCTTAGGCGGCAGATCTGAACCCGTGGCTTAAGCCATCGCTGTCTCTTGGAGAAATCTAGATGCTTACTCTATTATCTATCGACCCTGTTTATTAAGACAGCATACACACAATAAAAGAAAGAAGTAAGTGACAGGAAGAACATCCGATTTACATTTGATCAAGCGTTCGAGACACACTCATTCATGCATGTGCAGAAGATTCAGAACAAGGGATAAGCCAAGATGAAATGGAAATTTTCTATTTATATCATAAAAAGGGGTTCTTACAATCATGGAGAAATGGATAATAACATTATTAAAATGTTTACAAAGGTATAACCTCGAACCCAGGACATGGATTGAGGAACTCGAAAGTGACCCTATCTATGACTTTCCAAGCCTCGCGGACCATCCTGGTGTGCTTTCTTTCGCGAGCACAAGCGTCAGGGTCCCCCCTGATGTCCTCCACCCTCCGATAAGCAGCGAGTATGGCGGACTGTTGAAAGACCTCGTGCAAGAGATCGACAAGATTGTCTCGCCGTCTCTTCGAGATTAAGTTCATCAGGTACACCGAGTGCACCTTATCCTCGGCGGCATCCAACGCCCTAAGCGGCACACCGGAACAGAATAGGGGAAGCGCTTCCCAGATGGCTCCCACGATAAGCTTAAGGAGGGAGGAACGTCGGGGAAGCAGTGGACCGTTATATGCGTCGAAGCGGCTCATGATTTCAGCACACTCCGCGTTTGTGAACTCTCGATTTTGAGAACGGCCAAGTCGGCGAATGTCCCCATAAGAGATGATCTCGTCAAGATTGTACATGTGGGCGTCCATTGTTTCTGTGAAAGAAAATCAACAAAATTATCAGAAAGACTGATTAAGCAAACGATATAATGCCATCTTTAAACTCCAAGATCAATGAAAAACTCTTAAGAGTTCTTCTATATGATTTTGAAAGAGCAAAGCTCCATTAATGAATTAAGAAAATCCAAGGAAAATCATTCAGAGAGCAGAGCTCTATTAATGGAACCCTAATAGGGTCCCCTTTAGTTCTCTTTAGATCCGTTTAGACCTATAGAGCAAAGCTCTGCTAAGTGAAACCCTAAATGGGTTTCCTTTGGATCAGGGATCTATTGAGAGCAAGGCACTGTCGATGAAAATTAATTTAACTTAATTTAATTCAAATTAAAATTTTCACCTAAAAGTTTTAAGAGTTTAACTCTTGAAGTTCTTGAAAATAAAGAGCAGAGCTCTGAGTTCTGAAAGTAAAATTCTTAGAAGATGATGATCATCTGTTGAGGACCAAAGGTCCTATTTATAGGCATCAAATGCCCTTTCAACTTCCAAGAGTTGCTACGACGGTTGGAATTCTGCCACCGCCGCGCTCACGTTTGGGGGCCACGTAAGCGCAACGGTGGGGGGGCATTTGTTTACCCCAATCAGAGCAAAGCTCTGTTCAAATTCCAAGGCGGAAGATGAAGCAACGCTTCATCTTCCCCCAATCAGAGCAAAGCTCTACTTTGAAAATTTAAACTTTAATAAATGAAGCAATGCTTCAGATCCTCTGCGCTGCGCGCAACGCGCCACGTGTCAAAAGATGATACATCAGCGCAGCGCCCAAGACAGCGCGCCCAATCAGAGCAAAGCTCTATTTAAAACAAAATTAAAGGAAGCAACGCTTCAGTTGCGCTGCGCTTCGCGCCGCGCGACACGTGTCAGCGCAGTTGCGCTGCGCTGCGTGCTGCTTGACACGTGTCACGCGCTGAGGCGTTTGCGCCAAACAGAATTAAGATTTTAAAGAAATCTTTATGTTCTTATTAAAACAAGAAGATTTTCTTCTGTAAAACAGAAGCCCTTGGATCAAAAATCCAACGGTGGGAAAAATTCCCCAAATCACTCGGAGAAAGATCTCTTTAACTAATTTATGAGCACTATAAAAAGGACCCTAGACCTCAAATCAAAGGCATCAACATTTTTTGTGAGAAATTAAAAACTTCAAACAGAGAGAACTCTGAAGAATTGGAGAGAATTCCTCAAGAACAAAAAAGGTAAAAAACCTTTAGGAAAAAGAGAAAATTCTCTTATGAACAGATCATTGATCTGAGAACAAGATCAAGGATCTCCAATGAAAAATTTATATATATAAATAAATAATAATAAGTGCTTTGCACTTTTCTATGAACCATTGGTTCCCTGAGAAAAATAAGAAGAACTTGTTTTCTTTGATCTAAATTAGATCAAGAAAACAAACAGTGCTTTGCACTTCTTTTATGAACCATTGGTTCTGAATCTAAAACATTCTTAAGTTAACAGTGTCTTGCACTTGCAGAACTGCACTGTTGCGCTCTTGGGTTGGCATAAGCCACCAGATAGCGCCACGTGTCAACATCTGAACCATTTGCGCTATGCGCTTTTGAAATAGAGCCTTGCTCTCTGAAACTGGCGCAACTCACCACAGCGCGCCACGTGTCAGCAGCGCAAGCGCAGCGCACTGGCGCAGCGCACTGCGCTTGCATGACACGTGTCATCACCACAAGCGCTTGCGCTCTTTGGTTGGCGCAAAGCGCCTGACAAATGCACTGCATTGTTTACTGAAGGGGCCAGGCCCAAGTCAAAAAGGCCTAGTAGGCCGAAATAAATTGCAATGCAATAAAAGGGGCAGAGCCCAAATAAAATTGATGCTCTGCATCATTTATAAAAGGGCAGAGCCCAAACAAAATAAGAAATGCAGTGCATTATTAAACAAGGGCAAAGCCCTAGCACAGGCCTAATAGGCCAAAGACAAATAAGATGTTAAATATTTCTAAACTGGACTTAACCCAATCATGGCCGTAAGTCTTCAAATTAAATTGACTAAGCACGGCTGCTCTCCTAAATCAATCTACGTCCGGTTCAAGGGTACATCTCCGAATTCCTCTGACACCTATCGTTGTAATCCTTCAACGACGTTAGAGAGGTGACGGGTCCCGACGGCCACAAATAATATGGACCCCCATGTCCCTAAACTGGCAATGGACCACCACGTCCGTAAACTGGAATATGGACCACCACGTCCTTAAACTCGAATATGGACCACTATGTCCCTAAACTGGCGATGGACCACTACGTCCCTAAACTGGAACAATAGAGCCCTCAAATGCTCTTTTGTCGGATCTAAACGGTCTCGTTTAAGTTGATCTTAGCCTCAAATATGGCTAACGTATCCTTAAACATTCAAACAGACTTTAGTCCCAAATTGGACTATAGATCCCCCAATCAACTTTGGTTCAAGGGTACATCTCCGAACTCCTCTGACACATGTCGTTGTAATCCTTCAACGTCGTCAGAGAGGTGACGGGTCCCGACGACCATATATTAAATGGACCACCATGTCCCTAAACTGGAAATGGATCTAGATGATCCCGTTAAGTAGATCTTAGTCTCAAATCAGACTAACGTATCCTTAAACTAAAAATACCAAACCCAAATCTAAGTAAATACGGATTTGGACTAATTCACGTCCTACGGGCGACGACATCGCTTAGTCTCCGTATACAATCCACGGGCAACCACAAACAAAACAAAACACACACGACACGAAGTGAAATTCTGGAGAAGGAGAAAGTGGTTACCGCGATGCGGTAGCGTAATTAACTGCAGGGGCTTGCGCCTGCAGGGAAGAGCGTCCCTACAATCAAAAACCCCTCTAGCGAGGGGGAATCTGACAAAGTCTGCTACATCGGCCGCATCCGTCTAAACCTCCGATACACGGTGCCATAAATCAACTTGGCATCTCCGAAGAGGTAGACGGATAAAACCAAATAGCATCTGCCCCGAATCTCAGGTAAGACGTCCTCACGTCGTCGGCCGCCATTCGGAGGGGATCACCTACCGTTCGGCACCAGCCTATGGTTTGGAAGAAGACTATCCAATAAGCATAATGGGTGTACTGTCCTAATCCTAGGAGCACTCGCAACCTGAGAGAAGGTAAAGATAAAAGACACCTGAGTAAACCTTATTCCTATTTCTCCCGAACCAGAATCCATCCCCGAACTGGAACAAGTTCCTTTCGAGTTCGTATATAACCATACAATGGAGTATCCAAATAACTGTGGATCTTCGTAGTGATACGGAGTGTTCTGGAGAAATACAAAGGTGAAATGGGAGTGGTAATGAGATACTTGGTTTGGTTGTGAATAGCAGTCTCAATTTACTTTGCCCTCTTACTAATCCCTTTATTTGTCTTTACTTAATACCTTCTGTACACCATTGTTAGGCTAATTGGTTTTCTTCATTCCCTACCGGTCGGCACCTGCCTATGGTTTGGAAGAAGACTATCCAATTTGCGTAATGGGTGTACTGCCCTAATCCAAGGAGCACTCGCAACCCGAGAGAAGGTAAAAGGAAAAGACAACTGAATAGTCTTATTCGTTTTCTCCAGAACCAGAAACCATCCTCGAATAAATTCCTTCGAGTTCGTATATAACCATACGATGGTTTTATCCAATGGAAGTGGACGTTCGTAGTAATACAGGGTGTTCTGGAGAAAATGGTAAAAGTAAGAGTGGCAAAGAGGTTTGCAACTCTGACAATCCAAAAGCCAGTGTTTAAGAAGGTTCGGTTAATATTGGTCACTGAGTCATAGTCAAGGGTCGAGCCATGGTCGCTGCCAAAGAGAGAGAGAAAAGAAACACTCAGCGTGCACTCTAACCTAGATCAGAATGGTTATCACTTTATCTAATCAGGAAACCTCCCACTGTAACCTCAAATTCTCCTTCAAACCTGAAAGAAGAATTAGTCGGGATCACCCGAGGAGTAAACCAACTCATCAGTAGGAATCGGGATCCAACTATCATCGCATGATAATGTGATGGAATCCACTCACGTTATCACACTCCAGAAGGTATGCGCATATCTGGCAAGTTTCTGTTTCTTTAGAAACTCCCGATGTGATTTTTGCCCCATGCTCTTATGACCTTGACGAAGGCCAACATATCATAAGTCACATGTCAAGTTCTACCCGTCATTATCCAGGTTAATTTGAACCCACCCGTACATACCCTTGACGAAGGCCAAAATAGTAGTACGACTATCCCAAACCAACGCATCTATCTATGCTGCAGAAAAGTAACAAATAGCTACCATACACTCTGCCTTGACGAAGGCCAACATACATAGCATGAATACTAAGTGCTACCTTTCTGAAATGACGGAGGGCTATGAATGGTTTTTGGCGAAAAACCTTTAACGTAATGAACTTGATATCGTTGAAGGAACCGGATAGCATTTTATAAAAATATAGTGACGAAAACCTTTGCTAAAGAGGTCACTCCCGGTGAAGGGATCTCGGCTCTTTCCCCGTAGAATGAGGTGCAGGATATTCCAACTGAATACTATGATGCAAAGAAAAAGTAAACGACTATAGTGAAGTTATTACCTTGACGCAAACTTCTGTCCAAGGGGTCACTCCCGGTGAAGGGATCTCGGCCCTTGCCTCGTCAACTGAGGTGCTGGATATTCATAACCGAATACCACTGTGCAAAACAAAAGAGAATGTCCTTGCAATAACAGTTTTTTGAAAAATGTTCCAACAACATCAAACAGGTTTGTTTAGTTTGCATTGATCTGAATCAACGCAGTCCCATCAATTGATCACACCAATAAAGAACGAAAATAATGATGTACGTATATACCATCCGCATTCGCCACTGGGTCCCGTCATCACCCGTTAGGTTACTTAACTAACGACAGAGCGGGGACTGGACTAGTGCAGATGCAAAACATATACACCATCTACTAGTATATATATCAATATATAATATTCGCTCAAGGCGTGATAAAATGCAACATCACAGAAATATAATAAGCAACACAGAACAATACAGATAACTGGGATCCCCGGGCTTCATAGAGCCGCTACTGAAACCCGACGTTCCCTGGTCGTGTGGATAGCCTGTGCAATGAAATCCTAGACCCCTACGAGCGCGGAAAGTTACCCGCCAAAACCTGAAGTGAGGCAGCCCCCTTCAACAACGTGAATGGACCACCCAGCACTTCACGGAATCCGGTAACTTGAGCACCCCTCCTTGGGTCAACCTGTACCCCCTACGAGTGCAGCGAATAGCCCGCCAATTCTAGAGTGAAGCCCCTTCCTTCTTAACGCCATGAGATGCGGGCTCGTTTCCCTCTAGAACCCGGCTATCCGTGCACCCCACCGCGGGGTAATCCTAGTACAGAAAGTAAAAATATATACAACGGGTACATCGACCTCAGCCCGGCCGTGCCCCGAAAGAATAATATACAAACAGACAGTGACGGCAGTCCACATGTCGGACGCTTGCCCCGCAATATCAAATGTACAAATACAACCAAACTGTACTACCATTGCATCCAGGCTATTCACCACGCGCAACATCACAGCACAACACAGAACATCAACGTGAATGTCACGTTCGCAAATCCGTCTAAAAGGGCTATAGCAGTTAGACAGGATTTGCCGATCAAGTGACATTCACGGTCGCAGATATAATGTAAATACTGTGAACTAACATGTTTAAAATTCTCGATCGACAAAAATTCCTGAAGTGGGCCCCAAGCACAATACCCAGTACTTAAATAAATCTGGGCCCAAAATAAAATAACCAGAAACCACCTTTTCAAGTCAGGAATCACTGTAGGAAAAATGGTCCAGTGATGTTACAGTTCGGCGGCGGAACCGCGGCCAAAAGGGGGTTACGGCCGCGGTTCCGCGGCGATACAGTGACGTCATGCAACCATTTTTCTTCAGTGTTCTCTAAAAATCCTGCCCGATTTTCTGCAATACACCAAATAATTTTTTGACCACAGAAAAATTTCGACAGAAACTGTATATTTGAAACTGTGGTTTTTGGAATTTTCGTTCGATCGAAGTTCTAAACACGTTAGAGCAAGCTAGTAAAGGTTAATGGCGTGGCTCTGATACCAGTGTAAGTGCACGGCAGCACCCCGACCGTCATTCCGAGGCCAAAATGCGGAAACAAAAGTTTTACAAAACTTTTAAACCGGCACTACCGTGCACTATAACCCGGATCGGGCCATTAACCTAATGCTAGCTAACAAGAGAAGGGATAGAATGCTATACCGAGCGATCCGTGTCCTTCGGTCTTCGGCCACCATCCCGATCTCCCCGCGGCAACTCCGGTCTTCATCTCCTCGTCGGAAAGGGCACCACATCGAGAAGTCTTTTTACGGGCTCCCGCTTCGTCCGAAGCAACTCGGGCGTGAAATGTGCTAGCCAATGCGTCCAAGGTGTTGTAGAGAATGTTGTGATCACTTTGTCTCTTCGCATCCATGGCTTTGGATGGAGGTTAAAGAGTTGCCATTGATGGAAGCAATGGGCTAGAGGAAGAAGAAGAAGAACAAGGGCTTTTCTTTTTCTTTTATTTTCTTTTGTTGGAATGAGAGTGAGAGAGTGAGATTATGAAAATACAAGACCAATAAAACCAACCATGGCAGCCCCTCTCTCTCTCAATCTCATTTCAACACATTAAAGAAGACACTAATGTGACATATTTGCTAAAAAAGAGACCATGAGTCATCTAAATGTCCATGTCACATTTAATGCAATGCATGATGAATTTCTAGCTCATTATTTCCATTAACAAACATTAATCCAAATGTTTGCAACAATAAAAAGATCCGGCAACATCTAAAGTAAACTCGTGACGGATCACAAGGAAACCCCTCATCTGTATATACATACCTGCATCCGCATTCCGACTGAATGCGAATGCGATGAGACTAAAGTAATCCAACAAATCTAATACTAGGATCCGGCTTAAACCAAAGCCCACTAGTATGATCCGCCCGATCATGATCCATGCAATATCGCACGTATATGATCGAACCCTGCCATATATCATACGGCCTCTACAACGTTTCGCCTGAAACTTGAGAAACTGTCTGTGGGGGACTCTAAAGACTCGTCAATATATTGGCTGTGGATTTAACCACTAGCACGTTAGAGGTACTAGCTATACGTAACGGGCTACCAGGTATTGACCAAAAGGGAGGTCGATGAGCGAACTCATCCTGACACCCTACTGAGCCTGTCAGTGACAATATCCATACAGTCCGGTCCGTTCATCTATGAGCATCGCATGGCGGGCCTAAGGGGTTGGTAAAAGTCAGACCCCCAAAAGCGGTACAAGTCGTGTCGGAGTGTAGCCCAGAACACCCTGAGATACTACTGGAATACCTACCAGTAAATCTCCTGTCTTGGCCAAGGACTTCGTGTAATGGCTCTCCTAGACACAGCAGGACCTCACCCCCAATACCGGGAGAGACGAACCCCTGCAGATCCGCTCACAGCCTCCATGTGGCTCGGGACTGTACCCAACTAAAACCTGTTTGCACGACTCCTTTGAGCCGTGGTAGGGTAGCAATCAAAGTACAGTGGGAACTCACAGGAGACAAATGACGATCTCAGGTCGATGAACTAACCTGTACACATGTCACCAGGGAACTGCCAACTGACGTCAGGTATAAGACCAACTAGCAGGTTCCCGGCGAGTCCTGTCCGGTGTACTCATAACCCAATGAGCACCTGTATACATCTTAGGTGAACCAACTGACACTAGTGGCTTGTGAGACCGGCCACCGCCCCTCGTCGGGGTCTCGACTGTATACACTAGTCTACTGTGGAGTATCGATGCCCTGTCTCGAAAACTCCCACGACTAGGGACCTTTTAAGGATTTGCTTATAGACCCCAGCTCCCACGTATATGATCGCCATCATACTGCTGGCCATCAAGCAAGAATGCTAAGGGCTCTACCAACGTGCAATAGTGACCTGTAAGGTCACCTGAAACAGTACACGATAATAAAGATAAACCAGATAGCATACTATCATCTTGATTAAGACTGTTCTAACGGTATAGGTCCTCCCTCAATCATTGCAATCACGGGCGTGTGATCCAATAATTGACTTTGAGGTCACTATCCCCAACAGAATTCCCCTTTGAAACCCTCACGGCTCATAGGATTCAAAAGCCTTAGGTTGCAGGGATCTGAACCTGTTCTTAAGCCATCATAACCCACAAACTGCCCTACAAGCGGTTCAATATTGACCCTTGTATACAATCCACGGGCATGAATAAACATTTCCCTAACAGAGTCCCACCAGCGACTAGGGATATGCTCACACGGTGAATGACCCCTGTAAGTCCTCTCGACTTATAAGGAGAAAACACTCTTGTAAGATCCTTACGACTTATAAGAGAACACACTTAGGAATCCTCACGATTCCTAAGGAGAAAACACACCTACGAGATCCTCACGACTCGTAGGGAGAAATCTTTATGAGACCCTTATGGCTCATGAAGTCAAACAACCTTAGTCAACAGGATCCTAACCCTGTTTGCTAAGCCACCTTTGTTCGACATTGACAGAGGCAAATAATGATTCGCTCTTGGCAATATCCCAGTTGTAGCGATGCTGATGCCTAAATCGGTATCAAATCCTAAACTCGCAGCGAAAAGTCAGCGAGCCACAAATGCATATGAAATAGCGGAAATGATGGGGCAACTTGCAACAAAATTAGCAAGTAAAATATATGCATACAAAATAGCCGAAATGGTTGGGCAACTCGTAATAAAAAACAGCGAGTAAATAAAACAAATAACCAAAATGATTGGGCACCGCGAACAATAGCTGAAATGATTGGGCAATCGTGACTTTCGCGATATAAAAGCTAAAATGATAGAGCATCGCGGAAAGAAAAAAATATATAAAATGAAACTTCTGCCCTACAGGTGAGATCACATCGATCCCTGTATACAATCTAGGGGCACAAACAAAAAGGGAACCATACCTTCCCACCAGGCTCCATAAAAAAGAGAGCCAAATCTCGAAGGCAACATATGCATCTCGAGAGAACAACAACAGCATTCCTCCTCATTCCAGCAGGATTCAGACGCAACAATCAACCTTGGAGCCATGGCAAAATCCCTGTTCTAAACCTCGACGGTTCACAGACAACCGAGAGAGCACCTCTTGGTCCCCTAGAACACGGCTAATGTCAATCCTGACCCCGTGAGAAATGCCCAGAGCACCTCCTGGTCCTGTAGAACATGGCTAATGTCAATTTTGACCCCGTGGGAAACATCCATAGCAACTCTTAACTCCGTGAAATGTGGATAAAGTCAACCCCTGACACCGTGAAATACGGATGAAGTCAATCCCTGACTCCGTGAAAGGCAGATGAAGTCAACTCCCGACTCCGTGAAATGCGGATGAAGTCAACTCCCGACTCCGTGAAATGCGGATGAAGTCAACCCCTGACTCCGTGAAATGCGGATAAAATCAAGTCAACCCCTGACACCGTGAAATGCGGATGAAGTCAACCCCTGACTCTCCGTGAAATGCGGATAAGTCAACCCCTGACTCCGTGAAATGCGGATAAAGTCAACCCCTCACTCCGTGAAATACGGATAAAGTCAACCCCTCCTAACCCCGTCAAACACGGCTAAAGTCAATCCTAACTCCGTGGGAAACAGCCAGAGTAAACCCTCGAACTCCCCACCAAAGCAATGCTTTGACTCGGGAGCAGGTCAATTCATCAATCACTTACGAGTCCTCTCGACTTGTAAGGAGAAAATCCTTTTGTGAGATCCTTATGACTCTCAAGAGAAAACACACTTAGGAATCCTCACGATTTCTAAGGAGAAAATCCACCTACGAGATCCTCATGACTCGTAGGGAGAAAGATCTTTATGAGACCCTCATGGCTCATAAAATTGAAAAGACTTAGGCGACAGATCCTAACCCTGTTTCCTAAGCCATCACCACCCTGCAAAGAGTCCAAGATGGACAGCTACATACTGTCTATAAGCCACACTTGCCAAAATTACAAGTTGTTGAAATCGAGATGCTACTCAAGATTACGTCAACTGCTCTGCGCCAAGTCAAAACAGAAAGGCATAACCTACAGACGTCAATCACATATTATGCAAAACAGTAAAAAGAACGTTTGATTCGCATTCGTTTAAGCGTTCAAAGCGTACCTACTCATGCGTGTGCAAAAGATTTAGTGCATAAAATAAACAGACGGAAACGAGGAATTTGCCATTCATACTTCAGAAAATTCTTACAGCGATAAAAATAGTGAATAAAAGCATAATTAAAATGTTTACAAGGGCAAAACATTGAATCCGGGATACGGATTAAGAAATTCAAAAGTAAGTCCGTCTAAAGTGTTTCTGGCCTTTCTGACAATTCTTGTGTGCATCCTTTCACGATCACAAGCGTCCGGATCTTCGCTGATATCCTCCACCCTCTGATAAGCAGCGATTATCGTCGTCTGCTGGAAAACTTGATGCAGAATGTCAATGAGGTTATCTCACCGTTTCTTCGAGATCAGGCCCGTCAGATACACTGAGTGCACCTTATCTTCAGTATCATCCAGTGCATTAAGCGGCATGGCTTTATAAAATCCAGGAAGCGCTTCCCAAATTGCTCCCACTATAATCTTCAAGAAAGCGGAGCGACGAGGGAGTTGTCGGCCGATGTGTGCATTGAAACGATTCATAATTTCGGCACATTGGGCCTTTGTGAACTCCTGATTTTGACAACGGCCCTGTACGCGAATGTCCTCATAGGAAATGATTTCGTTAAGGTAGTACAGATGAGCGGCCATAGCACCTGAAAATGAAAATCAGTGAGAGTTAAGCGGACAGACTGATCAAGACACGAAGATTTAGATAACTCTTAATATCCACATGAAGAAAACAAATGCTGACTAAAACACCCAACAGATTTAAGTTTGTGCCATTAAGGGGGAAATCCTCAAAAGATTCTCATTTAATGAGAACTCCTCGGGCCAAGGAGTAAATCTCCCATTAAGAGCAATGCTCTGCAACAGACAGACAACTGTCATAATTAATTATGAGGGGAATAAAATTCCCCCAAAAATTTCTAAAGAGCAATGCTCTGTAAGGAAGATGAAACAATCCATCAAGAAACCCTAAGAAGCAAAACTTCTACAAAGTAAAAACTCCAAGATCTTCAAGATCTGTGAATAAACCCTTAAGTTCTTCATGAACTATATTCCAGTTCATGGGTTAAAATCACCCTAAAGAGGTTACATCTTGGAAATGAGCATCGCTCTGTTAATGGGTAAAACCCTAAAAATATATTTTTAGATCTACGATATAAGGAGAGCAAAGCTCTGTTAAAAAATTCAATTTTGACCTAAATTGGGCGGAGTTTTGACTCTTAAGAAATTTCTTAAAAGGAAGGACTATGCTCTGAAAGAGAAATAATTCTCAGAAGAAAAAATAAGAAGATGAACAGAAATCATCCAAAGGGCCAGGGATCCTATTTATAGGGACTAAGAGCCGTTTCAACTTCTAAGTTGATCTAGGGGCGCAGATGCTGCCACCGCTGCACTCACGTGTGAGCCACGTGAGCGCAACGGTGGAGGGGCATTTGTTTACCCCAATCAGAGCAAACCTCTGTTCAAATTTCAAATTTTGAAATGAAGCAGCGCCAGCGCTGAGAGAGTCAAAGACTCTGAGGCAGCGCTCACGTACAAAGCACATGAGCGCTAGCGCTAAGAGCGTTGCACTCTAAGCAACACACTACGTGCAAAGCACGTAAGCGCTAGCGCTAAGTGCGTTGCACTCTAAGCAGCGCACCACGTGCAAAGAACGGGAGCGCTAGCACTGGAACTAACAGCTCCCCATCATCAGATCAAAGATCCAATAAAGAGATAAATCATCAATTAACCAGAATAAAATTCTGTTAAGGAGAGATTCCTCAAAATCATTCCAAACAAAAAGATTGTGCTCTGTAAATCAGAGCACCGTTGGATCAATGATCAAAAAGTGATTAAAAATCACCAAAATACAGAATAAATTCTGTGTGGGAAAAAGATTTCCCAATCTTGTTAAAAAACAAGAAGGTTGCTTTCTGTAAATCAGAAGCCCTTGGATCAAAGATCCAACAATGGGGAATTCCTAAATCAATTGGAGAAAAGATCTCCTTAACCGATTAAACAAATCAGCTTGCCCTATATAAAGGCCCCAAGACTTCAAGTCTCATAGAAAGGAACCCCCCTATAAACTTTGAGAAATATCAGAAAGCAGAGCAAGCTCTCGGAAGAAGAAAATTTTCTTCAAGATAAAAAGAACAGAAAGACGAAATCGTCTCGTATAAAAGAAGAATTTACTTCTGTTTTCTAAGATCATAGATCTATAAGACCAGGGTCTTTCACAAAGAGATCAAAAGATCTCATCATAAAAAAATAGGAAGAAGAACATAATTCTTCTCACAGATCATATATCTATAAGACTAAGGTCTTTTATAAAAAGAGATCATGAACATCTCATTATAAAAAGAAGGAGGGAGAATAATACAATTCTCTTAGGATCACAGATCTATAAAGGCAAAGCCTTTCACCAAAATAAGAGATTGAAATATCTCCTATAAAAATAAGAACTTTGTTCTTAGAATATTGAGACAAAGCCTCTTATAAGCGAGAATTTATTTTCTCAGATCATAAAGCTGATCAAATAGCGCTTTGCGCTAATAAACTAGCGCTTTGCGCTCTTAGACTGGCGCTCTTCGCCAAGCGCACCACGTGCTCCTCACGTGTGCGCCACTTAACAGATAGCGCTTTGCGCTCTTGGACTGGCGCACAGCGCCAAGCGCACAACGTGCTCCTCACGTGTGCACCACCGAACAAATAGCGCTTTGCGCTCATAAAATAGCGCTTTGCGCTCATAAACTGGAGCAATGCGCCCTTTATCTGGCGCTTAGCGCCAAGCGCGCCACGTGCTCCTTACGTGTGCGCCACCCAGCAGAAGCGCTCTGCGCTCTGCCACGCCCCGCTTCCCAAAATACGGAATACGAGGGGTAGACAAGGCCAGCCATGCTCCTACGGTTAAGGAAATGTCCCACCGTAGTCACACTTCGGCTTCTAGTTTATCATGGTAAACAGTAAATAATGCGCAGGTAATGAGAAATGCAGTAACTGAAAGAAACAATGTAAAGACTGACCTGAAGTGGAACAAACGAATGTAACTCGGAATGGCAAGTCAAGAAGTCTGTGATGCACGTCTGGTTCTGGTCCAGGCTAAATCTTCTCCTCACGCTGAGCATGCATACTCAGGTCGTCAGAGCGACACAATAGCAATATAATATATATAACATCATGTGACAATCCTAACAGTGGTAATAGATATGTGAAACAGTAAATTCAATGACAGCATGAATATGAATGTGCAGTAATCAATGCAGCGGAACGGTAAAGCAGTAGAACGATATGTCACGTATGTCAACACAGTATATAAGGTATATAAATGCCAGTATCCCTATCAATCTCTAAGTCTCACTGTACAGGTCCCTAAGCCTATCGTCAGTCCAAGTGTGAGAGTCAACCACTCGCGAGTGTCCTCCATCCAAGGGTAGAACCCAAGGGCAAGGGACCACGGGCCCAACATGTAACATATATATCACGGTGAATATCACATACCCTGTAAATCTCCATATATCTCCCTAAATATATAAGCCGGCATGGGACTCCCAAGATTCTGTTGAACTCACACTTAAACTACCCCACACCCCGTGGTCTACATCAAACGCTAACCATAACCCTAAATACTAATCGATCCGTGACAAGTCTGCGTGAGAACTGGAGGCAGGACCTCCATCAAGCACGTCCCGACTAATACCTAAGATAAATGGCAGTGTCTGGTGCCTTATCTGTGACACCCGTGCAAGCGCTTCCATAAGTGTCCCATACCACTTATAGTCACACGTACACGCATCCCACAGACGTCGACAATGCAATAGAATAATAGGGTCACTGATTGTGCACAAGTACGTATCACTTTCACTTAATCACAGATACACGAACACTGACGTACTTGCCACCATCATCACTAAAATCTAACACTGGGTAAATGCACGATATCACTAGGTTATCACTACAATGATATGGGTATGATATGATACGTAAACAGTATATGAAGTATGATTAAGGTGTCATAAAGAATAGTGTTCTGTCACTTGCACGATTTATCATGAAACGTACGTGTATAGTTTAGCGAAACGATAAACAGGTAATAATTAGTATGTTCAGTTGTCCATCCATCGAATTTATTTTCAAGCCAATCGGGTTCCAGGATCATTAATTATAACCATTTCATTTTAAGAGCTCGCGGCTAGAAATCCGGTTTCAGAATCAGAAGTCCGTTTCGCAACGCATTTTAATCCTAGTTGGGATTAGATTTTAGCGACGCTACAGTTGGATGAAATCTATAGTTTTCAGTAAGGTTTTCAACTCAATAGACGGATCTTCGATCGCGTCTGTACATCAGGAGATATACACTATTCAATACCAATATGTCAGTTCTGATTTTGCTGGGACTGTTATGCGTCCCGATCTATTAAATTACAGATTAAATATCAAGCGGTAACGAAACAGAATGAAACCAATTGTGTTGTCTAGCTAACAGGTTTATCTATAATAAACAGTGGAGTTCCGCAACCTACGAGTTAAGGAAATCCTGTGGTACCCATTACGGAACAGCAAGCAACAACTGGAGTCGCTCTGGACTGCAGTCCAGAGTCGCACTCCGATCCAAATATCATCACAATTTAAGTACAGGAATACTAGGAAACCAGTATAGGGTTAAAGTTCGTCGAGTCGGCTTCGATTTGAGCCCTCGAACGCACCATTCCAGTATTTATATGATTTATGGTGAATTTAACGGTTTTCAGGTATAATAAAATTACAGTTTTACGATTGAACTTGGGGGTAGTTGTTTTAGTCGTTAGCAGTCATATTATCCAACGAAATTTGCACAAGATATTCATCACACCAAGGGCCAACAAGAACAATCTAGTTCCGTCAAATTAGACAAGTAATTTCGTTGGGATCACACATCAAACGGTTGCATCGTGTAATTTATCAAGGATGTTTAGTATAAAATTTATAAGATTATAGTTCGTAACAAATACTAATTAGCATGTAGCAAGTATAAAACTTGCCTGGAAACGTTATGGTGATGCACGGCAGCGGCAACGACGATCTCTGTAGGTGCTCGACGGAATGTCGGGGCTCGACTCGGCTTGGATTTGCGTCTCAGCCTTGCTGTTGATGCATGAATGCTCGATTGTGCTGGGCTGTTAATGGAGGAGAGGGAGTGAGAGGGATACGGAGAGAGAGAGAGAGAGAGCTGAGAGCGAGAGAGAGAGTGTGAAAACTGATGATGATGATGATGATGATGATGATGCGGTCGACGAGAGACGAGGAGCTCACCGGCGTCGGGCAGGGGTGGTCGAGCTCGGATGCAGGGGCTCTGTGGAGGTGCCGGCGGCGATGGGTGCGAGGATGGTCGGCTGCGGTGAGCGAGGGTGGAGGATGGAGGGTAGTGACGGTGGTGGAAGGAGGTCGAGGCGAGCGAGTGTCACGACCCGAAAGAGCACGTGACTGGCCCTTGAACCATATGAAGTCTATAGGACTCCATCTGATCCAAGTAAGCCAAAAGCCCAGAAATCTAAAACCATTTTTGAGAATAAGTAAAGAAAACTGGTTTAAAGAAGTGAAGAAAAACATGTTTGAAATCAAGGTTTTTAAATAACTAAGCCGAATGTGCATTTGAAAACCGTACAGTCTTTTCTAAAATTTTCGGCAGAGTTTCTCTTGTAAAACTGGCCCCGAATGGGGTACAACATGAATAACAATATATAAAATGATAAAGGCATCCCCAAGCGGGAGCTAGCTCTTCGTCAATCGACGGTCACAACCACACGATGATATGATAATATACAACGCCAAGTGGCGAGGATCAAAATCAAGGAAAGCTCAAAAAGCAGCAAGAAAACCGCAATACTACTAAGCGCGACTCTAAGGTCGAATAATACCACACTGTCTCTAAGTCTGAAAGAATATACAAGTTTTTGGTTGATGGACAATTTCTAGATACAATGAAATACATGAATAAAATGGTGATTCTTGATGCGAAAGAATCCACCTACCAAAGCAAATCACCCGCAAGAAGGTAGTGTGCCAGAAATGCCGCAATGAAACCTGTACGGCAGAACCTGCAAGGACTGTGGCACAACGGGGGTGAGTTGCCAACTCGTGAATAGAAATATCTACAAGCAGAAACCGAATGCAAGACATAAACCTAAGTCAACGATCAGTAATACAATCCACAAGAGTGCATCTGAGTGTAATAAGGTGGCAAGGTAACATCTAATCATGTATGTAGTGCCAGGTACTCAGGTAATAACATGTCATCAGTGTAAGGTATGCCTGCATGAGGTAAGTATGATGAAATATCAATGATATCAATACACATATATTAGCGTCCCATACCACTAATATTGGTGTAAGGGTATATATAACAGCGCCCTCATACCCTGTTATATATACAAATGAAGTATGACAAGTGTAAATCCAGTCTGTATATGATCCATGTCTGTATATATGTGGAACCCGTCCACCTGTCACCCACTGACAGTAAGCATCATGTATGCAAGTATGAGGATATAAACAATATCATGGAAAACATCATGAAACCCGTGCCAAGCATCGACACGTAAATCCTCATCCATATGGGGCTCCGTCTGCGGTATCGGCCCTCGGCCCCGGCAGCACGAGTCAACCCATGTCCATCCCTGGGCTCCGTCTGCGGTAGCGGCCCGTCGGCCCCCGGCAGTACGCCCATCTCTCGGCTCCAGGCGGTATCCCCCGGATATCCGCCGAGCTCAAATACAATCACCGGTAGGTACTCGCCCGCCTCCAGGCTCAATCGGCATAACCCATCGATCATCTCGCCGAGGGGAACCATACCGGGCCCACCACGAACCCGCAAACGGATCATCACTCCTCGAATCGGGTTTCAAGCACACGTCTCAGCACCGAGAAAACGCGTGGTGGACGCACCCAAATATCATATCACGAGGTACCGGGTTTTCATAAAAGAACATCTTTTCTTAAATAATCCCACGGTCCTCAAAATCAGAAATCACATGAAAATCCACATCAAGAAGTAAATCCAATGCAATGTGCTATGCAATCAATCCATGATGTATGCGACATGTAAAGAGAGATAATCATATCGGAAATCATGCAACATGGAATAGTAATGTACATATGTCGGGAGGAACCGCTCCTTTAGAATGAATCAGTTTAAAGAATATCTTGCGGTCCTCAATCTCAATCAAGTCAGAATCATCTATGTTTGTGTACAGGTACATGTGTACAATATGCCAAGCAGTAATCATATCATGAATGCAACAGTACTACAGTGTAGTGGCATGGCAATTATCGATGATGAAGTGTGTGAGCCGGCAAATAGTGTACGTGAAACATACGCATCATCGATAATGGTGCTGATGTCCTAACAGCATGATAATAATATAACAATGAACATATGCCAGCAATGCGAATAGCAGGAAAATGCAGATATCTAGTAGTCAACACCACAGTGAAGTATCTACTATGCAAACTACATCTAAGTATCCGGTCAATCAGGAGGGGTAGGTGTGGAAACCACCTAAATCTGAGTCGATACATGTATAAAAGTATATAGTCGGTGATCTCGCCTCAATGTCATATCATAAGATATCCTCGAGTTATGAGTGCGGATCTATCATCAATATCGGCTCGTACGGTAAATCATCGTACGGCATCCCCATAGCTGGGTAGGGGTCAGTATCTCACTGTCTCATCACATAACAGATATCACCATCGTCAGATCATATAGTCTGGAGTACTACTCTATGTCTAGTACAAAACGGTAACCTCAGTAAGTATGCATGCGGGGGTAAACACATATCCCAAGCCCGCAAGAATCACAAGTCATATCCCACATATGAATCGTATAAAATCACCGATCCCAGGGCACCCAGCCCGCATCATCGACTCATCTCCAAAGTCATCACATATCATCAATCACAGTGCAAGTACAAGTGATAAGCAAGGGTGTGTGTGTAGGTGTAATTCTACCCTAGGGTTCGCGACTATGAACTACACTAGTCACTTCTAACCCTACATTATCCACAATACACCTAATATCACAATAAACTACATAGTAATCTATCTACGGACTGCGGGGGTGCTATACGCCATCCACCCGACTTCCCCCTGTAGATATAATCTACTCACCTTGCATCACCAATTGCGGACGTCACCACGTATTTGCTTGTCGTCCCGAAGTCTTCATGGGTACCTACACATCAAAATATCGTATATGCGCATTAAAACCAAATCCAATCTAAAACGGCGCACGAAATCCAAAACGATACGATAAGGGGGCCTATAGGTGAGAACCTATGGCACGCCTTCAAAACCATCAATAAATCCTCTACATCGTCGTATAAACGACAATTAGTCGAGGCAAAACACATTCCACCATTTCAGAATCAAAAATACGGAATACGGAAACACGAATCCAAAATAGCAACTTAGGATATATGTCCCAGATTTCACCCTAGATAGAATCTGTCAAAACTAGAAGTACCCTGGGTCAACACTAGAGGAACAGGGGCTGTGCACAGAAAACGAGGAGAATGGCTAAGTATGCTAAGTCAAAGTCCACCTCTCTCTCTCACCTACCCTCATCATTATATTTTCCTTTCTTTTCCTTTTCTTTTAAAATCCAAACCTTCTCACATCAATAGTAATCCCAAAAGAAAACCATGGCTAGAAAAATGCACAAGTGTAGAAAAAGTGATATGTGCAAGTTTTGCACAAAATTGCCAAAAAACCCGATTAGCGATTTTAATCGCGATTAGCACTAAATTATTGTCAAACTAATCACAAAAACTTAAAAATGCCATAATCCACTAATTTACCCTATTTTAGAATTTTCCATAATTTTTCATAATTTTTTCTAACATTTTTCCTATTTATTTGCATTTAATATTAAAATAATCAATAAAATAATATTAAATTATAAAAATTCCCAAAATTAATATTTTATATTTTTGAAAATGTTACAATCTACCCCCCTTAAAGAAATTCGGTCCCCGAATTTTAAATTTAAACCCCCAGATACAAAAACATCTCAGTAATAAACCAAAGTCGTCGGGGCTCCGAAATCATCAACACATAGAACGTCACAGCGCAATGCATGCGCAAGGGTACTGAGCAGATAACTCGAAAACAAAACTCCGTCAAGCATCCCGCAATCATCGGAGTCAATGTAAAAAAAAAACACAATGTCAAATCCAATACAAAACCGATATGATATGGATCGGAACTACACATGTAGACATCCAATCTAAACATAACACCATCCTGTGCGTCTGGTGCGCACTGAAATCAAAAAAAAATCCATATATGTGCAAAACAGGTGCACAAAACAACATCCAAGTGCAACGGGTGTGCACGAAGCATCTGTCATGGGCATCGTATGTGCCTGACAGCAAAATAAATCAGGTGCATGTGACATGCACGAAGAATCCCGATTTAGCGCATCTGGCGTGCACCAAAATCGTATCTAAAAACATGCGCCCAACATGCACGAAAATCCAAACCGGTGCATCCATCGTGCACGAATGAAAATCTAAACCCTGCGCACTCAACATGCACGGAAATCACGAAATCCAATAGCAAACACCGAACAGGCGTAAAGCACATCGCCAGCACGGAGTGCAAAAATCAACCATCAAAATCCGGGTCAAAATCAACGATATAATGCGGCTCAAACCAAAATCAGGGTACCGCAAGGAAAATCTCACAACCGTGTGCATCAGCGTGCACGAATCAAAGCCTAACACTAAAATGCATGAAAACTCTGCGCAAAATATATAAATATCCAGTGGGTGCATGAAACCAATATCATGAAACTCAGTCACCAAAACTAGATCGTGCAAATAGAACGCCCAAAATACCGAAATCCAAAATGACGGATACGTGATAATCGAATCACAAAATCACAAATCATAAATACCGCCTTCGGTAGTTTCTCCTTCAAGGTCGAGAAGGAGTCAGTGTAATCCACTGCTAGCAGCGCAGGATATCTACCTGCCTCTTGCTCACGGTCTGGCGTCTTCTGACTCTCTAGGTCCTTATCTTCTCTGCGGATTACCTATCACGCGGTCAATCGGCTCATCGGCCCTGTTAGGTGTGCTAACGGGGACGATTCCGTTCTGGCACTTTTCTGGTCACCTCTCGGTCAAACCTCACGACCACTCGTAAGGCAGCATATCACTGACGTCGGTCTCTGGCTATCTGAATGCACGTCACACATCTGATCCTGGGTGCAAACATCATTGCAGCAATGTCCTGGAAGGAATCCTGCTCAAGGTCTCTTCCAATCATGCCTATGCCGATCTGTACAGAGGCTGGCTCTCTTGTACTATCTCTTCTCGCTGGAAAGACATCTGTGTCCTCAGCACAACATTTCTCGGAAATTGGTCACATCCCAACGTTTCTGTAAGCATATCAGGTCTCTAGTTTCGACAGGAAGCAATGACAGCTCGTCAGTGTCTCACACGAACCTCTGGTTCCACTTGTCTCCATCGTCGTCCACTATGACGTCACGCCAAGCTACTATACACTGCACTGCTCTCGGCCACGGTCAATCTGAAGTCTCTCACACGGACTCGAAATCGCGTACTCTATAGCTTCATCATTCTGTAGCAGATGTCAGGCCGAACTGGTCCTCGGAAACACGTCCCAACCATCGGAGGAATACTCATCACTCGTCCGTCCTTGATCCATTCGCAACGCATCTGGGTAAGTTCCTTTATCCGAACTTGGTCAACTACCTCGTCGACAATGCCGAACTCTGGCCTGCTGGGTGTGCGCAACACGACCACTCCTGGTCTAGGTCTTCTCGTATCGTACTCCAGAAAGGTCCTGCCGAGGTTCCTTTCTCAAATCTCAATCCTGCCGAAATGCCCGGAAGTCATCATCCAATGCTGAAGCTAAAGCTTATTCCGGAACGGCTGCATACCTATCGCGCTTCTTTCTGGAAGGTATATCCATATACCACGCCTCTGGGTGCGTATAACATCTCTGATGTCGGCGGAGTGGGACGTCATCTCGTCGAAATATCTTGCGAACTCTTTTCTTCACTCTGCATCAGTGTCGACTGATTCGGACTCGTCTCATCATGGCTGCACGAACTGCGCTCCGACGGCTATGCTCGCACCTGGAGTCTCCCAAGCAGTGTTCCATCACGATATCCGAAAGATGTCGAACCATCCGATCGACTCGTCAGATCCTCATAATCCCCCAAGAGCTCACATCTCGGGTACAGTTTAATAGTATCGAGTACATGCCACAGCGTCGGTAGTCCAGCCGTAGAAGGGCAAACCCAAGCCTCACTAATGGCGCCGCGGAACCGCCGTAAACCCTAAGGTTCCAAGGCTGTCACACGGTCATTAAGTCGAGTTAGGGTTTCATTCTTCTAGAGGGTCCATAGAATCACCTGCATGTCTTTCCGTATACTTTAAACTTGGAAAATAGGCTCCTGACATTCGATCGTCTCAATCGACTCTCAACGAATCTACGTGAAGTCGTCTCTAGCTGGAATCAATCCACCTGATGACCTCGCATCGGGGTAAGCGAACTCACCACGCGTCCTAGTCATCCATCCTCGGTGACTAGCAACTCGCTATCATCTCTCTAAGAACATGCTCATGCTGCAGTAGCTCCAATCATCTGGGCGATATCTCATCATTTGCAGCAACAACTGGCTCATATGCCTGTACGCCGAACAACGCCTCAATCCTCCAGGAAAGACAATACATAAGCGGTCATCTCTGAATCAGCCTGCTCTAGATCTGAGTAAGACTCTCCACACTGGAAATCTTCAACTCAACTGGGCCCGCTCTGGCGCAAAATCGGACGAATCACCTTCGTCTCTCAAATCGGGTAGACTAGCTATCATCTGTCGCATATCTGCCTGAAAGCTCCGGCAATCTCAGCTCGTAAGCTCCGAAAGCAACATCCTGTCAATCTCAGCGACAGCTGGTCCATCTGTCTGCACGGTAGGCGACATCACAATCTCTGAGGTATGCTGTACATCAACAGTCCTCTCTCAACTGGCAGCTCTAACAATGGCCCGATCATCCGGTGCAAGACCAAGCACTCGCCTCCACTAGAGGTCACAATCACCAACACTAACTCGAGACGTTCCCATGTCACCAGAAAACACAAAGGTCGGCCCTCGTACCAAACGAGCTCACACCGGCCGTAACCCTAGCAGCAGCCCAAACTGTGCTCAAACACGGTGACAGGAATCTCAATCGAGTATCAAAGAGAGCACATCAGTGGCAAGAAGGGAAACAACAGATCCAAAGTGGATACATGATCATAGGAAGGAACAGTATCAATGAAGGTATGATCATGAAACTAATAGAATCGGGGATCTCAAATGGATGTATAATCCTGGATATGAAGAAAATCACTAATCTCAAAAATATGCACATCCTAAGGTTCCTTAAGCGGAGTGGCGTGTCGTAAGTATGCCGCGGAACATACCAACGGTACGTCACTCTACTTTAGTCACCTAATCCATCAACCAAGGGTCATCCTAATACGACGAAAGTTCGGGTTTACACCCCCTCGACCAAGTCTAAGTTCCGTAAGGTCAAGCCTAAGTTCCGTATATAAACAACTCCCTAGGCTCCACATAGTCAAACTTAGACTCGAACCAAGGTCAACCTAGCGCTCTGATACCAACTTTGTCACGACCCGAAAGAGCACGTGACTGGCCCTTGAACCATATGAAGTCTATAGGACTCCATCTGATCCAAGTAAGCCAAAAGCCCAGAAATCTAAAACCATTTTTGAGAATAAGTAAAGAAAACTGGTTTAAAGAAGTGAAGAAAAACATGTTTGAAATCAAGGTTTTTAAATAACTAAGCCGAATGTGCATTTGAAAACCGTACAGTCTTTTCTAAAATTTTCGGCAGAGTTTCTCTTGTAAAACTGGCCCCGAATGGGGTACAACATGAATAACAATATATAAAATGATAAAGGCATCCCCAAGCGGGAGCTAGCTCTTCGTCAATCGACGGTCACAACCACACGATGATATGATAATATACAACGCCAAGTGGCGAGGATCAAAATCAAGGAAAGCTCAAAAAGCAGCAAGAAAACCGCAATACTACTAAGCGCGACTCTAAGGTCGAATAATACCACACTGTCTCTAAGTCTGAAAGAATATACAAGTTTTTGGTTGATGGACAATTTCTAGATACAATGAAATACATGAATAAAATGGTGATTCTTGATGCGAAAGAATCCACCTACCAAAGCAAATCACCCGCAAGAAGGTAGTGTGCCAGAAATGCCGCAATGAAACCTGTACGGCAGAACCTGCAAGGACTGTGGCACAACGGGGGTGAGTTGCCAACTCGTGAATAGAAATATCTACAAGCAGAAACCGAATGCAAGACATAAACCTAAGTCAACGATCAGTAATACAATCCACAAGAGTGCATCTGAGTGTAATAAGGTGGCAAGGTAACATCTAATCATGTATGTAGTGCCAGGTACTCAGGTAATAACATGTCATCAGTGTAAGGTATGCCTGCATGAGGTAAGTATGATGAAATATCAATGATATCAATACACATATATTAGCGTCCCATACCACTAATATTGGTGTAAGGGTATATATAACAGCGCCCTCATACCCTGTTATATATACAAATGAAGTATGACAAGTGTAAATCCAGTCTGTATATGATCCATGTCTGTATATATGTGGAACCCGTCCACCTGTCACCCACTGACAGTAAGCATCATGTATGCAAGTATGAGGATATAAACAATATCATGGAAAACATCATGAAACCCGTGCCAAGCATCGACACGTAAATCCTCATCCATATGGGGCTCCGTCTGCGGTATCGGCCCTCGGCCCCGGCAGCACGAGTCAACCCATGTCCATCCCTGGGCTCCGTCTGCGGTAGCGGCCCGTCGGCCCCCGGCAGTACGCCCATCTCTCGGCTCCAGGCGGTATCCCCCGGATATCCGCCGAGCTCAAATACAATCACCGGTAGGTACTCGCCCGCCTCCAGGCTCAATCGGCATAACCCATCGATCATCTCGCCGAGGGGAACCATACCGGGCCCACCACGAACCCGCAAACGGATCATCACTCCTCGAATCGGGTTTCAAGCACACGTCTCAGCACCGAGAAAACGCGTGGTGGACGCACCCAAATATCATATCACGAGGTACCGGGTTTTCATAAAAGAACATCTTTTCTTAAATAATCCCACGGTCCTCAAAATCAGAAATCACATGAAAATCCACATCAAGAAGTAAATCCAATGCAATGTGCTATGCAATCAATCCATGATGTATGCGACATGTAAAGAGAGATAATCATATCGGAAATCATGCAACATGGAATAGTAATGTACATATGTCGGGAGGAACCGCTCCTTTAGAATGAATCAGTTTAAAGAATATCTTGCGGTCCTCAATCTCAATCAAGTCAGAATCATCTATGTTTGTGTACAGGTACATGTGTACAATATGCCAAGCAGTAATCATATCATGAATGCAACAGTACTACAGTGTAGTGGCATGGCAATTATCGATGATGAAGTGTGTGAGCCGGCAAATAGTGTACGTGAAACATACGCATCATCGATAATGGTGCTGGTGTCCTAACAGCATGATAATAATATAACAATGAACATATGCCAGCAATGCGAATAGCAGGAAAATGCAGATATCTAGTAGTCAACACCACAGTGAAGTATCTACTATGCAAACTACATCTAAGTATCCGGTCAATCAGGAGGGGTAGGTGTGGAAACCACCTAAATCTGAGTCGATACATGTATAAAAGTATATAGTCGGTGATCTCGCCTCAATGTCATATCATAAGATATCCTCGAGTTATGAGTGCGGATCTATCATCAATATCGGCTCGTACGGTAAATCATCGTACGGCATCCCCATAGCTGGGTAGGGGTCAGTATCTCACTGTCTCATCACATAACAGATATCACCATCGTCAGATCATATAGTCTGGAGTACTACTCTATGTCTAGTACAAAACGGTAACCTCAGTAAGTATGCATGCGGGGGTAAACACATATCCCAAGCCCGCAAGAATCACAAGTCATATCCCACATATGAATCGTATAAAATCACCGATCCCAGGGCACCCAGCCCACATCATCGACTCATCTCCAAAGTCATCACATATCATCAATCACAGTGCAAGTACAAGTGATATGCAAGGGTGTGTGTGTAGGTGTAATTCTACCCTAGGGTTCGCGACTATGAACTACACTAGTCACTTCTAACCCTACATTATCCACAATACACCTAATATCACAATAAACTACATAGTAATCTATCTACGGACTGCGGGGGTGCTATACGCCATCCACCCGACTTCCCCCTGTAGATATAATCTACTCACCTTGCATCACCAATTGCGGACGTCACCACGTATTTGCTTGTCGTCCCGAAGTCTTCATGGGTACCTACACATCAAAATATCGTATATGCGCATTAAAACCAAATCCAATCTAAAACGGCGCACGAAATCCAAAACGATACGATAAGGGGGCCTATAGGTGAGAACCTATGGCACGCCTTCAAAACCATCAATAAATCCTCTACATCGTCGTATAAACGACAATTAGTCGAGGCAAAACACATTCCACCATTTCAGAATCAAAAATACGGAATACGGAAACACGAATCCAAAATAGCAACTTAGGATATATGTCCCAGATTTCACCCTAGATAGAATCTGTCAAAACTAGAAGTACCCTGGGTCAACACTAGAGGAACAGGGGCTGTGCACAGAAAACGAGGAGAATGGCTAAGTATGCTAAGTCAAAGTCCACCTCTCTCTCTCACCTACCCTCATCATTATATTTTCCTTTCTTTTCCTTTTCTTTTAAAATCCAAACCTTCTCACATCAATAGTAATCCCAAAAGAAAACCATGGCTAGAAAAATGCACAAGTGTAGAAAAAGTGATATGTGCAAGTTTTGCACAAAATTGCCAAAAAACCCGATTAGCGATTTTAATCGCGATTAGCACTAAATTATTGTCAAACTAATCACAAAAACTTAAAAATGCCATAATCCACTAATTTACCCTATTTTAGAATTTTCCATAATTTTTCATAATTTTTTCTAACATTTTTCCTATTTATTTGCATTTAATATTAAAATAATCAATAAAATAATATTAAATTATAAAAATTCCCAAAATTAATATTTTATATTTTTGAAAATGTTACAGCGAGGAATGATGAGGGTTCGACGAGGTGGTCGGCGGTGTGGGGTGACGGCAATGGAGGAGGCGTGGGTGTGGCTCGAGAAAGAAAGAACGGGAGTGGAAAGAAAGAGAGAGGGAGAATGAGGAAGAGGGTGCGATGGAAGAGAGGTGCGAAGTGTTGGGTAACGGGTCGCGGGGAGACGTGCGCTGCGACGTGGGCGTGGGCAGAGGAAGCGGCGTGCGTTACGGATCGCGAGCGACAGGGGCGGGAAAGAGAAAGGAGCCGTTGGAGGAGAAGAGGAATAGGACGTGGGCCGGGTCGGGTAAAGCGAGGCTTGGAGGCTTGGGCTGGGCTGAAGGGGTTTAGTAAAATTCCTTATTTATTTATTCCTCTGGGCTTTAGGAAAAGCTGGGTCGGTATTTAAATTAAAAAATGAATTACAATTATTGTGTGGGCTAAGGAGCTTGCTGGGCTATGGAAGAGGGCTGAGTTATGCAATTAAAAGGGAGTTTTAAAGGAAAAAGAGTGAGGGCCGGCCTTGAGGAAGGATTGGGCTAAAAGAAAAATGAATTTATATAAAAGAATGGGAATTGGGTTCTATTAAAAGAAAATGGTGTTGGCTAAGGGAATTTGTTGGAAAAATATACAATAGGGTTCGGGTTTTGGGGTTTTATTGATAAAAAGAAAAATGGGAGTTTAGAAGAATTAAAATTATAAATAAAAATAAATACAATTTAGGAATAACAAAATACCGATTATAGGTATAAAAGGGCTGGGCATTACATCATACCACCCTTACAAAAATTTCGTCCTCGAAATTTAAAATAAGCGATAAGTAATACAACCATAGGCGAAAGCTATTATTTTGCAAATTAACACATAAGGATTTACTAGAAATGTGTGGACGAAGAAATTTGAAGATATAAAATACGTAAGAATAACATACAAAAATATAGATTTAAATAGGTATAAAATAGGAACAATTATAAGGGTAGCTACATATATACGGAAATATAAATAACAACAATACGAACAATATTATTCGAGGCGTACTCGATAAAATCGAAACTCAAACATGTACACGTATAAGTATAACAAAAGTAATACGGCGGGAAAAATAAATATAAGGCACAATCATTTATAATAGTAAACGTGGGCACAATACCCGAAGTAAAGTAGCGATAATAAGGTAGTGAAAGATTCGTCTGTAGGTAAAAATATTTTAGGACGCTGTATCAGTCAAATATTTTTAAAATAACTTAGAATACTCGTATCGTGAAAATAAGAAACATGGAACAAAATATGCGCGGTATAAGGTTGCGCTACTGAAAATGAGAATACTAATAGTGTACTTAAAATACATAAAACAGAGTAATCAATAACACACACTCTTTGATAAATTTAAAATAGTGAAAAACTAAATTTTGAATAATAATGTCCCTAAATATATTTGGGTAATAGAGAAATCACCAATATGAAAAGGGCTAGCTAGGGTAGTGATTACAAGGAGGTGGCTCAATCAGAAGGTCGGAGTGTGGCGGTTTTAGACTGGAGGTCAAAGAGATTGGAATCAGGTCAACACAGAAGGTAAGGGTGAGAAACAAGGACTACAAGTGAAAACATGGGGAGGACAACGGTCGGTACATCCTATGAATCAAGGATCTGAAGGGTTAATGAACTCGGAAGTTTCACTAGAAATGTTCTCCTCCCAGAAGGATCTCAATCGAGGCACAGACGAAGGATGAATGGTGGCTCATTCCAAGGATCAGGGTGCGGTACTATCTAATCGAAACGAGGGTGAAAACAATACAATGAGTAGGGTGGACAGTCAGGGAACTCAGCAGAAAAATAAATGGATATGGGCAATAAACAAGTATCAAGCGAACCAATAATCAAAAGGTTTACGAATTCAGAAGATTTATTTCATTCAAGAAAATTTGAAACAAGGCATCCCCAAATGCGAAAAGTGGCCCTAAACTATACACATTTTATTTGGCCAGAAAGACAACATCAAAAGAAATTCCGTCAGTCGCGGTTGTGGAGATTCAGTAGGTTGTGGTAGGCTCGCACACTCAGGTAGGGGCGTCCATTTCCATATTGCCTCGCGGGCATCGCCATTGGAAGTTCTTCCACAGCAGGGTCTTGATCTTCCGGTCCTTCCTCTTCGGGTGGAGCTTCTTCATCGAGGTCCGATTCCATGTGTTCCTCTCCTTCTGGGTTCTCTTCCATAGGGTCTTCCTCCACTGGATTTTCTTCTATCGGCTCTTCCTCGGGATCTTCTTCTATTGGGTTTTCTTCAAGGTCTTCTTCCTCTTCGTCGGAATCGCCTATCATGTCAAACTCTGGGGCGGCTACTCCTTCGTCCTCTGAATCGTTGTTTCCGAAGTTGACCTGGGGACCGTTGATCTCATCGTCAGAACTCATCAGCGTGCGGTCTAGGGAAACGCATGACTGTGCATCCTCGTCTAGATGCGGCGCTGCTCCGGGGTGGGCCATGGCCTGAAAAGAAAAGTCATGATTAGACAATAGAATACATCAGGAAAATGGCTAAGTGTACGAAATATGGGAAGGTGTGTGGCGTCAGGAATTGGAAAAAATTAAGATTAAAATGTTTTGCTAATGAACAGTATGAACAAGGGAAATGACAAGAGAATGATACATTTTTTATGATTCAAGTTTTATTGCATTCAATCAAGAGTTCAGCGGATACAAGATTTCAAACGGAAAGAAATATTCATAAAAAGATGACAACATTAATACTGAAAGTAGATAACATGAAAAATCCTTCTTCGACTACTATAACGTTGCATTCTCGTCGCGTGAGTTGAATGCTGCGTTAGGTCCGCCTTAACGTCGAAGTTCGAACTACGCGATAATCCTCATTCGGCAGAAGTGGGGAGTGTGGACGAGTTTCCTCCTTGTAGTTCTTTCCTTTCTGGGCAACCGTTGATGAGATGTTCGCTGGATCCACAAATCAGACATTTTCCTTGGGCGCGGCGACAATCCCTCTGAAGATGTCCTGGTCTCTTACAATACCCACAACATGGGGTCTTCTGCTGCTTCTGTCGTGGGGAAACAAATTGACGCTTCATCTTCTTCTCCTTTTCTCGTCTAACGGAAATCCCTTTATGATAGGAGACTTCCGCTGAGGTCTGACTCACCTGCCTTCTCAGCCCTTCAGCTAATAAGTCGTTTGTTCGCTCCTGGGCTTCCTTTAAACCTTGCAGTACACTAAGGATCTCAACAGTCTGATTCTGGGGAGTGGAGATAGAGGAAGAGTCGTTGGAAGACATGATCATGAAACAATGATTTTGAAGATGATATAAGGCACAAGCTATAAGAATCAAGATATAATATGGATTGGACAAAGATTCAAGAATATCATATATGATGAAATTCATTACAAGCGGAAAAAATCAACTGTATGACTCTAAGTCACTTAAACAGAGTATGGTAATGTAATCGTGAAGTAGTTCACAATTACAATCACGAAACTTTGCCAAGTCACCAGAAACCCTAGCGTATGGATAGCAGAATACTCGATGTGAATATGGATCAAGAATAACAAGTTTACAACCTAGACCGATAGATGTCATAGATTGCCAAGCTATACACGGAAAACTGCAATCCCAATCGAAGCAAAACCTGGGCTCTGATACCAACTAAACCATCTCACGCCCCGCTTCCCAAAATACGGAATACGAGGGGTAGATAAGGCCAGCCATGCTCCTACGGTTAAGGAAATGTCCCACCGTAGTCACACTTCGGCTTCTAGTTTATCATGGTAAACAGTAAATAATGCGCAGGTAATGAGAAATGCAGTAACTGAAAGAAACAATGTAAAGACTGACCTGAAGTGGAACAAACGAATGTAACTCGGAATGGCAAGTCAAGAAGTCTGTGATGCACGTCTAGTTCTGGTCCAGGCTAAATCTTCTCCTCACGCTGAGCATGCATACTCAGGTCGTCAGAGCGACACAATAGCAATATAATATATATAACATCATGTGACAATCCTAACAGTGGTAATAGATATGTGAAACAGTAAATTCAATGACAGCATGAATATGAATGTGCAGTAATCAATGCAGCGGAACGGTAAAGCAGTAGAACGATATGTCACGTATGTCAACACAGTATATAAGGTATATAAATGACAATATCCCTATCAGTCTCTAAGTCTCACTGTACAGGTCACTAAGTCTATCGTCAGTCCAAGTGTGAGAGTCAACCACTCGCGAGTGTCCTCCACCCAAGGGTAGAACCCAAGGGCAAGGGACCACGGGCCCAACATGTAACATGTATATCACGGTGAATATCACATACCCTGTAAATCTCCATATATCTCTCTAAATATATAAGCCGGCATGGGACTCCCGAGATTCTGTTGAACTCACACTTAAACTACCCCACACCCCGTGGTCTACATCAAACGCTAACCATAACCCTAAATACTAATCGATCCGTGACAAGTCTGCGCGAGAACTGGAGGCAGGACCTCCATCAAGCACGTCCCGACTAATACCTAAGATAAATGGCAGTGTCTGGTGCCTTATCTGTGACACCCGTGCAAGCGCTTCCATAAGTGTCCCATACCACTTATAGTCACACGTACACGCATCCCACAGACGTCGACAATGCAATAGAATAATAGGGTCACTGATTGTGCACAAGTACGTATCACTTTCACTTAATCACAGATACACGAACACTGACGTACTTGCCACCATCATCACTAAAATCTAACACTGGGTAAATGCACGATATCACTAGGTTATCACTACAATGATATGGGTATGATATGATACGTAAACAGTATATGAAGTATGATTAAGGTGTCATAAAGAATAGTGTTCTGTCACTTGCACGATTTATCATGAAACGTACGTGTATAGTTTAGCGAAACGATAAACAGGTAATAATTAGTATGTTCAGTTGTCCATCCATCGAATTTATTTTCAAGCCAATCGGGTTCCAGGATCATTAATTATAACCATTTCATTTTAAGAGCTCGCGGCTAGAAATCCGGTTTCAGAATCAGAAGTCCGTTTCGCAACGCATTTTAATCCTAGTTGGGATTAGATTTTAGCGACGCTACAGTTGGATGAAATCTAGAGTTTTCAGTAAGGTTTTCAACTAAATAGACGGATCTTCGATCGCGTCTGTACGTCAGGAGATATACACTATTCAATACCAATATGTCAGTTCTGATTCTGCTGGGACTGTTATGCGTCCCGATCTATTAAATTACAGGTTAAATATCAAGCGGTAACGAAACAGAATGAAACCAATTGTGTTGTATATCTAACAGGTTTATCTATAATAAACAGCGGAGTTTCGCAACCTACGAGTTAAGGAAATCCTGTGGTACCCATTACGGAACAGCAAGCAACAACTGGAGTCGCTCTGGACTGCAGTCCAGAGTCGCACTCCGATCCAAATATCATCACAATTTAAGTACAGGAATACTAGGAAACCAGTATAGGGTTAAAGTTCGTCGAGTCGGCTTCGATTTGAGCCCTCGAACTCACCATTCCAGTATGTATATGATTTATGGTGAATTTAACGGTTTTCAGGTACAATAAAATTACAGTTTTACGATTGAACTTGGGGTTAGTTGTTTTAGTCGTTAGCAGTCATATTATCCAACGAAATTTGCACAAGATATTCATCACACCAAGGGCCAACAAGAACAACCTAGTTCCGTCAAATTAGACAAGTAATTTCGTTGGGATCACACATCAAACGGTTGCATCGTATAATTTATCAAGGATGTTTAGTATAAAATTTATAAGATTATAGTTCGTAACAAATACTAATTAGCATGTAGCAAGTATAAAACTTGCCTGGAAACGTTATGGTGATGCACGGCAGCGGCAACGACGATCTCTGTAGGTGCTCGACGGAATGTCGGGGCTCGACTCGGCTTGGATTTGTGTCTCAGCCTTGCTGTTGATGCGTGAATGCTCGATTGTGCTGGGCTGTTAATGGAGGAGAGGGAGTGAGAGGGATACGGAGAGAGAGAGAGAGAGAGAGAACTGAGAGCGAGAGAGAGTGTGAAAACTGAGGATGATGATGATGATGATGATGATGATGCGGTCGACGAGAGACGAGGAGCTCGCCGGCGTCGGGCAGGGGTGGTCGAGCTCGGATGCAGGGGCTCTGTGGAGGTGCCGGCGGCGATGGGTGCGAGGGTGGTCGGCTGCGGTGAGCGAGGGTGGAGGATGGAGGGTAGTGACGGTGGTGGAAGGAGGTCGAGGCGAGCGAGGAATGATGAGGGTTCGACGAGGTGGTCGGCGGTGTGGGGTGACGGCGATGGAGGAGGCGTGGGTGTGGCTCGAGAAAGAGAGAACGGGAGTGGAAAGAAAGAGAGAGGGAGAATGAGGAAGAGGGTGTGATGGAAGAGAGGTGCGAAGTGTTGGGTAACGGGTCGCGGGGAGACGTGCGCTGCGACGTGGGCGTGGGCGGAGGAAGCGGCGTGCGTTACGGATCGCGAGCGACAGAGGCGGGAAAGAGAAAGGAGCCGTTGGAGGAGAAGAGGAATAGGACGTGGGCCGGGTCGGGTAAGGCGAGGCTTGGAGGCTTGGGCTGGGCTGAAGGGGTTTAGTAAAATTCCTTATTTATTTATTCCTCTGGGCTTTAGGAAAAGCTGGGCCGGTATTTAAATTAAAAAATGAATTACAATTATTGTGTGGGCTAAGGAGCTTGCTGGGCTATGGAAGAGGGCTGAGTTATGCAATTAAAAGGGAGTTTTAAAGGAAAAAGAGTGAGGGCCGGCCTTGAGGAAGGATTGGGCTAAAAGAAAAATGAATTTATATAAAAGAATGGGAATTGGGTTCTATTAAAAGAAAATGGTGTTGGCTAAGGGAATTTGTTGGAAAAATATACAATAGGGTTTGGGTTTTGGGGTTTTATTGATAAAAAGGAAAATGGGAGTTTAGAAGAATTAAAATTATAAATAAAAATAAATACAATTTAGGAATAACAAAATACCGATTATAGGTATAAAAGGGCTGGGAATTACATCCTCTTTGACTGGCGCTTAGCGCCAAGCGCGCCACGTGCTCCTCACGTGTGCTCTAAAAGAACATAAATTGTTCTATAAATAAAACCCAGAGCTATGATGAATGATTAGCATTCAATAAAAGACAAAAATATTGTCAGAACTCAAATCAATACTCAGCATTATCAAATGTTTAACATTTAACTGAGTGGGCCGAGCCCAAGTTGGCCATAAACCCCTCATTCAGATTAATTGAGCCCATATGCTCATAAATCTTTTGGTCTTAGTCTTAAATTGGACTACAGACCTCTCAACCAAAATTGGTTTAAGGGTACATCTCTTTACTCCTCTGATATTTATCGTTGTAATCCTTCAACGTTTTCAGACAGGTGACGGGTCCCGACAACCAAATATCCCATGGACTGTGGGGTCCTTAAGCCCATGGACTATGATATCCTTAACCTCGGACTGTGGGGTCCTTAAACCCATGGACTATGATGTCCTTAACCTCGGACTGTGGGGTCCTTAAACCTATGGACTATGATGTCCTTAACCTCGGACTGTGGGGTCCTTAAACCTATGGACTATGATGTCCTTAACCTCGGACTGTGGGGTCCTTAAGCCCATGGACCAAGATGTTCTTAAACTAACATTGGACCGAGATGTCCTTAAACTAACATTGGACCGTAATGTCCCTAAACTAATCGACCTCAAAGTCTCTAAACTAAAACAATAGAGTTCAAATACTCTTTTGTTAGATCTAAATGATCCCGTTAAGTTGATCTTAGTCTGAAATTAGACTAACGTGTCCTTAACAAACATTAAGTTGATTTTAGTCTAAAAATTAGACTAACGTGTCCTTAACAAACGTTTAAATTGATCTTAGTCTCAAATGAGACTAACGTATCTTTAAACCCAAACAAAAACCCAAATCTAAGAAAATACGGATTTGGCCTAATCCACGCCCTACGGGCGACAACATAAATTAGTCTCCGTATACAATCCACGGGCAACCAAAAACAAAACAAACACAAACGACATGAAGTGGCCATCTGGAGAAGGAAAAAGTTGTTCCAGCGATGCGGTAGCGTAATTAACTGCAGGGGCTTGCGCCTACAAGGAAGAGCGTCCCTACAATCAAAAACCCCTCAAATGAGGGGGAATCTGACAAAGTCTGATATAACGGCCGCATCCGTCCAAACCTCGGATAAACGGTGCCATAAATCAACTTGGCATCTTCGGAGAGGTGGACGGATAAAACCAAATAGCATCTGCCCCCAAATTCAGGTAAGACGTCAGTCTTCCCGGTCTTTCGGCAGATAACAAACCCTAAACTTTTTGTACAGATTTTTTTCAAAGTACAAAGAGGAATACCTAAGTCTGAGCACAAGTTATAAATTTAAATTGCTTTTGAACAGTAAGAAAGCACTTGTAGCTCATTGGTAAAGTCTTGCACTGTTGTGGCGTAGCCCCTGTGATCGAATCCCCCCAGCCATATATATTTGTATTGACTTTTCTTTTAAACTTTTAGAAGTTCAAAGGTTTGCACGTGCACTGCACGTAAAATGAAAAGTCACAAAGAAAACAAACACAAGAAAAATGATATGCTAACAGATAGGGACACGTGGCAAAGATCCAAGCCCAACCCACCGGCTTTGGACCGACGAGATTCATTGTGAAGCCGGCGCCACCAGTCCCACCCGTAGCAAATGCTACAAAATTCCAACCCTAACACCCCTTGGCCTACCCTACTCTCCCCATACTGTTTGATTTTTTTGCACATTAACAGAGAGTGATAATTCACCTCTTTAATCCATTTTAATGCACATTTTTAATTCTTAATTCATTACCCTAAACCCTAATTTTCTCAATAAATACCACACTACAATTTACGCCTCCTCATTCAGAAATTCCATGCCAAAACCCTCTAAAAATTCTAAGTGTAAAAGTTGTACAAGTGGAGTTAGCTCAAGGCCAAGTTCCGGCGACGTTTCGGGAAGAATCCGGCGACGAAACGAATCCCCGACAATCCCAAAATCTCCCCATGCCTCTCCTCTCTAATCCTAATATGTAAGTTCCCTCTTTCCCCTTCTATTAAAGTGAATTCATTCTTCAAAACTAGTCGGAAGCGGAGTTAATCAGACTTCCGATTCTATTTTAACTTAAAACACAATTTTTCTTTAGAAGAAATTCACCATCTTTTGGTATATTGTTTAGCAATCATACACAAACACATTAGAATAAGTTTCATCTCAAAATACTAGATATTGCAATTTCTATTTCATTTTTACGGTAAAATACTATAATGTTTACATACGATATTGCTTATTCAATTTGATCGTATTACTTTTAGAAAACTCATGAGGTAATGACCTACCTCATCACAACTCACATTCTTGACATAGCACAATAACTTTTGGAATATTAGATTGTGGGAATTTATAAGTTTACATTTAAATACCCTAAACTTTCAAAAATTGTTTTCTTTAAAAGTGTATTATTTAATTCCTTACAAATACGCCTCTACAACCCATTTTGGGGAACCCCGATCGGGATGGTGTAGGTTATCTCATATTCTCGGGCCTAGTAGAGCGAGATGCAGACCTCCTCATGGAGCATCCGATCTCGATGGAATTTTAATGCAATTTTTAAGAAAAATATGATTTCTATTTAATAAATAAGTTCTATCTTTTATAAATAAATAAATAAATATATATATATATATATTATCAAAATATCTACTTTAAGTATACATTATATATATTCCATGTTTTCTAAATCAAAGGAATCACAAATTTCATGAAAATACCATTACAAATCAATAATATTACACTAAAATAGCATATACAATGAAATCTAGGTTATATCCATTAGAATATTTCAGTTTATAAAAATTACATTTATGAAAACTCTAAAGAAGATAATTAAATACTTTAGGTGTATTTTGAAAATATACCAAAACTATTTTTTATAAAACCCCCTCAAGTTAAATTAATTTACAATAAGGACCCTAGTAAACATAGGTTTAAGCAGGACCGGTTCTCTTGAGCCTCGGGGAGCAGGAGAATATGAGTGATTACCTATCTAAGGTAGACAACCTAAAAACGGTGTTATCAATGCAGTAATTGTTTTGGAAAAGACACAAATCCTGTCGTTCATGTACAACAGTTACCGATAACATCAAAACTAATTCAGGACTTCAATTTGTTTTAATGTGTCTGACTCAGATAGAGTCCCAGTCTAATATGAAATCAATCTATTCTTGAATATGATTCAAGTATAACTCCATTTCAACATGAATCCATTTATACCAGATACAATTTATATCAACTTGACTCGACCGAACCGAACCATGGATATACTCTGATTATATGACTATCCATTTATATCCATTATGTTTACATGATATCATAGTTTCGGCAAGTCTGCCATCTACAAATTACTAATAAACAACAACACAAACAATACAAGAGACATTACGGGGTATTTAAGGGGTATACTGGTACGGAACATGTTAAAGGTGGCACGAGGTGGTCACTAAAAGACGTAACTATACATCCATGCCGTTGTTCCATGGTTTTATCGACGGAGCCTTTTACTACGGGTTACCAAAGTCCACGGTGTAAGTTGGACTCCTCTCGTATACACCGGCATTTTCTGTACCAAGCTACAAACAACTGCGTTAACATAACAATCAAATATCATAACAGTTACATTCTCCCACCTGTCTATTCTATTTCTTTCTTTCTTTGGGACTTACTGAGCGATTGTTCGCTGACGACATTCCTATTTCTTTCTTTCTTTGGAATGTTGTCAGGAGGATCTGACTCTGATGAGTTCGAGACCAGCTAGAAGCACTTGGAGCAGACCACTGCGCAGCACGGCCATTAGACTTTACTTGTACTTACTTTTCTTTTCAGTTCATGCCATTGTTTAGGCATTGCTTTCCATTCTTGTATTTACATTTTCAGTTGTATTGTAAAGAAATGTTTAATAATAAAAGTTGTTGTTCATTTACACTGCATGTCTTCTTGTATATATTTATATTATATTGCTTAGATACGCTTAGCGTGTTTACTTCTGAGTAAATACATAGCGGGCCTCGTCGAGTCTCCTTACCCGTACACTGGGGAGCGGGACGTGACAGGTTTTGTTGGTGGCCCATGCAGGTCAGTGCTGCATGGAACCCTACCATGCAGGTCAGTTCTCCATGGACATGCAGGTCAATTCTGCATGAAGTCCTAAGCAATATAACACAAGAATCAGCAACTAAAATATTCTTTACATTTCATATTCCTTAAATCTTATAATATCATATTCTTTGAATCTATCCTAACCCTATTTTTCTTTTAAGGTTATGGATTCTCCAAACAATACTAGCACAAACTTCAACAACACACCACCACCTCTACCGCTTACGCCTACCGTTGCTGCTCCGATCAATGAGCAGACGGTACTGCTTGAGGCAATCCGAAGGTTCCTGGAAGGACAGCAGCAGCAGACTGCTATATTACCGAACAGTCCAGAAGCGGAAGCACCCGGAGTAAAGCAATTCCGGGCATTGCACTCAAAGCAATTTTCAGGAAAAGAGAGCCCTCTGGAAGCGGAAGAATGGGCTCAGAGCATTGAGGATGATCTGGCGGCAGCACAAGTGCAAGAGATTGCCTGGGTTAGAGTTGCGAAGTTGCAACTCACAGATAACGCCAGAGTTTGGTGGAAGGCGGAATAAAGCCGTCTTGACCAATCGATCGAATGGAAAACTTTTCGCGACATGTTTGACGCGAAGTACTTTCCAGAGACTGCCCGATTTGACATGGAGCAGCAATTCATCCACCTATAACAGGATTCGATGTGGACCAAATCTATGGATGAGTATGATGCTGAGTTTACCATGCTCGATAGGTTCGCGGAACACTTGATACCGACTGCTGAGATCAGGTCTAGACGATTTCAGTAAGGGTTAGATCAGGAGATCCAAGCTGCCTTAGCTACAGGGGATTTCCCAACTCACGAACTGGCTCTGAAAGCTGCCCGTTGATATGAGGCAATAGTGAAGATGAAGGGCAAATCTCAATCTGCCAGTGTGAAATGTCTTGCCACCCAAATAACAGGAGGAGCCTCTTCAATACCAACTTTTGAACCCAGGAGAAGTAACAGATAACCGGCCAAGTCCAGATTTTTGCTTCTACTGCAAAAGAGATGGACACCTGTGGAAGGACTGTAGGCGCGCAAAAGGCATGTGCTTAGTTTGTGGTGCATCCAATTATGGCATCGGAATATGTCCTTATAGACGCAACCCGGCTCCAACACACACCAACTATCCGCAGCGGCCAGCTATCCAGGCTCCTGCACCCCATCTTGCTCTCCCAGCTCTACCCTCACGGGACCTCCTGCACAGCCTAATCGCCAATTCCAACGGGCACTGAGGAACATACCTTAAGGACAGAGGAATGTGCCTCTGGTTAGGAGGAATGTGCCTCTGGTTAGGAGGAATGTGCCTCCGGCGACAGGCTTTCATTTTAGCGGCCGTAGAAGCCGAGACTGTAAACCAAGGTAACCGTGGTAATTCCCTTACATCTTTCTAGAACCTTTGCATTCTTTTGTTCTTCCAAACATTTTTATGCACTATCACTAGTTCTATCACCATCACTATCATTAAACTTTTCTTGAATCTGTTACACTTTCCTTCTACAAATTTCGAGGACGAAATTTTTATAAGGAGGGTGGAATGTAACAACCCTAAACTTTCTTTACAAATTTTTTCAAAGTACAGAGAAGAATACCTAAGCCTGAGCACAGGTTATAAATTTAAATTGCTTTTGAATAGCAAGAAAGCACTTGTAGCTCATTGGTAAAGCCTTGCACTGCTGTGGCGTAGCCCCTGTGATCGAATCCCCCCGGCCACATATATTTTTATTGAATTTTTTTAAAACTTTTAGAAGCTCAAAGATTTGCACGTGCACTGCACGTAAAATGAAAAGTCACAAAGAAAACAAACATATAGAAAATGATATACTACCAGACAGGGACACGCGGCAAAGATCCAAGCCCAACCCACCGACTTTGGACTGGCGAGATTCATTGTGAGGTTGGCGCCGCTGGTCCCACCCGTAGCAAATGCTACAAAATTCTAACCCTAACACCCTTTGGCCTACCCCACTCTCCCCATACTGTTTGATTTCTCTGCACATTAACAGAGAGTGATAATTCACCTCTTTAATCCATTTTAATGCACATTTTTAATTCTCAATTCATTACCCTAAACCCTAATTTTCCCTATAAACATCACACTACATTTTACCCCTCCTCATTCAGAAATTACATGCCAAAACCCTCTAAAAATTCTAAGTCTAAAAGTTGTACAAGTGGAGTTAGCTTAAGGCCAAGTTCCGGCGGTGTTTCGGGAAGAATCCGGCGACGAAACGACTCCCTGACAATCCCAAAATCTCCCCTACCTCTCCTCTCTAATCATAATCTATAAGTTCCCTCTTTCCCCCTTCTCTTCTATTAAAATGAATTCATTCTTCAAAACTAGTCGGAAGCGGAGTTAATCCGACTTCCGATTCTATTTTAACTTAGAACACAATTTTTCTTTAGAAAAAATTCACCATTTTTTTGTATATTGTTTAGCAATCATAAACAAACACATTAGAATAAGTTTCATCTCAAAATACTATGTATTGCAACTTCTATTTCATTTTTACGGTAAAATACCATCATATTTACATACGACATTGCTTATTCAATTTGATCATATTACCTTTAGAAAACTCACGAGGTAATGACCTAACTCATCACAACACACATTCTTGATATAGCACGATAACTTTTGGAACATTAGATTGTAGGAATTTACAAGTTTATATTTAAATACCCTAAACTTTCAAAAACTGTTTTCTTTAAAAGTGTATTATTTAATTCCTTGCAAATGCGCCTCTATAACCCATTTTAGGGAACCCCGATCGGGATGGTGTGGGTTATCGCACATCCTCAGGCCTAGTAGAGCGAAATTCAGACCTCCTCACGGAACATCCGATCTCGATGGAATTTTTAATGCAATTTTTAAGAAAAATGTTATTTCTATTTAATAAATAAGTTCTATTTTTTATAAATATATATGTATATATATTATTAAAATATCTATTTTAAATATACAATATAAATATTCCATGTTTTCTAAATCAAAGGAATCACAAATTTCATGAAAATATCATTACAAATCAATACAATTCCAATATTACACTAAAATACCATATATAATGAAATCTAGGTTATATCCACTAGAATATTTCACTTTATAAAAATTACAATTATGAAAACTCTAAACATGATAATTAAATACTTGAGGTGTATTTTGAAAATATACCAAAACTATTTTTCATAAAACCCCTCAAGTTATATTAATTTATAATAAAGACCCTAGTAAACATAGGTTTAAGCGGGACCGGTTCTCTTGAGCCTCAGGGAGCCGGCGAATATGGGTGCTTGACTATCTAAGGTAGACAACCTAAAAACGATGTTATCAATACGGTAAATGTCTTGGAAAAAAACACAAATCCTGCCGTCCATATGCAGCAGTTACCGATAACATCAAAACTAATTCAGGACTTCAATTTGTTTTAAAGTGTCTGACTCAGACAGAGTATCAGTTTAATATGAAATCAATCTATACTTGAATATGATTCAAGTATACTCCATTTCAACATGAATCCATTTATACTATATACAATCTATATCAACTTGACTCGACCGAACCGAACTATGGATATACTCTGATTACATGACTATCCATTTATATCCATTCCGTTTACATGATATCATGGTTTCGGCAAGTCTTCCATCTACAAATTACTACAAAACAACAACACAAACAATACAAGAGACATTACGGGGTATTTAAGGGGTAGACTGGTACAGAACATGTTAAAGATGGAACGAGGTGGTCACTAAAAGACGTAACTATACATCCATGTCGTTGTTCCGTGGTTTTATCGACGAAGCCTTATACTACGGGTTACCAAAGTCCATGGTGTAAGTTGGACTCCTCTCGTATACACCGGCATTTTCTGTACCAAGCTACAAACAACTGCGCTAATATAACAATCGAACATCATAACAGTTATATTCTCTCACCTGTCTATTCTATTTCTTTCTTTCTTTGGGACTTACCGAGTGATTGTTCACTGACGACATTCATATTTCTCTCTTTCTTTAGAATGTTGTCAAGAGGACCCGACTCTCAGGAGTTCGAGACCAGCCAGGAGCACTTGGAGCAAACCACTGAGCAGTAGGCCATTAGACTTTACTTGTACTTACTTTTCTTTTCAGTTCATTCCATTGTTTAGGCATTGCTTTCCATTCTTGTATTTACATTTTCAGTTATATTGTAAAGAAATGTTTAATAAATAAAATTTGATGTTCATTTACACTACATGTCTTCTTGTGTATATTTACATTATATTGCTTAGATACGCTTAGCGTGTTTACTTCTGAGTAAATACGTAGCGGGCCTCGTCGCGTCTCCTTACCCGTACACTGGGAAGCGGGGCGTGACATCTTCGCCCTTAGCTTCCTCCAGCAGCTCGGTCTGGGAGACGTTAAGAGGAGTGTACTCCTGGAACTTCGGGGAGTAAGGTTTTGGTCGGTCGATACCCTTTTTCTCTTCTCCGCCCCTCTTCTTTTGATCGGCTGGTGGCTTCTGGGCAGATTTGAGGTCACCTCCGATTCGAGTTGGATCTCCCGCTCGATCCAAGCTTTTACTTCGGCTTGTTAGTTATATGTATGCCATAGAGGTCATTACTGTACATACTATGTATATTGTAGTGGATGCTTGGACATATATAGGGAGGAATTTCTTGCTCGACATGATAGTATGCTATATGGTTGCATTTTATCTTAATATGTACTCTGATTGTCTCTATATTACATGTTAATAAAGCCCTTAGGATGAATACTTGACTATCAGGACTATGATGCAGATCATACTAGTGGGGACAATATAGTCGATAAGTACATCCTTCAAATGTTCCTAATCGAGGGTGTATCGAAACAGGGCATCGATATACCAGAATAGACTAGTGTATAGCTTCTCGACCTATGTAGATGGGCGGTGGATGATCCCATATCCATTGGTGTTTGATATCAGAGACAGTATACGGGTGCTCGGTGGAGACTGGGTACACTGAACGGACTCGCCGAGAACTCACAGATGGTATTATACCTCACGTCAGATGGCAGTTTTCTGGTGACACTGGTACAGGTTAGTCTGTAGACCCGAGATCGTCATAGAGTCTTGTGTGATTCCCACTGTGCTTTGATTTTCACCTTACCACGTTCAAGAGAACGTGCAAAACGGTGGCTTTTGGGTACAGTCCCGAGTCACATGAAGGCAATGAGCGATAGGAGGGGTTTCGTCTCTCCCGGTATTGGGAGTTGATGTTGCGCTGTGCTCGATTGGCTATAACAGAAAGTCCTTGGCCAAGGCTGCTTCAGAGATATACTGGTAAGTGTTATCAGTATTTTCTCGGCCCGTTATGAGTCTCATATCGACACGACTTATCGAGTAATTGGGGTCTGACGTTTACCACCCCTAGACGAGATATGCGACATATCAAACAAAGAGACCGGACTGTACGGTAGTGTTACTGATTGGATTCGCAGGAGTGTGAGCAGGCTTGCTTGTTGATTTTCTGATCGCTCAATACCCGGGTGACCATTACGTTTAGCAGACCGCTTGCGGCTTGTGGGTGTTTGATATGATCATCACCTACTGCCGGCGTATTGACGATTCTTTAGAGTCCTACACAGGGGTTTCCTGGCTCAAGCGAAACGGAGTAGGAGCACATATGTGATATGTGCGGGACCGAGATTGATACGATACGAGATACTGTATTCTATTCTCGCGATATGTGATATCGGCCGGGTGTATGTGATATAGCCGGGTCATCGGATCAAGTGTTGATTCGATGAAAGGTTACATATGATATTAGTCGGTTATAGATGATATAGCCGGATTATTAAATCAAGAGTTGATTTGATAATCTAATGTATAATTATATATTTGATATATTACATTACATTAACTGGTATTAGCTCACTTATTGATTCTTTTTCTCACTTGGTAATACATTGATGTATATGCGATATATATTAATTGTATTATTTTATTTTGTTACATTATAAATTATATATGTGATATATAATATTGTAACATGTTAGGGTTACAAATGCAACTAGGATTTTGAGATTAAACCATGTTGGGGTTTGGATTAGGGTTAATATTGTGGATTAAGTTTTGGATGAGCTTTGAGGAAGCTTTATGTTGGTTTGACTTAGTCCACTCTCTTTGATATTTTTGCTAGATATTTCTTAACCCAACCCAAACCTTAACCCATAGTTTATTCTCTACATGGGTTAAGCATGTCATGCTTAACCCTAGGTTGCAATTCTAACCTCAACAATAATTCATATGATGAGTACATTCTTCTTCTTCTTCTTCTTCTTCCAAAAAGCTTTCTAGCTTCAATGGAGGTATGAGAAAAAGTGTGAGAAAATCATTTCTAAAGTGAGCCCACTTCCTACTTCATCATTCTCTACTACTTTCCATTTAATATAGGGTGTTTGCTTCACTTATTCCTTGGTTAGTGAAGAGATAGCTTGGGTTAATGTCTCCCCGACGTAGATCATCTTCGGCCTCGAAGTTTTCGAAGCAAGTTGTTCGTTTCTTCATCGGAGCCTCTGTAGAGTCCGGAGTTCATGATCGCAGCGAAGGGGACTACTACACGGAGCTATTGAAGTGAAGGACCGGTCTACAAAGGTTGTATTCCTTGCTCACTTCTTATTGCAAAGTAGTTTGCTTTAGATTCCGTCGATTTCTAGTTAACGATTCAAAGTTAGGGTTAGATAAAACGGAAAATTTTTGAATATGGCATAGACGATGCCTCCCGAAACCTTGCTGCCGTCTTAGGTAACCCTGCACGGCTATGGATAGGTTACGCTAATGCAAAAGAGCGGAGCCACTCTTTGTGCCTAAGATCCGACCTTAGTGCGGTGATAACTGTCTCATCGCGGTGCTCGGGGATCTCGAGGAGAGCATTGTAGAAGCGTGTGATATATCCCTTAAAGGATTCTTTGTCCCCGCACTTTACGGTGAAGAGGTAATCGACCGTCCTCTTCTGTCGTCTGTTCACGACGAAGTGACCGAGAAACTGGGTGGCCAGCTCGTCAAAGGTCGATATGGAGCAGGGTGCCAGCCCCCGGAACCAGTCCCGACCTGCCCGGATAAGGGTGGTGGGAAAAGCGCGGCATTGAACTGCGTCCGAGTTATCTTGGAAGCTCATGCCCGCTGTAAATGCGTCCAAGTGATCTTTTGGGTCGGACTTCCCGTCAATGAGGGTCACTTTGGGCGGCTTGTTCTTGGACGAGGCGTGCTCGGCCAGCAACTCCTCTGTAAAGGACTTTGTGAGTAAATCAGCGGAATATCGAGCCCCTTCGCCGGACTTTTGGCCATCTCGTCGTATGCCTTCGATTTTCTTTTCGAGGGATGCGAGCCGGTGGTGGTACCCTGAGGATTCAGCACAGTCGGAGTGGTGGCTACCCCCGCTCCGGATCGGCACGATAGAGCGGCTTCGATTCCGCTCTATCAGATTTCTTAAATCCTCGGGCATGGCTCTTCTTGAGTAGCCCCGGCGTTTCCCGCATGCGCGGCCTCGACGGGAGTGGGGGTGTCGGTTGTGCCTGGAAGCAGACAAACTGACCGACATCTCCTCAGGTGGTGTGAGCGCACAGCGAGTGTTGGAGCGACGGCCTAGTCTCTCCTGAGATCGGGGTGTGGAGCTGTCCGGCGCTCAGCAGGCCATGAAATCATTCGCCGCGCAAGGGCTGTCATTGCCGGAGTTGGCACGCCGGCGCTCGGTGACGCTGAGATGAGCGTGATTGACGGCCTAAGCCTGGCCATCCGTCCTTCTTCGGGCGTCGTCATCCCGGGAAGGTGGAACTGCGGTCTGGTGGGTAGGGCCCATCGCTTGAACGCGGACGAGGGCGTCCACTATCAACGTGAGTCTGTCGATTCGAGCCGATAAAATGTTGATGAGGTTTGGATGGGGAGTTAGGCCGCCCCCGCCTCCATTATGGCTGCTCGTAGTTTGATCGTTGCGGTCATCGCTCGCCATTGGATCGAGAGCGGAAGATCAACTTTTGTTGTGGAACAAAAAAGTTCTTTCGTTCCCACAGACGGCGCCAACTGATGGAGGGTGGATGACCACCGTAGGACCCTTCGACGATCAAATTAGAGCCGAGAAATAGAAGCAGAGTAGTGGTGTATTGAGATAATTCGAGTTACCTGAGTCGTCTGGAAGAGGGGTTTTTGTAATGGTTGCAAGGAGCGAGCCGGTACGAGATCTTTGCCGTCAGTTACGCCTTTGCGTTACGCCCGTGTTAATGGCGGGATCCGCTCATTAATGAAGGAACGAGCCTGCGTGGGACACGGAACATGGAGCGACGGATATCTCGCTTTGGCGAGATACACGGAGCCGTTGCGGAGGTGCTTGGGATTCGCGTTCTCGGTTGATCGGGAGAGCCGAGGAAGCTCGGCACGTCAGAAGCTCGGAGACGAGCTGGGAGGCCGAGGGAGCTCGGCGCGTAAGAGGCTCGGAGACGAGTTGGGACGCCAAGGGAGCTCGACGCGTAAGAAGCCTCGAAAACGAGCAAGGAGACCGAGAAAGCTCGGAAACGGCTATTGGTAGTTTCCTAGACGTAGGTGGAATGTATTCAGGACGGTCTCCCGAAAGATCGGATACATGCCTCAAGAAGATTATTCTAAGAAATGTCCCTGAGGCAACTCATTTATTCCATCCCCGTAGCTCTCGGGATACGTCATCCGCCACATGTTATAAGCTGAGAAGATACCACTTGTAAGCATCATCAATTATTTACGTCTATAGGGAAATACAATTTGTTAAAAACCACGTCGGACTCCGTCCACCTATATGTTGGCGCCTTGGAGGGATATTGAATGCTTTGTTTTGAATCCAAATGGAATTTAGGAGGAAAAAAATTCAAATATGTAGAAAGATGGTAAAAATATTGCATCTTCAACAAAATAATATCAATACATATGCATGATAAACACAACTAGAAATTTCGAGCTAGTGCACTTTAGATGGCTGGAATTGCTACAAGGAATTGAATTCATTTTTGGGCCAGCCAAATAACTACATTCTTGATTCACTTGCCTCACGTAACAACCTAATCTAATTCGAATCTTTCAACTTAAATACAACATACATAATCCGAGCACAATTATCACTCATATTTTCATTTCTAAATAAACTGCTGAAATAAATAATTACTGTAATTGCATTCTTATCATAACAGCAATTGACATAAAACTACTTAAGCAGAAAATTTCACTCCTTCGTCGTCGGCAGAAGTCCCCTTGAAAATCGCTGCCTTCCCCTTCGCCTCCAATATTTTTAAGGCTCGCATCAACACACCACGATCGATCCCCGCAAGTTCTGTAAGCATACAGAAATATCATTAATAATGAAAAACACGTTCGAAAATATATATGAGCACAATCCTAGCTATGCCAGAAAATTGCAAGTTTTATCGTCCTATCTTTTCTTTTCCTTTTTGCTGAAGCGATCAAGGGGCTGTTTGGGTGCCATAACTTGGCATGGAGTTGGGAGTTTTGGAGGGGACAAAACACTGTAGCAAGGGCAAATTTTAAAAGGGGTTTAATGACTTGCGAAGTTGGTATTTGGTTGTAGGATATCTGAGTAAACATGAAGTGATGAAACATCACCACGACGTAATCAAAAATGAGGTTTCAAAGTCTAAGCTTTGGGATATTACATTTGGGCAAAATCCATGCCATGCCATCGCCACATAAGCATAGAAAAGTTTTTAAAAATGCTTGTTTATAGTCACCCCCTCTTTATTCTCTTATTTTTCTTTTATCTCTCTTGTTCTTTTGTTTTATATGGAGGGAACTATTATTACTCTTTACCAAGTATATGGGGACGGACCAACTAGGCTTATAGCTCAGTTGGTAACAATTTCCTCTCCAACGTGAGAGGTCACAAGTTTGATTCCCGAAGAGGGTTGATTTCAACCCAAAAAAAAGAGAGTATATGATGACTTTCAATTCCTATTCTCCATTTCCATCTCTATTTACATCTACCAAACAACCGAAATTGCAATGTTTAACAGTCAACACTCGCAAACTCTTGCTACCAAACAAGAAATTTCCAATTCTTGAGAGACCACATTTCAAGAATTCTGACGCATTCGCATTATTCTCTGATTTTATACCCCGCCAAATTAGTTGTTCGAAAATGGAGTAGCATGCAACATTTATTCCAAAATAATAATAATGATAATAATAAAAGTTCAATTTTTTTATGTTTGGTTAGCAACAACTTAAATTGAGAATAGAAACTGAATTGCAAAACCACCACAAATTCTTGCAAACTTTGCTGGAAATCCCCCCCCCCCCCATGTTCCGGTCATACGAAGCTGGTAATCTGATTCGTCTTGTATATCACATCATTTTTCCAGTTCAGTATGCTAGGAACATGGAAAAATTTCTCCATTTGTTGTGGCCATTTTGGATACAACAAATATTTCAACTTTTGAAACTGTGATCAAGCAATTATTAGGAGTGCCAGATAACCTTTACTTCATGCCACCTAAAAGCTTTTGCAACAAATGTTGCATCTACTCTTGTTTTTTATGTTCAAAACACAAAAAGTTGTTTGGATTTGAAAATCCAACTACAAAGGTTGAAAACAACCAAACATCGGATTTGGGGCTATTCACATGCAACAGACACCGCATGCAAGATCTGTCATGCAACAGGTGTGACATTTTCTCTTATTGCTAAGCAAACTGCTGCTAAGTTTTGAATCCCAGACCTGGCTTGGTTGTTAGAAGTTTCATCACTGTGCTACAGTGCAATTCACTCGACCTAATTGATTATATATTACCAATGTATTTTCCTCCAGGTGCTTTACAGACGGCGGTATTATCCATAAAATATCGGGACTTGCACACATGCCCATTGGGAAAGAATTGTGCTTTTTTAGCAGCAAATGAATTGGGATTCTCTCCAGCCTCCACTGATAATTAATGGAGGATCGGCTTGCTCAATCATCAACTAGATGCATACAGAGGGCAGTGTCAAACCCGAAATCTGGAGTCGCCGGATCCCAGAATGAGACTCATCATAGCCAACGGCTAAAGTCATCAAATAAATTACAAAAAATAATGGGAACGAATAAAACCAAAACGCTTTAATACCGGAACACGTGTCACAGACTCAACCTCTACCAACAGACCCTCCACTAAATCAGTGAGGAGAATCTTAATCCGCAAATGCATTATGGAATAAATTATAAATCTAGAATGTGTTCAATTCCAGTTGTCTTTGGTTTGTGATCCAAAAGGGCTCTTCCACATGGTGTCTTCAGCATAGTTTCAATTTTTTTTCTCTTATGAAAAGATAAATTCCAGAGTTATACAAGGTTTAAATTTTAATTATATTGCGAATGTGTCTCACTAAGAACACTAACCACACTTTATGACAATGTTTTCACCAAGGGGATAGTAGACTAATTAGCTGCAAACTAAAATGATTAACTGTAACAGATAATTGAGTGATATGGCAATACCAGTTCCATGAGATTCAATCCCTGAACGTATATCTTCTACCGTCATTACACTGTCTTCTAATCCATTTTCTTTTACCTGATCAAATACACAAATATATTCAATCACAAACTAACCTGGTCTATCCACATTATTTTTTATAAACTCAAGATATACTGCATACAGATTTTATGATTTGATCAGCCCAATCTTGAATTCTCAGCCAGAGGATAAGACACTTTTTGTGACTTTTATCCATCCATTCTGCCCGACCTGAAGATCATCAATTTCGAATATACTGCTATAATTAAGTACCTGGTTCAGGAACAATAACAGTTGAAAATAGTTTAATTTACAAGTATAAAATCACAGCAAACCTTCGGCAACCAAAGCTGAAAGAAATACATTTCTTGCCTCATGGCTGAGCGATCCTGAAAGTAAAATTTTTCAATTAAATCGGTAATAAACTGAAAAAATTCCATAACAGCACCATAATAATCTGACAGGCTTTTCCTTAAAAATTAGAAATGTCATGGAGCATGATCCTGAGTTGAAAAGGCTCCAACAAGTAATGAACACCTATATATGATCAAGCATCCCCCTAATAAAAGCTGTATACGAGCTGTAATTGAATTACTTGCAGGGGCGAATATACTTGCCAAGGCAACTTTGCAGAGTAAACCTGTCTGCTTCGAAACAAAGATCAATTGGCATAAATATCTTACTCAATGGTCAGATAATCTAACGCATGCAATGGGAGAGGCAAACTCAAATATAAATAACTAGATTTGGAAAGCAAGATATGGTATGAACTGAATTAACTATGAGGCACTGACTATCCAGAAAGTAAGCATAAACAAATGTAATTAAATATTTATTGAGGTTAACAATAATTGACATTGACCACTTAGTGAATTAATCAAAGTAATATTTCCTAAAAGCACCCCAAGCCCTATGGATATTTATCGTCAAACACATGCAAACCAATATTAGTTCATGCCATTCAGTACAACCAATATTTAAAAAACAAAGAGTAAAATATTATGCATTAAAGTAATCATTCATGAAGAATGACGTACTTTCAATTACCGGATTGGAGAATAAAAGAAACTCTTCTTCCAATCCGATGATAAACATCTTTTGATTTCTACAGTAATCAAGTATCAAATCCTTCCATAGTTGCACTTGCTTCTCTCGTGTTTCTCTTACTGGCTGCAAGCTAAAAGGGCAGAATAATGTAATGTTAGATAATATATGCATCAAACCAACTTCTCCGAAGAAGAAAAAAGTACCGAAAATCCAACTTAGAAAATATATGCATGAGAACGAATTGGTTAAATTTTTGAACAATCATATTCGGTATTTTTTAGTTCCTTGAAAGTTGAAAGTGTCCCTCCCTATTCCTAAATCATGTGTTTCTTTTGATTTCAAGAGTTATCAAGTATAAGTTCCATTCATAGTTGCATTTGCTACTTATGTGACCCTTTTAAGACGTATGAAACTTGCAGTTGCTACTCATTTGACCCTCAATTGTACACAAGTATCTACTACTCATTCGACCCTCTTACACATAGCACACTATAAGTGGCATGGATCAATACAAGTAGGCCAGTATATTCATTAAACCATCTTCTCTAGACAAGAATGGGAATGATAAACTAAGACTACAAGCATATTGGAACTAGTGTTATCAGTATCTACGATACATGATACGTATCATATAACTTACGCTGCAATAAGATTCAAAGGGATTTCGATACATATCGAAATTGTGTATCGGACGATTCGAACCTTTATGTATCATACGATACAGCTACTACTGTATCATACGTCACGTATCGTCGATACGCGATTCGATCTAATATGTTGATATAGCTTTTATTGGTTTAAATTGTGGGTAATGGATTTGCTTATCTATAAATACATTATTCTATGCATTAATTACTTCTTTCTCTCGATCCTAGCGTAAAAATTCCTAACCATCTTTAAAATTACAAGTGTGGCTCATGGTGATTGTCATCTACCATTGGAACTCTTCTCGCATTTCCTCCGATATCGTCAACTAGCTTCTTCACTTTTTATCATACTTTGATGCATGTCCAATCAAGCACACGTTTCACTAGTCCATCTTCTTCGTTGAAAAAGCTTCATCGGAAAAGTTTAATTTCCTTCATCGCTTAATCACTAAATATCTTCAATCAACGATTGATTTTGATAGTTGATAAAAATTATGATAGTGATGGTTCAAATGCAGATGATTGATTATTCATAATTTTAGGCTTTTCTTTTATTAGGAGAGCTGGTTTAAATACTTGATTGAATACTTTACTCATGAAACTTATGCAGTTCATGTTCATGTCATATCGTTAAATCTTTTTGTATCATTTTGATTATTCTTTGCTTAAATTAGTAAGATTTATATATGCAAAGTTACAGATTTTATATTATTTTTAGTTGCATATTGTTTTATGTTGTTAATTTGACCATTTTGTGATGATATTCATAATTGTATACTTAAGCCTAAGCTCATCAACATTTGGTTCCGGACCTCATTTTACCAAGTCCGAGTAAGTTCAGGTCACAGATATGCTTGAATGGTTTATTTAATTACTGCACAAAGAAATAATATCTTACAATACATGATACGATACTTAAGGAAAACGATACATGATACGCATCACGATTTGACAATTTTGATTGGAACAAATTAAGTCGATTGATAAGTCAATATCTACCTTTTTTTTTAATTTCCTACAGCTTCCCTTCCTCCTCTCTCTAAAAATCTGAATTAGATAGAATGCTACATGCATCACATGAAATTAATTTGACTTCTAAACGATCATATCCAATGTTTCTTATTCATCACAATTTTCATACTGGACCCATTATAAATGCTAGAGAGAGTTACCTCAGTAAACAGGAAAGAAATACTTAGATTCATTCCATTACTTTAGGTTTGAGAACTAAATACAATTAGACAGCTGAATATACCAGGGAATGCATAAGCTAATAAAAAATTGAGAGCAACTGAATTGCTACTTAGGGAATCAGGGATAATATATTACTGATTGCATTGCTATTTTTTGCAGGAATTCTGGCATTACATATAGAAATAAATTAATAAACAATTAAAACCTTTTCGTGATTCGAAAAAACTGTCAAACCAGGATCAAGTCAAAACCTTTCCACTGCTGGGAACAATTATTGTGCGCTTAACACCTTAACAAAATTTACAATACGCTGCAGACATATTCTTGAGTTGTGATGCTAATAGGTTAAAGTTTATCTGAGTCTTAATTGAATATTCCTTTGGTGTTATTTAAATTTAATTTATATGCTAAGCCTAAGTAACCTGGACGGTTTATTAGGGTAAGAGAACAGAAGAAGCAATGAGTGTGCCACGGTAAAATGAAGTAAGAACCGGCACTGCACTTTACATGGATCATGGCAAATAGTTCGAAAAAACATACAAACTTAAAACAATAGAAAGTAAATGTTAAGAGATAATATTACGTGAAGTAGGGCGGATAGTTACAGAAATTAGGTATCTTAAAATCTCCCGATTTCTGCATCTGATTATCCCTTTCCTTTCCTTTCGAGCGCAGACTTTTCACCCCCACCTCTGCAATTGTAAACATTTCCAATGTAAATCTCTAGCACGATTGAATATTCAACCTTTTAAGTAAAATGTAGATATCTAAATTATGAAGTAAACTTTTTTAGGGCTTGCATATATTCAACACTCTGAAAGAGTCATCTAAATAATAAGGCAAACGTATTTCGGGAATTGCTATTATGCTTTCTTTCTCTCAAATTATTTTTAAAAAAACATAATTTTGGATTACCAATTACCAAAAAATTTACTAATCATTGAAGCTTTGCTTCAGGCTAAAACGATTAAGATCGCGGACGGCCCTATCCAAATTTTACATATCGGATCGAAATCAGACATGTTTTGGATTCAAATTAGAGTTTCGATTCAATATAGGAGCAATAATCGATGATTAAAATAGCGACCAAGGTTGTGGTCGTCGAGAAACGAGAGCTAAATGCCGGCGGTGACGGCAGAACGAGCGAAACGCCGGAGACAAATAACTGTGATTTTTGTTGGCTTTCTTCTTTGTGGGTTTATTCTCTCTCCCCCCAAATTGTTTCTTATTTGTTTTTTTTTTTCATTTTGGCCACTTTCTTTCATATTTTCAAACACACCTACTTCATAATTTCAAAAACATCAACTTTTTCAACTTCATCTAGAAAATGACATCATGGTTAAGTTCCATTAACTTTCCATCCATCCCGTATTAAGTGATGTCAATTACAACCGCCAAGGAATAAAAAAGACAGAAATACCCCTCTAATAATTGTATTTGATTGTTAAAAGGGTTAAAGGTGTCTTCTTTTTCTTCTCTCTATCTCTCACAAACTGTCTTTCTGCATCTCTCTTTCATTTTGGGGTAATCGAAAATGATTCTAAGGATGAGAGAAAGTAAGAAAACCAGAAAGATGCGGGAAACATAACGAGAGGAAGATGGGGGACGGAGAACGAGAGAGATAACAGAGAACGAGGCCTCCCGAAGCGACGGGAACCCTTTTGAGGGGATCACGTGAGAGGGACCCTTGAGGGGGTCTTGAAGTCAGGAGCCCCCAAAGGGGGGAGGAAATCCCGACGGCGGGACCCTTTTATGGGGGGGTCCTGAAAAGGAAACCCCTTTTGGGGGTTTTCCAAGAGCGGGAACTCCTTTTTGGGTTACGACCCATATTCCCATGGATCTCGAGGGAGATCCGACCGGGTGCCAAGTTTGTGTTCGTTCATATATGCATAAGAATACTTATCCTCTCTTGTTCTTCAAGTTCAATGTCAAAAGGGGCTTCTTGATTCTTAAGAACTTAGGATTTGAATCTTGAATGAGGAAAAAAGGGTTATTTTTCCCTACTTTAGATTTTGGATCTTGTAAAGAGAGGATTTTGGGAGATGTGTTCTCTTTCCTCTTGCTCTTTTCTCTTTAGAAAAAAGGAAGCCAAAAAGCTTTCCTTTTTGGGATTTAATGGAAGAAAAATCCTCCCTTTCAATGGATCTATGGATTTTATGCTATTTGTCTTAAGAAAAAATAGAGTTTTTTTTACTCTTGAGGAAGAAGATGAACACTTTGAAGAGAGAGAGAGAGTGGAGGCATAAAACCGTACCGATTATGAGAGAATGTAAGTTGTTAACATTTCTTTTTTGGATGGGATTTAAATACCCCTTACATTTTGCACTTGAGCCATTAGGCTTTACAAAATTGTCTCCATGCTCATTTTTCTTACATCTTTTCCTATTTATTTCATTTTACACCTACTTATTACATTTTTATTTCTTGTCCCTTAGCATGGGGTCGGCCCCATGCTTGAGCTTGACTTGGCTTCGGTTTGGGCCCACTTGGTTTGGGTTCGAACTTGTGCCCACTTAGTTTAGGTCCGGGTTTGGACCTGCTTGGCTTAGGTTCGGGTTTAGGCCCACTTGTTTGGGTGGACTGACTTTTGATTTTGGCGATAGGGTGTAAATTTCGACCCCAACAGTGGCATCGGTTTTGACCACTTCCTCGTTTTTGACACGACGAGTCACTTTCTTTGAGAGCACAAGTCTGGCAGAGACTGGTACGGCCATATTCCCGTGGGTCTCGAAGGAGATCCGACCGGATGCCGAATTTGTTCGTTTATATATGCATACTCGGGGTGAAAGCCATGGGCTTTCACCGCAAGAATACTTATCCTCTCTTGTTCTTCATGTTCAATGTTAAAAGGGGCCTCTTGATTCTTGGGAAGTTAGGATTTGAATTTTGAATGAGGAAAAAAAGATCATTTTTCCCTGCTATAGACTTTGGATCTTGTAAAGAGATGATTTTAGGAGATGTGTACTCCTTCCTCTTCCTCTCTTTAGATCTTGAGAAAAAGAAGGCCAAAAAGCTTTCCTTTTTGGGATTTAATGGAAGAAAAACCCTCCCTTTCAATGGATCTATGGGTTTTATGCTATTTGTCTTAAGAAAAAAAGAGCTTTTTACACTCGAAGAAGATGAACACCTTAAAGAGAGAGTGGAGGCACAAAACCCTACCAATCATGAGAGAATGAAAGTTGTTAACATTTTATCTTTGGATGAAGTTTAAATACCCCTTAAATTTTGCACTTGAGCCCTTGGACTTTACAAAATTGTCTACATGCCTATTTTCTTACATCTTTTCCTTCTTATTTCATATTACACCTACTTATTACATTTTTATTTCTTGTCCCTTAGCATGGGGTCGACCCCCATGCTTGACTTGGCATCGGCTTGGACCCACTTGGCTTGGGTCCGGGTTTAGGCCTACTTGGCTTGGGTCTGAGTTTCGGCCTGCTTGGTTTGGGTTCGGACTTGGGCTCACTTACTTGGGTGTTGACTTTGACTTTTGATTTTCGATTTTTGCAATAGGATGTAAATTTCAACCCCAACAGTGGCATCGGTAATGACCACTTCCCCGTTTTAGACACGACGGCTCACTTTCTTTGAGGGCACGAGTCTGGAAGAGACTGATACGGCCATATTCTCGCGGGAGATCCGACCGGATGTTGAGTTTGTTCGTTCATATATGCATGCACGGGATAAAAGCCATGGGCTTTCACCCCAAGAATACTTATCCTCTCTTGTTCTTCAAGTTCAATATCAAAAGGGGCCTCTTGATTCTTGGGAACTTAGGATTTGAATCTTAAATGAGGAAAAAAGGGTCCCTTTTTCCTACTTTAGGCTTTAGATCTTGTAAAGAAAGGGTTTTAGGAGATGGGTTCTCCTGCCTCTTCCTTTTTTCTCTTTAGATCTTAAGAAAAAGGATCCCAAAAAGCTTTCCTTTTGGGGATTTAATGGAAGAAAAAACCTCCCTTTCAATGGATCTATGGGTTTTATGCTATTTGTCTTGAGAAAAAAGAGTTTTTTACTCTTGAGGAAGAAGATGAACACATTAAAGAGAGAGAGAGAGTGGACGCACAAAACCCTACCAATTATGAGAGAATGCAAGGTAACATTTCTTTTTTGGATGGAGTTTAAATACTCCTTACATTTTGCATTTGAGTCCTTGGGCTTTACAAAATTGTCTCTATGCCCATTTTTCTTACATCTTTTCCTACTTATTTCATATTACACCCACTTATTACATTTTTATTTCTTGTCCCTTAGCATGGGGTCGGCCCCGATGCTTGAGCTTGACTTGGCTTCGGCCCACTTGGCTTAGATCCAAGCTTAGACCTGCTTGGCTTGGGTTCGGGACCACTTACTTGGATGTTGTCTTTGACTTTTGATTTTCGATTTTGGTGATAGGGTGTAAATTTCAACCCCAACAGTGGCATCAGTAATGACCACTATCCGTTTTTGACACGACGGGTCACTTTCTTTAAGGGCAAGAGTCTGGTAGAGACTGGTACGGCCTGATGGTTCTCTTAGGTCAGCACGGGTGCCTTCCCCGCATTGAAGTTGAGTCTAGTCTTGACAGATGCCTTCTTTTGTCCGGCTTGTAGCACCGCAAAGTCGATGGTGCCGAAGGGGCGTCCCCTGAGGATCATATCCCGCGAGCCCAGTTGTCGGCAAGAAGAATTTTGGATTAGCCCGGATGATCAAGAACATGGATCTCGCTATTTTTGCAACAGCAGCAGCAAGATCAGCAGCTGAAGCATTGTTGTTTCCATTGAACGCCATTGTTAATGGTTTGAGTGAATCCTGTAATGGATACTATCGTGACATTAGAAATCTTGAATCATAAAGCGTGTTTAAGAAAAAATACGTCAAGCATTCTTTCTTTAAGAATGAGTTTTTGACTCAAAAGATTTCATGTTGCACTAGTGTGGCGTTAGAGGAAACATGACCATGCTTCATCGTTTATTAAACTTAGCGGATCTCGTTAGTATATAGCAATCGGTATAAAATTCAACAGATTTTTATTATTGCAAGTACACGTGGTCTTTCTGGGTTCCGTCAACCACAGATTCTGGGACAAAACACATTGATTGGTGTGATTTGGAGTAACCTAAGGAGAAGTCAAGTTTCCTTAATGGAGTTGGCATTTTTGTTTACCCTCTTTATGAACCTCTAACAATAGAACGTTTAAAATTGATAGAGGATTAAATAAAACAAGTATTTGTATTTAAGATTTGACCAGAAGATCATGAGTTCGAGACTTCCCATAGGCGTTGGCACTATGGCTAATTACACCCTATTGTTTAAGAAATTACCTAAACAGGATATCTTGTTAGGTTACTCAAATCACATCATAAAGATCACATTTAAAAATTATAAAATACTTGCAAACAAGAAATAAGATGAGAAGTCGAAGAACTTTCATTATATTTCATTCATATTTGTGTACAATTTGAATGCAAATCACATCAATATTGCAAAAAAGGTATAAAATTATGAGAAAACTCTAATTTAAGAGTTTATTCTATACTTGGGGTATTTTGATATCAAATTTTGACATATATGTATGGGCACCGCCCTATGTGGGGTCTACATCATAGCCAAAACGACTGAAATGGGGCCACATTATGTAAAGACCACCATTTGCATGAAACATGTTTGTTTCATGCACTTTTGTGCATGAATTGGAGACCTTCCGACGTCGGGAGGAGGGCCGACGAGTCGGGAAAAGGACCCGATGGTGCATAGAAAGCCCTGTTTTGGGGCTTTCTCACTTATTTTTAGTCAGGATAAAAGAAGTTTCTTTTATAAAACTTCATCAAATAGAAGTTCATGTATTTGAATTTTATGCACAACATAAGAATGATATATTTAATCATTCTTCTAAATTTTGTGAATATGAACACATATTTTGTGTTCAACAATAGAACATAGTTTAAACCATGTTCCAAGTAAGGAATGCAGTGTATTAAACACTAAATTCCATTATAGAGATATGGTTTTCATAAATCAGTGAAAAGAATAGGATTCCCCTATTCTTGTATATATTTTATTATAAATCATAGGGGGTTCAACCCACAATTTCTGTTTTGATATAATATATATATATATATATATATTGGATGCTTAGACATATGTATGTACAGGACAATTTTGCTCGATATGATAGTATGCTATTTAGTTTGTTTTTATTTTAATATGTGTATATGTTTTATTTGTTATTACATATCGTTAATACATCTTGATAAAACACGTAGAATTATTGCTTGACTACCAGCGTTATGATAACGATCATACATATGGGGGCTGGGTAGTCAATAAGCACATCCTTAAATGTCCCTAGTCGTGGGAGTATCGAGACTGAGCATCGATATTCCGGAGTAGACTAGTGTATACGTTTCTAGACCCCGACGAGGGGCATGGTTGGTCTCACAACCATTGGTCTTTGGCACCTAAGATCGTATATAAGTGCTCACTGAGAATGAGTACACTGGACGGACTCATCGAGAACTTCTAAATGGTACTATATTTATCGTCAGATAGCAGTTCTCAGGTGACATGAGCACAGGTTAGCCTTTACATATGAGATCGTCATTTGTCTCGTGTGAGTTCCCACTGTACTTAGGTTACCATCCTACCACGGCTCTACTGAGTTGTGCAAACAGGTTTTAGTTGGATACAGTCCCGAACCATATGGAGGCAGTGATTGATTGTTAGGGATTTGTCTCTCCCGGTATAGGGAGTCGATATCGCACTGTGTTCGGTTGGCCATCACCATAAGACCTTGGCTAAAATAGTTGAGATTTACTAATAGTTAGATCAGTAGTTTCTCGGATTGGTCATAAACCACATCGGCATGAATTATCGGGTTATCAGGGTCTGACGTTTACCACCTTCTAGACCCGGTATACGATACTTTTAGACGAAAAGACCGGACTATACGGAGATTGTCACAGATAGGCTCGGTAGGGGTTCGGATGAGCTTGCTCGTCGGCGTTCCCTTTCGACAGATACCCGGATAGCCGTTACGTACAGCTAGTGCCGCTGACGTTCTTGTGATTATGGATTTATTCAGTAACTCACTGCCGGTGTACTGTCGAGTACTTAGAGTCCCACACAGAGGGTTTCCCTAGTTTAGGCGAAATGATATAGTGACCGTATTTTGATACGTACAGGGTTCTAATTAAATACGTGTACAAGCTATACAGACTTTAATCGGGCGGATGATAATACTAGCCGGCTTAAAATTAAGACGGATTATTAAATCAAGTATTGATTTAATAATTTACATATATATTTCGATATGTATATTCTAGTAATATGTTTATTGTATTATTCTATCTTTTTGGGTATTCCTATTTTGATACGAATACAGGTATGTATATACTAGAATGTATTCTTGTATTTACACAAGAACACATTCTAAAAGATGGGCACCTCATTAAGGATTTTCTATTTTGTTAAAAATATAAATGAGGTGTAAAAGTAAGGCATGGAGAAAGAATGGTGATGGAAATGGTTTTGTATTTGTTTATTGTATTTTTATGCACTATTCAAGTATGGTTGCAATTTTCTATTTGAAAATTGCTTTGATCAAAACCATGCAAGCCTTTCTCATTTAGTGGAAAATGATTCATTTTCACCACTCTCTCTCCCTTTCTTGAGCTTCTCCTCCTTCCTTCCTACACTCTCATATGTTGAGAATCAAGGGTGGAAGCTCCTCCTTCCTCCCTACACTCTCATGTGTTGAGAATCAAGGGTGGAAGTGACGTAGAAAAATACTATGACTCACTACATCTCTAGACATCCTAATATAGTAAGCTAGGACCTTTAACTGCTCCACTTGATTTTTATTGTGGAGCTAGAAGCTTGAACCAAATCTCTCGGATGGATCATCTTTGACAAAAGAAAGACCGGCGGTCAAGCTCGATCACGGAGACCCTGAAAAGCTAAGGAGGTTTAACCTTCTTTTCATAGTAGCTATAACATCTTTGTATTTGTCTAGTTTAAGTGTTTGGTTTAGATTCTAGGGTTTAGATTCTAGCGCCTCTCGAATTTTCGTTTTTCATTTCGCATAGGTTGTGGTAGTAGCGGCAAGGGCGCTAAGAACTGTAACATGGTATCAGAGCCACCCAAACACATAAACTAGTTTGTTACGACGTTTGAATTCCACCGTTTTCGTCGCGCAAAACCTGCCGACAAAACAGTCCCGAAATTCCATTTTTTAGCATGTTTGTACTCCCCGCGGGCTCACGATTTGGACCGAGAAGCCGCGGGGTGTTGCGTGGGTATCCCGGGATCCCGGGGGGCCAAAGGTCAGGCCCATCCCCCAAGATCACCATGAGGTGGCCTTAGGAGGTAGAGACCCGAGACTACCCCAAAAGGATAGTCTCGGGTCTGCCTACCCCTGTGGGCCACCTCGTGGTTGCTCCCATGGGTGGTACCCCCTAGGCCCCCCAGGCAACAGCTAATTTTGGATACTTCGCTTCCGTAAAGGTTCAGACGAGTTTCGAGTTCGTTTCGACTCTCGTATTGGCTTAAAACGATGGAATTTGGGAGTTTAGTAAACTGTTTTCGGTTTTGAAAAAACTTGTGTTTGCTATTTGTGCGCGGAATTCTATTGTCGTAGTTTTCGTTACTTGCTTCTGTGATGCGTATATGTGTTGTTTAACGTCTTCTAATCATTATACGTCGATTAAAAGAGGTTATACGCATCTTGTTTACTTGTGATGTTGCTTGTGATATCTTTGTGATGGTTTCGACGGATCGTCGTGATGGATAGCTTTTTATGTAATGTCTGTTGTACAGTTTTGAATTTATTTGTATATTCATTATTGCGGGGCAAGCGTTCGACATATGGACTGTCTTTTCTGCCTGTTTGTATATTCTTTTATTGGGACACGGCCGGATTGAGGTCGATATCACTGTTGTTTATTATTTCTTTTATGTAGTAGGATAAACCCCGCGGCGGAGTGCTCAAATAGCCGGGTACTAGAGGGCAACGGGCCTCCATCTCATGGGGGTGAGACCGGGGTGCCTTACTCTAGAATTGGCGGGCTATTCGTTGTACTTGTAGGGTTTTTAGGATGACTCACGGTGGAGTGCTCAAGTTACCGGGTTCCGTGAAGTGCTGGGTGCCCACTCACTTCATTGATTGGGGTTGCTTCACTTCTGAGATTGGCGTATAACTTGCCACACTCGTAGGGGTCTTGGTTCTACATTGTACATGCTACCCATACAACCGGGGAACGTCGAGTTTCATTTGCGGTTCAAATAAAACCCGGGGTTCTTATATTATCCGCTATTCTATATTGCTTATCGTTTTTCTCTGATGTTGCTTATATCATGCCTGAGATGACTATATATTTATATATATATATAGATAAATAAATGTTGTATATGTTTTGCATCCGCACTAACCCAACCCCCACTCTGTTGCTAGTTAAGTAATCTAACGGTGCATGACGGGGCCCCATGGCGAATGCGGATAGCATATATATACATTCCATTTTCGTTCTTTTCTGGTATGATAGGTTTTAATTGATGGGACCGCATTAATTTTTATTAATGCGAGAAAAAATAAACCTAAAAGATGTCGGAACAAATTTTTCAAAAAAAATATAGTTGTATTCTTTTGCTTTGCATAGTAGTATTCGTTTAGAAATATTTAGTATCTCATTCGAGGAGGCAAGAGCCCAGATCTCTTCACGGGAAATGATCTCTCGAGTAAAAATTTATGCTACTATAGATTACTCGGTTTTCTTTAAAACCCTTAGTTTTTCAAAAGCGGAGCATAAACGACTCCTTTTCAAAACTGCTCGGTTCCTTCAACGATATCAAGTTTATTACGTTAAAAGTTTTTCGCCAAAAACCAACCGTAACCATATGTCATTTCCAATGAATAATACATAGTATCTGTGCTGCGTTTGTTGACCGTTTCAAGGCGTAGTGTGCGGTAGCTAAGTACTGCTTGTTTGTAGCATATGATGCGATTAGTTAAGACAGTCGTGTAACCTTGTTGACTGTGTCAAGGGTAATGTGGGTGGATTTAATACAATCAAGATAATGGTGGGTTGAACTTGACTAGGACCTTTTGATTTGTTGACAGTGTTAAGGTCACTAGGATTCTAAGAGCAAAAACCACATTAGGAGTTTCAAATATACAAAAAACTTGCTAGAGTTGCATACCTTTTGGGTGTGGTGACTAGAGTAGCTTCCATCTAGGTTATCACGCGATGATAGTTGGGTCCCGATCCCACTAACGAGTAGGATTACTCTTGAGAGATATTTTTCACTTCACAATTAGCCTAACCTATTAGGTGTCTAGAAAGATGTTAATGGGGCTACGCCTCTGCAAAAGCAAGGTTTATTTTAATTAGGTCCGTACGAAAGCACGGGAAACCTCCCTCAGAGTACCAACATCTACCTGGCTGAATGATTAGCGAACTTATAAGTTGTTAATGATCCCAACTAGTTCTTCTTTTAAGACTTGAAGGAGAATTCAAGAAAACAGTGGGAGCCATCCTAATTAGATAAATTAAAAACCAATCTAATTTTGCAAGAGCGCACGCTGAGTGTTTTTTCTCTCTTCAGGTAGCAACCATGTCACGCCTTAATCAAGATAATAAAATGTATGACTTGACCAACCCATATTCTTATTCAAGGCTGGGAATGTCGATTCGGCTCTGACTTGTGACAAATGTCACGAGCTTAAGCAAGGGAAAGAGGATTATATGAATTCCTTGATGGTCCCGGTAAAGAAACATGCTATTGCGTCTCCTTCAGGTATTCTTATTATTGATAACTTTTTTCGGTCAGTTCTACCTCCTGGGTACTAGATACCGGATCATGATCTCATATCTGTAATTTATTACAGGGACTAATATAAGTAGAATGGTTAGATCTGGTGATATGTCTCTCAAAGTAGGGAACAGAGCACAAGTTGATACTGCTGCCGTCGGTAAATATCACCTAGTATTGCAAACGGCAATACTATAATTTTGAACAACTGCTACTATGTACCTTCCATACTTTGCAACATCATATATTTATCTTTACTTGATAAAGATGGATATAACTCTGTTCTAGATAGAAATATCATGAACATTTAGCTTAATCAGGTATTGGTTGTAGAAGGTACACTGTGTAATGGTATCTACGTTCTTAATCAAAACACAGTTCTTAATATACAAAACTCACGCAAGAGAAAGAATTCAGATACGAACGAAACCTACTTGTGGTATTGTAGACTTAGTCATATCGGTGAGAAAAGACTAAGTTGCATAAGAATAGATATCTGAATCAGTTCGAATTTTCATCTTATGAAATTTGTCAATCTTGTTTCAAAGGAAAGATGACCAAATCTCCGTTCACCGGACACGGAGAAAGAGCAACAGAACTCTTGGGACTCATACACAGTGATGTATGCGTTCCAATGTCTATATATGCAAGGGATGGATTCTCGTACTTCATTACATTCACTGATGATCTTTCTAGATTTGGATATGTATTTCTCATAAAACACAAATCTAAAAGTTTTGAGAAATTCAAAGAATATAAGAATGAAGTAGAGAACCAGACTGGCAAAAGTATCAAGATCTTCCATTCCGATAGAGGATGTGAGTACTTAAATACGGAATTTCTCGACTACTTTAAAGAAAATGGAATTCTCTCTCAGCTTACTTCTCCATATACACCACAGCACAACGGTGTATCGGAGCGGAGGAATCGTACTCTTTTGGATATGGTTCGCTCTATGATGAGTAATGCTGGGTTGCCTTTCTTTCTAGGGATATGCTCTTGAATCAGCTGCATTCTTATTGAATAGAATTCTAACCAAATCAGTGCCTACCACCCCATATGAAATATGGAGTGAGAAGAGACCTTATCTTAATTACATTAAGATATGGGGATGTCCTGCTTTTGTTAAAAAGCAGAACCCAGATAAACTCGAGGCATGATCAATATTGTACGAGTTTGTGGGATCCCCAAGAATTCAAAGAGATATCTTGTCTACCACACCGAGGAACAGAAGGTGTTTGTCGCTCGCCACTTAGTATTTTTAGAAGAAGAATTTCTTGTAAAAGAAATTAGTAAGAGTATGGTAGAACTGGAAGAAATTCCGGAACCACAAATTGAACCTGAAGATTTAGTAGAACCTAAGATTCTGTAACCCCGGACGAACCTTAGCTACTTCGCGGATATAGTAGGATTTCTCATCCGCCTGAGAGATACTACAGTTTTCTCATAAACAGGGATCGAGAAGATTGCATCTTGGAAGAAGATGATCCTACTCCATTATCAGTAGAGACTATGATAAATGGCTGGATACTACGCGATCCAAAATGGAGTTCATATACACCAACAAAGTTTGGACCTTAGATATTGCTCCTCCTTGGGTAAAATCCGTTGGATGCAAATGGATTTTCAAAAGGAAGATTAGTGTAGATGGACAGATGGATACCTATAAGGCTAGACTTGTTGCAAAAGGTTTTCGTCAAAGACCCGGTGTCTCCGGTGGCTATGCTGAAATCCATTCGGATCTTACTTACCATTGATGTCTTCCATGACTATGAAATCTGGCAGATAGACGTAAAAATGGCTTTTCATAACTGAAGTTTAGAAGAGTGCGTTTATATGGATCAGCCGGAAGGATTCGTAGACAATGGGAGCAGTGGGAAAATGTGCAAGTTGCTTAAATCCATTTATGGATTAAAGCAGACATCGCGGAGTTGGAACATCTGTTTTGATGAAACAATCAAGAAATTTGACTTCATCGAAAACGAGGATGAGCCTTATATATATATAAAAATTGTAGGGAGAACTGTCGTATTCCTAATTTTGTACGTGGATGACATGCTCTTGATAAAAAATAACATTCCTATGCTACAATCGGTCAAAATGTTCTTGTCACAAAGATTCTTTATGAAAGAGTTGGGTGATACCTCTTACATTCTAGGGATTAGGATTTACAGAGATAGATCCAAGAGATTGTTGGGACTTTCACAGTCCAGGTATACAGAGGCCATACTAAAAAGATTTAGTATGGAAGATTCCAAACACGGTAATATACCCGCTTTGCACGGAATCACCCTCTCCAAAAAGATGTCTCCCAAAATTGATAAGGAGAGGGCTCACATGAGCATTATACCCTACGCTTCGGCGGTATGATCTATAATGTATGCAATGCTATATACCAGACCAAATGTAGCTTATGCGCTTAGCGTGGTGAGCCGGTATCAGTCAAACCCAGGAGAGAACCACTGGACAACAGTAAAAAATATTCTTAAGTACCTAAGAAGGACTGAGGAATTGTTCTTGGTGTACGGTAATGGGAACCTTTAGGTGGAGTCTTTTACCGACTCGAGCTTCCAAAGTGATAAGGATGACAGCAAGTCTGTCTCGGGTTTTGTGTTTACCCTCAACGAATGGACGGTCTGTTGGAAGAGCTCCAAACAGGACACCGTCGCAGACTCGACGATGAACACTGAATACATTGCTGCCAACGATACCGTAAAAAAAGCGGTCTGGATAAAGAAGTTCATTACTGAACTTGAGGTGGTTCCGTCCATTATTGATCCAATATCTTTATATTGCGACAACAATGGACTATGGCTTTAGCTAAGAAACCATGGTCCCATTAAAGATCCAGACATATTTTGAGGCGGTATCACCAGATCAGGGAGATTGTAGACCGCCGGGAGATCGAGATACGGAGAATACACAAAAGAGAACACGGCGGATCCATTCACCAAGGCCCTCCCTTAATTACAGTTTGAAAGATTATTTGAGATGTTGGGTATGCAATACACCAACTGGCCCTAGTGCAGACGTTGGGTACTCGATACGCCAGTATATGGCCTTAGTGCAAGTAGAAGATTGTTGGATATGTATGCCCTAGAGGCCATTATTGTATATATATATAATGGATGCTTGGACATATGTATGTACAGGACAATCTTGCTCGATATGATAGTATGTTATTTGGTTTGTCTTTATTTTAACATGTGTATATGTTTTACTTGTTATTATGTATCGTTAATACTTGATAAAACCCGTAGAATTATTGCTCGACTACCGGCGTTATGATGGCGAACGTACATATAGGGGCTGGGTAGTCAATAAACACATCCTTAAATGTCCTTAGTCATGGAAGTATCGAGACTGGACATCGATATTCCGGAGTAGACTAGTGTATACATTTCTAAACCCCGACAAAGGGTGATGGTTGGTCCCACAGCCATTGATATTTGGCATCTAAAATCGTATGCAGGTGCTCACTAGGGGTGAGTACATTGGACGGGCTCGCCGAGAACTTTTAGATGGTACTATACCTATCGTCAGATAGCAGTTGTCAAGTGAATGAGCACAGGTTAGTCTTTAGACCTGAGATCGTCATTTATCTCCTGTGACTTCCTACTGTAATTAGATTACTACCCCACCACGTCTCTACTGAGGCGTGCAAATAGATTTTAGTTGGATACAGTCCCAAGCCATATGGAAGTAGTGAACGATTGTTAGGGATTCGTCTCTCTCGGTATAGGGAGTCGATGTCGCACTATGTTCGGTTGGCCAGTACCATAAGACCTTGGCCAAGACAGTTGAGATTTACTAATAGTTAGATCAGTAATTTCTCGTATTGGTCCTAAGCCACATCGGCACGAATTATCGGGTTATTAGGGTCTGACGTTTACCATCTCCTAGACCCGGTATACAATACTCTTAGACGAAAAGACCGGACTGTACGGAGATTGTTATATAGAGCTTGCTCGTCGGTCTTGCCTTTGGACAGTACCCGGATGGTCGTTATGTACAGTTAGTGCCGCTGACGTACTTGTGGTTAAAGATTTGTCCATTACCTCACTGCCGGCGTACTGTCGAGTCTTTAGAGTCCCACACAGAGGATTTCCCCGGTTTAGACAAAATGATGTAATGTACGTATTTTAATACGTACAGGGTTCCGATTAAATACGTGTACTGGTTATACGGACTTTAATCGAGCGGGTGATAATACTAGCCGGCTTAGAATTAAGCCGGATTATTAAATCAAGTATTGATTTAATAATTTACATATATATATATATATATATATTTCGATATGTATATTCTAGTATTATGTTCATTGTATTATTCTATCTCTGGGTATTCCTATTTTGATACGAATACGGGTATGTATATGCTGAAATGTATTCTTGTATTTATACAAGAACACATTCTAGAAGGTGGACACCTCATTATAGATCTTCTATTTTGTTAAAAATAGAAATGAGGTGTAAAGGTGAGGCATGGAGAAAGAATGGTGATGGAAATGGTTTTGTATTTGTTTATTGTATTTGTACGCACTATTTAAGCATGGTTGCAATTGCTTTGATCAAAACCATGCTGGCCTTTTTCATTTAGTGGAAAATGATTCATTTTCACCATTCTCTCTCTCACTCTCTTTCTTGAGCTCCTTCTCCTTCCTCTTTACACTCTCATGTGTTGAGAATCAATGGTGGAAGTGAGCTAGAAAAATACTTGAACTCACTACATCTCTAGATATCCTAGTGTAGCAAGTTAAGACCTTTAGTTGCTCCACTTGATTTTTAGTGTGGAGTTAGAGCTTTGAACCAAATCCTCCGGGTGGATCATCTTCGATAAATGGAAGACCGGCGGTCAAGCTCGATCACGGAGACTCCGAAAAGCTAAGAAAGAGGATAGAAGACCGAAGGACATGGATCATTTGGTATAACCTTCTTTTCATAGTAGCTATAACCTTTTTGTATTTGTCTAGTTTAAGCGTTTGGTTTAGATTCTAAGGTTTAGAGTTTCTAGCGCCTCTCGAATTTTCGTTTTTCATTCCGCAGGCCGCGGTAGTAGCGGCAAGGGCGTTAGGAACTGTAACAGTACTGGCATTACATATAGAAATAAATTAATAAACAATTAAAACCTTTTCGTGATTCGAAAAACCTGTCAAACCCTGATCAAGTCAAAACCTTTTCACTGTTGGAAACAATTATTGTGCGCTTAACACCTTAACAAAATTTACAATACGTTGTAAACATATTCTTGAGTTATGATGCTAAAAGGTTAAAGTTTATATGAGCCTTAATTGAATATTCCTCTGGTATTATTTAAATTTAATTTATATGCTAAGCCTAAGTAACATGGGCGGTTTATTAGGGTAAGAGAACAGAAGAAGTTATAAGTGTCCCGCAGTAAAATGAAATAAGAACCGCACTGCACTTTTGGTGGGTCGTGGCAAATAGTTTGAAAAAACTAACTTAAAACAATATAAAGTAAACGTTAAGAGATAATATTACATGAAGCAGGGCGGATAGTTAACGAAATGGGGTAGCTTAAAATCTCCTGGTTTCTGTGTCTGACTATCCTTTTGCTTTCCTTTTGAGCGCAGATTTTTTTTCGCCCCGCCTTTGCACTAGTAACATTTCAAATATAAATCTCTAGGAGGATTGAATGTTCAACTTTTTATGTAAAATGTAGATATCTAAATTATAAAGCAAACTTTTTTGGAGCATACATATATTCTTCAACACACTGAAAGAGTCATCTAAATCATAAAGCAATCTTATTTAAGGAATTGTAATTCTGCTTTCTTTCTTTCTCAAATTATAAAAAAAACATAATTTTGGATTACCAAAAAATTGACTGCTCATTGAAGCTTTGCTTCGGGGTAAAACGATTGAAATCTCGGCCTATCCCGATCTAAATTTTCCGGATCGGATCGGAATCGGAGAGGTTTTGGGTTCAAGTTAGGGTTTCGATTCAATATAGGAGTAATTATCGATGATTAAAATAGCGACCAAAATCATAACAAATTGAGACGATCGTACCTAGTAGGCTGTGGTGTTCGAGAAACGAGAGCTAAGTGCCGGCGGGGGCGGCGGAACGAGCGAAACACTGACAGATAACTGTGATTTTTGCTGGCTTTCTTCTTTGTGCGTTTCTCCTCTCTCTCTCTCCTCAAATTGTTTCTTATTTTTATAAAACCTCCTGAATTTCTCTATTAGGTTCATAGTAACATTTTGCACACGTGCGATGATGAACGTATTTAAATTAAAATAATATTTGAAAAGAGCTTTTAAAAGATTTTGCTATTAACCCTAAATATTTTGACCGATTTATTTTATCTAAACCTTTGAGAAAATTTGAAAACTTAGTATTTTAAAAAATTCTCAAAATTAGGAGAATTTTTTTCCGCTGTATACCGTTTGAGAATCAAATTAATAAACCAATTTGAAGATCACATTAAAATAGTAAAGATAAAGATAAGCTATTCAAACTCCTCCTTATAATTAACTTCAAACTCGTATTCTTAGAATATTTCATTGATTAATACTGTTAAATATCTTGTCTAGGAATGTGAAAGTCAGATACGGATACAAATATGAATGACTATTGTAAAAATATGTACCTAATAAATCCAAAAATTGCTATTTTTGGAATTGGACATGAATACCGAACAGATTTGAGTGTTACTATATGATCCATATATACAGTGGTTGTCGGATGATATGGATACGGATACGGATCAGAACAGTGATGGGTGATGAAAATAACTATCCATCCTAGAGAAAGTTCGATATAAACACGGAGTCATCTTTCAATATCGGTGTCCGTTTACATCCCTACCGTTACCAACTCATTTTCTTCCCAAAATGGAGCGAATCAAATCGCCGATGAGAATCGAGATCCCCTCGCGAGATGAAACCCTAGACGAATCCAAGCTCGGCACCAATGGTGACGACGACGCTTCTCAAACCCTAGAAGACGAAGGATCTGAAGACCTCCGGCCGTTCATGGGGATGAAAGTCCCACGGCGTGCTTCGATCTATGGAGAATGCACCGACGGCGACTACATCGGCGTCGCCTCCGATCCTTATCTCACGAAGATCTTAGCCAGACAAGGTGCGTGATCTCTTTGCCTTCAAATTTCGATAAAAGAGTCAAATTTGGATGAATTATTGCGTTCTATGCTGGAAAAAAAATCATATTCGGTTAAATTAAACTTAAATACCCTTAATTATCGCCGAGGCAATGTTACGAATACTCGATGAAATGTGGAAACAACCCTATAGATTCGGTGTTCTGACCTACAATTACAACATGGACATATTTTATGTGCATATGGATGTGAAACTTAGCCTTGTAATTTCTGCACTAGCTATTTTACAACCAACAATTACAGCATTGACACACTCTCATTGCATGATAACGGAAAAGCGGGTGTTTCAGAATTTTGAAAATAGTTATAAAAGTCTTGTTTTTTAGAAATAGCTAATAGTTCCATCATACATCTGAAGAAGCCTATCCACACTCCCGTTCTCGTACCTGGTATGTTCAAGTTGCATAGTAGATAATTTGGAATTGCTCAACCAATCATTGAAACTCACAGGAAGTGATTAGCCTATGAAGCATACACTGTGGGTATGTGCTCGATCTCGAAAACAAAGGTCTTCAATTTGTTATCAGAGTACTCATCTATTGTCCTGACCTGAAGTTGTGCTCTCTTGTAGCAATGATAACTCTTATGATATAACTTGACAGGGTTGCACGACTGGTTTCTTGAGCACCTTTTCGTCGTCTTTATTAGGTTTTTCTTCAAAATTTGACCCTTGTAAGCATAATCCTTTTAGTTAACCGTTGTGGTCAGTATTTTTACAAGTTTCAACTGTACCATTAAATTGGGGGCAAGTTTCACATACTGATATCGATGATGATAGTGAAACTTGCAAGTAGGATCACTTACAAGACAAATTATGACCATCGTGAGTGCCAAAACGAATGCGGGATTGAAATTTATGGCTTCTTACTTGGGCATGTTTAATATATTCTCGGGCTACAATAGGCCTTCTTGTAACTTGGCCAAAATTCTGCCGAATGGTTCTGCTTTTGTGGTTTGGCCCCATGAATTTATGACAAAGTGAGGAAGGGAACGGAATTTGTAACGTCCCAATTTCCGGAATACGGAAATATGGGCCGAAACCGCCAGTGCTCCTAGACAAGGGGAAATCGCAGTCATAGTCATATTTAAGGCTCTAGCTAAATATATACGATAATATTCAAGATATAATACTAATATCATGCTGCATAAATAACAAATAATACTGATGAATCCATGGGATAAAGATAGAGTCAATAAAAGATCCAAATAATAAAGGGTTCCGAATAAACGAAATACAAGATCCATAAAGAAAGATACATTATTTCTAACGTCCCGCGAGAACGCATCTTCTAATAGCAACTGAAATAAAATAGAAATAAACCTATAAATACTACTAATTTTCGGCAAACTCCTGATAGTCACTCTGCCCTGCCCTGCCAATGAATCGGTGTCTAAACCTGAGATGGTAAATCACATGGATGTCAGAACATCCCAACAAGTACTCAATCGTAACAGTGTGTGTATATGTATCATAGCATGAATATGTGAGTGTAGTGAAGCCCGCGTGCATATGTAGATATAGATATGACATTAATATAAAGTAAGCATGTAAATAGATCAAGTCAGTCAAGTCATATTCTATTTGGTCACTAAAAAGGTAATATATCCCATCGTGAGTTCGGATGAGTATGTCAACCTCTGTAGGAATATTCCTAACTCAAGGTTAGGACCCTAGGAGCTAAAAAACACGGGCCCAAATATGGAATGAAGAAGCAACCGTATATAGCCCGATACAAGCTGTAAGAATAAGAGACCGATATAACCCGGTACTAGCTGTAGTAACAAGCGACCGATATAGTCCGGTACGAGTTGTAGTAACAAGCAACCGATATAACCTGATATGAGCTCCAATGACCGATATGGCCCGGTACGAGCTACCGGCAATGGGACTTCTGAGATCCTTTCGATCAACTCATACTCAAACTATCCCAACATCCCGCGTATTTATAACTAACATGGTAATGAACTCGACCACTAAATAAAATGCTGACTGAACTGGAACTTGTAATATCATATTAACGGTATAGAATAGAAGCTTGTAAGCAGGAATAAATGGGGTCATGGCATGTAACTCAACATTTCAATAATGATCTCGTTTTAATGCAAGAAAACAGTAATCGTGAACATGCATGTCATGTTAAACAAGGGACATTAAATAAATAGTCTCAAGTGGCATGTCAAATGCAGTCGATATAATATGATAATATTAATAATGTAAACAAAAATCTACATGAATTTGCAAACACCTCCATTTAATATCCGGATTTATTATTGGAAAGAATAATAAACTGAAATATGGTTTTAAAGGGTTAATATGATTAATGGTGCTCTAGAAATTCTAGGGGTTCACCAAGATACACAATAAATTATGTGATTAATATCATCTAAAAAATATTATACTATATGAAATATAATGATATTTATCTGATTATATTTAAAATAAATACTAATAAAAATGAATATAATTACGTACTCTTAATTACTATCGATGCCTAATATACTTATATGTATAATATGATTACTATGATACCATTATACCTAATACCATTATTAATTAACATAAACAGAATATTAGACTTTTAATATTAATGTACTATAGTCTAATAATGTATTGAGCAATTCGCTGATATTGTCTCGACCAAAGGAAAGAAGTAAGAGTATTTGTGTTGAGACAGTTAAATACGATGACACGAAACACAAACCAAACTCGATCGCTCGGTTAGAGAATCTCAATTCACGCTGCTCGCTGTTCTGGAGTTGGGTGCGGTTGGTGATGGGTGCTCGGCAACTTTTAAAGAAAGAAAGAGATTTAAGAGATGAATATAGATTTAGAATTATATATATATATATATATATATATATATAGTAGAGAGAGAGAAAAGGGGAGGGAAATATTCCGATTGGAGAGAGAGATATTAAGAATAGGTAAAATATAAATGTATTATTTATATATTGGTTAAAGTAAAATTGGTAGAAGAGAAAAGATTTGTTAACTAGATAAAACAATATATCACAACCCACAAAAACTATTTATTAAAGATTTTAAGTGATCTCCTCAATTATTTATTATAACCAAAACAATCTACCATATATCTATGGTTATAAAAATATTGTAGACAGTATATATATCGTATGTATATTAATTAATATAAATATAAATTAGCATGCTAATAAATATCTTAAACAAACTATATATAGAGAGAGTTAAAATAGGTGTAGGCTTTGTTATTATATAGGACAATAGGAAACATTTATATAAATATATATAGGGTTTTAAATAGATATGATGTATATAGATTAGTTTAAATGTGTATGATTAAAATAGGTATAGATTTTTTTGGGTAGATAAAACATATTTGGAGAGAGAGTATATATATATATATATATATATATATATATATATATATATATATAAGCTTAGAAAAATAATTCTCGTAACCCCCAATAGTTTAATTTGAAAGATTTAAAATATGATTAAAAGATTATTAATAATATATCATGGTAGACAAAATATTGTATTAGAATATAAATAAGATATTATTAGATTTAGCAAAACAAAACTTTAAAAGTTAAATATCATATACTTAACTAACTTAGATAGCCATAATATGCTTGTTTATATATCTAGTATTTGAAAATATATTAGATGCAAATTAAAATAGAATATTAATAAATTATCAAACAAGCTTAAATACTAAATATCTTTTGTTAAAACAACCATATTAATATTATCTATTTAGTTACAAAACTAATGTTAGACAAATAAATATTATATGTATAGAAATTTAAGATATTAATCAAATAGTAAACAAACATAAATGCCAATAATATACTTATTTAACAAGTTTGGAAAACCATAACCATAACAAATTTAAAGCAACTATAATAATATATTCTATCTTAACTAGAAAGTATTAAACTCCAACTTAAAATAATAATAATAATAATAATATAACAAAACCCAATACATTCAAAAGAAGAAGAAAAAAGAAAAAAACTTACGATCGGGTGTTACAGAATTCCTGAGAAGTTTTGCTATCATTCGGATTCATATACTCTATATAAACTTCCCATCCCTATTCTGAAAATATCCACCATCTTTGCAGGTGACAGAACACTTCTATTTGCAGACACGGTCATGAAGTTCACAGGATCAGGAAAGATGAAGAGACGTATCTTGTTAATCACCGACTTTGCCATCTATCTTATCGACCCTGATGCTGATGCATTAAAACGGAGGATTGCACTTGCAGCTGTTGATAAGATATGCTTGAGTGAGCTAAGCGACAATTTCTTTGCCATTATTATTCTGACGGAGTATGATTTACTCATGGCTAGCACCCGGCGGAAAGAAATTGTTTCTGTTCTTGTTGAAGCTACCAAGAGCGTTTCAGATGAACTTGAGGTGGTTTGCTCCAACAGGTAATTTGGGGGAAATTTGGAAACCTGCAGTAAAATCTTCTGAGTATCATTGATCTATATTACAAGTATTATGGTATAATAAACACTAGGGAATTTAGGGTGAAATTTTGGATGCCTATAGGATTGTTGGCCATTGATGTACAGTCGAAAAACTGTGTATCAGATCTTTTATAGAACCTTGATTCATAGCCAATCCCATTTTGGGATATGAATATAGCAATAATTTGTGATGCAATAAACATAACAAGCCTGCTGGCCGCTCTCTTCAGAAACTAGTTTTTTATTAAAAATTTATAAATGAAAGAGCAGGGCCCCAAATTGGATGCCTGTCCCATGTAAACTTTATTATTAGAACAACAATAGGATACAGCCATAATTCTTTCACATATGGATCAAGGAAAAAAAGATAGAAGAAAGAGAGGAGGGAAGGAAAAAACGAAAGAATTCGTAAGAAACTAGTTACATGTACAAAAATGCAGAAATAACTTGGATGGAATTAACGAATAGGCTTCTCTACAAATTTTTATTATTGGTGATTCGTAAAGCACATATGTAGGAAGAAATCATTTTCTCACTAGATATACTAATATCTGAGAATTTAACAGATTGTTCAACTTACAAACTTCAAATTGTTTCTTTTTCTTCTCCTGACATCGATCATGCATCAGATTAGATTATTATAACCAGTAAAAGGGTTGATTGCTAATTTGCTAAGAATTATTGTAGATTTGAGTACAATGCTGCTGCCGACATAGTGAAAGAAGTCCAGTTTGAGGAAGTAGATGGTATGCACAACTTTATCAATATCTTGCCAATTTACAATCGGAGGAATGATAGTAATATTTTGTTATTTTCCTGCAGGGGGCATCAAAACAAAGATAGGCAAGAAAGGAAGCCAAAGCCAATGATATACCGAGTGTTCTGCAACTTGCTGCTTGCCTTCTTAGAAAAAGAAAGGAAAATAAAATGTAAGAATGGCAATTCATATCACACTGTTTTTTGTTATTTCCATGCAGGATGCAATATCAGCATCCTTTCATTGTAAATGCACATTTATTTCATGAAGCAAATTGATGTCGTTGTGTGCATACTTATGTAAATCATGTCTCGGAGTTTTTAAATTTAAGATGTTGAGTTTTACAGTGTTTGGGCATTCTATGAACTACTGTTTATCGTTTATGATTTTTTTGTGTTATCTGAACTACACAAATATATTTAAAAAATCTTGCATATTACCTTAATAAATTCTTGTGTGGGATGCAGTAATTTATAAAATTCATTTACTTTATCACTTCTTTTACATTAAAAAAATTGCAAATTACTAATCCAAATTTCCATCCACATTTGTAAGCACAAAAGGAATTCAAAATACCTTGAATTTTTAGAACAACCATTTAGAGATTGAAAAGTCGATTCTGTAAGGAAAAGATTGGAAAATTTGAGAAGCAAAAGAGAATAAAACAGGAAAAGCACATTCAAAAGGTTAATATTACCACAGTGAACATAAATTTATGCTTTAAGGACCAGCAAAATCAATGTTTCCATGCTTATATGATAGAGAATGAATCAACATCACTATCCAGATATCAGAACTCCCTTTGCATCAAAACCTTGCTAATAAATGCAAAAATCATCAAATCAAAACAACACCTTATACTATTGAATCCTCGAAAACACCCAACAATTTTCAAAAGAGCACAAACACACCATCTTCATATATTGATCCCAGAATATCAAGTTACACAAACAGACAGATTTATTTACTAACATTTTCAAACAAGCTAAATTATATTAACCCCGAAAATGGCAGAGAGGTCTTGCTGCATCTACGATACCCAGTTTCAAACTTCAAATCCTTTCAGACAAATAGTTCGCAAGCGAATCTATCGGCTTCCCTCCCGCAACTTCGCCCTTCGCCCTACTCCTAATCTTAATCCTCACCAAATAATCCGCAGGGATCCACGCAAAGCTAAGTCTTGGAGCAACATGCTCACCCTCAGGCTCCTTCATCTCAATTGCTTTCTTAACCCAACGAGGGTGATAAGTCACTTGGTACCAAGCCGACGCTTTCCTCTCATAAATCACACTCTTCTCATCATCCGTTAGACCAGAAAATTTGGGACCCATCTCCTGGAACATTCGCTTGTATTTCTTATGAAGCTCGTAGTACGCGCTTTTAAGCCGTTCTTTAATATCTCCTTGCTTTCTACTATTGTGTTTCCAAATGTTGGAGAAAATGTGACCCGTTACGATTTCTCCTTCTTTGTCTACTCTAAATTGCCCGAGCAATGCATTTAATTGGCGATCATATAGACACTTAGTGTCCCAAGCATCGGCGAAGTAATCTTTTGCTTCTAGAATCTCTAAATCTGTGTCGTAGGGCAAATCCTCGAAAGTAGTGGTAAACTCGGATGAATTGTCTTCTTTGGATGCATGTTTTATTTTTCTGTATAATTTTCCAAGGATTTTTTCGGATCTGTATGATTGGCCGTGGTCCTTGTCCATGAAGTCGGGGTAAATCTTGGGCCTGAGGTGTGCGGGCATACTAACCGCTTTGCCTGTCTTGGGGAAGTCGACTGCCATGGCTGCTAACTCAGCGAGCTTGATGCATTTCTCGTCCATGGCTCCATAGTCGCTCTGGTCTGCGTGGACCACGTGAGCATTGCTGATCTGACCGAGGTTCTCATTGGAGATGTTCTTCACGAAAAAGTCCGCTATTTGCTGTTGAATAGAGCCAAGAAGCACATGTGAAATTTATTTTCAATTTCATCGGATTAGTTTGAACTTTCTGGTGCTGATAAATGTTAAATGCCAACAAGGTCATTCGAAAAAATAATAGCGCGTCAGAAACTACCAAAGAGAGATGCATGGCATGGAAAATTCATAACTCAGTAACTATATTCTGTCTTATAAATCCTAATGTGATTGCATTTCCACAAGATCAAGGAAAGGTTTGATCAATCAGTAGATATGAGTGCTCAGAATCATGTCTCAGAGATCTCCCATAAAGTTCAAAAATGAAGAAGAAAGAAAGGGAACGGAAATATTTACTTTAAGATCAAAGTGATACCAAAACCTTTTCCTGCAAAGGTGCTCATTTTTTATTTAAAAAATGTTTTTTTAAAAATATGTGGTTAAATTAATTGCTCCTTAGTTCTGACATCTACCCTTTGTGTAGGTTGGATGCCTTGAACTTCTGACATACTTGTCGCAAAAGTCATGCCGTACCAACTCTTCCACCATTTGGGTCTAAGGAAATGGGCAGGTGGGTAAAGACAACAGAGCACACTTTATTGTTACAAAGATTCTCACTCCTTTACTCTCATCACAAAGAGTTGAACTCTCATACCCACACTACCCACGCACGTAACACTTTGTTGCTTTCACTCAAGAATACTTCATCTCACTTCACTTAGCACTTGTGTGCTTCTCACTTGATTGCTTAGATCAAGAGGAACTCGCCCTTTCTGTATAGTCATTGTGGAGAGAGTCTAGAACTAGGTCTCTTCAGTACTTCTAGAGATGAATTATCATGTAGAAGTTCCAGACCTTTTCAGGTTGTAGGCCTGGCTGATAATTTCTTGAGCATTCTCTATAACTATTATGAGGACTCACATGTTCCATTCATGGCAAAACTATAATGTTTCACACAGTTTTTATGGATCCTAGTTCTTGCGCTCTACATAACTTGATAGAACCCCTCTCCTATAGTTGACAAATATAGTTCTCATCTGCCTGATTGCTCAGATAAAAGCAGAAGTAGAAGGTGCAAAAGTCAGCCATGGCTCTTGATATATTTGGACGAGATAACTAACAACAGCATCCAACTTAATCTCTCCGGATGAATAAATGGTGCAGATTCCTAAAAAAAGCTGCGGGAACCAGGTTCGAAAATTTGACTATAACTTTCTTATTCTAGGTCCATAAAAATGTAATGCACAGTGGAGGATGTGTATAACACTGAAATGTGAAGTTGCGTTTGCCTAGGGGATTACACAACACAAATCACTATATATTACAATTATTTGTGGGCTAGACTCAAACTCAGAACTTCTATTATGATGTTTAAGAGAACAAATATCTGAAAGGATGTCCAACATGTTGCCTGATATTTAGAATAGTGCCTTTCGAACTAAATTAGCATTTGGCTAGGTAAACTATAATAATAAAACAGTTAATAGTCTATTTATACCTTTTGCTAATTCACACCTACACGAATTATGAGTCCATGGAGGTTAGAGGAATTAATTGACGAGATTCTCGGTTTACTTTCGATGTACGGGGTGCAGATCTCTCATGTCCTCTGATAGCAGCAGATTTTCTAACTAATATCGCTTGCTATCATCGCTATTTTATTTCATGATTTCAAGGCTTTACCTAGAGAGCTGAGAGGTATTTGTAACTTAAATGGGGAATTCCATATCTTCAGATGTAGATAATTTGATGATATGAAATAAAAGAAAAATATTTTAAAAAAATTCCACACCTAAGCGTGCACGAGTAATTTAATTTATAAACAGAATATTACTTTAAGAAATCTCTGTGTTTAAAACAAGAGCAAGAGGTGTAATGTGCAATATTATTATTGTAAGACAGTATCACTATCAGAAGAGAGAGGGAGTTTCTTATAGAAGGCCTAACAAGTTTTAGGATTGCTTACAAGGATTGTGGAAAACATATAATCAGTATGGGAGCACCGTGATAAGGATGCAATTAGGTTGGCATGTTTCTCAAAGTTTCTCTTATTTGAAGTGTACAAAGAAGCAGGCCATGTGTGCGAGCGCGCGTACGCATAGAAGCAGATTGTGTGTAAGGGTATGCAATGTATGCAACTTTTACAATGCCTTAACAACCATCTATTTCACAAACATGATACCTTAGAAGTCTCTAAATTATCTAAATTTGTGTACACGCGTCTATTGACATTAGAGTAAGATGTACGGACCGATCGCCACAATGAAGGGGGATAGATGCAACATATGGATAAATGTATAGTACTAGATAATTTAATAAAGAAGATGAACCGTAACAGATCTAATGGGATAAGAGCTTTGTTAAGAATATAATTAGTTATTAGATATTAGTTATGAATATATTTAGTTAGTAGATATTAGTTATGAATATATTTAGTTAGTAGATTGAGAGGTGATTTATAACTCTCTCTATATAGATTTGTATGGTCTCTTGTTTAATTAAGCCAATAAAATATTTTCTCTTGATTATTTTTATGGTTACAGAGCTCTGAAAATAATCAAGAAAAAAGAAGAGAAGAAAAAACCTAACCCTAACCCATACCAGCCACCGCCTCCACCAATAGCCACCGCGACCACCCTCGACCACCTCAATCGATTTCACCAAAGTCCTCTGGTCCCAGATCGAAGTCGCCACCATCACCAGAAGTCATCGAAGCACCTCGATCCGCCTCGTCCTCTCTCACAGAGCCTCGATCACCCTCGAGGACCTCGCAAGATACCAAATCGACCATCATCTGAAACCATTGATGCTCTCAGTTCAGATCTGACGAAGATGGAGAGATAAGGCTTCGTTCTTGATTATTTTTTTGCTTTGATTTGATGCTTTCTTCTTCAATCGAGTTCGACTCCTCAACCTCTGGTCGATTTGGTACCGCCATCGCTGCTCTGATCGATCTTGATGATCGACTCCCCCACTGCCTTCGATTTTGATGAACGATTCCCACATTGCCTTCGATTTTGATGATTGATTCCCTCACGATACACCACAGGAAAATCTCACTGCCTTCGATTTGGTTCTTATTCTCCCTTCGATTCAATGGTCTTAGAATTGACCGATCTGGTTTCTTTGTTGCTAATTTGGGGAGTTATGTTTTTTTATTGCCGGTTTGGAGATATGTTGCTGATTTGGAGATTTTGGAAGTTGTCGATTTGGAGATTTGCTACTTTTGAGTTAGAGTTGAAGCTTCTTGGTTTTTTTGGGAGCATGGTCTGGGGTTCTTTGCTTCAATTTGATCGTCTGCTGCAATAAACGTGAAGCCAAATTTGAGAGTGGATTGTGAACTGCCGCCTCCGTCTGAACTTTGTTGATTTTGTTGATTGTGTACCTTGTTCTCGCCCGCTCGTGATTTACATTTGCGCCATTCATGGATTCTGATTCGGTTTCGGTCTCAATTACTGCTCGTGATTGTTCCCCTATTACTGCTTGTGCTCATGGTATCTGTACTCGTGGTCGTGGCTATATTGACCTTTATTGTTCTTATTGCGGCGGCACTAGTCTTCGTGTAAACTAATGTTGGGAGAAGCATGGTTATCCCGATAATACACCTACAGCCCGCCAGACATCCACACCAGTTGCTACTGCCCGATCTTCCTTTTCTGCCGGCAATTTACCTTTATCCATCCCTAAGCGGCACCAGTTGCGCCGTCTTCTCTCCTCTGTAGCTCCTGCCAACATTTCCACTCTATCAGATATATCGTTCTTTTCTCATTCTAATTCATGGGTCGCTAATTCCGGCGCGTCACATCACATATCTTGTGATTGTTGGGGTCAAAAATTATATCATGGTTGACCAAGTCAAAGTCAACCCCAAGTAAGCAGGCCCAAGCCTAGGTCAAGTAGGCATATGCCTAAGTAGAGCCCTGCGGCTGGTCTGCCCACGCCAAAATGAAAATTATGTAATAAATAATTTTGATATAAGTTTTATGAATAAATGTAAGAAATATAGGCATAAAGCTAAATTTTTGTAAAGCCCGTGTCCCATATGCAAAAAAATAAGCACATGAAGTATGTGATGGGCAAAATACAATTTTGTAAAGCCCAATGGGCTATGTGTAAACTTGTAAGCCTATATAAAGCAGCATGATAATGAAATGAAGATGATAATTGATTCCCTCAAAAATTAGGGTTTCTATGCCGCCTTCTCATTCCTCAAGGTATTAAACCTTCTCTTTTCTGAATTAAGTCACGAGTTTAACTCTTCCTATCACAAAAAAAAAGTTTTTCACCATAAAACCCATAAAGGGAAGCTCAGATCTCCCATCAAATATCTAAAAGGGGAGATTTTTAAGTCTCGACCCCTTTTCTCCAAGATCCAGCCAACAGAGAGGAGGAAGAAGGAGACACATCTCCAAAAATCCTATTTTGGGAAAGATCTGAGGCTTAAGAAAGGGATCCAGGGCTCAAGGAAGAAGAAAGGGGTCCCCTTTAATCATCCCCGAAGATTTTTGGGAGTTGACTCCATTTGTCAAAATCTTTTGAAGTTTAACTCCATAAATAAAATCCTTTTGGGAGTTTAACTCCATAAAAATAAAAATCCTCTCTTTTTTCTGGGAGTTTCCAAAGTCCCACGGAAGTTTAACTTCTAGTCCCGAGGCCAAGCCCCTTTTCTGCAGGAGCCGGGCCCGCGGGGGCCCAGCGCCCATGTGCCGAACGCGTGAGGTGCTGGCGCCCAATGCCCACCCGCCTCATACGTGGACAGCGAGCGCCCACTCGCCATTCACTCGTCCTTAGGATGTTCATCACCCCTCTTTTTCCTTTACGCTCCACACTCAAAACGCGTCCCATGATACTTCCAAGTCCCCTCTAAAACACAACACACGCACACGACACATTGAGTTCGCATGACCAGTTTGACCCGTCAATCGGAGGTTCTCTCGCTCCAAAAGTGAGGAGTAATTAACGTCTACTTAGTCCGCGGCTGCCGAAGATTCGGACCCCCACAATCAATAAACCCCAGCCTACCCTAGGCAGGGGGAATCTGTATACGAATGACAAGCGGCGCGTATTTCCATCTCAATAGGGTAACGAAAATCACTCTACAAATTCTGGCACGCCCGGTGGGACCTTTTCTCTTCTTCCATATTTCAGGTTAAATATTCATGCGAACTCAATCAACATATACATCGATTGCCTGCACTGAAATCATGCTTCTTTGTGCAGGTTAATATTTTCCAATTGCAATTTTCGTACGCAACAAAATGTCTTCAAGGACAACCCCAACTCTCAACACAGCTCTCATCTCCTACACGATGAAGATGGACATCATGATGGTCCTCCCGGCCAGTCTCGGGCGACAGTGGAAGGAGCCGTTGCTACCATTTGGCTCTATTCTGTTCGTTGCAGCTAATGTCATCCCTGCTCCTCAAACCCCGGTGAAAGATAAACCGGCCTCAAAAGGGCAAATGCCAAATGTTATGGTCGCGAAGGCACCTCAGCCCAAGCACAAATCCGTTTCCGAACGACTCTCCGTTGCTCCAGCTGGGGGCAAAGCCATCAACACCAACAAAGCAATAAGGCATCTCGGGCAAGCTCCAGCGGTGCCCCTGACAACTGCTTAATCGGGCATCTTCTCTAAGCTCCCCGTCAATCGATTCACGATGGCTTCCTGAATAACGGATGCCCGCCAAGCTCTCAAAATCAAGAAGCAAAAACAAAAAAGGCTCAGATATAGAGCCAACAAAAGGGCTAGGGCTCCTGCTAGGCTGAACTTCATGAGGTTCCAAGAACAGGGTTACCCCGCAACAACGGCAGAATCGGCTATGAAGCTCGCTAATTCTTTTCAACCGCTGAAATTGGTTCAGAAGAATGTCATGACCGCAAGAGTCAAAAAAGCTGTGGTCCGGACAGCGCCACCCAAAGACCCAGTCAGACCAACCGTCTTCCGTCGCCTGTTCTTTCAAGAAGAGGAAGGGCCACGACGATGGTCCGAAAAATCAGCAGCCAAAGATAAAGAGATGGATGGATATGTGGTCCACACCGTCTATATGGCGGGCACACGCAGCAAGAGCAAGAATCGGGCCACAACATCTCAAATCCAATCCGATGTGAATGTGGTTGCCACTTTCCAAGGTCAGCCTCCTCTGGAAGGTAATGAAGACCCTTTCAGTGAGGCTGATAAGCAGAGATCACTCATTTCATGAGTCGGGCTCGGAAAGCGAAGAGCCAATCTTTTGTCCTAAGACCGCAGAGTAACAACTTCTCCATGAGCTCCAGAAGCAGCTCAGAAACAAAGATAAGGAGATGGCCAGGCTCTACTCAAAGATTGACGACTTGACAAACGTCGTCTTACAGCTCACGGCCCAAGTTGCCTCTCAGCCGCTCAATCAAGCACAGGGAGGCTCATGAACCGAGAAACGGTGTCCCGAGGCAGCCGACGCCTATTCCCTCAAATCCAAAGGTAGGCGAACCGCATGAAAGTGATCGTATCCTATCTCGGGAAATGTCTTGACTACTGATGACAGCAACCCGCTAACTCAAGATCAAATCATGGATTTGGTCGCCAACAAAGTCAAAACATTGGTAGCCGAAGTCGAAACCGAAACGCAAAAATATGTCAGCAGTAGAAGGAGACCATATCCTGCTCAGTATGATCGGGTAGAGTTTCCTAGTGGCTGTCATCCCCAAATTCAGACGATTTGATGGGACGGGAAATGCGAATCAGCACATCGCCCACTTTAAAGCCTCATGCGGGAATACTGGAGGCAGTGATGCGCTTCTTCTCCTCCGGTTCGTTAATAGTTTAACCGATGTCACTTCGACTGGTACGCGAGCATACCGGATGGCTCCGTTGCTAGTTTCGTCCAAATGGAATCACTGTTTCGACAAAAGTTCATGAATGTCAGCGATAAGATCACCATCACCGACCTCGTAAGGACCAAGCTAAAGAACAACGAAAGCAACACGGATTATATAACCCGATGGCGCAATCTCTCCATCAAATGTGAACCGCCAATAGAGCAGGACCAATCTGTCAGCCTTCTCGTCGGAAATCTCAACAAGTGGATGGCCATGTTTCTATATATCGCGGGTCTCAAAACATTCCAAGAGCTGACCAGGAAAGTTCAGATGTTGGAGCGCTCAAAGCATGAGTCCTCTGATTCTCAAAATGACAATAAATCCTGGAGAAACCGAAAGGACAATAATCGCAAAGGCGAAAATTCCGACGATGTTAAATCTTTTAACACTTCAGCTATCTGAAATAAGCGCTGGACGAGCGAGCCTAATGCCAACCAGCCTCGAAAACCAGTGTTGGGAGGAGGAAGAGAATCTCCTCTGAAAGAGAGGCTGGATAAGGTTTATTCCTTCAGAAGGGACAAAGTCCACAAGATATTCAAGAATGCCCTAAGAAACGGTCTACAATTGTCAGAATCAAAAAGACCTCAAGAAGCGAACAGGACCGACGACCCCAAATATTACCCCTATTACAGAGTGATAGGTCATGCTATTGAAGAATGCTTTGTCTTTAAAGATTAGGCCGAAAAGCAATACAAGCCAGGAGAGATAGAACTGTCTAAAGACGTGTTAACAAACATTCAAGCTGCGACCGCCAATTGCATACAAAAAGAGACCGAAGCTCTTCGGGAACTTGATTCTCTCAGACATCTACCTTTTTCTGAAAAGAGCGGGCCAAGGCTACAAGCTAAAAGCCAAATGAGCAGCATTGCTAATGAAGAAGCAAAAAACGGATACACAATCCATACGATCTACATGGTGGAGCCCAGAAGAACAAGTCCTCCTACGCTTCATACCGATGACGATGATGCGGCTATTGCTACCCAACATCGGCTCGGTCTAAATGATGAAGAGCCCGCTTAGGCTATTAAGCCAAAGGAACCCGTGGTTCCTGCAGAATTGGGCTCAGACAGTAAGGATGACCCGGTTATCATACCCGAAACTATAGAGCAAGCATTATTCCAATGGCTTCAAAAGAAGCTTCGAAACAGAGGCGAAGAGTTTGCCAAGGTGCATTCCAAAGTCGATGAGCTGGAAAACGTCGTGGCGGATCTCACGACCCAAGACGTCCGATTGCAATTGCAGCAAAATCAAAATTTAGTTCATGAACCAGGGATTGATATCCTGAAACAGCCAACTGATACCTTTCCAGCCCAAGAGCGAAACACCTTTGCGAAAAACGGCTGCGATCAGTCTCCAGTCCCTCTGATACGTATACTGAACGTAGTAAGCGGAAAGCAGGCAAACCAAAGGCTGATCGGTCTCGAAGACCGGCATCAGGAAAGGCACCTACTCTAATGGAGAGAAAGAAGAAAGTATACTCCTTCAGAAGGGATGAAGTCCGCGAAATATTCAAGAAAACGGTCTGCAATTGCCTATTCCAAAAAGGCCACAAGAAATGAACATGACCAGCAATCCCATATACTGCCCATATCATAGAATGATGAGCCATACCATTGAAGACGGCTAGGTTTTCAAAGATTGGGTGGAGAACCAATACAAGGTTGGGATAACCTCACAGTCCTCGGATGTACCGGCAAGCCACCAAGTTACAGTCATCAACACAGCTTCGCCAAGAGCAAAATTCGAGGAGCTCTAAGTCGTTAAACTGCGAGTGGAAAAAAAGCCGAAATGATGGGACAACTCGCAATATGAATCAGCAAGTAAAATAAAAATGAAAATAAAGTCGAAATGATAAGGCAACCGTGAATAAATAGCCGAAATGATAGAGCAATCACGACTTTCGCGATAAAAAAAAAGCTGAAATGATAAGAGTAATGCGGTAAAAAAATATTATACCCCTCCAAAGGCGAATGATGAGTCGCACCTAAAACCATACTTCAGTGCAGCGATGCAGAAGCCAACCAAAATCCAAATGCAAATTCTCAAACGGCGAATGATGAGTCGCTCATGATACCATTCCAGTGTCAGCGATGCAGACGCCAACCAAAATCCAAATTCCCAAAATTCTTCCAATCCTACGGTTGGTCCCTAAATTGACTACCGTATACAATCCATAAGCTCAAATAATTCTCATCGCACCCATGCCCCACTGCAATCACCAGTCACGCGGCCGGTCTCCGCCATCGGAATTATGCTCCATTTGGGAAGACCCGCTGTGTCCTCACGATACATGAGCAGAATGAAACTTACAAGATCCTCTCGACTCGTCAGAAAACACCTTTGTGGGATCCTTACGACTCACAAAGAAAAAACATACTTGGGGTCCCCACGACTCCTAAGAAGAAAATACACCTACGAAATCCTTTCAACTCGTAGGAAAAAATGCTTTTATGGGATCCTTACGGCTCATAAAATTGAAAAACCTTAGATGATAGGGACTTAGACATATCTACTAAGCCATCGCTCCCCAACAGAAAAATGCAAATGATGAATTGCTCCTGGCAATTGTACTCCAGTGTTAGCAACGATGAAGCCGACCCCAACCCCAAAATTCCAAACTTTCGATCCAATAGACCCCTAAGTCGTTAAACTGAGAACAGATGACCCCTAAGTCGTTAAACTGGAAACGAGATAAATCCCCTCACGGCAAATGATGATTTGCTTCGGGTATCATATTCCAGTGTAGCGATACTGATGCCAAATCAAAACCAAAATCCCCAAGTACTCTCATGGCATGCCGAACAAAAACCCAAATTCCAAGTCTGAGGCTCAAAAACCCCGCTGGACGGATAAGAAACTTCCAAATCAAATCAACCAACGACCTCCCCGTCGGAATCAAGCTCCGCCTCAAAATCAAGTCGACCAAGGACCTCTCTGTTGGAATTATGCTTCGTGTCGGAATTATGCTTCGTCTCGGAATCAAGTCAACCAACAACCTCTGCGTCGGAATCATGCTTCGTCTCAGAATGTACCCCGTGTCGAAATCATGCTTCGTCTCGAAGTATATGCCTTCCCTGTCAGAATTATGCTCCATCTCGGAATCAAATCAACCAACGACCTCCACGTCGGATTCAAGCTCCGCTTCGGAATCAAGTCGACTAAGTACCTCCCTGTAGGAATTATACTCCGTCTCGGAATCAAGTCAACTAACCTCTGCGTCGGAATCATGTTTCATCTCAGAGTGTACTCCGTGTCGAAATCATGCTTCACCTCGGAGTATATGCCTTACCTGTCGGAATTATGCTCCGCCTAAGAATCAACCTCTGCATCAAAATTATATTTCGTTCAATATATCTGCCCTGCGCCGGAATTATGCTTCGTCTCAGGATACACATGTCCCGCATTGGAATCATGTTTCGTCTCAGGATACACCTGTCTCTGAATATATCATCCCCGGGAATTATACTTTGCTCTTTGGAACGATGCTCCGACCCTGGAATTATGCTCCGCAAATCAGAATGATGCTCCGACCCCCGGAATCAGCTCCCGGAACGATGCTACACCCTTAGAATGATCATCCACCTCAAAGTCAAACTTCTGCGGAACAAAATCCATCAATTTCATGCACACAACTCATATATGCAGTATGCATTTATTGATGGGAGGCACTTTGTTGGGGTCAAAAATTACACCCTGGTTGACCAACTCAAAGGCAAAGTCAAAGTCAACCCCAAGTAAGCAAGCCCAAGCCCAGGTCAAGTAGGCACATGCCCAAATCGAGCCCTACGGCTGGCCTGCTCCATACCAAAATGAAAATTATGTAATAAATAATTTTGATGTAATTTTTATGAATAAATGTAAGAAAAATGGGCATAAAACCAAATTTTTGTAAAGCTCATGGCTCATATGCAAAAAAAATAAGCACATAAAATATGAGATGGGCAAAGGGTCATTTTGTAAAGCCCAAGGGACTATGTGTAAACTTGTAAGCCTATATAAGACAACATGATAATGAAATAAAGATGATAATTGATTCCCCTCAAAATTTTGGGTTTATGTGCACTCCTTCTACTTCCTCGAGATTTTAAACCTTCTTCTCTTTTCTGAATAAAATAAAGAGTTTAACTCTTCTTTTCCCAAAACGAAATAGTTCTTCACTATAAAACCCACGAAGGGGAGCTCAGATCTCCCATCAAATCTCTAAAACGGGAGATTTTTAAGTCTCGCCCCCTTTTCTCCAAAATCCAGCCAACAGAAAGGAAGAAGGAGATCCATCTCCAAAAATCCCGCTTTAGGAAAGATCCAAGGCTTAGGAGAGGATCCGGAACTCAAGGAAGAAGAAAGGGGTCCCCTTTGATCATCCCCGAAGATTTTTGGGAGTTCAACTCCATTTGTCAAAATCTTTTGGAGTTTAACTTCATAAATAAAATCATTTTGGGAGTTTAACTCCATAAAAATAAAAATCCTCCCTTTTTTCTGAGAGTTTCCAAAATCCCTCAGAAGTTTAACTCCTAGTCCCCGGGCTAAGCCCCTTTTTCTGCAGGCGCCCAACGCCCACGCGCCTCGCACGTGGCCCGCGGGCGTCCAGCGCCCACGTGCCATTCATGCGTCCTTAGGACGCCCCTCACCCCTCTTTTTCCTTCACGCTCCACACTCAAAACACGTCCCCTGTTAGAAAAAAATTCTAACGGGACGCTGCCTTGCACCCCGCAAGGGAGCTGCTAGCCCCTTTGACCCCAGCCTGCTATCCGGATAGAAGGACTCCCGTAAGCTATGTGTGGCTTCCGATACATCCAAGTCCTCTCTAAAACACAACACGCACGGCATATTGAGTTCGCATTACCAGTTTGACCCGTCAATCGGAGGTTCCCTCGCTCTGAAAACAATGGGTAATTAACGGCAGTTTAGTCCGCGGCTGCTGGAGATTCGGATCCTCACAATCAATAAACCCCAGCCTACCTTAGATGGGGAATCTATATACGCCTAACAAGCAGTGCGCATTCCCAGCTCAATGGGGTGACGAAAAACACCCTACAGTGATGGTCCGTTTGATCTTATTTTTAGTCCTCACAAGTTGATTTCCATGACTGATGGTAATACCACACATGTTTCTACCTCTAATGATTTATCACTTGCTTCATCTTTACATTTAAAGCGTATTTTAATTGTGTCATCTTTAAAACAAAACTAGATTTCTATTCCTCAGCTTACAAATGATTCTAACTGCTCCGTAACATTTTATCCATCTCATTTTGTGATACAGGATCTTCTGACGAAACAGCGGACTGGTAACGCCCATGAACAGAATGGACTGTATTATATGGATCACCTTCCTAGTACGTCTGCAGTTGTTTCTACTATCCAATGGTATCGGAGACTTAGTCACCCTCCTCTTTCTTCTTTACGTAATATGTTGTCTTCTCTTGATTTATCAGAATTCAATTGTGAATCATGTATTCTTGATAAACAACATTGCTCCTCTTTTCCTCCCGTTAATAAAAGATAGGATTTACCCTTTTGCGTTAGTTCACTTCGAAATTTAGGGTCCCTTTAAAATTCCTAGTATGTTTGGTTATAGATATTTTGTAATTTTTATCGATGATCATTCACGTATTACTTGGTTGTATCTTTTGCGTAATAGGTCTGAACTTTTGTCTATCTTTAAAATCTTTGTAGCTGAGATTACTAATCAATTTGGTGTTCCGGTAAAGGTTCTCGTTCAGATAACACTAAGGAGTATATTAGCACGGAGTTTACTGCATTTTGTCAGACCTATTGTATATTGCATCAAACTTCATATTCTTATACTACTAAGCAAAATGGAATTGTTGAACGGAAGAACCGAGATTTGCTTAAGATATCTCGTTCTTTTATTTTACATATGCATGTCCTTAAACGATTGTGAAATTTTGCGGTCTTACATGCCTGTTTTTATATCAATCGCATGCTTTCTCCTGTCCTAGATAACCAGTCCCCTTTCTCTATTTTGTTTCTACAGGGCAACTCTTTTCCTGTTTCTCCTAAAGTGTTTGGTTGTCTATGCTATTCTTACGTATTAGGTCCTCATCTTCAAGCTACCCGTATGATATTTGTAGGTTACTCATGATCCCAAAAAATGTATGTTTGCTTTTATCCTGCCACATCTAAAGTTTGTACCTCATGTGATATGATCTTCTTAGAAGATTAAGCCTATTTTCCACCACCTGTCAAGAACCCCACTCCTACCATTCATGTTCCTCACCAACCTTTCTCAGAACTTAATTCGTCTGTTCAACCTGTGCTCTCTAGTTTTCAACCTGTAGCCCTATATCCACATGTGTATCACCGTCGTAAAAAAGTCGTACCGATGATTCTTCTAACGATTCTTCTGCAGGTACTCCTATACAGTCCGCTGTTCCTGATTTCGCCGATGCCTTCAGAAGAAAATCTCTCTATTCCTATCGCCTTACGTAAAGGTAAGCGTTCATGTATTAAAGCATATCCTATTTCTAACTTTGTTTCGTATAATAGACTGACATCATCTGCGCGTCGGTTTGTTTCTTAATTATCTGCCATCACTCTTCCTTCCTCTGTTCAGAAAGTTTTTCAACACCCGGGTTGACATGCAGCTAAGTTAAAGAAGATTGCTGCACTGCGCTCTAATCAGACTTGAAAATTGGTACCTCCGCTTTCAGATAAGAAAGTTGTCGGTTGTCGATGGGTATTTGCTGTCAAGCATAATCCTGATGGGGCGATTGACCGTCTCAAAGCTCATTTGGTGGCCAAAGCACAAATGAGCTTTGAGACAGTCAATCGCCCCATCAGGATTATGCTTGACAGCAAATACCCATCGACAGCCGACACCTTTCTTATTCTCAGCGGTATGATTTGGATTATGTTGAAATGTTTTCGCCAGTTGCCAAATTGATCTCGGTCTGTGTTTTTATATTCTTGGTTGTTTCTAAAGTATGGCCACTTCATCGGCTTGATATGAAGAATGACTTTCTTAATGGAGATTTTTAATAGACTATTTATATGCAGCAGTTGGGGGAGTATGGTTCATCATCTACATAAATCGTTATATGGATTGAAGCAGTTACCGCGTGCCTGGTTTGAAAAGTTTAGTACAGTTCTACGATATATTGGCTTCAAACGCAGTCCCGCCGACACATCTCTATTCACACATAATCGTTTTCAGGACAGGATAATTGTGTTGGTGTATATTGATGATATTATCATTACTGGAGATGATTCTGCTGGCATCTCCAAGGTGAAAAAACATTTGATTTCACACTTCTGTACCAAGGACCTTGAGCCACTTAGATATTTTCTTAGAATTGAAATATCACGGAATTCTGGTAGATTACAGCTCTGTCAACGTAAATATGCACTTGATCTTCTATCTAAGACAGGATTTCTCAATCAAGCTATCTCAATTGAGCTCTCACTCGGATGCTCCACTACCTGACCCAAACATCTAGTTAGAAAGCTTATTTACCTCACTGTCACTCGTCCTGACATTGTCTTTACTGTTAGCACAGTGAGTCGGAATATGCAGAATCCTTTAACCTCTCGTTTTAAAGCGGTTGAGAATATTCTTAAATACATCAAAAGTTCTTCATGACAGGATCTTTACAAACCATCATCTATGTTGTCGCTCACAGCCTTTGCGGATGCTGACTCTACTGTATCTATTGATGATCGTCGTTCCACGAGTGGCTATTATGTCTTCTTGGGAGAAAATTTGGTTATATGGAAAAATAAGAAGCAAAATGTAGTGGCTTGTTCTTCTGCAGAGCCTGAGTATAAATCTATGGTGTATACAGTTGCAGAGTTGATATGGCTTATCTCTCTTCTGACAGATCTTGAGGTTCCTTCTTCTCTTCCGATTACACTCTTCTGTGATAACAAGGCCACAGTACACATTGCTGAGAATCCAGTTTTTCATGAGCGGACCAAGCATATTGAAATAGATTGTCACTTCATTCATGACAAGGTGACAGATAAGATGGTTGCACTCCAACATATTTTCTCTTCGACTCAACTAGCAGATATCCTTACCAAAGCTCTTTCTCGATCGGTTTTTGCTCGTCTTCTGTCCAAGGTTGGCATGATTGACATCTATACTTTAGCTTGCGGGGAATGTTAAGAATATAATTAGTTATTATATACTAGTTATGGGTATATTTAGTTAGTAAATATTAGTTATGAATATATTTTATTATTAGATTGAGAGGTGATTTATAACTCTCTATATATAAATTTGTATGGTCTCTTGTTTAATTAAGCGAATAAAATATTTTCTCTTAGATTATTTTCAAGCTTATTGGTGTTGATATCATTATTTGTGGTAGTGACGCATTATTCGCTACTGCCACTGAACAGAAATCTGCTTCTCATATACTAGTCACAAATCGTATTAAAATCGTACTAAACCACCACAGAAAATGATGACTCATAGTAAATCACATAAATCACACAAGAATAACTTAACAGATATACCTAAAAATACTAAAAATCCGGTAGGCAACACCTTAGGAAAAGGATGTCAATATCCTTAAAGGTTTTTAAGTTGCTTCCAAAAAGATCATGAATAAATAGATAATCAGAATGGGAAATACATGTTCAAGCTTCTTATAGTTAATCCAATTGCAGTAGGCGGTGTTCGAAAAAGTTGTTCAACTTCAACCCTACAATTTTTTAAGCCAATGCATTCATTTCCCCCTTCCATGATTGTAAATAGGACATAATTAAAGCAAAAAAAGCCTTCTTCTAGGTTGTGGATTAAATCGTCAAAATTATAGTTAACCATACTTCTATTATAAAAGAAAAGAAAAACTTAATAAACCTTCACAACTAAATACACCTTATTCTACATGTATTTCCAGGCAAACTTATCCTACCATGACTAGAACTGACAAATACAAACACCGGACTTCTCGAACCATTTTGGGGGGATAACTCTTTATTCATTATTGGAGTGTTTCCAGATTATTGTGTGATCATGGAATCCTATTAATCACGATAAAAAATATTCTATAGGTTAATATTTGAATATTGGACAATTAAGAAACAAAATATACAAAGGAAGTGGCTCTCAAATGAGAATGGTGATAGGGATAAGTGATAATACTCTAGAGATAGGATATGATTCTAGGGCATCCTAGGAAACTAGAGTTAGATATGAAATAAACGAAAACATCTTTAGATAATTTGGACAAGTAGAGGCTGATAAATCTGACGATTAAGAGGAATGACAAACTCATAGAAAATAGACCGATGAGGTAATAGAGGTAAACCTCAATTAACATGATGAAGATTGAAGTCAATCAAAAATATAGATTGGTTGTCAATGCAATAGACAAGATAGCCCTTACAGAACTAGTAGAGCCTGTCGATAAATGCTTATTGATTTTTGGTTTTGTCATTGGTTGTTGTAACTCTTTATCAGCTACTACCACTGCATAGTTATATGCTCCGCGTATACTAGTCAGAAAGCATTTAAATTAGAGTTACAATCATATACTAATGCCAAAAATGATGAATCAGTAAAATACTGAAAAACAGTAAAAGCTCATGTGAGTAATGCACCTTATGAAGAATGTTGCATGGCTCCTTCTTGGCTTCGGCAGGGGTGTAATCCATCGGAATCCAGCTCTTTTTACCTGGAGGAATCAAATTTTCATCCCAAGTGACAAAATAAAGATCTCCATCAAGATCACTCCCTGATGCCTCATTTGAATGGGGTCTATCTCCTTTCTGCGGAAACACCAAACAATCAACAAGATGATGCAACCCGGGCACATCAACGGCTTCTAAAACCCTAACATCACCCGGGTGAAGACACGGATTCTTGGCAAAAACGGCGGTACCTACAATAACTTGTTTTTTATCCTTGGTCCCTGAAAATTTCGATCCGTGCTTCAAGAAACAGTTTTCTAAAGAAGGGGTAGATGCTTGAATAAAGCACTGCCCTTGTTCCAACACCCCAAGTTCGTCGAGGCACCCCATCAACCACCTTCCCTTCTGAACAAATATCCTCGTCTTTGTAGAAAGATCTTTTATCTGCGACAACCTAATGCACGATAGCATCGCTTTCAAATGAGGCTCCGCTTGCGGTTTAAACCCCGCACTAAGCATCATAGCTGCAGTGTTCCCTTGCTCGGCACATGAGGTTGTAAGAACCTCAAATGCGACATCAGGGTCAATAAGCATCTTGTCAAGCTTTTGCACCATGGAGTCTTGCATTCTCGCAAACACATCGTCAGGGACATCTAAGGATGTAAGCAGAGTAACAAGCTGGCGATTCAAGAATCCTGTTAGAAACTTAGTCCAGGATACAATTTCCAGATTCGGATGCAGGGACTCAAATTTGATCATGCTCGGCCTTAGTGATAGCTTGATTCCATCATTATTGCTCGGCCAAACAGCCACGACCCCTTTACAACCTTGGAATCTAATCTGATAGGCAGAAGGGGGGTTTTCTGTCAGTTGCAGCTTCTCAGCAACTTGCATCGCAAGATCAGGTGTAATTTTCCCGATTCCGTCTGAAAAATTATAATTATTCCTACAAATATCGTTAAGCTCTGTGTCAACCTCGTAAGGTAAAATATCCACAGTTTTGTATGTTGATGAGAAGCATTGGCCCATTCGAGCGGCGTATTTTGCCACGTTCTTGATCTGAAATCTTCCCATCCAACTAGTGATATTTTGGATTGATATATAATCGTCCTCTGCAAAGAACCAAGCGGACCCGTCCCTCAACTGGTTCGAAGAGAATGCAAGAAAAGAATATTTGCGCCCGCACAAGTGAAAACCATCATGCATTATATTTTTTACTCTTCGGAACATTGTGGTTTTCTGACTGTAGGAGTTCTTAGTCACTTCCTTGACAATAAGCGCGGGATAGAAATTAAGAACGTGATGGTTCAACATTTGCATTCCTTCATCCATAAAGGTTACTCGAAGGAATCTATCAGAGTATTGCTGATATTTCCTGAGGACCCTATTGGAAAGCTCGATTTCAGGAGGGATACAATAAGCCCTAGTCGGGGTTATAACCAATCTCCTAACCTCCATGTTGTGATCAGAAGGTACAGGGGTCTTGATGTATTTTGGATACCTCAACAACCAATCACGAACAAGGTTCAACCTACCACAAGCATCGAAGATCGGCTTCTTGTACGTGTACATGTGCCTCAAAGCAACATCGATAAGAAACTCGTTCTCATTCCTCATCAGATTAAAGAACTCATCGGTCAATCGATGCTCATTAAGGATTCCTCTATGAACCAGAGCATTGACCATAAACAAGTTGGCGAAACTGATACCTTCCCTGTTTGGAACACCAAAGTGTGAATCCGAAGCGCTGAAGCTCGAGACGGGCTCGTTCCAAACAACGATGGGGCGTTCCGGATGCAGCGCATCGATCCTTCTCTCCTTCATGTAGGCCAGAGCTTTCCTCAAGGCCGACCCGTACCTCGGCTTAATCGAAATCCGAAAGCTATTGCATCTCGCAATCGCCTCATTCGGGCTGAAATCGGTAGTCCTGATCCAAGGGTCATCGTCATCCAACAGATTCACCCGCCCCAAATCGTAAGCATCGTCAGCGGCGGTCCTGTAATAGATCAGCGGCGCTGACCCCAGCCCCAGCTGAAACAGCACCACCAGCGCCGTGTTCTCCCTCTCCTCCCTCAACTCCATCACATCCCTCAGCAAAAACTCCAGCTTCAAGTCACATTTCACGACGTCCGCCTCCATGGTCCCCTTCATCGTAAAGGCGACATCTTTACTGAAAAGGACCTTGCAGCAGTTATCAAAAGGGTCGATCACGAACTCCACGCTCGAATCGACCATCCAAGCCCTCAAGAACTTGCTAGGGCTCACGAGATGGCCGATCTCGAAGCAGGAATCGGGGAACTTGAAAGGTTTGGTATCGGAACGCCTCGAGATTCGGAAAGGGGAGTCGCTGATCGAGTGAGCGACGAGGGGCTTCGATCCATGGAAGAGCTCGCAGCGGCCGGCGGCGTTGAGGGCGCGTTTGGCGCCGTCGGGGGTGACGAAGTGGATGAAGGCGTGGGGCACGGCGGCGGCGGCGACTCCACCTCCTCCGCCGGCGCCGGCGCCGGAAAATCGGTTAGGATTTTCGAAGGTGAAATCGGGGTAGGAGTCCTGGGGGGAGGCCGAGGACTTGAGGCGGCAGCGCCAGATGGAGCAGTTGGCGGCGATCTCCAAGGAGTGGAGGAGATCCTTGGCGGTGGTGCGATGATCGAAGCCCGCGAAGCTCACCTGAGTGATGACGGTGTCTTTGAGATCTTGGGGTTTGGCGGCAATGGAGGAAGATGACGAGCCAAAGGAGCCCATTGATTTTTGAAGGAGGAAGAAGAAGAGCGGGGGGAGTGAAATAAATGAAGCAAAAGAACATATAAATAATTAAAAGTTTCAGTTTGTGGGGAGAGTGGTTGTGAATTGGTGGGTGATTGTTGGGGGAGTTTTGCATGTTAGTCCCATGCCATTCTGGTTTTGCATGTAAAGATGCGTCAATTTTTCCATATTGTTTTCAATGTTGAGAATTTTTTTTCCCCATAATGAAAATGATGATGTTCTTCTGCTGTCGTCTTCCCAAGATCTAGCATAGAGTTTTGGGAGATTCGGATGAACCTATGTTGCAATGATACGTAGCTTAGTCCGAATGTAATGGAGATGTATTGTACATCGAAATTACATCCCGAGAATTTTTTGGTATAAGGGTTTTATGATACGTAGATCAAAATGTTCGGTTTGAATTGGTGAGATACAAGGGACAGACGTGTTTTGGGACGATATCTTATTTTTAAAAAATGAGCCGCCGACTTATACCCTTTTTCTTATATATATATGTGTGTGTGTGTGTGTGAGAATAACGGAGAAAAGAGGCATTCCTCCTATGGCGTCGAAAAATTACATCTTCCGCCATTTTTTCCGACGATCGGCATCCATCGTCATCATCATTATCCTCTAAGATGTGTATACACCAAATTTCATGTGATTCCACCACTTTTTCACCGTTGATAGCAATGTTAAAAGTTCTATTGTCCATAAACCATTAATTTTGCACCAACCAAACCAACGGTAAAAAAATTGTATAATCATATGAAATTTAGTGTATCCACATCTTAGATGATAAAGATGAAGACGATGTGTGCCGATCGTCGAAAAAAACCATGGAGGATGCATTTTCTCGACGCCATAGGAAGAAATTCCCTCATATGACACATTTTCTCCATTAACCTCGTGTATATATAGAGAGAGAATAACGGAGGAAAGAGGCATTGGGAGGGAATTTCCTCCTATAGCGTCGAAAAAATGCATCCTCCATGGTTTTTCAGACGATCGGCACCCACATCATCATCATTATCATCTAAGATGCATATACACCAAATTTTATGTGATTCCACAACTTTTGCGCCGTTGAATTAGCAATATAAAAAAAATTATTGTCGGTAAACCATTAATTTCATACCAACTAAATCAACGGTTAAAAAATTGTATAATCACATGAAATTTGGTGTATCCACATCTTAAATGATAAAGATGGAAGTGATATATATCGATCGTCGAAAAAATTCATGGATTATGTATTTTTCCGACGCCATAGAAGTAAATTGCACCTTTCCTTCATTAACATCTCTCTCTCTCTCTCTCTCTCTATATATATATATATATATATATATATATATATACATATATTAGCGATATGGATTTTTGCATCATGTTCTGCACATCAAAATACGTATACGTATATAAAAAATAGACAATTTGGAGGTTTGTACGTCATGCATACAGGATACGCAATGTATGTAATATTTTGTTTGGGTATTTCTTCATAATGAAATGATAACATAATAAAAAAAAAACTATGATAACATCCAGAGTATGCATAACCAAAAAAAAGGACATTAAAATAGAGATGCACAGATATATAAACACCCGTCCGATCCCGTCTTATCAAATTGTTGCCTAATCAATTCTCGAGACTAAATATTCAACCAAGATACGCTCAGCCTCGGAGGCATAAGCTGATTCAGCAGCAATGACTGAATTTGTCATGTTCATTTATTCATATTTTGAAAAGAAATAATGACTGCATCGTATTTCCATAATAAGACAGGAAGAGCAAAACTTTAATATGCAATTAATTAGTTTGTGGGTACAGATATGCAAAATATCTAACAGATTTAAAATATGAATGGGATCATGTAAGCTCAATGATTAGATAGAATAATACTCCATATGGTAGGATTCATGTACAAATATCACCCTAGCTTGGGTTTTTTTTTGAAATAATACGAATTAAAAAATTAATTATTAAAATAGAGGGTTAGATTTAAATTTATCAAAATATGGCGGTTTTGCCCTAGCCCCTGACCCCACCCCCAGCCCCGAATAGGGGGCGGGTCCCCCTATACAATAGTATAGGGGGCGGGTTCTATAGGGGACGGGTTCTGGGAACCCGCCCCCTATACATATAGGGGGCGGGTTCCCAGAACCCGCCCCTATTTAATTATTTAATTATATAATATTAATTATATAATTATATAATTATAAATATAATTTTAATTATATAATTATGATTATGATTATAATTATAATTATAATTATATAATTATTTTGATTTTTTTTTAAAAATAAATAAACGCATGATTTATTTGAATAAAATAATTAAATTTTATTATATCAATGTTTTTTACAGAATGAATTCGTCAAAATTTACAATACAAAAAAATCCTATCCGATTTCTATCTCGACGGTCAAATTTATAATATCAAAATGAATCCGTCAAATTTACAATATAAAAAAATCCTATCTGTTTGTAAAATGTAAATTCTATATCGACGGTCAAATCTATAATAACAAAATGAATCCGTCAAATTTATAATACAAAAAAATCTGACCGGTGCACTTGTCACGATCCTGAAGGTCCCGCCCCTGATGACTGTCCTGGACATCTGGTCCTATAATGGCTTGCTTGTTTGCATAGGCTATATCTGACGTGCTTTTGCTGAGAATCAGCATCCATTGTCATTCGATCTCGACGCACCTTAGGTCTTCCGGGCCTTATATTTTTTTCCGGCGGTAATACAGTTGGTGTTTATCTGTTGGCAGTATAATAGTGCCAATAGCGACTGTCCAGTATAGGATGAAATTTTGGATCGTATGTACCTTGGTAATTGGAAACTGTATAGTAATAGAAAGCAAAATTGTAATGTGAGTTATGCATGCTACTCGCAGCACCAATTGCGTGGGCATAAGGTAAATGTTGTTGCTGGAAAAGACCGCATGTATACGAAGAGAGCCCTTCATCTCTAAAGTTCATGGTATATTGATTCCCATTACTGCCCGTTACTTGAAACTCCGCCGTGTCAAACCTTTCGGATCTGTAGTATTGTGCTCTGCGCTCTCTTTTCCGAAATATATCTTCGTAATACGCGGTGAACGGAATCTCCATCGCCAAGGACTTTTCTCTTCTGTGCACAAAATAAGTATTCATCCGGAAAAAGGTTCGAACAATCAACCCCTGTATCGGTAAGCCTCTAACGCCTTTAAGGACTCCGTTGAAGCTTTCAGACATATTAGTCGTCATTAGTAGATATCTGCACCCATCATCATGTGCTTGTGACCACATGCGTACTGGATACTCATCTAACCATGCTTTCGCGGCTTGACTCATCTCCCCAATTTTCGTCATGTATATGTCATGAACATTAGAGTCAGGCGTTTCACCGGCTTTGTACATAAGCTTATGTAGATCCGAATTTTTAAATTTTCGATCAAAATTTTGCCTGAAGTGCCGTAGACAAAACCTATGTGGGGTTGTCGGAAATACAGATCTCATTGCAGCCAGTATTCCCATATGTCTATCAGATATGATGCATAAATCTTTTTTATCAATAACAGATGGGATATTTTTGAGTTGACGGAAAAACCATGACCAGGATGATATATTTTCACCCTCGACAACAGAAAATCCCAACGGAAATATACCGTTATTAGTATCAACACCTGTAGCAATTAACATGCAGTCTCTGTACTTACCGTATAGATGCGTACCATCAACGCACAATACCGGCCGACAGTGTGTGAAACCAGCCGCATATGGACCAAAGCACCAAAAAATTCTTTGAAACCTGACAGAGCCTTCGACATCTGTTTCTGTGGTTTTTAACCGGTATACGGTCCCCGGATTTGATGCTTTCATGGCTTCCATAAAAGAGACTAGTGAGTTGTACAAACTTTTCCAGTCCCTAAATATCTTGCATAAAACCTTTCTACGAGCATCCCATGCCTTCATATACGAAATTTGAATTTTATGCTCTCCGCTAACCAAGAGCCGTATCTCTCGGGAAGTCATCGCCACATCTGTACGGATTAGTGACATGATTAGCGAGCAAATGTAAGATGAAGTGCAATTCCGGTGATCTTGTAACATAATAGAATTGATGCAAGTATATTCTTGGTTGTATTTCGTGACCTTCCAAGCTTTGGCTCTTTTGGAACAACATGCATGCAATCTCCACTTACATTCAGGAGCTTTCGTACATACCACCGTATAGTACGTCTTATTTGACTCTTCGGTTTTAAATGTAACGTTTTGCTGAATAGACCACGACTTCAGCTTATAAATAAGATCTCCTTTTTCCTGAAACAAATTCCCGACACTGACGCAATCTTCGCTTGCTGCTGTCGCTTCCAAATAGGGTGCCGTATTTACTTCTGCCACGGCTAAGTCTACCCAACTATCATCTTCCAGTGGATCGAGGCCGGGATCTTCTAGTTCGACAAAATCATTATTCGCAACCATACCATCAAAGAATACTATCTCATTCAATCCAGCGGCATATTCCACGCTATCCTCCCCCTGATGGCCTTCACCGATTTCATCATCATCACTGCCACACATATCAATGTCACCCGTAGCAACATAAGGCTCGGGTGCAATATATGATGGTTGTGGTCGGTGTAATGTGGATGGTTCGGGGTGAGAAGACCGGAAAGATGTGGACGAACATGCTTGGAATGCGCTACTTGGATCGTGTTGGAATAATGCGGAGGTGTGGGAAAATCTGCGTTTAGTATATAAATTGTTATTATAATATTATTCCTTAATATTTTCGTAAATAAATTATCACTTGTTTCAGATTTATTTACCTGTGGAAGGTTGTGTATGGTAATCCTTGTTGTTCTTCTTGGGTGCATGTAACTGCAGCAGTCGACTGGGAGAACCTGGATTTATGGATTTATAAAATGTTTGAATATTAATATCTTGGTATTACTAAAATGTTTGAATATAGATTTATAAAATATTTACCCATGAGTTTGAAGGTTTGAATAATGTTGTGTATAGTCATATCCACCGAGACTGACAGTATCATCGTTAACCATGTGACCGTACCCCCAGGAACTATCTCCAGCATTACCATCAAAATTACCCGTTGGAGGGACATCTGATACTTCCAATTTCTCCTTCTGAACCAAAAGTTTAAAAGAATGCTGGGTGTTTGACAGACCGAAATCTATCATCGAAGATATTGATGTATCGTCTATAATTTCAACCAATGCATTTCCACTAAATATAGGCCATATACAACTTAACTTAACCCTAATTTCACGGGGATCGTATTTCGTGATTCTGAACACTTTATTCTCTAGTTCATTGAAAGTCGTTGATAGTTCTAATCGCATGATTCTCGCGGACCCGCCCATATACTCGGGACCTTGTGCACTTGTGATAATCCGGCCATCGTATTTACATACAATAAATAAATCTGAACTTGCCATAATCTGCATCAAACAATATCAAGCCAGGTTTGCGCAAAGAAGAAACTTGCAATAAGTTTGCGTTGATATACTTCAAATAAGTAGGATAAATTTATGATTAAATGAAATAGTTGAAAGAGGGATGGACCGGCTCTAACACCGAAAGTAAGTCCAAACGACTATTTCTTGTAACTACATTTCTTAGCAAAATAATCTTCTCTCCATCAAAATCTCGAGCAAAGTGACTTCAAAATACCAGATTTGCTGGCTTATGCCAAAGATTTATAGATTATATGGTCCATCTTTGCTTCGGCAAAAGATACTAAATAATCGGATTTGTATATGCCTAGATGAATCGCCTCATAACAAAAAATAGTCGGATTTCTACACTTAACAGTTTGATAATCTTGTATCTGTTTTGAATAATTAGTAGAACTTTTTATTAATTTTTTTATCAATAATGTTGAGCATCTGAAGGGAAAAGACGAGAAAAGGACCAAATAATCTATAAATCATGAGGGTATCTTTTTTTATTAATTTTTTTATCAATAATGTTGAGCATCGGGGGTACCTTTTTTTATTAATTTTTTTATTAATTTCTACACTTAACAGTTTGATAATCTTGTATAATTTTTTATTAATTTTTTTATCAATAATGTTGAGTATCGGGAGTACCTTTTTTTGGTCCTAAAAGCATGAATATGGTGGTCTTGATATGTATGCTTGCTTACATCCCTTTCTTCATTTAAAATTAGTGAAAGCATGAATATGGAAGGACATTAAATTTTAATTTATATTACTTTTTTTTTGCAGAAGTACATTGAATATCAAAGATTGTTCTGGAAGAAAAGGAATCATAAAACAAATACTTTGTGAACTAATTATTGAACTAATACTTTGTCTAGATTTGTGAACTAACCATAAAACAAATAATTGGGAAGATGCTAGAAAAGATTGGCTTACCTCCAATACTTTGTGAACTGTTCCGTCTTGATCCTATCCAGCAGCTCCTCCTTCCAGACTACGGTACTGAACTTGACCATCTTCCTAAACTCCACACTTACACAAAATTGATAGCGGAGAAAAATTAATAGAGCGTAAATGGATAGTGAGTTGTATAGAAGAGAGCTATTTATAGGATATGAGGGCGGGCTAATTATTGAAGAGGGCGGGTTATTAGACCTGCCCTCTTCCTTCTGCACAACACACAGACACGATGGGACAACACACAGACACACAGACACGATGGGACAACACAGACACGATAGGACAACACACAGACACAAAGACACAGACAATAATTATTGAAGAGGGCGGGTTTTAATAACCCGCCCTCTTACTTCTGACAAACCAAAAGTGTCCTTCTGACAAACCAAAAAGTGATGGGACAAAAAAAATTTTATGTGACATATCATATAATTATTAAAGAGGGCGGGATCTAATACCCGCCCTCTTTAATAACACAACAGACAACACATTTTAAAAAATATATATAAAAACTAAATGATTTGACACCACATTTTAAAAAAAATATATAAAAAGACACCATTGAAGAGGGCGGGTTATTAGAACCCGCCCTCTTCCTTAATATTACAAATATATAAAAAACTGATTTGACACCACAAACATAATTATTGAAGAGGGCGGGTTCTCTTCTACTGATTTGACAATAGAAAAACTGATCTGACAATGCTGATGTATCGTTAAAGAGGGCGGGTTCTCCTTTCCCTATAAAACCCACCCCCTCCAGTGCCTTTCATCAAACTTTCATCAAATTAACTCTTTCGTCAAATTAACTCTGTCTCTTCTCATATCTAAAATCGTCTCAATGGAGAATCAACCATTCGACAAATCTCTGCTCGTTCATCAAAACGAACACAGATCTTTTAATATATTACACGGAGAGGAAATATTCTAAACTTAGTAATTTTTTTTAATTACCCCTCTCTTTTAATTCTAATAGTTGAAAATAATATTATTTAATTTTGCAGGATGGAGATAATCTCACCGTCGTCACCCATAGTTCAGACAAATGGATAGTTACCGACCAACGAATCACCCAGCGGCTTCGACGGGCCGGATTTTATGAAGCTTCATTGCTTCGTCATATCCAAATCGACCACGCTCTCGTTACCTCTCTAGTTGAGCGCTGGAGAAAAGAGACCCATACTTTTCATCTAAGATGGGGTGAGGCCACTATCACACTTCAGGATATTGGCCTCTTACTCGGTTTACGGGTCAATGGGTTTGGATTGGTCGGAGGAAAAATTGTTGGTCCAGATACCGACCACCCATACTGGGATACATATGCCGAGTCTGTTCTCGGACAGGTAAAATATTTCATTTTGATTCCCCTCTTTAGTGTACCTATTGCATGTTGTACATTATTTCTAGATTTAATATTTCACAAAAAAATGCTAATATCAGGCACCAGGAGGCTACAGTAAGGGGTATAAGATCAGTTTAAACTGGATAAAAGATACATTTAGTAATATCCCTGATGAAGCCACCGATGAAGTCTTGGATAGACATGCACGTGCCTATATTCTGTACATGATCGGTTCTTGGTTGATGCCGGACCAATCGGCAACGCATGTCCATCCGTTATACCTTGGCTTCCTTACGGATTTTGATGTGTGTGGCCAATATGCTTGGGGAGCAGGGGTCCTGACCTTTCTTTATAAGGAACTCGATAAGGCATGTGCTCCAATGAAGAATAAAATTTGTGGATGCATTACATTACTTCAGGTAAATTCCTTATTTTTCACAGTTAGAAATTTGCAAAATTGTAATATTGGTTTTCTCTCTTATCATCTGAAACATTATTTATAGATCTGGTCATGAGAGCATATGTATATAGGAAGACCGGATCGAGTTAAAATAACTGGCTTGGATACCCCTGGAAAGCTGCTCGGCTGTTGGTGGAATGGGAAGAAAGCGTATAAGGCTCCTCGTCGAGTACTTAGGTACTATAGAGATGAGTTGGATCGCATGGAGGCGACTCAGGTAACCATAACTTAGGTAATTAAGTTTGTTTTAAAATTTTGAAATACCTTCATCACAATTTTTGTACTATGTTATTTGCGCAGTTCATGTGGACGCCTTATACACCAGATCGTCTGCAGAGATTACCCGGCATCTGTATCGAAGGAGAGCCGGTTTGGCGGGCTCGATGCCCACTCCTCTGCATTAATGTCGTTGTCATGCATCTCCCGGACCGGGTGTTGCGACAGTTTGATAGATCGCAACATATTCCTGTCCCGCCGCCTTCGCCTATGACAATAGAGAGAGACATGCGAGGAGGAAAGGCGGGAGCGTGATTGGAGGGAGCATCATCATCAATATTTGCTGAGATGGGAGGTTAGGCAGCGTAATATTGCCTTACAGCAAATAGGTGACCAAACAGCCGCCGACGCTACCAAAGCATATCTACAGTGGTATAAGCGTGTCACCATAAGATATCTTTCTGCTCCCCCTGACAACTTCCCAAACATCTCGCGGTACGAGCCTAGAGGCCACATGGAACGAGATTTGGTAAGTTGAATTCTTTATATTATATTACTTTTTAACATCCGGCGATATGAGTCAATACTTATTTCTTATTTCTAATGTAACGACAGGCTCGTGGGTTGCATCTCGTACAAACAATGGTGCCGGAACCATACCCGACTGATGCTGGTCCGGCAACTCAGGCTCTATTTTCAAGTGCAGACCAATTAATTGGTGGTGTATTCGGTTCATATAATATTTCTCAACATTTATCGCCGGCACCAGAGCAGCAGTATCAGCCGGCACCGGAGCCGCAGTATGAACCGGCACCGGAGCCGCAGCATGAGTCGGCACCAGGCCGCATCATCACGGAGATCCAGCGCAGCAGGATTAGTGGTTTGGATCACCATACCGTCAGCAGCAACCCTGGCATACCGGACAAGCGCAACAACACCAGTCTTGGGGGTCAGGTTTTGCAGAACAGCCGTCTTGGGGGTCAGGTTTTGCGCAACAACAGCAATCTTGGAGGTCAGGATTTGTGCAGCCATGGGGCCAAGGTTTTGTGCAACAGCAGCCGCATGAAACCGGGACAGGTTCTTCGCTACAACTGCCCAGTTGGGACACGGATTTATCGTCCTACATGCAGTTGTTGGGAGGCAGCACATATCCGACACTTGTCCCACATTCAGGTTCAGGATTTGTGGAACAACAGCCTGTCCAAGACGCTGCTGAAGACGAAGCCGAACCCGAAGCCGAACCCGAAGCAGAAGAGCAGACGCCGCCATCTACCCAAGAAACGGGTGGGTCCTCCAGTCATCCCAGGAGGCATGGGCTTATGTCAAGCCTCCTCGGATTTCATAAGGGAAAGGGAAAAGGAAAATGATAGTTATTTACATTTTATAAACAGATAGGATTTTTTTATATTGTAAATTTGACAGATTCATTTTGCTATTATAAATTTGACTGTCGAGATAGAAATCAAATAGGATTTTTTTGTATTGTAAATTTTGACGGATTCATTCTGTAAAAAACATTGATATAATAAAATTTTATTATTTTATTCAAATATTTTTTACGCTTATTTATTTTTTAAATTTTTTAAAAATACTTATAATTATAATTATAGTTATAGTTATAGTTATATAATTATAATCATAATTATAATTATAGTTATATACTTATATAATTAAATAATTAAATAGGGGCGGGTTCCGGGAACCCGTCCCTTATTCTGGGCTGGGGGTGGGGTCGGGAGGTGGGGGCCAAACCGTCCTATTTTGATAAATTTAAATCTAACCCTTCTATTTTAATAATTAATTTTTTAATTCGTATTATTTAAAAAAAAAAAAACCTAGCTTCATATACATGTATTACAAGAATAAATTTAAATAGGCGTGATTAAATAAGCAAAGATTTCACTATGTGTATGTGCCTTGTTAGTGGGATTTTTCAATAAATCTTTTGAAACTATAACATTTAAGACCTTTTTTTTATAGGATTGAATGGTGCATTCCAAATTATATTTAATTAGTATTTTGCACGTGTGTATATTTTGAACAACACATATATATTAAAAGCATGTATAAATATTTTACTCTTTTATTATTTCAAGGTTTGATGTGGATATTTTCTCAGTTTTTAACAAAAAAATTTCAAACTATCTATTATCCTAGCTAAAAGTCAGTAAAAATCTTTCTAATCTTGACTGTTTAATATTAATATTTATCAATGCGCGTTACACGTGCAAAAAAAGATGATGTGGACCATCTAAGAATAAAAGATTAATTTCAAATAAACGTGAGAGCGGCACGTGGCGTCCCCCCTTTGCATTATAACAGTAGAGAATAGAAAATATTTTATTATTTCTAAATGATTTATAAAATCAAAAATTATTTTTATTGTTTTAATCGTAGAAAATAAGATTTTTTATACTAATAAAACATAATTAAATCTATATTTCTTTTAGTTTAATCAAATTAGCGTTACATGCATATTTAAATGATTTTTATATTTTCTGATTAATTTTGAAGGTCTTTAAATTAGCTAGGTTTAAAAGAGATCAAGAAAATTTGTGCTGGATCAATTGGATTTGGTCGATGACGCGACCTGGATCGCGCCAAGATGTTACCTTCCGTTGATCTGCTGATGGCGGCGATGAGTGGCTGAGATTGGATCTGGAGGCTGTCGCTCCTGAAGTGTGTGGATCTCAATGGGTTTGAAGTTGTGGTTGCCGAGCTACCTGCAAGGAAGTCCCGGGATGGTTGTACCACCGAGGACCCTCCGACGGTCAAGTTAGACTAGAGATCCAAGCAGAGCAATGGCTTAGTTGAGTAAAAATGACTAACTTGAACCGTCTGAAGAAGGGGTTTATATAGCGGTGGCAGCAGGCAAGGCAGGCGCGAGAATCACGCCGGCCGTTACGCTCCCGACGTCACGCCCGCGTGATGAGCGGGGCCTCCCATTAATGGCGAGACAAGCTCGTTAATGGGGGATCGTGGTGACGCGGAACGTGGGATATGGGCGACTGAGATCTCGCGCATGGCGAGATCCGCGAGATGGCGGTTACGCCTGCAAGCGGTGCTGTTGGTCGGTCGATGAGACTGAGGAAGATGACCCCGGCGGGAGAGCTCGCGGAGGAGCGGGAGAGCCGAGGTATCTTGGTTCCGCTTGAGCCCGGAGGCGAGCTGAGAGGGCCGAGGAGGCTCGGGCCTGTGATAGCTCTGAGACGAGTTATGGGGCCGAAGAGGCCAATTGTACTGAGGGCTCGGAGGTGAGCCAGCGTTTGCTTGTTGGACGGGCACATGAGTGGTCTGGTCGGCCACTGTAGATCCTTTCTTGTGAGCCCTGGGACACATCATCTGCCACGTGTCCTAATCTGGGAGATCATCGATATCGAGCATCATCATTAGCCCCCCACTCTCGTCCCGACCAGCTGACGGGTCGGCTCGAGAGTGGTTTGCCGGGTCATCCGAGGTGAGCTTCTTTTCGAAGATATCGTCGGGCGTGTCCATAGGCGATCGGTTGTTTTTCCGGATGATGTCAGCGGATCAGAGCGAGATCTCCGCATTAAAGAGGGTGCGCCGGATCGTGTGCCCTTTTGCTGAAGCGACATGCCACGTGTTGGGTGCCGGTTGGCTGATGTGACGTGCCGCAGGTTTCTGGCGTCCGATGGGATGCTGCCAATGCGCTTGCGGCAGGTGGAGTGATCGTGGCCGTCGAATGTACTGAATCGTTTTGGCGGGAGTCGACCGTCGCCGCTGGATGAGGACGCCGGCTGTATAAATCGAGGGGAGGCCTGATTCGGGGACTCTCTCTCTTCCCACTTTCCTCATTCTGAGTCTTGTAGCTTGGCGCTCTCCCCTTTAGGTCGGATCTCAGCGTTTTCTCTTTTCGAGGACTTCTTCCCATCAGGTTAGATGTCTTGTTTCTTCCTTCTGCTTCTTCTCCTTCTGAGTCGAGCCTCTTCTCCCTTTTGGCTGGTCAGATGGTTCGATCCCAGACTCTTGGTGCCTTCGGCGCTCAGTCCTGGAGGGGGACGGCGGTGCGGCCGCGCCTCCGGCTGACTCGAGCCCTGCTCCAGATGTGCTTCCGACGGTGGGGCCACCTGCCCCGTCATGAGCTCCTGACGATTGTTCCGGCGGCGGCCAGAAGCGTACACGGGTTCCTGAATCTCAGCCGAGGGATGCAGGAGAAGGCGAAGACGGGGTTCCTCTTAAGTGGAAGAGGACTGTCTCTCGTGCGCCGCCGACGGAGGTCCCGGAGGGGTCCCCCGTGCAGGAGGGGGACGTCCAGTTCGTGGTCTCGTCGGGGCTTTCCATTGCCGCCAGCCTTCTTGCTGGTATGGAGGAGTCGGCCGGAGGCCAGATGCCGCGGGGGACCTTGAGGGCCCAGATGACAGCTATCGCACAGGAGGCGGTTCAGGTATGTACTCCCTCATGTGTTACTTTGAGCGACCTTTTCGTAGTTCGAGTGTCCTTAAGTTTCTCCATCATTTTTTGCCAGGTCCTTCAACACTGCGCCCTTGTTACTCGTATGGAAGCCGAGGGGGCTATCCGGGACGTGAGGTCAGCAGAAAAGTCTTCTTTGGAGGTCGAGGGTCTGCGACTCGAGCTGCGCCTGGAGCGGGAGAGGTCGATCGTCCTGAAAGCCCGGTCAGAAATCGCGGATCTCATCGTTTCAAAGTGCCGGGAGTCCTATCGCCGCCTGAGCGAGTCCCACCGGGTCACCAAGGCGAAGTTGGTGGAACTGGCCGATCGCTTTGCGGCCATGAAGAGGGAGAGGGATGCAAATAGGCGGGATGCCGAGGCGGCACTTTAGGCGGCAGAGCTTGCCGAGATCCGAGCTAGAAAGGCGGTGGCTGATTACAAGGGGTCGGACCAGTTTTACGTTGATCTCGGCGAGGCCTCCGCCATTGCATGGAACAAAGCTCTTGATGCCGTCAAGGAGCAGCTTCCAGAGTTTGCCGATGGTGAGCTTCGAGCTCGGGTCCCACTTTCAGTGGTCATGCCCTTGGTCGACAGTGATGAGGGAAGCGAGGTCTAGGCCGTGCTTGCGGCCAGAACTTCCCTTTTGTAAACCTTCGGGTAATTTGATAAGGCTGGGGAGCCCATAATACCCTTGTAAAGACTCTTGGCTTAGTGAATAAAAAATTCTTTGTTTTCGCAGTAGTGTTTGTACTTGTACTTCCTTTTGTTGGTAGACAATTGTATTCGCACAGTACTGCTTTTATGTTCGGCATGTTCCTCGTCTAGCTATTACTCGTCGACTTGAATCTGATCACTTGTCGAGTGTGCGAGGACTGGTGGGAAGACGGTATCTCAATGGCCCCGAAATCAAAGTGGAGATCGCTAAGCGTTGATAGACCGGATGCTTATTGTTGAGTTCATATTTTTTAGTTGCTGGAGGGGCCGTCAGTGGCCTACTAAGGATGCTGCCGAGCAGGGTTGCTGCTCGGTGCCTCTTGGTGAGCGCTTTGATCCTTAGCGCGGGAGGAGCCGTGAGTGGCCTACTAAGGATGGCCGAGCAGGGTAGCTGCTTGGGGCCTCTTGGCGAGAGCTTTGATCCTTAACACGGGAGGGGCCGTGAGTGGCCTACTAAGGATGGCCGAGTAGGGTAGCTGCTCAGTGCCTCTTGGCGAGAGCTTTGATCCTTAGCGCAGGAGGGGCCGTGAGTGGCCTATTAAGGATGGCCGAGCAGGGTAGCTGCTCGGTGCCTCTTGGCGAGGGCTTTGATCCCTGGTTTGTTAGGGTAGGGAGCTACCAGCCAGGGATAACCGAGCAAGGGAGGGCCCGGTTGCCTCTTACGAAGGCTTTGATCCTTAAGGCCGGGCCGGGCAGGGTTGCTGTCCGGTGCCTCTTGGCGAGGGTTTTGATCCCTGGTTTGGTAGGGAGTTACTAGCCAGGGATAATCGAACAAGGGCAGGTCCGGTTGCCTATGTGAGGACTTTGATCCTTGGTTTGTTAGGGTATGGGAGCTACCGGCCAGGGATAGCCGAACAAGGGCGGGTTCGGTTGCCTCTTTCGAGGGTTTTTCATCCTTAGCGCGGGAGGGGCCGTAAGTGGCCTACTAAGGATGGCCGAGCAGGGATACTACCCGGTGCCTCTTGGCGAGGGTGTTTTGCCCTTAAGGATGGTCGAGCAGGGTTGCTGCCCGGTGCCTCTTGGCAAGGGCTTAGATCCCTGGTGTTGTGGGGTAGGGAAGCTACCAGCCAGGGATAGCCGAGCAGGGTAGCTGCAGGACTGCCTCTTGGTGAGGGCTTTGATCCCTGGCGTTGTGGGGGTAGGGAAGCTACTAGCCAGGGATAGCCGAGCAGGGTAGCTGCAGGGCTGCCTCTTAGTGAGGGCTTTGATCCCTGCCGTTGTGGGGTAGGGAAGCTACCAGCCAGGGATAGCTGAGCAGGGTAGCTGCAGGGCCGCCTCTTCGTGAGGGCTTTGATCCTTGGCGCTGGAGAGGGCCGTGGGAGGCCTGCCAAGGATGAGCCAAGCAGTGAAGCTGTTCGGTCGCCTCTTTGTGAGGGCTTAGATCCCTAGTATTGTGGGGTAGGCGAGCTACCGGCCAGGGATAGCCGAGCAGGGTAGCTGCTGGGCCGCCTCTTGGTGAGGGCTTTGATCCTTGGTGCTGGAGGGGCCGTGGGAGGCCTGCCAAGGATGGACCAAGCAGTGAAGCTACTCGGTTGCCTCTTTGAGAGGGCTTAAATCCCTGGCATTGTAGGGTAGGTGAGCTACCGGCCAGGGATAGCCGAGTAGGGTAGCTGCTGGGTTGCCTCTTCGTGAGGGCTTTGATCCTTGGTGCTGGAAGGGCCGTGGGAGGCCTGCCAAGGATGAGCCAAGCAGTGAAGCTGCTCGATCGCCTCTTTGAGAGGGCTTAGATCCCTGGCATTGTGGAGTAAGCGAGCTACCAGCCAGGGATAGCCGAGCAGGGTAGCTGCAGGGCTGCCTCTTCATGAGGGCTTTTGATCCTTGGTGCTGGAGGGGCCGTGGGAGGCCTGCCAAGGATGAACCGAGCAGCGAAGCTGCTCGGTCGCCTCTTTGAGAGGGCTTAGATCCCTGGCGTTGTGGGGTGGGTAAGCTACCGGCCAGAGATAGCCGAGCAGGGTAGCTGCTGGGCTGCCTCTTGGCAAAGGCTTTGATCCTTGGTGCCGGAGGGGCCATGGGAGGCCTGCCAAGGATGAACCGAGTAGTGAAGCTGCTCGGTCGCCTCTTAGTGAGGGCTTATATCCCTAGCGTTGTGGGGTAGATGAGCTACCGGCCAGGGATAGCCGAGCAGGGTAGCTGCTGGGCTGCCTCTTCGTGAGGGCTTTGTAAGGCTGAGAAGCCCAGAGTACCTTTTTGAATTAATAAGATTCCTCCTTTCGCAATGCTCTAGCGTTCCCCTCTTATTATTTAAGCAGAAAGAACTTTTTAGAAAAATTTACATTGCCTTTGAGAAAGGAGAGGTACACACTCGTGGGTATCCGTTTCATTGGTACAGCTTAAGCTTCTCAACGTTGTAAGGCCGTGGAAACTTACGGCCGTCCGCGTCCTGTAAGCGGTAGGCTCCGCCGGGAAGTACTTCAGAGACGAGGAAATGGCCATCTTATTTCGGGGAGAACTCATGCAGCCTGCCTTGATCGACGAACTCGTTTCGCCATAGGACCAGGTCTCCGGTCTTGAAGGAACGACGCTTGACCCACACGTTGTAGTATTGGGCAGTTTGCTGCTGGTAGGCGGCAACCCTGATTTGAGCCCGGTCCCGTTTCTCCAGCAAGATGTCTAGGTTGGTCTGCAGCACCGTGGTGTTTTCTTCGCCGTCGAAGTGTTCGACCCCGTGACTGGGTAGCCCGATCTCCACAGGGACCATCGCCTCGGTCCCGTAGCAGAGGCTGAAAGGGGTTTCTCCGGTAGGGGTCTTCTTTGACGTGCGCATGGCCCATAAGACCCGGGGCAATTTCTCGACCCAACTCCCTTGGCGCCCCTCCAAGTGGGTCCGGAGACCCCGGAGGACATCCCGGTTGGCGACTTCGGCATGCCCGTTGCATTAGGGTGTGCGACCGCGGCGAACTTCACGAGGATATGATATTTGTTGCAGAAATCTTTCACCTTCTCGTTCTCGAAGTTCGTCCCGTGGTCGGCGATGATACATCTCGGGATGCTGAACCGGAGTATCAGGTTGTTCTGCAGGAACTTGATGGTCGTGGCAGCGTCCGGTTTTCTGATGGGGACGGTTTCGATCCACTTTGTGAAGTAATCCACCGTGACGAGAATATATTTGTGCCCGCCCGCACCGGTAGGGAACTGGCCTATCATGTCCAATCCCTACTGGGTAAATGGCCACGGGGAGGTCAGCGCGGTCAGCTCGGTGGCCGGGAGGCGAGGTATGCTTCCGTGGAGTTGGCAGCTTTTGCATCTCCGGATGAGCTTCTGTGCGTCCTCTTGAATAGTTGGCCAGTAGTACCCCTGGAGTAATGCCTTCTGGATTAAGGTTCGGGCCCCTTGGTGTGCGCCGTCGACCCTTTCATGGATTTCACGGAGGACGTAGTCGGCTTTGTGGGGGTCGACGCACCGGAGCAGGGGCTGAGTGAATGACTTCTTGTAAAGGTTCTCATTGCTCCAGACGAAATGACGGGCTTTGGCCCGGAGACGGCGGGCTGCTCCTCGATCTTCTGGGAGCGTACCGTCCCTCAGGAATTCCACGAGGGGCTTCCTCCAGTCCTAAACATCTTCTTGCGCTGTATACACACGAAGTGCTGTCACACCGTCTTCCACGCTGGGCCGTGGCAAGGTTTCGAAAAGGATAGACCGCTTGTTGTTGGCCGAGTAGGATGAGGCCAGCTTGCTAAGGGAGTCGGCTTGGGCATTGAGCTGACTGGGTATTTGTTCTATCTGGACTTCGTCGAAATTTTTCCGGAGTTTTCTTACCTCGGCCAGATATTTTACCATTAGGGGTTCCCGAGCCTCGAAGTGGCCGGTCACTTGGCCAACGACCAGGGCTGGGTCACTGCGGATTCGAATTGTCCTCGGCCTCAGCCCGGAGGCCATGCGAAGTCCAGCCAGCAGGGCCTCGTACTCTGCCGCATTGTTTGAAGCCTTGAATCCAAGCTTTAGGGAATATTCCATTTCTGCTTCATTCAGGCCCCGAATTATAAGGCCGGCGCCACAGCCTTCCTCGGTTGAGGACCCCGTCGACGTAGATGACCCACTCAGAGACCGAGTCGGGTCTCCCCACGATCGGGTGTTGATCCGGGAGGGTCGGTGCGGGCTCCGATTCCTTATTGGGGATGGTGCACTCGACAATAAAGTCATCCAGGGCTTGTGCTTTGATGGCCTGTCTCGGGCGGTATTTTATGTCAAACAGGAATAGCTCCCACCTCCACTTCTCTAAGCGGCCCGAGGATTCGGGCGAGGCGAGGATAGCCCCCAGCGGATGCTCGGTAAGGACGAGGATAGTGTGCGCTTGGAAGTAGTGCCATAGCTTCCTTAAGGCCACAATGAGGGCCAGGACGATCTTCTCTATGACCGGATACCTCGTCTCCACATCTTTGAAGACGTGGCTTACGTAGTATACCGGCCTCTGCACTTCGTCGACCTCCCGGACGAGCACTGAGCTTGCCGCTTGGTCGGACACCGCCAAATACAGCGATAGCTCGTCCCCTTCGATCGGTCGGGTAACCAGCGACGGCGGCGCCAGGTGCCTCTTTAACTGGTCGAAGGCGGTCTGGCACTCTTCTGACCATTCGAACCTCGGAATTTTCCTTAGAGTTTTGAAGAACGGGAGACACTTTTCCCCAGACCTCGACATGAAGCGGCTCAGAGTGGCCACCTACCCGGTTAGTCGCATGATCTCGACGTTGGTCTTGGACGTGGTCATGTTGAGGATGGCGTCGATTTTTTCCGGGTTGGCCTCGATCCCACGGTGGGTGACCATGAAACCGAGGAACTTTCCCCCGATGACCCCGAATGCGCACTTGGCGGGGTTCAGCTTCATCTTGAACTTGCGAAGTACCACGAAGGCCTCGCCTAAATCCTTGGTGTGGTCGGTCGACGAGACTGATTTGACGAGCATGTCGTCGATGTAAACCTCCATGTTCCTGCCGATCTGTGGCTTGAACATGCGGTTGACCAACCGTTGGTATGTAGCCCCGGCGTTCTTAAGGCCGAAGGGCATCACCTTGTAGAGGTATACCCCCCGGTCCGTCGTGAATGCGGTAAGATCTTCGTCTGCAGGATTCATATGGATCTGATTGTAGCCGGAGAAGGCATCCATGAAGCTCAACAGCTCGTGGACTACCGAGCTGTCGACGAGCTGATCTATCCAAGGTAGGGGATAGTTGTCTTTGGGGCAGGCCTTGTTGAGGTCGGTGAAGTCGACGCACATGTGCCACTTCCCGCTTGATTTCTTGATCAGGACTACGTTTGCTAGCCACTCCGAATAGGGCACATTCCGAATGAAGTTGGCGGCGAGGAGCCGACCTATCTCGTCCTCGATAGCCTTCTGTTTGACGGGGGCGAAGCTTCGCTTTTTCTGTCTGACGGGTCGGGCCGTAAGATCAACCCCGAGCTTGTGAGATATAATTTTGGGGTCGATCCCAGGCATGTCAGCAGGCGCCCAGGCAAACACGTCAGAGTTGTTTATGAGGAAATGGACCAGGTCATCTCACTGGGTTCCTGTCAGAAGCAACCCGATCTGAACGAGTTTTTCGTCGTCCCCTTCTACGAGGGGGACCTCTGTCAGAGGCTCCACCGGGGTCCCTCAGACCTCGGTTTGCTCGTCTCGAGTGTCTAGAGAACCCCTGATGTCACCCTTACCTTCGGCATCGTCGACCGGTCTTTCTGATGAAGATGTTGCGGTGAAGCAAACCTTTGCAATTCGCTGGTCTCCATAGACCCGACCTATCCCGCCCTGGTCGAGGAGGAACTTCATCGCCAGGTGATAGGTCGATATCTGGGCCCAGAGGGAGTTCAGCGTGGGGCGGCCGAGGAGGATGTTGTAGGCCGATGGAATTCTCGCTACGATGAACTCCACCGGCAGAGTCCGCGTACGGTTGACCTCCCCGATGTTGAACTGTAGAGTGATTACCCCTTCCGCCGGGATGGAGTGTGTAGGGTGTTTTTCGTTACCCCATTGAGATGGGAATACGCGCGCGCTTGTCAGGCGCATTACAGATTCCCCCTGCCTAGGGTAGGCCGGGGTTTATTGATTGTGGGGATCCGAATCTCCGGCAGCCGCGGACTAAGCTGCCGTTAATTACCCCTCGCATTTGGAGCGAAGGAACCTCCAATTTGACGGGTTAAACTGGTCATGCGAACTCAATATGCAGTGTGTTGGGGTGTGTGTATTTTTTTTGTTTTATTCCACTTGTAAAAAGAGATATGTACATATATATATATTTTCTATATATAAAAACGAAAATAAATAAGTAAATAAATATTTGGAGATTTTTTTTTATTTTTTAAATTTTTTTTTAGTTAAAAATATTATTTATAATTTATTTTTATTTATTTAATATTTTTTTAAATAAAAAAAGGGATTAAATAAAGAAGAGAAGAGAAGAAAATAATTATATATATATTTTTATTTTTAAATATTATTTATTTTTATTTTAAATAAAAAGAGGAAGAAGAAAGAAGAAAAGAGATTTTTTTTTTTTTTTTTGGGAATGAAAAGTCTCTACTTTATTCATCATCATGTTGCCTTTTATAGGCTTACACATTTACATATAGCCCCTTGGGCTTCACAAAATGGCATTTTGCCTATCCCATACCTCATCTGCCATTTCCTTTTGCACATAAGCCATGGGCTTACAAAAATTTGGCTTTATGCCCATGTTGCATACATTCATGTATAAAAAATTATATAAAAATTATTTATTACATGATTTCATTTTTGGCATGGGGAGGGTCGGCCGCTTCATGTTTCGAACTCGACCTGGGCATGGGCCCACTTGACCTAGGCTTGGGCCCACCTGGTTTGGGGTTGACCTTGACTTTGACTCGGTCAACTGGGGTGTAAATTTTTACCCCAACAAAGTGCCCCCCATCAATAAATGCACACCGCACATTTGAGTTGTGTGCATGAAATTGATGGATCTTGAAGCTGAACTTCGAGGTGGAACATCATTCCGGGGGCGGAGCATCATCCTGGGGAGTATGATTCCCGGGGATCGGAGTATCATTCTGATTCGCGGAGCATAATTCCAAGGATTAGAGCATCATTCCGAAAGGCGGAGCATGATTCCAGGGTATCGGAGCATCATTCCGAAGGGCGGAGCATGATTCCAGGGATCGGAGCATCATTCCGATGAGCGAAGTATGATTCCAGGGGATCGGAGCATCATTCCGAAGGGCGGAGCATGATTCCAGGGTTCAGAGCATCTTTCCGAAGAGCGGAGCATGAATCCAGGATTCGGAGCATCATTCCGAAGGGCGGAGCATGATTCCAGGGGTTCGGAGCATCATTCCGACGGGCGGAGAATGATTCCAGGATTCGGAGCATCTTTCCGATGGGCGGAGCATGATTCCATGGTTCGGAGCATCTTTCCGAAGAGCGGAGCATAATTCCAGGATTCGGAGCATCATTCCGAAGGGCGGAGCATGATTCCAGAGTTCGGAGCATCTTTCCGAAGAGCGGAGCATGATTCCAGGGTTCGGAGCATCTTTCCGAAGAGCGGAGCATGATTCCAGGATTCGGAGCATCATTCCGATGAGCGGAGCATGATTCCAGGGGATCGGAGCATCATTCCGATGGGCGGAGCATGGTTCCAGGGATCGGAGCATCATTCCGATGAGCAGAGCATGATTCCAGCGGATCGGAGCATCGTTCCGAAGGGCGGAGCATCATTCCAGGATTCGGAGCATCATTTCGAAGGGCGGAGCATCATTCCAGGATTCGGAGCATCGTTCCGAAGGGCGGAGCATCATTCCAGGATTCGGAGCATCGTTCCGAAGGGCGGAGCATGATTCCAAGGATCGGAGCATCATTCCGATGGGCGGAGCATCATTCCAGGATTCAGAGTATCGTTCCGAAGGGCGGAGCATGATTCCAAGGATCGGAGCATCATTCCGATGGGCGGAGCATCATTCCAGGATTCGGAGCATCATTCCGAAGGGCGGAGCATGATTCCAAGGATCGGAGCATCATTCCAATGAGCGGAGTATGATTCCAAGGATCGGAGCATCATTCCGATGGGCGGAGCATTATTCCAGGGATCGGAGCATCATTCCGATGAGCGGCAGACATTTTGACCGAAGCATAATTTCGATGCAGAGGTTAATTCCCAGGCGAAGCGTAATTTTGACAAGGAAGGCAGATATTCCAAGGCTAAGCATTGATTTCGACACAGGATACATTCTGAGACGGAGCATGATTCCGGCGCAGAGCTTGTTGGCTGACTTGATTCCGAGACGAAGCATAATTTCGACAAGGAAGGCAGGTACACCGAGGCGAAGCATTGATTTCGACACAGGATACATTCTGAGACGGAGCATGATTCCGGCGCAGAGCTTGTTGGCTGACTTGATTCCGAGACGAAGCATAATTTCGACAAGGAAGGCAGGTACACCGAGGCGAAGCATCATTTCGACACGGGGTGCATTCTGAGACGAAGCACAATTCCAACGCAGAGCTTGCTGGTTGACTTGATTCCGAGGTGGAGCATAATTCCGACGAGGAGGTCGTTGGTTGATTTCGAGCCGAAGCATAATTCCGACAGGGAAGGCAGATACACCGAGGCGAAGCATCATTTCGACACGGGGTGCATATTCTGAGACGAAGCATGATTCCGACGCAGAGCTTGTTGGTTGATTTGATTCCGAGGCGGAGCATAATTCCGGCAGGGAGGGTAGATATCCCGAGGCGAAGCATGATTTCGACACGGGGTAAATTCTGGGACGGAGCATGATTCCGCCGTAGAGGTTGTTGGTTTGATTTGATTTGGGTTGACATCAGTATCGCTACACTAGAATATGGTACCAGGAGCGAATCATCATTGGTCATGAGGGGATTTGGGAATTTTGGTTTTGGTCGGCATCTGCATTGCTGCACTGGAATAATGCCAGGAGCAACTCATCATTTGCCCCGGAAGGATTTGGGAATTGGTTTTTGTTTGGCATCAGTATCGCTACACTGGAATATGGTACCAGGAGCGAATCATCATTTGCACCGAGAGGATTTGGGAATTGGTGGCTTAGGAGACAGGTTTAGATCCCTATCACCTAAGGCTTTTCAATTTTATGGGCCGTGAGGGTCCCATAAAAGCATTTTCTCCCTACGGGTCGTAAGGATCCCGCAGGTGTATTTTCTCCTTAGGAGTCGTGGGGACTCCTAAGTGTGTTGCTCCTTTGTGAGTCGTAGGGATCTCACGCGGGAATTTTCTCCTCACAAAGTCGAGAGGACTTTGCGAGTTCATTTCATTTCTTTTTTTTTTTACGAGTTTGCGCCCTTTCGGGTTTTCACAAACTCGCCGCCAGTCCCGCTGTTTTTACTCACGGAGCCCTTTCGGGTTTTCATCCGTGCCCGTTTTGCTTGTGGACATACCGTTCTCCTTCTTTTTTTCTTTTTTTTTCTTTTTTTTTTGGAGAGATCGGGATTGTTTTACGCCCGTGGATTGTATACGGTTTTGCAGGATGTATGATCCAGACCGTAGGGCCGAAAAAATTTTGGGACATTGTTGGCGTCTGCATCGCTGCACTGGAATATGGTACCAGGAGCGACTCATCATTCGCCGCTTGGGAATTTGAGTTTGGAATTTGGTTGGCGTCTGCATCGCTGCACTGGAATATGGTACCAGGAGCGACTCATCATTCGTCGTTTGGGGTATGGGAATATGGAATTTGGTTGGTGTCTGCATCGCTGCACTGGAATATGGTACCAGGAGCGACTCATCATTCGCCGTTTGGGGTATGGGAATATGGAATTTGGTTGGCGTCTGCATCGCTGCACTGGAATATGATACCAGGAGCGACTCATCATTCGCCACTTGGGGATTTGGATTTGGAATTTAGTTGGCGTCTGCATCGCTGCACTAGAATATGGTACCAGGAGCGACTCCTCATTCGCCACTTGGGGATTGGGGAGCGATGGCTTAGGAGACAGGTTTAGATCCCTATCGCCTAAGGTTTTTCAATTTTATGGGTCGTGAGGATCCCATAAAGGTATCTTCTCCCTGCGAGTCGTAAGGATCCCGCAGGTGTATGTTCTCCTTAGGAGTCGTGGGGACTCCTAAGTGTGTTTTTCCTTCGTGAGTCGTAAGGATCCCACGAAGGTTTGTTCTCCTCATGCATCGTAAGGACACATGAGTGGGCCTTCTCAATGGAGCATAATTCCACAGGCGGATACCAGCCGCGTAACTGGTGATTACGGTGGGATATGAGTATGATGAGAATTATTTGAGCCCGTGGATTGTATACGGTAGTCAATTTGGGGACTGGCCGTAGGGCGGAAAGAATTTTGGGAAATTGGATTTTGGTTGGCGTCTGTATCGCTGCACTAGAATATGGTACCAGGAGCGACTCATCATTCGCCACTTTTTTTTTGTTTTACCGCGATTGCTCTATCATTTTAGCTTTTCTTATCGCGAAGGTCGCGATTGCCCTATCATTTCGGCTATTTATTCGCGGTTGCCCCATCATTTCGGCTTTATTTTCATTTTCATTTTTACTCGCTGATTTTTATTGCGAGTTGCCCCATCATTTCGGCTTTTCTTTATTTTTCTTTTATTTACACATTTTTTTTTATATACACACATTTTTTTTTACATTCCCAGTTTAACGACTTAGCGGTCGACTGTTCCCAGTTTAATGACGTGGTGGTCGATACGTGGTGGTCGACTGTGTTCAGAGAAAGGCAAATGTCTGAGAGAATTAGTTTCACGAAGAACTTCGGTCTCCGTTTGTATGAAATTGGCGGTCGCATCTTGACTGTTTTCTAACACGCCTTTGGACAGTTCTATCTCTCCTGCCTTGTATTGCTTTTCGACCCAATCTTTGAAGACGAAGCAGTCCTCAATGGCATGACCTATCACTCTGTGATAGGGGCAGTATTTGGGGTCGTCGGTCCTATTCGCTTCCTGCGGTCTTTTTGACTCTGGCAGTTGTAGACCGTTCTTCAGGGCGTCTTTGAATATTTTACGGATTTTGTCCCTTCTGAAGGAATAGACCTTATCCAGCTTCTCTTTCAGTGGAGATTCTCCTCCCTCTCCGAACATTGGCTTCCGAAGCTGGTTGGCATTAGGCCCGCTCAACCCTTGCTTATTTCGGTTGGCCGAGGCATTGAAAGACTCAGAATCGTCGGAATTTCCGCCTTTGCGATTATCGTCCTTTCGGTTTCTCCATGACCTATTGTTATTTTGGGAATCCGAGGAGGACTCCTGCTTCGAGCGCTCCAGCATCTGGACTTTCCTGGTCAGCTCTTGGAATGTTTTGAGACCCGCGGTGCATAAAAACAGGGCCATCCAATTGTTGAGATTTCCGACGAGGAGACTAACAGATTGGTCCTGCTCTATCGGCGGTTCGCATTTGACGGAGAGATTGCACCATCGAGTTATAAAATCCGTGCTGCTTTCGTTGTTCTTGGGCTTGGTCCTTACGAGCTCGGCAATGGTGATCTTATCGCTGACGCTCATGAACCTTTGTCGAAACAAAGATTCCATTTGGACGAAAGTAGTAACGGAGCCATCCGGTATGCTCGCGTACCAGTCGAAAGCAACATCGGTCAAGCTATTAACGAACTGGCGGAGAAGAAGCGCATCGTTGCCCCCAGTATTCCCGCATGAGGCTTTGAAGTGGGCGATGTGTTGATTCGCATTTCCCGTCCCATCGAATCTTCCGAATTTGGGGATGACATAGCCGCTAGGAAATTCTACCAGATCATACTGAGCGGGATATGGTCTCCCGCTATTACTAACATCTTTTTGCGCTTCAGCTTCGGCTACCAGTGTTTTGACTTTGCTGGCAACCAAATCCATGATTTTACCTTGAGTTAGCGGGCTATTGTCATCGGTAGCCAAGACATTTCCCGAGATAGGATGCGACTGATTTTCATGCGGTCCGCCCACATTTGGATTTGAGGGAACGGGCGTCGGCTGTTTCGAGACACCGTTTCCTGGTTCATGAGAGCCCTGCGCTTGATTGGGCGGCTGAGAGGCAAGCTGGGCCGTGAGTTGTAAGACGACGTTTGTCAAGTCGTCAATTTTTGAGTAGAGCTTGGCCATCTCCTTGTCTTTGTTTCTAAGCTGCTTTCGGAGCTCTTGGAGAAGTTACTGCTCTGCGGTCTTAGGACGGAAAGTTGGCTCATCTTCGCTTTCTGAGCCTGACTCTTCATGAATTGAGGGCTCTCTCTGCCTATCTGCCTCATCGAGAGGGTTTTCATCACCTAGCAGAGGCGGCTGTTCTTGGGAAGCGGCCACCACATTCAAGCCAGATTGGGTTTGAGATGTGGTAGCCCCGTCCTTGCTCTTGCTGGGCGTGCCTACCGTGTAGACAGTGTGGACCACATACCCAACCCTGTTCTTCGAACCTCATGAGGTTCAGCCTGGCAGGAGCCCTAGCCCTTTTATTGGCTCTATATCTGAGCCTTTTCTCCCTCAGCTTCTCGATTTTAAAGGCTTGGCGGGCATCAGCTATCCGGGAAGCCATTGTGAGCTGATCAGAGGGGGGCTTAGAGAAGACACCCGATCGAGCAGTGGTCGAGGGCACCGCTGGAGCTTGCTCGGGACGCATTGTAGCTTTGTTGGTGTTGGTGGCCTTACCCCCAGCTGGGGCCATGGAGAGTCGTTCGGAAACTGACTTGCGCTTGGGTTGAGGTGCCCTCGCGACCACCACATTTGGTCTCCTGCCTTTCGAGACCGGTTTGTCTGCCACCGGGGCTTGAGGAGCCGGGATGGTGCCAACAGGCATGAACATAATAGAGCCGAATGGTAGCAACGGCTCCTCCCATTGTCGCCCGAGACTGGCCGGAAGGACCGTCCTGGAGTCTATCTTCATCGTGTAGGAGACAGGAGCTGAGTTCATCATCGAAGACATCGTCGGAAGGTGATTGCTTGAAAATCTGCATGAAAGAGCATTATTTTAGTATAAATACAGGTATGTATATTGATTGAGTTCGCATGAACGTTTAACCCGAAATATGGGAGGAGAGATTGGTCTCACCGGGCGTGCCAGAATCTGTAGGGTGTTTTTCGTCACCCCATTGAGATGGGAATACGCGCGCGCTTGTCAGGCGCATTACAGATTCCCCCTGCCTAGGGTAGACCGGGGTTTATTGATTGTGGGGATCCGAATCTCCGGCAGCCGCGGACTAAGCTGCCGTTAATTACCCCTCGCATTTGGAGCGAAGGAACCTCCGATTTGACGGGTTAAACCGGTCATGCGAACTCAATATGCAGTGTGTTGGTGTGTGTGTAATTTTTTTGTTTTATTCCACTTGTAAAAAGAGATATGTACATATATATATATTCTATATATAAAAACGAAAATAAATAAGTAAATAAATATTTGGAGAATTTTTTTTATTTTTAAAATATTTTTTTTAGTTTAAAATATTATTTATAATTTATTTTTATTTATTTAATATTTTTTTAAAATAAAAAATGGATTAAATAAAGAAAAGAAGAGAAGAAAATAATTATATATATATTTTTATTTTTAAATATTATTTATAATTTATTTATTTTTATTTTAAATAAAAAGAGGAAGAAGAAAGAAGAAAAGAGAATTTTTTTTTTTTTGGAGAATGAAAAGTCTCTACTTTATTCATCATCATGTTGCCTTTTATAGGTTTGCACATTTACATATAGCCCCTTGGGCTTCACAAAATGGCATTTTGCCTATCCCATGCCTCATGTGCCATTTCATTTTGCACATAAGCCATGGGCTTACAAAAATTTGGCTTTATGCCCATGTTGCATACATTCATGTATAAAAAATTATATAAAAATTATTTATTATATGATTTCATTTTTGGCATGGGGAGGGTCGGCCGCTTCATGTTTCGGACTCGACCTGGGCATGGGCCCACTTGACCTAGGCTTGGGCCCACCTGGTTTGGGGTTGACCTTGACTTTGACTCGGTCAACTGGGGTGTAAATTTTTACCCCAACAGAGTGGTTGGTGAATCCTGAGAGGATGTGGGAGGTCGGCCTCATGTCTGCCGAGGCGAGCCCCATGCACAGGAAGCAGTCGTGGAAGAGAATGTTTGCCGAGCTTCCCGAGTCGACCAGGATCCTGTGCACATCGTATTGATGAACTCGAGCCATAATCACCAGGGGGTCGTTGTGGGGCAAGGATATGCCGTGAAAGCCCCCGTCGTCAAAAGTGATCGGCTCAGTCTCCCTTGGCCTCTTCGTCGGTCGGCTGCCGGCTTCCGCGGCTAGTGCGGGGTGCCGAGTCTCGTATGTACCCGACGTACCCCCGGCCGTCATGACCATGATTTTCGACGAGCCTTGGTTCCCTTTGGTGAGGTTCTTTACGCCCCCCGGTGGGGTTGTTTTCGAGCTGCCGTAGAGAGTCTCGTGTGCGCGACCCCATCGAGAGAGGGGGTGCCGATCGTGCCTGTAAACAGGCGAGCTGACCGCTACCGCCTCAGGAGGGACAGGGGTGCGACGCGACTCGGGGCGAAACTCTCCAGCGTAAGACCTCGGAGCCAAACTTAGCAGTGCCCACCGGGTTTTCAAGTTCGTCGGCCCGAGAAAACTGCGGTTGCTGGAAATGATGAGGCGGCGGTCGGCAGTGCCTACGTGGACGGAGTCTTCTCTCCCCGTGTAGGGGTCCTGATCCCGAGGCGGGGGAGCAGCGACTTGGTGATCTTGCCCCGCCATTTGGACGCAGATCAGCGCCTCCACAACATACGCAAGTCGGTCTATCCGGCCGGCGAGAGCGTCGATGGCATTCGGCTGAGGAGGTTCGTCCGCGCCTCCGTTGAGGGCGAGGCGGCGGCTGGTGCTTGGATCGTCATGATAATCGCTCGCCATTGGATTGAGATCGGCAAGTGAACTTTTGTTTTTGTGGAATCAAGGAGTTCCCACAGACGGCGCCAGCTGACGCGACCTGGATCGCGCTAAGATGTTACCTTCCGTTGATCTGCTGATGGCGGCGATGGGTGGTTGAGATTGGATCTGGAGGCTGTCGCTCCTGAAGCGTGTGGATCTTAATGGGTTTAAGGTTGTGGTTGCCGAGCTACCTGCAAGGAAGTCCCTGGGTGGTTGTACCACCGAGGACCCTCCGACGGTCAAGTTAGACTAGAGATCCGCGCAGAGTAATGACTTAGTTGAATAAAAATGGCTTACTTGAACCGTCTGAAGAAGGGGTTTATATAGCGGCGGCAGCAGGCGAGGCAGGCACGAGAATCACACCGGCCGTTACGCTCCCGACGTCACGCCTGCGTGATGAGCGGGACCTCCCATTAATGGTGAGACAGGCTCGTTAATAGGGGATCGTGATGGCGTGGAACGTGGGATGTGGCCGGTGGAGATCTCGCGCATGGTGAGATTCGCCAGATGGCGATTACGCCTGCAAGCGGTGCTGTCGGTCGATCGATGAGACCGAGGAAGATGACCTCGGCGGGAGAGCTCGCGGAGGAGCGGGAGAGCCAAGGTATCTTGGTTCTGCTCGAGCCCGGAGGCGAGCTGAGAGGGCCGAGGAGGCTCGGGCCTGTGATAGCTCGGAAACGAGCTGTCGGGCCGAGGAGGCCAATTGTGCTGGGGGCTCGGAGGTGAGCCAGCGTTTGCTTGTAGGACGGGCACAGGAGTGGTCTGGTCGGCCACTGTAGGTTCTTTCTTGTGAGCCCTGAGACACGTCATCTGCCACGTGTCCTGATCTGAGAGATCACCGATATCGAGCATCATCAACCGATAAAAAATAAAAACAGAAAGGATTTGAAAGATTACGGAAAAAAATGAAGGAGGAGGAGGAGAGGGGGCAGAGGGAGGGAGAGATGAGGGGGAAAGAGAATGGAGACTGTGGTTTGGCAGTTCTGATTTTTAATTTTTGTTCCATTTAAACGGATGAGATAATTTTTAAGAGTGAAACTTTCGTTTTGTATATAAAAAAGCTCTAGATAGAATATTTTTTTTAGTTCCGGTTTCAGTTACATTCATGACTAATATCAAATTTAGAATTTTAAGTTTCAGTTCTAATTGTATAACACTAACTAATATATTGTCCCAATATATTTCAGTTCTAACTTTTTGTTCCTATTGACCAACCCCTTAAAGAAAAATCAAAAGGTGGCTATTGACAAATTTGGAAATTAGTGACAAAGTGTGAAAGCAGTAAATAATTTCGATGCCTTTTTGGGTTTTATCACTTTAGCTCTTACAAGTTCTGTCCAAACAAATGATGCAACTTGTTGGTTTTTTATTTTCTTTTCCTATTTATTTAGGTACATGTAGAATTTCTTAAATATTTTTATAAGTAGAGAGCAAGTTAACCGGTTTAATCAGTTATTATTATGACCTAATGGTTTAGAACCAATCATATGTTTGAGTAAAATAATCAGAATGGATTCGAAAACAAACTTGTATTTGAAAGTATACTAAAATAACAGAAGTTGTTCATTTAATCTTAAGAAATGTGTAAAAGAGGATTGGTTGGACCTTATGTGGAATCAAATTAAAGATCGTAAATATTTATTTATCTATCAAATCAAGATTTGATGATGCTCGAGATCGGCAATCTCCAGGATCAAGACGCGTGGCGGATGACGTGTCCCAGAACTCAGAAGAAAGGCCCACAGGGGCCGACCAGGCCACCCCTGTACCCGACCTGCAAGCACAAGCCGGCTCACCTCAGAGCCCCCTGAAATTTGGCCTCCTCGGCCTCTCAGCTCACCCGAGCTGCCTCAGGACCAAGACTCCTCGGCCCTCTCGCTCGTTCCCGAGCCCCCTAGCCGAGGCCATCTTCCTCGGTCCTCCGACCGACCAATTCCACCACTCACAGGAGTAACCGCCGCTCCGCAAATCTCGCCACGCACAGATTCTCCGCCAGCAACATCCCACGTTCCACGCCATCACGATCCCCATTAATGGGAGATCCGTTCTTTACGCGGGCGTGACGTCGGGAGCGTAACTGCCAGCGAGATTCTCACGCCTGCTGCTGCGTGCTGCCGCCACTATATAAACCCCCATCACAGAGGGGTCAAGTAAGCCATTCTTTACTCTTTTAAGCCGTTACTCTGCTGGGATCTCACCACTAACTTGATCGTCGGAGGGTCCTTGGTGGTACCAAACCACCCCGGGACTTCTTCGTAGGTACTCGGCACCAAACTTCTCATACCACCTCTTCCACCAAAAACCCATTGAGACCCACACGCAACAGAAGGTAACCACCTCAGTGCATCGGGAGATCAGCGTAAGACAACATCTGACGGAGACCCGAAAAGGACCTCCATCAGTTGGCGCCGTCTGTGGGAACTCGAAAACTCCACAAAAACAAAGTTGGCCTTCCAATCTCCGCCCACATGGCAATCAATCCCCTTGAAAATCCAAACGCCTGCTGTCGCCTCCCTCACAATGGAGACGCAGATGGGCCCTCACCCAACGTCGTCAGCCTCCCCGGTGGCTGCCGCCTCATAGGCCCCGGCGATCGCCCGAGCAAAAGGGCTAGGGGCCGAAGGCCCATCACCTTTGACGACGAGGATCTCCACGGCATATCTGTGCCCCATAGTGACCCGCTGGTGATCATAGCTCAAATTCACCGGTACGAGGTCCACAGAATACTCATCGATTCGGGCAGCTCGGCGGACATCCTCTTCCACGACTGCTTCCTACGTATGGGGCTCGCCCCCACGGACCTGAAACCGACCTCCCACGTCCTCTCGGGGTTCACCAACCACTCTATCCCGGCACAAGGGGTGGTCGCCCTGCAGTTCACGATCGGGGAACCCGGCCGCACGCGCACGCTGCCTGTAGACTTCATCGTAGCGAAGGTTCTGTCGGCCTACAACGTCCTCCTCGCCCGCCTGATGTTGAACTCCCTCCAGGCCCGGATCTCGACATACCACCTGGCGATAAAATTCCCCCTCGACCAGGGCAGGATAGGTCGGGCATACGGGAGCCAGCCGGCCGCGAGGATAGGCCTCACAGAGACATCTTCGCCCGAGCAGCACGCTGACGCCGCCGATGCGTGTAGCGACATCAAAGGATCCCTGGACACTCGGGACGAGCAGAAGGAGGTCCGTGGGGCACCGGTCGAACCTCTTACCGAGGTTCCCCTAGCAGAAGGAGACCAAGGAAAGACCGTCCAGGTCGGGTCGCTCCTAGCGAGGACCCAGCGGGATGACCTGATCAAGTTCCTCAGAAGCAACTCCGACGTTTTCGCCTGGACGCCTGCTGACATGCCTGGGATTGACCCCAAAATCATCTCCCACAAGCTCGGAGTTGATCTTACGACCCGACCCGTCAGACAGAAGAAAAGAAGCTTCGCCCTGGTCAAGCAGAAGGCGATCGAAGAGGAGGTCGATCGGCTCCTCGCCGCCAACTTCATCAGGAATGTGCCCTATTCAGAGTGGCTGGCGAACGTAGTCCTAGTCAAGAAGTCAAGCGGGAAATGGCGTATGTGCGTCGATTTCACCGACCTTAATAAGGCCTGCCCCAAGGACAACTTCCTGCTCCCCCGCATAGACCAGCTCGTTGATAGCTCGGCTGGTCACGAGTTATTGAGCTTCATGGACGCCTTCTCCGGCTACAACCAAATCTGTATGAACCTCGAAGACGAGGACCTGACCGCATTCACAATGGACCGGGGGGTGTACTGCTACAGGGTGATGCCTTCAGCCTCAAGAACGCGGGGGCCACATACCAAAGGCTGGTCAATCGCATGTTCAAGCCGCAGATCGGCAGGAACATGGAAGTCTACGTCGACGACATGCTCGTCAAGTCCACCTCGTCGGCCGACCACGCCAAGGACCTGGGCGAGGCATTTGTAGTGCTCCGCAAATTCAACATGAAATTGAACCCCGCCAAGTGCGCATTCGGAGTCACCGGTGGAAAGTTCCTCGGGTTCATGGTCACACACCGCGTAATCGAAGCTAACCCGGAGAAGATCGACGCAATCCTAAGCATGGCCGCACCCAAGACCAACGTCGAGATCATGCGGCTCACGGGGCGGGTCGCTGCTCTGAGCTTTTTATGTCCAGGTCGGGGGAGAAGTGCCTACCGTTCTTTAAGACGCTAAGGAAAATTCCGAGATTCGAGTGGTCGGAGGAATGCCAAGCCGCCTTCGACCAATTGAAGAAGCACCTCGCTACACCGCCGTTGCTCACCCGGCCAGTAGAGGGGGACGAGCTGTCGCTGTATCTGGCAGTATCCGACCAAGCAGCAGGCTCGGTGCTTGTCCGAGAGGCCGAAGGGGCGCAGAAGCCGGTGTACTATGTGAGCCACGTGTTTAAGGACGCAGAGACGAGTTACCCCGCTATAGAGAAGATTGTCTTGGCCCTTATGGTAGCCTCGCGGAAGCTGCGGCACTACTTCCAAGCACACACCATCATCGTCCTCATCGAGCGCCCGTTGGGGGCTATCCTGGCATCACCAGAATCCTCAGGCCGCCTGGAAAAATGGAGGTGGGAGCTATCTCAATTCGACATAAGGTATCGCCCGAGGCAAGCCATCAAGGCGCATGCCCTGGCCGATTTCGTCGTCGAATGCACCATCCCTAGCAGGAAGCCGAAGTCCGCGCCGCCCCTCGTAGCCCAGTGTCCCGTCCCGGAAGACCCTAGCTCAGTTCCGTAGTGGGTCATCTACGTCGACGGGTCTTCTACCGAGGAAGGCTGCGGTGCCGGCCTCATCATCCGAGGCCCGAACGAAGCCGAGATGGAGTACTCCTTGAGGCTCGGCTTCAAAGCTTCGAACAACATGGCAGAATACGAGGCCCTCCTGGCCGGACTGCGCATGGCCGTCGGTCTGGGGCTGAAGATAATTCGAATCCGCAGCGACTCGGCCCTCCTTGTCGGCCAGGTGACCGTCCGCTTCGAAGCTCAAGAGCCTCTAATGATGAAGTACCTGGACGAGGTAAGGAAGCTCCGGGAAAAACTTCGACGAGGTCCAGGTAGAACAAATACCCAGACAGCTGAATGCCCAAGCAGACGCTCTGAGCAAGCTAGCTTCGTCGTACTCGGCCAGTAATAGGTGGTCAATCCTCTTCGAAACCTTGCCTCAACCCAGCGTGGGAGACGAAGCTACGGCACTCCACGTGTACGCGGCGCAGGAGAGCGACCAAGATTGGAGGAAGCCCCTTGTGGAGTTCCTGAAGGACGGCGTGCTCCCGAAGGACCGGGCGGCCGCCCGCCGTCTCCGGGCCAAAGCCCGCCACTTCGTCTGGAGCAACGGGAACCTCTACAAGAAGGCCTTCACTCAGCCCCTGCTCCGATGCGTTGACCTCCAAGAGGCCGACTACGTCTTTCGGGAAATCCATGAAGGGGTGGGCGGCGCGCACCAGGGGGCTCGCACCTTGATCTAAAAAGCGTTGCTCTAAGGGTACTACTGGCCCACCATGCACGTGGACGCCCTGAAGCTGGTCAGAAGATGCAAAAGTTGCCAGCTCCACGGCAGCATTCCACGCCTCCCGACTACCGAGCCGACCGCCCTGACTTCCCCATGGCCGTTCGCCCAGTGGGGGCTGGATATGATTGGTCAGTTCCCTACGGGAACGGGCGGGCACAAATACGTCCTCGTTGAGATGGACTACTTCACCAAGTGGATCGAGGCCGTCCCCATCAGAAAATCGGACGCCGCCACGACCATCAAGTTCCTGCAAAACAACCTAATACTCTGGTTTGGCATCTCGAGGTGCATCATCACCGACCACGGGACGAACTTCGAGAACGAGAAAGTAAAGGACTTCTGCAAAGAGTACCATATCCTCATGAAGTTCGCCGCGGTCGCGCACCCCCAATGTAACGGACAGGCCGAGGTCGCTAATCGAGACGTCCTCCGGGATCTCCAGACCCGCCTAGAAGGGAGGCAAGGCAGTTGGGTCGAGGAGCTGCCCCGGGTCTTATGGGCCCTGCGGACATCAAAGAAGACTCCCATCGGGGAGACCCCCTTCAGCCTCTGCTACGGGACCGAAGCGATGGTCCGAGCGGAGATCGGGCTGCCCAGCCACCGGGTCGAGTACTTTGACGACGATGCAAACACCATGGCGCTGCGGACCAACCTCGACATATTGTTGGAAAGAAGGGATCGGGCCCAGATCAGAGCCGCCGCCTATCAGCAACAGACGGCCTGATACTACAACGCTCGGGTTAAATGCCGCTCCTTCAAGACCGGAGACCTAGTCCTACGGAGGAACGAGTTCATCGACCAAGGCAAGCTTCAGAAGTTCCCCTAAAATGGGAGGGTCCTTTCCTCGTCTCTGAAGTGCTCCCCGGCGGAGCCTACCGCCTACAAGACGCGGACGGACGGAAGCTGCCGCGGCCTTAAAACGCCGAGAAGCTCAAGCTATACCAATGAGGTCAAATCCAGCGAGTGCTACCCCAACCCCCCTCGAAATTTCCCTCTCACAAAGTTGGTGTAAAGTGTTCTCTGAAATTCATGTCCATACGAATAAGAACGTCGAAACTTTTTACCCCAGTAGAGTTCCCCCTTTTACAAAAAGCCCTCCCAGTGGCAGTCGAGTCCGAGGACCCCTCGCTCGGCTATTCCCAGCGGGCAGCTTCCCTGCCACAACGCCGACGATCAAAAGCCCTCATAGAGGCAGTCGAGCCCGAGGATCCCTCGCTCGGCTATCCCCAGTGGGCAGCCTCCCTGCCACAACGCCGGGGATCAAAAAGCCCTCCCAGAGACAGTCAAGCCCGAGGATTCCTCGCTCGGCTATCCTTAAGGACAAAAACCCTCGCCAAGAGGCACCGGGAAGTAACCCTGCCCGGCCAAGGGTCCTTGGTAGGCTTCTACAGCCCCTCCCGCGCTAAGGACCAAAGTCCTCCCAGAGGCGGTCGAGTCCTTGCTCGGCTATCCCTGGCTAGTAGCTTCCTACCACACCCGACAAGGATCAAAGTCCTCGCCAATAGGCATCGGGCAGTAACCCTGCTCCGTTCCCGTCCTGAAGGATCAAAAGCCCTCGCAAGAGGCAACCGAGCATCTACCCTGCTCGGTCTACTCCGGCTGGTAGCTCCCTACCTATGACGCCAGGGATCAGAATGCCCTAGAAGGGGCACCATAGCGGCTACCCCGCTCGTCCATCCCAGGCTAGTAGTTGCCTACCCCCGACGCTAGAGTCAAAGCCCTCGCCAAGAGGCAACCGTGCAGCTTCACTGCCCGGTCATCCACGAAAGCTTCTTACAGCCACTCCAGTGATAAGGACCAAAGTCCCCAAGAAGAAGTCGAGTCCTTGCTCAGCTGTCCTCGGCTGGTAGCTTCGTAACACAACCAACAGGAATCAAAGCCCTCGCAAGGAGGCAACTGCGCAGCTACACTGCCCAATCAACCCCGGCTGATGCCCTGTGGCCAGCGGGAGATCCGATACACCAGGAAGGGTAGTCATGTTATCCAAATCTAGACGATCTACCCCCGACTCAGGGGCCCATGGGGATACATCCTCGGCAGCGATTGTCATGCTCGTAAGCTAGCAATTGAAGTCAACTCGACGGAAGATCGCCAGACAGATAGCCAACCTGACACGAGAACACGACGGTACAAGCAAAGATATCCTACGAACATCCTTCACACACAGAAGGCAAAATGCAAACAGACGAAACACGGATTTTCTTTTATTGCCAAGATCAAGGTTTTTACAAAGTGTATTCTGGGGCCCCTCAGCCCTACAAACTGCCCGGAGGCTTACTTCGGCCCCTTCATCGCTGGCGTCACGGCCCGGGGCTCTACCACCGGAGACTCTGCAACCAAGGGCGCACCTTACTCCCCTCGCCATCTCCCACCGGAGGCCTCGCCGCCGGAAGCGGAACCCAGCGCGGAGTTCACCATCGTCGAACTCAGGAAGCCGTTCCTTCACGGCGTCCAGAGCCTTGTTCCACGCGATGGCAGAATACTCCCCGAGCTCGGCGTAAAACTGCTCTGATGCCTTGTACTTGGCCACATCTTTCTTAGTCTGAGCCTCGGCAACTTGGGCCTTCAGCAACGCCGCCTCAGCATCTCCCCTGCTGGCATCCCTCTCTTTTTCCAGGGCCGCGAAGCGTCCGGCCAAATCTGCCATCTTCCTATCGGCGACCCTGAGGGACGCATTCAGACGACGAAGGACACCTCGATTCGCCGAATTGGCGAGTTCCGCGGCCTCCGTCCGGCCCTCCGAGACATCGGCCCTTGCTCTCTCCGAGCGCAGGTCACGTCGCAAAAACTCGACCTCTGAAGGGAACGCTTCTACTGGCTTCGGGGCGTGGAACGCCCCCTCGGCCTCCATACGAGTGGCAAGGGCACAATGCTGAAGGACTTTACAGAAAGCCGATAAGAAACCAGGAGGCCCCCGAGCCAGGGTAAGGTATACCAAGAGGAATATACGCAAAGGGGTTTGTACCTGGACCGCCCCCTAGGCCATGGCCTCCAATTGATCCCTCAGGGAGCTGTGCTGGAGCTTTCCCCCGGCTGACTCCACCATCCTGGCGAGCAGGCCAGCGGCAATGGAAAGTCCAGACGGAACCGTAAAGACGGCTTCCCCCTCCTGCACGGAAATTCCTTCAGGGGCCCTCGACGACGACGCGCGAGAGACCGTCCTCTTCCTCTTGACAGAGGGCCTGCCCTCACTCTTCCCTCTGTCCCCCGTCTGGTGCTCGAGTAACGGTGGACGACCCTGGCAGCCACCGGAGAAACCACCGGATGCCGTCGACGAAGCAGACGGCCCTACCGAGGGCTCGGCCGCGCCACCAGCCTCCTGCTGGTGTGAGCAACCTGAAAAGTGAGAGCGAACCATGTATTCGAAAGAAAGAAGAACGCCGAGCAGCAACGCCTCAAGAAAGAGGGGAAATGAAAGATTGGGGGCCCTGAGGCGGGCCCCACCCCTGCTTATTGCTGCGTACGGCCTCATCCAACGGCGACCGTCACCTCCCGCCAAAACACCCCCTAGACCAGCGGCCCTGGTCGCTCCACGTGTCGGCCCTCCGTTGAACCGCATCCCATCTGACGCCGCAGGCCTGCATATGTCGCGTCGACCAATCGACGCTTGACGTGTGGACCGTCGCTTCAATTGCAGGGTGCACGAACTGGCGCACCTTCTTTAGATGCAGAGACTTCGCCTTGATTCACTAGCGGGAAAGACAACCGACGGCCTGAGGACTCGTCCCGACCGAACCCGGGAAAGGGGCTCACCCCGGGAGGCCTGGCGGTCCACCCCTGCCCCGACCCGCTAGCTGGTCGAGACAAGAGTAGGGGGCTAATGATGATGCTCGAGATCGGCAATCTCCAGGATCAAGGCGTGTGGCGGATGACGTGTCCCAGAACTCAGAAGAAAGGGCCACAGGGGCCGACCAGGCCATCCCTGTACCCGACCTGCAAGCACAAGCTGGCTCACCTCAGAGCCCCCTGAAATTTGGCCTCCTCGGCCTCTCATCTCACCCGAGCTGCCTCAGGACCAAGACTCCTCGGCCCTCTCGCTCGTTCCCGAGCCCCCCAGCCGAGGCCATCTTCCTCGGTCCTCCGACCGACCAATTCCACCACTCACAGGCGTAACCGCCGCTCCGCAAATCTCGCCACGCGCAGATTCTCCGCCAGCAACATCCCACGTTCCACGCCATCACGATCCCCATTAATGGGAGATCCGCTCTTTACGCGGGCGTGACGTCGGGAGCGTAACTGCCGGCGAGATTCTCGCACCTGCTGCTGCGTGCTGCCGCCACTATATAAACCCCCATCACAGAGGGGTTAAGTAAGCCATTCTTTACTCTTTTAAGCCGTTACTCTGTTGGGATCTCACCACTAACTTGATTGTCGGAGGGTCCTTGATGGTACCAAACCATCCCGGGACTTCTTCGCAGGTACTCGGTACCAAACTCCTCATACCACCTGATGGAGGCCCTTTTCGGGTCTCCTTCAGATGTTGTCTTCCGTTGATCTCGCAATGGACTTTGTTGATTGTCTTCCTTCGCGTGTGGGTCTCAATGGGTTTTTGGAGGAAGAGGTGAGGTGAAGGAGTGGCTGCCGAGTACCTGCAAGGAAGTCCCGGGGTGGTTTGGTACCACCAAGGACCCTCCGACGCTCAAGTTAGTGACGAGATCCGAGTAGAGTAACGGCGTAAAAGTGTAAAAAATGGCTTACTTGACCCCTTTGTGATGAGGTTTTTTATGGTGGCGGCAGCACGCAGTAGAAGGCGCGAGAATCTCACCGGCAGTTATGCTCCCGACGTCATGCCTGCGTAAAGAGCGGATCACCCATTAATGGGGATCGTGATGGCGTGGAACGTGGGACGTTGCTGGCGGAGAATCTGCGCATGGCGAGATTTGCGGAGCGGCGGTTACGCCTGTGAGTGGTGAAGTTGGTCGGTCGGAGGGACCGAGGAAATGGCCTCGGCAGAAGAGCTCGGGAATGAGCGAGAGGGCCGAGGTATCTTGGTCCTGCGTTAGCTCGGAGGTGAGATGAGAGGCCGAGGAGGCCAATTTGCAGGGGGCTCTGAGGTGAGCCAACTTTTGTGCTTGTAGGTCGGGTACAGGGGTGGCCTGATCGACCCCCGTGGGCCCTCTCTTCTGAGGTCTGGGATACGTCATCTGCCACGTGTCGTGGCCTTGGGGACCGCCAACATCGAGCACTATCATTAGCCCCCCACTCTTGTTCCGACCAGCTGGCTGGTCGGGTCAGGAGTGGACTGCCGGGCCCCCTGAGGCGGGATCCCTTTTGGGGTTTCGTAGGGACGAGTCCTCGGGCCGCCGGTTGTCTTTCCCGCTAGCAAATCGAGGTGAGATCTTTACGTCTGGTGAGGGTGCGCTGCTTCGTGTGTCCTGTAACTGAAGCGGCGGTCCACGCGTCAGGCGTCGATTGGCCGACGTGACGCATGCAGGCCTGCGGCGTCAGATGGGGTGCGGCCCAATGTGGGGTCGACACGTGGAGCGATCAGGACCGCCGGTCAGGCGGGTGCTTAGGCGGAAGATGACGGTCGCCGTTAGATGAGGCTGCACGCAGAAATAAACAGGAGTGGGGCCCGCCTTAGGGCCCCCAATCTTCCCTTTGTCCCCCTTTCTCGAGGCGTCGTTGCTCGTCGTTCTCCTTTCTTTCGAATACATGGTTCGCTCTCACTTTTCGAGTTGGTCGCTCCAGAAGGAGGCTGGTGGCGCGGCAGAGCCCCCGGGAGGGGCGTCCGCTTCGTCGACGGCATCCGGGGGTTTCACCGGTGGCGGACAGGGGCGTTCACAGTTACCCGAGCTCCCGACGGGGGACAGAGGAAAGGGCGAGGGCAAGCCCCCTCTCAAGAGGAAGAGGACGGTCTCTCGCTTGTCGTTGTCGAGGGCCCCTGGGGGAATTCCTGTGTCCGTCGCCGCTGGAGGCGTCTGTCGGGGGGAAGCTTCCGCTCGGCTCCCTGAGGGATCAACTGGAGGCCATGGCCCAGGAGGCGGTCCAGGTACAGACCCTTTTGCGTGTATTCCTCTTAGTATACCTTCCCCCGGCTCGAGGGGGCTCCTAGTTTCTCATCGGCTTTCTGTCAGGTTGGCTATCAGGTTGGCCATTTGTCTGGCGATCTCCTGTCGTGTTGACTCCAATCACCAGAGGTATCCTCATGTAGGGCCCCCTAGGCCGATGGGACATCGTTCAGACTTTGATGAACCTGTCGTCCTTCCGGGCATCTTGGATCCTCATGTATAGCCACAGGGCTACCGGCCGGGCTTGACCGAGCAGGGGGCTGTCTGGTTGCCTCCGGGAGGACTTCGGGCCTTAGCGCGGGAGAGGCTGCGGAAGACCATTGGGAATGACCGGGCAGTGAGGATGCACGGTTGCCTCTAGGTGAGGGCTTTGATCTTTGGCGTCGTGGGTAGGCAACTACCAGCCTGGGACGAATGAGCGGGGTAACCGCTCTGGTGCCTTTTGTGAGGGCCTTTGATCCCTGGCGTCGAGGGTAGGGAGCTACCAGTCGGAGTAGACCGAGAAGGGTAGCTGCTCGGTTGCCTCTTGCGAGGGCTTTGATCCTTCAGGACGGGGACCGAGCAGGGTTACTGCCCAGTGCCTCTTGGCGAGGACTTTGATCCCTGTCGGTTATGGTAGAAAGCTACCAGCCGGGGATAGCCGAGCAAGGGCTCGGCTGCCTTTAGGAGGACTTTGGTCCTTGGCGCGGGAAGAGCTATAAGGCTGTAAGAAGCCCACCAAGGACCTTTGGCCGGGTAGGGTTACCGCCCGGTGCCTCTTGGTGAGGGCTTTTGTCCTGGAAAGATGGCCGAGCGAGGGAGCCTCAGGCTTGACTGCCTTTGGGAGGGCTTCTTGATCCCCGGCGTTGCGGCAGGGAAACTGCCCCTGGGGGATAGCCGAGCGAGAGAGCCTCGTGTTCGGCTGCCTCTGGGAGGGCTTCTTGATCCCCGGCGTTGCGGCAGGGAAGCTGCCCGCAGGGGATAGCCGAGCAAGGGAATCTTGGGCTCGACCGCCTCTGGGAGGGCTTTTTGATCCCCGGCGTTGTGGCAGGGAAGCTGCCCGCGGGGGATAGCCGAGTGAGGGAGCCTCGCGTTTGACTGCCTCTGGGAGGGCTTCTTGATCCCCGACGTTGCGGCGGGGAAGCTGCCCGCAGGGGATAGCCGAGCGAGGGAACCTCGGGCTCGACCGCCTCTGGGAGTTTTTTTTTGTCGTTGTACAGGGGGAACTCTGCCGGGGAAAAAGATTCGAAGCGTCTTTATTCGTATGGGTAGGAATTCTAGACAATGCTTTACACCGTCTTGTTAAAGGGAAATCTCGAGTGGTAGCTGGGGTGTGACGCTTCGCTAGCTTTGACCTCATTGGTATAGCTTGGGCTTCTCGGCGTTGTAAGGCCGAGGGAGCTTCCGTCCGTCTGCGTCCTGTAGGCGGTAGAGTCCGTCAGGGAGCGTTTTGGAGACGAGGAAAGGACCTTTCCACTTTGGGAAGAACTTGTGAAGCCTGCCTTGGTCGATGAATTCGTTCCGCCGTAGGACTAAGTCCCCGTCCTTGAAGGAGCGGTGCTTTACCCGAGCGTTGTAGTATCGGGCCGTCTGCTGTTGATAGGCGGCGGCTCTGATCTGGGCCCGATCCCTTTTCTCCAACGGTATGTCGAGGTTGGTTCGTAGTCCCGTGGTGTTTGCTTCATCGTCGAAGTGCTCGACTCGGTGACTGGGTATCTCGATCTCCGCTGGGCCTATCGCATCGGTCCCGTAGCAGAGGCTGAAAGGGGTCTCCCCGGCGGAAGTCTTTTTAGACGTGCGCAGGGCCCATAAGACCCGTGATAGCTCCTCGACCCAACTGCCTTGTTTCCCTTCCAGGCGGGTTCGGAGACCCCGGAGGACATCCCGGTTAGCGACCTCGGCCTGCCCGTTACATTGGGGATGTGCGATCGCGGCGAACTTCGTAAGGATATGGTATTCTTTGCAGAAGTCCCTTACTTTCTCGTTCTCGAAGTTCGTTCCATGGTCGGTGATGATGCACCTCGGGATTCCGAACTGGTGTATCAGGTTGTTGTGGCGGCGTTAGGTTTCCTGATGGGAACGGCCTCGATCCACTTGGTGAAGTAGTCCACCGCGACGAGGACGTATTTATGCCCGCCAGTTCCGGTGGGGAATTGGCCAATCATATCCAATCCCCACTAGGCGAATGGCCATAGGGACGTCAGGGCAGTTAGCTCGATAGCCGGGAGGCGGGGAATACTGCCGTGGAGTTGGCAGCTCTTGCACCTCCTGACCAGCTTCAGGGCGTCCCCGTGCATGGTGGGCCAGTAGTACCCTTGGAGTAGTGCCTTTTGGATCAGGGTTCGAGCCCCCTGGTGTGCGCCGCCCACCCCTTCATGGATTTCCCGCAGGACGTAGTCGACTTCGTGGGGGTCAACGCACCAGAGCAGGGGCTGGGTGAAGGCCTTATTGTAGAGGTTCCTGTTGCTCCAGACGAAGTGGGTGGCTTTGTCCCGGAGGCGGCGGGCGGCCGCTCTATCCTCCCGGAGCATGCCGTCCTTCAGGAATTCCATGAGGGGCTTCCTCCAATCCTGGTCGTTCTCCTGCGCCGTGTATACGTGGAGTGTCGCCGCCTCACCTCCCACGCTGGATCGGGTCAAGGTCTCGAAGAGTATCAACCGCCTAGTGTTGGCCGAGTATGATGAGGCCAGCTTGCTCAAGGCGTCTGCTTGAGCATTCATTTGCCTGGGTATTTGTTCCACCTGTATTTCGTCGAAGTTTTTTCGGAGCTTCCTCACCTCGTCTAAGTACTTCATCATTAGAGGCTCCCGGGCCTCGAAGTGGCCAGTCACTTGGCCGACAACTAGGACCGAGTCGCTGCGGATTCGGATAATCTTCAGCCCCAGCCCGACGGCCATGCGCAGTCTGGCCAGGAAGGCTTCGTATTCTGCCGCGTTGTTCGACACCTTGAAACCGAGCCTCAAGGAATACTCCATCTCAGCTTCGTTTGGGCCCTAGATGAGGAGGCTGGCACCGCAACCTTCCTCGGTAGAAGACCCGTCGACGTAGATGATCCACTCCGGAGCTGAGCTAGGGTCTTCCTGGACGGGATGCCGGGCTGTGAGGGGCGGCGCGGAATCCGGCTTGCTGCTAGGGATGGTGCATTCAACGACGAAATCGGCCAGGGCCTGCGCCTTGATGGCTTGCCTCGGGCGATACCTTATGTCGAATTGAGATAGCTCCCATCTCTATTTCTCTAGACGGCCTGAGGATTCCGGTGATGCCAGGATAGCCCCCAACGGGCGCTCAGTGAGGACGACGATGGTGTGTGCTTGGAAGTAGTGCCGCAGTTTCATCGAGGTTACCACGAGGGCCAAGACAATCTTCTCTATGGCGGGGTACCTCGTTTCCGCGTCCTTGAACACATGGCTCACGTAGTACACCGGCTTCTGTGCCCCCTCGGTCTCTCGGACGAGCACCGAGCCTGCTGCTTGGTCGGATACTGCCAGGTACAGCGACAGCTCGTCCCCTTCCACGGGCCGGATGAGCAGGGGCGGTGTTGCGAGGTGCTTCTTCAGTTGGTCGAAGGCGGCTTGGAAATCCTCCGACCACTCGAACCTCAGAATTTTCCTCAGCGCTTTGAAGAACGGGAGGCACTTCTCCCCCGACCTGGACATGAAACGGCTCAGAGCGGCGACCCGCCCTGTGAGCCGCATGATCTCGACGTTGGTCTTGGGTGCGGTCATGCTCAGGATGGCGTCGATCTTCTCCGGGTTAGCTTCGATTCCGTGGTGAGTGACCATGAACCCGAGGAATTTCCCTCTAGTGACTCCGAATGCACACTTGGCGGGGTTCAGCTTCATGTTGAATTTGCGGAGCACTCCAAACGCCTCGCCCAGGTCCTTGACATGGTCGGCCGATGAGACGGTCTTGACGAGCATGTCGTCAACGTAGACTTCCATGTTCCTGCCGATCTGTGGCTTGAACATGCGATTGACCAGCCTCTGGTATGTAGCCCCGGCATTCTTGAGGCCGAAGGGCATCACCCTGTAGCAGCACACCCCCCGGTCTGTTGTGAATGCGGTTATATCTTCGTCGTCAGGATTCATTCGGATTTGGTTATAGCCGGAGAAAGCGTCCATGAAGCTCAGAAGCTCGTGCCCGGCCGAGCTGTCAACGAGCTGGTCTATGCGGGGGAGCGGGAAGTTGTCCTTGGGGCAGGCCTTGTTGAGGTCGGTGAAGTCGATGCACATACGCCACTTCCCACTCGACTTCTTGACCAGAACCACGTTTTCCAGCCACTCCGAGTAGGGCACATTCCTGATGAAGTTGGCGGCAAGGAGCCGGTCAACTTCCTCTTCGATAGCCTTCTGTTTGACTGAGGCGAAGCTTTTTTTCTTCTGCCTGACGGGTCGGGCCGTACGATCAACTCCGAGCTTGTGGGAGATGATTTTGGGGTCGATCCCAGGCATGTCTGCCGGTGCCCAGGCGAAGACGTCGGAGTTGCTTTGGAGGAATTCGATCAGGTCATCCCGCTGACTTCCCGTTAGGAGCGACCCGACCTGGATGGTCTTTCCTGGGTCTCCTTCCGCTAAGGGCACCTCGGTCAGAGGCTCGACCGGTGCTCCATGGACCTCCTTCCGCTCGTCCCGGGTGTCCAGGGACCCTTTAATGTCGCCGCATGCATCGGCGCTATCAGCGTGCTGCCCGGGGGAAGATGCCTCTGTCAGGCCTACCTCCGTGACCCGCTGGCTCCCGTATGCCCGGCCTACCCCACCCTGATCAAGGGGGAATTTTATCGCCAGGTGGTACATCGAGATCTGGGCCTGGAGGGAGTTCAGCATCGGCCAGCCTAGGAGGAAGTTGTAGGCCGATGGGACCTTCGCCACGATGAAGTCTATAGGCAGAGTGTGCGCGCGGCCGGGTTCCCCGATCGTGAACGGCAGGGTGACCACCCCTTGCGCCGAGATGAAGTGGTTGGTGAACCCTGAGAGGACGTGGGAGGTTGGTCTCAAGTCTGCTGGGACGAGCCCCATACGCAAAAAGCAGTCATGGAAGAGGATGCCCGCCGAGCTGCCCGAATCGACGAGTATTCGGTGGACGTCATATTGGTGAATTTGAGCTACGATCGCCAACGGGTCGCTGTGGGGTACAGATATGCCATGGAGATCCTCGTCGCTAAAGGTGATGGGCTCTCGGCTCCTAGCCCTTTTGCTCGGACGGTCGCCGGAGCTGGTGAGACGGCAGCCTGCGGGGAGATCGACGACCTTAGGCGAGGGTTCGTCCGCGCCCCCGTTGCGAGGGAGGCGACAGCGAGCGTTTGGATTTTTAGGGGAATCGGTTGCCATGTGAGCGGAGATCGGAAGGCCAACTTTCGTTTTTGTGGAGTTGTTTTCCCACAGACGGCGCCAACTTATGGAGCCCCTTTTCGGGTCTCCTTCAGATGTTGTCTTCCGTTGATCTCGCAATAGACTTTGTTAATTGTCTTCCTTCGTGTGTGAGTCTCGGTGGGTTTTTGGAGGAAGAGGTGAGGTGAAGGAGTGGCTGCCGAGTACCTTCAAGGAAGTCTCGGGATGGTTTGGTACCACCAAGGACTCTCCGACGCTCAAGTTAGTGATGAGATCCGAGCAGAGTAACGGCGTAAAAGTGTAAAAAAATGGCTTACTTGACCCCTTTGTGATGGGGGTTTTTATGGTGGCGGCAGCACGCAGTAGAAGGCGCGAAAATCTCGCCGGCAGTTACGCTCTCGACGTCACGTCTGCGTAAAGAGCGGATCGCCCATTAATAGGGATCATGATGGCATGGAACGTGGGACGTTGCTGACGGAGAATCTGCGCATGGCGAGATTTGCGGAGCGGCGGTTACGTCTCTGAGTGGTGAAGTTGGTCGGTCGGAGGGACCGAGGAGATGGCCTCGGCGGAAGAGCTCGGGAACGAGCGAGAGGGCCGATGTATCTTGGTCTTGTGGTAGCTCGGAGGCGAGCTGAGAGGCCGAGAATGCCAATTTGCAGGGGGCTCTGAGGTGAGCCAACTTTTGTGCTTGTAGGTCGGGTACAGGGGTGGCCTGATCGGCCCCCGTGGGCCCTCTCTTTTGAGGTCTGGGACACGTCATCTGCCACGTGTCGTGGCCTTGGGGACCGCCAACATCAAGCACTATCACCATCTCTTCCACCAAAAACTCATTGAGACCCACACGCAACAGAAGGTAACCACCTCAGTCCATCGGAAGATCAGCGGAAGACAACATCTGATGGAGACCCGAAAAGGACCTCCATCAAGATCATATGTGAATATTAACCACTAATCTTTAAAAGGAACAATCAAATTTGCCATGAACTTTTTCTTTCTCCACCAAAAATTGAAAGTGGAAAGATATCCTTGACGGCAACAAAGTCCATTTATTTTTTAAGTTCTTTCTCATTCCTAAACAAGATAAGTGACGGCTTTCTCATCTCTCTCCCTCACTTTCCATTTGCCAAATATACATATATGAGATATGAAAAGATGGCTATTGGATGACATCATTCCCTTTGGAGTAAGAGTTCAATTAGGGTCATACGCTTAAAAGCAAAAATCTCTATGAATTCAATAGAAATGAAGAATGCACATTCATTTAAAGTAGACGCACTTTCCAAAGTATCATGCAAGGGTGAGCATTTAGTCGGTACGGTTCAATTTTTGGCTTGAAATTATACATTGCAAGATGTTTGCACGTGCGTTGCACACGTGTGTGGAGAGAGAGAGGGAGGGGGCTAGAAGGCTTTTCTTATTAGATGGCGTCGAAATCTATATCCTACAACGTTTTATTTGATATCATTATCATCATTATCATCTAAGATATGGATACACTAAATTTCATACGATTCTACAACTTTTTCATCGTTGAATAAGCAATGTAAAAAGTTCTATTGTCGGTAAATCGTTAATTTTGCACCCACTAAATTAATGGTGAAAAGGTGTTAGGATTACATGAAATTTGGTGTCTGAACATATCAGACGATGGAAATCAAGATGGATGGTGCCGATCATTGAATAAAAAGACGAAGAACGTAGATTTCGACGCTACCTAACGAAAAAGTCTCTTTCCTTAGGGTCTCTTTCCTCACACACACACACACACACACACACACACGAGGTTAGTGTTTATGAGGCAACACCACATTCTAAGAAATAATGTATCGCCTTAAAATTTGATTATTTATCCATTTTGTGGATGATCTGCTTTGTTCATCTTGTTTTCCATGGTTTAAAATATGGACGCACTAAGTTTCATGCGATCCCGAAAATACTTGCCCATTGATCTAGCTTTATCAAATATTCTATTGTCAAAAAACCATTAATTTTGTAACTGCCCGATGCAAGGGTAAATATTATCAAAAACATATGAGATTTTGTATAGCTATTGTCACGTCCTGCTTCTCAGAATGCGCAGACTACGGCACGTGACAGAGCCAACTATGCAACATGTGGTTCGAAATTATTCCTCCACAGTCACATTACGGCTGTCTATAAGATATCAAGAACAGTAAAAATATAAAATCTATCTAATACATGTCCATTTACCACAATAAATAAATTCAAGAAAATGTATAAGCGGAAACGAATCAAGATCATATAAATAACAACAGAAAACACGTCCCAATATGGACTTATTGTTGGGGTCAAAAATTACACCTCGGTTGATCAAGCCAAAATCAAATTCAACCCCAAGCTAAGTGGGCCTAAACCCAGGTCAAGACCGAGCATGGAAGGGACCGGCCCCATGACAAAAATAATGAAGCCATAAATCAGTTTAATGTAATTCTTTTTGTAGAAATAAATGTATGTAAAATTGGCAGAAATCCAAAATTTTGTAAATCTCATGGTTTATGTGCAAAAATAAATAAGCATATAAGGTATGAGGTGGCACAAGTGCCATTTGATAAAGCCCAATGGGCTATATATAAAGTATGTAGCCTATATAGACAAACATGATGAGAAAAAAACAATTTTTTCATTCTTTTAAAAATTAGGGTACTGTGCCTCCTTTTTCTTCCCCAAGATTCTAAACCCTCTTTCTTTTTCTTGAATTAAATCAAGAATTTCACTCTTCTTTTCCCCAAAAGGAATTGTTTATAACCATAAAACCCTCAAAGGAAAGCCCATATCTCCCACCAGATCTTTAAAAGGGAAGATTTTTAAATCTCACACAGTTTTTTCTCTAAGATCCAGCCAACAAAGAGAAGGAAGAAGGAGACCCATCTCCAAAAATCCCACTTTGGAAAGATCCAAGACTTAAGAGAAAATTCAGAACTCAAGAGAGAAGAAAGGGGACCCTTTCATCATCTCCGAAAATATCTTAGGAGTTTAACTTTAAAAAAAATAATAAAATAATAAATCGCTTTTTCTTTGGGAAGTACAACTCCCTGTGCAGGGGCTAAGCCCCTATTCCCTTTTTTTAGGAGTTTAATTCCAAAAAACCAATCGGGAGTACAACTCCCAGTGCAAGGGCTAAGCTTCTTTTTCTGTGGACGTCCAGCGCCCACATGCCGGACGCGTGAGGTGCCGGCGCCCAGTGTTCACACGTTCTCAGGATGCCACTCACCTTTTTTATATATACACACGTCCTCCGTTAGGAAAAAAAAAATTCTAACGGGGTACCGTCTCGCACCCTGCAAGGGGTCTGCTAGCCCCCTTGACCCCAACCAGCTATCCTGGTTGCGGGACCCCCGATATACCCAAAATTTCTCAAGACACACACACATACGCACACTGCACATTGAGTTCGCATGACCAATTTTACCCGTCAATCAGAGGTTCTCTCGCTCCTAAAGCGAGAGATAATTAACAGCAGTTTAGTCCGCGGCTGCCGAAAATTCGAATCCCCACAATCAATAATAAATCGCTTTTTTCTTTGGGAAGTACAACTCTCTGTGCAAGGGCTAAGCCCCTCTTCCCCTTTTTAGGAGTTTAACTCCAAAAAGCCAATAGGGAGTACAACTCCTAGTGCAGGGGCTAAGCCCCTTTTTTTGTGGACGTCCAGCGCCCACATGCCGGACGCGTGAGGCGCTGGCGCCCACATGCTGGACGCGTGAGGCGCCGGCGCCCAGCGTCCATACGTTCTTAGAACACCACTCACATTTTTTTTATATACACACGTCCCCCGTTAGAAAAAAAATTTCTAACGGGACACTGTCCCGCACCCCGCAAAGGGGCTGCTAGCCCTCTTGACCCCCAACCCGCTATCCGGGTAGCGGGACCCCCGATATACCCAAATTTCCTCAATACACAGACATACACATACTGCACATTGAGTTCGCATGACCAGTTTTACCCGTCAATCAGAGGTTCTCTTACTCCAAAAGCAAGAGGTCATTAACGGCAGCTTAGTTCGTGACTGCCGGAGATTCGAATCCCCACAATCAATAAACCCCGGCCTACCCTAGGCAGGGCGAATCTGTAATGCGCCTGACAAGTGACGTATATTTCCTGTCTCAATGGGGTGACGAAAAATACCCTACAGATTCTGGCACGCCCGGTGAGACCTTATCTCTCCTCCCATATTTCGTGTTAAACGTTCATGCGAACTCAATCAACATATATATCGATTGCCTGTATTGAAGTCATTTTTTTGTGTGTACAGGTTAAAAAAAATTCAGTCACAATATCGAACTCAGCAATCATGTCTCCCAAGACGAGCTTCGTTTCTGACGTGGCTCTGATCTAGTACGTGGTCAAGATCAATGCCCGCGTGGTTTTCCTTGCAACTCTCAGCCGGCCATGGGAGGAGTCACCCCGTCAATTTGGTTCCATCATCATCTACTCTGCCGGAAGCGCTCATCTGGCGGAGATCACCACAAACCAGGTGTCCAAACCGGTCTCAAGGGACAAGAGGCCGAACATTATGATCGCCAAGGCACCACAGCCCAAACGTAAAACGATGTCCGAGGGACACTCTTGTGCTCTAGCTGGGGCAAGACTACCGAAACAAAGGGCATCATCGAACGTCGCGGACAAGCACAGGCGATGCCTCGGATAGTTGCACAATCAGACGTATCTCCATAGCTCTCCATCTCTCGGTCTACGACGGCTTCCCGAAGAGCCGAAGCCTGCCAAATGCTCAAAACAGAAAGGTTGAGACAGAAGTGGCTCAGGTATCGAGCCAACAAGAGGGCCAGGACTCCGGCCAAGTGGAATCTTGTGAGGTTCCAAGAGCAGGTTACCCTGTAACGACGGCTGAGTCGGCCGCAAAAGTCAGCAATTCTTTTGAACCTCTGAAGTGGGTTCAGAAAAATGCTATGACCGTCAGAATCAAGAAGACAGCAGTCCGAAAAATGCTACGAAGAGACGTGTCCCAGCCCCAAATAAGAAAGCATGACACCATTTCTTCAAGAGTCTATCAGGCACTCTGTGCCGTACGAAAACACCGGGGCAAATCCAGAAAAGAAGCGCCAGTACCACTCAAGAACCCGGCCGGGCCAGCCGTCTTCAATCGATTGTCCGTTACCGAAACAGGAGGGTCACGACAGCGATCCGTGAAATCGGCTGCCAATAATGAAAAAACGGCTGGATATGTTATCCATACGGTCTATATGGTGGGTGCGCGTCCCGCCGACAACTTGCGCAGCAAAAGCAAGGATGGAGTCACCACGTCCCAAGCCCAATTTGGCTTGAATGTGGTTGCCGCTTCCTAAGATCAGCCGCCTTCGCCGGATGACGAAAATCCTCTCGATGAGGCCGATAGGAAGAAAGACCCCTCAATCCATGTGGAGTCAAGCTCAGACAGCGAGGAAGAGCCGACTTTCCACCCCAGGACTGTAGAGAAAGAGTTGCTTTAAGAGCTTCGAAAACAGCTTAGGAGTAAAGATAAAGAGATGGCCAAGCTCTATTCAAAAATCGACGACCTAACGAACGTTGTGATGCAGCTCACGGCTCAAAATTACTCGGGCGGCTCCCAATCAAGCATAAGTCTCTACTCATGACCCGGGTGATGACAACCCGAAGCAACCGATTCCTGTCCCCTTGGGTCCAAGATTAGGCGAGTCGCACGAGAGCCGGCCACATTCCGCTTCTGGAGACGCCTTGTCCCCAGATAGCACCATCTCGCTAACACAAGATTGGATAATGGATTTGGTCACCAGCAAGGTTAAAACATTGGTGGCCGAAGCCGAAACCAGGAGAAATTGGCAGTAACGGGTGGCCATATCCCGCACAGTACGATCTAATCGAGTTCCCGAGCGACTACGTCATTCTTATGTTCGGAAGATTTGATGGGACAGGAAACGCAAATCAACATGTCGCCCACTTTAAAGTGTCATGCAGAAATACAGGGGGCAATGATGCACTCCTTCTTCGTCAATTTGTTAACAGCCTGACCAGTGTTGCTTTCGACTGGTACGCATGTATACCAGACGGATCCGTCACTACTTTCGCCCAAATGGAGTCTTTGTTTTGGCAAAGATTCATGAGAGTTTGCGACAAAATTTCCATCGCTGACCTCGTGAGAACCAGGCCAGGGAAAAACGAAAGCAACACAGACTTTATTGCCCAATGGCACAACCCCACTGTCAAGTGTAAACCGCCGCTAGAGCAGGACCAGTCCGTTATCCTCCTTATTGGGAACCTCAGCAATTGGATGGTCCCATTCTTATGTACGGCAGGCCTCAAGACGTTTCAAGTGCTGACCAAGAAAGTCCAAATGCTGGAACGCTCGAAGTAAGAATCTACCTCGGACTCTCAGAGAGACAAGACTTGGAAGAGAAAGAGAGATGACAACCGTAGAAGCGGGAGTTCCAGCAATACCAATGTCTTCAATGCGTCCGACAATGAAAACAAGCGAAAGGCAGGCGAATCCAAAACCAACCGGTCTCGAAAGCCAGTGCTGGGATAAGAAGGGCCTTCCCTAAAGGAGAAAAAGAATAAGGTTTACTCTTTCAGAAGGGACAAGGTCCGCAAGATATTCAAAGATACCTTGAACAACGGTCTACAATTGCCAAAGTCGAAAAGACCTCATGAACCAAAATTGACCGACAATTCTCTATATTGCCCGTACCACTGAGTAGTGAGCCTTGCGATCGAGAATTGCTATATTTTCAAAGACTGGGTCGAGAAGCAGTACAAGACTGGGGAGATCGAGTTGTCTAAGAGTGTGTTGGTGAACAAGCAAGCTGCAACCACCAACTTCATACAGCAAGCTGAAGCCTTCTAGGAGCAGACAGCTGAACCCGCTACCCTGAGGAATGAAACTGACTTGCCGCAGCCTCCGTAGAGTATGCACATGTCTAAAAAGATGAAGAAGATGCTAAAGCTACTTCAGAAAGAGCCCAGAACAGAATGGGAAGGGCAGAAGGAGCCCACCGTTCCAGCTACCAATTTGGCTCAATCAGACTCAAAATCTAAAAAACTCAAAAAGAAGAAAAGTGCGGCTCGACGCGAAAAAGAGTCTGCAGGGAGATCGACCATTCAATAATATATCGATTCTCTCGAAGACTATGAACAAAAGGAAAGAACTCTAATTCAATTGAAGAAGTTCTTCCCATAGAAGTGGCTGAGATTCTGGAGGAGGTAGAAGAAGACTCTGATAACGAGATCCCTATAGTGACCTGCTACGCCGTCCACCTTGGTAACGATTCTGAGGAAGACCTCTATTCTCTTGAGGAGGACGAGGAGCTCACCACGAAGGTTAACCAAATCCAGCTCAGAAGCGGTAAGACTGTACCGCCAAATCAAGGAAACACCCCAAAAGAGAAGGAAAAACAAGTCGCTAATGAAGAAGATGGCGGAAAGACGGCTTATGAAAATTCGAATCCTTCCTCGGTGGACTATAATGTCTTGGATCATTTCCGAAAGCTCTCATCCGTCCTGAGCATCTACGATGCCTTGGTCCTATCTAAGGAGCTTAAAGATGTTCTCATTCATACTCTACAAAACCCGAGCAGTACCATGCTCGTTTTGCAAATATTGATATGAAAGAAGCCCAGTACACTCTGCATATAGCCGCGGTCACATTTAAAGATAAAGACCTGTTAATAGGAACATCTGAGCACAACCGACCGCTTTACTTGACATGGTACAATGACGGAGACCGGATTAATCGCATATTGATTGATCCAGGGTCCTCAGTGAACATCATGAACTTGCGGATTCTAAAGAGTTTGTCAATGGACATCCGACACCTGTCAAGGGAAAAGATTATCATTCAAGGCTTCAATCAAAATTGCCAGCAAGTTCTGGGATCCATAGCTCTTCCAATCAGGTTCGGGGACCTACAAACTGATGCCAAGATATACGTGATCGATGCCGACACATTCTATAAGATTCTTCTGGGATGGCCGTAGCTTCACGATTAAGGCATCGTCCCGTCAACTCTCTATCAGTGCATGAAGTATACCAAAAATGGAGAAGAACGACACATTGACAGAGATTTCCAGCCGTACGGTATGCATGAAGTCCGATATGAAGATTCTCGGTATTTTGTGAACCTCCAAAATGCTGAGCCACAGCTGACCAAAGACAGAACAATCCTGAAACTCAAAAGAAAATCTGAGCCGGCTGTCACTTTCAAAAGCAAAAACCCCTAAGTGCGTCCGCGTTTCGGCAGTGACACTGATGAGTCCGACGTTGAAGTCCGTCCGTCTATAAAACCACCCTCATCTTGTAGCGATACGGAAGAGTCTGGTATCGAAAGCCCATCCAACAGCAAAATTTGCCCTCATTTAGGCAGCGACACTGAAGAGTCGGAGGAAGAGAACCTGCCTTGCAACAGCTATACAGATTGGCCCCTGTCACGCCCCGCTTCCCAGAGTACGCTAAGATAGGCACGTGACAGAGCCAACCATGCTGCCTGTAGATAGGAAATATCCTTCCACAGTCACATTACGGCTGTAGAGATATCAAGAACAATAATAAACTATCTAACACATGTCCATAAGCCAGAATAAAACGAGTCAAGAATAAAATAATGCGGAAGCAAAAGATCCAATACAAGAATAAACTGGAATGTACGTCCCATAATGCGGGCTCACATCAGGAATGAAAATACCGAAAGTAAAAAATAAACTAACTACTAATAAATCCTCACTGCTCAGCCTGCTGACTGAAATACTCCTGCTTGGCCTGCAGCGAAGGTAAAGAATCTGGGCCATGCAAAACCCAGACGTCAGTACGTCATAACATCAAGCAATAATATAAACATGGGTAGCAAGACATGCAGGTATGAGCATGAACGGTAAAACAGGTAAAACAATAATATAAATAAGGACAGTGAAGGGTAGTGTGCAGTGAGTAATCTAAACCGGTCTACTGTGTTAATTACTCTCAAGTCTTTGAAATCAATTTGATGAATCATCGATGTAACTCAGTAGTATCCCGTGCGTGCCCGGGACCACGGTCTAAGACTCTCGGGCTGAATTCGAGACGTGCCGCAAGGCAGTAAAAGGTGGTAGGTAACGACGAATGATGTCAGCAGCATCATCCCGGGGCTGGCCTAGCCCGTAAGACTGATCAGTAAAGGTATCGAACTGTCGAGTTACAAGTCAGGTTTCATCATTGATTTCCCCATACCCCCAAGTTATGTGTTCAAGTCAGGTATTAATAAATCTGGAGCTAATGCCAACGCAGGATCAAGTAGGTACAGGTTTGTCTGGATAGACAACAGGAAATATCCGTAGGGACAACGGGTCAAGATTGTTGGCATTAGTAACAAGATCAGGTAACAGGTCAAGCAATGATATATCAGGTTAAGTCAGGTAGTGAACAAGTATCAATCAAGTCAAGAAGTGCACAGGTATCAAGTCGTATCAAGTAATAGTGTATCAAGTCATGTCAGGGGGTGCACAAGTGTCATGTGGGTGCTCAAAATCATACTATACTAAGCATGGGTACACAAAACAAGTATGGGGTACTAATTGTAACAATAAAATGGAATAATGTGATGTGGTATGCAAATAGGTATAAATTCAAACATATGGATGCACATGTATCGATTAGGGTTAAAGTTATAGTTCCAACACTAAATAGGATGCAATTTATTAAACATGGAGTGTCAATATTACAATATTATATATTCAAGTGATCTATGGATGCAATTATATATATATTTGACGAGATGGATGCAAATAGGTATCCGAAAGGTTATAAACTATAAAAGGTACTATGGAATGTACAATTAAGCACTATGTGATATAAATATGGATATGAGTACAGTGTATTGTAATCTAATATGCAACAAGATGTGTTTTCATGTTCTAGATCTAAAATGATATAAACGGAATATCGAAATGTTAAAATGAAATATAGGGCGCTAGATTCAAACAACAGGTTTAATATGTATTTAAATAAGTGTGTAATAATTTAAATAGCATACAGCAAGTTTTACTTGCCTAGACGGATCAAGAAACGGGGAGTACGGAACATCTCACGTAGGCGAAACAGTCGCGACGCGCACACGGTACACGGAACGGATCCAAACAACGTACAGAGGTGATCACCCAAGCCAGATATGTTCACTGGGTCATCGGGATCGTCGACGTCACGGCCGGCTCTGGCAATCTAAACAAAGATAGAGAACATTAAAAAACGAAAAGCAAAGAAAAGAAAGAAAGGAAAGAAAAGAAGAAAGAAAGAAAGAAAAGGGAATGGAGAAGGGAAGAATGTCTCACTGTGGTGCAGAGAGGAGTTGTGAGGATGTCGACGGGGTCGACGGAGCTCCGGCGAGGTGGTTTGGATGTTAGGGTTTCGGTTAGGGTTTGGGTTACTGGGTTTTCTTGGTGTATGGATGTGCAGGGATTTGTGAAGGGAGAAGACAGAGGAGAGAGGAAGGAGGAGAGAGGAGAATGATGGTGGTGGCGAGAGATGATCAGCGGCGAAGGAGAGGTGGTGGTGATGGGTTCTTAGATGGGTGTGCAGGGTGTTTGGGATATGGAAGAAGTAGAAGAGGAAGATGGAGATGAGGAGGAGGAGGTTCGGTTGAGGGAGTTGGAGTTGAGGGGATTTAGCTTTTAGGGTTAGGGTTTGAGTTTGGGAACTCGGCGACGATGGGTTGGCGAGGAGGGAGAGAGAGCTCGGTTTTAAAAAAGAAGGAAGAAAGAGATACGAAGAAGGGAGGTGACGAGATCCGCGGGGAGGTGACCAGATTCGAAAAATCCACAGTAATCGCGAGATGTGAGAGGAAGTACGAGAGGAGAGAGAAAGAGGGGAGAGAGAGAGACAGCCGTGCTGGGGAGAGAGAAAGAGAAGAGGAAAGAAAAGAGAGAGAGATTCGAGTGGGGCCCGGCGCTATGAAAAGAAACAATTTCATTGGCTCGTGGTGATGGGGCCCAGAGGGAAAAGAGAGAAAGCTGGAGGAAGAGATCAGCATTTTATTAGGATTTAGATTTAAAAAAATTGTAAAAGGATTTAGTGTTAGACTGAGTTAGGATTTTATATTTTTAAAATTTAAAAGGATTTGTTTTAAAGATTTAATAGTTAATGAGATTTTATAGGTAAAATTAAAATAAATATTAAATAAATTTGAATTTAGGCGGGATACAAAATATTCCAAAACGCGCCCGGGTCGGGTCCAAAATTTCAGATTTAAAATACGAAAAAAAATTATGCGACTTCCAAAATTTAAAATGGATGCTTAAGTAACGAAAATGCATACCCCTAAAAACGGATGCACATACGTGCGCGTAGCCATCCAAACCGTCCGTTTCACCGAACGGAACGAGAACAAGATGCGCAGATACTAACACGGGGTTAGGGGTATCATATAGGCTATGAAATGCAATCTTAATTTATTTTACGTGACCTAAAATGTTATATGGTAAAATGTGCGATGTCGGATGAAATGCCAACATGCAGTATACAAGAGATGCACGTGTCTATGTAATAAGTTAGGGTAATCTATAAATATGAATCAACAGGTTCAAGCAAGCGGGTCGGGTCGAATGCAAAGTAAGATGTAAAATTACTACTCGCACCCAAACACGATAAATAAATAAAATACCACAGATAAATAAATACGGGAACTGAATTGGTACAAATGAACTCGGTTGTTACATTATACCCAACTACAAAAAGAATTTCGTCCTCGAAATTCTAAGAACAAGAAAGGATAAACAATCAACAAACTACAAGAATAGATGGGGAAACTTCTGTCGGATTTCATCTTCTCGTTCCCAAGTTGATTCTTCATGCGAGCGATTTCCCCAAGAAACAAGTACAAGAGGGATAACCTTGTTCTTAAGAACCTTTTCCCTTCGATCCACAATCGACATCGGTCGCTCCTCAAAGGTTAGATCTTCACGTACAGTTAGCTCCGAATGATCCAACACATGTGTTTTATCTCGAACATACATACGTAGTTGAGATACGTGAAACACGTTATGAACATTCGTCAAGAATTGCGGTAACGCCAATCGATACGCCACTTCTCTAACACGCTCCAAAATCTCAAAAGGTCCAACGAATCGAGGACTAAGCTTTCCTCGACTTCCGAAATGAATCACCCTTCTAGTCGGTGATATCTTCAAGAATACCAAATCACCCACAGCGAACTCTAGAGGTCTTCTCGATGCATCTGCCCAACTCTTTTGTCGGTCTTGTGCTGCTTTCATATGATTCCGGATAGTGTTAACCTTCTCAACTATTTGCACGATCAAATCCGGTCCCAACAATCTTCGTTCTCCAACATCGTCCCAACAAACAGGTGAACGACACTTGCGACCATATAAAACTTCGAATGGAGCTATCTGAATAGTCACCTGGAAACTGTTATTGTAAGAAAACTCCACCAAATGTAGATGATCCTCCTATGAACCCTTGAAGTCTAACATGCAAGCTCTCAACATGTCTTCAAGAGTTTGGATCGTTCTCTCCGATTGGCCATCTGTCTGAGTATGATAAGCTGTGCTAAACTTCAATCGAGTCCCCAAACTTTCCTGTAAGCTCCTCCAAAAGTGTGATAAGAAACGAGTGTCATGGTCGGACACGATGCTCACCGGTACTCCATGCAATCTTACAATCTCCTGCATGTACCGTTCTGCCAAACCTTCTGTTGATTGACCAACTCTAAATGGGATGAAATGAGCTGCCTTGGTCAATCGATCAACAATCACCCAAACTGCATTGTTGCCCTTTGGACTCTGCGGTAGAGCCGTCACGAAATCTATGGTTATATGTTCCCACTTCCATTGAGGAATCAGAAGTGGTTGCAATAAACCGGCAACCCTTTGATGTTCAGCCTTAACTTGCTGACAAACCAAGCACTTTGCTACGAAGCGGGCAATCTCTCGTTTTGTCATGCCCCGCTTCCCAGAGTACGCTAAGATAGGCACGTGACATAGCTAACCATGTTACCTGTGGATAGGAAATATCCTTCCACAGTCACATTACGGCTGTAGAGATATCAAGAACAATAATAAACTATCTAATACACGTCCATAAGCCAGAATAAAACGAGTCAAGAATAAAATAATGCGGAAGCAAAAGATCCAATACAAGAATAAACTGGAATGTACGTCCCATAATGCGGGCTCAGATCAGAAATGAAAATACCGAATGTAAAAGAACTAACTACTAACAAGTCCTCACTGCTCAGCCTGCTGACTGAAATACTCCTGCTCGGCCTATAGCGAAGGCAAAGAATCTGGGCCATGCAAAACCCAGACGTCAGTGCGTCATAACATTAAGCAATAATATAAACAGGGTAACAAGACATGCAGATATGATCATAAATGGTAAAACAGGTGTAACAACAATATAAATCAGGACAGTGAAGGGTAGTGTGCAGTGAGTAATCTAAACTGGTCTACTGTGTTAACTACTCTCAAGTATTTGAAATCAATTTGATGAATCATCGATGTAACTCAATAGTATCCCGTGCATGCCCGGTATCACGGTCTATGACTCTCGGGCTGAATCCGAGACGTGCCGCAAGACAGTAAAGGGTAATAGGTAATGACGAGTGATGTCAGCAGCATCACCCCGGGGCTGGCCTAGCCTGTAAGACTGATTAGAAAAGGTGTCGAACTGTCGAGTTACAAGTCAGGTTTCATCATTGATTTCCCCATACCCCCAAGTTATATATGTTCAAGTCAGGTATTAAATAATCTGGAGCTAATGCCAACGCAGGATCAGGCAGGTACAGGTTTGTCTGGATAGACAACAGGAAATATCCGTAGGGACAACATGTCAGGTTTGTTTGCATTAGTAACAAGATCAGGTAACAGGTAAAGGCATGGTACATCAGATCAAGTCAGGTAGTATATAGGTATCATGTCATGTCAAGAAGTGCACGGTATCACGTCGTGTCAAGTAATAGGTGTATCAAGTCATGTCAGGGGTGCACAACATGTCACGTGGGTGCTCATAATCAAACTAAAAATAAGCATGGGTATACAAAACAAGTATGGGGTACTAATGGAACAATAAAATGGAATATTGTAATGTGGTAAGCAAAAGGTACAAATTAAAACATATGGATGTACGGTTATTGATTTGAGTTAGGGTTATGGTTCCAACACTAATTAAATACACTTTATCAAATATGGAAGGTTAAAATCTCATTATTATGGGTTAAATGATCTAGGGATGCAATTATATATAAAATAGGTTAAATGGATGCAAACGGGTGTCCAATAGGGTAGAAACTATTAAAGAGGTACTATGGGCTATGCAAATAATTATTATGTGATTTAAATATGGACGTGGGTACCACGTATCGTGAACTAAAATGCAACATGGTAGGTTTCAAGTTCTGAATCTAAAATGATATAAATGGACATCGAAGTGTTAAAAATGGAACACATGGCCTTAGATTTAATTTACAGGTTTAACATGAAATTAAATACGTATAAAATAATATAAGTAGCATGTAGCAAGTTTTACTTGTCTCGATGGATCCAGAAACGGGTAAACGGAACGTCACATGTCGGCGGGAAAAGTCGCGACGCGCGCACGGTATACGGAACGAATCCAAACAACGTACAAGGGGATCACACGGATCAGGTATGCTCGCTGGGTCGTCGGGATCGTCGACGGCACGACCGGATTCCGACGAATGTGGTCGGCGAAGAGGGTCGTGAGGGTGTCGACGGCGTCGACGGAGCTCCGGCGAACAATCGTTGAATCGATCTGGGACGATGGACGACGACGAGATCACTCCAGTGATCATCGCGGTGAAGCGATGTGCAGGGCTCGGCTATGCTCTCGGGTGTGCTCGGGTGCGCGTGCAGGGGCTCGGGGAAAGAGAGAGTGGAGGCGGAGGTGATGATGGTGAGGAGGCGACGAGGTCGAGGAGGCGTCGTCGGGCTGTGGGCGACGGCGAGAAGGAGACGGCTAGGGTTTTTAGGTTATGGGTTCGTTGAAAAAAAAAGAAAGGAGGAAGAAAGAAATATATACAGAGAGGGAGAGAGAGAAAGAATTTAGCGAGAGGAGAGAGAGAGATTCTGAAAGAGGGGGGAGAGAGAGAGAGAGAGAAGAGAGAGAGAGATAATCTTGGATTTATTTGAGGAGAGAGGAAGAGAGAAGAGAGAGAGAAGAGAGATGAGGGCTCGGTGGTGGGGCCCAACGCAGGAAAGAGGGATTTCATTGGCTCGTGGGAATGGGAATTGGTTTACAAAAATTTAAAAGATTTTATATTTTATAAAACTAAAGGAATCGTTCAGTTACCAAATTTTTAGAGGAAAATTTAAAATAAATAATAAGAAAATAATAAATTTGAATTTAGGCGGATACAAAAATATTTCAAAATACGCCCGGGTCGGGTCCAAAATTCAGATTTTAATTACGAAAAATAAATGCAACTTCCAAATTTTAAAATGAATAATCAGGTAACAAAAATGCATTCCCCCAAGAACGGACGCACCTACGTGCGCGTAGCCATCTAAACATTTCTGTTTCATTGAACAGGACGAGAACACGATGTGCGAATGCTACCACGGGGTTAGGGGTATCATGCAGGCTATGAAATGCAATTTTAATTTATTTTACGCGATCTAAAATGTTACATGATAAAATGTGCGATGCCAAATAAAAGTTTAAGATGCAGTTTATACTATATGCACGTGTCTATTTAACGAGCCCGGGTAATCTATAAATATGAATCAACCAGTTCAAGCAAGCGGGTTGAGTCGAATGCAATATAAAAATGTAAACTACCATTCGCACCCAAACAAGATAAATCAATAAAATACCACAGATAATAAATACGGAACAAAAATTGGTATAACTGAACTCGGTTGTTACATTATACCCAACTACAAAAAAAATTTCGTTCTCGAAATTCCAAGAACAAGAAAGGATAAACAATCAATCATACTATAAGAATAGATGTGGAAACTTCTGCCGGATTTCATCTTCTCGTTCCCAAGTTGATTCTCCATGTGAGCGATTACCCTAAGAAATAAGTACAAGAGAGATAACTTTGTTCTTAAGAATCTTTTCTTTTCGATCCATAATCGACATCGGTCGCTCCTCAAAAGTCAAATCTTCTCGGACAGTCAGCTCCGAATGATCCAGCACGTGTGTTTCATCTTGAACATATTTACGGAGTTGAGATACATGAAACACGTCATGAACATTCGCCAAGGATTGTGGTAACGCCAAACGATACACCACTTCTCCAATACGCTCCAAAATCTCAAAAGGTCCAACGAATCGAGGACTAAGCTTTTCTCGACTTCCGAAACGGATCACCCCTCTAGTCGGTGACATCTTCAAGAATACCAAATCACCAACGGCGAACTCTAGAGGTCTTCTCGATGTATCTGCCCAACTCTTTTGTCGGTCTTGTGCTGCTTTCATATGATTCCGTATGGTGTTAACCTTCTCAACGGTTTACACGATCAAATCCGGTCCCAACAATCTTCGTTCTACAATATCGTCCCAACAAACAGGCGAACGACACTTGCGACCATATAAAACTTCGAATGGAGCCATCTGAATAGACGCCTGGAAACTGTTGTTGTAAGAAAACTCCACTAAATGTAGATGATACTCCCATGAACCCTTGAAGTCTAACATGCAAGCTCTCAACATGTCTTCAAGAGTTTGGATCATTCTCTCTGACTGGCCATCTGTTTGAGGATGATAAGCTGTGCTAAAATTCAATCGAGTCCCCAAACTTTCCTGTAAGCTTCTCCAAAAGTGTGATAAGAAACGAGTGTCGCGGTCGGACACGATGCTCACCGGTACTCCATGCAATCTTACAATCTCCTGTATGTACCGTTCTGCCAAAGTTTCTGTTGATTGACCAACTCGAAAAGGGATGAAATGAGCTGCCTTGGTCAATCGATCAACAACCAGCCAAACTGCATTGTTGTCTTTTTGACTCCGCGGTAGAGCCGTCATGAAATCCATGGTTATATATTCCCACTTCTACTGAGGAATCGGAAGTGGTTGCAATAAACCAGCAACCCTTTGATGTTCAGCCTTAACTTGCTGACACACCAAGCACTTTGCCACAAAGCGGGCAATCTCCCGTTTCATGCCTTCCCACCAAAAATGCTGTCGTAAATCTCGGTACATCTTCGTGCCTCCTGGATGTACGGAATTTGCTGAACTGTGCGCCTCCTTCATAAGCTCTTCGCGAATATCTCCATTTGGCACACACAAACGGCTACCATAACGCAATGAACCATCTTCATGGATCAGTAAGTCTGTTCGAAGTCCAGCTTCAACCTGTTCTCGAAACTTCCGCAACCTTGGGTCCTGCAATTGCGCTGCTTTAATATTCTCGATCAACGATGATTGTACTTGCAGATGCATCAACTGTCCCGAAGAATGCGGTAGCACAACCTCCAAATCGAATCTTCGAAAGTCTTCAATAAGTTCCTTCCGCGCAGTCAACATCTGAATTGCCGGTAACCGACTAAGCGCATCCGGCACGACATTAACTTTCCCCGGATGGTACTTAAGATCAAGATCGTAATCAGCCATCAGCTCCAACCATCTGCGCTGCCTCATATTAAGCTCCTTCTGCGTGAACACATGCTTCAAGCTTTTATGATCGGTGAAAACCTCGACCCTTTCGCCCAATAAGTAGTGTCTCCAAATCTTCAAAGCGAAGATCACAGCTGCTACCTCTAAGTCATGAGTTGGGTAATTCTTCTCATGGGTTTTCAACTGTCTCGATGCGTACGCTATAACCTTCCCATGCTGCATCAAAACACATCCCAATCCTTTCCCAGATGCGTCGCTGTGAATCACCAATCCTCCGGAACTGTTTGGCACGGTCAGAATAGGAACGGTTATCAATCTCTGCTTCAACGCCTCAAAGGCTGACGCACACTTCTCTGTCCACACAAAAGGTACCTCCTTGCGCTTAAGCTTGGTCAACGGATCCGCCAGACGAGCGAAGTTCTCCACGAACCTTCTGTAATACCCGGCAAGTCCAAGAAAGCTTCTGATCTCTGCAACGTTCTTCGGAATCGGCCAATCTCGAACTGCTGCAATCTTTTCGGGATCAACGGCGATTCCATCACCAGACACGACATGCCCCAAAAACTTCACTTCTTCAAGCTAAAACTCGCACTTGCTCATCTTTGCTTATAATTTTTCTTGCCTCAATGTCTGCAGTGCGATCTTCAAATGTTCTGCATGCTCTTCAATACTCTTCGAGTAGACCAGAATATCATCAATGAACACCACTATAAATTGGTCCAAGAATGGTGAAAAGATTCGGTTCATCAAGTCCATAAATATCGCCGGTGCATTCGTTACTCCGAAGGGCATCACTAAGTACTCGTAATGTCCATACCGAGTTCGGAACGCCGTCTTGCAAATATCTTCTGTTTTAACTCGAACCTGATAATATCCGGATCGCAAATCCAGCTTCGAGAATACCCTCACGCCACTAAGCTGCTCAAATAATTCACCAATGCTAGGGATCGGGTACTTGTTCTTAATATTCACCCGGTTTAATTCTCGATAATCGATGCACATTCTCCTTGTGCCATCCTTCTTCTTGACTAGAAGAACTGGAGCTCCCCAAGGTGAGTTACTGCTTCGAATCCAACCCTTCTCAAGTAATTCAGTAACCTGCTTCTTAACTTCTTCCAACTCCACTGGTGCCATTGGATAGTACGCTTTAGAAACTGGCGCTGCACCAATCGCGAACTCTACGACTCGCTTCGGCAGTAAACCTGATATGTCTTCAAACACGTCCATGAAATCTCGAACAACAGCTGGCGCTTCATCTTTAGCAACCTCTATTGACGAAAGAACATTAGTTGTCGGCCTAGCCCTAAACTCGACTGGCCCGACAGAACTGCTTCCTCCAGTGAAGATAAACTCTGGATGTCCGGGAATCTGGAAAATTACTTTCTTTGCCCTACAATTGATGTGAGCATGGAAAGTGCCGAGAAAATCCATTCCCAAGACGACCTCATAGCTGCCTGTATCAATCACCAAGAAATCTGCAAAACCTCCCGTCCGCAAACAACAACTGTACAATCCTTACATTCTCTACTAGATATGATCTTCCCATTTCCAGTGTGTATGTCCTAACAACTAGACAGGGTCGTGCAAGTAATCGAGTGTGCAGTAATAAACTTGGACGACATAAAACAATGGGATGCACCAGAATCGAATAACGCTAATGCAGGAAAACCATGAACAAGTAGAATACCTAAAACAACTTCTCCTGAAGCTTTAGCTTCCTCAGCCGTCAGGGTAAATGCTCGAGCTTGATTGGGTCCCTGAGTTTGCTGCTTCTGTCCCTGAAACGGTTTCTGCGGTGGCTTCTGAACATCATCCTTCGTGCGAAGCTTCGACGGACAAGTGCTGATAGTATGATCCGCCGATCCACACACGAATCAGAGTCCCTGCCTCTTTCGACATCCCCTTTGCACGTGCCCAGGTAAATGGCAGTAGTCACAAATCATGGTCCTCCTTTGATCGACAACAACAGGCTTTTTCATCGGTGTTACGCCACGCCGGTTCACTGGAATACCTCTGCGTCCATGTGCTCGGTTTGGTGCAAATGCCGGCTTCCGTACTGTAACTGCTGGCTGCTGTGTACACCCAGTCTTTATAGATAGGCTCTGCTGCTCTCGGGCCGCTGTAAGTACTTGGGAGAAAGTGGTCAAACCCAGGGAGACAATCTGCTTCTGGATGTCCACATCCAAACTGCGCATGAACCTCCTTGCCCTATCAGTATCGTTGGCAACCAAAGGTCCAGCGAATCTACTGAGCCGCGTCCACTCAGCTGCATGTACATCTACAGGTGCGCCGTACTGCTTCAAACTGACGAACTTTTCTTCCATTTCCTGTCGTGCAGTCCGCGGGAAGAACTTCTCCAAGAAACTCTTCGAAAAATCCGCCCAACTGATCGGCTTGGGCAAGCAGGTCTCTTCCACAAGCCACCATTCACGGGCATAGTTTACCAACTGGATGCGTACCACGTCCACCCTCTTATCCTCTGGAATCTGTGCCGCAACGAGTAAATTCTCCGTATCAACCAGCCACTGCTCCGCTGGCAACGGCTCCTCCAGGCCAGTAAAGACAGACGGACCCAATCTCCTGAAATCCGCCACGGTACCCACACGATCCACTGGTTTGGCCACAACATTGTTCACGGACTGCTGAACGGTCCACAAACCTTCCTGAAAAGATTCAGCTTGCTGCTGGATCAGCTCGGTCTGTCGCTTTTGGTTCTCCAACATCCCACGGATTACTCCAAGCATAGCAGCTTCGTCAACACGCTTTTGGTATGTTTTCAGATTCTTGTCTGCCATGTTCCTGAAATCAAAGCACCTAAAGGATTAGCATGATAACAGATTCAAAATGTATATTAAGGATATGAATCAAGGCTAGAACTCCAAGTTACTTAAATAGAGTACCGCATTGTAACCATACCGCGGTATCATAGCTACAATTACATAACTCCACCCAAGTCGCCTAAGTTCTAGAGATAACAAAAGAAAACCAGGTTTCGAGTCGATATGCAAAGGAGGTTTGCATATTGTAAAGTATAATCAGGAGGAGGTTAAGATTCAAAAATGGTAAGACGGTAAGGTGGCAGGACATGTTTCCTAATCACGAGTATTCTGATTCGTGTATTGGGTCCAATACCCAACTACAAAAAGAATCAAACCTGATTAACCTATAACCTATGGCTCTGATACCAAAAGAACCATGTCACGCCCTGCTTCCCAGAGTACGCTAAGATAGGCACGTGACATAGCCAACCATGGTACCTGTGGATAGGAAATATCCTTCCACAGTCATATTACGGCTGTAGAGATATCAAGAACAATAATAAACTATCTAATACATGTCCATAAGCCAGAATAAAACGAGTCAAGAATAAAATAATGCGGAAGCAAAAGATCCAATACAAGAATAAACTGGAATGTATGTCCCATAACGCGGGCTCACATCAGGAATGAAAATACCGAAAGTAAAAGAACTAACTACTAACAAGTCCTCACTGCTCAGCCTGCTGACTGAAATACTCCTGCTCGGCCTGTAGCGAAGGTAAAGAATCTGGGCCATGCAAAATCCAGACGTCAGTGCGTCATAACATCAAGCAATAGTATAAACAGGGTAACAAGACATGCAGGGATGATCATAAATGGTAAAACATGTATAACAGCAATATAAATCAGGACAGTGAAGGGTAGTGTGCAGTGAGTAATCTAAACTGGTCTACTGTGTTAACTACTCTCAAGTATTTGAAATCAATTTGATGAATTATCGATGTAACTCAATAGTATCCCGTGCATGCCCGGGATCACGGTCTATGATTCTCGGGCTGAATTCAAGACGTGCCGCAAGGCAGTAAAGGGTAGTAGGTAATGATGAGTGATGTCAGCAGCATCACCCCGGGGCTGGTCTAGCCCGTAAGACTGATCAGAAAAGCTGTCGAACGGTCGAGTTACAAGTCAGGTTTCATCATTGATTTCCCCATACCCCCAAGTTATATATGTTAATTAAATGCAGCTTTCAAATTTCAAAATGAATAATCATGGACTGGTCTACACCTTTTGAGAGTGTAAATGCCTGGCTTGATTTCAAAACTAACGAAAATGCATACCCCCAAGAACGGACGCACGTACGTGCGCGTAGCCATCTAAACATGTCCGTTTCACTGAACGGGGCGAGAACACGATGTGCGGATGCTACCACGGGGTTAGGGGTATCATGCAGGCTATGAAATGCAATTTTAATTATTTTACACGATCTAAAATGTTACATGATAAAATGTGCGATGCCAAATAAAAGTTTAGGATGCAGTTTATACTAGATGCATGTGTCTATTTAACGAGCCGGGGTAATCTATAAATATGAATCAACCAGTTCAAGCAAGCGGGTCGGGTCGAATGCAATGTAAAAATGTAAACTACCATTCGCACCCAAACAAGATAAATCAATAAAATACCACAGATAATAAATACGGAACAAAAATTGGTATAACTGAACTCGGTTGTTACACGTTTCATGCCTTCCTACCAGAAATGCTGTCGTAGATCTCGGTACATCTTCGTGCCTTACAGAATATGCGGAACTGCGTGCCTCCTTCATAACTTCTTCGCGAATGTCTCCTTTTGGCACACACAAACGGCTACCATAACGCAACGAACCATCTTCAGGGATCAATAAGTCCGTCCGAAGTCCAGCTTCAACCTGTTCTCGAAACTTCTGAAATCTAGGGTCCTGTAACCGCGCTGCTTTAATATTCTCGATCAACGACGATTGTATTTGCAGCTGCATCAACTGTCTCGAAGAATGCGGTAGCACAACTTCCAAATCGAATCTCCTAAAGTCTTCGATAAGTTCCTTCTGTGCAGTCAACATCTGAATTGCTGGCAACCGACTAAGAGCATCCGGCACAATATTAACTTTCTCCGAATGGTACTTAAGATCAAGATCGTAGTCAGCCATCAGCTCCAACCATCTACGCTGCCTTATATTAATCTCCTTCTGTGTGAACACATACTTCAAGCTTTTATGATCGGTGAATACCTCGACCCTTTCGTCCAATAAGTAGTGTCTCCAAATCTTCAAAGTGAAAATCACAGCTGCTAGCTCCAAATCATGAGTTGGGTAATTCTTCTCATGGGTCTTCAACTATCTCGATGCGTAAGCTATAACCTTCCCATGCTGCATCAAAACACATCCCAAACCTTTCCCAGATGCATCGTTGTAAATCACCAATCCTTCGGAACCGTCTGATACGGTCAAAATAGGAGCGGTTATCAATCTCTGCTTCAACGCCTCAAAAGCTAACGCACGCTTATCCGTCCATACGAATGGTACCTCCTTGCGCTTAAGCTTGGTCAAAGGCTCGGCCAAACGAGCAAAATTCTCCACGAACCTTCTGTAATACCCGGCAAGTCCAAGAAATCTTCTTATCTCTGCAACGTTTTTCGGAATTGGCCAATCTCGAACTGCTTCAATCTTTTCGGGATCAATGGCGATTCCATCTCTAGACACGACATGCCCCAAAAACTTTACTTCTTCAAGCCAAAACTCGCACTTGCTCATCTTTGCATACAATCTTTCTTGCCTCAATGTCTGCAGTGCGATCTTCAAGTGTTCTGCATGCTCTTCAATACTCTTCGAGTAGACCAGAATATCATCAATGAACACCACTATAAACTGGTCCAAGAATGGTGAAAAGATTCTGTTCATCAAGTCTATAAATATCGCCGGTGCATTCGTTACTCCGAAGAGCGTCACTAAATACTCGTAATGTCCATACCGAGTTCGGAACGCAGTCTTGCAAATATCTTCTGATTTAACTCGGACCTGATGATATCCGGATCGCAAATCCAGCTTCGAGAATACCCTTGCACCACTAAGCTGCTCAAATAATTCGCCAATGCGAGGGATCAGGTACTTGTTCTTAATAGTCACCCGGTTTAATTCTCGATAATCGATGCACATCCTCCTTGTGACATCTTTCTTCTTGACTAGAAGAACTGGAGCTTCCCAAGGTGAGTTACTGCTGCGAATCTAACCCTTTTCAAGCAATTCGGCAACCTTCTTCTTAACTTCTTCCAACTCCACTGGTGCCATTGGATAGTACGTTTTAGAGATTGGCGCTGCACCAGGAACAAGATCAATCGCGAACTCCATATCTCGTTTCGGCGGTAAACCCGAGATGTCCTCAAACACGTCCATGAAATATCGAACAACAGCTGGTGCTTCATCTTTATCAACCTCCATCGACGAAAGAACATTAGTTATCGGCCTAGCCCTAAACTCGACTGGCCCGACAGAACTGCTAACTCTAAACAACCTCTGGATGTCCGGGAATCTGGAAATTCGCTTTCTTTGCTCTACACTCAATGTGAGCATGGAAAGTGCCGAGAAAAATCCATTCCCAAGACGACTTCATAGCTGCCGGTAACAATCACCAAGAAATTTGCAATAGCTCCCATCCGCAAATAGCAATAGAACAATCCTTACACCCTCTATTAGTTATGATTTTCCCATTCCCAGTGTGTATGTCCCAATAACTAAACAGGGTCGTGCAGGTAATCGAGTGTGTAGTAAACTTGGACGACATAAATCAATGGGATGCACTAGAATTGAATAACGCTAATGCGAGAAAACCATGAACAAGTAGGGTACCTGAAACGACTTCCTCTGAAGCTTTAGCCTCTTCAGCCGTCAGGGTAAAAGCTTGAGCCTGATTAGCTCCCTGAGTTAAATGCTCCTGCTCCGGAAACTGCTTTTGCGGTGGCTCCCGAGTATCTTCCTTCAATCTTAGCTTTGACGGACAAGTATCAATGGTATGATCAGTTGATCCACAAATCAGACAAAGTCTAAGTCTCCTTCAACAACCTCTCTAGAAATAACCCGGTCGTTGGCAGTAATCGCACAACACCCTTTCTTTTAGCTTGGGCAAAACTGGCCTCCTAACATCTGCTTTCTGACGAAGCTTCGACAGACAAGCATCGACAGTGTGGCCTGCCGACCCACAGTTTGAACAGAGTCCAAACTTCCTTCGACAATCCCTTTGCACATGCCTAGGTAAACGGCAAAAGTCACAAATCACGCTCCTTCTCCGATCAGCAACGACAGGCTTCTTCATAGGTATTACGCCACGTCGGTTCACCGGAATACCTCTGCGTACGGGCGTTTGGTTTGGTGTGGACGCCGGATTCTGCTGCTTGTGGTCCTCTAGCAAGTCACGAATTACTCCAAGCAAAGTGGCGTCATCCATACGCCTCTGGTAAGATTGTAGGTTCCTGGGTTCCATGATCCTGCAACCAAAACGTCAAAGAGGATTAGTATGCTAAACAAGATTCAAAACTTGCGATGAATGATGATCATGAATCAAGGATATGAATCAAAACTAGAACTCCAAGTTACTTAAATAGAGTACCGCATTGTAACCATGCTGCAGTTCATAGTTACAATCACATAACTCCACTTAAGTCGCCTAAGTTCTAGGGATAAACAATAGGAAAACAGGTTTTGAGTCGAGATGCAAAAGAGGTTTGCATATCGTCAAAGTAGAATCAGGAGGAAGTTATGATTCAAAAAAATGGTAAGACGGTAAGGTGGCAGGACATGTTCCTAATCACGAGTATTCTGATTCGTGTATTGGATCCAATACCCAACTACAAAAGAATCAAACCCGATTAACCTGGATACTATGGCTCTGATACCAAATAAACCCTGTCACGCCCCGCTTCCCAGAGTACGCAAAGATAGGCACGTGACAGAGCCAACCATGCTACCTGTGAATAGAAAATATCCTTCCACAGTCACATTATGGCTGTAGAGATATCAAGAACAATAATAAACTATCTAACACATGTCCATAAGCCAGAATAAAACGAGTCAAGAATAAAATAATGCGGAAGCAAAAGATCCAATACAAGAATAAACTAGAATTTACGTCCCATAATGCGGGCTCACATCAGGAATGAAAATACCGAAAGTAAAAAATAAACTAACTACTAATAAATCCTCACTGCTCAGCCTGCTGACTGAAATACTCCTGCTCGGCCTGCAGCGAAGGTAAAGAATCTGGGCCATGCAAAACCCAGACGTCAGTGCGTCATAACATTAAGCAATAATATAAACAAGGGTAGCAAGACATGCAGGTATGAGCATGAATGGTAAAACAGGTAAAACAACAATATAAATAAGGACAGTGAAGGGTAGTGTGCAGTGAGTAATCTAAACTGGTCTACTGTGTTAACTACTCTCAAGTCTTTGAAATCAATTTGATGAATCATCGATATAACTCAATAGTATCTCGTGCGTGCCCGGGACCACGGTCTAAGACTCTCGGGCTGAATCCGAGACATGCCGCAAGGCAGTAAAAGGTGGTAGGTAATGACGAATGATGTCAGCATCATTATCCCGGGGCTAGCCTAGCCCATAAGACTGATCAGTAAAGGTATCGAACTGTCGAGTTACAAGTCAGGTTTCATCATTGATTTCCCCATACCCCCAAGTTATGTGTTCAAGTCAGGTATTAATAAATCTGGAGCTAATACCAACGCAGGATCAAGTAGGTACAGGTTTGTCTGGATAGACAACAGGAAATGTCCGTAGGGACAACGGGTCAAGATTGTTGGCATTAGTAACAAGATCAGGTAACAGGTCAAGCTATGGTACATCAGGTCAAGTCAGGTAGTGAACAAGTATCAATCAAGTCAAGAAGTGCACAGGTATCAAGTCGTATCAAGTAATAGTGTATCAAGTCATGTCAGGGGGTGCACAAGTGTCATGTGGGTGCTCAAAATCAAACTATACTAAGCATGGGTACACAAAAAAAGTATGGGGTACTAATTGTAACAATAAAATGGAATAATGTGATGTGGATGCAAATTGGTATAAATTCAAACATATGGATGCACATGTATCGATTAGGGTTAAAGTTATAGTTCCAACACTAAATAGGATGCAATTTATTAAATATGGAGTGTCAATATTACAATGTTATATATTCAAGTGATCTATGGATGCAATTATATGTATATTAGACGAGATGGATGCAAATAGGTATCCGAAAGGTTATAAACTATAAAAGGTACCATGGAATGTACAATTAAGCACTATGTGATATAAATATGGATATGGGTACAGTGTATTGTAATCTAATATGCAACAAGATGTGTTTTCATGTTCTAGATCTAAAATGATATAAACGGAACATTGAAATGTTAAAATGAAATATAGGGCACTAGATTCAAACAACAGGTTTAATATGTATTTAAATACGTATGTAATAATTTAAATAGCATGTAGCAAGTTTTACTTGCCTAAACGGATCAAGAAACGGGGAGTACGGAACGTCTCACGTCGGCGAAACAGTCGCGACGCGTGCACGGTACACGAAACGGATCCAAACAACGCACACAGGTGATCACCCAAGCCAGATACGTTTACTGGGTCGTCGGGATCGTCGACGTCATGGCCGGCTCCGGCGATCTAAACAAAGATAGAGAACATTAAAAAAAAGCAAAGAAAAGAAAGAAAGGAAAGAAAAGAAGAAAGAAAGGAAAGAAAAGAAGAAAGAAAGAAAGAAAAGGGAATGGAGAAGGGAGGAGTGTCTCACTGTGGTGCAGAGAGGAGTTGTGAGGATGTCGACGGGGTCGACGGAGCTCCGGCGAGGTGGTTTGGATGTTAGGGTTTCGGTTAGGATTTGGGTTACTGGATTTTCTTGGTGTATGGATGTGCAGGGATTTGTGAAGGGAGAAGACAGAGGAGAGAGGAAGGAGGAGAGAGGAGAATGATGGTGGTGGCGAGAGATGATCGGCGGTGAAGGAGAGGTGGTGGTGATGGGTTCTGAGATGGGTGTGCAGGGTGTTCGGGATATGGAAGAAGTAGAAGAGGAAGATGGAGATGAGGAGGAGGAGGTTTGGTTGAGGGAGTTGGAGTTGAGGGGATTTAGCTTTTACGGTTAGGGTTTGAGTTTGGGAACTCGGCGATGATGGGTTGGCGAGGAGGGAGAGAGAGCTCGGTTTTAAAAAAGAAGGAAGAAAGATATATGAAGAAGGGAGGTGACGAGATCCGCGGGGAGGTGACTAGATTCGAGAAATCCACAGTAATCGCGAGATGAGAGAGGAAGTACGAGAGGAGAGAGAGAGACAGCCGCGCTGGGGAGAGAGAAAGAGAAGAGGAAGGAAAAGAGAGAGAGAGATTCGAGTGGGGCCCGGCGCTATGAAAAGAAACAATTTCATTGGCTCGTGGTGATGTGGCCTAGAGGGAAAAGAGAGAACGCTGGAGGAAAAGATCAGCATTTTATTAGGATTTAGATTTTAAAAAAATTGTAAAAGGATTTAGCTGTTAGACTGAGTTAGGATTTTATATTTTTAAAATTTAAAAGGATTTGTTTTAAAGATTTAATAGTTAACGAGATTTTAAAGGTAAAATTAAAATAAATATTAAATAAATTTGAATTTAGGCGGGATACAGAATATTCCAAAACACGCCCGGGTCGGGTCCAAAATTTCAGATTTAAAATATGAAAAAAATTTATGCGACTTCCAAAATTTAAAATTGATGCTTAGGTAACGAAAATGCATACCCCCAAGAACGGATGCACGTACGTGCGCGTAGCAATCCAAACACGTCCGTTTCACCGAACGGGACGAGAATAAGATGCGCGGATGCTACCACGGGGTTAGGGGTATCATGTAAGCTATGAAATGCAATCTTAATTTATTTTACGTGACCTAAAATTTTATATGGTAAAATGTGCGATGTCAGATGAAATGCCAACATGCAGTATACAAGAGATGCACGTGTCTATGTAACAAGTCAGGGTAATCTATAAATATGAATCAATAGGTTCAAGCAAGCGGGTCGGGTCGAATGCAAAGTAAAATGTAAAATTACTACTCGCACCCAAACACGATAAATAAATAAAATACCACAGATAAATAAATACGGGAACTGAATTGGTACAAATGAACTCGGTTGTTACAGACCCCCACACAACAAGCGAAACTATGAGAGATCTTCGAAGTTGCAGAAAGGTCCCTAGCCGTCACAATGGTGCCGGAGCAGATATGCAGAGAGCTCGATGCATTGTTAGTCTCCGCAGTGGACCAGCCAAAAACTTTCTACGTTCCTGGAAGGAAAAGTGGACAGAAAGACATCCTGTTTTATGGGTCAAATCCTGTCGCACACCCGGACATTTATCTGTAACATGTCTTCCATACAAGAGAGGCATAATGGCCATCCTCAATCCTAGATATGATGCGCCCGAGATGCAGGAATACTTTAAAAAGTACGGGTGTCGGTTATATTAAACGGATTCTGAAGCGAAGTTTTACGAAGGACTATGGCAGCCGCCTCAGGTCCGAGCACTCATCGATGGACGAATACCAGATAGACGGGGCATAGCTTTCATTCAAGCTGATTCCAAAGCATGCTACATGATCCATATTTGTGAAGCCAGCGAAGAGTCAAATGATGAAGACGAGCTAGCCGAGCCAGAAGAAGCCCCTCAAGAGTTAGAAGATGGCGGACAAGCAACCTTCGACGAGCTAACTGAAGTTGATTTGGGAACGCCCGATAACCCAAGGCCGACCTACATCAGCTCACTCTTGTTAGAGGAAATGAAAGAGCAGATAATCGCCCTACTACATGAGTTCGCCGACTGCTTCGTGTGGACGTACAAAGAAATGCCTGGTCTCTCCCCTGAAGTGGCATGCATAAGCTAGCTATATCTCCTGATGCCAAGCCAGTCAAACAAGCTCCTTGAAGAATGAGAAGGGACCTAAAAGAAAAGTCATCGAGGAAACTAAGAAACTTATCGACGTTGGTTTCATCAGAGAAGAGAAATATGCGGACTGGATCGCATGCATCGTCCTAGTGAAAAAGAAGAATGGGCAGATCTGAGTCCGTGTCGATTTCAGAGACCTTAACAAGGCATGTCCTAAAGATGATTTCCCGCTCCCGGTCATGGAAATGATGGTCGACGATACCTCAAATTACGAGCTGTTCACCTTCATGGATGGTTCGTCTGGGAACAATCAGATAAAAATGTCGCCTGAAGATGAGAGGCATACAACATTTAGAACCCCGATCGGTATATACTGTTACAAGGTGATGCCGTTCGGACTAAAGAACGCAGGTGCTACATATCAAAGGGCAATGACCAATATCTTTGATGACTTAATTCATAAAGTCGTCGAATGTTATGTTGATGATTTGGTCTTCAAGACTAAATCCAAGGCCGATCATATCCAAGATCTCAGGACCATTTTCACCGGACTGAGGGAATACGATATGAAGATAAATCCTCTAAAATGCGCTTTTGGCGTGTCATCGGGAAAATTCCTGTGCTTCATAGTCCAACATCGAAGGATCGAAGTCGACCCATCGAAGATAAAAGCCATCATGGAGATGCCTCCTCCGAAGAATCTAACGCAGCTAAGATCCTTTCAAGGCAAGCCTGCTTACATACAAAGATTCATTTCAAACCTATTGGGAAGATGCAGGCCCTTCTCGAAGCTCATGAAGAAAGGAGCTCCTTTTGTCTGGGATGTCGAATGTCAAGAAGCGTTTGAAAGCATCAAACAGTACCTGTTGCGCCCTCCAGTGCTGGCTGCTCCCATTCCAAATAAATTGCTGATTCTCTACACCGCCACGTTAGATGAATCACTTGCGCGCTCCTTTCCCAGAACAACGAGGAGGGAAAAGAAAATGCCCTCTGCCACCTCAGTCGAACTTTAGTTGGGGGGAACACAACTATTCCCCGATCGAAAAGCAATACCCGGCTCTGATATTCGCTGTGAAGAACCTGAGGCACTATCTGCTTGCTCATCGGGTTATACTGATCTCTAATGTCGATCTGCTCAAACACTTAATGACCAAAGTAAGCTTAGCCGACAGAATGGCAAGATAGGCTGTCATGCTGCTTAAGTTTGACATAGTTTATACTCCTCATAAAGCAATAAATGGGCAAGCCCTTGTCGATTTCCTCGCTACTCATCCCATACCAGAAGGGTCGCCGCTAAATTGTGAATTACCTGATAAACAAGTGCTGCACCTCGAGAATAGCGAGCCATGTTGGGAGCTCTACTTCGATGGAGCCTCATCAATAAGGACCTCCAGTAAATCAAGTGTCCCGGAAATAAAAGCGGGGATAGGATTGGTGTTTGTCACGCCATTGGGAGGAACCTTACGACGTTCTTTCGCTTTCACCAAGCCTCGCACAAGCAACGAGGCTGAGTATGAAGTTCTAATAGCTGGTCTGGAGCTCGCCAGAGAACTGGAAATACTTTGGCTACGGGTTTACGGTGACTCTCAGCTTGTAGTTAACCAAGTGAGCGGCAACTACAAGATATATAAACCCGAATTAGCTCGATATTGTAACGACTCTGAATTTACTGTACAAAAATTTTCAATTTAATGTACAGAAAGGAGTTTGCAAGCCTGAGCATAATTTAAAAGTTATTTTTGTTTAAGAACAACAAGAAATAGCTTGTAGCTCATTGGTAAATCCTTGCACGGCTGTGATATAGCCCCTGTGTTCGAATCCCCTCAGGGACATTATTTTTTTCTGAATTTTCTTTTAAACTTTTTGGAAACCTAAAAGTTTATACGTGCACTGCACATAGAAATGAAAAGTCAGAGAAAACTAACATGTGCAAAATGTTGTATTTACTGGCATGGACACGTGTACACAATCCAATGGCCTTCCCCTCACTTTAGACCGGCGAGATTTCAAGAACGGTCGGCGCCGACAAGTCCCCGTGGGTAAAAAGTTCCCGGGCTTTGCACAAGTGTATCTTGGCCTACCCCCATTACCCCTGCACTATTTGTTTACTCTGAAATTAAACAGAGACTTCAATTTCCCCAATTAATCTATTTTTAATGCATTTTAATTCATTCTTTCAATTCCAAAACCCTAATTCCACACTATAAATAGTACCCCATACCCCAGACCTTCCTCATTCTGAAAATTCTAGCAAAAATTCTCAAAATTTTCTAAGTGCAAGAAGAGTACAAGTGGAGTTAGCCATAGACCAACTTCCGGCGAGGAATCGAGGCAATTCCGGCGACCCCGCAATGACCAAGCTATCTTCTTCAACCCTTCCTTACCCTAGATCACTATTAATTCCCTTTAATCCTTCCCCTTCTCCTTTAAAACTTCTTTTTCATAAAATATGTTGGAAGTTGAGTTAACACCGATATCTTCTTTTTAAACTTCTAAAACTACACTCTTCTTACATTTTCTTCATGCATATTCTTACACAATATTTATAATCACATAACCAATGTTTAGGACAATTTTCACTCAAAAATATCATGAAACAAAACTTTAATTTAACTTTTACGCTAAAATACCACGAACTTCGTATATTCATCTTTTAGTTCTTTTGATAATTATACCTTTAGAAAACTTCACGGGGTAATGACCTACTGTAACATTTCAGAAATATAAAATATTATATTTTGGAATTTAAATAATAAAATAATATATTTCGCGAAAACTATTCGATTTGCGAATAGTTTTTTTTTCCGAAAAAGGGTATAATTATATACCAATACTTGGAAAAATAATTGGAGATTAAAATGATTTATTTATTTAAAAGATATTTATTGGATTTGGTCATTTTATAAATAATTATGCAATTAATTATATACAAGTTTAAGTTAAACTTGATTAGTGCATTACTAATCATGATTAGGCAAAATCCGTCTTTTTAATTAACCATGGGTAGTGCACCATGACATGTTCCATTTTGTTACAAGTTGGTTTCATTTGTATTTGTGTTATTTGGTTTTATTAAATGAGAGGGGAAAAAGGAAAAGAGAAGATAATTGATAAGAGAGAGAGAGAGGGTATGGCTTCATTCTTGACCATTCTTCTTTCATTTCTTCACTTCACCATTTCTTCAACTACTCCTTTATCTCTTTCTCCTCCTCCTTCACCTTTCTCTACCTCCATGAATCATCTTCAAAACCTTACCAAAACCCTCACTCCCTTTATAAAAGTTGACCCCCAACCTCATCCTACAGCAAGTTCAAATTTGGATTTTGAAGACTTTGGGCATCTGGGGTTTTTCTTGAGTTGCTTCCTAGAGGTATAACCTTCCTTTCTCATCTTGTAATTAGTTTTCTAACTTTCTAGTTTAGTTTAGAGTTCGTTTTACTGTATATTGTGATCTTATAATTTTCTAGGTTGGTGTTTAGTGGATGTATGGACTTGTGAAGTGGCTATTGAGGTGTAGTGAGTGTTTTACATGATCTTAATGATGTTTTACCTGCCAATACCAGAGACTAGAACTTAATACACGAACTTAGAATTTTCCCGATGTCAGTTTTCTTTGATTTTTGAAGCTCAATTGGAATCTGGAGCAACTTGGGGTTTTTATAGGAAAAACAAACAACTATATTGACCTAGTTAGACCACTAGAAGACCACCATATAAGAATGAGACCCAAACTCCAACATAAAACCATCGCCGCCGGTTATTGTAGCATCCCTCGCCGGCCAAATTTTTGGTTCTGGTGATGGGGTTTGGCATGTAGCTCGTACTCCTTATAACTTAGCTATTGTATTGTTAGTTTTGTCCTAGACTACCTGTGCCAAAAATATGGGAGTATTTTGAGTTGGTTTTGACAATATTTTTCGATATTTAAAACTTGGGTTTTTGAATTTCTTAATGTGACTTGGTCGTTCGACGTTCGTACATCGACGTCAGATATTATTTGGTTGTTTTTGTATGCGTAGGCTATAGGTTCTAACCTATAAGCAATTCGTGTGCCATATCGGTTTTCGAACTTGGTTTTAATAGCATTGCGATATGTGTTGATTTGTAGGTACTTTCGCGTGGACTTCCGAGACGATGAAGCACATCGACTTCGGCTAAACGAGGAGATTAGCAAAAGATTTATATTTACGGGGAAAGTCGGGTGGATGACGTATAACACCCCGTAATTATAAAATGGAAACCGATATATAGAATATAGTCGGAGAAACCTATGTTAGGAACCTACGGATATGACCAAAGAGTTAGTAGGAGATGATATGAATTATTACAAGATGACGTGAATTGAGATGTCAATAGGACGACATAAGAGTATACGAGCAGATATGCTTAATATGAGATCGTTAATGATATGATATGAGATTGTTAATGATATGATATGAGATCATTAATGACATGATATGAGATCGATAAGGATATGACGTGAGATATATATGAATGTATGCATGAGGATAAAAGATGATGTGCCATACTAGACCATAGATCCGTACCCTTATCGATGAATAGGACGATAGGTCCTTAATCTAGATTGCTGCCACCGTACGATGGATTACCGTACGCGATGAGATATACCGGATAATTGATCCGCGCTCGTGATTTGGGAATGACGATCGAGGATATTTCCATATCGAATATTATGAGGCTGGATCGCCGACGTAAAGATTTCACCTGAACTATACTTATTTCCAAAACCGACGAATCGCATGCACTTTTAAATGGAAATCTCAAGGAACGCTACGGATTTTCAAATAGTGTCTTTTCCTCAACACACCGTAGCCCCCACTTTCAAAACTACGATTCGTATCTTTTAAACTGACCGTATGGTTCATGTGTAGATATATACCTGTTTACCGTTTATGTTCATGTTGGATTATCCCTCATGACATGCATGTTATATTCCCGGTATTTACCGTTATATGATATCATATGCTAGTACACCTGTACTATTACCGATGATGCGCATGTTACACTTACACAGGTCTGTCGGCTTACACATATTCATCATCGGTAATTGCCATGCCACTTAACTGCTATATCATGATATTAATCTAAACCGTACAGTACATTCATTGTTCAATACCATCACATGACATGCTTGCATGATATACTTGACATGCTCACATTACTGTTCTATGTTTGCATATATCATACTTTATGGTTACATACATTGAGATGCTGTTTTCATGAGATTTCTGTTTCGTGGATTTGGGAAACCGCAAAGTACGTTTTGAAAACTTGAAATATTTAAAAAGTGTGGTTTTCCCTTGATATGATATTTCGTGTCCACCATGAGTTTTCTCGGTTCTGAGCTATGAGCATACCCGATTCGAGGAGTTGGATGAGCCGTCTGCGGGTATATGGTGGACTCGGTAAGCTACCCCGGAGCGAGAAATTTGTGAGGATGACGATGAGCCTGGCAGGTGAAGTACTACCTACCGGTGATAGTTTGGGCCCGGCGGTTATCCGGAGGATACCGACTGGAGTCGTGAGATGGATATGAGGGCCGATCAGAGGATGCGGCGCCTGAGATATGAGGATTTACGTGTCGATACTGGACACGGGTTTTCATGATGTTTCGAGTGTTGGTGTTGGACACTCAGGTTCCATAATGTTGATGTGTCGTTGATAGACACATGTTGGTTGATATTCTCATATATATAGGCATTTGATTTCAGATGATTGATTTTTACATGTTGTTATTGGTATTGACTCTATTGTTGTACACATTTGCATGCATGGTCACCCTAAATACCATAGTATTACTTTCATAATATAGTATGACTTAGGAATTGCTGTTTATTCGATTTTTACCTGCTGATGTTTTCTACTCACGAGTTAGCAACTCACCCACGTTGTGCCACAGTTTTCTTGCAGGTTCGACCGCTTGGATCAGTAGCGATATCGTTGGCACACAGCTTCCTTCAGGGTGATTTGCTACTGTAGGTGGGACACATTGGATCGAGCCTACTTTTGTACTTTTTATATTCTATTGTATCTAGATAAACTCCATCAATCAGAAACTAGACTTTGTATAATGATAGACCTAATCTTGTTTTGCGAGACTTAGAGCGATGGGTGTATGTTTGCTTTTGAGCTGGTTATGTCTTGCTTTATTTATTATTCTTTCTGTGTTTGATCTTCGTCGTAAGGCATTGTATAAATATTGTTTATTTGAGTGGTTGTGATTCCGCCAATTGGTGAAGAGCTAGCTCCTGCTTGGGAATGCCTATATATATTGCTTGTATGTGGTTTTGGATAAAAAATTACAAGGGAGGTGCTGCCCAAATTTTTAAGGACGAAAATATTTTCAACTTTAATATATAACCCCTTTTGTTTTCTCATAAATCTTTATTTATGCATTTAAATAAAAACTTGACTTCATTATACCTTTAATTCAAAACTGCACCTCCACTATTTTTCCGCAAAAATGTTTAGATTTCTCGGCTTCGGCTTACTTGAATTACATTACGCTTTTAGACGTTGCGTGATTTAAGTGCCGTTCACGTGCTAAATTCCAGGTCGTGACACTTACCCCTCACAAACACACATGGTTTCCATTGCACGATATTCTTTTAGTATATTCTTGGTTACAGTTACAACATTTCATTAAAATACCATGAACTATAAAAACCCGGTTTTCTTTAGAATTGTATTTTAAATTCTTTGCGATTATGCCTCTACAACCCTCGTTAGAGGATCCGCTGTTGGATGGCGACGATTATCATACATCCTTGGGCTAGTAAAGCGAGATGCAGATCTCCTCACGGAGCACTCGGTCTCAAAAGATTTTTAATATGATTTTTTTAAGAAAAACGAAATTTCTACTTAATACTAAAATAATTTTAAAAAATTATATAAATATTATCAAACCACATAGTTTCAAGATATAATAAAATTCCATATTTTCAAGAAAATAAAAGAATGATAAGTTTCATCAAAATACCCTCAAGTTATCCAAAAGACAAGTTTTACAGTAAAATACCTTAGACTATTAAAGCTAAATTAATATTCAATAAAATACTAAAATTCTTAAAATTTACATCTATGAAAACCCTAAATAATATAAATAAATATTTGAGGTTTATTTTGAAATTATACAAAAATATTTTTCATAAAACCCCCTCGAATTCTCTAAAATTACATTTAAGGACCTTAGTAAATATAGGTTTAAGTAGGATCAATTCTCTTGAGTCTCAGGGAGCCGGAGAAAGTGTGTGCTTTCCTATTTAAGGTAGAAAAACTTAACGGAGTTATCAATGGTAATTGTCTTGGAAAAAGACACAAATTATGTCGTCCATGTGCAGCAATTAGCGATAACACCCGAAGTTAACTCAGGATCCAATTCAGTTTTAAAGTGACTGAATCAAATCTGAGTCTAAAACAAATCTGAGTCTAATCCAAACATGAATCGAACTCAAACATGAATCCAATATACCAAACATGAATACTTGAACCTGAATATGAATACGAGAACAATATCAGCATGCAAACATGACTTGACTTGACCGAACCGTGGCTATAACTTTACTTGATTACATGACTACTTGTTTACATCCCGAACCTGATTACATGAAAAACTTGCATCCATGGTTTCGGCAAGTCTTGTAACTATATTCAATACAAAGCATTATGGGGTTTAACGGGATAGATTGGTACGGAATGTATTAGAAGTGGAACGAGATGGTCACTAAAAGACACCTACCTGAACATCCATGCTATTATCCCATGGGTTTTGACGGGCCTTGTACTACCTGTTACCATAGTCCACGGAGCAAGTTGGACTCCTCTCGTATACACTGATACCTTCTGTACCAAGCTACAAATAACTACATTAGTATAACAAATATACATCTGTAGAATTATCAGTTCTTTCTCTTTACCTGTTCTATTCCACTTTTACTTTCGGGACTTACCGATCGCTAGTTCGCTGACGACATTCCTGTCTCTTTCTTTCTTTGAAATGTTCGTCAGGAAGACCCGATTCTCAAGAGACCGAGCCCAGCCAGGAGTACTTGGAGGAGATTGAGGCACAGCCAGACTTCTAGTTTTTCTTGTACTTATTTCCATTTTGTATGCCACTGTTTAGGCATTGCTTTCTATCATTGTACTTTCCTTTTCAAAACAGTTGTAATGTAAAGATGAATGTTAATAAAAGTTGCTGGTTTTTTACATCTCTTGTCATTCTTGTGCATTTTATTTATATATTGCTTATTTACGCTTAACGTATTTATTTCTGAGTAAATACATCGTGTGTCCGTCACATCTACTTTCCAGTACACTAGGAAGCGGGGCGTGACAGAGATAGAAGCCGGGTGGTGGAACTCATGAAAAGATTCACTCACATCGAACTAATGAGAGTCCCTAGGGCGTTGAACAGAAAATCCAACATACTCGCCCGCCTAGCCAAAGAGCCGGCTAATCCTGACATGGATGAAATTCTGATCACAGTTAGGAGCCGGCAAATTCTGCCCCCAATCTCTTTACGAGAAGCGTAAAGCGCAGAACAAAAGAGCAATCCTGCCGGAGAAGTTCTGGTCATTCAAGAGAAGCTCGATTGGAGAGAACCTTTCATAGAGTACCTCCGATACGACAAGTTGCCCGAAGAAAAATCTGCGAGGGTTCAGCTGAGGAAGAGAGCTCTTCGATACGTGTTTGTAAACAATACGCTATACCGCAGATCATATGACCAACTCTTGCTCAGGTATCTGTCATTGGCCGAAGCCCAAAAAGTCATGAAAGAAGTTCATTCGGGCGTCTGCGGAGCTCACCAGTCCGCCCCCAAAATACGCTTCAGATCAAATGGCTTGGATATTACTGGCCCACCATGATAAGAGATTGAGAAGAGCATGCAAAGAAATGTGATATCTGCCAAAATCACGGTGATTTCATTCACAAGTATCCCAATCCGTTGCATCCTACGGTGGCGTTGTGGCCCTTCGAAATTTGGGGCACCGACATAGTTGGCCCAATTGATCCTCCATCATCCACAGGCCACCGGTTCATATTGGCTGCAACAGACTACTTATCCAGATGGGCTGAAGTTGTCCTGCTAAAAGAAGTCAAGACAGAAGATATTCTGATATTCTTCCGGCATAATATTCTATACCGCTTTGGTACACCAAGAAGAATCATTTCTGACAACGGGCATTCTTTCAAGAGCTCTAAAATCTCAAGATTTGCTGCTCAGTACAAGATAAACCGGAGATATTCCTCCATTTATAATCCAAGAGCCAATGGGCTAGCCGAAACCTTCAATAAAACTCTATGCAAGCTCTTGAGGAAAAATGTTTCAGCCAACAAGAGAGACTGGAATCTCAAACTTCACGAGGCGTTGTGGGCATATCATTCCATGTACCGTACTCCAACCCAGTCCACTCCATACTCATTACTCTTCGGAGTGGAGGCAATTCTCCCCCTCGAATTCGAAGTTCCAAGCTTAAGAATGGTCGTTCAGCACGAGTTGACGGAGGAAGAAAACGTGCTCCTTCGGCTCGAAGAGCTCGACGCTCTCGAAGAAAAGAGGCTCGCAGTACAGCAAAATCTGGAGCTGTACTGAGCCCAAATGTTACGGGCCTATGACAAAATGACCCGTCTCCATGCTTTCAAAAAAGGCAAATTGGTGTTGGTCCTCAAAAGGCCGATCATCCCCAATCGACATGCCAAGGGAAAATTCGAGCCAAATTGGGAAGGGTCATATGTCATCGAGAAAGTGTTCAACAGAGGATCCTACCAACTAATAAGCGCTGAGGGAGAAAGGCCCACGCCACCCATCAATGACCGATATCTCAAGAAATACTATGCGTGAATGCTCCAAGTCGCAGACGAATTGAGCACACAGGCCTGTTTACCTCAATCAGAGCAAAACTCTGCTTAAATTCCAAGGTGGGAAAAGAAGTAATACTTCTGTTTTTCTCCAATCAGAGCAAAAGCTCTGTCTTGAAAATTAAAAAAAAAATTAAAATTAAAATAAATGAAGTAACGTACTCTATAAGAGCAAAGCTCAAAAAAAAAAAAAAAAAAAAAGTGCGCAACTGTTCACGCAGCTGCGCAACTGCGCAAGTGCGCAGTTGCGCGACACGTGTCCCGCAGCTGCGCAGTGCGCAAGTACGCAGTTGCGCGACACGTGTCACGCAGCTGCGCAGTGCGCAACCGCGCAGTTGCGCGACACGTGTCAACGCGCAGTTGCGCAAGCAAAAAAAAATAAAAAAAATAAAAAAATAATAAAAAAAAAATAAATTTTTTTATTGCAAAAACAGAATAAAGATTTGAGAAAATCTTTTCTGTTTTTGTTAAAACAATAAGATTTCTTCTGTAAAACAGAGACCTTTGGATTAAAGATCCGACGGTGGGGAAAATTCCCCAAATCACTTAGAGAATAATCTCTTTAACAAACTTTAACTAATTTATGGGCACTATAAAAAGGACCCTAGACCTCAATTCAAAGACATCAACATTTTGCTAAAAAGAAAAGAGAAGAGAACTCTGAAAGAATAAAAAAAAAAAGGTAAAAACCTTTTAAAGAAGAGAAAATTCTCTTATGAACAAGATCATAGATCTTTAACGATAAATAAATAAATAAATAAAAATAGTGCCTTGCACTTGTTTTATGAACCATCGGTTCTTGAACCTAAAAGGCTCTTAAATTAATAGTGCTTTGCACTTTCATGAACCTTTGGTTCTCTAAGATAAGAAAAACAAGAAAAACTTGTATTTTCTTAGATCTAAAAAAAATATAGTGCCTTGCACTTGTTTTATGAACCATCGGTTCTTGAATCTAAAAGATTCTCAAATTAACAGTATTTTGCACAAATGCAATGCATTAATTAAAGGGCCAGGCCCAAATCAAAATGACCTGCCAGGCCAAAATAAATTGCAAGGCAATAAATGGGCAGAGCCCAAATAAATTGATGCTTTGCATCCTTTATACAAGGGCAGAGCCCAAATAAAATTGATGCCTTGCATCATTCCTAAAAGGGCAGAGCCCAAAACAAATTGATGCTCTGCATCCTTTCTGGGCAAGGCCCAAATAAAAATAAAAATGCAATGCAAAAGCAAATAAAATGTTGAACATTTCAACTGGACTTAGCCCAATTTTGGCCATAAGTCCTTAAATTAAATTGATTGAGCAAAATTGCTCTTTTAAATCAATTTACATCCGGTTCGAGGGTACATCTCCGAACTCCTTTGACATCCGTCGTTGTAATTCCTCAACGACGTCAAAGAGGTGACGGGTCCCAACGACCACACATCGATATGGACTGCGGGGTCCTTAAACTCGTGGACCGAAATGTCCATAAACTAATGTTGGACCGAAACGTCCTTAAACTAATAACGGACCGAAACGTCCCTAAACTAATATTGGACCACCACGTCCCTAAACTGGAATATGGACCACCACGTCCCTAAACTGGCACAATAGAGCCCAAATGCTCTTTTGTCGGACCTAAACGGTCCCGTTAAGTTGATCTTAGTCTCAAACTGGACTAACGTATCCTTAACAAACGTTTGAGTCGATCTTAGCCTCAAAAATGGCTAACGTATCCTCCAAACAGACTTTAGTCCCAAATTGGACTATGAATCTCCCAAACTGGAACAATAGGGCCCAAACGCTCTTTTGTCGGATCTAAACGATCACGTTAAGTTGATCTTAGTCTCAAACAGGACTAACGTATCCTTGACGAACGTTTAAGTTGATCTTAGCCGCAACGCGACTAACGTATCCTTAAACTAAAAACACCAAACCCAAATCTAAGTAAATACGGATTTGGACTAATCCACGTCCTACGGGCGACGGCATTACTCAGTCTCCGTATACAATCCACGGGCAACTACAAACAAAACAAACACACAAGACACGAAGTGAAATTCTGGAGAAGGAGAAAGTTGTTACCGCGATGCGGTAGCGTAATTAACTGCAGGGGCTTGCGCCTGCAGGGAAGAGCGTCCCCACAATCAAAAACCCCTCACCCTGAGGGGGAATCTGACGAAGTCTGCTACATCGGCCGCATCCGTCTAAACCTCCGATACACGGTGCCATAAATCAACTTGGCATCTTCGGAGAGGTAGACGGATAAAACCAAATAGCATCTGCCCCGAACCTCAGGCAACGGACGCCCTAACGTCCCGACCGCCGTTCGGAGGGGAACAGATTCTGGCACGCCCGGTGGGACCTTTTCCTCTTTCCACTCCACACTTCGTGTGTCGTGTTCGCGAACGAATCGCGATTTGCTGTGGTTGCCTGTGGATTCGAGGTACTAAGATTTGGTATCTTGCTTCGTGCAGGAAACAGAAGATCAATGGCTTCAGACTGCACTACCTGCAACTGCATCTCTCGCTCCATCCCGTCCGGAGGAGTGACTTATGGGCCCCAAGCGGCCTCCCTTTTCAAGATGCCAGTGGAGCAAGTAACTCAGGCCACCGCTGGATTGTTCTTCGGGACTATGCTCCCATTGATAAGCTTCAATGCCCCAATAACATCGCAAGAAGCTCCAAAGAAGTTGGTCTTCGACCGACTTGCCACTGCCGCGACCCCTCTCAACGAGTCATCCAACTCCACTGCTTCAGGTTTTAATGGATTAGGCCAGAGCTCCATCGGGCCCATGAAGAAGCCTGCCATACCAGAAGGCGTTATCCCGAAACGGATAGCCATCCCAACTCCCGTTCCTGGCAAAATCACCAAGGTTGCTTCCCATGTTCATAAGTCCGCTTCTGACAAGTTGGCCGTCCCCGCTCAACGGACGTCGATCTTTAAAAAGCTGGTACCGGTATATTCTGACCAACACAGGGGGCATGAGGAGGTCACCCCTATAGCTGAAACAACTCCATCAGCACGACATGCCCGACGTCGCTACTGGCGCCGAGTGAGGAAGGCTGGGGGCAACTCCCCCTCTGGACTTACTCCTCCAACTCCGATGGTGAGGATCGATGCTGCTGTTCCAACCAAGAACAGCTTTGAACTGCTCAACAAGGTGCGCAGAAACTCTCCTACTGCGATGTTGAAACGAACTCCTTCACTTGTGGAGAATACTCCAGAGAAGAAGTTAGAGCAGCCCCCTCAACGGCTGTCCTCTAGAATTTACAAAGTCTGGCGACAGGTCCAAGAGTCGGTGATCGATCGAGACTGCCTCCGACGACAGAAAAAGATGAAGGTTCGGCAGGGGAAGGATTACTCTGTCAAACCACAAGAAGCAAAAGCTACTCGGGTGCCCACTACAACGGTTCCCTTAACTCCAATCACTCAAAAAAGGAGGCCGCAAAAAGCCCCTGTGTCTTCGGCAAATCGCAAAGACACCGAACACAAACGCCCCAAGTCTGGGGGCATGGTGGTGCATACTGTTTATATGGCTTCTGGAAAGGAGGAAAGCCGCACTTCTACGGGCCACCGACCGCTCACCCGATCCGTGACGAAAGCCCAGGAGCAACAACAAAAGCTTCAGGAAATGATGACTACAATGGCTGCACTCACTGAGCCAAAAGAAAGCTCTGAAACGTCTTCGGATGAGCGTCAAGAACAAGAAACCGACGCTGACTTTTTACGCAGAGTCCTCGAAAAGAGGGACAAAGAAGCTGCAGAGCAAGCGGCTAATATAAAACAGATGGCGCTCCTCTTCCAAGATATGGTAGGGATAATGTTACAGCCGGAACCTCCTGCTGAAGATCCTCCGATCGTCCTTGAAGACGACAGGGGAGAAACGTCAAATCCTCCGCCGGCTCTGTCAACAGCCAAGGAGGAGGCAATCTCCAAAGTTGACCTAGACGAATATATAGCTCAGCAGATCCGGGTTCATCAGGCGAATGAAGCGGCTGAGCAAATTGTTAGAACCGGACGACCGTATCCGAGCTGGTATGACCAAATTAATTACCCGCCAGGATATACGATCCCTAAATTCCACGTATATAAAGGGACAGGGAATCCGCATCAGCATGTCGCTCAATTCAGGGCCTTATGCGGCAATACTGGAGGCGGTGACAAATTGTTGCTACGTCAATTCGTCGGCAGCTTAGCAGAAACAGCCTTTGAATGGTATTCGGAGTTGCCTAACGACTCTATCAAAACATTTGCAGAGATGGAGCTGCTGTTTACACAAAGATTCGCGAGTGCTAGTGAACGCACTCCGATAACAGCACTGATAAATGCCAGGATAAGGCCAAGAGAAACGTGGGTCCAATACGCAACACGATGGCGGAACCTATGGTCGAAATGCGAACAACGCATAGAAGAAGCACCTGTGGTAGGCATGTTTGTGGGCACTCTCGATCCGCAAGCGACCATCTCGCAATTCATGATGTTCTTCAGGCCGACCACCTTCCAGGCCTTGATCGACAAATTAGCCCAAATGGACCAGATGGGCCATAGACCGTCTCCTCCAAGACCCGATCCCCGAAATGAGAAAGGAAAAGCGATCATCGTCGCCAACGCTCAGCAACAGTCGAGCAACTCAAAGCCGGTCGCTCGCCAAAACAACGTGCGTCCACGCCCATCCCTCGAAGAGAGGCTAGGACGTCATTACTCGTTTCCTCAGAATAAAACGAGAAGACTGTTCGAGCTGGCAGTGTGCAACAGACTCATTAATCTGCCGAATCCAAAACGTCCGTCGCAGCCAGGCGATCTTAATAATCCCAATTATTGCCCTTACCACCAAACGGTAAGTCATCCAATTGAAGATTGTTTCGTCTTTAAGGGATGGATCGAGGATCAATACCTGCAAGGCAAGTTTGTGCTGTCTGAAAGCTGGAAGGTAAACCCCCCACAGCCGCACTCTCCAAAGAAGACGGACACGCCGGGGGCAACTTGTTCTTTCGTCGAGGATGAAAACGATGGAGAAAACTTATCGAATGAATCCGAAGACTACGTAGCGACTTTTCATATGATTTCTCATTCACTGACGGATGATGAGGAGGACCCTTGCGCTGAGAAATCAACGGCGGATCCTGAAACAGAAATTCCGCGGCCGTCAGACAAGTTGATCGATGCCTTCCTAAATGAAATTCGTATGAAAGCAAAAGCCAATCAAGAGCATGAAATGGCCATACTGGAAATAACCAAGGTATTCCCGTCAAATCAAAATCCATACACTGCGGGTAAAAACAAATTCAAGACGAGGAAACGGTTCGCCAAAGCTCTATCAGTAGGAATGAAGTTACCGCCCTCTGAAGAAAATCCTTTCTCTGAGGTAGAGATGCACCCTAACTTCTGTTTATATCATCAGAAGATCATACACCCTACCGAAGACTGCGAATCCTTTAACTGTTGGTGGCAAGGGTATGTCGCTCAAAAGCGACACTTCGACAGAACAAAGTGTGAAGCTTGTGGACATCGGAAAAAAGCGATAGATGAGCGCAAAAGAGCCGCCGCCGACTGTCATATAGCCGACTTCAAGGGATCACAAATTATCACCTTTGGAAGCGACTCTGACGAAGAAACTAGCCCCAACTCTTCCCTCGGGGAATCTATTTCAAAAATAAAGGAATTAAGAAGCTGCGAGAACATTCAGCCATGCAATCGCATGCTACTCGGAAAGAATCCCGGCCCTGCAAACAACGGAGCGAACAAAAAGGATAAAAGAAAAGGAAAAAAGGCCCTCGTCGCCAGCGCTCACCAACAATCAGGTGACCCTAGACTGGTTGCTCGCCAAAGCAACAAGCAGCAATCCCTCCAAGAAAAGTTGAAGCGTCCTTACTCGTTTCCGCAAGATAAAACAAAGGGACTGTTCGAGCTGGCAGTGTGCAACAGACTCATCAATCTGCCGAGTCCAAAACGTCCGTTGTGGCCAGGCGATATTAATAATCCTAATTATTGCCCTTACCACCAAACGGTAGGTCATCTGATCGAGGATTGCTACGTCTTCAAGAACTGGGTTGAAGACCAATACCAACAGGGCAAGTTCGTGTTGTCCGAAATTTGGAAGGTGAACCCGCCACAACCGCATGCTCCGAAAAATATGGACACGCCGGGGGCATCATACTCATTCATAGAGAAAGCCTAGCGGACCACTACGTCCTAAAACTGGATAACGGACCGAAACGTCCTTAAACTAACAACGGACCGAGATGTCCTTAAACTAATGACGGACCGCAATGTCCTAAAACTTGCAAATGACCGAAACGTCGTTAAACTACTCCCAACCCGCAACATCTTTAGGCTGACGTTAAAAAAAAAAATAATAATAATAATAACGGTATGTCCACAAGCAAAATGGGCACGGATGAAAACCCGAAGGGGCTCCGTGAGTAAAAACAGCAGGGCTACCGGCGAGTGTTCGTGAAAACCCGAAAGGGCGCGACCTGGTTTGAAAAAAAAAAGAAGAAGAAAAGAAAAGGAAAAAAAAAGAATAAAAAAAAAAGAATAAAAAAGAGAATAAAAAAAAACGGTATGTCCACAAGCAAAATGGGCACGGATGAAAACCCGAAAGGGCTCCGTGAGTAAAAACAGCAGGGCTACCGGCGAGCGTTTGTGAAAACCCGAAAGGGCGCAACCTCGTTAAAGAAACACTTATAGGATCCTCTCGACCCTGTAAGGAGAAACCACCCGCGTGAGATCCTTACGACTCACAAGGGAACAACACACTTAGGAATCCCCACGATTCCTAAGGAGAAAATACACTTGCGAGATCCTCACGACTCGTGAGGAGAAGGCTCTTATGGGACCCTCACGGCTCGTAAGATTTGAAAGTCTTAAGTTACAGAGATCTAAACCTGTGCTTAAACAACCCCCACAACTTTCGACATTGCCCTACAAGCGGCTCATAATGACCTTTGTATACAATCCACGGGCGCGAATAAATATTTCCCTAACTAAGTCCCATCTAAGACTAGGGATGTGTTTGCATGGAAAACAACCCTTGTAAATCCTCTCGACTTACAAGGAGAAAACCCTCCTGTAGGATCCTTACGACTTACAGAGGAACAATACACTTAGGAACCCTCACGATTCCTAAGGAGAAATACACCTATAAGATCCTCACGACTTGTAGGGAGAAATAGCTTTGTGAGACCCTTACGGCTCATAAAGTCAAAAGCCTTAGTCGACAGGACCTTAACCCTGGTCGCTAAGCCACCTTTGTTCTACATCGACAGAGGCAAATGATGATTCGCTCCTGGCAATATCCCAGTGGTAGCGATGCTGATGCCTAAACCGGTATCAAATTCCAAGTCCTTTCACGGCAAATGATGATTCGCTCCTGGCAATATTCCAGTCGCAGCGATGCTGATGCCAAGATTGGTATCAGATCCTAAATCCCCTACTCGCCAAAAAAAAAAAAATCAACAAGCCAAAATAAAAATGCATACGAAATAGCCGAAATGATGGGGTAACTTGCAAACAAAATCAGCAAGTAAAAATGTATGCATGCAAAATAGCCGAAATGATTGGGCAACTCGCAATAAAAAGCAGCGAGTAAAAAAAAAATAATATAGCCGAAACGATTGGGCACCGCGAAAAATAGCCGAAACGATTGGGCAATCGCGACCTTCGCGATATAAAAGCTGAAATGATAGAGCATCGCGGAAAGAATAAAAAAAATGAAAGAATAAAACTTTTTGCCCTACAGGTGAAATCACATCGATCCCTGTATACAATCCAGGGGCACAGATAAAAAGGGAACAATACCTTCCCAACAGGCTCCACCAGAAAGCGAAGCCAAATCTCGACGGTTCATAGATAACCTAGAGACCATCTCGACATTTGTCGCAATATTACAGACACGATGTCAACAAATGAAGCAAAGGAAGGTCCCTAACTTCAGGGTCTCGACGTCAATATCGACAACTTAAAGATCACCAACGGCGTTTCTCCTCACTCCAACTAGATGCAGACATGACGTCAACAACTGACCTCAGAATCGCAACGAAACGGAACCATGACAAAGTCCATAGTTCCAAATCTCAATGGCCACGTCTACAGCCTGGAGACCAACAACGGTGTGCCTCCTCATTCCAACAGGTCACAGATGTTACACCATCAAGCGGAGCGATGGCAAAATCCCAGCTTCTCCTCAGCATTCGTCTCGATACAGTAGACGCAATGTCAACAACAGCGTTCCTCCACAGTCCAGCTGGAGGCAGATACAACGTCAACAAAAGACCTCACGGTCAAAACAAAGCGGAGTAACGGCAAAATCCCAACTCCACCTTAGCATTCGTCTCGTTACAACAGACGCAATGTCAACAACGGCGTTCCTTCGCAGCCCAGCGGGGTGTACATGCAAAGTTAACAAAAGATCCCATGGTCGAAACAAAGCGGAGTGATGGCAAAATCCCAGCTCCACCTCAGCATTCGTCTCAATATACCAGACGCAGTGTAAGAAAACGAAGCGAAGGCCACATTCCTAGCTTCAACGTCTTTACGGTAACTCACATAAAACCGGAAAGACAATCGGAGACCATCTCACAGAAAGTGGTCACCTCCTTGACGTTCGTCTCGATACAGTAGTCGATATATCAACCCCGGCGTTCTTCCTCCAACAGGATTCAGACACACCAAAGCAAACGAAGCGAAGGCTAAATCCCTAGCTTCAGGGTCTTAACGGCAAGTCATATAAAACCGGAAAGACAATCGGAGATCATCTCGCACCAGTGTGGAGTGGTCACCACTTCGACGTCCGTCTCGATACAGCAGACGAGATGTCACCCCAACTTTCGTCTCGACACAGCAGACGTAACGTCATCAAACAAACGGAGCCACGGCAAAATCCCTAGTTCCCACCGCAACATTCGTCTCGATACAGCAGACGCAATGCCAGCAAACGAAGCAAAGGCCAAATTCCTAGCTTCAGGGTCTTAACGGCAACTCATATAAAGCCCGAAAGACTATCGGAGATCATCCCCACACCAACGCGGAGTGGTTATGACTCATCGGGGCTCTCCAAAATGAGCCTAACCTCAAGTAAAAAGCGGCATGGCAAATTCCTAGCGCTTGCTCTTCTGACGGTCAAACTGCCAAGGAGGATTGCTTGAAGACGTCTTGTCCAGCCCCCGAAGGGATCAGAGACACGGCAGTCGCGGGGCTACTCGAACAGCACGATTGCCTATCGAGGACTATATCAGCTTATGCGACGGTACGATGGCCAAAACCCTAAGTACCACCAACCTTAACGGGCTTCTGTCGTAAAGAGCAGAGGTTAAATGCGACGTTAAGATGTTCTTGCGAGATCTGCTCGATCCGTTTCGACTCGTGAGGAAATTGATGTCTTTGCGAGATTTTCTCGATGCGTCTCGACTCGTGAGATAAAGCCTTAGGCAGTGGGCATAAAAGAAGCCTGTTTCCTAAGCATTGGGACCCTGCAAGTTGGCCCAAAACGGTCTCTTGCATACCATCCACGGGTCTCACTCTCCAACGTCAAACTTCGACAAGGAGGGAAACAACCGCTTACAAGTCCTCTCGACTCGTAAGAGGGAAAAATTCTCTTGTAGGATCCTTACGACTTACAAGAGAAAACCACACTTAGGAATCCTCACGATTCCTAACGAGAAAAACCCACCTACGAGATCCTTTTGATCCGTAGGGAGAAAAGTCTCTATGAGACCCTCACGGCTCATAGAGTTGAAAAGTCTTAGGCAGCAGATCTGAACCTGCGGCCTAAGCCCTCGCTATCTCGTGAAGAAATCAAGAAGCTTACTCTATTACCTGCTAATCGTGACGACATGCTGAGAAAGAGGAAAAGCAACAGAAAGAACACCCGATTTACGTTTGATCAAGCGTTCAGGACGTATTCATTCATGCATGGGCAAAAAGACTCAGGACAAAGATATATAATAAAGACAAGCTGGGATAAAAAAAAAATTCCATTAATATTGCCCGAAGTTCTTACAGTCATAAGAATAATAAACGAAAGTTACAATGGAATAACCTCAGATCCAGGGCATGGATTGAGGAATTCAAAAGCGATCCTATCTATGACTTTCCAAGCCTCGCGGACCATCCTAGTATGCTTCCTTTCGCGAGCACAAACGTCAGGGTCTCTTCCGATGTCTTCCACCCTCCGATAAGCAGCGAGTATGTCAGACTGTTGAAAGACCTTGTGCAAGAGGTCGATAAGACTGTCTTGCCGTCTCTTCGAGATAAAATTCAATAGGTACACGGAGTACGCCTTGTCCTCAGCGGCATCCAACGCCCTAAGCGGCACGCCGGAACAGAATAGGAGAAGCGCTTTCCAGATAGCTCCCACGATAAGTTTAAGAAGAAAGGAATGTCGGGGATGCAGTGGACCGTTATATGCGTCGAAGCGACTCATTATTTCAGCACACTCCTCGTTTGTGAACTCCTGATTTTGAGAGCAGCCAAGTCGGCGGATGTCCTCATGAGAGATGATCTCGTTAAGAGCATACATATGGGCGTCCATTGTTCCTATGAAAGAGAATCAACAGAATTATCAAAAAGACTGATTAAGCAAAATGATATAATGCACTGAGGAATAAAATGTCATCTTTAACTTCCAAGATCCATGAAGAATTCTTAAGAGTTCTTCTATATGATTTGGGAGGAGCAAAGCTCCATTAATGAAATGAGAAAATACAGGGAAAATCTTTTAGAGAGCAAAGCTCTATTAATGGAACTCTAATAGGGCTCTCCTTAGTCTTCTATAGACCCCCTTAGAGCAAAGCTCTACTAAGTGAAACCCTAAATGGGTCTTCTTTAGATCTGGGATTTATTGAGAGCAGTGCTCTTAAAATTGATTTAATTTAATTAAAATTAATATTTTTACCTAAAATTCTCTAAAAGTTTGAACTTTTAAAAGTGTTTAAACAAGAGAGCAGGGCTCTGAGTTCTGAAAGTAAAATTTTAGAGATGAGAATCATCTAAGGGACCAAAGGCCCTATTTATAGGCATCAAGTGCCCTTTCAGCTTCCAAAAGATAGCGCGACGGTTCGGAGTCTGCCACCGCTGCACTCACGTTAGGAGACCACGTAAGCGCAACGGTGGGGGGGCATTTGTTTACCTCAATCAGAGCAAAGTTCTGCTTAAATTCCAAGGTGGGAAAAGAAGTAATACTTCTGTTTTTCTCCAATCAGAGCAAAAGCTCTGTCTTGAAAATTAAAAAGAAAATTAAAATTAAAATAAATGAAGTAACGTACTCTATAAGAGCAAAGCTCAAAAAAAAAAAAAAAAAAAAAAAACTGTTCACGCAGCTGCGCAACTGCGCAAGTGCGCAGCTGCGCGACACGTGTCACGCAGCTGCGCAACTGCGCAACCGCGCAGCTGCGCAGTGCGTAACCGCGCAGACACGTGTCAACGCGCAGTTGCGCAAGCAAAAAAAAATAAAAAAAATAAAAAAATAAAAAAATAATAAAAAAATAAAATAAAATTTTTTATTGCAAAAACAGAATAAAGATTTGAGAAAATCTTTTCTGTTTTTGTTAAAACAATAAGATTTCTTCTGTAAAACAGAGACCTTTGGATTAAAGATCCGACGGTGGGGAAAATTCCCCAAATCACTTAGAGAATAATCTCTTTAACAAACTTTAACTAATTTATGGGCACTATAAAAAGGACCCTAGACCTCAATTCAAAGACATCAACATTTTGCTAAAAAGAAAAGAGAAGAGAACTCTGAAAGAATAAAAAAAAAAAGGTAAAAACCTTTTAAAGAAGAGAAAATTCTCTTATGAACAAGATCATAGATCTTTAACGATAAATAAATAAATAAATAAAAATAGTGCCTTGCACTTGTTTTATGAACCATCGGTTCTTGAACCTAAAAGGCTCTTAAATTAATAGTGCTTTGCACTTTCATGAACCTTTGGTTCTCTAAGATAAGAAAAACAAGAAAAACTTGTATTTTCTTAGATCTAAAAAAAATATAGTGCCTTGCACTTGTTTTATGAACCATCGGTTCTTGAATCTAAAAGATTCTCAAATTAACAGTATTTTGCACAAATGCAATGCATTAATTAAAGGGCCAGGCCCAAATCAAAATGACCTGCCAGGCCAAAATAAATTGCAAGGCAATAAATGGGCAGAGCCCAAATAAATTGATGCTTTGCATCCTTTATACAAGGGCAGAGCCCAAATAAAATTGATGCCTTGCATCATTCCTAAAAGGGCAGAGCCCAAAACAAATTGATGCTCTGCATCCTTTCTGGGCAAGGCCCAAATAAAAATAAAAATGCAATGCAAAAGCAAATAAAATGTTGAACATTTCAACTGGACTTAGCCCAATTTTGGCCATAAGTCCTTAAATTAAATTGATTGAGCAAAATTGCTCTTTTAAATCAATTTACATCCAGTTCGAGGGTACATCTCCGAACTCCTTTGACATCCGTCGTTGTAATTCCTCAACGACGTCAAAGAGGTGACGGGTCCCAACGACCACACATCGATATGGACTGTGGGGTCCTTAAACTCGTGGACCGAAATGTCCATAAACTAATGTTGGACCGAAACGTCCTTAAACTAATAACGGACCGAAACGTCCCTAAACTAATATTGGACCACCACGTCCCTAAACTGGAATATAGACCACCACGTCCCTAAACTGGCACAATAGAGCCCAAATGCTCTTTTGTCGGACCTAAACGGTCCCGTTAAGTTGATCTTAGTCTCAAACTGGACTAACGTATCCTTAACAAACGTTTGAGTCGATCTTAGCCTCAAAAATGGCTAACGTATCCTCCAAACAGACTTTAGTCCCAAATTGGACTATGAATCTCCCAAACTAGAACAATAGGGCCCAAACGCTCTTTTGTCGGATCTAAACGATCACGTTAAGTTGATCTTAGTCTCAAACAGGACTAACGTATCCTTGACGAACGTTTAAGTTGATCTTAGCCGCAACGCGACTAACGTATCCTTAAACTAAAAACACCAAACCCAAATCTAAGTAAATACGGATTTGGACTAATCCACGTCCTACGGGCGACGGCATTACTCAGTCTCCGTATACAATCCACGGGCAACCACAAACAAAACAAACACACAAGACACGAAGTGAAATTCTGGAGAAGGAGAAAGTTGTTACCGCGATGCGGTAGCGTAATTAACTGCAGGGGCTTGCGCCTGCAGGGAAGAGCGTCCCCACAATCAAAAACCCCTCACCCTGAGGGGGAATCTGACGAAGTCTGCTACATCGGCCGCATCCGTCTAAACCTCCGATACACGGTGCCATAAATCAACTTGGCATCTTCGGAGAGGTAGACGGATAAAACCAAATAGCATCTGCCCCGAACCTCAGGCAACGGACGCCCTAACGTCCCGGCCGCCGTTCGGAGGGGAACAAGGCCTACGTTCTAGATCATACATCCTGTAAAACCGTATACAATCCATGGGCGTAAATGACCCCTATCTCTCCCAAAGTAATACCAGCGGGACTGCATTTAAAGTTCCACCGGCAATGAAGCTAAAAAAAGGTATGTCCACAAGCAAAACGAGCACGGATGAAAACCTGAAAGAGTCCCGTGATTAAAAACAGCAGGACTGCCGGCGAGTTTGTGAAAACTCAAAAGGGCGCAAACTCATGAAAATAAATGATGTACACTCGCAAAGTCCTATCGACCTTGTGAGGAGAAAATCCCCGCATGAGATCCTTACGACTCACAAAGGAGCAACACACTTAGGAATCCCAACAATTCCTAGGGAGAAATACACCTGCGAATTTCTCTCGACTCACAGGGAGAAAATGCTTTTATGAGATCCTTACGGCTCATAAAATTGAAAAGCCTTAGGTGATAGGGATCTAAACCTGTCTCTTAAGCCATCGTTCCCTAACGAGCATGGCAAATGATGAGTCACTCCTGGCACTATGCTTTAGTGTTAACGGCGCTGATGTCGATTCAAAATTCAAACTCCAAATTCCTAAACGGCAAAAGATGAGTCGCTCCTGGTACCATATTCCGGTGTAGCGATACAGACGCTAACCAAAATCCAAATCACCTAAATTCTCCCAGCCCTATGGCCAGTCCTCAAATAGACTACCGTATAAAATCTACGGGCATAAACAAGCTAAATCACACCTATGTCCCACGGCAATCACCAGCCCCGCGGCCGGTCTTCGCCATCAGAATTATGTTCCATCTGGGAAGACCTACTCATGTGTCCTCACGATACATAAGGAGAACAGAGTTTACGAGATCCTTTCGACTCGTAAGAAAATACCTTTATGGGATCCTTACGACTCAAAAGAGAAAAACACACTTGGGGGTCCTTACGACTCCTAAGGAGAAAATGCACTTATGAGATCCTCTCTACTCGCAGGGAGAAAATACTTTTATGAGACCCTTACGACTCATAAAATTGAAAATCCTTAGGTGATAGGGATCTAAATCTGTCTCCTAAGCCGTCGTTCCCCAACGGGCAACGGCAAATGATGAGTCTCTCCTGGCATTATGCTTCAATGTTAGCGGTGCTGATGCTGACCAAAAATCAAATCCCAAGTCTTTCCGGGGCAAATGATGAGTTGCTCCTGGCATTATTCCAGTGCAGCAATACAGATGCTAGACAAAATCCAAATTTCATGTTTCTCTCAAATTCAAAAGTCCCGTAAAATAAGACAGAAATCAAACATATAAAATCAAAGTCCCACCCGATAGCACTTCTAAGCACGAAAGTCCCGCTGGACAGGTAGAGAACTTCCAAAAGAAATCAACCCCGACACCGCAAGAAGCGGAGAAAGTCAACTTCAATCCCGACACCGCAGAAAGCGGAGCAAGTCAAATTAAATCCCGACACCGTAAGAAGCAGAGTAAGTCATTGACCGTCCAAGTCACAAAATGGCAGCACCGACCGTCCAAGTAGTAAAAATGGCAAAACCGACCATCCAAGTCGCAAAAATGGCAGCACCGATCGTCTACGTCCCTAAAATGGCAGCACCGACCGTCCACGTCGCTAAAATGGCAGCACAATCCATCCAAGTCGCAAAAATGGCAGCACCGACCGTCCACGTCGCTAAAATGGCAGCACCGACCATCCAAGTCGCTAAAATGGCAGCACCAACCATCCACGTCACAAAAATGCCAGCATCGACCGTCCACGTTGTAAAAATGGCAGCACCGACCGTCCACATCGCTAAAATGGCAGCACCGACCGTCCAAATCGCAAAAATGGCATCACCGACCGTCCACGTTGCTAAAATGGCAGCACCTACCGTCCAAATCGCAAAAATGGGAGCACCGATCATTCACGTCCTAAAAATGGCAGCACCGACCATTCACGTCGCAAAAATGGAAGCACCGACCATTCACATCGCAAAAATGGCAGTATCGACCGTCCACGTCGCTAAAATGGCAGCATACCCTCCATGTCGTCAAAAGGGAACCCAACCAAATCAAGCTCCATATAAAACAAGATCCATCAATTTCATGCACACAACCCGTACATGTAGTGTACATTTATTGATGGGGGCACTTTGTTATGGTCAAAAATTACACCCCGGATGACCAAGTCAAAATCAAATTCAACCCCAAGCTAAGTGGGCCTAAGCCCAGGTCAAGACCGAGCATGGAAGGGACTGGCCACATGAAAAAAATAATAAAGCCATAAATTAGTTTAATGTAATTCTTTTTTTAGAAATAAATGTATGTAAAATTGGCAGAAAGCCAAAATTTTGTAAACTCCATGGCTTATGTGCAAAAATAAATAAGCACATAAGGTATGGGGTGGCACAAGTGCCAATTGGCAAAGCCCAAGGGGCTATATGTAAAGTATGTAGCCTCTAAAGGCAAACATGATAAGGAAAAAAACAACTTTTTCATTTTCTAAAAAATTAGGGTTCTGTGGCTCCTTCTCCTTCCTCAAGGTTCTAATTTCTCTTTCTTTTTCTTGAATTAAATCACGAGTCTCATTCTTCTTTTCCCAAAAAGGAATAGTTTTTCACCATAAAACCCACAAAGGGGAGCTCAGATCTTCCATCAAATCTCTAAAAGGGAAGATTTTTAAGTCTTAACTCCTTTTTCTCCAAGATCCAGCTAACAGAAAGAAGGATGAAGGAGACCCATCTCCAAAAATCCCACATTGGCTCAAAAGAAAATCCAGGGTTCAAGGGAGAAGAATGAGGTCCGCTTTCATCATCTCCGAAAATATCTTAAAAGTTTAACTCCACAAAATAATAATAATAATAAAATAATAAATCCCTTTTTCTTTGGAAAGTACAACTCCCTATACCGGGGTTAAGCCTCTCTCCCTTTTTTAGGAGTTTAACTCCAAAAAGTCAATCGGGAGTACAAATCCCAGTGCGGGGGCTAAGCCCCTTTTTCTGTGGGCGCCCATGGTCCACATGTCGGGCGTGTGGGGCGCCGGCGCCCAGCGCCCACGTACCGGGCGCGTGAGGCGCCGGCGCCCAGCGCCCACGTACGGGGCGCGTGAGGCGCCGGCACTCAGCACCCACACGTCCTTAGGACGCCACTCACCTTTTTTATATATATACTCACGTCTCCCGTTAGAAAAAAATTTTCTAACGGGATGTTGCCCCGCACCCCGCAAGAGGGCTGCTATCCCCCTTAACCCCCAACCCGCTATTCAGGTAGCGGGACCCCCGTAAACTCTGCAACGATATACCCAAAACTCCTCAAGACACATACGCATACACACACTGCACATTGAGTTCGCATGACCAGTTTTACCTGTCAATCGGAGTTGGGTTAGCAGGCGTTGGGTTTGCGGGGGTTATTGGGTTGGCCTCGTCGGGGTTGTTGCTGGGTGCTCGGGAGAAGAGAGGAGAGGAGGAAGTGGTGGTGGTGAGGTCGGGATGGTGAGGTGATCGACGAGGTTTAACGGCGATGAAGGTGAAGGTTTCTAAGGTTGCGGGGTTGTGGTCGAGGGTTGTGGGTTCTTGGGGGAAGGACGAGAGAGGAGGCGAGGAGAGAAGAGGATGTGGTTGAGGGTGTGATGAGGGCGAGGAGATGAGGGGGATGAGGTTGTGGGGAGGTCGGCGGCGAAAGCGAGGAGGAGCGCTAGGGTTAGGTTTTGCGGGGAGAAGAATGAGGAAGGGAAAGGGAACTGGGGATGAGGAAATTTATTAGGTTTTAATATATATATATATATATATATATATATATATAGACAGAGAGAGAGAGAGAGAGAGAGAGAGAGAGGAATAGTTTGAGTGTGTGTGTGCGAGAGGAGAGAGAGAAAGGATACAATAGGAGAGATTGAGACATAGGGATATTTGGTTATTATATATATTTTATATATTCGTTTATATACTGTTAAATTTTAGTTTAGGTTTAAAAATATTATAATATATTTTCTGGGTTTAAACAGCTAATATCAAAATACTCCGAAAAATACCCGGGTCTCTTCTAAAAATCTAGTTTTAAAATATTGATAATATACGTATCAGTTAAAAATATAATGCGATGTTCGGTTTGTAAAAATGCATACCTCCAAGAACGGATATACGTAAATACACGTAGCGATCCAAACGAGTCTGTTTTAACAGTCTGGATAGGAACACGATATATGGATGCGACCATGTGATATGGGGTATGATTACAGGCCATGCTAAATATTAAAATATATTATCTGGCTATTATTTGTATTATTAAGAAGATATGCATATACCAAATATATTATAAATGTATATAGAACATAGATGTGCACGGATCCTCTGTACTAGTAATTATATGACGTAATCTTAAACCATACTGGATTTCAAGTATGCGGTTCGGGTCGGACACTAACCACATATACCAAATGTATTATCCGCACCCATAAACAACAATGAACTAGAAGTTGTCGCAAAATTAGGAAAAACCCAAATAAAATATCGTATCAATACACTAGGGTGTTACATTATACCTAACTACAAAAGAATTTCATCCTCGAAATTCCCGGAATAAGAAAAGACAAGAAAACACGAATCTAATAAAAGAGGTGTGAAAACTTCTTTCGGATCTTGTCTTCTCGTTCCCAAGTAGATTCTCCGTGAGAACGATTCCCCCATGAAACAAGTACTAGAGGGATAACTTTGTTCTTAAGGATTTTTTCTCGTCGATTCACAATCGCCATCGGTCTTTCTTCATAGGTTAAATCTTTCCTTACTGTCAGCTCCGAGTGATCTAGAACGTGCGTCTCATCTCGAACATACTTGCGGAGTTGAGATACATGAAACACGTCATGAACACTCGCCAAGGATGGTGGTAAAACCAATCGATATGCTACTTCTCCAACGCGTTCGATAATATCGAAAGGCCCCACGAATCGAGGACTAAGCCTGCCTCGACTACCAAATCGAATCACTCTTCTGGTCAGTGATATCTTCAAGAATACATGATCACCAACTGCGAAATTCAGAGGTCTTTGTCCTGTATCGGCCCAACTTTTCTGTTGATCTTGTGCTGCCTTCATATGATTTCGGATCACGTTGACTTTCTCCACGGTTTGCATGATAAGATCCGGTCCCAATAAACTTCTTTCTCCAACATCGTTCCAGCAAATAGGCGAGCGACACTTACGACCGTACAATATTTCGAATGGAGCCATCTGTATAGTTTTCTGAAAACTCTACTAAATGTAAATGATCCTTCCATGAACCCTTAAAGTCTAACATGCATGTTCTCAACATATCTTCAAGAGTTTGGATCATTCTTTCAGACTGACCATCTGTCTGAGGATGATAAGCCGTGCTAAATTTCAAGCGTGTTCCCAAACTTTCCTGTAAACTCCTCCAAAAGTATGATAAAAATCGGGTATCGCGATCGGAAACGATACTCACAGGTACTCCATATAATCTCACAATCTCCTGTATGTACCGTTCTGGTAAAACTTCCATCGACTGACCAACTCGAAATGGTATAAAATGAGCTGCCTTGGTCAATCGATCAACAATCACCCAAACTGCATTATTGCCCATTGGACTCCGTGGTAGTGCTGTCATGAAATCTATGGTTATATGTTCCCACTTCCACTAAGGAATCAGAAGCGGTTGCAACAAACCAGGTACCCTTTGATATTCAGTATTAACTTGCTGACACACTAAGCACTTCGATACGTAGCGAGCAATCTCCCTTTTCATGCCTTCCCACCAGAAATGTTGTCATAGATCTCGGTACATTTTTATGCCTCCCGGATGTACAGAATATGCGGAAGTAAGAGCCTCCTTCATAACTTCTTCACGAACATCTCCTTTAGGCACACATAAATGACTCCCATAACGTAACGTACCGTCTTCATGAATTAGCAAGTCCGTTCGAAGTCCCGCTTCTACTTGTTCTCGAAATATCTGCAATCTTGGATCATGCGGCTGTGCTGCTTTAATGTTATCGATCAAGGATGACTGTACTTGCAACTGCATCAACTTTCCCGAAGAATTCGGTTGTACAATCTCCAACTCGAACCTTTGAAAATCAGCAATAATCTCCTTTTGTGCAGTCAACGTCCGTATCGCTGGCAACCGACTTAGAGCATCCGACACTACATTAACTTTTCCCGGATAGTATTTTAGATCAAGATCATAGTCAGCTATCAGCTCCAACCATCTACGCTGCCTCGTGTTGAGCTTTTTTTGTGTGAACACATATTTTAGGCTTTTGTGGTCGGTAAATATTTCTACCCTTTCGCCCAATAAGTAGTGTCTCCAAATCTTCAAAGCAAAAATCACTACTGCTAGCTCCAAATCATAAATTAGGTAGTTCTTTTCTTGAGTCTTCAATTATCTCGACGCGTAGGCTATAAGCTTCCCATGCTGCATTAGAATACATCCCAAGCCTTTCCCAGATGCGTCGCTATGAATAACCAACCCTCCGGAACTGTCTGGCACTGTCAAGATAGGAGCGGTGGTCAATTTTTGCTTCAACGCTTCAAAATCTGACGCACATTTATCCGTCCATACGAACGGTACCTCCTTTCGTGCTAGCTTGGTCAATGGTTATGCGATTCGAGCGAAGTTTTCCACGAACCTTCTATAGTATCCGGCAAGCCCAAGAAAACTTCTAATTTCCCCTACGTTCTTTGGAATTGGCCATTCCTGAACAGCTGCAATCTTTTTAGAGTCAACGGAAATTCCATCTCCGGATACAACATGACCCAAGAACATCATTTCTTCGAGCCAAAATTCGCACTTGCTCATCTTAGCATATAACCGTTCTTGCCTCAACGTTTGCAGTGCAATCGTCAAGTATTCTGCATGCTCTTCTCTGCTTCTCGAATAGACTAAAATGTCATCAATAAACACTTCTACAAAGTGGTCTAAGTACGGTGAAAATATTCGGTTCATCAAGTCCATAAATATCGCCGATGCGTTAGAACTCCAAATAGCATCACTAAGTACTCGTAATGCCCATATCGAGTTCGGAACGCTGTCTTGCAAATATCTTCTGATTTCACCCGAACTTGATGATATCTGAATCATAAATCCAACTTCGAGAATACTCTCGCGCTACTGAGTTGATCGAATAATTCGCCGATGTAAGGGATTGGGTACTTGTTCATAATAGTCACCCAATTTAATTCTCGATAATCGATGCACATTCTTCGTGTGCCATCCTTCTTCTTGACTAGAAGAACTGGGGCTCCCCATGGTGGATTGCTGCAGCAAATCCAACCCTTCTCTAGTAATTCAGCAACTTGTTTTTTTACCTCTTCCAGTTCCAACCGGCGTCATCGGATAAAAGCCTTTGAATTAGCGCTGCTATAGCAATAAGGTCAATCGCGAACTCCACATCTCGTTTTGGTGGTAAACCCGAGATGTCCTTGAACACATCCATGAAATCCCGAACTGCTATCAGCGCTTCATCTGCAACTTGTTTACGAACTTCACCTTTCAGTAAATGGTTCTCTTCATCATGAATTTGCAAGTTTGCTCGAACACTTATGGGTTATTAGCCCACCACTCTTCCGCTGCGCTACTCTAATAATTTGAGGCGGGTCTATCAAAACTTCTTCAATCGAATATCTTACATCTGATCGTCCTTTAGGCGGTCTGTACCAGCTTCCACTGGTGTTAATCTCGAACTACTGTAATCATCAAAAGTTTCTCCTGTGTTTCTTCTTATTTTTTGAAACGCAGACGGACTGGTCACTACGGGACAAGGGGAAAGTTATAATGCGGTTGTTAGATTCAAGTTCACGATAAGATATGAATTTGTAAGTAATGAAACCGAGAGAAACAAAGTAGTACAAAGAACACAAGTTAAGAAAATGAATCGAAATAGGACTCCATGTTACCTAAATAGAGTACCGCATTATAACCATGCAATCACACTCCATTTAAGTCGCCCAAATCCTACTATCAAAATTGAGAGAATAAAAGGAGAGAAACAATAAGGAATTAAGAGGATTCCAAGTTGAGATGCAAAGTCATTTCCATATCTTCAAGATACATGAGTTAAGGAAAAGATAAGATTCAAGAATTCGAATGACAAGACAATAATGTGGCAGGACATGTTCCTAATTCCGGGTTTCCTGGCTGATGTATTGGGTTCAATACCCAACTACAAAAGAACCAAACCCGACTAATCCTAAATCCTATGGCTCTGATACCAAACAAACCTTGTCACTCCCTGCTTCTCAGAATGCATAGACTACGGCACGTGACAGAGCCAACCATGCTACCTGTGGCTAAGAATCATCCCTCTACAGTTACATTACGGCTGTCTATAGGATATCAAGAACAGTAAAAATATAAAATCTATCTAATACATGACCATTTGCCACGATAAATAGAGTCAAGAAAATGTATAAGCGGAAACGAATCAAGATCACATAAACAACAACTGAAAACACGTCCCAATATGGGCTCATATCAAGAAATAAAGCTGCGGAAAAATAAACTAAACTAAATATCTCTAAATAACACATGATCAATTCCTCACTGCTCGGCTTGATAGATAAAGTACTCATATTCAGCCTGCGATAAAGGTAGAGGGGGCCATGCAAAACCCAGACGTCATAACATCAAAATAACAGTAATAATCCAGGACACAACGAGATAGGTAAATATGAATATAAATAAATAACATAGATACAAAACAGTGAGGTATGTGTATATATGGGTGTGTGATGTCTATTCTAAAACCGTGCTTCTAGGTTATCCATTCTAAAAGTCTTTGAAATCAATTTAATGGAATCGTCGATATAACTCAATTGTATCCCGTGTTTGCCCGAAATCACGGTCAAGACTTTCGGGCTGAATCCGAGACGTGCCGCTAGGCAGTAAAAAGGTAACATGTACAGACGAATGATGTCAGCAGCAGCATCCCAGGGCTGGCCTAGCCCGTAAAGACTGATCAGTAAGTATCGAACTGTTGAGTTACAAGTGAGGTTTCATTATTGATTTTCCCTTACTCCCCATGTTGTGTGTTCAAGTCATGTATTTATGATATGATTCTAATGCCAATACAGGATCAAGCTGGTACAGGTTTTGTCTATGCAGACAATAAGTTACGTCCATCAGGACAACAAGTCAGGATTGTTGGTATTAGTAACATGATCCAAGTAACAAGTCAGGTAGTGTGTCGTGGACATGTCGTGTGATGTATATGTATCAAATAGATACACAAATGTGAAACTGTAATCAATATCGGAAGACGGTAAGCACAATTGATACCTAGATGCATATGTGTCTATCTGTAATAACTATTATACATCTATTGCCCAGTGTGATGCAAACTGGATGACATGGTGTACTAATAGAGAAGTATAGTGGTATCGTGGTGTCCTGGCATGCAACTAGATAATCTATAATTAGCACGGATACAAACGGATATCGTAAAACTGTAAATCTATAACATTTGATGCATACATGTACTATTTTTATTCAAATAGGTGTCGATACAGTAACATAGCATGTTGCAAGTTAAACTTGCCTGATCGGATCTCACGATGGGGTGCGTACGTCACGTTCGACGTCGGATAAACGTCACGATGCAAACTCACGCGCGTGCAGGACTGGACCAGGTTGATTAAAGACGTGACTACGCTGGACGATGATGACGACTGGGTCGTCCGGATCGTCGGCGGTGTGTGCGACTCCGGCGAGACGATCACGAATCAAGAAAGCAAGAAAAGAGAAAGAAAGAAGAAGAAGGAGAGGAATTGGGGTTTTTGGCTGCTGGTGATCGAGTCCTGGGATAGAGGACAGAGGAAAGGGTGACGGCAATGATGGGTTGCAGTCGACGGCGAAGTTTAATGGCGAGGGGCAGTGGGTTTTTTGGGTTCTGTTGTAGTCGGGAAGTCGAAGATGCAAGGTACTGGTGGTGGTTTAGGTGTCGGAGATCGGAGAGGGAGGTGAGGAGATGAAGAGGGTGACGACGACGAGATTAGAGGTGATCGGCGGTGAGGGGTGCTGGCGTTGGGTTTGCTGGGGTTATTGGGTTGGCGTCGTCGGGGTTATTGCTGGGTGCTCGGGAAAAGAGAGGAGAGGAGGAAGTGGTGATGGTGAGGTCGGGATGGTGAGGTGACCGGCGAGGCTTAATGACGATGAAGGTGAAGGCTTCTTGGGTTGCAGGGGTCGTGGTCAAGGGTTGTGGGTTCTCGGGGGAAGGATGAGAAAGGAGAGGAGAGGAGGTGGTTGAGGGTGTGATGAGGGAGAGGAGACGAGAGGTGTCACGACCCGAAATTTAGTTTGTGACCGGCACTTAAATCACGCCACGTCTAAAGGCGTAACGTAAATTAAGTAGCCGAAGCCTAGAAATCTAATCCTTTTAAAGAAAATAAAAGAGGTGAAGTTTTGAAATAAAAGTATGATGAAATCAAATATTTTCTTAAATGCATAGATAATAGAACATGAAAAATGCCAGTGGATTTTTCTAGTTGAAAAACATGTTTCGTCTTTTAAAAATTTGGGCAGCACCTCCTTTATATATTTTGATCTAAAACCATATATACATGATAATATAAAAGGCATCCTAAGCGGGAGTTGGCTCTTCTGTCACGCCCCGCTTCCCGGTGTACGGCGAAGTGGACGCGACGAGGTCCGCTACGTATGTACTCAGAAGTACATACGCTAAGCGTAGCTAAGCAATATAAAAGTATATCACAAGAGACAGGAAATATAGAAATAACAGCAACTTTATTAATAACATTCTTTTGTACAATGCATGAAAATAAAATACAACTGAAATGAAAAGCGACCTAAACAGTGGCATAATACTGAAAAGAACAAGGTACAATATCTAGAGCTCAGGGTCTTCGTTAAACTGCTCCAAGTCTTCACCGGTGGGCTCGATCTCTGCTGAGTCCAACGCACCTGACGACATTCAAAGAAGAAAGAAATAGAATGTCGTCAGCGAACATGTCGCTCGGTAAGTCCCAAAGATAAGGGAGAAATAGACAGAGAGTAAGAGAGAGAGAGAGTAGCTTTTAATGTTGTATTGTATTGTTATATTATTATAGTATGGTGTTAACGATATTGTTGTAGCTTGGTACAGAAGGATGCCAGTGTATACGAGAGGGGTCTCAGTATGCTAGAGACCAGGGCAAATGGAAGTACAAGGCTCCGTTATACAACCCGGAACAACGGCAATTGGATTCATGTTAGGTGTCTTAATCTTACCGTCTCGTGCCACCTTAACACCTTCCGTACCAATCTACCCCTTTAACCCCGTAGTGTTTTAACAGTAATGTTGTATTGTATTGTGTAAGTTGGGTGACTGACCAAAACCATGATATCAGGAAACATGTTGTAACTGCATAATCAGGTAAATGGAATAACGGAATAATGGATGTATATCCATGGTTTGATTCAGTCAAGTTGTATAGATTGTTAACTGGATTCTGGGATTCATGTATTCATATTGAGTTGGAATATTAAAGAATATAAATTGAATTGAATCAGATTTAAGTCAGAAATAATCAGACTCAAACCCGAGTCAGAATAAAAGAAATGTAATTTGAAGTTCTATAATTATTAGGGTCATTATTGTAATTTATAAAACTTGAGGGGGTTTTATGTAAAAAGTACTTTTGTATAGTTTTCAAGATACACCTCAAATATTTATTATTTGTCTTTATGGTTATAATGAGGGTGATTTTATTTTGTCTTATTTCTAGTGAAAATATCCTAATTACATAAATAAAAGTATTAATTTGTAATATTGACTTATTTGAAATTCATGGTATTTTAATGTAACTTTTAATCTTGTAATTTTTAGAAAAAGGTGGAAACTTTATCTTATAATAAAATAGGTGTTTAAATGATAAATATACATATGTTTATATAAGAATAATTTTATATAAATATTTTATTTTCCAAAAATCTCATTTTTCTTAATTGTCGTATTTCAAACCTTTTGAGACCGAATGCTCCTTGCGGAGGTCTGAATCTCGCACTACTAAACCCGAGGGTGCACGATAAACCGTACAATCCCTAACGAGTTCCCCAAAGGTGGGTTGTAGTGGCGCTTTGCAAAGATTTAATAAATACTAATCATTTAGAAAACGGATTTATAAAGATAAGGTATTTATTTGTAAAAGGATGTAAATTTCCGTATTTTAGATTCTAGGGTTTCCTAAGACAACTAGTATATTTCTAAATGGTCTAAACGACACGTCATTAGAAGCCTCAAATCACCTCTTCACTGCCAATTGTGGCCAGGTAAGTACAAGTGGGGAAGGAGGGATCCGCTCACGAATCGTGAGGCGAGCCTTTTAAAGTTAGCCAAGCTCACTTGTCTAGCCTAGACATCACAAAGTCAGTTTAGATAAACGATCGATGTCCATGACATATCGTATTTTCCTATTAAAAGGTTTTGTTTTAAAATTGTAAACAACTTAGAACATTTAGAAAAGGTTTATAAAGAAAATGGTATTTAAATGCAAAGTCTTGTATTATCGTATTTTAAGTTTTGATGATATCAATTAGGGTTGTAATTGCGTGTGTGTGGAGGTAGGTCATTACCTCGTGATCTACGTTAAGGTATAGCAATTGTTCAGGGTTAAATGTGATAACTAAACATTGTGGTATTTAAGTGAAAGAAATACGATAAATGGAAACGTTATCATTTCATGTGAGAAACTTTATCCAAATTGGTTTTTAAGTGATTAATAGTCAACATGAATATGTTTAAGCATTATGTAATTTGTGACAAGTGAGTTTTGATAGAAAACCGAATCGGAAATCGGTTTGTTCCGATTTCCGTTGGGTTTTTAAAAAGTCGTATTTTTCTTAAAAGAAAAGGAAGATAGAAAGAGGGGGACTTACAAGTTTGGACAAGCTAGGGAGGCTAAGAAAGTAGTGGGTTATCGTTGCGTCGAAACGTCGTGAAGGGTCCTAGTGCGGTCGCCGGAATTCGTCGTCGGTTTCGGCAGCGCTTCGCTTTTCGCTCTATTTCTAACGTACCGAGTTCTCTTGAGAATTTTAGAGAGCGGACTTAGAATTGTAGGGTGAAATGGTAGAGGGTCGGGGTGTTTATATAGGGCTAGGCTAGGGTTAGGGTTTTGATTAAAAAAATATAAAAAAAATTAAGAAAAACATTAAAATTCATTAAATTTTGGAATAAAAGAGGTTTAATGGGAAATTGATAACTGATCTGAAAATTTAGTGTATACAGGGGGGTTGACCAAGTCAACACGGAGAAAATCCGTGTTGACGACTCGGCCGAGTCGGGGCGAGTCGGGACACCGTTGGGTGGGTAATTCCATCGGAGGATTTTTGGTGTACTTAACTTTTTATGTGCAGTATAAATTTTGAGAGTTATGGCTGTTTGACTGTTGACCTTCCCAAAAAAAAAATTAAAGCAAAATGATATAAAAATATGTGGGGTATGGGATTCGAACTCTGGTGGCTTGGTTCAGCAATGCAAGGTATTACCAATGAGCTACAAGCTCTTTCTTATAATTATTGTGGCAAAATAACTACTTAAAGTGGTAACAACAACATTAAATACCCCAAGTACACTTTAATTTTAAAACAATTTTATGTACACTAAAAATGAAATTATTTAAAAACAAATTAATTAATTATATATATCTTGTGCTCAGATTAAAATACCCCTTTATGAATTTAAAAAAATTTTAAAAAATTTTGTACAGAAAAGTGTATATGAAAATTAGGGTTGTTACATTCTACCCTCCTAAAAAAAAATTCGTCCTCGAAATTTGTAAAAGGAAAGTGTAACAGTTTCAAAACAATTTGGTGATTGTGAGTGAAAGAATAGGGTTAGGATAGATTCAAATACATGAAATGATAAAATTCAAGGAATAGAAATTTGCAAGATTCAAGAATTATGAATTGTAAAGAATGTTTTAGTTGCTGGTTCTTGTGTTATATTACTTAGATTGTTCACGCAGACCAGAACTGCATGACAGGGATTCATACAGCTCTGACCTGCATGGGCCACCAACAAAACCTGTCACGGCCCGCTTCCCGGTGTACGGCGAAGTGGACGCGACGAGGTCCGCTACGTATGTACTCAGAAGTACATACGCTAAGCGTAGCTAAGCAATATAAAAGTATATCACAAGAGACAGGAAATATAGAAATAACAGCAACTTTATTAATAACATTCTTTTGTACAATGCATGAAAATAAAATACAACTGAAATGAAAAGCGATGCCTAAACAGTGGCATAATACCGAAAAGAACAAGGTACAATATCTAGAGCTCAGGGTCTTCGTTAAACTGCTCCAAGTCTTCACCGGTGGGCTCGATCTCTGCTGAGTCCAACGCACCTGACGACATTCAAAGAAGAAAGAAATAGAATGTCGTCAGCGAACAGGTCGCTCGGTAAGTCCCAAAGATAAGGGAGAAATAGACAGAGAGTAAGAGAGAGAGATATATAAAAATATGTGGGGCATGGGATTCGAACTCTGGTGGCTTGGTTCAGCAATGCAAGGTATTACCAATGAGCTACAAGCTCCTTCTTGTAATTATTGTGGCAAAATAACTACTTAAAGTGGTAACAGCAACATTAAATACCCCAAGTACACTTTAATTTTAAAACAATTTTATGTGCACTAAAAATGAAATTATTTAAAAACAAAATAATTAATTATATATATCTTGTGCTCAGATTAAAATACTCCTTTATGGATTTAAAAAAATTTTAAAAAATTTTGTACAGAAAAAGTGTATATGAAAATTAGGGTTGTTACATCTTCTCCAATCGGCGGAATCACAACCACGCAAGTCTAAATATATGTATACGACGCCCAATGGCGAAGATCAACACAAGAATAAAGAATAAAGCAAGATATCAACCCACCAAGCGAACATATAACCCATCACTCTTAGTCTCGCAACCACAAGTCTCTTCTAAGTCTTACTACTTATACAAATACCAGTTTCTGATTGATGGAGTTGACTGGATACAACAGGAATAATAAATACGAGAGTGGCACGATCCAATATGTACCACCTATCAAAGCAAATCACCTGAAAGCAAGCTGTGTGCCAGCGATGCCACTACTGATCCATGCGGTCAACCTGCAAGAATTGTGGCACAACGGGGGTGAGTTGCTAACTCGTGAGTAGAAAACATCAGCAGGTAGAAATCGAATAAAACAACGATTTTCTAGGTCAACTATATCATAAAGGTAATACTATGATATCTAGGATGACCATGTCTGCATATATGCCAACAATAATCAATGCCTGTATGCATGTGGATATCATCCACGTGTCCATCAATGAGACAAACCATATCATGAAAACGTATATCTGTATGTATGAGGATATCAATTACGTGTATCTTTCAACGACACAAACCATATCATGAAGACGTATATCTGTACGTATGAGGATATCAACTACGTGTGTCTATCAACGACACAAACCATATCATGAAAACGTATATCTGTATGTATGAGAATATCAACTACGTGTGTCTATCAACGACACATCAAAATCATGGAACCTGAGTGTCCAACACCGACACTCGAAACATCATGAAAACCCGTGTCCAGCATCGACACATAAATCCTCATACCTCAGGCGCCACATCCTCAGATCGACCCTCATATCTATCTCATCTCAGGCGCCGCATACTCTGATAGGCCCTCATATCCATCTCATGACTCCGGTCGGTATCTTCCGGATAACCGACGAGTCCAAATACTATCACCGGTAGGTAGTGCTCCCTCTGCCAGGCTCATCGTCTACACCACGAAAATCATTTCTTGCCTTGGGTAGCATACCGGGTCCACCATGTACCCGCAGACGGTGCCTACCACTCCTTGAATCGGATTTCTAACACAAGTCTCAGAACCGAGAAAACTCATGGTGGACGTCTCGAAATATCATATCAAGAGAAACCTGTTTTTTAAAACAATACATACTTTCTTTTGAAATATAACCACGGTTCTCAAATCCAGAATCTCATAAAAACAACATCTCAATGCGTATAATCATAAAGCATGATGTATACAAACATAGAACAGAAATGTGAGCATATCAAGTATATCATGCGACATAGCAAAATAATGTGAGTATAGCAATATATCATGCAACATAACATAATGATGTGAGCATAGCAATATATCATGTAACATAGCATAGTGATGTGAGTATAGCAATATATCATGCAACATAGCATAGTGATGCGAGCATAGCAATATATCATGCAACGTAGCATAGTGATGCGAGCATAGCAATATATCATGCAACGTAGCATAGTGATGCGAGCATAGCAATATATCATGCAATGTAGTATAGTGATGTAGAGCACAGCAATATATCATGCAACGTAGTATAGTGATGTGAGCATAGCAATATATCATAGCATGATGTAGCAACTCTACTGTGTAAGTAACATAGCAGTTATCGATGAAGAAAGTGTGAGCCGGCAAATCTGTGTAAGTGTAACATACGCATCATCGATAATGGTGTAGGTGTACTAGCACAGGTATATATATAATGAAATGAGAATATAATGAACGTAGTAGCAAGTAAATTGTAAGCGCAATGCTAATAGGTACACGTATCTAATCCAACATCTACGTAAAGGCTAAACTAAACGGTGTAGACAGGGATTAAATATCTATAATCTATCCGAGTCGGTGAAGCTGTCAATCGGCATCCAGCCTCACAACATCACGTACGGTACAATCCATCGTACGACATCCTTTAATCAAGGGTATGGATCAATCATCAGGTAAAACTCATCACGTACGGTAATCCATCGTACGGCGGTATTGAACAATTAGGGATTCTATCAACCTATACAACAATGAGGGTACGGATCTAAGTCTCGTACGGCATATCACTCATTATTATCATAATTATATATAAATATCTCGTTTTACTGATCTCATAACATATCCATCTCAATCTTATCATATACATTGATCTCATGTCATATTCTTATACATTTCATTTCGTATCTCATCGTATACTCTTTTCATCACATCAATATCTCACATCAAGTCATCTTACATATACATTCTATCTTATTAATCTCATGTCGTAATTATCGATCTCAATCAAGCTACTCTAAATCTCATACTTATTCTCTTTCATTACACACACACACACACACATATATATATATCGTGATTCACATTCACGTTTCACATTCTTATATATCAATTCGAGATATCATTTCTATCATATCATGTCACACTAAACCATACACTATAACCTTAAGTCGTGGTATATCTTGTCTCCTACTAATTTTTTAACCATATTCTATATATATCGGTTTCCATTATAATTGCAGGGGTGCTATACGCCGTTCACCCGACTTTCCCTGTAGATATAAATCTACTCATCTGCAGAACTCCTTGTTCAGCCGTAGTCGATGTGCTCCGTCGTCTCGGAATCCACGCGAAGGTACTTATAAATCAACACATATCGCCATGTATGAAAACCAAATCCGGAAAACCGATACGACATACGGTGCGCTCATAGGTTAGAACCTATAGCCTACGCATGCAAAAACGACCAAACAACCCTCATCGTTGATGTACAAATATTAAACGACCAAATCTCATAACTAATATCAAAACCAAGAATTCCAAAATACGGAAAACATAACCCAAAACCATCCCAATATGCTCCCAGATTTTGGCTCAGATAATCTGGGACAAAAAGAAAAATATAGTAGCTGTGTTATAAGGTATGTGAGCCACAGCCAAAACCCCAGCACCAAAACTGCTATAGTAACCGACCAAGTGGCTACAGTAACCGGCCAGGGCAGCCCCACCTTGGATTTTGGGCCCCGTCTTCTCGTGGTCGTCTCCTATTGGTCTAACTAGGGTAATGTATATTTTTGATTTTTTTTATAAAGGTCCCAGGTTGCTCCAGATTCCCTGTAGATCTCTAAAATGTCACAAAACCGACACGGGGAAATTCCTAAGTCCGTATTTTGGTTTCTAATCCATGTTCTTGGCCATAAAACATCACTAAGGGTTAAGTAAACACCCACTACAGATCATAATTCCACACAATCACCCAAACCATCATCTCGGAAATTCCCAAGATCACAAATCTACACAAGTTTAACTCTAAACTAAACTAGGATGCTACGAAACTTAAAACTAAACTAAATGAATGGAGATATACCTCATTTGGCAACTCAAGAATTTTCTTGAGTTGCCCAAAGTCTTCAAAATCCAAGTTTGATTGGTCCAAAGCGTTGAGGATGAGGTGGGGATCATTTTTAGTGAAGGGAGCATAGGGTTTTGGAGAAGAAATTGAGATGATACTTGGAGGTGGAGGTGGAGAGAATATGAGGAGGAAGAAGAAGAAGAAGAAAACAAATGGGGGAGGATGAAGGGCAGCCCTCTCTCTCACTCTCTCTCTTATTCTCACTCTCTTTCTTACCCTCACTCTCTCTCTCTCTCTCATCACATGCCATGTCACCCCCCTCTCTCTCTCCAATAATTCCTTTTCTTTCTAAAACCAATTATCAACAAATACCAATGAAACAATATGCAACCAAATACAACATGTCATGGTGCACTACCCATGAAAAAATGTAGAAACACGGATTCGGCTTAATCGCGATTAGTAGTGCACTAATCAATTTTTATTCAAACTGCATATAATTAATTTATAAAAATGCCCAAATCCGATAAATATATTTTTAAATGAATAAATCATTTTAATCTCCAATTATTTCATAAATATTGATATATATTTATACCATTTTACGAAAACCCCAAATTCGCAAAATTGGGTAGTTTTTGCAAAATATATTATCTTAATATTAAATTCCAAAAATAATATTTTATATTTTCTGAAATGTTACAAGAGGGATGAGGTTGTGGGGAGGTCAGCGGCGAAGACGAGGAGGAGCGCTAAGGTTGGGTTTCACGGGGAGAAGAATGAGGAAGAGAAAGGGAGCTGGGGGTGAGGAAATATATTAGGTTTAAAATATATATATATATATATATATCAAGAAAGAGAGAGAGAAAGAAACAGAGAGAGACAGAGGAATAGAGTGTGTATGTGTGTGTGAGAGGAGAGTGAGAAAGGATATGAGAGGAAGGAGAGAGACAGAGGGATCATTTAGTTATTATATATATTTTATATATTCGTTTATATACTGTTAAATTTTAGTTTAGGTTTAAAAATATTATAATAAATTTTCTGGGTTTAAACAGCTAATATCAAAATACTCCGAAAAATACCTGGGTCTCTTCTAAAAAACTAGTTTTAAAATATGGATAATATACGTATCAGTTAAAAATATAATGCGACGTCCGGTTTGTAAAAATGCATACCCCCAAGAACGGATATACGTAAATACACGTAGCGATCCAATCGAGTCTGTTTTAACAGTCTGGATAGGAACACGATGTATGGATGCGACCATGTGATATGGGGTATGATTACAGGCCATGCTAAATATTAAAATATATTATCTGGCTAATATTTGTATTATTAAGAAGATATGCAGATACCAAATATATTATACATGTATATGTTAGTTATGTATATGCCCTAGAGGCCATTGTTGTACATATGATATATATTATAGTGGATGCTTGGATATATATAGAGAGTACTTTCTTGCTCGACATGATAGTATACTATCTGGTTTCACTTTGTCTTAACATGTTGACTTGTATTGGTTTACTGTCTTTCTCTTACATATTGATAAAGCCCTTAGGATATGTACTCGACTACTGGGACTATGATGCAGATCATACTAGTGGGGCCAGGATAGTCTAAGAGTATATTCTATAACAGTTCCTAGTCGAGGGTGTATCGAGACAGGGCATCGATACTCCAGAGTAGACTAGCGTATACGCATCTTGACCCATATGATGGGCGATGGATGATCCCATATCCATTGGTGTTTGACATCAAAGATGGTGTACGGGTGCTCAGTGGAGACTGGGTACACTGAACGGACTCGCCGAGAACTCATAGATGGTATTATACCTATCGTCAGATAGCAGTTCTTTGGTGACACTGGTACAGGTTAGTTTGTAGACCTGAGATCGTCATAGAGTCTTGTGTGATTCCCACTGTGCTTTGATTTCCACCTTACCACGTTCATGAGAATGTGCAAAACGGTGACTTTTGGGTACAGTCCCGAATCACATGGAGGCAATGAGCGATAGGAGGGGTTTCGTCTCTCCCGGTATTGGGAGTTGATGTTGCGCTGTCTTCGATTGGCTATAATTGGAAGTCCCTAGCCAGGGCTGATATAGAGATCTACTGGTAAGTGTTATCAGTAGTTTCTCGACCTGTTATGAGCCTCAAATCAACACGACTTATCGGTTACTGGAGTCTGACGTTTACCACCCCTAGACTGGATATGCGACATATCAAACGAAGAGACCGGACTGTACGGTAGTGTTACTGATTGGATTCACAAGAGTGTGTGCAGGCTTGCTTGTTGATCTTCTGATCGCTTAATACCCGGGTGGCTATTACGTTTAGCTGATCGCTTGTAGCTTGTGGGTGATCGATATGATCATCACCTACTGCCGGCGTATTGACGATTCTTTAGAGTCCTATACAGAGGTTTCCTGGTTCAGGCGAAACGGGGTAGGAGCACATATGTGATATGTGCGGAACCGAGAATAATACGTGTATGTGATACCGTATTCGATTCTCGCAATATATTATATCGGCCGGGTATATGTGATATAGCCGGGTCATCGGATCAAGTGTTGATTCGATGAACTGATACATATTATATTAGTCGGTTATTTGTAAAATAGCCGGATTATCGAATCAAGTGTTGATTCGATAATTTAATGTATAATTATATATTTGATATATTATATTACATTAACTAATATAAGCTCACTTAAATGATTCTTTTTCTCACATGATGATACATTGATATATATGTGATATATGTTAATTGTATTATTTTCTTTTGTTACATTATATATAATATATGTGATATATAATATTGTAACATGCTAGGTTACAAATGCAACTAGGGTTTGTGAGATTAAACCATGCTTAGGGTTTATGGTTGGATTTATTATTTATTTTGGTTAATTCTAAATTGTGGATAAATACTTAAGATATTTTCTTAAGTTGACTTTGACCACTCTTTAGATATTATGCTAAGATATTTGTTAACCAAGCCTTTGCCCTAGAACATGGACAAGTCTCTACAAGGGTTAAGCATGCCATGCTTAACTCTTGGTTGCATTTCTAACCCCACACAATTATTCATTCATCACACTTCATCTTCTTCTTCCTCCACACAAAAGCTTTCTAGCATTTTGATTTGTGATGAATTAAAGTGAGAAATAGAAAACAAAAGAGTGTAAAATTCCTAGTTCATCATCCCCATCTATTCTAGACACTTAGATTAGGGTGTTTGCTTCACTAATACCTCATTGGTGAAGTGAGAGCTTGGGTTTGTGTTTCCTCAAGGTAGATCGTTTTGGATTTCGAAGACTTCAAGCAAGATGTATCATTCACCTCATGGAGCCCCTCGAGAGTCCAGGAACTTGATGATCGCAGCGAAGGGACTTCAACTCGGAGCTTATGAAGCGAAGGAACGGACTACAAAGGTTGTAATCCCTCTCACTTAGTAGTAAAGTTGTTTGTTTTACGTTTATAACCCTAATTCTCTAGTAAGAATCCTTGCTTAGATTGTTTGGCACTTGAAAATTTTAAATACGGCATGTTTGATACCTTGTAGAACCTTGTTATAGTGCCCAATAACCTTACAGTGGTATCAGAGCCTAGCTAGAGCATTAGGCGTTGCGTAGGCGAAGTTAAAAGTCCGATCGAACCCCGAAAACCCAAATTATACCCCCTCTCTGGAAATTTTTCAAAAAGTTGGATTTTTCCATGTTAAAAATATTCAGAAAAGCATGCAAGGAATTCTGTGGACACACCTGAAGAACGAAACCCTAACTCGTCTAAGTGACCGTGGATCCGCGGCTAAAACAAGGTTTTGGCGGCGGATCCGCGACGCCACTTAAGAGGCTTGGGTCGGGCCCTTCAGCTGTAGGTCCGTAGGTACTGGGGCATTCTTCTGGGAATTTTTAATTCTGCTTAAATGTTGAGCTCTCTGGGAAATTTGGGAATTCGTTGCTTCGATTGAATTGTTTAACGTCGTCTAACTTTCTGTAATGAGATACAATAATTGGAATCTACAAATTTATTTGTTGCGTGTAAATCTAACATTTCGGTCTCGGGTGTAATCGGAAATTTTGTTGAATTATCCGACTCATTTTGAAAAAGTGTTTTCATGGGTGAGACCTAAATGCGAGCTTTACATTGTTAGGCATGAAATCTTGGATATGTGATATCCCGGGTTTGTGTTGTCTAAGGGCAGTTACGATTCCAATTGTTGTAGTTTTTCATTTTCTTTTCTGCGACCGTAAGTGTAATATATTGTGTATCGCCGGTTTCGTTGCTATACATCAACGACAATTGGGATACGCATATTTACTTACGTTGATGCCATGTGATGTTATGTGTTGCTGTGATATGTTATATTGGATCGTCGTGTTTTGAATAGCCGGGGTTTTTATGTGAGATGAAGGTTTTTTTTATTTTCATTCATGTAAAATTCGATATATTTCACCATTGTATATTATTTACTTTTCCGCATTAGGATAGACCCAAGGAGGAGAGCACAAGTAACCGAGTTCTAGGGTCCAGTGGGAGGCCATCTCGAGGAGTCGAGACCGGGTCTCCTAACGCTAGAATTGGTAGGGTTGCTTGACGCTCTCGTAGGGGTCTAGGGATGCGGGTTTGGCTATTCATCGCGACCGTGGAATCCTTATTTTATACAGGCTCAAAATAAAATACGGACCTCATAGTATATCCAATATTTCATATGTTATCTTCTGCTGCTGATATACTGTGATGTGATCATATTATATGCGTGAGACGAATGCTTTATTATTGTATATATATGATATATAATAAACGTTGCTTATTTTTTGCACCCGCGGTAGTCCCGTCCCGGTATGCCGTTAGTTAAGTAACCTAACGGTGCATAACGGGACACTGTGGCGAATGCGGATGGTATAAGCGTACGTTGTATTTTCGTTTCTTCTGTGATGCTTAGGAAGCTTAAATGATGGGATTCATTAACGTGATTAATGAAAGAAATGAAACCTAAAAGATGTTGTAGAATCAAATTTATAAAAAGGGTAGCTCTAGTTTTTGCTTTGCATAGCGGTATTCCTTGTAGAATATCCAGCACCTTATTCGATAAGGAAAGAGCCGAGATCCTTTCACCGGGAGTGACCTCTTTAGCGAAACTAGCAGATGCTATGAACACTCGGTTTTGTTCTTGATTTCTTTTGTAGTCTTTGCTTTGCATAGCGGTATTTATGAAATATCCTGTACCTTATTCGATTAGGAAAGAGCCGAGATCCCTTCACCGGGAGTGACCTCTTTAGCGAAACTAGTAAAAGCCTCAAAAACACTTCTTTTCAAAATCACTTGTTTCTACAACGATATCAAGTTCATTACGCAAAAGGTTTTCATAAAAACCTGTCGTAGCCCTCCGTCATTTCAGATAAAGAATATTTAGTATTCGTGCTGCGTTTGTTGGCCTTTGTCAAGGTGTAGTGTGCGGTAGCTGACTAGTACTTATCTGCTTAAGCATGTGATGCGATTGGATTAGGGTAGTCGTACGACCTTGTTGGCCTTTGTCAAGGGTCGTACGGGTGGGTTTAATTCAATCGGAAAATGACGGGTTGAACTTGACTAGCATCCTATGGTTTGTTGGCATTTGTCAAGGTCATAGGAGGTTAGGGGCAAAAGTATTATCGGGAATTTCAAGTGTTGAAATTTGCAATGAGATTGCATACCTTCTATGAGATAGTTGGATCCTGATACCCGCTGCGAGTAAGAGTTATTCCTGGGAGAGTTTTACACATGACAATTAGCCGATCAAGTAGGTGTCTAGAAAGGTGTTAACGGGATTATGCCTCTGGGAGAACGGGGTTTATTTTAATTAGGTCCGTGTGAAAGCACGGGGAACCTCCCTTAAAGTACCAACACTGTCCTGGCTGAAAAATTGGCGAACTTGTAAAGTGTAATTAATCCCGGCTAGTCTTACCTTTTAGGGTTTGAAAGAAGATTTGATAAAAACAGTGGGAACCATCCTGATTAGATAAGATAATAACCAATCTAATCTTGCAAGAGCATACGCTAAAATGTTTTCTTCTCTCTCTCTCCAGGTAGCGACCATGTCAGGCCTTAATCAAGATAATAATATGGATGTATTGACCGAACCCGCTTATTATACCGAGCAGGGGAACGTTGGTTCCGTTCTTTCTTATAATTGTTATAAAACTGAATAAGAAATAGGGGAATATCCGGATTCCCATTCCGCCCAAATGAGGAACAAGCATGTTGATGCATCTTCTTCGAGTGTGTTTATTATCGAGAACTGTTTTTCAGTTCACTCTACGTCCTGGGTATTAAATACCGGATCAGGATCTCATATATGTAATATGTTATATGGGCTACGGAAAGGTAGAGAACTAGGAATGGATGATCATTCCATAAGAGTAGGGAATGGTGCAAATGTTGCAACCAAAGCAGTTGGCAAATATCACCTTGTGTTACCAAATGGTAATATATTGATTCTGAACGAATGCCATTACATTCCGACCCTGATATGCAATCTTATATCAGTTTCTTTACCGAGTAAAGAAGGATATAATTTTGTAGTACAAGATAATGTTATGAACATCTTCCTGAATCAAAAGTTGATTGGATCAGGCTCATTAAATAATAGCATATACGTTCTAAATCAAACTACAGTTCTTAATGTGCAAAACACACACGGGCGGAAGAGTTCAGAAATGAACGAATCCTTCTTGTGGCATTGTAGACTAGGTCATATCAATGCGACACGACTAGCTAAGTTACATAAGGATGGATATTTGAATCCGTTCGAATTCTCATCTTATGATACTTGCCAGTCATGTCTCAAAGGCAAGATGACCAAAACTCCGTGTAGTGGACACGGAGAAAGAGTTACAGAACTCTTGGGACTGATACATAGTGATGTATGCGGTCCCATGTCTACACATGCCAGAAATGGTGCCTCGTACTTCATTACATTCACTAACAATCTCTCAAGATACGGACATGTGTTCCTATTGAAACACATGTCTGAAGCTTTTGAGAAATTCAAGGAATATAAGAATGAAGTAGAGAACCAAACGGGTAAAAGTATTAAGATTTTTCGATCTGATCGAGGAGGAGAATACTTGAGCAATGAGTTTCTAGACTATCTAAAAGAGAATGGGATTCTTTCTCAGCTTAGTTCTCCCTATACACCACAGCACAACGGTGTATCGGAACGGAGGAACCGCACCCTATTAGATATGGTGCGCTCTATGATGAGCACTGCTGAGTTGCCTATTTCCTTTTGGGGTTATGCGCTTGAGACAGCGGCATACCTATTGAATCAAGTTCCAACTAAATCTGTACCTACCACACCATATGAGATATGGAGTGGGAAGAGACCATGTCTTAAATGAGTTAAGATATGGGGTTGTTCGGCTTATGTCAAAAGGCAAAATCCGGACAAATTCGAGGCACGGTCAGTTCTTTGCAAGTTTGTGGGATATCCCAAACATTCACATCGATATCTTTTCTACCACGGCGAGGAACAAAAGGTGTTTGTTTCTCGACATGCCACCTTTTTAGAAAAGGAATTTCTTACAAAGGAAATTAGTGGAAACGAGGTAGAACTGGATGAAACTCCAGCTGCACAGACTACAACTGAAGATTTAGTAGAACCAGAGGATTCGATAGTAGCCAACAAACCCCAGCCTCTCCGCCGATCTAGTAGGGTTCCTCATCCACCTGAGAGATACTACGGTTTTCTCATAGACGGTAGGAGCGAGGATTGCATCATGGAAGTTGATGACCCCACTAGCTTCGAGCAGGCCATCACAAGTGGAGACTCTGTGAAGTGGCTGGATGCAATGCGATCTGAGATGGAATCCATGTACACCAACAAAGTATGGACTTTGGAAGTTGCTCCTGAAGGGGTGAAACCCATTAAGAGCAAATGGATCTTTAAGAAGAAACTTGGTGTAGATGGAAAAGTTGAGACTTTTAAAGCTAGACTTGTTGCAAAGGGTTTTCGTTAACGACCAGGTGTGGATTATGACAAAACCTTTTCTCCTGTGGCTATGCTTAAGTCCATCCGGATCTTACTTGCCATTGATGCATACCATGACTATGAAATCTGGAAAATGAATGTTAAGGCCGCATTTCTAAATGGTGATTTAGAGGAGTGCGTGTACATGACCCAGCCAGAGGGCTTCGTAGACAGTGGGAGCAGCGGAAAGGTGTGCAAGCTGCTTAAATCCATCTACGGATTAAAGCAGGCATCGCTGAGTTGGAACAACTGCTTTGATGTAGTAGTCAAAGAGTTTGACTTCATTAAGAACGTAGATGAACCTTGTATATACAAGAAGGTGGCAGAAAGTAAGGTTGTCTTTCTCGTATTGTACGTGGATGACATACTCTTGATAGGAAATGATGTTCCTATACTGCACTCGGTCAAGCTCTTCTTATCACAAAGATTCTCAATGAAAGATCTAGGTGATGCCTCATGCATACTGGGGATTAAGATCTATAGAGATAGATCTAAACGGATACTGGGATTGTCCCAATCCAGGTACATTGACACCATACTAAAGAGATTTAGTATGGAAGAATCCAAGCGTGCGAACTTACCCACGATCTTTGGACTCACTCTCTCCAAAAAGATGTCTCCCAAGACTGATTTGGAGAGAGCTCGTATGCAAGGGATACCCTATGCTTCGGCAGTAGACTCTATCATGTACGCGATGCTATGTACCAGACCCGATGTAGCATACTCACTAAGTGTAGTGAGTAGGTATCAAGCAGATCCTGGAGAGAGTCACTGGACATCCGTGAAGAACATTCTCAAGTACTTGAGAAGAACTAAGGAGATGTTCTTGGTGTATGGTAATGGTGAACTCCAGGTGGAGTTCTTTACCAATTCGAGCTTCCAAAGTGATAAGGATGACTTTAAGTCGCACTCGGGATTTGTCTTTACCCTAAATGGAGGGGCGGTTGTTGTAAGAGTTCCAAGCAAGAAACCATGGCAGACTCGACGATGGAGGCTGAATACATCGCTGCCAACGATGCTGCCAAAGAGGCTGTCTGGATGAAGAAGTTCATAACGAACTTGGTGTGGTTCCGTCCATTGAGTATCCAATACCTTTGTATTGTGATAACAATGGAGCTGTGGTTTTGGCCAAGGAACCCAGGTCCCATCAGAGATCCAGGCATATTCTGAGCCGGTATCACCTGATCCGGGAGATAGTTGATCGCCGCGAGATCGAGGTCAGGAGAGTTGACACGAAGATAACACCGCGGATCCACTCACGAAGGCCATACCCCAGATAAAATTTGAGAGACTCTTCGGGATGTTGGGTATGAGATACTACAACAGCTGGCCTTAGTGCAAGTGGGAGATTGTTAGTTATGTATATGCCCTAGAGGCCATTGTTGTACATATGATGTATATTATAGTGGATACTTGAATATATATAGAGAGGACTTTCTTGCTCGACATGATAGTATGCTATCTGGTTTCACTTTGTCTTAGCATGTTGACTTGTATTGGTTTACTGTCTTGCTCTCACATGTTGATAAAGCCCTTAGGATATGTACTCGACTACTGGGACTATGATGCAGATCATGCTAGTGGGGCCAGGATAGTCCAAGAGTACATCCTATAACTGTTCCTAGACGAAGGTGTATCGAGACAGAGTATCGATACTCCAGAGTAGACTAGCGTATACGCATCTTGACCCATTTGATGGGTGATGGATGATCCCATATCCATTGGTGTTTGACATCAAAGATGGTGTACGGGTGCTCAGTGGAGACTGGGTATATTGAACAGACTCGCCGAGAACTTCTAGATGGTATTATACCTATCGTCAGATAGCAGTTCTTTAGTGACACTGGTACAGGTTAGTCTGTAGACCTGAGATCGTCATAGAGTCTTGTGTGATTCCCACTGTGCTTTGATTTCCACCTTACCACGTTCATGAGAACGTGCAAAACGGTGGCTTTTGGGTACAGTCCCGAATCACATGGAGGCAATGAGCGATAGGAGGGGTTTCGTCTCTCCCGGTATTGGGAGTTGATGTTGCGCTGTCTTCGATTGGCTATAATTGGAAGTCCCTAGCCAGGGCTGATATAGAGATCTACTGGTAAGTGTTATCAGTAGTTTCTCGACCTGTTATGAGCCTCACATTAACACGGCTTATCGGTTACTGGTGTCTGACGTTTACCACCCCTAGACTGGATATGCGACATATCAGATGAAGAGACCGGACTGTACGGTAGTGTTACTGATTGGATTCATAGGAGTGTGTGCATGCTTGCTTGTTGATTTTCTGATCGCTCAATACCCGGGTGGCTATTACGTTTAGCTGATCGCTTGTAGCTTGTGGGTGATCGATATGATCATCACCTACTGCCGGCGTATTGACGATTCTTTAGAGTCCTACACAGAGGTTTCCTGGCTCAGGCGAAACGGAGTAGGAGCACATATGTGATATGTGCGGAACCGAGAATAATACGTGTATGTGATACCGTATTCGATTCTCGCAATATATGATATCGGCCGGGTATATGTGATATAGCCGGGTCATCGGATCAAGTGTTGATTCGATGAACTGATACATATTATATTAGTCGATTATTTGTAAAATAGCTGAATTATCGGATCAAATTCCTACTTCATCATTCTCATCTATTCTAACCACTTAGATTAGGGTGTTTGCTTCACTAATACCTCATTAGTGAAGTGAGAGCTTGGGTTTGTGTTTCCTCAAGGTAGATCGTGTTGGATTTCGAAGACTTCAAGCAAGATGTATCATTCACCTCATGGAGCCTCTCGAGAGTCCGGGAACTTGATGATCGCAGCGAAGGGACTTCAACTCGGAGCTTATGAAGCGATGGAACGGACTACAAAGGTTGTAATCCCTCTCACTTAGTAGTAATGTTGTTTGCTTTAAGTTTATAACCCTAATTCTTTAGTAAGGATCCTTGCTTAGGTTGTTTGGCACTTGAAAATTTTAAATATGGCATGTTTGATACCTTGTAGAACCTTGTTATAGTGCCCAAGAACCTTACATTATATAGAACATAGATGTGCACGGATTCTCTGTACTAGTAATTATATGACGTAATCTTAAACCATACTAGGTTTCAAGCATGTGGGTCGGATCGGATACTAACCACAGATACCAAATGTATTATCCGCACCCAAAAACAACAATGAACTAGAAGTTGTCGCAAAATTAGGAAAAACCCAAATAAAATAGCGTATCAATGCACTAGGGTGTTACATTATACCTAACTACAAAAGAATTTCGTCATCGAAATTCCCGGAACAAGAAAAGATAAGAAAACATGAATCTAAGAAAAGAGGTGTGGAAACTTCTGTCGGATCTCGTCTTCTCGTTCCCAAGTAGATTCTCCGTGAGAACGATTCCCCCATGAAATAAGTACTAGAGGGATAATTTTGTTCTTAAGGACTTTTTCTCGTCGATTCACAATCACCATCGGTTTTTCTTCATAGGTTAAATCTTCCCTTACTGTCTGCTCCGAGTGATCTAGGACGTGCGTCTCATCTCGAACATACTTGCGGAGTTGAGATATATGAAACACGTCATGAACACTCGCCAAGGATGGTGGTAAAGCCAATCGATATGCTACTTCTCCAACGCGTTCGATAATATCGAAAGGCCCCACGAATCGAAGACTAAACTTGCCTCGACTACCAAATCGAATCACTTCTCTGGTCAATGATATCTTTAAGAATACATGATCACCAACTACAAACTTCAGAGGTCTTCGTCCTGTATCAACCCGACTTTTCTGTCGATCTTGTGCTGCCTTCATATGATTTCGGATTATGTTGTCTTTCTCCACAGTTTGCATAATGAGATCCGGTCCCAATAATCTTCTTTCTCCAACATCGTTCCAACAAACAGGCGAGTGACACTTATGACCGTGCAATGCTTCGAATGGAGCCATCTGTATAGTTGCCTGAAAACTGTTGTTGTATGAAAATTCCACTAAATGTAAATGATCCTTCCTTGAACCCTTGAAGTCTAACATGCATGTCCTCAACATATCTTCAAAAATTTGGATCGTTCTTTCAGACTGGCCATCTGTCTGAGGATGATAGTCTGTGCTAAATTTCAAGCGAGTTCCCAAACTTTCCTGTAGACTCCTCTAAAAGTGTGATAAAAACCGGATATCACGATCGGAAACGATGCTCACAGGTACTCCATACAATCTCACAATCTCCTGCATGTACCGTTCTGCTAAACCTTCCGTCGACTGACTAACTCGAAACGGTATAAAATGAGCTGCCTTGATCAATCGATCAACAATCACCCAAATTGCATTATTGCCCTTTGGACTCCGTGGTAGCACTGTCATGAAAACCATGGTTATATGTTCCTACTTCCATTGAGGAATCAGAAGTGGTTGCAACAAACCAGCTATCCTTTGATATACAGCCTTGACTTCCTGACACACTAAGCACTTCGATACGTAGCGAGCAATCTCTCTTTTCATGCCTTCCCACTAGAGTGTTGCTTTAATGTTATCGATCAAGAATGACTGTACTTGCAACTGCATCAACTGTCCCAAAGAATTCGGTTGTACAATTTCCTACTCGAACATTTGAAAATCAGCAATAATCTCCTTCTGTGCAGTCAACATCCGTATCACTGGCAACCGACTTAGAGCATCCGGCACTACATTAACTTTTCCCGGATGGTATTTTAGATCAAGATCATAGTCAGCCATCAGCTCCAACCATCTACGCTGTCTCATGTTGAGCTTTTTCTGTGTGAACACATATTTTAGGATTTTGTGATCGGTAAATAGTTCTACCCTTTCGCCCAATAGATAGTGTCTCTAAATTTTCAAAGCAAAAATCACTGCTGCTAGCTCCAAATTATAAATTAGATAGTTCTTCTCATGAGTCTTCAATTGTCTCGACGCGTAGGCTATAATCTTCTCATGCTGCATTAGAACACATCCCAAGCCTTTCCCAGATGCGTCGCTATGAATAACCAACCTCCGGAACTGTCTGGCACTGTCAAGATAGGAGCGGTGGTCAATTTTTGCTTCAACGCTTCAAAAACCGACGTACATTTATCCGTCCAAACGAACGGTACCTCCTTTCGTGTTAGCTTGGTCAATAGTTATGCAATTCGAGCGAAGTTTTCCACGAACCTTCTATAGTATCCGGCAAGCCCAAGAAAACTTCTAATCTCCCCTACGTTCTTTGAAATTGGCCATTCCTGAACAGCTGCAATCTTTTCAGGGTCAACGGAAATTCCATCTCCGGATACAATGTGACCCAAGAACATCGCTTCTTCGAGCCAATACTCGCACTTGCTCATCTTAGCATATAACCGTTCTTTCCTCAACGTTTGCAGTGTGATCGTCAAGTGTTCTGCATGCTCTTCTCTGCTTCTCGAATAGACCAGAATGTCATCAATAAACACTACTACAAACTGGTCCAAGTAACGGTGAAAAGATTCGGTTCATCAAGTCCATAAATATCGCTGGTGCGTTAGAACTCCAAATAGCATCACTAAGTACCCGTAATGCCCATATCGAGTTCGGAACGCTGTCTTGCAAAATATCTTCTGATTTCACCCGAACTTGATAATATCTAGATCACAAATTCAACTTCGAGAATACTCTCGCGTCACTGAGTTGATCGAATAATTCGCCAATGTAAGGGATAGGATACTTGTTCATAATAGTCACCCAATTTCATTCTTGATAATAGATGCACATTCTACGTGTGCCATACTTCTTCTTGACTAGAAGAATTGGAGCTTCCCAGGGTGGATTGCTGCAGCGAATCCAACCCTTCTCTAGTAATTCGGCAACTTGTTTCTTTACTTCTTCCAATTCCACCGGCGCCATCGGATAAAAGCCTTTGAATTGGCGCTGGTACAGCAATAAGATCAATCGCGAACTCCACATCTCGTTTTGGTAGTAAAGCCGAGATGTCCTTGAATACATTCATGAAATCCCGAACTGCTATCAGCACTTTATCTGCAACTTGTTTATGAACTTCACCCTTCAGTAAATGGTTCCCTTCATCATGAGTTTGCAAGTTTTCTCTAAGACTTATGGATTATTAGCTCACCACTTTTCCGCTGCGCTACTATGATAATTTGGGGCGGGTTTGTCAAAACTTTTTCAATCGAATATCTTACATCTGATCATCCTTTAGGCGGTCTGTACCAGCTTCCACTGGGGTTAATCTCTAACTACTGCAATCATCAAAAGCTTCTCCTGTGTTTCTCCTTATTTTCCAAAATGCAGACGGACTGGTCACTACGGGACAAGGGGAAAGATATAACGCGGTTGTTGGATTCAAGTTCACGACAAGATATGAATTCGTAAGTAATGAAACCGAGAGAAACAAAGTAGTACAAAAAACACAAGTCAAGAAAATGAATCGAAATAGGACTCCAGTTTACCTAAATAGAGTACCGCATTGTAACCATGCCGCAGTATATAGTTACAATCACATATCTCCATCCAAGTCGCCCAAATCCTAGTATCAAAATCGAGAGAATAAGAGGAGAGAAACAATAAGGAATTAAGAGGATTCTAAGTTGAGATGCAAAGTCATTTTCATATTTTCAAGATACAAGAGTTAAAGGAAAGATAAGATTCAAGAATTCGAATGACAAGAAAATAATGCGGCAGGACATGTTCCTAATTGCGAATTTCCTGGCTGATGTATTGGGTTCAATACCCAACTACAAAAGAACCAAACCCGACTAATCCTAAATCTTATGGCTCTGATACCAAACAAATCCTGTCACGCCCCGCTTCTCAGAATGCGCAGACTACGGCACGTGACAGAGCCAACCATGCTACCTGTGGCTAAGAATCATCCCTCCACAGTCACATTACGGCTGTCTATAGGATATCAAGAACAGTAAAAATATAAAATCTATCTAATACATGACCATTTGCCACGATAAATAGAGTCAAGAAAATGTATAAGCAGAAATGAATCAAGATCACATAAACAACAACTGAAAACACGTCCCAATATGGGCTCATATCAAGAAATAAAGCTGCGGAAGAATAAACTAAACTAAATATTTCTAAATAACACATGTTCAATTCCTCACTGCTTGGCTTGATGGGTAAAGTACTCCTATTCAGCCCGCGATAAAGGCAGAGGAACTGGGTCATGCAAAACTCAGACGTCAGTGCATCATAATATCAAAATAACAGTAATAATCCAGGATGCTACGAGATAGGTAAACATGAATATAAATAAATAACATAGATACGAAACAGTGAGGTATGCGTATATATGGGTGTGTGATGTCTATTCTAAAACCGTGCTTTTAGGTTATCCATTCTAAAAGTCTTTGAAATCAATTTAATGGAATCGTCGATGTAACTCAATAGTATCCCGTGTGTGCCCGAAACCACGGTCAAGACTCTCGGGCTGAATCCGAGACGTGCCGCTAGGCAGTAAACAAGTAACATGTACAAACGAATGATGTCAGCAGCAGCATCCCAGGGCTGGCCTAGCTCATAAAGACTGATCAGTATAAGTATCGAACTGTTGAGCTACAAGTGAGGTTTCATTATTGATTTCCCCTTACTCCCTAGGTTGTGTGTTTAAGTCAGGTATTTATGATATACATCTAATGCCAACACAGGATCAAGCAGGTACATGTTTTATCTATGCAGACAACAAGTTACGTCCATCAGGACAACAAGTCAGGATTGTTGGCATTAGTAACAAGATCCAAGTAACAAATCAGGTAGTGTGTCGTGGACATGTCGTGTGATGTATATGTATCAAATAGATACACAAATGTGAAACTGTAATCAATATCGGAAGACAGTAAGCACAATTGATACCAAGATGTATATGTGTCTATCTGTAATAACCATTATACATCTATTGCCCAGTGTGATGCAAACTGGATGACATGGTGTACTAATAGAGAAGTATAGTGGTATCATGATGTCCCGGTATACAACTAGATAATTTATGATTAGCACAGATATGAACGGATATCGTAAAAGTGTAAATCTATAACATTTGATGCATAATAAAACACATGTACTATTTTTATTCTTATAGGTGTCGATACAGTAACATAGCATGTTGCATGTTAAACTTGCCTGATCGGATCTCACGACGGGGTCCGTACGTCACGTTCGACGTCAGATAAACGTCATGATGCAAACTCACGCGCGTGCAGGACTGGACCTGGCTGATCAAAGCCGTGACTACGCTGGACGATGATGACGACTGGATCGTCCGGATCGTTGGCGGCATGTGCGACTCCGGCGAGACGATCAAGAATCAAGAAAGCAAGAAAAGAGAAAGAAAGAAGAAGAAGGAGAGGAATGGGGTTTTTTTGGCTGCTGGTGATCGAGTCCTGGGACAGAGGACAGAGGAAAGGGTGACAGCGACGATGGGTTGCAGTCGACGGCAAAGTTTAATGGCGAGGGGCAGTGGGTTTTTTGGGTTCTGTTGTAGTCGGGAAATCGAGGATGCAGGGTACTGGTGGTGGTTTAGGTGTCGGAGATCGGAGAGGGAGGTGAGGAGATAGAGAGGGTGACGACGATGAGGTCGGAGGTGATCGGCGGTGAGGGGTGCAGGCGTTAGGGTGTTACACTTATTATCTAGATCATGGAGATCAATTTGAATGATCCCGATCATTGAAAATCATGGTGTAAAGTTAAATTTTAAGGCGTAATCTCATTTCTTAGAATGAGGCGTCTCCTCATAAACACTCCCCCTCCCCCCTTCTCTTTCTCTCTTTATATATGTATATATACATGTATGTATGTATGTATGTATGTGTGTGTGTGTGTGTATTGGTCTCACCTGATTGGATTTTGATTATTGACAAGAAATTGCTACATGTTATGCTTGGTTTTTGTAGATCACTATTTGGAAACACAATGTATGGATGTGACCATATGATATGGGGTATGATTACAGGTCATGCTAAATATTAAAATATATTATCTGGCTATTATTTGTTTTATTAAGAAGATATGCAGATACCAAATATATTATAATGTATATAGAACATAAATGTGCACGGATTCTCTGTACTAGTAATTAAATGACGTAATCTTAAACCATACCGGGTTTCAAGTATGCGGGTCGGATCGGATACTAACCACAAATACCAAATGTATTATCCGCACCCAAAAACAACAATGAACTAGAAGTTGTCACATTAGGAAAAACCCAAATAAAATATCGTATCAATGCACTAGGGTGTTACACCTATTATCTAGATCATGGAGATCAATTTAAATGATACCGATCATTGAAAATCATGGTGTAAAGTTAAATTTTAAGGCGTAATCTCATTTCTTAGAATGATGTGCCACCTCATAAACACTCCCCCCTCTTTTTATATATGTATATATGCATGTATGTATGTATACATGTATATGCATGATGCATGCATGCGTGCGTGTGAGAGTGTCTCTCTCTCTCTCTCTCTCTTTATATATATATATATATATATATATATATATATATTCGTCTCACCTGATTGGATTTTGATTATTGATAAGAAATTGCTACATGTTATACTTGGTTTTTGTAGATCACTATTTGGAGCATTAGATGGCGGACGGAGAAAAAAACTACAATGTTTTATCAAAAGGAGGTTGGAGGATATATAAGTTGGGACTTCACACGGCTAAACATTCATGTAAAGATTGAAACCCGTAAAAATCAAGACGAGTCTTTACACAAACTGCGCAGTGACACTCATGAAGTTAAAGACTCACATTTTGGGTTTTATGATCGTTTTTTTTTATTTTACCCAATTCTTTAGAAATCTAATGTAAAAGGACTAAGATGCTTAGGAGCTACACACACAATATCGCAAATGCATTTTGCATCAATATTTTATTTAAAAATAAAATATCATTTTTTCATGATACATAAAAATTGACAAATTATATATCATTATGATCATTGAATTTTTTCTAAGCTTCCAAAATATTTTTCATGTATTTTTTTTAAGACTTTTGTTATTTTCTAATAATTATCTAAACCGAAATAATTTGATTATATTAGAAAATAAGTTGAAAATTATTATCTCGCCGGATGAAAAAATCAGTGTCGGTAGATTCACGGTTACATACCGACCTCTAAATATTATTTCTACATAATTTTCCAATAATATTTTATATTTTAATTTGTAAATAAAAAAGTTAAAAGTTACATCATATTTCTTGTTGCATTAACTCAAAACATGCATGGCTTGTCTTTCTAATAATAATGGGGCCTGCAACAATGCATGTAAATTAAATTGTTTTCAAACAAACTACATCTCTGTACTTTAAATTATGTGGTCTAAAATTTCCACACTGCTAACTTTAGCAATCAAGTGCTTGCTTGATTTAATGTGTTTAGATTCGTTTGTCTGCGTGAGGCACTTTAATTTTTTTCTTCTTTTGCAGTACCTAGCTCACAAGTCTTCATAGCCTTTGTAATTTTGTCGAAGGCAGCCCCACGCCTAGTTTGCTAGGCTATAAAGTTTTCAAATAGCTCGTAAATTTCCTGTCAGCAATTTGTGGACCATTACCATTGATGATGAGGTCGACTTATTTTGAAATATTTTTCAAACGCTCGTCTTCTGTCATCTATAAATACATGCATATTGGTTTTCATTGACAAGTGGGAACGGAGAGCCAGGAAGAAAACTTCAACATCCTTTGAAAGAGAAATTATTTAAGTGTTTAAACCTTCATTCACATACTCTGTAATTTACTAACACTAGTACAAAAATAACTTGCTCCTGCGGTTCAGAAAAATAATAGAGGCTACATTAGGTTGCCTCTACGGTGCACTCTGTAGGGGCATTTCTACAGAAAATTAACCTTTGCCGCAAACTTAAGTTGCCCCTATGCAACCCTGAGATTCTGATATACATGTATTGGTAATTCTGAGTATATGTCGAATTTTAGCACTTGTATTCGTATTTGAAAATATGAATTCTCTTGAAATTAGAAAAATTACTCCTATTTGTATTAGAAAAATATTTACGAAATTCCTGATATTTTAAAACCAATCGTATTTTTGATAGATATGTTTTCTTCTTAAAATTTTAAATGTAAATTTATTTTATATATTTTTGTTAAAATATTTAATTATACAAAGCTTTGGATGATATGTGTAAATATTAAAATTTGAAGGGTTAAAATGCAAAATACCTTATCCTAGAATTTTCTAAATTCTTTTCTTTTCTTTTCTCTGCTTTAGTTCCAAGTAATCGTTTACTTCAACTCCAAGTAATTGCTTTTCTGTTCTTTTCTTTTCTTTTCTTAATTTATTTTTCCTTCTCCATTAAGTCTCCTCCTCTCCATTTCTTCTCCTTTCCTCCTCCTTTATTCTTCTTCAAAAACAATTTCTCCTTTCCTTTTCTTCTCATTTTCAAAACTAAGTTTTACAAAAATTTATCATGAGAAGTGAAGATATTTGTAGATAAAGACAAGTGTACCGATTCATTTTAAACTTAAAGTTTTATGCAAGTGTATTTCACTTTAATGATTTTTAGTTTATATAATTGAATTCTTGCTATAAAATTTGTTACTTGTCTTTCATAAATGTTTTGTTATAATGTTAACATGAAAGAGTTTGGGTGATTATTTGTTTTACTCATTATATAGTTCTCATATCATATTAGAAATAAATGAATTAGAGTAACCCTAATATCCTCAAACACACATACACCAACACTAACCCTGCACCAAAAACATAAACTCCTCGTCATAAAATTTGGCCTCTATTCCAATATTTCTCAAGTACTACAACTTAAATTAAGCCTAGTGACCTCCTACAACTATGGATGATTCATTTTACTCGTAAATTAGTGTAAAAATCTGATCTTTGATAAGTTTTAAACTTGGTTTATATATAAAACTTGGTTTTAAATAGAATTATAAGGTTTGGTTCAACTCTGGAATTTACTGTGCATGTCGTCTTGAAAAATCAATATTAAATTAAATACATATCGGAATGTAACATTGCAGGGCTCGTAACGAAGCCAATTAAATAATCCATAAACCTGTTTAAGTTGTTACTGAATATTGCCATGTTAAGATAACGAAAATTTGAGAGAAGCACGGCTTTGGACTGCATTCCAGAGCAATACTTCCAGTTGAAACCTGATTTGAAACATTAATATCTCACTGTAGGAATTTCATAATCTGCAGGAATTCATATCGTTGCGTAGATAATCGATTTAGCTAACTTATGATGTTGGTTTCATGTAATTTAAATGCCGTTTGTTATTTTAAAAGTATTTTTAGTTATCGATATGTTCGGCTGGTTTCCACAGGGACAATTTATACACATTGACCTTAAACGAAGCATAACTTCCGGTATACGACGGATATTGCTGAACCGTATATTGCATTGAAAACTCAACACACACACACACACACACACACACATATATATTATTGACTGTAGCGACGTCTAATTTTGTACATAACTTATAGCAAAATGCGTTCGAATTTGGATTTCCAGTTCCAAAACTGGAATTCCAGCAATAAACTTCTGTTTTAAGACAATCACATCTCCCTAATCATTAACCCGATTGAGTTGAAACTAATTTTATTGTTTAGATAAATGAGTATACTTTTTATGACTTTTATATTGTTTCGTCTGATTCTGCACATATAAATTACTGTGGATTTTGCAAACTGAATGACACCGGCTACCTATATTTTATGCGTAGCATATTTGATTGTATTCTTATCATATCATGTGACTGTTATACACTCAGAGACTAGTGATTTGATTTGACCTAATATCTGTACATGATATTTGCACCTGACTTGCCACCAGCTTGATTTGATATGATTTGTATATTTACCTGTTATAAATGTTTAATACATTTACCTGTTTCATATCAAGACAAGTTTACCTGAACATCAATACAATCATTGTTAAAATTCCTGGAATCCATATACATGGATTTTCATGACATGTTTGGTATGTTTATCTGTTTCATGATATGACACTGTTACCCCTGAACACCGATACAGTTTCAAGTATTGAATATTACTATGAAATCATGTTTTAACTTATCTAATTCCATTAATAAAACTGATACAGCCAGAGGATAGGGAAATGACTTGGTAAACTTGGTTAATAGCTTTGGAAAGCTTTATTTATGGTACCACATATTAGGGCCCAACTACGAGGGTCCGGATAGTACTTGAACTACCATATATCACTGTGATTATTACAGCTCGTTAGGGCTAGCCATGGTGGTCCGGATAGCTTACTACCATATATTACTGTTTTTCTACTTTATGAAAACGTTTTTATAAATTTTCTGAGCTGTAATACAATGTTCAATGTTTATGAGCGTCTAGCGGTATGTCTTGGGTCAGCATCAGGAATATGGGGCCATAGTCCCGGGTATGCACGGGACGCTTTCCATTGTTATTCGCTAGTTATCAAGGGATTTCACAAATATAAAAACAAACTGTTTAAGAACTTGACGTGAGCTACCACGTATACTCGGGTGCTGGAATGGGACGGTACCGGGGTATATGCGAGGCAGTTCATGATCACAAACTAAACAAAAACAATCTAAACAACAAACTAAATGATGAACTATTTAAGTTTAACATTAGCGAATACTTATATTCAGGTGCTGGAATAGGACGGTATCGGGGTATATGCGAGTCCATTCATATTCACGTTATATTAAATACCAAAAATCCATTGATACTCATTAATTAAAATTCATGCGACACCCATACTATCACTGGATACAGAATGATACTCGGAAAGTGTGCTTTCATGTTACTTGTTAATTACTCGATACATGTAGTACTTGGCCAGTTTGAATTCATGTTATTTGTTATTGAATTGATATCAGTTTATTACTACATATTGATACTTGTTACCGACATGATTTTTCTGTTGATTTGACTAGTGGTTTTATTGGTAAATGTGTAGGGTTCTTAAGCACCGTAGCAAGGTTTCGGGTGGTATCATCCATGCCAAGTTAAAAATTTTGCTATGCTTAAACAACCATAATATAGATTTTTAACTAGAGAATCATGCAGAATCGAAATGCAAACTACTTTACATCTAAGTGATTAGAGATTACAACCTTTGTAGTCCGTTCCTTCACTTCATAAGCTCCAAGTTGTGGTCCTTTCGCTACGATCATCAAGTTTCCGGACTCTTGAGAGGCTTCACACGGGGTATGATGCATGCTAGCTAGAAGTCTTCAAAGTCTACGATAATCTATTTCGAGAAAACACGAACTCAAGCTATGACTTCACTAATCTGGAATTAGTGAAGCTAACATACTAAACTATATGGCTAGTATAGAAGAGGATGATGAAGTAGGAATTTTGCCCTCTTTAGTTTTCTTTTTCTCACAATCTTTCATCACAAAAAAAAATGCTAGCAAGCCTTTTGAGGAAGAAGAAAATGAAGTGATGAATGAATTATTGAATAAGGTTAGAAATACAACCATGGTGAGTTATGTCATCTTTAACCCTTGTAGAGACTTAACCATGAGCTAGAGTTAAAGATTAGATTGATAAATATTTTAAGCTTGACAAAAGAGTGGACCAAGTCAATGAACCTACAAGCTTCTACAAGCTTTGTCCAAAGATCAAGCTTGACTAATTCCACAATTTTGAATTTCCTTAATAATAAATATAAACCCTAATCTTAATCCTAGCATGGTATAAGTTTCTCACACACAAGTTGCATATATAACCTAGCATGACACATGAATATATATCACATATACATTTATGTATGCAAAAAGAAAACAATATATTTAACATATATCACATATATATCAATGTATCCAAAGTGAGAAAAAGAAATGCTTAAGTGAGCTAATATTAGTTAATGTAATTTAATATATCAAATATATAATTATACATTAAATTATTAAATCAATACTTGATTCAATAATCCGGCTATATGTCATATAACCGACTAATATCAAATGCAACAACTTATCGAATTAACACTTGATCCGATAATCCGGCTATATCACATATAACCGACCAATGTCACAAGTCGCGAGAATAGAATACGGTATCAATCTCGGTCCCGCACATATCATATATGTGCTTCTACTCCATTTCGCCTGTGCCCGGAAACCTCTGTGTAGGACTCTAAAGACTCGTCAATACGCCGGCAGTAGGTGATGATCATATCAAAACACCCACAAGCCGCAAACGGTCAGCTAAACATAACAGCCATCCGGGTATTGAGCGATCAGAAGATCAACAAGCAAGCCTGCACATACTCCTGCTGTCACGCCCCGCTTCCCAATAAACGGCGAAGGGGACGCGACTGGTCCGCTACGTATTTACTCTGAGGTAAATATGTTAAGCGTATCTAAGAAATATAAAAGTAAATGCACAAGAGACAAGTTATAATAAAACGACAACTTTATTCATTCATGTTCTTTCTGTACAATACATGGAAAGTAACTACAACTGAAATAAAAAGCAATAGCTAAATAATGGCATAACAGAAAAGAAAAGTACTGAATGGAAAGTGTACAATGACTAGGGCTTGGGGTCTTTACTGAACTGGTCCAAGTCTTCAGCAGTGGGCTCGATCTCTGACGGGTCCAAATCACCTGACAACATTCAAAGAAGAAAGAAAGAGAATGTCGTCAGCGAACAGGTCGCTCGGTAAGTCCCAAAGACAAGGGAGAAATAGAATAGACAGAATAAAAAGGTATCTTTTAAAATTGTATTATACTGTTGTAATGTTGTGTTAACGCCGTTGTTTGTAGTTTGGTACAGAAGGATGCCAGTGTATACGAGAGGGGTCTCGTTAGACCAGAGACTACGGTGAACTGAATATAGAGTACAAGGCTCCGTTAGAAGGCCCGGAACAACGGCAATTGGATTCATGTTAGGTGTCTTAAATCTTGCAGTCTCATGCCACTTTTAACACCTTTCATACCAGTCTACCCCTTAAACCCCGTACTGTTTTGATTGTATTGTATTGTAAACTGTATAGATTGTATAATTGGATGACTGACCGAAACCATGATATCTGTAACGGATGTAACCGTAGAATCATGTAAATGGATGTAAACTGGAGATCATGTAAATGGAATATATATCCATGGTTCGGTTCAGTCAAGTTGTATAGATTGATAGTTGGATTCATGGATTCATGTTGGATTGTAATATTGTAGATTGTAGATTGTAAATTGTACTTGAATTATATTCAAGTCAGATTATAATGAGACTCAAACCTGAGTCAGTAAATTGAAGTCCGGATTAGTTTGATGTTATCGGTAACCACTGCACATGGACGACAGGCTTTGTGTCTTTTTCCAAGACGATTACCGTATTGATCACACCATTATTAAGTTGTCTACCTTAAATAGGCAAGCACTCACTTCTCCGGCTCCCTGAGGCTCAAGAGGTTGGTCCCGCTTAAACCTATGTTTACTAGGGTCCTTAGGATAATTTATAGAACTTGAGAGGGTTTTATGAAAAAATACTTTTATATACTTTTCAAAATACACCCAAAGTATTTATTATTCGTCTTTAGAGTTGTAATGAATTTAGATTTTATATTGTGATATTTCTAGTGAAAATATCCTATTTTCATAAATAAAGATATTTATTTGTAATATTGATTTGTATGGAATTCATGGTATTTTAGTGTAAAATGATTCTTGTGACATTTTTAGAAAAAGTGGAATATTTGTAATAATTCAAAATAGATATTTTTATATTACATATACATATATTTATATGAAAATAATTTTAGTATATATATAATATTCTAGAAATCTCGTTTTCTTAAGATGTCGTATTTTAAATCTTTCGAGACCGAATACTCCTTGCGGATGTCTGCATCTCGCACTACTAAGCTCGAGTATGTGCGATAATCTGCACCATCCCGAACGGGTTCCCCAAATGGGTTGTAGCGGCGCTTTGCAAAGATTTGTATAAATACTAATCATTAAGGAAAAACGGTTTTATTAATTATGGTATTTATTTGTAAAGATGTCAATTTCCCGTATTCTATTTTCTAGGATCTCCTAAGTCAACTAGACTGCTCCTAACAGGTCCAAAGCGACAAGTTGTGAGATATCCCTCAAATCGCCTCTTCACCGCCAATTGTGGCAGGTAAGTACAAGTGAAGAAAGGAGAGATCCGCTCATGAATCGCCGTGAGACGGGCCTTTTAAAGTTACCTTTCTCACTTGTCTAGCCTAGGCACCACAAAGTCAGGTTTAGATAAACAACTGAATGTCCACAACCTTCCTTTATCCTAATGAGCGCGACAGTCCTTAATTGGCTGAGTCTATATATTTTCTTTTTTTTATTTTATTATTAGCTCAAAAGTTATTTATTTGTAATGATTTTGATTTCCCGTATTCTATATTCCCGAGGGTGTCGTGCTATATTGCATATAAGTGTGTGAGGAGGTAGGTCGTTACCTCGTGATCTACTTAAAGGTATAGCAAGTTTAATGGTTTAAATGTCGAAAAAGAAACTATATGGTATTTTAATGAAAAAGTACCGTAAAAGTTATAAATTAAATTGGATTGTCATGAAACTTGTTCAACTTATTTAGTAGTGATTAATTGTCAACATGTAATGGTTTAAACATAATTTTATTAAAGAAAAGTGAGGTTTTATAAAGAGTCCGAATCGGAAATCGGATTTGTTCCGATTACGTCGGGTTTTGTAATTCCGTATTTTAGAAAAGAATAGAGAGATAGAATTTGGGGACTTACTGGCTTAGAGCTTAGAAGGGGGAAAGAGGAATCGGGAGGAGGTGTCGGTGCGTCGTCCCGTCGCCGGAAGCTCCTAAGGTTGTCGTCGGAAAATCGCCGAAGGTTCGCCCCTTTGCTAGCTTGGATTGTACACAATTTCACTGGGGTTTTCTTGAGAGTTTTGATCATGATTTTGGAGTGAGGGGGTAATGTTTAGGGGTTGTATTTATAGGGTTAGGCTAAGGTTTAGGGTAGGTGAAAGGTTAAAATGAAAAATGTGATAGAATGTAATAAAAATGTATTAAAAGTGGAGTAATTATGGTTTTAAAAGAGCTCTAGAAATGGTCTGAGGACAAAATTTTGCAGGTGCGTATGGAATGTGAAAAGACACAATTTTCATGTTGGGGTCGTCGCCGGAATCGGCTGACTCAGCCGTGACTCGGCCGTGACTCGGTCGGAGGCCTGAGTCGGTCGAGTCGAGGCCGAGTTGGCCGATTTCCGGCCGAGTCAGGCGGCCGGAATCCCTCCTGACGGTTCATCTATCCTCTGGCAATATTACATTGTTGGGTGTAGTGGGGTTTTTTTGTGAGATATGCACGTGTAAACCTTTGGTATTCTAAAGGTTTAAAAAAAATCAATATTAAAAATAATGTGGGGTATCGGATTTGAACTCTGGTGGCCGGGTTCAGCAGTGCAAGGTATTACCAATGAGCCACAAGCTCTTTCTTGTAATTAAATTTCTAATTAATTACTTATCTTGTGCTCAGGCAATAAATACCCCTTTATGGATTTTGAAAAATATTTGAAAAAATTTGTATAGGAAAATTAGGGTTGTTACACCTGCGAATCTAATCAGTAAACACTACCGTACAGTCCGGTTTCTTCGTCTGATATTGTAATACCCAGTCCCTATGTGTGATTAGCGTAATTTAATAAATAAGTCTCCAGGTATTTCCCCAAAATGTACTACAAGTTTTTCGTATTTTATAAGGGTCACTTATAGAATTTACTTATTGATATTTAGAGTTAGTTTAGGTATTTTAAATAAAACCCTAATCCTATATTGATTCCCTTTTATAAGCCTAACCCCACTTCCATCTTTTCTTTCATTATTTTCCCTAAACTAACCCAAAACCCTATTACTTAAATCTCTTTTATATTTTCTCTTTTGTTTTCCCTTCCTACCCGAGCCCATCACACCCCTCCCCGTTCTCTTTAGTTTTCCTTTAATCTCCCAAGCTCAGCCCAACAAAAAAAATAACATAAAAACAAACTAGTTAAACCAAACCCCCGGCCCGGCCCATGCCTCTCCAAACCCCTTACCCGCGCCCATGAACCCGACCCGGCCTGTGCACAAACCTTTCTTCCCCAACGTAACTTCTCCCGCCTACTTCGTTCCCCGCTGCACCCACGACGCCGCTCGTCTCGCGTCGTCTTCCTCGCTCAACCCCTACGACCCGCACCTCACCCATGACCGAGCCTTCCAACTTCCACTCGAGGTCCCCTCACCCGTCTCCTGCAATCTCGGCCCACTCTCTCTCAATCGATCCCTCTCCCTCTCTCCATTTCTCTGAAGCTCACTCCTCTCCTCCTTCCCCTCGCTTCCGCTCCCTCTCTCAAAAACTCACTCAAAACCCACTACCTCTGCCGTCCGACCAACTTCGCCGTCGACGGCGACATCAACTCAACCTCCCTCCTCCATTAAGCAAATGAGCTCCCCCACTTCCTTCTCGTCTCCTCTACCCAACCGCAATCGAGCACCCCATTACCACCATGACTGCTGTCTGAGCACCGCCGCCGGCCACCTTCATGTCAAACACCACCAACAGCACCACAACACCTCCACCCGAGCTCTTCACTCCTCCACTCATATCCCTGCACCGAACCACCACTTCCTCCTCCTCATTCTAAAAACCCACCACAACCTCCACTACACCGATCCCCACCGGCAACCCATCTCCGCCGACGAGCTACCAAACTCCCCAGCTCCTCGTCAACACGATCATCATCACCATCGTCGTCTCTCTCTCCCCTTCACCCCCCACTGCACCACCGACTTCTCCCGGCCCGGAGCCAATTCACAACTTCGTCTCAATCCCCCCGAGCTCCTCATCACCTTCCTGAGCCCGCAACCATTATCATTCCCTCCATCCATCAACGCCGAGACCACCACACGGCTCGTTGCCTCCTCCCCGGCGACCTCCTCCTCGACACCCTCGCCTCCTCCTCCCATCGGCCACCTGGACAACCTCGACGGCGCCTCCGTCGACCCCACGCCGACACTCGGTGAATCTCTCTCTGCATCTGTTTCTCTCCCTCTCTCTGTTTCTCTCTACATCTCTCTCTCTCTCTGTTTCCCTCTCTATCTCTATCTCTCTGTTTTCTCTCCCTCTCTCTGTTTCTGTTTCTCTCTCTCTCTGTCTCTCTCTACATCTCTCTCTCTCTGTTCTCTAAATCTCTCTCTCTCTCTCTCTCTCTCTCTCTCAGATCAAAACCAGAAACAACTCGGGACGGTGATGAAAATGGTTGCACGGAGATTAACTGGAATGAGTGCAATTATCTGATTCCGAAGGCCGAACCGGGGCTGCGTCCGTGACACGATCGTGCTATTGCTGCTGCCGGACTATCGCTGACACGCCTTCAGGCAAGTTTGATACTTGCTTCATGCTATTCCCTATATTGTATTTCTAGTTACCAAAATTTTCCACTCATACCTTCCATGTAAATTGTTATAAATTAGTATTTGATGTGAACCATGACCTATAAACCCAATTAAATTGACGGCACTAGATGATTTTGGATGGCCCGAATTATAGTGAATACCCCTTAAGAGTTTGGTTGTAAAACAAGATCGTTTGCTCGCATATAATGGCGCCCCAATGTTTGTTGTGAAACCTGAAAACCCTCGTACACCCCAAACTGTAAAATTTATATTAAATTGTGTATGAACCGGATTTTAGCATTTGATGGCTCGTAACGAAGATAACTGGTTAAACTACTGTAAGATATTATTAATCACTGAATTGTAGTACATTATGATAGAGATAACTGCGGTGGATTATGATTCTGGACTGCAGTCCAGAATGGAAATCCAGGTTAACCCCTTTTGTTAAACCCCTGTTGATCACTGCTCATGTAAGAGAATCTGCGGAATTCTATATCGTTACGTAGGAAATTGGGTTAGCTTCCTTACCCGACTGGTTTCACTGGTTTCCTCCACCGTTTGATATTTTTAATTCATTTTATCCCATCGACATGTCTTGCTGAATTCTGCAGAAGCAGATTTTACACCCCTAACCTAATCTGGCCATAACTCTCTGTTGGAGTAATAAAATACTGATCTGCCAATTGAGGTGGAAACCTTACTAGAAATCCTAGATATAGTTCAACTGTAGCACCACCTAATTCTGATCCCAACTGGGATTAAGTTGCGTCACGAAACGGACTTCCGATTCTGAAACCGGATTTCCAGCAGTGAACGCTTAAAATGAAATGGCCATATCTAGTGATCCCGAAACCCAATTGACTTGAAACTAAATTTTCTGGATAGATAATCAAACATACTACTTATCCCCTGTTCATTGTTTCACTAAACTGTGCATGTATGATTTATGATAAATTATGTAAGTGGTAGGATACCGACATATGATATCTTAATCATGCCTTATATACTATTTTTCTCATCACATCATATATATGTCATTGCATTGGTAACCTAGTGATCATGTATATTACCCAGTGTTAGGTATTAGTGGTGATTGTGGCAAGTACGTGAATGTTCGTGCATGAATGGATAAGTGAAAGTGACACGTACTTGTACACAATCAGTGGACCCTATTGTTCTATTGCATTGTCGACGTCTGTGAGATGCGTATAAGTGTGACTATAAGTGGTATGGGACACTTATGGAAGCTCTTGTATGGGTATCACAGGTAAGGCACCAGACACTACCCATTTATCTCGGGTATCAGTCGGGACGTGCTTGATGGAGATCCTGTCTCCAGATCTCGCGCAGACTTGTCATGGACCGACCGGTATTTGAGGTTATGATTGGCGTTTGATGTAGACCTCGGGGTGTGGGGTAGTTTGAGTGTGAGTTCAACAGAATCTCGGGAGTCCCGTGCCGGCATATATATGGAAATATATGGAGATTTACAGGGTACATGATTATTACCGTAAGTTATACTTTGGGCCCGTGGTCCCTTGCCCTTGGGTCCTACCCTTGGGTGGAGGACACTCACGGGTGGTTGACTCTCACACTTGGACTGACGATAGGCTTAGTGACCTGTACAGTGAGACTTAGAGACTGATAGAGATAGTGACATTGATATGCATTGCTTACTGAATCAACACACATGACATATTATTTTACTGCTTTACTGTTCACCTGCCCTATTATTCACCCGCATTGGCTACTTAATGTTCATATCTTTACACTCTTGATTCACTGTTACATTTCAATATGATTATACGAGTTACTATTTGTACCCATATATATATATTGCTATCGTGTCGCTCTGACGACCTGAGTATGCATGCTCAGAGTGAGAAGTGGAATCTAGCTTGGACCAGGACCAGACGTACATCACGGACATCTCGATTAGCTATCCAGAGCTATGCTCTTTTGATCTTCATCAGGTTAGTTTCTCGTATCTGTTTTGTTTTAGTTACTGCATTTCTCATTACCTGTGTGTTGTTTACTGATTACCACGTAAAGCTAGAAGCCGAAGTGTGACTACGGCGGGATATTTCCTTGACCGTAGAAGCATGGCTGGCCTTGTCAACCCCTCGTATTCCGTATTTTGGGAAGCGGGGCGTGACATGATTTTGTTGGTATCAGAGCCAGGTTTTGCTTCGATTGGGATTGCAGTGTCCGGGTGGAGCTTGACAATCTAAGACATCTTTCGGTCTGGATTGTAAACTTGTTATTCTTAATCTTGAATCGCATAGTGCATTCTGCTATCCATCCGCTAGGGTCTCGGGTAACTTGGCAGAGTTACGTGGTTGTAATTGTGAACTATATCAAAGTTACAATACTGTACTATGTTCGAGTGACTTAGAGTCCCACAGTTGATTCCCACTTGTTTGAATTTCACCGCACCCGATATTCTTGATTCCTTGCCTAATCCATATTGTATTTTCATTCTTATAGCTTGTGCCTTATATCGTCCTCAAATCATTGTTTCAGGACCATGTCTTCCAACGACTCTTCCTCTATCTCTACTCCCCAGGATCAGACCGTTGAGATTCTGAATGTACTGCAAAGTCTGAAGGAAGCTCTGGAGCGAACAAACGACCTGTTAGCTGAAGGATTGAGAAGGCAGGTGAATCAGGCACCAGCGGAAGTCTCCAATCGTAAAGGGATCCCTGTTAGACGAGGAAAAGAGGGGAAGATGAAGCGCCCACTTGTTTTCCCGCAACAGACACAGCAGAAGACCCAATGTTGTAGGTACTGCAAGAGGCCAGGACATCTTCAGAGGGATTGTCGCCGCGCCCAGGGGAAATGCCTGATTTGTGGATCCAGCGAACACTTTATCAATAGTTGCCCTAATAGGAAGGAGCTACAAGGAGGCAGTTCGTCCACACTCCCCACTCCTGCTAATTGATAGATATTTCGTAGTTCGAGTTTCGAGGATAGTGCGGACCTAGCATAGAATTCAACTCGCATGACGAGATTGCAGCGGTCCAGAAATCAAAGAAGAATTATCATGTTTTCTGCTTTCAATAATAATGCTGTCACCCTTTTGTAAAAATTTCCTTTCGTTTGAAATCTTGTATCCGTCGAACTTTTAGCTTAATGCAATAAAACTTTGAGTCATGATATATGTATCATTCTCTTGCTTTCCCCTTATTTATACTATTCATTACAACATCATTTTTATTTTTGATTTTTCAGTCCCTGCCTACCGCATATTTTCCTGTACTCCGTATCCTGAACTATTTTCTTAATGTGTTCCACTGTCTAATTATGACTCTTTCTTTTCAGGTCATGGCCCACCCTGGAGCAGCGCCACATTTAGATGAGGATGCATAGTCATGCGTTTCCTTAGACCGCATGCTGATGAGTTCGGACGATGAGATAAACGACCCCCGGGTCATTTTCGGAAACGGCGATTCCGAGGACGAAGGAGCCGCTGCCCCAGAAGTTGACATGATCGGCGATTCCGACGAGGAGGAAGGAGACCCTGAAGAGAACCCGATAGAGGAAGATCCCGAGAAGGGCCCGATAGAAGAAAATCCAGTGGAGGAAAATCCCATGAGAGAGAATCCAGAAGAAGAGAATCACATGGAAGCAGACCTCGATGAAGAAGCTCCAGCCGAGGAAGAAGGACCGGAAGAACAAGACCCTGCTGCGGAAGAACTCCCAATGGCGGTCCCTGCGAGGCGCTATGGAAATGGACGCCCCTACCTGAGTGCGTGAGCCTACCGTAACCTGCTGAACCTCCACAGCCGCGATTGACGGGATTTAGCTGTTGTCTCCTCTGGCCAAATAAATCTGTGTATAGTTTAGGGCCATCTTTCGTTTTTTGAGAATGCTTTGTTTAGAATTTTCTGGAATGAAATAAAATTTCTGAGTTCGCTAATCTTTTAATTACTGGTTCACTTGATGCTTTGACTGTTCCCCTATACGTCCCTCCCCCTGAGATTCGTTACTGTCCTTCGCTCCTGCACCTTGTGTTGTTTTGACCCTCGCTTAGATTAAAAAGCGCCGCACCCCGATCTTTTGAGTGGGCCACCCTTCGTCCTTCGTTTGTGCCTCGTTTGAGATCCTTCTGGGAGGAGAAATTTATAGTGAAATTTCCGAGTTTGCTAACCCTTCGGATTTTTTATTCGCATGATGTGTCGACCGTTTTCCTTCCCATACATTCCCTCCCTTCCTGAGGTTCATTACCGTTCACCCTTACACCCTGGGCTGACCCGACCCCAATCTCTTCGACCTTCAGTCTAAAGCCGTCGCACTCCGACCTTTTGAGTGAGCCATACTCCATTGTGATCCCTACCCTAGCTAGCCCTATACAATTTTGTGTTGTTTCCTATTACCCTAACTATATTTAGGGACATCATTATTCGAAAATTTAGTTTTCATTATTTTGTATTTATCGAAAAGTGCGTGTTATTGACTACTCCGTTTTATGTATTTTAAGTACACTACTATTCTTCTCATTTTTGTGGTAGCGCAATCATATATTGCACATATTATTTTGTGCTATATTTCTTATTTTCACCATGTGGTTTTCTAAGTTATGTTAAAATTGGTTGATTGATACGTTATTCTAAAATGTTTTAACTTACCGACAAATCCTTCACTATTTCCTTTTGGTTGTGTCTTATATTTATTATTTTAGCTGCGCTACTTTTATATATGTGTGCACATATTTAGGATTTTGATTTTTATCTAGCACGCCTCGAATGTTATTGTTCGTTATTGCTATTTCATCCTCTTGTACATATAGTTTGCCCTTATAGTTATTTCTACCTTATACTTACTTAGACCTACCCTTTTAGTTGTATTATTTGTACACTTACATAGACCTTCAAAATTTCTTCATCCTCCTGTTTCAAGTAAATCATTATGTGTTAGTATTTGATGCGGCAGCCTTTCGCTTGTTATTTTGTAGCTTATTTTTATTTTAAATTTCGAGGACAAAATTTTTGTAAGGGTGGTATGATGTAATACCCAGTCCCTATGTGTGATTAGCGTATTTTAATAAATAAGTCTCCAGATATTTCCCCAAAATATACTACAAGATTTTCGTATTTTATAAGGGTCACTTACAGAATTTACTTATTGATATTTAGAGTTAGTTTAGGTATTTTAAATAAAACCCTAATCCTATCTTGATTCCCTTTTATAAGCCTAACCCCACTTCCATCTTTTCTTTCATTATTTTCCCTAAACTAACCCAAAACCCTATTACTTAAATCTCTTTTATATTTTCTCTTTTGTTTTCCCTTCCTACCCGAGCCCATCACACCCCTCCCCGTTCTCTTTAGTTTTCCTTTAATTTCCCAAGCTCAGCCCAACAAAAAAAAAATAACATAAAAACAAACTAGATAAACCAAACCCCCGGCCCGGCCCATGCCACTTCAAACCCCTTACCCGTGCCCACGAACCCGACCCGGCCCGTGCCCAAACCTTTCTTCCCCAACGTAACTTCTCCCGCCCATTTCGTTCCCCGCTGCACCCACGACGCCGCTCGTCTCGCGCCGTCTTCCTCGCTCAACCCCTACGACCCGCACCTCACCCATGACCGAGCCTTCCAACTGCCACTCGAGGTCCCCTCGCCCGTCTCCTGCAATCTCGGCCCCCCTCTCTCAATCGATCCCTCTACCTCTCTCCATTTCTCTGAAGTTCACTCTTCTCCTCCTTCCCCTCGCTTCCGCTCCCTCTCTCAAAAACTCACCCAAAACCCACTACCTCCGCCGTCCGACCACCTTCGCCGTCAACGGCGACATCAACTCAACCTCCCTCCTCCATTAAGCAACCGAGCCCCCCCACTTCCTTCTCGTCTCCTCTACCCAACCGCAATCGAGCACCCCATTACCACCATGACCGCTGCCTGAGCACCGCCGCCGGCCACCTTCATGTCAAACACCACCAGCAGCACCACAACACCTCCACCCGAGCTCTTCACTCCTCCACTCATATCCCTGCACCGAACCACCACTTCCTCCTCCTCATTCTAAAAACCCACCACAACCTCCACTACACCGATCCCCACCGGCAACCCATCTCCGCCGACGAGCTACCAAACTTCCCAGCTCCTCGTCAATATGATCATCATCACCATCGTCGTCTCTCTCTCCCCTTCACCCCCCACTGCACCACCGACTTCTCCCGGCCCGGAGCCAATTCACAACTTCGTCTCAATCCCCCCGAGCTCCTCATCACCTTCCTGAGCCCGCAACCATCATCATTCCCTCCATCCATCAACGCCGAGACCACCACATGGCTCGCTGCCTCCTCGCCGGCGACCTCCTCCTCGACACCCTCGCCTCCTCCTCCCATCGGCAACCTGGACAACCCCGACGGTGCCTCCGTCGACCCCACGCCGGCACTCGGTGAATCTCTCTCTCTCTCTCTCTCTACATCTCTCTCTCTGTGTTTCCCTCTCTATCTCTCCCTATCTGTTTTGTCTCCATCTCTCTGTTTCTGTTTCTCTCTGTCTCTGTCTCTCTCTACATCTCTCTCTCTCTCTCTGTTCTCTAAATCTCTCTCTCTCAGATCAAAACCAGAAACAACTCGGGACGGTGATGAAAATGGTTGCACGGAAATTAACTGGAATGAGTGCAATTATCTGATTCCGAAGGCCGAGCCGGGGCTGCGCCCGTGACACGATCGTGCTATTGCTGCTGCTGGACTATCGCCGACACGCCTTCAGGCAAGTTTGATACTTGCTTCATGCTATTCCTTATATTGTATTTCTAGTTACCAAAATTTCCCACTCATACCTTCCATGTAAATTGTTATAAATGAGTATTTGATGTGAACCATGACCTAGAAACCCAATTAAATTGACGGTACTAGATGACTTTGGATGGCCCGAATTATAGTGAATACCCCTTAAGAGTTTGGTTGTAAAACAAGACCGTTTGCTCGCATATAATGGCGCCCCAATGTTTGTTGTGAAACCTGAAAACCCTCGTACACCCCAAACTGTAAAATTTATATTAAATTGTGTATGAACCGTATTTTAGCATTTGATGGCTCGTAACAAAGCTAACTGGTTAAACTACTGTAAGATATTATTAATCACTGAATTGTAGTACATTATGATAGAGATAACTGCGGTGGATTATGATTCTGGACTGCAGTCCAGAATGGAAATCCAGGTTAACCCCTTTTGTTAAACCCCTGTTGATCACTGCTCATGTAAGAGAATGCATGGAATCCTATATCGTTACGTAGGAAATTGGGTTAGATTCCTTACCCGACTGGTTTCACCAGTTTCCTCCACCGTTTGATATTTTTAATTCATTTTATCCCATCGACATGTCTTGCTGAATTCTGCCGAAGCAGATTTTACACCCCTAACCTAATCTGGCCATAACTCTCTGTTGGAGTAATAAAATACTGATCCGCCAATTGCGGTGGAAACCTTACTAGAAATCCTAGATATAGTTCAACTGTAGCGCCGCCTAATTCTGATCCCAACTGGGATTAAGTTGCGTCACGAAATGGACTTCCGATTCTGAAACCGGATTTTCAGCAGTGAACGCTTAAAATGAAATGGCCATATCTAGTGATTCCGAAACCCGATTGACGTGAAACTAAATTTTCTGGATAGATAATCAAACATACTACTTATCCCCTGTTCATTTTTTTACTAAACTGTGCATGTATGATTTATGATAAATTATACAAGTGGTAGGATACCGACATATGATATCTTAATCATGCCTTACATACTGTTTTTCTCATCACATCATATATATGTCATTGCATTGGTAATCTAGTGATCATGTGCATTACCCAGTGTTAGGTATTAGTGGTGATTGTGGGAAGTACGTGAGTGTTCGTGCATGAATGGATAAGTGAAAGTGACACGTACTTGTACACAATCAGTGGATCCTATTGTTCTATTGCATTGTCGACGTCTGTGGGACGCGTATAAGTGTGACTATAAGTGGTATGGGACACTTATGGAAGCTCTTGTATGGGTATCACAGGTAAGGCACCAGACACTGCCCATTTATCTCGGGTATCAGTCGGGACGTGCTTGATGGAGATCCTGTCTCCACATCTCGCGCAGACTTGTCATGGACCAACCGGTATTTGAGGTTATGGTTGGCGTTTGATGTAGACCTCAGGGTGTGGGGTAGTTTGAGTGTGAGTTCAACAGAATCTCGGGAGTCCCATGCCGGCATATATATGAAGATATATGGAGATTTACATGGTACATGATTATTACCGTAAGTTATACTTTGGGTCCGTGGTCCCTTGCCCTTGGGTGGAGGACACTCACGAGTGGTTGACTCTCACACTTGAACTGACGATAGGCTTAGTGACATGTACAGTGAGACTTAGAGACTGATAGGGATAGTGACATTGATATGCATTGCTTACTGAATCAGCACACATGACATATTATTTTACTGCTTTACTGTTCACCTGCCCTATTATTCACCCACATTGGCTACTTAATGTTCACATCTTTACACTTTTGATTCACTGTTACATTTCAATATGATTATACGAGTTAGTATTTGTACCCATATATATATATTGCTATCGTGTCGCTCTGACGACCTGAGTATGCATGCTCAGAGTGAGAAGTGGAATCTAGCTTGGACCAGGACCAGACGTACATCGCGGACATCTCGATTAGCTATCCAGAGCTATGCTCTTTTGATCTCCATCAGGTTAGTTTCTCGTATCTGTTTTGTTTCAGTTACTGTATTTCTCATTACATATGCGTTGTTTACTGATTACCACGTAAAGCTAGAAACCGAAGTGTGACTACGGCGGGATATTTCCTTGACCGTAGGAGTATGGCTGGCCTTGTCAACCCCTCGTATTCCGTATTTTGGGAAGCGGGGCGTGACAGATATATCGCATATCAAGTCTAGGAGTGGTAATCATCAGACCCCAGTAACCGATAAGTCGTGTCGATGTGAGGCTCATAACGAGTCGAGAAACTATTGATAACACTTACGAGTAGATCTCCATATCAGCCATGGCCAGGGACTTCCAGTTATAGCCAATCGAACACAGCGCAACATCAACTCCCAATACCGGGAAAGACGAAACCCCTTCTATCGCTCATTGCCTCCATGTGATTCGGGACTATACCCAAAAGCCACCGTTTTGCACGTTCTCTTGAATGTGGTAAGATGGAAATTAAAGCACAGTGGGAATCACACAAGACTCTATGACGATCTCGGGTCTACAGACTAATCTGTACCAGCGTCACCAGAGAAATGCTATCTGACGATAGGTATAATACCATATAGGAGTTTTCGGCGAGTCCGTTCAGTATACCCAGTCTATACTGAGCACCCGTATACCATCTTTGATGTCAAACGCCAATGGATGCGGGATCATCCATCGCCCATCATACGAGTCAAGACGCGTATACGCTAGTCTATTCCGGAGTATCGATACCCTGTCTCGATACACTATCGATTAGGAACAGTTATAGGATGTACTTATGGACTACCCTGGCCCCACTAGTATGATTTGCATCATAGTCCTATTAGTCAAGTACACATCTTAAGGGTTTTATCAACATGTGAGAGTAAGACAGTAATACAATACAAGTCAACATGTTAAGACAAAAAGCAACCAGATAGCATACTATCATATCGAGCAAGAAAGTGCTCTCTATATATATCCAAGCATCCACTATAATATACATCATATGTACAACAATGGCTTCTAGGGCATATACATAACTAACAAAATGGAAAGTAAGAATACCCGTACTCTTGGATAATATCTATGCTACGTCCATCGATACTAATTACCTGATACTGATTACTGGATATTGGTTATACTTGACATGAGCGTGCCAACTAGCCATGTGATACCTCAAGATATGAGTACCTTACCTTCCATTTCCACAATACTCCCCTAACCATGTTCTGATTCATCATGGCATCCATATACATTTTTATTATACACTATAATTCTGTATACACACCTGTGTACTAGTTCCTTCATTTTACAATTTTCTAGGCCGCTTTCTGATGACTCTGGGCTTGCATGTCCAGATATCGGAAATCAGACGGCAGAAGTTCTGATTTACTAATTTGGATATTCTTCAAGGTGACTTGAAAACTGATTATCAGGTTCATCTCATACCGAGTATTTATTTGACTCGTTTGTATCCTGATATCTTGTATTTTCCATGTTTATTAATTCCATCTTATTATTTCTTAGCATGTGATATTTGATGTACGGATCTATACAGCTATTCACCTGTGCTAATTGTTTATTTAGATTACTTTTTATGCTGCTCAAGTTGTTATCGGTGGTATTAGTGTATATAACATGAATATATCATCCTTCTGATTATACATGGCTGCCGCCCATTACGTACTCTATCTCGTATTCTGCCGTGGGTTCACTATTACCTGTATTCCGGGATAGGATCATGACATCCTACGGTGCCGGCGGAGAAACCCCTATCTTGGAAACTGTAGGGGCAATGAAACATAAATTGCTTCCCCAATTCATGACCGTGCGGAAAAAACCCAACTCTCGCTCGTCGCCGTCTCCTCTTTCGCCGCTCGTCGGCGTCTCCCCCACTGCCGCTATGCATCCGGATATAATAAAATATATTATGTGACTAGCTTGGATGACAACTGGAGACACATATATCCTGACCATCATTTTATGGCTCTATGCATCCGGATACAGCCCAAATGCAAGGCAAATCAAATCTCCAATGAGAATATTTAGCTCTCTATATTTTTTCAAAGACATAGGAAGATGTTCTCCTATGATATTCTATATCAACCAGACACGTTGCATTGTCGTCTGGTCCATATCTACGAAAAATTATTCCATGTGCCGGCCGTATACATCCGGCAGGAAAGAAAAGGAATAAAAATGTCACACGCTCTCACCTTTGTCCGGATGTATTACACCCGGCACACCGAATAATTTCTCCAACTTTACGGCTGCATTTTATTACATCAGATTTTATCACCTTTTATTTTCTTATTATCTGGAAAGGAAATTCTTATAAGCTTAAGGGAATAACCGTTTTTTGAGTGGTAACTGAAGTGATTAATTGCAACTTTGAGTTTATTTGTTTCGTAGCAATTGGAAGAAAGCGACATAAAGCACCGGACTAAAACACCTCCGCAAGTGCCTGTTGTTTTCAATCTGTTTTTTTTTTGGTTTGCTTTTAAAGCATTCATTTTACCAATTTGTGAATGTGATAGAAAATGACATACTAACTTGAAAAAATTACATGAAACCCTCTTCTTGGGCTTTTCTTTTTTCTTTTTACAATCAGCATGAAACCACTGTTCAGTTTGAAAAACCTGCATTTTATCCTATCATTTAAACAATATTAACTCTTTTTCTAATAATTTTTAATCCCCAAAAAATCTCCTATTAATTTTGATCAACTTAAACAATAGCTAATATATAATATAATTTCACGGGTGTTTTGGAAATAATTAATGGAAATAATATTGCCATTAGCAATCTAAGGGGGCCAAACTGCAGATTTTTTCCGAACTAAGACGGTTTCCTATTATTTAGGCCAAAGTTAGGGGGTTTCATGCAATTTAGCCTAACATAAAAGAGTCATTTCTTTTCCTTGAAAGTACTGGTTCATGAGCTGCATCTCTTGCAACGCAAGAAAAAGCAACAAATGAAAAACGCGTTCTTTTGTTTCCTAGCAAATAACGAGAAAGAACATATTATGGAACCCTTTGCACTTTTTGGAAACCAAATAAAATAGAAGAATTATGAGTTACATACACAAACTTTCATGAATTATTTCCGAAGATGCCAGATTGCTTATTTTCTTTACTGAATATTGGCAATTTTCTTTCCTTAATATTAAACCTGTTAGGGGTCTTCACACTGATGAAATATGTTTTTTCATCATACATTAAAACCTATGGCCTTCCTATATATATTTACCAATAATCAACATACACCATCCTGCGGATATGAACCGTTTGCAAATAAAATAACTCCTTCCAAGACTTTTCCCTTTTCACTAACACACATCTTTAGCTGAGCGGAGAAACTCTTTACATACATGTCGTTTCACTGGGAAATGGAACACCCTTACATTCATTTTTCACGGGTAGTGAATCATCCTTCCAATGGTTTGATACTATTTTCAAAAACAGATGAGAGACAATGAAACACATACAATTAATTTATCGGACTGTGAAAAGGATGAGCTTAAGAAGTTGCTGGAAAATGATTTGAGCAGGTGAGGCTATATTAAGGAAATCTTGAAATATTTACAGAAAAAAGATTAAAGATAAATTTGGGCCCAAAATTATCTTGGCTACTTAATTAAAGGGTAAATTGTCAAAAAGTCTCTTGCCCGCTCAGAGCATATGTAAAAAATCCCATAGGCTTATGGCCTTGTTAAAAAACCCTCAGCCTAATAAAAACCTTCTGTATACAATTTCCCACTTGTATTTTCATATATACAATTTCCCACTTGTATTTTCATATAACCCAAAATGCCCCTTGCACATGTAGGCTGGCAGTGCTTTATAGCTGGATTTAAGGCAGCTATAGTACAGAGGAGTTGCCTGTAATATCTAGAGACTTGCTTGTAATATCTAAAGACTTGTCCTGTAATATCTGGAGACTTGCATATAATATTTATTATGTTTTCATTTTTCCCTCCAAATATTCTTTTTTCCCATCAAAAATCTAATTTCCGCCAAATATACTACTTTGCCGTCAAAAACCTCTAAATATCTTTCTTCGTTCCTGTAATATTTGTCACGCCCCATTTCCCAAAATACGAAAAAACGGAGAGCAATGAAGACCAGCCGTGCTACCTACGGTATGGAAAATCCTTCTATAGTCATAAAATCTAGCTAAACCTGTCAATATAATATCCAAAACAGAATATACAATCATTCTGCAACGAAACCACAAAAATACTAACAATCGATTTATAAGATAAATAGATGCAAAAATAAAGATCCGACATAATAGGTTCGAAATGAGACAAGATCGTGTTGGATATAGTGCCCTCAAGGTAATTATCATAATCGCAGGTAGGCGATTGTGATGATTAAGGGATGATCTATACCGGTAGAACAATCTTACTCGAGATGATAGTATGCTATCTGGTTTGTCTTTATCATCATGTATATGTTGATAGAGCCCATAGGATTCCTTCTTGACTACCGGTATTATGATGGCGATCATATACGTGGGAGTTGGGGGTCTATAAGCACATTCTTAAATGTCCCTGGTCGTGGGAGTATCGAGACTGGGTATCGATACTCCAGAGTAGACTAGTGTATACTTATCTAGACCCTGATGAGGGACGGTGGCCAGTCTCACAAGCTATTGGTGTCAGTTGTTCACCTAAGATAGTATACATGTGCTCATTGGGTTATGAGTACACTGGACGGACTCGCCGGGAACATGCTAGTTGGTATTATACCTATTGTCATATAGCAGTTCTCTGGTGACATGTGTACAGGTTAGTTTGTCGACCTGAGATCGTCATTTGTCTTGTGTGAGTTTCCACTGTGCTTTGATTACTACCCTACCACGGCTCAAAAGAGTCCTGGAAACAGGTTTTAGTTGGGTACAGTCCCGAGCCACATGGAGGCAGTGAGCAGATCGTCGGGGATTCGTCTCTTCCGGTATTGGGGGTTGATGTCGCGCAGTGCACGGGTGGCCATCACTAGAAATCCTCGGCCGGGGTATACGAGAATTACCGATCCAGGATCGATAGTTTCTCAGGTGGTGATGGGTTTCATACCGACACGAATTATCGCGTTGTTAGGGGTTTGACTTTATCCACCCCCCTAGACTCGATATGCGATACTCATAGACGAAAAGACCGGACTGTGCGGATATTGTCACTGGCAGGCTCAGTAGGGTTTCAGGATGAGTTCGCTCATCGGCCTCCCTTTTGGTTAATACCTAGGTAGCCGTTACGTACAGCTAGTACCACTGACGTGCTTGTAGTTAAACTCACTGCCAGAGTATTGACGAGTCTTTAGAGTCCCCCACAGATAGTTTCCCAAGTTCGCGCGAAACGTTGTAGAGGCCGTATGGTTTTATGGCAGGGTTCGAACATACACGTGCACTTGTACACGTGTCATGATTCGGACGGATGATACTAGTGGGCTTTGATTTAAGCCGGATCCTAGTATTATATTGTGTTGGAATATTTTTGTCTCGTTGCATTCATATTCAGTCGGAATACGGATGCGGGTATGTATATACAGTTGTGGGGTAATATTGTAATTCGTTATGGGATTACTTTTGAAGTTGCCAATTTTTAGTCTTCCATTTTAATATTTGTTTAATGGAATTTGTTAGCTATCATTTTGGGCCATTTTAATGTGTGGGCATATTTCGAAATGGGGGGGGGGGGTTTGCCAATTTCTTTTGGCCGAACCATGATTTGGGTGTGGGCTTCTAGAATGGCATGGTTTCATTAATGACTCATCTTTTGCATTTAACGCTTCTTGTCTAGCTTTAAGATATTTCATGTAGATATTTGTGTTTATATTTTTCCTTATGGTCACCACTTTATTTCTAATGCTCACCACCCCATTTGTAATCCCCAATGAACATTTTCTCACTGATTTGGCCGAGCCCATTCTTTTCGGTGAGGAAATTTATTCCTTTGCAAAATCCTTTATCACTTGATCACATTCTCCACTTCAAAATGGCAACTTCAATTCACCTTCACCCAATTCATTGGGTGCCTTGAGACAAAGTATTCTATACTCTCCCTACTTCAATCTTGGACATGTCGACTGGCAAACTTCATATCCGAGTTGCTTTGGTTTGAAGCGGGAGCCCGTATAAAGAATCGTTGACGTGGTGCCACTTCTACGAGAAGACCGGAGATCGAGCAAGATCGGAGATGCCGCGAGGAGCGTGGGATGATGGCTAAAGACCGAAGGACACGGATCGATCGGTATAGCCATTCTAACATCTTTGTAGTTTGCTAGTTTAGTGTTAATGGCACGATCCGGATGAAAGTCTGTGTTAGCGCCAGTTTATAAAAGTTTTTGTTCCGTGTTTGGCCTCAGATTGACGGCCGGGGCGCTACTGTAGACTTACAGATCGAAAAAGAGACACATAAACCCTAATGTCCCACAAGGGCGCATATGCTAACTGAATAAAAGAAATAAACCTACAGACTACTGATCTTCGTCGAACTCCTGATAACCGCCCTGATCCTGCTCGGCTTGGAAATCCGTCTCTAAACCTGAGATGACAAGTCTCAGGAATGTCAGAACATCCCAATAAGTATTCAATCGTAATAGTGTGTGTATGTGTGTGATAGTATGAATACGTGAGTGTAGTGAAGCCTGCATGCACATGTAGATATAAATATGGCAGTAATATGAAGTAAGCATGTAAACATGTCAAATCGGTCAAGTCATATCCTAGTTGGCTACTAAAAGGTAATCTATCCTATCGTGAGTTTGAGTGGGTACGTCAAGCTCTACAGGAGTATTCCTAACCCAAGGGTAGGGTCTCAGGGGCAAGAAAATACGGGCACAACTGTGGAATGAACAAGCGACCATATAAAACCCGGTACCGGCAATAGTAACATATGATCATTTAAAGTCCGGTACCAGCTAATGAACAAGTGACCGATATAGCTCGGTACGAGCTGTATGGACAAGTGACCGATATAGCCATGTACGAGCAGCCGACAATGGGACTCCTGAGATCCTGTTGAACGAACGCACACTCAAACTACCTCAACACCCCACGTATCTATAACCAATAAGGTATCAAACTTAATCACAAATTAAAATGTTGACCGGAAAGGTTCTGAACTCGATTCACGAGTAATCATGATAAACTAACGCGTAAGAAAAACATGTAAACAGGAATAATTGGTTCAGTCATGTGATTCAGCATTCTAATTGGTGAATATCGTTTTAACTTAAATAGTCTGTTAGTGTGTTTTAGCATCTCTACTAGGGTTTAAACAACAATATGTAAAGGATTTTAAAAATTAGAGAGCTAAAGCACATAAGCCACGAATCGAACTAGAGATTTGGGGTTAGTATCATATACAAATAGTGTCTAACACTAAGAGAGAGAGAGAGAGAGCTACAACCTTTGTAGACCACTCCTTCTCTTCAATGGTTTCTTGTAGAAGTCCCTTGGCGCCTTTTGGCTCCACTTGTAGTTTGGAACAAATCTTCTCTTGAAGTCTTCGATGTCTATGATTATCCATCCGGAGTTCCTTGTACTCAAGCTTTTTGCTACACTCAACTAAGATGAAGTGAAGCAAACAATCTACACAAGTTTGCTAAATTTAGATAAGTTGATGAAGTGGGAATTTTTATCTCAAAAAACCTTTCTTTTTCTTCTCCCTTTTTCAACCCTAAAAAGAACTAGAGAGAGGATAATCAAGAAGAAGAACTAGGGCTTAGGTTAAATGAACCGTGGAGATATTTTAGATATTAAACAAGTGAGGGGAATGATGAGTCATGGTGCTAGATATTTTAGGAAGAATGTGGAAGCTATGACCCATTTTCCATTTTTAATTAAATATCTAATATATCTTCAATATGATTCTTGCACACCCATGTTGTATATATCATTAACCATGACACACACACACACACACACATAAACACAAAAGAAAGGAATTATAAATGAGCAATTAGTCATTTTATTAAATCAACACTTGATTTAATAATCCGGTCATATCACATATAACCGGACTAATCATAACCGCTAGATTAAAATACAGTATCTCATACTCGTATTTAATCAAGCTCCCATACATATCTCCATATGTGTCCCGCTTCGTTTCGCTTGAGCTCGGAAACCCCTATGTGGGACTTTAAGACTCGTCAATACGCTAGCAGTAGGTATTGATCATATCAGATACCCAAAAATCATCAGCGGTACTAGCTGCACGTAACGACTACCCAGGTATTGAGCGAACAGAAGAACAACAAGCGAACTTGTCCAAACTCCCATAGAGCCAACCAGCAACATTTACCGTACAGTCCGGTATTTTTCGTCTGATATATTGCATATTGAGTGGGGATGGAATCGTCAAGCCTCAATAACTCAATAAATCATGCCGATGTGTGGCCTATAACAATTCGAGAAACTACTGATAACACTTATCAGTAAATCTCATCAGCCCTGGCCCGGAACTTGCGGTTATAGCTAATCATGCATAGTACAACATCAACTCCCAATACCGGGAGAGATAAAACCCCTCCTATCGCTCACTGCCTCCATGTGTCTCGGGACTGTACCCAAAAGGCACCTGTTTGCACGACTCAGTAGAGCCGTGGTAGGGTGGAAATCAAAGTAGAGTGGGAAATACACAAGCCTCTATGACGATCTCGGGTCTACAGGCTAACCTGTACAAGCGTTACCAGAGAACCGCTATTCGACGATAGGTATAATACCATATAGGAGTTCTTGGCGAGTTCGTTCAGTGTACTCAGTCTCCAATGAGCACCTGTATACAATCTTTGATGTCAAACATCAATAGATATGGGATCATCCATTGCTCCAATACTGGGTCAAGAAACGTATGTACTAGTCTACTCTAGAATATCATGCTCTGTCTCGATACTCGCTCAACTAGGAACAATTAAGGATATACTTATAGACTACACATACCCCACTAGTATGATTTGCATCATAATCATGGTAGTCAAGCTGATATCCTAAAGGCTTTATCAACATGTATCAAATGAACAGTAAACATAATCAAGTGAACATGTTAAGATAAAGAGCAACCAGATAGCATACTATCATGTCGAGCAAGAAAGTCATATATATATACATGTCCAAGCATCCACTATACAAATAATGGTCTCTAGGGTATACATATATCCAACAATTTTCCACTTGCACTAAAACCAATTATTGGCGTATCTCATACCCAACATCTCAAAAAGCCGCTCATGTTGCGGCTGTGGAAGTGTAACATTTCAGAAAATATAAAATATTATTTTTGGAATTTAATATTAAAATAATATATTTCCCGAAAACTGCCCGATTTGCGAAATTGGGGTTTTCGAAAAAGGGTATAAATATATACCAATAATTGTGAAATAATTGGAAATTAAAATGATTTATTCATTTAAAAATATATTTAAAGGATTTGGTATTCTTAAAATCAATTATATGCAGTTTAAATGAAAAACCGATTAGTGCACCATGTCATATTGCATTTGGTTACATGTTGTTGCATTTGTGCTGTTTTATGGGTATTATGTGATTTGTTTTAAAATTAAAAAGAAAAGAAAAAGAGAAAAGGGCAAAAGGGTAAATTAGTGAGAGAGTGGGTGAGAATAAAGGAGAGAGAGAGAGGGCAGCCACATTTTTCCTCCCCCATTATTTTTCTTCTCCTTCTTCTTCCTCACTTCCCTCCATCTTCAACCCTAAGATCCATCTCAAAAACCTTGCCAAAACCCTACACCCTCTTCACAAAAAATGATCCCCACCTCCTCCTCTACACATTGGACCAAGCAAAGTTTGATTTTGGAGACTTTGGTCGAGTTAGGGTTTTCTTGAGTTGCCCAAGTGAGGTATATCTCTTTTCTTTTAGTTTAGTTTTGAGTTCCTAGTATTTTAGATTGGTTTAGAATTCGTTTAGTGGTGGATTTGTGAACTTGGAAATTCCAAGAGAAGGATTACGGTTTGAGTTGTGTTGTGGTGATGTTAGTGGCTGTTTACTAAACCTTTAGTGCTGTTTTTACTGGCCAAGACCCGGATTAGAAACCAAGATACGAACTTTAGATTTGCCGATATCGGGTTTTTGTGGATTTAGCGATGGTATTTAGAAATCTGGGATGACTCGAGGCCTTTATAAAATAAGTTCCCTTGACAGTGAGACGTGCAGGCAACATAGAAGCAACCCTTGAAGCCCGGGCCCCTGATTCATTCTTCTGGCAGCAGATTTATTGCTATAGGCCGCAAATTGCGGCCAAGTCGGAGTGAAACCTTGTGATTTTTGGTCTGGGGCATGGTTATCCTATATCTAGAGCAACCCCATATGCAAAATTGGCTAGTTTGACCTGAGTCAAAATCTGGGAGCACATTGGTGTGATTTTTGGTTATGTTTTCCGTATTTTGAATGCTAGGTTGTGATATTTGGATTTTTATTTAGTTGTTGGATGTTTGTACATCAACAACAAGGGATGATTGGTTGATTTTGCATGCGTGGGCTATAGGTTCTAACCTACAGGCGATCCGTGTGCCGTATTGATTTTTCGGATTCGATTTTTATAGCGATTGCGATTATATATTATTGTAGGCACCTTCACGTGGATTCCGAGGCGACGGAGCATGGCGTTATCGACTTCGGCAAACAAGGAGTTCCACAGGTGAGTAGATCTATATCTACGGGGGAAGTCGGGTGGATGGCGTATAGCACCCCCGCAAATTTGATGGAAACCGATATATAGGATATGGTTAAGGAAACCTATATTAGAAAACTAGGGATATGATTTAAGTAATAGTTAGAACTGATATGATATGATTAATACGTGATGACAAGATTTGAGGATGATGTTTGATGATATTGCCGGATTGAATACTATAAGATTAGATAGCCGACGTAAATGTGTCATCCGAACCATACATATTTCCAAACTGAAGAATCATATGCATCTCTTAAATAAATACTTTGAGGGACGTTACGGATTTTCAAATGATATATTTTCCTTAAAAACACCAGCCCCTACTTTCAAAACTACGATTCACATCTTTTAAAAACTGATCGTATGGTTCAGATGTGGATGTTAGATTAGATACGTATGCTTATAGCAAAGGTAGAATGTATATATAAGATGACTTAATGAGATGAAAGCTTTAGGGATATGAAAAAGTGAATGTGAATCACGACTTATAGATATATAGTTGCACTAGAATAAGTATGAGTTTTAGAGTAACATGACATTTGATGTATAGGGTAGAATGTGTATATAAAATTGACTTGATGTGGGATAATGCGAGGAAAAGAATTTACGATGTGATATGATGACTTGATGATATGTCGGTATACGGATGCGAGTCGATCGAGATGATTGATATCTTGTCGGTCCCCTGATATGAGTTTGTTATGGATGTGACCTGAGATATAGGTATATAGATATTTATAGAATGTCGTGAATCATGAGTGATATGCCGTACGAGACGTTAAGTCCGTACCCTCATTGTCATATAGGTTGATAGGATCCCTAATGGTTTAATACCGCCGTACGATGATTTTCCATACGTGATGAGTTTGACTTGATGATTGATCCATACCCTTGACTAGAGGATGCCGTATGATGGATTATACCGTACGTGATGTTGTGGGGATGGATGCTGATTGATAGATTCACCGACTAAATCATGTAGATACGTATACCTTATAGCTTTTAGCTGATGATTTACCTTATACTACATTCATGTTATTCTCATTGTATTGCATATACCTGTGCTAGTACATCTACACTATTATCGATGATGCGTATGTTACACTTACACAGATTTGCCGGCTCACACACTTCATCATCGATAATTGCCATGTCACTACACAGTAGGATTGCTGCATCATGATATGACTCCTTGCATAATTTACTTGCTATAGTTACATATGCACCTTTATAAGATGTTGCATTTGACTTTGGAGAATTTGGAAACCGCAGGATATATTTTAGAACTGGATTCATTTAAAAGAGCGGTTTTCCCTCGATATGTGTATATTACTGTTTCATGTTGCATGATATACGAATATGCTTACATTTCTATTATATGTCGCATACATCATGCTTTATGATTATACGCATTGAGATATGTTGTTTTCATGAGATTTCTGGATTTGAGAATCGTGGTGATTTCAAAAGAAAGTATGTATTGTTTTAAAAATCCGGTTTCTCTTGATATGATATTTCAGTGCGTCCACCATGTGTTTTCTCGGTTCTGAGAGTGGCATGTGAAACCCGATTCGAGGAGCGGTAGGCACCGTCTGCGGGTACATGGTGGACCCGGTGAGGTACCCCGGGGAGAGAAGACTCATATTGTTAGATGGTGAGCCTGGCAGGGGAGCACTACCTACCGGTGATAATATTTGGACTCAGCGGTTATTCGGAGGATACCGACCGGAGTAGTGAGATGGATATGAGGGCCGACCAGGGTGTACGGCGCCTGAGGGCCGTTCTGAGGATGCGACATTTGAGATATATGAGGATTTACGTGTCGATGCTAGACACGGGTTTCATGGTGTTTCGAGTGTCGATGCTAGACACTCACGTTCCATGATTTTGATGTGTCGCGAGAGATACACGTTGATTTATATCCTCATACTTTCATGCTTATGCTTTTATGATATTTACATGCATGATGTTGTTGTGTCATTGGTTGACATATGGATGAGATCCAAATACATACATATATTGATTATATGGTTGGATGTTACCCACATGCATACGGACTTGATTATATTGTTGGCACAGATGTAAATACGGTCACCCTAGATATCATAGTATTACCTTTATGATACAGTTGACCTAGGAGTCGTTGTTTATTCGATTTCTACCTGTTGATTTTTTTCTACTCACAAGTTGGCAACTCACCCCCGTTGTGCCACAGTTCTTGCAGGTTGACCGCATGGATCAGTAGCGGTATCACTGGCACCCAGTTGCATTCGGGTGTTTGTTTTGGTAGGTGGTACATATTGGATCGTACCCCTCTCGTATTTATTATTCATATTTTATCTAGTCAACTCCATCAATCGAATTAGTATTTGTATAATTAATGAGACATAGCGAGGTTTGTAGTTGCGAGACTTGAGTGATGGGTTTTATGTTCGCTTTGGGGATTTATGTCTTGCTTTACTTTATCTTTGTGGTGAACTTCGCCGTTGGGCGTCGTATACTTATATTTATGCTTTGCGTGGTTGTGGATCCGCCGATTGGCGAAGAGCTAGCTCCCGCTTGGGGATGCCTTTTATATTATCATGTATTGTGGTTTTGGATCAAAAAAAAATACAAAGGAGGTGCTGCCCAAATTTTTAAAAGACGAAATATGTTTTTCAACTAATAAATTCCACTTGCATTTTTCATGTTTCTTTACTTATGCATTTAGAAAACATTGATTTCACTTTACCTTTATTTCAAAATTTCACCCATTTTATTTTCTTAAAAAGGTTTAGATTTCTGGGTTTCGGTTTACTTGAATTACGTTACGCCTTTAGACGTTGCGTGATTCGAGTGCCGGTCACGAGCTAAATTTCGGGTCGTGACAGGAAGGGTCTTGGTGAGTGGATCCGCGGTGTTATTCTTTGTGTCTACTCTCCGAATCACGATCTCGCGGCGATCAACTGTCTCCCGGATCAAATGATATCACCTCAGGATGTGTCTGGATTGTTGATGGGACCTGGGCTCTTTGGCCAATGCCATAGCCCCATTATTATCATAATACAATGGTATTGGATCAATAATGGTGGGAACTACTCCAAGTTCTGAGATGAACTTCCGCATCCAGACAGCTTTCTTGGCAGCATCATTTGCAGCAATGTACTTAGCTTCCATCGTTGAGTCTGCAACGGTATCCTGTTTGGAACTCTTCCAACAAAATGCCCCTCCATTGAGGGTAAATACAAACCCCGAAATAGATTTGCTGTCATCTTTATCACTGTGGAAGCTAGAATCGGTAAAGGCCTCCATCTGGAGATCTCCATTACCATACACCAAGAATATTTCTTTAGTTCTTCGCAAGTAATTAAGAATGTTCTTCACAGCTGTCCAGTGTTTCTCCCCTAGATTGGATTGATACCTGCTTACTACACCTAGTGCATAAGCTACATCAGGACGAGTACATAACATTGCATACATTATAGATCCTACGGCAGAAGCGTAGGGTATAACACTCATGCGAGCTCTCTCTTCATCAGACTTTGGTCAAAAGTCCTTGGAGAGAGTGATTCGGTGACAAGGGGGTAAAGTACCTCGCTTGGAATCTTCCATACTCAACCTCTTTAGGATGGTGTTAATGTACATTGATTGAGACAATCCCAACAATTTCTTAGATCTCTCTATAGATCTTAAAGCCCAAAATGTATGAGGCATCACCTAGGTCCTTCATGGAGAACCTTTGTGATAAGAATAGTTTGATCGATTGTAGTATAGGAACGTCGTTTCCTATCAAGAGAATATCATCCACGTACAATACGAAGAATGTGACAGTACTCCCTACAATCTTTTTATAAATACAAGATTTATCTGCATTTTTGATAAAATCAAACTCTTTGATTAAATCATCAAAGCAGATGTTCCAACTCCGTGATGCCTGCTTTAATTCATAAATGGATTTAAGCAACCTACATACTTTCTCGCTGCTCCCACTATTAATGAAGCCTTCTGGCTGATCCATAAAAACACACTCTTCTAAATCACCATTTATAAATGCTGTTTTAACGTCCATCTGCCAGATTTCATAGTCATAATGAGCAGCAATAGCAAGTAGGATCCGAATGGATTTAAGCATTGCCACTGGAGAGAAAGTCTCATCATAGTCCAGTCTTGGTCTTTGACGAAATCCTTTCGTTACAAGCCTTGCTTTATAGGTCTCTACCTGTCCATCTACACCGATCTTTCTCTTAAAGATCCATTTGCACCCTACGGGTTTTACCCCAGAAGGTGCAACTTCCAAAGTCCATACTTTGTTGGTGTACATAGACTCCATTTCCGATCTCATGGCATCCAGTCACTTCACTGAGTCATCACTCGTGATAGCTTGTTGAAAACTAGTAGGGTCATCATCATACATGATACAATCTTCTCTATCACCATCAATGAGGAAACCATAGTATTTCTCTGGTGGGCAAGAAGTCTTACTAGATCTACGGAGTGACTGAGGTTCATGGAGTTCTATTGCAATCTCAGGTTCAACCAAATTGTCATTAGTTATTTGTGGTTCTAGAACTTCTTCTAGTTCTACCGCATTGCCATCAATATTATTTGTAAAAAATTAGTTTTCTAAAAATATGGCATACTGAGAAACAAACACTCTTTGTTTCTCCTTGTGGTAGAAAAGATATCCATATGAATGTTTTGGATATCCCACAAATGTACACAGAACCGATCGTGTCTCGAGTTTGTCTGGATTCTGCTTTTTAACAAAAGCATGACAACTCCATATCTTAACTCGTTTAAGAGATGGTCTCTTCCCATACCATATCTCATATGGAGTGGTAGGCACGGTCTTGGTCGGAACCCTGTTCAATAGATACACTGCAGTCTCTAATGCATGTCCCCAAAAGGAAAGTGGTAACTCAGCATCACTCATCATTGAACGTACCATATCTAATAGGGTACGATTCCTCCGTTCTGACACACCGTTGTGCTGTGGTGTGTAAGGGGGAGTGAGCTGAGAGAGAATCCCATTCTCTTTTAGGAAATCTAGAAACTCTGTACTCAAATACTCTCCTCCTCGATCTGATCGAAGTTTCTTGATGCTCAAACCAATTTGATTTTCATTTTCAATTTTATACTCTTTAAATTTCTCGAAAGCTTCAGACTTATGTTTCAACAAGAACACGTGTCCAAATCTTGAGAAATCATCAGTAAAAGTTATGAAGTATGGATAACCGCCTCTAGCATGTGTAGATATAGGTCCACATACATCACTATGTATGAGGCCTAAGAGTTCAGTAGCTCTTTCTCCGTGTCCAGTAAACGGAGTTTTGGTCATTTTACCCTTGATACAAGACTGACAAGTCGCATAAGATTTATATTCAAAAGGATTTAAATATCCATCTTTATATAGCTTGGTTAGTCTTATTTCGTTAATATGACCAAGTCTACAATGCCATACAAAAGCTTCATTTATATCTGAAAATTTTCTTTTGTTTGTGTGTTGTATATTAAAAACCGTGTGTTGATTTAGGATGTAAATTTTGTTATTTAGTGTACCATACCCAATCAACTGTTGATTCAGGTTAATATTCATAACATTATTTTGCAACACAAAATGATATTCTTCTTTGTCTAACAAAGAAACAGATATCATATTACACAGCATGCTTGGTACAAAATAACATGGGTTCAAAACCAATATATCTCGAAGGCAACCTAAGGTGATACTCTCCTACTGATACAACATGTACTTTGGAACCATTTCCAACTCGGAGAGTGTGATCACCGGTCTTCAAAACTTTGCTATTTCTCAGTCCCTGCACACAATTGCAGATGTGAGAACCCGAACCAGTATCTAATACCCAGGATGCAGAGTTTATAGAAAAACAATTTTCAGTAACGAACACACCTGAAGCGGAATCATCACCATGCTTCTTATTCTTGAGATCAGCGAGATACTCAGTAAAATTACTCTTCCAGTTTCCCGACTTGTGGCAGTAAAAACATTCCCTTTTTCCAGATCCCTCAGCACCGTATTTGTCTTTCCCTTTTGTCTTTTTAACTCCACCACCCGGTTTTGGGTTTTTTCTTTTTCTTTTTCTTTCCCTTAGCCTTAGCTTTTGGGACGGAAGAGGAAGATGGCCCAGCAAGCAGAGCGAGAGTTTTCACTGTCTAAGCGTTCTCACTGCACTTCTCAATATATTGAGAAGTTCAAGTAGTGACCTTTCCAAATTGTGCATATTGAAGTTTACTATAAACCGAGTAAAGGCAGGAGGGAGACTGTAGAACTATATCAACATATTGTTCATTCTACATGGTCCATCCCAGGTCCTCAAGTTTTTCAATATGACCTATCATTTTCAAGACATGATCACCTACTGACGTGCCGGCAGTCATCCTCATCTGAAACAACTTTCTAGAGGCCTCGTAACGTAGAGCACGAGATTGCTCCCCATACAACTCCTTTATATGGAAAAAGATAGATTGTATATCCATCTTTGCTTCTGATGTTCGTTGTCCATCGAAACAAGCGTGAGGCATTTGGCTGTGGCACAATCAATATACCATGTCTTGCGGATTTCCTTATCCGCAATAGAGGAATCAAGGCCTGGGATGGGAGGGGCTGGGGCATATGCAACCTTATCATATGTAAAGGCAATATTCACGTTCCTCCGCCAGTCTTTATAATTGGGCCTGTCAGTTTATTTTTTTTCTAATAGAAGCTTAAGTCCAGTCATTGGTATCTGCCATTAAGAGAGAGAAAAGAATACACTCAGCGAAAGCTCTTGCAAAGATTAGATTGGTTATTTATCTTATTTAATCGATGTCTCCCACTGCTTTTTATCAAATTTTCCTTCAAATCTTAAAAAGAAAATTAGTCAGGATTAATTACATTGTACAAGTTCTCTAACCGGTCAGCCATGCCAGTGTCGGTACTTTGAGGGAGGTTCTCCGTACTTTCGCACGGACCTAATTAAAATAAACATCGTTTCCCTAGAGGCATAATCCCATTGACACTTTTCTAGACACCTACTGGATCGACTAATTGTAAAGTGTAAAATTCTCCCGGGAGTAACTTTTACTCACAGTGGGATCGGTATCCAACTATCAACATAGAAGGTATGCAATCTCATTGCAAATTTCAACTCTTGAAACTCCCGATATGGTTTTTACCCCTAGCAGCTTATGACCTTAACTATAGTCAACAAATCATAAGCACTAATCAAGTTCTACCCGTCATTTCATGATTAATTAGACCCATTCATATGACCCTTAACTATGATCAACAAAGTCATATGAATGTCCTAATTAATCGCATCATATGCTGTGTAGGAAGACATCACTTAGCTATCGTACACTACGCCTTAACTATAGTCAACAAACGTAACACGAATACTAAGTACTCTACTTTCTAAAATGACGGATGGTTACGAATGGTTTTGATGAAAACCTTTAACGTTTTGAACTAGATATCGTTGTAGAACCGAATAATTTGAAAAGGAGTGGCTTAAGCTCCGCATTTTGAAATTTGTTTTTTCACAAAAAAGGTCGAGTGGGTTTCAAATTTGATTCTACAACATCTTTATGTTTCTTTTCTTTACATTAATCTCATTAATGTAGTCCCATTATTAAAGTTCCTAAGTATCACAGAAGAAACGAAAATAGAATGTACGCTTATACCATCCGCATTCGTCTCGGGGTCCCGTCATGCACCGTTAGGTTACTTAACTAAAGGCAGAGCGGGGGCAAGACTAGTGCGGATGCAAAACATAATCAACGTTTATTATATATCATATATATAAATAACATTCGTCTCATGCAGTATATATGATCACATCACATAGTAACAGCAGCCGAAGCAGATATAAGAAAATATAGGATATATTAGGAGGTCCGTATTTTAGATTAAGCAAATGATAAAAAATACGAATTCCATGGTCGTGATGAATAGCCAAGCCCATACCCCTAGACCCTATGAGAGCGGCAAGCAACCCTGCCAATTATAGAGTTAAGCGACCGGTCTCGACTCCTCGAAATGGCCTCCCACTGGACTCTAGAACCCGGTTACTTATGCTCCCCATCTTGGGTCTATCCTAATACGGAAAAGTAAATAATATACATCGGTGGTGACATCATCCTCAACCTAGGAGTGTCCCAATAAAAGAATATTACTTACATTGAATTTTACATGAATGAAAAAATCGCATCTCACATAAAACCCCCGGTCATTCAATCACGACAATCCTATACATCATATCAGAACAACAACAGAATAATCATCACAGATCATCAACGCAGATCATCAACATAAGTAAATATGCGTATTTCTAATGTCGTCGACGTATAGCAACGAGATTAGGGATACACATATTACACTTACGGTCGCAGAAAAAGAAATGTAAAACTATAACAGTTGAAATCTGCACAATCATTAGACATCGCAAACCCGGATTATCTCATATTCCGGATTTCTTGCCTAACCTCATAAATCTTACATTTAAGTCTCGAAATGAAAACACATTTTCAAAAGAAGTCGGGCAATTCAACAAGATTCCCGATTATCCAACAAGACTGAAATGTTAGATTTACAAACAACTAATTAATCTTCTTAAAACTAATTAATGTAGATTCCAAATATTATATCACATACAGTAAAAGTCTAGATGATATTAAATAATTCGATGGACATCAAAAATTTCTTCAAACCACAGAGACCTCAACACCTTGAGCCTCAACAAAAATATCCAGAATGTCATTGTTCCCCGCCGAATACGGGAGATGGAACCGCGTAGGTCGTCTTGCCTGAATTTGGGGGCAGATGCTATTTGGTTTTATCCGTCCACCTCTCTGAAGGTGCCAAGTTGATTTATGATACCGTATATCGGAGGTTTAGACGGATGCGGCCGTTGTAGCAGACTTCGTCAGATTCCCCCTCATTGTGAGGGTTTTTTGATTGTGGGGACGCTCTTCCCTGCAGGCGCAAGCCCCTGCAGTTAATTACGCTACCGCATCGCGGTAACCGCTTTCTCCTTCTCCAGATGGTCACTTCGTGTTATGTATGTTTGTTTTATTTTTGGTTGCCCGTGGATTGTATACGGAGACTAATTTATGTTGTCGCCTGTAGGGCGTGGATTAGTCCAAATCCGTATTTTCTTAGATTTGGTTTTGGGTTGGGTTTAAGGATCGTTAATTTCATTTGAGACTAAGATCAACTTAAACGTTTGTTAAGGATACGTTAGTCTAATTTTAGACTAAGATCTACTTAACAGGATCATTTAGATCCAACAAAAGAGCATTTGAATTCTATTGTTTTAGTTTAGGGACATTGCGGTTCATTGGGTTTAAGGACATCATAGTCCGTGATAGTTTAAAGACGTCATAGTCTGTAAAGTTTAAAGACATCATAGTCTATGAGTTTATGGACCTCACAGTCCATAAAGTTTAAGGACATCATAGTCCATGAGTTTAAGGACCCCACAGTCCGTAAAGTTTAAGAACATCATAGTCCAGTTTAAAGACGTCATAGTCTGTGTGGTTTTGGTTCAACCGTTTGGGGATGCACCAAAAGTTATTGGTTATTGGGACCCTCCATCTCTCTGAAAATGTTGAGGAATTACAACGACATATATCAGAGGTATGAAGAGATGTACCCTTGAACCAAATTCCAGATCGAGAGGAGAGATCATGGTGGAATGAACATCATCTTAGATGCCAGGAGTTCATTAGCTATTTCTGAGACTCGGATCAATTTTGAGAAAACCTGAGTATAATGTGGGCTCGGCTGATTGATGACCAAAAAAATGTTTTAGCTTCAGAAGACTTGGTTAATTTGGGCTAATGTTGGTCTTTCATAGTGTTAAACACTAGCGTATGATCAACGCTCATGTGCTCCATATGAAGCGCTTGAAATAGTGTTAAACACTAAGAATTTGAGGCGCTCACGTAGGATCACGTGGGGCGGTTGAAGTAGTGTTAAACACTAAGAATTTGATGCGCTCACGTGGGATCACGTGGGGCGCTTGAAGTAGTGTTAAACACTAAGAATTTGATGCGCTCACGTGGGGTCACGTGAGGCGCTTGAAGTAGTGTTAAACACTAAGAATTTGATGCGCTCACGTGGGGTCACGTGAGGCGCTTGAAGTAGTGTTAAACACTAAGAATTTGATGCGCTCACGTGGGGTCACGTGAGGCGCTTGAAGTTGGTACTGCTCCTTTGGGGTTATTCCCTTGTTTCTTTTCTGAATGCTAAGCACTATTGGGTCACGTGGGATCACGTGAGGTGCCCCAAGAATGGAAACTGCCTTTTGATTTATTCCCTTTCTGCTTTATAAAAGTTAAGCACTGCTTGGGGGGCACGTGAGGTGCCCCAAAAAATAGGGTTTATTCCCTTTCTGCTTTATAAAAGTTAAGCACTGCTTGGGGGTCACGTGGGATCACTTGAGGCTCCCTAAAACATAGGGTTTATTTCCTTTTCTCTTTTATAAGTGTTGAGCACGTCTCAGGGGTCACGTAGGATCACGTGAGGCGCCTCAAGAATGGAAACTGCCCTTTGATTTATTCCCTTTTCTTTTTTATAAGTGCTGAGCACTTCTCAGGGGTCACGTGACTAGATCTCATTCTTTTCCTCTTTATTCCTCAAAGGTGCTCACGTGGGATCACGTGAGCTTTTATGTAGCGTTTGAATGCTAACGAATCATCAGGTTGTTCTTTTATGGTTATGAGGGATCAAGTTCTCCTTTTGTTCTTTGTAGGGATTCTTTTTAAAGGGCTAAACCCTAGTTCCAGAGGAATTAAATTCCTATATGTTTTGTAAGAGTTAAACTCTTTTGGATTCATTTCTTTCCCCTAGGTTTTGAATCTGCATGACAGAATCTCCCCGATGAGAATTAAATTCTCAACTTGTAGGGAGATCCGCTTCTGCAGATCTTAGCAGAGGAAGAACTATGTTTTTTTAGAAGTGTTAAACTCTTGGTTTGAGAATTAAATTCTCTTTTTGTAGGAGCTTTTGGGAGGGGTTCCCCTTCTTTAGAGAATTAAATTCTCTCTCTATTTTCTTCCCCTCTCCCTCTGTGTGTCCTTTTTCCTCCTCTCCTTACACCTATTTATATGAGAAGAAAAAGAATCAATTTGTTAAGAAAATCTCTCATTGAGAGATTATGATTGATTCTATGATCTTTTAGATCAATTGGTGAATTTTATTCACCGTTGGATTTTTAATCCAAAGGCTCTCTGTTTAACAGAGAAGATTTCTTGTTTGCTTAACAAAATTATGAATATCTTGTTTGTTTTAATAAGATTAGAATTTTATTCTATCATATCTTTTTAGTTTAACAAGATCAGAAATATATTTTCTTAATATGGATATCTTGTTAACATAGAATTTTATTCTTGTTATAAGATTAGGAAAATATTTTCTTATGATAGATTTTTATTTTATCAAATGATCACCGCTGGATCTTTGATCCAAGGGTCCTCTGTTTAACAGAGAAGATCTTTCTAGTTTAAGGAAGATTAAGAAAATATTTCCTAAATAGAATTTAATTCTAGAATTTGATAGGAACATCTTAAATTAGGGTGCTCACATGCTTTGCATGTGATTGGCAAAAACACTCACGTGTTTAACACGTGACCCCTAGTGTTGGTTTTAGCCTGTGTATGTTCAGAGCGCTCACGTGTATAACACGTGAGGCATGTTTGACCCTTGGTTATTTATGTTCAGCGCTCATATGCTTTGCATATGAGCGCCCACATGTTTTACACCTGATACCTGTTTGGCCCTTGGTTATTTATATTCAGCGCTCATATGCTTTGCATATGTGCGCCCACGTGTTTTACACGTGATGCCTGTTTTTTGAGGATTCTCCCCCTTTTTTGTAAGGGAACAAGTAGCTCTTGGCCGAAAATTTTGGCGGAAACAAATGCCCCCACTACTTTGCCCACGTAAGCATGTACGTAGGTGAAGTAGTGCAGAGTTACGCATGGCAATAGAATTGAGGGCTTACTGGGGCAAGTTTAGAGTCCTTGTTAGCCTAAGATTTTTGTCGAGACGAGTCGAGAAGTTCTCACTGGAACATTATTTTCCCTACGAGTCGAAACGAATCGAGAAGTTCTCATAAGGACACTAATTTCCTCACGAGTCGAGATGAATCGAGAAGTTCTTGTAAGGACACTAATTTACTTACGAGTCAAGACGAATAGATAATTTTTCGCAAAGACACTAATTTCCTTACGAGTCGAAATGAATCGAGAAGCGATGGCTTAGGAAACAGGTTCAAATCTGTTGCCTAAGACTTTTCAATTTTATGAGCCGTGATGGTCTCATAAAAGACTTTTCTCCCTACGAGTCGAGAGGATCCCGCAGATGTAGTGTATTTTCTCCTTGGGAGTCGTGAGGACTCCTAAGTGTGTTTTCTCTTGAGAGTCGTAAGGATCCCACAAGAGAATTTTTCCCGCTTTCAAGTCGAAAGGACTTGTACGTGGTCGTTTCCCTTCTTTTCGATGTTCAACTTCGGAGAGTGTGGCCCATAGATAGTCCATCTTGACCTCTTTGCAGGGCAGTGATAGCTTAGGAGATAGGGTTAGGATCTGCCACCTAAGACTTTTCAACTTTATGAGCCATGAGGGTCTCATAAAGACTTTTCTCCCTACGAGTCAAGAGGATCCCGTAGGTGTATTTTCTCCTTAGGAATCATGAGGATTCCTAAGTGCGTTTTCTCTTGAGAGTCGTAAGGATCTCACAAGAGAATTTTTCCGCTTACAAGTCGAAAGGACTTGTTAGTGGTTGTTTCCCTCCTTGTCGATGTTCGACCTCGGAGAGTGTGGCCCATACATAGTCCATCTTGACCTCTTTGCAGGGCAGTGATGGCTTAGGAGACAGGGTTAGGATCTGCCACCTAAGACTTTTCAACTTTATGAGCCATGAGGGTCTCATAAAGACTTTTCTCTCTACGATTCGAGAGGATTCCGTAGGTGTATTTTCTCCTTAGGAGTCGTGAGGACTCCTAAGTGTGTGTTTTCTCTTGAGAGTCGTAAGGATCTCACAAGAGATTTTACCGCTTACAAGTCGAGAGGACTCGTAGGTGGTTGTTTCCCTTCTTATCGAGATTCGACTTTGGAGAATGTGGCCCGTGAATAGTATGCAATAGTCCATCTTGGACCGACTTGCAGGGCCCCAGTGCTTAGGAAACAGGTCTTTATCCCCATTGCCTAAGGCTTTTCCCTACGAGTCGAGACGAATCGTAAAGTTCTCGCAAGAACACTAACTTCCTCACGAGTCGAGACGAATCGAGAAGTTCTCGCAAAGATGTCCTAACGTCACAGTTAACTCTTGCTAATAGAAGTCTGTTAGGGTCTGTAGTACTAGGGTTTTTTTACCCATCGTACCGCCGCGTTGGCTGGTGTATTCCTTGATACGCAATCTTGCTGTTCGAGTAACTCCGCGACTGTCATGTCTCTGATCCCTTCGGAGGCTGGACAAGACGTCTTCAAGTAATCTTCTAGGTGATATTACCGTTGAAATAACAAGCGTTAGGGATATTCCATGTCTCTTTTTACTTGAGGTTAGGCTCAGTTTTGGAGCCCCGATAAGTCATGACCACTCCACGCTGGAGTGTGATGATCTCCGATAGTCTTTCAGGTCTCATTGCCGTCAAGACCCTGAAGCTAGGGATCTTTCTTTGCTTCGTTTGTTGACATTATGTCTGCAATATTGCGAAGAGTGTCGAGGTTGTCTCTGGGTTGTCTGTGAACTGTCGAGATTTGGATCTAGGGGACTTTTCCGTGGCTCCGTTTGTTGATATCGCGTCTGCATCCTGCTAGAGGAAGAACGACGTCGTTGATCTCTAGGCTATAGATGTTGTCGTCGAGACTTGGAACTAAGGACTCTGCCATGGCTCCTTTTTGCTGACGTCGTATATTTCTGCAAAGACACTGATTTCTCTGCGTGTCGACGCGAATCGAGATGCTCTCGTTAAGGACGTTGATTTCCCTGAATTGAGGATTTTGCCAAGGACACTGATTTCCTTGGAGTTGAGACGAATCGAGAGATTCTTGCAAAGACACTGATTTCCTTGCGTGTCGACGCGAATCAAGATGCTCTCGTCAAGGACGCTGATTTCCATGAATCGAGGTTTTTGCTAAGGACACTGATTTTCTCGGAATTGAGACGAATCGAGAGATTCCTGCAAAGACACCGATTTTCTTACGGGTCGACGCGAATCGAGATGCTCTCGTCAAGGACGCTGATTTCCCTAAATCGAGGTTTTTGCCAAGGACACCGATTTCCTCGGAGTTGAGACGAATCGAGAGATTCCTGCAAAGACACCGATTTCCTTACGGGTCGACGCGAATCGAGATGCTCTCGTCAAAGACGCTGATTTTCCTGAATCGAGATTTTTGCCAAGCATACTGATTTCCCTGGGGTTGGTTGACTTGTTTTCGAGACAGAGTCATTGGATGACGTATTTCCGAGACGGGGTCATTTGATGACTTGTTTCCACGATAGGGTCATTTGCTGATGTGTATCCGAGACGGGGTCATTTGATGACGTGTTTCCGCGACGGGGTCATTGGATGACGCTAGGTTGTCTGTGAACCGTAGAGTCTTGGAACTGGGGACTTTTTCGTGGCTCCGATTGGTGATGTCGCGTCCGAATCCTGCTGGAATGAGGAGGAACGCCGTTGTTGTTCTCTGGGCTGTAGACGTGGCGCTCGAAAATTTGGAACTAGGGACTTTGCCGTGGTTCCGATTGGTTGCGACCCTGAGGTCAGTTGTTGACGTCACGTTTGCATCCTGCTGGAGTTGAGAAGGAATGCCGTTGTTGGTCTTCTGGGATGCAGATGTTGCTGTCGAGATCTGACTTTTCCCTTTGACAGAGTTTGTTGGGACACGTGGTTCCCTTTCGTTTATGCCCATGGATTGTATACAGGGGTCAGTATGGACTTACCTGTAGGGCAAAAGTTTCATTATTTCATATGTATTTTCTTTCTTTCCGCGATACTCTATCATTTCAGCTTTTTGTATCGCGAAAGTCGCGATTGCCCAATCATTTCGGCTATTTTTCGCGGTTTCCAATCATTTCGGCTGTTTTTTTACTCGCTGTTTTTTATTGCAAGTTGCCCAATCATTTCGGCTATTATTGTATGCATATATTTTACTCGCTGATTTTTATTGCGAGTTGCCTAAACATTTCGGCTATTTCATATGCATTTTTTTCGGAGTATGGAACTAAAGGTCTGATACCAATCTTGCATCAGTATCGAGCGAATCATCATTTGCCATGAAAGGACTTGGAATTTGATACCGATTTAGGCATCAGCATCGCTACAACTGGGATATTGCCAGGAGTGAATCATCATCTGCCTCTGTCGATTCGAACAAAGGTGGCTTAGCAAACAGGATTAAGATCCCGTCGACTAAGACTTTTGACTTCATGAGCCGTAAAGGTCTCATAAAGATGTTTCTCCTTACGAGTCGTGCGGATCTCGTATGTGTCTTTTCTCCTCAGGAATCGTGAGGATTCCTAAGTGTATGTTCTCTTGTAAGTCGTAAGGATCTTGCAAGAGTGTTTTCTCCTTGTAAATCGAGAGGACCTACAAGTGTTTATTCATCAAATGAGGGCATTCCTCGTTGTTGGTGGGACTCGGCAAGGAAATGATTATTTGTGCCCGTGGATTGTATACAAGGGTCAGTATTGAACCGCTTGTAGGGCAATCTGGGAAAGGTGACGGCTTAAGAACATGTTTAGATCCTTGTAGCTTAAGGCTTTTGAATCTTATGAGCCGTGAGGGTCTCATAAGAGGGTTCTCCTTACGGGTCGTGAGGATCTTGTAAGTGTAATTTCTCCTTAGGAATCGTGGGGATCCCTAAGTGTGTTACTCATTTGTAAGTCATAAGGATCTCACGTAGGTAGTTTTCTCCTTACAAGGTCGAGAGGACCTTGCAAGTGTCTTTTAACGAGATTGCGCCCTTTCGGGTTTTCACAAACTCGCCGGTAGCCCTGCTGTTTTTACTCACAGAGCCCTTTCCGGTTTTCATCCATGCCCATTTTGCTTGTGGACGTACCGCCGTTTTTTTATCTTTTTTTTTTAAAACGAGTTTGCGCCCTTTCGGGTTTCCACAAACTCACCGGTAGCCCTGCCGTTTTTACTTACGGAGCCCTTTCGGGTTTTCATCCGTACCCATTTTGCTTACGGACGTTCCGTTTTTTTTACTACATCAACCTGGGGATGCCGGGGGTTTGTAGTAGTTTAAAGACGTTTCGGTCCATTGTTCATAGGTCCGATATTTTTTCGGGCAACGTACGATCACGCAGCTGGATGTTCTCGCAAATCTTCGCATCTTTTGTGTCGGAGGTGGATTCCTTGAAGAGAGGGCTGAGGGCTATTTCTTTGTCAGAGTCGCTTCCAAAGGTGATAACTTACTATCCCTTGGTGTCAACCATGTGACAGTTGCCTGCAGTTCTTTTGCGCTCATCTTTCGCGCTTCTCTGTTCCCGACGAGCCTTGCGCTTCACTCGCTGGACATGTTGTCGGTGGGCAACATATCCTTGCCACCAGTTTTTAAAGGCCATGCACTCTTCAGTAGGGTGCGTGATCCTCCGATGGTATAAGCAGTAATTTGGATGTGCATCCGCTTCGTCAAGGTGTATGCTGCCAGGAGTATTTCCTTTAAAAGGAGGCAGCTTCATTCCCATTGACAGGGCTTTGGCGAATTGCTTCCTTGTCTTAAATCTGCTTTTGTCTGTTGTAGGCGTGCTTCGATCTGGTTGGGGTACTCTACGGTTTCTCAATACCGGAGCTTCTTCAACTTGACGCCGACACTTGGCCCTTTCGTATATGGCCGTTTTTCGCTCTCTGTCAGCTTTGCTTTTCTGAAGAGCTTCGCTCAGCAGTCTGTCAATCAATTCGTCCGATGGCTCTAGGGATTTTGATTCCGGTTCTGGATCTGCCCCCAGTTTCTCTGCATCAGGAGCTTTTTATCATCTATTGATGAGTGAGAGATCATGTGACAACCTGCCACGTAATCTTCGGGTTCTTTTGACGCGTCGTCTCCCTCGTCATTGTCATTGCCTCTGTTCTCAAGGATATGGTTGAGAAATTCCTGGAGTGTGACTGGGGTCTGCACCTTATGGTTGTATTCCTCCAGCGCGTCAATATGCTTTTGCAGATCCGTGCGCTTGTCTTCAAACTGCGCGGGCTTTTTGGTCTTCTTCTTTTTCTTCGAACACTTTGATGGCTGGGCCTGGGTGTTTTGCCCATCACTATTAACTCCCAGTGTTAGGCGTGGTTTTAGCATCCCCTCAATGATCTCGGCCTCTAGCGGGCTTTTCCACCTGATTGCCGGGCATGCTTGAAGATCTTTCAGCATTCTTTGCGTTTTTGCCTAAAGAACTACTTCCCAAGGAGCTTCCTCTATAAATGAGCATGATGCCCTCGGCGTGTCCACCCTTTTAGGGGTGTGCTGTTGTGGCGGATTTACCTTCCAGTTTTCGGACAGCGCGAACTTGCCCTATTGATACTGGTTTTCAACCCAATTTTTGAAGACGTAGAAGTCTCCGATCGGATGGCCCAATACACGGTGGTAGGGGCAGTAATTGGGATCGTTGACATCGTTTGGTTGTAGTGGGTGTCTCGGCTCCGGTAGAGTGATGAGCCTGTTGCGCATTGCTAGTTCGAACAGTCTTCTTGTTTTATCCCGGGGAAACGAGTAAGGACGTCTCAACTTCTCATCAAGGGATTGCCGCTTGTTGCTTTGGCGAACATCCGGTCTCGGGCTACTTGGTTGTTGTTGAGCGTTGGCAACGAAGGTTGCTTTCCCTTTCCCCTTCTCATTCCGAGGATCCGTCTTTGAGGGGGACGGTCTATGGCCCATCTGGTCCATTTGGGCCAGCTTGTCGATCAAGGCTTGGAAGGTGGTCGGCTTGAAAAACATCATGAATTGGGATATGGTCGCTTGAGGATCGAGGGTTCCCACAAACATGCCCACGGCAGGAGCTTCCTCTATGCACTGTTCACACTTTGACCATAGATTCCGCCATCGAATGGCGTATTGAACCCAGGTTTCTCCCTGTTTCACTTTAGCGTTAATTAATGCGGTGATCGGAGTGCGCTCGCTAGCGCTCACGAATCTTTATGTAAACAGTACCTCCATTTCTTCAAATGTCTTAACGGAGTCATTCGGGAGCTCAGAGTACCATTCAAACGCTGTCTCCGACAAGCTGCCAACAAACTGGCAAAGCAGCAGTTTGTCGTCACCCCCAGTATTACCGCACAGAGCCCTGAATTGAGTAACGTGCTGGTGTGGATTACCCATCCCCTTATACACATGGAATTTAGGGATTGTATATCCCGACGGGTACTTTATTTGATCGTGCCAACCCGGATAGGGCCGTCCAGTCTTAACGATTTGGACAGCCGCTTCGCTCGCCTGGTGAGCTCGTATTTGTTGAGCTATATAGTCATCAAGGGAGGCTTTGGAGATGGTCTCTTCCTTGGCTGCTGATAAAGCCGGAAGATGATTTGATGTCTCCCCTCTGTCGTCTTTAAGGACAATCGGAGGGTCTTCAGTTGGAGGATCCGGCTGTATCATCATTCCGGCCATGTCTTGAAACAAAAGGGCCATTTATTTTATGTTGTCCGCTTGTTCCGCGGTCTCTTTATCTTTCCTCTCGAGCATTCTTCGGAGGAATTCGGCATCAGTTTCCTGTTCCTGACGCTGCTCCGACGATGTTTCCGGGCTTTCTTTTGGCCCAGTGAGCGCGGCCATCTTCGTTAGCATTTCCTGAAGCTTTTGCTGTTGCTCCTGGGCTTTTGTCACAGATCGAGTGAGTGGTCGATGATCGGTAGAAATACGGCTATCCTCCTTCCCGAAAGCCATGTAAATGGTGTGCACCACCATGCCCCCAGACTTGGGGCGTTTCGATTCAGTGCCTTTGAGCTTTGTCATGGACACGGGGACTTTCTCCGGCCTTTTTCTTTTGTGGGAGGTCGAAGTTGAGGGGGCTGTTGCAGCGGGCACCCAAGTAGATGACACCTTCTGTGGTATGACAGGGTGGTCCTTTTCTTGCTGAACCCTTATTTTCTTTGATTGGCGGGAGTAGTCTTGGTTAGTCACAGAGTATTGGACCCTTTGCCAAACCCTATAGATTTTGGAAGACAACCGTTGAGGGGGCTGCTGCGGTTTCGCCTTTGTGATCTTTTCAGCAGGCGGGAGAGACTTTTTCAGCACGGCAGTTGGCGAATTCCTGCGTACCCTGTTAAGTGGTTCAAAGCTGTTCCCAGTTGGAACAGCAGCATCAACTTCCATCGTTGGAGCTGGCGGGGTAAGTCCAGAAAGGGAACTGCCTCCAGCTTTCCTCACTTGGCGCCAGTGGCGACGTTGAGCATGTCGTGTAGCCGGGATCACCTTTATCGTCGGAGTAGTTTCGTCCTGCCCCCTACTTTGAGGAGAGGCTGTTATTGGCGCTAGCCTGTCAAAGACTGACATCCGCTGGGAAGGAATAGTCAATCTATCGAAGGCCGACTTTCGAGTAGGGGAAGCGGTTTGGACAGTTTCAATTGCAGCAGGAGCTAGGATAGCCTTCTGTGGTATTGCGAGCCTCTTCGTGGGCCCCTTTGAACTTAGGCTCAGCCTGTCAAAGACTGAGGTATTAGACTTGGATGACCCGTTGAGAGGGGCCGTGATAGTTGCAAGCCGATCGAAGATCGACTTCTTCGGAGCTTCTTGCGATGGCAGTGGGGCGTTGAAGCTCATTGGTGAGAGCATGGTCCCGAAGAACAGTCCAGTGGTGGCCTGAGTCACCTGTTCTACTGGCATCGCGAAAATGGAGGCCGCTTGAGGCCCTCAGGTTACTCCTCCTGCGAGGACAGAGCGGAAGTTGTTGCAATTGTTGCAGCTGGAGCAGTTAGAACCCATTGATCTTCTTTTTCTGCACGGAGCAAAACACCAAATTTTAATACCTCGACTCCATGGGCAACCATAACAAACCGCGATTCATTCGCGAAACACGACACACGAAGTGTGGAGTGGAAAGAGGAAAATGTCCCACCGGGCGTAGCAGAATCTGTTCTCTGCCGAATACGGGAGACGGAACCGCGTAGGTCGACGTTCCTGAATTTGGGGGCAGATGCTATTTGGTTTTATCTGTTCACCCCTCCGAAGGTTTCAAGTTGATTTATGACACAGTATATCGGAGGTTTAGACGGATGCAGCCGTTGTAGCAGACTTCGTCAGATTCCCCCTCATTGTGAGGGGTTTTTGATTGTGTGGACGCTCTTCCTTGCAGGCGCAAGCCCCTGCAGTTAATTACGCTACCGCATCGCGGTAACCACTTTCTCCTTCTCCAGATGGTCACTTCGTGTCATGTATGTTTTTTTTTATTTTTGGTTGCCCGTGGATTGTATACGGAGACTAATTTATGTTGTCGCCCATAGGGCGTGGATTAATCCAAATCCGTATTTTCTTAGATTTGGTTTTGGGTTGGGTTTAAGAATCGTTAATCTCATTTGAGATTAAGATCAACTTAAACGTTTGTTAAGGATACATTAGTCTAATTTTAGACTAAGATCTACTTAACAGGATCATTTTGATCCAACAAAAGAGCATTTGAATTCTATTGTTTTAGTTTAGGGACATTGCGGTCCATTGGGTTTAAGGACATCATAGTCCGTGACAGTTTAAAGACGTTATAGTCTGTAAAGTTTAAAGACATCATAGTCTATGAGTTTAAGGACCTCACAGTCCATAAAGTTTAAGGACATCATTGTCTATGAGTTTAAGGACCCCACAGTCCGTATAGTTTAAGGACATCATAGTCCAGTTTAAAGACGTTATAGTCTGTGTGGTTCTGGTTCAACCGTTTAGGGATGCACCAAAAGTTATTGGTTATCGGGACCCTCCATCTCTCTGAAGACGTTGAGGAATTACAACGACATATATCAGATGTATGAAGAGATGTACCCTTGAAGTAGCGTTAAACACTAAGAATTTGATGCGCTCACGTGGGTTCACGTGAGGTGCTTGAAGTAGTGTTAAACACTAAGAATTTGATGCGCTCACGTGGGGTCACGTGAGGCGCTTGAAGTTGGCACTGCTCCTTTGGGTTTATTCTCTTGTTTCATTTCTGAATTCTAAGCACTATTGGGTCATGTGGGATCACGTGAAGCGCCCTAAGAATGGAAACTGCCATTTGATTTATTTCCTTTCTGCTTTATAAAAGTTAAGCACTGCTTGGGGGTCACGTGGGGCCACGTGAGGCGCCCTAAAAAATAGGGTTTATTCCCTTTCTAATTTATAAAAGTTAAGCACTGCTTGGGGATCACGTGGGATCACGTGAGGCACCCCAAAAAATTGGGTTTATTCCCTTTTCTCGTTTATAAGTGCTGAGCACTTCTCAGGGGTCACGTGGGATCACATGAGGCGCCCCAAGAATGGAAACTGCTCTTTGATTTATTCCCTTTTCTTTTTTATAAGTGCTGAGCACTTCTCAAGGGTCACGTGACTAGATCTCATGTTTTCCCTCTTTGTTCTTCAAAGGTACTCACGTGAGATCACGTGAACTTTTATAAGTGTTGAGCACTTTTTTGATCTCTGTTCTTCTATGGTTCCTTTTGTTCTTTGTAGGGATTAAATTCTTTTTAAAGGGTTAAACCCTAGTTCTAGAGGAATTAAATTCCTATATGTTTTGTAAGAATTAAACTCTTTTGGATTCAGTTCTTTCCCTTAGGTTTTGAATCTGCATGACAGAATCTCCCCGATGAGAATTAAATTCTCAACTTGTGGGGAGATCCGCTTCTGTAGATCTTAACCAGAGGAAGAACTAAATTTTTTTAGAAGAGTTAAATTCTTGGTTTGAGAATTAAATTCTCTTTTTGTGGGAGCTTTTGGAAGGGGTTCCCCTTCTTTAGAGAATTAAATTCTCTCTCTATTTTTCTTCCCCTCTCCCTCTGTGTGTCATTTTTCCTCCTCTCCTTACTCCTATTTATATGAGAAGAAAAAGAATCAATTTGTTAAGAAAATCTCTTATTGAGAGATCATGATTGATTCCATGGTCTTTTAGATTTATTGGTGAATTTTATTCACCGTTGGATTTTTAATCCAAAGGCTCTCTGTTTAACAGAGAAGATTTCTTATTTGTTTAACAAGATTATGAATATCTTGTTTGTTTTAACAAGATTAGAATTTTATTCTATCATATCTTTTTAGTTTACAAAGATCAGAAATGCATTTTCTTAATATGGATATCTTGTTAACATAGAATTTTATTCTTGTTATAAGATTAGGAAAATATTTTCCTATGATAGATTTTTATTCTATCAAATGATCACCCCTGGATCTTTGATCCAAGGGTCCTCTGTTTAACAGAGAAGATCTTTCTAGTTTAATGAAGATTAAGAAAATATTTTCCAAATAGAATTTAATTCTAGAATTTGATAGGAACATTTTAAATTAGGGTGCTCACATGCTTTGCATGTGATTGGCAAAAGTACTCACGTGTTTAGCACGTGACCCCTAGTGTGGGTTTTTAGCCTGTGTATATTCAGAGCGCTCATGTGTGGCATGTTTGGCCCTTGGTTATTTATGTTCAGCGCTCATATGCTTTGCATATGAGCGCCTACGTGTTTTACACGTGATGCCTGTTTGGCCCTTGGTTATTTATGTTCAGCGCTCATATGCTTTGCATATGTGCGCCCACATGTTTAACACGTGATAGCTGTTTTTTGAGGACTCTCCCCCTTTTTTGTAAGGGAACAAGTAGATCTTGGCCGAAAATTTTGGCGGGAACAGTCATAAATGTCAAAATGGAGCAACTCAGGAAAAACAAAACCCTAACTCAATAAATACGCGGCGGAACCGCGGCTCAACCCTAGGTTCTGCCGCAGTTCCGCGGCCATCTTAGGGAGTTGGATGTTCGTATTTCTTGGGTGTCCATAGATTTACCTGCATGATTTTTTAAATATTTTTATTCTGTAAAATACCAACTATTGGAAAAATGTACAGAAACCATGAAAAAATTGGATTTCTATTTTGATCGAACACTTTTAACATCGTCTAAACAACCCTAAAGCTCTAGCCTGTCTCTGATACCATACAGGTCAGGCAGCCACCCCATCCAATAGGGTCTCCGTAGCACTTACGGGTCCCTCAGCAACTGCTTTTTACGCATGCCCCCTCGCGAGGACTACAACCCGCCGGAACACCTTCCAGTCTCGGGACACCGTGAGGATAAGAGCCTATGCTTCACCACACTGTCACATAGTGAGAACCCACATAGGTCGACATCCAATGCCCAGTAGTTCTGATACCATGTTAGTGTGTCTTAGTATCTCTACTAGGGTTTAAAAAACAATATGTAAAGGATTTAAAAAAATTAGAGAGCTAAAGCACATAAGCCACGAATTGAACTAGAGATTTAGAGTTAGTATCATATACAAATAGTGTCTAACACTAAAAGAGAGAGAGAACTACAATCTTTGTAGACCACTCCTTCTCTTCAATGGCTCCTTGTATAATTCCCTTGGCTCCTTTTGTCTCCACTTGTAGCTTGGAACAATCTCCGCTTGAAGTCTTCGATGTCTACGATGATCCATCCGGAGTTTCTTGTATTCAAACTTTTTGCTACACTTAACTAAGATGAAGTGAAGCAAACAACCTATATAAGTTTTCTAAACTTATATAAGTTGAAGTGGGAATTTTTATCTCAAAAAACCTTTCTTTTTCTTCTCCTTTTTTCAACCCTAGAAAGAACTAGAGAGAGGATAATCAAGAAGAAAAACTAGGGCTTAGGTTAAATGAACCATGGATATATTTTAGATATTAAACAAGTGAGTGGAATGATGAGTCATGGTGCTAGATATTTTAGGAAGAATGTGGAAGCTATGACTCATTTTCCATTTTTAATTAAATATCCAATATATCATCAATATGATTCTTGCACACCCATGTTGCATGTATCATCAACCATGATACACACACAAAAACACACACACACACACACATATAAATACAAAAGAAAGGAATTATAAATGAGCAATTAGTCATTTTATTAAATCAACACTTGATTTAATAATCCGGTCATATAACATATAACTTGACTAATCATAACCGCTAGATTAAAATATGGTATCTCATACTCGCATTTAATCAAGCTCCCGCACATATCTCCATATATGTCCCACTTCGTTTCGCTTGAGCTCAGAAACCCCTATGTGGGACTCTAAGACTCGTTAATACGCTAGCAGTAGGTATTAATCATATCAGATGCCCAAAAACCGTCAGCGGTACTAGCTGCACGTAACGGCTACCCAGGTATTGAGCGAACAAAAGAACAACAAGCGAACTTGTCCAAACTCGCATAGAGCCAACCGGCAACACTTACCATACAGTCCGGTCTCTTCGTCTGATATGTTGCATATTGAGTCTGGGGATGGAATCGTCAATCCCCAATAACTCAATAAGTCATGCCTATGTGTGGGCTATAATAAGTCGAGAAACTACTGATAACACTTATCAGTAAATCTCATCAGCCCTTACCAGAGACTTGCGGTTATAGCTAATCATACATAGTACAACATTAACTCCCAATACCGGAAGAGTCAAAACCCCTCCTATCTCTCACTGCCTCCATGTGTCTCGGGACTGTACCCAAAAGCCACCTGTTTACACGATTCAGTAGAGCCATGGTAGGGTGGAAATCAAAGCACGGTGGGAAACACACAAGACTCTATGACGATCTCGGGTCTACAGACTAACCTGTACAAGTGTCTGTAGGGTGTTTTTCATCACCCCATTGAGATGGGAATACGTGCGCGCTTGTCAGGCGTAATACAGATTCCCCCTACCTAGGGTAGGCCGGGGTTTAATAATTGTGGGGATCCGAATCTCCGGCAGCCGCGGACTAAACTGCCTTTAATTACCCCTCGCCTTTGGAGCGAGGGAACCTCCGATTGACGGGTTAAACTGGCCATGCGAACTCAATGTGCGGTGTATGTGTGTTGTGTTTTGAAAGAGGGTTTTGGATATATCGGGAGCCACGCAGAGTTTTTACGGGGGTCCCGATATATGTGTATGTGGACATATGTGTGTGTATGTATACATATGTGTGCATATGTATATATATATACATGTATATATATATAAAAAAAAAGAGGGGGAAAAGACATCCAAGGGATGCGTGGGGCCAATGCCTTGAGCGCTGTGCGCTTAGGTGCTGTGCGCTTAGGCGCAAGCGTGCCACGTATCGGCACGTGGGCGCTTTGCGCCCGAGCGCTGGACGCTTGAGCGCAAGCGCGCCACGTGTCGGCACGTGGGCGCTTTGCGCTCGAGCGCTGGGCGCTTGAGCGCAAGCGCGCCACGTGTCGGCACGTGGGCGCTTTGCGCTCGAGCGCTGGGCGCTGGCGAGAAAAGGGGCTTTTAGTCCCAGAAATAGGGTTTAGAGTGGAGTTAAACTCCTAAAAATGTTTTAATTGAGGAAATGGGTTCTTCTTCTTCCTCCTCTGTTGGCTGGATCAAGAGATGCGGGATCTAAAAATCTCTTCTTTTTGAGATCTAATGACAGATCCAAGTTCCCCTTTGTGGGTTTTGTGGTGGAAAACTGTTTAGTTTTGGAAAAAGGAGAGTAAAACTCTTGATTTAATTCACAAAAAAAGGAAGAAGGTTTGAAACCTTCAGAAAGGGGAAAGAGGTACAAACCCTAGGTTTTTGAGAGAATGAAAAAGTATTACTTTATTCATCATCATATTGCCTTTTATAGGCTTACATATTTACATATAGCCCCTTGGGCTTCACAAAATGGCATTTTGCCTATCCCATGGCTTATGTGCCATTTCATTTTTGCACATAAGCCATGGGCTTACAAAATATTGGCTTTATGCCCATTTTGCATACATTCATATATAAAAAATTACATAAAAATTATTTACTACATGATTTTGTTGTTGGCATAGGGGAGGCTGGCCGCGGGCTCGACTTGGGCATGGGCTCGCTTGACCTGGGCTTGGGCCTACCTAGCTTGGGGGTTGACCTTGACTTTGACTCGGTCAACCGGGGTGCAAATTTTTACCCCAACAAATTGCCCCCCATCAATAAATGCACACAGCATATTTGAGTTGTGTGCATGAAATTGATGGATCTTGAAGCTGAACTTCGAGGTGGAACATCATTCTGGGGGCGGAGTATCATCCCGGGGAGCATGATTCCCGGGGATCGGAGGAGATCGGAGCATCATTCCGAAGCGCAGAGCATAATTCCAAGATCGGAGCATCATTCCGAAGGGCGGAGCATGATTCCAGAGATCGGAGCATCATTCCGAAGGGCGGAGCATGATTCCAGGGAACGGAGCATCATTCCGAAGGGTGGAGCATAATTCCAGGGATCGGAGCATTATTCCGAAGCGCGGAGCATAATTCCAAGGATTGGAGCATCATTCCAAAGCGTGGAGCATAATTCCAAGGTCGGAGCATCATTCCGAAGGGCGGAGCATGATTCCAATGATCAGAGCATTATTCCGAAGGGCGGAGCATGATTCCAAGGATCGGAGCATCATTCCGAAGCGCAGAGCATAATTCCTAAGATCGGAGCATCATTCCGACGAGCAGAGCATGATTCCGGGGATCGGAGCATCATTCCGATGAGCGGAGCATGATTCCAAGGATCGGAGCATCATTCCGAAGTGCGGAGCATGATTCCGGGGATCGGAGCATCATTCCGATGAGCGGAGCATGATTCCGGATATCGGAGCATCATTCCGAAGGGCGGAGCATGATTCCAAGGGATCGGATCATCATTCCGATGAGCGGAGCATGATTCCAGGGGATCGGAGCATCATTCCGATGAGCGGAGCATGATTCCAGGGTTCAGAGCATCATTCCGAAGAGCGGAGTATGATTCCAGGGGATCGGAGCATCATTCCGATGAGCGGAGCATGATTCCAGGGTTTGGAGCATCATTCCGAAGAGCGGAGCATGATTCCAGGATTCAGAGCATCATTCCGAAGAGCGGTAGATATTCTGACCGAAGCATAATTTCGATGCAGAGGCTGATTCCCAGGCGAAGCATAATTCCGACAGAGAAGGCAAATACTCCGAGGCGAAGCATGATTTCGACACGGGGTACATTCTGAGACGGAGTATGATTCCGGCACAGAGCTTGTTGGTTGACTTGATTCCGAGGTGGAGCATAATTCTGGCAAGGAAGGTAGATATCCCGAGGCGAAGCATGATTTCGACACGGGGTACGTTCTGAGACGGAGCATGATTCCGGCGCAGAGCTTGTTGGCTGACTTGATTCCGAGACGAAGCATAATTTCGACAGGGAAGGAAGGTACACCGATGCGAAGCATCATTTCGATATGGGGTGCACATTCTGAGATGAAGCTTGATTCCGACGCAGAGCTGGTTGGTTGATTTGATTCCGAGGCGGAGCATAATTCCAGCAGGGAAGGTAGATATCCCGAGGCGAAGCGTGATTTCGACACGGGGTAAATTCTGGGACGGAGCATGATTCCGCCGTAGAGGTTGTTGGTTTGATTTGATTTGGGTTGACATCAGCATCGCTACACCGGAATATGGTACCAGGAGCGAATCATCATTTGCCATGAGTGGATTTGAGGATTTGGCTTTGGTTTGACATCTGCATTGCTGCACTAGAATAATGCCAGGAGTAACTCATCATTTGCCCCGGGAGGGCTTGGAAATTGGTTTTTGCTTGGCATCAGTATCGCTACACTGGAATATGGTACCAGGAGCGAATCATCATTTGCGCTTGCTTATCAGGAAGCGATGGCTTAGGAGACAGGTTTTAGGTCCCTATCACCTAAGACTTTTCAATTTTGTGAGCCGTAAGGGTCTCACAAAGCATTTTATCCCTACGGGTCGTAAGGATCCCGTAGGTGTATTTTCTCCTTAGGAGTCGTGGGGACTCCCAAGTGTGTTGCTCCTTTGTGAGTCGTAAGGATCTCACGCGGGAATTTTCTCCTCACAAAGTCGAGAGGACTTTGTGAGTGCATTTCATCTATTTTTCACGAGTTTGCGCCCTTTCGGGTTTTCACAAACTCGCCGGTAGTCCTGCTGTTTTTACTCACGGAGCCCTTTCGGGTTTTCATCCATGCCCATTTTGCTTGTGGACATACCATTTTTTTTATTTTATTTTTTTATTTTATTTTTTCTTTATTTTTTTGGTAGGACTTTGAATATGGTCTCACCGGTAGGACTTGGGAGAGATTGGGGTTGTTTTACGCCCGTGGATTGTATACGGTTTTGTAGGATGTATGATCCAAACCGTAGGGCCGGAAACATTTTGGGACTTTGTTGGCGTCTGCATTGCTGCACTGGAATATGGTACCAGGAGCGACTCATCATTCTCCATTGGGGTATGGAAGTTGGAATTTGGTTGGTATCTGCATTGCTGCACTGGAATATGGTACCAGGAGCGACTTATCATTCGCCGTTTAGGGATTGGAATTTGGAATTTGGTTGGCGTCTGTATCGCTGCACTGGAATATGGTATCAGGAGCGACTCATCATTCGCCTTTTTTTTGTTTTTGTTTTACCGCGATTGCTCTATCATTTCAGCTTTTCTTATCGCGAAGGTCGCGATTGCCCTATCATTTCGACTATTTATTCGCGGTTGCCCAATCATTTCGGCTTTATTTTCATTTTTATTTTTACTCGCTGATTTTTATTGCGAGTTGCCCTATCATTTCGGCTTTTCTTTATTTTTCTTTTATTTACACACATTTTTTTTTACATTCCCAGTTTAACGACTTAGAGGTCGACTGTTCCCAGTTTAATGACGTGGTGGTCGACTGTTTTCAGAGAAAGGCAGATGTCTAAGAGAATGAGTTTCACGAAGAACTTCGGTATCCGTTTGTATGAAATTGGCGGCCGCAGCTGGACTGTTTGTTAACACGCCTTTAGACAGTTCTATCTCTCCTGCCTTGTATTGCTTTTCGACCCAATCTTTGAAGACGAAGCAGTCCTCAATGGCATGACCTATCACTCTGTGATAGGGGCAGTATTTGGGGTCGTCGGTCTTATTCGCTTCCTGCGGTATTTTTGACTCTGGCAGTTGTAGACCGTTCCTCAGGGCGTCTTTGAATATTTTACGGATTTTGTCCCTTCTGAAGGAATAGACCTTGTCCAGCTTCTCTTTCAGTGGAGATTCTCCTCCCTCTCTGAACATTGGCTTCCGAAGTTGGTTGGCATTAGGCCCGCTCGACCCTTGCTTATTTCGGTTAGCCGACGCATTGAAAGATTCAATATCGTCGGAATTTCCGCCTTTGCGATTGTCGTCCTTTCGGTTTCTCCAGGACCTATTGTTATTTTGGGAGTCAGAGGAGGACTCCTGTTTTGAGCGCTCCAGCATCTGAACTTTCCTGGTCAGCTCTTGGAATGTTTTGAGACCCGCGGTGCATAGAAACGGGGCCATCCAATTGTTGAGATTTCCGACGAGGAGGCTGACAGATTGGTCCTGCTCTATCGGCGGTTCGCATTTAACGGAGAGATTGTGCCATCGGGTTATAAAATCCATACTGCTTTCGTTGTTCTTAGGCTTGGTCTTTACGAGCTCGGCAATGGTGATCTTATCGGTGACGCTCATGAACCTTTGTCGAAACGAAGATTCCATTTGGACGAAAGTAGTAATGGAGCCATCCGGTATGCTCGCGTACCAGTCGAAAGCAACATCGGTCAAGCTATTAACGAACTGGCGGAGGAGAAGCGCATCGTTGCCCCCAGTATTCCCGCATGAGGCTTTGAAGTGGGCGATGTGCCGATTCGCATTTCCCGTCCCATCGAATCTTCCAAATTTAGGATGTCATAGCCGCTAGGAAATTCTACCAGATCATATTGAGCAGGATATGGTCTCCCGCTACTGCTAACATCTTTTTGCGCTTCAGCTTCGGCCACCAGTGTTTTGACTTTGCTGGCAACCAAATCCATGATTTGATCTTGAGTTAGCGGGCTACTGTCGTCGGTAACCAAGATATTTCCTGAGATAGGATGCGACTGATTTTCATGTGATACGCCCACTTTTGGATTTGAGGGAATAGGCGTTAGGTGCGTTGGGACACCATTTCCCGGTTCACGAGCAGAGCCCTGCGCTTGATTGGGCGGCTGAGAGGCAAGTCGGGCCGTGAGCTGCAAGACGACGTTCGTCAAGTCGTCAATTTTGGAGTAAAGTTTGGCCATCTCCTTGTCTTTGCTTTTGAGCTGTTTTCGGAGCTCTTGGAGAAGTTGCTGCTCTGCATTCTTGGGACGGAAGATTGGCTCCTCTTCACTTTCCGAGCCCGACTCCTCATGGACCGAAGGGTCTTTCTGCCTATCATCCTCATCGAGAGGGTTTTCATCATCCAGCGGAGGCGGCAGTTCTTAGGAAGCGGCAACCACATTCAAGCCAGATTGGATTTGAGATGTGGTGGCCCCATCCTTCCTCTTGCTGTGCATGCCCACCATGTAGACGGTGTGGATAACACATTCAGCCATCCTTTCATCACTGGTGGCCAGTTTCGCGGAGTGGTCCGGGCTTTGGAAATTCATAAATTTTAACATGGCTGGAGCCCTAGCCCTTTTGTTGGCTCTGCATCTAAGCCGCTTCTGCCTCAGCCTCTCTGCCTTGAGAGCTTGGCAGGCTTCTGCTCTCCGGGAAGCCACCATAGGCCGAGTGATGGGGAGGCTTGAGAAGACATCCGCCCGCTTGTCCGTCGGAGGCATCGCTTGGGCTTGCCCGTGACGTCTGGCAACCTCTTCTGTTCTGACGGCTTTGCCCCTAGCTGGGGCCATGGAAAGCCGTTCAGACACCGATTTGTGTTTGGGTTGGGGCGCCTTCGAGACCACCACATTTGGCCTCTTGCCTTTCGAGGCCGGTTTGTCGATTACCGGAGCTTGAGGTGCAGGGATAGCATTAGCCGACACGAACATAATAAAGCCAAATGGTAGCGGCGGCTCCTCCCATTGTCGCCCGAGACTGGCCGGAAGGACAGTCCTGGAGTCTATCTTCATCGTGTAAGGGATGGGAGCTGAGTTCCTCTTTGGAGACATTGTTGAAAGGTGATTGCTTGAAAACCTGCATGAAAAAGCATTATTTCAGTATAAATATAGGTATGTATATTGACTGAGTTCGCATGAATGCCTAACCTGAAATATGGGAGGAGAGATTGGTCCCACCGGACGTGCCAGAATCTGTAGGATGTTTTTCGTCACCCCATTGAGATGGAAATACGCGCGCGCTTGTCAGGCATACTACAGATTCCCCCTGCCTAGGGTAGGCCGGGGTTTAATGATTGTGGGGATCCGAATCTCCGGCAGCCGCGGACTAAACTGCCTTTAATTACCCCTCGCCTTTGGAGCGAGGGAACCTCCGATTGACGGGTTAAACTGGCCATGCGAACTCAATGTGCGGTGTACGTGTGTTGTGTTTTGAAAGAGGGTTTTGGATATATCGGAAGTCACGCAGAGTTTTTACGGGGGTCCCGCTACCCGGATAGCGGGCTGGGGGTCAAAGGGGCTAGCAGCCCCCTTACGGGGTGCGGGACAGCGCCCCATTAGAAATTTTTTTCTAACAGGGGCAATATCGTGAAGTATGTGTATGTGTACATATGTGTGCATATGTATATATATATATACATGTATATATATATATAAAAGAGGGGGAAAAGGTATCCAAGGGATGCGTGGGGCCAGCGCCTTGAGCGCTGTGCGCTTAGGCGCAAGCACGCCACGTGGGCGCTTTGCGCCCGAGCGCTGGACGCTTGAGCGCAAGTGCGCCACGTGTCGGCATGTGGGCGCTTTACGCCCGAGCGCTGTGCGCTTGAGCGCAAGCGCGCAACGTGTCGGCACGTGGGCGTTTTGCGCCCGAGCGTCGGGCGCTGGAGCGCAAGCGCGCCACGTGTCCGCACGTGGGCGCTTTGCGCTCGAGCGCTGGGCGCTGGCGAGAAAAGGGGCTTTTAGTCCCAGAAATAGGGTTTAGAGTGGAGTTAAACTCCTAAAAATATTTTAATTGAGGAAATGGGTTCTTCTTCCTCCTCCTCTGTTGGCTGGATCAAGAGATGCGAGATCTAAAAATCTCTTCTTTTTGAGATCTAATGACAGATCCAAGTTCCCCTTTGTGGGTTTTGTGGTGGAAAACTGTTTAGTTTTGGAAAAAGGAGAGTAAAACTCTTGATTTAATTCATAAAAAAAGGAAGAAGGTTTGAAACCTTCAGAAAGAGGAAAGAGGTACAAACTCTAGGTTTTTGAGAGAATGAAAAAGTATTACTTTATTCATCATCATATTGCCTTTTATAGGCTTACATATTTACATATAGCCCCTTGGGCTTCACAAAATGGCATTTTGCCTATCCCATAGCTCATGTGCCATTTCATTTTTGCACATAAGCCATGGGCTTACAAAATATTGGCTTTATGCCCATTTTGCATATATTCATATATAAAAAATTACATAAAAATTATTTATTACATGATTTTGTTGTTGGCATGGGGGAGGCTGGCCGCGGACTCGACTTGGGCATGGGCCCGCTTGACCTGGGATTGGGCCCATTTAGGTTGGGGATTGACCTTGACTTTGACTCAGTCAACCGGAGTGCAAATTTTTACCCCAACAGTGTCACCAGAGAACTACTATTCGACGATAGGTATAATACCATATAGGAGTACTCGGCGGGTCCGTTCAGTGTACTCAGTCTCCAATGAGCACCTGTATACAATCTTTGATGTTAAATATCAATGGATATGGGATCGTCTATTGCCCCAATACTGGGTCAAGAAACGCATAGACTAGTCTATTCTGGAATATCAATGCCCTGTCTCGATACTCTCTCAATTAGGAACAATTATGATGGGTTCCATAGCACCCTAACAAGAATTTTTAGGACATCAAGTATACAATTTTAAAAAACCTAGAGAGCTATGCAACCCATGCCAAGGATCTAACTAGAAAATTAGGAGTTAAACTAGCATGTAATCAAACATTACACTAAGTGAACAACGAATACAATCTTTGTAAACCAGTCCTTCACTTTTAAAACTCTGTGCAGTAGTCCCTTCGCTCCAAGTAGTGAACACTCGAACTCTAGTAAGGGTTCACATGAAAAAATGAACAAGTTTGCTCGAAGTCTTTGAGGCCGAAGATGATCTACATCGAGGAGACTCAAGCTCATGCTACCTCTTCACTAATGGTAGATTAGTGAAGCAAAAACCCTAAACTAAATGGCTAATATAGTAGAGGATGATGAGTAAAAAATGGGCCCACTTTAGATTAATTTTTCTCACATTATTTCTTCACCAATTGAAAAACTAGAAAGCTTTTTCATGAGGAAGAAGAAGATGAAGTGGTGATGAGAATGAAAACTCATGAGGTGAGAATAGCAACCATGGGTGAGTTAGTGTCATACACTAACTCATGTAGAGAATAAACCATGGCTAACAATAATGGTTAGGTTAATAAATATTTACAAGTAAAACAAAACTAGTGGACTAAGTCAAAGATACTTCAAGCTTCTCCAAGCTTCCAAGCATGACAATTTCCAACTAATATTGAATTAATTTAAATAAATAAAACCTCACATTATTATAAGTATGGTGTGAGTCTCATACATCCATGTAGCATGTGGCATTTAGCATGACACAAAAATGTACATTAATATATATATCACATATATACTAAGTGTACACTAGTAAGAAAAAGAAATGTTTAAGTGAGCTAATATTAGTTAATGTAAATTAATATATCACATATATAGTTATACATTAAATTATTAAATCAACACTTGATTTAACAATCCGGCTATATCACATACAACCGACTAATAACAAATGTAACATCTTATCGAATCAACACTTGATCCGATAACCCGGCTATATCACATATAACCGACCGATATCATATATCGCAAGAATAGAATGCGGTATCACATACGCGCATTAATCTCGGTCCCGCACATATCACATATGTGCTCCTACTTCGTTTTGCATGAACCAGGAAACCTCCGTGTAGGACTCTGAAGACTTGTCAATACGCCGGCAGTAGGTGATGATCATATCAAGCACCCACAAGCCGCAAGCGGTCTGCTAAACGTAACGGCCACCTGGGTATTGAGCGATCAGAAGACCAACAAGCAAGCCTGCTCATACTCCTGTGAATCCAATCAGTAACACTACCGTACAGTCCGGTCTCTTCGTCTGATATGTCGCATATCGCAGCCTGGGGGTAGTAAAACGTCAGACCCCAATAGCCTGATAAGTCATGCCGATACAAGGTCCATAACGGTTCGAGAAACTACTGATAACACTTACCAGTAAATCTCAGCATCTCTGGCCAGGGATTTCCTGTTATGGCCAATCGAGCATAGTGAAACATCAACCCCCAATACCGGGAGAAACGAAATCCCCTCCTATCGCTCATTGCCTCCTGACTCGAGACTGTATCCAAAAACCACTGTTTTGCATGATCTCTTGAACGTGGTAAGGTGAAAATCAAAGCACAGTGGGAATCACACAAGACTCTATGACGATCTCGGGTCGGCAGACTAACTTGTACCAGTGTCACCAGAGAACTGCTATCCGACGATAGATATAATACCATTTAGGAGTTCTCGGCGAGTCCGTCCAGTGTACCCAGTCTCCACTGAGCACCCTTATACCTTCTCTGATGTCAAACACCAATGGATATGGGATCATCCATCACCCATCATATGGGTCAAGAAGCGTATACGCTAGTCTACTCTGGAGTATCGATGCCCTGTCTCGATCCTCCCACAACTAGGAACAATTGAAGGATGTACTTGCCGACTAGCTCTGCCCCACTAGTATGATCTGCATCATAATCCTAGTAGTCAAGCACTCATCCTAAGGGCTTTATCAACATGTAATAGAGAGACAATAAGTGTACATGTTAAGATAAAGTGCAACCAGATAGCATATTATCATGTCGAGCAAGAAAGTTCTCCTTATGTATGTCCAAGAATCCACTACAATATACATCACATGTACAGTAATGACCTCGAGGGCATACATATAACTAACAAATTAAGGATATGCTTATAGACTACACATGCCCCACTAGTATGAACTGCATCATAATTATTGTAGTCAAGCTGATATCCTAATGGCTTTATCAACATGTATCAAATGAACAGTAAACACAATCAAGTGAACATAATAAGATAAAGAGCAACTAGATAGAATACTATCATGTCGAGCAAGAAAGTCCTATACACACACACACACACACACATGTCCAAGCATCCACTATACAAATAATGGCCTCTAGGACATACATATATCCAACAGAATCAACATGGCATATCATATAGGTATGTTTATTAAAGGTCAACACAACATTGATTAAACATGATCTTCAAAATGTTGATTAATGGGTGTGCTAAATTAGGGTTTTTACCACATATATAGATATAATATCACAATTTAACCAGTTTGTTAAACATTAAGAATTATATGGTATTTTAGTGATGTAATATCCAGTTTTACTGTGTATATATATTATCCGTATTTTAATAATATTTTTCCCTAATTCAACTTCTATTATTTTTCATATCCTATTTTTCCCTATATCTTTCTAGTTAATTTGCTCTCTATATATTCCTTCCAATCATTTTATTTTTCTAATTTAGATCTCAATTATTTTTGTAAACTCTAATCTAATTGTTAATACCCTAATATTTACTTCTTTTCCTATTTCTTTTTCTAAGGCCCAAACCCAATAGCCCAAACCCTCCTCTTCCTTTTCCCCCAACAGTTTTCTTCTCTCCCCTTTCAAATTCAAAAAAAATTATTCTCTTTTAAATTCTCCATAAATTCACATCAATATCCAAATCCATTATATTAATTATTATTTAATTTTATTAATTCTTTCTCTCTCCCCCCATTCACTCTCTTTAAAACTCTCCCTCTCTTCTCGATCACACACACTCTCTCTTCCTCTCCCTCACAAACTCTCTCTCCTCACAATCTCTCGCCTTCTCTCTCCCGCTCACTCATGACGAACCCATGACAACCCCCATGAGACCGCGCCGCCGTCATCGCCCTCGCCCTCATTGTCACGCCCCGCTTCCCAGTGTACGGCGAAGTGGACGCGACGAGATCCGCTACGTATATACTCAGAAGTACATACGCTAAGCGTAACTAAGCAATATAAATACACAAGAGACAAGAGTATAAAAGAACAGCAACTTTTATTAATAACATTCTTTGTACAATGCATGAAATGAAAATACATCTGAAATGAAAAAGCAATGCCTAAACAGTGGCATAACAATAAAAGGAAATACTGGAAAGAACAAGATACAATGTCTAGAGCTCTGGGTCTTCCTGGAACTGCTCCAAATCTTCACTTGTGGGCTCGGTCTCAACTTGGTCCAACGCACCTGACGACATTCAAAGAAGAGAGAAATAGAATGTCGTCAGCGAACAGGTCGCTCGGTAAGTCCCAAAGAAGAATGAAGAATGAGAGTGACAGAGTATAGTATTTTCTAAAGTATTGTATTGTAGAATATTATGAAATATTGTTTAACGTAATTGTTTGTAGCTTGGTACAGGAGGATGCCAGTGTATACGAGGGGAGTCTCTATATGCCAGAGACTAAGGGCACGTATAGTACAAGGAACCGTTTATGCCACGGTACAATAGCAACGGAATATAGGTTAGGTGTCTTAATCTGACCACCTCATTCTACTTTTAACATCTTCCGTACCAATCTACCCCTTTAAACCCCGCGATGTCATGTTTGTATTGTTATCTTGTAAACTTGTAATGATTGCTTGATTGACTTGATTAACTGATTGACTTACCGAAACCATGATATCAGGAAACGGTTATAACCGTAGAGTCATGTAAATGGAATACTGGAAACTTGTAAAAATAATATCCATGGTTCGGTTCAGTCAGACAGATTGTTAACTGATTCTAGGATTCATGTATTCAAGTTGTGTTGGAATATAAAAGAATATAGATTGACTTGAAACATATTCAAGTTTTGTAGCTTGGTACAGAAGGATGCCGAGAGGAGTCTCTATATGCCAGAGACTAAGGGCACGTATAGTACAAGGAACCGTTTATGCCACGGTACAACAGCAACTGGATTCATGTTAGGTGTATTAAATCTGACCACCTCGTGCCACCTTTAACACCTTCCGTACCAATCTACCCCTTAAACCCCGTAGTGTTTTGATTGTATTGTTTGTCTTGTAAATTGTATTGATTGTATAATTGATTGACTGACTGACCGAAACCATGATATCAGGAAACGGTTGTAACCGTAGAGTCATGTAAATGGAATACTGAGAATCATGTAAAAGGAATATATCCATGGTTCGGTTCAGCCAAATTGTATAAATTGATAATTGTATTCATGGATTCATGTGTTCATTTTGAATTGGAATCTTGTAGATTATAGGTTGACTTGAATCATATTCAAGTCAAATTAATCAGACTCAAACCCGAGTCAGACAATCAGAATTATGAATCGTGGTCTTATAATTGTTAGGGTCCTTAGGGTAATTTATAAACTTGAGGGGGTTTTATGTAAAAATATTTTTGTATAGTTTTCAAAATATAACTCAAGTATTTAATTATCGTCTTTAAGTACATACAACAATTTAATGATCAAGATAAATATGTATACATGTTCGAATAGCATGAAATGAGTCAAGTATATTATTCGAGTAACTACCATAAACAATGCTGTAAAGAAATATTATGTACGACTAATTAATCAAGTTGAACGAATGTAAAATATAAACAGAAATATGGCTCTAAATGTTTTGCATGCATGAGTTCCAGTTTTACCTAAATATGACTACCGGTTTGAGAGATATATATGTTTTCGTATCGTCGCACAAAACAGATCAGAATCTATTCGGCACCGTCACATATTTTTAAAACGCAGTTTGAGTTAATTTGTATCAGGTTTCAGGTTGCGAAAATTATTAGAAAATTGTAGGTATTTTTAATTACTTATCTAAAACACCAAGATTCACATGATTTGGATTTATGAAGCTCTAGTTATGATCATTTTAATATCAGCATTTAAAACAGAAATTCAGATTTCTGGACAGCAACTATATATTCTATTGCAAAGCCTATATCAGGTTGTTTCATGCATTCCTAAGTAATATAATATACATAAAATTATAGTTCTATCAATGGTGCATCTACACATCTAAATTTTGTCACAAACGGATATCGGGTGTTCGAGTTATGTCCAATTTAAAAACAATGTGCGAATCAGGACAGATTCTGTCCAGATCCGTCACTTAATATTGTAATGCAGTTTTCTTTATCTTAGGTAGGTTTTCAGTAAAACTATAAAACTAATAAAATCTATATCATTCGATGTAGATATCAAAAACATCTGAGTTTGCTCAATTTGGATACCGGTATACCAAGTTATGTGTCATAGAAATTGACCGATAGCTGCAGTTTTCTGTTTTACGATCAGTGAATAAATACGATGTAATTCACAAACCGTTATGCGGATCGATCTAAAATTTTTACAGCATGTATAAAATAATATAATCTATCATATGTAAATTCCATGAAATTTTCAGAAGTAAAAATTAATGTCTAAAAATTATTTTAAACCTAAAGGTATTGATGTGTATACTAAAATCGGCAAAAAGATTAACTAGTATTTTTATGCAAGCTTTATCCTTTCTTTTAATAACCAAACCGATTCCATGAGATATCGTAGATATATTATGGATTAAAATCTATGTTCTCACAACTTGTAATAAACATTCATAATCATGAAGAAAGAATTAAAAATACTTTAATTTGAACAAGAGATAATAAGATATTATTAAACCATATAGAATCATATATATCTAAACTTATGTATATGTATATGTATATGTTTATGTGTATCTTCTCTTATGGATTATGATATGAAAAGAATAGGGGGTTCACGATGCATGACAAGAGGAAAAAAGAGGTGGGGGGAAGGAGAGAGAAGGGACTTACATGCACAAGCCGGTATTGTCACCGGGCTTGTCTATCCGCCGATAGCCTCGCGTTAGTAGCGAGACCTTCTTGAATACTTCTTCATGTTCTTCTTCTTGGACTCTAGGTGAAGAGGAAGAAGTGAGAGATAGGAAAATGTGAGGAAGGAAAAGATATAGGAGGACAATAAAGATGGTGTAATGGTGAATTATGTATAATAATATATGCATTCAACATGAAAATTAAAAGAGAAATGAAAGGTCACCATTCAATTTGGAAATGAAAGGTCTCATTTGTAGGTTATGAGAAGAATAAAAAATGATAAAAATAATTGCAAGAATGGGGATTTGAACATGCGACTTATGGAATAATAATGCAAGGACTTAACCAATGAGCTATAAAGTTGTTCATGCATATATTTAATTAGAATTAAATATATGATGTTGCTTAAAAAGAAAATGGGCTTTTTAGATGGGCTATGGAGAATAAGAATAATGGATTTGGTTAAATATTTATGAAAGGAAAAAATAAGAATGAGAAGTTAAAAACTTAAATATAAGAAAAAGAAATTGTACCTAGAAAAAAAATACATAATAGATTGAGGAATAAAATAATAATAAATTTAATAGAAAGAGGAAAATACCAAGTACAAATAAATACGGTATATTTTTGAAGAGGGATAATACAAATGTATAAAGATTTTGGGGTCATTACACTCATCAACTCCGGTTGACTCCTTCGCCGACGAGCACTGCCTCAACCTCCATTCCACTTCAACCTCCACCACGACCCACCTCGTCACCATGACCTACCTCGTTGTCACGGCCACCAGAGCCACCGCCAACACCTCCGGCTCCCCACCATTGCCTCCGACGATCCTCCCTAAGCCCCTCTCCCTATCACCTCTACCAACCATCTCCCCTCTCGACCCACCACAACCCGATCACCCGCGCTCACCACCGGCCTCCTATTGACGTCGCCAGCGCCACCACGAGCTTTCACCCCTGCGGCAACCTCCTGCCTCGGCTCCTCCCCCATCGGCCCAGACGTGGCTCCCCACTGCCGTCATCTCACGCCGCCAATACCAGCTACTGCAGCCACCTTTTCATCACCGTTAAGCCATCGGCGAGCGCTCCTGAACCACCACCTCCAGGCCGAGCTCCCCGCATTGCCGAATCTCACGACTTTTCATCGAACACCCTCACCATTGCCGAGCTGCCTTCTGTGTGCCGTGTCATTGCCAATGTTCGCCGTATCGCCTCATCGATTCATCTTAAGGCAATTGAAAATCTATACTTGTTTTCATACTACAGTATAGGAAATCACAATAGAATTAAATATACAAAAAAATGCAACTATATCGATATGCTTTATATATGTGTGTTTATGTGTTTGGATGTAGTGTAATGAATCTCGAGATGTGGCAATCTGAGTAGAGCCGATTAGGACTTATGACGGGTTGATATCATGTAAGAAAAATTGTAGAGATAACAAACCGTTTCGAGAAATCTAAGTAACGTGTGGTTGGTTGATACCGAATGCCTGTATTAGGTGTTCGATACGTATTTTATGTGAAAACCCTATCGATTATGGCGGAACATAGGTCTACTAGTTTGCTTTAGTGATAATGGGTGATATGTAAAAAATTATAATGAAAATACGGACTCTAATACCATGAAATGACATCCCCGTCTAGATCCATCAAAACTGAAATTTTCCGTCCACCTAACTAGTAAAAATCATAGTAATTTGGATATACACTGGAATGGTGTGTTCAAAGGCTCGTATCGGAGAAAACTCGACACCCTAGAACCCCCTATAATTTATATTTCGTTCCTGTTTTAAAATGACAACGAAAACTATTTGGGAGTGCGTCTCTGGATTGCAGTCCAGAGCAGCACTGCTTGCCGACACCTGGATTAAAATGCTTTTATAACTCTGTATGAAAACGATATTATGTGGAACCCTATACCATTTAGAAGAATATTTTGTTAGATAACTAATGGTGGTGGTTTCATTCATTTTTACCATCGTTTGCTATTTTAATTATATTTTAAATTATCGATACATACTGCAGTCCCAAGCAGGGACAGAATGTATACCCTGATCTTAAACAATGCATATCTTCCTGTACAGAGTGGATATTGTCAATCCGTCTGTTGTGTTGGAAACCTAATTAATAAACCTAAATATTAGCCAACTGCAGCGTGGCAAAATATGACCTCAACAGGATGAAAACTGTGTTACGAAATGGACTTTCAGTTCAGGAACTGAATTTTCAGCAGAGGATACTTTAAAAGAAATGACCGTAATTAGCAAACCCGAAACCCAATTAACTTAAAACCAATTGCGTTTGTTTGATAATCCCAATTGACTTGAAACCAATTGCATTGGTTTGATAATTAAGTTTACTTTCTATCTCTTTTTTATTATTTTGCTTAATTATGATAGTACGATTTAATGTGATTTTTCTAAGTTCCTAAGACACGTAATGACTTGTTTTGCGTATGATTTGTTTAGCGGCATAATTCACATATTTACCCGACTGCGATACCTTTAGCGATAGTGAGTGTCCTTATTAATTCTCAGTGTGTAATGAATTGTCGAACGTGAGTGGTATCGGTTTAGTTGTGTTGAGTGCACCAGTAAAAAGTGAACTATTCGTGATAGTGAATAGCACAATGAATAGTGAATAAAGCAGTGTTATTGATGCGTACTTGTACACAACTAGCCCATACTTATAGATAGTGAAATCTAGGGAAAATGGGGAAATCGAAATGGAAAGGAACTTGTATTTAGCGAGATTAGTGATTTAGAGGATGATCATTCGAACAGCGACTCTTATATATGAAAGTCTATCCTAGCATCACCATGAGGTTCTCATAGCATCAAACATGCCAAATTTAAAAATTTTCGGGTGCTAAGCTTGACTAACCAAGATCTTAATTATAATATTAAGGTATTAATATGATGATATCACAAAACTAAAGAGAAGGAAAAAGCATACAACCTTTATAGACCGTGTCCTTCTCTTCTTATGCTCCGTGTAGTAGTCCATGCGACTCCACTAAGCTCCACTTGAGGGAATGAACGAGCTTTCTCCGATGACCTTCGTGCCAAAGACGATCCACCCGAAACCCACTAGCTCAAGCTACCTCTTCACTAATCTCCTATTACTGAAGGAAACATACCACACCAAAGTGCTAGTTTAGTTTGGGAAGGTGAAATAAGGGATTTGAAAGCTCACTAGGGTTCTCACAAGCTCAATGATTCACATCACATGTGAGGGATTTGAGCTTGGAGATGAGGCGAGGGGAGTGTAGAAAGCAAGAGACCATGATAGCAACTCAAAAAAAAATGGCTAAGGCATGAAGAGCTTAACCCTTGAGCAAGTGAAGAATGGCAACTATCTCATCACATATTATTGAAGCATGGATTAAAAACAATAGATATAATGCACCATGCTTCAATAGTGCAAACAAATGAATAAACAAATATATAAACCATGTCTTGAACCATACCACAAATATCTCTCCAATTTACACCTCATTTTCTATTTTCATAAAATAGAAAATCATGCCATGCTTCATATAATATATATACATATATCAAATACACACACACACACATACATATATCAAATATATATATATATATATATATATATATATATTAATATATATTAAGAAACATTATTAGTGAGCTAATAATATTAGTTAATAAATAATTAAATCAAATATAATATATATCAAATTATTAAATCAACACTTGATTTAATAATCCGGTTATATCACATATGACCGACTAATATTATTTATCTGTATATCACATTATCAAATCAACACTTGATTCGATAATCTGGTTATATCACATATAACCTAATTGATAGCAGATAACTGCCAGATTACAATACGGTATCACATACACGTATTTAATCAGGCCCCCGTACATATCACATATGTGCCCTACTTCGTTTCGCTTGAACCAGGAAACTTCTGTGTGGGACTCTAAAGACTCGTTAATACGCCAGCAGTAGCTGATGATCACATCAGTCACCCACAAGCCGTCAGCGGTACTAGCTGGATGTAACGGCTACCCAGTTATTGAGCGATGTGAAGATTAACAAGCAAGCTTGTCCATACTATCCATGAAGCCTATCAGTAACACTTACCGTACAGTTCTGTCTTTTCGTCTGATATGTCACATACCATGTCTAGGGGTGGAATCTTCAGACCCCAGTAACGTGATAAATCATTCCGATGTCTGGCCCATAATGGTTCGAGAAACTACTGGTAACTCTTACCAGTAAATCTTATCAGCAGCCCTAACCAGGTACTTTCAGTTATAGCCAATCAAGCATAGCGCAACATCAACCCCCAATGCCGGGAGAGACGAAACCCCTCCTATCGCTCATTGCCTCCATGTGACTCAGGACTGTACCTAAAATCCACCTGTTTGCACGACTCCTTTGAGTGTTGTAGGGAGGAAATCAAAGCATAGTGGGAGTCACACAAGGCTCTATGACGATCTCGGGTCTACAGACTAACCTGTACCAGTGTCACTAGAGAACTGCTATCTGACGATAAGTATAATACCAACCAAGAGTTCTCGGTGAGTCCTATTCGGTGTACCCATTCTATAATGAGCACCTGTGTACAATCTTTGATGTCAAACACCAATGGTTATGTGATCAACCATCGCCCTCTAAGGGACAAGAAACGTACACACTAGTTTATTCTGAAATATCGATGCCCTGTCTCGATATCCCCTCGACTAGGAACTGTTAAAGGATGTACTTTTAGACCACCCTAGCCTCACTAGTATGATCTGCATCATAGTCTTGGTAGTCAAGTACATATCCTAAGGGTTTTATCAACATGTAAGAGACATACAGTATAATAATACCAGTCTACATGTTAAGATAAAGGCAACTAGATAGCATATTATCATATCGAGAAAGAAATACCTCTATATATATGTCCAAGCATCCACTATATCAACAATAATGGCCTCTACGGCATACATATTCCTAAAAATCTCTCACTTGCACTAAGACAAGTTGTTGTAGTATCTCATACCCAACATCCCCAAAATCTCTCGAATCGCATTTAGAGGGTGGGCTTATGTGAGTGGATCTGCTGCCTTATCCTCTATGTCAAATCTCCTGACTTCGATCTCCCGGAGATCAATTATCTCCCTAATCAGGTGATACCACATAAGAATATGTCTGGATCGCTGATGGGACCGGGGTTCCTAGGCCAGAGGCACAGCTCCATTGTTATCACAATACACAGGTATTGGATGCTCAATGGTAGGAACATCACCAAGTTCATCTATGAACTTGTTCATCCAGACATCCTCTTTCGCAGCATCGTTGGTAGCGATGTATTCAACCTTCATCGTCGAGTCTACTACGGTATCTAGCTTGGATCTCTTCTAACATATCGTCCCTCCACTGAGGGTGAAGACAAAACCCGAGACCGACTAATTGTCGTTCTTATCACTCTGGAAGTTCGAATCGGTAAAGGACGCCACCTGGAGTTTATCGTTACCAAACACCAAGAACATCTCTTTAGTCCTTCTTAAGTACATAAGAATGTTCTTCACAGTTGTCCAGTATTTCTTCCCTGGATTTGATTAATACTTACTCACTACACCTAATGAATAAGCTACATCCAGTCTGGTACACAACATCGTATAAATGATTGACCCGATTGCCGAAGCATAGGGTATCTCTTGCATGCGAGCCCGCTCCAAATTAGTCTTGGAAGACATCTCTTTAGAGAGAGTGATTCCTGAATAAGCGGGTACATTACCACGCTTAGAATCCTCCATACTAAACCTCTTTAGTATGGTGTCTATGTACCTGGATTGGGATAATCCCAACATCCGTCTAGATCTATCTATATAGATCTTAATCCCCAAGATGTAGGAGGTATTACTTAGATCTTTCATGGAGAACATGTGTGATAAATAGAGCTTGACTGAGTGTAGCATAGGAACGCCGTTTCCTATCAAAAGTATGTCATCCACGTACAATACGAGGAAGACAACCTGTAATAACCCAAAACTTTCTGTATGAATTCTTTTAAAATACAGAAAGGAGTACCTGAGCCTGAGCACAAGTTATAAATTAAATTTGCTTTTGAACAGCAAGAAAGAGCCTGTAGCTCACTAGTAAAGACCTTGCACTGCTGAGACATAGCACCTGAGTTCAAATCCTATCAGTCATATATTATTTTTATTGATTTTTCTTTTAAATTTTTAAAAGCTCAAAGGTTTGCACGTGTATCGCACGTAAAATGAAAAGTCACAATAAAAACAAACATGTGGAAAATGCTATTTATACAGCCTAGGACACGTGGCCCCAATCCAAGCCCCATTCCCTATAAGATGACCTGTGAGATCGTGATTTAGGCCGGCACCATCAGTCCAAACCATACCAAATGCTCCCAAAATTTAACCCTAGCACCCCTTAGCCTACCCCATTACCCCCATGTTGTTTGATTTCTTTGCATTTATCCAGAGAATGATAAATCCCCTCTTTAATCCATTTTTAATGCACATTTTAATTCCATTCTTCATTACCCTAATCCCTAATTTTCTCTATAAATACTGTAAGTGCATGGCGGCGCCCCGGCCGTCGATCCGACGCCGGAAACGTGGAAACGAAAAACTTTGCGAAACTTGCAAACCGGCACCACCGCGCACTTTAAACCCGGACCGGGCCATTAAACCTAGCTACTAGCAAACAAAAGACGGGTAGAGAGTTATACCAAGCGATCCGTGTCCTTCGGTCTTTGTCTCCACTCCGATCTCCTCGCGGAATCTCCGGTCGTCGCCTCCTCGTCGAAACGGGCACCACATCGCCAGGTTCTTTTACGGGCTCCCACCTCTGGACCGAGGCAACTCGGGCGCGAAGTTGGCTAGCCGGCGCGTCCATGATTTGCTGTAGACTAGTGTAGAATGGTTGTCTCTTGGGGTTATAGAAGTTGCCATGATGGAGGAATGAGAGAAGAACTTTGGAGAAATAGTGGTGCTCTCATTTTTGCAAGGAATGAGATGAGGAAAAATGCCACACATCAAAAATGAACCCCCTCCATTTCCCTCAAGTGGCCGGCCCCTAAATCTCAAATAGTGGAGGAAAAAACTAAAACCAAGAAGGGAGGTGAGTGTAGGAAATAAAAGAGGTGACCACATCCAAAGCAAACCTCACATCTATAAACAAATCAATCTCATCTCATTAATGCATGGAGTTGATTCAAAAAGAATCTCATGATGATAAGAATATCATAATGAAGCCACATATGCAAGAAACCCCTTCCACAAAAACTTATTTGCACAATTGCAAATAACCCCCTCCATCAAAAAGTCCGGCCGTGAAGGAACAAAGGAAAACTGGCCGGAACGGAATGCAAACTGGCAACTTCAGAAAACTAATCCCGTAATAAATTACAGGAAAACCCCGCGACTGCATATACATGCCCGCATTTGTATTCCCACTGAATACAAATGCAAAGAGACAAAATCTACACTGTCTAATACTAGGATCTGGCTTAAACCAAAGCCGGCTAGTAAAAACCGTCCGATCACGATTCGTGCAATACTGCACGTATCTGATCGAACCCTGCCATATCTCCATACGGCCTCTACAGTGTTTCACCCGAAACTTGAGAAACTGGTCTGTGGGGGACTCTAAAGACTCGTCAATACATTGGCTGTGGATTTAACCACTAGCACGTTAGAGGTATTAGCCAATACGTAACGGGCTACCAGGTACTGACCAAAAGGGACGTCTGTGAGTGAACTCACCCTGACACCCTACTGAGCCTGTCAGTGAAAATATCCGTACAGTCCGGTCCGTTCGTCTATGAGCATCGCATGGCGGGCCTAGGGGGTTGGTAAAAGTCAGACCCCCAATAGCGGTACAAGTCGTGTCGGAGTGTAGCCCAGAACACCCTGAGATACTAATGGAATACCTACCAGTAAACCTCCTGCCTTGGCCAAGGACTTTTCATGTACTGGCTCTCCTAGACACAACGCGACCTCACCCCCAATACCGGGAGAGACGAACCCCTGCACATCCGCTCACTGCCTCCATATGGCTCGGGACTGTACCCAACTAAAACCTGTTTGCACGTCTCCTTTGAGCGTGGTAGGATAGTAATCTAAGTACAGTGGGAACTCACATGAGACAAATGACGATCTCAGGTTGATGAACTAACCTGTATACATGTCACCAGGGAACTGCTATTTGACGTCAGGTATAATACCAACTAGCAGGTTCCCAGCGAGTCCTGTCCGGTGTACTCATAACCCAATGAGCACCTGTATACATCTTAGGTGGACCAACTGACACCAGTGGCTTGTGAGACCGGCCACCGCCCCTCGTCGGGATCTCGACTGTATACACTAGTCTACTCTGGAGAATTGATGCCCTGTCTCGAAACTCCCACGACTAGGGACCTTTTAAGGATGTGCTTATAGACCCCAGCTCCCACGTATATGATCGCCCTCATACTGCTGGTAGTCAAGCAAGAATCCTAGGGGCTCTATCAATGTGCAATAGTGACCTGTAAGGTCACCTAAAGCAGCACACGATGATAAAGATAAACCAGATAACATACTATCATCTCGAGTAAGATTGTCCTATCGGTATAGGTCCTCCCTCAACCATTGCAATCACGTGCCTGTGATCCAATAATTGACTCTGAGGGCACTATATCCAACAATCTCCCACTTGCACTCAAGGCTAATTATTGCGATGTCGCATACTCACAGCCCGTGTGATACCGAACACCCAACTCCTCTACTAATCAGTCTCACAAAGCTCGTTTGCGAAACTATTGCGTTCGAGGAATAGCCTCAGTGAGTGGATCCGCTGTGGTGTTTCTTTCTATGTCTCTCTTTATCTCAAGTTCGCGGAGAAAGCCATCTCCCAAAATGAGCAATACCTGTCTTAGAATGTGTCTGGATGTCTGATGGGACCTAGCTCATAAATGAACTCCAAATCCAAACTTCTTAGACTGTATCGTCAACTGAACTTAATCAGTATCCTGCGCCATGCCTTCCCTCAGTATCCACCTGGACCACCTGTCCAAAATACTGCCCCTCGTCAGAGGGAAAACTATAACTCTGATAGCCACTCTGCCATCCAGGTCACCTTGGAAGCCTGGAACGATAACCGTCACCTGAATGAGGCTGACGTTATCATATCCCTAGAACATCCATTTATGTTCTAAAACTGCTTCCGATTGTTTCTCCAGGATTGGATCAATATCAACTAATTGCATCTAATGCAAAAACAACATCTGGTGTGGTACTTGATATCTCATGATTGACTCAATTGCCTAAGCAAGTGATCTACCAATCATGCACATCCCTCTCCCCTTTAGTCTATAAGACACCTTTAGAGAGGGTGACTCCATCACCTGCAGGTATACTACCGTGCCAGGAGTCGTCCATTCTAAATACTCATAGAATGCTGTCTAAGTACCCTGATTGGGAAACCACCCAAATCTAGATCTAAAACCATAGATCTAGTAACCAGAATGTACGATATAAGATCCAAGTCCTATGTGGAGAAACCACTGTGTGACGACCAAAGTATAACCGATCGTAGTATAGGAATATCACTTCCTACTCTGTGTATGTCATCAAATGCCAGGACATCACACCCTACTACCTTCTTAACAGATCCATCCCCTATTCTGATGAAGTCAAACCTATGACTGTCACGTCAGAAATAGATGATCTATCTCCGCTATATCTGCTTTAGTCTATAGATAGACATAAGCCTCTTGCCCACTATGCTTCCGTTGCTCCCACTGACTATGACAACCCTCTGGCAGAGTCATATACACCTACACTTCTAAAGCAAGTTTAGAACGACACTATACTCATCCTTCTGCCGGGTCTCACAGTCTGGAACAACAGCAATGGCAAGTCTGGGTAAACAAGGACCTCCCTGTCACCGTCCTTGAGGCTACCAGAGTACCTCTCGGGTGCCTGAGGTTACCCACCACATCTGCGATGTGGCCAATGGAATGTCAAACCAGATTGAATCTTTAGGTTCTTATCAAATCTTCAGTAATCGTTTGCGGTTCTGGAATCACTTCCAGTTCTACCATACTCCCACTCCTGTTTTCTGAAAAAATCCATTTTTGTTAAAACTGTGGCGAGTCTAGAACAATATCACTATTGATCTTCCAGATGGTAGAAAGTCAACCCTCGTCATAGCCCGGGTCAACCCACAAACAGCCATTACAGAAACGTGCCTTGAGTTATCCGGAGTCTGGTTTTAAGCATAAGCCGGACAACTCCCCGTATCTTAACAATGTCAAGATATGAACTGTTTTATATCCAATATAGAAACAGAGACACTGATTTAATTGAACCAGATTCAAATCATGCAGCTGTCACCCGTGCATGTCAACTAAATGGGAGGAGGCCGATCAGCGTTACTCAACTTAGGAATACTTCCAATTATGAGTAACCTGAAAGAGAAGTAAGTTCTCTTAATCATTACTATCAACTGAATACCATTCATAAGTATCTACATCTTCGATCACCTTAAAGAATCCCGATACTTGCAATACCTGGTTCTCTACTTTACTCATATACCAATAACTTCTCAAAACTCATACCCTGTGTTTCTACGAAACACCTGTCTAAAACTAGAGAAGTCATAAGTAAACCGAATATAGTACGAGGACCAACCCCTCTGTCCTAATGGACACTGGACAATATACAATACTCTGTATAAGTCCCTTGAGTCTAATAACTCATTCACTGTGTGTCGTAGGTTGAAAACTGTACTTATGGTTAAGAAGAATTACACCGCTGTTCAATACTCCTTACCTAACCATCCACTGATATAGGCAAATGTCACAGACATAATTTCAAAAATGGTATATCTCACTCTATGAAAATAGACGTATAGATATATCAATTTGAAATTGGTGCATAACAACGGATATTCAAAACCAAATATTTGCCGTCCGGCAAACAACCCAGGCGATTTTCTCAAATATCACCAATTACAACAAATCCCAATATAACGAGGATAATCACCTAATTCCCAATAACTTACTCCCACTCATCATCTGTAAAACCATACAGATGTGAGAATTAAACCTGGTAAATACATACCCTGGAGCAAGTGTCTAATTGGGAAATCAGTTTTCTTTTAACAGTACACAGTGAAACTGAAACATTGAAATGTTTCGATGGGGTATTCCGGTATTCCTAGTAATGCCTCTTCCATTATCCAGATTCATAACTATAACCGTATATTTCTTTGCCACCTCTCCAAATCGCTTTATATGTCTTTAGTCATTACCTTCTGTACACCCCTTTAGGCCAAATGGTTTTCTTCCTTCCCTACCGTTCGGCACCAGCCTATGGTTTGGAAGAAGACTATCCAATAAGCATAATGGGTGTACTGTCCTAATCCTAGGAGCACTCGCAATGCGAGAGAAGATGAAGATAAAAGACAACCGAATAAACCTTATTCCTATTTCTCCTGAACCAGGATCCATCCCCGAACTGGAACAAGTTCCTTTCGAGTTCGTATATAACCATACGATGGAGTATCCAATAAACTTGGGATCTTCATAGTGATACGGAGTGTCCTGGAGAAATACAAAGGTGATTTAGGATTGGCGAAGAAATACTTGGTTTGGTCGTGAATAGCAGTCGCAATTTACTTTGCCCTCTTACTAATCCCTTTCTTTGTCTTAACTTAATACCTTCTGTACACCGTTTAGGCTAATTGGTTTTCTTCATTCCCTACCGGTCGGCACCAGCCTAAGGTTTGGAAGAAGACTATCCAATTTGCGCAATAGGTGTACTATCTCCTAAACCAAGGAGTACTCGCAACCTGAGAGAAGGTAAAAGGAAAAGACAACTGAATAATCCTATTCGTTTTCTCCAGAACCAGAAACCATCCTCGAATTCCTTCGAGTTCGTATATAACCATACGATGGTTTTGTCCAATGGAAGTGGACGTTCGTAGCAATACGGGGTGTCCTGGAGAAAAGTGTAAAAGTAGGAGTGGCAATGAGGTCTGCAACTCTGACAATCCAAAAGCCAGTGTTAAGAAGGTTCGGTCAACTTGGTCACTGAGTCATAGTCTAGGGTCGGGTCAATGGTCGCTGCCAAAGAGAGAGAGAAAAGAAACACTCAGCGTGCACTCTAACCTAGATCAGAATGGTTATCACTTTATCTAATCTGGAAACCTCCTACTGTAACGTCAAATTCTTCCCCAAACCTGAAAGAAGAATTAGCCGGGATCACCCGAGGAGTAAACCAACTCATCAGTGGGAATCGAGATCCAACAATCATCGCATGATAACGTGACGGAATCCGCTCACGTCATCACACTCCAGAAGGTATCCGCATATCTGGCAAGTTTCAGTTTCTTTAGAAACTCCCGATGTGGATTTTTGCCCCATGCTCTTATGACCTTGACTTTGGCCAACAAATCATAAGTCACATGTCAAGTTCTACCCGTCATTCTCCAGGTTGATTTGAACCCACCCGCACAAGCCCTTGACTTTGGCCAACAAGGCTATACGACTGTCCCAAACCAACGCATCTATCTATGCTGCATATGAATAACCAACTGCTACCAAACACTGTGCCTTGACTTTGGCCAACAAACACAGCTTGAATACTATTGACTATTCATATGAAACGACGGAGGGCTACGAATGGTTTCTGGCGAAAACCTTTAACGTAATGAACTTGATATCGTTGAAGGAACGGATAGCTTTATAAAAATATAGTAACGAAAACCTTTGCTAAAGAGGTCACTCCCGGTGAAGGGATCTTGGCTCTTTCCCCGTAGGATGGGGTGCAGGATATTCCAACTGAATACCACGATGCAAAACAAAAGTAATCGGCTATAGTGAAGTTATTGCCCTGACGCAAACTTTTGTCCAAGGGGTCACTCCCGGTGAAGGGATCTCGGCCCTTGCCTCGTCGACTGAGGAACAGGATATTCCAACTGAACACCACTGTGCAAAACAAAAGAGAATGCCCTTGCAATAACAGCTTTTTGAAAAATGTTCCAACAACATCAGAATAGGTTTGTTTATCTTGCATTGATCCGAATCAACGCAGTCCTATCAATTGATCACACCAATAAAGAACGAAAATAATGACGTACGTATATGCCATCCGCATTCGCCACTGGGTCCCGTCATCACCCGTTAGGTTAGTTAACTAACGACAGAGCGGGGACTGGACTAGCGCGGATACAAAACATATACAACATCTACTAGTATATATATCAATATATAATATTTCGCTCAAGGCGTGATAAAATGCAACATCACAGAAATGTACAGCATCACAGAACAATACAGATATCTAGGATCCCCGGGTTTCATAGAGCCGCTACTGAAACCCGACGTTACCCTGGTCGTGTAGATAGCCTGTGCAATGAAATCCTAGATCCCTACGGGCGCGGCAAGTTACCCGCCAAAACCTGAAGCGAGGCAGCCCCCTTCAGCAATGTGAATGGACCACCCAGCACTTCACGGAATCCGGTAACTTGGGCACCCCTCCTGGGTCAACCTGTACCCCTACGAGTGCGGCGAACAGCCCGCCAATTCTAGAGTGAAGCCCCCTCCGTCTTAATGCCATGAGATGCGGGCTCGTTGCCCTCTAGAACCCGGCTATCCGTGCACCCCTCCGCGGGGTAATCCTAGTACAGAAAGTAAAATATACATACAACGGGTATATCGACCTCGACCCGGTCGTGCCCCAAAAGAATAATACAAACAGGCAGTGACGGCAGTCCAGATGTCGGATGCTCGCCCCGCAATATCAAATGTACATATAAAACAAAACTGTACTACCACTGCAACCAGGCTATCCCCACGACCGATTCGCAACATCACAGCACAACACAGAACATCAACGTGAATGTCACGTTCGCAAATCCGTCTAAAAGGGCTATAGCAGTTAGACAGGATTTACCGATCAAATGACATTCACGGTCGCAGATATAATGTAAATACTGTGAACTAGCATGTTTAAAATATCCGATCGAACAAATTTATCAAAATGGGCCCCAAGCACTACTGTAGCTCTCACAGAAAATCTGGGCCCAAAAAGAATATCCCAAAACCCCCATTTTCAACTCAGAAGCCTACTGTGAAACTTTGGTACAATGAACAGTAAAAATCACGGCGGAACCGCGTCCCAAGCGTGGGTTTGGCCGCGGTTCCGCGGCGGTATAGTGAGTTCAGGCGACCAAATTTTTACAGAATGCTTAGAATTCCCTGCACGTGTTTCTGCAACACCCTGAAAAAAATTTTGAGCTTAAAAAAATTTCGACAGAAACATGATGCAAGAAAAATACGGTTTTTGGGAATTTTTGTTCGATCGAGTTCTAAACATACTAGAGCAAGCTAGACTAGGTTAATGGCGTGGCTCTGATACCAATGTAAGTGCACGGCGGCGCCCCGGCCGTCGATCCGATGCCGGAAACGCGGAAACGAAAAACTTTGCGAAACTTGCAAACCGGCAGCACCGCGCACTTTAAACCCGGATCGGGCCATTAAACCTAGCTACTAGGAAACAAAAGACGGGTAGAGAGTTATACCAAGCGATCCGTGTCCTTCGGTCTTTGTCTCCACTCCGATCTCCTCACGGAATCTTCGGTCGTCGCCTCCTCGTCGAAACGGGCACCACATCGCCGGGTTCTTTTACGGGCTCCCACCTCTGGACCGAGGCAACTCGGGCGCGAAGTTGGCTAGCCGACGCGCTCAAGATTTGCTGTAGACTAGTGTAGAATGGTTGTCTCTTCGGGTTATAGAAGTTGCCATGATGGAGGAATGAGAGAAGAACTTTGGAGAAATAGTGGTGCTCTCATTTTTGCAAGGAATGAGATGAGGAAAAATGCCACACATCAAAAATGAACCCCCCCCCATTTCCTTCAAGTGGCCGGCCCCTAAATCTCAAATGGTGGAGGAAAAAACCAAAAACAAGAAGGGAGGTGAGTGTAGGAAATAAAAGAGGTGACCACATCCAAAGCAAACCTCACATCCATAAACAAATCAATCTCATCTCATTAATGCATGGAGTTGATTCAAAAAGAATCTCATGATGATAAGAATATCATAATGAAGCCACATATCCAAGAAACCCCTTCCACAAAAACTTATTTGCACAATTGCAAATAACCCCCTCCATCAAAAAGTCCGGCCGTGAAGGAACAAAGGAAAACTGGCCGGAACGGGATGCAAACTGGCAACTTCAGAAAACTAATCCCGTAATAAATTACAGAAAAACCCCGCTACTGCATATACATGCCCGCATTTGTATTCCCACTGAATACAAATGCAAAGAGACAAAATCTACACTGTCTAATACTAGGATCCGGCTTAAACCAAAGCTGGCTAGTAAAAACCGTCCGATCACGATTCGTGCAATACTGCACGTATCTAATCGAACCCTGCCATATCTCCATACGGCCTCTACAGCGTTTCACCCGAAACTTGAGAAACTGGTCTGCGGGGGACTCTAAAGACTCGTCAATACATTGGCTGCGGATTTAACCACCAGCACGTTAGAGGTATTAGCCAATACGTAACGGGCTACCAGGTACTGACCAAAAGGGACGTCTGTGAGCGAACTCACCCTGACACCCTACTGAGCCTGTCAGTGACAATATCCGTACAGTCCGGTCCGTTCGTCTATGAGCATCGCATGGCGGGCCTAGGGGGTTGGTAATAGTCAGACCCCCAATAGCGGTACAAGTCGTGTCGGAGTGTAGCCCAGAACACCCTGAGATACTAATGGAATACCTACCAGTAAATCTCCTGCCTTGGCTAAGGACTTTTCATGTACTGGCTCTCCTAGACACAGCACGACCTCACCCCCAATACCGGGAGAGACGAACCCCTGCAGATCCGCTCACTGCCTCCATGTGGCTCGGGACTGTACCCAACTAAAACCTGTTTGCACGTCTCCTTTGAGCGTGGTAGGGTAGTAATCTAAGTACAGTGGGAACTCACACGAGACAAATGACGATCTCAGGTCGATGAACTAACCTGTACACATGTCACCAGGGAACTGCTATCTGACGTCAGGTATAATACCAACTAGCAGGTTCCCGGCGAGTCCTGTCCGGTGTACTCATAACCCAATGAGCACCTGTATACATCTTAGGTGAACCAACTGATACCAGTGGCTTGTGAGACCGGCCACCGCCCCTCGTCGGGGTCTCGACTGTATAAACTAGTCTACTCTGGAGAATCGATGCCCTGTCTCGAAACTCCCACGACTAGAGACCTTTTAAGGATGTGCTTATAGACCCCAGCTCCCACGTATATGATCGCCCTCATACTGCTGGTAGTTAAGCAAGAATCCTAGGGGCTCTATCAACGTGCAATAGTGACCTGTAAGGTCACCTAAAGCAGTACATGATGATAAAGATAAACCAGATAGCATACTATCATCTCGAATAAGACTGTCCTACCGGTATAGGTCCTCCCTCAACCATTGCAATCACGTGCCTGTGATCCAATAATTGACTCCGAGGGCACTATATCCAACAAATACCACACCATATTTTACCCCTCCCCATTCAGAATTTCCTCACAAAAACTCTATAAAATTTTCAAGTCCTAAGTTGTGCAAGTGGAGTTAGCAAAGGGCAAAATTCCGTCGACGTTTCGAGAAGATTCCGGCGACAAAACGACGCCCCGCCGCTTTCCTAACCTTATCTTACCTCCCCTCTATCCTTGTAGCTAGTAAATCCCCTCTCCCCTCCTCTTCTACTATTCTAAAAACTTCTCTTTTTTCAAACTCGTCGGAAGCGGAGTTATTCCGACTTCTGATTCGTTTTCCTTTAAAAATTCTATTTTTCTTAAACCATAAAATACCATACTCTCATATAATATTTAACAAACATAAATAAATATATTAGAACAAGTTTCATCTTAAAATAATTCATGTTGCTACTTTTATATTGCTTTTTCAGTAAAATACCATCATATTTACAAACAATATTGTTATCCACTTTTTACCGTATTACCTTTAGATAACTCACGAGGTAAGGACCTATCTCATCACAACACACATATTGGACACAACAACGATTTACTTTTGGACAATACTTGTGGGAATATTACGAGTTACAATAAAATACCCTAAATTATTATAAAACCGTTTTCTTTAAAAAGAGTGTTATCTAATTCCTTGCAATTACACCTCTACAACCCATTTGGGGGAACCCCGATCGGGATGGTGCGGGTTATTGCACGTCCTCGGGCCTAGTAGAGTGAAATGCAGACCTCCGCAAGGAGCATTCGATCTCGATGGAATTTTTAATGCTATTTTTAAGAAAAATGAGATTTCTACAAAATAATTAAAATTTATTTTTATTAAACATATAAATATATATATGAGTATTATCAAAAGATCTATTTTAAATATATTATACAAATATTCCAAGTTTTCTAAATCAAAGGAATCACCATTACATAAAACTACTATCCAAATACACAACAATTCCAATATTTTAATAAAATATCATATACAATGAAAACTAGGTTCTACTCACTAAAAACATCACTTTTATAAAATATACATTTATGAAAACCCTAAAGACGATAATTAAATACTTGAGGTGTATTTTGAATATGTATCAAAACTATTTTTACATAAAACCCCCTCAAGTTATACTAATTTACCATAAGGACCCTAGTAAATATAGGTTTAAGCGGGACCAATTCTCTTGAGCCTCAGGGAGCCGGAGAATGTGAGTGCTTGCCTATCTAAGGTATACAATCTAACAACAGTGTTATCAATGCGGTAATTGTCTTGGAAAAAGACACAAATCCTGCCGTCCATGTGCAGCAGTCACCGATAACACCAAAACAATCAGGACTTCAATTCTGTTTAAAAGTCTGACTCAGTTCGAGTCATGGTCAAATCTGAATATAATCTATCTTGAATCCAATTCAAGTATAACTGCAATACAACATGAATCCATGAATACCAAAATACAATCCATATTAACATGACCGAACTGAACCATGGATATACACTGTTTACATGAATATCCATTTACATCCATTCCGTTTACTGATATCATGGTTTCGGCAAGTCTTCTATTTACTACAAGACAATGCACTACAATCAGTATAATAAATACAATATGACACTAGGTTTTTTTTAAAGGGGTAGACTGGTACATAACATGTTAAAGGTGGCACGAGGTGGTCGCTAAAGACGTAATTACATCCATGCCGTTGTTCCGTGGTATTTTCGACGGAGCCTTATACTACCGGTTACCAAAGTCCAAGGTATAAGTTGGACTCCTCTCATATACACTGGCATATTCTATACCAAGCTACAAACAACCGCGTTAATATTATAATCAAACATTACTAGTACTCTCTTCCTGTCTATTCTATCTCTACCCATCTTTGGGACTTACCGAGCGATTGTTTGCTGACGACATTCCTATTTCTCTTCTTCTTTGGAATGTTGTCAGGTGGATCGGACGCACTAAAGATCAAGACCAGCCAGGAGCACTTGGAGCAGTACACTGAAGACCCCGAGCCATAGTCACTTGTACATACTTTTCATTTCAATTATGCCTTTGTTTAGGCATTGCATTCCAGACTTGTATTTATATTTCCAGTTGTACCTGTAAAAGAATGTTTAATAAATAAAATTGTTGTTCATTTATATTCATGACTCTTATGTACATTTCACTTTATATTGCTTAGATACGCTTATTGTGTTTACTTCAGAGTAAATACGTAGCGGGCCTTGCCGCGTCCTCTCCCTGTACACTGGGAAGCGGGGCATGACAGGTTTTGTTGGCGGCCCATGCAGGTCAGCTCTGTATGGACATGCAGGTCAGTTCTACATGGACATGCGGGTCAATTCTGCATGAAGTCCTAAGCAATATAACACAAGAATCATCAACTAAAAACATTCTTTACATATTCCTTGAATTTTACAATTTCATATACATTGAATCTGTCCTAACCCAATTTTTTTTTCAAGATTATGGATTCTCCAAACAACACCAGCACCAACTTCAACAACACACCACCACCTTTACCGCTTACGCCTACCGTCTCTGCTCCGATCAATGAGAAGACGGTACTTCTTGAGGCAATCCACAGCTTCCTGGAAGGACAGCAGCAGCAGACTGCTATTCTGATGAACCGTCCAGAAGCGGAAGCACCCGGAGTGAAGCAATTCTAGGCATTGCACCCAAAACAATTTTCGGGAAAAGGGAGCCCTGTGAAAGCTGAAGAATGGGTTCAATGTATTTAGGATGACCTGGCAGCGGCACAAGTGCCAGAGATCGCTTGGGTTCGAGTTGCAAAGCTGCAACTCACTAACAATGCCAGAGTCTAGTGGAAGGCGGAAGAAAGCCATCTTAACCAGCCGATCGAATGGAGGACTTTTCGCGACATGTTCGACGCGAAATACTTCCTAGAGACTGCCCGATTTGACATGGAGTAGCAGTTTATTCACCTACAACAGGGTTCGATGTGGACCAAGTCCGTGGATGAGTATGATGCTGAGTTTACCATGCTCAGTAGGTAAGATATGTCTCAATATTCGATTTTCTAATATCATATACTATACAGCTAACACAAGACCGCAACAGATTCGCGGCACACTTGCTTCCGACTGCTGAGATCAGGTTCAGACGATTTCAGCAAGGGTTAGATTCGGAGATCCAAGCTGCCTTAGCTATAAGGGATTTCCCAACCCACGACCTGGCTTTGAAAGCTGCCCATCGATATGAGGCAGTGGTTAAGAAGAAGGGCAGACCCCAATCTGCTGGAGTGAAGCACTCTGCCACTCAGATGGCAGGAGGAGCCTCTTCAAGGCCAACTGTTGAACCTAGGAGACCGGAAGAAACCAATAACCAGCCGAGTCCAGATTTTTGCTTCTATTGCAAGAGGGATGGACACTTATGGAAGGATTGTAGGCGCGCAAAAGGCTTGTGGTTAGTTTTTGGCGCATCCAATCATAGAATTGGAACATATCCTTATAGACGCAACCCAGTTCCAACTCACAAGACTTACCCGCAGCGGCCAGCTTTCCAGGCTCATGCACCTCGTCTTTCACTCTCAGCTCCACCTCCACGTAGACCTCCTGCACAGCCTAATTGCCAATTCTAACAGGTACTGAGGAACATGCCTCGAGGGCAGAGAAACATGCCCCAAGGAGAATGTGCCTCCAGCTAGGAGGAATATATCTCGGCGTCAGGCTTTCACATTAGCAGCCGTAGAAGCTGAGACTGTAGACCAAAGTAACCCTGGTAATTCCTTCACCTCTTTTTCAATCTTACCAAATCTTTCGCAATCTTTCGTTCTTCCAAATATTTGTCATGCACTATTATTAGTTCTATCACTAAATTGCTTTGAATCTGTTACACTTTCTTTCTAAAAATTTCGATGACGAAATTTTTATAAGGAAGGTAGAATGTAACAACCCTAAACTTTCTGTACGAATTTTTTCAAAATACAGAAAGGAGTATCTAAGCCTGAGCACAAGTTATAAATTAAATTTGCTTTTGAACAGCAAGAAAGAGCTTGTAGCTCACTGGTAAAGACATTGCACTGCTGAGACATAGCACCTGAGTTCAAATCCTATCAGCCACATATTATTTTTATTGATTTTTCATTTAAATTTTTAGAAGCTCAAAGGTTTGCACAAATGAAAAGTCACAATAAAAACAAACATGTGGAAAATGCTATTTATACAGCCTAGGACACTTGGTCCCAATCCAAGCCCCATCCCTTACAAGATGACCGGTGAGATCGTGATTTAGGCCGGCACCATCAGTCCAAACCGTACCAAATGCTCCCAAAATTTAACACTAGCACCCCTTGGCCTACCCCATTACCCCCATGTTGTTTGATTTCTCTGCATTTATCCAGAGAATGATAAATCCCCTCTTTAATCCATTTTTAATGCACATTTTAATTCCATTCTTCATTACCCTAAACCCTAATTTTCCTTATAAATACTACACCACATTTCACCCTTCTCCATTTAGCTCACAAAAACTCTATAAAATTTCCAAGTCCTAAGTTGTGCAAGTAGAGTTAGCAAAGGGCAAGATTCCGACGACGTTTCGAGAAGATTCCGGAGACGAAACGACGTCTGGACGCTTTCCTAATCTTACCATACCTCCCCTATATCCTTGTAGCTAGTAAATCCCCTCTCCCCTCCTCTTCTACTATTCTAAAAACTTCTCTTTTTTCAAACTCGTCGGAAGCGGAGTTATTTCGATTTCCGATTCATTTTCCTTTAAAAATTCTATTTTTCTTAAACCATAAAATACCATACTCTCATATAATGTTTAACAAACATAAATAAATATATTAGAATAAGTTTCATCTTAAAATAATTCATGTTGCAACTTTTATATCACTTTTTCAGTAAAATACCATCATATTTACAAAAAATATTGTTATCCACTTTTTACCGTATTACCTTTAAATAACTCACGAGGTAAGGACCTATCTCATCACAACACACATATTGGATATAGCACGATTTACTTTTGGACAATACTTATGGGAATATTACGAGTTACAATAAAATATCCTAAACTATTACAAAATTATTTTCTTTAAAAAGAGTGCTATCTAATTACTTGCAATTACGCCTCTACAACCCATTTTGGGGAACCCCGATCGAGATGGTGCGGGTTATCGCACGTCCTCAGGCCTAATAGAGTGAAATGCAAACCTCCACAAGGAGTATTCGATCTCGATAGAATTTTTAATGCTATTTTTAAGAAAAATGAGATTTCTACAAAATGAAGAAAATTTATTTTTTAAACATATAAATATATATATGAGTATTATCAAAAGATCTATTTTAAAAATATTATACAAATATTCCAAGTTTTCTAAATCAAAGGAATCACCATTACATGAAACTACCATCCAAATACACAACAATTCCAATACTTCAATAAAATACCATATACAATGAAAACTAGGTTCTACTCACTTAAAACTTCACTTTTATAAAATATATATCTATGAAAACCCTAAACACGATAATTAAATACTTGAGATGAATTTTGAATATGTATCAAAACTATTTTTACATAAAACACCCTCAAGTTATACTAATTTACCATAAGGACCCTAGTAAATATAGGTTTAAGCGGGACCAATTCTCTTGAGCCTCAGGGAGCCGGAGAATGTGGGTGCTTTCCTATCTAAGGTAGACAATCTAACAACGGTGTTATCAATGCGGTAACTGTCTTGGAAAAAGACACAAATCCTGCCGTCCATGTGCAGCAGTCACCGATAACACCAAAACAATCAGGATTTCAATTCTGTTTAAAAGTCCGACTCGGTCATGGTCAAATATGAATATAATCTATCTTGAATCCAATTCAAGTATAACTGCAATACAACATGAATCCATGAATGCCAGAATACAATCCATATCAACATGACCGAACCGAACCATGGATATACACTGTTTACATGAATATCCATTTACATCCATTCCGTTTACTGATATCATGGGTTCGGCAAGTCTTCCATTTACTACAAGACAATACACTACAATCAGTACAATCAATACAATAAGACACTACGGGGTTTTTAAAGGGGTAGACTGGTACATAACATGTTAAAGGTGGCACGAGGTGGTCACTAAAGACGTAATTACATCCATGCCGTTGTTCCGTGGTATTTTCGACGGAGCCTTATACTACGGGTTACCAAAGTCCACGGTGTAAGTTGGACTCTTCTCGTATACATTGGCATATTCTGTACCAAGGTACAAACAACTGCGTTAACATTATAATCAAATATTACTAGTTATACTCTCTTTTTGTCTATTCTATCTCTACCCATCTTTGGGACCTACCGAGCGATTGTTCACTGACGACATTCCTATATCTCTTCTTCTTTGGAATGTTGTCAGGCGGATCGGACACACTAGAGATCAATACCAGCCAGGAGCACTTGGAGCAGTACACTGAAGACCCCGAGCCATAGCACTTGTACATACTTTTCATTTCAGTCATGCTAATGTTTAGGCATTGCATTCCAGACTTGTATTTAAATTTCCAGTTGTATCTGTAAATGAATGTTTAATAAATAAAATTGCTGTTCATTTATATTCATGACTCTTGTGTACATTTTACTTTATATTGCTTAGATACGCTTAACGTGTTTACTTCAGAGTAAATACGTAGCGGGCCTTTCCGCCCTCCCTCCCCATACACTGGGAAGCGGGGCGTGACAGGTTTTGTTGGCGGCCTATGCAGGTCAGCTCTGTATGGACATGCAGGTCAGTTCTGCATAGACATGCGGGTCAATTCTGCATGAAGTCCTAATAAATATAATGTTAGTTTTATGTATGCCTTAGAGGCCATTGTTGTACATGATTGTATATTATAGTAGATGCTTGGACATATATAGAGAGGACTTTCTTGCTCGACATGATAGTATGCTATCTGGTTGTTCTTTATCTTAACATGTACGCTTATGTATCTTTATACTGTCTCCATGTTACATGTTGATAAAGCCCTTAGGATGTGGACTTGACTACCAGGACTATGATGTAGATCATACTAGTGGAGCCAGAGTAGTCCATAAGTACATCTTTTAATAGTTCCTAGTCGAGAGAGTATCGATACGGGGCATCGATATTCCAGTGTAGACTAGTGTGTACGATTCTTGACCCTGTATGGGGCGATGGTTGATCCCACAACCATTGGTGTTTGACATCAGAGAATGTGCACAGGTGCTCATTAGAGAATAGGTATACTGAACAGGACTCGCCGAGAAATCCTAAACGGTATTATACCTAACGTCAGATAGCAGTTCTCTGGTGACACTGGTACAGGTTAGTCTGTAGACCCGAGATCGTCATTGAGTCTTGTGTGATTCCCACTGTTCTTTGATTTCCATCATACTACGTTCAAGAGAACGTGCAAACCGGTGGCTTTTGGGTACAGTCCCGAATCACATGGAGGCAATGAGCGATAGGAGGGGTTTCGTCTCTCCCGGTATTGGGTTGATGTTGCGCTATGCTCGATTGGCTATAACACGAAATCCTTAGCCAGGGTTGTTGAGATTTACTGGTAAGTGTTATCAGTAGTTTCTCGAACCGTTATGGATCTCACATCGACATGACTTATCAAGTTATTGGGGTCTGCCGTTTACCACCCCTAGACTCGATATGTGACATATCATACGAAGAGACCGGACTGTACGATAGTTACTTATTGGATTCACAGGAGTATGAGCAGGTTTGCTTGTTGATCTTCTGATCGCTCAATACCCGGATGGCCGTTACGTTTAGCAAACCGCTTGCGGCTTGTGGGCGACTGATATGATCACTACCTACTGTCGGCGTATTGATGGGTCTTTAGAGTCCTACACAGAGGTTTCCTGGCGCAAGTGAAACGAAATAGGGTACATATGTGATATGTGCGGAACCGAGAGAGATACGTGTATATGATACTGTATTCTGTTTTCACGATATAGGTTATATGTGACATAACCGGATTATTGGATCAAGTATTATTCGATGATTTGATATTAGTCGGGTATATGTGATATAGACAGATTATTAAATCAAATGTTGATTTAATAATTTAATATATATATATATTTGATATATTAATATATATATATATATATATATTATAACTAATATAAATGCTCACTTAAGAATTTTCTTTTCTACATTTACTTTTAGCACATATGTGTGTGTGTGTGTGTGTGTGTATAAATGTATTTTGATTTATGTATCATGCTTGATGATACATGGAACTTAAGTGTGTGTGACTCACACCATAGTTAAGATAATGTAGGGTTTTTATTATTAAGAGAGAACAAAAAATGAGATGGAAATTAGCATGGTTGTGAAGCTTGGAGAAACCTTGACTAAACTCCATTGACTTTTGTTTTACTCTAGATATTATTTAACCTAACCATTATCTTAGCCTTAGTTAAGTCTCTATAAGAGTTTATATTAGATATTTTCTCACCCATGGTTTATATGAGCTTCATCTTCTTCATCTCAATTTTCTTTACTTGATTTTCTTGAGGTGAAAAAGAATGAGAGGAAAAATATTCTAAAGTGAGCTAAATTCCTACTTCATCAATTTATACCCTATTAGCTATTTTGTATAGGTTGTTTGCTTCACATATTCATACATAAGTGAAGAGGTAGCTTGAGTTGAGTCTTCTCAAAGTAGATCATCTTCGGCTTCTACGATCATTAAGCAAGCTCGTTCATTTCGACTAGTGGAGCCTGTGGAGAGTCCGAAACACCACTACTTGGAGCTAAGGGACTTCTACACGGAGCATTTGAAGTGATGGACCGGTCTACAAAGGATGTATTCCATAATCACTTAGGTTTATACTTGCTTACTTGTTGTAAAACCATAATTCTCTAGTTTGATTCTAAGTTTGAGTTCATTAGCACACTATATTTTAAAATTGTATACTTGATACACGTTGAAACCCTAGTAGATATGCTAAGAAACTCCAAAAATGGTATCAGAGCCAAGCTAAAGCATTAGGCGTCTTCTAGACGAAGTTAGAAGTCCGAACGAACACCGAAAACCTTAATTTCCTATGCTCTCTGGAAATTTTTCCAAACGTTGGAATTTTTGAGATTAAAAATATTCAAAAAATCATGCAGGTAATTCTATGGACCCTCTTGAAGAACGAAACCCTAACTCAATTACTTGACCGTGGAACTGCGGCCAAATAGTGGTATTTGCGGCGGTTCCGCGGCACCAAGTGTTGAGTTTTCTGGGAATTTTGGGAATTCGTTGATTCGATCAAAATGTTTAACGTCGTCTAGCTATATATGATTTGTGATACAATATTTGGAATCCACAATTATATGTTTTGTGAAAACTGGATTATATCTTATAAATTTAGCAATTTAGTCTCGAATCATCGGTTGCCGTGAAGTTTCGATTTGGATCAAAACTTTGTCGCAATCTCGTAGCGTATGCGAATGCTCGCCGGGTAACATTACTAGATAACCACGCCTAAACACCCCGACCAAGTGACTATAGGAGAACCCCGTTGCCAAAAGCATCCGTTTGGGTACTCGCGGCCACGGTATTCCGCCTAAGTGCACTTCGTCAATGGCATCGGGGGTGCGACCGTTTACTAATGTTTCCGACGCGCATTCGATCATGTTGTCGGGAATCCTGTTGAATTACCCGAGTAATAATTGAAAATTGTTTTCAAGACGAGACTAAAATGCGGGGTTTATATAGTTAGGCATGAAATTCGGAATATGTGATGTTCCGGGTTTATGATGTCTAAGAAATTTACTGTGTTAGGCATGAAATCCGAAATATGTGATATTTCGGGTTTATGATGTCTAAGGGTGATTGCGGATTCTAATTATTGTAGTTCACATTTCTATTCTGGGACCGTAAGTGTAATATGTGGTGTATCGCCGGTTTCGTTGCTATACGTCAACGACAATTGGGATACGCATATTTACTTACGTCGATGACATGTGTTGTTATGTGTTGTTGTGATATGATATATTGGATCGTCGTGATAGAATGGCCAGGGGTTTTATGTGAGATGAGAGTTTTTATTTTCATTCATGTAAAATTCATTGTATATAATATTCTTTTATCGGGGCACTTCCGGGTTGAGGATGATATCACTGTTCGCCGCCGAAAGACGCGACCAGGACGTTGGGACGTCTGACCTGAATTTTGGGGGCAGATGCTATTTGGTTTTATCCGTTTACTTCTCCAAAGATGCCAAGTTGATTTATGGCACCGTGTATTGGAGGTTTAGACAGATGCGGCTGTTGTAGCAGACTTCGTCAAATTCCTCCTCGTTTGAGGGATTTTTGATTGTGGGGACGCTCTTCCCTGCAGGCGCAAGTCTCTGCAGTTAATTACACTACCATATCGCGGTAATCACTTTCTCCTTCTCCAGATGGTCACTTCGTGTCGTGTGTATTTGTTTTGTTTTTAGTTGCCCGTGGATTGTATACGGAGACTAATTTGTGTTGTCGTATGTAAGGCGTGGATTAGTCAAAATCCGTATATTCTTAGATTTGGGTTTGGGCTAATTTAAGGATCGTTAATCTCATTTGAGATTAAGATCAACTTAAATGTTTGCTGAGGATACGTTAGTCTGATTGTAAACTAAGATCTACTCAACAGGGTTTTGGGAATCATTCAGACCAAACAAAAAAGCATTTGGGCTCTATTGTTTTAGTTTAAGGACATTACGGTCCGTTTTTAGTTTAAGAACGTTTCAGTCCGTTGTAGTTTAAGGACGTTGCGGTCCATAGCTAGTTTAAGGACGTTGCGGTCCATAAGTTTAAGGACGTCATAGTCCGTGAAGTTTAAAGACATCATAGTCTGTGGGGGTTTTAGTTTAAGGACATCATAGTCCATGAAGGTTAGTTTAAGGACGTTACTGTAACATTTCAGAAAATATAAATATTATTTTTAGAAATTTTATATTAAAATAATATATTTCGCGAAAACTACCCGATTTGCGAAATTTGGATTTTCGTAAAGTGGTATAAGTGTATACCAATATTTGGAAATTTATCGGAGAATAAAATGATTTATTTATTTTAATGATATTTATCGAATTTTGGATAAAATCCGTGTTTGTTCTTTTTTTTCATGATTTTGCACCATGTCTTGTGCATGTGTGCATGTGTGTGTTTGTGAGTTTTGGGAGATAGAGAATGAGAAAGGAAATGGAAAGGAAAAGAAAAGAAAAGGAAATGATTTGAATGTGAATAGAATCAATTTTGATGCCATGGACAAAAGAGATATTTGTGGAAGAAACAAGAATAGATATTTGTGAGGAGAGTGAGAATAAGAGAGAGTGAGTGTAGGAGAGAGAGGGGGTTGCCATTCATTCATCTCCCCCATTATTTCTTCATCTCTTTGCTTCTTCTTCTTCAACCTCCACTACCTTATGCATCATCTCCAATCCTTCACCAAAATCCTATGCCCTCTTCACTAAAAATATGCACACCTCCATTTTAAACACTTTAGACCAACCAAGTTTGGATTTTGAAGACTTGGGCAACTCAAGAAAGTTCAAATAAGGTAATTACACTTTAGTTTAGTTTTTGGTGTTAAATATCGTATTTCTAGTTAGAAATTGAGTTATTGAGGTTATCGATTTTAGAACATTATAAGTTGATGTCCAGTGGTCAATTGAGATGTATGGAGTGTTTACAAGACCTTAGAGAGAGTTCTATTGACCTGGAATTGAATTTAGAACCCAATATACGAAGTTAGAATTGTTCTGTGTCGGTTTTGTGAAACCTTAAGGCCTACAGGGAATCTGGGATGACCTGGGATGTTTCTGAGAAAAACAAACAACTCTAGAGACTTAATTGGGACAATAGGAGACCACCCTGATGAGACGAGCCCATTTCCTCACCATATGGCCGAGCAGGCCGGATTTTTGGGAGAAGTGGCCGGCCACTTGGTGGTGTCTGGTGCTGGAATTGGTACAGTAGCTCACGCACTCCATATACTACCCCATAGTACTGTTTGTTTATCCCCTTTTGACCTGAACCAAAATCTGGGAGCTATTGTGAGTGGTTTTGGTTACGTTTTCCGTATTTTGGAATTCTTGGTTTTAGTATTTGATATTGTATTGGATCGTTGGATGTTTGTACGTCAACGACGAGTGTTATTTGGTTGGTTTTGCATGCGTAGGCTATAGGTTCTAACCTATGAGCGCACCGTGTGCCGTATCAGTTTTCGGACTTTGATTTTGATGGTATTGCGATATGTGTTGATATTGTAGGTACCTTCGCATGGATTCCGAGACGATGAAGCACATCGACTATGGCTAAGCAAGGAGTTTAGCAGGTGAGTAGATTTATATCTACGGGGGAAGTCGGGTGGATGGCGTATAGCACCCCCGCAAACATTGCTATGGAAGATCGTTGATTATTATATCCTGATAAATGATATGCGACGGACATGATTATAGGATTTAATAACGATAATATGATAAAAGTTGACACTAATGAACATAGTGACATTTGAGAGTATGAAATAAGAAATGAATTATGAGAGGTATGAATTCTAAGAGAACGAGTATACGATGTGATATGATGACTTAATGTGATATGTCGTTATATGGACGTGAGTCGATATGAGATAGTTGATACCTTTGTCGGTCCACGATATGAGATTGATACGGATGTGACCCGGGATATAGGTATATAAACATATATAATGTTGTGAATCTTGAGTGATATGTCGTACGATGGATTATACCGCACGTGATGTTGTAAGGCTGGATGCCGATTGATAGATTCACCGACTCGGATATATTGTAGACACGTATACCCCATAGCATTTAGCTGATGAAGTACTTTATGCTACGTTCATGTCATTCTCATTGCATTACATACACCTATGCTAGTACACCTACACCATTGTCGATGATGCGTATGTTACACTTACACAGATTGGCCGGCTCACACACCTTCATCATCGATAATTGCTATGTCACCACACAATAGAATTGCTGCATCATGATATGACTCCTTGCTGATTTACTTACTATGCTCACATCATTTTGCTATGTTGCATGACATACCCTGCTATAGCTGACACACATACATACGTGATATTGTATTGGTTAGGGACATTGAGACATGATACTTATTTCCATTGTGCATATAAGATATAGCTGACACACATACATACGTGATATTGTATTGGTTAGGGATATTGAGATATGATCCTTATTTCCATTGTGCATATGAGATATAGCATACCTGTATACTTACATGCTTACACATATGCCTTGCTATACCTACATGCTTGCACATATCTTGCAATAGGCACATGTACATCGTGCATACATACTTACATGTAAGCCCACATACCTTACTATAGTTACATATACCCCTATGTGGTATTGTATTGTCATTGACATTGAGACGTTGATTATTGTGTTATTGCGCATATGAAATACATCATACATACATGCTTACATGTAGATACACATATACCTTGCTTTAGCTATATGTTCACTTTATATGATGTTGCATTTGATTTCGGAGGAATTGGGAACCATATGATATATTTAATAACTGGATGTATTTAAATATCGGTTTCCCCTTGATATGCTCATATTATTGTTTTATGCTGCATACATCAGTTTTCATGGATTTACGCATTGAGATATGAATTTCATGTGATTTATGAATTTGAGAACCGTGGGGGATATTTCAAGAATGTGCATTTGTATTGAAAACCCGGTTTCTCTTGATATGATATTTCAGTGCATCCACCATGTGATTTATCGGTTCTTAGATTGGCATGTGATACCCGATTCGAGGAGTGGGAGGCACCGTCTGCGGGTACATGGTGGACCCGGTATGGTACCCCGGGGCGAGAGGTGATTTCGTGGTGTAGACGATGAGCCTGGCAGAGGCACCACTACCTACCGGTGATAGTATTTGGACTCGGCGGTTATCTGGGGAATACCGACCGGAGTTATGAGATGGATATAGGCCGATTCGTACTGCCGGAGCCCGCGGGCCGATTCCGCAGACAGAGCCTATGGTTTCATGAGATTACAAGTGTCGATGTTGGACACTCAGGTTCCATGAGGCTTACAGATTTGAGGGTCGATATGAGGATGCGGTGGCTGAGCTATGAGAATTTACGTGTCGATGCTCGACACGTGTTTCATGATGTTTCGAGTGTCGATGCTGTACACTCAGGTTCCATGATTTTGATGTGTCATGAGGGACACACATTGATTTATATCCACATATTTACTTGCATATGCTTTCATGATTTTTACATACATGCTCTTCCTTCATGATGTTGCGATGTGTCGATATTGGACACTCAGGTTCCATGGAGTTGATTGTGTCAGTGATGGACACGTGGACGAGATCCACATGCATACAGGCATTGATTATATGGTTGGATGATATCCACTTGCTGTTAGGCATTGATTATGTTGTTGGCACATATACAGATACGGTCACCCTAGATATCATAGTATCACTTTTATGATATAGTTGACCTAGGAATCGTTGTTTATTTCGATTTCTACCTGATGATGTTTTCTACTTATGAGTTGGCAACTCACCCCCATTGTGCCACGGTTCTTGCAGGTTGGCCGCATGGATCAGTAGCGGCATCGCTGGCACACAGCTGTATCAGGTGTTTTGCTTTGGGTAGGTGGTACATGTTAGATCGTGCCACTCTTGTATTATTATTCCTGTTGTATCTAATTACTCCATCAAATCAGAAACTAGTATTTGTATAAGTAATGAGACTTAGCAAGACTTGTAGTTGCGAGACTTGAGCGATGGGTTTTATGTTCGCTTGGTGGATTTGATGTCTTTCTTTACTTTATTCCTTGTGTGGATCTTCGCCGTTGGGCGTCGTATAAATTATATTTCTGTCTTGCGTGGTTGTGACCCGCGGTTTGGCGAAGAGCTAGCTCCCGCTTGGGGATGCATATATATTGTTGTATATCTGTTTTGGATCAAAATATACGAGGGAGGTGCTGCCCGAAATAAAAGGGGGGTTTATATTTCTGGGTTTCGGCTTACTTAATTTACGTTGCACCTTTAGACATTGCGTGATTTAAGTGCTGGTCACGAACTAAATTCGGGTCATGACAGTTACGGTCCAAAGTTAGTTTAAGGACATTACAGTCCGTAGTTTAGATGCAACTATGGGTTTGGAAATGCACCGGATAGTTATTGGTCGTCGGGACCCACCACCTCTCTGAAGACGTTGAAGAATTACAACGACATGTATCAGAGGTGTGAAGAGATATACCCTTGAACCAAATGTCAGATTGAAAGGGAATGGGATAAACATTATTGTAAATGCCATCTGAGATGATTAATTTTGGAAGACCTGAGCATAATTAGGGCTCGGTTAGAAAAAACAAGGTTTTGGTTTTGGGAGACTTAGCTGACTTGGGCTAAGGTTGGCTTATCATAGTGTTAAACACTAGTATATGTTCGACGCTTACGTGCTCCTACATGAGGTTTTAAAGCATTGTTTAAGCACTGAAGATCTGAAGCGCTCACGTGGGGTCACGTGAGGCGCTTGAAGTAGTGTTAAACACTGAAAGTCTGAGTCACTCACGTGCTCCCACGTGAGGTCTTAAAGCATTGTTTAAGCACTGAAGATCTGAAGCGCTCATGTGGGGTCACGTAAGGCTCTTGAAGTAGTATTAAACACTGAAAGTCTGAGGCGCTCACATGGGGTCACGTGAGGCGCCTGAGATTTGGCACAGCTTCTTTGGATTTGTTCCCTTTTTCTTTTTTGAGTGCTGAGCACTATTGGGTCACGTGGGATCACGTGAGGCGTCCCCAAAGACTGAAAGCTGCCTCTGTTTTTATTCTCTTTTGAAAAGTTCCAAGCACTATAAAGGGTCATGTGATGTCACGTGAGGCGCCCTAAAATAGAAACTGTCTTGGGTTTATTCCCCCTTTTTCTTCTGAAGGGCTTGTTCAGAGGTCACGTGGGAGCTTGTGACCTGATCTCATTTGTTTTCTCTACACGGGTGCTCACGTGAGAATACGTGATCATGTTTGGGTGCTAATCTTCTTTTTTACGTGCATGGAGATCTTGAGTTTTGAGACCTTCAAGTCCCTTGTTTAATAAGAATTAAATTCTTTTGTAGGGTTAAACCCTGGTTTTATTTAGAGGAATTAAATTCCTAGATGTTCTGTTGTAAGAATTAAATTCTTTGGACTCGATTCTCCTCTTAAGTTTTGAATCTGCATAACAGATCTCCCCGATGAGAATTAAATTCTCAACTTATGGGGAGGTCTGTTTCTGCAGATCTTCAACCAGAGGAAGAACTAAGTTCTTTTTAGAAGAGTTAAACTCTTGTGAATATGAAGAAGAGGTAAGAGGTTCTGTCTTTTGTTCATTCTCTTACCTAGGGCTTCTTTTCCTTGAGGAGATCTTCTTCTCTCTGGAGAATTAAATTCTCTTTTCTTTTTCTTAGGGGGGTTCTCTCTTCTCTTTTTTCTGTCTCTTAGCTCCTATTTATAGGAGAAAGAAAAGAATCAATTTGTTTAGGAAATCTTTCATTGAGAGATTTTGATTGATTTTATAATCAACCAACATGATCTTTTAGATCACTCGGTGAATTTTACTCACCGTTGGATTTTTAATCCAAGGACTTCTGTTTTACAGAAAATATCTTTTTTGTTGTTCTTAACAAGTTTAGGAAGATATTTCCTTGCACATAATTTTTCTGTAGATTGGTGATTTTTTAATCACCATTGGATCTTTAATCCAACGGCGCTCTGTTTTATAGAGCGTAATCTTTCTTGTTTAGAAAGATCCAAGAAATTATTTTCCCAATAAGGCTTTTGATCCTTTTTAATTAGAATTTAATTCTATCGATTTAGAAGGTTTAGGAGCCCATCACGTGTAGCACGTGACCTCGCCAAATTAAGCATACCAATGAGAGGCGCGTGCTATCACTTGGGTTTTTTCTCTGGCCAATTGTTTGTTTTAGATAACGCCCATATACTTTGTATATAGGGGTTACGTGTCTGCACGTGAGGCTCAGTTTCAGCTTATTTTGTTAAGCGCAGTGCCTATCACGTATGGGCACGCGATGCTCTATTTGGGGTTTTTTTTGTTGCTTTTTATTTATTATTCAGTTTTTATCAGAGAACAAATGCCCTCACAACGTTGTTCTTACGTGGTTTGCATGTGAGTGCGACGCTGTCACCTTTACAGCCGTTGGATTGCCTAGGGGAACGGGGAGATGAACCGCCCTTGTCACGTCTTATAAATGCGAGGGTTGGGTTCCTTAGGCAGCCACTGTTTCTTCATCTTCTTCCTCCTTCGTTTTCTTTGAGAATTCAATTCTCCTCCTTAGAGCTTAGTTCTCTGCCATTGTAATTCCAGAGTTTAACTCTGTCAAAAAGAAACCCTTTTTAGGTAAAGGTCCTGCACATTATAAAAAACTTTTTCTTTTTGAACAAAAATTTCTGGATTTTAAATCCATCATGAGAGCTTTGCTCTCCTCAGAAACCCATTCGCTTAGAGATCCAAAGATGTGATCTTTGAGTAGTAAACCTCCATATTTCGAACATTCACCTCTGTTTTTTAAGGATTCATGGGATTTTATTTCTCATATATATGTTTTTTGTGAGTTCCTGAAATTTAATTCCATCATATAAAAGGAATTTAATTTCTCAGGCGAAGAGCTTAGCTCTGAAAGATCAAAAGGACCCTCTGGGAATTTTATTCCCTGGTGCTCTTGAAAATCTTTGCATAGGGTTTTACCCTTATTCGCGCAAATTTTAAATTTGTTACGTGCCTTAGCAGATGTTGTTTTCCCAAGAGTTGTTTGAATTCCAATGTCTGTTTAATGAGGATCTTCTTGATTCTCACAATGATTGCCCTGTCTCATCATTAGTGAGCCGCCATATTGATTTTGTGGGGTCCATGTGTTTTGTAGGCAGTGGTCCCGCAAAACAAACATCCTGTTGTTTTCTTTTGTTGTTGTTGTTATTATATATATATATATATATATGGGTTTCACTAATGTTTCCTCTTTTCCTTATTTCAAGCACAATGGCTTCTCTTCCTTATTTCCCTTACACTCGCTCGAATGCCACCTTTCCACAATCGTCGTCAGATGAGGAGGCAATGGCGATGATCAGAGCTCATGATAAAGACCGGACAAGTCTGTTCTTATGGGGCACTTGGTACGGCCACATCATCCGGGGTCGCCGATGTTTTATTTGCGAAGAGCCTGCGGAACCTCTTCGCCCTATGCTGCCGATGGAACGCTCACAGACTGGTTATGTAGTGGAGGTGACCAATTGGACTCCTTCAGGCCGGCTGGAGACCTCTACACCTGGGATACCTAACCATCCCTTGCCGGCTATAGATATCTTGGGGCGTCGGATTTTCCAAGGTGAAGCTCGACCTTGAGGACAAGTTTATAAAGTGGGTGTCACTCCCCGGCACCCGGTGGGCTACCTTATTTAGGCTCGCTACATTCTTTCTTCCTATCGCGCAAGACTACAAAAGGTCGGGCTGTATCAGGCAGTATACGCGTCGTTATTCCACTATCAGGCTCCTCGCGTCTGGTGGATCAAAGCTTTCGTAAACCAATGGAATCTGCCTACCAACACCTTTCTGCTAGGGGATCAAGAGGTGTCTATTTCATTGGATGAGTTTCATGAGATTTCGGGGTTGCCAATCAGGGGTGAGCATTACGAGGAGTTGCTTCCTCCAGATGAATATGTTTCTCCACCATGTCGGCTACGCTTGACGACCTGACACCCGAAACTACTGTCCGTCATAAGTATCCTAGTCTAATCAAGGCTCTGGGTATCTTCGACAGATTGTTTGCGAAGTCAGAGGGGCAGGGCGTCACTTTCGAAAGTTTCATCGCCTGCTTCATCCGGGAAGATGCTCTATCCAAGGATGCCCTGAAGTTTGCGAGTATCGACGATCCTTTTGGGTTTAGGTTGGACAAACTGCCGGCCAAGGAAGAAGATTTACCGCAGTTCTATATTCCGACCACGTCGGCCGTGTCTTTTGATGCAATTGCGGCCCCCGGCATAGACGAAGAGACCTTCTTCGTCGGCTTTATTAGCCTCTGGCTCAGTTGGTTTGCGATACCAACCCACCGCCGCTTCATGAGAGCTTCTACCTTCTACCTTGTCCATCGTGCAGCTGAAGGGGCAAGGTTGGTCGTTGGTATTGCAGGATTATCACACCGTTATCATGGGTTAAGTGTTACAACCAACACTTCGACTCCAGGTGTAGATGTTGTGAATCTCCCCCTTCATTACTTCACATCTTAGATCGAAATGCATGTGCTGGGGGCATTCGCAGCACATCGACGGCCAAACTTCTATGACTCCTACACCTTCCCTCGAGTTATGAGATTGGCGGATGCCTCCACTTCCGATCCGACTCAATTAGGGGCCCTCCGTGTTCTGCTCAATACATATGCTAATGAGGGAGGGATGGTGTTCACTGATCGCGTTCTTTTTGCTCCGGTGGGGCCCATCGAACAGCTATTCGACTTGTCGAAAGGGGGAGCACCATCTTTAAAGCCTAAGGAGATCATGCATCTCTATTCGATTAGGCTGGGCTATTTGGTGTTCCGTCGGAATGATACGGCTCTTCTCATGCGGTATAATCTGCACCGCTTCGCTCGATAATTGGGCTATAACCAGGGCGTCCCCTTCGAAGCATTTTTGGTTGAGCCTACCTCATCTTTGGGAGTTATTCGCGACATCATTCATCACTTCATGCGGCTGAACACTGGCTTTGTGTTCATGATCCCAGAACCTAACTACCTCCCAAGGTCTATGGGGTCCTTTGTGGGCTGGTATCTCCACCGGGTTAGTCCTGTTATTGTTGAGGAAAGACGGGTACTCTTCGAGTATAAGACTCCTGCTCCAACCCAGGCTGCTAGCGTTCCATCACGCCCGCGGTCAGTCGTTCGCCCTCTCTTGAGGGATGGCGGTGTGGTCCTTATCTCGCAAGCCGCAGAAACCGAATCGATTCCTCCTCCTGCAGGGATGACGGTGTGCACCAGAGCTCAGGTAAAGGCCTCCGCCGATGCGCCAGCGGCAGTTCCATCAGTGGAGACGCTATCAGCGGTGGTGTCGCCAAAAGGGGATTATGGAGGCGAAGTGGGCCAACATCGCGCCAAAGCGCCGAAGGGAAGGAAGCGACCTTCTTCCAGCGTTAGTTCCGGGTCGAAGAGGAGAAAGAAGACGGTCACCTGTCTGCTTGACCTTTTGCTAGAATCTGAGCCTATTGTTCAGGACGAACCAATAACCATGCAAGAACCGGATGATGGTCTTCTCTTTCCGGGTTCATCTGCCGAGGAAGCCGCACTATTGGATGAGGCTATAAGGCGTTCACAGGATGAGACTGAGAATGTGTGCATCCCGAAGAAGCCTTACCCCCCGGTTATCTTTTATGAAGATCCTCCCTCACTACGGAGGGTACATATGGGTCCCTTGCGACTGAAAGAAGAGATAGCCCTCAAGCAGCCCATCTTAGCTGCCTCCGAAGATGAGCTAGCAGCGAAGACCGGTGGGCATGAGTCTACGTTTGACGCCCGGCGAGCACATTTCCTAAGGAAGGAACGACGGCTTGAAAAAGATATACTAGAGGCACCATGGCGTATCGGTATGCATTTTTTTTGTATTTTCCTTTGGTAAGTAATTTGTTTCGCTTTTTTATGTCTTCTTATCTTCGTGAAAAACTTTGCAGGGACTTCGGCGATGACAGAGGATTTGAGTCCAAGTCGTGCTCCGCCTGTGGAATTTACAAATGTCTCCGATGAGGCACCGACATGTGCAAAGGAGATTGTTATAGCTGCAATTCCTGCTACGGAGCTTCCGATGATAGCCTCTGTTCCTTCAGTGTCAATTCCTTCAGTGGAGCTAGCCCCATTGGCCACGGATCTTATGGATGTCTTTAATGACGCACCGAAAGGTGTAGAAGAGATTGTCGAAGCGGTCGGTTCTATCTTGGAGCTCCCGGTGATGACCTCCACTTTTTCATTGCCTACACCTTCCACAGAGGCGACCTTGTCGGTCATAGACCCGATGGATCTTTCTGGTGGCGCTTCGAAGATTGTAGAAAGCACCGCCATGGCCACTGTATCCCACTTCAAAGCCCGAAATAGCAGATGTCGTTTCGCGACTAGAAGCTGCTATGCCAGCACCCGTCCCTGGTGATGTGCCTGAGGTTACAGAGGAGGCTGCCGAAGCTGCTATCCCTACAGTTCAAAGCGGGAGGAGCATCGAAGGTAATTTTCTATATTTTGTTTTAATGATCTCTCCAATATCTGAATCTTTCTGTCTTTTCAGAATTACAAGAGTTGGCGGCGTCCATTGTGGATTTATCCCCCAGAAAGTCTTTTCAGCGTCTGCTCGAGATGGCCGCCCCACAGGCAATATCCCCGCAAAGCATCGTCCTCTCTTCTGAGCAAGGTTGGTGTTATTTGACCCCTTCATTATATTATCATTATTTCGTATAACGATGTTAACATGTCTTCTGTAGTTCTGGAAGCTGACGACGAAGTTGAGATCCTTGACGGGCTTACGGATCTTTTAAACCCTCCTTACATGACTATGGGCAAGTAAGGTTTTGACGTTGTTCCATCTATTCTTTATTTGCAAATCTCGCTGAGTGTTCATGAATCTTGACAGCTTTGCCCGCTCTTACCCAGCTAGAGTCTCGCATCATTATGCCACAGGGCCCTTATGCCCGGCGTGCGTCTGAACGGATGGCGAAACAAAGCATCTACTCCTTGTCGGCCTTTATCGAAGATCTTCATGCTGGTAGTTCGATCACAACCGAAGAATTTGCTGCCGAAGTCAACATCTCTTTGCCCCTTCTCGCCACATACTACAATGAAACCTTGGTGCATGTCTGGGTCAAGTATTGTCGCCGAGTGGAGGTGTTCCCGCAAAAAAAAAAAAATCTGCGCAAAAGAGCCCAAGGTATCAAATGGCAGCGTTACGTTTAAGAAAATGTGAACCGGTATTTTCCGGGCTGTATTTTGACAAACTCCCAAATGAGAAACAGCTAAATTCTGATGTTATTGAAAGCCTCTCGAAAAAACCTTCGATTTGATATATTATGGGCCTCATAATTCATTCGGGATCAAAGGTTATGAGCAAATGTGCTATGCACATGTGATCTAAAGAAGAAAATGCGAACCATTATTTTCCGAGCCGTATTTTGACAAACTCTCGAATGAGAAATAGCTAAATTATGATAATATCGAAAGTGTCTCGAAGAATCCTTCGATTTGATATATTATGGGCCTCATAATTCATCCAGGATCAAAAGTTATGAGCAAATGTGCTATACACGTGTAATCTAAAGTAATGCTCTACTACATGGGAAATGCATTTTTAGTCCCACATCGGGAAAAGAAGAGATCCCTTCTCTACCACTCCCATATAAATAAGAGGGGATACTTCTTAGAAAAGGTGGAGCTCAATCCTCAAAGGATTCAATTCTCAAAGTAGCTTAGTCCTCCAAGTTAGGAGCATGCTCCTCCCCATAATGCGCATATGTGCAAGCGCCATGTGCGCTACATGCAACGCACGTGTGCCCGTCATGCGCGCACCACGTGTAACGCACGTGCGCACCACATGAGAATATTCAATAATATTAAAAGGAGCTTAGTTCTTCATAGGAGCTTAGTTCTCCAAGTTAGGAGCCTGCTCCTCCCCATAATGCACATATGCGCAAGTGCCATGTGTGCTACGTGCAACGCACGTGTGCCCGCCATGTGCGCACCACGTGCAACGCACGTGCGCACCACATGAGAATATCCAATAATATTAAAAGGAGCTTAGTTCTCTAAGTTAGGAGCCTGCTCCTTCCCGTAATGCACATATGTGCAAGCGCCATGTGCGCTACGTGCAACGCACGTGTGCTCGCCATGCGCGCACCACGTGCAACGCACGTGCGCACCACCTGAGAATATTCAATAATATTAAAAGGAGATTCTCCATAGGAGCCTGCTCCTCCCCATAATGCGCATATGCGCAAGCGCCATGTGCTCTACGTGCAATGCATGTGTGCCCACCATGCGCGCACCACGTGCAACGCACGTGCGCACTACATGAGAATATTAAATAATACTCAAAGGAGATTCGTTCTCCATAGGAGCTTGCTCCCCCATAATGCGCATATGCGCAAACTCCATGTACGCTACGTGCAAATATGTGCGCCCAACACGTGCGACGCACGTGCGCCCAACACGTGCGACGCACGTGCGCGAACGCAAAGAAGCCTTTTTTAGCAGCGAGAAGCTTAAGCTCCAGCATGTTCTTCCCCCCTGATGAGTGGGACATGGTTCAAAGGGTACATCCCTCCACACCTTCGATATATAGCACTGTAATCTCTTATTGTCGTCGGAGAGGTGGTGGGTCCCAACGACCAATGATCCTCCTTTCCAAAATAAAAAAAGGAAGAAGAAAGATAGAAAAAGACAGAGGAACCCCCCATAAACTTTGAGAAAATTTCAAGAAGAAGAAGCTCTCGGTAAAAGAAGACAATTCTTTTTCAAGGTAAAAAGAATATACAGACGAAATCGTCTCAATATAAACAGAAGTCTTTACTTCTTTCACAGATCATAGATCTATAAGATAAGGTTATTTTTCACAAAAGAGATTATGAACATCTCATTATAAAGGGGGGAGAATTATTTAATTCTCTTAGGATCACAGATCCATAAAGGTAAAGCCTTTCATAAAAAAGAGAATGAAATATCTCCTATGGATTAAGAACTTTGTTATTAGAATCTTGAGACAAAGACTCTTATTAAATAACAGATAATCTGCAGAGTGCAAAGTTAACCTAAGAAGAGCCTTAGCGCTCCTAATTTAATAAGAGCCTTAGCGCTCCTAATTCAAAAGTGCCTTAGTGCTCTTCATCTAGCGCAAAGCGTTGCAGTACCATAGCGTTTCAAACACAGCGCAATGCGCTCATTGGCCAGCGCTAAGCGCGCCACATGCTCCTCACGTGTGCGCTGCATTATTAAAAGCGTCTTGCGCTCATTATATAACATCAGCGCCAAACGCCTCAACGTTTCAACTAAAAGCGCATCAGTGCTCCACATCTAGCGCTAAGCGCATCAGCGCCCTTCATTTAGCGCAAAGCGCTAAGCGCATTAGCGCTTCATATCTGGCGCCAGTGCCAACTGCACCACATACTTTTATGTGCGCTTGGACAGAACATAAAATGTTCTTTGAGTAAGCCCGAGGCTATGATAAATGCCCAGCATTCAATAAAAGACAAAATATTGTCAGAATTCAAACATTGTTAAAAGGGTCAAGCCCAAATAAAGGTTGAACAGCCCAAACTAAAATGTTAAACATTTTAACCTAATTGGACTTAGCCCAAGATTGGCCATAAGTCCTCAACTCAAATTAATTGAGCCCATCTGCTCATAAATATTTTAACAGATCTTAGCCCCAAATTGGACTACAGATCTTTCAACCTACTCACATCGGTTCAAGGGTACATCTCTGAATCCCTCTGATATATATCGTTGTAATCCTTCAGCGTCTTCAGAGAGGTGACGGGTCCCGACAACCAAACGTTCCATGGACTGTGGGGTCCTTAAACTCATGGACTATGATGTTCTTAACCTTGACTGTGAGGTCTTTAAACTCACGGACTATGATGTCCTTAATCTTGACAGTGAGGTCTTTAAACTCACGGACTATGATGTCCTTAACCTAGACTGTGGGGTCCTTAAACTTACGGACTATGATGTCCTTAACCTTGGACCACCACATCCTTAAACTGGTAATCGACCGCAATGTCCCTAAACTAAACAATAGAGTTCAAATGCTCTTTTATTGGATCTAAATAATCCTGTTAAGTTGATCTTAGTCTAAAATTAGACTAATATGTCCTTAACAAACGTTGAGTCGATCTTAGTCTAAAATTAGACTAACGTATTCTTAACAAACGTTTAAGTTGATCTTAGTCTCAAATGAGACTAACGTATCCTTAAACCCAAACCAAAACCCAAATCTAAGAAAATACGGATTTGGACTAATCCACGCCTTACGGGCGACAACATAAATTAGTCTCCGCATACAATCCACGGGCAACCAAAAACAAAACAAACACCCACGACACGAAGTAACCATCTGAAGTAGGAGAAATTGGTTACCGCGATGCGGTAGCATAATTAACTGCAAGGGCTTGCGCCCGCAGGGAAGAGCATCCCCACAATCAAAAACCCCTCAAACGAGGGGGAATCTGACGAAGTCTGCTATATCGGCCGCATCCGTTTAAACCTTCGATACACGGTGTCATAAATCAACTTGGCTTCTTCGGAGAGGTGGACGGATAGCACCAATTAGCATCTGCCCCTAAATTCAGGCAAGACGGACCTACACGGTCGCGTCTCCGTGTTTTCGGCGGGGAACAGATTCTGGCATGCCCGGTGGGACCTTTTCCTCTTTCCACTCCACACTTCGTGTGTCGTGTTTCGCGAACAAGTCGCGGTTTGACATGGTTGCCTTGGATTCGAGGTACTAAGATTTGGTGTCTTACTCTGTGTAGAAAACAGAAGATCAAAGGCTTTGAACTGCACTAACTGCAACTGCAACTCTCACTCCGTCCTGTCCGGAGGAGTGACGTACGGGCCCCAAGCGGCCTCCCTTTTCACAATGCCGGTGGAATAGGTGACTCAGGCCACCACTGGATTGTTCTTCGGGACCATGCTCCTGCCAACGAGCTTCAGCGCTCCTGTACCATCGCAAGAAGCTCCCAAGAAGTCGGTCTTTGATCGGCTTGCAACTACTGCGGCCCCTCTCAACAGTCGCCCAAGTCCACCACCTTGGTTTTCAACAGACTGGGTCGAAGCTCAGATGCGCCCGTGAAGAAGCCCGAAATACCAGGAGGCGTTATCCCAAAGCGGATAGCCATTCCTACTCTTGAAGTCACCAAGGCGGCTTCTCCGGCTAAGGGGTCGGTCTTCACAAGACTGGCTGTTTCATCTCCTACTCCACGTGAAGTCATATAGGTTGTTTCCCCTGTTCGGAAGTCGGCTTTCGCATGACTGACTACCTCCTCTCAACGGGTGTCAGTCTTCGACAGGCTAGCACCAATAACAGTCTCTCCTCAAAGCAGGGGACAAGAGGAAGCTCATCCAGCAGCGGAGATGATCCCGGCTGCACGACATGCTCGACGTCGCCATTGGCGCCGAGTGACGAAAGCTAGGGGCAATTCACTCTCTGGACTGACTCCGCCAGCCCCAACAGTGGATGTTGATACTGCTGTTCCAATTGGGAACAACTTTGAACTACTTAGAAGCGTCCGCAAGAACTCTCCTACCGCTGTGCTGAAGAGATCTCCTCCACCTATAGAGAATGCCCTAAAGACGAAGCCGGAACAGCAACGGCTGTACTCTAAAATCTACAAGGTCTGGCGACAAGTCCAAGACTCAGTAATTGATCAGGATTATCCCCACCGACAGAAAAAGGTGAAAGTTCAGCGGGAAAAGGACCGCCCTGTCAAGCCACAAAAGGCGACAGCTACTTGGGTGCCCACTGCCACGGCCCCCTCAACTTCAACCGCTCACAAGAAAAGAAGGCCGGAGAAAATCCCTGAGTCTGCGGCAGGTCGCAAGAACACTGAATCTAAACGCCCCAGGTCTGGGGGCATGGTGATGCATACCATTTATATGGCTTCCGAAAAAGAAGAAAGTCGTGCTTCTACGGGTCATCGACCGCCTACCCGATCGATAACAAAGGCCCAGGAGCAACAACAGAAGCTTTAGGAAATGCTAACGCAAATGGCCGCACTCACTGGGCCGAAAGAAAATCCAGAGACCTCAAAGCAGCGTCAGGAGAAAGAAACTGATGCTGAATTCCTCCGAAGAATGCTCGAGAGGAAAGAAAAAGAGGTCGCGGAACAGGCAGCCAACATAAAACGAATGACTCTTTTGTTTCAAGACATAGCGGGATGATGTTACAGCCGGAAGCTCCAGCTGAAGATCTTCCCATTATCCTCGAAGACGACCAAGCGGGGACGTCAAACCCTCCTCCGGCTTGTTCAGCAGCCAAAGAAGAGATCATCTCAAAAGCTGCCCTGGATGATTACATAGCTCAGCAGATACGAGTTCACCAGGCAAATGAAACGGCCGGGCAGATCGTTAAAACTGGGCGACCATATCCAGGATGGTATGATCAGATCAAGTATCCACCGGGATATACGATTCCTAAGTTTCACGTATATAAGGGGACAGGCAATCCCTATCAACATGTCGCTCAGTTCAGGGCTCTTTGCGGCAATACCAGAGGTGACGACAAACTATTGCTTCGCCAGTTCGTCGGCAGCTTGGTGGAAACAGCCTTTGAGTGGTATTCGGAGCTGCCCAACGACTCCGTCAAAACTTTTACAGAGATGAAATTGCTGTTCACCCAACGTTTTGCGAGCGCTAGCGAACGTACCCCAATCACAGCACTTATCAATGCCAGGGTGAAGCCAGGCAAAACTTGGGTCCAGTATGCAATACGATGGCAAAATTTATGGTCGAAGTGCGAGCAGCGTATCGAAGAAGCGCCTGCGGTAGGCATGTTCATGGATACTCTTGACCCCCAGGCGACCATTTCCTAATTCATGATGTTCTTCAAGCCGACCACGTTCCAGGCCTTGATTGACAAGCTGGCCCAAATGGACCAGATGGGTCATAGACCGTTTCCTTCAAAGACGGATCCTCGGAATGAAAAGGGGAAAGGAAAAGAAACTTTCGTTGCCACTACTCAACAACAGCCGGGTAACTTAAAGCCGGTTGTTCGCCAAAACAACGTGCGTCTACACCCATCCCTCGAGGAAAGACTGGGACGTCCTTCCTCGTTTCCTCAGGATAAAATGAGAAGACTGTTCGAGCTGGCAGTGCGCAACAGACTCATCAATTTGCCGAATCCAAAATGTCTGTTGCAGCCAGGTGATGTCAACAATCTTAATTACTGCCCTTACCACCAAGCAGTAAGCCATCCATTCGAAGATTGCTTCGTTTTCAAAGGCTGGATTGAAGACCAATACCAACAAGGCAAGCTTGCATTATCTGAAAACTGGAAGGTGAGCCCGCCACAACCTCACACTCCTAAAAAGGTGGGCATGCCGGGGGCATCGTGCTCTTTTATAGAAGAAGCCCCATGAGAGGTCGCTCTTTCAACTAAGACGAAAAGAATGCTGAAGGATCTTCACACATGCCCGGCAATCAGGTGGAAAAATCTACTGGAACCCGAGATCCTCAAGGGAATGCTAAAACCACGCCCAACTCCAAAAATCGGTAGCAATAATCAAAACACTCTGGCCCAGCCGTCAAAGTCTTCGAAGAAGAAGAAGAAATCCAAGAAGCCCGTGAAGCCTGGTGACAAGTGCACGGACCTGCAAAAATATATCGACGCGCTGGAAGAATATAATCAGAAGGCATGGACCCCGGTCACACTCCAAGAATTTCTCAACAATATCCTTGAGAACGGAGATAACGACAATAACGACGGGGATGACCCGTCACAAGAATCTGAGGACTATGTGGCAAGTTGCCACACGATCTCTCATTCGGCATTAACTAATGAAGAAACTCACTCGGCGATAGAAGACAGCATAAAAGAGTTGGGGGCAGGATCAAATCCAAAACCTTTGGAACCGTCTGATGAGATGATCGACTTGCTACTGAACGAAGCCCGTCAGAAAAGCAAAGCCAATCGAGAGCGCGAACTGGCTATATTCGAAAAAGCCATACGCCGGAGACTGGACGAAGAGGTTAAAACACCCCAACCGGAGTAAAGCATCCCTATCGCCAGTAAAAGCAAGCTTAATGTAAGGAAACGATTCGCTAGGGCCCTGGCAATAGGAATGAAGTTGCCCTCTTTCAAAGGAAATTCCCTTGGCAATATATGTCTTGATGAAGCGGACATACATTCTAACTTCTGCCTATACCATCAGTGGATTGCACACCCTACCGAGGAGTGCATAGCCTTTAAAAACTGGTGGCAGGGATATGTTGTCCATCGACGAGACATTCAACGAGTGAAGCACAAGGCTAGTCGGGAACAGAAAAGCACGACAGATGAGCGCGAAAGAGCTGCTGGCAACTGTCACATAGTCGACACCAAGGGATCGCAAGTTATCAACTTTGGAAGCGACTCTGACGAAGAAATCGCCCTCAGCCCTCTCTTCCAGGAATCCACCTCCGACACAAAACATGCGAAGATTTGCGGCAAAATCTAGCTGCGTAATCGTATGTTGACTTATGACCGAAATGTCGTTAAACTACTACAAACCCGTGGCGTCCCAGGCTGACGTAAAAAAACGGTACGTCCATAAGCAAGATGGGTACGGAGGAAAACCTGAAAGTGCTATGTGAGTAAAAACAGCAGGGCTATCGGCGAGTTTTGTGAAAACCCGAAAGGGCGCAATCTCGTTAAAAGGCACTTGCAAGGTTCTCTCGACCTTGTGAGGAGAAACCACCTGCGTTAGATCCTTACGACTCACAAAGGAGCAACACACTTAGGAATCCCCACGATTCCTAAGGGGAAACGCACTTACGAGATCCTCACGACTCGTAAGGAGAATTCTCCCTTTCAGACCCTCACGGCTCATAGGATTCAAAAGCCTTAAGCTACAGGGATCTGAACCTGTTCTTAAGCCATCACAACCTCCACCACTGCCCTACAAGCGGTTCAATATTGACCCTTGTATACAATCCACGGGCGCGAATAAACATTTCCCTAACAAAGTCCCATCCATGATTAGGGATATGCTCGAACAACAAACAACACTTGTAAGTCCTCTCGACTTATGAGGAGAAAACACTCTTGTAAGATCCTTACGACTTTTAAGAGACCATACACTTAAGACTCCTCACGATTCTTAAGGAGAAAACGCACTTACGAGATCCTCGTGACTCGTAGGGAGAAATACTTTCATGAGATCCTTACAGCTCATTAAGTTAAAAGCCTTAGTCAACATGATCATAACCCTGTTTGCTAAGCCACCTTTGTTCGGCATCGACAGAGGCAAATGATGATTCGCTCCTGGCAATATCCCAGTTGTAGCGATGCTGATGCCTAAATCGGTATTAAATCCCAGACTCGTAGCGAAAAGTCAGTGAGCCACAAATGCATATGAAATAGCCGAAATGATTGGGCAACTTACAAATCAGCAATGCAAAATAGCCGAAATGATTGGGCAACTCGCAATAAAAAGCAGCGAGTAAATAAAACAAATAGCCGAAATGATTGGGCAATCGCAACTTTCGCGATATAAAAGCTGAAATGATAGAGCATCACGGGAAGAAATTTAAAAAAAATGAAATGAAACTCTTGCCGTACAGGTAAGATCACATCGATCCTTGTATACAATCCAGCGGCGCAAACAAAGAGAGAACCATATAATCCCACTAGGCTCCATCAGAAAGGGAGCCAAGTCTCGACGGTCACATCTGCATCCCAGAAGGCCAACAACAGGGTTCCTCCTTATGCCAGCAAAGCACGGAAGTGACACAACGAAACGGAGCCACGAGATAGTCCCTAGTTCCAAACCTTAACGGCAATATCTACAGCCTATGAATCAGCAATGGTGATCTTCCTCATTTCAACAGGACTCGGACGCAACAACACCAAGCGGAGTGACGGGAAAATCCCGGCTCCACCTCAGCATTTGTCTCGTTATAGCAGACGCAATGTCAACAACGGCGTTCCTTCGCAGTCCAGTAGGATGCAGATGCGACGTCAACAAAAGACCCCATGGTCAAACAACGGAGCCACGGCAAATCCCTAGTTCCAAACCTCGACGGTTCATCAACAACCTAGGGACAACCGCGAAATTCGTCTCGATACAGCAGACGTAATGCCAGCAAACGAAGCGAAGGCCAAATTCCTAGCTTCAAAGTCTTGACGGCAACTCATATAAAACGTGAAAGATTACCGGAGATCATCCCACATGGAGTGGTCACCACCACGACATTCGTCTCGATACAGCAGACGCAATGCCTGCAAACGAAGCGAAGGCCAAATTCCTAGCTTCAGGGTCTTGACGGCAACTCATATAAAACCTGAAAAACTACCGGAGATCATCCCATATGGAGTGGTCACCACCTCGACATTCGTCTCGATACAGCAGACAAAATGTCACTACAGCGTCCGTCCTCCAACAGGATTCGGACACGCCAAAGCAAACGAAACGAAGGCCAAATTCCTAACTTCAGGGTCTTGACGGCAACTCATATAAAACCCGAAAGACTATCAGAGATCATCCCACATGGAGTGTTCACCACCTCGACGTTCGTCTCGATACAGCAGACAAAATGTCACTACAGCGTCCTTCCTCCAACAGGATTCGGATACGCCAAAGCAAACGAAGCGAAGGCTAAATTCGTAGCTTTAGTGTTTTGACGGTAACTCATATAAAACCTGAAAGACTACCAGGGATCATCCCACATGGAGTGGTCACTACCTCGACGTTCGTCTCGATACAGCAGACGAGATGTCACCACAGTATTCTTCCTCCAGCAGGATTCAGACGCGACAATCAAACAACGGAGCCACGGCAAAATCCCTAGTTCCAAACCTCGACGGTTCATCAACAACCTAGAGACAACCACGACATTCGTCTCGATACAGCAGATGCAATGCCAGCAAACGAAGCAAAGGCCAAATTCCTAGCTTTAGGGTCTTGACGGCAACTCATATAAAACCTGAAGACTATCGGAGATCATCCCACACCAGTATGGAGTTGTTATGACTCATCGGGGCTCCCCAAATTCAGCCTAACCTCAAGTAAAAAGCGGCATGGAAAAATTCCTAACGCTTGCTCTTTCGACGATCAAACTGCTTAGGAAGATTGCTTGAAAACGTCTTGTCCAGCCCCCGAAAGGATCAGAGACACGACAGTCACAAGGCTACTCGAACAGCAAGATTGCCTATCGAGGGATACATCGGCCAACGCGACGGTACGACAGGCAAAACCCTAGTACCACAGACCTTAACGGACCCCTGTCGTAAAGAGCAGAGGTTAACTGTAACATTAGGACATCCTTGCGGGAACTTCTCAATTCGTAGGGAAAAGCTTTAGGCAGTGGGGATTAAAAAACCTGTTTCCTAAGCACTGGGGCCCTGCAAGTCGGTCCAAAATGGACTCTTACATACTATTCACGGACCACACTCTCCAAAGTCGAATCTCGACAAGGAGGGAAACAACCACTTACGAGTCCTCTCGACTTATAAGCGGGAAAATTCTCTTGTGAGATCCTTACGACTCTCAAGAGAAAGCACACTTAGCAATCCTCACAATTCCTAAGAAGAAAATACACCTACGAGATCCTATCGACTCGTAGGGAGAAAAGTCTTTATGAGACGCTCACAGCTCATAAAGTTGAAAAGTCTTAGGCAACAGATCTTAACCCTGTTTTCTAAGCCATCGCTACCTTATAAAGAGTTCAAGATGAATTGTTATCTACCATTGATGGGCCACACTTGCCAAAGCTGCATGCCACTGAAATGGAGAAATTACTCATGAGCATATAAACTACTTCACGCTAGAGTAAAACATAAAGAAATAGAAGGGTGCGGCTCATGGAGCTGATGGTTTAGAACTATATCTCTTAAGAATCAAGATTTGAGTCAATGATAAATGACGACACTTGTTTCCGCTCGTTATCTTCTCAGATCAAGATTCTGAAAATTGTATACCAACCCGAAACCGGTTATACGCTATGAATTATTCTGCACTACTTCACCCACGTATATACTTACGTGGGCAAAGTAGTGGGGTGCATTTGTTCCCGCAAAAAAATTTTTTTTACTGCCCAAAAGAGCCTAAGGTATCAAATGGCAGCGATACGTTTAAGAAAATGTGAACCAGTATTTTTCGGGCTGTATTTCGACAAACTTCCAAATGAGAAACAACTAAATTCTGATGGTATTGAAAGCCTCTCGAAAAAATCTTCGATTAGATATATTATGGGCCTCGTAATTCATCCGGGATCAAAAGTTATGAGCAAATGTGCTATGCACATGTGATCTAAGGAAGAAAATGCAAACCAGTATTTTCTGAGCTGTATTTTGACAAACTTCCGAATGAGAAACAGCTAAATTCTGATGGTATCGAAAGTTTCTCGAAAAATCCTTCGATTTGATATATTATGGGCTTCATAATTCATCCGGGATCAAAAGTTATGAGTAAATGTGCTATGCACGTGTAATCTAAAATAATGCTCTACTACATGGGAAATTCATTTTTAGTCCCACATCGGGAAAAGAAGAGATCCCTTCTCTACCACTCTCATATAAATAAGAGAGTATACCTCTTAGAAAAGATGGAGTTCAATTCTCAAAAGAGCTTAGTTCTCCATAAGAGCTTAGTTCTCCAAGTTAAGAGCCTGCTCCTCCCCATAATGCGCATATGCGCAAGCGCCATGTGCGCTACGTGCAATGCACGTGTGCCCGCCATGCGCGCACCACGTGTAACGCACGTGCGCACCATATGAGAATATTCAATAATATTAAAAGGAGCTTAGTTCTCCATACGAGCTTAATTCTCCAAGTTAGGAGCCTGCTCCTACCCATAATGCGCATATGCGCAAGCGCCATGTGCGCTACGTGCAACGCACGTGTGCCCGCCATGTGCGCACCACGTGCAACGCACGTGCGCACCACATGAGAATATTCAATAATATTAAAAGGAGATTCGTTCTCCATAGGAACCTGCTCCTCCCCATAATGCGCATATGCGCAAGCGCCATGTGCGCTACGTGCAACGCACGTATGCCGGCCATGCACGCACCACATGCAACGCATATGCGCACCACATGAGAATATTCAATAATACTCAAAGGAGATTCGTTCTCCATAGGAGCTTGCGCCCCCCATAATGCGCATATGCGCAAACTCCATGTACGCTACGTGCAAATATGTGCGCCCAACACGTGCGACGCAGGTGCGCCCAACACGTGCGACGCACGTGCGCCCAACACGTGCGACGCACGTGCGCGAACGCAAAGAAGCCTTTTTTAGCAGTGAGAAGCTTAAGCTCCAGCATGTTCTTCCCCCGTAATGAGTGGGACATGGTTCAAAGGGTATATCCCTCCACACCTTCGATATATGGCACTGTAATCTCTCATTGTCGTCGGAGAGGTGGTGGGTCCCAACGACCAATGATCCTCCTTTCTAAAATAAAAAAAGGAAGAAGAAAGACAGAAAAAGACAAAGGAACCCCCCCTAAACTTTGAGAAAATCTCAAGAAGAAGAAGAAGCTCTCGGCAAAAGAAGACAATTCTTTTTCAAGGTAAAAAGAATATACAGACGAAATCGTCTAAATATAAACAGAAGTCTTTACTTCTTTCACAGATCATAGATCTATAAGACAAAGTTGCCTTTTACAAAAGAGATTCTGAACATCTCATTATAAGGGGGGTGAATTATTCAATTCTCTTAGGATCACAGATCCATAAAGGCAAAGCCTTTCATCAAAAAGAGATTGAAATATCTCCTATGGATTAAGAACTTTGTTATTAGAATCTTGAGACAAAGACTCTTATCAAAGAACAGATAATCTGCAGAGTGCAAAGTTAACCTAAGAAGAGCCTTAGCGCTCCTAATCTAATAAGAGCCTTAGTGCTCCTAATTCAAAAGTGCCTTAGTGCTCTTCATCTAGCGCAAAGTGCTGCAGTACCATAGCGTTTCAAACACAGCGCACTGCGCTCATTGGCCAGCGCTCAGCGCTAAGCACGCCACGCGCTCCTCACGTGTGCGCTGCATTATTAAAAGCGCCTTGTGCTCATTATATGGCATCAGCGCCAAACGCCTCAACGTTTCAACTAAAAGCGCATCAGCGCTCCACATCTAGCGCAAAGCGCTAAGCGCATCAGCGCTCTTCATTTAGCGCAAAGCGCATTATCTGGCGCCAGTGCCAAGTGCACCACATACTTTTATGTGCTCTTGGACAGAACATAAAATGTTCTTTGAGTAAGCCCGAGGCTATGATGAATGCCAGCATTCAATAAAAGACAAAATATTGTCAGAATTCAAACATTGTTAAAAGGGTCAAGCCCAAATAAAGATTCAACAGCCCAAACTAAAATGTTAAACATTTTAACCTAATTGGACTTAGCCCAAGATTGGACATAAGTCCTCAAATCATATTAATTGAGCCCATCTGCTCATAAATATTTTAACAGATCTTAGCCCCAAATTGGACTACAGATCTTTCAAACAATTCACATTGGTTCAAGGGTACATCTCTGAACCCCTCTGATATATGTCGTTGTAATCTTTCAGCGTCTTCAGAGAGTTGACGGGTCCCGACAACCAAACATTCCATGGACTGTGGGGTCCTTAAACTCATGGACTATGATGTCCTTAACCTTGACTGTGAGGTCCTTAAACTCACGGACTATGATGTCCTTAACCTTGACTGTGAGGTCTTTAAACTCACGGACTATAATGTCCTTAACCTGAACTGTGGGGTCCCTAAACTCACGGACTATGATGTCCTTGACCTTGGACCACCACGTCCTTAAACTGGTAATCGACCGCAATGTCTCTAAACTAAACAATAGAGTTCAAATGCTCTTTTGTTGGATCTAAATGATCCTGTTAAGTTCATCTTAGTCTAAAATTAGACTAACGTGTCCTTAACAAACGTTGAGTCGATCTTAGTCTAAAATTAGACTAACGTATCCTTAACAAACGTTTAAGTTGATCTTAGTCTTAAATGAGACTAACGTATCCTTAAACCCAAACCAAAACCCAAATCTAAGAAAATACGGATTTGGACTAATCCACGTTCTACGGGCGACAATATAAATTAGTCTCCGTATACAATCCACGGGCAACCAAAAACAAAACAAACACCCACGACACGAAGTGACCATCTGGAGAAGGAGAAAGTGGTTACCGCGATGCGGTAGCGTAATTAACTGCAGGGGCTTGCACCTGCAGGGAAGAGCGTCCCCACAATCAAAAACCCCTCAAACGAGGGGGAATCTGACGAAATCTGCTACATCGGCTGCATCTGTTTAAACCTTCGATATACGGTGTCATAAATCAACTTGGCATTTTCGGAGAGGTGGATGGATAGCACCAATTAGCATCTGCCCCCAAATTCAGACAAGACGGACCTACGCGGTCGCATCTCCGTGTTTTCGGCGGGGAACAGGAGGCTTGCTTACATGGTCTTGAGTGCGTACGCCTTCCTTCAGAGGTCCTTGCTGCAAAGACGAACTTGCGAGGGCTGATTGAACGGTGCGCCACAAATCTGCAGTCATGTAAGAAGAGGCTCAACCGAAAATTTTTGGAGAGGGAACTGGCCTCGAATGCTTTGGGGGGACTTTGAGCCCAACTCACTACTAAGACCACTCGTGCGTATGAACTTTGGCGGGTGCTTCAAGAAGCTATCACGGAGGTGGTAGCTCTTGATAAAGCTGTTATTTTTACCCGCGAGAGGGTTGAAGCCCACAAAGTAGCTGAAAGGGAGCTTGAGAGCCGGCTCGCCTCGTACCAGGCTCAACAGTCTCAGGCGGAGACTCGTCTTGTGGCGATAAAAAAACTTGAAGCCGAGGCCCAGCGGAAGAAGGATGAACTGACGAATTTATTACACCGTCCGCCGGCTTAAAGATTTTTTTGTATACTCTCCTTTTCTTGTATTCGCTCCTAAATGAGAAAATATCCATTTTGATTCTTTTTATGACATGTATCTTGTATTCATTTTGAATTCATGAATAAAAGACATATACTTTATTTCATATTGCCGTGTCCCATTTAGCAAATGCGTTCCATAAATAGTCTATCTTGATTTCCTTGCAGGACAGCGACGGCTTAGGAAATAGGTTCAGGTCTGGTACCTAAGAATTTTCAACTTTATAAGCCGTGAGGGTCTCATAAATACTTCTCCCTACGAGTTGAGGGGATCTTGTAGGTGTAATTTCTCCTTACGGGTCGTGAGGACTCTTAAGTGCGTTTTCTCTTGAGAGTCGTAAGAATCTCACAGGAGAATTTTTTTATGCGCAGGGACACTAATTTCCCCGCTGGTAAAGATGAATTGAGAGATTCTTGCAAAGACACTGATTTCCTTGCGGGTCGAAGCGAATCGAGGTTTTCGCCAAGGACGCTGATCTCCCTAAATCGAAAGGTTTAGCTAAGGACACTGATTTCCTTGGAGTCGAGACGAATCGACAGATTCCTGCAAAGACACTCATTTCCTTACGGGTTGACGCGAATCAAGAGGTTCTCACCAAGGACGCTGATTTTCCTGAATCGAGAGGTCTTGTCAAGGACACTGTTTTCCCTGGGGTCGAGACGAATCGACAGATTCCTGCAAAGACACTGATTTCCTTACGGGTTGACGCGAATCGAGAGGTTCTCGCCAAGGACGCTGATTTTCCTGAATCGAGAGGTCTTGCCAAGGACAATGGTTTCCCTGGGGTCGAGACGAATTGAGAGATTTCTGCAAAGACACTGATTTCCTTGCAGTTCGACGCGAATCGAGAGGTTCTCGCCAAGCACGCTGATTTTCCTGAATCGAGAGGTCTTGCCAAGGACACTGATTTTCCTGGGGTCGAGACGAATCGAGAGCTTCCTGCAAAGAAATTGATTTCCTTGTGGGTCGATGTGAATCGAGAGTGTAACGTTTTGAAAATCGTTTCGGTGAAATTTCGGAAAATCGGTAAAATAAGGGGTTTTTCTGTAAAAAGTCAAAATACAAATATATTTATTATAAAATTAAATATACATATTCTAGCTATGTAATTACTAGTATTTGGTGTTTATTGAGCCACTGGTAAAATTTCTAATTTTCTGAATTTTTTTCCGAAATTAATTATTTTAATATTATTTTAAGCCGTCACTAATACATTTAATTAGGGAAAATTACAAATTGGAATGAGTTGAAACAAATTTTGTGCATCATAATACATTAAACAAAATTTTAACATGTTGTTTTTGAAATGAAATGAAATGAATTTTTTAAACGGTGTTAGAAAATATCGAAGAAAAAGGCTTAAATAGTGAATTTAGTGTAAATGGATATTTGGGGTATAGTATTTATCATTTTCCATCACCCCACAACCATACCCACACTCACACACCCCACCTATTTCTGGCCGAAATCACAACAGCCCCCCTCCCTTAATTTCTTTTCTTTACCTCATCAAAAAAAGTAAATTAAAATGGGGGAATAAAGAAAGAATGGTTAAAGTCGAATGAGGTGTGGTTTCCTTTGACTTGGCCACAACTTTCAACACCTCACTCTCTCTCCAATCCCTCTCCTTGCTGGCCGAAACCTCCTCCCCAAATCCAGCAGCAGCCCCCTTCTCATATTCTTCATTTTCCATGAAGAAACCTCACTCAAAATCCAATAAAAAACCATACAAACTCACACCAACTCCAAATCCAACTCCTACCCATTTCTCAATTGCCTATCTAGCATGGATCTAGGAGCATGGAAGCTATTTTTGGAGGCTAGGATTTGCATTCTAGATCTCAATTTGTTAGGTATAAAGTTGTGCCCTATGGTTTGTTTGTTGATTAGTTGCTTAAATAATTTTGTTTATAAGTGTTTAATTAGGTGTTTAAAAAAGGGTTTTGAATTCAAGTTTGAAATTTCAAGTGGATGGTTTTGAATGAAGATTAGGGTTTGAGCATTGGATTAGGGTTGTGATGGGTAGATTAACATGTATTTGCTTGCTAAAATTAATCTAGTCTCTAGTTTGCATTTTTGTTAATTTAAATTTGTAATAATTATATAAATGGAAAACTAGGTTTTAAAAATATATATATATTGGTGAGATAAAATTCTAATTAGGGTTTCATGGCATTATTAACATTATAAATTATGGTTTAATATTTAGTATATGCAAAACCAAGCTTAATTGTAAAATTGTGAATTTCACTTTAAAAAGAGTTAAAATCGGTATTTTTGCAAACTAGGAATTTGGAATTTATACAAGTTGATGAGTTTAATTTATGAAAGTGATTTGTATGACCTAATTATGTTATTTAATGAGCATTTTGTCCATTTGAATCGTTAAAATTGGTAGATTGGTTAAAACATCAAGTTTTTTAACCGAAATGAGAATTTATGCTAACTAGTTTTTTTGAAAATAAAACGATTGGTTTAATTTTATGGATTTGACGAATTAATCCATATTTCTTTTACAGTTAGTGAGTTTTGAAACCATGATTGGTACGTTTGGTGTTTTTCTCGATCATTCGGCGTTTGTACGCCGACGTCGAGGGTTTTTGGGTTGATTTGTGAAAGCAACCATAGGTTTTGACCTATGTGGGATTCGTGTGTCGTTTTGGTCATGAGTCGGATTTTAATGCGATACGATGCTATATATGACGTGTAGGTACCCCATGTGGACTTCGAGACGATAAGCAAGCGCGTGGCGACGTCGACACCGGCGAGCGAAGATCAGGTGAGTAGATTTATATCTACGGGAAAAAGTCGGGTGGATGGCGTATAACACCCCTGCAGTTCGTGGTGACGTATACGAATACGTATACACACATATATTTATTATATGTTGTTTGAGTAGATTGATGATAAAGATGGATTTTGGTGTTCTTGGATTGGTTTAGTGTAATTGCGAAACCCTAGACTAGGGGTTGCACCCATACACATACGCACGCACATACTTGCATATATTCTTTCTTTTACATGTGCGTATATGGGAATATATATTTATGAGTTCACCTGGGTATGGGACTATGTGTTCATATACTGGATTTGAGGATAGTACTTGGGATTTGAGATGAGTCGATGAGATTTGATTTGAGGCCGTGAGATCGGTGATATGGCAGGGTTCGTATTTGAGATACGACATGACGTTGTAGCGGGTCCTTTGACGTAGTGTTTCACACACGTGCATGCATACTTAGGCGGTATCAGTATTGTACTAGACATAGATCAGTACCCCGGATTATGATCTTTGATAAAGAGGATAGCAGATGAATAATGTGATGAATGTGATATTGACCCGTACCCAGATTTGGGATGTCGTACGACGGATTTACGTACGAGCTATATATTGATGTTTGATCCGCACCCTTAACTTGGGAATATCTGATTATAGATATGGTATCGGATGTGATATTATCGAGGCGGGATCACCGACTATTATATATGTGTGTGTGTGTGTGTGTGTGTGTCGACTCAGATGTTAGGTGGTTTTCTTACCTTCAGTTAGCTTGTTAGTTCAGCCGTATAGTTTAGTGTCGTTGTTAGACTAGGTTAGATTCCTACCTATTTCAAAACTAACGGATCGTGGGTATTTTAAAAGACAGGTCAAGGGATTCTACGGATATTTCAAAAGACGTATCTTTTCTTAAAAACACCGTAGCCCTATTTTCAAAACCCCACGATTCGTGTTATTTCAAATGGCACCACTGTGGAACTCATATCTTATTAAATGCAGATTAGTTATCATTGTGTTTAGTATTCAGCTCCCGCACATTATTGCTGTTCGCTCCGCATCGCATACTTATTTTGTGATTCATATACCGTTATTGATATCATGCTGCTAGGACACCAGCACCATAATTACTATGTCACGAACACTTTAGAAAATACTATTTCATTGACATAGTTTGTTAGCTAATAGTTTAGACATGATATTAGTGTACTTACCTTATATGCTAGTTTAGACGTTGTAGTTATTACTTGCTACTTCATGCAAGTTATTATTCACTGTTATGCCGCATTCATGGATTTTTATGCCTATATTCACTGTTTAAATGCTATTGAGGATTTGGATTCGGATTTTCATGAGATTTCCTGGATTTGGGGGAAAACCGCAAAAACATTTATAAACTTCTTTTCTCTATCTTTTTAAATGAAAAGTGCGGTTTTCCCATGATGTATGAGTCGTCCACCATAAGTTTGCTGATGCATTTCGAGACCCGATTCGAGAAGTTGGATGAACCGTTTCGGGTACATGGTGGACCCGGTAAGGTACCCCGGGGCAAGAAGTTCGAGTAGTAGACGATGAGCCTGGCAGGGGAAGACTACCTACCGGTGATTTTACCCGACGCGTCGGATATCCGGAGGATACCGTCGTGGTCTTGAGATTGATGGTAGAGGCCGGTCTGGACTGACGGCGCCCTAGATAGTGAGATTGAGACATTGAGATTTTGAGACATCGAGGTACTGAGATTGATGATCCAGGCCAGTCCGGATAGCCGGAGCCTGAGATATTGAGATATTGGGATTTATATTTTATATCGATGCTAGACACTGTTTATGCTGATTTCATTTATGATACCTCGTTTTGAAAATATAGAAATCTCATTAAATTATGAAAGCAGTTTCTTCATTTACATGTATTCTGTTTTCATGCATTCATACCTCATCCATATGATATATTGCTACCTGAGGCACTGACACGAGCACTTGGTATTACCGTTGTTTAGAGGTATACCCTACCCATTGTTATAGGCTGCAGATTATATATTTGAGGATATGTTATGATCGTATGACTTAGGATTGCGTTGTTCATGCGATTTCTGGTCGTAGATGTTTTCTACTCACGAGTTGGCAACTCACCCCCGTTGTGCCACAGTTCCTTGCAGGTTTTGCCGTACAGGTTCTTTGCGGCTTTGCTGGCACTGCTTCTTTTTCGGGTGACTTTCTAGTAGGTGGGTTTACTTGTATCGTACCCATCATTATACCTTGTATATTATTATTCTGTTGTATCTAGAATTTCCATCAACCAAACATGTATTTATTTCAGAGATAGAGACCTGTGATGTTTATTCTTTCGACCTTAGAGTCGCGCGTTGTATTTCTATGGATTTCTTGCTATTTTGAATTTCCTTTTGAGTTTTGATCCTCGCCCTTGGCGTTGTATGTTATATTGCTTGCGTGGTTGTGACCGTCGATTGACGAAGAGCCAGCTCCCGCTTGGGGATGCCTTTTTATTGATTTCGTATACTATTCATGTTGTATCCCGTTTGGGGGTCAGTATTTACAAAGGAGACTCTGCCGAAATTTTCAGGAAATATTTGATGTTTTTAAAAATGCATAATTCGGCTTATGCTATTAAAACTACTTGCTTTAAGTTGGTTTTTCCTCCACTCTACTACTTTCTTGGTTTGGATTTCTGGGTTTTCGGCTTACTTAGATTACGTACGCCTTGAGACATTTCGTAGTTTAAGTGCCGGTCATGTTCCGTACTTTCGGGTCCTGACAGAGAGGTTCTCGCCAAGGACGCTGATTTCCCTGAATCGAGAGGTCTTGCCAAGGACACTGATTTCCCTAGGGTCGAGACGAATCGAGAGATTCCTGCAAAGACACTGATTTCCTTGCGGGTCGACGCGAATCGAGGTTCTCTCCAAGGATGCTGATTTCTCTGAATTGAGAGGTTTTGCCAAGGACACTGATTTTCCTGGGGTCGAAACGAGTCGAGAGATTCCTGCAAAGACACTGATTTTCTTGCGGGTCAACACGAATCGAGGTTCTCGCCAAGGACGCTGATTTCCCTGAATCGAGAGGTTTTGCTAAGGGCACTGATTTCCCTGGGGTCGAAAAGAATCGAGAGATTCCTGCAAAGACACTGATTTACTTGCGGGTCGACGTGAATCGAGGTTTTCGCCAAGGACGCTGATTTCCCTGAATCGAGAGGTTTTGCCAAGGACACTGATTTCCATGGGATCAAAACGAATCGAGAGATTCCTGCAAAGACACTGATTTTCTTGCAGGTCGATTCAAGTTGAGGTTCTCGCCAAGGACGCTGATTTCCCTAAATCGAGAGGTTTTACCAACGACACTGATTTCCCTGGGGTCGAAACGAATCGAGAGATTCCTGCAAAGACGTTGATTTCCTTACGGGTCGACGCGAATCGAGGTTCTCACCAAGGACGCTGATTTCCTTGAATCGAAAGGTTTTACCAAGGACATTGAATTCCCTGGGGTCGAAACGAATCGAGAGATTCCTGCAAAGACACTGATTTCCTTACGGATCGACGCGAATCGAGGTTCTCGCCAAGGACGCTGATTTCCCTGAATCGAGAGGTTTTGCCAAGGACACTGATTTCCCTGGGGGTTGGAGGTCATTGGCTGACTTGCTCCGCTTTCCGCGATGTCAGGGTTGACGTACTCTGCTTTCTGCGGTGTCAGGGTTGACATTCTTCGCTTTCTGCGGTGTCAGGGTTGACGTACTCCATTTTCTGCGGTGTCAGGGTTGACATTCTCTACTTTCTGCGGTGTCAGGGTTGACTCTAGGTTATAGAGTCTTGGAACTGAGGACTTTGCCGTGGCTCCGATTGGTGATGTCGCATCCGTATCCTGCTAGAATGAAGAGGAACGCCGTTGTGGGTCTCTAGGGTGTAGATGTTGCCGTTGAGATTTGGAACTAGGGTCTTTGCTCTGGCTCCGCTTCGTCGCGACCCTGAGGTCGGTTGTTGACATTACGTCTGCATCCGGTTGGAGTGAGAAGAAACATCGTGGTGATCTTTAGGCTGTAGATGTTGCCGTTGAGATTTGAAACTAGGTACTTTGCCATGGCTCCGTTTGGTGGTGTAGCGTCCGTACCATGCTGGCATGAGGAGGAACGTCGTTGCTGATCTTTAGGCTGTAGATGTTGCCATTGAGATTTGGAACTGGGGACTTTACCATGGCTCCGTTTGGTTGTGACCCTGAGGTCGGTGGTTGACGTTACATCTGCGTTCGATTGAGAAGAAATATCGTGGTGATCTTTAGGCTATGGATGTTGCCGTTGAGATCTGGCTTCCCTTTGATAGAGTCTGGTGGGGAAATGCGGTTCCCGTTTGTTTGTGCCCATGGATTGTATACAGGGGTCGATGTGATCTCACCTGCAGGGCCAAAGTTTCATTCTTTCGTCATTTCTTTATTTCTTTCCGCGATTCTCTATCATTTCAGCTTTTTATATCGCGAAAGTCACGATTGCCCAATCATTTCAGCTATTTTTCACGGTGCCTAATCATTTCGGCTATTTTTCTTTTTACTCGCTGCTTTTTATTGCGAGCTGCCCAATCATTTCGGCTATTTTTGTATGCATATATTTTACTTGCTGATTTTGTTGCAAGTTGCCCTATCATTTCGTCTATTTCATATGCATTTATGGCTCGCTGACTTCTCGCCATAAGTATAGAACCTGGGATCTGATATCAATCTTAGCATCAGTATCGCTGCGACTAGAATATTTCCAGAGCGAATCATCATTTGCCGTGAAAGGACTTGGAATTTGATACCAATTTAGGCATCAGCATCGCTACCACTGGGACATTGCCAGGAGCGAATCATCATTTGCCTCTGTCGATTTGAACAAAGGTGGCTTAGCAAACAGGGTTAGGATCCTATCGACTAAGGCTTTTGACTTCATGAGCCGTAAGGGTCTCATAAAGGTGTTTCTCCCTATGAGTCATGAGGATCTCGTAGGTGCGTTTTCTCCTCGTGCGGATTCTTAAGTATGTGTAAGTCGTAAGGATCTTACAAGAGTGTTTTCTCCTTATAAGTCGAGAGGACTTATAAGTGTCATTCACCACATGAGGAAATTTCACGCCATTGGTGGAACCGGGTGAGGGAAACGTTTATTTATGCCCATGGATTGTATACAAGGGTCAACATTGAACCGTTTGTAGGGAAGTCTGGAAAATGTGATGGCTTAAGAACAGGTTCAGATATCTGTAGCTTACGGCTTTCGAATCTTATGAGCCGTGAGGGTCTCATAAGAGGGTTCTCCTTACGAGTCGTGAGGATCTCGTAAGTGTAATTTCTCCTCAGAAATCGTGGGGATCCCTAAGTGTGCTGCCCCCTTGTGAGTCGTAAGGATCTCACGCTGGTGTTTTCTCTTTACAAATTCAAGAGGATCTTACCAGTGTGCATGAATTTTTTTATGAGTCTGCGCCTTTTTGGGTTTTCACAGACTCGCCGGTAGCCCTGATGTTTTTACTCACAGAGCCCTTTCGGGTTTTCATCCGTACCCATTTTGCTTGTGGACGTGCCGCTTTTTTTTTACAAGTCTGTATCCTTTCGGGTTTTCACAAACATCGCCGGTAGCCTTAGCTGTTTTTACTCACGGAGCCCTTTCGGGTTTTCATCCGTGCCCATTTTGCTTGTGGACGTACCGTTTTTTTTGGGGTCAGCTCTAGGATGCTGCGGTTTGTAGTAGTTTAAAGACGTTTCGGTCCGTCGCTAGTTTTAGGACATTGCGGTCCATTGTTCATCCTGTATGCACGTGTATTTGTCATGTGACAGTATACATAACGATAAAGTAGGATACACCTATTTAGGGTGTGATTTGGTTTGGTTGGGGTGTTTTGTGATCTATCCCTACTGCGACTTCTTCCTCTTGACGTCGATGCCTGACTTTTTCAAATATGGCTAATTTGCGTTCTCGATCAACTTTGACGGGCTTCGGTTAGTAGCACGTCATTCAGCTCATTGGACGGTTCCAAGGATTTTGGTGCCGATTCTTCCCCCAGCTCCTCTATGTCATCTTCTAACGCTGAGTGAGCTTCTTCATCATTTAGTGACGAATGAGAGATCATGTGACAACTTGCAACGTAATCCTCAGGTTCTTCTGATGCGTCGTCTCTCTCGTCAATGTCATTGCCTCCGTTCTCAAGGATATGGTTGAGAAACTCATAGAGTGTGACTGGTGTCCGTGCCTTCTGGCTGTATTCTTCCAGCGCGTCAATATGCTTTTGTAGGTCCGTACGCTTGTCATCAGACTGCGTGGGCTTCTTGATCTTCTTCTTCTTCTTCGAAGACTTTGACGGCTGGACCTGGGTATTTTGCCCATCGCTACCAATTCTTGGTGTGGGGCACGGTTTCAGCATTCCCTCAATGACCTCGGGTTCTAGCTGGCTTTTCCACCTAATCGCCGGGCATGTTTGAAGATCCTTCAGCATTCTTTTTGTTTTGGCTGAAAGAGCGACTTCCCATGAAGCTTCCTCTATGAATGAGCATGATGCCCTCGGAGTGTCTATCCTTTTAGGAGTGTGCTGTTGTGGCGGATTTACTTTACGGTTTTCGGACAGCACGAACTTGCATTGTTGGTACTGGTCTTTAACCCAGTTTTTGAAGACGTAACAGTCTTCGATCGGATGACCCAATATTCGGTGGTAGGGGCATTAATTGGGATTGTCGACGTCATTAAGTTGCGGTAGGTGTCTCGGCTTCGGTAGAGTAATGAGCCCGTTGCGCACTGCTAGTTCGAATAGTCTCCTTGTTTTATTCCGGGGAAACGAGTAAGGACGTCTCAACTTCTCATTGAGGGATCGCCGCTTGTTGCTTTGGCAAACAACTGGTTTCGGCTCACTCGGCTGTTGTTGAGCGTTGGCGACAAAGGTCGCTTTCCCTTTGCCTTTTTCATTTCGAAGCTCCGTCTTTGAAGAGGGTGGTCTATGGCCCATCTGGTCCATTTGGGCTATCTTGTCGATCAGTGCTTGGAAAGTGGTCGGCTTGAAGAACATCATAAACTGAGATATGGTCGCCTGCGAATCGAGGGTTCCCACAAACATGCCTACTGCAGGAGCTTCTTCTATGCGTTGTTCGTACTTCAACCATAGGTTGCGCCACCGAATTGCATACTGAACCCATGTCTCCTTTGGCTTTACGCAGGCATTGATCAACGCCGTGATTGGGGTGCGTTCGCTAGCGCTTGTGAAATGCTGGGTGAATAGCAACTCCATCTCTGTAAAAGTTTTGACGGAATCGTTAGGAATCTCTGAATACCATTCGAACGCCGTCTCCACTAGGCTACCGACGAATTGGCGAAGCAGTAGCTTATCGTCACCTCCAGTATTGCTGCACAGAGCCCTGAATTGAGCGACATGTTGATGGGGATTGCCTTTCCCCTTGTACACGTGGAACTTAGGAATTGTGTATCCTGGCGTGTACTTGATTTGATCGTACCAGCTGGGATATGGTCATCCCGTTCTGACGACTTGGCCAGCAGCTTCGTTCGCTTAATGAGCTCTTATCTGTTGAGCTATATAATCATCGAGCGCGGATTTCGAGATTGTTTCCTCCTTGGCGGTTGAAAAGGCCGAAAGAGGGTTCGATGTCTCCCCTCTGTCATCCTCAACAATTATTAGAGGGTCTTCAGCTGGAGGATCCGGCTGTATCATCATCCCGACCATATCTTGGAACAGAAGCGCCATTTGTTTTATGTTGGCCGCTTATTCCGTGGCCTCTTTGTCTTTCTTTTCTAGCATCCTCCGGAGGAACTCAGCATCGGATTCCTGTTCCTGGGGCTGATCCAACGATGCTTCGGTGCTTTCCTTATGTCCCGTGAGTGCAGCCATCTTCTTCAACATCTCCTGGAACTTCTGTTGTTGCTCCTGAGCTTTTGTTACCAATCGGGTGAGTGGTCAATGACCCCCAGAGGCACGGTTTTTGTCACGCCCCGCTTCCCAGAGTACGCTAAAATGGGCACGTGACACAGCCAACCATGCTACCTGTGGGTAGGATGTATCCATCCACAGTCGCATTACGGCTGTAGAGATATCAAGAACAAAATAAACTATCTAAAACATGTCCATAATCCAAGATAACATGAGTCAAGAATAAATAAATGCGGAAGCGAAAGATCCAATACAAAATAACTGGAATGCATATCCCATAATGCGGGCTCACATCAGGAAATAAATGCAGGAAAGAAAACTAACTACTGCTGACACTCACAGCTCAGCCTGTCGGCTGAAGTACTCTGCTCGGACTGCGACAGCGGTACAGAATCTGGGCCATGCAAAACCCAGACGTCAGCGCGTCAAATCATCAAGTAATAACATAATAAACAGGCAATGCGAATATAAACATGAATAAAACAAGGGTAACAATAATATGAATCAGAGCAGTGCAGGGTAGTGTGCAGTGGGTAAACTGGACTGTTCTATCAGGTTCTCTGTTCTAAAGTCTTTGAAACCAAATTGATGAATTATCGATGTAACTCAATAGTATCCCGTACATAACCGGGACCACGGCCTCAATATTCTCGGGCTGAAACCGAGACATGCCGCTAGGCACCAAACAGGAATGTATACACTCAATAGTATCCCGTACATACCCGGGACCACGGCCTCAATATTCTCGGCTGAAACCGAGACATGCCGCTAGGCACCAAAGAGGAATGTGTACACTCAGGACAGGTAGTGAACTGTTGAGTTACAAGTCAGGTTTCACCTTTGATTTCCCCATACCCTTAAGTTATATGTGTATGTTAAGTCAGGTATCCCGTAGTCAAGAAACTAATGCCAACACAGGATCAGGTAAACGGGTTTGTCTGGATAGACAAGAGGAACGGTCCATGAGGACTACATGTCAGGTTTGTTGGCATTAGACACAAGATCAGGTAACGGATCAGGTCATGGTACATCATGTCAAGTCAAGCAGTATACGGTACCATGTCGGGTCTATCAATATGTATGTAGCAATTCAGGTCAAGATGTAAACAATATCATGGGTGTGCTCACACTCAGCTACATAATCAAGCATGGTTAACAACATGACCTAAGAAATGAATTAAGCAATAGGCAGATTCATTCAATTAGCAATACAGTTATCAATTGTGTCACAGAGATGATTTCCTGACGATCAATGATCTCTTCTGAAGCAACTCTCCGAACCTCGATCTCCTGACGATCAATGATCTCCCTGATCAGGTGATACCGCCTCAAGATGTGTCTGGACTTCTGATGGGACCTTGGTTCCTTTGCTAAAGCTATAGCTCCGTTGTTGTCGCAATACAGAGGTATTGGATCAACTATGGTAGGAACCACCTGAAGTTCTGTTAGGAACTTCTTCATCCAGACTGCTTCTTTTGCGGCATCGCAAGCAGCTATATACTCCGCTTCCATCGTCGAGTCAGCAACGGTGTCCTGCTTGGAGCTCTTCCAGCACACCGCCCCTCCATTGAGGGTAAAGACATAACCCGACATGGACTTGGAATCGTCCTTATCACTTTGGAAGCCGGAATCAGCAAAGGCCTCCAACCTGAGGTCTTTTCCGCCGTAAACCAAGAACATCTCCTTAGTCCTCCTCAGGTACTTGAGAATGTTCTTTACTGCTATCCAGTGTTTCTCCCCTGGGTCTGACTGATACCGGCTTACCACGCTCAGTGCGTAAGCTACATCTGGTCTGGTACACAACATCGCATACATTATAGAGCCTACCGCAGAAGCGTAGGGTATAATAGACATGCGTTCCCTTTCCAAATCAGTCTTGGGAGACATCTCTTTGGAGAGGGTGATTCCGTGACAAGCCGGTAGATTACCGCGCTTAGAATCTTCCATACTGAATCTTTTCAGTATAGTGTCGATATACCTGGACTGCGAAAGTCCCAACATCCTCTTGGATCTATCACGATAGATCCGGATCCCCAGAATGTAAGAGGCATCACCCAGGTCTTTCATGGAGAACCTGTGTGACAAGAAACCTTTGACAGATTGTAGCATAGGAACGTCATTTCCTATCAATAGAATGTCATCCACGTACAAGACGAGGAATACGACACTTCTGGCCACAACTTTACTATATATGCACGGTTCATCTGGATTTTTGATAAAGTCATATTCTTTGACTGTCTCATCAAAACAGATGTTCCAACTCCGCGATGCCTGCTTTAGTCCATAAATAGACTTAAGCAGCTTGCATACTTTCCCGCTGCTCCCACTCTGATTGAAACCCTCTGGCTGATCCATATAGACGCACTCTTCTAAATTTCCATTCAGAAAAGCCGTCTTTACGTCCATCTGCCAGATTTCATAATCATGGAAGGCAGCAATAGCAAGAAGGACTCGAATGGATTTGAGCATAGCCACTGGAGAAAAAGTTTCGTCATAGTCCAAACCAGGTCTTTGACGAAAACCCTTTGCAACAAGTCTAGCCTTATAGGTTTCCACCTGTCCATCTACACCAATCTTTTTCTTGAAGATCCATTTGCATCCTATGGGTTTTACCCCATCTGGAGCAAAGTCCAAAGTCCATACTTTGTTGGTGTACATGGACTCCATTTCGGTCCGCATTGCATCTAGCCATCGTACCGAGTCGCCGCTCTGGATGGCCTGCCGGAAGTCAGTAGGTTCATCATCATCTATGATGCAATCCTCTCTATCCCCATCTATGAGAAAACCGTAGTATCTCTCAGGCGGATGAGACGGCCTACTACTCCTGCGGAGGGGTGCGGGAATGTTCTGTTCTTCTTGAACCTCTGGTTCTACCAAACTTTCAGTAGCATTTTGTGGTTCTGGAATTTCTTCCAGTTCTATTTCGCTCCCACTTATTTCTTTTTCTAAAAACTGATTTTCCAGAAAATGGGCATTACGAGAAACAAAAACCTTTTGTTCCTCTGCGTAATAGAAATAATATCCCTTGGAGTTCTTTGGATATCCCACAAACATACATTTTACTGATCGTGCCTCGAGCTTGTCCACATGCTGCTTTTTAACAAAAGCTGGACATCCCCAAATCTTCATATGCTGAAGATGGGGTTTCTTCCCAGTCCACATCTGATATGGAGTGGTAGGCACAGTCTTGGTAGGATCCCTGTTCAGAAGATATGCCGCTGACTCTAGCGCATAACCCCAGAAAGATCGCGGTAACTCAGCATTACTCATCATGGATCGTACCATATCCAATAGGGTTCGATTCCGTCTCTCCGATACACCGTTATGCTGTGGTGTGTATGGAGGAGTAAGCTGAGAGAGAATTCCTTTCTCTTTTAGGTAACCTAGGAACTCGGCACTTAAGTATTCTCCACCTCGATCAGATCTTAGTGTCTTAATACTTTTGCCGGTTTGGTTTTCTACTTCATTCTTATACTCTTGGAATTTCTCAAAAGCCTCGGATTTATGTTTCATAAGATAAATGAATCCGTATCTTGAGTAATCATCCGTGAAAGTAATGAAATAGGAATAACCACCTCTCGCATGTGTAGACATTGGACCGCATACATCACTGTGTATGAGTCCTAAGAGCTCGCTCGCTCTTACTCCTTGTCCAGTAAATGGAGTCTTTGTCATCTTTCCTTTGAGACAGGATTGACAAGTGTCATAAGATTGATATTCGAACGTGTCCAAATATCCTTCTCTATGCAACTTAGTCAACCTTCTCTCATTGATGTGACCCAGTCTACAATGCCATAAGAAAGCTTTATTTAAATCTGGAGACTTTCTTTTTAGTGTGTTCTGGACATTGAAAATTTGGAGTTGGTTTAAAACATATATGCCGTTATTTAGAGTACCGGACCCAATCAAACCATGATTAAGGTGGATGTTAACAACATCTCTTACAAACGTGAAATCATAACCTTTATTTGATAACAAGGAAACTGATATGATATTACACGTTAAGCTTGGTACAAAATAACAGTTATGCAAAACCAAAATATGTCCACTCGTCAATCCTAGGTGATAATCCCCGACGGACGCAGCTCCTACGCTAGCTCCGTTAGCAACCCTGAGGATCATATCACCTTCCTTCAGCACTCTACGGTTTCTCAGTGCCTGCAATGAATTGCAAATATGAGATCCTGATCCGGTATCCAATACCCAGGAAGTAGAGTTGATTGACAGACAATTCTCAATTACAAACACACCTGAAGTCGAAGCCACAGCTTGCTTCGGTTCCTGGTTCTTGGCGTTCCACGCCTTGCAATCCTTCTTCCAGTGCCCTTTCCTGTGACAATGGAAGCACTCATCCTGGCCAACTATCGGTACTGCAGTCTTTTTCTTTCCCTTCCCTCTCACCTTACTAACACCTCCTCTAGGTTTGGGTGCGGCCTTCTTCTTCCTTCCTTTGGCCCTAGCCTTGGACCCGGAAGAAGATGTACCGCCAACAAACATAGCGGGTGTTCCCCTTGCCTTCTGCAAGGTGCCCTCTGCACTCCTTAACATGTTCAGGAGTTCCGCAAGTTCAACTTCTTTTCCTTGAAGATTGAAGTTGAGGATAAACTGGGCGTAGGTGGGAGGAAGGGACTGGAGAATAAGGTCTGTATAGAGCTCATTATCCAAAGTCGTCCCAAGGTCTGCGAGCTCCTCAATATAGCCGATCATCTGTAGGACATGTTCACCTACCGATGACCCGACAGCCAACCTTGCTCGAAATAATTTCTTCGAGGTCTCGTATCTTGCAATACGAGATTGCTCTCCATAAAGTTCCTTTGTATGGAGAAATATGCCATCTAGAGACATATCCTCGTGCCTCCTCTGATGTTCATTGTTCATAGAGGCAAGTACGATGCACTTGGCTCTCGCGCAATCTAAATCCCAGGTTTTGCGGATTTCCTTATCCGCATTGCTGGATTTGGGACCAGGGACAGCAGGTGCCGTAGCGGTGAGGACGTACCCCAATTTGTCATAGGTCAAGGCCATCTTGACATTCCGCAGCCAATCTTTATAGTTTGGCCCCGTCAGTATATTCTTTTCTAAAAGTAACTTAAGTCCAGTCATTTTCAGGGTCGCTGCAATTAGGAGAGAGAGAAGAAAACACTTTAGCATGATGCTCTTGCAAGTTTAGAGTGGTTTTTAGTTTATCTAAACTGGATGGCTCCCACTGTTTCTCGAATCCTTCCTCAAACCATAAAAGAAGAATTAGCCAGGACTATTCTCACCGTACAATACTTGCTTAACCGTTCAGCCAGGCCAGTGTCGATACTTCGAGGGAGGTTTTCCAACGCTTTCGCGAAGTTCCTTAATTAAATAACCTCTTTTCTCTGGGGGCGTAACCCCGCTGACACCTTTCTGGACACCTACTAGGTTTATAGCATTGATCGTTAAGTGACGAATATCCTGATAAGTAGCATATACTCACAGTAGGATCGGGATCCAAATATCTTCGTATGATAATGTTGAAGGAATCCTACCAACATTCATCAAACTCCAAATGGTATGCATCTCTTTGCAAATTTCAGTTTCTTTAGAAATTCCCGATATAAGTTTTTGCCCCATGCTCTTATGACCTTGGCTTTGGTCAAAATGTCATAAGTCACATGTCAAGTTCTACCCGTCATTATCTTGTCAATTTGAACCCATCCGTATATACCCCTGACTTTGGTCAAATGGTAATACGACTGTCCCAAACCAACTCATCTATCTTATGCAACAAATGAAAACCCAGCAGCTACCAAACACTATGCCTTGACTTTGGCCAAAATGCATAGCTTGAATACTACTGAATATCCAAATGAAATGACGGAGGGCTACGAATGGTTTTGGCGAAACCGTGAACGTAGTGAACTTGATATAACCGAAGGAACCTGATAGCTTTTAAAAGGAGTGGTTAAGTCTCCGCATTTAAAAATATCTGTTTTAAAAATAACCGAGTGGTTTCTTTTAAATTGTTCCAACGATTTAAGCTTTGGTTTGTTTTACTTTGCATTATAGATAATGCGTCCCATCATTAACCTATCATTGCAGAAAACAACGAAAATACAACGTCCTCTTATGCCATCCGCATTCGCCACTGGGTCCCGTCATCACCCGTTAGGTTACTTAACTAACGACAGAGCGGGGGCTGGGCTAGCGCGGGTGTAAAACATAAATGACGTCTAAATAGCTATCATAAATATAGATATTTTACATTCGTCTGACGCAATGATATTCATTCCAGAACACAGATAAACAATATTGGATTTGCAAGCAATCTGTATTTCTTTCGAGCCTGCAAGAAAAGACAGATTACACAGTTGTGATGAATAGCCGATACCCCACCCTCGACCCCTACGGGTACGGCAAACTACCCGCCCGGCAGTTTGTGTACCCCACCTTGGGTCAGTCCTAGGAGAAAAAACAGTAAAATGAAATAATACAACGGTGGCTACGACCGCAACCTGGAAGTGCCCCGCAAAAATAATATTACAACAATTTACATTTACAACAAATGAATTAAACAATAACCCATTGCATACCCCGGCTATACACCACAACAGTCCAATACAGTTTATATGCACAAACAGATATAACCATTTCAGAAATGTGCAACCCCCTGCCAACCGACATACTAGCAGTTAGGGGAGGTTTACGAACACATTAAACAATCACAGATATAATCCATATGCAAATACTGTACAATTTCGATCGAATAAACAACATCAATATTGCTCCAAAATCTGCTCTGTTAAACAGTAACCTGAGCAATAATTAAACATTCCAGAGAACCCCAAATACCAGAGAGGACCCACACAAGAAATACGAGTCCATGACTCGGCAACTCGGCCGCGGAAGCGCTGCGGATCGGTGCGATCCGCCGCCCTTCCGCGGCGCTTTAGCCGATTCATGGGTTCTAATTTCTTGGGTGTTCTTCTAGACCCTTTACAAGCTTTCTGAGATCACCTGAACAATTTTAGGACATCATTTTAAATTCGACAGAAACTTGTAACTTTTAGGGTTTTCCGGCTTCGTTTTTCCGTTCGAAATTCGTACAAATTTGCAATCAAGTTATTTAGTGTTTAGCGAGGCTCTGATACCACTGTAAGTCGATGTAGTACACCCCAGTACTTGTGGGGAGGCGAAATTTTCAAAAACGATCAAGTTTAAAGAACGAACATCAACTAACCGCTTAAATCGAAGCTAAACAACTAATAACCGAACACATAGCTATACTAAACTATAGTGTTAAGGGATTATACCTATCGATACTAGTCCTTCGTCTTTACGATCTCCTTGTTCTCCTCGGCCTTCTCTAGGTAGTAGACGATCCACCCGAGAGCAAAACACCAAGCTAAACCTCTAACTTGAGGTAACTAATCTACTTTGATTGCTAATCAAAGAAGAAAGGATGATATAGAGTGAAGGTAATGGATGTTTAAGTCTAACTAAACCTTTGATCTCAACACATGAGGATTAAGGATTAGTCTCTTGAAGATGAGAGCTTGAGGAGAGAGAATGTGAGATGAGATAATGAGATGAGAGAGAGTGTATCATAATATATTATGAAGCATTCTTATTATAGAAAAAAGAATAAAAGAAATGAATAAGCATGCTTCATAAATGCAAAATGGTGATTCATTAAGCATGTGTCATTTATCATTTATTGTGCAATAATGATAAAGATGAATCACTCTCATGACTCACAATCTTATCCAAAGTAACCTCCTTAGTCACATCTTCTAGAAGCTTCTCGTACAATTACGAGAACGCCCCTCCAATCCGCAAAAATACGGAAAAACTTTAGACTGTAAAAATCCAATAACCGGATACCAGTAACTGGCTTAAACCAAAGCCGACTGGTAAAAACTGTCCGAAAGTCGTACGTGCGTAAACGCACGTATGCGTCCGAACCCTTTGTCGCAAAACCATGCAACCTCTATATCGTTTCGCCTGGAGTAGGAAACTCTCTGTGTGGGACTCTAGAGACTCGACTACTACGCTGGCAGTGGGTTTAACCACAGACCGCAAGCGGCACTAGCTGTACGTAACGGTCCCTAGGTAGTTGTCGATAAGAAGGCCGATGAGTAAACCCATCCGAACTCCTACTGAGTCTGATGTGACAATCTCCATACAGTCCGGTCCGTTCGTCCAAGACTATCGCATATCGGGCCTAGGGGGCGGCAAGCGTCAGTCCCCTAATAGCGGTATAAGTCGTGTCGGAGTGAAGCCCATTACACCCTGAGAAACTACTGGAACCTACCAGTAAATCTCGCTTGCCCTGGCCAGGGACATTGCGTAATGGCTCTCTGACACAGCACGATATCTACTCCCAATACCGGGAGGGACGAATCCTGTCTAACCGCCACTGCCTCCAAGTGCTCGGGACTGCACCCAACTGCTACCTGTTTGCACGACTCCTTTGAGCCGTGGTAGGGTAGCAATCTAAGAACAGTGGGACACACTCGAGGCGAAGTAGCAGTGTCAAGTCTGCGGACTACGCTGTACTCATGTCACCTGGGAACTGCTCACTGACGACTGGTATCAAACCAACCAACAGTTCCCCGTGAGTCCTGTCCGGTGTACCCGTAACCTAACGAGCACCTGCATACTATCTCCAGTACGACGTACTGACGGCTGTGGGACAGACCATCTCCCCAACTGGGATGAGAAGCGTACACACCAGTCTACTCCGGAGTATCGATGCTCTGTCTCGATAATCCAACGACCAGGGACCCGAATAAGGATGTGCTTGTAGACTACCCAGCCCCCACTAGTGTGACTGCCATCACAACGCTGGTAGACAAGCAAGATCCTAAGAGCTCTATCAATACGTACACTAACATATTAAGATAGAAAAACCAAGTAGCATACTACCATGTTTAGCAAGACTGTTATATACATGTGAATATCCCAAGCTTCCATTAAGTAATATACAAGCTAGTATGATACAGTAATGGCCTTCTAGGGCATAAACACTAACAGGGAATGGAGAAACGGAGAGGAAGAGGAGATGGTTGGGATTGTTGGAGTGTGCAGGGGGTGAGAAGGGTGATTGTGGTGGTGCGGATGGCGGCGACGAGAGACCGCCGGCGATGGGTTTGGGGGTGCAGGCGTGGGCTCGGGTAAACGAAGGAAGAAGGAGGAGGTGGCGAGGAGAGGGAGGCTCGGTTGAGGGCGAGGAGACGACGAGGCCGGCGAGGGTGGTGCCGGCGTTGGGCTGCGGCGGCGAGGGGCACGCGGCGGTAGGGTTTCTCGTGGGGCTTGGGTTACGTGAAAAAAAGAAAAGAGAAGGAAGATGAGGGAATATATAGAGGAGGGAGAGAGAGAAAATAAAGAGAGAGAGAGAGACGGGGGAGAGAGATAAGAGGTTTGGGGCCCACGGGAAGAAGAGGAGGCTTTGATTGGCTGAATGAATTCGTTTGTTAGGAATAGATTTGGTTAGGAAAAATATTAAAAGATTTTAAAGATTTAAGGGAACAGTGGAAATTATATGGTTAAGAAAAATATACGATGGGTTAAATATATTAGAAAATGGGATTTTGGCACAAAGTAAAACATTTCCAAATCGCACCCGGGTCGGGTCCAAAAATTTGAAATTGAAATAATAAAATTTTTGGAGGGATCCAAAATTTAAAATGAAGTGTTTTGCAATCAAAAAGCATACCCCCAAAACGGACACACGTACGTGCACGTAGCCGTTTAAACTCGCCCGTTTCACTGAACGGGACGAGAACACGATGCACGGACGCTACAACGGGGTTAGGGGTGTCAAGCATGCCAAGATGAATATTTTTAATTTTATTTTAGATGCTATAAATTGTTACATGCAGAAATGAATTGACGGGGGTAAAATTTACAATAAGTAACAATCAAGCAAGATAAATGAAATAAGTGTCATACTACGCTCAAACGGTAACTGAAATTAGTAGCATTGGGCTCGGGTGTTACATTATACCCAACTACAAAAGAATTTCGTCCTCGAAATTCCAAGAATACAAAGACAGATAACTACAAGAAAAGGTGAGGAAACTTCTGCCGGATTTCATCTTCTCGTTCCCAAGTGGACTCTCCATGCGAGCGATTACTCCAAGAAACAAGCACAAGAGGGATCACCTTGTTCTTAAGAACCTTTTCCCTTCGATCCACAATTTCAATCGGTCGCTCCTCAAAAGTCAAGTCTTCTCGTACTGTTAGCTCCGAATGATCCAATACGTGTGTTTCATCTCGAACAGACCTTCGTAGTTGAGATACGTAAAACACATCGTACACATTCGCCAAGGACTGCGGTAACGCCAAATGATACGCTACCTCACCAACACGCTCCAAGATCTCAAAGGGTCCAACGAATTGAGGACTAAGTTTTCCTCGACTTCCAAAACGAATCACCCCTCTAGTCGGTGATATCTTCAAGAATACCAAATCACCCACGGCGAACTCTAGAGCTCTTCTTGACGTATCTGCCCAACTCTTCTGTCGGTCTTGTGCTGCCTTCATTATAAGCTCCCTCTGTGTGAACACATACTTTAAGCTCTTATGATCCGTGAAAACTTCGACCCTTTCGCCTAAAAGGTAGTGTCTCCAAATCTTCAAAGCGAAAATCACAGCCGCAAGTTCCAAGTCATGAGTTGGGTAATTCTTCTCATGGGTCTTTAACTGTCTCGATTCGTACGCTACAACTTTCCCATGCTGCATCAAAACACATACCAATCCTTTCCCAGATGCGTCGCTGTGAATCACCAATCCTCCGGAATTGTCTGGCACGGTCAGAATAGGGGCAGTTATCAACTTCTGCTTCAATGTCTCAAAAGCTAACGCACATTTATCCGTCCATACAAAAGGTACCTCCTTGCGCGTAAGCTTGGTCAACGGCACTGCCAGACGAGCAAAATTCTCCACAAATCTCCTGTAATATCCGGCGAGTCCAAGAAAACTTCTTATCTCTGCAACATTCTTTGGAATCGGCCAATCTCGAACTGCTGCAATCTTTTCTGGATCGACGGCAATTCCATCCCCAGATACAACATGCCCCAAAAACTTTACTTCCTCCAGCCAAAACTCGCACTTACTCATCTTCGCATATAACTTCTCTTGTCTCAATGTTTGCAGTGCGATCTTCAAATGCTCAGCATGCTCTTCAAAACTCTTTGAGTAAACCAGAATATCGTCAATGAATACCACAATAAACTGGTCCAAGAACGGTGAAAAGATTCGGTTCTTCAAGTCCATGAATACTGCCGGCGCATTCGTTACTCCGAAGGGCATCACTAAGTACTCATAATGTCCATACCGAGTTCGGAACGCCGTCTTGCAAATATCTTTTGTTTTCACTCGGACCTGATGATATCCGGATCGCAAATCCAGCTTCGAGAATACCCTCGCGCCACTAAGCTGCTCGAAAAGTTCGCCAATGCGAGGGATCGGGTACTTGTTCTTAATAGTCACCCGGTTTAATTCTCGATAGTCGATGCACATCCTTCTTGTACCATCCTTCTTCTTTACTAGAAGAACTGGAGCTCCCCAAGGCGAGTTACTGCTTCGAATCCAACCTTTTTCAAGCAATTCAGCAACCTGTTTCTTGACTTCTTCCAACTCTACTGGTGCCATTGGATAATATGCTTTGGATACTGGCGCTGCACCAGGAATAAGATCAATTGCGAACTCCACGTCTCGCTCCGGCGGTAATCCCGATATATCTTCAAACACGTCCATAAAATCGCGAACAACAGCCGACTCTTTACTTTTATCAACTTCCATTGTTGCAAGAATATTGTTTGTCGGCCTAGCCCTAAACTCGACTGGCCCGACAGAACTGCTTCCTCCGGTGAAGCTAAACTCGGGATGTCCGGGAATCTGGAAAATTACCTTCCTTGCCCTACAATCAATGTGAGCGTGGAAAGTGCCAAGAAAATCCATTCCCAAGACGACTTCGTAGCTGCCCGTATCAATCACCAAGAAATCTGCAAAAAGCTCCCGTCCGCACACAACAATTGTACAATCTTTACATTCCCTACTAGCTATGATTTTCCCATTCCCAGTGTGTATATCCCAGAAACTAGACAGGGTCGTGTATCCAATCGAGTGTGTAGTTATAAACTTGGATGACATAAAACAATAGGATGCACCAGAATCAAATAACGCTAATGCGGGAAAACCATGAACGAGTAGAGTAACTGAAACAACTTCTCCTGACGCCTTAGCTTCTTCAGCTGTCAAGGTAAAAGCTCTAGCCTGATTAGGTCCTTGAGTCAGCTGTTTCTGTCCCTGGAACGGTCCTTACGGAGGCTTCTGAAAATCATCTCTCGTACGAAGTTTCGACGGACAAGCATTAACAGCGTGATCTGCCGCTCCACAAACCAAACAGAGTCCCAGCCTCCTTCGACAATCCTTTTGCATGTGGCCAGGCAAATTGCAATAGTTACAAGTCATGCTCTTACTTCGATCGATGACCACAGGCTTCTTCATGGGTGCTACACCTCGACGGTCCACTGGAATACCTCTGCGACCATGAGCTCGGTTAGGTACAAATGCTGGCTTCCTTACCGCAACTGCTGTCTGCTGCAAACTCCCTTTCATCCCCGATAAACTCTGCTGTTCTCGGGCTGCCGCAAGTACTTATGAGAAAGTGGTCAAACCCAGGGAGACAATCTGCCTCTGGATGTCCACGTCCAAGATGCGCATGAACCTCCGTGCCCTGTCTGCATCGTTGGCAACTAAAGGTCCAGCGAATCTGCTGAGTCTTGTCCATTCTGCTGCATGCACATCCACGGGTGCTCCATTCTGCTTTAGCCCGATGAATTTCTCTTCCATTTCCTCCCGTGCAGTCCGCGGGAAGAACTTCTCCAGGAAACTCTTTGAAAAATCCGCCCACTTGATTGGCTTGGGCAAACGGTTCTCTTCCACAAGCCACCATTCTCGGGCGTAGTCCACTAACTGAATGCATACCACATCAACTCTTTTCTCATCTGGAATCTGTGCCGCAATAAGCAAATTCTCTGTGTCAACTAGCCACCGCTCCGCTGGCAACGGCTCCTCCAAACCAGTAAATGTAGACAGACCCAACCGTCTGAAATCTGCTACTTCCCCTACTCGGTCGACTGGTTTAGCTCCAACATTGTTCACAGACTGCTGAACGATCTGCAAACCTTCCTGAAACGAGTCCGCCTGTTGCTGGATCAGTTCGGTCTGTTTCTTTTGATTCTCCAGCATTCCTCTTATCACTCCAAGCTTGGCGGCTTCGTCCACACGCCTTTGGTACGTCTTCAAATTCTTACCGGCCATATTCCTGAAATCAAAACACCCAACATTAGCATGATGATAGATTCTGAATATAGATCAAGGCTAGAACTCCAAGTTACTTAAATAGAGTGCCGCATTGTAACTATGCCGCGGTATCATAGCCACAATTACATAACTCCACCCAAGTCGCCTAAGTCCTAGAGATAACAAGGAATCAGGTTTCGAGTTGATATGCAAAGGAAGTTTGCACATCGTAAAAGATATAATCAGGAAGAATGTGATTCAAGAATGGTAAAACGGCAAGGTGGCAGGACATGATTCCTAAACACGGGTATTCTGATTCGCGTATTGGGTACAATACCCAACTACAAAAGAATCAACCCGAATAACCTATGGCTCTGATACCAAAAGAACCATGTCACGTCCCGCTTCCCAGAGTACGCTAAAATGGGCACGTGACACAGCCAACCATGCTACCTGTGGGTAGGAAGTATCCATCCACAGTCGCATTACGGCTGTAGAGATATCAAGAACAATATAAACTATCTAAAACATGTCCATAATCCAAGATAACATGAGTCAAGAATAAATAAATGCGGAATCGAAAGATCCAATACAAAATAACTGGAATGTATGTCTCATAATGCGGGCTCACATCAGGAAATAAATGCAGGAAAGAAAACTAACTACTGCTGACACTCACAGCTCAGCCTGTCGGCTGAAGTACTCCTGCTCGGACTGCAACAGCGGTACAGAATCTGGGCCATGCAAAACCCAGACGTCAGCGCGTCAAATCATCAAGTAATAACATAATAAACAGGCAATGCGAATATAAACATGAATAAAACAAGGGTAACAATAATATGAATCAGAGCAGTGCAGGGTAGTGTGCAGTGGGTAAACTGGACTGTTCTATTAGGTTCTCTGTTCTAAATTCTTTGAAACCAAATTGATGAATCATCGATGTAACTCAATAGTATCCCGTACATACCCGGGACCACGGCCTCAATATTCTCGGGCTGAAACCGAGACATGCCGCTAGGCACCAAACAGGAATGTGTACACTCAATAGTATCCCGTACATACCCGGGACCACGGCCTCAATATTCTCGGCTGAAACCGAGACATGCCGCTAGGCACCAAAGAGGAATGTGTACACTCAGGACAGGTAGTGAACTGTTGAGTTACAAGTCAGGTTTCACCTTTGATTTCCCCATACCCCCAAGTTATATGTGTATGTCAAGTCAGGTATCCCGTAGTCAAGAAACTAATGCCAACACAGGATCAGGTAAACGGGTTTGTCTGGATAGACAAGAGGAACGGTCCATGAGGACTACATGTCAGGTTTGTTGGCATTAGACACAAGATCAGGTAACGGATCAGGTCATGGTATATCATGTCAAGTCAAGCAGTATACGGTACCATGTCGGGTCTATAAATATGTATGTAGCAATTCAGGTCAAGATGTAAACAATATCATGGGTGTGCTCACACTCAGTTACATAATCAAGCATGGTTAACAACATGATCTAAGCAATGGATTAAGTAATAGGCAGATTCATTCAATTAGCAATACAGTTATCAATTGTGTCACAGAGATGATTTCCACAATATAAGAATGCAGTAAGACAATTATAGCCATTTAATCATGTTTACAAGTTTAAGACTTCATAGATGCAATGTTATATGTGTATATAGGTTCCACGAATGAAATCACAGTTTAAGCAGGTTAAATGTATACGAGTGTCCGAATGAAGTAAAACGGTAGAAAAGGTGCCATAGGCTACATCATCAGTGAAAGTGTAATTAAAATATGTAAATGTGATTATTGGTTCCAAATTAGTAATTACAACAGGTAGGTTCTAAGTTTGAAAGATAAACGATATATATAGAACAATCTTGAACACGAAAAATGGGAAATTATAATACCAAAGTTAAATTGCAGGTTTTAGGGTGTCATAAAGTATAAGTAAATATTGTTTAGCATGTAGCAAGGGTTACTTGCCTCGACGGGTCGCGAATCGGGAAAATGGAATGTAAAACGTCGGCGGGAAAAACTCGCGACGGGTGCACGGTTCACGGAATGAACCCAAACGACGAACTGTGAAACCACACGGGTCGGGGTACCACACTGGAACGTCGGGATGTGTCGCCGGCACGGCCGGATTCCTGTGAGACACAAAACAGTAAACGATCAAGAATTGCAACAAGAAAGAAAATAAAATAAAGAAGAAGGGAAGAAGTAGAAGGAAGAAGAAAAGAGATTGCTTACTGGGTTGCAGAGGGCGTGATGGTGGTGAGATCGACGGCGGTGAGGGCGCCGGCGAAGAGGTTTCTGCGGTTTAGGGTTAGGGCTCGAGTAGGGAATGTTGGTGCAAGGAATGGAGAAACGGAGAGGAAGAGGAGATGGTTGGGGTTGTTGGAGTGTGCAGGGGGTGAGAAGGGTGATTGTGGTGGTGCGGATGGCGACGACGAGAGACCGCCGGCGATGGGTTTGGGGGTGCAGGCGTGGGCTCGGGTAAACGAAGGAAGAAGGAGGAGGTGGCGAGGAGAGGGAGGCTCGGTTGAGGGCGAGGAGACGACGAGGCCGGCGAGGGTGGTGCCGGCGTTGGGCTGCGGCGGCGAGGGGCACGCGGCGGTAGGGTTTCTCGTGGGGCTTGGGTTACGTGAAAAAAAGAAAAGAGAAGGAAGATAAGGGAATATATAGGGGAGGGAGAGAGAGAAAATAGAGAGAGAGAGAGAGACTGGGGAGAGAGATAAGAGGTGTGGGGCCCACGGGAAGAAGAGGAGGCTTTGATTGGCTGAATGAATTCGTTTGTTAGGAATAGATTTGGTTAGGAAAAATATTAAAAGATTTTAAAGATTTAAGGGAACAGTGGAAATTATATGGTTAAGAAAAATATACGATGGTTTAAATATATTAGAAAATGGGATTTTGGCGCAAAGTAAAACATTTCCAAATCGCGCCCGTCGGGTCCAAAAATTTGAAATTGAAATAATAAAATTTTTGGCGGGATCCAAAATTTAAAATGAAGTGTTTTGCAATCAAAAAGTATACCCCCAAAATGGACACACGTACGTGCACGTAGCCGTCCAAACTCGCCCGTTTCACTGAACGGGGCGAGAACACGATCCACGGACGCTACAACGGGGTTAGGGGTGTCAAGCAGGCCAAGATGAATATTTTTAATTTTATTTTAGATGCCATAAATTGTTACATGCAGAAATGAATTGACGGGGGTAAAATTTACAATAAGTAACAATCAAGCAATATAAATGAAATAAGTGCCATACTACGCTCAAACGGTAACTGAAATTAGTAGCATTGGGCTCGGGTGTTACAGTTTTCCTCTTTTCCGGAAGCCATATAAAAAGTATGTACCACCATGCCCCCAGACTTGGAGCATTTGGGTTTAGTACTCTTGACATTTGTCACGGGCATAGGGATCTTCTCCGGCCTTCTCTTCTCTTGAGCGGTCGAAGTTGAGGGGGTTGCTGCAGTAGGCACCTGAGCAGACGATACTTTGCGTGGCATGGCAGAGGGATGGTCCTCTTCCTGTTGAGTCTTCATCTTCTTCTGTCGGCTGGAGTAGTCCTTGTCGATCACAAAATCCTGGACTCTCTGCCAGACCTTGTGGATTTTGGAAGACAGACGCTGAGGGGACTGCTCAGTCTTCGCCTTTGTAACATTCTCCACGGATGGAGGAGATCTTTTCAATACAGCGGTCGGAGAATTCTTGCGGACCCTCCTGAGTGGTTCAAAGCTGTTCCCAATTGGAACAGCGACGTCAACTTCCACCGTTGGAGCTGGTAGGGTAAGTACAGAGGGAGAACTGCCCCCAGCTTTCCTCACTCGGCGACAGTGGTGACGTCGAGCATGGCGAGCGGCCAGGACCACCTCCTTGTTAGATCAGCTTTTCCATGCCTCATGTTCTGATGGGAGCCTGTTGTTGGCGCCAGCCTGTTAAAGACAGATGTCCGCTGAGAGGGAATGGTCAACCTGTCGAAAGCCGACCTTCGAGTAAGGAGAGCAGCTTGTACGACTTCAACTGTAGCAGGAGTTGGAGTGGCCTTCTATGGTATTGCAAGCCTCTTTGCGGGCCCACTTGAGCTTTGACCCAGCCTGTCGAAGACTGAGGCATTGGAGCTGGACGACCCGCTGAGAGGGGCCGTAGTGGTTGCAAGCCGATCAAAGGCCGACTTCTTCGCGGCTTCCTGTGACGGCATCTAAACATTAAAGATCGTTGGTGGGATCACGGCCCCGAAGAATAGTCTAGTGGTGGCTTGGGCCACTTGTTTTACCGGCATTGTGAAAAGGGAGCCTGCTTGGGGCCCGTAGGTTACTCCTCCAGATGAGGCGGAACGGGAGTTGTTGTTGCAGCTAGAGCAGTTAGAGGCCATTGATATTCTTTTTTCTGCACGGGAGCAAGACACCAAATTTTAGTACCTCGAATCCATGGGCAACTATGTTAAACCGCGATTTGTTCGCGAACACGACACACGAAGTGTGGAGTGGAAAGAGAAAAAGGTCCCACCGGACGTGCCAGAATCTGTTCACCGCCGAAAGACGCGCCCGGGACGTTAGGACGCCTGGCCTGAATTTTGGGGGCAGATGCTATTTGGTTTTATCCGTCTACCTCTCCAAAGATGCCAATTTGATTTATGGCACCGTGTATCGGAGATTTACACAGATGCGGTCGTTGTAGCAGACTTCGTCAGATTCCTCCTCGTTTGAGGGGTTTTTGATTGTGGGGACGCTCTTCCTTGCAGGCGCAAGCCCCTGCAGTTAATTACGCTACCGCATCGCGGTAACCACTTTCTCTTTCTCCAGATGGTCAATTCATGCGTGTGTGTTTTCTTTATTTTTGGTTGCCCGTGGATTGTATATGGAGACTAATTTGTGTTGTCGCCCGTAGGGCGTGGATTAGTCCAAATCCGTATATTCTTAGATTTGGGTTTGGGCTAATTTAAGGATCGTTAATCTCATTTGAGATTAAGATCAACTTAAATGTTTGTTGAGAATACGTTAGTCTAATTTTAAACTAAGATCTATTCAACAGGGTTTTGGAATCATTCAGACCCAACAAAAGAGCATTTGGGCTATATTGTTTTAGTTTAAGGACATTACGGTCCGTTTTTAGTTTAAGGACGTTGCGGTCCGTTGTAGTTTAAGGACGTTGTGGTCTATAGGTTGAAGGGCGTCATAGTCCGTGAGTTTAAGGACGTCATAGTCCGTGAAGTTTAAAGACATCATACTCTGTGGGGTTTTTAGTTTAAGGACATCATAGTCCATGATGGTTAGTTTAAGGACGTTATGGTCCAATATTAGTTTAAGAACATTACGGTCCGTAGTTTAGATGCAACCATGGGTTTGGAAATGCACCAGATAGTTATTGGTCGTCGGGACCCACCACCTCTCTGAAGAAGTTGAAGAATTACAACGACATGTATCAGAGGTGTGAAAAGATGTACCTTTGAACCAAATGTCAGATTGAAAGTGAATGGGATAAACATTATTGTAAATGCCATCTGAGATGATTAATTTTGGAAGACCTGAGCATAATTAGGGCTCGGTTAAAAAAAACAAGGTTTTGGCTTTGGGAGACTGTCACGCCCCGCTTCCCGGTATACGGCGAAGGGGACGGGACGAGGCCGCTACGTATTTACTGTGAAGTAAATACGCTAAGCGTATCTAAGCAATATAAAAGTAAAGCACAAGAGACAAAATATAATAAAAACAACAACTTTATTTATTAACATTCTTTCTGTATAATACATGGAAAGTAAATACAACTGATAAAAAGCAATGCCTAAACAATGGCATAACAGAAATGAAAAGTACTGAATGGAAAGTGTACAATGAACTAGAGCTCGGGGTCTTCACTGAAATGGTCCAAGTCTTCAGCAGTGGGCTCGATCTCTAACGTGTCCAAATCACCTGATGACATTTAAAGAAGAAAGAAAGAGAATGTCGTCAGCGAACAGATCGCTCGGTAAGTCCCAAAGATAAGGAAGAATAGAATAGAAAGAATGAGAAGGTAGCTTTTAAAGTTGTATTATATTGTTATAATATTATGTTAACGCTGTTGTTTGTAGCTTGGTACAGAAGATGCCAGTGTATACGAGAGGAGTCCCACTTACACCGGAGACTTTGGTAACCCGTAGTTCAAGGCTCCGTCGATAATACCACAGAACAATGACATGGATGTAATTACGTCTTATGTGACCATCTCGTGCCACCTTTAACATATTCCGTACCAGTCTACCCCTTAAACCCCGTAGTGTTATCTTGATTATATTGTTGTATTGTATTGTCTTGTATTGTAAACTGTATAAATTATATAATAGGATGACTGACCGAAACCATGATATCAGTAAACGGATGTAACTGGAGAATCATGTATGTAACTGTAGAATCATGGATGTAACTGTAGAATCATGTAAATGGAATGTATATCCATGGTTCGGTTCAGTCAAGTTGATAGATTGAATATCTGGAATAATGGATTCATGAATTTATATTGAATTGTAATATTGTAAATTGTCGATTGTAGATTGTAAATTATAGATTATAGATTGTATTTGAATCATATTCAAATAAGATTATAATGAAACTCAAACTGAGTCAGACAATTAGAAAAGTAAATTGAAGTCCTGATTGTTTTGATGTTATCGGTAACCGCTGCACATGAGCGGCAGGATTTGTGTCTTTTTCAAAGATGATTACCGTATTGATAACACCGTTGTTATGTTGTCTACCTTAGATGGGCAAGCACCCACTTCTCCGGCTCCCTGAGGTTCAAGAGATTGGTCCCGCTTAAACCTATGTTTACTAGGGTCCTTAGGGTAATTTATAGAACTTGAGGGGGTTTTATGTAAAAATACTTTTATATAATTTTCAAAATACACCCCAAGTATTTATTATTCGTCTTTAGAGTTGTAATTAATGTAGATTTTATATTATGATATTTCTAGTGAAAATATCCTAATTTCATAAATAAAGGTATTTATTTGTAATATTGATTTGTATGGAATTCATGGTATTTTAGTGTAAAATGATTCTTGTGACATTTTTAGAAAAAGTGGAATATTTGTAATAATTCAAAATAGATATTTTTATGTTACATATACATATATTTATATGAAAATAATTTTAGTATATATATAATATTCTAGAAATCTCGTTTTCTTAGGATGTCGTATTTTAAATCTTTCGAGAACGAATGTTCCTTGCGGAGGTCTGCATCTTACACTACTAAGCCCGAGGATGTGCGATAATCCGCACCATCCCGAACGGGTTCCCCAAATGGGTTGTAGTGGCGCTTTGCAAAGATTTGTATAAATACTAATCATTAAGGAAAAACGGTTTTATTAATTATGCTATTTATTTGTAAAGATGTCGATTTCCCGTATTCTATGTTCTAGGGTCTCCTAAGTCAACTAGACTTCTCCTAACTGGTCCAAAGCGACAAGTTGTGAGATATCCCTCAAATCGTCTCTTCACCGCCAATTATGGCCGGGTAAGTACAAGTGAATAAAGGAGAGTTCCGCTCACGAATCACCGTGAGATGAGCCTTTTAAAGTTATCTTTTTCACTTGTCTAGCTGTTCAGTTGAAAATATTGCACTTTGGTATAAATATTTTCCTTACATTTCTTAAATAATAAAAGGTGTTTATTATAAATATTAAACATATTTGGATTTATCTGCAAAATACTATTTGCCAGATGTTTATATATTATAATTAATATTATGAAGGAAAATATAGGCATTTTATATTTATATAATATTTTAGTAATTGAAAATATGCATATCATATCAAATATTCTAATCACAATTCTTAAAAGATATAATATCATACAAATGGTTAGAATAATATTTCAAAATATATGCATGATATTTTAGTAATTAAAAGATGCATAGCATATCAAATATTCTTAATCATGTTTCTTAAAGATTTATTACCATATAAAGTGCATAGCATATTAAATATTCTTAATCAAGTTTCTTAAACATTTATTAGCATATATAGTGATTAAGATACTCTCTTTAATTTAATAAATAGTACTAACATTATTCATAGAGATATTGTGCAAGATTTAGCTCAGGTCAAGTGATCAAGATGTTCAAGATGTCAAGATCAAAAATCTGCCAAAATCATAAAATCAATACTGACAGGGATTCAGAATCCATATATGGAAAGTCACCATATTAGGAAGTCGCCATATATGGTAACTAGTTTTTCTTCTTTGAGGGCTATATAAAGGACCAAGGGCTAAAATTAGAAGGCATCAAGCCAAAGAGATCACGAAGTCCAAGACGGTTCACGCATCCAGGCTGATCATCAACTGTTCATCTACCTCCTTCGGAAAAGTTCGAGAAGCAAACCAAGTTTTTGTAATCATTTTCTAAGGAATAAAGTGTAGATTGTTCAAGTTGATTAATAAAGGTAGTTGTTTTTTTTAATTCTTTTGCATTTTATATTATGTTTTCCCTCTCTGTCTTTTCATCTTCTTTTTCCAACATGCGCGAGTAATTCTCCGCTTGTTAGGGTTCATAGGATTATGGTAGATTAATGGATGATGAAGATCCTTAAACTCTTTTTACGTCCTATAAAATTTATAAACTTTACTAAAAGAATCATTAACATCCTAATCGGGCGCGCTACCAATTTATTGTTAGTCTCGACAGCGATTAGAGATTAGATTAATGATTGTTTTGGTAAAGGCTAGATATGAACGGAGTTCCATGTCGAGATAGGGGTTAAGAATGGGAACCCTTTTCCCTCCAGAAACCCTAATCTACATGCATCTCTGTCATTCTAGTTTTAAATCTATTAAAGGATAAAAAGAGTAATTTTTAATTAACCATCCATAACTACTAAATCCTAATGAACCCTACAAGCCCCCTTTTAATATTGAACTTACATCCATAATTAATCTAGATCTATATTTTACATCCGTGTTTAACGTAGATCTAGAACCTACAACCATTCTTATTTTTTCCTCCTTTCTTTCTCAACATGCCTAAAATAAGAATAAAAGATTCCACGTTTCCCTGAGGACGACCCGTACTCATCTCGGCTAGCTACAAGCGACACCGTTATTGATTGTGGTTATTCTACAAACATTTTTTCACACAAATCACTAGCCTAGGCATCACAAAGTCAGGTTTAGATAAACGACTGAATACCCACAACCTTCATCTGTCCTAATGAGCACGACAGTCCTTAATTGGCTGAGTCTAGATTTTTTTTATTAGCTCAAAGGTTATTTATTTGTAAAGATGTCGATTTCCCGTATTCTATGTTCCCGAGGGTGTCGTGCTATGTTACATATGAGTGTGTGAGGAGATAGGTCTTTACCTCGTGATCTATTTAAATGTATAACAAGTTTAATGGTTTAAATGTCGCAAAAGGAACTATGTGGTATTTAAATGAAAAAAATATGGTAAAAGGAACTAGCAATTATTTTGTGACATGAAACTTGATCAATTTGGTTGATTAGTGTTTAATAGTCAACATGAGAGAGTTTAAGCATAATTGTATTAACGAGAAGTGAAGTTTTATAAAGAAACCGAATCGGAAATCGGATTTGTTCCGATTCTGTCGGGTTTGTAAATCTGTATTTTAGAAAAGATAAGAGAGTAGAATTTGGGGACTTATGGGTTTAGGACAATAAAGAGAGGGAGGTGGAACGGGAGGAGTCGCCGGTGCGTCGCTTCGTAGCCGGGAGCTCCTAGAATGATCGTCGGAAGTTTGCCGGAAAATTCGCCGTAGCTTCGCCTCGTGCTCGATTTCAAAGTACACAACGTTTGTTGGAAATTTTTGAGAGTTGGCTCAGAGTTTAGGGTAAGAGGGTAGAGGGTAGGGGTGGTATTTATAGGGTTAGGCTAAGGTTAGGGTAGATGAAGGGGTTTGATTTTAAAATTGTAAAAATGTATTAAAAAATCATTAAAAATGGAGTAAATGATGGTTAATAGGCTCTCTGGAAACAATCCAAATAAATGGAGTGTGCAGGGATGTTGAGAAGGTGAAAAGGCACAAGTTTGCAGTTGGGGACTCGGCCGTCCGGCCGAGTCCGGCAGGCGGCGCCGGCCTGAGTCGGCCGGTCCGCCGGCCGAGTTGGACCGAGTCAGGGCATGGGGAGGTGGGGGGTCATCAGGTGTACACACTGGTATATTTAGTTTTCTATATATAGTGGGATTTTTGGAATTTATCACGTGTTGACTGTTGGACTTCTAAAAATTTTAAAACAAAATAATATTAAAAATAATGTGGGGCATGGGATTTGAACTCTGGTGGCTTGGCTCAGCAGTGCAAGGTATTACCAATGAGCTACAAGCTCCTTCTTGTAATTATGGAACTAATTAATTACTTAACGTAATAACAGCAAATGTAAATACCCCAAGTATACATCAATTTTTAAGCAAATTTTGTATACTAAAAATGGAGTTGTTACATTCTTTTAACTTGTAATTAAAAAGCAAAATAATTACTTATATCTTGTGCTCAGGCTAAAATACCCCTTTATGGATTTTTGAAAAAAAATGTGTACTAAAGTTGTATAGGAAATTTGGGGTTGTTACAGAGACTTAGCTGACTTGGGCTAAGGTTGGCCTATCATAGTGTTAAACACAAGCATATGTTCGACGCTCACATGCTCCCATGTGAGGACTTAAAGCATTGTTTAAGCACTGAAGTTCTGAAGCGCTCACGTGGGGTCACGTGAGGCGCTTGAAGTAGTGTTAAACACTGAAAGTCTGAGGCACTCACGTGCTCCCACGTGAGGTCTTAAAGCATTGTTTAGGCATTGAAGATCTGAAGCGCTCACGTGGGGTCACGTAAAGCGCTTGAAGTAGTATTAAACACTGAAAGTCTGAGGCGCTCACGTGGGGTCACGTGAGGCACCTGAGATTTTGCACAGCTTCTTTGGATTTGTTCCCTTTTTCTTTTCTGAGTGCTGAGCACTATTGGGTCACGTGGGATCACGTGAGGCGTCCCCAAAGACTGAAAGCTGCCTCTGTTTTTATTCTCTTTTGAAAAGTGCTAAGCACTATTAAGAGGTCACGTGATGTCACATAAGGTACCCTAAAATAGAAACTGCCTTGGCTTTATTCCCCCTTTTCTTTCTGAAGGGCTTATTCAGGGGTCACGTGGGAGCACGTGACCTGATATCATTTGTTTTCTCTCATTCAACACGGGTGCTCACGTGAGAACACATGATCATGTTTGGGTGCTAATCTTCTTTTTTACGTGCATGGATATCTTGAGTTTTGAGACCTTCAAGTCCCTTGTTTAATAAGAATTAAATTCTTTTGTAGGGTTAAACCCTAGTTTTATTTAGAGGAATGAAATTCCTAGATGTTCTGTTGTAAGAATTAAATTCTTTGGACTCGATTCTCCTCCTAAGTTTTGAATCTGCATAACAGATCTCCCGATGAAAATTAAATTCTCAACTTGTGGGGAGGTCTGCTTCTGCAGATCTTCAACCAGAGGAAGAACTAATTTCTTTTTAGAAGAGTTAAACTCTTATGAATATGAAGAAGAGGTAAGAGGTTCTGTTTGTTCCTACTCTTACCTAGGGTTTCTTTTCCTTGAGGAGATCTTCTTCTCTCTGGAGAATTAAATTCTCTTTTCTTTTTCTTACGTGGGGGGGTCTCTCTTCTCTTTTTTCTGTCTCTTGGCTTCTATTTATAGAAGAAAGAAAAGAATCAATTTGTTTAGAAAATCTCTCATTGAGAGATTTTGATTGATTTTATAATCAACCAACATGATCTTCTCGATCACTCGGTGAATTTTACTCACCGTTGGATTTTTAATCCAAGGACTTCTGTTTCACAGAAAATATTTCTTTTGTTGATCTTAACAAGTTTAGGAAGATATTTCCTTGCACAGAATTTTTCTGTTGATTGCTATTTTTTTAATCACCATTGGATCTTTAATCCAACGGCGCTCTGTTTTACAGAGCATAATCTTTCTTGTTTAAAAAGATCCAAGGAAATATTTTCTTAATATGGCTTTTGATCCCTTTTAATTAGAATTTAATTCTATCGATTAAGAAGGCTTAGGAGCCCATCACGTGTAGCACGTGACCTCACCAAATTAAGCATACCAAAGAGCGTCACGTGCTATCACGTGGGTTTTTTCTCTGGCCAATTGTTTGTTTTAGATAAGCACTCATATACTTTGTATATAGGGGTCACGTGTCTGCACGTGAGGCTCAGTTTCAGCTTATTTTGTTAAGCGCAGTGCCAATCACGTGTGGGCACGTGATACTCCATTTGGGGTTTTTTTTGTTGCTTTTTCTTTATTATTCAGTTTTTATCAGAGAACAGTCACCATTGATGTATATTATTTACTTTTCCACATTATGATAGACCCAAGGTGGGAGCACAAGTAACCGGGTTCTAGGGTCCAGTGGGAGACCATCTCGAGGAGTCGGGACCGGGTCTCCTAACCCTAGATTGGCAGGGTTACTTGCCGCTCTCGTAGGGGTCTAGGGATGTGGGTTTGGCTATTCATCACGAACATGGAATCCGTGTTTTTTACTGGCTTGATTTAAAACACAGAAATTCTAGTATATCCAATATTTCATATGTTGACTTCTGCTGCAATGTTCTGTGATGAGATCATATTGCTGTCTGAAACGAATGTTTTATTATTATATATATGATATATAATAGACGCTGCTTATGTTTTGCATCCGCGTTAGCCCCGCCCCGCTATACCATTAGTGAAGTAACCTAACGGTGCATAACGGGACAAAGTGGCGAATGCGGATGGCATAAGCATACGTTTTATTTTCGTTTCTTTATCTGTGATGCTTAGGAAGCATAAATGATGGGACTACATTAATGAGATTAATGAAAAGCAAAGAAACCTAAAGATGTTGTGGAAACAAATTTTTAAAAAAGGGTAGCCCTAGTTTTTGCTTTGCATAGTGGTATTTCTTGTAGAACACCTTATTCGATAAGGAAAGAGCCGAGATCCCTTCACCGGGAGTGACCTCTTTAGCAGAAGCTAGCAGATGCTACAACTAACATGGTTTTGTTTTTGATTGTTTTTTTAGTTTTTACTTTGCATAGTGGTATTCCTTGTAGAATACCCAGCACTTCATTCGATGAGGAAAGAGCCGAGATCCCTTCACCGGGAGTGACCTCTTTAGAGAAACTAATAAAAGCCTAAAAAAAATCCTTTTCAAAATCATTAGATTCTGCATGTTCATTACGCAAAAGGTTTTCTTAAAAACCTGTTGTAGCCCTCCGTCATTTCAGATAGGTACTATTTAGTATTCGTGCTATGTTTGTTGGCCTGCGTCAAGGCGTAGTGTGCGGTAGCTGATTAGTACTTATCTGCTAGCATGTGATGCGATTGGATTAGGGTAGTCGTACGACTTTGTTAGCCTGCATCAAGGGTCGTGCGGGTGGGTTTAATTCAATCAAGAAATGTACGGACTGAACTTGACTAGTGTCTTATGGTTTGTTGGCCTGCGTCAAGGTCATAGAATGCTAGGGGAAAAAGATTATCGGGAATTTCAAGTGTTGAAATTTGCAATGAGGTTGCATACCTTCTATGAGATAGTTAGATCCCAATACCAACTGCGAGTAAGAGAAACTCCCGGGAGAGTTTTGGACAATACAATTAGGTAACCCATTAGGTATCTAGAAAGGTGTCAATGGGGTTATACCTATGGAAAAACGAGGTTTATTTTAATCAGGTCCGTGCAAAAGCACGGGGAACCTCCCTCAAAGTACCGACACTGGCCTGGCTTACCGGTTAGCGAACTTGTAGCGTGTAATTAATCCCGGCTAATATTACCTTTTAGGGTTTGAAAGAAAATTTGATAAAAAGCAGTGGGAGCCATCCTGATTTGATAAGATAATAACCAAATCTAATCTTGCAAGAGCAAACGCTAAAGTGTTTTTCTTCTCTCTCTCTCTCTAGGTAGCGACCATGACATACATTAATTAAGATAATAATATAGATGTATTGACCGAAGCTGCTTATTATACTGAGCTAGGGGACGTTGGTTCCGCTCTTTCTTATAACTGTTATAAGACTAAGCAGGAAATAGGGGAATACCCGGATTCCCGTGCCACCCAAACGAGGAATGAGCATATTGATGCATCTTTTTCGGGTGTGTTCATTACTGAGAACTGTTTCTCAGTACACTCTACGTCCTGGGTATTAGATACCGCATCAGGATCCCATATATGTAATATTTTACAAGGGCTTAGAAGAGGCAGAAAACTGGGAAAAGGTGAACATTCTCTAAAAGTTGGGAATGGTACAATTGTTGCATCCAAAACAGTTGGCGAATATCACCTTGTATTGCCAAACGATAATACACTGATCTTAAACGACTGTTACTACGTACCATCATGATGTGCAATTTAATATCAATTTCTTTATTAGATAAGAAGGATATAATTTTGTAGTAGAGAAAAATATTATGAACATTTTCCTAAATCAAGTGTTGATTGGGTTTGGTGCGCTACATAACGGATTATACGTTCTGAATCATAATACATTTCTTAATGTACAGAACATACACAAGAGAAAAAGTTCAGAAATGAACGAATCCTTCTTGTGGCATTGTAGACTAGGTCATATCAATGCGACATGACTAGCTAAGTTACATAAGGATGGATATTTAAATCCGTTTGAAGTTTCATCTTATGAAACTTGCCGGTCATGTCTCAAAGGCAAAATGACTAAAATTTCGTTTACTAGACACGGAGAAAGAGCTACTGAACTCTTGGGACTGATATATAGTGATGTATGCGGTCCTATGTCTACACATACCAGGAATGGTTTCTCGTACTTCATTACATTCACCGACGATCTCTCAAGATTTGGACATGTGTTCCTGTTGAAACACAAGTCTGAACCTTTTGAGAAATTCAAGAAATATAAATGCAAAGTAGAGAACCAAACGGGAAAAAGTATTAAAATCCTTCAATCTGATCGGGGAGGAGAATACTTGAGCACGGAGTTCCTGGACTATTTAAAAGAGAAAGGGATTCTCTCTCAGCTTACTCCTCCGTATACACCACAGCACAATGGTGTATCGGAGCGGAGGAATCGTATCCTATTAGATATGGTGCGCTCAATGATGAGTAATGCTGAGTTACCTATCTCCTTTTGGGGTTATGCACTGGAGACAGCTGCAGACTTATTGAATATGGTTCCTACCAAATTCGTGCCTACCACTCCATATGAGATATGGAAAGGGAAAAGACCATGTCTTAATTATGTTAAGATATAGGGTTGTCCGGTCTATGTTAAAAAGCAAAATCCGGATAAACTCGAGACAAGATCTGTTCTGTGCAAGTTTGTTGGATATCCCAAACATTCACGAGGGTATATCTTCTACCACTCCGAGGAACAAAAGGTGTTTGTTTCTCGGAATGCCACCTTTTTAGAAAAGGAATTTCTTGAAAAAGAAATTAATGGTCATGAGGTAGAACTGGAAGAAGTTCCAGCCACACAAACTGCGACTGATGATTTAGTAGAACCAGAGGATTCGATAGTCCCCAACGAACCTCAGCCTCTCCGCTGATCTACTAGGTTTTCTCATACACCTGAGAGATACTACGGTTTTCTTATAGACGGTGGGAGCGAGGATTGCATCATGGAAGATGATGACCCTACTAGTTTCGAGCAGGCCATTACGAGTGGTGACTCTGTGAAATGGCTGGATGCTATGCGATCTGAGATGGAATCCATGTACACCAATAAAGTATGGACTTTGGAAGATACTCCTGAAGAGGTAAAACCCATCGGGAGCAAGTGGATCTTTAAGAAGAAATTTGGTGTAGATGGAAAAGTTGAGACTTTCAAAGCTAAACTTGTAGAAAAAGGTTTCCGTCAACGACCAGGTGTGGATTATGACGAAACCTTTTCTCCAGTGGCTATGCTTAAGTCCATCCGGATCCTACTTGCCATCGCTGCATACCATGACTACGAAATCTGGCAGATGGACGTCAAGACCGCTTTTCTAAATAGTGATTTAGAAGAGAGCGTGTACATGACTCAGCCAGAGGGCTTCGTAGACAGTGGGAGCAGCGGAAAGGTGTGCAAGCTGTTTAAATCAATCTATGGATTAAAGCAGGCATCGCGGAGTTGGAACATGTGTTTTGATGTTGCAGTCAAAGAGTTTGACTTCATCAAAAACATAGATGAACCTTGTATATACAAGAAGGTTGCAGAGAGTAAGATTGTCTTCCTCGTATTGTACGTGGATGATATACTCTTGATAGGAAATGATGTTCCTATGCTGCACTCGATCAAGCTCTTCTTATCACACAGATTCTCCATGAAAGATCTGGGTGATGCCTCCTGCATTCTGGGGATTAAGATCTATAGAGATAGATCTAAACAGGTATTGGGATTGTCCCAATCTAGGCACATTGATACCATACTAAAGAGGTTTAGTATGAAAGATTCCAAGCATGGTGGTTTACCCACAATCTCTGGAATCACTCTTTCCAAAGAGATCTCTTCCAAGACTGATTTGGAGAGAACTCGCATAGAAAGGATACCCTATGCTTCGGCCGTAGGCTCTATCATGTATGCGATGCTATGTACCAGGTCAAATGTAGCTTATTCACTAGGTGTAGTGAGCGGGTATCAATCGGATCCTGGGGAGAATCACTGGACAGCGTTGAAGAACATTCTTAAGTACTTGAGAAGGACTAAAGAAATATCTTGGTGTATGGTAACGGAGAACTCCAAGTGGAGTCCTCTACCAATTCGAGCTTCCAGAGTGATAGGGACGACAGTAAGTCGGTCTCGGGTTTTGTCTTCACCCTCAATAGAGGGGCGGTATATTGGAAGAGTTTCAAGTAAGATACCGTGGCAGACTCGACAATGGAGAATGAATACATCACTGCCAACGATGCCGCCAAGGAGGCTGTCTGGATAAAGAAGTTCATAACTGAACTTGGTGTGGTTCCGTCCATTAAGCATCCAATACCTTTGTATTATGATAACAATGGAGCAAAGGCTTTGGCCAAGGAACCCAGGTCCTATCAGAAGTCCAGACACATTCTTAGACGGTATCACCTAATCAGGGAGATAGTTGATCACCGGGAGATCAAGGTCAGGAGAGTTGACACGAAGAATAACACAGCGGATCCACTCACCAAGGCCATACCCCAGATATAGTTTGAAAGAATCTTCGGGATGTTGGGTATGAAATACTACAACAGTTAGCCTTAGTGCAAGTGGGAGATTGTTAGTTATATGTATGCCCTAGAGGCCATTGTTGTACATGATTGTATATTATAGTGGATGCTTGGACATATAGAGAGAGGACTTTCTTGCTCGACATGATAGTATGCTATCTGGTTGTTCTTTATCTTAACATGTACGCTTATGTATCTTTATACTGTCTCTATGTTACATGTTGATAAAGCCTTTAGGATGTAGACTTAACTACTAGGACTATGATGTAGATCATACTAGTGGGGCCAGGGTAGTCAACAAGTACATCCTTTAATAGTTCCTAGTCGATAGAGTATCGAGACGGAGCATCGATATTACAGTGTAGACTAGTGTGTACGATTCTTGACCCTATATGGGGCGATGGTTGATCCCACAACCATTAGTGTTTGCCATCAGAGAATGTGCACAGGTGCTCATTAGAGAATGGGTACACCGAACAGGACTCGCCGAGAACTCCTAGATGGTATTATATCTAACGTCAGATAGCAGTTCTCTGGTGACATTGGTACAGGTTAGTCTATAGACCCGAGATCGTCATAGTCTTGTGTGATTCCCACTGTGCTTTGATTTCCATCATACCACGTTCAAGAGAACGTGCAAACCGATGACTTTTGGGTACAGTCCCGAATCACATGGAGGAAATGAGCAATAGGAGGGGTTTCGTCTCTCCCGGTATTGGGGGTTGATGTTGCGCTATACTCGATTGGCCATAACACGAAATCCCTGGCCAGGGTTGTTGAGATTTACTGGTAAGTGTTATCAGTAGTTTCTCAAACCGTTATGGACCTCACATCAGCATGACTTATCAAGTTTTTGGGGTATGACGTTTACCACCTCTAGACTCGATATGCGACATATTAGACGAAGAAACCGGATTGTACGGTAGTGTTACTTGTTGGATTCACAGGAGTATGAGCAGGCTTGCTTGTTGATCTTCTGATCGCTCAATACCCGGGTGGCCGTTACGTTTAGCAGACCGCTTGCGGCTTGTGGGTGACTGATATGATCACCACCTATTGCCGGCGTATTGACGAGTCTTTAGAGTCCTACACAGAGATTTCCTGGCTCAAGAGAAATGAAGTAGGGCACATATGTGATATGTGCGGGACCGAGAGAGATACGTGTATATGATACTGTATTCTGTTTTCGCGATATAGGTTATATGTGATATAATCGGATTATTGGATCAAGTGTTGATTCGATGATTTGATATTAGTCGGGTATATGTGATATAGCCGAATTATTAAATCAAATGTTGATTTAATAATTTAATATATATATATATATATATATATATATATTTGATATATTAATACATATATATTAACTAATATAAATGCCCACTTAAGAATTTTCTTTTCTACATTTACATTTAGCACATATGTATATATTTGATATATATATATATATATATTTATATAAATGTATTTTGATTTATGTATCATGCTTGATGATACATGGAACTTGGGTGTATGAGACTCACACCTTAGTTATGATAATGTAGGGTTTTTATTATTAAGAGAAAACAAAAAACGAGGTGAAAATTAGCATGGTTGTGAAGCTTGGAGAAGCTTGGAGAAGCTTGTAGAAATCTTGACTAAACTCCATTGACATTTGTTTTACTCTAGATATTATTTAACCTAACCATTATCTTAGCCTTAGTTAAGTCTTTACAAGAGTTTATATTAAATATTTTCTCACCCATGGTTTATATGAGCTTCATCTTCTTCATCTCAATTTTATTTACTTGATTTTCTTAAGGTGAAAAAGAATGAGAGGAAAAATATTCTAAACTGAGCTAAATTCCTACTTCATCAATCTATACCCTATTAGCCATTTTGTATAGGTTGTTTGCTTTACTTATTCATACATTAGTGAAGAGGTAGCTTGAGTTGAGTCTCCTCAAAATAGATCATCTTCGGCTTCGACGATCATTAAGCAAGCTCGTTCATTTCGACTAGTGGAGCCTACGGAGAGTCCGAAACACCACTACTTAAAGTGTAGAGACTTCTCCACGGAGCATTTGAAGTGATGGACCGGTCTACAAAGGTTGTATTCCATAATCACTTAGGTTTATCCTTACTTGTTGTAAAACCCTAATTCTCTAGTTCGATTCTAAGTTTGAGTTCATTAGCATACTATATTTTAAAATTGTATACTTGATACACCTTGAAACCCTAGTAGATGTGCTAAGAAACTCTAAACATATAACACAAGAATCAGTAACTAAAAATATTTTTAAGTACTTGCGAAGGACTAAAGAATTGTTCTTGGTGTTTGGTAACGGGGATCTCCAAATGGAGACCTTTACCGATTCGAGCTTCCAGAGTGATAAGGATGACAGCAAGTCTATCTCAGGGTTTGCATTTACCCTCAACGGAGGGGCGGTGAGTTGGAATAGTTCTAAATAGGATACCGTTGCAGACTCTACGATGGAAGCTGAGTACATTGCTGCAAATGATGCTGCCAAGGAAGCCATCTGGATGAGGAAGTTCATCTCGGAGCTAGGAGTAGTTCCAACCATTATTGATCCGATACCATTGTATTGTGATAATAATGGGGTTGTGGCGTTGGCCAAAGAGCCCAGGTTCCATCAGAAATCCAGACACATCTTGAGGCGATATCATTTGATCCGGGAGATAGTTGATCGCCACGAGATCGGGATTAGGAGAGTAAATACAAAGAATAACACTGCGGATTCACTCACCAAGGCCCTCTCTCAGCCGCAGCATGAGCGACTTTTTGAAATGTTGGGTATGAGATACGCCAATAATTGGCCTTAGTGCAAGTGGGAGATTGTTGGATATATGTATGCCCTAGAGGCCATTATATGATAGTGGATGTATCACAATGTGTATATATATATTCAGTGGACATTCTTGCTCGACATGATAGTATGCTATCTGGTTTACTTTATCTTGACATGTTCATTTGATCATGCATCTTATCATTTGGTACATGTTGATAATTCCCTTAGGATATTTGCTTGACTACTGAGACTATGATATAGATCATACTATTGGGACAAGTGTGGTTCATAAGCTTATCCATGAAATGTTCCTAGTCATAGGTGTATCGAGATGGAGCATCGATATTCCAAGTAGACTAGCGTATACGGTTCTTGTCCCATATGATAGGCGATGGATGATCCCTTATCCATTGGTGTGGTGACACCAAAGAATGTATACGGGTGCTCAGTGAGACTGGGTACACTGAACGGACACGCCGAGAACTCCTATGTGGTATTATATCTATCGTCGGATAGCAGTTCTCAGTTGACACTGGTACAGGTTAGTCTGTAAACTCGAGATCGTCATAGAGTCTTGTGTGTGCTCTTATTGTACTTTGATTGCCACCCTACCATGGCTCTACTGAGTCATGCAAACAGGTGGCTTTTGGGTACAGTCCCGAGGCACATGGAGTCAATGAGCGATTGGAGGGGTTTCGTCTCTCCCGGTATTGGGGGTTGATGTTGCGCTATACTCGATTGGCTATAACAGGAAGTCCCTGGCCAGGGCTATTGAGATTTACTGATAAGTGTTATCAGTAGTTTCTCGATCTTGTATAGGCCATATACCGGCATAACTTATTGAGTTATTGGGGTCGACGATACCATCCCTAGACTCGATATACAGCATATCTGACGAACAGACCGGACTGTATGGTAAGTGTTGCCAGTTGGCTCGACGGGAGTTTTGATAGGTTCGCTTGTTTTTTCTTCTGATCGCTCAATACCTAGGAGCCGTTAAGTACAGCTAGTGTCGTTGACGGTTTGTGGGTATGTGATATGATCACTGTCTACTGCTAGCGTATTGACGAGTTTTAGAGTCCCACAAAGGAGTTTCCTAGCTCAGGCGAAAAGATGTGGGGTGCATATGAGATATGCGCAGGAGCTCGATTAAATGCGTATACTTGATACCGTAATTTAATCGGGCGTTTACTATTAGACGGGTCGTATGTGATATGACCGGGTTATTAAGTCAAGTGTTGATTTAATATTAAGTCCATTAGCTCATTTATTAAAATCTATTTCTTTATGATGCATGCATGAGTGTATATATATATTGATATGGATGCACACAAGCAAGCATACATGTGTCATGGTTGATGATACATTGGTGGTGGCAATGCAAGACTCACATGGTAACATATTTATGTATTTTGTTTATTTGAGAAAAGCAAAATGGCAATAAAATCATGGTTGACTATTCAACTCTCTTCTTTTGTGTTGACCAAAGTCAATACCATGGTTTCATTGCCCATGGTTTTGTAGCCCATGGTTTTACTTAACCTCAAGTCACAAAATATCTAGATATTTTGTAACCATAGTTTAGGATGACATAATTCTAACTCACTTGGGATTATGTTTCATTATTCTCACTGGAGTCAAGTTTAGTTATCTCCTTCTTCCTCTCTCCTTCAAGCTCTCTAGGGTTTCAAAAGTGAGAGAAGAAAATAAAAAGAAAAGGTTTTTAAGTGAGATCAAAACCCACATCACCAATCTATACTACTCTAGCCCATTAGTGTAGGTTGTTTACTCCACTTCTTCATAGATCAAGTGAAGGTAGGAGCTTGAGCAAAGGGACTCCGAGTGGATCGTCGTGGACTTAGAAGGATTCAAGCAAGCCGGTTCAAACTTTAGGAGATCCAAGGAGTCACTAAAGGAGGTCTGCAAAGGTTGTATTTCTCCCCATTTAGTGTTAGACACTAGTTAGTATGTGATACTACAAGTTGTTACCCTAACTTTCTAGTTTGATTCATGGTTGGAATTGTTTAGCACCCCCTAAATTTTTGTTATAGCATGTGTGATGCAACTCTAACCCTAGGCATGGTGCTAGAGAATCCCTACAGTGGTATCAGAGCCAAGCTAGAAACTTAGACGATATTAGATACAGTGGTATCAGAGCCAAGCTAGAATCCCTACAGTGGTATCAGAGCCAAGCTAGAAACTTAATTACGAAGCCAAAACAACTCCGAAATACGATTTTCTGGAACCCTGAAAAAGTGCTCTCTGTCGTTTTTTAAATGTGCTCGAAAAATTTTTTTAGCAACTGCAGAAGTTTACATATGATGTATTGAGAACACTAGAGAAAAATGAGGCGAATCCACCATGTTTGAACCGGTCACATCCCCCTTTTTCCCGAGCCGGCCGGCCCCCTGCCTCCAAAATGCCTCGTTTTGCTCTGGTGCTCTATTCTGTAGATTTTGGGGTTTCAGGTGTTGTTTGTTTAGCCTAAAATTTCATGTGATGTTAATTTTGCTTAGGGGCTAATTCGGATTATTTCGTATACGTAATTTTAACATTGTTTTTGGTAACTTGGACGACGTTAAACAGTTCGAACGAACATCACACACCACCTCATTGCCCTCGCTGGAAATTTACCGAGTGTTGGAATTTTCCTAGTTAAATATATTTGAATGTTCATGCAAGTAACCCTGTGGACCCTCTAGAGGAACGTAACCCTAACTCGATTCTATGACCTTGGAACCGCGGCCAAACCTTAGGGTTTCCCGTAGTCCTGTGGCGCCATAGGTGAGGCAAGGGTTGACCCTTCTACGGTTGGTCCATAGGCATTGTGGCACGTTTTTGGGTATTTTATCTTTGCTCAAGTGTTGAGCTTTCGGGGCAATTTGTAGGTGTTTGTTGACTCGATCGAAACGTTTAACATTGTCTAGATATTTGTGAAAGTGATGATTCCAATTGTTGTTATTTTTCATTTTCTTTTCTGCGACCGTAAATGTAGTATGTGGTGTATCGCCGGTTTTGTTGCTATACATCAACGACAATTGGGGTACGCATACTTACTTACGTTGATGACATGTGATGTTATGTATTGCTGAGATATGATGTGCAGGATTGTCGTGATTGAATAGTCAGGGGTTTTATGTGAGATGGGAGTTTTTTTATTTTCATTCATGTAAAGTTAAGTGTATGTAATATTCTTTTATTTGGGGCCTTCCGGGTTGAGGATGATGTCACCATTGTTGTATATTATTTACTTTTCCGCATTAGGATAGACCCAAGGAGGGGAGCACAAGTGACCGGGTTCTAGGGTTCAGTGGGATGCCATCTCGAGGAGTTGAGACCGGGTCTCCTAAACTCTAAAATTAGTAAGGTCGCTTGCCGCTCTCGTAGGGGTCTAGGGGTGTGGGCTTGGCTATTCATCGCGACCGTTGAATCCGTATTTTCTATTGTTGGATAAATACAAAATACGGACCTCCTAGTATATCCTGTATTTTCATATATGTGCTTCTGCTATTGATATTCTGTGATGTGATCACTTTATATGATGAAACGAATGGTGTATTATATATATGATATATAATAAGCGTTGCTTATGCTTTGCATCAGCATTAGTCCCACCCCGCTATGTCGTTAGTTAAGTAACCTAACGGTGCATAACGGGACACTGTAATACCCTAGTTCATTTATACCAGTTCTATTTCAAGTATTTCTTTATTTATGGTATTTTCCTGATTTACTGTGTTTTGGGTGCGAATAGTGTATTTGACATTTGTATTTACATCCGACCCGACCCGCTTGCTTGAAACCTGTCTTGATTCATGTTTATAATTTATCCTGGCTTATTATATAGATCCGTGCACTTACATTATTGTATACTGCATACTGGAATTTATCTGTGTAAGTGCACGGCGGCGCCCCGGCCGTCAATCCGACGCCGGAATGCGGAAACGAAATACTTTTCAAACTAGAAAACCGGCACCACCGCGCACTATAAAACCCGGATCGGGACATTAACCTAACTCTAGCAAACTAGAAAATGGGAAGGAAGCTATACCGAGCGATCCGTGTCCTTCGGTCTTCGGCCTCCACTCCGATCTCCTCGCGGAATCTCCGGTCTTCATCTCCTCGTCGGAACGGGCACCACATCGCCGGGTTCTTTTACGGGCTCCCACCTCTGGACCGAGGCAACTCGGGCACGAAGTTGGCAAGCCTACGTGCCCAAGGATGCTATAGATGAAGTGTAGAAGTGTTTGTCTCAAGGGGTATGAAGTTGCCTTTGATGGAGAAGGAGGTTGAACTTTGAAATGAAGCTTTGGGATTTTGTATAAGCAAAATGAGAATGAATAATCTTTTTCCCACCACCAAATGAATCAATCCCCTCCCTCACTCAAAGTGGCCGGCCCCTATAAGAAATGGTGGAGGAAAAAATGGAATGAATTTCCAAGAGTAGAAAAGTCATGATAATAATGGATTAAAGTCACACCAATTTCTAAACTCAATCCAAATCAACTCTCATCTCATAAATGCAAAGGAATGGATGGAAAAAGAATCTCATAATAGTAGAACCATCATGAAGCCTCAATTTATAAATAACACCCTCCACAAATGCTAATTTGCAAACATGCAAATAAGCCCCTCCATCAGAAAAATCCGGCCATGAAGGAACAAAGGAAAACTGGCCGAAACGGAATACAAACTGGCAACTTCAGAAAACTGATCCCGTAATAAATTACAGGAAAACCCCGCGAATACATATACATGCCCGCATTTGTATTCCTACTGAATAAAAATGCAAAGAGACAAAATCTACACGGTACAATACTAGGATCCGGCTTAAACCAAAGCCCGCTAGTATTATCCGTCCGATCATGATCCGTGCAATACCGCACGTATCTAATCGAACCCTGCCATATCTCCATACGGCCTCTACAGCGTTTCACCCGAAACTTGAGAAAACGGTCTATGGGGGACTCTAAAGACTCGTCAATACTTTGGCTGTGGATTTAACCACTAGCACGTCAGAGGTATTAGCCTATACGTGACGGGCTACCAGGTATTGACTAAAAGGGACGTCGATGAGTGAACTCATCCTGACACCCTACTGAGCCTGTCAGTGACAATATCCGTACAGTCCGGTCCGTTCGTCTATGAGCATCGCATGGCGGGCCTAGGGGGTTGGTAAAAGTCAGACCCCCAATAGCGGTACAAGTCGTGTCGGAGAGTAGCCCAGAACACCCTGAGATACTACTGGAATACCTACCAGTAAATCTCCTGCCTTGGCCAAGGACTTCGTGTAATGGCTCTCCTAGACACAGCGCGACCTCACCCCCAATACCGGGAGAGACGAACCCCTGCAGATCCGCTCGCTGCCTCCATGTGGCTCGGGACTGTACCCAACTAAAACCTGTTTGCACGTCTCCTTTGAGCGTGGTAGGGTAGTAATCAAAGTACAGTGGGAACTCACACGAGACAAATGACGATCTCAGGTCGATGAACTAACCTGTACACATGTCACCAGGGAACTACTATCTGACGTCAGGTATAAGACCAACTAGTATGTTCCCGGCGAGTCCTGTCCGGTGTACTCATAACCCAATGAGCACCTGTATACATCTTAGGTGAACCAACTGACACCAGTGGCTTGTGAGACCGGCCACCTCCCCTCGTCGGGGTCTCGACTGTATACACTAGTCTACTCTGGAGTATCGATGCCTTGTCTCGAAACTCCCACGACTAGGGACCTTTTAAGGATGTGCTTATAGACCCCAGCTCCCACGTATATGATCGCCCTCATACTGCTGGTAGTCAAGCAAGAATCCTAGGGGCTCTATCAACGTGCAATAGTGATCTGTAAGGTCACCTAAAGCAGTACACGATGATAAAGATAAACCAGATAGTATACTATCATCTTGAGTAAGACTGTCCTACCGGTATAGGTCCTCCCTCAATCATTGCAATCATGTGCCTGTGATCCAATAATTGACTCTGAGGGCACTATCTCTAACAATCTCCCACTTGCACTCAAGGCTAATTATTGCGATGTCGCATACTCACAGCCCGTGTGATACCGAACACCCAACTCCTCTACTAGTCAGTCTCACAAAGCTCGTTTGCGAAACTATTGCGTTCGAGGAATAGCCTCAGTGAATGGATCCGCTGTGATGTTTCTTTCTATGTCTCTCTTTATCTCAAGTTCGCGGAGAAACCCATCTCCCGAAATGAGCAATACCTGTCTTAGAATATGTTTGGATGTCTGATGGGACCTGGTTCATAAATGAACTCCAAATCCAAACTTCTTAGACTGTATCGTCAACTGAACTTAATCAGTATCCTGCGCCATGCTTCCCTTAGTATCCGCCTGGACCACCTGTCCAAAATACTGCCCCTCATCAGAGGGAAAAACTATAACTCTGACAGTCACTCTGTCATCCAGGTCACCTTGGAAACCTGGAATGATAACTGTCTCCCAAAGGAGGCTGCCGTTATCATTTCCCTAGAACATCAACTTATGTTCTAAAACTGCTTCCGATCGTTTCTCCAGGATTGGATTAATATCAACTTATTGCACCATGTGGAGAAACCACTGTATGACAACCAAAGTATAACCGATCGTAGTATAGGAATTCCACTTCCTACTCTGTGTATGTCATTCAAATACCAGGACATCACACCCTAATGCCTTCTTAACAGATCCATCCCCTATTCTGATGAAGTCAACCCTATGACTGTCATATCAGAAATAGATGATCTATCTCCGCTATATCTGCTTTAGTCTATAAATAGACATAAGCCACTTGTCCACCAATGCTTCCGCTGCTCCCACTGACTACGACAACCCTCTGGCAGAGTCATATAGACGTACACTTCTAAAGCCAATTCAGAACGACGCTATACTCATCCTCCTGCCGGGTCTCATAGTCTGGAACAACAGCAATGGCAAGTCTGGGTAAACAAGAACCTCCCTGTCACCATCCTTGAGGCTACCGGAGTACCTCTCGGGTGCCTGAGGTTACCCACCGTATCTGTGGAGTGGCCAATGGAATGTCAAACCAGATTGAATCTTTAGGTTCCTATCAAACTTTCAATAATCATTTGCGGTTCTGGAATCACTTTCAGTTCTACCATACTCCCACTGCTGTTTTCTGAAAAAATCCATTTTTGTTAAAACTGTGGCGAGTCAAGATCAATATCACTATTGATCTTCCAGATGGTAGAAAGTCAACCCTCGTCATAGCCTGGGTTAACCCACAAACAGCCATTATAGAAACGTGCCTTGAGTTATCCAGAGTCTGGTTTTAAGTATAAGCCGGACAACTCCCCGTACCTTAACATCGTCAAGATATGAACTGTTCTATATCCAATATAGAACCAAAGGCACTGATTTAATTGAACCAGATTCAAATCATGCAGCTGTCTTCAGTGCATGTCAAGTAAATGGAAGGAGGCCGATCAGCGTTACTCAACTTAGGAGTGCTTCCAATTATGAGTAACCTGAAAGAGAAGCAAGTTCTCTTAATCATTACTATCAACTGAATACCATACACAAGTATCTACATCTTCGATCATCTTGAAGAATCCCGATACTTGCAACACCTGGTTCTCTACTTTATTCATATACCTATAACTTCTCAAAACTCAGACCTTGTGTTTCTACGAAACACTTGTCTAAGAACTAGAGAAGTCATAAGTAAACAGAATATAGTACGAGGACCAACCCCTCAGTCCTAATGGACAATGGACAATATACAATCCTCTGTATAAGTCCTCTGAGTCTAATAACTCAAACCCTGTGCGTCGTAGGTTGAAAACTGAACTATGGTTATGAAGAATTACACCGCTGTTTAATACTCCTTACCTAACCATCCACTGATATAGGTAAATGTCATAGACATAATTTCAAAAAGTTATATCTCACTCTATGAAAATAGACGTACAGATATATCAATTTGAAATTGGTGCATAACAACGGATATTCAAAACCAAACATTTTCCGTCCGGCAAACAACCCAGGCGATTTCCTCAAATATCACCTATTACAACGAATTCCGATATAATGAGGATAATCACCTAATTCCCAATAGCTTACTCCCACTCATCATCTGTAAAACCATACAGATGTGAGAATCATACCTGGTAAATACATACCCTGGAGCAAGGACTAATTGGGAAATCAGTTTTTTTTAACAGTACACAGTGAAAATGAAACATTGAAATGTTTCGTAGGGGTATCCTGGTATTCCTAGTAATGCCTCTTCCATTATCCATATTCACAACTGTAACCGTATATCTCTTTGCCATCTCTCCAAATCCCTTTATATGTCTTTAGTCATTACCTTCTGTACACCCTCTTAGGCTAAATGGTTTTCTTACTTCCCTACCGTTCGACACCAGCCTATGGTTTGGAAGAAGACTATCCAATAAGCATAATGGGTATACTGTCCTAATCCTAGGAGCACTTGCAATGCGAGAGAAGGTGAAGATAAAAGACAACCGAATAAACCTTATTCCTATTTCTCCAGAACCAGAATCCATCCCCGAACTGGAACAAGTTCCTTTCGAGTTCGTATATAACCATACGATGGAGTATCCAATAAACTGTGGATCTTCGTAGTGATACGGAGTGTCCTGGAGAAATACAAAGGTGATTTAGGATTGGCGAAGAAATATTTGGTTTGGTCGGGAATAGCAGTCGCAATTTACTTTGCCTTCTTACTAATCAATTTCTTTGTCTTTACATAATACCTTCTGTACACCATCGTTATGCTAATTGGTTTTCTTCATTCCCCATCGTTCGGCACCAGCCTAAGGTTTGGAAGAAGACTATCCAATTTGCGTAATAGGTGTACTATCTCCTAAACCAAGGAGTACTCGCAACCTGAGAGAAGGTAAAAGGAAAAGACAACTGAATAGTCCTATTCGTTATCTCTAGAACCGGAAACCATCCTCGAATAAATTCCTTCGAGTTCGTATATAACCATACGATGGTTTTGTCCAATGGAAGTGGACGTTCGTAGTAATACGGGGTGTCCTGGAGAAAAGGGTAAAAGTAGGAGTGGTAAAGAGGTTTGCAATTCTGACAATCCAAAAGCCAGTCTTTTAAGAAGGTTCGGTTAATTTTGGTCACTGAGTCATAGTCAAGGGTCGGGTCATGGTCGCTGCCAAAGAGAGAGAGAAAAAAAACACTCAGCGTGCACTCTAACCTAGATCAGAATGGTTATCACTTTATCTAATCTGGAAACCTCCCACTGTAACGTCAAATTCTTCCCCAAACCTGAAAGAAGAATTAGTCGGGATCATCCGAGGAGTAAACCAATTCATCAGTGGGAATCGGGATCCAACTATCATCGCATGATAACGTGACGGAATCCGCTCACGTTATCACACTCCAGAAGGTATGTGCATATTTGGCAAGTTTCAGTTTCTTTAGAAACTCCCGATATGATTTTTACCCCATGCTCTTATGACCTTGACTTTGGCCAACATATCATAAGTCACATGTCAAGTTCTACCCGTCATTCTCCAGGTTAATTTGAACCCACCCGTGCCTACCCTTGACTTTCGCCAAAATAGTAGTACGACTGTCCCAAACCAACGCATCTATCTATGCTGCATATGAATACCCAATAGCTACCAATCACTGTGCCTTGACTTTGGCCAACATACACAGCTTGAATACTTATTGACTATTCATATGAAACGACGGAGGGCTACGAATGGTTTCTGGCGAAAACCTTTAACGTAATGAACTTGATATCGTTGAAGGAACCGGATAGCCTTATAAAAATATAGTGACGAAAACCTTTGCTAAAGAGGTCACTCCCGGTGAAAGGATCTCGGCTCTTTCCCCGTAGAATGAGGTGCAGGATATTCCAACTGAATACTACGATGCAAAGCAAAAGTAAACGACTATAGTGAAGTTATTGCCCTGACGCAAACTTCTGTCCAAGGGGTCACTCCCGGTGAAGGGATCTCGGCCCTTGCCTCGTCGACTGAGGAGCTGGATATTCATAACCGAATACCACTGTGCAAAACAAAAGAGAACGCCCTTGCAATAACAGCTTTTTGAAAAATATTCCAACAACATCAGAATAGGTTTGTTTATTTTGCATTGATCCGAATCAACGCAGTCCCATCAATTGATCACACCACAAAGAATGAAAATAATGATGTACGTATATGCCATCCGCATTCACTACTGGGTCCCGTCATCACCCGTTAGGTTACTTAACTAACGACAGAGCGGGGACTGGACTAGCGCGGATGCAAAACATATACAACATCTACTAGTATATATATCAATATATAATATTCGCTCAAGGCGTGATAAAATGCAACATCACAGAGAGTAATAAGCATCACAGAATAATACAGATATTTAGGATCCCCGGGTTTCATAGAGCCGCTATTGAAACCCGACGTTCTCCTGGTCGTGTGGATAGCCTGTGCAATAAAATCCTAGACCCCTACGGATGCGGCAAGTTACCCGCCAAAACCTGAAGCGAGGCAGCCCCCTTCAGCAACGTGAATGGACCACCCAGCACTTCACGGAATCCGGTAACTTGGGCACCCCTCCTGGGTCAACCCATACCCCCTACAAGTGCGGCGAATAGCCCGCCAATTCTTGAGTGAAGCCCCCTCTGCCTCAACGCCATGAGATGCGGGCCCGTTGCCCTCTAGAACCCGGCTATCCGCGCACCCCTCCGCGGGGCAATCCTAGTACAGAAAGTAAAATATACATACAACGGGTACATCGACCTCAGCCCGGTCGTGCCCCTAAAGAATAATATACAAACAGGCAGTGACGGCAGTCCACTTGTCGGACGCTCGCCCCGCAATATCAAATGTACATATACAACAAAACCATACTACCATTGCATCCAGGCTATCCCCACGACCAATCCGCAACATCACAGCACAACACAGAACATCAACGTGAATGTCACGTTCGCAAATCCGTCTAAAAGGGCTATAGCAGTTAGACAGGATTTACCGATCAAATGACATTCACGGTCGCAGATATAATGTAAATACTGTGAACTAACATGTTTAAAATTTTCGATCGATCAAATTTACCGAAGTGGGCCCCAAGCACAACTGTAGCACTTAAAGAAAATCTGGGCCCAAACAGAACATTCCAAAACCCTAATTTCCCTGTAAAAAGATCACTGTGCAAAAATGGTGCAGTGAAGGCACTGTGATGCGGCGGAACCGCGCCCTGAACAGCGGTTTGGCCGCGGTTCCGCGGTCGTGCTACAGTGTCACACCACCATTTTTTCACAGAAGTCTAAAAATTTCCTGCATGTGTTTCTTCAATGTACTGAAAAAAATTTCGAGCCAAAAACAAATCGGCAGAGAACAGATGCACATGAAATTGGGTTTTCGGAAAATCCGTTCGATCGAACTTGTAAACACGTTAGAGCAAGCTAGACTAGGTTAATGGCGTGGCTCTGATACCAATGTAAGTGCACGGCGGCGCCCCGGCCGTCAATCCGTCGCCGGAATGCGGAAACGAAAAACTTTTCAAACTAGAAAACCGGCACCACCGCGCACTATAAAACCCGGATCGGGCCATTAACCTAACTCTAGCAAACTAGAAAATGGGAAGGAAGCTATACCGAGCGATCTGTGTCCTTCGGTCTTCGGCCTCCACTCCGATCTCCTCGCGGAATCTCCGGTCTTCATCTCCTCGTCGGAACGGGCACCACATCGCCGGGTTCTTTTACGGGCTCCCACCTCTGGACCGAGGCAACTCGGGCATGAAGTTGGCGAGCCGACGTGCCCAAGGATGCTATAGATGAAGTGTAGAAGTGTTTGTCTCAAGGGGTATGAAGTTGCCTTTGATGGAGAAGGAGGTTGAACTTTGAAATGAAGCTTTGGGATTTTGTATAAGCAAAATGAGAATGAATAATCTTTTTCCCAGCACCAAATGAATCAATCCCCTCCCTCACTATAAGTGGCCGGCCCCTATAAGAAATGGTGGAGGAAAAAAATGGAATGAATTTCCAAGAGAAGAAAAGTCATGATAATAATGGATTAAAGTCACACCAATTTCTAATCTCAATCCAAATCAACTCTCATCTCATAAATGCAAAGGAATGGATGGAAAAAGAATCTCATAATGGTAGAACCATCATGAAGCCTCAATTTATAAATAACACCCTCCACAAATGCTAATTTGCAAACATGCAAATAATCCCCTCCATCAGAAAAATCCGGACGTGAAGGAACAGAGGAAAACTGGCCGAAACGGAATACAAACTGGCAACTTCAGAAAACTGATCCCGTAAAAAATTACAGGAAAACCCCGCGAATGCATATACATGCCCGCATTTGTATTCCCACTGAAGAAAAATGCAAAGAGACAAAATCTACACGGTACAATACTAGGATCCGGCTTAAACCAAAGCCCGCTAGTATTATTCGTCCGATCATGATCCGTGAAATACCGTACATATCTGATCGAACCCTGCCATATCTCCATACGGCCTCTACAGCGTTTCGCCCGAAACTTGAGAAAACGGTCTTTGGGGGACTCTAAAGACTCATCGATACTTTGGCTGTGGATTTAACCACTAGCACGTCAGAGGTATTAGCTTATACGTGACGGGCTACCAGGTATTGACCAAAAGGGACGTCGATGAGCGAACTCATCCTGACACCCTACTGAGCCTGTCAGTGACAATATCCGTACAGTCCGGTCCGTTCGTCTATGAGCATCGCATGGCGGGCCTAGAGGGTTGGTAAAAGTCAGACCCCTAATAGCGGTACAAGTCGTGTCGGGGAGTAGCCCAGAACATCCTGAGATACTACTGAAATACCTACCAGTAAATCTCCTGCCTTGGCCAAGGACTTCGTGTAATGGCTCTCCTAGACACAGCGCGACCTCACCCCCAATACCGGGAGAGACGAACCCCTGCAGATCCGCTCACTGCCTCCATGTGGCTCGGGACTGTACCCAACTAAAACCCGTTTACACGTCTCCTTTGAGCGTGGTAGGGTAGTAATCAAAGCACAGTGGGAACTCACACGAGACAAATGACGATCTCAGGTCGATGAACTAACCTGTACACATGTCACCAGGGAACTGCTATCTGACATCAGGTATAAGACCAACTAGCATGTTCCCGGCGAGTCCTGTCCGGTGTACTCATAACCCAATGAGCACCTGTATACATCTTAGATGAACCAATTGACACCAGTGGCTTGTGAGACCGGCCACCGCCCCTCGTCGGGGTCTCGACTGTATACACTAGTCTACTCTGGAGTATCGATGCCCTGTCTCGAAACTCCCACGACTAGGGACCTTTTAAGGATGTGCTTATAGACCCCAGCTCCCATGTATATGATCGCCCTCATACTACTGGTAGTCAAGCAAGAATCCTAGGGGCTCTATCAACGTGCAATAGTGATCTGTAAGGTCACCTAAAGCAGTACACGATGATAAAGATAAACCAGATAGCATACTATCATCTTGAGTAAGACTGTCCTACCGGTATAGGTCCTCCCTCAATCTTTGCAATCATGTGCCTGTGATCCAATAATTGACTCAGATGGCACTATCTCCAACAATCTGGCATCTGCATTTTTAAGTATAACATTTAAAGTCACATAAAATATTTCAAAAATACATTGCAAGTCCTGCATGATACCCTTGACCCTGTGGTAGCATCCGCGCATCTTGTTCTCATCCCGTTCAGTGAAACGGATTTGTTTGGATGGCAACGCGCACGTACGTGCATCCTTTCTTGGGGGTATGCATTTTCGTTACCTGGATATGTAATTTTAGTTTTGGTCGACACATATATTTTTTGTATTTTAAAACTGAATTTTAGATCCGACCCGGGGGTGTTTTGGACTATGTTTGTAATTACCAGAATAACAAATTTTATTTATATAATATTAATTTTATAAACTGATTCAAATTAAAATTTAGTTAACTTATAAAAGATTTTTTTAAATTTAAATCTAAACTAATTTTCTAACAAACTAACAACCCCTTTTTCTCTCTCCTCTCTCTCTCTGTTACTTTATAAATATTAATTCTTTCAATATTTACAACCCCTGCATCTCTTCTCCACATATATATATTTGATATACTTTTTAAATCCCATATAAAGAAAAGCATTGTTCCCTTTCTTCTTCGCGTTTTCCCGCCTACGAATGAAACCTACGCCTCGCCTCTGCCCTCGTCCCGCGTGCCGTGTGTGCGTTGCGATGATTTACCGACGTCAGACGTGCCGTACATATCTGTCGCGTGATCCAATCGAGGCAAGTTAATCTTGCTACATGCTATACTACAATATATTGCACACATGTGAATAATAACATTACTTATTGTTTAATTATGCAATAAACCGACTAGAGGAGTGATTCGTTTTGGGAGTCGAGGCAAGCTTAGTCCTCGATTCGTAGGGCCTTTCGAGATTATGGAGCGCGTTGATCGCACGCGGAGAGCGTGTCGGATGTTCAAAGAATTAAAGTGTAACCGCGATCAGGACGGTGTCGCTATGCAGCTAGCCGGTTGAGCACGGGTCGGTCCACAGGGAGATGGTGGTATCTTACCTTCTTGTCTTAGACGAGTCAATAAAGAATCTGTATGTTTGTTTGATCTAACCTATGTGTTTATTTGCAAGTATAAAGTTGTTAAGAAGAAAATACGAGATTGTAAGCTAAAGAAATCCGTACTCAAAACCTTTGAGCCGAGTCTTGACCAATTGAAGCTCCTGCAATCGGCAACAACGTGGATTAGGGGATTTAAGCGCGGTATTCGTGGAATCTGGCTTATTTACCCTTGTCCTTCCGTTCTTGTCTCTTGCTTTCGCCTCCGGCCAAACCGAACGCAACCGGTCGCGGTTAGGAGTCACCGTTACCTTGTCAGGGTACGGTGCCTAACGGAGCGCTTGCGTATGGTTTGGGCGGAGTTCAATGGAAAATAACGGGAAAAGGAAAAGAGCAAAGAAATGTTAACTTACAATATCATATGGATTCTTAACAACAACAATAATTACAACATTCACAAAATGAACAAAAGAGAACAAAAAGAAAAGAACAAAGAAAAGAATACAAGTAATTAAGTGCATGGATATAAATTGCAAGTAATTAAAGTGCATGGAAATAAATTGCAAGTAATAAAAAGCAATAAAAAGAACAAGAAAGTAGAACTCAAAACAAGCATGAGATCAATAGCCAACCCTTAAACTTGCAAGCTCAATCGAGAGGTTGCAAGATCAAGAGAAGGGTAGAGAACGCATGTGAATTGAAGTGCTAATTCCATAAGAAAATACGACCCTTGAGATCAATAACTAACCCTTAACCATTCAAGCTCAATGAAGAGGTTGAATGATCAAGAGAAAGCAAGAATCTCAAGGGGAAGAAAGAACAAAAGAGAATGATACAAAAGCCTCATCTTCATTAATCTTCCACTCAAAAAGCTCTCACTACAATTTTAATGGAGAAAGAATGAAGAAGAAGAAGAAGAACTATACAAAAGACTACAAAAGAGTGGACACAAAATTGGACCCTTGGCTTAGCTCAAATCTGCTGTATTTATAGGCAGGGAAAATGAAATCTAGGGCAACAAACTGGACCCACATGAAAAGACCATCCTACCCCCCAAAGCCCGTGCCCTGAACCCTGTGTACGGCCGCGGATCCGCCGCCTATGCCCCCTATTGGCCGCGGATCCGCGCCCCTACAGTAGGGTTAGGGTGTGGGCAACTTGTTACTTCCCTGGTATGCCGTCCCCTGTTGTCTGGTACATGTATTTTCTGATAATTTCATCCAGAATATCTTCAGATTCTTAGTCCAAGATTGCATTATCTTTTTCACTTTTGACTTCTATCTCCCTCGAGCTCCGTGCACCCATTGATTCTTGTGCAGCCCCTCTCGTGCTCTGTGCTTGTCCGAGACACGAATGACCGCTGTCATATGCCTTGTCCCTGGAACCGGTACGCAGCACCGGACGGATATGGATGACCGGAACCCGGCTTTTATCTGTTGTCAACAGATGTTCTGTATTTGGCGTAACTGTGGAGATTTTGCCTTGATTGTCTCGAGCTCCGTGTAGATTTCTTGGATTTGGTGTTGCCATTGTGCTTTGTGCATGACATGACAATCGATTTGCCATCTTGTCCCTTAAACTGGTATGTGGCAACACACGGATAGAGAGCGGAGACCGTGTTTTATCAGTTGTTGGCAGTAATCCGGAATTTGTCGTACTTTTCCATGATATTCATTGTTCAGAGCCGAGAACCTGTATTCTGCAAATATGTAGCAAACACTGATTAAAAGCACCTACCTATAAACACACGAGCATAAGAATGGGCGGTATAAAATGTAATATTCTGGTATGAACAAATACCCCCAAACTTAACTTTTTCTCGTCCCGAGCAAAACCAATTATTCATAAAAAAGTATAAGATCCTAACCGCACTTTCGCAGGGAACGCGATTGCACTGAGCACGTGCAACAAGCCGTTAAACCTCTAGGTGTCCCTAGTAGGAGGAGTGTTGTCTCCTGAGGGTTTTCAGCGGATACTACCCACAAAATCCGGTCAAGTTGGTTTTGTAAAATAACTAAGATTCAAACCCTAAAGTTTTGTTTTAGAAAATAGCAATTCTATAATCCTAAGTCTAGACCATCGAACCTTTATTTTTCACACCTCGCTTCTTATTTAACTACAGATTTTATATGTCTTTACGTGTAGTGCAAATAGTGTCGTTAAGTTCCAGAAGGATCGATTAAAGTCATCATGTCGCATAAAAAAGCCCAGATAACAATTTTAAAAGGATCACATAAGTTTTATAAAGAGTTAAGCATTTTTCAAGTTTCGTTTTCCAGTAAGGTTTCAACTTCAGAATTTCTATCTTCCTTAACAGGAAACTGAGTCGTATTTTTCACTCCACCTTTTTCTTGTTTTCATTTCATACACACCTCTGTGAACGTGCAATAGTCTTTATCATAGAATAAAACCTTCATATCTCCGTTTAAAGTTTTTTTTATAAAAGCCTGTCTTTTATCAAGATTATTCTCACACAAAGAACCGTTAGGAATTTTAACTCGAAGAGAACACTTGCTTGACTTTGTTTTAAACTGGACTTTCTAGGCTTCTTAGCGAGCTTTGGGCCAATGCACCCAAACCAGTTGGTTTTAGGGCATTAGGTGTAGAAACACCCCAGCGGACTTAATTACTCAAGTTACCTAGGTCCAAAAACAAAAGACAGTTTGTCGTGAAAATCAGATGATTTAATACGAACGGAGATATAACCGGCAGTTCAATTATTTTTTTTGGATAAAAGACGTGTTTAGTGGGTTTGGTGTGTAATCATTCCAATCAAGTTTCCGATGGGTTATTTTTCAGACTTAGCTCCAATTACGGCATCAATAACATTCCTTCATGTTCGCTTTACTTCATAAACTATTCTTGACATTACTTATTTCAGAACAAACCTATTTGATCCTCAGAAAATCATTTATCTGTTTAAAAGTTTAAACATGAAAGACTTGTCATCTAATTCCCAAAATTCACGACACGTGTAGTGTGATGTAAAGACGTATATCAGCTATAGTTAACTTCAAAGGAGAGTTATCTTTCAGGTTTTCAAAATCCAAACATAAGATTTAGTTATTCCTATTTTTTCAAACAAAAAACCGTCGAATGTTGAATCAGAGTTCTTCCACAATCTAACTTGACAAAAAAAATTTATATTTTTAGAAAATTTTCAGATTTTTATGGATTTTATGGATTTAAATATGCAGATGCAAAATATACATATGAATGCGAAGGGAAGAAAGCTTACCGAGCACACCCCCAAACTTAAACTTGACAGTGCCCTCACTATCAGGCTACACCCAGAGGGTCAAAATTGTCGGCGCTCCCTAGAAACAAATTATATACAAAACAAAAAGGAAAACAAAAAATATATACAAAAAAGGAGTCCCCCCCAAACTTAGGTAAAACAGTGTTTCCACTGTTAAGCGTTGAAATTCAGGATTAGGGGGGAAAGAGAATAGTATCAAGCTATACAAGGCCTTACACAGGCCAAAAGTTAACACCAACCATTCAAAGATTTTATCGCTATAATGTGCTGGTTGGGGAAAGAAGGCGTAGAGAAAAGAGATGGACAATACGCGAGACCGTATGCGAAGAGAAGCGGGATACGGTCTCGGTATATGAGAGGAAGAAGAATGGCGGAAGGGAAAAAGAAGTGGAATACGAACTTGAGGGTGCAAATGGAGTAAATAGATTAGCACAATTTGTGATGACCGATGTGTGAAAAGCGATTGTGCTAATATATTTACCCGTCGAGAAATGGGGTCAAATCCCTTAAGATTCGAGAGAAACCATGGGTACGCCGAACTTGGTAAACCAGACATACGAAATGGAAGTGAGACGGGTTCTTGCAAGGTTAGAACAATGGAAAGGATGGAGGGAAGTGGTTGAGGAAGGGTATCGGTTAAAGGTTCTGGAGGGTGTACACAGTCAGTGAAAGGAACAGGATGAATTGGAAAATCCGACTCATCATCTAGAACTGTTTCATCCTCAAAAATATCCTCAAAATTCTCCTCAAAGTTAAGCTCATCCATGCATATTTCATCAAAGTCCAGACGCATATGGGGTTCGGGAAAAACATTTAATGACTCGGGATGATGAATTGGAGAGAGAAACTCAGTCAAATCTACAGGTTCATTATCCAAAATATTCCCAGCGTCAATATCCTCAATTAAGTGAAAATTAAAATTCTCTGACACCTCATCAAAAGCATGGATTTTAATCAATTCAGGTTCTAGAGTGGAGGTGTAGAGGTCAAAAGGATTGGGTATGGTTTCACTCAAAGGGGACCCTTCACAATTAGGTAAATCAAACACTACAAAGTCGCACAACTCATTAATCATTCTATCTTCAATTGATAAATCATGTGGGATACTTGATAGACTTTCAAAACAGGAGTTGTGGGATTCAATTTGGGATGGGTAGGTTTGATTTGGAAGGGGGTACATCTCACTCTCTCCACTCAAATTCACAGCCTGTCCTACCGCTTCTTCATACATTGGAAAATTTGGAGCTAGTTGAAAACTAGCTACCGGGTCACTAGGTTGTATGAGGGCGGCCATGGACGCATTCAAATCCATCATCTGTTGGCTTGACGCTACCCTAAAGTCTTCCAAGGACTGTTCCAGACTAGACATGGGTTGTGAAGGGGTTTCAATAAAAGATTCAAAGTTGTTTGGATACTGAAAACTCCCAAATGGCGGTTCTGAAACAATGTCTAGGGAAGGTGCAAAAGTAGGGTAGGACTGGTAGGAATTGAATGGTTGGACAGGGGTAGGATCAACAGTTGGATAAGAAGGTGAATGAAATTGTTGATCCCAAGAATTTGAAGTGGTGAAAGGAGTGAAAGATCGGCTACGGGATTGTTCAATACGTTCAGCGATGGACAAAGGACGACTTGCAGAAGGGGTATCAACATAAGCGGGTGCGGGAGGTTGAAAAGGTTGATACAAAGTGGAATGAGGAGTGCAAGTGTTTGTCCTAGACGCTGCTATCCGATCTCTCAATGAAATTTTGGGCAAGGATGGATCATTCGAAGTTCGGCCAAAGCAAGAACCGTAGGAAGTTATGTCTGGTTGTGGGTACCAAAGTTCGGCAAGAGTTTTTCGAGGTGGGGTACCCATGATATGAAGAGAGAGAAAGAAAGGTAGAGAAAAGGAGGGGAAAAAGAATGTGATATTTTTTTTTTTTAGTTTATATATTAACAAAAGAATAAAAAAACAATATGGACAAAAACAATCACGACACAAAAATACCACACACCTAATCGTTCTAGGGTTCACCTAGGTCAACTAGACCTGCTCCAGAACTTGATTGTCGAAGTAAAACTGTGTCGAGAAACAGGCTCAAGATACACTGATCACGAGGCCAGGTAAGTGCAGAGATAAGGGGAGGTTTTCCAACTCTTTCGCGAAGTTCCTTAATTAAATAACCCTTTCTCTTTTGGCGGTTTCGCCGTTAACACTTTCCTAGACACCCCGTAAACAATATACCGTTAAGCAAGGTTCTAAACACAGTTAACTTCTCCTAGTGAGCGCGAAGTCCTTAAGGCTTAAAGTCTAGTTTCTTTTAAATTTTGTGCGGGTAAACGTTATGCTCGAGTTCGTGATTTGTGGGCCACGGAAAAGGTGATGAAATCCTTTACCGTATGTTGTGGGGTTCGCTTGCCCTTAAGTCCGTATTAATGTATGCAATGCGCAATTCAAAAATTCTATAAAGAATCAAACAATCGTTTTTTAGTTTTAAGCGCGGCGCTGCAACAAATACGGGTTAGTCAATTTTTTTAGCGTTTGCTAGCGAACTTGCAAAGAATCCTGCAAAGAATAGTATATTGGAAGCGTCGGATTTGAGAAGAAGGTGTTAGTAAAGTACGTACCGTTAAGTTTTGGGTTAGGAAACCCCCGTTGAATCAAATCCGGTAAGCTTGAAAAGTTCGCTTGCGCGGGTCAAACTACCTGGATCTTTGGCACTGTACTTCGTAATCACCTAAGCCTTGAATGCACACTTTGCTCCCACAATCGCAGTTTGCAAATCCGCAAAATTCTGCACACTTACCCACAAAAATGATATATAAAAAAAAACAAAAAGAATATTTTTTTTTTTATATATATACAAAAAGAATATTAACCCGAATAACAAGAAAGAAATTACGCTACCGTCTCCCCGGCAACGGCGCCATTTGATCGCACGCGGAGAGCGTGTCGGATGTTCAAAGAATTAAAGTGTAACCGCGATCAGGACGGTGTCGCTATGCAGCTAGCCGGTTGAGCACGGGTCGGTCCACAGGGAGATGGTGGTATCTTACCTTCTTGTCTTAGACGAGTCAATAAAGAATCTGTATGTTTGTTTGATCTAACCTATGTGTTTATTTGCAAGTATAAAGTTGTTAAGAAGAAAATACGAGATTGTAAGCTAAAGAAATCCATACTCAAAACCTTTGAGCCGAGTCTTGACCAATTGAAGCTCGAGCAATCGGCAACAACGTGGATTAGGGGATTTAAGCGCGGTATTCGTGGAATCCGGCTTATTTACCCTTGTCCTTCCGTTCTTGTCTCTTGCTTTCGCCTCCGGCCAAACCGAACGCAACCGGTCGCGGTTAGGAGTCACCGTTACCTTGTCAGGGTACGGTGCCTAACGGAGCGCTTGCGTATGGTTTGGGCGGAGTTCAATGGAAAATAACGGGAAAAGGAAAAGAGCAAAGAAATGTTAACTTACAATATCATATGGATTCTTAACAACAACAATAATTACAACATTCACAAAATGAACAAAAGAGAACAAAAAGAAAAGAACAAAGAAAAGAATACAAGTAATTAAGTGCATGAATATAAATTGCAAGTAATTAAAGTGCATGGAAATAAATTGCAAGTAATAAAAAGCAATAAAAAGAACAAGAAAGTAGAACTCAAAACAAGCATGAGATCAATAGCCAACCCTTAAACTTGCAAGCTCAATCGAGAGGTTGCAAGATCAAGAGAAGGGTAGAGAACGCATGTGAATTGAAGTGCTAATTCCATAAGAAAATACGACCCTTGAGATCAATAACTAACCCTTAACCATTCAAGCTCAATGAAGAGGTTGAATGATCAAGAGAAAGCAAGAATCTCAAGGGGAAGAAAGAACAAAAGAGAATGATACAAAAGCCTCATCTTCATTAATCTTCCACTCAAAAAGCTCTCACTACAATTTTAATGGAGAAAGAATGAAGAAGAAGAAGAAGAACTATACAAAAGACTACAAAAGAGTGGACACAAAATTGGACCCTTGGCTTAGCTCAAATCTGCTGTATTTATAGGCAGGGAAAATGAAATCTAGGGCAACAAACTGGACCCACATGAAAAGACCATCCTACCCCCCAAAGCCCGTGCCCTGAACCCTGTGTACGGCCGCGGATCCACCGCCTATGCCCCCTATTGGCCGTGGATCCGCGCCCCTACAGTAGGGTTAGGGTGTGGGCAACTTGTTACTTCCCTGGTCTGCTGTCCCCTGTTGTCTGGTACATGTATTTTCTGATAATTTCATCTAGAATATCTTCAGATTCTTAGTCCAAGATTGCATTATCTTTTTCACTTTTGACTTCTATCTCCCTCGAGCTCCGTGCACCCATTGATTCTTATGCAGCCCCTCTCGTGCTCTGTGCTTGTCCGAGACACGAATGACCGCTGTCATATGCCTTGTCCCTGGAACCGGTACGCAGCACCGGACGGATATGGATGACCGGAACCCGGCTTTTATCTGTTGTCAACAGATGTTCTGTATTTGGCGTAACTGTGGAGATTTTGCCTTGATTGTCTCGAGCTCCGTGTAGATTTCTTGGATTTGGTGTTGCCATTGTGCTTTGTGCATGACATGACAATCGATTTGCCATCTTGTCCCTTAAACTGGTATGTGGCAACACACGGATAGAGAGCGGAGACCGTGTTTTATCAGTTGTTGGCAGTAATCCGGAATTTGTCATACTTTTCCATGATATTCATTGTTCAGAGCCGAGAACCTGTATTCTGCAAATATGTAGCAAACACTGATTAAAAGCACCTACCTATAAACACACGAGCGTAAGAATGGGCGGTATAAAATGTAATATTCTGGTATGAACATGCGTGGGAGAAGTGGCTTATCGGTTGGCTTTACCACCATCTTTGGCGAAGGTTCATGACGTGTTTCATGTATCTCAACTCCGTAAGTATGTTCGAGATGAAACACAGGTGCTAGATCATTCGGAGCTGACTGTACGGGAGGATTTGACCTTTGAGGAACGACCGATGTCGATTGTAGATCGAAGAGAAAGGGTCCTTAAGAACAAGGTTATCCCTCTCGTACTTGTTTCTTGCGGAAATCGCTCGCATGGAGAATCGACTTGGGAACGTGAAGACGAGATTCGACAGAAGTTTGCAGATCTCTTCCTGTAGTTTCATGCTTGTTTATCTTTTCTTGTTTTTGGAATTTCGAGAACGAAATTCTTTTTGTAGTTAGGTATAATGTAACACCCTAGTTCATTTATACCAGTTCTATTTCAAGTATTTCTTTATTTATGGTTTTTTCCTGATTTACTGTGTTTTGGGTGCGAATAGTGTATTTGACATTTGTATTTGCATCCGACCCGACCCACTTGCTTGAAACCTGTCTTGATTCATGTTTATAATTTATCCTGGCTTATTATATGGATCCGTGCACGTACATTATTGTATACTGCATACTGGTATTTATCTGGCATCTGCATTTTTAAGTATAACATTTAAAGCCACATAAAATATTTCAAAAATATATTGCATGGCCTGCATGATACCCCTAACCCTGTGGTGGCATCCGCGCATCTTGTTCTCGTCCCGTTCAGTGAAACAGACTTGTTTGGATGGCTACGCGCACGTACGTACATCCGTTCTTGGGGGTATGCATTTTCGTTACCCGGATATGTAATTTTAGTTTTGGTCGACACATTTATTTTTCTTATTTTAAAACTGAATTTTAGACCCAACCTGAGCGTGTTTTGGACTATGTTTGTATTTACCAGAATATCAAATTTTATTTATATAATATTAATTTTATAAACTGATACAAATTAAAATTTAGTTAACTAATAAATTTTTTTTAAAATTTAAATCTAAACTAATTTCCCAACAAACTAACAACCCCTTTTTCTCTCTCCCCTCTCTCCCTCTCTCTTTGTTACTTTATAAATATTAATTCTTTCAATATTTACAACCCCTGCATCTCTTCTCCACACACACACACACACACACACACATATATATATTTGATATACTTTTTAAATCCCATATAAAGAAAGCACTGTTCCCTTTCTTCTTCGTGTTTTCCCGCCTACGAATGCAACCCACGCCTCGCCTCTACCCTCGTCCCGCGTGTCGTGTGTGCATTGCGACAATTTACCGACGTCGGACGTGCCGTACGTATCTGTCGCGTGATCCAATCGAGGCAAGTTAATCTTGCTACATGTTATACTACAATATATTGCACACATGTGAATAATAACATTACTTATTTTTTAATTATGCATCCCACATTACCATTTTACTATTTTACTGTCTTCGGACATCCGTGTGCATCCATATCACTATTTACATATCTAGTCGCATGATAATTCATCTTGCTACATGTTAGGTATATTATTATGCATCCATATGAGTAAAATATTACCCGTTTATCACATTATACATCCATATTAAAGTTTTACCGTTTTCGGATACCCGTTTGCATCCATATCATTTAAAATATATATAACTGCATCTATAGATCATATTAATTCATGTTATTATTATAGTAACACCCCATGCTTAATAATGTGCATCCCACTTAGTCTTGGAACTGTAAATATAATCCTAATCGATAATTGTGCATCCATACCATTAATTATATATCTATTTGCATTCCAAGTCACGTTATTTCATATTACTGCTATATTAACACCCCATGTTAGATAATGTGCATCCTACATAGTCATGAAACTATAGTTGTAACCCCTGATAGTTATTTATGCATCCATATTTATTTGTGTATCCATACCATTAATTCTGCATAACTAGTTGCTCTCCATATTACATTAACTCATATTATTAATACATTAGTACCCCATGCTTGATATTGTGCATCCTACTTAGTCATGATGTAACCCCTGATCGATATTTGTGCATCCATGCTTTTATTGTACATCCGTACTTTCACCCTGATTCAATACTTGCTACAGTTTGACACCCGCTTGATACCTGTGCACTACTTGTTAGTTATATGTATGCCCTAGAGGCCATTACTATACATAGGATGTATATTGTAGTGGATGCTTGGACATATATAGGGAGGACTTTCTTGCTCGACATGATAGTATGCTATCTGGTTGCTCTTTACCTTAACGTGTACACTGATTATCTCTCTGTTACATGTTGGTAAAGCCCTTAGGATGTGTACTTGACTACCTGGACTATGATGCGGATCATACTAGTGGGGACATGGTAGTCCATAAGTACATCCTTCAAGGTCCCTAGTCGTGGGTGTATCGAGACGGGGCATCGATATACCAGAGTAGACTAGCGTATACCTTCTCAACCCATATAGATGGGCGATGGATGATCCCATATCCATTGGTGTTTGACATCAGAGATGATATACGGGTGCTCAGTGGAGACTGGGTACACTGGACGAACTCGCCGAGAACTCCCAGATGGTATTATACCTTACGTCAGATGGCAGTTCTCTGGTGACACTGGTACAGGTTAGTCTGTAGACCCGAGATCAACATAGAGTCTTGTGTGATTCCCACTGTGCTTTGATTTCCACCTTACCACGTCCAAGAGGGCGTGCAAAACGGTGGTTTTTGGGTACAGTTCCGAATCACATGGAGGCAATGAGCGATAGGAGGGGATTCTTCTCTTCCGGTATAGGGAGTTGATGTTGCACTGCGTTCGATTGGCTATAACCGGAAATCCCTGGCCAGGGTTGCTGAGATTTACTGGTAAGTGTTACCGGTAGTTTCTCGAAATGTTATAGACCTCATATCGACACGACTTATCGAGCTATTGGGGTCTGACGTTTACCACCCCTAGGCGAGATATGCGACATATCAGACGACGAGACCGGACTGTACGGTAAGTGTTACTGGTTGGATTCACAGGAGTGTGAGCGGGCTTGCTCGTTGATCTTCTGATCACTCAATACCCGGGTGGCCGTTACGTTTAGCAGACCGCTTGCGGCTTGTGGGTGTTTGATATGATCATCACCTGCTGCCGGCGTATTGACGAGTCTTTAGAGTCCTACACAGAGGTTTCCTGGCTCAAGCGAAACGAAATAGGAGCGCATATGAGATATGTGCGGGACCGAGAATAATAACAGTATGTGATACTGTATTCTATTCTCGCGATTTGTATCATTGGACGGTTATATGAGATATAGCCGGGTTACCGAATCAAGTGTTGATTCGATACATTGATACACTTGATATTAGTCGGTTATATGCAGTATGACCGGATCATTAAATCAAGTGTTGATTTAATGATTTAATGTATAATTATATATTTGATATATTACTTTACATTAACTAGTATTTTTTCACTTAAGATTATTTTCTCACTTGAATGTTCACATTGTATATATGATATAGTTTTGTACACTAGTTTGTATCATGTTTGATGATACATGCAAACTTGGGTGTGTGTATACTTTGAACCATGTTTAGGTAAATGGTTAGGGTTTTGATTTATTTGTTTATTTATTTATTCCTTTTGGCAAAAACAAAATGGGTGGCTTTCTTTGTTTTACACTAGAAGCTTCATGATACTTTTGACAAAGTCTTAGCCATTTTGTTTTTATCCTTAACCTAACCATTTAACTAAACCCTAGTTTATTCTCTACACTTGTTACACTCACCCATGGTTGCTAAATGATAAGAATCACTTGGATTTTCGATTATCAAACAATTCCTTTTCTTTCTTCTTCTTCATCTTCTTCATGAAGAAAAAGAAAAGCTTTCTTGAAAATTGTCAAGTGATGAAATCAAGTGAGAAACCCAAATCCAAAGTGAACCCACTTCCTATTTCTTCATCCTCTACCACTTGCCAAGTTGTATTGGGTGTTTTCTTCATAAGTTTCATGACCTAGTGAAGATGGAGCTTGAGTTAGAGTTGCCTCGACGTAGATCATCTTCGGCATCGAAGTCAACGACCTAGCCCGCTTATTTCCCCGACGAAACCATCGCTAGAGTCCGGGATCCCGGTGATCGCAGCGAAGGGACGTCATCACGGAGCTAAAGAAGTGGTGGATCGGATCTACAAAGGTTGTATTTCCATTCACTTTCTAGTAAAGTTGTTTACTTGTATAGTTTTCGCCTAATCTCTAGTTAACGATCTAGTTTAGGGTTTCTCGGCACCGGAAAATTTTAATTTAGCATGGTTGATGCCTTGTGGAACCACTTGAGTGTGCCTAGGAACCCTACAGTGGTATCAGAGACTAGCTAGAGCCTTAGGCGAAGTATAGACGAAGTTAGAAACCCGATCGAACCCCGAAACCCTAGATTTCACCCTTCTCTGTACATTTTTGAAAACAGTGGATTTTTCCATATTAAAAATATGCAGAAAAATCAGCAGGGAATTCTATGGACCCATGTGCAAAACGAGACCCTAAGTCACTTGAACGGCCGCGGAACCGCGGCAATGACATGCCATTAGCGGCGGTTCCGCGGCTAAACTATTGAGTTAGGGTTTCTAGTTTGTACAGTTTCCTCCGTATGTGTTTCCTGATGTTTCTGGGTACTTTTAATATATACTCAACAGTTGGGTTTTCTGGGTTGTTTTGGGGACTCGGTGATTCGATCGGATTGTTTAACTTTGTCTATGTGTTTTTCTGGGTAATTTTAGAATATGTTAAAAAGTTCGACCGGATATAAATACCCAATTTTTCCCCTGCCGGAAAATTTCCAAGTGTTGGATTTTTCCGTGGTTTAAGAACATTCTAAGTAGTGCAAGTAACGCGATGGACCCTCTAGAAGACAACAAACCTTAACTCGATTATGTGACTGTCTTGAACTGCCCTTTGAACCTTAGGGTTTGGGGCAGTACGGCGTGCCACATGTGAGGCGTTGGCTTGACCCTTCTACGGCTGGACCGTTGGTACTGAGGCATGAAGTGAATGTTTTTAAACTTATATCATGTGTTGAGCTGTTCCGGGAAAACTTGGGTGTTTGATTGTTCGATCGGAAAGTTTAACATTTTCTATTTATCTGGAATGTGATACAATATTTGTAATCCACAAGTAGTTATGAGATAACTGAATGAATGTTATAAATCTAGCGGTTTAGTCTCACTTGATCGGTTGCCACGGAATTTTGATGCGATCAAAAGTCCGTCGCAATCACGTAGCGTACGCGGATACTCACCGGTAAACTTAATAGATAGCCACGCCCCATAGCCCCGACCAAGTGACTGTAGGAGAACCCCATCGTCGAAAGCATCCGTTCGAGTGCTCGCGGCAGCGGTGTTTCGCCTTGGTGCACTTCGTCGACGGTATCGGGGGTGCGGCCGTCTACTGAAGTTTGCGATGAGCATTCGATCAGGATGCCGGGAATCTTGTTGAATTGCCCGACTAGATATTGAAAAGAGTTTTCGATAAATGAGACTAAAATGCGGGGTTTATAATTGTTAGGCATGTGATGTCTAAGGAATTCATTTGATTAGGCATGCGATGTCTAAAGAGTTTGCGGATTCCAACTGTTGTAGTTTTACACTTTCTTTTCTGCGACCGTAAGTGTAATATGTGATATCGCCGGTTTCGTTGCTATATGTCAACGATAATTGGGATGGGCATATTTACTTACGTTGATGACATGTGATGTTATGTGTTGCTGGATTTGTTATATTGGATCGTCGTGTTTGAATAGCCCGGGGTTTTTTATGTGAGATGAGTGTTTTTCATTTTCATTCATGTAAAAACTTGTATGTAATATTCTTTTATTGGGGCACTTCCAGGTTGCGGATGATGTCACCATTTGTATATTATTTACTTTTCCGCACTAGGATAGACCCAAGGAGGAGGGCACAAGTAACCGAGTTCTGGAGTCCAGTGGGAGACCAACTCGAGGAGTCGAGTCCGGGTCTCCTAACTCTAGAATTGGTAGGGTTGCTTGCCGCTCTCGTAGGGGTCTAGGGGTGTGGGTTTGGCTATTCATCGCGACCGTGGAATCCGTATTTTATACTGGCTCGTATTGAAAACACGGACGTCCTAGTATATCCAATGTTTCATATGTTTATTCTGCTGCGATATCTGTGATGTGATCATTTGATATGCTGTGATGGATACTGTATATAGTATATATGATATATTATATAGACGTTACTTATGTTTTACACCCGCGCTAGCCCTGCCCCGCTCTGCCGTTAGTCACCTAACTTAACGGTGCACAAGGGGACATCGAGGCGAACACGGATGGCATAAGTGTACGTCGTATTTATCTGTGATGTTTAGGTGACTTAAATGATGGGACTTCATTAATATGATTAATGAAAGTAAAAGAAACCTAAAGATGTGGAATCGAATTTTCAAAAAAAAACAGGTAGCTACAGTTCTTGCTTTGCATCGTGGTGTTCCTTATAGAACATCCTGCACCTTATTCGATGAGGAAAGGGCCGAGATCCCTTCACCGGGAGTGACCCCTTTAGCAATAACTGGCAGATGCTACACACTCGGTTTGTCTTTTGATTGCTTCTATAGTTTCTGCTTTGCACAGTGATATATATGATATATCCCGCACCTCATTCGACGAGGAAAGGGCCGACGATCCCTTCACCGGGAGTGACCCCTTTAGCAAAACTAGAAAAGCCTCAAAAACACTCCATTTCAAAATTCATTCGATCCTACAATGATATCAAGTTCATTACGCAATAGGTTTTCAGAAAAACCTGTCGTAGCCCTCCGTCATTTCAGATAAGTCCTGCTTAGTATTCGTGCTGCGTTTGTTGACCTTGTCAAGGCTCAGTGTGCGGTAGCTAACCAGTATTTATCTGCTTATGCATATGATGCAGATTGGGTTAGGGTAGTCGTACGGCCTTGTTGACCTTGTCAAGGGTCGTGCGGGTGGGTTTGATTCAATCAAGAAATTACAGGTTGAACTTGACTTACGGTCTATGGTTTGTTGACCTTGTCAAGGTCATAGATCGTTTGGGGCAAAATATTATCGGGAATTTCAAGTGTTGAAATTTGCAATGAGATTGCATACCTTCTATGAGATAGTTGGATCACGATACCCGCTACGAGTAAGAGTTACTCCTGGGAGAGTTTTACACATTACAATTAGCCGATCAAGTAGGTGTCTAGAAAGGTGTTAACGAGGTTACGCCTCTGGGAAAACGAGGTTTACATTAATTAGGTTCGTGCGAAAGCACGGGGGACCTCCCTCAAAGTACCGACACTGGCCTGGCTGAAAGATTGGCGAACTTGTAGCGTGTAATTAATCCCGGCTAGTCTTTCCTTTTAGGATTTGAAGGAAGATTTGATAAAAACAGTGGGAGCCATCCTGATTAGATAAAATAATAACCAATCTATTCTTGCAAGAGCATACGCTGAGTGTTTTTTTCTCTCTCTCTCCAGGTAGCGGCCATATTACGCCTTAATCAAGATAAAAATACGGATGTATTGACCGAACCCGCTTGTTATACTGAGCTGGGGAACGTTGGTCCCGCTTCAACTTATAATTGTTATAAGACCGAGCAGGAATTAGGGGATTATCAGAATTCCCGTGCCGCCCAAACGAAGAAAGTGCATACTGATGCATCATCTTCGGGTGTGTTCATTACAGAGAACTGTTTCTCAGTATCCTTTACATCCTGGGTATGTGATACCAGATCAGGATCCCGCATATGTAATCTGTTACATGGGCTACAGATAGATAAAGAACTGAGAACGGATGATAAGTTTCATGAGACAGAAAACGGTGCAAGTGTTGCAGCCAAGTCTGTTGATCACTGTCACCCTGTATTTCCAAATACATTGATTCTGAACAAATGCTATTAGATACCGAACCTGATATACAAAATCATATCAATCTCTTTATTTAATAAAGAAAGGATATAATTTTGTATTGTTGGATTATGTTTTGAACATTTCCTATATCAAAAGTTGATCGGTTCAGGCACGTTATCTAAAAGCATTGACGTTCTAAATAAAACTACAGTTCTTAGTATACAGAACACACACAAGAGAAAGAGTTCATAAATAAACGAATCCTTCTTGAGGTATTGTAGACTAGGTCATATCAATGCGACCCGACTAGCTGAAGTTACATATAGATGCATATTTAAATCAGTTTGAATTTACATCTTGTGAAACTTGCCAGTCATGTCACAAAGATATAATGACACCAGCTCTGTTTATTGGAAACAGAGAAAGAGTTAGTGAACTTTTGGGATTGATACATGCTGATGTATGAAGGTCCCCTGTCTACATATGCCAAGATAGGTTCTTTTTACTTCATTGCATTCTCTGATAATCTCTCAAGATTCAGACATATGTTCCTGTTGAAACACAAGTCCGAACCTTTTGAGATATTCACGGAATATAAGTTAGAAGTAGAGAACCAAAATACGGGTATAAGTATTATGTCCTTTGATGCGATCAGGGAGGAGAATACTTGAGCACGGAATTCCTGGACTATTCTAAAGGAGAATGAGATTCTCTCTTAGCATTACTCCTCCGTATACACCATAGCACGATGGTATATCAGGGCGGAGTAATAGCATCCTATGTGATAAGGTGTGCTCTATGATGAGTACTACTGAGTTACCTATTTCCTTTTGGGAGTTATGCACTTGAGAAGCTGCATACCTATTGAATAGGGTTCAAATCAAATCAGTTGCCTACCACTTCATATTTGATATGATAGCCCATCTCTTAAGTCAGTTAAGATTTGGGGTTGACCGGGCTATGTCTAAAAGAAAAAATCCGGACAAGATCGAGGCAAGGTCTGTTATGTAGAACTGGAAAGGTTCCAGCTATACAAACTACAGCAGATAATTTGGTAAAACCAAAGGATTCAGTAGATTCCAACGAACCTCAGCCTCTCCACCGATCTAGTAGGGTTCCTCATCCGCCTGAGAGATACTTCGGTTTCTCGATGACAGTGGGAGCGAGGATTGCATCATGAGATGATGACCCAACTAGTTTCGAGCAGGCCATCGAGAGTAGGGACTCTGTAAGAATGGCTGGATGCTTAGCGATCTGAGATGGAATCCTTGTACACCAACAAAGTAAGGACTTTGGTTGCTTTATCTGAAAGGTTAAATCCCCATCAGGAGCAAGTATATCTTGAGAAGATTACTTGGTGTACATGGAAAGGTTGAGAATTTCAAAGCTAGACTTGTTAAAGGTTTGCATCGTAGACCAGTTGTGGCTAATAATGAAACCTTTTCTGGGGCCTATGCTTAAGTCCATCCAGATCCTACTTACCACGGCTACATACCATGACTACGATATCTGGTGGTTGGGTGTCATGACTGCTCTTCTAAATATTTTAGAAGAGAGAGTTTATAAGTACACAGTCAGAGGGCTTCGTAGACAGTGGGAGCAGCGGAAACGTGTGCAAGATGTTTTATGTGATAAAGCAGGCATCGCGGAGTTGGAACGTCTGTTTTGATGTGGTAGTCAAAGAGTTTGACTTCATCAAAATGGTAGATGAACCTTGTATTTACAAAAAGGAAGTAGAGAGTATGGTAGTGATCCTCGTAGAGTACGTGGATGACATACTCTTGATAGGGAAGGAGTTTCCTATGCTACGCTCGGTCAATCTCCGCTTATCACAATGATTCTCCAAATAGGATCAAAGTGATACCTACTAAATCCTGGGTTTTGGATCTATGTGATAGATCTAATTGGATGTTAGGATACTCACTAGATGTAGTGAGATGGTATCAATCGATCCTGGGGTGAATCACTGGAAGTGTTCCAGGGTGATAAGGACGACTGAATGTCAGTCACAGGCATTGTCTTTACCCTTAGTAAAGGGACGGTATGTTGGAAGAGTTCCAAGCTAGATACCGTGGCTTACTAGACGATAAAGGCTGGATACATCGCTACTTAAGATGCTACCAAAGAAGCTGTCTGGGTGTATATTAGTTCATGAGATGAACTTAGTTCCTCCAATTGTGTGACAATGGAGTTGTGGCTTTTACCAAGGAACGTTCGTCCCATCAGTGATCCAGACATATTCTAAGGCAGTATCACCTGATCATGGAGATGGTTGATCTCCAAGGAGATCGAGGTTAGGAGAGTAGACTTAAAGGAAAACACGGCGGATCCACTCACAAAGGCCTTTTCCCAGAGAGAGACTTATATGGGATGGTTGAGTATTAGATACTGCAACCACTGCAACAGATGGCCCTAGTGCAAGTGGGAGATTGTTAGTTATATGTATGCCCTAGAGGCCATTACTATACATAGGATGTATATTGTAGTGGATGCTTGGACATATATAGGGAGGACTTTCTTGCTCGACATGATAGTATGCTATCTGGTTGCTCTTTACCTTAACGTGTACACTGATTGTCTCTCTGTTACATGTTGGTAAAGCCCTTAGGATGTGTACTTGACTACCTGGACTATGATGCGGATCATACTAGTGGGGACATGATAGTCCATAAGTACATCCTTCAAGGTCCCTAGTCGTGGGTGTATCGAGACGGGGCATCGATATACTAGAGTAGACTAGCGTATACCTTCTTGACCCATATAGATGGGCGATGGATGATCCCATATCCATTGGTGTTTGACATCAGAGATGATATACGGGTGCTCAGGGGAGACTGGGTACACTGGACGGACTCGCCGAGAACTCCCAGATAGTATTATACCTTACGTCAGATGGCAGTTCTCTGGTGACACTAGTACAGGTTAGTCTGTAGACCCGAGATCGTCAGAGAGTCTTGTGTGATTCCCACTGTGCTTTGATTTCCACCTTACTACGTCTAAAAGGGCGTGCAAAATGGTGGTTTTTGGGTACAGTCCCGAATCACATGGAGGCAATGAGCGATAGGAGGGGATTCGTCTCTCCCGGTATAGGGAGTTGATGTTGCACTGTGTTCGATTGGCTATAACCGGAAATCCCTGGCCAAGGTTGCTGAGATTTACTGGTAAGTGTTACCGGTAGTTTCTCGAAATATTATAGACCTCATATCGACACGACTTATCGAGCTTTTGGGGTCTGACGTTTACCATGTAGGGTTCCTAGGCACTCTAGTGAAGTCTCACATGTGATCAAACATGCACAAATCAAATTTTACGGGTGCCTACAAACCCTAATACGGATCGTTTACTAGATATCTAGGCGAAACGATGCAAATAAACAACTTTATCTAAAAGGAAAGGAGCTACAACCTTTGTAGATCCGGTCCACCACTTCGTATGCTCCGCGATGATCTCCCTCCGCTGTCCAAATCGAACTCACGACTCTAGCATTGGCATCATCGAAGAATGGGCGGGCTTGATCGTCGGTTCGATGCCGAAGATGATCTACGTCGAGGCATCGCTAGAACAAGCTCAAACTTCACCAAGTCGGGAAAACTTGTGAAGGAAACACCCTATACTACTTGGCAAGAGGTAGAGGATGAAGAAATAGGAAGTGGGTAGACTTTAGTTTTGGATTTCTCTCTAGTTTTCATGACTTGCCATTGGAGTAGCAAGCTTTCTTCATTGAAGAAGAAGATGAAGAAAGAAGAAGATGATATGATAAGTTAAATTAAAATAGAAAAGAAAAAACAATAATTATCATATCTTCAACCATGGTTTAGTGTAGAGACTTAACTTAGGTTAGATAAGTGGTTAGGGTTAGAGAAGAGACAAGAATGGTGGACTTAGTCAAGGTTTCAAGAAGTTTCAACTAAAAACAAAATAAGTCCACCATTTATCTTTCTCTTTATCTTTTCTAAATGAAATAAATAAAAAGATAAATGAATAATCAAATGAAAAGATACCCTAACCACTAACTAACCATGGTTCAATACTTTACACAAAACCAAGAAAGAATGTATCATCAAACATGATACAATAATGTGCACAAAAATATATCACATATACAATGTGCAATTCAAGTGAGAAAATCCTTTTAAAGTCAACCAATACTAGTTAATGCAAAGTGATATATCAAATATAAAATTATACATTAAATCATTAAATCAACACTTGATTTAACGATCCGGTCATATCGCATATAACCGACTAGTATCCTATGTATTGGCTTATCGAATCAATGCTTGATTCGATAACTAGGTTATATCGCATATAACCATTCGACACATACATCACGAGAATGGAATACGGTATCATATACACGCAATATTCTCGGTCCCGCACATATCTCATATGCGCTCCTATTTCGTTTCGCTTGAGCCAGGAAACCTCTGTGTAGGACTCTAAAGACTCGTCAATACGCCGGCAGCGGATGATGATCATATCAAACACCTACAAGCCGCAAGCGGTCTGCTAAACGTAACGGCCACCCGGGTATTGAGCGATCAGAAGATCGACGAGCAAGCCCGCTCACACTCCTGTGAATCCAACCAGTAACACTTACCGTACAGTCCGGTCTGTTCGTCTGATATGTCGCATATCTCGCCTAGGGGTGGTAAACGTCAGACCCCAGTAGCTCGATAAGTCATGCCGACTTGATGTCCATAACATTCGTGAAACTACTGATAACTCTTACCAGTATATCACTGCAACCCTGGCCAGGGATTTCCTGTTATGGCCAGTCGAGCATAGCACAACATCAACCCCCAATACCGGGAGAGACGAATCCCCTCCTATCGCTCATTGCCTCCATGTGAATCGGGACTGTACCCAAAAACCACCTGTTTGCACGACTCAGTAGAGCCGTGGTAGGGTGGAAATCAAAGCACAGTGGGAGACACATAAGACTCTATGACGATCTCGGGTCAACAGACTAAGCTGTACCAGTGTCACCAGAGAACTGCCATCTGGCGTGAGGTATAATACCATCTGGGAGTTCTCAGCGAGTTCGTTCAGTGTACCCAGTCTCCACTGAGCACCCGCATACCATCTTCGATGTCAAACACCAATGGATATGGGATCATCCATCGCCCATCGCATGGGTCGAGAAGATATGCGCTAGTCTACTCTGGAATATCGATGCCCCGTCTCGATATTCCCTCGACTAGGAACATTTCAAGGATGTACTCATGGACTACCCAGGCCCCACTAGTATGATCTCCATCATAGTCCTGGAAGTCGAGTACACATCCTAAGGGCTTTATCAACATGTAATCAGAGAGACAGAAAGTATACATGTTAAGATAAAGTGCAACCAGATAGCGTACTATCATGTCGAGCAAGAAAGTCCTTCCTATATATGTCCCAGCATCCACTACAATATACATCCAATGTACAGTAATGGCCTCTAGGGCATACATATAACTAACAATCTCCCACTTGCACTAGGGCCATCTGTAGCAGTGGTTGCAGTATCACATACTCAACCATCCCCTAAAAGTCTCTCTTTGGGGAAAAGGCCTTCGTGAGTGGATCCGCCGTGTTGTCCTCTGAGTCTTCTCTCCTAACCTCGATCACCCTGGAGATCAACTATCTCCATGATCAGGTGATGCTGCCTTAGAATTTGTCTGGGTCACTGATGGGACCAGGGTTCCAGGGCCAAAGCCACACTTCCATTGTCATACAATGGTAGGAACCTAGTTCATCTTATGAACCAATATACACCCAAACTTCCTCTTTGGTAGTATCTTCAATAGCGATGTTACTAGCCTTTATCGTCTAGTTTTCCACGGTATCTAGCTCGGAACTCTTCCAACATACCGTCCCTTTACTGAGGGTAAAGACAGTGCCTGTGACTGACATTCAGTCGTCTTTATCACCCTGGAACCCTTCCAGTGATTCTTCCCAGGATCTGTTGATACTATCTCACTACAACTAGTGAGTATCCTAACATCCAATTAGATCTATCTCATAGATCCAAAGCTCAGGATTTAGGAGGTATCATCTTTATCCTATTTGGAGAATCCTTGTGATAATAGGAGATTGATCGATCGTAGTATAGGAAACTCTTTTCCTATCAAGAGTATGTTGTCTACGTACAATACGAAGATGACCACCTTACTCTCTACTACCCTTTTGTATATACAAGGTTCGTCTGCCATTTTGATGAAGTCAACTTCTTTGACTAATCCATCAAAACAGATGTTCCAACTCCGCGATGCCTGCTTCATTATGTAAAGCAACTTGCACACGTTTCCGCTGCTCCCACTGTTTACGAAGACCTCTGGCTGTGTTCTTATAGACGTTCTCTTCTAAATCAGTATTTAGAAAAGCAGTCATGGCACCCAGCCGCCAGATATCGTAGTCATGGTATGTAGCCGTGGTAAGTAGGATCTGGACAGACTTAAGCATAGCTACTGGAAAAAGGTTTCATCATTATCCACGCCTGGTCGATGACGAAAACCTTTAACAAGTCTAGCTTTGAAAGTCTCAACTTTTCCATCTAAACCAAGTAATCTTCTCAAGATATACTTGCTCCTGATGGGGATTTAACCCTTCAGATATAGCAGCTAAAGTCCATACTTTGCTGGTGTACATGGATTCCATCTCAGATCGCTAAGCATCCAGCCATTCTTACAGAGTCCCTACTCTCGATGGCCTGCTCAAAACTAGTTGGGTCATCATCTCATGATGCAATCCTTGCTCCCACTGTCATCGAGAAACCGAGGTATCTCTCAGGCAGATGAGGAACTCTACTAGACCGGCGGAGAGGCTGAGGTTCGTCGGGAACTATAGAATTTTATGGTTCTGTCAAATCATCAACTGCAGTTTTGTATAGCTGGAACCTTTCCAGTTCTACAGAACTGATCCTGCCTCGATCTTGTCCGGATTTTGCTTTAAACATAGGCCGGACAACCCCAAATCTTAACTCGCTTAAGAGATGGGTTCTTCCCATACCATATCTCATATGGAGTGGTAGGCAGTGATTTGATTGGAACCCTATTCAATAGGTATGCAGCTTCTCAAGTGCATAACTCCCAAAAGGAAAAAGGTAACTCAGCAGTACTCATCATAGAGCACACCATATATATAGGGTGTATTTGCTCCGCCCCGACATACCATCGTGCAATGGTGTATACGGAGGAGTAATGCTGAGAGAGAATCTCATTCTCCTTTAGAATAGTCCAGTATTTCCGTGCTCAAGTATTCTCCTCCTTGATCTCATCCTAGGACATAATACTTATACCCATATTTTGGTTCTCTACTTCTAACTTATATTCTGTGAATATCTCAAAAGGTTCAGACTTGTGTTTCAACAGGAACATATGTCTGAATCTTGAGAGATTATCAGAGAACGTAATGAAGTATAAAGAACCGGTCCTGGCATGTGTAGACTGGGGACCTACATACATCATCATGTATCATCCCAAGAGTTCACTAACTCTTTCTCTGTTTCCAATAAACAGGGCTATGGTCATCTTATCTTTGTGACATGACTGGCGAGTTTCACAAGATGTAAATTCAAACTGATTTAAATATGCATCTATATGTAACTCTAGCTAGTCGGGTCGCATTGATATGACCTAGTCTACAATACCTCAAGAAGAATCCGTTCATTTCTGAACTCTTTCTCTTGTGTGTGTTCTGTATACTAAGAACTGTAGTTTGATTTAGAACATCAACGCTTTTAGATAACGTGCCTGAACCGATCAACTTTTGATATAGGAAATGTTCAAAACATTATCCAACAATACAAAATTATATCCTTTCTTTACTAATAAAGAGACTGATATGATTTTGTATATCAGGTTCGGTATCTAATAACATTCGTTCAGAATCAATGTATTGGTAATACAGGGTGACAGTGACCAACAGACTTGGCTGCAACTCTTGCCCCGTTTTCTGCCTCATGAAACTTATCATCCGTTCTCAGTCCTCTACCTTTCTGTAGCCTTATGTAACAGATTACATATCTGGGATCCTGATCTGGTATCACATACTCAGGACGTAAAGGATATTGAGAAACAGTTCTCTGTAACGAACACACCCGAAGATGATGCATCAGCATGCACTCTCTTCGTTTGGGCGGTACGGGAATTCTGGTAATCCCCAATTTCCTGCTCTGTCTTATAACAATTATAAGTTAGAGCGGGACCAACGTTCCCCAGCTCAGTATAACAAGCGGGTTCGGTCAATAATCCGTATTATTATCTTGATTAAGGCGTGACATGGTCGCTACCTGGAGAGAGAGAGAAGAAAACACTCAGCGTATGCTCTTGCAAGATCAGATTGGTTATTATTTTATCTAATCAGGATGGCTCCCACTGTTTTTATCAAATCTTCCTTCAAACCCTAAAAGGAAAGACTAGCCGGGATTAATTACACACTACAAGTTCGCCAATCTTTCAGCCAGGCCAGTGTCGGTACTTTGAGGGAGGTCCCCCGTGCTTTCGCACGAACCTAATTAATGTAAACCTCGTTTTCCCAGAGGCGTAACCTCGTTAACACCTTTCTAGACACCTACTTGATCGGCTAATTGTAATGTATAAAACTCTCCCAGGAGTAACTCTTACTCACAGCAGGTATCGGGATCCAACTATCTCATAGAAGGTATGCAATCTCATTGCAAATTTCAACACTTGAAACTCCCGATAAAGGTTTTTACCCCTAGCACCTATGACCTTAACTATGGTCAACAAATCATAAGTACTAGTCAAGTTCTACCCGTCATTTCGTGATTAATTAGACCCACCCACATGACCCTTAACTATGGTCAACAAAGTCACGCGACTGTCCTAACTAATCCCATCATATGCGGTGTAGGAAGACATCACTTAGCTACCGTACACTGTGCCTTGACTATGGTCAACAAACACAGCACGAATACTAAGTACTCTACTTCCTAAAATGACGGAGGGTTGCGGCTGGTTTTTGTGAAAACCTTTAACGCTTTGAACTTGATCTCGTTGCGGAATCAAATGGTTTTAAAATGGAGTGTTTTCGAGGCTTTTCTAGTTTTGCTTAAGGGGTCACTCCCGGTGAAGGGATCGTCGGCCCTTTCCTCGTCGAATGAGGTGCGGGATATATCATATATATCACTGTGCAAAGAGGAAACTATAGAAGCGATCAAAGACAAAACCGAGTGTGTAGCATCTGCCAGTTATTGCTAAAGGAGTCACTCCCGGTGAAGGGATCTCGGTCCTTTCCTCATCGAATAAGGTGCAGGATGTTCTATAATGAACACCGCGATGCAAAGCAAGAACTATAGCTACCTGTTTTTATTTTGAAATTCGATTCCACAACATCAATTAGGTTTATTTTCTTTCATTAATCTTATTAATGAATATCCCATCATTTAAGTGCACCTAACCATCACAGATAAATATAACGTACGCTTATGCCATCCGCATTCGCCTCGATGTCCCGTCTGCACCGTTAGGTTAGGTAACTAACGCCAGAGCGAGACAGGGCTAGCGCGGGTGTAAAACATAAGCAACGTCTATATAATATATCATATATACTATATATAATACCTGTCACAGAACATCACATGATCACAGATAAATCACAGCAGAAGAAACATATGAAATATTGGATATACTAGGACGTCCGTGTTTTCAATACGAGCCAGTATAAAACACGGATTCCACGGTCGTGATGAATAGCCAATCCTACACCCCTAGACCCCTACGAGAGCGGCAAGCAACCCTACCAATTCTAGGGTTAGGAGACCCGGACTCGACTCCTCGAGATGGTCTTCCACTGGACCCTAGAACCCGGTTACTTGTGCTCCACTCCTTGGGTCTATCCTAGTGCAGAAAAGTAAATAATATACAAACGGTGACTACTTCCGCAACCTGGAAGTGCCCCAATAAAAGAATATTACATACAAGTTTTTACATGAATGAAAAAGAAAAACACTCATCTCACATAAAAAAAACCCCGGCTATTCAAACACGACGATCCAATATAACATATCCAGCAACACATAACATCACATGTCATCAACGTAAGTAAATATGCGCATCCCAATTGTCGTTGACATATAGCAACGAAACCGGCGATATCACATATTACACTTACGGTCACAGAAAAGAAAGTGTAAAACTACAACAGTTGGAATCCGCAACCACCTCAGACATCGCATGCCTGACCAAATGAATTACTTAGACATCGCATGCCTAACAATTATAAACCCCGCATTTTAGTCTCATTATCGAAAACTCTTTTCAATATCAAGTCGGGCAATTCAACAGGATTCCCGACATTCTGATCGAATGCTCGTCGCAAACTTCAGTAGACGGCCGCACTCCTGACGCCGTCGACAAAGTGCACCAAGGCGGAACACCGCTACCGCGAGCACCCGAACGGATGCTTTCGGCGACGGGGTTCTCCTACAGTCACTTGGTCGGGGCTATGGAGTGAGGCTGTCTATCAAGTTTTACCCGGCGAGTATCCGCGTACACTACGTGATTGCGACGGACTTTTGATCACATCAAAATTCCGTGGCAACCGATCAAGTGAGACTAAACTGCTATGTTTATAATATTCATTCCGTTATCTCATAACTATTTGTGAATTCCAATTATTGTATCATATTCCGGATAAATACAAAATGCTAAACTTTTCGATCGAACAATCGAACACCCAAGTTTTCCCGATACAGCTCAACACATGAAATAAGTCTAACAACATTCAGTTCGTGCCTCAGTACCAACGGTCCAGCCGTAGAAGGGTCAAGCCAACGCCTCACATGTGGCACGCCGTACTGCCCCAAACCCGAAGGTTCAAAGGGCAGTTCAAGACGGTCACATAATCGAGTTAAGGTTTGTTGTCTTCTAGAGGGTCCATCGCGTTACTTGCACTACTTAGAACGTCGTTAAACTACGGAAAAATCCAACAATTGGAAATTTCCCGGCAGGGGAAAAAGTGGGTATTTATATCCGGTCGAACTTTTTAACATATTCTAAGATTTATCCGGAAAAAACACACCGACAAAATTAGACAATCCGATCGATACACTGAGTCCCCAATACAACTCAGAAAATACAACTCTGGAATAAATTATTAAAAATCCCCAGGAAAACCAGCACTACCAAATATGAGTTACTGTGCCAAATTCTCTGCAAGATACGACAAAATAGCCGCGGAACCGCCGCACGAGCCACGCTCGTGCCGCGGAACCGCGGCAGTTTAATGGAGTTAGGGTTACGAATTGCACAGTTACTCTTATATTTTCCTGCTGATATTTCTGGATATTTTTAATTCCAAAAAATCCACATTTTACAAAAAAGTCCAGAGAGCAATTTCAAAGTCGGGTTTTGGGTCGATCGGACTTCTAACTCCGTCGGGACTTCGCCTAAGGCTCTAGCTAGGCTCTGATACCAGTGTAGGGTTCCTAGGCACTCTAGTGAAGTCTCACATGTGATCAAACATGCACAAATCAAATTTTACGGGTGCCTACAAACCCTAATACGGATCGTTTACTAGATATCTAGGCGAAACGATGCAAATAAACAACTTTATCTAAAAGGAAAGGAGCTACAACCTTTGTAGATCCGGTCTACCACTTCGTATGCTCCGCGATGATCTCCCTCCGCTGTCTAAATCGAACTCACGACTCTAGCATTGGCATCATCGAAGAATGGGCGGGCTTGATCGTCGGTTCGATGCCGAAGATGATCTACGTCGAGGCATCGCTAGAACAAGCTCAAACTTCACCAAGTCAGGAAAACTTATGAAGGAAACACCCTATACTACTTGGCAAGAGGTAGAGGATGAAGAAATAGGAAGTGGGTAGACTTTAGTTTTGGATTTCTCACTTGTTTTCATGACTTGCCATTGGAGTAGCAAGCTTTCTTCATTGAAGAAAAAGATGAAGAAAGAAGAAGATGATATGATAAGTTAAATTAAAATAGAAAAGAAAAAACAATACTTATCATATCTTCAACCATGGTTTAGTGTAGAGACTTAACTTAGGTTAGATAAGTGGTTAGGGTTAGAGAAGAGACAAGAATGGTGGACTTAGTCAAGGTTTCAAGAAGTTTCAACTAAAAACAAAATAAGTCCACCATTTATCTTTCTCTTTATCTTTTCTAAATGAAATAAATAAAAAGATAAATGAATAATCAAATGAAAAGATACCCTAACCACTAACTAACCATGGTTCAATACTTTACACAAAACCAAGAAAGAATGTATCATCAAACATGATATAATAATGTGCACAAAAATATATCACATATACAATGTGCAATTCAAGTGAGAAAATCCTTTTAAAGTCAACCAATACTAGTTAATGCAAAGTGATATATCAAATATAAAATTATACATTAAATCATTAAATCAACACTTGATTTAACGATCCGGTCATATCGCATATAACCGACTAGTATCCTATGTATTGGCTTATCGAATCAATGCTTGATTCGATAACTAGGTTATATCGCATATAACCATTCGACACATACATCACGAGAATGGAATACGGTATCACATACACGCATTATTCTCGGTCCCGCACATATCTCATATGCGCTCCTATTTCGTTTCGCTCGAGCCAGGAAACCTCTGTGTAGGACTCTAAAGACTCGTCAATACGCCGGCAGCGGATGATGATCATATCAAACACCTACAAGCCGCAAGCGGTCTGCTAAACGTAACGGCCACCCGGGTATTGAGCGATCAGAAGATCGACGAGCAAGCCCGCTCACACTCCTGTGAATCCAACCAGTAACACTTACCGTACAGTCCGGTCTGTTCGTCTGATATGTCGCATATCTCGCCTAGGGGTGGTAAACGTCAGACCCCAGTAGCTCGATAAGTCATGCCGACTTGATGTCCATAACATTCGTGAAACTACTGATAACTCTTACCAGTATATCACTGCAACCCTGGCCAGGGATTTCCTGTTATGGCCAGTCGAGCATAGCACAACATCAACCCCCAATACCGGGAGAGACGAATCCCCTCCTATCGCTCATTGCCTCCATGTGAATCGGGGCTGTACCCAAAAACCACCTGTTTGCACGACTCAGTAGAGCCGTGGTAGGGTGGAAATCAAATCACAGTGGGAGACACACAAGACTCTATGACGATCTCGGGTCAACAGACTAAGCTGTACCAGTGTCACCAGAGAACTGCCATCTGACGTGAGGTATAATACCATCTGGGAGTTCTCGGCGAGTCCGTTCAGTGTACCCAGTCTCCACTGAGCACCCGCATACCATCTTCGATGTCAAACACCAATGGATATGGGATCATCCATCGCCCATCGCATGGGTCGAGAAGATATGCGCTAGTCTACTCTGGAATATCGATGCCCCGTCTCGATATTCCCTCGACTAGGAACATTTCAAGGATGTACTCATGGACTACCCAGGCCCCACTAGTATGATCTCCATCATAGTCCTGGAAGTCGAGTACACATCCTAAGGGCTTTATCAACATGTAATCAGAGAGACAGAAAGTATACATGTTAAGATAAAGTGCAACCAGATAGCGTACTATCATGTCGAACAAGAAAGTCCTTCCTATATATGTCCCAGCATCCACTACAATATACATCCAATGTACAGTAATGGCCTCTAGGGCATACATATAACTAACATACCACCCCTAGGCGAGATATGCGACATATCAGACGACGAGACCGGACTGTACAGTAAGTGTTACTGGTTGGATTCACAGGAGTGTGAGCGGGCTTGCTCGTTGATCTTCTGATCGCTCAATACCCGGGTGGCGGTTACGTTTAGAAGACCGCTTGCGGCTTATGGGTGTTTGATATGATCATCACCTGTTGCCGGCGTATTGACGAGTCTTTAGAGTCCTACACAGAGGTTTCCTGGCTCAAGCGAAACGAAATAGGAGCGCATATGAGATATGTGCGGGACCGAGAATAATAACAGTATGTGATACTGTATTCTATTCTCGCGATTTGTATCATTGGACGGTTATATGAGATATAGCCGGGTTACCGAATCAAGTGTTGATTCGATACATTGATACACTTGATATTAGTCGGTTATATGCAGTGTGACCGGATCATTAAATCAAGTGTTGATTTAATGATTTAATGTATAATTATATATTTGATATATTACTTTACATTAACTAGTATTTTTTCACTTAAGATTATTTTCTCACTTGAATGTTCACATTGTATATATGATATAGTTTTGTGCACTAGTTTGTATCATATTTGATGATACATGCAAACTTGGGTGTGTGTATGCTTTGAACCATGTTTAGGTAAATGGTTAGGGTTTTGATTTATTTGTTTATTTATTTATTCCTTTTGGCAAAAACAAAATGGGTGGCTTTCTTTGTTTTACACTAGAAGCTTCATGATACTTTTGACAAAGTCTTAGCCATTTTGTTTTTATCCTTAACCTAACCATTTAACTAAACCCTAGTTTATTCTCTACACTTGTTACACTCACCCATGGTTGCTAAATGATAAGAATCACTTGGATTTTCGATTATCAAACAATTCCTTTTCTTTCTTCTTCTTCATCTTCTTCATGAAGAAAAAGAAAAGCTTTCTTGAAAATTGTCAAGTGATGAAATCAAGTAAGAAACCCAAATCCAAAGTGAACCCACTTCCTATTTCTTCATCCTCTACCACTTGCCATGTTGTATTGGGTGTTTTCTTCATAAGTTTCATGACCTAGTGAAGATGGAGCTTGAGTTAGAGTTGCCTCGACGTAGATCATCTTCGGCATCGAAGTCAACGACCTAGCCCGCTCATTTCCCCGACGAAACCATCGCTAGAGTCCGGGATCCCGGTGATCGCAGCGAAGGGACGTCATCACGGAGCTAAAGAAGTGGTGGACCGGATCTACAAAGGTTGTATTTCCATTCACTTTCTAGTAAAGTTGTTTACTTGTATAGTTTTCGCCTAATCTCTAGTTAACGATCTAGTTTAGGGTTTCTCGGCACCGGAAAATTTTAATTTGGCATGGTTGATGCCTTGTGGAACCACTTGAGTGTGCCTAGGAACCCTACACTACTTGACATGACCTGATACACCACTACTTGCCATGAATTGATACATGTAGACTACCTGACATGACCTGATATATCACTACTTGACATGTTTCTTGATCCTATTTCTAATGCCGACAATCCTGACATGTTGTCTCGATGGACATATCATGTTGTCTGTATAGACAAACCTGTTCCTGCTTGATCCTGTGTTGGCATTAGTTTCAGATTTATCAATACGTGACTTGAACACATAACTTAGGGGTATGAGGAAATCAATGATGAAACCTGACTTGTAATTCGACAGTTCGATGCTTATACTGATCAGTTTTAGGGGTTAGGCCAGCCCTAGGATGATGCTGCTGACATCATTCATCTGTACATATTTCCTGTTTAGTGCCTAGCGGCATGTCTCGGTTTCAGCTCGAGAATCTGGACCGTGGTCCCGGGCATGTACGGGATACTATTGAGTTACATCAACGATTCATTAAATTGATTTCAAAGACTTGAGAGTAATTAACCCACTAGCTTAGTTCAGATTACTCACTGCACATCACATATGCTTTTACCCTTCACTGTTCCTTATTCGTGTTACTGTTTTACGTTTATTACTGTTCATACCCGTGCCTGCATGTCTTGCTACACCCTGATTATGTTATTGTTGATATTATGACGAACTGACGTCTGGGTTTTGCATGGCCCAGATCCTCTACCTTTGTCGCAAGCTGATCAGGAGTATTTCCGCCGTCAGGCCGAGCAGTGAGGATCCTGTTAATATCCAGTTAGTTTAGTTATTTCCGTACTTTCCAGATGTTACTGTTTATTGGATTTATTGCTTCCGCGTATTATTTCTTGACTCGTTTATTCTGGTATATGGACATGCACTAGATAGTTTATTTTACTTTCCTGTTCTTAATATCTTATAGACAGCCGTAATGTGACTGTGGAGGGATGCTTCCTATCCACAGGTAGCATGGTTGGTTCTGTCACGTGCCGATCTTAGCGCACTCTGAGAAGCGGAGCGTGACAGACACTGTGGCGAATGCGGATGGTATAAGCGTACGTTATATTTTCGTTTCATTTCTGTGCTGGTTTAAGTACTTAAATGATGGGACTACATTAATGAGATTAATGTAAAGAAAAATAAACCTAAAAGATGTTATAGAATCGGATTTGAAACCTACTCGGCTTTTTATGAAAAAGCAAGTTTTCAAAGTGCGAAGCTTAAGCCACTCCTTTTAAAACCATTTGATTCTATAACGATATCAAGTTCAAAGCGTTAATGGTTTTCTTAAAAACCATTCGCAGCCCTCCATCGTTTTAGGAAGTAGAGTTCTTAGTATTCGTACTACGTATGTTGACTATAGCCAAGGCATAGTGTACGGTAGCTAAGTGATGTCTTCCTACATAGCATATGATACGATTAATTAGGACAGTCACATAATTATGTTGACCATAGCCAAGGGTCATGTAGGTGGGTCTAATTAATCATGAAATGACGGGTTGAACTTGACTAGTGCTTATGATATGTTAACCGTAGCCAAGGTCATGAGTGCTAGGGGTAAAAACTATATCGGGAGTTTCAAGAGTTGAAATTTGCAATGAGATTGCATACCTTCTATGTGATAGTAGGATCCCAATCCCACTGTGAGCAAGAATTGCTCCCAGGAGAGTTTTGCACTTTACAATTAGCTAACCCATTAGGTGTCTAGAAAGGTTTCAACGGGGCTACGCCTCTGGGAAAATGAGGTTTATTTTAATTAGGTTCGTGCGAAAGCACAGGGAACCTCTCTCAAAGTACCGGCACTAGTCGGCTGAACGGTCAGCGAAGTTGTAGAATGTAATTATTCTTGGCTAATTTTCTTTTTAAGATTTGAAGGAAAATTTGATAAAAGCAGTGGGAGATATCGATTAGATAAGATAATAACCAATCTGATCTTTGCAAGAGCTTTCGCTGAGTGTATTCTTTTCTCTCTCTTAATGGCAGATACCAATGACAGGCCTTAAGATTTTACTAGATAAAAACAAGCTGACCGGACCAAACTATAAAGACTGGTTAAGGAACATTAACATTGCTCTCACATATGATAAGATATCATATGTCCTCACTGCCCCAGCCCCACCCATCCCAGGCCCTGAATCTTCTGTTGCGGATAAGGAGATCCGCAAAACTACCATCCAAATACACAACAATTACAATATTTCAATAAATAAAATTTCTTTTTATTAAAAATATAAATATGTATGTGTATTATCAAAAGATCTATTTTAAATATATTATACAAATATTCCAAGTTTTCTAAATCAAAGTAATCACCATTACATGAAACTACCATCCAAATACACAACAATTCCAATATTTCAATAAAATATCATATGCAATGAAAACTAGGTTCTACTCACTAAAAACTTCACTTTTATAAAATATACATCTATGAAAACCCTAAAAACGATAATTAAATACTTGAGGTGTGTTTAGAATATGTATCAAAACTATTTTTACATAAAACCCCCTCAAGTAATACTAATTTACCATAAGGACCCTAGTAAATATAGGTTTAAGCGGGACCAATTCTCTTGAGCCTCACGGAGTCGGAGAATGTAGGTGCTTGCCTATCTAAGGTAGACAATCTAATAACGGTGTTATCAATACGGTAATTGTCTTGAAAAAAGGCACAAATCCTGCCGTCCATATACAGCAGTCACCGATAATACCAAAACAATCAGGACTTCAATTCTATTTAAAAGTCTGACTCGGTTCGAATCATGGTCAAATCTGAATATAATCTATCTTGAATCCAATTCAAGTATAACTGCAATACAACATGAATCCATGAATGCCAAAATACAATCCATATCAACATGACCGAACCGAACCATGGATATACACTGTTTACATGAATATCCATTTACATCCATTCCATTTACTGATATCATGGTTTCGGTAAGTCTTCCATTTACTACAAGACAATACACTACAATCAGTACAATCAATACAATAAGACACTACGGGGTTTTTAAAGGGGTAGATTAGTACGGAACATATTAAAGGTGGCACGAGATGGTCACTAAAGACATAATTACTTCCATGCCTTTATTCCGTAGTATTTTCGACGGAGCCTTGTATTACGGGTTACCAAAGTCCATGGTGTAAGTTGGATTCCTCTCGTATACACTGGTATATTCTGTACCAAGCTACAAACAACTGCATTAACATTATAATAAAAAATTACCAGTTATACTCTCTTTCTGTCTATTCTATCTCTGTCCATCTTTAGGACTTACCGAGCGATTGTTCACTGACGACATTCCTATTTCTCTTCTTCTTTGGAATGTTGTCAGGTGGATCGGACGCACTAGAGATCAAGACCAGCCAGGAGCACTTGGAGCAGTACACTGAAGACCCCGAGCCATAGTCACTTGTACATACTTTTCATTTCAATTATGCCATTGTTTAGGCATTGCATTCCAGACTTGTATTTACATTTCCAGTTATACCTGTAAAAGAATGTTTAATAAATAAAGTTGTTGTTCATTTATATTCATGACTCTGTGTACATTTTATTTATATTACTTAGATACGCTTAGCGTGTTTACTTCAGATTAAATATGTAGCGGGCCTCGCCGCGTCCCCTCCCCGTACACCGGGAAGCAGGGTGTGACACAACCTTACTCTCTACTACCTTCTTATATATACATGGTTCATCTATATTTTTGATGAAGTCAAACTCTTTGACAGCTTCATCAAAACAAATGTTCCTTCTCCGCGATGCCTGCTTTAATCCGTAGATTGATTTAAGCAACTTGCACATGCTTCTGCTGCTCCCGCTGTCTACGAAGCCCTCTGGCTGTGTCATGTAGACGTTGTATTCTAAATCACCATTAAGAAAAACGATCTTGACGTCCAACTGCCAGATTTCGAAGTCACGGTATGCAGCAATGGCAAGTTGGATCCTGATAGTCTTAAGTATATGCACTGGAGAAAAGGTTTCATCATAATTGACACCTAATCGTTAACGAAAACCTTTTGCTATAACTCTAACTTTGAAGGTCTCAACCTTTCCATCTACACCAATTATCTTCTTAAGATCCACTTGCTTCCGATGGGTTTTACCCTTTCAGGAGCAACATTCAAAGTCCATCCTTTGTTGGTGTACTTGGATTCCATCTCAGATCGTATAGCATCCTGCCATTTCACAGAGTCTCCACTTGTGATGGCCTGCTCGAAACTAGTTGGGTCATATTCTTCCATGATGCAATCCCCGCTCCCACCGTCTACGAGAAAACCGTAGTATTTCTCAGGTGGATGAGAAACCCTACTAGATCTGCGGAGTGGCTGAGGTTCATCAGGGACTATTGAATCCTCTGGTTCCACCAAATCATCAGTTATAGTTTGTGTAGCTAGAACTTCTTCCGGTTCTACCTTATTACCACTAATTTCTTTCACAAGAAATTCCTTTTCTAAAAAGGTGCCATGTCGAGAAACAAACACCTTTTGTTCCTCGGTGTGGTAGAAGATATTCCTTCGTGCTGGTTTGGGATATCCTATAAACTTGCACAAAACTGACCTTGCCTTAAGCTTGTCCGGCTTTTGCTTTTTAACATAGGCCGGACAACTCCATATCTTAACTCGTTTAAGAGATGGTGTCTTCCCATTCCATATCCCATATGGAGTGGTAGGCAACAGATTTGGTTGAAACTTTATTCAATAGATATGCAGCTGTCTCAAGTGCATAACCCCAAAAAGGAATAGGCAACTCAGCAATGCTCATCATAGAGCGCACCATATCTAATAGGGTGTGAATCCTCCATTCCAATATACCGTTGTGCTGTGGTGTATACGGAGGAGTGAGCTGAGAGAGAATCCCATTCTCTTTTAAGTAGTCTCTGAATTCCGTGCTCAAGTATTCTCCTCCCCGATCATATCGAAGGATTTGAATACTTTTCCCCATCTAGTTCTCAACTTCGTACATATATTCCTTGAATTTCTCAAAAAGATTCAGATTTTTGTTTTAACAGGAATACATTTCCGTATCTTAAGAGATCATCGGTGAATGTAATAAAGTACGAGGAACCATTCCTGGCATGTGTAGACATAGGACCTTATACATCACTATGTATCTGTCCAAGAGTTCAGTGGCTCTTTCTCCGTGTCCAGTAAACGGAGATTCGGTCACCTAGCCTTTGAGACATGACTGGCAAGTTTCATAAGATGTAAATTCGAACGAATTCAAATATGCATCCTTATGCAACTTTATCTAGTCTTGTCGCATTGATATGACCTAGTCTACAATGCCATAAGAAGACTTCGTTCATTTCTGAACTGTTCCTCTTGTGTGTGTTTTGTATACTTAGAACTGTATTGTGATTTAGAACGTATATACCGTTATACAACGTACCATACCCAATCAACACTTGATTTAGAAAAACATTCATAATATTTTTGGTACGAAATAATAGTCGCTCAGAATCATTGTTTTACCTCTTGGTAATACAAAGTGATATTCGCCAACTGATTTAGCTGCAAAAATTACACCATTCCCTACTACCAGAGACATATCTCTCTTTTCCAGTTCTCTACCTCTCTTCAACCCATGTAACATATTACATACGTAGGATTCTGATCCGGTATCCAATACCCAGGACGCAGAGCAAACTGAGAAACATTTCTTGGTTACAAACACACCCGAAGACAATGCATCAACATGCTTATTCTTCGTTTGGGTGGTATGGGAATCCGGATATTCCCCTATTCCTTACTCAGATTTAGGACAATCATAAGATAGAGCGGAACCTAGCCCAATATAATAAGTGGGTTCGATCAATACATCCATATTATTATCTTGAATAAGGCGTGCGATTGGTCGCTGAGAGAGAGAAGGATAACCACTTTGCGTGCGCTCTTTGCAAGATTAGATTGGTTATTATTTTATCTAATCAAGATAACTCCCACTGTTTTTATCAAATCTTCCTTCAAACCCTAAAAGGTAAAATTAGTCGGGATTAATTACATTCTACAAGTTCGTTAACCAATCAGCTAGGCCAGTGTCCGTACTCCGAGGGAGGTTTTCCATGCTTTCGCACGGACCTAATTAAAATAAACCTCGTTTCCCTATAGGCATAACCCCATTGACATCTTTCTAGACACCTACTGGATTAGATAATTATAAAGTGCAAAACTCTCTCAGGAGTAACTCTTACTCGCAGTGGTTATCGAGATCCAACAATTATACAGAAGGTATGCAATCTCATTGCAAATTTCAACACTTGAAATTCTCAATATTGTTTTTACCCCTAGCATCTTATGACCTTGACGCAGGCCAAACAACCCATAGGACGCTAGTCAAGTTCAGCCCGTTCATTTCTTGATTGAATTAAACCTACCTATATGACCCTTGACGCAGGCTAAACAACGTCGTACGACTACCCTAATCCAATTGCATCACATGCTGACAGATAAGCACTAATCAGCTACCGCACACTATGCCTTGACGCAGGCCAATAAACGCAGCACGAATACTAAATAGTACTTATCTGAAATGACGGAGGGCTACGCAGGTTTTTAAGAAAACCATGAGCGCAATGAACTTGATATCGTTGTAGAATCTAGTGATTTGGAGTGTTTTAAGGTCCGTTTTAAAATCGAATAGTTTTGTAGCGTTTGTTGGTTTTGCTAAAGAGGTCACTCCCGGTGAATAGGTCTCGGCTCTTTTCTCATCGAATGAGATGCTGGATATTCTACAAGGAATACCACTATGCAAAACAAGAACTAGTGCTGCTTGTAAAACTAAACGAGTGAGTTGTAGTATTTGCTAGTTTCTCTAAAGAGGTCACTATCGGTGAAGGGATCTCGGCTCTTTCCTCATCGAATGAAGTGCTGGATATTCATCAAGGAATACTACTATACAAAGCAAGAACTAGAGCTACCTTATTTAAAAAATCTGATTCTACAACATCTTTAGGTTTCTATTCTTTCATTAATCTCATTAATGAAGTCCCATTATTTAATGTTTTCTAAACATCACAGAAAAATGAAACGAAAATAGAACGTACGCTTATGCCATCCGCATTCGCCACGGGGCCCCGGCATTCACCGTTACGTTACTTAACTACCGACAGAGCGGGGGCTGGACTAGCGCGGGTGCAAAACATAAGCAACGTTTATTATATATTATATATATAATATAGCATTCGTCTCCCGCAGTAATATGATCACATCACAGAACCAAGCAGCAGAAGCAACATATGAAATATTGGATATATTAGGATGTTTCTGTTTTAAATTTAACCAGTAATGTAAATCATGGATTCTACGGTCGTGATGAATAGACAAACCCACATCTCTAAACCCCTACGAGAGCGGCAAGTAACCCTACCAATTCTAGAGTTAGGAGACCCGGTCTCAACTCCTTGAGATGGTCTCCTACTGGACTCTAGAACCCGGCTACTTGTGGTCTCCGGCTTGGATCTATCCTAATACATAAAAATAAATAATATACAACAATGGTGACATCATCCTCAACCCGGAAGTGTCCCAATAAAAGAATATTACATACAGATTTTACATGAGTGAAAATAAAAACTCTCATCTCATATAAAATCCCCGGCTATTCATTCACGATGATCCAATAAATCATATCACCGGCAACACATAATATCTCATGTCATCAATGTAAGTAAATAAGCGTATCCCGAATTTCGTTGACATATAGTAACGAGATCGAGATACCCCACATATTACACTTACGGTCGCAGAAAAGAAATGGAAAACTGTAATAATTAGAATCCGCATATCCTTAGACATCATAAATCTGGAATATCTCATATTCCGGATTTCATGCCTAAGCTATAAACCTTGTATTTTAGTCTCAAATTGAAAATACTTTTCAATTACTTTAGTCGGGTAATTCAACAGGATTCCTGACTACATTATCGAATACTCGTCAGAAACTTTAGCAGATGACCGCACCCCCGATACCGTCAACGAAGTGCACTAAGGCGAAACACCGTGGCCGCGAGCACCCGAGTGGGTGCTTTTGGCAACGGTGTAACAACCCTAAATTTTCTGTACAACTTTCTGTAGAATTTTTTTTCAAAATTTCAGAAAGGGGTATTTTTGCCTGAGCACAAGTTATAAGCTTGTTTTGCATTTTAATTACAAGAAGGAGCTTGTACCTCATTGGTAATACCTTGCACTGCTGAACCAAGCCACCAGAGTTCAAATCCTATACCCCACATTATTTTTAATATTGTTTTATTTTGAATTTTTTAAGAATACCAAGAGTTTACACATGCATATCTCGCAAAAACCCCCACTACACCTGAAAAGTTAACTGTGCCAGGGGATTACTGAAGCGTCGGGGAGCATTCCGGTCACCGGACTCGGACGGGATCGGCCGAGTCGGCCGGCGACTTGGCCGGACTGCCGAGTCGTCAACAGAGAAAAGGTGGCTTTTGGTCTCCCCTGTACACCTGCATAATTTAATTAGTTAGACCAGTATCAGAGACTCCTTAAAACCCTAATTACTATGTTTTAATACATTTTATAACAATTTATCACATTTTTTCATTTTAACCTTTCACCTACCCTAACCCTATAAATACAACCCCTAAACACTACCCCCTCACTCCAAAATTCTGAACAAAACTCTCAAGAAATTTCCTAGAACCTTAGTGTACTTTGGAAGAAGCGAAAGGCGAAGCTCCGACGATTTTTCCGACGACAACCCTAGAAGTTCCCGGTGACGAAACGACGCACCGGAGCCTCCTCCCATTTCCTATTCCTCATTCTTAACTTCTAAACCCATAAGTCCCACCTCCCTCTCTCCTTTGCTACTCTAAAAACATATTTTAATAAAACCCGACGGAATCGGAGTCAAACCGATTTCCGATTCGGTTTCTTTCTAAAAATCCCACTTTTCTTAAACACAAACCTATTAAACCATTACATGTTGACTATTAATCATTAACAAATATGTTGAACAAGTTTCATGACAATATATATCATTTTGTAACTTTTATCACTCTTTTTCAGTAAAATACCATGTAGTTTCATTTTGACATTAAATCATCACAATCTTGCTATACCTTTAAGTTAGATCATGAGATAATGACCTACCTCCTCACAACACTCATATGCAATATAGCACAATACTTTTGGGAACATAGAATACAGGAAAACGAAACATTTCAAATAAATACCATGGATTAATAAAACCGTTTTCTAAAAGATTAAGTATTTTTTTACTATCTTTGCAAAGCGCCACTACAACCCATTTTGGAAAACCCGACTAGGATGGTGCGGATTATCGCATATCTCTGGGCTTACTATTGCGAGATGCAGACCTCCGAAAAGAGCATACGGTCTCGAGAGATTTAAAATACGAAAATCTTAAGAAAATGAGATTTCTAGAAATATAATATATAGTAAAATTATTTTTATATAAATATATATATGTATCATTAAAATATCTATTTTGTAATAATATAAATATTCCAACTTTTTCTAAAAATCACAAGGATCACTTTACATTAAAATACCATGAAATCCATATAAATTCAATATTACAATTAAATACCATGTATTATGAAAAATAGGTTATTCTCACTAGAAATGTCACAAATGTTCTACATTTATTTCAACTCTAAAGACGATAAATAAACACTTGGGGTGTATTTTGAAAATTATAAAAAGTATTTTTACATAAAACACCCTCAAGTTCTATAAATTACCCTAAGGACCATAGTAAATATAGGTTTAAGCGGGACCAATCTCTTGAGCCTCAGAGAGTCGGAGAAGTGGGTGCTTGCCTATTTAAGGCAGACAACTTAACAACAGTGTTATCAACACGGTAATCGTCTTTGAAAAAGACACAAATCCTGCCGCCTATGTGCAGCGGTTACCGATAACATCAAAACAATCAGGACTTCAATTTCTTTTCTAATTGTCTGACTCAGACTGGGTCTCATTAAAATAATCTGACTTGAATATGATTCAAGTACAATCTACAATCTACAATTCAACATGAATCTATGAATCCATATATTCAATCTATCAATCTATACAACTTGACTGAACCAAACCATGGATATACTTCCATTTACATGATTCTCCAGTTACATCCATTTACATGATTCTCCAGTTACATTCATTTACTGATATCATGGTTTCGGTAAGTCATCTATACAATCCAATTTATAAGACAATACAATACAATATCATCAGTACAATCATTACTATCAATACAATAAATACACGGGGTATGGGGTAGTTCATGCGTGAATCCAACAGAATCTCAAGAGTCTCCCTAGATCATGAATCCATGTCTACTAACACAAGCAAGAAATCATGAGGGCCCGTGTTTCATGCTCCTGGATTGTGGCCTATTGAGTTTGGAATATTTCGACGACGGTCGAAATCCCGCTACTAACATTTGATTCGGGCCCGTGGTTCCCTACCCCTGGATTGGAGCCTGTTAGGTTTGAGAACGCTCTTGAGATTGGTTGACATTCACCCTTGAACTTACGATAACAACAACATTAATACTAAATACAACGGTATAACAATATATTACAACTTTAAAAGCTACCTTCTCTTTCTGTCTATTCTATTTCTCCCTTACCTTTGGGACTTACCGAGCGATTGTTCGCTGACGACATTCCTTCTCTTTCTTCTTCAGAATGTTGTCAAGTAATCTGGACACTCCGGAGATCGAGCCCACTAGTGAAGACTTGGACCACTTCATTGAAGACCCAGAGCTTTAGTTCATTGTACACTTTTATTTCAGTACTTTTCCTTTTCTGTTATGCCATTGTTTAGGCATTGCTTTCATTCAGTTGTATTTACTTTTCCATGTATTGTATAGAAAGAATGTGAATAAATAAAGTTTTTGTTTTATTATATCTTGTCTCTTATGCATTTTATTTATATTGCTTAGATACGTTTAGCGTATTTACTTCACAGTAAATACATAGCGGCCTCGTCGCGGCCTCTGCCCGTACACCGGGAAGCGGGGCGTGACAAACGGGGTTCTCCTACAGTCACTTGGTCGGGGCTATGGGGCGTGGCTGTCATCTAGAGTTCCCCGACGAGTGTTCGCGTACAATATGCGATTGCGACGGAGTTTTGATCCGAATCAAAACTCCATGGCAACCGATTAACCGAGACTAAAACACAAGATTTACAATATACTAACTAGTTTTCATAAAACTAATTATTCCGGATTCTAACAATTGTATCACATATCATTAAGATCTATACGACGCTAAACATTTCGATCGATTTAACAAACACCCACAAAATTCCAGAGACCTCAACAACTTGAGAATCATTAAAAATACCCAGAGAGTGCATGAGGCTAAAATGGAGCAGCAGGAGAAAGATGACACCATAAGGCCACTAACTAGCCGTGGAACCGCGGCCAAACATGGGGTTTGGCCGTGCTTCCGCGGCGGTTTGTTGGACTTGGGTTCTCAAATTTCTACCGGATCCATAAAAAACCCTGCATGATTTTTTGGATATTTTTAATCACGAAAATTTCAACGTTTGAAAAATTCGACAGAAACTACACAAAACGGGTGTTTCGAAAACCTATCGAACACTTTAATATCGTAAAGACCTACCCTAATGTTCTAGCTTGGTTTTGATATCATGAAAGTCTATCCTAACACCACCATGAGGTTCTCGTAGCATCAAACATGCCAAATTTAAAATGTTTCGGGTGCTAAGCTAGACTAACCAAGATCTTAATTAGAATATTAGGGTATTACTATGATGATATCACAAAACTAAAGAGAAGGAAAGAGAATACAATCTTTGTAGACCATGTCCTTCTCTTCTTATGCTCTGTGTAGTAGTCCACATGAATCCACTAGGCTCCACTTGAGGGAATGAATGCACTTTTTCCGATGACCTTAATGCCGAAGACGATCCATCCGAAGCCCACTAGCTCAAGCTACCTCTTCACTAATCTCTTATTAGTGAAGGAAACACGTCACACCAAAGTACTAGTTTAGTGTGGGATGGTGAAGTAGGGGATTTGAAAACTCATTAGGGTCCTCACAAGCTTAATGATTCACATCACATGTGAGGGATTTGAGCTTGGAGATGAGGTGAGGAAAGTGTAGAAAGCAAGAGAGCAACTAAAAAAAATGGCTACGGCATGAAGAGCTTAACCCTTGAGCAAGTGAAAAATGGCAACTATCTCATCACACATTATTGAAGCATGGATTAAAAACAAAATATATAATGCACCATGCTTAAATAGTACAAACAAATGAATAAACAAATATATAAACCATGCCTTGAACCATACCACAAAGATCTCTCCAATTTACACCTCATTTTCTATTTTCATAAAATAGAAAATCATGCCATGCTTCATATATATATATATATATATATATATATATATTAAGAAACATTATTAGTGAGCTAATAATATTAGTTAATATATAATTATATCAAATATAATATATATCAAATTATCAAATCAACACTTGATTTAAAAATCTGGTTATATCACATATGACCGACTAATATCATTTATCTGTGTATCACATTATCAAATCAACACTTGATTCGATAATCTGATTATATCACATATAACCTAACTGATAATAGATAATTGCCAGATTACAATACGGTATCACATACACATATTTAATCAGGCCCCCGCAGATATCACATATGTGCTCTACTTCGTTTCGCTTGAACCAGGAAACTTCTGTGTGGGACTCTAAAGACTCGTCAATATGCCAGAAGTAGGTGATGATCACATCAGTCATCCGCAAGCCGTCAGCGGTTCTAGCTGGACGTAACGGCTACCCGGGTACTGAGCGATATGAAGATCAATAAGTAAGCATGTCCATACTCTCCATGAAACCTATCAGTAACACTTACCGTACAGTCCGGTCTCTTTGTCTGATATGTCACATATCATGTCTAGGGTTGGAATCGTCAGACCCGAGTAAAGTGATAAGTCAATCCGATGTCTGACTTATAACGGTTCGAGAAACTAGTAGTAACTCTTACCAGTAAATCTCAAGAGCAGCCATGGTTAGGGACTTCCAGTTATAGCCAATCGAGCATAGCGCAACATCAACCCCCAATACCGGGAGAGACGAAACCCCTCCTATCGCTCATTGCCTCCATGTGACTTGGGACTGTACCTAAAATCCACCTGTTTGCATGACTACTTTGAGCCTGGTAGGGAGGAAATCAAAGCACAGTGGGAGCCACACAAGACTCTATGACGATCTCAGGTCTACAGACCAATCTGTACCAGTGTCACCAGAGAACAGCTATCTGACGATAGGTATAATACCAACTAGGAGTTCTCGGCGAGTCCTGCTCGGTGTACCCATTCTATAATGAGCACTTATGTACAATCTTTGATGTCAAACACCAATGGCTATGAGATCAATCATCGCCCTCTAAAGGACAAGAAACGTACACACTAGTCTACTCTGGAATATCGATGCTCTGTCTCGATATCCCCTCGACTAGGAACTGTTAAAGGATGTACTTGTGGACCATCCTGACCCCACTAGTATGATCTGCATCATAGTCCTGGTAGTCAAGTACATATCCTAAGGGCTATATCAACATGTAAGAGACATACAGTATAATAATACCAGTTTATATGTTAAGATAAAGACAACCAGATAGTATACTATCATGTCGAGCATGAAAGTCCCTTATATATGTCCAAGCATCCACTATATCAACAATAATGGCCTCTAGGGCATACATATTCCTAACAATATATATTAGGTATGGACTTAGCAATTGTCACGACCCACCTCCAAACACAGATAGTATTTTCCGCTTTGACCGAAACCGCACGGTTTGTCCTTTTGAATGAACCGGATTCAAGAAAGGGGCTACTTCCCAGTAGGTCACCCATCCCAGAATTTCCTAGCTCAAGCACACTTAACTACAGAGTTCTTCAAACTCCGGAGTTCCGATTCATCCAAAAGACGCCTCTGTGTTATAGGAGTGGTATCATTCCATTTATAGTTCTGATCGTGCTCTCTTTCGGAATGGAATTCGATACTCCCCATTGTTCTACAGTGGGTCTCTATGTATATCTGTATCGGCTACATCCCTACCTTGATACCGGATAACATCTCACTTCTCACGGGATAGGTGGTATTCATCCACAACTCCACCTGGGGTATTACATTCTCCCCTACTTAGAACAATGGTTCGTCCTCGAACCACAAATCTACTTTTGAGGGACCGGCTCTGATACCATATTTGTCACGAACCACCCCTAAACACAGATGGTATTGTCCGCTTTGGCCGAAACCGCAGAGTTTTGTCCTTCTGAATGAACCGGACTCAAGAAAGGGGCTACTTCCCATTAGGTCACCCATCCAAGAATTTCTTTAGCTCAAGCACGCTTAACTAGGGAAACATCTCACTTCTCACGGGGTATGTGGTATTCATCCACTACTCCATCTGGGGTATTACATTCTCCCCCACTTAGAACAATGGTTCGTCCTCGAACCACAGAACAACTTTTGAGAGACCGGCTCTGATACCATATTTGTCACGTCTCATCCCCAAACACAGATGGTATTGTCTGCTTTGGTTGAAACCGCACAGTTTTGTCCTTTTGAATGAACCGGACTCAACAAAAGGGCTACTTCCCAGTAGGTCACCGATCCCAGAATTTCCCTAGCTCAGAACAATGGTTCGTCCTCGAATCACAGACCTACTTTTGAGGGACCGGCTCTGATACCATATTTGTCACGACCCACCCCCAAACACAGATGGTATTGTCCGCTTTGGCCGAAACCGCACAGTTTTGTCCTTTTGAATGAACCGGACTCTAGAAAGGGGCTACTTCCCAGTAGGTCACCCATCCCAGAATTTCCCTAGCTCAAGCACGCTTAACTAGGAAAACATCTCACTTCTCATGGGGTAGATGGTATTCATCCACTACTCCACCTGGGGTGTTACATTCTCCCCCAGTTAGAACAATGGTTCGTTCTTGAACCACAGACCTACTTTTGAGTGACCGACTCTGATACCATATTTATCACGTCTCATCCCCAAACACAGATGGTATTGTCCACTTTGGTTGGAACCGCACAGTTTTGTCCTTTTGAATGAACCGGACTCAAGAAAGGGGCTACTTCCCAGTAGGTCACCCATCCCAGAATTTCCCTAGCTCAGAACAATGGTTCGTCCTCGAACCACAGACCTACTTTTGAGGGACCGGCTCTGATACCATATTTGTCACGACCCACCCCCAAACACAGATGATATTGTCCGCTTTGGCCGAAATCGCACAGTTTTATCCGTTTGAAAGAACCGGACTCAAGAAAGGGGCTACTTCCCGGTAGGTCACCCATCCCGGAATTTCTCTAGCTCAAGTATGCTTAACTAGGGAAACATCTCACTTCTCACGGGGCAGGTGGTATTCATCCACAACTCCACCTGAGGTATTATATTCTCCCCCAGTTAGAACAATGGTTCGTCCTCGAACCACATACCTACTTTTGAAGGACCAGCTCTGATACCATATTTGTCACGTCTCATCCCCAAACATAGATGGTATTGTCCGCTTTGGTTGAAACCGCATAGTTTTGTCCTTTTGAATGAACTGGACTTAAGAAAGGGGCTACTTCCTAGTAGGTCACCCATCCCAGAATTTCCCTAGCTCAATCACGCTTAACTACGGAGTTCTTCAAACTCCGGAATTCCGATTCATCCAAAAGGCGCCTCTGTGTTATAGGAGTGATATCATTCCATTTATAGTTCTGATCGTGCCTTCTTTCCCATTGTTCTACAGTGGGTCTCCATATGTATCCGTATCGGTTACATCCCCACCTACCGGATAACATCTCACTTCTCACGGGATAGGTGATATTCATCCACAACTCCAGCTAGGGTATTATATTCTCCCCTACTTAGAACAATGGTTTGTCCTCGAACCACAGACCTACTTTTGAGGCACCGGCTCTGATACCATATTTGTCACGATCCACCCCCAAACACAGATTCTACGGCCAAATCTCATTTTGGCCGAAACCGCACAGTTTTGTCCTTCTGATTGAACCAGACTCAAGAAAGGGGCTACTTCCTAGTAGGTCACCCATCCCAGAATTTCCCTAGCTCAAGCACGCTTAACTATGGAGTTCTTCAAACTCCAGAGTTCCGATTCATCCAAAAGGCGCCTCTGTGTTATAGGAGTGGTATCATTCCATTTATAGTTGTCACGCCCCGCTTCCAAGTATACAGGCAGAGGACGCGATAAGACTGCTACGTATATACTCAGAAGTACAAACGCTAAGCGTATCTAAACAATATAAAAGTAAAAGTACACAAGAGACAAAATGTAATGAAACAGCAACTTTATTTATTAACATTCTTTTGTACAATGCATGGAAAGATAAATACATGGAATAAAGCGACGCCTAAACAGTGGCATAACAGAAATGAAAAGTACTGAAATAAAAATGTGTACAATGAAGTTAGAGCTCTGGGTCGTAGGAAAGCTGGTCCAAGTCCTCACTAATAGACTCGATCTCCTGAGTGTCCAGATCACCTGACAACATTCCAAAGAAAAAAGAGAAAGAATGTCCTCAGCGAACAATCGCTCGGTAAGTCCCAAAGATAAAAGAGAAATAGAATAGACAGAAAGAGAGAGAGTGTAGCTTTTAAAGTTGTATTATATTGTTATAATATTGTATTTAGTGTTAACGCTGTTGTTTGTATCTTGGTACAGAAAGATACCGGTGTATACAAGAGGAGTCTCTATATGCCAGAGACTAATGCAAATGGAAGTACAAGGCTCCGTCGATAATATCACATAACAACGACATGGATGTAATTACGTCTTATGGTTGCTATCTCGTTCCACTTCTAACACCTTCCTTACCAAACTACCCCTTAAACCCCGCGATGTCTTTATTGTATTATTTGTATTGCATTGCAATTTGTATTGTATTGTAATATAGATTGTTCAATTGGATGACTTGCCGAAACTATGATATCAGTAAATAGATGTAACTGGAGAATCATGGATGTAACTGGAGAATCATGTAAATGGAAGTATATCCAGGGTTCGGTTCGGTCAATATAGATTGAATATATTGAAAATATGGATTCATGGATTCATGTTGAATTGTTATATTGTAGATTGTATTTGAATCATATTCAAGTCAGATTATTTATAATGAGATTCAGTCTGAGTCAGAACAATTAGAAAAGAAATTGAAGTCCTGAATGTTTTGATATTATCGGTAACCGCTGCACATGGGCGGCAGGATTTGTGTCTTTTTCAAAGACGATTACCGTATTGATAACACCGTTGTTAAGTTGTCTACCTTAAATAGGCAAGCACCCACTTCTCCGGCTCCCTGAGGCTCAAGAGATTGGTCCCGCTTAAACCTATATTTACTAGGGTCCTTAGGGTAATTTATAGAACTTGAGGGGGTTTTATATAAAAATAATTTGTATACTTTTCAAAATACACTCCAAGTATTTATTTATCGTCTTTAGAGTTTTTCATAGTTGTAGATTTTATATTTGTGACATTTCTAGTGAATAAACCTATTTTTTTATAATACATGGTATTTAATTGTAATATTGAACTTGTATGGAATTTCATGGTATTTTCATATAAAGTGATTCTTTTGATTAGAAAAGTTGGAATATTTATATTATATCAAAAATAGGTATTTTGATAATACATATATATTTATAAAAATAATTTTTATTATTTTCTAGAAATCTCATTTTCTTAAGATATTTGTATTTCAAATCTTTCGAGACTGAATGCTCCTTGCGGAGGTCTGAATCTCGCACTACTAAGCCCAGGGATGTGCAATAATCCGCACCATCCCAGTCGGGTTTCCCAAAATGGGTTGTAGCGGCGCTTTGCAAAGATTTTAAAAAAATACGAATTCTTATAGAAAACGGTTTTTAATAGTTATTGGTATTTATATGTAAGGTTTCGTTTTCCCGTATTCTATATTACCGAAAGATATTATGCTATGTTGCATATGAGTGTTGTGAGGAGCTAGGTCATTACCTCGTGATCTACTTAAAGGTATAGCAAGATTGTGATGTTTTAATGTCGAAATGAAACTACATGGTATTTTACTGAAAAAGAACGGTAAAATTTACAAAATGAAATAGATTGTCATGAGACTTGTTCAATATATTTATTAATATTTAGTAGTCAACATGTAATGGTTTGGTATGGTTGCATTTAAGAAAAGGTTGAATTTTTAGAAAGAATCGAATCGAAAATCGGATTAATTCCGATTCCGTCGGGTTTTGGAATTTCGTATTTTTAGAAAAGAAAAGAGATGAGGGAGGTGGGAATTACAGGTTTAGAGCTTATAAAAGAGAGAGAGGAAGCGGTAGGAGGCACCGGTGTGTTGTTTCGTCGCCGGGAGCTCCTAGGGTTGTCGTCGGAAAATCGCCGAAACTTTCGCCTTTTGCTAACTCCAAAAGTACACTAAACTTCTAGGGATTTCTTGAGAGTTTTGATCAGAATTTTGGAGTGAGGGGTGTGTGTCTAGAGGTTGTATTTATAGGCTAAGGTTAGGGTTAGGGTAGGTGAAAGGTTGAATTGAAAAAATGTATTAAAATGTATTAAAGATAGAGTAATTAGGGTTTTAAAGGATCTCTGGAACCGATCCAAGGTAATAAAGTATGCAGGAGTGATGGGGAGGTGAAGAGGCCCAACTTTCATGTTGGGGACTCGGCGATCCGGGGCGGCCCGAGTCAGGCACCCAGAATGTTCCCCGACGTTTCATTAACCCTCTGCGACAGTTAGTTTTATTAGTATAGTGGGGTTTTTATGGGTTTAGCATGTGTAGACTCTTGGAATTCTAAAAATATTAAAATAAAACAATATTAAGAGTAATATGGGGTATGGGATTTTAACTCTGGTGGCTTGGTTCAGCAGTGTATGGTCTTACCAATGAGCTACAAGCTCTGGCTTGCTATTAAAAAGCAAATCAATTACTTATAGCAATCACAGTAAATGCAAATACCCCAAGTGTACATTAATTTTTAAATAAATTTTTGTACACCAAAATTGGAGTTGTTACAGTCTACCCTCCTTACAAACATTTCGTCTTCGAAATTTACAACTTCTATTTTAAGGACTAGTATATAAAGAGATGAGGATATCTTGCACGCATCCCATCTTCCCTTTCCCAAGTTGATTCTCCTGGAGTGTCTTTTTTTCCACATCACTCGAACCAAGTTGACTTCCTTGTACCGAAGTGACTTCACTTTTCTATCCAGGATCTTCATAGGTTGTTACTCACAGGATAAGTCGGGCTGTATAGTGAGCTTGGAATGATCAAGAACATGATTGGGCTCACTCACATACCTTCTGAGTTGGGATATGTGGAACACATTATGCACTCCTTCCAATGAAGAGGAAAGTGCTAAGCGGTATGCCACTTCACCGACTCGTTCGACTATGTCGAACGGTTCAATGTATCTCGGACTTAGCTTATCCCGTCTTCCAAATCGGATCACTCGGCAGTTCGGAGATATCTTTAAGAATACGTGATCTCCTGGCTGGAACTCCAAGTGACGTCGCTTTGCATCAGCCCAGTGCTTCTGTCGATCTTGGGATATGCGCATTCTTTCTCTGATAGTACGGACAACATCAACAGTTACTACTATCATCTCAGGTCCAAGAAGTTCCCTATCTCCGATGTCGTCTCAACTTAATGGCGATCGACACTTCCTTCCATATAGTACTGCAAAAGGTGCCATTCCTATGCTTGCTTGGTAGCTGTTGTTGTATGAAAACTCCACAAGATGTGGGTGATCTTCTCATGATCCTTTGAAGTCTAACATACATGCTCTGAGCATATCCTCCAAGATCTGAATAGTTCGCTCAGACTGACCATCTGCTTGTGGATGATAAGCCGTGCTGAAGTTCAGACTTGTTCCCAAACTTGCTTGCAGACTCTGCCAAAATTGCGATCGGAACCTAGTGTCACGATCGGAGACAATACTGACCGGTACTCCATGAAGTCGCACAATTACCTGTATAAGGTCATGGATATCAGAGATAGTATATATTTGAAGAGTATAAATCTTAAGTAGATTATTACCTCCAAAGCGGACAATACCATCTATACTGGAGCGTGGGGCGTTACAATAGTTCTGATCGTGCCCTCTTTCGGAATGGAATTCGATACTCCCCATTGTTCTACAGTGGGTCTCCATGTGTATCCGTATCGGTTACATCCCCACCTCGATACCGGATAATATCTCACTTCTCACGGGGTAGGTGGTATTCATCCACAACTCCACCTGGGGTATTACATTCTCCCCCACTTAGAACAATGGTTCGTCCTCGAACCACAGACCTACTTTTGAGAGACCGGCTCTGATACCATATTTGTCACGACCCACCCCAAACACAGATAGTATTGTCCGCTTTTGCCGAAACCGCACAGTTTTGTCCTTTTGAATGAAACGGACTCAAGAAAGGGGCTACTTCCCAGTAGGTCACCCATCCCAGAATTTCCCTAGCTCAAGCACACTCCGTAGTTTCGATTCATCCAAAAGGCGCCTCTGTGTTATAGGAGTGGCATCATTCCATTTATAGTTCTGATCGTGCCCACTTTCGGAATGGAATTCGATACTCCCCATTGATCTACAGTGGGTCTCCATGTGTATCCGTATCGGTTACATCCCCAACCTCGATACCGGATAGCATCTCACTTCTCACGGGGTAGGTGGTATTCATCCACAACTCCACCTGGGGTATTACATTTTCCCCACTTAGAACAATGGTTCGTCCTCGAACCACAGACCTACTTTTGAGGGACCGGCTCTGATACCATATTTATCACGACACACCCCCAAACACAGATGGTATTGTCCGTTTTGGCCGAAACCGCACGGTTTTGTCTTTTTGAATGAACCGGACTCAAGAAAGGGGCTACTTCCCAGTAGGTCACCCATCCCAGAATTTCCCTAGCTCAAGCACACTCCGTAGTTCCGATTCATCCAAAAAGCACCTCTGTGTTATAGGAGTGGCATCATTCCATTTATAGTTCTTATCGTGCCCTCTTTCGGAATGGAATTCGATACTCCCCATTGTTCTACAGTGGGTCTCCATGTATATCCGTATCGGTTACATCCCCAACCTCGATACCGGATAACATCTCACTTCTCACGGGGTAGGTGGTATTCATCCACAACTCCACCTGGGGTATTACATTCTCCCCCACTTAGAACAATGGTTCGTCCTCGAACCACAGACCTACTTTTGAGGGACCGGCTCTGATACCATATTTGTCACGACACCCCCCCAAACACAGATGGTATTGTCTGCTTTGGCCGAAACCGCACGGTTTTGTCCTTTTGAATGAACCAGACTCAAGAAAGGGCTACTTCGCAGTAGGTCACCCATCCCAGAATTGTCCGCTTTGGCCGAAACCGCACGGTTTTGTCCTTTTGAATGAACCGGACTCAAGAAAGGGGCTACTTCCCAGTAGGTCACCCATCCCAGAATTTCCCTAGCTCAAGCACACTCCGTAGTTCCGATTCATCCAAAAGGTGCCTCTGTGTTATAGGAGTGGCATCATTCCATTTATAATTCTGATCGTGCCCTCTTTCGGAATGGAATTCGATACTCCCCATTGTTCTACAGTGGGTCTCCATGTGTATCCGTATCGGTTACATCCCCAACCTCGATACCGGATAACATCTCACTTCTCACGGGTAGGTGGTATTCATCCACAACTCCACCTAGGTCACCCATCCCAGAATTTCCCTAGCTCAAGCACACTCCGTAGTTCCGATTCATCCAAAAGGCGTCTCTGTGTTATAGGAGTGGCATCATTCCATTTATAGTTCTTATCGTGCCCTCTTTCGGAATGGAATTCGATACTCCCCATTGTTCTACAGTGGGTCTCCATGTGTATCCATATCGGTTACATCCCCAACCTCGATACTGGATAACATCTCACTTCTCACGGGGTAGGTGGTATTCATCCACAACTCCACCTGGGGTATTACATTCTCCCCCACTTAGAACAATGGTTCGTCCTCGAACCACAGACCTACTTTTGAGGGATCGGCTCTGATACCATATTTGTCATGACACCCCCCCAAACACAGATGGTATTGTCCGCTTTGGCCGAAACCGCACGGTTTTTGTTAGTGTATATGCCCTAGAGGCCATTACTGTATCATACTGGATTGTATATTACTTGATGGAAGCTTGGGATATTCACCTTGTATTGACATTCTTGCTCAAAATGGTAGTATGCTGCTTGGTTTGTTTCTGCTTTAATGTGTGCATGTGTTTCTTTTAGCATATCGCCTTTATACATTAGTGGAGCCCTTACGATCTTTGCTTGATTACCAGCGTTGTGATGGCAGTCACACTCGTGGGGGCTGGGTAATACATAAGCACATCCTTATGCAGGTCCCTAGTCGCAGGACTATCGAGACAGGGCATCGATACTCCGGAGTAGACTAGCGTATGCGCTTCTCATCCCAGCTTGGGAGACGGTTTGTCCCACAGCCGTCAGTACGTCGTACTTGGGATAGTAGTCGGGTGCTCGTTAGGTTACGAGTACACTGGACAGGACTCGTCGGGAACTGTTGGTTGGTATTATACCTATCGTCAGTTATCAGTTCCCAGGTGACATGAGTACAGCTTAGTCCGTTGACTTGACACTGTCACTTCGTCTCGAGTGTGTTCCTACTGTACTTTGATTACTACCCTACCACGGCTCAAAGGAGTTGTGCAAACATGTAGTTTTTGGGTGCAGTCCCGAAGCACTTGGAGGCAGTGACGGTTAGACAGGATTCTGTTGGGTTAGCATAGCACCTCATGAAGGGTTTGGAAGCATCACATGAACCAAATATGTAGTCTTTAGGGTGCTAAGCTAATGAACATAGAATCGTTCCTAGAATCGATTAGGGTTTCAAAATATTCATATCGACATATGAAAGAAATGCTAGGGTTTAGAGAGTACAACCTTTGTAGCTCCCTACGCTAGACTCCTCGGCTACTTGGGGTTTGAAAGAACTCCGCTTGAACTCCTCGATGTCACCGATGATCCACCCAGAGTCCGCTTTGTCCAAGCTAGCGACTTTTTCCGATCAAGTGAACGAAATCGAGTCAACACTCCAAGCAAGTGGGCTAGGCTTGTGTAGAATGGTGTTGTGGTTCTCTTTCTCACTTCAAAATCCTAACTTGTTGATTATATAGCTCACTACAAAAATCTAGAGAGCTATGAAGGAGGAGGAAGAAGATGATGGCAACATTAGAAGATGATAAGTTCAACTCTCTCTCTAAAAAGGAAAAATATATCAATATATATTTTAAATCTATCATCTCAAACCATGGTTGAATCATTATTGTACTAGGGTTAAAACACAAAAGGAAACTTAACCTAAGGTTAAGTGGTGGGTGAGAATGGTTAGGTCAAAAGAAGTGTGTAGAACAAATCAATAATACACATTTTCTTTCCTTTTATGTTTTAGCATAAATACAATAATAATTCATAAAAAATACCATGGTGTGAGTCTTATATTGCCACCATTTTCATATACATCCAACCATGATAAATGTATGTATGCATGTATGTATGTATACACATCCATATGTGCATGAAACAAGAATGAAAGAAAAACATACATGCATTCATACATCCATCCAACACAAGAAAGGATTTCTAGTGAGCAACTAATGGTTAAATGATAAATCAACACTTGATTTACCAATCTGGCCATATCTCATATGACCCCTACCAAAAGCAAGCTGCCCGATCAATATAAGGTATCCTATACGCGCATTTTAATCGGGTCCATGCGCATATCGCATACGCGCACCACAACGTTTCACCTGGACTAGGAAACTCCATTGTGGGACTCTGAGACTCGTCAATACGCCGGCAGTGGGTGATGATCATATCAAGCACCCCCAAGCCGCAAGCGGTCAGCTAAACGTAACGGCCACCCGGGTATTGAGCGATCAGAAGAGAACAAGCGAACCTGCTACAACTCCCGTCGAGACGATCGGCGACACTTCCCGTACAGTCTGGTCTCCTCATCTGATATGTCGCATATCAAGTCTAGGGGTGGTAAACGTCAGACCCCAATAACCGATAAGTCGTGCCGATGTGAGGCTCATAACGGGTCGAGAAACTACTGGTAACACTTACCAGCAAATCTCTGATCAGCCCTGGCCAGGGACTTCCCTGTTACGGCCAATCGAACACAGCGCAACATCAACCCCCAATACCGGGAGAGACGAAACCCCTCCTATCGCTCATTGCCTCCATGTGACTCGGGACTGTACCCAAAAACCACCGTTTTGCACGCCCTCATGGACGTGGTAAGGTGGAAATCAAAGCACAGTGGGAATCACACAAGACTCTATGACGATCTTGGGTCTACAGACTAATCTGCACAAGTGTCACCTGAGAACTGCCATCTGACGTAAGGTATAATACCATCTGGGAGTTCTCGGCGAGTCCGTCCAGTGTACCCAGCCTCCACTGAGCACCCGTATACCATCTCTGATGTCAAACACCAATGGATATGGGATCATCCATCGCCCATCTCATGGGTCGAGAAGCGTACACGCTAGTCTACACTGGTATATCGATGCCCCGTCTCGATACACCTACGACTAGGGACCTTGAAGGATGTACTTATGGACTACCATGTCCCCACTAGTATGATCTGCATCATAGTCCAGGTAGTCAAGTACACATCCTAAGGGCTTTACCAACATGTAACTATAAGACAGTTTAAAGAGACTAGTATACATGTTAAGATAAAGGACAACCAGATAGCATACTATCATTTCGAGTAAGAAAGTCATCTATATATATGTCCAAGCATCCAATATAATATACATCATCTGTACAATACTGGCCTCTAGGGCATACATACAACTAACAGATTCGTCTCTCCCGGTATTGGGGGTTGATATCGCGCTCTGTCTAGGAGAGCCATTACACAAAGTCCCTGGCCAGGGCAAGCGAGATAGACTGGTAGGTTTCCAGTGTTATCTCAGGGTGTTCTGGGCTACACTCCGACACGACTTGTACCGCTATTAGGGGACTGATGTTCACCGCCCCTCTAGGCCCGCCATGCGATATTCTTAGACGAACAGACCGGACTGTACGGAGACTGTCACATTTAGGCTCAGTAGGAGTTCAGATGGGTTTTGCTCGTCAGTCTTCTTATCGACATCTACTTGGGGACCGTTACGTACAGCTAGTGCCGCTTGCAGTCTGTGGTTAAACCCACTGCCAGCGTAGTGTCGAGTCTTTAGAGTCCCACACAGAGGGTTATTCGCCTTTAGGCAAAATGAGTAGAGATCGCATGGTTTTGCGACGGGGTTCGTTCACATCCGCGCACTTGTGCACGTTTGGTGTCCGGACAGCTTATACTAGCGGGCTTTGGTTTAAGCCGGATCCTAATATATCATTTGGGATTGGTTTTATCTCTTTGTATTCATGTTCCTCGGAACACGAGTGCGGGTGTGTATGCACAGTTGATTGAGGCAGAGGAAGTGGTTTTTCATTAGGGTTTTGGAACGGGTGCGTATGCACAGTTGACAGTCGTCTTTTTCCAAACCCTAATGAATTTATGATATATCAATTAATAATATTGATTAAATGAAATTGTGTCATGGTTGGGTTTGTTAACTTGTTGACCAAGGTTGACTAGTTGACCATGGTTGAAACTTTGACCATCATCATTACACATCAAAGATGCTCTTTGATCTTTGCAAAAACCATTTAATGTGATATGATAATGGTCTCAACAAACCAACCATCACCTTTTTCATTTTGAATTAATATTATTAATTTGATAATTCACATATATTGTTATGGTTGTAAAACTATTCTCATTCTATCATATTGATTCTCTCTCCTCCTCTTCCTCTCTCTCTAGCTCTCCCCTCTCATGAGTTGAGAACCCCTTGAGCTTGAGATAAAACCCTCAAAAATACTCTCTACTCTTTCTAAGGTCCTAGGTTTAGCACACCAAGCACCTTAGTTACTTCTAGTTTGATGTTGGAGCCAAAGGTAGAGGCCCTCGGGTGGATCTTTCTTCGGCAAGAGAAGACGACGAGACGATCCGTTCTTTCACTCCAAGGAGCAAGAAGATGTTGGATATAGTGCCCTCAGAGTCAATTATTGGATCACAGGCACGTGATTGCAATGATTGAGGAGGACCTATGCCGGTAGGGCAGTCTTACTCGAGATGATAGTATGCTATCTGGTTTATCTTTATCATCGTGTACTGCTTTAGGTGACCTTACGAGTCGCTATTACACGTTGATAGAGCCCCTAGGATTCTTGCTTGACTACCAGCAGTATGAGGGCGATCATATACGTGGGAGCTGGGGTCTATAAGCACATCCTTAAAAAATCCCTAGTCGTGGGAGTTTCGAGACAGGGCATCGATACTCCGGAGTAGACTAGTGTATACAGTCGAGACCCCGATGAGGGGCGGTGGCCGGTCTCACAAGCCACTGGTGTCAGTTGGTTCACCTAAGATGTATACAGGTGCTCATTGGGTTATGAGTACACCGGACAGGACTCGCCGGGAACCTGCTAATTGGTATTATACCTGACGTCAGATAGCAGTTCCCTGGTGACATGTGTACAGGTTAGTTCATCGACCTGAGATCGTCATTTGTCTCGTGTGAGTTCCCACTGTGCTTTGATTACTACCCTACCACGGCTCAAAGGAGTCGTGCAAACAGGTTTTAGTTGGGTACAGTCCCGAGCCACATGAAGGCAGTGAGCGGATCTGCAGGGGTTCGTCTCTCCCGGTATTGGGGGTGAGGTCGCGCTGTGTCTAGAAGAGCCAGTACATGAAAAGTCCTTGACCAAGGCAGGAGATTTACTGGTAGGTATTCCAGTAGTATCTCAGGGTGTTCTGGGCTACACTCCGACACGACTTGTACCGCTATTGGGGGTCTGACTTTTACCGACCCCCTAGGCCCGTCATGCGATGCTCATAGACGAACGGACCGGACTGTACGGATATTGTCACTAACAGGCTCAGTAGGGTGTCAGGATGAGTTCGCTCATCGACATCCCTTTTGGTCAATAGCTGGTGGCCCGTCACGTATAGCTGATACCTCTGACGTGCTAGTGGTTAAATCCACAGCCATAGTATTGACGAGTCTTTAGAGTCCACCACACACACAGTTACTCAGGTTTCGGGCGAAACGCTGTAGAGGCCGTATGGAGATGTGGCAGGGTTCGATCAGATACGTGCGGTATTGCACGGATCGTGATCGGACGGTTTTTACTAGCCGGCTTTGGTTTAAGCCGGATCCTAGTATTAGACAGTGTAGTTTTGTCTCTTTGCATTTGTGTTCAGTGGGAATACAAATGCGGGCATGTATATGCAGTAGCGGGGTTTTCCTGTAATTTATTACGGGATCAGTTTTCTGAAGTTGCCAGTTTGCATTCCGTTCCGGCCGGTTTTCTTTTGTTTCTTCACGGCCGGACTTTCTGATAGAGGGGGTTATTTGCAAGTTTGCAAATAACTTATTGTGGAGGAGTTTTCATGCATATGTGTGGCTTCATGATAGTTATTCATCATGAAATTCTTTATTGGTCTTTTCCTTTGCTTTTTGAGATTGGATTTGGATGTGATGAGATTAGAAATGGGTGTGACATTTCTTTTTTTTCTAATGATCACTTTTTTTCTCCACTTGCTTTTTTCCTCCACCAATTTTTGATGAGGGGCCGGCCACCATTTTGGGGGATGAGAGAGTGATTCATTTTTTTGGTGATGAGGGAAAATTTGTTCATCTCCTTTTCTTGCTACAAACTTCTAGCTCCACTTGAAAGTTCATTTCATTCTCTTCTCCATCCATGGCAACTTCACTATCCCAAAGAGACCACGATTCTACACTTGCCTACAGCAAATCTTAGACGCGTCGGCTAGCCAACTTCACGCCCGAGTTGCCTCGGTCCAGAGGTAGGAGCCCGTAAACGACCCGGCTACGTGGTGCCCTTTCCGACGAGGAGGTGACGGACGGAGATTCCGCGGGAGATCGGAGTGGAGACGAAGACCGAAGGACACGGATCACTTGGTATATCTCTTCACCCATCTTTTAGTTTGCTAGTAGCTAGGTTAATGGCCCGATCCGGGATAAAAGTGCGCGGTGGTGCCGGTTTGCAAGTTTAGCAAAGTTTTTCGTTTCCGCGTTTCCGGCGTCGGATCGACGGCCGGGGCACTGCCGTGCACTTACAGAAGAGAAGGACTTGAAGACCTAGCTATAACCCCCTTTCCGAGTAGCTAAACTCTCTTTAGCTTTGTAGTTAGTTTTGTTTAGCAAAGATCCCTCCTTTACATAGTCCATGTTGCCTAGTGTTATAAAAATCCGATTTTTTCATAACGTTTCTGCCTCCCCGCAAGCACCGGGGTGGGCAACGTGGACTTACAGTGGTATCAAAGCCTAGCTAAACACAAACTAACTAGTTAGCAAAGTATCTAGAACTTCGATCGGAAAAAATCGTAAAACTAATTTTCAAAACCCTAGGTTTCTGTCGATTTTTGTTTCTGCTCTAAAAATAATAAATCATACTTCAAAAATCGGCTCAGGGTTTTTACAGAACGCACAAGGAAAACGATCCACTAACTCGACCAACTCACCGCGGATCCGCGGCAGAAGCTTACTCCTGCCGCGGATCCGCGGCCGAGTTGACTCGGCCGTGGTTCATTTTCCTTGCAGTGTTCTTCTGTTGTGGTTTTAGGATTTTTAATATAGTTTGTTTCCACCCAGATTTTCCAGAGAACAAGTTGGTTTTTGGGGTGGTCACAAATCCGTATTTTTTGATCGAACTTCTTTACACTTTGGCTAATGGATTATATCTGTGATGTGATATATGTATTGAACGTCTGCTAATCGCTATACGTAGATTAGTGGGGGTTATACATATCTGTGATCTGTAATGTTGATGGTTTGTGTATATGAATTCGTTGGATTGTCGCGGATGAATAGCCGGGGGGTTGTGAGATGAGAGTTTTCTTATTCTTTCAATTCTTGTAATATGTAAATTGATGTAATATTATTTGTATGGCCGCACAACCGGGTCGGGGTTGTAGCCGTCATTGTATAATTTCTTTTTACTATTTTTGCTCCTAGGATAGACCCAAGGTGGGGTGCACAAACTACCGGGTACCTCGAAGTGCCGAGTGGCCTACTCACGTTGTTGAGGGAGGTTGCTTCACTTCGGATACTTGGCGGGTAGTTTGCCGCACCCGTAGGGGTCTAGGATGGGGTTTGGCTATTCATCGCGACCGTGTAATCCGCTCTTCGTTACAGGCTCGTACGAATTGCGGATTCCTAGTATATCCAATGTATTCATCTGTGATCTGGAATGGCTATCATTGCATGTGATGAATGTTTATATATATCTATATGATACCTACTTAGGCGTTGCTTATGTTTTGCATCCGCGCTAGTCCAGCCCCCGCTCTGTCGTTAGTTAAGTAACCTAACGGGTGATGACGGGACCCCGTGGCGAATGCGGATGGCATAAGCGTACGTCATATTTTCGTTGTTTTCTGCAATGGTAGGATTAAATGATGGGAGGCATTGGAATTAATGCAAGAAAAAAAAATAAACCAAGTAAAAGTCGTTGGAACACTTTGAAAACCACTCAGTTCTTTTCAAAACCAAACTTTTAAATGCGGAGCTTGAATCACTCCTTTTGAAAGCTATCTCGTTCCATCGATTATATCAAGTTCACTATGTTCACGGTTTCGCCAAAACCATTTGTAGCCCTCCGTCGTTTCACATGAATAGTCAATAAGTATTCAAGCTATGTTTGTTGGCCAAAGTCAAGGCATAGTGATTGGTAGCTATTGGGTATTCATGTGCAGCATAGATAGATGTGTTGGTTTGGGGCAGTCGTTCTACCTTGTTGGCCAAAGTCAAGGGTATGTGCGGGTGGGCTCAAATTAACCTGGAGAATGAAGGGTAGAACTTGACATGTGACTTATGATTTGTTGGCCAAAGTCAAGGTCATAAGAGCATGGGGCAAAAATCCACATCGGGAGTTTCAAAAGAACTGAAACTTGCTAGCGTTGCATACCATTTGGAGTGTGATGATTCTGGTAGGATTCCTTCAGTTTTGTCACGCGATGATATTTGGATCCCGATCCTATTGTGAGTATATGCTACTCCTCGGGAAATTTCTCACTTAACGATCAATGATATAAACCAAGTAGGTGTCTAGAAAGGTGTTAGCGGGGCTACGTCCCCAGGGAAAAGAGGTTACTTAATTAAGGAAATTCGCGAAAGCGTTGGAAAACCTCCCTCGAAGTACCAACACTGGCCTGGCTGAACGGTTAAGAAAGTATTGTACGGTGAGATTGATCCCGACTAGTTCTTCCTTTATGGTTTGAGGAGGGATTCGAGAGACAGTAGGAGCCATCATGTTTAGACAAATTAAAAACCACTCTAAACTTGCAAGAGCATCATGCTAAAGTGTTTCTTCTCTCTCTCCTAATTGCAGCGACCAAACATCATGACTAGACTTAAGTTACTACTAGATAAAAACATACTGACAGGGCCAAACTACAAAGATTGGCTCAGGAATGTCAAAATGGCAATCACTTATGACAAGTTGGGGTATCTTCTTACCACCAAAGCTCCCCATGTCCCAAGTCCCAAAACCAACGTCGCGGATAGGGAAATCCATAAGACCTGGGAAATCGACTGCGCGAAGGCCAAGTGCCTCGTGCTTGCCTCTATGGACAACGAACATCAGAGGAGGCACGAGAATATGGACCTCGAATCCATATTTCTCCATACAAAAGAACTGCATGGAGAGCAATCTCGTATCGCCAGATACGAAGTGTCGAAGAAGTTGTTTTCGACAAGATTGGCCGTTGGATCATCGGTAGCGGAACACGTGCTTAAGATGATTGGCTACATAGAGGAGCTCGCGGACCTTGGGACCACGTTGGAGAATGAGCTATATACGAACTTGATTCTTCAGTCCCTTCCTTCCACTTACGCCCAGTTCATCCTGAATTTCAACTTGCAAGAAAAAAAAGTTGAACTTTCAGAACTTCTCAACATGCTGAGGAGTGCAGAGGGCACCCTACAGAAAGGTAGGGAAACATCCACTTTGTTTGTAGGAGGATCTTCCTCTTCTAGGTCCAAGGCGAAAGCCAAGGGAAAGAAGAAGAAAACCCCCGCCAAACCAAGGGGCGGTGTTAGTAAAGTGAATACAAAGGGAAAGGCAAAGGTAGCGGGAAAGCTTGTGGATAAGGAAGAATGATTTTACTGTCACAAGAGTGGACACTGGAAGAAAGATTGCAGGGCTTGGAAGGCCAGAACACAGGATCTGAAGCAGGTTGCGGCTTCAGCTTCAGGTGTATATGTTATTGAAAACTGTCTGTCAATAAACTCTACGTCCTAGGTATTGGATACCGGATCAGGATCTCATATCTGTAATTCTTTGCAGGCGTTGAGAAAGCGTAGGTTTTTGAAAGAAGATGATATGACCCTCAAAGTTGCAAACGGAGCTAGCATGGATGCTGAGGCCGTGGGGGACTATCACCTGGGAATGTCAGATGGACATGTTTTGGTTTTACGTAATTGCTTTTTTTGTACCCAACGCAACTTGTAATATCATTTCTGTATCTTTGATTTCTATAGAAGGTTATGAATTTGCGTTTGTAAGTAATGTTGTAAACATTCACCTTAATCAAGTTCTGATTGGGTCAGGTACATTGAGCAATGGTATATACGTATTAAACCAACCACAGATTTTCAATGTCCAGAATACACACAAAAGAAAGTCTCCGGAAACAAATCATACTTTCTTATGGCATTGTAGACTGGGTCACATTAATGAGAGAAGGTTGACTAAATTACATACAGAAGGATATTTGGATCCGTTCGAATATCAATCGTATGCAACTTGTCAATCCTGTCTCAAAGGAAAGATGACAAAGACTCCGTTCACTGGACACGGAGAGAGAGAGCGAGCGAGCTCTTGGGACTCGTACATAGCGACGTGTGCGGTCCAATGTCTACGAATGCACGAAGCGGTTATTCTTACTTCATTACTTTACGGATGACTTTTCAAGGTACGGTTATGTCTTCTTAATAAAACATAAATCCGAAACCTTTAGAAAATTCCAGGAATATAAGAATGAAGTAGAAAAAAAAAAAGGCAAAAGTATCAAGACACTAAGATCTGATCGAGGTGGTGAATACTTGAGTGCCGAGTTCCTGGATTATTTAAAAGAGAATGGAAGCGGAATATATCGCTGCTGCAGATGCCGCAAAAGAAGCCGTCTGGATGAAGAAGTTCTTGACAGAACTTCAGGTGGTTCCGTCCATTGTTGATCCAATACCTCTGTATTGCGACAACAACGGGGCTATAGCTTTAGCAATGGAACCCAGGTCCCGTCAGAAGTCCAGACACATCTTGAGGCGGTATCACCTGATCAGGGAGATTGTGGGTCGCCAGGAGATCGAGATTCGGAGAGTTGCTACGGAAGATAACACTGTTGATCCATTCACCAAGGCCTTACCCCAGACTCAGTTCGAGCGGCTGATCGAGATGATAGGTCTTCAATACGCCAGTACATGGCCTTAGTGCAAGTGGGAGATCGTTAGTGTATATGCCCTAGAGGCCATTACTGTATCATACTGGATTGTATATTACTTGATGGAAGCTTAGGATATTCACCTTGTATTGACATTCTTGCTCAAAATGGTAGTATGCTGCTTGGTTTGTTTCTGCTTTAATGTGTGCATGTGTTTCTTTTAGCATATCACCTTTACACATTAGTGGAGCCCTTAAGATCTTTGCTTGATTACCAGCGTTGTGATGGCAGTCACACTCGTGGGGGCTGGGTAATCCATAAGCACATCCTTATGCAGGTCCCTAGTCGCAGGACTATCGAGACAGGGCATCGATACTCCGGAGTAGACTAGCGTATGTGCTTCTCATCCCAGCTTGGGAGACGGTCTGTCCCACAGCCGTCAGTACGTCGTACTTGGGATAGTATGCGGGTGCTCGTTAGGTTACGAGTACACTAGACAGGACTCGTCGGGAACTGTTGGTTGGTATTATACCTATCGTAAGTTATCAGTTCCCAGGTGACGTGAGTACAGCTTAGTCCGTTGACTTGACACTGTCACTTCGCCTCGAGTGTATTCCCACTGTACTTTGATTACTACCCTACCACGGCTCAAAGGAGTCGTGCAAACAGGTAGTTTTTGGGTGCAGTCCCGAAACACTTGGAGGCAGTGACGGTTAGACAGGATTCGTCTCTCTCGGTATTGGGGGTTGATATCGCGCTGTGTCTAGGAGAGCCATTACACAAAGTCCCTGGCCAGGGCAAGCGAGATAGACTGGTAGGTTTCCAGTGTTATCTCAGGGTGTTCTGGGCTACACTCCGACACGACTTGTACCGCTATTAGGGGACTGACGTTTACCGCTCCCCTAGGCCCGCCATGCGATATTCTTAGACGAACAGACCGGACTGTACGGAGACTGTCACATTCAGGCTCAGTAGGAGTTCAGATGGGTTTTGCTCGTCAGTCTTCTTATCGGCATCTACCTGGGGACCGTTACGTACAGCTAGTGCCGCTTGCGGTCTGTGGTTAAACCCACTGCCAGCGTAGTGTCGAGTCTTTAGAGTCCCACACAGAGGGTTATTCGCCTTTAGGCAAAATGAGTAGAGGTCGCATGGTTTTGCGACGGGGTTCGTTCACATCCGCGCACTTGAGCACGTTTGGTGTCCGGACAGCTTATACTAGCGGGCTTTGGTTTAAGCCGGATCCTAGTATATCATTTGGGATTGGTTTTATCTCTTTGTATTCGTGTTCCTCGGAACACGAGTGCGGGTGTGTATGCACAGTTGATTGAGGCAGAGGAAGAGGTTTTACATTAGGGTTTTGGAACGGGTGCGTATGCACAGTTGACAGTCGTCTTTTTCTAAACCCTAATGAATTTGTGATATATCAATTAATAATATTGATTAAATAAAATTGTGTTATGGTTGGGTTTGTTGACTTGTTGACCAAGGTTGACTAGTTGACCATGGTTGAAACTTTGACCATCATCATTACACATCAAAGATGCTCTTTGATCTTTGCAAAAACCATTTAATGTGATATGATAATGGTCTCATCAAACCAACCATCACCTTTTTCATTTTGGATTAATATTATTAATTTGATAATTCACATATATTGTTATGGTTGTAAAACTATTCTCATTCTACCATATTGATTCTCTTTCCTCCTCTTCCTCTCTCTCTCTAGCTCTCCCCTCTCATGAGTTGAGAACCCCTTGAGCTTGAGATAAAACCCTCAAAAATGCTTTCTACTCTTTCTAAGGTCCTAGGTTTAGCACACCAAGCACCTTAGTTACTTCTAATTTGAAGTTGGAGCCAAAGGTAGAGGCCCTCGGGTGGATCTTTCTTCGGCAAGAGAAGACGACGAGACGATCTGTTCTTTCACTCCAAAGAGCAAGAAGAGAAGAACTTGAAGACCTAGGTATAACCCCCTTTCCGAGTAGCTAAATTCTCTTTAGCTTTGTAGTTAGTTTTGTTTAGGAAAGATCCCTCCTTTACATAGTCCATGTTGCCTAGTGTTGTAAAAATCCGATTTTTTCATAACGTTTCCGCCTCCCCGCAAGCACCGGGGTGGGCAACGTGGACTTACAGTTTTGTCCTTTTGAATGAACCGGACTCAAGAAAAAGGCTACTTCGCAGTAGGTCACCCATCCCAGAATTGTCCGCTTTGGCCGAAACCGCACGGTTTTGTCCTTTTGAATGAACCAGACTCAAGAAAGGGGCTACTTCCTAGTAGGTCACCCATCCCAGAATTTCCCTAGCTCAAGCACACTCCGTAGTTCCGATTCATCCAAAAGACGCCTCTGTGTTATAGGAGTGGCATCATTCCATTTATGGTTCTGATCGTGCCCTCTTTCGGAATGGAATTCGATACTCCCCGTTGTTCTACAGTGGGTCTCCATGTGTATCCGTATCGGTTACATCCCCAACCTCGATACCAGATAACATCTCACTTCTCACTAGGTAGGTGGTATTCATCCACAACTCCACCTAGGGTATTACATTCTCCCCCACTTAGAACAATGGTTCGTCCTCGAACCACAAACCTACTTTTGAGGGACCAGCTCTGATACCATATTTGTCACGACACACCCCCAAACACAGATGGTATTGTCCGCTTTGGCCGAAACCGCACGGTTTTGTCCTTTTGAATGAACCGGACTCAAGGAAGGGGCTACTTCCCAGTAAGTCACCCATCCCAGAATTTCCCTACTTTTGAGGGACCGGCTCTGATACCATAACATCTCAGAATAACATCTCACTTCTCACGAGGACCCATCCCAGAATAACATCTCACTTCTCACGAGGTAGGTGATATTCATCATTCTCCCCTACTTAGAACAATGGTTCGTTCTCGAACCACAGACCTACTTTTGAGGGACCGGCTCTGATACCATATTTGTCATGACCCATCCCAAAGACAGATAGTATTGTCCTTTTGAATGAACCGGACTCAAGAAAGGGGCTACTTCCCAGTATCATTCCATTTATAATTCTGATCGTGCTCTCTTTCGGAATGGAATTCGATACTCCCCATTGTTTTATAGTGGGTCTCCATGTGTATCTGTATCGGTTATATCCCCCCACTTCGATACCGGATAACATCTCACTTCTCACGAGCGAACCACAGACCTACTTTTGAGGGACCGGCTCTGATACCATATTTGTCACGACCCATCCCCAAACACAGATGGTATTGTCCTTTTGAATGAACCGGACTCAAGAAAGGGGCTACTTCCCAGTATCATTCCATTTATAGTTCTGATCGTGCTCTCTTTCGGAATGGAATTCGGTACTCCCCATTATTTTATAGTGGGTCTCCATGTGTATCCGTATCGGTTATATCCCCCCACCTCGATACCGGATAACATCTCACTTCTCACGAGCGAACTACAGACCTACTTTTGAGGGACCGGCTCTGATACCATAACATCTCAGAATAACATCTCACTTCTCACGAGGACCCATCCCAGAATAAGACCTACTTTTGAGGGACCGGCTCTGATACCATATTTGTCACAACCCATCCCCAAACACAGATGGTATTGTCCTTTTGAATGAACCGGACTCAAGAAAGGGGCTACTTCCCAGTATCATTCCATTTATAGTTCTGATCGTGCTCTCTTTCGGAATGGAATTCGATACTCCCCATTGTTTTATAGTGGGTCTCCATGTGTTTCCGTATCGGTTATATCCCCCCACCTCGATACCGGATAACATCTCACTTCTCACGAGCGAACCACAGACCTACTTTTGAGGGATCGGCTCTGATGCCATATTTGTCACGACCCATCCTCAAACACAGATGATATTGTCCTTTTGAATGAACCGGACTCAACAAAGGGGCTACTTCCCAGTATCATTCCATTTATAGTTCTGATCGTGCTCTCTTTCGGAATGGAATTCGATACTCCCCATTGTTTTATAGTGGGTCTCCATGTGTATCTGTATCGGTTATATCCCCCACCTCGATACCGGATAACATCTCACTTCTCACGAGCGAACCACAGACCTACTTTTGAGGGACCGGCTCTGATACCATAACATCTCAGAATAACATCTCACTTCTCACGATGACCCATTCATCATTCTCCCCCACTTAGAACAATGGTTCGTTCTCTCAGGAAATGGGCTACTTCTCAGTATCATTCCATTTATAGTTCTGATCGTGCCCTCTTTCGGAATGGAATTCGATACTCCCCATTGTTTTATAGTGGGTCTCCATGTGTATCCGTATCGGTTATATCCCCCCACCTCGATACCGGATAACATCTCACTTCTCACGAGCGAACCACAGACCTACTTTTGAGGGACCGGCTCTGATGCCATATTTGTCACGACCCATTCTCAAACACAGATGGTATTGTCCTTTTGAATGAACCGGACTCAAGAAAAGGGCTACTTCCCAGTATCATTCCATTTATAGTTCTGATCGTGCTCTCTTTCGGAATGGAATTCGATACTCCCTATTGTTTTATAGTGGGTCTCCATGTGTATCTGTATCGGTTATATCCCCCACCTCGATACCGGATAACATCTCACTTCTCACGAGCGAACCACAGACCTACTTTTGAGGGACCGGCTCTGATGCCATATTTGTCACGACCCATTCTCAAACACAGATGGTATTGTCCTTTTGAATGAACCGGACTCGAGAAAGGGGCTACTTCCCAGTATCATTCCATTTATAGTTCTGATCGTGCTCTCTTTCGGAATGGAATTCGATACTCCCTATTGTTTTATAGTGGGTCTCCATGTGTATCTGTATCGGTTATATCCCCCACCTCGATACCGGATAACATCTCACTTCTCACGAGCGAACCACAGACCTACTTTTGAGGGACCGGCTCTGATGCCATATTTGTCACGACCCATTCTCAAACACAGATGGTATTGTCCTTTTGAATGAACCGGACTCGAGAAAGGGGCTACTTCCCAGTATCATTCCATTATAGTTCTGATCGTGCTCTCTTTCGGAATGGAATTCGATACTCCCCATTGTTTTATAGTGGGTCTCCATGTGTATCCGTATCGGTCATATCCCCCACCTCGATACCGGATAACATCTCACTTCTCACGAGCGAACCACAGACCTATTTTTGAGGGACCGGCTCTGATACCATAACATCTCAGAATAACATCTCACTTCTCACGATGACCCATTCATCATTCTCCCCCACTTAGAACAATGGTTCGTTCTCGAACCACAGACCTACTTTTGAGGGACCGGCTCTGATACCATATTTGTCACGACCCATCCCCAAACACAGATGTTATTGTCCTTTTGAATGAACCGGACTCAAAGAAAGAGGCTATACTTCCCAGTAGGTCACCCATCCCTTCTCACGAGCGAACCACAGACCTACTTTTGAGGGACCGGCTCTGATGCCATATTTGTCACGACCCATTCTCAAACACAGATGGTATTGTCCTTTTGAATGAACCGGACTCGAGAAAGGGGCTACTTCCCAGTATCATTCCATTTATAGTTCTGATCGTGCTCTCTTTCGGAATGGAATTCTATACTCCCCATTGTTTTATAGTGGGTCTCCATGTGTATCCGTATCGGTCATATCCCCCACCTCGATACCGGATAACATCTCACTTCTCACGAGCGAACCACAGACCTACTTTTGAGGGACCGGCTCTGATATCATAACATCTCAGAATACCATAACCTACTTTTGAGGGACCGGCTCTGATACCATAACCTACTCCCCATTGTTTTATAGTGGGTCTCCATGTGTATCCGTATCGGTCATATCCCCCACCTCGATACCGGATAACATCTCACTTCTCACGAGCGAACCACAGACCTACTTTTGAGGGACCGGCTCTGATACCATAACATCTCAGAATACCATAACCTACTTTTGAGGGACCGGCTCTGATGCCATATTTGTCACGACCCATTCTCAAACACAGATGGTATTGTCCTTTTGAATGAACCGGACTCGAGAAAGGGGCTACTTCCCAGTATCATTCCATTTATAGTTCTGATCGTGCTCTCTTTCGGAATGGAATTCTATACTCCCCATTGTTTTATAGTGGGTCTCCATGTGTATCCGTGGGTCTCCATGTGTATCCGTATCGGTCATATCCCCCCCCACCACCTCGATACCGGATAACATCTCACTTCTCACGAGCGAACCACGGACCTATTTTTGAGGGACCGGCTCTGATACCATAACATCTCAGAATAACATCTCACTTCTCACGATGACCCATTCATCATTCTCCCCCACTTAGAACAATGGTTCGTTCTCGAACCACAGACCTACTTTTGAGGGACCGGCTCTGATACCATATTTGTCACGACCCATCCCCAAACACAGATGTTATTGTCCTTTTGAATGAACCGGACTCAAAGAAAGGGGCTATACTTCCCAGTAGGTCACCCATCCCAGAATTTTCCTAGCTTAAGCACGCTTAACTACGGAGTTCGGAGTTCCGATTCATTCAAAAGACGCCTCTGTGTTATAGGAGTGGTATCATTCCATTTATAGTTCTGATTGTGCCCTCTTTCGGAATGGAATTCGATACTCTCCGTTGTTCTACAGTGGGTCTCCATGTGTATCTGTATCGGTTACATCCCCACCTCGATACCGGATAACATCTCACTTCTCATGGGGTAGGTGGTATTCATCCCAACTCCACCTTGATCCGGATGTATTACATCCGGCACACCAAATAATTTCTCCAACTCCACGACTGCATTTTATTATATCACCTTTTATTTTCTTATTATCTGCAAAGGAAATTCTTATAAGGTAAGAGAATAACCTTTTTGACCTGTAACCGAAGAGATTAATTGCAACTTGAGTTTTTTTTTTAGCAGCAATTCGAAGAAAGCCACATAAAGCACCGGACAAAAACATCTCCATAAGTGCCTGTTGTTTTCAATCTGTTTTTCTTTTGGTTTGCTTTTAAAGAATTCATTTTACTAATTTGTCCGCGTACGAGAGGAAAGCAGAACTAATTATGCCAAATTTTGAGTGTGATCGAAAATGTCATACTAACTTGAAAAAATTACATGAAACCCTCTTCTAGGGCTTTTCTTTTTTTACAATCAACATGAAACCACCATTCAGCATGAAAAACCTGCACTTTATCCTATCATTTAACCATATTAACTCTTTTTCTAATGATTTTTAATTCCCCAAAAATCTACTATTAATTTTGATCAACTTAAACAATAGCTAATATATAATATAATTTAAGGGTGTTTTGGAAATAATTAATGGAAATTTGCCATCAGGATCTTAGGGGGCCAAACTGCAGATTTTTTCAGAACTAAGACGGTTTTCTATTATTTAGGCCAAAGTGAGGGGGTTTCATGCAATTTAACGTAACTTAAAAGAGTCCTTTCTTTTCCTTGAAAGTACTGGTTCATGAGCTGCATCTCTTCTTGCAACTAAAGAAAACACAACAAATGAAAAACGCGTTCTTTTGTTTCCGTGTTTTCTCATTTTTCGTATGTTTCTTAGCAAATAACGGTAAAGAACATATTATGGAAACCTTTTCACTTTTCTATAAACCAAATAGAAGAATTATGAGTTACATACACGAACTTTCATGAATTATTTCGACAATGCCAGATTGCTGAACAGTAATATTTATTGCACATTTTTACGGTCATTTTTCTGTTTTTATTAATTATTAAATGGTGTTATTTGTAATTTAAGAATATATTTTGATTTTAAAAAAAAGGATTTTGTTATATATTTCTTAACTTATAAGTAATATAATTGGGAGAATTATGTTGCATATCATATTTAAATATAAATATCCATTTGATTCTTAATCTTTAAGTAAAATAATTACAACCATATCTTTTTAAATAATTATTTATATGTTCTTAAACATTAAGTAATGTAATTGTGAGAAAAAATTGGTTGGAATATTCTCTAATGGAATAAATGCTTATGTTGGTTTGATTTGAGATATTGTGTAGATATTAAAAAAACAAATTAATTTAAGACTGTAAATAGAATCAAAAGATCCAAATCAAATCAATTGCGACAATCAAAACTGTCAAGTTTAGGACCAGATTGAAAATTTACGCAGCTGCGGAGAAACGAAAATATTTTCAAAAAATTATTATCTGGAAGACCTTCTAAAATCACAATGTAAACACAGAAAAAAAAATTGGAGACCTAAAACCACAAAAGAGCGACGGCTCAGCGACGGAACAAGCACAATCGCAGCGGATCAGTGGCCGAATGTGGGTCATTCGCTCTAAGTTTGTTTGGGCTTGATCGTCTTTTCACATGTGTCGATATGTGTTTTAGTGTTTTATCTTTCAGAGTTTATAAATAACAGCGAGAGCACCCAATAGAGAGGCATTTAGGATTTAATGTTTAAGTTTTAGAATTTTGTTTACTTTGTTTCTTCTTAATTTCTTTAGCCATTCAAATTCTGTATGAAACTTCAAGTTATGCGTACAAGGTGGAGTTATTTTATTTCTTGTCTCTTTTAATTTCTATAATTTAATTTTCCGCACTTTTATTGCATGCAATTTTATTTTTATTGCTCTTTAATTATTTAGATCGTAGATTGATGATTTTTTTTATGGGTTTTATTTTTCCCCTTTTTCTTTCTGAATGTTTTCATGGCAATGATACTTAAAGACACTCCTTGCTTTCGTGAGGGCCCCACTAGTTAGTCTTCTCTTTCTTATTCCTTCTTCTTCTCTTTTATTTTCATTTTAATTGATTTTAATGAGCGACTAATTTCTTACTTATTAGGATTTGGAGGAAAGGACGGTTTGATTGATGGTAAATTGCTTTAAATTCTTTTTATGTTTTTTAATTCTTTATGAACTTTAATCAAACGGAATCTTAACTCTCTTATTTAGGTGCACCCTCAATGCATGAAACTTGCGGTCTCGATTTGAGTTTTGTTACGATTATTTTGATTGAAGATCTTAGTGTAATAATAATCAACGGAGGGACAAGGATAAATAGAGAGAATTCATAGCACTCCTCTTAGCTTCCTAATCCACATTCATCATTATACCTTTAGTATAAATTAATTAAAAACTTAAAAAGAATATTTTTATGAAAAAACCCATCTTTTAAACTATCCAATTCGAAAAACTCTACAAGTCTCTTATAAATTTTTCAAATTTTTTTAATATAAAACGGCAAAACCCAACATATCTTCTATCGACCCATCTAAAACAAGATAAGTAATCCACCATCTCTCTATGGACGACCCGCACTCACTATCAACTGGTTATTTGCGATAACGTTATTGATTGCGTTGTTTAAGACACATTAAAAACTCAAATTTTCACTACTACCAATTGTCTATTTTCTTTACTTAATATTGGCAAATTTCTGTCCTTAATATTAAACTTGTTAGGGGTCTTCACACTGATGAAATCTGTTTTTTCATCATACATCAAAACCTATGGCCTTCCTATATATTTACCAATAATTAATATACACCATCCTGCCCATATGAGAAATTTCCAAATAAAATAACTCCTTTTAGGACTTTTTCCTTTTCATTAACACACATCTTTAACTGAGCGGAGAAACTCTTTATATATATATCGTTTCACCGGGTAGTGAAACACCCTTACATCCATTTTTCACGGATAGTGAATTATCTTTCCAATGCTTTGGTATTTCTTTCTAAAACAGATGAGAGACAATAAAGCACATACAATTATTTTATAGGAATGTGAAAACGATGAGATTAAGAAGTTGCTCGAAAATGATTTGAGCAGGTGAGGCTCTCCTATTTGATTATGAAAATCTTGAAATATTTACAGATTAAGTAGAAAAAAATTTAAAATAAATTTAGGCCCAGAATTAGCTTGGCTACTTAATTAAAGGGTAAATTGTCAAAAGGTCTCTGGCCTGCTAAGAACATATGTATACAGTTCCCCACTTGTATTTCCGTATAAACCAAAATATCCCTTGCACATATGGGCTGACGGTGCTTTATAACTGGATTTAAGACATTTATAGTGCAGATGAGTTGCCTGTAATATTTAGAAACTTGTTTGTAATATCTAAAAACTTGCCCTGTAATATCTGGAGGCTTGCATGTAATATTTATTATGTTATCATTTTTCCCTCCAAATATACTTTTTCCCATCAAAAATCTAATTTCCCGCCAAATATACTACTTTGCCGTCAAAAACCTCCAAAATATCTTTCTGCGTTCATGTAATATTTAAGTACTTGCCTGTAATATCTAACAATTTGCCTGTAATATCTAAGCATTTGCATGTAATACCTAAGCACCGCATGTAATACCTAAGCACCGCATGTAATATCTAATAACTGCATATAATATCTAAACAGTTGCATAAGTTGTCTGTTCAAGAGAAGAGAGGGGTATTTTTGTAACTGCATTTAAAATAGAATACAAGGCCTAAATGAAATACAAGCCATGTGTTTTTTTATGAAGATTTTAAACAGTAGGTCCTTACCAACAATTTTGAAAATACCTAGGGTTTTTAGATAACTCCAGAGCGGGCATGTCCCCCCCCCCCCCCCCCACCCCGCACCCACACTTTTCCCTTTCTACCCTTAATTAAATGTTGCCCAAAATTTGGAAACTAGCCATTCAAAAGCCCAACTGACAACGGGCCTCAATATAATTTTGAAATCCTGGTACTGTCATGATTTTGGAACCCGCAGTTAAATAGCATAGCACATGGGATAAGAAGAATAGGTAAAAATAGTAATATAAATTATACTTTTTATACTTTGTATAGAATAATTTAGATAGGTTAAATCGTAAAATAAATATCAAATGGATTCAAAAGATTATGATCAAATAATGTTTAGTATCATAACGATACCCTCAATCCATTGACATCAATTTTGATTATATAAAAACAGTAATATTTTCTTATCCCATTTTTTTAATTATATAAAAATAGATTTTAATAAAGAAATCAATTTAAAACTTCTAAAAACAAATTTCTCCAGCTCATTGTTTCTAATTTAGGTCGTTAAGAAACAAATTGACCTCATCGGATTAGATATTTATAATTTAGACCTCCGACCTCTATTTGATATTCTGTATATATAACTCTACAAAATAATAATGCCCGTAATACAAAAAAATTATTTAGCAATAGTCAAAATATTGTCAAGTTAGATCAACAAGGTACTGGGTTCAAATTCTCTGCAAATCGCTCATTTGCAGCGGTACAGAGAATTCTGAAACAATCATGTGAAGCAATTTCCAACGGGACCCAGGGATCCAACCCCCCCCCCCCCCCCCCCCCCAAATGCTCACAAGCCCTTGCACACATAAAATAAAATAAATAAATAATGAAGGAAAGCCAATAAAAAATTCTTATAGGGAACCAATGTTCTTATAGTCTTAATACAATTTATTTATCTATTATATTATTACTGTAAAATTAATTTGGCCATCAAAACAGGAATCTTTTGCAAAAAATGAATCTTTTCCCAAAACCTTATTTTTCTCCTCTTTCATTTTCTTTTCAATTTTTTTTCTATCCATTTCGGCCCATATCCAAATGGCCCTGGACCATACGAGGCCGAAAAAACAAATAATAAAGTTTTTTGATTTTTTTCTAATTATGTGGGTTTCAAATTTTATTTTGTTTTGTTCTTTTTTTATTTTGTTAATTTATTTTTGGTTGATTTAGTATTTATTTAGAAAGAAAATTATGCTACTTTCAATTTTTTAAGCGAACTAGTAATATTTTTTTATCTGGATACAAGTTTTTTTATAAAATGTTCAAGCAAAACAATGGGTAAATTGTCAAAAAGCCCTTGGTCCGCTCGGGAGATGTTTAAAACCCCCTGTAATTTTCAAAATTATTAGAAAGCGCCTACAATTCAAAATCTTAGTGAAAAGCCCCTGAGCTTTATTTCATTTAGGCCTTTTATTCTTTCAACTGCTTCGATATTACAGACAACTGTTTGGATATTACAGACAACTGTTTGGATATTACAGACAACTGCTTGACATTATAGGCAACTACAACTGCTTAGATATTACATGTAACTGCTTAGATATTATATGTAACTGATTAGATATTACAGACAACCGTGTAGATATTGTTGGATATAAGTTTCCTAAAGGCAATTATTGTAATTGTAAATGGACCTATATAGATAGAACATTCTTACTCAATATGATAGTAAGCAATCTGGTTTGTCTTTATCATTCATGTGTATATGCTTTACTTACTATTACGTATCGTGAATACAAGTTGGTAAATCCCTTAGGATATTTGCTTGACTACCAGAATTATTATAGGGATCATGCTAGTGGGGTCTGGATAGTATATAAGCACATCCTTAAAAATTCTTAGTAGTGGGAGTATCGAGACTGGATATCGGTACTCCAGAATAGACTAGTGTATACATTTCTTGACCCTGACTGGGGCGATTAATGATACTCATATGTGGGAATTCTCCAGATCACAACACGTAGCAGATGGTGTATCATCCACATGAGCCCGCTAGATTCCTGGGGGTTATGGAGCTGGAATAAGTATGGTGTATTAGAGACATTTCTCGGCGCCTCGCCTTCGTGGTTGCACCCGATCTTTTAGAAGACTTCTCCGGAGTTCATTCCCCCTTTGGCTGACCGCCAGCCAATAGCTCGTCCTCCAACGATCCTATAACTGAGATTCCTTGGCTTACTTGCTCATCTCCGAGCTACCTTATAGTTGAGATTCCTCATCATCTCTGTTTGGTCGAGAACACGGAGCACAAGCGCCACCGTAACGGCTCAATGTATCTCGCCAAGACGAGATCTCCGCCGCTCCACGTCCTGCGTCCCATGTTAGCGTATCTCGCCATTAATGAGCATATCTCGCTATTAATGAGCGTATCCTTCCATCAACGCGAACGTAACGTAAGGACGTAACGGACGGCGTGAATCTCGCATTGACTTGCTCCATGCGACCGTTACATAAAACCTTCTTCCAGATGACTTCGGTAGATTGAACTCATTCAAATACATTGCTACTCTGCCCATCTATTTCTTGGTACTTTCTTGATCGTCGGAGGGTCCTACGGTGGTTTCCCATCCCGGGACTTCCTTTGAAGATAGCTCGGCGTCGACAACAACCCATTGAGATCCACACGCTCAACCCTCACAACAAATCTAACCGTTCACTTTCGCTGGCCGCAGGGTCGGCGGATGACAATATCTGAGGGAGATTCCGACTCCATTAGTTGGCGTCATCTGTGAGAACCTCTTTTCAACCGAAAAAGGTGAACTTCCGCCTTCGATTCGATGGCTAGCGATCATTGCAATGAAGATCCCAGCACGAGCCACCCCGTATTTCGCAACGGAGGCGGGTGTTAGTGTATATGCCCTAGAGGCCATTACTGTATCATACTAGTTTGTATATTACTTAATGGAAGCTTGGGATATTCACAGTTGTATATACAATCTTGCTCAAAATGGTAGTATGCTACTTGGTTTGTTTCTACTTTAATGTGTACATGTGTTTCTTTTAGCATATTATCTATACACATTAGTGGAGCCCTTAGGATCTTTGCTTGATTACCAGCGTTGTGATGGCAGTCACACTCGTGGGGGCTGGGTAATCTACAAGCACATCCTTATACACGTCCCTAGTCGTGGGATTATCGAGACAGGGTATCGATACTCCGGAGTAGACTAGCGTATGCGCTTCTCATCCCAGTGCGGGAGGCGGTCTGTCCCACAGCCGTCAGTACGTCGTACTTGAGATAGTATACGGGTGCTCGTTAGGCTACGAGTATACTGGACAGGACTCGTCGTGAACTGTTGGTTGGTATTATACCTATCGTCAATTATCAGTTCCCAGGTGACATGAGTACAGCTTAGTCCGCTGACTTGACACTGTCACTTCGCCTCAAGTGTGTTCCCACTGTACTTTGACTACTACCCTACCACGGCTCAAAAGAGTCGTGCAAACAGGTAGTAGTTGGGTGCAGTCCCGAAGCACTTGGAGGCAGTGACGGTTAGACAGGATTCGTCTCTCCCGGTATTGGGGGTTGACATCGCGCTGTGTCTAGGAGAGCCATTACACGAGTAGTCCCTGGCCAGGGCAAGCGAGATATACTGGTAGGTTTCCAGTGTTATCTCAGGGTGTTCTGGGCTTCACTCCGACACGACTTGTACCGCTATTAGGGGACTGACGTTTACCGCCCCCCTAGGTCCGCCATGCGATGTATCAGACGAACAAACCGGACTGTACGGAGACTGTCACATTCAGGCTCAGTAGGAGTTCAGATGGGGTTCACCTCGTCAGTCTTCTTATCGGCATCTACCTGGGGACCGTTACGTACAGCTAGTGCCGCTTGCAGTCTGTGGTTAAACTCACTGCCAGCGTAGTGTCGAGTCTTTAGAGTCCCACACAGAGGGCTATTCGCCTTTGGGCAAAATGAGTAGAGGTCGCATGGTTTTGCGACAGGGTTCGTTCACATCCGCGCACTTGTGCACGTTTGTTGTCCGGACAGCTTATACTAGCGGGCTTTGGTTTAAGCCGGATTCTAGTATATGATTTTGGATTGGTTTTATCTCTTTGTGTTCGTGATCCTCGGAACATGAACGCGGGTGTGTATGCACAGTTGATTGAGGCGGAGGAAGAGATTTTTCATTGGGGTTTTGGAACGGGTGTGTATGCACAGTTGACAGTCGTCTTTTTCCAAACCCTAATGATCTTGTGATTTATCAATTAATAATATTAATTAAATAAAATTGTGTCATGGTTGGGCTTGTTGACTTGTTGACCAAGGTTGACTAGTTGACTAGGTTTGAAACTTTGACCATCATCATTAGCTTTTTAGATGCTCTTTGATCTTTGCAAAATCATTTATGGTGATATGATAATGGTCTATTCAAACTAACCATCACCTTTTCATTTTTGATTAATATTATTTTTGATAAATCACTTATATTTGGTTATGGTTGTAAAAACCATTTCATTCTATCATATTCACTCTCTCTCTTCTCTTCTTCTTCCTCCTCCTCTAGTTCAAGGAGATTCATTCTCATGTGTTGAGAAACCTCTCCTTGAGATCAAAATACCCTAAACCACTCTCTACTCACTCTAGGGTTGAAGGTCTAGCAAGCCAAAGACCTTAGTTCTCTCAAAGTTCGAGAAAGGAGCCCAAGGTTGAACCCTCAGGTGGATCCATCTTTGACGAAAGAAGGCGACGAAGAAAGCACCATCCAACCTCTACAAAAGTTTCAAGAAGAAGGAGTTCAAGTGTGGTATAACACCTTTTCCGAGTAGCTAACTCTCTTTAGCTTGGTAGCTAGTTTTGTTTAGAAAAGATCCCGACTTTTTTTAGTCCATGTTGCCTAGTGTGCTAAAAATTTGATTTTTATACCGTTTCCGCCTCCCCGCAAGAACCGGGGTCGGCAACGTGGACTTACAGTGGTATCAGAGCCTAACTAAACATAAACTAGCTAGGTAGTAAAGTGTATAGAAGTTCGATCGAAAAAATCACAAAACTACGACATGCAAAACCCTAAGTTTCTGTTAAATTTTTTTCTGTTCTAAAAATAAAAAGTCATACTCCAAAAATCATCTCAAGGTTTTGTGAAGAAGCCCACAAAAAACGGTCGAGTGATCCCTTCAAAGCGCCGCGGTTCCGCGGCAATGGGTATACATTTGCCGCGGAACCGCCGCCGTTTTGACTCGGCTCATGACCGAGTTTGGTGCAGTGTTTTTAGGTTGTGGTGTTAGGATTTTTAAGATGGTTTATTTCAGCCCAGATTTTCCAGAAAAGAAATTTGTATTTGGGGGCCTATAAATCCGTATTTTTGATCGAACTTCACTATACTTTGACTAATCGGTTATATCTGTGATGTTTTTATGTATTGAACGTCGGCTAATCGCTATATGTCGATTAGTGGGGGTTATACATATCCGTGATCTGTGTTTGATGATGGTATGTGTATATGAATGTGTTGGATTGTCGCGGGTGAATAGCCGGGGTGGATGTGAGATGAGTTTTTCTTTTTCTTTCATTCATGTAATATGTAAATTGATGTAATAATATTTGTATGGCCGCACAACCGGGTCGGGGTTGTAGCCGTCATTGTATAATTCTTTTCACTGTTTTTACTCCTAGGATAGACCCATGGAGGGGGTGCACAAACTACCGGGTATCTCGAAGTGCCGAGTGGCCTACTCACAGAGCTGAGGGAGGTTGCTTCGCTTCGGGTACTTGGCGGGTTGTTTGCCGCACCCGTAGGGGTCTTCGGTGGGGTATTGGCTATTCACCGCGACCGTGTAATCCGCTTATCGTTGCAGGCTCGAACGGATTGCGGATTCCTAGTATATCCAATGTATTCATCTGTGATCTGTAATGTCTATCATTGCTATATATTTATATATAATAACTATTTAGGCGTTGCTTATGTTTTTCAGCCGCGCTAGCCCAGCCCCCGCTCTGTCGTTAGTTAAGTAACCTAACGGGTGATGACGGGGCCCCGTGGCGAATGCGAATGGCATAAGCGTACGTCATATTTTGGTTGTTTTCTGCAATGGTAGGATTAATTGATGGGACGCATTAAAAGAACTAATGCAAGAAAATAAACCAAGCAAAAGTCGATTGGAACACTTTGAAAACCACTCGGTTCTTTTCAAAACCAAACTTTTAAATGCGGAGATTGAGCCACTCCTTTTAAAAGCTATCTCGTTCCATCGATTCTATCAAGTTCACTACGTTCACGGTTTCGCCAAAACCATTCGTAGCCCTCCATCATTTCAGTTAAATATTCGGTAGTATTCAAGCTATGCATTTTGACCTCACGCCAAGGCGTAGTGATTGGTAGCTGCCGGATATTTATCTGTTGCATAGATAGAATGCGTTGATTTGAGACAGTCGTACTGCCATTTTGGCCTACGTCAAGGGTAGGTACGGGTGGGTTCAAATTAACCTGGATAATGATGGGTAGAACTTGATATGTGACTTATGACATTTTGACCTCACGCCAAGGTCATAAGAGCATGGGGCAAAAATCACATCGGGAGTTTCATAAGTACTGAAACTTGCTAGCGTTGCATACCATTTGGAGTGTGATGATTCTGGTAGGATTCCTTCAGTTTTATCACGCAATGATATTTGGATCCCGATCCTACTGTGAGTATATGCTACTCCTCGGGAAATTTCTCACTTAACGATCAATACTATAAACCTAGTAGGTGTCTAGAAAGGTGTTAGCGGGGCTACGCCCCCAGGGAAAAGAGGTTATTTAATTAAGGAACTTCGCGAAAGCGTTGGAAAACCTCCCTCGAAGTACCAACACTAGCATGGCTGAACGGTTAAGCAAGTATTGTGCGGTGAGATTGATCCCGACTAATTCTTCCTTTATGGTTTGAGGAGGGATTCGAGAGACAGTGGGAGCCATCCTGTTTAGACAAATTAAAAACCACTCTAAACTTGCAAGAGCATCATGCTAAAGTGTTTCTTCTCTCTCTCCTAATTGCAGCGACCAAACATCATGACTGGACTTAAGTTACTACTAGATAAAAACATACTGACAGGGCCAAACTACAAAGATTGGCTCAGGAATGTCAAGATGGCAATCACTTATGATAAGTTGGGGTATCTTCTTACCACCAAAGCTCCCCCTGTCCCAGGTCCTAAAACCAGCGTCGCGGATAGGGAAATCCGTAAGACCTGGGAAATCGACTGCGCGAAGGCTAAGTGCCTCGTGCTTGCCTCTATGGACAACGAACATCAGAGGAGGCATGAGAATATGGACCTCGAATCCATATTTCTCCATACAAAAGAACTGTATGGAAAGCAATCTCGTATCGCAAGATACGAAGTGTCGAAGAAGTTGTTTTCGGCAAGATTGGCCGTCGGATCATCGGTAGCGGAACACGTACTTAAGATGATTGGCTACATAGAGGAGCTCACGGACCTTGGGACCACGTTGGAGAATGAGCTCTATACGGACTTGATTCTTCAGTCCCTTCCTTCCACTTACGCCCAGTTCATCCTGAATTTCAACTTGCAAGAAAAGGAAGTTGAACTTTCAGAGCTCCTCAACATGCTGAGGAGTGCAGAGGGCACCCTACAGAAAGGTAGGGAGACATCCACTTTGTTTGTAGGAGGATCTTCCTCTTCTAAGTCCAAGGCGAAAGCCAAGGGAAAGAAGAAGAAAGCCCCCGCCAAACCAAGGGGCGGTGTCAGTAAAGTGGATACGAAGGGAAAGACAAAAGCACAAAGGTAGCGGGGAAGCTTGTGGGGAAAGAAGAATGCTTTTACTGTCACAAGAGTGGACACTGGAAAAAGGATTGCAGGGCTTGGAAAGCCAGGACACAGGATCTGAAGCAGGTTGCGGCTTCAGCTTCAGGTGTGTATGTTATTGAAAACTGTCTATCAATAAACTCTACTTCCTGGGTATTGGATACCGGATCAGGATCTCATATCTGTAATTCTTTGCAGGCGTTGAGAAAGCGTAGGTTTTTGAAAGCAGGTGACATGACCCTCAAAGTTGCAAACGGAGCTAGCATGGATGCTGAGGCCGTGGGGGACTATCACCTGGGTTTGTCAGATGGACATTTTTTGGTTTTGCGTGGTTGTTATTTTGTACCAAATGCAACTTGTAATATCATTTCTGTATCTTTATTATCTAAAGAAGATTATGAATTTGCATTTGTAAGTAATGTTGTGAACATTCACCTTAATCAAATTCTGATTGGATCAGGTACATTAAACAACGGTATATACGTATTGAACCAACTACAGATTTTCAATGTCCAGAATACACACAAAAGAAAGTCTCCAGAAATCAATAAAACTTTCTTATGGCATTGTAGACTGGGTCACATCAATGAGAGAAGGTTGACTAAGTTACATAAAGAAGGATATTTGGATCCGTTCGAGTATCAATCTTATGCAACTTGTCAATCCTGTCTCAAAGGAAAGATGACAAAGACTCCGTTCACTGGACACGGAGTAAGAGCGAGCGAGCTCTTGGGACTCGTACACAGCGACGTGTGCGGTCCAATGTCTACGCATGCACGAAGCGGTTATTTTTACTTCATTACTTTTACGGATGATTTTTCAAGGTTCGGACATGTCTTCTTAATGAAACATAAATCTGAAGCCTTTGAAAAATTTCAGGAATACAAGAATGAAGTAGAAAAACAAACAGGCAAAAGTATCAAAACACTAAGATCTGATCGAGGTGGTGAATACTTGAGTGCCGAGTTCCTGAAATACTTAAAAGAGAATGGAATTCTCTCTCAGCTTACTCCTTCATACACTCCGCAACATAACGGTGTATCGGAGAGACGGAACCGAACCCTATTGGATATGGTAAGGTCCATGATGAGTAACGCTGAGTTACCGCGATCATTCTGTGGATATGCGCTAGAATTAGCTGCATACCTTTTGAACCGAGTTCCAACTAAGACTGTGCCTACCACACCATATGAATTATGGAGTGGGAAGAAACCCTATCTTCAATACCTGAAGATCTGGGGATGTCCAGCTTTTGTCAAAAAGCAGCATGCGGACAAACTCGAGGCACGCTCTGTACTGTGCAAGTTTGTGGGATACCCAAAGAACACCAGGGGGGTATCTTTTCTACCACGCAGAGGAACAAAAGGTATTTGTTTCTCGTACTGCCCACTTCCTAGAACACCAGTTCTTGGAAAAGGAGATTAGTGGGAGCGCAGTAGAACTGGAAGAAATTCCAGAACCACAAGCTATTACTGAAAGCTTAGTAGAACCAGAGGGTTCGAAAGATCAGGACATTCCTACGCCGCTCCGCAGGAGTAGTAGGCAGTCTCATCCGCCCGAGAGATACTACGGTTTTCTCATAGACGGGGATAGAGAGGACTGCATCATTGATAGTGATGAGCCTACTAAATTCCAGCAAGCCATTCAGAGCGTTGATTCGGTAAAATGGCTGGATGCAATGCGGATCGAAATGGAGTCCATGTACACCAACAAGGTATGGACGTTGGACATTGCTCCAGATGGGGTAAAACCCGTAGGATGCAAGTGGATCTTCAAAAGGAAGATTGGTGTAGATGGACAGGTTGAGACCTATAAGGCTAGACTTGTTGCAAAGGGTTTTCGTCAAAGACCTGGTTTGGACTATGATGAAACCTTTTCTCCAGTAGCTATGCTGAAATCCATTCGAATCCTTCTTGCCATTATTGCTTTCCACGATTATGAGATTTGGCAGATGGACGTAAAGACCGCTTTTCTAAATGGAAATTTAGAAGAGTGCGTCTATATGGACCAGCCAGAAGGTTTCATTCAGAGTGGGAGCAGCGGAAAGGTGTGCAAGTTGCTTAAGTCCATCTATGGACTAAAGCAGGCATCGCGGAGTTGGAACATCTGTTTTGATGAGACGGTCAAAGAATTTGGCTTTATCAAAAATCCAGATGAACCATGCATCTATAGTAGATTTGTAGCAAGAATTGTCGTATTCCTCGTTTTATACGTGGATGACATTCTGTTGATAGGAAATGACATTCCTATGCTACAATCTGTCAAGGGGTTCTTGTCACACAGGTTCTCCATGAAAGACCTGGGTGATGCCTCCTACATTCTGGGGATCCGGATCTATCGTGATAGATCCAAGAGGATATTAGGACTTTCGCAGTCCAGGTACATCGACACCATACTGAAAAAATTCAGTATGGAAGATTCTAAGCGCGGTAATCTACCGGCTTGTCATGGGATCACCCTCTCCAAAGAGATGTCTCCCAAGACTGATTTGGAAAGGGATCGCATGTCTATTATACCCTACGCTTCTGCGGTAGGCTCTATAATGTATGCGATGTTGTGTACCGGACCAGATGTGGCTTATGCACTGAGTGTAGTAAGCAGGTATCAGTCAAACCCTGGGGAGAAACACTGGATAGCAGTAAAGAACATTCTCAAGTACCTGAGAAGGACTAAGGAGATGTTCTTGGTGTATGGTGGAAAAGACCTCCAGATCGAGGCCTTTGCTGACTCCAGCTTCCAGAGTGACAAGGATGATTCCAATTCCATGTCGGGCTTTGTCTTTACTCTCAATGGAGGGGCGGTGTGTTGGAAGAGTTCCAAACAGGAAACCGTTGCTGACTCGACTATGGAAGCGGAATATATCGCTGCTGCAGATGCCGCAAAAGAAGCCGTCTGGATGAGGAAGTTCCTGAAAGAACTTCAGGTGGTTCCGTCCATTGTTGATCCAATACCTCTGTATTGCGACAACAACGGGGCTATAGCATTAGCGAAGGAACCCAGGTCCCATCAGAAATCCAGACACATCTTGAGGCGGTATCACCTGATCAGGGAGATCGTGGATCGCAAGAAGATCGAGGTTCGGAGGGTTGCTTCAGAAGATAACACTGCAGATCCATTCACCAAGGCCTTGCCCCAGACTCAGTTCGAGCGGCTGATCGAGATGATAGGTCTTCGATACGCCAGTACATGGCCTTAGTGTAAGTGGGAGATTGTTAGTGTATATGCCCTAGAGGCCATTACTGTATCATACTAGTTTATATATTACTTAATGGAAGCTTGGGATATTCACAGTTGTATATACAATCTTGCTCAAAATGGTAGTATGCTACTTGGTTTGTTTCTACTTTAATGTGTACATGTGTTTCTTTTAGCATATTATCTATACACATTAGTGGAGCCCTTAGGATCTTTGCTTGATTACTAGCGTTGTGATGGCAGTCACACTCGTGGGGGCTGGGTAATCTACAAGCACATCCTTATATACGTCCCTAGTCGTGGGATTATCGAGACAGGGCATCGATACTCCGGAGTAGACTAGCGTATGCGCTTCTCATCCCAGTGCGGGAGGCGGTCTGTCCCACAGCCGTCAGTACGTCGTACTTGAGATAGTATACGGGTGCTCATTAGGCTACGAGTACACTGGACAGGACTCGTCGGGAACTGTTGGTTGGTATTATACCTATCGTCAGTTATCAGTTCCCAGGTGACATGAGTACAGCTTAGTCCGCTGACTTGACACTGTCACTTCGCCTCAAGTGTGTTCCCACTGTACTTTGACTACTACCCTACCACGGCTCAAAAGAGTCGTGCAAACAGGTAGTAGTTGGGTGCAGTCCCGAAGCACTTGGAGGCAGTGACGGTTAGACAGGATTCGTTTCTCCCGGTATTGGGGGTTGACATCGCGCTGTGTCTAGGAGAGCCATTACACGAGTAGTCCCTGGTCAGGGCAAGCGAGATATACTAGTAGGTTTCCAGTGTTATCTCAGGGTGTTCTGGGCTTCACTTCGACACGACTTGTACCGCTATTAGGGGACTGACGTTTACCGCCCCCTAGGCCCGCCATGCGATGTATCAGACGAACAGACCGGACTGTACGGAGACTGTCACATTCAGGCTCAGTAGGAGTTCAGATGGGGTTCTCCTCGTCAGTCTTCTTATCGGCATCTACCTGGGGACCGTTACGTACAGCTAGTGCCGCTTGCGGTCTGTGGTTAAACCCACTGCCAGCGTAGTGTCGAATCTTTAGAGTCCCACATAGAGGGCTATTCGCCTTTGGGCAAAATGAGTAGAGGTCGCATGGTTTTGCGACAGGGTTCGTTCACATCCGCGCACTTGTGCACGTTTGTTGTCCGGACAGCTTATACTAGCGGGCTTTGGTTTAAGCCTGATCCTAGTATATGATTTTGGATTGGTTTTATCTCTTTGTGTTCGTGTTCCTCGGAACATGAACGCGGGTGTGTATGCACAGTTGATTGAGGCGGAGGAAGAGATTTTTCATTGGGGTTTTGGAACGGGTGTGTATGCACAGTTGACAGTCGTCTTTTTCCAAACCCTAATGATCTTGTGATTTATCAATTAATAATATTAATTAAATGAAATTGTGTCATGGTTGGGCTTGTTGACTTGTTGACCAAGGTTGACTAGTTGACTAGGTTTGAAACTTTGACCATCATCATTAGCTTTTTAGATGCTCTTTGATCTTTGCAAAATCATTTATGGTGATATGATAATGGTCTATTCAAACTAGCCATCACCTTTTCATTTTTGATTAATATTATTTTTGATAAATCACTTATATTTGGTTATGGTTGTAAAAACCATTTCATTCTATCATATTCACTCTCTCTCCTCTCTTCTTCTTCCTCCTCCTCTAGTTCAAGGAGATTCATTCTCATGTGTTGAGAAACCTCTCCTTGAGATAAAAATACCCTAAACCACTCTCTACTCACTCTAGGGTTGAAGGTCTAGCAAGCCAAAGACCTTAGTTCTCTCAAAGTTCGAGAAAGGAGCCCAAGGTTGAACCCTCAGGTGGATCCATCTTTGACGAAAGAAGGCGACGAAGAAAGCACCATCCAACCTCTACAAAGGTTTCAAGAAGAAGGAGTTCAAGTGAGGTATAACACCTTTTCCGAGTAGCTAACACTCTTTAGCTTGGTAGCTAGTTTGTTTAGAAAAGATCCCGACTTTTGTTAGTTCATGTTGTCTAGTGCGCTAAAAATTTGATTTTTATACCGTTTCCGCCTCCCCGCAAGAACCGGGGTCGGCAACGTAGACTTACAGCGGGGACGGTTCTACTCCGCCTCCCAACATTGTCGAAGCCTTATCTGCATGGATCGATAGATTCATGGCGATAATGGACGCGCTCGCTCGTGTACAAACTGCCGGCTATGCTTGCTAAACCGCCTCTCCTGCTCCCCGGAACAACAATATGCGCGAGGCGGAAGAAGGGCACGTTCAAGTCTTCAGCCTCGCACGTGCCAATATCGACGTCACGGAACACCGTTGTGCCGATTTCGGTAGCCGCGACACCCATACGAGAAATGATTTCATGAATCGTTTGGCGCCGGACAGTCCCACACCAAGGTCTTGGGACCAACAAAATTATCGGTTCAATACTTGCCGCGCTCCCTCGCCCTCTGTAACAACCCTAAACTTTCTGTACGATTTTTTTTCAAAATATAGAAAAGAGTACCTAAACCCGAGCACAAGTTATAAATTAAATTTGTTTTTGAACAACAAGAAAGAGTTTGTAGCTCACTGGTAAAGACCTTGCACTGCTGAGACATAGCACCTGAGTTCAAATCCCATTAGCCACATATTATTTTTATTGATTTTTCTTTTAAATTTTTAGAAGCTCAAAAGTTTGCACGTGCACCGCATGTAAAATGAAAAGTCACAATAAAAACAAGCATGTGGAAAATGCTATTTATACAGCTTAGGATACATGGCCCCAATCCAAGCCCCATCCCCTCTAAGATGACCGGTGAGATCGTGATTTGGGCCGGCACCATCAGTCCAAACCGTACCAAATGCTTCCAAAATTTAATCCTAGCACCCCTTGGCCTATCCTACTACCCCCATGTTGTTTGATTTCTCTGCATTTATCCAGAGAATGATAAATCCCTTCTTTAATCCATTTTTAATGCACATTTTAATTCTATTCTTCATTACCCTAAATCCTAATTTTCCCTATAAATACCACACTTCATTTTACACCCCCTCAATCAGAAATTCCCTGCCAAAACTCTATAAAATTCCCAAGTCCTAAGTTGTGCAAGTGGAGTTAGGAAATGGCAAAATTCCGATGAAGTTCTGAAGAGATTCCGGCGACGAAACGACGCCCGGACAGTTCCAATAGCTTTCTCTCTCTCTTCTCTTATTCTATAGCTAGTAAGTCCCCTCTCCCCTTCTCTTTTGCTATACTAAAAACTTCTCTTTTCAAACTCGTCGGAAGTGGAGTTATTCCGACTTCCAACTTCCTTTTCTTTAAAAAGTCTATTTTTCTTATACCAAAAAATATAACAAACATAAATAAACATATTAGAATAATTTTAATCTCAAAATAATTCATGTTTCAACTTTTATATCACTTTTATAGTTAAATACCATTATGTTTACAAACGATATTGTTATCCACTTTTAATCGTATTATCTTTAGATAACTCACGTGGTAAGGACCTACTGTAACATTTTAGAAAATATAAAATATTATTTTTGGAATTTAATATTAAAATAATATATTTCGCGAAAACTACCCGATTTGCGAATTTGGGGTTTTCGTAAAATGGTATAAATATATACCAATATTTATGAAATAATTGGAGATTGAAATGATTTATTTATTTAAAAATATATTTATCGGATTTGGTATTTTTATAATTAATTATATTTAGTTTGAATAAAAATTGATTAGTGCACTACTAATCGTGATTAAGCCAGATCCGTGTTTCTACATTTTCCATGGTTAGTGCACCATGACATTTTACATTTTATTGCATGTTGTTTCTTTTGTGTTAGTGGTATTATGTGTTTATTGTAAGAAAAGAAAACGGAAGCTAAAAGACAAAAGAAGATAATTGAGAGAGTGACCATAAGAGAGAGAATGAGGGTAAGAAAGAGAGTGAGAATAAGAGAGAGAGAGAGAGGGCTGCCTCATTTCCTCACCCCATTATTTTCCTTCATCCTCTTCCTCTTAAAGCTCTCCTTACTTCTACCCTCAAGTATCATCTCCAAAACCTTGCTAAAAACCTATACTTTCTTCATTAAAAGTGATCCCCACCTTTCTACAAACCCATTGGGCCAATCAAAGTTGGATTTTGAAGACTTTGAGCAACTCAAGAAAATTCTTGAGTTACCAAATGAGGTAATTTCTACACTTCTACTTTAGTTTTTGAGTTTCCTAGCACCTTATAGTAGTTTAGAGTTAAATCGATCTAGATTAGCGATGTTTGGAAATTTCAAGAGAGGGTTTGGGTGATTGTGTAGAATTGTGATGTCTAGTGGCTGTTTACAAGACCCTAGTGTTGATTTTATGGCCAAGAACAGAAAATAGAACCCAAAATACGAACTTAGAAATTTGCCCGTGTCGGTTTTGTGAAGTATTGTTGGACTACAGGGTATCCGGAGCTATCTGAGGTAGTTTAAAGTAAATCTAGCAAGTCCAGTGACCTAGGTTAACCACTAGAAATCCACAACTCAAATACGAGTCCATTTCTTCCTAGTATGGCCGGCGAGCTCGGGTTCTAAGGTGATGTCGCAGGATTTTTGGTGGAGTCTAGCGTTGAATTTTTGCTTGTAGCTCACACTCCCTGTAACCTATCTCCTGTACTTGCTTGTTTAGTCCCATTTGACCTGAGACAAAATCTGGGAGCTATCGTGAATGCTTTGGCCATGTTTTTCCCGATATTTGAATTTGTGGTTTGGGATTTGATATTGTATTTGGTCGTTGGATATTTGTACGTTGACGACAAGAGTTGTTCGGTTGTTTTGGATGCGTAATCTATAGGTTCTAACCTATGAGCACTTCGTGTGCCGTTTCGGTTTTCGGAATTGATTTTAATAGTATTACGATTGTGTATTGATTGTAGGTACCTTCGTGTGGATTCCGAGGCGACGAAGCACATCGACTATGGCTGAACAAGGAGTTCCGCAGGTGAGTAGATTTATATTTACGGGGGAAGTCGGGTGGATGGCGTATAGCACCCCCGCAAACACTGATATGTGATTTATAGTTTGGAGACAAGATATGCCACGACTTAAGTTTATGGTTTATTGTGACATGATATGATAGAAATGATGTCTCGAATTGATATATAAGGATGTGAAACGTGAATATGAATCACGATATATATATATATATATATATATATATATATATATATATATATATATATATATATATATATAGTGAAAGAGAATCAGCATGAGATTATAGTGGCATGTTATGAGGTTGATAAATATGATATGAGATTAAGAAGATGACTTGATGTGAGATACTGATGTGATGCAAAAGAGTATACGATGAGATATGATGACTTGGTTTGATATGTCGTTATACGGATGCGAGTCGATATGAGATAATTGACACCTTTGTCGGTCCCATGATATGAGATTGATACGGATGTGACCTGTGATATATATATATATATATGTATATAATGTTGTGAATCATAAGTGATATGTCGTACGAGACCCTCATTTTCATATAGGTTGATAGGATCCCTAATGGTTTAATGCCGCCGTACGATAGATACCGTACGTGATGAGTTTTACTTGATAATTGATCCATACTCTTGACTAGAGAATGCCGTACGATGGATTATACTATACGTGATGTTGTGAGGCTGGATGCCGATTGATAGATTCACCGACCCGGATATGTTGTAGATACGTATACCTGATAGCATTTCGCTTATGATGTACTTTATGCTACGTTTACGATATTCTCATTGCATTACATATACCTGTGCTAGTACACTTACATAATTATCGATGATGCGTATGTTACACTTACACAGATTGCCGACTCACACACCTTCATTATCGATAATTGCTATGTCATTTATGTTAGTTATATGTATGCCCTAGAGGCCATTACTGTACATAGGATGTATATTGTAGTGGATGCTGGGACATATATAGGGAGGACTTTCTTGCTCGACATGATAGTATGCTATCTGGTTGCTCTTTATCTTAACGTGTACACTGATTGTCTCTCTGTTACATGTTGGTAAAGCCCTTAGGATGTGTACTTGACTACCTGGACTATGATGCGGATCATACTAGTGGGGACATGGTAGTCCATAAGTACATCTTTCAAGGTCCCTAGTCGTGGGTGTATCGAGACGGGGCATCGATATACCAGAGTAGACTAGCGTATACCTTCTCGACCCATACATATGGGCGATGGATGATCCCATATCCATTGGTGTTTGACATCAGAGATGATATACGGGTGCTCAGTGGAGACTGGGTACACTGGACGGACTCGCCGAGAACTCCCAGATGGTATTATACCTTACGTCAGATGGCAGTTCTCTGGTGACACCGGTACAGGTTAGTCTGTAGACCCGAGATCGTCATAGAGTCTTGTGTGATTCCCACTGTGCTTTGATTTCCACCTTACCACGTCCAAGAAGGCGTGCAAAACGGTGGTTTTTGGGTACAGTCCCGAATCACATGGAGGCAATGAGCGATAGGAGGGGATTCGTCTCTCCCGGTATAGGGAGTTGATGTTGCGCTATGTTCGATTGGCTCTAACCGGAAATCTCTGGTCAGGGTTGCTGAGATTTACTGGTAAGTGTTACCAGTAGTTTCTCGAACTGTTATAGACCTCATATTGACACGACTTATCGAGCTACTGGAGTCTAACGTTTACCACCCCTAGGCGAGATATGCGACATATCAGACGAACAGACCGGACTGTACGGTAAGTGTTACTGGTTGGATTCACAAGAGTGTGAGCGGGCTTGCTCGTTGATCTTCTGATCGCTCAATACCCGGGTGGCCGTTACGTTTAGCAGACCGCTTGCGGCTTGTGGGTGCTTGATATGATCATCACCTGCTGCCGGCGTATTGACGAGTCTTTAGAGTCCTACACAGAGGTTTCCTGGCTCAAGCGAAACGAAATAGGAGCGCATATGAGATATGTGCGGGACCGAGAATAATACCAGTATGTGATATTGTATTCTATTCTCGCGATATGTATCATTGGACGGTTATATATGATATAGCCGGGTTACCGAATCAAGTGTTGATTTGATACATTGATATACTTGATATTAGTCGGTTATATGCTATATGACCGGATCATTAAATCAAGTGTTGATTTAATGATTTAATGTATAATTATATATTTGATATATTACTTTACATTAACTAGTATTTGTTCACTTAAGATGGATTTTCTCACTTGATGTGCACATGATATAGTTTTGTGCACTAGTTTGTATCATGTTTGATGATACATGCAAACTTGGGTGTGTATATGCTTTGAACCATGTTTAGGTAAATGGTTAGGGTTTTAATTTATTCATTCATTCATTTATTTATTCATTTTGGCAAGAAACAAAATGGTCAAAGTTATTCAAAGCTTCATGAAGCTTCAAATAAAATCCAAAGAAAGCCACCATTTTATTTCTTGCCAAAATGAATAAATAAATAAATGAATAAATAAATTAAAACCCTAACCATTTACCTAAACATGGTTCAAAGCATATACACACCTAAGTTTGCATGTATCATCAAACATGATACAAACTAGTGCACAAAACTATATCATATATACAATGTGCACATCAAGTGAGAAAATCCATCTTAAGTGAAAAAATACTAGTTAATGTAAAGTAATATATCAAATATATAATTATACATTAAATCATTAAATCAACACTTGATTTAATGATCCGGTCATATAGCATATAACCGACTAATATCAAGTCTATCAATGTATCGAATCAACACTTGATTCCGTAACCCGGCTATATCATATATAACCGTCCAATGATACATATCGCGAGAATAGAATACAGTATCACATACTGGTATTATTCTCAGTCCCGCACATATCTCATATGCGCTCCTATTTCGTTTCGTTTAAGCCAGGAAACTTTTGTGTAGGACTCTAAAAACTCGTCAATACGCCGGCAGCAGGTGATGATCATATCAAGCACCCACAAGCCGTAAGCGGTCTGCTAAACGTAACGGCCACCCGGGTATTGAGCGATCAGAAGATCAACGAGCAAGCCCGCTCACACTCCTGTGAATCCAACCAGTAACACTTGCCGTACAATCCGGTCTGTTCGTCTGATATGTCGCATATCTCGCCTAGGGGTGGTAAACGTCAGACCCCAGTAGCTCGATAAGTCGTGTCGATATGAGGTCTATAACAGTTCGAGAAACTACTGGTAACACTTACCAGTAAATCTCAGCAACCCTGGCCAGGGATTTCTGGTTATAGCCAATCGAACACAGCGCAACATCAACTCCCTATACCGGGAGAGACGAATCCCCTCCTATCGCTCATTGCCTCCATGTGATTCGGGACTGTACCCAAAAACTACCGTTTTGCATGCCCTCTTGGACGTGGTAAGGTGGAAATCAAAGCACAGTGGGAATCACACAAGACTCTATGACGATCTCGGGTCTACAGACTAACCTGAACCAGTGTCACCAGAGAACTGCCATCTGACGTAAGGTATAATACCATCTGGGAGTTCTCGGCGAGTCCGTCCAGTGTACCCAGTCTCCACTGAGCACCCGTATATCATCTCTGATGTCAAACACCAATGGATATGGGATCATCCATCGCCCATCTGTATGGGTCGAGAAGGTATACGCTAGTCTACTCTGGTATATCGATGCCCCGTCTCGATACACCCACGACTAGGGACCTTGAAGGATGTACTTATGGACTACCATGTCCCCACTAGTATAATCCGCATCATAGTCATGGTAGTCAAGTACACATCCTAAGGGCTTTACCAACATGTAACAGAGAGACAATCAGTATACACGTTAAGATAAAGAGCAACCAGATAGCATACTATCATGTCGAGCAAGAAAGTCCTCCCTATATATGTCCCAGCATCCACTACAATATACATCCTATGTACAGTAATGGCCTCTAGGGCATACATATAACTAACAATCTCCCACTTGCACTAGGGCCATCTGTAGCAGTGGTTGCAGTATCTCATACTCAACCATCCCATAAAAGTCTCTCTCTGGGAAAAGACCTTTGTGAGTGGATCCGCCGTGTTGTCCTCTGAGTCTACTCTCCTAACCTCGATCACCCTGGAGATCAACTATCTCCATGATCAGGTGATGCTGCCTCAGAATATGTCTGGGTCACTGATGGGACCAGGGTTCCTGGGCCAAAGCCACGCTACCATTGTCACACAAAGGTAGGAGCCTAGTTCATCTCATGAACCACTATACACCCAGACAGCCTCTTTGGTAGCATCTTAAGTAGCGATGTATCCAGCCTTTATCGTCTAGTAAGCCACGGTATCTAGCTTGGAACTCTTCCAACATACCGTCCCTCTACTGAGGGTAAAGACAATGCCTGCGACTGACATTCAGTCGTCCTTATCACCTTGGAACATTTCCAGTGATTCTCCCCAGGATCAATTGATACCATCTCACTACAACTAGTGAGTATGCTAATATCCAATTAGATCTATCTCATAGATCCAAAACCCAGGATTTTAGTAGGTATCACTTTGATCCTATTTGGAGAATCATTGTGATAAGCGGAGATTGACCGAGCGTAGTATAGGAAACTACTTCCCTATAAAGAGTATGTCATCCACGTACTCTATTAGGATCACCACCATACTCCCTGCTACCTTTTTGTATATACAAGGTTCATCTACCATTTTGATGATGTCAAACTCTTTGACTAACACATCAAAACAGACGTTCCAACTCCGCGATGCCTGCTTTAATCTGTAAAGCAACTTGCACACGTTTCCGCTGCTCCCACTATTTACGAAGCCCTCTGGCTGTGTACTTATAGACGTTCTCTTCTAAATCAATATTTAGAAAAGCAGTCATGACACCCAACCACCAGATATCGTAGTCATGATATGCAGCAATGGCAAGTAGGATCTGGATGGACTTAAGCATAGCTACTGGAAAAGGTTTCATCATTTTCCACGCCTGGTTGATGACGAAAACCTTTAACAAGTCTAGCTTCGAAAGTCTCAACTTTTCCATCTACACCAAGTAATCTTCTCAAGATATACTTGCTCCTGATGGGGATTTAATCTTTCAGATATAGCAGCCAAAGTCCATACTTTGCTGGTGTACATGGATTCCATCTCAGATCGCTAAGCATCCAGCCATTCTTACAGAGTCCCTACTCTCGATGGCCTGCTCGAAACTAGTTGGGTCATCATCTCATGATGCATTCCTCGCTCCCACTGTCATCGAGAAACCGAAGTATCTCTCAGGCGGATGAGGAACCCTACCAGATCGGCGGAGAGGCTGAGGTTCGTCGGGGACTATTGAATCCTTTGGTTCTGTCAAATCATCAGTCTGTAGTTTGTATACCTGGAACCTTTCCAGTTCTACAGAACTGAGCTTGCCTCGATCTTGTCCGGATTTTGCTTTTGACATAGGCCGGACAATCCCTAATCTTAACTTACTTAAGAGATAGGTTCATCCCATACCATATCTTATATGGAGTGGTAGGCACTGATTTGATTCGAACCCAATTCAATAGGTATGCAGCTACTCAAGTGCATAACCCCCAAAAAGAAATAGGTAACTCAGTAGTACTCATCATAGAGCGCACCATATCTTATAGGGTGCGATTGCTCCGCCCTGATACACCGTTGTGATGTGGTATATTCAGAGGAGTAATACCGAGAGAGAATCTTATTCTCCTTTAGAATAGTCCAGGAATTCTATGCACAAGTATTCTCCTCCCTGATCTTATCATAGGACATAATACTTATACCCGTATTTTGGTTCTCTACTTCTAACTTATATTCTGTGAATATCTCAAAGGGTTCAGACTTATGTTTCAACAGGAACATATGATTGAATCTTGAGAGATCATCAGAGAATGTAATGAAGTAAAAAGAACCAGTCCTGGCATGTGTAGACAGGGGACCTTACATACATCACTGTGTATCAGTCCCAAGAGTTCACTAACTCTTTCTCTGTTTCCAATAAATAGAGCCATGGTCATCTAATCTTTGTGACATGACTGGCAAGTTTCACAAGATGCAAATTCAAACTAATTTAAATATACATCTAAATGTAACTTCAGCTAGTCGGGTCGCATTGATATGACCTAGTCTATAATGCCTCAAGAAGGATTCGTTCATTTTTGAACTCTTCCTCTCGTGTGCGTTTTGTATACTAGGAACTGTAGTTTGATTTAGAACGTCAATGCTTTTAGATAACATGCCTGATCCGATCAACTTTTGAAATAGGAAATATTCAAAACATTATCCAACAATACAAAATTATATCCTTTCTTTACTAATAAAGAGACTGATATGATTTTGTATATCAGGTTCGGTATCTAATAGCATTTGTTCAGAATCAATGTATTAGTGATACAGGGTGACAGCGACCAACAGACTTGGCTGCAACACTTGCACCGTTTTCTGTCTCATGAAACTTATCACCCGTTCTCAGTTCTCTGTCTTTCTGCAGCCCTATGTAACAGTTTACATATCTGGGATCCTGATCCGGTATCAGATACCCAGGACATAGAGGATACTGAGAAACAGTTCTTTGTAATGAACACACCCGAAGGAGATGCATCACATGCACTTTCTTCGTTTGGGCGGCAAGGGAATCCTGGCATTCCCCTAATTCCTGCTCGGTCTTATAACAATTATAAGTTAGAGCGGGACCAACGTTCCCTAGCTCAGTATAACAAGCGGGTTCGGTCAATACATCCGTATTATTATCTTGATTAAGGCATGACATGGTCGCTACCAGGAGAGAGAGAGAGAGAAGAAAACACTATGCGTGTGCTCTTGCAAGATCAGATTGGTTATTATTTTATCTAATCAGGATGGCTCCCACTGTTTTTATCAAATCTTCCTTCAAACCCTAAACGGAAAGACTAGCCGGGATTAATTACACACTACAAGTTCGCCAATCTTTTAGCCAGGCCAGTGTCGGTACTTTGAGGGAGGTTCCCCGTGCTTTCGCACGGACCTAATTACAGTAAACCTCGTTTTCCCAGAGGCGTAACCCCGTTGACACATTTCTAGACACCTACTAGATCGGCTAATTGTAATGTGTAAAACTCTCTCAGGAGTAACTCTTACTCGCAGCGGGTATCGGGATCCAACTATCTCATAGAAGGTATGCAATCTCATTGCAAATTTCAACACTTGAAATTCCCGATAATTTTGCCCCTAGCGTCCTATGACCTTGACGCAGGCCAACAAACCATAGTGCGCTAGTCAAGTTCAACCCGTCATTTCCTAATTGAATTAAACCCACCCGCACGACCCTTGACGTAGGCTAACAAAGTCGCATGACTACCCTAATCCAATCTGCATCATATGCATAAGCAGATAAATACTAGTTAGCTACCGCACACTACGCCTTGACGCATGCCAACAAACGTAGCACGAATACTAACTACTACTTATCTGAAATGACGGAGGGCTACGACAGGTTTTTCTGAAAACCTATTGCGTAATGAACTTGATATCGTTGTAGAATCAAATGATTTTAAAATGGAGTGTTTTTGAGGCTTTTCTAGTTTTGCTAAAGGGGTCACTCCCGGTGAAGGGATCGTCGGCCCTTTCCTCATCGAATAAGGTGCAGGATATATCATATATACCGCTGTGCAAAGCAAAAACTATAGAAGCAATCAAAAGACAAACCGAGGGTTGTAGCATCTGCCAGTTATTGCTAAAGGGGTCACTCCCGGTGAAGGGATCTCGGCCCTTTCCTTATCGAATAAGGTGCAGGATGTTCTACAAGGAACACCGCGATGCAAAGCAAGAACTGTAGCTACCTGTTTTTAATTTTGAAATTCGATTCCACAACATCTTTGATTTCTTTTCTTTCATTAATCATATTAATGAAGTCTCATCATTCAAGTCACCTAAACATCACAGATAAATATGACGTACACTTATGCCATCCGCATTCGCCTCGATGTCCCCTCGTGCACCGTTAGGTTAGGTAGCTAACGACAGAGCAGGGCAGGGCTAGCGCGGGTATAAAACATAAGTAACGTCTATATAATATATCATATATACTATATACAGTATCCATCACAGCATATCAAATGATCACATCACAGATATCGCAGCAGAAGAGACATATGAAACATTGGATATACTAGGACGTCCGTGTTTTCAATACGAGCCAGTATAAAACACGGATTCCATGGTCGTGATGAATAGCCAAACCCACACCCCAAGACCCCTACGAGAGCGGCAAGCAACCCAACCAATTCTAGAGTTAGGAGACCCGGACTCGACTCCTCGAGTTGGTCTCCCACTGGACTCTAGAACCCGGTTACTTGTGCTCCCCTCCTTGGGTCTATCCTAGTGCGGAAAAGTAAAAAATATACATTGGGTGACATCTTCTGTAACCTGGAAGTGCCCCAATAAAAGAATATTACATACAAGTTTTTACATGAATGAAAATGAAAAACACTCATCTCACATAAAAAAACCCCGGCTATTCAAACACGACGATCCAACATAACATATCCAGCAACACATAATATCACATGTCATCAACGTAAATAAATATGCGCATCCCAATTGTTGTTGACATATAGTAACGAAACCGGCGATATCACATATTACACTTACGGTTGCAGAAAAGAAAGTGTAAAACTACAACAGTTGAAATCCGCAACCTACTTAGACATCGCATGCCTAACCATCTGAATTTCTTGGACATCACATGCCTAACAATTATAAACCCTGCATTTTAGTCTCATTATCGAAAACACTTTTCAATATCAAGTCGGGCAATTCAAAAATATTCCCGACATCCTGATCGAATGCTCGTCGCAAACTTTAGTAGACAGCCGCACCCCCGATGCCTTCGACGAAGTGCACCAAGGCGGAACATCGCTGCCGTGAGCACCCGAACGGATGCTTTCGGCGACGGGGTTCTCCTTCAGTCACTTGGTCGGGGCTATGTGGTGTAGCTATCTATTAAGTTTACCGGCGAGTATCTGCGTACGCTACGTGATTGCGACGGACTTTTGATCGCATCAAAATTCCGTGGCATCCGATCAAGTGAGACTAAAGTACTAGATTTATAACATCCAAATCAGTTATCTCATAACTACTTGTGGATTCCAAATATTGTATCACATTCCAGATAAATAGAAAATGTTAAACTTTCCGATCGAACAATCAAACACCTAAGTTTTCCCGAAACAGTTCAAGTGATGAAATCAAGTAAGAAATCCAAATCCAAAGTGAACCCACTTCCTATTTCTTCATCCTCTACCACTTGCCATGTTGTATAGGGTGTTTTCTTCACAAGTTTCATGAGCTAGTAAAGATGGAGCTTGAGTTAGAGTTGCCTCGACGTAGATAATCTTCGGCATCAAAGTCAACGACCTAGCCCGCTTATTTCTCCGACGAAACCATCGCCAAAACCCTAAGGTTCAAAGGGCAGTTCAAGACGGTCACATAATCGAGTTAAGGTTTGTTGTCTTCTAGAGGGTCCAGCACGTTACTTGCACTACTTAGAACGTTCTTAAACCATGGAAAAATCCAACACTTGGAAATTTCTCGGCAGGGGAAAAATCGGATATTTATATCCGGTCGAACTTTTTAACATATTCTAAAAATATCCCGGAAAAACACGTAGACGAAGTTAAAGTTTCCGATCGAAACATCGAGTCCCTAATACACCCCAGAAAACTCAACTGTTGAGTATAAATTAAACATATCCAGAAGAATCAGGAATGTTAGAAGAATATTACTGTGCAAATAGAAATGAATAAAGCGACTACATGGCCGCGGAACCGCCGCACGAGCCATGCTCGTGCCGTGGTTCCGCCGCGCTTTAATTGACTTATGCCCACGTGCTGCACAGTAACTTTTAGAAAACCCTGCTTATTTTTCTGCATATTTTTAATTCACAAAAAACCCAGTTTTGAAAAATTGTACAGAGAAGGGTTTTGGATTAGGGTTTCGGGTTCGATCGGACTTCTAACATCGTCTACAATTTACACAGTAGAATTGCTATATCATGCTATGATATATTGCTATGTTCACATCATTATGCTATGTTGCATGATATACTTGCTATGTTCACATCACTATACTATATCGCATGATATACTTGATATGCTCACATTTCTGTTCTATGTTTGCATATATCATGTTTTATGATTATACGTATTGAGATGCTGTTTTCATGAGATTCTGGATTTTGGAACCGTGGTTATATTTCAAAGGAAATTATGTATTGTTTAAAAAACCCGTTTTCTCTTGATATGATATTTCGATACTTCCACCAAGTGTTTTCTCGGTTATGAATTATGTGATACTCGATTGGAGGAGCTGGATGATGCCGTTTGCGGGTACATGGTGGACCCGGTATGGTACCCCCGGGCAAGAAAGGTATGTTGTGCAGTAGATGATGAGCCTGGTAGAGGGACTACTACCTACCGGTGATAGTATTTGGACTCAGCGGTTATCCGGAGGATACCGACCGGATTCGTGAGATGATATGGGCCGATCCGGACTGACGGAGTCCATGGGCCGATCCGGACTGACGGAGCCTGAGATATGAGGATTTACGTGTCGATACTGGGTACGAGTTTCATGATATTTCGAGTGTCGATGTTGGACACTCAGGTTCCATGATTTTCAATTGTCATTGATGGACACACGTTGGTTGCTATCCTCATATTTACATGCATATGCTTTCATGATATTTACATGCATTATGTTGTTGTGTCATTGATGGACACGTAGATGTTATCCACATACTTACAAGTATTGATTATATTGTTGGCACATATGCAGATACGATCACCCTAGATATCATAGTATTACCTTTATGATATAGTTGACCTAGGAATCATTATTTTATTCGATTTCTACCTGATGATATTTTTTACTCATGAGTTGGCAACTCACCCCCATTGTGCCACAGTTTTTGTAGGTGGACCGCATGAATCAGTAGCGGCATCGCTGGCACACAACTTGTATTTGGGTGATTTGCTTTGGTAGGTGGTACATATTGGATCGTGCCACTCTTGTATTATTATTCCTATTGTATCTAGTCAACTCCATCTATCAAGAAACTAGTGTTTGTATAATTAGTAAGACTTAGAAAGACTTGTGGTTGCGAGACTTAGAGAGATGGGTTATATATTCGCTTGGTGGGTTGATATCTTGCTTTACATTATCCTTTCGTGTTGATCTTCGCTATTGGGCGTCGTATATATATATATATATATATTTATGTCTTGCGTGGTTATGATTCCGCCGATTGTCGAAGAGCTAGCTCCCACTTAGGGATGCCTTTTATATTGTCATGTATATGTGGTTTTGGATCAAAATATTCAAAGGAGGTGCTGCCCAAATTTTTAAAAGACAAAACATGTTTTTCAACTAGTAGAACCCACTTGCATTTTTCATGTTCCATTATTTACGCATTTAAGAAAACATTTGATCTCATCATATCTTTATTTCAAAACTTCACCTCTTTTATTTTCTTTAAAAAGATTTAGATTTTTGGGCTTTGATTTACTTGAATTACGTTACGCCTTTAGATATTGCGTGATTTAAGTGCCGGTCACGAAGTAAATTTCGGTTCGTGACAAAGTTGGTATCAGAACGCTAGGTTTGACCTTGGTTCGAGTTTAGGTTTGACTATGTGGAGTCTGGGTCGTAATCTATTTTGGAATCTAGGCTTGATCTTATGGAACTTAGACTTGAACAGGAGGTATTAGACCCAAACTTTCGTTACATAGGTTGACCCTGATTGATAGAGTAGGTAACTCAAGTAGAGTGACATACCGTGCGTATGTTCCGCGGTATACTTATGATACGATACTCCGCTTAAGTGACCTTAGGATATACATATCTTGAGACTTGTGATTCTCTTCGTTCGCTTGATCATACATCCATTTGAGATCCTTGATTCTATTCGTTTTCATGATCATACTCTCATTGATTTTGTTCCTCCTTATGATCATGTATCCATTCTGGATCTGTTGATTCCTTTCATTCCTTTGATCTATCTTCTTCGATACATACTTGAGGTTCCTATCACCATGGTTTGAGCGCAGCTTGAGCTGCTGCTAGTGATGCGGTCAGGGCGAGCTCGTCATGGACGAGGACTGACCATCGTGTTTTCTGGTGACATGGGAACGTCTCGATTTAGTGTTTGTATTGTGACCTCTCGTTTGAGGCGAGTGTTCGGCTTTGCACCGGATGATCGGGCCATTGTTAGAGGCTGCTTGTTGTGAGAGTGTTGTTGATGTACAACCTACCTCAGAGATCGTGATGTCGTCTACCGTACAGACGGATGACCCAGCTGTTGCTGAGATTGATGGGATGTCGCTTCCAAGGCTTATGAGCTGAGTTCGCTGGAGCTTTCAGACAGAGATGCGATAGAAGATAGCTAGTTTATCTTGAGTAGAGTTGAGCGACTGAGATGATTCGTCTGATTGATGCGCCGACGCAGGCCCAGCTGAGTTGAAGATTTCCAGTGTGGAGAATCTTACTCAGACTAGAGTAGATCGATCCAGAAATGACGTTGTTCGTTAGATGATCCGATAGGAGATCAGTAAGTTGACCAGTTTCAGATAAAGGACCTCACCCAGATGCGTTGTGAGTGGTCGAGAGCGGATGAATAAAGTATATTCCTCCGATGGTTGAGACGAGTTCCCGAGGACGTGTTCCGCTAGATATCTTCTACAGAGTGATGAAGATACCGAGTTCGTAATTTCACCGTGTGAGAGACTTCGGATTGACTGTAGCCGAGAACAATTGCAGTACGCAGATAACATGACATGACGTTGAAGTGGATGATAATAAAGGCGAGTGGAACAAGAGGTTCGTGCGAGATATTAACGAGCTGTTGTTACTCCTCGTTGAGATTAGAGATCTGATATGTATACAGAGGCGATGGGATATGGCCAGTTCCCGAGAAAATGCTGTGCTCAGAACGCAGATGTCTAGAAAACGATAGAAGATTATGTAAGAGTATCAGCCTCTGTATAGTTCGGCATAGGCGAGATCGAAAAAGACCTTGAGCAGGTGCCTTCCATGACACTGCTGCGATAAGAGTTGCATCGAGGATCAGTTGTGTCATGTGTATTCAGAGGGCCAGAGGTCGACGCCAGTGACGTGCTGCTTACGAGTGGTCATACTAATTGGCCAAGAGATGAAAAGAGGAGTGCCATAGCGGAATCGTTTCCGTTAGTACACCTGACCGGGCCGACGAGTCGATGGATTGCGAGATTGGTAATCCACAAAGAAAAGGAGGACCCAGAGACTGAAGACGCCAAACCGTGGGCAGGAGGTAAGTAAATGAACTTGCTCTGCCAGTTTTGGGCATCCCGACATTTTTTCGACATTGTAGGAGGCGTATCTCAATGTCATTTCTTGCGATTTGCGGTTGTGATCTGAGTATCACGCTTATATCGCTTGGATTTGAGTTTTGATGATTGAGTTTCATGATATTGTTTTCATGCACTATGGCTGCACATACTAGGTATCTACATTTTGTGCATAGTTATTGCACTTGATATATGTTTATACACCGATATATCGGTTTGCGATTTGTGCATATTTATTGCACTTGATATCGGTTTTGTGCCTTAGCTGCACGTATTTATGATTTCGTGGATTTCATACAGTTGATTTGATTTTGTGCATGTGGTACGCACTCAATTTGATTTTTGCACTCGGTATAACTCACATATGCTTGCAGTGTATTGATACGTGTTTTGGGTACGCAGTTGCACACGTTTATGATTTTATACACCCTGGTACGCTCGGTTTTGCTTTTATACATATTTGAGTTATTGATGAGATTTCGTGCACTGGATGCACCCGATTTGTATTTTTTGCATTTGTTGCACCGGATTCGTATTTCGTGCATTTATTGCACTAGATTTGCATTTCATGCATTTGTTGCACCGGATGGGTATTTCGTGCGTTAGTTGCACTAGATTTATACTCCGTACATTGGTTGCACCCGATTTATGTCTTTGAGCATTTGTTTCACCAGATTTATGTTTTCATGCGCGTTTGTACTTGACGTTCGTTTTCGTGCATGCTACTGCACTAGATGCTTTTTACGGACTTGACGTGCTTATGTTTGGATTTTTGCGCATATTAGGCGCTTGGTATTGGATTTTGTGCATGTTGGTTGCACTTGATTTAGATTTCATACGTGCATGATAGATGCACTTGATTTGGATTTTTGCCCATGATTGGGCGCAAGATATGAGATGTGATTTTGTGCACACCAGATGCACTTGATTGGGATTTTTATTTATGCATGATAGTTGCATCGGATTAAGATTTTCATGCACTATAGATGCACTTGATATTGTTGTTGTGCACATCCGTCGCACTGGACATATATTTTCGTGCACACCCGTTGCACTTAGTTGGTTTTGTGCACGTTCGTAGCACTTGTATTTGGCTTTGATTTCCGTGCGTACCAGACACACGTGATTGTTGGATACGCCTTTCGAGGCTGATTTGCTCTTGAGCACTTTGTTTTCATGATGTGCACTATATTAGGTAGTAGCCGAATAGGACTGATCTGAGGACAGTACCTGAGTATTTCGCATGCATTAAAAGTTTAACAAGAGGTTTTCAAAAAGGAGCTATAGTCTCGCTATTTCCTATATGTCCGCGAGCGACACGAACGTCTATAAAGGAAAATCTTTTGAGATATTTAAAAAGGGCGGAACGTATATTTGAGAAAATCATATATGAACGTATATTTATTAGTTTACAAATGAGCGTCCCTTACTTGTGCCGTGAGTTATGTTCATATCATAATTTTGCATTATTATATTCCCCATTCTTATTCATTTTACAAATAAACATGTGCTTTTGATCCATGTCTGCTACATAGTTGCAGGTTACAGGTTCTCGGAACAAAACAGTGAAAATGATTGAAAGATGATACAAAAGTAAGATTACGACCGACAAATAGAAGAATCTTGATCATGCCTACAGTTTGAGGGACGATGAAGATCAATGAACAGGTTCACAAAGTACAAAGGCAGCGTAAGGTTCAAGACTTCGACACGAAGCAAATGGTAAAGTCCACAACATCATTCACTGTGGAAATCTGGAAGAAAACTAGAAGACAATCTGAGAAACCAAGTGAACAAATAAGAAGCCAAAGGCAACCAGAAGAAACCCAGAAAAATGCAGCCAACAAGCCCTCAACATGGCCGCGGAACCGCAGCCAAACATGCCTTCTGGCCACGGATCTGTGGCCATATGAAGCCCGTGTCGGTGTAATTTCGTGTCGGTGCGGCGGTGCATTGACTAGTCTTCTTTAGGGTATATTTGTAAATGCTGATGTGAATCGATTGTAACCCTAGGGTTTTTATGCTCTATAAATAGAAATCCTAAACCTCTCTATGGGGTATGCCTCTTTTCATTGATCAAAAATTCAGAAATCCTTTGTAATGTTTTGAGAGCATCAATAAAGTAAGTAGATTTATTTTCATTGCCCTAGTTCTTAAATTCTTTTCTGTCCTAGTATAGATTTATTGTCTGCCCTAGTTAATTAGCTTAGAACTTTTTAATAATCTGCCGTAGTTTATGTAAGTCCACGGCAGCGCCCCGGCAGTCTAACAGACGCCAATATACGGAACAAAAACTTTTACGACTGGTGCTATCGCGGACTATAACCCGGATCTGCCATTAAAGCTAAACCAACAAATTGTAAAGAGGGTAGAATTGTTATACCGAACGATCCGAGTCCTTCGGTCTTTAACCATCATCCCACGCTTTGTTGCGGCGGCTTCGATCTTCTGAAACTCCAGTCTCGTCGTCCAGGTGGCACCACGTCGACGGATCTTTAAACGGGCTCCCGCCTCTGAACCGAGGCAACTCGATCGTCAAGTTTGCTAAAAAAGACGACCAAGATTGATGTAGAGAATGAGTAGAACACTTTTTCTCGTTACGTCCAAAGCAATGGACGAACGGTTAATGAAGTTGCCAATTGGAATCGGGTAAATGGAAATTGGGCTATGAAATTTCCATACACTAAACTATCATAATCTTTTCTCAAAAATGAATCCATCATCTTTCCCACAAGGGGCCGGCCACTATATGAAGAGGGGAGGAGGGTGAGTGTAGGAGCAAGGAGGGTGATCATAAGCTTTGAACTTATCATAACATAACATCAAAGTATGACTCACAAATGACACCAAGTATGAACACAATAAATGCACAATTAATGCTTAATGAGTCATAAGCCTAATCACCACTTCTAGAACCTTCTAGAAGCATGACTCACCCTCAAGACGAAAAGACAAATCCGTATTTAACGGAATGTTAAATACGGCCGATAGAAAACTGGAAACTGGAAACTGACAACTTCCAAAAGTGATCCTGAAACGAATTTCAGGATAACCCCGTAACAGTATAAACATACCCGCATTTGTATTACTACCGAATACAAATGCAACTGAGACAAAGATATTATATCTACACAGTATAATACTTGGATCCGGCTTAAACCAAAGCCTACCAGTATTATCTGCCCGAAAAATGACACGTGCGAAAACGCACGTGCATTTTCCGAACCTTGCCATAATATCATACGGCATCTACAACGTTTCGCCCGAACTTGGGAAAGTGTCTGTGGGGGACTCTAATGACTCATCAACACATTGGCACTTGGTATAACCACTAGCACGTCAGAGGTACAAGCTGTACGTAACGGTTGCCTATGTATTGATTGGAAGGGGAGCTGACGAGCGAACTCATCCAGAAACCCTACTGATCCTGACAGCGACAATATCCGTACAGTCCGGAACATTTGTCTATGAGTATCGCATATTAGGCCTAGGGGGTCGGTAAACGTCAGACCCTCAATAGCTGTATAAGTCGTGTCAGAGAGCAGCCCAGAACACTCTAAGATACTGCTGGAATACCTTCTAGTAAATCTCCATTACCCTGGCCAGGGATTTCGTGTAATGGCTCTCCTAAACACAGCGCGATCTCACCCCCAATACCGGGAGAGACGAATCCCCTGCCGATCCGCTCACTTGCCTCCAATGTGGCTCGGGACTGTACCCAACTAAAACTTATTTGCACAACTCCTTTGAGCGTGGTAGGGTAGTAATCTAAGCACAGTGGGAACTCACACGAGACAAATGACGACCTCAGGTCGATGAACTAACCTGTACACGTCACCAGGGAACTGCTATCTGATGATATGTATAATACCAACTAGTATGTTCCCGGCGAGTCCTGTCCGGTGTACTCATAACCCAATGAGCACCTGTATACATCTTAGGTGATCCAACTGACACCAGTGGCTTGTGAGACCGGCCACCGCCCCTCGTCGGGGTCTCGACTGGAGTATCGATGCCCTGTCTCGAAACTCCTACGACTAGGGACACTTAAAGGATGTGCTTATAGACCCCAGCTCCCACTTATATGATCGCCATCATACTGCTGGTAGTCAAGCAAGAATCCTATGGGCTTTATCAACATATACATGATGATAAAGACAAACCAGATAGCATACTATCATCTCGAGTAAGACTGTTCTATCGGTATAGGTCCTCCCTCAATCATTGCAATCATGTACCTGCAATCCAATAATTGACTTTGAGGGCACTATATCCAACAATCTCCCACTTGCACTTAAGGCTAATTATTGCGATGTCGCATACTCACAGCTCGTGTGATAGCGAATATACAACTCCTCTACTAATCAGTTTCACAAAACTCGTTTGCAAAACTATTGTGTTCGAGAAATAGCCTCAGTGAGTGGGTCCGCCCTGATGTTTCTTTCTATGTCTCTCTTATAATCAAGTTCACGGAGAAAACTATCTCCCGAATCGAGTAATACCTGTCGTAGAATATGTCTGGATATCTGATGGGACTTAGTTCATAAATGAACTCCAAATCCAAACTTCTTAGACTGTATCGATAACTGAAAATAATCAGTGTCCAGCATTATGCCTCCCACAGTATCCTCTTGGACCACCTGTCCATAATACTGTCCCTCGTCTGAGGGAAAACTATAACTCAGACAATCACCATGTCATCCAGGTCACCTGTGAAGCCTGGAATGATAACTGTCTCCCGAAGGAGGCCGCTGTCATCAAATCTGTAAAACTGCTTCTTAATGTTTCTTCAGGATTGGATTAATATAAACTTATCGTATCTAGTGTAATAACGACATCTGGTGTGGTACTTGACATCTCACGATTGACTCAATTGCCTAAGCAAGTGATCTGCCAATCATGCACGTCCCTCTTCCCTTTAGTCTGTAAGACACTTTTAGAGAGGGTGACTCCATCACCTGCAGGTACACCACCATGCCAGGAGTCATCTATTCTAAAATACTATTAGAATACTGTCAAAGTACCCACATTGGGAAACTACCCAAATCTAGATCTAAAAACATAGATCTAGTATCCAGAATGTCAAATATTATATCCATGTCCCTTGTGAAGAAACAATTGTGTGATGACCACAGTACAACCGATCGTAGTATAGGAATTTTACTTCCTACTCTGTGTATGTCATCCAAATACCAAGACATCACACCCTACTACCTTCTTAACAGATCCATCCCCTATTCTGATGAAGTCAAACCCATGACCGTCATATCAAAATTAGATGATCTATCTCCGCTATAATTGCTCAAGTCTATAAATAGACATAAGCTACTTGCCCACTATGCTTCCGCTGCTCCCACTGACTACGAGAAACCCTCTGGCAGAATAATATATACGTGTACTTCTAAAACTAGTTTAGAACGACGCTATATATATTCTCCTGCCGAGTCTCATAGCCTGGAACAACAGTAGTGTCAAGTCTGGGTAAACAAGAACCTCCCTGTCACCTTCCTTGAGGCTACCGGAGTACCTCTCGGGTGTCTGATGTTACCCACCATATCTGCGGAGTGGCTATTAGAATATCAAACCTGATTGAATATATAGGTCCTATTAAACTTTCCGTAATCGTTTGCGGTTCTGGAATCACTTCCAGTTCTACCATACTTCCACTACTGTTTTCTGAAAAAATCCATTTTAATAAAACTGTGGCGAGTCAAGAACAATATCACTATTGATCTTCCAGATGGTAGAAAATCAACCCTTGTCGAAGCTAGGGTCAACCCACAAACTGCCATTACAGAAACGTGTCTTGAGTTATCCAGTGTCTGGTTTTAAGCATTAGCTGGACAACTCCCCTTACCTTAACATCGTTAAGATATGAAGCATTCTATATCCAATATAGAAACTTTGGCACTTATTTAATTGGAACCAGATTCAAATCATGCAGCTGTCTCCAGTGCATATCAACTTAATGGAGAGAGGCTAATCAGCATTACTCAACTTAGGAATCCATCCAATTATGAGTAACCTGAAAGAGAAACAAGTTTCTCAAAACCATTACTTGAATACCAATCACAAGAATCTACATCTTCGATCTCTTTGAAGAATCCCGATACTTGCGACACTTGGTTCTCTACTTTATTCCTATACTCACAACTTCTCAAAACTTAGACATTGTATTTCTACGAAACACTTGTCTAAAAACTAGAGAAGTCACAAGTAAATAGAACATAGTACGATGACCATCCCCTTTATCCTGATGGACACTGGACAACATACAATACTTTGTATAAGTCCGCTGAGTTTAATAACTCAAAACCTGTGCGTCGTAGGTTGAAAACTGTACCCAGGCGATTTCCTCAAATATCACCAATTACAAAGAATTCCGATATAATGAGGATGATCACCTAATTCCCAATAACTTACTCCCACTCATTATCTGTAAAACTATACAGATGTGAGAATGAAACCTGGTAAATACATACCCTGGAGCAAGGGTTTAATTAGGAAATCAGTTTACAATTAACAATCCACAGTGTAACTGAAACATGAAAATGTTTCGTAGGGGTATCCTAGTATTCTTAGTAATGCCTCTTCCATAATCCAATTCATGACTGTAACCGTATATTTCTTTGCCATCTCTCCAAATCCCTTTATTTGTCTTTAGTCGTTACCTTCTGTACACCATCATTAGGCTAAGTGGTTTTCTTCCTTCTCTACCGTTCGGCACCAGCCTATGGTTTGAAAGAAGAATATCCAGTAAGCATAATAGGTGTACCCTCCTAAACCTAGGAGTACTCGCAACTTGAGAGAAGGTGATGATAAAAGACAACTGAATAAACCTTATTCCTATTTCTCCTGAACCAGAATCCATCCTTGAAAAAATATCCTTCGAGTTCGTACATAACCATACGATGGATTTATCCAATGGAATTGGATGTTCGTAGTGATACGGGTTGTTCTGGAGAAATTAAAGGTGAAGTAGGAGTGGCGATGAAATACGTGGTTTGGTCGTGAATGTTAGTAGTCACAATTCTCTTTGCCCTCTTTCTAATTCCTTTATTTGTCTTTACATATTACCTTCTGCACACCCTACTTAGGCTAATTGGTTTTCTTCATTCCCTACCTTTCGGCACCTGCCTATGGTTTGGAATAAGATTATCCAATAAGCGTAATAGGTGTACTCTCCTAAACCAAGGAGCCCTCGCAACCTAAGAGAAGGTGATAATAAAAGACAACTGAATAAACCAATTCTATTTCTCCTGAACCTGGATCCATCCTCGAAGAAATCCCTCCGAGTTTGTATATAACCATACGATGGATCTATCCAATGGAAGTGGATGTCCGTAGTAATACGGGTTGTTCTGAGAAATACAAAGGGTAAAAGAAGGAGCGGCAATGACTTATGCAACTAGGACAATCCAAAAGCCAGTATATTAAGAAGGTTCGGTCAACTTGGTCACTGAGTTATAGTCTAGGGTCGGTCAAAAGTCGCTGCCAAAGAGAGAGAGAGAAAAGAAACACTCTGCGTGCACTCTAACCTAGATCAGAATGGTTATCACTTTATCTAATTAGGAAATCTCCTACTGTAATCTCAAATTCTCCTCCAAACCTGTAAGAAGAATTAGTCGGGATCACCCGAAGAGTAAACCAACTCATCAGTGAGAATCGGGATCCAACTTTCATCGCATGATAACTTGATGGAAGCCACTCAAGTTAACACACTCCAGAAGGTATGCGCAAGTCTGGCAAGTTTCTTGTATGTTTGAAACTCCCGATATAATTTTTATCCCATGCTCTTATGACCTTGACGTAGGCCAACAAATCATAAGCCACATGTCAAGTTCTACCCGTCGTTGTCCTGATTAATTTAGGTCATCGTACATGCCCTTGACGTAGGCCAACAAGGTTGTACGTCTGTCCTAAACTAATGCATCTATCTATGCAACAAATGAATACCCAGCAGCTACCAAACACTACGCCTTGACGTAGGCCAACAAACATAGCTTGAATACTACTGACCATCCATAAAAAATGACGGAGGATTACGGCTGGTTTTTGGCGAAAAACCTTTAACGTAATGAACTTGATCTCGTTAAAGGAATCTGATAGCTTTTTATAAAAAATATAGTGGCGAAAACCTTTTGCTAAAGAGATCACTCCCGATGAAGAGATCTCGGCTCTTTCCTCGTGGAATGAGGTGCAGGATATTCTAACTGAATACCGCGATGCAAAGCAACTTGTAATCGACTATATTGAAGTTATTACCCTGATGTAAACTTCTGCCCAAGGGGTCACTCCCGGTGAAGGGATCTCGGCCCTTGCCTCGTCGAATGAGGTGCAGGATATTCCAACTGAATACCGCTATGCAAAACAAAAAGAAACGCCTTTGTAATAACTCCTTTTTAAAATTTGTTCCAACAACATCAAATATAGGTTTGTTTTATCTTGCATTGATAAGAATCAACGCATTCCCATCATTTAATCACACCAGAAAAGAACGAAAATAAAATATACGTATATGCCATCCGCATTCGTCACTGGGTCCCGTCATCACCCGTTAGGTTACTTAACTAACGACAGAGCGGGGGCTGGAATAGCGCGGGTGTAAAACATATACAACATCTAATTATATATATATATATACTAATATACAATAATCGCTCCAGGCGTGATAATATGCAACATTACAGAAAAGTAATAAGCATCACAGAACAATACAGATAATCTGGGATCCCCGGGTTTCACAGAGCCGCTACTGAAACCCGACGTTCCCCGGTCGTGTGGATAGCCTGTGCAATGTAACCTAGACCCCTACGGGTGCGGCAAGTTATCCGCCAAAACCTGAAGCGAGGTAGTCCCCACAACATAGTGAATGGAACACCCGGCACTTCTCGGAATCCGGTAAATTGAGCACCCCTTCTTGGGTCAAACGGTACCCCCTACGAGTGCGGCGAATAGTCTGCCAATTCTAGAGTGAGGTCCCTTTGCCTCTCAAAACCATGAGATACGGACCCTTGCCCTCCAGAACCCGGCTATCCGTGCACTCCTTCGTGGGATAAACCTAGTACAGAAATGAAAATATATACAACGGGTACATCGACCTCAACCCGGTCGTGCCCCAAAAGAATATTATACAATAGGCAGTGACGGCAGTCCATATGTTGGACGCTCGTCTCGCAATATTAAATGTACAAATAAATCCAAACAGCACTATCATTGCACCTTGCTATCCACCACGATAAATCCGCAACATCACAGCACAACACAGAATATCAACGCGAATGTCACGTTCGCAAACCCGTCTAAAATAACTATAGCAATCAGACGCGGTTTACCGATCAAATGACATTCCCGGTCGGAGATATAAAGTAAGTACTGTAAACTAATACGTTTAAAATTTCGATCGACAAAATTTCCCGAAGTGGGCCCCACAAACATCTGCTGTACAGTAACATAAACTGGGCCCAAAATAACCTTACCAGAAACCACAATATCCCAAGTGGAAAGCCCAGAAGAAAAATGGCCCATCAAGTCGCCAAGACGGCCGCGCTTCCGCGGTCATACGGACGAATTGATGGATCGTTTTTCTTCTGTCTCCATAAAAATGCCTGTTTGATTTTTCTGTATGGTTAAAATAATTTTTAGAACAGTTTAAAAATCAACAGAAACTTTGAACTGGAATTTTGCGGTTTTCGAAAATCCGTTCGATCGATCTTTTAAACGCGTTAGCACAAGTTAGTATAGCTTAATGGTGAGGCTCTGATACCACTGTAAGTCCACGGTAGCGCCCCGACAGTCTAACAGACGCCAATATGCGGAACAAAAACTTTTACGACTGGTGCTATCGCGGATTATAACCCGGATCTGCCATTAAAGCTAAACTAACAAATTGTAAAGAGGGTAGAATTGTTATACCGAACGATCCGAGTCCTTCGGTCTTTAATCATCATCCCACGCTTTGTTGCGGTGGCTTCGATCTTCTGAAACTCCAGTCTCGTCGTCCAGGTGGCACCACGTCGACGGATCTTTAAACGGGCTCCCGCTTCTGAACCGAGGCAACTCGATCGTCAAGTTTGCTAAAAGAGACGACCAAGATTGATGTAGAGAATGAGTAGAACACTTTGTCTCATTACGTCCAAAGCTATGGACGAACGGTTAATGAAGTTGCCAATTGGAATCGGGTAAATGGAAATTGGGCTATGAAATTTCCATACACTAAACTATCATAATCTTTTCTCAAAAATGAATCTATCATCTTTCCCACAAGGGGCCGGCCACTATATGAAGAGGGGAGGAGGGTGAGTGTAGGAGCAAGGAGGGTGATCATAAGCTTTGAACTTATTATAACATAATATCAAAGCATGACTCACAAATGACACCAAGTATGAACACAATAAATGCACAATTAATGCTTAATGAGTCATAAGCCTAATCACCACTTCTAGAACCTTCTAGAAGCATGACTCACCCTCAAGACGAAAAGACAAATCCATATTTAACGGAATGTTAAATACGGCCGATAGAAAACTGGAAACTGGAAACTTCCAAAAGTGATCCTGAAACGAATTTCAGGATAATCTCGTAACAGTATAAACATACCTGCATTTGTATTACTACCGAATACAAATGCAACTGAGACAAAGATATTATATCTACATAGTATAATACTTGGATCCGGCTTAAACAAAAGCCTACCTGTATTATCTGCCCGAAAAATGACACGTGCGAAAACGCACGTGCATTTTCCGAACCTTGCCATAATATCATACGGCATCTACAACGTTTTGCCCGAACTTGGGAAAGTGTCTGTGGGGGACTCTAATGACTCATCAACACACTGGCACTGGGTATAACCACTAGCACGTCAGAGGTACAAGCTGTACGTAACGGTTGCCTATGTATTGATTGGAAGGGGAGCTGATGAGCGAACTCATCCAGAAACCCTACTGAGCCTGAAAATGACAATATCCGTACAGTCCGGAACATTTGTCTATGAGTATCGCATATTAGGCCTAGGGGGTCGGTAAACGTCAGACCTCCAATAGCTGCATAAGTCGTGTTAGAGAGCAGCCCAGAACACTCTGAGATACTGCTGGAATACCTTCCAGTAAATCTCCATTACCCTGGCCAGGGATTTCGTGTAATGGCTCTCCTAAACACAGCGCTATCTCACCCCCAATACCGGGAGAGACGAATCCCCTGCCGATCCGCTCACTTGCCTCCAATGTGGCTTGGGACTGTGCCCAACTAAAACCTGTTTGCATAACTCCTTTGAGCGTGGTAGGGTAGTAATCTAAGCACAGTGGGAACTCACACGAGACAAATGACGACCTCAGGTCGATGAACTAACCTGTACACATGTCACTAGGGATCTGCTATCTGACGATATATATAATACCAACTAGCATGTTCTCGGCGAGTCATGTCCGGTGTACTCATAACCCAATGAGCACCTGTATATATCTTAGGTGATCCAACTGACACCAGTGGCTTGTGAGACCGGCCACCGCCCCTCGTCGGGGTCTCGACTGTATACACTAGTCTACTCTGGAGTATCGATGCCCTGTCTCGAAACTCCTATGACTAGGGACACTTAAAGGATGTGCTTATAGACCCCAGCTCCCACATATATGATCGCCATCATACTGCTGGTAGTCAAGCAAGAATCCTATGGGCTTTATCAACATATACATGATGATAAAGACAAACCGGATAGCATACTATCATCTCGAGTAGGACTGTTCTATCGGTATAGGTCCTCACTCAATCATTGCAATCACGTACCTGCGATCCAATAATTGACTTTGAGGGCACTATATCCAACAGTTTAGATAGTTAATCTTTTAAATTGAAAACTCATAGAAACATGTCTTTTATCAATCCCCTAATGAGTGAGTAGTTCCTCACTTGTTAGGGTTAGGAATAGGAAAGGTTTGAGAGATGAAAATCTCTCACCCCTTTCTTGCCCATCACATATTAATTAATAGGACTCCATGCATACATACACATACCGTTCCCTACGGCACCCTACCCACGAGGTAACGGTGATACCGTAGTTTAAAATACCGGTTATGCATGTTTTCCATAGCGGTTAGGGTAAGAATTAAGAAATGACGGACAAGGACCTAGAGGAAGAAATATTGTTTCTTCCCGATCGTTCTAATCCGCTTTATTAATTATTAGCATAACACTTAATGAGATCTAAATTAGGGCATTGAAAGCGGTGGGAAATCTTAAATTTCCAAACTTAACCTAAATCTAACCCTAGCAAGATTCTAATCCTAGTTTAAATCAACTTAGTTTTTAGTGATAATCATCCCAACACCGTTTGGAATTAACTCGTTAGAACAATTTGAAAATACACAAAATCCCTGTGGACCGACCCGTACTCACCGGCTAGCTACCAAGCGACGCCATTCTTGATTGCGGTTAATAATATTTTTGATCACAACACCTATCATTCAATCAAATGGCGCCATTGCCAGGGATGACGTAGTTATTTTCTTTTTGCAATTTCGGGATAATATAAAATCATAAAACTCATAAAAACTGAAAAATTAAAAAAAATATAAAAATTTTATCATCTTGTTATTGTTTGAAGGGTGTTTCGTTTGAATTTTGCAGGACCAACGTACGAATTCAGATCCGGAAAAATCCAGAGAGCAAAACAGAAAAAACAGATCTGAACAAGCAGAGGATAATCAGAACAGAAAGAAGAAGAAGTCTCGGGAACTGAACCTCATCACCAACCGCGGAACCGCCGCGCAAACATACCTTCTGCCGCGCAACCGCGGCCTAGTAGTGACGTTAGCGCGTGGAATCTCCTCTGTAAGCTTCCTTTCTCCTTCTTTGCAACCCCAATATCTCCTCAGTAAAATTTGCCTGCAGGATTCTTTGCGCCAAAAATTTCTCCCCTTCTCCAATAATTGATCTTGTGCAGGATTCTTTGCGCCGCGCTAAAAAAAATTGTTTGCAAGTGATTGTGTTTACTGCTTTGCATATTTAAATTGACTTTAAGGGGCTTGAACACCAACTCAGATTGGGTGGGGATTTCATCACCCTTCCCGGGATTTCAAAAATCACATAAGGCATATTGCATTGACCATCAAGTAATTAAAAAAGATTAGACTCAGCCCTAAGGACTTCGCGCTCAATAGGACAAAGGAATAGTTGTAGACATCGACCGTTGATCCTAACCTGTCTTTGTGGTGCCTAGGCTAGATAGGTAGTGAAAGGTAACTTTAAAAGACCCGTCTCATGGTGATTCGTGAGCGGATCCCTCCTTTCTCTACTTGTGCTTACCTGGCCACAATTGGCGGTGAAGAGGCGGTTTGAGGTCCTACTTCTTGCCCTTTGGAACAGTTAGGAGCTGTCTAGCTGACTTAGGTGACCCTAGATCTAGGCTTGATTGTGCATTTGTGATTGATTGAACCTGTGTCTAAGCCATTTATCGAATTTTTTTTTGCAAAAAGCTCCACATATAAAAAAAAACACAAAAAGAAAAAAGAATTTTTTTTTACAAAAACTTGCAACTTGTCGCTAACAAATCCGTGCACCCCACTTACACCTACTTTCTTTCCATTGACGTTTTCTTACCCCTACATTCTGTTTTTTCACTTTTTGACTACACTACCTCTTTAGTGTATGTCCGGTTGGACTAGGGACACTAGTGCTCGATTAGTCCGTGTCTCGTTGGTACCGACTGACGACGCTTTCGACTCCGAAGTCAAAATTCCTTCCACTTCCTTACCTTCACCTTCAAATTCTTCGTCTTCTAAGGAGATGTCATGATTTAATCCTAACAACACCTTACCCACGGGACTGATTCCACCTCCGTTAGGTGTGAATAACCCACAACACTCGCCTGTTGAAGCGCCCCAACGAATCACGCTCCAGGATTTTTTCTGCCCTATCCGCACCGCCTTACCTACTTGTTTTTCACTCCCACCGGCAAATGGGGACAACTTTGAGATCAAACCCCACTTCATCAACATGTTGCCAAAATTTCATAGACTGGAATCCGAAGATGCCTATATCTTCATAAGCAAATTCCAAAACGTTTGCGCAATGATGATGACAACCCAACTTTTTGATGATGCTATAAGGCTACGGGTCATTCCTTTCACCTTATGTGACTTAGCCGAGAAATGGTTATACAGCACAGCATCACACTCAATTAAAAATTGGGAAGAGTTTGTTAAAGGTTTTCTTAAAAAGTTTTATCCACATCACAAGACTGCGAGAATTCGCAATGAGATTATTCAATTTTCCTAGCTTCCTTCCGAACCCTTTTGGAAGTGTTTTGAAAGATTTCAAGACCTACTTGTTCAATGCCCTCACCACGGTATCGAGAATTGACAACTTTGCCAAACTTTATACGAAGGATTGAACCCAGCAATGAAGCAGTTGTTGGAAACCATTTGTCAAGGTCCCTTTCTAACCAAATCTAGTGAGGAAGCTTGGAAGTTTCTCGACGATCTTGCTGAACAAACACTTCAGTGGGAAAGCACCAAGACCACCTCATCTTCTTCTGTTGGTCAGTCTAGGGCAGGCATACATCAATTAGATATGTCGATTGCAATAAAGGCCGAGATGGCCGCACTTACGAAAAAGCTAGAAGCGATTGAGATCAAAATCTCATCGCCTTCTCCTGCCCCTGCTTTACCCCCACGAACTGTTTGCGCTTGTTGTTCGGATCCATCACATCTTACTGAAGAGTGTCCTTACAATCCACCTGTTCAAGGACAAGATCAAGTCAATGCTGTCTTTCAGCAACGACAAAGAAATGATCCATACTCTTCGACTTATAATCCTGGTTGGAGGAGTCACCCAAATTTTGCTTGGAATCAAAATCAACAATTCCAAGAAAATAACAACTTTCAAAGGCCTCCTCCTCCACAACAACAAGCACCTCCACAAACTCAATACCAGCAACCTTTCCAACAACAACCTTACCCAAACCAAATGAACAATTTTGTGCCCAACAATTCTTATCCTCAAAACAATTTTGTTCAACCGAATAATGATAAGGTTACCTCGCTAGAAAGAAGTCTAGATGCATTCCTAAAACAATCTACACAATCCGCCGTAAGGTTGGAGACTTCCATTCAATCTTTGGTGCAAAACAGTGCCTCACCCGATCAAAGCATCAAATCAATTGAGGCATAATTTGCATAACTAAATGCAGCGTTGAGCGAGCGAGAAAAGGGAAACCTTCCATCTCAACCATTGCTAAATCCCGGTCACGCACACAATGCAAATGTTGCATATGAACAGCAAAATCATAATGTGAATGCTGTGGCCACGTTGAGATCTGGAAAAGTGTTGCACAATAACTTGGGTATTAATAATGACGCCCCTGCCGGTGGTTCTTCTTCATCTACTTCTTCTTCTTCTTCTTCATCTTCATTTTCTTCGTTAGAGCCTATTCTTCATTCTTCATAAGGTTCTATTTCTTCTATTTCGAACGGACCCACTTCTCACATCACTAACACACTTACACTGGGATCCGTTCCAACTCCACAATCTACTCCACATACATTGGACTCAACAAATTTTCAAAATGTTCCTTTTCCAAACAGGTTGAGATCCAATAAACCAACTCCACAAATGGAGAAGATTGTAGAGTTGTTCAAACAGGTTAGCATAAACATACCTCTCTTGGATGCAATCCAACAAGTTCCTTCTTATGCGAAAATCTTAAAGAACTTATGCATCAAGAAGAAGAAGTCACAAGTACCAAAGAAAGTTTTCGTGGCCAGTGTTGTTAGTGATGCTCTTGTCCAATCTTTACCCCAAAAATATAAGGACCCCGGCTGTCCTACAATTTCGATAACAATTGGGGACAAGAACATCAATAGAGCATTATTAGATCTTGGTGCTAGTGTCAATTTGCTATTCTATTCAGTGTACGAACAATTAGGCGTTGGAGAGCTTAAACCCACTCATTGTACTCTCCAAATGGCCGACCGATCCATCATCCATCCTAGGGGAGAGTTAGAGGATGTGTTAATTAAAGTAGGGGATTTCATTTTCCCCGTTGACTTCATTGTTATGGATATACAACCTGTAGCTAACCCCCGGAGTCAAATTCTGGTGATACTTGGTCGACCATTCCTTACGACTTCCAATGCGGTGATCAATTGTCGTAATGGTTCAATGAATCTATCTTTTGGAAATATGACAATTGAACTCAACATTTTTAAGTTGGGGAATCAGCCCTCCGAGCCTAATGCTAGTATACTTGATATTTGCTCGATTCATGAGATCACATGGGAGGACTGTGAGATCGAAAAATTTCTGTTCGATCACAGTAGTTTTGACGCCTCCAGTGCGTTCCTCCTAGACTCTGACACAGCTTTCACGCCGGAAAACGACTACGAGTGTTTCACTTTTTTGGATGATTTTGAAGACTCACCACCCGAGTTTGAGTCTTTTGATTTTTCGGATGAGTTGGTTGAACCATCCGACTCGGTTGCCTACACTCTCTTTGAGCCATTGATGGAATCCTTCGAGTTTGAAATAGTTTCACCAATATTACCTTCAATTGTTTCACCTCCTAAACTCGAACTAAAGCTTTTGCCGTCTCACCTTAAATATGCTTACTTAGGTGAGAATGAGACCCTTCCCGTAATCATATCGGCTTCTCTAGCTCTCGAGCAAGAGAAAGCCCTTTTAATGGTCTTAAAAAACAACTGGCAAGCTTTTGGCTGGACTATGGCAGACATCAAGGGGATTAGTCCCCTCATAGTTGAACATCATATACACACGATGGATGATGTCAAGCCAGTAAGGGATCCACAAAGACGCCTTAACCCCATAATGAAAGAGGCTGTCAAGAAGAAGATTGTAAAATGTCTTAATAGTGGTATGATTTACCCTATTTCCGATAGTTAGTGAGTTAGCCCCATTCATGTTGTCCCAAAGAAATCGGGCATTACGGTCATAACCAATGAGGCAAATGAGTTAATACCCACTCGCACCCAAACTGGGTGGCGAGTTTGCATCGACTATAGAAAACTTAATGCCGCGACAAGGAAAGACCACTTTCCTTTACCTTTCATTGACCAAATGCTAGAACGATTGGCTGGGCATGAATTTTATTGCTATTTGGATGGCTATTCCGGCTATAATCAAGTCCCCATCACCGAAAAGGATCAAGACAAGACCACATTTACTTGTCCTTTCGGTACTTTCACTTACCGTCGCATGCCCTTTGGGTTATGCAATGCACCCGCTACATTTCAGTGGTGTATGATGGGGATCTTTTCAGACATGGTTGAAAATTTTTTGGAGATCTTTATGGATGATTTCTCCATTTTCGGTGACTCCTTCGATGAGTGTTTGCTACACCTTGATGCGGTTCTTACCCGCTGTAGGGATAAGAACCTCACCTTAAATTGGGAGAAGTGCCACTTTATGGTATGAGAGGGTATTGTCTTAGGACATGTCATCTCGCAAAATGGCATAGAGGTTGATAAAGCCAAGATTGAAGTCATTTCCAATCTTCCTCCTCTTAAATGCGTCAAAGACATCCGAGCCTTCCTTGGCCATGCCGGTTTTTATAAACGGTTCATCAAGGATTTTAGCAAGATAGCTGGACCCTTGACTCTCTTATTGGCCAAGAACACAACATTTGATTTTGACTCAACTTGCATGGAAGCATTCGAGTCATTGAAATACTCACTCATTTCTGCGCCCATTCTTCCATCTCCCGACTGGACGCATCCATTCGAAATTATGTGCGATGCATCTGATTTCGCCATTGGTGCTGTTTTTGGACAACACATTAATAAGATGCCGCACGTAATTTATTACGCTAGCCGAACATTAAATGAGGCCCAACTGAACTACACAACAACAGAAAAAGAATTTTTAGCCGTTGTGTTTGCACTTGAAAAATTCCGACCTTATTTAATCGGCTCTCCAGTGATTGTGTACACGGACCATTCTGCTCTTCGCCACCTTTTTGTGAAGAAGGGTGCTAAATCGCGGTTAATACGTTGGATCCTCTTTCTACAAGAGTTTGACCTTGTCATAAGGGATAAAAGAGGATGTGAAAATGTAGTGGCCGATCACCTTTCACGACTTCCATCTTCGCCTACACTTGAAATTCCAATTAAAGATGTTTTTCCCGATGAGCAACTCTTAACCGTGTCATGCGAACCTTGGTTTGCTGATATAGTAAACTACTTGGCTACCGGCTTGATACCTAAAGATTGGTCGAAGCAGGATAAACTCCGATTCTTGTCCCAAGTAAAACACTTTTACTGGGATGAGCCGTATCTCTTTAAATACTGTTTCGACCAAATCATTCGTCGGTGTGTACCTAAAAATGAGTTTAAGAGTGTGCTGTCCTTTTGCCATGATCAAGCGTATGGCGGGCATTTTGGCCCCAAGAAGACAACAGAGAAAATCTTGCAGTGTGGTTTCTACTGGCCACGTCTCTTTAAAGATGCATATGAATACTGCAAGACATGCTCCCGGTGCCAACACTTGGGCCGGATATCGCGGAGAAACGAAATGCCGCTCCAACCAATTTTGGTTGTGGATATTTTTGATGTTTGGGGAATAGACTTCATGGGACCATTTTCCAATTCCTTTGGGAATATGTATATTCTTTTGGCTGTTGACTATGTGTCAAATGGGTCGAGGCTGTGCCTAGCCGAACGAATGATAACAAGGTTGTCGTTCGATTTCTTAAAGAAAACATGTTTTCTCGGTTTGGACACCCTCGAGCAATTATAAGTGATAATGGATCTCACTTCTGCAATAGGACTTTTGAGTTCTTAATGCGCAAATATTCCATTACCCACAAATTGTCAACACCATACCATCCCCAAACTTGTGGGCAAGCCAAGGTTTCGAATCGGCAAATTAAACAAATTTTGGAGAAAACGGTTTCTAAAAACCGTAAAGATTGGTCACACAAATTGATTGATGCACTATGGGCATTCCGTACTGCATATAAGACCGATCTTGGTATGTCTCCATATCGGCTTGTTTATGAGAAGGCTTGCCACCTCCCAGTTGAGATTGAGCACAAGGCATTTTGGGCAATTAAAGAGTTGAATTTATCGATGGGAGATGCGGGCAGCAATCGAAAGCTGCAATTGAATGAAATAGAAGAGCTGCGGGATGAGGCTTATGATAATGCTGTAATTGTTAAAAACCGAACTAAGGTGTTCCATGACAAACACTTTATGCGCAAAACGTTTAAACCTGGTCAACAGGTTTTGCTTTATGACACTCGGTTACACTTTCACCCCGGCAAGCTCAAATCTAGGTGGAATGGACTGTTTTTGGTACGCACCGTATATCCGCACGGTGCGGTAGACCTAGAAAACCCGGAGGATGGTAGTTTATTTAAAGTAAACGGACATCGACTGAAACCGTTCCTCACTGCGGACCCGTCGGAGGAGCTCCTGTTTTTGCAGGAGCCAATTTACACTGATTGATCTTCCTCCATTCTACCCCCAAATTTTTGATCATCTTGCCAAAACTTTGTTTCACACAAGTTTGGGGGTGTGTATCATTTATAAATATATAAATACAAAACAACATAAAAATTTAAAAAATTTTTGAAAATATAATTTTTTTTTTTTGGGACTTTTTGTAAATTTGCAGATTGAATAAATAAAATAAAATTTTTATTTGCAAATAAATTCCTCTTTTTGGAGGGGTTTATTTACAAATATCCATCATTTCCCCCTATTTAAAGAACCGACCCCCCTCTCTGCTCTTAACCCTAATTTTAACCCCCTCTGAAACCCTAGCACCACCGCCGCTTCCTCTGATAAAGGTGTGTCAGCCGCGTCGCCCCCTGAATTTTTCAGGGGAGGTTCGTTTTTAAAAACCCATCTCTGTTTTTCAATTCCTAGATCTGTAGATCATCAATGGCACACATCATGCAGCTTGAACGCAGTTTTTCACAAGTATTTTCACACGAGCTGTACGGTAGTTATTTTCCGAACGAAATCGCGCGTAGGGGTTAGAACTTTCTGATTTATAATCACCCTAATGCGTATGCATCGCCGGAATTAGTCACTCATTTTTACGAGTGTATGGAGGATGGGTGCCTCAACCAATTTGGGTTTATTAAATTGCAATGGGGTAATCGAGAAATTATCATTGATAGGGATATTATACACGAAGTCACATTAATCCCTCGCATACCCGCACATGACCAACCCTTGCAATTTGAAGATTACATGCCCTTGATGGGCAACGATTGCTCAAGGGAGCCGCGTAGGGGTATTCAAGCGAGAACTCTTTTCGCGAATGTTTTGACTGTGTGCCGGTGGGCATAAAATAATATTTTCGGTAGCTCCCATAACACAACATTTTTTACAGCCTCCTTGCATATTGTGCATACTCTTATGACAAAGAACACTCATTTTGACATGTGCACAGTTTTTCTACACTCCATAGGTGCGGGTAAACGAGCCACAAATTTCTTTTGTCCCATGCTGGTTACACAACTATGTCGATATTTCCTCCCCGTGGAGGAGGTCGAATTTTATATGCATGGAGGCATTCCGGTCAGGCTTCTTATTGAGGGCGTTTCTACGTCCTATTTACGATTGACAGATGTATGGTCGAGGACCGAACCGGCGGAGCACGTGCCTGCCCGCACACCTAGCTCCAGCTCGACCACGAGCGAAGGAGAAATGACCCCTCTAGAACATGCCCAATTGATGCGGAGACCTGTGAGGGGCATAGAGGAGTTGAGGGCGATATCGAGGGAGCACGACCGTCGGTTGACGGAAGTTGAGCAGGGGATTCAAACCCTGTTGGGTAGGGCTGAGCGTTCACGTTCACGCTCGAGAGCGCGGCGTGGGGTCGAGCAGTGAGGGCACTGCTTTGGATAAGTTTGGGGGAGTTGGTGGTTGTATATAGTTATCTTTTGCATTGCATACCTTTTTTTAAATTTTTGTATATATTTTTTCTTTTTCTTTTACATGTTTAAATTCTGCATTGCATCCTTATATAAAAATCATAAAAATTGAAAAATTTGAAAATAAAAAAAATAGAAAAATAAAAATCAAATAAAAACTGAAAATTTTGAAAAATTATAAAAATTAAAATATTCAATTTTGGCCTTAATTGACTTGAGTTTGACAAAAAGGTTAACTAGTTAGGAACAACTAGACCTTAGACTTAGTAAATTAAAAACCCTAAAAATAACCTTTCTTAAAATTTAACGGTAGAAAATATATGTCTTTGTAGTTTATTTAGAAATAGGCAAATTTTGAGTTGACTTCTTGGGCTAAGTTAAAACAAGGGAAAATTATTGATATTTTTATTAAAGTATAAGTCTGAAAAATAATTCCGAAGCTTAAGTCTAAATTCTGAAAATATATACCCTACAAATTGCACAAACACGAACCTTGAAAGTTGGAATTGTAGAAGAGACCTTGAAATGCTCTTGTCTAAAGTCCTTAGTACGAAGAAAAATAAAATAAAAATACAAGTGTGAATAAAGAGAAAAAAAATGAACACTGGTTTTTGTAATTATTTAAGGTTGCATTAATAGAAAAAATGTTTAGCGAGGGTGCTTCATCACCTATTGTCTTAGACCAACTGGTTTGGGAGTCACTGCTATAAGTCTTAGGTATTACAAGACTAGGAATTATACATTAATGTGCAAGCACATTTTGTAATCGGTCGTTGGTACCTCAAGAAGTATTAACGGCCGTATGAAGAATGTGTGAGCAATTTCATTTAAAAATTCATCAATTGAAAAGTACTTTGGACGATGGACAAGAGTATAATAGCTTGATTTGAATTTCCAAGTGTAGGGGTGATATATACACACACGTAGGGGTATGCGATTGGGGTTTAGATAAGAGATAAGAATGAAGAATAAGACTTATATCTTTAATAGAGATGATAAAAATTTCTAAGTTGAGATAGAACCCTAGAAGGAAAACTTAAAAGATGCTAAAAGCTAAGTAAGTCTACAGAACATATATAATCTTAAGTTAAATAATAAGGAAGCGTGAAAAATACGGGTGGATAATTTCTGAGTCAAAGATAATAAAGTTTCTTGTTAGAAAACCTAATTGGAGAATAAAAGTCAATGAGCTGAATTGATAGGATTTTGTGGGTAGTATCCGCTGAAAACCCTCAGGAGACAACACTCCTCCTACTAGGGACACCTAGAGGTTTAACGGCTTGTTGCACGAGCTCAGTGCAATTGCGTTTCCCTGCGAAAGTGAGGCTAGGTCTTTTTCAAGAATAAAACTAGGTTTGCTCGAGGACGAGTAAAAGATAAGTTTGGGGGTATTTGTTCATATCATAATTTTGCATTATTATATTCCTCATTCTTATTCATTTTACAAATAAACATGTGCTTTTGATCCATGTCTGCTACATAATTGCAGGTTACAGGTTCTTGGAACAAGACAGTGAAAATGATGGAAAGATAATACAAAAGTGAGACTACGACCGAAAAATGGAAGGATCTTGATCATGCCTACAGTTTGAGGGACGATGAAGATCAATGAACAAGTTCACAAAGTACAAAGGCAGTGTAAGGTTCAAGACTTCGACACGAAGCAAACGGTAAAGTCCACAACATCATTCACTGTGGAAATCTGTTAGAAAACTAGAAGACAATCTGAGAAACCAAGTGAAGAAACAAGAAGCCAAAGGCAATCAGAAGAAACCCAGAAAAATGCAGCCAACAAGCCCTTAACATGGCCGCGGAACCGCGGCCAAACATGCCTTCTGGCCGTGGATCTGAGGCCATATGAAGCCCGTGTCGGTGCAATTTCGTGTCGGTGCGGCGGTGCGTTGACTAGTCTTCTTTAGGGTATATTTGTAAATGCAGATATGAATCGATTGTAACCCTAGGATTTCTAGGCTCTATAAATAGAAATCCTAAACCTCTCTATGAGGTATGCCTCTTTTCATTGATCAAAAATTCAGAAATCCTTTGTAATGTTTTGAGAGCATCAATAAAGTAAGTAGATTTATTTTCATTGCCCTAGTTCTTAAATTCTTTTCTGCCCTAATATAGATTTATTATCTGCCCTAATTAATTAGCTTAGAACTTTTTATTAATCTGCCGTAGTTTAGATAGTTAATCTTTTAAATTGAAAACTCATAAAAAATATGTTTTTTATCAATCCCCTAATTAGTGAGTAGTTCCTTACTTGTTAGGGTTAGGAATAAGAAACGTTTGAGAGATAAATCTCTCACCCCTTTCTTACCTATCACATATTAATTAATAGGACTCCATGCATACATACACATACCGCTCCCTACAGCACCCTACCCACGAGGTAATGGTGATACCGTAGTTTAAAAGATCAGTTGTGCATGTTTTCCATGGAGGTCAGGGTAAGAATTAAGAAAGGACGGACAAGGACCTAGAGGAAGAAACATCATTTCTTCCCGATCGTCCTAATCCCCTTTATTAATTATTACCATAACACTTAAAGAGATCTAAATTAAAGCATTGAAAGCGGTGGGAAATCTTAAATTTCCAAACTTAACTTAAATCTAACCCTAGCAAGATTCTAATCCTAGTTTAAATCAACCTAGTTTTTAGTGATAATCATCCCAACACCGTTTGGAATTAACTCGTTAGAACAATTTGAGAATACACAAAATTCCTATGGACTGACCCGTACTCACCGGCTAGCTACCAAGCGACACCGTTCTTGATTGCGGTTAATAATTTTTTTGATCACAACACCTATCATTCAATCAAGTTAGGCCTCACACGGCGATTAAGAAAAGATTTTGCATGTGTTTTATTCAGTTTAAGAGATTTTTCCAAGGATGCGTACTATATACGTATTATTAGTATTCGATTAGTGTATATTGGATTTCAGTAGTGGATTTTGAGATCTGTATCTCCATTATAACTCCGATGATTTTCTTGCAAATCCGATAATTTGTGTGACGCTTGACAGAGTTCGATTTTGAGTTTTGTACTCATTTTCAGGCGCACACGATGCGCTGTGGTATTTTTATATCTTCCGTGATTTCAGAGTCCTTTCAATTTGAGCCGATTATTGAAATATTTTAGCATTTGGGGATTTAAATTTAAATTCGGGGACCGAATTTATTTAATGGGGAAGATTGTAACATTTCAGAAAATATAAAATATTATTTTTGGAATTTAATATTAAAATAATATATTTCGTGAAAACTAACCGATTTGCGAATTTGGGGTTTTCGTAAAATGGTATAAATATATACCAATATTTGTGAAATAATTGGAGATTAAAATGATTTGATCATTTAAAAATATATTTATCGGATTTGGCATTTTTATAATTAATTATATGCAGTTTGAATAAAAATTGATTAGTACACTACTAATCACGATTAAGCCAAATCCATGTTTCTAAATTTTCCATGGTTAGTGCACCATGACATGTTACATTTTGTTGCATGTTGTTTCTTTTGTGTTAGTGGTATTATGTGTTTATTGTGAGAAAAGAAAAGGGAAGCTAAAAGGCAAAAGAAGATAATTGAGAGAGTGACCATAAGAGAGAGAGTGAGGGCAAGAAAGAGAGTGAGAATAAGAAAGAGAGAGGGCTGCCTCATTTCCTCACCCCATTATTTTCCTTCATCTTCTTCCTCTTCAAGCTTCCTTCACTTCTACCCTTAAGTATCATCTCCAAAACCTTACTAAAACCCTATACTTCCTTCATTAAAAGTGTCCCCACCTCTTTACAAACTCATTGGACCAATCAAGGTTGGATTTTGAAGACTTTGAGCAACTCAAGAAAATTCTTGAGTTGCCAAATGAGGTAATTTCTACACTTCTAGTTTAGTTTTTGAGTTTCCTAGCACTCTATAGTAGTTTAGAGTTAAATCGATCTAGATTAGCAATGTTTGGAAATTTCAAGAGAAGCTTTGGGTGATTGTGTGGACTTGTGATGTCTAGAGGTGGTTTATAAGACCTTAGTGTTGATTTTATGGCCAAGAACATAAAATAGAACCCAAAACACGAACTTAGAAATTTGCTCGTGTCGGTTTTGTGAAGTATTGTTGGACTACAGGGTATCTGGAGCTATCTGGGGTAGTTTAAAGAAAATCTAGCAAGTCCAGTGACCTAGGTTAACAACTAGAAACCCACAACCCAAATACGAGCCCATTTCCTCCTAGTATGGCTGGAGAGCTCGGGTTCTAAGGTGATGTCACCGGATTTTTGGTGGTGTCTAGCGTTGAGTTTTTGCCTGTAGCTCACACGCCCTGTAACCTATCTTCTGTACTTGCGTATTTAGTCCCATTTGACCTGAGACAAAATCTGGGAGCTGTCGTGAGTGCTTTGGCCATGTTTTTCCCGATATTTGAATTTGTGGTTTGGGATTTGATATTGTATCTGGTCGTTGGATGTTTGTACGTCGACCACGAGAGTTGTTCGGTTGTTTTTGCATGCGTAAGCTATAGGTTCTAACCTATGAGCACTTCGTGTGCCATTTCGGTTTTCGGAATTGATTTTAATAGTATTACGATTGTGTATTGATTGTAGGTACCTTCGTGGATTCAGAGACGACGAAACACATCGATTACGGTTGAACAAGGAGTTCTGCAGGTAAGTAGATTTATATCTACGGGGGAAGTCGAGTGGATGGCGTATAGCACCCCCGCAAACACCGATATGTGATTTATAATTTGGAGATAAGATATGCCACGACTTAAAGTTATAGTTTATGGTTTAGTGTGACATGATATGATAGAAATCATGTCTCGAATTGATATATAAGGATGTGAAACGTGAATGTGAATCACGATATGTGTGTGTGTGTGTGTGTGTGTGTGTGTGTGTGTAATGAAAGAGAATCAGTATGGGATTATAGTGGCATGTTATGAGGTTGATAAATATGATATGAGATTAAGAAAATGACTTAATGTGAGATATTGATGTGATGAAAAGAGTATACGATGAGATATGATGACTTGGTTTGATATGTCGTTATACGGATGCGAGTCGATATGAGATAATTGATACCTTTGTCGGTCCCATGATATGAGATTGATACGGATGTGACCTGGGATATAGGTATATAGATATATATAATGTTATGAATCATGAGTGATATGCCGTACGAGACGTTAGGTCCGTACCCTTATTGTCATATAGGTTGATAGGATCCCTAATGGTTTAATACCGCCGTACAATGGATACCATACGTGATGACTTTTACTTGATGATTGATCCATACCCTTGACTAGAGGATGCCGTACGATAGATTATACCGTACGTGATGTTGTGAGGCTGGATGCCGATTGATAGATTCACCAACATGGATATGTTGTAGATACGTATATCTGATAGCATTTCACTTACGATGTACTTTATGCTGCGTTCATGATATTCTCATTGCATTACATATACCTGTGCTAGTATACCTACACAATTATCGATGATGTGTATGTTACACTTACACAGATTGCCGGCTCACACACCTTTATCATCGATAATTGCTATGTCATTTACACAGTAGAATTGCTACATCATGCTATGATATATTGCTATGCTCACATTATTATGCTATGTTGCATGATATACTTGTTATGTTCACATCACTATATTATGTTGCATGATATACTTGATATGCTCACATTTATGTTCTATGTTTGCATATATCATGTTTTATGATTATACGCATTGAGATGCTGTTTTGATGAGATTCTGGATTTGAGAACCGTGGTTATATTTCAAAGGAAATTATGTATTGTTTTAAAAACCCGGTTTCTCTTGATATGATATTTCGAGACGTCCACCATGTGTTTTCTCGATTATGAGTTATATGATACCCGATTCGAGGAGCTGGATGAGGCCATTTGCGGGTAAATGGTGGACCCGGTATGGTACTCAGGGGCAAGAAAAGTATGTTGTGCAGTAGACGATGAGCCTGGCAGAGGGACTACTACCTACCGGTGATAGTATTTGGACTCGGCGGTTATCTGGAGGATACCGATCGGAGTCTTGAGATGATATGGGCTGATTCGGACTGACGGAGCCCGTGGGCCGATCCGGACTGACGGAGCCCGAGATATGAGGATTTACGTGTCGATGCTGGACACGGGTTTCATGATGTTTCGAGTGTCGATTTACACGTTGGTTGCTATCCTCATATTTACATGCATATGCTTTCATGATATTTATATGCATGATGTTGTTGTGTCATTGATGGACACGTAGATGTTATCCATATGCTTACAGGCATTGATTATATTGTTGGCACATATGCAGATACGGTCATCCCAGATATCATAGTATTACTTTTATGATATAGTTGACCTAGGAATCGTTGTTTTATTTGATTTTTACTTGATGATGTTTTCTACTCACGAGCTGGCAACTCACCCCCGTTATGCCACAGTTTTTGCAAGTTGACCGCATGGATCAGTAGCGGCATTGCTGGCACACAGCTTGCATTCGGATGATTTGCTTTGGTAGGTGGTACATATTGGATCATACCACTCTTGTATTATTATTCCTATTGTATCTAGTCAACTCCATCAATCAAGAAACTAGTATTTGTATAATTAGTAAGACTTAGAAAGACTTGTGGTTGCGAGACTTAGAGCGATGGGTTATATGTTCGCTTGGTGGGTTGATGTCTTGCTTTACATTATCCTTTCGTATTGATCTTCGCCGTTGGGCGTCGTATACATATATTTCTGTCTTGCGTGGTTGTGATTCTGCCGATTGGCGAAGAGCTAGCTCCCGTTTGGGGTTGCCTTTTATATCATCATGTATATGTGGTTTTGGATCAAAATATACAAAGAAGGTGCTGCCCAAATTTTTAAAAGACGAAACATGTTTTTCAACTAGTAGAATCCACTTGCATTTTTCATGTTCCATTATCTACGCATTTAAGAAAACATTTGATCTCATCATAACTTTATTTCAAAACTTCACCTCTTTTATTTTCTTTAAAAAGATTTAGATTTCTGGGCTTCAGCTTACTTGAATTACGTTACGCGTTTAGACGTTGCGTGATTTAAGTGCCTGCCATGAACTAAATTTCGGGCCGTGACACCTACCTCATCACAACACACATTTTGAAAATAGCACGATTTATTTTTGGACAATATTTGTGGAACATTACGAGTTACAATAAAACACGCTAAACTATTACAAAATCGTTTTCTTTAAAATGAGTGTTCATTAGTTCCTTGCAATTGTGCCTTTATAACCTGTTTTGGGGAACCCGATTGAGATGGTGCGGGTTATCGCACGTTCTCGGGCCTAGTAGAGCGAGATGCAGACCTCCGCAAGAAGGATTCGATCTCGATGGAATTTCTAATGCTATTTATAAGAAAATGGGGTTTCTACAAAATAAATAAAATTTATTTTTATTATATATATATATATATATATGAATATTATCAAAAGATCTATTTTAAACATATTATAAAAATATTCCATGTTTTCTAAATCAAAGGAATCACCATTACATGAAACCACTATCAAAATTCAATACAAATTCCAGTACTTCAATAAAATACTATATGCAATGAAAAATAGGTTCTACTCACTAGAAAAATTTACTTTTATAAAATATACATTTATGAAAACCCTAAAGACGATAATTAAATACTTTAGGTGTATTTTGAAAATATATCAAAACTACTTTTACAAAAACCCCCTCACGTTATACTAATTTACAATAAGGACCCTAGTAAATATAAGTTTAAGCGGGACCAATTCTCTTGAGCCTCAGAGAGCCGGAGAATGTGGGTGCTTGCCCATCTAAGGTAGACAATCTAACAAACGGTGTTATCAACACGGTAATTATTTTGGAAAAAGATACAAATCCTACCGTCCATGTGCAGCAGTTACCGATAACATCAAAAATAATTCAGGATTTCAATTTCTTTTCAAAGTGTCCGACTAAGAATGAGTCTCAATCTAATCAATCTGACTTGAATATGAATCCGTCTATACTAGAATTTAATCTATATGAATCTATGAATCCGTCTATTCAATCTATATTGACCGAACCGAACCATGGATATATTGTTGCGCCACGGCAGCGCCCCGGCCGTCTTACTCGAGGCCAAATAGCGGAATCAAAATTTTTCCTTACTCGGAAATCGGCGCTACCGCGGACAAAGAAAACCCGGATCGTTAACCATTAACCTATACTAGCTATCTAGAGATGGGGTGAGAAGTATACCGAGTGATCCGAGTCCTCCGGTCTTCTCGTCATCGTCCCGATCTCCCGCGGAAAGTGTTGCCTCCACATCGTCGCCTCCTCACCGGAAAGGGCACCACATCGCCTTCTTCTTTTACGGGCTCCCGCCTCAATACCGAGGCAACTCGAGCATGAAGCCGGCAACTCGACATGCTCAAGATTTGCTGTAGGTTATCTAGTGTAGTGTCTCTTTTGGGGTTTGTTGCCATTTGAGGATGATGGAGGAAACAAGACAAGAAAAATGGTGCTTGCATTTTTCTTATCATGAAATGAGATGAAGAAAATGAAACACTCTCAAGGATGAAGATGAAACCCTCTTCTTCTCTTTTCTTTTTCTCTTTCTTTTTCTCAACCATGAATCAAACTCTCCCCTTGAAATGGTGGAGGAAAAGAATATATGAAGCAAGAAGGGAGGTGAGTGTAGGAGCATAAGGAGGTGACCACATCCAAGGTCAAAGAAAACATCAACCATGCTTAAACTACTATGCACTCCATAACCTTTCACTTCTCATTTAAATCAAGTGATGGTGCAAGATATGAAAGGTATCATAATCAATACAATATGCAATAAAAACCCTCCACAAAGTGTTATTTGCAAAACTGCAAATAACCCCCTCCATCGGAAAAGTCCGGCCGGGAAAGAACAAAGGAAAACCGGTCGGAACGGAATGCAAACTGGCAACTCCAGAAAAACTGGTCCCGTAATAAAATACAGGAAAAACCCCGATACTGTGCATACACACCTGCATCTGTATTCCGACAGGGAACAAATGCAATGAGACAAAATCTACACTGTACTAAACTAGTACCGGCTTAAACCAAAGCCGGCTAGTAAAATCCGTTCGATCCTGATCCGTGCAATACCGCACGTATCTGATCGAACCCTGCCATATAACTATACGGCCACTAGTACAAAACTGTCCGATCCTGATCCGTGCAATACCGCACGTTTCTGATCGGACCCTGCCATATCTCCATACGGCCTCTACAGCGTTTCGCCCGAAAGCTGAGTAACTGAAAGTGTGGTGGACTCTAAAGACTCGTCAATACTATGGCTGTGGATTTAACCACTAGCACGTCAGAGGTATATGCCAATACGTGACGGGCCACCAGTTATTGACCAAAAGGGACGTCGATGAGGAAGCTCACCCCGACATCCAACTGAGCCTGTCAGTGACAATATCCGTACAGTCCGGTCCGTTCGTCTATGAGTATCGCATGGCGGGCCTAGGGGGTTGGTGAAAGTCAGACCCCCAAAAGCGGTACAAGTCGTGTCGGAGCGTAGCCCAGAACGCCCTGAGATACTACTGGAATACCTACCAGTAAATCTCCTGCCTCGGCCGAGGGCTATGCGTAATGGCTCTCCTAGACACAGCGCGACCTCACCCCCAATACCGGGAGAGACGAACCCCTGCAGATCCGCTCACTGCCTCCATGTGGCTCGGGACTGTACCCAACTAAAACCTGTTTGCACGACTCATTTGAGCCGTGGTAGGGTAGTAATCAAAGTACAGTGGGAACTCACACGAGACAAATGACGATCTCAGGTCGATGAACTAACCTGTACACATGTCACCTGGGAACTGCTATCTGACGTCTGGTATAATCCCAACTAGCAGGTTCCCGGCGAGTCCTGTCCGGTGTACTCATAACCCAATGAGCACCTGTATACATCTTAGGTGAACCAACTGACACCAGTGGCTTGTGAGACCGGCCACCGCCCCTCGTCGGGGTCTCGACTGTATACACTAGTCTACTAATGGAGTATCGATACCCTGTCTCGAAACTCCCACGACTAGGGACCTTTTAAGGATGTGCTTATAGACTACCAGCTCCCACGTATATGATCGCCATCATACTGCTGGAAGTAAAGCAAGAATCCTAGGGGCTCTATCAACGTGTAATAGTGACGTGTCAGGTCACCTAAAGCAGTACACGATGATAAAGATAAACCAGATAGCATACTATCATCTCGAGTAAGACTGTCCTACCGGGATAGGTCCTCCCTCAATCATTGCAATCACGTGCCTGTGATCCAATAATTGACTCTGAGGGCACTAACTCCAACAATCTCCCACTTGCACTCAAGGCTAATTATTGCGATGTCGCATACTCACAGCCCGTGTGATACCGAACACCCAACTCCTCTACTAGTCAGTCTCACAAAATCCGTTTGCGAAACTATTGCGTTCGAGGAATAGCCTCAGTGAGTGGATCCGCTGTGATGTTTCTTTCTATGTCTCTCTATATCTCAAGTTCGCGGAGAAAACCATCTCCCGAAATGAGCAATACCTGTCTTAGAATGTATGGATGCCTGATGGGACCTAGCTCATAAATGAACTCCAAATCCAAACTTCTTAGACTGTATCAACAACTGAACTTAATCAGTATCCTGCGCCATGCCTCCCTCAGTATTGCCTTGGACCACCTGTCCAAAATACTGCCCCTCGTCAGAGGGAGAACTATAACTCTGACAACCTCCTTGTCGTCCATGTCACGTTGGAAGCCTGGAGTGATAACCGTCTCCTAAAGGAGGCAGCCGTTATCATATCCCTAGAACATTCACTTATGTTCTAAAACTGTTTCCGACTGTTCCTCCAGGATTGGATCAATATCAACTTATTGCATCTAGTGCAAGAACAACATCTGGTGTGGTACTTGACATCTCATGATTGATTCAATTGCCTAAGCAAGTGATCTGTCAATCATGCGTATCCCTCTCCCCTTTAGTCTGTAAGACACCTTTAGAGAGGGTGACTCCATTACCTGCAGGTACACTACCAAGCCAGGAGTCGTCCATTCTAAATACTCATAGAATGCTGTCAAGGTACCCTGATTGGGAAACCACCCAAATCTAGATCTAAAACCATAGGTCTAGTAACCAGTATGTCTGATATAATATCCAAGTCCCATGTGGAGAAAACACTGTGTGACGACCAAAGTATAACCGATCGTAGTATAGGAATATCACTTCCTACTACCTTCTCAACAGATCCATCCCCTATTCTGATGACGTCAAACCCATGACTGTCACATCAGAAATGGATGATCTATCTCCGCTACATCTGCTTTAGTCTATAAATAGACATAAGCCTGATGTCCACCAATGCTTCCGCTGCTCCCACTGACTACGACAACCCTCTGGCAGAGTCATATAGACGTGCACTTCCAAAGCTAGTTTAGAACGACGCTATACTCATCCTCCTGCCGGGTCTCGCAGCCTGGAATAACAGCAATGGTAATTGTGGGTAAACAAGAACTTCCCTGTCACCGTCCTTGAGGCTACCGAAGTACCTCTCGGGTGGCTGAAGTTACCCACCGTATCTGCGGAGTGGCCAATGGAATGTCAAATCAGATTGAATCTTTAGGTTCCTTATCAAATCTCCAGTAATCGTTTGCGGTTCTGGAATCACTTCCAGTTCTACCATACTCCCACTTCTGTTTTTGAAAAAAATCCATTTTTAATAAAACTGTGGCGAGTCTAGAACAATATTTCTATTGATCTGCCAGATGGTAGAAAGTCAACCCTCGTCGTAGCCTGGGTCAACCCACAAACAGCCATTACAGAAACGTGCCTTGAGTTATCCGGAGTCTGGTTTTAAGCATAAGCCGGACAACTCCCCGTACCTTAACATCGTTAAGATATGAACTGTTCTATATCCAATATAGAACCAGAGGCACTGATTTAATTGAACCAGATTCAAATCATGCAGCTGTCTCCAGTGCATGTCAACTAAATGGAAGGAGGCCGATCAGCGTTACTCAACTTAGGAATGCTTCCAATTATGAGTAACCTGAAAGAGAAGCAACTTCTCATTACTATTAACTGAATACCATACACAAGTATCTACATCTTCGATCATCTTGAAGAATCCCGATACTTGCAATACCTGGTTCTCTACTCTATTCTTATACCAATAACTCCTCAAAAAACCCAGACCCTGTGTTTCCACGAAGCACATGTCTAAGAACTGGAGAAGTTAAAAGTAAACAGAATATAGTATGAGGACCAACCCCTCTGTCCTAATGGACACTGGACAATATACAATACTCTGTATAAGTCCGCTGAGTCTAACAACTCTTTCACTGTGTGTCGTAGGTTGAAAACTGTACTTATGGTTAAGAAGAATTACACCGCTGTTTAATGCTCCTTACCTAACCATCCACTGATATAGGTAAATGTCATCGACATAATATCAAAAGGTATATCTCACTCTATAAAAATAGACGTACAGATATATCAATTTGAAATTGGTGCACAACAGCGGATATTCATAACCAAATATTTGCCGACCGGCAAACAGCCCAGGTGATCTCCTCAAATATCACCGATTACAACGAATCCCGATATAATGAGGATGATCACCCAATTCCCAATAACTTACTCCCACTCATCATCTGTAAAACCATACAGATGTGAGAATCATACCTGGTAAATACATACCCTGGAGTAAGTGTATAATCGGGAAATCAGTTTTCCATTAACAGTACACAGTGAAACTGAAACATTGAAATGTTTCGTCGGGGTATCCTGGTATTCTTAGTAATGCCTCTTCCATTATCCTGATTCACAACTGTAACCGTATAATTCTTTGCCATCTTTCTAAATCCCTTTCTGTGTCTTTAGTCATTACCTTCTGTACACCCCTTTAGGCCAATTGGTTTTCTTCCTTCCCTACCGTTCGGCACCAGCCTATGGTTTGGAAGAAGACTATCCAATAAGCATAAAGGGTGTACTGTCCTAATCCTAGGAGCACTCGCAATGCGAGAGAAGGTGAAGATAAAAGACACCTGAATGTACTTTATTCCTATTTCTCCTGAACCTGAATCCATCCCCGAACTGGAACAAGTTCCTTTCGAGTTCGTATATAACCATACGATGGAATATCCAAAAAAAAAACTGTGGATCTTCGTAGTGATACGGAGTGTCCTGGAGAAATACAAAGGTGATTTAGGATTGGCGAAGAAATACTTGGTTTGGTCGTGGATATCAGTCGCAATTTACTTTGCCCTCCTACTAATCCCTTGCTTTGTCTTAACTTAATACCTTCTGCACACCATCGTTATGCTAATTGGTTTTCTTCATTCCCTACCGGTCGGCACCAGCCTAAGGTTTGGAAGAAGACTATCCAATTTGCGTAATAGGTGTACTATTCCTATGCCAAGGAGTACTCGCAACCTGAGAGAAGGTGAAAAGAAAAGACAACTGAATAGTCTTATCCGTTTTCTCCAGAACCAGAAACCATCCTCGAAGTCCTTCGAGTTCGTATATAACCATACGATGGTTTTGTCCAATGGAAGTGGACGTTCGTAGTAATACGGGGTGTCCTGGAGAAAAGGGTAAAAGTAGGAGTGGCAATGAGGTCTGCAACTTTGACAATCCAAAAGCCAGTGTTAAGAAGGTTCGGTCAACTTGGTCACTGAGTCAAAGTTCAGGGTCGGGTCAATGGTCGCTGCCAAAGAGAGAGAGAAAAGAAACACTCAGCGTGCACTCTAACCTAGATCAGAATGGTTATCACTTTATCTAATCTGGAAACCTCCCACTGTATCTCAAATTCTCCTCCAAACCTGAAAGAAGAATTAGTCGGGGATCACCCGAGGAGTAAACCAACTCATCAGTGGAAATCGGGATCCAACTCTCATCGCATGATAACGTGACGGAATCCACTCACGTCACCACACTCCAGAAGGTATGCGCATGTCTGGCAAGTTTCAGTTCTTTTGAAACTCCCGATGTGATGTTTTTACCCCTAGGACCCAAGTGACCTTGACAATGCCAACAAATCAAAGAGTCCTAGTCAAGTTCTACCCGTCATTATCTTGATTGCATTAAACCCACCCGTACGAGTCCTTGACAATGCCAACAAGACCGTACGACTGTCCTAACCAATCCACTTATCCATGTGACAGAAAAGCATTACATAGCTACCGAACACTACGCCACGGCAATGCACGACAAACGCAGCACGAATACTAAGTAATACTAATCTGAAATGACGGAGGGCTACGACTGGTTTTTGGCGAAAAACCTTTAACGTAATGAACTTGATATCGTTGAAGGAACTGGATAACTTTTTAGAAAATATAGTGACGAAAACCTTTACTAAAGAGGTCACTCCCGGTGAAGGGATCTCGGCTCTTTCCCCGTAGAATGAGGTGCAGGATATTCCAACTGAATACCACGATGCAAAGCAAAAGTAATCGGCTATAGTGAAGTTATTGCCCTGACGCAAACTTCTGTCCAAGGGGTCACTCCCGGTGAAGGGATCTCGGCCCTTGCCTCGTCGACTGAGGAGCAGGATATTCCAAATGAATACCACGATGCAAAACAAAAGTGAACGTCCTTGCAATAACAGCTTTTTGAAAAGTGTTCCAACAACATCAGATTAGGTTTGTTTAGCTTGCATTGATCCGAATCAACGCACTCCCATCAATTGATCACACCATAAAGAACGAAAATATACTGACGTACGTATATGCCATTCGCATTCGCCACTGGGTCCCGTCATCACCCGTTAGGTTAGATAACTAACGGCAGAGCGGGGACTGGACTAGCGCGGATGTAAAACATATACAACATCTACTAATATATATACCAATATATAGTATTTCGCTCAAGGCGTGAATAAAATGCAACATCACAGAAATGTACAGCATCACAGAACAATACAGATATCTGGAAACCCCGGGTTTCACAGAGCCGCTGCTGAAACCCGACGTTCCCCTGGTCGTGTGGATAGCCTGTGCAATGAAAACCTAGACCCCTACGGGCGCGGCAAGTCACCCGCCAAAACCTGAAGCGAGGCAGCCCCCTTCAGCAACGTGAATGGACCACCCAGCACTTCACGGAATCCGGTAACTTGGGCACCCCTCCTGGGTCAACCTGTACCCCCTACGAGTGCGGCGAATAGCCCGCCAATCCTGGACTGAAGCCCCCTCCGTCTCAATGCCCTGAAATGCGGGCCCGTTGCCCTCCAGAACCCGGCTATCCGTGCACCCCACCGCGGGGCAAACCTAGTACAGAAAGTAAAATATACATACACCGGGTACATCGACCGCAACCAGGTCGTGCCCCAAAAGAATAATACAAACAGGCAGTGACGGCAGTCCACATGTCGGACGCTCGCCCCGCAATATCAAATGTACATAATACACCAAAACTATACTAGCATTGCATCCAGGCTATCCCCCACGACCGATCCGCAACATCACAGCATAAACATAGAACATCAACGTGAAGGTCACGTTCGCAAATCCGTCTAACCGGGCTATAGCAGTTAGACCGGATTTACCGATCGAGTGACATTCACGGTCGCAGATATAATGTAAACACTGTGAAAAATGTGTTTAAAATTTTCCGATTGACCAAAAATTAACAAGTGGGCCCCCAATCAAAACTGTAGCACTCACAGAAAACCTGGGCCTACTTTTAATATTCCAAAACCCCTAAACTAAGCCCACAAGCCCACGGAAAAAAAATGGTGAAGTGAAGGCCCATTTACGCGGCGGAAGTGCGGCCAAAGAGGGGATTAGGCCGCGCTTCCGCGGTCGAATGGCATGTTCACTTTACCAAATTTTTCCAGTAGTCTTAGGACTCCCTGCACATCATTCTGAGACAACCTGAAAAATTTTTAGACTCCAAAAAATTTCGACAGAAACTGATGTGCTATAAAAATACGGTTTTTGGAAATTTCGGTCGATCGGAAATGCAAACACATCAAACGAAGCTAGGTAAGGTTAATGGCGTGGCTCTGATACCATGTTGCGCCACGGCAGCGCCCCGGCCGTCTTACTCGAGGCCAAATAGAGGAATCAAAATTTTTCCTTACTCGGAAATCGGCGCTACCGCGGACAAAGAAAACCCGGATCGTTAACCATTAACCTATACTAGCTATCTAGAGATGGGGTGAGAAGTATACCGAGTGATCCGAGTCCTCCGGTCTTCTCGTCATCGTCCCGATCTCCCGCGGAAAGTGTTGCCTCCACATCGTCGCCTCCTCACCGGAAAGGGCACCACATCGCCTTCTTCTTTTACGGGCTCCCGCCTCAATACCGAGGCAACTCGAGCATGAAGCCGGCAACTCGACATGCTCAAGATTTGCTGTAGGTTATCTAGTGTAGTGTCTCTTTTGGGGTTTGTTGCCATTTGAGGATGATGGAGGAAACAAGACAAGAAAAATGGTGCTTGCATTTTTCTTATCATGAAATGAGATGAAGAAAATGAAACACTCTCAAGGATGAAGATGAAACCCTCTTCTTCTCTTTTCTTTTTCTCTTTCTTTTTCTCAACCATGAATCAAACTCTCCCCTTGAAATGGTGGAGGAAAAGAATATATGAAGCAAGAAGGGAGGTGAGTGTAGGAGCATAAGGAGGTGACCACATCCAAGGTCAAAGAAAACATCAACCATGCTTAAACTACTATGCACTCCATAACCTTTCACTTCTCATTTAAATCAAGTGATGGTGCAAGATATGAAAGGTATCATAATCAATACAATATGCAATAAAAACCCTCCACAAAGTGTTATTTGCAAAACTGCAAATAACCCCCTCCATCGGAAAAGTCCGGCCGGGAAAGAACAAAGGAAAACCGGTCGGAACGGAATGCAAACTGGCAACTCCAGAAAAACTGGTCCCGTAATAAAATACAGGAAAAACCTCGATACTGTGCATACACACCTGCATCTGTATTCCGACAGGGAACAAATGCAATGAGACAAAATCTACACTGTACTAAACTAGTACCGGCTTAAACCAAAGCCGGCTAGTAAAATCCGTTCGATCCTGATCCGTGCAATACCGCACGTATCTGATCGAACCCTGCCATATAACTATACGGCCACTAGTACAAAACTGTCCGATCCTGATCCGTGCAATACCGCACGTTTCTGATCGGACCCTGCCATATCTCCATACGGCCTCTACAGCGTTTCGCCCGAAAGCTGAGTAACTGAAAGTGTGGTGGACTCTAAAGACTCGTCAATACTATGGCTGTGGATTTAACCACTAGCACGTCAGAGGTATATGCCAATACGTGACGGGCCACCAGCTATTGACCAAAAGGGACGTCGATGAGGAAGCTCACCCCGACACCCAACTGAGCCTGTCAGTGACAATATCCGTACAGTCCGGTCCGTTCGTCTATGAGTATCGCATGGCGGGCCTAGGGGGTTGGTGAAAGTCAGACCCCCAAAAGCGGTACAAGTCGTGTCGGAGCGTAGCCCAGAACGCCCTGAGATACTACTGGAATACCTACCAGTAAATCTCCTGCCTCGGCCGAGGGCTATGCGTAATGGCTCTCCTAGACACAGCGCGACCTCACCCCCAATACCGGGAGAGACGAACCCCTGCAGATCCGCTCACTGCCTCCATGTGGCTCGGGACTGTACCCAACTAAAACCTGTTTGCACGACTCATTTGAGCCGTGGTAGGGTAGTAATCAAAGTACAGTGGGAACTCACACGAGACAAATGACGATCTCAGGTCGATGAACTAACCTGTACACATGTCACCTGGGAACTGCTATCTGACGTCTGGTATAATCCCAACTAGCAGGTTCCCGGCGAGTCCTGTCCGGTGTACTCATAACCCAATGAGCACCTGTATACATCTTAGGTGAACCAACTGACACCAGTGGCTTGTGAGACCGGCCACCGCCCCTCGTCGGGGTCTCGACTGTATACACTAGTCTACTAATGGAGTATCGAAACCCTGTCTCGAAACTCCCACGACTAGGGACCTTTTAAGGATGTGCTTATAGACTACCAGCTCCCACGTATATGATCGCCATCATACTGCTGGAAGTAAAGCAAGAATCCTAGGGGCTCTATCAACGTGTAATAGCGACGTGTCAGGTCACCTAAAGCAGTACACGATGATAAAGATAAACCAGATAGCATACTATCATCTCGAGTAAGACTGTCCTACCGGGATAGGTCCTCCCTCAATCATTGCAATCACGTGCCTGTGATCCAATAATTGACTCTGAGGGCACTAACTCCAACATATACTCCGTTTACATGACCATCCATTTATATCCATTCCATTTACTGATATCATGGTTTCGACAAGTCATCCATTTATATAACAAAACAATACAAAAGACATTGTGGGGTTTTAAAGGGGTATATTGGTATGGAATTAGAAGTGGCACGAGACTGTAACCATAATACACCTAACATGAATATCCATTGCCATTGTACCGTGGCCGAACGGTTTCTCGTGCTCCGTATACCTTAGTCTCCGGATAGTGGGACTCCTCTCGTATACACTGGCATATTCTGTACCAAGCTATAAATAACCGCGTTAATATTATAATACAACATTACTAGTTATATTCTCTTTCCGTCTATTCTATCTCTACTCATTTTTGGGACTTACCGAGCGATTGTTCGCCGACGACATTCCTTTTCTTCTTTCTTTGGAATGTTGTCAGGTGATTCGGACTCACTGGAGATCGAGCTTTTACGGAAGATTTGGAGTAGTTAGCCTTTGAGCCGGAGCTTTAGATACTTGTACATACTTTTCATTTCAGTTATGCAATTGTTTAGGCATTGCTTTCTATTCATGTATTTACATTTCTAGTTGTACTTGTAAAGAATTGTTAATAAATAAAAGTTGTTGTTCAATTACATCTATTGTCATTTTTCTTGTGTACATTTACTTTATATTGATTAGATACGCTTAGCGTGTTTACTTCTAAGTAAATACGTAGCGGGCCTCGCTGCATCCCCTCCCCGTACACCGGGAAGCGGGGCATGACACCCTTTGAAAAGACATCGGTCAGGTTGCCTGATTCTAGAGAAGACCGGCATCACCATACTCATCGAGGCCTCACACATGGCACGCATCGGGGCGAACCACGAAGGGTTCACCCCGAGAATCTGAGGAACGTGATAGAGCGAAGCCGAAGCTGCTCCATCACGTATGCCCGAAATAGAGACAACAAGCACTCTGATTATGGGGAATCCTTGGGTACCAACAGCAAATCAAGGTCCTCGAGAAGAAAATTGAGGACATGTGGCTCGCTACGCATTCGCCTGGAGGATCGGTGAAGTACTCCGCGGATTCTTTCACGAGGCCCTTCACGGAGCAGTTGCTAAGTGAGCGAGTCTCATCTCGAAAAAACCGTCCAAGGTGGCCCTCTTCGACGGGAAGTCCAACCCAAAGGACCACTTGGATGCGTTTACGACAGGCATGAGCTTCCAAGATAACTCGGACGTGGCTCAGTACCGAGCCTTCCCCACCACCCTCATCTAGGCCGGGCAAGATTGGTTTCACGGCCTGACTCTGCGTTCAATCTCAACCTTCGACGAGCTGGCTACCCAGTTCCTCGGTCATTTCGTCGGCAACCGATGACTAAAGAGGACCGTCGACTACCTGTTCACCATCAGGAGTGATGACAGGAAATCTTTCAAGGGCAACGCCACCCAGTTCTACAATGCCCTCCTGGAGGTACCGAGCACCGGGATGAGACCCTCATCACCGCCTTGAGATATGGTCTTAGGCACAAAGAGTGGCTCCGCTCTTATACATTAGCGCAACCTAAGACTATGGCCGAGGTAAAATTCTGGACCGAGCTGGAGATCCAACTTGAATTTGAAGTGAACGCCAACCTTCCCCGCGGAGACCAGACGGAATGAATGAAACAGGATTGAAAGAACGAGAAAGGGACTGATCATCTGAAACCTTATTCTCCGAGGTTTCACACGTACACTCCTCTGAATATCTCTCAGGCCGAGCTGCTAGAGGAGGTAAAGAGCGAGAGATTCTTCAAACTCCCGCTGATGATACAAAGGCCGGGTAAGCGACTCCGCGGCCCGTACTGTGCCTTTCATCGGTCACAAAGGCACCTGACCGAGAAATGCAAACAGCTCCGTGATTATAGCAAGGAGCTGATCCGCTTCGATCATCTATCAAAGTACCTAAGAGACAAACGCTAAGCATATCATGAGCAAGCAGACCAACCTTCAACCGGAGAGTTGACGGTCGGACAGATCATGGTCGTATCTGTTGGCTCGACTCCGAGCAATGAGGACACCTGCCGTACCCAGCCGGTCATGACCTTAAGTGCACCCCTCCAAGAAGTGCAAGAAGATTGCCCCCATCACCTTCACCGAGGAAGACCTTCATGGCATATCCATCCCGCACAATGACCCCCTGGTGATCATGGCCCGGGTAAATCAGTACGAAGTCCGGAGAATCCTGGTTGACTCAGGAAGCTCGGCGGATATCTTATTTTACAACTGTTTCCAGCGTATAGGGTTAAACCCATCCGATCTCCAACCGACCTCGTACGTCCTCTCCGGGTTTACTAACCACTTCGTCCAAGCCGAAAGAATGATCACTCTCCTTTTCAGCATTGGGGAGGCCGGAAGAACCCGAATTATGTCGATGAGTTTTCTCGTCGCCCGGGTCCCTTCATCTTATAACAACCTACTGGGTTACCCCACCTTAAACGCCCTCCAGGCTCAGATCTTGACCTACCATCTCGCACTCAAGTTTCCTATGGGTGATGGGGGGATAGGCCGGGCTTACGGAGATCAGCAAATCGCTAGGGTGTGCCTTGCCACGACGGTGCCCGAGGATAAAGAAGTTGATCTGTCCGAGGGACCGTGTGACCCTCGGGAATCGCTGGATATACGTGATGACGAGATGGAGATCCGGGGTTCCCCAGTGGAAGCCTTGTCCAAGATCACCCTCAAAGAGGGAGACTACAGCTGAATTGTACAGATTGGCTCCCTCTTGACCGGGAAAATTCGGGACAACCTTATCCAGTTCCTCCGAAACAACTCCGACGTATTTGCTTGGACTCCTGCAGACATGCCGGAGATCGACCCCAAGCTGATCTCCCACAAGCTTGGAATTGACTTAAAATCCCGTCCGCTCCGACAAAAAAAAAAGAAGTTTCGCATCTTGATGTTGATTTTATTAGTCTCCAAATTTAACCCAAGTATACAGCTTATCGCAGTTGTACTCGAGAATCGTTCCCACAGAGAGCTGTGTTAATTACTTTTAAACTAAATTAAAGTTGAGTTGTTTTTAAAATCTAAAAATTTAAATTCAAAATAAAAGTTGGTTTTCAAGAGAGAGAGAGAGAGAAAGTTCTAGTGTTTTGTATTGTTTTATCTTCTAGGGCTGGTTTAAAAAATACTACTTCTTTTCTAGATCTATATTTAATATGTTTTCTATGAATTCAAATAAAAGCATAGATTATATTAATTAGATTAACAATAACCTATCAGTTACAAAATATCATTTAGAAACTATATTTTTAGTTAACTAAAAGCACCCTAGGTTTAATTTTCGATTAACAGTATTAGGTGGTCAATCTATACTCTCATGTTATTAATTTAACCTAGAACCCTTTAACTACCTAGGTGGAATTTATTTTGATTTAATCCTTTCTTACCGTCTCTAATTAAGATTTCTAGTTTGTCGAACCTGTTAGTTATATGTATGCTCTAGAGGCCATTACTGTACATTGGATGTATATTGTAGTGGATGCTGGGACATATATAGGGAGGACTTTCTTGCTCGACATGATAGTATGCTATCTGGTTGACCTTTACCTTAACGTGTACACTGATTGTCTCTCTGTTACATGTTGGTAAAGCCCTTAGGATGTGTACTTGACTACCTGGACTGTGATGCGGATCATACTAGTGGGGACATGGTAGTCCATAAGTACATCCTTCAAAGTCCCTAGTCGTGGGTGTATCGAGATGGGGCATCGATATACCAGAGTAGACTAGCGTGTACCTTCTCGACCCATACAGATAGGTGATGGATGATCCCATATCCATTGGTGTTTGACATCGGAGATGATATACGGGTGCTCAGTAGAGACTGGGTACACTGGACGGACTCGCCGAGAACTCCCAGATGGTATTATACCTGACGTCAGATGGCAGTTCTCTGGTGACACTGGTACAGAGTAGTCTGTTGACCCGAGATCGTCATAGAGTCTTGTGTGGTTCCCACTGTGCTTTGATTTCCATCTTACCACGTCCAAGAGGGCGTGCAAAACGGTGGTTTTTGGGTACAGTCCCGAATCACATGGAGGCAATGAGCGATAGGAGGGGATTCGTCTCTCCCGGTATAGGGGGTTGATGTTGCGCTGTGTTCGATTGGCTATAACAGGAAATCCCTGGCCAGGGTTGCTGAGATTTACTGGTAAGTGTTAGCAGTAGTTTCTCGAATTGTTATAGACCTCATATCGACACGACTTATCGAGCTATTGGGGTCTGACGTTTACCACCCCTAGGCGAGATATGCGACATATCAGACGATCAGACCGGACTGTACGGTAGTGTTACTGGTTGGATTCACAGGAGTATGAGCGGGCTTGCTCGTCGATCTTCTGATCGCTCAATACCCGGGTGGCCGTTACGTTTAGCAGACCGCTTGCGGCTTGTGGGTGCTTGATATGATCATCACCTGCTGCCGGCGTATTGACGAGTCTTTAGAGTCCTACACAGAGGTTTCCTGGCTCAAGCGAAACGAAATAGGAGCGCATATGAGATATGTACGGGACCGAGAATAATGCGTGTATGTGATACCGTATTCCATTCTCGCGATGAATGTATCGAAAGGTTGTATGCGATATAACCTAGTTATCGAATCAAGGGTTGGTTCGATAAGCCGATACATAGAATACTAGTCGGTTATATGCGATATGACCGGATCGTTAAATCAAGTGTTGATTTAATGATTTAATGCATAATTATATATTTGATATATTACTTTGCATTAACTAGTATTGGTTCACTTTAAGATGGATTTTCTCACTCGGATGTGCGCATTGCATATGCGGTATGATTTTGTGCACTTGCTTGTATCATGTTTGATGATGCATGCCTTTTGGTTAAGTGTAAAGAATTAAACCTTGGTTAATGAAATGGTTAGGGTTTACTTTTTCCTTATTCATTTTATTCATTTATTTATTCTTTTGGAAAAAGAAAAGCAAATGAGAAAATGGTGGCATGTTTTGTTTTGTTCATGAAGCTTCATGAAGACTTTGACCAAGTGACCATTTTGTCTCATGCTTAACCCTAACCATCCCACTAACCATGATTTATTCTCTACACTTGACCATGGTTTGGTTATGATAAGTATTCTTTTAATTTTCTTTTTGGAATTAACTTGTCATAACATTTACCTTCTTCTTCTTCATTTCTTCAAGTGAAGAAAGCTTGCCTCCATCAATGGCAAGTGATGAAAAAGAGTGAGAAATCCAAATCTAAAGTCTACCCACTTCCTATTTCTTCATCCTCTACCTCTTGCCAAGTAGTAGAGTGTGTTTTCTTCACAAGTTTCATGACTTGGTGAAGTGAGAGCTTGATCTTGCGATGCTTCGACGTAGATCATCTTCGGCATGGACATCGACGACCTAGCTCGCCATTTCTCCGACGAAGCCGACGCTAGAGCCCGGGAATTCATTTGGACAGCGAGGGGACTTCGTTGCGGAGCTATGGAGGCGGAGCACCGGATCTACAAAGGTTGTATTTCCGTTTAAACTTTAGTTAAGTTGTTAACTAGTTTCTTTTTCGCCTAGATTTCTAGCCAACGATCCGTAGTCGGGTTTCTCGGCACCGTATTTTTTTGAAATTGGCATGGTTGATGCCTTGTGAGACCTCATTAGGGTGCCTAGGAACCCTACAGTGGTATCAGAGCCTAGCTAGAGCCTTAGGCGAAGTCTAGACGCAATTTGAAGTCCGAACGAACCCGAAACCCAATTCCAAACATGCTCTCTGTCCTTTTTTGAAAATTGTGGATTTTTCAATATTAAAAATATGCAGAAAAATCAGCAGGTGTTTTTAAGAATTACTGTGCAATTCGATCGGCTAAATCGTTTAAAGTGCGGCGGAACCGCGGCACGAGCAGTGCTCATGCGGCGGTTCCGCGGCTAAGTAGTTACGTCATCTTGTGTAATCTGCACAGTAATTCCTAATTCTTAGTGCTGTATTTTCTGGAATATTTTAACATTTACTCCATAGTTGAGCATTCTGGGTTTGATTTGGGGATTCGGTGTTTCGATCGGAGTATCAGATTTTGTCTATGTGGCTTTCCGGATAATTTTTTGAATATGTTAAAAAGTTCAACCGGATATAAATACCCAATTTTTCCCCTGTCGGGAAATTTCCAAGTGTTGGATTTTTCCGAAGTTTAACGACGTTCTAAGTAGTGCAAGTAACGCGATGGACCCTCTAGAAGACAACAAACCTTAACTCGATTATGTGACCGTCTTGAACTGCCCTTTGAACCTTCGGGTTTGGGGCAGTACGGCGTGCCACATGTGAGGCGTTGGCTTGACCCTTCTACGGCTGGACCGTTGGTACTGAGGCACGAACTGAATGTTGTTAGACTTATTTCATGTGTTGAGCTGTATCGGGAAAACTTGGGTGTTTGACTGTTCGATCGAAAAGTTTAACATTTTCTGTTTATCTGGAATGGGATACAATAATTGGAATTCACAAAAGTTATGAGATAACTGAATGAATGTTATAAACATAGCACTTTAGTCTCACTTGATCGGTTGCCACAGAATTTTGATGCGATCAAAAGTCCGTCGCAATCACGTAGCGTACGCGGATATTCGCCGGACAAACTTAATAGACAGCTACATCCCATAGCCCCGACCAAGTGACTGTAGGAGAACCCCGTCGCCGAAAGCATCCGTCCGGGTGCTCGCGGTAGCGGTGTTCCGCCTTGGTGCACTTCGTCGACGGTATCTGGGGTGCGGCCGCCTACTGAAGTTTGCGACGAGTATTCGATCAGGATGTCGGGAATCTTGTTGAATTGCCCGACTTGATATTGAAAAGTTTTTTCGATTTTGAGACTAAAATGCGGGGTTTATAATTGTTAGGCATGCGATGTCTAAGTAATTCATTTGGTCAGGCATGCGATGTCTGAGGTGATTGCGGATTCCAACTGTTGTAGTTTTACACTTTCTTTTCTGTGACCGTAAGTGTAATATGTGATATTGCCGGTTTCGTTGCTATATGTCAACGACAATTGGGATGCGCATATTTACTTACGTTGATGACATGTGATGTTATGTGTTGCTGGATATGTTATATTGGATCGTCGTGTTTGAATAGTCGGGGGTTTTTATGTGAGATGAGTGTTTTTCATTTTCATTCATGTAAAAACTTGTATGTAATATTCTTTTATTGGGGCACTTCCAGGTTGCGGAAGATGTCACCTTTTGTATATTATTTACTTTTCCGCACTAGGATAGACCCAAGGAGGGGAGCACAAGTAACCGGGTTCTGGAGTCCAGTGGGAGACCAACTCGAGGAGTCGAGTCCGGGTCTCCTAACTCCAGAATTGGTAGGGTTGCTTGCCGCTCTCGTAGGGGTCTAGGGGTGTGGGTTTGGCTATTCATCGCGACCGTGGAATCCGTGTTTTATACTGGCTCGTATTGAAAACACGGACGTCCTAGTATATCCAATATTTCATATGATTCTTCTGCTGCGATATCTGTGTGTGATCATGTGATGTTCTGTGATAGATACTTGTATATAGTATATATGGTATATTATATAGACGTTACTTATGTTTTACACCCGCGCTAGCCCTGCCCCGCTCTGCCGTTAGTTACCTAACCTAACGGTGCACGAGGGGACATCGAGGCGAATGCGGATGGCATAAGTGTACGTTGTATTTATCTGTGATGTTTAGGTACTTAAATGATGGGACTTCATTAATGTGATTAATGAAATAAAAGAAACCTAAGATGTTGTAGAATCGAATTTCAAAATAAAACAGGTAGCTACAGTTCTTGCTTTGCACAGCGGTATATACGATATATCCTGCACCTTATTCGATAAGGAAAGGACCGAGATCCCTTCACCGGGAGTGACTCCTTTAGCAAAACGAGGAAATCCTCAAAAGCACTCCATTTTTAAAATCATTTGATTCTACAACGATATCAAGTTCATTACGCAATAGGTTTTCAGAAAAACCTGTCGTAGCCCTCCGTCATTTCAGATAAGTACTAGTTAGTATTCGTGCTACGTTTGTTGACTATGTTAAGGCGTAGTGTGCGGTAGCTAATTAGTGCTTATCTGCATAAGCATATGATGTGATTGGATTAGGGTAGATGTGCGACTTTGTTGACTATGTTAAGGGTCGTGCGGGTGGGTTTAATTCAATCGGGAAATGACGGGTTGAACTTGACTAGCACTTATGATTTGTTGACTATGTTAAGGTCATATAGCTGCTAGGGGCAAAATATTATCGGGAATTTCAAGTGTTGAAATTTGCAATGAGATTGCATACCTTCTATGAGATAGTTGGACCCGATACCCGCTGCGAGTAAGAGTTACTCCTGGGAGAGTTTTATACATTACAATTAGCCGTTCAAGTAGGTGTCTAGAAAGGTGTCAACGAGGTTACGCCTCTGGGAAAACGAGGTTTACATTAATTAGGTCCGTGCGAAAGCACGGGGTACCTCCCTCAAAGTACCGACACTGGCCTGGCTGAAAGATTGGCGAACTTGTAGTGTGTAATTAATCCCGGCTAGTCTTTCCTTTTAGGGTTTGAAGGAAGATTTGATAAAAAGCAGTAGGAGCCATCCTGATTAGATAAAATAATAACCAATCTATTCTTGCAAGAGCGCACGCTGAGTGTTTTCTTCTCTCTCTCTCCAGGTAGCGACCATATCACGCCTTAATCAAGATAATAATACGGATATTTGACCGAACCCGCTTGTTATACTGAGCTGGGGAACGTTGGTCCCGCTCCAACTTATAATTGTTATAAGACAGAGCAGGAAATTGGGGAATACCAGATTTCCCGTGCCGCCCAAACGAGGAGAGTGCATGATGATGCATCATCTTCGGGTGTGTTCATTATATAGAACTGTTTCTCAGTGTCCTTTACGTCCTGGGTATATGATACCAGATCAGGATCCCAGATATGTAATTTGTTACATAGGGCTACAGAAAGGTAGAGAACTGAGAACGGGTGATAAGTTTCATGAGGCAGAAAACGGGGCAAGTGTTGCAGCCAAGTCTGTTGGTCACTGTCACCCTGTATTACTAATACATTGATTCTGAATGAATGTTATTAGATACCGAACCTGATATACAAAATCACATCAGTCTCTTTATTAGTAAAGAAAGGATATAATTTTGTATTGTTGGATAATGTTTTGAACATTTCCTATATCAAAAGTTGATCGGTTCAGGCACGTTATCTAAAAGCGTTGATGTTCTAAATCAAACTACAGTTCTTAGTATATGGAACACACATAAGAGGAAGAGTTCAGAAATGAATGGATCCTTCTTAAGGTATTGTAGACTAGGTCAGATCAATGTGACCTGACTAGCTGAAGTTACATGTAGATGCATATTTAAATCAGTTTGAATCTACATCTTGTGAAACTTGCCAGTCATGTCACAAAGATATAATGACACTAGCTCTGTTTATTGGAAACAGAGAAAGAGTTAGTAAACTCTTGGGATGATACATGTTGATGTATGTAAGGTCCCCTGTCTACACATGCCAAGACCGGTTCTTTATACTTCATTACATTCTCTGATAATCTCTCAAGATTTAGACATATGTTCCTGTTGAAACATGAGTCCGAGCCTTTTGAGATATTCACAGAATATAAGCGAGAAGTAGAGAACCAAAATACGGGTATAAGTATTATGTCCTATGATGAGATCAGGGAGGAGAATACTTGTGCATGGAATTCCTGGACTATTCTAAAGGAGAATGAGATTCTCTCTCAGCATTACTCCTCTGTATACACCATAGCACGATGGTATATCGGGGTGGAGCAATTACACCCTATGTGATAAGGTGTGCTCTATGATGAGTAATACTGAGTTACCTGTTTCCTTTTGGGAGTTATGCGCTTGAGAAGTTGCATACCTATTGAATAGGTTCGAATCAAATCAGTTACCTACCACTTCATATGCGATATGGAAAGGGAAGAACCCATGTCTTAAGCTAGTTAAGATTTGGGGTTGTCCGGCCTATGTCTAAAAGCAAAATCCGGACAAGCTCGAGGCAAGATCTGTTATGTAGAACTGGAAATGTTCCAGCTATACAAACTGCAGCTGATGATTTGAAAGAACCAAAGGATTCAATAGTAACCAACGAACCTCAGCCTCTCCGCCGATCTAGTAGGGTTCCTCACCCACCTGAGAGATATTTCGGTTTCTCTATGACAGTGGGAGCGAGGATTGCATCATGAGATGATGACCCAACTAGTTTCGAGCAGGCCATCAGGAGTGCGACTCTGTAAGAATGGCTGGATGCTTAACAATCTGAGATGGAATCCTTATACACCAACAAAGTATGGACTTTGGTTGCTATATCTGAAGGGTTAAATCCCCATCAGGAGCAAGTATATCTTGAGAAGATTACTTGGTGTAGATGGAAAGGTTGAGACTTTCAAAGCTAGACTTGTTAAAGTTTTTCGTCATCGACCAGGCGTGGACAATGATGAAACCTTTTCAGTGCCTATGCTTAAGTCCATCCAGATCCTACTTGCCACGGCTACGTACCATGACTACGATATCTGGTGGTTGGGTGTCATGACAGCTTTTCTAAATGATGTTTTAGAATAGAGCGTCTATAAGAACACAGCCAGAGTGCCTCGTAGACAGTGGGAGCAGCGGAAACGTGTACAAGATGCTTTATAGGATAAAGCAGGCATCGCGGAGTTGGAACATCTGTTTTGATGGATTAGTCAAAGAGTTTGACATCATCAAAATGGTAGATGAACCTTGTATAAACAAAAAGGTAGTAGGGAGTATGGTGGTGATCCTCGTAGAGTACGTGGATGACATACTCTTGATAGGGAAAGAGTTTCCTATGCTACGTTCGGTCAATCTCCGTTTATCACAATGATTCTCCATATAGGATCATAATGATACCTACTAACTCCTGGATTTTGGATCTATGAGATAGATCTAAATGGATGTTAGGATTCTCACTTGTCGAAGTGAGATGGTATCACATGATCCTGGGGAGAATCACTGGAAGGGTTCCAGACTGATAAGGACGACTGAATGTCAGTCACAGGCATTGTCTTTACCCTCAGTGGAGGGACGGTATGTTGGAAGAGTTCCAAGCTAGATACCGTGACATACTAGACGATAAAGGCAGCATACATCGCTACTTAAGATGCTACCAAAGAGGCTGTTTGGATGTATATTGGTTCATGAGATGAACTATGTTCCTCCCATTGTGTGACAATGGAGTTGTGGCTTATGCCAAGGAACGCATGTCCCATCAGTGATCCAAACATATTCTAAGGCAGTATCACCTGATCATGGAGATGGTTGATCTCCAGGGTGATCGAGATTAGGAGAGTAGACTCAGAGGACAACACGGCGGATCCACTCACGAAGGCCTATTCCCAGAGAGAGACTTTTATGGGATGGTTGAGTATGAGATACTACAACCACTGCTACAGATGGCCCTAGTGCAAGTGGGAGATTGTTAGTTATATGTATGCCCTAGAGGCCATTACTGTACATTGGATGTATATTGTAGTGGATGCTGGGACATATATAGGGAGGACTTTCTTGCTCGACGTGATAGTATGCTATCTGGTTGACCTTTACCTTAACGTGTACACTGATTGTCTCTCTGTTACATGTTGGTAAAGCCCTTAGGATGTGTACTTGACTACCTGGACTGTGATGCGGATCATACTAGTGGGGACATGGTAGTCCATAAGTACATCCTTCAAAGTCCCTAGTCGTGGGTGTATCGAGATAGGGCATCGATATACCAGAGTAGACTAGCGTGTACCTTCTCGACCCATACAGATGGGCGATGGATGATCCCATATCCATTGGTGTTTGACATCGGAGATGATATACGGGTGCTCAGTAGAGACTGGGTACACTGGACGGACTCGCCGAGAACTCCCAGATGGTATTATACCTGACGTCAGATGGCAGTTCTCTGGTGACACTGGTACAGAGTAGTCTGTTGACCCGAGATCGTCATAGAGTCTTGTGTGGTTCCCACTGTGCTTTGATTTCCATCTTACCACGTCCAAGAGGGCATGCAAAACGGTGGATTTTGGGTACAGTCCCGAATCACATGGAGGCAATGAGCGATAGGAGGGGATTCGTCTCTCCCGGTATAGGGGGTTGATGTTGCGCTGTGTTCGATTGGCTATAACAGGAAATCCCTGGCCAGGGTTGCTGAGATTTACTGGTAAGTGTTACCAGTAGTTTCTCGAATTGTTATAGACCTCATATCGACACGACTTATCGAGCTATTGGGGTCTGACGTTTACCACCCCTAGGCGAGATATGCGACATATCAGACGATCAGACCGGACTGTACGGTAGTGTTACTGGTTGGATTCACAGGAGTATGAGCGGGCTTGCTCGTCGATCTTCTGATCGCTCAATACCCGGGTGGCCGTTACGTTTAGCAGACCGCTTGCGGCTTGTGGGTGCTTGATATGATCATCACCTGCTGCCGGCGTATTGACGAGTCTTCAGAGTCCTACACAGAGGTTTCCTGGCTCAAACGAAACGAAATAGGAGCGCATATGAGATATGTGCGGGACCGAGAATAATGCTTGTATGTGATACCGTATTCCATTCTCGCGATGAATGTATCGAAAGGTTGTATGCGATATAACCTAGTTATCGAATCAAGGGTTGGTTCGATAAGCCGATACATAGAATACTAGTCGGTTATATGCGATATGACCGGATCGTTAAATCAAGTGTTGATTTAATGATTTAATGCATAATTATATATTTGATATATTACTTTGCATTAACTAGTATTGGTTCACTTTAAGATGGATTTTCTCACTCGGATGTGCGTATTGCATATGCGATATGATTTTGTGCACTTGCTTGTATCATGTTTGATGATGCATGCCTTTTGGTTAAGTATAAAGAATTAAACCTTGGTTAATGAAATGGTTAGGGTTTACTTTTTCCTTATTCATTTTATTCATTTATTTATTCTTTTGGAAAAAGAAAAGCAAATGAGAAAATGGTGGCATGTTTTGTTTTGTTCATGAAGCTTCATGAAGACTTTGACCAAGTGACCATTTTGTCTCATGCTTAACCCTAACCATCCCACTAACCATGATTTATTCTCTACACTTGACCATGGTTTGGTTATGATAAGTATTCTTTTAATTTTCTTTTTGGAATTAACTTGTCATAACATTTACCTTCTTCTTCTTCATTTCTTCAAGTGAAGAAAGCTTGCCTCCATCAATGGCAAGTGATGAAAAAGAGTGAGAAATCCAAATCTAAAGTCTACCCACTTCCTATTTCTTCATCCTCTACCTCTTGCCAAATAGTAGAGTGTGTTTTCTTCACAAGTTTCATGACTTGGTGAAGTGAGAGCTTGATCTTGCGATGCTTCGACGTAGATTATCTTCGGCATGGACATCGACGACCTAGCTCGCCATTTCTCCGACGAAGCCGACGCTAGAGCCCGGGAATTCATTTGGACAGCGAGGGGACTTCGTTGCGGAGCTATGGAGGTGGAGCACCGGATCTACAAAGGTTGTATTTCCGTTTAAACTTTAGTTAAGTTGTTAACTAGTTTCTTTTTCGCCTAGATTTCTAACCAACGATCCGTAGTCGGGTTTCTCGGCACCGTATTTTTTTGAAATTGGCATGGTTGATGTCTTGTGAGACCTCATTAGGGTGCCTAGGAACCCTACAGAACCTTTATTATCCCAATTAGTTTTTAGGTGTATCATCGATCCCTAAATCTAATTCAAAGCGTTAATTATCCCTATATGATCTAGTTTATATAATGAAAATATAAAAAAAGAGAATTAAATAAAAAAACTCATAAATTAAGCATAAAAAAGAAGAGTTTGAAAATATCCAACCGCTAGAATAAAACAACACAAACTCTAGAATGAAATTAAGTACTGATCATAATTAATGATAAAAGAAGTTTTAGTGATAATGAAATACTTATAAATGTGATTGATCTCCCTTTAGAAAACCCTAGGTTGAATAACGAGAGAGATGAGAGAGATATGAAACCCTTAGACTATACAAGTGCTTATATAGGGCTAAAAAAGATTGGAGAACAAGTAATTGAAAATACAAGAGAATACTTGCTAACAACTATAATAATCTAATCTAATTACTTTGTTGGATACTGTTACAAGCCTTTAGAATCTTCAAAAGACAAAACCCTATATATCATATTAATCTATGTGGAAGTACGATCATGCCCATAAAAAATCTCATCGAACGACCCAAAATCGACCGCTGATCCGCCATCGTTTTACAAGATTAGCTGCTGGTCCACCATCGTTTTATGGCGTCGTGGCTCCAGATTTTTTATGTGATTTTATCTTCAATTTATATGATTTTTGAATTCATAAAATCTTGAATATCTCGCTGTATTTCTGTAGTTGCGTAGATCTCCGAATTGTTCCCAAATTTAGCATATAATTTGGCAAGTTGATTTGTTACTTTTGATTTGATTTGGTTTCTCCAACTGATTTGTTGTTGTGATGATTGATTCATCTCTATTTGTTGCAATTTTTGCTGATTTGCAATGATATCCCCAAATTTGTTCCAAATTTACAAATTGCTCTTTTGATTTTCTGAATAACTCCCTTAAGTCTCCATTATACGTAGTAATCCTTATTTTAGGACAATTTTTTGAATTTTTGTATTCAAGCCCTGTTATCTGTAATAATTCATAAAAATTACCTGGAACAATATAATATATGATAATAAAATGATAAATGGGTTAGAAAAATGTGCAATAAATTACACCAATCAAATACCCCTACACTTATCTTTTGCTAGTTCTCGAGCAAATCTAAGGTTTCAAATTCTAAACTAAACTAAATTACTATCTAATTAAATTATACACCTGCTCCAATTCCTACTCCTATAAAAGAAAATAAAGGAAACAAAAATAAGAAATGAAAACTATATACAAAGATATGAATAGATAAGAAAAATACAAAAAACAAGAACTTAAACTTTACTAGATTTTCAGTCGTCATGAACCATACCTTAATTGACTTTGATCTATACCGAAAATTACTTCCTCATCATTCTTCCAATATTTTCTGCATCTCTTGCTTCCAAATATGATCATATACCCCTACGTGTGTAAAAAATCATCCTTACATTCGGAGAATTTTTATTCAAGCTCTCATACGCTTGTCCTTAGCTTCCTATTATTTTTTAATTAGCGGATTAAATTGATGGATTTATTCCTACATTTTCATACGACTGTTAATATTTCGTGAGGCACTAACCAACCGATTACCGAATGCGATCACTTATTTGATGTAAATAGCAGTATCCTAATCTTACATCTAAGGCACATCAAATGGTCCCAAACCAGTTGGTCTAAGTCACTAAGTGATGAAGCGCCCTCGTTGAAAATTTTTATGCTACCTTGATAATTGCAAGACAGTGTTCATTATTTTGGTGATATTAATTTTTTTTTCCGTATTAGGGTATTATAGACAAGAGCATGACAGGTCTCTTCTACTATCCCAAGTTTAAAGATGTGTGCATGTACGTATAGTAGGGTATCGATGTTCAAATGTTTGGACTAAAAAATAAGCTCAACTTATATTTTCTTAAATCTCGTAACTCCATGATACAAGCCTTTTGGGAACGGGTTCATGCAACTTATTATTAGATCCATTTAATCATCTCTTTTTTCATATTTTTCTTAAAATCTCTTTCTCTCTTATATATATATTTTTCACCTTTTTATTTCTATTTTCAAAATTTTCTATCAATTTTTTAATAACCTATGTACAAAACCACCCCTCCCCATATTTATTTTAGACAATGTCCTCATCGTGTTAGAATACATACCTTGTTATACCCGCATAATTATGCTTACCTTTTCCGAAATCTTTCCGGGTTTAAATTCTTAATTCCTACAAAAAAAAGATGCGGGTGTACATTTTGGTACCCAAAATTTCTTGGGTCTGTGAAGGTTTATTTTGTGGACTCATTTCAAATTGGGATATAAAAATATATTTCTTTTCAACTCATAAGAATATACAAAGTGACCATGTGCACCACAATAGTGACAAATGTGATTAGATGTACCCATAGAACTAAATTTATGATTAGATTAGTGGTTGACAATCTTAGATGAAAAGGGTTTTTGAAAATTTAAACTTTTAAAATCAAAATCACCTTTATTTAAAAAGTTTTTCCCTTTGTTCGCGAAAGAATCAATATTTTCCTTTATCAACGCATCTTGAGAATTATAGGATAATTTTAAAGAATCAATTTTGCTTTTAAAAGTTGAAATCAACTTTTCATGATTATTTCTTAAAACATCCCATGACAAAATTAAATCTTCATTTTCAAGTTGTAAAGCATTAATAGTTTTTGATTGAATATAAAGCTTTGAAAGAAATTCAATTTTCTCCTCCTCTAATTTATCAATTTGTGAAAGAAAATCACTTTTCGGTTTTTCTAATTTATCAATCAAAACATCATTTTCGCTAGTAAATTTTTTGATCAAACTATTATTTTCTTCTTTCAAAGAATTGAAAGATAAAATCAAGTTATCTTTTTCGTTTTTCAAGAAATCATTAAAAGAAGTCAATTCCTTTTTCTCTTTTTCTAACAACAAATTTGGTTTTCAAGGAATCTATTTCGAGACATTACCGTATTAAGTTAATGATGAAGATTAGGAGAAGTATCATTAAGTTGATCATGTGTATCAACAACAGAAAAATCGCTCTCATCGTCATCACTATTAAATGCATCCTCTCTAGATGTTTCTTTTAGCCTTTTCAACCCACTATCCTCAAATTTAAACACCTTATTGTGAGAAACTCCTTAATTCATATTGACTTCGCAATTTTGATCATATATGTCGGTGTGTTTTCTTCCTAAATTAAAAATATTCAATTCCATTTTTAGATTCCCAAAGGTAAACTGTAGAGAACCATTACGATAGTTGATCAACGTGTCTGAGGTGGTTAAGAATGATCGACCCAAGATCACTGGAATTTGGTTTCTAGGGTTAGATACAGTTTGTGTTTCTAGAAAAATGAAGTTTATAGGGAATATAAATTCCCCTATCTTAAGTAACACATTCTTAATTTCACCCTTCGGTTTCTTAATGGATAGTCGGCCAATTGTAAAATAATTTTCGTGGGTTGAAAATCACCCAATCCTAACTGTTCATAGACCGAAAAAGATAGAAAGTCCGTACTAGCTCCTATATCAAGTAAAACTCGGTTTATGACCTTAACACCTATAATGCAAGAAATGGTAAGACAACCGGGGTCCTTATATTTTATGGGTATTGCATTACGGATGACGTCACTAACATTGCCGGCTAGAAAAACCTTCTTAGGCACTTGTGTTTGCCTCTTTTTAGCATATATGTCTTTAAGAAATTTAGCATAGGAAAGAACTTGGTCAATCATGTTCAAAAGAGGGACGTTGATCTTGACTCGTTTAAATATCTCTATCATCTTCTCTATCTTAGCAGCTTACTTCTTGGCCTTTAATCGTTTTATATAAGTGCTCTAAGGTTAAGAGGGGTATCTATAGAAGATGGTTGGGGTAGAGATGTGGGTGCATCAATAAATTCTGGTTGTGTGAGCCGGACAGGAGACTGATGCTCCTCATTAGCTGGGATCTCTTCCGAATTTTTGGGCATTCTAACCTGATTATCAACCTGTTTACCCGATCGCAGTGTAGTTATGGCATTTGCTTGCGCTATATTTGTACGTGTATCTTTAGGATTCGTAACAGGTTGACTAGGTAGGGTTCCTTGTTCACGTCCTCCTAATGCTGCAGCTAACTGACCGATTTGCCTTTCTATATTAGAGATAGATTGTTTAATTGGTATTATCTCATTTTGAAAATAAATGGCCATTTGCTTCTCAATGTTAATATAATTATTTTCATTCCTACCCCTTTGATAAACATGAGGTTGGGTAGGATTGGATGGAGAACCTTGTCTTTGATTTTGGAATTGTTGGCTAGTGTTACCTTGATTCCATTGCAAATTAGGGTGGCTCCTCTATCCTTAGTTGTAGATTTGAGAATAAGGATTATTATTGTTGTTACATTGATAGATAGTATTAGTGGTCTCTTGATCTTGAGGACCATTTAAAAGAGAACATTCTTCTGAAAGGTGGAAAGAGTCTTGACAGTTAAGATAAGGAGAGGGTTGACTGTCTTGAGCAACGGGGGTGGAGATAGTTGATAGATTTTCTATTGATTTCTGAATGGCAGCCAACTGGGCTTGTATTCCAATTGTAATTTCAACCATGCGGATCCTACCCTTAGAATTAGTTGACCCTCTCTCATTAGAACTCTTCCACTGTATGGTCTTATCGGACAATTCTTCTAAAAAGTCCCATGCCTCATTCTCTTTATTCATCATAAAATCCCCTTGACATATGGACTCAATCATAAACTTGGATTCCATGCCATCATAAATTATTTGACATAGCTCTCACTTAGCTATACCATGATGCGGGCATTTTATGAGAAGATTCTTGAAATGTTCGAAATACTTCCAAAAAGATTCTTCCCGTCTTTGCGAAAAAGTCTTAATTTCATTTTGAAATTTGGCGGTTTTAAATGTGGGTAGAACTTTTTAAGAAACATCTTCGTAAACTCATTCTATGTCCTAACTGTATTGGCTGACACACTGTAAAGCCAATACTTAGCTTTATCAGTGAGGGCGAAGGAAATAAGTCTAAACTTAACTGCATCTTGGTTCAACTGCTTATGTTTAAACATTTGATATAAATTCTCAAACCCCCTTATGAAGACATAGGCATCTTCAGATTCTAAACAATGAAACTTAGGAAGTGAGTTTATGAAAGCAGGTTTTATTTCATAGTCACCGGCTGCTAACGGTAATACTATGCAAGATGGCGGTGATGTGTGGATAAGATAACATCTATCCTATAGGGTAGGTGTAGTGGGGACGATTTCAGCAATAGTATCTATAAAATCAAGACGAGTCAAACGGTTTGTTTCTTCTCGACCCCACATGTGCATACACCGTACGTAAAAGTTTTTTTTTGTTTTGTTTTTTTAATGCAAAAATTAAGATGACTAGAGATTCTAACAAATCACCAACACAGTACGCAAACAAACCTAGATCTAGGGTTACTTAGCACAAGTTACTAGACCCGCTCCTAACTGCCAAGAGACAAATTGCGGGATAGATTCTCTAACAGCTCTTTAACAACCTTAAGTCCGGATCAGTGCCAGTTAAGTGGAAGAGTTCCGCTATACGAATCACCAAAATAGCGGGCCTTAATTAAATAACCACAACTACTCACACGTCACTAGACACCTCAAGATTGAATCGGATAACCGTTAGATTACCTACAAGCTCCTCTTGTCCTATTGAGCGCGATATGTCGTTAAAGGGGTGAAGTTTAAATACTTTTTAAATTATTGTAGGTTAATACAGATACTTAGTTGTGATTTGTGGGGCTTAGAAAGGGTGATGAAAGCCCTACCTAATCTGGATTTGGGTTGTTGCCCCTTAAAATCTTTTAAAATATGCAATGCAGTCTAAAACAATCAAATATTTAAAATCTAAACTATTTTTTTTATAAGGCGCAAAGAATCCTACAAATATCTGTTAGTTGGAATCAAATAGAGATTTTGGAAAGAATGAGATCTTACCTAGACTTGTCTCTTTTCGTCTTGATTTTCTCTTTCAGTAAGTTTGTCTCGATTCCTGAAATTTTAAATAGAAATTTTGCAGAATCAAATGCATTAAAGAAAATCTAATTTAACCCACAACTAAATTCTAAAATTTAAATTTAAATACAATAAACTACACCTCCCCGGCAACAACGCCAAAAACTTGATGTGAATTTTATTAGTCTACAAATTTAACCGCAAGTATACAGTTTATCGTAGTTGTACTTGAGGATCGTTCTCACAGAGAGGTGTGTTAACTACTTTTAAACTATGTTAAAGTTGAGTTGTTTTTAAAATCTAAAAATTTAAATTCAAAATAAAAGTTGTTTTTCAAGAGATAGAGAAAGTTCTAGAGTTTTGTATTGTTTTATCTTCTTGGGTTGGTTTAAAAAATACTATTTCTTTTCTAGATCTATGTTTAATATGTTTTCTATTAATTCAAGTAAAAGTATAGATTATATTAATTAGATTAAAAATAACCTATCAATTACAAAATATCATTTAGAAACTATATTAAACATTTATGTTTCTAGTTAATTAAAAGTACCCTAGGTTTAATTTTCGATTAACAGTATTAAGCGATCAATCTATATTATCATGTTATTGATCTAATCTAGAACCCTTTAACTACCTCGGCGGAATTTATTTTGATTTAATCCTTTCTTATCGTCCCTAATTAGGTTTTTAGTTTGTCAAACCTTCATTATCCTAATTAGTTTTTAGGTGTATCATCGATTGGTAGAATTAATTCAAAGTGCCAATTATCTCTATGTGATCTAGTTTATATGATGAAAACATAAAAAGAAATTAAATCAAAAGAAACTCATAAATTAAGCATAAGAAAAGAAGAGTTTGAAAACATCCAACCACTAGAATTAAACAACACAAACTCTAGAATGAAATTAAGTACTCATCATAATTAAAGATAAAAGAAGTTCTATTGATAATGAAATACTTATAAATATGATTGATCTCCTTCTAGAAAACCCTAGGTTGAATAATAAGAGAGATGGGAGTGATGAGAGAGATATGAAACCCTAAAGTTATAGAATTATTTATATAGTGTTAAGGAAGATTGGAGAACAAGTAATAGAAGATACAAGAGAATCTACTTGCTAACAACTATGATAATCTAATCTAATTGCTCTGTTGAATACTGTTGCGATCCTTTAGAATTTTCAAAAGACGAAACTCTACATCTCATATTAATCTATGTGGAAGTAAGATCACGCTCATAAAGAATCTCATCGAACGACCCAAAATCGGCCGCTGCTCCGCCGCCGTTTTGCTAGATTAGCCGCTGATCTGCCGCCTTTTTATAGCGTCGTGGCTCCGGATTTTTTCTGTGGTTTTATCGTTGTTTAACGCTGAAAGACGCGACCGGGACGTTGGGACATCTCGCCTGAATTTTGGGGGTAGATGCTATTTGGTTTTATCTGTCCACCTCTCCGAAGATGCCGAGTTGATTTATGGCACCGTATATCGGTGGTTTGGACAGATGAGGCCGTTGTAGCAGACTTCATCAGATTCCCCCTCGCTTGCGAGGGTTTTTTGATTGTGGGGACGCTCTTCCCTGCAGGCACTATTAGTTGTATGTATGCCCTAGAGGCCATTATTGCACATATGATGTATATTATAGTGGATGCTTTGACATATATAGAGAGGACTTTCTTGCTCGACATGATAGTATGCTATCTGGTTGCTCTTTATCTTAACATGTATACTTGTCTCTTGATACTGTCTTATGGTTACATGTTGGTAAAAATCTTAGGATGTGTACTTGACTACCAGGATTATGATGCAGATCATACTAGTGGGGCCATGGTAGTCCATAAGTTCATTCTTTAATGTTCCTAGTCGTGGGTGTATCGAGACAGGACATCGATATACCAGAGTAGACCAGCGTATACGCTTCTCGACCCATATGATGGGCGATGGATGATCCCATATCCATTGGTGTTTGACATCAGAGATGGTATACGGGTGCTCAGTGGAGACTGGATACACTGGACAGACTCGTCGAGAACTCCTAGATGGTATTATACCTGACGTCAGATAGTAGTTCTCAGGTAACACTGGTATAGGTTAGTCTGTAGACCCAAGATCGTCATAGAGTCTTGTGTGATTCCCACTATGCTTTGATTTCCACCTTACCATGTTCAAGAGGACGTGCAAAATGGTAGTTTTTGGGTACAGTCCTAAGTCACATGGAGGCAATGAGCAATATGAGAGGATTTTGTCTTTCCCGGTATTGGGGGTGGATGTCGTGCTGTGCTCGATTGGCTATAACTGGAAGTCCCTGGCCAGGGCTGATTTAGAGATTTACTTGTAAGTGTTATTAGTAGTTTCTCGACCCGTTATGAGCTTCGTATTGGCATGACTTATCGAGTTATTGGGCTATGACGTTTACCACCCCTAGACTTGATATGCGACATCTCAGACGAAGAGACCGGACTGTACGGTAGTGTTACTGACAGGCTTTACAGGAGCTAGAGCGGGCTTGCTTGTTGATCTTCTGATCGCTCAATACTCGGGTAACCGTTACGTCCAGCTAGTACCGCTGACGGCTTGTGGGTGCTTGATGCGATCATCACCTACCGCCGGCGTATTGACGAGTCTTTAGAGTCCTACATAGATGTTTTACTGGCTCAGGCAAAACGAAGTAGGAGCACATATGTGATATGTGCGGGACCGAGAATAATGCGAGTATGTGATACCGTATTCTATTCTTTTGATATTTGTATCGGTCGGTTATATGTGATATAGCCGAGTTATCGAATCAAGTGTTGATTCGATAAGTTGGTACATATAATATTAGTCGGTTATATGCGATATAGCTGGATTATTAAATCAAGTGTTGATTTGATAATTTAGTGTATGATTGTATATTTGATATACTAGTTTACATTAACTAATATTAGCTCACTTAAGCATTTATTTTCTTACATGTGCACACTTAATATATATGTGATGTATATTAATTGTGTTCTATTCCGTGTCATGGTTGTTGATACACACTACATAGGTGTATGATATTTACACCATACTAATTATAATGTTGGGTTTAAATATTTAAAGTAAATCCAAATTAGTGGATAATTGCTCACATGCATAAAGCCTGTAGAAGCTTGTGGATGCATTGACTTAGTCCACTCATTTTGTTTTACTTAAGATATTTATTAATCTAACCATTATAATTTAGCTATGGTTATCTCTCTATATGAGTTAGTATATGATACAAACTCACCCATGGTTGATTCTATCACCTCATTAGTTTATTCTCTTCTCTTGATTTCATCTTCTTCATCCTTGAGAAAAAACTTGCTAGCTTTATCCAAAGTGAAAAAATATTGTGAGAAAAATAAAACTAAAGTGAGCCCACTTCCTACTTCATCATCCTTTACTAGATTAGCATTTTAGTATAGGGTGTTATTTCACTAATCTTTCATTAGTGAAGTAGTAGCTTGAGTTAGTGTCTTCTCGAGGTAGATCATCTTCGGTCTCGAAGACTTCAAGCAAGATCGTTCCTTTCACCTTGAGAAGCCATGCAAGAGTCCGGGAGTTCTATGATCGCAGTGAAGGGACCACTACAAGGAGCAATTGAAGTGAAGTACCGGTCTACAAAAGTTGTATTCCGTTATCACTTAGATGTAAAGTAGTTTACATTTAGTTTCGTATGATTCTCTAGTTAACGATTCTAGTTTAGGGTTCTTTAAAACGGCAAAATTTTGAAAATGACACGGACGATGCCTCTCGAAACCTTGCTGTCTTTCATAGGAACCCTACAGTGGTATCAGAGCCTAGCTAGATAATTAGACGGATAGTGTAGGATTACGAAACCGAAACTACTCCGAAACTTGAAACACGAAACTGTAGTTTCTGTCGATTTTTAAAGTTTTCAAAATTTTTTTAAAACATGTGCAGAGTGTTATATGGGATATATCATGAACACAGTGAAAATTTCAGGGGGTTTGCTCAGATTTTGGCCGAGATCATCATAGTTGTGGCCGGCCACTTTGGTCACTTTTTGCATGAAATTTTCACTGTGTTTCAGTGACTTGGTTTTGGTGTTTCAGGTGTTGTTTGTTTTTACTAAATTTGCATGAGATGTTAATTTACTATAAAGACAACTCGGAGTGTTTCGTAGTCGTAATTCTAACTAGTATTCGGGTTATTTAGACGGTGTTAAAAAGTTCGAACGGATATCAAATACCCATTTTAACCCTTGCCGGAAATTTTCCAAGTGTTGGATTTTTCCTTAGTTTAAAACTTTCAGAAAATCATGCAAGCGATTCCGTGGACCATCTAAAAGAACGAAACCCTAACTTGATCATGTGACCGTCAAAACCGCTACTGAACCATAGGGTTTGTGGTAGTTCAGCGGTGCCACATGTGAGGCCTTGGTTGACCCTTCTACGGCTGGTTCATAGGAGCCGTGGTATATTCTAGGACCTTTTTGAACTACGCTCAAGTGTTGAGCTTTTTGGGTAATTCTGGGTGTTTGTTGATTCGATCGGAATGTTAAACATCGTCTAGCATTTTCTGGAATGTGATACAATATGTGGAATTCGTATAGTTAGGCATGAAATCCAAAGTATGTGATATTTTGGGTTTATGATGTTTAAGGTTATTATGGATTCTAAATGTTGTAGTTTGACATTTTCTTTTCTACAACCGTAAGTGTAATATGTGGTGTGTCACGCCCCGCTTCCCAAAATACGGAATACAAGGGTGACAAGGCCAGCCATTCTCCTACGATCAAAGAAAAATCCCGTCGTAGTCACATTTCGGCTTCTAGCATTATATGGTAATCAGTAAAATATAGTACGGGTAAAGAGAATGCAGTCACTAAAACTATCGAATATAAAGAAATTTGAGCTCAATGGAAGTAAACAAGAGGATAACTAACCAGGGATATCAGTGGAGAAATGTAACTGGTTCACTGGTCTGGATCTTCACGGTCTTCTCGAGATCAGGAAAATCCACCTCTATCACTGAGCATGCATACTCAGGTCGTCAAAGCAACACAATAGCAATATCATTATAATGAGGTGAAACAGGTAAATGAGGTAATAACAGTGAAAGTACAATGCGTGTAATCGCTATGTCACTATATGATGCAAAGTATGATCTATATCCCTATCAGTCTCTAAGTCATGTTTGAAATCGTATAGTGGAAAGGAGGATCATGTTTAACAGGAGTCTCGTACATACCCGAGACAACGGCCCACATGCCCGGAACATAACCCTGTCAGCCGGATCGCTAGATCCTACCTAATATATATATATCACTGCTCGAATGATCATCCTCTAAATCACGGTCCCGCTAAATACGATTCTCTTTCCACTTCGATTTCCCCCTTTTCCCCAGGTTTACACTATTTATGATTTTGATTTAGTCGTGTACAAGTATACCAATGGCACGGTTTTATCACTGTTCACTGTATTAATCACTGTCACGAATCATTCACTTTCCATGGTTGTACTTGACACTCCTAAACCAATATCATTCACGCACGATAATACAATGTCCACTGATCACTAACACGCACTAACACTATGTATATGGCAATTGGGTAAGAGATGTGTATGTATGCCGTTAACAAGTCATGTATGTTATGAACCAATATGCACGTCATAAACTTACAAAAATTGCAGTAATTCATATGTTCAGAATTCAATGAAATGATACAAATACGATAATAAGTACACTCTACCAGCAGTTCATTAAAATTGGTTTCAGTTCAATCGGGTTTCCGATATTCAAGTTGCAGTCGTTTCATTTTAAGTGCTCGCTGCAGGAAATTCAGTTTCTGAACTGAATGTCCATTTCGCGACACGAATTTCACCCAGTTGGGATCAGAATTAGGCGACACTATAGTTGAACAATTTTTAGGGTTATCATTTATGTTTCCAACTCAATTGGCAGATCAGTAATATCCTATTTCAACAGGGATTTATGGTCAGGTTAAGTTCAATGTGTAAAATATGCCACTGCAGAATTCAGCAGAATACCTCGTCGTTATAAAATATGTTAAAAATATCATACAGTTAAGGAATCCAGTGAAACTAGTGGGATAAGAAATCTAACTCATTTTTCTACGTAATGATATAGGGTTCCATACATTTTCGCATTTGAGCAATGTTATACGGTGATCTCAAAACAAGGGTGAACTGGGATTACTGCTCTGGACTGCAGTCCAGGGTCGTAATTCTCCCCAGTTTTCTCTATCATAACTAGTTCAAATTCTGAAATAAATTATAGAGTACTGTAGGTTAATGTATTATATTCAGTACGAGCCATGGAACGCTTCAATCCGGTTTCTAAAAGATTTATCGTGGATTTAACGGTCTAGTGTGTTTAGAAAAATTCTGATTCCGCAATGGTTTTCGGGGTAACATTTTATGGGTGAAATAATATTGATTTTCAACCAAATTTCAGCAGTACCAATGTAAATAGTAATCGGGTTTAACGAACACAAGTTTCGCCATTTACAGCTAGGTTTTCACGTAACGTTTAGTATCAACTACTTGTTTTAAATGTATGGCAATCCGAGCTTTTGTTTCGTTTAATCGGTCAATATATTTCGTACGTGGTTAGAGCCGAATAAAAGCTCGACTTATAAACTATGTCAAACAATGTATAAGCAGGGGATTGTGAGACTTATCCAAAATCTATGATTTTCTAATTAACTTGATTGTTAAATACAATATATATAACTATGTGATAAGAAAACTAGTAGCATGTGAAGCAAGTGATGATCACTTGCCTGAAGACGATGATGGCAGCAACAGCTACGGCGGCGATACCCACGGTGACCGAGGCGACGCTGCCAACGGCGACAACGACAAAGGCGGCGGCGATTGCAACGGCTGCAAGGGGTGTTCAGTTCCAGAAAGGAGGGGTGAAGGCTCGACGTTGTGCAGCGGGGAGTTCGACGTTGGTGGTTGCGCTGGTGGATGGCCGGAGCTTGCAGGCGATGGTCGCCGGAATTTGCAGGGAGCTTGGTCGCGGTTAGGTGTGTCGCGGCTGTGAAAGGAGGAAGGAGTGGGGAGGAGTGGTGGGTCGTCGAGGAAGTCGCACGGTGATCGGTGGTGGCAGGCCAGGTGGAGGAGCTCGGCGGTGGTTGGAACAATTGTGAGGAGAAGGAGGTTGGGTCGGGTGTGCAGGCGAGATAGGGGAGCTCGGCGGTGAAGTGGGGCTCGGGGTTTTGGAGAGAGGAGAGAGGGGCGAGGGTGATGCCGGCGATAGTGGCGGGGCGAGCGCGGCGTCGGTGTGGTGTGGGCGTGGGTCGGGAGAGGGAGCGGGAAGAGAGGAGGAGGAAGAAGAAAGAGAGAGAGAGATGGAGGGGGAAAGAAGAGGGGGTGAGAATTGAGGGAGAGAGAACGTGAGTATTAGTGTTGGAGGGTTTTAAGGAAGAGAGAGAGATATAAACGTGAGATTTATTATTAATAAATGAAAATTAAACGAGACAGGAACGGGAATTTGGTTTTCAATGTGAGAGGATTAATGAGATTTAATTGGGTAAGATTTTGGTTTAATTGAGGGTATAAAATTTGAATTTTGAAAAGTGAGGAAAGAGTAGATAATTTGAATATAAGTGTTATTTTTGAAATAAGGATTTGGGTTGTTGGGCTTGGGCTCAATAAAATTTAAAAGGAAAAATGTGGGATTTAGATATGGACTTGGGCTTAGGGTTGGGTTCATAGGAAGGCAAAAAAATATAATTAGAAATTTATATAAAGCGTAAATAGATAAAATATTTTATTTGAACACGGGTATTGGCGTAGATAAAGACCGGATATTAAATGGTGTATCGCCGGTTTCGTTGCTATATATCAACGACAATTGGAATATGCATATTTACTTACGTTGATGACATGTGATATTATGATTTGCTGTGATATGTTATATTGGATCGTCGCCTTTTGAATAGCCGGGGGGGGGGGGGTTAATGTAAGATGAGAGTTTTTATTTTCATTCATGTAAAATTAATTGTATGTAATATTCTTTTATTGGAGAACTTCCGGGTTGAGAATGATTTCACCATTGTATATTATTTACTTTTCCGCATTAGGATAGACCCAAGGAGGGGAGCATAAGTAACCGGGTTCTAGAGTCCAGTAGGAGACTGTCTCGAGGAGTCAAGTCCGGGTTTCCTAACTCTAGAATTGGTAGGGTTGCTTGCCGCTCTCGTAGGGGTCTAGGGATGTGGGTTTGGATATTCATCACGACCGTGGAATCCGTGTTTTATACAGGCTCAAAATAAAATACGGATATCCTAGTATATCCAATATTTCATATGTTTCTTCTGCTGCTCTGTGATGTGATCACTGTGCATTCTGAGACGAATGGATATACATTATATATGAGATATATAGTAGACGTTGCTTATATTTTGCACCCGCGCTAGTCCCGTCCTGGTATGCCGTTAGTTAAATAACCTAACGGTGCATAACGGGACACTGTGGTGAATGCGGTTGGCATAAGCGTACGTTGTATTTTCGTTTCTTCTATGATACTTAGGAAGCTTTAAATGATGTGACTTCATTAATGAGATTAATGAAAAGAAAGAAACCTAAAGGATATTGTAGAATCAAATTTTCAAATAGGGTACCTCTAGTTTTTTGCTTTGCATAGCGGTATTCCTTATAGAATATCCAGCACCTTATTCGATAAGGAAAGAGCCGTGATCCCTTCACTGGGAGTGGGCTCTTTAGCAAAAGCTAGCAGATGCTATAACTCATGCTTTTGATTGCTTCTATGGGTTTTGCTTTGCATAGTGGTATTTGTGAAATATCCTGTATCTTATTCAATAAGGAAAGAGCCGAGATCCCTTCACCGGGAGCGACCTCTTTAGCAAAACTAGTAAAAGCCTCAAAAGCACTCCTTTTCAAAAATCACTCGATTCTACAACGATATCAAGTTCATTACGCAAAAGGTTTTCTTAAAAACCTGTTGTAGCCCTCCGTCATTTCAGATAAGGACAATTTAGTATTCGTGCTGCGTTTGTTGGCCTTTGTCAAGGTGTAATGTGTGGTAGCTGAATGGTGCTTATCTGCTTAAGCATATGATGCGATTGGATTAGGGTAGTCGTACGACCTTATTGGCTTTTGTCAAGGATCGTGTGGGTGGGTTTAATTCAATCAGGAAATGACGGGTTGAACTTGACTAGCGTCCTATAGTTTGTTGGCTCTTGTCAAGGTCATAGGGGGTTAGGGGCAAAATATTATCGGGAATTTCAAGTGTTGAAATTTGCAATGAGATTGCATACCTTCTATGAGATAGTTGGATCCTGATACCCACTACGAGTAAGAGTTACTCCTGGGAGAGTTTTACACAAGACAATTAGCCAATCAAGTAGGTGTCTAGAAAGGTGTCAACCGGGCTATGCCTCTGGGAAAACGAGATTTACTTTAATTAGGTCCATGCGAAAGCACGAGGAACCTCCCTCAAAGTACCGGCACTGTCCTGGCTGAAAGATTGGCGAAATTATAGGGTGTAATTAATCCCGGCTAGTCTTTCCTTTTAGGGTTTGAAGGAAGATTTGATAAAAACAGTAGGAGCCATCCTGATTAGATAAAATAATAACCAATTTGATCCTGCAAGAGCATACGCTAAAGTGTTTTCTTCTCTCTATCTCTCCAGGTAGCGACCATGTTACGTCTTAATCAAGATAATGATATGGATGTATTGACTGAACCCGCTTGTTACTGAGCAGGGGAACGTTGGTTTCGTTATTTCTTATAATTGTTATAAGACTGAACAGGAAATAGGGGAATATCCGGATTCCCATGCCGCCCAAACGAAGAGTAAGCATGTTGATGCATCTTCTTCGGGTGTGTTAGTTATTGAGAACTGTTTCTCAGTTCACTCTACGTCCTGGGTATTAGATACCGGATCGGGATCCCACATATGTAATATGTTACATGGGCTAAGGAAAGGTAGAGAACTGGGAATGGGTGATCATTCCATAAGAGTAGGGAATGGTGCAAATGTTGCGGCCAAAACAGTTGGCGAATATCACCTTGTATTACCAAATGGTAATACATTGATTCTGAACGAATGCTATTACATGTCGACCCTGATATGCAATCTTATATCAGTTTCTTTATTAAGTAAAGAAGGATATAATTTTGTAGTACAGGATAATGTTATGAACATCTTCCTGAATCAAAAGTTGATTGGATCAGGCTCGTTAATTAATGGCACATACTTTCTAAATCAAACCACAGTTCTTAACATACAAAACACACACAAGAGGAAGAGTTCAGAAATGAACGAATCCTTCTTATGGTATTGTAGACTAGGTCATATCAATGCGACACGACTAACTAAGTTACATAAGGATGGATATTTGAATCCGTTCGAATTTTCATCTTATGACACTTGCCAGTCATGTCTCAAAGGTAAAATGACCAAAACTCCGTTTACAGGACACTGAGAAAGAGCTAGTGAGCTCTTAGGACTGATATATAGTGATGTATGTGGTCCTATGTCTACACATGCCAGAAATGGTTCTTCGTACTTCATTACATTCACTGACGATTCTCAAGATACGGACATGTGTTCTTGATGAAACACAAGTCTGAAGCTTTTGATAAATTCAAGGAATATAAATCCGAAGTCAAGAACTAAATGGGTAAAAGTATTAAAATCCTTCGATCTGATCGGGGAGGAGAATACTTGAGCACGGAGTTCCTGGACTTTCTAAAAGAGAATGGGATTCTCTCTCGGCTTACTCCTCCGTATAACCACAGCACAACAGTGTATCGGAAAGGAATAATCGCACCCTATTAGATATGGTGCGCTCTATGATGAGCTCTGCTGATTTACCTATTTCCTTTTGGAGTTATGCGCTTGAGACAACAACATACCTATTGAATCAAGTTCCATCTAAATCTATACCTACCACACCATATGAGATATGGAGTGGGAAGAGACTATGTCTTAAATGAGTTAAGATATGGGGTTGTTCGGCCTATGTCAAAAGGCAAAATCCGGACAAACTCGAGGCACGGTCAGTTCTATGCAAGTTTGTGGGATATCCCAAACATTCACATGGATATCTTTTCTACCATAGCGAGGAATAAAAGGTGTTTGTTTCTCGACATGCCACCTTTTTAGAAAAGGAATTTCTTGTAAAGGAAATTAGTGGCAACGAGGTAGAACTGGAAGAAATTCTGGCTACCCTATGCTTCGGCAGTAGAATCTATCATGTACGCGATGCTATGTACCAGACACGATGTAGCATACTCACTAAGTGTAATGAGTAGGTATCAAGCAGATCCAGGAGAGAGTCACTGGACAGCTGTGAAGAGCATTCTCAAGTACTTGAGAAGGACTAAAGAGATGCTCTTGGTGTATGGTAACGGAGAACTCCAAGTGGAGTCCTTTACCAATTCGAGCTTCCAGAGTGATAAGGACGACTTTAAGTCGCACTCGGGATTTGTCTTTACCCTCAATAGAGGGGCGGTATGCTGGAAGAGTTCTAAGCAGGAAACCGTGGCAGACTCGACGATGGAAGCTGAATACATCGCTGCCAACGATGCTGCCAAAGAGGCTATCTGAATGAAGAAGTTCATATCTGAACTTGGAGTGGTTCCATCCATTGAGTATCCAATACTTTTGTATTGTGATAACAATGGAGCGGTGGCTTTGGCCAAGGAACCCAGGTCCCATCAGCGATCCAGGCATATTCTGAGGCGGTATCACCTGATCCGGGAGATAGTTGATCGCCGGGAGATCGAGATCAGGAGAGTTGACACGAAAAACAACACAACGGATCCACTCACGAAGGCCATTCCCCAGATACAATTCGAGAGACTCTTTGGGATGTTGGGTATGCGGTACTACAACAGCTCGCCCTAGTTGAAGTGGGAGATTGTTAGTTGTATGTATGCCCTAGAGGCCATTATTGTACATATGATGTATATTATAGTGGATTCTTGGACATATATAGAGAGGACTTTCTTTCTCGACATGATAGTATGCTATCTGGTTGCTCTTTATCTTAACATGTATACTTGTCTCTTGATACTGTCTTATGGTTACATGTTGGTAAAGCCCTTAGGATGTGTACTTGACCACTAGAATTATGATGCAGATCATACTAGTGGGGCCATGGTAGTCCATAAGTTCATCCTTTAATGTTCCTAGTTGTGGGTGTATCGAGACAGGGCATCGATATACCAGAGTAGTCTAGCATATACGCTTCTCGACCCATGAGATGGGCGATGGATGATCCCATATCCATTGGTGTTTGATATCAGAGATGGTATATGAGTGCTAAGTAGACACTGGGTACACTGGACGGACTCGCCGAGAACTCCTAGATGGTATTATACCTGACGTCAGATAACAGTTCTCAGGTGACACTGGTACATGTTAGTCTGTAGACCCGAGATCGTCATAGAGTCTTGTGTGATTTCCACTGTGCTTTGATTTCCACCTTACCATGTGATTGATCTCAAAAATATTTAGTAATCGCAATCAAGAACGGTGCCGCTTGGTAGCTAGCCGGTGAGTACGGGTCGGTCCACAGGGATTTTGTGAATTTCCTAATCGCTCTTACGAGTTAATTCCGAACGGTGTGAACGGATTGATTGAATCTAAAAACTAAATTAATCTAGATCTAAATCTTTCTTGGTTTAGGTTTAGGTTAAGTTTGGAAAGTCAATAAATCTCACCGCTTTCTATACCCATATGAAGATCTATTAGGAGTTATGGTAATTATTAATAAAGGGGATTAGAACCATTCGGGAAGATGTTTCTTCCTCTAGCTTCTTGTCCTTCCTTTATCAATCCTTACCCTAACCTCCATGGAAAACACGCTCAACCGGGCCTTTACACTACGGTATCACCGCTACCTCGTGGGATGGGGTGCCGTAGGGAGCGGTGTGTGCATGTATGCATGGAGTCCTATAATTATATGTGATGGGTAAGAAAGGGGTGAGAGATCTTCATCTCTCAAGCCTTCCCCAAAGCTAACCCTAACAAGCGAGGAGACTACTCGTTCATTAGGGAATTGAAGAACAGATCTAAACTATCTATCTAGGGCAAGGAATTAAATCTAAACTAGGGCAAGGAATTAAATCTAAACTAGGGCAAGAATAGAAATTACCTAGGGCAGATAATAAATTTAACCTAGGGCAGAAAAATAAATTAAGAACTTACAAATTGATACTCTCCAAAAAGAATTCTGAATTTTATTAATGAAAGGAGGCATGACCTAATACAAGAATTTGGGTCTCTATTTATAGGACATAGAAAACCCTAGGTTTACAATCGTCGCATGTCTGCATTTACAAAAATACCCCTAGAAAGACTAGTCAGCGCCGCAATGAGTTTTGGTAAAATTTTCCTCTACTACGGGTGTCGCACGGCCGCGGACTGCGGCCGTAGCCCTGGTTTGGCCGCGGTCCCGTGGCCAAATAATGGTCTTGAATGCTGCGCTATCTTGTGCTGCTTCTGGCGGTATTTCTCTTGCTATTTCTTTTGTTGTATCTTTAGAATAGCTTCTAGTTCTCTTCCAGATTTTCCAGTGAATAATTGTAGTGAACTTTTACCGTTGCTTCGTGACAAAGTCTTGAACCTTGCGCTGCCTTGTACTTTGTGAACCGATCTTCGTGTAGGCTTGATCAAGATTCCACCATTTATTGGTCATAGTCTCACTTTGTATCATCTTTTTCATCAATTTCATTGTTTTAGCTCCGAGAACCTGTAACCTGTAACTAAGTAACAGACATGGGTCAAAAGCACCTGTTTATTTGTAAAATGCATAAGAATGGGGAATATAATAATGCAATATTATGGTATGAACACCATGTTCAAGAGGACGTGCAAAACGGTGGTTTTTGGGTATAGTCCAGAGTCACATGGAGGCAATGAGCGATAGGAGAGGATTTCGTCTCTCCCGGTATTGGGGGTAGATGTCGTGCTGTGCTCGATTGGCTATAACTGGAAGTCCCTGGCCAGGGCTGATTTAGAGATTTACCGGTAAGTGATATCAGTAGTTTCTCGACCCGTTATGAGCTTCGTATCGGCATGACTTATTGTGGTCTGACGTTTACCAACCTTAGACTTGATATGCGATATCTCAGATGAAGAGACCGGACTCTACGGTAGTGTTACTGACAGGCTTTGCAGGAGCTAGAGCGGGCTTGCTTGTTGATCTTCTGATCTCTCAATACCCGGGTAGCCGTTACGTCTAGCTAGTACCACTGACGGCTTGTAGGTGCTTGATATGATTGTTCCCGCTAAAAATTTCTGTGCAAAAGAGCCCAAGGTATCAAATGGCAGTGATACGCTTAAGAAAATGCGAACCAGTATTTTCCGAACTATTTTTTGACAAACTCCCAAATGAAAAACAGATAAATTCTGATGGTATCGAAAGCTTCTCGAAAAACCCTTCGATTTGATATATTATGAGCTTCATAATTCATCCGGGATCAAAAGTTATGAGCAAATATGCTATGCACTGTTCCCTGATTAAAAATCAGGAATTACCTCAATGAGATATCACGTGCTCACACGTGACCAATAGTCACGTGTTGACACGTGATAGTTAAAATAGAAATAAAAAACAAACGGCTGAAGAAGGACCCAATTGGGGTTCACGTGCTCACACGTGACCAATGATCACGTGTTGACACGTGATAGTTAAAACAGAAATAAAAACAAATGGCTGAAGGAAATACCTCAATGGGGTATCACGTACTTACACGTGACCAATGGTCACGTGTTGACACATGATGGTTGAAACTGAAGCATAAATGAACGCTGGGAAAAGAACCAATTGGGGGTCACGTGCTCACACGTGACTAAGGGTCACGTGCGAGCACGTGACATGCTTCGAAAGCCTTACAGATTAATAGAATTAAAATTCTAAATTTCTTTAAATCTTTCCAAATAGAATTAAAATTCTAGATTTCTCTAAATCTTTCCAAATGGAAAAGGATTATGGGGACCGTTGGATTAAAAATCCAAGGGTGATTAAAAATCACCAATTTATGGAAAGATTTTAGATAAGAAAAGATTTCCCTAAAAATATCACCAGAAATAACAAACATAATATCTTTGGATTTAAAATCCAATGGTGAATAAAATTCACTGTGAGATCTAAAGGATCAAATTAATTATAAAAAAAAATCATATCTTTCAATGAAAGATTTACTAAACAAATTGATTCTTCTCCTCCTCCTATAAATAGGAGCCAAGAGAAGAGAAGGAGAGATAGAATTTGGAGAGAGAAAACTTTGGAGAGAATTCTGGGATCTTGAAATTGCAGAGAGAAAAGAAAGGAGAATTTAATTCTCAACAAAAGAAAACCCTAGGTGAGAAAAGGGAAAATGATCAACTTCAAAAAGAGAATTTAATTCTCAAAATTTAAGAGTTTAACTCTTCTGCAAATAAAGAACTTAGTTCTTCTTCTGGTTGAAGATCTGTACAGAGCACATCTCCCCATAGGATGAGAATTTAATTCTCATCGGGTTGAGATCCTGCCATGCAGATCCAAAACTTAGAGGGGGAATTGAGTTTAGAGAATTTAATTCTCCCAAAACAGAACTAGGGTCTAACCCTAATTGAGAATTTAATTCTCTCAAATTCACAGGAATTTAATTCCTCTTAAAATGAAATTAGGGTTTTACCCCATACAAGAATTTAATTCATAAAAATAACTGAAGACTTAAAAGATCTCTGTGCATAAAAAAAAAAAACAAGGTCACGTGTCCCCACGTGACCATTGAAAAGATCCCTGAAGAAAAGAAGCTTTGAGGCAATGCCTCACGTGCTCCCACGTGACTTCCAAAACGCAGAAAGAAAAAGCAAAGGAAATATGAGCTTTGGGCGCTCTCACGTGTCCCCACGTGACCCCTTAGCGAGTGCTTTAATGATCAGTGCATAAATCTCCATCACGTGTCAACACGTGATGCTCAAAAGATGAAGAAGTGTTTAACACTTAATTGCAGAACGAAGAAAATGTATCTGGTCCCACCTTTGGGCGCTCTCACGTGTCCACACGTGACCCCTCTTTCTTTAGTGTTTAACACTAATTTGGGGATTATATTTCCAGTGTTTAACACTTATTGTTTCTAGTGTTTAACACTAAATTGAAGATTATATTTCCATTGTTTAACACTGATTGTCTTTTAGTGTTTAACACTAATTTGAGAGTTCTATCTCCAGTGTTTAACACTGTTGTTCTTTAGTGTTTAACACTACTTTTAGCCAAATTGGCTAATTTTCCAGAGGCAAAAGTCTCTCCTCCAAATGAATCTCAAAACTGAGAAAATCAAAGATGAAAATGTTTAGCATTATTAAATAATGTGGGTTTGAACCCAGACAAATGTTTAATGATCCAACAAGCGCCAATATTTCTAACTTAATTGGACTTAGCCCAAATTGGCCATAAGTCCTCAATTCAGACTCAACTGAGCCAATGTGCTCATAACCTAATTAATTGATCTTAGTTTCCAAATTGGGCTACAGATTACTTAATCCACATTGGTTCGAGGGTACATCTCTGAGCTCTTCTGATATTTGTCATTGTAATCATTCAACGTCGTCAAAGAGGTGACGGGTCCCAACGGCCATACATTCAATGGACTACTATGTCCCTAAACTGGAACAATAGAGCCCAAATGCTCTTTTGTCGGATCTAAACGATCCCGTTAAGTTGATCTTAGTCTCAAATTAGACTAACGTATCCTTAACAAATGTTTAAGTTGATCTTAGCCTCAAATATGGCTAACGTATCTTTAAACCCTCAAACAGACTTTTAGTCCTAAATTGGACTATAGATCTCCCAACCAATTTTGGTTCAAGGGTACATCTCTGAACTCCTCTGATATCTGTCGTTGTAATCCTTCAACGTCGTCAGAGAGGTGACGGGTCCCGACGGCCATACATTAAATGGACCACTATGTCCCTTAACTGGAACAATAAAACCAATTGCTCTCTTGTCGGATCTAAATGATCCCGTTAAGTTGATCTTAGTCTGGAGGTTAGGCTAACGTATCCTTAACAAAAGTTTAAGTTGATCTTAGCCTTAAATAGGGCTAACGTATCCTTAAACCAAAACCCCAAACCCAAATCTAAGAAAATACGGATTTGGACTAATCCACGTCCTACGGGCGACAACGTAAATTAGTCTCCGTATATAATCCACGGGCAACCACAAACAAAACAAACACCCACGACACGAAGTGACCATCTGGAGAAGGAGAAAGTTGTTACCGCGATGCGATAGCGTAATTAACTGCAGGGGCTTGCGCCTGCAGGGAAGAGCGTCCCCACAATCAAAACCTCCTCAAGCGAGGGGGAATCTGACGAAGTCTGCTATATCGGCCGCATCCGTCTAAACCTCCGATACGCGGTGCCATAAATCAACTTGGCATCTTCGAAGAGGTGGACGGATAAAACCAAATAGCATCTGCCCCGAATCACAGGCAAGACGTCTCCACGTCTTGTCCGCCGTTCGGAGGGGAACGGATTCTGGCACGCCCGGTGGGACCTTTTCCTCTTTCCACTCGACACTTCATGTGCCGTAATTCGCGAACCAATCACGGTTCGCTAATGGTTGCCCTTGGGTTTCGAGGTACTAAGATTTGGCGTTTCGTTTGCTGCAGAAAGCAAAAGGATCAATGGCCGGCAATTGCTCGAACTGCTCCAACTGCAAATGCAACCGACGCTCCGCCTCGCCTAGAGGTGTAGCCTATGGACCACAGGCTGCTTCCCTGTTCACTATGCCTGTGGAACATGTGACTCAGGCTACCACCGGTCTGTTCTTTGGGACCATGCTCCTGCCAGTGAACGTTAATATCCAGCCGCCGAAGGAAGTGCAAAAGAAGTCGGTCTTCGATCGGCTCACTACTACAACGGCCCCTCTCGACGGGTCGTCCAATGCCAACTCCTCGGTCTTCACCAGACTGAGCCTGAACTTCGATGGGCCTGCCAGGAAGCCCATGACCCCTGAAGTGGCCATCCCGAGGAAGATAGCCATATCTGCTCCTGAAGCCGTCAAGACGGCTTCTCCTGCTAAAGAGTCGGTCTTTTCAAGACTGACTATTCCGTCTCCTTCTCCTGCTCGAGGGTCTGTTTTTGACAGATTGAACATCGCTACTCAAAAGACGTCAGTCTTCAAGAGACTGGCACCAGCAGCGCTTCATCTGGACAGGGGGCAAGACAAAGCCATCCCCATCGCTGAACCAACGCCGTCCGCTCGACATGCTCGCCGTCGTCACTGGCGTCGGGTAAGGAAGGCTGGGGGAAACTCCCCCTCTGGGACAACTCCGCCAGCTCCGATGGTGGAAATCAATGCTGCTGTTCCGACCGGGAATAGCTTTGAACCGCTAAGAAGGGTGCGCAAAAACTCGCCAACTGCCGTATTGAAAAGATCTCCTACACCTGTGGATAATGCCCCAAAGGTGAAGCTGGAGCAGCCCCCTCAACGACTGTCCTCTAAAATTTACAAGGTCTGGCGTCAAGTCCAGGATTCCGTAGTGGATCAAGACTATCTCCGCCGACAGAAAAAGATGAAAGTTCGGCAGGAGAAGGACTACTCTGTCAAGCCAGAAAAAGCAACAGCTGGCTGGGTGCCCACTGCAACGGCTCCCTCAACGTCAATCACTCAAAAGAAAAGGAGGCCGCAAAAAGCCCCTATGAATATGGCGAACCGTAAAAGCGCTGAGCACAAACGCCCCAAGTCTGGGGGCATGGTGGTGCACACTGTTTATATGGCTTCCGGAAAGAAGGAAAGCCGTGCTTCGACAAGTCACCGACCGCTCACCCGATCCGTGACGAAAGCCCAGGAGCAGCAACAGAAGCTTCAGGAAATGATGACTGCAATGGCCGCACTTACCGGGCCAAAAGAAAACTCGGAGGCATCATCAGAGCAGCGTCATGAACAAGAAACTGACGCTGACTATCTACGCAGAGTCCTTGAAAAGAAGGACAAAGAAGCCGCAGAGCAAGCGGCTAACATAAAACAAATGGTGCTCCTCTTCCAAGATATGGTAGGGATGATAATCCAGCAAGATCCTCCTGCTGAAGATCCTCCGATCATTACTAAAGATGATAGAGGGGAGACATCCAATCCTCCTCCGGCTCTTTCAGCAGCCAAGGAGGAAACCATTTCCAAGGCTGCACTGGATGACTATATAGCTCAGCAAATACGAGTTCATCAGGCGAATGAAGCGGCTGGGCAAATTATTAGAACTGGACGACCCTATCCGGGCTGGTATGACCAAATTAGTTACCCGCCAGAATATACGATCCCTAAATTCCATGTGTATAAAGGGACGGGAAACCCACACCAGCATGTCGCTCAATTCAATGCCTTATGCGGCAACACTGGAGGCGACGACAAACTGTTGCTTCGCCAATTCGTCGTCAGCTTAGCACAAACAGCATTTGAATGGTATTCGGAGCTACCAAATGACTCTGTCAAGACATTTGCGGAGATGGAGCTACTGTTTATACAAAGATTCGTGAGTGCTAGCGGACGCACCCCGATCACGGCATTGATCAACGCCAGGGTAAGGCCAGGCGAAACTTGGGTCCAGTATGCGATACGGTGGCGTAATCTATGGTCAAAGTGCGAGCAGCGCATCGGAGAAGCACCTGCGATAGGCATGTTCGTGGGCACTCTTGATCCACAAGCAACCATCTCGCAATTCATGATGTTCTTCAAGCCAACTACTTTCTAGGCCTTGATCGACAAGCTGGCCCAAATGGATCAGATGGGATATAAACCGTCTCCTCCAAAGCCAGACTCTCGAAATGAGAAAGGAAAAGGGAAAGCGATCATCGTCGCCAATACTCAACAACGGCCGAGCAACTTAAAGCCGATTGTTCGCCAAAACAACGTGCGTCCACGCCCATCCCTTGAGGAGAGACTGGGACGTCCTTACTCGTTTCCTCAGAATAAAACGAGAAGACTGTTCGAGCTGGCAGTGCGCAAACAGACTCATCAATCTGCCGAGTCCAAAACGTCCGTTGCAGCCAGGCGATGTCAACGATCTTAATTACTGCCCTTACTACCAAGCGGTAAGCCATCCAATCGAAGATTGCTTCGTTTTCAAAGGCTGGATTGAGGACCAATACCAACAAGGCAAGTTCGCATTATCCGAAAACTGGAAGATGAACCCGCCACAACCTCATGCTCCTAAAAAGGTGGACATGCCGGGGGCATCGTGCTCTTTTATAAAAGAAACTCCGTGGGAGATCGCTCTTTCGGTTAAAACTAAAAGAATGCTGAAGGATCTTCAAACGTGCCCCGGCAATCAGGTGGAAAAATCCACTGGAACCCGAGGTCGTAGAGGGAACGCTGAAACTACGCCCAACTATAAAATCTAGCGGTGATGGTCAAAGCGCTCGCACCCAGCCTTCAAAGTCTTCGAAGAAGAAGGAGAAGAACCAAAAGCCCGTGAAGTTTAATGACAAGCGCATGGATCTGCAAAAACATATTGACGCACTGGAAGAATATAATCAGAAGGCACGGACCCCAGTCACACTCTGAGAATTCCTCAGCCATGTCCTTAAGGACGGAGATGATGACAATGGGGAAGACTCGTTGGATGAATCTGAAGATTATGTGGCAAGCTGCCATGTGATCTCTCATTCGTTGATAAATGATGAAGAAGCTCCTTACACAGAGAAGCTGGGGGCAGATCCTGAGCCAGAACTTCTAGGACCATCAGACGAAATGATTGATGCATTCCTGAACGAAGCCCATCTTAAAAGCAAAGCTGATCGAGAGCGCGAGATGGCCATATTCGAGAAAGCCAAACGCCGGCGACTAGATGAAAGGGTCGAAACACTCCCACCGGATCAAAGTATATCCGCCGCAAATGAAAGCAGGATCAAGACAAGGAAACGATTCGCCAAAGCCATATCAATGGGGACGAGGCTGCCCTCTTTCAGAGAAAATTTTCCTGGTGGTATACATCTTGATGAAGCGGACGTGCATCCTAATTTCTGCTTATATCATCAGACGATCGCACATCCTACTGAAGACTGCGACTCCTTTAAGTGTTGGTGGCAAGGGTATGTCGCTCACAGGCAACACTTCAACAGGACAAAGCGTGAAGCTCGTAGACAGCAGAAAAATGCGACAGATGAGCATAAAAGAATTGCTGGTAATTGTCATAGGGTTGATCCCGAGGGACCGCGAGTTCTCACCTTCGGGAGCGACTCCGACGAAAAAGTAGCCCTCGGCCCTCTCTTCAAGGAATCCATCTCTAAAATGAAAGAATTGAGGAGTTGCGAGAACATTCAGCCGTGCAATTGCACAATACCCGGAAAGAATCTCGGACCCGCAAACAACGGATTGAACAAAAAGGATAAAGGAAAGGGAAAAACAACCTTCGTCGTCAACACTCAACAACAATCGAGTGGCCCTAGACCGGTTGTTCGCCAAAACAACAAGCGGCAACCTCTCTATGAGAAGTTGAAACGTCCTTACTCATTTCTCCTGGATGAAACAAGGAGGCTGTTCGAAGTAGCAGTGCGCAATATGCTTATCACTCTATCGGAGCCGAAACACCAGCTACAAGTGAATGATGTCAACAATCCTAATTATTGCCCTTACCACCAAGTATTGGGTCATCCGATCGAAAACTGCTACATCTTCAAAAACTGGGTTGAAGACCAACACCAACAGGGCAAGTTTGCGCTGTCCGAAAACTGGAAGGTGAGCCCGCCACAACCATACGCTCCGAGAAAGATGGATATACCGGGGGCATCATGCTCATTCATAAGGAAATCCCCATAGACCGAAACATCGTTAAACTAACAACGGACCACTACGTCTTAAAACTGGATAATAGACCGAAATGTCGTTAAACTAACAATGGACCACTATGTCCTAAAACTGGATATAGACCGAAACGTCGTTAAACTAACAACAGACCACAATGTCCTAAAACTTGCAAATGACCGAAACGTCGTTAAACTACTACCATCCCGCGGCATCCCCAGGCTGACGTGGTGTTAAAAAAAAACGGTATGTCCATAAGCAAAACGGGCACGGATGAAAACCCAAAAGAGCTCCGTGAGTAAAAACAGCAGGGCTACCGGCGAGTCTTGTGAAAAGCCGAAAGGGCGTAACCTCGTTAGAAAAAAGAATTAAAAAAAAGAGAATAAAAAACGGTATGTCCATAAGCAAAATGGGCACGGATGAAAACCCGAAAGGGCTCCGTGAGTAAAAACAGCAGGGCTACCGGCAAGTGTATGTGAAAACCTGAAAGGGCGCAACCTCGTTAAAAGACACTTACAGGGTCCTCTCGACCTTGTAAGGAGAAACCACCCACGTGAGATCCTTACGACTCATAAGGGAGCAACACACTTAGGGATCCCCATGATTCCTAAGGAGAAAATACACTTGCGAGATTCTCACGACTCGTAAGGAGAACTCTCTTATGGGACCCTCACGGCTCATAAGATTTGAATGTCTTAAGTTACAGAGACCTGAACCTGTGCTTAAGCAATCCCCACAACCTTCGATACGGCCCTACAAGTGGCTCATACTGACCCTTGTATACAATCCACGGGCACGAATAAACATTTCCCCAGCAAAGTCCCACCCGTGACTAAGGATATGTCCATATGGTGAACAACCCTTGTAAGTCCTCTCGACTTATAAGGAGAAAACTCTCTTGTAAGATCCTTACGACTTATAAGGAGTCATGCACTTAGGAATCCTCATGATTCCTAAGTTGAAAACACACCTATGAGATCCTCACGACTTGTAGGGAGAAATACCTTTGTGAGACCCTTACGGCTCATGAAGTCAAAAGCCTTAGTCGACAGGACCCTAACCCTGTTCGCTAAGCCACCTTTGTTCGACATCGACAGAGGCAAATAATGATTCGATCCTGATAATATCCCAGTGGTAGCGATGCTGATGCCTAAAACGGTATCAAATTCCAAGTCCTTTTACGGCAAATGATGATTCGCTCCTGGCAATATTCCAGTCGTAGCGATGCTGATACTAAGATTGGCATCAGATTCCAAGTTCCACACTCGCGATAAAAAAAATCAGCGAGCCAAAAATGCATATGAAATAGTCGAAATGATGGGACAACTTGCAACGAAATCAGCAAGTAAAAATGTATGAATACAAAAACAGCCGAAATGATTGGGCAACTCGCAAAAAAAAGCAGCGAGTAAAATAAAAAAAAACAGCCGAAATGATTGGGCAACTCACAATAAAAAGCAGCGGGTAAAAATAAAATAAATAGTCGAAATGATTGGGCACCGCAAAAAATAGCCGAAATGATTGGGCAATCGCGATCTTCGCGATATAAAAAGCTGAAATGATAGAGCGTTGCGGAAAGAATAAAAAAAAATGAATGATGAAAGAATGAAATTTTTTCCCTACAGGTGAGATCACATCGATCCCTGTATACAATTCAGGGGCACAAATAAAGAGGGAACCATACCTTCCCAACAGGCTCCACCAGAAAGCGAAGCCAAGTCTCGACGGTTCATAGACAACCTAGAGACAACCTCGACATCTGTCGCAATATTGCAGACACAATGTTAACAAACAAAGCAAAAGAAGAACCCTAGCTTCAGGGTCTCGATGTCGATATCGATAACTTAGAGATCACCAACGGCGTTTCTCCTCATTCCAACTAGATGCAGACATGATGTCAGCAACCGACCTCAGAGTCGCAACGAAACGGAGCCACGGCATAGTCCCTAGTTCCAAATCTTAACGACAATATCTACAGCCTAAGAATCAGCAATGACGTTCCTTTGCAGTCCAGCAGGATGCAGATGCAACGTCGACAAGAGACCCCATGGTCGAAACAATGCGGAGTGACGGCAAAATCCCAACTCCACCTCAGCATTCGTCTCGTTACAGCAGACGCAATGTCAACAACGGCGTTCCTTCGCGGTCCAGCAGGATGCAGATGCAACGTCAACAAGAGACCCCATGGTCGGAACAATGCGCAATGTCAACAACGGCGTTCCTTCTCAGTCCAGCAGGATATAGATACAACGTCAACAAAAGACCCCATGGTCAGTAAAGCGGAGTGACGGAAAAATCCTAGCTCCACCTCAGCATTCGTCTCGATACAGCAGACGTAATTTCAACAACAGTGTCCTTCCTTCGACAGGATTCAGACACACCAAAGCAAACGAAGCGAAGGCGAAATTCCTAACTTCAACGTCTTGACGGTAACTCATATAAAACCGGAAAGACAATCAGAGATCATCTCACACCAGCATGGAGTGATCACCGCCTCGACATTCATCTCGATACACCAGACGAGATATCACTACAGCGTTCTTCCTCCAACAGGGTTCAGACGCGACAATCAAATAACGGAGCCACGGTAAAATCCCTAATTCCAAACCTCGACGGTTCACCAGCAACCTAGAGACAGCTGCGACACTCGTTTCGATACAGCAGACGCAATGCCGCCAAACGAAGCAAAGGCCAAATTCCTAGCTTTAGGGTCTTGATGGTAACTCATATAAAACCGGAAAGACAATCGGAGATCATCCCACATCAGCGCGGAGTGGTCACCACCTCGACGTTCGTCTCGATACAGCAGACGAGATGTCACTACGGCATCCTTCCTCCAACAGGATTCGGACACACCAAAGCAAACGAAACGAAGGCCAAATTCCTAGCTTCAACGTCTTGACGGTAACTCATATAAAATCTGAAAGACAATCGGAGATCATCCCGCACCAGCGCGGAGTGGTCACCACCTCGACGTTCGTCTCGATACAGCAGACAAGATGTCACTAAGAGCGTTCTTCCTCCATCAAGATCCAGACGCGACAATCAAACAACGGAGCCACGGCAAAATCCCTAGTTCCAAATCTCGACGGTTCACCAGCAACCTAGAGACAACCGCGACATTCGTCCCGATACAGTAGACGCAATGCCGGCAAACGAAGCAAAGGCCAAATTCCTAACTTCAGGGTCTTGACGGCAACTCATATAAAGCCTGAAAGACAATCGGAGATCATCTCAAACCAGCATGGAGTGGTCACCACCTCGACGTTCGTCTCGATACAGCAGATGAGATGCCACCACAGCGTCCTTCCTCTAACAGGATTCGGACACGCCAAAGCAAACGAAGCAAAGGCCAAATTCCTAGCTTCAGGGTCTTGACGGTAACTCAAATAAAACCTGAAAGACTACCGGAGATCATCCCACATGGAGTGGTCACCACCTCGACGTTAGTCTCAATACAGTAGATGAGATGTCACCACAGTGTTCTCCCTCCAGCAGGATTCAGACGCGACAATCAAACAACGGAGCCACGGCAAAATCCCTAGTTCCTCGATGGTTCATCAGCAACCTAGAGACAACCGCGACATTCGTCTCGATACAGCAGACGCAATGCCAACAAACGAAGCAAAGGCCAAATTCCTAGCTTCAGGGTCTTGACGGCAACTCATATAAAACCTGAAAGACCATCGGAGATCATCTCACATCAGTGCGGAGTGGTCACCACCTCGACGTTCGTCTCGATACAGCAGATGAGATGTCACCCCAGCGTTCTTCCTCCAGCAGGGTTCAGACGTGACAATCAAAAAAACGGAGCTACGGCAAAATTCCCAGTTCCAAGCCTCGACGGTTCACCAACAACCTAGAGACAACCGTGACATTCGTCTCGATACAGCAGACGCAGTGCCAGCAAACGAAGCAAATACCAAATTCCTAGCTTCAGGGTCTTGACGACAACTCATATAAAACCTGAAAGACTATCGGAGATCATCCCACACCAGCGCGGAGTGGTTATGACTCATCAGGGCTCTCCAAAATGAGCCTAACCTCAAGTAAAAAAGCGGCATGGCAAAATTCCTAACGCTTGCTCTTCTGACGGTCAAACTGTCTAAGAAGATTGCTTGAAGACATCTTGTCCAGCCCCCGAAGGGATCAGAGACACGACAGTCGTAAGGCTACTCGAACATCAAGATTGCCTATCGAGGGATACATCAGCCAATGTGACGGTACAACGGGCAAAACCCTAGTACCACAGACCCTAACGGACCTCTGTCGTAAAGAGCAGAGGTTAACTGTGACATTAGGACATCCTTGCGAGAAATGCTTGATTCATCTCGACTCGTGAGGAAAAGCCTTAGGCAGCGGGGATAAAAAAACCTGTTTCCTAAGCACTGGGGCCCTGCAAGTTGGTCCAAAACGGACTCTTGCATACTATTCACGGACCACACTCTCCAAAGTCGAATCTCGACAAGGAGGGAAACAACCACTTACGAGTCCTCTCGACTTATAAGCGGGAAAATTCTCTTATGAGATCCTTACGACTCTCAAGAGAAAACACACTTAGGAATCTTCACGAATCCCAAGGAGAAAAGACACCTACGAGATCCTCACGACTCGTAGGGAGAAAAGTATTTATGAGACCCTCACGGCTTGTAAAGTTGAAAAGTCTTAGGTGGCAGATCCTACCCATGCCTCCTAAGCCATCACTGCCCTGCAAAGAGATCAAGATAGACCATCTATGAGCCACACTTGCCAAAGCTACATGCCACTGAAATGGAGAAGTTACTCATGAGCATATAAACTACTTCATGCCAGAGTAAGACATAAAAAATGGAAGGGTGTGACTCATGGGGATGAGGGTTTGGAACTATATCCCGTAAGAGTTGAGATTTGAGTCAATGATAAATGACGACGCTTGTGTCCGCTCGTTATCTTCTCAGATCAAGATTCTGAAAGTGATACACCAACCCGAAACTGGTCATACGCCATGCATAACTCTGCATAACTCTACACTACTTCACCCACGTACATACTTATGTGAGCAAAATAGTGGGGGGCATTTGTTCCCGCCAAAAATATCTGCGCAAAAGAGCCTAAGGTATCAAATGGCAGTGATACGCTTAAGAAAATGCGAACCAGTATTTTCCGGACTGTTTTTTGACAAACTCCCGAATGAAAACTAGATAAGTTCTGATGGTATCGAAAGCGTCTCGAAAAACCCTTCGATTTGATATATTATGGGCTTCATAATTCATCCGGGATCAAAAGTTATGAGCAAATATGCTATGCACTGTTCCCTGATTAAAAATCAGGAATTATCTCAATGAGGTATCACGTGCTCACACGTGACTAATAGTCACGTGTTGACACGTGATAGTTAAAATAGAAATAAAAAACAAACGGCTGAAGAAGGACCCAATTGGGGTTCACGTGCTCACACGTGACCAATGATCATGTGTTGACACGTGATAGTTAAAACAGAAATAAAAACAAATGGCTGAAGGAAATACCTCAATGGGGTATCACGTGCTCACATGTGACCAATGGTCACGTGTTGACACGTGATGGTTGAAATTGAAGTATAAATGAACGCTGAGAAAAGAACCAATTGGGGGTCACGTGCTCACACGTGACCAAGGGTCACGTGCGAGCACGTGACATGCTTCGAAAGCCTTACAGATTAATAGAATTAAAATTCTAAATTTCTCTAAATCTTTCCAAATAGAATTAAAATTCTAGATTTCTCTAAATCTTTCCAAATGGAAAAGGATTATGGGGACCGTTGGATTAAAAATCCAAGGGTGATTAAAAATCACCAATTTATGGAAAGATTTTAGACAAGGAAAGATTTCCCTAAAAATCTCACCAGAAATAACAAACATAATATCTTTGGATTTAAAATCCAATGGTGAATAAAATTCACTGTGTAATCTAAAGGATCATATTAATTATGAAAACAAATCAAATCTTTCAATGAAAGATTTACTAAACAAATTGATTCTTCTCCTCCTCCTATAAATAGGAGCCAAGAGAAGAGAAGGAGAGATAGAATTTGGAGAGAGAAAACTTTGGAGAGAATTTTGGGATCTTGAAATTGCAGAGAGAAAATAAAGGAGAATTTAATTCTCAACAAAAGAAAACCCTAGGTGAGAAAAGGGAAAAAGATCAACTTCAAAAAGAGAATTTAATTCTCAAAATTTAAGAGTTTAACTCTTCTGCAAATAAAGAACTTAGTTCTTCTTCTGGTTGAAGATCTGTACAGAGCATATCTCTCCATAGGATGAGAATTTAATTCTCATCGGGTTGAGATCCTGCCATGCAGATCCAAAACTTAGAGGGGGAATTGAGTTTAGAGAATTTAATTCTCCCAAAATAGAACAAGGGTCTAACCCTAATTGAGAATTTAATTCTCTCAAATTCACAGGAATTTAATTCCTCTTAAAATGAAATTAGGGTTTTACCCCATACAAGAATTTAATTCTTAAAAATAACAGAAGACTTAAAAGATCTCTGTGCATAAAAAAAAAACAAGGTCACGTGTCCCCACGTGACCATTGAAAAGATCCTTGAAAAAAAGAAGCTTTGAGGCAATGCCTCACGTGCTCCCACGTGACTCCCAAAATGCAGAAAGAAAAAGCAAAGGAAATATGAGCTTTGGGCGCTCTCACGTGTCCCCATGTGACCCCTTAGCGAGTGCTTTAATGATCAGTGCATAAATCTCCATCACGTGTCAACACGTGATGCTCAAAAGATGAAGAAGTGTTTAACACTTAATTGCAGAACGAAGAAAAGGGATCTGGTCCCACCTTTGGGCGCTCTCACGTGTCCACACGTGACCCCTCTTTCTTTAGTGTTTAACACTAATTTGGGGATTATATTTCCAGTGTTTAACACTGATTGTTTCTAGTGTTTAACACTAAATTGAAGATTATATTTCCAGTATTTAACATTGATTGTCTATTAGTGTTTAACACTAATTTGAGAGTTCTATCTCCAGTGTTTAACGCTGTTGTTCTTTAGTGTTTAACACTAGTTTTAGCCAAATTGGCTAATTTTCCAGAGGCAAAAGTCCCTCCTCCAAATGAATCTCAAAACTGAGAAAATCAAAGATGAAAATGTTTAGCATTGCTAAATAATATGGGTTTGAACCCAGACAAATGTTTAATGGTCCAACAAGAGCCAATATTTCTAACTTAATTGGACTTAGCCCAAATTGGCCATAAGTCCTCAATTCAGACTCAACTGAGCCAATGTGCTCATAACCTAATTAATTGATCTTAGTTTCTAAATTGGGCTACAGATTACTTAATCCACATTGGTTCGAGGGTACATCTCTGAGCTCCTCTGATATTTGTCGTTGTAATCCTTCAACGTCGTCAGAGAGGTGACGGGTCCCGACTGCCATACATTCAATAGACCACTATATCCCTAAACTGTAACAATAGAGCCCAAATGCTCTTTTGTCGGATCTAAACTATCCCGTTAAGTTGATCTTAGTCTCAAATTAGACTAATGTATTCTTAACAAATGTTTAAGTTGATCTTAGCTTCAAATAGGGCTAACGTATCTTTAAACCCTCAAACAGACTTTTAGTCCCAAATTGGACTATAGATCTCCCAACCAATTTTGGTTCAAGGGTATATCTCTGAACTCCTCTGATATCTGTCGTTGTAATCCTTCAACGTCGTCAGAGAGGTAATGGGTCCCGACGGCCATACATTAAATGGACCACTATGTCCCTAAACTGGATCAATAGAGCCAATTGCTCTCTTGTCGGATCTAAATGATCCCGTTAAGTTGATCTTAGTCTGGAGATTAGGCTAACGTATCCTTAACAAAAGTTTAAGTTGATCTTAGCCTTAAATAGGGCTAACGTATTCTTAAACCAAAACCCCAAATCCAAATCTAAGAAAATAGGGATTTGGACTAATCCACGTCTTATGGGCGACAACGTAAATTAGTCTCCGTATACAATCCACGGGCAACCACAAAGAAAACAAACACCCACGACACGAAGTGACCATCTGGAGAAGGAGAAAGTTGTTACCGCGATGCGGTAGCGTAATTAATTGCAGGGGCTTGCGCTTGCAGGGAAGAGCGTCCCCACAATCAAAAACCACTCAAGCGAGAGGGAATCTGACGAAGTCTGCTACATCGGCCGCATCCGTCTAAACCTCCGATATGCGGTGCCATAAATCAACTTGGCATCTTCGGAGAAGTGGACGGATAAAACCAAATAGCATCTGCCCCGAATCACAGGCAAGACGTCTCCACGTCTTGGCCGCCGTTCGGAGGGTAACAATGATCATCACCTACTGCCGGCGTATTGACGAGTCTTTAGAGTCCTACATAGAGGTTTTACTGGCTCAGGCAAAATGAAGTCGGAGCACATGTGTGATATGTGCGGGACCGAGAATAATGCGAGTATGTGATACCGTATTCTATTCTCGCGATATTTGTATCGGTCGGTTATATGTGATATAACCGGGTTATTGAATCAAGTGTTGATTCAATAAGTTGGTATATATAATATTAGTCGGTTATATGCGATATAGCCGGATTATTAAATCAAGTGTTGATTTGATAATTTAGTGTATGATTGTATATTTGATATACTAGTTTATATTAAATAATATTAGCTCACTTAAGCATTTATTTTCTCACATGTGCACACTTAATATATATTTGATATATATTAATTGTGTTCTATTTTGTGTCATGGTTGTTGATACACACTATATGGGTGTATGAGAGTTACACCATACTAATTATAATGTTGGGTTTAAATATTTAAAGTAAATCCAAATTAGTGGATAATTTCTCACATGCATGAAGCTTGTAGAAGCTTGTGGATGCATTGACTTAGTCCACTCATTTTGTTTATTTAAGATATTTATTAACCTAATCATTATAATTTAGCTATGGTTATCTCTCTGCATGAGTTAGTATATGATACAAACTCACCCATGGTTGATTCTCTCACCTCATTAGTTCATTCTCTTCTCTTGATTTCATCTTCTTCATCCTTGAGAAAAAGCTTGCTAGCTTTATCCAAAGTGAGAAAATTGTTAGTTATATGTATGCCCTAGAGGCCATTACTGTACATACGATGTATATTGTAATTGATGCTTGGATATATATAGGGAGGACTTTCTTGCTCGACATGATAGTATGCTATCTGGTTGTACTTTATCTTAACATGTACTCTGATTGTCTCTATGTTACATGTTGATAAAGCCCTTAGGATATGTACTCGACTACGGGGACTATGATGAGATCATACTAGTGGGGCCACGGTAGTCGACGAGTACATCCTATAACTGTTCCTAGTCGAGGGTGTATCGAGACAGGGCATTGATGCACCGGAGTAGACTAGCGTATACGCATCTTGACCCATATGATGGGCGATGGATGATCCCATATCCATTGGTGTTTGACATCAAGGATGGTGTACGGGTGCTCAGTGGAGACTGGGTACACTGGACGGACTCGCCGAGAACTCCCAGATGGTATTATACCTCACGTCAGATGGCAGTTCTCCGGTGACACTGGTACAGAGTAGTCTGTTGACCCGAGATCGTCATAGAGTCTTGTGTGATTCCCACTGTGCTTTGATTTCCATCATACCACGTCCAAGAGGGCGTGCAAAAAGGTGGCTTTTGGGTACAGTCCCGAATCACATGGAGGCAATGAGCGATAGGAAGGGATTCGTCTCTCCCGGTATAGGGAGTTGATGTTGTGCTGTGTTCGATTGGCTATAACCGGAAATCCCTGGTCAGGGTTGCTGAGATTTTCTGGTAAGTGTTATCAGTAGTTTCTCGAACTGTTAGACCTCATATCGACACGACTTATCGAGCTACTGGGGTCTGACGTTCACCACCCCTAGGCGAGATATGCGACATATCAGACGACGAGACCGGACTGTACGGGAGTGTTACTGTTTGGATTCACAGGAGAATGTACAGGCTTGCTTGTTGATCTTCTGAGCACTCAATACCTGGGTAGCTGTTACGTTTAGCTGACCGCTTGCGGCTTGTGGGTGTTTGATATGATCATCACCTACTGCCGGCGTATTGACGATTCTTTAGAGTCCTACACAGAGGTTTCTTGGCTCAGGCAAAACGGAGTAGGGGCACATATGTGATATGTGCGGAACTGAGGATAATGCGATATGAGATACCGTATTCTATTCTCGCAATATTTGATATCAGCCGGGTCATCGGATCAAGTGTTGATTCGATGAATCGGTACGGATAAATATTAGTCGGTTATATGCGATATAGCTGGATTGTCGGATCAAGTGTTGATTCACTAATTTAATGTATAATAATGTATATGATATATTAAAATTACATTAACTAATATTTGCTCACTAAAAGATTCTTTTTCTCACTCGGGTAATACATTGATATATATGCGATATATGTTAATTGTATTATTTTATTTTGTTACGATAAATATTATATATGTGATATATAATATTGTAACATGATATGATAACTAATGCAACATGTTTAGTGGAGTTTAAACATGATTAGGGTTTGGATTAGGGTTAAGACTTCTAGTTGATTCTAGAAGGTTTCTTTTTGTCATGATAAAGATATTTTGTTATGACTCATGCTTTAACCCAACCCAAACCCTAACCCTAGTTAATTCTCTACATGACTTTAGTTGACCATGGTTGCATTATTTATCATATTAATTCTTTCTATTCATCACAAAAGGATAATTCAATCATTATTCATCTTCTTCTTCCTTCATTCTTTCATGAAAAAGCTTTCTAGATTTTTTCCAAGTGATGAATAAATGTGAGAAAAAGATAAATAAAGAGAGCAAAATCCTACTTCATCATCCTCATCTTCCCTTGCCCTTTAGATGAGAGTGTTCACTCAATTTTAGTGAGTGTTAGCTTGTGTTAATGAAACTTCAAGGTAGATCATCTTTGTATCGAAGATCGGAAGCAAGACTGTACCTTTCTCTTTGTGGAGCCTCTCGAGAGTCCGGAGCATGATGATCGCAGCGAAGGGACTTCAACACGGAGCATATGAAGTGAAGGACCGGATCTACGAAGGTTGTAATCCCTCTCACTTAGTGTTAAAGTGTTTAGCATTCTAGTTTTCGCCTAATCTCTAGTTTAAAGATCCGTATTCGGGTTGTTCGGCACGGCTAAAATTTTAATCGGTCATGGTTTATGCCTCGTAGACCCTTGTGCGCGTGCCTAGCAACCCTACAGTGGTATCAGAGCCAAGCTAGAGTTTTAGGCGAAGTCTAGACGAAGTTTAAAGTCCGATCGAACGCCGAAACCCCGACACGGAACCCTCTCTGTACATTTTTCAAAAATGTGGTTTTTTCTGAATTAAAAATGCTCAGAAAAACAAGAAGGAAAAACTAAGAATTACTGTGAAGTACGGTCCCCTAAGTCGACTATTTGACCGCGGAACCGCGGCGAAACCATGGGTTTTGCGGCGGTTCCGCGGCCAAAATTTGGACTTAGTCCCTGAAATTTCACTTAATTATTCTTAGGTCCTTTCTTGTTAATTTTTTCTGGGAATATTTTAATTCCACTCAAGTGTTGAGTTTTCAAGGGTTGTAATAGGGAATCGTTGATTCGATCGGATAATTTAACTTTGTTTAGTTTGTCCGGATAATTTTAGAAACTGTTAAAAAGTTCGGGCGGATATCAATAACTCACTTTTTCCCCTGTCGGAAATTTTTTCAAAAGTTGGATTTTTTCTCGTGTTTAAGAACGTTCTAAGTCGTGCAAGTAACGCGGTGGACCCTCTAGAAGACAACAAACCTTAACTCGATTATGTGACCGTCTTGAACTGTCTTTTGAACCTCAGGATTTGGGGCAGTACGGCGTGCCACATGTGAGGCGTTGGCTTGACCCTTCTACGGCTGGACCATTGGTACTGTGGCATGTGATGGATGTTTTTAAACTAATTTCAAGTGTTGAGATATATTGGGGAAATCTTGGGTGTTTGATTATTCGATCGGAAAGTTTAACATTGTCTATTTATCTGGAATGTGATACAATATTTGGAATCCACAGGTAGTTATGAGATAACTAATTTGAATATTATAAATCTAGCAGTTCAGTCTCAGTTGATCGGTTGCTACGGAATTTTGATGTGATCAAAAGTCCGTCGCAATCACGTAGTGTACGCGGATACTCGCTGGGTAAACTTAATAGACAGCTACGCCCTATAGCCCCGACCAAGTGACTGTAGGAGAACCCCGTCGCCGAAAGCATCCGTTCGGATGCTCGCGGCAGCGGTGTTCCGCCTTAGTGCACTTCGTCGACGACATCTGGGGGTGCGGCCGTCTACTAAAGTTTGCGACGAGCATTCGATCAGAATATCGGGAATCTTGTTGAATTCCACGACTTGACATTGAAAAGTGTTTTCGATAAATGAGACTAAAATGCGGGGTTTATAATTGTTAGGCATGCGATGTCTAAGGAATTCATTTGGTTAGGCATGCGATGTCTAAAGAGCTTGCGGATTCCAACTGTTGTAGTTTTACACTTTCTTTTCTGTGACCGTAAGCGTAGTATGTGGTGTATCGCCGGCTTCGTTGCTATACATCAACGACAATCGGGATACGCATACTTGCTTACGTTGATGATATGAGATATTATGTGTTGCTGTAATATGTTATATTGGATCGTCGCATTTTGAATAGCCGGGGGTTTTATGTGAGATGAGAGATTTTTCTTTTTCATTCATGTAAAATTCATTTGTATGTAATATTCTTTTATTGGGGCACTTCCAGGTTGCGGAAGATGTCACCGTTGTATATTATTTACTTTTCCGCATTAGGTAGACCCAAGGCGGGGAGCACAAGTAACCGAGTTCTAGGGTCCAGTGGGAGACCATCTCGAGGAGTCGAGACCGGGTCTCCTAACCCTAGAATTGGCAGAGTTGCTTGCCGCTCTCGTAGGGGTCTAGGGATGTGGGTTTGGCTATTCATCGCGACCGTGGAATCCGTGTTTTATACAGCCTCGTATTAAAAACACGGACGTCCTAGTATATCCAATATTTCATATATGTTCTTCTGCTGCAATGTTCTGTGATGAGATCATATTACTGCCTGAGACGAATGTTTATATTATATATATGAGATATATGTTATATTGCAGATTTCGTTTCAAAAAGAGATGCTTGCGAAGCATAATTAAAATGGGACTTCATTAATGAGATTAATGAAATAAAAGAAACCTAAGATGTTGTAGAAACTTGTTTAAATTAAAAACTGGTAGCTCTAGTTCTTGCTTTGCATCGCGGTGTTCCTTGTAGAACATCCTGCACCTTATTCGATAAGGAAAGGACCGAGATCCCTTCACCGGGAGTGACTCCTTTAGCAATAACTGGCAGATGCTACAAACTCGGTTTGTCTTTTGATTGCTTCTATAGTTCTTGCTTTGCATAGTGGTATTTGTGAAATATCCTGCACCTTATTCGATGAGGAAAGGGCCGACGATCCCTTCACCGGGAGTGACCCCTTTAGCAAAACTAGAAAAAGCCTCAAAAACACTCCATTTAAAATCACTCGATTCTACAACGATATCAAGTTCATTACGCAATAGGTTTTCAGAAAAACCTGTCGTAACCCTCCGTCATTTCAGATAAGTTGTATATAGTATTCGTGCTACATTTGTTGGCTTTCGTCAAGGTGTAGTGTGCGGTAGCTATCTGCTGCTTATCTGCTGCATATGATGCGATTGGATTAGGGTAGTCGTGCGGCTTTGTTGGCTTTCGTCAAGGGTCGTGCGGGTGGGTTTAATTCAATCAAGAAATGACGGGTTGGACTTGACTAGTAGCCTATGGTTTGTTGGCTTTCGTCAAGGTCATAGGATGCTAGGGGTAAAATATTATCGGGAATTTCAAGTGTTGAAATTTGCAATGAGATTGCATACCTTCTATGAGATAGTTGGATCCCGATACCCGCTGCGAGTAAGAGTTACTCCTGGGAGAGTTTTACACATTACAATTAGCCGATCAAGTAGGTGTCTAGAAAGGTGTTAACGGGGTTACGCCTCTGGGAAAACGAGGTTTACTTTAATTAGGTTCGTGCGAAAGCACGGGGGACCTCCCTCAAAGTACCGACACTGGCCTGGCTGAAAGATTGGCGAACTTGTAGGGTGTAATTAATCCCGGCTAGTCTTTCCTTTTAGGGTTTGAAGGAAGATTTGATTAAAACAGTGGGAGACATTCTGATTAGATAAATTGATAACCAATCTAATCTTGTAAAAGCGCACGCTGAGTGTTTTCTTCTCTCTCTCTCCAGGTAGCGACCATATCACGCCTTAATCAAGATAATAAAACGGATGAATTGACCGAACCCGCTTGTTATACTGAGCTGGGGATCGTTGGTCCCGCTCCAACTTATAATTGTTATAAGACAGAGCAGGAAATTGGGGAATACCAGATTTCCCGTGCCGCCCAAACGAAGAAAGTGCATGTTGATGTATCATCTTCGGGTGTATTCGTTACACAGAACTGTTTCTCAGTATCCTTTACGTCCTGGGTATGTGATACCAGATCAGGATCCCGCATATGTAATATATTACATGGGCTACAGAAATGTAAAGAACTGAGAACGGGTGATAAGTTTCATGAGGCAGAAAACGGTGCAAGTGTTGCAACCAAGTCTGTTGGTCACTGTCACCCTGTATTACCGGAATACATTGATTCTGAACAAATGTTATTAGATATCGAACCTGATATACAAAATCATATCAGTCTCTTTATTAGTAAAGAAGGATATAATTTTATAATGTTGGATAATGTTTTGAACATTTCCTATATCAAAAGTTGATCGGTTCAGGCACGTTATCTAAAAACATTGATGTTCTAAATCAAACTACAGTTCTTAGTATACGGAACACATACAAGAGGAAGAGTTCAGAAATTAATGAATCCTTCTTGAGGCATTGTAGACTAGGTCATATCAATGCGACCCGACTGGATGAAGTTACATATAGATGCATATTTAAATTAGTTTGAATTTACATCTTGTGAAACTTGCCGGTCATGTCACAAAGATACGATGACCATAGCTCTGTTTATTGGAAACAGAGAAAGAGTTAGTGAACTCTTGGGATTGATACATGCTGATGTATGAAGGTCCCCTGTCTACACATGCCAAGACCGGTTCTTTGTACTTCATTACATTCTCTGATAATCTCTCAAGATTCAGACATGTGTTCCTGTTGAAACATAAGTCCGAACCTTTTGAGATATTCACAGAATATAAGTTAGAAGTAGAGAACCAAAAACGGGTATAAGTATTATGTCCTTTGATGAGATCAAGGAGGAGAATACTTGAGCACGGAATTCCTGGACTATTCTAAAGGAGAATGAGATTCTCTCTCAGCATTACTCCTCCTATACACCATAGCACGATGGTATATCGGGGCGGAGCAATAACACCCTATGTGATATGGTGTGCTCTATGATGAGTACTACTGAGTTTCCTATTTCTTTTTGGGAGTTATGCACTTGAGAAGCTGCATACCTATTGAATAGGGTTCAAATCAAATCAGTTGCCTACCACTTCATATGTGATATGGAAAGGGAAGAACCCATATCTTAAGCTTGTTAAGATTTGGGTTGTACGGCCTATGTCTAAAAGCAAAATCCGGACAAGCTCGAGGCAAGGTCTGTTATGTAGAACTGGAAATGTTCCAGCTATACAAACTGCAGCTGATGATTTAGTAGAACCAAAGGATTCAATAGTTTCCAACGAACCTCAGCCTCTCCGCCGATCTAGTAGGGTTCCTCACCCACCTGAGAGATACTTCGGTTTCTCTATGACAGTGGGAGCGAGGATTGCATCATGTGATGATGACCCAACTAGTTTCGAGCTGGCCATCAGGAGTGGGACTCTGTAAGAATGGCTGGATGCTTATCGATCTGAGATGGAATCCTTATACACCAACAAAGTATGGACTTTGGTTGCTCTATCTGAAGGGTTAAATCCCCATCAGGAGCAAGTATATCTTGAGAAGATTACTAGGTGTACATGGAAAAGTTGATACTTTCAAAGCTATGCTTAAGTCCATCCAGATCCTACTTGCCACGGCTACATACCATGACTACGATATCTGGCGGTTGGGTGTCATGACTGCTTTTCTAAATGATGTTTTAGAAAAGAGCGTCTATAAGTACACAGCCAGAGGGCTTCGTAGACAGTGGGAGCAGCGGAAACGTGTGCAAGATGTTTTATGTGATAAAGCAGGCATCGCGGAGTTGGAACGTCTGTTTTGATGTGGTAGTCAAAGAGTTTGACTTCATCAAAATGGTAGATGAATCTTGTATATACAAAAAGGTAGTAGGGAGTATGGTGGTGATCCTCATAGAGTACGTGGATGACATACTCCTGATAGGGAAGGAGTTTCCTAGGCTACACTCGGTCAATCTCCACTTATCACAACGATTCTCCATATAGGATCAAAGCGATACCTCCTAAATCCTGTGTTTTGGATCTATGAGATAGATCTAATTGGATGTTAGGACTCTCACTAGTTGTAGTGAGATGGTATCAATCGATCCTGGGGAGAAACACTGGAAAGGTTCCAGGGTGATAACGACGACTGAATGTCAGTCGCAGGCATTGTCTATACCCTCAGTGGAGGGACGGTATGTTGGAAGAGTTCCAAGCAAGAGACCGTGACTTACTAGACGATTAAAGGCAAGATACATCGTTACCAAGGATGTTACCAAAGAGGCAGTCTGGATATATATAAGTTCATGAGATGAACTTCGTTCCTACCATTGTGTGACAATGGATTTATGGCTTTAGCCAAGGAACTACCATCCCATCAGAAATCCAGATATAATTCTTAGGCAGTATCACCTGATCATGGAGATGGTTGATCTTCAGGGAGATCGAGGTTAGGAGAGTAGACACAGAAGACGACAGCTCGGATCCATTCACAAAGGCCTTTTTCCCAGTAGAGACTTTTATGGGATGGTTGAGTATGAGATACTTCAACCACAGCTAATTGTTGGGTATGTTACCACAACAGATGGCCCTAGTGCAAGTGGGAGATTGTTAGTTATATGTATGCCCTAGAGGCCATTACTGTACATACGATGTATATTGTAATGGATGCTTGGATATATATAGGGAGGACTTTCTTGCTCGACATGATAGTATGCTATCTGGTTGTACTTTATCTTAACATGTACTCTGATTGTCTCTATGTTACATGTTGATAAAGCCCTTAGGATATGTACTCGACTACGGGGACTATGATGAGATCATACTAGTGGGGCCACGGTAGTCGACGAGTATATCCTATAACTGTTCCTAGTCGAGGGTGTATCGAGACAGGGCATTGATGCACCGGAGTAGACTAGCGTATACGCATCTTGACCCATATGATGGGCGATGGATGATCCCATATCCATTGGTGTTTGACATCAAGGATGGTGTACGGGTGCTCAGTGGAGACTGGGTACACTGGACGGACTCGCCGAGAACTCCCAGATGGTATTATACCTCACGTCAGATGGCAGTTCTCCGGTGACACTGGTACAGAGTAGTCTGTTGACCCGAGATCGTCATAGAGTCTTGTGTGATTCCCACTGTGCTTTGATTTCCATCATACCACGTCCAAGAGGGCGTGCAAAAAGGTGGCTTTTGGGTACAGTCCCGAATCACATGGAGGCAATGAGCGATAGGAGGGGATTCGTCTCTCCCGGTATAGGGAGTTGATGTTGTGCTGTGTTCGATTGGCTATAACCGGAAATCCCTGGCCAGGGTTGCTGAGATTTACTGGTAAGTGTTATCAGTTGTTTCTCGAACTGTTATAGACCTCATATCGACACGACTTATCGAGCTACTGGGGTCTGACGTTCACCACCCCTAGACGAGATATGCGACATATCAGACGACGAGACCGGACTGTACGGGAGTGTTACTGTTTGGATTCATAGGAGAATGTACAGGCTTGCTTGTTGATCTTCTGAGCGCTCAATACCTGGGTAGCTGTTACGTTTAGCTGACCGCTTGCAGCTTGTGGGTGTTTGATATGATCATCACCTACTGCCGGCGTATTGACGATTCTTTAGAGTCCTACACAGAGGTTTCTTGGCTCAGGCAAAACGGAGTAGGGGCACATATGTGATATGTGCGGAACCGAGGATAATGCGATATGAGATACCGTATTCTATTCTCGCAATATTTGATATCAGCCGGGTCATCGGATCAAGTGTTGATTCGATGAATCGGTACGGATAAATATTAGTCGGTTATATGCGATATAGCTGGATTGTCGGATCAAGTGTTGATTCGCTAATTTAATGTATAATAATATATATGATATATTAAAATTACATTAACTAATATTTGCTCACTAAAAGATTCTTTTTCTCACTTGGGTAATACATTGATATATATGCGATATATGTTAATTGTATTATTTTATTTTGTTACGATAAATATTATATATGTGATATATAATATTGTAACATGATATGATAACTAATGCAACATGTTTAGTGGAGTTTAAACATGATTAGGGTTTGGATTAGGGTTAAGACTTCTAGTTGATTCTAGAAGGTTTCTTTTTGTCATGATAAAGATATTTTGTTATGACTCATGCTTTAACCCAACCCAAACCCTAACCCTAGTTAATTCTCTACATGACTTTAGTTGACCATGGTTGCATTATTTATCATATTAATTCTTTCTATTCATCACAAAAGGATAATTCAATCATTATTCATCTTCTTCTTCCTTCATTCTTTCATGAAAAAGCTTTCTAGATTTTTTCCAAGTGATGAATAAATGTGAGAAAAAGATAAATAAAGAGAGCAAAAATCCTACTTCATCATCCTCATCTTCCCTTGCCCTTTAGATGAGAGTGTTCACTCAATTTTAGTGAGTGTTAGCTTGTGTTAATGAAACTTCAAGGTAGATCATCTTTGTATCGAAGATCGGAAGCAAGACGTACCTTTCTCTTCATGGAGCCTCTCGAGAGTCCGGAGCATGATGATCGCAGCGAAGGGACTTCAACACGGAGCATATGAAGTGAAGGACCGGATCTACGAAGGTTGTAATCCCTCTCACTTAGTGTTAAAGTGTTTAGCATTCTAGTTTTCGCCTAATCTCTAGTTTAAAGATCCGTATTCGGGTTGTTCGGCACGGCTAAAATTTTAATCGGGTATGGTTGATGCCTCGTAGACCCTTGTGTGCGTGCCTAGCAACCCTACAAAAATATTGTGAGAAAAATAAAACTAAAGTGAGCCCACTTCCTACTTCATCATCCTCTACTAGATTAGCACTTTAGTATAGGGTGTTAGCTTCACTAATCTCTCATTAGTGAAGTAATAACTTAAGTTAGTGTCTCCTCGACGTAGATCATCTTCGGCTTCGAAGACTTCAAACAAGATCGTTCCTTTCACTTTGAGAAGCCATGCAAGAGTCCGGGAGTTCCATGATCGCAGCGAAGGGACCACTATAAGGAGCAATTGAAGTGAAGGACTGGTCTACAAAGGTTGTATTCCGTTATCACTTAGATGTAAAGTAGTTTACATTTCGTTTCGAATGATTCTCTAGTTAACGATTCTAGTTTAGGGTTCTTTAAAACGGAAATTTTTTGAAAATGGCATGGACGATGCCTCCCGAAACCTTGTTGTCATTCATAGGAACCCGACAGGTGCAAGCCCCTGCTGTTAATTATGTTATCGGGTTATGATAACCACTTTCTCCTTCTCCAAAAGTTCACTTCGTGTCGTGTGTGTTTGTTTAATTTTTGGTTGCCTGTGGATTGTATACGGATACTAATTTATGTTTTCGCCCGTAGGGCGTGGATTAGTCCAAATCCGTATTTTCTTAGATTTGGGTTTGGTTGATTTAAGGATCGTTAACCCTTTTTAAGATTAAGATCAACTTAAATATTTGTTAAGAATACGTTAGTCTAAGTTTTAGACTAAGATCTACTTAACGGGGGTCCAGGATCATTTTTGATCTAACGAAAGAGCATTTGGGCTCTATCACTTAAGTTTAGGGACATTACGGTCCGCCATTAGTTTTGGGACATTACGGTCCATCAAGTTTAAAGACATCATAGTCTATGGGGTTTAAAGACATCATAGTCTGTGTTTAAAGACATTATAGTCTATGGGGTTTAAAGACATCATAGTCTATAGGGTTTTGGTTTAACAGTTTTGGGATGCACCAAAAGTTATTGGTTACTGGGACCCTCCATCTCTCTGTAGACGTTGAAGAAATACAACGACATGTATCAGAGGTGTGGAGAGATGTACCCTTGAACGAATGTCCCGACTGAGGGGGGATAGGATGAACATCATTTTAAATGCCATCTGTTAGGAGTGCATTAGCTATCTTTAGGACTGAGATCGGTTTTGGGGACCCTGAACATGAGGGGCTCAATTGATTGTTCTCGGGAGATTTGGTCTAAGTTTGGCTAATATTGGCCTTTTATAGTGTTAAACACTAGTATGTGCTCAGCGCTCATGTGTTCCCACGTGAGGCGCTTGAAGTAGTGTTAAACACTAGAAATTGGGGCGCTCACGTGTGGCACGTGAGGCGCTTAAAGTTGGGAACTGCTTCTTTTATTCTCTTATTCTAGTGCTAAGCACTGTTGGGTCACGTGAGATCACGTGAGGCGCCCCAGAATGGGAACTGTCTTGGGTTTATTCCCCTTTTCTCTTTTATAAGTGCTAAGCACTTCTTAGGGGTCACGTGGGGTCATGTGGCTAGATCTCAGTCTTCCCTTTTTTGTTCCTCAAAGGTGCTCACGTGGGAACACGTGAGCTTTTATTGTGTAGCATTGAACACTAATATGCATGGAGCTCTGGACCTGAGTTTTGTGAATTTCAGGTCCCTTATTTTTATAAGAATTAAATTCTTTTATAGGGTTAAACCCTATTTTTATTAGAGGAATTAAATTCCTATATCTTTTTAGTAAGAATTAAATTGTTTGAACTTAGTTCTTCCCCTAGGTTTGGATCTACATAACAGAATCTTCCCGATGAGAATTAAATTCTCAACTTGTGGGGAGATCTGCTTTTGCAGATCCCAACCAGAGGAAGAACTAAGTTCTTTGAGAAGAGTTAAACTCTTGGTTTGAGAATTAAATTCTCTTTTGGTTTTTCTTACCAAGGGGTTTCTCTCTGTTTTCTGTATTTTTGAACTTGAAGTTTATGGGGTGGGGGTCCCTCTGTACAAGACTTGAAGTCTTGGGTCCTTTATATAAGGGAGGCCGATTTGTTGATCAGTTGAGGAAATCTCTTATTGAGAGATACTTAATTGATTTCTGGAATTTATTCACCGTTGGATCTTTGATTCAAGGTCTTCTGTTTTACAGAAGACATTTTTCTTGTTTTTAACAAGATTGGGGAATATTTTCCCATACAGAACTTATTCTGTATCTTGGTGATTTTTAATCACCATTGGATTTTTGATCCAACGGTGCTCTGATTTACAGAGCACAATCTTTCTTGTTTAGAAAGATTTGCGGAGTGTTTCCTGAATCAGAATTTAATTATGTATTTTGGTGATTTTTAATCACCATTAGAACATTGATCCAATGGTGCTTTGATTTACATAGCACAATCTTTCTTGTTTAGAAAGATTGGGCAAAATATTTCCAAAATAGGGTTCTGATCTCTTTTATATAGAATTTAATTCTATCGGCTCAGGAATCCTTACGTGTTGCACGTGACCCAGCATCACGTATTGGCACGTGATGCGCCTTCTGGCCTGCTTTTTGTTTCAGTCCTATTTGTTAAGTGCTTATAATTTTGGCTCCAAGACGCATCGCCTGTAGGCAAGTGATGCTCCATTTTGGGAATTTTCCCATTGCTTTTTTATTTATCATTTATTTTTCTAAAGGGATCAAATGCCCCCACAGCATTGTTCTCACGTGGCTTGCACGTGAGTGCGACGCTGTCACCTTTACAACCATTGGATTGTCTAAGGGAACGGGGAGGTGAACCGCCCTTGTTATGTCTTATAAATGCAAGAGTTTGGGTCTTTAGGCAGACACTGTTATTTCATCTTCTTCCTTGGTTATTTTATTGAGAATTTAATTCTCCTCTTCAGAGCTTAGTTCTCTGCTTACTGGAATCGTAGAGTTAAACTCTTTTAAAACTTTTTCCTTGGTAAGGATCATGAATGGAACCCCCCTTTTCGTTCTTTTCACCATAGATTTTAAATTCGGGGCAGAGCGTTGTTCTTATCTTAGATTGGTTTCTTAAAGATCCAAATCACACATTTTTTGTAGATTCTAAGATCTTGAATCAATGGGGATCGTTGATCCTCCTCTTAGGGTTTTACTCTGTCACCGATCTTTTTAAGACCCTTAGAATTTAATTCCATTGTTTAAAAGGAATTTAATTCCTCATTACAGATCTTAGCTTTAAAAGATCTAGAGGCCCTTTGGGAATTTTATTCCCCAGTGTTCTTGAAAATCTTTTAAAAGGATTTTCCTTTATTTTTTTATCCATTTGACAGAGTTTGTAATGGGTGTTCTTTTGTGAGGATGTCCTAATTCGTTTAAATTCCATTGTGTATTTATTGAGAATCTTTTTGTTTATTCTCACAATGATATCCCTGTCTCGTGGTTGGCGAGCCGTCATACTAATTTTGTGGGGTCCATTATTTTTGCAATCAATGGTCCCATAGAATAAACTTCTTATCGTTTTCTTCTACTGTTTACACACACACACACACACGTATAAGTTGCCTTAACAGTTTTTTTATTTATTTAAGGAACAATGGCTTCTCTTCCTTATTTTCCTTTTACTCGCTCAGACGCTGCTTTCTCACAATCGCCGTCGGACGAAGAAGCAATGGCGATGATCCGGGCCTATGAAAGGGACTGTATCAGTTTGCTCTTGTGGGGAACTTGGTATGGGCATATTATCCGGGGCCGTTGCAGTTTTATTTGCGAAGTGCCAACAGAGCCTTTTCGCCCAATTTTGCCGATGGAGCGTCCGTAGACTGCTTTTGTGGTGGAGGCGGCTGATTGGACTCCTATAGGCCGGCTTGAGCCGTCGATAGCCGGGATACCCAACCAGCCTTTGCCGGCCATAAACATCTTAGGGCGTCGAATTTTCCAGGGTGAAGCTCAATCATGAGGACAAATTTACAAGATAGGGCTTACCCTTCGCCACCCAACGGACAATCTTCCCTGGGATCGATATGTTCTGTCCGCTCATCGTGCGCGATTGCAGAAGGTCGGGCTCTATCAGGCGGTGTATGCATCCCTATTTCATTATCAGTCCCCTCATGTCTGGTGGGTTAATACTTTTGTGAACCAGTGGAATCTTCCCACCAACACCTTCTTGCTAAGGGATCGCGAGGTCTCTATTTCATTGGAAGAGTTTCGCGAGGTTTCGGGACTACCAATCAGGGGAGAGCATTATGAAGAGTTGTTGCCTCCCAATGAGTACGTGTTTGAGACGATGCTAGCTTCGCTTGACGGCTTGACGACTGAAAACGCCTTCCGTCATAAGCACCCTAGCTTAATCAAGGTTTTGGTTATCTTTGAGAAATTGTTCGTAGCGTCGGAAAGGCACGACGTCACTTTTGAGAGCTTCATTGCCTGCTTTATTTGTGAAGATGCTTTGTCCAAGACAGCTCCAAAGTTTGCGAATATCAACGACCCTTTTGGGTTTGGGCTAGACAAACTGCCGGCCAAAGCAAAAGATTTACAGCAGTTTTACATCCCAATCTTGTCGGCCGTGTCCTTCGATTCGATTGCGGTTCCCAGAATGGACGAAGAGACCTTCATTTTCGGCTTTATCAGCCTTTGGCTTAGCTGGTTCGCCATTCCAACGCATCGCCGCTTCATGAGAGCTTCGGTCATCTATCTGGCTCATCGCGTGGCTGAAGGGACATGACTGGCCATGGGTATCGAGGGGCTATCGTATTTATACCATGGGCTGAGCGTTGCGGCCAATACCTCAACCCCGGGTGTAGATGTTGTGAGTTTCTCCTTTCATTACTTTACGTCGTGGATTGAGATGCATATATTGGGGGTGTTCGCAGCGCATCAGAAGCCAGATTTCTATGATGCTTATACCTTCCCGTGGCTCATGAGGTTAGTGGATGCTTCTGCTCCTAATCCAACTCAGCTAGGGGCCCTTCGTGTGTTGCTTAACCCGTATGCTAATGAAGGTGGGATGGTATTCAACGATCGAGTCCTCTTTGCTCCTTCGGGACCTGTCCAACAGCTATTCGATTTATCGAAAGGGGGAGCACCATCCTTAAAGCCTAAGGAAATTATGCACTTGTATTCGATTAGGCCGGGTTATTTGGTATTCCGTCGAAATGATACGATTCTTTTCATGCGATATAATCCGCACCGCTTTGCTCGGCAATTGGGTTAAAACCAGGGTATTTCCCTTCGAAGTATTTTTGGTGGAGCCCAGCTCATCTCTGGGAGTTGTTCGTGATATCATCCATCACATCATGCGGCTGAACACCAGCTCTCGTTTCATGATCCCCGAGGCCGACTATATCCCGAGGTGCGTGGGGTATTTTACGGGTTGGTACCGCCATCGAGTTGGTCCTATCATTGCCGAGGAGAAGCGGATACTCTTTGGATATAAAGCTCCTGCCCCGACCCAGGCCACGGGCGTTCCTCCATGACCACGGATAGTGGTTCGCCCTCCATTGAGAGGTAACGGTGCCTTACTTACTCTTGAGGTGGCGGATGCAGAATCGACTCCTCCCATAGTTGGTATGCCAATGCGCACTAGAGCCCAGGAAAAGGCTTCCGATAAGGCGCCAGCAGCGGTTTCATCAGTTGCAGCGTCATTAATGGCAGTGTCATCACCGGTAGTACCGCCGAAAGAGGATATTGGGGGCGAGGTTGGGCAGCACCGTATCAATGCACCAAAGAGGAGGAAGCGATCCTCTTCCAGTGTTAGCTCCAGTTCAAAAAGGAGGAAGAAAATGGTTACCGGTCTGCTCGACCACTTGCTCGAATCTGAGGCTATTGCCCAAGATGAACCCATATCCATGCAAGATTCGGATGATGGTTTTCTCTTTCCGGGTTTGTCTGCCGAGGAAGCCGCACAATTGGCTGAGGCTATAAGACGCTCACAAGACGAAACTGAGAACGTGGGTGTCTCGAAGAAACCTTATCCTCCCGTTATATTCAACGAAGATCCCCCATCACCATGGAGGGTACATATGGATCCCCTGCGACAGGAAGATGAGATAGCCCTTAAGCAGCCTAACTGAGCCGTTTCCGAAGATGAGCTAGCATTGAAGACCGGTGGCCATGAATCTGCATTTGAACCCCGGTGAGCACACTTCCTCAGGAAGGAACGACGGCTTGAAAAAGCCATACTAGAAGCATCCTGGCACATCGGTATGTGTGCTTTCTGTATTATTTTTTTTCGGCAAATAATTTGTATCCCTTTTTATATCTCCTTATTTTTGCGAAAACTTTGCAGGGACTTCAGCAATGAAAGAGAATTTGAGCTCAAGTCGCGTCCTAACTGTAGACTCTGTAAATGTCTCCGATGAGGCACTAGTAGGTGCGGAGGAGGTCGTTACAGCTGCTATTTCTACTGTGGAGCTTCCACTAGTAGCCTCCGTTCCTCCAGTGTCTATTCTTCCAGCAGAGGTGACTTTATCGACCTCAGCTCCTATGGACATCTCTAGTGACACACCGAAGGGTGTAGAAGAGGTTGTCAGGGTCGTTAGTCCCGTCTTGGAGCTCCCGGTGGCCACTGTTGTTACTTAATTAGAAGCTGCCTCACTGGCCTACATCCCCAACGATGTACCTGAGGGTGTGGAGGAGCCTGCCGAAGCTGCCATCCCTCCAGTTCAAGGAGGGTGAAGTATCAAAGGTAATACCTTATATTTCGCTTTAAAGATCCTTCTATTATCTGAACCCTTCTTTTCTTCAGAATTGCGGGAATTGGCAGCCTCCATCATGGATCTATCTCCCAGGAAAACCTTCCAGCGTTTACTTGATATGGCTGCCCCACAGGCGATACCCCCGCAAAGCGTAGTTCTTTCTTTCGGGCAAGGTTGGTGTTCTTTGAACACTTTCGTTTTATTATTATTCTTTATAATGACGCTAATATGCGCTCCACAGTTCTGGATGCCAATGACGAGGTCGAGATCCTCGATGGGCCTGGGGATCTCTCAAACCCCCTTGCATGACTGTGGGTAAGTAAGGTTTTATCTTTGGTATTGCTTTGTTTATTCCAGGTTTGTAACTCTCATTGACTGTTTACAAAACTTGACAGCTCTGCCAACCCTAACTCCGTTGGAATCTTGGATCTTTATGCCATCGGGTCCCAATGCTCGGCGTGCGTCCGAAAGGATAGCGAGAAAAAGCATCTACTCCCTGACGGCCCTCATTGAAGACCTTCGTGCTGGTACCTTGGTCCCAGCCAAAGAATTTTCTTTCGAAGACAATGCTTCCTTGTCCGTTCTCGCCACCTATCACGATGAAGCATTGGCATGTGTCTGGGTTGAGTATTGTCGCCGAGTGGAAGTCTGCCTGCACGGGCTTGAATGCATCCGCCTTCCCTCCGACATCTTAACCGTGAAATCGAATTTGCGGGGATGGATCGAACGATGCGCGGCCAATCTGCAGTCATGCGTGAAGAGGCTCAATCGGACGTTTTCGGAGAGGGAGTTAGCTTCGAATGCCTTGGTGGAACTTCAAGCTCAACTCACTACTAAGACTACTCATGCGTATGAACTTTGGCGGGTGCTTCAAGAAGCTATTACAGAGGTGGTATCTCTTGATAAAGCCATTATCTTTACCCGCGAGATGGTCGAAGCTCACAAAGTAGCTGAAAGGGAGCTTGAGAGTAAGCTCGCCTCGTATCAGGCTCAACAGTCTCAAGCGGAGACCCGTCTTGTGGCCATAACAAAGTTTGAAGCCGAGGCCCAGCGGAAGAATGACGAATTGACGAACTTATTGCATCGTCCGCTGTCTTGAAGATATATATGCTTTTTTTGTATTCTCCTTCTTGTTTTTACTCCTGAATGAGAGTATCTTTTGATTCTTTTATGAAATGTACCTTGTATTCATTTGGATTCATGAACAAAAGACATATTTTGTTTCATAGTGGTGTGTCCCTTTTAGCAAATGCATTTTGTAGATAATCTATCTTGATCTCTTTGAAGGACAGCGACGGCTTAGGAAACAGGTTCAATTCTGCCGCCTAAGACTTTTCAACTTTATGAGCCGTGAGGGTCTCAAAAAGACCTTTCTCCCTACGAGTCGAGAGGATCTCGTAGGTGTATTTTCTCCTTAGGAATCATGAGGATTCCTAAGTATATATTTTCTCTCGAGGGTCGTAAGGATTTCACAAGAGAATTTTTCCCTTTTACGAGTCGAGAGGATTCGTAAGTGGCTGTTTCCCTCCTTGTCGAGATTCGAATTTGGAGAGCGTGGCCCGTGAATAGTATATAATGGCCCATCTTGGACCGACTTACAGGATCCCAGTGCTTAGGAAACAGGCCCTTATCCCCATTACCTAAGACTTTCCCCTACGAGTCGAGACTAATCGAGGGATCATTGGTTGACTTGTTTCGCTTTCTGCGGTGTCAGGTTTGACTTTCTCTGCTTTCTGCGGTGTCGGGTTGACTTTCTCCGCTTTGTGTGGTGTCAGGTTTGACTTTCTCCACTTTCTGTGGTGTCGAGTTGACTTTCTCCACTTTCTGTGGTGTCAGGCTTGATTTTCTCCACTTTCTGCAGTGTCGGGTTGACTTTCTCCGCTTTTTTATGGTGTCAGGTTTTGACTTTCTCCACTTTTTGCAGTGTCGGGTTGACTTTCTCCGCTTTCTGCGGTGTCGGGATTGACTTCCTCCGCTTTCTGCGGTGTCGAGTTGACTTTCTCCGCTTTCTGCGGTGTCGGGGTTGACTTTCTCCACTTTCGGCGGTGTCGGGTTGACTTTCTCCACTTTCGGCGGTGTCGGGGTTGACTTTCTCCGCTTTCTACGGTGTCGGGTTGATTTTCTCCGCTTTCTACGGTGTCGGGTTGATTTTCTCCACTTTTTGCGGTGTCAGGGTTGATTTTCTCCGCTTTCGGCGGTGTCAGGGTTTGACTTTCTCCGCTTTCGGCGGTGTCGGTTTAACTTTCTCCACTTTCTGCGGTGTCAGGATTGACATTCTTCGCTTTCGGCGGTGTTGGGGTTTGACTCTAGGTTGTCTGTGAACCGTGGAGTTTTAGAACTAGGGACTTTTTCGTGGCTCCAATTGGTGGTGTTGCGTCCGTATCCTGCTGGAATAGGAGGAATGCCGTTGTGGGTCTCCAGGCTGTAGATGTGGCCGTCGAGATTTGGAACTACGGACTTTGCCATGGCTCAGCTTCGTTGCGACTCTGAGGTCGGTTGTTGACGTCATGTCTGCATTCAGTTGGAGTGAGAAGAAACGTCGTTGTGGATCTTTAGGCTGTAGATGTTGCCGTCGAGATCTGACTCTCCCTTTGACAGTGTCTGGTGTGGAAATGCAGTTCCCTTTTCGTTTATGCCCATGGATTGTATGCAGGGGTCAGTATGGACTCACCTGTAGGGCAAAAGTTTCATCTCTTTTTTTTGTTTTTCTTTCCGCGATGCTCTATCATTTCAGCTTTTTATATCGCGAAAGTCGCGACTGCTCAATCATTTCGGCTATTTTCCGCGTTGCCCAATCATTTCGGCTATTATTACTTTTTTTTCTTTTTCTTTACTCGCTGCTTTTTATTGCGAGTTGCCCAATCATTTTGGCTATTTTCCGCTGTGCCCAATCATTTCGGCTATTTTTTCTTTTTGTTTACTCGCTGCTTTTTATTGCGAGTTGCCCAATCATTTCGGCTACTTTTGTATGCATATATTTTACTCGCTGATTTTTATTGCGAGTTGCCCCATCATTTCGGCTATTTCATATGCATTTTTGGCTTGCCGATTTTGTTGCGAGTATGGCACTCAAGACCTGATACCAATCTTAGCATCAGTGTCGCTGCGATTGGAATATTGCCAGGAGTGAATCATCATTTGCCTTAGAGGGACTTGGAATTTGATATCGATTTAGGTATCAGCATCGCTGCCATTGGGACATTGCCAGGAGCGAATCATCATTTGCCTTTTTCGGTTCGAATAAAGGTGGCTTAGTAAACAGGGTTAGGATCCTGTCGACTAAAGCTTTTGACTTCATGAGCCGTGAGGGTCTCATGAAGGTGTTTCTCCCTACGAGTCGTGAGGATCTCGTAAGTGCGTTTTCTCCTTAAGAGTCGTGAGAATTCTTAAGTATACGTTCTCTTATAAGTCGTAAGGATCTTACAACAGTGTTTTCTCCTCATAAGTCGAGAGGACTTACAAGCGTTGTTCACCACATGAGAACATTCCTTGTCGTTGGTGGGACTTGGTGAGGGAACGCTTATTTGTGCCCATGGATTGTATACAAGGGTCAATATTGAACCGCTTGTAGGGTGATCTAGGGAATATGATGGCTTAAGAACAGGTTCAGATCCCTGTAGCTTAAGGCTTTTGAATCTTATAAGCCGTGAGGGTCTTATAAGAGGGTTCTCCTTACGAATCGTGAGGATTTCGTAAGTGTAATTTCTCCTTAGGAATCGTGGAGATCCCTAAGTGTGTTGCTCCCTTGTGAGTTGTAAGGATCTCACGCGGGTATTTTCGCCTTACAAGGTCGAGAGGACCTTGCAAGTGTGCATGAATTTTTTGCGAGTCTGCGCCCTTTCGGGTTTCCACAAACTCGCCGGTGGCCCTACTGTTTTTAGCCGTGTTTGCCTAAGGATGTTGCTGTTCATAATAGTTTAAAGACGTTTCGGTCCGTAGCTAGTTTCAGGACATTTCGGTCTGTAGTTTTCCGTGTTTGGGACGAGGTATCGTTGGATACTACTTTCAGAGTCTTGACTCAAGAAGATAGCGAGCGGACATAGGCGTCGTCATCTATCATTAACCTGAGCTTTGACTTGTCAGGCATTGTATTTCTTAAGGAATCGGTCGTTTATTGGCCAGAAGGGTATTTCGCCATGCATATCCATGAGTAGGTAGTCCCCACCTTGGTAGACATTATCTATGATGTACGGGCCTTCATAATTCGGCTTGAATTTCCCCCATTTGGCATGATTGGGGATAATAGGTCTTTTGACAACTAGCACGAGTTCGCCTTGGCGGAATGTTCTCGGCCTAGTTAGTCTTTCGTATGAACGCGCCATCCTTGCTTGATAAGCCTCCAAGTTTTGCTGCGCCATGAGACGAGTTTCATCGAGGGCGTCGAGCTCTTTAAGCCGAAGATGAGCATTTTCTTCGTCTGTTAGCTCGTAATGAACCACTACTCGTAGAGAGGGTAGCTCTATCTCCAAGGGGAGTACTGCTTCAGCGCCGAATACCAATGCATACGGCGTTGTGTTTGTGGCCGTTTTGAACGTGGTCCGATATGCCCAGAGAGCTTCATGCAGTCTCTCGTGCCAGTCCTTAATTTTGAACACCGTCTTCTTTATGATCTTTGTCAAGGTTTTGTTGAAAGCCTCAGCTAGACCGTTAGCTCGAGGATTATAGACCGAAGAGTATCTCCAGTCTATATTATGCTGCTGTGCGAAGCGGCTGATTTTTTGACTTCTGTAGGCTGGCCCGTTATCAGAGATAATCCGTCGTGAAGTGCCAAACCGATAGATGACGTGTGTCTTGAATAAATGGAGGATGTTCTCCGTCTTCACTTCTCTTAGCGGTACCGCTTCTGCCCACTTAAAGAAGTAATCAGTTGTCGCCAATACAAACCGATGTCCTCTGGATGACGCTAGTTCAATGGGCCCAATTATGTCGGTTCCCCATATTTCAAACGGCCAGCCAGCCACTGTTGGATGTAGCGGGTTCGGATGCTGGTGGATGAAGTCTCCATGAATTTGGCACAAGTGGCACTACTTCGCGTATTCGAGGCAGTCCTGAATTATCGTGGGCCAATAGTAGCCCATCTTTTTGATCTTCAGCTTCATCTTTGGCCCGGCTTGATGAGAACCGCAGAGTCCGTCGTGAGTTACTTGGACGACACTCCTTGCTTCTTTCGGTCCCAGGCATCTCAGCTACAAAGAGTCGAACGATCTCTTATATAGGTATCATTGATGAAGGCGAAAGATAGAGCTCGTTTCCTGAGCTGATGTCTTGAGGATGCATCTTCCGGCATTTGATGGGATTTGAAGTAGTCTATAAAGACTTCTCTCCAATCTTTAACCTTTTCTTGGTTCTCTATTTGTAGGGCCGTTTGCTTGGTCGCTTCCATTTCTTTAGACGACTCCGTGGACATTTCTGCTGGTGCAAGAACCCGACGGCTTTGTACAACAATCCTCACGTCATCGAGGTTTTCGTCAGCCAGTTCTTTAGCGAGTTTGGCTAATGCGTCCGCTTTGCTATTTTCTGTACGCGGTATGCTTTTCAGGACGTAGGAAGGGATTTGAGTCAGCAATTGTTGCACTCTTTCGCCGTATTTTACCAACTCCAGTTTGCACGTTTAATAGTCGCCGTTTACTTAACTAACGACCAGCTGCGAGTCTCCGTATATGAGGAGGTTTTTGATTCCAATAACGACATCGATCTCAAGACCTGCTATCAAGGCTTCATATTCTGCTTCGTTGTTTATCCTCGGCTCTGTTAAGGAAAAGACAAAACGCATTACCCTCCTTGTGGGCTTACGAAGATGAGGCCCATCCCAGATTTGATTATGGGGGAGTTTTGCTTTTGCTTCTTCAAAGAGGACGCTCCATCGAAGTAGAGTTCTCATCGGGTATCATTCCCTTCTTTCTCCCTGTCAATCGTGTCAAACGCGTGCTCGTCTGGTAATTCGCAATGTAAGGGTCAATCGGCAGGTATCAGGTGCTCAGCGAGGAAGTCGGTGATGGCCTGGCCTTTCACTGCCTTAAGAGGTCGGTATGTTATCGAAAATTTCATTAAGAGTAGGGCCCATTTAGCGAGCCGTCCCGTTAGTATGGCTCTCGACATCAAATATTTGAGAGAATCCACTTTTAATATGAGATGGACCTCCTGCGCCAAAGCATAATGCCGAAGCTTTGTTATAGCGAATATTAACGCCAGGCAGTGTTTTTCGATAGGGGAGCAGTTGTTTTCTGCCCTCAGGAGAACTCGGCTCAAATAGTAGAGGGCTCTCTCTTTCCCTTGGTCGTTCTCCTGTGTCCATAGCGCGCCCAAAGAACTTTCAAGGGCAGTTGTGTATAGGATGGGGGGCTTTCCCTTGACCAGAGCGGTCAGTACCGGCGGATTTTGCAAGTATTGCTTGATTTTGTCCAGTACGCTTTGGCATTTGCGATCCCAAACGAACGGGGTCCCCTTTTTCATTAAATGACTGTAGGGACAGCATTTGCCTGAGAGGTTAGCTATGAACCGCTGGATATACGCGAGCTTTCCTTAGAGAGACCGCAGTTGCTTGAGAGTTCTTGGCGGAGGCATTTCCATAATCGCCTTGATCTTTGACGGATCTATTTCGATACCTCGATATCGTACGATGAATCCTAGGAATTTTCCTGAGGAAACTTCGAACGCTCATTTCAGAGGGTTCATCTTCAGGTTGTATTTCCAAAGGCGCTGAAACACTATCTTTAGATGCTCCCAGTGCTCTTCGTACGATTTGCTTTTCACCACGAGATCGTCAATCTAACATTCGACAATCTCGTGTATGAGGTCATCAAAGATCTTTGTCATGGCCCTCTGGTAGGTAGCGCCAGCGTTCTTCAGACCGAAAGACATCATTTTGTAGCAGAATATGCCCAGAGGAGTCCGGAAAGCGGTATGCTTCTGGTATTCGGGATGCATCTTTATTTGATTGTACCCCGATGATCCGTCCATGAAGGAGAAGACTTCATGAGTGGACGTATTATCTATCATCAGCTCGGTAACCGGTACAGGAAAGTCATCCTTCGGACAGGCTTTATTGAGGTCCCGAAAGTCCACGCAGATGCGCACCGTCCCATTTTTCTTCATCACTGGGACAATTTTGGCGATCCAGTCGGGGTATTGAACTTCTTGGATGAAGCCAGAGTCGATTAGCTTCTTGACTTCGGCATTGATACTCATCTCAAGTTCAAGCTGCATTCTTCTTGGTGCTTAGTTGATTGACTTGACGTCTGGATACATCGCCAATTTATGTCCAGCGATTTCTGGATCTAGCCCCGACATCTTGGAATAGTTCCATGCGAAGCAGTCTTTATACTACATGAGCACATCTTTCAGCATAGCCACCAGCTCTTTAGACAGTAACTCACCGACGAACGTTGGTCGCGGGTCGTTTGCCGTCCCCAAGTCAATCTTTTTCAGGTTGCCCGCCGTGGTGTGTAACCCATCCTCCAATTCTTTTGGCGCCGATGGAAATTGTGAGATCAACTCATCTTCTTCCTCATTTTCGAAGCACCAGGAGAGGTCATCCATATTCTCGTGCATTCTTCTTTCCGACAGCATTATCACGTGACAGGTACGAGTTCGTTTCCAAGACCGATGTTGATCTGGTTCTACTCTTGCTGTATACGTCGCTTTTGATACATGCCTTTGCGGTGGGGTTACCCTCTAACTGTTGGATAGAGCGAACCTGCCAAGTTGATATTGGTCTTCGACCCAGTTTTTGAAGGTGAAGCAGTAATCAAGAGGATGTCCTACTACTCGATGGTAGGAACAATAATCCGGGTGATGAACCTCGTTTGCTTGATCGGGGTGCCGAGACTCCTGGAGTGTCATCATTTGATGTTTCATGATAAGGTCAAAGATTCTCCTTGTTTTGTCTCGAAGGAAAGAATATGTTCGATCCATCTTTTTCATAAGCGATAGATTCCGGCTGGCCTTTTCTCGATCGCGTGGCCTTTTGGATCCGTTTTGCCACTGTCGAATGTTTTTTCCGTTCTTTAACTTGTTTTTGCCTCTGTGTCGGGCCTTTTTCTTATCTTGGGAATGCATGGCAGGTTGACGGTGAAGGGCATTGTCATACTCCGTAGCCTGCTGAAGTAGGCGTTGCATTTTGGCTTTCTCGTAAATGGCCGTTTCACGGCTGTGGTCGTTCCGAACCTTTTGACTCACTTCCCTTATTAGCTTATCCATTTGTTCTTCAAACGACGGACTCGGCACTTTTATGGTAGGACTTCGTTCTGGTTTTGCGCCAGCGTATTTTAAAAGAGCATCCTCTTCTTCATCAAGGTCCTTTATGACATGGCAGTCATGGAACTGCTCCCGTTTCTTGGACTGGACATATCCAAGCTCAATCGTTTCCATTTTTCCGCTGGGCAATTTTCGCTGAGTTCCGGGGACGTTCTAAATCTTGTTGTAGAACTGAGCTTGTCGAGCAGTTTGTTTGAAAGGTACGCCTTGGCATCTCAATAACCTCTTTAATCCCTTTGCGTAATATCTGGGCAAACGGATGGGTTGGAGCCCGTCGAGCGTAAAATCGGCACCATGCCAGACTTCTCTTTTGAGTTTAGTCTCCGTGGATCGATAGAATAGGATCTCCTCTTCAACTCTTCGCCTGGGAGGGACGTAGAATGTCTGCAGCTCTTACACACTATATGTTTCAAGCGCATCAAGCTCTCTATAATGCTTCTGTGGAACCATGGCAATTTGCAAACTCTGATCATCTCCAGTGAAGGCCTGCATTGATAGATGGACCGAGAACACTGCGTTGACTTCGTCGTCAGAGTCACTGTCAAAGACTCGAATAAGGGTAGATGGTCCCGGCCTGTTGCATTGGGAAGGCCCCGAATAGACTATCTCTTCTTCCTCTTCGATATCGCTCCCGAAGACCGGAATAGTGGTGATAGTTTTTTGCTTATTCTCCGGTTTATGGCATCTTTGCGTGTCTTCAAAGTCTGGTAGGAAATACTTAGTGTCTTCATACTTGCGGACTTCATTTACGGAGAATGGGTTTAGTTCCTCTGTCACGGTGTACTCAAGACCATCTTTGAAATACTTCATACACTGATGTTTTGTAGAAGGGATGATGTTGTACTCGTGTAACCAAGGCCTACCCAGTAAATCGTTGTAGCGGGTCTTGGCGTCAATGACATGAAATTTGATGTCAGTGACGAGTAGCCCAAAGCGTAACGTCAGTATTGCGGACCCGAGCGTCCGTGATGACTGGGAGTCGAACCCGGAGATGGTGATTTTATCCCGAGCGGGATGCTGAACGCTCATGCAGATTTCTTTTAATACCCTCACATTTAGGAGGTTGACAGAGAATCTGTTGTCAACTAAGATCTTCCCTATCCTGATGTCATGGCAGTACCCGGTGACATATAGGGGACGATTGTGCTCACACGTTCCGAGGAGGAGATCTTCATCACTGAAAGTAATGTCAGCTGTGTGCACTTCTTCCAGCTCGTCCTTCATCTTTTCTTCGGCAAGGAAAGCTTGAAACTGCACGGGCTCTTATAATGCCTTGATCAGAGAATCTCATGCCTCTTTAGATTACAGAAGGGCATCCAAAACACTTAGCTATGAGGGTATCTTCTTCAGGTGTGCTAGGACATTGTAATCCACCTTGCTCTTCTTAGGCGGATCTTTTGCTGCCAGCTCTTCGACGACTCGATCATTGAGGGCGATCTCTTCAGGAACTTTTTCCTTCTTCTTATCTTTTTTGTTCGACCCCTTGTTTGTGGGTCCAAGATTCTTTTCAGGCAATGTACGGTTACGCAGCTGAATATTCTCATAGTTCTTTACCTCTTCCTCTTCTCTTGAGGTGGATTCTTTGAAGAGAGGGCCGAGGGCTACTTCTTCGTCGGAATCGCTTCCGAAGGTGAGAACTTGCGATCCCTTGGTATCAATCATGTGAAAGTTTCCGGCAGTTCTTTTACGCTCATCTGTCGTATTTCTCTACTCCCGACGAGTTTTGTGCTTCATCCGCTTGAAATATTGTCGGTGAGCAACGTATCCTTGCCACCATTTCTTGAAGGCATTGCATTCCTCTGTGGGATGTATAACCTTCCGATGGTACAAGCAGTAGCTCAGATGAATGTCCGCTTCGTCATGGTATATACCGCCAGAAGTATCTCTTTTGAAAGGAGGCAGCTTCATTCCCATTGACAGGGCTTTAGTGAACCGTTTCCATGTCTTAAGCCTGTTTTTGTCTGCCGCAGGCATGCTTCGAACTGGTTGGAGTGCTTTGCGACTCATCCGTATAATGGCTTTTTCAACTTGATGCCGACGCCTGGCCCTTTCGAATATGGCCATTTTACACTCTTGATCAACTTTGCTCTTCTGACGGGCTTCGTTCAGCAGCATGTCAATCATCTCATCTGACGGTTCCAAGGATTTTGGCACCGAACCTACCCCCAGCTCCTTTACATTATCTTTTGATTCCGAGTGAGCTTGCTCGTCATTTATTGGTAAATGAGAGATCATGTGAAAATTCGCCACATAATCCTCGGGTTCTTCTGACCAGTCGTTTCCGTCGTCATTGTCATTATCTCCGCTCTCAAGGATATGGTTGAGAAACTCTTGGAGTGTGACCGGGGTTCACGCCTTCTGGTTATATTCTTCTAGCGCGTCAATATGCTTTTGCAGATCCATGCGTTTATCATCAGACTGGGCGGGCTTTTTGGTCTTCTTCTTGTTCTTCGAAGACTTTGACGGCTGGGCCTGGGTGTTTTGCTCATTGCTGCCAACTTTCGATGTTGGGCGTGGTTTCAGCATTCCCTCAATGGTCTCTGGCTCTAGCAGGCTTTTCCATCTGATTGCCGGACACATTTGAAGATCCTTGAGCATTCTCTTAGTTTTGTCTGAAAGAACAACTTCCCATGGAGCTTCCTCTATAAATGAGCATGATGCCCCCGGCGTATCCACCTTTTTAGGAGTGTGTGGTTGTGGTGGTTTTATCCTCCAGTTTTTGGACAACGTGAATTTGCCTTGTTGATATTGGTCCTCAATCCAGTTTTTGAAAATAAAGCAATCTTCGATTGGATGGCCCAATATTCGGTGATAGGGGCAGTAATTGGGATTGTTGACGTCGCCGGGCTGCAGTGGGCGTTTCGGATCCGACAAGGTGATGAGCTTGTTGCGCACCGCTAGTTCGAACAGTCTTCTTGTTTTATCCCGGGGAAACAAGTAAGGACGTCTCAACTTCTCATCGAAGAATCGCGATTTGTTGTCTTGGCGAGCAACCGGTTTCGGATCACTTGGCTGTTGCTTAGAGTTGGCGACGAAGGTCGCTTTACCTTTCACCTTCTTATTTCGAAGCTCTGTTTTCGAAGAGGGCGGTCTATGGCCCATCTGGTCCATTTGGGACAACTTGTCGATTAGGGCTTGGAAAGTGGTCGGCTTGAAGAACATCATGAATTGAGATATAGTTGCTTGTGGATCCAGGGTCCCCACGAACGTGCCCACGGCCGGAGCTTCTTCAATGCGTTGTTCGCATCTCGACCATAGGTTCTTCCACCGAATTGCATTCTGAACCCATGTTTCTCCTGGCTTCACCCTGGCATTGATCAATACTGTGATCGGGGTGCGTTCGCTGGCACTTTCGAAATGCTGGGTGAATAGCAACTCCATTTCTGTGAATGTTTTAATGGAGTCATTCGGAAGTTCTGAGTACCATTCAAAAGCTGTCTCCGCTAAACTGCCGATGAACTGGCAAAGTAGAAATTTGTCACGACCTCCAGTATTACCGCAGAGAGCCCTGAACGGAGCGACATGCTGATGGGGGTTGCCCATCCCCATATGTAAGTCCATGTCACGCACCCCACGAACTTGCGGGGAGGCGGAATATATGAAAAACGATTATCAAAGCTTCGTAACACGGACTTGAGCGCATGAATCGTTATCTAAACCATTGCTAACTATCAACTAGAGGTTTAACTACTCGGATTCGAAGTTATACCTCACGTTATATGTCCTTCGGGTCTTCATCGCTGTCCTCCACTCCTCGTAGGCTCCTTGGAACATCGGCACCTCAACGGCCTCCTCAAATCAAAGACGATCCACCCGAAAGCTCCTACGCCAAGCTTAATCTCAAACTTGAGATAACTAGGTTGCTTAAAGTGCTAATTTAAGCTACCTAGGGGATATAGAGTGAGGTTATGGATGTATTAGTCTAGCTAACCCTTGATCTCAACTCATGAGAGGTTAGGGTTAGGGTTTGAAGAATGAGAGAGCATGAGGAGAGAGAATGTGAAGATGATAATGAAATGAGATAATAATCTATCATAATATATATGAAGCATTATTTATTTATCCAAAAATGAAATAATAGAATTAACAACCATGCTTCATAAATATCTATGAGTGATTCATCTCCATGAGTCATTAAGCATTTATGATGCATTAATGACATGGATGAATCACACAATTGAGTCACTAATCTCATTTAATGCAATGCCACCTTACCCCCCAAGTCACCACTCTTCTAGAAGCTTCCCGACAAATTACGAGAACGCCCCTTCAATCCGTGAAAACACGGAAAAACTTTAGACTGCATAAATCCAATAACCCGATACTAGAATCTGGCTTAAACCAAAACCGTCTACTAAAAACTGTCCGAAAAGTCGTACGTGCGTAAACACACGTATGCGTTCGAACCCTTGTCGTAAATGTTGGAGATAGTGCCCTCAGAGTCAATTATTGGATCACAGGCACGTGATTGCAATGATTGAGGGAGGACCTATCCCGGTAGGACAGTCTTACTCGAGATGATAGTATGCTATCTGGTTTATCTTTATCATCGTGTACTGCTTTAGGTGACCGGACAGGTCACTATTGCACGTTGATAGAGCCCCTAGGATTCCTGCTTGACTGCCGGCAGTATGAGGGCGATCATATACGTGGGAGCTGGTAGTCTATAAGCACATCCTTAAAAGGTCCCTAGTCGTGGGAGTTTCGAGACAGGGCATCGATACTCCAGAGTAGACTAGTGTATACAGTCGAGACCCCGACGAGGGGCAGTGGCCGGTCTCACAAGCCACTGGTGTCAGTTGGTTCACCTAAGATGTATACAGGTGCTCATTGGGTTATGAGTACACCAGACAGGACTCGCCGGGAACATGCTAGTTGGTCCTATACCTGACGTCAGATAGCAGTTCCCTGGTGACATGTGTACAGGTTAGTTCATAGACCTGAGGATCGTCATTTGTCTCGTGTGAGTTCCCACTGTACTTTGATTACTACCCTACCACGCTCAAAGGAGACGTGCAAACAGGTTTTAGTTGGGTACAGTCCCGAGCCACATGGAGGCAGTGAGCGGATCTTTAGGGGTTCGTCTCTCCCGGTATTGGGGGTGAGGTCGCGCTGTGTCTAGGAGAGCCAGAACATGAATAGTCCTTGGCCAAGGTAGGAGATTTACAGGTAGGTATTCCAGTAGTATCTCAGGGTGTTCTGGGCTGATCTCTGACACGACTTGTACCGCTTTTGGGGGTCTGACTTTTACCAACCCCTAGGCCCACCATGCGATGCTCATAGACGAACGGACCGGACTGTATGGATATTGTCACTGACAGGCTCAGTAGGGTGTCAGGATGAGTTCGCTCATCGACGTCCCTTTCGGTCAATAGCTGGTGGCCCGTCACGTATGGCTAATACCTCTGACGTGCTAGTGGTTAAATCCACAGCCATAGTATTGACGAGTCTTTAGAGTCCCCCACAGACAGTTGCTCAAGTTTTCGGGCGAAACGCTGTAGAGGCCGTATGGAGATATGGCAGGGTTCGATCAGATACGTGCGGTATTGCACGGATCAGGATCGGACGGTTAGTACTAGAGGCCGTATGGAGGTATGGCAGGGTTCGATCAGATACGTGCGGTATTGCACGGATCATGATTGGACGGGTTTATACTAGCGGGCTTTGTTTTAAGCCAGATCCTAGTATAGTACAGTGTAGATTTTGTCTCATTGCATTTGTATTTCGGTCGGAATACAAATGCGGGTGTGTATACACAGTATCGGGGTTTTCCTGTAATTTATTACGGGATCAGTTTTCTGGAGTTGCCAGTTTGCTTTCCGTTTCGGTCATATTTCTTTGTATCTTTCATTGGCCGAAAATTGGTGGAGGAGGGCTTATTTGCATTTGTGCAAATTAACATTGTGGAGGGTTGTCTTTGCATATTCTTGTGTCATGATGGTTCCACCATGCATTGACTTATTTACTTCATGATTACTTGACTTTGGGTTCATGATGGTTGTTTTGGAGTGAGGTTTGTGATTGTGATCATTACTTTTCATGATCACCTTTCTCTCTCTCTTGTGATTGCTCCACCCCCTTTGAGATTTTTTCCTCATTCATTCACATGTTTTGGCCGGCCATTCCTCTCTTGGGCTGTCAAAAATTTTGGGTGGGGTTTTTGGCTCTCTTTGGCTTGCTAAAAATCCCCAAAGTTCATCTCATTAGTTCATAACTTCATCCCTCCACTAAAAGGCAACATCCACTACCCCAAAATGAGACATGAGTTCTACACACATTCTACAACAAATCTTAGGCACGTCGACTCGCCAACATCGTGCCCGAGTTGCCTCGGTATAGAGGTGGGAGCCTGTAAAAGAAGCCGGCGACGTGGTGCCCTTCCGGCGACGTGGTGGAGACCGGCGATTCCGCGGGAGATCGGGACGACGACGAGAAGACCGGAGGACTCGGATCACTCGGTATATCTCTCTACCCCCTCTCTAGATAGCTAGGACTAGTTTAATGGCACGATCTGGGTTTATAGTGCGCGGTGGTGCCGGTTTGAAAAGTTAAAGTTAAGCATCGCTTCCGCATTCCGGCGTCGGATTGACGGCCGGGGCGCCGCCGTGCACTTACAGTGGTATCAGAGCCTCGCCATTAACACAGTCTAGCTTGGTCTAATGTGTTAAGAACTTCGATCGATCGGATTTTCTAAAAACCGTATTTTTCCTAGCATCAGTTTCTGTCGAAATTTTTTGGACTCCAAAAATTTTTCAGGTTGTTTCAGAATGATGTGCAGGGCATTATAAGAATACTGAAAAAATTTGGTAGCATGAACTTACTATACCACCGCGGAACCGCGGCCAAACCCATGCTTGGGCCGCGGTTCCGCCGCAATGTTCACTGTTCATGCCCCCAAAATTTTACAGAATGCTCCTGAGTGGAAAATAGGTTTTCTGGAATGTTATTTTTTGGGCCCAGATTTCTTTATGTGCTACAGTAGTGCTTGGGGCCCACTTGGTAATTTTTGATATCGGATATTTTAAACACATTAGTTCACAGTATTTACATTATATCTGTGACCTTGAATGTCACTTGATCGGTAAATCCTGTCTAACTGCTATAGCCCGGTTAGACGGATTTGCGAACGTGACCTTCACGTTGATGTTCTGTGTTATGCTGTGATGTTGCGGATCGGTCGTGGGGGATAGCCTGGATGCAATGCTAGTACAGTTTTTGTTGTATTATGTACATTTGATATTGCGGAGCGAGCGTCCGACATGTGGACTGCCGTCACTGCCTGATTATATTATTATTTTGGGGCACGACCAGGTTGCGGTCGATGTACCCGTTGTATGTATATTTTACTTTCTGTACTAGGATTACCCCAAGGAGGGGTGCACGGATAGCCGGGTTCTAGAGGGCAACGGGCCCGCATCTCATGGCATTGAGACGGAGGGGGCTTCACTCTAGAATTGGCGGGCTATTCGCCACACTCGTAGGGGGTATAGGTTGACCCAGGAGGGATGCCCAAGTTACCGGATTCCGTGAAGTGCTGGGTGGTCCATTCACGTTGCTGAAGGGGGCTGCCTCGCTTCAGGTTTTGGCAGGTAACTTGCCGCGCCCGTAGGGGTCTAGGATTTCATTGCACAAGCTATCCACACGACCAGGGGAACGTCAGGTTTCAGTAGCGGCTCTGTGAAACCCAGGGATCCCAGATATCTGTATTGTTCTGTGATGCTGTACATTTCTGTGATGTTGCATTTTATCACGCCTTGAGCAAAAATTATATATTGATATATATACTAGTAGATGTTGTATATGTTTTGCATCCGCACTAGTCCAGTCCCCGCTCTGTCGTTAGTTAGCTAACCTAACGGGTAATGACGGGACCCAGTGGCGAATGCGGATGGCATATACGTACATCAATATATTTTCGTTCTTTGTGGTGTGATCAATTGATGGGACTGCGTTGATTCGGATCAATGCAAGTTAAAAACAAACCTAATCTGATGTTGTTGGAACACTTTTTCAAAAAGCTGTTATTTCAAGGACGCTCACTTTTGTTTTGCACAGTGGTATTCAGTTGGAATATCCTGCTCCTCAGTCGAAGAGGCAAGGGCCGAGATCCCTTCACCCGGAGTGACCCCTTGGACAGAAGTTTGCGTCAGGGCAATAACTTCACTATAGTCGATTACTTTTGCTTTGCATCGTGGTATTCAGTTGGAATATCCTGCACCTCATTCTACGGGGAAAGAGCCGAGATCCCTTTACCGGGAGTGACCTCTTTAGCAAAGGTTTTCGTCACTATATTTTTAAAAGCTATCCGTTCCTTCAACGATATCAAGTTCATTACGTTAAAGGTTTTCGCCAGAAACCATTCGTAGCCCTCCGTCATTTCATATGAGTGGTCAATAGTATTCAAGCTGTGTATGTTGGCCAAAGTCAAGGCACAGTGATTGTTAGCTATTGGGTATTCATATGCAGCATAGATAGATGCGTTGGTTTGGGGCAGTCGTACTACTATTTTGGCCAAAGTCAAGGGTATGTACGGGTGGGCTCAAATTAACCTGGAGAATGATGGGTAGAACTTGACATGTGACTTATCATATGTTGGCCAAAGTCAAGGTCATAAGAGCATGGGGCAAAAATCACATCGGGAGTTTCTAAAGAAACTGAAACTTGCCAGATATGCGCATACCTTCTGGAGTGTGATGACGTGAGCGGATTCCGTCACGTTATCATGCGATGATAGTTGGATCCCGATTCCCACTGATGAGTTGGTTTACTTCTCGGGTGATCCCGACTAATTCTTCTTTCGGGTTCGGAGAAGAATTTGAGGTTACAGTGGGAGGTTTCCAGATTAGATAAATTGGTAACCATTCTGATCTAGGTTAGAGTGCACGCTGAGTGTTTCTTTTCTCTCTCTCTTTGGCAGCGACCATTGACCCGACCCTAGACTATGACTCGGTGACCAAAATTAACCGAACCTTCTTAAACACTGGCTTTTGGATTGTCAGAGTTGCAAACCTCATTGCCACTCCTACTTTTACCCTTTTCTCCAGGACACCCCGTATTACTACGAACGTCCACTTCCATTGGACAAAACCATCGTATGGTTAGATACGAACTCGAAGGAATTTATTCGAGGATGGTTTCCGGTTCTGGAGAAAATGAATATGACTATTCGGTTGTCTTTTCCTTTTACCTTCTCTCAGGTTGCGAGTACTCCTTGGTTTAGGAGATAGTACACCTATTACGCAAATTGGATAGTCTTCTTCCAAACCTTAGGCTGGTGCCGACCGGTAGGGAATGAAGAAAACCAATTAGCATAACGATGGTGTACAGAAGGTATTATGTAAAGACAAAGAAAGGGATTAGTAAGAGGGCAAAGTAAATTGCGACTGCTATTCACGACCAAATCAAGTATTTCCTCACCAATCCTTAAATCACCTTTGTATTTCTCCAGAACACTCCGTATCACTACGAAGATCCACAGTTTATTGGATACTCCATCGTATGGTTATATACGAACTCGAAAGGGACTTGTTCCAGTTCGGGAATGGATTCTGGTTCAGGAGAAATAGGAATAAGGTTTATTCGGTTGTCTTTTATCTTCACCTTCTCTCGCATTGTGAGTGCTCCTAGGATTAGAACAGTACACCCATTATGCTTATTGGATAGTCTTCTTCCAAACCATAGGCTGGTGCCGAACGGTAGGGAAGGAAGAAAACCATTTGGCCTAAAGGGGTGTGCAGAAGGTAATGACTAAAGACATATAAAGGGATTTGGAGAGGCGGCAAAGAATTACACGGTTACAGTTGTGAATCTGGATAATGGAAGAGGCATTACTAGGAATACCGGGATACCCCATCGAAACATCTCAATGTTTCAGTTTCACCGTGTACTGTTAATGGAAAACTGATTTCCCAATTAGACACTTGCTCCAGGGTATGTATTTACCAGGTGTGATTCTCACATCTGTATGGTTTTACGGATGATGAGTGCGAGTAAGTTATTGGGAATTAGGTGATTGTCCTCATTATATCGGGATTCGTTGTAATCGGTGATATTTGAGGAAGTCACCTGGGTTGTTTGCCGGACGGCGAATATTTCGTTTTGAATATCCGTTGTTATGCACTAATTTCAAATTGATATATCTGTACTTCTATTTTTATAGAGTGAGATATACTTTTTTGAAATTATTTCTATGACATTTACCTATATCAGTGGATGGTTAGGTAAGGAGCATTAAACAGCGGTGTAATTCTTCTTAACCATAAGTACAGTTTTCAACCTACGACACACAGTGAATGAGTTATCAGACTCAAGGGACTAATACAGAGTATTGTATGTTGTCCAGGGTCCATCAGGACAGAGGGGTTAGTCTTCGTACTATATTCGGTTTACTTATGACTTCTCTAGTTTTTAGACAGGTGTTTCGTGGAAACACAGGGTCCGAATTTTGAGAAGTTATAGGTATATGAATAAAGTAGAGAACCAAGTGTTGCAAGTATCGAGATTCTTCAAAGTGATCGAAGATGTAGATACTTGTGTATGGTATTCAGTTGATAGTAGTGATTAAGAGAACTTGCTTCTCTTTCAGGTTACTCATAATTGGAAGCATTCCTAAGTTGAGTAACGCTGATCGGCCTCCTTCCATTTAGCTGACATGCACTGGAGACAGCTGCATGATTTGAATCTGGTTCAATTAAATCAGTGCCTCTGGTTCTATATTGGATATAGAACAGTTCATATCTTAACGATGTTAAGGTACGAGGAGTTGTCCGGCCTATGCTTAAAACCAGACACTGGACAACTCAAGGCACGTTTCTGTAATGGCTGTTTGTGGGTTGACCCAGGCTATGACGAGGGTTGACTTTCTACCATCTGGAAGATCAATAGTGATATTGTTCTAGACTCGCCACAGTTTTAATAAAAATGGATTTTTTCAGAAAACAGTAGTGGGAGTATGGTAGAACTGGAAGTGATTCCAGAACCACAAACGATTACTGAAGATTTGATAGGAACCTAAAGATTCAATCTGGTTTGACATTCCATTAGCCACTCCGCAGATAAAGTGGGTAACTTCAGGCACCCGAGAGGTACTCCGGTAGCCTCAAGGACAGTGACAGGGAAGTTCTTGTTTACCTACACTTGCCATTGCTGTTGTTCCAGGCTACGAGACCCGGCAGGAGGATGAGTATAGCGTCGTTCTAAACTAGCTTTAGAAGTGTACGTGTATATGACTCTGCCAGAGGGTTGTCGTAGTCAGTGGGAGCAGCGGAAGCATTGGTGGACATGTAGCTTATGCCTATTTATAGACTAAAGATACAGCGGAGATAGATCATCAATTTCTGATGTGACAGTCATAGGTTTGACTTCATCAGAATAGGGGATGGATCTGTTGAGAAGGTAGTAGGGTGTGATGTCTGTTAGTTGTATGTATGCCCTAGAGGCCAGTATTGTACAGATGATGTATATTATATTGGATGCTTGGACATATATAGAGATGGCTTTCTTGCTCGATATGATAGTATGCTATCTGGTTGCTCTTTATCTTAACATGTACACTTGTCTCTTTAAACTGTCTTATGGTTACATGTTAGTAAAGCCCTTAGGATGTGTACTTGACTACCTGGACTATGATGTAGATCATACTAGTGGGGACATGGTAGTCCATAAGTACATCCTTCAAGGTCCCTAGTCGTGGGTGTATCGAGACGGGGCATCGATATACCAGTGTAGACCAGCGTATACGCTTCTCGACCCATGAGATGGGCGATGGATGATCCCATATCCATTGGTGTTTGACATCAGAGATGGTATACGGGTGCTCAGTGGAGACTGGGTACACTGGACGGACTCGCCGAGAACTCTCAGATGGTATTATACCTCACGTCAGATGGCAGTTCTCAGGTGACACTTGTGCAGGTTAGTCTGTAGACCCGAGATCGTCATAGAGTCTTGTGTGATTCCCACTGTGCTTTGATCTCCACCTTACCACGTCCATGAGGGCGTGCAAAACGGTGGTCTTTGGGTACAGTCCTGAGTCACATGGAGGTAATGAGCGATAGGAGGGGTTTCGTCTCTCCCGGTATTGGGGGTTGATGTTGCGCTGTGCTCGATTGGCCGTAACAGGAAAGTCCCTGGCCAGGGCTGATCAGAGATTTGCTGGTAAGTGTTACCAGTAGTTTCTTGACCCGTTATGAGCCTCATATCGACACGACTTATCGGTTATTGGGGTCTGACATTTACCACCCCTAGACTTGATATGCGACATATCAGACGAACAGACCGGACTGTACGGTAAGTGTTACTGGTTGGATTCACAGGAGTGTGAGCGGGCTAGCTCGTCGATCTTCTGATCGCTCAATACCCGGATGGCCGTTACGTTTAGCAGACCGCTTGCGGCTTGTGGATGCTTGATATGATCATCATCTGCTACCGGCGTATTGACGAGTCTTTAGAGTCCTACACAGAGGTTTCCTGGCTCAAGCGAAACGAAATAGGAGCGCATATGAGATATGTGCGGGACCGAGAATAATGCGTGTATGTGATACCGTATTTCATTCTCGCGATGAATGTTTCGATTGGTTATATGCGATATAACCTAGTTATCGAATCGTAGATTGATTCGATAAGTCGATACATTGGATACTAGTCGGTTATGTGCGACATGACTGGATCATTGAATCAAGTGTTGATTTGATGATTTAATGTATAATTATATATTTGATATATTACTTTGCATTAACTGGTATTGGTTCACTTTAATAGGATTTTCTCACTTGTAGTTCACAAGTTGTATATGTGATATACTTTTGTGCACTAATATGTGTCATGTTTGATGATGCATGTAGATTGGTTTTGTGTTAAGACTTAAACCATAGTTATGATAATAGTTAGGGTTTTTATTTATTTACTTATTTATTTATCTATTCCTTTTTGATAAATAAATAAATGATAACAAAATGGTTTCTTTCATGAAGCTTGATGAAGCTTCATGAAGCTTTGACTAAAGTGACCATTTTGTCATCATCCTTAACCCTAACCATTCTCATTTGACCATGGTTTATTCTCTACACTTAACCTAGGTTAGAAGATGATAAGTATTGATTTTATTATTCTTTTTACTTAACACTTATCATTTTCTAGCTTCATCTTCTTCTTCATCTTAAAGATAGAAAGCTTGATGCCATCAATGGCAACTTGAGATCTAAAGTGAGAAAACCAATTCTAAAGTGAACCCACCTCCTATTTCTTCACCCTCTACCTCTTGCCAAGTTTTTTTTGGGTGTTTTCTTCACATTTTTCACAACTTGGTGAAGTTGGAGCTTGAACTTGTGCAACCTCGACGTAGATCATCTTCGGCACGAAGCCGACGACCTAGTCCGCCCATTTTCTCGATGAAGCCGACGATTGAGTTCGGGATTCAAGATGGACAGCGAGAGGACGCCTACGTGGAGCTAAGGAAGTGGAGAACCGGATCTACAAAGGTTGTAGCCTCTCTCCTTTAGTTAAGTTGTTAACTAGTTTTGTTTTTCGCCTAAATTTCTAGTCTACGATCCGTATTAGAGTTTCTCGGCACCCATAAAATTTGAAATTGGCATGGTTGATGCCTTGTGAGACCTCTAGAGTGTGCCTAGGAACCCTACAGTGGTATTAGAGCTACTAGGCATTAGATGTCGACCTATGGGGGGTTCTCACTGTGTGACAGTGTGGCGAAACATAGGCTCTTACCCCCAGGGTGTCCCGAGACCGGAAGGTGTTCCGGCGGGTTGTAGTTCTCGCGAGGGGGCATGCGTAAAAAGTAGCTGTTGAGGGACCCGTAGGTGCCACGGTGACCCCATTAGATGGGGTGGCTTCCTGACCTACAGTGGTATCAGAGCCTAGCTAGAGCATTAGGCGAAGTCTAGACGACGTTTGAAACCTGAACGAACCGAAACCCTAACTCACAAAATGCTCTCTGTCCAATTTTTAAAAATCAGGATTTTTCAATATTAAAAATATGCAGAAAAATCAGCAGGTGATTTTTAGAGTTACTGTGAATTTCGTGTGCCTAACTCCATCAAACCACCGCGGTTCCGCGGCACGAGCATGGCTCGTGCGGCGGTTCCGCGGTCGTACGGCCTCCTTATTCAATATATTTTATACAGTAACTCCTAATTGATAGTGCTGGTTTTCCTGGGAATTTTTAAAATTTATTCAAGAGTTGCATTTTCTGGGGTTGTTTTGGAGCTTCAGTAGTTCGATCGGATTATCAAATTTCGTCTATGTGTTTTTCGAATATTTTAAGAATATGTTAAAAAGTTCGACCGGATGAAAATACCCAACTTTTCCCCTGCCGGAATATTTCCAAGTGTTGGATCTTTCTATGGTTTAAAGACGTTCTGAGTAGTGCAAGTAACGCGATGGTCCCTCTAGAAGACAACAAACCTTAACTCGATTATGTGACCGTCTTGAACTGGCCTTTGAACCTTCGGGTTTGGGGCAGTACGGCGTGCCACATGTGAGGCGTTGGCTTGACCCTTCTACGGCTGGACCGTTGGTACTGAGGCATGAAGCGAATGTCATTGAACCTATTTCATGTGTTGAACGGTTTCGGGAAAACTTGGGTGTTCGATTGTTCGATCGGAAAGTTTAACATTTTCTATTTATCCGCAATAGGATACAATAATTGGAATTCACAAACAGTTATGAGATAACTGAATGAATGTTATAAATCTAGCGGTTTAGTCTCACGTGATATTGAAAAGAGTTTTCGATAATGAGACTAAAATGCGGGGTTTATAACTGTTAGGCATGTGATGTCTAAGTATTTCATTTGTTTAGGCATGTGATGTCTAAAGAGGTTGCGGATTCCAACTGTTGTAGTTTTACACTTTCTTTTCTGTGACCGTAAGTGTAGTATGTTCATATCGCCAGTTTCGTTGCTATACGTCAACGACAATTGGGGTATGCATACTTACTTACGTTGATGACATGTGATGTTATGTGTTGCTGGATATGTTATATTGGATTGTCGTGTTTGAATAACCGGGGGTTTTTATGTGAGATGAGTGTTTTTCATTTTCATTCATGTAAAAACTTGTATGTAATATTCTTTTATTTGGGGCACTTCCAGGTTGCGGAAGTTGTCACCTTTTGTATATTGTTTACTTTTCCGCATTAGGATAGACCCAAGGAGGGGAGCACAAGTAACCGGGTTCTGGGGTCCAGTGGGAGACCAACTCGAGGAGTCGAGTCCGGGTCTCCTAACCCTAGAATTGGCAGGGTTACTTGCCGCTCTCGTAGGGGTCTAGGGGTGTGGGATTGGCTATTCATCACGACCGTGGAATCCGTGTTTTATACTGGCTCGTATTGAAAACACGGACGTCCTAGTATATCCAATATTTCATATGTTTCTTCTGCTGCGATATCTGTGATGTGATCATGTGATGTTATGTGATAGATACAGTATATAGTATATATGATATATTATATAGACGTTACTTATGTTTTGCACCCGCACTAGCCCTGCCCTGCTCTGTCGTTAGTTACCTAACCTAACGGTGCACGAGGGGACATCGAGGCGAATGCGGATGGCATAAGTGTACGTCGTATTTATCTGTGATGTTTAGGTATTTAAATGATGGGACTTCATTAATGTGATTAATGAAAGAAAAGAAACCTAAGATGTTGTAGAATCAAATTTTAAACAAAACAGGTAGCTACAGTTCTTGCTTTGCATAGCGGTATATATGATATACCCTGCACCTTATTCGATGAGGAAAGGACCGAGATCCCTTCACCGGGAGTGACTCCTTTAGCAATAACTGGCAGATGCTACACACTCGGTTTGCTTTTGATTGTTTTTGAGTTTTTGCTTTGCACAGTGATATATATGATATATCCCGCACCTCATTCGACGAGGAAAGGGCCGACGATCCCTTCACCGGGAGTGACCCCTTTAGAAAAACTAGAAAAGCCTCAAAATCACTCCATTTCAACACTTCATTTGATTCTACAACGATATCAAGTTCATTACGCAATAGGTTTTCAGAAAAACCTTTCGTAGCCCTCCGTCATTTCAGATAAGTACTAGTTAGTATTCGTGCTGCGGTTGTTTGGCATGCGTCAAGGCGTAGTGTACGGTAGCTAACTAGTGCTTATTTGCTAGCATACGATGCGATTGGATTAGGGTATTCGCACGGCGTTGTTTGGCATGCGTCAAGGGTCGTGTGGGTGGGTTTAATTCAATCAAGAAATGTACGGGTTGAACTTGACTAGCGGACTATGGGTTGTTTGGCATGCGTCAAGGTCATAGCACGCTAGGGGCAAAATATTATCGGGAATTTCAAGTGTTGAAATTTGCAATGAGATTGCATACCTTCTATGAGATAGTTGGATCCCGATACCCACTGCGAGTAAGAGTTACTCCTGGGAGAGTTTTACACATTACAATTAGCCGATCAAGTAGGTGTCTAGAAAGGTGTTAATGAGGTTACGCCTCTGGGAAAACGAGGTTTACATTAATTAGGTTCGTGCGAAAGCACGGGGGACCTCCCTCAAAGTACCGACACTGGCCTGGCTGAAAGATTGGCGAACTTGTAGTGTGTAATTAATCCCGGCTAGTCTTTCCTTTTAGGGTTTGAAGGAAGATTTGATAAAAAGCAGTGGGAGCCATCCTGATTAGATAAGATAATAACCAATCTGATCTTGCACGAGCATACGCTAAAGTGTTTTCTTCTCTCTCTCTCCAGGTAGCGACCATTTCATGCCCTAATAAAGATAATAATATGGATGTATTGACCGAACCCGCATGTTATACTGTGCTGGGGAACGTTGGTTCCGTTCTTTCCTATAAGAGTTATAGGACTGAACAGGATATAGAGGAATACCAGGATTCCCATACCACCCGAATGGAGAAAGTACATGTTGATGCATTTTCTTCGGGTGTGTTCGTTACAGAGAACTGTTTCTCCATTTGCCCTACGTCCTGGGTATTAGATACCGGATCAGGATCCCATATATGTAATCAGTTACATGGGCTTAGGAAAGGTAGAGAACTTGGAGAAGGTGATAAAGACATTAGAGTTGGAAATGGTGCAATTGTTGCAGCTAAGACTGTCGGGGAATATCACCTTGAATTACCAACTGGTAATACATTGGTTCTGAACGAATGCTATTACATGCCGAACCTGATATGCAACATTATATCGGTTTCTTTATTGAGTAAAGAGGGATATAATTTTGTATTACAGGATAATGTTATGAACATTTTCCGTAACTAAAAGTTGGTTGGATCAGGCACGTTGTGCAATGGCATTTATGTTCTAAACCAATCAACAGTTCTAAGCATAACAAACACACACAAGAGGAAGAGTTCAGAACTGAACGAATCCTTCTTGTGGCATTGTAGACTGGGTCACATCAATGTGACACGACTGGCTAAGTTGCATAAGGATGGATATTTAAATTCGTTTGAATTTTCATCTTATGACACTTGCCAGTCATGTCTCAAAGGCAAGATGACCAAAACTCCGTTTACGGGACACGGAGAAAGAGTTAATGAACTCTTAGGACTAGTACATAGTGATGTATGTGGTCCAATGTCTACACATGCCAAGGATGGTTCTTCGTACTTCATTACATTCACTGACGATCTCTCAAGATACGGACATGTGTACTTAATAAGACACAAGTCTGAAGCTTTTGAGAAATTTAGAGAATATAAACAAGAAGTCGAGAACCAAACCGGAAAAAGTATTAAAATCCTACGATCTGATCGAGGAGGGGAATACTTGAGCAATGAATTCCTGGACTTCCTAAAAGAGAATGGGATTCTCTCTCAGCTGACTCCTCCATATACACCACAGCACAACGGTGTATCTGAACGGAGAAACCGCACCCTATTAGATATGGTGCGCTCAATGATGAGTACAGCTGAGTTACCTATTTCCTTCTAGGGATATGCGCTTAAGACAGCCATGGACCTATTGAATAGAGTTCCTACCAAATCAGTGCCTACCACTCCATATGAGATATGGAAAGGGAAGAGACCACATCTTAATTATATTAAGATATGGGGTTGTCCAGCCTATGTCAAAAGACAAAATCCGGACAAACTCGAGGCAAGATCTGTCTTATGTAAGTTTGTAGGATATCCCAAAAATTCACAAGGGTATATCTTCTACCACCCCGATGAACAAAAGGTGTTTGTTTCTCGACATGCCACTTTCTTAGAAAAAAGTTTTCTTATGAAACAGATAAGTGGCATTGAGGTAGAACTGGAAGAGGTTCCAGCGACACAGACTACAACAGAAGATTTGGTTGAACCAGAGGATTCCGTAGTTCCCGATGAACCCCAGCCACTCCGCCGATCTAGTAGGGTTCCTCGCCAACCTGAGAGATACTACGGTTTTCTCATGGATGGAGGGAGCAAGGATTGCATCATGGAGGATGATGACCCAACTAGTTTCGAGCAGGCCATCACGAGTAGGGACTCAGTGAAATGGCTGGATGCTATGCGGTCCGAGATGGAATCCATGTACACCAACAAAGTATGGACTTTGGAAGTTGCTCCTGAAGGGGTAAAACCCATTGGGAGAAAGTGGATCTTCAAGAAAAAACTTGGTGTAGATGGGAAAGTGGAGACTTTCAAAGCTAGACTTGTAGCAAAGGGTTTTCGTCAAAGACCAGGTGTGGACTATGACGAGACCTTTTCTCCAGTGGCTATGCTTAAATCCATCCGGATCATGCTTGCCATCGCTGCATATCATGATTACGAAATCTGGCAAATGGATGTTAAGACCGCCTTTCTAAATGGTGATTTAGAAGAGTGCGTGTACATGACTCAGCCAGAGGGCTTCGTAGACAGTGGGAGCAGCGGCAAGGTGTGCAAGCTGCTTAAATCCATTTATGGATTAAAGCAAGTATCGCGGAGTTGGAACATCTGCTTTGATGTCGTTATCAAAGAGTTTGATTTCGTCAAAAACCCAGATGAACCTTGTATTTACAAGAAGGTGGCAGAGAGTAAGGTTGTCTTCCTCGTATTGTACGTGGATGACATACTTTTGATAGGAAATGATATTCCTATGCTGCAATCGGTCAAGCTCTTCTTATCACAAAGATTCTCAATGAAAGATCTTGGTGATGCCTCCTGCATATTGGGAATTAGGATCTATAGAGATAGATCCAAACGGATTTTGGGATTGTCCCAATCCAGGTACATTGACACCATACTAAAGAGGTTTAGTATGGAAGAATCCAAGCGTGGGAACTTGCCCATGATCTCTGGAGTCACTCTCTCCAAAGAGATGTCTCCCAAGACTGATTTGGAGAGAGCTCGCATGCAAGGGATACCCTATGCTTCGGCTGTAGGCTCTATCATGTATGCGATGCTATGTACCAGACCCGATATAGCATACTCACTAAGTATAGTGAGCAGGTATCAAGCTGATCCTGGAGAGAGTCACTGGACAGCTGTGAAGAGCATTCTCAAGTACTTACGAAGGACTAAAGAGATGCTCTTGGTGTATGGTAACGGAGAACTCCAAGTGGAGTCCTTTACCGATTCGAGCTTCCAGAGTGATAAGGACGACTCTAAGTCGCAGTCGGGATTTGTCTTTACCCTTTACGGAGGGGCGGTTAGCTGGAAGAGTTCCAAGCAGGAAACCGTGGCAGACTCGACGATGGAGGCTGAATACATCGCTGCCAACGATGCTGCCAAAGAGGCTGTCTGGATCAAGAAGTTCATTACTGAACTTGGAGTGGTTCCATCCATTGAGCATCCAATACCTTTGTATTGCGATAACAATGGAGCGATGGCTTTGGCCAAGGAACCCAGGTCCCATCAGCGATCCAGGCATATTCTGAGGCGGTATCACCTGATCCGGGAGATAGTTGATCGCCGGGAGATCGTGGTCAGGAGGGTTGACACGAAGAATAACACGGTGGATCCACTCACGAAGGCCATTCCCCAGATACAGTTTGAGAGACTCTTCGGGATGCTCGGTATGCGATACTACAGCAGCTGGCCCTAGTGCAAGTGGGAGATTGTTAGTTGTATGTATGCCCTAGAGGCCAGTATTGTACAGATGATGTATATTATATTGGATGCTTGGACATATATAGAGATGACTTTCTTGCTCGATATGATAGTATGCTATCTGGTTGCTCTTTATCTTAACATGTACACTTGTCTCTTTAAACTGTCTTATGGTTACATGTTGGTAAAGCCCTTAGGATGTGTACTTGACTACCTGGACTATGATGCAGATCATACTAATGGGGACATGGTAGTCCATAAGTACATCCTTCAAGGTCCCTAGTCGTGGGTGTATCGAGATGGGGCATCGATATACCAGTATAGACTAGCGTATACGCTTATCGACCCATGAGATGGGCGATGGATGATCCCATATCCATTGGTGTTTGACATCAGAGATGGTATACGGGTGCTCAGTGGAGACTGGGTACACTGGACGGACTCGCCGAGAACTCCCAGATGGTATTATACCTCACGTCAGATGGCAGTTCTCAGGTGACACTTGTGCAGGTTAGTCTGTAGACCCGAGATCGTCATAGAGTCTTGTGTGATTCCCACCGTGCTTTGATCTCCACCTTACCACGTTCATGAGGGCGTGCAAAACGGTGGTCTTTAGGTACAGTCCCGAGTCACATGGAGGCAATGAGCGATAGGAGGGGTTTCGTCTCTCCCGGTATTGGGGGTTGATATTGCGCTGTGCTCGATTGGCCGTAACAGGGAAGTCCCTGGCCAGGGCTGATCAGAGATTTGCTGGTAAGTGTTACCAGTAGTTTCTCGACCCGTTATGAGCCTCATATCGACACGACTTATCGGTTATTGGGGTCTGACGTTTACCTGTTAGTGTATATGCCCTAGAGGCCATTACTGTATCATACTAGTTTGTATATTACTTAATGGAAGCTTGAGATATTCACCTTGTATAAACAATCTTGCTCAATATAGTAGTATGCTACTTGGTTTGTTTCCACTTCAATGGGTACTTGTGTTTATTTCAGTATATCACTTATACGCATTAGTGGAGCCCTTAGGATCTTTGCTTGATTACCAGCGTTGTGATGGCAGTCACACTAGTGGGGGCTGGGTAATCTATAAGCACATCCTTATACAGGTCCCTAGTCGCAGGACTATCGAGACAGGGCATCGATACTCCGGAGTAGACTAGCGTATGCGCTTCTCATCCCAGTGTGGGAGATGGTCTGTCCCACAGCCATCAGTACGTCGTACTGGAGATAGTATACGGGTGCTCGTTGGGTTACGAGTACACTGGACAGGACTCGTCGGGAACTGACAGGTTGGTATTATACCTATCGTCAGTTATCAGTTCCCAGGTGACATGAGTACAGCTTAGTCCGCTGACTTGACACTGGCACTTCGCCTCAAGTGTGTTCCCACTGCATTTTGATCACTACCCTACCACGGCTCAAAGGAGGCGTGCAAACAGGTGGTGGTTGGGTGCAGTCCCGAAGCACTTGGAGGCAGTGACGGTTAGACAGGATTCGTCTCTCCCGGTATTGGGGGTTGACATCGCGCTGTGTCTAGGAGAGCCATTACACGAGTAGTCCCTGGCCAGGGCAAACGAGATATACTGGTAGGTTTCCAGTGTTATCTCAGGGTGTTTTGGGCTTCGCTCCGGCACGACTTGTACCGCTATTGGGGGACTGACGTTTACCACCCCCTAGGCCCACCATGCGATGTATCAGACGAACAGACCGGACTGTACGGAGACTGTCACATTCAGACTCAGTAGGAGTTCAGATGGGGTTTCACCTCGTCAGCCTTCTTGTCGGCATCTACCTGGGGACCGTTACGCACAGCTAGTGCCGCTTGCGGTCTGTGGTTAAACCCACTGCCAGCGTAGTGTCGAGTCTTTAGAGTCCCACACAGAGGGTATTCGCCTCTGGGCAAAACAGAGTAGAGGTCGCATGGTTTTGCGACAGGGTTCGTTCTCATCCGCGCACTTGTGCACGTTTGGAGTCCGGACGGATTATACTGGCAGGCTCTGGTTTGAGCCAGATACCGGTATATGTTTTGAGGGTTGCTTTTATATCTTGGTGTTCTTGTTCCTCGGAACGAGAATGCAGGTGTGTATGCACAGTTGCTTGAGGCGGAGGATGAGGTATTTCATTAGGGTTTCGGAACGGGTGCGTATGCACAGTTGACAGTTATCTTTTTCCAAACCCTAATGGATTTATGAATTATCTATTAATAATAGTAATTAAATGAGAATTTTGTTATGGTTGATTTTGTTGACTTGTTGACCATGGTTGACTTGTTGACCATGGTTGAATGTTGACCACCATCATGCTTTAAAAAGTCCTCCTTGATTTATGCTTACATTTCATTAAATGAAGCATGGTAGTGGTCATTCCAAATTACCATCAACTATTCTCATTTTCAATTATTATTATTAGATAATTCTTTTCTTTTGGCATTATGGTTGCTAGAAAGAAAAAGATATCTCATTATCTCATTTAGCTTCTCTCTCCTCTCTTCATCTTCTTCTTCCTCTAAAAAAGAGAAACCTTCTCATGTGTTGAGAATCCTTCTCTTTAAAAAGAAAAGCAAACCCTAGTCACTCTCTACTCACTCTAGGATCAAAGGATTAGCAAGCCGGAGATTCTAGTTCACTCCAAGTTCGAGAAAGAGCCCAAGGTCGAACCCTCGAGGTGGATCCATCTTCGACGGAAGAAGGCGACAAGAAGAGAACCATCAACCTCTACAAGTTTTGAAGAAGAAGGAGTTCAAGTTTAGGTATAACCTTCATCCGAGTAGCTAACTCCCTTTAGCGTATTTGCTAGTTTAGTTTAGACACGATCCCGACCTTGTTTAGTCCATGTTGCCTCTTGCGATAAAAATTTGTTTTTTATACCGTTTCCGCCTCCCCGTAAGCACCGGGGGTCGCAATATGGACTTACAGTGGTATCAGAGCCTAACTAAACTTAAACTAGCTTGGTAGTGAAGTGTAACGAAGTTCGGAAACGAAAAATCACAAAACCGGATAAATTACAAAACCTGAGTTTCTGTTGAAATTTTTTTGGCTCAAAATGAAAAAATTTATACTTGTAAAATCGTCTCAGGGTTTTGTGAGTGCACTGATGAAAAACGATCCACTGTTGCGTTCAAAGCGCCGCCCTTCCGCGGCACGAGGTAGGAATGTGCCGCGGAACCGCCGCGCTTTGTCGTCTTCTCTGCATCTTTTTTCGTGCAGTGTGTGTCTGTGTTGGTTTTGGGATTTTTGAAATATATTATATGTGCCCAGATTTTGCAGAAAAGAAATTTCCTTTTGGGGTCCTATAATTCCGTATTTTTTTCCGAACTTCACTGCACTTTGACTATGATGGTTATATCTGTGATGCTTGCATGTATTGAACGTCGGCTAATCGCTATAAGTCGATTAGTCGGGGTTATACATGATCTGTGTTTGATATTGGAATGTGTATATGAATGTGTTGGACTGTCGCGGGTGAATAGCCGGGGTGGATGTGAGATGAGCTTTTGTTTTTCTTTCATTCATTGTAAATGTAAATTGATGTAATAATTATTATTTGTTTGGCCGCACAACCGGGTCGGGGTTGTAGCCGTCATTGTATAATTCTTTTTACTGTTTTTGCTCCTAGGATAGACCCATGGAGGGGTGCACAAACTACCGAGGACTTGGCGGGTAGTTTGCCGCACCCGTAGGGGTCTTGGGTGGGGTATTTGGCTATTCACCGCGACCGTGTTATCCGCTTTTCGTTCCAGGCTCGAAAGGATTGCGGATTGCTAGTATATCCAATGTATTCATCTGTGATCTGTAATGTCTATCATTGCTTTCTATTTAGGCGTTGCTTATGTTTTACAGCCGCGCTAGCCCAGCCCCCGCTCTGTCGTTAGTTAAGTAACCTAACGGGTAATGACGGGGCCCCATGGCGAATGCATATGGCATAAGCATACGTCATATTTTGGTTGTTTTCTGCAATGGTAGGATTAAATGATGGGACGCATTAAAAGTACTAATGCAAGAATATCACGCATTAAAAGAACTAATGCAAGATAATAAACTAAGTTAAAGTCGTTGGAACACTTTCGAAAAACCACTCGGTTCTTTTCAAAACTAACTTTTAAATGCGGAGATTGAGCCACTCCTTCTAAAAGCTATCTCGTACCATCGACTAAATCAAGTTCACTACGTTCACGGTTTTGCCAAAACCATCCGTAGCCCTCCATCATTTCAGTTAAATATTCGGTAGTATTCAAGCTATGTATTTTGACCTCACGCCAAGGCATAGTGATTGGTAGCTACCGGATATTTATCTGTTGCATAGATAGAATGCGTTGGTTTGAGACAGTCGTACTGCCATTTTGGCCTACGTCAAGGGTATGTACGGGTGGATTCAAATTAACCTGGATAATGATGGGACGAACTTGACATGTGACTTATGACATTTTGACCTCACGCCAAGGTCATAAGAGCATGGGGCAAAAATCCACATCGGGAGTTTCATAAGTACTGAAACTTGCTAGATTTGCATACCATTTGGAGTGTGATGATTCTGGTAGGATTCCTTCAGTTTCGTCACGCGATGATATTTGGATCCCGATCCTACTGTGAGTATATGCTACTCCTCGGGAAATTTCTCACTAAACGATCAATGCTATAAACCTAGTAGGTGCCTAGAAAGGTGTTAGCGGGGTTACGCCCCCAGGGAAAAGAGGTTATTTAATTAAGGAACTTCGCGAAAGCGTTGGAAAACCTCCCTCGAAGTACCGACACTGGCCTGGCTGAACGGTTAAGCAAGTATTGTGCGGTGGGATTGATCCTGACTAATTCTTCCTTTATGGTTTGAGGAGGGATTCGAGAGACAGTGGGAGCCATCCTGTTTAGACAAATTAAAAACCATTCTAAACTTGCAAGAGCATCGTGCTAAAGTGTTTCTTCTCTCCCCCCTGCAGCGACCAAATCGAAATGACTGGACTTAAGTTACTTCTAGATAAAAACAAACTGACAGGGCCAAACTACAAAGATTGGCTCAGGAATGTCAAGATAGCAATCACTTATGACAAGCTGGGTATCTTCTTACCACCAAAGCTCCCCCTGTCCCTGGTCCAACTTCCAGTGTCGCGGATAAGGAAATCCGCAAGACTTGGGAGATTGATAGCGCGAAGGCCAAGTGCCTCCTGCTTGCCTCGATGGACAACGAACATCAGAGGAGGCATGAGAATATGGACATGGAATCCATATTGCTCCATACAAAAGAACTGTATGGAGAGCAATCTCGTATCGCAAGATACGAAGCGTCGAAAAAGTTATTTTCGACAAGAATGGCCGTCGGATCATCAGTAGCCGAGCATGTGCTAAAGATGATCGGCTACATTGAGGAGCTCGCTGACCTAGGGATCACATTGGAGAGTGAGCTATATACGGATATAGTTCTCCAGTCCCTTCCTTCCACTTACGCCCAGTTCATACTGAACTTCAACCTACAAGAAAAAGAGGTTGAACTTTCAGAGCTCCTCAACATGCTGAGGAGCGCAGAGGGCACCCTACAGAAAGGTAGGGAAACATCCACTTTGTTTGTAGGAGGATCATCTTCTTCTAGGTCCAAGGCGAAAGCCAAGGGAAAGAAGAAGAAAGCCCCCGCCAAACCAAGGGGAGGTGTTAGTAAAGTGGATACGAAGGGAAAAGGTAAAGCAACAAAGATAGCGGGGAAGCTTGTGGATAAGGAAGAATGCTTCTTTTGTCATAAGAAAGGACACTGGAAGAATGATTGCAGGGCCTGGAAGGCCAGAACACAGGAATTGAAGCAGGTTGCAGCTTCAGCTTCAGGTGTGTATGTTATTGAAAACTGTCTTTCTATAAACTCTACTTCCTGGGTATTGGATACCGGATCAGGATCTCATATCTGTAATTCTTTGCAGGCGTTGAGAAACCGTAGGGTTTTGAAGGCAGGTGACATGACCCTCAGAGTTGCGAACGGAGCTAGCATGGATGCTAAAGCCGTGGGGGACTATCACCTGGGAATGTCAGATGGACATGTTTTGGTTTTGCGTAATTGCTTTTTTATACCCAACGCAACTTGTAATATCATTTCTGTATCTTTAGTTTCTAAAGAAGGTTATGAATTTGCGTTTGTAAGTAATGTTGTAAACATTCACCTTAATCAAGTTTTGATTGGGTCAGGTACTTTGAGTAATGGTATATACGTGTTAAACCAACCACAGATTTTTAATGTCCAGAATACACACAAAAGAAAGTCTCCAGAAATAAATCAGACTTTCTTATGGCATTGTAGATTGGGTCACATCAATGAGAGAAGGTTGACGAAGTTACATACAGAAGGGTATTTGAATGCGTTCGAATATCAATCGTATGCCACTTGTCAATCCTGTCTCAAGGGAAAGATGACAAAGACTCCGTTTACTGGACATGGAGTAAGAGCGAGCGAGCTCTTGGGACTCGTACACAGTGACGTGTGCGGTCCAATGTCTACACATGCCCGAAGCGGACATTCTTACTTCATTACTTTTACGGATGACTTCTCAAGGTACGGTTATGTCTTCTTAATAAAACATAAGTCCGAGGCCTTTGGAAAATTCCAGGAGTATAAGAATGAAGTAGAGAAACAGACCGGCAAAAGTATTAAGATTCTAAGATCGGATCGAGGTGGAGAATACTTAAGTGCCGAATTCCTGGACTATTTAAAAGAGAACGGAATTCTCTCTCAGCTTACTCCTCCTTACACCCCGCAACATAACGGTGTATCGGAGAGACGGAACCGAACCCTATTGGATATGGTGCGGTCCATGATGAGTAACGCTGAGTTACCGCGATCATTCTGGGGGTATGCGCTAGAATCAGCTGCGTACCTTTTGAACCGAGTTCCGACTAAGACTGTGCCTTCCACACCATATGAAATGTGGAGTGGGAAGAAACCCTATCTTCAATATCTGAAGATCTGGGGATGTCCGGCTTTTGTCAAAAAGCAGCATGCGGACAAGCTCGAGGCACGCTCAGTACTGTGCAAATCTTGTGGGATACCCAAAGAACACCAGGGGGTATCTTTTCTACTACGCAGAGGAACAAAAAGTCCTTGTTTCTCGTAATGCCCACTTTCTAGAACACCAGTTCTTGGAAAAGGAGATTAGTGGGAGCGCAGTAGAACTGGAAGAAATTCCAGAACCACAGACTATTACTGAAAGGTTAGTGGAACCAGAGGGTTCGGAAGAACAGGACATTCCTACGCCGCTCCGCAGGAGTAGTAGGCAGTCTCATCCGCCCGAGAGATACTACGGTTTTCTCATAGACGGGGATCGAGAGGATTGCATCATAGATTATGATGAGCCTACTAGCTTCCAGCAGGCCGTTCAGAGCATTGACTCGGTAAAATGGCTGGATGCAATGCGGACCGAAATGGAGTCCATGTACACCAACAAAGTATGGACGTTGGACATTGCTCCAGACGGGGTAAAACCCGTAGGATGCAAGTGGATCTTCAAAAGGAAGATTGGTGTAGATGGACAGGTTGAGACCTATAAAGCTAGGCTGGTAGCAAAGGGTTTTCGTCAAAGACCTGGCTTGGACTACGACGAAACCTTTTCTCCAGTAGCCATGCTGAAATCCATTCGGATCCTTCTTGCCATTGCTGCCTTCCACGATTATGAGATCTGGCAAATGGACGTAAAGACAGCTTTTCCAAATGGAAATTTAGAGGAGTGTGTCTATATGGACCAGCCAGAGGGTTTCATTCAGAGTGGGAGCAGCGGAAAGGTGTGCAAGTTGCTTAAGTCCATCTATGGACTAAAGCAGGCATCGCGGAGTTGGAACATCTGCTTTGATGAGACAGTCAAAGAATTTGGCTTTATCAAAAATCCAGATGAACCATGCATCTATAGTAGATTTGTAGCGAGAACTGTAGTATTCCTCGTTTTATACGTGGATGACATTCTCTTGATAGGAAATGACATTCCTATGCTACAATCTGTCAAGGGGTTCTTGTCACAAAGCTTCTCCATGAAAGACCTGGGTGATGCCTCATACATCCTGGGGATCCGGATCCATCGTGATAGATCCAAGAGGATATTGGGACTTTCTCAGTCCAGGTACATCGACACCATAGTGAAAAGATTCAGTATGGAAGATTCCAAGCGCGGTAACCTACCGGCTTGTCACGGGATCACCCTCTCTAAAGAGATGTCTCCCAAGACTGATTTGGAGAGGGATCGCATGTCTATTATACCCTACGCTTCTGCGGTAGGCTCTATAATGTATGCGATGTTGTGTACCAGACCGGATGTAGCTTATGCACTGAGTGTGGTAAGCCGGTATATGTCTAACCCTGGGGAGAAACACTGGATAGCAGTAAAGAACATTCTCAAGTACCTGAGAAGGACTAAGGAGATGTTCTTGGTGTATGGCGGAAAAGACCTCCAGATCGAGGCCTTTGCTAACTCCAGCTTCCAGAGTGACAAGGATGATTCCAAATCCATGTCGGGTTTTGTCTTCACCCTCAATGGAGGGGCGGTGTGTTGGAAGAGTTCCAAACAGGAAACCGTTGCAGACTCGACGATGGAAGCGGAATACATCGCTGCATCTGATGCCGCAAAAGAAGCTGTCTGGATGAGGAAGTTCTTGAAAGAACTTCAGGTGGTTCCATCCATTGTTGACCCAATACCTCTGTATTGCGACAACAACGGGGCTATAGCTTTAGCGAAGGAACCCTGGTCCCATCAGAGATCCAGGCACATCTTGAGGCGGTATCACCTGATCAGGGAGATCGTGGATCGCAAGGAGATCGAGGTTCGGAGGGTTGCTTCAGAAGAGAACACTGCAGATCCATTCACCAAGGCCCTACCCCAGACTCAGTTCGAGCGGCTGATCGAGATGATAGGTCTTCGATACGCCAGTACATGGCCTTAGTGCTAGTGGGAGATTGTTAGTGTATATGCCCTAGAGGCCATTACTGTATCATACTAGTTTGTATATTACTTAATGGAAGCTTGGGATATTCACCTTGTATAAACAATCTTGCTCAATATAGTAGTATGCTACTTGGTTTGTTTCCACTTCAATGGGTACTTGTGTTTATTTCAGTATATCACTTATACGCATTAGTGGAGCCCTTAGGATCTTTGCTTGATTACCAGCGTTGTGATTGCAGTCACACTAGTGGGGGCTGGGTAATCTATAAGCACATCCTTATACAGGTCCCTAGTCGCAGGACTATCGAGACAGGGCATCGATACTCCGGAGTAGACTAGCGTATGCGCTTCTCATCCCAGTGTGGGAGATGGTCTGTCCCACAGCCATCAGTACGTCGTACTGGAGATAGTATACGGGTGCTCGTTGGGTTACGAGTACACTGGACAGGACTCGTCGGGAACTGACAGGTTGGTATTATACCTATCGTCAGTTATCAGTTCCCAGGTGACATGAGTACAGCTTAGTCCGCTGACTTGACACTGGCACTTCGCCTCAAGTGTGTTCCCACTGCATTTTGATCACTACCCTACCACGGCTCAAAGGAGGCGTGCAAACAGGTGGTGGTTGGGTGCAGTCCCGAAGCACTTGGAGGCAGTGACGGTTAGACAGGATTCGTCTCTCCCGGTATTGGGGGTTGACATCGCGCTGTGTCTAGGAGAGCCATTACACGAGTAGTCCCTGGCCAGGGCAAACGAGATATACTGGTAGGTTTCCAGTGTTATCTCAGGGTGTTTTGGGCTTCGCTCCGGCACGACTTGTACCGCTATTGGGGGACTGACGTTTACCACCCCCTAGGCCCGCCATGCGATGTATCAGACGAACAGACCGGACTGTACGGAGACTGTCACATTCAGACTCAGTAGGAGTTCAGATGGGGTTTCACCTCGTCAGCCTTCTTGTCGGCATCTACCTGGGGACCGTTACGCACAGCTAGTGCCGCTTGCGGTCTGTGGTTAAACCCACTGCCAGCGTAGTGTCGAGTCTTTAGAGTCCCACACAGAGGGTATTCGCCTCTGGGCAAAACAGAGTAGAGGTCGCATGGTTTTGCGACAAGGTTCGTTCTCATCCGCGCACTTGTGCACGTTTGGAGTCCGGACGGATTATACTGGCAGGCTCTGGTTTGAGCCAGATACCGGTATATGTTTTGAGGGTTGCTTTTATATCTTGGTGTTCTTGTTCCTCGGAACGAGAATGCAGGTGTGTATGCACAGTTGCTTGAGGCGGAGGATGAGGTATTTCATTAGGGTTTCGGAACGGGTGCGTATGCACAGTTGACAGTTATCTTTTTCCAAACCCTAATGGATTTATGAATTATCTATTAATAATAGTAATTAAATGAGAATTTTGTTATGGTTGATTTTGTTGACTTGTTGACCATGGTTGACTTGTTGACCATGGTTGAATGTTGACCACCATCATGCTTTAAAAAGTCCTCCTTAATTTATGCTTACATTTCATTAAATGAAGCATGGTAGTGGTCATTCCAAATTACCATCAACTATTCTCATTTTCAATTATTATTATTAGATAATTCTTTTCTTTTGGCATTATGGTTGCTAGAAAGAAAAAGATATCTCATTATCTCATTTAGCTTCTCTCTCCTCTCTTCATCTTCTTCTTCCTCTAAAAAAGAGAAACCTTCTCATGTGTTGAGAATCCTTCTCTTTAAAAAGAAAAGCAAACCCTAGTCACTCTCTACTCACTCTAGGATCAAAGGATTAGCAAGCCGGAGATTCTAGTTCACTCCAAGTTCGAGAAAGAGCCCAAGGTCGAACCCTCGAGGTGGATCCATCTTCGACGGAAGAAGGCGACAAGAAGAGAACCATCAACCTCTACAAGTTTTGAAGAAGAAGGAGTTCAAGTTTAGGTATAACCTTCATCCGAGTAGCTAACTCCCTTTAGCGTATTTGCTAGTTTAGTTTAGACACGATCCCGACCTTGTTTAGTCCATGTTGCCTCTTACGATAAAAATTTGTTTTTTATACCGTTTCCGCCTCCCCGTAAGCACCGGGGGTCGCAATATGGACTTACATTACCACCCCTAGACTTGATATGCGACATATCAGACGAACAGACCGGACTGTACGGTAAGTGTTACTGGTTGGATTCACAGGAGTGTGAGCGGGCTAGCTCGTCGATCTTCTGATCGCTCAATACCCGGATGGCCGTTACGTTTAGCAGACCGCTTGCGGCTTGTGGATGCTTGATATGATCATCATCTGCTACCGGCGTATTGACGAGTCTTTAGAGTCCTACACAGAGGTTTCCTGGCTCAAGCGAAACGAAATAGGAGCGCATATGAGATATGTGCGGGACCGAGAATAATGCGTGTATGTGATACCGTATTTCATTCTCGCGATGAATGTTTCGATTGGTTATATGCGATATAACCTAGTTATCGAATCGTAGATTGATTCGATAAGTCGATACATTGGATACTAGTCGGTTATGTGCGACATGACCGGATCATTGAATCAAGTGTTGATTTGATGATTTAATGTATAATTATATATTTGATATATTACTTTGCATTAACTGGTATTGGTTCACTTTAATAGGATTTTCTCACTTGTAGTTCACAAGTTGTATATGTGATATACTTTTGTGCACTAATATGTGTCATGTTTGATGATGCATGTAGATTGGTTTTGTGTTAAGACTTAAACCATAGTTATGATAATAGTTAGGGTTTTTATTTATTTACTTATTTATTTATCTATTCCTTTTTGATAAATAAATAAATGATAACAAAATGGTTTCTTTCATGAAGCTTGATGAAGCTTCATGAAGCTTTGACTAAAGTGACCATTTTGTCATCATCCTTAACCCTAACCATTCTCATTTGACCATGGTTTATTCTCTACACTTAACCTAGGTTAGAAGATGATAAGTATTGATTTTATTATTCTTTTTACTTAACACTTATCATTTTCTAGCTTCATCTTCTTCTTCATCTTAAAGATAGAAAGCTTGATGCCATCAATGGCAACTTGAGATCTAAAGTGAGAAAACCAATTCTAAAGTGAACCCACCTCCTATTTCTTCACCCTCTACCTTTTGCCAAGTTGTTTTGGGTGTTTTCTTCACAAGTTTCACAACTTGGTGAAGTTGGAGCTTGAACTTGTGCAACCTCGACGTAGATCATCTTCGGCACGAAGCCGACGACCTAGTCCGCCCATTTTCCCGATGAAGCCGACGATTGAGTTCGGGATTCAAGATGGACAGCGAGAGGACGCCTACGTGGAGCTAAGGAAGTGGAGAACCGGATCTACAAAGGTTGTAGCCTCTCTCTTTTAGTTAAGTTGTTAACTAGTTTTGTTTTTCGCCTAAATTTCTAGTCTACGATCCGTATTAGGGTTTCTCGGCACCCATAAAATTTGAAATTGGCATGGTTGATGCCTTGTGAGACCTCTAGAGTGTGCCTAGGAACCCTACAATGTCATGGTATTTGGATGACATACACAGAGTAGGAAGTGATATTCCTATACTACGATTGGTTATACTTTGGTCGTCACACAGTGGTTTCTCCACATGGGACTTGGATATTATATCAGACATACTGGTTACTGGATCTATGATTTTAGATCTAGATTTGGGTGGTTTCTCAATTAAGGGTACTTAGACAGCATTCTAAGAGTATTTAGAATGGACGACTCCTGGCACGGTAGTGTACCTGCAGGTGATGGAGTCACCCTCTCTAAAGGTGTCTTGCAGACTAAAGGGGAGAGGGATGTGCATGATTGGCAGATCACTTGCTCAGGAAATTGAGTCAATCTTGAGATGTCAAGTACCACACCAGATGTTGTTCTTACACTAGATGCAATAAATTGATATTGATCCAATCCTGGAGAAGCAGTCGGAAGCAGTTTTAGAACATAAGTGGATGTTCTGGGGATATGATAATGACAAGCCTCATTCGGGAGACAGTTATCATTCCAGGCTTCCAAGGTGACCTGGACGACAAGGAGGTTGTCAGAGTTATAGTTTTTCCTTCTGATGAGGGGCAGTATTTTGGACAGGTGGTCCAAGGAAATACTGAGGGAGGCATGGCGCAGGACACTGATTAAGTTCAGTTGACGATACAGTCTAAGAAGTTTGGATTTGGAGTTCATTTATGAGCTAGGTCCCATCTGACATCCAGACATATTCTAAGACAGGTATTGCTCATTCGGGAGATGGCATTTCTCCACGAACTTGAGATATAGAGAGACTTAGAAAGAAACATCAAGGCGGATCCACTCACTGAGGCTATTTCTCGAACGCAATAGTTTCGCAAACGAGCTTTGTGAGACTGACTAGTAGAGGAGTTGGGTGTTCGGTATCACACGGGCTGTGAGTATGCGACATCGCAATAATTAGCCTTGAGTGCAAGTGGGAGATTGTTGGAGATAGTGCCCTCCGAGTCAATTATTGGATCACAGGCATGCGATTGCAATGATTGAGGGAGGGCCTATCCCGGTAGGACAGTCTTACTCGAGATGATAGTATGCTATCTGGTTTATCTTTATCATCGTGTACTGCTTTAGATGACCTGACAGGTCACTATTGCACGTTGATAGAGCCCCTAGGATTCTTGCTTGACTTCCAGCAGTATGAGGGCGATCATATACGTGGGAGCTGGTAGTCTATAAGCACATCCTTAAAAGGTCCCTAGTCGTGGGAGTTTCGAGACAGGGCATCGATACTCCAGAGTAGACTAGTGTATACAGTGGAGACCCCGACGAGGGGCGGTGGCCGGTCTCACAAGCCACTGGTGTCAGTTGGTTCACCTAAGATGTATACAGGTGCTCATTGGGTTATGAGTACACCGGACAGGACTCGCCGGGAACATGCTAGTTGGTCTTATACCTGACGTCAGATAGCAGTTCCCTGGTGACATGTGTACAAGTTAGTTCATCGACCTGAGGATCGTCATTTGTCTCTTGTTAGTTCCCACTGTACTTTGATTACTACCCTACCATGCTCAAAGGAGACGTGCAAACAGGTTTTAGTTGGGTACAGTCCCGAGCCACATGGAGGCAGTGAGCGGATCTTCAGGGGTTCGTCTCTCCCGGTATTGGGGGTGAGGTCGTGCTGTGTCTAGGAGAGCCAGAACATGAAAAGTCCTTGGCCAAGGTAGGAGATTTACTGGTAGGTATTCCAGTAGTATCTCTGGGTGTTCTGGGCTGATCTCTGACACGACTTGTACCGCTTTTGGGGTTCTGACTTTTACCAACCCCCTAGGCCCGCTATGCGATGCTCATAGACGAACGGACCGGACTGTACGGATATTGTCACTGACAGGCTCAGTAGGGTGTCAGGATGAGTTCGCTCATCGACGTCCCTTTTGGTCAATAGCTGGTGGCCCGTCACGTATGGCTAATATTTCTGACGTGCTAGTGGTTAAATCCACAGCCATAGTATTGACGAGTCTTTAGAGTCCCCCACAGACAGTTGCTCAAGTTTTCAGGCAAAACGCTGTAGAGGCCGTATGGAGATATGGCAGGGTTCGATCAGATACGTGCGGTATTGCACGGATCAGGATCGGACGGTTAGTACTAGAGGCCGTATGGAGGTATGGCAGGGTTCGATCAGATACGTGCGGTATTGCACGGATCATGATCGGACGGGTTTATACTAGCGGGCTTTGTTTTAAGCTGGATCCTAGTATAGTACAGTGTAGATTTTGTCTCATTGCATTTGTATTTCGGTCGGAATACAAATGCGGGTGTGTATACACAGTATCGGGGTTTTCCTGTAATTTATTACGGGATCAGTTTTCTGGAGTTGCCAGTTTGCTTTCCGTTTCGGCCATATTTCTTTGTATCTTTCATTGGCCGAAGATTGGTGGAGGAGGGCTTATTTGCATTTGTGCAAATTAGCATTGTGGTGGGTTGTCTTTGCATATTCTTGTGTCATGATGGTTCCACCATGCATTGACTTGTTTACTTCATGATTACTTGACTTTGGGTTCATGATGGTTGTTTTGGAGTGAGGTTTGTGATTGTGATCATTACTTTTCATGATCACCTTTCTCTCTCTCTTGTGATTGCTCCACCCCCTTGAGATTTTTTCCTCATTCATTCACATGTTTTGGCCGGCCATTCCTCTCTTGGGTTGTCAAAAATTTTGGGTGGGGTTTTTGGCTCTCTTTGGCTTGCTAAAAATCCCCAAAGTTCATCTTATTAGTTCATAACTTCATCCCTCCACTAAAAGGCAACATCCACTACCCCAAAATGAGACATGAGTTCTACACACATTCTACAGCAAATCTTGGGCACGTCGACTCGCCAACTTCGTGCCCGAGTTGCCTCGGTATAGAGGGGGGAGCCCGTAAAAGAAGCCGGCGACGTGGTGCCCTTCCGGCGACGTGGTGGAGACCGGCGATTCCGCGGGAGATCGGGACGACGACGAGAAGACCGGAGGACTCGGATCACTCGGTATATCTCTCTACCCCCTCTCTAGATAGCTAGGACTAGTTTAATGGCACGATCAGGGTTTATAGTGCGCGGTGGTGCCGGTTTGAAAAGTTAAAGTTAAGCATCGCTTCCGCATTCCGGCGTCGGATTGACGGCCGGGGCGCCGCCGTGCACTTACAGTAAAACCATACGAACTCTATATCGTTTTGCCTGGAGCAGGAAAACTCTCTGTGTGGGACTCTAAAGACTCGACACTACGCTGGCAGTGGGTTTAACCACAGACCGCAAGCGGCATTAGCTGTACGTAACGGTCCCCAGGTAGATGTCGATAAGAAGGCCGATGAGGAAACTCATCCGAACTCCCACTGAGCCTGATGTGACAATCTCCGTACAGTCCGGTCTGTTCGTCTAAGACTATCGCATATCGAGCCTAGGGGGTGTCCACACCATAATATTGCATTATTATATTCCCCATTCTTATTCTTTTTATAAATAAACAGGTACATTTGACGCATGTCTGTTACATGTTACAGGTTACAGGTTCTTGGACAGGAAACAGTGAAAACGATGTAAAGACGATGAAAATGTGGTCTTTAACCAACAAACAGAGAATCTTGATCAAGCCTACATAAGGAACAATTCACAAAGCAAGATTTAAGACATCGACTCAAAGCGAACGGTTAAAAATCCATTGCAAATTGTTCACTGAAGATCTGGAACCCACCTGGAAGCCCAAATGGAAAAAGATATATAGATACAGGAAGCCCAAAACAACCAGAGCCTGCCCACAAAAGCACATGGGCCAACTCCATTGTTTGGCCGCGGAACCGTGGCCAAACCATGCCTCGGGCCGCGGTTCCGCGGCTGTCTGGTGCCCGTGCTTCGAGAAATTTTACCAAAAATTCATTTGCGGCTCTGAAAAGATTTCCTAAGGGCTATTTTTGTAATTTAAGACATGCGAAACAAATGTAACCCTAGGGTTTCCTATTCTTTATAAATAGGAACTCTAATCATTGTAAACCTTATGCCTCCTTTTATGAATAAAATTCAGAAATCTTTTGGAGAGCATCAGTGCCTCTCTTTAATTCAGAAATTCAGATCTGACAACCCTGCATGGATGATTGGAGGGATGCATCTGTAAGTAATTTAATTTCTTGCCCTAGTGTAGATTTCAATTCCTTTCCCTAGGTAGATTTAATTTCATGCCCTAGGAACTTGTTTAGGGTTTAGCTTTGGGGAAGGATTTTGAGAGATGAGATCTCTCATCCTTTTCTTACCCACCAAATATTTACAATAGGACTCCATGCATACATGCTCATACCGCTCCCTACGGCACTCTATCCCTCGAGGTAGCGGTGATACCGTAGTATAAAGGCCCGGTTGCGCGTGTTTTCCATGGAGGTTAGGGTAAGGATCTCTAAAGGAAGGACAAGAACCTAGAGGAAGGAACACCTTCCCGAACGGATCTAATCCACTTTATTGATAATTACCATAACTCCTCATAGATCTTCTTTCGGGTATTGAAAGCGGTGAGATTTAATTGCATTTCCAAACCATCCCTAAACCTAACCCTAGCAAGAATAGATCTAGATAATTGCCCTAGGTTAATTAGGTTTATAGATTTAATAACAACTCCGAACACCCTTCGGAATTAACTCGTAAGGGCGATTAGGAGATTCACAAAATCCCTGTGGACCGACCCGTACTCACCGGCTAGCTTCATGTGACGCCGTTCTTGATTGCGGTTATAAATATTTTTGATCTATCTTTTAGAAAGCGCAAGCACGTTAAATCATTCAATCAAATGGCGCCGTTGCCGGGGATGGCGTAGAACTTTCCTTTTCGCAATTTCGGGTTAATCAAAATAAAAAAAAATCATAAAAATCTGAAAAATCACAAAAAAAATTATAAAAATATATCAATTGTTATTTTTGGAAAGGATACTTTGTTGTTTGAATTTTTGCAGGATATACAAATTCGGATCTGGAGATTTCCAGAGAGCAAAATAGGAAACAAAATATCGGAACAGAAGAGATTTTGAACAACAGAACAGGGAATTTTTTTTGGAGACCCAAATCCCCTAACCTGCCGCGATTCCGCGGCCAAAACCCACCTTAGGCCGCGGAACCGCGGCCTTCTTGTCGAATCAGAGCGTGAGAAAAATTCTGGGGACTCGTTTCGACTATCTGACCGCGAAACCACGGTTTAATCCCACATTATACCGCGAAAACGCGGCTACACAGTGTCTTCAGCGCAGGAAATTTGTTCTGTAAGTTTCTCTGTTTCCTTCTCTGTAAATTTCTGAAATATCTTTTCTGGAAATTCCTGCAGGATTCCGTGAGCTATAAAATATATTCTCTTCCATATAATAAGTCTTGTGCAGGATTTTTGCGCCCCGCTTAAATTAGGAATTAGATTGTAAGTAATATTTTGCTGTTGCATATCTTGTGTTGAAAATCTTTTTGCAACAAATTTTTCCTAATAAAGAGAAAAAGAATAAAAAAAAGAATAAGGAAAATTTTATAGAAACTTGCAAAGTTTTTTAGCCGCAAATAAATCCTTGCACCACAATAAACTTTCCTTCTTTCCCCCTTTCTTACAACATGGGTACCCCACATAATAAATCATTAGCCGAACTTCGGTATCCCGAACCTAATTTTGCGTCGTATGTCAATTTGTTCGGTCAATTTAAAGACGATCCCTACTTGCCAAAAATATCTTTAAAAGATCAAATAGAGGCGTCTAGGAGAAATAATTTGACTTTTCAACCCAATTTGTGTCAACCAAGTCAACCTTTACCACCTACATATGTTGATACCACTTCTTCAAGTCCTTCTGTCACTCCTAGGCTAATGTCCATTGCTGAGCATATTGCTCATTCTCGCAGTCGATCTTTCACCCCTCTCCACTCATCTAGTTCTAGGGATCCGCACGATTATTCACCTTTTTATCCTTATGTTGATCCTACCCCTGTCCAATTACCCACTTCCTACCAGTCCTACCCGACCTTCCCACCTTCATTAGACACTGCTTCTACACAGCCTGTTGGGAGTTTTGCATATCCACACGATTTCGAATCTTTTACCGAAACCCCCTTACCACCCAAGTCTAGTTTGGAAGAGTCGTTGGAGGCGTATATCACAGCAACAAACAAAATGGTTAGGAATGTGGAAGCGTCTGTTACCGCCCTTATGCAACCTGCTGAACCGGTAGCTCCTTTTCCGCTAGCTCCAAATTTTTCAATGTATGAGGAGGCGGTTGGACATAATGAAAATGTGAGAGGATTTTCAAATCAAACCTACCCTTACCCAATTGAAGCCCACAACTCCAGTTTTCCATCGAATGTCCTAAATGATTTACTAGTTCAAAATAAAAACGAGTTGTGTGATTTTGTAGTGTTTGATTTGCCAAATTATGAGGAACCCCTTTCGAGTGAAACCGCATCTAATCCTTTCGATCTTTACACCTCCCATCTAGAACCTAAATCGATAGATATCCATGCTTTTGATGAGGTGCCTAAGAAAATTGATTTTCACTTGATTGAGGATATAGACGCCGGGAATATTTCGGATGATGAACCTGTCGATTTAATTGAGATTTTATGTTCAAATCATCATCCCGAGTTATTAAATGTTTCTCCCGAATCTCATATGCGTCTTGAATTTGATGATAATGGCATAGATGAGTTGAATTTTGAGGAAAATTATAAGGATAATATTGAGGAGAGTTTTGAGGATAATATTGAGATTGAACCATTTTTGTTTAATGTGTCGGATTTTCCAATCCAGCCTCCTGAACCTTTAACTGTTATATCACCCTCCCTCCTTCTTATTGTTCCAACCGTGCAAGTGACCGTTACGCTTTCATCTCAAATACCAAGTTCGGCGTACCCATGTTTTCTTGCGAATCTTGAGGGATTTGACCTCATTTCCCGACGGGTTGATAGGTTAGCGCAATCGCTTATAACATATCGATCATCACATATTGCGCTAATTTATTCACTCGATTTACACCCTCAAGTTCGCGCGATCCTTCTTTCTCCTTTCCGCCCTTCTTTCCCCCCACCGAGACCATATTCTACCATTCTTCTTTCCACACGGTCTCGCGTGTTTCTCATTTCTTTCATCTCTACCCCATTCTTGCACCGACTATACCTTTACCATGATAAGATTTTTGAATGGTTGGTGCTCACCTTTGGCTTGTGTAAGGCCAAGCTTAAGTTTGGGGGGGAACTTTGTTGTATATCTGTATATATATTTTTGTTTTCTTTTTCTATAAAAAAAAATTCAAAACATTAAAAATATAAAAAAAATTATAAATAAATAAACAGGGAAGTGCCGGTATTTTGACCTTCTTAGTTTAGCATGACAGTGAGGACACTGTCAAGTTCAAGTTTGGGGGTATGCTCGGTACGTCTTCTTCCTTCGCATTCATTTGTATATATTTTTTGCATTTGCATATTTATTTGAAAACCCATAAAAATTTGAAAAATTTCAAAAATTATAAAAATTAATGTATTCAATCTTGGCTAATTGACTTGAGTTTGATGAATGGGTTAACTGGCTAGGAACAACTAGATCTTAGATTTAGTAAATTAAAATCCCAAAAAATAACCTTCCTTAAAGTTTAACGGTAGAAAGTATATGCCTTTGTAGTTTATTTAGAAATATGCAAATTTTGGGTTCACTTCTTGGGCTAAGTCAAAATAAGGGAAGAGTATTGATGTTCTTAGTAGAGTATAAATTTGAAAAATAGTTTCTAACTTAAGTCTAGATTCTGAAAACGTATACCCTACAATTTGCACAATCACACACCTTAAAACATGGAATAGTAGAAGAGACCTTGAAATGCTCTTGTCTAAAGTCCTTAGTACAATGAAAAGAAAAGAAAAAGTGAATAAAGAAAAAAAATGGACACTGGTTATTGTGATTACTTAAGGCTGTAAAAATAGAAAAATATTTAGCGAGGGTGCCTTATCACCCAGTGCCTTAGACCAACTGGTTTGGGAGTCACTGCTAAAGCTTTGGGTGTTGCAAAACTAGGAAGTACGCTTTAAAGTGCAAGCGCATCTTGTAATCGGTTGTTGGTACCTCAAGAAATATTAACGGTCGCATGAAGGATGTGTAAGCAAAATTAAATTAAAAATTCACCAATTAATAAGTGCTTTGGACAATGGACGAGAGTACGATTGCTTGATTTGAATTTCCAAGTGTAGGGGTGATATTTACACACATGTGGGGATATGTGATTAGAGTTTAGATGAGAGAAAGGAATGAAGAATAGAACTTGTATCTTTAATAGAGTTGATAGAAATTCCTAAGTGGAAATGGAACCCTAGAAGGAAAACTTGAGAAATGCCGAGAGCTAAGTAAGTCTACAGGATATATATAATCTTTAAGTTAGATGATAAGGAAGTGTGAAGAATAAGGGTGGATAATTTACAAGTAAAAGATAATAGTGTTCCTTGTTAGAAAACCTAATTGGAGAACAAAAGTTAATGGGCTGAATTGATAGGATTTTGTGGGTAGTATCAGCTGAAAACCCTCAGGAGACAACACTCCTCCTACTAGGGACACCTAGAGGTTTAACGGCTTGTTGCACGTGCTCAGTACAATCGCGTTTCCCTGCGAAAGTGTGGTTAGGATTTTTGTGAATAAAAATAAGTTTGCTCGAGGATGAGCAAAAGATAAGTTTGGGGGTATTTGTTCACACCATAATATTGCATTATTATATTCCCCATTCTTATTCTTTTTATAAATAAACAGGTACTTTTGACGCATGTCTGCTACATGTTACAGGTTACAGGTTCTTAGACAGGAAACAGTGAAAACGATGTAAAGACGATGAAAATGTGGACTTTAACCAACAAACAGAGAATCTTGATCAAGCCTACATAAGGAACAATTCACAAAGCAAGATTCAAGACATCGACTCAAAGCGAACGGTTAAAAATCCATTGCAAATTGTTCACTGAAGATCTGGAACCAACCTGGAAGCCCAAATGGAAAAAGATATATAGATACAGGAAGCCCAAAACAACCAGAGCCTGCCCATAAAAGCACATGGGCCAACTCCATTGTTTGGCCGTGGAACCGCGGCCAAACCATGCCTCGGGCCGTGGTTCCGTGGCCGTCTGGTGCCCGTGCTTCGAGAAATTTTACCAAAAATTCGTTTGTGGCTCTGAAAAGATTTCCTAAGGGCTATTTTTGTAATTTAAGACATGCGAAACAAATGTAACCCTAGGGTTTCCTATTCTTTATAAATAGGAACTCTAATCATTGTAAACCTTATGCCTCCTTTTATGAATAAAATTCAGAAATCTTTTGGAGAGCATCGGTGCCTCTCTTTAATTCAGAAATTCAGATCTGACAACCCTGCATGGATGATTGGAGGGATGCATCTGTAAGTAATTTAATTTCTTGCCCTAGTGTAGATTTCAATCCCTTGCCCTAGGTAGATTTAATTTCATGCCCTAGGAACTTGTTTAGGGTTTAGCTTTGGGGAAGGATTTTGAGAGATGAGATCTCTCATCCCTTTCTTACCCACCAAATATTTATAATAGGACTCCATGCATACATGCACATACCGCTCCCTACGGCACTCTATCCCTCGAGGTAGCAGTGATACCGTAGTATAAAGGCCTGGTTGCGCGCGTTTTCCATGGAGGTTAGGGTAAGGATCTCTAAAGGAAGGACAAGAACCTAGAGGAAGGAACACCTTCCCGAACGGATCTAATCCACTTTATTGATAATTACCATAACTCCTCATAGATCTTCATTCGGGTATTGAAAGCGGTGAGATTTAATTGCATTTCCAAACCATCCCTAAACCTAACCCTAGCAAGAATAGATCTAGATAATTGCCCTAGGTTAATTAGGTTTATAGATTTAATAACAACTCCGAACACCCTTCGGAATTAACTCGTAAGAGCGATTAGGAGATTCACAAAATCCCTGTGGACCGACCCGTACTCACCGGCTAGCTTCATGCGACGCCGTTCTTGATTGCGGTTACAAATATTTTTGATCTATCTTTTAGAAAGCGCAAGCACGTTAAATCATTCAATCAGGGGGCGGTAAGCGTCAGTCCCCTAATCGCGGTATAAGTCTTGTCGGAGCGAAGCCCATTACACCCTGAGAAACTACTAGAACCTACTAGTAAATCTCGCTTGCCCTGGCCAGTAACTTTGCGTAATGGCTTTCTGACACAGCGCGATATCATCTCCCAATACCGGGAGAGACGAATCCTATCTAACTACTACTGCCTCCAAGTGCTCGGGACTGCACCCAACTGCTATCTGTTTGCATGACTCCTTTGAGCCGTGGTAGGGTAGCAATCTAAGAACAGTGGGACACACTCGAGGCAAAGTAGCAGTGTCAAGTCTGCGGACTATGCTGTACTCATGTCACCTGGGAACAGTTAACTGACGACGGGTATAATACCATCTAACAGTTCCCCTGCGAGTCCTATCCGGTGTACCCGTAACCTAACGAGCACCTGTATACTATCTCCTTTACGATGTACTGATGGCTGTGGGACAGACCATCTCCCCAACTGGGATGAGAAGCATACACACTTAGTCTACTCCGGAATATCGATGCCCTATCTCGATAATCCAACGACCAGGGACCTGTATAGGATGTTGCTTACAGACTACCCAGCCCCCACTAGTGTGACTGCCATCACAATGCTGGTAATCAAGCAAAGATCCTATGGGCTCTACTAATATGTATAAGTGATACGTTACAAGAAACATATGCACATATTAAAGTAGATACAAACTAAGTAGCATACTACCATTTTTAGCAAGACTGTATATACAACTGTGAATATCCCAAGCTTCCATTAAGTAATATACATACAAGTATGATATAATAATGGCCCCCAGGGCATATACACTAACAATCTCCCACTTGCACTAGGGCCATGAGCTGGCATATCGTAGACCTATCATCTCGAATAGCCTCTCGAACTGCGTCTGAGGAAGGGCCTTTGTGAATGGATCGGCAATATTATTCTCCGTCTCTACTCTCTTCACCTCGATCTCCCGGCGATCTACGATCTCCCTGATTAGGTGATACCGCCTTAAGATGTGTCTGGACTTTTGATGGGAATTGGGTTCCTTCGCTAAAGCTATAGCGCCGTTGTTGTCACAATACAGAGGTATTGGACCAACACTGGAAGGAACCACCTGAAGTTCTGTGAGGAACTTCTTCATTCAGACAGCTTCTTTTGCGACATCGCAAGCAGCTATGTACTCCGCTTCCACTGTTGAGTCAGCAACGGTCTCCTGCTTGGAACTCTTCCAACAGACCGCCCCTCCATTGAGGGTAAAGACATAACACGACATGGACTTAGAGTCATCTTTGTCACTCTGGAAGCCGGAGTCGGCAAAGGCCTCCATCTTGAGGTCTTTTCCGTCATACACCAAGAACATCTCCTTAGTCCTTCTCAGGTATTTGAGAATGTTCTTTACTGCTATCCAGTGCTTCTCCCGTGGGTTTGCCTGATACCGGTTTACAACGCTCAATGCGTATGCTACATCTGGTCTGGTACATAACATCGCGTATATTATAGAGCCTACCGCAGAAGAGTAGGGTATAATCGACATGCGATCCCTTTCCAAATCAGTCTTGGGAGACATCTCTTTGGAGAGGGTGATTCCGTGACAAGCCGGTAGGTTACCGCGCTTAGAATCATCCATACTGAATCTCTTCACTATGGTGTCTATGTACCTGGACTGTGAAAGTCCCAATATCCTCTTTGATCTATTACGATAGATCCGGATCCCCAGAATGTAGGTGGCATCACCCAGGTCTTTCATGGAAAATTTATGTGACAAGAATCTTTTGACTGACTGTAACATAGGAATATCATTTCCTATTAGGAGAATGTTATCCACATACAAGACGAGGAATACTACAGCTCTCCCTACAATCTTACTGTATATGCAAGGTTCATCTGGATTTTTGATGAAGTCGAATTCTTTGACAGCATCATCAAAACAGATGTTCCAACTCCGCGATGCCTGCTTTAGTCCATAAATGGACTTAAGCAGCTTGCATACTTTACCGCTGCTCCCATTCTGAATGAATCCCTCTGGCTGATCCATATAAACGCTCTCTTCCAAATTACCATTTAGAAAGGCCGTCTTTATGTCCATCTGCCAGATTTCATAATCGTGGAAGGAAGCAATAGCAAGAAGGACCCGAATAGATTTAAGCATAGCCACTGGAGAAAAGGTTTCGTCATAGTCCAAACCAGGTCTTTGACGGAAACCCTTTGCAACAAGTCTAGCCTTATAGGTTTCAACCTGTCTATCTACACCAATCTTCTTTTTGAAGATCCATTTGCATCCTAGGGGTTTTACCCCATCTGGAGCAATGTCTAAAGTCCATACTTTGTTAGTGTACATGGACTCCATTTCGGTCCGCATTGCATCCAGCCATTTTACTGAGTCACCGCTCTGAATGGCTTGCTGGAAGCTAGTAAGGTCATCTTCATCAATGACACAATCCTCTCTATCCCCATCTATGAGAAAACCGTAGTATCTCTCAGGCGGATGAGACGGCCTACTACTCCTGCGGAGGGGTGTGGGAATGTCCAATTCTTCTTAAACTACTGGTTCTACCATACTTTCAGTTGTAGTTTGTGGTTCTGGAATTTCTTCCAGTTCTATTTCTCCCCCACTTATATCCTTTTCTAAAACTTGCTGTTCTAAAAAATGGGCATTACGAGAAACAAAAACCATTTGTTCCTCTGCGTTATAGAACAGATACCCCTTGGAGTTCTTAGGATATCCCACAAATTTACACTGTACTGATCGTGCCTCGAGCTTGACCGCATACTGTTTTTTAACAAAAACTGAACATCCCCAAATCTTCAGATACTGAAGATAGGGTTTTTTCCCACTCCACATCTGATATGGGGTGGTAGGCACTGTCTTGGTAGGAACCCTATTCAGAAGATATGCCGCTGATTCTAGCGCATATCCCCAGAATGATCGCGGTAACTTAGCGTTACTCATCATGGAACGAACCATATCCAATAGGGTTCGATTCCTCCTTTCCGATACACCGTTATGTTGTGGCGTGTATGGAGGAGTAAGCTGAGAGAGAATTCCATTCTCTTTTAAGTAACCCAGGAACTCGGCACTTAACTATTCACCACCTCGATCAGATCTCAGTGTCTTTATACTCTTGCCTATTTGTTTTTCCACTTCATTCTTGTATTCTTGGAATTTCTCAAAAGCCTCGGATTTATGCTTCATTAAGAAGACATATCCATACCTAGAGAAATCATCCGTAAAAGTAATGAAGTAGGAATAACCAGCTCACGCATGTGTAGACATTGGACCGCACACGTCACTGTGTACGAGTCCCAAGAGCTCGCTTGCTCTTATTCCGTGTCCAGTGAACGGAGTCTTTGTCATCTTTCCTTTGAGACAAGATTCACAAGTAGCATAAGATTGATATTCGAATGGATTCAAATATCCTTCTCTATGTAACTTAGTCAACCTTCTCTCATTGATGTGACCTAGTCTACAATGCCATAAGAAATCCTGATTTACTTCTGGAGACTTTCTTTTAAGTGTGTTCTGGATATTGAAAACCTGAGCTTGACTTAATACGTATATACCGTTATCTAATGTACCGGACCCAATCATAACTTGATTTAGGTGGATGTTAACTACATCGCTTACGAATTTAAAATCATATCCCTCTCTCGAAAGTGAGGACACTGATATGATATTACATGTCATACTAGGTACATACAAACAGTTATGTAAAATCAATATATGCCCACTTGTCAAACCTAGGCGATATTCTCCCACGGATTCAGCGCCCACGCTCATTCCGTTTGCAACTCTGAGAGACCAATCACCTACCTTTATAACTCTACGGTTTCTTAAAGATGTATTGAATTACAGATATGAGATCCTGCTCCGGTATCCAGTACCCAGGAAGTAGAGTTTATCGACAAACAGTTCTCAATAACAAATACACTTGAGGCTGAAGCCACAACATGCTTCGAATCCTGGCTACTGGCTTTGCTAGCCTTGCAATCATTCTGCCAATGTTCATTCCTGTAACAATAGGAACGTCCCTCTTTTACTATATCTAGTCCCGAAACTTTTGCCGTTCTCTTTCCTTCTGCTTCCCTGGTTTCCTTCAGGGTAGGAGGCAGAGACTATAGAATCAAGTCAGTATCTGACTCGTTTCCCAACGCGGTCTCCAGGTCCTGGAGCTCATCAATACAGCTAGTCATTGTAAGGACGTTATCCCCTACAGATGACCCGTCAGCCAACCTCGCTTGAATTAATTCGTTCGAGGTCTCATATCTTGCGATATGAGATTGCTCTCCATATAAATCTTTGTTATGGAGAAAGATGGAAACTAAGTCGATCTTCTCGTGCTGCTTCTGGTTTACACCATCAACTGAAGCTAACATGAGGCACTTAGCTTTCGCTTTATCCTTTTCCCTTGTCAGACGGATATCCATATCCGCGACAGTGGAAACTGTTAGTTATATATATGCCCTAGAGGCCATTGTTGTACATATGATGTATATTATAATGGATGCTTGGTTATATATAGAGATGACTTTCTTGCTCGTCATGATAGTATGCTATTTGGTTTCACTTTATCTTAACATGTTGACTTGTATTGGTTTACTGTTTTACTCTCACATGTTGATAAAGCCCTTAGGATCTGTAGTCGACTACTGGGACTATGATGAGATCATACTAGTGGGGTCATCGTAGTCGATGAGTACATCCTATAACTGTTCCTAGTCGAGGGTATATCGAGACAGGGCATCGATACACCAGAGTAGACTAGCGTATACGCATCTTGACCCATATGATGGGCGATGGATGATCCCATATCCATCGGTGTTAGACATCAGAGATGGTGTACGGGTGCTCAGTGGAGACTGGGTACACTGGACGGACTCGCCGAGAACTCCCAGATGGTGTTATACCACACGTCAGATGGCAGTTCTCCGGTGACACTGGTACAGGGTAGTCTGTAGACCCGAGATCGTCATAGAGTCTTGTGTGATTCCCACTGTGCTTTGATTTCCACCTTACCACGTCCAAGAGGGCGTGCAAAAAGGTGGCTTTTGGGTACAGTCCCGAATCACATGGAGGCAATGAGCGATAGGAGGGGATTCGTCTCTCCCGGTATAGGAAGTTGATGTTGTGCTGTGTTCGATTGGCTATAACTGGAAGTCCCTGGCCAGGGCTGATATGGAGATTTACTGGTAAGGGTTACTAGTAGTTTCTCGACCCGTTATGAGCCACACATCGACACGACTTATCGGTTACTGGGTCTGACGTATACCACCCCTAGACTTGATATGCGACATATCAGACGAACAGACCGGACTGTACGGGAGTGTTACTGGTTGGATTCACAGGAGAACGCACAGGCTAGCTTGTTGATCTTCTGATCGCTCAATACCTGGGTGGCTGTTACGTTTAGCTGACCGCTTGCAGCTTGTGGGTGTTTGATATGATCATCACCTGCTACCGGCGTATTGACGATTCTTTAGAGTCCTACACAGAGGTTTCTTGGCTCAGGCGAAACGGAGTAGTGGCACATATGTGATATGCGCAGGAGCGAGAATAATGCGATATGGGATACCGTATTATATTCTCGCGAAAATTAGTTATGAACCGGTTCATCGGATCAAGTGTTGATTCGATGAATCGGTACATGATGTATTAGTCGGTAATATTCGATATAGCCGGATCGTCGAATCAAGTGTGGATTCGATGATTTAATGTATAATAATATATATGATATATTGTATTACATTATCTAATATTGGCTCGCTTTATTATTTCATTTTCTCAGTGGATGATACATTGATATATATGCGATATATGTTAATTGTATTATTTTCCTTTGTTGCAAATATATAATATATATGTGATATATATTATTGTGACATGATATGATTAATTGTTAAACATGTTTAAGGATGATTAATTGAGGTTAGGGTTTGATTAGGGTTGGATGCTTCATGCACCTTCTAGAAGCTTTATTCTTTTGTCATTCTTAGGATATTTTTGGATGACACTTATTTAACCCAACCAAATCCTAACTCTAGTTATTTCTCTACTAAATCCTAGCCACTCATCCTTGACCATGGTTGATAATCAATCATACACTCTTTCTTTCTATTCATCACAAAAGAAAATGATTCATAATCTTTTTCATTATCATCTTCTTCTCTCTTGAAGAAAGCTTGCTAGTTTTTCTTTATGTGATGAAATAATATGAGAAAATGATTTAAAAAGAAAGCAAAATTACTACTCTCTCATCCTCATCTCATCTAGCCCATGGGATTAGTGTGTTCATCTCATTTGAGTGAGAAAGCTTGAGTCGTTGCAACTTCGAGGTAGATCATCGGAGATTTGGAATACTTCGAGCTAGCATGGATCGTTCGAGTCGTGGAGCCTCTCATGAGTCCGGGAGATCGTGGATCGCGGCAAAGGGACTTCTACTCAGAGCTTGTGAAGTGAAGGAGCGGACTACAAAGGTTGTAATCCCTCACACTTAGATAAAAGTTATCTTCTTGCATGTTAAACCCTAATAATCTAGCAAAGATCCCGGCTTTGGGTTGTTCGGCACGTCTAAAATTTTATCCGGGCATGTTTGATGCCTTATGAAACCTTCACAAGAGTGCCTAGGAACCCTACAGTGGTATCAGAGCCTAGCTAGAGCATTAGGCGATGTGTTTACGAAGTTAAAACTCCGATCGAACCCGAAACGACAAAATTGGACCCCTCTCTGGAAATTTTTTAAATTTTGGGATTTTTCTGAATTAAAAATACCTGAAAAATACAGCAACAAAAGATAAGAATTACTGTGAAATTCGTGCCTCTAATTCGACCACGTGGCCGCGGAACCGCGACAAAGACCCCCCAATGGCGGCGGTTCCGCGGCAGTATAAGGGAATTAGCCACGGTTTTTTGCACAGTATTTCTTGACTCTGTGTTTACTATTTTATGGGTATTTTTAATCTGTTTCAGGTGTTGAAAATTCTGGGGTTTGTTTTGTAATAGTAGACTCGATCGAAAATTTTAAATTCGTATTTATTTCCGGATATTTAGAAACTGTTAAACTAGTTGAACGGATATCATTAACCCACTTTTTCCCGGCACGACAAACTTTCAAGTGTTGAAATTTTTTTCGGGCTTAAATCTTTCGGAAAAATTGTACAAGTTAAGCGGTGGACCCTCTAGAAGACAACAAACCTTAACTCGATTATGTGACCGTCTTGAATTGCCTTTTGAACCTTCGGGTTTGGGGCAGTACGGCGTGCCACATGTGAGGCGTTGGCTTGACCCTTCTACGGCTGGATCACCGGTACTGTGACATATTCTGGGATTATTTGAACTCCGCTCAAGTGTTGAGCAGTTTAGGAAATTTTGGGTGTTTGACTATCTGTTCAGAAAGTTTAATACTGTCTATTTATCTGGAATGTGATACAATATGTGGAATTCATAGAGTTAGGCATGAAATGCGAAGTATGTGATATTTCGGATTTACGATGTCTAAAGTCATTATGGATTCCAAATTTTGTAGTTTTACACTTTCTTTTCTGTGACCGTAAGTGTAATATGTGATATCGCCGGTTTCGTTGCTATATGTCAACGACAATTGGGATGTGCATATTTACTTACGTTGATGATATGTGATATTATGTGTTGCTGTGATATGTTATATTGGATCGTCGCGTTCAGAATAGCCGGGGGTTTTATGTGAGATGAGGGTTTTTATTTTCATTCATGTAAAATTCATTTGTAATGTAATATTCTTTTATTTGGGGCACTTCCAGGTTGTGGTTGCTGTCACCAGTGTATATTATTTACTTTTCCGCATTAGGTAGACCCAAGGTGGGGAGCACAAGTAACTGGGTTCTAGGGTCCAGTGGGAGGCCATCTCGAGGAGTCGAGACCGGGTCTCCTAACCCTAGAATTGGCAGTGTTACTTGCCGCTCTCGTAGGGGTCTTGGGATGTGGGTTTGGCTATTCGTCGCGACCGTGGAATCCGTGTTTTATACAGGCTCGTATCGAAAACACGGACGTCCTAGTATATCCAATATTTCATATATGTTCTTCTGCTGCAATGTTCTGTGATGAGATCATATTACTGCCTGAGACGAATGCTTATACTATATATATATGCTGATATATAAATATTACTGCTTTCGTTTCTTCTGTGATGCTTAGGAAGTATAAGCTGATGGGATTTTTATTAATGAGATTAATAAAAAGAAAAGAAACCTAAAGATGTTGTAGAATCAAAACTTTATAAAAAAGGGTAGCTACAGTTTTGCTTTGCACAGTGATATATATGATATATCCTGCACCTTATTCGATGGGGAAAGGGCCGACGATCCCTTCACCGGGAGTGACCCCTTTAGCAAAACTGGTAGATGCTACAAAACGCGGTTTGTCTTTTGATTGCTTTTAGAGTTTTGCTTTGCACAGCGGTATATATGATATATCCTGCACCTTATTCGATGAGGAAAGGGCCGACGATCCCTTCACCGGGAGTGACCCCTTTAGCGAAACAAGAAAAGCCTCAAAAACACTCCTTTTCAAAACTTCACTCGATTCTACGACGATATCAAGTTCATTACGCTCAGGGTTTTCTGAAAAACCTGCGTAACCCTCCGTCATTTCAGATAGAGACTAGTTAGTATTCGTGCTGCGTTTGTTGACCTTAGCCAAGGCGTGGTGTACGGTAGCTAATTAGTATTTATCTGCTAAAACATGAGATGTGATTGAGTTAGGGTAGTCGTGCGACTTTGTTGACCTTAGCCAAGGGTCGTACGGGTGGGTTTAATTCAATCAAGAAATGACGGGTTAAACTTGACTAGCGCTTATGATTTGTTGACCTTAGCCAAGGTCATAAGTTGCTAGGGGTAAAAGCATTATCGGGAATTTCAAGTGTTGAAATTTGCAATGAGATTGCATACCTCCTATGAGATAGTTGGATCCCGATACCCACTGCGAGTAAGAGTTACTCCTGGGAGAGTTTTACACAGGACAATTAGCCGATCAAGTAGGTGTCTAGAAAAGTGTTAACGGGGTTACGCCTCTGGGAAAACGAGGTTTGCTTTAATTAGGTCCGTGCGAAAGCACGGGGAACCTCTCTCAAAGTACCGACACTGATCTGGCTGAAAGATTGACGAAATTGTAAGGTGTAATTAATCCCGGCTAATCTTACCTTTTAGGGTTTTAAGGTAGATTTGATAAAAACAGTGGGAGACATCCTGATTAGATAAGATAATAACCAATCTAATCTTGCAAGAGCATACGCTAAAGTGTTTTCTTCTCTCTCTCTCCAGGTAGCGACCATGTCATGCCATAATCAAGATAATAATATGGATGTATTGACTGAACCCTATTATTGTACTGAGCTAGGGAATGTTGGACCCGTTCTTTCTTATAAGAGTTATAAGACTGAACAAGAAACAGGAGAATATCTGGATTCTCACGCCGCCCAAAAGAACATGCATGTTGATGCATCTTCTTCGGGTGTGTTAGTTATTGAGAACTGTTTCTCAGTTCACCCTACGTCCTGGGTATTAGATACCGGATCGGGATCCCACATATGTAAACAGTTACATGGGCTGCGAAAAGGTAGAGAACTAGGAAAAGGTGATCATTCCGTTCAAGTAGGGAACGGTGCAAGTATTGTAGCCAAAGCAGTTGGCGAATATCACCTTGTATTACCAAGTCGTAATACACTGATTCTAAATGAGTGCTATTATATACCGAACATGATGTGCAACATTATATCAGTTTCTTTATTGAGTAAAGAGGGATATAATTTTGTAGTACAGGATAATGTTATGAACATATTCCTAGATCAAAAGTTGATTGCATCAGGCTCGTTACATAATGGCATATTCATTCTAAATCAGAATACAGTGCTGAATATACAAAACACACACAAGAGGAAAAGTTCAGAAATGAACGAATCCTACTTGTGGCATTGTAGACTTGGTCATATCAATGCGACACGACTGGCTAAGTTACATAGAGATGGTTATTTGAATCCGTTCGAATTATCATCTTATGATACTTGCCATTCATGTCTCAAAGGAAAAATGACAAAAGCTCCGTTTAGTGGACACGGAGAAAGAGTTACCGAACTCTTAGGACTGGTACATAGTGATGTATGCGGTCCCATGTCTACGCATGCCAGGAACGGTTCTTCCTACTTCATTACATTCACTGACGATCTCTCAAGATTCGGATATGTATTCCTGATGAAACACAAGTATGAAGCTTTTGAGAAATTCAGAGAATATAAGCAAGAAGTAGAGAATCAAACGGGCAAAAGTATTAAGATTCTTCGATCTGATCGAGGAGGTGAATACTTAAGCAATGAGTTCCTAGATTATCTAAAAGAGAATGGGATTCTCTCTCAGCTTACTCCTCCTTATACATCACAGCACAACGGTGTATTGGAGCGGAGGAATCGCACCCTATTAGATATGGTACGCTCTATGATGAGTACAGCTGAGTTACCTATTTCCTTTTGGGGGTATGCGCTTGAGACAGCCATATACCTATTGAATAGAGTTCCAACTAAATCAGTGCCTACCACTCCATATGAGATATGGAATGGGAAGAGACCATCTCTTAAAAGAGTTAAGATATGGGGTTGTCCGGCCTATGTTAAAAAGCAAAATCCGGACAAACTCGAGGCACGATCAGTTCTTTGTAAGTTTGTAGGATATCCAAGCAATTCGTATGGATATCTATTTTACCACAGTGAACAACAAAAGGTGTTTGTTGCTCAACATGCCACCTTTTTAGAAAAGGAATTTCTTGAAAAAGAAATTAGTGGTTCTGAGGTAGAACTAGAAGAAGTTCCAGCAGAACAAACTACAACAGATGATTTAGTGGAACCAGAGGATTCAGTAGTACCCGACGAACCCCAGCCTCTCCGCCGATCTAGAAGGGTTTCTCGTCCACCTGAGAGATACTACGGTTTTCTCATTGATGGTGGAAGCGAGGATTGCATCATGGATGATGATGACCCCACTAGTTTCGAGCAGGCCATCACGAGTGGTGACTCTGTGAAATGGCTGGATGCAATGCGATCTGAGATGGAATCCATGTACACCAATAAAGTATGGATTTTGGAAAATGCTCCTGAAGGGGTAAAACCCATTTGGAGCAAGTGGATTTTTAAAAAGAAATTTGGTGTAGATGGAAAAGTTGAGACTTTCAAAGCTAGACTTGTAGCAAAGGGTTTTCGTCAACGACCAGGTGTGGACTATGACGAAACCTTTTCTCCAGTGGCTATGCTTAAGTCCATCCGGATCTTACTTGCCATTGCTGCATACCATGACTACGAAATCTGGCAAATGGATGTTAAGACCGCCTTTCTAAACGGTGATTTAGAAGAGTGCGTGTACATGACTCAGCCAGAGGGCTTCGTAGATAGTGGGAACAGGGGAAAGGTGTGCAAGCTGCTTAAATCCATTTATGGGTTAAAGCAAGCATCGCGGAGTTGGAACATCTGTTTTGATGTTGTAGTCAAAGAGTTTGACTTCATCAAGAATATAGATGAACCTTGTATCTATAAGAAGGTAGCAGAGGGTAAGGTTGTTTTCCTCGTATTGTACGTGGATGACATACTCTTGATAGGAAATGATATTCCTATGCTGCAATCAGTCAAGCTCTTCTTATCACAGAGATTCTCGATGAAAGATCTAGGTGATGCCTCCTACATATTGGGAATCATGATCTATAAGATAGATCTAAACGGATACTGGGATTGTCCCAATCCAGGTACATTGACACCATACTAAAGAGGTTTAGTATGGAAGAATCCAAGCGTGGGAACCAACCCACGATCTCTGGACTCACTCTCTCCAAAGAGATGTCTCCCAAGACTGATTTGGAGAGAGCTCGCATGCAAAGGATACCCTATGCTTCGGCAGTAGGCTCTATCATGTATGCGATGCTATGTACCAGACCCGATGTAGCATACTCACTAAGTGTAGTGAGTCGGTATCAAGCAGATCCTGGATAGAGTCACTGGACTGCTGTGAAGAACATTCTCAAGTACTTACGAAGGACTAAGGAGATGTTCTTAGTGTATGGTAACGGAGAACTCCAGGTGGAGTCCTTTACCGATTCCAGCTTCCAAAGTGATAAGGACGACTCTAAGTCGCATTCGGGTTTTGTCTTTACCCTAAATGGAGGGGCGGTATGTTGGAAGAGTTCCAAACAGGATACCGTTGCAGACTCAACGATGGAGGCTGAATACATCGCTGCCAACGATGCTGCCAAAGAGGCTGTCTGGATCAAGAAGTTCATTAATGAACTTGGTGTGGTTCCATCCATTGAGCATCCAATACCTCTGTATTGCGATAACAATGGAGCTGTGGCATTGGCCAAGGAACCCAGATCCCATCAAAAGTCCAGACATATTCTGAGGCGGTATCACCTGATCAGGGAGATCGAGGTCAGGAGAGTAGATACGAAGGACAACACTGCGGATCCATTCACGAAGGCTATTCCCCAGATACAGTTTGAGAGATTATTCGGGATGCTAGGTATGAGATACTACAGCAGCTGGCCTTAGTGCAAGTGGGAGATTGTTAGTTATGTATATGCCCTAGAGGCCATTGTTGTACATATGATGTATATTATAATGGATGCTTGGTTATATATAGAGATGACTTTCTTGCTCGTCATGATAGTATGCTATTTGGTTTCACTTTATCTTAACATGTTGACTTGTATTGGTTTACTGTTTTACTCTCACATGTTGATAAAGCCCTTAGGATCTGTACTCGACTACTGGGACTATGATGAGATCATACTAGTGGGGCTATCATAGTCGATGAGTACATCCTATAACTGTTCCTAGTCGAGGGTATATCGAGACAGGGCATCGATACACCAGAGTAGACTAGCGTATACGCATCTTGACCCATATGATGGGCGATGGATGATCCCATATCCATCGGTGTTAGACATCAGAGATGGTGTACGGGTGCTCAGTGGAGACTGGGTACACTGGACGGACTCGCCGAGAACTCCCAGATGGTGTTATACCACACGTCAGACGGCAGTTCTCCGGTGACACTGGTACAGGGTAGTCTGTAGACCCGAGATCGTCATAGAGTCTTGTGTGATTCCCACTGTGCTTTGATTTCCACCTTACCACATCCAAGAGGGCGTGCAAAACGGTGGCTTTTAGGTACAGTCCCGAATCACATGGAGGCAATGAGCGATAGGAGGGGATTCGTCTCTCCCGGTATAGGGAGTTGATGTTGTGCTGTGTTCGATTGGCTATAACTGGAAGTCCCTGGCCAGGGCTGATATGGAGATTTACTGGTAAGTGTTACTAGTAGTTTCTCGACCCGTTATGAGCCACACATCGACACGACTTATCGGTTACTGGGGTCTGACGTATACCACCCCTAGACTTGATATGCGACATATCAGACGAACAGACCGGACTGTACGGGAGTGTTACTGGTTGGATTCACAGGAGAACGCACAGGCTAGCTTGTTGATCTTCTGATCGCTCAATACCTGGATGGCTGTTATGTTTAGCTGACCGCTTGCAGCTTGTGGGTGTTTGATATGATCATCACCTGCTACCGGCGTATTGACGATTCTTTAGAGTCCTACACAGAGGTTTCTTGGCTCAGGCGAAACGGAGTAGTGGCACATATGTGATATGCGCAGGAGCGAGAATAATACGATATGGGATACCGTATTATATTCTCGCGATAATTAGTTATGAACCGGTTCATCGGATCAAGTGTTGATTCGATGAATCGGTACATGATGTATTAGTCGGTAATATTCGATATAGCCGGATCGTCGAATCAAGTGTTGATTCGATGATTTAATGTATAATAATATATATGATGTATTGTATTACATTATCTAATATTGGCTCGCTTTATTATTTCATTTTCTTAGTGGATGATACATTGATATATATGCGATATATGTTAATTGTATTATTTTCCTTTGTTGCAAATATATAATATATATGTGATATATATTATTGTGACATGATATGATTAATTGTTAAACATGTTTAAGGATGATTAATTGAGGTTAGGGTTTGATTAGGGTTGGATGCTTCATGCACCTTCTAGAAGCTTTATTCTTTTGTCATTCTTAGGATATTTTTGGATGACACTTATTTAACCCAACCAAACCCTAACTCTAGTTATTTCTCTACTAAATCCTAGCCACTCATCCTTGACCATGGTTGATAATCAATCATACACTCTTTCTTTCTATTCATCACAAAAGAAAATGATTCATAATCTTTTTCATTATCATCTTCTTCTCTCTTGAAGAAAGCTTGCTAGTTTTTCTTTATGTGATGAAATAATATGAGAAAATGATTTAAAAAGAAAGCAAAATTACTACTCTCTCATCCTCATCTCATCTAGCCCATGGGATTAGTGTGTTCATCTCATTTGAGTGAGAAAGCTTGAGTCGTTGCAACTTCGAGGTAGATCATCGGAGATTTGGAATACTTCGAGCTAGCATGGATCGTTCGAGTCGTGGAGCCTCTCATGAGTCCGGGAGATCGTGGATCGCGGCAAAGGGACTTCTACTCGGAGCTTGTGAAGTGAAGGAGCGGACTACAAAGGTTGTAATCCCTCACACTTAGATAAAAGTTATCTTCTTGCATGTTAAACCCTAATAATCTAGCAAAGATCCCGGCTTTGGGTTGTTCGGCACGTCTAAAATTTTATCCGGGCATGTTTGATGCCTTATGAATTTTCACAAGAGTGCCTAGGAACCCTACAGAAACTGGACCTGGGACGGCAGGATCTTGAGTAGTAATAGGGTGGTCCAGCTTGTCATAGGCAATGGATATCAGGACAGACCTTTGCCAGTCATATAAGTCTGATTCAGTCAATTTGTTATCTAGATGTAACCTATGTGTGGTCACAAGGTCGCTGCAATTAAGAGAGAGAGAAGAAAACATTTTAGCATGATGCTGTTGCAAGTTTAGATTGGTTTTAAGTTTATCTAAACAGGATGGCTCCCACTGTTTCTCGAATCTCTTCTCAAACCATAAAAGAAGAATTAGCCAAGACTATTCTCACCTTACAATTCTTGCTTAACCGTTCAGCCAGGTCAGTGTCGATACTTCGAGGGAGGTTTTCCAATGTTTTCGTGAAATTCCTTAATTAAATAACCTCTTTTCTCTAGGGGCGTAGCCCCGCTGACACCTTTCTAGGCACCTACTTGGTTTATAGCATTGATCGTTAAGTGACGAATCTCCTGATAAGTAGCTTGTACTCATAGTAGGATCGGGATCCAAAATATCATCGTATGATAATGTTGAAGGAATCCTACCAACATTCATCAAACTCCAAAATGGTATGCATCTCTCTGCAAATTTCAGTTTCTTTAGAAATTCCCGATATAGATTTTTGCCCCATGCTCTTATGACCTTGGCGTTAGTCAAAATGTCATAAGTCACATGTCAAGTTCTACCCATCATTTGTAAGTCTACGTTAGCGCCCCGGCAGTCTACAGACGCCAAATGCGGAATAAAACTTTTAAACTTGGCGCTATCGTATACTTTAACCCGGATCTGCCATTATTGCTAAACTAACAAACAGTAAAGAGTGTAGAATGGTTATACCGAACGATCCGAGTCCTTCGTTCTTCAACCATCATCCCACGCTCCGTTGCGGCTGCTCCGATCTCGTCGATCTCCAAGTCCATCGTCGAAGTGGCACCACATGATCGGTTCTTTAAACGGGCTCCCGCCTCTGACTCGAGGCAACTCGGTCGTCAAGTTTGCCAAAAGAGACGACCAAGAATGATGTAGAGATTGAGTAGATGACTTTGTCTCACTTCGTCCAAATCCGTGGACGATCGGTTAATGAAGTTGCCGTGGAAATCGGGTGATGGAATAAAATGAACTGTGAATTCCATACACCCCAAAACTATCATATCTTTTCTAACCGATGAAAACAACAACCACCAGAGAGAGAGAGAGGGGCCGGCCTCTTTATAGAATGAGGGAGGTGACCGTAGGAGAGGGGGGGTGAACATAAGAAAGCTTCTCACTTAAAGATCAAGAAAGAAATATCTTAAGGAAAACAAAAAGCTTTAACTTCAAAGCATGAGTCATTAAGCATAGTCACCACTTAATAAATGCAACCAATGAAAACCCTACACCAATAAGCCTAGTCACCTCATCTAGAATATTCTAGAACACTGACTCACATTATCTGTAGAAAAGATAAATCCGTCTTTAACCAAATGTTAAAAGACGGCTGATAGAAAACTGGAAACTGGCAACTTCCAAAAGTGATCCTGAAACGAATTTCAGGACAACCCCGAAACTGTATAAATATACCCGCATTTGTATTACGACCGAATACAAATGCAACTGAGACAAAGATATTATACCTACTCAATATAATACTTGGATCCGGCTTAAACCAAAGCCGACCAGTATCAACTGCCCGAAAACTGACACGTGCGTAAACGCACGTGCATTTTCCGAACCCTGCCATAAAACCATACGGCCTCTACAACGTTTCGCCCGAACTTGGGAAACTGCCTGTGGGGGACTCTAATGACTCGTCAGCACCCTGGCAGTGGGTTTAACCACAAACCGTCAGCGGCACTAGCAATGCGTAACGGCTGCCCACGGACTGACCTCAAGGGTGGCCGAGGAGCGAACTCAAGGGAGACCGATGAGCGAACTCCTCCGAAAACCCTACTGAGCCTAACAGTGACAATGTATATACAGTCCGGTCCGTTCGTCAATGAGTATCGCATATCCGCCTAGGGGGCTAGTAACGTCAGACCCCCAGAAGCAGTATAAGTCGTGTCGGAGTGTAGCCTCAATACACCCTGAGATACTACTGGAGTACCTACCAGTAAATCTCCTACCATGGCCATGGATTTGTGTAATGGCTCTCCTAGACACAGCACGACCTCGCCCCCAATACCGGGAGAGACGAATCCCCTGCCGATCCGCTCACGTGCCTCCATATGGCTCGGGACTGTACCCAAAAGCTACCTGTTTGCACGACTCCTTTGAGCCGTGGTAGGGTAGAAATCAAAGCACAGTGGGAACTCACACGAGACAAATGACGACCTCAGGTCGATGAACTAACCTGTACACATGTCACCAGGGAACTGCTATCTGACGGTAGATATAATACTAACTAGCAGATTCCCGGCGAGTCCTGTCCGGTGTACTCATAACCCAATGAGCACCTGTATACATCTTAGGTGATCCAACTGTCACCAGTGGCTTGTGAGACCGGCCACCGCCCCTCGTCGGGGTCTCGACTGTACACACTAGTCTACTCCGGAGTATCGATGCCCTGTCTCGAAACTCCCACGACTAGGGACCACAATTAAGGATATGCATATAAACTACCCAACTCTCACGTATATGATCGCCCTCATACAGTTGGTAGTAAAGCAAGATCCTAAGGGCTCTATCAAAGTGTAACATGCAATCAGTCACCTGAACATGAACACGACTGATAAAGGCAAACCAGATAGCATACTATCATTTCGAGTAAGACTGTCCTACCGGGATAGGTCCTCCGCAATCATTGCAATCACGTACCTGCGATCCAATAATTGACTATGAGGGCACTATCTCCAACAATCTCCCACTTGCACTCAAGGCTAATATTGCGATGTCGACTACTCACAGCCCGTGTGAAACCGAACATCCAACTCCTCTACTAATCAGTTTCACAAAGCCCGTTTGTAAAACTATTGTGTTCGAGAAAATAGCCTCAGTGAGTGGATCCGCCTAGAAGTTTCTTTCTGTATCTCTCATAATCTCAAGTTCGCGGAGAAAACCATCTCCCGAATTGAGTAGTACCTGTCTTAGAATATGTCTGGATATCTGATGGGACCTTAGTTCATAAATGAACACCATATCCAAACTTCTTAGACTGTATCGATCACTGAACCTAATCAGTATCGGGCACTATGCCACCCACAGTATCCTTTGGACCACCTGTCCATAATACTGTCTCTCGTCAGAGGGAAAACTAAAACTCTGACAATCACTCTGTCATCCATGTCACCTTTGAAGCATGGAATGATAACCGTCTCCCGAAAGAGGCTGCCGTTATCAAATCCGTAGAACATGTACTAGTGTTCTAAAACTGCTTCCTTATGTTTCTCCAGGATTGGATTAATACAAACTTATTGCATCTAGTGCAAAAACAATATTTGGTGCGGTACTTGACATCTCATGATTGACTCAATTGCCTAAGCAAGTGATCTGCCAATCATGCACATCCCTCTCCCCTTTAGTCTATACGACACCTTTAGAGAGGGTGACTCCATCACCTGCAGGTACTCTACCATGCTAGGAGTCAACTATTCTAAAAACCATTAGAATATCTGTCAAAGTACCCATATTGGGAAACCACCCAAATCTAGATCTAAAACCATAGATCCAGAAACCAGAATGTCTAATATTATATCCATGTCTTGTCTGGAGAAACAACTGTGTGACGACCACAGTACAACCGATTGTAGTATAGGAATTTTGCTTCCCACTCTGTGTATGTCATCCTGATACCATGACATCACACCCTACTGCCTTCTTAACAGATCCATCCCCTATCCTGATTGAAGTCAAACCCATGACTGTCACATCAAAATTAGATGATCTGTCTCCGCTATAACTGCTCAAGTCTATAAATAGATATAAGCATCTTGCCCACTATGCTTCCGCTGCTCCCACTGACTACGACAACCCTCCTACCGGGTCTCATATCCTGGAACAACAGTAGTGTCAAGTCTGGGTAGATAAGAACCTCCCTGTCACCGTCCTTGAGGCTACCAAAGTACCTCTCGGGTGTCTGAGGTTACCTACCATGTCTGCGGAGTGGCTATTGGAATGTCAAACCTGATTGAATGTATAGGTCCTATTAAATTTTCCGTAATCGTTCGCGGTTCTGGAATCACTTCCAGTTCTACCATACTCCCACTACTGTTTTCTGAAAAAGATCCATTTTACTAAAACTGTGGCGAGTCAAGAACAATAACACTATTGATCTTCCAAATGGTAGAATATCAACCCTCGTCATAGCCAGGGTCAACCCACAAAACAGCCATTACAGAAACGTGCCCTGAGTTATCCAGAGTCTGGTTTTAAGCATAAGCTGGACAACTCCCCATACCTTAATTTCTTTTAAGGTACGATCCATTCTATATCCAATACAGAAACTTTGGCACTTATTTAATTGGAACCATATTCAAACCATGCAGCTGTCTCCAGTGCATATCAACTTAATGGAAAGAGGCTATTCAGCATTACTCAACTTAGGAAACCATCCAATTATGAGTAACCTGAAAAAGAAACACGTTTCTCAAAACCATCACTATCATCTGAATACCAATCACAAGAATCTACATCTTCGATCTCTTTGAAGAATCCCGATACTTGTGACACCTGGTTCTCCACTTTATTCTTATACCCACAACTTCTCAAAACTTAGACCTTGTATTTCTACGAAACACTCGTCTAAATACTAGAGAAGTTATAAGTAAACAGAACAAAGTACGAGGACCTACCCCTTTGTCCTGAAGGACACTTGGACAACATACAATACTCTGTATAAGTCCACTGAGTTAAACAACTCAAAACCTGTGCGTCGTAGGTAGAAAACTGTACCCTGGCGATTTCCTCAAATATCACCAATTACAACGAATTCCGATATAATGAGGATGATCACCTAATTCCCAATATCTTACTCCCACTCATCATCTGTAAAACCATACAGATATGAAAATGAAACCTGGTAAATACATACCCTTGGAGTAAGTATCTAATCGGGAAAACAGTTTTTCTTTAACAATGCACTGAAACATGAAAATGTTTCGTAGGGGTATCCTGGTATTCATAGCAATGCCTCTTCCATAATCCAATTCATGACTTCAACCGTATATATCTTTGCCATCTCTCCAAATCCCCTTTATTTGTCTTTAGTCGTTACCTTCTGTACACCATCGTTAGGCTAAATGGTTTTCTTCCTTCCCTACCGTTCGGCACCAGCCTATGGTTTGGAAGAAGACTATCCAGTAAGCATAATAGGTGTACCCTCCTAAACCAAGGAGTACTCGCAACTGAGAGAAGGTGATGATAAAAGACAACTGAATAATACCTTATTCTCTTAAAGGTGAAATAGGAGTGGCGATGAAGTACGCGGTTTTGGTCGTGAATGATATCAGTCGCAATTTACTTTGCCCTCTTTCTAATCCCTTCATTTTGTCTTTACATATTGCCTTCTGCACACCCTACTTAGGCTAATTGGTTTTCTTCATTCCCTACCTTTCGGCACCAGCCTATGGTTTGGAATAAGACTATCCAATAAGCGTAATAGGTGTACTCTCCTAAACCAAGGAGCTCTCGCAACCTGAGAGAAGGTGATAATAAAAGACAACTGAATAAACCAATTCTTTTCCTCCTGAACCTGGATCCATCCTCGAAGAAGTCCCTTCGAGTTCGTATATAACCATACGATGGATCTATCCAATGGAAGTGGATATCCGTAGTAATACGGGTGTTCTGAGAAATGCAAAGGGTAAAAGAAGGAGTGGCAATGACTTATGCAACTCAAACAATCCAAAAGCCAGTATTTTAAGAAGGTTCGGTCAACCTGGTCACTGAGTCATAGTCTAGGGTCGGTCAAAGGTCGCTGCCAAAGAGAGAGAGAGAAAAGAAACACTCTGCGTGCACTCTAACCTAGATCAGAATGGTCATCAATTTATCTAATCCGGAAACCTCCCACTGTCCTGTCAAATTCTCCTCCAAACCTAAAGAAGAATCAATCGGGATCACCCGAAGAGTAAACCAACTCATCAGTGGGAATCGGGATCCAACTCTCATCGCATGATAACGTGATGGAATGCATCCACGTTACTCATACTCCAGATGGTATGCTCATACTTGGCAAGTTCAGTTTCTTTAGAAACTCCCGATATTGTTTTCTTGCCCCATGCTCTTATAACCTTGGCTTTGGTCAAAATGTCATAAGTCACATGCCAAGTTCTACCCGTCACTATCTTGTCAATTTGAACCCACCCGCACATGCCCCTGACTTTGGCCAATCGGCAGAACGACTGTCCCAAACTAACTCATCTATCTATGCAACAATTGAATACCCAGCAGCTACCAAACACTATGCCTTAACTTTGGCTAAAATGCATAGCTTGAATACTACTAAATACCCAAAAGAAGTGACGGAGGGCTACGGCTGGTTTTTGGCGAAAAACCTTTAGCGTAGTGAACTTGATATCGCTGAAGGAACCTGATAGCTTTTTAAAATATAGCGGCGAAAAACTTTTGCTAAAGAGGTCACTCCCGGTAAAGGGATCTCGGCTCTTTCCTCGTGGAATGAGGTGCAGGATATTCCACTGAATACCGCTATGCAAAGCAACTTGTAATCGACTATAGTAAAGTTATTACCCTGACGCAAACTTCTGTCCAAGGGGTCTTTCCCGGTGAAGGGATATCAGCCCTTGCCTCGTCGAATGAGGTGCTGGATATTCCACTGAATACCTCTATGCATAACAAAAGAAAATGTCTTTGCAATAACACCTTTTAAAATTGTTCCAACAACTCAAACAGGTTTGTATTACTTTGCATTGATCAGAATCAACGCAGTCCCATCAATCAATCACACCAGAAAAGAACGAAAATAAAATGTACGTATATGCCATCCGCATTCGTCACTGGGTCCCGTCATCACCCGTTAGGTTACTTAACTAACGACAGAGCGGGGACTGGACTAGCGCGGGTGTAAAACATATACAACATCTAATAGTATATAAGCCAATATACATAATCGCTCCAGGCGTGATAATATGCAACATTACAGAAAAGTAATAAGCATCACAGAACAATACAGATATCTGGGATCCTCGAGTTTCACAGAGCCGCTGCTGAAACTCGACGTTCCCCTGTCGTGTGGATAGCCTGTGCAATGAAACCTAGACCCCTACGGGTGCGGCAAGTTACCCGCCAAAACCTGAAGCGAGGCAGTCCCCACAGCACAGTGAATGGAACACCCGGCACTTCACGGAATCCGGTAATCTTGGGCACCCCTCCTTGGGTCAACCTGTACCCCCTACGAGTGCGGCGAATAGTCTGCCAATTCTGAAGTGGGGCCCCTCTGCCTCTCAAAGCCATGAGATGCGGACCCGTTGCTTTCCCGAACCCGGCTATCCGTGCACTCCGTCGCGGGGTAAAACCTAGTACAGAAATGAAAAATAGTACAATAGGTACATCGACCGCAACCTGGTCGTGCCCCAAAAGAATATTATACAACAGGCAGTGACGGCAGTCCACATGTTGGACGCTCGCCCCGCAATATCAAATGTACAAATAAACACAAACTGTACTACCATTGCACACTGCTATCCACCACGACAAATTCGCAACAATACAGCACAACACAGAACATCAACGCGAATGTCACGTTCGCAAACCCGTCTAAAAGAACTATAGCAATTAAACGCGGTTTACCGATCAAATGACATTCCCGGTCGGAGATATAATGTAAGCACTGTAAACTAACGTGTTTAAATTTCGATCGACCAAAGACGAAATATTAAAAAGTGGGCCCCACTGCTTACTGGTGAACAGTAACAAAACCTGGGCCAAAACTATATATCGCAAAAATCACAAAATCCAAATTAGAACCCACTGGCAAAAATTGGGAGCACGTGCTCCTCACATGGCCGCGGAAGGGCGGCCAAACCATGGGTTTGGCCGCGCTTCCGCGGCAACTTGGAGGAGTCACGAGTCCAAATTTTGTCGTGGGTCTTAAAATCACCTGCTCGGATTTTTAAGATATCCAGAAATCAATTTTGATACCGTTTAAAATTAACAGAACTGTCAAGTGAAGAAAAATGCGATTTTTGCAGTTTTCGATTTTCGGTCGGATCGATGTTTTAAACGCGTTAGCACAAGTTAGTATAGCAAAATGGTGAGGCTCTGATACCACTGTAAGTCTACGTTAGCGCCCCGGCAATCTACAGACGCCAAATGCGGAATAAAACTTTTAAACTTGGCGCTATCGTATACTTTAACCCGGATCTGCCATTATTGCTAAACTAACAAACAGTAAAGAGTGTAGAATGGTTATACCGAACGATCCGAGTCCTTCGTTCTTCAACCATCATCCCACGCTCCGTTGCGGCTGCTCCGATCTCGTCGATCTCCAAGTCCATCGTCGAAGTGGCACCACATGATCGGTTCTTTAAACGGGCTCCCGCCTCTGACTCGAGGCAACTCGGTCGTCAAGTTTGCCAAAAGAGACGACCAAGAATGATGTAGAGATTGAGTAGATGACTTTGTCTCACTTCGTCCAAATCCGTGGACGATCGGTTAATGAAGTTGCCGTGGAAATCGGGTGATGGAATAAAATGAACTGTGAATTCCATACACCCCAAAACTATCATATCTTTTCTAACCGATGAAAACAACAACCACCAGAGAGAGAGAGAGGGGCCGGCCTCTTTATAGAATGAGGGAGGTGACCGTAGGAGAGGGGGGGTGAACATAAGAAAGCTTCTCACTTAAAGATCAAGAAAGAAATATCTTAAGGAAAACAAAAAGCTTTAACTTCAAAGCATGAGTCATTAAGCATAGTCACCACTTAATAAATGCAACCAATGAAAACCCTACACCAATAAGCCTAGTCACCTCATCTAGAATATTCTAGAACACTGACTCACATTATCTGTAGAAAAGATAAATCCGTCTTTAACCAAATGTTAAAAGACGGCTGATAGAAAACTGGAAACTGGCAACTTCCAAAAGTGATCCTGAAACGAATTTCAGGACAACCCCGAAACTGTATAAATATACCCGCATTTGTATTACGACCGAATACAAATGCAACTGAGACAAAGATATTATACCTACTCAATATAATACTTGGATCCGGCTTAAACCAAAGCCGACCAGTATCAACTGCCCGAAAACTGACACGTGCGTAAACGCACGTGCATTTTCCGAACCCTGCCATAAAACCATACGGCCTCTACAACGTTTCGCCCGAACTTGGGAAACTGCCTGTGGGGGACTCTAATGACTCGTCAGCACCCTGGCAGTGGGTTTAACCACAAACCGTCAGCGGCACTAGCAATGCGTAACGGCTGCCCACGGACTGACCTCAAGGGTGGCCGAGGAGCGAACTCAAGGGAGACCGATGAGCGAACTCCTCCGAAAACCCTACTGAGCCTAACAGTGACAATGTATATACAGTCCGGTCCGTTCGTCAATGAGTATCGCATATCCGCTTAGGGGGCTAGTAACGTCAGACCCCCAGAAGCAGTATAAGTCGTGTCGGAGTGTAGCCTCAATACACCCTGAGATACTACTGGAGTACCTACCAGTAAATCTCCTACCATGGCCATGGATTTGTGTAATGGCTCTCCTAGACACAGCACGACCTCGCCCCCAATACCGGGAGAGACGAATCCCCTGCCGATCCGCTCACGTGCCTCCATATGGCTCGGGACTGTACCCAAAAGCTACCTGTTTGCACGACTCCTTTGAGCCGTGGTAGGGTAGAAATCAAAGCACAGTGGGAACTCACACAAGACAAATGACGACCTCAGGTCGATGAACTAACCTGTACACATGTCACCAGGGAACTGCTATCTGACGGTAGATATAATACTAACTAGCAGATTCCCGGCGAGTCCTGTCCGGTGTACTCATAACCCAATGAGCACCTGTATACATCTTAGGTGATCCAACTGTCACCAGTGGCTTGTGAGACCGGCCACCGCCCCTCGTCGGGGTCTCGACTGTACACACTAGTCTACTCCGGAGTATCGATGCCCTGTCTCGAAACTCCCACGACTAGGGACCACAATTAAGGATATGCATATAAACTACCCAACTCTCACGTATATGATCGCCCTCATACAGTTGGTAGTAAAGCAAGATCCTAAGGGCTCTATCAAAGTGTAACATGCAATCAGTCACCTGAACATGAACACGACTGATAAAGGCAAACCAGATAGCATACTATCATTTCGAGTAAGACTGTCCTACCGGGATAGGTCCTCCGCAATCATTGCAATCACGTACCTGCGATCCAATAATTGACTATGAGGGCACTATCTCCAACATCATTGTCCTAGTTAATTTGAACCCATCCGTACATATCCCTGACGTTGGCCAAATGATAATACGACTGTCCCAAACTAACACATCTATCTATGCAAACAAATGAAATACCCCAGCAGCTACCAAACACTATGCCCTGGCGTTGGTCAAATGCAAAGCTTGAATACTACTGAATATCCAAATGAAATGACGGAAGGCTACGAATGGTTTTGGCAAAACCGTGAACGTAGTGAACTTGATATAATCGAAGGAACCTGATACTTTTTAAAAAGAGTGGTTAAAGCTCCGCAATTAAAAAAATTCTGATCTTTTAAAATAACCGAGTGGTTTCTTTTAAATTTGTTCCAACGATTGAACTTTGGATTTTCTTTGCATTATAATAATGCGTCCCATCATTTATCCTATCATTGCAGAAAACAACGAAAATACCACGTCCTCTTATGCTATCCGCATTCGCCACTGGGTCCCGTCATCACCCGTTAGGTTACTTAATTAACGACAGAGCGGGGGCTGGGCTAGCACGGGTGTAAAACATAAGTGGCGTCTAATAGCTATCATATATAGATATTGTACATTCGTCAGACGCAATAATAAGCATTCCAGATCACTGATGAACTTTATTGGATATACAAGCAATCCGTATTTGCTTTGAGCCTGCAATAAAAGACGGATTACACAGTTGTGATGAATAGCCATTACCCCACCCTAGACCCCTACGGGTACGACAAACTACCCACCAAGTACCCGAAGTGAAGCGGTCTCCCTCAACGACGTGAGTAGGCCACTAAACACTTCAACGTACCCGGTAGTTTGTGTACCCCAACTTGGGTCTATCCTAGGAGCAAAAACAGTAAAAAGAAATAATACAACGGTGGCTACAACCGCAACCTGGATGTGCCCCGCAAAAGAATATTACATCATATTACAATTACATTGAATGAATGAATATTAAACCCATCTCAAACCCCGGCTAATCATCACAACATTCCAATCAAGTCCATATACACAAACAGTAAACATTACAGAAATGTGCAACCCCCTGCCAACCGACATACTAGCAGTTAGGGAAGGTTTACGAACACATTAAACATTACAGATAAAAACCCAATTAGCAAATATCTTAGACCATCGATCGAATACCATATTCCGTGTCTACCCCCAAAAGCAAACCTGCACTGAAGTAACCTGGGCAGAAACAGAATATACTAGAAAACAAAACACCAAAAAGCATGAATAACTGAGCAAATCCGAGTCAACTCGGCGTTGACTCGGCGGCGGATCCGCGGCACAAGCATTCTATTGCCGCGGATCCGTGGCCATACAACCGAGTTGGAACTTCGTATTTTCCCAGTATTCTTATATTTCCCTGCTGTGAATTTTAAGATATGTCAAATATTTTTTCAGATACTTTTAAAATTAACAGAAACTTGGGATTTCCGGGGTTTCGTTTTCGCGTTTTCTGACGATCGAAGTTCTAATCAGTTGCTAACAAGCTAGTAATGGTTTAGTTAGCTCTGATACCACTGTAAGTCCATGTCACGCACCCCACGAACTTGTGGGGAGGCGGAATATATGAAAAACGATTATCAAAACTTCGTAACACGTACTTGAGCGCATGAATCGTTATCTAAACCATTGCTAACTATCAACTAGAGGTTTAACTACTCGGATTCGAGCTTATACCTCACGTTACATGTCCTTCGGGTCTTCATCGCTGTCCTCCACTCCTCGTAGGCTCCTCGGAACATCGGCACCTCAACGGCCTCCTCGAATCAAAGACGATCCACCCGAAAGCTCCTACGCCAAGCTTAATCTCAAACTTGAGATAACTAGGTTGCTTAAAGTGCTAATCTAAGCTACCTAGGGGATATAGAGTGAGGTTATGGATGTATTAGTCTAGCTAACCCTTGATCTCAACTCATGAGAAGTTAGGGTTAGGGTTTGAAGAATGAGAGAGCTTGAGGAGAGAGAAGGTGAAGATGATAATGAAATGAGATAATGATCTATCATAATATATATGAAGCATTATTTATTTATCCAAAAATGAAATAATAGAATTAACAACCATGCTTCATAAATATCTGTGAGTGATTCATCTCCATGAGTCATTAAGCATTTATGATGCATTAATGACATGGATGAATCACACAAATGAGTCACTAATCTCATTTAATGCAATGCCACCTTACCCCCCAAGTCACCACTCTTCTAGAAACTTCCCGACAAATTATGAGAACGCCCCTTCAATCCGTGAAAACACGGAAAAACTTTAGACTGCATAAATCCAATAACCTGATACTAGAATCTGGCTTAAACCAAAACCGTCTACTAAAAACTGTCCGAAAAGTCGTACGTGCGTAAACACACGTATGCGTTCGAACCCTTGTCATAAAACCATACGACCTCTATATCGTTTCTCCTGGAGCAGGGAAACTCTCTGTGTGGGACTCTAAAGATTCGACACTACGCTGGCAGTGGGTTTAATCACAGACCGCAAGCGGCACTAGCTGTACGTAACGGTCCCCAGGTAGATGTCGATAAGAAGGCCGATGAGGAAACTCATCCGAACTCCCACTGAGCCTGATGTGACAATCTCCGTACAGTCCGGTCTATTCGTCTAAGACTATCGCATATCGAGCCTAGGGGGCGGCAAGCGTCAGTCCCCTAATAGCGGTATAAGTCGTGTTGGAGCGAAGCCCATTACACCTTGAGAAACTACTGGAATCTACCAGTAAATCTTGCTTTCCCTGGCCAGGGCTTTGCGTAATGGCTCTCTGACACGGCGTGATATCATCTCCCAATACCGGGAGAGACGAATCCTGTCTAACTACTACTGCCTCCAAGTGCTCGGGACTGCACCCAACTGCTACCTGTTTGCATGACTCCTTTGAGCCGTGGTAGGGTAGTAATCTAAGAACAGTGGGACACATTGGAGGCGAAGTAGCAGTGTCAAGTCTGCGGACTATGCTGTACTCATGTCACCTGGGAACATTTAACTGACGATGGGTATAATACCATCTAACAGTTCCCCTGCGAGTCCTGTCCGGTGTACCCGTAACCTAACGAGCACCTGTATACTATCTCCAGTACGACGTACTGATGGCTGTGGGACAGACCATCTCCCCAACTGGGATGAGAAGCGTACACACTTAGTCTACTCCGGAATATCGATGCCCTATCTCGATAATCCAACGACCAGGGACCTGTATAGGATGTTGCTTACAGACTACCCAGCCCCCACTAGTGTGACTGCCATCACAACGCTGGTAATCAAGCAAAGAACCTATGGGCTCTACTAATATGTATAAGTGATACGTTATAAGAAACATATGCACATATTAAAGTAGATACAAACCAAGTAGCAAACTACCATTTTTAGCAAGACTGTATATACAACTGTGAATATCCCAAGCTTCCATTAAGTAATATACATACAAGTATGATACAATAATGGCCCCTAGGGCATATACACTAACACCATATACACATGAAATTTAGGGATTGTGTATCCTGGCGGGTACTTAATTTGATCATACCAGCCTGGATAGGGTTGTCCAGTTCTGACGACTTGGCCAGTCGCTTCATTTGCCTGATGAGCGCGTATTTGTTGAGCTATGTAGTCATCAAGCACATCTTTGGAGACCATCTCCTCTCTGGCTGCTGATAAAGCCGGAGGAGGGTTCGATGTCTCCCCTCCGTCGTCTTCAATGATTACTGGAGGGTCTTCAGCTGGAGGATCCGACTGGATCATCATGCCTACTATATCTTGGAACATGAGTGCCATTTGTTTTATGTTAGCCGCTTATTCTGCGGCCTCTTTATCTTTTTTCTCGAGCATCCTTCGTAGGAACTCAGCGTTGGTTTCCTGCTCCTGGCGTTGATCTGATGATACTTCCGGGCTTTCTTTTTGCCCAGTGAGTGCGGCCATTTTCGTCAGCATCTCCTGGAGTTTCTGTTGCTGCTCCTGAGCCTTTGTTACGGTCAACGTAAGTGGTCGATGACCCCCAGAAGTACGGCTTTCCTCTTTTCTGGAAGCCATGTAAATGGTGGGCACTACCAAGCCCCCATACTTGAGGTGTTTAGGTTCAGTGCCCTTAAGATTTGTCATAGACACAGGGATCTTCTCCGGCCTTCTCCTTTTATGGGCGGTCGAAGTTGAGGCGGCTGTAATAGGAACTTCTATAGACGGCACCTTCCATAGCATGGCTGCTGGATGGTCCTCCTCTTGCCGAACTTTCATTTTCTTCTGTTGGCAGGAGTAATCTTTGTCGATCATGAAGTCTTGAACTCTTCGCCAGACCTTGTGGATTTTGGAGGACAGCCGCTGAGTGGGCTGTTCCGTATTTGCTTTAGTAACATTCTCCACAGGTGGAGGAGACCTTTTCAATACGGCAATTGGAGAGTTCTTGCATACCCTCCTGAGCGGCTCAAAGCTGTCCCTGTTGGAACAGCAGCGTCAATTTCCACCTTTGGAGCTGGTGGGGTAAGTCCAGAAGGAGAACTGCCCCCAGTCTTACTCACTTAGCGCCAGTGGCGACGTCGAGCATGTCTTGCAGATGGGATTGGATCAGTTATGGGGGTGTCTTCATCATGCTCCCTGTTCTGGTGAAGGGCTGCTGGGGTCAACCTGTCGAAGACTGACGTCCGCTGAGAGGGAACGGTCAATCTTGCAAAGACCGACTCTATGGCAGGGGAAGCATTTTTAACGATCTCACCCGAAGCAGGAATTAGGATGGCCAGTCTTGCAAAGACCGATCCCTTAGCAGGAAAGCCCCTCTGACGACTTTGTTTACCGGAGCTGGGATGGCTATCAGCTTCGGGATAACTCCTTCGGGTATTGCAGATTTCTTCACGGGCCCACTTGAGCTTTGGCCTAGTCTGTTAAAGACCGAGGCGTTGGACTTGGATGACCCATTGAGAGGGGCCTTGGTAGTGGTAAGCCGATCAAAAACCGACTTCTTCGGAGCTTCCTGTGATGGTATTGGGGCATTGAAGCTCATTGGTGGGAGCATGGTCCCGAAGAACAATCCCGTGGTAGCCTGTGTCACCTGTTCCACCGGCATTGCGAAGATGGAGGCAGCTTGGGGCCCGTAAGTTACTCCTCCAGACGGGACGGAGCAGGAGTTGTTGCAGTTGGAAGCCACTGACGCTATCTTCTCTTCTGCACGGAGCAAGACACCAAATCTTAGTACCTCGAATCCACAGGCAACCATAGCAGACCGCGATTTGTTCGCGAAACACAACACACTAAGTGTGGAGTAGAAAGAGGAAAAGGTCCCACCGGGTGTGCCAGAATCTGTTTACCGCCGAAAGAAGCGACCGGGACGTTGGGACGTCTCGCATGAATTTTGGGGGCAGATGCTATTTGGTTTTATCTGTCCACCTCTCCGAAGATGCCAAGTTGATTTATGGCACCGTATATCGGAGGTTTGGACAGATGTGGCCGTTGTAGCAGACTTCGTCAGATTCCTCCTTACTTGTGAGGGTTTTTTGATTATGGGGACGCTCTTCCCTACAGGCGAAAGCCCCTGCAGTTAATTTACGTTATCGGGTTACGATAACCACTTTCTCTTTCTCTAAAAGTTCACTTCGTGTCGTGTGTGTTTGTTTTATTTTTGGTTGCCTGTGGATTGTATATGAAGACTAATTTATGTTGTCGCCTGTAGGGTGTGGATTAGTCAAAATCCGTATTTTCTTAGATTTGGGTTTGGTTGATTTAAAGATCGTTAACCTTTTTTAAGATTAAGATCAACTTAAATGTTTGTTAAAGATACGTTAGTCTAAGTTTTAGACTAGGATCTACTTAACGGGGGTCCAGGATCATTTTTGACCCAACGAAAGAGCATTTAGGCTCTATTGTTTAAGTTTAGGGACATTGCAGTCCATTGGGTTTAGAGACATCATAGTCTATGGGGTTTAAAGACATCATAGTCTGTGTTTAAAGACATCACAGTCTATGGGGTTTAAAGACATCATAGTCTATAGGGTTTTGGTTTAACAGTTTGGAGATGCACCAAAAGTTATTTGTTACTGGGACCCTCCATCTCTCTGAAGACGTTGAAGAATTACAACGATATGTATCAGAGGTGTGGAGAGATGTACCCTTGAACCAATGTCCTGACTGAGGGGGGATGGGATGAACATCATTTTAAATGCCATCTGTTAGGAGCTCATTATCTATCTTTGGGATTGAGATCGGTTTTGGGGGCCCTGAACATGAGGGGCTCAATTGATTGTTCTTGGGAGATTTGGTCTAAGTTTGGCTAATATTGGCCTTTTATAGTGTTAAACACTAGTATGTACTCAGCACTCACATGTTCCCACGTGAGGCGCTTGAAGTAGTGTTAAACACTAGAAATTGGAGTGCTCACGTATGGCACGTGAAGCGCTTAAAGTTGGGCACTGCCTCTTTTATTCTCTTATTCTAGTGCTAAGCACTGTTGGGTCACGTGAGATTACGTGAGGCACCCCACAATGGGAACTGTCTTGGGTTTATTCCCCTTTTCTCTTTTATAAGTGCTAAGCACTTCTCAGGGGTCACGTGGCTAGATCTCAGTCTTCCCTTTTTTGTTCCTCAAAGATGCTCATGTGGGAACACGTGAGTTTTTATTGTGTAGCATTGAACACTAATATGCATGGAGCTTTGGACCTGAGTTTTGTGAGTTTCAGGTCCCTTAATTTTATAAGAATTAAATTCTTTTATAGGGTTAAACCCTAGTTTTATCAGAGGAATTAAATTCCTATATCTTTTTAGTAAGAATTAAATTCTTTGAACTTAGTTCTTTTCCCTAGGTTTGGATCTACATAAAAGAATCTCCCCCATGAGAATTAAATTCTCAACTTGTGGGGAGATCTGCTTCTGCAGATCCCAATCAGAGGAAGAACTAAGTTCTTCAAGAAGAGTTAAACTCTTGGTTTGAGAATTAAATTCTCTTTTGGTTTTGCTTACCAAGGGGTTTTCCTTTCTGTTTTCTATATTTTTGAACTTGAAGTTTAAGGGGGGAGGGGTCCCTCTGTACAAGACTTGATGTCTTGGGTCCTTTATATAGGGGAGGTCGATTTGTTGATCAGTTGAGGAAATCTCTCATTGAGAGATTTCTTAATTGATTTATGGATTTTATCCACCGTTGGATTTTTGATTCAAGGACTTCTGTTTTAAAGAAGACATTTTTCTTGTTTTTAACAAGATTGGGAGAATATTTTCCCATACATAACTTATTTTGTATCTTGGTGATTTTTAATCACCATTGGATCTTTGATCCAACGGTGCTCTGATTTACAGAGCACAATCGTTCTTGATTAGAAAGATTTGAGGAGTGTTTCCTCAATCAGAATTTAATTCTATATTTTGGTGATTTTTAATCACCATTGGATCTTTGATCCAATGGTGCTCTGATTTACATAGCACAATCTTTCTTGTTTAGAAAAATTGGGGAAAATATTTCCAAAATAGGGTTCTGATCTCTTTTATATAGAATTTAATTCTATCGGCTTAGGAATCCTCACGTGTAGCACGTGACCCAGCATCACGTGTTGGCACATGATGTGCTTTCTGGCCTGCTTTTTGTTTTAGTCCTATTTGTTAAGTGCTTATAATTTTGGCTCTAAGGCGCATCACGTGTAGGCACGTGGTTCTCTTTTGGGGAATTTCCTATTGCTTTTTTATTTATCATTTATTTTTCTAAAGGGAACAATCGTCAATTTATATGAATTTTGAGCTCATAAAATCTTGAATATTTTGCTGTATTTCTGTAGTTGCGTAAATCTCCGAATTGTTCCCAAATTAGCATATAATTAGGCAAGTTGATTTGTTGCTTTTGATTTGATTTTGTTTCTCCAACCGATTTCTTATTGTGATGATTGATTCACTTCTATTTGTTGCAATCTTTGCTAATTTGCAATGATATTCCTAAATTTGTTCTAAATTTTCAAATTGTTCTTTTGATTTTCTGAATAACTCCCTTAAATCTCTATTGTACGCACATAATCCTTCTTTTAGGACAATTTTCGTCTTTTTGTATCCAAACCCTGTTATCTGTAATAACTCACAAAAGATTGTCAGAACAATATAATATATGACAATAATAAGATAAAGGAGTTAGAAAAATATGCAATAAATTACACCAATCACGCCTGTCAAATAGAAGGCGATCGAGGAGGAAGTAGACCGACTACTCACGGCTGGCTTCATCAGGAACTTGGACTACTCGGGTTGGCTAGCCAGCGTAGTCATGGTCAAGAAAGCGAATGGGAAGTGGCGCATGTGCGTTGGCTTTACCGATCTGAAAAAAGCCTGCCCTAAAGACAACTACCCGCTCTCTCAGATAGATCAGCTGGTTGACAGCTCGGCCGGTCACGAGATGCTTAGCTTAATAGATGCCTTCTCCGGATATAATCAAATTCGGATGAGCCTAGATGACGAAGAGCTCACCGTCTTCACCATCGATCGAGGAGTCTACTACTATAAGGTGATGCATTTCGGCCTAAAAAACGCCGGGACAACGTACTAATGGCTGGTCAACAAGCTGTTCAAGCTACAGATCGGGAGGAATATGGAAGTCTACGTCAACGACATGCTCGTGAAATCCACCCTATCAAAAGGGCATACCGCGGACCTCGGCGATATTTTTGAGGTCCTATGGAAGTAAAAAATGAAGCTGAATCCAGCCAAGTGTGCTTTTGGCGTCGCGGGCGAAAAGTTCCTCGAATTCATGGCCACACACCGCGAAATTGAGGCAAACCCAGAGAAGATCAGGGCCATAATTGACTTGGTGATACCCAAGAGCAACGGAGAAATCATGCGGCTCACAAGCAGGGTGGCTTCTTTGAGCCGATTCATGTCCAGATCTGGTGAAAAGTGGCTACCTTTATTCAAAGGCTAAAGGAAAATCCCTGCGTTCGAGTGGTCCGAGGAGTGTCAAGTCGTCTTCGAGCAGCTCAAGACTCATCTGACGATGCCATCACTTCTCATCCGACCAGCTGAAGGAGGCAAGCTGCTGCTGTACCTGGCTAGCTTAGACCAGGTAGCAGGCTTCATGCTCATCAGAGAATCCGAGGGAATACAAAGGCCGGTCTACTACATCTGCCACATTTTCAAAGATGCGGAAACCAAGTGCATGACCATTGAGAAGATATTCGTGGTGCTCATCGTCGCATCCAGGAATTTTTGGTACTATTTCTAGGCTCATACCATCATTGTTCTCACCGACTGACTCTTGGGAAACATCCTTGGTTCCTCCGAGTCATCGGGCCGCTTAGAGAAGCAGAGGTGGGAGTTGTCGCAATTTGGCATCCAATACTGGCCAAGGCAAACCATCAAAGCCCAAGTCCTCGCCAATTTCGTAGTTGAATGAACCATTCCCAATATAGAAGAAGTGCCGACGCGAGATCCAACCATAATACTCAGTCGAAGAAAAGCTCGGTCCAAATCCGGACTGAGTACTCTATGTGGCCGGTTCCTCCATTGAGGAAGGAAGTGGGGCTAGACTGGTCATCTGCGGCCCCAATGAAGCCGAGATGGAATACTCTTCATGGTTTGACTTCAAGGCCTTAAATAATGCCGCAGAATATGAAGCCTTATTGGCGGGCCTACGAATCGCTTTGGGAGTGGGGCTAAAGAATATTAGGATCCGCAGCGAATCCGTGTTGGTCATCGGCCAAGTGACCGGACGATTCGAAGCCCGGGAACCTCTAATGATGAAATGCCCGACGGAGGTGAAAGGGCTACGAAAAAAATTCGACGAGGTTCAAGTGGAACGGGTTCCCCAGAGCATGAACGTCGAAGCAGACGCCTTGAGCAAGCTAGCCTCCTCCTATTCAACTAATCACAAGAGCAACATCCTCTTCGAAGTCCTGCCGCGACCCAGCATCAAAGATAAAGAAGTGATACACCGGATATACACCACTCAAGGGAGTATCCCGGATTGGAGAAAGCCAACAGTGGAGTTCTTCAAGGATGAAGTACTCCCCGAAGACCGAATGGAAGTACGCCGACTCCGCATGAAAGTTCTCCACTTCATATGGACCAAAGGAAATTTGTTCAAAAATTCGTACACCCAACCTCTACTCAGATGCGTCGATTCCGACGAAGCTGAGTATGTTCTTCAAGAGATATACGAAGGAGTTAGAGGCATATAAGGGGGACCACGGTCTAATTCAAAAGATGCTGCTACATGGGTATTATTGGCTGAATATCCACAATGACGCGGAGAAACTCATGCGAAGGTGCAAGGCATGTCAACTCTTTGGCAGCATTCCTCGATTACCAGCCACTGAGTTAACACCTCTGAGTTCCCCTTAGCCATTCATACGGTGGGGAATGGATATGATTGGCCAACTCCCCACCGGAACATGGGGCATAAATACATCCTTATTGCCATAGACTAATTTATGAAATGGGTCGAAACTATGCCGATAAGGAAACCGGATGCCGCCTCCACGGTGAAGTTCCGGCAGAACAACATAATTGCCGATTTGGAATTCCGAGGTGCATCATCACCCACCACAGAAATAACTTTGAAAATGACAAAGTCAGAGAATTCTGCAGCGACTACCACATATTAATGAAGTTCTCTGCGGTCGCACATTCCTAGTACAATAGGAAGCAGAGATAGCAAACCGAGGTGTTATCCGGGGCTTCAAAGCCCGCCTGGAAGGAAGACATGGTGGATGGGTCGAAGAATTGCCACGGGTGCTGTAGGCATTGCGTACGTCGAAGAAGACACCTACTGGGGAAACCCCGTTTAGTCTCTATTATGGCACCGAGGAAATGGTCCCTGTGGAAATTGGCCTACCCAGTTATCAAGTTGAACACTTTGACGACGAGGCCAATGTATTAGCCCTTCGAAGCAACTTGGACATCCTATTGGAAAAGAGAGACCGGGCGTAAATAAGGATGGCTGCATATCAGCAACAGACCGCCCAATATTATAATGCCCGGGTCAGACATCGAGCGTTCAAAACAGGAGACTTAGTCCTACGATGCAATGAATTCGAGGTTCAAGGGAAGCTGCACAAGTTCTCCCCGAAGTGGGACGGTCCCTTCCTCATGACCGAGACGTTGCCTGGAGGAGCCTTCCGCCTCCAAGATTGGTTGGGGCATAACTTCCCGCGGCCGTATAACACCGAGAAGCTTAAATTGTATAGATGAACTTGTACTCTCTTGAATAATGAGATTCCTCTTTTTCTGACACTTAAATTTGTTTTAGTTTTCGAGCTAAGCCCTCACGCGAGTAGACTCCTGATCGGTTCCGAGTCCTGTGGATAGCTTCTTACTCGTCGCATCCATTCACGGCGGGTAAATTCCTGCCCGGCCAAACTCGTGAATCCTAAGCTCTCTCACAAGCCGACATGCTATCTCTGTTAGTTATATGTATGCCTTAGAGGCCATTATTGTACATGAGATGTATATTATAGTGGATGCTTGGACATATATAGAGAGGACTTTCTTGCTCGACATGATAGTATGCTATCTGATTGATCTTTATCTTAACATGTTGACTTATATTATTATATTGTCTTGCTCTCACATGTTGGTAAAGCCCTTAGGATATGTATTAGACTACCAGGATTATGATGGAGATCATACTAGTGGGGCCGGGGTAGTTGCAAGTACATCCTTTAATTGTTCCTAGTCGTGGGAGTATCAAAACAGGGCATCGATATTCCAGAGTAGACTAGCGTATACGTATCTTGACCCATATGATGGGCGATGGATGATCCCACATCCATTGGTGTTTGACATCAAGGATAGTATACGGGTGCTCAGTGGAGACTGGGTACAGTGGACATGACTCGCCGAGAACTCCTAGATGGTGATATACCTCACGTCAGATAGTAGTTCTCTGGTGACACTAGTGCAGGTTAGTCTGTTGACCCGAGATCGTCATAGAGTCTTGTGTGATTTCTACTGTGCTTTGATTTCCACCTTACCACGTCCAAGAGGGCGTGCAAAACGGTGGTTTTTGGGTATAGTCCCGAGTCACATGGAGTCAATGAGCGATAGGAGGGGATTTCGTCTCTCCCGGTATAAGGGGTTGATGTTGCGCTGCGCTCGATAGGCCATAACATTAAATCCCTGGCCAGGGTTGCTGAGATTTACTGGTAAGTGTTATCAGTAGTTTCTCAAACTGTTATGAGCCTCACATCGGCATGACTTATCAAGCTACTGGGGTCTGACGTTTACCACCCTTAGGCGAGATATACGACATATCAGACGGACAGACTGGAATGTGCGGTAGTGTTACTGATTGGATTCACAGAAGTGTGAGCGGGCTTGCTTGTTGATCTTCTGAACGCTCAATATCCGGGTGGCCGTTACGTTTAGCAGACCGCTGATGGCTTATGGGTGACTGATATGATCACCACCTACTGCCGGCGTATTGACGAGTCTTTAGAGTCCTACACAGAGGTTTCCTAGCTCAGGCGAACGGAGTAGGAGCACATATGTGATATGTGCGGGACTGAGAATAATACGTATATGTGATACCGTATTCTATTCTTGCGATTTATTCGTATCGATCGGTTATATGTGTTATAGCCGGGTTATCGAATCAAGTGTTGATTCGATAAATTGATACACATGATATTAGTCGTTTGTATGTGATATAGCCGGATTATTAAATCAAGTGTTGATTTGATAATTTAATGTATAATTGTATATATGATATACTAGATTATATTAACTAATATTTGCTCACTTAAACATTTCTTTTTCTCACTTGTGTGCATGTAATATATATGTGATATATATTAGTGTACATAATTGTATCATGCTTGATGATACATGCAACATGGGTGTGTGTATGACTTACACCATGCTTATTAAAATATGAAGTTTTTTATTTATCTTAATAATTCAAAATTAGTGAGAATTTTGTCATGCTTGGAAGCTTGGAGAAGCTTGAAGCATCTTTGACAACATCTACTTGTTTTGTCTCACTTAAGATATTTATTAACCTAACCATTTTAATTAGCCATGGTTTAGTCTCTACAATGGTTAGTATATGATACTAACACACCCATGGTTGCCATTCACAACTTGATCTTTTTCTTGAGTTGTTTTCCTCATCTCCTTCCTCGAGCTCTCTAGCTTGATGAAAATTGGTGAAAAAGAGTGAGAAAATTAAATGTAAAGTGAGCCTACTTCCTACTTCATCATCCTCTACTACTTGCCATTTAGTTTAGGGTGTTCTTTTCACAATGTTCATCACCTAGTGAAGAGATAGCTTGGGTTTTGAGTCTCCTCGACGTAGATCATTTTCGGCCTCGAAGACTTCGAGCAAGGTTGTTCATTTCTCCAAGGGAACTCATACTAGAGTTCGGGAGATCATTATTTACAGTGAAGGGACGACTACACGGAGCTTAAGAAGTGAAGGACCGGGTCTACAAAGGTTGTATTCTCATTCACTTCTCTTGTAATGTAGATTACATAGTTTTGTTACCCTAGTTTTCTAGTTAGATTCCTTGGTTGTTTGCTTAGCACACCCTAAATTTTTTGTTATGGCATGTTTGATGCTTGCAAACCTTAGTCTTGGTGCTAAGGAAACCCTACAATCTCTTTCCGGCCCGGCTCGGTAGCAAGAGAAGTACCTCAGACCAATCCTTTACTCAGATGCATAAAACATGGGCACGTATATAGATAGCCGACCTAAGTACTGCTCCGCCTGTCTTACCTTGACTCTGGAGGAATGAAGGATGGTGGAGCACCGATCTACATGCACTTGGAAAGAGGAACGAAAATTTTCAACGATCGAAACTCTGAGTGAAGAGAAATTTTTAAGCAAAAGATAAATTTTATTGATAGAAGGTATTCTCGGCTCCTCATCCTTACAAAAAACGCCTGGGGGCTCACAATGGAAAAACAAAAAATACTTCTTAATGACTATAGCAAAAGAGGAAGGGGGTCTTGAAAGCATTGATCGTGGTACTCAAAGCATAGATACGACAGCTGAGCCCAGGCAGCATCCCATCACTCCCTCTGCCGATGCCCATAGACCCGAGCAGCTACGGTTCCGTCAGGGACTCCTGCTGCCAAGCATGAAGCGATGATCAACTGCTGTTGGAAAGATCGGTGAAGGATATTTATCGAGCGGTCTCGCCTGCTCTTCGAGATTAGACCCAACCCATGGGCTGTATAACGACTCTGTTTTAATGTACAAAATTTTCTTAAAGTTAATATACTGAATGGAGTATTTGCAAGCCTGGGTATACTTTAAGTATTATTTTGTTTGAAAAATAACAAGAAAGCACTTGTAGCTCATTGGTAAAACCTTGCACTGCTGTGACATAGCCCTTGTGTTCAAATCCTATCAGCTACATATTATTTTTAATGATTTTTCTTTTAAACTTTTAGAAGCCTAAAATTTTACACGTGCAATACACGTAAAAATGAAAAGTCAGATTAAATAAACATGTGGAACATGTTATATGAATAGACCCCGACACGTGGCACCAATCCAAGCCGCAACCCACCCCAATCGACCGGCGAGATGTGCAAAAGGGCCGGCGCTGCTGGGCTTGCCCATAGGAAATGCCCCTATATTTTGAACCCTAACCCCTTGGCCTCCCCCACTTCTCCTCTTCAGTTTGAATTTCCTGAAAACTAACAGAAGATAAAAATCACCCATTAATCCAATGTTTAAATGCAGTTTAATTCCTTTTTTAATTCTTAAAACCCTAATTTCTCCTATAAATACCAAATCGCACCTTCGCCCTCTCTATTCTGAAATCCATTATAAAAAATTCTCAAATTTTTCCATATCAAAGAAGTGTACAAGTGGAGTTAGCCCAAGGTCAAGTTCCGGCGACAAGTCAAGAAGATTCCGGTGACCCCGCGACTCCATGAAGCTTCCAAATCTTTCCTCAACCTCCCCTCTCTCCTTTCATCTCGTAAGTTCCCTATTTTCTTCTCTCTTCCTATCTTAAAAACTTCTCTTTTCAAAACTCGTCGGAAGTGGAGTTATTCCGACATCCGATTTTACATTTATTAAAAACACCATCTTTCTTAATAACCAATCATCCAAATCATTATATCTTATTTAATAATCTTAAAACAAACTTTGAGAACAAGTTTCATATTAAAATACCATGCTATGTAACTTTTATTGCACTTCTACGTTTAAATACCATAAACTTTACATACGACATCTTTTATTATATTTGATTGTATTACCTTTAGAAAAATCTCACGAGGTAATGACCTACCTCTCACAACACGCATCTTGACATAGCACGATTTTCCTTTTAACATTATTTTTGGGACGAATACGACTTTTACATTAAAATACCATAAATTATTAAAAACCGTACTCTTTAAATATGTATTATATACATTCCTTGCGATTAATCCTCTACAACCCATTTTGGGGAACCCGATCAGGATGGTGCAGGTTATCGCACATTCTCGGGACTAGTAGAGTAAGATGCAGACCTCCTCACGGAGCATCCGATCTCGATGGAATTTTTAATGCAATTTTTAAGAATAACGTGATTTTCTATTAATAAATAAATTTTATTTTTTTTATAATTATATATGAATATTATCATATAATCTATTTTAAATATATAATGAATTCCACGTTTTTCCAAACAAAAGAAAGGAATTACAAATTTCATGAAAATGCCATCAAGAATATATACAAGTCAAATTTACACAAAAATACCATATATTATTCAAGCTAGGTATTTATTCACTAGAATACATCACTTTTAAAAGTTACATTCATGAAAACCCTAAATACGATAAATAAATACTTGATAATTTTAAAAGTATACTAAAACTATTTTTCATAAAACCCTTTCAAGTTATATTAATTTACATTAAGGACTCTAGTAAATATAGGTTTAAGCGAGACCAATTCTCTTGAGCCTCAGGGAGTTGGAGAAAGTGGGTGCTTGTCTATTTAAGGTAGAAAACTAAAACGGGTTTATCAACGGTAATTGGCTTGGAAAAGGTCATAAATCCTGCCGTTCATGTGCAGCAGTTACCGATAACTCCAAAACCTAATTCAGGAATCCAATTCTGTTTAAGTGTCTGATTCAGACAGAGTCTCAGTCTAATCTGAATACAATCCATACATGAACACAATTTAAATATAACTCCAATACAACATGAATCCATATATACTAGAACTTGAACATGAATACCAGAATACTATCCAATATCAATATGACTTGATTTGACCGAACCATGGATATACATTGACTTGACTACATGACTATCCGTTTACATCCTTATCCGCTTACATAAACAATCTATACCATGGTCTCGGCAAGTCTTATATAACAAATCAATACAAAATACATTACCGGGTTTTTAAAGGGGTAGACTGGCACGGAATGTGTTAAAAGTGCCACAATGATGGTCACTATAATACACCTAACCTGAACATCCGTTGCCTTTGTTCCGTGGGTTTTGATGGGGGCCTTGTACTTCATATAGCTTAGTCCATGGAGCAAGTTGGACTCCTCTCGTATACACTGGCACATTATGTACCAAGGTACAAACAACTACGTTAACATAATCAACATACATTATACAGTTATATTCTCTTTAATTGTCCATTCTATTTTCTCTCTCTCTTTTGTGACTTACCGATCGATTGTTCGCTGACGACATTCCTTTTCTCTTCTTTCCTTGGAATGTTGTCAGGAGGACCCGACTTTTTGGAGATCGAGCCCAGCAAATACGATTTGGAGCAGTTCATTGAGGACCCAGAGCTCTAGTTCACTTGTATATATTTTTACTTTCAGTCTATACCATTGTTTAGGCATTGCTTTTCAGTATTGTATTTACTTTCCAGTGTACTGTAAAGAATGTTTAATCAATAAAAAGTTGTTGTTTATTTATATCTCTTGACATTTCTTGTTTACATTTATTATATTGCTTCTTTACGCTTACCGTGTTTACTTCTGAGTAAATACGTCGCGGGCCTCGTCGCGTCTCCTTACCCGTGCACTGGAAAGCGGGGCGTGACATGTTTTGTTGGTGGCCCATGCAGGCCAGTTCTGCATGAAGTCATACCATGCATGTCAGTTCTGCATGAAGTCATACCATGCAGGGTCAGTTATGTATGGAATCTTAAGCAATACATCACAAGAATGATAAGAATCAGGAACTAAACGTTCTTTACATTTCATATTTCTTGAATCTATCCTAACCCTATTTTTCTTTCAAGGTTATGGATTCCCCAAACAATACGAGCACGAACGTGAACGACAACACCACACCACCACCTCTTCCATTTACACCTACTGTAGCGGCTCCGATTAACCAGCAGACGGTATTGCTCGAGATGATCAAGAGCCTCTTAGAAGGACAGCAGCAGTAGACTGCTATCCTAATGAACTGCCCAGAAGCTGAGGCACCCGATGTGAAACAATTCTGGGCATTGCACCCTAAACAATTCTCTGGGAAAGAGAGCCCTTTGGAAGCAGTAGAATGGGCTCAGTCGATCTGGCAGCAGCACAAATGCCAGAGATCGCTTAGGTAAGAGTTGCAAAGCTGCAACTAATTGACAATGCCAGGGTATGGTGGAAGGTGGAAAAAGCCTTCTTTTCCCAGCCGATCGAATGGAAGATTTTTCGCTAGATGTTCGACGTTAAATATTTTCCTGAGACTGCCCGATTTGACATGGAGCAGCAATTCATCCACTTGCAACAAGGCTCTGTGTGGAGCAAATTTGTGAATGGGTATAATGCTGAGTTCACCATGTTGAGTAGGTAAGATATGTCTTAAATATTCGAATTTCTAATATCACATACTACGCAGCTAATACAAGACCGTAACAGGTTTGCGGCCATCTCATACCGACTGCTGAGATCAGGGCTAGAAGATTTCAGCAAGGATTGGACATGGAGATCCAAGCTGCATTACCTATAGGGGATTTCCCAACCCATGATTTGCCTTTAAAGGCTGCCCGTAGATATAAGGCAGTGGTGAAGAAGAAGGGCATACCTCAATCTGCCGATGTGAAGCGCCCTGCTACTCAGATAGCAGGAGGAGCTTCTTCCAGGCCACCGTTTGCACCTAGGAGACCGGGAGTAACTTTTAACTGGTACAGTCTAGATTTCTGCTTTTATTGCAAAATAAATGGACACCTAGCGAAGGATTGCTAGCGTGCTAATCGCCTTTGTTTAGTCTGTGGCTCATCCACACACGATATTGGATCTTGTCCTCATAGATTCAATCCAAACACTGCACCCAGACCAGCAATCACCTATCCGCTGCAACCAGCTATCCAGGCACCTGCTCCTCGTCTTGCTCTCCCAGCTCCACCTCCTCGTGGACCTACTGCACCTCCTCCTCGTCAGTTCCATCAAGCACAAAGGAACCTACCTCAAGGATAGAGGAACGGACAAAGGAATGCTCCCCCAGTAAGGAGGAATGTACCTAGGTGACAGGCTTTCACAATGACCATAGAAGAAGCTGAAGCCACTGGCCAAATTATCACTGGTAACTCCCTTTCTTTTCAATCTTTATACATATCAAAGTATCTTTTCCTATACCTAAACAAATTCCATACAACTTAGGTATAATTTTAGTAGCCTCACTACCTGCACTAGCACTCTTCGTACTGGAGCATCTCATTGCTTTATGTCGCAACGGTTCGTCCGAACTCACGCGATTCCAGTCAAACCGCTTGTATCTAGCTGGAATGTCAGTTCAGGGAACGGTGTTCTAAAGGCAACTTTGGGATACGACCCATGTCCAGTGGTCGTCTGCAGCAGAGAATTTTATGCTGATTTCAAGGTGCTGGACATACCAAATTTTGATGTAGTCTTGGGTATGGATTGGCTAGGAACTTTCTACGCTACTATCGACTGTCGTCAAAGGAGGGTAGTGTTCGAGATTCCAGACTATCCGGTCTTTTATTTCAAGAGTGGAGACCGTACACTAGAGCCTAGCACATACAAGGCTAAGCCAAGGAAGGCCGTGGTTTCAACATTATAAGCAGAGGAAGAATCGAAGCCAGAGGTAGTTCAAGAGTTCGACGATATATTTCCTGAAGACATATCAGGTTTGCTTCCCGATCGAACCCTTGAATTCGGTATTAACTTATTACCTGGTGCACAACCGGCGATCAAAGCACCATATCGCTTAAGTCCAGAAGGATTGAAGGAGATCCGTACTCAGCTGGACAAACTTCTGCAGAAAGGATGGATTCATCCCACTACTTCAAGTTGGGGATCTCCAGTTTTGCTTATGAAGAAGAAGGAAGGTTCATATAGAATGTGCATTGACTACCGAGCTCTGAACGAAGTCACGATAAAGAACAAGTATCCACTACCGTGAATCGACGATCTGTTCGACCAACTAAGTGGGTCTTGCATTTTTTCAAAATTAGATCTTCATTCGGGTTATCATCATGTGAAGGTCAAAAAGTCTGATATTCCAAAGACGACATTCTGGACTCGCTATAGACATTATGAGTTTCTCGTGATGCCATTTGGAGTGACCAATGCACCAGCCATATTCATGAATCTGATGAACCAAGTTTTCCGAGAGTACCTAGACAGGTTCGTTGTCATTTTCATCGACGACATCCTGGTATATTCGAAGAGTCGGAAAGAACACGCTGAGCATTTACGAATTATCCTGGAGACTTTGCGATAGCATCAACTTTATGCCAAGTACAGCAAGTGCGAATTTTGTCTAGATCAAGTCGGATTTCTCGGACATATTGTTTCAGGTGAAGGAATCTCTGTGGATCTAGCTAAAGTATCAACAGTAAGTGAATGGCTAACACCAAAAACAGTGAAGGACATTTGAAGTTTCTTGGGATTAGCAGGATACTGCCGAAGATTCATAGAAGGCTTTTCGAAGATTGCAACACCCCCGACCAAGCTCACACGTAAAGATGTAGCATTCGTGTGGTCAGAAGCATGGGAACAGGCTTTTGTAGAACTAAAGTCAAGATTGACATCAACACCGATTCTATTAATACCAGACCAATCTGGAGGTTTTGTTGTGCATTACGATGCATTCGGTAAGGGATTATGGTGTGTTCTACATCAACACGGTAAAGTTGTAGTTTATGCATCAAGACAGTTGAAGATTCATGAGTGCAATTATCCAACGCATGACTTAGAGATGGCAGCTGTTATATTTGCACTAAAAATTTGGCGTCGTTATCTTCTTGGAGAACGGGTAGACATATATACGGACCACAAAAGTCTGAAGTATGTGTTTACTCAGAAAGAGCTGAATATGCGGCAGAAAAGATGGCTAGAACTTATGGTGGACTTCGACATCAACCTACAATATCATTCAAGGAAGGTGAATATAGTTCCTGATGCACTTAGTCGCTTACCCTTATCAATGAATCTCACCGCACAGTGGAAGCTACAGCAAGATTTGCACAAAATGGAGATTGAAGTGGTTATGCCAGGTAATACTTCATAGTTGACGAGTTTACAAGTTCAGTCCACTATTGTCAATCAGATCAAAGCAAGTGATGCCAAGTTGCAAAAGATTAGAGAACAAGTAGAAAGTGGACTTAGAACAAATTTCATCATCTACGAAGACGGATCATTGAGATACGGAAGCAGATTGTGTGTACTATAAGGTCCTGTTCGGGAAGAGTTGATAAAAGAAGCTCACAGCACTCCATACTCAATACACCCTGGTGGTAAAGATATATAAAGATCTACGTCAACATTACCGGTGGCATGGAATGAAGCGTGAAATAGCCAGAAGCATAGCTAAATGCTTGGTATGTCAGCAAGTAAAAGCTGAACATCACAAGACTGCTGATTTACTTCAACCGTTACCTATTCCAAAATGGAAGTGGCAACACATCACCATAGACCTCGTAACTGTACTTCCTCACAGCACGAAAGGTAACCATGCGGTATTGGTTATTATAGATCGACTCACAAAATCAGCTCACTTCATCCCATTTCGAGTTGGCCAATCTACTGAGACACTAGCAAAGAAGTACATGGAACTAAGTCTGAATCTATGTAATATTTAACTCACTATAGTGTACTATTTCTGATACCCATGAACTCATGCAGGAGATCGTGAGATTACATGGAGTATCGGTTTGCATTGTCTCCGATCATGACACCAGATTCCGATCGCATTTTTGGCAGAGTCTGCAAGCTAGCTTGGGAACGAGTCTGAATTTCAGTACAGCTTATCATCCACAAACAGATGGTCAGTCTGAGCGAACGATTCAGATTCTTGAAGATATACTAAGAGCGTGTATGTTAGACTTCGGAGGATCGTGGGATGATTACCTACATCTTGTGGAGTTTTCATACAACAACAACTACCAAGTGAGTATTGGAATGGCACCCATTGCAGCTTTCTATGAAAGGAAGTGTCGTTCACCATTAAATTGGGATGACATCGGAGATAGGAAACTCCTTGGACCAGAGATGATTGTGGCGATGGTGGACGTAGTTTGCACGATCAGAGAAAGAATGCGCATAGCCCAAGACAGACAGAAGTATTGGGCTGATGCAAAACACCGACACTTGGAGTTCCAACTGGGAGATCATATGTTCTTAAAAATCTCTAAAACCGTGGAGTGATTCGTTTTGGAAAGATGGGTAAGCTCGGTCTGAGATTTATTGGACCGTTCAACATACTCGAACGAGTCGAAGAAGTAGCATATCATTTGGCCGTTCCACCCACATTGGAAGGAGTGCACAATGTGTTCCACATATCTCAGCTTTGAAGATATGTGATTGACCTCAGCCACATTCTTGATCACTCCTAGCTCATTGTACAGACATATTTATCTTGTGAGCAACCCGTTGAAATTCTGGACATAAAAGTAAAATCACTCAGGAACAAGGAAGTAAATCTGGTTCGAGAGATGTGGAGAAAAGACTCACCAGGAGAATCAACATGGGAAAGAGAAAACGGCATACGTGCAAGATATCCTTTCTTATTTATAAATTAGTTCTTAAGTAATTGTAAATTTCGATGAAAAAATTTTATAAGGACGGTAGAATATAACGACTCTATTTTAATGTACAAAATTTTCTTAAAGTTAATATACTAAATGGAGTATTTGCAAGTCTGAGTATACTTTAAGTATTATTTTGTTTGAAAAACAATAAGAAAGCACTTGTAGCTTATTGGTAAAGCCTTCTACTACAGTGACATAGCCCCTGTGTTCAAATCCCATCAGCCACATATTATTTTTAATGATTTTTCTTTTAAAATTTTTGGAAGCCCAAAATTTTACACGTGCAATACATGTAAAAATAAAAAGTCAGATTAAATAAACATGTGAAATATGTTATATGAACAGACCCCGATACGTGGCACCAATCCAAGCCCCAACCTACCCCAATCAATCGGTGAGATATGCAAAAGGGCCGGCGCCGCCGGGTTTGCCTGTAGGAAATGCCCCCATATTTTGAACCTTAACCCCTTGGCCTCCCCCCACTACTCCTCTTCTGTTTGAATTTCCTGAAAATTAACAGAGGATTAAAATCACCTATTAATCCAATGTTTAAATGCATTTTAATTTCTCTTTTTAATTCTCAAAACCCTAATTTCTCCTATAAATACCACATCACACCCTAGTCCTCTCTATTCTAAAATCCATTATCAAAAATTCTCAAATTTTTCCAAGTCAAAGAAGTGTACAAGTAGAGTTAGCCCAAAGTCAAGTTCTGGCAACAATTCAAGAAGATTCCGGCGACCCCGTGACTCCACGAAGCTTCCAAATCTTTTCTCAACCTCTCCTCTCTCCTTTCATCTCATAAGTTCCCTCTTTTCTTCTCTCTTACTATTTTAAAAAGTTTTCTTTTCATTCCGACATCCGATTCTACATTTGACAAAAACACCATCTTTCTTAATAACCAATCATCCAAATCATTATATCTTGTTTAATAATCTTAAAACAAACTTTGAGAACTAGTTTCATATTAAAATACCATGCTATGTAATTTTTATTGCACTTCTAGGTTTAAATACCACAAACTTTACATACGACATCTTTTATCATATTTGATTGTATTATCTTTAGAAAAATCTCACGAGGTAATGACCTACCTCTCACAACATGCATCTTTACATAGCACGATTTTCCTTTTAACATTATTTTTAGGACAAATACGACTTTTACATTAAAATACCATATACTATTAAAAACCGTATTCTTTAAATTTGTATTATATACATTCCTTGCGATTAAGCCTTTACAACCCATTTTGGGAAAACCGATCGGGAGAGTGCGTGTTATCTTACATTCTCGGGACTAGTAGAACGAGATGTAGACATCCTCATGTAGCATCCGATCTCGATGGAATTTTTAATGCAATTTTTAAGAATAACGTGATTTTCTATTAATAAATAAATTTTATTTTTTATAATTATATATGAATATTATCATATCATCTATTTTAAATATATAATAAATTCCACGTTTTTCCAAACAAAAGAAAAGAATTACAAATTTCATGAAAATACCATCAAGAATGTATACAAGTCAAATTTACACAAAAATACCATATATTATTCAAGCTAGGTATTTATTTACTAGAATACCTCACTTTTAAAAGTTACATCCATGAAAACCCTAAATACGATAAATAAATACTTGAGATTTATTTTGAAAGTATGCTAAAACTATTTTTTTAAAACCCCCTCAAGTTATATTAATTTACATTAAGGACCCTGTAAATATAGGTTTAAGCGAGACCAATTCTCTTGAGCCTCAGGAAGCCGGAGAAAGTGGGTGCTTGTTTATTTAAGGTAGAAAACTAAAACGGGTTATCAACGGTAATTGGCTTGGAAAAAGTCACAAATCCTGCCGTCCATTTGCAGCAGTTATCGATAACTCCAAAATCTAATTCAGGAATCCAATTCTGTTTAAGTGTCTAATTCAGACAGAGTCTCAGTCTAATCTGAATACAATCCATACATGAACACAATTCAAATATAACTCTAATACAACATGAATCCATATATACTAGAAATTTAACATGAATACCAGAATACTATCCAATATCAACATGACTAGATTTGACCGAACCATGGATATACATTGACTTGACTACATGACTATACGTTTACATCCTTATCTGTTTACATAAACAATCTATACCATGGTCTCTGCAAGTCTTATACAACAAATCAATACAATCAATACAAAATACATTACGGGGTTTTTAAAGGGGTAGACTGGTACGGAATGTGTTAAAAGTGGCACGATGACAGTCACTATAATACACCTAACCTGAACATCTATTGTCGTTGTCCCGTGGGTTTTGACGGGACCTTGTACTCCATATACCTTAGTTCATGGAGCAAGTTGGACTGCTCTCATATACACTAGCACATTATGTACCAAGGTACAAACAACTACATTAACATAACCAACATACATTATACAGTTATATTCTCTTTAATTGTCCATTCTATTTTCTCTCTCTTTTGGGACTTACCGAGCGATTGTTCGCTGACGACATTCATTTTCTCTTCTTTCCTTGGAATGTTGTCAGGAGGACCCGACTCTCTGAAGATCGAGCCTAACCAAGATTATTTGGAGCATTTCATTGAGGACCCAGAGCTCTAGTTCACTTGTATATACTTTTACTTTCAGTTCATGCCATTATTTAGGCATTGCATTCCAGTATTGTATTTACTTTCCAATGTATTTTAAAGAATGTTTAATCAATAAAATGTTGCTGTTTATTTATATCTCTTGTCATTTCTTGTGTACATTTATTATATTGCTTATTTACGCTTAGTGTGTTTACTTCTGAGTAAATACGTCGCGGGCCTCGTCGCGTCTCCTTACCCATACACTCGGAAGCGGGGCGTGACAGGCTGTGTGTATCTTGTCAATGGCCTCGTCCCATGCTTGTTGGGACAACGCCCTGAAAAGGCCAGGGAGGACCTCCAGATCGCGTAGATGAGCACCTGCAGGAGAGAAGATCGGCGCGGTAGTAAACGCCCGAAATGTCGCTCTAGGCGACTTATCACAACCTCGTATGTCGCCTCGGAACTATCAAAATCGTAGGAATAAACGTCATTGCGTGTTACGATATCTCGGATATTGTACGTATTGCCGGCCATCAGGAAATGATGAACTAGAAAGATCGGGCAAAGAAAAAGGGGGGGAGATGAAAACAAATAGAGGCAAATCGACAGGATTGCCTAAGAGGGGGCCAAGGCTCTACTATTTATAGCCTCAACAAAATCCCCAACGGTCATGATCCTCTCCCACCAAGGCGTGAATTACGGAGTATCACATCCACCAGATATGGCGCCACCATGCGGCGCCCGGCCATTGGCCACCTTCCATTCGCACGGAACGTAGAAGATTTAATGACATCTTCAGGAGATTCGTATGGATATCAAGATACCCGCCATGCACCACGTAGCCTCGGGAATGTGGGAGGCACAACTGTCAACGTCATGGCAATCCAACCTTCCGTTGACCAGTTCACTATGAGCAGATTCTTGCTCGACCCAAACCGTGGATTCGAATCCCTCATCACGACGCCGCCGGGCAGTTTCTTGCCCGGCCTATTCATTGCGGGTAACAACCTGCCTAACAATGTCGTGCATCAAAAACCCTTATAGTGAGGCAGCCGGGTAGCTTCCTATCCGATCCATCCACAACGGGCAGCTTCCTGCCCAGCAAAGACGTAGATCCAAAGCCCTCATCACGAGACCACCGGGTGTTGGAGATAGTGCCCTCAGAGTCAATTATTGGATCACAGGTACGTGATTGCAATGATTAAGGGAGGACCTATACCGGTAGGACAGTCTTACTCAAGATGATAGTATGCTATCTGGTTTATTTTTATCATCGTGTACTGCTTCAGGTGACCTTACAGGTCACTATTGCACGTTGATAGAGCCCTTAGGATTCTTGCTTGACGGCTAGCAGTATGATGGCGATCATATACGTAGGAGCTGGGGTCTATAAGCACATCCTTAAAAGGTCCCTAGTCGAGCGAGTTTCGAGACAGGGCATCGATACTCCAGAGTAGACTAGTGTATACAGTCGAGACCCCGACGAGGGGCGGTGGCCGGTCTCACAAGCCACTGGTGTCAGTTGGTTCACCTAAGATGTATACAGGTGCTCATTGGGTTATGAGTACACCGGACAGGACTCGCCGGGAACATGCTAGTTGGTCTTATACCTGACGTCAGATAGCAGTTCCCTGGTGACATGTGTATAGGTTAGTTCATCGACCTGAGATCGTCATTTGTCTCGTGTGAGTTCCCACTGTGCTTTGATTACTACCCTACCACGGCTCAAAGGAGTCGTGCAAACAGGTTTTAGTTGGGTACAGTCCCGAGCCACATGGAGGCAGTGAGCGGATCGTCAGGGGTTCGTCTTTCCCGGTATTAGGGGCAAGGTCACGCTGTGTCTAGGAGAGCCATTACACAAAGCCCTTGGCCGAGGCAGGAGATTTACTGGTAGGTATTCTAGTAGGATTTCAGGGTGTTCTGAGCTACACTCCGACACGACTTGTACCGCTTTTGGGGTCTGACTTTTACCAACCCTCTAGGCCCGCCATGCGATACTCATAGACGAATGGACCGGACTGTACGGATATTGTCACTTACAGGCTCAGTAGGGTGTCAGGATGAGTTCGCTTATCGACGTCCCTTTTAGTCAATACCTGGTAGCCCGTTACGTATGGCTAATACCTCTGACGTGCTAGTGGTTAAATCCACAGCGAAAGTATTGACGAGTTTTTAGAGTCCCCTACAGACAGTTGCTCAAGTTTCGGGCGAAACGCTGTAGAGGCCGTATGGAGATATGGCAGGGTTCGATCATATACGTGCGGTATTGCACGGATCATGATCGGACGGATAATACTAGCGGGCTTCGGTTTAAGCTGGATCCTAGTATTGTACAGTGTAGATTTGTCTTTTTGCATTTGTATTCAGTGGGAATACAAATGCGGGTATGTATATACAGTCGCGGGGTTTTCCTGTAATTTATTACGGGATCAGTTTTCTGAAGTTGCCAGTTTGTATTCCGTTTCGGCCAGTTTTCCTTTGTTCCTTCACGGCCGGATTTTTCCAATGGGGGGGTTATTTTGCAAGTGTGCAAATTAGCATTTGTGGAGGGGTTTATTTGTAAATGAGGGATTATGATGGATATAACATCTTTGCTTTTTCTAGCGATCATTTCTTGAATTAATGAGATAAGATAAGATTAGAAATGGAAGTGACCTTTATTCCTCATTATCATCACTTTTCTTATGCTCACCTTTCCTCTTCTTGTGCTCACCCCCTTGAGATTTTTACTCTCCTCCACATATTATTTGGCCGGCCACAATTTGGGAAGGGGGGAGATTCATTTTTGTGAGTGGGAAATTTCATCATCTCATTTTTGCTTGCTACAAAATTCCCAAGTTCATTTAAAAGTTCATTCCACCTCCATTCACATGGCAACTTCAACCCCAATAGAGACAAATGGATTCTACACTTTGCTTACAGCATCCTTGGGTACGTCGACTCACCAACTTGGTGCTCGAGTTGCCTCGGTCCAGAGGTAGGAGCACGTAAAAGAACCTGGCGATGTGGTGCCCGTTCCGACGAGGAAATGAAGACCGGAGATTCCGCGAGGAGATCGGAGTGGAGGCGAAGACCGAAGGACACGGATCGCTTGGTATAGCCTTCTATCCCATCTCTTGTTAGCTAGCATTAGGTTAATGGTTACGATCCAGGTTTCTAGGATGCGGTAGTGCCGGTTTTCAAGTCAAGAAAAAGTTTCGTTTCCGCATTTTGGCCTCGGATAGACGGCCGGGGCGCTACCGTAGTCCTACATGGTATCAATGCCACGCCATTAACCCTTACTAGCTTGCTCTAACGTGTTTACAAGTTCGATCGAACGAATTTTCCAAAAACCGCATTTTCAAATCACAGTTTCTGTCGAAATTTTTCTGTGGTCAAAAAATTATTTCGTGTACTGCAGAAAATTAGGCAGGGTTTTGTAGGGGCACTACAGAAATTTGGTGGACTAATTCCTTAGGAATGCCGTGGAACCGTGGCATAAACCCCATTTTGGCCGCTGTTCCGCTGCCGTTATAACTCTTCATTGGACCAAATTTCTACAGTGCCTCTCTGACATGGAAATAGGGTTTTTGGTATATTCCTTTTGGGCCCAGATTTATTTTGAGTGCTACAGTTGTGCTTGGGGCCCACTTCGGGAAATTTAGTCGATCGAAAATTTTTAAACATGTTAGTTCACAGTATTTACATTATATCCGCGACCGTGAATGTCACTTGATCGGTAAATCCTGTCTAACTGCTATAGCCCTTTTAGACGGATTTGCGAACGTGACATTCACGTTGATGTTCTGTGTTGTGCTCTGATGTTGCGGATTTATCGTGGTGGATAGCCTGGATGCAGTGTTAGTACAGTTTGGTTGTATTTGTATATTTGATATTGCGGGGCGAGCGTCCGACATGTGGACTGCCGTCACTGCCTGTTTGTATAGTATTCTTTTAGGGCACGACCGGGCTGAGGTCGATGTACCCGTTGTATGTATATTTTATTTTCTGTACTAGGATTACCGCGCGGTGGGGTGCACGGATAGCCGGGTTCTAGAGGGCAACGGGCCCGCATCTCATGGTGTTGAGACGGAGGGGGCTTTACTCTAGAATTGACGGGCTATTCGCCGCACTCGTAGGGTGTACAGGTTGACCCAAGGAGGGGTGCTCAAGTTACCGGATTCCGTGAAGTGCTGGGTGGTCTATTCACGTTGTTGAAGGGGGCTGCCTCGCTTCAGGTTTTGGTGGGTAATTTGCCGCGCCCGTAGGGGTCTAGGATTTCATTGCACAGGCTATCCATACGACCAGGGGAACGTCGGGTTTCAGTAGCGGCTCTATGAAACCCGGGGATCCCAGATATCTGTATTGTTCTGTGATGCTTATTACATTTCTGTGATGTTGCATTTTATCACGTCTTGAGCGAATATTATATATTGATATATATACTAGTAGATGTTGTATATGTTTTGCATCCGCGCTAGTCCAGTCCCCGCTCTATCGTTAGTTAAGTAACCTAACGAGTGATGAAGGGACCCAGTGGCGAATGCGGATGGCATATACGTACATCGTATTTTCGTTCTTTTGTGGTGTGATCAATTGATGGGACTGCGTTGATTCGGATCAATGCAAGCTAAACAAACCTATTCTGATGTTGTTGGAACAATTTTTCAAAAAGCTGTTATTGCAAGGACGTTCTCTTTTGTTTTGCACAGTGGTATTCGGTTATGAATATCTAGCATCTCAGTCGACGAGGCAAGGGCCGAGATCCCTTCACCGGGAGTGACCCCTTGGACAGAAGTTTGCATCAGGGTAATAACTTCACTATAGCCGATTTCCTTTTTGCTTTGCATCGTGGTATTCATTTGGAATATCCTGCACCTCATTCTACGGGGAAAGAGCTGAGATCCCTTCACCGGGAGTGGCCTCTTTAGCAAAGGTTTTCGCCACTATATTTTTATAAAAAGTTCTCCGGTTCCTTCAACGATATCAAGTTCATTACGTTAATGGTTTTTCGCCAAAAACCAGCCGTAGCCCTCCGTCATTTCAGATTAGTATTACTTAGTATTCGTGCTACGTATGTCGTGCATTGCCGAGACGTAGTGTTCGGTAGCTCTGTAATGCTTCTATGTCGCATGGATATGTGGATTGGTTAGGACAGTCATATGGTTATGTTGGCATTTTCAAGGACTCGTACGGGTGGGTTTAACGCAATCAAGATAATGACGGGTTGAACCTGACTAGGACTCTTTGATATGTTGGCATTGTCAAGGTCACTTGGGTTCTAGGGGTAAAAATCACATCAGGAGTTTCTAAAGAAACTGAAACTTGCCAGGCATACGCATACCTTCTGGAGTGTGATAACGTGAGTGGATTCTGACACGTTATCATGCGATGATAGTTGGATCCCGATTCCCACTGATGAGTTGGTTTACTCCTCGGGTGATCCCGACTAATTCTTCTTTCAGGTTTGGAGGAGAATTTGAGGTTACAGTGGGAGGTTTCCTGATTAGATAAAGTGATAACCATTTTGATCTAGGTTAGAGTGCACGCTGAGTGTTTCTTTTCTCTCTCTCTTTGGCAGCGACCATGACCTGACCCTTGACTATGACTCAGTGACCAAATTAACCGAACCTTCTTAAACACTGGCTTTTGGATTGTCAGAGTTGCATACCTCATTGCCACTCCTACTTTTACCCTTTTCTCCAGAACACCCCGTATTACTACGAACATCCACTTCCATTGGATAAAACCATCGTATGGTTATATACGAACTCGAAAGAATTTATTCGAGGATGGTTTCCGGTTCTGGAGAAAACGAATAGGACTATTCAGTTTTCTTTTCCTTTTACCTTCTCTCAGATTGCGAGTGCTCCTTGGATTAGGGGATAGTACACCCGTTACGCCTATTGGATAGTCTTCTTCCAAACCTTAGGCTGGTGCTAAACGGTAGGGAATGAAGAAAGCCGATTAGCCTAAGTGTGGTGTACAGAAGGTAATAAGTTAAGACAAATAAAGGGATTAGAAGGAGGGCAAAGTAAATTGCGACTGCTATTCACGACCAAACCAAGTATTTCTTTACCACTCCCACTTCACCTTTATATTTATCTAGGACACTCCGTATCACTACGAAGATCTACAATTTATTGGATATTCCATCGTATGGTTATATACGAACTCGAAAGGAACTTGTTCCAGTTCGGGGATGGATTCTAGTTCAGGAGAAATAGGAATAAGCTTTATTCAGGTGTCTTTTATCTTTACCTTCTCTCGCATTGCGAGTGCTCTTAGGATTAGGACAGTACACCCATTATGCTTATTGGATAGTCTTCTTCCAAACCATAGGCTGGTGCCGAAAGGTAGGGAAGGAAGAAAACCATTTAACTTAAGAGGGTGCACAGAAGGTAACGACTAAAGACATATAAAGGGATCTGGAGAGATGGCAAAGAAGTATACGGTTACAGTTGTGAATCTGATAATGGAAGAGGTATTACTAGGAATACCCGGATACCCCATCGAAACATTTCAATGTTTCAGTTTCACCGTGTACTGTTAATAGAAAACTGATTTCCCAATTAGACACTTGCTCCACGGTATGTATTTACCAGGTATGTTTCTCACATCTGTATGGTTTTACAGATGATGAGTGGGAGTAAGTTATTGGGAATTAGGTGATCATCTTCATTATATCGGAATTCGTTGTAATTGGTGATATTTGAGGAAATCGCCTGGGCTGTTTGCTGGACGGCAAATATTTGGTTTTGAATATCCGTTGTTATGCACCAATTTCAAATTGATATATCTGTACGTCTATTTTTATAGAGTGAGATATGCCTTTTTGAAATTATGTCCATGACATTTACCTATATCAGTGGATGGTTAGGTAAGGAGTATTAAACAACGGTGTAATTCTTCTTAACCATAAATACAGTTTTCAACCTACGGCACATAGGGAATGAGTTATTAGACTCAGAGGACTTATACAGAGTATTGTATGCTGTCCAGTGTCCATGAGGACAGAGGGGTTGGTACTCGTACCGTATTCTGTTTACTTGTGACTTCTCTAGTTCTTAGACATGTGTTTCGTAGAAACACAAGGTCCAAGTTTTGAGAAGTTATAGGTATAAGAATAAAATAGAGAACCAAGTATTGCAAGTATCAGGATTCTTCAAGGTGATCGAAGATGTAGATACTTGAGAATGGTATTCAGTTGATAGTAATGATTAAGAGAACTTGCTTCTCTTTCAGATTACTCATAATTGGAAGTACTCCTAAGTTGAGTAATGCTAATCGGCCTCTGTCCATTTAGTTGACATGCACTGGAGACAGCTGCATGATTTGAATCTGGTTCAATTAAATCAGTGCCTCTGTTTCTATATTGGATATAGAACAGTTCATATCTTGATATTGTTAAGGTACGGGGAGTTGTCCAGTTTATGCTTAAAACCAGACATTGGACAACTCAAGGCATGTTTCTGTAATGGCTGTTTGTGGGTTGACCCGGGCTATGACGAGGGTTGACTTTCTACCATCTGGAAGATCAATAGTGATATTGTTCTTGACTCGCCACAGTTTTAATAAAAATGGATTTTTTTTCCAGAAAACAGTAGTGGGAGTATGGTAGAATTATAAGTGATTCCAGAACCATAAACGATTACTGAAAATTTGATAAGAACCTAAAGATTCAATCTGGTTTGACATTCCATTGGCCACTTCGCAGATATGGTGGGTAACCTCAGGCACTCGAGAGGTACTACGGTATGCCTCAAGGACGGTGACAGGGAGGTTCTTGTTTACCCAGAATTGCCATTGCTGTTGTTCCAGACTGTGAGACCCGGCAGGAGGATGAGTATAGCGTCGTTCTAAACTAGCTTTAGAAGTGTACGTCTATATGACTCTGCCAGAGGGTTGTCGTAGTCAGTGGGAGCAGCGGAAGAATTGGTGGACAAGTGGTTTATGTCTATTTATAGACTAAAGCAGATATAGTGGAGATAGATCATCTATTTTTGATATGACAGTCATAGGATTGATTTCATCAGAATAGGGGATGGATCTGTTAAGAAGGTAGTAAGGTGTGATGTCCTGGTATTAGGATGACATACACAGAGTAGGAAGTGAAATTCCTATACTACGATCGGTTATACTTTGGTTGTCATACAGTGGTTTTTCCACATAGGATATAGATGTTGTTTTTGCACTAGATGCAATAAGGTGATATTGATCCAATCCTGGAGAAACGTTCGGAAGAAGTTTTAGAACATAAGTTGATGTTCTAGGGATATGATGACGGCATCCTCCTTCGGGAGACAGTTATCATTCCAGGCTTCCAAGGTGACCTGGATGACAGAGTGACTGTCAGAGTTATTGTTTTCCCTCTGACGAGGGGTAGTATTTTGGACAGCTGGTCCAAGGGGATACTGAGGGAGGTATGGCGCAGGATATTGATTAAGTTCAGTTGTCGATACAGTCTAAAAAGTTTTGGATTTGGAGTTCATTTATGAACTAGGTCCCATCAGATATCCAGACATATTCTAAGACAAGTATTGCTCATTTTGGGAGATGGCTTTCTCCACGAACTTGAGAAAAAGAGAGACATAGAAAGAAACATTAGAGCGGATCCACTCACTGAGGCTATTCCTCAAATGCATTAGTTTCATAAGCGGGTTTTTGTAAGACTGATTAGTAGAGGAGTTGGGTGTTCGGTATCACACGGGCTGTGAGTATGCGACATCGCAATAATTAGCTTTGAGTGCAAGTGGGAGATTGTTGTAGATAGTGCCCTCAGAGTCAATTATTGGATCATAGGTACGTGATTGCAATGATTGAGGGAGGACCTATACCGATAGGACAGTCTTACTCAAGATGATAGTATGCTATCTGGTTTATCTTTATCATCGTGTACTCTTCAGGTGACCTTACAGGTCACTATTGCGTGTTGATAGAGACCTTAGGATTCTTGCTTAACGGCCAGCGGTATGATGGCGATCATATACGTGGGAGCTGGGGTCTATAAGCACATCCTTAAAAGGTCCCTAGTCGAGGGAGTTTCGAGACAGGGCATCGATACTCCAGAGTAGACTAGTGTATACAGTCGAGACCCCGACGAGGGGCGGTGGCCGGTCTCACAAGCCACTGGTGTCAGTTGGTTCACCTAAGATGTATACAGGTGCTCATTGGGTTATGAGTACACCGGACAGGACTCGCCGGGAACATGCTAGTTGGTCTTATACCTGACGTCAGATAGCAGTTCCCTGGTGACATGTGTATAGGTTAGTTCATCGACCTGAGATCGTCATTTGTCTCGTGTGAGTTCCCACTGTGCTTTGATTACTACCCTACCACGGCTCAAAGGAGTCGTGCAAACAGGTTTTAGTTGGGTACAGTCCCGAGCCACATGGAGGCAGTGAGCGGATCGTCAGGGGTTCGTCTCTCCCGTTATTGGGGGTAAGGTCACGCTGTGTCTAGGAGAGCCATTACACAAAGCCCTCAGCCGAGGCAGGAGATTTACTGGTAGGTATTCCAGTAGGATCTCAGGGTGTTCTGGGCTACACTCCGACACGACTTGTACCGCTTTTGGGGGTCTGACTTTTACCAACCCCCTAGGCCCGCCATGCGATACTCATAGACGAACGGACCGGACTATACGGATATTGTCACTGACAGGCTCAGTAGGATGTCAGGATGAGTTCGCTTATCGACATCCCTTTTGGTCAATACCTGGTAGCCCGTTACGTATGGCTAATACCTCTGACGTGCTAGTGGTTAAATCCACAGCCAAAGTATTGACGAGTCTTTAGAGTCCCCCACAGACAGTTGCTCAAGTTTCGGGCGAAACGCTGTAGAGGCCGTATGGAGATATGGCAGGGTTCGATCATATACGTGCGGTATTGCACGGATCATGATCGGACGGATAATACTAGCGGGCTTCGGTTTAAGCCGGATCCTAGTATTGTACAGTGTAGATTTGTCTCTTTGCATTTGTATTCAGTGGGAATACAAATGCGGGTATGTATATACAGTCGCGGGGTTTTCCTGTAATTTATTACGGGATCAGTTTTCTGAAGTTTCCAGTTTGTATTCCGTTTCGGCCAGTTTTCCTTTGTTCCTTCACGGCCGGATTTTTCTGATAGAGGGGGTTATTTGCAAGTGTGCAAATTAGCATTTGTGGAGGGGTTTATTTGTAAATGAGGGATTATGATGGATATAGCATCTTTGCTTTTTCTAGTGATCATTTCTTGCATTAATGAGATAAGATAAGATTAGAAATGGAAGTGACCTTTATTCCTCATTATCATCACTTTTCTTATGCTCACCTTTGCTCTTCTTGTGCTCACCCCCCCTGAGATTTTTTCTCTCCTCCACATATTATTTGGCCGGCCACAATTTGGGAAGGGGGGAGATTCATTTTTGTGAGTGGGAAATTTCATCATCTCATTTTTGCTTGCTACAAAATTCCCAAGTTCATTTAAAAGTTCATTCCACCTCCATTCACATGGCAACTTCAACCCCAATAGAGACAAATGGATTTTACACTTTGCCTACAGCATCCTTGGGCACGTCGACTCACCAACTTCGTGCTCGAGTTGCCTCGGTCCAGAGGTGGGAGTCCGTAAAAGAACCCGGCGATGTGGTGCCCGTTCCGACGAGGAAATGAAGACCGGAGATTCCGCGAGGAGATCGGAGTGGAGGTGAAGACCGAAGGACACGGATCGCTTGGTATAGCCTTCTATCCCGTCTCTTGTTAGCTAGCATTAGGTTAATGGTTACGATCCGGGTTTTTAGGATGCGGTGGTGCCGGTTTTCAAGTCAAGAAAAAATTTCTTTTCCGCATTTTGGCCTCAGATAGACGGCCGGGGCGCTACCGTAGTCCTACACCGGGGAGATTCCTGCTCGGCCCATTAACCGTGGGTAGCTTTCTGCCCAACAATGACGTGAATCTAAAGCCCTTATCATGAAGCAGTCGGGTAGCTTCCAACTCGGCCCATCCACAGCGGGTAGCTTCTTGCCCGGCCAATTTGCGGCGAGTAGATTGCTCGGCCCAAACTGTGGATTAGATGCCTTCTCACGAGGACACTGGGTAACTTCCTGCCCAGCCAATTCATACGGAGCAGATTTCTGCGCAGTCCAAACTGCAGATCTGAAGCCCTCCTCACGCGGCTGACAGGCAGTTTCCTGCTCGGCCCATTCTTCGCGGTTAGCTTCTGTAGGGTTCCTAGGCACGCTAATGAGGTCTCACAAGGCATCAATCATGCCAATTTCAAATTTTACGGGTGCCGAGAAACCCTAATACGGATCGTTAACTAGATATATAGGCGACAAAAGAAACTAGTTAACAACTTAACTACAAGAACGGAAATACAACCTTTGTAGATCCGGTCCTCCACCTCCATAGCTCCGCAATGAAGTCTCCTCGCTGTCCAAATCAAATCCCGGGCTCAAGCGTCGGCTTCATCGGAGAAATGGGCGGGCTAGGTCATCGACTACGATGCCGAAGATGATCTACGTCGAGGCATCACAAGATCAAGCTCCCACTTCACCAAGTCATGAAACTTGTGAAGAGAACACCCTATACTACTTGGCAAGAGGTAGAGGATGAAGAAATAGGAGGTGGGTTCACTTTAGAATTGGATTTCTCACTCTTTTTCTCACTTTGCCATTGTTGGTAGCAAACTTCTTCATGTGAAGAAGAAGAAGAAGATCAAAAGAATATTATGATAAGTTAATTAAAAAAGGAAATGAAAAAGAACACTTATCATAATAATAACCATGGTCAAGTGTAGAGACTAAACTAAGGTTAAGTGAATGGTTAGGTTAGGTATGAAGACAAAGAATGGTCACTTGGTCAAAGCTTCATGAAGCTTCAACAACCTTCATGAATGAATGCAACCATTTTCTCTTTTCATGCCTTAAAAGGAAATAACCTAAATAAATAGTTAAGATAATCAAAACCCTAACCATTTAAACAACTATGGTTTAATCTTTACACAAACACAAGTGAGCATGTATCATCAAACATGATACAATCATGTGCACAAAAGTATATCACATATACAACTTGCACAATCCAAGTGAGAAAATCCATTTAAAGTGAACCAATACTAGTTAATGCAAAGTAATATATCAAATATATAATTATACATTAAATCATTAAATCAACACTTGATTTAACGATCCGGTCATATCGCATATAACCGACTAGTATCCTATGTATCGGCTTACCGAATCAATCTTTGATTCGATAACTAGGTTATATCGCATACAACCTTTCGATACATTCATCGCGAGAATGGAATACGGTATCACATACACGCATTATTCTCAGTCCCGCACATATCTCATATGCGCTCCTATTTCGTTTCGCTTGAGCCAGGAAACCTCTGTGTAGGACTCTAAAGACTCGTCAATACGCCGGCAGCAGATGATGATCATATCAAGCACCCACAAGCCGCAAGCGGTCTGCTAAACGTAACGGCCACCCGGGTATTGATCGATCAGAAGATCGATGAGCAAGCCCGCTCACACTCCTGTGAATCCAACCAGTAACACTTACCGTACAGTCCGGTCTGATCGTCTGATATGTCGCATATCTCGCCTAGGGGTGGTAAACGTCAGACCCCAATAGCTCGATAAGTCGTGTCGATATGAGGTCTATAACAGTTCAAGAAACTACTGGTAACACTTACCAGTAAATCTCAGCAACCCTGGCCAGGGATTTCCGGTTATAGCCAATCGAACACAGCGCAACATCAACTCCCTATACCGGGAGAGACGAATCCCCTCCTATCGCTCATTGCCTCCATGTGACTCGGGACTGTACCCAAAAACCACCGTTTTGCACGCCCTCTTGGACGTGGTAAGGTGGAAATCAAAGCACAGTGGGAACCACACAAGACTCTATGACGATCTCGGGTCAACAGACTACTCTGTACCAGTGTCACCTGAGAACTGCCATCTGACGTAAGGTATAATACCATCTGGGAGTTCTCGGCGAGTCCGTCCAGTGTACCCAGTCTCCACTGAGCACCCGTATATCATCTCTGATGTCAAACACTAATGGATATGGGATCATCCATCGCCCATCTGTATGGGTCGAGAAGGTATACGCTAGTCTACTCTGGTATATCGATGCCCCGTCTCGATACACCCACGACTAGGGACCTTGAAGGATGTACTTATAGACTACTATGTCCCCACTAGTATGATCCGCATCATAGTCCAGGTAGTCAAGTACACATCCTAAGGGCTTTACCAACAAGTAACAGAGAGACAATCAGTATACACGTTAAGGTAAAGATTAACCAGATAGCATACTATCATGTTGAGCAAGAAAGTCCTCCCTATATATGTCCAAGCACCCACTACAATATACATCCTATGTATAGTAATAGCCTCTAGGGCATACATATAACTAACAATCTCCCACTTGCACTTGGGCCATCTGACAGCAGTGGTTGTAGTATCTCATACTCAACCATCCCATAAAAGTCTCTCTCTGGGAAAAGGCCTTTGTGAGTGGATTCACCGTGTTATCCTCTGAGTCTGCTCTCCTAACCTCGATCACCCTGGAGATCAACCATCTCCATGATCAGGTGATACTGCCTTAGAATATGTCTGGATCACTGATGGGACGGGCGTTCCTTGGCATAAGCCACAACTCCATTGTCTCACAATGGTCGGAACGAAGTTCATCTCATGAACTAATATACACCCAGACTGCCTCTTTGGTAGCATCATAAGTAGCAATGTATCGAGCCTTTATCGTCTAGTATGCCACGGTATCTAGCTTGGAACCCTTCCAACATACCGTCCCTTTACTGAGGGTAAAGACAATGCCTGTGACTGACTTTCAGTCGTCCTTATCACTCTGGAACCCTTCCAGTGATTCTTCCCAGGATCGGTTGATACCATCTCACTACAACTAGTGAGAATCCTAACATCCAATTAGATCTATCTCATAGATCCAAAACCCAGGATTTAGGAGGTATCATTTTGATCCTTTAGAGAATCATTGTGATAAACGGAGATTGACCGAGCGTAACATAGGAAACTTCTTTCTTATCAAGAGTATGTCATCCACGTACTCTACGAGGATCATCACCATACTCCCTACTACCTTTTTGTATATACAAGGTTCATCTACCATTTTGATGATGTCAAACTGTTTGACTACTACATCAAAACAGATGTTTCAACTCCGCGATACCTGCTTTATCCTATAAAGCATCTTGTACACGTTTCCGCTGCTCCCACTGTCTACGAAGCCCTCTGGCTGTGTACTTATAGACGTTCTCTTCTAAAACATCATTTAGAAAAGCAGTCACGACACCCAACCGCCAGATATCGTAGTCATGGTATGTAGCCGTGGCAAGTAGGATCTGGATGGACTTAAGCATAGCCACTTGAAAAGGTTTCATCATAATCCATGCCTGGTCGATGACGAAAAGCTTTAACAAGTCTAGCTTTGAAAGTCTCAACTTTTCCATCTACACCAAGTAATCTTCTCAAGATATACTTGCTCCTGATGGGGATTTAACCCTTCAGATATAGCATCCAAAGTCCATACTTTGTTGGTGTACATGGATTCCATCTCAGATCACTAAGCATCCAGCCATTCTTACAGAGTTCCACTCCTGATGGCCAGTTCGAAACTAGTTGGGTCATCATCTCATGATGCAATCCTCGCTCCCACTGTCATCGAGAAACCGAGGTATCTCTCAGGCGGATGAGGAACCCTACTAGATCGGCGGAGAGGCTGAGGTTCGTCGGGAACTATTGAATCCTTTTGGTTCTTTCAAATCATCCGCTGTAGTTTGTATAGCTGGAACCTTTCCAGTTCTACATTACAGACCTTGCCTCGAGCTTGTCCGGATTTTGCTTTTTGACATAGGCCGGACAACCCCAAATCTTAACTAGCTTAAGACATGGGCTCTTTCCATTCCATATCACATATGAAGTGGTAAGCAACTGATTTGATTTGAACCCTATTCAATAGGTATGCAGCTTCTCAAGCGCATAACTCCCAATAAGGAAACAGGTAACTCAGTATTACTCATCATAGAGCACACCATATCACATAGGGTGCTATTGCTCCGCCCCGATATACCATCGTGCTATGGTGTATACGGAGGAGTAATGCTGAGAGAGAATCACATTCTCCTTTAGAATAGTCCAGAAATTCCGTGCTCAAGTATTCTCCTCCTTGATCTCATCAAAGGACATAATACTTATACCCGTATTGGTTCTCTACTTCTAACTTATATTCTGTGAATATCTCAAAAGGTTCGGACTTGTGCTTCAACAGGAACATATGTCTGAATCTAAAGAGATCATCAGAGAATGTAATAAAGTACAAAGAACCGGTCTTGGCATGTGTAGACAGGGGACCTTACATACATCAACATGTATCATCCCAAGAGTTCACTAACTCTTTCTCTGTTTCCAGTAAACGGAGCTATGGTCATCTTATCTCTGTGACATGACTGGCAAGTTTCACAAGATGTAAATTCAAACTAATTTAAATATGCATCTATATGTAACTTAAGCTAGTCGGGTCGCATTGATATGACCTAGTCTACAATACCTCAAGAAGGATTTGTTCATTTCTGAACTCTTCCTCTTGTGTGTGTTCCGTATACTAAAGAACTGTAGTTTGATTTAGAACATCAATGCTTTTAGATAACGTGCCTGAACCGATCAACTTTTGATATAGGAAATGTTCAAAACATTATCCAACTATACAAAATTTTATCATTTCTTTGCTAATAAAGAGATAGATATGATTTTGTATATCAGGTTCGGTATCTAATAACATTCGTTCAGAATCAATGTATTTGGGATACAGGGTGACAGTGACCAACAGACTTGGCTGCAACACTTGCCCCGTTTTCTGTCTCATGAAACTTATCACCCGTTCTCAGTTCTCTGCCTTTCTGTAGCCCTATGAAACAGATTACATATCTGGGATCCTGTTCCGGTATCAGATACCCAGGACGCAGAGGATACTGAGAAACAGTTCTTTGTAACGAACACACCCGAAGATAATGCATCAGCATGCACTCTCTTCGTTTGGGCGGCACGGGAATTCTGGTAATCCCCAATTTCCTGCTCTGTCTTATAACAATTATAAGTTGGAGCGGGACCAACGTTCCCCAGCTCAGTATAACAAGCGGGTTCGGTCAATATTCCGTATTATTATCTTGATTAAGGCGTGATATGGTCGCTACCTGGAGAGAGAGAGAAGAAAACACTCAGCGTGCGCTCTTTCAAGAATAGATTGGTTATTATTTTATCTAATCAGGATGGCTCCCACTGTTTTTATCAAATCTTCCTTCAAACCCTAAAAGGAAAGACTAGCCGGGATTAATTACACACTACAAGTTCCCCAATCTTTCAGCCAGGCCAGTGTCGGTACTTTGAGGGAGGTGCCCCGCACTTTCGCACGAACCTAATTAATGTAAACCTCGTTTTCCCAGAGGCGTAACCTCGTTAACACCTTTCTAGACACCTACTTGATCGGCTAATTGTAATGTGTAAAACTCTCCCAGGAGTAACTCTTACTCGCAGCGGGTATCGGGATCCAACTATCTCATAGAAGGTATGCAATCTTATTGCAAATTTTAACACTTGAAATTCCCGATAATATTTTGCCCCGAACGATCTATGACCTTGACAAGGTCAACAAACCATAGACCGCAAGTCAAGTTCAACCCGTCATTTCTTGATTGAATCAAACCCACCCGCACGACCCTTGACAAGGTCAACAAGGCCGCACGACTACCCTAACCCAATCTACATCATATGCATAAGCAGATAAATACTGGTTAGCTACCGCACACTGCGCCTTAACAAGGTCAACAAACGCAGCACGAATACTAAACAGGACTTATCTGAAATGACGGAGGCTACGACAGGTTTTTCCGAAAACCTATTGCGTAATGAACTTGATATCGTTGTAGAATCAAATGATTTTAAAAATGGAGTGCTTTTGAGGCTTTTCTAGTTTTGCTAAAGGAGTCACTCCCGGTGAAGGGATCGTCGGTCCTTTCCTCGTCGAATGAGGTGCGGGATATATCATATATATCACTGTGCAAAGCAAAAACTCCTAAAAGCAATCAAAAGACAAACCGAGTGTGTAGCATCTGCCAGTTATTGCTAAAGGAGTCACTCCCGGTGAAGGGATCTCGGTCCTTTCCTCATCGAATAAGGTGCAGGATATATCACATATACCGCTGTGCAAAGCAAGAACTGTAGCTACCTTTTTTATTTTTGAAATTCGATTGTACAACATCTTTAGGTTTCTTTTCTTTCATTAATCACATTAATGAAGTCCCATCATATAAGTATCTCAACATCACAGATAAATACGACGTACACTTATGCCATCCGCATTCGCCTCGATGTCCCCTCGTGCACCGTTAGGTTAGGTAACTAACGGCAGAGCGGGGCAGGGCTAGCGTGGGTGTAAAACATAAGTAACGCCTATATAATATATCATATATACTATATACAATATCTATCACAGAACATCACATGATCACATCACAGATATCGCAGCAAAAGAATCATATGAAATATTGGATATACTAGGACGTCCGTGTTTTCAATACGAGCCAGTATAAAACACGGATTCCACGGTCGCGATGAATAGCCAAACCCACACCCCTAGACCCCTACGAGAGCGGCAAGCAACCCTTCCAATTCTAGAGTTAGGAGACCCGGACTCGACTCCTCGAGTTGGTCTCCCACTGGACTCCAGAACCCGGTTACTTATGCTCCCCTCCTTGGGTCTATCCTAGTGCGGAAAAGTAAATAATATACAAAAGGTGACATCTTCCGCAACCTGGAAGTGCCCCAATAAAAGAATATTACATACAGGTTTTTACATGAATGAAAATGAAAACACTCATCTCACATAAAAACCCCCGGGCTATTCAAACACGACGATCCAATATAACATATCCAGCAACACATAACATCACATGTCATCAACGTAAGTAAATATGCGCATCCCAATTGTCGTTGACATATAGCAACGAAACCGGCGATAACACATATTACACTTATGGTCACAGAAAAGAAAGTGTAAAACTACAACAGTTGGAATCCGCAATCTCCATAGACATCGCATGCCTAATCAAATGAATACCTTAGACATCACATGCCTAACAATTATAAACCCCGCATTTTAGTCTCAAAATCGAAAACACTTTTCAATATCAAGTCGGGCAATTCAATATGATTCCCGACATTCTGATCGAATGCTCGTCGCAAACTTTAATAGACGGCTACACCCCTGATACCGTCGACGAAGTGCACCAAGGCGGAACACCGCTGCCGCGAGCACCCGAACGGATGCTTTCGGCAACGGGGTTCTCCTACAGTCACTTGGTCGGGGCTATGGAGCGAAGCTGTCTATTAAGTTTACCCGGCGAGTATCCGCGTACGCTACGTGATTGCGACGGACTTTTGATCACATCAAAATTCCATAGCAACCGATCAGCTGAGACTAAAGTGCTATGTTTATAACATTCATTCAGTTATATCATAATTTCTTGTGAATTCCAATTATTGTATCACATTCCAGATAATTAGAAAATGTTCAACTTTCCGATCGAACATTAAAACACCCAAGTTTTTCCGATACAGATCAACACATGAATTAAGTTTAAAAACATTCACTTCGTGCCTCAGTACCAACGGTCCAGCCGTAGAAGGGTCAAGCCAACGCCTTACATGTGGCACGCCGTACTGCCCCAAACCCTAAGGTTCAAAGGGCAGTTCAAGACGGTCACATAATCGAGTTAAGGTTTGTTGTCTTCTAGAGGGTCCATCGCGTTACTTGCACTACTTAGAACGTCTTTAAACCACGGAAAAATCCAACACTTGGAAATTTCCCGACAGGAGAAAAATTGGGTATTTTTATCCGGTCGAACTTTTTAACATATTCAAAAATTATCCGGAAAGCCACATAGACAAAATCTGATACTCCGATCGAAACATCAAGTCCCCAATACAACCCTAGAAAACTCAACTGTAGAGTAAATATTAAAAATTCCCATAAAACTCAGCACTGTTAAATGGAATTACTGTGCAAATTGGTAGGGCTAACGTCATCATAGGGCCGTGGAACCGCCGCAGAAGCTAGGCTTCTGCCGCGGTTCTGCCACAAGTTAAAGGTATCTTTTATCAAATTTTGCACCGTAATTATTAGATTTCCCTGCTGAATTTTTTAAGCATTTTTAATCTGGAAAAAACCCAGTTTTTATAAAAAGTCCAGAGAGCATTATCGGGTTAGGGTTTCGGGTCGATCGGGTTTCAAACTTCGTCTACGCATCGTCTAAGGCTCTAGCTAGGCTCTGATACCACTGTAGGGTTCCTAGTGTTAGTGTATATGCCCTAGAGGCCATTACTGTATCATACTAGTTTGTATATTACTTAATGGATGCTTGGGATATTCACCTTGTATATACAATCTTGCTCAAAATAGTAGTATGCTACTTGGTTTGTTTCTACTTCAATGTGTACATGTGTTTATATTTTGAATATCGCCTATACACATTAGTGGAGCCCTTAGGATCTTTGCTTGATTACCAGCGATGTGATGGCCGTCACACTAGTGGGGCTGGGTAATCTATAAGCACATCCTTATGCAGGTCCCTGGTCGCAGGACTATCGAGACAGGGCATCGATACTCCGGAGTAGACCAGCGCATGCGCTTCTCATCCCAGTGTGGGAGACGGTCTGTCCCACAGCCGTCAGTACGTCGTACTTGAGATAGTATGCGGGTGCTCGTTAGGTTACGGGTACACTGGACAGGACTCGTCGGGAACTGACTAGTTGGTATTATACCTATCGTCAGTTATCAGTTCCCAGGTGACATGAGTACAGCTTAGTCTGCTGACTTGACACTGTCACTCCGCCTCGAGTGTGTTCCCACTGTACTTTGATCACTACCCTACCACGGCTCAAAGGAGTCGTGCAAACAGGTAGTGGTTGGGTGCAGTCCCGAAGCACTTGGAGGCAGTGACGGTTAGACAGGATTCGTCTCTCCCGGTATTGGGGGTTGACATCGCGCTGTGTCTAGGAGAGCCATTACACGAGTAGTCCCTGGCCAGGGCAATCGAGATATACTGGTAGGTTTCCAGTGTTATCTCAGGGTGTTTTGGGCTTCGCTCCGGCACGACTTGTACCGCTATTGGGGGACTGACGTTTACCGCCCCCTAGGCCCGCCATGCGATGTATCAGACGAACAGACCGGACTGTACGGAGAATGTCACACTCAGGCTCAGTAGGAGTTCAGATGGGTTTCGCCTCGTCCGTCTTCTTTTCGGCATTACCTGGGGACCGTTACGCACAGCTAGTGCCGCTTGCGGTCTGTGGTTAAACCCACTGCCAGCGTAGTGTCGAGTTTTTAGAGTCCCACACAGAAAGCTTTTCGCCTTTAGGCAAAAGAGTAGAGGTCGCATGGTATTGCGACAGGTCGCATGGTTTTTGCGACAGGGTTCGGTCACATCCGTGCACTTGTGCACGTAAAGTGTCCGGACAGTTTACACTAGCGGGCTTTGGTTTAAGCCAGATCCTAGTGTACCTTATGGGATTGGATTTATCCAGTTTGCATTCATGTTCCTCGGAACGCGGATGCGGGTGTGTATGCACAGTTGACAGGGAGGCAGAGGCAGCGGATTCTCATTAGGGTTGTTGACAGTTGACCGTTGACTATTTGACTTTATGCTCAACCCTAATGAGAATATGATATGTGATTAACTATTATATTAATTAAGTATTATGGTGATATGGTTGTTGACTTGTTGACTTTTGTTGACTTGTTGACTTTGTTGACTTGTTGACTTTTGTTGACTTGTTGACCGGTTGACTAGGCTTGACTAGTTGACCATCATGATAACCATAGCCATCATTTCATGGCAAAGACTTTTGTTTACTTACTCATTTGTGTAAAATGAGTGCATGAAATGATATGGTTATGGTTGCTTCAAACCATCACATAAGACTTTTTTTGATATGATGAGTTATGATCACTTTGGATTATGAGAGGGTGAAAGACAAAAGAGAGCCTCATTCTTTCTTGCTCATTCTCTCTCTTGTTCTTGAGCTCTCCTCTTGCTCTCACCCTCAACCTCTTGCTCCCTCTCTTGATCTATGGTTCTCTTGTCTCATGAGTTGAGAATCAAGAACCATAGATAAAATCCCATTCTATTTCCTCTCTACTCATTCTAGTTCACTAGGTTTAGCAAACCAAGTGAACTAGTTTCTTCAAAGAACGAAGAAGGAGCTAAAGGTTGGAGCTTTCAAGTGGATCTATCTTCGGCGTACGGAGACGACGAGAAGGAGCCATCGGACCACCATCGGAGCTTGAAGAGAAGGAGTTCAAGACAAGCTAGGTATAACCCCCTAACCGAGTAGCTAGAATCTCTTAGTTAGGATGTTAGATAGATGTTTAACCAAGATCCGGGTTATAGGTCCATGTTACCATCTTTAAGAAAATCGTTTTTTACCAAATTCCGCATTCCCGAAAGTACCGGGAGAGGTAGCATGGACTTACAGTGGTATCAGAGCCTAGTTAAACTCTATCTAGCATGTTAGCAAGTAACTAGAAGATCGATCAACGAAAAAGTCCCGAAACAAACCCCAAAAATTTTGCAGTTTCTGTCGATTTTTCCACTGTTCAAAAGTTGATTATTTTAACACCTAAAATCGGCTCAGGCTTTTCTGTGAACACCCACCAAAATTGGTCGCACGATCGAGTCAAAGCGCCGCGGATCCGCGGCGGGAGCACGCTCCCGCCGCGAATCCGCGGCCGAGTTGACTCGGCCGTGGTCCCTTTTTGGTGCAGTGTTCTTCTGGGGGTATTTTGGGATTTTTGGTATATATATTTTCTGCCCAGATTTTCCAGAACGAAAATTTTATTTTGGGGTCCCGAAAATCCGTATTTTTGATCGAACTTCTAAAAGACTTAAGCTAACGGGTTTTCTGTAATGTGATATTTGTATTGAACGTCTACTAATCGCTATATGTCGATTAGTGGGGGTTATACAAATCTGTGATCTGTAATGTTGCTGGAATGTGGATATGAATATGTTGGATTGTCGCGGGTGAATAGCCGGGGGTTGTGAGACGAGAGTTTTCTTTTCTTTCAATTCATGTAAATTTGTAAATTGATGTAATAATTATTTGTATGGCCGCACAACCGGGTCGGGGTTGAAGCCGTCATTGTATAATTTCTTTTTACTGTTTTTGCTCCTAGGATAGACCCATGGAGGGGGTGCACAAACTACCGGGTATGCCGAAGTGTCGAGTGGCCTACTCATAGGAGATGAGGGAGGTTACTACGCTTCGGGTACTTGGCGGGTAGTTTGCCGCACCCGTAGGGGTCTTGGGTGGGGTTTTGGCTATTCACCGCGACCGTGTAATCTGTTTGTCGTTACAGGCTCGTGCGAATTACAGATTCCTAGTATATCCAATGTATTCATCTGTGATCTGAAATGGTTTATCATTGCAGTATATCTATATATGATATTATTTAGGCGTTGCTTATGTTTTACAGACGCGCTAGCCCAGCCCCCGCTCTGTCGTTAGTTAAGTAACCTAACGGGTAATGACGGGGCCCCGTGGCGAATGCGAATGGCATAAGCGTACGTCATATTTTAGTTGTTTTCTGCAATGGTAGGATTAAATGATGGGACGCATTAAAAGAACTAATGCAAGAATATCACGCATTAAAAGAACTAATGCAAGATAATAAACCAAGTTAAAGTCGTTGGAACACTTTCGAAATACCACTCGGTTCTTTTCAAAACCAACTTTTAAATACGGAGCTTGAGCCACTCCTTTTAAAAGCTATCTCGTTCCATCGACTATATCAAGTTCACTACGTTCACGGTTTTGCCAAAACCATCCGTAGCCCTCCGTCGTTTCACATGAATAGTCAATAGTATTCAAGCTGTGTATGTTGGCCAAAGTCAAGGCACAGTGATTGGTAGCTATTGGGTATTCATGTGTAGCATAGATAGATGCGTTGGTTTGGGACAGTCGTACTGCCATTTTGGCCAAAGTCAAGGGTAGGTACGGATAGATCCAAATTAACCTGGATAATGATGGGTAGAACTTGACATGTGACTTATGATATTTTGGCCAAAGTCAAGGTCATAAGAGCATGGGGCAAAAATCCACATCGGGAGTTTCATAAGTACTGAAACTTGCTAGATTTGCATACCATTTGGAGTGTGATGATTCTGGTAGGATTCCTTCAGTTTCGTCACGCGATGATATTTGGATCCCGATCCTACTGTGAGTATATGCTACTCCTCGGGAAATTTCTCACTTAACGATCAATGCTATAAACCTAGTAGGTGCCTAGAAAGGTGTTAGCGGGGCTACGCCCCCAGGGAAAAGAGGTTCTTTAATTAAGGAACTTCGCGAAAGCGTTGGAAAACCTCCCTCGAAGTACCGACACCGGCCTGGCTGAACGGTTAAGCAAGTATTGTACGGTGGGATTGATCCTGACTAATTCTTCCTTTATGGTTTGAGGAGGGATTCGAGAAACAGTGGGAGCCATCCTGTTTAGACAAACTAAAAACCACTCTAAACTTGCAAGAGCATCATGCTGAGTGTTTCTTCTTCTCTCTCCTAATTGCAGCGACCAATCAACATGACTGGACTTAAGTTACTCCTAGATAAAAACAAACTGACAGGGCCAAACTACAAAGATTGGCTCAGGAATGTCAAGATAGCAATCACTTACGACAAGCTGGGGTATCTTCTTACCACCAAAGCTCCCCCTGTCCCTGGTCCAACTTCCAGCGTCGCGGATAAGGAAATCCGTAAGACTTGGGAGATTGATAGCGCGAAGGCCAAATGCCTCCTGCTTGCCTCGATGGACAACGAACATCAGAGGAGGCATGAGAATATGGACATGGAATCCATATTGCTTCATACAAAAGAACTGTATGGAGAGCAATCTCGTATCGCAAGATACGAAGCGTCGAAAAAGTTATTTTCGACAAGAATGACCGTCGGATCATCAGTAGCCGAGCACGTGCTAAAGATGATCGGCTTCATTGAGGAGCTCGCTGACCTAGGGATCACATTGGAGAGTGAGCTATATACGGATATAGTTCTCCAGTCCCTTCCTTCCACTTACGCCCAGTTTATACTGAACTTCAACTTACAAGAAAAAGAGGTTGAACTTTCATAGCTCCTCAACATGCTGAGGAGCGCAGAGGGCACCCTACAGAAAGGTAGGGATACATCCACTTTGTTTGTAGGAGGATCATCTTCTTCTAGGTCCAAGGCGAAAGCCAAGGGAAAGAAGAAGGCCCCCGCCAAACCAAGGGGCGGTGTTAGTAAAGTGGATACGAAGGGAAAAGGTAAAGCAACAAAGATAGCGGGGAAGCTTGTGGATAAGGAAGAATGCTTCTATTGTCATAAGAAAGGACACTGGAAGAATGATTGCAAGGCCTGGAAGGCCAGAACACAGGAATTGAAGCAGGTTGCAGCTTCAGCTTCAGATGTGTATGTTATTGAAAACTGTCTTTCAATAAACTCTACTTCCTGGGTATTGGATACCGGATCAGGATCTCATATCTGTAATTCTTTGCAGGCGTTGAGAAACCGTAGGGTTTTGAAGGCAGGTGACATGACCCTCAGAGTTGCGAACGGAGCTAGCATGGATGCTAAAGCCGTGGGGGACTATCACCTGGGAATGTCAGATGGACATGTTTTGGTTTTGCGTAATTGCTTTTTTGTACCCAACGCAACTTGTAATATCATTTCTGTATCTTTAGTTTCTAAAGAAGGTTATGAATTTGCGTTTGTAAGTAATGTTGTAAACATTCACCTTAATCAAGTTTTGATTGGGTCAGGTACATTGAGTAATGGTATATACGTGTTAAATCAACCGCAGATTTTTAATGTCCAGAATACACACAAAAGAAAGTCTCCAGAAATAAATCAGACTTTCTTATGGCATTGTAGATTGGGTCACATCAATGAGAGAAGGTTGACTAAGTTACATACAGAAGGATATTTGAATGCGTTCGAATATCAATCGTATGCCACTTGTCAATCTTGTCTCAAAGGAAAGATGACAAAGACTCCGTTTACTGGACATGGAGTAAGAGCGAGCGAGCTCTTGGGACTCGTACACAGTGACGTGTGCGGTCCAATGTCTACACATGCCCGAAGCGGACATTCTTACTTCATTACTTTTACGGATGACTTCTCAAGGTACGGTTATGTCTTCTTGATGAAACATAAGTCCGAAGCCTTTGGAAAATTCCAGGAGTATAAGAATGAAGTAGAGAAACAGACCGGCAAAAGTATTAAGATTCTAAGATCGGATCGAGGTGGAGAATACTTAAGTGCCGAGTTCCTGGACTATTTAAAAGAGAACGGAATTCTCTCTCAGCTTACTCCTCCATACACCCCGCAACATAACGGTGTATCGGAGAGACGGAACCGCACCCTATTGGATATGGTACGGTCCATGATGAGTAACGCTGAGTTGCCGCGATCATTCTGGGGATATGCGCTAGAATCAGCCGCATACCTTTTGAACCGAGTTCCCACTAAGACTGTGCCTACTACGCCATTTGAGATGTGGTGTGGGAAGAGACCCCATCTTAATCACATTAAGATATGGGGAAGTCCAGCTTTTGTCAAAAAGCAGCATGCGGACAAGCTCGAGGCACGCTCAGTACTGTGCAAGTTTGTGGGATATCCAAAGAATTCCAAGGGATATTTCTTCTACTGTGAAGAGGAACAAAAAGTTCTTGTTTCTCGTCATGCCCACTTTCTAGAACACCAGTTCATAGAAAAAGAAATAAGTGGGAGCGCAGTAGAACTGGAAGAAATTCCAGAACCACGGACTATTACTGAAAGTTTAGTGGAACCAGAGGGTTCAACAGAACAGGACATTCCTGCGCCGCTCCGCAGAAGTAGTAGGCAGACTCATCCGCCCGAGAGATACTACGGTTTTCTCATTGACGGGGATAGAGAGGATTGCATCATAGATTATGATGAGCCTACTAGCTTCCAGCAGGCCGTTCAGAGCGTTGACTCAGTGAAATGGCTGGATGCAATGCGGACCGAAATGGAGTCCATGTACACCAACAAGGTATGGACGTTGGACATTGCTCCAGACGGGGTAAAACCCGTAGGATGCAAGTGGATCTTCAAAAGGAAGATTGGTGTAGATGGACAGGTTGAGACCTATAAAGCTAGGCTGGTAGCAAAGGGTTTTCGTCAAAGACCTGGCTTGGACTATGACGAAACCTTTTCTCCAGTAGCCATGCTGAAATCCATTCGGATCCTTCTTGCCATTGCTGCCTTCCACGATTATGAGATCTGGCAAATGGACGTAAAGACAGCTTTTCTAAATGGAAATTTAGAGGAGTGTGTCTATATGGACCAGCCAGAGGGTTTCATTCAGAGTGGGAGCAGCGGAAAGGTGTGCAAGTTGCTTAAGTCCATCTATGGACTAAAGCAGGCGTCGCGGAGTTGGAACATCTGCTTTGATGAGACGGTCAAAGAATTTGGCTTTATCAAAAATCCAGATGAACCATGCATCTATAGTAGATTTGTAGCGAGAACTGTAGTATTCCTCGTTTTATACGTGGATGACATTCTCTTAATAGGAAATGACATTCCTATGCTACAATCTGTCAAGGGGTTCTTGTCACACAGGTTCTCCATGAAAGACCTGGGTGATGCCTCATACATTCTGGGTATCCGGATCTACCGTGATAGATCCAAGAGGATATTAGGACTTTCACAGTCCAGGTACATCGACACCATACTGAAGAGATTCAGTATGGAAGATTCCAAGCGCGGTAACCTACCGGCTTGTCACGGGATCACCCTCTCTAAAGAGATGTCTCCCAAGACTGATTTGGAGAGGGATCGCATGTCTATTATACCCTACGCTTATGCGGTAGGCTCTATAATGTATGCGATGTTGTGTACCAGACCGGATGTAGCTTATGCACTGAGTGTGGTAAGCCGGTATCAGTCAAACCCTGGGGAGAAACACTGGATAGCGGTAAAGAACATTCTCAAGTACCTGAGAAGGACTAAGGAGATGTTCTTGGTGTATGGCGGAAAAGACCTCCAGATCGAGGCCTTTGCTGACTCCAGCTTCCAGAGTGACAAGGATGATTCCAAGTCCATGTCGGGTTTTGTCTTTACCCTCAATGGAGGGGCGGTGTGTTAGAAGAGTTCCAAACAAGAAACCGTTGCAGACTCGACGATGGAAGCGGAATACATCGCTGCATCTGATGCCGCAAAAGAAGCTGTCTGGATGAAGAAGTTCTTGAAAGAACTTCAGGTGGTTCCGTCCATTGTTGATTTAATACCTCTGTATTGCGACAACAACGGGGCTATAGCTTTAGCGAAGGAACCCAGGTCCCATCAGAGATCCAGGCACATCTTGAGGCGGTATCACCTGATCAGGGAGATCGTGGATCGCCAGGAGATCGAGGTTCGGAGAGTCGCTTCAGAAGATAACACTGCAGATCCATTCACCAAGGCCCTGCCCCAGACTCAGTTCGAGCGGCTGATCGAGATGATAGGTCTTCGATACGCCAGTACATGGCCTTAGTGCAAGTGGGAGATTGTTAGTGTATATGCCCTAGAGGCCATTACTGTATCATACTAGTTTGTATATTACTTAATGGATGCTTGGGATATTCACCTTGTATATACAATCTTGCTCAAAATAGTAGTATGCTACTTGGTTTGTTTCTACTTCAATGTGTACATGTGTTTATATTTTGAATATCGCCTATACACATTAGTGGAGCCCTTAGGATCTTTGCTTGATTACCAGCGATGTGATGGCCGTCACACTAGTGGGGCTGGGTAATCTATAAGCACATCCTTATGCAGGTCCCTGGTCGCAGGACTATCAAGACAGGGCATCGATACTCCGGAGTAGACCAGCGTATGCGCTTCTCATCCCAGTGTGGGAGACGGTCTGTCCCACAGCCGTCAGTACGTCGTACTTGAGATAGTATGCGGGTGCTCGTTAGGTTACGGGTACACTGGACAGGACTCGTCGGGAACTGACTAGTTGGTATTATACCTATCGTCAGTTATCAGTTCCCAGGTGACATGAGTACAGCTTAGTCTGCTGACTTGACACTGTCACTCCGCCTCGAGTGTGTTCCCACTGTACTTTGATCACTACCCTACCACGGCTCAAAGGAGTCGTGCAAACAGGTAGTGGTTGGGTGCAGTCCCGAAGCACTTGGAGGCAGTGACGGTTAGACAGGATTCGTCTCTCCCGGTATTGGGGGTTGACATCGCGCTGTGTCTAGGAGAGCCATTACACGAGTAGTCCCTGGCCAGGGCAATCGAGATATACTGGTAGGTTTCCAGTGTTATCTCAGGGTGTTTTGGGCTTCGCTCCGGCACGACTTGTACCGCTATTGGGGGACTGACGTTTACCGCCCCCTAAGCCCGCCATGCGATGTATCAGACGAACAGACCGGACTGTACGGAGAATGTCACACTCAGGCTCAGTAGGAGTTCAGATGGGTTTCGCCTCGTCCGTCTTCTTGTCGGCATTACCTGGGGACCGTTACGCACAGCTAGTGCCGCTTGCGGTCTGTGGTTAAACCCACTGCCAGCGTAGTGTCGAGTCTTTAGAGTCCCACACAGAAAGCTTTTCTCCTTTAGGCAAAAGAGTAGAGGTCGCATGGTATTGCGACAGGTCGCATGGTTTTTGCGACAGGGTTCGGTCACATCCGTGCACTTGTGCACGTAAAGTGTCCGGACAGTTTACACTAGCGGGCTTTGGTTTAAGCCAGATCCTAGTGTACCTTATGGGATTGGATTTATCCAGTTTGCATTCATGTTCCTCGGAATGCTGATGCGGGTGTGTATGCACAGTTGACAGGGAGGTAGAGGCAGCGGATTCTCATTAGGGTTGTTGACAGTTGACCGTTGACTATTTGACTTTATGCTCAACCCTAATGAGAATATGATATTTGATTAACTATTATATTAATTAAGTATTATGGTGATATGGTTGTTGACTTGTTGACTTTGTTGACTTGTTGACTTTTGTTGACTTGTTGACCGGTTGACTAGGCTTGACTAGTTGACCATCATGATAACCATAGCCATCATTTCATGGCAAAGACTTTTGTTTACTTGCTCATTTGTGTAAAATGAGTGCATGAAATGATATGGTTATGGTTGCTTCAAACCATCACATAAGACTTTTTTTGATATGATGAGTTATGATCACTTTGGATTATGAGAGGGTGAAAGACAAAAGAGAGCCTCATTCTTTCTTGCTCATTCTCTCTCTTGTTCTTGAGCTCTCCTCTTGCTCTCACCCTCAACCTCTTGCTCCCTCTCTTGATCTATGGTTCTCTTGTCTCATGAGTTGAGAATCAAGAACCATAGATAAAATCCCATTCTATTTCCTCTCTACTCATTCTAGTTCACTAGGTTTAGCAAACCAAGTGAACTAGTTTCTTCAAAGAACGAAGAAGGAGCTAAAGGTTGGAGCTTTCAAGTGGATCTATCTTCGGCGTACGGAGACGACGAGAAGGAGCCATCGGACCACCATCGGAGCTTGAAGAGAAGGAGTTCAAGACAAGCTAGGTATAACCCCCTAACCGAGTAGCTAGAATCTCTTAGTTAGGATGTTAGATAGATGTTTAACCAAGATCCGGGTTATAGGTCCATGTTACCATCTTTAAGAAAATCGATTTTTACCAAATTCCGCATTCCCGAAAGTACCGGGAGAGGTAGCATGGACTTACACCTAGGTACGCTAATGAGGTCTCACAAGGCATCAACCATGCCAATTTCAAATTTTACGGGTGCCGAGAAACCCTAATACGGATCGTTAACTAGATATATAGGCGACAAAAGAAACTAGTTAACAACTTAACTACAAGAACGGAAATACAACCTTTGTAGATCCGGTCCTCCACCTCCATAGCTCCGCAATGAAGTCTCCTCGCTGTCCAAATCAAATCCCGGGCTCAAGCGTCGGCTTCATCGGAGAAATGGGCGGGCTAGGTCATCGACTACGATGCCGAAGATGATCTACGTCGAGGCATCACAAGATCAAGCTCCCACTTCACCAAGTCATGAAACTTGTGAAAAGAACACCCTATACTACTTGGCAAGAGGTAGAGGATGAAGAAATAGGAGGTGGGTTCACTTTAGAATTGGATTTCTCACTCTTTTTCTCACTTTGCCATTGTTGGTAGCAAGCTTCTTCATGTGAAGAAGAAGAAGAAGATCAAAAGAATATTATGATAAGTTAATTAAAAAAGGAAATGAAAAAGAACACTTATCATAATAATAACCATGGTCAAGTGTAGAGACTAAACTAAGGTTAAGTGAATGGTTAGGTTAGGTATGAAGACAAAGAATGGTCACTTGGTCAAAGCTTCATGAAGCTTCAACAAGCTTCATGAATGAATGCAACCATTTTCTCTTTTCATGCCTTAAAAGGAAATAACCTAAATAAATAGTTAAGATAATCAAAACCCTAACCATTTAAACAACCATGGTTTAATCTTTACACAAACACAAGTGAGCATGTATCATCAAACATGATACAATCATGTGCACAAAAGTATATCACATATACAACTTGCACAATCCAAGTGAGAAAATCCATTTAAAGTGAACCAATACTAGTTAATGCAAAGTAATATATCAAATATATAATTATACATTAAATCATTAAATCAACACTTGATTTAACGATCCGGTCATATCGCATATAACCGACTAGTATCCTATGTATCGGCTTACCGAATCAATCCTTGATTCGATAACTAGGTTATATCGCATACAACCTTTCGATAGATTCATCGCGAGAATGGAATACGGTATCAAATACACGCATTATTCTCGGTCCCGCACATATCTTATATGCGCTCCTATTTCGTTTCGCTTGAGCCAGGAAACCTCTGTGTAGGACTCTAAAGACTCGTCAATACGCCGGCAGCAGATGATGATCATATCAAGCACCCACAAGCCGCAAGCGGTCTGTTAAACGTAACGGCCACCCGGGTATTGAGCGATCAGAAGATCGACGAGCAAGCCCGCTCACACTCCTGTGAATCCAACCAGTAACACTTACCGTACAGTCCGGTCTGATCGTCTGATATGTCGCATATCTCGCCTAGGGGTGGTAAACGTCAGACCCCAATAGCTCGATAATGTTAGTTATATATATGCCCTAGAGGCCATTACTGTACATAGGATGTATATTGTAGTGGATGCTGGGACATATATAGGGAGGACTTTCTTGCTCGACATGATAGTATGCTATCTGGTTGAACTTTACCTTAACGTGTATACTGATTGTCTCTCTGTTACATATTGGTAAAGCCCTTAGGATGTGTGCTTGACTACCTGGACTATGATGAGGATCATACTAGTGGGGACATGGTATTCCATAAGTACATCCTTCAAAGTCCCTAGTCGAGGGTGTATCGAGACGGGGCATCGATATACCAGAGTAGACTAGCGTATACCTTCTCGACCCATACAGATGGGCGATGGATGATCCCATATCCATTGGTGTTTGACATCAGAGATGATATACGGGTGCTCAGTAGAGACTGGGTACACTGGACGGACTAGCCGAGAACTCCCAGATGGTATTATACCTCACGTCAGATGGCAGTTCTCTGGTGACACTGGTACAGAGTAGTCTGTTGACCCGAGATCGTCATAGAGTCTTGTGTGGTTCCCACCGTGCTTTGATTTCCATCTTACCACGTCCAAGAGGGCGTGCAAAACGGTGGTTTTTGGGTACAGTCCCGAGTCACATGGAGGCAATGAGCGATAGGAGGGGATTCGTCTCTCCCGGTATAGGGGGTTGATGTTGCGCTGTGTTCGATTGGCTATAACAGGAAATCCCTGGCCAGGGTTGCTGAGATTTACTGGTAAGTGTTACCAGTAGTTTCTCGAATAGTTATAGACCTCATATCGACACGACTTATCGAGCTATTGGGGTCTGACGTTTACCACCCCTAGGCAAGATATGCGACATATCAGACGATCAGACCGGACTGCACGGTAGTGTTACTGGTTGGATTCACTGGAGTGTGAGCGGGCTTGCTCGTCGATCTTCAGATCGCTAAATACCCGGGTGGCCGTTACGTTTAGCAGACCGCTTGCGGCTTGTGGGTGTTTGATATGATCATCGCCTGCTGCCGGCGTATTGACGAGTCTTTAGAGTCCTACACAGAGGTTTCCTGGCTCAAGCGAAACGAAATAAGAGCGCATATGAGATATGTGCGGGACCGAGAATAATGCGTGTATGTGATACCGTATTTCATTCTCGCGATGAATGTATCGATTGGTTGTATGCGATATAACCTAGTTATCGAATCAAGGATTGATTCGATAAGCCGATACATTGTATACTAGTCGGTTGTGTGCGACATGACCGGATCGTTAAATCAAGTGTTGATTTAATGATTTAATGCATAATTATATATTTGATATATTACTTTGCACTAACTAGTATTGGTTCACTTTAAACGGATTTTCTCACTTGGTTTGTGCACATTGTATATGTGATATACTTTTGTACACTTGATTGTATCATGTTTGATGATACATGTTTACTTGTGTTTGTGTGAATATTGAACCATGGTTATATGAATGGCTAGGGTTATGATTATTTATTCATTCATTTATTTATATATTCATTTTGGAAATTATTTAAGGATGGTGGCTTATTTTGTTTTATGTTGAAGTTTCTTGAAACTTTGATCAAGTCAACCATTCTTATCTCATCCTTAACCCTAACCATTCCAACTAACCTTGGTTTAATCTCTACACTTGACCATGGTTTGCTTATGATAAGAATTGATTTTCTTTTCTATTTTATTATTCTTATCATAACAATTATCATCTTCTTCTTCTTCTTCACTTCATGAAGAAGCTTACTTCATCAATGGTGATTGATGAAAACAAGTGAGAAATCCAATTCTAAAGTCTACCCACTTCCTATTTCTTCATCCTCTACCTCTTGCCAAGTAGTAGAGTGTGTTTTCTTCACAAGTTTCTTGACTTGGTGAAGTGAGAGCTTGATCTAGCGATGCTTCGACGTAGATCATCTTCGGCACGTCGTCGATGACCTAGCCCGCTTCTTCTCCGATGAAGCCGACGCTAGAGCCCGGGATTGCATGAGGACAGCGAGGAGACTTCATTGCGGAGCTATGGAGGTGGAGAACCGGATCTACAAAGGTTGTATTTCCGTATTCTTATAGTTAAGTGTTAACTAGTTTTCTTTTTCGCCTAGAAATCTAGCCAACGATCCGTTCTAGGGTTTCTCGGCACCGTTTAAATTTGAAATTGGCATGGTTGATGCCTTGTGAAACCTCATTAGGGTGTCTAGGAACCCAACAGTGGTATCAGAGCCTAGCTAGAGCCTTAGACGAAGTCTAGACGGAATTTGAAGTCCGAACGACCCGAAAACCCAAACCTTAACATGCTCTCTGTCCTTTTTCTAAAAACTGGGATTTTTCCAAATTAAAAATATGCAGAAAACCCAGCAGGGAAATCTAAGAATTACGGCGCAAAATTAGGGTCATGAACAGTGCAAGCTGCGGCGGAACCGCGACATAAGCCTGCCTTAGGCGGCGGTTCCGCGGCAGATTGATGACGTCAGCCCTAACTGTTTGCACAGTAATTCAATGTTTCAGGTGCTGAGTTCTCTGGGTATTTTTAAAATTTATTCAAGAGTTGAATTTTCTGGAGTTGTTTTGGGGATTCGGTGTTTCGATCGGAGTATCAAATTTTGTCTATGTGGCTTTCCGGATAATTTTTAGAATATGTTAAAAAGTTCGACCGGATATAAATACCCAATTTTTCCCCTGTCGGGAAATTTCCAAGTGTTGGATTTTTCCGTAGTTTAACGACGTTCTAAGTAGTGCAAGTAACTCGATGGACCCTCTAGAAGACAACAAACCTTAACTCGATTATGTGACCGTCTTGAACTGCCCTTTGAACCTTCGGGTTTGGGGCAGTACGGCGTGCCACATGTGAGGCGTTGGCTTGACCCTTCTACGGCTGGACCGTTGGTACTGAGGCACGAACTGAATGTTGTTAGACTTATTTTATGTGTTGAGCTGTACCGGGAAAACTTGGGTGTTCGATTGTTCGATCGGAAAGTCTAACATTTTCTAATTATCTGGAATGTGATACAATAATTGGAATTCACAAAGAGTTATGAGATAACTGAATGAATGTTATAAACATAGCAGTTTAGTCTCACTTGATCGGTTGCCACGGAATTTTGATGTGATCAAAAGTCCGTCGCAATCACGTAGCGTACGCGGATACTCGCCGATAAACTTAATAGACAGCCTCGCTCCATAGCCCCGACCAAGTGACTGTAGGAGAACCCCGTCGCCGAAAGCATCCGTTCGGGTGCTCGCGGCAGCGGTGTTCCGCCTTGGTGCACTTTGTCGACGGTATCGGGGGTGCGGCCGTCTACTGAAGTTTGCGACGAGCATTCGATCAGGATGTCGGGAATCTTGTTGAATTGCCCGACTTGATATTGAAAAGAGTTTTCGATAATGAGACTAAAATGCGGGGTTTATAACTGTTAGGCATGCGATGTCTAAGGTATTCATTTGATTAGGCATGCGATGTCTATGCAGATTGCGGATTCCAACTGTTGTAGTTTTACACTTTCTTTTCTGTGACCGTAAGTGTAATATATGATATCGCCGGTTTCGTTGCTATATGTCAACGACAATTGGGCTATGCATACTTACTTACGTTGATGACATGTGATGTTATGTGTTGCTGGATATGTTATATTGGATCGTCGTGTTTGAATAGCCGGGGGTTTTTATGTGAGATGAGTGTTTTTCATTTTCATTCATGAAAAAACTTGTATGTAATATTCTTTTATTGGGGCGCTTCCAGATTGCGGAAGTTGTCACCTTTTGTATATTATTTACTTTTCCGCACTAGGATAGACCCAAGGAGGGGAGCACAAGTAACCGGGTTCTGGAGTCCAGTGGGAGACCAACACGAGGAGTCGAGTCCGGGTCTCCTAACTCTAGAATTGGTAGGGTTGCTTGTCGCTCTCGTAGGGGTCTAGGGGTGTGGGTTTGGCTATTCATCGCGACCGTGGAATCCGTGTTTTATACTGGCTCGTATTGAAAACACGGACGTCCTAGTATATCCAATATTTCATATGATTCTTCTGCTGCGATATCTGTGATGTGATCATGTGATGTTCTGTGATAGATACAGTATATAGTATATATGATATATTATATAGACGTTACTTATGTTTTACACCCGTGCTAGCCCTGCCCTGCTCTGCCGTTAGTTACCTAACCTAACGGTGCACGAGGGGACATCGAAGCGAATGCGGATGGCATAAGTGTATGTCGTATTTATCTGTGATGATTAGGTACTTAAATGATGGGACTTCATTAATGTGATTAATGAAATAAATGAAACCTAAGATGTTGTAGAATTGAATTTCAAAATAAAACAGGTAGCTACAGTTCTTGCTTTGCACAGCGGTATATATGATATATCCTGCACCTTATTCGATGAGGAAAGGACCGAGATCCCTTCACCGGGAGTGACTCCTTTGGCAATAACTGGCAGATGGTACACATTCGGTTTGTCTTTTGATTGCTTTTAAGAGTTTTTGCTTTGCACAGTGATATATATGATATATCCCACACCTCATTCGACGAGGAAAGGACCGACGATCCCTTCACCGGGAGTGACTCCTTTAGCAAAACTAGAAAAGCCTCAAAAGTACTCCATTTTAAAATCATTTGATTCTACAACGATATCAAGTTCATTACGCAATAGGTTTTCAGAAAAACCTGTCGTAGCCCTCCGTCATTTCAGATAAATGGTAGTTAGTATTCGTGCTACGTTTGTTGGCCTGCGTCAAGGCGTAGTGTGCGGTAGCTAACTAGTATTTATCTGTTTATGCATATGATGCAGATTGGATTAGGGTAGTCGTGCGACTTTGTTGGCCTGCGTCAAGGGTCGTGCGGGTGGGTTTAATTCAATCAGGAAATGACGGGTTGAACTTGACTAGCGCACTATGGTTTGTTGGCCTGCGTCAAGGTCATAGGACGCTAGGGGCAAAATTATCGGCAATTTCAAGTGTTGAAATTTGCAATGAGATTGCATACCTTCTATGAGATAGTTGGATCCCGATACCCGCTGTGAGTAAGAGTTACTCCTGGGAGAGTTTTACACATTACAATTAGCCGATCAAGTAGGTGTCTAGAAAGGTGTTAACGAGGTTACGCCTCTGGGAAAACGAGGTTTACATTAATTAGGTTCGTGCGAAAGCACGGGGGACCTCCCTCAAAGTACCGACACTGGCCTGGCTGAAAGATTGGCGAACTTGTAGTGTGTAATTAATCCCGGCTAGTCTTTCCTTTTAGGGTTTGAAGGAAGACTTGATAAAAAGCAGTGGGAGCCATCCTGATTAGATAAAATAATAACCAATCTATTCTTGCAAGAGCGCACGCTGAGTGTTTTCTTCTCTCTCTCTCCTGGTAGCGACCATATCACGTCTTAATCAAGATAATAATACGGATTATTGACCGAACCCGCTTGTTATACTGAGCTGGGGAACGTTGGTCCCGCTCCAACTTATAATTGTTATAAGACAGAGCAGGAAATTGGGGAATACCAAAATTCCTATGCCGCCCAAACGAAGAGAGTGCATGCTGATGCATCATCTTCGGGTGTGTTCATTACAGAGAACTATTTCTCAGTATCCTTTACGTCCTGGGTATGTGATACCAGATCAGGATCCCAGATATGTAATCTGTTACATAGGGCTGCAGAAAGGTAGAGAACTGAGAACGGGTGATAAGTTTCATGAGGCAGAAAACGGGGCAAGTGTTGCAGCCAAGTCTGTCGGTCACTGTCACCCTGTATTACCAATACATTGATTCTGAACGAATGTTATTAGATACCGAACCTGATATACCAAATCATATCACTCTCTTTGGTAGAAAAGAAAGGATATAATTTTGTATTGATGGATAATGTTTTGAACATTTCCTATATCAAAAGTTGATCGGTTCAGGCACGTTATCTAAAAGCATTGATGTTCTAAATCAAACTACAGTTCTTAGTATATGGAACACACAAAAGAAGAAGAGTTCAGAAATGAACGAATTCTTCTTGAGGTATTGTAGACTAGGTCATATCAATACGACCCGACTAGCTAGAGTTTCATTTAGATACATATTTAAATCAGTTTGAATTTACATCTTGTAAAACTCGCCAGTCATGTCACAAAGATAAGATGACCACAGCTCTGTTTATTGGAAACAGAGAAAGAGTTAGTAAACTCTTGGGATGATACATGTTGATGTATGTAGGTCCCCCGTCTACATATGCCAGGACTGGTTCTTTATACTTCATTACGTTCTCTGATAATCTCTCAAGATTCAGTCATATGTTCCTGCTGAAACATGAGTCCGAACCTTTTGAGATATTCACAGAATATAAGCGAGAAGTAGAGAACCAAAATACGGGTATAAGTATTATGTCCTTTGATGAGATCGAGGAGGAGAATACTTGAGCACAAAAATCCTGGACTATTTTAAAGGAGAATGAGATTCTCTCTCGGCATTACTCTTCCGTATACACCATAGGACGATGGTATATCGAGGCGGAGCAATAACACCCTATGTGATAAGGTATGCTCTATGATGAGTACTACTGAGTTACCTATTTCCTTTTGGGAGTTATGCGCTTGAGAAGCTGCATACCTATTGAACAGGGTTCGAATCAAATCAGTTGCCTACCACTTCATATGAGACATGGTATGGTAAGAGCCCATGTCTTAAGCTAGTTAAGATTTGGGGTTGACCGGCCTATGTCTGAAAGCATAATCCGGACAAGCTCGAGGCAAGGTCAGTTATGTACAACTGGAAAGGTTCCAGCTATACAAACTACAGCTGATGATTTGATAGAACCAAAGGATTCAGTAGATTCCAACGAACCTCAGCCTCTCCGCCGATCTAGTAGGGTTCCTCACCCACCTGAGAGATACTTCTGTTTCTCTATGACAGTGGGAGCGAGGATTGCATCATGAGATGATGACCCAACTAGTTTCGAGCTGGCCATCAGGAGTAAGACTCTGTAAGAATGGCTGGATGCTTAGTGATCTGAGATGGAATCCATATACACCAACAAAGTATGGACTTTGGTTGCTATATCTGAAGGGTTAAATCCACATCAGGAGCAAGTATATCTTGAGAAGATTACTTGGTGTACATGGAAAAGTTGAGACTTTCAAAGCTAGACTTGTTAAGGGTTTTCATCATCGACCAGGCGTGGATAATGATGAAACCTTTTCCAGTGGCTATGCTTAAGTCCATTCAGATCCTACTTACCACGGCTACATACCATGACTACGATATCTGGTGGTTGGGTGTCATGACTGCTTTTCTAAATGATGATTTGGAAGAGAGCGTCTATAAGTACACAGCCAGAGGGCCTCGTAGACAGTGGGAGCAGCGGAAACGTATGCAAGCTGCCTTATAGGATAAAGCAGGCATCACGGAGTTGGAACGTCTGTTTTGATGAAGTAGTCAAAGAAGTTGACATCATCAAAATGGTAGATGAACCTTGTATAAACAAAAAGGGAGTAGGGAGTATGGTGACGATCCTCGTAGAGTACGTGGATGACATACTCTTGATAGGAAAGGAGTTTCCTATGCTACGCTCGATCAATCTCCGCTTATCACAATGATTCTCCATATAGGATCAAAGTGATACCTCCTAAATCTTGGATTTTGGATCTATGAGATAGATTTAAATAGATGTTAGGATACTCACTAGTTGTAGTGAGATGGTATCAGTTGATCCTGGGGAAAATCACTGGAAGTGTTCCAGGGTGATAAAGACGACTGAATGTCAGTCACAGGCATTGTCTATACCCTCAGTAAAGGGACGGTATGTTGGAAGATTTCCAAGCTAGATACCGTGACATACTAGACGATAAAGGCTGGATACATCGCTACTTAAGATGCTACCAAAGAGGCTGTTTGGGTGTATATTGGTTCATGAGATGAACTATGTTCCTTCCATTGTGTGACAATGGAGTTGTGGCTTATGCCAAGGAACGCCCGTCCCATCAGTGATCCAGACATATTCTAAGGCAGTATCACTTGATCATGGAGATGGTTGATCTCCAGGGAGATCGAGGTTAGGAGAGTAGATTCAGAGGACAACATAGCGGATCCACTCACAAAGGCCTGTTCCCAGGGAGAGATTTTTATGGGATGGTTGAGTATGAGATACTACAACCACTGCTACAGATGGCCCTAGTGCAAGTGGGAGATTGTTAGTTATATGTATGCCCTAGAGGCCATTACTGTACATAGGATGTATATTGTAGTGGATGCTGGGACATATATAGGGAGGACTTTCTTGCTCGACATGATAGTATGCTATCTGGTTGAACTTTACCTTAACGTGTATACTGATTGTCTCTCTGTTACATGTTGGTAAAGCCCTTAGGATGTGTGCTTGATTACCTGGACTATGATGCGGATCATACTAGTGGGGACATGGTAGTCCATAAGTACATCCTTCAAAGTCCCTAGTCGAGGGTGTATCGAGACGGGGCATCGATATACCAGAGTAGACTAGCGTATACCTTCTCGACCCATACAGATGGGCGATGGATGATCCCATATCCATTGGTGTTTGACATCAGAGATGATATACGGGTGCTCAGTAGAGACTGGGTACACTGGACGGACTCGCCGAGAACTCCCAGATGGTATTATACCTCACGTCAGATGGCAGTTCTCTGGTGACACTGGTACAGAGTAGTCTGTTGACCCGAGATCATCATAGAGTCTTGTGTGGTTCCTACTGTGCTTTGATTTCCATCTTACCACGTCCAAGAGGGCGTGCAAAACGGTGGTTTTTGGGTACAGTCCCGAGTCACATGGAGGCAATGAGCGATAGGAGGGGATTCGTCTCTCCCGGTATAGGGGGTTGATGTTGCGCTGTGTTCGATTGGCTATAACAGGAAATCCCTGGCCAGGGTTGCTGAGATTTACTGGTAAGTGTTACCAGTAGTTTCTCGAATAGTTATAGACCTCATATCGACACGACTTATCGAGCTATTGGGGTCTGACGTTTACCACCCCTAGGCAAGATATGCGACATATCAGACGATCAGACCGGACTGCACGGTAGTGTTACTGGTTGGATTCACTGGAGTGTGAGCGGTCTTGCTCGTCGATCTTCAGATCGCTCAATACCCGGGTGGCCGTTACGTTTAGCGGACCGCTTGCGGCTTGTGGGTGTTTGATATGATCATCGCCTGCTGCCGGCGTATTGACGAGTCTTTAGAGTCCTACACAGAGGTTTCCTGGCTCAAGCGAAACGAAATAGGGGCGCATATGAGATATGTGCGGGACCGAGAATAATGCGTGTATGTGATACCGTATTTCATTCTCGCGATGAATGTATCGATTGGTTGTATGCGATATAACCTAGTTATCGAATCAAGGATTGATTCGATAAGCCGATACATTGTATACTAGTCGGTTGTGTGCGACATGACCGGATCGTTAAATCAAGTGTTGATTTAATGATTTAATGCATAATTATATATTTGATATATTACTTTGCACTAACTAGTATTGGTTCACTTTAAACGGATTTTCTCACTTGGTTTGTGCACATTGTATATGTGATATACTTTTGTACACTTGATTGTATCATGTTTGATGATACATGTTTACTTGTGTTTGTGTGAATATTGAACCATGGTTATATGAATGGCTAGGGTTATGATTATTTATTCATTCATTTATTTATATATTCATTTTGGAAATTATTTAAGGATGGTGGCTTATTTTGTTTTATGTTGAAGCTTCTTGAAACTTTGATCAAGTCAACCATTCTTATCTCATCCTTAACCCTAACCATTCCAACTAACCTTGGTTTAATCTCTACACTTGACCATGGTTTGCTTATGATAAGAATTGATTTTCTTTTCTATTTTATTATTCTTATCATAACAATTATCATCTTCTTCTTCTTCTTCACTTCATGAAGAAGCTTACTTCATCAATGGTGATTGATGAAAACAAGTGAGAAATCCAATTCTAAAGTCTACCCACTTCCTATTTCTTCATCCTCTACCTCTTGCCAAGTAGTAGAGTGTGTTTTCTTCACAAGTTTCTTGACTTGGTGAAGTGAGAGCTTGATCTAGCGATGCTTCGACGTAGATCATCTTCGGCACGTCGTCGATGACCTAGCCCGCTTCTTCTCCGATGAAGCCGACGCTAGAGCCCGGGATTGCATGAGGACAGCGAGGAGACTTCATTGCGGAGCTATGGAGGTGGAGAATCGGATCTACAAAGGTTGTATTTCCGTATTCTTGTAGTTAAGTGTTAACTAGTTTTCTTTTTCGCCTAGAAATCTAGCCAACGATCCGTTCTAGGGTTTCTCGGCACCGTTTAAATTTTAAATTGGCATGGTTGATGCCTTGTGAGACCTCATTAGGGTGCCTAGGAACCCTACAGATAAGTCGTGTCGATATGAGGTCTATAACAGTTCGAGAAACTACTGGTAACACTTACCAGTAAATCTCAGCAACCCTGGCCAGGGATTTCCGGTTATAGCCAATCGAACACAGCGCAACATCAACTCCCTATACCGGGAGAGACGAATCCCCTCCTATCGCTCATTGCTTCCATGTGACTCGGGATTGTACCCAAAAACCACCGTTTTGCACGCCCTCTTGGACGTGGTAAGGTGGAAATCAATGCACAGTGGGAACCACACAAGACTCTATGACGATCTCGGGTCAACAGACTACTCTGTACCAGTGTCACCAGAGAACTGCCATCTGACGTAAGGTATAATACCATCTGGGAGTTCTCGGCGAGTCCGTCCAGTGTACCCAGTCTCCACTGAGCACCCATATATCATCTCTGATGTCAAACACCAATGGATATGGGATCATCCATCGCCCATCTGTATGGGTCGAGAAGGTATACGCTAGTCTACTCTGGTATATCGATGCCCCGTCTCGATACACCCACGACTAGGGACCTTGAAGGATGTACTTATGGACTACCATGTCCCCACTAGTATGATCCGCATCATAGTCCAGGTAGTCAAGTACACATCCTAAGGGCTTTACCAACATGTAACAGAGAGACAATCAGTGTACACGTTAAGGTAAAGATTAACCAGATAGCATACTATCATATCGAGCAAGAAAATCCTCCCTATATATGTCCAAGCACCCACTGCAATATACATCCTATGTATAGTAATGGCCTCTAGGGCATACATATAACTAACAGCTTCTTACCCAACAATGTCGAGCATCTAGTCCTCATCGTGAGGCAGCCGGGTAGTTTCCTGCCCAGCAACGCCATGGATCCAGATCCCTCATGATGAGACCGCCGGGTAGTTTCCTGCTCAACAATGGTGTTCAGTCGAAAATATCGCGCATTTGATATAATATTTTCCTTACTTTTATTAAATATTTAAAGGTATTTATTATAAATATAGAACATATTTGGATTTATCTGCAAAATACTATTTACCATGCATTTATATATTATTATTAACATTATGAAGGAAAATATATGCATATAATATTTATATAATATTTTTATTATACATAGCATATCAAATATTCTAATCAAGATTCTTTAAAAGATATAACATCATACAAATGGTTAGAAAAATATCTCTATAACAAATATTTCTAACATTATTCATGGAGATATTGTGCAAGATTTGGCTCAGGCCACGAGATCGGGATATCGAGATATCAGAATTAAAAATCTGCCGATAAAGTTAAATAAAATAGAAGAATCAATACTGGCAAAGACTCTGAAAAGATATGAAGATTTCAGATATCACAACAATCTCCATGTATCATTATAAGGCTATAAAATAATTTTTATCAAATGATCCCTCCAACTCACCGTCAAACCGTGGCCAAAACATACAATTTGCGGCGGATCCGCGGCCAATATGAGGAGTTAGGGTGTGGGATTTTATGGGTAGGATCTTCTCAACAAACCCTAATACTTAGGATCTAGGGTTCGTATCTTCTGTGACTATAAATAGGACCGAGGGCTAAAGTTAGAAATCATCACCTTTAATAAAAAGCAAATCACCGTCAAAGAACAAGTGATCCATAACAAGTCCATGATTCGACGTGATAGAGTGACGTGAATATCGATGGAACATCTACTTCCTACGAGGCAAAGATCGAGAGCAACTTCTTCTTCCTCTTGTAATCTAAACTCGAAGAATTGTACTTATAAAGTTGATTAATAAAGGTAGATCGTTAGATTAATTATTTTGCATTTAATTTCTGTATTATGATTTCCTTCTCTATCCTTTCTTCTTCTATCTCCATCATGCGCGAGTAATTCTCCGCTTGATAGGGTTCGTAGGATTAGGATAGAACAATGGGTGAGAAAATATATAAACTTCTTTCAAGTCTTATGAAGTTTATAAACTTTAGCAAAAGAATCATTAACATCCTAATCGGGCGCGCTATCAGTTTATTGATAGTCTTGACCGTGATTTGAGATTATATTAACAATTGTTTTGTTAAGGGCTAGACATGAATAGAGATCAATGAAGGGATGGGGGTCAATAGTGGGGAAACCCTAGTTTCTTCCAAGAACTCTAATCTTCATTCATCACTATCAATCTAGTTTTAAATCTATCAAAAAATAAAATGAGTCATCTTTATTAGTCTTCCATGACTACTAAATCCAAACGAACCCTACAAGCCCACTTCTTATATATTCTACATCCAAAATCTATATCCGTGTTTAAACTAGATCTTAAAACTATTCTCTTTTCTTCCTATTCTTTATTCAACTCATCTAAAATAATATTAGAAACTCCACGCATCCCTGTGGACGACCTCTACTCATCTCGGCTAGCTACACGCGACACCGTTATTGATTGTGGTTATTTATTACTACAAACACTTTTTCAGATCAATCAAATGACGCTGTTGCCGGAGTTACGTGCGTAATTTTTTTCTTGCTATTCGTGTTGAATTCTTATTCAATCCATATCATAAAAATAAAATAAAATAACAAAATGTGTATTTAACGATTAGTGTGCGATTTTTACGACGGAATCTGGAGTCACTTGAACGAGAAAATCGAGATCTAGAGACCTTCAGAGTGGACCAGAGAAGCAAAGGAGGCCACAGTGAAAAAATTGTCAAGTGAACCCTCTTTTCCGCGGCGGAACCGCCGCAATATTGTTGATTTAGCCATGAAACTGCGGCCACTTGGTGGACTTGCCTAGCCAAAATCCTCTGGTATATTCCTCAACTCTTTCTCTCTCCTCTGGAAATCCAATAATATATTTTTCTGCAGGATTCTTTGCAAAATATCGATGCTCAAAAATCTTTTTGCGTGTTTTGTAATTGGTTTATTTTTGCAAATTTTAATACGGACTTTAAGGGGAAAGTCCAAAATTCAGATTAGGTGGGGATTTCATCACCCTTCCTAGGCCCCACAAATCACAAAACGAGCATCCGCATAACCCTATATTAATTAAAAAAATATCTAGACCAAGATTCTAAGGACCGTCACGCTCAATTAGGAAAGAGAAAGGTCGTGGGTAATCTATCGCTTATCCGTATTACTTTTGCGGTGTCTAAGTCAAGTGTGACTACGAAAAGCGGTTACTTAATTAGGTCCGCTATTTTCGGTGATTCGTATAGCGGATACCTCTCACTCACCCGGTACTTACCTGGCCATAAGAGTAATAAAGATGTGGTAGGGGATTGATCCTACGGCTTGTTCTTTGGAAGACTAGGAGTGGTCTAGTGCTTGACCTATGTGACCTTAGTTTTAGGGTTTGCTTATGCATTTTGTGATTTGTTGAGTTAACCCTCAAGTCCCACTTTCAAAGCTAAACAATCCAACTAGAGCTTAAATCTTTCCCCTTCATCTTTCCTCTTTTCTTCTTATAATGGGTAACCCAAACAAACGAACTCTTGCCAAGCTTTGCTATCCAGAACTAGATATTTCTTGTTTTCGTAATTGCTTTGGTCAAAATTCTAACTCTACCATATCTTTAAGAGATCGGATAGAGCAAGCGGAAAGAAACAGTTGGAAACCTCACTCCAGGTCCTATCAACCGCATCAAAATTCTACATCTTCTTATGTTGATACTCCATTTAAAGCGTGTGAGGCAACTCCTAAACGCGTGTCCATCGCTGAGCATATAGCGAGTGCTAAAAGCCAAATCAATCCGGTCAAACCGTTAGGAAAACAAACACCATCATTTTCTAAGGAAGATATTGCTACTCGTTTTGCGGTGTATAAGACATCTGTTGCCAGTCGTCAACCAACCAACCAATATCAATATTCTTCTTATCACAATGTTGATCCTACTCCTGTCCAATTTTCACAACCATTCCATTCCTATTAATCCTACCCGACTTTTATACTTTCTCTAGACATTTCTTCTAATCAGTTATTTGCAATGTTGATCCTACTCCTGTCCAATTTTCACAACCATTCCATTCCTATTAATCCTACCCAACTTTTATACTTTCTCTAGACATTTCTTCTAATCAGTTATTTGGGAGTTTTACCTATCCACAAGAATTTCAATCTTCTACTGAAACCCCTTACCGACCCATGCCTAGTCTTGAACGGACAGTGGAAGAATTTTAGGTAGCATCGCGTCGCCACATAGAGGAATTGAATGCGTCCATGGCCGCTCTCATACAACCTAACAAACGAGCAACTAGTTTCCAACTAGCTCAAAAATTTTTAATGTATGATATGACAATAGGACAAATTGAGAATTTGGATAGTGATAGAGAGCAGTATACCCTTCCAAATCAAATCTTCCCATCACAAATTGAAATCCATAACTCCAGTTTCATAAATCTATCGAGTACATCAAATGATTCACCAATTGAACATAGAAGGTTTGATGAGTTGTATGACTTTGTAGTGTTTGATTTACCCGATTGTGAAGGGTCTATGACAAGTGAAACCACACCCAATCCTTGTAATCTTTACACCTCCACTCTAAAACCAAAATTGATTGAAAACCATGCTTTTGATGAGGTGTCTGAGAATTTTAACCTTCACTTGATTGAGGATATTGACACTAGGGATATATTGGATGATGAACCCACAGTTTTGGATGACTTTTTCTCACCAATTCATCAGGTCCTTTCACTTCCGTGTGGACATCATCTCGAACCTTTAACTATTTTTCCCGAACCCAATATGCGTATGGAAATTGATGATAAATGCATGACTGAAAAGCAAAATAATATTCAACCTTCATTTCCCACATCTGGTTCAACATTACTCGACACACAAATTTGTTTACCCATTTCATCACCCATTTTCTTTGGTTCTTCTTCTAATCTTCTTTTAATTCGATCGAGTTTTGATAAATCACACTCCGATATTTCAAGTTCGATAATTCTAGAAAGACAATTTGATTTAGACTCTTTTAAGAATAAGGTAGATGAGCTTTTCGAGTCTCCTACCTCCATAATTTTTGATAAATCAAGTGTGTTGAATTCTAGCATGACAATTATTGATATTGAAACATTCAATCGGACCATCGATGGAAGTTTCGAAGATATTTTCGCTGACGAACTCGCATTCCTAAACGACATGGATTTTGTGATTAATCAACCCTACCCAAAGAAGTTGAACCAGCACCATTTCTTCTTACCCCATACGTGAATGTGACTATTCTACCCATTCCTAATCATTCACATTCTCATTTTCGTTCACTATCACTATTCCGTCTCTACCAACCGAGACGTAAACCCGATCGATTTCGCCTCCTATCTCCCTACTTCTTCAAACCTCTGATCTTTCACCAACTATATTGTTACATTGATAAATTTTTTGAATGGTTGGTGTTGACTTTTGGTCTTTATAAAGGTTTATATTGACCAATAATTTTAACCCCCCTCATAATTTTAAATGCTTAATACTATTTTACTCAAGTTTGGGGGGAGGGGAGAAAAATATTTTGGCTCTTGAAAGGAAATAAAATTTTTACAAAATTGTGAGCCAAAAATAAGTTTGGGGGAGGATTTCACTGTCATTTATTTATGTCCCCGTTATTAACTTTTTCTCTAAAGTCTACAGTTTTTTAAGCTTAACAGATGACATCAGTGAGGACACTGCTGCAAACAGATTTGGGGGAGATTTGTGCTTATTCATGCATTATTTTGCATTATACTATATATAAGTACAATTTTTTTTTGATAATGAAAGTTTGAAAGTGAAAAATTTACATATGAAAGATATAAATAGTTTGAGAAAAATAAGAAAGTTAGATGTTTTCTTAAACGAAACTAGTAATAAGTAGTTATGAGACGTTGTCCCAAGGGTTAGTAAGATGAAGCAAATTACTAATCTGAGAATAAAAATAAGTCTGAAAAATAGTCCATATTCTTATGTCCAAACATTTGAACGTTCATACCCTACTATACGCACTTGCACATATCTTGAAACTTGGGATAGTAGAGGATACCTTGAAATGCCCTTGTCTAAAAGCCTTGGTATAAAGACAAATATAAATAGAAAAAAACGTTGAAGAAAAATGAACACTAGTTTTGTAATTACTTAAGGCAGCATAAAAAAATATAGCAAGGGTGCTTTATCATCTAGTGTCTCAGACCAACTGGTTTGGGAGCCATTGCTAAGCCATAGGTGTTGCAGGACGAGAATATTACGCCTAAATGCGCGAGAACATTTTGTAATCGGTTGGTTAGTAGCTCAAGAAGTATTAACGGTCCCATGAAGGATGTGTGAGCAATTTCATCGAAATTATTCACTGGCTATAAAGTACTAAGGAAAATGGACAAGAGTATGATAGCTTGAATTGAATTCTCTAAGTATAGGGATATCTTTTACACACACGTAGGGGTATATGATCGATGTTTGGAAGAAAGGTAGAGTGAAAGAATGAAGACGATGTTTTATTGAGGGATGATGTGTTTTCTAACATCTTTTCACGACCATTAAGATAGGGCTCATGTCAACTGAAAAACTGGTGTAGTTGGAAACTCTTATTTTCAAATTCTTTCTTTTATAATTCTTATCTTTGTACGTAAGTTTCATCTTCTTTCTTTTATTATAGGATTTTATGGGTGTAATCCGCTGAAAACCCTCAGGAGACAACACTCCTCCTACTAAGGACACCAAGAGATTTAACGGCTTGTTGCACATGCTCAGTGCAATCGTGTTGCCTATGAAAGTGTGCTACTTAGGTTTTTCTTTTTCTTTTTCTCCCTATCTTGAATAACTAGTTTGCTCGGGACGATCAAATTTAAGTTTGGGGGTATTTGTTCAGTCGAAAATATCGCGCATTTGATATAACATTTTCCTTACTTTTATTAAATATTGAAAGGTGTTTATTATAAATATGGAACATATTTGGGTTTATCTGCAAAATACTATTTTCAATATTTTTATATATTATAATTAACATTATGAAAAAAAATATATGCATATAATATTTATATAATATTTTTATTATGCATATCATATCAAATATTCTAATCAAGATTCTTTAAAAGATATAACATCATTTAAATGGTTAGAATAATATCTCTATAACAAATATTACTGACATTATTCATGGAGATATTGTGCAAAATTTGACTCAGGTCAGGAGATCGGGATATCGAGATATCAGAAATAAAAATCTCCCAATAAAGTTAAATAAAATCGAAGAATCAATACTGGCAGAGACTCTGAGAAGATATGAAGATTCCAGATATCACAACAATCTCCATGTATCATTATAAGGCTACAAAATAATTTTTATCAAATGATCCCTCCAACCCACCGCCCAACCGCGGCTAAAACATACAATTTTCGGCGGATCCGCGGCCGATATGAGGAGTTAGGGTGTGGGATTTTGTGGATAGGATCTTCTCAACAAACCCTAATACTTAGGATCTAGGGTTTGTATTTTCTGTGAGTATAAATAGGACCGAGGGCTAAAACTAGAAATCATCACCTTTAATACAAAGCAAATCACCGTCAAAAAATAAGTGATCCACGACAGGTCCGCGATTCGACGTGATAGAGCGACGTGAATATCGATGGAACATCTACTTCCTACGAGGTAGAGATCGAGAGCAACTTCTTCTTCCTCTTGTAATCTAAACTCGAAGAATTGTACTTATAAAGTTGATTAATAAAGGTAGATCATTAGATTAATTATTTCGCATTTAATTTCTGCATTATGATTTCCTTCTCTATCCTTTCTTCTTCTATCTCTATCATGCGCGAATAATTTTCTGCTTGATAGGGTTCGTAGGATTAGGATAGAACAATGGGTGAGAAAATATTTTAACTTCTTTTAAGTCTTATGAAGTTTATAAATTTTAGCAAAAGAATCGTGAACATCCTAATCGGGCGCGCTATCAGTTTATTGATATTTTTGACTGTGATTTGAGATCAGATTAACAATTGTTTTGTTAAGGGCTAGACATGAATAGAGATCAATAGAGGGACAAGGGTCAATAGTGGGGAAACCATAGTTTCTTCCAAGAACCCTAATCTTTATTCATCACTATCAATTTAGTTTTAAATCTATCAAAAAATAAAAGAAGTCATCTTTATTAGTCATCCATGACTATTAAATCCTAACGAACCCTACAAGCTCTCTTCTTATATATTCTACATCCAAAATCTATATCCGTGTTTAAAAAAGATCTTAAAACTATTCTCCTTTCTCCCTATTCTTTATTCAACTTGTCTAAAACAAGATTAGAAATTCCACGCATCTCTGTGGACGACCTGTACTCATCTCGGCTAGCTATACGCGACCCCGTTATTGATTGAGGTTATTTATTACTACAAACACTTTTTCAGATCAATCAAATGGCGTCGTTGCCGGAGATACGTGTATAATTTTTTTCTTGCCATTCGTGTTGAATTCTAATTCAATCCATATCATAAAAATAAAATAAAACAACAAATTGTGTATTTAACGATTAGTATGCGATTTTTGTGAGGGAACCTTGAGTCACTTGAACGAGAAAATCGAGATTCAGAGACCTTCAGAGAGGACCAGAGAAGCAAATAAGGTCATAGTGAAAAAATTGTCAAGTGAACCCTCTTTTCGGCGGCGGAACCGCTGCAATATTGTTGATTTAGCCGCGGAACTGCGGCCACTTGGTGAACTTGCCTAGCCAAAATCCTCTGGTATATTCCTCAACTCTTTCTCTCTCCTCTGAAAATCCAATAATATATTTTTTTGCAGGATTCTTTGCAAAATATCGCCGCTCAAAAATCTTTTTGCGTGTTTTGTAATTGGTTTGTTTTTGTATATTTTAATATGGACTTTAAAGGGCAAGACCAAAATTCAGATTAGGTGGGGATTTCATCACCCTTCCTAGGCCCCACAAATGACAAAACGAGTATCCGCATAACCCTATATTAATTAAAAAAAATATTTAGACCAAGACTCTAAGGACCGTCACACTCAATTAGGAAAAATGAAGGTCGTGGGTGTTTACCGCCGGAAATCGGGAAGACAAACGTCTTGCCTGAATTTGGGGGGCAGATACTATTTGGTTTTATCTGTCTACCTCTCCGAAGATGCCAAGTTAATTTATGGCACAATGTATCGAAGGTTTAAACAGATGCGGCCGTTGTAGTAGATTTCGTCATATTCCCACTCGTTGTGAGGGGTTTTTAATTGTGGGGACGCTCTTCCCTGCAGGCGCAAGCCCCTGCAGTTAATTATGTTATCGTGTAGCTATAACCACTTTCTCCTGCTCTAGATGTCACTTCGTGTCATGTGTGTTTGTTTCATTTTTGGTTGCCCGTGGATTGTATACGGAGACTAATTTGTGTTGTCGCCTGTAGGGCGGGGATTAGTCCAAATCCGTATTTTCTTAGATTTGGGTTTGGTTTGATTTAAGGATCGTTAATCTTGTTTGAAATTAAGATCAACTTAAATGTTTGTTAAGGATATGTTAATCCGATAATGGATTAAGATCTACTTAACGGTGATTCAGGATCACTTTTATTCCAACGAAAGACCATTTGGGTTCTATCGTTTTAGTTTAGGGACATTACGGTCCATTGGGTTTAAGGACATCATAGTCCATGGAGTTTAGTTTAGGGATGTTGCGGTCCATTGGGTTTAAGGACATCATAGTCCATCATTAGTTTAAAGACATTGCGGTCCATTGGGTTTCCGTTGGGTTTAAGGACATCATCGTCCATAAAGATTAGTTTATGGACATTACGGTCCACAGTTAGTTTAGGGACATTACGGTCCATGTAGATTAGTTTAAGGTACGGTCCATGTAGATTAGTTTAAGGACATTGCGGTCCATTGAATTGTTGGCTGTCGGGACCCGCCACCTCTCTGAAAACGTTGCAGAATTACGACGTCATATATCAGAGGTGTGAGGAGATGTACCCTTGAACCAATGTCAGTTGAGAGATCTGTAGTTAGTTTTAGGACTAAGATCAAATTTAGAAAATTATGAGCCCATGGGCTCATTTGATCTGAATCAGGGACTTTTGGTCAGCTTGGACTCGGCCCACTCAATTTTTGAATAAAATATTAAACACTTGTTTTGGGCTCGGTCCCTTTTGTTCAACAATGCTGAGCATTGATATGGGCTTTGATGCTCACCCTTTCTTTATTTTTTCATATTGAGTGTTAAACACTCTTTATGGCACTGGGCTCCATTCACAGAGCGCTTTATGTTAAACAGCGCCCACGTGAGAAGTACGTGGGGCGCTCGGTGCCAGCCATTGAGTGCAGAACACTCCTTATTTTATCAGCACCCACGTGAGGGGCACGTGGAGCCCTTGGCGCCAGCCACTGAGTGCTAAGCACTCCTTATTTTATTAGCGCCCATATAAGGGGCACGTGGAGCGCTTGGCGCTGGACGCCAACCACTGAGTGCTAAGCACTCTTTATTTCAGCAGCGCTCACGTGAGGAGCACATGGAGTGCTTGGCGCTGGGCGCCAACCAATGAGTGCGGAGCACTCTTTATTTTATTAGCGCCCACGTGAGGGGCACGTGGAGCGCTTGGCGCTGGGCGCCAGCCACTGAGTGCTAAGCCTCCTTATTTTATTAGTGCCCATGTGAGGGGCACGTGGAGCGCTTGGCGCTGGGCGCCAGCCACTGAGTGCTAAGCACTCCTTATTTTATTAGCGCCTATGTGAATGGCACCTGGAGCGCTTGGCGCTGAGCGCCAACCACTGAGTGCTAAGCACACTTTATTTCAGCAGCGCCCACGTGAGGAGCACGTGGAGCGCTTGGCGCTGTTTTCTTCTTTGTGCATTTTTCTGAAGAGTTCAATTCTTTGTTCTTCCCTGGATCTTCAATCCCCAAGAACAAATTCATCCCTACGAGAATTAAATTCTCATTGGTGGGAGATTTGTCTCATGGATCTCAGATCCAGGGAAAGAACTATGTTCTTTTTTGAGGGTTAAACCCTTGGGTATGCAGATGAGATATTATGATCTCTATTTACCATGAAGAAAGTTCTTCTTCTTTCCTCTCTCTTCAAGTTATTTTTGCTTTCTCTTCTTTTTGAACTTAAAGTTTAGGGGGGGTTCCTCCCTTTAAGACTTGAAGTCTTGGGTCCTTTATATAGAGGAGGCTGATTTGTTGATTCAGTTAAGGAAATCTCACATTGAGATATTTCTTAATTGATTTGGGGAATTTATCCACCGTCGGATCTTTGATCTAAGGACTTCTGTTTTACAGAAGACATCTTTCTTGTTTTTTAACAAGATTAGAAAAATATTTTCCCGTACAGAACTTATTTTGTATCTTGGTGATTTTTAATCACCATTGGGTCTTTAATCCAATGATGCTCTGATTTACAGAGCACAATTTTTCTTGTTTAGAAAGATTTGAGGAGTATTTCCTCAATCAGAATTTAATTCTGTATCTTGGTGATTTTTAATCACCATTGGATCTTTGATCTAACGGTGCTATGATTTACAGAGCACAATCTTTTTTATTTAAAAAGATTTGAGGAGTATTTTCTCAATCATAATTCAATTCTGTATCTTGGTGATTTTTAATCATCATTGGATCTTTGATCCAACGGTGCTCTGATTTACAGAGCACAATCTTTCTTATTTAGAAAGATTTGAGAAGTATTTTCTCAATCAGAATTTAATTCTGTATCTTGGTGATTTTTAATCACCATTGGATCTTTGATCCAACAGTGTTCTGATTTACAGAGCACAATCTTTCTTGTTTAGAAATATTTGAGAAGTATTTCCTCAATAAGAATTTAATTCTGTGCTCTGATGATTTATCATCTCCGTTGGATCTTTGATCCAAGGGTAGAGAACTTTTAGTTCTGGCGCCGGCGTTCTCGTGCTTTGCACGTGAGGCGCTGCCTCAGAGTTTCTAACTCTTGGCGCTGGTACTCTCGTGCCTTGCACGTGAGGCGCTGCCTCAGAGTTTTTAACTCTGGTCGCTGGCGCTCTCGTGCTTTGCACGTGAGGCCCTGCCTTAGTTCAAATTTTGAACAAAGCCTTGCTCTCTTATTGGGGGAAAACAAATGCCCCAACCGTTGCGCTCACGTGGCTCACATGTGAGTGCAGCGGTGGCATCCTTTCCACCGTTGGATCATCTTGGGAGTTGGATCGTCTTCCAACACCTATAAGTAGGGCCTTTGGCCCTTGAGATGACTTCTGTTCATCTTCTTTCTTTCTTGTTTCTGAGAATTTAATTCTCCTTTCAGAGCTCAGATCTCTGTCCAAGGAAATTCCTTTTAGAGTTAGAACTCTATCCAAAGTTGGTAAGAATCGAATCTATTAACAGAGCTTTGCTCTTTTCAGATCATAGATCTTAAAATGGATTTTTAGGGTTACTTAACCCATTAGTTAGAACATTGTTCATCCTTATGAAGAACTCTTAGAGTTCATTTTGTAGATCTAAAAGATCTTGGAGTTTTTACTCTGTAAAATACTTTGCTTTTTTAAGGGTTCTGATGGATTACTCTATCGTTTTCACAGAGCATGGCTCTTAGAAATTTTTGGAGATTTTTTATTCCCCTCATAATTAAAGTTGAGAGATATCATTTTTGTTTTTAGAGTATTGCTCTCGAGGGAGTTTAACTCCTTAGCCCAATGAGTTTCTCATTAAATTAGAATCTTTTTAGGATTTTCTCCTTAATGGTTGACTGTCTCATCAATGATGAGCCGTCATTTTGATTTTGTAGATCCCCCTTGTTCTCCGCCGAAAGACCGGGAAGATTGACGTCTTGCCTGAATTTGGGGGCAGATGCTATTTGGTTTTATCCGTCCACCTCTCCGAAGATGCCAAGTTGATTTATGGCACCGTGTATCTGTAACGCCTTAGATTTCAATTAGTGTTAGTTTAGACGGTAATGCGGGTTTTTGGTAAAAAGTTTACCAATTTGGGTTCCTCACATTTTATAACATTTAATTAATAACTTATTTTTATTTGTTATGGCATGCGCACACTTGTGCATATTTATGTGAGGGTGTGTTTGTGTTATCTAGATTAGTGGCCATGACACTTAACCTAATCTAATCCTTTACTTTAATCCATTCCTTGTTTAAACTTTAACCCTAATCCTAGATATTTGTGTGAGAAGAGAGATATTTCTTTTGGATGTGAGAAGAGGTGGCACATGAGTCATGCTAGCATTTATGTGAGAGTTAATGCTTGGTGCACTCACCATAACCTCACCTCTCTCTCTCTTTTCATCTCACTCTCTCTCATTCTCTCTCACTTCATTTCTTCTCTTTATTTCATCACTTCTCATTCCTCAAACTGAACAATTGTCTTCCAATCACCAATTCTTCACAAAACCTTCACAGACTTCACAAAATCTCACCGAAATCACATCTTTGGACTAGTTTTGCCTCTTGGATGCCTTGGAGCTTGGAAAGCTAGGATTTTTAAGCTTGTGGGAGTAGGTAATGATCTCTATCTGTTCTTTATATTGTTATTGTGTTGTGTAGTCTTGTAGTTTTAGTTTTGATCGTTTAAAATTAAGTTTCGTGCAAATATCGTATTTTTAGTGTCGATTTGTGATATCTGCGATCTGCTGTGACCCCGAGAGTTTACTAGAAAACCAAACAATGTAGTTGTGTTGTACCTGAGACCATAGGACATCACCTGGAGCACGAACCCCCTTGCTCGGATCTCGGCCGGCGACGAGAAGACAAAATCCGGCGAGCTCAGATTTTTGGAGGAGTTGGGTTTTGGTTTTTGGTGGGTAGCTGGCTGCTTTAGTTTTTGTGTTTTTGGTCTTGCTGGATTTTTAGGTTTTATCTGTATACAAAATCTGGGATCATCTAGTTAGTTTCTAGTGTTACGATTACGCGCGATACGTTATACGACACGGATCGTGCACTTTGTGTGGTTTTGCTCTAGGGTTGGTTTCGTAGTGTCGCTACGCACGTTAGCCACAATACGAACACTTGAGAGTATGTTTTGAGTTGGTGCGTCGGTCAAACGTAGTTTGTACATGTTTTGGGTCTATTGCTAATATATATACTTGCTTTGTTGTTTTATATTTTAGGTTCGCAGGCGGGGACTTCGGACAATGCAAAGAGGGGAAAACGGGTGGTTGGCTTTACTTAGCCAGGAGCATTGGTGAGTAGATTTAACATCTACAGGGGAATCGCCCGCATGGCGTTATGCGTCTGGGCTAGAGATGCTATGATATTTAGTCGCATATTCTATTGCATATATAGAATTCGTGCATACATCTCATTGCATATTATTACCTGTTATGCTTGGACTTATACCCTTAGGACACTGCACTATTATTGACTGCTCATGTTGCACGAGCACTGATTGTTTGCCATTCACACCGTCAATAATTACCATGACACGCACAACACCTATACATATGTGATATTGTATTGTTTAGAGATATTGAGACATGATCCTTATTTTCCTTGTGCATATGACATATAGTATACCTGTATACCTATATGCTTACACATATGCATTGACATGCTTACATGCTAGTTACCTATCTACCTATATGGTATTGTACCATTAGTGATAGGTATATACACATATGAGATATAGCTGCATGTACATCTTGCATACATACTTACACTTATACCTGGAGGGTATTATATCATTACTGATAGGTAGATATATACACCTTGCTATACCTACATGTTTACACATATATCTGGCTATAGCTACATGCACACCTTTATTTGATATTATATGGATTTGGAGAACTTAGGAACCGCATGATATATATATTAACTTGTTGCAGTTAAATAGCGGCTTTTCCTTTATATGCTCATATTACAGTTTTCTGTTGCATATATTATATTCATGGACTTTTGCATTGAGTTATGGATTTTCATGATGTTTTCTGGATTTGAGGACTACGGTAGTTTCATGAAATTATGCATTATTTGAAAAACCCGGTTTCTCTTGATATGATATTTCAGCAGCCACCATGAGATTTATCGGTTCTGATATATATATACCCCATGCGAGGAATGGAGGGGGCCGTATGCGGGTACATGGTGGGACCCGGAGGTACCCCAGGGCAAGAATTTCATGGAGTAGACGATGAGTTAGTGGGGAAACCATACCTACCGGTGACAGTACCTATAACTCGGCGGTTATCGTGGGGATACCGACCGGTGTCATGTACATATGGATACGTCGAATGATGAGGGTCGAAGCTGGGCACTCGAGTTTTCAGGATAGCGTATGATACGTACCTATCAGGGAGCCAGTCGTGGTGACAGCACCTGATAGGTCAGTATTTATGTGTCGATGCTTGACACTTGGTTTCATGATATTTTTACTCCTAAGTATATATAACAGTGGAATGGGACGCTGTTATATATGCATATATATATATATATATATATATATATATATATATATATTAGTGGAATGAGACACTAATATATATGTATACATATCTAATTTATATACATCATCATAAAGTTTCAGGAAAATATACTTACTAAGGATTTATGAGATTCACTTGATATTGGATACAGGATTTATGAGATTAATTTGATATTGGATACAGGATATATGAGATTTACTTGATATTGGACACTTAGGATATATGAGATTTACTTGATATTGGACACTCAGGATATATGAGACTTACAAGATATGAGAGCCAATTTGAGGGCTGATTTGAGGATATTGGGATTTGGATTGTCTTGATGGATTTTGGTCCTGTCACGAGGTCAGGATTCCGTGAGGATGATATGTTTTATCTCATACTCCGCATTTATTTTATATGCATTGCTTCATGTATTAGTTGTACCTGATAGAGTACCTTTCATGATTGTTGCATATACATATTTTCATATCATTACTTCATGTATTAGTTGTACCTGATAGAGTACCTTTCATGATTATTGCATATACATATTGTCATATCATTACTTCATGTATCAGTAGTACCTGATAGAGTACCTTTCATGACTGTTGCATGATATGACCATATTGCTATTAGCTTACATATGTTAGATTCGCGCTGTACGTGCATACTTGCGATTACCTGTATATGTTATTTACTATTCATGAGTTGGCAACTCACCCCCATTGTGCCACAGTGTTTTGTAGGTTGTTCTTCAGAGTAGTCGAGGCAGGCTGATTAGTCGAAAATATTGCATTTTAACACATCAATTTCCCTACCATTTGCACTTATCTAGAGGTGTTCGGTATTAATATAGCACATATTAGCAAAACAGCTGTAAAATACCAAATTACTTGTGTTATACATTAAAACCGACATTTTGAGGGAAATTAAGTGTTTATCATTGCATTGCATTATCTTTGTGTAGCGCAACACTTGTCTCGAGAATCTGTGCAGTAAATTCCAGGAAAGGAGCAAAAACAGTTAAAACTGCTGAGAAAAATACGCCAAGTCCAAGACTTGTGATCTGGCAGCAATATAGAGTGAAATATGAAATTTCACACATCAGAAAAAGGCCAAAATATGGGCTAAAGAGTGACACAGAAATTTGATGCACAGAGGGCACCAAAGGACCGCGGATCCGCAACCCAATGCCCATTCCCGCCGCGGATCCGCGGCTGTATAATGACATCATCGCTTCCAATTTCAACACGTGGCTTCCTGTAACTAACAATGCTTCCAGAAGACTCCAGAAACACCACGTCGCTTCATCCAGAAGGCTCGGCCTAACAACCTAGCTCTAGAATATTCCCTCCAACTAACTTCTTCTAGAAGCCTCTCTCTAACAAACTTTTGGAGGGAAATTTGAAATTTGAATTCTAGACCTAAGGTTAAGAGGGCTATAAAAGGAAATCTAGATCTAGGGTTAAGGGTTCATAATCTTCATCTCTCCCACAAGTTGAGTGACACAACTTGTATCTCCAAACCCTAACCCTAATCCACTCAAATCCAAAGCCAAAAATCAAGAACACCGATTACAATTCAAGAAAGAAGCCTTCAACCTTTTAGGAGCGAAGCCGATCTTCATCCGAGCAAGTGATCCAAGATGATCCGCGACTCACGAAGACGTGCGACGCCAACTCGACGATCGAGTTCTTTCCTCATTGTAGTTCTTGAGAGAATTGTAACGAAATTGTTGATAAATAAAAGGTGAAATTCTTTTATCTTGCTTTCTTAACATTCTTGCATCATGATTCGATCTCAATTCTTGATTGTGTTTCTTGTTATGATGTTTGATTAAAACTCCGCTCGTGAAGGAGTCGAGAGAATCAATAGATGATGATGTTACAAATCTTTAAACGATTCTTAAGTCCTAAGAGTTTTGTAAACTTTAGCAAATTGAAGAATCGACGACCTAGTTTCGAGCGATACTTTCTTGATTGGGTTCGCTCTTAATTAGGGATCCACGATCGATTCTTGAATTTACAAGAGGCTAGAATGTGAATGAAATCAACGAAAGGACAAGGGATAAATGATGAAACCCTAGTTTCCGCAAGAAATCCCTAATTCTCGTTGATCATCATCGATCTAGTATCAAATCATCGATGGATAAGAAAACATAATCAATAAATTTCATCATGTCTATAGATTCGATCGATTCCTACGAGCCTCACTTCGATTCTTGATTATTGGATTGGATATCATCAATTCTTAATTCTTGATTTTAAATGTTTTCTTGTTAATTAGATTTAGATCTAGATGATTCTTGAATTCACTTTTAAATCTTGAATTGAATCGTCTTTTCTTTCTTTTCTTTAATTTTCAATTCATCTAATTCAAATTCGAACGGATCTCACTTTCCCTGTGGACGATCCACACTCGCTAACGCGTTACAATCGACACCGTTATTGATTGCGGTCAAAATTTTCTTTGGTTGTGATTTCTATACATTTTCTACCTACACACGGAGATATCATTCAATCAAATGGTGTCGTTGCCGGGGACAGTGCGCTAATTCGTTTGTTTTTAAAATTTGAGTTGAAAAGTTTATTCCATCATAATTTTGAGATCAAAATTCGCACAAACACTAAACAAGTTGTTGTGATTTGTTGCGAGGAAATCTGGAATCTATTGTGCAATTGGAAATTTTTTTGGAGTATTCCAAAGGACTCAAGGAGTGAACAGAAGCAGTACCGAGAAATTTTGTGCAGGAATTCCTCAAACTCACGGCGGATCCGCGGCATTAAAGGCTTCCCACGGCAGAAACACGGTGGAACTGTTGCAGAGCTGCACGCAAATTTCTCTGTAAAATTCCTACTTTCTTATCTCCTCCTCTGTCTGCTCCAATAACCATTTTCTGCAGGTTTCTTTGCAAATAATTCGCAGCGCCGCAAAAAGCAATAAAAATTGTGCGTATTTGATCTTGGCTGTTTGCATTTTTTAATACGGAAATTAAGGGGCACGACCAAATTCAGATTAGTTGGGGAGTTCATTACCCTTCCTAAGCCCCGAAAATCACAAAATTGCATTCGCACTACCCTCATTAACTAAAAAAGATCTAGACATGACTCTAAGGACCGTCGCGCTCACTTAGGACAGGAGAAGGCTGTGGGTAATCTATTGCTTATCCGCGTTTCTTTTGTGGTGTCTAAGGCAAGTGTGTCTAAGGCAAGTGGTTACTTAATTAGGCCCACTACTTACGTAGTGGAGAACCTCCCACTTACCTGACACTTACCTGGCCACAGGAGAGACAAAGAGGCAGTGGAGGATTGATCCCGCGACTTGTCTTTTGGCAGTTAGGAGCGGTCTAGAGCCTTGACCTAGGTAACCACTGGACTTAGGGTTGCTTGTTGCATTTGTTGTGATTTGCATCATTTTTTCAAAAATCCGTATATTTTTTAAAACAAACACCACTTCATTCATTTCCCCTAATTATATTAACCCTGCCACTTGTACTAAACCCTTTTGGTGCAAGATAGGCTGGACACGGGATTCTAGTGCCCGTTTAGTCCGCGTTCCCCCGATCGACTCCGAAGTTGGTATTTCTACATTTACTTCTTCTTTACCCATCACCACACCCATTTCGATGGACGGTTCTCTATCGAACTTCTTTACCACTAATCTGCCGCCGTCCGCAGGTGCGCAGAATCCACCCCGCATCTCTCTCCAAGAGAGGTGCTATCCTATGCGAGGTCCTCTTTCGACCTGTCTATCCATTCCACCAGCCAACGGGGACAATTTTGAGATTAAACCCCAATACATCAACCTTCTATCCAAATACCACGGTCTCGAGTCTGAAGACGCATATGTCTTTATCACCAAATTTGAAAATGTATGCGCAATGATGGGTACCTCACAACTTTCTGTGAATGCTATGCGTCTTCGTCTTCTCCCATTTACTTTGTGTGATATAGCCGAGAAGTGGCTGTATAACACTACCGCACATTCCATTTCAAATTGGGAAGAATTCGTAAAAGCATTCCTTAAGAAATTCTACCCTAATCACAAGACAGCTCGAGTCCGTAGCGAAATCAATCAATTCACCCAGCTTCCAAATGAAACATTTTCAAAATGTCTTGAACGCTTTAAGGATCTGTTAGTTCAATGTCCACATCACGGAATCCCTAGATGGGATCTGTGCCGAATCATATATGAGGGAAATAATCCTAACACAAAACAGACCTTTGAATCCATGTGTCAAGGCAATTTTATGACCAAAGATGATGGGGAAGTTTGGAAATACCTAGAAGAATTTGCTGAAAATCTTTACAGTGGGAGGGTGTGAGTTAATCGTCTAAGGGTGGCAATAACCAGTCGGATGTTTCCATAGGAGTTAGAGCTGAAATGTCAGCAATGCAAAAGAAACTCGAAACTATGGAAAACAAATTTTTAGCTGCCGTCCTAAATCAAATGTCACTCTCCAAAACTGTATGTGGATGCTGTTCTGATCCTTCTCATTTGACGGAAGAATGTCTATTAAATTCTCCGTTTCAAGGTCATGAGCATACCAATGCTGCTTTTCAAAGACCTAGAAACGATCCATTTTCTTCCACTTATAATCAGGGTTAGAGGAATCACCCTAACCTTGCTTGGAACCAATCACAAAATCAAAACACGGTTCCAACCCAAAACAATTTCTAAAGGGTCCCTCCACCACAATAGCAACCACTTCAATTGAGTTAGTACCCCTTCCAATCACAAAACTTTCAAAATCCGGTCAACACACTTGCACCAAATATTCCTTTGCAGTTTACTGGTACTGATGAATCCTATTCATTCATGAACTTGCTTTGGACAATAAAGTTTTCCGTCGATAAAATCGAGAAAAACTCTGCATCCCAAAGCGAGACTATTAAATCGATGGAAGAAGAAATTGCACGATTAAAAGCTGAAATGAGTGCAAGAGAGAAAGGGAAACTTCCAGCTCAACCTTTGCCCAATCCTGGCTATTCACATCATGTGAATGCAATTACCAAGTTGAGAACTGGAAGAGTGCTTGACAATCACGTTGGGGAAGAGATTGATGATACTGAAAAATCTATCAATAATACCCCAGCTGAGACCTTTCCTTCCACTTCTACTTCTAATTCTGACCCCAGTTCGTCTACCGCACCATTTTCTTCCGAACCTATTCTCCGTTTTCCCCAAGGCTCGACACCTCAGCCCACAAAGAAAACGATCCCCACTCCTATTCTTAGATCGTTCCCACCACACGATCTTCTCCATTGTTGGACCCCGACCTTATTGCTCAAGCTCCTTACCCGAATTGGTTAAGGGGAAACAGACCAATTCCACAAATAGAGAAGATCACTGAAATCTTGAAACAGGTTAACATCAACATCCCTCTTCTAGATGCAATCCAATAAGTCCCCTCTTATGAAAAAACTCTTAAGGACTTGTGCACTAGATAGAGGAAGACTCAAGTGCCCAAGAAGATATTCATGGCAAAAATAGTAGACACATTCTTTCCCCAGCAATTACCGAGGAAACGTAAGGATCCTGGCTATCCTACGATTTCCATTTCTATTGGGGAGAAACACATCAATCTTGCTCTACTAGACCTTGGCGCAAGTGATAACTTACTTCGTTTCTCCGTTTACGAGCAGTTAGGGATCGGAGAGTTGAAACTAGCCCCTTGCACTCTCCAGATGGCTGACCGATCAATCACCAAACCTAGGGGTGAACTGGAGGATGTGTTAATAAAAATTGGGGAATTTGTATTCCCTGTGGACTTTATTGTAATTGATACACAGCCTGTAGCGAACCCACGGAATCAAATTCCGGTGATTTTAGGTCACCCATTTTTGGCCACTTCCAATGCTATACCCCATGCGAGGAACGGAGGGGGCCGTGTGCAGGTACATGGTGGGGCCCGGAGGTACCCCGGGGCAAGAATTCCGTGGAGTAGACGATGAGTTAGTGGGGGAACCATACCTACCGGTGACAGTACCTATGACTCGGCGGTTATCGTGGGAATACCGACCGGTGTCATGTACGTATGGATACGTCGAAAGGCGAGGGTCGAAGATGGGCACTCGAGTTTTCGGGATAGCGTATGATACGTACCTATCAGGGAGCCAGTTGTGGTGACAGCACCTGATAGATCAGTATTTATGTGTCGATGCTTGACACTTGGTTTCATGATATTTTTACTCCTAAGTATATATAACAGTGGAATGGGACACTGTTATATATGCATATATATATATAACAGTGGAATGGGACACTGTTATATATGCATATATATATATATATCAGTGGAATGGGATACTAATATATATGTATACATATCTAAATTATATACATCATCATAATGTTTCAGGCAAATATACTTACTTAGGATTTATGAGATTCACTTGATATTGGATACATGATTTATGAGATTAATTTGATATTGGATACAGGATATATGAGATTTACTTGATACTGGACACTCAGGATATATGAGATTTACTTGATATTGGACACTCAGGATATATGAGACTTACATGATATGAGAGCCAATTTGGGGGCTGATTTGAGGAAATTGGGATTTGGATTGTCTTGATGGACTTTGGTCCTGTCATGAGGTCAGGATTCCGTAAGGATGACATGTTTTATCCCATACTCCGCATTTATTTTATATGCATTGCTTCATGTATTAGTTGTACCTGATAGAGTACCTTTCATGATTGTTGCATATACATATTGTCATATCATTACTTCATGTATTAGTTGTACCTGATAGAGTACCTTTCATGATTGTTGCATATACATATTGTCATATCATTGCTTCATGTATTAGTAGTACCTGATAGAGTACCTTTCATGACTGTTGCATGCATATGACCATATTGCTATTAGCTTACATATATTAGATTCGCGTTGTACGTGCATACTTGCGATTACCTGCATATGTTATTTACTATTCACGAGTTGGCAACTCACCCCCGTTGTGCCACAGTATTTTGTAGGTTGTTCTTCAGAGTAGTCGAGGCAGGCTGATCAGTCGAAAATATTGCATTTTTAACACATCAATTTCCCTACAATTTGCACTTATCTAGAGGTGTTCGGTATTAATATAGCACATATTAGCAAAACAGCTGTAAAATACCAAATTACTTGTGTTATACTTTAAAACCTACATTTTGAGGGAAATTGAGTGTTTATCATTGCATTGCATTATCTTTGTGTAGCGCAACACTTGTCTCAAAAATCTGTGCAGTAAATTCCAGGAAAGGAGCAAAAAGAGTTAAAAGTGCTGAGAAAAATACGCCAAGTCCAAGACTTGTGATCTGGCAGCAATATAGAGTGAAATATGAAATTTCACACATCAGAAGAAGGCCAAAATATGGGCTAAAGAGTGACACAGAAATTTGATGCACAGAGGGCACCAAAGGACCGCGGATCCGCAGCCCAATGCCCATTCCCGCTGCGGATCCGCGGCTGTATGATGACATCATCGCTTCCAATTTCAACACGTGGCTTCCTGTAACTAACAATGCTTCCAGAAGACTCCAGAAACACCACGTGGCTTCATCCAGAAGGCTCGGCCTAACAACCTAGCTCTAGAATATTCCCTCCAACTAACTTCTTCTAGAAGCCTCTCTCTAACAAACTTTTGGAGGGAAATTTGAAATTTGAATTCTAGATCTAAGGTTAAGAGGGCTATAAAAGGAAACCTATATCTAGGGTTAAGGGTTCATAATCTTCATCTCTCCCACAAGTTGAGTGAAACAACATGTATCTCCAAACCCTAACACTAATCCACTCAAATCCAAAGCCAAAAATCAAGAACACCGAGTACAATTCAAGCAAGAAGCCTTCAACCTTTTAGGAGCGAAGCCGATCTTCATCCGAGCAAGTGATCTAAGACGATCCGCGACTTACGAAGACGTGCGACACCAACTCGACGATCGAGTTCTTTCCTCATTGTAGTTCTTGAGAGAATTGTAACGAAATTGTTGATAAATAAAATGTGAAATTCTTTTATCTTGCTTTGTTTACATTCTTGCATCATGATTCGATCTCAATTCTTGATTGTGTTTTTTGTTATGATGTTTGAGTAAAACTCCGCTCGTGAAGGAGTCAAGAGAATCAATAGATGATGATGTTACAAATCTTGAAACGATTCTTAAGTCCTATGAGTTTTGTAAACTTTAGCAAATTGAAGAATCGACGACCTAGTTTCGAGCGATGCTTTCTTGATTGTGTTCGCTCTTAATTAGGGATCCATGATCGATTCTTGAATTTACTAGAGGCTAAAGTGTGAATGAAATCAACGATAGGACAAGGGATAGATGATGAAACCCTAGTTTCCGCAAGAAATCCCTAATTCTCGTTGATCATCATCGATCTAGTATCAAATCATCGATGGATAAGAAAATGTAATCAATAGATTTCATCACGTCTATAAATTCGATCTATTCCTATGAGCCTCACTTCGATTCTTGATTATTGGATTGGATATCATCAATTCTTAATTCTTGATTTTAAATGTTTTCTTGTTAACTAGATTTAGATCTAGATGATTCTTGAATTCACTTTTAAATCTTGAATTAAATTGTCTTTTCTTTCTTTTCTTTAATTTTCAATTCATCTAATTCAAATTCGAACGGATCTCACTTTCCCTGTGGACGATCCGCACTCGTTAATGCGCTACAATCGACACCGTTATTTATTGCGGTCAAAAATTTCTTTGGTTGTGATTTCTATACATTTTCTACCTATACACCGAGATATCATTCAATCACAGGCTATTCATCTATCATATCATCTTTTGCAGCGGATACCGCTTCGGCTGACTGTGTGCAGTTTTTCTTAGGTGGGTTTTGCGGTTATCCGACGTTGCTTATTGTATACTCGTTGTATCCTGTACTTCCCATCTACCATTATCATGTATTGACTTAGAGACTTGATGTGAGGACAATATTGTATATTATTTTGTGACTTGGAGGTCTTTTATGCAGTTTTATTTACATCGTCTTTTATTTCTTCGCTACGGCGTCGTTTATCTGTTGTAGTGGTTGTTTTCCGCATTTGGGCGTGTATTTGCTCCTATTTGGGGATGCTTTACTTATATTTATGTTGTGCCCATTTTTGGGACTGTTTTTTTACAAAGGAGGTGCTGCCAAAATTTTAAAGGAAAATAAAATTGGACTTTAAAGAATTTGGGTTGAGATTTCAAAAGTTTTAAAATTGTTATTGTCACTTACTATTTTTGATGATTTAGATTGCTGGGTTTTCGGCTTACTTAAATTGCGTTACACTTTTAGATGTTGCGTAGTTTAAGGGCCGTCACGTGCCAATTTCGGGTCGTGACAAAGTTGGTATCAGAGCGCTAGGTTTTACCTTTCGGAGTGTAGAATGACCTTGGTATGATGGAGTAGGTAGTTTAAGCAAAGTAACGTAGTGTGTGTATGTCCGCAACATACTTATGACACGGTACTCCGTCTAAATTGACCTAAGTACAAATTGCTTGAAATTCCTTCCTTGATGATACATATCCTTATGATTCGATTTCCGTGTTCTTATCGAATCCTTTTTCCATTTATAGCCTTTGCCGCCGATGACTATGGAGAATTAGAGTGGTGCAGCGAGAGCCGAGGTCAGAGTTGACTCGTTTGGGACAAGGACTGACCAGGATGGTACGCTCGTTGCACTGGAGCAGATGGATCCGCCTTCAACAGATTATCTCGCTAGGCTTGTGGCAGATATGCAGGACTTGCGCCAGATGATGAGTTCATTGGTTGAGGCCATTTGAGTACAGCGACAGGAGGTTGCCATCCCTGTTACCCAGTTATTCCTTGCGATCAGCACACAGCATAGTGTTACTTACACAGCACCAGTGGACGCAGCCCTTTTGGATGAGGAGCGTCTTTCCTAGACTTTGGGAGTCCGAGGACAGAGGAGGGTTCGTGCAAGTGTACCAGCCTAAAGACAGAGGTTCAGTCACCGTAACAGTTTTTGTACACGTCGCGAGAGTAGCAGAGGTTTTGGACGAGGACAATCTTCTAGATCTTATCCCCAGGAGGGTCAGTAGTTCTATTCTGGATGTTACCAGTGCGGAAGTTTGGATCATCGGGTCCGAGATTGTGCAGAGCCACGTGAGCGCATGGCAGCTGTATCGCAGAGAGGTCGTAGTCGCGGAGGATTTGTTCCGAGTGGACAGGATGGCAGATGAGGGGTTCAGCCAGTTGCGGGTATAGGGCAGACACGAGAGTTTGCTTCTACTCATCGGGACGTATGGGCGTTCAATACAGAGTTTTCAGGTATTCTTAATTCGTATGTTCTTTTGATACACTTGTTTTTCTTACACACTTTGTGCCGTGGTTGGGCCGAGAGTCGTGTTAGCTAGATCAGCCGTTTGTTATGTTAACTTCTGTCAGCGATTCTTTTGTTGAGCGACACGTGTTTCGGTCGTGTGCCAATCGGATTGGAGATAGAGATTTGTCCGTCGTTTTGATCCTTCTAGAGATGTTGGATTTGACGTTCTCTTGGGCACGGACTGGTTAGCTACGTGCTAGGCGTCTGTGGACGGTCGCGAGAAAACAGTTAGGTTTTGTTTTCCCGGCGAGTCAGTTCTTGTTGTGCAGGGGGACAGTGGTGCCGCCTCTCACAGCTTGAATTCAGCCTTTTTCGCTAGTCGGCTTTTGAGGAGAGGATGTCGAGGATTCTTGGCTTCCATTCGTGATACCGGAGCCACAGTGGGTTTGTTGGATCGGGTTCCTATCGTGCGAGAGATTTCTGACGTTGTTCCAGATGAGCCGGCGGAGCTTAGGGAGCTTAAGGATCAGCTACAGAGTTGCTTGTAAGGGGGGCTTGTGCGTCTGAGTGTTTCGCTTTGGGGAACTCCTATTCTGTTCGTCAAGGAGAAGGACGGCAGTTTGAGGTTGGGTATTGATTGATCGTCAATTGAACCGGCTTACGGTGCGGATAGGTATCCTTTACCTCGCATTGACGATTTCTTCGATCAGCTCCAGAGTGCGAGACATTTTCTAAGTTTGTTTGGGATCAGGTCATCATTGGTTGCAGGTTCAGAGTGATGACATTCCGAAGGCTGCTTTTGTGCGCGCTACGGGCTTTATGAGTTTTGGTGGTGTCGTTGGACTCACCAATGCCCTAGCAGTATCCATAGATGTGATGAACCAGATTTCTTCAGGCCGTTCCTCGACCAGTTGATTGTTGTGTTATCGATGACATTCTGGTCTTTTCCAAGAGTCATGAGAAACGTGGGCAGCACTTGAAGATTTGCTTTGCAGACATTGGGAGAGCACCAGTTGTTTGCTAAATTCTCGGAGTGTTCCTTCACGCTTTATTGTGTTGACTCCTAGGTCTTGTAGTTACGGGAGACGGTTTTGATATGGACCCGAGGAAGATCGAGGCCGTACAGCTTGGGCCCAGACATATATCAGGGACGGAGGTCCGCGGATTTTGGGCTTAGTAGGTTTTTACCGCCGTTTCGTGCAGGATTGCTTGTGTATCGCTGCACCGTTGACTGGACTGACCAGAAAGGGGGTTCCTTTTCCTTAGACTGAGGCATGCGTTCAGAGTTTTCAGCAGTTGAAGACTCGGTTGACAACTGCACCAGTTCTTTCATTGCTTTCTGGTTCGTGCGACTTTGTTGTTTACTGTGATGTTTCGCGAGTGGGGCTCGATTGTGTACTGATGTGACACTATAGAGTTATCGCTTTTGCTTCCCGACAGTTGGAAGAAGTACAAGCAGGATATCCCACTCATGATCTGGAGATGGCCGTGGTGGTCGTGCGTTGGAGATTTGGAGACACTACTTGTATGGAGAGTCATGTCAGATTTTCAGGGACCACCAGAGCTTAATGTACATCTTCCTGCAGCGGGTTTTGATTGTTGAGACAGCGCCGTTGGATGGAGCTTGTGAAGGATTGTGTTTGTGAGATCCTCGTTACCTGTGGCAAGGCGATTGTGGTAGCTGATGCTGGAGTCATAGGCCCGGGGTTAGCTTGTCCCAGTTGTGCGCAGTTCTGAGACAGTCTTCTGCAGATTTACAGTTCTTGTGCGATCGTTTAGTACCGCTTAAGTTCGTATCAACTGAGGGGACAACTAGCTCATGTCCGCGCCCGTCCACTTTTACTTAATCGTTTTCGCGAGGCACAGCCCGCCAATGCTCGTTTGTCTGAAATTCTAGAGCATGTTCGGCCGGGTAATGACTCGGAGTCCTTGATTTGTGACCATGGTGGGCTACGTTTAGGGACGCATTTGTGTGTACCTGATACTGATGGGTAGAGACGCGAAATCCTAGAGCAGGCACATCAGTCAGCTTTCTGTGTTTATTTAAGTTCCACCAATATATGACGTGACTTGTGAGATAGTTACGGGTGGGCAGGGATGAAGAGTGAAGTTTCGGATCTCGTTTTGAGGTGTCTGTCTTGTTGTGAGCTAAGGTTGAGCATTTGAGACCGGCTGGAGAGTTGCAACCTTTAACCGTTCCGGAGTGGGAATGGGAGCAGATCTCCATGAATTTCGTTGTGGTGTCTACCCAGGTCTAGACAGGGTGTGACTCCATTTGGGTGTTTGTTGTCCGGTTATGCACAGTTTGCTCAGTTGTTCTTCGTTAAGTTTGTGCGTTGCACGGAGTTCCTTTATGTATTGTATCCAATAGAGGCACCCTGTTCACTTGCCGTCTTTGGCAGAAGCTTCAGAAAGCCTTGGGTACTGGTTGAGCTTTAGCTCCGCTTTTCCATCCGCAGGACGAGGGTTTGTGAGAGCGGGCTATACAGACTCTGGAGGATATACTTGTGCGTGCGTACTAATTGTTGTTGGCAGTTGGGATTATCACTTGTCATTGTTAGGGTTCTCCTTCGATAGCTGTTATCAGGAGACATTCCAATTGGCAACCTTTAGGCTTGTTGTTAGGTGGTGTCGATCGCCAGTCTTTTTTTCTGACTCCACGAGAGTAGGATTTTTGGACCCCAGCTAGTCTAGAGATTTCGGAGATGATCCAGTTGGTTCAAGTCAGGATGAGGATAGCCCAGTGCAGACAAAGGTCTTATGCCGACCGTGGTGGTCGCAGACTAGAATTCGCAGTGGGAGATCATGTATTCCTACGGATTTTTCGATGAATGACGTGTTGAGTTTTGGGAAGTTTGTCCCAGGATTGTAGGTCCTTTCGAGATTCTTAAAGCGAGTTAGTTCCGTTGCCTATAATTTGGTACTTCCGCCCAGATTATTAAGTATTCACCCCGTGTTCCTTGTGTTGGTACTTCGTAAATACCTTCATGACCTCTCTCACATGATTCAGCACTAGACCATTTAGCTTGGACGCGATCTTTTCGTTCATCGGCAGCCAATTGTGTTATTGGATCGGCAGGTGGAGAAACTTCGGTCAAGGGTCTTTCCATCTGTGGAGGGTTTTCTTGGGCGTAGCCGTATAGTGAGGAGATCACTTGGAAGGCTGCGAGCGAGATTTGGGAGTTTTGTACTCATCTTCTTGAAGGTACGCTTAGTGAGAATTTTAAATTCGGGGACGAATTTTTATAACGGGGAGATTGTAACGCCTTAGATTTCGATTAGTGTTAGTTTAAACGGTAATGCGGGGTTTTGGTAAAAAGTTTACCAATTAGGGTTCCTCACATTTTATAACATTTAATTAATAATTTATTTTTATTTGTTATGGCATGCGCACACTTGTGCATGTTTATGTGAGAGTGTGTTTGTGCTATCTAGATTAGTGACCACGACACTTAAACTAATCTAATCCTTTGCTTTAATCCATTCCTTGTTTAAACTTTAACCCTAATCCTAGATATTTGTGTGAGAAGAGAGATATTCTTTTGGATGTGATAAGAGGTGGCACATGAATCATGCTAGCATTTATGTGAGAGTTAATGCTTGGTGCACTCACCTTAACCTCACCTCTCTCTCTCTTTCATCTCACTCTCTCTCATTCTCTCTCACTTCATTTCTTCTCTTTATTTCATCACTTCTCATTCCTCAAAATGAACACTTTTCTTCCCATCACCAATTCTTCACAAAACCTTCACAAACTTCACAAAATCTCACCAAAATCATATCTTTGGACTAGTTTTGCCTCTTGGATACCTTGGAGCTTGGAAAGCTAGAATATTTGAGCTTGTGGGAGTAGCTAATGATCTCTATCTGTTCTTTATGTTGTTATTGTGTTGTGTAGTCTTGTAGTTTTAGTTTTGATCGTTTAAAGTTAAGTTTCGTGCAAATATCGTATTTTTAATATCGATTTGTGATATCTGCGATCTGCTGTGACCCCAAGAGTATACTAGAAAACCAAACAATATAGTTGTGTTGTACCTAAGACCATAGAACATCACCTGGAGCACGAACCCCCTTGCTCGGATCTCGGCTGGCGACGAGAAGACAAATTCCGGCGAGCTCGGATTTTTGGAGGAGTTGGGTTTTGGTTTTTGGTGGTTAGCTGGCTACTTTGGTTTTTGTGTTTTTGGTCTTACTGGATTTTTGGGTTTTCTCTGTATACAAAATCTGGGATCACCTAGCTAGTTTCTAGTGTTACGATTACGCGCGATACGTTATACGACACGGATCGTGCACTTTGTGTGGTTTTACTCTTGGGTTGGTTTCGTAGTGTCGCTACGCACGTTAGCCACAATACAAACACTTGAGAGTATGTTTTGAGTTGGTGCGTCGGTCAAACGTAGTTTGTATGTGTTTTGGGTCTATTGCTAATATATATACTTTCTTTATTGTTTTATGTTTTAGGTTCGTAGGCGGGGACTTCGGACGCTGCGGAGAGAGGAAAACAGGTGGTTGTCTTTACTTAGCCAGGAGCGTTGGTGAGTAGATTTAACATCTACAGGGGAATCGCCCGTATGGCGTTATGCGTCTGGGCTAGAGATGTTATGATATTAGTCGCATATTCTATTGCATATATAGAGTTTGCGCATACACCTCATTGCATATTATTACCTGTTGTGCTTGGACTTGTACCCTTAGGACACTGCACTATTATTGACGGCTCATATTGCACGAGCACTGATTGTATGCCATTCACACCGTCAATAATTTCCATGACATGCACAACACCTATATATATGTGATATTGTATTGTTTAGGGAGATTGAGACATGATCCTTATTTTCCTTGTGCATATGACATATAGCATACCTCTATACCTATATGCTTACACATATGCCTTGACATGCTTATATGCTAGTTACCTATATACCTATATGGTATTGTACCATTAGTGATAGGTATATACACATATGAGACATAACTGCATGTACATCTTGCATACATACTTACACTTATACTTGAAGGGTATTACATCATTACTGATAGGTAGATACATATAACTTGCTATACCTACATGTTTACACATATATCTGGCTATAACTACATGTTCACCTTTATTTGATGTTATATGGATTTGGAGAACTTAGGAACCACATGATATATATATTAACTTGTTGCAGTTAAATAGCGGCTTTTCCTTTATATGCTCACATTACAGTTTTCTGTTGCATATATTATATTCATGGACTTTCGCATTGAGTTATGGATTTTCATGATGTTTTCTGGATTTGAGGACTGTGGTAGTTTCATGAAATTTTGCATTATTCGAAAAACCCGGTTTCTCTTGATATGATATTTCAGCAGCCACCATGAGATTTATCGGTTCTGATATATATATATACCCCATGCGAGGAACGGAGGGGGCCATGTGTAGGTACATGGTGGGGCCCGGAGGTACCCCGGGGCAAGAATTTCGTGGAGTAGACGATGAGTTAGTGGAGGGACCTTACCTACCGGTGACAGTACCTATAACTCGGCGGTTATCGTGGGGATATCGACCGGTGTTATGTACGTATGGATACGTCAAAAGTCGAGGGTCGAAGCTGGGCACTCGAGTTTTCGATATAGCGTATGATACGTACCTATCAAGGGGCTAGTCGTGGTGACAGCACCTGATAGATCATTATTTATGTGTCGATATTTGACACTTGGTTTCATGATATTTTTACTCTTAAATATATATAACAATGGAATGGGACGATGTTATATATGCATATATATATATATATATATATATATATATTAGTGGAATGAGACGCTAATATATATGTATACATATCTAATTTATATACATCATCATAATGTTTCAGGCAAATATACTTACTCAGGATTTGTGAGATTCACTTGATATTGGATACATGATTTATGAGATTAACCTGATATTGGATACAGGATATATGAGATTTACTTGATATTGGACACTCAGGATATATGAGATTTACTTTATATTGGACACTCAGGATATATGAGACTTACATGATATGAGAGCCAATTTGGGGGCTGATTTGAGGAAATTGGGATTTGGATTGTCTTGATGGACTTTGGTCCTATCACGAGGTCAGGATTCCGTGAGGATGACATATTTTATCCCATACTCCGCATTTATTTTATATGCATTGCTTCATGTATTAGTTGTACCTGATAGAGTACCTTTCATGATTGTTGCATATACATATTGTCATATCATTGCTTCATGTATTAGTTGTACCTGATAGAATACCTTTCATGATTATTGCATATACATATTGTCATATCTTTGCTTCATGTATTAGTAGTACCTGATAGAATACCTTTCATGACTGTTGCATGCGTATGACCATATTGCTATTAGCATACATATGTTAGATTTGCGCTATACATGCATACTTGCGATTACCTGCATATTGTTAGGTCTGCCTAGCACCCTATAATGAGTTTGGAAGCATCACATGTCACAAAGTTCAAGTTTTTATGGTGCTAAGCAAGCATGCAATGGAATCGATCCTAGAAAATTAGGGTTTCGGAAAATTAAAGCGAACTAAACTAGGGTTTCGAGACTACAACCTTTGTAGCTCCCTTTCGCTGGACTCCTTGGTCTCTTGGGTGTTGAATGGAGGTCCTCTTGAAGTCCTCTCGCGTCCACGACGATCCACCACGGAGTTCTCCGTCCAAGCTCGCAACTTCGTAAAACCGAAGAGAACACTCTAAACAAGTCGGCTAAACTTGTGTAGAATGAAGTTGTGGTTAAGGTTCTCACTTCAAAAACCTTTATTTAAGTGTGTATTACTCACTAGAAAAAACTAGAGAGCAAAAGAAAGAAGGAGGATGAAGATGGAGGCTTTCTTTGAACAAGGGTTAATATGATAACCATAGAAAAGAAATGAAATATATCTTTATATATTTTATTTCTTCTCATGTCCAACCATGGTTAAGTGATGGAGAGTTTATTTAACTTGAGTTTTAAATGATAAAGAGAAGGATAACCCAAGGTTAGAGGTAGGTGAGCTTGGTTAGGTTAAATGAAGAGTGTAGAAGGTAGAAATGATTATCCTTTTCTTTTCATTTTGTTTTAAATCCAAAATTAAATAAAAAAACCATCACTTAATCTATGGTGTGAGTCTTATATTGCCACTATTTCCATGTGCTAACAACCATGATAGATGGGTGTATGTGTGTATGCATGTATGCACATCCACATGTGCATGAAACTAGATAGAAAGAAAGAAACATATACACACATGCATACATCCATCATGTCCATGAAAGGTTTTAAGTGAGAAAACTAATGGTTAAATGATAAATCAACACTTGATTTATCAATCCGGTCATATTTCATATGACCCCACCAAAAGAAGGCCGCCCGATCAATGTCCGATATCATATACGCACATTTTAATCGGGTGCATGCGCATATCGCATACGCGCACCACAACGTTTCGCCTGGACTGGGTAACTCCTTTGTGGGACTCTAAGATTCGTCAGTACGCCGGCAGAGGGTAATGATCATATCAAGTCCCCTAAGCCGCAAGCGGTCAGCTAAACGTAACGGCTACCCGGGTATTGAGCGATCAGAAGAAAACAAGCGAACCTGCTACAACTCCCGTCGAGCCAACCGGCAACACTACCGTACAGTCCGGTCTCTTCGTCAGATATGCTGCATATCGAGCCTAGGGATGGTCACGTCGACCCTAATAACTCAATAAGTCATGCCAGTGAATGGTCTATAACAGATCGAGAAACTACTGATAACACTTATCAGCAATTCTCAGCAGCCCTGGCCAGGGACTTACTGATATAACCAGTCGGGCACAGCACAGCATCAACTCCCAATACCGGGAGAGACGAAAACCCTTCCTATCGCTCATTGCCTTCGTGTGTCTCGGGACTGTACCCAACGGCCACCTGTTTGCACGACTCAGTAGAGCCGTGGTAGGGTGATAATCAAAGTACAGTGGGAGAACACACAAGACTCTATGACGATCTCGGGTCTACAGACTAACCTGTACTAGTGTCACCTGAGAACTGCTATTCGACAATAGATATAATTCCATATAGGAGTTCTCGGTGAGTCCGTCCAGTGTACCCAGTCACCACTGAGCACCCGTATATGATCTTGATGTCAAACATCGATGAATGTGGGAACATTCATCGCCCATCGTATGGGTCTAGTATCATATACGCTAGTCTACTCTGGTATATCAATGCCCCGTCTCGATATACCTACGACTAGGGACGTTCCAGGATATGCTTATAGACTACAGATGTCCCACTAGTATGATCTCCATCATAATCAGAGTAGTCAAGCCGATATCCTCAGGGCTTTATCAGCATGTATGAATGAATAAAAGCATGATCAAATCAACATGTCAGATAAAGAATAACCAGATAGCATACTATCATGTCGAGCAAGAATGCATACTGAATATATATATATACATGTATAGATACATCCACTATCATATAATGGCCTCTAGGGCATACATATATCCAACAATCTCCCACTTGCACTAAGGCCAGTTATTGGCATATCTCATACCCAATATCTCAAAAAGTCGCTCATGCTGCGGCTGAGGGAGGGCCTTGGTGAATGGATCCGCGGCGTTATTCTTTGTGTCTACCCTCCTAATCTCGATCTCGCGGCGATCTACAATCTCCCGGATCAAATGAAAACGCCTCAGGATATGTCTGGACCGCTGATGGGATCTGGGCTCCTTGGCTAACTCCATTGCCCCATTATTGTCACAATACAAAGGTATTGGATCAATAATGGTTGGAACTACTCCTAGCTCCGAGACGAACTTCTTCATCCAGACGGCTTCCTTGGCGGCATCATTTGCAGCAATGTACTCAGCTTCCATCGTAGAGTCTGCAACGGTATCTTGTTTGGAACTCTTCCAACTCACCGCCCCTCCATTGAGGGTAAATACAAACCCAGAGATAGATTTGCTGTCGTCCTTATCACTCTGGAAGCTCGAATCGGTAAAGGCCTCCATTTGGAGATCTCCATTACCATACACCAAGAACAATTCTTTAGTCTTTCGCAAGTACTTAAGAATGTTCTTCACAGCTGTCCAGTGATTCTCCCCTGGGTTGGATTGATACCTGCTTACTACACTAAGTGCATAAGCTACATCTGGGCGTGTACATAACATCGCATACATTATAGATCCTATTGCCGAAGCATAGGGTATAATACTCATGCGAGCTCTCTCTTCATCGGTCTTTGGACAAGAATCCTTGGAGAGAGTGACCCCATGGCAAGCGGGTAAGGCACCTCGCTTGGAGTCTTCCATACTAAACCTTTTTAGGATGGTGTCAATGTACTTGGTTTGGGACAATCCCAATAACCTTTTGGATCTATCCCTATAGATCCATATGCCCAGAATGTACGTGGCATCACCCAGGTCCTTCATGGAGAACCTCAGTGATAAGAAAGATTTGACCGACTGTAGCATAGGAATATCATTTACTATTAGAAGAATGTCGTCCACGTACAATACGAGGAATGTGACAGCTCTCCCTACAACCTTCTTATAAACACAAGGTTCATCTGGATTTTTGATGAAATCAAACTCTTTGATAACATCATCGAAACAGATGTTCCAACTCCGTGATTCCTGCTTTAACCCATATATGGATTTAAGCAATTTACATGCTTTCCCGCTGCTCCCACTATCAATGAAGCCCTCTGGCTGATCCATATAAACGCATTCTTCCAAATTTCCATTTAGAAATGCGGTTTTAACGTCCATCTGCCAGATTTCATAGTCGTAGTAAGCAGCAATAGCAAGTAGGATCCGAATGGATTTAAGCATGGCTACGGGAGAAAAAGTCTCGTCATAGTCCAAACCTGGTCTTTGACGAAAACTCTTCGCCACAAGTCTTGCCTTATAGGTCTCCACCTGCCCATCTACACCAATCTTTCTTTTAAAGATCCATTTGCACCCCACAGGTTTTACCCCAGGGGGTATAATGTCCAAAGTCCACACTTTGTTAGTGTACATAGACTCCATTTCGGATCTCATGGCATCCAGCCACTTCACAGAGTCTTTACTCGTGATAGCTTGCTAAAAACTGGTAGGATCATCATCATCCATGATGCAATCTTCTCCGTTACCATCAATGAGGAAACCGTAGTACCTCTCCGGTGGGCGAGAAGTCCTACTAGACCTACGGAGTGGCCGAGGTTCTTCAGTTTCTGTTGCAACAGCTGGTTCAACCAAATCGTCATTTGTAGTTTGTGTCTCTAGAACCTCTTCTAGATCTACCACCTCGCCATTATCTTTATCTGTGAAAAACTCTTTTTCCAAGAATGTGGCATACTGAGAAACAAACACTTTTTGTTCCTCTTTGTGGTAGAATAGATATCCATAAGAATTCTTTGGATATCCCACAAAGTTACATAAGACTGACCGTGTCTCGAGTTTGTCCGGATTCTGCTTTTTAACATAGGCCGAGCAACTCCAAATCTTAATTCTCTTAAGAGATGGTCTCTTCCCATGCCATATCTCATATGGTGTGGTAGACACGGCTTTGGTTGGAACCCTATTTAGTAGAAACGCTGCAGTCTCCAATGCATGCCCCCAAAACGAGACGGGTAACTCAACGTCACTCATCATGGACCGGACCATATCTAATAGGGTCCTATTCCGTCGTTCTGACACACCGTTGTGCTGTGGTGTGTAAGGAGGAGTGAGCTGAGAGAGAATCCCATTCTCTTTTAGGAAGTGTGCAAATTCTGTACTGAGATACTCACCACCTCGATCTGATCGAAGCATCTTGATACTCAAGCCGGTTTGTTTTTCTACTTCTTGTTTATATTCAATGAATTTCTCGAAAGCTTCGGACTTGTGCTTTAATAAAAATACATGACCGAATCTTGAGAAATCGTCAGTGAACGTAATGAAGTATGAAAAACCGCCTCTAGCCTGTGTAGACATTGGCCCACATACATCACTATGTATGAGGCCCAGGAGCTGAGTAGCTCTTTCTCCGTGTCCGGTAAATGGAGTTTTGGTCATTTTACCCTTGATACAAGACTGGCAAGTCGCATAAGATTTATATTCAAAAGAGTTTAAATATCCATCTTTGTGTAACTTGTTTAGTCTTGTTTTGTTAATATGACCAAGTCTACAGTGCCAAAGAAAAGCTTCATTTAATTCTGAAAATTTTCTTTTATTAGTGTGTTGTATACTGAAAACTGTGTGTTGATTTAGGACATATATTCCGTTATTTAGTGTACCATACCCAACCAACTTTTGATTCAGGTTAATGTTCATAACATTGTTTTGCAATACAAAATTATACCCTTCATTGTCCAACAAAGAAACGGATATTATATTACATAGCATACTTGGTACAAAATAACATGGATTTAAAACCAAAATACATCCAGATGGCAACCCCAAGTGATACTCTCCCACTGCGACTGTATGTACATTGGAACCATTTCCAACGCGGAGAGTATGGTCACCTGTCCTCAAAACCTTGCTATTTCTCAGCCCCTACATAGAATTGCAAATGTGAGAACCTGAACCGGTATCCAATATCCAGGAAGCAGAGTTTATAGAAAAAAAGTTTTCAGTCACAAACGCACCTGAAGCAGAAGCATCACCATACTTCTTCTTGAGACTTAAGTACTCCGTACAATTGCGCTTCCAATGTCCTGTCTTGTGGCAATGAAAACATTCGCCCTTCCCCGAGTCTCCAGCCTTGGACTTTCCCTTTCCCTTCACCTTTTTAACTCCGCCCTTAGGATTAGTGGGTTTCTTCTTTTTCTTTCCCTTGGCCTTGGCTTTCGGGCGAGAAGATGAAGACTGTCCAATAGTCATAACGGGAATTTTTGCTAACTTCATAGTGCTCTCTGCACTCCTTAACATGTTAAGGAGTTCAGGGAGGTCCTTCTCCATGCCATGCATGTTGAAGTTCACTATGAACTGAGCAAAGGTGGAGGGGAGGGACTGCAGAATAATATATATATATTGTTCATTGTCCATCGTCCATCCAAGGTCCTCAAGCTCTTCTATAAGAGCTATCATCTTCAGAACATGGTCTCCTACTGGTGTGCCAGGGGCCATTGGCATCTGAAACAATTTCTTTGATGCTTCGTATCGTAATACGCGGGATTGCTCCCCATACAACTCCTTTGTATGGAGCAATATACCGTGAATGTCCATTTCCTCGTGCTGCTTTTGATGTGTGTTATCCATCGATGCAAGCGCGAGGCATGTGGCCGTGGCACAATCAGCGTCCCACGTCTTGCGGACTTCAATATCCGCAACTGAGGATTTTGGACCAGGGACGGGCGGGGCTGAAGCCGTGAGGACATATGATACTTTATCATAAGTCAAGGCGATTTTCAGATTCCTCAGCCAGTCTTTATAGTTGGTCCCATTCGGTTTGTTTTTATCTAGTAAAAGCTTGAGTCCAGTCATGGGTATCTGCCATTAAGAGAGAGAAAAGAATACACTCAGCGAAAGCTCTTGCATAGATCAGATTGGTTATTATCTTGTCTAATCGATGTTTCCCACTGCTTTTATCGAGTTTTTCTTTCAAACCTTAAAAAGAAAAACTAGCCAGGATTAATTACAGTCTACAACTTCGCTAACCGTTCAGCCAGGCCAGTGTCGGTACTTGAGGGAGGTTCCCCGTGCTTTCGCACGAACCTAATTAGAGTAAACCTCGTTTTCCCATAGGCGGAGCCCCGTTAACACCTTTCTAGACACCTAATGAGTTAGCTAATTGTAAACTGTAAAACTCTCCTAGGGGCAACTATTGCCCACAGTGGGATCGGGATCCAACCATCACATGGAAGGTATGCAATCTCATTGCAAATTTCAACTCTTGAAATTCCCGATGTAGTTTTTACCCCTAGTACCTATGACCTTAACTAAGGTCAACAAATCATAAGTACCAGTCAAGCTCTGCCCGTCATTTCTTGATTAATTAGACCCACTCATATGACTCTTAACTATGGTCAACAAAGTCATAAGAATGTCCTAATTAATCTGCATCATATGCATTGTAGGAAGACATCACTTAGCTACCGTACACTACGCCTTAACTATAGTCAACAAACGTAGCACGAATACTAAGTACTCTACTTCCTAAAATGACGGAGGGTTGCGGATGATTTTTAAGAAAATCTTTAACGCTTTGAGCTTGATATCGTTGTAGAATCAAATGGTTTTCAAAAGGAGTGGCTTAAGCTCCGCAGTTTTGAAATATAGCTTTTTCATAAATAGCCGAGTGGTTTTCAAATCCGATTCTACAACATCTTTTTAGGTTTATTTTCTTTACATTAATCACATTAATGTAATCCCATCATTTAAGTCCTTAAGCCAATCACAGAAAAAGAAACGAAAATAACACGTACGCTTATGCCATCCGCATTCGCCGCAATGTTCCGTTATGCACCGTTAGGTTACTTAACTAACGGCATACCGGGACGGGACTAGCGCGGGTGTAAAACATAAGCAATGTCTACTATATATCATATATATAATATGTCATTCGTCTCAGATATCACAGAACACAGGCAGCAGAAACATAGATATAACGTGGGATATAATAGGACGTCCGTATTTAGTATTTAGCCAGAATAGAAAATACGGATTCCACAGTCGCGATGAATAGCCAAGCCCACACCCTGGACCCCTACGAGAGCGGCAAGTGACCCTGCCAATTCTGGAGTTTAGGAGACCCGGTCTCGACTCCTCGAGATGGCCTCCCACTGAACCCCAGAACCGGTCACTTATGCTCCCCACCTTGGGTCAATCCTAATGCGGAAAAGTAAATAATATACAACACTGGTAACACAACCTCAACCCGGAAGTGCCCCAAATAAAAGAATATTACATTACATTTGAATTTACATGAATGAAAATATAAAACTCTCATCTCACATAAAAACCCCCGGCTATTCAATCGCGACAATCCTGCACATCATATCTCAGCAACACATAATATCACATAGCATCAACGTACGTAAGTATGCATACCCCAATTGTCGTTGACGTATAGTAACGAAACCGGCGATATCGAACATACTACACTTACGGTCACAGAAAAGAAAGTGTAAAACTACAATATTTGGAATCCAGATTCTCTTTAGACATCATAAATGCGAAATATCACATATTTCGTATTTCATGCCTAAACTATATGAATTCCACATATTGTATCACATTCCAGATAAACAGACAGTATTAAATTTTTTGAACGAACGATCAAGTATCCAAGATTCACTAAAGCTCAACACTTGAGTAGGGTTCAAAAAATCCGAAGTGTGACACAGTAGTAGCGGTCCAGCCGTAGAAGCGTCAAGCCAACGCCTCACATGTGGCACGCCGTACTGCCCCAAACCCTAAGGTTCAAAGGGCAGTTCAAGACGGTCACATAATCGAGTTAAGGTTTGTTGTCTTCTAGAGGGACCACCACAAAAAGACTTGCACGTATCTCCAAAGCATTTAAACCCCGTGAATAGTGAGTAAATGATACTCGTTCAAACACTTCAACACTTTCTAATTTACCCGGAAAAGCTACGAAATGAAAATACCGATCAAAACTACGCGTCCAAAACCATCTCCAGAAAATACAGTACTATATTCAGATTAAACATACCTAAAACAGTATACTAGCAGAACTAGGAATTATGGTGCAATACGATCAAGTGAACTGTTCATATGACCGCGGAACCGCGGCAATTCCTTGCCTAGGCCGCGGATCCGCGGCCGTACAGTGGCATCTTTCTATAAAAATTGCACCATAATTCTTAGTTTTCCCTGCTGTATTTTTTAAGTATTTTTAATTCTGAAAAATGTCAGATTTTAAAATTTGTCCAGAGGGGGTCCAAAAAATCGTATTTTTTGTCCGATCGGGATTTTTACTTCGTAAAAGCGTCGCCTAATGTTCTAGGTCGGCTCTGATACCAATGTTAGGTCAGGCAGCCACCCCATCCAATAGGGTCGCCGTGGCACCAACGGGTCCCTCAGCCGCTACTTTTTACGCATGCCCCCTCGCGAGGACTACAACCCGCCGGAACACCTTCCGGTCTCGGGACACCCTGGGGGTAAGAGCCTATGCTTCGCCACACTGTCACACAGTGAGAACCCCCCATAGATCGACATCTAATGCCTAGTAGCTCTGATACCAATGTTAGGTCTGCCTAGCACCCTATAATGAGTTTGGAAGCATCACATGTCACAAAGTTCAAGTTTTTATGGTGCTAAGCAAGCATGCAATGGAATCGATCCTAGAAAATTAGGGTTTCGGAAAACTAAAGCGAACTAAACTAGGGTTTCGAGACTACAACCTTTGTAGCTCCCTTTCGCTGGACTCCTTGGTCTCTTGGGTGTTGAATGGAGGTCCCCTTGAAGTCCTCTCGCGTCCACGACGATCCACCACGGAGTTCTCCGTCCAAGCTCGCAACTTCGTAAAACCGAAGAGAACACTCTAAACAAGTCGGCTAAACTTGTGTAGAATGAAGTTGTGGTTAAGGTTCTCACTTCAAAAACCTTTCTTTAAGTGTGTATTACTCACTAGAAAAAACTAGAGAGCAAAAGGAAGAAGGAGGATGAAGATGGAGGCTTTCTTTGAACAAGGGTTAATATGTTAACCATAGAAAAGAAATGAAATATATCTTTATATATTTTATTTCTTCTTATGTCCAACCATGGTTAAGTGATGGAGAGTTTATTTAACTTGAGTTTTAAATGATAAAGAGAAGGATAACCCAAGGTTAGAGGTAGGTGAGCTTGGTTAGGTTAAATGAAGAGTGTAGAAGCTAGAAATGATTATCCTTTTCTTTTCATTTTGTTTTAAATCCAAAATTAAATAAAAAAACCATCACTTAATCTATGGTGTGAGTCTTATATTGCCGCCATTTCCATGTGCTAACAACCATGATAGATGGGTGTATGTGTGTATGCATGTATGCACATCCACATGTGCATGAAACTAGATAGAAAGAAAGAAACATATACACACATGCATACATCCATCATGTCCATGAAAGGTTTTAAGTGAGAAAACTAATGGTTAAATGATAAATCAACACTTGATTTATCAATCCGGTCATATCTCATATGACCCCACCAAAAGAAGGCCGCCCGATCAATGTCCGATATCATATACGCACATTTTAATCGGGTGCATGCGCATATCGCATACGCGCACCACAACGTTTCGCCTGGACTGGGTAACTCCTTTGTGGGACTCTAAGACTCGTCAATACGCCGACAGAGGGTAATGATCATATCAAGTCCCCCAAGCCGCAAGCGGTCAGCTAAACGTAACGGCTACCCGGGTATTGAGCGATCAGAAGAAAACAAGCGAACCTGCTACAACTCCCGTCGAGCCAACCGGCAACACTACCGTACAGTCCGGTCTCTTCGTCAGATATGCTGCATATCGAGCCTAGGGATGGTCACGTCGACCCTAATAACTCAATAAGTCGTGCCGGTGAATGGTCTATAACAGATCGAGAAGCTATTGATAACACTTATCAGCAATTCTCAGCAGCCCTGGCCAGGGACTTACTGATATAACCAGTCGGGCACAGCACAGCATCAACTCCCAATACCGGGAGAGACGAAAACCCTTCCTATCGCTCATTGCCTTCGTGTGTCTCGGGACTGTACCCAACGGCCACCTGTTTGCACGACTCAGTAGAGCCGTGGTAGGGTGACAATCAAAGTACAGTGGGAGAACACACAAGACTCTATGACGATCTCGGGTCTACAGACTAACCTGTACCAGTGTCACCTGAGAACTGCTATTCGACGATAGATATAATTCCATATAGGAGTTCTCGGTGAGTCCGTCCAGTGTACCCAGTCACCACTGAGCACCCGTATATGATCTTGATGTCAAACATCGATGAATGTGGGAACATTCATCGCCCATCGTATGGGTCTAGTATCATATACGCTAGTCTACTCTGGTATATCAATGCCCCGTCTCGATATACCTACGACTAGGGACGTTCCAGGATATGCTTATAGACTACAGATGTCCCACTAGTATGATCTCCATCATAATCAGAGTAGTCAAGCCGATATCCTCAGGGCTTTATCAGCATGTATGAATGAATAAAAGCATGATCAAATCAACATGTCAGATAAAGAATAACCAGATAGCATACTATCATGTCGAGCAAGAATGCATACTGAATATATATATATATACATGTATAGATACATCCACTATCATATAATGGCCTCTAGGGCATACATATATCCAACACATATGTTATTTACTATTCACGAATTGTCAACTCACCCCGTTATGCCACAGTATTTTGCAGGTTGTTCCTCAGAGTAGTCGAGGCAGGCTATTCATCTATCATATCATCTTTTGCAGCAGATACCGCTTCGGCTGACTGTGTGCAGTTTTGCTTAGGTGGGTTTTGCGGTTATCCGAAGTTGCTTATTGTATACTCGTTGTATCATGTACTCTCCACTACCATTATCATGTATTGACTTAGAGATTTGATGTGAGAACGATATTGTACATTATTTTGTGACTTGGAAGTCTTTTATGCAGTTTTATTTACATCGTCTTTTATTTCTTCGCTACGGCGTTGTATATCTGTTGTGGTGGTTGTTTTCCGCCTTTGGGTGTGTATTTGCTCCCGTTTGGGGATGCTTTACTTATATTTATGTTGTACCCATTTTTGGGGCTGGTTTTTACAAAGGAGATGCTGCCAAAATTTTAAAGGAAAATAAAGTTGGACTTTAAAGAATTTGGGTTGAGATTTCAAAAGTTTTAAAATTGTTATTATCACTTACTATTTTTGATGGTTTAGATTGATGGGTTTTCGGCTTACTTAAATTGCGTTACGCCTGTAGACGTTGTGTAGTTTAAGGGCCGTCACGTACCAATTTCGGGTCGTGAAAGTATCGGAGGTTTAGATGGATGCGGCCGTTGTAGCAGATTTCGTTAGATTCACCCTCTTTTGAGAGGATTTTTAATTGTGGGGACGCTCTTCCCTGCAGGCACAAGCCCCTGCAGTTAATTACGTTACCGCATCGCGGTAACTACTTTCTCCTTCTCCAGATGGTCACTTCGTGTCGTGTGTGTTTGTTTTATTTTTGGTTGCCCGTGGATTGTATACGGAGACTAATTTATGTTGTCGTCCGTAGGGCGTGGATTAGTCCAAATCCGTATTTTCTTAGATTTGGGTTTGGGTTGGGTTTAAGGATCGTTAATCTCTTTTAATACTAAAATCAACTTAAACGTTTGTTGAGGATACGTTAACCTAATTTTAGACTAAGATCTACTCAACATGATCATTTAGATCCAACAAAAGAGCATTTGGGCTCTATTATTTTAGTTTAGGGACGTCCATAAGTTTAAGGACATCATAGTCCATACAGTTTTTGGTTGTCGGGACCCATTACCTCTCTGAAGATGTTGAATAATTATAACGACACATATCATAGGTGTGAAGAGATGTACCCTTGAACCAATGTCAGTTGAGGAATCTGTAATTGGATTGATTTAAGGATCGTTAATCTCATTTGAGATTAAGATTAACTTAAATGGTTGCTAAGGATACGTTAGTCTAATTTTAGACTAAGATCTACTTAACAGGGTTTTTAAGATCATTTAGATCCAGCGAAAAAGCATTTGGGCTCTATCGTTTTAGTTTAAGGACGTTACGGTCCATAAGTTTAAGGACATCACAGTCTATAGTTTAGAGACATCATAGTCTAGTTTAGAGACATCATAGTCTGTAGGGTTTAGTTTAAGGACGTTGCGGTCCATAAGGTTAAGGACATCATAGTCCGTGGAGTTTAAGGACAACATAGTCCATAGTTTAGAGACATCATAGTCTAGTTTAGAGACATCATAGTCTGTAGGGTTTAGTTTAGGGACTGTTCCCCTCCGAAAGACGGCCAAGACATGGACGGTCTTGCCTGAGATTCGGGGCAGATGCTATTTGGTTTTATCCGTCCACTTCTCCGAAGATGCCAAGTAGATTTACAGAACCGTGTATCGGAGGTTTAGACGGATGCGGCCGATGTAGCAGACTTCTTCAGATTCCCCCTCGCTTGAGGGGTTTCTGATTGTGGGGATGCTCTTCCCTGCAGGCGCAAGCCCCTGCAGTTAATTACGCTACCGCATCGCGGTAACAACTTTCTCCTTCCCCAGAATTTCACTTCGTGTCGTGGGTGTTTATTTTGTTTGTGGTTGCCCGTGGATTGTATACAGGGACTATTTATTTCGTCGCCCGTAGGACGTGGATTAGTCCAAATCCGTACTTTCTTAGATTTGGGTTTTGGGTTTTGGTTTAAGGATACGTTAGCCATATTTGAGGCTAAGATCAACTTAAACGTTTGTTAAGGATATGTTAGTCTAATTTCCAGACTAAGATCTACTTAACGGGATCGTCTAGATCCATTTCCAGTTTAGGGACATGGTGGTCCATTGCCAGTTTAGGGACATGGTGGTCCATATTCCAGTTTGGAGACGTGGTGGTCCATATTCCAGTTTAAGGACATAGGGGTCCATATTTAGTTTAAAGACGCTTAAGTCCGCGGGTTTAAGGATCCCACAATCCGTGTTTTAGTTTAAGGACGCATAAGTCCGCGGGTTTAAGGATCCCACAATCCGTATCTTGGTTTAAGGACGCTTAAGTCCATGAGTTTAAGGACCCCACAGTCCGTGTTGATGTGTGGTTGTCGGGACCCGTCACCTCTCTGACGTCATTGAAGGATTACAATGATAGGAGTCAAAAGAGTTCGGAGATATACCCTAGAACCGGATGTAAATTGGTTTAAGAGAGCAGCTGTGCTCAGTCAATTTAATTTGAGGACTTACGGCCATCATTGGGCTAAATCCAGTTGAGAATATTCAACTTTATTTCTTATTTTTGGTCTATCAGACCTGTGCTAGGGCTTTGCTCATGTTTAATAATGCATAGCATTAATCTTGGTCTATGTTGGACCTTTATTTGGGCTCAACCCCTTTTAAATGATGCACAGCATCTGTCCTGGTCTGACAGACCCTTGTTTGGGCTCTGATGCACTACATCTGTTTGAAAATAATGCATAGTATTTACTAGGCCTGTTAGGCCTTTTTAATTGGGCTGGGCCCTTCTTTTTAATGATGCAGTGCATCAATTATCTGACAAGGGCCATGTGGCCTGTCAGGCGCTTTGCACCAATAAATAAGCGCAAGCGCTTGCGGAGGTGACACGTGTCGCGCAAGCGCAGTGCGCTGCGCTTGCGCTGCCGACACGTGACGCGCTCTGATGAGTTGCGCCAAATTTAGAGAGCAAAGCTCTATCTTAAAAGCGCACAGCGCAAGTGAGTCAGATGCTGACACGTGGCGCTCTCTGGTGGCTTGCGCCAACCCAGGAGCGCAGCAGTGCAGTTTTTTTTCAAGTGCAAGGCACTATTTCAATAATCTTGAGAATCTTTAAAATTCCAGAACCAATGGTTCACAAGTGCAAAGCACTATTTTTATTTGTTTTTTTTTATTGAAGATCATTGATCTTGTTCTTAGATCAATGATCTATTAGAAGAAATTCTTCTATCTTAAAGGTTTTTACCTTTTTTCTTTTTTTGAAATTTCTTCAGAGTTCTCTCTGTTTGAAGTTCTTGATCTCTCACAATGTGTTTTTTTTATTTGGGGTCTAGGGGCCTTTATATAGTGCCCATAAATTTGTTAAATTTGTTAAAAAGATTCTTCTCTGAGTGATTTGGGGAATTTTCCCCATCGTTGGATCTTTGATCCAAGGGCTTCTGTTTTACAGAAGACAATCTTCTTGTTTTAACAAGAACAGAAGAGTCTTACTAAAATTTAATTCTGTTTGGCGCAAACGCCCCAGCGCGTGACACATGTCAAGCAGCGCACGGCGCAGCGCAAGTGCTCTTGCGCAACTGTGCTGACACGTGTCGCGCAGCGCACGGCACAGCGCATCTGCGCTGACACGTGTCGCGCAGCGCATCTGCGCTGACACGTGTCCGCAGCGCACGGCGCAGCGTATCTGTGCTGACACGTGTCGCGCAGCGTAGTGCTCGCGCAACTGAAGCGTTGCTTCCTTTAATTTTGTTTTAAATAGAGCTTCGCTCTAATTGGGTGTGCTGCCTTGGGCGCTGCACTGATGTATCAGCTTTTGACACGTGGCGCGTTGCGCGCAGCGCAAAGAATCTGAAGCATTGCTTCGAATTTTGAATTTTTAAATTCAAACAGAGCTTTTCTCTGATTGGGGGAAACAAATGTCCCCCCACCGTTGCGCTCACGTGGCGCGCACGTGAGTGCAGCGGTGGCAAGATTCTGGCCGTTGGATCAATGGGTGAGCTGAAGGGGCACAAGCGCCTTATAAATAAGACCCCTGGCCCTTAGAAATCTTTACCATTTCCAAGATTTTGATTTCCAGAGTTTTGCTCTTGCTTAAGAACTTTAGAGCTTTGCTCTTGTTTCCAGAACTCTAGAGCTTTGCTCTCGTTTCCCAAAGTTAGAAAACTTAAGGTAATAATTAATTTTAAATTAAATTAAATCAATTTTAACCAACAGAGCCTTGCTCTCATAGATCTTTTGATCTAAAGAAATCCCCTTTGGGGTTTCATAAACAGAGCTTTGCTCTCAAGAATTTTTTTCAGGGTTTCTTAGCCCATGAACAGAGCTTTGCTCATATTGACAGAATATAGATCTCTGATCTTCTGATGATGAACTCTTAAGAGTTTTTTCATATGGATCTTTAAGATCCCAGAACTTCAACTTTTTTTAGGAATTAATTAATTAAAAAAAATTCTTTGATGATTTTCTTTTATTATTACAGAGCTAAGCTCTTTCAAAGAATCTTATTCCCCTGAGACCAGAGTTTGACAAGTGTCACTTTGTGACAGAGTTTTGCTCTGAAAGAGGAGATTTTCTCCTTGTCTCTAGGGATTTTTTATTATTAATGGGAATATTCTCTTGGGGACCAACTGACAATCTCATCCAATGATGGGGTTGTCTTATGAACTGACGTATTGTCGTCCAGATTTTGTGGGTCCCCCTTGGTCTCCTGCCCACTGCACTGCTGTGTGGTGTAATTAATTTTAATTTAATTTTAATTAATTTTTAATTTAATTAATTAATTAATTAAAAAATTTAAACGCCAAGTGTTGGAGTTGCAACACTAACGGCTATTTTTGTTCCCTTGCAGCGGCTATGTCTCTCGATACTTCATTCCCGTTTGCTCGTTCGGGGGAGGGATTTCCTGAGGCGCCCTTGGACCGCGAAGTCCTGGCTATGATCAAGGACCACGACCCGGAATATAAGAGTCTCCACCTTTGGGGGTTGTGCTATAATCAGATTATCATGGGTCGACGGAGCTTCACGTGTGCAGTGCCGGCGAAGCCCATTACGGCGATCCATTATGCCAGCTCATCCCCGGTGCAGTATGCCGTGGAGATGGTTGATTGGATATCGAAAGGCTTTCTTCATCCTGCCATAGATGCAATCCCGGCCCAGCATCCTATGGTTTTGGATATCCTGGGACGCCGTATCTGTCAAGGCGAAGCGCGACCTTGGGGGCAATCATATAACATAGGGGAGCACTATGAGGAGTTGCTTCCGATAGACAAGTATGTCTTCGGCGCCAAGCCGGCGGTAAGGGGCTTCACGCCGGAGAATGTTGTTCAACACCAATTCCCAAGTTTGATCAAGGTGTTGAACATCTACGAGGCCCTTTTCATCGAACGTGGGAGTCGCGGAGTTAATTTTAAGGATTTCATCGCCCGGTTCCTTCACCCAAGTGTCCTCTCGGTAGAAGCTGCCAAGTTTGCCACCTTCGAGGACCCTTTCGGTCTAGGTTTGGATAACCTACCGGCGAAGGAAATAGACCAAAAGGGTTCTTTCCTTCCTAACTTTCCGGCTATGTCTTTTGCGGAAGTTGCAGCTCCTGGGATGGACGAGGAGGCCTTCTTCTTAGGATTTCTTGGGTTATGGCTGAGTTGGTTTGCGCTCCCCATGCATTCTCGCCATATGCGGCCCTATGTCTTTTACCCTGCTCACCGGATGACCATCAGGGTAAAAGTGGCCGTTGGGATAGCCGGCTTGGCACACTTGTATCACGGCCTCAGTCGAGCGGCGGATGCTAATGAGCTTGGGGTGCTGCACGTAATCTTCCCAATGCACTACTTCGTATCGTGGCTCGAGCTACATACATCGGGTGTTTTCGGCATGCATAAAAGGCCATCGTTCTATGACAGGTGCAGCTTCCCTCGCATCATACAGTTGATTAGAGCATCAATTATGACTCCATCGCCACAGAATGCCAGAGGGTTACTCCTTCGCCCCCACACCGTTGGAGACGGGGTGTCTTTTGTCGACAAGGTGTTGACCATTGGAAAGACGTCTACTACTGCAGTGCGGCCATTGCAGGACACTTTCAAAGATGGAGCCTCAGTTCTGACGGCCCGGGAGACCCATCACTTATATTCTATTAGACCGGGCTTCTTGGTGTTCAGGCAGAACGGTGCGGCGATTTTCATGAGGTACAACTCGCATCGCTTCGCCCAACAACTGAGCTACAATCAAGGGGTACCATTGGAGGCCTTCCTTTCGGAACCTGCTGTGACCGAAGAAGGGATGGAGAGCGCACTGCCTTATTTCATGCGACTGAACACGGGCTCCCACTTCTTTATCAGTGAACCGGCTTGCGCCCCACGACTCCTCAAGGTATATACAGAATGGTACAGTCATTCGACGGGAGCCGTCATAAAAGAGGAAAGGCGATTGCTGGTTGACCGTAAGGGTGCGCCTCCAGGTAGTGACCGCAACGCTCCTTTAGTGCCAAAGACCCCGGTAGTTCCCCCTCTAAAAGATGCCAGAGCCGGACCATCGCGTGCGCAAAGTCCTCCACACGGATTGCCGCTCCCCGATATCGCGAATGCACCACCAGCGCCCTGTGCTCCAGTGGAGACAGTGGTTGTAGCCTCGCCGGAGTCTGGCATGGGTGCGGACATCGGGACCCGCCACCCCAAGGTGTCTGCAAAGCGCAAGTCGATTCCGGGTGCACCTAGGGTTGGTGGGCAGAAGAAGAAAAAGAAGTCGCTCTTCGCTGCTGACGTCGCGTTTGTTCAGGAACCCCATGCTCCCTATGGTGAGGGCCTGAGTGAATATGGAACTAACGAGGGATTAGTCATGCCGCCGGATGACACGACTTGGAGGCCGCCCTCGAAGCTTTAGAGCGGTTGGCGAGGCGTGACGCGTGGCTGGCTAAGCTTGCGCAATCAGATAATTAATAGTCGCATTTTTTACTGCATCATATCTTTATTATTGCCTTTGACTAACATTTTCCTTCTTTTCTTCCAACGGGCATCACCACTGAAGAAGCCATTGCCGCTTCCCTCAAGACCTTCCAAGAGGAGGAACGCCTTAGAGCGTCTTTAGGCCTTAGTAAGTTTCAATTCATCAAGTTTTCATTTTCCTTGTGTTGTGGTCGATCTAACCTCTCCCTTTTTATCGCAGGAACCTCAATGCCGTTCCCGCCAAGTGACGCGGATATTCTGTCAGCTGCCGATGTTCCTGCTTCCTCAGGGCTACCACGGGAGGTCCGTCTTGAAGAGCTGATGAGAGATGCCTTAAAGGCTCTGGAGGAATCTCTGAACGAGGACGACGACGCCTCGATGAAGGAAGCATCGAAGAGGTCTATCGCGACAGCCCGGCAGGAAAGGAAGCGGTCGAGGCGCGAAGAAAAGGCATGCAGGGCTTCCTTGGCCATTGGAGCGGGCCCAAGCACCGTCCCTCGTGCCGATACTCCGTCAGAAGAGCCCCCGGTCGCCTTGTCTACAGCTTATAGACAGGCGATTCGCACCAATAGGGAGGCTAACGACAAGTCCACCTCAGGTAATACTTCTTTCAGAATTTTTTTGTAAAAATTATAAAGCTGTCGGTTCTTATATGTTCTACCCTGCAGGGCCAAGTCCAACCGAGGGGGAGGCGGAGACTGTCGAACCTGAGGGGCTAAGGGAAGAGGCATTGGTCGAGCCTGAGCCGGTGGCGGATGACACAGCTGGGATTGCTGGGCCCGAGATAGTGGCTGACGAACTGGTCATGTCCACTATGCCTGAGCAAATGGTTGACATCGAGCCCGAGGTAGCAGCGGGCGGAGTGCCTGAGACCGATGACCTCGTGGTGACGGTGGATGAGATAACCGTGACTGCCGAGCCTGAGGGAGTAGCGGGTGAGGTAGATATGATTCCTAAGGACGAGCCAACCGCTCTTTCTCAGGAGTCTGGCAATGCTCCGGTCATAGCTCTCCCCGCCTATGGCCCTCCGCCGTCTCCTGGCTTCGCGAGCACGACAACGGCCCCCGTGGAGTCTGGGGATGAGGCCACGGGTGGTGGTCTTATGTCGATGGAGGAGGGAGATGCCTCCGTCTCGGCTAGAGGCTCATTAGGTAAATTTCGGATTACCGTCCCCCCTTTTTTATCTTGCAATCGATTCTGACAGGTTTACCCTTGTTTTTTTAACGCAGGTGCGGCCAGCACCGATGCTCCACTGCTCGAGGGAACGCCGTCAACTACTGCCTTGGCGGTGGTCACTTCTCAGCCCTCTCTTATACCATCGAAGATGCTGGAAGGTATGGATTTGCAACCCATTAGTTTCGTCTTTCAGCCGCCTAATTTATGTACTAAAGTCGTACTGCTGTGTCTTTTTAGGAGTGCTTTTTGATCATCTCTATCAAGTGTTGCTCCCACACTTCTCCTTCCCATCTGAATTCGCTTCTTCCTCTGGTGGCGCTGGTGAGTATGGTTTCCCATTGATATCTTTCTTTTTTCATTGATGGAATTATTTCTAACTTTTCCTCGTCCCGACTGCAGTGCTACAAATTGAAGGAGGGGATGAAAGATTGGCCGCGCCCCCAGCCCTTCGGGCCTTGCCACCTGCCTCAGCTGGTACAGCAACTATCATATTGATAACTCCTTTTTTTCTTGAACTGTTATCTGATTATATCTTGTTTTTTTTAGCTGTCGTTCCAGTCTCGGCGCCCTTCGAGCCTCGTGTCATAATGCTGGCGGGCCCTTTCCTGAGACGTCTGTCTTCGAAAGGCGCCGCGAATAGTCTGTGCATGTTGAGCGACTACATCGAGGAACTTGACGTCGAGACTCCTACATCTGCTGCGGACTTCGCTATGGCGGTTAACCCGATGCTGGTGATACTCGTAAATTTCCATGACGAGGGCATCGTTGCGTCTTGGGTTAACCACTGCAGAGAGATCGAGGCTCTCCTGCATCAGCTGGAGTCGATGCGTCCTGCCCCTGAGGTTTTGGCCGTGAGCACTGAAAGAGCAGCGTGGATCGAGCAAAGCACTTCTTACGTCCACCATTTGGAACAAGAAGCAGTTTTAAAGATGAAGGAGTGTCACGAGTCTTCAAGCGAAACTGCTCGCCTACGTGCCGAAGTTGAGGCGAACGCTGCCGAGATGAAGGCTATCTTTAAGGGCCTCCTGGAACGCATCTCTCATGGGCTGAACTTGAAGCGAAAGCTTGATGTCGCAGAGCGTGACACCCCAGGCCGTGAAGCTGCTCATTAGGCCGTTAGGGAGCAGCTTGCATCTGTCTTGCAGCAACGGGCTCAAGTGGAGGCAGATCTGGCTGTGGTGGCCGATCAAGAGAAAGTGTGGAAGGAGGTGCGTGAACAATTGCTAGAGTTATGCAAAACGCTTCCTTCCCAGTAATTTCCCTTGTATCTATATACTTGTAAAATAATATGTATCCATTCTTTATTCTTTTGTACGCTTCACCTTGTACCTGATTACATTCAATAAAGATACACATTTTTCTTTGCAATGTCTTGTACTATTTCTTTGCTTTTTCCTTTCTCTTATTGTCAGCATGCTGTCTTGATAAACACCTTTGACCGATAATCGAGTAAGCATCTAGATTCTCCAAGAGATAGCGATGGCTTAAGCCGCAGGTTCAGATTTGCTGCCTAAGACTTTTCAACTCTTTGAGCCGTGAGGGTCTCATAGAGACTTTTCTCCCTATGGATCGAGAGGATCTCGTAGGTGGATTTTCTCCTTAGGAATCGTGTGGATTCCTAAGTGTGTTTTCTCTTATAAGTCGTAAGGTTCTTATAAGAGAATTTTCTCCCTTACAAGTCGAGAGGACTCGTAAGTGGTTGGCGAATTGACTTGTTTCCGAGTCGAAGTATTGCTCCGACGGAGGTCGTTGGCTGACTTGTTTCCGAGACGGGGGTCGTTAACTGACTTGTTTCCGCGACGGAGGTCGTTGGCTGACTTGTTTCCGCGACAGAGGTTGTTGGTTGACTTGTTTTCACGACGGAGGTCATTTGCTGACTTGTTTCCGAGACGGAGGTCATTGGTTAACTTGTTTCCGAGACGGAGGTCGTTGGTTGACTTGTTTCCAGGACGGAGGTCGTTGGTTGACTTGTTTCCGGAACGGAGGTCGTTGGTCGACTTGTTTCCGAGACGGAGGTCATTTGTTGACTTGTTTCCGAGACGGAGGCCATTTGTTGACTTGTTTCCGCGACGGAGGTCATTGGTTGACTTGTGTCCGAGATGGAGGTCATTGGTTGACTTGTTTCCGCAACGGAGGTCATTGACTGACTTGTTTCCGTGACGGAAGTCATTGGTCGACTTGTTTCCGCGACGGAGGTCATTTGTTGACTTGTTTCCGAGACGGAGGTCATTGGTTGACTTGTTTCGGAGATGGAGGTCATTGGTTGACTTGTTTCCGAGACGGAGGTCATTGGTTGACTTGTTTCCGCGACAGAGGTCATTGGTTGACTTGTTTCCATGACGGAGGTCATTTGTTGACTCTAGGTTGTCTGTGAACCGTAGAGTTTTGGAACTGGGGACTTTGCCGTAGCTCCGATTGGTGATGTCACGTCCGTGTCCTGCTGGAATGAGGAGGAACGCCGCTGTTGGTCTCCAGGCTGTAGATGTAGTCGTCGAGATCTGACTTCCCTTTGACGCAGCCTGGTGGGGAAATGTAGTCCCCTTTTTGTTTGTGCCCTTGGATTTTATACAGGGATCGATGTGATCTCAACTGTAGGGCAAAAGTTTCATTCATTTTTATGATTTTATTTCCGCGATGCTCTATCATTTTAGCTTTTGTATCGCGAAGATCGTGATTGTCCAATCATTTCGGCTATTCTTCGCGGTGCCCAATCATTTCGGCTATTTATTTTATTTTTCATCGCTGCTTTTTATTGCGAGTTGCCCAATCATTTCGGCTATTTTGTATGCATACGTTTTTACTTGCTGCTTTTTATTGAAGTTGCCCCATCATTTCGGCTATTTATTTTATTTTTACTCGCTGCTTTTTATTACGAGTTGCCCAATCATTTCGGCTATTTATTTTATTTTTACTCGCTGCTTTTTATTACGAGTTGCCCAATCATTTCGGCTGTATTGTATGCATACGTTTTTACTTGCTGCTTTTTATTGCAAGTTGCCCCATCATTTCGGCTGTTTTGTATGCATGTGCGGCCTACCGGCTTTTCACCGTAAACCTGAGATTAGACACCGATTTCAGCTTCAGCATCGCTACAACTGGGATATTGCCAGGAGCGAATCATCATCTGCCTCTGTCGATATTGAACAAAGGTGGCTTAGCGAACAGGGTTAAGGTCCTGTCGACTAAGGCTTTTAACTTCATGAGCCGTAAGGGTCTCACAAAGGTATTTTTCCCTACAAGTCGTGAGGATCTTGTGGGTGTGTTTCTCCTTAGGAATCATGAGGATTCCTAAGTGTATGTTCCTCTGTAAGTCGTAAGGATCCTACCAGAGGGTTTTCTCCTTGTAAGTCGAGAGGATTTACAAGGGTCGTCCACCATGCGAACATATCCCCAATCTCGGATGGGACTTGGTTAGGGAAATGTTTATTCGCGCCCGTGGATTGTATACAAGGGTCAGTATTGAGCCACTTGTAGGGCAATATTAGAGGTTTTGGGGGTTGCTTAAGCACAGGTTTAGGTCTCTGTAACTTAAGACTTTCAAATCTTATGAGCCGTGAGGATCCCATAAGAGAGTTCTCCTTGCAAGTCGTGAGGATCTCGCAAGTGTATTTTCTCCTTAGGAATCATGAGGATCCCTAAGTGTGTTTCTCCCTTATGAGTCGTAAGGATCTCACGAGGGTGGTTTCTCCTTACAAGGTCTAGAGGACCTTGTAAGTGTCTTTTAACGAGGTTGCGCCCTTTCGGGTTTTCACAAACACTCGCCGGTAGTCCTGCTGTTTTTACTCACGGAGCCCTTTCGAGTTTTCATCCGTGCCCTTTTTGCTTATGGACATACCTTTTTTTTATTCTTTTTATTTTTATATATATTTTTTTACGAGGTCGTGCCCTTTCGGGTTTTCACGAACAATCGCCGATAGCCCTGCTGTTTTTACTCACGGAGCCCTTTCGGGTTTTCATCCGTGCCCTTTTTACTTATGGACATACCGTTTTTTTATTATTATATTTATATTTTTTCTTTTTCTCTTTTTTTTTATCTCGTCAGCCTAAGGATGCTGCGGTAGTAGTTTTAAGGACGTTTCGGGCCGTTATTAGTTTAAGGACATTTCGGCCAGTCATTAGTTTAAAGACGTTTCGGTCCGGTCAAGAGAAGGCTGGCCACTGCTTATAAAGTTTGAGCTTAGGAAGATAGCGAGCGGACATAGTCATCGTCATCTATCATTGACCTAGGTAGTAACTCATTAAGCATGGTATTTCTTTTGGAAGCGACCATTTATTGGCCTGAAAGGCCTTTCACCGTGCATATCCATGAGTAGATAGGCTCCACCGTGGTAGACGTTGTCTATGATGTACGGGCCTTCATAGTTTGGCTCAAATTTTCCCCATTTGGCGCGATTGGGGAGCATAGGCCTTTTGACCACTAGCACGAGTTCGCCTTGTCGGAATGTCCTTGGTCGGGTCAATCTCTCATATGAGCGCGTCATCTTCACTTTATAAGCTTCCATATTTTGTTGCGCTATGAGTCGGGTTTCATCAAGGGCATCAAGCTCCTCAAGCCGAAGGTGAGCATTTTCTTCGTCCGTCAGCTCGTAGTAGATCGCCATTCGTAGAGAGGGTAACTTTATCTCGAGGGGGAGTACTGCTTCTGTACCGAATACCAACGCATACGGCGTTGTGTTCGTGGCCGTCTTGAACGTAGTTCGATATGCCCAAAGAGCTTCTTGCAGTCTCTCATGCCAGTCCTTCTTATTTCGGGACACCGTCTTCTTTATGATCTCTGTCAAAGTCTTATTGAAGGCTTCGGCTAGACCATTAGCTCGCAGATTATAAACCGAGGAATATCTCCAGTCTATATTGTGTTGTTGCGTGAAGCGACTGATCTTGTGGCTTCTGTAAGCTGGCCCATTATCGGAGATGATCCGTCGCGGAGTTCCAAACCGATATATGACGTGCGTCTTGAAGAAATGGAGGATATTCTCCGTCTTCACTTCCCTCAACGGTACTGCTTCTGCCCATTTGGAGAAGTAGTCAGTTGTCGCCAGGATGAAACGATGTCCTCTAGACGATGCTAGTTCGATGGGGCCGACTATGTCAGTCCCCCACATTTCGAATGGCCAGCTAGCCACCATTGGATGGAGTGGATTTGGATGCTGGTGGATGAAGTCCCCATGGATTTGGCATGAGTGGCATAGCTTCGCATATTCGAGGCAGTCCTGAATCATCGTGGGCTAGTAGTAGCCCATCCGTTTGATCTTCAACTTCATCTTTGGGCCTGCTTGGTGAGAACCGCAGATTCCGTCATGAACTTCCTGAATGACTCTTTTCGCTTCGTCAGGTCCCAGACATCTCAACCACAGAGAATCGAATGATCTCTTGTACAGCGTCCCATTGACGAAGGCGAAAGACAGAGCTCGTTTCATAAGCTGATGTCTCGAGGACGCATCTTCGGGCGCTCGACGGTATTTGAAGTAGTCTATAAAGACTTCTCTCCAATCCTCGGTATTTTCCCGATCTTTTATTTGCAGGGTCGTCTGCTCAGTCGCTCCCTTTTCTTCGGGTGATTCCGGAGATATTTCTGCTGGGGCAAGCACCCGACGGCTTTGTACCACGATTCTTACGTCATCGAGGTTCTCATCAGCCAGTTCCTTGGCGAGCTTGGCCAATGCGTCCGCTTTGCTGTTTTCCGCGCGCGATATGTTTTCTAAAGTATAGGAGGGAATTTGGGTCAACAATTGTTGCACCTTTTCGCCGTACTTCACCAATTCTGGCTTGCACGTTTGGTAGTCTCCGTTTACTTCACTAATGACCAGCTGGGAGTCTCCGTATATCAGGAGGTTTTCATCTCCCATGTCAATGGCGATCTCGAGGCCTGCTATCAAAGCTTCGTGTTCGGCTTCATTGTTTGTCCTCGGCACTGTTAGGGAGAAAGCAAAGCGCATTATCCCTCCTTGTAGAGTTACAAAGATGAGTCCTACCCTCGATTTGATTATAGGGGTATTTTGTTTGCGCCTCTTCACGGAGGATGCTCCATCGAAATAAAGCTCCCATCGGGTATCACCACCGTCAATCGCATCAAACGCATGTTCATCTGGAAGATCGCAATTCAGAGGGGAATCGGCAGGTATCGGATGCTCAGCGAGGAAGTCGGCGATGGCCTGGCCTTTCACTGCTTTGAGAGGTTGATACGTTATCGAGAACTCCATCAAGAGTAGGGCCTATTTAGCGAGTCGCCCCGTCAATATGGCCTTCGACATCAAATATTTAAGGGGGTCCACCTTCGAAATGAGGCGGACTTCATCTGCCAACGCATAGTGTCTGAGCTTTGTTATCGCAAAGATCAACGCCAGGCAGTGTTTTTCAATGGGGGAGTAGTTGCTTTCTGCCCCCAATAGAACTCGACTTAAGTAGTAGAGTGTTCTTTCCTTCCCTTGGTCGTTCTCTTGCGCCCTTAATGCGCCTAAAGAACCTTCGAGGGCGGTTGTATAAAGAATGAGGGGTTTTCCCTTAACCAGAGCAGTCAACACTGGCGGGTTCTGCAGGTATTACTTGATCTCATCTAGCGCGCTTTGGCATTTTTGGTCCCAGACGAACGGGGTTCCCTTCTTCATCAGGTGACTGTAAGGACGACACTTGCCTGAAAGGTTAGCTATAAATCACCGTATATACGCGAGCTTCCCTTGGAGAGACCGCAGCTGTTTAAGAGTCCTTGGCGGAGGCATTTCCATGATTGCATTGATCTTTGACGGATCTATCTCGATACCCCGGTGCCGGACGATGAACCCTAGGAACTTGCCTGAGGATACCCCGAATGCACACTTGAGAGGGTTCATCTTCAAGTTGTATTGTCGAAGGCGTTGAAATACGGTCTACAGATGCTCGAGATGTTCCTCGTATGATTTGCTTTTAACCACGAGATCGTCGATATAGCATTCGACTATTTCGTGTATAAGGTCATCAAAGATTTTCGTCATGGCTCTCTGATAAGTGGCACCGGCGTTCTTTAGACCGAAGGGCATCAACTTGTAGCAGAATATACCCAAAGGAGTCCTGAAGGCGGTGTGCTTCTGGTCTTCGGGATGCATCTTAATCTGATTATACCCTGACGAGCTGTCCAAGAAAGAGAAAACCTCATGAGTGGACGTATTATCTATCATCAGTTCGGTGACTGGCACTGGGAAATCGTCCTTCGGGCAGGCTTTATTGAGATCCCGGAAGTCTACGCATATGCGCACTGTCCCATTTTTCTTCATCACCGGGACGATGTTGGCGATCCATTCAGGATACTGGACCTCCTGGATGAAGCCAGAGACGATCAACTTCTTGACCTCAGCGTTGATGCTCATCTCAAGCTCGAGCTGCATTCTCCTCGGTGCCTGTTTGACTGGCTTGACGTCTCGGGATATTGCCGATTTGTACACAGCAATTTCTGGATCTAGTCCCGGCATTTCGGAATAGTTCCATGCGAAGCAATCTTTATGCTGCATAAGCAGGTGTTTTAATGAAGCCACCTTCTCTTCAGACAGCAGCTCACTAATGAATGTCGGTCGCGGATCGTTCACCGTTCCCAACTCGATTTTCTTGAGGTTATCTGCAGTGGTATGGATTCCATCTTCCAGCTCTTTTGGCGCTGCTGGGAATTCTGAGATCACCTCGTCGCTGCTGTTTTCAAAGCACCAAGGGAGATCATCCATGATCTCGGGCTCTTCTTTTGATATCGTTATCACGTGACAAGTACGAATTCGCTTCCAATCCCAATGTGGAACCTGTTCTTCTTCCGTGGCCTTGGGTTCGTGCTTCTGTGGCGGCGCTACCCTCCAGTTGTCGGACGGAGCGAACTTGCCAAGCTGATACTGATCTTCGACCCAATTCTTGAAAGTGAAGCAGTCTTCGAGAGGATGCCCTATCACTTGGTGATAAGGGCAATAGTTTGGGTGAGAGACTTCGCCTGCTTGTTCGGGGTGTTTAGACTCCGGAAGTGTAAGCATCTGATGTTTTAGAGCGAGGTCAAGTATTTTCTTCGTCTTGTCCCGAGGAAAAGAGTATGCTCGACCCATTTTTCTTGTGAGGGATAGATCGGAACCGCTCGATTCTCGTTTGCGTGGCTTCTTAGTCCCGCTTTGTTGGTGTCGAACGCCTTTTTCTCCTTTCGACTTGTTCCTGCCTCTGCGTCGAGCCTTCTTTATAACAGGTTGACAAGGAGCGGCATCTTCATCTTTCACAGCCTGTTGGAGGAGGCGCTGCGTTTTGACTTTCTCGTAGATGGCCATTTCGCGGTTATGATCGTCTCGGACTTTTTGACCAGCTACCCTTATAAGCTTGTCCATTTGCTCTTCGAACGACGGACTGGGCCCTTTTGCATCAGGGACTTTTACCGGTTCAGGCTCAGCGTCTTCCCATTGAGCATCCGCTTCTTCATCGAAGTCATGCACGACGTAGCAACCGTGGAGTAGCTCTCGTTTCTTTGACCGGATGTATCCAAGTCCGATTGTTTCCATTCTCCCATTAGGCAGCTTGCGTTGAGTCCCGGGAACTTTCCAAACTTTGTCATAGAACTTGGCTTTTCGAATGGTCTGCTTGAAGGATATCCCCTGGCGTTTCAGCAACCTCTTCAGGCCTTCTGTATAATATCTGGGGAGACGGATGGGCTGAAGCCTGTCAAGCGTAGGATCCTTGCCATGCCAGATTTCTTTCTCCACTCTGGTTTCTTTAGAGCGGTAGAATAGAATTTGCCTTCTCGCCTTCTCGCCTGGGAGGGATATAGAACGTCCGCAGCTCTTCTACACTGTAGATATTAAGTGCATCCAGTTCTTTATGATGTTTAGGCGGCACCATGACGACTTGTAGACTTTGCTCTTCATCAGCGGACGTTTGTACTGAAGGTCGAGCAGAGAATACAGCATGGACTTCATCTTCCGAGTCGCTACCAAAGATCAACGTAGGAGCAGATGATCCCGGCTTGTTGTATTGAGGTGGACCCGAATAAACTATCTCCTCTTCCTCCTCGGTATCACTGCCGAAGACAGGGATGGTGGCATTAGCTTTGTTCTCCGGCTTGTGACACCTCTCCGTGTCTTCGAAATCCGGTAAGAAGTATTTGGCATCTTCATATTTGTGGACCTCATTCACAGAGAACGGGTTCAGTTCTCCCGTTACGGTATACTCGAGACCATCCTTAAAATACTACATACATTGATGTTGCGTAAAAGGGATGATGTTGTACTCGTGTAACCATGGTCGGCCGAGCAGAGCATTGTAGCATGTCTTGGCGTCTATGACGTGGAACTTAATGTCCGTGACGAGTAGCCCAAAGCATAGCGTCAGTATCACAGATCTAAGAGTTCTTGATGATTGGGAATCGAACCCGGAGATGGTGATCTTGTCCCGAGCAAGGTGCTGGACACTCATGCAGATTTCTTTTAACACCCGCACATTGAGGAGATTAACGGAGGATCCATTGTCGATCAGGATTTTGCCTATCTTTATATCGTGGCAGTATCCCGAGACATAGAGGGGGCGATTGTGTTCGCACGTCCCAAGGAGAAGGTCCTCATCACCAAAAGTGACATCGACCGTGTGCACTTCCTCCAATTCATCTTTCATCTTTTCTTCGGTCAGGAAAGCTTGGAATTGTTCCAGCTCCTGTAGTGCCTTGATTAACGAGTCTCTCGCTTCCCTTGATAGCAAAAGGGCGTCAAGAATGCTGAGCTGCGAGGGTAGTTTCCTCAGATGCGCTAAGACGTTGTAATCCACCTTATTTCTCTTTGGCGGGTCCTTGGCACTTAGCTCCTCCACAACATGGTCATCTAAGACGATATCTTCACGGACCTTCTCTTTTCCCTTATCTTTTTTATTTGAGGGTCCGAGATTCTTTTCGGGTAGCGTCCGACTACGCAGCCGGATATTTTCGCAGACCATCTGCTCTTCTTCTTTTTTCGAAGTGGACTCTTTAAAGAGAGGGCTAAGAGCCAGCTCCTCGTTGGAATCGCTCCCGAATGTAAGCACTTGTGATCCCCCGGCGTTAACCATGCGACTATCGCCGGTAGTTCTGTTAAGCCCTTCGGTCGTATTTTTCTGCTCCCGACGAGTTTTGCGCTTCTCCCGCCTAAAATGTTGTCGATGAGCAACATATCCTTGCCACCATCTATCGAAAGCTTTGCACTCTTCAGTGGGGTGCGAAATCTTCTGATGATATAAGCAATAGGAGGGATGCATTTCCACTTCACCAGTAATGTTTCCTTCGGAGGATGGTAGTTTCATGCCCATTGATATGGCCTTAGCAAACCTTTTCCTCATCTTGAATTGGCTTTTGTCGGTAGTGGAGGTATTTTGCTCCAGCGGGAGCGTCTCAGCTCTTTCATCAAGTCGCTGGCGCTTGGCCCTTTCAAATATAGCCGTCTCGTGTTCCCGATCAGCTTTACTCTTCAGCAGAGCTTCGTTGAGGAATGCGTCAATTATCTCATCTGATGGCCCCAGAATTTTTGATTCAGTATCTGCCCCCAGCTTCTCAGTGCAAGGAGTTTCCTCATTGTCTGTGAACGAATGGGAAATCACATGACATCTCGCCACGTATTCCTCAGACTCTTCCATCGAACTTTCTCCCTCATCTTCCTCTTAAAAGACGTGGTTGAGAAACTCTTGGTGTGTAATGGGAGTCCGTGCTTTCTGGTTGTATTCCTCCAGCGCGTCAATTTATTTTTGTAAGTCTGTGCGCTTGTCGCCAAACTTCACAGGCTTCTTGGATTTCTTCTTTTTCTTCCTCGAAGATTTTGACGGCTGGTTGTGAGTGCTTGGGCCACTACCATCAGTCTTTAGAGTTGGACGCGGCTTCAACATCCCCTCAATGATCTGCGGTTCTAACGGGTTCTTCCATTTGATCGCTGGGCATGCCCGAAGATCGTTCAGCATTCTCTTTGTCTTAGCTGACAGTACAATCTCCCATGGGGCTTCTTCGACGAGAGAGCACGTTGCCTCCGGTGTATTCATCCTTTTAGAGGCGTGAGGTTGGGGCGGATTCACCTTCCATCTGTCGGACAACACGAACTTGCCCTGTTGGTACTGATCTTCAAGCGAATTTTTGAAGACGTAGCAATCCTCGATCGGATGACCCAGTACCCGATGATATGGACAGTAGTTGGGCTAATTAACATCATTTGGTTGCGACGGGCGTTTTGGCTCCGGCAAATTTATGAGTCGGTTGCGCAACGCCAGCTCGAATAATCTTCTCGTTTTATCTTGGGGAAACGAGTAAGGACAGCCTAGCCTCTCCTCAAGGGGTACGTGCGGACGCATATTATTTTGACGAACAACTGGCTTCGAGTTGCTCGGCTGTTGTTGAGCATTAGCGACAATGATCGCTTTTCCCTTCCCCTTGTCATTTCGGGAGTCCGGCTTTGGAAGAGGAGGTATATGGCCCATCTGATCCATTTGCGCTAGCTTGTCAATCAAGGCCTGGAAGGTAGTCGGCTTGAAGAACATCATAAATTGCGAGATGGTTGCTTGTGGATCAAGGGTTCCCACGAACATACCCACTGCAGGAGCTTCTTCAATGCGTTGCTCTCACTTTGACCATAAATTCCGCCATCGTATAGCATATTGAACCCATGTCTCGGCTGGCTTCACCCTGGCCTTAATCAGTGCCATCATCGGGATGCGTTCACTGGCGCTCACAAAACGCTGGGTAAACAGCAGCTCCATCTCTGCGAATGTCTTGATAGAGTCGTTCGGGAGCTCAGAGTACCACTCGAACGCTGTATCTGATAAGCTTCCAACAAACTGGCGAAGCAACAGCTTGTCATCACCGCCGGTGTTGCCGCAGAGTGCCCTGAACTGAGCAACATGCTGGTGAGGATTGCCCGTCCCCTTGAAGACATGGAACTTGGGAATTGTGTAGCCCGGCGGGTACTTGATCTGGTCGTACCAACTAGGATATGGCCGTCCTGTTTTTACAACCTGGCCGGCTGCTTCAGTCGCATGATGAACCCGTATTTGTTGGGCTATATACTCATCCAGGTCAGCCTTGGAGATTGTCTCCTCCTTAGCTGTTGACAGAGCTGGCGGAGGATTTGACGTCTCTCCCTTATCGTCTTCAAGGACGATCGGGGGATCTTCGGCCGGAGGATCTTGTTGGATCATCAATCCCACCATGTCTTGGAACAGGAGGCCCATACACTTTATGTTGGCTGCTTGTTCAGCAGCCTCTTTGTCCTTCTTCTCCAATATCCAACGAAGGAATTCGGCATCCGTTTCTTGCTCCTGGCGTTCATCCGAGGACATTTCAGGGCTTTTTTTGGCCCAGTAAGTGCGGCCATCGCGTTCATCATCTCTTGGAGCTTCTGCTGCTGCTTCTGCGCTTTGGTCACTGACCGTGTAAGCGGTCGATGACCCATAGATATGCAACTGTCCTCTTTACCAGACGCCATGTAAACGGTATGAACTACAATGCCCCTTGACTTAGGGCGTTTGGGTTCACCGCCTTTGATATTCGCCACAGGTGTAGGGACTTTCTCTGGCCTTCTTCTCTTATGGGCCGTTGAAGTTGAGGGGGCCGTTGCTTTGGGCACCCAAGTGGTCGTCAACTTTCGTTGCTTGATCGGGGGATTTTCTTCTTGCCGACCTTTCGACTTCTTCTGTTGGCGAGAGAAATTAGGATCAATCACAGATTCTCGGACTCGTCGCCATGTCCTGTAGATCTTGGAGGACAGTGATTGAGGAGACTGCTCCGACTTTTCTGCTTCCACGGCGGTCTCTACCGGGGGAGGAGATCTTTTAAGGACCGCAGTTGGCGAGTTTCTGCGTACCCTGTTCAACAGCTCAAAGCTGTTCCCGGTTGGAACAGCAGCGTTAACTTCCACCGTCGAAGCCGGTGGAGTTATCCCAGAAGGGGAGTTGCCCCCAGTCTTCCTTATCCGACGCTAGTGGCGTCTTCGGGCGCGACGAGTCATCGGTATTGGTTCAGAGACAGAAACAGCTTCTTCTTGCCCCCTGTTCAGGTGTGGGGCTATTGCCGGCATCAGCCTATTGAAAACTGATGTCTTTTGAGCAGCAAGAGCAGGAGTGGGAGTTGGGACGGTCAATCTTGTAAAGACCGATCTCTTAGCAGGAGAAGTCGCCTTGACGACTTCAGGAGCAGGTTTGGCTACTCTTTTTGGAATAATCTTTTCTGGGACTGCAAACTTCATTGTGGGCCCGCAGGAGTTTTGGCCCAGTCTGGAGAAGACTGAGGCACTGGTGTTGGGCGACCCGTTGAGAGGGGCCGCAGTAACTGAAAGTCGATCGAAGACCGACTTCTTAGGAGCTTCTTGTACGGGCACGGGGGTGCTGAAGCTTGTTGGCGGAAGCATAGTTCCGAAAAACAACCCCGTGGTGGCTTGAGTAATCTGCTCCACGGGCATGGTGAACAAAGAGGCCGCTTGGGGCCCATAGGTTATGCCCCTAGTTGAGGCCGGACGTGAGCTGTAGCTGCAGTTGGAGAACTTCGAATAGGTAGAGGCCATCGATGCTTGATTTCTGCGCCAGGCAAAAGACCAAATCTTAGTAACTTAAAATCCGAAGGCAACCATTAACAAACCGCGATTCGTTCGCGAATACGACACACGAAGTGTGGAGTGGAAAGAGGAAAAGGTCCCACCGGGCGTGCCAGAATCTGTTCTCCTCCGAAAGACGGCCAAGACATGGACGTTCTTGCCTGAGATTCGGGCAGATGCTATTTGGTTTTATCCATCCACCTCTCCGAAGATGCCAAGTTGATTTATGGCACCGTGTATCGGAGGTTTAGACAAATGCGGCCGATGTAGCAGACTTCGTCAGATTCCCCATCGCTTGAGGGGTTTTTGATTGTGGGGACGCTCTTCCCTGCAGGCGCAAGCCCCTGCGGTTAATTACGCTACCGCATCGTGGTAACAACTTTCTCCTTCTCCAGAATTTCACTTCGTGTCGTGGGTGTTTGTTTTGTTTGTGGTTGCCCATGGATTGTATACGGGGATTATTTATTTCGTCGCCCGTAGGACGTGGATCAGTCCAAATCCGTACTTTCTTAGATTTGGGTTTTGGGTTTTGGTTTAAGGATACGTTAGCCATATTTGAGGCTAAGATCAACTTAAACGTTTGTTAAGGATACGTTAGTCTAATTTCCAGACTAAGATCTACTTAACGGGATCGTCTAGATCCATTTCCAGTTTAGGGACATGGTGGTCCATTGCCAGTTTAGGGACATGGTGGTCCATATTCCAGTTTGGAGACGTGGTGGTCCGTATTCCAGTTTAAGGACATAGGGGTCCATATTTAGTTTAAGGACGCTTAAGTCCGCGGGTTTAAGGATCCCACAATCCGTGTTTTAGTTTAAGGACGCATAAGTCCGCGGGTTTAAGGATCCCACAATCCGTATCTTGGTTTAAGGACGCTTAAGTCCATGAGTTTAAGGACCCCACAGTCCATGTTAATGTGTGGTTGTCGGGACCCGTCACCTCTCTGACGTCGTTGAAGGATTACAACGATAGGAGTCAAAGGAGTTCGGAGATGTACCCTCGAACCGGATGTAAATTGGTTTAAGAGAGCAGCTGTGCTCAGTCAATTTAATTTGAGGACTTACGGCCATCATTGGGCTAAATCCGGGTGGGAATATTCAACTTTATTTCTTATTTTTGGTCTATCAGACCTGTGCTAGGGCTTTGCCCATGTTTAATAATGCATGGCATTAATCTTGGTCTCTGTTGGACCTTTATTTGGGCTCTGCCCCTTTTAAATGATGCACAGCATCTGTTCTGGTCTGACAGACCCTTGTTTGGGCTCTGATGCATTGCATCTGTTTGAAAATAATGCATAGCATTTACTAGGCCTGTTAGGCCTTTTTAATTGGGCTGTGCCCTTCTTTTTAATGATGCAGTGCATCAATTATCTGACAAGGGCCATGTGGCCTGTCAGGCGCTTTGCGCCAATAAATGAGTGCAAGCGCTTGTGGGGGTGACACGTGTCGCGCAAGCGCAGTGCGCTGCACCAGTGCGCTGCGCTTGCGCTGCCGACACGTGGCGCGCTCTGGTGAGTTGCGCCAAATTCAGAGAGCAAAGCTCTATCTTAAAAGCGCACAGCGCAAGTGACTCAGATGCTGACACGTGGCACTCTCTGGTGGCTTGCGCCAACCCAGGAGCGCAGCAGTGCAGTTTTTTGCAAGTGCAAGGTACTATTTCAATAATCTTGAGAATCTTAAGATTCCAGAACCAATGGTTCACAAGTGCAAAGCACTATTTTTATTTGTTGTTTTTTTTTATTGAAGATCATTGATCTTGTTCTTAGATCAATGATCTATTAGAAGAAATTCTTCTATCTTAAAGGTTTTTACCTTTTTTCTTTTTTTGAAATTTCTTCAGAGTTCTCTCTGTTTGAAGTTCTTGATCTCTCAAAATGTTTTTTTATTTGGGGTCTAGGGGCCTTTATATAGTGCCCATAAATTTGTTAAATTTGTTAAAGAGATCCTTCTCTGAGTGATTTGGAGAATTTTCCCCACCGTTGGATTTTTGATCCAAGGGCTTCTGTTTTACAGAAGACAATCTTCTTGTTTTAACTAGAACAGAAGAATCTTACTAAAATTTAATTCTGTTTGGAGCAAACGCCCCAGCGCGTGATACGTGTCAAGCAGCGCAGAGCGCAGCGCAACTGCTCTTGCGCAATTGCGCCGACACGTGTCGCGCAGCGCACGGCGCAGCGCATCTGCGCTTGCGCATCTGCGCCGACACGTGTCGCGCAGCGCACGGCGCAGCGCAACTGCGCTAGTGCATCTGCGCCGACACGTGTCGCGCAGTGCATCTGCGCTTGCGCATCTGCGCTGACACGTGTCGCGCAGCGCACTGCGCTTGCGCATCTGCGCTGACACGTGTCGCGTAGCGCTCGCACAACTGAAGCGTTGCTTCTTTTAATTTTGTTTTAAATAGAGCTTTGCTCTGATTGGGCGCGTTTCCTTAGGCGCTGTGCTGATGTATCATCTTTTGACACGTGGCGCGTTGCGCGCGGCGCAAAGAATCTGAAGCGTTGCTTCGAATTTTGAATTTTGAAATTCAAACAGTGCTTTGCTCTGATTGGGGGAAACAGGGACGTTGCGGTCCGTAGTTAGTTTAAAGACGTTAATGGGGTGTATCTCTGGGTTTGGAAATGTACCAAAAATAATTGTTGGTTGTCGGGACCTGCCACCTCTCTGAAGACGTTGAATAATTACAACGATATGTATCAAAGGTGTGGAGAGATGTACCTTTGAACAAAATGTTAGATTGAGAAGGAATGGGATAACATTACTTTGAATGCCATCTGAGATCAATTTTGAAAGACCTGAGTATAATTGAGGCTTGGTTGAAAAAGAGTTTTGGCTTTGGGAGACTTAGCTAACTTGGGCCAAGATTGACCTAAAATACCAGCATATGCTTGGCGCTCACGTGCTCCCATGTGAGGTCTTAAAGTATTGTTTAAATACTGAAGATTTGAAGCGCTCACGTGGGGTCATGTGAGGCGCTTGAAGTAATGTTAAACACTGAAGATTTGAAACGCTCACGTGGGTCACATGAGGCGTTTGAAGTAGTGTTAAACACTGAAGATTTGAAACGCTCACGTGGGGTCATGTGAGGCGTTCGAAGTAGTGTTAAACACTGAAGATTTGAAGTGCTCACGTGGGGTCACGTGAGGCATTTGAAGTAGTGTTAAATACTGAATATTTGAAGCGCTCACGTGGGGTCATGTGAGGTGTCCGAAGTAGTGTTAAACACTGAAAGTCTTAGGCGCTCACGTGAGGTCACGTGAGGCACCTGAGATTTGGCAGAGCTTCTTTGAATATGTTCCCTTTTTCTTTTCTAAGTGCTGAGCACTATTGGGTCATGTGGGATTACGTGAGGTGTCCCCAAAGACTGAAAGCTGCCTCTATTTTATTCTCTTTTGAAAAGTGTTTCGCACTATTAAGGGGTCACATGATGTCACGTGAGGCGCCTTAAAATAGAAACTGCCATGGATTTATTCCCCCTTTTTCTTCTGAAGAACTTGTTCAGCAGTCACATGGGAGCACGTGACATGATCTCATTTGTTTTCTCTCCTTCAACAAGGGTGCTCACGTGGGGGCTCATGATCTGTCATTTATCATGTTGGGTGCTAATCTCTTTTACGTGCATAGAGATCTTGAGTTAAATCCCCTGTTTAATAAGAATTAAATTCTTTTATAGGGCTGAACCCTAATTTTATTTAGAGGAATTAAATTCCTATATATTGTAAGAATTAAATTCTTTGAACTTAATTCTCCCCCTATGTTTTGAATCTACATAATAAATCTCCCCGATGAGAATTAAATTCTCAACTTGTGGGGAGATCTGCTTCTGCAGATCTTCAACCAGATGAAGGACTAAGTTCTTTGAGAAAAGTTCAACTCTCGGTTCAAGAATTAAATTCTCTTTTTTTATGGGAGCTTATAGAATGATTTTCTTCTTTCTCTTACCTAGAGTTTCTTTCTTCTCTAAAAAGATCTTCTTCTATATTTCTCTATGTTGTATTATCCTCTGTATTTTTTTCTCTTCCTTCTTGAGTCATATTGTTCCCCTCCGAAACACGGAGACACGACCGTACGGGTCCATCTTGCCTGAATTCGGGGCAGATGCTAATTGGTGATATCCGTCCACCTCTCCGAAGATGCCAAGTTGATTTATTACACCGTGTATCGAAGGTTTAGACGGATGCGGCCGATGTAGCAGACTTCGTCAGATTCCCCCTCGTTGAGGGATTTTTGATTGTGGGGACGCTCTTCCCTATAGGCGCAAGCCCCTGCAGTTAATTACGTTACCGCATCGCGGTAACCACTTTCTCCTTCTCCAGATGGTCATTTCGTGTCGTGTGTGTTTGTTTTGTTTTTCGTTGCCCGTGGATTGTATACGGAGACTAATTTATGGTGTCGCCCGTAAGACGTGGATTAGTCCAAATCCGTATTTTCTTAGATTTAGGTTTGGGGGTTGGGTTTAAGGATACGTTAGTCTCATTTGAGACTAAGATCAATTTAAACGTATGTTAAGGATACGTTAGTCTAATTTTAGACTAAGATCAACTTAACCAGATCATTTAGATCCAACAAAAGAGCATTTGGGCTCTATTGTTTAGTTTAGGGACATTGCGGTTGACTACCAGTTTAAGGACATGGTGGTCCAATGTTAGTTTAAGGACATCTCGGTCCGAGGTTAAGGACATCATAGTCCATGGGCTTAAGGACCCCACAGTCCAAGGTTAAGGACATCATATTCTGTGGGTTTTAAAGGACCCCACAGTCCAAAGTTAAGGACATCATAGTCCGTGGGTTTTAAAGGACCCCACAGTCCAGTTTAAAGACGTCATAGTTTATGAAATGTATGGTTATCGGGACCCATCACCTCTCTGAAGATGTTGAAGGACTACAACGACAAATATCAGAGGAGTAAAGAGATATACCCTTGAACCAATTTTGGTTGGGAGATATGTAGTCCAGTTGGGACTAGGATCTGAGATTTATGAGCATATGGGCTCAATTAATATGAGTTGAGAACTTCTGGCCAATCTTGGGCTAAGTCCAATCAAGTTAAAATGTTTAACATTTATTTTGGGCTGTCGAGCCTTTATTTGAGCTTGGCCCTGACAGTGTTTTTGTCTTTTACTGAATGCTGAGCATTCCTCATAGCCTTAGGATTATTACAGAATAATTTATGTTCTATCAGCGCAACACATGGTGCTCTTGGCGCTTTGCGCCAGTCAAAGAGCGGAGTGCGCTTCTGCCAATTAGCGTATACATGAGGGACACATGTCTCGCTTGGCGCTAGCACCAGTTAATGAGCGCGTTGCGCTGATTTATGAGCGCATAGCACTATTTGTTCAATGGCGCACACGTGAGGAGCACGTGGTGCGCTTGGCGTTGAGCGCCAGACCATGAGCGCAAAGCGCTAGTTCAAGAGCGCAAAGCGCTAACTGCTGAGTGGCGCACACATGAGTGACACATGGTGCGCTTGGCGCTGAGTGCCAGTCCAAGAACGCAGAAGCGCATTTGATCAATTTTATGATCTGGGAAATTAAATTCTCCCTTAGAAGAGAATTTGTTTCAAGATCCTAAGAACAAAAGTTCTTATTTTATAGGAGATGCTACAATCTCTTGTATTGATGAAAGGCTTTGCCTTTATGGATCTATGATCCTTAAGAGAATTGAATTATTCTTTCCCTCTCTCTGTTTATAATGAGATGTTCATGATCTCTTTTTGTAAAAGACAATTTATCTTATAGATCTATGATCTGTGAGAAGAGTTATGCTCTTCTTTTCATTTTATGATGAGATCTTTTTATCTCTTTATAAAAGACCTTGGTCTTGTAGATCTATGATCTCTAAAGAAGTAACTTCTTCTTTTCTTTTTACCTTGAAGAAAGTTCTCTTCTTCTGAGAGCTTGCTCTTGTCTTTTAATTTCTCAAAATTTCTGGGGAGGTTTTTCTGTATGAGACTTGAAGTCTATAGGCCTTTATATAGGGCAAGCTAATCAGTTCAATCAGTTAAGGAGATCTTTTCTCCAATTGATTTGGGGAATTTCCCATCGTTGGATTTTTGATCCAAGGGCTCCTGATTTACAGAAGGCAATCTTCTTGTTTTTAACAAGATTGATAAATCTTTCCATACAGAATTTATTCTGTCTTTTGGTAATTTTTAATCACCATTAGATCATTGATCCAACGGTGATCTGATTTACAGAGCACAATCTTGTTATCTGGAAAGATTTTGAGAAATTTTTCCTTAACAGAATTTAATTCTGATTAATTAATGATTTATCATTATTATTGGATCTTTGATCTGACGGTGGGGAGCTTTTAGTTCCAGCGCTGGCGCACTCGTGCTTTGCACATGGTGCGCTGCTTAGAGCGCAGCGCGCTTAGCGTTAGCGCACCGTGCTTTGCACGTGGTGCACTGCGTAGGGCGCAGCGCATGTAGTGCAAGCGCACCCGTGCTTTACATGTGATGCGCTGCTTAGAGCGCAACACACTTAGTGCTAGCGCACACGTGCTTTGCACGTGGTGCGCTGCTTAGGGCGCAGCGCACTTGGCGCTGCATCTGAAGTGTTGCTTCATTTCAAAATTTGAATTTTGAACAGGGCTTTGCCCTGATTGGGGGAAACAAATGTCCTCCCACCGTTGCGCTCACGTGGCCCATATGTGAGTGCAGTGGTGGCAGCATCTGTGCCCTTGGATCAACTCAGAAGTTGAAAAGGCATTTCAGTGCCTATAAATATGACCCTTGGCCTTTGAGATGATTTTTATTCATCTTCCTTTCTGAGAATCATTTCTCCTTCAGAGCATTGCTCTCTTCCTTACGAAATCTCTTAAGAATCAAACTCTGTCAGACCTTCTCTTTTTGGTAAGATTCGAGTTCGTTATCAGAGCTTTACTCTATTTGGATCATGGATCCGAAAAAGAAAACCCTTTTAGGGTTTCTTTCGACCTATTGATGAAAAAATTTTGGAATTCACTTTACGGATCTTAAAGATTTCGATGTTTTTACTTCTGCAGGAAGCTTTACTTTCAAGGTTTCTTGATGAATCATTACATCTTCTCTACAGAGCATTGCTCTTTTGCATTTTCGGAGAATTTTATTCCCCTATTAATTATGGCAGTTGTCATTTCTTCTGAAGAGCATTGCTCTCAAGGGAGATTTATTCCTTGGCTTGAGGGGCTTAAATGGGAGTCTTTTGAGGGTTTTCTTCCTTAATCGCACAAATTTGAATTTGTTTGTCGCCAGACAGAACTTGTCTTCCCGAGAACTTGTTTAAATCCAAATGTCTGATTTTCCTCATTACTAATCTTTCAATGATGTTTCTTTTCAGGAACTATGGCTGTTCATTTATATGATCTCGATGAGATTATCTCTTATGGAGACATCCGCTCACTCGGTCATTCCCAAGACCAAGAATTCACAAATGTCCAGTGTGCTGAAATTAGGGGTTGCTTTGATGCAAACAATGGTCGATTGCTTCCTCGTCGTTCCTCTCTCTTGAAACTTATTGTGGGAGTGATCTGGGGGGCACTTCCTCTATTCTATGCTGGCATGCTGCTTAAAGCATTGGACGATGCTGAAGATAAGGTGCATTCGGTGTATCTGATAGGCTTAATCTCAAAGAAAAGGCGAGACCACCTCGTTGATATCCTGCATCGGGCTTTTCAACAAGTGGTGATACTCGCTGCCTATCGAAGGGTGGAGGACATCGGTGGAGATCCTGACGCTTGTGATCGTGAGAGAATGCACACGAAGATGTTCCGAGAGGCCCGAAAAATTTTGGATGGCCTTACTTTTGAATTTCTCAATCCATGTCCTGGATTTGATGTCCTGCCTTTGTAAACATTTTAATGGTGTTTTTGTTTACCGCTTTCACCCATGCAAGAATTTTCTGAAGTATGAATGCCAAGCTTTTCCATTTCCATGTGTTTATCTTATGCTTTCTTCTTTTTTCTATGTTGCCAGCATGTTACGTTAGCAAACGTAGCCTGTAGATGATAGAGAACATTATATCTTGAACTCTTCGAGAGGTAATGATGGCTTAGGAAGCAGGTTCAGATCTGCTGCCCAAGGCTTTTCAACTTTATGAGCCGTGAGGGTCTCATAAAGATTTTTCTCCCTACGAGTCGTGAGGATCTCATAGGTGTATTTTCTCCTTAGGAATCGTGAGAATTCCTAAGTGTGTTTTCTCTTATAAGTCGTAAGGATCTTACAAGAGAGATTTCTTCCTTACGGGTCGAGAGGACCCATAAGTGATTGATGAGGTTGACATTATCCGCATCTTACGGAGTCAGAAGTTGCTCTGGGCGTTTCACACGGGGTCGAGATTGACATAGCTGTGTTCCACAAGACCAGGATTTGCTCTGGATGCTTACCACGGGGTCAGGATTGACATAGGCCGTGTTCTATTAGACCAGGATTACTCTGGATGCTTCCCACAGGGTCAGGATTGACATAGGCCGTGTTCCATTAGACCAAGATTTGCTCTGGATGCTTCCCACAGGATCAGGATTGACATAAGCCGTGTTCCGTAAGGACCAGGTTCCGCTCTGGATGCTTCCCATGGGGTCAGGATTAACATAGGTCGTGTTCCACGTGACCAGGATTTGCTCTGGATGCTTCCCACGGGATCAGGATTGACATAAGCCGTGTTCCGTAAGGACCAGGTTCCGTTCTGGACGCTTCCCACGGGGTCAAGATTGACATAGGCCGCGTTCCACTAGACCAGGATTTGCTCTGGATGCTTCCTACGGGGTCAGGATTGATATAGGTCGTGTTCCGTAAGGACCAGGTTCCACTCTAGACGTTTCACACGGGGTCAGGATTGATATAGGCCATGTTCCGCAAAGACCAGGATCCGCTCTGGACGCTTCCCATGGGGTCAGAATTGACATAGGCCGTGTTCCACTAGACCAGGATTTGCTCTGGATACTTCCCACGGGGTCAGGATTGATATAAGTCGTGTTCTGCAAGGACCTAGATCCGCTCTGGACGCTTCATACGGGGTCAGGATTGACATAGGCCGTGTTCTATGTGACCAGGATTTGCTCTGGATGCTTCCCGCGGGGTCAGGATTGATATAGCCATGTTCCACAAGGACCAGGTTCCACTCTGGACGCTTCCCACGGGGTCAGGATTGACATAGGACATGTTCCACGTGACCAGGATTTGCTCTGGATGCTTCCTACGGGATCAGGATTGACATAGGCCGTGTTCCGCAAGGACCAGGTTCCGCTCTGGACGCTTCACACGGGGTCAGGATTGACATAGGCCGTGTTCCACATGACCAGGATCCGCACTGGACGTTTTCCACAGGGTCAGGATTAACATAGGTCGTGTTCCACGAAACCAGGATTTGCTCTGGATGCTTCCCACGGGGTCAGGATTGACATAGGTCGTGTTCCGCAAGGACCGGGATCCGCTCTGGACGTTTTCCACGGGGTCAGGATTGACATAGGCCGTGTTCCACGAAACCATGATTTGCTCTGGATTCTTCTCACGGGGTCAGGATTGACATAAGCCGTGTTCCACAAGACCAGGATTTCCTCTGGATGCTTCCCACGGGGTCAGGATTGACATAGCTGTGTTCCGCAAGGACCAGGATCTGCTCTGGATGCTTCCTACGGGGTCAGGATTGACATAAGCCGTGTTCCACTAGACCAGGATTTGCTATGGATGCTTCCTACGAGGTCAGGATTGACATAGCCGTGTTCCGCAAGGACCAGGTTCCGCTCTGGACGCTTCCCACGGGGTCAGGATTGACATAGGCCGTGTTCCACTAGACCAGGATTTGCTCTGGATGCTTCCTACGGGGTCAGGATTGATATAGCCGTGTTCCGAAAGGACCAGGATCCGCTCTGGATGTTTCCCACGGGGTCAGGATTGACATAGGCCGTGTTCCACGAAACCAGGATTTGCTCTGGACGCTTCCCATGGGGTCAAGATTGACATAGCCATTTTCCGCAAGGACCAGGATCCGCTCTGGACATTTCCCACGGGGTCAGGATTGACATAGGCCGTGCTCCACGAAACCGGGATGGGTTTACTCTCGGCTTTCTATGCATCGTCGAGTCATGAAACTGGGAATTTCGCCGCAGCTCCGATTTGTTGATGTTGCGTATGTTGTAATAGGACGAGTGTTGAGATGATCTCTAGGTTGTCTATGAACCATCGAGATTGGTCTCTCTTTCGGATGGAGCCTGGGGGGAAGGTATGCTTCCTTCTTTCTTTGTGCCCCTGGATTGTATACAGGGATCGATGTGATCTCACCTATAGGGCAGAAAGTTTCATTTTATATTTTTTTTTTCCGCGTTACTCTATCATTTCAGCTTTTATATCGCGAAAGTCGTGATTGCCCCAATCATTTCTGCTATATTTTCGCGGTGCCCAATCATTTCGGCTATATATTTTTTATTTACTCGCTGCTGTTTATTGCGAGTTGCCCAATCATTTCGGCTATTTTGTATGCATACACTTTTACTTGCTGATTTTGTTGCAAGTTGCCCCATCATTTTGACTATTTCATATGCATTTGTGGCTTGCTGGCTTTTCGCTGCGAGTTTTGGGATTTGATATCGATTTAGGCATCAACATCGCTACTACTGGGATATTGCCAGGAGCGAATCATCATTTGCCTTCGTCGATATCGAACAAAGGTGGCTTAGCGAACAGGGTTAGGATCTTGTCGACTAAGGCTTTTAATTTCATGAGCCGTAAGGGTCTTAAAAAGGTATTTCTCCCTACGAGTCGTGAGGATCTCGTAGGTGCGTTTTCTCCTTAGGAATCGTGAGGATTCCTAAGTGTGCGTTCTCTTATAAGTCGTCATGATCTTACAAGAGTATTTTCTTCTTATAAGTCGAGAGGACTTACAAGGGTTGTTTGCCATATGAGCATATCCTCAGTCGTGGGTAGGACTTTGTCAGGGAGATGTTTATTCGCGCCCATTGATTGTATACAAGGGTCAATACTGAACCACTTGTAGGGCAACATTGGAAGTTTTGATGACTTAAGAACATGTTCAGATCCCTGTAACTTAACGCTTTTGAATCCTATGAGCCGTGAGGGTCTCAAATGGGAATTCTCTTTACGAGTCGTGAGGATCTCGTAAGTGTAATTTCTCCTTAGGAATCGTGGGGATCCCTAAATGTGTTGGTCCCTTGTGAGTCGTAAGGATCTCACGCAGGTGGTTTCTCCTTACAGGGTCGAGAGGATCTTGCAAGTGTCTTTTAACGAGATTGCGCCCTTTCGGGTTTTCACAAAACCCGCCAGTAGCCCTGCCGTTTTTACTCACGGAGCCCTTTCGGGTTTTCATTCGTTCCCATCTTGTTTATGGACATACCAATTTTTTTTGTCAGCCTTGGAATGCTGCGGTCCGTAGTAGTTTATCGACGTCTCGGTCAATAGCCAGTTTTAGGACATAGTGGTCCATTGTTAGTTTAAGGACGTTTCGGTCCGTCGTTGGTTTTAGGACATTTCGGTCCGTCGTTAGTTTAAGGACGTTTCGGTCTGTTTGCTGGCTACTATTTATGGAGTTTGGGCTTAGGAAGATAGCTAGTGGACATAGGCATCGTGATCTATCATTGACCTAGGCCATGACTCGTCAGGCGTAGTACTTTTCAGTAAGCGACCATTTATTGTGCTGAAAGGTCTTTCGCCATGCATATCCATGAGTAGATAGGCTCCACCCTGGTAAACTTTGTCTATGATATACGGGCCTTCATAGTTCGGCTCGAATTTCCCCCGCTTGGCACGATTGGGGATCATAGGTCTTTTGACCACTAGCACGAGTTCGCCTTGGCGGAATGTTCTCGGCCTAGTCAATCTCTCATATGAGCGCGTCATCTTTGCTTTGTAACCCTCCAGATTTTGTTGCGCCATGAGCCGGGTTTCATCAAGGGCATCGAGCTTCTCAAACCGAAGGTGAGCATTTTCTTCGTCTGTTAGCTCGTAGTGAACCGCCACTCATAGAGAAGGTAACTCTATCTTAAGGGGGAGTACCGCTTCTGTGCCGAATACCAATGCATACGGCATTGTGTTTGTGGCCGTTTTGAACGTAGTACGATACGCCCATAGAGCTTCATGCAGTCTCTCGTGCCAGTCCCTCTTATTTCGAGACACCGTCTTTTTCACAATCTTCGTCAAGGTCTTGTTGAAAGCCTCAACTAGACCATTAGCTCGGGGATTATAGACCGAAGAGTATCTCCGGTCTTTGTTATGCTGTTGTGCAAAGCGGCTGATCTTGTGGCTTCTGTAGGCTAGCCCGTTATCGAAGATAATCCGTCGCGGAGTGCCGAACCGGTAAATGACGTGTGTTTTGAAGAAATGGAGAATATTCTCTGTCTTCACCTCCCTCAGTGGTACCGCTTCTGCCCATTTGGAGAAATAATCGGTTGTCGCCAAAATTAATGGATGTCCTCTGGACGACGCTGGTTCGATGGGGCCGATTATGTCGGTTCCCCACATTTCGAACGGCCAGCTAGCCACCGTTGGATGTAGTGGATTCGGATGCTGGTGGATAAAGTCCTCATGAATCTGGCACGAGTGGCACTGCTTCGCGTATTAGAGACAGTCTTGGATCATCGGGGACCAATAGTAGCCCATCCTTTTGATCTTCAGCTTCATCTTCGGCCCGGCTTGGTGAGAACCGCAGAGTCCGTCGTGAGTTTCTTGGACGACTCTCCTTGCCTCTTCAAGTCCGAGGCATCTTAGCCACAGAGAATCAAATGATCTCTTATACAGAGTATCATTGACGAAGGCAAAAGATAGTGCTCGTTTCACGAACTGATGTCTCGAGGATGCATCTTCAGGTGCTCGACGGGATTTGAAGTAGTCTATAAAGACCTCTCTCCAATCCTTGGCCTTTTCCTGGTCTTTTATTTGTAGGGCCGTTTGCTTGGTCGCTCCTTTTCCTTCAGACGCCTCTGGAGATATTTCTGCCGGTGTAAGAACCCGACGGCTTTGGACGATGATCCTCACATCGTCAAGGTTTTCGTCAGCCGGTTCTTTAGCGAGCTTGGCTAGTGCATCCGCTTTGCTATTTTCTGCACGCGGTATGCTTTCCAGGGTGTAGGACAGAATTTGAGTCAGCAATTTCTGCACTCTCTCGCCGTATTTCATCAACTCTGCTTTGTACGTTTGATAGTCGCCATTTACTTGACTGACGACTAGCTGGGAGTCTCCGTATATGAGGAGGTTTTCGATTCCCATGTCTGCAGCGATCTCAAGACCTGCTATCAAAGCTTCGTATTCAGCTTCATTATTCGTCCTCGGCTCTATTAAGGAGCAGGCGAAGGCATTATTCCCCTTTGTGGAGTTATGAAGATGAGGTCTACCCCAGATTTGATTATGGGGGTGCTTTGTTTGCACTTCTTCATGGAAGATGCTCCATCGAAGTAGAGTTCCCATCGGGTATCATTCTCTCTTCTCTTATTGTCGATCGTGTCAAACGCGTGCTCGTCGGGCAATTTGCAGTTCAAAGGAGAATCGGCAAGTATCGGGTGTTCAGCGAGGAAGTTAGCGATGGCTTGGCCTTTCACTGTCCTGAGGGGACGATGAGTTATCGAGAACTCCATCAAGAGCAGGGCCCATTTAGCAAGCCGTCCCGTTAATATGGACTTTGACATCAAATATTTAAGGAGATCCACCTTTGATATGAGATGGACCTCGTGTGCCAACGCATAGTGTCTGAGCTTCGTTATCGCGAAGATCAACGCCAGGCAGTGTTTTTCAATGGGGAGTAGTTGTTTTCTTCCCCCAGGAGAACTCGACTCAAATAGTAAAGGGCTCTCTCTTTCCCTTGGTCGTTTTCTTGTGCCCACCGTGTGCCTAAGGAACCTTCGAGGGCTGTTGTGTACAGGATGAGAGGTTTTCCTTTAACGGGAGCGGCCAGTACTGGCGGATTCTGTAGGTATTGCTTGATTTTGTCCAGCGCGCTTTGACATTTGCGATCCCAGACGAAAGGAGTCCCTTTCTTCATTAGGTGACTGTAAGGACGGCACTTGCCGGAGAGATTGGCCGGATATACATGAGCTTTCCTTAGAAAAACCGCAGCTGCTTGAGAGTTCTTGGCGAAGGCATTTCCATGATCGCCTTGATCTTCGATGGGTCTATCTCGATGCCTCGATGTCGTACGATGAATCCTAGGAATTTTTCCGAGGAAACTCCGAACGCGCATTTGAGAGGATTCATCTTCAAGTTATATTTCCAAAGGTGCTGAAACACGATTTTCAGATGCTCTAAATGTTCCTCGTATGATTTGCTTTTAACTACGAGGACGTCAATATAGCATTCGATGATTCCATGTATGAGGTCATCGAAAATTTTTGTCATGGCCTTCTGATAGGTGGCACCGGCGTTCTTTAGACCGAAAGGCATCACCTTGTAGCAGAATATGCCCAAAGGGGTTCAGAAAGCGGTATGCTTCTGGTCCTCAGGATGCATCTTTATCTGATTGTATCCTGATGAGCCGTCCATGAAGGAGAAAACTTCATGAGTGGACGTATTATCTATCATTAGCTCAGTGACCGGTACTGGAAAGTCATCTTTTGGGAAAGCTTTGTTGAGATCCCGAAAGTCCACACATATGCACACCGTCCCATTTTTCTTCATCACCAGGACGATATTGGCAATCCAGTCAGGATAATGAACCTCTTGGATAAAGCCAGAGTTGACTAGCTTCTTGACCTTGGCATTGATACTTATCTCAAGCTCGAGCCGCATTCTTCTCGGTGCTTGTTTGACTGGCTTGACGTCCAGAGATATCGCCAATTTGTGCACAGCGATCTCTAGATTGAGTCCCGGCATTTCAGAATAGTTCCATGCGAAGCAGTCTTTATACTACATGAGCACGTTTTTAAGCGTAGCCAACCTTTCTTCGGACAACAGCTCACTGACGAATGTCGGCCTCGGGTCACTTGCCGTCCCTAAGTCAATTTTCTTGAAATTATCTGTAGTTGTATGTATCCCATCTTCCAGCTCTTTTGGGGCCGGTGGAAATTCTGAGATCACCTCGTCATCATCGTTTTCGAAGCACCAGGGAAGGTCATCCATATTCTCGGATCCTTCTTCTGACAGCGTTATCACGTGACAGGTGCGAGATCGCTTCCAAGACCGATGTTGATCCGGATCTACTCTCGTGGCTTTCGGTTCATGCTTCTATGGCGGGGTTACCCTCTAACTGCTGGATAAAGCGAACTTGCCTTGCTGATACTGGTCTTCTATCCAGTCTTTGAATGTGAAGCAGTGTTCAAGAGGATGCCCTATCGCTTGGTGATAGGAGCAATAGTCCGGGTGAGAGCCCTCACCTGCTTGCTCGGGGTGCTTGGACCCCGGGAGGGTAATCATCTGATATTTTATGACAAGATCGAGTATCTTCCTTGTCTTGTCTTGGGAAAAAGAATACGCTCGACCCATCTTCTTTATAAGAGACGAATCTTGGTTGCTTGATTCTCAATCGCATGGCTTCTTGGACCCGCTTTGTCGCTGTCGAACGCTTTTTCCGTTCTTGGGTTTATTTATGCCTCTGCGTCGGGTATTTTGTATGACAGGCTGGCGACGAAAGGCATCGTCATTTTCCGTAGCCTGCTGAAGGAGGCGCTGCGTTCTGGCTTTCTCGTAGATGGCCATTTTGCGATTATGGTCATCTCGAACCTTTTGACCCGCTTCCCTTATAAGCATGTCCATTTGTTTTTCGAACGACGGACTTGGCATTTTCATGACGGGAGCTCATTTTGGTTCAGGGTTAGCATCTTCCCACAGAGCATCTCCTTCTTCATCGATGTCGTGTATGACATAGCAGCCGTGGAATCGCTCCCGTTTCTTGGATTGAACATATCCAAGTCCGATCGTTTCCACTCTCCCGTTGGGCAGTTTTTGCTGAGTTCTGGGGACATCCCAGATCCTGTTGTAGAACTGAGCTTGTCGAGTAGTCCGCTTAAGGGGTACGCCTTGGCGCCTCAACAGACTTTTTAATCCGTCTGTGTAGATAATCCGTCTGTGTAGTATCTCGGCAATTGGATTGGCTGAAGTCTATCATGTGTAGAGTCCGCACCATGCCTAATTTCTTTCTCCACTTTAGCTTCCCCGGATCAGTAGAATAGGATCGCCTTTTCACCTTTTCGCTTGGGAGGGACGTAGAATATCTACAGTTCTTGCACACTATAGGTATTAAGCGCGTCAAGCTCTTTGTAATACTCTTGCGGAACCATGGCAATTTGCAAACTCCGATCATCGCTAGCGAAGGCTTGTATTGATGGCCGAATGGAAAATACAGTATTGACTTCATCTTCCGAGTCGCTGCCGAAGATCAATATAGGGATGGATGGTCCCGGCTTGTTGCATTGGGGCAGCCCTGAATAAACTATTTCTTCTTCCTCCTCGGTATTACTCCCGAAGATCGGAATTGTGGTGATAGCTTTGTTCTTGTTCTCTGGTTTGTGACATCTTTCTGTGTCTTCGAAATCTGGCAGGAAGTACTTGGCATGCTCATATTTGCGGACTTCGTTCAAGGAGAATGGGTTTAGTTCCCCTGTCACAGTATACTCGAGACCATATTTGAAGTACTTCATACACTGATGTTGTGTAGATACTCGTGTAACCAAGGCCAGCTGAGCAAAGCGTTGTAGCATATCTTGGCGTCAATGACATGAAACTTGATGTCCGTGACTAGCAGCCCAAAGCGTAATGTCAATATAACAGACCCAAGTATCCGTGATGACTGGGAGTCAAACCCGAAGATAGTGATCTTATTCCGGGCGAGGTGTTGAACGCTCATATAGATTTCCTACAACACTCTTACATTGAGGAGGTTAACGGAGGACCCATTGTCAACCAGGATTTTGCCTATCTTGATATCATGACAGTATCCGGAGACATAAAGGGGACGGCTATGCTCGCACGTCCCGAGGAGGAGATCTTCATCGCCGAAGGTGATATCGGCTGTGTGCACTTCTTCCAGCTCGTCCTTCATAATTTCTTCGGCGAGGAAAGCTTGGAATTGCTCAGGCTCTTGCAGTGCCTTGATCAAAGAATCTCTTGCTTCTTTTGATAACAAGAGGGCATCAAGAATGCTTAGCTGCGAAGGTAGCTTCCTCAAGTGTGCCAGAACGTTATAATCCATCTTGTTTTTCTTTGGCGGGTCCTTGGCTTTCAGCTCTTCGACGGCTCGGTCTTCGAGTGTGATATCCTCAGGGACCTTTTCTTTTCCCTTATCCTTTTTGGTCGACCCCTTATTTACGGGTCCGAGATTCTTTTCAGGTTATGTGCGATTGCGCAGCTGAATGTTTTCGCAGCTCTTCGGTTCTTCCTCTTTTCCCGAGGTGGGTTCTTTAAAGAGAGGGCCAAGAGTAATTTCTTCGTCAGAGTTGCTTCCAAAGGTGAGAACTTGCGATCCCCCAGCGTCGACCATGTGACAGTTGCCGGTCATTCTTTTGCACTCCTCGGTCGTATTCCTTTGTTCCCGACGAGTCTTGCGTTTCATCCGCTTGAAATGTTGTCGGTGAGCAACATATCCCTGCCACCAGCTTTTAAAAGCGTTGCACTATTCGATGGGGTGCGCAATCCTTCGATGATATAAGAAGTAGCTAGGATGTATATCCGCTTCATCAGGAGTGTTTCCTTCGGAGGGTGGTAGCTTCATTCCCATCGATATGGCTTTGGCCCACCTTTTCCTTGTCTTGAGCCTGCTTTTATTTGCGGCGGATGTATTTTGATCTGGTGGGAGTGTTTCAACCCTTTCTTCCAGTCGATGGCATTTGGCCTTTTCAAATATGGTCATCTCGCGCTCTCGACCAGCTTTGCTTTTCAAAAGAGCTTCGTTTAGGAATGCATCAATCATTTCTTCTGATGGTCCTAGAAGTTCAGGCTCAGGATCTGCCCCCAGTTTCTCTGTGTAAGGAGCTTCTTCATCGTTTATCGACGAGTGAGAGATCACATGGCAGCTTGCTACATAATATTCAAGCTCATCCGATGAGTCTTCTCCATTGTCATCATCTTCGTCCTCAAGGACGTGGCTGAGAAATTCTTGGAGTGTGACTGGGGTCCGCGCCTTCTGGTTATATTCTTCCAGCGCGTCAATCTGTTTTTGCAATTCCGTGCGCTTGTCACCGTACTTCTTAGGCTTTTTGGTATTCTTCTTCTTTTTCAAAGACTTTGATGGCTGGGTGTGAGCGCTTTGACTATCACCACCAATTTTTGGAGTTGGGCGCGGCTTCAGCATTCCTTCGATGATCTTGGGTTCCAGTAGATTCTTCCACCTGATTGCCGGGTTTGTTTGGAGATCCTTCAGTATTCTTTTTGTTTTGGCTGAAAGAGCGACCTCCCATGGAGCTTCTTCGACAAAAGAGCATGATGCCCCCGGTGTGTCTGTCTTTTTGAGAGCGTGCGGCTGCGGCGGGCTTACTTTCCAATTCTCGGACAGTGCGACTTGCCCTGTTAGTATTGGTCTTCGATCCTGCCTTTAAAGACGAAGCAATCTTCAATTGGATGGCTTACCGCATGATGGTAGGGGCAATAATTAGGACTATTAGCCTCACCGGGTTGCAATGGTCGTTTTGGATTCGGCAAATTAATGAGCCTGTTGCGTACAGCTAGCTCAAACAATCTCCTCGTTTTGTCTCGGGGAAACGAATAAGGGCACTTTATTTTCTCATTATAGTATCGCCGTCTCTCGTCTAGTCGATCCGTTAATTTTGGATATTGGCGACGAAGATCGCTTTCCCTTTCCCTTTTTCATTCCGCGGCTCCGGCTTCGAAGAGGAAGGCATGTGGCCCATCTAGTCCATGTGGGCCAGCTTATCAATCAAGGACTGGAAAGTGGTCGGCTTGAAAAACATCATGAATTGGGAGATGGTCGCTTGAGGGTCAAGAGTGCACACGAACATGCCCACTGCCGGCGCTTCTTCAATGCGCTGCTCACATTTCGACCATAAATTCCGCCATCGTATTGTGTATTGAACCCATGTTTCTCCAGGTTTCACCCTGGCATTGATTAATGCCGTTATTGGGGTGCGTTCACTAGCACTCACGAAACGCTGGGTGAATAGTAGCTCCATCTCTGCAAAAGTTTTGACGGAGTCGTTGGGAAGCTCCGTATACCACTCAAATGCTGTCTCTAACAAGCTGCCAACGAATTGGCGAAGCAACAGTTTGTCGTCGCCTCCAGTGTTGCCACACAAGGCCCTGAACTGAGCGACGTGCTGATGCGGATTTCCCATCGCTTTATATACATGGAATTTAGGGATCGTATATCCCGGCGGGTACCTTATTTGGTCATACCAGCCCGGATAGGGTCGTCCAGTCTTAACGATCTACCCGGTCGTTTTGTTCGCCTGATGAGCTCGTATTTGCTGAGCGATGTAATCATTCAGAGCGGCCTTGGACATGGTCTCCTCCTTGGCTGCTGAAAGAGCCGGAGGAGGGTTCGATGTCTCCCCTCTGTCGTCTTTAATGATAATCGGGGGGTCTTCAGCTGGAGGTTCCGGCTGTAACATCATCCCGGCCATGTCTTGGAACAAAAGAGCCATTCGTTTTATGTTGGACGTCTGTTCCTTGGCCTCTGTTTCTTTCCTCTCGAGCATTCTTCGGAGGAATTCAGCAACAGTTTCTTGTTCCCGACGCTGCTCTGAGGTCTCTGGATTATCTTTTGGCTCAGTAAGTGCGGCCATTGCAGTCAGCATCTCTTAAAGTTTTTATTGTTGTTGCACCTGAGCCTTTGTTATCGATCGGGTAAGCGGTCGATGACCCGTAGAAGCACGGCTTTCCTCTTTTCCGAAAGCCATATAAACGGTATGTGTTACCATGCCCCCAGACTTGGGGCGTTTAGATTCAACGTCCTTGCTGTTCGCCGTGGTCACAGGGGCTTTTTCTGGCCTCCTTCTTTTATGAGCGGTTGACGTTGAAGGAGCCGTTGCAGCGGGCACCCAGAAGGATGACATCTTCTATGGTACCACGGTATGGCTCTTTTCGTGCCGAGCTTTAATCTTCTTTGGTTGGCGAGAGTAGTCCTGGTCAATCACCGATTCCTGGACCTGTTACCAAACTTTGTAAATTCTGGGGAACAACCACTGAGGGGGCTGCTCCGGCTTCTTTTCTATAGTATTCTCCACAGGTAGAGGAGATCTTTTTAGCTCAGCAGTCGGAGAGTTTTTGCGCACCCTCCTTAGCGGTTCAAAGTTATTCCCAGTCGGAACAGCAGCATTGATTTCCACCATGGGAGCTGGCGGAGTCAATCCAGAAGGGGAGTTGCCCCCAGCCTTCCTCCCTCGGCGCCAGTGGCGACGTCGAGCGTATCTTGCAGATGGAGTTGGTTCAGCTATAGAGGTGACTTTGTCATGCCCCTGTTTTGGCGAAGGGTTGTCGCCGGCGTCAGCCTTTTAAAGACCGATGTCTGTTGAGAAGCGATATCCAATCTGTGAAAGACAGACCTCTGGGCAGGGGAAGCAGCTTTGGGGACTTCGCCTGGAGCAGGAGCCGGAATGGCCAGCCTTGTGAAGACTGACTTCTTGGCAGAAGAAGCCTCTCCGATGATTTCGTCCGCTTGAGCCGGGATGGCTATCCGCTTTGGGATGGCTGCTTCAGGTATCGCGGGCTTGTTGGCGTTTTGGCCCAATCTATTGAAAACTGAGGCAGTGGAGTTGGGCGACCCGTTGAGAGGGGCCGCGGCAGTGGTAAGTCGATCAAAGACCGACTTCTTTGGGGCTTCTTGCTACAGCATTGGGGCACTGAAGTTCATGGGTGGGAGCATGGTCCCGAAGAACAACCCAGTGGTAGCCTGAGTTTCTTACTCCACCAGTATCTTGAACAGGGATGCCGCTTGGGGCCCGTAGGTTACACCTCCAGATGAGGCGGAATGGGAGTTACAGTTGCAGCTGGAGCAGTTAGAGGCCATTGATGTTATATTTTCTGCATGGGAGCAAAACCAAATCTTAGTACCTCGAACCCAAGGGCAACCATATCAAACCGTGATTCGTTCGCGAACACGACACACGAAGTATGGAGTGGAAAGAGGAACAGGTCCCATCGGGCATGCCAGAATCTGTTCCCCTCCGAAACACGGAAACACGACCGCGCGGATCCGTCTTGCCTGAATTCGGGGCAGATGCTAATTGGTGATATCCGTCCACCTCTCCGAAGATGCCAAGTTGATTTATGACACCGTGTATCGAAGGTTTAAACGGATGCGGCCGATATAGAAGACTTCATCAGATTCCCCCTCGTTGAGAGGTTTTTGATTGTGGGGACGCTCTTCCATGCAGGCGCAAGCCCCCGCAGTTAATTACGCTACCGCATCGTGGTAACCAATTTCTCCTTCTCCAGATGGTCACTTCGTGTCGTGTGTTTTTGTTTTGTTTTTGGTTGCCCGTGGATTGTATACGGAGACTAATTTATGTTGTTGCCCGTAGGGCGTGGATTAGTCCAAATCCGTATTTTCTTAAATTTGGGTTTGGGGGTTGGGTTTAAGGATACGTTAGTCTAATTTGAGACCTTAAACGTATGTTAAGGATACGTTAGTCTGATTTTAGACTAAGATCAACTTAGCAGGATCATTTAGATCCAATAAAAGAGCATTTGGGCTCTATTGTTTAGTTTAGGGACATTGCGGTCGATTACCAGTTTAAGGACATGGTGGTCCAATGTTAGTTTAAGGACATCTCGGTCCGAGTTTAAGGACATCATAGTCCATAGGCTTAAGGACCCCACAGTCCGAGATTAAGGACATCATAGTCCGTGGGTTTTAAAGGACCCCACAGTCTAAGGTTAAGGACATCATAGTCTGTGGGTTTTAAAGGACCCCATAGTCCAGTTTAAATACGTCATAGTCTATGAAATGTATGATTATCGGGACCCGTCACCTCTCTGAAGACGTTGAAGGATTACAATGACAAATATCAGAGGAGTAAAAAGATGTACCCTTGAACCAATTTTGATTGGGAGATCTGTAGTCCAGTTGGGACTAGGATCTGAGATTTATGAGCATATGGGCTCAATTAGTCTGAGTTGAGGACTTATGGCCAATCTTGGGCTAAGTCCAATCAAATTAAAATGTTTAACATTTATTTTGGGCTGTTGAGCCTTTATTTGGGTTTGGCCCTGAAAGTGTTTTTGTCTTTTACTGAATGCTGAGCATTCCTCATAGCCTTGGGTTTATTACAGAACAATTTATGTTCTATCGGAGCAACACATGGTGTGCTTGGCGCTTTGCGCCAGTCAAAGAGCGCAGTGCGCTTCTGCCAAGTAGCGCATACGTGAGGGACACGTGTCGTGCTTGGCGCTAGCGCCAGTTAATGAGCGCGTTGCGCTGATTTATTAACGTATAGCACTATTTGTTCAATGTCGCACACGTGAAGAGCACGTGGTGCGCTTGGCACTGAGCGCCAGTCCATGAGCGCAAAGCGTTAGTTCAAATGCGCAAAGAGCTAACTGCTAAGTGGCGCACACGTGAGTGACACGTGGTGCGCTTGGCGCTGAGCGCCAGTCTAAGAGCGCAGAAGCGCATTTGATCAATTTTATGATCTCAGAAATAAATTCTCCCTTAGAAGAGAATTTGTCTCAAGATCCTAAGAACAAAAGTTCTTATTTTATAGGAGATGCTACAATCTCTTATATTGATGAAAGGGTTTGCTTTTATGGATCTATGATCCTTAAGAGAATTGAATTATTCTTTCCCCCTCTCTGTTTATAATGAGATGTTCATGATCTCTTTTTGTAAAAGACAATTTGTCTTATAGATCTATGATCTGTGAGAAGAGTTTTGCTCTTCTTTTTATTTTATGATGAGATCTTTTTATCTCTTTGTAAAAGACCTTGGTCTTGTAGATCTATAATCTCTAAAGAAGTAAATTCTTCTTTTCTTTTTACCTTGAAGAAAGTTCTCTTCTTCTAAGAGCTTGATCTTGTCTTTTAATTTCTCAAAGTTTCTGGGAAGGTTTTTTTGTATGAGACTTGAAGCCTAGGGGCCTTTATATAAGGCAAGCAAATCAGTTCAATCAGTTAAGGAGATCTTTTCTCCAATTGATTTGGGGAATTTCCTATCGTTGGATCTTTGATCCAAGAGCTCCTGATTTACAGAAGGCAATCTTCTTATTTTTAATAAGATTGATAAATCTTTCCATAATGAATTTATTCTGTCTTTTGGTAATTTTTAATCACCATTGGATCATTTATCCAACGGTGCTCTGATTTACAGAGCACAATCTTGTTATTTGGAAAGATTTTGAGAAATCTTTGCTTAACAGAATTTAATTCTAATTAATTAATGATTTATCATTATTATTGGATATTTGATCTGACGGTGGGGAGTTTTTAGTTCCAGCGCTGGCGCACCCGTGCTTTGCACGTGGTGCACTGATTAGACACAGCGCGCTTAGCGCTAGCGCACCGTGCTTTGCACGTGGTGCGCTGCTTAGGGCGCAGCACACCTAGCGCTCACGTACCCAGCGCTCGCGCACCCAGCGCTCACGCGTGGTGCGCTGCTTAGGGCGCATCGCACTTGGGGCTGCATCTGAAGCGTTGCTTCATTTCAAAATCTGAATTTTGATTAGAGCTTTGCTCTGATTGGGGGAAACACCTATTTATAGGAGTAAGAAAAGAATCAGTTCGTTCAGCCAATCTCCCATTGGGAGATTTTGATTGATTTTATAACCAACATGATCTTTTAGAACATTTGGTGAATTTTATTCACTGTTAGATTTTTAATCCAAAGATATTTTATTTATTGTTCCTGGCAAATTTTAGGAAAATATTTCCTTATACAGAATCTTTCTATAAATTGGTGATTTTTTAATCACCATTGGATTTTTAGTCCAACGGTGCTCCACTTTACAGAGTGCAATCTTTTTTATTTGGAAAGATCTAGAGAAATAGTTTTTCCAATAAGGACTTTTGATTCCTTTTAATTAGAATTTAATTCTATCGGTTCAGAGGATTTAAGAGTCTATCACGTGTTGGCACGTGACCTTATCAATTAAGCATTTAATTAGAATTTAATTCTATTGGTTCAGAGGGCTCAGAAACCCATCACGTGTCGGCACGTGGCCCCACTGATAAAACATTTAATTAGAATTTAATTCTATTAGTTCAGAGGGCTTAGAAACCCATCACGTGTTGGCACATGACCCTACTGATTAAGCATTTAATTGTTTATTTCATTCAGCGCCTATAGGCTTTGCCTGTAAAAGGTCACATGCCTGTACGTGAGACCCGGTCACGTGTGGGCACGTGATGCCCCCTTTGGGGGTTTTCTTGCTATTTTATTTGTATTTTATTCAGTTCCCATGAGGGATCAAATGCTTTTAATTCCTTTTAATTAGAATTTAATTCTATTAATTCAGTAGGTTCAAGATCCCATCACATGTGGGCACGTGACTTTATCAATTAAGCACTCAGGCGTAGATAGAATCTGCCCATAAAAGGTCACGTGTTTGCACGTGTGGCCTGGTCATGTGTGAGCACGTGATGCCCCATTTGTGGGTTTTTCTTGTTGCTTCATTTGTATTTTATCCAGTTCCCCTGAGAGAACAAATGCCCCCACAGCGTTGTTCTCACGTGTTTGCACGTGAGTGCAACGCTATCATCTTTGTGGCCGTTGGATTTGCCTAAGGAACATGGCAGATGAACCGTTTCCTATCACGTCCTATAAATGTGGCGGTCTCATCAGTAACGCCTCCATTTCTTCATCTTCTTCCTTCTTCATTTTCTTTAAGAATTTAATTCTCTTCCTCAGAGCTCAAAACAAAATCCAGAGTTTAACTCTGTCAATAAAAAAGAATCCTTTTTCAGGTAAGGATCTTGAACGGCCGAGGAACTTTTTATAAAATTCTCTATGGATTTTAAATCCACACCAAGAGTTTTTCCCTTTAATAAAAACTCATCTTTCTAAGTTCTAAGAATGCACGATCTTTAGGTAGTAAGCCCCCAATATTAGGCATTTTTCTGCTCTTAGAGGATTGATGATGGTACTTGTTTTCTTCTGGAATTTAATTCCATTCCAAAGAGCTCAGCTCTGAAATTTTTTTGGAATTTAATCCCTCTGTTCAAAAGGAATTTAATTCCCTCAGAGAACTTAGTTCTAATAAGAAGACCTCTTGGGATTTTTATCCTCAGTTGTTCTTGACAAAAAATTTTAGGAGAGGTTCTGTTTGATTTGCACAGAGTTCATGATGGGATTTTCCTTAGGGGAATGTGCAGAGATGTTTGAACTCCACTATTCATTTATTGAGAATCTTCCTTTTGCTCTCATAATGATTACCCTGCCTCATCATTAGTGAGCCGCCATATTCATTTTGTGAGGCCCATGTGTTTTGCAGTCAATGGTCCTATAGAATAAGCTGCTTGTTGTTTTCTTCCATTGTCTATAAATATATATATATATATATATATATATATGCACGTGTGGGTTTCATTAACAGTTTTCCCTTCCTTTATTTTAGGAACAATGGCTTCTCTTCCATACTTTTCTTTTACCCGCTCGGAGGCTGCTTTTCCTCAGTCACCGTCTGACGAAGAAGTGATGGCAATGATTAGGGCTCATGACCCAGATTACACCAACCTGCTTTTGTGGGGAACCTGGTACGATCATATCATTCAGGGTTGCCGCAGCTTTCTTTGCCAGGTGCCAACAGAGCCTCTCCACCCATTCTTGCCGATGGAGCGTCCGCAGACTGCCTTTGCCGTGGAGGTGCTGGATTGGACTCCTACGGGCCGGCTTGAGCCGTCGACAACTGTGATACCAAACCACCCTATGTCAGCCATAGACATCTTGGGGTGTCGTATTTGCCAAGGTGAAGCCCAGCACTGGGGACAAGTCTATAAGATAGGGCTTACCCTTAGCCATCCAACGGGCTATCTTCTCTGGGCTCGTTATATCTTGTCTGCCTATCGTGCGCGACTGCAGAAGGTCGGGCTTTATCAGGCGGTGTACGCGTCTCTCTTTCATTATCAGTCTCCCCATGTCTGGTGGGTTAAAGCTTTCCTAAATCAATGGAATCTTCCCACCAACACTTTCTTGTTAGGGGATCGTGAAGTTTCGATTTCTTTGGAAGAGTTTCATGAGATCTCCGGATTGCCGATCAGGGGAGCGCCCTATAAAGAATTGCTGCCTCCTGACGAGTATGCATTCACAACTGTGCCTGCTACGCTTGACGGCTTGTCGACCGAAAATGACGTCCATCATAAGTATCCAAGTCTAATCAAGACTCTGGGTATTTTCGAGAAGTTGTTCGCAGAGTCAGAGGAACAAGGCGTCACTTTTAAGAGTTTTATTGCCTGCTTCCTTTGTGGAGACGTCCTATCAAAGGAGGCTCCGAAATTCGCGAATATTAACGACCCCTTCGGGTTTGGGCTAAATAAGCTACCATCCAGAGAAGAAGATTTTCCACAGTTTTACATCCCAATCTTGTCGGCCGTACCTTTTGAGTCGATTGCGGCTCCCGGTATGGATGAAGAAACTTTCTTCGTTGGTTTTATCAGCCTTTGGCTCAGTTGGTTTGTCGTTACAACGCATCATCGCTTTATGAGAGCCTTAGTCATTTATCCTGCTCATTGCATTGCCGAAGGGACACGACTAGCCGTGGGCATTGCAGGGTTATCGCACTTGTACCATAGGCTGACTCCTGTGGCCAATACCTCGACCCCGGGTGTGGATGTGGTGAGTTTCTCTCTTCATTATTTTACGTCGTGGATTGAGATGCACGTGTTAGGGGCATTCGCTGCGCACCAGAGACTGGGTTTTTATGATGCTTATACCTTCCCGAGGCTTATGAGGTTGGTGGATGTTTCTGCTCCTGATCCGATTCGGTTAGGGGCTCTTCGTGAGCTGCTTAATCCTTATGCCAATGAAGGCGGGACGGTATTCAATGATCGAGTCCTCTATGCTCCTTTGGGACCTATTCAGCAGCTGTTTGATTTATCGAAAGAGGGAGCACCATCCTTGAAGCCTAGGGAAGCCATGCTCATGTATTCGATCAGACCGGGTTATTTGGTGTTCCGTCAAAACGATGCGGTTCTTTTTATGCGGTATAATCCACACCACTTTGCCCGGAAATTAGGTTATAACCAGGGTGTTCCCTTCGAGGAATTCATAGTGGAGCTCAGCTCGTCTTTGGAAGTTGTTCGTGACGCCACCCATCACTTCATGCGGCTAAACACCGGCTCTCGCTTCATGATCCTTAAGGCAGACTACATTCCAAGGTGTGTGGGGGCTTTTACGGGTTGGTACCGCCACCGAGTTGGTCCCATCATTGCCGAGGAGAAGAGGATACTTTTTGGATATAGAGCTCCTGCCCCGATCCAGGCTATAGGAGTCCCACCGTGATCGTGTACAATGGTTCACCCTCCCTTAAGGGGTACCGGTGCCTTACTTATTCCTGAGGCGGTGGATGCAGGCCTGAATCCACCCACAGTTGGTATGCCGATGCGCACTAGAGCTCAGACAAGGGCTTCTGATGAGGCGTCGGTAGCAGTTCCATCAGTTACGGCGTCGTCGATGGCAGTGTCATCATCGGTAGCACCGCCAAAAGAGGATACTGGAGGCGAGGTTGGGCAACGTCGCACCAAAGCGCCGAAGGGAAGGAAGCGATCATCTTCCAGCGCCGGTCGAAGTGGAGGAAGAAGACAGTCATCGGTCTGCTTTACTTTTTAATGGAATCCGAGCCTATCGTTCAAGATGAACCAACATCTATGCAAGAGCCGGATGATGGTCTTCTTTTTCCAGGTTCATCTGCCAAGGAATCTGCACAATTGGCTGAGGCTATAAGGAGTTCCCAAGATGAAACCGAGAACGTGCGCGTCTCGAAGAGTTCCTATCCTGCCGTAATATTCTACGAAGATCCTCCATCAATACGGCGAGTATTTATAGGTCCTCTGAAACAGGGAGGCGAGATAGCCCTCAAACAGCCTATCTCAGCCGCTTCTGAAGATGAGTTGTTGTTGTGGACCGGCCGCCACGAATCTACCCTTGAGCCTCGGCGAGCATATCTTCTCAGTAAGGAACGTCGGCTTAAAAAATCCATACTAGAGGCATGTTGGCATATCGGTATGCACGTTTTCTGTATTTTTCATTTGGAAAATAATTTGTTTTGCTTTCTATATCTTCTTATCTTCGTAAAACTTTGCAGGGACTTCTGGCATGGCAGAGAATCTGAGCTTGAGTAGCGTCTTGACCGTGGACTCTGTAAATATCCCCGATGAGACACCTGTAGGTGTGGAGGGGGTCGTTACAGTTGCTATTCCTGCTGCAGAGCTTCCATTGGCGGCTTTTGTTCCCCTTGTGCCCGTTCACTCTGAAGAGGTGTTCCTTCCGGCCGTGGATTTAATGGACCTTTCTGGTGATGTCCTGGAATGGTGGAACAGGTAAATGAGATTGCCGTCCCTGAAGTGGCGGCCGTTGCCCCTCGACTAATAGCCATCACACCAGCAAATGTCTCCGATGATGTGCCTGAGGGTATGGATGAGGCTGCCGAAGCTGCTATCCCTCCTGTTCAAAGAGGGAGGAGTATCGAAGGTATTCTTCTATCTTTTGTTTTAATGATCTCTTCATTATCTGAATCCTTCAGTTTTTTCAGAATTACGAGGATTGGCTGCGTCTATCGTGGATCTATCCCCCAGAAAGTCTTTCCATCATTTGCTCTAGATGGCCACTCCGCAGGCAATATCCCCGCAACGCATCGTCCTCTCTTCCGGGCAAGGTTAGTGTTATTTTCCCCTCCTAATGGCATTATTATTATTTCGTATAGCGATGCTAATGTCTTCCGTAGTTCTGGAAGTTGACGACGAAGTTGAGATCCTTGACGGGCCTGAAGATCTTTTAAACCCTTCTTGCATGACTGTGGGTAAGTAAAGTTTTGACATTGTTCCATCTGCTCTTTGTTTGTAAATCTCGCTGATTATTTATGAATCTTGATAGTTTTGCCCGTTCTTATCCCGCTGGAATCTCGCATCCTTATGCTACCTGGCCCTTATGCCCTACGCGCATCTGAACGGATGGCGAAACAAAGCCTTCACTCTTTGTCGGCTCTCATCGAAGATCTTCGTGCTGGTAGCTCAATCATAGCCGAGGAATTCGCTGCTGAAGCCAACATTCCTCTCCCCTTTCTTGCTGCTTACCATGATGAAACATTGGTGCATGTTTGGGTCGAGTTTTATCGTCGGGTGGAGGCTTGCTTACATAGTCTTGAGTGCACGCGCCTTTCTTCAGAGGTCGTGTTTGCAAAGGCGAGATTGCGGGGGCAGGTTGAACGGTGCGCCGCAAATCTGCAGTCATGTGAGAAGAGGCTCAACCGAAAGTTTTCGGAGAGGGAGCTGGCTTCCAATGCACTTGGGGAACTTCAAGCTGAACTCACGGCCAAGACCACTCATCCGTATGAACTTTGGTGGGTGCTTCAAGAAGCTATCAGGGAGGTGGTAGCTATTGATAAAGCCGTCATTTTTACTCGCGAGATGGTTGAAGCTCACAAAGTTACTGAAAAGGAGCTTGAAAGTTGGCTTGCCTCGTACCAGGCCCAACAGTCTCAAGCGGAGGCCCGTCTCATAGCAATAACAAATTATGAAGCCGAGACCCAGCAGAAGAAGGATGAACTGACGAATCTATTAAACCGTCCGCCGGCTTAAACAAACGTATATGTTTCTTTTTATTCTCCTTTTGTACTTACTCCTGAATGAGAGTATTTTTTGATTCTTTTATAGATTGTACTTTGTATTCATTTTGATTCATGAATAAAAGACATATTTTGTTTCATGGTGGTGTGTCCCTTTTTGCAAATGCATGGATAATCTATTTTGATATCTTTGTAGGACAGCGATGGCTTAGGAGTCAGGTTCAGATCTACCTCCTAAGGCTTTCCAACTTTATGAGCCGTGAGGGTCTCATAAAGATTTTTCTCTTTACAAGTCGAGAGGATCTTATAGGTGTATTTTCTCCTTAGGAATCGTGAGGATTTCTAAGTGTGTTTTTTTCTTGAGAGTCGTAAGGATCTCCCAAGAGAATTTTCTTTCTTACAAGTCGAGAGGACTCGTAAGTGATTGATGAGTTGACCTGCTCCTGAATCAAAGCATTGCTTTGACGAGGAGGCCGAGGGTTGACTTTGGCCATTTTCCACGGGGTCAGGATTGACTTTAGTCGTGTTCCACTGGGTCAGAGGTTGACTTTAGCCATACGGGGTCAGGATTGACTTTAGCAATACGGGGTCAGGATTGACTTTAGGCATACGGGGTCAGGATTGACTTTAGCCATACGCGGTCAGGATTGACTTTAGCCATACGGGGACAGGATTGACTTTAGCCATATAGGGTCAGGATTGACTTTAGCCATACGGGGTCAGGATTGACTTTAGCTATACGGGGTCAGGATTGACTTTAGCCATTTAGGGTCAGGATTGACTTTAGCCATACGGGGTAAGCATTGACTTTAGCCATACGGGGTCAGGATTGACTTTAGCCATTTAGGGTCAGGATTGACTTTAGCCATACGGGGTAAGCATTGACTTTAGCCATACGGGGTCAGGATTGACTTTAGCCATACGGGGTTAGGATTGACTTTAGCCATATGGGGTCAAGATTGACTTTCGGTTGTCTGTGCACCGCCGAGTCATGGAACTGGGAACTTTGCCGCGGCTCCGAGATAGTCTCTAGGCTTTCTGTGAACCTTCGAGATTTGGATCTAGGGACTTTGCCATGGCTCCGAGGTAGATTGTATCGTCTGAATCCTACTGGAATGATAAGGAATGCTGTTGTGGGTCTCCAGGCTGTAGATGTGGCCGTCGAGACTTGGCTCTCTTTCTGATGGAGCCTGGTGAGATGATATGGTTCCCTTTTTGTTTGTGCCCCTGGATTATATACAGGGATCGATGTGATCTCACCTATAGGGAAAAAGTTTCATGTTATATGTATTATTATTATTTTTTATTTTCTTTCCTTGATGCTTTATCATTTTAGCTTTGTGTATCGCGAAAGTCGCGACTGCCCAATCATTTCGGTTATTTTTCACGGTGCCCAATCATTTCGGCTATTTTGTATGCATATATTTTACTTGCTGATTTTGTTGCAAGTTGCCCTATCATTTCGGCTATTTCATATGCATTTTTTTTGCGAGTATGGAATTCAAGATCTGATACCAATCTTATCATTAGCATCGCTGCGACTGGAATATTGTCAGGAGCGAATCATCATTTGTCTTGAAAGGACTTGGAATTTGTTATCGATTTAGGCATCAGTATCGCTACAACTGGGATATTGCCAGGAGCGAACATCATCTGCCTTCATCGGTTTGAACAAAGGGGGCTTAGCAAATAGGGTTAAGATCCTGTCGACTAAGGCTTTTGACTTCATGAGCCGTAAGGGTCTCATAAAGGTGTTTCTCCCTACGAGTCGTGAGGATCTCATAGGTGTCATTTCTCCTTAGGAATCGTGAGGATTCCTAAGTGTATGTTCTCTTGTAAGTCGTAAAGATCTTGCAAGAGTGTTTTCTCCTTGTAAATCGATGGGACCTACAAGTGTTTGTCCATCAAATGAGGGCATTCCTCATCGTTGGTGGGACTCGGGAAGGAAATGATTATTTGTGCCCGTGGATTATATACAAGGGTCAGTATTGAATCGCTTTTAGGGCAATCTGGGAAAGATGATAGCTTAAGAACAGGTTTAGATCCCTGTAGCTTAAGGCTTTCGAATCTTATAAGCCGTGAGGGTCTCATAAGAGGGTCCTCCTTACGAGCCATGAGGATCTCGTAAGTGTAATTTCTCCTTAGGAATCGTGAGGATCCCTAAGTGTGTTACTCCTTTGTAAGTCGTAAGGATCTCACGCAGGTGTTTTCTCCTTACAAGGTCGAGAGGACCTTGCAAGTGTCTTTTTAACGAGATTGCGCCCTTTCGGGTTTTCACAAACTCGCCGGTAGCCCTGCTGTTTTTACTCACAGAGCCCTTTTGGGTTTTCATCCGTGCCCATTTTTCTTGTGGACATACCCTTTTTTTTGCATCAGCTTTAGGATGCTGCGATTCATAGAAGTTTACAGATGTTTCGGTCAGTTGTTGGTTTTAGGTCGTTTGGGTCCATTGCTAGTTTAAGGACATTACGGTCCATTGTTAGTTTAAGGACATTATGGTCCGTCGCACGTTTTCGAGGCGAGGTTTCGTCGGATACTACTTATAGAGTTTAGGCTTGGAAAGATAGCGAGCGGACATAGACGTCGTCATCTATCGTTGACCTTTGCCGTGACTCGTCAGGCGTAGTATTTTTTCAAAAACCAGCCGTTTATTAGCCCGAAGGGACTTTCACCATGCATATTCATGAGCAAGTAAGCCCCACCTTGGTAGACCTTGTCTATGATGTACGGGTCCTTATAATTCGGCTCGAATTTCTTCTGTTTGGCACGATTGGGGATCATAGGTATCTTGACCACTGGCACGAGTTCGCCTTGGCGGAATGTTCTCGGCCTAGTCAATCTCTCGTATGAGCGTGTCATCTTTTCTTTGTAAGCCTCCAAGTTTTGCTGCGCCATAAGACGAGTTTCATCGAGGCCATCAAGCTCCTCAAGCCGAAGATGAGCTTTCTCTTTGTCTGTTAGCTCGTAATAGACCGCCACTCGTAGAGAGGGTAGCTCTATCTCCAAGGGAAGTACCGCTTCTACGCCGAATACTAATGCATACGGCGTTGTATTTGTGGCCGTTTTGAACGTAGTTCAATACGCCCAGAGAGATTCATCCAGTCTCTCGTGCCAGTCCTTTCTATCTTTAGATACCATCTTTTTCACGATCTTCATCAAGGTCTTGTTGAAAGCCTCAGCCAGACCGTTTGCTCGGGGATTATAGACGGAAGAGTCTCTCCAATCTATATTATGTTGCTGCGCGAAGCGGCTGACTTTGTGACATCTATAGGCCGACCCGTTATCGGAGATAATCCGTCGCGGAGTGCCGAACCGATAGATGACGTATGTCTTGAAGAAATGGAGGATATTCTCTGTCTTCACTTCTCTTAGTGGTACTACTTCTGCCCACTTAGAGAAGTAATCAGTTGTCGCCAGTATGAACCGATGTCCTCTGTACGATGCTGGTTCAATGGTCCTGATTATGTCAGTTCCCCACATTTCGAATGGCTAGCTAGCCACCGTTGGATGTAGCGGATTTGGATACTGGTGGATAAAGTCCCGTGAATCTGGCACGAGTGGCACTGCAACTGCTGGATAAAGCGAACCTGCCTTGCTGATACTGGTCTTCTGCCCAGTCTTTGAATGTGAAGCAGTCTTCGAGAGGATGTCCTATCGCTCGGTGATAGGAGCAATAATCCGGGTGAGAGACCTCGTTTGCTTGTTCTGGGTGTTTGGACTCCGGGAGCGTAATCATTTGATGTTTCATGACAAGATCGAATATCTTCTTTATCTTGTCTTGGGGAAAAGAATATACTCGACTCATCTTCTTCATAAGAGACGGATCCCGGCTGCTCAATTCTCGATCGCGTGACTTTTTGGACCCGCTTTGCTGTTGTCGAACGTTTTTTCTGTTCTTCAACTTGTTTTTGCTTTTGCGTTGGGTCTTTTGTATGACGAGCTGGCGACGAAGAGCATCGTCATTCTCTGTAGCCTGCTGAAGGAGGCGCTGCGTCTTGGCTTTCTCGTAAATGGCCATTTCGCGGATATGGTCATCCCGGGCCTTTTGACCCGATTCCCTTATTAGCTTGTCTATCTGTTCTTCGAACGACGGACTTGGCACTTTCATGGCGGGACCTTGTTTTGGTTCAGGGTTAGCATCTTCTATCAGAGCATCTCCTTCTTCATCAAAGTCATGTATAACGTAGGAGCCATGGAATCGCTCCCGTTTCTTGGATTGAATATATCCAAGCCCGATCGTTTCCATTCTCCCATTGGGCAACTTTCGCTGAGTTCCAGCGACGTTCCAGATCCTGTTGTAGAACTGAGCTTGCCGAGCAGTCTGTTTGAAGGGTACGCCTTGGCGCGTCAATAGCCTTTTTAATCCTTCCGTGTAGTATCTGGGTAGACGGATGGGCTGGAGTCTGTCAAGTGTAGAATCAGCACCATACCAGATTTCTCTCTCAACTTTGGTTTCCGTGGATCGATAAAAGAGGATCGCCTTTACATCTCTTCACCTGGGAGGGACGTAGAATATCTGCAGCTCTTGCACGCTATAGGTATCGAGTGTGTCGAGTTCTTTGTAATGCTTTCTTGGGACCACGACGATTTGCAAACTCTAATCATCTCCGGTGAAGGCCTGCATCGATGGGCAAACCGAGAACACTGCGTTGATCTTGTCTTCAGAGTCACTGCCAAAGACCAGAATAAGGGTAGACGGTCCCGATTTGTTGTATCGGGGAGGTCCCGAATAGATTATCTCTTCTTCCTCCTCGGTATCGCTCCTGAAGACCGGAATGGTGGTGATAGCTTTTTGCTTATCCTCAGGTTTATGGCATCTTTCCGTGTCTTCAAAGTCTTGTAAGAAGTACTTTGCATCTTCGTACTTTCAAACTTCGTTTACGGAGAATGGGTTCAGCTCCCCTGTCACAGTGTATTCAAACACATCTTTGAAGTACTTCATACACTGATGCTGTGTAGAAGGGATAATGTTGTACTCATGTAATCAAGGCCGGCCGAGCAAAGCGTTGTAGGAATTCTTTGCATCAGTGACATGGAACTTGATATCAGTGACAAGCAGCCCAAAGCGTAACGTCAGTATCACAGACCCGAGCGTCCGTCATGACTGGGAGTCGAACCCGGAGATAGTGATTTTATCCCGAGCGAGGTGTTGAACGCTCATCCAGATTTCTTGTAGCACCCTCATATTTAGGAGATTGACAGAAGACCCATTATCAACTAGGATCTTCTCTATCTTAATGTCATGGCAACACCCGGAGACATATAGGGGACGGTTGTGCTCACATGTTCCGAGGAGGAGATCTTCATCGCCGAAAGTGATGTCAGCTGTGTGAATTTCTTCCAGCTCGTCTTTCATCTTTTCTTCGGCAATGAAAGCTTGAAACTGATCGGGCTCTTGTAATGCCTTGATTAAATAATCTCTCGCCTCTTTAGATAGCAGAAGGGCATCGAGAATGCTCAGTTGCGAGGGTATCTTCCTCAGGTGTGCCAGAACGTTGTAATCCACCTTGTTTTTCTTGGGCGGGTCCTTGGCTGCCAGCTCTTTGACGACTCGGTCATCGAGGGTGATATCCTCAGGGACCTTTTCTTTCCCCATATCCTTTTTGTTCGATCTCTTGTTTGCGGGTCCGATATTCTTTTCAGGTAGCGTACGATTGCGCAGCTGAATGTTCTCGCAGGTCTTCATCTCTTCTGTTTCAGAGATGAATTCCTTGAAGAGAGGGCCGAGGGCTATTTCTTCATCAGAATCACTCCCGAAGGTGAGAACTTGCGATCCCCCGGAATTAACCATGTGACATTCACCGGCAGTTCTTTTATGCTCATCTGTCGTGCTTCTTTGTTCCCGATGAGTTTTGCGCTTCATCCGCTTGAAATGCTGCCAGTGAGCAACGTATCCCTGCTACCAATTTTTAAAGGCGTTGCATTCTTCAGTATAGTGTGTGGTCCTCCGATGGTACAAGCAGTAGTTTGGATGTGCATCCTCTTCGTTAAAGTGTATCCTATCAGGAGTGTTTCCTTCGGAGGGTGGCAGCTTCATTCCCATCGATATGGCTTTGGAGAACATTTTCCTTGTCTTGAACCTGCTTTTGCTGGCGGCCGAAGTGCTCCTATCCAGTTGGGATACTCTATGGCTTCTCAATACCGGAGCTTCTTCAACGTGATGCCGACGCTTGGCCCTCTCGTATATGGTCGTTTCCCGCTCTCTGTCAACTTTACTTTTCTGAAGAGCTTCGTTCATCAGCCTATCAATCAATTCGTCTAATGGCTCCAGGGATTTTGGTTCCGGTTCTAGATCTGCACCCAGTCTCTCTGTATCAGGAGCTTCTTCACCATTTATTGACGAGTGAGAGATCATGTGGCAGCTTGCCACATAGTTCTCAGGTTCATTTGACGAGACTTTTCCCTCATCTTCATCGTTATCTCTATCTTCAAGGATATGGTTGAGAAACTATTGGAGTGTGACCGGGGTTCGCACCTTCTGCTTATATTCCTCCAGCGCGTCAATATGTTTTTGCAGGTCCGTGTGCCTGTCATCAGGCTTCACGGGCATTTTGGTCTTCTTCTTCTTCTTCGAAGACTTTAACGGCTGGGCCTGAGCGTTTTGATTATCGCTACCAATTATTGAAGTCAAGCGCGGCTTCAGCATTCCCTCAATGATCTCGGGTTCCAGCGGACTTTTCCACCTGATCGCCGGGCATGTTTGGAGATCCTTTAGTATTCTTTTTGTTTTGGCTGAAAGAACGACCTCCCATGGAGCTTCTTCTATAAAAGAGCACAATGCCCCCGGTGTGTCCGCCTTTTTAAGAGCGTGCGGCTGGGGCGGGTTTACTATCCAATTTTCGGATAGCGTGAATTTGCCTTGTTGGTACTGGTCCTCAATCCAGCCTTTAAAGACGAAGCAATCTTCGATTGGATGGCCTACCACTTGGTGATAGGGGCAATAATTGGGATTATTGGGTTCACCGGGTTGCAATGGGCGTTTTGGATCCGGTAAGGTGATGAGCCTGTTGCATACCGCCAGGTCGAACAGTCTCCTCGTTTTATCCCGGGGAAATGAATAAGGGCGCTTCAGCTTCTCGTTAAAGAATCGCTATCTATCATCTTGGCGATTGATTGGTCTTGGATCACTGGGCTGCTGCTGAGTATTGACGACGAAGGTTGCTTTCCCTTTTCCCTTTTCATTTCGAGATTCCATCTTCGAGGAAGATGGTTTATGACCCATCAGATCAATTTCGGCCAGCTTGTCAATCAAGGCCTGGAAAATAGTTGGCTTGAAGAATATCATGAACTGGGATATGGTCGCCTGCGGATCAAGAGTACCCATGAACATGCTCACTGCAGGTGCTTCTTCTATACGTTGTTCGCACTTCGACCATAGATTCCACCACCGTATCGCGTACTGAACCCATATTTCTCCTGGCTTCACTTTGGCGTTAATTAATGTGGTGATCGGGGTGTGATTCGTGTGTCAAAGAGTAATTTATATAACCGCAGTCAAGAACGGCGTCGCTTGGTAGCTATCCGGTGAGTGCGGGTCAGTCCACAAGGATTTTGTGAATTTCTTAATTGCTCTTACGAATTTATTCCGATTGGGGTCGGATTGATTAAATCTAAAAACAAAATTAATCTAGATCTAAATCTTGCTTGGGTTAGGTTTAGGTTAAGTTTGGAAATGCAAAGATTTTCCACCGCTTTCAATACCCAAATTAAGATCTATGAGCAGTTATGGTAATTATTAATAAAGGGGATTAGTACCATCGGGAAGAACCGGTGTTTCTTCCTCTAGGTTTTTGTCCTTCCTTTCTTAATCCTTACCCTAACCTCCATGGAAGACACGGTCAATAGGCCTTTATACTACGGTATCACCGCTACCTCGTGGGATAGGGTGCCTCAGGGAGCGGTGTGTGCATGCATGCATGGAGTCCTAATAATTATATGTGATGGACAAGAAAGGGGTGAGAGATCTTCATCTCTCAAGCCTTCCTCATTCCTAACCCTAACAAGCGAGAAGACTACTTGCTCATTAGGGAATTGAAGAACATATCTAAACTATCTATCTAGGGCAAGGAATTAAAGATCTAATTAGGGCAGATAAGAAATTACCTAGGGCAGATAATAAAATTAACTAGGGCAAATAAAAAGAACTACTTACAAATTGATGCACTCTTCATTCATTGCAGAAATTACAGATCTGAATTTTTAGGTATAAAATTAGACACAAGAAGAGGCATGACCAAATACAAGATTTAGGGTTTCTATTTATAGAGGATAGAAACCCTAAGGTTACAATCGACTCGCACATCTGCTATTACAAAAATACCCCTAGGAAGACTAGTCAACGCGCCGCCAGTACCTCTGGAAAATTTCCGCCACTACGGGTAATGCACGGCCGCGGAACCACGGCCGCAGGCCAGGTCTGGCCGCGGTTCCGCGGCAAAATGATGACCTTGGATTCTGCAACTTCTTGTGCTGGTTCTGGGTGTCTTTGTCTTCCTATTTCTTTATCTGGTTCTTCAGAATGTTTTCCATTTCTCTTGCAGATCTTCACAGTGAGTAATGTAGTGGACTTTTACCATTTGCTTCGTGTCGAAGTTTTTAACCTTGCTCTGCCTTACACTTTGTGAACTGATCTTCGTGTAGGCTTGATCAAGATCCTTCTATTTATTGGTCGTAGTCTCACTTTTTCATCGTCTTTTATCTTTTTCACTGTTTTTGTTCCGAGAACCTATAACCTGTAACTATATGGCAGACATGGGTCAAAAGCACCTGTTTATTTGTAAAATGCATAAGAATGGGGAATATGATAATGCAAAATTACGGTATGAACAAATACCCCTAAACTTATCTTTTGCTTGTTCTCGAGCAAACCTAGTTTTATTCTCAACAAAAACCTAACCTCACTTTCGCAGGCAAACGCGATTGCACTGAGCACGTGGAACAAGCCATTAAATCTCTAGGTGTCCCTAGTAGGAGGAGTATTGTCTCCTGAGGGTTTTCAGCGGATACTACCCACAAAATCCTATCAATTCAGCCCATTGACTTTTATTCTCCAATTAGGTTTTCCAACAAGGAAGTCTATTATCTTGGACTCATAAATTATCCACCCGTATTCTTCACGCTTCCTTATCATTTAACTTAAGATTATATATATTCTTGTGAATTTACTTAGCTTTTGGCATCTCTTAAGTTTTCCTTCTAGACTTCCATCTCAACTTAGGAATTTTTATCATCTCTATTAAAGATACAAGTCCTATTCTTCATCCCTATCTCTTATCTAAACCCCAATCACATACCCCTACGTATGTGTATATATCACCCCTACACTTGGAAATTCAAATATAGCTATCATACTCTTATCCGTCATCCAAAGCACTTCTTAATTGGTGAATTTTTAGATGAATTTCGCTCACACATCCTTCATGCGATCGTTAATACTTCTTGAGGTACCAACAACCGATTACAAAATGTGTATGCACAATAAAGCGTAATTCCTAGTCTTGTAACACCTAAGGTTTTAGCAGTGACTCCCAAACCAGTTGGTCTAAGGCACTAGGTGATGAAGCACCCTCGCTAAATATTTTTCTATTTTTGCAGCCTTAAGTAATCACAAAAACCAGTGTTCTTTTTTTTATTATCTCTTTATTCACACTTGAATTTTTATTTTATTTTCTTCGTACTAAGGACTTTAGACAAGAGCATTTCAAGGTCTCCTCTACTATTCCAAGTTTCAAGGTGCATGTTTGTGCAGTTTGTAGGGTATATATTTTCATAATCTAGACTTAAGCTTAGGAATTATTTTTCAAACTTATACTTTAATAAAAATATCAATACTTTTCCCTTGTTTTAACTTAGCCCAAGAAGTCAACTCGAAATTTGCCTATTTCTAAATAAACTACAAAGACATATACTTTCTATCGTTAAATTTTGAGAAAGGTTATTTTTAGGATTTTTAATTTACTAAGTCTAAGATCTAGTTGTTCCTAACTAGTTAATCAAACTCGAGTCAATTATGGCCAAAATTGAATACTTTCATTTTTATAATTTTTATAATTTTTAATTTTTTATGGGTTTTAAAATAAGTATGCAATGCAAGAATATACAAATGAATGCGAAGGAAGAAGGCTTACCGAGCATACCCCCAAACTTAAACTTGGCAGTGTCCTCACTGTCATGCTACACCAAGAGGGTCAAAATGTTGGCACTCCCCTGTTTATTTATTTATAATTTTTTTAATTTTTTAAATTTTTGTTAAAAGAAAAACAAAATATATATACAACAAGGTTCCCCCCAAACTTAAGTGAAACAGTGTTTCCACTGTTTAAGCGTTAAAGTTCAGAGTCAGGGAGGAGAAAAATCAAACTATACAAGGCCTTACACAGACCAAAAATTAGCACCAACCATTCAAAAATTCTATCATGATAATGGTGGGGTTGGTGAAAGAATGGAGTGTAAAGAAAAGAAATGAGAAGCACACGAGACCGTGTGGAGATAGAAACGGTATACGGTCTCGGTGGAGGAGAATGGCGGAGGGAAAAAGGAAATGGTAGTGGTTCTACTTCTTCGAGTAGAGGTTGATTAATCACAAAATCCGTATCGTTTAAGAATGCGAGTTCGTCGGCGAAAATATTTTCGAAACTTTCATCGAAGGTCCGATTGAACGTTTCAATCTCAAAAAGTGTCACGCCAGAATTCAACACACTTGATTGTTCAAAAATTACGGAGGTAGGAGACTCGTAAAGCTCATCTACCTTATTCTCAAAAGATTCTAAATCAAGTTGTGTTTCTAAAATTATCCAACTCAAAATATCGGATTGTGATTCATCAACACTCGGTATCATTAAAGAACGATTAGAAGAACCAAAGAAAGTGGGAATACGAACTTGAGGGTGGGGATGGAGTGTATAAATTAGCACAATTTATAATGACCGATGTGTAAAAAGCGATTGTGCTAATCTATCAACCCACGGAAAAATAAGAGTAAATCCCTCAAGATTCGTGAGCAAACATGGGTACGTCGAACTTGGTATTGGAGATGAAAGCGTAATGGTCTCTTGCAAGGTCGGAATGAGGACGGAGGGAAGTGAGTGAGGAAGGGTATCGGTTAAAGATTCAGGAGGGTGTACACAATCAGTGGAAGGGACATGATGAATTGGGAAATCCGACTCATCAAACAAAACTGGTTCATCCTCAATAATTTCCTCAATATTCTCCTCAAAATTTAGCTTATCCATGCCATTATAATCAAAATCAAGATGCATATGAAGTTCGGGAAAAACATTTAATGACTCGGGATGATGAATTGGACATAAAATTTCAATCAAATCTACGGGTTCATCATCCAAAATATTCCCGGCATCAATATCCTCAATCAAGTGAAAATCAATTTTTTCAGACACCTCATCAAAAGCATGGATATTAATTAATTTAGGCTCTAGAGTGGAGGTGTAGAGTTCAAAAGGATTAGGTGTGGTTTCACTCGAAAGGGACTCTTCACAATCTGGCAAATCAAGCACTACAAAGTCACACAACTCGTTAAATGTTTTATTTTCAACTTGTGAATTATTTGGGACAATCGATGGAAAACCGGAGCTGTGGGCTTCATTTGGGTATGGGTAGGTTTGATTTGGAAAGGTGTAGAACTCACTCTCTCCTCTCAAATTCTTACTCTGTCCAACCGCCTCCTCATACATTGGAATTTTTGGAGCTACTTGGAAACTAGCTACCGGTTCACTAGGTTGCATAAGGGCGGCCATGGACGCATCCACATTCCTCATCATTTTGTTTGTTGCTAAAATATAAGCTTTCAACGACTGTTCCAAACTAGACATGGGTTGTGAAGGGGTTTCGGTAAAAGATTTGAAATTGTTTGTATACGTGAAACTCTCAAATAGCTGTGTAGAAGCAATGTCTAGTGAAGGTGGGAAAGTCGGGTAGGACTGGTAGGAATTGGATGGTTGGACAGGAGTAGGATCAACATTTGGATAAAAAGGTGAATGGACTTGTTGATCCCAAGAACTGGATGTGTTGAGAGGAGTGAAAGATCGGCTACGAGATTGTTCAATGTGTTCAGCAATAGACATGGGTTTCGGAGTTACAATCGGACTCGAAAAAAGTGTATCAACGTAAAAAGGTGGTGAAGGTTGAAACGGTTGATACAAAGTGGATTGTGGAGTCGAACTGTTTCTCCTAGACGCTTTTATTCGATCTTTCAAAGAAATTTTGGGCATGGAGGGGTCGTCCGTAATTCGACCAAAACAATTCACGTAAGAGGCAAAGTTTGGTTCAGGGTACCAAAGTTCGGCAAGAGATTTGTGAGGTGGGGTACCCATGATGGAAGAAGGGAGAAGAAAAAGAATGTGGGGTGCACGGATTTCTTAGCGATAAGTTGCAAGTTTTTATAAAAAAAAATTCCGTTTTTTTTATGTGGTGCTCTTTGCAAAAAGATTTTCAATAAAAGGCTTAGACACACTTTCAATCAACCACAAATGCACAATTAGGCCTAGATCTTAGGTCACCTAGGTCAGCTAGACAGCTCCTAACTGTTCCAAAAGGCTAGAAATAGGACCTCAAACTGCCTCTTCACTGCCAATTGCGGCCAGGTAAGTGTCAGGTGAGTGGGAGGCTCTCCACTATAAGTAGTGGCTCTAATTAAGTAACCACTCACCTTAGACACACTTGCCTAGACACCACAAAGTCAGGTTAGGATCAACGGTCGATGCCTACAACTAGTCCTCTGTCCTATTGAGTGCGACGTCCTTAGGGCTGAGTATAATCTTTTTAATTAATTTATGGTCAATGCAATATGCCTTATGTGATTTCTGGGGTCCTGGGAAGGGTGATGAAATCCCCACCCAATCTAGATTGGTCTCAAGCCCCTTAAAGTCCGATTAAAAATATGCAAAGCAGTAACAATCACTTGCAATCAATTTTTTATTTTTTAGTGCGGCGCAAAAAATCCTGCACAAAATCAATTATTGGAAGGGGGAGAGATTTTTTAAGCGCAAAGAATCCTGCAGGAAATTTTTACAGAAGATATATAGGGATTGGCAGAGGAGGAAGAAGAAAAGCTCACAGAAGGAAACTGGACAGCTGAAGTCACGAGGCGGCGGCGCTTCCGCGGCCAGACGGCACCTCGGGTGGCAGTTCCGCGGTGGAGGCAGCGGATTAGATCCTAAGAAAAATTTGAAAATGATGATGTCACCTCCTGACCGCGGATGCGCGGTCAAAGCTGAGTCAACGCGGCGGAAACGCGGCAATTTGTACGGTTCAATTCTCTAGATTTGTTCTGTTGTTCTGTTGTTGAAATCCTCTGCTGTTCAGATCTTTCGTTTTCTGTTTCACTTTCTGAATTTTTCCAGATCCGAACTCGATTGTAGATCCTGCAAAATTCAAACAAAAATACCCTTCGAAAAATAACAAAATGATAAATTTTTATAATTTTTTAATTTTTCAGTTTTTATGATTTTTTAATTTTAGATTAACCCGAAATTGGAAAAAGAAAATAACACGCCATCCCCGGCAACGGCGCCATTTGATTCGTGCGTCAAAGAGTAATTTATATAACCGCAATCAAGAACGGCGTCGCTTGGTAGCTAGCCGGTGGGTACGGGTCGGTCCACAGAGATTTTGTGAATTTCCTAATTGCTCTTACGAATTAATTCCGATTGGGGTCGGATTGATTAAATCTAAAAACTATATTAATCTAGATCTAAATCTTGCTAGGGTTAGGTTTAGGTTAAGTTTGGAAATGCAAAGATTTTCCACCGCTTTCAATGCCCAAATTAAGATCTATGAGGAGTTATGGTAATTATTAATAAAAGGGATTAGTAACATCGGGAAGAACCGGTGTTTCTTCCTCTAGGTTCTTGTCCTTCCTTTCTTAATCCTTACCATAACCTCCATGGAAGACACGCTCAACCGGGCCTTTATACTACGGTATCAACGCTACCTCGTGGGATAGGGTGCCGCAGGGAGCTGTGTATGCATGCATGGAGTCCTAATAATTATATGTGATGGACAACAAAGGGGTGAGAGATCTTCATCTCTCAAGCCTTCCCCATTCCTAACCCTAACAAGCGAGGAGACTAGGGCAAGGAATTAAAGATCTAAGTAGGGCAGATAAGAAATTACCTAGGGCAAATAATAAAATTAACTAGGGCAAATAAAAAGAACTACTTACAAATTGATGCGCTCTTCATTCATTGCAGAAATTACAGATCTAAACTTTTAGGTATAAAATTAGGCACAAGAAGAGGCATGACCTAATACAAGATTTAGGGTTCCTATTTATAGAGGATAGAAACCCTAGGGTTATAATCGACTCGCACATCTGCTATTACAAAAATACCCCTAGGAAGACTAGTCAACGCGCCGCCAGCAGCTCTGGAAAATTTCTGCCACTACGGGTAATGCACAGCCGCGGAACCGCGGCCGCAGGCCAGGTCTGGCCGCGGTTCCATGGCCAAATAATGAGCTTGGATTTTGCAACTTCTTGTGCTGGCTCTGGGTGTCTTTGTCTTCCTATTTCTTTGTCTGGTTCTTCATAATGTTTTCCATTTCTCTTCCAGATCTTCACAGTGAGTAATGTAGTGGACTTTTACCATTTGTTTCGTGTCGAAGTTTTTAACCTTGCTCTGCCTTGCACTTTGTGAACTGATCTTCGTGTAAGCTTGATCAAGATCCTTCTATTTGTTGGTCGTAGTCTCACTTTTGCATCGTCTTTTATCTTTTTCACTGTTTTTGTTCCGAGAACCTGTAACTATATAACAGACATGGGTCAAAAGCACCTGTTTATTTGTAAAATGCATAAGAATGGGAATATGATAATGCAAAATTACGGTATGAACAGGGTGCGCTCGCTAGCGCTTGCAAACGTTTGTGTGAACAGTAACTCCATTTCTGCAAATGTTTTAACGGAGTCGTTCAGGAGCTCGGAGTACCATTCAAACGCTGTCTCCGATAAGCTGCCAACAAACTGGCGAAACAGCAGTTTGTCGTCACCTCCGGTGTTGCCGCACATAGCCCTAAATTGAGCAATGTGCTGGTGTGGGTTCCCCATCCCCTTATATACATGGAATTTAGGGATCGTATATCCCGGCGGGTACTTTATTTGGTCGTACCAACCCGGATAGGGTCGTCCAGTCTTAACAATTTGTCCGGCCGCTTCGTTCGTCTGATGAGCTCATATCTGTTGAGCGATATAGTCATCCAGGATGGCTTTGGAAATAGTCTCTTCCTTAGCTGCTGAACAGGCCGGAAGAAGGTTCGATGTCTCTCCTCTATCGTCTTCAAGGATAATCGAAGGGTCTTCAGCTGGAGGATCCGGCTGTAACATCATCCCGACCATGTCTTGGAATAAAAGCGTCATTCGTTTTATGTTGGCAGCTTGTTCCGCTGCCTCTTTGTCCTTCTTCTAGAGGATTCTGCAGAGGAACTCAGCATCGGTTTCTTGTTCATGACGCTGCTCTGACGATATCTCCGGGCTTTCTTTTGGCCCAGTGAGTACGGCCATCTGTGTTAACATTTCCTGGATCTTCTATTGTTGCTACTGGGCCCTTGTTACGGATTTGGTGAGTGGTCGATGGCCCATAAAGATACGGCTATTCTCTTTCCCGGATGCCATATAAACAGTATGCACCACCATGCCCCGTGACTTAGGGCGTTTAGATTCGGCGTTCTTAAGATTCGTCGCGGACATGGAGACTTTCTCCGGCCTCCTTCTTTTGTTGGCGGTCGAAGTTGAGGGAACCGTTGCAGCGGGCACCCAAATAGATGACATCTCCTGTGGTATGACAGGGTGGTCCTTCTCTTGCCGAACTTTCATCTTCTTCGGTTGGCGGGAGTAGTCTTGATTGATCACTGAGCCTTGGACCTGTCGCCAAACTTTATGAATTTTAGAGGACGGCCGCTGAGGGGGCTGCTCTGGCTTCACCTTTGTAGCGTTCTCCATAGGTGGAGGAGATCTTTTTAGCACGGCCTTCGGAGAGTTCTTGCGTACCCTTCTAAGTGGTTCAAAGCTGTTCCCAGTTGGAACAACAACATCAATTTCCACCATCGGAGCTGGCGGAGTCAGTCCAGAAGGAGAGCTGCCCCCAGCTTTCCTTACTCGGCGCCAATGACGATGGCGAGCATGTCGTGCTGACGGGACCGGCTTAGTTATGGGGGTGGCTTCGTCATGCCCCCTGTTCTGGCAGAGGGTTGCTGCCGGCGTTAGCCCCTTGAAAACTGACGTCCGTTGAGTGGGGATGGCTAATCTATCGAAAGCATACTTTCTTGCATGGGGAGCAGTTTTGATGACTTCGCCTGGAACGGGAGCTGAAACGGTCAGTCTTGCAAAACCGACTCCTTAGCAAGGGAAGTCGCTCTGATGACTTCAGGAACAGAAATGACTATCCGCTTTGGGATGGCCGCTTCAGGTATCATGAACTTCTTTACGGGCCCACTTGAGCTTTGGCCCAGTCTGTTGAAAACTGAGGCACTGGACTTGGGCGACCCGTTGAGAGGGGTTGCGGTAGTTGTAACCCAATCAAAGACCGACTTCTTCGGAGCTTCTTGCGACGGCAATGGGGCGTTGAAGCTCATTGGTGGGAGCATTGTCCTAAAGAATAGCCCTATGGTGGCTTGCGTCACCTGGTCCACCGGCATTATAAAAAGGGAGTCCGCTTGAGGCCCGTAGGTCACTCCTCCGGCGAGGACGGAGTGGGAGTTGTTGCAATTAGTGCAGTTTGTGTTGGAGATAGTGCCCTCAAATTCAATTATTGGATCACAGGCACGTGATTGCAATGATTGAGGGAGGACCTATCCCGGTAGGACAGTCTTACTCAAGATGATAGTATGCTATCTGGTTTATCTTTATCATCGTGTACTGTTTTAGGTGACCTTACGAGTCGCTATTACACGTTGATAGAGCCCCTAGGATTCTTGCTTGACTACCAGCAGTATGAGGGCTATCATATATGTGGGAGCTGGGGTCTATAAGCACATCCTTAAAAGGTCCCTAGTCGTGGGAGTTTCGAGACAGGGCATCGATACTCTATTAGTAGACTAGTGTATACAGTCGAGACCCCGACGAGGGGCGGTGGCCGGTCTCACAAGCCACTGGTGTCAGTTGGTTCACCTAAGATGTATACAGGTGCTCATTGGGTTATGAGTACACCGGAAAGGACTCGCCGGGAACCTGCTAGTTGGGATTATACCAGATGTCAGATAGCAGTTCCCTGGTGACATGTGTACAGGTTATTTCATCGACCTGAGATCATCATTTGTCTCGTGTGAGTTCCCACCGTGCTTTGATTACTACCCTACCATGGCTCAAAGGAGTCGTACAAACAGGTTTTAGTTGGGTACAGTCCCGAGCCACATGGAGGCAGTGAGCGGATCTGCAGGGGTTCGTCTCTCCCGGTATTGGGGGTGAGGTCGCGCTGTGTCTAGGAGAGCCATTACACAAAGCCCTTGGACGAGACAGGAGATTTACTGGTAGGTATTCCAGTAGTATCTCAGGGTGTTCTGGGCTACACTCCGACACGACTTGTACCGCTTTTGGGGGTCTGACTTTTACCAACCCCCTAGGCCCGCCATGCGATACTCATAGACGAACGGACCGGACTGTACGGATATTGTCACTGACAGGCTCAGTAAGGTGTCAGGATGAGTTCGCTCATCGACGTCCCTTTTGGTCAATAGCTGGCGGCCCGTCACGTATGGCTAATACCTCTGACGTGCTAGTGGTTAAATCCACAACCTTAGTAGTGACGAGTCTTTAGAGTCCACCACACACAACTACTCAAGTTTCGGGCGAAACGCTGTAGAGGCCGTATGGAGATATGGCAGGGTTCAATCAGATACGTGCGGTATTGCACGGATCGTTATCGGACGGATTTTACTAGCCAGCTTTGGCTTAAGCCGGATCCTAGTATTAGACAGTGTAGATTTTGTCTCATTGCATTTGTATTCAGTGGGAATACAAATGCGGGCATGTATATGCATTAGTGGGATTTTCCTGTAATTTATTACGGGATCAGTTTTCTGTAGTTGCCAGTTTGCTTTCCGTTCCGGCCAGTTTTCTTTTGTTCCCTCCGGCCGGACTTTCTGGTGGAGGGGGTTATTTGCAAGTTTGCAAATAACTCTTTGTGGAGGTGTTATTTGTGAAATAGGAGATTATGATAGCATCTTTTGATACCATTCTTTTCAATCATCATTTCTTGCTTTATTGTGATTAGAATTTGATTTGATATTGTGATCATGGTTTTGGGTGTGGTCACCATTATTCTTCTCCTACACTCACCTCCCTCATGTGTTATGCTTTTTCTCCACCATTTCTTTGAGGGGGCCGGCCACTTCATGGGAGAGAGAGAGAGAGATTTCATTTGTATGAGGGAAATTATTCATCTCTCATTTTTTCTCTTGCTACACAAAATTCTAGCTCTCTCCAAAGTTCTTCATACCTCCATCATATTATAGCAACTACACTAAACCCCAAAGAGACATGGATTCTACACTTGTCTACAGCAAACCTTGGACGCGTCGGCTAGCCAACTTCGCGCCCGAGTTGCCTCGGTCAAGAGGTGGGAGCCCGTAAAAGAAATCGGCTACGTGGTGCCCTTTCCGACGAGGAGGTGATGAACGGTGATTCCGCGGGAGATCGGGACGACGACGAGAAGACCGAAGGACACGGATCGCTCGGTATATCTCTCTACCCATTCTCTTGATAGCTAGGATTAGGTTAATGGTTACGATCCGGGTTTTATTGTCCGCGGTAGCGCCGGTTTAAAGTTAAGAAAAAATTTTGATTCCGCATTTTGGCCTCGAATAGAAGGTCGGGGCGCTGCCGTAGCGCAACATGGTATCAGAGCCTGGCCATTAATCTTGCCTAGCTTGCTCTAGTATGTTTAAAGACTCGATCGAACAAAAATCCTGAAAACCGTATTTCATTTGCATCAGTTCTCTGTTAAAATTTTTTGGGCTCCTAAAATTTTTCAGTGTGTTGCAGAAGTTTGTACATGGAATTTTAAGCATACTGTAAAAATTCGATGCACTGATTCCCTAGTACGACCGTGGAAACGTGGCCAAACCCCTGCTTTGGCCGCGGTTCCGCGGCAATAAGAAGGGATCATTGCACAAAAATTTTTCAGAGGCCTCCTGACTTGTAAATAGGGTTTTTGGAACATTCTTTTTGGGCCCAGAATTTCTTTATGTGCTACAGTAATGCTTGGGGCCCACTTGGTGAAATTTGTTTGATCAGATATTTTGAACATGCTAGTTCACAGTATTTACATTATATCTGTGACCGTGAATGTCACTTGATCGGTAAATCCTGTCTAACTGCTATAGCCCGGATAGACGGATTTGCGAACGTGACATTCACGTTGATGTTCTGTGTTTTGCTGTGATGTTGCGGATCGGTCGTGGGGGATAGCCTGGATGCAATGTTAGTACAGTTCTGTTTTATATGTACATTTGATATTGCGGGGCGAGCGTCCGACATGTGGACTGCCGTCACTGCCTGTTTGTATTATTCTTTTGGGGCACGACCAGGTCGAGGTCGATGTACCCGTTGTATGTATACTTTATTTTCTGTACTAGGATTACCCCGCGGAGGGGTGCACGGATAGCCGGGTTCTAGAGGGCAACAAACCCGCATCTCATGGCGTTGAGACGGAGGGGGCTTTACTCTAGAATTGGCGGGCTATTCGCCGCACTCGTAGGGGGTATAGGTTAACCCAGGAGGGGTGCCCAAGTTACCGGATTCCGTGAAGTGCTAGGTGGTCCATTCACGTTGCTGAAGGGGGCTGCCTCGCTTCAGGTTTTGGCGGGTAACTTGCCGCGTCCGTAGGGGTCTAGGGTTTTCATTGCACAGGCTATCCACATGACCAGGGGAACGTCGGGTTTCAGTAGCGGCTCTATGAAACCCGGGGATCCCAGATATCTGTATTGTTCTGTGATGCTGTACATTTCTGTGATGTTGCATTTTATCACGCCTTGAGCGAAAATTATATATTGTATATATACTAGTAGATGTTGTATATGTTTTGCATCCGCGCTAGTCCAGTCCCCGCTCTGTCGTTAGTTAAGTAACCTAACGGGTGATGACGGGACCCAGTGGCGAATGCGGATGGCATATACGTACATCATTATTTTCGTTTTTTTATTGATGTGATCAATTGATGGGAATGTGTTGATTCGGATCAATGCAAGATAAACAAACCTATTCGGATGTTGTTGGAACACTTTTTCAAAAGGCTGTTATTACAAGGGCGTTCTCTTTTGTTTTGCACAGTGGTATTCGGTTATGAATATCCGCTCCTCAGTCGACGAGGCAAGGGCCGAGATCCTTTCACCGGGAGTGATCCCTTAGACAAAAGTTTGCGTCAGGGCAATAACTTCACTATAGCCGATTACTTTTGCTTTGCATCATGGTATTCAGTTGGAATATCCTGCACCTCATTCTACGGGGAAAGAGCTGAGATCCCTTCACCTGGAGTGACCTCTTTAGCAAAGGTTTTCGTCACTATATTTTTATAAAAACTATGCAGTTCCTTCAACGATATCAAGTTCATTACGTTAAAAGTTTTTCGCCAAAAACTAGACGTAGCCCTTCGTCATTTCTTACAAGTATTACTTAGTATTCGTGCTGCGTTTGTTGACTGTGTCAAGGCGTAGTGTGCGGTAGCTAAGTAGTGTTTGTTTGTAGCATATTAATGGGATTGGTTAGAACAGTCGTGCGGCCTTGTTGACTGTGTCAAGGGCTCGTACGAGTGGGTTTAATGCAATCCAGGATAATGACGGGTTGAACTTGACTAGGACTCTTTGATTTATTGACTGTGTCAAGGTCACTTGGGTCCTAAGGGTAAAAATCATATCGGGAGTTTCTAAAGAAACTGAAACTTGCCAGGCATGCGCATACCTTCTGGAGTATGGTGACGTGAGTGGATTCCTGTAACGTTTTAAAAATAATTAAATAAATAATTAAATGAATAAAATTGTTTAAGTGAATTTTATGATTTTCGGTAAAGTAAAATGTATTTTTCATAAAACTAAACCGTGATTGTTTTTCATTATAATTTCAAAAATACCTATTTTAATTATGTAATTACTAGTAAATGGTGTTTATTTAGCCACTTATAAATTTTTAGTTTAATTAAATATTTTTCCTAAATTAATTATTTTAAATAGTAACATAAGCTTTATTTTTACACTAAATTAGTGTAAATTACAAATTTGAATGGTTTTAATTTGTAAAAATGAACCATGGCATGTTAGAATTTAGTGTGTATCATGCAAAATTTATTTGCAAATTTTTCCTATTTTCTAGAGTTTTCTTGAGTTGCTATAGTAAAGAAATAAAAGAAAAATAAATAAATGCATGAAAAGACATAATGAAGTGATATTTTGGTGGAGACTTCTACACAACTTTTGTCACTCTCTTCCTTCTCTCCCCCACCTCCAAAAATGGCCGGCCTCACCCCCCATGGTAGCCCCCATTTTCCTCATTTTATTTTGCTCCAAAATTCATCAAAAAATCCTTTAAAAATTCAATAAAAATCCACAAAATCCTATTTATTTCATACCCTTTATTCCTTGCTCATTTTTATATGGATTTTGGAGATGGAAAGCATGCATTTTTGAGGCTCATTTTCATGTTTGGACTTGAGGTTGTGAAGGTATAAATCTATCTCTTTTGTTTTATTTCCATTAAATGTTTCTTTTAAAGCATAATTAGTTTTATTAGATTAATTCTATGTTCAATTTTTAAAATTCAAGTTAGGCTTTGTAAATTCAAGTTATGATTTTTATTAATTAATTAGGGTTATAATAACTAGTCTACCATTTTTAGAAGTGGAAAAATCTTGCATGGTTATTATATAATAATTTGTGTATCCAAATTGATTTAATAATGTTATTTAGCTAACTAGTTTTTATAAAATGTATTTGTGGATAAAATAAAATTCCAATTAAGCTTGCTATCATTAGATTGTAGTTTTAGTGAGAATCTTAGTATGTTAATGGAAAGAAAAACTTAGTTTGATCACTAGTTTCTTGTGATAATTGGAAAAATACTAATAAAAGGCTATTTTTGTAAACTAGATTTTGGGAAATTCCTAAATAAATGAGATTAAAAATATAATTATGGTTTCATCATATCATTATCATCTTGAATTGTATTTTATTACATTAATTCATGCAACATCATGTTTTGTGGTGGAATTGTGGTATTTTGCGTGAAAAATGTTGGAAATTGTTAAAGGTTGCAAACTAGAAATTTCAAATTAATACAAATTTGTGTAATAAAAATATAGTAATGGTTTGTATAGTCTAGTTATGCTTTTTAATGAGTTTTATGACCATTGGTTTCATTTAAATGTCAAGTTTTGAAGAAAAACGGTAAATTAGCATTTTCGGGTTTTACGAAATCGGGCGATTTGATGGATTTTAGGGTTTCGATGGATTTAATCATGTTATATATTATAAGTAACGAGTTTTAAAACTACGAGTTATTTGTTGATGTTTATCTCGATCCATCGGAGTTTGTACGCCGACATCGAGCGATATTTGGTGCTTTTGCGTGGACGGGACATAGGTTTTAACCTATGCTTGTTCCTTGCGTTGTTTTGACTTTTGTATGTGATTCAGTTTACGATGCTATTTATATGTTTGCGTTGAGGTACCCCTCACGTGGACTGCGGGCGATGAAGAGGAGGATGGCGACACCGTCTTCGGCAGACATGGACCAGGTGAGTAGATGTATATCTACGGAGGGAAGTAGGGTGGATGGCGTTTAGCACCCCCGCAACGTAGAATAGGAATAGTATTTATTGTCATTAGGAAACCAGATGTGACCCTAGATTCTTGATGAGTAGGGCCCTAGTAATGACCCTAGGCTGGACTAGACTGATTTAGGAAGACATATCAGAAGATGAATACCTTGGAAGAGGTTCGTAGGTTTCAGGTAGAAACACACACACGCACACACTGAAACACGACATGGTGTATACGTATATGCGTATATACATATAGGACTAGGTATAGGTATATTTATATATACAACACGTGTATGGGATACATTGATGTGATATGATATCTGAGGTATGATGAAACAGTGTAACTGGGCTTGATGCCGTGATTCTTGGCTATACAGTCGTATTAAGTGTTAGCGGATCATTAGAGAATGAGATAATGAACATGTATACTTAAATTATAATGGGTGGTGATGATATTGAGGTACATGGGACTCTAAAATAGTACCCGGACTGTAACTTGTGATTGATCACGATATGAGATATGTATGACTTGATTACGACATCATGTAGGTGTGACCTGATGTCGATATCATAGAGGTGTGACTTGAGGACGATATGATATCAGTATGACTAAATCACAATATGATACATATGACATGATATTTCTGAGGATAAACTAATGATGCTTATTATGATGGCAATGATACATGATTGATGTATGCGATCACAGTTTAGCACCTTGATCATGAGATGTGTTGATGATGACATTATACTAATGATGAGACACCTAAGAGATACTTGACCCGTACCCCGATATTGGGATGCCGTACGATGGATTTTACCGTACGAGGCATAGATATGATGATTGATCCGCACTCTTGATTCGAGAAAGCCGTACTACGTACGTGACGCTATTGAGGCTGGATCGCCGACTATTAGAGATATTGATTCAGACCTAGGTAGACTCTTATTTCTTAATGACTAGTTTCTTAGGTTTAGTTCCTTAGGAGGTTAGATGGACACTAGGTTAGGTTCGAGTCATATAGTGGTAGTGATAATTGTATATCAAATGAGTGGATGACACACCTCCGTCTTTACTTTCACACTGGAATCATAATGACGCATGTTCTTACATATGTTGCTATAATCAGTATAAACCTTACCTGTTAGGACACTAGCACCATTACCGATGATGCGCATATTCCATGCACACTTATTTGCCGGCTCACACACATCATCATCGGTAATTGCTATGTCACGTACACTTTAGATTATATTATCTTTTATTGATAGAATCAGTTAACAACTTGACCGATATAATATTGTGATTACTCTCTGATGTTAGTATAGACATGATAATTATTACTTAGACATTCATGCATTCATGTTTTCATGTTATCATGCAGTATTATGGGCATATGCCGACACTTATCATATACTTACTCATGATTTTGAGATTTGGGTTTCTATGAGATTTCTGGATTTTTGGGGAAAACCGCAAGAATATATAAAAAAACTTCTCTCTCTCTCCTCCTCTCTTTTTAAAATAAGATGCGGTTTTCTCGTGATGTATGTGTCGTCCACCATGAGATTTCATGTTTTCTGTTGGATTTCGAGACCCGATTCGAGGAGTGGATGAACCGTCTCGGGTACATGGTGGGCCCGGTATGGTACCCCGGGGCAAGAAGATCGAGTTGTAGACGATGAGCCTGGCAGGGGAAGGCTACCTACCGGTGATGTCTGGCGCGGCGGATATCCGGAGGATACCGACCGTTGTTGTGAGATTTGATGATATGGGCCGATCCGGACTGACGGAGCCCGAGATATTGAGACTATGAGACTTGAGATTTACATGTTTGTGTCGATACTTGACACGGATTTCCATGGATTTCATTGTTGATATTTCCGGTTTCTATACCCGTTTTACTATGATAACAGCTAAAGATTTCTTATACAGATACACCTGGATTTCAGGATTGGTTATTTTACATTCATGGTGCATGCATATCCATTCATATGACATAGTACTATATGAGGCACTGACACGAGCACGGAGTATCTGCACTTACACGTAGTATTACCCTGCTATTACTAGATGATTGAGATATAGGTGTATTATTATGACCTAGGATAGCGTCGTGCATTCGATTTCTTTTCGTAGATGTCTTCTACTCACGAGTTGGCAACTCACCCCCGTTGTGCCAAATTTTATTACAGGTTCGATGTACCGGTTTCCCTGGCAGTTGCTGGCACATCATTCATTCATGGTGATTTGCACGGTAGGTTGGTTCACTTGTATCTGGACCACCATTGTACTTTCATTCTTTCATTTGTATCTAGTAAGCTCCATCAACCATACTTGTATTACTTGATAAGTTTATTGGACCAGTCTTTTATTTCGACCTTAGAGTCGTGCATGTATTATTCTGATTTGGTGGATTTGTTTTCTTTTGAGTTTTGAGCCTCGCCCTTTGGCGTTGTATATTATTGTGCTTGTTGTGGTTGTTTCCGCCTGTTGGCGTGGAGTTAGCTCCCGTTTGGGGATGCTTTTTATTGTTGTTTATGTATATTATATTTGTTGTACCCGTTTGGGGCCAGTTTTTACAAAGGAGACTCTGCCGAAATTTTTGGGAAAATTTGCTGATACTTTTAAACTTATTTTCTTTTCCTTCTTCTTCTTCTTTTATGGTTTAGATTTCTGGGCTTCGGCTTACTTAGGTTACGTGGCGCCTCTAGATGCTTCGTAATCTAAGTGCCGGTCACGTTCCGTACTTTCGGGTCGTGATAAAGTTGGTATCAGAGCGCTAGGTTTAACCCTGTATAAGTCTAGGTGACCCTTGGTTGATGGAGTAGGCGATTTAGGTAGAGTAACGTACCGTGGGTATGGTCCGCGGCATACTTACGATACGCTACTCTGCATAAGGAGCCTTAGGATGTACAATTGTTTGCACCGTATCCCATTCGTTCTTTTGATCTATCTTCGTCAATGTTGGAGGGTGGTTTCTGTTAACCACGGGCACACTGGCAGAGGGAGCTGCGGCTCGAATGCGATAACCATTAGAGTATTGGTTATTCTTGAGGATTGAAGCATTGCTTAGCGTGCGGACGAAGGGTATTCACATGCTGTCCGGATGAAGTTAAAGGGTTCGAACGATTATCAGAAAACCATTTTCCAAAGTTTAAAGTATTCGGAAGAACATGCAGGTATTTCGATGGACCCTCTAGAAGAATGAAACCCTAACTCGACATAATGACCACGAGAACGCCCTTGAACCTTAGGGTTTACGGCAGTTCCGCGATGCCATTAGTGAGGCTTGGGTTTGCCCTTCTACGGCTGGATCATCGATGCTGGGGTATGTACCGGATATTTTTAAGCTGTACTTGAGTGTTGAGCTCTCGGGGAATTATGGGATTTTGATGGATCGATCGAAAGGTTTAATGTAGTCCAGATATCAAGTGAAGGGATCGACTACGTGGGAGACTCTAGATATGAGTATTGCCGTGGATAGCACAGTCAGCACAGCTACGAAGAGACGAGTTCGAAGCAATCGACATCAGAGGAAAGAGGCGCACATTGACGATAGTGTTTACGATTGTGATTTGGTGATTTGAATTTCATATTTTTGTGGATTGGATTTTGGTATTTGGAGGACTTTGTTCTACGATTGGTATTTCATGTGTATACCTTCATTACATTCTATTTGTGTTTCATATATCAGTCGTATTGATGTTGTTTAGTACACACCCAGTACACTTGATTTGGTCTTTTATATTTTGAGATTTTTGATTTGATTTCGTGCATAGGGGTTACCCATGATTTTGACATATGTTTCGACCTAGTTCTCATGCATTTTTGTACCGTGATTTTGATTTTGATATTCGATTTATGTTTTCGTGCACCATGTGCACCTTATTAGGGTTCTTGCGCATACTTGGCGCACTTAATACGATTTTGTGCACACCAGATGCACTAAATCGGGGTTTTGTGCAGATTAGATGCACCTGATAATGAGTTGTGCACGCCCGTTGCACTTGACAGATGTTTTTGGTGCACACCTGTTGCACTTAGTTTTGTTGTTGTGTGTATTCATGGTATCTGTATTTGGTTTCGATTTCAGTGCGTACCAGACGCATATGATATTTTATTGATGAGATTGGGATTGATTTCAGTTTGAGCAGTGTGTTTTTATAATCATTACTATTTGATTTAGTAACCAGGCGGGACGTGTATGTTAAATAAAAGATATATATATATATAGCTGTTTTTTTTAAATTAAACGTCCGCTACTTATACCGTGACACGTGCATTGCACGGCGATTTTCAAGAGGGGTTTTTGTATGCTTCTTTATTATGATGTTTAGGCGATTTTACTAGGATGCGAACTATATATAAGTTATAGATTGATGTATATTATGATGGTTTTCACATTGGGTTTTGATATTTTATTCTCGCCATAATTCCGATGATTGTGTTATGCTTGACGGAGTTGATTTTTGTTATGTATTGATGATTTCGGAGCCCCGATGATTTGAGTGTTTGCTAAGTGTTTTAGTATTTGGAAGGGGAGTTTTAATTTAAATTCGGGGACCGAATTTCTTAAATGGGGGAAGATTGTAACGTTTTAAAAATAATTAAATAAATAATTAAATGAATAAAATTGTTTAAGTGAATTTTATGATTTTCGGTAAAGTAAAATGTATTTTTCATAAAACTAAACCGTGATTGTTTTTCATTATAATTTCAAAAATACCTATTTTAATTATGTAATTACTAGTAAATGGTGTTTATTTAGCCACTTATAAATTTTTAGTTTAATTAAATATTTTTCCTAAATTAATTATTTTAAATAGTAACATAAGCTTTATTTTTACACTAAATTAGTGTAAATTACAAATTTGAATGGTTTTAATTTGTAAAAATGAACCATGGCATGTTAGAATTTAGTGTGTATCATGCAAAATTTATTTGCAAATTTTTCCTATTTTCTAGAGTTTTCTTGAGTTGCTATAGTAAAGAAATAAAAGAAAAATAAATAAATGCATGAAAAGACATAATGAAGTGATATTTTGGTGGAGACTTCTACACAACTTTTGTCACTCTCTTCCTTCTCTCCCCCACCTCCAAAAATGGCCGGCCTCACCCCCCATGGTAGCCCCCATTTTCCTCATTTTATTTTGCTCCAAAATTCATCAAAAAATCCTTTAAAAATTCAATAAAAATCCACAAAATCCTATTTATTTCATACCCTTTATTCCTTGCTCATTTTTATATGGATTTTGGAGATGGAAAGCATGCATTTTTTAGGCTCATTTTCATGTTTGGACTTGAGGTTGTGAAGGTATAAATCTATCTCTTTTGTTTTATTTCCATTAAATGTTTCTTTTAAAGCATAATTAGTTTTATTAGATTAATTCTATGTTCAATTTTTAAAATTCAAGTTAGGCTTTGTAAATTCAAGTTATGATTTTTATTAATTAATTAGGGTTATAATAACTAGTCTACCATTTTTAGAAGTGGAAAAATCTTGCATGGTTATTATATAATAATTTGTGTATTCAAATTGATTTAATAATGTTATTTAGCTAACTAGTTTTTATAAAATGTATTTGTGGATAAAATAAAATTCCAATTAAGCTTGCTATCATTAGATTGTAGTTTTAGTGAGAATCTTAGCATGTTAATGGAAAGAAAAACTTAGTTTGATCACTAGTTTCTTGTGATAATTGGAAAAATACTAATAAAAGGCTATTTTTGTAAACTAGATTTTGGGAAATTCCTAAATAAATGAGATTAAAAATATAATTATGGTTTCATCATATCATTATCATCTTGAATTGTAGTTTATTACATTAATTCATGCAACATCATGTTTTGTGGTGGAATTGTGGTATTTTGCTTGAAAAATGTTGGAAATTGTTAAAGGTTGCAAACTAGAAATTTCAAATTAATACAAATTTGTGTAATAAAAATATAGTAATGGTTTGTATAGTCTAGTTATGCTTTTTAATGAGTTTTATGACCATTGGTTTCATTTAAATGTCAAGTTTTGAAGAAAAAAGGTAAATTGGCATTTTCGGGTTTTACGAAATCGGGCGATTTGATGGATTTTAGGGTTTCGATGGATTTAATCATGTTATATATTATAAGTAACGAGTTTTAAAACTACGAGTTATTTGTTGATGTTTATCTCGATCCATCGGAATTTGTACGCCGACATCGAGCGATATTTGGTGCTTTTGCGTGGACGGGACATAGGTTTTAACCTATGCTTGTTCCTTGCGTTGTTTTGACTTTTGTATGTGATTCAGTTTACGATGCTATTTATATGTTTGCGTTTAGGTACCCCTCATGTGGACTGCGGGCGATGAAGAGGAGGATGGCGACACCGTCTTCGGCAGACATGGACCAGGTGAGTAGATGTATATCTACGGGGGGAAGTAGGGTGGATGGCGTTTAGCACCCCCGCAACGTAGAATAGGAATAGTATTTATTGTCATTAGGAAACCAGATTTGACCCTAGATTCTTGATGAGTAGGGCCCTAGTAATGACCCTAGGATGGACTAGACTGATTTAGGAAGACATATCAGAAGATGAATACCTTGGAAGAGGTTCGTAGGTTTCAGGTAGAAACACACACACGCACACACTGAAACACGACATGGTGTATACGTATATGCGTATATACATATAGGACAAGGTATAGGTATATTTATATATACAACACGTGTATGGGATTCATTGATGTGATATGATATCTGAGGTATGATGAAACAGTGTAACTGGGCTTGATGCCGTGATTCTTGGCTATACAGTCGTATTAAGTGTTAGCGGATCATTAGAGAATGAGATAATGAACATGTATACTTAAATTATAATGGGTGGTGATGATATTGAGGTACATGGGACTCTAAAATAGTACCCGGACTGTAACTTGTGATTGATCACGATATGAGATATGTATGACTTGATTACGACATCATGTAGGTGTGACCTGATGTCGATATCATAGAGGTGTGACTTGAGGACGATATGATATCAGTATGACTAAATCACAATATGATACATATGACATGATATTTCTGAGGATAAACTAATGATGCTTATTATAATGGCAATGATACATGATTGATGTATGCGATCACAGTTTAGCACCTTGATCATGAGATGTGTTGATGATGACATTATACTAATGATGAGACACCTAGGAGATACTTGACCCGTACCCCGATATTGGGATGCCGTACGATGGATTTTACCGTACGAGGCATAGATATGATGATTGATCCGCACTCTTGATTCGAGGAAGCCGTACTACGTACGTGACGCTATTGAGGCTGGATCGCCGACTATTAGAGATATTGATTCAGACCTAGATAGACTCTTATTTCTTAATGACTAGTTTCTTAGGTTTAGTTCCTTAGGAGGTTAGATGGACACTAGGTTAGGTTCGAGTCATATAGTGGTAGTGATAATTGTATATCAAATGAGTGGATGACACACATCCGTCTTTACTTTCACACTGGAATCATAATGACGCATGTTCTTACATATGTTGCTATAATCAGTATAAACCTTACCTGTTAGGACACTAGCACCATTACCGATGATGCGCATATTCCACGCACACTTATTTGCCGGCTCACACACATCATCATCGGTAATTGCTATGTCACGTACACTTTAGATTATATTATCTTTTATTGATAGAATCAGTTAACAACTTGACCGATATAATATTGTGATTACTCTCTGATGTTAGTATAGACATGATAATTATTACTTAGACATTCATGCATTCATGTTTTCATGTTATCATGCAGTATTATGGGCATATGCCGACACTTATCATATACTTACTCATGATTTTGAGATTTGGGTTTTTATGAGATTTCTGGATTTTTGGGGAAAACCGCAAGAATATATAAAAAAACTTCTCTCTCTCTCCTCCTCTCTTTTTAAAATAAGATGCGGTTTTCTCGTGATGTATGTGTCGTCCACCATGAGATTTCATGTTTTCTGTTGGATTTCGAGACCCGATTCGAGGAGTGGATGAACCGTCTCGGGTACATGGTTGGCCCGGTATGGTACCCCGGGGCAAGAAGATCGAGTTGTAGACGATGAGCCTGGCAGGGGAAGGCTACCTTCCGGTGATGTCTGGCGCGGCGGATATCCGGAGGATACCGACCGTTGTCGTGAGATTTGATGATATGGGCCGATCCGGACTGACGGAGCCCGAGATATTGAGACTATGAGACTTGAGATTTACATGTTTGTGTCGATACTTGACACGGATTTCCATGGATTTCATTGTTGATATTTCCGGTTTCTATACCCGTTTTACTATGATAACAGCTAAAGATTTCTTATACAGATACACCTGGATTTCAGGATTGGTTATTTTACATTCATGGTGCATGCATATCCATTCATATGACATAGTACTATATGAGGCACTGACACGAGCACGGAGTATCTGCACTTACACGTAGTATTACCCTGCTATTACTAGATGATTGAGATATAGTAGTGTATTATTATGACCTAGGATAGCGTCGTGCATTCGATTTGTTTTCGTAGATGTCTTCTACTCACGAGTTGGCAACTCATCCCCGTTGTGCCAAATTTTATTACAGGTTCGATGTACCGGTTTCCCTGGCAGTTGCTGGCACATCATTCATTCAGGGTGATTTGCACGGTAGGTTGGTTCACTTGTATCTGGACCACCATTGTACTTTCATTCTTTCATTTGTATCTAGTAAGCTCCATCAACCATACTTGTATTACTTGATAAGTTTATTGGACCAGTCTTTTATTTCGACCTTAGAGTCGTGCATGTATTATTCTGATTTGGTGGATTTGTTTTCTTTTGAGTTTTGAGCCTCGCCCTTTGGCGTTGTATATTATTGTGCTTGTTGTGGTTGTTTCCGCCTGTTGGCGTGGAGTTAGCTCCCGTTTGGGGATGCTTTTTATTGTTGTTTATGTATATTATACTTGTTGTACCCGTTTGGGGCCAGTTTTTACAAAGGAGACTCTGCCGAAATTTTTGGGAAAATTTGCTGATACTTTTAAACTTATTTTCTTTTCCTTCTTCTTCTTCTTTTATGGTTTAGATTTCTGGGCTTCGGCTTACTTAGGTTACGTGGCGCCTCTAGACGCTTCGTAATCTAAGTGCCGGTCACGTTCCGTACTTTCGGGTCGTGGCCTCAACGGCAGACACCACTCTGCCGGGGGTACAGCCCGTAAATCTCCCGCTGCACTATTTCACGTCGTGGATCGAGCTGCATGTGCTCGGCGCTTTTGGAGTCCACAAACAGCCCTGTTTCTATGACAGTTATAATTTCCCTTGGGTTATATTCCTAGTTGACGCTTCTTCTTTACATCCGTCACAGCGAGAGGCTCGGGGTCTGGTCCTTCGCCTGCGTATGGTCGTGGATAGCATGACCTTCGTCAATAAGGTCTTAACTATTGGCAAGAAATCCACTAAAACGGTGCATCCACTGCGCGATACCTTCAAAGACGGGGCTCCTACATTGAAGGCTCGGGAGATTCTGCATTTGTATTCAATTAGGCCGGGCGTTTTAGTGTTCAAAAAGAACGACTCGGCGCTGTTCATATGGTACAACCCACACCATTCCGCTCAACAGTCGAGTTACGATCAGGGTGTCCCGCTTGAGGCTTTCTTGGCTGAGCCGGTTGCTATGGAAGAGGGTATCCACAGCGCACTGCACCATTTCATGCGGCTAATCACCGGGTCCAACTTTTTTTTCAGTGAGCCAAGCTGCGTTTTGAAAGCCTCGAATGCATACGTGGCATGTTACCAGCATGCGATGGGTGCTGTTATTAGGGAAGAAGGGCGGTTACTGCTCGACCGCAAGGGTGCGGTCCCCGCCGGTAATCCAGCTGTCCCCTTAAAACGACGGACCACTGTTGGTCCTCCCTTAAGAGAGGCTGTTGCGGTTGCGGTCCCGCGCGCTTTTCTTGAGAAGCCTCTACCCCGTGTTCCTGTAGAAGCGGTAGCTGCAGCGTCCCCGGAATCTGGAGTGGGTACGGAAATCGGGACCCATCGCCCAAAAATACCCGTCAAGTGCAAGCTCGTATCATCGACCGCCGGCGTTCGCTCACAGAAAAATAAAAAGTCGCTCTTTTCTGCTGACGTTGTGCTCGGCCAGGAGCCCCATGCTCCCTACAGCGAAGGCTTATGTAAGTATGGCACTAACGATGGCCTGTTCAACACGCCTATGACCGACACCGATCTACAGGCTGCCCTTGTGGCCTCCGAGCGATTGGCTCGCGAAGAAGCGGTGCTGATCACCATCATGATGTCGGGTATACATTAGTTGTATTTTTTCGCGTTCATTTCTTCCTTATTATTATGCTTTTACTAATGCCTTTTTCTTCAACTGGTATTTCTGCCGAAGAGGCTCTTGTGGCTTCCATCAAGACGTTCGAGGAGGAAAAGAGGCTCCACGCTTCTTTGGGTCTTGGTATAATTCAGCTCATTGTGTCTTCATTCCCCTTTTTTTATTTATGCTCTGACCCTCTTCCTTATTTTATTGCAGGGACTATCTTGACTCAGATTATTCCGAGTGCGGTACCGATCCTGAGCGGTGATGCAGTGACGCTTTCAGAGCCAGCTATTGTGGCCATAGCGCCTCCAACACTACCACAGGAGGCTTTATTGAAGAAGCCGATGAAGGACGCCGTAACGGCTCCAGAGGCAGAGCTTGGTACGGACAACGACGTCCCCTTATCAGAGGTCTTGAGGAGATCACTTCTCACTGCTCAGACCGAAAGGAAGCTTAGGAAGCATGCGGCGAGGGAACGCGATGCCAATTTGGCCGTGGGTGCAGGCTCAAGCAGCATCCCGTCTGTTGATGTTCCTTTGGCGGATGTTCCAGCTGCCCTATCCACCTTCCATAGACAGGTTGCACGTGCGGCTCGGGAAGAAACCGAAAAGCTGCTCCAAGGTAACGTAACGCTGAGTCTTTCACTAGAACCTGATCTTCGAATTTTTACATATGTATTTTCTGCAGGGCCAAGTCTTGGCGATGGGATGACGGGTGAAACCCTGACGGTTACCGTGCCCGAAGAGGCCACTCTCTCTTGGGAGTCTAAGACTGCCCAAACCGCCGCTCTTTCCCTGTGTGGCTCCCTGGTATCGGCCGACGTCGCAAGCGTCATGACAGCTCTTGTCGAATCAGAGGATGAAGCCATGGGCGCAGAAACTACCCCTCTGAGGGAGAGTGAAGGAGCCGCTACGCCTGGTGATGCTTCCGTCGCGGTTTCGGTTGATGACCCATTAGGTAAGTCTTGAGTCACTGTTCTCTTTTCATTTCTCAATCCCGTTAAGCTTTTTCTGACGATATTTTATTTGTAGGTGCAGTGAACGCTGAGATTGTGTCATCTAAAGCACCTCCAGTCGCCACCATGACGGTTGTTGTACTCTCGCCCTCTCCTATGTCCTCCGAAATGCTGGAAGGTATAGGTTTGCGATTTATTTAGTTTAACTATAGGAACCATCTTCCTTATATTGATAGTATATTGTTGCAACTCTGCAGGAGTCCTTTTCGACCATCTATATCAGGTGATGAGCCCGCATTTCTCCTTCCAATCGGAAATCATCGTGCCTCCTGGTACTGGTTAGTATATCCTTTAGCTATTGTCTCCTTCTTTATTCTATGAATATCCGTATTGTTGCTAAGTCTTCTTTATATTGCTCGCAGCGTCACGGATCGGAGGAGGGGACGAGAGAATAGCCGCGCCTTCGGTACTCCCAATTTTGCCACCTGCCACAACCGGTATAGTAGACTCCATCGCTCGTGTATTTTCTTTACCTCCTGAGTCGACATTTGACTAAAATTTGTTTTGCAGCAATCGCACCGGCTCTAGCTCCCTTTGAGTCTCTCATCCCAATGCCGGCAGGGCCTTTTGCTAAACGCCCATCTTCTAGGGACGCTGCGACTAGCCTGCGAATGTTGAGCGAATTCGTCGAGGATCTTGACACCGAGGCCCTCGCATTCGCTGCAGATTTTCCTGCTGAGGTTAATCCTATGCCGGCGACGCTCATGAACTTTCATGATGAAGGTGTCGTCGAGTCTTGTGTTAACTACTGCAGAAAGATCGAAGCTTTCCTGCACGAGATTGAGCTCAAGTGTATTGCTCCTGAGGTTCTGGCTTTGAATTCCTAGCGAGCTACATGGGTTAAGCATAGTGTTCCTTTCCTCCGTTGTTTTGAATAAGAGGTGACTCTGAGGCGAAAGGAACATGAAGTAGCTTCAAGAGAATCTGCCCGGTTACGCGCTCAGATTGAAGCGAACGCCGCATAGTTAAAAACTGTCTTCGAAAATCTCCAGTGATGCATTTCGGATGGGCTGATGCTGAGGCGGACGCTTGACTCTACCGAGCGGGTCGTGTAGGAATGCGAAACTGCCCTGCTAGAAACTGATGAAAAGCTTTTGTCCTGTTTATGGCAGCGGACTCAAATTGAAGTGGAGTTGGCTGCGGTGGCTGACCATGAGAAAGGATTAAGAGGAGCGCGTGAGTAGCTTGCTGATTTGTTAAAGAGTCCTCCTCCTTAGCAGTCGTTTCTGTATATTTTTTTTTGAAAATTTGTAACTGGTGAATAACATGCATTCATTTTTGATTCTGTTATGTGATGTATCCCGTATTCACTTGAATCCCTGAATAAAGGCATATTTTATCTCATACTATCGCTTTCTTTTCTTTGTCGTGTCATTGGCGTGTGACTTTAGAAAATGTGGCCTGTAGATGGTAGATAACAGTCCATATTAACCTCCTTGTAAGGTAGCGATGGCTTAGAAAACAGGTTCAGATCTGCTTAAGACTTTTCAACTTTATGAGCCATGAGGGTCTCATAAAGACTTTTCTCCCTACGAGTCGAGAGGATCTCGTAGGTGTAATTTCTCCTTAAGGGTCATAAGGACTCCTATGTGCGTTTTTTCTCGAGAGTCGTAAGGATCACAAAAGAGAATTTTCTTTATGCGCAGGGACACTAATTTTCCCGCAAGACGAGACGAATCGAGAGATTCTTGCAAAGACACTGATTTCCTTGCGGGTCGAAACGAATCAAGAGGTTCTCACCAAGGATGCTGATTTCCCTGAATCGAGAGGTTTTGCCAAGGACACTGATTTCCTTAGGGTCAAGACGAATTGAGTGATTCCTGCAAAGACACTGATTTCCTTGCGAGTCGAAACGAATCAAGAGGTTCTCGCTAAGGACGTTGATTTCCCCGAATCGAGAGGTTTTGCCAAGAACACTGATTTCCCTGGGTCGAGACGAATCAAGAGGTTCCTGCAAAGACACTGATTTCCTTGCGGGTCGAAACGAATCAAGAGGTTCTCTCCAAGGACGTTGATTTCCCTGAATCGAGAGGTTTTGCCAAGGACACTGATTTCCTTAGGGTCAAGACGAATCGCGAGATTCCTGCAAAGACACCGATTTCCTTGCGGGTCGAAACGAATCGAGACGTTCTCGCCAAGGACGATGATTTTGCTGAATCGAGAGGTTCGTGAGTTGATTTGATTCTAAGACAGAGCATTGATCCGGTGGGGAGGTCATTGGTTGACTTATTTCCGAGACGGAGCATTGATCCGGCGGGGAGATCATTGGCTGACTTGTTTCCAAGATGGGGCGTTACTCCGGCGGGGAGGTCATTAGCTGACTTGTTTTTGAGATGGGGCGTTGCTCCGGCGGGGAGGTCATTAGCTGACTTGTTCTTGAGATGGGGCGTTGCTCCGTCGGGGAGGTCATTGGATAACTTGTTTCCGAGACGGGGTGTTGCTCCAGCGGTGAGGTCATTGGCTGACTTGTTTCCAAGATGGGGCGTCGCTCCGGAGGGTAGGTCATTGACTGACTTGTTTCCGAGACGGAGCGTTGTTCCGGCGGGGAGGTCGTTGGCTGACTTGTTTCCGAGACGGAGCGTTGTTCCGGCGGGGAGGTCGTTGGCTGACTTGTTTCCGAGACGGAGCGTTGTTCCGGCGGGGAGGTCGTTGGCTGACTTATTTCCGAGACAGGGCGTTGTTCCGGCGGGGAGGTCATTGGCTGACTTGTTTCCGAGACGGGGCGTTGTTCCGGCGGGGAGGTCATTGGCTGACTTGTTTCCGAGACGGGGCGTCGCTCCGGCGGGGAGGTCATTGGCTGACTTGTTTCTGAGACAGGGCGTTGCTCCGTCGAGAAGGTCATTGGCTGACTTGTTTCCAAGAAGGGGCGTTGCTCCGGCGGGAAGGTCATTGGCTGACTTGTTTCCGAGACGAGGCGTTGTTCCGGTGGGGAGGTCATTGGCTGACTTGTTTCCGAGACGGGGCGCTGCTCTGGCGGAGAGGTCATTGGCTAACTTGTTTCCGTGACGGGGTATTGCTCCAGCAAGGAGGTCGTTGGCTGACTTGTTTCCGAGACGGAGCGTTGTTTCGGCGGGGAGGTCGTTAGCTAACTTGTTTCCGAGATGGAGTGTTGTTCCGGCGGGGAGGTCATTGGCTGACTTGTTTTCGAGACGGGGCGTTGTTCCGGCGGGGAGGTCATTGGCTGACTTGTTTCCGAGACGGGGCTTCGCTCCGGCGGTGAGGTCAATGGCTGACTTGTTTCCGAGACACCCTCCGGTGGGGAGGTCATTGGCTGACTTATTTCCGAGACGGGGTGTTGCTCCGGCGGGGAGGTCATTGGCTGACTTGTTTCCGAGACGGGGTGTTGCTCCGGTGGGGAGGTTATTGGCTGACTTGTTTCCGAGATGGGGTGTTGTTCCGGCGGGGAGGTCATTGGCTGACTTGTTTCTGAGACGGGGCTTCGCTCCGGCGGGGAGGTCATTGGCTGACTTGTTTCCAAGATAGGGCATCGCTTCGGCGGGGAGGTCATTAGCTGACTTGTTTCGAAGACGGGGCGTTGTTCCGACGGGGAGGTCATTGGCTGACTTGTTTCCGAGACGGAGCGTTGTTCCGGCGGGGAGGTCAAGGGCTGACTTGTTTCCGATCTGGAGCGTTGTTCCAGCGGGGAGGTCATTGGCTGACTTGTTTCCGAGACGGGACGTTGCTCCGGCGGGAAGGTAATTGGCTGACTTGTTTCTAAGACGGGCCGTTGCTCCTACATGGTGGTCATTGGTTGACTTGTTTCCAAGATGGGGCGTTGCTCCGTCAAGGAGGTCATTGGCTGACTTGTTTCCGAGATGGGGCGTTGCTCCGGCGTGGAGGTCATTGGCTGACTTGTTTCCGAGAAGGAGCGTTGTTCCGGCGGGGAGGTCATTGGTTGACTTGTTTCCGCTTTCTACAGTGTCGGGAAGGAACGCCGTGTTGATCTTCTGGGATGCAGATGTTTCCATCAAGATCTGACCTCCCTTTGACAGAGTTGGTTGGGACATGTGGTTCCCTTTTCGTTTATGCCCATGGATTGTATATAAGGGTCAGTATGGACTCGCCTGTAGGGCTAACGTTTCATTCTTTCATTTTTTTTATTTCCATCCGCGATGTTCTATCATTTCAGCTTTTTATATCACAAAAGTCGCGATTGCCCAATCATTTCGGCTATTTTTCGCGGTGCCCAATCATTTCTGCTATTTTTCCTTTTTACTCGCAGCTTTTTATTGCGAGTTGCCCAAACATTTCGGCTATTTTTATTTTTTATTTTTAGCTCACTGATTTTGTTGCGAGTATGGGCCTGAAATCTAATACCAATCTTAGCATCAGTATCGCTGTGACTGTAATATTGCCAGGAGCGAATCATCACTTGCCATGAAAGAACTTGGAATTTGCTACCGGTTTTGGCATCAGTATCGCTACAACTGGAATATTTCCAGGAGCAAATTATCATTTGCCTTTATTGATTCGAACAAAGGTGGCTTAGCGAACAGGGTTAGGATCCTGTCGACTAAGGCTTTTGACTTCATGAGCCGTAAGGGTCTTATAAAGGTGTTTCTCCCTGCGAGTCGTGAGGATCTCGTAGGTGCGTTTTCTCCTTAGGAATCGTGAGGATTCTTAAGTGCGTGTTCTCTTATAAGTCGTAAGGTTCTTACAAGAGTATTTTATCCTTATAAGTCGAGAGGAATTACAAGTGTCGTTCACCACATGAGGACATATCGCGCCATTGGTGGAACTTGGTGGGGGAGACGTTTATTTGTGCCCGTGGATTGTATACAAGGGTCAATATTGAACAGTTTATAGGGCAATCTGGGTAATGTGACAGCTTAAGAACAGGTTCAGATCCCTGTTGCTTAAGGCTTTTGAATCCTATGAGCCGTGAGGGTCTCATAGGGGGGCGACATTCTCCTTATAAGTCATGAGGATCTTGTAAGTGTAATTTCTCCTTAGGGATCGTGAGGATTCCTAAGTGTGCTGCTCCCTGGTGAGTCGTAAGGATCACACGCAGGTATTTTCTCCTTATAAGGTCGAGAGGATCTTGCAAGTGTGCATGAATCTCTTTTACGAGTCTGCGTCCTTTCGGGTTTTCAAAAACTCGCCGGTAGCCCTGCTGTTTTTACTCACAGAGCCTTTTCGAGTTTTCAGCCTGCAAGTGTGCATGAATCTTCTTGTGGTTGTTTCCGCCTGTTGGCGTGGAGTTAGCTCCCGTTTGGGGATGCTTTTTATTGTTGTTTATGTATATTATACTTGTTGTACCCGTTTGGGGCCAGTTTTTACAAAGGAGACTCTGCCGAAATTTTTGGGAAAATTTGCTGATACTTTTAAACTTATTTTCTTTTCCTTCTTCTTCTTCTTTTATGGTTTAGATTTCTGGGCTTCGGCTTACTTAGGTTACGTGGCGCCTCTAGACGCTTCGTAATCTAAGTGCCGGTCACGTTCCGTACTTTCGGGTCGTGACAATTCCATCACGTTATCATGAGATGAGAGTTGGATCCCGATTCCCACTGATGAGTTGGTTTACTCCTCGGGTGATCCCGACTAATTCTTCTTTCAGGTTTGGGGAAGAATTTGACGTTACAGTGGGAGGTTTCCAGATTAGATAAAGTGATAACCATTCTGATCTAGGTTAGAGTGCACGCTGAGTGTTTCTTTTCTCTCTCTCTTTGGCAGCGACCATTGACCCGACCCTAGACTATGACTCAGTGACCAAATTGACCGAACCTTCTTAACACTGGCTTTTGGATTGTCAGAGTTGCAGACCTCTTTGCCACTCCTACTTTTACTCTTTTCTCCAGGACACCTCGTATTACTACAAACGTCCACTTCCATTGGACAAAACCATCGTATGGTTATATACGAACTCGAAGGAATTCGAGGATGGTTTCTGGTTCTGGAGAAAACGAATAGGACTATTCAGTTGTCTTTTCTTTTTACCTTCTCTCAGGTTGCGAGTACTCTTTGGTTTAGGAGATAGTACACCTATTACGCAAATTGGATAGTCATCTTCCAAATCATAGGCAGGTGCCGAACGGTAGGGAATGAAGAAAACCAATTAGCCTAAACGATGTACAGAAAGTATTAAGTAAAGACAAAGAAAGGGATTAGTAAGAGGGCAAAGTAAATTGCGACTGCTATTCACGACCAAACCAAACATTTCTTCGCCAATCCTAAATCACCTTTGTATTTCTCCAGGACACTCCGTTTCACTACGAAGATCCCAGTTTATTGGATAATCCATCGTATGGTTATATACGAACTCGAAAGGAACTTGTTCCAGTTCGGGGATGGATCCTGGTTCAGGAGAAATAGGAATAAGGTTCATTCGGTTGTCTTTTATTTTCACCTTCTCTCGCATTGTGATTGCTCCTTGGATTAGGACAGTACACCCTTTATGCTTATTGGATAGTCTTCTTCCAAACCATAGGCTGGTGCCGAACGGTTGGGAAGGAAGAAAACCATTTGGCCTAAAGGGGTGTGCAGAAGGTAATGACTAAAGACATATAAAGGGATTTGGAGAGATGGCAAAGAATTATACGGTTATAGTTGTGAATCTGGATAATGGAAGAGGCATTACTAGGAATACCAAGATACCCCATCAAAACATTTCAATGTTTCAGTTTCACTGTGTACTGTTAAAAGAAAACTGATTTCCCGATTAGACACTTGCTCCAGGGTATGTATTTACCAGTTTTGATTTTCACATCTGTATGGTTTTACAGATGATGAGTGGGAGTAAGTTATTGGGAATTAGGTGATCATCCTCATTATATCGCGATTCGTTGTAATTGGTGATATTTGAGGAAATCACCTGGGTTGTTTGCCGGTCGGCAAATATTTGGTTTTGAATATCTGTTGTTATGCACCAATTTCAAATTGATATATCTGTACGTCTATTTTTATAGAGTGAGATATACCTTTTTTTGAAATTATGTCTATGACATTTACCTATATCAGTGGATGGTTAGGTAAGGAGCATTAAACAGCGGTGTAATTCTTCATAACCATAGTACAGTTTTCAACCTACGACACACAGTGAATGAGTTATTAGACTCAAGGGACTTATACAGAGTATTGTATGTTTTCTAGCATCCATGAGGACAGAGGGGTTGGTTCTCGTACTATATTCGGTTTACTTATGACTTCTCTAGTTTTTAGACAGGTGTTTCATAGAAACACAGGGTCCGAATTTTGAGAAGTTATAGGTATATGAATAAAGTAGAGAACCAGGTATTGCAAGTATCAGGATTCTTCAAGATGATCGAAGATGTAGGTACTTGTATATGGTATTCAGTTGATAGTAATGATTAAGAGAACTTGCTTCTCTTTCGGGTTACTCATAATTGGAAGCACTCCTAAGTTGAGTAACGCTGATCGGCCTCTCTCCATTTACTTGACATGCACTGGAGACAGCTGCATGATTTGAATCTGGTTCCAATTAAATCAGTGCCTCTGTTTCTATATTGGATATAGAACAGTTCATATCCTGACATTGTTAAGGTACGGGGAGTTGTCCGGCTTATGCTTAAAACCAGACACTGGACAACTCAAGACACGTTTCTGTAATGGCTGTTTGTGGGTTGACCCAGGCTATGACGAGGGCTGACTTTCTACCATCTGGAAGATCAATAGTGATATTGTTCTTAACTCGCCACAGTTTTAAATAAAAATGGATTTTTCAGAAAACAGTAGTGGGAATATGGTAGAACTGGAAGTGATTCCAGAACCGCAAACGATTACTGAAGATTTGATAAGAACCTAAAGATTCAATCTAGTTTGACATTCCATTGGCCACTCCGCAGATATGGTGGGTAACCTCAGGCACCCAAGAGGTACTTCGGTATGCTCAAGGACGGTGACAGGAAGGTTCTTGTTTACCCAGACTTGCCATTGCTGTTGATTCCAGACTGTGAGACCCGGCAGGAGGATGAGTATAGCGTCGTTCTAAACTTTCTTTAGAAGTGTACGTGTATATGACTCTGCCAGAGGGTTGTCATGGTCAGTGGGAGCAGCAGAAGCATTGGTCGACAGGTGGCTTATGTCTATTTATAGACTAAAGCAGATATAGCGGAGATAGATCATCTATTTCTGATGTGACGGTCATAGGTTTGACTTCATCAGAATAGGGGATGGATCTGTTTAGAAGGTAGTAGGGTGTGATGTCGTTGTATTTGGATGAAATACACATAGTAAGAAGTGATATTCCTATACTATGATCGGTTAAACTTTGGTTGTCACACAGTGGTTTCTCCACAAAGGACTTGGATATTATATCAGACATTCTGGTTACTAGATCTATGGTTTTAGATCTAGATTTGGTAGTTTCCCAATCTGGGTACTTAGACAGCATTATAAAAGAGTTTTAGAATGGACGACTCCTGGCACGGTAGTATACCTGCAGGTTATGGAATCACCCTCTCTAAAGGTGTCTTACAGACTAAAGGGTAGAGGGATACGCATGATTGGCAGATCACTTGCTTAGGCAATTGAGTCAATCATGAGATGTTAAGTACCACACCAGATGTTGTTCTTGCAGTAGATGCAATAAGTTGATATTAATCCAATCCTGGAGAAACGATCGGAAGCAGTTTTAGGACATAAGTGAATGTCCTAGGGATTTGATAACGGCAGCCTCCTTCGGGAGACGCTTCGTAATCTAAGGTGACCTGGATGACAGAGTGGCTGTCAGAGTTATAGTTTTCCCTCTGACGAGGGGCAGTATTTTGGACAGGTGGTCCAAGTGGATACTGAGGGAAGGCATGGCGCAGGATACTGATTAAGTTCAGTTGACGATACAGTCTAAGAAGTTTGGATTTGGAGTTCATTTTTTAGCTAGGTCCCATCAGATATCCAGACATATTCTAAGACAGGTATTGCTCATTTCGGGAGATGGCTTTCTCCACGAACTTGAGATATAGAGAGACATAGAAAGAAACATCACAGTGGATCCACTCACTGAGGCTATTCCTCGAATGCCATAGTTTCGCAAACGAGCTTTATGAGACTGACTAGTAGAGGAGTTGGGTGTTCGGTATCACACGGGCTGTGAGTATGCGACATCGCAATAATTAGCCTTGAGTGCAAGTGAGAGATTGTTGGAGATAATGCCCTCAGAGTCAATTATTAGATCACAGGCACATGATTGCAATGATTGAGGGAGGACCTATCCCGGTAGGACAGTCTTACTCAAGATGATAGTATGCTATCTGGTTTATCTTTATCATCGTGTACTGCTTTAAGTGACCTTACGAGTCGCTATTACACGTTGATAGAGCCCCTAGGATTCTTGCTTGACTACCAGCGGTATGAGGGTGATCATATACGTGGGAGCTGGGGTCTATAAGCACATCCTTAAAAGGTCCCTAGTCATGGGAGTTTCGAGACAGGGCATCGACACTCCATTAGTAGACTAGTGTATACAGTCGAGACCCCGACGAGGGGCGCTGGCCGGTCTCACAAGCCACTGGTGTCAGTTGGTTCACCTAAGATGTATACAGGTGCTCATTGGGTTATGAGTACATCGGGCAGGACTCGCCGGGAGCCTGCTAGTTGGGATTATACCAGATGTCAGATAGCAGTTCCCTGATGACATGTGTACAGGTTAGTTCATCGACCTGAGATCTTCATTTGTCTCATGTGAGTTCCCACTGTGCTTTGATTACTACCCTACCATGGCTCAAAGGAGTCGTGCAAACAGGTTTTAGTTGGGTACAGTCCTGAGCCACATGGAGGCAGTGAGCGGATCTGCAGGGGTTCGTCTCTCCCGGTATTGGGGGTGAGGTCGCGCTGTGTCTAGGAGAGCCATTAAACAAAGCCCTCGGCCGAGGCCGGAGATTTACTGGTAGGTATTCCAGTAGTATCTCAGGGTGTTCTGGGCTACACTCCGACACGACTTGTACCGCTTTTGGGGGTCTGACTTTTACCAACCCCCTAGGCCCGTCATGCGATACTCATAGACGAACGGACCGGACTGTACGGATATTGTCACTGACAGGCTCAGTAGGGTGTCAGGATGAGTTCGCTCATCGACGTCCCTTTTGGTCAATAGCTGGCGGCCCGCCACGTATGGCTAATACCTCTGACGTGCTAGTGGTTAAATCCACAACCTTAGTATTGACGAATCTTTAGAGTCCACCACACACAGTTACTCAAGTTTTAGGCGAAACGCTGTAGAGGCCGTATGGAGATATGGCAGGGTTCAATCAGATACGTGCGGTATTGCACGGATCGTGATCGGACGGATTTTACTAGCCGGCTTTGGCTTAAGCCGTATCCTAGTATTAGACAGTGTAGATTTTGTCTCGTTGCATTTGTATTCAGTGGGAATACAAATGCGGGCATGTATATGCAGTAGTGGGGTTTTCCTGTAATTTATTACGGGATCAGTTTTCTGTAGTTGCCAGTTTGCTTTCCGTTCCGGCCAGTTTTCTTTTGTTCCTTCCGGCCGGACTTTCTGGTGGAGGGGGTTATTTGCAAGTTTGCAAATAACTCTTTGTGGAGGTGTTATTTGTGAAATAGGAGATTATGATAGCATCTTTTGATACCATTCTTTTCAATCATCATTTCTTGCTTTATTGTGATTAGAATTTGATTTGATATTGTGATCATGGTTTTGGGTGTGGTCACCATTATTCTTCTCCTACACTCACCTCCCTCATGTGTTATACTTTTTCTCCACCATTTCCTTGAGGGGGCCGGCCACTTCATGGGAGAGAGAGAGAGATTTCATTTGTATGAGGGAAATTATTCGTCTCTCATTTTTTCTCTTGCTACACAAAATTCTAGCTCTCTCCAAAGTTCTTCATACCTCCATCATATTATGGCAACTACACTAAACCCCAAAGAGACATGGATTCTACACTTGTCTACAGCAAACCTTGGACGCGTCGGCTAGCCAACTTCGCGCCTGAGTTGCCTCGTTCAAGCGGTGGGAGCCCGTAAAAGAAATCGGCTACGTGGTGCCCTTTCCGACGAGGAGGTGACGAACGGTGATTCCGCGGGAGATCGGGACGACGACGAGAAGACCGAAGGACACGGATCGCTCGGTATATCTCTCTACCCATTCTCTTGATAGCTAGGATTAGGTTAATGGTTACGATCCGGGTTTTATTTTCCGCGGTAGCGCCGGTTTAAAGTTAAGAAAAATTTTTGATTCCGCATTTTGGCCTCGAATAGAAGGCCGGGGCGCTGCCGTGACGCAACAGTTTGAAGCCATTGATCTTTTGTTTTTCTGCACGGAGAAAGATACCAAATTTTAGTACTTCACATCCAAAGGCAACCATATCAAACCGCGACTTGTTCACGAAACACGACACACGAAGTGTGGAGTGGAAAGAGGAAAAGGTCCCACAGGGCGTGCTAGAATCTGTTCTCCGCTGAAAGACTGGGAAGTCTGACGTCTTTCCTGAATTTGGGGGCAGATGCTATTTGGTTTTATCCGTCCACCTCTCCGAAGATGCCAAGTTGATTTATGGCACCGTATATCGGAGGTTTAGACGGATGCGGCCGTTGTAGCAGATTTCGTCAGATTCACCCTCGTTGAGGGGGTTTTTGATTGTGGAGACACTCTTCCCTGCAGGCATAAGCCCCTACAGTTAATTACGCTACCGCATCGCGGTAACCACTTTCTCCTTCTCCAGATGGTCACTTCGTGTCGTGTGTGTTTGTTTTATTTTTGGTTGCCCATGGATTGTATACGGAGACTAATTTATGTTATTGCCCGTAAGGCGTGGATTAGTCCAAATCCGTATTTTCTTAGATTTGGGTTTGGGTTGGGTTTAAGGATCGTTAATCTCATTTGAGACTAAGATCAACTTAAACGTTTGTTGAGGATACGTTAATCTAATCTTAGACTAAGATCTACTCAACAGGATCATTTAGATCCAACAAAAGAGCATTTGGGCTCTATTGTTTTAGTTTAGGAATGTTGTGGTCCATAAGTTTAAGGACATCATAGTCCATACAGTTTTTTTGTTGTCGGGACTCATCACCTCTCTGAAGACGTTGAATAATTACAACGACACATATCAGAGGTGTGAAGAGATATACCCTTGAACCAATGTCAGTTGAGGGATCTGTAGTTGGATTGATTTAAGGGTCGTTAATCTCATTTGAGATTAAGATAAACTTAAATAGTTGTTAAGGATACGTTAGTCTAATTTTAGACTAAGATCTACTTAACAGGATTTTTAGGATCATTTAGATCCAGCGAAAGAGTATTTGGGCTCTATCGTTTTAGTTTAAAGACGTTACGGTCCATAAGTTTAAGGACATCATAGTCCGTGGAGTTTAAGGACATCATAGTCTATAGTTTAGAGACATCATAGTCTAGTTTAGAGACATCATAGTCTGTAGGGTTTAGTTTAGGGACGTTGCGGTCCATAAGTTTAAGGACATCATAGTCCGTAGAGTTTAAGGATATTATAGTCCATAGTTTAGAGACATCATAGTCCATAGTTTAGAGATATCATAGTCTGTACGGTTTAGTTTAGGGATGTTGCTGTCTGTAGTTAGTTTAAAGACGTTACTGTCTAATGGGGTGTATCTCTGGGTTTGGAAATGTACCAAAAATAATTGTTGGTTGTTGGGACCCGCTACTTCTCTGAAGACGTTGAATAATTACAACGACATGCATCAAAGGTGTAGAGAGATGTACCCTTGAACCAAATGTCAGATTGAGAAGGAATGGGATAACATTACTTTGAATGCCATCTGAGATCAATTTTGAAAGAGCTGAGTATAATTGAGGCTCGGTTGAAAAAGAGTTTTGGCTTTAGGAGACTTAGCTAACTTGGGCCAAGGTTGGCCTAAAATACTAGCATATTCTTGGCACTTACGTACTCCCACGTGAGGTCTTAAAGTATTGTTTAAATACTGAATATTTGAAGCGCTCATGTGAGGTCACGTGAGGCGTTTGAAGTAGTGTTAAACACTGAAGATTTGAAGCGCTCACGTGGGGTCACGTAAGGCATTTGAAGTAGTGTTAAACATTGAAGATTTGAAGCGCTCACGTGGGGTCACGTGAGGCGTTCGAAGTAGTGTTAAACACTGAAGATTTGAAGCGTTCACGTGGGGTCACGTTAGGCGTTTGAAGTAGTGTTAAACACTGAAGATTTGAACCGGTCACGTGGGGTTATGTGAGGCGTTTGAAGTAGTGTTAAACACTGAAGATTTGAAGCGCTCACGTGGGGTCACGTGAGGCGTCCGAAGTAGTGTTAAACATTGAAAGTCTGAGGCGCTCACGTGAGGTCATGTGAGGTGCCTGAGATTTGGCACAGCTTCTTTGAATTTGTTCCCTTTTTCTTTTCTGAGTGTTGAGCACTTTTGGGTCACGTGGGATCATGTGAGGCGTCTCCAAACACTGAAAGCTGCCTCTGTTTTATTCTCTTTTGAAAAGTGCTAAGCATTATTAAGGGGTCAAATGATATCACGTGAGGCGCCCTAAAATAGAAACTGCCTTGGGTTTTTTCCCCCTTTTTCTTCTAAAGAGCTTGTTCAGAGGTCACGTGGGAGCACGTGACCTGATCTCATTTGTTTTCTCTCCTTCAACAACGGTGCTCACGTCGGCTCTCATGATCTGTCATTTATCATGTTGGATGCTAATCTCTTTTACGTGCATAAAGATCTTGAGTTAAATCCCCTGTTTAATAAGAATTAAATTCTTTTATAGGGTTGAACCCTAATTTATTTAGAGGAATTAAATTCCTATATGTTGTAAGAATTAAATTCTTTGAACTCAATTCTCCCCACAGGTTTTGAATCTGCATAACAAATCTCCCCAATGAGAATTAAATTCTCAACTTGTGGGAAGATCTGCTTCTGCAGATCTTCAACCAGAGGAAGAACTACGTTCTTTGAGAAGAGTTAAACTCTTGGTTTGAGAATTAAATTCTCTTTTTTTATGGGAGCTTATAGAATGATTTCCTTCCTTCTCTTACCTAGAGTTTCTTTCTTCTCTGAAGAGATCTTCTTCTCTATTTCTCTATGTTGTATTCTTCTCTGTATTTTTTTTCTCTTCCTTCTTGGCTCCTATATATAGGAGAAAGAAAAGAATCAGTTTGTTCAGCCAAAATCTCATTGGGAGATTTTGATTGATTTTATAACCAACATGATCTTTTAGATCATTCGGTGAATTTTATTCACCGTTGGATTTTCAATCCAAAGATATTTTATTTGTTGTTCCTGGCAAATTTGAGGAAAATATTTCCTTCTACAGAATCTTTCTATAAATTGGTGATTTTTTAATCACTATTGGATTTTTAATCCAACGGTGCTCCACTTTACAAAGTGCAATCTTTTTTGTTTGGAAAGATCTAGGGAAATATTTTTTCCAATTAGGACTTTTGATTCCTTTTAATTAGAATTTAATTCTATTGGTTCAGAGGATTTAAGAGTCTATCACGTGTTGGCATGTGACCTTACCAATTAAGCATTTAATTAGAATTTAATTCTATTGGTTCATAGGGCTCAGAAATCCATCACGCGTTGGCACGTGACCCCACTGATAAAGTATTTAATTAGAATTTAATTCTATTAGTTCAGAGGGCTCAGGAACCCATCACGTGTTGGCACGTGACCCCACCGATTAAGCATTTAATTGTTTATTTCATTCAGCGCCTATAGGCTTTGCCTGTAAAAGGTCACGTGCCTGCACGTGAGACCCGGTCACGTGTAGGTACGTGATGCCCCCTTTGGGGGGTTTTCTTGCTGTTTTATTTGTATTTTATTCAATTCCCATCGGAGAACAAATGCTTTTAATTCCTTTTAATTAGAATTTAATTCTATTAGTTTAGTGGGTTCAAGAGCCCATCACGTGTGGGCACGCGACTTTATCAATTAGGCATTCAGGCGTAGATAGAATCTGCCCATAAAAGGTCACATGTTTGCACGTGAGGCCCGGTCACGTGTCAGCACGTGATGCCTCATTTGGGGGTTTTCCTTGTTGCTTTATTTGTATTTTATTCAGTTCCTATGAGGGAACACCCTTTGGTCCCTTTTTCCTGTATTGTAGGGTGGTACAAATTTAAAGTACCGGATGTCAGAATTTGTATTGTAGAATCGACATCTAACCCTCGTTTCTTTTCACGCAGGCACTATGTCTTTTGACTCTTCTTTCCCATTTGTTCGCCCAGCGAGTGCATACGCCGACGCGCCCGTGGATCGGGATGTTTTTGCATTGATTAAAGATCATGGCCTGGAGCAGAAGTCTTTTCACTTATGGGGATTGTGGTACAACCAAATTATTCAGGATCGGCACAGTTTCTCTTATGAGGTGCCTTCAGAGCCAATTTCCGCCATTCATTATGCTGACTCACCCTAGGTGAATTACGTAGTGGAGGAGGTTAACTGGATTACGGATGGACTCCTCCAGCCCTCGATGGGCTCGATACCTGTAGAACCGCCGAAGGATTTAGATATTCTGGGGCAGCGCATATGTCAAGACGAGTCGCGCCCTTGGGGACAGGCATACATGATAGGCTTGACACCTCTCCATTAAACCAGATACTTGCAGTGGGCTCGATACATCTTGTCGGCTAAAAAATCGCTGCTGCTGAAGCTCAGATTGTATCCTGCTATCTATGCGTCTCTTTTTCAGTATCCCGCGCCTCACGTATGGTGGGTCAAGGCTTTCTTGGAACAGTGGAATACCCTAACTCACACATTTCTTTTATCAGACCGGGAGGTTTCGATTTCCTTGGAGGAATTAATCTCGGGCCTACCCGTCAGAGGGGAACATTACGAGGAAATACTTCCCCCTGACGAATACGTCTTTACTAAAAAATCAGTGGTGATGGGTCTGACTCCAGAGAATGATATTCAACATCGATTCCCGAGCCTAATCAAGGTGTTGAATATTTACGAGAGCCTGTTTCTCGAGTCTGGAGGGCACGGAGTCAGCTTCGCGGATTTCATCGCCCGCTTTCTTTGCCCGGAAGTCTTATCAAGCCGCGAAATTCACCAAGATTGACGATCACTTTGATTTTGGTTTGGACAACCAGCCGACAATGGAAGCGGATCAAAGGAATTTCTTCATCCCAGACACCCCGGTCGTCTCCTTTGCAGATCTCGCGGCTTCAGAAGTCGACAAAGAGACGTTCTTTTTGGGGTTCCCCAGCCTATGTTTAAGCTGGATTGTGCTCCCAATGCATTCTCGCTATATGAGGTCATCCGTCTTCTATTCGGCTCACTAAATGGTTGACGGGATGCGAGTGGTCGTCGAGATCGCTGGGCTGGCTCACCTGTATCGTGGCCTCAACGGCAGACACCACTCAGCCGGGGGTACAGCCCGTAAATCTCCCGCTGCACTATTTCACGTCGTGGATCGAGCTGCATGTGCTCGGCGCTTTTGGAGTCCACAAACAGCCCTGTTTCTATGACAGTTATAATTTCCCTTGGGTTATATTCCTAGTTGACGCTTCTGCTTTACATCCGTCACAGCGAGAGGCTCGGGGTCTGGTCCTTCGCCTGCGTATGGTCGTGGATAGCATGACCTTCGTCAATAAGGTCTTAACTATTGGCAAGAAATCCACTAAAACGGTGCATCCACTGCGCGATACCTTCAAAGACGGGGCTCCTACATTGAAGGCTCGGGAGATTCTGCATTTGTATTCAATTAGGCCGGGCGTTTTAGTGTTCAAAAAGAACGACTCGGCGCTGTTCATATGGTACAACCCACACCATTCCGCTCAACAGTCGAGTTACGATCAGGGTGTCCCGCTTGAGGCTTTCTTGGCTGAGCCGGTTGCTATGGAAGAGGGTATCCACAGCGCACTGCACCATTTCATGCGGCTAATCACCGGGTCCAACTTTTTTTTCAGTGAGCCAAGCTGCGTTTTGAAAGCCTCGAATGCATACGTGGCATGTTACCAGCATGCGATGGGTGCTGTTATTAGGGAAGAAGGGCGGTTACTGCTCGACCGCAAGGGTGCGGTCCCCGCCGGTAATCCAGCTGTCCCCTTAAAACGACGGACCACTGTTGGTCCTCCCTTAAGAGAGGCTGTTGCGGTTGCGGTCCCGCGCGCTTTTCTTGAGAAGCCTCTACCCCGTGTTCCTGTAGAAGCGGTAGCTGCAGCGTCCCCGGAATCTGGAGTGGGTACGGAAATCGGGACCCATCGCCCAAAAATACCCGTCAAGTGCAAGCTCGTATCATCGACCGCCGGCGTTCGCTCACAGAAAAATAAAAAGTCGCTCTTTTCTGCTGACGTTGTGCTCGGCCAGGAGCCCCATGCTCCCTACAGCGAAGGCTTATGTAAGTATGGCACTAACGATGGCCTGTTCAACACGCCTATGACCGACACCGATCTACAGGCTGCCCTTGTGGCCTCCGAGTGATTGGCTCGCGAAGAAGCGGTGCTGATCACCATCATGATGTCGGGTATACATTAGTTGTATTTTTTCGCGTTCATTTCTTCCTTATTATTATGCTTTTACTAATGCCTTTTTCTTCAACTGGTATTTCTGCCGAAGAGGCTCTTGTGGCTTCCATCAAGACGTTCGAGGAGGAAAAGAGGCTCCACGCTTCTTTGGGTCTTGGTATAATTCAGCTCATTGTGTCTTCATTCCCCTTTTTTTATTTATGCTCTGACCCTCTTCCTTATTTTATTGCAGGGACTATCTTGACTCAGATTATTCCGAGTGCGGTACCGATCCTGAGCGGTGATGCAGTGACGCTTTCAGAGCCAGCTATTGTGGCCATAGCGCCTCCAACACTACCACAGGAGGCTTTATTGAAGAAGCCGATGAAGGACGCCGTAACGGCTCCAGAGGCAGAGCTTGGTACGGACAACGACGTCCCCTTATCAGAGGTCTTGAGGAGATCACTTCTCACTGCTCAGACCGAAAGGAAGCTTAGGAAGCATGCGGCGAGGGAACGCGATGCCAATTTGGCCGTGGGTGCAGGCTCAAGCAGCATCCCGTCTGTTGATGTTCCTTTGGCGGATGTTCCAGCTGCCCTATCCACCTTCCATAGACAGGTTGCACGTGCGGCTCGGGAAGAAACCGAAAAGCTGCTCCAAGGTAACGTAACGCTGAGTCTTTCACTAGAACCTGATCTTCGAATTTTTACATATGTATTTTCTGCAGGGCCAAGTCTTGGCGATGGGATGACGGGTGAAACCCTGACGGTTACCGTGCCCGAAGAGGCCACTCTCTCTTGGGAGTCTAAGACTGCCCAAACCGCCGCTCTTTCCCTGTGTGGCTCCCTGGTATCGGCCGACGTCGCAAGCGTCATGACAGCTCTTGTCGAATCAGAGGATGAAGCCATGGGCGCAGAAACTACCCCTCTGAGGGAGAGTGAAGGAGCCGCTACGCCTGGTGATGCTTCCGTCGCGGTTTCGGTTGATGACCCATTAGGTAAGTCTTGAGTCACTGTTCTCTTTTCATTTCTCAATCCCGTTAAGCTTTTTCTGACGATATTTTATTTGTAGGTGCAGTGAACGCTGAGATTGTGTCATCTGAAGCACCTCCAGTCGCCACCATGACGGTTGTTGTACTCTCGCCCTCTCCTATGTCCTCCGAAATGCTGGAAGGTATAGGTTTGCGATTTATTTAGTTTAACTATAGGAACCATCTTCCTTATATTGATAGTATATTGTTGCAACTCTGCAGGAGTCCTTTTCGACCATCTATATCAGGTGATGAGCCCGCATTTCTCCTTCCAATCGGAAATCATCCTGCCTCCTGGTACTGGTTAGTATATCCTTTAGCTATTGTCTCCTTCTTTATTCTATGAATATCCGTATTGTTGCTAAGTCTTTTTTATATTGCTCGCAGCGTCACGGATCGGAGGAGGGGACGAGAGAATAGCCGCGCCTTCGGTACTCCCAATTTTGCCACCTGCCACAACCGGTATAGTAGACTCCATCGCTCGTGTATTTTCTTTACCTCCTGAGTCGACATTTGACTAAAATTTGTTTTGCAGCAATCGCACCGGCTCTAGCTCCCTTTGAGTCTCTCATCCCAATGCCGGCAGGGCCTTTTGCTAAACGCCCATCTTCTAGGGACGCTGCGACTAGCCTGCGAATGTTGAGCGAATTCGTCGAGGATCTTGACACCGAGGCCCTCGCATTCGCTGCAGATTTTCCTGCTGAGGTTAATCCTATGCCGGCGACGCTCATGAACTTTCATGATGAAGGTGTCGTCGAGTCTTGTGTTAACTACTGCAGAAAGATCGAAGCTTTCCTGCACGAGATTGAGCTCAAGTGTATTGCTCCTGAGGTTCTGGCTTTGAATTCCTAGCGAGCTACATGGGTTAAGCATAGTGTTCCTTTCCTCCGTTGTTTTGAATAAGAGGTGACTCTGAGGCGAAAGGAACATGAAGTAGCTTCAAGAGAATCTGCCCGGTTACGCGCTCAGATTGAAGCGAACGCCGCATAGTTAAAAACTGTCTTCGAAAATCTCCAGTGATGCATTTCGGATGGGCTGATGCTGAGGCGGACGCTTGACTCTACCGAGCGGGTCGTGTAGGAATGCGAAACTGCCCTGCTAGAAACTGATGAAAAGCTTTTGTCCTGTTTATGGCAGCGGACTCAAATTGAAGTGGAGTTGGCTGCGGTGGCTGACCATGAGAAAGGATTAAGAGGAGCGCGTGAGTAGCTTGCTGATTTGTTAAAGAGTCCTCCTCCTTAGCAGTCGTTTCTGTATATTTTTTTTTGAAAATTTGTAACTGGTGAATAACATGCATTCATTTTTGATTCTGTTATGTGATGTATCCCGTATTCACTTGAATCCCTGAATAAAGGCATATTTTATCTCATACTATCGCTTTCTTTTCTTTGTCGTGTCATTGGCGTGTGACTTTAGAAAATGTGGCCTGTAGATGGTAGATAACAGTCCATATTAACCTCCTTGTAAGGTAGCGATGGCTTAGAAAACAGGTTCAGATCTGCTTAAGACTTTTCAACTTTATGAGCCATGAGGGTCTCATAAAGACTTTTCTCCCTACGAGTCGAGAGGATCTCGTAGGTGTAATTTCTCCTTAAGGGTCATAAGGACTCCTATGTGCGTTTTTTCTCGAGAGTCGTAAGGATCACAAAAGAGAATTTTCTTTATGCGCAGGGACACTAATTTTCCCGCAAGACGAGACGAATCGAGAGATTCTTGCAAAGACACTGATTTCCTTGCGGGTCGAAACGAATCAAGAGGTTCTCACCAAGGATGCTGATTTCCCTGAATCGAGAGGTTTTGCCAAGGACACTGATTTCCTTAGGGTCAAGACGAATTGAGTGATTCCTGCAAAGACACTGATTTCCTTGCGAGTCGAAACGAATCAAGAGGTTCTCGCTAAGGACGTTGATTTCCCCGAATCGAGAGGTTTTGCCAAGAACACTGATTTCCCTGGGTCGAGACGAATCAAGAGGTTCCTGCAAAGACACTGATTTCCTTGCGGGTCGAAATGAATCAAGAGGTTCTCTCCAAGGACGTTGATTTCCCTGAATCGAGAGGTTTTGCCAAGGACACTGATTTCCTTAGGGTCAAGACGAATCGAGAGATTCCTGCAAAGACACCGATTTCCTTGCGGGTCGAAACGAATCGAGACGTTCTCACCAAGGACGATGATTTTGCTGAATCGAGAGGTTCGTGAGTTGATTTGATTCTAAGACAGAGCATTGATCCGGTGGGGAGGTCATTGGTTGACTTATTTCCGAGACGGAGCATTGATCCGGCGGGGAGATCATTGGCTGACTTGTTTCCAAGATGGGGCGTTACTCCGGCGGGGAGGTCATTAGCTGACTTGTTTTTGAGATGGGGCGTTGCTCCGGCGGGGAGGTCATTAGCTGACTTGTTTTTGAGATGGGGCGTTGCTCCATCGGGGAGGTCATTGGATAACTTGTTTCCGAGATGGGGTGTTGCTCCAGCGGTGAGGTCATTGGCTGACTTGTTTCCAAGATGGGGCGTCGCTCCGGAGGGTAGGTCATTGACTGACTTGTTTCCGAGACGGAGCGTTGTTCCGGCGGGGAGGTCGTTGGCTGACTTGTTTCCGAGACGGAGCGTTGTTCCGGCGGGGAGGTCGTTGGCTGACTTGTTTCCGAGACGGAGCGTTGTTCCGGCGGGGAGGTCATTGGCTGACTTGTTTCCGAGACGGGGCGTTGTTCCGGCGGGGAGGTCATTGGCTGACTTGTTTCCGAGACGGGGCGTCGCTCCGGCGGGGAGGTCATTGGCTGACTTGTTTCTGAGACAGGGCGTTGCTCCGTCGAGAAGGTCATTGGCTGACTTATTTCCGAGAAGGGGCGTTGCTCCGGCGGGAAGGTCATTGGCTGACTTGTTTCCGAGACGAGGCGTTGTTCCGGTGGGGAGGTCATTGGCTGACTTGTTTCCGAGACGGGGCGTTGCTCTGGCGGAGAGGTCATTGGCTAACTTGTTTCCGTGACGGGGTATTGCTCCAGCAAGGAGGTCGTTGGCTGACTTGTTTCCGAGACGGAGCGTTGTTTCGGCGGGGAGGTCGTTAGCTAACTTGTTTCCGAGATGGAGTGTTGTTCCGGCGGGGAGGTCATTGGCTGACTTGTTTTCGAGACGGGGCGTTGTTCCGGCGGGGAGGTCATTGGCTGACTTGTTTCCGAGACGGGGCTTCGCTCCGGCGGTGAGGTCAATGGCTGACTTGTTTCCGAGACGCCCTCCGGTGGGGAGGTCATTGGCTGACTTATTTCCGAGACGGGGTGTTGCTCTGGCGGGGAGGTCATTGGCTGACTTGTTTCCGAGACGGGGTGTTGCTCCGGCGGGGAGGTTATTGGCTGACTTGTTTTCGAGATGGGGTGTTGTTCCGGCGGGGAGGTCATTGGCTGACTTGTTTCTGAGACGGGGCTTCGCTCCGGCGGGGAGGTCATTGGCTGACTTGTTTCCGAGATGGGGCATCGCTTCGGCGGGGAGGTCATTAGCTGACTTGTTTCGAAGACGGGGCGTTGTTCCGACGGGGAGGTCATTGGCTGACTTGTTTCCGAGACGGAGCGTTGTTCCGGCGGGGAGGTCAAGGGCTGACTTGTTTCCGATCTGGAGAGTTGTTCCAGCGGGGAGGTCATTGGCTGACTTGTTTCCGAGACGGGACGTTGCTCCGGCGGGAAGGTAATTGGCTGACTTGTTTCTAAGACGGGCCGTTGCTCCTACATGGTGGTCATTGGTTGACTTGTTTCCAAGATGGGGCGTTGCTCCGTCAAGGAGGTCATTGGCTGACTTGTTTCCGAGATGGGGCGTTGCTCCGGCGTGGAGGTCATTGGCTGACTTGTTTCCGAGAAGGAGCGTTGTTCAGGCGGGGAGGTCATTGGTTGACTTGTTTCCGCTTTCTACAGTGTCGGGAAGGAACGCCGTGTTGATCTTCTGGGATGCAGATGTTTCCATCAAGATCTGACCTCCCTTTGACAGAGTTGGTTGGGACATGTGGTTCCCTTTTCGTTTATGCCCATGGATTGTATATAAGGGTCAGTATGGACTCGCCTGTAGGGCTAACGTTTCATTCTTTCATTTTTTTTATTTCCATCCGCGATGTTCTATCATTTCAGCTTTTTATATCACAAAAGTCGCGATTGCCCAATCATTTCGGCTATTTTTCGCGGTGCCCAATCATTTCTGCTATTTTTCCTTTTTACTCGCAGCTTTTTATTGCGAGTTGCCCAAACATTTCGGCTATTTTTATTTTTTATTTTTAGCTCACTGATTTTGTTGCGAGTATGGGCCTGAAATCTAATACCAATCTTAGCATCAGTATCGCTGTGACTGTAATATTGCCAGGAGCGAATCATCACTTGCCATGAAAGAACTTGGAATTTGCTACCGGTTTTGGCATCAGTATCGCTACAACTGGAATATTTCCAGGAGCAAATTATCATTTGCCTTTATTGATTCGAACAAAGGTGGCTTAGCGAACAGGGTTAGGATCCTGTCGACTAAGGCTTTTGACTTCATGAGCCGTAAGGGTCTTATAAAGGTGTTTCTCCCTGCGAGTCGTGAGGATCTCGTAGGTGCGTTTTCTCCTTAGGAATCGTGAGGATTCTTAAGTGCGTGTTCTCTTATAAGTCGTAAGGTTCTTACAAGAGTATTTTATCCTTATAAGTCGAGAGGAATTACAAGTGTCGTTCACCACATGAGGACATATCGCGCCATTGGTGGAACTTGGTGGGGGAGACGTTTATTTGTGCCCGTGGATTGTATACAAGGGTTAATATTGAACAGTTTATAGGGCAATCTGGGTAATGTGACAGCTTAAGAACAGGTTCAGATCCCTGTTGCTTAAGGCTTTTGAATCCTATGAGCCGTGAGGGTCTCATAGGGGGGCGACATTCTCCTTATAAGTCATGAGGATCTTGTAAGTGTAATTTCTCCTTAGGGATCGTGAGGATTCCTAAGTGTGCTGCTCCCTGGTGAGTCGTAAGGATCACACGCAGGTATTTTCTCCTTATAAGGTCGAGAGGATCTTGCAAGTGTGCATGAATCTCTTTTACGAGTCTGCGCCCTTTCGGGTTTTCAAAAACTCGCCGGTAGCCCTGCTGTTTTTACTCACAGAGCCTTTTCGAGTTTTCATCCATGCCCATTTCGCTTATGGACGTATCTTTTTTTTTCCGCGTTAGCTTAAGGATGCTATGATTCATAATAGTTTAAAACCATTTCGGTCCGTAGCTAGTTTAGGGACGTTTCGGTCCATCGTTAGTTTAGGGACGTTTCGGTCCTATCGTTAGTTTAAGGACATCTTGGTCCATAGTTAGTTTAGGGACGTTTCGGTCCGCAGCTAGTTTAAGGGTATTACAGTCCATAGTTAGTTTAGGGACGTTTCGGTCCGCCGCTAGTTTAAGGACATCACGGTCCATTGTTAATTTAGGGACGTTTCGGTCCGTTGTTAGTTTAAGGACGTTTCGGTCCTTTTGTTGGTTTAAGGACGTTTCGGTCCTTTTGTTAGTTTAGGGACGTTTCGGTCCTTTGGTTAGTTTAAGAACATCTCAGTCCGTAGTATGTTTAGAGACGTTTCGGTCCGCAGCTAGTTTAAGGACATTACGGTTCATAGTTAGTTTAGGGACGTTTCGGTCCGCAGCTAGTTTAAGGACATTATGGTCCATAGGAGTTTTGAGGCGAGATTTCACCGGATATTACTTATAGAGTTTGGACTTAGGAAGATAGTGAGCGGACATAGGCATCGTCATTTATCATTGACCTAGGCCGTGACTCGTCAAGCGTAGTATTTTTTTTAGGAATCGGCCGTTTATCGGTCTTTCGCCATGCATATCTATGAGCAAGTAATCCCCACCTTAGTAGACCTTGTCTATGATGTATGGTCCCTCATAGTTTGGCTCGAATTTCCCCCGTTTGGCACGATTGGGGATAATAGGTCTTTTGACAACTAGCACGAGTTCGCCTTGGCGGAATTTTCTCGGCCTAGTTAATCTTTCGTATGAGCATGTTATCATTGTTTTGTAAGTCTCTAAGTTTTGCGCTATGAGACAAGTTTCATCGAGGGCGTCGAGCTCCTCAAGATGAAGATGAGCATTCTCTTCGTCTGTTAGTTCGTAATGAACCGCCACTCGTAGAGAGAGTAGCACTATTTCTAAGGGGAGTACTGCTTCTGTGCCGAATACCAATGCATGCGGTGTTGTATTCGTAGCCGTTTTGAACGTAGTTCGATACGCCCAGAGAGCTTCATGTAGTCTCTCGTGCCAGTCCTTTTTATTTTTGAACACCATCTTCTTTATGATCTTTGTCAAGGTTTTGTTGAAGGCATCAGCTAGACCGTTAGCTCAGGGATTATAGACCGAAGAGTATCTCCAGTCTATGTTATGCTGCTGTGCGAAGCGGTTGATTCTGTGGCTTCTGTAGGCTGGCCCGTTATCGGAGATAATCCGTCATAGAATGCCGAACCGATAGATGATGTGTATCTTGAAGAAATGGAGGATGTTCTCCGTCTTCACTTCTCTTAGCGGTATTGCTTCTGCTCACTTAGAGAAGTAATCAGTTGTCGCCAATATGAACCAATGTCCTTTGGATGACGCTGGTTCGATGGGCCCAATTATGTCGGTTCCCCACATTTCGAACAGCCAGCTGTCCACTGTTGGGTGTAGCGGGTTTGGATGCTGGTGGATGAAGTCTCCATGAATTTGGCACGAGTGACACTGCTTCACGTATTCGAGGCAGTCCTAAATCATCGTAGGCCAATAGTAGCCCATCTTTTTGATCTTCAGCTTCATCTTTGGCCCAGCTTGATGAGAACCGCAGAGTCCGTCATGAGTTTCTTGGACGACTTTTCTTTCTTCTTCCGGTCCCAGGCATCTTAGCCACAGAGAGTCGAACGATCTCTTATACAGAGTATTATTGACAAAGGCGAAAGACAGGGCTCGTTTCGTGAGCTGATGTCTTGAGGATGCATCTTCCGGTGTTTGACGGGATTTGAAGTAGTCTATAAAGACTTCTCACCAATCCTTAGATTTTTCTTGGTCCTCTATTTATAGGGCTATTTGCTTGGTCGCTTCCTTTTCGTCATACGACTCCGGAGATATTTCTGCTGGTGCAAGAACCCGACGGCTTTGTACAATGATCCTTACGTCATCGAGGTTTTCGTCAGCCAGTTCTTTAGCAAGTTTGGCTAATGCGTCCGCTTTGCTATTTTCTGCGCGAGGTATGCTTTCCAAGGAGCGGGAGGGAATTTGAGTTAGTATCTGTTGCACACTCTCGCCGTACTTTACCAACCCTGATTTGCACGTTTGATAGTCGCCGTTTACTTGACTAACGACCAGCTGGGAGTCTCCGTATATGAGGAGGTTTTCGATTCCCATGTCGACAGTGATCTCAAAACCTGCTATCAAAGCCTCATATTCTACTTCATTGTTTGTCCTCGGCTCTGTTAAAGAAAAGGCAAAGCGCATTATCCCTCCTTATGGAGTCATGAAGATGAGGCCTACCCTAAATTTGATGATGGGGGAGTTGTGCTTTCGCTTCTTCATGAAAGATGCCCCATCAAAGCAGAGTTCCCATCGGGTATCACTCTCTCCTCTCTCCCCGTCGATCATGTCAAACGCATGCTCGTTTGGCAATTCGCAATTTAGGGGTGAATTGGCGGGTATCGGATGCTCAGCGAGAAAGTTGGCGATGGCCTGGCCTTTTACTGCCTTGAAAGGTTGGTATGTTATTAAGAATTCCATTAAGAGTATGGCCCATTTAGCAAGCCGTCCCGTTAGCATGGCTCTTGACATCAAATATTTGAGAGGATCCACTTTAGATATGAGACGGACCTCATGCGCCAAAGCATAATGCCGAAATTTCGTTATCGCGAAGATTAACGCCAGGCAGTGTTTTTCGATAGGGGAGTAGTTGTTTTCTGCCCCCTGGAGAACTCGACTCAAATAGTAGAGGGCTCTCTCCTTCCCTTGATCGTTTTTCTGTACCCATAGCGCGTCTAGAGAACCTTCAAAGGCCGTTGTGTACAGGATGAGGGGCTTCCCCTTGATTGGAGCGGTCAGTACCGGTGGGTTCTATATGTATTATTTGATTTTGTCCAGTGCACTCTGGCATTTACAATCCCAAACGAATGGGATTCCTTTCTTCATCAGGTGATTGTAGGGACGGCATTTTCCGGAAAGGTTGGCTATGAATCGCCGGATATACGCGAGCTTCCCTTGTAGAGACCATAATTGTTTTAAAGTTCTTGGAATGGGCATTTCCATAATCTCCTTGATCTTCGACGGATCTATTTCGATGTCCCGCTGTCGTATCATGAACCGTAGAAATTTTCCTGAGAAGACTCCGAATGCGCATTTCAGAAGGTTAATCTTCAGGTTATACTTTCGAAGACACTGGAATATTATTTTCAAATGCTCCCAGTGTTCCTCATATGATTTGCTTTTCACCACGAGGTCATCGATATAACATTCGACAATCTCGTGTATGAGGTCATCGAAGATCTTTGTCATGGCCATCTGGTAGATGGCGCCAGCGTTCTTCAGATCGAATAGCATCACTTTGTAGCAGAATATGCCCACTGGAGTCCAGAAAGCAGTGTGCTTTTGGTCTTCGGGATGCATCTTTATTTGATTGTACCCCGATGATCCGTCCATGAAGGAGAAGACTTCATGAGTTGACGTGTTATCTATCATCAACTCGGTAACCGGTACGGAAAAATCATCCTTCGGACAGGCTTTGTTGAGGTCCCGAAAGTCTACGCAGAAGTGCACCGTCCCATTTTTCTTCATCACTGGAACAATGTTGGCAATCCAGTCGGGGTATTGAACTTCTTGGATGAAGCCAGAGTCGATTAGCTTCTTGACTTCAGCGTTGATTCTCATTTCAAGTTCGAGCCGCATTCTTCTTGGTGCTTATTTGACTGGCTTAACGTCCGGAGATATCGCCAATTTATGCACAGCTATTTCTGGATCTAGCCCCGGCATCTCAGAATAGTTCCATGCGAAGCAATCTTTATACTGCATGAGCAAATCCTTTAGCGTAGCCACCTGCTCTTTAGATAGCAGCTCACTGACGAACGTAGGCCGCGGGTCGTTTGCCGTCCCCAAGTCGACTTTCTCAGGTTGTCCGCCGTGGTGTGTATCCCATCTTCCAACTCTTTTGGCGCCGGTGGAAATTTTGAGATCAACTCATCTTCATCCTCATTTTCGAAGCACCAGGAGAGGTTATCCATATTCTCATGCACTCCTTCTTCCGACGGCGTTATCACGTGACAGGTACGAGATCATTTCCAAGACCGATGTTGATCTGGTTCTACTCTCGCTATATACGTTGCTTTTGGTACATGCTTTTATGGTGGGGCTACCCTCTAACTGTTGGATAGAGCGAATCTGCTGAGTTGATATTGGTCTTCAACCCAGTTTTGAAGGTGAAGCAGTTTTCAAGAAGATGTCCTATCGCTCGGTGATAGGAACAATAATCCAGGTGATGAACCTCGTTTGCTTGATCGGGGTGCCGAGACTCTGGGAGTATCATCATCTGATGTTTTATGACAAGGTCAAAGATTCTCCTTGTCTTCTCTTGAGGGAAAGAATATGCTCGACCCATCTTTTTCATAAGAGACGGATTCCGGCTGACCCTTTCTCGATCGCGTGGCTTTTTGGATCCGTTTTGTCGTTGCCGAATGTTTTTTCCGTTCTTTAACTTGTTTTTGCCTCTGCGTCGGGCCTTTTTCATATCTTGGGAATGTATGGCGGGCTGACAGTGAAGGGCATTGTCATCCTCCATAGCTTGCTGAAGGAGACGTTGTGTCCTGGCTTTCTCGTAAATGGCCATTTCGCGGCTGTGGTCATTTCGAACCTTTTGACTCACCTCCCTTATTAGCTTGTCCATTTGTTCTTCGAACGACGGACTCGGCATTTTTATGGCGGGACCTCATTCTGGTTTAACGTCAGCGTCTTCTAAAAGAGTATCCCCTTCTTCATCGAGGTCATTTATTACATGGCAGCCATGGAATTGCTCCCGTTTCTTGGACTGGACATATCCAAGCCTAATCGTTTCTATTTTTCCGCTGGGCAATTTTCGCTGAGTTCCGGGGACATTCCAAATCTTGTAGTAGAACTGATCCTGTTGCACGGTTTGCTTAAAGGGTATGCATTGGCATCTTAATAACCTTCTCAATCCCTCTGTGTAGTATCTGGGCAGATGGATGGGTTGGAGCCTGTCGAGCGCAAAATCGGCACCATGCCAGACTTCTCTTTCGACTTTAATCTCCACGGATCGATAGAATAAGATCGCCTTATCACCTCTTCGCCTGGGAGGGACGTAGAATGTCTGCAGCTCTTGCACACTATATGTCTCAAGCGCATCAAGCCTGTAGTGCTGCCGCAGAACCATGGCGATTTGCAAACTCTGATCGTCTCCAGTGAGGGTCTGCATTGATAGATGGACTAAGAACACTACGTTGACTTCGTCTTCAGAGTCACTGCCAAAGACCAGAATAGGGGTAGATGGTCCCGGTCTGTTGCATTGGGACGGCCCCGAATAGACTATCTCTTCTTCCTCCTCGGTATTGCTCCCAAAGACCGGGATAGTGGTGGTAGCTTTTTGCTTATTCTCCGGTTTATGGCATCTTTCCGTGTCTTCAAAGTCTGGTAGGAAATACTTAAGGTCTTCATACTTGCAGACTTCATTTATGGAGAATGGGTTTAGTTCCCTCGTCACGGTGTACTCGAGACCATCTTTGAAATACCTCATACACTGATGTTGTATAGAAGGGATGATATTGTATTCATGTAACTAAGGCCTGCCGAGCAAAGCGTTGTAGCAGGTCTTGGCGTCAATGACATGAAATTTGAAGTCAGTGACGAGCAGCCCAAAGCATAACGTCGGTATTACAGACCCGAGTGTCCGTGATGACTAGGAGTCAAACCCGGAGATGGTAATTTTATCCCGAGCGAGGTGCTGAACGCTCATGCAGATTTCTTTTAGCACCCTCACATTTAAGAGGTTGACAGAGAATCCGTTATCAACTAAAATTTTCCCTATCTTGATGTCATGGTAGTACCCGGTGACATATAGGGGACGGTTGTGCTCGCACGTTCCGAGAAGGAGATCTTCATCGCCGAAAGTGAAGTCAGCTGTGTGCACTTCTTCCAACTCGTCCTTCATCTTTTCTTTGGCAAGGAAAGTTTGAAACTACTCGGGCTCTTGTAATGCCCTGATCAGATAATCTCGTGCCTCTTTAGACAGGAGAAGGGCATCCAAGATACTCAATTATGAGGGTATCTTTCTTAGATGTGCCAGGACATTGTAATCCACCTTGTCCTTCTTGGGCGGGTCCTTGGCTGCAAGCTCTTCGACGACTCGATCATCAAGGGAGATATTATAATACCCGGTTCTTTTTATACGCCTAAAATCCGTATTTCACTTTAAACCATAAATTTTGTTATTTAATTATTTTAAAGAAACCCCAAACACTAAATCTTCACTTTTTCTATTCCCATAATTCACTCAGCCCACTTCTTTAATTAAAACCAAGCCCAAACTTTTTCCTCAGCCCGTTTCATTTTTAAAACAAAACCCCATTTTCCTATTATTCTTCCCCTCATTTTATATCAGCCCCGGCCCATACCTTCTATTATTTATTCTCTGATTTTTTCAATAAGCCGGCCCAGCAACTTCTAAGCCCACTCCCTTTTATTTTTCCCATTTAACTTCCTTTAAATCCCTAGCCCGTTCTCCTATAATTCTTTTATTCTTCCAGCCCAGCCCAGCCCGCTTCACCTCACCCGCCCGCTCACCTACCCGACCCGGCCCACTACCCCTTTCTTCCCCAACGGCTATTTTCTTTCCCCCGCGCGCTCGACCCATTTCCGTCGCCTCCGCCCACGCACGCGCCCTCGTCGCTTGGCCGTTACTCCCCACGACGCACGCCCCTTAACTCCTCCTCTTCGTCTCCCCTCCTTACTCCCATCACGTCTCCCTCTCTCTTCTTTCCCTTCCCGCTCCTCGCTCGAAACCCCGCACCCACTGCCTTCATCACTCGCCTCCGTCGACGACGACTTCTTCGACCCCTATTCACCTTCTCTTCCTCCGCTTCTAACCATCACCACAACTATCACCACCATTAACCACAAACCCCCCTGCATACCCCGACCCAAGCACCATCATCACGGCCACCTCTCCCCCTCTCTCTTCCTCTGTTCTCTCTCTCTTTCTCAGCTCTCTCTCTCTCTCTCTCTTTCTCTCTCCGATTTCCCCCCCCCCTCTCTCTATCCCTCTGGCCCTCTCTCTCTCTCTCTCTCTCTTCCTCTACTCTCTCTCTCTCTCTGATCTCTCTCTCTGCCTCTCTCTCTTGATCTCTCTCCCTGTGTTCTCTCTCTCTCACTCTCACTCTAACTCTCTGTCTCTCTCTCTCTCTACACTTCTCACTCTCTCTCTCTATATATATCACTTTCTCTCTCTCGGCCCCCTCTCAATCTTCCCATCTCTCTACAACTCCACCTCTTTCTCTCTCACTCTCCTATCAACCGGCCAACACCACAAACAACCACTGTACCAAGCTGTCAAGCGAAGCTCGAGCCGAGGCCAATCTTTATCGTATTCGCGTCGTGATCGCGTCGTGTCATTGCAATAGACCGCGTCGCTGCCGTGCATCCCCGAGACGTTTCCAGGCAAGTTCTCTACTTGCTACATGCTATTTTATGATAATTACAAATTACAATCGTGTACATCCCATATTTTACTTCTCTGTTGAATATTACGACGCAACCGTTCGATGCATGTTCTCAAAGGAAATCATCATTTAATTTGGCGGAACTCAATTGTATAATCTGGCCCGTATGGCTGTGAATCTAGTGTGCGAATTTCATTGGAAAATATGACCGTTAACGACTAAAATGACTACCCCCAAGTTTACCCGTAAAACTGGAAATTTCTTGTATCTGAAAACCGTTAAAATCACCATAAATTATATACACACTGGAATGATGCGTTCAAGGGATTAAATCGAAGCTGACTCGACGAACTATAACCCTATGTAAATTTATAGTTGTTTCTGTACTTAAACTGTGACAATAATTGGATCGGAGTGCGACTCTGGACTGCAGTCCAGAGCGACTCTGTTTACTGTGTGCTGTTCCGTAATGGGTACCACACTGTTTCCTTAACTCGTAGGTTACGGAACTCCACTGTTTATTATAGGTGAATCTGTTAGCCAGACAACACAAGTGGTTTCATCCCGTTTCGTTATCGTTTATTATTTAATCTGTAATTTAATAGATGTGGACGTATAACAGTCCCAACAGAATTAGAATTGACATACTAGTATTGAACAGTGTATATCTCCTGACGTACAGACGCGATTGAAGATCCGTCTATTGCGTTGAAAACCTTACTGAAAACCCTAGATTTCATTCAACTGTAGAGTTGCTAAATTCTGATCCCAACTGGGATTAAAATGCGTTTCGAAACGGACTTCCGATTCTGAAACCGGATTTCCAGCCGTGAACGCTTAAAATGAAATGGCTATAATTAGTGATCCTGGAACCCGATTGGCATGAAACTAAATTCGATGGATAGATAACTGAACATACCAATTATTACCTGTTTATCGTTTCGCTAAACTGTACACGTTTGATGTATGATAAATATTGCAAGCGGTAGATTACCGATTCATGACATCCTAATCGTGCTTTACATACTGTTTACGCATCATAACATACATATGTCACTGCATTGATAACTTAGTGATAATGTGCATTACCCAGTGTTAGGTATTAGTGATGATTGTGGCAAGTACGTTAGTGCTCGTATATCAGTGATTAAGTGAAAGTGATACGTACTTGTACATAATCAGTGAACCTTATGATTCTATTGCATTGTCGACGTCTGTGGGACGCGTGTACGTGTAACTATAAGTGGTATGGGACACTTATGGAAACTCTTGCATGGGTGTCACAGATAAGACATCAGACTCTGCCATTTATCTTAGGTATTAGTCGGGACGTGCATGATGGAGGTCCTGCCTCCAATTCTCGCGCAGACTTGTCACAGACCGACTGGTATTTAGGGTTATGGTTAGCATTTGATGTAGACCACGGGGTGTGGGGTAGTTTGAGTGTGAGTTCAACAGAATCTCGGGAGTCCCTTACCGGCTTATATATATGGAGATATATGGAGATTTACAGGGTACATGATTATTACCGTGAGTTACATGTTAGGCCCATGGTCCCTTGCCCTTGGGTTCTATCCTTGGGTGGAGGACACTCGCGAGTGATTGACTCTCACACTTAGACTGACGCTAGGCTTAGTGACCCGTACAGTGAGACTTAGAGACTGATAGGGATGACAGCATCGATATACATGCTTACTGTGTTGATATACTTGGCATATTATCTTACTGCTTTTACTGTTCCACTACATTGATTACCGCATGTTCATACCCATACCGTCATTGGTTTACTGCATATATATTTATTATCACTGTTAGGGTTGCCACTTGGATTTATATATTATATTGCTATTGTGTTGCTCTGACGACCTGAGTATGCATGCTCAGTGTGAGGAGAAGATTTAGCCTGGACCAGGACTAGACGTACATCACGGACATCTTGATTTACCATCCAGAGTTATACCCTTTTGTTTCCTATCAGGTCAGTTCTTATTATTGTTTTGTTTCGGTTACTGCATTTCTCATTACCTGCGCATTATTTACTGATTACCATGTAAAGCTAGAAGCCGAAGTGTGACTACGGCAGGATGTATCCTTGTCCGTAGGAGCATGGCTGGCCTTGTCAACCCCTCGTATTCCGTATTTTGGGAAGCGGGGCGTGACATGGTTTAGTTGGTATCAGAGCACAGGTTTTGCTTTGATTGGGATTGCAGTTTTCCATGTATAGCATGGAAATCTAAGACATCCCTGGGTCTAGATTGTAAACTTGTCATTCTTGATCCATATTCACATCGAGTATTCTGTTATCCATCCGCTAGGGTTTTAGGTGACTTGGCAAACTTTCGTGGTTGTAATTGTGAACTACATCACGGTTACACTACCATACTCTGTTTAAGTGACTTAGATTCATACAGTTGATTTTTCCACTTGTAATGAATTTAATCACATCTGATATTTTTGAATCTTTGTCCAATCCGTATTATATTTGATTCTTATAGCTTGTGCCTTATATCATTTTCAAAATTATTGTTTCAGGATCATGTCTTCCAATGACTCTTCCTCTATCTCCACTCCCCAGAATCAGACCGTTGAGATTCTGAGTGTACTGCAAGGTCTGAAGGAAGCCCAGGAGCGAACGAACGACTTGTTAGCTGAAGGACTGAGAAGGTAGGTGAATCAAGCACCAGCGGGAATCTCCCATCGTAAAGGGATCCCTGTTAGACGAGGAAAAGAGAAGAAGATGAAGCGCCAATTTGTTTCCCCGCGACAGAAGCAGCAGAAGACCCCAAGTTGTGGGTACTGTAAAAGGCCAGGACATCTTCAGAGGGATTGTCGCCGCGCTCAAGGGAAATGTCTGATTTGCGGATCCAGCGAACATCTTATCAACGGTTGCCCAAAAAGGAAGGAGCTACAAGGAGGAGACTCGTCCACACTCCCCACTTCTGCCAAGTGATGATTATTGCGTAGTTCGAACTTTGAGAATAAAGCGGACCCAATACAGGATTCAACTCGCATAACGAGAATGCAGCGGTCTAGCAATCAAAGAAGAATTTTCATGTTTTCTAATTTCAGTAATAATGTTGTCATCCCCTTATAAATATTTCTTTCCATTTGAAATCTTGTATCCGTCGAACTTTTAGTTGAAAGCAATAAAACTTGAATCGTAATATATGTATCATTCTCTTGTCCTTCCCCTTATTCATACTATTCACTATCACAGCATTTTAATCTTGATTTTTCATTTCCTGCCACCGCATATCTTTCTATACTTCGTACACTTAGCTATTTTCTTGATGTATTCCACTGTCTAATCATGACTCTTCCTTTTCAGGCCATGGCCCACCCTGGAGTAGCGCCGCATCTAGATGAGGATGCACAGTCATGCGTTTCCTTAGACCACACGCTGATGAGTTCTGACGATGAGATCAACGGTCACCAGGTCATTGGCAAAAACAGCGATTCCGAAGACGAAGGAGCAGCCGCCCCAGAGTTCGACATGATAGGCGATTCCGACGAAGAGGAAGGAGACCCTGAAGAGAACCCGATAGAGGAAGACCCCGAGGAAGAACCGATAGAAGAAAATCCAGTGGAGGAAAATCCCATGGAAGTGAATCCAGAAGAAGAGAATCACATGGAATCAGACCTCGATGAAGAAGCTCCAGCCGAGGAAGAAGGACCAGAAGATCAAGACCCGGCTGTGGAAGAACCCCTAATGGCGATCCCTGCGAGGCGCTATGGAAATGGATGCCCCTACCTGAGCGCGCGAGCCTACCGCAACCTGCTGAACCTCCACAACCGCGACTGACGGGGTTTTTTTTTAGCTGTTGTCCTTGCCGGCCAAATAATTCTGTGTATAGTTTAGGGCCACATTTCGTCTTTGAGAATGCTTTGTTTAAAATCTTCTGGAATGAAATAAATTGCTGAGTTCGCTAATCTTTCGACCTTCTTAGTTCACTTGCTGCTTGATTATTTATCCTATACAATTATTTTCCTACTGAGGTCTGTCCACCCCTACTCCTCACATTATCTTAACCCTCACTCAGATTAACCAGTACCACACCCGATCTTTTGGAGGTCCACATTCATCCTTCGTCTGTGCCCCATTTGAGATCCTTCTGGGAGGAGAACATTTCTTGTGAAATTTCCGAGTTAGCTAACTCTTCAAATTTTTTATTCATATGATGTACCGACCGTCATCCTTCCCATACTTTTCCCTTATAGTCCTTTGTTGCTCACCTTACTTCCTGTGCTGACCCGATCCCAATCTCCTTGATCCTCAGCCTAAAGCCGTCACACCCCGACCTTTTTGTATGAGCCACACTCCCTTGTAATCCTTACCCTAGCTAGCCCTACACATTTTGTGTTTTTCCTATTACCCTAAATATGTTTAGGGACATTAGTATTCGAAATTTGGTTTTCACTATTGTGTATTTTCGAAGAGTGCGTGTTATTGACTACTTAGTTTTATGTATTTTAAGCGCACTACTATTATCCTTATTTTCAGTAGCACAACCTTACATCGCGTAAATTTTCGTTACATGTTTCTTATCTTCACTATATGAGTTTTCTAAGTTATTTTAAACTATTCGATAGATAAATTATCCTAAAATGTTTTGACCTACCGACAAATCTTTCACTACTTTATTATCGTTACTTTATTTTCGGGTGTTGTGCCTATGTTTACTATTATAAATGATTGTGCCTTATACTCATTATTTCTGCCGTGCTACCTTTGATATACTTATACGTACACATATTTGAGTTTCGATTTTATCGAGTACGCCTCGAATATCATTGTTCGTTATTGTTGTTATTGCTATTCTCGTATATATGTAGTTTGCTCTTATAGTTGTTCCTGCCTTATACTTATTTAGACCCATCCTTTTGTATGTTGTTCTTACATATATAAACCTTCAAATTTCTTCATCTGCCTGTAAGTCTACGGTAGCGCCCCGGCCGTCTAACAGACGCCAAATGCGGAACAAAAACTTTTAATGAAACTGGCGCTATCGTGTACCGTAACCCGGATCTGCCATTAAAGCTAAACTAACAAACTACAAAGGGGTAGAAACGTTATACCGAATGATCCGAGTCCTTCGGTCTTTAACCATCATCCCACTCTTTGTTGCGGTTGCTCTGATCTCCTCGATCTCCGATCTTGTCGTCTGGGTGGCACCACGTCGACGGATCTTTAAACGGGCTCCCGTCTCTGAACCGAGGCAACTCGATCGTCAAGTTTGCTAAAAGAGATGACCAAGATGAAGTAGAGAATGAGTAGAACACTTTGTCTCGTTACGTCCAAGACTATGGACGAACGGTTAATGAAGTTGCCTTTTGGATCGGGTGATGGAATGAAATGAGCAATGAAATTTCCATACACCCCAAAACTATCATAATCTTTTCACCAAATGAAAAACCAAGTGTGTGTGAGAGAGAGGAGGGGGCCGGCCACTTAAGTAGAGGGGAGGAGGTGAGTGTAGGAACAAGAATAGTGACCATAAGGAAATGAAGCTTATCATAACCTAAACACAAAGAATGAGTCACACAAAACATTAAATGCTAACCAATGAATATTAACCTAGTCATCCTCCATCATTAATGAACCATTAATGACACTAATGAGTCACTAGCTTAGTCATCACTTCTAGAAGCATCCACACACATCTCCTCCTGACTCACCCAAAAAAATAAATCCGTATTTAACCGAATGTCAAAATACGGCTGATAGAAAACTGGAAACTGGCAACTTCCAAAAGTGATCCTGAAACGAATTTCAGGATAACCCCGTATCAGTATAAACATACCCGCATTTGTATTACGACCGAATACAAATGCAACTGAGACAAAGATATTATATCTACACAGTATAATACTGGGTTCCGGCTTAAACCAAAGCCTACCAGTATTATCTGCCCGAAAAACGACACGTGCAAAAATGCACGTGCTTTTTCCGAACCTTGCCATAACACCATACGGCCTCTACAACGTTTCGCCCGAACTTGGGAAAGTGTCTGTGGGAGACTCTAATGACTCATCAACACACTAGCACTGGATATAACCCCTAGCACGTCAGAGGTACAAGCTGCACGTAACGTTTTGCCTATGTATTGATTGGAAGGAAAGCTGACGAGCGAACTCATCTATAAACCCTACTGAGCCTGACAGTGACAATGTATATACAGTCCGGTCCATTCGTCTAAAAAGTATCGCATATCGAGTCTAGGGGGTGGATAAAGTCAGACCCCTAATAACGCGATAAATCGTGTCGGCATGAAGCCCATCACCTATTGAGAAACTACTGATCCAAATCATTAATTCTCCACTACCTCGACCGAGGATTCCTAGTGATGGCCACTCGTGCACTGCGCGACATCAACCCCCAATACCGGAAGAGACGAATCCCCGAAGATCCGCTCACTTGCCTCCAATGTGGCTCGGGACTGTACCCAAAAAAGACCTGTTTGCATGACTCCCTTGAGCCGTGGTAGGGTAGAAATCAAAGTACAGTGGGAACTCACACGAGACAAATGACGACCTCAGGTCGATGAACTAACCTGTACACATGTCACCAGGGAATTGCTATCTGACGATATGTATAATACCAACTAGCAGATTCCAGGCGAGTCCTGTCCGGTGTACTCATAACCCAATGAGCACCTGTATACATCTTAGGTGATCAAACTGACACCAGTGGCTAGTGAGACCGGCCACCGCCCCTCGTCGGGGTCTCGACTGTATACACTAGTCTACTCTGGAGTATCGATGCCCTGTCTCGAAACTCCCACGACTAGGGACATTTTTAAGGATGTGCTTACAGACCCCAGCTCCCACGTATATGATCGCCATCATACTGCTGGTAGTCAAGCAAGAATCCTATGGGCTTTATCATCATGCAATAGTGAACTAAAGCATATATACGATGATAAAGACAAACCAGATAGTATACTATCATCTTGAGTAAGACTGTCATATCGGTATAGGTCCTGCCTCAATCATTGCAATCACGTATCTGCGATCCAATAATTGACTTTGAGGGCACTATCTCCAACACTGCCTATTTCAATTAAAGCATTATGTGTTAGTTTACAATATAATAGCTTTCGCTTATGTTTGTATGACTTATCGTTTATTTTAAATTTCGAGGACGAAATTTTTGTAAGGGTGGTATAATGTAATACCCGGTTCTTTTTATACGCCTAAAATCCGTATTTCTCTTTAAACCATAAATTTTGTTATTTAATTATTTTAAAGAAACCCCAAACACTAAATCTTCACTTTTTCTATTCCCATAAATCACTCAGCCCACTTCTTTAATTAAAACCAAGCCCAAACTTTTTCCTCAGCCCGTTTCATTTTTAAAACAAAACCCCATTTTCCTATTTTTCTTCCCCTCATTTTATATCAGCCCCGACCCATACCTTATATTATTTATTCTTTGATTTTTTCAATAAGCCGGCCCAACAACTTCCAGGCCCACTCCCTTTTATTTTTCTCGTTTAACTTCCTTTAAATCCCTAGCCCGTTCTCCTATAATTCTTTTATTCTTCCAGCCCAGCCCAGCCCACTTCACCTCACCTGCCCGCTCACCTACCCGACCCGGCCCACTACCCCTTTCTTCCCCAACGGCTATTTTCTTTCCCCCGCGCGCTCGACCCATTTCCGTCGCCTCCGCCCAAGCACGCGCCCTCGTCGCTTGGCCGTTAATACCCACGACGCACGCCATTTGACCCCTCCTCGTCGTCTTCCCTCCTTACTCCCATCACTTCTCCCTCTCTCTTCTTTCCCTTCCCGCTCCTCGCTCGAACCCGCGCACCCACTGCCTTCATCACTCGCCGCCGTCGACGACGACGACTTCGACCCCCATTCACCTTCTCTTCCTCCGCTTCTAACCATCACCACAACCATCACCACCATTAACCACAAACCCCCCTGCACACCCCGACCCAAGCACCATCGTCGCGGCCACCTCTCCCCCTCTCTCTTCCTCTGTTCTCTCTCTTCCTCACCCTCTCTCTGTTTTTCCCCTCTCTCTCTTTCTCTGCTCTCTCTCTCTTTCTCAGTTCTCTCTCTTTCTCTCTTTCTCAGCTCTCTCTCTCTCCTTCCCAGATCTCTCTCTTTCTCTCTCCGATTTCCTCTCTCTCTCTCTCTATCCCTCTGGCCTCTCTCTCTCTCTCTCTCTTCCTCTACTCTCTCTCTCTCTCTGATCTCTCTCTCTGCCTCTCTCTCTTGATCTCTCTCTGTGTGTTCTCTCTCTCTCTCACTCTCACTCTAACTCTCTGTCTCTCTCTCTCTACACTTCTCACACTCTCTCTCTCCATATATCACTTTCTCTCTCTCGGCCACCTCTCAATCTTCCCACCTCTCTACAACTCCACCTCGTTCTCTCTCACTCTCCTATCAACCGGCCAACACCACAAACAACCACTGTACCGAGCTGTCAAGCGAAGCTCGAGCCGAGGCCAATCATTGTCGTATGGCGTCGTGATCGCGTCGTGTCATTGCAATAGACCGCTTCGCTGCCGTGCATCCCCAAGACGTTTCCAGGCAAGTTCTCTACTTGCTACATGCTACTTTATGATAATTACAAATTACAATCGTGTATATCCCATGTTTTACTTTTCTGTTGAATATTACGACACAACTGTTCGATGCATATTCTCGAAGGAAATCATCTTTTAATTTGGAGGAACTCAATTGTATAATCTGCCCCATATGGCTGTGAATCTAGTGTACGAATTTCATTGGAAAATATGACCGTTAACGACTAAAACGACTACCCCCAAGTTTACCCGTAAAACTGGAAATTTCTTGTATCTGAAAACCGTTAAAATCACCATAAATTATATACACACTGGAATGATGCGTTCGAGGGCTTAAATCGAAGATGACTCGACGAACTATAACCCTATGTAAATTTCTAGTTGTTTCTATACATAAACTATGACAATAATTGGATCGGAGTGCTACTCTGGACTGCAGTCCAGAGCGACTCTGTTTACTGTGTGCTGTTCCGTAATGGGTACCACACTGTTTCCTTAACTCGTAGTTTGCGGAACTCCACTGTTTATTATAGGTGAATCTGTATGCCAGACAACAAAAGTGGTTTCATCCCGTTTCGTTATAGTTTGTTATTTAATCTGTAATTTAATAGATGTGGACGTATAACAGTCCCAACAGAATTAGAATTGACATACTAGTATTGAACAGGGTATATCTCCTGACATACAGACGCGATTGAAGATCCGTCTCTTGCGTTGAAAACCTTACTGAAAACCTTAGATTTTATTCAACGTAGCATTGCTAAATTCTGATCCCAACTGGGATTAAAATGCGTTGCGAAACGGACTTCCGATTCTGAAACCGGATTTCCAGCCGTGAACGCTTAAAATGAAATGGCTATAATTAGTGATCCTGGAACCCGATTGGCATGAAACTAAATTCGATGGATAGATAACTGAACATACCAATTATTACCTGTTTATCGTTTCGCTAAACTGTACACGTTTGATGTATGATAAATATTGCAAGCGGTAGATTACCGATTCATGACATCCTAATCGTGCTTTACATACTGTTTACGCATCATAACATACATATGTCACTGCATTGATAACTTAGTGATAATGTGCATTACCCAGTGTTAGGTATTAGTGATGATTGTGGCAAGTACGTTAGTGTTCGTGTATCAGTGATTAAGTGAAAGTGATACGTACTTGTACACAATCAGTGAACCTTATGATTCTACTGTATTGTCGACGTCTGTGGGACGCGTGTACGTGTAACTATAAGTGGTATGGGACACTTATGGAAACTCTTGCATGGTTGTCACAGATAAGACATCAGACTCTGCCATTTATCTTAGGTATTAGTCGGGACGTGCTTGATGGAGGTCCTGCCTCCAATTCTCGCGCAGACTTGTCACAGACCGACTGGTATTTAGGGTTATGGTTAGTATTTGATGTAGACCACGGGGTGTGGGGTAGTTTGAGTGTGAGTTCAACAGAATCTCGGGAGTCCCTTGCCGGCTTATATATATGGAGATATATGGAGATTTACAGGGTACATGATTATTACCGTGAGTTACATGTTGGGCCCGTGATCCCTTGTCCTTGGGTTCTATCCTTGGGTGGAGGACACTCGCGAGTGGTTGACTCTCACACTGGGACTGACGCTAGGCTTAGTGACCCGTACAGTGAGACTTAGAGACTGATAGGGATGACAGCATCGATATACATGCTTACTGTGTTGACATACTTGGCATATTATCTTACTGCTTTTACTGTTCCACTACATTGATTACCGCATGTTCATACCCATACCGTCATTGGTTTACTGCATATATATTTATTATCACTGTTAGGGTTGCCACTTGGATTTATATATTATATTGCTATTGTGTCGCTCTGACGACCTGAGTATACATGCTTAGTGTGAGGAGAAGATTTAGCCTGGACCAGGACTAAACGTACATCACGGACATCTTGATTTACCATCCAGAGTTATACCCTTTTGTTTCCCATCAGGTCAGTTCTTATTATTGTTTTGTTTCAGTTACTGCATTTCTCATTACCTGCGCATTATTTACTGATTACCATGTAAAGTTAGAAGCCGAAGTGTGACTACGACAGGATGTATCCTTGACCGTAGGAGCATGGCTGGCTTTGTCAACCCCTCGTATTCCGTATTTTGGGAAGCGGGGCGTGACATGGTTTAGTTGGTATCAGAGCACAGGTTTTGCTTTGATTGGGATTGCAATTTTCCATGTATAGCTTGGCAATCTAAGACATCCCTGGGTCTAGGTTGTAAACTTGTCATTCTTGATCCATATTCACATCGAGTATTCTGTTATCCATCCGCTAGGGTTTTAGGTGACTTGGCAAGGTTTCGTGGTTGTAATTGTGAACTACATCACGGTTACACTACCATACTCTGTTTAAGTGACTTAAATTCATACGGTTGATTTTTCCACTTGTAATGAATTTAATCACATCTGATATTTTTGAATCTTTGTCCAATCCGTATTATATTTGATTCTTATAGCTTGTGCCTTATATCATTTTCAAAATTATTGTTTCAGGATCATGTCTTCCAATGACTCTTCCTCTATCTCCACTCCCCAGAATCAGACCGTTGAGATTCTGAGTGTACTGCAAGGTCTGAAGGAAGCCCAGGAGCGAACGAACGACTTGTTAGCTGAAGGACTGAGAAGGCAGGTGAATCAAGCACCAGCGGGAATCTCCCATCGTAAAGGGATCTCTATTAGACGAGGAAAAGAGAAGAAGATGAAGCGCCAATTTGTTTCCCCGCGACAGAAGCGCAGCTGAATATTCTCACAGTTCTTCATCTTTTCCTATTTTCTTGAGGTGAATTCTTTGAAGGGAGGGCCGAGGGCTATTTCTTCATCAGAATCGCTTCCGAAGGTAAGAACTTGAGACATCCCTTTTGTTGGGATGGAATCAACCATATGACAGTTACCGGCTATTCCTTTATGCTCATCTGTCGTGCTTCTCTGCTTCCGATGGGCTTTGCGCTTTATTCGCTTGAATTGTTGTCGATGGGCAACGTATTCCTGCCACCACTTTTTAAAGGCCAGGCATTCTTCGGTAGGGTGTGCAATCTTCTGATGGTATAAGCAGTAGTTAAGATGTACATCCACTTCGTCAAGGTGTATACTGCCAGGAGTATTTCCTTTGAAAGATGGTAGCTTCATTCCCGTTGATAGGCTTTAGCGAACTGTTTCCTTGTCTTAAGCTTGTTTTTGTCTGCCGCGGGCGTGCTTCGATCTGGTTGGAGTGCTTTGCGACTTATCCCTACCATGACTTCTTCAACTTGATGCTGATGCCTGGTACTTTCGAATATGGCCATTTCACGCTCTTAATCAGCTTTGCTCTTCTGACGGGCTTCGTTCAACAACATGTCAATCATCTCGTCTGACAGTTCTAAGGATTTTGGCACCTATCCTGCCCCAACTTCTCTATATTATCTTCTGATGCCGAGTGAGCATCTTCGTCACTTATTGGTGAATGAGAGATCATGTGACAACTTACCATATAATCCTGGGGTTCTTCCGACGAGTCGTTTCCATCGTCATTGTCATTATCCCCGCTCTCAGGGATATGGTTGAGAAACTCTTGGAGTGTGACCGGGGTTCGCGCCTTCTGGTTATATTCTTCTAGCGCGTCAATATGCTTTTGCAGGTCCGTGTATTTGTCATTAGGACGCGCGGGCTTCTTGGTCTTCTTCTTTTTTTTGAAGACTTTGATGGCTGGGCCTGGGTATTTTTCCCATTGCTACCAACTCTCGGTGTTGGGTGCGGTTTCAGCATCCCCTCAACGATCTCGGGCTCCAGCGGGTTTTTCCATCTAATTGCCGGACATGCTTGAAGATCCTTGAGCATTCTCTTAGTATTGTCTGAAAGAACAATTCCCATGGAGCTTCCTCTATAAATAAGCATGATGCCCCTGGCGTGTCCACCTTTTTAAGAGCGTGCGGTTATGGTGGGTTTACCCTCCAGTTTTCAGACAGTGCGAATTTGCCTTATTGGTACTGGTCCTCAATCTAATTTTTGAAGACGAAGCAATCTTCAATTGGGTGGCCCACTATTCGGTGGTAGGGGCAGTAATTGGGATTGCTGACAACGCCCGGTTGCAGTGGACATCTCGGATCTGGTAGAGTGATAAGCCTGTTGCGCATCACCAGCTCAAACATTCTTCTCATTTTATCCCGAGGGAATGAGTAAGGACGTCTCAGGTTTTCTCTTCGAGTGATTGCTGTTTATCGTTTTAGCGAGCAGCTGGTTTTGGATCACTCGGCTGTTGCTGAGCGTTGGCAACGAAGGTCGCTTTCCCTTTGCGCTTTTCATTTCAAAGCTCCGTCTTTGAGGAGGATGGTCTATGGCCTATCTGGTCCATTTGGGCCAGTTTGTCGATCAAGACTTGGAAAGTGGTCGGCTTGAATAACATCATAAATTGGGATATAGTTGCATGCGGATCCAGGGTCCCTACGAACATGCCACAGCAGGAGCTTCTTGTATACGTTGTTCGCATTTCGACCATAGGTTCCGCCACCGAATTGCATACTGAACCCTTGTCTCTCCTGGCTTCACACTGGCATTGATCAATGCCGTGATCGGGGTGCGTTCACTGGCGCTTGCGAAACGCTGGGTGAATAGCAACTCCATTTTCATGAATGTTTTGATGGAGTCATTCGGAAGCTCCGAGTACCATTCGAATGTCGTCTTCGCTAAGCTGCCGACGAATTGGCTAAGTAGCAATTTGTCGTCACCTCCAGTATTGCCGCGGAGAGCCCCGAGTTGAGTGATGTGCTGTTGGGGTTGCATGTCCCCTTATACACGTGAAATTTAAGGATCGTATATCCCGGCGGGTACTTAATTTGATCGTACCAGCCTGGATAGGGTCGCCCAGTTCTGACGACTTGGCCGGTAGTTTCGCTTTCCTGATGAGCTCGTATTTGTTGAGCTATGTAGTCATCAAGTGCAGCTTTTGAGATCGTCTCCTCCCTGGCTGTTGATAGTGTCGGAAAAGAGTTTGATGTCTCCCCTCTGTCGTCTTCAATGATTATTGGGAGATCTTCGGCTGGAGGGTCCTGCTGGATCATCATGCCCACCATATCTTGGAACAGAAGTGCCATTTATTTTATGTTAGCCGTTTGTTCCACGGCTTCTTTATCTTTTTTCTCGAGCATTCTTCGGAGTAACTCGGCATCGGTTTCCTGTTCCCGGCATTGCTCCGACGACGCTTCCGGGCTTTCTTTCTGCACGGTAAGTGCGGCCATCTTTGTCAGCATCTCCTGGAGTTTCTGTTGTTGCTCTTGAGCCTTTGTTACGGACCGCGTAAGTGGTCGATGAGACCCAGAAGCACGGCTTTACTCTTTTCCGAAAGCCATATAGACGGTGTGCACTATCATGCCCTCAGACTTGGGGCATTTGGGTTCAATACCCTTGAGATTTGTTATAGGCATGGGGATCTTCTCCGATCTTCTTTTTTTATGGACGGTCGAGGTTGAGAGGGCCATCACAGACGATACTTTCCGTGGTACGATGGCGGGATGATTCACCTCTTACCGGACCTTCATTTTCTTCGATCGGCGGGAGTAGTCTTTGTCGATTACAGAGTCTTGGACTCTTCGCCAGACCCTGTGGATTTTGGAGGACATCCGCTAAGGGGGTTACTCCGGTTTCGCCTTAGTAACATTTTCAGGGGGTGGAGGAGACCTTTTTAGTACGGCAATTGGAGAGTTCTTGCGCACCCTCCTGAACGGTTCAAAACTATTCCCAGTTAGAACAGCAGCATCAACTTCCACCATTGGAGCTGGTGGGGTCAATCCAGAAGGGGAATTGCCCCCAGCTTTCCTCACTCGGCGCCAGTGACGACTTCGAACATGTCATGTAGCCAGGATCACCTCTATCATCGGAGTAGCTTCGTCATGCCCCCTGCTTTGAGGATAGGCTATTATTGGCGCCAACCTGTCAAAGACTGACATCCGCTGGGAAGGAATAGTCCACCTGTCGAAGGCCGACTTTCGAGTAGGAGACGTAGTTTGGACAACTTTATCTGCAGCAGGAGTTGGGATAGCCTATTCCTGTATTGCGAGCCTCTTCACGTGCCCATTTGAGCTTAGGCTCAGCCTGTCGAAGGCTGAGGTAGTAGACTTAGACTACCCGTTGAGAGGGTCCGCGGTAGCTGCAAGCCGATTGAAGACCGACTTGTTCGGAGCTTCCTGTGATGGCACTGGGGCATTGAAGCTCATTGGTGGGAGTATGATCCCGAAGAACAATCTAGTGGTGGCCTGTGTCACCTGTTCCACCGGCATTGCATAGATGGAGGCCGCTTGAGGCCCGTAAGTTACTCCTCCAGACAGGGCGGAGCGGGAGTTGTTGTTGCAGTTGGTGCAGCCGGAAGCCATTGATCTTCTTTTTTCTGCATGGGAGCAAGACACCAAATCTTAGTATCTCGAATCCAAAGGAAACCATAAAAGACCGTGATTTGTTCGCGAAACACGACACACGAAGTGTGGAGTGGAAAGAGGAAAAGGTCCTACCAGGTGTTCCAGAATCTGTTTACCGCCGGAAACCGGGAAGACAAATGTCTTGCCTGAATTTGGGGGGCAGACGCTATTTGGTTTTATCGGTCTACCTCTCCGAAGATGCCAAGTTAATTTATGGCACCATGTATCGAAGGTTTAAACAGATGTGGCCATTGTAGCAGACTTCGTCAGATTCCCCCTCGTTGTGAGGGATTTTTGATTATGGGGACACTCTTCCCTGCAGGCGCAAGCCCCTACAGTTAATTATGTTACCGCATAGCGATAACCATTTTCTCCTTCTCCAAATGTTCACTTCGTGTCGAGTGTGTTTGTTTCATTTTTGGTTGCCCGTGAATTGTATACGGAGACTAATTTGTGTTGTCGCCCGTAGGGCAGGGATTAGTCCAAATCCGTATTTTCTTAGATTTAGGTTTGGTTTGATTTCAGGATCGTTAATCTCGTTTGAAATTAAGACTAACTTAATGTTTGTTAAGGATACGTTAATCCGGTATTGGACTAAGATCTACTTAACGGTGGTTCAGGATCACTTTTATTCCAACGAAAGAGCATTTAGGTCTATCGTTTTAGTATAGGGACATTATGGTCCATTGGGTTTAAGGACATCATAGTCCATGGAGTTTAGTTTAGGGACGTTGCGGTCCATTGGGTTTAAGGATATCTGTAGGGATGCTAGGCACACGCACAAGGGTCTACGAGGCATCAACCATGCCCGATTTAAAATTTAACCGTGCCGAACAACCCAAAGCCGGATCTTTAAACTAGAGATTAGGCGAAAACAAGCATGTTAAACACTTTAACACAAAGTGAGAGGGATTACAACCTTTGTAGATCCGGTCCTTCACTTCATAAGCTCCGTGTTGAGGTCCCTTCGCTGCGATCATCGTGTTCCGGACTCTCGAAAGGCTCCACGAAGAGAAAGATGCAAGCTTGCTTCCGATCTTCGATAACAAAGATGATCTACCTTGAAGTTTCATTAACACAAGCTCTCACTCACAAAATGAAGTGAACACCCTCATCTAAATGGCAAGGATAGATGAGGATGATGAAGTAGGATTTTTGCTCTCATTTGTTTTCAATTACTCATTCATTTTCATCACTTAGGAAAAACCTAAAAAGCTTTTCCATGAAGAAAGAAGGAAGAAGAAGATGAATAATCATTTGTGATGAATAATGAAAGTTATGATAAGGTTAGAAATGCAACCATGGTCAACTAAACCTTTATAGAGATTTAACTAGGGTTCGGGTTGGGTTAAGAATGAGTCACTTTAAAATATCAAGCATAATATCTTTGCACAAAACAAAAGAAACCTTCTAGAAGGTTCAAGAAAAAACTAACCCAATTCAAACCCTAACCTTATTTAATTTTCATTAAACATGTTGCATTAATAATCATATCATGTTACAATATTATATATCACATATATAATATTTATTGTAACAAAATAAAATAATACAATTAACATATATCGCATATATATCAATGTATTACCCGAGTGAGAAAAAGAATCTTTTAGTGAGCTAATATTAGTTAATGTAATTTAATATATCATATATATTAAACATTAAATTATCGAATCAACACTTGATCCGACAATCCGGCTATATCACATATAACCGACTAATATCATTTACCGATTCATCGAATCAACACTTGATCCGATAATCCGGCTGATATCAAATATTGCGAGACTATAATACGGTATCTCATATCGCATTATCCTCGGTCCTGCACATATCACATATGTCCCCCTACTCCGTTTTGCCTGAGTCAAGAAATCTCTGTGTAGGACTCTAAAGAATCGTCAATACGCCGGCAGTAGGTGATGATCATATCAAACACCCACAAGCTGCAAGCAGTCAGCTAAACGTAATAGCCACCCAGGTATTGAGCGATCAGAAGATCAACAAGCAAGCATGTACATTCTTCTGCGAATCCAATCAGTAACACTCCCGTACAGTCCGGTCTCGTCGTCTGATATGTTGAATATCTCGCCTAGGGGTGGTAAACGTCAGACCCCAGTAGCTTGATAAGTCGTGTCGATATGAGGTCTATAACAGTTCGAGAAACTACTGATAACACTTACCAGTAAATCTCAGCAACCCTGGCCAGGGATTTCCAGTTATAACCAATCGAACACAGTGCAACATCAACTCCCTATACCGGGAGAGACGAATCCCCTCCTATCGCTCACTGCCTCCATGTGATTCGGGACCGTACCCAAAAGCCACCTTTTTGCACGCCCTCTTGGACGTGGTATGGTGGAAATCAAAGCACAGTGGGAATCACACAAGACTCTATGACGATCTCGGGTCAACAGACTACTCTGTACCAGTGTCACCGGAGAACTGCCATCTGACGTGAGGTATAATACCATCTGGGAGTTCTCGACGAGTCCGTCCAGTGTACCCAGTCTCTACTGAGCACCCGTACACCATCCTTGATGTCAAACACCGATGGATATGGGATCATCCATCGCCCATCATATGGGTCAAGATGCGTATACGCTAGTCTACTCTGGTGTATCGATGCCCTGTCTCGATGCACCCTCGACTAGAAACAGTTATAGAATGTACTCGTCGACTACCGTCGCCCCACGAGTATGATCTCATCATAGTCTCAGTAGTCGAGTACATATCCTAAGGGCTTTATCAACATGTAATATAGAGAAAATCGGAGTACATGTTAAGATAAAGTACAACCAGATAGCATACTATCATGTCGAGCAAGAAAGTCCTCCCTATATATGTCCAAGCATCCATTACAATATACATCGTATGTACAGTAATGGCCTCTAGGGCATACATATAACTAACAATCTCCCACTTGCACTAAGGCCATCTGTTGTGGTATCACATACCCAATAATTAGCTGTGGTTGAAGTATCTCATACTCAACCATCCCATAAAAGTCTCTACTGGGAAAAAGACCTTTGTGAGTGGATCCGCGCTGTTGTCCTCTGTGTCTACTCTCCTAACCTCGATCTCCCTGGAGATCAACCATCTCCATGATCAGGTGATACTGCCTAAGAATTATATCTGGATTTCTGATGGGACTGGGGTTCCTTAGCATAAGCCACAACTCCATTGTCACACAATGGTAGGAATGAAGTTCATCTCATGAACTTATATATATCCAGACTGCCTCTTTGGTAGCATCCTTGGTAACGATGTATCTTGCCTTTAATCGTCTTGTAAGTCACGGTATCTAGCTTGGAACTCTTCCAACATACCGTCCCTCTACTGAGGGTAAAGACAATGCCTGCGACTGACATTCAGTCGTCCTTATCACCCTGGAACCTTTCCAGTGATTCTCCCCAGGATCGATATATACTATCTCACTACAAATAGTGAGAATCCTAACATCCAATTAGATCTATCTCATAGATCCAAAACCCAGGATTTAGGAGGTATCACCTTGATCCTATATGGAGAATCCTTGTGATAAGAGGAGATTGACCGAACGTAGCATAGGAAACTCCTTCCCTATCAAGAGTATGACATCCACGTATTCTACGAGGACCACCACCATACTCCCTACTACCTTTTTGTATATACAAGGTTCATCTACCATTTTGATGAAGTCAAACTCTTTTACTACCACATCAAAACAGACGTTCCAACTCCGCGATGCCTGCTTTATCACATAAAATATCTTGCACACGTTTCTACTGCTCCCACTGTTTACGAAGCCCTCTGGCTGTGTACTTATAGACGTTCTCTTCTAAAACATCATTTAGAAAAGCAGTCATGACACCCAACCTTCAGATATCGTAGTCATGGTGTGTTGATGTGGCAAGTAGGATCTGGATGGACTTAAGCATAGCTTTGAAAGTCTCAACTTTTCCATGTACACCAAGTAATCTTCTCAAGATATACTTGCTCCTGATGGGGATTTAACCTTTCAGATAAAACAACCAAAGTTCATACTTTGTTGGTGTATAACGATTCCATCTCAGATCGCTAAGCATCCAGCCATTCATACAGAGTCCTACCCCTGATGGCCTGCTCGAAACTAGTTGGGTCATCATCTCATGATGCAATCCTCGCTCCTACTGTCATAGAGAAACCGAAGTATCTCTCAGGTGGGTGAGGAACCCTACTAGATTGGCGGAGAGGCTGAGGTTCATTGGAAACTATTGAATCCTTTGGTTCTACCAAATCATCTGCTGTAGTTTGTATAGCTGGAACTCCTTCCAATTTTGCCTCATGACCACTAAGTTCTTCACAAGAAATTCCCTTTCACAAAGGTGGCATGTTGAGAAACAAAACATTTTTGTTCCTCGGTTAGGTAGAAGATATTCTCTCGCGTATGCTTGGGATATCCAACAAACTTCCACAGATCTGAGTTTGTCTCGAGCTTGTCCGGATTTTGCTTTTTAAACATAGGCCAGACAACCCCAAATCTTAACAAACTTAAGATATAGGCTTTTTCCTTTCCATATCACATATGAAGTGGTAGGCAACTGATTTGATTTGAACCCTATTCAATAGGTATGCAACTTCTCAAGTGCATAACTCCCAAAAGGAAATAGGAAACTCAGTAGTACTCATCATAGAGCACACAATATCACATAGGGTGCTATTGCTCCGCCCCGATATACCATCGTGCTATGGTGTATACGGAGGAGTAATGCCGAGAGAGAATCTCATTCTCCTTTAGAATAATTCAGGAATTCCGTGCTCAAGTATTCTCCTCCTTGATCTCATCAAAGGACATAATACTCATACCCGTTTTTGGTTCTCTACTTCTAACTTATATTCTGTGAATATCTCAAAAGGTTCGGACTTGTGTTTCAATAGGAACATATTTCTGAATCTTGAGAGATCATCATAGAATGTAATGAAGTACAAAGAACCGGTCTTGGCATGTGTAGACAGGGGACCTTCATACATCAGCATGTATCAATTCCAAGAGTTCACTAACTCTTTCTCTGTTTCCAATAAACGGAGCTGTAGTCATCTTATCTCTGTGACATGGCCGGCAAGTTTCACAAGATGTATATTCAAACTAATTTAAATATGCATCTATATGTAATTTCAGCTAGTCGGGTCGCATTGATATGACCTAGTCTACAATGCCTCAAGAAGGATTCGTTCATTTTTGAACTCTTCCTCTTGTGTGTGTTCTGTACGTTAAGAACTGCGGTGTGATTTAGAACGTCTATGCTTTTAGATAACGTGCCTGAACCGATCAACTCTTGATATAGGAAATGTTCAAAACATTATCCAACAATAAAAAATTATATCCTTCTTTACTAATAAAGAGACTGATATGATGTTGCACTTCAGGTTCGGTATCTAATAACATTCGTTCAGAATCAATGTATTCTGGTAATACAGGGTGATAACTACCAACAGACTTGGCTGCAACACTTGCACCGTTTCTATCTCATGAAATTTATCACCCGTTCTCAGTTCTCTACCTATCTGTAGCCCATGTAACAAATTACATATGTGGGATCCTGATCCGGTATCAAATACCCAGGACGTAAAGGATATTGAGAAACAGTTCTGTCTAATGAACACACCCGAAAAAGATGCATCAACATGCACTTTCTTCATTTGGGCGGCACGGGAATTCTGGTAATCCCCTATTTCCTGCTCTGTCTTATAACAATTATAAGTTGGAGCGGGACTAACGATCCTTAGCGCAGTATAACAAGCAGTTTCGGTCAATATATCCGTATTATTATCTTGATTAAGGCATGACATAGTCTCAACCAGGAGAGAGAGAGAAGAAAACACTCAGCGTGTGCTTTTACAAGATTAGATTGGTTATCAATTTACCTAATCAGGATGTCTCCCACTGTTTTAGTCAAATCTTCCTTCAAACCCTAAAAGGAAAGACTAGCCGGGATTAATTACACTCTACAAGTTCACCAATCTTTCAGCCAGGCCAGTGCCGGTACTTTGAGGGAGGTTCCCCGTGCTTTCGCACGGACCTAACTAAAGTAAACCTCATTTTCTCAGGGGCGTAACCCCGTTTACACCTTTCTAGACACCTACTTGATCGGCTAATTGTAATGTGTAAAACTCTCCCAGGAGTAACTCTTACTCGCAGCGAGTATCGGGATCCAACTATTTCATAGAAGGTATGCAATCTCATTGCAAATTTCAACACTTAAAATTCCCAATAATATTTTGCCCCTAGCAGCTATATGACCTTAACATGGTCAATAAATCATAAGTGCTAGTCAAGTTCAACCCGTCATTTCCCGATTGAATTAAACCCACCCGCACGACCCTTAACATGGTCAACAAAGTCGCACGACTATCCTAATCCAATCGCATCATATGCTTATACAGATAAGCACTAATCAGCTACCGCACACTACGCCTTAACATAGTCAACAAACGTAGCACGAATACTAACTAGTACTTATCTAAAATGACAGAGGGCTACGACAGGTTTTTAAGAAAACCTTTTGCGTAATGAACTTGATATCGTTGTAGAATCGAGTGATTTTAAATGGAGTGTTTTTTAGGCTTTTCTAGTTTTGCTAAAGAGGTCACTTCCGGTGAAGGGATCGTCGGCTCTTTCCTCATCGAATAAGGTGCAGGATATTTCACAAATACCGCTGTGCAAAGCAAGAACTATAGAAGCAATCAAAAGACAGACCGAGTTTGTAGCATCTGCTAGTTTCACTAAAGAGGTCACTCCCGGGGAAGGGATCTCGGCTCTTTCCTTATCGAATAAGATGCTGGATGTTCTACAAGGAACACCACTATGCAAAGCAAGAACTAGAGCCACCAGTTTTTAAACAAGTTTCTACAATATCTTAGGTTTCTTTTATTTCATTAATCTCATTAATGAAGTCCCATTTTATTATGCTTCACAAGCATCACTTTTGAAACGAAATCTGCAATATAACATATATCTTATATATATAATATAAACATTCGTCTCAGCTAATAATATGATCTCATCACAGAACATTGCAGCAGAAGAACATATATGAAATATTGGATATACTAGGACGTCCGTATTTTAATACGAGCCTGTATAAAACACGGATTCCATGGTCGCGATGAATAGCCAAACCCACATCCCTAGACCCCCACGAGAGCGGCAAGCAATACTGCCAATTCTAGGGTTAGGAGACTCAGTCTCGACGCCTCAAGATGGTCTCGCACTGGACCCTAGAACCCAGTTACTTGTGCTCCCTGCCTTGGGTCTACCTAATGCGAAAAAGTAAATAATATACAATGGTGATATCATCCTCAGCCCGGAAGTGCCCCAATAAAAGAATATTACATACAAATGAATTTTACATGAACGAAAAAGAAAAAATCTCATCTCACATAAAACCCCCGGCTATTCAGAACGCGACGATCCAATATAACATATCACAGCAACACATAATATCTCATATCATCAACGTAAGCAAGTATGCGTATCGCGATTGTCATTGATGTATAGCAACGAAGCCGGCGATACACTACATACTACGCTTACGGTCACAGAAAAGAAAGTGTAAAACTACAACAGTTGGAATCCACAACCTCCTTAGACATCGCATGCCTAACCAAATGAATTCTTTAGATATCGCATGCCTAAAATTATAAACCCCGCATTTTAGTCTCATTATCGAAAACTCTTTTCAATATCAACTCGGGCAATTCAACAAGATTCCTGAGATTCTGATCGAATGCTCGTCACAAACTTTAGTAGACGGCCGCACCCCCGGATGCCGTTGACGAAGTGCACTAAGGCAGAACACCACTGCCGCGAGCACCCAAACGGATGCTTTTGGCGACGGTGTTCTCCTACAGTCACTTAGTCGGGGCTATGGGACGTGGCTTCCTATTAAGTTTACCCGGCGAGTATCCGCGTACGCTACGTGATTGCGATGGACTTTTGATCTCATTAAAATCCCGTGGCAACCGATCAATTGAGACTAAACTGCTAGATTTATAACATTCAAATTAGTTATCTCATAACTACATGTGGATTCCAAATATTGTATCACATCCCAGATAAATAGACTATGTTAAACTTTCCGATCGAATAATCAAACACCCAAGATTTCCCAAATAGCTCAACACTTGAGCGGAGTTCAAAAATATCCATCACATGCCATAGTACCAACGGTCCAGCCGTAGAAGAGTCAAGCCAACGCCTCACATGTGGCACGCCGTACTGCCCCAAATCCTAAGGTTCAAAGGCGGTTCAAGACGGTCAGATAATCGAGTTAAGGTTCGTTGTCTTCTAGAGGGTCCACCGCGTTACTTGCACGATTTTCCGAAAGTTTCAAACTCGAGAAAAAATCCAACTTTTGAAAATTTTCCGACAGGGGAAAAAGCGAGTTATTGATATCCGTTCGAACTTTTTAACAGTTTCTAAAAATTATCCGGGAAAAACTAAATGAAGTTATATTTTCCGATCGAATCAATGAGCTCCCAATACAACCCAGAAAACTCAACACTTGAGTAAGAATTAAAAATTCCCAGAACAATTAAAAAGGACCTAAGAATAAATACCTGAAGTACCAGGGACCAAATCATAATTTTGGCCGCGGAACCGCCGCCAAACCCTTGGTTTGGCCGCGGTTCCGCGGTCACGTGAGCACATTAATGGTCCGTACTTCACAGTAATTCTTATATTTTCCTGCTTAATTTTCTGAGCATTTTTAATATGAAAAATGTCAACTTTTGAAAAAATTTCCAGAAACTAGATTTTATCGGGTATTCGGAGTTCGATCGGACTTTAAACTTCGCCTAAAACTCTAGCTTGGTTCTGATACTACTGTAGGGATGCTAGGCACACGCACAAGGGTCTACAAGGCATCAACCATGCCCGATTTAAAATTTAGCCGTGCCGAACAACCCAAATCCGGATCTTTAAACTAGAGATTAGGAGAAAACAAGCATGTTAAACACTTTAACACTAAGTGAGAGTGATTACAACCTTTGTAGATCCGGTCCTTCACTTCATAAGCTCCGTGTTGAGGTCCCTTCGCTGCGATCATCGTATTCCGGACTCTCGAGAGGCTCCACGAAAAGAAAGATGCAAGCTTGCTTCCGATCTTCGATAACAAAGATGATCTACCTTGAAGTTTCATTAACACAAGCTCTCACACACAAAATGAAGTGAACACCCTCATCTAAATGGCAAGGATAGATGAGGATGATGAAGTAGGATTTTTGCTCTCATTTGTTTTCAATTACTCACTCATTTTCATCACTTGGGAAAAACCTAGAAACCTTTTCCATGAAGAAAGAAGGAAGAAGAAGATGAATAATCATTTGTGATGAATAATGAAAGTTATGATAAGGTTAGAAATGCAACCATGGTCAACTAAACCTTTGTAGAGATTTAACTAGGGCTAGAGTTTGGGTTGGGTTAAGAATGAGTTGCTTTAAAATATTAAGCATAATATCTTTGCACAAAACAAAAGAAACCTTCTAGAAGGTTCAAGAAAGAACTAACCCAATTCAAACCCTGACCTTGTTTAATTTTCACTAAACATATTGTATTAGTAATCATATCATATTACAATATTATATATCACATATATAATATTTATTGTAACAAAATAAAATAATACAATTAACATATATCGCATATATATCAATGTATTACCCGAGTGAGAAAATGAATATTTTAGTGAGCTAATATTAGTTAATGTAATTTAATATATCATATATATTATACATTAAATTATCGAATCAACACTTGATCCGACAATCCGGCTATATCGCATATAACCGACTAATATATCATTTACCGATTCATCGAATGAACACTTGATCCAATGACCCGGATGATATCAAATATCGCGAGAATAGAATAGGGTATCACATATCGCATTATCCTCGGTCCCGCACATATCACATACGTGCCCTACTCCGTTTTTCCTAAGCTAAGAAACCTCTGTGTAGGACTCTAAAGAATCGTCAATATGCCGACAGTAGGTGATGATCATATCAAACACCCACAAGCTGCAAGCGGTCAGCTAAACGTAACAGCCACCCAGGTATTGAGCGATCAGAAGATCAACAAGCAAGCCTATACATTCTCCTGCGAATCCAATCAATAACACTCCTGTACAGTCCGGTCTCGTCGTCTGATATGTTGCATATCTCGACTAGGGGTGGTAAACGTCAGACCCCAGTAGCTTGATAAGTCGTGTCGATATGAGATCTATAATAGTTCGAGAAACTACTGATAACACTTACCAGTAAATCTCAGCAACCCTGGCCAGGGATTTCCATTTATAGCCAATCGAACACAGCGCAACATCAACTCCCTATACCGGGAGAGACGAATCCCCTCCTATCGCTCATTGCCTCCATGTGATTTGGGACTGTACCCAAAAGCCACCTTTTTGCACGCCCTCTTAGACGTGGTATGATGGAAATCAAAGCACGGTGGGAATCACACAAGACTCTATGACGATCTCGGATCAACAGACTACTCTGTACCAGTGTCACCGGAGAACTGCCATCTGACGTGAGGTATAATACCATCTGGGAGTTCTCGGCGAGTCCGTCCAGTGTACCCAGTCTCTACTGAGCTCTCGTACACCATCCTTGATGTCAAACACCGATGGATATGGGATTATCCATCACCCATCATATGGGTCAAGATGCGTATACGCTAGTCTACTCTGGTGTATCGATGCCCTGTCTCGATACACCCTCGACTAGGAACAGTTATAGGATATACTCGTCGACTACCGTGGCCCCACTAGTATGATCTCATCATAGTCCCAGTAGTCGAGTACATATCATAAGGGCTTTATCAACATGTAACATTGAGACAATCAGAGTACATGTTAAGATAAAGTACAACCAGATAGCATACTATCATGTTGAGCAAGAAAGTCCTCCCTATATATGTCCAAGCATCCATTACAATATACATCGTATGTACAGTAATGGCCTCTAGGGCATACATATAACTAACAATATCATAGTCCATCATTAGTTTAAAGACATTGCGGTCCATTGGGTTTCCATTGAGTTTAAGGATATCATAGTCCATAAAGATTAGTTTAAGGATATTACTGTCCATAATTAGTTTAGAGACATTACGGTCCATGTAGATTAGTTTAAGGACATTGCGGTCCATTGAATTGTTGGTTGTCGGGACCCGCCATCTCTCTGAAGACGTTGAAGAATTGCGACGTCATATATCAGAGGTGTGGGGAGATATACCCTTGAACCAATGTCAGTTGAGAGATCTGTATTTGGTTTTAGGACTAAGATCAAATTTAGAAAATTATGAGCCTATGGGCTCGGTTGATCTGAATCAGGGACTTTTGGTCAGCTTGGACTCGGCCCATTCAATTTTTGAATAAAGTGTTAAACACTTCTTTTGGGCTCGGTCCCTTTTGTTCAACAATGCTGAGCATTGATATGGGCTTTGATGCTCACCGTTTCTTTGTTTTTTTTATATTGAGTGTTAAACACTCTTTATGGCACTGGGCTCCATTTACAGATCGCTTTATGTTAAACAACGCCCATGTGAGAAGCACGTGGGGCGCCTGACGCTGGGCGCCAGCCATTAAGTGCAGAGTACTCCTTATTTTATCAGCGTCCACGTGAGGGGCACATAGAGCGCTTGGCACTGGGCGCCAGCCACTGAGTGCTAAGCACTCCTTATTTTATTAGCGCCCACGTGAGGGGCACGTGGTGCGCTTAGCGCTGGGTGCCAACCACTGAGTGCTAAGCACTCTTTATTTCAGCAGCGCCCATGTGAGGAGCACGTGGAGTGCTTGGCGCTGGGCGCCAACCAATGAGTGCAGAGCACTCTTTATTTTATTAGCGCCCACGTGAGGGGCACGTGGAGCGCTCGGCATTGGACGCCGGCCACTGAGTGCTAAGCACACCTTATCTTATTAGCACCCACATGAGGGGCACGTAGAGCGCTTGGCGCTGGGCGCCAACCATTGAGTGCTAAGCACTCTTTATTTCAGCAGCGCTCACGTGAGGAGCACGTATAGCGCTTGGCACTGTTTCCTTCTTTGTGCATTTTTCTGAAGAGTTAAATTCTTTGTTCTCCCTTGGATCTTCAATCCCCAAGAACAAATTCATTCCTACGAGAATTAAATTCTCATTGGTGGAAGATTTGTCTTATGGATCTCAGATCCAGGAAAAGAACTATGTTCTTTTTTGAGTGTTAAATCCTTGGGTATGCAGATGAGATATTATGATCTCTATTTACCTTGAAGAAATTTCTTCTTCTTTCCTCTCTCTTCAAGCTCTTTTTGCTTGCTCTTCTTTTTGAACTTAAAGTTTATGGGGGGTTCTTCCCTTTAAGACTTGAAATCTTGGGTCGTTTATATAGGGGAGGCTGATTTGTTGATTCGGTTAAGGAAATCTCTCATTAAGAAATTTCTTAATTGATTTGGGGAATTTATCCACCGTCGGATATTTGATCCAAAGACTTCTGTTTTACAGAAGACATCTTTCTTGTTTTTTAACAAGATTGGGAAAATATTTTCCCGTACAGAACTTATTCTGTATCTTGGTGATTTTTAATCACCATTGGATCTTTGATCCAATGGTGCTCTGATTTACAGAGCACAATGTTTTTTGTTTAGAAAAATTTGAGGAGTATTTCCTCAATCAGAATTTAATTCTGTATCTTGGTGATTTTTAATCACCATTGGATCTTTGATCCAACGGTGCTCTGATTTACAGAGCACAATCTTTCTTGTTTAGAAAGATTTGAGAAGTATTTCCTCGATAAGAATTTAATTCTGTATCTTGGTGATTTTTAATTACCATTGGATCTTTGATCAAATGGTGCTCTGATTTACAAAGCACAATCTTTCTTGTTTAGAAAGATTTGAGGAGTATTTCCTCAATCAGAATTTAATTCTGTGCTCTGATGATTTATCATCTCCATTGGATCTTTGATCCAAGGGTGGAGAACTTTTAGTTCTGGCACTGGCGCTCTCGTGCTTTGCACGTGAGGCGCTGCCTCAAAATTTTTAACTCTTGGCGCTGGCGCTCTCGTACCTTGCACGTGAGGCGCTGCCTCAGAGTTTTTAACTCTGGGCACTGGCGCTCTCGTGCTTTGCACGTGAGGCGTTGCCTCAGTTCAAATTTTGAACAGAGCCTTGCTCTCTTATTGGGGGGAAACAGTGGGTAATCTATCGCTTATCCGCATTATTTTTGTGGTGTCTAAGGCATGTGTGACTACGAAAAGTGGTTACTTAATTAGACTCGCTATTTTCGGTGATTCGTATAGCGGATACCTCCCACCCACCTGGCACTTACCTAGCCACAAGAGTAATAAAAAGGTGGTAGAGGACTGATCCTGCGGCTTGTCCTTTGGAAGTCTAGGAGCGGTCAAGTGATTGACCTAGGTGACCTTAGTTTTAAGGTTTGCTTGTGCATTTCAAGTCCCACTTTCAAAGCAAAACATTCCAACTAGAGCTTAAATCTTTTCTCTTCCTCTTTTCTTCTTATAATGGGTAACCCAAATAAACAAACTCTTGCCGAGCTTTGCTATTCAGAACCAGATATTTCTTGTTTTCGTAATTGCTTTGGTCAAAATTCGGACTCTACCATGTCTTTAAAAGATCAGATAGAGAAAGCGGAAAGAAACAGTTGGACACCTCACTCCAAGTCCTATCAACCGCATCAAAATTCTACATCTTCTTATGTTGATACTCTATTTAAAGCGTGTGAGGGAACTCCTAAACGCATGTCTATCGCTGAGCATATAGCGAGTGCTAAAAGCCAAAGTTTCAATCCGGTCAAACCGTTAGGACAACAAACACTATCATTTTCTAAGGAAGATATTGCTACTCGTTTTGCGGCGTATATGACATCTGTTTTCAGTCGCCAACCAACCAACCAATATCAATATTCTTCTTATCACAATGTTGATCCTACTCCTGTCCAATTTTCATAACCATTCCATTCCTATCAATCCTATCCGACTTTTACACATTCTCTAGACAGTTTTTCTAAAAAGTTATTTGGGAGTTTTACCTATCCACAAGAATTTCAATCTTCTGCTGAAACCCCTTACCGACCCATGTCTAGTCTTGAACGGACAGTGGAAGAATTTTGGGTAGCGTCGCTCCGCTACATAGAGGAATTGAATGCGTCCATGATCGCACTCATACAACCCAACGAACGAGCAACTAGTTTCCAACTAGCTCAAAAATTTTCAATGTATGATACGGCAATAGGACAAATTGAGAATTGGGTAGTGAAAGAGAGCAGTACACCCTTCCAAATCAAACCTCCCCATCCCAAATTGAAATCCACAACTCCAGTTTCACAAATCTATCGAGTATATTAAATGATTCACCAATTGAAGATAGAAGGTTTGATGAGTTGTATGACTTTGTAGTGTTTGATTTACCCGATTGTGCAGGCTCTATGACAAGTGAAACCATACCCAATCCTTGTGGTCTCTACACCTCCACTTTAGAACCAAAATTGATTGAAAACCATGCTTTTGATGAGATGTCTGAAAATTTTAACCTTCACTTGATTGAGGATATTGACGCTAGGGATATATTGGATGATGAACCCACAGTTTTGGATGAATTTTTCTCACCAATTCATCAGGTCCTTTCACTTCCGTATGGACATCATCTCGAACCTTTAACTGTTTTTCCCGAACCCAATATGCGTATGGAAATTGATGATAAATGCATGACTGAAAAGCAGAACAATATTCATCCTTCATTTCCCACATCTGGTTCAATAATGCTTGACACACAAATTTGTTTACCCATTTCATCACCCATTTTCTTTGGTTCTTCTTCTAATCTTCCTTTAATTCGATCGAGTTTTGATAAATCACACTTCGATATTTCGAGTTCGATAATTCTAGAAAAACAACTTGATTTATACTCTTTTAAGAATAAGGTAGATGAGCTTTTCGAGTCTTCTACCTCCATAATTTTTAACAAATCAAGTGTGTTGAATTCTGGCGCGACAATTATTGACATTGAAACGTTCAATCGGACCATCGATGCCGCTTTCTCAAGAAAATATGACATTCATGAATCAAGCTACAACTCAACATTATATAAGAAATTCGAGAAGGCGCCTACGTGCTCCGACTTCTTGGGCCCCCACTGGAGATGCTTTGGAAGCTGTCGAAGTTTCAAAGTTATTTTCGCCGATGAACTCGCATTCCTAAACGACACGGATTTTGTGATTAATCAACCCTACCCGAAGAAGTTGAACCAGCACCATTTCTTCTTATCCCATATATGAATGTGACTATTCTATCCATTCCTAATCATTCACATTCTTATTTTCATTCACCATCACTATTCCGTCTCTATCAACCGAAACGTAAACCCGATCGATTCCGCCTCTTATCTCCCCACTTCTTCAAATCACTGATTTTCCACCAACTATATTGTTACATTGATAAATTCTTTGAATAGTTGGTGTTGAGTTTTGGTCTTTATAAAGCCTTATATCGACCAATAACTTTAACCCCCCTCATAATTTTAAATGCTTAATATTATTTTACTCAAGTTTGGGGGGGGAGAAAAATATTTTGGCTCTTGAAAGAAAATAAATTTTTTACAAAATTGTGAGCCAAAAATAAGTTTGGGGAGGATTTCACTGTCATTTATTCATGTCCTCGTTACTAACTTTTCCTCCCAAGTCTACAGTTTTTTTTAAGCTTAACAGATGACATCAGTGAGGACACTGCTGTAAACAGATTTGGGGGAGGTTTGTGCTTATTCGCGCATTATTTTGCATTATATTATATATAAGCACAATTTTTTTTTGATAATGAAAATTTGAAAGTGAAAAATTTACATATGAAAGATAGGAATAGTTTGAGAAAAGCAAGAAAGTTGATGTTTTTTTAAACGAAATTAGTATTAAGTAATTATGAGCCGTTGTCCCAAGGGTTAGTAAGATGAAGGAAATTATTAATCTGAGGATAAAACAAGTCTGAAAAATAGGCTCTATTCTTAAGTCCAAATATTTGAACGTTGATACCCTACTATACGCACTTGCACAAATCTTGAAACTTGGGATAGTAGAGAATACCTTGAAATGCCCTTGTCTAAAAGCCTTGGTAGAATAAAAATAAAAATTGAAAAAAATGGTGAAGAAAAATGAACACTGGTTTTGTAATTACTTAAGACAGCATAAAAAAAATATAGCGAGGGTGCTTTATCACATAGTGCCTTATACCAACTGGTTTGGGAGCCACTGCTAAGCCTTAAGTGTTGCAGGACGAGAATATTATGCCTAAATACGCGAGCACATTTTGTAATTGGTTGGTTAGTACCTCAAGAAATATTAATGGTCGCATGAAAAATGTGTGAGCAATTTCGTCGAAATTATTCACCGACTATAAAATACTAAGGAAAATGGACAAGAGTATGATAGCGTGAATTTAATTCTCTAAGTGTAGGAATTTCTTTTACACACACGTAGGGATATATGATCGATGTTTGGAAGAAAGGTAGGGAGGAAGAATAAAGACGATGTTTTATTGAGAGATGGTGTGATTTCTAATATCTTTTCACGGCCATTAAGATAGGGCTCATGGCAACTGAAAAACTGGTATAGTTGGAAACTCTTATATTCAAATTATTTCTTTTATACTTCTTATCTTTATACGTAACTTTCATTTTCTTTCTTTTATTATAAGATTTTGTGGGTGTAATCTGCTGAAAACCCTTAGGAGACAACACTCCTCCTAGTAAGGACACCTAGAGGTTTAACGGCTTGTTGCACGTGCTCAGTGCAATCGTGTTGCCTACGAAAGTGTGCTACTTAGGTTTTTCTTTTTTTCCTTTTCTTCCTCTCTTGAATAACCAGTTTGTTTGGGACGATCAAAATTAAGTTTGGGGGTATTTGTTCAGTCGAAAATATCGGGCATTTGATATAACATTTTTCTCACTTTTCTTAAATATTTAAAGGTGTTTATTATAAATATAGAACATATTTAGGTTTATCTGCAAAATACTATTTACCATATATTTATATATTATGATTAACATTATGAAGGAAAATATATGCATATAATATTTATATAATATTTTTATTATGCATATCATATCAAATATTCTAATCAAGATTCTTTAAAAGATATAATATCATACAAATGGTTAGAATAATATCTCTATAATAAATATTACTAACATTATTCATGGAGATATTGTGCAAGATTTGGCTCAGGTCAGGAGATTGGAATATCGAGATATCAGAATCAAAAATCTGCCAATAAAATTAAATAAAATCGAAGAATCAATACTGGCAGAGACTCTGAGAAGATATGAAGATTCCTGATATCACAACAATCTCCATGTGTCATTATAAGACTACAGAATAATTTTTATCAAATGATCCCTGTTAGTTATATATATGCCCTAGAGGCCATTATTATACATATGATGTATATTATAGTGGATGCTTGGATATATAGAGAGATGACTTTCTTACTTGACATGATAGTATGCTATCTGGTTGCACTTTATCTTAACATGTTGACTTGTATTGGTTTACTGTCTTGCTCTCACATGTTGATAAAGCCCTTAGGATATGTACTTGACTACGAGGAATATGATGGAGATCATACTAGTGGGGCCAGGGTAATCAATGAGTACATCTTATAATTGTTCCTAGTCTAGAATGTATCGAGACGGGACATCGATACTCCAGAGTATACTAGAGTATATGCATCTTGACCCATATGATGGGTGATGGATGATCCCACATCCATTGGTGTTTGACATCAAAGATGATATGCGGGTGCTCAGTAGAGACTGGGTACACTGAATGGACAAGCTGAGAACTCCTAGATGGTATTGTACCTATCATCAGATAGCAGTTCTCCGGTGACACTGGTACAGGTTAGTCTGTAGACCCGAGATCGTCATAGAGTCTTGTGTGATTCCCACTGTGCTTTGATTTCTAGCTTACCATGTTCATGAGAACGTGCAAAACGGTGGCTTTTGGGTACAGTCCCGAATCACATAGAGGCAATGAGCGATAGGAAAGGTTTCGTCTCTCCCGGTATTGGGGGTTGATGTTGCGCTGTGTTTGATTGGCTATAACTGGTAGTCCCTGGCCAGGGCTGCTATGAAGATCTAGTAGTAAGTGTTATCAGTAGATTTTTGACCCGTTATGAGCCAAACATTGGCATAACTTATCGGTTACTGGGATCTGACGTTTACCACCCCTAAACTGGATATGCGACATATCAGACGAAGAGACCGGAATGTACGGGAGTGTTACTGATTGGATTGACAGGAGTGTGAGCAGGCTTACTTGTTGATCTTCTGATCGCTCAATACCCGGGTGGCTGTTACGTTTAGCTGACCGTTTGCAGCTTCTGGGTGTTTGATATAATCATCACCTACTGTCGGCGTATTGACGAGTCTTTAGAGTCCTACACTGAGGTTTCCTGGCTCAGGCAAAACAGAGTAGGAGTACATAGTTGATATGTGCGGGACCGAGATTAATACGATATGTGATACCATATTCTATTCTCGCGATTTGTGATATCGGCCGGGTATATGTGATATAGCCGGGTCATCCGATCAAGTGCTGATTCGATGAACTGATACAGATTATATTAGTCAGTTATCTAGAAAATAGCCGGATTATTAAATCAAATGTTGATCTAATAATTTAATGTATAATTATATATGTGATATATTACATTACATTAACTAATATAAGCCCTCTTAAATGATTCTTTTTCTCACTTGATAATACATTGATATATATATGATATATGTTAATAGTATTATTTTCTTTTGTTACATTATATATTATATATGTGATATATAATATTGTAACATGTTTGGATTACAAATGGAACTAGGGTTTGTGAGATTGAACCATGATTAGGGTTTATGTTTGGATTTATATTTATTTTGGATAAATCTTATTTGTGTGGATAATGGATGAGATATTTTCTCATAGTTGACTTAGTCCACTCTAGATATGTTCCTAGATATTTATTAACCCAACCTAAACCTTTACCCATGGTCAAGTCTCTACAAGGGTTAAGCATGATATGCTTAACCCTTGGTTGCATTTTTCTAACCTTAACAATAGATAATTCATTCACAACTTGATCTTATTCTTCTTCCTCAAAAAAGCTTTCTTTCTTTTTGATATATGATGAATAAAAAGTGAGATTAAGAAAACAAAATAGAGAAAAATTCCTACTTCATCATCCTCTTCTATACTAGCCTTATAAATTAGTGTGTTTGCTTCACTAATTCACTATTAGTGAAGAGTCAGCTTGAGTTTGTGCTTCCTCAAGGTAGATCGTCTTGGATTTCAAAGACTTAAAGTAAGATGCATCATTCACCTCATGGAGTCTCTCTAGAGTCCGGGAGTTTGACGATCATAGCGAAGGGACCACAACACGGAGCTTATGAAGCGAAGGAACGGACTACAAAGGTTGTAATCCCTCTCTCTTAGATATAAAGTTGTTTACATGTAAAGTTACCCCTAATACTCTAGTTTAAGATTTTGGTTAGGGTTTCATAGCACCCCAAAAATTATAAATTGGCATATGTGATGCCTTGCTAAACCTTGCTGAAGTGCTATACAACCCTACAGTGGTATAAGAGCCAAGCTAGAGCATTAGGCGTTGTCTAGGCGAAGTTTAAAGTCCGATCGAACTCCGAATACCCAAAATGGACCCCTCTCTGGAAATTTTTCAAAAAGTTGGATTTTTTCATGTTAAAAATATTCAGAAAATCATGCAGGGAATTCTATGGACACACCTGAAGAACGAAATCCTAACTCGTTAGCCAAAACCTGGTTTTGGCGGCGGATCCGCGGCGCCACTTGAGAGGCTTGGGTCGGGCCCTTCAGCTGTAAGTCCGTAGGTGTTGTGACATGTCTCTGGTAAACTTTAACTGTGCTCAAGTGTTGAGCTTTCTAGGCATTTTGGGAATTCGTTGATTCGATCGAATTGTTTAATATCGTCTAGCTTTCTGTAATGTGATACAATATGTGGAATTCATATAGTTAGGCATGAAATTCGTAATATATGATATTTCGGGTTTATGATGTCTAAGGTGATTATGGATTCCAAATGTTATAGTTTTACATTTTCTTTTCTGCGACCGTAAGCGTAATATGTGGTGTATCGCTGATTTCGTTGCTATACATCAACGATAATTAGGATACACATATTTACTTACGTTGATGACATGTGATATTATGTGTTGCTGTGATATGTTTTATTGGATCGTCGTGTTTTGAATAGCCGACGGTTTTATATGAGATGAGGGTTTTTATTTTCATTTATGTAAAATTCATTGTATGTAATATTCTTTTACTGGGGCACTTCCGGGTTGAGGATGATGTCACCATTGTATATTATTTACTTTTCTGCATTAGGATAGACCCAAGGAGGAGAGCACAAGCAACCGAGTTCTAGGGTACAGTGGGAGACCAACTCGAGGAGTCGAGTCCAGGTCTCCTATCCCCAGAATTGGTAGGGTTGCTTGCCGCTCTCGTAGGGGTCTTGGGATGTGGGTTTGGCAATTCATCGCGACCGTGGAATCCGTGTTTTATACAGGCTCAAAATAAAACACGGACGACCTAGTATATCCAATATTTCATATGTTATCTTCTGTTGCTCTGTGATGTGATCACTGTGGATTCTGAGACGAATGGATAAAGATTATATATGAGATATATATTAGACGTTGCTTATGTTTTGCACCCGCGCTAGTCCCGTCCCAGTATGTCGTTAGTTAAGTAACCTAACGGTGCATAACAGAACATTGTGGCGAATGCGGATGGCATAAGCGTACGTTGTATTTTCGTTTCTTCTGTGATGCTTAGGAAGCTTAAATGATGGGATTCGTTAATGAGATTAATGAAAGAAAAAGAAACGCAAAAGTTGTTGTAGAATTATATTTTCAAAAAGTGTAGCTCTAGTTTTAGCTTTGCATAGCGGTATTCCTTGTAAAATATCCAGCACCTTATTCGATAAGGAAAGAGCCGAGACTCCTTCACCGGGAGTGACCTATTTAGCGAAACTAGCAGATGCTATAACTCACACGGTTTTGTTTTTAATTGCTTCTATAGTTCTTGGTTTGCATCGCGGTATTTGTGAAATATCCTCCATCTTATTCAATAAGGAAAGAGCCGAGATCCTTTCACCGGGAGTGACCTCTTTAGCAAAACTAGTAAAAGCCTCAAAAACACTCCTTTTTCAAAATCACTTGTTTCTACAACGATATAAAGTTCATTACGCTCATGGTTTTCTGAAAAACCTGCGTAGCCCTCCGACATTTCAGATAAATAATATTTAGTATGCGTGCTATGTTTGTTGGCTTTCGTCAAGGCGTAGTATGCGGTAGCTACTTATTGCTTATCTGCTACATATGATGAGATTGGATTAGGGTAGTCGTACGACTTTGTTGGCTTTCGTCAAGGGTCGTACGGGTGGGTTTAATTTAATCATGAAATGTACGGGTTGAACTTGACTGGCGCTCTATGGTTTGTTAGCTTTCGTCAAGGTCATAGGACATTAGGGGCAAAAGTATTATCGGGAATTTCAAGTGTTGAAATTTGCAATGAGATTGCATACCTTCTATGAGATAGTTGGATACCGATACCCACTGCGAGTAAGAGTTACTCCTGGGAGATTTTTACACAGGACAATTAGCCGATCAAGTAGGTGTCTAGAAAGGTGTTAACGGGGTAATGCCTCTGGGAAAATGAGGTTTATTTTAATTAGGTCCGTGCGAAAGCACGGCGAACCTCCCTCAAAGTACCAACACTGGCATGACTGAAAGATTGGCGAGATTGTAAGGTGTAATTAATCCCGGCTAGTCTTACCTTTTAGAGTTTGAAGGAAGATTTGATGAAAACAGTGGGAGTCATCCTGATTAGATAAGATAATAACCAATATAATCTTACAAGAGCGCACGCTAAAGTGTTTTCTTCTCTCTCTCTCCAGGTAGCGACCATGCCAGGCCTTAATCAAGATAATAATATGGATGTATTGACCGAACCCGCTTATTATACTGAGCAGAGGAACGTTGGTTCCGTTCTTTCTTATAATTGTTATAAGACTGAACAAGAGATAGGAGAATATCCGGATTCTCAAGCCGCCCAAACGAAGAATAAGCATGTTAATGTATTTTCTTCAGGTGTGTTAGTCATTGAGAACTGTTTCTCAGTTCACTCTACGTCCTAGGTATTAGATACCGGATTAGGATCGCATGTATGTAATATGTTACGTAGGCTACGAAAAGGTAGAGAACTGGGAATGGTTGATCATTCCGTAAGAGGAGAGAATGGTGCAGATGTTGCAGTCAAAGCAGTTGGCGAATATCAAATTAACTTACCAAATGGTAATACATTTATTCTGAACGAATGCTATTACATTACGTCCCTGATTTGCAATCTTATATCAGTTTCTTTATTAAGTAAAGATGGATATAATTTTGTAGTACAGGATAATTTAATGAACATCTTCCTGGATTGATTGATCTTAAATTTCGTGTTGTGTTTGGAAAATGTAAAATATATCACAACCAAAGAAATTTATAATAACCGCAATCAATTAACGGTGTCATTTGTAGGTTTATTAGCGAGTGCGGATCGTCCACAGGGAAAGTGTGATTCGTTCGTAGTTGTTTTAGTTGAGTCGAAAATTAAAAGAGAAAAGAAAATGATTCAATAATTGTGAAATTTAGTTTCAAGAATTATAAAGAACTAGATCTAAAATCAAGAAATACTAAAGTTCAAGAAGATGTCCAAATCGAATGAATTATCAAGATTTGTAAAGAGCCTTGTAGGAATCGATCCAATTGATAGTGATGATGAATACTTATGATTACAAATTCTTATCTATTGAAGATTTGTTGCTAGATCGATGATAATTAACGAGGTTTAGGGATCTATCGAAGAAACTAGGGTTTCTTCATCATCATCTCTTGTCCTTTCGTTAATTAGCATTCAAATTCTAGCCTCTAAGAAATTCAATCATCGATCATTGATCTCTAATTTGGAGCGAAAACATTCAAGAAATCATCTCGCTCAAAACTAGGTCATCGTTGATTCAATTTCTAAAAGTTTACAAAACTCATAAGACTTAAGAATCGTTCAAGAATTTGATCATCATCATCTATCTATTTTCTCGATTCCTCCACAAGCGGAGTTTTCACTCAAATATCATGAAAAAGAAAACAATCAAGAATTGATCACTCTTCATAATGCTCAAATGTAAAGAAAAGCAAGATCAAGAATTTTCACCTTTTATAAATCGACGTTCCGTTACAATACACTCAAAGACTACAAGATTTGAGGAGGAACTAAATCATCGAATTAGCTTCGCATCATCTTCTTGAGTCGCGGATCGTCGTAGATCTCTTGCTCGGATGAAGATCGGTGTTGTTTCAAAAGGCTCGTTGGATTCTTGCTCAATTTGATACTCGATGAATCTTGATTTGGCTTTTGAATTGTATTTGAGGCTAGGGCTTTAGTTCACAAGTTGTGTCACTCAACTTGTGTTTGGAATTGTTGAACAACCTCTTCATGAAGCCTTAGGTGCCTTTTTATAGTGTTTCCCTTTAGCTTCCCATAGAAGCTAGGTTTAGCTTCCCCTAGAAGCTAAGCTAGGTTTAGCTTCCCTTAGAAGCTTGGTTGTTATGAAGCTTGCATAGGAAGTTAGGTAGTTGTAGAGAAGCTTCTAGATTAAGGTAGTTAGCTAGCTTGCATGAGAAGCTTGGTAGGTATTAAGCTTGCACAAGAAGCTTGGCTGTTAGAAGGGAAACTTCTGGATAATTCGAGGGACTTTGAAGCGTCTTGAAGAAGTTTGTCATTTAAAGAGAAGCCTTGGGGAAAATTACCAACCGCCGACGAGTCAGAACGACCGCGGATCCGCGGAGGATCGGCCTGACTCGGCCGCGGATCCGCGGCCATTTAAGGTGATCTCTGCATGGAATTCTCAGGGAATTCTGGTGTTGGCTTTATGGCACTTTTATGATGTCTGGAATATTTTTATACTTTCTTGTTCACTGCCAGATTTCAAGTCTTTGACTTGACGTATTTTTATCAGCACTTTTACGATTCCGGCTCTTTTTCCTGGAGAATTTCCTGCACATAATCTCGAGACAAGTGCTGATTCACAAAAGATCATACGTGCAATAATAAACACTCAATTTCCCTCAAAATGCAGGTTATAATGTATAACACATGTTATTTGGTATTTTGCAGACGAATTGCTAATATGTGCTATAATTATACCAAACACCTTTAGATGATTACAAATAATAAGGAAATTGATGTGTTAAAAATGCAATATTTTCGACTGATTAAATTCCCCCAAACTTAATTTTGGTCGTCTCGAGCAAACTTGTTTTATTACAAAGAGATGGAGAAAATAAAAGAAAAAGAAAAACTAACTAGTACACTTTCGTAGGCAACACGATTGCACTGAGCACGTGCAACAAGCCTTTAAATCTCTAGGTGTCCCTAGTAGGAGGAGTGTTGTCTCCTAAGGGTTTTCAGCGGATTACACCAACAAAATCCAATAATAAAAGAAAGACCGTGAAAGTTACATATAAAGATAAGAATTATAAAATAAAGACTTTGAAAATTAGAGTTTCCAACTATACTAGCTTTTCAGTTGTCATGAGCCCTATCTTAATAGTCATGAAAAAATGTTAGAAATCATATCATCCCTCAATAAAACATTGTCTTTATTCTTCCTTCCTACCTTTCTTCCAAACATCGATCATATACCCCTACGTGTGTGTAAAAGACATCCCTACACTCGGAGAATTCAATTCAAGCTATCATACTCTTGTCCATCTGCCTTAGTACTTTTTAATCGGTGAATATTTAGATGGGATTGCTCACACATTTTTCATGCGACCGTTAATATTTCTTGAGGTACTAACCGACCGATTACTCATGTGCTTGCTTATTAGGCGTATTAGTATTTTCCTCGTCTTGCATCACCTAAGGCTTAGCAGTGACTCCCAAACCAGTTGGTCTAAAGCACTAGGTGATGAAGCACCCTCGCTATATTTTTTTATTGTTGCCTTGGTGATAACAAAACCAGTGTTCATTTTTCTTCACCATTTTATATTTTATTTTCCATTTATAATTTCTTCATACTTTGGCTTTTAGACAAGAGCATTTCAAGGTATCCTCTACTATCCCGGTTTCAAGACGTGTGTAAGTGCGTATAGTAGGGTATCAACGTTCAAATGTTTGGCTTCCAGAATAGGAACTATTTTTCTGACTTATTTTTATCCTCAGATTAGTGACTTCCTTCATCTTACTAACCCTTGGGACAATGGCTCATAACTACTTATTACTAGTTCGTTTAAAAAAACTTCTAATTTTCTTGGTTTTCTTAAATTTTTCCAATCTTTTGGATGTAATTTTTCACTATCTAATCTTTTATTATCTAATTAAATATTAAATATTTTTATCTTTTGAATTTTTTTTTAAAATTTTTATATGTTTTAAAATTTTTGTGCTTATGCAAAGTATGATGCAAAATGATGCAAAAATAAGCACAAAGCTGCCCCAAACTTGTTTTCAACAGTGTCCTCACTGTTGCCATCCGCTAGATCACAAAAACCTGTAAGCTTGGGAGGAAATTTATTAACGGGGGCAATAAATATGATCGTGAAAATCTCCCCCAAACTTATTCTTTTCACTCACCTCCATTCTAAAGATGATACAGTATTTTACAAGACATAGAGGTGAGACGGGGGAATTTTGATCAAGATAAAGTGGCTCCTGTAAAAACAGGAGCTCCTCCGTGGGGTCAGTGGAAAAATACGGTTTTAATCTATGTCCATTTACTTTGAAAATTGTATCGTTTTTAACATTTTCAACCTTAAATGCCCCGTGCGGGTATACATACCACACAACAAATGGTCCTTTCCACCGAGATCATAGCTTACCCGCATGAAGATGGAGTCGTGAATCATAAAGAAGAACTTGTTGACCAGGTGTAAAAGTTTTTCTCAACATATTTTTATCGTGAAATACCTTAGTCCGATTCTTTACAATTACAGCATTATCCTAAGTTTCATCACGGAGTTCGCTTAGCTCGTTTAATTGCAGCTTCCGAAAGTTGCTAACTTGATTTAAGTCAAAGTTAAGTTCTCTAATGGCCCATATTGCTTTGTGCTCAATCTCGACCGGAAGGTGACAAGCCTTACCAAACACTAGTCTGTAAGGAGACATCCCTAGATCGGTTTTATATACAGTTCGGAACGCCCAAAGAGTATCTGTCAATTTGGTTGACCAATCTTTTCGATTTTTAGAAACTGTTTTCTCCAAAATTTGTTTGATTTGTCTGTTAGAAAGCTCAACTTGCCCGCTCGTTTGGGGATGATAGGGTGTGGAAAGTTTGTGGTTGATTGCATATTTCCGCATCAAAGTCTCGAAAGACCGATTGCAGAAATGTGTCCCGTTATCGCTGATGATAGCACGTGGGTGTCCAAATCGTGAAAAGATGTTTTCTTTTAAAAACTTAATGACAACCTTTTTGTCATTAGTGCAACAAGGAATAGCTTCAACCCATTTCGAGACGTAATCAACCGTAAGCAATATGTACAGATTCCTGAAAGAGTTGGGAAAAGGTCCCATAAAGTCAATACCCCAAACGTCAAAAATTTCAACCACTAAAATTGGTTGCTGTGGCATCTCATTTCTCCGGGAAATCCTACCCGTATGTTTACACTGTGCACAGGTTTTGCAATGATCAAATGCATCTTTGAACAAAGTTGGCCAATAGAAACTACATTGCAAAACCTTCTCCGCCGTCTTTCGAGGACCGCAATGACCCCCACATGCCTGATCATGACAGAAAGATAGAACACTCTTGAATTCATCCTTAGGGACACATCTGCGAATGATCTGGTCAGGACAATACTTAAACAAATAGGGTTTATCCTAGTAAAAATGTTTTACTTAGGATAGAAATCGATGTTTGTCCTGTTTCGACCATTCGCGGGGGATAAGTCCCGTGGCAAGATAATTCACAATATCCCTGAACCAAGGTTCGTCGGATACATTCAAGAGTTGTTCATCTGGAAAAGAATCATTGATCGACAGGGTCACAGGTGAAGAAGAGATGCGCGACAGATGGTCGGCTACAACGTTTTCACATCCTTTCTTATCTTTAATAAAAAGATCAAATTCTTGTAATAGAAGGATCTAACGTATTAGCCTACCTTTACCATCCTTCTTTGCCAAAAGATGTTTCAAGGCAGAGTGGTCAGTGTACACAACAATAGGTGAGCCAATCAAGTAAAGCCTGAATTTTTCTAATACAAATACAACTGCTAAAAGTTCTTTTTCGGTAGTTGTATAGTTAATTTGAGCATCATTCAGGGTCTTACTTGCATAATAGATCACGTGTGGCATCTTTTCAATGTGTTGTCCTAAGACTGCACCAACTGCAAAATCTGATGCATCACACATAAGCTCAAAAGGGTGGTTCCAATCTAGAGATGATAGAACGGGGGCTGTCATGAGAGAGTATTTAAGTGAGTCAAATAATACCTCACAATCCGAGTTAAAGTGAAAGGTTGTGTCCTTGGCCAAGAGAAGAGTTAAAGGTCTAGCAATTTTGCTAAAATCCTTAATGAATCTCCTGTAAAAGCCTGCATGGCCAAGAAAAGATCGTATATCCTTGACGCATTTGGGATGAGGAAGGTTTTTAATGACATCTATTTTAGCTTTGTCAACCTCAATGCCTTTTTGTGAAATAACATGTCCAAGCACAATTCCCTCTTGGACCATGAAATGGCATTTTTCCCAATTCAAGGTTAAGTTCTTCTCTTTACAACGAGTAAGAACTGCGTCAAAATGAGATAGGCAGTCAGCAAAAGAATCTCCGAATATCGATAAATCGTCCATGAAAATCTCCAGAAAATTCTCGACCATGTCCGAGAATATCCCCATCATACACCGCTGAAATGTAGTAGGAGCATTGCATAACCCAAAAGGCATGTGTCTATAAGCAAAGGTACCAAAAGGACAAGTAAATGTGGTTTTGTCTTGATCCTTTTTGGCAATAGGGACCTGATTATAGCTAGAGTATCCGTCCATAAAGCAATAATATTCACGTCCAGCTAAGCATTCTAGCATCTGGTCAATGAAAGGAAGAGGAAAGTGGTCTTTCCTCGTTGCGGCATTGAGTTTTCTGTAATCAATACATATACGCCACCCAGTTTGAGCGCGTGTCTAGATTAACTCATTTGCCTCATTTGTTATGACTGTAATACCAGATTTCTTAGGGACGACATGAATTGGACTTACCCATTGGCTATCAGAGAATGGGTAAATGATACCAAAGTCAAGGCATTTGACGATTTCTTTCTTCACTGCCTCCTTCATAATGGGGTTTAACCGTCTCTGTGGTTCTCAGGTTGGCTTGGCTTCATCCATCAAATGTATATGATGTTCAACAATCAAGAGACTAATCCCTTTGATGTCAGCCATAGTCCAACCAAACGCCTGCCTATTAGATCCCAATACCGTCAAAAGCGCATTCTCTTGCTCTGAGGCTAGAGAAGCGAATATGATCACAGGTAATGACTCATTCTCACCTAAATATGCATATTTAAGATGAGAAGGTAAAAGTTTGAAATTTAATGCTGGCGGAGAAATTATAGAAGGTGGGGTCATCGAATGACATTCGGAGTCACAAAGAAGCTCGTAGCCTGCAAAAGATACAGACTCAGAAGGTGATGAGTCAAGAGTTTCAAACTCAGGAGTGTAAAGAGTTTCCTCACTAAGATGTGAAAGATCAACCATTGATGTGCTAGTGTCGTCGAGATCTTCAAAGCAAATTTCATCAACTTCGCAACTTTCAGGAGCAATCTCGTGGACAGAACAGACATCAAGTATGTGAGCAGAAGGTTCAGATGGCTGACTTCCAATTTTGTAGATGTTCAGTTCAATTGTCATTTTTCCAAAAGATAGGTTCATTGAACCATTTTGACAATTAATAACAGCATTGGAAGTGGCAAGGAATGGTCGACCCAAAATCACCGGAATTTGGTTCCGTGGGTTTGCTACAGGTTGTGTATCGAGAACAATAAAGTCCACAGGGAATATGAATTCCCCGACTTTTATCAACACATCCTCCAGTTCACCGCTAGGTTTGGTGATTGAACGGTCTGCCATTTGGAGAGTGCAATGAGCTGGTTTCAACTCTCCAATCCCTAACTGCTCATAGACAGAGTATGGAAGCAGGTTAACACTTGCTCCAAGGTCAAGTAAAGCACGGTTAATGTTTTTACCTCCAATAGAAATCGAGATTGTAAGACATCCTCGGTCTTTACGTTTCTTTGGTAACTGTGGGGTAAAAGCAGTGCTAACATTATTTATCATGAAGACCTTCTTTGGCACTTGAGTCTTCCTCTTCCTAGTACACAAGTTTTTGAGAATTTTCGCATAAGCGGGGACTTGTTGAATAGCATCTAGGAGAGGGATGTTGATGTTAACCTGTTTGAACATTTCCATAATCTTCTCCATATGTGGACTCGATTTGTTACTCCTTAACCGATTCGGATAAGGAGATTTAGCAATAAGAGCTGAGTCCAACATTGGAGAATGTAGTATGTGTGGAAGTGATCCCAGAATAGGAGTGGGGATCGTCTTTGGTGGACTAGAAGAGGTATGCTGAGGTGTCGAGCCTTGAGGAAAACGAAGAATAGGCTCACAAGAAGGTGGTGAGGTAGAAGCACAAGGATCAGAAGTAGAAGTGTGTGTGGAGGAAAAGTCTCAGCCGGGGTATTATTGATAGATTTTTCATGATCATCAATCTCTTCCCCAACGTAATTATTCAGCACTCTTCCTGATCTCAACGTTGTGATGGCATTCACATTGTAGTGTTGTGAATGCCCAGGATTCGGTAGGGGTTGATACGGAAGTTTCACTTTCTCTCTAGCACTCATTTCGGCTTTTAATTAGGCAATTTGAGCTTCCATTAATTTTATATTCTCACTTTGGAAGTCAGACTTTTTCTGGAATTTATCGAGGGAAGACTTAAAGTCAGCCGACATTTGTTTCATGAACATTTCAAAAGCCCGTTTGAGTGAAAAGGAATTATCAGGACCGGTCAACTGCAAAGGATGATACGGTGCAGGTGTGTTGACAGGGTTTTGAAACTTTTGTGATTGGTAAGGGTGCTGAGTCAGTTGTAGTGGTTGCAATTGTGGGGAAGGAGCCCTTTGGAAATTGTTTTGATTTGGAACCGTGTTTTGAGTTTGTTGTTGGTTCCAAGTAAAATTAGGGTGATTCCTCCAACCCTGATTATAAGTGGAAGAATACGGATCGTTTCTAGGTCTTTGTTGGAAAGAAGCATTGGTATGCTCTTGACTTTGAAACGGAGAATTTAAAGGACATTCTTCCGTAAGATGAGATGGATCAGAACGGCATCCACAGACAGTTTTGGGGAGCAACATCTGATTTAGGGAGGCTGCTAAAAATTTATGTTTCATAGTTTCGAGTTTCTTTTGCATTGCTGCCATTTCAGTTCTAACTCCTATGGAAACATCAATTTGGTGAATGCCACCCCTAGACGATGACCGGTTTACACTCTGCCACTGTAAAGATTTTTCAGCGAAATCTTCTAAAAATCACCAGGCTTCACCATCATCTTTAGTCATGAAGGTGCCTTGACACATGGATTCAAGGGTCTTTTTTGTGGTAGGATTAATGCTTTCATAAATGATTCTGCACAGATCCTATCTAGGGATTCCGTGATGAGGACATTGAACTAACAGATCCTTGAAGCGTTCAAAACACTTCGAGAATGGTTCATTTGGAAGCTGGGTAAATTAATTTATTTCGCTACGGACTTAAGCTGTCTTATAATTGGGGTAGAATTTCTTTAGGAAAGCTGCGACGAATTCATCCCAGTTTGAAATAGAATGTGCGGCTGTGTTATAAAGCCACTTCTCGGCTATATCGCATAAAGTGAATGGGAGAAGACGTAGGCGCATAGCATCCACAGAAAGCTATGAAGTACCCATCATAGCGCATACATTTTCAAATTTGGTAATAAAGACATATGCGTCTTCAGACTCGAGACCGTGATATTTTGGTAGAAAATTGATGTATTGGGGTTTGATTTCAAAATTGTCCCCATTGGCTGGTGGAATGGTGAGACAGGTCGAAAGAGGACATCGCATAGGGTAACATCTCTCTGGGAGAGAGATGCGGGGCGGATTCTCCGCACCTGCGGACGGTGGCAGAGTAGTGTTAAAGAAGTTCAATGGAGAATTGTCCATCGAAGTGGGTGTGGTGGAGGGTAAAGAACAAGTAGACGTAGAAATACCGACTTCGGAGTCGATAGAAGGAACGCGGACAAGATGGGCACTAGAATCCCGTGTCCAGTCGAGCAAGCACTAAATGGTGTAGCACAAGTGGCAGCGTTGTGATAATTAAGGAAAAGATGAGTTGGTGTTTGTTTTGAAAAAGATGGATTTTTGAAAAATTCACACAAACAATGCACAATGTCACGCCCCGCTTCCCAAAATACGGAATACGAAGGGTTGACAAGGCCGGCCATACTCCTATGGTCAAGGAAATATCCTGCCGTAGTCATACTTCGGCTTCTAGCTTTACGTGGTAATCAGTAATCAATGCACAGGTAATGAGAAATGAAGTCACTGAATCAAAAACAAATACAAAAGAACTAACCAGATGGAGATCAAGAGGGTATAGCTCTGAGTCGCTGATCAAGATGTCCGCGTTGTCCTCGAGGTACGTCAGGTCCTGGTCCAAGCTAGATCCACTTCTCACTCTGAGCATGCATACTCAAGTCGTCAGAGCGACACGATAGCAATAATATAATAGATACAAACATGAACACGCGCAATAATGATGAATATGAAACAGTAATCATGGAATAATGACGTAAGCATGAAGTAGCCAATACAGGTAGCTAATAAAGCAGGTAAACAGTAAAGTCATAAACAGTATGGCAGGTATGTTGAATCAGTAAGTAATGCATGTCAATGGCACTAACCCTATCAGTCTCTAAGTCTCACTGTACAGGTCACTAAGCCTATCGTCAGTCAAAGTGTGAGATTCAACCACTCGTGAGTATCCCCCACCTAAGGGTAGGACCCTAGGACAAGGGAACACGGGCCCGAGTCGCTCGCTAATAATCAGTAATATCCCCATATATCTCCAGAATCGCTGTATGTGCCGGCATGGGACTCCCGAGATTCTGTTGAACTCACACTCAAACTACCCCACACCCTATGGTCTACATCAAACGCCAACCATAAACTCAAATACCCGTCGGTCCATGACAAGTCTACGCGAGAACTGGAGACAGAATCTCCATCAAGCATGTCTCGACTGATACCCAAGATAAATGGACAGTGTTTGGTGCCTTACCTATGACACCCATATAAATGCTTCCATAATTGTCCCATACCAATTATAGTTACACTTATACATGTACCATAGATGTCGACAATGCAATATATCGATAGGGTCCGCAGATTATATACAAGTACGTGTCACTTTCACTTATCCATTCATGCTTAAACACTCACGTACTTTCCACAATCAAACACTAGTACCTAACACTGGGTAACGCACATGATCACTAGGTTACCAATCCAATGACATCTATATAATGTGATGAGAATACAATAATTAAAGCATGATTAAGATATCATCAGTCGGTGTCCTACCACTTGCTTAATTTATCATAAATCATACATGCAAAATTTAGTGAAACAATGAAAAGTGGGTAAGCAGTATGTTGAATTATCTATCCACCAAAATTAGTTTCACATTAATCGGGTTTCAGGATCGCTAGATATGGCCATTTCATTTTAAGCGTTCACTGCTGGAAATTCAGTTTCTGAACTGAACGTCCATTTCGCGACATAATTTTCACCCTGTTGGGATCAGAATTTAGCGACACTATAGTCGAATGAAATATAGGTTTTACAATATGGTTTCCAATGCACCAGACGGATTCTCAATCGCGTCTCTACGTCAGAAGTTATGTACTGTACAATCATAAGGTGTCAGTTCTGTTTCTGTTTGGGACTGCTATACGTCCTGTTCTTTTAAATTACAGTTTAAATGGTAAACGACGGTAAAAAGGGGTGAAACCACTTTCATCATTTATCTAACTATTTCATCTTCACTAAAGTATATGGTTCCGCAGTATAAAAGTTCAAACAGCAAAAAGGGTAAGCATTACGAGATAGAAATCAACAGCCAGAGCTGCTCTGGACTGCAGTCCAGAGCCGCTCTCCGAATCAGTTTCCGTCGTATTTTCAGTATAGAAACAATTTAAAACTTTTATAGGGTTCCATATCGTTGAGTCGGCTTCGATTTGAGCCCTCGAACGGATCATTCCAATTTGTAAACAATTAATTATGATTTTTACAAGTTTCAGATGCAGGAAATTTTCAGTTTTATCGGGTGTAATTGGGGATGATCGTTCAAGTCAGTAACGGTTATACTTTTCAGTCAAATTTCAATACAATGTTCATCTCCACATGGGCCAGCTTATATGATCAATTTTCGTCAGTTTAATGGAAGGTTTTCGTTCGGGTTTTGCATCAAACACTTGTGTCATATAAGTTTTCACGAATTATAAACACGGAATTAATACGATTTTGATTTGTAACAGGATAATCTAACATGTAGCAAGTAGGGTACTTGCCTGGAGACGCGTTGGCGACGTACGGCAGCGGCACGAACACGCAAAGAACGGCACGGTTTGGGTTCACGGCCTCAGCTCAAGTTCGGGTTCGTCGTCGGGGTTGCCCGGGAGATGGCTCGTGATCACTAGAGACGGAGTGGGTTGCTGAGGATCTCCTGGGAGTGTACTGGAGTCGGCGGTGGTCGGCGGAGGTAGCTCCGGCGGTGGTCGGCAGAGGTAGCTCCGGCGGTGGTCGGCGGCTCGGGTTCTTGGAGTTTGGTGTGGGTTGCAGCGAGGGAATGAGGTAGTGGGGGCTCGGGTTTTGGAGGAGGTGATGCTGATGATGCAGAGGAGTCAACGAGGTGGCCGGCGGCGCGATGGGAACTCGTCGGCAAGGAGGGTGTAGGGGATGCTCGAGCTCGGTGGTTTGGAGAGAGGAAGGAAATAGTGGTGGTGCTTGGGTTTTGGAGAGAGGAGCGACGGAGGAATGACAAGGTGATAGTCATCTTCCTCATCGTCGGGGATGAGGCAGGATGATGGGAGGAAGAAGGAGAGAGGAGGTAAGTGTGGTCAGGAAAAATGTAGTGGGGGTGAGTGCTCGTCCTTGTATGGAGGTGAGGGAGACGAGGTCGCGGGCGCGCGCGCAATCGTGGGTCGGGGTCGGGGTCATGAGCGGGGGCGTTGGCGACGAGGCGGTGACGTGGGGAGCATATGGAGAAAGAGCGGGAAACGAAAATGAGTTGGGGGAGAAAAGATAGAGGCGGGTCGTGTCGGGTTTGCTTGGGCGCGGGTTAGGGGCATGGGCCGGTGTTGGGAATTTTTTTTTTAATTCCTTATGCAAAGGAAAAGAAATGGAATTGGGCCTGGGTTTTTAAAATTAATTGGGAGGTTGAAAATGGGCCGGCTTGGAAAATAAAAAGGAAATGGAGAGTTAGGGTTTGGGTTTGGGCTGAGAAGAGAGGGGGAGAGCGGCTGGGCTCGGGAAAGGGAGTGGGGGAAAATAAAAGAAGTTGGGAAAAGAAGATGGGCCGGGCTCGGGAAAATAAAAGGGAAAAGGAAGAGGGAAAATTAGAAAATAGGGTTAGGGTTAAAAAAGGAAACGAGATGCCATGAAGGGATTAGGGTTTTTAAAATACTTAAAATAATTATAAATATCAATAAGTAGATTCTGTAGGTGACCCTTATAAAAAATACGGATATTGGCGTATAAAAGAACTGGGTATTACATCATACCATCCTTACAAAAATTTCGTTCTCAAAATTTAAAATAAACGATAAGCTATAAAATAATAAGCGAAAAGCTACGATATCGAACACTAACACATAGTGATTTACCTAAAACATCTAGACAAAAATCGAAGGTCTATATATATATAAGAATAATGCAACTAAAAGATAGGTTTAAGTAAGCACAGGGCAGACCCATCTATAAGGATAAATTATATGTACAAGAGGGTAAAATAGCAATAACAATCAATAGTGTATGGTTTGCCGATAGGCCAAGGTATTTTAGAACAGATGTATCGATAAAACAATTTTAAAATAACTTAGAAAACCCACCTGGTGATAATAAGAAACATAGGGCAAAATAATATGCGCAATATATGTTTGCACTGTTGAAAATGTAAAGAATAGTATGTAGGGTTCCTAGGCACACTATAGAGGTCTCACAAGGCATCAACCATGCCAATTTCAAATTTTACGGGTGCCGAGAAACCCTAATACGGATCGTTGACTAGAAGTTTAGGCGATAAACGAAACTAGTTAACAACTTAACTATAAGTGAGAGGCTACAACCTTTGTAGATCCGGTTATCCACTTCCTTAGCTCCATGTAGTCGTCCTCTCGCTGTCCATCTCGAATTCCGAACTCAAACGTCGGCTTCATCGGAGAATTGGGCGGACTAGGTCGTCGGCTTCGTGCCGAAGATGATCTACGTCGAGGCATCACAAGTTCAAGCTCCGACTTCACAAATTTGTGAAACTTGTGAAGAAAACACCCAAAACAATTTGGCAAGAGATAGAGGGTGAAGAAATAGGAGGTGGGTTCACTTTAGAATTGGATTTCTCTCACTTTTGCTCAAGTTGCCATTGATGGCATCAAGCTTTCTTGAAGAAGAAGATGATGAAGAAGAAGAAGAAAGAATATGATAAGTGTTTTTTTAAAATGAAAAATAATTCAATACTTATCATAAGCTAACCATAGTAGAGTGTAGAGAATAGACCATGGTTACTTGGATGGGTTAGGGTTAAGCATGAAGACAAGAATGGTTAAGAAGTCAAAGCTTCATGAAGCTTCAACTAGAAACAAATAAAGCCACCATTCTTATCTAAATCTTTTCCAAATAAATAAACAAATAAATAAATGAAAAAGCAAAACCCCAATCATCTCTTAACCATGGTTTAATCCTTTACACTTAACCAAATGATCAAGTATCATCAAACATGATACAAATATGTGTACAAAAGTATATCACATATACTTCTTGCACATCAAGTGAGAAAATCCATTTAAAGTGAACCAATACTAGTTAATGCAAAGTAATATATCAAATATATATAATTATACATTAAACCATTAAATCAACACTTGATTTAACGATCCGGTCATATCGCATATAACCGACTAGTATCCTATGTATCGGCTTATCGAATCAATCCTTGATTCGATATCTAGGTTATATCGAATATAACCAATCGATACATCCATCGCGAGAATGCAATACGGTATCACATACACGCATTATTCTCGGTCCTGCACATATCTCATATGCGCTCCTATTTCGTTTCGCTTGAGCCAGGAAACCTCTGTGTAGGACTCTAAAGACTCGTCAATACGCCGGTAGCAGATGATGATCATATCAAGCACCCACAAGCCGCAAGCGGTCTGCTAAACGTAACGGCCATCCGGGTATTGAACGATCAGAAGATCGACGAGCTAGCCCGCTCACACTCCTGTGAATCCAACCAGTAACACTTACCGTACAGTCCGGTCTGTTCGTCTGATATGTCGCATATCAAGTCTAGGGGTGGTAAACGTCAGACCCCAATAACCGATAAGTCGTGCCGATGTGAGGCTCATAACGGGTCGAGAAACTACTGGTAACACTTACCAGCAAATCTCTGATCAGCCCTGGCCAGGGACTTCCCTGTTACGGCCAATCGAGCACAGCGCAACATCAACCCCCAATACCGGGAGAGACGAAACGCCTCCTATCGCTCATTGCCTCCATGTGACTCGGGACTGTATCCAAAGACCACCGTTTTGCACGCCCTCATGGACGTGGTAAGGTGGAGATCAAAGTACAGTGGGAATCACACAAGACTCCATGACGATCTCAGGTCTACAGACTAACCTGTACAAGTGTCACCTGAGAACTGCCATCTGACGTGAGGTATAATACCATCTGGGAGTTCTCGGCGAGTCCGTCCAGTGTACTCAGTCTCCACTGAGCACCCGTATACCATCTCTGATGTCAAACACCAATGGATATGGGATCATCCATCGCCCATCTCATGGGTCGAGAAGCATATACGCTAGTCTACACTGGTATATCGATGCCCTGTCTCGATACACCCACGACTAGGGACCTTGAAGGATGTACTTATGGACTACCATGTCCCCACTAGTATGATCTGCATCATAGTCCAGGTAGTCAAGTACACATCCTAAGGGCTTTACCAACATGTAACTATAAGACAGTTTAAAGAGACAAGTATACATGTTAAGATAAAGAGTAACCAGATAGCATACTATCATATCGAGCAAGAAAGTCATCTCTATATATGTCCAAGCATCCAATATAATATACATCATCTGTACAATACTGGCCTCTAGGGCATACATACAACTAACATAGTAAAGCATTTAAAACGGGTAAAACGGAAGTAGTTAATAACACGCAATTTTTGTAAGCACAAGGTAATGGAAGCTATGTTTCGAATACGATATCACTAAATGTAAATATGGTAGCAGGAGATAGCACAAAAGTGTATAGGGGCTAGCCAGGGTAGGGATTACAAATGGAGTATGGTCCAAAAGTCGGGGTGCGGTACTTCAATCTGGATGTCGAAGAGGCTGGGGTCAGGTCAGTACGAGGTGTAAGGGTGAACAGTAATGAATCTCAGAAGGGAAAAGAAATGTATAGGGGAAACAGTTAAAGCATCAAGCGAACCAAAAAAATCCAAAAGGTTAGCGAACTCAGAAATTTTATTTCATTCCAGAAAATCCCAAACAAGGCATTCTCGAAAAAATAAAAGATGGCCCTAAACTATACATAGATTTAATTGGCCAGAGGAGACAAAAACTAAATCACGTCAATCGCGGTTATGGAAGTTCAGCAGGTTACGGTAGGCTCGCGCGCTCAGATAGGGGCGTCCATTTCCATAGCGCCTCGCAGAGATCGCCACTAGAGGTTCTTCTGCCGCGGGGTCTTGTTCTTCCGGTCCTTCTCCCTCGGCTGGAGCCTCTTCATCGAGGTTTGCTTCCGCGTGATTCTCTTCTTCTGGATCTTCTTCTATAGGATTTTCTTCCACTGGATTCTCCTCAAGTTTTTCATCTCCTGGATTTTCTTCTATCGGGTCCTCCTCGGAATCTTCCTCTATTTGGTCCTCTTCCTCCTCGTCGGAATCATTGATCATGTCGACTTCTGGGGCTGTGACTCTCTCGTCCTTGGAATCGCTGTTTCCGAAAATAACCTGTGGGCCGTTGATCTCGTCATCTGAACTCACCAGCATGCAGTCCAAGGAAACGCACGATCGTGTGTCCTCATCTAGAGGCGGCGCTGCTCCAGGGTGGTCCATGGCCTGAAAAGGAAGAGTCATGATTAGGCAGTGGAACACACCAAGAAAATAACAAAGGATACGGAGAACAAGGAAAATATGCGGTAGGTAAGGACCGAAAATCAAAATTTAAGATACTGATGCACTGAATAGTATAAGTAAAGTGAGTGGGAAGGGGACGATACATACATCACAACTCAGAATTTTATTACATTCAACTAAAGTTCAACGGGTACAAGATCTCAAATGAAAAGAAAATATTTACAAAAGAGTGACAACATTTTTATTGAAAGCAGAAAGGTGATAATTCTTCTTTGATTTCTAGACCGCTGCATTCTCGTCACGCGAGTCGAATCCTGCGCTGGGTCCGCACTATCCTCGAGGATCGAACTACGAAATAACCATCACTTAGCAGGAGTGGAGAGTGTGGACGAACCTCTTCCTTGTAGCTCCTTCCTTTTAGGGCAACTGTTGACCAGATGTTCGCTGGATCCGCAAATCAGGCACTGCCCTTTGGCGCTGCGACAATCTCTCTGAAGGTGTCCTGGTTTCTTACAGTACCCACAACGTTGAGTCTTCCGCTGCTTCCGCTGCTGGGGAACAAGTGGGCGCTTCATCTTCACCTATTTTCCTTGTCTAACAGGGGTCCCTTTACGATTGGAGGCTCCCGCTGGTGCCTGAGTCATCTGTCTTCATAATCCTTCAGCTAACAGGTCATTCGTTCGCTCCTGGGCTTCCTTCAGACCTTGCAGTACATTCAAAATCTCGACGGTCTGATCCCTGGGAGTGGAGATAGAAGAAGAGTCGTTGGATGACATGGTCCTGAAACAACAATTTTGAGGACGATATAAGGCACAAGCTATAAGAATTAAAATACAATATGGATTAGGCAAGGAATCAAGAATATCGGGTGCGGTGAAATTCAAACAAGTGGAAATCAACTGTAGAACTCCAAGTCACTCAAACAAAGTACAGTATTTTAACTATGCTGCAGTTCACAATTACAACCACGTAACTCTACTAAGTCACCCAAAACTCTAGCGGGTGGATCAAAATGTATAGCAGAACACACTTATGTGAATCAAGATCAAGAATAACAAGTTTACAATCTAGACAGAAGGATGTCTTAGATTGTCAAGCACTACACGGAAACTGCAATCCCAATCGAAGCAAAACCTGGCTCTGATACCAACAAAACCATGTCATGCCCTGCTTCCCAAAATATAGAATACGAAGGGTTGACAAGGCCAGCCAAGCTCCTACGGTCAAGGAAATATCCTGCCGTAGTCACACTTCGGCTTCTAGCTTTACGTGGTAATCAGTAATCAATGCACGGGTAATGAGAAATGCAGTCACTAAATCAAAAAAAATACAAAAGAACTAACCAGATGGAGATCAAGAGGGTATAGCTCTGAGTCGTTGATCAAGATGTCCGCGTTGTCCTCGAGGTACGTCAGGTCCTGGTCCAAGCTAGATCCACTTCTCACTCTGAGCATGCATACTCAGGTCTTCAGAGCGACACGATAGCAATAATATAATAGATACAAACGTGAACACGCACAATAATGATGAATATGAAACAGTAATCATGGAATAATGACGTAAGCATGAAGTAGCCAATACAGGTAGCTAATAAAGCCGGTAAACAGTAAAGCCGTAAACAGTATGGCAGGTATGTTGAATCAGTAAGCAATGCATGTCAATGGAACTAACCCTATCAGTCTCTAAGTCTCACTGTACAGGTCACTAAGCCTATCGTTAGTCCAAGTGTGAGATTCAACCACTCGTACGTATCCCCCACCCAAGGTTAGGACCCAAGGACAAGGGAAAACGGGCCCGAGTCGCTCGCTAATAATCAGTAATATCCCCATATATCTCCAGAATCGCTGTATGTGCCGGTATGGGACTCCCGAGATTCTGTTGAACTCATACTCAAACTACCCCACACCCCATGATCTATATCAAACGCCAACCATAAACTCAAATACCCGTCGGTCCGTGACAAGTCTACGCGAGAACTGGAGACGGGATCTCCATCAAGCATGTCTCGACTGATACCCAAGATAAATGGATAGTGTTTGGTGCCTTACCTATGACACCCATATAAATGCTTCCATAATTGTCCCATACCAATTATAGTTACACTTATATATGTACCATAGACGTCGACAATGAATATATCTATAGGGTCCGCTGATTGTGTACAAGTACGTGTCACTTTCACTTATCCATTCATGCTTAAACACTCACGTACTTGCCACAATCAAACACTAGTACCTAACACTGGGTAACGCACATGATCGTTAGATTACCAATGCAATGACATCTATATAATGTGATGAGAATACAATAATTAAGGCTTGATTAAGATATCATCAGTCGGTGTCGTACCACTTGCATAATTTATCATAAATCATACATGCAAAATTAGCGAAACAATGAAAAGAGGGTAAGCATTATGTTGAATTATCTATCCACCAAAATTGGTTTCATGTTAATCGGGTTTCAGGATCGCTAGATATGACCATTTCATTTTAAGCGTTCACTGCTGGAAATTCAGTTTCTGAACTGAACGTCCATTTCGCGACACAATTTTCACCCTGTTGGGATCAGAATTTAGTGACGCTATAGTTGAATGAAATTTAGGTTTTACAATTTGGTTTCCAACGCATCAGATGGATTCTCAATCGCGTCTCTACGTCAGAAGTTATGTACTGTACAATCATAGGGTGTCAGTTCTGTTTCTGTTTGGGACTGCTATACGTCTTGTTCTATTAAATTACAGGTTAATTGGAAAACGACGGTAAAAAGGGGTGAAACCACTTTCATCATTTATCTAACTGTTTTATATTCACTAAAGTATATGGTTCCGCAATATACAAGTTCAAAAAGCAAAAAGGGTAAGCATTACGAGATAGAAATCAACAGCCAGAGCTGCTCTGGACTGCAGTCCAGAGCCGCTCTCCGAATCATTTTCCGTCGTATTTTCAGTATAGAAACAATTTAAAACTTTTATAGGGTTCCATATCGTTGAGTCAGATTCGATTTGAGCCGTCGAACGTATCATTCCAATTTGTAAACAATTAATTATGATTTTTACAAGTTTCATACGCGGGAAATTTTTCAATTTTGTCGGGTGTAATTGGGGATGATCGTTCAAGTCAGTAACGGTTATATTTTTCAGTAAAATTTCAATACAATGTTCATCTCCACATGGGCCAGCTTATATGATCAATTTCCTTCAGTTTAATGGAAGGTTTTCGTTTGGGTTTTGCATCAAACACTTGTGTCATATAAGTTTTCACGAATTGTAAACACGGAATTAATACGATTTTGATTTGTAACAGGATAATCTAGTATGTAGCAAGTAGGGTACTTGCCTGGAGATGCGTTGGCGACGTACGGCAGCGGCAGCGGCACGAACGCGCAAAGAACGGCATGGTTTGGGTTCACGGCCTCGGCTCAAGTTCGGGTTCGTCGTCGGGGTTGCCCGGGAGATGGCTCGTGATCACTGGAGACGGAGTGGGTTGCTGTGGATCTCCTGGGAGTATGCTGGAGTCGGCGGTGGTCGGCGGAGGTAGCTCCGGCGATGGGTGCAGTGAGGGTTCGAGGCTCGGGTGCTTGGAGTTTGGTGTGGGTTGCAGTGAGGGAATGGGGTAGTGGGGGGCTCGGGTTTTGGAGGAGGTGATGCTGATGATGCAGAAGAGTCGACGAGGTGGCCGGCGGCGCGATGGGAGCTCGTCGGCAAGGAGGGTGCAGGGGATGGTCGAGCTCGGTGGTTTGGAGAGAGGGAGGAAACAGTGGTGGTGCTCGGGTTTTGGAGAGAGGAGCGACGGAGGAATGACGAGGTAATAGTCGTCGTCGTCGTCGGGGATGAGGCTGGATGATGGGAGGAAGAAGGAGAGAGGAGGTAAGTGTGGTCAGGAAAAATGTAGTGGAGGTGAGTGCTCGTCCTTGTATGGAGGCGAGGGAGACGAGGTCACGGGCGCGCGCGCAATCGTAGGTCGGGGTCGTGGTCATGAGCGGGAGCGTTGGCGACGTGGCGGCGACGTGGGGAGCGCATGGAGAAAGAGCGGGAAACGAAAGTGAGTTGGGGGAGAAGAGATAGAGGCGGGTCGGGTTTGCTTGGGCGCGGGTTAGGGGCATGGACTGGGAAGCTTTGGGCCGGTGTTAGGATATTTTTTTTGTTTAATTCCTTATGCAAAGGAAAAGAAATGGAATTGGGCCGGGGATTTTAAAATTAATTGGGAGGTTGAAGATGGGCCGGCTTGGAAAATAAAAAGGAAATGGAGAGTTAGGGTTTGGGTTTGGGCTGAGACGAGAGGGGGAAAGTGGCTGGGCTTGGGAAAGGGAGTGTGGGAAAATAAAAGAAGTTGGGAAAAGAAGATGGGGCGGGCTCGGGAAAATAAAAGGGGAAAGGAAGAGGGAAAATTAGAAAATAGGGTTAGGGTTACAAAAGGAAACGAGATGCAATGAAGGGATTAGGGTTTTTAAAATACTTAAAATAATTATAAATATCAATAAGTAGATTCTGTAGGTGACCCTTATAAAAAATATGGATATTGGCGTATAAAAGAATTGGGTATTACACACAAGCAACACTAAATCTAGTGGTCACCTAGGTCAAGTCTGTAGACCGCTCCTAGACATCCAGAAGACAAGTCGCAAGATAAATCCTCTACTGCCTCTTTGCCTCTTCTGTGGCCAGCTAAGTGCCAGGTAAGTGGGAGGTTTTCCACTGCGTAAGTAGTGAGCCTAATTAAGCAACCACTTGCCTTAGACACACTTACCTTAGACACCACAAAAGAAATGCGGTTAAGCAATAGATTACCCACGATCTCCTTCTGTCCTAATTGAGCGCGACGGTCCTTAGAGTCTTGTCTAGATATTTTTTAGTTAATGAGGGTAATGCGGATGCAAGTTTGTGATTTTTGGGGCATAGGAAGGGTAATGAACTCCCCATCTAATCTGAATTTGGTCTTTGCCCCTTAATTTCCGTATTAAAATTGCAAACAACCAAAATCAAACACGCACAATTTTTTTCTTTTTAGCGGCGCTGCGAATTTTTGCAAAGAATCCTATAGAAATTGGTTAACGGACAGAGCAGGGAGGAGATAAGAAAGTCAGAAATATACCTGAGAAATTTGGAACAGGGAATCAACTTTCCAGCCGCGGATCCGCCGCAAGAAGCCACCTAATGCCGCGGTTGCGCGGTCGGAAAATGAGATCTCTGCACAAAAATTTGTGCAGATGCTCCTGTACCTTCACTGAGCTCTCTGAGATGACCTGAAAATTTTTTCTCTCGCTCCACAGATTCCAGATCTCCTAGCAACAAATCACAACGAATCGTTAAGCACTTGTGCGAATTTTGATCTCAAAATTCTGATGGAATAATAAATTTTTCAACTCAAATTACAAAAAACGAACAAATTAGCACACTATCCCCGGCAACGGCGCCATTTGATTGATCTTAAATTCTGTGTCGTGTTTGGAAAATGTAAAATATATCACAACCAAAGAAATTTATAATAACCGCAATCAATTAACGGTGCCATTTGTAGGTTCGTTAGCGAGTGCGGATCGTCCATAGGGAAAGTGTGATTCGTTCGTAGTTATTTTAGTTGAGTCGAAAATTAAAAGAAGAAAGAAAATGATTCAAAAATTGTGAAGTTTAGTTTCAAGAATTATAAAGAACTAGATCTAAAATCAAGAAATACTAAAGTTCAAGAAAATGTCCAAATCGAATGAATTATCAAGATTTGTAAAGAGGCTTGTAGGAATCTGTAATGCCCAGCCCCTTTTTATACCAATAATCTGTATTTTGTTATTCCTGAATTTTATATATTTTTATTTATAATTTTATTTCTTCTAAACCCTCATTTTCCTTTTATCAATAAAATCCCAAAACCCAAACCCTATTATATCTTTTTCCAACAAATTCCCTTAGCCAACACCATTTTCTTTTAATAGAACCCCAATCCTATTCTTTTAAATAAATTCATTTTCTTTTAGCCCAATCCTTTTCTCAAAGCCGGCCCAGCAATAATTTTCCCACAACCATTTCCTTAATAATTTTGTTTTTTATTTTTGCAGCCCACCAGGCCCAGCCCACTTCTATTCCGCCGCAGTCCGCTTCACCCTCAACCCGCGCCTGCTTCACCCACGACCCGACCCGCACCTACAGTGCGTCTCCCCAACAGCTACTCTCCGGATTTCCCATGCGAAATCCTCCCGTTGCGCCCTCATCGCCGCTCCCCATGCCCACGCCCTCGCGACGTTACCTCGCGCACTCCCCTCCCTAATCACGTCGCCCGATCTCCCTCACACCTCACTCCTCTCTTTTCTCAAATCTCCCATCTCATTCACCAAACCGACCACAAACCCACTGCAGTTCCCAACTCCGTTCATCCCACCGACGACGACAACCACCTCGTACTCCCCCTCGCTCACTCCTCCTCACAAATCCAAGCCACCATCCTTCCTTTCTCCACTTCACCGTGTCCCCTGCGCTCCGATCCCCACCTCACCTGCAACCCGACGAACCCATCATCGTCGACGAGCTCGCTTCACCAACCACCACCTTCCTCCCCTCTCACCGCAGCTCCTCTACGTCACCACCTCCCCTTCTCCTCCTCTTTTCCTTCGCCAAGCTCACTCGACCACCGAGCTCTTTCCCTTCACCTGCATACCCAAACTCGACCCCCTACACCTCAACGCCGGCGATCTCCCCATCACGTCGCCTCTGCACCCTCGCATCAGTATCACCATAGCCCAAGCCCCATCTCTCTCACACTCTCTGTCTCCCTATCACACTCTCTGTCTCCCCTCTCTCTCTCTCTGTGTTTCTCTCTCTCTTTTTCTCTCCCTCAATCCCTCTGTTCTCACTCTCTCTCTCCAATTCTCTTTCTCTCTCACTGCTTCTCTCTCTTTCTCACTGCTTCTCTCTTTCTCTCTCACTGCTTCTCTTTCTCTCTCTCTCTCACCGCTTCTCTCTCTCTCTCTCTGACCTCTCTCTCTGAAATCTCACCCGTCTCTCCCTTTCTATCAACCGACTACCACCACCACGACATCGCCTGAATTCGCAACAGCCCATCACCAAGCTCGAGCCAAGTCCAAGCCTAGCCGAGAATCGTCGCATGCTTGCTACTACATGCCCGGGACGTGTCATTACTGCCTTCGCTGCCGCGCCATCAGTTCACCGTCTCCAGGCAAGTATTTTACTTGCTTACATGCTATATACTCGAGTTACAATCTTAGATTACTTAGATTATAAAGTTACAATTTTAGATCAATTAGATATCATACCTGTTCGATGTGTGTTCCCAATGAGAATACTTATCAAATTTGACGGAACTGGATGATTTATTGGCCCTTAAAGGGATGGATATCTTGTGCAAGTTTCGCTGGAAAATATGACCGTTAACGTCTAAAACGACTACCCCAAGTTTACTCGTAAAACAGGAATTTTCTTGTACCTGAAAACCGTTAAAATCGCCATAAATTGTATACACACTGGAATGATGTGTTCAAGGGCTTAAATCGAAGAAGACTCGACGAACTATAACCCTATGTAAATTTCTAATTGTTTCTATACTTAAACTGTGACAATAATTGGATCGGAGTGCGACTCTGGACTGCAGTCCAGAGTGGCTGTGTTTACTGTGTGCTATCCCGTAATGGGTACCACACTGTTTTCTTAACTCATAGGTTGTGGAACTCTGCTGTTTATTATAGGAGAGTGTGTTATTTAGACAACACAAGTGGTTTCATCCTGTATCGTTATCGTTTGTTATTTAATCTGCAATTTAATAGATGTGGACGTATAACAGTCCAGAACAGATTCTGAGATGACATATTAATGTTAAACAGTGTATAACTCCTGACGTCCAGATACGATTGAAGATCCGTCTATTGTGTTGAAAACCTTACTGAAAATTCTAGATTTCATTCAACTGTAGCGTCGCTAAAATCTGATCCCAACTGGGATTAAAATGCGTTGCGAAACGGACTTCCGATTCTGAAACCGGATTTTCAGCCGTGCACGCTTAAAATGAAATGGCTATAACTAATGATCCTAGAACCCGATTGGCGTGAAACTAAATTCGATGGATAGATAACTGAACATACTAATTATTACCTGTTTATCGTTTCACTAAATTGTAACCGTATGATTTATGATAAATTATGCAAGTGGTAGATTATTGATTCAGGACATTCTAAACATGCTTTATATACTGTTCACGCATCATATCATACACATGTCACTGCATTGATAACCTAGTGATAACGTGCATTACCCAGTGTTAGGTATTAGTGATGATTGTGGCAAGTACGTCAGTGTTCGTGTATCAGTGAATAAGTGAAAGTGATACGTACTTGTACACTATCAGTGACCCTTATTATTCTATTGCATTGTCGACGCCTGTGAGACGCGTGTACGTGTGACTATAAGTGGTATGGGACACTTATGAAAGCTCTTGCATGGGTGTCACAGATAAGGCACCAGACGCTGTCATTTATCTTAGGTATTAGTCGGGACGTGCTTGATGGAGGTCCTGCCTCCAGTTCTCGCGCAGACTTGTCACGGACCGATTGGTAGTTAGGGTTATGGTTAGCGTTTGATGTAGACCACGGGGTGTGGGGTAGTTTAAGTGTGAGTTCAACAGAATCTCGGGAGTCCCATGCCGGTTTATATTAGGGAGATATATGGAGATTTATAGGGTATGTGATTATTACCGTGATATACATGTTGGGCCCGTGATCCCTTGCCCTTGGGTTCTACCCTTGGGTGGAGGACACTCGCGAGTGGTTGACTCTCACACTTGGACTGACGATAGGTTTAGTGACCTGTACAGTGAGACTTAGAGACTGATAGGGATGATAGCATCGATATACATACTTACTGTGTTGACATACGTGGCATATCACTCTACTGCTTTTACTGTTCCGCTGCATTGATTACTGCATGTTCATACCCATACTGCCATTGATCTACTGTTATATACATATCTATTATCACTGTTAGAATTGTTTCATGATTTTATATATATTATATTGCTATTGTGTCGCTCTGACGACCTGAGTATGCATGCTCAGTGTGAGGAGAAAATTTAGCCTGGATCAGGACTAGACGTACATCACGGACACCTTGACTTGCTATTCAGAGTTACATTGGTTTGTTCCCATCAGGTCAGTTCTTTACATTGTTTTGTTTCAGTTACTGCATTTCTCATTACCTGTGTGTTATTTACTGATTACCAGTTAAAACTAGAAGCCGAAGTGTGACTACGGAAGGACATTTCCTTGACCGTAGGAGCATGGCTGGCCTTGTCAACCCCTCGTATTCCGTATTTTGGGAAGCGGGGCGTGACATGGTTTAGTTGTATCAGAGCCAGGTTTTGCTTCGATTGGGATTGCAATTTTCCGTATAGAGCTTGACAATCTATGACATCCCTCAGTCTAGATTGTAAACTTGATATCCTTGATCCATATTCACATTGAGTGTTCTGCTATCTATTCGCTAGGGTTTCAGGTGACTTGGCAAGGTTTCGTGGTTGTAATTGAAAAAAAAACATCACGATTACACTACCATACTCTATTTAAGTGACTTAGAGTCATGCAGTTGATTTTCCACTCGTAATGTATTTCATCACAACTGATATTCTTAAATCCTTGTCCAGTCCATATTATATTTGATTCTTATAGCTTGTGCCTTATATCATTCTCAAAATTATTGTTTCAGGATCATGTCTTCCAGCAACTCTTCCTTTATCTTCACTCCCCAGAATCAAACCGTTGAGATCCTGAGTGTACTGCAGGGTCTGAAGGAAGCCCAGAGCGAACGAACGACTTGTTAGCTGAAAGACTGAGAAGACAGGTGAATCAGGCACCAGCGGCTGTTTCCAATCATAAAGGGATCCCCGTTAGACGAGGAAAAGAGAAGAAGATGAAACGCCAATTTGTTTCCCCACGACAGAAGCAACAGAAGACCCCATGTTGTGGGTATTGTAAGAAGCCAGGACATCTTCAGACGGATTGTCGCCGCGCCCAAGGGAAATGTCTGATATGCGGGTCCAACAAACATCTCATCAACGGTTGCCCAGAAAGGAAAGAACTACAAGGAGGAGACTTGTCCACACTTCCCACTTCTGCCAAGTGAGGATTATTGCGTAATTCGCACTTCGAGGATAAAGCGGACCCAACACAGGATTCAATTTGCGTGACGAGGATGCAGCGGTCTAGTGATCAAAGCAGAATTTTTATGTTTTTTTTCTTTCAGTAATAATGTTGTCATCCTTTTATAAATACTTTTTCCGTTTGAAATCTTGTATCCGTTGAATTTTTAGTTGAATGCAATAAAACTTTGAATCGTAATATATGTATCATTCTCTTGCTTTCTCCTTATTTATACTTTTCATTATCACAGCATTATTATCCTGATATTTTTCAATTCCTGCCACCGCATATCTTTCTATACTTCGTACACTTAACTATTTTTCTTGATGTGTTCCGTTGTCTAATCATGACACCTTCTTTTCAGGCCATGGCCCACCCTGGAGCAGCGCCGCATCTAGATGAAGATGCACAGTCATGTGTTTCCTTAGACCACACGCTGATGAGTTCTGACGATAAGATCAAAGGTCCCCAGGTCATTGGCGAAAACAGCGATTCCGAAGACGAAGGAGCAGCCGCCCCAGAGTTTGACATGATCGGCGATTCCAACGAAGAGGAAGAAGACCCTGAAGAGAACCCGATAGAGGAAGACCCCGAGGAAGAACCGATAAAAGAAAATCCAATGGAGGAAAATCCCATGGAAGAGAATCCAGAAGAAGAGAATCACATGGAATCAGACCTCGATGAAGAAGCTCCATCCAAGGAAGAAAGACCAGAAGATCAAGACCCTGCGGTGGAAGAACTCCCAATGGCGATGCCTGCGAGGCGCTATGGAAATGAACGCCCCTACCTGAGCGCGCGAACCTACCGCAACCTACTGAATTTCCACAATCGCGACTGACGGAATTTTTTAGATGTTGTTTCTCTGGTCATATAAATCTGTGTATAGTTTAGGGCCGTCTGTTACTTTTCGAGGGTGCCTTGTTTCAAATTGTCTTGAATGAAATAAATCTTCTGAGTTCGTAAACCTTTTGATTATTGGTTCACATGATGCTTGATTACTCATATCCATTTATTTTTCCTGCTGAGATCCCTGACTGTCCACCCATACTCATTGTATTGTTTTCACCCTCATTTCGATTAAAAAGTACCGCATCCTGATCCTTGGAATGGGCCACCATTCATCCTTCGTCTGTGCCTCGTTTGAGATCCTTCTGGGAGGAGAAGTTCATAGTGAAATCCCAGGGTTAGCTAACCCTTCGAAATTTTGATTCGCTTGAAGTACTGACCGTTATCCTCCCCATATTTTTCCCTTGTAAGTCCTTGCTGCTCACCCTTACTTCATGAGCTGACCCGATCCCAATCTCCTTAACATTCAGCCTAAAGCCGCCACGCTCCGACCTTCTGACTGAGCCACACTTCCTTGTAGTCATTACCCTAGCTAGCCCTATACCTCTTTGTGTTCTTCCGATTACTCTAAATATATATAGAGACTTTATTATTCGAAATTTGGTTTTCAGTATTTTGTATTTATCGAAGAGTGCATGTTATTGACTAATTAGTTTTATGTATTGTAAGCACACTACTATTATCCTCAGTTTTCAGTAGCGCAGCCTTACACCGTGCATACTTTTGGTCCATGTTTCTTAATTTCACTATACAAGTTTTCTAAATTATTTTAAACCTATTTTGATCGATATATTATCTTAAAATGTTTTAACCTACCGACTAATTTTTACTACTTTATTGTCGTTACTTTATTTTCGGGTTTTGTGCCTATGATTACTATTATAAATGGTTGAGCCTTATACTTATTAGTTCTGCTTGCTTTTGATAGGCTTAGATGTGCACATATTTGGGTTTCGACTTTTATCGAACACGCCTTGATTATTATTGTTCGTTATTGTTACCTATATTCTCGTATACTTGTAGTTGCTCTTATAGTGTTCCTGCATTATACTTATTAGACCTATCTTTTGGATGTGGTTCTTAAATATATATATGTATGTACCTTCAAAATTGTATCTACCCGTTTTAAGTAAATCAACATGTATTAGTGTTCGATATGATAACTTTTCGCTTATTATTTTGTAGCCTGTCGTTTCTTTTAAATTTCGAGGACGAAATTTTTTATAAGGGTGGTATGATGTAATGCCCAGCCCCTTTTATACCAATAATCTATATTTTGATATTCCTGAATTTTATATATTTTTATTTATAATTTTATTTCTTCTAAACCCTAATTTTCCTTTTATCAATAAAACCCCAAAACCCAAACCCTATTATATCTTTTTCCAACAAATTCCCTTAGCCAACACCATTTTCTTTTAATAGAACCCCAATCCCATTCTTTTAAATAAATTCATTTTCATTTAGCCCAATCCTTTTCTCAAAGCCGGCCCAACAATAATTTTCCCACAACCATTTCCTTAATAATTCTGTTTTTTATTTTTGCAGCCCACCAGGCCCAGCCCACTACTATTCTGCCGCAGTCCGCTTCACCCTCAACCCGCGCCCGCTTCACCCACGACCCAACCCGCACCTACAGTGCGTCTCCCCAACGGCTACTTTCCGGATTTCCCGCGCGAAATCCTCCCATTGCGCCCTCGTCGCCGCTCCCCATGCCCACGCCCTCGCGACGTTACCTCGCGCACTCCCCTCCCTAATCACGTCGCCCGATCTCCCTCACACCTCACTCCTCTCTTTTCTCAAATCTCCCATCTCATTCACCAAACTGACCACGAACCCACTACAGTTCCCAACTCCGTTCATCCCACCGACGACGACAACAACCTCGTACTCCCCCTCGCTCACTCCTCCTCACAAATCCAAGCCACCATCCTTCCTTTCTCCACTTCACCGTGTCCCCTGCGCTCCGATCCCCACCTTACCTGCAACCCGACGAACCCATCATCGTCGACGAGCTCGCTTCACCAACCACCACCTTCCTCCCCTCTCACCGTAGCTCCTCTACGTCACCACCTCCCTTTCTCCTCCTCTTTTCCTTCGCCAAGCTCACTCGACCACCGAGCTCTTTCCCTTCACCTGCATACCCAAACTCGACCCCCTACACCTCAACGCCGGCGATCTCCCCATCGCGTCGCCTCTGCACCCTCGCATCAGTATCACCATAGCCCAAGCCCCATCTCTCACACTCTCTGTCTCTCTCTCACACTCTCTGTCTCCCCTCTCTCTCTCTGTGTTTCTCTCTCTCTTTTTCTCTCCCTCAATCCCTCTGTTCTCACTCTCTCTCTCTAATTCTCTCTCTCTCACTGCTTCTCTCTCTCTCTCAATGCTTCTCTCTTTCTCTCTCACTGCTTCTCTTTCTCTCTCTCTCACCGCTTCTCTCTCTCTCTGAAATCTCACCCGTCTCTCCCTTTCTATCAACCGACTACCACCACCACGACATCGCCTGAATTCGCAACAGCCCATCACCAAGCTCGAGCCAAGTCCAAGCCTAGTCGAGAATCGTCGCGTGCTTGCTACTCCGTGCCCGGGACGTGTCATTACTGCCTTCGCTGCCGCGCCATCAGTTCACCGTCTCCAGGCAAGTATTTTACTTGCTTACATGCTATATACTCGAGTTACAATCTTAGATTACTTAGATTATAAAGTTACAATTTTAGATCAATTAGATATCATACCTGTTCGATGTGTGTTCCCAATGAGAATACTTATCAAATTTGACGGAACTGGATGATTTATTGGCCCTTAAAGGGATGGATATCTTGTGCAAGTTTCGCTGGAAAATATGACCGTTAACGTCTAAAATGACTACCCCCAAATTTACTCGTAAAACTGGAATTTTCTTGTACCTGAAAACCGTTAAAATCGCCATAAATTGTATACACACTGGAATGATGCGTTCGAGGGCTTAAATCGAAGCCGACTCGACGAACTATAACCCTATGTAAATTTCTAATTGTTTCTGTACTTAAACTGTGACAATAATTGGATCGGAGTGCGACTCTGGACTGCAGTCCAGAGTGGCTGTGTTTACTGTGTGCTATCCCGTAATGGGTACCACACTGTTTTCTTAACTCGTAGGTTGCCGAACTCCGCTTTTTATTATAGGAGAATGTGCTAGCTAGACAACACAAGTGGTTTCATCCTGTTTCGTGATCGTTTGTTATTTAATCTGCAATTTAATAGATGTGGACGTATAACAGTCCAGAACAGATTCTGAGATGACATATTAATGTTAAACAGTGTATAACTCCTGACGTGCAGATGCGATTGAATATCCGTCTATTGCGTTGAAAACCTTAATAAAAATTCTAGATTTCATTCAACTGTAGCGTCGCTAAAATCTGATCCCAACTGGGATTAAAATGCGTTACGAAACAGACTTCCGATTCTGAAACCGGATTTTCAGCCGTGCATGCTTAAAATGAAATGTCTATAACTAATGATCCTGGAACCCGATTGGCGTGAAACTAAATTCGATAGATAGATAACTGAACATACTAATTATTACCTGTTCATCGTTTCACTAAATTGTAACCGTATGATTTATGATAAATTATGCAAGTGGTAGATTATTGATTCAGGACATCCTAAACATGCTTTATATACTGTTCACGCATCATATCATACACATGTCACTGCATTGATAACCTAGTGATAACGTGCATTACCCAGTGTTAGGTATTAGTGATGATTGTGGCAAGTACATCAGTGTTCGTGTACCAGTGAATAAGTGAAAGTGATACGTACTTGTACACAATCAGTGACCCTTATTATTCTATTGCATTGTCGACGTCTGTGAGACGCGTGTACGTGTGACTATAAGTGGTATGGGACACTTATGAAAGCTCTTGCACGGGTGTCACAGATAAGGCACCAGAAGCTGTCATTTATCTTAGGTATTAGTCGGGACGTGCTTGATGGAGGTCCTGCCTTCAGTTCTCGCGCAGACTTGTCACGTACCGATTGGGAGTTAGGGTTATGGTTAGCGTTTGATGTAGACCACGGGATGTGGGGTAGTTTAAGTGTGAGTTCAACAGAATCTCGGGAGTCCCATACCGCTTATATATTTAGGGAGATATATGGAGATTTATAGGGTATGTGATTATTACCGTGATATACATGTTGGGCCCGTGGTCCCTTGCCCTTGGGTTCTACCCTTAGGTGGAGGAAACTCGCGAGTGGTTGACTCTCACACTTGGACTGACGATAGGTTTAGTGACCTGTACAGTGAGACTAGAGACTGATAGGGATGATAGCATCGATATACATACTTACTGTGTTGACATACGTGGCATATCATTCTACTGCTTTTACTGTTCCGCTGCATTGATTACTGCATATTCATACCCATACTGCCTTTGATCTACTGTTATATACATATCTATTATCACTGTTAGAATTGTCTCATGATTTTATATATACTATATTGCTATTGTGTCGCTTTGACGACCTGAGTATGCATGCTCAGTGTGAGGAGAGATTTAGCCTGGATCAGGACTAGACGTACATCACGGACACCTTGACTTGCTATTCAGAGTTACATTCGTTTGTTCCCATCAGGTCAGTTCTTTACATTGTTTTGTTTCAGTTACTGCCATTTCTCATTATCTGCGTGTTATTTACTGATTACCAGTTAAAACTAGAAGCCGAAGTGTGACTACGGCAGGACATTTCCTTGACCGTAGGAGCATGGCTGGCCTACTCAACCCCTCGTATTCCGTATTTTGGGAAGCGGGGCATGACAGAATCGATCCAATTGATAGTGATGATGAATACTTAAGATTACAAACTCTTATCTATTGAAGATTTGTTGCTAGATCGTTGATAATCAACGAGGTTTAGGGATCTATCAAAGAAACTAGGGTTTCTTCATCATCATCTCTTGTCCTTTCGTTAATTAGCATTCAAATTCTAGCCTCTAAGAAATTCAATCATCGATCGTTGATCTCTAATTTGGAGCGAAAACATTCAAGAAAGCATCTCGCTCAAAACTAGGTCATCGTTGATTCAATTTCTAAAAGTTTACAAAACTCATAAGACTTAAGAATCGTTCAAGAATTTAATCATCATCATCTATCTATTTTCTCGATTCCTCCACAAGCGGAGTTTTCACTCAAATATCATGAAAAAGAAAACAATCAAGAATTGATCACTCTTCATGATGCTCAAATGTAAAGAAAAGCAAGATCAAGAATTTTCACCTTTTATAAATCGACGTTCCGTTACAATACACTCAAAGACTACAAGATTTGAGGACGAACTAAATCATCGAACTAGCTTAGCATCGTCTTCTTAAGTCGCGGATCGTCATGGATCTCTTGCTCGGATGAAGATCGGCGTTGCTTCAAAAGGCTCGTTGGATTCTTGCTCAATCTGATACTCGATGAATCTTGATTTGGCTTTTGAATTGTATTTGAGGCTAGGGCTTTGGTTCACAAATTGTGCCACTCAACTTGTGTTTGGAATTTTTGAACAACCTCTGTATGAAGCCTTAGATGCCTTTTTATAGTGTTTCTCTTTAGCTTCCCCTAGAAGCTAAGCTAGGTTTAGCTTCCCTTAGAAGCTAAGCTAGGTTTAGCTCGATGAATCTTGATTTGGCTTTTGAATTGTATTTGAGGCTAGGGCTTTGGTTCACAAATTGTGTCACTCAACTTGTGTTTGGAATTTTTGAACAACCTCTTTATGAAGCCTTAGATGCCTTTTTATAGTGTTTCTCTTTAGCTTCCCTTAGAAGCTAAGCTAGGTTTAGCTTCCCTTGGAAGCTTGGTCGTTATGAAGCTTGCATAGGAAGCTAGGTAGTTGTAGAGATGCTTCTAGATTAAGGTAGTTAGCTAGCTTGCATGAGAAGCTTGGTAGGTATTAAGCTTGCACAAGATGCTTGGCTGTTAGAAGGGAAGCTTCTGGATAATTCGAGGGAGTTTGAAGTGTCTTGAAGAAGTTTGCCATTTAAAGAGAAGCCTGGGGGAAAATTACCAACCGCCGACGAGTCAGAACGGCCGCGGATCCGCGGCGGATCGGCCTGACTCGGCCGCGGATCCATGGCCATTTAAGGTGATCTCTGCATGGAATTCTCAGGGAATTCTGGTGTTGGCTTTATGACACTTTTATGATGTCTGGAATATTTTTATACTTTCTTGTTCACTGCCAGATTTCAAGTCTTTGACTTAACGTATTTTCATCAGCACTTTTATGATTCGGCTCTTTTTCCTGGAGAATTTCCTGCGCATAATCTCGAGACAAGTGCTGATTCATAAGAGATCATGCGTGCAATAATAAACACTCAATTTCCCTCAAAATGCAGGTTATAATGTATAACACATGTTATTTGGTATTTTATAGACGAATTGCTAATATGTGCTATAATTATACCAAACACCTTTAAATGATTACAAATAGTAAAGAAATTGATCTGTTAAAAATGCAATATTTTCGACTGATCATGGATCAAAAGTTGATTGGATCAGGCTCGTTAAATAATGGCATATACGTTCTAAATCAAACTACAGTTCTTAATGTACAGAACACACACAAGAGGAAGAGTTCAGAAATGAACGAATCTTACTTGTAGCATTGTTAACTAGGTCATATCAATGTGACACGACAAGCTAAGTTACATAAGGATGGATATTTGAATCCGTTCAAATTGTCATCTTATGATACTTGCCATTCATGTATCAAAGGCAAAATGACCAAAACTCCGTTTAGTGGACACGGAGAAAGAGTTACGGAACTCTTAGGACTGGTACATAGTGATGTATGCGGTCCCATGTCTACACATACCAGGAATGGTTTCTCATACTTCATTACATTCACTGACGATCTCTCAAGATATGGACATGTGTTCCTGTTGAAACACAAGTCTGAAGCTTTTGAGAAATTCAAAGAATATAAGAACGAAGTGGAGAACCAAACGGGTAAAAATATTAAGATCCTTCGATCAGATCGAGGAGGAGAATACTTGAGCAATGAGTTCCTGGACTATCTAAAAGAGAATGGGATTCTCTCTCAGCTTACTCCTCCGTATATACCACAGCACAACGGTGTATCGGAACGGAGGAACCACACCGTATTAGATATGGTACGTTCTATGATGAGCACTGCTGAGTTGCCTATTTCCTTCTGGGGGTATGCGCTTGAGACAGCTATACACCTGTTGAATATGGTTCCTACCAAATCAGTGCTTAATACTCCATATGGGATATGGAAGGGGAAGAGACCATCTCTTAATTATGTTAAGATATAGGGTTGTCCGGTCTATGTCAAAAGGAACAATCCGGACAAACTCGAGGCAAGGTCTGTCATGTGCAAGTTTGTAGGATATCCCAAAAACTCACAAGGGTATATCTTCTACCACACTGAGAAACAAAAGGTATTTGTTTCTCGACATGCCACCTTTTTAGAAAAGGAATTTCTTACAAAGGAAATTAGTGGCGAGGAGGTAGAACTGGAAGAAGTTCCAGCTATACAAACTACAACAGAAGATTTGGTTGAAACAGAGGATTCAGTAGTTCCCGATGAACCCCGGCCTCTCCGCCGATCTAGTAGGGTTCCTCATCCACTAGAAAGATACTACGGTTTTCTCATCGATGGTGGAAGCGAGGATTTCATCATGGAAGATGGTGACCCGACTAGCTTCGAGCAGGCCGTCACATGTGGGGACTCTATGAAATGGCTGGATGCAATGTGATCTTAGATGAAATCCATGTACACCAACAAAGTATGGACTTTGGAAGAAGCTCCTGAAAGTGTAAAACCCATTGGGAGCAAGTGGATCTTCAAGAAAAAACTTGGTGTAGATGGGAAAGTGGAGACTTTCAAAGCTAGACTTATTGCAAAAGGTTTTCGTCAACGACCAGGTGTGGATTATGACGAAACCTTTTCTCCAGTGGCTATGCTTAAATCCATCCGGATCTAACTTGCCATTGCTGCACACCATGACTACGAAATCTAGTAAATGGATGTTAAGACCGCCTTTCTAAATGGTGATTTAGAGGAGTGCATGTACATGACTTAGACGGAGGGCTTCGTAGACAGTGGGAGCAGCGGAAAGGTGTGCAAGCTGCTTAAATCCATCTACGGGTTAAAGAAGGCATCGCGGAGTTGGAACATTTGTTTTGATGTTGTAGTCAAAGAGTTTGACTTCATCAAGAACGTAGATGAACCTTGTATATACAAGAAGATGGCAGAGAGTAAGGTTGTCTTCCTCGTAAGGTACGTGGATGACATACTCTTGATTGGAAATGATGTTCCTATGCTGCACTCGGTCAAGCTCTTCTTATCGCACAGATTCTCAATGAAAGATCTAGGTGATGCTTCCTGCATTTTGGGGATTAAGATCTATAGAGATATATCTAAACGGATACTGGGATTGTCCTAATCCAGGTACATTGACACCATACTAAAGAGGTTTAGTATGGAAGAATCCAAGCGTAGGAACTTACCCACGATCTCTGCACTCACTCTCTCCAAAGAGATGTCTCCCAAGACTGATTTGGAGAGAACTCGCATGCAAGGGATACCCTATGCTTTGGCAGTAGGCTCTATCATGTATGCGATGCTATGTACCAGACCCGATGTAGCATACTCACTAAGTTTAGTGAGTAGATATCAAGCAGATCCTGGAGAGAACCACTGGACAACAGTGAAGAACATTCTCAAGTACTTGAGAAGGACTAAAGAGATGTTCTTGGTGTATGGTAACGGAGAACTCCAGGTGAATTCCTTTACCGATTCGAGCTTCGAAAGTGATAAGGACGACTCTAAGTAGCACTCGGGATTTGTCTTTACCCTTAATGGAGGGGCGGTGTGTTAGAAGAGTTCTAAACAAGAAACTGTGGCAGACTCGATGATGGAGGCTTGAATACATCGCTGCGAACGATGCTGCCAAAGAGGCTGTCTGGATAAAGAAGTTCATAACTGAACTTGGAGTGGTTCCGTCCATTGATCATCCAATACCTTTGTATTGTGATAACAATGGAGCTGTGGCTTTGGCCAAGGAACCCAGGTCCCATCAGAGATCCAGGCATATTCTGAGGCGGTATCACCTGATCCGGAAGATAGTTGACCGCCGGGAGATCAAGGTCAGGAGAGTTGACACTAAGGATAACACTGCGGATTCACTCACGAAGGTCATACCCCAGATACATTTTGAGAGACTCTTCGGGTTGTTGGGTAAGAGATACTACAACAGCTGACCTTAGTGCAAGTGGAAGATTGTTAGTTATGTATATGCCCTAGAGGCCATTATTATACATATGATGTATATTATAGTGGATGCTTGGATATATATAGAGAGGACTTTCTTGCTCGGCATGATAGTATGTTATCTGGTTACACTTTATCTTAACATGTTGACTTGTATTGGTTTACTGTCTTGCTCTCACATATTGATAAAACCCATAGGATATGTACTTGACTACAAGGACTATGATGGAGATCATACTAGTGGGGCCAGGGTAGTCAACGAGTACATCCTATAATTGTTCCTAGTCGAGGGTGTATCGAGACAGGTCATCGATACTCCAGAGTAGACTAGCGTATACGCATCTTGAACCATATGATGGGCGATGGATGATCCCACATCCATTGGTGTTTGACATCAAAGATGGTATGTGGGTGCTCAGTGGAGACTGGGTACACTGAACGGACTCGCCGAGAACTCCTAGATGGTATTGTACCTATCGTCAAATAGCAGTTCTCCGGTGACACTGGTACAGGTTAGTCTGTAGACCCGAGATCGTCATAGAGTTTTGTATGATTCCCACTGTGCTTTGATTTCCACCTTACCAAGTTCACGAGAACGTGCAAAACGGTGGCTTTTAGGTACAGTCCCGAATCACATGAAGGCAATGAGCAATAGGAGGGGTTTCGCCTCTCCCGGTATTGGGGGTTGATGTTGCGCTGTATTCGATTGGTTATAACTGGAAGTTCCTGGCCAGGGCTGCTATGGAGATCTACTGGTAAGTGTTATCAGTAGATTCTCGACCCGTTATGAACCAAACATCGACATGATTTATCGGTTACTAGGGTCTGACGTTTACCACCCCTAGACTGGATATGCGACATATCAGACGAAGAGACCAGACTGTACGGGAGTGTTACTGATTGGATTCACAAGAGTGTGAGCAGGCTTGCTTGTTGATTTTCTGATCGCTCAATACTCGGGTGGCTGTTACGTTTAGCTGACCGCTTGCAGCTTGTGGGTGTTTGATATGATCATCACCTATTGCCGGCGTATTGACGAGTCTTTAGAGTCCTACACTGAGGTTTCCTGGCTCAGGCAAAATAGAGTAGGAGCACATAGTTGATATGTGCGGGACCGAGATTAATACGATATGTGATACTGTATTCTATTCTCGCGATATGTGATATCGGCCGGGTATATGTGATATAGCCGGGTCATCGGATCAAGTGCTGATTCGATGAACTGATACAGATTATATTAGTCGGTTATCTAGAAAATAGCCGGATTATTAAATCAAGTGTTGATTTAATAATTTAATGTATAATTATATATGTGATATATTACATTACATTAACTAATATAAGCTCTCTTAAATGATTCTTTTTCTCACTTGATAATACATTGATATATATGTGATATATGTTAACAGTATTATTTTCTTTTGTTACATTATATATTATATATGTGATATATAATATTATAACATGTTTGGGTTACAATGCAACTAAGGTTTGTGAGATTGAACCATGATTTAGGGTTTATGGTTGGATTTATATTTATTTTGGATAAATCTTATTTGTGTAGATAATGGATGAGATATTTTCTCATAGTTGACTTATTCCACTCTAGATATTTTCCTAGATATTTATTAACCCAACCTAAACCCTTACCCATGGTCAAGTCTCTACAAGGGTTAAGCATGACATGTTGAACCCTTGGTTGCATTTTTCTAACCTTAACAATAGATAATTCATTCACAACTTGATCTTCTTCTTCTTCCTCAAAAAAACTTTCTAGATTTTTGATATGTGATGAATAAAAAGTGAGATTAAGAAAACAAAAGAGAGCGAAATTCCTACTTCATCATCCTCATCTATACTAGCTATATAGATTAGTGTGTTTGCTTCACTAATTCACTATTAGTGAAGAGTCAGCTTGAGTTTGTGTTTCCTCAAGGTAGATCGTCGTGGATTTCGAAGACTTCAAGCAAGATACATCATTCACCTCATGGAGCCTCTCTAGAGTCCGGAAATTTGATGATCACAGCGAAGGGACCACAACACGGAGCTTATGAAGCGAAGGAACGGACTACAAAGGTTGTAATCCCTCTCTCTTAGATGTAAAGTTGTTTACATGCAAACTTACCCCTAATACTCTAGTTTAAGATCTTGGTTAGTGTTTCATAGCACCCCAAAAATTATAAATTGGCATGTGTGATGCCTTGCTAAACCTTGTTGAAGTGCTATACAACCCTACAATCCCTCCAACCCACCGCCCAACAGCGGCCAAAACATACAATTTGCGATGGATCCACGGCCGATATGAGGAGTTAGGGTGTGGGATTTTGTGGGTGGTATCTTCTCAACAAACCTTAATACTTGGAATCTAAGGTTTGTATCTTCTGTGGCTATTAATAGGACCGAGGGCTAAAACTAGAAATCAACACCTTTAACACAATCCAAATCACTGTCAAAAAATAAGTGATCTACGACAGGTCCGCAATTTGACGTGATAGAGCGACGTGAATATCGAATGAACATCTACTTCCTACGAGACAGAGATCGAGAGCAACTTCTTCTTCCTCTTGTAATCTAAACTTGAAGAATTGTACTTGTAAAGTTGATTAATAAAGGTAGATCATTAGATTAATTATTTCGCATTTAATTTCTGCATTATGATTTCCTTCTCTATCTTTTCTTCTTCTATCTCAATCATGCGCGAGTAATTCTCCGCTTGATAGGGTTTATTGGATTAGGGTAGAACAATGGGTGAGAAAATATTTTAACTTCTTTTAAGTCTTATGAATTTTATAAAATTTAGCAAAAGAATCATTAACGTCCTAATCGGGTGCGCTATCAATTTATTGATAGTCTTGACTGCGATTTGAGATCAGATTAACAATTGTTTTGTTAAGGGCTAGACATGAATAGAGATCAATGAAAGGACAAGGGTCAATAGTGGGGAAACCCTAGTTTTTTCCAAGAACCTTAATTCTCATTCATCATTATCAATCTAGTTTTAAATCTATCAAAAGATAAAAGGAGTCATCTTTATTAGTCATTCATGACTATTAAATCCTAACGAACCCTACAAGTCATCTTCTTATATATTCTACATCCAAAATCTATATCCGTGTTTAAACTAGATCTTAAAACTATTCTCCTTTCTCTCTATTCTTTTTTCAACTCGTCTAAAGCAAGATTAGAAATTCCACGCATCCCTGCAGATGACCCGTACTCATCTCGGCTAGCTACACACGACACCGTTATTGATTGCGGTTATTTATTACTACAAACACTTTTTCAGATCAATAAAATGGCATGAATCTAAAGCTCTCATCATGATGCAGCCGGGTAGCTACCTACTCGGCCCATCTACAGTGGGTACTATCCTGCCTGGCCAATTCGCGTCGAGCAAATTCCTGCTAGGCCCAAATTGTGGATCAGAATCCCTCTCACGAGACCGCTGGGTAGCTTCCTGCCCAACCAATTCACACTGAGCAGATTTCTACTCGGTCTAAACCATGGATCAGAAGCCCTCTCCCGAGGTCATCAGGTAGCTTCTTGCCCGGACTAAACGACGGATCCTAAGACCTCGCATTAAACCTGTCGGCAGACCTCTATCCAGCACGCATACTCGAAGTAGGCAGACTCCTACGTAGCCTAAGTAAAGAAAGTGTTGGGGTAAAAAATTACACCCCGGTTGACCAAGTCAAAGTCAGTCAACCCCCAGTCAAGTGGGCCTGAGCCCAAGCAAGCGGACCCAAGCCCAAGTCAAGACTGAGCGTGGAAGGGGCCGGCTCCATGCCAAAAAGAAGGCGATAAATTAGTTTAAATACATTTTTTTAGAATTAAATGTAAGAAAAATCGGTAAAAAGCCAAAATTTTGTAAAAGCCATGGTTTATGTGCAAAAAGAAATAAGCACATGAGATATGAGGAGGCGCAAGTGCTATTTGGAAAAGCCCAAGAGGCTATATGTAAAGTGTGTAGCCTATAAAGGAAAACATAATAAGAAAATCAATAACAACTTTCATTCTCTTAAAATTTCTAGGTTTTTACCTCCACCTTCTCTCTCTCAAGTTTTTTCTCTTCCTCTTCATTTCCAATTAAATCAAGAACTTAGCTCTCTTTTTCTCAAAACTAAATAAAGTTTCACCATAAAACCCTCGCAGGGGAGTTCAGATCTCCCATCAAATCCCTAAAAGAGAGATATTTAATCTCAAATTCTCTTTTCCCCAAGATCCAGCAAAAAGAGAGGAGGAAGAAGACCCGCCTCCAAAAATCCCTTTTTGAGAGGATCCAAGACTTAAGGGAGAAGAAAGGGGTCCCTTTTGATCATCTTCGAAGATCTTTGAGGAGTTCAACTCTAAGATCCAAATTTTCAAAGGAGTTTAACTCCAAATCCAGATGTTTTAGGAGTGTAACACAAAATCCAAATCTTTTGGGAGTTTAACTCCAAATCTACACCCAATTCCTGTTCGGGAGTTCAAATCCAAGCCCAAGGGCTTAGCCCCTTCTTCCGCTAGTGTTCCAGCGGTCGCGTGCTGTGCACGGGACCCGCTGGCGCCCAGCGGCCACGTGCCATTCATGCATTCCACTGGCGCCTAGCGGCCACACGCCACACACGTGACCCGCTGGCGTCCAGCGCCGACGCGCAGGGCACGTGACCCGTAGGAGCCCAACGGCCACGCGCCACGCACGTGAGCCGCTGGCGCCCACCAATCACGTGTTGTCTCACGCATTTTTAGGACGCTCCTCATCCCTCTTTCTCTCACACACTCCACACTCAAAACAATTCCCCCGTTAGAAAAAAATTCTAACGGGGTGCTGCTCCGCACCCCACAAGAGGGTTGCTAGCCCCTTTGACCCCTAGCCCGTTATCCGGATAGCCGGACCCCCGTAAACTCTGTGAGAACCCCGATACGTTCAAAACACAACATACGCACACCGCCCATTGAGTTCGCATGACTAGTTTTACCCGTCAATCGGAGGCTCTCTCACTTCAAAAACGAGGGGTAATTAACGGCAGCTTAGTCAGCGGTTGCCGGAGATTCGAATCCCCACAATCAATTAATTCCGGCCTACCATAGGCAAGGGGAATGTGTAATATGCCTGACAAGCTACACGTATTTTCTATCTCAATATGGTGACGAAAAACACTCTACAGATTCTGGCATGCCTTGTGAGACCTTTCTCTCCTCCCATATCTCGAGTCAAGCGTTCATGCTCACTCATTTAACATATATACCGATGTTTGTACTGAAATAATGCTTTTCCGTGCAACAATCAACTTTCAACGAAGATGTCTTCTAAGATGAATTCAGCTTTTGACGCGACCCTGATCCCGTACATAGTCAAGATCAATGCTCACATGGTTCTCCCCTCAAGCCACAGTCGGCAGTGGGAGGAACCGCCCCGCCAATTTGGTTCCATCATCATCTACCCTACCTGAAGCGCTCATCTCACAGAAATCCTAGCAAACCAGGTGGCTAAGCTGGTCTTAAGGGGAAAAAGGCCAAACGTTGTGATCGCTAAGGCACCACAACCCAAACTTAAGGCGGTGTCCGAACGACTCTCTTGTGCTCTAGCAAGGGGAAAGACTGCCGGAAAAAAGGTTATCATCAAACGTCACGGAAAAGCTCACGCGACGACTCTAACAAGTGCACATTCAGGTGTATTTCCAAAACTCTCCATGGCTCGGTCTACGGCGGCTTTCTGAAGAGCCGAAGCTTGCCAAGTGTTCAAAACAGAAAAGTTAAGACAGAAGTGGCTCAGATATAAAGCCAATAAGAGGGTTATGACTCCGGCTAAGTAGAATTTCGTGAGATTCCAACAACAGGATTACCCTGCGACGACAGCTGAGTCGGCCATAAAAGTCTCCAACTCCTTCGAACCTTTGAAGTGGGTTCAGAAAAACGCCATGACCGCCGAAATCAAGAAGACAACAATCCAAACAATGCTACAAAGAGATGTGTCCTAGCCCCAACATAGAAAGCATGACACTGTCTCTTCAAGAGTCTATCAAGCACTCTGTGTGGCGTGAAGACAACGGGGAAAATCTAGAAAAGAAGTGCTAGTACCGCTTAAGGATCTGGTCAGGCTAGCCGTCTTCAATCGATTGTCCGTTGCCGAAATAGAAGGGCTACGACGACGGTCTGTGAAATTAACTGCTAATGATGAAAAGACGACCGGATATGTTATCCACATGGTCTACATAGCAGGCACGCGTCCCAGCGACAACCTGTGCAACAAAAGTAAGGATGGGGCCACCACATCCTAAGCCCAATCTAGATTGAATGTAGCTGCCACTCCCTAAGATCAGACTCCACATGATGATGAAAACCTCTTGATGAGGCTGATACGCAGAAATACCCCCTAGTCCATGTGGAGTCAAGCTCGGATAGCGAGGAAGAGCCGACCTTCCGCCGCAGGACCGCAGAGCAAGAGCTGCTTCAAGAGCTCCGAAAACAGATCAGGAGCAAAGATAAAGAGATGACCAAACTTTATTTAAAAAATGATGACCTAACGAACGTCATGATGCAGCTCACGGCTCAAGTTGCTCGAACGCTCTCCAATCAAGTGCAAGTCTCTACTCATGAGCCGGGTGATAACAACCCGAAGCAATCAGTATCTGTCCCCTTGGGTCCAAGTTTAGGCGAGCCGCACGAAAACCGGCCACATTCCACTTCTGGGGACGTCTTAGCCCCGAATGGCACTATCCCGCTAATACAAGATCGGATAATTGATTTGGTCACCAGTAAGGTTAAAACATTGGTGGCTGAAGCCGAAGCTCAGAAAGAAATTGGCAGTGGTGGGCGGTCATATCCCACACAGTACAATCTGATCGAGTTCCCTAGTGGCTACGTCATTCCTAAGTTCAGAAGATTTTACGGGACGGGAAACGCAAATCAGCACGTCACCCACTTTAAAACGTCGTGTAGAAATACATGGGGCAATGATGCACACTTTCTTCGTCAGTTTGTCAGCAGCCTGACCGGTGTCGCTTTTGACTGGTACGCAAGCATACCAGACGGGTCCGTCACTATTTTTGTCCAAATGGAGTCTCTATTTTGGCAAAGGTTCATGAGTGTCGGTGATAGGATCTCCATTGCTGATCTTGTGAGAACCAAGCCGCGGAAGAACGAAAGCAACACAGATTTTATCGCCCGATGGCATAATCTCACGGTCAAGTACGAACCGCCGCTGGAACAGGACCAGTCCACCAACCTTCTTAATAGGATCCTCAGTAATTGGATGGTCCCATTCTTATGTACAACAGGCCTCAAGACATTTTAAGAGCCGACAAAAAGAGTTCAAATATTGAAACGCTCGAAGCAAGAGTCTGCCCCGGACTCTCAAAGTGACAAGCCTTGGAAGAACCGAAAGGATGACAACCGTAAAAGCGGGAATTCCAATAATACCAACGCCTTCAATACGTCTGAAAATGAAGACAAGAGAAAAGCGGATGGACAAAAAACGGACCGATCCCGAAAGCCAGTGTTAGGAGGAGAAGGGCCTTCCCTAGAGAAGAAGAAGAATAAGAATAAGGTTTACTCTTTCAGGAAGGACAAGGTCCGCAAGATATTCAAGGATTCCTTGAATAACGGTCTGCAATTACCGGAGTCGAAGAGACCTCACGAAGCAAAAATGACCGACAATCCCCTGTATTGCTCGTACCATAGAGTAGTGAGTCATGCGATCGAGGATTGCTGCATTTTCAAAGATTGGGTCGAAAAGAAATACAAGACCGGAGTGATCGAGTTGTCTAAGTGTCACACCCCGCTTCCTGGTGTACGAGGAAGGAGACGTGGCGAGATCGTGACGTATTTACTCAGAGTAAACACGTTAAGCGTAATTAAGTAACATATATAAAAATAATGCACAAGAATAATAAGAGATAAACAACAAATTTTTATTAACATCCATTCTTTACATTACAACTGATTTGAAAAAGAAATGTACAATGATGAAAGCAATGCCTAAACAGTGGCATGGAAATAAGTACAAATAAGCTAGAAGTCTATCTGTGCCTCAATCTGCTCCAAGTCCTTCTGGCCGGGCTCGATCTCGAGAGAGTCCGGTCCTCCTGACGAACATTCCAAAAGAAGAAAAAGACAGGAATGTCATCAGCGAACTAGCGCTCAGTAAGTCCCAAATGAAAGAATAGAATAGGACAAGTAAAGATAATAGAACTGGTAATTGTACAAATTTATGTTTGTTATACTAACGTAGTTACTTGTAGCTTGGTACAGAACATATCAGTGTATAGGAGAGGAGTCCAACTATCCCGTGGACTATGGTAGCAGGAAAGTACAAGGCACCGTCAAAACCCACGGGACAACGACGATGGATGTTCAGGTTAGGTGTCTTTTAGTGACCGTCTCGTTCCACTTCTAATGCATTCCGTACAAATCTACCCCGTTAAACCCTGAAATGTTTTGTATTGAATTATAGATTGTGGTTATTAGACTTGCCGAGGCCATGGATACAATTTGTTCATACAATCAGGTTCAGGATGTAAACAAGTAGTCATGTGATCAAGTCGAGATATAACCATGATTCGGTCAAGTCAAGTCATATTTGCATGTTGATATTATTCTGGTATTCGGATTTAGGTTCAAGTATTCATGTTTGGTATATTGGATTCATGTTGAATTGGACTTATATTTAGATTGGATTCAGATTAGACTTATACTCGGATTGAGTTAGATACTTTAAAACATATTTGAATCCTGAATTATATTCGGGTGTTATCGGTAACTGCTGCACATGGACGGCAGGATTTGTGTCTTTTTCCAGGACAATTACCACCGATAACTCCGTTAAGTTTCTCTAACTTAAATGGGTAAGCACTCACTTTCTCCGGCTCCCTGAGGCTCAATAGAATTGATCCCGCTTAAACCCATATTTACTAAACTCCTTAATTGTAATTTTATATAACTCGAAGGGGTTTATGAAAAATATTTTATAAACTTTCAAAATAAATCTCGAGTAATTATTTATGTTTTTTAGGGTTTTCAGATGTGAATTTTAAAGAGTGGGGTATATTAGTGAATATTTACATAGCTTGAATAGTTCAAGGTATTTTAGTGTAAAACTTGTCTTGTATTGATACTTGATGGTATTTTAGTGAAGCTTTTACTTTTAGAAAAACATGGAATTTTATTATAAATTGAAATTAGGTGGTTTGATAATATTTATATAATATTAAAAATTAATTTTATTATTAATTAGAAAATCTCATTTTTCTTAAAAATCGTATTAAAAATCATTCGAGACCGAATGCTCTGTGAGGAGGTCTGCATCTCGCTCTACTAGCTCAAGGATGTGCGATAATCTGTACCATCCAATAGCGAGTCCCCTAAAGAGGGTAGTAAATCCATAATCATAAAGAATTTTTGATAATACAATTCAATGAAAACCGGGTTTTATAGTTCATGGTCTTTTAATGAAATATTGTATTTGCCACAAAAATATGTTTTCAAGAATATCGTGCTATGTAAACATGTGTGTATGTGAGGGGTGGTTCATTACCCCGTGAAGTTTTCTAAAGGTAATAATATGTAAAACAACTAAATATTGTACATACAAAGTTCATGGTATTTTACTGTAAAAGTTAAATTAAAATTATCTAGCATGATGTTTTAAAGTGAAAGTTATTTCTAAACATTAGATTCATGGTTATACACATAGGTAAGAGTTTGCATGAAAGTTATGGAAGAAAATAATGAAATATTTAGGTTTTAGAATGAGTTGTCAGTAGTAACTCCACTTCCCGACATGTTTTATAAAGAGAACTTTTTTAAGAAGAAAGAGTAGAATGGGGAGGGACTTACTAGCTGGAATAGTAGGAAAGAGGTAGGAGAAGATGTGGTAACCTTCGTGGCGTCATGGAGTCGGCGGAACTTGCTTAATTTCTTGCCGGAAGTTGGTCTTAGGCTAACTCCACTTCTACTCCAATTGTACTTAGAAAAATTTAATAATTTTGGTTAGGGATTTCAGAATGAAGAAGGGCTAGTGTATGTGGTTGTATTTATAGTATGAAATTAGGGTTTTGGAATTGAAAGAATGAATTAAAATGCATTAAAAATTAGATTTAAAGATGAAATTAAAGTCTCTGTTTAAATTCAGAGAAATCAAACAGTGCAGGGGTAATAGGGATAGGCCAAGGGTTTTGTGGGCAAAACATGGGAACTTTTCCCCTATGGACGACTGTCGGCGCCGGCCTATGGGCGAATCTCGCCGGCCTAGTAGTGGAAGGGAGCCGTCGGATGCTTGCCACGTGTCCATGCCACTGTTAATAACATTTTGCACATGTTTGTTTTCCCTGACTTTTCATTTTGAGTGCAGTGCACGTGTAAACTTTTGGGCTTTCAAAAAGTTTAAAAGAAAAATCAGGAAAAATAATATGTGACTGATGGGACTCGAACACAGGGATTACGTCACAGCAGTGCAAGGCTTTATCAGTGAACTACAAGTGGCTTCTTGCTATTCTTAAATAAGAATAACTTTTAAATTGTACTCAGGCTTGCAAACTCCTTTCTGTACTTTAAGAAGAAAAAATTTCGTACAAAAAATTCAGAGTTGTTACACTAAGAGTGTTGATGAACAATCAAGCGGCAACCATCAACTTTATACAGACAGAAGCTGAAACCTTCTGAGAGCAGACGGCTGAATCTGCTGCCCTGAGAAATGAATCCTGCTCGCTGTAACCTCTATGGAGTATGCGCATATTTAATAAGATGAAGAAGATGCTAAAGGAACTTTAGAAAGAGTCCAGAATAGAATGGGAGGGGCAGAACGAGCCCACCGTTCCAGCTACCAATTCGGCTCAATCAGGCTTTAAATCCAAAAAGCTAAAGAAGAAGAAAAGGAAAGGTGCGGCTCGAAGCAAAAGGGAGTCGGCGGGGAGATCGACCATTCAAAAATATATCGATTCCCTCGAAAACTATGAGTAAAAGGAAAGAACTCTAATTCAATTGAAGGAGTTCTTCTCCATAGAAGCAGCTGAGATTTTGGAAGAGCTGGAAGAAGACTCAAATGAGGAGGTCTTTGTCGTGACCTGCTATGTCATCCATCTTGGTAGCGACTCTAAGGAAGAATTTTATTTTCCTGAAGAGGATGAGGAGCTCGCCACGAAGGCCAACCAAATCCAGCTCAGAAGCGGCAGGATCTACCACCAAATCAAGGCAACGCCCCAAAAGGGAAGGAAAAATAAGTCGCTAATACAGAAGATAGTAGAGAGCTTGCTCATGAAGGTTAGAGTCTTTCCCTAGTAGACTATAATGTCTTGGCATATCTTCAGAAGCTTCTGTCTCTCTTAAGCATCTATGATGCTCTGGTCCTATCCAAGGAGCTCAGAGATGTTCTCATTCATGCGCTGCAAAACCCCGAGCAGTATCAGTCTCGCTTCGCGGAAATTAATACGAAAGAGACCCAGTACACTTTACATACAGCCGCAGTCATATTTAAAGATGAATACCTGTTACTGGGAACGGCTGAGCATAACCGGCTACTTTACGTGATCGGGTAAAGCGATAGAGATCAGATTAATTGCATATTGATTGATCCAGGGTACTCAACGAACATCATGAACTTGCAGAATCTAAAGAGTTTGTCAATGGACGTCTGACATCTGTCAAGGGAAAGGATTGTCGTTCAAGATTTCAATCAAAACTTCCGGCAAGTTCTGGGGTCCATAGCTCTGCCAATTAAATTTGGGGATTTGCAAACCGAAGCTGAAATATGTGTGATCGACGCTGACACATCTTATAAGATTCTCCTGAGACGGCCGTTGCTCCACGATTACCGTATCATTCCGTCAACACTCCATCAATGCATGAAGTATACTAAAAATGGCAAAGAAAGACGCATTGACGGAGACACTACTAAAATAAGGGGGTTGCTCCTACGGATAATGAAATCCGTAGGGGCAGATTTATTTTGGCCCTACGGACTAATCTGTAGGGCCAGACGGTTGCCCCTACGGTTCCAGACATTTTAATTTAAAAATATTAAATCGTAATTTGTTGTTTGACCCTACGAAGCCGCAAACCAAGGACCTACGGACTAATCCGTAGGGGCATCTAAATGGGAATTTAATTAAAAAGGCACAGAAATGCCCTACGCTGATCATCTCCTCTCGCGCGCGCGTTAACTCCCAAAATCCCCAAATCTCTCATTCTCGCCGTGTCGCCGTTCTCGTCGTCGCCACCGCCCTCCGTTTCGTCGTCGCCACCGCCCTCGTTCTTCCTCGTCGCTGATTGCGCGTTGTCGACCACCGATCGAGTGTCTCCGTCGTCTCCTCCACCGCCTACAGGTTAGTAAATCTTCAATTAAACATAATTTTGATGATTTTAGGGCTAGGGTTCAGGGTTTGGGTACCGATGAGGGTTAGGGTTAGGCATCGGTTGGGGTTAGCGTTAGGGTTAGGGTTGGGGTTGCGGTTGGGGTTGGGGTTGGGGTTGGGGTTCGGTTAGGGTTGCGGTTGGGGTTGGGGTTGGGGTTAGGGTTAGGGTTAGGGTTCGACTGGGGTCGGGCTGGGGCTTGGGTTAGGGTTGGGGTTGGGGTTGGGGTTCGGCTGGGGCTAGGGCTAGGGTTAGGGTTGGGTTGTGATTTTTAGGAAAATTTAACTCGATAAAGCCAAAAATTACCATTTTTGGTATCAGATACGGAACGGAATAAGTGTTATCATTTTCGAATACGGATATGGATGGTCGTCAAAAATGAAAATCACTATTTGTATATGATGCAAATCAAATACGGATACGGAGTTAGCTCGAATTATCCGTATTCATATACATTCTAACAGCTAAGTATGGTGAAGTCAGGTTAGACTCAACCCTAACCCGTCCAATAAATTAGGGGTGTTTTCGTCTGTATAAACCTGCCTGATCTTGTTTTGGTAGGTTTAGGTTTCATAAAAGGAAAAAAATTGGGTTGGAGGGTCCTTGAAAAAATATTGGGTTGGCCACTCACATAAGCCTGTGGGGTCCAGAAGTCTAAATATGAGCATATATTCCACCAATCGATTTCAAATGAGATAAACACTGTTAGTTTAGTGACTTGAATATTAACCTAGAGTACTGTCATGATCCATGCCCATTACTGCTATCTGTTTATCTTATTTTATACATTCATGTTAGTGCTTTATACCCGTTGTTTCATGCTTCACTATTTACCGTCGTCGGTTTAGAACTATACGAAGGTTGTTAAATATCGGACGGTATAGCTCGATACTTACAACCGTCGTATGGTCTATATGACGAGAAGATTCAATCGTATGATAACCTATAGAAGCCTTACCCCCGACAGCTGAAACACACACATAAAACAAGAATACACAACAAACGCATCATTAGAGAGTGATTCAATATGTTCAAGTTAAAACCAATATATGATATTCGATGATAATATGAACTTTCATATTCTCATTGATACTCATATATGAAACTCAAAGCGCCACTTAGTCCCCGTCTAATAATGATTGTCTAATGCTTCCACGAACCGTTTATCTAGATTTGATGACGATGACGGGAGCAGCGAGGGGCGGTAGGAGCTCCAGCCGCGGCACCGGCAGAGGTAGAGGCAGAGGCAGAGTGGTTCTGCCGCCCGGAGAGCTGCGTAGGGAGCTTCAGAGGGCCGGTCTTGCACCCCGATCGGAGATCCCTTCGGATGCCTCCTTCCGTGTGGACTTTGCCACACCTCCAGGTATATTGCACGCATATCCATTTTGAATGTAATATTATAGATATACATGCATGTTCATATCAAAATTACTTATATTGTCAATATTTGATTGTCTAGCTGTTGGTGATGCGTCCACATCAGGGACAGAGGCCACTCCTGCACCTCCAGGTATGTTTATATATCATATAGTGCATGTATATTGATTTAGAATGCTATATCATAAATATACACACATTCCTTTTGCTCTTACTTAGATAATCATTTTTTTTATTGTCTAGCTGTAGGTGGTGCCTCCACATCTCGGGCAGAGGCCACCACCGCACCTGCGGGTATGTTTATATATCCTATAGTGAATGCATATTGATTTAGAATGTTATATTATTGATCTACACATTCTTTTTGCAATTACTTATATAATCTATTTTTAATTGTCTAATTATAGGTGGTGCGTCCACATCTGACGCAGGGGCCTCTCCCGCCACTTCCATACCCTCCGCTCAGTCTATAGGTTAGTATGAATAAATATAAAATATTTATTCATTTTACATATCCTCTAAAGAATAAATATGAACTTCATGGAAATTTAGCATCAATGTTTATTTTCTAGTGGGAGGGGATGCATCCGCATCCGGGTCACCGGCTGTTCCTCACCGGAGGAACTATCATCCCGCTCGTGCTGCTGCCCGGGCCCAGGCTCGTACTTTAGTCACCGGAGGTATATATCACACTTCAATTTTCGTTAAACCTTGATTTCTTAATACAACTTTGTCTTAATATTGATTGTCTTGATATTTCTTGCAGACGCAGGGCTTCCCCATCCCGAAAGGGGGACTCGAGGCCCGAATCAGTCCCACAGGCTGAGGCCCGACAGAGCTAGGGGGAAGCAGCATTCCCCCTCTTTTTTACCCTTGATTATCACTATACCGGCGATCATGCCGAGAGGTTCGCCGATATATGGGGGATGAGAGCCGGCTCGTGAAGAACTATCCACCTCATGTTGAGTGGGGCGACCAGCACCGGAGCTCATTCGCCCTCTTCTGGGATCAGGCTCGGGTATTAATATATATTTTCATTTGATTTATCCAATATATTTATTATTAACACTTGCAATCTAATAACAATGTTTTTTTTGTATTTTCAGTTGGATTATGATTTTCAGCCAATACCCGACCCTGATCACTATGGGAGGGTGCTCGATCTTCACGCTCTGTACAATGGCCTGATAAAGAACATGCAGACGAAGGTCCGATACAACAGGAATGAGCTGAAGACCGACTGCTATTCCCTATGGATGGCGACCCCCGAGGCAGAGAGAGCGGCCCTCCTATCTACTCCGGCCTTTGCGAGAGTCGACGTAGATACATGGCCTCTATTGTGCGAATATTTCGACTCTCATCGCAAACAGGTATGTATTTTAAATGTAATTCATTGTTTGGTATATAATTTATTTTTTTGTGTTTCTTAATTAGAAAACTAAATGTGATTGTGTTATGTAGAAACAGGCCGATCAAAATAAAAAGAATAAGAAGTCGGCGAAGAGGGGTCGCCCCATTTATACAGGTGGCTCGAGAAATATTATTCGTGCCATGGAGTTATCGGTAAATTACAATAGACCGGCCTTTGTGATATAATGTAATATTAAGAGTTATTTTCTAATATATCTAATATTAAGAGTTATTTTCTAATATTGCAGAGAGCTCAGACCCTGGCGCAAGGTGGTACACCGAGCGTGCTGTCCGCATATCTTGCCGTCCATGGCACCTCGACAGATCCTGCCACGGGCGAGCTTCGATACCCCGACGCCGCTACCCAGGAGTATTGCATAAGTGTTAATATTTATTCAACCCCTATTTGAAATTTTAGTTTTGAAAGGTTCAAATTTAAATGATATACTTATATTTTACTGGTTAATATGGGTGTAGGAGCGGGTGGTTGAGCAGGCCGAGGCATCGGGGATCGATTTTACTGGACAGAACGATCTGATGCTGCTGACCCCAGTCCTGGACACCGCACACGGAGGGCACCATGGAGGTTGGGAGAGAGGCCGGGGACTGGGCCCTAGCAGGGCCCATATGAGGTTGGACTCCACTCCGGCGATTACTTTCTCCGTCCAGTAAGCGACGTTTCCAGCAAGAACTGGAGAGCTTGAAGGCCGCCGTTCAGGAGTTAAAAGAGATGTTGGTATGTATACTGCTTAATAGTAAAATATTATGTCATATTATAGATATCAACATATCCAATATTAGTACGTAGCCTGAACTTATTTGGTTGTAAACTTAGCTTTGATTAATCATACATACATATCTAATTAAAATAAACTACGGTTTTCCAAACTAGATATCCAAACGAGGCCTAAGTCCCTAAGTATATATAGATTGGGGTTTCGAAATAACTTGATAATGATACGAACTCGACTAATACACAGTTCTTACTCGTTTATTGCACACATAGGTCCATACGCGACAGGGTACATCGGCCGAGCCTCCACATGCATCTCCTTCGGTTGCGGCTCTGCAAGCCACTACATCAGCTGCGGTTCCGCAGACAGCTCCTATAGCTCCACTGCCCGCTCCGCAGCCGCGGCTCCGCAAGCTACTACCTCAGGGGCGGTTGTGCAGACCACTCCTACAGCTCCACAGCCCGCTCAAACTCCCGCACACTCCGCATTGCATGATTTATTGACTCAGGGTATATCCGAGGAGCAGGCGCGCCAGATTATGGCGTTTATCAGAGGTAGAGCTGGACCGAGCTAGCGTAGCTTTTTAATTCTTATATTTTAAACATATATTTATTTATATGATACATATTGTACTATATTTTGGACGATATTGATATTGGTGGTGTTTGCGTGTTTATATTGATATCATATTTTGCTTGTTGATTTCTTTTGTATATTATGCGTGAGATGTGATTATGAATACTGCGATATATGTTATGCGTGATGATTAATTTTATATATGATTTATATATTATTGTGCACAGGGCAATAAAAAAATAGGCAGCCCTTTTTTTTAAAAAAACTGATAATATGTACCTACGGATTAATCCGTAGGGCCCAACATTGCCCCTACGGATTAATCCGTAGGGCCCAACATTGCCCCTACAGATTTATCCGTAGGGGCAAAATATCAGGTATCCTGATATTTTGCCCTTATGATCTCAGTAATAGGGGTTACACTTGTCCCTACGGATATATCCGTAGAGGCAAACAAATGCCCCTACACAGGTATCCGTAGGGACAAAATATCAGGATACCTGATATTTTGTCCCTACACATCCAGACCTACGCACTTATCCGCAGGGGCAACTATTTGGCCCTACGGATAAATCCGTAGGGACACCTAATTTATTTTATAAACAGATAAATTAAATAAATTTTTTGTCCCTACAGCCCAACCCGTAAGGACAACTGGATCTACACATTACTCTGTAGGGGCAAGTTTTTGACCGTAGGGGCATGTTCAAGGCTATGACTTGCACCTACGATGTTTGCACCTACAGGGTATTTTATTGCCCCTACGGATATATCCGTAAAGGCAGTGGTTTGCCCTTACGGATAAATCCGTAGGGGCAACCCTATTTGTAGTAGTGAGACATCCAGCCGTTCGGTGTGCATGAAGTCCGATATGAAGATTCCTGGTAATTTGTGAACCACCAAAATGCTAAGCCACAATTGATCGGTCACGTGTTATCTCACGCGTCCTTAGGATGCTCCTTACCCCTATTTTTCTCACATGCTCCACACTCAAAACACTTCCCCCGTTAGAAATTTTTTTTCCAACGGGACGCTGCCTCACACCCCGCAAGGGGGCTAGTAACCCCCTTGACCCCCAGCCCGTTATTCGGGTAGCGGGACCCCCGTAAACTCTGCAAGGCCCCCAATATATCCAAAACATAACATATGCACACTGCACATTGAGTTCGCATGACTAGTTTTACCCGGCAATCGGAGGTTCTCTCTCTCTAAAAGTGAGGGGTAATTAACGATAGCTTAGTCCATAGCTACCGGAGATTCGAATCCCCACAATCAATAAATCCCGGCCTACCCCAGGCAGGGGAATCTGTAATACACCTGATAAGCGAGGCGTATTTCCTTTCTCAATAGGGTGACGAAAAACACTCTACAGAAAGCTCGCCCATGGTCAATATCCGAGCCAACTCTAATTCCACTCGAACACGAAGAAGGGATTTCACCGAGGTTTGCAAAGATCATTCCGAATTCCAAAGAGTTTCCAAGAGGTCGCCGGTTTATCTACACTTGGAAGAATAAGCCTAGTGTTTGCTCGACCCACGTTAACTCATTTTCGTGGTATAAGGGGACACCAGTCTATCCACACTTAGCAAAGTAAAAATAAAAGTGAGACTTTCCAATCAGACAAATCAAAGACGAGCAATAATACTTCATTAAATTCTAAAATTATGTACAAGGTTTTATACGCTCCTCAGCTGTACAAAATTGTTACAAAATTCCCATAGGCTTACACACACACACACACACACACACACACACACAAAGAGAACAGGGAGAACGGCAACCTCAAGACATCTTCTTGGTCAAGGTCTCCTCGTCGCCAGCCTGCTCGGTGCCTCTGCCGACCTATTCGCCTCCACCCGACTGCTCGGCGCTTCTGCTCTTTATCTCTTCCTCCATAAGGGGGTACCTCGCATGAAGCTCCCGGTCATCGAACCCGAGCGTCATCTCCTTGACGGCGTCGAGAGTGTTATGCCACCCAACGGCCGCGGAATCATCCAAGTCGACGTAAAACTGGTCGGACATCTTATAGTTCTCCACAGCTATCTCCTCCCTCTCCTCGGCCCATTTTGCCGCCTCGTTGGCCGCCCGAGCGACCACCTTGAGCGAGTCTCTTTGCTTCCTCATGGCATCAAAGAGCTCGTTAACCTCACCGACCAGGGCATGGAGAGCCCGGTTAGTCTCAGTCAGGGCCCGGTGAGACTCCTTCAGTCTCGTAGTCTTCACACCCTCCGAGACCAGCCTCGACTCGAGGGAGGCAGCATTATCCTCGGCCTCCTTCAATTTGGCGAGGAGTTCTTCCTCACACAATGATGTTTCCCCGGCCTTTTTCATCGTCGGGGCAACTTTCTCGGCCTCCATGGCGGCTAAGAGGGCGCAGTGTTGAAGGATCTTTGGAAAAAGAGGCAAAAAACATTCGGCAGGGACTGAACAGGAGAAAAATCACTTGGAAATTAGTGGAAAGATCACCAGCCTGGACGACTTCCTGAGCTATCGCCGCAACCTGGGGTTTCTTGGTGACCCGGGGTATCTTGGCCCCCGCCGCTTTCTCGATGTCCGCCAGCATGCTGTCGACCACGGAAAGCCCTGATGGAACCTCGATACAGAAGTCACCCTCTTTCATATGTATCCGAGCCAGAGGCAGCCGGGAAACCACCTTCTTGAGCCTCTTGGCTGGAGACTCGGCAGAGGAAGGCGCCTTCGATCTCACCCAGAGAACCTATTCTCGGGCATGTTTTTGCCCTCCACTCCTGCGTTCCTCTGGGACAGGCGGAGCGACGGTGACCCTTGCGGAAGACCCTAGCAGAGCTCCCACTCGGTGCGGGCTTGGACGAGCTACCACCGCCACCCTTCCTTTCCTGCACCGTAGTGGCCAGGGCGGCCATGATCTTTGATCGGTCTATGAGCTCTACTAAAGGAATTAAAAGGGGTTAGCGACAAAAGCAGCGGATTAAACTAAGTCTGAATTGATTAGCTAAGACCTAACTTACCTATGAAGCTCGCGGGACCAAGCCCTCCCCCAACTCAGGGCCTGCTCAGAAAGCAAGGCATCAGCATGCTGGATCGGCTCCCACCAGGACACAACCCCCACCTCCGGGGCGTTTGACTGCTTAGCCTTCGGGAAATCTGCCCTATGCTACTTGGTGGGCACCGACCATTCTTCTCCCTTTGGAGGACCGACGAAGACGAACTTCTCATTCCACTCATGGATGGAAGAAGAGACAACCACTACTCTCGACCCGGCCATCCTACACTTATGCTTTTTAAAGGAGAAGAAAAACCAACTCGGTTCATCCTTACAAGTACTCGGGTGATTCTTATATCAGAGGAAGGACAGAAGAAGACCTAGGCTAAAGGGGATATGATCAATTTTTAGCCGGACTAGGAATCCGAGGAGAATCCTCCACGAATTCGGTGCTAGTTGGCCCAGGAAGAGTTGAAAGCAGTGAAGGACGGCATAAATCTCGGGAGAAAATGGCAGACGCATCTCTGCTTGGAATGCTTCCAAGTATAGGACAATCTCATTACCCTGTACCTATCTGCCCGTTCACCCTCCCTGGTCAGATGGAGCGAATAGCCAGAGAGAATATGGAAGTGAGCCCAGATATCGGAGACCCGTCTGACCTGTTCAACACCGAGACAACATCTTGGAGGCCTTTTTAGCCCCCGACGACGAAGAATAAGGGAATCACCACCCCTTGGGGGAGAACCCGACATGGAGGAAGAAGAACTTTCTCGGCTATCAGAAGCCGAGGAAGATGAAGATGACCCACTAGACTCGGCTTCAGAGGATGAAACCTCATCGCCTGACTCTACCCTAACTACATCTACTATATGTTCAGAGGAAGACATCTGACCTGATTCAAAAGAAGAGTAGCTGGAGAATAATTTGGATTGTGGATCTGACCTAAAAGCAAAAGCACCGAACAATCCACAGATGTCATAGGGCAAGCAAAGCAAAGGTGTTTCCTAGGGATAGACCCCCTTATTTATACACTCAGCAAAGGCCATCTGGCGGCCCAGATCCGCTCCCGCCGAAACGAAGCGTTGCGCTCGATGATCCAGATGACGCCACGTGGTAACCAACCATTGGGTGCTTCCCCCTCACACAAATCCAATAGGCGGAAGCTATGTCTTGCAATCCGCTCTCCAATTACAGCAACGTGGCACGAAATTAACGGCCCGAACAGGCGAAGCGACGTCTCTATTATGGCGCCGCCCTCTCAGTGATCCACTAACGTCATCGGGGATATGCATGAAAACTAAGGCACACGGTAAACGCCATGTGGACTCGGAGATCAAAGAGACACAGCCGCCGAACGCTATGTCTTTCTCGGGCAGACCACCATGGAGAATCCTCGACACCAAGCTGAATAGAGAAAAACCGAGTAGACCACTTTTGACCCGACCCATAAATAGGTCAGAACGAGAGTGGGGGCTAATGATGATACTCATATATAGGAATTCCCTAGGTCACGAGACGTAGCGGATGGCGTGTCATCTACGTGAACCCGCTAGATTCCTGAGGGCTATGGAGCTAGAATAAGTATGGTGCATTGGGGACATTTCTCGGCGCTTCGCTTCCAAGGTTGCACCCGACCTTTTAGAAAATCTCTCCGGAGTACGTTCCCCCTTCGGCTGACCGCCAGCCAATAGCACGTCTCCGAGCTATCCTATAGCTAAAATTCCTCGGCTTACTTGCTCGACTCTGAGCTATCCTATAGCTGAGATTCCTCAGCATCTCTGTTTCACTGAGAATACGGAGTACGAGTGTCCATGTAACGGCTCCGTGTATCTCGCCACGACGAGATCTCCGCCACTCCACGTCCCGCGTCCTACGCTAGCGTATCTCATCATTAATGAGTATATCTCACCATTAGTGGGTGTATCCCACCATCAATACAAACGTAACGCAGGGGCGTAACGGATGACAAGAATCTCGTATCAGCTCGCTTCATGTGACCGCTATATAAACCCTCTTCCAGACGACTCAGGTAGATCGAACTCATTCCAATACGCTGTTGCTCTGCCCATCTATTTCTCGGTACTTACTTGATTGTCGGAGGGTCCTATAGTGGTTTCCCATCCCAGGACTTTCTTTGCAGGTAGCTCGGCGTCAACAACAACCCATTGAAATCCACATGCTCAACCCTCACAACAAATCTCAACCGTTCAGCCCCGCCGGCCGCAAGATCGATGGAGGACAACATCTGAGAGAGATTCCGACTCCATCAGGGATGGTTGGTCCCACGGCCATTGGTGTTTGACACTAAAGATTGTATACATGTGCACATTGTAGAATGAGTATACTGAACGGAATCGCCGAGAACTTCTAGATGGTATTATACATATTGTCAGATAGCAGTTCTCTAATGACATTAATCTTTTAACCTAAGATCATCATAGTGTCTTGTGTGTGTTGCTACTGTACTTTGATTACTATTCAACCACGGTTTTAAAGATCTATGCATACGGGTTTTAGTTCGATACAGTCCCAAGCACATGGAGGTAGTGAGCGATCGAAAAGATTTGTCTCTCCCGGAGTTGATGTCGTGCCGTGTATGATTCACTATAACCATAAGTTCCTGGCCAGGGCGGTTGAGATAAACTAATAAGTGTTATCAGTTATATCTCAGATAGTTATTGGTTTGATATCGGTATGACTTATTGGGTTATTGGGGTCTAACAGTATCTACCCCTCAAACCTGGTATACAACACTCTCTGATGAAGAAACTGGACTGTACGGTGATTATCACTGATAGGCTCTGTTAGGTATGGATCAGTTTGCTTGTCGACCTTTCTTTTAACATATACCTGGGTAGCTGTTACGTATAGCTAATACCGTTGACGTGCTTGTGAGTTATTGATATGATCCGGTAACTCACGGTCAGCATATTGTTGAGTTTTTAGAATCCCATACAGAGGGTTTTCCCACTCAGGCGAAACGATATAATGTGCGTATGATCATACGTATGGGAGTTCGATTAAACATGTGTATATGGTACACGTACATTAATCGGACGTTTGATAATACAAGCCGGTTTATTATAAAGCCGGGTTATTAAATCAAGTGTTGATTTAATAAAACATATACTGATATGTATTCTAGTACTATGTTTACACACACACACTCTCTCTCTCTCATTTGCCGATTGTTTGTGATATAAATACATGTATATGTATATGATACACATACTAAAACATTGTGTATATGATACACATATACTTCTAGAAGTGATGATACGTATGGGAGTTCGATTAAACACGTGTATATGATACACGTACATCAATCAGACGTTTGATAATACTAGCCGGTTTATTATAAAGCCAGATTATTAAATCAAGTGTTGATTTAATAATAAAACATTATATTGATATGTATTCTAGTATTCTATTTGTATGTGATACAAATACTCGTATGTGTATATGATACATAGGGTAATGATCCAATAAGACATTTTCTTTTGTGAAATAAATGAGACGCACACTATAACACCCTACCCCCGTGTATTTCACCAATCCAGGCCGTTCACCGTGATCTGCATGTCACGCATACCCTACGTATCAATTTTCATAAGATACTGCTGTTGGATATATGTATGCCCTAGAGGCCATTATATGATAGTGTATGTACCGGGGTGTGTGTGTGTGTGTGTGTGTTTAGGGGACATTCTTGATCGACATGATAGTATGCTATATGGTTGCACCTTTTATCTTGACATGTTCATTTGATCATGCTTTCATTCATTTGGTACATGTTGATATAGCCCTTAGGATGATGCAGGACTACTAAGATTATGATGCAGATCATATTAGTGGGACATGTGTATTCTATGAGCATATCGTTGAAATGTTCCTAGTCGTGGGTGTATCAAGACGGGGCATCGATATCACCAGAGTAGATTAGCGTATATGTTACTTGCCCTATATGATGGGCGATAAATGATCCCATATCCATTAGTGTGGTGACACCAAAGATCGTATACGGGTACCCAGTGGAGACTGGGTACACTGAACGGACTCGCCGAGAACTCCTATATGGTATTATATCTATCGTCGGATAGCAGTTCTCAGGTGACACTGGTACAGGTTAGTCTGTAGACCCGAGATCGTCATAGAGTCTTGTGTGTCTCCCACTGTACTTTGATCTCCACCCTACCACGGCTCTACTGAGTCGTGCAAACAGGTGGATTTTGGGTACAGTCCCGAAGCATATGGAGGCAATGAGCGATAGGAGAGTTTCGTCTCTCCCGGTATTGGGGGTTGATGTTGCACCATGTACGATTGGCTATAACAGGAAGTCCCTGACCAGGGCTGCTGAGATTTACTGATAAGTGTTATCGGTAGTTTCTCGATCTGTTATGAGCCATATACCGGCATGACTTATTGGGTTATTGGGGTCGACGATGCCATCCCTAGACTCACATATGCAGCATATTTGATGAAGAGACCGGACTATACGGTAAGTGTTACCAGTTGGCTCAACAGGAGTTTTAGCAGGTTTGCTTGTATTTCTTCTGATCTCTCAATACCTAGGAGCCGTTATGTACTGCTTGTGCCACTGACGATTTATAGGCATGTGATGTGATCGCTGCCTACTCCTAGCGTATTGACGAGTTTTAGAGTCCCACAAAGGAGTCTCCTAACTCAGGCGAAATGATATGGGGTGCATATGTGATATGCGCGGGAGCTCGATTAAATGCGTGTATTGGATACCGTATTTTATTTGGGCATTTACTATTGGACGGGTCGTATGTGATATGACCGGGTTATTAAATCAAGTGTTGATTTAATATTAAGTCCATTAGCTCATATATTAAAACCAATTTCTTTATGATGCATATATGAGCGTATGCATATGTTGATATGCATGCACACATGCAAACATACATGTGTCATGGTTGATGATACATTGGTGGTGGCAATGCAAGACTCACATGGTAACAATTTTTTAGATATTTTGTTTATTTGAGAAAAGCAAAATGACAACATAATCATGGTTGACTATTCAACTTTCTTGAATTGACAATGGTCAATGGTTTTTTAGCCCATGGTTTTGCTTAAACTCAAGTTACAAAATATCTAGATATTTTGTAACCATGGTTTAGCATGGATGACACCCTCTTACTCTCTTGAGTTTAGGGATGGTTATCATATTATTCTCTTGAGTTTGTTTTGTGCCATCTCCTTATTCCTCTCTCTCCTCAAAAAAGCTCACTAGGGTTTTAAAAGAAAGAGAAAGGATTAAAAAGAAAAGGTTTTTAATTGAGATCCAAACCCAAATCACCATTCTACTTTAGTCTAGCCCACTTGAGTGGAGTGTTTGCTTCTTCTTCATCCTTGATCAAGAGAAGCTTGGAGCTTGGTGCAAAGAGACTTCGTGGTGGATCATCGTGGACGCGGAAGGATACAAGCCAACCAACTCAAACCTACACTATCTAAGGAGTCTAGGAGGATATCTAGAAAGGTTTTATCTCTCCCCACTTAGTGTTAGACACTTGTAGTATATGATACTAGCTAGTTGTTACTCTATTTTTCTAATTCGATTCATGTTTGGAATTGTTTGGCACCCTCTAAAATTTTGTTATAGCATGTGTGATGCAACCCGAAACCTAGTGTGGTGCTATAGAATCCCTACAACTACACCTCCAGCACATGCGATCAAATGAACGTCTCTCGGTAGTCTAAAAAATGATATCATCGATCGTGTGTGCTAGAGGTGTATGAATCTCATGAAAATTGATACGTAGGGTATGCGTGATATGCAGATCACGATGAAAGGTCTGGATCGGTGAAATATACGGGGGGTAGAATGTTATAGAGTGCGTCTTATTTGTCTCACATAAGAAAGTGTCTCACTGGATCATTACCCATGATACATATACTGATGTGCTTATGTATCTGATACGTATACCCTTCTAGAAGAGCCACCTCATTTCTATATATTAATAAAGAAATGAGGCATGAATAAAGAGGTATGGGTTGCTAGATATGGTAATTATTTTATTGGAAATAATAAACTATTCTAGCATGGTTACCTCTCCACTCTCTACCTCATTCCTTCATGCATTCTCTCTCTTCCTCTTTTAAGAGCAAAGAGAGAAAGATGAGAGAAAAAGAGAGAATATGCTTACTACATCTTCTTCTTTTCCATTCTAGAAAATTGTGAGAGCAACTTGCTTCACAAAGAATTGTTTTTTGGTGCAGTTGAAGTTTGAGTTGGGTTTTCTTCGAAATGGATCATCTTCGCTAAGGAGGTCCGCAAGTAAGCTCGATCTCTATGATATGAAATCTAGCTTGGGTCTTTCACTATAGAGTGGATATACTACAAAGGTTGTAGCCCTCTAAGCTTCTAGTTTAGCTTTATTGATTTTATACAATTGTTAGTATATGGATGATTATGGGTTTTGTGTTTGGTACTATGAAATTTTTGTTCTATACTTCCGCCGCGGTCCGCAAGTGTTGCGACCCTAGCAACACACACTTACAGATATTACAGGCAACTGGTATATAAGGGTTTTTAATTAGGTCCAAGCGTTTTTTCAACAAAAGAAAAAGCGCAAGGGTTTATACACAAGCTTGAAGCAAGCCAAAGGCTTTTTGACAATTTACAGTAGAATAAAATATATTTAATGGATAATTCATAATCTGCATTGGCTTATAGAAACTAGTACTTAGCACGTGTGATACACCTTTGTATATTTTGATAAATATTTAAGAAGATTTAAAGAATTATTAATTTAATATGGGTTTTAAAGGTTTCTCGTAGGACTTTTTATTCTTTTAAAATTTTATAAGTTAGCCGTTTTAAATATTTTAAAAAATCGTTTATTATCTTCACTAAAAAGGTATTTTAATTTATTACTCAAACAAAAAATTAAAGTGATTTAAACTAAACTACTAACAAATCTTTTTATTTCTTATATTTTATTAATTTAATTATATACATCGTATATGCCATAATAGATTGACACGTCATTATTGCTTATGTGGCGGCAAATTAAAGGATTGTTTTTTCCACGTGCTTCATACACCTGTTCTTTGACATTATAATAGTAGAGATATATATGATCTTTCGTAAAACAAAAACCAATATATATGGACATATTTATTGAATAAAAAAATATTAAAAAGTATAATTTAAAAGTAAAGAAGATATTTTTGTCAACCAATAATCATATTTTATTAGTTAATCGAAAAATAAAGTTATGGATTTATCATATATGCACATGCACATGGATAGCAATATAAAATACTTTGTTATTTGTATCTAATCTAATACACCTGGCCATTATTGAGTAAATAAATAAATATAGAAATAAATTAAAAAGTAAAAGAGATAGATTTATCAATCATAATTCTTTACCTTTTCTCTGAACAAACCATATATTTAGAGATCTGATAAGGCTCATGAACGGGAATTCCCCATATTACGACACGTAGCAGATGACGTGTCGTCCACGTAAGCCCACTAGGCACCTGAGGGTTACGGAGGTAGAATCAGTGTGGTGCCTTGGGGACTTTCCTTAGGGCATCTTCTTTGGGCTTACACCCCTTTTGCTCGTCTCTGAGCTGTTGCAGGGCTGAGCTTTCTCGGCCTCCTAGCTCGTCTCCGAGCCATTCAAGAAGCTGAGTTTCCTCGGCTTCCCCGACCAACCGAGAGCGTGGAGCCCAAGCGTCCCCGCCACGGCTCCGTGTATCTCGCCAAAGAGAGATATTCGCCGCCCCACGTTTCGCATCCCACGCTGGCACATTTCTCTATTAATGAGCGTATCCCGCTATTAATGGACGGATCCCGCCATCGACGCGGGCATAATAGTGGGGCGTAACGAACGACAAGGATCTCGCGCCGGCTCATTCCATGCGACCACTATATAAGCCCTTCTTTTCAGACGACTCAGGTAACTCGAACTCATTCTGATCCGCCGCTACCCTACTCTTATTCCACGGTACTAATTTGATCGTCGGAGGGTCTTATGGTGGTTTTCCACCACGGGACTTCCCTTGCAGGTAGCTTGGCGTCGACAACATCCAACAACCCATTGAGATCCACACAACAATTCTCGTACCCAATATCAACCACTCGAAACCGCTCGCAGCCAGATCGACGGAGGACAACTTCTGAGGGAGATTCCGACCTCTATCAGTTGGCACCGTCTATGGGAACCTAGAAGTTTCTCCACCCATAAAGTTGATCATCCGCCCTCGATCCGATAGCAAGCGACAACCGCAACGATCCCAATACGAGCCGCCCCACCCTCCATAACGGAGGCGGGAGCGGTTCTACTCCCCCTCCTAACGTCATCAACGCCTTATTCGCTCAGATCGACAGACTCACAGCGATGGTGGATACGCTCATACATGTTCAAGCAGCGGGCCCTACCCACCAGACCGCAGTTCCCCCTCCCCGGGATGACGACGCCCGCAGGAGGACAGATGGGCATGCTCAGGCCCTCGATCTCACTCACGCTCATCTCAGCGTCACCGAACGCCAGCGTGCCGACTCCGACAACCATGATCCGCATACGGCGAATGATTCCATGACCCGCTGGGAGACGGACTGCTCCACACCCCGATCTCAAGGGAGACCATGTCGTCGCTCCGATGCCCGACGCACGCTCTCACCCCCTGAAGAGGTGTCAGTCAATTTGCCTGCTTCCAGGAACGACTAGCGCCCCCACTCCCTTCGAGGCCGTGCAAACGACGAACGTCGGGACTACTCAAGAAGGGCCTCGCCCGAGGATTTCAGAAATGTGATAGAGCGGAATCGAAACCGCACCATCGCATAGGCCCGGAGTGGGGATAGCTGCCGCTTTGACTGTGCTGAATCCTCGAGGCACCACCAATGGATCGAAGCCCTCGAAAAGAAAATTGAAGGCATACGACGAGATGGCTATATGTCCGGCGAAGGGGCAAAGTACTCCGCCAATTCGCTCACTAGGCCCTTTACAGAACAGCTACTGGCCGAGCGCGTCTCTTCCAGGAACAAGCCGCCTAAAGTGGCCCTCTTCGATAGGAAGTCCGACTCGAAGGACCACTTGAACGCATTTACGGCGGGCATGAGCTTCCAAGACAACTCGGACGTGGTTCAATGCCGAGCTTTTTCCACCACCCTAATCCGAGATGGCCGGGACTGGTTCCGAGGGCTTGCGCTGCACTCCATCTCGACCTTTGACGAGCTGAATACCCAATTCCTTGGTCATTTCGTCGGTAACCGACGACAGAAGAAGACGGTCAACTACCTGTTCACAGTCAAGAGCGGGGATAAGGAATTCTTCAAAGGTATGTCACTCGCTTCTATAATGCCCTCCTGGAGGTTCCCGAGCACCGCGACAAAACAGTTATCACCGCGTTGAGGTCGTGTCTTAGGCACAAAGAGTGGCTCCGCTCTTTTTCATTGGCGCAACCTAAGACCATGTCTGAAGTGAAAGCATGGACCGAGCGAGAAATCCAACTCGAGTCAGAGGTGAACTCCAACCTACCCAGAGGCAACCGAGTAGCTTCCTGCTCGGCTTATCCGCTGAGGGTAGTTTCCTGCCCTACGAAGAAATAGATCCAAAGCCCTCATCATAAGGCTGTTCACCGCCGGAAGACGAACCGGGACGTTGGGACGTCTGGATTGAATTCTGGGGGCAGATGCTATTTGAATTTATCCATCCATCTCTCCGAAGATACCAAGTTGATTTATGGCACCGTATATCGAAGGTTTGGACGGACGCGGCCGTTGTAGCAGACTTTATAAGATTCCCCCTCATTTTATGAATGGTTTTTTGATTATGGGGACGCCCTTCCCTGCAGGCGCAAGCCCCTGCAGTTAATTACGTTATCGCATTGCGATAACCACTTTCTTCTGCTCTGGAAGTTCATTTCGTATCGTGTGTGTTTTTTTTGTTTTGGTTACCCGTGGATTGTATACGGAGACTAGTTTGCGTCGTCGTCCGTAGAGAGCGGATTAGTCCAAATACGTATTTTTTAGATTTGGGTTTGAGTTGATTTAAGGATCGTTAATTTGGTTTGAGATTAAGATCGACTTAAAACATAAGAGCATTTAGGCTCAATTATCTTAGTTTGAAGACCTCACGGTCCATTATCGCCATGTCTGAGGCGAAATTTTAGTTTAGAGACATTTCGATCCATTATCGCCGTATTTTAAGGCGAATGTTAGTTTAAGAACATTTCGGTCTAACATTTCCATTTTGGGGACGAATGTTTAGTTTAAGAACATTTCGGTCTATCATTCTCATTTTGGGGACGAATGTTTAGTTTAAGAACATTTCGGTCCATTATCGCCGTATTTAGGGAGATGTTCTGAGGTGGCACGTCAATTTGGAAGTGCATCAATGTATGAAAAATGGAGTTATTGGTTTTCAGGATCCGCCACCTCTCTGAAAATGTTGAAGAATTACAGCGACATATATCAGATGTGTAGAAGGATGTACTCTTGAACCAAATCCCATATTTGAGGGAAAATGGGTTGTGATGGACCTAAGAATCGTTAGTCATATTTGAGACTAAGATTACCTTAGGATATATATGATGAATATCAATTTTGATATCATCAAGGAGAGATCATTAATCATGTTTGAGAGTAAGATCGGCTCAATAATGTTTTTAAGGGTCATTTTACCTTAAGATCTATCAAAAGAGCATTTAGGCTCAGCTGCAAGAAACTTCAGAGGCATAGCCAATTTGGGCTTAGTCGGCCTACTCTTATTTAAAGAGTGCTAAGCACACATTTGGGCTCTGTTCAGTCCTTTTCTTTTTATGAAAAAGTGCTAAGCACTTATTTGACGTTCTGACACTCACATGGGTGTCATGTGAAGCATGTGATTATGGGTGCCGCCCAATGAGCGCTGAGCACTCTACCACTTTGGCTGTTTATGGAGTGCTGGGCACTTTTCTCTCTTCTTTTCTTTTTTGCGGGCGCTCACGTGAGAAGCACGTGAGGCGCTGCCCAATCAGTGCTAAGCACTTGGCTATTTTGGCTGTATGTGAAGTGCTACGCACTTTTATGTGGCGCCTGCGTGAGGAGCACGTGAGGCGCTAAGGTGCTGCCCAATCAGTGTTAAGAACTTAGCCGTTTTGGCTGCATGCGAAGTGCTAAGCACTTTTATATGGTGCCCGCGTGAGGAGCACGTGAGGCGCTTGGCGCTGTTAAAGAGAGGCGGCCATATGGGAAGTACGTGAGGTGTTAGTTTCTTTTGTATGGAGATTTAATCTCCGTTGATGGTATTTTGATCATTAACGATCACCAAGATCACTATTTTGAGGATCCGGAATCATGTTCTTTTTAAGAACCAAGTTCTTGATTCGAAGGAACTGAGTTTCTCGAGTATTATGGACTCCATATTCTTTCTCTTTTAAATTTTTTCTTTACTGAATCTTTGATTCTCAAGAACAGGGTCTTCCCGATAAGAATTAAATTCTCAACTTATGGAAGACTTGTCTTGTGGATCTCAGATCCAGAGAAAGAACTAAGTTCTTTTAGAAGGATTTAACCCTTAGATATATTAGGTAAAGGAGATATTTTGATCTCGATATTTTCTTTACCTAGGGTTTCAAGAATGGAGCTCTCCTTCTTCTTGAGAATTTAATTCTCTGTTCTTTCAATCTGTGGTCTCTATTCTCCCCCCCCCCTCTCTCCGTATATCTCTCTGTGCCTCTATCTCTCTCTCTCTCTCTGTGAGACTTGAAGTCTCGGGTCCTTTATATAATGGAGGCAAGTTGTTAATTGGTTTTGAGAAAATCTCTCATTAAAAGATTCCAATTGATTTAATTGGTCTCAAAACAGATTTGGTAAATTTTACCCACCGTTGGATCTTTAATCCAAGTGTTTCTGTTTTGACAGAATATGTTTTCTTGTTTTTCAGTAAGATTGGGAAAATATTTTCCCATATACAGAATTTATTCTGTCAAACGGTAATTCTTAATCACCATTGGATTTTTAATCCAAGGGCTCTCTATTTTACAGAGAGCAATATTTTTTGTTTGTAAAGATTGAGAGAATATATTTCCAAAATAGAATTTTATTCTATTATTTGGTGATTTATCATCGTCATTAGATGTTTGATCCAACGGCTCTGTTTAACTGAGAGTATCCCAATTTTTAGGGAAATATCCCCATGTAGAATTTAATTCTATTGATCTTGAGTTGGGCGTCGGCGCTCACGTGTTTTGCACGTGGACGCCACTTAAGAATTAACTCTTATGATGGGTATTCTTGTGCTTTGCACATTGGCGCCCGTGTGAGGAGCTCGTGAAGCGCTACCATAGGATTTAATTCTATAAGATTGGTTTTGGCACTGGCGCACTCATGAAGAGCACATGAGGCGCTGCCTCATTAAAATTTAACAGAGTTTAGCTCTTTTTATTATGTTTAAATATTAAGGGAACATGCGCTCTTGTGCTTTGCTCATTGATGCCCATCTGAACTTCACATGCGGCGCCACCATAAGATTTAATCCAATCTGAGTTGATAGTTACATGCTTTGCATGTGGGTGCACGTGTTTAACACGTGGAGGTTTCCCTTTATTTTTATAAGAGAACAACAAGCTCTGAGACAGCAGTGCCACCGTCGGAGCCGTGTGTGGCAGAGCTTCCTCCTCCGTCGAGCTCTTCTCCACCGCGGACGACCCGTCATCGTCGGAGCCCCTCCTCCCCTCCACAACACCGAACCCCCAAATCCACTGCACCCAAGCCCAAGCCACTGCCACACTCGCCGTTGACTCCCAATCATGCACCACCGACCCCGATCATCCCCTGTAGCACCTCGGAGCTTCGCTGCACCTTGCTGCCGTGCCACAGCACCCGCGCCACCACTGCAGGCCCACTGCCCGTGTCGTCGCCGACGAGCCCGGCAGCACTCAAGCTTGTCATTGTTGTCGTGTCCGTACCACCGCCATCGTCGCCGTCGCAGTGCTACCGCCGTCTCCAGGCTAGAGAAAACCCATCTTTTATTGCTCATGCTATTACAAATCTCAGTTAATAACAATGTTAAATTATTTTTATATAACTTATATGTGTATGTGAATATATATACATCGACATAGTGTTAACATTTGTATGTGAGCCATCATGTTAGTAGTAATGAATCGAGCCCATCCCGGTTAGTTAACCGTATTTATGCCATTTAGAATTTTAGGAATAAATTATCGCTTGTTGGTTAAGAGAATCTTGTGTTTTCGACCGATTACCAAATACTACCCGAGTGTTTGATGCGAACTATAAACCTAAACCTATCTTATTATGGCGGAATTTGCAATAGTTGGATTCCTTTGCTGTTTACGAATAACATGTTGAAATTGGATGAAAAATATCGTGTTTATAATCATGTAAAGTCGTCCCATAAAGGCGACACTAAATCTGAATTTTTACCGCGCAGGTTACCTTTTGAAAATCTTTGTAAATTCAATACAGTTTGGAATGTGATGTTCTACGGCTCATATCGAAGCCGGCTTAATAATCTGAAACCAGCCATAGTTTATTTCTCGACAATTATAAATTACTGTAACAATATTTGGCTGCGAATGCGGCACTGGACTGCAGTCCGGGGAAGCATTTCGTGTGGATACCTGACTTTGAATACCTGTACATCTCTGTTTTCACCGTCGTTTGATATTTAGTTTGTATTTTTGAGTATCAATGTGTTCTGCAGTTTCTGCAGTAACATTTCTTACTCTGTCATATTAAACAGGGCGTAACACCTAGTACATGAGGGCTATTGATAATCCGTTTGATGCATTGGAAACCTAACAGATAGAACTAGATTTTATTCAACTGGGGCGATACCTGAAACTGAACACAATTCCTAGCAAACTCTGCGTGAAGTTAGACTCCCAGTTCTAAAACTGGAATTCCAGCAATCTAGCGTTAATTTAAAATGGTGGCAAGTCTCTAACCTGAGTTCCATTTGAATTGAAACAAATTTTACTGCTTAGATAATCAAGTGTGCTTCGTATGCCTTTTATATTATTTTGGTCGATTCTATACGTGTGAATTATGGTAAATTTTGCTATTCATATGGCGTTGGGTATTGTAATTTAGTGAATATCTGTTCAGTACATTTCTACCTATTTTATTTTTGTTTTATATCTTCTGCATAATGATTGTTGCATTGAGACCTAGCGACTGTTGTGCATTGTCGATATAAGTGTTAGTGATTGGGTTGTGGTAAATACGAAAGTGATATTGATAGGTAGAAACGTGATTGGAAGTGAAAGCGATACGTATTTGTTCACAACCTATCGAATACCTAAATTCATACTATAACCTGAAGAATGGGGAAATTAAGGTGGAATTGAACTCGTATTTACCGAGGTATAGTAATTTAGAGGATACCATTCGCTATTAGTGATACACACACACACACATTAGGTCGTGGGCCTAGCGGTACGGCTACATGGTTATGTTCCGGGTAACAGTGGACCGTAGTCTTAGACATGCACGAGACCCTGGTTAAACACGAGCATCTTTTCCACCAATTGATTTCATTGACTTAGTGACAGATAAGTAGTAACATATACATTGCCCGGTAAGGTTTACCGATATGATACTTATATCACACTGTTCATATACAAATGATGTTCATTATTTTCATGTTCTGCATTCCGTTGCACTGTTCATGTTTAATAACATTGCACACCTATGCAGATCCCTCGGTAGTAGGTCAGTGGTTCGATGACGAACCATTTAAAGGTAGGGAGAATGTCAGGAGCCGGTTCTTGTTCACGGAGTAAAGTGCCACACAGAACAAAGTGCCATACCAATTGTCATACTAAGGGGGCAGGGGCCACCTTTTGAATCTATGGGGGCCACCTATAGAGTCTGTGGGACCCACTGTATAACAATGGGGAATTTTTGGAACACATTTTGAAAGAGGACCGAACTGCATTATAAATATAATAATACCACCTTCAATTACAAAGTCCTTTTAAGTGAATCGGCACTACAGGAGCTTGAGAACTCCGTAGTTAAGCGTGCTCGAGCCAGGAAAGTCTTGGGATGGGTGACCTCCTAGGAAGTGGCCCCTGGTCAGGACCGGTTCGTCTCGAAGGACAAAACAGTACGTCTTCGGCCAGAGCAGAAAATACTCTTAGTATTGGGGGTAGGGCGTGACAGGTTTGCCGAGGAAAATTCAGCGGAAGATCCGACCTAAGAGGAGGTGCGCCGGGCAATCTTCAAACGACGAGAGACAACAAAGGCAAAGTGTCGGCCATGGGATGGCCCCCTCCTATTTATACACTCCAAAGGGGACATCCTACGGCCCAAATCGACTCCCGTCAAAACGAAGCGTCGCACCAAGCGGCCGTCGAGGCTCTACGTGGCGATCGGCCATTGGAAACACCCCCTCGCGGCAGAAGTCGGAGACAGACTCTCGCGTCCCGCCAACGATTGCTGGGCACGTGGCGCGTCGCCTAACCGACGGTTGAGTGAAAAGACTCTTTAAAAGCGCAATCATTTCACCGATCCACTGACGTCACCAAAGATACGCACGGTAATCGAGGCGTTCCGTGACCTGCCACGTGGGCCTAGTCATCCAAGAGTAGTCGTCACCAAATGTCCCACCACGGCTCCGTGTATCTCGCCAAAGCGAGATATCTGCCGCCCCACGTTACGCGTACCACGCTGGCACGTCCCTTCATTAATGGACAGATCCCGCCATCGACGCGGGGATAACGCTGGGGCGTAACGAACGGTGAGGATCTCGCGCCGGCTTGCTCCATGCGACCACTATATAAGTCCCTTTTTTCAGACGACTCAGGTAGATCGAATTCATTCTGATACGCCCCTACCATGTTCTTATTCCACGGTACTAACTTGATCGTTGGAAAGTCCTACGGTGTTTTCCCATCCCGGGACTTCTCTTGCAGGTACCTCGGCATTTACAACATCCAACAACTCATTGAGATCCACACAAAAATTCTCGTATCCAATCTCAACCGCTCGAAACCACTCGCAGCCAGATCGACGGAGGACAACATCTGAGGGAGATTTCGACCTCCATCAAGATCCAACCGTGTTCTCTAAATTAATAATATATTTAAAGAAATAATTAATGATGACCGATGAGAGCTAAATAAGTTAATGAAGAATTTGAGGAAAATCTAAAGCAAGACAGAAAATTAAACAGAATTACATGGGACATAGGTATATTAAGAAGGGAAAAAAAAGGAAAAGAAAGAAAGAAATAACAAAAACAGACATGAGATCAAACCCGCTATGCTGTTGCTGTCTTCTTCTTACTGTTCTTCTTTTGTTGTTGATTTTGTAGGATTGGAAATTTTAGAATTGGTTTTCAGGCTCCAAGAGTTTTCTAGAAGCTTTAATATTTCTTATTTCCCTCTGAATTTTGCACCTAGCTCACCGTTGGAGTGTTGGGACTTGGGAATGGGTCAAAAAAGGTCTTTCTATTTTTATTTTTAAAGGAAGAAGAGGCCATCCCATAATTTGAGCTTTAGGCATAGAAATTTTAGCATTTATTTAATTTTTATTTTGCGAAACAATGACATCATCATTCAAAATTTTGGGTTATAATAGTGAAGATTATAGTTGAGTTAAAATTGATGCTCAAGTTTAATTATTTAAATAATTATCATTGTTTCAAATTTTTTTGGACGGTTTTAAAAGATCATAATATCGATTTCTTATAATGGAACCAATATTACTTTACTATTTTATTAAAAGTGAGTATTAAATTTTTCTTAAAAAAATGAATGTATATTGTTTTTCTATTTGCTTTGTCAATTTTTTCAGAAATATCTTGAATTATTTTTGACCCAACGCGTTATGCTGAGAAGATTTCTGGATTATAATAAAATGAAAAGATTTAACAGTAATATACCAAAATAGGATTTGTTATTTCCATGTTATCCAACAAACAATGACATCATCAATACTTTTTTGGAATAGTCTGGAACTTGCAGGACTCCAAAAGGCCGATTACTGGTATTTTTCATCTGATGCACGCTGTGTATATTAAGTGTAATTACAAGAAAATTATATGGAGTTAGTTTTTGAGAGAGTTGGTTAATGAGAGAGATTTGTGGAGTTAGTTACTGAGAGAGATTTGTATGGGGTTAGTTTGGGTTACAAATTCAAAATTGAATTTCTATATATTTTTTAGGTTTTTATTTTCTTTTAGCCCTCCTCTTACTTCAATATTTTTCTGTTCTTCCTATAATTAGTATTTACCTGTAGCTCTCTACAACAACAACTGAGCCTTTTATCCCAAGCATATGGGGTAGGCTACATGAACCAACATGAGAATCACGCCGGGTCCAGCACATGAATTCTCCGCCTCCACTCACTCCTATCGAACAATATACTTTCATTGAGTCTTGGCAACCATATCGTTTTGTATCACCTCCATCCATGTTTTCTTCGGTCTCCGTTTTGCCCTTTTGCCATTCCCCATATCGAGAGTATCTATTCGTCGAACCGGTGTTTCCATAGGTCTGCGTCGCACATGACCAAACCATTTTAGCCGGTTTTCCCGCATTTTCTCCTCCACAGGTGCTACACCAACTTTTGCACGAATATCCTTATTTCACATCTTATCTTTTCTAGTGTTACCGTACATCCAACGAAGCATGCGCATCTCCACTACGTGCATCTTCTATGTATGATACTTCTTAGGAGCCCAGTATTCTGTACCATATAATTAGGCAGGCCGAATAGCGCTCCGATAAAACTTCCCTTTCAATTTTAACGGAAAGTTACGATCACACAAAATCCCAGTTGCTCTCTCCATTTCAACCAACCAGTTTGGATCTTTTGATTAACATCACTATCGATCTCCACATTGTTTTGGATGATGGAACCTAGATATCTAAACTGGTCGCTCGGTGATATCTCTTGCCCTTCCAATGTTATACCAATTTGGTTTTGACTTCTCTGGTTACTAAATTTGCAATGCATATATGCTGTCTTGGACCTGCTCAATCTGAATCCCCGATATTCCAATGTTTGCCTCCATAATTCTAATTTGGCATTAACCCCTGCTTTCGTCTCATTTACTAGAACAATATCATCAGCGAATAGCATACACCAAGGTACCTCATCTTGAATAGTTCTAGTAAGCTCATCCATCACGATGGTAAACAGGAATGGACTTAATGCAGATCCTTGATGTAAACTAATTGTAATCGGAAAATCACTCGTTAAGCCGCCGCAAGTTTTGAAATTTGCCACTACTCCATCGTACATATCCTTGATTATGTCAATATACTTGACGGGGACCCCCTTCTTCATCATTATCCCCCATAATACCTCTCTAGGTATCTTATCGTACGCTTTTTCTATATCAATAAATATCATATGCAAATCTCTTCTCCTCTCTCAAAAACGCTTGACAAGTTGACGAAGCAAATGAATAGCCTCTGTCGTCGATCGTCCAGGCATGAACCCAAACTGGTTCTTTGTTATCATAATATCTTTCCTTAGTATGTGTTCAATCACTCTCTCTCAAAATTTCATGGTTTGACATATAAGTTTTATTCTACGGTAGTTTGAGCAACTTTGAATATCACCCTTGTTCTTGTAGATAGGTACAAGGATACTTTTTCTCCATTCATTTGGTATCTTTTTTTGTCTGCCAAATCTTATTAAACAGATCTGTCAGCCATTTAACGCCTATTTCTCCTAAATATCACCAAATCTCGATAGGAATTGTCACGCCCTGCTTCCCAGGGTGCGCTAAGATCGGCACGTGACAGAGCCAACCATGCTACCTGTGGCTAGGAAATATCCCTCCACAATCACATTACGGCTGTCTATAAGATATCAAGAATAGTAAAATAAAATAAACTATCTAGTACATGTCCATATGTCAGAATAAACGAGTCAAGAAATAATATGCGGAAGCAATAAATCCAATAAACAAAAAAACATCTGGAAAGTACGTCCCAAATATGGGCTCACATCAGTAAATGAAAATGCTGAAAGAAACTAAACTGAACTGAACTAAATACCAAATTGCTCCTCACTGTTCGGCCTGTCGACTGAAGTACTCCTGGTCGGCCTACGAAAGAAATAAAGGATCTGGGCCATGCAAAACCCAGACGTCAGTGCGTCATAATATCAAACAATAAAATATAATCAGGAGGTAACAAGATATGCAAGCATGAGTATGAACAGTAATGAGTGTATAACAGGAACACGAATATGGAACAATGAAGTGTATCAGTGATGTGATGTGCGATGAGTAATCTAACTATATTACTGGGTTATATATTCTCAAGTCTTTGAAATCAATTTGATGAATCGTCGATATAACTCAATAGTATCTCGTGCGTGCCCGGGACCTCGGTCCAGATTCTCGGGGCTGAAATCCGAGACATGCCACTAGGTATTAAACAGGAAACATGTACAGATGAATGATGTCAGCAGCAGCATCCCGGGGCTGGTCTAGCCCATAAAATTGATCAGTATAAGTATCGAACTGTCGAGTTACAAGTCAGGTTTCATCATTGATTTCCCTTTACCCCCAAGTTATGTGTTCAAGTCAGGTATTGATAAATCTGGAGCTAATACCAACACAGGATCAAGCAGGTACATGTTTGTCTATGCAGACAACAGGATATGTCCATCGGGATAACAAGTCAGGAATGTCGGCATTAGGAACATGATCAGGTATCAAGTCAAGCAGTGGTGCATCAGGTCATGTCAGGGGTGCACAGTGTATCAAAATGGGTGCCCAACAGTAAAATGTATCAAGTATCGAATCACGGTAACAGTACGGATGTACGGTAAAAGCACAGTTGCACAAATATCTATCAGGGGTTACATCATGGCTATGTAGGATGCACATTATCAAGTATGGGGTACTAATGTAACAATAATATGAATTAATATAATATGGCATGCAACTAGATATGCAGAATTAATGGTATGGATACACAATAAAATATGGATGCACAAATATCTATTAGGGGTTACAACTACAGCTCCGTGACTATGTAGCATGCACACTATCAAGTATGGGGTGTTAATGCAACAGTAATATGAATTAATGTGATCTGTAGATGCAGCTACATATATAAATGATATGGATGCATACGGGTATCCGAAAACAGTAAAACATTAGTATGGATGTACAATGCAGTCAACATGTGGTATTTTTATTCATATGGATGCAAAATATGTATTATAGCATGTATCAAGATAAACTTGCATGCAACTAGATATGTAATAAATGATATGGATACGAACGACTATCCGAAAACAGTAAAACGGTAACATGAGATGCATAACTAAACGATATGTAATATTATCATTCGCATGAATGTAAAATATAGCAGTATAGCATGTAGCAAGATAAACTTGCCTGAACGGATAATACGACGGGGTGTGCATGTTGCGTCCGACGTCGGGTAAATGTCGCAACGCACACACGGCACACGGGACAGGTCGAGGCAAGGTAAGAAGATAACCACGCTGGCTGGGAACGTCCACTGGGTCTTCCGGATCGGCAGCGGCGAGCACGGCTCTGGTGATCACCAGAAAAAATACAAGATCAAGAAAGAGAAAGAGAAGAGAAAAGAAGAAGAAGAGGGGGAAGAGGAAGAGGAAGAGGAAGAGAGGGGGTTGGTTCTCCGGGTTCTCTGGATTTGGGACAGAGGGGAGGACAGAGAGGGTGACGATGAGTCGGGGGTATCCGGCGAGGTTTTACGGCGAGGCAGTGAGGGTTGCGAGTTCTTGGCTGTCGGGTTCTGTGCAGGGATGGCTAGGGTTCTTGCAGGGAAGGAGGTGGTGAGGAAAAGATGATGTGGTCGAGGGCATGGAAACGACGATGAGACGATTGGAGCTCTGGCAACGAGGTTCACGTCAAGGCAGTAGGTGCGGGTGTGGTTGCAGTAGGTTGGTCGGGGCTTGCAACGGGGAGAGAAGGTGAGGCGATAGAGAAGAGAAGGAGAAGACGACAGTGAGGGGATGGTCGACAACGTGAGGCGAGGACAGCGACGAGATCGTGTGAGGTGTGGGTTCCCGTCGTCGTGGGTCTGGGTTGCAGAGGTGACGAGGTTTGCAGAGGAGGAGAAGGGAAGAAGAGGGAGGAGGTCGAGGTCGGGGAGAAGGCGAGGAGTTGTCCAAGGGTGGAAGCGAGAGGTCGGCGGCCGGCGGCGAGGTAGAGGGCGTCGGGTTTGGGTTTTCTTATAGTCGCGGCGGGAAAAGAAATTTTTAAAGAAGATGAATAGTGAGGGAGAGAGAGGTTGTGTTAATGATAATAAATATAAAAATATAAATATAAATATATATATATATATGTAAAGAGAGAGAGAGAGAGCTGTGAGAGAGAGAGAGATCGAGAGGAGAGAGAGAATCCTGTGAGAAAGAGAGAGATAAAATTTGTTTCTCAAAAATATATTTGAATATTTTTTTTGTTAAGAGGAATGAAAACAGTTTAATATATTAAGAACAAAATATTAAGAAAATTTGAGATTTTGGTTAAAACAAAATTACTCCAAAATATGCTCAGGTCGGGTCTAAAAATCTAGTTTTAAAATACGGATAATATGCGTATCAACCAAAACCAAAACAGAATATCGGGTAACGAAAATGTACACCCCCAAGAACGGATGCACGTAGCGTGCACGTAGTTAACCAAATGAGTCTGTTTCACTAAACGGAACGAGAACAAGATGCGTGGATTCTACCACAGGGTCAGGAGTATGATGCGGGCCATACTAGACATTTTTAAAATATTTTACTTGATTTTATATGTTATATTAAAAAAATGCAGATACCAGATATAATTCCAGTATGCAGTATATAAAAAAATATGAAAGTGCACGGATCCACGTCACAAGCCGGGATAAATCATAAACAGGAATCAAGACTGGTTTCCAGTAAGTGGGTCAGGTCGGATGCAAATACAGATGTCAAATACACTATTCGCACCCAAAACACAATAAATCGAGAAAATACCATAAATAAAGATATACTCAAAATAGAACTGGTATAAATCAACTAGGGTGTTACAGGAATCCCGTCAGGACCAACCGCTTTTCTTAAACTCATTCTGTTCAATACTTCTTTAATCTCATGGTCTTATTTTATGCATGAAATCACGGTTTTATCTTGAGATTGAATGACAAGTCCATCCAAATTCTTAGTAAAGCTCTCATTGAACAATTTGTCAAAATAATCTCTCCATCTTTCCTTGATATCCTCATCTCGAACTAAAACCTTCTGATTTTCATTTTTGACACACTTCACCGCACATAAGTCTCTAGTCTTCCTTTCCCGCTTCCGAGCAATCCGGTATATATCATTTTCAGCCTCTTTAGTATCTAATTTCTCGTACACCTTCTTGTCGAACTTAGATTTAGCTTCCCGAACAGCTTTCTTAACTTCCTTTTTAGCCATTTTATACTTCTCAAATCTCTCCACATCTCTACTTTTCTTCAAATCTTTATAAGAATCCCTTTTAATTTTAATAGCAGCCTTTACTTCTTCATTCTACCATGATGTGTCCTTAGATGGTGGAGCACCACCTCTCGACTCACCAAGTAGATCTCTAGCTACCTTCTTGATACAACTAGCCATTTTGTTCTATGTTCTGTCTGAATCATCTTCCGACTACCAATTCGCTTCTTGGATTACACGATCTATAAAAACCTTTTGGTTACCTTCTTTCAATCGCCACCATTTAATTCTAGGTTCTACCTTACATCTAATCTTCCTAGGTCCTCTTCTAAATCGAAAATCTAGAACTAAAAGTCTATATTGAGTGGTTACACTCTCACCTGGTACTACCTTACAGTCGATACAACAAGCTCTATCTATTCTTCTCGTCAGAAAAAAGTCTATTTGACTAGCACTTGATCCGCTTCTAAATATGATAAGGTGAGACTCTCTTTTCCTAAACTAGGTGTTTGCTAAGATCAAGTCATAAGATAAGGCAAAATCTAGAATCGAGTCACCTATTTCATTCCTTTGTCCAAAACCAAAACCTCCATAGATAGTATCAAACCCACTACGACTAGTACCTATATGTCCATTAAGATCACCACCAATAAATATCTGTCACGTCCCGCTTCCCAGAGTACGGCGAAGAAGACGTGACAAGGTCCGCTACGTATGTACTCAGAAGTACATACGCTAAGCGTGTCTAGGTAATATAAAAGTAAATCACAAGAGACAAAAGATATAGAAATAACAGCAACTTTATTAATAACATTCTTTTGTATAATGCATGAAAAGTAAATACAACTGAAATGAAATGCGATGCCTAAACAATGGCATAATAGGAAATGAAAATACTGAATAGAACAAGGTATAATTTCTAGAGCTCGGGGTCTTCGTGAAACTGTTCCAAGTCTTCACCGGTGGGCTCGATCTCTGCTGGGTCCAAAGCACCTGACGACATTCAAAGAAGAAAGAAATATAATGTTATCAGCGAACATGTCGCTCGGTAAGTCCCAAAGATAGGGAGAAAAAGACAAAGAGTAGGAGAGAGAGAGTGGCTTTTAATGTTGTATTGTATTGTTGTAATGTTGTATTAACGTTGTTGTTTATAGCTTGGTACAGAAGAATACCAGTGTATACGAGAAGGGTCTCTATATGCTAGAGACCAGGGCAAACGGAATATAGAGTACAAGGCTCCGTTAGAAGGCCCGGAACAACGGCAATTGGATTCATGTTAGGTGTCTTAAATCTGACCGTCTCGTGCCACTTTTAACATCTTCCGTACCAATCCCTTTAAACCCCGCGATATCTTGTTTGTATTGTTATCTTGTAAATTGTATTGATTGTAAGATTGATTGACTGACTGACCGAAACCATGATATCAGGAAACGGTTATAACCGTAGAGTCATATAAATGGAATACTGAGAGTCATGTAAAAGGAATATATATCCATGGTTCGGTTCAGTCAAGTTGTATAAATTGATAATTGTATTCATAGTTTCTTGTGTTCATATTGAATTGGAATATTGTAGATGTAGGACTACGGTAGCGCCCCGGTCGTCTATCCGAGACCAAAATGCGGAAACGAAAATTTTTCTTGACTTGAAAACCGGCACTACCGCATCCTAAAACCAGGATCGTAACCATTAACCTAATGCTAGCTAACAAGAGACGAGATAGAAGCTATACCGAGCGATCCGTGTCCTTCGGTCTTCGGCCTCCACTCCGATATCCTCGCGGAATCTCCGGTCTTTATCTCCTCGTCGGAATGGGCACCACATCGCCGGGTTCTTTTACGGGCTCCCACCTCTGGACCGAGACAACTTGGGCACGAAGTTGGCGAGTCGACGTGTCCAAGAATACTGTAGATGAAGTGTAGGAGCTTTGTCTCAATGGGGTTGTGAAGTTGCCATTTGATGGAGAAGAGAATAATGAACAAGAGGAGATGAGCTTTTGGAACTTTGGTGTAAACTCAAATGAGAAGAAGAATTTCCCACACCACAAATGAACTCTCTCTCCTCTCTCAAATATGTGGCCTGCCCCCTCTCTAAAATGGTGGAGGAAAAAAATGCAAGAAGAAAGCAAGTGGGAAATGTGTGATAATTGGAAGAAAAAAATAGGCATACCATTTTCCAAATCAATCCCTTCATCAACCATCACAATAAATGCAAAAGAAGTGATTCAAAAGGAATCTAATGATGCATAGAACCATCATGAAGCCACATATACAAATAACCCCTCCATAAAAGATAATTTGCATACTTGCAAATAACCCCCTCCATCGGAAAAATCCGGCCGTGAAGGAACAAAGGAAAACTAGCCGGAACGGAATACAAACTGGCAACTTCAGAAAACTGATTCCGTAATAAATTACAGGAAAACCCCGCAACTGTATATACATACCCGCATTTGTATTCCCGCTGAATACAAATGCCAAGAGACAAAATATACACTGTACAATACTAGGATCCGGCTTAAACCAAAGCCCGCTAGTATTATCCGTCCGATCACGATGCGTGCAATACCGCACGTTTCTGATCGAACCCTGCCATATCTCCATACGGCCTCTACAGCATTTCGCCCGAAACTTGAGAAAACGGTCTGTGGGGAACTATAAAGACTCGTCAATACTTTGGTTGTGGATTTAACCACTAGCACGTCAGAGGTATTAACCATACGTAACGGGCTACCAGGTATTGACCAAAAGGGACGTCGATGAGCGAACTCATCCTGACACCCTACCGAGCCTGTCAGTGACAATATCCGTACAGTCCGGTCCGTTCGTCTATGAGTATCGCATGGCAGGCCTAGGGGGTTGGTAAAAGTCAGACACCCAAAAGCGGTACAAGTCGTGTCGGAGTGGAGCCCAGAACACCCTGAGATACTACTGGAATACCTACCGGTAAATCTCCTGTCTCGGCCGAGGGCCTTATGTAATGGCTTTTCTAGACACAGCGCGACCTCACCCCCAATACCGGGAGAGACGAACCCCTGCAGATCAGCTCACTGCCTCCATGTGGCTCGGGACTGTACCCAACTAAAACCTGTTTGCATGACTCCTTTGTGCCGTGGTAGGGTAGTAATCAAAGTACAGTGGGAACTCACACGAGACAAATGACGATCTCAGGTCGATGAACTAACCTGTACACATGTCACCAGGGAACTGCTATCTGACGTCAGGTATAATACCAACTAGCATGTTCCCGGCGAGTCCTGTCCGGTGTACTCATAACCCAATGAGCACCTGTATACATCTTAGGTGAACCAACTGACACCAGTGGCTTGTGAGACCGGCCACCGCCCCTCGTCAAGGTCTCGACTGTATACACTAGTCTACTCTGGAGTATCGATACCCCGTCTCGAAAACTCCCACGACTAGGGACCTTTTAAGGATGTGCTTATAGACCCCAGCTCCCACGTATATGATCGCCATCATACTGCTGGCAGTCAAGCAAGAATCCTAAGGGCTCTATCAACGTGCAATAGTGAACTGTAAGGTCACCTAAAGCAGTACACGATGATAAAGATAAACCAGATAGCATACTATCATCTCGAGTAAGACTGTCATACCGGTATAGGTCCTCCCTCAATCATTGCAATCACGTGCCTGTGATCCAATAATTGACTCTGAGGGCACTATATCCAACAATCTCCTACTTGCACTCAAGGCTAATTATTGCGATGTCGCATACTCACAGCCCGTGTGATACCGAACACCCAACTCCTCTACTAATCAGTCTCACAAAACCCATTTGCGAAACTATTGCTTTCGAGGAATAGCCTCAGTGAGTGGATCCGCCCTGATGTTTCTTTCTATGTCTCTCTTTATTTCAAGCTCGCGGAGAAAGCCATCTCCCGAAATGAGCAATACCTGTCTTAGAATATGTCTGGATATCTGATGGGACCTAGTTCATAAATGAACTCCAAATCCAAACTTCTTAGACTGTATCGTCAACTGAACTTAATCAGTATCCCGAGCCATGCCTCCCTCAGTATCCACCTGGACCACCTGTCCAAAATACTGCCCCTTGTCAGAGGGAAAACTATAACTCTGACAGCCACTCTGTCATCCAGGTCACCTTGGAAGCCTGGAATGATAACCGTCTCCAGAAAGAGGCTGTTGTTATCGTATTCCTAGAATATCCACTTATGTTCTAAAACTGCTTCCGATCGTTTCTCCAGGACTGGATCAATATCTTATTTGAAGAAACCACTGTGTGACAACCAAAGTATTACCGATCGTAGTATAGGAATATCACTTCTTACTCTGTGTATGTCATCCAAATACCAGGACATCACACTCTACTACCTTCTTAACAGATCCATCCCCTATTCTGATGAAGTCAAACCTATGACTATCACATCAGAAATAGATGATCTATCTCTGCTATATTTGCTTTAGTCTACAAATAGACACAAGCTACTTTTCCACTATGCTTCCGCTGCACCCACTGACTACGACAACCCTCTGGCAGAGTCATATACACGTGCACTTCTAAAGCTAGTTTAGAATGATGCTATACTCATCCTCTTGCCGGGTCTCACAGTCTGGAACAACAGCAATGGCAAGTCTGGGTAAACAAGAACCTCCCTGTCACCGTCCTTGAGGCAACCGGAGTACCTCTCAGGTGCCTGAGGTTACCCACCATATCTGCGGATTAGCTAATGGAATGTTAAGTCAGATTGAATTTTTAGGTTCTTATCAAATTTTCAGTAATCGTTTGCGGTTCTGGAATCACTTCTAGTTCTACCATTCTGAAAAAATACATTTTTATTAAAACTGTGGCGAGTCAAGAACAATATCACTATTAATCTTCCAGATGGTAGAAAATCAACCCTCGTCATAGCCTGGGTCAACCCACAAACAGCCATTACTGAAGCATGCCTTGAGTTATCCAGAGTCTGGTTTTAAGCATAAGCTGGATAACTCCCCGTACCTTAACAATGTTAAGATATGAACTGTTCTATATCCAATACAGAAACAGAGACACTGATTTAATTGAACCAGATTCAAATCATGCAGCTGTCTCCAGTGCATGCCAACTAAATGGAGAGAGGCCGATCAGCATTACTCAACATAAGAGTGCTTCCAATTATGAGTAACCGAAAGAGAAGCAAGTTCTTCAATCATTACTATCAACTGAACACCGTACACAAGTATCTACATCTTCGATCATCTTGAAAAATCCCGATACTTGCAATACCTGGTTCTCTACTTTATTCTTATACCTATAACTTCTCAAAACTTAGACGTTGCATTTCTACGAAACACATGTCTAAAAACTAGAGAAGTCATAAGTAAACAGAACACAGTACGAGGACCAACCCCTCTGTCCTAATGGACAATGGACAACATACAATACTCTGTATAAGTCCCCTGAGTCCAATAACTCAATCGCTGTGTGTCGTAGATTGAAAACTGTACTTATGGTTAAGAAGAATTACACCGCTGTTTAATGCTCCTTACCTAACCATCCACTGATATAGGTAAATGTCACGGACATAAATTCAAGAAGGTATATCTCACTCTATAAAAATAGACGTACAGATATATCAATTTGAAATTGATGTATAACAACGGATATTCAAAACCAAATATTTGTCGTCCGGCAAACAACCCAGGTGATTTCCTCAAATATCACCAATTACAATGAATCCCGATATAATGAGGATAATCACCCAATTCCCAATAACTTACTCCCACTCATCATCTATAAAACCATACAGATGTGAGAATCATACCTGGTAAATACATACCCTGGAGCAAGGACCAATTGGGAAATCAGTTTTCTATTAACAATACACAGTGAAACCGAAACATTGAAATGTTTCGTAGGGGTAACCGGGTATTCCTAGTAATGCCTCTTCCATTTTCCAGATTCACAACTGTAACCGTATATTTCTTTGCCATCTCTCCAAATCCATTTTTATGTCTTTAGTCATTACCTTCTGTACACCCCTTTAGGCCAAATGGTTTTCTTCCTTCCCTACCGTTCGGCACCAGCCTATGGTTTGAAAGAAGACTATCCAATAAGCATAATGGGTATACTGTCCTAATCCTAGGAGCACTTGTAACCCGAGAGAAGGTAAAGATAAAAGACACCTAAATAAACCTTATTCTTATTTCTCCTAAACCAGAATCCATCCCTGAACTGGAATAAGTTCCTTTTGAGTTCGTATATAACCACACGATGGAGTATCCAAATAACTGTGGATCTTCATTGTGATACGGAGCGTCCTGGAGAAATACAAAGGTGAAGTGGGAGTAGTAATGAAATACTTGGTTTGGTCGTGAATAGCAGTCGCAGTTTACTTTGCCTTCTCACTAATCCCTTTATTTGTCTTAACTTAATACCTTCTGCATACCACACTTAGGCTAATCGGCTTTCTTCATTCCCTACCGTTCGGCACCAGCCTAAGGTTTGGAAGAAGACTATCCAATAGGCGTAACGGGTGTACTGTCCTAATCCAAAGAGCACTCGCAACCTGAGAGAAGGTAAAAAGAAAAGACAACCGAATAGTCCTATTCGTTTTCTCCAGAACCTGAAACCATCCTCGAATAAATTCCTTTGAGTTCGTATATAACCATACGATGGTTTTATCCAATGGAATTGGACGTTCGTAGTAATACGGAGTGTTCTGGAGAAAAGGGTAAAAGTAGGAGTGGCAATGAGGTTTGCAACTCTGACAATCTAAAAACCAGTGTTTAAGAAGGTTCGGTCAACTTGGTTACCGAGTCATAGTCTAGGGTCGGGTCATGGTCGCAGCCAAAGAGAGAGAGAAAAGAAACACTCAGCGTGCACTCTAACCTAGATCAGAATGGTTATCACTTTATCTAATCAGGAAACCTCCCACTGTCACCTCAAATTCTCCTCCAAACCTGAAAGAAGAATTAGTCGGGATCACCCGAGGAGTAAACCAACTCATCAGTGGGAATCGGGATCCAACTATCATCGCATGATAACGTGACGGAATCCACTCACGTTATCACACTCCAGAAGGTATGCGCATGCCTGGCAAGTTTCAGTTTCTTTTGAAACTCCCGATGTGATTTTTACCCCTAGGACCCAAGTGACCTTGACACAGTCAACAAATCAAAGAGTCCTAGTCAAGTTCAACCCGTCATTATCCTGGATTGCATTAAACCCACCCGTACAAGCCCTTGACACAGTCAACAAGGCCGCACGACTGTCCTAACCAATCCCATTATTATGCCACAAACGAACACTACTTAGCTACCGTACACTACGCCTTGACACAGTCAACAAACACAGCACGAATACTAAGTAATGCTTGTAAGAAATGACGGAGGGCTACGGCTAGTTTTTGGCGAAAAACTTTTAACGTAATGAACTTGATATCGTTGAAGGGACTGCATAGCCCTTTTATAAAAGTATAGTGACGAAAACCTTTGCTAAAGAGGTCACTCCCGGTGAAGGGATCTCGGCTCTTTCCCCGTAGAATGAGGTGCAGGATATTCCAGCTGAATACCATGATGCAAAGCAAAAGGCAATCGGCTATAGTGAAGTTATTGCCCTGACGCAAACTTCTGTCCAAGGGGTCACTTCCGGTGAAGGGATCTCGGCCCTTGCCTCGTCGACTGAGGTGCTGGATATTCATAACCGAATACCACTGTGCAAAACAAAAGAGAACGTCCTTGCAATAACAGCTTTTTGAAAAATTGTTCCAACAACATCAGAATAGATTTGTTTAGCTTGCATTGATCCGAATCAATGCAGTCCCATCAATTGATCACACCAATAAAGAACGAAAATAATGATGCACGTATATGCCATCCGCATTCGCCACTGGGTCCCGTCATCACCCGTTAGGTTACTTAACTAACGACAGAGCGGGGACTGGACTAGCGCGGATGCAAAACATATACAATATCTACTGGTATATATATCAATATATAATATTCGCTCAAGGCGTGATAAAATGCAACATCACAGAAATGTAATCAGTATCATAGAACAATACAGATATCTGGGATCCCCGGGTTTCATAGAGCCGCTACTGAAACCCGACGTTCCCCTGGTCTTGTGAATAGCCTGCGCAATGAAATCCTAGACCCCTACGGGCGCGGCAAGTTACCCGCCAAAACCTGAAACGAGGCAGCCCCCTTCAACAACGTGAATGGACCACCCAGCACTTCATGGAATCCGGTAACTTGAGCACCCTTCCTTGGGTCAACCTGTACCCCCTACGAGTGCGGCGAATAGCCCGCCAATTCTAGAGTAAAGCCCCCTCCGTCTCAAAGCCATGAGATGCGGGCCCGTTTCCCTCTAGAACCCGGCTATCCGTGCACCCCTCCGCGGGGCAATCCTAGTACAGAAAGTAAAATATATACAACGGGTACATCGACCTCAGCCCGGTCGTGCCCTAAAAGAATAATATACAAACAGGCAGTAATAGCAGTCCACATGTCGGACGCTCGCCCCGCAAGATCAAATGTACATATACAACCAAACTGTACTACCATTGCATCCAGGCTATCCACCACGACAAATCCGCAACATCACAGCACAACACAGAACATCAACGTGAATGTCACGTTCGCAAATCCGTCTAAAAGGGCTATAGCAGTTAGACAGGATTTACCGATCAAATGACATTCACGGTCGCAGATATAATGTAAATACTGTGAACTAACGTGTTTAAAATTTTCGATCGATCAAATTTACCGAAGTGGGCCCCAAGCACTACTGTAGCACTCAAAGAAAATCTGGGCCCAAACAGAACATTCCAAAAACCCTATTTCCAAATTTAAAGAGCTCTGTAGAAAACTGGTGTGATGATTACACAGAATTCTTAAAATACCCTGCATGTTATTATGCAATGTACTGAAAAAATTTTAGAGCAAAAAACAAAATCGACAGAAACTAATGCACTTGAAATCGGGTTTTCAGAAAATCCGTTCGATCGAACTTGTAAACACGTTAGAGCAAGCTAGACTAGGTTAATGGCCTGGCTCTGATACCATGTAGGACTACGGTAGCGCCCCGGTCGTCTATCCGAGGCCAAAATGCGGAAACGAAAATTTTTCTTGACTTGAAAACTGGCACTATCGCATCCTAAAACCCAGATCGTAACCATTAACCTAATGCTAGCTAACAAGAGACGGGATAGAAGCTATACCGAGTGATCCGTGTCCTTCGGTCTTCGGCCTCCACTCCGATCTCCTCGCGGAATCTCCGGTCTTCATCTCCTCGTCGGAACGGGCACCACATCGCCGGGTTCTTTTACGGGCTCCCACCTCTGGACCGAGGCAACTCGGGCACGAAGTTGGCGAGTCGACGTATCCAAGAATACTGTAGATGAAGTGTAGGAGCTTTGTCTCAATGGGGTTGTGAAGTTGCCATTTGATGGAGAAGAGAATAATGAACAAGAGGAGATGAGCTTTTGGAACTTTGGTGTAAACTCAAATGAGAAGAAGAATTTCCCACACCACAAATGAACTCTCTCTCCTCTCTCAAATATGTGGCCGGCCCCCTCTCTAAAATGGTGGAGGAAAAAATGCAGGAAGAAAGCAAATGGGAAATGTGTGATAATTGGAAGAAAAAAATATTCACACCATTTTCCAAATCAATCCCTTCATCAACCATCACAATAAATGCAAAAGAAGTGATTCAAAAGGAATCTAATGATGCATAGAACCATCATGAAGCCACATATACAAATAACCCCTCCACAAAAGATAATTTGCATACTTGTAAATAACCCCCTCCATCGGAAAAATCCGGCCGTGAAGGAACAAAGGAAAACTGGCCGGAACGGAATATAAACTGGCAACTTCAGAAAACTGATTCCGTAATAAATTACAGGAAAACCCCGCAACTGTATATACATACCCGCATTTGTATTCCCACTGAATACAAATGCCAAGAGACAAAATCTACACTGTACAATACTAGGATCCGGCTTAAACCAAAGCCCGCTAGTATTATCCGTCCGATCACGATGCGTGCAATACTGCACGTATCTGATCGAACCCTGCCATATCTCCATATGGCATCTACAGTGTTTCTCCTGAAACTTGAAAAAACGGTCTGTGGGAAACTCTAAAGACTCGTCAATACTTTAGTTGTGGATTTAACCACTAGCACGTCAGAGGTATTAGCCATACATAACGGGCTACCAGATATTGACCAAAAGGGACGTCGATGAGCGAACTCATTCTGACACCCTACTGAGCCTGTCAGTGACAATATCCGTACAGTCCGGTCTGTTCATCTATGAGTATCGCATGGCGGGCCTAGGGGGTTGGTAAAAGTCAGACCCCCAAAAACGGCACAAGTCGTGTCGGAGTGTAGCCCAGAACACCCTGAGATACTACTGGAATACCTACCAGTAAATCTCCTGCCTCGGCCGAGGGCTTTGTGTAATGGCTCTCCTAGACACAGCGCGACCTCACCCCCAATACCGGGAGAGACGAACCCCTGCAGATCCGCTCACTGCCTCCATGTGGCTCGGGACTATACCCAACTAAAACATGTTTGCACGACTCCTTTGAGCCGTGATAGGATAGTAATCAAAGTACAGTGGGAACTCACACAAGACAAATGACGATCTCAGATCGATGAACTAACCTGTACACATGTCACCAGGGAACTGCTATCTGACGTCAGGTATAATACCAACTAGTATGTTCCCGGCGAGTCCTGTCCGATGTACTCATAACCCAATGAGCACCTGTATACATCTTAGGTGAACCAACTGACACCAGTGACTTATGAGACCGGTCACCGCCCCTCGTCGGGGTCTCGACTGTATACATTAGTCTACTCTGGAGTATCGATGCCCCGTCTCGAAAACTCCCACGACTAGGGACCTTTTAAGGATGTGCTTATAGACCCCAGCTTCCACGTATATGATCGCCATCATACTGCTGGCAGTCAAGCAAGAATCCTAAGGGCTCTATCAACGTGCAATAGTGAACTGTAAGGTCACCTAAAACAGTACACGATGATAAAGATAAATCAGATAGCATACTATCATCTCGAGTAAGACTGTCCTACCGGTATAGGTCCTCCCTCAATCATTGCAATCACGTGCCTGTGATCCAATAATTGACTTTGAGGGCACTATATCCAACAGTAGATTATAGATTGACTTGAATCATATTCAAGTCAGATTAATCAGACTCAAATCCGAGTCAGACAATCAGAAACATGAATCGAAGTCTTATAATTTGTAGGGTCCTTAGGGTAATTTATAAACTTGAGGGGGTTTTATGTAAAAATACTTTTATATACTTTTCAAAATACACCTCAAGTATTTATTGTTCGTCTTTAGAGTTGTAATGAGGGTGGATTTTATGTTGTGAAATTTTTAGTGAAAATATCCTAGTTTTATAAATAAGTGTATTTATCTATAATATTGTTTATTTGAAGTTCATGGTATTTTAGTGTAAAATTTATTATTGTGATTTTTAGAAAAAGGTGGAAAATTTATATTATAATAAAATAGATATTTAAATGATATATATATATATATATATGTTTATACAAAAATAATTTTTAATAAATATTTTATATTCCAAAAATCTCATTTTCTTAAGATGTCGTATTTTAAACCTTTCGAGACCGAATGCTCCTTGCGGAGGTCTGAATCTCGCACTACTAGCCCGAGGGTGCGCGATAAACCGTACAATCCCGAACGGGTTCCCCAAAGATGGGTTGTAGCGGCGCTTTGCAAAAATTGTAAAATACTAATCCTTTAGAAAACGGTTTTATAAAGTAAAAGGTATTTATTTGCAAAGTGTAATTTTCCGTATTTTAGATTCTAGGGTTTCCTAAGCCAACTAGCCTATTTCTAAAAGGTTTAAACGACAAGTCGTTAGAAACCTCAAATCGCCTCTTCACCGCCAATTGCGGCCAGATAAGTGCCAGGTAAGTGGGAGGCTCTCCACTACAAGTAGTGGCCCTAATTAAGTAACCACTTGCCTTAGACACACTTGTCTAGACACCACAAAATCAGATTTAGATAAACGATCGATGTCCACAACTTATCGTATTTTTTCTATAAAAGATATTGTTTAAACAAATGTATCAAACCTAAACTTTTATAAAAGGTTTTATTAAGGAAATGGTATTTTGATGTAAAATCTTGTTTTATCGTATTAGGAGTTTTCAAGATAGCGTATTATGGTTTCATATGTGTGTGTGAGGAGGTGGGTCATTACCTCGTGATCTATTTTAAGGTATAGCAATGTTAAAGGGTTAAATGTGAAATTGAAACATGATGGTATTAAGGTGAAAAAATACGGTAAATTGAAAAGGTTATCATTTCATGTGTGAAAACTTATTCAAATTGATTTTTACAAGTTTAATAATCATGATAAAGATGTTTAGACATGTCTGAATTGATTAGAAGTGAAATTTTATAGAAAACCGAATCGGAAATCGGATTTGTTCCGATTCCGTCGGGTTTCGTAATTTCGTATTTTAGAGAAATAGAAAGGGAGATAGAGTGAGACTTACGGGTTTCGATCTATACAAAAAAGTGTAAGGGAACTAAGAGAGTTGCCGAGGCGTTGCTTCGTTGTCGGTTGTTTCTAAAAACGTCGCCGGAATTCCCACCGGAATTTCGTCGGAGCTTCGCCGCGAACTTGTTTTCAAAGCACACACATCTTGGAAAATTTTGAGAGAGTGAGCCTAGGGTTTTGGGGGTGAGAGGGTAGTGTGTAGGGTTGGTATTTATAGGGTTAGGCTAGGGTTCTGGTAGATGAAAAGTTAAAAATAAAAATTTGATAAAATGTAATAAAAATGTATTAAAAGTGGAGTAATTGGGGTTTTTTAAGAGCTCTGGAAGTGGTCTGAGGCTGAAATTTTGCAGGTGTATAGGGAATATGAAAAGACACAACTTTCATATTGTGGCCGTCGCCGGAATCGGCCGACTCGGTGGTGACTCGGCCGTGACTCGGTCGGAGCACTGAGTCGGCCGAGTCGAGGCCGAGTTGGCCGATTCCTGGCCGAGTCCGGCGGCCAGAATTCCCCCCCTACGGTTCATCTAACTCCTGCAAGTGTTACAGTTTTGGGTGTAGTGGGGTTTTTGTGAGATATGCACGTGTAAACTCTTGGTATTCTAGAGGTTTTAAAAAAATCAATATAAAAAATAATGTGGGGTATGGGATTTGAACTCTGGTGACTTGGTTCAGTAGTGCAAGGTATTACCAATGAGCTACAAGCTCCTTCTTGTAATTATTGTGGTATTTAATTACTTAAAATGATAGCAGCAAGAATAAATACTCCTAGTATACCTCGCACCAAATGTGCTACCGATGGCGGTGCCATCAGCCTCGTCATGAGCTCCCGATGATTCCCCCGGCGGAGGCCAAAGGTGTCCACGGGTCCCCGAGCCCCAGACGAGGGATGCAGGAGAGGACGAAGACGGAGTTCCCCTTAAGAGGAAAAGGACAGTCTCCCGTGCGCTACCGTCGGAGATTCCTGCGGGGGTTCCCGTGCAGGAAGGGGACGCCCACTTCGTGATCCCGTCGGGGCTTTCCGTCACTGCCAGCCTTCTTGCTGGTATGGAGGAGTCGGTCGGGGGCAGATGCCTCGGGGGACCCTCAGAGCTCAAATGGCGGCTATCGCGCAGGAGGCGGTCCAGGTATGTGCTCCCTCATGTGTTGTTTTGAACGCCCTCTTCTTAGTTCGAGTGTCCCAAAGTCTCTCTGCCGTTTTTCGCCAGGTCCTTCAGCATTACTCCCTCGTTACTCGTATGGAGGCCGAGAAGGCCTTCCATGCTGCGAGGTCAGCAGAAGAGTCTTCTTCGGAGACCGAGGATCTACGACTCGAGCTGCGTCTGGAGAGGGAGAGGATAGCTGTCCTTGAAGCCCGGTCGGAAGTCGCGGAGCTCGCCGCTTCGAAGTGCCGGGAGTCCTATCGCCGCCTGAGCGAGTCCCACCAAACCATCAAGGCGAAGTTGGTGGAACTGGCCGACCGCTTTGCCGCCATGAAGAGGGCGAGGGATGCCAGCAGGCGGGATGCCGAGGCGGCACTTCAGTCGGCGGAGGTTGCCGAGATCCGGACTAGAAAGGCAGTGGCTGATTACAAGGGGTCGGACCTGTAGGGTGTTTTTCGTCACCCCATTGAGATGGGAATGCGCGCGCGCTTGTCAGGCGCATTACAGATGAAAGGTCGCGGCAGCGCCCCGGCCATTGAAACGCGGCCAAAAGGCGGAACAAAAATTTATTAAACCGCCACTACCGTTACCCGATTTCCGGATCGACCTTAAACCCTATTCTAGCGAGCTGGCTAAGAGTTAGAAAGGTTATACCGAGATGATCCGAGTCCTTCGGTCTTCATTCCAAGCTCCTAGTGATTCCATGATGATGTTTGGTTGCCGGTCTTCCTCCATCTCCGATGATCCACCTGAGGGAAACGGCGCAAGTTCCAGCTTCGTCGAACGAAGCAACCGATGCTCCAAAGTTGCTAACGGTGGAGAGTCGAGGTGTAGGAAAGTATCACTATATTTTTCTCTCTAACCAAAGTGCTCATGGAGCAACGATAGAAGATGAAGAAGGAGGTGATGAAGACTTGGCATGAACAAAAATGGTTAAGTGTTTGTGAACCTTTTTTTTCTTTTTCTTGAGTGAATGAGAGAGTGGAGAGTGTAATGTCAATTAGCCAAATGAAAGCACCCCCCACCAGCCGGCCCCCCATTCTCTCATTCCCACAAAAAAAACATTTTCCATTTCAATTTCATTAAACAAATGAGACCATACCACAAAGACCATACCATGGTCCATGCCTCATGCCACCTCACACCCTCCACCTCATTATAAAACAAATGATTTTTCCATAAATGGAAAATCAATAATGAGGTGGCAAAACATCTAGAAGCCATTCCGTATAAAATACGGAATACTTCCCGGTACATGTACCGAAATACATATTCGCGTATTCGTACAAAAATACGAATAGCCAAGAGAGAAAATAAGTAGCGAACAATAATACTAGAATATGTATATACAAATACACATATAAATTATTAAATCAAAACCCGATTTAATAATCCGGCTTAATCATAAGCCGCTAGTATTATCAACCGTCCGATTAAAGTCTGCGCAGCATGTGCACATATTTAACCGGACACCTGTATGTACCAACATACCTCATATACACCATATCGCCTGAACCGTGAAAACCCTCTGTGTGGGACTCTAAAGACTCGTCAATACGCTGGCAGTGGGTTTAACCACAAGCACGTCAGCGGCACTAGCTGTACGTAACGGCTATCCAGATATTGAGCAAAAGGGAGACCGATGAGCAAACTCATCCCGAACCCCTACTGAGCCTGACAGTGACAATATCCGTACAGTCCGGTCAGTTCGTCTAAGAGTATCGCATATCGAGTCTAGGGGGTGGATAAAGTCAGACCCCTAACAACGCGATATTCAGTGTCGGCATGTAACCCATCACCTCCTAAGAAACTATCGATCCTGGATCGGTAATCCTCGTCTACCATGGTCATGGATTTGTGGTGATGGCCACCCGTACACAACGCGACATCAACCCCCAATACCGAGAGAGACGAATCCCCGACGATCCGATCACTGCCTCCATGTGGCTCGGGACTGTACCCAACTAAAACCTGTTTGCACGACTCCTTTGAGCCGTGGTAGGGTAGTAATCAAAGCACAGTGGGAACTCACACGAGACAAATGACGATCTCAGGTCGACAGACTAACCTGTACGCATGTCACCTGGGAATTGCTATCTGACAATAGGTATAATACCAACTAGCAGGTTCCCGGCGAGTCCGTCCAGTGTACTCATAACCCAATGAGCACCTGTATATTATCTTAGGTGAACAAACTAACACCAATGGCTTGTGAGACTAGGCCACCTCCCCTCGTCGGGGTCTCGATCAGCATACACTAGTCTACACTGGAGTATTGATACCCGGTCTCGATACTCCTACGACTAGGGATATTTAAGGATGTGCTTATAGACCCCAGCTCCCACATATATGATTGCCATCATAATGCTGGCAGTCAAGCAAGAATCCTATGGGTTCTATCAACATGTACATAATGATAAAGACAAACCAGATAGCATACTATCATCTTGAGTAAGACTGTTTTATCGGTATAGGTCCTGCCTCAATCATCATAATCACAAGTCCGCGACTATAATAATTTCCTTGAGGGCACTATAGCCAACAATCTCCCACTTGCAGTTAAGGCCAATTATTGCAATGTCGCATACTCACAGCATATGTGATACCGAACACCCAACTTCTCTACTAATCAGTTTCGCAAAGCCCGTTTGCGAAAATGATTGCGTTCGAGAAATAGCCTCAGTGAGTGGATCCGCTCTAATGTTTCTTTCTGTGTCTCTCTATATCTCAACTTCGCGGAGAAAACTATCTCCCGAAATGAGCAATACCTGTCTTAGAATTTGTCTAGATATCTGATGGGACCCAGTTCACAAATGAACTCCAAATCCAGCAAACTACTCAGACTGTATCGTCTACTGAATTTAATCGGTATCCTCCGCTATACCTTTCCTCAGTATCTGCTTGGACCACCTGTCCAACATACTGTCCCTCAAAGGAGGGGAAAACTGTAACTCTGACAGTTACTCTGTCATCCAGGTCACCTTGGAAGCCTGAAATGATAACCGTCTTCTGAAGGAGGTTGCCGTTACCATATCCCAAGAACATTTACTTATGTTCATAAATTGCTTCCCAATGTTTCTCCAGAATTGGATTAATATATGTTTATTGCAGCTAGTGCAAAAAACAATATCTGGTGTGGTACTTGACATTTCATGATTAACTCAATTGCCTAAGCAAATGATATGCTAATCATGTAGATCCCTCTCCCCTTTAGTCTGTAAGACACCTTTAGAAAGGTTGACCCCATCACCTGTAGGTAGACTACCATGCCAGGAGTTGTCCATTTAATATCAAAATACCCAGATTATGATACTTCCCAAATCTAGATCTAAAACCATTGATCTAGTAACCAGAAACCCTGATATTATATCCATATTCTACGTGGAGAAAACAACTGTGTGACAACCAAAGTATAACCGATCGTAGTATAGGAATATCCCTTCCTATCAAGTGCATGTCATCCCAATACCTGGACATCACTCTCTACTACCTTCTTACCAAATCCATCTCCTATTCTGATGAAGTCAAGACCTATGACTGTCATATCAAAAATATATGATGTATTTCCGCTATACCTGCTTTAGTCTATAAATAGAGATAAGCTACTTGCCTACTATGCTTCCGCTGCTCCCACTGACTACAACAACCCTCTGGCAGAGTCATATACACGTGCACTTCTAAAGCTAGTTTAGAACGACGCTATACTCATCCTCCTATCGGGTCTTATAGTCTAGAACAGCAGCAATGGCAAGTCTAGATAAACAAGAACCTCCCTGTTACCATCTCTGAGAAGACCGAAGTACCTATCGGGTGCCTGAGGTTACCCACCAAATCTGCGGAGTGGCTAATGAAACATCAAATCCAATTGAATCCTTAGGTTCTATTAAATTTCCAATAATCGTTTGTGGTTCTGGAATAACTTCCAGTTCTACCATACTCCCACTTTTGTTTTTCTGAAAAAAAATCCATTTTACTAAAACTGTGGCGAGTCAAGAACAATATAAATATTGATCTTCCTGATGGTAGAAAGTTAACCATCGTCAAAGCTCGGGATAACTCACAAACAGCCATTACTGAAACGTGCCTCGAGTTTATCCAGATTCTGGTTTTAAGCATCAGCCGGACAACTCCCTATACTTTAACATCGTCAAGATATAAATTGATTCCATATATATCTGATATAGAAACAAAAGCACTAATTTAATTGGAACCAGATTCAAAATCATGCAGCTGTCTCCAGTGCATATCAACCAAATGGAATGAGGTCAATCAGCATTACTCATCTAGGAGTGCATCCATATATGAGTAACCTGAAAGAGAAACTAGTTCTCAAAACCATCACTATTAACGGGATACCAAACACAAGTATCTACATCTTCGACTTCCTCGAAGAATCCTGATACTTCCAACAAATGGTTCTCTACTTTATTCTTATACCTATAACTTCTCAAAATCCGAACCTTGCACTTCAACGAAATACATGTCTAGAATTAGAGAAGCTATGAGTAAACAGAATACAGTGCAAGTACCAACCCCATTGTCCTAATGGATACTGGACAACATACAATACTTTGTATAAGTCCCCTGAGTTCAATAACTCAAACTCTGTGCGTCGTAGGTTGAAAAACTGTACTATGGTTAAGAAGAATTACACCGCTGTTGAATGCACCTTACCTAATCACCAGTTGATATAAGTAAATGTCACAGACATAATATCAAAAAGTTATATCTCACTTTATAAAATAAATGTACAGATATATCAGTTTGAAATTGGTGTATAACAACGGATATTAAAAACCAAATGTTTGCCATCCAGCAAAAAACAGATGATTTCTTCAAATATCACCAATTACAACGAATTCCGATATAATGAGGATCTAATCACCCAATTCCTAATATCGATATAATGAGGATCTAATCACCCAATTCTCAATATCTTACTCCCACTCACCATCCGTAATAACATGCAGATGTGAGAAACTGATCTGGTAAATACATACCCTGGAGTTAGATTCCAATTAGGAAAACAGTTTTCAATTAACATCGCACAGTGAAACTGAAACATGAAAATGTTTCAAAAGGGGTTAACTGGTATTCCTAGTAACGCCTCTTCCACTATCCTGATTCACGACAATAACCATATACTTGCCTGCCCTCTCTGCAATCCCTTTATTATGTCTTTACTTATTACCTTCTGTACACCTCTTTTACGCTAATTGGTTTTCTTCATTCCCTACCTTTCGGCACCAGCCTAAGGTTTGGAAGAAGACTATCTAATAAGCGTAATAGGTGTACTCTCCTTATCCTAGGAGCCCTCGCAATCTGAGAGAAGGTAAAGAGAAAGGACATCTGAATAATCTTATCCAATTTCTCTTGAACCGGAAACCATCCCCGAATCTGGAACGAATTCCTTCGAGTTCGTATGTAACTATACAATGGCATATCCAATGGAAGTGGATATCCGGAGTGTTCTAGAGAAAAGCAAAGTGGATGTAGGAGTGGTAGGGGTATACACGGTCTTTGTCGTGAATGATGGTGATCGCAATTTCCTTTGCCATTATTCTAATCCCTTTTTATGCCATTACTTATTACCTTCTGTACACCACAGCTAAGCTTGTTGGTTTTCTTCCTACCTTACCGTTCGGCACCTGTCTATGGTCTGGAGGAAGACTATCTAATAAGCTCAATAGGTGTATCCTCTCCTAATCCCTAGAAGCCCTTACAACCTGAGAGAAGGTAAAGAGAAAAAACAACCGAATAATCCTATTCAATCTCTCCAGAACCAGAATCCATCCTCGAAAAAGTTCCTTCGAGTTCGTATGTAACTATACGATGGATTTATCCAATAGAAGTGGATGTTCGTAGTAATACGGGTGTTCTGGAGAAATGCAAAGGTGATATAGAAGTGGCAATGATATATGCGACACCGTGACATTCCAAAAGCCAAAGTGTTTTAAGAAGGTTCGGTCAACTTGGTTTCATGAGTTTTAGTCAAAGGTCGGGTCATAGTCGCAGCCAGAGAGAGAGAGAGAAGAAACACTTAGCGTGCACTCTAACCTAAATCAGAATGGTTAATCATTTTATCTAATCAGGATGGCTCCCACTGTTTCCTCGAATTCTCCTCCAAAACCAAAAGGAGAATTAGTCGGAATCACCCGAGGAGTAATCCTACTCATCAGTGGGAATCGGGATCCAACTATCATCCCATGATAACTTGATGGAAGCCACTCAAGTCACCACACTCCAGAAGGTATGCGCAAGCCTGGCAAGTTTCCTGTATGTTTGAAACTCCCGATATAATTTTTACCCCTAGGACCCAAGTGACCTTGACAATGCCAACATATCAAAGAATCCTAGTCAAGTTCAACCCGTCATTATCTTGATTGCGTTAAACCTACCCGTACGAGTCCTTGACAATGCCAACATAACCGTACGACTGTCCTAACCAATCCACATATCCATGCGACAGAAAAGCATTACAGAGCTACCAAACACTACGCCTCGGCAATGCACGACATACGTAGCACGAATACTAAGCAATACTAATCTGAAATGATGGAGAGCTACGGCTGGTTTTTGGCGAAAAATCTTTAACGTAATGAAATTGATATCGTTGAAGGAATCCAAGTGGTTTTATAAATATATAGTGGCGAAAACTTTTGCTAAAAAGGTCACTCCCGGTGAAGGGATCTCGGCTCTTTCCCCGTCGAATGGGGTGCAGGATATCGCAAACTGAATACCACGATGCAAAGCAAAAGAAAACGACTATAGTGAAGTTATTATGTTGACGCAAACTTTTACTTAAGGGGTCACTCCCGATGAAGGGATCTCGGCCCTTGCCTCGTCGAATGAGGTGCTGGATATTCATAACCGAATACCACTGTGCAAAGCAAAAGAGAACGTCTGTAATGTCAGTTTTTAAAAAAACTTGGTTCCAACAACATCATATATAGGTTTGTTTTATCCTTGCATTGATAAGAATCAATGCAGCCCCCATCAATTAATCACACCAGAAAAGAACGAAAATAAAATGTACGTATATGCCATCCGCATTCGCCACTGGGTCCCGTCATCACCCGTTAGGTTACTTAACTAACGACAGAGCGGGGACTGGGCTAGCGTGGATGCAAAACATATACAATATCTACTAGTATATATAAATATATATATATAACATTCGTCCCAGGTATGATAGAAAGCAACATCACAGAAACATCATAGAAACAACACAGAATGGTGGATAATCTGGAGCCCCGGGTTTCACTTGAGCCGCAAGTGAGACCCGACGTTCCCTGACTTGTGGATAGCCTGTGCAATAAAACCTAGACCCCTACGAGCGCGGCAAGTTACTCGCCAAAACCAGAAGTGAGGCAGCCCCCTTCAGCAACGTGAATGGACCACCCAGCACTTCACAGAATCCGGTAACTTGAGCACCCTTCCTGGGTCACCATACCCCCTACGAGTGCGGCGAATAGCCCGCCAATTCTAGAGTAAGTCCCCTCCTATCCCAACGCCATGAGATGCTGACCCGTTGCCCTCTAGAATCCGGCTATTCGTGCACCCCACCGTAGGGTAATCCTAGTACAGAAAAGAAAAATAATATACAAGGGTGACATCGACCTCATCCCGGTCGTGCCCCAAAAGAATAATATACAAACTGGCAGTGACGGCAGTCCACATGTCGGACGCTCGCTCGCAATATCAAATGTACAAATGAAATAAAACTGTACTATCATTGCACCACAGCTATCCACCACGACAATTCAACCAACATCACAGCACAACACAGAATATCAACGTGAATGTCACGTTCGCAAACCCATCTAAAAGAACATATAGCAGTTAGACCGGTTTACCGATCAAATGACATTCACGGTCGCAGATAGTAATGTAAGTACTGATAAACGCACACTTAAAATATCGATCGACTAAGTTCCAAATTGGCCCCAATAGCAAAAACAGTACTGCACATAAAACTGGGCCAAAACAGAATATCAAAAAAATCACAATTCCAAGTATATGAGCTACAGTGAAAATTTGAAGGCCTGTCGCTAATAAATGGCCGCGGAACCGCCGCTAATGGGGGGTAAGTGCGGCGGATCCGCGGCCCTTTGGAGCCATCACGAGCCCAAATTTTTTGTGTAGCCTTAAATTTGCCTGCACGGATTTTTAAGATGCCTGAAATAATTTTTTGACCACATTTAAAAATCGACAGCAAACCGAAAAATGAAATCGTGATTTTGGTAAATTCCGTTGATCGATATTTTAAGCATGTTTAAATAAGCTAGTAAGGGGTTTAAAGGGTGGCTCTGATACCATGAAGGGTCGTGGCAGCGCCTCGGCCATCGAAACGCGGCCAAAATGCGGAACAAAAATTTATTAAACCGACGTTACCGTTACCCAATTTCCGGATCGACCTTAAACCCTATTCTAGCGAGCTGACTAAGAGTTAGAAAGGTTATACCGAGATGCTTCATTCCAAACTCCTAGTGATTCCATGATGATCTTTGGTTGCCGGTCTTCCTCCATCTCCGATGATCCACCTGAGGGAAACGGCGCAAGCTCCAGCTTCGTCGAACGAAGCAAACCGATACTCCAAAGTTGCTAACGGTGGAGAGTCCGAGGTGTAGGAAAGTGTCACTACATTTTTCTCTCTACCCAAAGTGCTCATGGAGCAACCATAGAAGATGAAGAAGGAGGTGATGAAGACTTGGCATGAATAAAAATGGTTAAGTGTTTGTGAACCTTTTTTTCTTTTTCTTGAGTGAATGAGAGAGTGGAGAGTTTTAATGTCAATTAGTCAAATGAAAGCACCCCCCACCAAAAGTGGCCCCCATATTCTCTCATTCCCACGAAAAAAAAACATTTTCCATTTCAATTTCATTAAACAAATGAGACCATACCACAAAGACCATACCATGGTCCATGCCTCATGCCACCTCACACCCTCCACCTCATTATAAAACAAATGATTTTTCCATAAATGGAAAATCAATAATGAGGTGGCAAAACATCTAGAAGCCATTCCGTATAAAATACGGAATACTTCCCGGTACATGTACCGAAATACATATACGCGTATTCGTACAAAAATACGAATAGCCAAGAGAGAAAATAAGTAGCGAACAATAATACTAGAATACGTATATACAAATACACATATAAATTATTAAATCAAAACCCGATTTAATAATCCGGCTTAATCCTAAGCCGCTAGTATTATCAACCGTCCGATTAAAGTCTGCGCAGCATGTGCACATATTTAACCGGACACCTGTATGTACCAGCATACCTCATGTACACCATATCGCCTGAACCGTGAAAACCCTCTGTGTGGGACTCTAAAGACTCGTCAATACGCTGGCAGTGGGTTTAACCACAAGCACGTCAGCGGCACTAGCTGTACGTAACGGCTACCCAGGTATTGAGCGAAAGGGAGGCCGACGAGCAAACTCATCCTGAACCCCTACTGAGCCTAACAGTGACAATATCCGTACAGTCCGGTCTGTTCGTCTAAGAGTATCGCATATCAAGTCTAAGGGGGTGGATAAAGTCAGACCCCCAATAACGCGATATTCAGTGTCGGCATGTAACCCATCACCTCCTAAGAAACTAACGATCCTGGATCGGTAATTCTCGTCTACCATGGCCATGGATTTGTGGTGATGACCACCCGTACACAACGCGACATCAACCCCCAATACCAGGAGAGACGAATCCCCGACGATCCGATCACTGCCTCCATGTGGCTCGGGACTTACCCAACTAAAACCTGTTTGCACGACTCATTTGAGCCGTGGTAGGGTAGTAATCAAAGCACAGTGGGAACTCACATGAGACAAATGACGATCTCAGGTCTACAGACTAACCTGTACTCATGTCACCTAGGAACTGTTATCTGACAATATGTATAATACCAACTAGCAGGTTCCCGGCGAGTCCGTCCAGTGTACTCATAACCCAATGAGCACCTGTATACTATCTTAGGTGAACACATTAACACCAATGGCTTATGAGACCTGGCCACCGCCCCTCGTCGGGGTCTCGATCGGCATACACTAGTCTACACTGGAGTATCGATACCCGGTCTCGATACTCCTACGACTAGGGACATTTAAGGATGTGCTTATAGACCCCAGGTCCCATATATACAATTGCCATCATAATGCTGGCAGTCAAGCAAGAATCCTATAGGCTCTATCAATATGTACATGATTATAAAGACAAACCAGATAGCATACTATCATCTTGAGTAAGACTGTTTTATCGGTATAAGTCCTGCCTCAATCATCATAATCACAAGTCTGCGACTATGATAATTGCCTTGAGGGCACTATAACCAACAACAGATTCCCCCTGCCTAGGGTAGGCTAGGGTTTTTTGATTGTGGAGATCCGAATCTCCGGCAGCCGCGGACTAAGCTGCTGTTAATTACCCCTTGCATTTGGAGCGAGAGAACCTTCGATTGACGAGTTAAACTGGTCATGCGAACTCAATGTGCAGTGTCGTGTTTTGAATGGGTTTCGGATTTATCGGGGGCCCCGTAGAGTTTTTACGGGGGTCCCGCTACCCGGATAGCGGGCTGGGGGTCAAGGGGGTTAGCAGCCCCCTTGCAGGATGCGGGGCAGCACCCCATTAGAAATATTTTCTAACGGGGAGGTGTTTTTAGTGTGGAGTATGTATGTGTGTGTATATACATATATATAAAAAAAAGGGAAAAGGCATCCAAAGGATGCGTGGGAAAATGCGCCAGCGCTTTGGGTGCTAGCGCTTTGAGTGCAAGGGCTCTAGCGCCCCACATGCCAGGCACCTGGGCGCTCGGGCGCAAGCGCTTTGAGTGCAAGAGCACTAGCGCCCCACGTGCCAGGCACCTGGACGCTCAGGCGCTAGCGTTTTGGGCGCTAGCACTCTGAGTGCAAGAGCGCTAGCTCCCCACGTACCAGGCACGTGGGCATTCGGGTGCTAGCGCCTTGGGCGCTAGCGCTCTGAGCGTAAGAGCGCTAGCGCTTTGAGCGCTAACGCCCCACGTGCCAGGCACGTGGGCGTTCGGGCGCTAGCGCTCTGAGCGTAAGGGCGCTAGCGCTCTGAGCGCAAGGGCGCTAGCGCTTTGAGCGCTCGAGAGGAAAAAGGGACTTGGTCCCTGCAATGAGAGTTGTACTCCTAGAAAGGAGTACTTATTATTTTGTATATATGTATATATATGAGAAGTTAAACTCCTAGGATATTTTGAGGCTGATGAAAGGGCTTCTCCCCTTGAGCCCTGGATCTTCCCCAAAGTAGAGTTTTTGGATATGGGTCTCCTTCTTCTTCCTGTCGTTTGGTCGGATCATGGAAAAGGGGGTGAGATTTAAAAATCTCCCCTTTTTGAGATCTAATGGAAGATCCAAGTTCCTCTTTGTGGGTTTTGTGGTAAAAAAACTATTTAGTTTTGGAAAAAGAAGAGTAAAACTTTTGATTTAATTCAAAAGAAAGAAGAATGTTTTAGAACCTTGAGGAAGCAGAAAGAGGCACAGGCCCTAATTTTTTTGAGAATAAAAAAATGTATATTTTATTCATCATCATATTGCCTTATATAGGCTTACATATTTACATATAGCCTCTTAGGATTTACAAAATAGCATTTTGCCCATCCCATATCTCATGTGCTATTTTTTTTTGCACATAAGCCATGGGCTTACAAAAATTTGGCTTTATACCCATTTTGTTTACATTCATGCATAAAAAATTACATAAAAATTATTTATTACATGATTTCATTGTTGGCATGGGGAAGGGCCGGCCGCTTCATGTTCGGACTCGACCTGGGCATGGGCCCACTTGGCTTGGGGTTGACTTTGACTTTGACTTGGTCAACCGAGGTGCAATTTTCGACTTCAACAAAGTGCCCCCCCATCAATAAATGCACACCACATATGTGAATCTTGTGCATGAAATTGATGGATCTTCTTTTGCGTGGAGGTGACTTGCTTTGGTTTCCACTTTTGGGATGCACTGCCTTTTTTTCGACATGGATGGTCGATGCTTGACGCGTCTCCGAGACGGAGTGTCTGTGGTAGACGTTTCCCTGGACCGGAGCGATATGGTTCCCGCTTTGTAGGAAGCCTGCACTGCCTATATTTACGACATGGACGGTCGACGCTCTGATCCGGAGCGATTTGGTTCCCGATTTGTGGGAAGTCTGCACTGCCCTTTTTGCGAAATGGACGGTCGACGCTCTGATCCGGAGCGATTTGGTTCCCGATTTTTGGGAAGCCTTCACTGCCCTTTTTGCGATATGGACGGTCGACGCTTTGATCCGGAGCGATTTGGTTCCCGATTTGTGGGAAGCCTGCACTGCCCTTTTTGCGACATGGACGGTCGAGGCTCTGATCCGGAGCCAAGACGGAGTGTCTGTAGTAGTCGTTTCCCTGGTCCAGAGCGATTTGGCTCCCGACTTGTGGGAAGCAGATTGTTATAGAATTCTTGTTGTGTAAATCAAATCAAATGATCTCCGGCAACGGCGCCATTTGATTGAATGAATCTCTCGTTGTGTGTTTAAGAAAATTGTATATAGAAATCACAACCAAAAATTATTTGACCGCAATCAACTACGGTGTCGGATGTAGATTGTTAGTGAGTGCGGATCGTCCACAGGGAAAGTGTAATCGTTCGTCTTTTGAATTAGATGAGTCAAAACTTTAAAGAAAAGAAAACAAAACAATTCATGATTTGTAATTGAAGTTCAAGAATTAGAAAATCTAGATCTAATAACAAGAAAAGATAAAATCAAGAATTGAGATGTTTGTGATGATTTTTCCAACCAAATATCAAGAATCGAAATGAAGCTCGTAGGAAAAGATCGGATCTATAGATGTGATGCAATCTCACGATGACGTATTCTTATCCTTCAATGAATTGATACTAGATCGATGATGATCGACGAGAATTAGGGATTTCTTGTGAAAATAGGGTTTCATCTTATCCCTTGTTCCTTCGTCGATATCATTCACATTCTAGCCTCTAGTAAATTCAAGAAACGATCGTAGAACCCTAATTTCGAGCGATAAAAATCAAGAAAGCATCGCAACGAAACTAGGTCATCGATTCTTGAACTTGCTAGGGTTTACAAAACTCGTAGGACTTAAAAATCGTTTTAAGATTTGTTACATTATCATTCTATTGATCTTCTCGACTCCTTAACAAGCGGAGTTTTACTCAAATATCATCACAAGAATTACAATCATAAATTGAGATCGAATCATGATGCAAGAATTTAAAGAAAACGAGATTAAAGAATTTCATTTTTTATTTATATCAACAATTTCATTACAATCGCTCAAGAGCTACAAGAGGAAGAACTCGATTGTCGATTTGGCTTCGCTCGGCTCCGTGAGTCGCGGATCGGCTTGGATCACTTGCTCGATTGGAGATCGGCTCCGCTCCTAAAAGGTTGAAGGGCTTCTTGCTTGATTTGGTACTCGGGATCTTGAATTTGGATTGGAATTAGGGTTAGGATTTCACACAAGTCGTGTCACTCAACTTGTGGAAGAAAATGGTGTAAGAATGAACCACCTCAACCCTTAGATCTAGGTTCCTATTTATAAACATCTAAACCCTAGATCTAGGATTAGAATTTTAAGTTTCCCTCCAAAAGTTTGTTGAGGAATTTTGAATTTCCCTCCAAAAGTTAGTTAGAGGAGAAGCTTCTAGATGTGATTAGTTAGGAGGGAGCTTCTAGAAATAGTTTGTTAGGAGCTTAATTAAGATTAGCCTTGCTTAATGATCTTTGCTGATCTGGTAGAATCTTCGAGAGAATTTTGGAATTTGAAGCATCTTAAATGATTGTGGGCCTTTCGAGAAGAATTTTGATGCAAATCTTAGGTGCTAACGTGGCAGAACCGCCGCGGAACCGCGGCGCAAGCCGGCTCCCGCCGCGGTTCCGCGGCTCTTTTGAAGCTTCAGGGCTTGGGCTCTCTGGTACTTGTTGGATATGATATGTGGGCCTTTTTATGATATGTTGATTTGTATATTTCCTTTTGAATTGCTACCAGATCTGAAATCATTGAGTTGGCGTATTTTTGATCAGCTCTTTTGGCTTTGCTCCTGCAATTTCCTGCACAAATCTCGACACAAGTGTTGCGCAAATACAGAGATGATGCGATGCCATGAAATGCGGTCAATTTCCCTAGAAATGCCGGTTTTAAGGTCTAACACATGTAATCTGATATTTTACGACTGTTTTGCTAATATGTGAAATATGAATACCGAACACTTCTAAATGAGTGCAAATGATAGGGAAATTGCCGTGTTAAAAATACATTATTTTCGACTGATCAGAAGCCTGCACTGCCCTTTTTGTGACATGGACGGTCAACTCTTGACGCGTCTCCGAGACGGAGTGTCCGGGGTAGACGTTTCCCTGGCCCGGAGTGATCTGGTTCCTGCTTTGTAGGAAGCTTGCACTGCCCTTTTTGTTATATGGACGGTCGACGCTCTGATCCGGAGCGATTTGGTTCCCGATTTGTGGGAAGCCTGCACTACCCTTTTTGTGACATGGACGGTCGACGCTCTGATCCGGAGCGATTTGGTTCCCGATTTGTGGGAAGCCTGCACTGCCCTTTTTGCGATATGGACGGTCGACACTCTGATCCGGAGCGATTTGGTTCCCGATTTGTGGGAAACCTGCACTGCCCTTTTTGCGACATGGACGGTCGACGCTCTGATCCGGAGCGATTTGGTTCCCGATTTGTGGGAAGCCTGCACTGCCCTTTTTGCGACATGGACGGTCGATGCTTGACTCGTCTCCGAGGCGGAGTGTCCGTGATAGACTTTTTCCTGGCCCGGAGTGATTTGGTTCCCGCTTTGTAGGAAGCCTGCACTGCCCTTTTTACGACATGGACGGTCGACGCCCTGACCCGGAGCGATTTGGTTCCCGATTTATGGGAAGCCTGCACTGCCCTTTTTACGACATGGACGGTTGACGTCCTGAACCAGAGCGATTTGGTTCCCGATTTGTGGGAAGCATGCACTGCCCTTTTTACGACATGGACGGTCGACGCCCTGGCCCGGAGCGATTTGGTTCCCGCTTTGTAGGAAGCATGTACTTCCCTTTTTACGACATGGACGGTCGATGCTTAATGAGTCTCCGAGGCGGAGTGTCCGTGATAGACTTTTCCCTGGCCCGGAGTGATTTGGTTCCCACTTTGTAGGAAGCATGCACTACCCTTTTTACGACATGGACGGTCGACGCCCTGACCCGGAGCAATTTTGTTCCCGATTTGTGGGAAGCCTGCACTACCCTTTTTACGACATGGACGGTCGACGCTCTGACCCGGAGCGATTTAGTTCCCGATTTGTGGGAAGCCTGCACTGCCCTTTTTACAACATGAACGGTCGACGCCCTGGCCTAGAGTGATTTGGTTCCTGCTTTGTAGGAAGCCTGTACTGCCCTTTTTACGATATGGACGGTCGACGCTTGACGCGTCTCCGAGGCGGAGTGTCCGTGGTAGACGTTTCCCTGGCCTGGAGTGATCTGGTTCCTGCTTTGTAGGAAGCTCACACTGCCCTTTTTACGACATGGATGGTCGACGCTCTGGTTCAGAGCGATTTGGTTCCCGATTTGTGGGAAGCCTGCACTGCATTTTTTACGACATGGACGGTCGACACTCTGGTCCGGAGTGATTTGGTTCCCGATTTGTGGGAAGCCTGCACTGCCCTTTTTGCGACATGGACGGTCGATGCTTGACGCGTCTCCGAGGCGGAGTGTCCGTGGTAGACTTTTCCGTGGCCCGGAGTGATCTGGTTCTTGCTTTACAGGAAGCCTGCACTGCCCTTTTTACGACATGGACGGTCGACTTGATCTGACCTGGAGCGATTTGGTTCCCGATTTGTGGGAAGCCTGCACTGCCCTTTTTACGACATGGACGGTCGACGCTTGACACGTCTCCGAGACGGAGTGTCTGTGGTAGACGTTTCCCTGGCCCGGAGTGATCTGGTTCCTGCTTTGTAGGAAGCCTGCACTGCCCTTTTTACGACATGGACGGTCGACGCTCTGGTCCGGAGCGATTTGGTTCCCGATTTATGGGAAGCCTGCACTGCCTTTTTACGACATGGACGGTCAACGCTCTGGTTCGGAGCGATATGGTTCCCGATTTGTGGGAAGCCTGCACTGCCCTTTTTGCGACATGGACGGTCGACGCTTGATGCGTCTCCGAGACGGAGTGTCCGTGGTAGACTTTTCCCTGGCCCGGAGTGATTTGGTTCCTGCTTTGTAGAAAGCCTGCACTGCCCTTTTTATGACATGGACGGTCGACGCTCTGATCCGGAGCGATTTGGTTCCCAATTTGTGGGAAGCTGCACTGCCCTTTTTGCAACATGGACGATCGATGCTCTATTTGGAGCGATTTGGTTCCCGATTTGTGGGCAGCCTGCACTGCCCTTTTTGCGACATGGACGGTCGACGCTCTATTTGACTTGCTCTGCTTCCTGCAGTGTCAAGGGTGAACTTGACTTGCTTCGCTTCTTGCGGTGTCGAGATTGGATTCTTACTTGCTCCACTTTCTGTGGTGTCGGAGTTGAAATTGACTTGTTGATTGTGATTTAGGTTGACATCAGCATCGCTATACTGGAATATGGTACCAGGAGCGAATCATCGTCTGTTTTTGAGAGGATTTTGGGATTGGTTTTTTGTCGGCATCTGCATTGCTGCACTAGAATAATGCCGGGAGCAACTCATCATTTGCCCCGGAAGGATTTAGGAATTGGTGGCTTAGGAGACAAGTTTAGATCCCTATCACCTAAGGCTTTTCAATTTTATGGGCCGTAAGTGTCCCATAAAAGCATTTTCTCCCTACGAGTCGAAAGGATCTCGTAGGTGTATTTTCTCCTTAGGAGTCGTGGGGACTCTTAAGGGTGTTGCTCCTTTGTGAGTCGTAAGGATCTCATGCGGGAATTTTCTCCTCACAATGTCGAGAGGACTTTACGAGTGCATTTCACCTCTTTTTTACGAGTTCGCGCCCTTTCGGGTTCTCACAAACTCGTCGACAGTCTTGTTGTTTTTACTCACGGAGCCCTTTCGGGTTTTCATCCGTGCCCATTTTGCTTGTGGACATACCATTTTTTATTTATTTTATATATTATTTTTTTTATTTTTGGTGGGAGTTTGAATGTGGTCTCACCGATAGGACTTGGGATTGTTTTACACCTGTGGATTGTATACGGTTTTGCAGGATGTATGATCCAGATCGTAGGGCCAGAAAAATTTCGAGACTTTGTTGGCGTCTGCATTGCTGCACTGGAATATGGTACCAGGAGCGACTCATCATTCGCCGTTTTAGGATTTGGAATTTGGTTGGCGTCTGCATCGCTGCATTGGAATATGGTACCAGGAGTGACTCATCATTCGCCATTGGGAATTTGAGTTTTGGACGGCGTCTGCATCGCTGCACTAGAATATGGTACCAGGAGCGACTCATCATTCGCCGTTGGGATTTGAGAACTTTGGAATTTTGGTTGGCGTCTGCATCGCTGCGCTGGAATATGGTACCAGGAGCGACTCATCATTTGTCGTTGCTTATTGGGAAGCAATGGCTTATGAGACAGGTTTAGATCCCTATCACCTAAGGCTTTTCAATTTTATGGGCCGTAAGGGTCCCATAAAAGTATTTTCTCCCTATGGGTCGTAAGGATCACGTAGGTGTATTTTCTCCTTAGGAGTCGTGAAGACTCCCAAGTGTGTTTTTCCTCTGTGAGTTGTAAGAATCCCACGAAGATTTGTTCTCCTCATGCATCGTGAGGACACATGAGTGGGTCTTTCCCAATAGACCATAATTCCAAGGGCGGAGACCAGCCGCGTAACTGGTAGTTGCGGTAGGGCATAGGTATGATGAGAATTATTTGAGCCCATGGATTGTATACGGTAGTCAACTTGGGGACCAACCGTAGGGCCGGGAGAATTTTGGAAATTTAAATTTTTGTTGGCGTCTGCATCGCTGCACTGGAATATGGTACCAGGAGCGACTCATCATTCGCCGTTTGAGACATTCAGAGTTTTGAAATTTTGATTGGCGTCTGCATCGCTGCACTGGAATATGGTGTCATGAGCGACTCATCATCCGCCATTTTTTTTATTTTTAACTGCGATTGCTCTATCATTTCAGCTTTTCTTATCGCGAAGATCGCGATTGCCCTATCATTTCGACTTTTTATTCGCGGTTGCCCCATCATTTCGGCTTTATTTTTATTTTTACTCGCTGATTTTTATTGCGAGTTGCCCCATCATTTCAGCTTTTTATTTTTATTATTATTCTTTTATTTTATTTACACATTTTTACATCCCCAGTTTAACGACTTAGAGGTCGATTATTTCCAGTTTAATGACATGGTGGTCATTGGTTCCAGTTTAAAGACTTAGAGGTCTATCATTCCCAGTTTAACGACGTGGTGGTCGATTGGTGTTCCCAGTTTAACGACGTAGTGGTCCTCTTTGCTTATCCCAGCTCCTTGAAGTTTGATCTTGGTGGAGTTGTGTTGATGACCGTAGCTCTGTGGCTTGCCAATACATCCGAGGACTGTGAGGTTTTTTTAAAGCTTGTATTGGTCTTCTGCCCAATCTTTGAAAACACAGCAATCTTCAATGGTATGACTCACCACCCTATGGTATGGGCAGTATACGGGATTGCCGGTCATATTCATTTCATGTGGCCTCTTCAGAATAGGCAATTGCAGACCGTTGTTCAAGGCTTCCTCGATTATATTGCGGACCTCATCCCTCCAGAAGGAGTACACCTTCTTATTTCTCTCCATTAGAGTAGGTGCCCTTACTGATGCTGGTCCTTGAGGCCGATCAGTCTTTGGTTCGCCCTTTCCAGATAATGACACATGTCTGGGAGGATTAGGTTCCCGAAAGGCTTCGGTCTCCATTTGTATGAAATCGGCGGTCGTAGCTTGACTGTTTGCTAGCACGCCTTTAGACAATTCTACCTCTCCTTCCTTGTATTGCTTTTCGACCCAATCTTTGAAGATGAAGCAGTCCTCAATGACATGACCTATCATTCTATGATAGGGGTAGTATTTGGGGTCGTCGGTCATGTTCGCTTGTCTTTTTGACTCTGGCAGTTGTAGACCGTTCCTCAGGGCATCTTTGAATATTTTATGGATTTTGTCCCTTCTGAAGGAATAGACCTTATCCAGTTTCTCTTTCAGAGGCGATTCCCTATCGGTGCATGTATCGGAGGGACCGAAGGCTGATCGTGGCCGTTTTCGCGAAGGCGCTCCTATCTTAGATTGAAGGGGGTATCAGTTGGCTGCCTCCGGATATCAATCCATGGCTCATGAACCAAAATTTGATTCTGCTGTAATTGCAATTGGACGACTTGGGTCGCGAGATCTGCCGCGACGTTTGCCAACTCGTCTACCTTAGACTGTACCTTGGCTAACTTCTCATCCCTGTCCCGAAGCTGCCTCTGAAGCCATCGGAATAATGCTTGTTCTGTAGTTCTAGTTATGACAACCGGGTCATCCTTATTGCCTGAGCACAATTCCGCAGGAACCCTGGGCTCTTTTGGTTTATCGGCCTGAGCGAGCTCTTCATCATTTAGGCCGATTGGACGTTGGGCAGCGTCCACCATATCATCACCATGGCTGTAAAGCATGAGAGGGTTTGTTTCTTCATGTCCGACCATGTAGACAGTGTGGACCACATATCCAGCCGTCTCTTTATCTTTGGCGGGGTAACCCCGTTCTCGGAGCCTCATGAAGCTCAGCCTAGTATGAGCCCTAGCCCTTTTATTGGCTCTGTATTTGAGCCTTTTCTGCCTTAGCTTCTTGACTTTGAGGGCTTGGCGGGCCTCCATTTTCTGGAAATCCACCGCGAGTTGATTGATGGGGAGCTTAGAGAAGATACCCGATCGAGCAGTTGTCAAAGGCACCGCTGGAGCTTGCTCGAGATGCCCTGTTGCTTTGTTGACGTTGATGGCCTTTCCCCCAGTTGGAGCGATGGGGGGTCGTTTGGAAACGGATTTGTGCTTGGGCAGAGGTGCCCTTGCAACCATGACATTCAGCCTTTTCCCTTTTGAGACCGGTTTGTCTGTTACCGAAGCTTGAGGAGCTGAGACGACGCTAGCTGACACGAACATAATAGAGCCAAATGGTAGCGGCGGCTCCTCCCATTGTCGCCCGAGACTGGCCGGAAGGACCGTCCTGGCGTCCATCTTCATCGTGTAGGAGATGGGAGCTGTGTCAAGAGCTGAGCTAATCCTTGGAGACATCTTTGCTGCGTCCGAAGATTGCAATTGGAGAATGTTAACCTGCACACAAAAACATGATTTTAGTATAGGCAATTGATATGCATATTAATTGAGTTCGCATGAAAGCTTAACCCGAAATATGGGAGGAAAGATAGGTCCCACCGGGTGTGCCAGAATCTGTAGGGTGTTTTTCGTCACCCCATTGAGATGGGAATGCGCGCGCGCTTGTCAGGCGCATTACAGATTTCCCCTGCCTAGGGTAGGCTAGGGTTTATTGATTGTGGGGATCCGAATCTCCGGCAGCCGCGGACTAAGCTGCCGTTAATTACCCCTCGCATTTGGAGCGAGAGAACCTCCGATTGACAGGTTAAACTAGTCATGAGGAGGTGTTTTTAGTGTGGAGTACGTGTGTGTATGTATGTATGTATGTATGTATGTATGTATGTATAAAGGAAAGGGCATTCAAAGGATGCGTGGGAAATAGCGCCAGCATTTTGGGTGCTAGCGTTTTGAGCGCAAGGGCGCTAGCGTCCCACGTGCCAGGCACGTGGGCGCTCGGACGCTAGCGCCTTGAGCGCAAGAGTGCTAGCACCCCACGTTCCAGGTACGTGGGCGTTTTGGGCACTAGCGCTCTACGCTTTGAGCGCTAGCGCCCCACGTGCCAGGCACGTGGACTCTCGGGCGCTAGCACTTTGGGCGCTAGCGCTCTGAGCGTAAGAGCGCTAGCCCTTTGAGCGCTAGCACCCCACGTGCCAGGCACGTGTGCGCTCGGGCACTAGCGCTCTGAGCGTAAGGGCGCTAGCGCTTCGCATGCCAGGCACGTAGGCGCTCGGGAGGCAAAAGGGACTTGGTCCCTGCAATGGGAGTTGTACTCCCAGAAAGGAGCACTTATTATTGTGTATATATGTATATATACGAGGAGTTAAACTCCTAGGATATTTTGAGGCTGATGAAAGGGCTTCTCCCCTTGAGCCCTGGATGTTCCCGAAAGTGGGGTTTCTGAAGATGGGTCTCCTTCTTCTTTCTGTCGTTTGGCCGGATCTTGGAAAAAGGGGTGAGATTTAAAAATCTCCCCTTTTTGAGATCTAATGGAAGATCCAAGTTCCCCTTTGTGGGTTTTGTGGTAAAAAAACTATTTAGTTTTGGAAAAGGAAGAGTAAAACTCTTGATTTAATTCAAAAGAAAGAAGAAGGTTTTAAAAGCTTGAGAAAGGAGAGAGGCACATGCCCTAATTTTTTTTAGAATGAAAAAGTGTATATTTTATTCATCATCATGTTGCCTTATATAGGCTTACATATTTACATAGAGCCTCTTGGGCTTTACAAAATGGCATTTTTCCCATCCCATGTCTCATGTGCTATTTCTTTTTGCACATAAGCCATGGGCTTACAAAAATTTGGCTTTATGCCCATTTTGTTTACATTCATGCATAAAAATTACATAAAAATTATTTATCACATAATTTCATTGTTGGCATGGGAGGGCCGGCCGCTTCATGTTCGGACTCGACCTGGGCATGGGCCCACTTGGCTTGGGATTGACTTTGACTTTGACTTGGTCAACCGGGGTGCAATTTTCGACTTCAACAGGACCAGTTTTACGTTGACCTCGGTGAGGCCTCTGCCATTGCATGGAACAAAGCTCTTGATGCCGTCAAGAAGCAGCTTCCAGAGTTTGCCGACGTTGAGCTTCGAGCTCGGGTCCCACTTTCAGTGGTCATGCCTCCGGTCGACAGTGATGAGGGAAGCGAGGCCTAGGCCGGACTCGCAGCCCGAACTTCTTGGCTTTTCCTCCGCTCTCCTTTGTAAGCCTCCGGGCATTTTGTAAGGCTGGGGAGCTCACAATACCCTTGTAAAGACTTTGACTTTGTGAATAAAGATTTTTGTTTTTGCGGTAGTGTTTGTGCTTGTAAGATCCTTTGTCGGTAAGCACTCATATTTGCGCAACACTGCCTTCATTTTATGTCGGTTCTCTTTCTAGTGATCATACATCGAGTTGAATCTGTTCGCTTGCCGAATGTGCAAAGATCGGTGTGAAGACGGTATCTCTATGGCCCCGAAGTCGAGGTGGAGATTGGTTTGACGTAGAACCGGATGGCTCTTGGTGAGGTCATGTTCCTTAGTGTGGGAAGCTTGGAGAGGCATGCTGGTGATCGATCGAGCAGGGTAGCTTCTCAGTGCCTCTTGGTGAGGGCTTTTGATCCCTGGTGTGTTGGGGTAGGGAGCCACCAGCCAGGAATAACCGAGTAAGGGTGGGTCCGGTTGTCTCTTTCGAGAGCTTTTGATCCTTAGCACGGGAGGGGCCGTGAGTGGCCTACTAAGGATATGACCGAGCAGGGTAGCTGTTCGGTGCCTCTTGGCGAGGGCTTTGATCCTTAGCGTGGGAAGGGACGTGAGTGGCCTACTAAAGATGGGGCCGAGCAGGGTAGCTGCTCGGTGCCTCTTTCGAGGGCTTTTGATCCTTAGCGCGGGAGGGGCCGTGAGTGGCCTACTAAGGATGGGGCCGAGCAGGGTAGCTGCTCGGTGCCTCTTGGCGAGGGCTTTGATCCTTAACGCAGGAGGGGTCGTGAGTGGCCTACTAAGGATGAGGCCGAGCAGGGTAGCTGCTCGGTGCCTCTTGGCGAGGGCTTTGATCCTTAAGGACTGGCCGAGCGTAGTTACTGCCCGGTGCCTCTTGGCGAGGGCTTTGATCCCTGGTTTGGTAGGGAGCTACCAGCCAGGAATAACCAAGCGAAGGCGGGCCCGGTTGCCTCTTAGTGAGGGCTTTGATCCCTAGTTTGTTGGGGTAGGGAGCTACCATCCAGGGATAACCGAGCAAGGGCAGGTACGGTTGTCTTTTTCGAGGACTTTTCATCCTTAGCGTGGGAGGGGCCGTAAGTGGCCTACTAAGGATGGCCGAGCAGGGTTGCTGCCCGGTGCCTCTTGGCGAGGGCTTTGATCCCTGGCATTGTGGGGTAAGGACGCTACCAGCCAGAGATAGCCGAGCAGGGTGGATGCATGGCTGCCTCTTGATAAGGGCTTCGATCTCTGGCGCTGTAGGGTAGGGAAACTACCAGCCAGGGATAGCCGAGCAGGGTAGCTGCTGGGCTGCCTCTTCGTGAAGGCTTCGATCCTTGGCTCTGGAGGGGCCGTGGGAGGCCTGCCAAGGATGAACCAAGCAGTGAAGCTGCTCAGTCGCCTCTTTGTGAGGGCTTAGATCCTTGGCGTTGTGTGGTAGGCGAGCTACCGGCCAGGGATAGCCGAGCAAGGTAGCCGCTGGGCTGCCTCTTCATAAGGGCTTTGGGAAGATGGACAGTCGCTAGTGGCACACGCCATGAACGCGTGGAGGAGGCAAAGCGCCAGAGCCGCGCCGTTTCGATTTCGCATCGAGCGGCACGATGTATGCCGCGTAACGGCACAGTTGCGGGCGACCGTTGAACTCCGAGGGCATTGTGGGCTATAAAATGGAAATATTGTCGATGACTCCTTTCCTCATACCCAAAACGCAAGAATGGAGGACTTCCCATTCACCATCTCCGATAGCATAAGCTTTGAGGACTTTGTGAAGTAATCCACTTTGTGAAGTAATCCACCGCGACAAGAACATATTTTTGCCCGCCCGTGCCGGTAGGGAACTGGCCTATCATGTCCAATCCCCACTGGGCGAACGGCCACGGGGAGGTCAGCGCGATCAGCTCGGTGGCCGGGAGGCAAGGTATGCTTCCGTGGAGTTGGCAGCTTTTGCATCTCCTGAAGAGCTTCTGGGCATCCTCGTGAATAGTTGGCCAGTAGTACCCTTGGAGCAATGCCTTCTTGATTAAGGTTCAGGTCTCTTGGTGTACGCCGCCGACCCCTTCAAGGATTTCACGGAGGACGTAGTCGGCTTCGTGGGGGTCGACGCACCGGAGCAGGGGCCGAGTGAAGGATTTCTTGTAAAGGTTCCCATTGCTCTAGACGAAGTGACGGGCTTTGGCCCTGAGACGGCGGGCTGCTTCCCGATCTCCTGAGAGCGCTCTATCCCTTAGGAATTCCACGAGGGGCTTCCTCCAGTCTTTGTCGTCTTCCTGCGCCGTGTACACATAAAGTATTGTCGCCCCGTCTTCCACGCTGGGCCATGGCAAGGTCTCGAAGAGGATAGATCGCCTGTTGTTGGCCGAGTAGGATGAAGCCAGCTTGCTCAGGGCGTCGGCTTGGGCATTGAGCTGTCTGGGTATTTGCTCCACTTGGACTTCATCGAAGTTCCTCCGAAGTTTTCTTACCTCGTCCAGGTACTTTGCCATTAGAGGTTCCTGAGCCTCGAAGTGGCCGGTCACTTGACCAATAACTAGGGCTGAGTCACTGCGGATTTGAATTGTTTTCAGCCCAAGTGCGAAGGCCAGGCACAGTCCAGCCAGCAGGGCCTCGTACTCTGCCCCGTTGTTTGAAGCCTTGAATCCGAGCTTTAGGGAATATTCCATTTCTGCCTCGTTCAGGCCCCGAATGATAAGGCCGGCGCCACAGACTTCCTCGGTTGAGAACCCGTCGACGTAGATGACCCACTCAGGGACCGAGTTGGGTCTCCCCACGATCGGTGTTGATCCACGAGGGTTGGCGCGGGCTCCGGTTCCTTGCTGGGGATGGTGCACTCGACGATAAAGTCGACCAAGGCCTGTGCTTTGATGGCCTGCCTCGGGCGGTATTTTATATCAAACTGGGACAACTCCCACCTCCACTTCTCTAGGCGGCCCGAGGATTCGGGTGAGGCGATGATAGCCCCCAGCGGGCGCTCGGTGAGAACGAGGATAGTGTGCGCTTGGAAGTAGTGTCGTATCTTTCTTGAGGCCACAACGAGGGCCAAGACGATCTTCTCTATGGCCGGATACCTCGTCTCTGCGTCTTTGAAGTCGTGGCTCACGTAGTATACAAGCTTCTGCACTCCGTCGACCTCCTGGACGAGCACTGAGCCTGCCGCTTGGTCGGATACCGCCAGATACAGCGATAGCTCATCCCCTTCAATCGGTCGGGTGAGTAGCGGCGGCGTCGCAAGGTGCCTTTTTAACTGGTCGAAGGCAGTCTGGCACTCTTCTGACCACTCGAACCTCGGAATTTTCCTTAGAGCTTTGAAGAGCGGGAGGCACTTTTCCCCAGACCTCGACATGAAGCAGCTCAGAGCGGCCACCCTCCCGGTTAGCCGCATGATCTCGACGTTGGTCTTGGGCATGGTCATGTTGAGGATAGCGTCGATTTTTTCTGGGTTGGCCTCGATCCCACGGTGGGTGACTACGAAACCGAGGAACTTTCCCCCGGTGACCCCGAATGCGCACTTGGCGGGGTTTAGCTTTATCTTGAACTTGCGGAGTACCTAGAAGGCCTCGCCTAGGTCCTTGGAGTGGCCGGTCGACGAGACCGATTTGACGAGCATATCGTCGACGTAAACTTCCATGTTCCTGCCGATCCGTGGCTTGAACATGAGGTTGACCAACCGTTGGTATGTAGCCCCGGCGTTCTTGAGGCCAAAGGGCATCACCTTGTAGCAGTATAACCCCTGGTCCGTTGTGAATGCGGTAAGATCTTCGTCTGCTGGATTCATACGGATCTGATTGTAGCCGGGGAAGGCATCCATGAAGCTCAATAGCTCGTGTCCTGCCGAGCTGTCGACAAGCTGATCTATCCGAGGTAGGGGATAGTTGTCTTTGGGGCAGGACTTGTTGAGGTCGGTGAAGTCGACGCACATGCGCCACTTCCCGCTTGATTTCTTGACCAGGACTACATTTGCTAGCCACTCCGAATAGAGCACGTTCCGAATGAAGTTAGCGGCGAGGAGCCGATCCACCTCGTCCTCGATAGCCTTCTGTTTGATCGGGGCGAAGCTTTGCTTTTTCTGTCTGACGGGTCGGGCCATAGGATCATCCCCGAGCTTGTGAGATATAATTTTGGGGTCGATCCCAGGCATGTCAGCAGGCGCCCAGGCAAACACGTCGGAGTTGTTTCTGAGGAAATGGACCAGGTCATCTCGCTGAGTTCCTGAACGAGTTTTGCGTCGTCCCCTTCTACGAGGGGGATCTCTGTCAGAGGATCCACCGGGGTCCCTCGGACCTCGGTTTGCTCGTATCGAGTGTCTAGAGAACCCCTGATGTCACCCTCACCTTCGACATTGTCGACCGGTCTCTCCGATGAAGATGTTGCGGTGAAGCAAACCTTTGCAATTCACTGGTCACCATAAACCTGCCTATCCTGCCCTGGTCGAGGGGGAACTTCATCGCCAGGTGGTAGGTTGATATCTGGGCCCGGAGGGAGTTCAGCGTAGGGCGGCCGAGGAGGATGTTGTAGGCCGATGGAGTTCTCGCTATGATGAATTCCACCGGCAATGTCCGCGTACGGTTGGCCTCCCCGATATTGAACTGTAGAGTGATTACCCCTTCCGTCGGGATGATGTGGTTGGTGAATCCTGAGAGGACGTGGGAGGTCGGCCTCAGGTCTGCCGAGGCGAGCCCCATGCGCAGGAAGCAGTCGTGGAAGAGAATGTCTGCCGAGCTTCCCGAGTCGACCAGGATCCTGTGCACCTCGTATTGATGGACTCGAGCCGTAATCACCAGGGGTCCTTGTGGGGCAAGGATATGCCGTGAAAGTCCCCGTAGTCAAAGGTGATCAGCTCGGTCTCTCTTGACCTCTTCGTCGGTCGGCTGTCGGCCTTCGCGGCTGGTGCGGGGCGCTGAGTCTCGTATGTGCCCGACGTACTCCCGGCCGTCATAACTATGATTTTCGACGAGCCGTGGTTCCCTTTTGTAAATCCCCATTCCCATCTATAAAATCTTTCTATATTTTTTCTAGTCCCCCCGAATGTTATCCCATTTTTCTCGTATTATTTTGTGTGAAATTAGTCACTTAGGTTTTAGTATTTAAAATTTTTCCAAAACAAAATAAACACAAAATGTATATACAAAACCAGCCCACAGAGAAACCAAAATGAATTAATCTTAAATCCCCTTTTCCTCAGCCCAAAACTAAAACTAAATATATATTAAACCCCGGCCCAAACGAAAATATAAATTTCCCTGCCCCCGGCCCAAGCTTCCAACTCCTAACCCGCGCCAACAAACCTGACCCGACCCGTTGCTTCTCCTCTTCCCCACTCGCTTGCTCTTTCCCGCTCGTTTTTTTTTACTGCGCCTCCCACGTCGCTCCCACGACGCCTCGTCTTCCTCGCGACCACGAACCCACGATTGCACACGCGCTGTGACTTCGTCTCCCTCGCCTCCATACAAGGACGATCACTCACCCCTACTGCAATATTTTCTTCACCTCACTTACCTCCTCTCTCCATCGTTCACCCAAGCCCCCTGCTCCATCTCTGCACCCCGCTGAACCGACGATGACTATCACCTCATTCAACTCCTCACCTCCCTCTCACTTCAACACCCTCTATAAATCCGAGCTTCGAGCTCCTTCCCGTTAACCTAACTCCGGCCACCTCCATCGACCCAACAACCCCTTCCTCTTCACCCCTCTCCTCCCTGCTGGAGCTACAGTGCTCGTCGCCACCACCTCCAGCCGAGACCAAGCCTCGATGCTAGCCCAAGCTTCAAACCAAGCATTAGCCATTTCATCGAGCACTTGCCTCTATTGTCAATCACCGCTATTCCAGCTGTCATCGTCGCCGTAAAAGCCATGGCTTCAGTCTCTATGTCCGTCATCATCATCAAGGCTGTAACCGTCGCAACGCCAGCGCACGTCCGTCGCACCCACCGAGCCATCGAGTCCAAGAGCCCAAGCTCGAGCTGAGGCCGCGAACCCTAGCCGTGCCGTTCATGGCGAGATCTTGCCGCTGCCGCTGCCGTGCGTCGTCAACGCGTCTCCAGGTAAGTACCCTACTTGCTAAATGCTAGATTATTCTGTTACAAATCAAAATCGTTTTAATTCCGTGTTTACAAATTCGTGAGAATTTATATGACACAAGCGTTTAATGCAAAACCCGAACAAAAACCTTCCACTAAACTGACGGAACTTGATCATATATGCTGGCCCGTGTGGCGATGAACATTGTGCTAAAATTTGACTGGAAAATATAATCGTTACTGACTTGAACGATCACCCCCAATTACACCCGTTAAAACTGAAAATTCCGCGCGTCTGAAACTTGTAAAAATTCATAGTTAATTGTCTACAAATTGAAATGATGCGTTCGAGGGCTTAAATCGAAGCCGACTCGACAACCTAGAACCACATAAAAGTTTTAAAATGTTTCTATACTGAAAATACGACGAAAACTGATTCGGAGAGCGGCGCTGGACTGCAGTCCAGAGCAGCTCTGGCTGTTGATTTCTATCTCGTAATGCTTACCCCTCTGCTTCCTGAACTTGTACATTGTGGAACCCTATATTTTAGTGAAGATGAAACAGTTAGCTAAATAACGGATGTGATTTCACCCCTTTTTTACCGTCGTTTACTATTTAAACTGCAATTTAAAAGAACATGACGTATAGCAGTCCCAAACAGAAACAGAACTGATACCCTAGTGTTGAACAGTGTATAACTTCTGACGTAGAGGCGCGATTGAGAATCTGTATGGTGCGTTGGAAAACCCTATTGAAAAACCTAGATTTCATTCAACTGTAGCGTCGCTAAATTCTGATCCCAACAGGGTGAAAATCGTGTCGCGAAACGGACGTTCAGTTCAGAAACTGAATTTCCTGCAGCAAACACTTAAATTGAAACGGCTGTAACTTGCAAACCCGAGATCCGATTGTACTGAAACAAATTTTTCTGAACTTCCGACTGAGTCTACTTGTTACTGTCTTTGTATCGTTTCACTGAATTTTGAACGTATGATTTACTGAAATTTTTATAAGCTCATGAGGTGCATAATAGTTTATATTACACATGACTCGTTAACTGCATAAATGCACATATATTACCCGATTGCCATACACATTGTGATAGTGCGCGTTATTATTCAGTGTACAATGCATTATCGTGCGTGAACGGTATTGGTTTAGGAGTGTCAAGTACGCCAATGGAAAAGTGAATGGTTCGTGACAGTGAATAATACAGTGAACAGTAACAAAACCGTGTTATTGGTGCATACTTGTACACGACTAGACCATACTCGTCAATAGTATAAACCTGGGGAAAAATGGGAAATCGAAGTGGAAAGAGTATCGTATTTAGCAAGGACAGTGATTTAGAGGATGATCATTCGAACAACGACTCTTATATATATTAGGTAGGATCTAGCGATCCGGCTGACAGGGTTATGTCTCGGGTGTGTGGGCCGTAGTCTCGGGTATGTACAAGACCCTCGTTAAACATGATCCTCCTTTCCACAACTTGATTTCAAAAGTGACTTAGAGACCGATAGGGACACAGATCATGCATTGCATCAGTTAGTGACATATTAATTACCTGCATTTTATCCCCATCATTATTATGTTATTTTCTTGCCTTTTTGTTACTATTATATTGTTGCTATTGTGTCGTTCTGACGACCTAAGTAAGCATGCTCAGTGATAGAGGTGGATTTTTCTGATCTCGAGAAGAGCGTGAAGATCCAGACCAGAGGACCAGTTACATTTCCCCACTGATATTTCTGGTTAGTTGCCCTCTTGTTTACTTCCTTCGAGCTCAGATCTCTTTATATCTTATAGTTTTAGTGACTGCACTCTTTTTACCCGTATTGTATTTTACTGAGTATCATATAATGCTAAAAGCCGAAATGTGACTACGACAGGATTTTTCCTTGATCGTAGGAGCATGGCTGGCCTTGTCACCCTTATTTTCCGTATTTTGGGAAGCGGGGCGTGACATGGTTTTGTTGGTATCAGAGCCAGGTTTAGAATAAGATTGCAGTACAATTTAGGGATCTCTTGAATCATACTTTATTTCCTTGCTTCCACTTTCATACACTGTGTGTGCATCACCACTCAAGTTCATGTTTTGAATCTTATCTACTTTATCTTTTCCTCGTGTTCCGCATCATTAATCGTTATTTTCATTCGTGTTCCACTATCTGATCATAACCTTTACATTTCAGACCATGGCCAACCCTGGAGCCGCACCGCTTCTCGATGAGGACACTCAGTCCTACGTTTCTTTCGACTGTGTATTAGTGAGTTCAGATGACAAAGTCGATGGCCCACAGGTCATTTTCAACGACAGCGAATCCGAGAACGAGGAAGTCGATGTCGCAATTCCGGAGATCAATATGATTAATGATTCGGACGATGAAAAGTAAGACCCGGAGGAAGACCCAATAGAAGAGGATCCACAGGAACATGCAGTGGAAGGGAACCCAGAAGAAGATCCCGAAGAGGAGGATCCCGAAGAAGATCCAGTAGAAGAAGACCCACAGGAAAACGCAATAGAAGAGAATCCAAATGAGGGTCCTGAAGAGGAAAATCCTGAGGAAGACCCTATGGCAGAAGATTCGGGAGAGGACCCGGAAGAGGCAGATCATATGGAGGAGGATTCGGATGAGGAATCTCCCGCCGAAGAGGAAGAATTAGGAGAAGAAAACTTTATAGGGGAGGAATCCGAAGAAGAAGCTCCAGTCCAGGAGGAGTAGGAGGATGAAACCTCGAGTGAAGAGGAACTCGAGGCTGAAGAAGCTTAAGCAGATGTTCAGGCAGGACGCTCTGGGAATGAACGCCCCCATCTTAGTGCGAGAGCATATCGCAACTTGTTGAACTTCCACAATCATGACTGACGCAGCTTATTTTCTTTTCTTAGGGCCAAATAATAATGATGTATAGTTTAGGGCCAAGTTTATCTCTCAGTTGTACTCTGTCAAGTTTTGATTAATAAAGTTTCGGTTCGATCAAATTTTCCTAGAATATTGTATCTTTAAAATCCATTTGATGCATTAATTGATCCTTCTTACAAATTCCTTTCCTTCTTGCAAAGACATTACTTTTATCCCATCCTTGAACCTCATAATCACCGGACCCCCCAATTTGGCTGACGTGGAAGGAAGTGCCTTACGTATAGGCAGAGGAATGTACTTAGGTTTTTGAGGTACTGAAACTGATATTGACCACGGCGCCTATTCTTCCAGGGCCCGACGATTCAGATGGTGTGGTGATACACGACGATGATTTATGGAAGGGTTTAAGCCGCGTTCTGAAGCAACACGGTCGGGTAGTTGCTTACGCCTCTCGACAGCTGAGAAATCACGAGAGGAACTACCCTAGCATGACTTGGAGTTAACCGCAGTAGTTTTCGCATGTACAAATCTGGGGACATTACTTACTGGGCAAAAAAAAGAGGAGTGGAAGAGTATACGGATCACAAGAGTCTGAAATACCTGTTCACTCATGGAGAATTGAATATGAGACAATGCCAATGGCTATAGCAAGGGGCGGATTACGACTCAGGATTTCAGTACCATCCGGAAAGACTAAATGTCGCACCGATGTTCTCAGTCGCAAACCAGCGGTCACGATGTTGACCAATCAGAAGATCATCATTAAGGATTTTCGGGAGCTCGAACTAGAGATTGTTACACCAAGTGCAATCAGACGGTTTTGGCAGTTACAGGTGCATTCTTCATTGGTAGATCGCATTAAGGTTGTATAAGCTAATGGTCCCCGATCGCGGAGGTACAGAGAGCAGGTGGAAGCCAGACTAAGGACAGACCTACTATTACATCGAGACAGTCCTTTGAGAATCGGTAGCAGACTCTGCGCTCCTAAGAGAAGATGTTCGAGAAAAGTGCTAGCCGAGGCTCATAGTTCAGGTTATTATGTACGCCTGGGAGTCACGAAGATGTATCGAGATCTGAGGCAAGATTAATAGTGGAACGGAATGAAGAAGGAAATTGCATGGTTGGAATCCAAGCGCTTAATATGTCAGCAAGTAAAGGCTGAACACTATAGAACGGTTAGACTGTTGCAACCGCTTCCAATACCCGAAGGAATATGGGAGCACGTCACTATGGACTCTGGGACGGCCTTACCACGGATCCCACGAGGCAACAACGCTATTTGGATTATCGTCGACCATCTTACGGCGGCAGCACATTTTTTGTACCCTTCCGGGTGGGACATTCAACAGAGCCGCCTGCGGAGAAATACATGCAGGAGATAGTGCGACTTTACGGGGTTCCGGTCAGCATTGTGTCAGATCGGGACACCAGATTTGTTTCGCACCTTTGGAAGAGCTCACAGAAGAGTCTGGGTACCCGCCACAAGTTCAGCACAGCGTATCATCCACAGACGGACGGACAATCCGAACATACGATCCATACGCTCGTGGACATGTTGAGTGTTTGTTGTTGGACTTCCAGGGTTCTTGAGGGGATCATCTGCATCTAGTCGAGTTTCCTTATAACAACAGTTACCAGGCTAGAATCCAGATGGCTCCTTTCGAAGCACTTTACGAGCGGAGGTGTCGATCCCCAGTTTGTTGGGATGATGTAGGAGAGCGAAAATTACTGGGTCCCGAGCTCATTATTCAGACAGTCGACAAGGTCCAAATGATCAGGCAGCGCATTAAGATGGCTCAGGATCGACAGAAGAGTTGGGCGGATACCAGCAGGAGAGCGTTAGAATTTGAAGTCAGAGATCACGTTTTCCTGAAGATTTCTTCTACCCGTGGAGTTATCAAGTTCGGAGGTCGTGGGAAACTCAGTCCTCGTTTCATCAGACCTTTTAAGGTGCTAGAGCGAGTAGGAGAGGTGGCCTATCGACTTGCCTTGCCTCCATCGCTAACTGGTGTGCACAATACCTTCCACGTGTCTCAGTTGTGGCGTTATGTTCGGGATGAGAGCCATGTTCTGGACTGTTTGGAGTTAGCTTTGGGTACCGACCTATCTTATGAGGAGCAACCCACCACCATTCTCGACCACAGAGAGAAAGTCCTGAAGAATAAGGTCATTCCGTTAGTCCGAGTGTCTTGGGGCGGTCGTTCCCCAGGAGAATCTACCTAGGAGCGGGAGGAAGATATCCGTGCACGTTTTCCACATCTCTTTGTTTAGTACTGTCGTTTCGTTGTCTCTTTTTAAATTTCGAGGACGAAATTTTTTGTAAGGGGAGTATGATGTAAATCCCTGTTCCCATCTATAAAATCTTTCTATATTTTTCCTAGTCCCCCCAAATGTTATCCCATTTTTCTCGTATTATTTTGTGTGAAATTAGTCGCTTAGGTTTTAGTATTTAAAATTTTTCCAAAACAAAATAAACACAAAATGTATATACAAAACCAGCCCACAGAGAAACCAAAATGAATTAATCTTAAATCTCCTTTTCCTCAGCCCAAAACTAAAACTAAATATATATTAAACCCTGGCCCAAACGAAAATATAAATTTCCCTGTCCCCGGCCCAAGCTTCCAACTCCTAACCCGCGCCAACAAACCCGACCCGACCCGTTGCTTCTCCTCTTCCCCACTCGCTTGCTCTTTCCCACTCGTTTTTTTACTGCGCCTCCCACGTCATGCCCACGACGCCTCGTCTTCCTCGCGACCATGAACCCACGATTGCACGCGCGCCGTAACCTCGTCTCCCTCGCCCCCATACAAGGACGATCACTCACCCCCACTGTAATCTTTTCTTCACCTCACTTACCTCCTCTCTCCATCGTTCACCCAAGCCCCCTGCTCCATCTCTGCACCCCGCTGAACCGACGACGACTATCACCTCAGTCGACTCCTCACCTCCCTCTCACTTCAACATCCTCTACAACTCTGAGCTTCGAGCTCCATCCCGTTAACCCAACTCCGGCCACCTCCATCGACCCAACAACCCCCTCCTCTTCACCCCTCTCCTCCCTGCTGGAGCTACAGTGCCCGTCGCCACCACCTCTAGCCGAGACCAAGCCTCGAGGCTAGCCCAAGTTTCAAACCAAGCATTAGCCATTTCATCGAGCACTTGCCTCTATCGTCAATCGCCACTATTCCAGCCGTCATCGTCGCCGTAAAAGCTATGGCTTCAGTCTCTGTGTCCGTCATCATCATCAATGTTGTAACCGTCGCAACGTCAACGCACGTCCGTCGCACCCACCGAGCCATCGAGTCCAAGAGCTCAAGCTCGAGCCGAGGCCGCGAACCCTAGCCGCGCCGTTCGTGGCGCGATCTTGTCGTTGACGCTGCCGTGCGTCGTCAACGTGTCTCCAGGCAAGTACCCTACTTGCTACATGCTAGATTATTCTGTTACAAATCAAAATCATTTTAATTCCGTGTTTACAAATTCATGAGAATTTATATGACACAAGCGTTTGATGCAAAACCCGAATGAAAACCTTCAACTAAACTGACGGAACTTGATCATATATGCTGGCCCGTGTGGCGATGAATATTGTGTTAAAATTTGACTGGAAAATATAATCGTTACTGACTTGAACGATCACCCTCAATTACACCCGTTAAAACTGAAAATTCCGCGCGTCTGAAACTTGTAAAAATTCATAGTTAATTGTCTACAAATTGAAATAATGCGTTCAAGGGCTCAAATCGAAGCCGACTCGATGACCTGGAACCACATAAATGTTTTAAAATGTTTCTATACTGAAATTATGATGAAAACTGATTCGGAGAGCGGCGCTGGACTGCAGTCCAGAACAACTCTGGTTGTTGATTTCTATCTCGTAATACTTACCCCTCTTCTTCCTGAACTTGTACATTACGGAACCCTATACTTTAGTGAAGATGAAACAGTTAGATAAATAAAGGAAGTGATTTCACCCCTTTTTACCGTCGTTTACTATTTAAACTGCAATTTAAATTAACAGGACGTATAGCAGTCCCAAACAGAAACAGAACTGATACCCTAATGTTGAACAGTGTATAACTTCTGACGTAGAGGCACGATTGAGAATCTGTCTGGTTTGTTTGAAACTCTATTGAAAATCCTAGATTTCATTCAACTGTAGCGTCGCTAAATTTTGATCCCAACAGGGTGAAAATTGTGTCGCGAAACGGACGTTCAGTTCAGAAACTGAATTTCCTGCAGCGAACACTTAAATTGAAACGGTTGTAACTTGCAAACCCGAGATCCGATTGCACTGAAACAAATTTTTCTGAACTTCCAACTGAGTCTACTTGTTACCGTCTTTGTATTGTTTCACTGAATTTTGAACGTATGATTTACTGTAATTTTTATAAGCTCATGAGGTGTATAATAGTTCATATTACACATGACTCGTTAACTGCATAAATGCACATATATTACCCGATTGCCATACACATAGTGATAGTGCGCATTATTATTCAGTGTACAATACATTATCGTGCGTGAACGGTATTGGTTTAGGAGTGTCAAGTACGCCAATGGAAAAGTGAATGATTCGTGACAGTGAATAATACAGTGAACGGTGACAAAACCGTGTTATTGGTGCATATTTGTACACGACTAGACCATACTCGTCAATAGTGTAAACCTGGGGAAAAAGAGAAAATCGAAGTGGAAAGAGTATCGTATTTAGCGAGGACGGTGATTTAGAGGATGATCATTCGAACAACGACTCTTATATATATTAGGTAGGATCTAACGATCCGGCTGACAGGGTTATGTCCCGGGCGTGTGGGCCGTAGTCTCGGGTATGTACGAGACCCTCGTTAAACATAATCCTCTTTTCCACAACTCGATTTCAAAAGTGACTCAGAGACCGATAGGGACACAGATCATGCATTGCATCAGTTAGTGACATATTGATTACCTGCATTTTATCCCCATCATTATTATGTTATTTTCTTGCCTTTTTGTTACTATTATATTGTTGCTATTGTGTCGTTCTGACGACCTGAGTATGCATGCTCAGTGATAGAGGTGGATTTGTCTTAACTCGAGAAGGGCATGAAGATCCAGACCAGAGGACCAGTTACATTTCCCCACTGATATTCCTGGTTAATTGCGCTCTTGTTTACTTCCTTCAAGCTCGGATCTCTTTATATCTTATAGTTTTAGTGACTGCACTCTCTTTACTCGTATTGTATTTTACTGAGTACCATATAATGCTAGAAGCCGAAATGTGACTACGATAGGATTTTTCCTTGATCGTAGGAGCATGGCTGGCCTTATCACCCTTATTTTCCGAATTTTAGGAAGCGGGGCGTGACACCTTTGGTGAGGTTCCTTATGCCCCCCGGTGGGGTTGTTTTTAAGCTGCCGTAGAGAGTCTTGCGTGCGCGACCCCGTCGAGAGAGGGGGTGCCGGTCGTGCCTATAAACAGGCGAGCTGACCGACACCGCTTTGGGAGGGGCAGAGGTGCAACGAGACTCGGGGCGAAACTCTCTAGCGTAAGATCTCGGAGCCAAACTTAGCGATGCCCGCCGGATTTTCAAGTACGTCGGCCCGAGAAAACCGCGGTTGCCGGAAGTGATGAGGCGGCGGTCGGCGGTGCCGACGCGGACGGAGTCTTCTTTCCCCCTGTAGGGGTCCTGGCCCCGAGGCGGGGGAGTGGCGACTTGGTGATCTTGCCCCGAGGCGGCGACTAGTGCTTAGATCGTCGTGATGATCGCTCACCATTAGGTTGAGATCGGAAGACGAACTTTTTTTTTTGTGGAATCAAGAGTGTTGTTTCCCACAGACGGCGCCAACTGACGGAGGCGTAGATCTCCTTCAGATGTTGCCCTCCGTTGATCTGCTGATGGCTGCGATGGGTGGCTGAGATTGGATCTGGAGGCTGTCACTCCTGAAGCGTGTGGATCTCAATAGGTTTGAGGTTGTGGTTACCGAGCTACCTGCAAGGAATGTCCGGGATGGTTGTACCACCGAGGACCCTCCGACGATCAAGTTAGTCTAGAGATCCGAGCAGAATAACGGCTTAGTGGAGTAAAAATGGCTTACTTGGACCGTCTGAAGAAGGGGTTTACATAGCGGTGGCAGCAGGCAGGGCAGGCGCGAGAATCACGCCGGCCGTTACGCTCCCGACGTCGCGTGATGAGCGAGACCTCCCATTAATGGCGAGACAGGCTCGTTAATGGGGGATCATGGTGGCGTAGAACATGGGATGTGGCCGGCGGAGATCTCGTGCTTGGCGAGATTCGCGGGATGGCGGTTACGCCTGCAAGCGGTGCTGTTGGTCGGTCGATGAGACCGAGGAAGATGATCTCGGCAGGAGAGCTCGCGGTCGAGCGGGAGAGCCGAGATATCTTGGTTCTGCTCGAGCCCGGAGGCGAGCTGAGAGATCCGAGAAGGCTCGGGCCTATGATAGTTCGGAGATGAGCTGTGAGGCCGAGGAGGCCAATTGTGCTAGGGGCTCGGAGGTGAGCCAGCGTTTGCTCGGTAGGACGAGCATAAGTGTGGTCTGGTCGGCCACTGTAGGTCTTTTCTTGCATGCTTTAGGACACGTCATCTGCCACATATCCTGATCTGGGAGATCACCGATATCGAGCATCATCAGAAATGATTATGATTCTTGCAGTTGATATTATCACCTAGTGAAATATTGCTTGCAAAATATGTCTTAGTTTCTCTTTAATTAGATTGCATTAAATAAATATATCTTTACTTATTATTTTAATACAAAACATGTTAGAGAATTACAATTTTTATATGAGCAAAGAATAATTATGTAATTTTCCTGCATAGCCAACTTACGCGACACACTTATACACTTAGAGTGGAGGCCCTACACATACATGCTGATTTTGTGAGTGTTGTATGGTTTGCTGTGCAGAAAAGATTGTGCATATATTGATATTGGACTTGTTTTCATTTTTGTTAAAAGAACACGTGGCACTTAAGTGACCATACATATATACAGCCTTCTTAATTTGGCTATGCATGACACACGTGCCTAACAAATAAGTTATAGCTTAAATTAAAGCACCATGGAACCATAAAAAAAACAAGTCAACAAGGGCGCAGATTCAAGCCATTTTGTGGCGTTTTCCCCAGGAAAATTAGACTTAGACTCCTGAATTTTAGAGTAATTAGCATTTCGCCTCTCCAGCTTTGCTTTTTGTGCCATCTCATTCCTGGGAAAATTTTCTGAGCCCCTTGTATTTTTGAGAAATTCAGGTTGCCCCATGCATGTGCATGGGACGCCTCTCTAATTTTATAATAAAGTTATAATATTCAACTTAAAACTTGCAGGATATTTTGCTCGACTTTTTCTTTACGTGAAAATTTCTTAATAAAGAAACAATCCTCGCTTGGCATGTGTCATCTCTCTCTCAGCACATAATCAATTTCCATTAAATACAAAATCCGGTCAACAAGGGCTTCATAGTTGACCATTATGCATACTTCATATAGAACCATTAATTAATTTAAGAGAATATCATTTTCAGGCCCAGGTCCTTAACTTCATTTGTTTTCAGGGATTTTTACTAAATGGTCCCTCAAAACTTAGGTATTTACTAAAACTTCCCCTGATACTAGATAATTCCCATTTACTCCCAGAAAACCTCTAAGTTGTTACTTTTTACTCCCCTCCAAAATTTTCATCCAAAGATAATGCCGGCGTGTCATGAGTTTCTTAAAGAAAGAGCGTGGCCTATGCTGCGGCCTAATACCTTTTCAATTACCTCCTTAATTACCCTCTAATTCATTCGAGAATCGATATTTTTTCTATTTCAAATCTCTCTTCCCAATTAGCTCAACTTTTCTTCCTTCGATTTAGTATTTTCATTTATCCCTAACTTGCGAATTTGACCATATTCGCATTCTATTAGTGCATGTGGAGAGAAAATTGAGGAGATGATTATGTTTTCATGGTGAATTAGATTTTGATAGAGCAAATTGCTAACCCTAATTTTGATTTGGTGCCGAACTTGAGGATTTTAGATGTAAAAGAAGTGTTTGGGAGTTTAAAACCAAAGCCCATTTAAAATCATTTAGAGTTTTGGCGATTTTGATAGAGCAAATCACCAACCCTCCATTACATTTCTATCGGAACGAAAGAAAAAGAATCTATTTAACAAGTAGGGGGGCCATTTAAAATCATTTAGAATTTTGGGGAGTAAACAGTAATTATCAAGTCTTGGGTTTGTTTTAGTAATTAGCTAAGTTTTGAGGGCCATTTAGTAAAAAACCCTTGTTTTTAAAATCAACAAGTTTCAAAATTATGAAAAACCCCCAAAAGAGTACAGTTTGAGTTTTTTTTAACCCAACCATTGATCCGCACACGAGTATTACCAATAATACTCTTTTAAGAATTCATAAAATATATGCTTTGATTTGATAAACAATATTATGGTTTGATAAATAGTGTTACGATTCAATAAATAATGTTACAATTTGATAAATAGTGTCATGATTTGATAAAGAATGTTATGCGTTGATAAATAGTGTTATAATTTGATAAAAGATAAGATTTGATAAAGTAAATATAATATTGCTATAAATTGACAAATAGTGTTATGATTTGTTAAATAATGATATAATTGTGTATACTTTCGAAAAAGAATAAAACTGGTATATTTTTGGGGAAAAAAAGATCTCAATTAGAATACTTGAAACTTTCATATTCTCAGAGTATTAATTGCGTTCTCTGACAAGTTTAAAAGTAAGTAGGTTTAAAAATAACTCACTTCCCAAAACTGGCCCAGAAACAATTTCCCCATAATCTAAAAGCCAAGGAAATCTACATGCATGTAATGCCCTCAACTGCCAACCAATTTCTCACTAGCTGCAATCTAACGACAGTACCGCTCCTTTTCCTTCACACTTCACGCACTGCATGTTGAATCTTTCCCACTCTCTCATGCTTGCTATCAACCTATCATTTTGTATTTATAGCACCCTTGGGGAGCCTCCCCATGTTCCAAGGCTCTCCCTCTCCCTCTCTCTCTCTCTCTCTCTCTCTAAAACTCTAAAAATGGGTTTCTTGGAATCAGATGAGTTCTTTGCGATGATTGTGCCATTGGTGATCTATTGGGTTTATTCAGGGTTCTATGAGATCTTGGGTGGCTTGGACAAATATAGGCTACATTCAAGGAGAGATGAAGAGACCAAGAACTTGGTTTCAAAGCAAGTTGTAATTAAAACTGTGCTTCTCCAACAAGCAATTCAAGCATCAATTGCTCTAATCTTATTCAAGGTTTCTCACAAATTCATTTGTCACTATGAGTTTATAGCATACACATGTAGGTGCATGTCAAGGGAAGAAAAGTTTCCTGTTTTCATCGGTTTTCTAGCATGCATATATGTTATAATGCCGTGCACCTTTATCTTGATCTCAAAATTTTCTAAAACTTAGTTGCAACAAATAGCTGGCTTAACGTTTTCACCACTTTTGCTTATATTCTAATATGTATTTAATATGTTAGGTGACAGAAGGCATCAATGTGCTCAACAATACAAACATGAACACACCCTTGGCTGTAGTAGCAATGCAATTTTTCATCGCGATGCTCGTGTTCGATACCTGGCAGTATTTTGTGCACCGATACATGCATCTCAACAAGTTCATGTACCGAAACTTCCACTCATGGCACCACCGTCTCGCCGCCCCTTACGCCTTTGGGGCTCAATACAACCATCCCGTCGACGGAATTTTAACCGAAACATTAGCCGGTGCCATGGCCTTCTTCATCTCCGGAATGTCCGTTAAAACATCTATCTACTTCTTCTCTTTTGCAACCATCAAAGGGATCGACGACCACTGCGGGATTCTGCTCCCTTGGAATCCGTTTCATATGATATTCGGAAATAACATGGCGTATCATGAGATTCACCACCAGATTTCCGGGAGCAAGTACAACTTCGCCCAACCGTTTTTCGTGATGTGGGATAAGATACTCGGGACATACGTTCCTTACAAGCTTGAGAGGCGACAAGACGGGGGGTACGAAGCACGGATAGCGAAGCTTCCATCATCAATCAAAAAGATGTAGTTCTATAAATTTATGGAAGCAGTTGTATATGTACCGTATATATATATATTTAGAATCCGTGCTGTGAATGAAAAGTTTTCACATACTTTTCATGAATACAAACATGAGCAGTAATTGTTAATCAATTTCCTTCATATATGAAAACTTTGATCCCAAACCAACCATAATATTTATCAAGCAGGGAGAATAAAAAGATGACACTAACACAAAACTAAACAACGTGAAAAAATGAGAAATATGTGGAAATTTATGTGACGTATGATACTTTTGTAGAGCATGCAAGAAATATGAGCAAAGTGTGTTGCTCCCGAGAAATATATTAAGGAAAAGAGCAAGATACTAGAAATAGATCTAAGAAAAAGAAAATTATAATGAAAAGCTATGTGATGTATTTCTATTTTGAGATGTATTATTTGCAAAAATAACGTTATTTACAAGGGTAAAAAAATTGGGCAAGGATAATGTAGAATTCCCATTTGACATATTTAAGTAAAAGCTGGATAACCACCGTCGATCATGATGTAATACATGAGCGGTAAAAGGAAGAAAAAAAAGAGTGTCCTTAAAAAGAGGATTTGATTTGTGTTTCTATCTCAACCGTCCGTGTATTACATTATAGATGGTGAATAACCGCTTCTATCTAAAAATATCAAATAAAAATGAACCATTATTGTTTTAACAGTACTAACTACTAATTGATTTGAATATTTTTTTTTTGGAGGTAAATAGTGTAAAAACACCAAAGTTTGGTACATGAGAACATAATGAAACAAAGTTCACCCCTTTAATAGATCACAAATAATTGGTTTGAATAGTTTTGCAGCTTATTTCTCCTTACAATTAAATAGGTTTTCGTAAAGAATTCATCAATTCATTCTTTTCCAAAAAAGCGTCCTCGATAAAACTGGAACGACGCAGATCAAGAATGTTGATGCACAAAGCAAAAGACGATCCAAAATTTTTCGTTAAACATAAAAGGAAAAAACAAAAGGAAAGGAAAAATACAAGAAAAAGATGAGCATGCACGCATAACCATAAACATCATCATATGAATCACATGCAATAGATAAAACCTTGGAAACTTCTAACAAGGACATTTAGAGAGACAAAGTCATGATTTCTAGCAACCCTAGCTAATTATTTGTCAAGGAGATTTACTGGACAGAAAGCTACATCTTAATTAAGTTGCAACTCATTGCTTAAGTCATAAATTCCCGCAATCCAAAACATCTCATGCATTTGCCAATGTCAACTCCTGCATACCCCCGCCATCAACATGCATTTTGAAGAGCTATGCATGGACTCAGTCAACAACAGCAATAATACTTCATCCCGAAATTTTGCGATCGGTTATATAAATCTTTCTTTTTCATTCTGTTCTGTCAAGCGGACCATTTTCTCTATTAAATTAATAATAAACATATAGTTTTTAATAGCCCATATCCATATTCTTTTAGGTCTACCTCTATCCATCGTTGCCTCAAGAACTACAATCTTGTTGATTTGGAGAAATTTTCAAACCCCAATCCCAAATTCACCCCAAAATCAACAAAATTCCACACAAAAGCCTGGATACAAGACACATATAGTCTCTAGATACTTGTGCGTTAAGTAAGGTCGGTCCGAACCACGGAGGCTCTGTCTCCGCACCACTGGACGGTAGGCTTCGGGCCCAGTCAATCCCTTTGGGACCGAGCATTCAGACCACGGTAAATAACCGCTCGGCTTGTCCTATTGACTCGACTAGTTATGAGTGCTCGAATAACCATAACGGCTCGGCTATAGAGCATTTCCGAGAAAATACGCAAACCAAGATAGCACAAGGCTATCTTGTTCATTACTTCTGTATAACTCCAATGCAACCAATTTTTTCACACAGAAGCAGGGTTTGCAGCGGTTGAAGATTACATAGGGTCAGAACCGAAGTACATACAATGATATCTTTGACTACTGCTCAAAATTGCTTCTCTTACCCTGTCTCCTTTGATTTCAGCAAGATGTATATATAAATGGCTATAATGATACAAAGAAAGGGCTAGTTTCAGAATATCAATGACCTCCTGCACATACAATGCTCATCGCTGGTAAATAATATTGTCGTTCGTAACTACAAATTACCGAGGGAGGCATTACGTTCGAATAGGATCAAAAATTTAACTAGCTATAAAATAGGTTGGTTTAATTGCGCAAAGATAGAAAAAAAATGTAGTTGGCGTCAGGTCTGATTTGACCGAACACATGCACAAGGCTCATAAACACACCAGCTTCAAATCTACCAGCTTGCATAATTGAACCCTGTCGGCAAATCAAGTATAAGGCGAGCAGGCGTATAATGAGAGCGTAATAAAGCAAATACAGATTCTGAAAAGACATTAAAATTATATAAACCATGGTATTGCACGTCCAAAGAAAATTAAAATAGACGAAGTCAGCAAGATCCTCGGTTTAATTTCTTACATCCTATTTTTGGAATGTTAAGGATGACTATCGAACGAAAATATCTACGCCTTCTATTTTCCATTATTTGAATCAAAATCTAGAACTTGTGCATTTGTGAGTGTCAACTGTTAACCTACCATCAAGAAATTGAAGCTCTTAAAGTTTTTGTCTTCATTTTATTGACTATGCAAGTCTTTATCTTTATCTTTGCCTCTCATTATATATATATATATAGAGAGAGAGAGAGAGAGAGAGAGAGAGAGAGAGTGATGGAGATTGAGATCTCCTTCATTGTTGACCTCCGTCGATCCTGTGATGGCAGTTTTGACGGCTGAGATTTGTTTTGAAAGTTGTTAAATGTGGATATCAATGGGTTGGTGTTTGACGCAGAGCTACTTGCAAAGAAGTCCCGAGGTGGGTGACCACCGTAGGACCGTCCGACAATCAAGTTAGTGCTGAGCTATAAGTGCAGAGTAGAGACGTATTGGAATGAGTTCCAGTTACTTGAGTCGTCTGAGAGAGGGGTTTATATAAGGGTCGCGTGGAGCGAGTAGGCGTGAAATCTTCGCCGTCAGTTACGTCCCAGCGTTACTCTCGCCTTGAATGGCAGGATGCGTCCATTAATAGGGGATGCGCTGGCGTGGGATGCGGATCATGGGGAGGCAGATATCTCATCCTGGCGATATAGGCGAAGCCGTTGCGGGGCGTATGGGATCCGCGCTCTTGATTGATCAGGAGAAAACCGAGGAAGCTCGGCATGTCAGGAGCTCGGAGACAAGCCGGATGGCCGAGGAAGCTCGGCATGTCAGATGGCTCGGAGACGAGTAAGGAGACTGAGAAAGCTCGAAGACGAGATGTTAGTAGTTTTCTAGGTGAAGGTGAAATGTATAGGAAGGTCTCTCGAAAGGTCGGATACGTTTCTTGAGAAGGGGATCCCGAGAAATGTCCCTGATGCAACTCATTTATTCCATCCCGTAGTCTTCGGGATACGTTATCCGCCATGTGTCATAATTAGGAAAAATACCACTTGTGAGCATCATCATCATCAGAGATAGAGAGAGAGTCTACTGTTGACTTGGACAAATTTGAAACAAACATGCATGCATTGAATCAGATGATATTTCATACCAAGTCAGAACATCCTGGCTTATATTCAAGAAGTCATAACCACATAAACACTACAGCCACGCAAAAATTAGAGAACTTCAACTGCTCAAAGGAACTCATGTTTTGTTTGTGTTTGTTTTTTTCCAGGTTGTAAAAAGCGCTAGTCAGAGTTGAACGGTTGGGGGACCACCTAACGCCTAACCTTTTTGTTTTATAAAATTTTAGTTAAAATTATATTTAATATATATACATATTAAAATTTCAGCAATATATTGATATTTCAGCATAAAAAATAGCAACGTATTGAAATTTCAGTAGTAGAAACAGAAATATATTGATAGTTCAGTATAATAACCAGTAATATATTGATGTTTTAATAGTAAAAGTGAGCAAAAAATAGATTTTGAGTTATATAATTTAAAAATTATTCAGAAAAAGTAAACAAAATCGACTAACTTTTATTTCATTAAGTATGGATTTGGATCAGATATGGTGAAAAAGGAACAAACCGATCCATGATGCTTCTAAAATGACTAAATTTTATTCGATTAAATGGGCCGGGTCCGCTTAGACGTTGCTTAAGCGGGCTAGACGGTTTGAATGCTTAATAAGCCGTCTAGGTTGAATCGGAGCGGCTTAGCACCGCTTCCGTCTAGGCCGCTCTTTAAAACACTACTCGATATACAGGATTTGGTTAACTTGTCCGCATGCAATCAAATTAAAACTCTGTATGTTAATTACAAATCCAAGATTCAACAATAAAAATTGCAATAAAGCTGAAAAAACAAATTTGATTGTTAGAAGCTCTTTTCAGTAAACAAATGGTACATTTTCTTATTAAATGTTTTTTTTGGCAACAAATCAAGCATGCCTTAGAAAAAAACTTCTTATTTCTGCAAAAACTGAAAAAAATACTGCACACAATGTAATTTAATTCTGCATGGATACACTCTGCATATAGCATACATTGTTCAAGTTTTTTGTAATTTTTCAGCTTAATAGAGATGCTTACATTTCGATATTCTAGGTAAAATTTCAGCCAGATTTCAACTAAATTCTTGATACTTTAGTGCTGCAATAATCATGTAGAAAATACATAAACACATAGAGAACTTACTCGTATCGAACTGATATCCAACTTCCCCCCTCTTAGAAAATTAGGTTATCTTAGCATATACATTTTTCTTTATTCTCCTTAACCCATATATGTGATATTTATAATTTGCCGTCGTGTCAAGCACGCAGCATGACCCTTGTGAGTTTCAAGTGTCAACTAACAATGTCCGCGATTACACCGTAATTCAACTAGAAGGGAGAACTTTTATACATCACTCAAGCAACTTTTGATATGATTCTATGATTGTGCTTCAACTTACCAATTATGGCATTCACAATTCTAGAGGAAAATATGAACTAAACCCACAAAGTTTGCTACCATACCTGAACTAGGGAAAGAAAGCAGTATATATGTACTGATGCAAAATAATCTCCAGGAAAAGAAAATGATGATGCTCGATATCGGTGATCTCCCAGATCATGACACATGGCGGATGACGTGTCTCAGGGCTCACAAGAAAGAACCTACAGTGGCCGACCAGACCACTCCTATGCCCGTCCTAGAAGCAAACGCCGGCTCACCTCCAAGCCCCTGCACAATTGGTCTCCTCGACCTACCAGCTCGTCTCCGGGCTACCACAGAATCAAGATACCTCGGCTCTCCCGCTCGTCCGCGAGCTCTCCCGCCGAGGTCATCTTCCTCGGTCTCGTCGACCAACCAACGGCACCGCTCACAGGCACAACCGCCATCCCGTGAATCTCGCCATGCGCGAGATATCCGCCGGCCACATCATACGTTCCACGCCATCACGATCCCCCATTAACGAACCTGTCTCGCCATTAATAGGAGATCCCGCTCATCACGCGGGCGTGACGTCGGGAGCGTAACTGCCGGCGTGATTCTCGTGCCTGCCCTGCCTGCTACCACCGCTATATAAACCCCTTCTTCAAACGGTTCAAGTAAGCCATTTTTACTCTACAAAGCCGTTACTCTGCTCGGATCTCTAGTCTAACTTGACCATCGGAGGATCCTCGGTGGTACAACCATCCCGAGACTTCCTTGCAGATAGCTCGGCAACCACAACCTCAAAACCATTGAGATCCACACGCTTTAGGAGTGATAGCCTCCAGATCCAATCTCAGCCACCCATCGCCGCCATCAGCAGATCAATGGAAGGTAATATCTTGGCGCGATCCAGGTCGCGTCAGCTGGCGCCGTCTGTGGGAAACCTTGATTCCACAAAAACAAAAGTTCACTTTCCGATCTCAATCCAATGGCGAGCGATCATCACGAAGATCCAAGCACTAGCCGCCGCCGCCCCCCCTCAACGGAGGCGCGGACGAACCTCCTCCGCCGAATGCCATTAGCGTCCTTGCCGGCTGAATAGACCGACTCGCGTCCTTCATGGAGGCGCTCATCCGCGTCCAAATGGCAGGAAAAGATCCCTAGGTCGCTGCTCCCCCACCTCGGGACCGGGACCCCTACAGGGGAAGAGAAGACTCCGTCCGTGTCGGCACTGCCGACCACCGCGTCTTTACCTCCAATGGCCGCAGATCTCCCGGGCCAATACGTTCTGAGGCCCGCTGGGCGCCTCACAGTTCAACGCCGAGGTCCATTGCCAGAGCGCCTCGTCCCAAGATGTTTCGCGCACCTGTCCCTTCCAAGGAGATGTCTGTCAGCTCGCCTGTTACCAGACCTGACCGACACCCCCTCCCTCGACGGGGTCGCGCGGACGAGACTCACCACGGCGGCTCGAAGACTACCTCGCCGGGAGATCTAAGGAACTTCATTGAGAGGAACCAGGGCCGAGGCCAGACGCAGGCCTCCAATAGCAGAGGCCTGGGATCAGAATGTGCCGAGTCGTCAGGATACCACTGCCGACTCGACTCCCTTGAGAAGAAGATTGAGGGTCTGCATCGGGAGAGTCACCGTTCAAGCGACGGGGCTAAGTACACCGCCGACTCGCTCACCAAATCATTCACCGAGGAGATGCTCGCTGTCCACATCTCCTCTCGCAACAAGCCCCCAAAGGTCTTCCTCTTCGACGACAAGTCTGACCCGAAGGACCATTTGGATACGTTCACCGCAGGTATGAGCTTCCAAGACAACTCCGATGCCGCCCAGTGTCGGGCTTTCCCGGCCACTCTCATCCGCTCCGAGCGAGACTGGTTCCGAGGACTCGAGCCGCACTCGATTTCAACTTTCGACGAGCTGGCCACCCAATTCCTCGGCCACTTCGTCGGGAACAGGCGGAAAAAACGCACCGTCGACCACCTCTTCACGATCAAGAGCGGGAACAAAGAGACGTTCAAAGCATACGTCACCCACTTCTACAACGCCATTCTCAAGGTCCCCAAGCACCGGGACGAGACGGTCATTACGGCACTAAGGTCTGGTCTTAGGCACAAGGAGTGGTTACGCTCTTTTGCACTAGCGCAACCTAAGACCATGGCCGAGATAAAGGTATGGACCGAGCGCGAGGTCCAGCTCGAATCTGAGGTAAGCGCAAATCTCCTCCCGGCAGAGCAAACCGACCAGAAGAAGAGTGCAAGAGAAGAGATAAGGGGACCTGAACGGCAGAAGCCCTATCTCCTAAAGTTCCAGGAGTACACACCGCTCAATATCTCCCAGGAAGTGCTACTAGAAGAGGCTAAGGGCGAGGGGTTCTTCAAGCTTCCCCCAATCCCGCGGATGGTCTCAAAGCGAGCCCGGGGCCCCTACTACGGGTTCCATAGGTCGCTAGGCCACTCCACGAAGAGTTGTAAGCAGCTCCGAGACTACATCGAGGAGCTCATCCGTTCGGGACACCTAGCAGCGTACCTGAGGGACAAGCGACAAGCTGACCGCGAGCAAGATCAGCGTCCCCCTCCAGCCGAACTGACCATCGGCCAGATCATGGTAGTGTCAACGGAGGATACGTTTGGTACCCACGAAGCTTGGTACCCTATGCCGGGCATAGATGCCAACAGACATCTGGGGGGCTCAAGCTGCACGAATAAGAACATCTACTAGCATGTATTTTCTTTTCAGAGCAATGTACATCTTTCTTGAGATCTTTTGTTTATATAATAAAGGGATCAATAAAGCATTGCAGAAAAGAAAAAGAATCTTATTCATTCAAGAGGTACTATAGGCTCCTCAGCCGTACATAAAAAAATACATTACAACAGCGGGGGAATGGGGTACAGAGAGCACTGTTCGTGGTACTCTGAGGATATTTCCGCCAGCCGAGCCCTCGCGGCGTCTAACCTCTCCTTTCGATGACCCCCGCTAGCGTCGGCATCGAGTCTCAAGTGGTAGCACTCAAGGACGAGCGCCTCCGAGCGATTTAGCCGTCTCGTAGAGATCGGGCCGAAACGCCTCAGAGACCTCAGCTTGCCATTGGCCTCGTCTTTCAGCTGCTCGGATAAGGGGTTGTAAGCCCCGGCGACGCCCTCCAGATGGAGTGCATCAACACCTGAAGTAGGGAGGAGCGCCGGGGGAGCAATTGACCGAAATGATCCTCAATCCGGCCTATCACCAACTGCACCGTGTCATCAGTGCGGTACTGATCGTAGAGATACACATCCTCGAAGCTTATGATATCGGGGTTAGTGAAAGGGAAGTCCTCCATTCTTGCATTTTGGGTGTGAGGAAAGGAGTCATCAACAATCTCTCCATTTTATAGCCCACAATACCCCCGGAGTTCAACGGTCGCCCGCAACTGTGCCGCCACGCGGCAGACAACACACCGCTCGATGCGAAATCGAAACGACGCGACTCTGGCGCTTCGCCTCCTCCACGCGTTCGTGGCACGTGTCACTCGCGACTATCCATCTTCCCAAAGACCTCACGAAGAGGCAGCCCGGCAGCTACCGTGCTTGGCTATCCCTGGCCGGTAGCTCGCCTTCCCCACAATGTCAGGGATCTAAGCCCTCACTAAGAGGCAACCGAGCAGCTTCACTGCTTGGTTCATCTTTGGCAAGCCTCCCACGGTCCCTCCAGCGCCAAGGATCGAAGCCCTCATCAAGAGGTAGCCCTGCAGCTACCTTGCTCAGCTATCCCTGGCCGGTAGCTCGCCTACCCCACAACGCCAGAGATCAAAGCCCTCACCAAGAGGCAGCCCTACAGCTACCCTGCTCGGCTATCCCTGGCCGGTAGCTTGCCTACCCCACAACGCCAGGGATCTAAGCCCTCACTAAGAGGCAACCGAGCAGCTTCACTGCTTGGTGCATCCTTGGCAGGCCTCCCACGGCCCCTCTAGCGCCAAGGATCGAAGCCCTCACCAAGAGGCAGCCCTGCAACTACCCTGCTCGGCTATCCTTGACTGGTAGCTTCCCTACCCCACAACGCCAGGGATCGAAGCTCTCACCAAGAGGCAGCCCTGCAGCTATCCTGCTCGGCTATCCCTGGCTGGTAGCTTCCCTACCCCACAACACCAGGGATCAAAGCCCTCGCCAAGAGGCACCGGACAGCAACCCTGCTCGGCCATCCTTAAGGACAAAAAGCCCTCGCCAAGAGGCACCGGGCAGTAACCCTGCTCGGCTATCCTTAGTAGGCCACTTACGGCCCCTCCCACGCTAAGGATGAAAAGCCCTTTAAAGAGGCAACCGGGCCCGTCCTTGCTCGGTTATCCCTGGCTGGTAGCTCCCTACCCCAACAAACCTCAGCGCCCACCATAGGAGCCTCGGCGTCGCCCTCGTCGGGTATCTCTTCCCCGACCTCGTCCCCGGGGCCGTCCCCCTGTTCGTCATCCCCGCGAGAATATTCGGCCCAGAGCTCCTCGTTAGCGAACTCCGGCATCCGAGCCTTGACGGCGTTGAGGGCCTCGTGCCAGATGGCGGTAGTGGCCGAGGCTAGGACGGTGTAGAACTGTTCCAACTTCTGGAAGTTCTCCACCGCCTTCGCCGCTCTGAGGTCGGCTCGCTTCGCCGCCTATACCGCAGCCTCCAACTCCTTCCGGAGGGTGCTCGCGGACTTCTTCATGGTGCTGACGAGCACCCTGGAGTCCCGAAGCTTGGCCTCGGCATCCTGGGCGGCCTCGCGGAACCTGGCAACCTCTTGGTTCGAGGCAGCCACCTCCTGCTTCGCGGCCGCCGCCACCTCGCCCTCAATGGCAGCGACCCTCGCCATCACCGCCTCCAGATCCCGCTTCGAGCTCTCCTCCAGCGAGGAGAGCTCGCCCGCGGCCCGCATCGCCGGGGCTATTTCATCCTCCTCCATCCGGACGACGAGAGCGACATGCTGGAGGACCTGAAGAAATCAGAACGGGGTCAGAAAGAAAAAGGAGCACCAAATCTCACGAATGACGAGACGCTAAAGTGAAAAATCGAGTGAAGTTCGAGCACTAACCTGCACGACCACTTAGGCGATGGACGCCATTTGCGCCTTCAGAGTCCCCCCAGGGACCTTGCCCCCGACTGACCTCTCCATGTCGGACAGCAAGATGTTAGCGACGGAAAGCCCCGAGGGCACCTCAAAGTGGAGCTCCCCCTCGTCCACCAAGATCGGGGAGGCCGGGGTCCGCGAGACTGCGCGGGGGAACCTCTTGAGGGCCGACGGCGGAGGGCTGGTCTCTACCTCCGAAGCCGAGGCCTCCTGCCCCTGAACCCGCTTTCGGCTCGGCGCCTTGCTGGACTCCGGGGCATGATCCGCACTCGAGCGTGGAGACAGGGTGACTGCTGGGGGAGCCGGGATCGTCTTCCGACGAGAAGAGCTGGCCCCTCCAACCTTCGACCCCTTTTTCGGCTTGCGCATGGCCGCTCGAAGGTAGCTCAGGTTCATGGGTTCTGTACAAGGCAAGGTACAATGAAGTTAGCAACACAAACAAAAATGAAAATAGACGCAAGCCTAACAGAATGCCTACGAGCTCCTAACTTACCAACAAACTGGGCGGGGCTGAGCCCGGCCCAACTAAGGGCCCGCTCGGAAAGCAGCACGTCAACCCGGGGAATAGGCTCCCACTCCGCCACTCTCACAGCGTCGGGATCGTTGGACGGGCTTCCCCGCCGACTCCTATCCCTAGACCACTGGATGGGCATGGGCCAGTCCTCACCTTCCGGCGGCCCAACGAAGAAAAACTTCTTCCGATCGTGGATGGAAGAAGGCAGGGCGACGACACCCGACCTGGGCGCACTCCCCCGTCGTTTCCTAAACAAGAGATAAACCCACCTTGGGTCGCCCGCACGGGTGCCGGGATGGCCTTTGTAAACAAGAGAAGAGACAAGGATGGACAGACCAAAAGGAATCATCTGCAACTTCAAGCGGACCAGGAACCCAAGGAGAATCCTCCATGAGTTCGGCATTAGCTGGCCCGGGGCTAGCCCAAAGTAATTTAGCGCTCTAACAACCTCGGGAGAGAAGGGCAGACGCATTCCGGTCCAAAAGGATTCTAGGTACAAGGCAATCTCTTTACCTCGTACCTGATCCGCCTTCTCTCCTTCCTCGGCCAAACGCAGAGTGTAGCTGGACGGGATATGGAAACGAGCCCGAGCGGTGGCAAGCTCGTTCTCGTACCTCACCAAGGATGGCACGCCAGGATCATCCGCCACCTCCGCTCGGGGATCCGCCCCTGACGCGCGGCCCCGGGAAGAAGATCTGACCCTAACTCCCCGGGAAAGCTCCGACTCGGCATAGGGATCCCTAGAATCTACCTTGACGACATCTACAGACTCCTCAAAGGAAGACATCTAACCTGATGGAGAAGTCCTCGGCAACGCAGAAATCCGACCTAAGAGGAGAGCGCCGAGCTTACAAGATCAAGAGTGAGGGAAATATGAAGAGAGATGGGCCCTAAAGCGGACCCACTTCTATTTATAGCCACCGGCGTCCTCATCCCACGGCGACAGTCGACCCCCGCCAAAACAACTCTTCGTAATCGGCGACCACGATCTCTCCACTTGTCGCACGCATATTGGCCGGATCCCATCAGACGCCAGAAGTCTGCGGCCCGTCGCATCAGCCAACCAGCGCCTGGCACGTGGTCTGTCGCTTCAGCAAAAGTACGCGCGATCCGGCGCACCCTCTTTAATGCAGATATCTCTCCCTGATTCGCTGATATCATCCAGAAAATACAACAGATTACCCGGGGACACGCCTGACGATATCTTCGAAAGGAACTCACCTCGGGTGACCCGGCAGACCACTCTCGACCCAACCCGTCAGCTGGTCGGGACGAGACTGGGGGGCTAATGATGATGCTCGATATCGGTGATCTCCCAGATCATGACACGTGGCAGATGACGTGTCCTAAGCTCATAAAAAAGGACCTACAGTGGCCGACCAGACCACTCCTGTGCCTGTCCTAAAAGCAAACGCCGGCTCACCTCCAAGCCCCTGCACAATTGGTCTCCTCGGCCTACCAGCTCGTCTCCGGGCTACCACAGAACCAAGATACCTCGGCTCTCCCGCTCGTCCGCGAGCTATCCTGCCGAGGCCATCTTCCTCGGTCTCATCGACCGACCAACGGCACCGCTCACAGGTGCAACTGCCATCCCGCGAATCTCGCCATGCGTGAGATATCCACCGGCCACATCCCACGTTCCACGCCATCACGATCCCCCATTAACGAGCCTGTCTCGCCATTAATAGGAGATCCCGCTCATCACGCGTGCGTGACGTCGGGAGCGTAACTGCCGGCGTGATTCTCGCGCCTGCCCTGCCTGCTGCCACCGCTATATAAACCCCTTCTTCAAACGGTTCAAGTAAGCCATTTTTACTCCACTAAGCCGTTACTCTGCTCGGATCTCTAGTTTAACTTGACCGTCGGAGGGTCCTCGGTGGTACAACCACCCCGGGACTTCCTTGCAGATAGCTCGGCAACCACAACCTCAAAACCATTGAGATCCACACGCTTCAGGAGCGACAGCCTCCAGATCCAATCTCAGCCACCCATTGCCGCCATCAGCAGATTAACGGAAGGTAACATCTTGGAGCGATCCAGGTCGTGTCGGAAACATATATACATATGCTTCACTAGTAAAATACATATGTTCACAAATCTACTTCAGGATAAAGCAACCAAAAACTAAACAAAACGTAACGAAAACATAGAATGTACGTACTAACCAAAAGCGAAATGAGTTGATTCCATCGTAGAGTTTTATAAAAGTAGAGCATTGCACTGATAGCTGGTTTTATCCTATGACAGCATTTGGAGAAGCCGGCCGCAAGAGTAACATCTCCCTTTGGAAATCATCGTAGACATATCTCGCTCAACGATAGTAATTGATAACCATATTTTTGAGTACGCACGCATTAGCCAGTAGAAATTTTATAAACTTGATCCATAGTTCTGTTGGGATGTGTCTCGTATCCATTAACACACCTAGAGTGAGTCCGACTAGGACTGAGGTCTTATGGGCTAGGCCATTCATTGATGTGCACTACCAATGGATGACGGGAAGTGTTAGGTTGTTAACACTATATATATTCTCCTATTGAGAGATGCTTGGGATCTGTGCCAAAATGTAGTCTTTTTGGGGTTTGGCTGCAGAGGGAGATGAGTGATCAGAGAGAATGTGAGTTATGAGAGTGTTCTCTTGTAAGTTATCCGCTAGTTATAATGAAACCTCGAGTGACAAGATTACCCTATTAATGATGCTCGATATCGGTGATCTCCCGGATCATGACACGTGGAAGATGATGTGTCCCAGAGCATGCAAGAAAGGACCTACAGTGGCCATCCAGGCCGCTCCTATGCTTGTCTTACAGACAACCTTTGGCTCATCTCCGAGCCCCCTGCACAACTGGCCTCCTCGGCCCTTTCAGCTCGGCTCCGAGCCTCCTGCACATTTGGCCACCTTGGCCCTCTCAGCTCGCCTCCGAGCTCTAGTAGAACAAAGATAGCTCGACTGACCAATGGCACCACTCGCAGGCGCAACCGCCATCCCGCGAATCTCACCACACGTGAGATATCCGCCGGCCACGTCCCGCGTTCCAGGCCATCACGATCCCCCATTAACGAGCCTGTCTCGCCATTAATAGGAGATCCCGCCCATCACGCGGGCGTGACGTCGAGAGCGTAACAGCCGGCGTGATTCTCGCGCCCGCCTGCCTACTGTAACCACTATTTAAACCCCTCTTTCAGACGGTTCAAGTAAGTCATTTTCCACTCACTAAGCCGTTACTCTGCTCGGATTTCCTCTCTAATTTGACCGTCGGAGGGTCCTCAGTGGTACAACCACCCCGGGACTTCCTTGCAGTTAGCTCGGCAACAACCCTCAAACCCATTGAGATCCACACGATTGGAGAGCCAGCCTCCAGATCCAATCTCAGCCATCCATCGCCGCTATCAGCAGATCAACGGAAGGTAACATCTTGTCTCGATCCAACCCGCGTCAGCTGGCGCCGTTTGTGGGAAACTCCTTGATTCCACAAAAACAAAAGTTCATCTTCCGGTCTCAACCCAATGGCGAGCGGTCACCACGAAGATCCAAGCACTAGCCGCCACCTCCCCCACAACGGAGGCGCGGACGAATCTCCTCCTCCGAACGCCATCAACGCCCTAGCCGCCCGGATAGATTGACTCGCATTCGTCGTGGACGCGCTCGTCCATGTCCAAACGGTGGGGCAAGCTCCCCAGGTCGCCGCTCCCCCACCTCGGGAACAGGACCCCTACAGAGGGAGAGAAGACTCTGCTCGCGTCAGCACTACCGACCACCGCCTCGCTACCTCCCGCGGCCGCCGATCTCCCGGGCCAACATATTCTATGACCCGATAGGCACCCGGCAGTTCAACACCGAGGTCTGTCGCCCGAGTGCCTCGCCTCGAGCCCCTACGTGCTTCTGTCCCTCCCGAGGAGATGTCGTTCAGTTCGCCTGCTCCCAGGCATGACCAACACCCCCTCCCTCGATAGGGTCGCATGGACGGGACTCGTCATGGCAGCTCGAAGACTACCTCTCCAGGGGATCTGAGGAACCTCATTGAGAGGAACCGGGGCCGCGGCCAGACACAGGTCTCCAACGGTAGGGGCTAAAGGTCAGAATGTGCCGAATCGTTGGGGTACTATGGCCGGCTCGACGCTTTCGAAAAGAAGATCGAGGGCATGCATCGAGAAGGTCGCCATTCGAGCGACGGGGCTAAATATACCGTCAACTCGCTCACAAAGCCCTTCACTGAGGAGCTTCTCGCCGTCCATGTCTCCTCCCGGAACAAGCCCCCCAAGGTCTCGCCCTTCGACGGGAACTCAGACCCGAAGGACCTTCTGGACGCGTTCACGGCCGGGATGAGCTTCCAAGACAACTCTGACGCTGTCCAATGCCGAGCTTTCCCGGCCACTCTTATCCGCTCCAGACGAGACTGGTTCCGAGGACTCGCGCCACGCTCGATCTCAACCTTCGACGAGCTGGCCATCCAATTCCTCGGCCATTCCGTCGGGAATAGACGGTAAAAACGGACCGTCGACCATCTCTTCACGATTAAGAGTGGGGACAAAGAAACGTTCAAAGCGTACGTCACCCGCTTCTACAATGCCCTTCTCGAGGTCCCCAAACATCAGGACGAGACAATCATCACAGCCCTGAAGTCTGGTCTTAGGCACAAGGAGTGGTTACGCTCCTTTGCATTAGTGCAACCTAAGACCATGGCCGAGGTAAAGCCCTGGACCGAGTGCGAAATCCAGCTCGAGTCCGAGGTGAACGCAAATCTCCCCAGGGCAGAGCAAACTGACCAGAAGAAAAGGGCGAGGGAAGAGAGAAAGAGACTTGAGCGGCCAAAGCCCTACTCCCCAAGGTTTCAGGAGTACACCCCGCTCAACGTCTCCCAGGCGGTACTGCTTGAGGAGGCCAAGGGCGAGGGGTTCTTCAAGCTCCCCCCGATCTCGCCCATGGCGGCAAAGCGTACTCGGGACCCCTACTTCGGTTTTCACAGATCGCTAGGCCACTCCACGGATAGCTGTAAGCAGCTCCGAGACTACATCGAGGAGCTCATTCGTTCGGGAAACCTTGCAGCGTACTTGCGGGACAAGCGGCAAGCTGACTGCGAGCAGGAGTAACGTCCCCCTCTCGGCGAGTTAGCAATCGACCAGATCATGGTCATGTCGGCGGGGGGTATGTCGGATACCTACGAGGCTCAGCACCCCACGCCGTATGCGGAGGCCAACAGACATCCGAGGAACTCATACCGAGCCAATGTAAAGAACATCTACTAGCTTGTACTTCTTTTACTAAGGCAATGTAAACTTCTCAAGATCTTTCTGTTTATATAATAAGAAGAGATCAATAAAGCATTGCAAAACAAAGAGTTTATTCATTCAAAAAGGTACTAAGGGCTCCTCAGCCTTACAAAAAAAAGAGGAAAAATTACAATAGCGGGGGAAGGGGGTGCAGGAAACACTGCTCGTGGTACTCCGAGCATATTTCTACCAACCGAGCCCTCGCCGCTTTAGCCCTTTGCCTCTGATGCCGCCCACGAATGTCGGCGTGGTGCCTCAATTGATAGCACTCAAGGACGAGCGCCACCGAGCGATCCAGCCGACCCGCGGAGATCAGGCCGAAGCGCTGCAAAGACCTTAGCTTACCAACCGCCTCGTCCCTCAGCTGTTCGGACAAGGGGGTGTAGACCCCCGACGACGCCCTCCAGATGGAGTACATCAGCAGCTGGAGCAGGGGGGAGCGTCGGGGAAGCAGTCGTCCATTTCACCTATAACTGTGCCGCCACGCCGCAAACCTTGAGCCTTTCTTGGTGAAATTGAAACGGCACGGCTCTGGCGCTTCACCTCCCCCACGCGCTCGATACACGTGTTGCCCGTGACTGTCCCTAATCCCCATACTTACACCGGGAAGGTCGGACAGAACCTCGTGAGGTGGCGGCCGGGATCAAAGCCCTCACTAAGAGGCAGTCGAGCGACTACCCTGCTCGGCTATCCCTGGCTGGTAACTCCTTACCCGCAACGCTAGGGATCAAACCCCTCCTCAAGAGGCGACCGAGCAGCTACCCCGCTCGGTCATCCTTGGCTGGTAACTCCTTACCCTCAACGCCAGGGATCAAAGCCCTCACCAAGAGGCAGTCGAGCGGCTACCCTGCTCGGCTATCTCTGGCCGGTAACTCCTTACCCACAACGCCAGTGTCATGACCCAAAGTTTGGATGTGACCGGCACTTAGATTATATAATATCTAAAGATATCTACACAACCCGAGTAAGCCAAAAACCGAGATCAAAACCCCTGTTCTCTGCTGAAAAGACGCGACCAGGACGTTGGGACATCCGGGCCTGAATTCCGAGGGCAGATGCTAATTGGTGCTATCCGTCCACCTCTCCAAAGATGTCAAGTTGATTTATGACACCATGTATCGAAGGTTTAAACGGATGCGGCCGATGCAGCAGACTTCGTCAGATTCCCCCTCGTTGAGGGGTTTTTTATTGTGGGGATGCTCTTCCATGCAGGCGCAAGCCCCTGCAGTTAATTACACTACCGTATTGTGGTAACCACTTTCTCCTTCTCCAGATGGTCGCTTCGTGTCGTGTGTGTTTGTTTTGTTTTTGGTTGCCCGTGGATTGTATACGGAGACTAATTTATGTTGTCGCCCGTAGGGCGTGGATTAGTCCAAATCCGTATTTTCTTAGATTTGGGTTTGGGGTTGGGTTTAAGGATACGTTAGTCTCATTTGAGACTAAGATCAACTTAAACGTATGTTAAGAATACGTTAGTATAATTTTAGACTAAGATCAACTTAACGGGATCGTTTAGATCCAACAAGAGAGCATTTGGGCTCTATTGTTTAGTTTAAGGACATTGCGGTCGATTAGTTTAAGGACATTACGGTCCAAGGTTAAGGACATCATAGTCCATGGGTTTAAGGACCTCACAGTCCGAGGTTAAGGACGTTATAGTCCATGGGTTTAAGGACCCCACAGTCCGAGATTAAGAACATCATAGTCCATGGGTTTAAGGACCCCATAGTCTGAGGTTAAGGATATCATAGTCCATGCGTTTAAGGACCCCACAGTCCGAGGTTAAGGAAATCATAGTCCATGGGTTTAAGGACCCCACAGTCCAAGGAATGTTTGGTTATCGGGACTCGTCACCTCTCTGAAGACGTTGAAGGATTACAATGACATGTATCAGAGGAGTAAAGAGATGTACCCTTGAACCAATTCTGGTTGGGAGATCTGTAGTCCAATTGGGACCGAGGTCTGAGATTTATGAGCATATGGGCTCAGTTAATCTGAATGAGGGATTTATGGCCAATTTGGGCTCGGCCCACTCAGTTTAAATGTTAAACATTTGACAATGCTGGGCATTGATTTGAATTCTGATAATATTTTTGTTTTTTTATTGAATGCTGGGCATTCATCATAACTCTAGGGCTTTTTTTTAAAGAACAGTTTATGTTTTATCAGCGCACACGTGAGAAACACATGGCGCGCTTGGCGCTAGCGCCAGTCAATGAGCGCAGTGCGCTATATTTGGAGCGCTAAGGCTCTGCAGCGCTCTGCGCTAAATGTGGAGCGCTGAGGCGTTTCTGTTAAGCAGCGCACACATGAAGAGAACTTGGCATGCTTGGCGCTGAGTGCCAGTCAATGAGCGCAGTACGCTATATTTGAAGCGCTAAGGCTCTGCAGCGCTTTGTGCTAGATGTGGAGCGCTGAAACTCTTTTAAATTAGGAGCGCTAAGGCTCTTCTAAATTAGGAGCGCTAAGGCTCTTCTTTTATGCAACTTAGATCAGTTTGCGCCCTGAGAATTAAATTCTCTTTTTATAAGAGATTTTGTCTCAAGGTTCTAAGAACAAAGTTTTTATTTTATAGGAGATGTTTCAATCTCTTATTTTGGTGAAAGGCTTTGCATTTATGGATCTGTGATCTTAAGAGAATTGAATTATTCTCCCCCCTTTTTATAATGAGATGTTCATGATCTCTTTGTGAAAGACCTTAGTCTTATAGATCTATGATCTGTGAGAAGAATTATGTTCTTCTTCTTATTTTATAATTAGATCTTTTGATCTCTTTATGAAAGACCTTGGTCTTGTAGATCTACGATCTTAAAGAAAGAAGTGAATTCTCCTTTTTAATATGAGATGATTTCATCTCTCTGTTTATTTTTTACCTTAAAGAAAATCTTCTTCTTCTACCGAGAGCATGGCTTTTCTTTCTGAGATTTCTCAAAGTTTGTGTGTGCGTGTGGGGGGAGGGGGGGTTCATCTCTCTGAGACTTGAAGTCTTGGGGCCTTTATATAGGGCAAGCTGATTTTTTAAATTGGTTAAGGAGATCTTTTCTCCAATTGATTTGGGGATTTCCCCACCGTTGGATAAGGCTTCTGATTTACAGAAGGCAATTTTCTTGTTTTTAACAAGATTGGGAAATCTTTCCCCATACAGAATTTATTCTGTAATTTTTGGTGATTTTTAATCACCTTTGGATCGTTGATCCAACGGTGCTCTGATTTACAGAATACAATCTTCTTTTTTGGAAAGATTTTAAGGAATCTTTCCTTAACAGAATTTTATTCTGGTTAATTGATGATTTATCATCTTTATTGGATCTTCGATCTGACGGTGGGGAGCTTTTAGTTCCTGCGCTAGCGCACCCGTGCTTTGCACGTGGTGCGCTGCTTAGAGTGCAGCGCACACGTGCTTTGCACGTGGTGCGCTGCTTAAGTGCAGCGCTCTTAGCGCTAGCGCCCACGTGCTTTGCACGTGGTGCGCTGCTTAGAGTACAGCGCACTTAGCGCTAGCACACACGTGCTTTGCACGTGGTGCACTGCTTATAGTGCAGTGCTCTTAGCGCTAGCGCATACATGCTTTATACGTGGTGCGCTGCTTAGGGCGCAGCGCACTTGGCGCTGCTATGAAGCATTGCTTCATTTTAAAATTTGAATTTTGAACAGAGCTTTACTCTGAATGGGGGAAACAAATGCCCCCCACCGTTGCGCTCACATGAGTGCAGCGGTAGCAGCTTCCGTACCGTTGGATCAACTCAGAAATTGAAACGGCATCTCAGTGCCTATAAATAGGACCCTTGGTCCTTGAAATGATTTCTGTTCATCTTCTTACTTTCTGAGAATTTTTATTCTCCCTCAAAGTATAGCTCTTCATCTTAAGAAATTTCTTAAGGACAGAACTCTGTCAGAATTTAGGTAAAGATTAAACTTTTTAAAGGATCTTTTAATAATCTAGGGTTTACACATTAACAGAGTTTTGCTCTTGATAGATCTTTGATCTAAAGAAAACCCTTTTAGGGTTTCATTAACAGAGCTTTGCTCTCTTGGAATTATAGATCTAAAGAGATCTTTCTTGGGGTTTCTTAACCCATTAATAGAGCTTTTCTCTCTTCAAATCATGTAGATTTATTAATCTCTTATGAAGAACTCTTAGAGTTTGTTCGTGGATCTTGAAGATCATGGAATTTTTAATTCATTAAAACTTTACTTTAAGTTTTCTGATGGGTTATCCCATCACTTTTTCAGAGCAAGGCACTTAGAATTTTCTTGAGGAATTTTATTCCTTCATCAGTAGAATCTGACAGGTGTCATTCTATCACAGAGCACTCCTCTCAAGGGGAGATTTACTCCTCTGCCTGAGGGGTTCTCATTGAATGAGAATCAATTGAGGATTTCCTCATTTAATGACTGTTTCATCAAATAATGAGACTGTTTTTATTAATGATGAACTGTTATCTAGATTATGTGGGTCCCCTTTGGTCCCTTTTTACTGCATTGCAGTGTGGTACAGATTTAAAGTACCTAGTGACAGAACATAAACTGTAGCATTGGCGGCTGAAAATTTATTCTTTTCCGCGCAGGTACTATGTCTTTCGACACTTCCTTCCCGTTCGTCCTTTCGGAAGGCGGATTCCCCGAAGCCCCCATAGACCGAGAATCTTCATCTATGGGGAACATGGTACAACTAAATCATCAGGGGTCGGCGGAGCTTTTCTTGCGCAACACCTTCGGATCCTATTTCGGCGATCCCTTATGCAGATACACCCCCGATAAACTATACTGTGGAGGAGGTGAATTGGACTTCAGAGGGTCTCCTTCGGCCTTCTATGGCCGCAATACCCGTGCAGCCGCCGGTGGCTTTAGACACTCTAGGACGGCGCATATGTCAGGGCGAGTCGCGATCTTAGGGACAACCATACAACATAGGACTAACTCCCCGTCACCCGGCCGGATATCTGCAGTGGGCCCGATACATCTTATCGGCGAAGAAGTCACGGCTGCTAAAGCTCAGATTGTACCCTGCGATCTACGCTTCTTTGTTCCAGTATTCTACACCTCCTACATGGTGGGTTAAGGCATTTTTGGAGTAGTGGAACATTCCGACCCATACCTTCCTCTTATTGGATCGAGAAGTCTCCGTTTCTTTAGAGGAATTTGCCGAGGTCTCTGGTTTACCCGTTAGGGGAGAACATTACGAGGAGCTGCTTCCTCCGGATGAGTATATTTTTGCCACCAAATCTGTGGTAATGAGTCTCACCCCAGAGAACGCTATTCAACACCAATTCCCAAGTTTGATAAAGGTGTTGAATATCTATGAGAGCCTCTTTCTCGAATCCGGAGGCCGCGGGGTTAATTTCACCGATTTTATCGCCCGTTTTCTCCGTACGAGAGTACCGTCGAAGGAAGCCGCGAAGTTCGCTAAACTTGACGATTCTTTTGGCTTAGGTTTAGGCAACCTGCCGATGGCGGAGGCGGATCAGAAGAATTTCTTTCTCCCCGACACCCCGGTCGTCCCTTTTGCAGAGCTGGCAACTCCTGGGATCGACGAAGAAACGTTCTTTTTAGGGTTTCTCGGGTTATGGCTGAGCTGGTTTGCGCTTCCGATGCACCCTCGCCATATGAGGCCGTCCGTTTTTTATCCAGCTCACCGAATGGTTGCTGGGATACAAGTGGCCGTCGGGATCGCTGGGTTAGCCCATTTGTATCATGGCCTCAGCTTGGCAGCGGATACTACTGAGCCAGGGGTGCAGCCTGCCAACTTCTCAATGCATTATTTCACCTTGTGGCTCGAGTTGCACATGCTTGGCGTCTTCGGTATCCACAGAAGGGCTTCCTTTTATGACAAATGTAAGTTCCCTCGGATCATGCGGCTAGTACACGCATCCATCGTAAATACGACACCGCGGGAAGCTAGGGGTTTGCTCCTTCGTCCACGCACGGTTGGAGATGGTATATCCTTCACCGATAAAATTTTGACCGTCGACCAGGAATCTATGAAAACGGTGCTGCCATTGCAGGACATTTTTAAAGATGGGGCCTCTGTCTTGAAAGCTCGAGAGATTCTTCATCTATACTCCATCAGGCCAGGCTTTCTCGTATTTAGGCAGAATGATGCGGCGTTGTTCATGAGATACAACCTGTATCATTTCGCCCAGCAGTTAAGCTACAATCAGGGCATCCCGCTGGAGGCTTTCTTGGCAGAACCCGCTGCTACCGAAGAGGGTATCCGGAGCGCGCTGCATCATTTTATGCGCCTAAACACAGGGTCTAACTTCTTCATTAGTGAACCGAGTTGCGTTCCGAAGGCCCTGAATGTGTATGTGGCGTGGTATCAATATTCGATGGGCGCCGTCATTAGGGAAGAAAAGCAATTGCTGCTTGATCGCAAAAGCACCGCCCCGGCTGGTAACCCCACTATTCCTTTGAAGCAACGGACCATTGTTCGTCCTCCCTTGAGGGAAGCTGCTGTGGTTGTGGCGCCACGTGATATGACTGAGCTACCAATACCCCGTGCTCTCATTGAAGGGCCAGCTGTGGCGTCTCCTGAGTCCGGCTTGGGTGCGGAGATTGGGACTCGCCGCCCGAAGTTGCCCGCTAAACGCAAGCTCGTGTTACCGGCGGTCGGTACTCGCTCGCAGAAGAAGAAAAAGAAGTCGATTCTTTCTGCAAACTTTGTACTCGGCCAGGAGCTTCATGCTCCTTACAGTGAGGGCCTGAGCGAATATGGGACCAACAAAGGCTTATTCATGGCGCCGGATGATACCGACTTCGAGGCTGCTATTGCAGCTTCCAAGCGATTAGCAAGCCACAAAGCAGGACTGGTCATCCTTGCACAGTCAGGTAAACTTCAGTCGTATCTTTTTGCTGTTACGTTTTTTATTATCATGCCTTGACTGACACCTCTTCTTCAACAGGCATCTCCACTGAAGAAGCTCTTGCAGCTTCTCTTAAGACTTTTGAGGAGGAGGAAAGGCTTCGTGCATCCTTAGGCATCGGTACATTTCGGTTCACCACGTCTCCATTCCCGTTTCTTATGGGTAATCTGACCCCTCCTTTTCATCTTATTGCAGGGACTACCTCTACTCAGGTTATCCCAAGTGCGGTACCTACTTCGCAGGACAGTGCGGAGACGCTTCCAAGGCCAGCTACCGAAGTCCCAGTTCCGCCAGTATTGCCGAAAGAAGCTTTACTTAAGCAACCGATGACGGACGCCACAACGGCTCCAGAGGTAACTCCTGGCTCGGACGATGTTGTCTCCTTGTCAGAGGTCTTAAGAAGCTCAGCTCTCACGGCCCAGGCAGAAAGGAAGCGCAAGAGGCGTGCCGCAAGAGAACGTAACGCCGCCTTGGCTGTAGGTGCCGGCTCGAGCACTGCTTTTCCTGTCCCTGTTTCTTCAGAGGGTGCTCCGGTCACTCTATTTACCGCTCACAGACAGGCGGCACGTGCGGCTCGGGAAGCAATTGAAAGGCCGACCCAAGGTAACGTAATACTGAGTCCTTTTGTCAGAGTTTTAATCTTCAGGTTCTCTTATATCTTATTTTGCAGGGCCAAGTCCTGGTGAGGAGGTGGCGGGTGAGATGACGGCAACCACTGAGTCCTAAGCGGTTACTCTTTCCTAGGAGTCCGGGACTGCTCCCATTGCCGCTCTTTCCACTTGCAGTTCCTTGTCATCGCCTGGCATCGCAAGTGTCATGACGGCTCTCGTGGAATCAGGGGACGAAGCTACGGGCGGCGAAACCATCCTCCCAAATGAAATCGAAGAAGTCGTGATGCTTGGCGATGCTCCCGTCACAGTTCTGGCTGATGACTTGTCTGGTAGGTCTCGGGTCGCTGCATTCTTTTCGTTTTGCAATCCTTTCTGATGACATTTTGTTCCTTTCAAATATAGGTGTGGTGAGCGCTGAGGTTGCGATACCTGAAGAAGCACCACTAGCTGCTGTTTTGACGGCCACTGCCCCTTCATCTCCTCTTATCTCCTCTCAAATGCTGAAAGGTATGGGTCTGTGATCAATTTAAATCGGGGACAACATCTTTCGTGTACTGACCATGTATCATCGTAATCTTGCAGGAGTTCTCTTTGATCATCTATATCAAGTGCTGAACCCGCACTTCTCCTTCCATTCGGAGATTAGTCTGTCCATTGGTGTCGGTGAGTATCTTTTCTAACCGACGTCTTTTCTTTTCTTTAACGGGCAGTCATGTCGTTGCTAATTCTTTTTTCCATTACTTGTAGCCTTACAAATTGAAGGAGGGGACGAGGGTATCATCGCGCTACCGGTACTCCCAGCTCTGCCCCCTGTTGTAGCCGGTATAGTAAACTTTATTGATCGTGTATCTTCTCTATTTCTTGAGCCGTCATTTGACTATGATTTGTTTTGCAGCGGTCGCACCGACTCCAGCTCCGTTCGAGTCTCGCATCATAATGCCGGCAGGGCCCTTTTCCAGACGTCCATCTTCAAAAGGTGATGTGACCAGTCTGCGGATGCTGAGTGAATACATTGAGGAGCTTGACGCAGAGGCCCCTACATTTGCGGCAGATTTTGCTGCTGAGATTAATCCAATGCTGGTGACGCTTGTGAACTTTCATAACGATTGCGTCGTTGAGTCTTGGGTTAACCACTGCGGGAAGATTGTGGCTTGCCTGCATGAGCTTGAGCTTAGGCGTCCTGCTCCTGAGATGTTGGCTCTAAACTCGCAGCGGGCTGCATGGGTTGAGCAGAGCGTGTCCTTCCTCCGCCATTTTGAACAAGAAGCGACCTTGAGGCGGAAGGAACGTGAGGAGGCCTGCCCGGCTGCACGCCCAAGTTGAAGCGAATGCTGTGCAACTGAGAGCTGTCTTCGACAATTTGCAGCGATGCATTTCGGACGGACTGGTATTGAGGCAGAAGCTCGACTCTACTGAGTGGGTTACACAAAGTCGCGAAACTGCCCAACAAATGGGAAATTGATGAGAAGATTTATCATGCTTGCAGCAACGGGCTCGAATTGAAGCAGAGCTGGCCATGGCGGCTGATCACGAGAAGACACTGAAAGGAGTGCGCGAGCAACTTGCTGACTTATTGAAAACGCTTCCTTCTCAGTAGCTGTTTTGCATAGATTGAACACTTGTAATCTTTAAATAACATGTATCCATTTTTTTATTCTTTCATATGATCCAACTTGTACTCCATTGAATTCATAAATAAAAAATACACATTTTTTGTTCTACTGTTGCTTTCTTCTCTTCGCTGTGTCATCACCATGTGATTTTAGAAAGTGTGGCCTGTAGATAGTAAGTGACGGTCTATCTTGGACTCTTTGCGGGGTAACGATGGCTTAAGAAACAGGTTCAGGTCTGCTGTCTAAGACTTTTAATTTTTATGAGCCGTGAGGGTCTCATAAAGACTTTTCTCCCTACGAGTCGAGAGGATTTCGTAGGTGTATTTTCTTTTTAGGAACCGTGAGGATTCCTAAGTGTGTTTTCTCTTGAGAGTCGTAAGGATCTCCCAAGAGAATTTCTCCTTACAAGTCGAGAGGACTCGTAAGTGATTGTTTCCTTTCTTGTCGGAGAGTGCGGCCTGTAGAAAATCTACCTTGACCTTTCTGCGAGGTAATGATGGCTTGGGAGACAGGGTTAGGATCTGTCGCCTAAGACTTTTCAACTTTATGAGCCGTGAGGGTCTCATAAAGACTTTTCTCCTTACGAGTCGAGAGGATCTCGCAGGTGTGGTTTCTCCATAGGAATCGTGAGGATTCCTAAGTGCGTCTTCTCTTGAGAGTCGTAAGGATCTCCCGAGAGAATTTTCTTCCTTACAAGTCGAGAGGACTTGTAAGTGGTTGATGAGTTGACTTGCTCCTGAATCAAAGAATTGCTTCGATGGGGAAGTCGAGGTTTGACTTTATTCGCATTTCACGGAGTCAGGGGGTTGACTTTATCCGCATTTCACGGAGTCAGGGGGTTAGCTTTATCCGCATTTCACAGAGTCAGGGGGTTGACTTTATCCGCATTTCATAGAGTTAGGATTTGCTCTGGGCGTTTCCCACGGGGTCAGGATTGACATTAGCCGTATTCAAGGGGACCAGGAGGTGCTCTGGGCGTTTCCCACGGGGTCAGGATTGACATTAGCCGTATTCTACGGGACCAGGATTTGCTCTGGGCGTTTCCCACAGGGTCAGGATTGACATTAGCTGTGTTCTACGGGACCAGGATTTGCTCTCTCGGGTGTCTGTGAACCGTCGAGGTTTGGAACAGGAACTTTGCCATGGTTCCAAGGTTGATTGTCGCGTCTGAATCCTGCTGGAATGAGGAGGAACGATGTTGTGGGTCTCTAGGCTGTCTGTGAACCGTCGAGATTTGGCTCTCTCTCTGATGGAGCCTGGTGGGAAGGTATGGTTCCCTTTTTGTTTGTGCCCCTGGATTGTATACAGGGATCAATGTGATCTCACCTGTAGGGCAAGAGTTTCATTTTGTTATTATTTCTTTTATATTTCCGCGATGCTCTATCATTTCAGCTTTTTTATATCGCGAAAGTCGCGATTGCCCAATCATTTCGGCTATTTTTCGCGGTGCCCAATCATTTCGGCTATTTGTTTTATTTGCTCGCTGCTTTTTATTGCGAGTTGCCCAACCATTTCGGCTATTTTGTATGCATATATTTTTACTTGCTGATTTTGTTGCAAGTTGCCCCATCATTTCGGCTATTTCATATGCATTTGTGGCTCGCTGACTTTTCGCCGTGAGTTTGGGATTTGATACCGATTTAGGCATCAGTGTCTCTACAACTGGGATATTGCCAGGAGCGAATCATCATTTGCCTTTGTCGATGTCGAACAAAGATGGCTTAGCGAACAGGGTTAGGATCCTGTCGACTAAGGCTTTTAACTTCATGAGCCATAAGGGTCTCATGAAGGTATTTCTCCCTACGAGTCGTGAAGATCTCGTAGGTGCGTTTTCTCCTTAGGGATCATGAGTATTCCTAAGTGTATGGTCTCTCATAAGTCGTAAGGATCTTATAAGAGTTTTTTTATCCTTATAAGTCGAGAGGACTTACAAGGGCTGTCTACTGTATAAACATATCCCTAGTCACGGGTGGGACTTTGTTAGGGAAATGTTTATTCGCGCCCGTGGATTTTATACAAGGGTCAGTATTGAACCGCTTGTAGGGCAGCATCGGAGATTGTGATAGCTTAAGAACAGGTTCAGATCCCTGTAGCTTAAGGCTTTTGAACCCTGTGAACCGTGAGGGTCTCAAAGGGGAATTCTCCTTACGAGTCGTGAGGATCTCGTAAGTGTAATTTCTCCTTAGGAATCGTGGGGATCCCTAAGTGTGTTGCTCCCTTGTGAGTCGTAAAGATCTCACGCAGGTATTTTCTCCTTACAAGGTCGAGAGGACCTTGCAAGTGTCTTTTAACGAGATTGCGCCATTTCGGCTTTTCACAAAACTCGCCGGTAGCCCTGCTGTTTTTACTCACGGAGCCCTTTCGGGTTTTCATCCGTGCCCATCTCGCTTATGGACATACCGTTTTTTTTGCGTCGTCAGTCTCAGGATGCTGCGGTCAGTAGTAGTTTATAGACGTCTCAGTCAACAGCCAGTTTTAGGATATAGTGGTTCATCGTTAGTTTAAGGACGTTTCGGTCCGAATCCGGCTACAACTTATAGAGTTTGGGCTTAGGAAGATAGCGAACGGACATAGGCGTCGTCATCTATCGTTGACCTAGGCCGTGACTCGTCAGGCGTAGTATTTTTTTAGGAAGCGACCGTTTATTGGCCTGAAAGGTCTTTCACCATGCATGTCTATGAGTAGATAGGCTCCATCCTGGTAAACTTTGTCTATGATGTATGGGCCTTCATAGTTTGGCTCGAATTTCCCCCGTTTGGCACGATTGGGGATCATAGGTCTTTTGACCACTAGCACGAGTTCGTCTTGGCGGAATGTTCTCGGCCTAGTCAATCTTTTGTATGAGCGCGTTATCTTTGCTTTATAAGCCTCCAGATTTTGTTGCGCCATGAGCCGGGTTTCATCAAGGGCATCGAGCTCGTCAAGCCGAAGGTGAGCATTTTCTTTGTCGGTTAGCTCGTAGTGAACCGCCTCTCATAGAGAGGGTAACTCTATCTCGAGGGGGAGTACCGCTTCTGTGCCGAATATCAATGCATACGGCATTGTGTTTGTGGCCGTTTTGAACGTAGTTCGATACGTCCAGAGAGCTTCATGCAATCTCTCGTTCCAGTCCTTTTTATTCTTGGACACCGTCTTTTTCACGATCTTTGTCAAGGTCTTGTTGAAATCCTCAGCTAGACCGTTAGCTCGGGGATTATAGACCGAAGAGTATCTCCAGTCTATATTATGCTGCTGTGCGAAACGGCTGATTTTGTGGCTTCTGTAGGCTAGTCCGTTATCGGAGATAATCCGTCGCGGAGTGCCGAACCAGTAAATGACGTGTGTCTTGAAGAAATGGAGGATATTCTCTGTCTTCACTTCTCTTAGCGGTATTGCTTCCGCCGCTTAGAGAAATAATCAGTTGTCGCCAATATGAACCGATGTCCTCTGGATGATGGCGGTTCGATGGGCCCGATTATGTCAGTTCCCCACATTTCAAATGGCCAGCTAGCCACCGTTGGATGTAGTGGATTTGGATGCTGGTGGATAAAGTCCCCATGAATCTGGCACGAGTGGCATTGCTTCGCATATTCGTGACAGGCTTGGATCATCATGGCCCAATAATAGCCCATCCGTTTGATCTTCAGCTTCATCTTCGGCCCGGCTTGGTGAGAACCGCAGAGTCCATCGTGAGTTTCTTGGACAACTCGCTTTGCCTCTTCAGGTCCCAAGAATCTTAGCCACAGGGAGTCGAACGATCTCTTATACAGAGTATCATTGACAAAGGCAAAAATAGAGCTTGTTTCATGAGCCGATGTCTTGACGACGCATCTTCAGGTGTTCGACGGGATTTGAAGTAGTCTATAAAGACTTCTCTCCAATCCATAGCCTTTTCCTGGTCTTTTATTTGTAGGGCCGTTTCCTCGGTCACTCCCTTTTCTTCAGACGATTCCGGAGATATTTCTGCTGGTACAAGAACCCGACGGCTTTGTACAACGATCTTCACGTCATCGAGATTCTCGTCGACCAATTCTTTAGCGAGTTTGGCTAGTGCATCCGCCTTGCTATTTTCTGCACGCGGTATGCTTTCCAGGGCATAAGCAGGGATTTGAGTCAGCAGTTGCTGCACTCTCTCGCCGTACTTCACCAACTCTGGTTTGCACGGTTTGATAGTCGCCGTTTACTTGACTAACGACCAGTTGGGAGTCTCCGTATATAAGGAGGCTTTCGACTCCCATGTCGACAGCGATCTCAAGACCTGCTATCAAAACTTCATATTCGGCTTCATTGTTCGTCCTCGGCTCTGTCAAGGAAAAGGCAAAGCGCATTATCCCTCCTTGTGGGGTCACGAAGATGAAGCCTACCCTTGATTTGATTATGGGGGCGCTTTGTTTGCGCTTCTTCATGGAAGATGCTCCATCGAAGTAGAGTTCCCACTGGGTATCATTCTCCCCGTCGATCGTGTCAAACACATGCTCGTCGAAAAATTCGCAATTCAAAGGAGAGTCGGCGGGTATCAAATGTTCAGGAAGGAAGTCGGCGATGGCCTAGCCTTTCACTATCTTGAGGGGTCGGTAAGTTATCGAGAACTCCATCAAGAGCAGGGCCCATTTAGCGAGTCGTCCTGTTAGTATGGTTTTTGACATCAAACACTTGAGAGGATCCACTTTTGATATGAGGTGGACCTCATGCGCCAACGCGTAGTGCCGGAGCTTCGTTATCGTGAAGATCAACGCCATGCGGTGTTTTTCGATGGGGGAGTAGTTGCTTTCTGCCCCCAGGAGAACTCGACTCAAATAGTAGAGGGCTCTCTTTTTCTCTTGGTTGTTCTCTTGTACCCACAGCACGCCTAAGGAACCTTCGAGGGCAGTTGTATACAGAACGAGGGGCTTTCCCTTGACTGGAGCGGTCAGCACCGGAGGATTCTGCAGGCATTGCTTGATTTCGTCGAGTGCGCTTTGGCATTTGCGACCCCAGACGAAAGGGGTTCCCTTCTTCATTAGGTGACTGTAGGGGCGGCATTTGCCAGAGAGATTGGCTATGAATCGCCGGATATACACGAGCTTACCACAGTTGCTTGAGAGTCCTCGGCGGAGGCATTTCCATGATCGCCTTGATCTTCGACGGGTCATCTCGATGCCTCGATGTCATACGATGGACCCTAGGAATTTGCCCGAGGAAACTCCGAACGCGCATTTGAGAGGGTTCATCTTCAAGTTGTATTTCCGAAGGCGTTGAAACACGATCTTCAGATGCTCCCAATGTTCCTCGTGCGATTTGCTTTTCACCACAAGGTCGTCGATATAGCATTCGACGATTTCATATATGAGGTCATTGAAAATCTTCTTCATGGCCCTCTGATAGGTGGCGTCGGCGTTCTTCAGACCGAAGGGCGTCACTTTGTAGCAGAATATGCCCAGAGGAGTCAGGAAAGCGGTGTGCTTCTGGTCTTCAGGATGCATCTTTATCTGATTGTACCCTGATGATCCGTCCATGAAGGAGAAGACTTCGTGAGTGGACGTATTATCTATCATCAGCTCGGGGACCGGTACTGGAAAGTCGTCCTTCGGGCAAGTTTTGTTGAGATCCCGGAAGTCTACGCATATGCGCACCGTCCCATTTTTCTTCATCATTGGGACGATGTTGGCGATCCAGTCAGGATACTGAACCTCTTGGATGAAGCCGGAGTCGATTAGCTTCTTGACCTTGGCATTGATGCTCATCTCAAGCTCGAGCCACATTCTTCTCGGTGCTTGTTTAATCGGCTTGACGTCCGGAGATATCGCCAATTTATGGACGGCTATTTCTGGATCCAATCCGGGCATTTCGGAATTGTTCCATGCGAAACATTTTTTATACTGCATGAGTACGTCTTTTAACGTAGCCACCTGTTCTTTAGACAGCAGCTCGCTGACGAATGTCGGCCGCGGGTCACTTGCCGTCCCCAAGTCAATTTTCTTGAGGTTATCTGCAGTAGTATGTATCCCATCTTCCAGCTCTTTTGGCGCCGGTGGAAACTCTGAAATCACCTTGTCATCATCATTTTCGAAGCACCAGGGGAGGTCATCCATATTCTCGGGTTCTTCTTCTGACAGTGTTATCACGTGACAGGTACGAGATCGCTTCCAAGACCGATGTTAGTCTGGTTCTACTCTCGCCGCATACGTGGCTTTTGGTTCATGTTTCTGTGGCGGGGTTACCCTCCAACTGCTGGATAGAGCGAACTTGCCTCGCTGATACTGGTCTTCTACCCAGTCTTTAAATGTGAAGCAGTCTTCGAGAGGATGTCCTATCGTTCAGTGATAGGAGCAATAGTCCGGGAGAGAGACCTCGCCTGCTTGCTCGGGGTGCTTGGACTCCGGGAGGGTAATCATCTGATGTTTTATGACAAGATCGAGTATCTTCCTTGTCTTGTCTTGGGAAAAAGAATATGCTCGACCCATCTTCTTTATAACAGACGGATCCCGGCTGCTCGATTCCCGATCGCGTGGCTTCTTAGACCCGCTTTGCCGCCGTCGACCGTTTTTTTCGTTCTTTGGTTTATTTTTACCTCTGCATCGGGTCTTTTGTATGACGGGCTGGCGACGAAGAGCATCGTCATTCTCCGCAGATTGCTGAAGGAGGCGCTGCGTCCTGGCTTTCTTGTAAATAGCCATTTCGCGATTATGGTCGTCTCGAACCTTTTGACCCGCTTCCCTTATAAGCTTGTCCATCTGTTCTTCGAACGACGGACTTGGCATTTTCACGGCGGGACCTCATTTTGGTTCAGGGTTAGCATCTTCCCACAGAGCATCTCCTTCTTGATCGAAGTCATGTATGACGTAGCAGCCGTGGAATCGCTCCCGTTTCTTGGGTTGAACATATCCAAGCTCGATCGTTTCCATTCTCCCGTTGGGCAGTTTTCGCTGATTTCCGGGGACGTTCCAGATCCTGTTGTAGAACTGATCTTGTCGAGCAGTCTGTTTAAGAGGTACGCCTTGACTCTTCAACAGCCTCTTCAATCCTTCTGTGTAGTATCTGGGCAGACGAATAGGCTGAAGTCGGTCAAATGTCGAATCGGCACCATGCCAGACTTCTTTCTGCACTCTGGTTTCCGTTGATCGATAAAAGAGGATCGCCTTTTCATCTCTTCTCCTGGGAGGGACGTAGAATGTCTGCAGTTCCTGCACATTATAGGTATCAAGTGCGTCGAGCTCTTTGTAATGCTCCCGCGGAACCATGGCGATTTGTAAACTCCGATCATCGTTAGCGAAGGCTTGTATTGACGGCCGAACAGAAAGTACGGTATTGACCTCATCTTTTGAGTTACTGCCGAAGATCAACATAGGGGTGGACAGTCTCGGCTTGGTGTATTGGGGCAGCCCGGAATAGACTATCTCTTCTTCCTCTTCGGTATCGCTCCCGAAGACCGGAATGGTGGTAATAGCTTTTTGTTTTCCCTCTGGTTTATGGCATCTCTTCGTGTCCTCGAAGTCTGGTAAGAATTACTTTGCATCTTCGTACTTTCGGATTTCGTTCACGGAGAATGGGTTTAGTTCCCCTGTCACGGTATACTCGAGACCATCCTTGAAATACTTCATACACTGATGTTGTGTGGAAGGGATGATATTGTGCTCGTGTAACCAAGGTCGGCCGAGCAAAGCGTTGTAGCAGGTCTTGGCATCGGTGACGTGGAATTTAATGTTCGTGACGAGTAGCCCAAAGCGTAATGTCAGTATCATAGACCCGAGCGTCCGTGATGACTGGGAGTCAAACCCGGAGATGGTGATTTTATCACGAGCGAGTTGCTGAACGCTCATGCAGATCTCCTTCAACACTCTTACATTGAGAAGGTTAACGGAGGACCCATTGTCCACCAGGATTTTGCCTATCTTGATGTCATGACAGTATCCGGTGACATACAAGGGACGGTTATGCTCGCATGTCCCGAGGAGGAGATCTTTGTCGCTGAAGGTGATGTCGACTGTGTGCACTTCCTCCAACTCGTTCTTCATCTTTTCTTCGGCGAGAAAAGCTTGGAAATGTCCGGGGTCTTGTAACGCTTTGATTAGGGAGTCTCGCTCCTCTTTAGATAGCAGAAGGGCATCGAGAATGCTCAACTGTGAAGGGATCTTTCTCAGATGTGCTAGAACGTTATAATCCACCTTGTTTTTCTTGGGCGGGTCTTTATCTGCCAGCTCTTTGACGACTCGGTCATCGAGAGCGATATCCTCAGGGATCTTTTCTTTCCCCTTATCCTTTTCATTGGATCCCTTGTTTGCAGGTCTGAGATTCTTTTCAGGTAACGTGCGATTGCGCAGTTGAATGTTCTCACAGCTCTTCGGTTCTTCATCTTTTCCTGAGGTGGATTCTTTGAAGAGAGGGTCGCGAGTCATTTCTTCTTCAGAATCGATCCCGAAGGTGAGAACTTGCGATCCCCTGTTATCAACCATGTGACAGTTCCCGGCAGCTCTTTTATGCTCATCAGTCGTGCTTCTCTGTTCCCGACGAGCCTTGCGCTTCATTCGCTGAACGTGTTGTCGGTGGGCAACATATCCTTCCCACCAGTTTTTAAAGGTCATGCATTCTTCGGTATGGTGTGCCATCCTCTGATGGTATAAGCAAAACTTAGGATGTATGTCTGCTTCATCAAGATGTATATCGCCAGGATAATTTCCTCTGAACGAGGGCAATTTCATTCCCATTGACAGGGCTCTGGCGAACATTTTCCTTGTCTTGAACCTGGTTTTATTTGCGGCGGATGTACTTTGATCTGGTATGGGTGTTTCAACCCTTTCGTCCAGTCGCCGGCGTTTGGCCTTTTCAAATATGGCCATCTCCCGATTAGCTTTGCTTTTCGGAAGAGTTTCATTCAGGAATGCATCAATCATTTCGTCTGATGGTCCTAGAAGTTCCGGCTCGGGATCTGCCCCCAGTTTCTCTGCATCCAGAGCTTCTTCACCATTTATTAACGAGTGAGAGATCATGTAGCAGCTTGCCACATAATCTTCAGGTTCATCTGACGAGTCTTCTCTATTGTTATCCTCTCCGTCCTCAAGGATGTGGCTGAGAAACTATTGGAGTGTGACTGGGGTTCACGCCTTCTGGTTATATTCTTCCAGCGCGTCAATATATTTTTGCAGGTCTGTGCGCTTGTCATCAGGCTTCACGGGCTTTTTGGTCTTTTTCTTCTTCTTCGAAGACTTTGAAGGCTGGGTGTGGGCGCTTTGACTATCACCACCAATTTTTGGAGTTGGGCGCGGATTCAGCATTCTCTTGATGACTTTGGGTTCTAACGGAATTTTCCATTTAATCGCCGGGCATATTTGGAGATCTTTCAACATCCTTTTGGTTTTGGCTGAAAGAGCGACCTCCCATGAAGCTTCTTCGACAAAACAGCACGATGCTCCCGGTGTGTCCCCCCTTTTAAGAGCGTGCGGTTGAGGCGGGCTTACTTTCCAATTCTCGGACAGTGCGAATTTGCCATGTTGGTATTGGTCTTCAATCCAGCCTTTAAAGACGAAGCAATCTTCAATTGGATGGCCTGTCGCTTGGTGATAGGGGCAATAATTGGGATTATTAGCCTCACCGGGTTGCAGTGGGCGTTTTGGATTCGGCAAAATAATGAGCCTGTTGCGCACCGCAAGTTCAAACAATCTCCTCGTTTTATCCCGGGGAAACGAATAAGAGCGCTTCATTTTCTCATTAAAGAATCGACGTTTCTCGTCTTGGCGATCAGTTAGTTTCGGACCACTGGGCTGCTGTTGAGCATTGGCGACGAAGGTCACTTTCCCTTTCCCTTTTTCATTACGTGGCTCCGACTTCGAAGAGGAAAGCATGTGGCCCATCTGGTCCATTTGGGCCAGCTTGTCAATTAAGGCCTGGAAAGTAGTTGGCTTGAAGAACATCATGAATTGGGAAATAGTCGCCTGAGGGTCGAGGGTACCCACGAACATGCCTACCACAGGCGCTTCTTCGATGAGCTGTTCGCACTTCGACCACAGATTCCGCCATCGTATTGCGTATTGCACCCACTTTTCGCCTGGCTTTACCCTGGCGTTAATCAGTGCGGTGATCGGGATGCGCTCGCTAGCGCTTGCGAATCTCTGTGTAAACAGCAGCTCCATCTCTGCAAATGTCTTGACAGAGTCATTTGGGAGTTCCGAATACCACTCAAATGCTGTCTCCGATAAGCTGCCAACGAATTAGCGAAGCAGTAGCTTATCGTCACCTCCGGTGTTGCCGCACAAGGCTCTGAATTGAGCGACATGTTGATAGGGATTGCCTGTCCCCTTGTATACATGGAATTTGGGAATCGTGTATCCCGGTGGGTACTTTATTTGGTCGTACCAATCCGGATAGGGTTGTCCAGTTTTAACAATTTGCCCAGCCGCTTCATTCGTCTGATGAACTCGCATCTGCTGAGCGATGTAATCATCCAGGGCGGCTTTTGAGATGGTCTCCTCTTTGGCTGCTGACAGAGCCGGCAGAGGGTTTGATGTCTCTCGTCTATCATCTTCAATTATTACTGGAGGGTCTTCGACTGGACGGTCCGGCTGGATCATCATGCCCACCATATCTTGGAATAGAAGGGTCATTTGTTTTATATTGGCCGCTTGTTCCGCGACCTCTTTGTCCTTCTTCTCAAGCATTCTCCGAAGGAATTCAGCATCAGTTTCCTGCTCACGGCGCTGCTCCGAGGATGTCTCCGAGCTTGCTTTCGGTCCCGTAAGTGCGGCCATAGCTGTTAACATTTCTTGGAGTTTTTGTTGTTGTTGCTCCTGAGCCTTAGTCACTGATCGCGTAAGCGGTCGATGACCTGTGAAGATACGGCTATCCTATTTTCCGGATGCCATATAGATGGTGTGCACCACCATGCCCCCAGACTTGGAATGTTTAGATTCAGTGTTCTTGCGATTCTTCGCAGACACCGGGATTTTCTCCAGCTTTCTCCTCTTGTGAGCGGTCGAGGTTGAGGAGGCCGTTGCAGTGGGCACCCAAGTAGCCGTCGCCTTCTGTGGCTTGCAGGGTGCTCCTCTTCTTTCCGAACCTTCATCTTTTTCTGTCGGTGGGGATAGTCTTGATCTATCACGGAGTCCTGGACCTGTCGCCAAACTTTATAAATTTTAGAGGACAGCCGCTGAGGGGGCTGTTCGAGCTTCGCCTTTGTGATCTTTTCAACAGGCGGAGGAGACTTGTTTAGCATGGCAGTTGGCGAATTCCTGCGCACCCTGTTAAGTAGTTCAAAGCTGTTCCCAGTTGGAACAGCAGCATCAACTTCCACCATTGGAGCTGGCGGAGTCAGTGCAGAAGGGGACTTGCCCCCAGCTTTCCTCACTCGGCGCCAGTGGCGACGTCGAGCATGTCGTGCGGCCGGGATCACCTCCGCTGTTGGATCAACTTTTTCATGCTCCCTGTTCTGATGAGAGTCTGTTGTTGGCGCCAGCCTGTCAAAGACAGATGCTCGCTGAGAGGGAATGGCCAATCTTAAAAAGGCCGATTTTCGTGCAGGGGAAATGGCCTTGGTTACTTCACCCGGAGTGGGAGCTGAAACGGCCAGTCTTGTGAAGACCGACCCCTTAGCCTAAGAAGCCGCCTCGATGACTTCAGGAGTAGGAATGGCTATCCGCTTTAGGATAACGCCTTCTGGTATTGCGGGCTTCTTCACGGGCCCGTTGGAGCTTTGGCCCAGTCTGCTGAAAATTGAGGCGCTTGGTTTGGGCGACCCGTTAAGAGGGGCCGCAGTAGCGGTAAGCCGATCAAAGACTGACTTCTTCTAAGGTTCTTGCAATGGTACAGGGGCATTGAAGCTCATCGGTGGAAGCATGGTCCCGAAGAATAGCCCAGTGGTGGCCTGAGTTACCTGCTCCACTGGCATCTTGAATAGGGAGGCCACTTGGGGCCCGTAGATTACTCCTCCAGATGAGGCGGAATGGGAGTTGCAGTTGCAGTTGGAACAGTTAGAGGCCATTGATGTTCTTTTTTCTGCACGGGAGCAAAACCAAATCTTAGTACCTCGAACCCAAGGGCAACCATATTAAACCGTGATTCGTTCGCGAACACGACACACGAAATGTGGAGTGGAAAGAGGAAAAGGTCCCATCGGGCGTGCCAGAATCTGTTCTCCGCCGAAAAGACGCGACCGGGACGTTGGGCCGTCCGGGCATGAATTCCGAGGGAAGATGCTAATTGGTGCCATCCGTCCACCTCTCCGAAAATGCCAAGTTGATTTATCACACCATGTATTGAAGGTTTAAACGGATGCGGCCAATGTAGCAGACTTCGTCAGATTCCCTCTCGTTGAGGTTTTTTTTTTATTGTGGGGACGCTCTTCCCTGGAGGCGCAGGCCCCTGCAGTTAATTACGCTACCGCATCGCGGTAACCACTTTCTCCTTCTCCAGATGGTCACTTCGTGTCGTGTGTGTTTGTTTTGTTTCTGGTTTCCCGTGGATTGTATATGGAGACTAATTTATGTTGTCGCCCGTAGGGCATGAATTAGTCCAAATCCGTATTTTCTTAGATTTGGGTTTGGGGTTGGGTTTAAGGATACGTTAGTCTCATTTGAGACTAAGATCAACTTAAACGTATGTTAAGGATACGTTAGTCTAATTTTAGACTAAGATCAACTTAACGAGATCATTTAGATCCAAAAAGAGAGCATTTGGGCTCTATTGTTTAGTTTAAGGACATTGCGGTCGATTAGTTTAAGGACATTACGGTCCAAGGTTAAGGACGTCATAGTCCATGGGCTTAAGGACCCTACAGTCCGAGGTTAAGGACGTCATAGTCCATGGGCTTAAGGACCCTACAGTCCGAGGTTAAGGACGTCATAGTCCATGGGTTTAAGGACCCCACAGTCCGAGGTTAAGGACGTCATAGTCCATGGGTTTAAGGACCCCACAGTCCGAGGTTAAGAATATCATAGTCCATGGGTTTAAGGACCCCACAGTCCAAGAAATGTTTGGTTGTCGGGACCCGTCACCTCTCTGAAGACGTTGAAGGATTACAACGACATGTATCAGAGGAGTAAAGAGATGTACTCTTGGACCAATTCTGGTTGGGAGATCTGTAGTCCAATTGGGACTAAGATCTGAGATTTATGAGCATATGGGCTCAGTTAATCTGAATGATGGATCTATGGCCAACTTGGGCTCAGCCCACTCAATTAAAATGTTAAACATTTGACAATGCTGGGTATTGATTTGAATTCTGACAATATTTTTATTTTTTTTATTGAATGCTGAGCATTCATCATAGCTCTAGGGCTTTATTTTAAAGAACAGTTTATGTTCTATCAGCGCACACGTGAGAAACACGTGGCGTGCTTGGCGCTAACGCCAGTCAATGAGCGCAGTGCGCTATATTTGGAGCGCTAAGGCTCTGCAGCACTTTGCGCTAGATGTGGAGCGCTGAGGCGTTTCTGTTAAGCAGCGCACACATGAGGAGCACGTGGCACGTTTGGCGCTGAGCGCTAGTCAATGAGCGCAGTGCGCTATATTTGGAGCGCTAAGGCTTTGCAGCGCTTTGCGCTAGATGTGGAGCGCTGAAGCTCTTTTAAATTAGAAGCGCTAAGGCTCTTCTAAATTAGGAGCGCTAAGGCTCTTCTTTTATGCAACTTAGATCAGTTTGCGCCGTGAGAATTAAATTCTCTTTTTATAAGAGATTTTGTCTCAAGGTTCTAAGAACAAAGTTCTTATTTTATAGGAGATGTTTCAATCTCTTATTTTGGTGAAAGGCTTTGCCTTTATGGATCTGTGATCTTAAGAGAATTGAATTATTCTCCCCCTTTTTTATAATGAGATATTCATAATCTCTTTGTGAAAGACCTTAATTTTATAGATCTATGATCTGTGAGAAGAATTATATTCTTCTTCTTATTTTATGATGAGATCTTTTGATCTCTTTGTGAAAAACCTTGGTCTTGTAGATCTATGATCTTAAAGATAGAAGTGAATTCTCCTTTTTAATATGAGATGATTTCATCTCTCTGTTTATTTTTTACCTTGAAGAAAATCTTCTTCTTCTACCGAGAGCTTGGCTCTTCTTTCTGAGATTTCTCAAAGTTTGTAGGGGTTCCTCTCTCTGAGACTTAAAGTCTTGGGGCCTTTATATAGGGCAAGCTGATTTGTTCAATCGGTTAAAGAGATCTTTTTTCCAATTGATTTGGGGATTTCCCCACCGTTGGATCTTTGATCCAAGGGCTTCTGATTTACAGAAGGCGATTTTCTTGTTTTTAACAAGATTAGGAAATCTTTCCCCATACAAAATTATTCTGTAATTTTTGGTGATTTTTAATCACTTTTGGATCATTGATCCAACGGTGCTCTGATTTACAGAGCACAATCTTCTTGTTTGGAAAGATTTTAAGGAATCTTTCCTTAACAGAATTTTATTCTGATTAATTGATGATTTATCATCTTTATTGGATCTTCAATCTGACGGCGGAGAGCTTTTAGTTCCAGCGCTAGCGCACCCGTGCTTTGCACGTGGTGCGCTGCTTAGAGTGCAGCGCACTTAGTGCTAGCGCATACGTGCCTTGCACGTGGTGCGCTGCTTAAGTGCGGTGCTCTTAGCGCTAGCGCAAACGTGCCTTGCACGTGGTGCGCTGCTTAGCGCTAGCGCACACGTGCCTTATACGTGGTGTGCTGCTTAGGGCGCAGCGCACTTGGCGCTGCTATGAAGCTTTGCTTCATTTTAAAATTTGAATTTTGAACAGAACTTTGCTCTGATTGGGGGAAACAACCCCTTTTTGCAGAATTTTAGGAAAATGTAGTTTTTTTAAGTAAAAATCACAGTTTTAACTAATTAAGATATTAATAGTAACTCCCTATTGAATTCATAATAAAAATAGTTATAAAGTATTTAATTTGGTTGCATCTCTAGTTGGGATCAACAATGTCAACAGCGGAAATAAATATACAATTTTATACGACATTAATAAGAATCTCAGACAGAAGTAAAAGAAATATCATTTAATATAACTAAACGATTTCATTTGTCAAATAATATACATACAACCACCTCTCGTTCTAAGTCATAATACAGGGTCTGATGGAATAATACTAGATCCAATATACAAAACCAAAATAGGAAGTTACTACATAGGCAACCCACCTAGCAAAAGTAACGACAAAAGATGATAAGTGGGTCTGCACTGCTGCTACGCGTTCACACGACTCTTGCAAGGAACTGTGGCACAACGGGGGTGAATTGCCAACTCAGTGAATAAGACTAACATATATCGGCTGATAATGTAAGTTTGACGAACAAGAACTACTATCAACGGTAATGAACGTGATGCATGATAACAGGTGGAAGAATGAATATGTACTACTCAATGTATAAATCAAAACTGAAATCTCATCAATTATTTACCAAATCAGGTTCATATTTCCGTGTCTAACATCGACACAAATCTTCGGTGTTTCATCAGGCATCGTTCCCCGAACGATCCTGTTTCTCAATAACACCTGTCGGTATCATCTAGATATCCGCCGAGTTCACAACTGTCTCCGGTATCGAGTATTCTCGTTAGGCTCCCCGCCTAAAGTGCGACTATTCTGCCACTTGGTCTCGACCGGGTCCATCATGTATCCAACTGTATGCCCCCGACTCAGTCTGGATAAAATTGTAAATCCACAACCGTATAACCCCCAACTCGGTTCGGAATAAAACCAAATCATAAAAACGACATCTCATGGTGGACGTGACACATAATCATGAAAATCATTGATTTTACGCAACAGTATATGAAAACTTAAAACCACAAATCCTCGAAAATACAAATGCCACTTATATCAACTCCTAACACTTGAATATGAAATATGATGTCAATTGTGCAAAGTACTAATAATTTTGATGTTTAAGGTAGAATAGGAATCATATTTAACAGGATAAATACTAAGTGTGAAAGTGACATGTAATATCGACGAGGTGTAGTGTAACATGTAGGTACATGCATGTGCAGCATGACTCGTCGATAATTGTGTAGTGTTCTAACAATTATTAACATGACAATGGATATATAGGTATGAATTCATATGTTCAAGTTATATGTAAAAGCACATTTTATTTAACTTAAGTTACGGGCGTATCACGCCATCCACACAAAATCCCCCGGTTGATATTTAGTCTACTCACCGGAATACGTCGTACTACTCAGAAATCGCCAATCCTTTTCCTTTCCTTGCGGCCTCCAAAGTTTCCGTATTTGAATCTAACATCGAAATTAACTTGTATAAGGAAACGGCTAACTTCGATACGGCGAAATATGGAAATACGAGTTTCACGTACTAACTATACTACGTATGACTAATTTAAACTATCTAACACTTATACTGACTGCGTTTTAACCAATCGCTGTTTGAAACTGAAAACAGAGTCATGTTACGAATTAACCGTGTCGTATTTTAGAACTTTGATCCCTTTTCCGATATTAGTTCCCAAACTTTATATACTGTTAAATTAATTTAAATAAACAATACCAAAATACCCCAACACCTATACAGTGACCTACCCTAAAACCCAAAACACCAAACTCAAACAAAAATCCGGCGACGCCGGATTTGGCCTATGACTCACCGGCCAAAATCTGAGCTCATGGGTTCTTACTCCTAGGGTTTTCTAGGTCCAACATACAATATTTAGGCATTGTTTGGTTAAGTTATTTATTACTTAAGTCATAGCAGATTAACACAGAGCTGAGTTTTGCCTAAAATACGATATTCGATTTCTAAAAATTTAAAGTTTACAGAACTTGATCCTACTGTGTCTAGAGATTATACCTACAGAGATGATTGAAAGTCTTCCTCCAAGAAATCCAAGTCCTTAGCTCCTAACTTGATGGTGGAAATTCTTAGCCTAGTTCTTCTTCTTCACTTCTCTTTTCTTTTATTTCTTTTTTGTGAGTTCTAAGTGTTTTATTTCTCTTTGTTTTAAAATTTCAGAATTTTAATTTGATTATAATGATCTGAACACATAATATATGGTCAAGAGAAAGAGTGAGATGTAGGAGGAGGTGTCACCAAGTAAGGTGTGCCATTCTCATGCAAGGAGGAGGTGTTGTGCATGAAGCATGCATGCAAGAAGGAGATGGCTTTGCATTATCATTCTAATTGTTTTATTTTTGTGATAATTCTGAGCTAAACATTATCTATCCCTCTTTTTCACTTACACCCTCAAAATCCTAAGTTTGCACAATTTCCTAAATTTTACACAAAACCCCTTCATTATATATGTTATTACATAACACCATTTTTATTAAAATGAAGCTAAATTTCACACTAAAACCCTTGTAATTTATTATTGTTACACACCAAAATTTCAATTTAATTTGTTTCACATACTACTTACGAAAATGTCCTATTTTGTTTTAATAAATTTTTAAATTAACATTTTATTATTTAATTAATTAAATTTATTTATTTCTAAATTTTCAAAATGTTACAATATTCCCCCTTAAGAAAATTCGGTCCCCGAATTTAAAATTTAACTAGACATATCTTCAAAAAGATGTGGAAATTTCCTTCGCATCGTATTCTCGGTCTCCCAAGTAATCTCCTCGCGATTCGTTCCTCGCCAAAGAATCTTTACAGATGGAAGTGCCCTTGATCTCAGTTTCTTTGCCTGCCGATCAAGAATAGCTACTGGCTGCACTGTGTAGGATAAATCCGGCTCAATTTATAAGGTCTGATGTTGGATCGCGTGAGAAGGATCGTGAAGATACTTGCGAAGCATAGGCACGTGAAACACCGGATACACATCGGTAAAACTCGGTAGAAGTACTAAACGATAAGCTACAGCACCCACTCTCTCCAGAATCTCGTAAGGTCCAACATATCTGGGGCTGAGCTTTCCCTTTTTCCCGAAACGCATCACACTTTTCATCGGAGATACACGAAGGAACACATGATCTCCCACCTCAAACTCGAGTCTACGACGACGTCGATCTGCATATGATTTCTGTCTGCACTGGGCCGCTCTCATTCTGTCCTGTATTAACTAAATCTTTTCCGTAGTCTCCTGTACTGTCTGCGGTCCCAAAATGCTACTCTCGCTCAGTTCCGTCCAGCAAACGGGTGATCGATATTTCCTCCCATACAAAGCTTCAAAGGGTGCCATCTAGATCGTCTCCTGAAAACTGTTGTTGTACGAGAATTCTATCAAAGGTAAGTGACGATCCCAACTACCACCAAAATCAAGGCTGCAAGCTCGAAGCATATCCTCTAGAATCTGAATGGTCCGCTCTGACTGACCATCTGTCTGTGGGTGAAAAGCTGTACTAAAACTCAATCGTGTACCAAGAGCTTCTTGAAGTTTCTGCCATAGCCTGCTGGTAAACTGGGTACCCCTATCGGATACTATGCACGTCGTAACTCCATGCAATCGTACAATCTCGTCGATATAAATCTGAGCATACTGCGCAAACCCATACGTCGTCTTCACCAGAAGAAAGTGAGCTGCCTTTGTCAATCTATCTACAATCACCAAGATGGAATCATATCCTCTGCTAGTCCTGGGTAGACCCACAAAGAAATCCATGGAAATCTGTTCCCATTTCCACTCCGGAATGGGCAAGGGCTGCAACTCTCCTGCCAGCTTCTGGTGCTCGGCCTTGACTTGCTGACAAGTCAAGCATCTCGAAACAAACTCCACAACATCCCTCTTCATTCCTTCCAACCAATAAACATCCTTCAAGTCATGATACATCTTGGTGGAACCAGGATGAATACTTTATGCTAATCGATGGGCCTCCTCTAAGATCTTATGTCTCAGTCCATCCGAATCTGGCACACAAAGACGAGTCCCAAAACGTAATACTCCACGGTCATCTATCACGAACTCCGACTCTCTGCCCTGCCTAACCTGATCCATAATCTCCGATATACGAGCATCTACGGGCTGTGTCTCTCGAATACGATCCAATAACTGAGGACGGGTGCGAACATGTACTAACTGTCCTCCTGTCGATGTGAACTCAAACTGTACACGACTATCATATAGAATCTGCCAGTCTGTAGAAGACTTTCTCTGCAATGTGCGCACATGAGATAAGCTACCTCTAGGCCACTGACTCAAAGCATCTGCTACAACATTCGCTTTGCCTGGATGATACAAGATCTCACAATCGTAATCCTTCACAAGTTCCATTCATCGACGCTGCCTTAGATTCAGATCCCTCTGCTGAAAAATATACTTCAAGCTCTTATGATCTGTAAAAATCTGGCATGACTCTCCATACAAGTAATGCCTCCAAATCTTCAGTGCGAAAACTACAGCAGCCATCTCCAAATCATAAGTGGGGTAGTTCAGCTCGTGCCTCTTCAACTACCGAAAAGCATAAGCTACAACCCTGCCATGCTGCATCAACACACAGCCTAAACCCACTCGAGAAGCATCACAATACACAATAAAACCACCAGACCCAGAAGGTAAAGATAAGACTGGTGCAGTCGTCAAGCGAGTCTTCAACTGCTGGAAACTCTGCTCACATGCATCTGTCTAAAGAAATGGACCTTCCTTCCTAGTCAATCCGGTCAACGGTGCAACGATCCGAGAAAAATCCTGCACAAAACGTCTGTAATAATCGGCCGGACCCAAGAAACTTCGAACCTCTGTAACTGACATAGGTCTGGACCAGTGCCGTACCGCTTCTATCTTCTTTGGATACACACGTATCCCATCCCTCATAACTACATGACCCAAGAAATCTACACTATCCATCCAGAAAGCACACTTGGAGAATTTAGCGAACAGCTAATGCTCTTTCAAGGTCTGCAACGTAATGCGCAAATGCTCTCATGCTCCTCTCAGCTCCGTGAATAAACAAGAATATCATCAATGAATACTATAATAAACTGATCAAAGAATGGCCGGAAAATACGGTTCATCATATCCATGAAATCTGCTGGAGCATTTGTGAGTCCGAATGACATCACCAGAAACTCATAATGCCCATAACGTGTGCGAAAAGCAGTCTTCGGAATGTCATCCTTCCGAACCCTCAACTGGTGATACTCTGACGGCAAATCAATCTTTGAGAAGTAGCCAGCTCCCTGTAGTTGATTGAATAAGTCATCGATACGAGGTAATGATACCTATTTCGCACAGTAACTCGATTCAGCTGCCTGTAGTCGATGCACAGTCTCATACTACCGTCCTTCTTCTTAACAAATAAGACAGGAGCTCCCCACGGTGATACTCTTGGACGAACAAGTCCCCTATCTAACAATTCTTGCAACTGGCTTTTAAGTTCCTTCAACTCCGTCGGGGCCATCCGATAAGGTGGTATAGAAATAGGCCCTACACCAGGAATCAAGTCGATACAAAATTCAATATCGCGATCTGGCGGTAATCCTGGTAATTCAGCAGGAAACACCTCCGGAAATTCTCGTGCGATCGGAACCTGGTCCAACGGGATTTCAGCGGCTCCTACGTCCTGAACAAATGTTAAGAACCCATGACAACCCTTCTTCAAGAGCTGTCCCGCACAAAGAGCAGAAATCGTGTTGGCAGGAGTTAAACTACAGTCTCCCTGCACAACAACATCGGTTCGCCTGGAAAACAGAATCTGACCGCTTTCCTCCGAAAATCTACTACGCATGACAAGCGACCAACCAATCCATACCAAGAAGTATATCAAAACTAACTTATCTAGGAGAATCAAATCCACTAATAAATCCCTATCACCAACACGTACTAAACATGACCTGAATACGTGTCGAGCTACAAAAGAATCTCCTATAGGAGTAATCACAATTAGCGGTAACTCTAACAATGACGACTCTTTTCCCAAAGAAAGTGCAAAGTGTGCAAATACGTTTGAATGCGTAGAACTGGGATCAATTAGAATATGCGCGTTTAAGGAACATACTGAAAGAATACCTGTTACGACTGCATTGGATGCCTGGGCATCCTGTGGAGTCAAAGTAAAGACCCGAGCATGGCCCCTACCAGCATCCTGACGTCCTTCCTTAGAGTCTACAATTCCTAGCAAAATGCCCTGAACGTCCATAACTAAAACAGGTAGATGTGGGCCTCTGCTCAACGGGGTACGAACTGAACATCTGGCCCTGAGTCCTATCTCGACCAAAACTATGGCCTGGAATAAATCTGCCTCGACCTCCTCGTCCTCTCGAATTACGACCGTCACGACCACGGTCTCTATGGGCGTTGGTCTGACGTGGAACAACAACAGGTGTAGTAGATAATGTGCTCGAGGGAGGTGGTGAAGGTGGTGAAGTCACGTGTGAGACCGATGCCTCATCCTGTCGCATCACGGGACAACTCCTAATAAAGTGATACGGACACCCACACCTGAAACATCTTTGCACGGGCTGCTGAACATATGGGTATAAGTGATAGAACTGATCCATACAGAATCTGCCACGGTCTCTACGAACACGTCTTGGTGCTGATGTATTATTATGAATTTGCCTTGGTCTCTGAACAACCGTACGTGGAGTAGTGGTCGATCTCCGTGCTCGACTAATCTCTAACAAGGATCCGATCATTCGGCGCATCTCTTGAACACTTGCCTCCATCCTAGCTATACGATCAATATAGGGTGAATCAATCGGTTCATGAAAGATAGGCGTACTGCCCAGGTCTGTCCCTATTTCAGACGAGCCTGCTCCAATCTCATCTCGAACAGCGGTACTCTGAGTCCCCGTAGTCGTTAATAACATAGTGGCTAGAGTAAGAAACAGGATTGATAAGTACATTGCGATTGAATCATAGGATACATGGAATCAAGAAAGGAAGTACGAATAATTATGTCCTAAGGTCACTTAGGCTTAGTATCATAGCGTAAATATGCCGCGGAACATGCGTACGATACTCTACTCATCCTAAATCACCTACTCCATCAACCAAAGGTCATCTTACGTAACGAAACTTAAATTTACTTATTCCAAATCTCTACTCGGTTCCGTAAGGATAATTCTACGCTCTGATACCAACTTTGTCACGACCCAAAATTTGGATATGACCGGTACTTAGATTGTATAATATCTAAAGATATCTACACAACCCGAGTAAGCCAAAAACCAAGATCAAAACCCCTTTTTGTGGAATTTTAGAAAAATGTAGTTTTTTTAAAGTAAAAATCACAGTTTTAAATAATTAAGATATTAACAGTAACTCCCTATTGAATTCAAAATAAAAACAGTTATAAAGTGTTTAATTTGGTTGCATCCCTAGTTGGGATCAACAATGTCAACAGCGGAAATAAATATACAATTTTATACGACATCAATAAGAATCTCAGACATAAGTAAAAGAAATATCATTTAATATAACTAAACGATTTCATCTGTCAAATAATATGTATACAACCACCTCTCGTTCTATGTCATAATACAGGGTCTGATGGAGTAATACTACATCCAATATACAAAACCAAAATAGGAGGTTACTACGTAGGCAACCCATCTAGAAAAAGGAACAACAAAAACTGATAAGTGGGTCTGCACTGCTGCTACGCGTCCACACGACTCCTGCAAGGAACTGTGGCACAACGGGAGTGAGTTGCCAACTCAGTGAATAAGACTAACATATATCGGCTGATAATGTAAGTATGACGAAGTAGAATTACTATCAATAGTAATGAACGTGATGCATGATAACAGGTGGAAGAATGAATATGTACTACTCAATATATAAATCAAAACTGAAATCTCATCAATTATTTACCAAATCTGGTTCATATTTCCGTGTCTAACATCGACACAAATTTTCGGTGTTTCGTCAAGCATCGTTCCCCGAACGATCCAGTTTCTCAATAATACCAGTCGGTATTATCTAGATATTCGCCGTGTTCACAACTGTCTCCGGTATCGAGTATTCTCGTTAGGCTCCCCGCCTAAAGTGCGGTTATCCTGCCCCTTGGTCTCAACCGGGTCCACCATGTATCCAACTGTATGCCCCCCGACTCAGTCTGGATAAAATTGTAAATCCGCAACCATATGACCCCCAACTCGGTTCGAAATAAAACCAAATCATAAAAACGACATCTCATGGTGGACGTGACACATAATCATGAAAATCACTGATTTTACGCAATAGTATATGAAAACTTAAAACCACAAATCCTCGAAAATACAAATGCCACTTATATCAACTCCTAACACTTGAATATGAAACATGATGTCAATTATGCAAAGTACTAATAATTTTGATGTTTAAGGTAGAATAGGAATCATATTTAACAGGATAAATACTAAGTGTGAAAATGACATGTAATATCGACGAGGTGTAGTGTATCATGTAGGTACGTGCATGTGCAGCATGACTCGTCGATAATTGTGTAGTGTTCTAACAATTATTAACATGACAATGGATATATAGGTATGAATGCATATGTTCAAGTTATATGTAAAAGCACATTTTATTTAACTTAAGTTACGGGCGTATCACGCCATCCACACAAAATCCCCCGGTAGATGTTTAGTCTACTCACCGGAATACGTCGTACTACTCAGAAATCGCCAATCCTTTTCCTTTCCTTGCGGCCTCCGAAGTTTCCGTATTTGAATCTAACATCGAAATTAACTTGTATAAGGAAACGGCTAACTTCGATACGGCGAAATATGGAAATACGAGTTTCACGTACCAACTAAACTACGTACGACTAATTTAAACTATCTAACACTTATACTGACTGCGTTTTAACCAATCGCTGTTTGAAACTGAAAACAGAAACGTGTTACGAATTAACCGTGTCGTATTTTAGAACTTTGATTCCTTTTCCGATATTAATTCCCAGATTTTATATACTGTTAAATTAATTTAAATAAACAATACCAAAATACCCCAACACATATACAGTGACCTACCCTAAAACCCAAAACACCAAACTCAAACAAAATCCGGCGACGCCGGATTTGGCCTATGACTTGCCGGCCAAAATCCGAGCTCATGGATTCGTACTCCTAGGGTTTGTTCTAGGTCCAACATACAATATTTAGGCATTGTTTGTTTAAGTTATTTATTACTTAAGTCATAGCAGATTAACACAGAGCTAAGTTTTGCCTAAAATACGATATTCGATTTCTAAAAATTTAAAGTTTACAGAACTTGATCCTACTGTGTCTAGAGATTATACCTACAGAGATGATTGAAAGGCTTCCTCCAAGAAATCCAAGTCCTTAGCTTCTACCTTGACGGTGGAAATCCTTTGCCTAGTTCTTCTTCTTCACTTCACTTTTCTTTTATTTCTCTTTTGTGAGTTCTAAATGTTTTCTTTCTCTTTGTTTTGAAATTTCAAAATTTTAATTTGATTATAATGATCTGAACACATAATATATGGTCAAGGGAAAGAGTGAGGTGTAGGAGGAGGTGTCACCAAGCAAGGTGTGCCATTCTCATGCAAGGAGGAGGTGTTGTGCATGAAGCATGCATGCAAGAAGGAGGTGGCTTTGCATTATCACTCTAATTGTTTTATTTTTGTGATAATTTTGAGCTAAACACTATCTATCCCTCTTTTTCACTTACACCCTCAAAATCCCAAGTTTGCACAATTTCCTAAATTTTACACAAAACCTCTTCATTACATATGTTATTATATAACACCATTTTTATTAAAATGAAGCTAAATTTCACACTAAAACCCTTGTAATTTATTAATGTTACACACCAAAATTTCAATTTAATTTGTTTCACATACTACTTACGAAAATGTCCTATTTTTTTAAATAATTTTTTAAATTAACATTTTATTATTTAATTAATTAAATTTATTTATTTCTAAATTTTCAAAATGTTACAGCCAGGGATCGAAGCCCTCATCAAGAGGAAGCCAAGCGGCTACCCTGCTCGGCTATCCCTGGCTGGTAGTTCCCTACTTCACGGCGCCAGGGATCAAAGCCCTCACCAAGAGGCAGTCGACCGGGCCCGCCCTTGCTTGGTTATCCCTGGCTGGTAACTCCTTACCCGCAACGCCAGGAATCAAAGCCCTTACCAACAGGTAGTCGAGCGGCTACCCTGCTCAGCTATCCCTGGCTGGTAACTCCTTATCCGCAACGCCAGGGATCAAAGCCCTCATCAAGAGGCGATCGAGCAGCTACCTTGCTCGGTCATCCCTGGTTGGTAACTCCTTACCCTCAACGCCAGGGATCAAAGCCCTCACCAAGAGGTAGTAGAGCGGCTACCCTGCTCGGCTATCCCTGGCTGGTAACCCCTTACCCGCAACGTCAGGGATCGAAGCCCTCACCAAGAGGCAGTCGAGCGGCTACCCTGCTCGGCTATCCCTGGCTGGCAACACCTTACCCGCAACGCCAGGGATCGAAGCCCTCATCAAGAGGCAGCCGAGTGGCTACCCTGCTCGGTTATCCCTGGCTGGTAACTCCTTACCCGCAACGCCAGGGATCAAAGCCCTCACCAAGAAGCAGTCGACCGGGCCCGCCCTTGCTCGGTTATCCCTGGCTGGTAACTCCTTACCCGCAACGCTAGGGATCAAAGCCCTCACCAAGAGGCAGTCGAGCGGCTACCCTGCTCGGTTATCCCTGGTTGGTAACTCCTTACCCGCAACGCCGGGGATCGAAGCCCTCACCAAGAGGCGGTCGAGTGGCTACCTTGCTCGGCTATCCCTAGCTGGTAACTCCTTACCCACAATGCCAGGGATCGAAGCCCTCATCAAGAGGCAGCCGAGCGGCTACCCTGCTCGGCTATCCCTGGCTGGTAACTCCTTACCCGCAACGCCAAGGATCAAAGCCCTCACCAAGAGGCAGTCGAGCGGCTACCCTACTCGGCTATCCCTAGCTGGTAACACCTTACCCGCAACGCCAGGGATCAAAGCTTTCATCAAGAGGCGACCGAGCAGCTACCCTGCTCGGTCATCCCTGGCTGGTAACTCCTTACCCTCAACGTCGAGGATCAAAGCCCTCACCAAGAGGCAGTCGAGCGGCTACCCTGCTCAGCTATCCCTGGCTGGTAACTCCTTACCCGCAACGCCAGGGATCAAAACCCTCACCAAGAGGCAGTCGAGTGGCTACCCTGCTCGGCTATCCCTGGCTGGTAACTCCTTACCCGCAACGCCAAGGATCGAAGCCCTCATCAAGAGACGGCCGAGCGGCTACCCTGCTCGGCTATCCCTGGCTGGTAGTTCCCTACCCCACGACGCCAGGGATCAAAGCCCTCGCTAAGAGGCACCGGGCAGTAAACCTGTTTGGCCCATCCTTAAGGATCAAAGCCCTCACCCGGCCCGTCCTTAGTAGGCCTCTTATGTCCCCTCCCACGCTAGATCAAAAGCCCTCATCAAGAGGCAACCGGGCCCGCCCTTGCTCGGTTATCCCTGGATGGTAGCTCCCTATCCCAAAACGCCAGGGATCAAAGCCCTCGCCAAGAGGCCCCGGGCAGTAACCCTACTCGGCCCGTCCTTAAGGATCAAAGCCCTCGCCAAGAGGCACCGGACAGTAACCCTGTTCGGCCCGTCCTTAGTAGGCCTCTTACGGCCCCTCCCGCGCTAAGGATCATAAACCTTCATCAAGAGGCAACCGGGCCCGCCCTTGCTCGGTTATCCCTAGATGGTAGCTCCTTACCCACAGCACCAGGGATCAAATCCTTCACCAAGAGGCGGCCGAGCGGCTACCCTGCTCGGCTATCCCTGGCTGGTGGTTCCCTACCCCACAGCGCCAGGGATCAAAGCCCTCACCAAGAGGCAGCCGAGCGGCTACCTTGCTTGGCTATCCCTGGCTGGTAGCTCCTTACCCACAGCGCCAGGGATTAAAGCACTCACCAAGAGGCAGCCGAGCGGCTACCCTGCTCGGCTATCCCGGCTGGTAGCACCTTACCCACGACGCCGGGATCGAAAGCCCTTATCAAGAGGCAACCGGGCCCACCCTTGCTCGGTTATCCCAGGCTAGTAGCTCCTTACCCACAGCGCCAGGGATCAAAGCCCTCACCAAGAAGCAGCCGAGCGGCTACCCTGCTCGGTTATCCCTGGATGGTAGCTCCTTACCCACAGCGCCAGGGATCAAAGCCCTCACCAAGAGGCAGCCGAGCGGCTACCCTGCTCGGCTATCCCTGGCTGGTAGCTCCTTACCCACAGCACCAGGGATCAAAGCCCTCACCAAGAGGCAGCTGAGCGGCTACCCTGCTTGGCTGTCCCTGGCTGGTAGTTCCCTACCCCACGATGCCAGGGATCAAAGCCCTCGCCAAGAGGCAGCTGAGTAGCTACCCTGCTCTGCTATCCCTGGCCGGTATTTTCTACCCCACAACGCCAGAGATCAAAGCCCTCGCCAAGAGGCACCGGGCAACTACCCTGCTCGTCCTTTGACTAAGGAACAAAGCCCTCACCAAGAGGCATCCGGTCTATCTACGTCTGAGCGATCTCCACCTCGACTTCGGGGCCATGGAAATATCGTTTGTTGGAGATAGTGCCCTCAGAGTCAATTATTGGATCACAGGCACGTGATTGCAATGATTGAGGGAGGACCTATCCCGGTAGAACAGTCTTACTCGAGATGATAGTATGCTATCTGGTTTACCTTTATCATCGTGTACTGCTTTAGGTGACCTGACAGGTCGCTATTGCACGTTGATAGAGCCCCTAGGATTCTTGCTTGACTGCCGGCAGTATGAGGGCGATCATATACGTGAGAGCTGGGGTCTACAAGCATATCCTTAAAAGGTCCCTAGTCGTGGGAGTTTCGAGACAGGGCATCGATTCTCCAGAGTAGACTAGTGTATACAGTCGAGACCCCGACGAGGGGCGGTGGCCGGTCTCACAAGCCACTGGTGTCAGTTGGTTCACCTAAGATGTATACAGGTGCTCATTGGGTTATGAGTACACCGGACAGGACTCGCCGGGAACATGCTAGTTGGTCTTATACCTGACGTCAGATAGCAGTTCCCAGGTGACATGTGTACAGGTTAGTTCATCGACCTGGGGATCGTCATTTGTCTCGTGTGAGTTCCCACTGTACTTTGATTACTACCCTACCACGGCTCAAAGGAGTCGTGCAAACAGGTTTTAGTTGGGTACAGTCCCGAGCCACATGGAGGCAGTGAGCGGATCTTCGGGGGTTCGTCTCTCCCGGTATTGGGGGTGAGGTCGCGCTGTGTCTAGGAGAGCCATTACACGAAGTCCTTGGCCAAGGCAGGAGATTTACTGGTAGGTATTCCAGTAGTATCTCAGGGTGTTCTGGGCTACACTCCGACACGACTTGTACCGCTTTTGGGGGTCTGACTTTTACCCACCCCCTAGGCCCGACATGCGATGCTCATAGACGAACGGACCGGACTGTACGGATATTGTCACTGACAGGCTCAGTAGGGTGTCAGGATGAGTTCGCTCATCAACTCCCTTTTAGTCAATAGCTGGTGGCCCGTTACGTATTGGCTTATACCTCTGACGTGCTGGTGGTTAAATTCACAGCCATAGTATTGATGAGTCTTTAGAGTCCACCACTCATTCTGTTACTCAGCTTTCGGGCGAAACGCTGTAGAGGCCGTATGGAGATATGGCAGGGTTCGATCAAATACGTGCGGTATTGCACGGATGGTGATCAGACGGTTTTTACTAGCCGGCTTTGGCTTAAGCCGGATCTTAGTATTTGATCGTGTAGTTTTTGTCTCTTTGCATTTGTATTTCGGTCGGAATACAGATGCGGGTGTGTATGCACAGTATCGGGGTTTTTCCTGTAATTTATTATGGGACCAGTTTTCTGGGGTTGCCAGTTTGCATTCCGTTCCGGCCGGTTTTCTCTTTTTCCTTCCCGGTCGGACTTTTCGTTGGAGGGTGTTAAATGCAAGTTTGCAATTAACATTTTGTTGAGGGGGTTTCTTGCAAAAGGATTGATTATGATATCTTCCCTCCATCACTTGCATTAAATAAGGTAAGGAAGGGTATGGGTTTAAAGTTTGAGGTATGGTTGATGTTTTTGGAAATGGTTGTGACATTTTTCCTTTTAGATTTTAATTCTTTTTTCCACCCATGCATTGAGAGGGGGCCGGCCACTGTTGTTGTGAGTGAGGAGTGTGTTTTAATTTGTGAGTGAATTAATTCCTTCATGCTTATTTAGTGCCCCCCCCAATTGGTTTTGAGTGTGTGCAGGAGAATTTTTGTGAGTGTGTGCTGGAATGATGTTGTTGAGGGGTTAATTAATTAGTGTGTTTGCAACCTTCTCACTTTGATAATATATATATATTGAGTTGGCTTCATGTTTTTTAGAGAGAGCAATTTCTGGCCGAGCTCATCATATAGCCTATCCCTTTTCCAGCAAGTTCTATGGAAAATTCTTTTGCACCAATTCCTCCATCATCTTTATGGCAACATAACCCCAAAGTGACAACTATTCTACAGTATTCTACAGCAAATCTTGGACGCGTCGGCTAGCCAACTTCGCCCCCGAGTTGCCTCGGCATAGAGACGGGAGCCCGTAAAAGATGCAGGCGATGTGGTGCCCTTCCGGCGAGGAGGCGACGACCGGAGTTTCCGCAGGAGATCGGGACGACGAGGAGAAGACCGGAGAACTCGGATCACTCGGTATATCTCTTCCCATCTTGTAGTTAGCTAGATCTAGTTTAATGGCACGATCCGGGTGTTTAGTGCGCGGTGGTGCCGGTTTGCTAAGTACGCAAAATTAAAGTTTATCACCGCTTCCGCATTTGGCCGTCGGTTTGACGGTCGGGACGCCGCCGTGCACTTACATCGTTTCCCCACCGGTCTTTTCACACTTGGCAAATGAACAGATTCAACTCGACGTGTGATCACTAGACGAAAAACAAGCCTAACACGAAGGCAGTACTGTGCAAATATAAGTGTTTACCGATAAAGGAAAATACGCGTGCAAATACTATTGGAAAAAGTTTCTATTCACAAAGCTAAAGTACCGATCCAACAAAAGAAAAGAAACAGGAAGACGAGGGGCTTCAGGCCTCAAGGCCAGGCGCAACCCCGGGAAGCTCAGTATCTACCACGGCTCGGGCTGCGTCTGGAGGATCAGCGCCTATCACAGGAGCCTCGGCGTCGCCCTCGCAGGGAGTCTCTTCCCCGGCCTCGCCCCCGGGGTCGTCCCCCTGCTCGTCATCCCCGCGAGGATATTCAGCTCAGAGCTCAGCGTCAGCGAACTCCAGCATCCAAGCCTTGACGGCGTCGAGGGCCTCGTGCCAGATGAGGGTAGTGGCCGCGGCTAGGTCGGTGTAATAATGTTCCGACTTGTTGTAGTTCTCCACCGCCTTCGCCGCTCTCAGATCGGCTCGCTTCCTCCCCTCTATCGCAGCCTCCAGCTCTTTGCAGAGGGTGCTCTCCGACTTCTTCAGGGTGCCGACGAGCACCTTGGAGTCCCAAACCTTGGCCTCGGCGGCCCGGGCGACCTCGCGGTACCTGGCAACCTCCTGCTTCCCGGCCGCCACCTCTTGCTTTTCGGCCGCCACCTTGCCCTCTAGGGCAGCGACCCTCGCAATCGCCACCTCCAGCTCCAACTTTAAGCTCTCCTCCAGTGAGGAAAGCTCATCTGCGGCTCGCATCGCCGGGGCAATTTCCTCATCCTCCATCTGGATGACGAGGGCGACATTCTGGAGGACCTGAAGAAATCATAGAGGGGTCAGAAAGAAAAGGGAGGCACCAAATCTCACGAATGGTAAGATGCTGAGAGAAAAATCAAGTAAGGTGCGAACACTAATCTACACGGCCTCTTGGGAGATCGCCGCCATCTGCGCCCATAGGGTCCCCCAAGGGACCTTTCCTCCGGCCGACCTCTCCATGTCCGACAGCAAGCTGTCAGTAACGGAGATCCCCGAGGGCACCTCAAAGTGGAGGATCCCCTCTTCTACCAAGATCAGGGAGGCTGGGGTCCGCGGAACCGTCCGGGTGAACCGCTTGAGAGACGAAGCCGGGGAGCTGGTCTCCATCTCCGAAGCCTCGGCCTCTTGTTCCCGAACCCGCTTTCGGCTCGGTGCCTGGCTGGGCTCCGGGGCACGGCCCGTACTCGAATGCTGGGGTGGGACGGCTGCCGGGAGAGCCGCGACAGACGTCGGACGAGAAGAGCTGGCGCCTCCAGCCTTCGATCCCTTCTTCGACTTGCGCATGGCCGCTCGAAGTTTGCTTAAGTCCATGGGTTCTGCACAAGACAAGATACGATGGAGTTTGCAACACAAGTAGAAATGAAAATAAACACAAGTCTAACAGATCACCTGCAAGTTCCTAACTTACCCGCGAACCGAGCGGGGCTGAGCCCATCCCAACTCAGGGCCTTCTCAGAAAGCAGCACGTCGTCCCGAGGAATGGGCTCCCACTCCGCCACTTTCACCGCGTAGGGATCGTTGGACTAGCTTTCCCGCCGGCACCTATCCCTAGACCACTAGGTGGGCACGGGTCAGTCCTCACCCTCTGGCGGCCCAACAAAGAAAAACTTCTTCTTCCAATCGTGGATGGAAGAAGGCAAGATGAAGACTCCCGACCCGGATGCACTCCCCCGTTGTTTTCTAAAGGAGAGGTAAACCCACCTCAGGTCGCCCGCACGAGTGCCGGGGTGACCTTTGTAAATGAGAGAGGAGGCAAGGGTGGACAGACTGAAAGGGATCATCTGCAACTTCAATCGGACCAAGAACCCAAGGAGAATCCTCCAGGAGTTCGGCACTAGCTGGCCCGGGGTTAGCCCAAAGTAATTTAGCGCTCTAACAACCTTGGGAGAGAAAGGCAGGTGCATTCCGGCCCAAAAGGCTTCCAAGTACAAGGAAATCTCTTTACCTCGTACCTGATACGCCCTCTCTCCTTCCTCGACAAAACGTAGCGTATAGCTGGGAGGGATATAGAAACGAGTCCGAATGGTGGCAAGCTCATTCTCGTGCCTCACCGTGGATGACACGCCAGGTGCATCCGCGACATCCGCTCTGGGGATCGCCCCCATCTCGTGACCCCGAGAAGTGGATCTGACCCTGACTTCCCGGGAAGACTCTGACTTAGTGGAAGAAGAAGCAGAAGAAGCAGAGGAAGAAGAAGAAGAATCTACATGGGGCTCCTTAGACCCTACCCAATCTATTTCTACAAACTCTTCAGAAGAAGAAATCTAACCTGAGTGAGGGGATGGGTCCTCAAAAGGGGAAACGCAGAGATCCGACCTAAAAAGAGAGCGCCGAGCTAACAAGACCTAAGACAAGGAAATTATGAAAAGGAATGGGCCCTTATGTGGGCCCTACCTCTATTTATAGCAACCGGCGTAACACATCCAACGGCGACAGTCGTCACCCGCCAAAACGACTCTTCGCACTCAATGGCCACCATCGCTCCACCTGTCATGCGCACATTGGCCGCACCCATCGGGCGCAGGAAACCTGCGGCCCGTCGCATCGGCCAACCAGCACCCAACACGTGGGTTGTCGCTTCGGTGATCGTACGCACAATCCGACGCATCCTCTTTAATGCGAGATCCGGCCCCAGATCCGCTGATGCCACCTAGAGAATATGATAGATTGCGCAGGAACATGCCACGACATCTTCGAAAAGGAGCTCACATCGGGTGACCCGGCAGACCACCCTCGACCCGACCCGTGACAGGTCAGGACGAGAGTGGGGGGCTAATGATGATGCTCGATATCGGTGATCTCTCGGATCATGACACGTGGAAGATGACGTGTCCCAGAGCATGCAAGAAAGGACCCATAGTGGCCGACCAGGCCGCTCTTATGCCTGTCCTACAGACAACCTTTGGCTCGTCTCCGAGCCCCCTGCACAACTGGCCTCTTGGGCCCTCTCAGCTCGCCTCCTATCCTCCTGCACATTTGGCCATCTCGGCCCTCTCAGCTTGCCTCCGAGCTCTAGCAGAACAAAAATAGCTCGGCCTCCCGCTCGTTCCCGAGCTCTCCCGTCGAGTTCATCTTTCTTGGTCTCATCGACCGACCAACGACACCACTCGTAGGCACAACCGCCATCCCGCGAATCTCGCCACGCACGAGATATCCGTCGGCCACATCCCACGTTCTACGCCATCACGATCCCCCATTAACGAGCCTGTCTCGCCATTAATGGGAGATCCCGCCCATCATGCGGGCGTGACGTCGGGAGCGTAACGGCCGGCGTAATTCTCGCGCCCGCCCGCCTACTGCCACCACTATTTAAACCCCTCCTTCAGACGGTTCAAGTAAGTCATTTTCCACTCACTAAGCCGTTACTCTGCTCGGATTTCCTCTCTAACTTGACCGTCGGAGGGTTCTCGGTGGTACAACCACCCCGGGACTTCCTTGCAAGTAACTCGACAACAACAGCCTTAAACCCATTGAGATCCACACGATTCGGGAGCCAGCCTCCAGATCCAATCTCAGCCGTCCATCGCTGCCATCAGCAGATCAACGGAAGGTAACATCTTGACGCGATCCAACCCGCGTCACCTATGGACTAGACCGAAATGGTTGAACCACGTTATATCCGATGCGTTATATCGCCTTCGTATGATTTATAATTGTCTATCTTATATTCTCGATGGTTTGAGAGGATCATTTCCCCAACAAGTGGTATCAGAGCTACAATGCCTATATGATATTTGTGGAATTGCTTCATAGAGTCTTTAGTCTCTTTTGTTGTACATTGTCCACAAGGTATTTGCAGAATTGCTTCATAGAGTCTTACAATTTGTCCAAATCCGGCCAAATACTGTTTGTTTTCATATGTTGATTTCCCTATTTAATTTGGTACGTTATAGTTTGTATCGGTTTATGTTATTCTTTATGGATGCTTTATTTGTTCGCTTCGAGACTTTGTTATCATGTGGATTTGAGTTGAAGGTGGATTTTTTCATTTTCTTTTGATTCCGCATGTGTTATTGCATTTGCAATTTTGGATTGTTATATTAATCATGTGATATATTCCGTCTCCGAAGTTTTGGTTGAGACATATCTCCTTTCAGTGTTGATTTTGGGCTCCGTCAAATGTGAGCCAAGATGGAGATTTGATGTTCATGTCTCACATTCTTTTATTGATCATGGATTAGTGGTTCGAGGGTAATTCCATTCAATCCAGTTTGGTGTTTTGAGAAAAATTCCACTCAGTTTATTGTCGTCTATTCAAATCGGCGTATATCAGGATACTTTGTTTACTTGCTTCACAACTTTGTTACAGATCGCATAGCATCGCGTTCGGTACGACTTTGTTTGTAGTGTTTCAATGTGACTTTGTTGTCGAAATTTTGTTCATTTTGCTTCGAGATTTGATTTGTCATATCCATTGTGGTTTTGTTTGTTACATCTTTATGTGATTTGACCGTTGTCGAAGCTTTGGTGACACAATATCTTCATCCAGTTCTAGTTGAGCCATTGAGTTGTGTCGAAGATTTGATTGAGCAGTTTGTGGTGGATTCAGTTTTGGCCAGTTCTTTTGTTGCGAGCAGTTGTTGCTCATTGGTGGTTTGCTACATCGTCATGTTTGATGAGATGCGTTGCAATATTCTCTTGTTGATCGATGTAGATTCTTCAGCCACATTCAATGTACTATGTTGCATGATGAGGTATGATATCTCATGGTTTCATAGCTGTATGATTATTTGCAGACATTGTGTAGCACATGGTGAATACGTCATCAGGTTTTGTCTCAGTTTTCGGTCCTGGTGATTGGATCGGGGTGGAGTAGTTATAGTGCATGTATTTGACTCGGTAATGATAGTATGAGCTGTTCCCGACGTGGAGCAGGTGCATGTGTATATTTGAGAAGCAGCTTGTGTGTACGATGTTGTATTTCAAGAGTTTCGGCTCACGAATTCGAGCCAAGCTGAAGATTGTTGGGATGTGACTCATATCCGTTCGCATACCTAGAGAGAGTCCGACTTAGACTCAGGCCTTATGGGCCGACCCATCCATTGATGTGGGCTACCAACGGATGATGGATAGTGTTAGGCTGTTAACACTATATATTCTTCTATTGAGAGTAGTTGTGGATGTGTGCCTAAATGTAGTCTCTTTGGGGTTTGGTGTGGCTTGCTTTCTTGTGCAGAGGGAGATGAGTGTCTAGAGAGGATGTGAGTTATGAAAGTGTTCTCTTGTAACTTATCCGCTAGTTATAATGAAACCCTGAATGAGATGATTGTCCCGTGGACCAGGCCGAAATGGTCGAACCATATTATATCCGGTGTGTTGTATCTTCGTCGTATGGTTTATACTTATCTATCTTATGTTCTTGATGGTTTGAGGGGATGTTTCCCCCGACAAGTTCAGAGTATTCTTCTTATGTGTGTGGTAACATGATATTGCAAGCAATCCAATGATATCTGCTTATCCCAAGAGTCGTCCTATATAATTTCAGAGTAGTAATAGCCATATGCATAGTCATCCTGATAACAAAGCTGAATAATATCATTGAAACATGGTTCGTTCGTTTTTTTTTAATTAGATCTTTAGCATGTACGATGCATGCAAAATAAATATTCAACATGCTACCGTAAACTTTGGGCATTTTTTCATCAATATACTGAACTTATAATGATGAAAAGTTAATCACAGTAATATTAGTGGAAAGTGCAAGCCAAATAAATATTAATGCGGAACCATCATAATTCTAATAAATTAATAATTCTTTTAGTTTGAACTTTGAGCATTTTAGATGTTTTGGACTTGTTTGTACAATCAAAGGTTTTTTTTTTGTTGTTGTATTTTAATTTTATTTATACTTTATGAACTATCTGTTTAGCCTCTCTACACAATAGTTTTGTAAGGGGACATGATATTTTAATTAACGAATAATATAAGTGGCCTATTTTGTAAGAGCTGGAGAACTTGAGAGTTGATAGTCCCCGTGTGATTCAATGTGAGAAGTGATTCCTATGAAATGCCAAGGGTGATGCTGCTGTTGCACTGGTTGAATACAATGGCTAAAAAACACAATAAATTAAGTTGAGCCACGTAATCGCTATCTTTAAAGCAATTTTCGTTCCCTACAATGCAACATGGGTTTGTGCGAATTGCTTTCAGGAAAACAACAATCCAATCTTGTGTTTCAATCCTCCACGTTGCACTCGCAGATAATTGCTCCGAAAACTTGATCTTTTGAGTACCAAAAACCAAAAAGAGAGGAGAAGAAAATAATTGTCATTATGTCTATAGAACAAAGAAAACAAGTTGGTATAAATAAGAGTTGAAATGATGAATGTTTTCACCATTTGAATTCAAAATTTAAATCTCCGTAACTATATATAACTCTTATAATTGTCTATAACTTACATAACTATTCCGTCCAACAAAATAGGAGGGAGATTTGCCTCCAACAAAATGTGTAACAACCAATCTTCTTGTGTACGCTCGTACTTTTAATAAATGTTTCTTTTCTAAATTGTTCCTTTAGGTTTTTTAATAAAATCCATTTTTTCCATAAATATATGTTTATCATGATTTTTCTTTTCCTAACATTTTTCCTTATTTCCTAACTTTCTAAATCCTAACAATTACCCAAACCCAATCCCGCTCTCTTGGCCCAAAGCCCACAACCCAAACCCATCCCCACAGCACACCGCCGAATTCCACCCATCTCCTCAACTGTTACTCTTCTTCTTTTTGAAATTTCCTTCAAAATCTCAATATAAATTTCCCTTTGATTCCCCATTAACTCAATTATATCCCCATTCATTTTCCCATTAATCCCTCGTTCATTTTCCCATTAATCCCATCTAATCATCTTTATTATCCTATTAATTCCCTAATCCATACAGATCTCTCTCTCTCTCTCTCTCTCATGGCGTTCTCTCTCTACATCTCTCCAATCATCTCTCGCTCTCTCATGTTTCTCTTCTATATATATATATATATATATATAAGCCGACCTCATCCTCGATCATCACCGCAGTTCCCTTCAACCACCATCGAAACCCATCACCGCCATATCCATCGACCTCATCGCCCTCATCATCTTCTTCCTCTACCCAGCCGCTACCCCATCATCATCTCCCAACAACCGAGCACAACGCCAACCTCCTTTCCCTTCACCCGCACCTCCTTCCACCGCCGGCGAATCTTCACCTCCTCTTTCCGTCGACATACTCCTTGCCGGCCACATCACCTGCATCCGAAGCCAATCTCCGACCGCCTCTAGGCCACACCACCGTAGCCGCTGCACCCAACGTCACTGAGCCACCTTGTTGTGCTTTACACCGAGCTCACATCGCCTGAGCTCCTCACCGTGTCGTTGCCTCTGCCATTATCGTTACCTCCACCGTGTTCAACGCTGTCACTTCCACCGTGCATGCACCTCGTGCCCATCACAGTGCCTAGCTCGAGCCCAAACCAAATCCCTATTGGCATTTCATCGAACACTTGCATTCGTAGCAATCGCCGGTGTTCCAGTCGCTGTCGTCGCTGTCCAAGCTGTGGCCTCGATCTCTGTAACCATCACTATCGTCGATGCAGTGGCCATCGCAACGCCAGCACGCGTCCATCGCAGCTGTATCGCGTTCAAACCTCGCGTCGCGTTGTCTCGTGTGTCGAGACGAATACTCGTCACATGATGTCTTTTCTATATCAGTGACCGAGGTAAGTGAACCCCCTCACTTGCTTAATCATGTTATACACATATATATTTATATTAATTGGTTTGATAAACGCTAATCGTGATTAATACACACACACATTTTAAATGTTAGCGGTTATTATCGTAATCAAATCCTAATTTAAAATGGCGGAATTTATGATCAATAAATCCCTTTACTGATAACGAATATCATGTAAGAGTTTGGGTTGAAAATATTGACGTTTATACCATGAAATGACAGTCCCGATAACCGATACGAAATATGGAATTTACTGCATATATCGCCGTATTGAATTCGTAGTAAATCATATATAAATCGTTTCGTGGCGTACTTAGGCTCGTTACGAATAAGACAGAATAATCTATGAACCTATGGAAAATGTTACTGAATATTACTTCGTTTCGAGAGTGAAAACTGTTGAGCATTACGGCTCTGGACTGCATTCCAGAGCAGTAATATCTGCTAATACCTATTTTTAAACACCTGCATATCTCTATTCAATTATACAAATGTGCGGAGTCCTATAGCGATGCTTAGAAAATTGAGTTAACTTTCATATGCCACTGGGTTTACTACATTCCATCACAGTTTGATATTTAGAACATAAATTATATTGCCGACATGTCGGGCTGTTTACTGCAGTAACAGTTTATACGTAGTGACACTAAACAGACCGTAGCTCCCTGCGTACGATGGGTATTACCGATATGTCTGTTGCGTTAGAATCTTAACTGGTATATCTATATTTCATTGACTGTAGGGATGCCTAAATCTGAACATAACTAATGGCAAAATGCGTTCGAAATTGGACTTCCTGTTCAGAAATTGGAATTCCAGCAGTGAATATCTATTTTAAACGATCGTATCTTCCTAACCAGTACCCCGATTGGTATGAAACAAATTTTAATGTCTATATAATTGAGTCTACTATTTATGACTTTTATATTGTTTCGCTTGATTCTGCACATATGAATTACTGTGAATTTTACGAACTGAATGACACTGGCTGCCCTTATTTTACTCGTCGTATATTTCACTGCATTTCTATCATATTGCTTAACTGTTATACCCTCAGTGATTAGTGATCATTTGCATTGATATCTTAGTGACTGTGTTTAAATTAGCGAGTGATAAGTGTTAGTAATTGGATTGTGCCAAATACGTTAGTGTAAAAGCGTGATTGAATAGTGGAAGTGACACATACTTGTACATAATCAACGGAACCATTTAGTTATTAGATTGTCAACGTCTATATAGCATATATAAGTGTAATTATAACCGGAATGGGATGGGTATGGAAGCACTTATATTAGTGTCATGAGTAAGACATCGAGAACTGTCCACTTATCTTGAATACCGGTCGAGAAATGCTTAATGGAGACCCTCTCCAATTCTCGTATAGACTTGTCATGGAGCGACTAGTATTTAGATTCATGGTCGGATCTTGATGTAGACCGCGGGGTGTGGATTGGTTTGAGTGTGAGTTCGATCAACGGAATTTCAGGAGTCCCTTTACCGGTATATTTCGTTATTGCGTGCTGCTGTGGTACCAAGCTTCAACGGTACATATTGTTACTGATCGTGTTACTGACTCTTACTGGTCTTGATTCGGGACCGTGTTTTCAAGCCCCTGTATAGGTGTTAGTGCCTTGGGTTTGAGAATACTCGTGCAGTAGTTGACGCTCACATTCAAACTGACGATAGGTTAGTGACATGGACATTACATTGATTACTAGACTGATACACATGCTACTGTTTAGCTGTACCTGTTATTTCCCGCTCATATTATTACCCTATGGTTTACTTCATGTTTATCTTTATTGCATATATTATATATATTGATATATTGTGTCGCTCTGACGACCTGAGTATGCATGCTCAGAGTGAGAAGTGGACTTAGCTCAGATCAGGACCTACCTTACTTCGAGAATAGTGCGGAGATCTAGATCAATGACGTTAGTGCTATGTTTTCCTTTGACTCTATCTGGTTAGTTGTATCCCTGATGTTATAGATTTGTATCCATTACACTCTGATGTGATAGAATTAGTGACTGCATTTCTCATTAATTGTGTTGTATTTACTGCTTACCATGAATTGCTAGAATCTGAAATGTAACTATGGCAGGATTATTTCTTGACCGCAGAAATATGGCTGGCCTAGCCCCCCTCGTATTCCGTATTTTAAGAAGCGGTGCGTGACAAAATGGGAGAAAGATTTGAATTCAAATGAGTTTGACTCCGGTCAACTATAAAAAACCAAAATAGAAATTTTAATTTATTGAAATTACTTATATTATACAAATAATATAACATTCCCCATCAATTTCAAAAAATCCCAAAAACAAACAAAAGTTGATACTAAATGTATATATATACCATGAAGATGTCTTCTGAACTTGAATTTCACCTAGTGAATTTACATCAAAATTCAATCAAGGTACATGGTAGCCAAAGTTTTGAACCGAGGACCCGTTTACGAAAGTACCGGCTATAAAGCACATACGTATATTTCAAAGATCAAGTTATTCATAAGTCTACACTATTATGGCCATATGCATGTCCTGATTTCATGAATGTTTCTGAGAAAACCTTTTAATCTCATAGAAGACGGCCGACCCCCACATATAGGTAGGTAATCTAGTGTGTTTTGTAGCATTACACTTTATGATATCATCCATTAAAAATATAATTCATCCTCTTTCTTTTCTTATAAAATCCAAGCATGGTCATTTTAGGGATAAGTATAAGTTTCAATACTTATTCAATCAATCGTATCATTTACGCTTCCTTTGAACTCGCAGTACTTGGAGCACAAGTATCGAGTAGGATTTGAATGATAGTTGATCTATTTGTAAGGTTTTAACTTTATCCACAATGATAATTTCTATATCAAACCTCTTGACAATTCTTTAGTAAAAGGGTTGGCAAGATTCCAATTTGTATGAATATAGTTAATCCTAATTATTCTATCATCATTGAGTAATTGTTGGATATAACCATATCTTAGACTTAGATGTCTAGATTTTCCATTATAAACTTTATTATGGGCTACCGATTTAGCGGCCTCACTGTCACAATTGATGACAATCGGTGGCATAGGCTTATGCCACAAAGAAATCTCTAAAAGAAGATTTCTTAGCCACTCTATTTTCTTGACACAATCAGCAAGAGCAATAAACTCTGATTCCATTGTGGAATGAGTAGTAATGGTTTGCTTCTTTTTCTAAAGTTCATAGAGTATCATATTTTTATTTTTCTGAGGAATTTTATTAAGTATGTGACATGTAGTGAATAATGTTTCATCCTACAAATTTGCATTTAAGCCAGAATTAAAGATCATAGCATTAACCATTTCGATTAATGTTCTATTTTTGCATTCCGTGGTTCCATTTTGTTGGAGTGTATATAGTGCAGTGGTAATATGTACAATACCTACGGAGTCACAAAATCGGTCTATATCAACATAGTCACCACCACTATCGGAATTTAAAGTCTTGATTTTGGTGCTAAATTGATTTTCAACTTCCTCTTTATAAACTTTAAAACAATTTAATGCATGATCTTTATGACTTAATATGTAAATATAAGAGTATTTTGAAAAATTATCGATAAAAGTTATAAAGTACCTTTTACCACCTCTATTTAAAATTTAATTCAAATCACATAAATCACTATGAATTCATTCTAAAAGTACGGATTTTCGCAAATCAATTTTATGAAAATGTTTTCTAGTAATTTTAGATTGAACATATATCCTACACTTATCAATATTTTTATTAGCACATGCAGAATAAGACCTAAATTAATCATGTCATTCATGCGACAATAATGTACATGTTCTAATCTATCATACCGTAAAGAAAATGAATCAACAATATAAACAGAACTAGCAAATTTATTAATTAGACTCAATTTGAACATCTTATTTCATGCATAACCCTTTCCCACAAATATTCCACTCTTGGTAATTACAACTTTATCGGACTCAAATAAAACTTTAAAACCATGTTTACTTAGCAAATTTACAGACATTAAATTCTTACGAATTTCTGGAACATACAACACTTCAGTCAATTTCAGTGAGTTATTCAAAGTGAATTTTAAATTAACTGTTCCAATACCTTTAACCGTTGCAGTCGATACTTGCCTATGGAAAGTTAATGACCATCACTTTCTTTCTTAAAAGTTGCAAATATAGATCTATTATTCGCAACATACCTAGTGGCACTATTAGGAATATGTATACCCTAGATGCCATTATTGTATGATATAGTGGATACTTGGACATATATATATATATAGGACTTTCTTGCTCAATATGATAGTATGCTATCTGGTTGCTCTTTATCTTATCATGTACACTTTGTATTATTATACTGTCTGTCTGATACATATTGATAAAGCCCTTAGGATGTTTGCTTGACTACCAGGACTATGATGCGGATCATACTACTGAGACTTGTGTAGTCCACAAGCACATCCTTTAACAGTTCCTAATCGAGAGAGTATCGAGACAGGGCATCGATATTCTAGAGTAGACTAGTGTGTACGTTTCTTGACCCTACACGGGGCGATGGTCGATCTCATAACCATTGGTGTTTGACATCAAAAATTGTACACAAGTGCTCATTAGAGAATGGGTACACCGAACAGAACTCGTCGAGAACTCCTAGATGTAACATATCTATCGTCAGATAGCAGTTCTTTGGTGACACTGGTATAGCTTAGTCTATAGACCCGAGATCGTCATAGTGTCTTGTGTGGTTCTCACTGTACTTTGATTTCCTCCCTACCACGGCTCAAAGGAGCCGTGCAAACAGGTGGATTTTGGGTACAGTCCCGAGTCATATAGAGGCAGTGAGCGATAAGAGGGGTTTCGTCTCTTCTGGTATAGAGAGTTGATGTTGTGCTATACTCGATTGGCTATAACACTAAGTCCCTGGCCAGGGCTGATGAGATTTTGTCATGACCTGAAATGGCACGTGACTGGCACTTGAATCATATGAAGTCTATAGGATCCCATCTAATTTAAGTAAGCCAAAATCTCAGAAATCTAAACCATTTTAAAGAAGAAAGAAGGAAAAAGTCTAGTTTTAAAGCAAGTAGTTTAATAACATAAGCCGAAATATGTATTTTTAAACATCAAGCCTTTTCTGAAAAATTCGGCAGAGTTTCCTTTGTAAATACTGGCCCCAAAAGGGGGACAACATGCATAATATATATAAAGGCATTTCCAAGCGGGAGCTAGCTCTTCGCCAATTGGCGGTCACAACCACGCAAGCAATATAATATACAACGCCGAAGGGCGAGGATCAAAACTCAAAAGGAAACTCAAAATCAATATGAAAACCATAATAATACAAGCGCGACTCTAAGGTCGAAATAATATACAACTGGTCGTCTAGGTCTAATAAAATATACAAGTCTGGTTGATGGAGTTTACTAGATACAACTGAATATAAATAGATACAATGGTGGTCACGATGCAAGTGAGTCCACCTACCAAAGCAATCACCCGGAAGAAGCAGTGTGCTAGCAAAGCCGTCAAGAAACCTGTACGGCAAACCTGCAAGAAACTGTGGCACAACGGAGGTGAGTTGCCAACTCGTGAGTAGAAAATATCACCGAGCAGAAATCGTATGAATGACTCAATCGTAGGTCAATACGATCATAATATCCTCAAATAATAAAATGGCCTGAAGCATGATCAAATGTCTAGGTAAGCATCTATACAAAGTGTAGTACCAAGTGCTCGTGTCAGTGCCTCAGGTAGCAACATATCATAAATATGAGGTATGAATGTAATATAATGAAAACAGAATATATTATGAATGAGAAAACTGTTTTCTTAATTTAGTGAGATTTCTGTATATTTAAATCGAGGTATCATCAATGAAATCAACATAGAATCAGTGTCAAGTATCGACACAAAATATAAATCTCAATATCTCAGCCTCCGGCTATCCGGACTGGCCTATATCATCAAATCTCAATATCTCAGGCTCCGGCTATCCGGACTGGCCTGTATCATCAAATATCAATATCTAGGGCTCCGTCTATCCGGACTGGCCCAAATTCTCAAATAAAAGACCACGTCGGTATCCTTCAGATATCCGGTGCGTCACAATAAAATCACCGGTCAGTAGTGCTTCCCTGTCTCAGGCTCAACGCCATCATCTGCGACCTTCTCGCCCTAGGGTACCGCATCGGGTTCACCATGCACCCACAGACGGTTCCTCCTCCTCCTCGAATCGGGTGTATGATATCGCTCAAGAGCCGAGAAAACTCATGGTGGACATATCTCAAATCATATCAGGAGAAAACCGCAACTTTCATTTTAAAATGATAATCAGTTTATAAAATCCTTGCGGTTTCTCCAAATCCAGAAATCTCATGGAAATCCGAAATCCAAATCTCAAGGGTAAATAAATAATGAATTTTATAATATTGGGCTCCGGCAATCCGGACTGGCCCATAATGTCATGGCAAATGAATATATAAATATGCATGAAAATCACAGTAATAAATGCAATGTCTAAGCTATCATATAAAAGCAAGCTCACTAGTACCATGTCGAAACTATCAGCTAACATTTTATACTAATGAAGTAGTATTTTCTAATGTGTACGTGACATGGCAATTACCGATGATGATGTGTGTGAGCCGGCAAGCAGGTGTACGTGGAGCATACGCATCATCAGTAATGGTGCTGGTGTCCTGACAGTATGGGTTTCAATATAACAATAAAACACATTTAAGCATGCAATGCGGTGCGAATAGCAAGAATATGCGGAAAATGAATAATAAACGCAACAATGAAGAATCTACATTAATATATATAAGTCATACAGTTTTGCCATTTGAAATAACACGAATCATGGTGTTTAGAAAATAAGGGTTACGGTATTTTTAAGAAAAGGTACGTCCTTTGAAATATTCGTAGAATTCCTTGGCCTGTCTTTAAAAATACTCATGATTCGTTAGTTTTGAAATAGGTATAACTCGAGTCTAGTTTAACATTTACAAATAAACTACAGGACTAAACTAGTAGACAAATCGAAAAGGTAAGGAAACCACCTAAATCTGAGTCGATATATACAAATATAATAGTCGGTGATCCCGCCTCAATAGTATCACATACGATACAATATATAATATGACATTCTCAAGTCAAGAGTGCGGATCTATCATCAATTTATAGCTTGTATGGTAAATCCATCGTACGGCATCCCAATCTGGGTACGGGTCGAATATCACATTTATCTCATCATTTATCTGGTATCCTTATCATCATAACATGAACAGGGATACTGATCTAAAGTCTAGTATATACTGATACCATCTACATATATGTATGCGTGTGTATGAAAATACATCGCCTAAGGACCCGCTATAATATCATGACGTATCTCATAATACGAACCAAATCATATCACCGATCTCGTGGCACCATGCCCAATATCATCGACTCATCTCCAAATATCGTATACTATCCTCATCATCCATGTAAATGTATACACACACACACACACACACACAGTCCCATACCTATGTGTGTATATATATACATATCCCCATATACGCATAAGTAATAAAATGTATGCAAGTGTTTGTGTGTGTAAACCTTATTCTAGGGTTCGCGACTAACACTAACTAACGACACTATCATCCAATTATACTAAAATTGAATCCATGATCTCCTAAGATCTATCTAGATAATCATCTAGTCATACAATACACATATATATAATCATATATAACATATCTGTATACTACACTACGAACTTCGGGGGTGCTATACGCAATCTACCCGACTTCCCCCGTAGATATATATCTACTCACCTGATCATCGCTTGCCGAAGTCGATATCGTCACCCTCTTCTTCATCATCCGAAGTCCACGTGGGGTTACCTACATATATATATATATATATATATATATATATATATATATATATATATATATATATATATATATATATATATATATAGCATCGTAAACGGAAATCACGTACGAAAACCAAAATGTCGCACAAATCACACATAGGTTAAAATATATAGTTTACGCATGCAAGAATGACCAAATAACTCTCGAGATTGACGTGCAAACGTCATGTGATCGAGAAAAACACAAAAACCAAATTCCAATTCATTAAAAGCCGCAAAACGAAATCAGAAACTTTGAAAACTTGCTCCAGATTTTATCCTAGGTGAAATTAGCCAATTTTGCACATGTAGGGGGGGTATATTTTACTGGAGATGAAATCATGGACCAAACACGAATCAAATTGGGAGTACCAAGGCCGCAAATTGCAGCCCATATGATTAAATCTGCTGCCTGGGTGGAGGGTTTGGGGCTCTGGTCTTTAGGGTAGCTTCTAGGTTCTGCATGACTCACAGTAATCGCTAAATAATTTTCAGGTCACCCGGATTATAGCAGATCACCAAAACACATCACAAATCCAACACAAATCCGATATCGGGGTTTCTAGGTTTGCAAATTAGTGGCTTACTCTCAGGTTTTGGTCCTTAATCAAACACCACAGGGGTTTAAGGTCACTATTAAGTCTTAATTTCACCTTTGGATTCAAATCAAACCCTAACCTCTTCTAGAAATTTTCAAAGTTCACTAAACCATCCTAAAACACTTCTAAACATGCATGGACACTAATGTGAATGTAAAACTATACTAATGGTGAAGAAAGTACCTCATTTGGCAACTCAAGAAAATTCTTGAGTTGCCCCAAGTCTCCAAAATCCAAACTTTCTTGGTCCAAAGTGCTTGTGATGATCTTGTGCATGTTTTTATTGAAAGGGGATGAAGTTTTGAGGTAGGGATGTGGGTGTTTTGAGGAGGGAGGAGGGAGTGGGCTGCCATGGGGTTGAGAGGGAGAGGATGAAGATGAAATAATGAAGGATAAACAAATGAGTGCCATGGTCAAAGGCCCCTCACTTCTCTCTCCATTCTCTCTCTTGCCCATACCCTTTTTGTTTAATCTTATCACTTTTCTTTTCTTTTTCTTTTCTTCTCTTTTCTTTTTTGCCACGACCCGAAATGGCACGTGACTGGCACTTGAATCATATGAAGTCTATAGGACCCTAACTAATTCAAATAAGCCAAAATCCCAGAAATCTAAACCATTTAAAAGAAGAAAGTGAAGGAAAACTTGTTTAAAAGTTTGCGTATAAATCGCTTTGAAAGTCGTAGTAAACATTTTTAAAACATCAAGTTTTTTCCGAAAATTTCCGCAGAGTCTCCTTTGTAAATACTGGCCCCAAACGGGTACAACAAATGAAATATATATAAATGATGAATAAAGGCATCTCCAAGCGGGAGTTAGCTCTTCGCCAATTGGCGGTCATAACCACGCAGCAATATAATATATAACGCCAAAGGGCGAGGATCAAAACTCAGAAGAAAACCATAATAATACAACACGCGACTCTAAGGTCGAAAGAATATACAACTGATCTTCTAAGTCTATAAAATATACAAGTCTGGTTGATGGAGTTTGCTAGATACAACTGAAATAAATGAATGTACAATGGTGGTCACGATGCAAGTGATCCCATCTACCAAAGCAATCACCCGGAATGAAAAAGTGTGCCAGCAAAGCCGCCAAGGAAACATGTACGGCAAAACCTGCAAGAACTGTGGCACAACGGGGTGAGTTGCCAACTCGTGAGTAGAAAGCATCACCGAGCAGAAATCGTATGTATGACTCAATCCTAGGTCAATACGATCATAATATATATCCTCAAAATAATAAAGCCTGAAGCAAGATAAGGTGGTAAGGGTAAACATCTATACATAAGTGTAATACCAAGTGTTCGTGTCAGTGCCTCAGGTAGCAACATATCATAAATATCAGGTATGAATGCAATATAATGAAAACAGGATACATCATGAATGTGAAAACTGTTTTCTTACTTTAGTGAGATTTCTGTATATTTAAATCGATGTATCATCAATGAAATCAACATAGAATCAGTGTCCAGTATCGACACAAAACATAAATCTCAAATCTCGATATCTCAGGCTCCGGCTATCCGGACTGGCCTATATCATCAAATCTCAATATCTCAGGCTCCGGCTATCCGGACTGGCCTGTATCATCAAATATCAATATCTAGGGCTCCGACTATCCGAACTGGCCCAAATTCTCAAATAAAAGACCAGTCGGTATCCTCCGGATATCCGGCACGTCACAATAAAATCACCGGTCAGCAGTGCTCCCCTGTCTCAGGCTCAACACCATCATCTGTGACCTTCTCGCCCCGGGGCACCGCACCGGGTCTACCATGCACCCATAGACGGTTCCTCCTCCTCCTCGAATCGGGTGTATGATATCGCTCAAGAGACGAGAAAACTCATGGTGGACATATCTCAAATCATATCATGAGGAAACCGCAATTTTATCTTTAAAAATGATAATCAGTTTATAAAATCCTTACGGTTTCTCCAAATCCATAAATCTCATGGAAATCCGAAATCAACAAATCACGATGTAAATAAATAATGAATATTGGGCTCCGGCAATCCGGACAGGCCCATACTATCGCATGGCAAATGATATATGAATATACACGCATGAGATAACACAGTAAATAAATGTACACGCATGAAATAACACAGTAAATAAATGCAATATCTAAACTAGCATATGAAAACAATAACATATAGGAACTATCAGCTAGCAAGCTATGTCAATGAAGTAATGTTCTCTAAAGTGTACGTGACATAACAATTACCGATGAAGATGTGTGTGAGCCGGCAAGCAAGTATACGTGGAGCATACGCATCATCGGTAATAGTGTTGGTGTCCTAACCACCGGTTCAATATAATAATAAAAACATAATTAAACATGCGATGCGATGCGAATAGTAAGGATATGCGGAACATGAATAACAAGTGCAACAATAAGGAATTACATTAATATATACACGAGTCATATCGTTTCGACATTTGAAATTATACGAATCGTGGTGTTTAGAAAATAGGGCTACGGTGTTTTTAAGAAAAGGTACGTCCTTTGAAATACCCGTAGAATCCCTTGGCCTGTTTTTAAAATACTCACGATTTGTTAGTTTTGAAATAGGTATGACTCGAGTCCAGTCTAACATCTACAAGTAAACTACAGGACTAAACTAACAGACTAGTCGAAAGGATAAGGAAAACCACCTAAGTCTGAGTATGTATATATATATATATATATATATATATATATATATCGATGATCCTGCCTCAATAGTATCATACCCGACACAATATATAATATGACCTTCTCGAGTCAAGAGTGCGGATCTATCATCATAATATAGCTCATACGGTAAATCCATCGTACAACATCCCAATCTGGGTACGGGTCGAATATCACATTTATCTTCTTATTTATCCGGTATCTTTATCATCATATCCTGTATTAGGGGTACTGATCTAAGTCTAGTACATACTGATACCATCTACATATATATGCGTGTGTATAAAAACACATCGCCTAAGGACCCGCTATAATCTCATGTCGCATCTCATAATACGAACCAAATCACATCACCGATCTCATTGCATCATGCCCAATCACATCGACTCATCTCCAAGTACCATATATTATCCTCATCATCCCTGTATATGTATACATATATATATTCATACTCACATACATATATATATATATATATATATATATATATATATATACATATCCCCATATACACACAAGAAAATAAAAGGTATGCATATGTGTGTGCGTGTGTGCAATTTACTACTCAAGGGTTTGAGACTAAGAAACTAACTAAATCACTATTTTAAGAATACGCTAACACTAACCCAAGTTATCTAAGCATTTCTCGCTAAGTATACACATCTCATAACATATAAGTATATATGTATATATAATAACGCATTCGCGTTCTATACAACGAAACTGCGGGGGTGCTATACGCCATCCACCCGACTTCCCCCGTAGATATATATCTACTCACCTGGTCCTTGTCTGCCAAAGTCAATGCCGCCATCCTCTTCTTCATCGTCCGAAGTCTACGTGAGAGGTACCTATATGCAAACATATATAATATCGTAAACCGAAATCGCGGGCAAAAACCAAAACGGCACACAAAACGCGTATAGGTTAAAACTTATAACCCGCTCATGCAAAAGGACCAAAAAACTCTCGACATCGGCGTACAAACGCCGATTGATCGAGAAAAACCCAAACGTACCAATCGTGATTTCACAACTCACTAAATATAATATGAAATAAGTTGTAACTCATCAAAACCTCAAAATAAATCAAATCGATTTATTTCCGAAAACCTAGAAAGCATTCATTTACCGTTTTAGTACAAAACTTGATATTTAAACAAATCTAGCGGCCACAATATTCACTAAATATCATAACTAGATCATACAAACCATTACTATAATTTAATCTCATCAATTTTCATTAACCCCAAAATTCTAGTTTGCAAAATTATCCAATTTTAACAATTTTCAAAGTAACAATACATAAATCAACAACTAGACTACGTTTTGCATGATCTAAGGTGGTAAACTACACATTATAATGTTAATAATGTGATGAAAACCCTAACTAGATTTTAATCCCATCTAATTATGCAATAATTAAAAACCTAGTTTCCAAAATAGCTTAAATTGAACAACTTAAAAGTAGCAATTTGCAAACTAACAATTAGGTTGGGTTTTGAAATTCTCAAGATGTTAAATAACACATCACAACCATAACCAATTAATCAAAACCCTAACTTGATTTAAAACCCTCTCTTGAATTTTCAAGTTAGCACTTAGAACCATAATTAAGTACCGAAATTAGTTAAATTGAAGTGATTAAACATCAAGCAAACATTGGGTTAAGATTATACCTAAAATCATTTGGAATGAGATCCACACTTGAAAAACTTAGCCTCCAAAATGCTAATTTTGCTCCAAGATCCATGCTAGATAGGCCAAGGAATAATGGGTAGAGATTGGATTTTGGTTTTGTGAGGTTTTTGATTTGGATTTTTGATGAAATTTTAGGGGTTTTGAAATGAAATGAAGAAGAACAAAGAGGAGGGCTGTTGTTTGCTGCAGGGAATAGGAGGCTCGGCCATAATGGGGAGATGAGGAGAGAGAGTGAGGGTTGAATGAATGATACAATTCCCAAGTCAACAAAGTCCATGCTTCATTCTATATTATTTCCTTTTGTTTTCTTTGTTTTCTTTTTTTCAAGAGAGTGGTGTGTGTGAGGGGGCAGCCACATGGGCTCGGCCAGTAGGAGTTGGGGAAGGGTGTGGGTTTGTGTGGTGAGGAAAAATGATAAATACCATACCCCAAGTCAACTTAGAACCATACCTCAATTTCTATTTAGTTTATTTTCACCATTTAAGCCTTTATAGTTTATATTTTCTAAAACCATCTTGATGACTTCTTTTCATTTCAAAAACAACATGTTATATGTTGGTTTAATGTGTCATGATGCACAAATTTGTATTAACCCATTCCAATTTATAATTATCGCTAATTAAATGTATTAGTGAAGGCTTAAAAATAATATTTAATTAATTAATTACGGATAATTTTTAGTAAACCAGAAATTTTATAAGTGACCCATTAAATACCAAATACTAGCAATTACATAGCTATAATAGGTATATTTAATTTTATGTTAACAAATATTTATATCTTGGTTTTTACGGAAAACACAGGTTATTTTACCGATTATCCGAAATTTCACCTAAACGATTTTCAAAACGTTACAATTTTAAAGAAAACAAAGTCATGCATGATAAAGGAAAAGAAACCATGGTAGAAAAAATGTAACAATATGAAATATGACATGGTGCATGTCATGTGCACAAATCAAGTTTAATACACGATTAGTGATATTTAATAGCGATTAGCATTAAAATAGAATATAATTAATCATAAAGAATTTATAATTTGCTTAAATCATATAAAACACTCTCATTTCAGAAATTCCTATAATTTTCCAAATATTTCCCAATTTATCGGTATTTAATTATACCGCATTATTAAAATATTCATAATATTTATTATTTTAATTATAAATTCGCAAAAATAATATTTTATTTTTCTGAAATATTACAGATTTACTGGTAAAAGTTATCAGTAGCTTCTCGAACCGTTATGAGCCATACATCAGCATGACTTATCAAGTTACTGGGGTCTGACGATTTCACAACTAGACTTGATATACGACATATCGGACGAAGAGACCGGACTGTACGATAAGTGTTACTTATAACTTTCATGGGAGTTTGGACAAGCTTGCTTGTTGATTTCTAATCTCTCAATACCTGGGTAGCCCTTACGTCCAGCTAGTACCGCTGACGGCTTGTGAGTAACCGATGTGATCATTACCTACTGCTGGCGTATTGACGAGTCTTTAGAGTCTCATACAGAGGTTTCCTAGTTCAAGCGAAACGAAATAGGGCACATATGTTGATATGTGCGGGGGGCCTGATTAAATACGAGTATGTGATACCGTATTCTAATCTGGCGGTAATTTGTTGTCGGTTAGATTATATGTGATATAACCGAATTATTAAATCAAGTGTTGATTTGATAATGTGATATACAGATAAACGATATTAGTCGGTTATATGTGATATAACCGGATTATTAAATCAAGTGTTGATTTAATAATTTGATATATATTTATATTTGATATAATTATATGTTAACTAATATTAAGCTCACTAATTATTTTCTTCTTAATATATATATACACTTGATTTAATAATTTGATATATATTTATATTTGATATAATTATATGTTAACTAATATTAAGCTCACTAATTATTTTCTTCTTAATATATATATATATATATATATATATATATATTATGTGTGTGTGTGTGTGTGTGTGATATATGATATAGATATATGTATGTATATGTATGTATATATTATGAAGCATGATATAGATTTTCTATTTTGAGAAAATAGAAAATGAGGTGGAAAATGAGAAGATATTTGTGGAATGGTGAGAGGCATGGCTAAAACATTTGTATATTCATTTGTTTGCACTATTGAAGCATGGTGCATTATATGTATTGATTTATATTCATGCTTCAATAAGTGAGCAAAGATATGAGAGCCATATTACTTCACTCATTCTACACTTATTCATTTTTTGTGGCTCACTAATTATTTTCTTCTTAATATATATATATATATATATATATATATATATATATATATATATATATATATATATATGAATGTATGTATGTATGTATTATGAAGCATGGCATAGATTTTCTATTTTGAGAACATAGAAAATGAGGTGGAAAATGAGAAGATATTTGTGGAATGGTGAGAGGCATGGCTAAAACATTTGTATATTCATTTGTTTGCACTATTGAAGTATGGTGCATTATATGTATTGATTCATATTCATGCTTCAATAAGTGAGCAAAGATATGAGAGCCATATTACTTCACTCATTCTGCACTTGTTCATTTTTTGTGCTTGAGCTCTTTTTCTCTCTAGCTTTCTCCATCTCCTTCTTCCTCCACCTCAAAACCATAAACCCTCACATGTAATGTGAACCATATGGGTTTGGATCAACCTAGTGAGCTTAGAACCCCTATTTCATCGTCCTAGTTTAGATTAGCACTTTAAACTTCGGGTAGTTTGGATTAGAGGAACTTCGGGTGGATCATCTTTGACACGAAGATCGCGAAGCAAGTTCGTGCACTTCTTCAAGTGGAGCCTAGAGGAGTCGTAGAGACTACTACTCGGAGCTTTAGAAGAGAAGGACACGGTCTACAAAGGTTGTAGTTTCTTTCTTTTAGTGCAAAATTGTTTTATATCATGCTTAAACCCTAATCATCTAGTTTGATCCTTAGTTAGTGTAGCTTAGCACCCCAAAATTTTATACAAGCATGCTTGATGCCGGTTTTAATCTCATGGTAGTGCTAGGGTAGACTTTCATGGTATCAGAGCCAAACTAGAAGATTATACGATGTTTATAGAATTGCGAAACCGAAACGACTCCGAAAACCGTAATCTAAAACCCTATTCTCTGTCGATTTTAAAATGGTCTCTGAATTTTTTTAAAATAAATACAGAATGTTACATATGATGTAACTAGCATACCAGAGAAATTCGAGGCCAAAACTCTAAAAATGACTCGGCGAAAAACCCCATTTGGCCGGCCTGGCCGGTTTTCCTGTTCCCGTTTTGGCCCGTGTTTGTTTGGTGTTCTGGTCTATAGAATCTAGGGTTTCAGGTTATGTTTGATTTAGCCAAGATTGCATGTGATATTATCTTTCTGTTAAGGCTTGGCAGAGTGTTGCGTAGTCGCAATTTTAACATCATTTCGAATTTAAGTTTGATATGTGATACAATTTTTAGAATCCAAAATAATTAATTTTGTGAAAACTAATTTGTAATTGTAAATCTAGCAATTTAGTCTCGGTTTGATCGATTGCCACAGTGTTTTGAATCGGATCAAAACTCCATCGCAATCTCGTATAGTACGCGAATACTCACCGGATAACTTTACTAGATAGCCACACCCCATAGCCCCGACCAAGTGACTTAAGGAGAACCTCATTGCCAAAAGCATCCACTCGGATGCTCACGGCCACGGTGTTCCGCCTAAGTGCACTTTGTCGACGGTATTAGGGGTGCGGTTATCTACTAAAGTTCCCGACGAGCATTCGATCAGGTAATCGGGAATCTTGTTGAATTACCCGACTAAGTTACTGAAAAGAGTTTTCAGTTTGAGACTAAAATGTAAGGTTTATAAGGTTAGACATGAAATTCGGAATATGAGATATTTCGGGTTTATGATGTCCAAGGAAAATGCGGATTCTAATTATTGTAGTTTTTTATTTCTTTTCTGCGATGGTAAGTGTAATATGTGGGGTATCCCCGATCTCGTTGTTATATGTCAATGACATTTGGGATACGTATATTTACTTACGTTGATGACGTATGATGTTATGTGTTGCTGTGAAATGTTATATTGGATCATCATGATTGAATAGCTGGGGGTTTTGCGTGAGATGAGAGTTTTTTAATTTTCATTCATGTAAAAAATGTATGTAATATTTTTTTATTGGGACACTTCCGGGTTGAGGATGATGTCACCGTTGATATATATTATTTACTTTTCCGCATTAGGATAGACCCAAGACGGGGAGCATAAGTAACCGGGTTCTGGAGTCCAGTGGGAGACCATCTCGAAGAGTCGGGACCGGGTCTCCTAACTCTAGAATTAGCAAGGTTGCTTGCCACTCTCGTAGGGGTCTAGGGATGTGGGTTTTGCCTTTTCATCATGACCGTGGAATCCGTATTTTTCATGACTGGATAAATTTAAAACACGGACCTCCTAGTATATCCAATATTTCTTATGTTGACTTCTGCTGCTTGTGTTCTGTGATGTGATCATATAACTGCGTGAGACGGATGCTATATATATATGATATATATAATAAACGTTGCTTATGTTTTGCACCCGCGCTAGTCCAACCCCCGCTCTGCCGTTAGTTAAGTAACCTAACGGTGCATGACGAGGCCCGTGGCGAATGCGGATGGCATAAGTGTATGTTCTATTTTCGTTTCTTTTCTGTGATATTTAGGAAAACATAAATGATGGGACTTCATTAATGAGATTAATGGAAAGAAAAGAAACCTAAAGATATTGTAGAATCAAAATTTTAAAAAAGGTAGCTCTAGTTCTTGCTTTGCATAGTGGTATTCCTTGATGAATATCCAGTACCTCATTCGATGAGGAAAGAGCCGGGATCCCTTCACCGGGAGTGACCTCTTTAGAAAAACTAGCAAATGCTACAAGCTACTCTGTTTTGTTTTTATAGCTTTTCTAGTTCTTTCTTTGCTTAGTGGTATTTCTTGATGAATATCCAGCACCTCATTCGATGAGGAAAGAGCCGAGATCCCTTCACCGGAAGTGACCTCTTTAGCAAATGCTACAAAAACACTCCTTTTCAAATCACTAGATTCTACAACGATATCAAGTTCATTACGCCAAAGGTTTTCATCAAAACCAGTCGTAGCCTTCCGTCATTTCAGATAAGTGCTATTTAGTATTCGTGCTGCGTTTGTTGACCATAATCAAGGCATAGTGTGCGGTAGCTGATTAGTGCTTATTTACCGCATATGATTGTTTCCTGATTTAAAATCAGGAAAGCCTACGGAAGAGGCTTCAGAAAAGGGTCACGTGACCAGCAGTCACGTGTTGGCACGTGACATCTAAAAACATCGGCAAGGCAGATTCAGTTTCCCGACTACATCAAAGAAAAGGGCTTCAGAAAGGGTCACATGCTCCCACGTGACCAGGGTCACGTGTTGGCACGTGACATTTAAAAAACGACTTCAAAGGCACATCAGTTCCCTGATCAAATCAAGGAAAAGGTTTCAGAAAGGGTCACGTGCCCCCACGTGACCAGGGTCACGTGTTGGCACGTGACATTTAAAACCAGTAGACTAATTCTCCGGTTAAATCAAGAAAAAGGCTCCAGACGAGGGTCACGTGTTCACACGTGACCAGGGGTCACGTGGTGGCACGTGACGGCTAAGCAGCGGCCAGAAGGCAGAGCGCAAAAGAAGAAGAGGGCTCGTTCCAACGGGGTCACGTGCCCACACGTGACCAAGGGTCACGTGGCCACACGTGACCGGATTTCAAAGCCTATCTGTTAACAGAATTAAATTCTGAGAAAAGACCTCTCAAATCTTTTCAAAAGAACCGATTGAATTAAAAATTTAAAGGTGATTAAATATTACCTATCTATGGAAAAATCTTGAATTTGGAAAGATTTCCCCTTAAAATCTAACCGAAATAACAAAGGAAAATCTCTGGATTTAAAATCCAATGGTGAATAAAATTCACCTAATAATCCAAAGGTCCAAATGAATGATGAATACAAATCAAATCTCTCAATGAAAGATTCATCAAAAAACTAATTGATTCTGCTGCTTCTCCTATAAATAGGAGCCAAGAGACACATAGAGAGATATATGTAGAGGGATCGATACATAGAAAAAAAGGAGAGAGCCTTGATACTTTGGAGGAATTTGGATCTTCTGCAAAAGAAAACCCTAGGTAAGAAAGAGAAGGCTTTTTGAAAGAAAAGGAGAATTTAATTCTCAACAGAGTTTAACTCTGATATAAAACAGAAGAACATAGTTCTCTCTTGAGTGGAGGATCTGTAAAGTGCACATCTCCCCTTGAATTGAGAATTTAATTCTCATTGGGTTGAGATCCTGCCATGCAGATCCAAAGCATAGAGAGGGAATGGAAGCTTGAGAATTTAATTCTCACAGAACTATAGGAATTTAATTCCTTTAAAATAAAATTAGGGTTTAACCCTATGTTATGGGAATTTAATTCCTTCAGAGTGAACAGAATCAGGGTTCAACCCTAGAAAAATAACAGGAATTTAATTCCTTTAAAAGAAAAAGGAAGAAATTAGGGTTTCACCCTATGACAGAATCTCATAATTCTCTAAAAGAGAGTGGGAATTTAATTCCTTAACGCTGTTATTAGGGTTTAACCCTATGACAGAATGCAGTTCTTCACATATATGAGGAATTTAATTCCTACAGAAAATTCAGAGTTCAACTCTATCTCAGAATATAAATCTTCAAAAGGAAATAGGAATTTAATTCCTCTAAAATTATTGTTAGGGTTCAACCCTACTAAGAATTTAATTCTTGAAAGGGACTAACAGATTTTCTAAAAAAACATACATAGAGGCAGGGTCACGTGCCACCACGTGACCCCCGAAAAGATCCGCAGAAAAGGCCCTTTGAGGCAGTGCCTCACGTGACCCACGTGACCTTTGGCAGAAGCTTTAACATACAAGCATTTAAATGCCCGTCACGTGATGGCACGTGATGCTCCAAAAGATGCGATATTCTCAGCAGAACAAATGAAGGGAGGGCGCCCTCACGTGCTACCACGTGACCCCTCTTGCCTTAGTGTTTAACACTAAATTGGAACCCCTGAATCCAGTGTTAAAACACTGTTTGGCCTTAGTGTTCAACACTAATCAAAGAACTTTATTTGCAGTGTTTAACACTGAATTTCTTAGTGTTTAACACTAATTTGAAGCCTCTGCTGCTAGTGTTTGACACTGATTTTCTCTAGTGTTTAACACTAATTTGAACCCCCTGTTGCTGGTGTTTAACACCAACGGTCTTTTAGTGTTAAAACACTAACTTGATCCCAGTGTTCAACACTGCTGAATTAACGTTAGCCCAATTGGCTAAATGGCCAGAGGCAAAGCCTCTCCTTCAATGGACCAACAGGAAGCCAATATTCCAAACATGATTGGACTTAGCCCAAGATGGCCATAAGTCCTCAATTCAGACTTAACTGGGCTAGTGGGCTCATAACATAATTAACTGGTCTTGATCCCAAATTGGGCCAAAGACTATTTAATCCACCCCGGTTCAAGGGTACATCTCTTCACTCCTTTGATACTTGGCGTTGTAATTCCTCAACGTCTTCAAAGAGGTGACGGGTCCCGATGACCACACATTGACACGGACTGTGGGGTCCCTAAACTCATGGACTATGAGGTCCTTAATCTTGACCGAGATGTCTTAAAACTAACAACGGACTGTGGGGTCCTTAAACTCATGGACTATGAGGTCCTTAACCTTGACCGAGATGTCTTAAAACTAACAACGGACTGTGGGGTCCTTAAACCCATGGACTATGACGTCCTTAACCTTGACCGCAATGTCTTAAAACTAACATTGGACCGCAATGTCCTTAAACTACCCATGGACCGCAATGTCCTTAAACTACCTATTGACCGCAATGTCACTAAACTAAACAACAGAGCCCCCCTTTTATTGCTCTCTTGTTGGATCTAAACGATCCCGTTAAGTTGATCTTAGTCTAAAAACTAGACTAACGTATCCTTAACAAACGTTTAAGTCGATCTTAGTCTCAAAGGAGACTAACGTATCCTTAAACCCAAACCCCCAAACCCAAATCTAAGATAATGCGGATTTGGACTCGTCCACGCCCTACGGGCGACGACATAACTCAGTCTCCGTATACAATCCACGGGCAATCAAACATAAAATAAATACACACGACACGAATTGACCATCTGGAGAAGGAGAAAGTGGTTACCGCGATGTGGTAGCGTAATTAACTGCAGGGACTTGCGCCTGCAGGAAAGAGCGTCCCCACAATCAAAAACCCCTCAAGCGAGGTGGAATCTGATGAAGTCTGCTACATCGGACGCATCCGTTTAAATCTTCGATATACGGTGCCATAAATCAACTTGGCATCTTCGGAGAGGTGGACGGATAGCACCAATTAGCATCTGCCTCGAACCTCAGGCGAGACGTCAGTCCTTGCCGCCGTTCGGAGGGGAACAATGATGCGATTGGATTAAGGTAGCCGTACGGCCTTATTGACCATGGTTAAGGGTCGTGCGGGTGGGTTTAATTCAATCACGAAATGAGGGGTTGAACTTGGCTAGCGCTTATGATTTGTTGACCATAGTTAAGTTCATAAGTTGCTAGGGGTAAAAACAGATATTGGGTATTTCAAATGTTGAAATTTGCAATGAGATTGCATACCTTCTGAGATAGTTGGATCCCGATACCAACTGCGAGTAAGGGTTACTGAGAGAGTTTTCCACTTTACAATTAGCTGATCCAGTAGGTGTCTAAGAAAGGTGTTAACGGGGTTATGCCCTCGCGGAAACGAGGTTATTTAATTCGTTCCATGCGAAAGCATTGGGAGACTCATTCGGAGTACCAATACTTGCCTGGCTGACCGATTGGCAAACTTGTATGGTGTAATTAATCCCAGCTAATCTTACCTTTTATGGTTTGAAGGAAGATTTGATAAAAACAGTGGGAGCCATCCTGATTAGATAAGATAATAACCAATCTAATCTTGTAAAGAGCGCACGCTAAAGCATTTCCTTCTCTCTCTCCAGGTAGCGACCATGATACGCCTTAATCAAGATAATAATATGGATGTATTGACCGAACCCCCTTATTATACTGAGCTGGGGAACGTTGGTTCCGATTTTTCTTATGATTTTCATAAGTCTGAGCTGGGAATAGGGGAATATCAGGATTCCTATACAACCGGAACGAAGAATGAGCATGATGATGCATCTTCTTCGGGTGTGTTCCTTACCGAGAACTGTTTCTCAGTTTGCTCTACGTCGTAGGTATTGGATACCGGATTAGGATCCCGCGTCTGTAATTTGTTACATGGGCTAACAAGAGGCAGAGAACTAGGAAATGGTGATATATCTCTCAAAGTAGGGAACGGTGCAATTGTTGCAGCCAAAGCAGTTGGCAAATATCACCAGTATTACCAAATAATAATACAATGATTCTGAACGACTGTTATTACGTACCAAATATGATGTGCAACATTATATCAGTTTCTTTGTTGCATAAAGAAGGATATAATTTTGTAATGGAGGATAATATTATGAACATTTTCCTAAATCAAGTGTTGATTAGGTTTGGTACGTTAAGTAACAGTATATACGTACTAAATAAACTACAGTTCTAAATGTACAGAACACACACAAGAGGAAAAGTTCAGAAATGAACGAAAGCTTCATGTGGCATTGTAGACTAGGTCATATCAATGCGACAATACTAGATAAGTTGCATAAAGATGGATATTTGAATCAGTTCGAATTTACATCTTATGAAACTTGCGAGTCATGTCTGTAGGGTTCCTAGGCACTCTAATAAGGTCTCACAAGGCATCAACCATGCCAATTTCAAATTTTACAAGTGCCGAGAAACCCTAATACGGATTTGTTGACTAGAGTTTAGGCGAAAAGTGAAACTAGTTAACATTTTAACTAAAAGAAAGAGGCTACAACCTTTGTAGATCCGGTTCTCCACTTCCTTAGCTCCACGTAGACGTCCTCTCGCTGTCCATATCGGATCCCGGACTCTAGCATCGGCTTCATCGGAGAAATGGGCGGGTTAGGTCGTCGGCTTCGATGCCGAAGAAGATCTACGTCGAGGCAACACAAGATCAAGCTCTAACTTCACCAAGTCGTGAAACTTGTGAAGAAAACACCCTATACTACTTGGCAAGAGGTAGAGGATGAAGAAATAGGAGGTGGGTTCACTTTAGAATTGGATTTCTCACTCTTTTACTCAAGATGCCATTAAAGCTAGTAAGCTTTTCTTCTTGTTCAAGAGGAAGAAGATGAAGATAGAATATGATAAGTGTTAGATTAAAAATGAAAATAATATGAATACTTATCATATACTAACCATAGTCAAGTGTAGAGAGTAAACTAGGGTTAGGTGAATGGTTAGGTTAAGAGAAGAAAACAAAAATGGTCAAGCTTTCAACCCTTCATGAAGCTTCATGAAAGAAACAAGAAAAACCACCATTTCCATTTTCTTTTCCAAAATCAATAATCAAAATAAATAAATGAATAAGTAAACAAAACCCTAACCATTCATATAACCATGGTTTAATCTTTACACAAACTCAAGTTAACATGTATCATCAAATATGATACAATCAAGTGCACACAAAAATATATCACATATACAATGTGCACATCAAGTGAGAAAATCCTTTTAAAATGAACCAATACTAGTTAATGCAAAGTAATATATCAAATATATAATTATACATTAAATCATTAAATCAACACTTGATTCAATGATCCGGTCATGTCGCACATAACCGACTAGTATCCAATGTATCGACTTATCGAATCAATCTTCGATTCGATAACTAGGTTATATCGCATACAACCAATTGAAACATTCATCGCGAGAATGAAATACGGTATCACATACACGCATTATTCTTGGTCCCGCACATATCTCATATGCGCTCCTATTTCGTTTCGCTTGAGCCAGGAAAGCTCTGTGTAGGACTCTAAAGACTCGTCAATACGCCGGCAGCAGATGATGATCATATCAAGCACCCACAAGCCGCAAGCGGTCTGCTAAACGTAACGGCCACCCGAGTATTGAGCGATCAGAAGATCGACGAGCAAGCCCGCTCACACTCCTGTGAATCCAACCAGTAACACTTACCGTACAGTCCGGTCTGTTCGTCTGATATGTCGCATATCAAGTCTAGGGGTGGTAAACGTCAGACCCCAATAACCGATAATTCGTGCCGATGTGAGGCTCATAACGGGTCGAGAAAGTACTAGTAACACTTACCAGCAAAACTCTGATCAGCCCTGGCCAGGGACTTCTCTGTTACGGCCAATCGAGCACAGCGCAACATCAACCCCCAATACCGGGAGAGACGAAACCCCTCCTATCGCTCATTGCCTCCATGCGACTCGGGACTGTATCCAAAAACCACCGTTTTGCATGCCCTCATGGACGTGGTAAGGTGGAGATCAAAGCACAGTGGGAATCACACAAGACTCTATGACGATCTCGGGTCTACAGACTAACCTGCACAAGTGTCACCTAAGAACTGCCATCTGACGTGAGGTATAATACCATCTGGGAGTTCTCGGCGAGTCCGTCCAGTGTACCTAGTCTCCACTGAGCACCCGTATACCATCTCTGATGTCAAACACCAATGGATATGGGATCATCCATCGCCCATCTCATGGGTCGAGAAGCGTATACGCTAGTCTACACTGGTATATCGATGCCCCGTCTCGATACACCCACGACTAAGGACCTTGAAGGATGTACCTATGGACTACCATGTCCCCACTAGTATGATCTGCATCATAGTCCAGGTAGTCAAGTACACATCCTAAGGGCTTTACCAACATGTAACTATAAGACAGTTTAAAGAGACAAGTGTACATGTTAAGATAAAGAGCAACCAGATAGCATACTATCATATCGAGCAAGAAAGTCATCTCTATATATGTCCAAGCATCCAATATAATATACATCATCTGTACAATACTGGCCTCTAGGGCATACATACAACTAACAATCTCCCACTTGCACTAGGGCCAGCTGCTGTAGTATCGCATACCGAGCATCCCGAAGAGTCTCTCAAACTGTATTTGGGGAATGGCCTTCGTGAGTGGATCCGCCGTGTTGTTCTTCGTGTCAACCCTCCTGACCTCGATCTCCCGGCAATCAACTATCTCCCGGATCAGGTGATACCGCCTCAGAATATGCCTGGATCGCTGATGGGACCTGGGTTCCTTGGCCAAAGCCACCGCTCCATTGTTATCACAATACAAAGGTATTGGATGCTCAATGGATGGAACCACTCCAAGTTCAGTAATAAACTTCTTGATCCAGACAGCCTCTTTAGCAGCATCGTTCGCAGCGATGTATTCAGCCTCCATCGTCGAGTCTGCCACGGTTTCCTGCTTGGAACTCTTCCAGCTAACCGCCCCTCCGTAAAGGGTAAAGACAAATCCCGACTGCGACTTAGAGTCGTCCTTATCACTCTGGAAGCTCGAATCGGTAAAGGACTCCACTTGGAGTTCTCCGTTACCATACACCAAGAGCATCTCTTTAGTCCTTCGTAAGTACTTGAGAATGCTCTTCACAGCTGTCCAGTGACTCTCTCCAGGATCAGCTTGATACCTGCTCACTACACTTAGTGAGTATGCTACATCAGGTCTGGTACATAGCATCGCGTACATGATAGAGCCTACATCCGAAGCATAGGGTATCCCTTGCATGCGAGCTCTCTCCAAATCAGTCTTGGAAGACATCTCTTTGGAGAGAGTGACTCCAGAGATCGTGGGCAAGTTCCCACGCTTGGATTCTTCCATACTAAACCTCTTTAGTATGGTGTCAATGTACCTGGATTGGGACAATCCCAATATCCGTTTGGATCTATCCCTATAGATCCTAATTCCCAATATGCAGGAGGCATCACCAAGATCTTTCATTGAGAATCTTTGTGATAAGAAGAGCTTGACCGATTGCAGCATAGGAATATCATTTCCTATCAAGAGTATGTCGTCCACGTACAATACGAGGAAGACAACCTTACTCTCTGCCACCTTCTTGTAGATACAAGGTTCATCTGGGTTTTTGACGAAATCAAACTCTTTGATAACGACGTCAAAGCAGATGTTCCAACTCCGCGATGCTTGCTTTAATCCATAAATGGATTTAAGCAGCTTGCACACCTTCCCGCTACTCCCACTGTCTACGAAGCCCTCTGGCTGAGTCATGTACACGCACTCTTCTAAATCACCGTTTAGAAAGGCGGTCTTAACATCCATTTGCCAGATTTCGTAGTCATGATATGCAGCGATGGCAAGCATGATCCGGATGGATTTAAGCATAGCCACTGGAGAAAAAGTTTCGTCATAGTCCACACCTGGTCTTTGACGAAAACCCTTTGCAACAAGTCTAGCTTTGAAAGTCTCCACTTTCCCATCTACACCAAGTTTTTTCTTGAAGATCCACTTGCTCCCAATGGGTTTTACCCCTTCAGGAGCAACTTCCAAACTCCATACTTTGTTGGTGTACATGGATTCCATCTCGGACCGCATAGCATCCAGCCATTTCACTGAGTCCCTACTCGTGATGGCCTGCTCGAAGCTAGTTAGGTCATCATCCTCCATGATGCAATCCTCGCTCCCACCATCCATGAGAAAACCGTAGTATCTCTCAGGTGGGCGAGGAACCCTGCTAGATCGGCGGAGAGGCTGAGGTTCATTGGGAGCTACTGAATCTTCTGGCTCCACTAAATCTTCAGTTACGGTTTATGTATCTGGAACTTCTTCCAGCTCTACCATTTTTCCACTAATTTCTTTTTCAAGGAATTCCTTTTCTAAAAAGGTGGCATATTGAGAAATAAACACCTTTTGTTCTTCAGCATGGTAGAAAAAATATCCTTGTGAATTCTTAGGATATCCCACAAACTTGCAAAGAACTGACCGTGCCTCGAGTTTGTCTGGATTTTGCCTTTTGACATAGGCCGGACAACCCCATATCTTAACTCGTTTAAAATATGGTCTCTTCCCACTCCATATCTCATATGGTGTGGTAGGTACAGATTTAGATGGAACTTGATTCAATAGGTATGCAGCTGTCTCCAGCGCATATCCCCAGAAGGAAATAGGTAACTCAGCTATGCTCATCATAGAGCGCACCATATCTAATAGGGTGCGGTTCCTCCGTTCTGATACACCGTTGTGCTGTGGTGTATATGGAGGAGTCAGCTGAGAGAGAATCCCATTCTCTTTTAGGAAGTCCAGGAATTCATTGCTTAAGTATTCACCTCCTCGATCAGATCGTAGGATTTTAATATTTTTTCCGGTTTGGTTCTCGACTTCTTGTTTATATTCTTTAAATTTCTCAAAAGCTTCTGATTTGTGTTTCATCAAGAACACATATCCGAATCTAGAGAGATCGTCAGTGAATGTAATGAAGTATGAAGAACCATCCCTGGCATGTATAGACATGGGACCGCATACATCACTATGTATCAGTCCCAAGAGTTCGGTAACTCTTTCTCCGTGTCCCGTAAACGGAGTTTTGGTCATCTTGCCTTTGAGACATGACTGGCAAGTGTCATAAGATGAAAATTCGAATGGTTTCAAATATCCATCCTTATGCAACTTAGCCAGTCGTGTCGCATTGATGTGACCCAGTCTACAATGCCACAAGAAGGATTCGTTCAGTTCTGAACTCTTCCACTTGTGTGTGTTTATTATGCTCAGAACTGTTGATTGATTTAGAACATAAATGCCATTGCACAACGTGCCTGATCCAACCAACTTTTGGTTACGGAAAATGTTCATAACATTGTCCTGTAATACAAAATTATATCCTTCTTTACTCAACAAAGAAACCGATATAATGTTGCATATCAGGTTCGGCATGTAATAGCATTCGTTCAGAACCAATGTATTACCAGTTGGTAATGCAAGGTGATATTCCCCGACAGTCTTAGCTGCAACTATTGCACCATTTCCAACTCTAATGTCTTTATCACCTTCTCCAAGTTCTCTACCTTTCCTGAGCCCATGTAACTGATTACATATATGGGATCCTGACCCGGTATCCAATACCCAGGACGTAGGGCAAATGGAGAAACAGTTCTCTGTAATGAACACACCCGAAGAAAATGCATCAACATGTACTTTCTTCAATCGGGTGGCATGGGAATCCTGGTATTCTCCTATATCCTGTTCAGTCCTATAACTCTTATAAGAAAGAACGGAACCAACGTTCCCCAGCACAGTATAACATGCGGGTTCGGTCAATACATCCATATTATTATCTTGATTAGGGCATGAAATGGTCGCTACCTGGAGAGAGAGAGAAGAAAACACTTTAGCGTATGCTCTTGCAAGATCAGATTGGTTATTATCTTATCTAATCAGGATGGCTCCTACTGGTTTTTATCAAATCTTCCTTCAAACCCTAAAAGGAAAGACTAGCCGGGATTAATTACACCCTACAACTTCGCCAATCTTTCAGCCAGGCCAGTGTCGGTACTTTGAGGGAAGTTCCCCGTGCTTTCGCACGGACCTAATTAAAGAAAACCTCGTTTTCCCAGAGGCGTAACCCCGTTGACACATTTCTAGACACCTACTTGATCGGCTAATTGTAATGTGTAAAACTCTCCCGGGAGTAAGTCTTACTCGCAGTGGGTATCGGGATCCAACTATCTCATAGAAGGTATGCAATCTCATTGCAAATTTCAACACTTGAAATTCCCGATAATATTTTGCCCCTAGCAGCTATATGACCTTAACATAGTCAACAAATCATAAGTGCTAGTCAAGTTCAACCCGTCATTTCCTGATTGAATTAAACCCACCCGCACGACCCTTAACATAGTCAACAAAGTCGCACGACTACCCTAATCCAATCGCATCATATGCTTATACAGATAAGCACCAATCAGCTACCGCACACTACGCCTTAACATAGTCGACAAACGTAGCACGAATACTAACTAGTACTTATCTGAAATGACGGAGGGCTACGACAGGTTTTTTTTCTGAAAACCTATTGCGTAATGAACTTGATATCGTTGTAGAATCAAATGAAGTTTTGAAATGGAGTGATTTTGAGGCTTTTCTAGTTTTGCTAAAGGGGTCACTCCCGGTGAAGGGATCGTCGGCCCTTTCCTCGTCGAATGAGGTGCGAGATATATCATATATATCACTGTGCAAAGCAGAAACTATAGAAGCAATCAAAAACAAACCGAGTGTGTAGCATCTGCCAGTTATTGCTAAAGGGGTCACTCCCGGTGAAGGGATCGTCGGCCCTTTCCTCATCGAATAAGGTGCAGAGTATATCATATATACCGCTATGCAAAGCAAAACTGTAGCTACCCTTTTTTGTTTAAAATTTGATTCTACAACATCTTAGGTTTCTTTTCATTCATTAATCACATTAATGAAGTCCCATCAATTATATACCTAAACATCACAGATAAATACGACGTACACTTATGCCATCCGCATTCGCCTCGATGTCCCCTCGTGCACCGTTAGGTTAGGTAACTAACGGCAGAGCGGGGCAGGGCTAGCGCGGGTGTAAAACATAAGTAACGTCTATATAATATATCATATATACTATATACTGTATCTATCACAGAACATCACATGATCACATCACAGATATCGCAGCAGAAGAAACATATGAAACGTTGGATATACTAGGACGTCCGTGTTTTCAATACGAGCCAGTATAAAACACGGATTCCACGGTCGTGATGAATAGCCAATCCCACACCCCTAGACCCCTACGAGAGCGGCAAGCAACCCTACCAATTCTAGGGTTAGGAGACCCGGACTCGACTCCTCGAGATGGTCTCCCACTGGACCCTAGAACCCGGTTACTTGTGCTCCCCTCCTTGGGTCTATCCTAATGCGGAAAAGTAAATAATATACAAAAGGTGACAACTTCCGCAACCTGGAAGTGCCCCAAATAAAAGAATATTACATACAAGTTTTTACATGAATGAAAATGAAAAACACTCATCTCACATAAAAACCCCCGGCTATTCAAACACGACGATCCAATATAACATATCCAGCAACACATAACATCACATGTCATCAACGTAAATAAGTATGCATACACCGATTGTCGTCGACGTATAGCAACGACAATCGGCAATACCACCACATACTACACTTATGGTCACAGAAAAGAAAGTGTAAAACTACAACAGTTGGAATCCGCAACCTCTTTAGACATCGCATGCCTAATCAAATGAAATACTTAGACATCACATGCCTAACAATTATAAACCCCGCATTTTAGTCCCATTATCGAAAACTCTTTTCAATATCAAGTGAGACTAAACCGCTAGATTTATAACATTCATCCAGTTATCTCATAACTGTTTGTGAATTCCAATTATTGTATCCCATTCCGGATAAATAGAAAATATTAAACTTTCCGATCGAACTTTCGAACACCCAAGTTTTCCCGAAACCGTTCAACTCATGAAATAAGTTCAAAGACATTCACTTCATGCCTCAGTACCAACGGTCCAGCCGTAGAAGGGTCAAGCCAACGCCTCACATGTGGCACGCCGTACTGCCCCAAACCCGAAGGTTCTAAGGGCAGTTCAAGACGGTCACATAATCGAGTTAAGGTTTGTTGTCTTCTAGAGGGACCATCGCGTTACTTGCATTACTCAGAACGTCCTTAAACCACAGAAAAATCCAACACTTAGAAATTTTCCGGCAGGGGAAAAATTGGGTATTTATATCCGGTCGAACTTTTTAACATATTCTAAAATTATCCGGAAAAACACATAGACGAAGCTTGATAATCCGATCGAAACATCGATTTCCAATGCAACCCCAGAACACTCAACTCTTGAGTCAAATTAAAAATTCCCAGAAAACTCAGCATCATAAAATAGGAATTACTGTGCAAAAATGGATGACTGACGTCATCATTTGGCCGCGGAACCGCCGCAGAAGCCAGGCTTCTGCCTCGGTTCCGCCGCGCTTTGGACTTATCTTTTGGAAAAATTTGCACCGTAATTCTTAGAATTCTCTGCTGAATTTTTTAAGCATTTTTAATATGGAAAAAACCCAGTTTTTGAAAAAAGTCCAGAGAGCAATTTTAAATTAGGGTTTCGGTTCGATCGGACTTCAAACTCCGTCTACGCATCGCCTAAGGCTCTAGCTAGTCTCTGATACCACTGTAGGGTTCCTAGGCACTCTAATAAGGTCTCACAAGGCATCAACCATGCCAATTTCAAATTTTACAAGTGCCGAGAAACCCTAATACGGATTCGTTGACTAGAGTTTAGGCGAAAAGTGAAACTAGTTAACATTTTAACTAAAAGAAAAAGGCTACAACCTTTGTAGATCCGGTTCTCCACTTCCTTAGCTCCACGTAGACGTCCTCTCGCTGTCCATATCGGATCCCGGACTCTAGCATCGGCTTCATCGGAGAAATGGGCGGGCTAGGTCGTCGGCTTCGATGCCGAAGAAGATCTACGTCGAGGCAACACAAGATCAAGCTCTAACTTCACCAAGTCATGAAACTTGTGAAGAAAACACCCTATACTACTTGGCAAGAGGTAGAGGATGAAGAAATAGGAGGTGGGTTCACTTTAGAATTGGATTTCTCACTCTTTTACTCAAGATGCCATTAAAGCTAGTAAGCTTTTCTTCTTGTTCAAGTTGAAAAAGATGAAGATAGAATATGATAAGTGTTAGATTAAAAATGAAAATAATATGAATACTTATCATATACTAACCATAGTCAAGTGTAGAGAGTAAACTAGGGTTAGGTGAATGGTTAGGTTAAGAGAAGAAAACAAAAATGGTCAAGCTTTCATCCCTTCATGAAGCTTCATGAAAGAAACAAGAAAAGCCACCATTTCCATTTTCTTTTCCAAAATCAATAATCAAAATAAATAAATGAATAAGTAAACAAAACCCTAACCATTCATATAACCATGGTTTAATCTTTACACAAACTCAAGTTAACATGTATCATCAAACATGATACAATCAAGTGCACACAAAAATATATCACATATACAATGTGCACATCAAGTGAGAAAATCCTTTTAAAATGAACCAATACTAGTTAATGCAAAGTAATATATCAAATATATAATTTATACATTAAATCATTAAATCAACACTTGATTCAATGATCCGGTCATGTCGCACATAACCGACTAGTATCCAATGTATCGACTTATCGATCAATTTTCGATTCGATAACTAGGTTATATCGCATACAACCAATCGAAACATTCATCGCGAGAATGAAATACGGTATCACATACACGCATTATTCTCGGTCCCGTACATATCTCATATGCGCTCCTATTTCGTTTCGCTTGAGCCAGGAAAGCTCTGTGTAGGACTCTAAAGACTCGTCAATACGCCGGCAGCAGATGATGATCATATCAAGCACCCACAAGCCGCAAGCGGTCTGCTAAACGTAACGGCCACCCGAGTATTGAGCGATCAGAAGATCGACGAGCAAGCCCGCTCACACTCCTGTGAATCCAACCAGTAACACTTACCGTACAGTCCGGTATGTTCGTCTGATATGTCTCATATCAAGTCTAGGGGTGGTAAACGTCAGACCCCAATAACCGATAAGTCGTGCCGATGTGAGGATCATAACGGATCGAGAAAGTACTGGTAACACTTACCAGCAAAACTCTGATCAGCCCTGGCCAGGGACTTCCCTGTTACGGCCAATCGAGCACAGCGCAACATCAACCCCCAATACCGGGAGAGACGAAACCCCTCCTATCGCTCATTGCCTCCATGCGACTCGGGACTGTACCCAAAAACCACCATTTTGCATGCCCTCATGGACGTGGTAAGGTGGAGATCAAAGCACAGTGGGAATCACACAAGACTCTATGACGATCTCGGGTCTACAGACTAACCTACACAAGTGTCACCTGAGAACTGCCATCTGACGTGAGGTATAATACCATCTGGGAGTTCTCGGCGAGTCCGTCCAGTGTACCCAGTCTCCACTGAGCACTCGTATACCATCTCTGATGTCAAACACCAATGGATATGGGATCATCCATCGCCCATCTTATGGGTCGAGAAGCGTATACGCTAGTCTACACTGGTATATCGATGCCCCGTCTCGATACACCCACGACTATGGACCTTGAAGGATGTACCTATGGACTACCATATCCCCACTAGTATGATCTGCATCATAGTCCAGGTAGTCAAGTACACATCCTAAGGGCTTTACCAACATGTAACTATAAGACAGTTTAAAGAGACAAGTGTACATGTTAAGATAAAGAGCAACCAGATAGCATACTATCATATCGAGCAAGAAAGTCATCTCTATATATGTCAAAGCATCCAATATAATATACATCATCTGTACAATACTGGCCTCTAGGGAATACATACAACTAACAATCGTCAACGTAAGTAAGTATGCATACACCGATCGTCGTTGATGTATAGCAACGAAAACCGACAATACAACTATTAGTTATATGTATGCCCTAGAGGCCATTACTATACATATGATGTATATTGTAGTGGATGCTTGGACATATATAGGGAGGACTTTCTTGCTCGACATGATAGTATGCTATCTGGTTACTCTTTATCTTAACATGTACTCTGATTGTCTCTATGTTACATGTTGATAAAGCCCTTAGGATGAGTACTTGACTACCAGGACTATGATACGGATCATACTAGTGAGGACAGTGTAGTCGCCAAGTACATCCTTCAAAAGATCCTAGTCGTGGGTGTATCGAGACGGGGCATCGATATACCAGTGTAGACTAGCGTATACGCTTCTCGACCCATATGATGGGCGATGGATGATCCCATATCCATTGGTGTTTGACATCAGAGAAGGTATACGGGTGCTCAGTGGAGATTAGGTACACTGGACGGACTCACCGAGAACTCCCAGATGGTATTATACCTCACGTCAGATGGCAGTTCTCTGGTGACACCGGTACAGGTTAGTCTGTAGACCCGAGATCGTCATAGAGTCTTGTGTGATTCCCACTGTGCTTTGATTTCCATCATACCACGTCCAAGAGGGCGTGCAAAAAGGTGGCTTTTGGGTACAGTCCCGAATCACATGGAGGCAATGAGCGATAGGAGGGGATTCGTCTCTCCCGGTATATGGAGTTGATGTTGCGCTGTGTTCGATTGGCTATAACTGGAAATCCCTGGCCAGGTTTGCTGAGATTTACTGGTAAGTGCTATTAGTAGTTTCTCAAACTGTTATAGACCTCATATCGACACGACTTATCAAGCTACTGGGATCTGACGTATACCACCCCTAGGCGAGATATGCGACATATCAGACGACGAGACCGGACTGTACGGGAGTGTTACTGATTGGATTCGCAGGAGAATGTACAGGCTTGCTTATTGATCTTCTGATCGCTCAATACCTGGGTGGCTGTTACATTTAGCTGATCGCTTGCAGCTTGTGGGTGTTTGATATGATCATCACCTACTGCCGGCGTATTGACGATTTTTTAGAGTCCTACACAGAGGTTTCTTGGCTCAGGCAAAACCGAGTAGGAGCACATATATGATATGTGCGGGACCGAGAACAATACGTGTATGTGATACCGTATTAGATTCTCTCGATATGAGATATCGGCCGGGTATATGTGATATAGCCGGGTCATCGGATCAAGTGTTGATTCGATGAACTGATACAGATTATATTAGTCGGTTATTTATGAAATAGCCGGATTATCGGATCAAGTGTTGATTCGATAATTTAATGTATAATTATATATTTGATATATTAAATTACATTAACTAATATAAGCTCACTAAAAGATTCTTTTTCCCACTCGGGTAATACATTGATATATATATGCGATATATGTTAATTGTATTATTTTATTTTGTTACAATAAATATTGTATATGTGATATATAATATTGTAACATGTTAGGGTTATTAATGCAACGTGTTTAGTGGAGATTAAACATGATTAAGGTTTGATTTGGGTTAATTTTTTTTAGAAGCTTCTAGAAGGTTTTCTTTTATTTCTTGCTAAAGATATTTTCTAAAGATATTTGTTATGATATTTGTTAACCCAACCCAACTCTTGACCATGGTTAAGTCTCTACATGGGTTAAGTTATCATACTTAACCCATGGTTGCATTTCTAACCTCACCACAATTCATTATTCATCACAAAAGGCTTCTTCTTCTTCTTCCTTGAGTTCTTGATGGAAAAGCTTTCTAGCTTTTTCATTAGTGATGAAAATGAGTGAGTTAAAGAGAACAAATGAGAGCTAAATTCCTAATTCATCATCCTAATCTATCCTAGCCATTTAGATTAGGGTGTTCACTTCATTTAGTGAGTGAGAGCTTGTGTTAAAGAAACTTCAAAGTAGATCATCCTAGTTATCGAAGATCGGAAGTAAGCTATCTAGAGCATTAGGCGACGTGTATACGAAATTAAAACTCCGATCGAACCCCGAAACATCGAAAATGACCCCCTCTCTGGAAATTTTGAAAAAATGTGATTTTTTCTGCATTAAAAATACTCAAAAAAATCAGCAGGGAATTATAAGCATTACTGTGGAAAACGAGCATGTAATTCGTACGGACCGCCGCGGAACCGCGGCAATACCATGCTTGCGCCGCGGATCCACGGCCGTACAATTGAATTTGGGCTTTTGTTTTGGCACAGTAATTTCCGTAGCTGTTAGTGCATATTTCTGGGTATTTTTAATCTGACTCAAGTGTTGAGTGTTCTGGGGATTATTTTCAATTCATTGATTCGATGGGAAAATTTAATTTCGTTTTGTTTTCCGGATATTTTAGAAACTATTAAAATGTTCAAGCGAATATCATTAACTCACTTTTTCCCGGCACGAAAAACTTTCAAGTGTTGAATTTTTCTTGAGTTTAAATTTTTCGGAAAAACGTGCAAGTAACGCAGTAGACCCTCTAGAAGAACACAAAGCTTAACTCGATTATGTGACCGTCTGAACCGCCTCTAAACCTTAGGGTTTGGAGCAGTACGGCGTTGCCACATGTGAGGCGTTGGCTTGACCCTTCTACGGCTGGACCATTGGTACTGTGACGTATTCTGGGACTTTTTGAACTCCGCTCAAGTGTTGAGCTATTTAGAAAATCTTGGGTATTTGATTATTCGATCGGAAAGTTTAATATTGTCTATTTATCTGGAATGTGATACAATATGTGGAATTCACGTAGTTAGGCATGAAATGCGAAGTATGTGAAATTTCGGATTTACGATGTCTAAAAAGATTGTGGATTCCAAATGTTGTAGTTTTACACTTTCTTTTCTGTGACCGTAAGTATAGTATGTAGTTGTTGTAGGGTTACTAGGCACTCTCACAAGGGTCTATAAGGTATCAACCATGCCCGATTTAAAATTTAGACATGCCGAACAACCCTAACCAAGATTTTTAAACTAGAGATTAGGCGAAACAAAGCATGTTAAACACTTTAACATCTAAGAGTTTGGGATTACAACCTTTGTAGTCCGGTCCTTCACTTCTAAAGCTCCGTGTTAAGGTCCCTTCGCTGCGATCATCGAGTTTCCGGACTCTAGAGAGGCTCCATGAAGAGAAAGATGCAAGCTTGCTTCCGATCTTCGATAACAAAGATGATCTACTTTGAAGTTTCTTTAACACAAGCTCTCACTCACTAATGAAGTGAACACCCTAATCTAAATGGCTAGGATAGATTAGGATGATGAAGTAGGAATTTAGCTCTCATTTGTTTTCTTTAGCTCGCTCATTTTCATCACTAATGAAAAAGCTAGAAAGCTTTTCCATCAAGAACTCAAGGAAGAAGAAGAAGAATCCTTTTGTGATGAATAATGAAACTCTAGTGTGGTTAGAATGGCAACCATAGGTTAAGTATGAAGACTTAACCCATGTAGAGATTTAACTAGGGTAAAGGGTTGGGTTGGATTAAGGAAATATCTATGCAAAATATCCAAGTCAAAGTCAAATCTTCAAGAAGCTTCTTGAAAGCTTCATGGAAACTTAACCCTAATCCAAACCTTAACCACATTTAAACTCCACAAAACATGTTGCATTTATAACCATAACATGTTACATATATAATATTTATTATAACAAAATAAAATAATACAATTAACATATATCGCATATATATCAATGTATTACCCGAGTGAGAAAAAGAATCTTTTAGTGGGCTTATATTAGTTAATGTAATTTAATATATCAAATATATAATTATACATTAAATTATCGAATCAACACTTGATCCGATAATCCGGCTATTTCACAAATAACCGACTAATATAATCTGTATCAGTTCATCGAATCAACACTTGATCCGATGACCCGGCTATATCGCATATACCCGGCCGATATCTCATATCGTGAGAATCTAATACGGTATCACATACATGTATTGTTCTCGGTCCCGCACATATCACATATGTGCTCCTACTTCATTTTGCCTGAGCTAAGAAACCTCTGTGTAGGACTCTAAAGAATCGTCAATACGCCGACAGTTGGTGATGATCATATCAAACACCCACAAGCTGCAAGCGGTCAGCTAAACGTAACAGCCACCCAGGTATTGAGCGTTCAGAAGATCAACAAGCAAGCCTATACATTCTCCTGTGAATCCAGTCAGTAACACTCCCGTACAGTCCGGTCTCTTCGTCTGATATGTCGCATATCTCGCCTAGGGGTGGTATACGTCAGACCCCAGTAGGCGACTAGGAACTGTTATAGTATGTACTCGTTGACTACCGTAGCCCCACTAGTATGATCTCATCATAGTCCCAGTAGTCGAGTACATATCCTAAGGGCTTTATCAACATGTAACATAGAGACAATCAGAGTACATGTTAAGATAAAGAGCAACCAGATAGCGTACTATCATTTCGAGCAAGAAAGTCCTCCCTATATATGTCCAAGCATCCACTACAATATACAGCGTATGTACAGTAATGGACTCTAGGGCATACATATAACTAACAATCTCCCACTTGCACTAAGGTCATCTGTTGTGGTATCGCATACCCAATAATTAGCTGTGGTTGAAGTATCTCATACTCAACCATCCCATAAAAGTCTCTACTGGGAAAAAGGCCTTTGTGAGTGGATCCGCGCTGTTGTCCTCTGTGTCTACTCTCCTAACCTCGATCTCCCTGGAGATCAACCATCTCCATGATCAGGCGATACTGCCTAAGAATAATATTTGGATTTCTGATGGGACGGGGGTTCCTTGGCATAAGCCACAACTCCATTGTCATACAATGGTTGGAACGAAGTTCATCTCATGAACTTATATATATCCAGACTGCCTCTTTGGTAGCGTCCTTGGTAACGATGTATCTTGCCTTTAATCGTCTAGTAAGTTACGGTATCTATTTTGGAACTCTTCCAACATACCGTCCCTCCACTGAGGGTAAAGACAATGCCTGTGACTGACATTCAGTCGTCCTTATCACCCTGGAAACTTTCCAGTGATTCTCCCCAGGATCGATCAACTAGTGAGAATCCTAACATCCAATTAGATCTATCTCATAGATCCAAAACCCAGGATTTAGGAGGTATCGCTTTGATCCTATATGAAGAATCCTTGTGATAAGCGGAGATTGACCGAGCGTAGCATAGGAAACTCCATTCCTATCAAGAGTATGTCATCCACGTACTCTACGAGGATCACCACCATACTCTTTACTACCTTTTTGTATATACAGGGTTCATCTACCATTTTGATGAAGTCAAACTCTTTGACTATCTCATCAAAACAGACGTTCCAATTCCGCGATGCCTGATTTATCACATAAAATATCTTGCTCACGTTTCCGCTGCTCCCACTGTCTACGAAGCCCTCTGGTTGTGTACTTATAGACGCTCTCTTCCAAATCATTATTTAGAAAAGCAGTCATGACATCCAACCGCCAGATATCGTAGTCATGGTATGTAGCCGTGGCAAATAGGATCTGGATGGACTTTAAGCATAGCTTTGAAAGTCTCAACTTTTCCATGTACACCTAGTAATCTCCTCAAGATATACTTGCTCCTGATGGGGATTTAACCCTTCAGATAAAGCAACCAAAGTCCATAATTTGCTGGTGTATAAGGATTCCATCTCAGATCACTAAGCATCCAGCCATTCTTACAGAGTCCCACTCCTGATGGCCTGCTCAAAACTAGTTGGGTCATCATCTCATGATGCAATCCTCGCTCCCACTGTCATAGAGAAACCGTAGTATCTCTTAGGTGGGTGAGGAACCCTACTAGATCGACGGAGAGGCTGAGGTTCGTTGGTTACTATTGAATCCTTTGGTTCTACCAAATCATCAGCTGCAGTTTGTATAGCTGGAACTCTTTCCAGTTCTACCTCATGACCAATAATTTCTTCACAAGAAATTCCCTTTCACAAAGGTGGCATGCTGAGAAACAAAACATCTTTTGTTCCTCGGTTTGGTAGAAGATACTCCCTTGTGAATGCTTGGGATATCCAACAAACTTCCACAGAACTAACTTTACCTCGAGCTTATCCGGATTATGCTTTTAGACATAGGCTGGACAACCCCAAATCTTAACATACATAAGATATGGGCTCTTCCCATTCCATATCACATATGAAGTGGTAGGCAACTGATTTGATTTGAACCCTATTCAATAGGTATGCAGCTTCTCAAGTGCATAACTCCCAAAAGGAAATAGGAAACTCAGTAGTACTCATCATAGAGCGCACCATATCTAATAGGGTGTGATTACTCCGCCCCGATACACCGACGTGCTGTGGTGTATACGGAGGAGTGATGCTGAGAGAGAATCTCATTCTCCTTTAGAATAGTCCAGGAATTCCGTGCTCAAGTATTCTCCTCCTTGATCTCATCAAAGGACATAATACTTATACCCATTTATGGTTCTCTACTTCTAACTTATATTCATTGAATTTCTCAAAAGTTCCAGACTTGTGTTTCAACAGGAACATATGTCCGAATCTTGAGAGATAATCATTGAATGTAATGAAGTACAAAGAACCGTTCTTGGCATGTATAGACAGGGGACCTTACATACATCATCATGTATCAATCCCAAGAGTTCACTAACTCTTTCTCTGTTTCCAATAAACAGAGTTGTGGTCATCTTATCTTTGTGACATGACTGGCAAGTTTTACAAGATGTAAATCCAAACAAATTTAAATATGCATCTCTATGTAACTTAGCTAGTCGGGGTCGCATTGAAATAACCTAGTCTACAATACCACAAGAAGGATTCATTCATTTCTGAACTTTTCCTCTTGTGTGTGTTCTGTACATTAAGAACTGTAGTTTGATTTAGAACGTCTATACTTTTAGATAATGTGCCTGAACCGATCAACTCTTGATATAGGAAATGTTCAAAACATTATCCAACAATACAAAATTATATCCGTCTTTACTAATAAATAGACTGATATGATGTTGTATATCAGGTTCGGTATCTAATAACATTCGTTCAGAATCAATGTATTCTGATAATACAGGGTGATAACTGCCAACAGACTTGGCTGCAACACTTGCATCATTTCCAACTCTTTGAACTTATCGCCCGTTCTCAGTTCTCTACCTATCTGTAACCCATGTAACAAATTACATTTTTGTGGGATCTTGATCCGGTATCTCATACCCAAGACGTAAAGGATATTGAGAAACAGTTCTTTGTAATGAACACACCCGAAGATGCATCAACATATACTTTCTTCGTTTGGGCGACACGGGAATTCTGGTAATCTCCTAATTCCTGCTCTGTCTTATAACAATTATAAGTTGGAGTGGGACCAACGTTCCCTAGAGCAGTATAACAAGCGGGTTCGGTCAATACATCCGTATTATTATCTTGATTAAGGCGTGACATAGTCGCAACCAGGAGAGAGAGAGAAGAAAACACTCAGCATATGCTCTTGCAAGATTAGATTGGTTATTATATATCTAATTAGGATGTCTCCCACTGTTTTAGTCAAATCTTCCTTCAAACCCTAAAAAAAAAGACTAGCCGGGATTAATTACACTCTATAAGTTCGCCAATCTTTCAGCCAGGCCAGTGCCGGGTACTTTGAGGGAGGTTCCCCGTGCTTTCGCACGGACCTAATTAAAATAAATCTCGTTTTTTCCAGGGGCGTAACCCCGTTAACACCTTTCTAGACACCTACTTGATCGGCTAATTGTAATGTGTAAAACTCTTTTAGGAGTAACTCTTACTCGCAGCGGGTATCGGGATCCAACTATCTCATAGAAGGTATGCAATCTCATTGCAAATTTCAACACTTGAAATTCCCAATAATATTTTACCCCTAGCATTCTATGACCTTGACGAATGCCAAACCACCCATAGTCCGCTAGTCAAGTTCAACCCGTACATATCCTGATTGAATTAAACCCACCCGCAAGACCCTTGACGAATGCCAAACAACGCCGTACGAATACCCTAATCCAATCGCATCGTATGCTAGCAGATAAGCACTAGTTAGCTACCGTACACTACGCCTTGACGAATGCCAAACTACCGCAGCACGAATACTAAGTAGTACTTATCTGAAATGACAGAGGGCTACGACAGGTTTTTAAGAAAACCCTTTGCGTAATGAACTTGATATCGTTGTAGAATCGAGTGATTTTAAAAGGAGTGTTTTTGAGACTTTTCTAGTTTCGCTAAAGAGATCACTCCCGGTGAAGGGATCGTCGGCTCTTTCCTTATCGAATAAGGTGCAGGATATTTTACAAATACCACTATGCAAAGCAAAAACTATAGAAGCAATCAAAAGACAAACCGTGTTTGTAGCATCTGCTAGTTTCACTAAAGAGGTCACTCCCGGTGAAAGGATCTCGGCTCTTTCCTTATCGAATAAGGTGCTAGATGTTCTACAAGGAACACCGCTATGCAAAGCAAGAACTAGAGCTACCAGTTTTTTAAACAAATTTCTACAACATCTTTAGGTTTCTTTTATTTCATTAATCTCATTAATGAAGTCCCATTTTATTATACTTCACAAGTATCACATTTGAAACGAAATCTGCAATATAATATATATCTCATATATATAATATAAACATTCGTCTCAGGCAGTAATATGATCTCATCACAGAACACTGCAGCAGAAGAACATATATGAAATATTGGATATACTAGGAGGTCCGTGTTTTTAATACGAGCCTGTATAAAACGCGGATTCCACGGTCGCGATGATTAGCCAAACCCGCAACCCTAGACCCCTACGAGAGCGGCAAGCAACACTGCCAATTCTAGGGTTAGGAGACCCGGTCTTAACTCCTCGAGATCCCACTGGACCCTCGAACCCGGTTACTTGTGCTCCCTGCCTTGGGTCTACCTAATGCGGAAAAGTAAATAATATACAACGGTGACATCATCCTCAGCCCGGAAATGCCCCAATAAAAGAATATTACATACAATGAATTTTACATGAATGAAAAAGAAAAACTCTCATCTCACATAAAACCCCCGGCTATTCGAAACACGACGATCCAATATAATATATCACAGCAACACATAATATCTCATATCATCAACGTACGCAAATATGCGTATCCCAATTGTCGTTGATGTATAGCAACGAAACCGGCGATACACCACATATTACACTTACAGTCGCAGAAAAGAAAGTGTAAAATTACAACAGTTGGAATCCGCAACCTCCTTAGACATCTCATGCCTGACCAAATGAATTCCTTAGACATCACATGCCTAACAATTATAAACCCCGCATTTTATTCTCATTATCGAAAACTCTTTTCAATATCAAGTCGGGCAATTCAACAAGATTCCCAACATCCTGATCGAATGCTCGTCGCAAACTTTAGTAATGGCCGCACCCCCGGATGCCGTCGACGAAGTGCACTAAGGCGGAACACCATTGCCGCGAGCATCCGAACGGATGCTTTTAGCGACGGGGTTCTCCTACAGTCACTTGGTCGGGGCTTTGGGGCGTCGCTGTCTATTAAGTTTACCCGGCGAGTATCCGCGTACGCTACGTGATTGCGACGGACTTTTGATCACATCAAAATTCCGTGGCAACCGATCATCTGAGACTGAACTGCTAGATTTATAACATTCAAATTAGTTATCTCATAACTACTTGTGGATTCCAAATATTGTATCACATTCCAGATAAATAGACAATGTTAAACTTTCTGATCGAATAATCAAACACCCAAGTTTTCCCAAATAGCTCAACACTTGAGCGGAGTTCAAAAAATATCCATCACATGCCACAGTATCAATGGTCCAGCCGTAGAAGGGTCAAGCCAACGCCTCACATGTGGCAACGCCGTACTGCCCTAAACCCTAAGGTTTAGAGGCAGTTCAGACGGTCACATAATCGAGTTAAGGTTTGTGTTCTTCTAGAGGGTTCACCGCGTTACTTACACGACTTAGAACGTTCTTAAACTACAGAAAAATCCAACACTTGAAAATTTTCCGGCAGGGGAAAAAGTAAGTTATTGATATCCGTTCGAACTTTTTAACACGTTCTAAAAATTACCCGGACAAATTAAACGAAGTTATATTTTCCGATCGAATCAACGAGCTCCCAATACAACCCAGAAAACTCAACATTTGAGTAAAATAAAAATTCCCAGAACAATCAGGAGATCTGTACGGATTTTACTGTGTGAAAACCAAACCCAAAAGTCGCTGTTTGGCCGCGGAACCGCCGCGCAAGCAAGGCTATTGCCGTGGTTCCGCGGCGCAATAAAGGCATTTTGGGCACGTGTTTCACAGTAATCCATCAAATCACCTGCGGAATTTTCTGAGCATTTTTAATATGGAAAAAATCAACTTTTTGAAAAATTTCCAGAAACTAGGGTTTTACGGGTATTTGGAGTTCGATCGGACTTTAAACTTCGCCTAGACTTCTCCTAAAGCTCTAGCTTGGCTCTGATACCACTGTAGGGTTACTAGGCACTCTCACAAGGGTCTATAAGGCATCAACTATGCCCGATTTAAAATTTAGACGTGCCGAACAAGCCTAACCAAGATCTTTAAACTAGAGATTAGGCGAAACAAAGCATGTTAAACACTTTAACATCAAAGAGTTTGGGATTACAACCTTTGTAGTCCGGTCCTTCACTTCTAAATCTCCGTGTTGAGGTCCCTTCGCTGCGATCAACGAGTTTCCGGACTCTAGAGAGGCTCCACGAAGATAAAGATGCAAGCTTGCTTCCGATCTTCGATAACAAAGATGATCTACCTTGAAGTTTCTTTAACACAAGCTCTCACTCACTAATGAAGTAAACACCCTAATCTAAATGGCTAGGATATATTAGGATGATGAAGTAGGAATTTAGCTCTCATTTTTTTTCTTTAACTCACTCATTTTCATCACTAATGAAAAACTAGAAAGCTTTTCCATCAAGAACTCAAGGAAGAAGAAGAAGAATCCTTTTGTGATGAATAATGAAACTCTAGTATGGTTAGAATTGCAACCATGGGTTAAGTATGAAGACTTAACCCATGTAGAGATTTAACTAGGGTAAAGGGTTGGGTTGGGTTAAGGAAATATCTATGCAAAATATCCAAGTCAAAATCAAAGCTTCAAGAAGCTTCTTGAAAGCTTCATGAAAACTTAACCATAATCCAAACCTTAACCACATTTAAACTCCACAAAACATGTTGCATTTATAACCATAACATGTTACAATATTATATATCACATATATAATATTTATTGTAGCAAAATAAAATAATACAATTAACATATATCGCCTATATATCAATGTATTACCCGAGTGAGAAAAAGAATCTTTTAGTGAACTTATATTAGTTAATGTAATTTAATATATCAAATATATAATTATACATTAAATTATCGAATCAACACTTGATCCGATAATCCGGCTATTTCACAAATAACAGACTAATATAATCTGTATCAGTTCATCGAATCAACACTTGATCCGATGACCCGGCTATATCGCATATACCCGGCCGATATCTCATATCGTGAGAATCTAATACGGTATCACATACACGTATTGTTCTCGGTCCCGCACATATCACATATGTGCTCCTACTCCATTTTGCCTGAGCCAAGAAACCTCTGTGTAGGACTCTAAAGAATCGTCAATACGCCGACAGTTGGTGATGATCATATCAAATACCCACAAGCTGCAAGCGGTCAGCTAAACGTAACAACCACCCAGGTATTGAGCGATCAGAAGATCAACAAGCAAGCCTGTACATTTTCCTGTGAATCCAGTCAGTAACACTCCCGTACAGTCCGGTCTTTTCGTCTGATATGTCGCATATCTCGCCTAGGGGTGGTATACGTCAGACCCCAGTAGCTTGATAAGTCGTGTCGATATGAGGTCTATAACAGTTCTAGAAACTACTGATAACACTTACCAGTAAATCTCAACAACCCTGGCCAGGGATTTCTAGTTATAGCCAATCGAACACAACACAACATCAACTCCCTATACCGGGAGAGACGAATCCCCTCCTATCGCTCATTGCCTCCATGTGATTCGGGACTGTACCCAAAAGCCACCTTTTTGCACGCCCTCTTGGACGTGGTATGATGGAAATCAAAGCACAGTGGGAATCACACAAGACTCTATGACGATCTCGGGTCTACAGACTAACCTGTACCGGTGTCACCAGAGAACTGCCATCTGACGTGAGGTATAATACCATCTGGGAGTTCTCGGCGAGTCCGTCCAGTGTACCCAGTCTCCACTGAGCACCCGTATACCTTCTCTGATGTCAAACACCAATGGATATGAGATCATCCATCGCCCATCATATGGGTCAAGAAGCGCATACGCTAGTCTACTCTGGAGTATCGATGCCCTGTCTCGGTACTTCCACGACTAGGATCTTTTGAAGGATGTACTTGGTGACTACACTGTCCTCACTAGTATAATCCGCATCATAGTCCTGGTAGTCAAGTACTCATCCTAAGGGCTTTATCAACATGTAACATAGAGACAATCAGAGTACATGTTAAGATAAAGAGTAACCAGATAGCATACTATCATGTCGAGCAAGAAAGTCCTCCCTATATATGTCCAAGCATCCACTACAATGTACATCATATGTACAGTAATGGCCTCTAGGGCATACATATAACTAATAGTTGTATTGTCGGTTTTCGTTGCTATACATCAACGACGATCGGTGTATGCATACTTACTTACGTTGATGATATGAGATATTATGTGTTGCTGTGATATGTTATATTAGATCGTCGTGTTCTGAATAGCCGGGGGTTTATGTGAGATGAGGGTTTTTATTTTCATTCATATAAAATTCATTTGTATGTAATATTCTTTTCTTGGGGCACTTCCGGGATGAGATTGATGTCACCAGTGTATATTATTTACTTTTCCGCATTAGGTAGACCCAAGGAGGGGAGCACAAGTAACCGGGTTCTAGGGTCCGGTGGGAGGCCATCGAGGAGTCGAGACTGGGTCTCCTAACCCTAAAATTGGCAGTGTTACTTGCCGCTCTCGTAGGGGTCTAAGGATGTGGGTTTGGCTATTCATCACGACCGTGGAATCCGTGTTTTATACAGGCTCGTATTAAAACACGGACATCCTAGTATATCCAATATTTCATATATGTTCTTCTGCTGCAATGTTCTGTGATGAGATCATATTACTGCCTGAGACGAATGCTTATACTATATATATCTGCTTGTTAGTGTATATGCCCTAGAGGCCATTACTGTATCATACTAGTTTGTATATTACTTGATGGAAGCTTGGGATATTCACCTTGTATAAACAATCTTGCTCAATATAGTAGTATGCTACTTGGTTTGTTTCTACTTCAATGTGTACTTGTGTTTATTTCAGTATATCACTTATACGCATTAGTGGAGCCCTTAGGATCTTTGCTTGATTACCAGCGTTGTGATGGCAGTCACACTAGTGGGGGCTGGGTAATCGGTAAGCACATCCTTATACAGGTCCCTAGTCGTAGGACTATCGAGACAGGGCATCGATACTCCGGAGTAGACTAGCGTATGCGCTTCTCATCCCAGTGTGGGAGATGGTCTGTCCCACAGCCATCAGTACGTCGTACTGGAGATAGTATACGGGTGCTCGTTGGGTTACGAGTACACTGGACAGGACTCGTCGGGAACTGACAGGTTGGTATTATACCTATCGTCAGTTATCAGTTCCCAGGTGACATGAGTACAGCTTAGTCCGCTGACTTGACACTGACACTTCGCCTCGAGTGTGTTCCCACTGCACTTTGATCACTACCCTACCACGGCTCAAAGGAGTCGTGCAAACAGGTGGTGGTTGGGTGCAGTCCCGAAGCACTTGGAGGCAGTGACGGTTAGACAGGATTCGTCTCTCCCGGTATTGGGGGTTGACATCGCGCTGTGTCTAGGAGAGCCATTACACGAGTAGTCCCTGGCCAGGGCAAGCGAGATATACTGGTAGGTTTCCAGTGTTTATCTCAGGGTGTTTTGGGCTTCACTCCGACACGACTTGTACCGCTATTGGGGGACTGACGTTTTACCGCCCCCTAGGCCCGCCATGCGATGTATCAGACGAACAGACCGGACTGTACGGAGAATGTCACATTCAGACTCAGTAGGAGTTCAGATGGGGTTTCACCTCGTCAGCCTTCTTGTCGGCATCTACCTGGGGACCGTTACGCACAGCTAGTGCCGCTTGCGGTCTGTGGTTAAACCCACTGCCAGCGTAGTGTCGAGTCTTTAGAGTCCCACACAGAGGGTATTCGTCTCTGGGCAAAACAGAGTAGAGGTCGCATGGTTTTGCGACAAGGTTCGTTCTCATCCGCGCACTTGTGCACGTTTGGAGTCCGGACGGATTATACTGGCAGGCTCTGGTTTGAGCCAGATACTGGTATATGTTTTGGGGGTTGCTTTTATATCTTGGTATTCTTGTTCCTCGGAACGAGAATGCAGGTGTGTATGCACAGTTGCTTGAGGCGGAGAATGAGGTTTTTCATTAGGGTTTCGGATCGGGTGCGTATGCACAGTTGACAGTTATCATTTTCCAAACCCTAATGAATTTGTATATTATCTATTAATAATAGTAATTAAATAAGAATTATGTTATGGTTGTTTTTCTTGTTGACTTGTTGACCTTGGTTGACTTGTTGACCATTGACCACTTTTCATGCCTTGAAAGTCTTCCTTGATTCATGCTTACACTTCATTAAAAGAGGTATGATAGTGGTCATTCCAAAATAACCATCAACTATTCTTATTTCAATTATTATCATTTAGATAATTCATTTCTTTTGCAATATGGTTGCAAGAAAGAAATAATTGAGCTCATTCTATCACTCTCACTCTCTCTCCTCATTTCATCTTCTTCTTCCTCTTGAAAAGAGAAACCTTCTCATGTGTTGAGAATCATTCTCTTTAGATAGAAAAGCAAACCCTAATCACTCTCTACTCATTCTAGGATGAAGGTTTAGCAAGCCGGAAACCCTAGTTCACTCAAAGATCGAGGAAGAGCCCAAAGGTCGAACCTTCAAGGTGGATCTATCTTCGGCAAGAAGAAGGCGACGAGAAGTGAACCATTCAAGCTTCTACAAAGAACAAGAAAGAAGAACAACAACAAGAAGAGAAGGAGTTCAAGTTTAGGTATAACCATCCTCCATAGTAGCTAACTCTCTTTAGCTTGTTAACTAGTTTTAGTTTAGTCAACGATCCCGACATAGTTTAGTCCATGTTGCCTCTTGCGATAAAAATTCGTTTTTTATACCGTTTCCGCCTCCCCGTAAGTACCGGGGGTCGCAATATGGACTTACAGTGGTATCAGAGACTAACTAAACTTAAACTAGCTTGGTAGTGAAGTGTAACGAAGTTCGGAACCGAAAAATCGCAAAACCGGAAAATCAAAACCCTAACTTTCTGTTGAAATTTTTTCTGCTCAAAATGAAAAACGTTATACTTGTAAAATCGTCTCAGGGTTTTCTAAGAACACACAAGAAAAACGATATCATGATTCCTCCAAACCGCCGCGTTTCCGCGGCCTCACCTACTCATCTGGCCGCGGAACCGCCGCAAGTTGGTGTCATCTTTGCATCGTTTTTCGTGCAGTGTTCTTCTGTGTTGGTTTTGGGATTTTTAAGATATATTATATGTACCCAGATTTTCCAGAACAGAAATTCACTTTTGGGGTTCTATAATTCCGTATTTTTTTCCGAACTTCACTGCACTTTGACTATGTTGGTTATATCTGTGATGTTTGCATGTATTGAACGTCGGCTAATCGCTATAAGTCGATTAGTCGGGGTTATACATGATCTGTAATGTTCTGGAATGTGTTTATGAATGTGTTGGACTGTCGCGGGTGAATAGCCGGGGTGGATGTGAGATGAGCTTTTGTTTTTCTTTCATTCATTGTAAATGTAAATTGATGTAATAATATTATTTGTTTGGCCGCACAACCGGGTCGGGGTTGTAGCCGTCATTGTATAATTCTTTTTACTGTTTTTGCTCCTAGGATAGACCCATGGTGGGGTGCACAAACTACCGGGAACTAGGAGGGTAGTTTGCCGCACCCGTAGGGGTCTTGGGTGGGGTATTTGCTATTCACCGCGACCGTGTTATCCGCTTTTCGTTTCAGGCTCGAAAGAAATGCGGATTGCTAGTATATCCAATGTATTCATCTGTGATCTGTAATGTCTATCATTGCTTTCTATTTAGGCGTTGCTTATGTTTTACAGCCGCGCTAGCCCAGCCCCCGCTCTGTCGTTAGTTAAGTAACCTAACGAGTGATGACGGGACCCCGTGGCGAATGCGAATGGCATAAGCGTACGTCATATTTTGGTTGTTTTCTGCAATGGTAGGAATTAAATGATGGGACGCATTAAAAGAACTAATGCAAGAATATCACGCATTAAAAGAACTAATGCAAGATAATAAACCAAGTTTAAGTCGATGGAACACTTTCGAAAAACCACTCGGTTCTTTTCAAAACTAACTTTTAAATGCGGAGCTTGAGCCACTCCTTCTAAAAGCTATCTCGTTCCATCGATTATATCAAGTTCACTACGTTCACGGTTTTACCAAAACCATTCGTAGCCCTCCGTCGTTTCGCATGAATAGGCAATAGTATTCAAGCTGTGTATTTTGGCCAAAGTCAAGGCACAGTGATTGGTAGCTATTGGGTGTTCATGTGTAGCATAGATAGATGCGTTGGTTTGGGACATTCGTGCTGCCATTTTGGCCAAAGTCAAGGGTATGTACGGATGGATCCAAATTAACCTGGAAAGTGACGGGAAGAACTTGACATGTGACTTATGATATTTTGGCCAAAGTCAAGGTCATAAGAGCATGGGGCAAAAATCCACATCGGGAGTTTCATAAGTACTGAAACTTGCTAGATTTGCATACCATTTGGAGTGTGATGATTATGGTAGGATTCCTTCATTTTCATCACGCGATGATATTTGGATCCCGATCCTACTGTGAGTATATGCTACTCCTCGGGAAATTTCTCACTAAACGATCAATGCTATAAACCTAGTAGGTGCCTAGAAAGGTGTTAGCGGGGCTACGCCCCCAGGGAAAAGAGGTTCTTAAATTAAGGAACTTCGCGAAAGCGTTGGAAAACCTCCCTCGAAGTACCGACACTGGCCTGGCTGAACGGTTAAGCAAGTATTGTACGGTGGGATTGATCCCGGCTAATTCTTCCTTTGTGGTTTGAGGAGGGATTCGAGAGACAGTGGGAGCCATCCTGTTTAGACAAATTAAAAACCATTCTAAACTTGCAAGAGCATCGTGCTAAGTGTTTCTTCTCTCCCCCTGCAGCGACCAAATCGAAATGACTGGACTTAAGTTACTTCTAGATAAAAACATATTGACAGGGCCAAACTACAAAGATTGGCTCAGGAATGTCAAATTGGCAATCTCTTACGACAAGCTGGGGTATCTTCTTACCACCAAAGCTCCCCCCGTCCCAGGTCCCACCTCCAGCGTCGCGGATAAGGAAATCCGTAAGACTTGGGAGATTGACAGCGCGAAGGCCAGATGCCTCGTACTTGCCTCGATGGACAATGACCATCAGAGGAGGCACGAGAATATGGATTTGGAATCCATATTTCTTCATACAAAAGAACTGTATGGAGAGCAGTCTCGTATCGCAAGATACGAAGTGTCGAAGAAGTTATTTTCGACTAAGTTGGCCGTCGGATCATCGGTAGCGGACCACGTGCTTAAGATGATTGGCTACACTGAGGAGCTCGCGGAACTTGGGACCACGTTGGATAGTGAACTCTACACAGATATAATTCTCCAGTCCCTTCCATCCACTTACGCCCAGTTCATACTGAATTTCAACTTGCAAGAAAAGGAAGTTGAACTTTCAGAACTCCTCAACCTGCTGAGGAGCGCAGAGGGCACCCTACAGAAGGGTAGGGATACATCCACTTTGTTTGTAGGAGGATCTTCTTCTTCTAGGTCCAAGGCGAAAGCCAAGGGAAAGAAGAGGAAAGCCCCCGCCAAACCAAGGGGCGGTGTTAGTAAAGTGGGTGCGAAGGGAAGGGAAAAGGCAACAAAGATAGCGGGGAAGCTTGTTGGTAAAGAGGAATGCTTCTATTGTCACAAGAGTGGACACTGGAAGAAAGATTGCAGGGCTTGGAAAGCCAGGACACAGGAACTGAAGCAGGTTGCAGCTTCAGCTTCAGGTGTGTATGTTATTGAAAACTGTCTTTCTATAAACTCTACTTCCTGGGTATTGGATACCGGATCAGGATCTCATATCTGTAATTCTTTGCAGGCGTTGAGAAACCGTAGGTTTTTGAAGGAAGGTGACATGACCCTCAGAGTTGCGAACGGAGCTAGCATGGATGCTAAAGCCGTGGGGGACTATCACCTAGGAATGTCAGATGGACATATTTTGGTTTTGCGTAATTGCTTTTTTGTACCCAACGCAACTTGTAATATCATTTCTGTATCTTTGGTTTCTGAAGAAGGTTATGAATTTGCGTTTGTAAGTAATGTTGTTAACATTCACCTTAATCAAGTTCTGATTGGGTCAGGTACATTGAGCAATGGTATATACGTATTAAACCAACCACAGATTTTCAATGTCCAGAATACACACAAAAGAAAGTCACCAGATATTAATCAGACTTTCTTATGGCATTGTAGACTGGGTCACATCAATGAGAGAAGGTTGACTAAGTTACATACAGAAGGATATTTGGATCCGTTCGAATATCAATCATATGCCACTTGTCAATCCTGTCTCAAAGGAAAGATGACAAAGACTCCGTTCACTGGACACGGAATAAGAGCGAGCGAGCTCTTGGGACTCGTACACAGCGACGTGTGCGGTCCAATGTCTACACATGCACGAAGCGGTTATTCTTACTTCATTACTTTTACGGATAATTTTTCAAGATACGGTTATGTCTTCTTAATGAAACATAAGTCAGAATCTTTTGAAAAATTCCAGGAATTTAAGAATGAAGTAGAAAAACAGACCGGCAAAAGTATCAAGATTCTAAGATCGGATCGAGGTGGAGAATACTTAAGTGCCGAGTTCCTGAATTATTTAAAAGAGAATGGGATTCTCTCTCAGCTTACTCCTCCATACACCCCGCAACATAACGGTGTATCGGAGAGACGGAACCGGACCCTATTGGATATGGTACGGTCCATGATGAGTAACGCTGAGTTACCGCGATCATTCTGGGGGTATGCACTAGAATCAGCTGCGTACCTTTTGAACCGAGTTCCTACTAAGACTGTGCCTACTACACCATATGAGATGTGGTGTGGGAAGAGACCCCATCTCAGTCACATTAAGACTTGGGGAAGTCCAGCTTTTGTTAAAAAGCAGCATGCGGACAAGCTCGAGGCGCGCTCAGTACTGTGTAAGTTTGTGGGATATCCAAAGAATTCTAAGGGATATCTCTTCTACTACGAAGAGGAACAAAAAGTTCTTGTTTCTCGTCATGCCCACTTTCTAGAACATCAGTTCTTAGAAAAAGAATTAAGTGGGAGCGCAGTAGAACTGGAAGAAATTCCAGAACCACAGACTATTACTGAAAGCTTAATGGAACCAGAGGGTTCAAATGAACAGGACATTCCTATGCCGCTCCGCAGAAGTAGTAGGCAGTCTCATCCGCCCGAGAGATACTACGGTTTTCTCATAGACGGGGATAGAGAGGATTGCATCATAGACTATGATGAGCCTACTAGCTTCCAGCAGGCCGTTCAGAGCATTGACTCGGTAAAATGGCTGGATGCAATGCGGACCGAGATGGAGTCCATGTACACCAACAAAGTATGGACGTTGGACATTGCTCCAGACGGGGTAAAACCCGTAGGATGCAAGTGGATCTTCAAAAGGAAGATTGGTGTAGATGGACAGGTTGAGACCTATAAAGCTAGACTTGTAGCAAAGGGTTTTCGTCAAAGACCTGGCTTGGACTACGACGAAACCTTTTCTCCAGTGGCTATGCTGAAATCCATTCGGATCCTTCTTGCCATTGCTGCCTTCCACGATTATGAGATTTGGCAGATGGACGTAAAAACCGCTTTTTTAAATGGAAATTTAGAGGAGTGTGTCTATATGGATCAGCCAGAGGGTTTCATTCAGAGTGGGAGCAGCGGAAAGGTGTGCAAGTTGCTTAAGTCCATCTATGGACTAAAGCAGGCATCGCGGAGTTGGAACATCTGTTTTGATGAGACGGTCAAGGAATTTGACTTTATCAAAAATCCAGATGAACCGTGCATCTATAGTAGATTTGTAGCGAGAACTGTGGTATTCCTTGTTTTATACGTGGATGACATTCTCTTAATAGGAAATGACATTCCTATGCTACAATCTGTCAAGGGTTTCTTGTCACACAGGTTCTCCATGAAAGACCTGGGTGATGCCTCTTACATCCTGGGGATCCGGATCCATCGTGATAGATCCAAGAGGATATTAGGACTTTCACAGTCCAGGTACATCGACACCGTACTGAAAAGATTCAGTATGGAAGATTCCAAGCGCGGTAACTTACCGGCTTGTCACGGGATCACCCTCTCTAAAGAGATGTCTCCCAAGACTGATTTGGAGAGGGATCGCATGTCTATTATACCCTACGCTTCTGCGGTAGGCTCTATAATGTATGCGATGTTGTGTACCAGACCGGATGTAGCTTATGCACTGAGTGTAGTAAGCCGGTATCAGTCAAACCCTGGGGAGAAACATTGGATAGCAGTAAAGAACATTCTCAAGTACCTGAGGAGGACTAAGGAGATGTTCTTGGTGTATGGCGGAAAAGACCTCCAGATTGAGGCCTTTGCTGACTCCAGCTTCCAGAGTGACAAGGATGATTCCAAGTCCATGTCGGGTTTTGTCTTTACCCTCAACGGAGGGGCGGTGTGTTGGAAGAGTTCCAAACAGGAAACCGTTGCAGACTCGACTATGGAAGCGGAATACATCGCTGCATCTGATGCCGCAAAAGAAGCTGTCTGGATAAGGAAGTTCTTAAAAGAACTTCAGGTGGTTCCGTCCATTGTTGACCCAGTACCTCTGTATTGCGACAACAACGGGGCTATAGCTTTAGCAAAGGAACCCAGGTCCCATCAGAGATCCAGGCACATCTTGAGGCGGTATCACCTGATCAGGGAGATCGTGGATCGCAAGGAGATCGAGGTTCGGAGGGTTGCTTCAGAAGAGAACACTGCAGATCCATTCACCAAGGCCCTACCCCAGACTCAGTTCGAGCGGCTGATCGAGATGATAGGTCTTCGATACGCCAGTACATGGCCTTAGTGCAAGTGGGAGATTGTTAGTGTATATGCCCTAGAGGCCATTACTGTATCATACTAGTTTGTATATTACTTGATGGAAGCTTGGGATATTCACCTTGTATAAACAATCTTGCTCAATATAGTAGTATGCTACTTGGTTTGTTTCTACTTCAATGTGTACTTGTGTTTATTTCAGTATATCACTTATACGCATTAGTGGAGCCCTTAGGATCTTTGCTTGATTACCAGCGTTGTGATGGCAGTCACACTAGTGGGGGCTGGGTAATCGGTAAGCACATCCTTATACAGGTCCCTAGTCGTAGGACTATCGAGACAGGGCATCGATACTCCGGAGTAGACTAGCGTATGCGCTTCTCATCCCAGTGTGGGAGATGGTCTGTCCCACAGCCATCAGTACGTCGTACTGGAGATAGTATACGGGTGCTCGTTGGGTTACGAGTACACTGGACAGGACTCGTCGGGAACTGACAGGTTGGTATTATACCTATCGTCAGTTATCAGTTCCCAGGTGACATGAGTACAGCTTAGTCCGCTGACTTGACACTGACACTTCGCCTCGAGTGTGTTCCCACTGCACTTTGATCACTACCCTACCACGGCTCAAAGGAGTCGTGCAAACAGGTGGTGGTTGGGTGCAGTCCCGAAGCACTTGGAGGCAGTGACGGTTAGACAGGATTCGTCTCTCCCGGTATTGGGGGTTGACATCGCGCTGTGTCTAGGAGAGCCATTACACGAGTAGTCCCTGGCCAGGGCAAGCGAGATATACTGGTAGGTTTCCAGTGTTTATCTCAGGGTGTTTTGGGCTTCACTCCGACACGACTTGTACCGCTATTGGGGGACTGACGTTTTACCGCCCCCTAGGCCCGCCATGCGATGTATCAGACGAACAGACCGGACTGTACGGAGAATGTCACATTCAGACTCAGTAGGAGTTCAGATGGGGTTTCACCTCGTCAGCCTTCTTGTCGGCATCTACCTGGGGACCGTTACGCACAGCTAGTGCCGCTTGCGGTCTGTGGTTAAACCCACTGCCAGCGTAGTGTCGAGTCTTTAGAGTCCCACACAGAGGGTATTCGTCTCTGGGCAAAACAGAGTAGAGGTCGCATGGTTTTGCGACAAGGTTCGTTCTCATCCGCGCACTTGTGCACGTTTGGAGTCCGGACGGATTATACTGGCAGGCTCTGGTTTGAGCCAGATACTGGTATATGTTTTGGGGGTTGCTTTTATATCTTGGTATTCTTGTTCCTCGGAACGAGAATGCAGGTGTGTATGCACAGTTGCTTGAGGCGGAGAATGAGGTTTTTCATTAGGGTTTCGGATCGGGTGCGTATGCACAGTTGACAGTTATCATTTTCCAAACCCTAATGAATTTGTATATTATCTATTAATAATAGTAATTAAATAAGAATTATGTTATGGTTGTTTTTCTTGTTGACTTGTTGACCTTGGTTGACTTGTTGACCATTGACCACTTTTCATGCCTTGAAAGTCTTCCTTGATTCATGCTTACACTTCATTAAAAGAGGTATGATAGTGGTCATTCCAAAATAACCATCAACTATTCTTATTTCAATTATTATCATTTAGATAATTCATTTCTTTTGCAATATGGTTGCAAGAAAGAAATAATTGAGCTCATTCTATCACTCTCACTCTCTCTCCTCATTTCATCTTCTTCTTCCTCTTGAAAAGAGAAACCTTCTCATGTGTTGAGAATCATTCTCTTTAGATAGAAAAGCAAACCCTAATCACTCTCTACTCATTCTAGGATGAAGGTTTAGCAAGCCGGAAACCCTAGTTCACTCAAAGATCGAGGAAGAGCCCAAAGGTCGAACCTTCAAGGTGGATCTATCTTCGGCAAGAAGAAGGCGACGAGAAGTGAACCATTCAAGCTTCTACAAAGAACAAGAAAGAAGAACAACAACAAGAAGAGAAGGAGTTCAAGTTTAGGTATAACCATCCTCCATAGTAGCTAACTCTCTTTAGCTTGTTAACTAGTTTTAGTTTAGTCAACGATCCCGACATAGTTTAGTCCATGTTGCCTCTTGCGATAAAAATTCGTTTTTTATACCGTTTCCGCCTCCCCGTAAGTACCGGGGGTCGCAATATGGACTTACACTGCTGATATATAAATATTACTTCTTTCGTTTCTACTGTGATGCTTAGGAAGCATAAGCTGATGGGATATATTAATGAGATTAATAAAAAGAAAAGAAACCTAAAAGATATTGTAGAATCAAAACTTTATAAAAAAGGTAGCTACAGTCTTGCTTTGCACAGCGGTATATATGATATACCCTGCACCTTATTCGATAAGGAAAGAGCCGAGATCCCTTCACCGGGAGTGACCTCTTTAGCAAAACTGGCAGATGCTACAAACTTACAGTTTAGTTTTTGACAGCTTAAATAGTTCTTGCTTTGCACCGCGGTATATATGATATACCTTGCACCTTATTCGATGGGGAAAGAGCCGAGATCCCTTCACCGGGAGTGACCTCTTTAGCGAAACTGGAAAAGCCTCAAAAACACTCCTTTTCAAAATCACTTGTTTCTACAACGATATCAAGTTCATTATGCTCATGGTTTTTTGAAAAACCTGCATAGCCCTCCGTCATTTCAGATAAATACTACTTAGTATTCGTGCTACGTTTGTTGACTATGTTAAGGCGTAGTGTGCGGTAGCTATTTAGTGCTTATCTGTTAAGACATGAGATGTAATTGGATTAGGGTAGTTGTACGACTTTGTTGACTATGTTAAGGGTCGTGCAGGTGGGTTTAATTCAATCGGGAAATGACGGGTTGAACTTGGCTAGCAATTATGATTTGTTGACTATGTTAAGGTCATAAGTTGTTAGGGGCAAAAGAATTATCGGGAATTTCAAGTGTTGAAATTTGCAATGAGATTGCATACCTCCTATGAGATAGTTGGATCCTGATACCCACTACGAGTAAGAGTTACTGCTGGGAGAATTTTACACAGGACAATTAGCCGATCAAGTAGATGTCAAGTAAGGTGTTAACGGGGTTAAGCCTCTGGGAAGACGAGATTTATTTTAATTAGGTCCGTGCGAAAGCACGGGGAACCTCCCTCAAGTACCAACACTGATCTGGCTGAAAAATTGACGAAATTGTAGGGTGTAATTAATCCCGGCTAATCTTACCTTTTAGGGTTTGAAGGAAGATTTGATAAAAACAGTAGGAGACATCCTGATTAGATAAGATAATAACCAATCTAATCTTGCAAGAGCATACGCTAAAGTGTTTCCTTCTCTCTCTCTCCAGGTAGCGACCATGTCAGGACTTAATCAAGATAAAAATATGGATGTATTGACAGAACCTGCTTATTATACTGAGCAGGGGATCGTTGGTCCCGTTCTTTCTTATAAGAGTTATAAGACTGAGCAGGAAACAGGAGAAAATCTGGATTCTCATGCCGCCCAAACGAAGTACAGGCATGCTGATGCATCTTCTTCGGGTGTGTTAGTTATTGAGAACTGTTTCTCAGTTCACCCTACGTCCTGGGTATTAGATACCGGATCAGAATCCCACATATGTAAATTGTTACGTGGGCTACGTAAAGGTAGATAACTAGGAAAGGGTGATCATTCCGTACAAGTAGGGAATGGTGCAAGTATTGCAGCCAAAGCAGTTGGTGAATATCACCTTGTATTACTAAGTAGTAATACATTGATTCTGAACGAGTACTATTATATACCGAATATGATGTGCAACATTATATCAGTTTCTTTATTTAGTAAAGAAGGATATAATTTTGTAGTACAGGATAATGTTATGAACATCTTCCTAGATCAAAAGTTGATTGGATCAGGCTCGTTACATAATGGCATATTTATTCTCAATCAAAATACAATCCTTAATATACAAAACACATACAAGAGGAAGAGTTCAGAAATGAACGAATCCTTCTTGTGGCATTATAGACTTGGTCATATCAATGCGACACGGCTAGCTAAGTTACATAAGGATGGATATTTGAATCCGTTCGAATTATCATCTTATGATACTTGTCATTCATGTCTCAAAGGGAAAATGACCAAAACTCCGTTTAGTGGACACGGAGCAAGAGTTACGGAACTCTTAGGACTGGTACATAGTGATGTATGTGGTCCCATGTCTACACATGCCAGGAACGGTTCTTCCTACTTCATTACATTCACTGACGATCTCTCAAGATTCGGACATGTGTTCCTAATGAAACACAAGTCTGAAGATTTTGAGAAATTCAGAGAATATAAGCACGAAGTAGAGAACCAAACGGGCAAGAGTATTAAGATCCTTCGATCTGATCGAGGTGGAGAATACTTGAGCAATGACTTTCTAGACTATCTAAAAGAGAATGGGATTCTCTCTCAGCTTACTCCTCCTTATACACCACAGCACAACGGTGTATCGGAGCGGAGGAATCGCACCCTATTAGATATGGTGCGCTCTATGATGAGCACTCCTGAGTTGCCTATTTCCTTCTGGGGTTATGCACTTGAGACAGCGGCATACCTATTGAATCAAGTTCCATCTAAATCTGTACCTACCACACCATATGAGATATGGAGTGGGAAAAGACCGTATCTTAAACGAGTTAAGATATGGGGTTGTCCGGCCTATGTCAAAAGGCAAAATCCGGACAAACTCGAGGCACGATCAGTTCTTTGTAAGTTTGTGGGATATCCCAAGAATTCCCAAGGATATTTTTTCTACCACGTTGAAGAACAAAAAGTGTCTGTTTCTCAATATGCTACCTTTTTAGAAAAGGAATTTCTTGCAAAAGAAATTAGTGGCAAAGAGGTAGAGCTAGAAGAAGTTCCAGCGGCACAAACTACAACTGAAGATTTAGTGGAACCAGAGGATTCAGTAGTTCCCGACGAACCCCAGCCTCTCCGCCGATCTAGTAGGGTTTCTCATCCACCTGAGAGATACTACGGTTTTCTCATTGATGGTGGGAGCGAGGATTGCATCATGGAAGATGATGACCCAACTAGTTTCGAGCAGGCCATCACGAGTGGTGACTCTGTGAAATGGCTGGATACAATGCGATCTGAGATGGAATCCATGTACACCAACAAAGTATGGACTTTGGAAGTTGCTCCTGAAGGGGTAAAACCCATTGGGAGCAAATGGATCTTTAAAAAGAAAATTGGTGTAGATGGAAAAGTTGAGACTTTCAAAGCTAGACTTGTTGCAAAGGGTTTTCGTCAACGACCAGGTGTGGATTATGACGAAACCTTTTCCCCATTGGCTATGCTTAAGTCCATCCGGATCTTACTTACCATTGTTGCATACCATGATTACGAAATCTGGCAAATAGATGTTAAGACCGCCTTTCTAAATGGTGATTTAGAAAAGTGCGTGTACATGACTCAGCCAGAGGGCTTCGTAGACAGTGGGAGCAGCGGAAAGGTGTGCAAGCTGCTTAAATCCATTTATGGGTTAAAACAAGCATCGCGGAGTTGGAACATCTGCTTTGATGTTGTAGTCAAAGAGTTTGACTTCATCAAAAACGTAGATGAACCTTGTATTTATAAGAAGGTTGCAGAGAGTAAGGTTGTCTTTCTCGTATTGTACGTCGATGACATACTCTTGATAGGAAATGATGTTCCTATGCTGCAATCAGTCAAGTTATTCTTATCACAAAGATTCTCAATGAAAGATCTAGGTGATGCCTCCTGCATACTGGGAATTATGATCTATAGAGATAGATCTAAACGGATATTGGGATTGTCTCAATCCTAGTACATTGACACCATACTAAAGAGGTTTAGTATGGAAGAATCCAAGCGTGGGAACCTACCCACGATCTCTGGACTCACTCTCTCCAAAGAGATGTCTTCTAAGACTGATTTGGAGAGAGCTCGCATGCAAGGGATACCCTATGCTTCGGCAGTAGGCTCTATCATGTATGCGATGCTATGTACCAGACCCGATGTAGCATACTCACTAAGTGTAATGAGTAGGTATCAAGCAGATTCAGGAGAGAGTCACTGGATAGCTGTGAAGAACATTCTCAAGTACTTACGAAGGACTAAAGAGATGTTCTTGGTGTATGGTAACGGAGAACTTCAGGTGGAGTCCTTTACCGATTCGAGCTTCCAAAATGATAAGGACGACTCTAAGTCGCACTCGGGATTTATCTTTATCCTCAATGGAGGGGCGGTGTGTTGGAAGAGTTCCAAACAGGATACCGTTGCAGACTCGACGATGGAGGCTGAATACATCGCTGCCAACGATGCTGCCAAAGAGACTGTCTGGATAAAGAAGTTCAATAGTGAACTTGGTGTGGTTCCATCCATTGAGCATCCAATACCTCTGTATTGTGATAACAATGGAGCTGTGGCTTTGGCCAAGGAACCCAGGTCCCATCAGAAGTCCAAACATATTCTGAGGCGGTATCACCTGATTAGGGAGATAGTTGATCGCCGGGAGATCGAGGTCAGGAGAGTTGATACGAAGGACAACACTGCGGATCCACTCACGAAGGACATTCCCCAGATACAGTTTGAGAGATTATTCGGGATGCTAGGTATGTGATACTACAGCAGCTGGCCTTAGTGCAAGTGGGAGATTGTTAGTTATGTATATGCCCTAGAGTCCATTGTTGTACATATGATGTATATTATAATGGATGCTTGGATATATTTAGAGAGGACTTTCTTGCTCGTCATGATAGTATGCTATTTGGTTTCACTTTATCTTAACATGTTGACTTATATTAGTTTACTGTCTTACTCTCATATGTTGATAAAGCCCTTAGGATATGTACTCGACTACTGGGACTATGATGAGATCATACTAGTGGGGCCACGGTAGTCGATGAGTACATCCTATAACTGTTCCTAGTCGAGGGTGTGTCGAGACAGGGTATCGATACACCAGAGTAGACTATCGTATACGCATCTTGACCCATATGATGGGCGATGGATGATCCCATATCCATCGGTGTTTGATATCAAGGATGGTGTACGGGTGCTCAGTGGAGACTGGGTACACTGGACGGACTCGCCGAGAACTCCCAGATGGTATTATACTTCACGTCAGATGGCAGTTCTCCGGTGACACTGGTACAGGGTAGTCTGTAGACCCGAGATCGTCATAGAGTCTTGTGTGATTCCCACTGTGCTTTGATTTCCACCTTACCACGTCCAAGAGGGCGTGCAAAATGGTGGCTTTTGGGTACAGTCCCGAATCACATGGAGGCAATGAGCGATAGGAGGGGATTCGTCTCTCCCGGTATAGGGAGTTGATGTTGTGCTGTGTTCGATTGGCTATAACTGGAAGTCCCTGGCCAGGGCTGATATAGAGATTTACTGGTAAGTGTTACCAGTAGTTTCTCGACCCGTTATGAGCCTCACATCGACACGACTTATCGGTTACTGGGGTCTGACGTATACCACCCCTAGACTAGATATGCGACATATCAGACGAAGAGACCGGACTGTACGGGAGTGTTACTGATTGGATTCACAGGAGAATGTACAGGCTTGCTTGTTGATCTTCTGATCGCTCAATACCTGGGTGGCTGTTACGTTTAGCTGACCGCTTGCATCTTGCGGGTGTTTGATATGATCATCACCTGCTACCGGCGTATTGACGATTCTTTAGAGTCCTACACAGAGGTTTCTTGACTCAGGCAAAACGGAGTAGGGGCACATATGTGATATGTGCAGGACCGAGGATAATGTGATATGAGATACCGTATTCTATTCTCGCGATATTTTGATATGAGCCGAGTCATCGGATCAAGTGTTGATTCGATGAATCGGTACATGATAATATTAGTCGGTTGTATGCGATATAGCCGGATTGTCAGATCAAGTGTTGATTCGATAATATAATGTATAATTATATATGTGATATATTACATTACATTATCTAATATTGGCTCGCTTTATTATTTCATTTTCTCACCGGGTAATACATTGATATATATGCGATATATATTAATTGTATTATTTTCTTATGTTACAAATATATATTATATATGTGATATATAATATTGTAACATGATATGATTACTAATGCAACATGTTTAGTGGAGATTAAACAAGGTTAGGGTTTAATTTGGGTTAGTTCTTTCATGAACCTTCTAGAAGGTTTCCTTTTGTTTCTTGCAAAGATATTATGATAGATATTTTGTAAGATATTTTCCTTACCCAAACCACACCCTTAACCCTAGTTAACTCTCTACATGAGTTTGCCTTGTCATCCTTGACCATGGTTACATTTGTAATCATATTAACATTTTCATTATTCATCACAAAAGAATTTAATTCATTCATTCTTCTTCTTCTTCTTCCTTGAGCTTTGAGAAAGCTTTCTAGGTTTTGAGTTTTGTGATGATTAGTATGAGAATTTGAAAATAAAAAAGAGCACAAATACTACTCCATCATCCTCATCTAATCTAGCCAATTAGATTAGGGTGTTCACCTCATTAGAGAGAGAGAGAGAGAGTGCTTGAGTTATAGAAACTTCGAGGAAGATCATCGGAGAAAAGGAAGACTACAAGCTAGCATGGATCGTTCGAGTTGTGGAGCCTCTCTTGAGTCCGAGAGATCGTGGATTGCGGCGAAGGGACTTCTACTCGGAGCTTATGAAGCGAAGGAGCGGACTACAAAGGTTGTAATCCCTCACTTTTAGTTGTAAAGATATTTACTTGCATGTTAAACCCTAATAATCTAGCAAAGATCCCGGCTTTGGGTTGTTTCGGCACGTCTAAATTTTAAATTGGGCATGCTTGATGCCTTATAGACCCTTGTGAGAGTGCCTAGTAACCCTGCATTGGTGAATGGATCCGTGGTGTAATTCTTTGTATCTACTCCGTGAATCTCAATCTCACGGCGATCAACTATCTCCCGGATCAAATGATATCACCTCAGGATGTGTCTGGACCGCTGATAGGACCTGGGCTCTTTGTCCAATGCCATAGCCCCATTATTATCACAATACAATGGTATTGGATCAATAATAGTTGGAACTACTCCTAGCTCCGAGATGAACTTCCTCATCCAGACGGCTTCCTTGGCAGCATCATTTGCAGCAATATACTCAGCTTCCATCGTGGAGTCTGCAACGGTATCCTGTTTGGAACTCTTCCAACATATCACCCCTCCATTGAGGGTAAATACAAACCCTGAGATAGATTTGCTGTCATCTTTATCACTCTGGAAGCTCGAATCGGTAATGGCCTCCATTTGGAGATCCCCGTTACCATACACCAAGAACATATCTTTAGTCTTTCGTAAGTACTTAAGAATGTTCTTCACAGCTGTCCAGTGATTCTCCCCTAGGTTGGATTGATACCTGCTTTCTACACCTAGTGCATAAGCTATATCAGGGCAAGTACATAACATCGCATACATTATAGATCCTATGGCTAAAGCGTAAGGTATAATGCTCATGCGAGCTCTCTCTTCATCAGACTTTGGACAAAAGTCTTTAGAGAGAGTGATTCCGTGACAAGCGGGTAAGGCATCTGATCAGTCGAAAATACTGCATTTCTAACACAGCAATTTCCCTACCTTTTGCAGTCAAGTAGAGGTATCCGGTATTCATATCACACATATTTGCAAAACACATGTAAAATACGGGATTACTTGTACTGTATATTAAAACCAGCACTTTTAGGGAAATTGTGTGTTTTTCATGGCATCGCATCTTCCTTGTATTGCGCAACTCTTGTCTTGGAGTCTATGCAGGAAATTCCAGAAGCAGAGCTTAAAATTGGAAAAAAGATCTGATAAAAGAAACGCCAACTCAAAGCCTGAAGATCTGATAGTGATACAGAAGGCCAAATAAAAATCCAAGCATCATAAAGAGGCCCACCAGTCAGCCCAAGAATTACCATGTGAAAAGAAATCACCAAGGCCACCAAAGGGCCGCGGATCCGCGGCCCAAACCCCCTTGGCGCGGCGGATCCGCGGCCTTATGAAGAGATCAAGCAACCCAATTTTGTCACATGCCTAATTCTAACGGCCAAAGCTTCCAGAAGACCCCAGAAGCTCCACGTGGCACATCTAGAAGGCTCGGCTTAACAAATTCTTGGAGGGAAAATTCAAAATTTAAGCCTAACTAACTTTTTGGAGGGAAATTTAAATCATTTGATAACTAACTTGTGGGGGGGATTCAAATTTCAATTCTAGATCTAAGATTTGGGAGGTCTATAAAAAGGAGTCTAGATCTAGAGGGGAAATTGTTCAAGAATCATCACCATCTTCAACCTACAAGTTTAGTGACAAAAGCTTGTGCCTCAAATTCACTCCAATTCAAAATCAAGATCAAATTCCCGAGATCAATTCAAGCAAGAGTGCCTTCAACCTTTAAAAGCGACGCCGGATTCCAACGGAGCAAGAGATCCATGCCGATCCGCGACTCAAGGAGCCGAGCGAAGCCGAAATCGACGATCTAGTTCCTTCCTTTTGTAAATTCAAGAGAGTTGTAACGAAATTTGTCGATAAATAAAGGTGAATTTTCTATATTCTTGCTTATCTTTTAATTCAAGCAAAATGATTAGATCTCAATTTGTGATTGTGTTTGTGATTATGATGTTTGAGTAATCTCCGCTCGTGTAGGAGTTGTGACGATCTTTAGATGATGATGATTTAGATATTCTTACAATTCTTAAATCCTATAATGCTTTGAAATTCTAGTGAATCAAGTGATTAATGACCTAGTTTCGAGATGATGCTTTCTAGATCGTGTAAACTCGAAACTAGGGAACAACAATTAATCATTTGATTAACTAGAAGCTAGAATTTGAATGCGATCTATCGAAAGGACAAAGGATGAGTTGCGGAATCCCTAATTTTCCCGCACGATCCTTAACCCTCGATGAATTTGCATCGATCTAGTATCAATTCATTAATGGATAAGAATGAGTAATCATTAGATCTCATCACATCTATCGATCCGATCTACTCCTACGAGCTATCCTTATAATCTTGATTGTTGGTTGGAAATTATCTCCCATCTCTATTCTTGCTTTTTAATGTTTTTCTAGATCTAGATTTTTCTTATTTCTTGATCTACAATTACAAATCATGAATTGTTTTCTTCTCTTTTGCTTAAATTTTCAACTCATCTAATTCAAGAATTGAACGGAACTCACTTTCCCTGTGGACGATCCGCACTCGCTAACGCGCTACATCCGACACCGTTATTGATTGCGGTCAAATAATTTTTGATTGTGATTTCTAAAATCTATTTTCTATAAACATACGACACAATCGGAAAATCACCAAATCAAAATGGCGCCGTTGCCGGGGATCGTGTGCTATTTGTTCATTTTTTGAAATTTGAGTTGAAAAGTTTATTCCATCAATATTTTTTAGATCAAAACTCGCGCAAAATACTAATACTTGTTGTTGTGGTTAATTGCAAGGAGATCTGGAGCTTGCTGGAAACTTGGAAAATTATTTGAAGAATTCTAGAGAGCTAAGGAGAAGATCAGGAGTGCTCTGGATAATTTTGGTACAGAGAAGAGCTTGGAGAAGCGCGGAACCGCGGCATTAGGAGCTAATTGCGGCGGAATCGCGGCGGTTCAAAGGGTTCTCTGGAAAAATTTTATCTGGTAATCTCTAACTTTCTTATCTCCTTCCTAAAATCTGCTCCAATTAACAATTTGCTGCAGGTTTCTTTGCAAATATTCGCAGCGCGCAAAAAGCAAAATAAAGTGTGCTTGTTTTTGATTTTGTGGATGTTTGCATAATTAATACGGACATTAAGGGGCACGGCCAAATCCAGATTAGGTGGGGAGTTCATTACCCTTCCTAGGCCCCAAAAATCACAAACCTGCATCCGCATTACCCTCATTAATTAAAAAAATATCTAGAGATGACTCTAAGGACCGTCGCGCTCACTTAGGACAGAAGAAGGCCATGGGTAATTCATTGCTTATCCGCGTTTCTCTTGTGGTGCCTAGGAAAGTGTGTCGAAGGCTAGTGGTTACTTAATTAGGCCCACTACTTACGTAGTGGAGAACCTCCCACTTACCTGGCACTTACCTGGCCACAGGAGGGACAAAGAGGCAGTGGAGGATTCTATCCTGCGTCTTGTCTTCTGGCAGTTAGGAGCGGTCTAGAGATTGGACCTAGGTGACCATAGATTTTTAGGGTATTGCTTGTTGCATCATATTTTCAAAATCCGTATCATTTTTCAAAACAAACACCGCACTCACTTCATTTCCCCTAATTATAAATCACGCTGCCACTTGTACTAACCCCTTTTAGTGCAAGATAGGCTGGACACGGGATTCTAGTGCCCGACTTGTCCGCGTCCCCTCGATCGACTCCGAAGTCGGTATTTCTCCATTTACCTTTCTTTTACCCCCCACCACTCCCACACCGATGGATCAGTCTCCATCAAACCACTTTACCGCTACTCTGCCGCCGTCCGTTGGTGCGCAGAATCCTCCCCGCATCTCTCTCCAAGAGAGGTGTTACCCTTTGCGAGGTCCTCTCTCGACCTGCTTATCCATTCCACCAGCCAATGGGGATAACTTTGAGATTAAGCCCCAGTACATCAACCTCTTACCCAAATTCCACGGTCTCGAGACTGAAGACGCTTACGTTTTCATTACCAAATTTGAAAACGTATGCGCAATGATGGGTACATCACAACTTTCTGTGGATGCCATGCGTCTACGACTTCTTCCATTTACCTTGTGCGATATAGCCGAGAAGTGGCTGTATAACACCACCGCACATTCCATCACGAATTGGGAAGAATTCGTTGCGGCATTCCTTAAGAAATTTTACCCTATGCAAAAGACAGCTCGAATCCGTAGCGAACTCTATCAATTCTCCCAGCTTCCGGCTGAACCATTTTCAAAATACTTTGACCGATTCAAGGATCTTTTGGTTCAATGCCCACATCACGGCATCCCGAGATGGGAACTTTGCCGAATCATATATGAGGGCAGTAACCCTACCACTAAACAAAACCTTGAAAACATGTGTCAAGGCACCTTTATGACCAAGGATGATGGGGAAGCGTGGAAATTTTTAGAAGAGTTCGCTGAAAAGTCACTTCAGTGGGAGACTGGAACCAAGCCATCGAGTAGGGGTGGCATACACCAAATAGACGTGTCCATAGGTGTTCGAGCTGAGATGGCAGCAATGCAAAAGAAGCTCGACGCTATGGAACACAAATTCCTAGCAGCCTCCCTAAACCCAATGTCACTCCCCAAAACCGTTTGTGGGTGCTGTTCTGACCCTTCTCACTTGACGAAAGAATGTCCATTAAACTCTCAGTTTCGAGGTCTCGAGCATACCAATGCCGCATTTCAAAGACCTGGAAACGACCCTTTTTCTTCCACATATAATCAGGATTGGAGGAATCACCCAAATTTTGCTTGGAACCAATCCCAAAACACGGTTCCAAACCCGAATCAATTCCAACGGGTCCCTCCACCACAACAGCAACCACTTCAACTCACCCAGCACCCCTACCAGTCACAAAATTTTCAAAACCAGGTCAACAATCATGCACCTTCTAATCCTATGCAGTCGACCTGTTCTGACGAGTTCTCTCAATTCGCTCAAACCATGAAATCACTCATGTCAAATTTCATGGAAGTGTCGGCCGAGGTTAAGTCTTCCGTTGGTGAGATAAAGAAAAACTCAGCGTCCCAAGCTGAGAGTATCAAAACGATGGAAGCTGAAATTGCACGACTTAAGGCCGAAATGAGTGCAAGAGAGAAAGGGAAACTCCCAGCTCAACCTGTACCCAATCCTGGCTATTCACATCATGTGAATGCAATCACCACGTTGAGATCTGGGAGAGTGCTGGATAACCATATTGGGGAAGAAGTTGATGATATTGATGATCCTATCAACACCCCGGCTGAGACCTTTCCACACACACACGCTTCTGCTTATGATTCTTGTTCTTCTACCCCACCGCCTTCTCGCGAGCCTATTCTCCATTTCCCTCTAGGCTCGACACCTCAGCCCACCTCTTTTACTCCTCCACAGACGATCCCCACTTCTATTTTGGGATCGGGGCCACACACACTTCCTTCTCCTGTGATGGACCCAGCGCTTATTGCTAAAGCACCTTATCCGACCCGGTTAAGGGCTAACACATCGAGTCCACATATGGAGAAGATTATGGACATGTTCAAGCAAGTTAACATCAACATCCCTCTCCTAGATGCGATTCAACAAGTCCCCGCTTATGCGAAAATTCTTAAGGACTTGTGCACTAGGAAGAGGAAGACTCAAGTGCCAAAGAAGGTCTTCATGTCTAATAGCATTAGCACTGCTTTTATCCCTCCGCTACCAAAGAAACGTAAGGACCCAGGATGTCCTACGATATCGATTTCTATTGGGGATAAACACATCAATCGTGCTCTTTTAGACCTTGGCGCCAGTGTTAACCTGCTTCCATACTCGGTTTATGAGCAACTAGGAATCGGAGAGTTGAAACCAGCCCATTGCACTCTCCAGATGGCTGACCGATCAATCACCAAACCTAGGGGTGAACTGGAGGATGTGTTAATAAAAATCGGGGAATTCGTATTCCCTGTGGATTTTATTGTACTTGATACACAGCCTGTAGCGAACCCCCGGAATCAAATTCCGGTGATTTTAGGTCGCCCCTTTTTGGCCACTTCAAATGCTATCATCAACTGTCGTAATAGCTCTATGACCCTATCCTTCGGGAATAGGTCAATAGAGCTGAACATTTACAAGATTGGAAGTGTACCCTCCGAACCTACTGCTCATATCTGTTCTGTCGACTTAATGGATGTCGACAGCAGCGAATTTGATGATCCTCCTGATACCAATCTTGACTCTTTTCATACGTTGTTGTTTGACCCAACTATGTATCATACACATACGGACTCTTCCACCGAGATGTCCGGGTCAACAACTAACACCGATTATGAATTGCTTTTAGAGTCTGAAGATCACCCCGCACTTTGTGATGACATTATTCTTCGGGGTATTGATGAAACTTTTGATGAGATCTTCGCTGATGAACTCGCATTTCTGAATAACACGGGTGTTGAGATGAATCATGTCTCAATCATTGAAATTGAACCTCCACCCCATCTTCTGAACTATAAAAAGAATGCGAGTAATCCATCACATTCACTGCTTCGTCTCTCCAAAATGAGACGCACACACACTCTCTTCCACCCCTTACCCTTTCCCCACTTCTTCTTCCACCAACCCGAGCACTGCATTGATAAAATCTTCGAATGGTTGGTGTTGATCTTCGGTCTTTGCAAAGCTTGGCATCGACCAATGATTCTTGACCCCCTCATGTGATTTTCAAAGTTTAACATTGCATAAAAATAAGTTTGGGGGAGGATCTTCACTTATATATTTTGCCCCCGCTAATAAATTCCTCCCAGGCTTACAGGTTTTCAAAATTTAGCAGATGGCAACAGTGAGGACACTGTTGAAAACAAGTTTGGGGGAGGTTTGTGCTTAGTTTTGCATCATGTGCATATCATTTGAATAAGCACAAAACATTTCTTTAAAAACCATAAAAATTCAAAAAATTTCAAAACCCATAAAAATTTTGTGTAAATATTTTTCTTTTGGCTCATCAATTTTTGTAAATAGTTTTTCAAAACCCATAAAAACCTATAAAAATTTAAAAATTTTCAAAACTCATAAAAATTTAAAAATTTCAAAATATAAAAATATTTAATATTTATGATAATAAAAGATTAGATAGTGAACAATTACATCCATGAGATTAGAAAATTTTAAGAAAACCAAAAAAATTAGAAGTTTTCTTATACGAACTAGTAATAAGTAGTTATGAGCCGTTGTCCCAAGGGTTAGTAAGATGAAGGACGTCACTAATCTGAGGATAAAAATAAGTCTGAAAAATAGTTTCTATTCTGGAAAGCCAAACATTTTGAACGTTGATACCCTGCTATTCGCACTTACACACGTCTTAAAGCCCGGGATAGTAGAGGATACCTTGAAATGCTCTTGTCTTAAAGCCAAAAGTATGAAGGAAATAAAAAAAAATGAATAAAATATAAAGTGGTGAGAAAAATGGACACTGGTTTTGTTATCGCCGAGGGCAATAAAAAATTTATAGCGAGGGTGCTTTTTCACCTAGTGCCCTAAGGCCAACTGGTCTGGGAGTCACTGCTATGCCTGAGGTGGTGCAAGACGAGGAAAATACACCAAATAAACAAGCACATGAGTAATCGGTCGGTTAGTACCTCAAGAAGTATTAACGGTCGCATGAAAGTGTGTGAGCAATCTCATCTAAATATTCATTAATTAAAAAGTACTGAGGCTGATGGGCAAGAGTATGATAGCTTGAATTGAATTCTCCGGGTGTAGGGATGTCTTTACACACACGCAGGGTTATATGATCGATGTTTGGAAGAAAGATAGGAATGAAGAATAAGGCGATGTTTTATTGAGGGAGGACGTGATTTCTGACATCTTTTCATGACCATTAAGATAGGGCTCATGACAACCGAAAAGCTAGCTTAGTTGGAAACCCTAATTTTCAAGGCTTTTCTTTTACAATTCTTATCTTTAAATGTAATGTTCATGATCTTTCTTTTATTATTGGATTTTGTGGGTGCAATCCGCTGAAAACCCTCAGGAGACAACACTCCTCCTACTAGGGACACCTAGAGGTTTAAAGGCTTGTTGCACGTGCTCAGTGCAATCGTTTTGCCTACGAAAGTGTGATTTTCTCTTTCTTTATTTTCTCCTTCTCTTTTAATAAAACAGTTCGATCGAGACGATCGAAAATAAGTTTGGGGGAATTTGATCAGTCGAAAATACTGCATTTCTAACACAGCAATTTCCCTACCTTTTGCAGTCAAGTAGAGGTATCCGGTATTCATATCACACATATTTGCAAAACACATGTAAAATACGGGATTACTTGTACTGTATATTAAAACCAGCACTTTTAGGGAAATTGTGTGTTTTTCATGGCATCGCATCTTCCTTGTATTGCGCAACTCTTGTCTTGGAGTCTATGCAGGAAATTCCGGAAGCAGAGCTTAAAATTGGAAAAAAGATCTGATAAAAGAAACGCCAACTCAAAGCCTGAAGATCTGATAGTGATACAGAAGGCCAAATAAAAATCCAAGCATCATAAAGAGGCCCACCAGTCAGCCCAAGAATTACCATGTGAAAAGAAATCACCAAGGCCACCAAAGGGCCGCGGATCCGCGGCCCAAACCCCCTTGGCGCGGCGGATCCGCGGCCTTATGAAGAGATCAAGCAACCCAATTTTGTCACATGCCTAATTCTAACGGCCAAAGCTTCCAGAAGACCCCAGAAGCTCCACGTGGCACATCTAGAAGGCTCGACTTAACAAATTCTTGGAGGGAAAATTCAAAATTTAAGCCTAACTAACTTTTTGGAGGGAAATTTAAATCATTTGATAACTAACTTGTGGGGGGGATTCAAATTTCAATTCTAGATCTAAGATTTGGGAGGTCTATAAAAAGGAGTCTAGATCTAGAGGGGAAATTGTTCAAGAATCATCACCATCTTCAACCCACAAGTTTAGTAACAAAAGCTTCTGCCTCAAATTCACTCCAATTCAAAATCAAGATCAAATTCCCGAGATCAATTCAAGCAAGAGTGCCTTCAACCTTTAGAAGCGACGCCGGATTCCAACGGAGCAAGAGATCCATGCCGATCCGCGACTCAAGGAGCCGAGCGAAGCCGAAATAGACGATCTAGTTCCTTCCTTTTGTAAATTCAAGAGAGTTGTAACGAAATTTGTCGATAAATAAAGGTGAATTTTCTATATTCTTGCTTATCTTTTAATTCAAGCAAAATGATTAGATCTCAATTTGTGATTGTGTTTGTGATCATGATGTTTGAGTAATCTCCGCTCGTGTAGGAGTTGTGACGATCTTTAGATGATGATGATTTAGATATTCTTACAATTCTTAAATCCTATAATGCTTTGAAATTCTAGTGAATCAAGTGATTAATGACCTAGTTTCGAGATGATGCTTTCTAGATCGTGTTCACTCGAAACTAGGGAACAACAATTAATCATTTGATTAACTAGAAGCTAGAATTTGAATGCGATCTATCGAAAGGACAAAGGATGAGTTGCGGAATCCCTAATTTTCCCGCACGATCCTTAACCCTCGATGAATTTGCATCGATCTAGTATCAATTCATTAATGGATAAGAATGAGTAATCATTAGATCTCATCACATCTATCGATCCGATCTACTCCTACGAGCTATCCTTATAATCTTGATTGTTGGTTGGAAATTATCTCTCATCTCTATTCTTGCTTTTTAATGTTTTCTAGATCTAGATTTTTCTTATTTCTTGATCTACAATTACAAATCATGAATTGTTTTCTTTTCTTTTGCTTAAATTTTCAACTCATCTAATTCAAGAATTGAACGGAACTCACTTTCCCTGTGGACGATCCGCACTCGCTAACGCGCTACATCCGACACCGTTATTGATTGCGGTCAAATAATTTTTGATTTTGATTTCTAAAATCTATTTTCTATAAACATACGACACAATCGGAAAATCACCAAATCAGCATCCCGCTTGGAATCTTCCATACTAAATCTCTTTAGGATGATGTTAATGTACCTAGTTTGGGACAATCCCAACAACCTCTTAGATCTATCCCTATAGATCTTAATGCCTAATATGTACGAGACATCACCCAAGTCCTTCATGGAGAACCTTTGTGATAAGAACAGTTTGACCGATTGTAGCATAAGAACATCGTTTCCTATCAGAAGAATGGCATCCATGTACAATACGAGGAATGTGACAGTACTCTCTACAATATTCTTATAAATACAGGGTTCATCTGAATTTTTGACGAAATCAAACTCTTTGATCGCATCATCAAACAGATGTTCCAACTCCGTGATGCCTGCTTTAATCCATAAATGGATTTAAGCAACCTACATACTTTCCCGCTGCCCCACTATTAACGAAGCCCTCTGGCTGATCCATATAAACGCACTCTTCTAAATCACCATTTAGAAATGCAGTTTTAACGTCCATCTGCCAGATTTTATAGTCGTGGTGAGCAGCAATAGCAAGTAGGATCCGAATGGATTTAAGCATGGCTACAGGAGAAAAGGTTTCGTCATAGTCCAGTCCTGCCCTTTGACGAAATCCTTTCGCCACAAGCCTTGCCTTATAGGTCTCCACCTGCCCATCTACACCGATCTTTCTCTTAAAGATCTATTTGCACCTTACGGGTTTTACCCCAGAGGGTATAACTTCCAAAGTCCATACTTTGTCGGTGTACATAGACTCCATTTCGGATCTTATGGCATCCAGCCACTTCACAGAGTCACCATTTGTGATAGCTTGCTGAAAACTAGTAGGGTCGTCATCATCCATGATGCAATCTTCTCTATCACCATCAATAAGGAAACCGTAGTATCTCTCCGGTGGGCGAGAAGTCCTACTAGATCTACGGAGTGGCCGAGCTTCATAAGATTCTGTTGCAATATCAGGTTCAACCAAGTCGTCATTTGTAACTTGTGTTTCTAGAACTTCTTCTAATCCTACCGCATTGCCATCAGTGTTATTTGTAAAAATTTCATTTTCTAAAAATGTGGCATGTTGAGAAACAAACACTCTTTGTTCCTCCTTGTGGTAGAAAAGATATCCATACAAATGTTTTGGATATCCAACAAATATACACTAAACCGATCGTGTCTCGAGTTTGTATGGATTCTGCTTTTTGACAAAAGCCAGATAACCCTAAATCCTAACTCGTTTAAGAGATGGTCTCTTCCCATGTCATATCTCATATGGAGTGGTAGATACGGTCTTGGTTGGAACCCTGTTCAACAGACATGCTGCAGTCTCCAATGCATGCCCCCAAAAAGAGAGAGGTAACTCAGCATCACTCATCATTATCGCACCATATCTAATAGGGTACGATTCCACCGCTCTGACACACCGTTTTGCTATGGTGTGTAAGGGGGGTGAGTTGAGAGAGAATCCCATTCTCTTTTAGGAAGTCCGAAAACTCTGTACTTAGATACTCTCCACCTCGATCTGATTGAAGTTTCTTGATGCTCAAACCGGTTTGTTTTTCTAATTCAAATTTGTACTCTTTGAATTTCTCGAAAGCTTCAGACTTTGCTTTAATAAAAATACATGACCGAATCTTGAGAAATCATCAGTAAAAGTTATGAAGTAGGAAAAACTTCCTCTAGCATGCGTAGACATTGGCCCACATACATCACTATGTATGAGGCCTAGGAGTTCTATAGCTCTTTCTCCGTGTCCAGTAAACGGAGTTTTGGTCATTTTACCTTTGATACAAGACTGATAAGTCGCATAAGATTTATATTCAAAAGGATTTAAATATCCATCTTTATGAAGCTTGTTTAGTCTTGTTTCGTTAATATGACCAAGTCTACAATGCCAAAGAAAAGCTTCATTTATATCTGAAAATTTTCTTTTATTTGTGTGTTGTGTGTTGAAAACTGTGTGTTGATTTAGGACATATATCCCGTTATTAAATGTACCATACCCAATCAACTCTTGATTCAGTTTAATGTTCATAACATTATTCTGCAATACAAAATGATATCCTTTATTGTATAACAAAGAAACGGATATTATATTACAAAGCATACTAAGTACATAATAACATGGGTTCAAAACCAATATACAACCCGATGGCAACCCCAGGTGATACTCTCTCATTGATACTGCATGTACATTGGAACCATTTCCAACTCGAAGAGTGTGATCACCGGTCTTCAAAACTCTGCTATTTCTCAGTCCCTGCATGCAATTGCACATGTGAGAACCCAAACCGGTATCCAATACTCAGGAAGCAGAGTTTATAGAAGAACAGTTTTCAGTCACAAACACACCTGAAGCGGAAGCATCACCATGCTTCTTTTTCCTGAGATCAGCTGTGTACTCAATACAGTTTCGCTTCCAGTGTCCCGACTTCTTGCAGTAGAAACATTCTCCTTTTCCCGACTTCTCAGCCTTGGATTTGTCTCTCCCTTGTGCCTTTTTGATTCCACCTCTCGGTTTGGTGGGTTTCTTCTTATTCTTTCCCTTGGCCTTGGCTTTTGGGACGGAAGAGGAAGATTGCCCAACAATTAGAGAGGGAGTCTTTGCCTTGAGCGTGCTCTCCGCACTTCTCAACATATTGAAAAGTTCGGGTAGTGACTTCTCCATGTTGCATGTTGAAGTTCACAATGAATGGAGCAAAGGCAGGGGGAAGAAACTGTAGAACAATATCAACATACTATTCGTTCTCCATTGTCCATCCAAGGCCCTCAAGCTCTTCAATAAGATCTATCATCTTCAAAACATGTTCACCTGCTGGTGTACCAGGAGCCATTCGTATCTGAAACAACTTTCGAGATGCTTCGTATCGAAGGGTACGAGATTGCTCCCTATACAACTCCTTTGTATGGAGAAAGATAAATTGAACATCCATCTGCTCATGCTGCTTTTGATGTGTGTTATCCATCGATGCAAGCGTGAGGCATTTGGCAGTGGCACAGTTAATATCCCATGTTTTGCGGATCTCCCTATCCGCGACAGAAGATTCAGGGCCTGGGCTGGGTGGGCTGAAGTAGTGAGGACATATGATACTTTATTATATATAAGGGCAATGTTTATATTTCTCAGCCAGTTTTTATAGTTGGGTCCTGTCAGTTTATTTTTCTCTAACAGAAGCTTAAGTCCAGTCATGGATATCTGCCATTAGGAGAGGAAAAAGAATACACTCAGTGAAAGCTCTTGCAAAGATTAGATTGGTTATTATCTTATCTAATCGATGTCTCCCACTGCTTTTATCAAATTTTCCTTCAAACCCATAAAAGAAAATTTCCAGGATTAATTACATTCTACAATTTCGCTAACCGTTCAGCTAGGCCAGTGTCGGTACTTTGAGGGAGGTTCCCCGTGCTTTCGCACGGACCTAATTAAAGTAAACCTCGTTTTCCCAGAAGCATAACCCCATTGACACCTTTCTAGACACCTAATAGGTTAACTAATTGTAAAGTGCAAAACTCTCCTGGGAGTAACTCTTACTCACAGTGGGATCGGGATCCAACTATCACATAGAAAGTATGCAATCTCATTGCAAATTTAAACTCTTGAAACTCCCGATATGGTTTTTACCCCTAGTTCTTATGACCTTGGCTATGGTCAACATATCATAAGCACTAGTCAAGTTCTACCCGTCATTTCGTGATTAATTAGACCCACTCACACGACCCTTGACTATGATCAATATAATCACATGAATGTCCTAACTAATCGTATCATATGCTGTGTAGGAAGACATCACTTAGCTACCGTACATTACGCCTTGACTATGATCAACATACATAGCACGAATACTAAGTACTCTACTTCCTAAAATGACGGAGGGTTGCGGATGGTTTAAAAAAAACCTTTAACGCTTTGAACTTGATATCGTTGTAGAATCAAATAGTTTTAAAAAGGAGTGGCTTAAGCTCCACATTTTGAAACTTGCTTTTTCATAAAAAAAAAGGGCCGAGTGAGTTTCAAATTTGATTCTGCAACATCTTTTAGATTTCTTTTTCTTTACATTAATCTCATTAATGTAGTCCCATCATTTAAGTCCTTAAGCCATCACAGAAAAGAAATGAAAACAAAACGTACGCTTATGCCATCCACATTCGCCATGGGGTCCCGTCATGCACCGTTAGGTTACTTAACTAACGGCAGAGCGGGGGCAGGACTAGCGCGGATGCAAAACATAAGCAACGTTTATTATATATCATATATATAATATATACCATTCGTCTCAACATTTAAAGTGATCACATCACAGAATATCAGCAGCAGAAGCACATATATGAAAATATAGGATATACTAAGAGGTCCGTATTTTGTATTCAGCCAACAATAGAAAATACGGATTCCACGGTCGCGATAAATAGCCAAAGCCCACACCCCTAGACCCCTACGAAAGCAGCAAGTGACTCTACCAATTCTAGAGTTAGGAGACCCGGTCTCGACTCCTCGAGATGGCCTCCTACTGGACTCTAGAACCCGGTCACTTGTACTCCCCACCTTGGGTCTATCCTAATGCGGAAAAGTAAATAATATACATCAATGGTGACATCATCCTCAATCCGGAAGTTCCCCAATAAAAGAATATTACATACAATGGATTTTATATGAATGAAAAGAAAAACTCTTATCTCACATAAAAACCCCGGCCATTCAATCACGATGATCCCATACATCATATCACAGCAACACATAACATCACATGTCATCAATGTAAGCAAGTATGTGTATCCCAATTGCAGTTGACGTATAGCAACGAAACCGGCGATACACCAAATACTACACTTACGGTCGCAGAAAAGAAATGTCAAACTACAACATTTGGAATCGACACATCCCTTAGACATCATAAACCCGGAATATCTCATATTTCGGATTTCATGCCTAACATTGTAAATCTTACATTTGGGTCTCATCTATGAAAACACATTTTCAAAAAAAATCGGGTAATTCAACAAGATTCCCGATTTCTATCAAGACCGAAATGTTAAATTTACAAGCAATTAATCAATTTTCACAAAACTAATTAGTGTAGATTCCAAATATTGTATCACATTCATAAAAACTAGGCGATATTAAACTTTTCAATCGATCAATCAACCACCCAAAATTCTCAGAGGACTCAACACTTGAGTTAGATTCAAAAATTTCCAGACAGTGTCACAAGCATATACGGACCAGCACAAGAAGGCACGTTCCAAGCCTCACCAACGGCGCCGCGGAACCGCCGCCAAAAGCACCTTTCGACCGTGGTTCCGCGGTCGTTAGGTCGAGTTAGGGTTCGTTTTTCTTGGGGGGTCCACACAATACCTTGCACAATTTTCTGAACATTTTCAAACCCAAAAATTCCAACTTTTGAAAAATTTCTAGAGAGCAAACTTAAGGTGGTATTTGATGCCCGTTCGAACTTTTTAACGTCGTCTAGGTTACCTTAAACGATGTTATAATACGACTACGAAACACTCCGAATTTCAACTACAGAAAGATAACATCACATGCAATCTTTAGCAAAAACAAACAATACCCGAAACACCAAACCTCAGAGACTGAAACACCAGAGGAAATCGAAACCAAAACCCTACTACAAAACCGGTAGGGCCGGGTTTTTTTTGTGTTTGGCCGGTCAAAATCCTGTGGATTGGTTTCGTTTTTCTCTGGTGTTCATATTACATCACATGTAACATTCTGCATCTGTTTAAAAAAATTTCAGAGAACTTAAAAAATCGACAGAAACTAAGGAGTTGTTTCGAGGTTTCGGAGTTGTTTCGGTTTCGTAATTCTATTAACATCGTCTAATTCTCTAGTTTGGCTCTGATACCACTGATGGGTTTGCTTAGCACCCTTACTAGGTTTTGTCAAGCATCAAACATACTACATTAAAAATTTTAGGGAGCTAACCAAACCTAACCTAGAATCGAACTAGAGTATTAGGGTAACAAAAAGCAAGTATCACATACAAGCAAGTGTTTAACACTAAGAGGGTAAAACCTTTGTAGAACTCTCCTCCTTGACTCCTTGGATTAACTTGGAATTTGAACGGGTTCGCTTAACTCCTTCGAAGACCACGACGATCCACCACGAAGTCCCTTGGCACAAGCTCCAAGCTTCACTTGACCTTGGTGGAAGTGAAGCAAACAACCTACACTAGTGGGCTAAACTAATATAGATTGGTGATGTGGGTTGTAATCTCACTTAAAAACCTTTCCTTTTAATTTTCTTCGCTCGCTTTTGAAGAGCTAAAGAGCTTGGAGGAGGAGGAAGAAGGAGAATGGCTTAGCTTGAGCTCATTTGAGAGTTATCTCAATAATAATGAGAATAATAGAATATATGAAAGAGTCACGCTCACTCATAACCATGGCTACAAAATATATAGATATTTTTTATGTTGAGTTAAGAGATAATAAGAAATGAAACCATGGTTATAACTAGTCAACTAAAGAAGTGTGTAGAAGCCAAAAGAAAACAACCATGAATCATTTCCCATTTTCTTTTTCTCAATAATCAAAAATACATAAATAGTTTCCATGTGAGTCTTCCATAGCCGTCTCTAATGTATCACCAACCATGACACATGTATACATGCATGTGTTCATTCATATCAATATATACATACATGCATTCATGCATACATATAAAAGAAAAGGGTTTAATAAATGAGCCAATGGTCATTGATATTAAATCAATACTTGATTTAATAATATGGTCATATCACATACGACCCGACCAATAGAAAACGTCAGATTAAAATACGGTATCATATATTCGCATTTAATCAAGCTCCCGCGTATATCCCCATGTGCACCCCACATCGTTTTGCCTGAGCTAGGAAACCCCTCCGTGGGACTCTAAGACTCGTCACTACACTAGCAGTAGGTAGTGATCATATCACATATCCACAAACCGTCAGCGGCACCAGCTGTACATAACGGCTCCCAGGTATTGAGCGAACAGAAGAAAAACAAGCGAACCTGTCAAAACTCCCGTCGAGCCAACTGGCAACACTTACCGTACAGTCCGGTCTCTTCGTCAGATATGCTGCATATCGAGTCTAGGGATGGTATCGTCGACCCCATATAACTCAATAAGTCATGCATGCATATGGCATATAACGGATCGAGAAACTACTGATAACACTTATCAGTAAATCTCATCAGCCTTGGCCAGGGATTTCCTGTTATAGCCAATCGAGCATAGCGCAACATCAACCCCCAATACCGGGAGAGACGAAACCCCTCCTATCACTCATTGCCTCCATGTGCCTCGGGACTGTATCCAAAATCCACCTGTTTGCACGACTCAGTAGAGCCGTGGTAGGATGGAAATCAAAGTACAGTGGGAGCACACACAAGACTCTAGGACGATCTCGGGTCTACAGACTAACCTGTACCAGTGTCACCTGAGAACTGCTATCCGACGATAGATATGATACCATATAGGAGTTCTCGGCGAGTCCGTTCAGTGTACCCAGTCTCCACTGAGCATCCGTATACAATCTTTAATGTCAAACACCAATGGATATGAGATCATCCATCGCCCATCATATGGGTCAAGAAACGTATACGCTGGTCTACTCTGGAATATCGATGCTCCGTCTCGATAAACCCTCGACTAGGAACATGTTAAGGATATGCTTATAAACTACACATGTCCCACTAGTATGATTTGCATCATAATCCCAGTAGTCAAGCAAATATCCTAAGGGCTTTATGAACATCTACCAAATGAGTAATATGCATGATCAAGTGAACATGTCAAGATAAAGAGCAACCAGATAGCATACTATCATGTCGAGCAAGAATGTCCTCTGAATATATATATATATATATATATATATATATATATACACATGCCGACACATCCACTATCAAATAATGGCCTCTAGGGCATACATATATCCAACAGTATGCGGTCTTATGTCTACACATGCCAGGAACGGTTCCTCATACTTCATTACATTCACCGACGATCTCTCAAGATACGGACATGTGTTCATGATGAAACATAAATCTGAATCTTTTAAGAAATTCAAGGAATATAAGTGCGAATTAGAAAACCAAACGGGTAAAAGTATTAAAGTCCTACGATCTGACCGGGAATGAGAATATTTGAGCACGGAATTCAGAGGCTACTTAAAAGAGAATAGGATTCTCTCTCAGCTTACTATTCCGTATACACCACAGCACAATGGAGTTTAGGAGCGGAGGAATCACACCCTATTAGACATGGTTCGCTCTATGATGAGTAATGTTGAGTTACCTATTTCTTTTTGGGGTTATGCACTTGAGACAGCTGCATACCTGTTGAATAGGATTTCGACCAAATCCGTGCCTATCACTCCATATGAGATATGGAATGGGAAGAGACCATCTCTTAAATGAGTTAATATATGGGGTTGTCCGGCCTATGTTAAAAAGCAAAATCCGGACAAACTCGAGGCAAGGTCTGTTTTGTGCAAATTTGTGAGATATCCAAAGGATCCAGATATATCTTCTACCACACTGAGAAACAAAATGTGTTTGTTTCTCAATATACCACCTTTTTAGAAAAGGAATTTCTTGTGAAAGAAATTAGTGGTCACGAGGTCAAACTGGAAGAAGTTCCAGCAACACAAACTATAACTGACGATTTGGTAGAACCGGAGGATTCAATAGTCCCTGACAAATCTCAGCCACTCCACAGATCTAGTAGGGTTTCTCATCCACCTAGGAGATACTACGGTTTTCTCATAGACGGTGGGAGCGAGGATTGCATCATGGAAGATGATGACCCAACTAATTTCGAGCAGCCCATCACAAGTGAAGACTCTGTGAAATGGTTGGATGCTATGCGATAGAGACGGAATCCATGTACACCAACAAAGTATGGACTTTGGAAGTTGCTCCTAAAGGGGTAAAACCCATCGGGAGCAAGTGGATATTTAAGAAGAAAATTGGTGTAGATGGAAAGGTTGAGACCTTTAAAGCTAGAATTATAGCAAAAGGTTTTCGTCAACGACTAGGTGTCGACTATGATGAAACCTTTTCTCCTGTCGCTGTGCTTAAGTCCATCAGGATCTTACTTGCCATTGCTGCATACCATGACTACGAAATCTGGCAGATGGACGTCAAGACCGCTTTTCTAAATGGTAATTTAGAAGAGAGCGTGTACATGACACAGCCAGAGGGCTTCATAGATGGTGGGAGCAGCGGAAGCGTGTGCAAGCTGCTTAAATCAATCTACGGATTAAAGCAGGCATCGCGGAGCTGGAATATCTGTTTCGATGAAGCTATCAAAGAGTTTGACTTCATCAAATACGTAGATGAACCTTATATATACAGAAGGTTGTAGAGAGTAAGCTTGTCTTTCTCGTATTGTATGTGGATGACATACTCTTGATAGGAAACGATGTTCCTATGCTACACTCGGTCAAGATCTTCTTATCACACAAGTTCTTCATGAAAGATCTAGGTGATACCTCCTACATCCTAGGGATTAAGATCTATACAGATAGATCTTAAAAGATGTTGGGATTGTCCCAATCCAGGTACATTGACACCATACTAAAGAGATTTAGTATGAAAGATTCAAAGCGTGGTAGTTTACCCGCTTGTTCAGGAATCACTCTCTCCAAAGAGATATCTCCCAAGACTGATTTGAAAAGGGCTCACATGCAAGGGATACCCTATGCTTCGGCAGTCGGGTCTATCATGTATGCGATGTTATGTACCAGACCGGATGTAGCTTACTCACTAGATGTAGTGAGTAGGTATCAATCAGATCCTGGGGAAAAGCACTGGACAGCTGTGAAAAACATTCTTAAGTACTTGAGAATGATTAAAGAAATGTTCTTGGTGTATGGTAATGGTGAACTCCAGGTGGAGTCCTTTACCGATTCGAGCTTCCAGAGTGATAAGGACGACAGTAAGTCGGTCTCGGGTTTTGTCTTCACCCTCAATGGAAAGACGGTATGTTGGAAGAGTTCCAAGTAAGATATCATAGCAGACTCGACGATGGAAGCTGAATACATCGCTGCCAACGATACTATCAAAGAAGCAATCTGGATAAAGAAATTTACAGATGAACTTGGTGTGGTTTCATCCATTGAGCATCCAATACCTGTGGATTGTGATAACAATGAAGCTGTGGTTTTGGCCAAGGAACCCCGATCCCATCAGAGATCCAGACATATTCTTAGGAGGTATCACCTGATCCGGAAGATAGTAGATCGACGGGAGATCGAGATCGGGAGAGTTGACATGAAGGACAACGTAGCGGATCCACTCACAAAGGCCCTCCCCAAGACGCAGTTTGAGAGACTTTTTGGGATGTTGGGTATGAGATACTACAACAACTGGCCTTAGTGCAAGTGGGAAATTGTTAGGAATATGCATGCCCTATAGGCCATTATTGTATAATATAGTGAATGCTTGGACATATATATAGAGGACTTTCTTTCTCGACATGACAATATGCTATCTGGTTGCTCTTTATCTTAACATGTACACTTTGTATTATTATACTGTCTCTTTGATACATATTGATAAAGCCCTTAGGATGTTTGCTTGACTACCAGGACTATGATGCGGATCATACTACTGGGACTTGTGTAGTTCACAAGCACATCCTTTAACAGTTCCTAGTCGAGAGAGTATCGAAACAGGGTATCGATATTCCAAAGTAGACTAGTGTGTACGTTCTTGACCCTGTAGGGGGCGATGGTTGATCCCATAACTATTGGTGTTTGACATCAAAGATTGTACACAGGTGCTCATTAGAGAATGGGTACACTGAACATGACTCACCGAGAACTCCTAGATGGTAACATACCTGTCGTCAGATAGCAGTTCTCTGGTGACACTGGTACAGCTTAGTCTGTAGACCCGAGATCGTCATAGTGTCTTGTGCGGATCCCACTGTGCTTTGATTTCCTCCCTACCACGGCTCAAAGGAGTCGTGCAAACATGTGGATTTTGGGTACAGTCCTGAGTCACATGGAGGCAGTGAGCGATAAGAGGGGTTTCGTCTCTTCCGGTGTAGGGAGTTGATGTTGCGCTATACTCGATTGGCTATAACAGTAAGTCCCTGGCCAGGGCTGATGAGATTTACTGGTAAGAGTTATCAGTAGTTTCTCGAACCATTATAAGACATACATAGGCATGACTTATCAACTTACTGGGGTCTGACGATTCCACCCCTAGACTCGATATGCGACATATTAGACGAAGAGACCGGACTGTACGATAAGTGTTACTTATAGGCTTCATGGAAGTTTGGACAAGCTTGCATGTTGATCTTCTAATCGCTCAATACCTAGATAGCATTTACGTCCAGCTAGTACCGCTAACGGCTTATGGGTAACTGATGTGATCATTACCTACTGCTGGCGTATTGACGAGTTTTTAGAGTCCCACACAGAGGTTTTCTAATTCAAGCGAAACGAAGTATGACACATATGTTGATATGTGCGAAGGGCCTGATTAAATATGAGTATGTGATACCATATTCTAATCTGGCGGTAATTTGTTATCGATTAGGTCATATGTGATATAACCGGATTATTGAATCAAGTGTTGATTTGATAATGTGATATATAGATAAATGATATTAGTCGGTTATATGTGATATAACCAGATTATTAAATCAAGTGTTGATTTAATAATTTGATATATTTTTATATTTGATATAATTATATGTTAACTAATATTAAGCTCACTAATTATTTTCTTCTTAATATATATATTAATGTGTGTGTGTGTGTGTATTATGGAGCATGACATAGATTTTCTATTTTGAGAAATAGAAAATGAGGTGGAAAATGAGAAGATATTTGTGGAATGGTGAGAGGCATGGCTAAAACATTTGTTTATTCATTTGTTTGCACTATTGAAGCATGATGCATTATATGTATTGATTTATATTCATGCTTCAATAAGTGAGCAAAGATATGAGAGCCATATTACTTCACCCATTCTACACTTGATCATTTTTTGTGCTTGAGCTCTTTTTCTCTCTAGCTTTCTCCATCTCCATCTTCCTCCACCTCAAAGCCATAAACCATCACACATTATGTGAACTATATGGTTTTCGATCAACCTAGTGAGCTTAGAACCCCTACATCATCATCCTAGTTTAGATCAGCACTTTAAACTAGTGTGTTTGCTTCACTAAAGAGAGTTTAGTGAAGAGATAGCTTGGATTAAACGAACTTCGAATGGATCATCTTTGACACGAAGATCGCGAAGGAAGTTCGTGCACTTCTTCAAGTGGAGCCTAGAGGAGTCGTAAGGACTACTACCCGGTACTTTAGAAGAGAAGGACACGGTCGACAAAGGTTGTAGTTTCTTTCTCTTAGTGCAAAACTGTTTTATATCATGCTTAAACCATAATCATCTAGTTTGATCATTAGTAAGTGTAGTTTAGCACCCTAAATTTTTTAAGTTGCATACTTGATACCGGTTTTAACCTCATGGTGGTGTTAGGGTAGACTTTCAGACACCCGAATCAAGATACCAATCTGTGTCACTTCCAACCACATTAATTACATAATCATTGTGATAAATCCATTCTTGGCTTCCGATTTCTTCTCTATTTAGAGAAATCGACAATCTTCCCAAAAGTTAGATAATTTATGAAAAATTGCATGAATATAAAATGTATTAATAAAAACAAAATTTAAATACTTATTACTTAAAAGGTTCCTCTCTTCCAAATCTACATTTTTGTGTTTCGAGTCAAATGCTCTTCATATTTCAGCACAGTAGAAATCAGAGTAGTGAGTACGCAGTCCGGTTTAACAAGTTTGAAACTCGTCATCTTCATCGGTGATGTTTTCGGTACCATTGATGAACACGGAAAATTGCTTTAAATTATTATTGCATTAGTTGAATACAATGGCTAAAAAACACAATAAATTGAGTTGAGACACGTAATCGCTATGTTTAAAGCAATTTTCGCTCCCTACAATGCAACAAGGGTTTGTGCGAATTGCTACCAGGATACAACAACCCAATCTTGTGTTTCAATCCTCCGCATTGCACTCGCGAAGAATTGCTCCGAAAACTTGATCTTTAGAGTACCAAAAACCAAAAAGAGAAGAGAAGAAAATAATTGTAATTGTGTCTATGGAATAAAGAAAACAAGTTGGTATAAATAAGAGTTGAAAGAATGCGAATGAAATCTTTTCGCTATTTGAATTCAAAATTTAAATCCCTATAACTACCTATAACTTCCATAACTATCTATAACTCTCATAACTCCTCCCTCCAACTAAATGGGAGGGAGATTTAATTCCAACAAAATGGGACGGATATTTGAATTCAAATGAGTTCGACCACGGTCAACTATAAAAAACCAAAATAGAAATTTTAATTTATTGAAATTACTTATATTATACAAATAATATAATAGATGCTTCCGAAGTCATACGTCTTCGTAGAGGAACCGGCCGATTGTGTTGGAAAACTGGACGAAGAAATCAAACTCAATGACGCAGGATTTAACAGGGTGAGATTGAGACTCGAGGACGTCACAAAGCCATTGATCTTGACCGATGTTGTAGGAGGTGAAGGAGAAGTAGTCGATGAAGGTGAGGTTTGGGAGGGAAGGGAAGAGATGCCGCCAACTTTTGGAGAGGATGGAGGTGGTGCAGGATTCTTTGAGGGTTAGCAGGGACAGAATCATTACCGAATCCGGGAGCTCGCTGATCCCATCTTCCTCAAAAGCTGCTTCTTCTTGATTTGGGATTCTTTGTTTCTTGGCAGCGACGATTGTGTTGTTGAAAATAGCACCAAAATACGCAGCGGATGATCGATAGACACGAAACGGAACTAATGAAAAAAATTAAACGCAACAACTACACAAAAGTAATAAATAATAAATGAAAAAACGCATTAAGCAAAGAATACAAGATATTACCCAGGTTCGGTGCACATTTGCACCTAATCCTGCAAACCGGCGATGAATTGCTTTCACCGTTTATCGAAGAATTACAAGAGATAATTTCTGCTCTCTCGATCTTATCCAAATACAATCGCAATCTCTCAATCTCTATACAAATCTCTCTCTCTAATTTTTCTCTAGCAGAAAAATCATATGCTCTCTATGGATTTAATTCAAAGTCGCAGCCTTCAAATTAATGGCCGCCGCCTTCTAACAAGGCTCTGTGAATTAATTGATGGGTTTTTATGCCGCAGGCTTCTCATCAAATCACATGTTCTCTGTTGATTGATATATATAAAAGGATGAGTTTATTTAGAGATAAGCATTTAATTTAAGTTTTAGATTAATCCTAATCTCACGCATATTTAAAGCCGGCTTCAATCACAAGTCTCAATCACAAGACTTGGATCCTCACGTGCACTGCATGTGCTTGGCTTAAAACTTGGGTCTTCATCTTGGGTTATGAATTTACGTCAAATTCAACAATCTCCATCTTAGTGCAAATTCGCAAAATCTCTACACTTCCGTGAAAAAAATTGGAATTCTGCAATTTGTCGTTGCTAATCTTTATCAAGCAACTAAACAATCAAGTCCAAGCAAAACATGAACTTGAAAACCGGGATCACCTTCGTAAATGCGTCCGCCGAATTTTCATGGATACCAATCTTTGTAAGCGAAATAGACTTCTTCTCGTTCTCCAAAAAGAAATCTTTCATCTTGATATGATAGTTCTCGAACTATAAAACTGATGCTCCGCCAAGTGAATCGCGCTCTAACTGTCGCAAAACACTTCTGTGAAATCCTGCAGAACACCCATACCACCCATCAATCCACGCAAATATATGGTCTCTTTGACAGCCTCCGTAGCAGCTATCGACTTTGCCTCTATCGTCGATAACACGACATTGGACTGTAACGTCGATCTCCGTGACACTGCGTCAGTGTCCAACATGAATACGTAACTCGTCGTAGATCTCCATCTGTCCATATCACCTGCAAAATATGAGTCACAATACCCTGTCATAATATAACCATCCGTACTATCTCTGCTGAATAACAAGCCGAACCCCGTATAGTACCACTCAAGTACCTCAGATCCACTTTACAGCCTGCCGGATTAGCCGTGTATCGGCTGACCATCCCTATTGCATGTGCAATATCTAGACACGTGCAAACCATCGTATACATCAAACTGCCCACTGCACTCGCATATAACACTCTAGACATGTATTCTCTGTCCGTATCCGACCCTAGTGATAACTTCACCGAAAGCATGAAGTGTGCCCTTAAAGAAGTAGACGCGGGCTTTACCTTCTCCATCCCATATCGAGCGAGAACTTTTTCGATATATTGTTTCTGTCGCAGACGAAACTCACCACGCTTGCTCTCCCTGACAATCTCCATACTAAGTATTTTCTTCACAACCCCAAATATTTCATCTCAAACTCCTGATAAAAGATAAATTAAGGACCCATCGTCTAGTAGCCTCACATAAATGCATTGATCCTTAATATTTCTTGTGTACCCAATCACCGACATAAACTGATCAAATCGCTTGTACCACTGTTTCGTAGACTGCTTCAAACCATAAAGTGACTTCTTTAATTTGCAAATATAGCCATCCTTGCTATCGATTACGAACCACTGGCTGATGAATATAAATGTCTGCCTCTAGATCACCGTGTAAGAAAGCAGTCTTAACATCAATTTGCTCTAGCTCCATATCATAAACCGCAACCACGACTAACAAAACACGAATCGAAGTATGTCGAACCACCGGAGAAAAGATCCCTTTGTATTCTTTACCCTTCCTCTGTGCAAAACCCTTTGACACCAATCTCGCCTTGTATCTAATGTCATCTGCCTCTGACGAACCCTCCTTGACTTTAAAGATCCATTAGTAGCCGATCGCGTGCTTGCTCTCTTGTAGAGAAACTAAATCCCACGTATCGTTCTGATGAAAAGACTCCATCTCCTCCTCCATCGCAACTCTCCAACTAGGAAAATCGGTTGACTGCACAGCCTCTTTGTAACTGAACCGTTCCCCATACTCAATAGTGAACGCATATGACGCCACGTCACCCAAACCAACTGCGGTCATGTCTTCAAAACTAAGTCTGACTAGCGAACGCGTAACTCGCGTAGATCTCCGCCCCTCTGTATGTACTGGACCATCTGTCTCTGTCGGACCCTCCGCCTGAAACTGAGTATTAATCACCTTTCTCTTATCATGAACCGAGACGTTGATCTACACTTCGTTTGGTGGCACAACCGTTTTCTTTTCACCATATGATTGAGTCTGTTTTCTACGAACCATCGCAGACTCATCGAATGTAACATGTCTTCCGGGTCTTAGGACACCACGGCATGTACCATTTGGCTTCACTTCCATAACCGAATAGGACACACTTTCTAGTTCTCGGCTCTATCTTATCGCTCCTCTGCTGAACAAAGCCGGGCACCCAAATATACTAAGCCGCATTTAATCTCCAGCCTTTCCAGTCTACACTTCCTCAGGAGTTTTTTTATCTATCGCCGCCGATGGTGATCTGTTGATGAGGTACGCGGCGGTAGATAGGGCTTCAGCCCAAAACTCCTTAGAAAGTCCAGCTATAAGCCGCAAACATCTGGTCTTCTCCAGTAGTGTCTGATTCATCCGCTCTGCAACACCATTTGACTGAGGGTCTTCCGGAGTGGTGTAATGACGCACAATCCCCTCTGACTTGCAAAACTCTACAAACACATGCGAAGTAAACTCTTCGCCGTTATCGGACCGAAGATTACGTGCCTACCAATCTGCTTCTCCACCCTGGCCTTCCACGTCTTAAACTTCTCAAAAGTCTCGGTCTTAGACTTAAGAACATACACCCAGACTGTAACAACCGCAAATTTCTTATTCTTTTCTTTTAAAATCCTTTCGTTAATTAAATCTTTTCTTTGAATCAAGTAGGTATATGTGATATTCTTGTGTTTTAGATGCAAGATTATTAATAGTCCCTACCGGTTACCCGCTTATATTACCATCTCATGAGTTACGAATTCGATTCCCGTTTTTTACAATATCTTGTTTATTTTCGTTTTTTGTTTTTTTTTTCCAGATCTACAGCTTTACATGTGTTCCACACAAACTCCGAAGCGATAATATCAAATATAAAATGTGTTCTGGGCTTAATAGGAGCAAGTGGGACTCACTGGAGAAGCCCCAAGGCCGTTGGCCGCCATAGGGCCGCCCGAAGCACTAGTTTGGCCGCCCCAGACGGGTGTGTGGGCCCCAATTCACACGGGTTTTCTTGTGTAACCTTGTTAATTTGTGGATATTATATTTTCATCATCTGATTTTTATAAATCAACTCGAGTGACCAGAAGTCTATATAATCCTTTGTAAACCCTGGTTTCTCTTTTCTTTTAGCCGTCGCTTTTCTTCTAATCCGAATTCTCTTCTCCTTCCTCTACCTTTTCCTTTTACTGTTCTTCTCCCAAACCCTAAGGATTGTATCAAGAGCAATGAAGAGCTTTGGAGAAGAAGCCCCTCCACGCGTACTCTTCATCGCCTCTACTAGATCGAAGCATCTTCGACCTCAATCGATAAGGAAGATTATTGATCTTCCTTAATTGTAAGTTCCCTATTTTCCTTTTGTTTTCTTTCATATAAAAAACCTTAGTTTATTTTATAAAAAGAATTTCTTTTGTTTAGAATTATAGCTTTTCATATAAGGGGTTATTTTTATAAAGAAACACAAACCCTGCCGCTTTCCTCATAGAAGCCGCCGGGTTGACCCCGAAGGCCGAATTCTATGGTGGAGAAGGCTTTAATAAGAATTTGGCCACTTCTCATCGTCCTTTGCTTGGCGCTAGCTCTTTTCTTGAGTTTCGAAAAGAAAAAAAAAGATTTTTTTAAAACCCTAATTTTTATTAAGTAGAAAGAAGAAAAGGAAACTCTTTTTGGTCGCTAAAGAATCCCAGTGGTTGTAAAGATTCCAACTTATTTATTAAATTTTTGCATGTTTAATTTAAAACCCTAAATTAAGATTATTCATTTTAATGTAATTATTGTAAGTTCCTCCATGATCCTTATAATTTTTAAACACATGAACACCCTAGATTTTAAACAAAATTTATGAAACCCTGATTATAAAAAAAATGATCTTTTCTTTTCATTTTACAAGATCATGGCTTTCATAAATTATTATATATACATTGTTTTATTGTGATATGATTAAATCATTATTGTGTTCATAATTAAATTTACCATGTAAATACTATCATGTTACCTATTTGATTGTTGCGATTTGTATATTGAATGCAATCTGTTTTCTAGTAGTGTTAACTTACTAAAATTGTATACCCTTTAAGTCACAAGGTAATATGCTAGTATGTTCGTGTCTTATTATTATTATTATTAATATTTCATCCATCTCATGTTACAGGTGCGATGGTATGTATATGGTTTTATTTGAGTTGCCAAATCTGTTTTTATTCATCTGCTGGATTTGTTTTAATCTGAGATTCAAACAGTCGTAACTATTAACTCAGATTCCAATTTGAGCAAATTCAAGTTGCTGGAACATCAACAAGTAGTTAGCTACATTTTCTTCCTAGATTAATTTACCTAAAAAGTTTCATAAGTTTATGAAAACAGGATCCTAACAAAATATGACGTATCTGGACAGCGACAGAAACTATATGTACGGCTGTAGTAAAATAGGCATAACTCCATACTTGCTTATCTTAATCTGGTTTTCTTTATTGGAAATCATTCACAACACCCCAAGGGTTAATTCTTGTTTGAATTTGGAAACCATAGACTGAACGTAAGATTCTCGAAAATGCAAAATACTATCAGTATACGAATTTTGAAATTTGCACTGGCCTGCTCTGCACAGCGTTACGGAAGCTTCCATCTCTCTCTCACCAAGAACCCGATCGAGGCAAACTCAGTCTCTTTATTTACACGATATTCTGAACTAAAAATTATTCCTTGTATAAGATTCCTAAATTCTAAATCAAAACTAGTGATTTCTGTATGCAAACTTATGCTTATTTTTGTCCTTAAACTGAACTATTATTACATACTTGTTACATATACTTGGAGACTAAGAATTATATGTAGAACTTGACATGTATTCTCAGAGTCCCATGGCCAGCTCTATGAGTGTGCCCGTGTTTCCTTGCTCCTGGATGATAGCTTTGGGTCTGCGAATACTCCTGTGACTTGATCTGATTTCTTTTACCTTTGTACCACTCGACATACATCAACTTATAAAAGGGTTAACTACTTGTACTCATGTATTTATGTACTCCTGTATTCTTCTATCACACCATCATGTACTTGAACCTGTTTTAAATCATAACAGTTTGACTAATACTTGTTGGGGGTGTTCAGGATAGTTAAAAATGAGTAGCTCAGCTCTTTCAAACCCATCATGTATGTACTCTCAGTACTCAAGTATTCCTGTATTCTTGAAAGGGTTGAACATCTATCTTAACTTACATTTCAAATGGTCATGACCGATATTTACCGGTGGGGGTTTGGAGTTGAGGATGCACCGTCCAGTTGATTTACGACTGGATTGGACGCCATGTCTTAACTTACGTGAGAATAGGAGACTTACATACTATGGATACTGCTATCTTTATTTATTCTTGACATGTCTCGTCATGCTTGCATATACAATTCTGAATCTCTATTCTATTTGTTTACATATACCAACATATGAATGATCATCATGCATTGCTATTTGTTTATAATATATTCTTTTCCAAAGTAATATGTTAAATCTCTGATCTGTTCCATCATGTTTATGATAATATATATTCTTCATTGCCATGCGTTCCTTGTAACATATTTGTCTTCTTGTTGTTTCCGCTTGTATATGTTGTATATGTTGCCTGCTTTTGTCTTTTATTACTAAAATTATGCATTACTAGCTTTCATGTAACTTTATTACCATCTTTTAAATACTTTGCCTATTATCCTTTCTTTTTCAAGTATAAATGTTTTAAAATGAGAAACTTACCGAACTTTAGTTCGTTGACGGCATTCCTATTTTCTGTTTTCTTTCTGGGGAATATCGTCAGACGACCGTGGAGCAAGTAACGAGGCGAGATACGAGATAGAACCTTTTAAGGAGAAATTCAAATATCCATCTTCACGAACCACTCACTAGTCTTGCAGTTCCTTTATTCCTTGTTTGGTTATTGTTTTTTTAAACTTGTAATAAATGCCGATGGAATGTTATTTATCTATTTTTTAAATTCTTGTTAGTTTACATTTATTCTGCTTAAATCCAAACGCATAACGTATTCATATATGAAAGAGATGCTTCTTAGGATGAATATGTCATGGGCTTGTCGTCCTCGTTTTCCTTTTTTGGGAAGCGGGGTATGACACAGACTTTTCTTGAAAAGTCATCAATGAAGGAAACGAAGTATCTGGCTCTACCTTGCAAAAGATCCGGTGCTGAATCCCAAACATCAGTATAGACATAATCAAGAATACCCTTCATATTATGTACTACTATCCCGAACTTCACCTTTGTTTGCTTTCCTAGGACACACTCCTCACAAAATCAAGACTAACAAAATCTCTATCTCCAAGTGGCTGTCTCTTACGAAACGCTTACAAGCCCGACTTCCCAATATGGTCCAACCGTAAGTGCCATAATATAGCCGAATCCGAATCACTTAAACGAGTAAATACCATAGCAATATCTTCTGTAACTGACCGTCCCTCTAAAAAGTACAAGTTCCTCACTTTCTTTATTTTCATGACAATAAGAGATCCTTGGAAATTTTCTTGGAATATCCATCGACTACGCACTTGCAGCCGATTCTCACCAAAGCTCTTTCAGAAATCAAACTCTATTTCTGATCTGGCATATATCTGACATCCGTCAAAGTCCGCACTACCCCATCAAACATGCGTATCCGAACGGAACCAATTCTCTCGATCTTGCACGCCGTATTATTTCCCATCAAAACTGTACCTCCATCAAAAGAACGAATCGTCGCAAACCAACTCCGATATGGAGTCATGCGGAAAGAGCCCCCCGAATCTAGCATCCATAAATCATGTACGTTGCTGATTGCATAAACTGATAATACGGAACAATAGCCGCCATCATCTGAATTATTTATGACAACCGCGGTACAAGAAAACTCCTCGATATCCTCCTTAAACTTCTGACACTCCCTTCCAATGGCCTTTCACCTTGCAATAATTGCACTCGTCATTAGTGTGATTCCTCGATTTAGACCTCGCTCTATTTTTGGAACAACCATATGACCGCTTCTCAAAACAACCTCTAAAAAACAGCGCATCGTCTTAACCACCACCTCAACACCTTGCTGGTAGGCCCGCTTTAATATCTTCTAAAGAAATTTTATCTCTGCCATACACCATCGATTTAACGAACTGCCTATATTTAGAATTCAAAGAGTAAAGTAGGATCATAGCTTGATCCCCGTCTTCAACCTTCACCTATACGTAGAACAAGTCCGTGATGATTTGGTTGAGTTCGTCCAGATGGTCTTACACTGATGTACCTCTTTCATCTTCAATGTGTGACGCTGCTTAAGAGAGCAATAAGATCGATCATTTTATTATCAAAGAATCCGTCTTAATTTATATGACTCTTGATCTAACAAAGGATAACAAATTATCTCAACAATATAACACACCAATTATAATCTTAACATAGATCAGAATTTATCTGATCTATAATAACCACAATATCTAATACAGTTAAATTTAAATATCTCATAATCTATAACACAAGGCATAGTGCATAGTTGCAAGATGGCGGCAATTAGAGCCATAAATATACATATTGTCTATGTTCGCAGTCACAAATAACATTGGGTAATCACAGAAATCTTTAAAACACACGTATACATCTTGTCAATGTCTGCAATCTCAAACCACATGGGCTATAATAAAATCTTGAACACCATGGATGGATCACACAATTAGGAAACTAAGCACTCCGAAAACAAACGATTTATCGTAATCATGGCTTTTTAGCATAAGCCGAGATGTCTGCATGGATCAGTCTTTATCCCTGCCCAATTATAATATACCTCTTTAAAACCTGGTAAATATTAGTAGTAGTCTTGGAAGATAAAAAGACATCCAAAACTACAGATTAGTGAGATAATGTAGGCCGAGGGTTATCCTGCCACCATGGCATCGGTTCTAGGGCTGGGGTCCAGAAGCTGGTGCAGCTTGCCACCATTTGAGTTTGAGTTCAAGTTATCGGGATTCTCGTCTTGCCTAAGCTCATCTATTCTAGACAAGAAATTCTCCACAACAACTGAATGAGCTTCCTGACTTTCTAATTTATACAGAGAATTGTCCTCTGCACTCTTCACCTTCTCCTATAAATTACATAAGAGGCGTTACAATGCAAAATACGAGGCTAATTCTTCTCTGGCCTAGAGAAGAAAAGAATTCGAGAGCATTTGCACTAACAGATTGAAAGATGGACAAAAGAATACTAAAGCATAAAGAATTTGCAAGTACCAGTAGTAAGGGGTTTTCTGATCTCAGCTTCTCTAAATTCTCTTTCAGCTGGCTAATTTCAGATCTCAGAGATGTATTTTCCTCATCCAGAGCGTCAACTTGCTTTGCCAATTCCTCAGTTTCAGCCTGACCATTAACCCCATATATTTAGATTAACATAAATGAACAGAAAAATATAAATACATTAAAGAAATAAGAAGAAAAAATTGAAAAGAAGAATGGAAATGAGATTCTGCTTTGATTCACCTGTTTCCATAACCTTGACCTTCTAGCTGATTCTCTGTTGGACTGTTTCCGCCTTTCCCTCTTCAACTCCCTCTCATCCTGCAGACCAACAAAAAAATGATATTGTTCAGATAGATTGTTAAGCAACAACTTGGGATTAACTACAATGCTAGGTATTGAACATCTAGGGTGCAACATAAACACAAGGACATGCCTGTGCCCAAGGTTGATTAGTTGCCATGTACTCCATTCCTGGGGATTGACTAGATAAAGGCACAGGGCACACTGGCTTGCATGTGATATTTGGAACAGGCACAATAACTCCTTTAGGTGCAATTGTAGTCCCATTTGGATCCCCACCAAAAAAACCACTGGCCAAATCACCAGATTTCTTACCTGCAAAGATTAGGGGTCACATAAGGACCAAGCACTAATGATCCTAATAAAACTCAAAAATCCCATTCAAAATGGTATCACATTTTCCATGGAGATGCTTCATCAATATAATCTCTGTACAACGGGATAAGACTAATAGGGATAGTAAAACAAAAGTATTTACAACATAGAAATAAAAATACCTGAGGAAGGTGTATCTTCAGAGCTCCTCTTCCTTCGATTTTGCTTCCCCTATGAAAGACAAGAGTGTCAGCACTATATTTCCAAACAGCATGGTTATTAATTATTATGCTGTTTCGGGCTGGGATCTTCTTGATCCCATCCTTTTATCTCCCCAAAAAAAAGCCATTATAATTGTTATGCTGTTAAAAAGAATAGAAGCCAGTGGGCATACTCCCGATCCATTATTTTCATCGCTAGCATCACTTGAGCCTTCAGTTCCATTTTCCTCACTGCAATAGTAATTTTCAAATTAGAATATAAAAAACTGAAAAAGAATTTAATAGTGGCATCAGTAATGGAAGAAAATGTCGTAAAAGAGAAGGCAAGGTTCAAGGCAAACAGACCTTTGCGGTTGCCCACTCTCATCGCCAACTTTAATTTCTGCGCTGACATTGCCAATTGACACGGCAAGACCATCAAATCCTTTAAGTTTTTTAATTAATCCCTTGTCTTTGCTATTTGATGACTTGGCAGGTACATCTGTGGTTGAAGGAGATACCATCTGCAAGATAAAAGATCATCCAAAAGAATACTTAACGCTAGTAGTAAGTATCAAATGCATATGGCTCACATTAGCATCTTTAAATCACATCACTCTAGCATCAGCACAGCAAACATTCCCAAGCAAATGCCAATTCCAGTGCAAAATTCACTGATTGGAGGATGTGTGTTCTTGGAATTGTGATTTTGTAACACAGAAACTATATATGTTTATTAGGCCATAGCGCTTCACTGAACATACACAACGTCAGAGTAAGCTTCTTTTTATTTGTTTGTGTAGCAATTAGGTGCATAGATTATAACATCAAATCATGACAGCAGAATAGAAGATTTACACACAAGCTTCTACAAGAATTACCTTACCCCGAAAGTGGTGGGATCGTTATCCTCGCCCACATTACCACAACGAACTTTGACCTTCGCCTCCTTGCAATGGCCGGAAAGAAACCGCATCCTTGATGAGCGAAAATCTCCCACATGATCACCTCGCAAGCCAACCCTCGATTGAACTTGAAAAAGAGAAGATGACGGCTCAAACCCTAGCAATCTCTTAGACCCCTCCTTTCTCTTATTATTAATTAGATTAGATTAAACCCTAGCCCCATATATCACGCATATATATAGGGACCACTAGAAAGGGCGGGTATTGGACCGGGTGAAACCCAATAGCCAACATACTCCCACTCGCATCTTCGAGTGGGCGCCGTCCATGGCTCCTTGAGCCAGTTCCTTGAACAGCCGACTCCCTAAGTCGGTTGTCTCCTTGAGAATCTCCTTTTCCATCCTTATTCATACCCATACATGTTGATGTGAGGTGGACCGTTGAGAACCTGCAAGCGGGTAGCCTTGCAGCCAGATCCGTTAGGACCGACATAAGGATCTCCCTAAAAGAAAAACATAAACCAAATGTTTGTTAGACTCGCGAAATCTCGTACAATAGATCCGATCAGGCATGTCTTCCCAAGTACCTTCGATTCTTCTCGGAAGCGTACTTGAACACCACAGTAGTTTCTCGATTCATCGCACTCTTAAACTTCGCCATCATAGCGTCAATAAGAGTTAGCCATGCGATGCAATCATGAGACATCTCAATGGGTCTTCCTCTGGCTCTAAATAGCTAGGTCTGCTATTTACCCACTTTCCTGACACTACCACAAATGTGCGGTATATAGTCATTGCAACAGGAAACAACAGTCAAAATTGTAGAAGCTCATAACATGCATATGTGTCGCTAAGGGTATATTGACTGCTCGTCGTTCCGTGAAGGAGGTTGTCATAAAGGCTCACACAGTGAAGGAGATGGGATCTGTCCCTCAACCTACTTATGTGCACGGTCTCTATGCACGTCATATGGCAACATGCTACAGTATAAAATTCTCTCTGAGAGCATACATCATTAAAGTTATACCGTACGGACCCAAGTCTAATCATCTAGTTATTGATTTGTCCGGCCATATCACCCTGCGATATGTCTAGGATCTCCCAACAAGCTCGCACCCCGTACGATGAGTCAAACCCCTAGTCCGGCTATATGTAAAACAGATAAAGTGGCCATGAGATGACCACTTCGGTGGCTCGGCATATAGCACATCGCAACCCCATCCTGACCCAATCAGGGCGACTCTGTTAAGCGCTCCCTCTATCGCTATACCATGTATGCAATAATATAGCCACTACTCCAAGCAAATGACGTGTTGCACTTAGTCTCACCTTCATATGCTTCCCTAGCATAAAGTGGATCTCTCGTGTGTGAGAGTTCCTATCTGCTGACGTATCTTTATTAAATGTGTGCTCTGTACACTTGAATTTGTACTCCCTACCAGAAATAGTCAAATAAAATAGGTATATCCATCTCAGATAATAAAGAAAGAAAGAAGACTATACACCATCAATCATAAAATATACGCCTATAAAGTCGCCACCCACAAATGAATAATGTGAAATATAATAAGTTACATGTCTAAATACATGGTCGTCACCAAGGATGTAGCCCTAAGGCCCTAGTATGCTATAAAAACACTCATCGGCAATTCCCTTCGTCAATGGGTCCGCAGCCATCTGATTCGCAAGGATGTACTACATCTTGACTTCCTCTTTCTCTTGCCTCCTAATAAATTGTACCGAATCTGAATGTGCTACACAATGGCCGACATGCTATCACAATTAAGGATCACCATATCCTTTGAATGTGGCACTATAGTCAGATTCTTTAAGAATCTACGTAACCAAACTGCTTCCTGTGCCGCAGCATAGGCCGCCACGTATTCCGCCTTCATGGTGGAAAGGGAAATGCAATCCTGTTTCTTACTACACCAAAAGATGGCCCACCATTTAGTAAGAAGGCATATTCCGACGTGTACACTCAATCATCCATATCGCCGGCCCAGTTGGCATCTGCATAGCATGCGAGTGTCTGATCCGCCATAGCACAAAGTATAGTGGGTTGTCCGACTTAGGTACCGCAAGATCCGTTTCACCCCTTTTCCAATGAGCAACACCGACTGATATCTCCTCATCAGTCCCACTGCATAAGAAATATCGGGTCTCGTACACACCATAGCATACATGATACTCGATAGCACTCTTACCAGGAACATTCTACATCTGCCTTTTATCCGTTTCGTTCTTGGTAGACTGTTCTAGACTTAGCGCATGATTCTTTGCAATTGGAGTCCCAATGGATTTGCAACCGTTCATGCCGAACTGTTCTAAAACTTTGCTCATATAAGTGTCATGAGACAAATCTAGGGTCCTCTTAGAGCGATCCCTTAGAATCTGAATCCCGAGCATGAACCAAGTATCGCCCATGTCTTTCATCTCAAAAGTGGAGGGCATCCAACTCCTGGTGGCATTTATGGTCTCCATGCAGATCCCTGCCAGCAAGATATCGTCGACATACAATGATAGAACCTCGTAACTCTTACTAGCTTGTCGTAGTGTCGTAAGTAGACACAATTGTCCTGATCGATCTTAAAACCATAACCCAGTACGGTTTTATAAAATCGAAAATACCAATCTCTGGAAGACCGTTTCAAGCCATAAATAGACCTCCTTAATTTGCACACCTTGCGCTCGAGGCCTTTGGCTTTGAAACCGGTGGGCTGATCCATATAGATCTTCTCTTCCAGTTCTCCATAGAGAAAAGTTGTCTTGACGTCCATCTGGACTAATTCAAGATCCATCTGCGCTACTAAAACCAGAACTGGTCGAACAGAGACAATTTTCACCACCGGGAAAAATGTCTCATCATGGTCCACTCCATTCATTTAGGTGAACCCCTTCGCCACCAAGCATGCCTTGCAACGCTCGACTGTCCCATCCGTCTTTTGCTTAACCTTAAAAAACCCACTTGTTCTCAATGGTTTTGCGTCCAGCAGGAAGATCCACAAGTCCCAGACTTGATTCTTCCTCATAGACTCAAGCTCCTCCATCACGGCCTTCCACTCTTCCGCTGCAAGTCCTGAAATAGTGTCCTCATAGGACTTGGGTTTCGCAACATCATGTGGCACAACCATGAAAGCTTCCCCCTCCAATCTCAAAAGCGTCGATGAGGGACTTGTCCACAGGACGATCTACGAGGCGCTTGAGATTCCGCAAATGGCTTCAGATCATATGTCGGTATCTCACTCCTACTGTCCCCATGCGGCAGAGGAACCGATTCCTCCTCCAATTCTGGATGATCGGTGGTCTCCTCGACTTCGTACAATCCCAAATCCTTAGCTACTTTGCCTTTGAGTGGAAATTCCTCCTCGAGGAATTCGACATCTCATGACTCAATCTCGGTCAGTCCCATCATCATGCTCAACTAAGAACACATATCCCTTATAATGTTTGGAACAACGCATAAATATACACTTCTCTCTGGGGCCTAACTTTCCATATCGATATGAAGTGTTGTGCACATAGGCAGTGCATCCTATGAACGTAAATGATCCAACACTGGCTTATCGTCCGTCCATAACTCGTAGGGTATGGACTGAACCGGTTTAAAAGGTACTCGGTTAAGAACATAAGCTGCTCTCATCAGCGCATTTCCCCAAAACGATATAAGAAGATTAGCATGCACCATCATGCTCCTAACCATATCCAGCAATATCCTATTTTGTCTCTCTGCGACACCATTTTGTTACGGAGTGTTAGGCACCGTCTACCATGGTTCGTACGCAAGGCCTTAATGCTTTTACTCAATTGATTTTCCACTTCGCTGATATAGCGCTTGAAACAATCCAAGGCTTCAGACCGGTGGGAAATAAAAAAACACGTGCCCGTGACGGGAGTAGTCGTCTATGAAGGTGATAAAATAAGACGCACAGCCATGTGCCTTCACGTTGAATAGTCCGCATATGTCAGAGTGCATAAGTTGCAATGGAGCACTCGCACTCTTTGCCATTCCGAATAGCTTCCTAGTGGCCTTACCTGAGAGACAATGCTCGCACGTGGACAGATCGACCTTGGAAAGTGTGCCAAGTAGGCCGCTCCTGGCAAGCCTGTCATCATATCCTGCCCAATGTGACCTAACCTTCTATGTCATAATATAGGTTCATCTACAGAACTATTCACAACATACGAATAAGCAAATAAAGCATCTTTATGTCAAAAGAGTCGCAATCCAAAATAATAAACTATTTAAAAGACGTCCAACACAAAACAGAGAATTATTTAAAATAAGTTTTACAGAATTATTCTCAAATAAAACGCTAAATCCTATGCTAACTAGCCTAGCCACTGATAAAAGGTTCCACCGTATCCTTGAAGCATATAAAATGTCATGGAGAAGCCACTCGTTCTCTGAACTCGTAAGTAGCCAATACGTCCCGATGCCATGCATCTCGACATACGACTCGTTCTCCATGTAAATCTTCCGGCTCCCGGCAGGTACTCTCCTGTACTCTATAAACCATTTCCTGTCTCGAGAGATGTGGTTCGTGGCTTCCGAATCTACAATCCATAAATTTGTAGAGTCAGACATCTATACTATAAAATAATGTTGTATAATGAGAAAAGTGAGAGCTTACCTTTCTAAACCCCTTGCAATCACGAGCAAAGTGACCTGGCTGCCCACAGTTAAAGTATACATTACTCTTAGCTGATCTCTTCTTGGGCTTCGCGGGCTTCTTGGGCTTCGCATTTTCATCATTCGCCTCTTTATTTGATTCCTTGTAAGACCCTTGCGTCAAAGTCTCTTGGCCTTCGGCTTAGAGCCTTCAGCTGCCATAACTGAGGATGATGGCTTCTTAGTCTTGACGATGTTCCTACGCTCCGCTTCAAACTCGACTTTAGTGCTTACGTCCTCGAATGTATTCACGTTCTCAGCATAGGCTAAAAGGAGTTTGAGAACATCCTAGGAATCCGGTAGAGCCCGGATGACGGCCTGAACTTGCTGCTCGTTACTGAGTGCGGCTCCAGCAATTCCGAGATCTCTGATCGATGTCATCATACTAAGATGAAACTTGATGTCCTACCCTGCAATCAACTTGTACGAATCCAGCTTGATAGTCAGCGTCCGGATCTGCATCGGCGAGACATGTCCAGAGCAAGCCTCCCAGAGTCTCTTCGTCGTCGGAGAGCCCTCAAACTCACCGACGAGATCATTTCTCATCACGGCTAACATGATATACCGCGCCGAGCGATCTTTCTGGACCCAGCTCTTATACTCCTCCACAACCCTCCTATGGTGCTGAGTGGAGCCATGCTTCAGTTCAGGCATTTCTGTCTCAATACAGTCTTGCATTTCTTGCTCATTCAGTAGGAATCGGATTTTTCGACGCTAGTCAAAGAAATTATCACTGTTTAGCTTGTCACCCTTGGTGAGATCGACGATAATAGTTTTTGAAGTCATCTTTTCAAGACAAATCCATTTTAGGTGCGTTAAGACCATTGGCATTAAATGGAGTATCGTTCTTTCCTAAAAAAACGCTTCGTCTTCAACCCATCTTAACAACAATAATAAACTTACAATCCGAAGAAAGAGAAGAAAGCCTACGGCCCCAACCACGTCCTTCAAAAGTATTAAATTTAAGATTTTGTTAAAATGATTGAAAAACGGTTTAAAGATTTCTAGAAACGGAATAGATAGGGTAGTTGAATCTTAATTCATGCTTCTATCACGAACACCCCCACTTGAAACTTGTCAGATTTTATTAATGAATAAAGCATGCGTCTTTATTCATTAAGCATGCCATGTACATCACAATATGCAACAAAACAATCTAACAAATTTCACTTTTTTTATTAAACTATCTTTTTTAATCTTGTCCGTTTTATTAGGGTTTTTTGTTTCTCGTGAAATTAACACGTGCTCCGGGCGCTCCCACTAGACCAAACTACCCATACAATCTCTAAGATTTTTATGTGAATAAATTTTGAAACTTTTGGTGAAAGAAATAACTCCGGAAAAAATATGTAATTCCCAAAGTTAAAATAATGTAACCTTATAACCCTTTGGAAAACTTTAAGTGGGAAAAAAATTTCCAAAAAAAATATTTTATGTAATTTTTCAGAATTTTCTGGAATTTATCTGAACGTTTTAAAAATTTTCAAAAAATAATTGGTAAAATCGAGCCCGGCTCGGGTGAAGCTTTCCGCGCTTCCAGTGAGCCCAGCTCACAGGAGCAGTAGCCGCAGTTGCCCCTTCCTATACTTTTTTCGAATTTTTTTCAGAACAAAAAAAGCATTTTTTAATATCTGAAAAAAATCCTGAAAAAAAATTCATTAAATCCAGGATAATGTTCTTTTGAAAAAAAATATTGACCCTTGCCAAAATTAAAAAATCTCACAATCTTATCCTAAAAGAAATTAGGGTTAGGGTTTGTTTTTCCAAAAAATATGGCCGAGCAATCATAAAATTTCACCCAAAATAGTTTTACAAACAAGATCCAATCTTTAGCAAAAAAATATTCTCACAATTTTGATCCATGATCAATCCTCACATCAAGAAACAAATTGTTTAATCATCACGTAATAAAAAAAATAGATATAATTTAGGCGACGTATGATGCATGAAAAAATTAAATAGATCTAAAAAACTATTTCCATCAACCCTAATAACATATCTAAAAAAATGATAATTTTTTTTTATCCAACTTTAGATTAAAAAACACAACTTTGAGTTGCAACGATTTTAAAATATAGATCTGATTACAAATTATGAACATGGGCATCTAAGCTTTGATACCAATGTGGCATTTAGGTGCATATATCATAACATCAAATCATGGCAACGGAATAGAAGATCTACAAATAAGGCTCTACAAGAATTACCTTAACCCGAAAGTGGTGGAATCGTTATCCTCGCCCATGTTACCACAACGAACGTTAACCTTCGCCTCCTTACAACGGTCAAAGAGAAACCACGTCCTTGATGAGCGAGAATCTCCTACGTGATCACCTCGCAGCTACCCCTCGATAGAACTTGGAGAAGAGAAGGCAACGGCTCAAAACCAAGTAGTCTCTTAGATCTCTCCTTTCTCTTATTATTAATTAAATTAGATTAAACCCTAGCCCTATATATCACACATATATATGGGCCACTAGAAGGGGTGGATATTGGGCCGGGTGAAGCCCAATAGCCAACAGTTTGAACCATTTTATAGCCTAAATGCTCTGAGCCATTCACTGAACATATACAACTCAAGTGCATGCTTCTTTTCTTTTTATATGTTTGAACCACATATAGCCAAAATGCTCTGAGCCATTTACAGGCAAGCATATAATCTGAAATCTTCCTAGCTGGATTAAAGATGCAATTAAGGAAAGAAATAAAGATGCAATTAAGGAAAGAAATAAAGAGAATCTCCAGCTCATTAAGGGGGTGTTTGGTTGCAAGGATTCTCATGGATTTGAGATGGATTTGGAAACAAAACAATATAACAAGTACAATGTCATCTTCAAATTTGAAATCCTTGTTTGGTTGCAAGGATTGGAGGTCTTGAATTTAAAAAAAAAATTGGATTTCAAAGTTGGAGCCAAAAGGATTGGATATGAAGGGATTTGGTCCCATGTCACCTTCTTATCAAATAAAAAAATATTTCTCTCTCTCTCTCTCTCTTCTCTCTCTCTCTCTCCAAATCCATATTTCAAATTTTCAACCAAACACAAACCAAATAAAAGAACGATTGTGAAAGTTCAATTTCATCTCAATTTCTTGCATCCAAACATACAATTTTACTTTTTGGATTACAAAAAAATTGAATTTATGACACATTCCAAATCCATGTTTTTTTTTGGATTTGCAACCAAACAAGCCTTAAGCTTACCAGAGGATGAGCATAAACTCCATGTGGGTATATGGCAGGGTATGCTGTTGCAAAAGGTGGCATCAAAGGCTGAAAAAAATATGACATGAAGAAGATTACTTGGTGTTCATCATAGACAAAACAATTATGTAAAAATTAATTTAGTGAAGAACTCGTTGAATTTATTTAACTTATTAGAAACCTCAAACCTTCCTGTCATTCTTCAATAAAGAATTACAATCAATCAAGCCCAATATAATTTGAACAATCAAATTTCCTTTCATTAAGGTATACAACAGAAATTACTGAACTAAGAATTCTCTTTCTCGTCAATAAATGAATTACTCTTCACGGCCCGCAATTTGTATCATGACTATTATCAAACCCAATCATTGTTCATTTTTTGTCCCTGCCAATGGATGGGTCATGTTACATATTTTAGATCTCTCACCCCCCCCCCACTTATATTACTACCCACGATATCCTTTCTCATCAGTAAACTAATAACTATTCACAGCCCATGATTTTATTTTATGATACCCAATCATTGTTCAATTCCCCCCCACCCACCCACCCTTTCCAATGGATAGGTATGTCACATATTTTAAATCTCTCATGTTTCTGGATAAAGTAAATTGATTGATGATGTTTTCATATGCTACATAAAAGATCGATATGGGTTCATACCAAAATACTCAACAAGTACAAACATTAGCTCTCCCTCGAAAGGAGGTGATCCAGCCACACCTACCAATACAGATACCTTGTTACAAGTTCAATACAATCACCATCCCTGCCTTTGGCCTCCCCCGGTATCTTCATAACCAAAAATCTTTGCTCATATCATTATTGGGTATTGCAGGGTCCTTAGAAAGTCCTTGTTTACTAGAAGGTCAAAACAAGGAACTCAGTTGATCTATACTTATCCCCATGGTATTTCAATTCAATATACAAGACGAGAATCTCCCGTTCTCAATCCAAAAGTCCGAAGGTTCATTCGTAACTCCCAGAATTTATTGAATATTCCCTCTTAGAATATGTTGATTCGCCCATTAATTTAGTAGAACCATCTTAAATCCGAAACACTCAGACAGTAATTATATAAAACAAAGTACAAAAATATCAAGTTTGAGCAAGATTTCAATAATAATGCAGTGGAAATGCACTGGAATTAAAGACACCATTACCTGTGGAGCCCACATGTATGGGTGGGGTGGATGACCAGGAGCAACAGCAGTGTTAAAATAGGGTGGTGGCATTGGAACTCCATGGCCATAATATGCCTGACAATGACAAGAAGATCCGGTTCAGTTATAGCCAAGGAAGGTTAGACAAACCTAGATCTTTCTTCCAAGAATCTTTTTCATGTTGCTCAAACAAGACAATAGCCTCATGTTCAAGAATAAAGAGAGTTCATATCTTGTACTACATTTTCAATAAACTGCATCTTGCAGTTAGTTAAAAGGAACCGCTTGTGCTTCAGCATGTAGATAAATTCTGCCATGGCATGAAGATACAATGCAACGAACATGCTAATGCACAAACTTCAAATACGAAGTACTCACAAAGGCCTCTGTGTTCAGGTGAGTCACAAAGCGAATTGAGAATTTTCACGGTTAAAGGTGGCCAAGATGGCATTGTTAGCTTATGGTTTTTCATGTGATTGTATTATCCATTCTCGCTTTGTTTTCATGATAGCTTAAACATGAATAGTTGTTTGGTGTCACATACTTTATCTTGTTTATCTATCGACACCAAACTTGTATACATTGTTTATTAGCTTGCATATCCTATAACATGTGTACTTCGAGTAATATATCAATATCTCATGCTTTACATTATGTTGTACTATGAAATTGATATATTATTCTCATTCATTATTTTGATATTCAAAATATGAATAGGTATTTATGATGTTGTATTCCGTAATCTTGCCTATTTGTTTATCATAAATACGTATGTGTGTGTGTGTGTGTATATCATGCGTTGCATTTGATTTATAACTTGGTATTGATATACTATTCATATTCATAGTTTTGTGATATTGAAACAATGTATGTTCATATACTTGTATTATTAACTTGTTACATTTCATAATACTGTATAATGAGCTTGGTCGTTTTGAGATTGCATTTCAGGATATCTCACGACACAAGCTTGTAATGGAGGATGGAGGAAATCGAACGTTGAACGACATGTCTAATGGAGGTTGGAGGATACGGATGAGTGTTTCTCAATTTGCCAAAATCTAGCTTGAAGAAAGCTAAGAAGCTGAAGTCCGACTTCGAAGCATCAAGTGTTGAAGTCCAAGTTCAATTGAAGATCAAAAATCGACTTCAAGACGCTAGTGAGTGGCGAAGGTCAAGCCAAGCGAAGCGCCAAGATCGAGAGCTCAAGATCAAAGAGCCGAAGATTCAAGAATTGAAGAATAGCGATATCGACATAGGAAATCTTTGTAAGTACTCTTTGATTATGGGTAATATCAATTAGAGCTCTTGAACACTCACACATGCATGCATAAATGTTTTACATTGCACAAACATCGGGTTTTCGATTTCAAGTTTTCTATTTCTTTTTAAAACACATGTTCTGAGGTTTTATACTTTAGAAGTCTGAACCATGTGCTTCAGACATCCAGAAACATTCCGTGTTTTAATGGAAAACCCAAATGTCAGAAATATCAGTTTTTATGCATGTTGTTCTTCAAACGTCTGCATATGCTTCATCAGACGTCTGCAAGCTCGTCGTGTTTTCATCTGCATTTTTTATGAGAGACAGACGTCTGATGACTAATATACAGACGTCAGATGCTGGTTTTAAAAGATTTTGGAAAAATGATTTTTTGTTCGTCAGACGTCTTCACTGAACTCATAAGACGTAAACCTTCTCTCTGTTCCTTATTAGTATTTCTAATAGAGAAGATCCAGACGTCTGATGGTCAATGGACAAACGTCTGAAGATGCATTTAAAAAAGGAATTTTTGTTTTTCAGATGTCTGAACATTATTCGTAAGACATCTGTCTATTCTCTGCGTTTTTATCTGCATATCTTCAAAATGAGAGTCAGACGTCTGATGGCTTTGGTCCAAACGTCGGTAGTTGAAAAGTTTTCCAAAATATAGCCGTCTCTGGCCGTTGGGATTTTTATCGTATAATTTTAGACGTCTGCCCATTCCTTATTCAGGCGTTTGCCGATATTTTTATTCTACTGTCCCAATCAATAACGGCTAGTTTTCAATGGATGCTATAAATATGTTTTCCATAGCATTTTTTATGGTTATCACTTTACAAAACTGAACTTGAACATTTTCAAGTGATCAACCAATATTTTGTGAGGAGAAAAACTCAAATTTGATCTTATCATCTCTCACACACAAAGCATTCAAGAGCTTAACTCGATTATATCCATACTCTTCTTGAGTATTAGAGAGCTTTGAGAAAAACTCTATTAAGAGTATTTGTGCTTATATTTCTCTTCTTTCTTTGTGTGAGAACTCTTGAGTGCAAGAGTGTCTTTGTAAGTGAGAAAAGTGAATTGAAAGGTTCGACCCAACCGGACGCACGCATTGTTCATAGTAGCGAGCAACGTGTTGTCTTCGAGACGTTATCGAAGACGTGTTGAAAAGTACTAAAGAGAACGGGCTTGAGGGCCTAAAGAACATGGACTAGAGACCTAGACGTTATCGGTGGCCGAACCACTATAAAATAGCTTGTGTTTGCGTTTGCAATTTCTCTTATCTCTTGTCTTTCCATTTACTTAGAAATTGCATGCTTGTGATCTATATGCTCATTGCTCATGCTTGTTATTTACTCTTGCTATATGTTCATGTCACACAATTGTAGTTTTGCTTAGAATCATATTACCTTGATTTATCTTGTATCTAAGCTTTACAATTGTGGTTTCGGTCTGCAGGTGTAGTATAAATTTTTATTTGGGGCTTATTAGTTGTATAGTCCTATTCCCCCTCCCCCACCACCCTTCTAGGACTATTTTCAGGCATATTGCATGACTGACACTAATAAGTTCACTTAACCTTGGAAATTGAGCTTATTTACGTTTTTAAATCCAACAAGACTATTATAATTATAACCAACAATTATAAGCAAATTCAGCACTACACCTGCATGGCTGCCCAATCTGGATAAGGATGAGTGACTGGTTGCTCCTGCAAATAGAAAAGTGCCATGGAAAATGTAAGTCTGTATTGACAATGTTATCTTCTAAGTTCAAGTGTAATATTGTTCTTCTATGTGGTTTTCTACGGTGAATTCGATACGAAATGGTAGATTTGAATTTCATCCATTAATACCACATGTAAATACAGCCCAGTAGTGTTAACTCATTGAAGCGGACACACAAAAATTTGTCATCAACTTAATTAACAAATGTAAATTTCAAATATCTAGCATATCTGGAAAAAGAATCACCTGCACAGGTGACGATGCTTTGTCAGATTTGGAAGGAGTCACGGCTTCATTGTTACCCATGGAAGTTAGTTTCTGAGATTTTAAACAACCAGCTATTTAAATGCCATCAAAGCTTATCAATTATCTTGAATTGTTCGAGCTAAATAATCGAATAACAAAGGAACATAACGAGAGCTGGCATCTCGTGACAGCACATGAACCATAAGAAACATTTTTTTAACAAAGCAGCTACTCCCAATACCATTGCATAAAAATCAAAAGGAAGAACTAAGAAACCAAATCATGGTTTAGCATTTTTCTTGTTGATATGTGGCACTGTCAGGGTGTCATTCAGTATGCACGGCAATATCAAAACCAATACTTTTATAGCATTACATAGGAACAAATAAATTACCCATGAAAATCAACTACTAGTTTTTTAGCTTGTATTAGACAAATTAATCACATTCCTGATCTTCTTTCGCTGACATTCTTTTTCTTTGCAATAAAAGGTGGTCCATTAACTCTCCCCAAAATAATCATTAATCTTTCTCTAAATTCTCAATTTTATCATAAAACTGAAAGAAAAACCTAGTAAATTTAGCTTTTTTTAATTATAGGGCAGAGCAATTGTTCAATATGCTTAAAAAATCGGACAGTTTTTTATAGTAAACCAATTTAAAATAATAATTATAAAAAAAACACTTTTAAAAATAATTACAAAAAGACACCACTTTCTCCCACGTAGGCGTAACGTCAGCACCGGCTCTGCTCGTGCTGGCGTCAATTAAAAAAAAAATTAGGAGTGCAGTTTGAATCTGCGTCCACTACATTTATATGAGGCACAGTTTCAAACTGCGCCCAATACATATGTAATGGGCGCATTTTCAAACTGCGCCCATTACATTTGTATGGGGCGCATTTGGAAACTGCGCCCCATTACATTTGTAAATGGGCGCAATCTGCGCCCGTATATTTTAGTCCAAAATAATTGAACGCACTTTGAAAATGCGCCCATTCCCCTCCTTATATTGATCCGACACTAACTTTCCTCATTCCTCACTTGATACTCTCTCATCTCTCTCGCTCTCTCTCTCGATCTTTCTCTCTGCTCTCCCACTCCCTCGATCTCTCTCTCTCTCTTCCCCAACTATTCCCTCCTCCGTCCCAGCCTACCTCCCCCTCCCGAGCCTCCTCTTTTCCCTCCTCCGACCTCCCCCCGGCCTCCTTTGTTCTCTCTCTCATCTCTCACACTCTGGCTCTCTCTCATCTCCCCCGTCCATTCAGTTTTCTCGATCTCACGGTCTCTCGTTTGTGCAGGTTCAGATGGAAATTCACGGACGAACAATCGCCTTCATCCTCGCCATCGTCATTCCCACTGTGAGCATCTCGAAAGTTAGCTAAATCCTAATTTTATTTAAAAATAATTTTTAAAATGTGGTTAAAATTTCGTATTGGGTAAAGCAATTCGAACAAATTGGGTATATATTAAGGGATTTCCCCAATTTTGCTTGTGACGGATCAACGAATAAGATACAAGTTCTTGCAATTTATTACATGCTATAAATATGGATTTTATTGTAATTTTATATAATTAGTTGAGTATAATTGTGAAAATAAATAAGTGGATTGTTTGATAAGAACTCTCAAAGTGTGTCAATATTTCTGGCAGGTGGAAAAATGATGGATAATAATCCATCCTTCTAGTTTGCTATTTCGGTGGTCAATTAACGATTGGAAAAAATAATATTCCTGAATATGTCGGTGGAAAAACTAAGATGACTAGAATCAAGAACTCTAGCACATACAACGAGCTGTGCCAAGTAGTGTACAAAGCTACCAAAATCAATCCGTTAGAATTCAATATCTCCTGAATATGCAAATGCCCGATGAAGCATGAATATATCACCATTGAAGTATCCGATGATGAGGATATACAAGTCGTGCTTGTATCAGAATCGAAATCGATTGCATTGTTTGTGAAGAAAATATTAACGTCCGCTCAACTGCCCGAACCTTATTCCGAAGTGTCTGATCCTTCTTTTCGAGCATCTGAGCAATCCCCGCAAGGAGAAATTGCACTCATGCTCAATATGAATGCCAATTCTACCGGATTTATTTCTCTCACTAATGATGGACAGTATATAGATCAAAATTACGTAGGTGAAAGCACATCAAGCAGAACCCCGGTGAATTGAAAGTTTACGAAGTAAATATTACCTTGCATATGTTTATACCGCATATACTTTTAGCGGATCACTATTTATTGATAGTGGAGGTATGGTATAGTTACTAAGTATTCATAAATTTATGTGCAGTTCTTATGTACTGCCGCCCGGTTATAATTACATGACACCGCCAAGTTTCGATTTTAATTGCATGCCAACGCCAAGCTTCGGCTTCAATATTATGCCCCCAAATACCGAGCACATGCAGTCCTACAATACGGAATACAATACGGGATAGACACCGTTTGCAGACGATGGGTTGGGATTTCATCGGTATGAAACCGGAATATCAAGTACCATGCAAATCCCCAATGTTGGTTCCGCACATCCAACCGATGTACCTGCTACGGATCGAGCGGTGTAGGAACATAATGGAGATGAAAGTGATGATGATGCTAGTGATGAGAACGAGATTCAAGCACAAGACAGCATGCAAATTGCATATGTCCTTGCTGATGAGAATGATAGGAGGTGAATTATTAATTCATGTGATAACAATGACTTCGTTGAGTTTGAAGATCCACTTACCGATAATATGACAGATGCTCACATGTTATCTACATCGGTAATGAAGAATGACAACTTTCGTGCGGATAGGATTTCAGCAGTCGATATTGAAAGTGGGTTGAAGGTCGACGATATGTTCGAGAATAAGAAATTAATTCAAACAGTCAGCGTTTGATCAATTAAACACGGAGTTTCTTTTAAACCAATCAAGACTCACACGACCAAGTACACCGTCGTTTGTAAAATAGACGCGAACTGCTCGTGAAGGCTTCATGCGTATATCTCAAAAAAATCACCAACAGAATTCCGACAGATAAAAAAGTATGCGGGTAATCATACTTATGTGAATCCTGTAGTGAATTCAAATTATAAACAGGTCACTTCAACATTCATATGTAACAAGATATTGCCTTTTGTGAAAGCGGATGTCGATTTGACCCCCAAAACGATTCAAGTGCTTATAAAAGATATATTATTCATTGAAATAAATTATATAAAGGCATGGAATGTGTTGAACAGGGCATTGTCTAAAATATACGGAGGTTAGGAGGATTCGTATGAACATTTGCCACGATATCTTGCCGCCATCAAATCTACGAATTCCGGAACCGTCTTCAAGATAATAACCGACGTTTCAAATACTGAAGGAATGGGAATATTTAATGGTGTATTTTGGGAATTCGGACCTGCCATTGATGGTTTCGCTTATTGTCGTCTCGTTCTCAATATTGATGGGACCCACTTATACGGCAGATACAAAGGAACTTTGCTCATTGCTACCGGTGCTCATACAAATGATGGCCTTTATTCTTTGGCATATGCTGTAGTTGGAGGTGAAACCACTGAAAATTGGGAGTGGTTCATTGCTTGCATTCATCTCAACATTCCATCCGTGTGGAAAAGGCATATTACTTTCATATCTGACTAGATGAAAGGGATTCCGACTGCACTACGAAAATCATGGCCAAAACCTCATAGTCATCGTTATTGTATGCGATATATCAGAACCGACTTCTTAACTTGTCACGCCCCGCTTCCCACAATACGGAATACTGGAGGTGACTAGGCCAGCCATACTCCTACGGTCAGGGAACAATCCCACCGTAGTCGCACTTCGGTTTCTAGCATTACATGGTAATCAGTAAACACTGCCAGAAGTAAAGTAAACACATCACTAGTTTATTAGACCAACTTTCATTGTTCACAGTTTACAATAGTCCGAAAGAAAAAGGAAGCTACTAACCAAGTGCGAATACAAGTTGAGTTATGAAAAGCGGTAAAAGTACTGTAGGTACGGCCGTCTAGATCTCTGCGAGCTCGAATGGTAGGTCTGACTCCTAAACCGGGTCATCTCCAATCTCTGAGCATGCATACTCAGGTCGTCAAGGCGACGCAATAGCAATATTATGATAATAACAATGAGACAAGAAAATAAAGTAATAACGGTGACAATAAATGCAGGTAATCGATATGTTAATAAACAATGCAATGTATAATCCATGTCCCTTTCGGTCTCTACGTCACTTTTGAAATCGAGTTGCGGAAAAAATGATCATGTTTAACGAGGGTCTCGTACGTACCCGAGACTACGGCCCACTGTTGCCCAGGACATAACCCTGTCGGCCGGACCGCTAGGTCCAAACCAAATATATATATATATATAAGTCGTTGTTCGAAAGATCATCCTCTACATCACTAACATCGCTAAATACAAGTTCCTTTCCACTTTGATTTCCCCCTTTTTCCAAGGTTTCACTATCTATAAGTATGGGCTAATTGTGTACAAGTACGCACCAATAACACTGCTTTATTCACTATTCACTGTGTTGTTCACTATCATTAATCCTTCACTTTTTTACTGGCGCACTCGACACATCTGAACCGATACTATTTCACGTTCGACAATACATTATACACTGAAAATTAATAAAAACGTTCACCATCGCTAGAGGTATCGCAGTTGGGTAAATATGTGAACTATGCCGCTAAACAAATCATATACAATACAAGTCATTACGCGTCTTAGGAACTTAGAAAAATCACATTAACTCGTACGATCAGAATTAAGCAATACAAAAGGGGTAAAAAGTAAACTTAATCGGCAATTCAATGAAATTGGTTTCAAATCAATCGGGGTTTGGGTTCGCGAATTACGGTCATTTCTTTTTAAGTGTTCTCTGCTGGAAATTCAGTTCATGAACTGAAAGTCCATTTCGTAACACAGTTTTCACCCTGTTGGGATCATAATTAGGTGACGCTACAGTTGAATGATATTTAAGTTTATTAATTAGGTTTCCAACGCGCCAGACGGATCGACAATATCCGATGTGTGCCGGGAGTTATGCATTATTTAAGATCGAGATATATGTTCAGTCCCTGCTTGGGGCTGTAATATATATTGATGATTTAAAATATGATTAAAATAGCAAACGATGGTAAAAACGAAAGAAACCACCTCCAATAGTTAACTAACGGATTAATCTTCGCAACGGTATAAGATTCCGCATAATACCATTTTCATACAGAGTTGTAAAAGCATTTCATTTCAAGTGTCGACAAGCAGTGCTGGTCTGAACTACAGACTGCAGTCCAGAGCCGCAATTCTCCTCAATTTTCTTTATCATGACTTATTAAAATTCAGTGGACAAAAATATATTGTTGTAGGTTATTCCGTCAGCTTCGATATGAGTCCTGAAACGCCACAATCCGATCTATACATAATTAACTACGAATTTAACCTGGTAAGGTATGTGATAAAATCTAGATTCCACATCGAGTCTCGGAGTGTCATTTCCTGGGGTAAACGACTTTTATTTTACAACTAAATTTTCACACGATATTCGTTAACGATAAAAAGATCTATTTATCGCGAGTACCGCCATTTTAAGATGGTTTTTACTTTAGGGTTTGCATCGAGCACCTATGATAAATATTTGATTTGCAGCCGAAAAGCTCATTTGTTTCAACCAATAAACAGTATTTGATTCTACAATTTTCTTACAACGTTATCACTAGATTCTAGACTTGATTATATCTCAAGAATATTACTAAAATTAAAATACGGTTTATTATTAAATCACAATGATAATTTTTCGATATAGTTCGTACGCATCGAAATGAATATAGTATAGCATGTAAGCAAGTATTTGAACTTGCCTGACGATGTATCGATGATGATACGTCAGCGACGCGGCAACAGCGGCGATCTACGGCAACGGCACGGCACAATCACGACGCAAACACGATAAGGGTTTAGCCTCGTTGGAGCTTGAACTTGACAGCTCGGCGTCTTGGGCTCGGCAGTGGTAGCTGCGGGCTCGAGTGGTCGTTGGTTGGTTAAAGGAAAGGCGAGATCATTGAAGGTGTTGGGGTTGGCCAGTGCAGGCAGAGGGTGCAGCGGCGGCTAATGCTCGCAGCAGCAAAGGGGTCAAGCTTGGGGCTGTGGGGATGATAGTGGAATTGATGGTGGTGTAGGGACTCATGGTAGTGTTGATGGAGGTTGCGGCTTGGAAGCTGGTGGTGGAGTGAGGAGCTCGCCATGGCAAGCCTGCTTCAAGCACTCGATGATAGTCTTGGGGTCGTGGATGAAGGAGTGGCCGGAGCGGGAGTTGGGAGGGAGCTCGTCGGTGCAGAGAGGTTGTGATGGGGGTCGGGTATGGAATTGTGAGGGGGTGAGAGGTGAGAACAAGAGAAATAGAGAGGGGCTGTGATTGAGAGATTGAGAGAGATAGTGGATTATTAGGATTAAGAGTAATTAATAGGATATAATGAGGAGATTGATTATGATTAATAAGGAATAAAGGAGAGTAATGGGGAATCAATTGGAGGTTAATGGGAGTTGAGGGGATTTTTGGTTTGATTAGGATTGAAGTTTGAATTTAAAAAGAACCATTAGAGGAGGAAGAAGGGGAGAGGTCGGGCTGAGGGTTTTTCTTGGGTGTAGGTATTGTGGACTGGGCCTAGAAAAAGAAGAGAAAGAATTTGGGGAGTTTGGGCTAATGGGCTAGGTTGTAGGAAAAAAAATAATTAGAATATGAAGGTACAGGAAGGAAAAAATATATAAATAGAAAAAATAAAATGGGTAAACTATTTATACTAATATTTTATTTTTAATACCGGTATTGGCGTACAAAAGGGGACTGGGTATTACATAACTATTGGATTTAGTGGTAAAACCTTGCAGAGTTTGTTCTTTCAAAATTGTATGTGCACCAGATGACTTGAGCTATACAGAGTTGAGAGCGGAACTTAAACGTATATGTCAAAGAACAGATACTTGGATTGAAAATAGTCTAAAAAATGAAAGAAAAAAAAAAGATGGGCTATTTCGAAAGATGGTGGTAGACGATTTTGCATGATAACCATGAATGCTCCAGAAAGTTTTAACGGGGTCTTAAATGGATCTCGATATTTACCTATTCATGCCTTAGTAGGACGGACTTTTAACAGGGCGAACAAATACCTTTTTGCACGACGTCAGGAGGGAAGAGTGGACGACAAAGTTAGGTCCTAAATTCGAACAATTAATAACAAAGAAGACTACTGATGCTAGGCATGCTTGGATCGTGAGTTTCAGCCAGTCCGAATGGCAGGTGACTGACAAAGATGGAAAAAATTACGACGTAATCATCGATGGTAGGAACTGTAATTGTACGTGCAATATTCCTAAGCTGCAAAAGTTGCCTTGTTTACATGTAATTTCAGCATGCACACGAGCAAAGGGTTAGGGGAACATTGCACATCACGATCTTGCTTCGAAATGGTATTTTGTCCCCAAATACAAAGTTGTTTATGCCTCGTTGTTCCATCATGTACCCGATAACCGATATTGGGAGGCATACAACGGTCTAATTATATTACAATCTTTCAGTAGGAGACAAGCAGGACGACTACGTTTTACTCATATCAAAAGTATTATGAATGATTCACAAGGACGTAGGCAAAATAGATGCAGTATCTGCAATGAGTATTGTCATAACAAGACGTGATGCAAAAAACCTCCAGCCCTACGTCGCCATTAGTAATCACCGCCTATATTTTGAAACACACATGCATACACACATACACACGCACGTCCAAATACAAAAAACAAACATACATCTACACACATACACGCACACATATGTTCTTTATTATACATGCTAATTTTTTCAAATATAATATAAGTCAATTTTTTCAATGTGCAGACATACCTATGGATCCTAGACCTATAGATACGAGTGTTTCTGTACTTGCAGCCTAACCACAAGTCGGCCAACGCCGCAGTAGTACAGGTAAAACTTTGTAATTTTATTTTCTTTAATTACACATGTTATTTATACATTACTGCTAGAAGTCCAATTTTTGTAATTGGCAGAGTAATCAAGTGATTACATGCGTTGACCACTCAGTCCAGAGCAGCCGAATCCCAGCTGGAGATGCCCGTGTGCAGGCTGAGCTGTAACGGGCAGGCTTTCATCTTCTATCCAGATTAGAGTATATACGTCTGGATAGAGACTTGATTACGGCTTTGGTAGATAGATGGAGACCAGAGATTTACATATTTCATTTTAGAGTTGGTGAGATGACTATCACCCTACAGGATGTCACTATGCTGCTTGGTCTACCTATAGACTGAAAGGTGGTTGCTGTGGAGTACAACCACGATTGGTCAGACTTGTGTCCCGGGTTATTGGGTAGGATTCCGTCTGTCGGGCAAAGGAGAGGCAGTAGTATTAACTTGAGTTGGCTGCGTGAGGCGTTTAGTGCTGAACCTGCCATGGATGCTACCCCGCGGCGATCGAGCAGCACGCACGAGCCTACATTTTACATCAGATAGGGGTTCGCTTGTTCCCGGATAGGAGTAAGAGCAGACTTAGTCTTGCATGGCTGTCTCTTTTAGCCGATCTCGACCAGTGTGCCACTTATCGTGGGGGAGTGCACTTCTGTCATTCCTCTACAGTGAGTTGATGATGGCTGCATTGATGGAGCAGAAGAGTTTTGGGGGCTGTTTGACGCTTCTTCAGGTATACAATACTTAAAACCATATTCTACTAATTTTGCATAATTAAATTGATATTTAATGTAAAACGTACATATTGTATTTCAGATGTGGTCATGGACATATCTCTCTATTGGTCGCCCGACCATTACGACACAGTTCGCTTTAGATGGCCAAAGGCCATATGGATGCCAGTAAGTAATTGAAACTATACGCATATTTCAAATTTCAAGTTTTCTGGAATATTAACTTGTGTGTAATCTCTATGCAGGTGGAATATACCCAAGTCATAGGATGTGACACCGGATCGCAGCCTCGGCTTCTACCGCAATGAGTTCATGTCATGGAGAAGGCAGCAGTTACGTAGACACCGTACACACATGACCTGATGGACACTCTGCATTCGTTATGCTTGGCAGGCGCCGGCATCTGGCGTGCGCGGATGCCGATTGTCTGCAGCGATATTATTCAGATGCACGTGCCAGACTGTGTCCTTCGCCAATTCGGTTTGAAGCAGCACATATCGGGCGCGGTGGAGCAGACACAGCGACAGGGTGGAGCACTAGGTGGGGATGCTTGGCTCGTTGAGTATTAAATTTGGGTGAGTCGATGGTGCGATCGGGTACACCACATAGCCGATGAGATACAGCCAGATATAACGATAGATTAGTACCTTTCCTAGTATTGAATGATTACCCGCAGATTCGTCATCACAACCGCCCCTCCGCCCACCTCATATACACCTCGAGGACCGATAGAAAGAGATTTGGTAAATTTATATCAAACCTTTTAAAACTAAAATCTTATTTTTATGAAATTCATTATCTTATTTACCATCAATATATGTCCAAATCATTTACACGTTTGAGGATATAGCTGATGAGGGTATTAGTGGCACCAGGGACTCAGCGAGCTGCTTTATGAACATCAATTCCCTGATTAGGAGTGTGATGACGAGGCACAGATTCACACGTCCACCGGCCGTGCTTGCACCACCCCAGCCTCCACCACCCGTCCCTGCACCACCCGTGCTTCCCCCAGCTGTGTCCGCACCTGTCTCCGCACCTGTCATTCCTATCACGTATACACGAATAAGACGTAGACGGGCACAGCCGGAGGCGTCTCAGCATCCCGATGAGTACGAGTATAGACCATCACAGCCAGAGCCGTCTCAGCCACCTGCCGCCAACAAAGCCGGACCGTTACAGCCTCGACGTCCTATAGCGGAGAGGACACTAGGGATGGTGCAACGGCTTCGTTAGATTGCACGGAGTGTTTGTGTTGTATTGTGTTGCGATGAATTCGTTATTTATTTTACATTTTTTATTGTTTTCAACTTGTTTTTCGCCGTTTAGGCGTCGTATATAGTGCCTGGATTGTGTTTCCGCCGTTTGGGCGTTGAGTCTCCGCCGTTTGAGCGTTGAGTTAGCTCCGTCTGTGGATGCTATTATTTTACTATGCTTGTACATGAATTTTATTCAAAGTTTACGAAGGAGACGCTGTCCGATTTTCCTGATTATTTCTTTACAAAACAACACTTTAATTCATTTTAATTCAAATGTTGATTCTCCCTCACACAAACATGTGTTCATAAACGATATATTAAACACACATGGTACACCCATCCCCAACATACAGGAGAATGATGCAAACAAAATAGATAGCAAGAACAGTAACACTATAATTCATCACTAAAATTTCAAAAATAAATCATATACGTTATTTAGCTCCGCAGCAACAAAATTAATCCGCTATGTAATTGCATCAATGGCCTCATCACCTACCGCAGAATCTCGAGTGAGTTCGAGGAGGTTCAAAGTCCGACGGTACATAAAGATGCGGTAGAGAGCTTGCGGAGTACTCGATATTGCGACCTGAAAGAAGACCCATAGAATGAAAGTGGAAACGACGATTTGCTTCCTCGTGGTGGCCATGGATTACTTTTTCAGGGGGAGACGGGAGCGCATCCAATACGGCTAAGTGCAAGAGCCGCAGGATTTCACGATTGACCTTTATCGGTCAGTTCATACCACCTACCTCGTACGATAGAGAATGTCTTCGTAATCAGAGTAGTCTATTATCGTATTTACAGATTTCACTACGGTATAAGGGATGCAGTTCTTAATTTCATCGATTGATGAAAATCCTGCAGATGAAGATCCCGATATTGAGAGAGAGCGAGACTAAGAACTGAATGGAAGAAAGACAGAGAATGTGATGGCGATGAGATCTGAGAGAGTGAGAGAGCTCGGCATAGAGAATGAGATTCGAGATAGAGAGAAAGAGATTGAACTCTTAATATAATGAACACAATCATTCACGGGTATATATTTTTTTGGCGCCGTTTGAAGCTGCGCCCCAGAAAAACACATACCCGTGAATGATTGTGTTTCCTTTTGGGACGCAACTTCAAACTACGCCATAGAAAAACACAAACCCATGGATGAGTATGCTTCTTTTTTGGGGCAATGTTTGCAACTACGCCATAGAAAAACACAGACCCATGAATGAGTGTTTCTTTTTGGGACGCAGTTTGCAACTGCACCCAAAACCAAACAAAGTCTCAACAATGACAATGATTCATATTATTTTGCTTTTATTAATGGGCGCAGTTTGAAACTGTGTCCACTACATTTGTATGGGATGCAGTTTTCAAATGCGCCCCATACAAATGTAATGGGTGCAGTTTAAAAATACGCCCATTACAAATGTATTGAACGCAGTTTGAAACTGCGCCCCATACAAATGTGGTGGGTGATGCGCCCCTAAAAAAAATTCTAATTGATGCCGGCGCCAGCGGTGAGCTGGCGCTGACGTGGTGCCTACGTGGCAAAAAGTGATCTTTTTTGTAATTATTTTTTAAAGTGAATTTTTTATAATTATTATTTTAAATTGGTTTACTATAAAAAATTTGTACTAAAAAATCAGAAGCAAACAAACAAGATAAGAGTGATAAATCTGTAAACTTGGTCTTTTCTACATGCGAATCAAATACATAATTATACAATTCCCCAACCCCCCCACCCCCACCCCACACAAAGGAAAAGAAAAACCTAATTCAATAAGGGTATATTTGTCTTTCAATATGTAAAAAGAGAACCAGTCAGCTCCTCAAAAGAGCAGATCTTTGCGATCCAGCGCATCCCTAAAAGAAGCTGGTGGTGCCCTACTCTAAAATTACACAAATACCCTTCTGAAAGAGGAAAACAGCCTCCCTCTCACGCAATCTCTCCCCCAAAAAAAAGCTAAAACCAAAATAAAATCACACCAAAAACTACAAATTTCCATGTAATTGAGGCGTTTGAACCCCCAAGATCCAGAAAAATCACAAAACAAAATCCACAAATCGAAGAGTAAATAACCCCATACCTCCAATTATTCGCACCAAAATCTTCACAAAACCGCAAATTTTCGAGCAAAAAGAGATTTTTTCCCCTAAAAAACGAAACCCTGACCCTAAACTTCACAATTCTCTTTCCCTCTCTATACAAAGGCGCGGAGCGAAGGCGCGGACGCGGCTTGCCACATCATCACACACATGTCTATATATGAGCTCTCTATTTGGTAAATCGACGCCGAGGCGTGACCTGTGAATGCGACGCGTACTGAGGTGTACGTTTTGTTTATTTTCTGTGGGGCCCGGAAAGACGAGGTGGCCCATCTGGGTCGTTTTCGAGGCCGGTAAAAATTAAGGCAACTGTAACAGTACGAGGGACGACGACTGTACACGTGGCAGGTGGAGGAGCGGCCAGCGAGGTGGGACGATCTCGGATCAATTGGATTTAAGTTCTTCGCGTCCGCTACAGATCGAGTTACCGGATCTGATAGAAGCAAGCATTAAGCCTACCACTGATTTTGATGGAGTTCTTGACCTCGATGTTGTCTTCTGTTGATTTGTAGCGAGCGTTGATGGACGGCTGAGATTGGCTTTGAGGGTTGACTCTTGATGCGTGTGGATCTCAGTGGGCTTGACTTGGAATGAAGCCGAGCAACCTACAAGGAAGTCCCGGGATGGTTGTACCACCGTGGACCCTCCGATGATCAAGTTAGTCGAGTTATCTGGGCAGAGTAGCCGCCTATTGGATAATAATTCCCTTACCTGAATCGTCTGAGAGAGGGTTTATATAGTGGCAGCCATGGGCTGGCGGGCGCGAGATTTATGACGGCCGTTACGCCTTTGGAGCCACGCCCACATGAATGGCGGGATCCTCCATTAATGGTGAGATACGCACGTTAACGGGGGAACGCGATGGCGTGGGACGCGGGATCGTGGGGCGGCGGATATCTCGCGTATGGCGAGATTCTCGGGGTCATGTCCGGGACGCTGATGATCTACACTCTGGGTCGATCGATGAGACCGAGGAAGCTGAGCTCGGCAGGAGGCTCGGAGGCGAGCGGGAGGCCGAGCAAGCTTGGTTCTGTGATAGCTCGGGGGCGAGCTGAGAGGGTTGAGGAAGCTCAGCGTGCAGGAGAGCTCGGAGGCGAGCCAATGGTTATTTGGAAGACGAGCATAGGAGTTGTCTGGAAGGCCACCGAGGGTCAGGAACATTTTCGGGAGGAAGGCCACCGAGGGTCAGGAACTTCAACGTACCGTTCTTACTTCTTTCTCATAAGCCGTGGGACACGTCATCTGCCACATGTCGTGGTCTGGGAAGTTCTCAGTATCGAGCATCATCATTAGCCCCCCATTCTCGTCCCGACCTATTTATGGGTCGGGTCGAGAGTGGTCTGATCGGTCACCCGGGCTAAATTCTTATTTGAAAACATAGTCGGCGCAGATTCTCGGACAGTTAGTCGTATTTTTTTATGATGTCGGCGGATCAGAGAAAAGATCGTGCATTAAAGGGGAAGCGCTGACTCGATCGTACGTTCGTTGAGGTGCCAGGCCATGCGTCCAGCGTTGGTTGGCTGACGTAATGGGCCGCCGGTGTCCTTGGCGCTTAAAGGGACGCGTCCAATGCTCTTGAGACACGTGAAAAGTTGGTGGCGAAGGGATGCGTCCAATGCGCTCGAAGGGACGCGAAGCGTCTGTTTTGGCGGGAATCGATCGGCGCCGTTGGATGCGCTTGCTGAATGCTATAAATAGAGGTGAGACCCCCCCAAGGTCCACACCTCGCTATAATTTCCTCATCGCTGTGTGTGTTAGCTCGGCGCTCTTCCCTTTAGGTTGGATTTCTTGCGTTCTTCCCTCGAACGTCTCTTTCCTTTACTCAGGTTAGATGTCTTCCTCTGGGGAGTCTGTTAAGGTAGTAGAGGTAGAGTCTAGGAAGACTTTTGCCGCTTCTTCCTCTGCTTCTTCCTCATCCTCGTCCGAGTCGGAATCCTTCCAGGGAGCTAGGGTTAGTCCTGCCAGCCGGGGTCGCGCAGCGGGGACGGTCCCCAAAGCGCGTGTCAGGAGTGTCCGTGACGCGCCTTCCCTCCTGAGGCATGTGGACGAGCTCACCATAATCCGGGCTCGCTTCCACATTCCTCCCGGCTACTAGCTTCGCTTGGTCAGGGAGGGAGGGAGAGCAGACCAGATACGGGGCAAGAAGACTTCCTTGTACTTGGAAGACTTTTGGGCCGGAATGCGTCTTCCTTTCTCCCTCGAGATGAGTGCGGCGATGCGTTGCTTTCAATTAGCCCCGGACCAGCTAGTGCCGAACTCGTGGAGAATTCTCCTTGGGTTCCTGGTCTGGTTGAGACTGCAGGAGATCCCTTTCAGCCTGAACCTTCTCCTTTCCTCCCTCTGCTACAAAAATCACCCCGGTACTCGTAGGGACGAGCTTAACTGGGTATACGTTTCTTTTATAAAACACAGAGGAGGGGCGCCCGGGTCGAGGGTCATAGCAGTACCTTCTTCCATTCATGAATGGAAAGAGAAGTTCTTGTTTGTCGGGCCACCTGAGGGTGAGGATTGGTCTGTGCATGTCCAGTGACACAGGGCCAACTGCCCGCGGGTGAGGCTGTCGTCCGATCCCGATGCGATGGCAGCGTCGGCGTGGGAGCCCGTCCATCGGGCCGATGTGTTGCTGTCCGAGTAGGCCTTCAGTTGGGCCGGGCTCAGCTCTGCTCAGTTTGCGGGTAAGTTAGGAGCTTAGGCGACCTGTTTAGACTTGTGTATTCTTCCATTCTTTCTGGCATTGCCAACCTCCTCTTTGTATTTTTGCAGAACCGATGGACCGATCTAAATTCCGAGCTGCTATGGCCGAGAAGAAAGAGAGGAAGACCGGAGGCGCCGGCCCGTCACGCCCCGCTGCAAGCCCGCCCCCATCGGCAGCCGCATCAGCTAGGCGTTCAACTACTCCCCGGGCTCAGGAGACCAGCCATGGAGAGAGCCGCACACATGCTCGGGAGCAGGAACCCCGGGTTGTAGATGTGGCGAATGAGGCTGACCCTACCATGGCCCCCCTCAAGCGGCGCAGGAGGACGGTGTCCTGAGCCCCGTCTACCCCGATCTTCGTGCAGGAGGGGATCTTTGCTACAAGGTGCCCTCGGGGCTTGCTGTCGCCGATAGCTTGCTCTCCGAGATGGAGCGGTCGGCTGGGGGCAGAATCCCCTGGGGGACCCTCAAGGCCCAAATCGCGGCCATAGCTCAGGAGGCCGTGCAGGTTAGTGTCCGCCTCCCGTTCGGGTTTCCATTAAGCCTTTTTGTTTGCAGGATCGTATACCTTTTTAACCCCTCCTTTTATTTTCCCCAGGTCCTCCAGCACTGCGCCTTCGTCTCCAACATGGAGCACGAGGAAATCGCCCCGGCGCTGCAGCTAGCAAGCGCGTCTTCCTCGCGGGAGGAAAGCCTGAGCCGGGAGCTGCGTCAGGCGAGGGAGAAGATCGCCGCCCTCGAAGACCGGGTAGCTGCCGAGGAGACGGTAAACGCCAACTGCCGGGAGTGCATCCGAGTTTTGATGGAGTCCAACAAGATCGTTGAGGCCATGTTGGAGGATGGCAGGATGCTTGCCGCCACTCTAAAGAAGACGCGGGACACCCTTAAGAGGGAGAATGAGGCGCTGAAGGAAGGGATGAGGCGTGCTGACCTCCGTACTGCGAAAGCGGAGGAGATCTACAAGACGTCGGATCAATTCTATGCCGACCTCGCCGAAGCCTTGACCCTCGTCTGGCATGATGCCCTCGACGCCGTCAAAGCGCTGATGCCGGAGTTTCCCGACGATAAGCTCCGGCCCGAATACCCCCTCGAGGGTGAGGTGCAGGGGGATGCCACCGGAAGCGTCGCCGGGGGGAAGGCCCCTGGTGGGGGCGTTGGGGAGAAGGCGGTCACCCCGGCTCCCAGTGTCAAAGCTCCTGCGGTGGGCGCCGACCCTCAAGCCGCCACCCCGACTCCCGAGGTGGCCGCGGAGCACGTCGAGGTCCTTCCCGGCCCTGAGGCCTGAGTCTCCCTGCCCTCTTTTTTGTATATTTTTTGTTTTCGTCTTGGAATTTTGTAAGCCTTCGGGCGATTTTGTAAGGTTGGGGGGCCCACAATACGTTTGTAAAGGTTCCCGAGTTGTAAATAAAGCCCTTTTGCAGAAATTTGTGTGGCCATATTTCCATTTCGCTGCAATGTTTCCATTTCGCGATAACGTCTTCATTTTGCTCGCCTGATGAGCGCTGGGTCAGGGACCGATCCATTAGTTGGCGATCGCGCGTTGAGTCAAACCCAATTATTTGTCAAAGTGTACAATGGCATATTAGTTATGTATATGCTCTAGAAGCCATTGTTGTACATATGATGTATATTATAGTGGATACTTGGATATATATAGAAAGGACTTTCTTGCTCGATATGATAGTATGCTATCTGGTTGCTCTTTGTCTTAACAAGTTGACTTTTATTGGGTTACCGTCTTGCTCTCACATGTTGATAATGCCTTTAGGATATGTACCTGACTATTAGGACTATGATGTAGATCATACTAGTGGGGCCAGGGTAGTCCAAGTACATCCTATAACTGTTCCTAGTCGAGGGTGTATCGAGACAGGGCATCGATACTCCGGGGTAGACTAGCGTATACGCATATTGACCCATATGATGAGCGATGGATGATCCCATATCCATCGGTGTTTGACATCAAAGATGGTGTACGGGTGCTCAGTGGAGACTGGGTACACTGAACGGACTCGCCGAGAACTCCTTGTTGGTATTATACCTATCGTCAGATAGCAGTTCTCTGGTGACACTGGTACAGGTTAGTCTGTAGACCCGAGATCGTCATAGAGTCTTGTGTGATTCCCACTGTGCTTTGATTTCCACCTTACCACGTTCAAGAGAACGTGCAAAACGATGGCTTTTGGGTACAGTCCCGAATCGCATGGAGGCAATGAGCGATAGGAGGGGTTTCGTCTCTCCCGGTATTGGGGTTGATATTGCGCTGTGTTCGATTGGCTATAACTGGAAGTCCCTGGCCAGGGCTGATATGGAGATCTACTGGTAAGTGTTATCAGTAGTTTCTCGACCTGTTATGAGCCTTACATCGACACGACTTATAGGTTACTGGGGTCTGACGTTTACCACCCCTAGACTGGATATACGACATATCAGACGAAGAGACCGGACTGTACGGTAGTGTTACTGATTGGATTTACAAGAGTTAGATCAGACTTGCTTGTTGATCTTCTGATCGCTCAATACCTGGGTGGCCATTACGTTTAGCTGACCGCTTGCGGCTTGTTGGTGTTTGATGTGATCATCACCTACTGCCGGCGTATTGACGGGTCTTTAGAGTCCTACATAGAGGTTTCCAGGCTCAGGCAAAACGGAGTAGGAGCTCATATGTGATATGTGCGGGATCGAGATTGATACGAGAATGAGATACCGTATTCTATTCTTGCGATATGTGATATCGGCCGGTTATATGTGATATAGCCGGGTTATCGGATCAAGTGTTGATTCGATGAAATAATATATAATATATATGTATATGTGTGTGTGTGTGTGTGTTATATGCTCACTTAAATTTTTATTATTCTCACTTATGATGCATTTAACATATATGTGATATATATTTATTGTATTGTTTTCTTTTGTTACATAAATATTATATATGTGATATATAATATTGTGACATGCTAGATTATACATGCAACAAGGATGTATGAAAATTATACCATGCTACATATAATATTTGGGTTTAAATTCTTAAGTAATTCAAAAATGTGGAAATGAGTCATGGTGGAAGCTCCATGAACCTTGTTGATAACCATTGACAAAGTCCACCCTTTTTGTTTTACTTAAGATATTTTCTAACCCAACCATGACACATAGCCATGGTTAACTCTCTACAAGGGTTAGGTATTCACATATACTAAGCAAGGGCTGCATTTCTAACCTCATCTCATTTTTTCTCTTTAGATTTTGAGATCAAGAAGAAAAATAGTGAGAAATTAAATACTAAAGTGAGCTAAATTCCTACTTCATCGTCCTCTTCTATACTAACCATATAGATTAGTGTGTTAGCTTCACTAATTCCTTATTAGTGAAGAGTGAGCTTGAGTCCGTGTTTCCTCGACGTAGATCATCACAGACTTTGAAGACTTCAAGCAAAGATGCATCGTACATCTTGTGGAGCCTCTCAAGAGTTCAGGAGCTCATGGATCGCAGCGAAGGGACCACTACTCGGAGCTTTTGAAGCGAAAGAACGGACTATAAAGGTTGTAATCCATATCACTTAGATGTAAAGTTGTTTACATGCAAAGTTAACCCTAATTCTCTAGTTTGATTACTTGGTTGGTTTGTTTAGCACCCCAAAATTTTAATATAGCATGTTTGATGCTTGCCAAAACCTTGCTAAGGTGCTGAGCTAACCCTACAGTGGTATCAGAGCCAAGCTAGAGTATTAGGCGTTGTCTAGACGAAGTTAGAATTCCGATCGAACTCCGAATAGCCGAAACGGACCCCCTCTCTGGAAATTTTTCAAAGAGTTGGATTTTTCCATGTTAAAAATATTCAGAAAATCATGCAGGGAATTCTATGGACACACCTGAAAAACGAAACCCTAATTCGTCTAAGTAACCGCGGATCCGCGGCCAAAACATGGTTTTGGCGGCGGATCAGCGGCGCCACTTGAGAGGCCTGGGTCGGGCCCTTCAGCTGTAGGTCCGTAGAAACTGTGGTATGTCTCTAGTTAACTTTAACAGTGCTCAAGTGTTGAGCTCTCTGGGAAATTTTGGAAATTCGTTGAATCGATCGAATTATCTAACATCGCCTAGCTATCTGTGATTGTGATACAATATGTGGAATTCATATAGTTAGGCATGAAATCCGTAATATGTGATATTTTGGGTTTATGATGTCTAAGCTAATTGTGGATTCCAAATGTTGTAATTTTTCACTTTCTTTTCTGCGACCGTAAGTGTAATATGTGGTATATCGTCGATTTCGTTGCTATAAATCAACGACAACTGGGATACTCATATTTACTTACGTGATGACATGTGATGTTATGTATTGCTGTGATATGTTATATTGGATCGTCGTGTTATGAATAGCCGGGGGGGTTTATGTGAGATGAGAGTTTTTATTTTCATTCATGTAAAATTCAATGTATGTAATATTCTTTTATTGGGGCACTTCCGGGTTGAGGATGATATCACCATTGTTGTATATTATTTACTTTTCCGCATTAGGATAGACCTAAGGCGGGGAGCATAACTAACCGGGTTCTAGAGTCAAGTGGGAGACCAACTCGAGGAGTCGAGTTCGGGTCTCCTAACTCTAGAATTGGTAGGGTTGCTTGTCGCTCTCATAGGGGTCTAGGGATGTGGGTTTGGCTATTCATCGAGCCCGTGGAATCCGCGTTTTTACTGGCTTAAATAAAACACGGAATTCCTAGTATATCCAATATTTCATATGTGATTCTTCTGCTGCTGATATTCTGTGATGTGATCATTTTATATGCATGAGATGAATGCTTATACTATATATATATGATATATAAATATTATTGCTTTCTTTTCTTCTGTGATGCTTAGGAAGCATAAATGATGGGAATTCATTAATGAGATTAATGAAAAGAAAAGAAACTTAAAAGATATTGTGGAATCAAATTTTCAAAAAGGGCAGCTCTAGTTTTTGCTTTGCATAGCGGTATTCCTTGTAGAATATCCAGCACCGTATTCAATAAGGAAAGAGCCGAGATCTCTTCACCGGGAGTGACCTCTTTAGCGAAACTAGCAGATGCTACAACTCACCCGGTTTTGTTTTTGATTGCTTCTAGTTCTTGCTTTGCATAGCGGTATTCCTTGTAGAATATCCAGCGCCTTATTCGATAAGGAAAGAGCCGAGATCCCTTCACCGGGAGTGACCTCTTTAGCGAAACTAGTAAAAGCCTCAAAAACACTCCTTTTTCAAAATCACTTATTTCTACAACGATATCAAGTTCATTACGCTCATGGTTTTCATAAAAAACCTGCGTAGCCCCCCGTCATTTCAGATAGAGACTAGTTAGTATTCGTGCTACGTTTGTTAGCATGCGTCAAGACGTAGTGTACGGTAGCTGATTAGTACTTATCTATTGCATAAGATGCGATTGGATTAGGGTATTCGTACGGCGTTGTTTGGCATGCGTCAAAGGTCATACGGGTGGGTTTAATTCAATCAGGAAATGATGGGTTGAACTTGACTAGCGGACTATGGTTTGTTGGCATGCGTCAAGGTCATAGAACGCTAGGGGTAAAAAGTATTATCGGGAATTTCAAGTGTTGAAATTTGCAATGAGATTTTATACCTTCTATGAGATAGTTGGATCCCGATACCCACTGCGAGTAAGAGTTACTCCTAGGAGAGTTTTACACTTTACAATTAGCTAACCCATTAGGTGTTTAGAAAGGTGTTAATGGGGCTGCCCCTGGGGAAAGACGAGGTTTATCTTAATTATGCGAAAGCACGGGGAACCTCCCTCAAAGTACCGACACTGGCCTGGCTGAACGGTTAGCGAAGTTGTAGACTGTAATTAATCCCAGCTAGTCTTTCCTTTTTAGGGTTTTATGAAGGAAGATTTGATTAAAACAGTGGGAGCCATCCTGATTAGATAAGATAATAACCAATCTAATCTTGCAAAAGCATACGCTAAAGTGTTTCCTTCTCTCTCTCCAGGTAGCGACCATGTCAGGCCTTAATCAAGATAATAATATGGATGTATTGACCGAACCCGCTTGTTATACTGTGTAGGGGAACGTTGGTCCCGCTCCAGCTTATAATTGTTATAAGTCCGAGCAGGGAATAGAGACGTATCCGGATTCTCACGCCGCCCAAACAAAGAATAAGCATGTTGATGCATCTTCTTCGGGTGTGTTAGTTATTGAGAACTGTTTCTCAGTTCACTCTATGTCCTGGGCATTAGATACCGGATCAGGATCCCACATATGCAATATGTTGTATAGGCTAAGGAAAGGTAGAGAACTGGGAATATGTGATCATTCTGTAAGAGTATGGAATGGTGCAAATGTTGCAGCCAAAGCAGTTGGCGAATATCACCTTGTATTACCAAATGGTAATACATTGATTCTGAACGAATGCTATTACATACCGAACCTGATATGCAATCTTATATCAGTTTCTTTATTAAGTAAAGAAGGATATAATTTTGTAATACAAGATGATATTATGAACATCTTCCTAAATCAAAAGTTGATTGGATCAGGCTCATTACATAATGGCATATATATTCTAAATTAAACCACAGTTCTTAATGTGCAAAACTTAAACAAGAGGAAGAGATCAGAAATGAACGAATCCTTCTTATGGTATTGTAGACTAAGTCATATCAATGCGATACGACTAGCTAAGTTGCATAAGGATGGATACTTGAATCCGTTCGAATTATCATCTTATGAAACTTGCCATTCATGTCTCAAAGGAAAGATGACCAAAACTCCGTTTAGTGGACACGGAGAAAGAGTTATGGAACTCTTGGGACTTATACATAGTGATGTATGCGATCCCATGTCTACACATGCCAGGAATGGTTCCTCGTACTTCATTACATTCACTAACGATCTCTCAAGATACGGACATGTGTTCCTGTTGAAACACAAGTCTGAAGCTTTTGAGAAATTCAAAGAATATAAGCAAGAAGTCGAGAACCAAACGGGTAAAAGTATTAAGATCTTTCGATCTGATCGAGAAGGAGAATACTTGAGCAATGAGTTTCGGGATTATCTAAAAGAGAATGGGATTCTCTCTCAGCTTACTCCACCGTATACACCACAACACAATGGTGTATCAGAACGAAAGAATCACACCCTATTAGATATGGTGCGCTCTATGATGAGCACCGCTGAGTTGCCTATTTCCTTTTGGGGATATGCACTGGAGACAACTGCAGACCTATTGAATATGGTTCCCACCAAATCTGTGCCAACCACTCCATATGAGATGTGGAAAGGAAAGAGACCATATCTTAATTATATTAAGATATGTGGTTGTCCGGCATATGTGAAAACTCAAAATCCGGACAAGCTCGAGACAAGGTTAGTTCTATGCAAGTTTATAGGATATCCCAAACATTCGCAAGGGTATATCTTCTACCACTCCAAGCAAAAAAATGTGTTTGTTTCTCGACATGCTACCTTTTTAGAAAAGAAATTTCTTAAGGAAATTAGTGGCAAAGAGGTAGAAATGGAAGAAGTTCCAGCAGCACAGGCTACAACTGACGATTTGGTGGAACCAGAGGATTCGATAGTTCCCAATGAACCTCAGCCGCTCCGCCGATCTAGTAGGGTTCCTCATCCACCCGAGAGATACTATGATTTTCTCATTGATGGTGGGAGTGAGGACTGCATCATGGAAGATGATGACCCAACTAGTTTCGAGCAGGCCATCACGAGTGGGGACTCTGTGAAATGGCTGGATGCAATGCGATCTGAGATGGAATCCATGTACACCAACAAAGTATGGACTTTGGAAGTCGCTCTTGAAGGGGTAAAACCCATTGGGAGCAAATGGATCTTTAAGAAAAACTTGGTGTAGATGGAAAAGTTGAGACTTTCAAAGCTAGACTTGTTGCAAAGGGTTTTCGTCAACGACCAGGTGTAGATTATGACGAAACCTTTTCTCCAGTAGCTATACTTAAGTCCATCCGGATCTTACTTGCCATTGCTGCGTACCATGACTACGAAATCTGGCAAAAGGATGTTAAGACCGCCTTTCTAAATGGTGATTTAGAGGAGTGTGTGTACATGACTCAGCCAGAGGGCTTCGTAGATAGTGGGAGCAGCGGAAAGGTGTGCAAGCTGCTTAAATCCATCTACGGGTTAAAGCAGGCATCGTGAAGTTGGAAAATCTGTTTTGATGTGGTAGTCAAAGAGTTTGATTTCATCAAGAACATAGATGAACCTTGTATATACAAGAAGGTAGTAGGGAGTAAGGTTGCCTTCCTCGTATTGTACGTGAATGACAAACTCTTGATAGGAAATGATGTTCCTATGCTGCACTCGGTCAAGCTCTTCTTATCACAATGATTCTCAATGAAAGATCTAGGTGACGCCTCCTGCATCTTGGGAATTAAGATCTATAGAGATATATCTAAATGGATATTGGGATTGTCCCAATCCAGGTACATTGACACCATACTAAAGAGGTTTAGTATGGATGAATCCAAGTGTGGGAATTTACCCACGATCTCTGGACTCACTCTCTCCAAAGAGATGTCTCCTAAGACTGATTTGGAGAGAGCTCGCATGCAAGGGATACCCTATGCTTCGGCAGTAGGCTCTATCATGTACGCGATGCTATGTACCAGACCCGATGTAGCATACTCACTAAATGTAGTGAGTAGGTATCAAGCAGATCCTGGAGAGAATCACTGGACAGCTGTGAAGAACATTCTCAAGTACTTGAGGAGGACTAAAGAGATGTTCTTGGTGTATGGTAACGGAGAACTCCAGGTGGAGTCCTTTACCGATTCGAGCTTCCAAAGTGATAAGGACGACTCTAAGTCGCACTCGGGATTTGTCTTTACCCTAAATGGAGGGGCGATGTGTTGGAAGAGTTCCAAACAGGAAACCGTTGTAGACTCGACAATGGAGGCTGAATACATCGCTGCCAACGATGCTGCCAAAGAGGCTGTCTGGATAAAGAAGTTCATTACCGAACTTGGTGTGGTTTCGTCCATTGAGCATCCAATACCTTTGTATTGTGATAACAATGGAGCTGTGGATTTGGCCAAGGAACACAGATCCCGTCAGTGATCCAGGCATATTCTGAGGCGGTATCACCTGATCCGGGAGATAGTTGATCGCCGGAAGATCGAGGTAAAGAGAGTAGACACAAAGGATAACACTGCGGATCCATTCACGAAAGCCATTCTCCAGATACAATTCGAGAGACTCTTCGGGATGTTGGGTATGAGATACTACAACAGCTGGCCTTAGAGCAAGTGGGAGATTGTTAGTTATGTATATGCCCTAGAGGCCATTGTTGTACATATGATGTATATTATAGTGGATGCTTGGATATATATAGAGAGGACTTTCTTGCTCGATATGATAGTATGCTATATGGTTGCTCTTTATCTTAGCATGTTGACTTTTATTGGGTTACTGTCTTGCTCTCGCATGTTGATAAAGCCCTTAGGATATGTGTTTCCCCCAATCAGAGAAAAGCTCTGTTCAAAATTAAAACTTTGAAATGAAGCAACGCTTCAGATGCAGCGCCAAGTGCGTTGCGCCATAAACATCGCACCACGTGTAAAGCACGGGTGCGCTAGCGCTGGAACTAAAAGCTCCTCACCGTCAGATCAAAGATCTAATAATAACGATAAATCGTTAATTAATCAGAATTAAATTCTGTTAAGGAAAGATTTTTCAAAATCTTTCCAAATAACAAGATTGTGCTCTGTAAATCAGAGCACCGTTGGATCAATGATCCAATGGTGATTAAAAATTACCAAAAGACAGAATAAATTCTGTATGGAAAGATTTATCAATCTTGTTAAAAACAAGAAGATTGCCTTCTATAAATCAGGTGCCCTTGGATCAAAGATCCAATGATGGGAAATTCCCCATATCAATTGGAGAAAAGATCTCCTTAACTGATTGAACAAACCGGCTTGCCCTATAAAAAGGCCCCTAAACTTCAAGTCAGATATAGAGAAATGGAGAGAGAAACCTTCCCAAGAACTTTGAGAAATTCAAAGAAAAAGAGCAAGCTCTCGGAAGAAGATTTTCTTCATGGTAAAAAAAATGAATGATGATGAACATAGAGATGAAATCATCTCATGATTAAAAAGAAGAACTCACTTCTTTAAAGATCATAGATCTACAAAGACCAAGGTCTTTTCAAAAGAGATCAAAAGATCCCATCATAAAATAAAAAGAAGAACATAATTCTTCTCACAGATCATAGATCTACAAGACTAAAGTCTTTCTCAAAGAGATCATGAACATCTCATTATAAAGAAGGGGGGATGAATACTTCAATTCTCTTAAGGATCGCAGATCCATAAAGGCAAAGCCTTTCATCAATATAAGAGATTGAAACATCTCCTACAAAATAAGAACTTTGTTCTTAGAACCTTAAGACAAAGTCTCTTTTAAAATAACATAAATTATTTCTCAGATCATAAAACTGATCAGATGCGTTTTGCGCTCTTGAAATAGCGCACTGCGCTCATGGGCTGGCGCTCAGCGCCAGGCGCACCACGTGTCACTCACGTGTGCACCACTGAATTGATAGCGCAATGCGCTCATAAACTGGCGCTCTGCGCTCATAAACTGGCACACTGCGCCCATCAACTGGCGCTCAACGCTAAGTGCGACACGTGTCCTTCACGTGTGCGCTGCTCGGCAGAAGCGCACTGCGCTCTTTGACTGGCGCAAAGCGCCAAGCGCACCACGTGCTCCTCACGTGTGCGCTAAAAGAACATAAATTGTTCTTTAATAAGGCCGGAGCTATGATGAATGTTCAGCATTCAATAAAAGACAAAATATTGTCAGAATGCAAGTCAATGCTCAGCATTATTAAAAGGGCCAAGCCCAAACAAATGCTCAAAAGCCCAAAATAAATGTTAAACATTTTAACTTGATTGGACTTAGCCCAAGATTGGCCATAAGTCCTCAATTCAGATTAACTGAGCCTATATGCTCACAAATCTCTTGATCTTAGTCCCAATTGGACTACAGATCTCTCAACCAAAATTGGCTCAAGGGTACATCTCTTTACTCCTCTGATATTTGAAGTTTTAATCCTTCAACGTCTTCAGAGAGGTGACGGGTCCCGACAACCATACATTTCATGGACTATGATGTCCTTAACCTTGGACTGTGGGTCCTTTGAAACCCATGGACTATGATGTCCTTAACCTCGGACTGTGGGGTCCTTTAAACCCATGGACTATGATGTCCTTAACCTTAGACTGTGGGGTCCTTTAAACCCATGGACTATGATGTCCTTAACCTCTATGGACTGTGCGGTCCTTAAACTCACGGACTATGATGTCCTTAACCTTGGACTGTGGGGTCCTTTTAAACCCATGGACTATGATGTCCTTAACCTTGGACCGTAATGTTCTTAAACTAATCGACCGCAATGTCCCTAAACTAAACAATAGAGCCCAAATGCTCTTTTGTTGGATCTAAATGATCCCGTTAAGTTGATCTTAGTCTAAAATTAGACTAATGTATCCTTAACTAACGTTTAAGTTGATCTTAGGCTCAAATGAGACTAACGCATCCTTAAACCCAACCCCCAAACTCAAATCTAAGAAAAATACGGATTTGGACTAATCCACGTCCGTATTTGGACTAATCCACGTCCTACGGACGACAACATAAATTAGTCTCCGTATACAATCCACGGGCAACCAAAAACAAAACAAACACCCACGATACGAAGTAACCATTTGGAGAAGGAGAAAGTGGTTACCGCGATGCGGTAGCGTAATTAACTGCAGGGGCTTGCGCCTGCAGGGAAGAGCGTCCCCACAATCAAAAACCCCTCAAACAAGGGGGAATCTGAAGAAGTCTGCTACATCGGTCGCATCCGTTTAAACCTTCGATACACGGTGCCATAAATCAACTTGGCATCTTCGGAGAGGTGGACGGATAGCACCAATTAGCATCTGCCCCGAAATTCAGGCAAGACGGACCCTGCGCGGTCGCGTCCCCGTGTTTCGGTGCGGAATAGATTCTGGCACGCCCGGTGGGGCCTTTTCCTCTTTCCACTCCACACTTCGTGTGTCGTGTTCGCGAACGAACCGCGGTTTGATATGGTTGCCCTTGGGTTCGAGGTACTAAGATTTGGTTTTGCTCCCGTGCAGAAAAAAGAAGATCAATGGCTTCAAACTGCACTAATTGCAACAACTCCCACTCCGTCCTCGCTGGAGGAGTGACCTATGGGCCTCAAGCGGCCTCCCTTTTTACGATACCAGTGGAACAGGTGACGCAAGCCACCACTGGGCTGTTCTTCGGGACCATGCTCCCACTGATGATCTTCAATGCCCCTGTACCATTACAAAAAGCTCTGAAGAGCTTGGTCTTTAATCGACTCACAACTACTGCTGCCCCTCTCAACGGGTCGTCCAGCTCCAAAGCCTTAGTCTTTGACAGACTGGGCCAAAACTCATTTGGGCCCATGAAGAAGCCCGCGATACCAGAAAGGGTTATCCCTAAGCGGATAGCCATTCCTGCTCATGAAGTCGTCAAGGCGGCTTCTCCTGCCAAAAAGCCAGTCTTCACAAGATTGACTATTTCAGCTCCTCCTGTTCCAGGCGAAATCGTCAAGGCTGCTTCCCCTGCTCGGAAGTCTGCTTTCGATAGGTTGGCCATCCCCACTCAGCGGACATCAGTCTTCAACAGGTTGACAGCGACAACTTCTGATCAAGACAGGGGGCATGAGGAAACCATCCCCATAGCTGAGATAATTCCAACTACAAGACACGCTCGACGTCGCCACTGGCGCCGAGTGAGGAAGGCTGGGGGAAATTCCCCTTCCGGACTGACTCCGCCGGCTCCAACGGTGGAAGTTGATGTTGCCGTTCCAACCGGGAACAGTTTTGAACCGCTAAGGAGAGTGCGCAAAAACTCTCCAATTGCCATACTGAAGAGATCTCCTCCACCCATGGAGAACGCTACTAAGGTGAAGCTAGAGCAGCCCCCTCAGCAGCTGTCCTCTAAAATTTACAAAGTTTGGTGACAGGTTCAGGAATCGGTGATTGATCAAGATTACTCTCGCCGACAAAAAAAGGTGAAAGTTCAGCGAGAAGAGAACCATCCTGTCAAGCCACAAAAGGCGATAGCTGTTTGGGTGCCCACTGCAACGACCCCCTCAACTTCGACCGCCCACAAGAGGAGAAGGCCGGAGAAGTCCCTGAGTCTGCAACGAATTGCAAGACCACTGAACCTAAACGCCATAAGTTTGGGGGCATGGTGGTTCATACCGTCTACATGGCATCTGGAAAAGAAGAAAGCCGTACTTCTACGGGCCATCGACCGCTTACCCGATCGATAACAAAGGCGCAGGAGCAACAACAGCAAAAACTTCAAGAGATGCTAATAGCTATGGCCGCACTTACGGGACCGAAAGTAAGCCCGGAGACATCCTCGGAGCAGCGCCGTGAGCAGGAAACTGATGCTGAATTCCTTCGGAGAATGCTCAAAAAGAAGGACAAGGAGGCCGTGGAACAAGCGGCCGATATAAAGCAAATGACCCTTCTATTCCAAGATATGGTGGGTATGATGATCCAGCCGGACCCTCCAGCTGAAGATCCTCCAATTGTCCTCGAAGATGACCGAGCGGAGACGTCAAATCCCCTTCTAGCTTGTTCAGCAGCCAAAGAGGAGACCATCTCAAAAGCTGTCCTGGATGATTATATAGCTCAGCAAATATGGGCTCATAAAGAAAATGAAGCAACTGGCCAAGTCGTCAGAACTGGACGACCATATCCAGGATGGTACGATCAGATCAAGTATCCGCCAGGATACACGATTCCTAAGTTTCACGTATACAAGGGGACGGGCAATCCCTTTCAACATGTCGCTTAGTTTAGAGCTCTTTGCGGCAATACCGAAGGTGACGACAAATTGTTACTTCGTCAGTTCGTCGGCATCTTGGTGGAAACAGCCTTTGAATGGTATTCGGAGCTGCCCAACAACTCTGTCAAAACATTTGCAGAGATGGAGCTGCTGTTTACACAGATATTTGCAAGCGCTAGCGAGCGCACCACGATCACCGCATTGATCAACGCCAAGGTGAAACCTGGAGAAACATGTGTTCAATACGTAATACAATGGCGGGATTTACGGTCTAAGTGCGAGCAGCGCATCGAAGAAGCGCCTGTGGTAGGCAAGTTCGTGGGCACTCTTGACCCTCAAGCGACTATTTCCCAATTCATGATGTTCTTCAAGCCGACCACGTTCCAGGCCTTGATTGATAAACTGGCCCAAATGGACCAGATGGGTCATAGACTGTCTCCTTCAAAGCCGGAGCCACGGAATGAAAAGGGCAAAGGGAAAGCGACTTTCGTCGCCAATACTCAACAACAGCCGAGCATCTTAAAGCCGGTTGTTCGCCAAAACAACGTGCGTCAACGCCCATCCCTCGAGGAGAGACTTGGACGTCCTTACTCGTTTCCCCGGGATAAAACGAGAAGACCGTTCGAGCTGGCAGTGCGCAACATACTTATCAATCTGCCGGATCCAAAATGTCCGTTGCAGCCAGACGATGTCAACAATCCTAATTACTGCCCTTACCACCAAGCAGTAAGCCATCCAATCGAAGATTGCTTCGTCTTCAAAGGCTGGATTGAGAACCAATACCAACAAGGCAAGTTCACATTATCCGAAAACTGGAGGATAACCTCGCCACAACCACATGATCCGAAAAAGATGGATATGCCGGGGGCATCGTGCTCATTCATAGAGAAAGCCCCTTCGACCGAAAAGCCCGTAAGCTAGAAACTTGCCTCAAATATGGCAACGGCGGACCGAAACGTTGTTAAACTAATAATGGACCACTATGTCCTAAAACTGGTTACAGACCGAAACGTCGTTAAACTAACAATGGACCACTATGTCCTAAAACTGGCTACGGATAGAAACGTCGTTAAACTAATAATGGACCACTATGTCCTAAAACTGGCTACGGACCGAAACGTCGTTAAACTAACAATGGACCACTATATCCTAAAAATGGCTAATGACCGAAATGTCTTTAAACTACTACAAACCCGCGGTATCACCAGGCTGACATGGTAAAAAAAAAGGTACGTCCACAAGCAAGATAGGCACGGATGAAAACCCGAAAGGGCTCCGTGAGTAAAAACAGCAGGACTACCGGCGAGTTTTGTGAAAACCCGAAAGGGCACAATCTCGTTAAAAGACATTTGCAAGGTCCTCTCGACCTTGTGAGGAGAAACCACCTGCGTGAGATCCTTACGACTCACAAGGGAGCAACACACTTAGGAATCCTCACGATTCCTAAGGAGAACTTACACTTACGAGATCCTCACAACTCGTAAGGAGAATTCCCTTTTGAGACCCTCACGGCTCATAGGGTTCGAAAGCCTTAAGCTACAGGAACCTAAACCTGTTCTTAAGCCATCTCAATCCCCAATGTTGCCCTATAAGAGGTTCAATGCCGACTCTTATATACAATCCACGGGCGCGAATAAACATTTCCCTAACAAAGTCCCACCAGAGATTGGGGATATGCTCATATGGCAAAAGACATTTGTAAGTCCTCTCGACTTATAAGGAGAAAGACACTCTTGTAAGATCCTTACGACTTATAAGAGAACACACACTTAGGAATCCTCACGATCCCTAAGGAGAAAACACACTTACGAGATCCTCACGACTCGTAGGGAGAAATATCTTTATGAGACCCTTACGGCTCATGAAGTCAAAAGCCTTAGTCGACAGAATCCTAACCCTGTTCGTTAAGCCACCTTTGTTCGACATCGATAACGGAAAATAATGATTCGCTCCTGGCAATATTCCAGTCGCAGCGATGCTGATGCTAATATTGGCACCAGATTCCAAGTTCCACACTCACGATAGAAAATCAGCGAGCTAAAAATGCATATGAAATAGCCGAAATAATGGGGCAACTTGCAGCAAAATCAGCAAGTAAAGAAATATATGCATACAAAATAGCCGAAATGGTTGGGCAACTTGGAGCAATATCAGCAAGTAAAAATGTATTCATACAAAATAGCCGAAATGGTTGGGTAACTCGCAATAAAAAGCAGCGAGCACCGCGTAAAAATAGCCGAAATGATTGGGTAATCGTGACTTTTGCGATATAAAAGCTGAAATGATAAAGCATCGCGGAAAGAAAAATATATAAAATGGAACTTTTTGTCCTACAGATGAGATCACATCGATTCTTATATACAATCCAGGGGCACAAACAAAGAGGGAACCATATCATCCCACTAGGCTCCATCAGAAAAAGAAGCCAAATCTCGACGGTTCACAGATAGCCTGAAGATCATCTCGACATTGGTCTCGTTACAGCAGACGCGACGTCAGCAAAGTGGAGTGACGGCAAAATCCCAGCTTCACCTCAGCATTCGTCTTGTTACACCAGACACAATGTCAACAACGGCGTTCCTTCGCAGTCCAGCAGAATGCAGATGCAACGTCAACGAAAGACCTCACGGTCGAAACAAAGCGGAGTGATGGCAAAATCCCAACTCCACCTCAGCATTCGTCTCGTTACAGCAGACGCAATGTCGACAACGGCGTTCCTTCGTAATTCAGCAGAATGCAAATGCAACGTCAATGAAAGACCTCACGGTCGAAACAAGGCGGAGTGATGGCAAAATCCCAGCTCCACCTCAGCGTTCGTCTCATTACAGCAGACGTAATGTCACCTCAGGATCAAAACAACGGAGCCATGGCAAAGTCCCTAGTTTCAAATCTCGATGGTTCACCAACAACCTAGAGACCACCTCGACGCCCGTCTCGATACAGTAGATGCGATGTCAACCCAGCGTTCTTCCTCCAACAAGATGTAGACGCGACACCAACAACGGAGCCATAGCAAAATCCCTAGTTCCAAACCTCGACGGTTCACACGCAACCTAAAGACAACCGCGACATTCGTCTCGTTACAGAAGACGCAATGCCAGCAAACGAAGTGAAGGCCAAATTCCTAGCTTCAGGGTCTTGACAGCAACTCATATAAAACCTGAAAGACTATCGGAGATCATCCCACACCAGCGTGGAGTGGTCACTACATCGACGTTCGTCTCGATACAGCAGACGAGATGTCACTACAGCGTCCTTCCTCCAACAGGATTCGGACACGCCAAAGCAAACGAAGCGAAGGCCAAATTCCTAGCTTCAGGGTCATGACGGCAACTCAAATAAAACCTGAAAGACTATCGGAGATCATCCCACACCAGCGCGGAGTGGTCACCACCTCGACGTTCGTCTCGATACAGCAGATGAGATGTCTCTACAGCGTCCTTCCTCCAACGGGATTCGGACACACCAAAACAAACGAAGCGAAAGCCAAATTCCTAGCTTCAGGGTCTTGACGGCAACTCATATAAAACCTGAAAGACTATCGGAGATCATCCCACACCAGCGCGGAGTGGTCACCACCTCGACGTTCGTCTCGATACAGCAGACGAGACGTCACCACAACGTTCTTCCTCCAGCAGGATTCAGACGCGACAATCAAACAACGGACCCATAGCAAAATCCATAGTTCCAAACCTCGACGGTTCACCAACAACCTAGAGATAACCGCGACATTTGTCTCGATACAGCAGACGCAATACCAGCAAACGAAGCAAAGGCCAAATTCCTAGCTTCAGGGTCTTGACGGCAACTCATATAAAACCTGAAAGACTATCGGAGATCATCCCACGCCAGCGCGGAGTGGTCACCACCTCAACGTTCGTCTCGATACAGCAGATGAGATGTCACCACAGCGTTCTTCCTCCAGCAGGATTCAGACGTGACGATCAAACAACGGAGCCACGGCAAAATCCCTAGTTCCAAATCTCGACGGTTCACCAACAACCTAGAGACAACTGCGACATTCGTCTCGATACAGCAGACGCAATGCCAGCAAACGAAGCAAAGGCCAAATTCCTAGCTTCAGGGTCTTGACGGCAACTCAAATAAAACCTGAAAGACTATCGGAGATCATCCCACACCAGCGCAGAATGGTTATGACTCATCGGGGCTCCTCAAACTGAGTCTAACCTTAAGTAAAAAGCGGCATGGCAAAATTCCTGACGCTTGCTCTTCCGACGGTCAAACCACTTAGGAAGATTGCTTGAAGCATCTTGTCCAGCCCCCGAAGGGATCAGGGACACGACAGTCGTAAGGCTACTCGAACAGCAAGATTTCCTATCGAGGGATACATCAGCCAACATGACGGTACGATAGGCAAAACCCTAGTACCATAGACCCTAACGGATCTCTGTCGTAAAGAGCCGAGGTTAACTGTGACGTTAGGACATCCTTACGAGAACTTCTCGATTCGTCTCGACTCATAGGGAAAAGTCTTAGGCAGTAGGGATTAAAAAACCCTGTTTCCTAAGCACTGAGGCCCTGCAAGTCGGTCCAAAATGGACCCTTGCATACTATTCACGGACCACACTCTCCAAAATCGAATCTCGACAAGGAGGGAAACAACCACTTATGAGTCCTCTCGACTTGTAAGAGGGAAAATTCTCTTGTGAGATCCTTACGACTCTTAAGAGAAAACACACTTAGGAATCCTCACGATTCCTAAGGAGAAAATACACCTACGAGATCCTCTCGACTCGTAGGGAGAAAACCCTTTATGAGACTCTCACAGCTCATAAAATTGAAAAGTCTTAGGAAAACAGATCCTAACCCTGTTTCCTAAGCCATCGTCACCCTGCAAAGAGTTCAGGATAGACCGTCACTTACTATCTACAAGCCACAATTGGTAAAATCACATAGCGATGATACGACAAAGAGAAGAGAGCAACAATAGAACAAAAAAATGTGTATGTTTTATTCAGGAATTCAATGGAGTACAAGTTGGATCATATGAAAGAACAAAAAATGGATATATGTTATTCAAATATTACAACCGTTCAATCTATACAAAACAGCTATTAAGAAGGAGGCATTTTCAATAAGTCCACAAGCTGCTCTCGCACTCCTTTCAGTGCCTTCTCTTGATCAGCCTCCGCGGCCAGCTCCGCTTCAATTCGAGCCCTTTGCTGCAAACATGATGAAATCTTTTCATCGATTTCCCGTTGGGCAGCTTCGCGGCTCTGCGTAACCCGCTCAATAGAGTCAAGCTTCCGCCTCAATACAAGCCCGACCGAGATACATTGCTGCAAGGTGTCAAAAGTAGCTCTCAGTAGAGCGGCATTTGTTTTAACTTGGGCGCGCAGCCGGACAGATTCATACGAAGCCTCCTCGCACCCTTTCCACCTTAAGGTCACTTGTTCAAAATGACGGAGGAAGAACACACTCTCCTCGACCCATGCAGCTCGTTGGGAGTTCACAGCCAGAATCTCAGGAGCAGGACGCCTAAGCTCAAGCTCGTGTAGGCAGGCTTCAATCTTTCTGCAGTGGTTAACCCAAGACTCAACGACGCCTTCGTTATGAAAGTTCACAAGCGTCGCCAACATTGGATTAACCTCGGCAGCAAAATCCGCAGCAAGGGCAGGGATCTCCGCGTCAAGCTCCTCGATGTAATCGCTCAACATGCGCAGACTATTCATAGCGCCTTTTGAAGAGGGACGTCGAGAAAAGGGGCCTGCTGGCATTATGACTCAAGACTCGAACGGAGCTGAAGTCGGTGTTACAGCTGCAAAGCAAGTCACAGTCAGATAATGGTTCAAGAAACAGAGAAACTACATGAACAATGGAGTTTATTATACCGGCCGCAGCAGGTGGCAAGGCCGGGAGTACTGGTGACGCAACTGTTCTTTCGTCTCCTCCTTCAATCTGTAGTGCTGCAGTCAAAACAAAGAAGAATTAAAAACAATTTGGCTGCCCGTAAAAGAAAAGCGAAGACATTAGCTAAAGGCTGTCCTCACCAGCGCCACTAGATGAGGCAATTTCTAACTGGAAGGAGAAATGTGGGTACAACACCTGATATAGGTGATCAAAAAGGACTCCTGCAAGGATGTAGTAATGTAATGTCAGTACATAACGTATACCGCCTACAATGAAACTGATGGATCACAAATCCGTACCTTCCAGCATTTGAGAGGATACGAGAGAAGGCAAAGGGGGGGCCACCGTCAAAGCAGCAACTGGAGATGCTTCCTAGGGTGGCACAACCTCAACGCTCACCACACCTGCATCCGAAACAAGAGAAGTACTGTCAGAAGAGATTGAAAAGGGATTGCAGAATGAAATGGAAAGCAATGACCCAAAATCTACCTGGTGAGTCGTCGGTTGAAACCGCGACAAGGGCGTCATTAGATACATCGATTACTTCACCCTCCTCTATTGGAATGGTTTCGCCGCCCGTAGCCTCATCTCCCGACTCCACGAGAGCCGTCGTAACACTCGCGATGCCAGGAGATGGCAGAGAACCGCAGGCAAAAAGAATGGCGATTGGGGCAGTGCCAGACTCTTGAGAAAGAGTGGCTACCTCAGGCTCGGTGTTCACCGCCATTTCACCTACCGCTTCCCCATCAAGACTCGGTCATGCAGGATAGGACATATGATAATCTGAAGATTAAAACTTTGATAAAAGAACTCAATGTCACGTTACCTTGGGTCGGTCTTTCGACTACTTCCTGAGCCGCACGTGCTGCCTGTCTGTGGGCGGTAGACAAGGCGGCCGAAGCATCCTCTGAAGGAGTAGGGACAGGGGTAGCAGCGCTCGAACCTGCACCCGCAGCCAAGGAGGCGTTGCGCTCCCTTGCTTCGAGCATTCTACACTTCCTTTCCGCCCGGGCCGTGAGAGCGGATCTTCTCAAGACCTTCGTCAATGGGACGTCATCGTCCACGCCAAGAGCTACCTCTGGAGCCGTTATGGCATCCGTCATCGGTCGCTTAAGTAAACCCTCTTTTGGCAGTGCTGAGGAGGCCGGGACTTCGATAGTTGGCCCTGGAAGCATCTCCGCATCACCCTGTGGGATTGGCATTGTAGTCCCTGCGATAAGATAAAAGGAGTCAGATTGTCTATAAGAAAGGCGAATGAAGGCGTAATGAGCCGAAATATACCAACGCCCAGCGAAGCGTGAATCCTCTCCTCCTCCTCAAAGGTCCTAAGGGAAGCCGCGAGAGCCTCTTCAGTGGAAATGCCTGTTAAAGAAAGAAAAGTGTCAGTCAAAACATGATAAAAAAAATATAATGCAATGACAAAAAGTACGGCCGATGTTTACTTGATTGCGCGAGGATGGCCAATCCCGCTTTGTGGCTTGCTGATCGCACAGAGGCTGCAATAGCAGCCTCGTCCGGCGCTATGAATAGACCCTCGTTGGTCCCATATTCGCCCAAGCCATCACTATAAGGAGCATGAGGCTCCTGGCCGAATGCAACATCGGCAGAACGAATCGACTTCTTCTTCCTCTTCTGTGAGCGAGCACCGGTCGCCGCTAGCACAAGATTACGCTTGGTGGGCACCTTGGGACGACGAGTCCCGATATCTGAACCCACGCTAGACTCGGGGGACGCCACGGTCACCGCTTCCATGGGAGCACAGGGTATCGGTTGTTCGGGCCTATCATGCGGGACTTCGACCGCAGCAACTTCTCTTAAGAGATGACGGACAATGGTCCGTCGCTTCAGAGGAACATTTGGATTACCGGCCGGAGCGGTACCCTTGCGATCAAGCAACAATCGCTTCTCCTCCCTGATGACGGCACCCATTGAATGTTGATACCAGGCCACATACACATTGAGGGCCTTCGGAACACAGCTCAGTTCACTAATAAAGAAGTTGGACCACGTGTTTAGACGCATGAAATGATGCAGCACACTTCGCATCCCCTCTTCGGTAGCAGCGGGTTCTGCCAAGAAGGCCTCAAGTGGAACGCCCTGATTATAACCCAGCTGCTGGGCGAAACGATGCGGATTATATCTCATGAATAGCCCTGTATCATTTTGCCTAAATACGAGAAAGCCCGGCCTGATGGAGTACAGATGAAGAATCTCCCGAGCTTTCAACACAGAGGCCCCGTCTTTAAAAATGTCTTGCAATGGCAGCACCGCTGTTGAAGACTCCTGGCCGACCGTCAAGATTTTGTCAGTGAAAGATATACCATCTCCAACCGTGCGTGGACGAAGGAGTAAACCCCTAGCTTCCCGCGGTGTCAGAATTACGATGGAAGCGTCGACCAGCCGCATTATCCGAGGGAATTTACATCTGTCGTAAATAGAAGGTCTTTTGTGGATACCGAAAACCCCAAGCACGTGCAACTCTAGCCATGAGGAGAAGTAATGCATTGAGAAGTTGGCGGGCTGCACCCCTGGTTCAGTGGTATCTGCTGCCAAGCTGAGGCCATGATATAGGTGGGCTAATCCGTCAATCCCGATGGCCACTTGTATTCCGGCAACCATTCGATACGCAGGGTAGAAGACATAAGGCCTCATGTAGCGAGGGTGCATAGGAAGCGCGAACCATCTTAACCATAAACCAAGGAACCCGAGAAAGAACACTTCCTCATCGATGCCCGGAGCGGCAATTTCTGCAGAGGGACGATCGCGACGTTGGGAAGAAAGAAATCCTTTTGATCGGCTTCCAATATTGGCCGACAATCCAACCCAAAGCCGAAAGGATCGTCAAGTTTAGCAAACTTTTCACCTTGTCGCGATAAGACTTTCGCACGAAGAAAACGGGCGATGAAGTCCGCAAAGCTGACCCCCCGGCCTCCGGATTCAAGAAAGAGGCTCTCATACATATTCAACACGTTTATCAGACTTGGGAACTGGTGCCGAATGGCGTTCTCTGGGGTGAGACCCATTACCACTAATTTGGTGGCAAAAACATACTCATCCAGAAGAAGCAGCTCGTCGCAGTGCTCTCCCCTAACTGGTAAACCAGAGACCCCGGCAAATTCCTCCAAGGAAATGGAGGCCTCTCGATCCAATAGGAGGAAGGTGTGGGTCGGAATGTTCCACTGCTCTAAAAATGCCTTGATCCACCATGTGGGAGGTGCAGAATACTGGAACAAGGAAGCGTAGATCGCAGGGTATAAGCCAAGCTTTAGCAGCTGCGATTTCTTTGCCGATAAGATATATCGGGCCCACTGTAAGTATCCGGCCGGATGACGGGGAGTTAGTCCAATGTTGTAGGGCTGTCCCCAAGGGCGCGACTCGTCCTGACATATGCGCCGTCCTAGGGTGTCGAAAGCCACCGGCGGCTACACGGGTACTGCGGCAATAGAAGGCCGAAGGAGACCTTCTGAAGTCTAATTTACCTTCTCCACAGGATAATTGATCGGGGGTGCATCTGCATAAGGGATCGCAGAGATAGGCTCCGAGGGTGTCGCACAAGAAAAGCTCCGGCGGCCTCTGATAATTTGATCATACTATCTACCCCATAGGTGAAGATTCTTGTGGTCCGGGTCGTGGTCTTTGATCAGCGCAAGAACCTCTCGGTCTACGGGCGCTTCAGGAAATCCGCCTTCTGAGCGGACGAACGGAAAGGAAGTGTCGGAAGACATGTCACCTGCGCGAAAAAGAACAAAGTCAACCGTCAGTGCTATAATTTAAACTCTAACACTTGATACTTTAAAATTCGTACCGCACTGCAGTGCAGGAAAAAGGGGACCAAAGGGGGACCTACTAAATCTAGATGACAGTTCATCATTAATAGAACAACATCATCATTTGATGAGACTGTCAATTAAATGAAGACATCCTCAATTGATTATTATTTAATAAGAAATCCCTCGGGCTAAGGAGTAAATCTCCCCTTGAGAGCAGTGCTCTGTGACAGAATGACACATGTCAAGTTCTAATGATGAAGAAATAAAAATTCCTCAAGAGCCTGGCTCTGTAAAAATGAAGGAAAAACCCATCAGAAAAATTGAAATCAATTTTTTATATGAATTAAAATTCTGAGATCTTCAAGACCTATGAACAAACTCTGTGAGTTCTTCATAAGAGATTAACAAATCTCCGTTATTCAAGAGAGCAAAGCTCTGTTAATGGGTCAAGAAACCCTCAAAAGGTTTTCTTTAGATCTAAGATCTATGAAAGCTCTGTTAATGGGTAAAACCTTAATAACATTTTTTTAGATCTAAGATCTATGAAGAGCAAAACTCTGTTAATGGGTGAAACCCTAGATTATTAAAAGGTTCTTTAAAAGATTTAATCTTTACCTAAAAATTTTGACAGAGTTCTGTCCTTAAGAAAGTTCTTAAGCCAAAGAGCTATGCTCTGCAAGAGAATAATAATTCTCACAAGAAGGAAGATGAAAAGAAATCATCCTAAGGGCCAAGGGTCCTATTTATAGGCACTGAGATGCCTTTTCAACTTCTGAGTTGATCCAAGGGCGCAGATGTTGCCACCGCTGCACTCACATGTGGGCCACGTGAGCGCAACAGTGGGGGGGCATTTGTTTCCCCCAATCAGAGCAAAACTCTGTTCAAAATTCAAATTTTGAAATGAAGCAACGCTTCAGATGCAGCGCCAAGTGCGCCGCACCATAAACAGCGCACCACGTGCAAAGCACGTGTGCGCTGCGCTCTAAGCAGTGCAACACGTGTAAAGCACGGGTGCGCTAACGCTAGACGCGCTGCACTCTAAGAAGCGCACCACGTGCAAAACACGGGTGCCCTAGCGCTAAGTGCGCTGCCCTTTAAGTAGCGCACCACGTGCAAAGCACGGGTGTGCTAGCGCTGGAACTAAAAGCTCCCTACCGCCAGATCAAAGATCTAATAATAATGATAAATCATTAACTAATCAGAATTAAATTCTGTTAAGGAAAGATTTCTCAAATCTTTCCAAATAACAAAATTGTGCTCTGTAAATTAGAGCACCGTTGGATCAATGATCCAAAGGTGATTAAAAATTACCAAAAGACAGAATAAACTCTGTATGGAAAGATTTATCAATCTTGTTAAAAATAAGAAGATTGCCTTCTGTAAATCAGGAGCCCTTGGATCAAAGATCCAATGATGGGAAATTCCCCAAATCAATTGGAGAAAAGATCTCCTTAACTGATTGAACAAACCGGCTTGCCCTATAAAAAGGCCCCTAGACTTCAAGTCAGATATAGAGAAATAGAGAGAGAAACCTTCCCAAGAACTTTGAGAAATTCAAAGAAAAAGAGCAAGCTCTCGGAAGAAGATTTTCTTCAAGGTAAAAAAAATGAATGATGATGAACATAGAGATGAAATCATCTCATGATTAAAAAGAAGAACTCACTTCTTTAAAGATCATAGATCTACAAAGACCAAGGTCTTTTCAAAAGAGATCAAAAGATCTCATCATAAAATAAAAAGAAGAACATAATTCTTCTCACAGATCATAGATCTACAACACGAAAGTCTTTCTCAAAGAGATCATGAACATATCATTATAAAGAAAGGGGAAGAATACTTCAATTCTCTTAAGGATCACAGATCCATAAAGGCAAAGCCTTTCATCAATATAAGAGATTGAAATATCTCCTACAAAATAAGAACTTTGTTCTTAGAACCTTGAGACAAAGTCTCTTTTAAAAGAACATAAATTATTTCTTAGATCATAAAACTGATCACATGCGCTTTGCGCTCTTGAAATAGCGCACTGTGCTCATGGGCTGGCGCTCAGCGCCAGACGCACCACGTGTCACTCACGTGTGCACCACTGAATTGATAGCGCAATGCGCTCATAAGCTGGCGCTCTGCGCTCATAAACTGGTGCACTGCGCCCATCAACTGGCGTTCAGCGCCAAGTGCGAAACGTGTCCTTCACGTGTGCGCTAATCGGCAGAAGCGCACTGTGCTCTTTGACTGGCGCAAAACGCCAAGCGCACCACGTGCTCCTCACGTGTGCGCTAAAAGAACATAAATTGTTCTTTAATAAGGCCGGAGCTATGATGAATGTTCAGCATTTAATAAAAGACAAAACATTGTCAGAATGCAAGTCAATGCTCAGCATTATTAAAAGGGCCAAGCCCAAACAAATGCTCAAAAGTCCAAAATAAATGTTAAATATTTTAACTTGATTGACTTAACCCAAGATTGGCCATAAGTCTTCAATTCAGATTAACTGAGCCCATATGCTCACAAATCTCTTGATCTTAGTCCCAATTGGACTACCGATCTCTCAACAAAAATTGGTTCAAGGGTATATCTCTTTACTCCTCTGATATTTATCGTTTTAATCCTTCAACGTCTTCAGAGAGGTGACGGGTCCCGACAACCATACATTTCATGGACTATGATGTCCTTAACCTTGGACTGTGGGGTCCTTTAAAACCCATGAACTATGATGTCCTTAACCTCGGACTGTGGGGTCCTTTAAACCCATGGACTATGATGTTCTTAACCTGTATTGAGTGTGAGGTCCTTAAACTCACAAACTATGATGTCCTTAACCTTGGACTGTGGGGTCCCTTTAAACCCATGGACTATAATGTCCTTAACCTTGGACCGTAATGTCCTTAAACTAATCGACCACAATATCCCTAAACTAAACAATAGAGCCCAAATGCTCTTTTGTTGGATCTAAATGATCCCGTTAAGTTGATCTTAGTCTAAAATTAGACTAATGTATCCTTAACTAACGTTTAAGTTGATCTTAGTCTCAAATGAGACTAACGTATCTTTAAACCCAACCCCCAAACCCAAATCTAAGAAAAATAAGGATTTAGACTAATCCACGTCCTACGGGCGACAACATAAATTAGTCTCCGTATACAATCCACGGGCAACCAAAAACAAAATAAACACCCACGACACGAAGTGACTATCTGGAGAAGGAGAAAGTGGGTACCGCGATGCGGTAGCATAATTAACTGCAGGGGCTTGCGCCTGCAGGGAAGAGCGTCCCCACAATCAAAAAACCCTCAAACGAGGGGAAATCTGACGAAGCCTGGTACATCGGCCGTATCCGTTTAAACCTTCGATACACGGTGCCATAAATCAACTTGGCATCTTCGGAGAGGTGGACGAGTAGCACCAATTAGCATCTGCCCCGAAATTCAGGCAAGACGGACCCTGCGCGGTCGCGTCCCCGTGTTTCGGCGGGGAACAATATGTACTTGACTACTAGGACTATGATGTCGCTCATACTAGTGGGGCTAGGGAAGTCCACAAGTACATCCTATAACTGTTCCTAGTCGAGGGTGTATCGAGACAGGGCATCGATACTCCTGGGTAGACTAGCGTATACGCATCTTGACCCATATGATGGGCGATGGATGATCCCATATCTATTGGTGTTTAACATCAAAGATTGTGTACGGGTGCTCAGTGGAGACTGGGTACGCTGAACGGACTCGCCGAGAACTCCTTGTTGGTATTATACCTATCGTCAGATATGTATTCTCTGGTGACACTGGTACAGGTTAGTCTGTAGACCTGAGATCGTCATAGAGTCTTGTGTGATTCCCACTGTGCTTTGAGTTCCACCTTACCACGTTCAAGAGAACGTGCAAAATGGTGGCTTTTGGGTACAGTCCCGAATCACATGGAGGCAATGAGCGATAGGAGGGGTTTCGTCTCTCCCGGTATTGGGGGTTGATGTTGCGCTGTGTTCGACTGGCTATAACTGGAAGTCCCTGGCCAGGGATGATATGGAGATCTACTGGTAAGTGTTATTAGTAGTTTCTCGATCTGTTATGAGCCTTACATCGACACGACTTATAGGTTACTGGGGTCTGACGTTTACCACCCCTAGACTGGATATGCGACATATCAGACGAAGAGAACGGACTGTACGGTAGTGTTACTGATTGGATTTACAAGAGTTAGAGCAGACTTGCTTGTTGATCTTCTGATCGCTCAATACCCGGGTGGCCGTTACGTTTAGTTGATCGCTTGCGGCTTGTTGGTGTTTGATGTGATCATCACCTACTGCCGGCATATTGACGAGTCTTTAGAGTCCTACATAGAGATTTCCAGGCTCAGGCAAAACGGAGTAGGAGCTCATATGTGATATGTGCGGGATCGAGATTGATACGAGAATGAGATACCGTATTCTATTCTTGCGATATGTGATATTGGCCGGTTATATGTGATATAGCCGGGTTATCGGATCAAGTGTTGATTCGGTGAAATAATATATAATATATATGTATGTGTGTGTGTGTGTGTGTTATGCTCACTTAAATGCTTATTATTCTCACTTATGATGCATTTAACATATATGTGATATATGTTTATTGTATTGTTTTCTTTTGTTATATAATTATTATATATGTGATATATAATATTGTGACATGCTAGATTATACATGCAACAAGGATGTATGAGAATTATACCATGCTACATATAATGTTTGGGTTTAAATTCTTAAGTAATTCAAAAATGTGGAAATGAGTCATGGTGGAAGCTCCATGAACCTTGTTGATAACCGTTGACAAAGTCCACCCTTTTTGTTTTGCTTAAGATATTTTCTAACCCAATCATGACACATAACCATGGTTAACTCTCTACAAGGGTTAGGTATTCACATATACTAAGCAAGGGTTGCATTTCTAACCTCATCTCATTTTTGCTCTTTAGATTTTGAGATCAAGAAGAAAAATAGTGAGAAATTAAATACTAAAGTGAGCTAAATTCCTACTTCATCATCCTCTTCTATACTAGCCATATAGATTAGTGTGTTAGCTTCACTAATTCTGTATTAGTGAAGAGTGAGCTTGAGTCCATGTTTCCTCGACGTAGACCATCACAGACTTTGAAGACTTCAAGCAAGGATGCATCGTACATCTTGTGGAGCCTCTCAAGAGTTCAGGAGCTCATGGATCGCAGCGAAGGGACTACTACTCGGAGCTTTTGAAGTGAAGGAATGGACTATAAAGGTTGTAATCCATATCACTTAGATGTAAAGTTGTTTACATGCAAAGTTAACCCTAATTCTCTTGTTCGATTACTTGGTTGGTTTGTTTAGCACCCCAAAATTTTAATATAGCATGTTTGATACTTGCCAAAACATTGCTATGGTGCTGAGCTAACCTTACATGGCCAGTGTAAGGTCGGCATCATTATGGCCCCGAAGTCGAGGTGGCGATCGCACGTTGAAGGTATGCTGGTTGGTACCTTCGAGTAGAAAGGCGTAGACTCGCCCATTTCTTCGAGTTGGACTGGCGACCATCTCTCTAAAGATAGGTCAGCGTAGACTGAGCAGATGGATAGGGAGTTACCCACTGAGGATAGACCGGGCAGGGAAGCTGCCCGTTAACCTCTTTGGAGGTTTTAAATCCTTAGCACAGATGGGTAAGAAGTTACCCCCTAAGGATGGACCGAGCAGGGAAGCTACTCGGTGACCTCTTGATGAAGTCTTCGACCCTTGGCGTCGGTGGGTAGTAAACTACTATCCAAGGATGGACCGAGCAGGGAAGCTGCTCGGTTGCCTCTTGACGGGGGTTTCGATCCTTGGCGTCGGTGGGTAGTAAACTGCCAGCCATGGATGGACCGAGCAGGGAAGCTGCTCGGTTGTCTCTTGATGAGGGCTTCGATCCTTACGTAGATGGGTAATGAGTTACCCACTAAGGATGGACCGAGCAGAGAAGCTGCTCGGTTGCCTTTTGACGATGCTTCGATTCTTGGCGTCAGTAGGTAGTAATCTACCAGCAAAGGATGGACCGAGCAGGAAATCTACTCGGTGGCCTCTTGACGAGTGCTTCGATTCTTAGCGTAGACGGGTAAGGAGTTACCCACTAAGGATGGACCAAGCAGGGAAGCTGCTCGGTTGCCTTTTGACGAGGGCTTCGATCCTTGGCGTTGGTGGGTAGTAAACTACTAGCCAAGGATGGACCGAGCAGGAAAGATGCTTGGTGTCCTCTTGACAAGGGCTTCGATCCTTAGAGTAGACGGGTAAAGAGTTACCCACTAAGGATGGACCGAGTAGAGAAGCTGCTCGGTTGCCTCTTGACGAGGGCTTCGATCCCTGACGTCGGTGGATAGTAAACTACCAGCCAACGATGGACCGAGCAGGGAAGCTGCTCAGTGGCCTCTTGACGAGGGCTTTAATCCTTAGCGTAGACGGGTAAAGAGTTACCTACTAAGGATGGACTGAGCAGGGAAGCTGCTCGGTTGCCTCTTGATGAGGGCTTCGATCCTTAGCGTAGACGGGTAAGGGGTTACCCACTAAGGAAGGACCGAGCAGGGAAGCTGCTCGGTTGCCTCTTGACGAGGGCTTCGATCCCTGACGTCGGTGGGTAGTAAACTACTGGCCAAGGATAGACCGAGAAGGGAAGCTGCTCGGTGGACTCTTGACGAGGGCTTCGATCCTTAGCGTAGACGGGTAAGGAGTTACCCACTAAGGATGGACTGAGCAGGGAAGCTACTCGGTTGCCTCTTGACTAGGGTTTCGATCCTTGGCGTCGGTGGGTAGTAAACTACTAGCCAAGGATGGACCGAGCAGGAAAGCTGCTCGGTGGCCTCTTGACGAGGGCTTCGATCCTTAGCGTAGACGGGTAAGGAGTTACCCACTAAGGATGGACTGAGCAGGGAAGCTGCTCGGTTGCCTCTTGACGAGGGCTTCGATCATTGGCGTCGGTGGGTAGTAAACTACCAGCCAAGGATGGACCGAGCAGGAAAGCTGCTCGGTGGCCTCAGAGTATTGAAGATGGCCTGGCAGCAGCACAAGTGCCAGAGGTCGCTTAGGTTTGAGTTGCAAAGCTGCAGCTCACTGATAATGCACGAGTTTGGTGAAAGGTGGAAGAAAGACGTCTCACCCAACCGATCGAATGGAGGACTTTCCACGATATGTTCGACGCAAAGTACTTCCCCAAGACTGCCAGATTCGACATGGAACAGTAGTTCATCCACCTACAATAGGGTTCGATGTGGACCAAATCTGTAGATGAGTATGATACTGAGTTCACCATGCCCAGTCGGTAAGATACGTCTCAATATTTCGATTTTCAAATATCACATAATACACAGCTAACACAATATCTTAACAGATTCGCGGCACACCTGATACCGACAGATGAGATCAGAGCCCGACGATTCCAGCAAGGGTTAGATCCGGAGATCCAGGCTGCATTAGCCACAGGAGATTTTCCAACTTACGAATTGGATCTGAAAGCCGCCCGCCAATATGAGGCAGTGGTAAAGATGAGGGGCAGATCTCAGTCTGCCGGGATGAAGCGCCCTGCCAACCAGATGGCAGGAGGAGCCTCTTCAAGGCCACCATTTGAACCAAGGAGACCGGTAGTACCAAACAACCGACCCAGCCCAGCATTTTTCACATACTGCGGGGGAGATGGACATCTGATGAAAAACTGCCGGCATGCAAATCGCCTTTGCTTAGTCTGCGGCTCAGCTACTCACGATATTGGGTCTTGTCCTCGTAGACAAAACCCATATGCTGCACCCAGGCCAGCAATCGCTTACCAGCAGCGCCCAGCCATTCAGGCACCTACTCCGAGACTTGCACTACCTGCTTCACCTCCTCGAGGACCAACTGCACCTCCTCCCCGTCAGTTCCACCAAGCTCAAAGGAACCCACCTCAAGGACCAAGGAACGGACAGAGGAATGCTCCTCCAGCAAGGAAGAATGTGCCGAGGCAACAAGCTTTCACAATGACCGTGGAAGAGGCTGAAGCCACCGGCCAAGTCATTACTGGTAACACTTCCCTTTCAAATTCTCTTTCAGTTCATAGACATACCTATATATCTTTTTCTTATACCTAAAACATATCACACATACCTTAGGTACAATCTTAGTAGCCTCATTACCTGCACTCGCACTATTCGATACTGGAGCATCTTATTGTTTTATGTCGCAACGGTTCGCCCAAACTCATGCGATTCCAGTCACAGCACTTGCATCCAGCTGGAATGTCAGTTCATAGAACGACGTTCTAAAGGCAACAATGGGATACAACTTGTGTCCAGTGGTCGTCTGCAGCAGAGAATTCTATGCTGACTTCAAGGTGCTAGACATACCGAACTTCGATGTGGTTCTAGGTATGGATTGGCTCGGAACATTCTATGTTACCATTGACTGTCGTCAAAAGAAGGTAGTATTCGAGATTACAGAGCATCTGGTTTTCTATTTCAAAAGTGGAGACCGTACCTTGGAGCCAAGTACATACAAGGCGAAACCAAAGAAGGCAGTGATTGCGGCAATTCAAGCGGAGGAAGGATCAAAGCCAGAAGTGGTTCGAGATTTCGACGATGTGTTTCCTGACGATATATCAGGTTTGCCTCCCGATCGAGCTCTTGAATTCAGCATTGATTTAATACCAGGAGAACAACCGGTGATCAAAGCACCGTATCAACTAAGTCTGGAAGGTTTAAAGGAGGTCCGAACTCAGTTGGACGAATTATTGGCAAAGGATGGATTCGTCCCAGCACTTCAAGTTGGGGATCTCCAGTTCTACTTGTGAAGAAGAAAGAAGGTTCATACAGAATGTGCATTGATTATAGAGCCTTGAACGAAGTAACGATAAAGAACAAGTATCCACTCCCGCGCATCGACGATTTATTCGACCAGCTAAGTGGATATTGTGTTTTCTCCAAGTTAGATCTTCGTTCGGGTTATCATCAGGTGAAGGTCAAGAAATCTGATATCCATAAAATGATATTCAGAACTCGCTATGATCATTACGAATTTCTTGTGATGCCATTTGAAGTGACCAATGCACCAGCAATATTCATGAACCTGATGAATCAAGTTTTCCGGGAGTACCTAAACAAGTTTGTTGTCATCTTCATCGACGATATCCTGGTGTATTCTAAGAGTCAGAAAGAACACGCCGAACACCTACGAATTGTCCTGAAAACCATACGACAACATCAACTCTATGCCAAGTATAGCAAATGCGAATTTTGGCTAAATCAAGTTGGTTTTCTCGGACATATTGTATCAGGCGAAGGAATCTCTGTGGATCCAGCGAAAGTTTCCGCAGTAAGCGAATGGCCGATACCGAAGTCAGTGAAGGACATTTGAAGTTTCTTGGGCCTAGCTGGATATTACCGAAGGTTCATTGAAGGATTTTCGAAGATAGCAACACCCCTGACCAAGCTCACACGTAAAGATGAAGAATACGTATGGTCAGAAGCATGCGAGCAAACTTTCGTAGAACTCAAGTCAAGATTGACATCAGCGCCTATTCTCATTATACCGGACCAATCTGTAGGTTTCGAAGTACATCGCGATGCATCCGGTAAGGGATTAGGATGTTTTCTACATCAGCACGGTAAAGTTGTGGCTTATACTTCAAGACAGCTAAAGATTCATGAGCGCAATTACCCGACGCATGATTTGGAGTTGGCGACCGTAATCTTTTCTCTTAAGATTTGACATCATTATCTTCTTGGTGAACGAGTGAACATATACACAGATCACAAGAGTCTGAAATATATGTTTACTCAGAAGGAGCTTAATATGCGGCATAGACGATGGTTAGAACTCATGGCGGATTTCGACATCAACCTGCAATATCACCCGGAGAAGGTGAATGTAGTATATGATGCCCTTAGTCGCCAACCATTAGCAATGAATCTCACCGCTCAGTGGAACCTTCAACAAGACTTGCATCAGATGGAGATTGAAGTGGTCATACCAGATAACGCTTCAAGTTTGATGAACTTACAAGTTCAATCTACCATTATCAATCAGATCAAAGCAGCTCAAGCAAGTGATGCCAAGTTGCAAAATATCAGGGAACAAGTAGGGAATGGACTCAGAACAGACTTCATCATTCATGAAGACGGATCTTTAAGATACAGCAGCAGACTGTGTGTACCAAAAGGTTCTGTTCGGAAAGAGTTAATGAAAGAAGCTCATAGCTCTCCCTACTCAGTACACCCTGGAGGTACAAAGATGTACAAGGATCTGCGTCAAAATTATTGGTGGTATGGAATGAAGTGTGAAGTAGCCAGAAGCGTCGCTAAATACTTGGTGTGTCAGCAAGTAAAGACTGAATATCACAGGATTGCTGGATTACTTCAACCGTTACCTATCACAGAATGGAAGTGGCAACACATCACAATGGATTTTGTGACTGCACTCCCTCGCAGCACAAAGGGTAACGATGAGGTATGGGTTATTGTGGATCGACTCACGAAGTCGGCTCACTTCATCCCATTTCGAGTTGGCCAATCAACTGAGACATTAGCAAAGAAGTACATGGAGGTAAGAATCTAAGTAAGATTTTAAATCTTCAAATATGTACTATCTCTGATACCCATGAACTCATACATGAGATTGTGAGACTTCATGGAGTACCGGTCTGCATTATCTCCGATCGTGACACTAGATTTCGATTGCAGTTTTGGCAAAGTCTGCAAGCAAGCTTGGGAATAAGTCTGAACTTCAGCACGGCTTATCATCCACAAATAGATGGTCAGTCTGAGCGAACTATTCAGATCTTTGAAGATAAGCTCAGTGTTTCCCCCAATCAGAGCAAAGCTCTGTTTTAAAAATGAAGCGACGCTTCTGCTTCTCCCAATCAGAGCAAAGCTCTGTTCAAATTCTAAGATTTGGAATGAAGCGACGCTTCCTTACCCCCAATCAGAGCTTTCAAAATTCAAAATTTAAAAGTTGAAGCAGCGCTTCAGATCCAGCGCTCTGCGCTGTGCGCCACGTGTCAAACACAGGTGCGCTAGCGCAGTTGCGCTGCGCTCTGCGCTGCGTGCCACGTGTCAAACACAGGTGCGCTAGCGCAGTTGCGCTGCGCTCTGCACCACGTGTCGAACGTAGGTGCGCCAGGCTATGCGCTGTGCGCCACGTGTTGAACGTAGGTGAGGTGCGCCAGCGCTGAAATCAAAAATTCCCCCACCATCAGATCAAAAGATCTACTAATAATAAATTATTAATTAATCAAAACTAAAATTCTGTTACGAAAAGATTTTTTAATCTTATTAAAACAAGAAGATTATCTTCTGTAAAACAGAAGCCTTAGGATCAAAGATACAACGGTGGGAAAGATTCCAAATCAATCAGAGAAAGATCTCTTAAAACTGATTTAACAAATCATTTGGCCCTATATAAAGGACTCTAGACTTCAAGTCTAAAAGGAAATAGAGAGAGAGAAGAGAAGAAAAAGAAAGAGAAAAACCCTCTGTAAAAGAAGAGAAAACTCTTAGAAAAAAGAAGATTTTTCTTCATCTTCAAGGTAAAAAAAAGAGAATTATGTTCTTGAAAAACAGAGATGAAATCATCTCATAAAAAGAAGAACCCTCTTCTAAAGAGATCATAGATCTGAAAAAAGACCAAGGTCTTTGATGAAAAAAAAAGATCAAAAGATCTAATTATAAAAAAATAAAAGAAGTATTTTTACTTCGCCCCCAGATTTTTGATCTATAAAGGCAGAGCCTTTTATCAAAACAAGAACTTTTGTTCTTGGATCTTGAGGCAAAGCCTCCTTAAAAGAACATAAAAGTTGTTCTGTGATCTTAAAATTGATCAGATGCGCTTTGCGCTATTGGAAAGTACCTTGCACTCATGAACTGCATCTTTGCGCTCCTTGGATCGGCGCACAGCGCCATAACTTGCCACGTGTCAACCATAGACACCACTTGCGCCTTGCGCTTTTGAAACTGAGCGTTGCGCTCATGGACTGGCGCTCAGCGCTAAGCGCGCCACGTGTCACTCACTGGTGCGCCAACAGACTAGCGCAAAACGCTCATAAATGGAAAGCGCAAATGCGCTAATGAACCGGCGCTTAGCGCTAAGCGCGACACGTGTCACCTTCAGGTGCGCTAGCGCAATGCGCTCTTCAGTTGGCACAAAACGCCTAACACGCCACGTGGCGCACTGTCAGAACATGCTCTGTTCTGATAAAAACAAAAATGACAGAGCCCAATGCTTAGCATTATTAAAAAGGGCAGAGCCCAAATAAAGGCTTAATAGCCAGAACAAAAATAAAATGTTAAAACATTTTAGTTGGACTTAGCCAAATTCTGGCTATAAGTCCTCAACTTATTTTGAATTGAGCACATCTGCTCTCTCAAACAATTCACACTGGTTCGAGGGTACATCTCGTTACTCCTCTGATATCTGTCGTTGTAATCCTTCAACGTCGTCAGAGAGGTGACGGGTCCCGACAACCACACATTACTATGGACTGTGGGGTCCTTAAACTCACGGACTGTGATGTCCTTAACCTCGACCGTGATGTCTTAAAACTAACATCTCGATCGTGATGCCTTAAAACTAACATCGGACTGTGGGGTCCTTAAGCCCATGGACTATGATGTCCTTAACCTCGACCGTGATGTCTTAAAACTAACATCGGACTATGGGGTCCTTAAGCCCATGGACTATGATGTCCTTAACCTCGACCGTGATGTCTTAAAACTAACATCGGACTGTGGGGTCCTTTATCCCATGGACTATGATGTCCTTAACCTCGACCGTGATGTCTTAAAACTAACATCGGACTGTGGGGTCCTTAAGCCCATGGACTATGATGTCCTTAACCTTGACTGTGAGGTCTTTAAACTCACGGACTATGATGTCCTTAACCTTGACCGAGATGTCTTTAAACTATCATTGGACTGAGATGTCCTTAAACTACCATTGGACCACCATGTCCTTAAACTGGTAATCGACCACAATGTCCCTAAACTAAACAATAGAGTCCAATTGCTCTCTTGTTGGATCTAAACGATCCCGTTAAGTTGATCTTAGTCTAAAAGTAGACTAACGTATCCTTAACAAACGTTTATGTTGATCTTAGTCTCAAATGAGGCTAACGTATCCTTAAACCCAAACCCCCAAACCCAAATCTAAGAAAGATACGGATTTGGACTAGTCCACGCCCTATGGGCGACAACATAACTTAGTCTCCGTATACAATCCACGGGCAACCAAACACAAAACAAACACCCACGACACGAAGTGACCATCTGGAGAAGGAAAAAGTTATTACCGCGATGTGGTAGCGTAATTAACTGCTGGGGCTTGCGCCTGCAGGGAAGAGCGTCCCCACAATCAAAAACCCCTCAAACGAGGGGGAATCTGACGAAGTCTGCTACATCGGCCGCATCTATTTAAACGTTCGATACATGGTGCCATAAATCAACTTAGCATCTTCGGAGAGGTGGACGGATAGCACCAATTAGCATCTGCCCCGAAATTCAGGCTAGACGTTCGCCGCGTCTCCGCCGCGTCTTTCGGAGGGGAACAAATTCTGGCACGCCTGGTAAGACCTTTTCCTCTTTCCACTCCACACTTCGTGTGTCGTGTTCGTGAACCAATCGCGGTTTGCTAATGGTTGCCCTTGGGTATCGAGGTACAAAGATTTGGCGTTTTGCTTGGTGCAGAAAGCAAAGATCAATGGCGTTCACTTGCTCGAAGTGTTCCACATGCAACTGCAATCCACGTTCTGCCTCAACTGGGGGCATAGCTTACGGGCCCCAGGCGGCTTCCCTGTTCACGATGCCGGTGGAACAGGTCACTCAAGCCACCACAGGATTGTTTTTCGGGACCATGCTCCTGCCAACGAGCTTCACCGCTCCTGTGCTAACACCGGAAGCTCCCAAGAGGTCGGTCTTTGATCGGCTTACAGCTACTGTGGCCCCTCTCAATGGGTCGTCCAACTCCGGCACCTAGGTCTTCTCCAGATTGGGCAAAAGTCCATGTGGGCCCATGATGAAGCCGGCAATCCCGGAGAAAGTTGTCTCGAAGAAGATAGCCATCCCTACCCCTGAAGCTGTCAAGGCGGCTTCTCCAACCAAAGGGTCAGTTTTTATAAGACTGGCTGTTCCGATTCCCACTATGGTTCCTGTCCCTGCTCAGAAGTCTGTTTTCGACCGGTTGGATACCGCTTCTCAACGGACATCAGTCTTTAAGAGGCTGACGTCAGCAACAACCCCTCACCTGGAAAGTGGGCAAGACAAAGCCATTCCCATCTCTGAACCAATACCAATGGCTCGACACGCTCGACGTCACCACTGGCGCCGAGTAAGGAAGGCCGGGGGCAACTCTCCCTCTGGGATAACTCCACCGGCTCCAACGGTGGAAATTAATGTTGCTGTTCCAACCGGGAACAGCTTTGAGATGCTGAACAAGGTGCGCAGGAATTCGCCTACCGCCGTACAAAAAAGATCTCCGCCGTCGATGGAGACTGTCACAGAAATGAAGCCGGAACAGCCCCTTCAGCGGCTGTCCTCCAAAGTTTATAAAATGTGGCAACAAGTCCGAGAGTCGGTGGTTGATCAAGACTATACCCGCCGACAGAAGAAGCTGAAGGTCCGACAGGAAGAAAACCGTCCTTCTAAGCCACAAAAAACGGCGGCTACTTGGGTGCCCACTGCAACGGCCCCCTCAACTTCGACTACTCATAAGAGGAGAAGGCCGGAGAAAATCCCCAGACCTTTGACAAATGTCAAAGGCAATGAGCCCAAACGCCTTAAGTCTGGGGGCATGGTGGTACATACTGTTTACAAGGCTTCCGGAAAAGAGGAAAGCCGCACTTCGACGGGCCACCGACCACTCACCCGATCCATCATGAGAGCTCAGGAACAACAACAGCAGAAGCTTCAAGAAATGCTGACTGCAATGACCGCACTGACCGGGCCAAAAGAAAGCCCGGAGGCATCATCAGAACAGCGTCACGAACACGAGACTGATGCCGAATTCCTTCGGAGAATGCTCGAAAAGAAGGATAAAGAGGCCGCAGAACAAGCGGCCAACATAAAGCAAATGGCCCTTCTATTCCAGGAGATGGTCGGGATGATGATCCAGCCGGATCCCCCAGCCGAAGATCCTCCAGTAATAACTGAAGATGACAGAGGAGAAATATCGAATCCTCTGTCGGCTCTGTCAACAGCCAAAGAGGAAACAATCTCTAAAGCTGCCCTGGATAACTATATTGCTCAGCAAATAAGAGTTCACCAGGCAAATGAAGCAGCTGGCCAAGTTGTCAAAACTGGGCGACCGTATCCAGGCTGGTATGATTAGATAAAGTACCCGCCGGGATACACGATCCCCAAATTCCACGTATACAAGGGGACATGCAATCCCCACAGCACGTCGCTCAGTTCAGAGCTCTGTGCAGCAACACCGGGGGCGATGATAAGCTTTTTCTCTGCCAATTCGTCGGCAGCTTATCGGAGACGGCGTTTGAGTGGTACTCCGAACTTCCAAATGACTCCGTCAAGACTTTCACAGAAATGGAGTTGTTGTTCACCCAGCGATTCGCAAGTGCTAGTGAACGCACCCCGATAATGGCATTGATCAATACCAGGGTGAAGCCGGGCGAGACATGGGTTCAGTATGCAATCCGATGGCGGAACCTGTGGTCGAAGTGTGAACAGCGCATCGAAGAAGCACCAGGGGTGGGCATGTTCGTGGGCACCCTAAACCCTCATGCAACTATTTCACAGTTTATGATGTTCTTCAAACCAACTACGTTCCAGGCTTTAATCGACAAGCTAGCCCAGATGGACCAGATGGGTCATAGACCGTCTCCTCCGAAGCCGGAGCCGCGGAACGAAAAGGATAAAGAGGAAGGCAACCTTCATTGTGAACACCCAACAGCAGCCCAGTGCTCCAAGATTAACGGATCAATTGGAAGAGAGACGGCGCTATTATAATGAGAAAATGAAGCGCCCTTACTCATTCCTAGGGGATAAAACGAAAAGGCTGTTCGAATTAGCAATGCGCAACAGGCTTATCAATTTGCCGAATCCAAAGCGACCATTGCAACCCGGCGAAGTGAATAATCCCAATTATTGCCCTTACCATCAAACGGTAATCCATCCAATCGAAGATTGCTTCGTCTTTAAGGGATGGATCGAGGATCAGTACCTACAAGGCAAATTTGCGCTGTTTGAGAAGTGGAAAGTAAACCCACCACAACCGTACACTCCTAAGAAGACGGACACACTGGGGGCAACGTGCTCTTTTATTGAAGGAGCTCCATGGGAGGTGGCTCTTTCAGCCAGAACCAAAAGAATGCTGAAAGATCTCCAGACGTGCCCGACGATCAGATGGAAGAATCCGTTGGAACCGGAGATCATTGAAGGGATGCTGAAGCCGCGCCCAACTTCAAGGATTGGTAGTGATAGCCAAAGCGCACACACCCAGCCGTCGAAATCTTCGAAAAAGAAGAAGAAATCCAAAAAGCCAATGAAGCTTGGCGATAAGCGCACGGACCTGCAGAAACAGATCGACGCGCTGGAAGAGTATAACCAGAAGGCCCGGACTCCAATCATGCTCCAAGAGTTCCTCGGCCATGTCCTTGAAGATGGAGATGATGGAGAAGACTCGTCGGACGAATCTAAGGGTTACATAGCAAGTTGCCATGTGATCTCTCACTCATCGATAAACGATGAAGAAGCTCCTTACACAGAGAAATTAGGGGCAGATCTTGAACCGGAACTTCCAGGGCCATCAGACAAAATGATCGACGCATTCCTAAACGAAACTCTTCTGAAAAATAAAGCTGATCGGGAGCGTGAGATGGTCATATTTGAAAAGGCCAAACGCCGGCGACTGGACGAAAGAGTAGAGACATTCCCGCCGAATCAAAGGACATCTGTCGCGGATAAAAACAAGTTTAAGACGAGGAAAATGTTTGCTAAAGCCATATCAACGGGAATGAAGCTACCACCCTCCGAAGGAAACACTCTTGGTGAAGCAGAGATGCATCCTAGATACTGCCTATATCATCGAAAGATCGCACACCCCATCGAAGAATGCAACGATTTTGAAAGATTGTGGCAAGGGTATGTTGCTCACCGGCAACATTTTAAGCGGATGAAACGCAAAACTCGTCGGGAGCGAAGAAGTGCAACCGAGGAGCATAAAAGAACTACCGGCAACTGTCGCACAGTCAACGCCGAGGGATCGCAGATTCTCACCTTCGGGAGCGACTCCGACGAAGAGATGACTCTTGGCCCTCTTTTCAAAGAATCTACCTCGGGAAAAGAGGAAGAACCGAAGACTTGCGAAAATATTCAGCTACGCAACCGTACGCTTCCAGAAAAGAATTTCGGACCCACGAATAGAAAAGATAAGGGAAAAGAAAAGGTCTCTGAGGATATCGCCGAGGTCAAGAAGCTGATCGACTCTGGGTTCATCCAAGAAGTTCATTATCCTGACTGGATCGCCAACATCGTCCCGGTGATGAAGAAAAATGGAACAATGCGCATATGTGTGGACTTTCGGGATCTCAATAAGGCCTGCCCGAAAGACGAATTTCCAGTACCGGTCACCGAGCTAATGATAGACAATATGTCCACTCACAAAGTTTTTTCCTTCATGGACAGCTCGTCGGGATATAACCAGATAAAGATGCATCCCGAGGACCAGATGCACACCGCTTTCCGGACCCCTTTGGGTATATTCTGCTACAAAGTAATGCCCTTCAGTCTAAAGAACGCCGGTGCCACCTATCAGAGGGCCATGACGAAGATCTTCGACGACCTCATACATGAAATCGTCGAATTCTACATCGACGACCTCGTGGTTAAAAGCAAATCATACGAAGAACATCTTGAGCATCTGAAGATCGTATTTCAACGCCTTCGGCAATACAACATGAAGATGAACCCTCTTAAATGCGCATTTGGAGTTTCCTCGGGCAAATTCCTAGGATTCATCGTCCGACACCGAGGCATTAAGATAGATCCGTCAAAGATCAAGGCGATTATGGAGATGCCCCCGCCAAGGACACTCAAGCAATTGCGGTCTCTCCAAGGAAAGCTCGTGTATATCCGGCGATTTATAGCCAATCTTTCAGGCAAGTGCCGTCCTTACAGTCACCTGATGAAAAAGGGGACCCCGTTCGTCTGGGATCACAAATGCCAAAGCGCGCTGGATGAAATCAAGCAATACTTGCAAAATCCGCCAGTACTGGCCGCTCCGGTCAAGGGAAAGCCTCTCATTCTTTATACAACAGCCCTCGAAGGTTCCTTAGGCGCATTATGGGCACAAGAGAACGATCAAGGGAAGGAGAGAGCCCTCTACTATTTGAGTTGAGTTCTACTGGGGGCAGAAAGCAATTACTCTCCCATCGAAAAACACTGCCTGGCATTGATCTTCACGATAACGAAGCTCAGGCACTATGCGTTGGCGCATGAAGTCCGTCTTATATCGAAAGTGGATCCTCTCAAGTATTTGATGTCAAAAGCCATATTGACGGGACGGCTCGCTAAATGGGCCTTGCTTTTGATGGAGTTCTCAATAACCTATCAGCCCCTTAAGGTAGTGAAAGGCCAGGCCATCGCCGACTTCCTCGCTGATCATCCGATACCTGCCGATTCTCCCTTGAATTCCGAACTACCAGACGAACATGCGTTTGACACGATCGACGGTAGTGATACCTGGTGGGAACTTTATTTCGACGGAGCATCTTCCATGAAGAAGCGCAAACAAAGCACTCCCATAATCAAATCAGGGGTAGGCCTCATCTTTGTAACTCCACAAAGTGGGATAATGCACTTTGCCTTCTCCTTAACAGAGCCAAGGACAAATAATGAAGCCGAGTATGAAGCCTTGATAGCGGGTCTCGAGATCGCTATCGACATGGGAATTGCAAACCTCCTCATATACGGAGACTCCCAACTGGTCGTCAGTCAAGTAAATGGCGACTACCAAACGTACAAGCCAGAGTTGGTGAGATACGGCGAGAGAGTGCAGCAACTGCTGACCCAAATTCCTTCCTACAGCTTGGAAAGCATACTGCGTGCGGAAAATAGCAAAACGGGTGCATTAGCCAAGCTTGCTAAAGAGTTGGCCGATGAGAACCTCGATGACGTAAGAATCGTGGTACAAAGCCGTCGGGTTCTTGCACCGGCAGAAATATCTCCGGAGTCGTCCGAAGAAAAGGGAGCGACAGAGCAAATGGCTCTACAAGTGAAAGACCAAGAAAAGGTCAAAGATTGGAGAGAAGTCTTTATAGACTACTTCAAATCCCGTCGAATACCCGAAGATGCGTTCTCAAGACATCAGCTTATGAAACGAGCTCTATCTTTCGCCTTTGTCAATGATACTCTGTACAAGAGGTCATTTGATTCTCTATGGTTGAGATGCCTAGGACATGAAGAAGCAAGAAGAGTCGTCCAAGAAACTCATGACGGACTCTGCGGTTCTCACCAAGCCGGGCCGAAAATGAAGTTGAAGATCAAACAAATGGGTTATTATTGGCCCATGATGATCCAAGACTGCCTTGAGTATACGAAGCAATGCCACTCATGCCAGATCCACGGGGACTTTATCCACCAGCATCCAAATCTACTACATCCAACGGTGGCTAGCTGGCCGTTCGAAATGTGGGGGACTGACATAATCGTCCCCATTGAACCAGCATCGTCCAGAGGACATCGATTCATTTTGGCGATAACTGACTACTTCTCTAAATGGGCAGAAGTAGTACCGCTGTGGGAAGTGAATACGGAGAATATCTTCCATTTATTCAAGACACACGTCATTTATCGGTTTGGAACTCCGCGACGGATTATCTTCGATAATGGGCCAGCCTACAGAAGCCACAAGATTAGCCGCTTCGCACAACAGCACAACATAGACTGGAGATATTCCTCAGTCTATAATCCCCGAGCTAACGGTCTAGCTGAGGCTTTTAACAAGACCCTGACAAAGATCGTAAAAAAGACGGTGTCCCGAAATAAGAAGGACTGGCACGAGAGACTGCATGAAGCTCTCTGGGCGTATCGAACGACGTTCAAAACAGCCACGAACACAATGCCGTACGCATTGGTATTCGGTACAGAAGCGGTACTCCCCCTCGAGATAGAGTTACCCTCTCTATGAGTGGCAGTTCATTACGAGCTGACGAACGAGGAGAATGCTCACCTTCGGCTTGAGGAGCTTGACGCCCTTGACGAAACCCGGCTCATAGCGCAACAAAACCTGGAGGCTTATAAAGCAAAGATGACGCGCTCATACAAGAGATCGACTAGGCCGAGAACATTCCGCCAAGGCGAACTCATGCTAGTGGTCAAAAGACCTATGATCCCCAATCGTGCCAAGCGAGGAAAATTCGAGCCGAACTATGAAGGCCCGTATATCATAGACAAGGTCTACCAGGGTGGAGCCTATCTACTCAAGGACATGCATGGTAAGAAGCCCTTCAGGCCAATAAATGGTCGCTTCCTGAAGAAATACTACGCCTAACGAGTCATGGCCTAGGTCAATGATAGATGACGACGACTATGTCCGCTCGCTATCTTCCTAAGCCCAAACTCTGTAAGTAGTAGCCGGCTTTCTTTTCTCGGACCGAAACGTCCTTAAACTAACGACGGACCGAAACGTCCTTAAACTAACGACGGACCGAAATGTCCTTAAACTACTAACAACGGACCGAAACGTCCTTAAACTAACAACGGACCGAAACGTTCTTAAACTAACAACGGACCACTATGTCCTAAAACAGGCTGTTGACCGAGATGTCGATAAACTACGGTGGATCGCAGCATCCCAAAGCATATACAAAAAAAAAGAATAAAAAAAAGAGAAGAAAAAACGGTATGTCCATAAGCAGAAAGGGCACGGATGAAAACCCGAAAGGGCTCCGTGAGTAAAAACAGCAGGGCTACCGGCGAGTTTTGTGAAAACCCGAAAGGGCGCAATCTCGTTAGAATAAAAAAAAATAAAAAAAATGGTATGTCCGTAAGCAGAAAAGGGCACGGATGAAAACCCGAAAGGGCTCCGTGAGTAAAAACAGCAGGGCTACCGGCGAGTGTTTGTGACAATCCGAAAGGGCGCAACCGCGTTAAAAGACACTTGCAAGGTCCTCTCGACTTTGTAAGGAGAAATCACCCGTGTGAGATCCTTACGACTCACAAGGGGGCAACACACTTAGGGATCCCCACGATCCCTAAGGAGAAATTACACTTGCGAGATCCTCACGACTCGTAAGGAAAACCTTCTTATGAGACCCTCACGGTTCATAAGACTTGAAAATCTTAAGCTACAGGGATCTGAACCTGTTCTTAAGCAGTCCCCACAACCTCCACTACTGCCGTACAAGCGGCTCAATGCTGACCCTTGTATACAATCTACAGGTGCGGATAAACATTTCCCTAACAAAGTCCCACCCGTGACTAGGAATATGTTCGTACGGTGAACAACCCATGTGAGTCCTCTCGACTTATAAGAAGAAAACACTTTTGTAAGATCCTTACGACTTATAAGAGAATATACACTTAGGAGTCCTCACGATTCCTAAGGAGAAAACGCGCCTACGAGATCCTCACGACTCGCAGGGAGAAATACCTTTATGAGACCCTTACGGCTCATGAAGTCAAAAGCCTTAGTCGACAAGATCCTAACCCTGTTCGCTAAGCCACCTTTGTTCGATATCGACAGAGGCAAATGATGATTCACTCCTGGCAATATCCCAGTTGTAGCGGTGCTGATGCTGAAATCGGTGTCTAATCCCAAGCTTGCGGCAAAAAGCTTGCGGGCCACACATGCATACGAAATAGCCGAAATGATGGGGCAACTTGCAAACAAAATCAGCAAGTAAAAAAAATGTATGCATGCAAAATATTCGAAATGATTGGGCAACTCGCAATAAAATGCAGCGAGTAAAAATAAAGCAAATAGCCGAAATGATTGGGCACCGCGAAGAATAGCCGAAATGATGGGGCAATCGCGACCTTCGCGATATAAAAGCTGAAATGATAGAGCATCGCGGAAAGAGATAAAAAATATATATATAAAATGAAATTTATGCCGTACAGGTGATATCACATCAATCCCTGTATACAATCCAGGGGCGCAAACAAAGAAGGAATCATACTCCTCCTCCCCAGGTTTCATCAGAAGAAGAAGCCAAATCTCAACGGTTCACAGATAGCCTGGAGATCATCTCAACATTCGTCTCATTACAACGGACACAATATCAAGCAAAACGGAACAGCAGCAACCCCCAGTTCTATGACTCGGCGGTGCACAGATGACTGAGAGTCAAACTCCCGACTCCGCGAAATGCGGATAAAGTCAACAATTCCTGGTTACGTGGAATGCGGCAATGACCCCGTGGGAAACGTCCAGAGCGGATCCTGGTCCTCGCAGAGCACGGCAATGACCCTGTGTGAAGCATCCAGAGCGGAGCCTGTAAGTGCACGGTGGCGCCCCGGCCGTCTGAACGAGGCCAAAATGCGGAAACAAAAACTTTTCTTTAAACAGAAACCGGGGCTACCGCGGACTATAAACCCGGATCGGACCATTAACCTACTACTAGCTAATTGAAGAAAGGGTAGAGAGCTATACCGAGCGATCCGTGTCCTTCGGTCTTCGACCACCATCCCGATCTTCCCGCGGCATCTCCGGTCTCGATCTCCTCGTCGGAAAGGGCACCACATCACCGAGTCCTTTTACGGGCTCCCACCTCTAAACCGAGGCAACTCGGACATGAAGTTGGCAAGCCGACGTGTCCAAGGTTGCTGTAGACTGAGTGTAGAACGCTATGTCTTGAGGGGTTGTTTGAAGTTGCCATTTGGATGTGGAGGTGGGGTAGTAATCTTGGGAGATGAACAAAAGGATTTTGTGCAAGCAAATGAGAACAATTTCCCTCCCCAAAAATTTGGACAGCCCCCCCATCCCTTGTGGCCGGCCATGCTATGTGAAGGGGAGAGAGAATAATGCAAGAAAGAGAAAATGGGTGATCATGAGGACTAATGATCACCACCATGTCAAATCCTAATCCCATCATATAAAGCAAGTCATGATGAACAAAAGGAAGTCAAAGTCAATCTAGAACCATCATGAAGCAACCACTTACAAAAAACACTCTCCACATTGCTAATTTGCACATTTGCAAATAAGCCCCTCCTATCAAAGGAATTTCAGCCAAAAAGGACCAAAGGAAAAATGGCCGAAACGGAATGCAAACTGGCAACTTCAAAAAGCGATCCCGTAATAAATTACAAGAAAACCCCATGACTGTATATACATACCCGCATTTGTATTCCGACCGAATACAAATGCAATGAGACAAAATCTACACTGTATAATACTAGGATCCGGCTTAAACCAAAGCCCGCTAGTATCATCCGTCCGAAACACGACATGTGCACAAGTGCACGCGTATGTTCGAACCCTGCCATAAAACCATATGGCCTCTACAGCGTTTTGCCCGAAACTTGAGAAAATGTCTGTGGGGGACTCTAAAAACTCGTCAATACGTTGGCTGTGGATTTAACCACTAGCACGTCAGAGGTATTAGCCGTACGTAACGAGCTACCAGGTTTTGACCACAAGGGAGGTCGATGAGCGAACTCATCCTGACACCCTACTGAGCCTGTCAGTGACAATATCCGTACAGTCCGGTCCGTTCGTCTATGAGCATCGCATGGCGGGCCTAGGGGGTTGGTAAAAGTCAGACCTCCAAAAGCGGTACAAGTCGTGTCAGAGTGTATCCCAGAACACCCTGAGATATTACTGGAATACCTACCAGTAAATCTCCTTCCTTGGCTAAGGACTTCGTGTAATGGCTCTCCTAGACACAGCGCGACCTCACCCCCAATACCGAGAGAGACGAACCCCTGCAGATTCGCTCACTGCCTCCATGTGGCTCAGGACTGTACCCAACTAAAACCTGTTTGCACGACTCCTTTGAGCCATGGTAGGGTAGTAATCAAAGTACAGTGGGAACTCACACGAGACAAATGACGACCTCAGGTCGATGAACTAACCTGTACACATGTCACCAGGAAACTGCTATCTGACATCAGGTATAAAACCAACTAGCATATTCCCGGCGAGTCCTGTCCGGTGTACTCATAACCCAATGAGCACCTGTATACATCTTAGGTGAACCAACTGACACCGGTGGCTTATGAGACCGGCCACCGCCCCTCGTCGGGGTCTCGACTGTATACACTAGTCTACTCTGGAGTATCGATGCCCTGTCTCGAAAACTCCCACGACTAGGGACCTTTTAAGGATGTGCTTATAATCCCCAGCTCTTATGTATATGATCGCCATGATACTGCTGGCCATCAAGCAAGAATCCTAAGGGCTCTATCAATGTGTAATAGTGACCTGTAAGGTCACCTAAAGCAATACACGATGATAAAGATAAACCAGATAACATACTATCATCTTGAGTAAGACTGTCCTACCGGTATAGGTCATCCCTCAATCATTGCAATCACGTGCCTGTGATCCAATAATTGACTCTGAGGGCACTATGTCCAACAGAGCCTAGTCCTCGCCGAACACGGAAGTGAACCCGTGGGAAGCATCTAGAGCAAAATTCTTGGCCACGTGGAATGCGGCTTACGTCAAATCCTGACCACGTGGGAAACGTCCAGAGCGGATCCTGGTCTTCGCAGAGCACGGCAATGACCCCGTGTGAAGCATCCAGAGCGGAGCCTGGTCCTCGCCGAACACGGCAGTGAACCCGTAGGAAGCATCCAGAGCAAAATTCCTGGTCATGTGGAACGCGGATTATGTCACTCCTGACCCCGTGGAAAACGTCCAGAGCGGATCCTGCTCCTCGTAGAGCACGGCAGTGAACCCGTGTGAAGCATCCAGAGCATATCCTGGTCCTCACAGAGCACGGCAATGACCCCGTGTGAAGCATCCAGAGCGGAGCCTGGTCCTCGCCGAACACGGCAGTGAACCCGTGGGAAGCATCCAGAGCAAAATTCCTGGCTACGTGGAACGCGGATTATGTCACTTCTGACCCCGTGGAAAACGTCCAGAGCGGAGCCTGGTCCTCACAGAGCACGGCAGTGAACCCGTGTGAAGCATCCAGAGCAAAATTCCTGGCTACGTGAAACGCAGATTATGTCACTTCTGACCCCGTGGAAAACGTCCAGAGTGGATCCTGGTCCTCGCAGAGCACGGCAGTGAACCCGTGTGAAGCATCCAGAGCGGAGCCTGGTCCTCGCAGAGCACGGCAGTGAACCCGTGTGAAGCATCCAGAGTGGAGCCTGGTCCTCGCTGAACACGGCAGTGAACCCGTGGAAAGCATCCAGAGCAAAACATTGGACTGTGAGGTCCTTAAACTCATGGACTATGATGTCCTTAACCTCGACCATGATGTCTTAAAACTAACATTGGACTGTGGGGTCCTTAAACCCATGGACTATGATGTCCTTAACCTCGACCGTGATGTCTTAAAACTAACATTGGACTGTGAGGTCCTTAAACTCATGGACTATGATGTCCTTAACCTCGACCGTAATGTCTTAAAACTAACAACGGACTGTGGAGTCCTCAAATCCACGGACTACGATGTCCTTAACCTCGACTGCGATGTCTTTACACTACGGTATCCTGGAAAACGTCTGACTCCGTGAAATGCGGATAAGGACAACTTCACCCATCACTTGCGGGTCCTCACGACTCATAAGGGAGTAAATTCTCTTGTGAGATCCTTACGACTTTCAAGAGAAAACGCATTTGGGAATCCTCACGATTCTTAAGGAGAAATTACAACTGCGGGATCCTCTCGACCGGTAGGGAGAAAATTCTTTATGAGACCTTCACGGCTCACAAAGTTGAAAAGTCGTAGGTGACAGATCTTAACCCTGTTTTCTAAGCCATTACCACTCTACAAAGAATCCAAGACTGACAGCTATATACCATCTACAGACCGCACTTGCTAAAATCACATGGCAAACAACACAGCAAAGAGAAGAAAGCGACTTTAGGAAAGCATTTGATTCGCATTCAGTTAAGCATTCAGAGCGCACCCATTCATGCATGAGCGAAAAGGTTTAATGCTTAAGATAAACACATGGAAATGGAAAAGCTTGCCATTCATACTTCAGAAAATTCTTACATTGATAAAAGCGGTAAACAAAAACGCCATTAAAATGTTTACAATGGCAAAACTTCGGATCCAGGGCATGGATTGAGGAATTCGAAAGTAAGGCCGTCTAGAGTCTTTCTGGCCTTTCCAACCCATCTCGTGTGCATCCACTCGCGCTCACGCGTGTCAAGATCTTCGGCAATGCCCCGCACCCTTTGATAATAAGCGATTATCGTCGTCTGTTGAAAAATTTGATGTAGAATATCGATGAGGCTATCTCGCCGTTTCTTCGAGATCAACCCCGACAGGTACACTGAATGCACCTTGTCTTCCGCATCATCCAGCGCATTAAGCGGCATGGCCTCGTGAAACCCCGGAAGCGCTCTCCAAATTGCTCCCAATACGACTTTCAAGAGAGCGGAACAGCGAGGAAGCAACCAACCAACGCGTGCATACAGACGACCCATAATCTCCGCACACTGAGCATCTGTAAACTCTTGGTTTTGGTGACGGCCCTGTACGCGGATATCTTCATAAGTAATGAACTCGTTCAGACTGTATAAATGAACAGCCATAGTGCCTGAAAGAAACATCATTAGGAGATTAGCAATGAGGAGAAACAGACACGGAGAGTTAAACTCCTCGAGAGCAATGCTCTGCAGACAGGAGTGACACCTGTCAAAATCAATTATTAGGGGAATTTAAAAGAAATTCTCCAAGAATATTGATAGCCTTGCTCTGAAAAGATAATATAATTCATCAAAAATAAAATTCCATTTTTAATCTTCAAGATCCATGAAAAACTCTTAAGAGTTCTTCTATATGATTTGAAAGGAGCAAAACTCCATTAATGAATTAAGAAATCATAAGTAAAATCCTTTTAGAGAACAAGGCTCTATTAATGGAACCCTAATAGGGTTCTCTTTAGATCTCTGGAGCAAAGCTCTGCTAGTGAAACCCTAAATGGGTTTTCTGAAGATCAAAGATCTATGAAGAGCAAAGCTCTGTTAATAGGTAAAACCCTAATCTAGTGAAAGTTTTAAACTTGACCTAAATTTTAGCAGAGTTCTGACTCTTAAAAGTTTTTTTAACAGGAGAGCAATGCTCTGACGAATAGATAATTCTCAAAGAGGAGATGAAAATCATCTAAGGGACCAAAGGTCCTATTTATATGCATTGAGAGCCGTTTCAACTTCCAAAAGTTAATCCAACGACTGAGATGTTGCCACCGCTGCGCTCACGTTTGGGCCACGTAAGCGCAACGGTGGGGGGGCATTTGTTTCCCTCAATCAGAGCAAAACTCTATTTTAAAAATAAAGCAACGCTTCTGCTTCTCCCAATCAGAGCAAAGCTCTGTTCAAATTCCAAGATTTGGAATGAAGCGACGCTTCCTTACCCCCAATCAGAGCAAAGCTCTGTTTCAAAATTCAAAATTTAAAAGTTGAAGCGGCGCTTCAGATCCAGCGCTCTGCGCTGCGCGCCATGTGTCAAACACAGGTGCGCTAGCGCAGTTGCGCTGCGTGCCACGTTTCTAACACAGGTGCGCTAGAGCAGTTGCACTGCGCTCTGCGTTGTGCGCCACGTGTCGAACGTAGGTGCACCAGGCTATGCGCTGTGCGCCACGTGTCGAACGTAGGTGAGGTGCGCCAGCGCTGGAATAAAAAATTCCCCCACCGTCAGATCAAAAGATTTACTAATAATAAATTATTAATTAATCAGAACTAAAATTCTGTTATGGAAAGATTTTTCAATCTTATTAAAATAAGAAGATTATCTTATATAAAACAGAAGCCTTAGGATCAAAGATCCAACGGTGGGAAAGATTCCAAATCAATCAGAGAAAGATCTCTTAAAACTGATTTAACAAATCATTTGGCCATATATAAAGGACCCTAGACTTCAAGTCTAAAAGGAAATAGAGAGAGAGAAGAAAAGAAAAAGAGAGAGAAAAACCCTCTGTAAAAGAAGAGAAAACTCTTAGAAAAAAGAAGATTTTTCTTCATCTTCAAGGTAAAAAAAAAAGAATTATATTCTTGAAAAACAGAGATAAAATCATCTCATAAAAAGAAGAACTCTCTTCTAAAGAGATCATAGATCTGAAAAAGACCAAGGTCTTTGATGAAAAAAAGATCAAAAGATCTAATTATAAAAAAATAAAAGAAGTATTTTTACTTCGTCCACAGATCTTTGATCTATAAAGGCAGAGCCTTTTATCAAAACAAGAACTTTTGTTCTTGGATCTTGAGGCAAAGCCTTCTCAAAAGAACATAAAAGTTGTTCTGTGATCTTAAAATTGATCAGATGCGCTTTGCGCTATTGTAAAGTGCCTTGCACTCATGAACTGTGCCTTTGCGCTCCTTGGATCGGCGCAAAGCACCATAACTTGCCACGTGTCAACCATAGACACCACTTGCGCCTTGCGCTTTTGAAACTGAACGCTGCGCTCATGGACTGACGCTCAGCGCTAAGCGCGCCACGTGTCACTCACTGGTGCGCTAACAGACTAGCGCAAAGCGGTCATAAATGGAAAGCGCAAATGCGCTAATGAACCGGCGCTTAGCGCCAAGCGCGACACGTGTCACCTTCAGGTGCGCTAGCGCAATGCGCTCTTCAATTGGCGCAAAGGGCCTAACGCGCCACGTGGCGCATTGTTAGAACATGCACTGTTGTGATAAAAACAAAAATGACAGAGCCCACTGCTTAGCATTATTAAAAAGGGTCGAGCCCAAATAAAGGCTTAATAGCCAGAACAAAAATAAAATGTTAAAACATTTTAATTGGACTTAACCCAATTCTGGCCATAAGTCCTCAACTTATTTTGAATTGAGCACATCTGCTTTCTCAAACAATTCACACTGGTTCGAGGGTACATCTCGTTACTCCTCTGATATCTGTCGTTATAATTCTTCAATGTCGTCAGAGAGGTGACGGGTCCCGACAACCACACATTACTACAGACTGTGGGGTCCTTAAACTCACGGACTATGATGTCCTTAATCTCGACCGTGATGTCTTAAAACTAACATCTCGACCGTGATGTCTTAAAACTAGCATCGGACTGTGGGGTCCTTAAGCCCATGGACTATGATGTCCTTAACCTCGACCGTGATGTCTTAAAACTAACATCGGACTGTGGGGTCCTTAAGCCCATGGACTATGATGTCCTTAACCTCGACCGTGATGTCTTAAAACTAACATCGGACTGTGGGGTCCTTAAGCCCATGGACTATGATGTCCTTAACCTAGACCGTGATGTCTTAAAACTAACATCGGACTGTGGGGTCCTTAAGCCCATGGACTATGATGTCCTTAACCTCGACCGTGATGTCTTAAAACTAACATCGGACTGTGGGGTCCTTAAGCCCATGGACTATGATGTCCTTAATCTTGACTGTAAGGTCTTTAAACTCACAGACTATAATGTCCTTAATCTTGACCGAGATGTCTTTAAACTATCAATGGACCGAGATGTCCTTAAACTACCATTGGACCACCATGTCCTTAAACTGGTAATCGACCGCAATGTCCCTAAACTAAACAATAAAGTCCAATTGCTCTCTTGTTGATCTAAACGATCCCGTTAAGTTGATCTTAGTCTAAAATTAGACTAACGTATCCTTAACAAACGTTTAAGTTGATCTTAGTCTCAAATGAGGCTAACGTATCCTTAAACCCAAACCCCAAACCTAAATCTAAGAAAGATACGGATTTGGACTAGTCCACGCCCTACGGGCGACAATATAACTTAGTCTCCGTATACAATCCACGGGCAACCAAACACAAAACAAACGCCCACGACACGAAGTGACCATCTGGAGAAGGAGAAAGTTGTTACCGCGATGCTGGTAGCGTAATTAACTGCAGGGGCTTGCGCCTGCAAGGAAGAGCATCCCCATAATCAAAACCCTCTCAAACGAGGGGGAATCTGACGAAGTCTGCTATATCGGCCGCATCCGTTTAAACCTTCGATACATGGTGCCATAAATCAACTTGGCATCTTCGGAGAGGTGGACGGATAGCACCAATTAGCATCTGCCCCGAAATTCAGGCTAGACGTTCGCCGCGTCTCCGCCGCGTCTTTCGAAGGGGAACACTCAGAGCATGTATGCTAGACTTCGGAGGATCGTGGGAAGATCACCTACATCTTGTGGAGTTTTCATACAACAACAGCTACCAAGCAAGCATCGGAATGGCACCTTTTGCAGCGCTTTATGGAAGGAAGTGTCGATCGCCATTAAGTTTGGGACGATATCGGAGATAGAGAACTCTTGGACCTGAGATGATAGTAGTAACTGTTGACGTAGTTCGTACTATCACGGAAAAATGTGCATAGCCCAAGATCGGCAGAAGCACTGGGTTGATGCAAAGCGCCGTCATTTGGAGTTCCAGCTGGGAGATCACGTATTTCTGAAGATATCCCCGAACAGCGGAGTGATTCGTTTTGGAAGACGGAGTAAGCTAAGTCCAAGGTACATTGGACCGTTCGACATACTCGAACGAGTCGGTGAAGTGGCTTATCGCTTGGCACTTCCACCTTCATTGGAAGGAGTGCACGATGTGTTCAATATATCCCAGCTCAGAACGTATATGAGTGACCCTAGCTGTCACGCCCCGCTTCCCAGAGTGCGCTATGATCGGCACGTGACAGAGTCAACCATACTACCTGTGGCTAGGAAACATCCCTCCACAGTCACATTACGGCTGTCTATAAGATATCAAGAACAGTAAAATAAAATAAACTATCTAGTACATGTTCATATGCCAGAATAAACGGGTCAAGAAATAATATGCGGAAGCAATAAATCCAATAAACAAAAACATCTGGAAAGTACGTCCCAAATACGGGCTCACATCAGGAAATGAAAGCATGGAAATAAAACTAAACTAAACTGGATACTAACAGGATCCTCACTGCTCGGCCTGACGGCTGATTGATAGGGATTTTACGATCAAAAATATAATTACCGCAATCAGGACGGCGTCGCTTCGCAGCTAGCCGGTGAGTGCGGGTCGATCCACAGAGACAGGTAAATTTCTTTAGTGTGTCTTAACGAGTTGATTCTATTTGTAGTTTTGGTTTTATAAAAATCTAGATCTAAAACTTAATTAATCTAATTTAAATTCTTGCTAGGGTTAGGCTTAGAGGAAGTTTTGGAGATTGATGTTTCCTCACCGCTTTCAATGCCGTATTCTAGATCCATTAGGTGTTATAGTAATTATCGATAAAGTGGATACGACTCTTTTGGGAAGATGTTTTCTTCCTCTAGATTCGTATCCTTCCTTTATCGTTAATTACCCTAACCCCCATGGAAAACGCGCGCAACCGGCCCTTTATACTGCGGTTCACCGTTACCTCGAGGGGTAGGGTGCCGCAGGGAGCGGTTGTGCGCGCATGCATGGAGTTCTTAATGGGTTAGTTTAATATGACATTGAAAGGGGTGAGAGATCTCATCTCTCAACCATTTCCCTAAGGCTAACCCTAACAAGCGAGGAGACTACTCGCTCATTAGGGGATGAAATAACATTAAAAGAATAAAAGAAAAATACTTACTAATGGTGATGGCTCCCTCCAAGCGATAAAGAACAGATCTGAATGTCACGTCCAGAATTTCTGAATTTTATTTATTGAAAAGAGGCATACAATTTTTAGATCTAAGATTACAATTTATAGGCAAATAGGAAACCTAGGGTTACAGACTCTCGCACTTGCGCAATTACAGATTTGCCCCCTGAGAATCCCAACACCAGAACCGTCGCACCGATACGCCAATTTTCCACCGACACGCGCTCTTAATGGCCGCGGATCCGCGGCGCCAGCATGGGTTTGGCCGCGGATCCGCGGCCAAACTAAGGAATTGGGCTCTGTGATTTTTGGGGCTTTTTCCTTGGCTCTTTGGGCTTCTGTTTTTACTCTTCTTTTCTCTGTTGGACTTCTGGATCTTCTCCAGATTTTTAGTGAAGACTTGTATTGGGCTTTTTAAACCGTTTCACTTGACTTTTTGGACCTTGCACTGTTCTTCGACTAGGCTTGACTGAGATCCGTCTAATTGTTGGTCAAAAGTCCCTTTTTCTGTTGTTTTGTGTCTTTCTCACTGTATTTGCTCCAGAAACCTGTAACCTGTAATATGCAACAAATGTGCGTCAAGAGTACCTATTTATTTATAAAAAGGATAAGAATAGGGGAATGATAAATGCAATATTATAGTCTGAACAAATACCCCCAAACTTACCTTTTGCTCGTCCTCGAGCAAACTTATTATTTATTCACTAAAATCCTAACCGCACTTTCGCAGGGAAACGCGATTGCACTGAGCACGTGCAACAAGCCGTTAAACCTCTAGGTGTCCCTAGTAGGAGGAGTGTTGTCTCCTGAGGGTTTTCAGCGGATTACACCCACAAAATCCTATCAAGTCGGCCCATTGACTTTTGTTCTCCAATTAGGTTTTCTAACAAGGAATTCTATTATCTTATACTTGTAAATTATCCACCCATATTCTTCACGCTTCCTCATTATTTAACTTAAGATTATATATGTTATGTAGACCTACTTAGCTTTCGGTATCTCTTAAGTTTTCCTTCTAGGGTTCCATCTCCACTTAGGAATTTCTATCAACTCTACTAAAGATACAAGTTCTATTCTTCATTCCTCTCTTTTATCTAAATTCCAATCACATACCCCTACGTGTGTGTATAAATCACCCCTACACTTGGAAATTCAAATCAAGCAATCATGCTCTCGTCCGTTGTCCAAAGTACTAATTAGTTGGTGAATGAAATTTGCTTACACATCCTTCATGCGACCGTTAATACTTCTTGAGGTACCAACGACCGATTACAAAATGCGTTTGCACTTTAAAGCGTACTTCCTAGTCCTTGCAACACCCAAGGCTTTAGCAGTGACTCCCAAACCAGTTGGTCTAAGGCACTAGGTGATGAAGCACCCTCGCTAAATATTTTTCTATTTTTGCAGCCTTAAGTAATCACAAAAACCAGTGTCCATTTTTTTTTCTTTATTCACACTTTTTCTTTTATTTTCTTCGTACTAAGGACTTTAGACAAGAGCATTTCAAGGTCTCTTCTACTATTCCAAGTTTCAAGGTGCGTGAATGTGCAAATTGTAGGGTATACATTTTCAGAATCTAGACTTAAGCTAGGAACTATTTTTCAAACTTATACTCTAATAAGAACATCAATACTCTTCCCTCATTTCGACTTAGTCCAAGAAGTGAACCCAAAATATGCCTATTTCTAAATAAACTACAAGGCATATACTTTCTACCGTTAAACTTTAAGGAAGGTTATTTTTAGGGTTTTTAATTTACTAAGTCTAAGATCTAGTTGTTCCTAACCAGTTGACCTATTTGTCAAACTCTAGTCAATTAGCCAAAATTGAATACATTTATTTATAATTTTTTGAAATTTTTCAAATTTTTATAGGTTTTCAAATAAGTATGCAAATGCAAAAATATGTACAAATGAATGCGAAGGAAGAAGACGTACCGAGCATACCCCCAAACTTGACTTTGACAGTGCCCTCACTGTCATGCTAAACCAAGAGGGTCAAAATACCGATACTCCCCTGTTTATATATTTTTTTTTATTGTTAAGAAAAACACAAAATATATACAAAAAGACCCTCCCCCAAACTTCAATTAAACTATGTTAGACAATACTGCCCAACTTTGCATCGGCCAAAAGTCAACACCAACCATTTGAAAAATTTATCAGTAAAGAATATTGGTGGGTGAAAAAATAAGTTGTGGTGGTCCGCAAAGGATTGGGGAAGATAGAAGTAGTGGTATGGGAGGTGTGGAGGTAAATATACAGGTGATGGTGATGCATCGAAACGAGAATGTAAATGATCAGCATTCAGTGGAGTGTTGGCATTCTCGTACCTTATTAAAAGAAATAGGGGTATTTCAACTTCTAAGGGAGGAGGTTGACTCACCACAATACCCCCAAGATGTTCCTGTGGGTCCTCTATTGACATGGCATCATCCATCAATTGTGTATGATATTCACTTATGAGGGAACTTATCTCCTCGACGTCCTCCATAGTCCAACCGAAAACTTGCCGTCTATCTTGTAAGACCGTTAAGAGGGCGTTCTCTTGCTCGAGGGCTAGAGAGGCCGATATGATAATGGGAAAGGTCTCATTCTCACCTATGTAAGCATATCTAAGGTGAGACGGCAAGGACATTAGTTCGAGTTTCGGAGGCGAAAGAATCATTGCTGAATCTACCTCGAACTCAAAGGACTCTAACACAGGTTCGAAATCACTGCAAACAACCGATTCGGATGGTTCGACTGACTCATCCAAAAATTCAAACGACTCATATTCGGGCTGTGAGTCGTCGTCATCCAAAAAAGTGAAACATTCATAATCAACATCGGTTGTGTCAACGGTAGTAGGCTCAAGGAGGGACGCACTAGTGGCGTCAAAACTGTTTTCATCAAATAAGAATCTTTCAAGCTCACAGTCCTCCTGCGTGATTTCGTGAATAGAGCAAACTTCTCGTGTACTACTTTTAGGCACGGGGGGCAGACTTCCCATCTTATAAATATTGAACTCACTAGACCTCTTTCCGAAGGATAGGGTCATGGAGCCATTGCGACAATTTATTACGGCATTGGAAGTGGCCAAAAATGGTCGACCAAGAATCACCGGAATTTGGTTTATTGGGTTAGCAACAGGTTGTGTATCCATAACGATAAAATCAACGGGGAATATGAACTCCCCGACTTTGATCAACACATCCTCTAGCTGACCCCTTGGATGGGTGATTGATCGGTCATCCATTTGGAGAGTGCAACGAGTGGGTTTCAACTCTCCAACCCCTAATTGTTCGTACACGGAGTAAGGAATCAGATTAACACTAGCCCCAAGATCTAAAAGTGCTTGATTAATTTTCTTATCCCCAATTGTAATTGAAATCGTAGGACAGCCGGGGTCCTTTCGTTTTTGGGGTAAGGTTTGATGGTGGTTAATTGCATTGCTCACTGCACTAGCCACTAGCACTTTCTTGGGTACTTGAGATGCCTTTCTCTTCGAGGTGCATAAGCCCTTTAAGATTTTCGCATATGAAGGGACTTGTTGGATGGCATCCAAGAGGGGTATATTTATGCTAACCTGCTTAAATATCTCCACAATCTTCTCCACTTGTGTATTTGGTTTATTAGGACTCAACCTGTTTGGAAATGGTGCATTCTGAAAATTTGTTGAGTCAAAAGTCTGTGGAGTAGAATGTGGAATAGGAACGGATCCCAGTGTGGATGTGTTCGTGTTGTGAGAAATGGGTCCGTTCGAGTCAGAAGAAGTAGAGCCGTGTGAAGGGTGGAGAATAGGCTCTAAAGAAAAATGTGAAGAAGGAAGTGAAGAAAATGAAGAAGGGGAAGAAGAACCACCGGCGGGGATGTCATCACTAGTTTTCACATTATTTTGCAACTCTCTTCCGGATCTCAACGTGGTCACCGCATTTACATTGTGATTGTGATATGCGTTTTGTGCGTGACCGGGATTGGGCAAGGGTTGAGATGGAAGCTTTCCCTTTTCTCTCTCGCTCAACGCAGCAGTTAATTGTGCAATTTGTGCCTCAATAGATTTGATACTTTGATCGTGTGAGGCATTGTTATTCATTAAAGATTGCACATAACTTTCAAATCTTGCTGCGGATTCTGTAGTTTGCTTGAGAAATGCTTCAAGACTTTTCTCGAGCGAGCTAACCTTATCATCATTAGGTTGAACCAAATTGTTCGTTTGATTTGTATAAGGTTGTTGTTGGAATGGTTGCTGGTTTTGAGTTTGTAAGGGTGCTTGTTGTTGTTGTGGAGGAGGTCTTTGAAAATTATTGTTCCCTTGGACTTGTTGATTTTGGTTCCAAGCGAAATTCGGGTGACTCCTCCACCCCTGATTGTATGTCGAAGAGTAAGGATCATTTCTTTGTCGTTGCTGAAATGCAGCATTGACTTGATCCTGTCCTTGAATAGGTGCATTATAAGGACACTCTTCGGTTAAATGCGATGGGTTCGAACAACAAGCACAAACAGTTCGTGTGGGTAGAGTAGGGGCAGGAGAAGACGATGAGATTTTTGTCTCAATGGCTTCTAGCTTTTTCATAAGTGAGGCCATCTCGGCCTTCATAGCTATCGACATATCTATTTGATGTATGCCTGCCCTAGATTGACCAATTGAAGAAGATGATGTGGTCTTGGTACTTTCCCACTGAATTGTTTGCTCACTTAGGTCCTCAAGAAACTGCCAAGCTTCGTCGCTAGACTTGGAAAGAAAATGACCTTGACATATTGTTTCTAGCAACTGCTTCGTTGCTGCGTTCAATCCCTCGTATAATATTTGGCAAAGTTGCCAATTTTCTATCCCATGATGAGGGCATTGAACAAGTAGGTCTTTAAATCTCTCGAAGCACTTCCAAAATGGTTCGGAAGGAAGCTGTGAAAATTGTATAATCTCGTTTCGGATTCTAGCAGTTTTATGATGAGGGTAGAACTTTTTCAGAAAAGCTCTCACAAACTCGTCCCAATTTCTAATGGAGTGTGATGCGGTGCTGTATAGCCACTTCTCGGCTAGGTCACATAAGGTAAAAGGAATGACCCTTAGCCTTATTGCGTCATCACTTAATTGGGTTGTCTTCATCATGGCGCAAACGTTTTGGAATTTATTAATGAAAATATATGCATCTTCGGATTCCAAACCATGAAACTTAGGCAGCATATTGATGAAGTGTGGTTTTATTTCAAAATTATCCCCATTTGCCGGTGGGGGTGAAAGACATGTGGGTAAAGAAGTGCGAACGGGGTAGAAGAGATCCTGGAGCGCAACTCGTGCGGGCGCTACAACAGGCGGTAGATTCGGGTTATTCGCACCTGGCGGAGGTGGAATCATTCCCGTCGGCAAGGTATCGTTGGGGTTGAATCCCGACATACCTTCGAAAGAAGAATTTAAAGGTGGAGGTAAGGAAATGGACGGAATGTCGACGAAGGGTTCGTCGAAGGGTTCGTCGGTCGGTACCAACGAAACACGGACTAATCGGGCGTTAGTATCCCTAGTCCAAAATGACATACACTAAAGGGTAGTGCAGTCAGAAAAAGAGAAAAACAGAATGTGGGGGTAAGATAACGTCAGTGAGAAGAAGTGGTGGAAGTGAGTTTGCAAGTTTTCTTTAGCGGCAAGTTGCAAGTTTTTAAAAGATTTTTTTCTTTTTCTTTTTCTTTTATTTATGTGAAGGTTTTGCAAAGAGGTTTTAGGAAAGGGACTCGTGACACCAATGTGTCAACCACACATGCACAATCAGGCCTAGATCTAGGGTCGCCTAGGTCTACTAGACAGCTCCTAACTAGGGCTAGAAATAGACCTCGAACCGCCTTTTCACGGACAAGTACGGCCAGGTAAGTGGGAAGGAACCACCACTACAGTGGGCCTAATTAAAAACCACTAGCCTAGACACCGCAATGTCGGTTAGGATAAACGGCCGATGCCTACCCTAGTCCTTTTCCTATTGAGCTCGCTGTCCTTAGGTCTGAGTCTAATCTTTTTTAATTAAAGGTGGTCGATGCAAAATGCTTAGGTGTTTTCTGGGGTCCTGGGAAGGGTGATGAAATCCCCACCCAATCTGAGTTTGGTCAAATAGCCCCTTAGAATCCGGTTAAATTATGCAAAACAAATAAAATTTCACTTGCAATCAGAATTTTTTTTAGCGCGGCACAAAGAAACCTGCAGAAATCTGTTATTGAGAAGGGGGAGAAAGACTCTTTACGCAAAGAATTCCTGCAGAAAACTTTTTCACAGACAGAGATATGGAGGTTGCAGAGGGGAGGAAAAGAGAGCAAACCCACAAAATTTCAATTGATGACGTGTCCTTGAGAGCGCGGAACCGCGGCAGTTATAGGGTTCAGGCCGCGGAAGGGCGGCTGTATGAGGAGAACAGTGTTTCAAAAAATTTGAGTGTCTCTGTTGTGGATTTTCCCTTCTGTTCTGATATACCAATTTGTGTTTTGGCCTCTGTAAAATTCCAGATCCGCGATTCGACGCTGTTCCTGCAAGATCCAAAAGATACACCCTTCAAACAGATCAAATTTGATTATTTTTTTTTATTTTTTTTTATATTTTCAGATTTTTATAATTTTTAAAAATTTATATCAACCCGAAAATTCACAAAAAGAAAGATTACGCCGTCCCCGGCAACGGCGCCATTTGATTGGTATAGATTTTACGATCAAAAATATAATTACCGCAATCAGGACGGCGTCGCTTCGCAGCTAGCCGGTGAGTGCGGGTCGATCCACAGAGACGGGTAAATTTCTTTAGTGTGTCTTAACGAGTTGATTCTATTTGTAGTTTTGGTTTTATAAAAATCTAGATCTAAAACTTAATTAATCTAATTTAAATTCTTGCTAGGGTTAGGCTTAGAGGAAGTTTTGGAGATTGATGTTTCCTCACCGCTTTCAATGCCGTATTCTAGATCCATTAGGTGTTATAGTAATTATCGATGAAGTGGATACGACTCTTTTGGGAAGATGTTTTCTTCCTCTAGATTCGTATCCTTCCTTTATCGTTAATTACCCTAACCCCCATGGAAAACGCGCGCAACCGGCCCTTTATACTGCGGTTCACCGTTACCTCGAGGGGTAGGGTGCCGCAGGGAGCGGTTGTGCGCGCATGCATGGAGTTCTTAATGGGTTAGTTTAATATGACATTGAAAGGGGTGAGAGATCTCATCTCTCAACCCTTTCCCTAAGGCTAACCCTAACAAGCGAGGAGACTACTCGCTCATTAGGGGATGAAATAACATTAAAAGAATAAAAGAAAAATACTTACTAATGGTGATGGCTCCCTCCAAGCGATAAAGAACAGATCTGAATGTCACGTCCAGAATTTCTGAATTTTATTTATTGAAAAGAGGCATACAATTTTTAGATCTAAGATTACAATTTATAGGCAAATAGGAAACCTAGGGTTACAGACTCTCGCACTTGCGCAATTACAGATTTGCCCCCTGAGAATCCCAACACCAGAACCGTCGCACCGATACGCCAATTTTCCACCGACACGCGCTCTTAATGGCCGCGGATCCGCGGCGCCAGCATGGGTTTGGCCGCGGATCCGCGGCCAAACTAAGGAATTGGGCTCTGTGATTTTTGGGGCTTTTTCCTTGGCTCTTTGGGCTTCTGTTTTTACTCTTCTTTTCTCTGTTGGACTTCTGGATCTTCTCCAGATTTTTAGTGAAGACTTGTATTGGGCTTTTTAACCGTTTCACTTGACTTTTTGGACCTTGCACTGTTCTTCGACTAGGCTTGACTGAGATCCGTCTAATTGTTGGTCAAAAGTCCCTTTTTCTGTTGTTTTGTGTCTTTCTCACTGTATTTGCTCCAGAAACCTGTAACCTGTAATATGCAACAAATGTGCGTCAAGAGTACCTGTTTATTTATAAAAAGGATAAGAATAGGGGAATGATAAATGCAATATTATAGTCTGAACAACGGCGGAAGTACTCCTGATCAGCCTGCGAAAGAGACAGAGGATCTGGGCCATGCAGAACCCAAACGTCAGTGCGTCATAATATCAACAATAATAAAAGAACAGGATACACAAGATATGCAGGTATGAATATAACCAGTAAACATGGATATGCAACAGTGAAGTGTATACGTGCAGGTGAAGTGCAGTGAGTAATCTAAACTGTGCTATTGTGTTATCTATTCTAAAGTTTGATTGAAATCAATTAGTGTACTCCTCCATGTTACTCAAAGAATATGTCCCGTTATCCCCCGAGACCACGGATCAGGTAGTGGGAGTCATGAATGACTCTGTCCCGATATCCCCCGGGACCACGGATCAAGTAAGAATCATGAATAATTCTGTCCCGTTAACCCTAGGACCACAGATCAAGTAATACCCTTTTAAGCTACACTTCAGTTACTCTTTTGATTTCCCCATGCCCCCAGTGTTATGTGTTCAAGTCAGGTATTGATAAATCTGGAGCTAATACCAACACAGGATCAAGCAGGTACAGGTTTGTCAATGCAGACAACATGATACGTCCGTTAGGACAACATATCAGGATTGTCGGCATTAGAAAAAGGATTAGGTAACATGTCAAGTAGTGATGTATCAGGTCGTGACAGGTAGTGCACAGGTATCAAACGGATGCTCATAATAAAACTGTAGCAAGTACAGGTGCACGATAAAAGCACGGATGCACAGTAAAACACGGATGCAAAAATATCTATCAGGGATTTCATCTGCAACTTCATGACTATGTAGGATGCACATTATCAAGCACGGGGTGCTAATATAACAGTAACATGAAATAATATGATCTGTAGATGCAACTATACATATAATAAATGATACGGATGCACACGGGTATCCGAAAACAGTAAACATTAATATGGATGTACAATACAATCAACATGTGATATTTTTATTCATATGGATGCAAAATATATAATATGGCATGTAGCAAGATAAACTTGCATGCGACTAGATATGTAAATAACGGTATGGATGCATACGGGTATCGAAAAACTGTAAGATTGTAATATGGATGCACAATGAAATAAACATGTAATATTTTTATTATTTAAATGAAAATATATAGACATAGCATGTAGCAAGATAAACTTGCCTGATCGGATCTCACGACGGGGTGCGTACGCTGCGTCCGACGTCGGGTAAATGTCGCAATGTACACACACGCATACGGGACAGGACCAGGCAAAGCAAGAAGGTGACCACGCTGGCTGGGAACGTCCACTGGGTTGCTCGGATCGTCGGTGATGGCTATGGCACAGGCGATGACCGGAATCAAGAATCAAGAAAGCAAGAGAAGAGAGAAGAAGAAGGAGGAGGAGGAGGAAAGGCTGGTGTTCTGGGGTTGTGGGTGCTCTGGAGTTGGCTCAGGGTTCTGGGACAAAGGCGATGGGGTGAAGACGATGATGGGTCATCGACGGCGAGGTGCAAGCGACAGTTTTTCGGTGATGGGGCAGTGGGTCTCTAGGTGGCTGTAGGGTTGCGGGTGTGCAGGAAGGAGAGTCGGGAAGAAGTGTTCGACGAGGTGTAAAGGCGAAGGAAAGCCGACGAGGGTGGTCGGCAGCGATGCGAGCTCCGGCGAAGAGGGTTGCAGGGGCTCGAGTTGGGTGTAGGGGTGTCGAGTTCACGGTGCTCGGGTGAGGGTGGTGTCGGGTTGATAGAAGGGGAGGAAGAAGTGGTGGCAAGGACGAGGTGGTCGATGGGAGGCGAGCTCCGGAGAGGAGCAGGCGAGGCTAGGGTGAGGTTGCAGGCGCGGTGAAGGTTGGGTTCGCAACGGGGAAAGAAGGTGAGGGGATAAAGAAGAGAAGGAGAGGACAACAGTGAGGGGATGGTCGATGACGTGAGGCATGGACAGCGACGAGATCGTGTGAGGCATAGGTTCCTGTCGTCATGGGTCTGGGTTGCATGGTGATGAGGTTTGCAGAAGAGGAGAAGGGAAGAAGAGGGAGGAGGTCGAGGTCGGGAAGAAAGCGAGCGCGAGCGATGGGCGCGGGCGCGGGCGATGAGCGCGAGTAAGGTTCTCGCGTTCGCGAGAGGCGACGCGCAAGAAAGAAGAAGAAGAAGATGAGGAGAGAACATGGGTGGGAATAAATATAGGGTTAAAGAAAAAATATATATATATAAGAAGGAGAGAGAGAGAGTCACGAGAGAGAGAGAAAGAGAGAGAGAGTAACAATAAAAATCTTTTAAAGAAAAAAATTTAAAACTAAAAAAAGATATACGAATAGTGTTAACAGTAAGAGTAAATATTAGTTTAAAATTTGAGATTTTGGCTAATACAAAAATAGACCAAAACATCCTCAGGCCGGGTCTAAAAATCTAGTTTTAAAATACGGATAATATGCATAACAACCAAAACCAAAACAGAATTTTCGGGTAACGAAAAAGCATACCCCCAAGAACGGATGCACGTAGCGTGCACGTAACCATCCAAACGAGTCCGTTTCACTAAACGGGATGAGAACACGAGGTGCGGATGCTACCACATGGTCAGAAGTATGATACAAGCCATGCTAGATATTTTTAAAATATTTTATTCGACTTTAAATGTTTTATTAAAAAAATGCAGATGCCAGATATAATACCAGTATGCAATATATAAAAAAATATGAAAGTGCACGGATCCCCATAAATAGCCGGGATAAATCATAAACAGGAATCAAGACGGGTTTCCTGCAAGTGGGTCGGGTCGGATGCAAATACAGATACCAATTACACTATTCACACCCAAACAACAATAAATCAAGAAAAAGCCATAAATAAAGAAATACCCAAATATAGAACTGGTATAAATAAACTAGGGTGTTACACCAGCCATATTCTTGATCACTCCGAACTCACTATACAACCAGACTTATCTTGTGAGCATCAACCTGTTGAGATCCTGGATAGAAAGGTGAAGTCACATCGAAACAAGGAAGTCAATTTGGTTCGAGTGATGTGGAGAAAGGACTCACCAGGAGAATCAACATGGGAAAGGGAAGATGAGATGCGTGCAAGTATCCTCAATTATTTGTAAACTAGTTATTAAATTAAATTGTAAATTTCGAGAACGAAATTTTTGTAAGGAGCGTAGACTGTAAAAACTCCAAATTCTGTGTACATAAAATTCATTTAAAGTTAATTTACAATTGAGGTATTTACAATTCCTGTGAATACTATAAGTATTTTTTTTTATTTAAAACAGTAAGAAATAGCTTGTAGCACATTGGTAAGACCTTGCACTGCTGAGACATAGCACCCGAGTTCGAATTCCATCAGCCACATTATTTTTTAATTAAATTTCTTTTAACCTTTTAGAATCCCAAGAGTTTGCACGGGCACTGCACGTAAACTAAAGAGTCACACTGAAAACAAACAAGTGCACTGAGGTATTTGGACCGACCCCGACACGTGGCACGAATCCGAGCCACCAACCCCATGAATGGACCGGCGAGATCTCATCTCGGGCCGGCGCCGCCGGTTTGCCTTGGACCAAACCCTATTTTTTTTTTACCCTAGACCCTTGGACTCCCCCCATAACTCCAGTATTATTTGTTTACTCTGCACATTTACAGAGCATAATAAAATTCATATTTAAATCTATTTTATTACAAATTTTAATACACTCATTCACTACACTAAACCCTAGCTTTTCCTATAAATACCACCCCTCATATCACCCCTACTCACTCACAAATCTCTGCCAAAACTCTCAAGAATTCTCAAGTCTCTATATTGTGCAAGTGGAGTTAGCGATGAGCAAAGCTCCGACGATGTTCCGGCGACAATACGAGGAGTTTCCGGCGACGAAATGACGTCCCGAAACTCGCTTTAGGACCCCCTTTCTCCCCTTTACCTTATAAGCTAGTAATTCCCAATTCCCTCTATCGTTTTTAACTTTAACAAGTTCCATTTCTAAAACCCGATGGAAGCGGAGTTAGTCCTACTTCCGATTCGGTTTTCTTTAAAAAATATATTTTTCTTGATCAAGATAACTTCATATTCTCACATATTGCTTAACAAACATTAACAAACTCAACAAAACAAGTTTCACATCAAAATAATCATTTTTGTGATATTTATCGCATTTTTACATAAAAATACCATAAACTATTCATTTCGACATTATAACCTTTATTCCTTGCTATACCATTAGATCGTTCACGAGGTAATGACTTACCTCGTCATAACACACATCTCTATCATAACATGATTGATTTTGGGAAAATAGAATACGGGAAATACGACTTTACAAATAAATCCATTTAACTTATAAAACCGTTTTCTTTAAAAGATATATTAAAACATTTCCATGCGATTGCGCCTCTACAACCCACTTTTGGGGACCCGTTTGGGATGGTGCGGATTATCGTACATTCTCTGGCTTAGTAGAGCGATATGCAGACTGTCACGCCCCGCTTTCCAGTATACGGGCAGAGGATGCGACGAGGCCGCTACGTATTTACTTTGAAGTAAACACGCTAAGCGTATCTAAGCAATATAAAATATAATATACACAAGAGACAAGATGTAAATGAACAACAACTTTATTTATTAACATTCTTTTTACAATACATCTGAAAAGTAAATACATGGAATGGAAAGCAATGCATAAACAGTAGCATAACAGAAATGGAAAATACAGAATGTAAATGTGTACAAGGAATCTAAAGCTCTGGGTCGAAAACTAGCTGGTCCAAATCATCGCTGGAGGACTCGATCTCCAGTGAGTCCGAATCACCTGACGACATTCCAAAGAAAAGAAATAGAATGTCGTCAGCGAACAAATCGCTCGGTAAGTCCCAAAGAAAAGGGAGAAGTAGAATAGATAAAGAAAGAGTATAACTATTATAATGTTGTTTGTTATGTTAACGTAGTTGTTTGTACCTTGGTACAGAAGAAGCCAGTGTATACGAGAGGAGTCTAACTTTTCCCGGAGACTAAGGTATAAGGAGCACAAGGAACCATTCAGCCACGGTACAACGGCGATTGAATTCAGGTTAGGTGTATTATGGTTACAGTCTCGTGCCATTTTTAACACCTTCCGTACCAGTCTACCCCTTATAAACCCCGCGATATTTTGTTTGTATTGTATTGTCTTGTACATTGAATTGTATAGATGGATGACTTGCTGAAAATATGATATCAGTAAATGGGTGTAACTGGAGAATCATGTAGATGGAGGTATATCCATGGTTCGGTCAATATAGATTGAATATATTGAACAGATTGAATATATGGATTCATATTGAATTGTGTTATATACTTGAATTATATTCAAGTCAGATTGATTATATTGAGACTCAGTCCGAGTCAGACAATTAGAAAAGAAATTGAATCCTGAATTAGGTTTTGGTGTTATCAGTAACTGCTGCACATGGACGACAGGATTAGTGTTTTTTTCAAAGGCAATTACCGTGTTGATAACACCATTTGTTAAGTTGTCTACCCTAAATAGGTAAGCACCCATATCTCCGTCTCCCTGAGGTTCAAGAGATTGGTCCCGCTTAAACATATGTTTACTAGGGTCTTTATTGTAATTTAGTATAACTTGAGGGGGTTTTATGTAAAATAATTTTGTATAATTTTCAAAATACACCTCGAGTATTTTATTATTGTCTTTAGAGTTTTCATGGATGTATATTTTATCAATATGACATTTCTAGTGAATAAAACCTAATTTCATAATATATGGTATTTATTTGTAATATTGGAATTGTATGGTATTTTCTTGTAAATGGAATGTTTTTCTTGAATTTTGGAAATGTGGAATATTATAAATATTTAAAATAGATATTTTGATATTAATTACATATTTATTTATTTATTAAAAATATAAGTTTTATTTATAATAGAAATCAAATTTTCTAAAGAAAATTGTATTTTAAATCTTTCGAGATCGTATGCTCCTTGCGGAGCTCTGCATCTAACTCTACTAAGCCCGAGGATATGCGATAATCCGCACCATCCCGAACGGGTTTTCCAAATGGGTTGTAGAGGTGCAATTGCAAAGATTTGTTAAAATACACTTCTTGTAGAAAAATGTTTTATAAGTTGAAGGTAGTTATATGTAAAGTCGTGTTTTCCCAAATCTATATTCTCAAATTCCATCGTGATATATTAGATATGAGCGTTGTGAGGAGGTAGGTCATTACCTCATGAGCTATCTATAGGTATAATAAGGAAGTATGATGGTTTATGTCGAAACTAAATTATATGGTATTTTTCTGAAAAGGTATAATAAAAGTTACAAAAATAATTAGTTTGATATGAAACTTGTTTTATTAAGTTTGTTAATGTTTAATGAACAATATGTGATGATATGAAGGTATCTTGATTAAGAAAAAAAAATTAGTTTTTGAAGAAAACCGAATCGGAAGTCGGACTAACTCCACTTCCGTCGAGTTTTAGTTTTGAATGTTTTTAGAATAGAAAAAAGAGAAAGAAGTAGGGGCTTATAGGTTATTAGACTAGACGAGAGAAGGAGGAAGAGGTAGGTGGTGCCGGTGCGTCGTTTTATCGTCGGAATCTCCTCGGATCGTCGTCGGAAGTTCGTCGGAGCTTCGCCCTTTGCTAACTCCACTTGCACACATAAAGTCTTGGGAATTTTCTTGAGAGTTTGGGCAGGGATTTGTGAGTGAGGGGGTGATTTGAGGGGTGCTATTTATAGGAAAAATCTAGGGTTTAGGGTAGTGAAAGGGTGTAATAAAAATTGTGTTTAAATTTGCATTAAAAAAGATTAAAATGGGGTATTTTAATTCTCTGGTTAATTGCAGAGAATTTAAACAGTGCACGGGGAGTGGGGTAGGTGTTCACACCATAATATTGTATTATTATATTCCCCATTCTTATTCGTTTTATAAATAAACAGGTGCTTTTGACGCATGTCTGCTACATATTACAGGTTACAGGTTCTTGGACAGAAAACAGTGAAAACGATGAAAAGACGATGCAAAAGTGGACTTTGACCAACAAACAGAAGACTCTTGATCAAGCCTACATCAAAGATAAAATTCACAAAGTACAAGGCAACGCAAGGTCCAAGATTACAAAGCGAACGGTTAAAAGTCTACCGCAATTATTCACTGGAGATCTGGAAGAAACATAAAAGCTATTTTAATAAAAGAACCAAATAATAAGGAAGCCCAAAGACAGAAGAGCCAACAAAAGAAAATTTCAAGGCCCAATACTTCCTTTTAAAGAGACAGAGATATAAAATTTTACCAAAACTTGGAGTCTACATTGACGAGGTCTTCCTAAAGATATTTTGGTAAATGTAGACGTGCGAATCAATTGTAACCTAGGGTTTCCTATCCTCTATAAATAGGAACTCTAAATCATTGTAAAGGCTATGCCTCCCTATGCCTCCCTTCATTAATAAATTTCAGCATTCTTTTGGAGAGCATCATTTTTGTAAGTTCTTTATTTTCAGCCCTAGGTTAATTTTCTATTCCTGCCCTAGATAAATTTAATTCCTTGCCCTAGTTAATCTTTTATTCTCTGCCCTAGATAAATGTATTTTAATTCCCTAATGAGTGAGTAGTCTCCTCGCTTGTTAGGGTTAGATCTGGGGAAGGTTTGAGAGACGAAGATCTCTCATCCCTTTTCTTGCCCGTCATATATTTCATAGGACTCTATGCATATATGCACATACCGCTCCCTACGGCACTCTATCCCACGAGGTTGCGGTGATACCGTAGTATAAAGGCCCGGTTCTGATGGTTTTCCATGGAGGTTAGGGTAAGGATTTCTAAAAGAAGGACAAGAACCTAGAGGAAGAAACATCTTCCCAAATGGTTCTAATCCCTTTTATTAATAATTACCATAACACCTAATTAGATCTTCATATGGGTATAGAAAGCGGTGAGATTTATTGACTTTCCAAACTTAACCTAGACCTAACCCTAGCAAGATTTAGATATAGATTAATTTAGTTTTAGATTTAATAATCAATCTGGCTCCCATCGGAATTAACTCGTTTGAGCGAATAGGAAATTCACAACATCCTTGTGGACCGACCCGTACTCAACGGCTAGCTGCAAAGCGACGCCGTTCTTGATTGCGGTTAATAGATAGTTTTTGAGATCAATCAAATGGCGCCGTTGCCGGGGATGGCGTGTTATTTCCTTTTTGCAATTTCGGGTTAATAAAATTCAAAAAGTCAAAAAAATCTGAAAAATCAAAAAAATATAAAAATATATCATCTGTTATTTTTGGGAAAGGTATTTTTGTGTGAATTTTGCAGGATCTACGAACAAATTCGGATCTGGAAATCTACAGAGATCAAAACAGCAAATATCAAATCCGAACAAACAGAGGAATATCACAATAGACAACAGAAGAAATTTGGAGGACCGAGTCAAACAAGAAGAATCGCGGTGATCTGGTCCCCAAAAAAAACAAAAAAACGGCGCGACCCCATTCCGGCCGCGGAACCGCCGCGCAAGCCTACCTGCGACCGAGGAACCGCCGCGTTTTGGTCGGGAAAAAAAAGACAGAAGCGCGGTAAAAAAAATAAAAAATAAAATCTGTAAGTCTTCTGATCTCCTCCTCTGCAAATCTCTGATATCTCCTCTGAAAAATCTCCTGCATGATTCTTTGCGCTTAAAAATCTTCCCTTTTCCAATAACAAATCTTGTGCAGGATTTTTTGCGCCGCGCTTAAAATAAAAAATTGATTGCAAGTGATTTTTTTTTCTGTTTTGCATATCTTTAATCGGACTTTAAGGGGCTTAAGACCAATTCAGATTGGGTGGGGATTTCATCACCCTTCCCAGGACCCCAGAAATCACATAAGGCATATGCATTGACCATCTATTAATTAAAAAATACTAGACTCAGCCATAAGGACTTCGAGCTCAATAGGACAGAGGACTAGTTATAGGTATCGGCCGTTTATCCTAACCTGACTTTGCGGTGTCTAGGCAAGTGTGTCTAAGGCAAGTGGTTACTTAATTAGGACCGCTACTTGTAGCGGGGAGCCTCCCACTTACCTGGCACTTACCTGGCCGCAATTGGCGGTGAAGAGGCGGTTTGAGGTCCTATTTCTAGCCCTTTGGAACAGTTAGGAGCTGTCTAGCTGACCTAGGTGACCCTAGATCTAGGCCCGATTGTGCATTTTTGGTTTATCGAAAGTGTCTTAGCCCTTTATCGAAAATCTTTTTTGCAAAAAGTTCCAAACAAATAAAAAAAAGGGAAAAAGGAAGAATTTTTTTTTTAACAACTTGCAAAATTTTGCCGCAAGTAAATCCTTGCACCACCCAACCTTCTTTCTTTTCCCCTTTCTTCTATCATGGGTACCCCACATTATAAATCTCTTGCCAAACTTTGGTATCCCGAGCCTAACTTTGCGTCGTACGTCAATTGTTTCGGTCGATTTAAAGAAGATCCCTCCATGCCAAAAATATCTTTGAAAGATCAAATAGAAGCATCTAGGAGAAACAGTTTGACTTTGCAACCCACTTTGTGTCAACCATGTCAACCTTTACCACCTTCGTATGTTGATACCACTTTTTCGAGTCCTATTGTAACTCCTAAACCGATGTCCATTGCTGAGCATATTGCTCAATCTCGTAGCCGATCTTTCACCCCTCTCCACACATCTAGTTCTAGGGATCAACAAGTCCACTCACCTTTTTATCCACATGTTGACCCTACTTCCGTCCAACCATCCTATTCCTACCAGTCCTACCCGACTTTCCCACCTTCACTAGACACTGTTTCTACACAGCCATTAGGGAGTTTCACGTATCCAAACAGTTTCGAATCTTTTACCGAAACCCCTTCACAACCCATGTCTAGTTTGGAACAGTCGTTGAAAGCTTATATTTCAGCAACAAACAAAATGGTTAGGAATGTGGAAGCATCCATTACCGCCCATAGACAACCTTGTGAACCGGCAGCTAGTTTTCAACTAGTTTCAAATTTTTCAATGTATAAGGAGGCGGTTGGACAGAGTGAGAATGTGAGAGGATTTCCAAATCAAACCTACCCATACCCAATTGAATCCAACAACTCCAATTTTCAAACATGTGTCCAAAATGATGAGTTGTGCGACTTTGTAGTGCTTGATTTGCCAGATTGTGAAGAACCCCTTTCGAGTGAAACCACACGTAATCCTTTTGACCTTTACACCTCCACTCTAGAACCTAAATCGATAAATATCCATGCTTTTGATGAGGTGTCAGAAAATATTGATTTTCACTTGATTGAGGATATAGACGCCGGGAATATTTCGGATGATGAACCTGTCGATTTGATTGAAATTTTATGTCCAATTCATTATCCCGAGTCATTAATTATTTCTCCCGAACTTCATATGCGTCTTGATTTTGATGATAATGGAATGGATGAGATAAATATTAAGGAGAATTATGAGGATAGTATTGAGGAGAGTAGTGAGGATAATATTGAGGTTGAACCATTTTTGTTTGATGAGTCGGATTTTCCAATTCATCCTCTTGAACCTTTACCTAAATCACCCTCCCTCCTTTCAATCGTTCCGACCACGCCTAATATCACGCTTGAAGACTGTGAGTTTGAAAAATTTCTCTTTGAATCTAACACAGTTCTCACAAACGATAACACGTACGAGTGTTTCACTTTTTTGGACGATGTTGATGACTCACCGCCCGAGTTTGAGTCTTTTACATTTTCAGATGAGTTAGTCGAACCATCAGACTCGGTTGCTTACAGTTGTTTTGAACCATTGATGGAATCCTTCAAGTTCGCGACAGATTACTTAGGTGAGAATAACACTATCCCTAATTCACTTCCTTTCGTCCTTCCTATCGTTCCGACTGTACAAAAGACCGTTACGCTTTCATCTCCTATACCAAGTTCGACATACCCATGTTTTCTTGCTAATCTTGAGGGATTTGACCCCATTGCTTGATGGGTTGATAGATTGGCGCAATCGCTTTTAACAAATCAGTCATCACAAATTGCGCTAATTTATTCACTCGATTTACACCCTCAAGATCGTACTCTACTTTTTTCTCTTTTCCGACATTCTTCTCCCCCACCAAGACCGTATCCCGTTTCTACCTCCACACGGTCTCGTGTGCTTCTCATCTCTTTTCTTTCCACCCCATTCTTTCACCAACTCGACCATTACCACGATAAGATTTTTGAATGGTTGGTGCTAACCTTTGGCTTATGTAAAGCCTTGCTTAGTTTGGGGAGGACCTTATTGTATATATGTATATATATTTTTTGTTTTCTTTTTTAATAAATAAATAAAAATTTGAAAAAAAAAACAATTTTTTTTTTATAAATAAATAAACAGAGGAGTGCCGACAATTTTGACCCTCTTGATGTAGCATGACAGTGAGGACACTGTCAAGTTTAAGTTTGGGGGTATGCTCGGTAAGTTTTCTTCCTTCGCATTCATTTGTATATATTTTTGCATTTGCATACTTATTTTAAAACCCATAAAAATTGAAAAATTATAAAAATTATAAAAATTAATGTATTCAATTTTGGCCTTATTTGACTTAAGTTTGACAAATAGGTTACTTAGCTAGGAACAACTAAATCTTAGACTTAGTAAATTAAAAACCCTAAAAATAACCTTCCTTAAAGTTTAACGGTACAAAGTGTATGTCTTGTAGTTTATTTAGAAATAGGCAAATTTTGAGTTCAATTCTTGGGCTAAGTCAAAATAAGGGAAAAGTATTGATATTTTTATTAGAGTATAAATTTGAAAAATAATTCCTAGCTTAAGTCTAGATTCTGGAAATGTATACCCTACAAATTGCACTAACACGCACCTTGAAACTTGGAATAGTAGAGGAGACCTTGAAATGCTGCTGTCTAAAGTCTTTTGTACGAAGAAAATAAAAGAAAAAAAATGAATAAAGAAAAAAAAATGAACACTGGTTTTTGTGATTACTTAAGGCTGCAAAAATAGAAAAATATTTAGCGAGGGTGCTTCATCACCTAGTGCCTTAGACCAACTGGTTTGGGAGTCACTGCTAAAGCCTTGGGTGTTGCAAGACTAGGAATTACGCTTTAATGTGCAAACACATCTTGTAATCGGTCGTTGGTACCTCAAGAAGTATTAACGGTCGCATGAAGGATGTGTAAGCAAAATTCATTTAAAAATTCACCAATTAATAAGTGCTTTGGACAAAAGGACAAGAGTATGATTGCTTGATTTGAATTTCCAAGTGTAGGGGTGATTTATACACACACGTAGGGGTATGTGATTGGAGTTTAGATGAAAGAAAGGAGTGAAGAATAGAACTTGTATCTTTAATAGAGTTGATAAAAATTGCTAAGTGGAGATGGAACCCTAGAAGGAAAACTTAAGAAATGCCGAAAGCTAAGTAGGTCTGCAGAACATATATAATTTTAAGTTAAATGATGAGGAAGTGTGAAGAATATGGGTGGATAATTTACGAGTCGACGATAATAGAATTCCTTGTTAGAAAACCTAATTGGAGAATTAAACTTAATGGGCCGAATTGATAGGATTTTGTGGGTAGTATCCGCTGAAAACCCTCAGGAGACAACACTCCTCCTACTAGGGACACCTAGAGGTTTAACGGCTTGTTGCACGAGCTCAGTGCAATCGCATTTCCCTGCGAAAATGCGGTTAGGTTTTTATAGAGAATAAAAAATAAGTTTGCTCGAGGACGAGCAAAAGATAAGTTTGGGGGTATTTGTTCACACCATAATATTGTATTATTATATTCCCCATTCTTATTCATTTTATAAATAAACAGGTGCTTTTGACGCATGTCTGCTACATATTACAGGTTCTTGGACAGAAAACAGTGAAAACGATGAAAAGACGATACAAAAGTGGACTTTGACCAACAAACAGAAGACTCTTGATCAAGCCTACATCAAAGATAAAATTCACAAAGTACAAGGCAATACAAGGTCCAAGATTACAAAGCGAACGGTTAAAAGTCCACCGCAATTATTCACTGGAGATCTGGAAGAAACATAGAAACTATTTTAATAAAAGAACCAAATAATAAGGAAACCCAAAGACAGAAGAGCCAACAAAAGAAAATTTCTAGGCCCAATACTTCCTTTTAAAGAGACAGAGACATAAAATTTTACCAAAGCTTGGAGTCTACTTTGACGAGGTCTTCCTAAGGATATTTTGGTAAATGTAGACGTGCGAATCAATTGTAACCTAGGGTTTCCTATCCTCTATAAATAGGAACTCTAAATCATTGTAAAGGCTATGCCTCCCTTCATTAATAAATTTCAGCATTCTTTTGGAGAGCATCATTTTTGTAAGTTCTTTATTTTCAGCCCTAGGTTAATTTTCTATTCCTGCCCTAGATAAATTTAATTCCTTGCCCTAGTTAATCTTCTATTCTCTGCCCTAGATAAATGTATTTTAATTCCCTAATGAGTGAGTAGTCTCCTCGCTTGTTAGGGTTAGATCTGGGGAAGGTTTGAGAGACGAAGATCTCTCATCTCCTTTCTTGCCCGTCATATATTTTCATAGGACTCTATGCATACATGCACATACCGCTCCCTACGGCACCCTATCCCACGAGGTAACGGTGATACCGTGGTATAAAGGCCCGGTTGTGATGGTTTTCCATGGAGGTTAGGGTAAGTATTTCTAAAGGAAGGACAAGAACCTAGAGGAAGAAACATCTTCCCAAATGGTTCTAATCCCTTTTATTAATAATTACCATAACACCTAATTAGATCTTCATATGGGTATAGAAAGTGGTGAGATTTATTGACTTTCCAAACTTAACCTAGACCTAACCCTAGCAAGATTTAGATATAGATTAATTTAGTTTTTAGATTTAATAATCAATCCGGCTCCCATCGAAATTAACTCGTTTGAGCGAATAGGAAATTCACAACATCCCTGTGGACCGACCCGTACTCACCGGCTAGCTGCAAAGCGATGCCGTTCTTGATTGCGGTTAATAGATAGTTTTTGAGATCAATCAGTAGGACAAAAGGTGAAAGGGGTTCAAGAAAAATTGGGTTTGGTCCGAGTTGACCCGACGGCGCCGGTCGAGTCAGGCGAGTCGCCGACCCGAGTTGGGCGAGTCGGGGCTCATGTCTTCGCCGCGTGTCCCTGACGCTTGGCCTAGCCTCGTGGACACGTATGTTTATTCTGTAACTTACCCTATTAAGTGTAGTGCACGTGTAGTCTCTTGGGCTTATAAAAGATTAAAAGAATTTAATTAAAAAAATGTGTGGTTGATGGAATTTGAACTCTGGTGCTTTGGTTCAGCGGTGCAAGGTCTTACCAATGAGCTATAAGCTCCTTCTTGCTGTTCAAAAGCAAATCATAGTTATAACTTGTGCTCAGGCTCAAGTACCCCTTTCTGTATTTTTTGAAAAAATTGTACAAGAAGTTTAGGGTTGTTACATTCTACCCTCCTTATAAAAATTTCGTCCTCGAAATTTGTAAAAGGAAAGTGTAATGGATTCAAGGAAAGTTTGGTGATAGAAGTATTGGTAGTGTCTGAAAAATATGTGAGAGAACGAAAGAATGCGAGAGATTTGAAAAGAGTTGAGGAAATTACCAGGTTTACCTTGGTCTACGGCCTCTGCTTTTTCGGCCGCTAAAAGGAAAGCCTGACGCCGTGGTACATTCCTCATAACTGGCGGAATATTTCTCTGTTCTTGAGGCATGTTTCTCTGCCCTCGAGGCATGTTCCTCAGAGCCTGATGGAATTGGCGAGTAGACGGTGCAGGTGGTGGAGCAGGGAGTGCAAGGTGAGGTGCAGGAGGCTGGATAGCTGGCCGCTGCGAGTAGTTGGTGTGTGTGAGCTGGGTTGCGTTTATAAGGACAGTTTTCAATTCCGTGATTGGATGTGCAACAAACTAGACACAGGCTTTTTGCGCGCCTACAGTCCTTCACCAAATTTCCATTCCTCTTGCAATAGAAGCAAAAATCTGGACTTGGTAGGTAATTGATTTCTTCCGATCTCCTGGGTTCAACAGTTGGTCTCGAAGAGGCTCCTTCTGCCATCTGAGTGGCCGGACGTTTCACTCTGGCAGATTGAGGTCTGCTCTTCCTCTTTACCACTGCCTCATATCGTCAGGAAGCCTTCAAAACTAAATCATGGGTTGGGAAATCCCCTGTAGCTAATGCAGCTTGGATTTCTGGGTCCAACCCTTACTGAAATTGTAAATTCCCGGTTCCGTAAATAAAATTTTCCATATTTTCCAAGTCCCCTGAATATTTTCTATTTTTCCCGTTATTTTTGGAGGAATTTAGAATGCATATATTTTGAATTTTAAATTTTCCTAAACAAAACCGAAATCCCGGCCAAGCCCAAACCCTTACCCAGCCTAAATCCCATACCCGGCCCAAGCCCTTACCCGACCGTTTCCCTTCTTCCCCACTCCATTTATTTTCCCGCTTCTTTTCCTCCTTCCCACGTCACCGCGAACCCTACGGCTCGCTCCTCGTTCGCGACCACGACCCCACGCCGCGATCCCCGATCTCACGCGCGCGTGCTCACGAACTCCCTCGACCTCGTCTCCCTCTTTCCTACAAAGCCGAGCCCTCATCCCCACTGCCTCTCTTTTTCACTGTGCCACCGCCTTCTCACCCAAAAGCTTTCCCCAGCCACCGAGCTCCGACCACTCTCCCCAACAGCTCCTCCTCCTCCTCTCATCGCCACCTCCTCGTCACATTCCACTACCCACCTGCACCACCGCAACCCACCAAAAGCATCGCCGACCAACTCCACCTCCATCACCGCAACCAGCGACAACCACTTCAAGCTCCCCTGCAATCACGTCACCGTCGACATCACTTCCATCACCTCTGGTCTTCCCCACTTCCATCGTCATCGCTCGCATCGACCACCTCAACCGCGCCCTCACCTCCACCTCAACACCCGATCAACACCTACTTCCCTCTATCCAGAGCCCATCTCCCTTGCTGCCGCCGACGAACTCGCCGAGCTCCTCCTCTGTCGCCGACAACAGACCACCACCACTCTCGCCGTCGGGACCCCAGCAACCAAGCCTCCACTGCCAAGAACCCAAGCTCGAGCCAAAGCTGCGAACCCTAGCCGCACATGTGTCGCGATCACGCCGTTTCCATTGCCGCTACCGTACCATCGTCAACACATTGTCAGGAAAGTACACTACTTGCTTCTTGCTAATTTTTACCTATTACAAATCGAAATACCAATAAATTCTGTATTCACCCGTCGTGCGAATTAATAATAATGTCAGTGTTCGATGCAAAATCCGAATGGAAAACCCCGTTAAATTGATGGAAACTGATCAGATAGGATGTCCCAATTAATAAAGAACGTCGTGTTATAATTTGGCTGGAAAATACAGTCGTTACTGACGTGATAGATCATTCCCTTTTTAGCCCATTAAAACTGAAATTTTCCGTACCTGAAACTCATAAAAATCACAGTTAATTGATTATAAATTGTAATGTTGCGTTCGAGGTCTCAAATCGAAGCCGACTCGACGAACTAGAACTCCATAAGAGTTTTAATCTAATTCTATGCTAAAAAGATGACGGAAACTGGTTCGGAGTGCGGCTCTTGACTGCAGTCCAGAGCAGCACTGGCTGTTGATTCTTATTTTGTAATGCTTCCACTCTGCTGTATGAACATGTTATAATGATGAACCCTATACCATAGCGAAGATGAAACAGTTATATAATAATAAAAGTGATTTCATCCATTTCTACTGTCGTTTACTGTTTAAACTGTATTTTAAATTAACAGAACGTATAGCAGTCCCAAACAGGGACATACCTTATACCCCTTTGATGTACAGTGCATAACTTCCAGTACACCATGGATATCATCGATCCGTCTGGTGCGTTGGAAACCTAATTGATAAAACTAATTTTTTTCAACTAGATCATTGCCTAATTTTGATCCCAACAGGGTGAAAATTGTGTTGCGAAATGGACATTCGGTTCAGGAACTGAATTTCCAGCAGCGGACACTTAAAATGAAACGATTGTAACTTGCGAACCCGAAACCCGATTGACTTGAAATTAATTTCGTTGAACTGCCGACCAAGTTTACTTATTATCTCTTTTGTATTTTTTTGCTTAATTCTGAATGCATGATTTAATACAAATTTTCTAAGCTCATAAGATGCATAGCGACTTGTACTGCATATAAATTGTTTAACGGCATGATTCATAGTTCTACTCGACCACAAGACCTCTAGTGATAGTAGACATTCATGTTAATTCTCAGAGTATATTGCATTGTCGAACGTGGATAGTATTGGTGTGGTTGTGTCAAGTACGCCAATGAATAGTGAGTGATTCGTGACAATGAACCATACAGTGAAAGAAATCGTGTTATTGATGCGTACTTGTACACAACTAGCCTATACTCACGAATAGTGAAACCTGGGGAAAAAGGGGAAATCAAAGTGGAAAGGGAATTGTATTTAGTGAGGATAGTGATTTAGAAGATGATCATTCGAACAACGACTCTTATATATATTAGGTTGGGCCTAGCGGTCCGGCTGACAGGGTTATGTCCCGGGCAATAGCGGACCGTAGTCTCGGGTATGTACGAGACCCTCGTTAAACATGATCCTCCTTTCCACAACTCGATTTCAAAAGTGACTTAGAGACCGATAGGGACACAAATCATACAGTGCATTAGTTAGTGATATATTGATTACCTGCATTTTATCTCCGCCGTTATTACTTTCATTTTCTTGTCTTTGTTATTATTATAATATTGCTATTATGTCGCTCTGACGACCTGAGTATGCATGCTCAGTGATAGAGGTGGATTTGTCTGATCTCGAGAAGGCCATGAAGATCCAGACCAGTGAACCAGTTATAATTCTCCATTGATATTCCTGGTTAATTGCTCTCTTGTTTACTTCCTTTTGAGCTCAGATCTCTTTATATCCTATAGTTTTAGTGACTGCATTCACTTTACCCGTATTGTATTTTTACTGATTACCATATAATGCTAGAAGCCGAAATGTGACTACGACAGTATTTTTCCTTGATCGTAGGAGCATGGCTGGCCTTGTCATCCTTGTATTCCATATTTTAGGAAGCGGGGCGTGACATGGTTTTGTTGGTATCAGAGCATTGGGTTTAGAATAAGATTACAGTTCAATTTAGGGATCCATTGAATCATACTTTGTTCCCTTGCTTTCACATCCATATACTACTTGTGCATCACCACTCAAGTTCATGTTTTGAATCTTATCTACTTCATCCTTTCCTCGTGTTCCGCATAATTAATCGTTATTTTCCTTCGTGTTACACTATCTGATCATGACCCTTGCATTTCAGACCATGGCCAACCCTGGGGCAGCACCGCTTCTCGATGAGGACACTCAGTCCTGCATTTCTTTCGACTGGATATTAGTGAGTTCAGATGACGAGGTCGATGACCCACAGGTCATTTTCGACGACAGCGAATCCAAGGATGAGGGAGTAGATGTCGCAGCTCCAGAGAACAATATGATTAATGATTCTGCCGAGGAAGAGGAGGACCCTGAAGAAGTGGATCCCGAAGAAGACCCGATAGAAGAGAATCCACAGGAAAATACAGTAGAGGAGGAACCGGATGAGGATCCGGAAGAGGATAATCCTGAGGAAGACCATATAAAAGAGGATCCAGAAAGGGACCTGGGAGAGGCAGAACATATGGTAGAGGATTCCGATGAGGAAGCTCCCGCCGAAGGGGAAGAGCCAGTAGAAGAAAACCCTATAGTGGAGGAATCTGAAGACGAAGCTCCAGCCCAGGAGGAGTCGGAGGATGAAAGCTCGAGTGAAGAGAAACTTGAAGCTGAAGAACCTTAAGCAGATGTTCAGGCATGGCACTATGGGAATGGACGCCTCCATCTTAGCGCGAGAACTTATCACAACTTGTTGAACTTCCACAATCGCGATTGACGCGGCTTGTTTTCTTTTCTTAAGGCCGAATAAAAACGATGTATAATTTAGGGCCACGTTTATCTCTCAACTGTACTCTATCAAGATTTTCTGAATAATAAAGTTCTAGTTCAATCAAAATTTTCCTGAAATATTGTACCTTTAAGCCCGCTTGATTCATAAATTGATTCTTCTTACAACATTTCTTTCCCTTATTACCAGAAATTATTTTTATCTCGAACCTTATAATCACCTGACCTCCAATTTAGCTGACTTAGAAGGAAGTGCCTTACGTATGGACAGAGGAATGTACTCAGGCTTTTGAAATACTGAAACAGAAATTGACCATGACACCCACTATTACAGTGCCAGACGATTCAGATGGTCTGGTGATACACAACGATGATTCAGGGAGAGGTTTAAGCTGTGTTCTGATGCAACATGGTCGTGTAGTTGCTTACGCCTCACGACAGCTGAGGAAGACGAGAGGAACTACCCTACTCATGACTTGGAATTAGCCGCAGTGGTTTTCGCATTGAAGATCTGGAGGCATTACCTGTTAGGCGAGAAGGTAGAGGTGTACACAGATCACAAGAGTCTGAAGTACGTCTTCACTCAGAAAGAACTGAATATGAGGCAGCGCCGATGGATAGAATTAATGGCGGACTATGACTTAGACTTGCAGTATCATCCAAGAAAAGTAAATGTTGTACTCGATGCACTCAGTCGCAAGCCAGCGGTCATGATATTGACCAGCCAGAGGAGCATCATTGAAGATTTTCAAAAGCTCGAGCTAGAGGTCATTACGACGAGTGCAATCAGGCAGTTTTGGCAACTACAGGTGCAGTCTTCTCTTGTAGATCGCATCAAGGCTGCGCAACCTGATGATCCCCGATTGCAAAAGTTCAGAGAGCAAGTGGAAGCCGGGCTGAGAACAGACTTACTCATACATCAAGACGGTTCTCTGAGATTCGGTAGCAGACTCTGCGTACCCAAAGGGGATGTTCGAGAAGAGGTACTAGCTGAGGCTCATAGTTCAGCTTATTTTGTGCATCCAGGAGGCATGAAAATATATCAAGATCTGAAGCAACACTTTTGGTGGAACGGGATGAAGCGGGAAATTGCATGGTTTGTATCCAGATGTTTGGTATGTCAGCAAGTGAAGGCGGAACACCAGAGAACAGCGGGACTGTTACAACCGCTTCAGATACCAGAATGGAAGTGGGAGCACATTACTATGGATTTTGTGAATGCCTTACCGCGGAGCCCTAGAGGCAACAACGCCGTTTGGGTTATCGTCGACCGCCTAATGAAAGATGCACACTTTATACCCTTCCGGGTGGGACAGTCGATAGAGTCGCTGGCGGAGAAATACATGCAAGAGATATTGCGACTTCACGGAGTTCCGGTTAATATTGTGTTAGATCGAGACACCAGATTTGTTTCGCACTTTTGGACGAGCTTATAGGAGAGTCTGGGTACCCGCCTTAAGTTTAGCACAGCGTATCATCCACAGACGGAAGGACAATCCGAGCGCACGATTCAGACTCTCGAGGACATGTTGAGGGCTTGTATGTTGGACTTCCAGGGTTCTTGGGAGGATCATCTGCATCTGGTTGAGTTTTCTTATAACAACAGTTACCAGGATAGCATCCAGATGGCTCCTTTCGAAGTACTTTACGGGCATAAATGTCGATCCCTTGTTTGTTGGGATGATGTGGGCGAACGAAGATTACTGGGCCCCGAACTCATTGTTCAGACGGTAGACAAAGTCCAAATGATCAGACAGAGCATTAAGACGGCTCAGGATCGACAGAAGAGTTAGGCAGATACCAGCAGGAGAGCACTAGAATTTGAAGTCGGAGATCACGTATTCCTGAAGATTTCCCCTACCCGTCGAGTTATCAGGTTTGGAGGTCGTGGGAAACTCAGCCCCCGTTTCATCGGACCTTTTGAGGTGCTGGAGCGAGTAGGAGAGGTGGCCTATCGACCTGCCTTGCCTCCGTCGCTAGCTGGTATGCACAATACTTTCCACGTATCTCAGTTGCGGCGTTATGTTCGGGATGAGAGCCATGTTCTGGACCATTCGGAGTTAGCTTTGGGCACTGACCAGTCCTATGAGGAGCAACCCACCACTATCCTCGACCGCAGAGAGAAAGTGCTGCAGAATAAAGCCATTCCGTTAGTCCGAGTGTCCTGGGGCGGTCGTTCCCCAGGAGAATCTACCTGGGAGCGTGAGGAGGATATCCATGCACGTTTTCCACACCTGTTTGTGTAGTGTTGTTTTGTTGTCTCTTTTCTAAATTTCGAGGACGAAATTTTGTAAGGAGGGTATGATGTAAATTCCCAGTTCCGTAAATAAAATTTTCCATATTTTCCAAGTCCCCTGAATATTTTCTATTTTTCCCGTTATTTTTGGAGGAATTTAGAATGCATATATTTTGAATTTTAAATTTTCCTAAACAAAACCCAAATCCCGGCCCAGCCCAAACCCTTACCCAGCCTAAATCCTATACCCGGCCCAACCCCTTACCCGACCGTTTCCCATCTTCCCCACTCCATTTATTTTCCCGCCTCTTTTCCTCCTTCCCACGTCGCCGCGAGCCCCACGCATCGCTCCTCGTTCGCGACCATGGCCCCATGCCGCGACCCCCGATCTCACGCGCGCGCGCTCACGAACTCCCTCGACCTCGTCTCCCTCTCTCCTACAAAGCCGAGCCCTCATCCCCACTGCCTCTCTTTTTCACTGCGCCACCGCCTCCTCACCCAAAAGCTTTCCCTAGCCACCGAGCTCCGACCACTCTCCCCAACAGCTCCTCCTCCTCCTCTCATCGCCACCTCCTCGTTACATTCCACTACCCGCCTGCACCATCACAACCCACCACGAGCATCGCCGACCAACTCCACCTCCATAACCGCAACCACGACAGCTACTTCAAGCTCCCCTGCAATCACCTCACTGTCGGCATCACTTCCATGATCTCCGGTCTTCCCCACTGCCATCGTCGTCGCTCGCATCGACCACCTCAACCGCGCCCTCACCTCCACTTCAACACCCGATCAACACCTACTGCCCTCTATCCAGAACCCATCTCCCTTGCCGTCATCGACGAACTCGCTGAGCCCCTCCTCTGTTGCCGACAACAGACCACCACCACTTTTGCCGTCGGGACCCCAGCAACCAAGCCTCTACTGCCAAGAACCCAAGCTCGAGCCGAAGCTGCGAACCTTAGCCGCGCATGTGTCGCGATCGCGCCGTTGCCGTTGCCGCCGCCGTATTGTCGTCAACATGTTGTCAGGAAAATACACTACTTGCTTCATGCTAATTTTTATCTATTACAAATCGAAATACCAATAAATTCCGTATACACACGTCGTGCAAATTAATAATAATGTCAGTGTTCGATGCAAAATCCGAATGGAAAACCCTTGTTAAATTGACGGAAACTGATCACATAGGATGTCCTGATTAATAACGAACGTCGTGTTATAATTTGGTTGGAAAATACAGTCGTTACTGACGTGATAGGTCATTCCCTTTTTAGCCCGTTAAAACCGAAATTTTCCGCACCTGAAACTCGTAAAAATCTCAGTTAATTGATTATAAATTGGAATGTTGCGTTCAAGGGCTCAAATCGAATCCGACTCGACTACCTAGAACCCCATAAGAGTTTTAATCTGATTCTATGCTAAAAAGATGACGAAAACTGCTTCGGAGTGCGGCTCTGGACTGCAGTCCGGAGCAGCACTGGCTGTTGATTCTCATTTTGTAATACTTCCACTCTGCTGTATGAATATGTTATAATGTGGAACCCTATACCATAACGAAGATAAAACAGTTAGCTAACTAATGAAAGTTATTTCATCCATTTATACTATCGTTTACTATTTAAAATGTATTTTAAATTAACAGAACGTATAGCAGAACCAAACAGGGACATACCTTATACCCCTTTGATGTACAGTGCACAACTTCCAGTACACCATGGATATCATCGATCCATCTGGTGCGTTGGAAACCTAACTGATAAACCTAATTTTTTTCAACTATAGCGACGCCTAATTTTTATCCCAACAAGGTGAAAACTGTGTTGCGAAATGGACATTCAGTTCAGGAACTGAATTTCCAGCACCAGACACTTAAAATGAAATGATTGTAACTTGCGAACCCGAAACCCGATTGACTTGAAATTAATTTCGTTGAACTGCCGACCGAGTTTACTTATTATCGCTTTTGTATCTATTTCCTTAATTCTGAATGCATGATTTAATACAAATTTTCTAAGCTCATAAGATGCATAGCGACTTGTACTGCATATAAACTGTTTAACGACATGATTCATAGTTCTACTCGACCACAAGACCTCTAGTGATAGTGGACATTCGTGTTAATTCTCAGAGTATATTGTATTGTCGAACGTGGGTAGTATTGGTGTGGTTGTGTCAAGTACGCTAATGAATAGTGAGTGATTCGTGACAATGAATCATACAGTGAACATTGAAAGAAATCGTGTTATTGATACGTACTTGTACACAACTAGCCTATACTCATGAATAGTGAAACCTGGGGGAAAAGGGGAAATCGAAGTGGAAAGGGAATTGTATTTAGCGAGGATAGTGATTTAGAGGATGATCATTCGAACAACGACTCTTATATATATTAGGTTGGGCCTAGCGGTCCGGCTAACAGGGTTATGTCCCGAGCAATAGCGGGCCGTAGTCTCGGGTATGTACGAGACCTTCGTTAAACATGATCCTCCTTTCTACAACTCGATTTCAAAAGTGACTTAGAGACCGATAGGGATACAGATCATATAGTGCATCAGTTAGTGATATATTGATTACCTGCATTTTATCTCCGCCGTTATTACTTTCATTTTCTTGTCTTTATTATTATTATAATATTGCTATTATATCGCTCTGACGACATGAGTATGCATGCTCAGTGATAGAGGTGGATTTGTCTGATCTCGAGAAGGCCGTGAAGATCTAGACCAGTGAACCAGTTATAATTCTCCATTGATATTCCTGGTTAGTTGCTCTCTTGTTTACTTCCTTTGAGCTCAGATCTCTTTATATCCTATAGTTTTAGTGACTGCATTCTCTTTACCCGTATTGTATTTTTACTGATTACCATATAATGCTAGAAGCCGAAATGTGACTACGACGGTATTTTTCCTTGATCGTAGGAGCATGGCTGGCCTTGTCACCCTTGTATTCCGTATTTTGGGAAGTGGAGCGTGACAGAAATCTCCAAGCTCCGATCTCAGCATTTGGTATGAGATGGGCCGCAAACCTACCGAGCATGGTAAACCCAGCATCATACTCATCTACAGATTTGGTCCACATTGAACATTGTTTTAGATGGATGAACTTCTGTTCCATGTCGAATATGGAAGTCTCGGGGAAGTACTTTGCATCGAACATGGCACAGAAAGTCTTCCATTCGATAGGTTGGTCAAGTCGGATTTCTTCCGCCTTCCACCAAACCCGTGCATTATCGGTGAGCTGCATCTTTGCAATTCGAACCCAAGCAATCTCTGGCACTTGTGCTGCTGCCAGATCATCAATGCTTTGAGCCCATTCCTCCGCTTCCAGAGGGCTCTCCTTTCCTGAAAAGTTCTTGGGGTGCAGTGTCCGGAATTACTTCACTCCGGGTGCTTCCGCTTCTGGACAGTTCAAGAGAATAACAGTCTGTTGCTGTTGTCCTTCCAGGAGGCTGCGAATTGCCTCAAGCAGAACCGTCTGTTCGTTGTCGGAGTAGCGACGGCAGGTATGAGTGGTAGTGGTGGAGGTGTGTTGTTGACATTGGTGCTGGTGTTGTTCGGGGAATCCATAACCTTGAATGAAAAATTTTGGGTTAGAACGGATTCAAAGTATTTGAAATGATAAGATTCAAGAAGTATGAATTGTAAAGAATGTTTTCAGTTGCTGGTTCTTGTGTTATATTGCTTAGTTGTCCACGCAGAACTGAACTGCATGGTAAGGTTCTATACAGCTCTGACCTGCATGGGGCCCCCAACAAAACCTGTTACGCCCCGCTTCCCAGTATACGGGCAGAGGACGCGACGAGGCCGCTACGTATTTACTCTAAAGTAAACACGCTAAGCGTATCTAAGCAATATACAAAGTAATGTACACAAGAGACATGATGCAAATGAACAACAACTTTATTATTAACATTTGTTTTACAATACATCTGAAAAGTAAATACATGGAATAGAAAGCAATGCCTAAACAGTGGCATAACAGAAATGGAAAATACAGAATGTAAATGTGTACAAGTTATCTAAAGCTCTGGGTCGAAAGCCAGCTGGTCCAAATTCTCGCTGGTGGGCTTGATATCCAGTGAATCCGAATCACCTTACGACATTCCAAAGAAAAGAAAGAGAATGTCGTCAGCGAACAAATCGCTTGGTAAGTCCCAAAGAGAAAGGAGAAGTAGAATAGAGAAAGTGAGAGTATAACTATTATAATGTTGTTTGTTATGTTAACGTAGTTGTTTGTAGTTTGGTACAGAAGAAACCAGTGTATACGAGAGAAGTCTCACTTTTCCCGGAGACTAAGGTATAAGGAGCACAAGGAACCGTTTAGCCATGGTACAACGACAATTGAATTCATGTTAGGTGTATTATGGTTACAGTCTCGTGCCACTTTTAACACCTTTCGTACCGGTCTACCCCTTATAAACCCCGTGATATCTTGTTTATATTGTATTGTCTTGTAGATTGAATTGTATAGATGGATGACTTGCCGAAAACATGATATCAGTAAATGGGTGTAACTGGAGAATCATGTAGATGGAGGTATATCCATGGTTCGGTTCGGTCAATATAGATTGAATATATTGAACAAATTGAATATATGGATTCATATTGAATTGTGTTATATACTTGAATCATATTCAAGTCAGATTGATTATATTGAGACTCTGTCTGAGTCAGACAATTAGAAAAGAAATTGAATCCTGAAATAGGTTTTGGTGTTATCGGTAACTGCTGCACATGGACGGCAGGATTTGTGTCTTTTTCAAAGACAATTACTGTATTGATAATACCGTTTGTTAAGTTGTCTACCCTAAATAGGTAAGCACCCATACCTCCGACTCCCTGAGGCTCAAGAGACCGGTCCCGCTTAAACCTATGTTTACTAGGGTCCTTATTGTAATTTAGTATAACTTGAGGGGGTTTTATATAAAAGAATTTTGTATAATTTTCAAAATACACCTCAAGTATTTTATTATCGTCTTTAGAGTTTTCATGGATGTATATTTTATCAATATGACATTTCTAGTAAATAAAACCTAATTTCATAATATATGGTATTTATTTGTAATATTGGAATTGTATGGTATTTTCTTGTAAATGGAATGTTTTTCTTGAATTTTGGAAATGTGGAATATTAAAAATATTAAAAATAGATATTTTGATATTAATTACATGTATATATATGTATATATATATATATATATTTAAAATATAAGTTTTATTTATAATAGAAATCACATTTTCTAAAGAAAATTGTATTTTAAATCTTTCGAGATCGTATGCTCCTTGCGGAGATCTTCATCTCACTCTACTAAGACCGAGGATGTGCGATAATCCGCACCATCCCGAATGGGTTTCCCAAATAGGTTGTAGAGGCGCAATTACAAAGATTTGTTAAAATACACTTCTTGTAGAAAAATGTTTTATAAATTGAAGGTAGTTATATGTAAAGTCGTGTTTTTCCAAATCTATGTTCTCAAATTTCATCGTGCTATATTAGATATGAGTGTTATGAGGAGGTAGGTCATTACCTCATGAGTTATCTATAGGTATAACAAGGAAGTATGATGGTTTATGTCGAAACTAAACTATATGGTATTTTTCTGAATATAATAAAAGTTACAAAAATGAATAGTTTGATGTGCAACTTATTTTGTTAAGTTTGTTAATATTTAATGAACAATATGTGATGATATAAAGGTATCTTGATTAAGAAAAAAATTTAGTTTTTAAAGAAAACCGAATCGGAAGTCGGACTAACTCCGCTTCCGTTGGGTTTTAGTTTTGAATGTTTTAGAATAGAGTAAAGAGGAAGAAGTATGGACTTCCAGGTTATTAGACTAGAAGAGAGAAGGAGGAAGAGGTAGGAGGTGCCGTTGCATCGTTTCGTCGTCGGAATCTCCTCGGATCGTCGTCGGAAGTTCGCCGGAGTTTCGCCCTTTGCTAACTCCACTTGCACACAAAAAGTCTTGGGAATTTTCTTGAGAGTTTGGGCAGGGATTTGTGAGTGAGGGGGGTGATTTGAGGGGTGGTATTTATAGATAAAATCTAGGGTTTAGGGTAGTGAAAGGGTGTGATAAAAATTGTATTTAAATTTGCATTAAAAAGGATTAAAAGGGGGTATTTTAATTCTCTGGTTAATTGCAGAGAATTTAAACAGTGCAGGGGGAGTGGGCTAGGCCAATGGGCGCAAGGGGTTCAAGAAAAATTGGGTTTGGGCCGAGTTGACCCGGCGGCGCCGGCCGAATCAGGCGAGTCGCCGGCCCGAGTTGGGCGAGTCAGGGCCCGTGTCTTCGCCACGTGTCCCTAACGATTAGCCTAGCCTCGTGGACACGTTTGTTTATTCTATAACTTACCCTATTACGTGTAGTGCACGTGTAGAATCTTGGTCTTCTAAAAGATTAACAGAATTTAATTAAAACAAATGTGTGGTTGATGGGATTTGAACTCTGGTGCTTTGGTTCAGTAGTGCAAGGTCTTACCAATGAGCTACAAGCTCCTTCTTACTGTTCAAAAGCAAATCAAACTTATAACTAGTACTCAGGTGCAAGTACCCCTTTCTGTATTTTTTGAAAAAATTGTACAGGAAGTTTAGGGTTGTTACATAGACCTCCGCAAAGAGCATTCAATCTCGGTGGAATTTTTATACATTTTCTTTAGAAAATGAGATTTTTACAAGAAAATAAATAAAATTATTCTTATTAAATATATATATATATATAATTATTACCAATATACTTATTTTAAATATATATACTATTCCATGTTTCCAAAACTCAAGGAAAAAATTCAAATATTACATGAAACTATCATGATAATTCAAAACAATATTCATATTACAAATAAATACCATATATTATGAAATTATGTTTTATTCACTAAAAATGTCACATTTATAAAATATACATCAATGAAAACCCTAAAGATGATAATTAAATGCTTGAGGTGTAATTTGAAATTATACCAAAACTATTTTTACATAAAACCCCCTCAAGTTATACTAAATTACAATAAAGACCTAATAAACATAGGTTTAAGCGAGACCAGTCTCTTGAGCCTCAGGGAGCCGAGATATGGGTTCTTGCTTATTTAAGGTAGACAACTTAATAACGGTGTTATCAACACGGTAATTGTCTTGGAAAAAGACACAAATCCTGCCGTCTACGTGCAGCAGTTACCGATAACACCAAAACAATCAAGATTCCAAGTTCTTTTAAAATTGTCTGACTCAGATCGAGTCTCAACCTAATCAATCTAACTTGAATGTGATTCAAGTACAAACTACAATACAACACGATTCAATATGAATCCATCTATTCAATCTATATCAATCTGTATTGACTGAACCGAACCATGGATATATTCCATTTACATGTTCTTCCATTATATCCGTTCCATTACTGATATTATGGTTTCGGCAAGTCATCCATCTATACAATTTACAAGACAATACAATACAATCAAGACATCGCTGGGAGTATAAGGGGTAGATTGGTACAGAAGGTGTTAGAAGTGGCACGAGACTGCAACCATAAGACACCTAACCTGAATCTCCATTGCCATTGTACCGTGGCTGAACGGTTCCTTGTACTCCGTATACCTTAGTCTCCGGGATAGTGAGACTCCTCTCGTATACACTGGCCTCTTCTGTACCAAGCTACAAACAACAGCGTTAACACTAAATAACAACATTAAACAGCTATACTCTATTCTATCTATTCTATTCTTATCTATTTACGGGACTTGCCAAGCGCTTTGTTCGCTGACAACATTCTCTTTATTCTTCTTTGGAATGTCGCCAGGTGTTTCGGACTCACTGGAGATCGAACCCAGCAGCGAGGACTTGGATCAGTTTACTGAAGACTCGGAGTTTTAGATTCACTTGTACATTACATTTCATATTCATTTCTGTTATGCCATTGTTTAGGCATTGCTTTCATTCCATGTATTTTCATTTTAGTTGTATTGTAAAAAGAATGTTTAATAAATAAAGTTGTTGTTTATTTACATCTTGTATCTTGTGTACATTTTATTTTATATTGGTTAAATACACTTAGCGTGTTTACTTCTGAGTAAATACGTAGCGGCATCGTCGCGTCCTCTGCCCGTATACTGGGAAGCGGAGACGCGTCAAGCGTCGACCGTCCATGTCGTAAAAAGGGCAATGCCAGCTTCTCACAAAGCGGGAACCAAATCACTCCGTGCCGGGGAAATGTCTACCACGGACACTCCGTCTCGGAGACGCGTCAAGCGTCGACCGTCCATGTCGTAAAATGGGCAGTGCCAGCTTCCCACAAAGCGGGAACCAAATCACTCCGTGCCAGGGAAATGTCTACCACAGACACTCCGTCTCGGAGACGCCGACCGTCCATGTCGTAAAAAGGGCAGTGCCAGCTTCCCATAAAGCGGGAACCAAATCACTCTGTGCCGGAAAAATGTCTACCATGGACACTCCGTCTCGGGGACATGTCAAGTATCGACCGTCCATGTCGTAAAAAGGACAGTGCCGGCTTCCCACAAAGCAGGAACCAAATCACTCCGTGCCGGGGAAACGTCTACCACGAACACTCCGTCTCGGAGACATCGACCGTCCATGTCGTAAAAAGGGCAGTGCCAGCTTCCCAAAAAGGCGAGAACCAAATCACTCCATGCCGGGAAAACGTCTACCACGAACACTCCGTCTCGGAGGCATCGACCGTCCATGTCGTAAAACGGGCAGTGCCAGCTTCCCAAAAAGGCGAGAACCAAATCACTCCATGCCAGGGAAAAGTCTACTATAGACACTCCACCTCGGAGACATCGACCGTTCATGTCAAAAAAGGGCAGTGCCAGCTTCTCAAAAAAGCGGGAACCAAATCACTCCATACCGGGGAAACGTTTACCACGGACACTCCATCTCGGGGACATGTTAAATATCGACTATCCATGTCGTAAAAAGGGCAGTGTCAGCTTCCCAGAAAGCGGAAACCAAAGCAAGTCTCCTCCACGCGAAAAAAGATCCATCAATTTCATGCACACGACACATATATGTGGTGTGCATTTATTGATAGGGGCATTTTGTTGGGGTCAAAAATTGCACCCCGGTTGACCAAGTCAAAATCAAAGTCAACCCTAAGTAAACGGGCTTAAGCCCAGATCAAGTAGGCTCATGCCCAAGTTGAGCCCCGCGGCTGGCCTCCCCCATGCCAAAATAAAAATCATGTAATAAATAATTTTGATGTAATTTTTATGGGCATAAAGCCAAATTTTTGTAAAGCCCATGGCTCATGTGCAAAAGAAATGAGCACATGAGACATGAGATGTGCAAAATGCCATTTTGTAAAGCCCAAGGGGCTATATGTAAATGTGTAAGCCTATATAAGGTATCATAACAATGAAATAAAGGAGAAGAATTCATTCTCCAAAAACTAGGGTTTGTGCCTCCATCCTCTCTCTCTCAAGTTCTTCCTCTTCTTTTTCATTTTTCAATTAAATCAAGAGCTTAACCCTCTTTTTTTTTTTTTAAATAAATAAAGTTTTATCATAAACCCATTGAAGGAGAGTTTAACTCTCACAACCGATAAAAAAAAGGGTAGATTTTCGCTACCTTCTTCTCCCTCCTCAAGATCTAATTTGAGAGAGGGAGAAGAAGGGAAACCCACCTCCAAAGACTCTATTAAGAGAAGAAAAAGGGTCTCTATTTTTATCATCCAAGATTTAAATCTTGGAGTTTCAAGAGAACTCATTTTGGGTTTCTTCTTAAATGAGAAATGAGAAAATCTTTTGGAGTTTAACTACATAAATAAAAAAAAATTGGAGCTTAACTCTATAATAAAAACTTTTTTTGGGGGAGTTTAATTCCGAATAAAATTGTTTCGGGAGTTTAACTCCAAATAATTTATTTTATAGTTTGACTCCATCACAAAAAAAAGTTTTTTTTTGGAGCTCCTGCTCCCTCTCGCGTGCAGGAGAGGGAAGCTCCCACTAAGTGAGAACTTTCCCTCCTTCTCACGTGAGGGGAAAGCTCCCACAAAGTGGGAGTCCCTACTCCCTCTCACGTGAGGAAGAGGGAACTCCCACTAAGTGGGAGCTTTCTCCCCTCTTACATGAGGGGGAGGCTCCCCATTTAATGGAGTTTAACTCCACACCAAATAAAAATCTTTATGGAGTTGAACTCCATTTAAAATTCTTTTAGAGTTTAACTCCGCAATAAAAATCTCTTTGGGGTGTTTAACTTCACATTAAATTCTTTTAGGAGTTTAACTCCATTTAAAATTCTTTTGGAGTATAACTCCACATTTAAAATTCTTTTGGAGTTCAACTCCACAATAAAAATTCTTTCGGAGTTTAACTCCATTTAAATTCTTTTGGAGTTTAACTCCACAAATGAAAATTCTTTTAGAGTTTTACTCCATACAAATGTTTTTTGAGTCTAACTCCTTAAAAAACATTCTTTTGGAACCTCTTTGTTCCCTCTCATATGAGGGGAAGGCTCCCATCTTGGGAGCCCCTTTCTTCCTCTCATGTGAGGGGGGGCTCCTATTGTGGGTTGCTCCCTCTCATATGAGTGGGAGGCTCCCATTTTGGGAGCCCTTTTATTCTCTCTCATGTGAGGAGGAGGTTCCCATTTTAAGTTGCTCCCTCTCATGTGAGTGGAAGGCTCTCATTTTGGGAGTTTCTTTCTCCCTATCATGTGAGGGGGAGGCTTCTATCTTAGGAGCCCCTTTTCTCCCTATCACGTGAGGAGGAGGCTCCCCATTTCGTGGAGTTTAACTACACACCAAATAAAAATCTTCATAGAGTTGAACTCCATTTAAAATTCTTTTTGGAGTATAACTCCACAACAAAAATTCTTTTGGAGTTTAACTCCACCATAAAAATCTTTTTGGGGAATTTAACTCCACATTAAATCTTTTTAGGAGTTTAACTCCATTTAAAATTCTTTTGGAGTTTAACTCCAAATTTAAAATTCTTTTGGAGTTTAACTCCAAATTTAAAATTCTTTTGGAGTTCAACTCCATAATAAAGATTATTTCGGAGTTCTACTCCACAATAAAAATTCTTTCGGAGTTTAACTCCATTTAAATTCTTTTGGAGTTTAACTTCACAAATAAATATTCTATTGGAGTTTAACTCCATACAAATGTTTTTGGAGTCTAACTCCTTAAAAAAAATCTTTTGGAACCCCTTTGTTCCCTCTCATGTGAGGGGAAGACTCCCATCGTGGGAGCCCCTTTTTCCCTCTCATGTGAAGGGGAGGCTTCCATTGTGGGCTGCTCCCTCTCATGTGAGTGGGAGTCTCCCATTTTGGGAGCCTTTTTATTCCCTCTCATATGAGGGGGATGCTCCCATTTTGGGTTGCTCCCTCTCATATGAGTGGGAGACTCACATTTTGGAAGCCTCTTCATTCCTTCTCATGTAAAGGGGAGGCTTTCATTTTGGGAGCCCCTTTCTTCCTCTCATGTGAGGGGGGAGGCTCCCATTGTGGATTTCTCCCTCTCATGTGAGTGGGAAGCTTCCATTTTGGGAGCCCATTTATTCCCTCTCATGTGGGGGGCTCCCATTTTGGGTTGCTCCCTCTCATAGGAGCCCCTTTCTTCCTCCCATTTTGGGAGCCCCTATATCCCTCTCATGTGAGGGGGAGGCTCCCATCTTGGGAGCCTCTTTCTCCCCTCTCACGTGACGGGGAACCCCATTTAGTAGAGTTTAACTTCACATCAAATAAAAATCTTTTTGGAGTTGAACTACATTTAAAATTCTTTTGGAGTTTAACTTCACCACAAAAATTCTTTTGGAGTTTAACTCCGCAATAAAAATATTTTTGGGGAGTTTAACTCCACATTAAATCATTTTAGGAGTTTAACTCCACTTAAAATTCTTTTGGAATTTGACTCCACAAATAAAAAAAAAATTGGAGTCGAACTCCATTTAAATATTTTTTGGAGTTTAACTCCACTACAAAAATTCTTTTTAAGGAGTTTAACTCCACAATAAAAATCTTTTTAAGGAGTTTAACTCCACATTAAATCTTTTTAGGAGTTTAACTCCACTTAAAATTCTTTTGGAGTTTAACTCCTCAAATAAATAAAAAATTGAAGTTGAACTCCATTTAAAATTCTTTTGGAGTTTAACTCCACTACAAAAATTCTTTTGGAGTTTAAATCCACAATAAAAATCTTTTTAGGGAGGGTAACTCCACATTAAATATTTTTAGGAGCTTAACTCCACTTAAAATTCTTTTGGAGTTTAACTCCACAATAAAAATCCTTTTAGTGTTGAACCACATTAAAAATTCTTTTGGAGTTTAACTCCTCAACAAAATTCTTTTAGAGTTGAACTCTATTTAAAAAAATAATAATTAATTAATTTTGGAGCCTTCTCACGTGAGGGGGAGGGAGCTCCCATCAAATGGGAGCTTTTCTCCCTCACGTGATGGGGAGGCTCCTACCAAGTGAGAGCTTTTTCCCCTCCACATGTGTTCAGTTGATTAAACTGCACTTTTAATATGATATTTTCCTTACTGTTTATATATAATAAAATATGTTTATTATAAATATAACACATATAAGGGTTTATCCGTAAAAATACTATTTTCATGTGTTTATATATTATAATTAACATCATGAAGAAAAAATATAAGCATATAATATTCATATAATATTTGGACTATTTTAATATGCTTACTTTATTTAATATCTTTGACCAATTCTCTTAAAACTAAAATATCATGATAAATGGTTAAGATAATATCTCAATAAAAACAAATTCTACTAATATCATTATTTATTGAGTTATTATGCAGAATTTATATCAGGACTGAAATCAAGGAAAATCCGAGTTGGCAAGAACAAACCTGCCTAAATAGGAAAGTAAACTGAAGAAATCAATTCTGGCAGAGACGTAGAGAAGATTTTCAGTTACTAGATATTCAATAGATCACCAAGTGCTACAGAGATGAAGCTCCAGAAATTGGAGGCCAAGATCCCACCAACAAGCGGCGGATCCGCGGCCAAAACCCACTATTGGCGGCAGATTCGCTGCCTGTCAGGGAAGTTGGGATGTGAAATTTTTATGTTGGGATCCTAACAGCTAGTTGCCTTATTAGGAAACTAAAGATTATGGGTATGCGACTATAAATAAGGACCGAGAGGCTTTTGGAAAAATTATCAAACCGACGCGATCACGAAGTCCACGATGGCTCACGCATCCAGGCTGATCATCAACAGTTCATCTACCTCCTTAGAAGAGATCGAGAAGCAAACTAGGGTTTTTGTAATTATTTTCTAATGAAACAAAGTGTACTTGATCTTGTTGATTAATAAAAATAGTTGTTTTCTTATATCATTTTATTTTCTGCGTTTTAGATTATATTTTCCCTCTCTATCTTTTCTTTTCCCAACATGCGCGAGTAATTCTCCGCTTGTTAGGGTTCGAAGGATTAGGGTAGATTAATGGATGATGAAGATCCTTAAACTATTTTTACGTCCTATAAATTTTATAAACTTTATCAAAAGAATAGTCAACATCCTAATCGGACGCGCTATCAATTTATTAATATTCACAACCACGATTAGAAATTAGATTAACAATTGCTTTGGTAAAGGCTAGACATGAACGGAGATTCATGTTAAGATAGGGGTTAAGAGTGAGAACCCTATTCCCTCCAGAAACCCTAATCTACATCCATTACTGTCGATCTAGTTTTAAATCTATTAAAAGATAAAAAGAGTAATCTTTATGTAATCATCCATGACTACTAAATCTTAAAGAACCCTACAAGCCCCCTTCTACTATAAAACCTACATCCATAGTTAATCTAGATCTATATTCTGCATCCGTGTTTGACGTAGATTTAGAACCTACAACCATTCTTCACCATTCTTTATTCTTCCTCCTTTCTTTCTCAACACGCCTAAAGTAAGATTAAAAGATTCTGCGTTTCCTTGAGGACGACCCGTACTCATCTCGGTCTAGCTACACGCGACACCATTATTGATTGCGGTTACTACAAATACAACACTAAAAATCAAACCAATCAAATGGCGCCGTTGCTGGGGAAACGTGCGTAATTTTTATTCTTACTATTTGTGTTGAATTCTTATTCGATTTATATCATAAACATAAAACAAAACCGCATCTTACATATTTAACAATTAGTATGTGATTCTTGCGAGGAATTCTGGAGTCACTTTAGTGAGGAGATAAAGATTCAGAGACATTCATCAAGACCCAGAGAAGAAGAGGAGGCTACTGTACAAAAATTGTCAAAAGATCCCCTCATCTCGCGGCGGAACCGCGACCAAATCACCAGTATTGCGGCGGAACCGCGGCCTAATTGGTGGATCTTGGTTTCAAATTTCTCTGGTAAATTTCTCAACTCTTTCTCTCTCCTCTGAAATCCAATAAAATATTTTTTCTGCAGGATTCTCCGCAAAATATCACCGCTCAAAAATCTTTTTGCAAAGTTTAGTACTTGGTTTATTTATTCATATTTTAATACGGATTTTAAGGGGCAAGACCACAATTCAGATTAAGTGGGGATTTCATCACCCTTCCTAAGCCCCGCAAATCACAAAACGAGCATCCGCATCAACTCTACATTAATTTAAAATATCTAGACAAGACTCTAAGGACTTCGCGCTCAATAAGGACAGAGGAAGGTCGTGGGTAATTTATCACTTATCTGCATTGCTTTTGTGCTGTCTAGGCAAGTGTGTCTAAGGCAAGTGATTACTTAATTAGGCCCGCTATTTTCGATGATTTGTATAAAGGATACTTCCCGCTTACCTGGCACTTACCTGACCACAAGAGTAGTAAAGAGGTGGTAGAGGATTGATCCTGCGGCTTGTCCTTTGGAAGTCTAGGAGCGGTCTAGAGACTTGACCTAGGTAACCTTAGTTCTAGGGTTGTTTGTGCATTTTTGTGTGATTTGTCTTAAGTCCCACTTTTTATAAAACAAACCAATTTTAAATCACACACACGCTGTCACTTGCGCTAAACCCGCTTAGTGCATGCTCGGCTGGACACGGGATTCTAGTGCCCGTCTTGTCCGTGTTCCTGCTATCGACTCCGAAGTCGGTACTTCTTCATTTTCTTTTCCCCCACCAACCACCACATCGATCGAGATGGACGGTACTCCATCAAATTATAACACCACACTGCCACCGCCCGTAGGTGAGTAGAATCCATCGTGCATCTCTCTCCAAGAAAGATGCTATCCTATCCGTGTCCCCTTCTTACTTGTTTATCTATTCCACCAGCCAACGGGGATAATTTTGAAATTAAAACCCGCTACATCAATCTGTTGCCCAAATTTCACGGGCGGGAGTCTGAAGACGCATATGTTTTCATCACTAAATTCGAAAACGTATGCGCAATGATGGGTACTTCACAACTGTCCGTGGATGCTATGCGTTTGCGTCTTCTTCCATTCACTTTGTGCGACTTGGCAGAAAAATGGCTTTATAATACCGCCGCACACTCTATTGCCAATTGGGATGAATTCATGATAGCATTCCTTAAGAAATTTTACCCAGATCATAAGACCGCCCGTGTTAGGAGCGAAATCAACCAGTTCACCCAGCTTCCCAATGAACCATTTTGGAAGTGCTTTGAACGTTTCAAGGATCTGTTTGTCCAATGTCCTCATCATGGAATACATAGATGGGATACATAGATGAATTATATATGAGGGTATTAATCCAGCGACAAAGCAGATGCTTGAAACCATGTGTCAATGCAATTTCATGTCCAAAGACGATGGTGAAGCCTGGAAATATCTGGAAGATCTCGCTGAGAACACTTTGCAGTAGGAAAGTGTTAGACCACCTTCATCTAGGGGAGGTATCCATCAGCTCGATGTTTCCATCGCAGTAAAAGCCGAAATGACAGTGATACAAAAGAAACTCGACGCTATTGAGAACAAATTCTCATCAGTCTCCCTAAATCAGGTAACGCTCCCCAAAACCGTGTATGGTTGCTGTTCCGATCCATCACACTTGACGGAAGAATGGCCTATGAATGCACCATTTCAAGGTCACGAGCAAACTAATGCTACTTTTCAGCAGCGACCTAGAAATGATCCTTATTCTTCTACATACAATCAGGGATAGAGGAATCATTCTAATTTTGCTTGGAACCAAAACCAACCCTAAAATCAAAACCAGTTCCAAAGCAATTACCAATGACCTCCTCCACAGCAACAGCAACCACCACCATAGAGTCAGCACCTCTTTCAATCGCAACCTGTTCAAAACCCGGCCAATAATTCTTTCCAAACGACCGGTACCCACAACTCCTCTTCACTCGCACAAACTTTGGATTTGTTTATGAAACATTCCATCCAAATGTCGGCTGATATGAGGTCTTCTATTGATTCCATAAAGAAAGACTCCGCCTCCCACGGTGAGAGTATTAAATCAATAGAAGCCCAAATTGCACAGTTGAATGCCGCGATGAGTGCGAGAGAGAAAGGGAAACTCCCATCTCAACCCCTACCGAATCCTGGCAACTCACAACATCATAATGTGAGTGTCGTTACTACGTTGAGATCGGAAAGAGTGCTGGATAACCGAGTGGGTGAACAAGTTGATGACGTTAGTGATACCAATGATACTCCGGCTTCTACTTCTTCCCCTAATTCCTCTAGTCACCCACCTACTTCCGAGCCTATTCTACGCTTCCCACAAGGCTCGAACCCTCAGCCCGCTTCCTCGAATCTATCTAAAGCGGTCCCCACTCCAATTTTGGGATCCATTCCATCCCCATAATCTTCTCCAATGTTGGACCCAACCCTTATTGATAAAGCTCCGTTTCCAAACAGATTAAGGGCCAACAAACCTAACCCACAAATGGAGAAGATTGTGGAAATGTTTAAGCAAGTTAACGTCAATATTCCTCTCCTAGATGCTATTCAACAAGTCCCATCTTATGCAAGAATTCTTAAAGACTTGTGCACTAGGAAGAGAAAAACTCAAGTGCCGAAAAAAGTTTTCATGACGAGTAATGTTAGCACGGCTTTTACCCAGTAAATACCAAAGAAACGTAAGGACTCTGGCTGTCCTACCATATTTATTTATATTTGGGGTAAAAATATTAATCGTGCTTGCTTCCATATTCCGTATATGAGCAGTTAGGAATTGGAGTGTTGAAATCCGCTCATTGTACTCTCCAGATGGCAGACCGGTCGATCACCAAACCTAGGGGTGACCTAGAGGATGTGTTAATTAAAGTCAGGGAATTCATATTCCCTGTGGACTTTATTGTTTTAGATACACAACATGTGGCTAACCCACGCAACCAAATCCCGGTGATACTCGGTCGACATTTCCTAGCAACTTCTAACGCTGTAATTAATTGTCGTAACGGTTCTATGAACTTATCCTTCGAGAAGATGACAATTGAGCTTAATATTTACAAGCTAGAAAGCCAACCATCTGAACCTTCTGCTCATTTGCTTGATGTCTGTTCTATGCACGAGATAGCTCCCGAAAGCTGCATGGATGAGGAACTTTGCTTTAATGATCTCGACAACACCAGTGCGACATTGTTTGATTTGGAAAATTCTTATAGTGAGGATATCTTTGATGAGTCCATCTTCGAGTTTAAATCCGTTGACTCGTCGCAAAAGTCAGTAGCACTTTCCGAGTCAATATCCTATGCAAGTTATGAACCTCTTAGGGAATCCGAGCATCATTCCCTTACCCCACCTTCTATTGTCTCTCCGCCAATACTAGATTTCAAACCGCTACCTTCTTATCTTAAATATGCATATTTAGGTGAGAATGAGTCTTTATCCATGATCATATCCACTTTGTAGGGTGTTTTTCGTCACCCCATTGAGATGGGAATACGCGCGCGCTTGTCAGGCGTACTACAGATTCCCCCTGCCTAGGGTAGGCCGGGGTTTATTGATTGTGGGGATTCGAATCTCCGGCAGCCGCGGACTAAGCTGCCGTTAATTACCCCTCGCCTTTGGGGCGAGGAAACCTCCGATTAACGGGTTAAACTGGTCATGCGAACTCAATGTGCAGTGTACGTGTGTTGTGTTTTGAAAGGGAAGGTTTGGATATATCGGGAGCCACGCAGAGTTTTTTACGGGGGTCCCGCTACCCGGATAGCGGGCTGAGGGTCAAGGGGGCTAGCAGCCCCCTTGCGGGATGCGGGGCAGCATCCCGTTAGAAATTTTTTTCCAACAGGGACAGTGTCGTAGAGCACGTGTGTGTGCAAATATGTATACATATGTATGGGGGCAGCACCTTGGGCGTTGTGCGCCTAAATGCTGTGCGCTCAGGCGTTAGAGTGCCATGTGTCGGCACGTGGGCGCTCTACGCTTGAGCGCTGGGTGCTTGAACGCAAGCGCGCCACGTGTCGGCACGTAGGCGCTTTGCGCTTGAGCGCCTGCGCTTGAGCGCACGCGCGCCACGTGTCGGCATGGGGGAGACTTGCACTCGAGCGCTTGTGCTTACGCGCAAGCGCGCCACGTGTCGGCACGGGGGAGACTTGCGCTCGAGCGCTTGCGCTTGGGCGCAAGCGCTCCACGTGTCGGCACCGGGGCGACTTGCCCTCGGGCACTTGCACTTGAGCGCAAGCGCGCCACGTGTCGGCACGTGGGCGACTTGCGCTTGAGCGCGCTTGCATTGCGCTTGAACGCAAGCGCGCCACGTGTCGGCACCGGGGCGACTTGCGCTCGGGCGCTTGCGCTTGAGCGCAAGCGCGCCACGTATCGGCACGTGGGCGCTCTGCGCTCGGGCGCTTGCGCTTGAGCGCAAGCGCGCCACGTGTCGGCACGTGGGCGCTCTGCGCTTGAGCGCCGGCGAGAAAAAGTGGCTTTTAGCCTAAGAAACAGAAGCTATGCTTCAGGAAGGAAATATTTGTTATGTATATATGTATGGAGTTAAACTCCTGGAATGTTTTGAAGCTGATGAAGGGAGTTCTTCTTCTTCCTTCTGTTGTTTGGCCGGATCTTGAAGATCAAGAAGTAGGAGATTTTAAAAATCACTCCTTTTTGAGATCTGATGGGAGATCTGAGTTCCCCTTTGTGGGTTTTGTGGTGGAAAACTACTTAGCTTTGGAAAAGAAAGAGTAAAACTCTTGATTTAATTCAAAAGAATTGAGAAGATTTAGAACCTTGGAGAAGGAGCAGGAGGCACAAAGAACCCTAGTTTTGGGGGAATGAAAAAGATTTTTTTTCTTTATTCATCATCATTTTGCCTTATATAGGCTTACATATTTACATATAGCCCCTTGGGCTTTGCAAAATGTCATTTTAGCCATCCCATGGCTCATGTGCCATTTCAGTTTTGCACATAAGCCATGGGCTTACAAAATATTGGCTTTATGCCCATTTTGTTTACATTCATGCATAAACAATTACATAAAAATTATTTATTACATGATTTTGTTGTTGGCATGGAGAGGCTGGCTGCGGGCTCGACTTGGGCATGGGCCCGCTTGACCTGGGCTTGGGCCCACCTGGCTTAGGGTTGACTTTGATTTTGACTTGGTCAACCGGGGTGTAAATTTTTACCCCAACACACTTCTCTAGCCTCATAACAAGAGAACGCACTTTTGGCAGTTGTTTCCCCAATTAGAGCAAAGCTCTATTCAGAATTCAAAATTTGAATTAAAGCTGCATTTTTATAAAAGCGCTGCGCTACAACTAGTGCACCCCGTGCAAAGCGCATAGGCGCTAGCGCTAGATGCGCTGCGCTACAAGTAGCGCACCATGTGCAAAGTACGTGTGTGCTAGCGCTAAGAGCGCTGCGCTCCAAGTAGCACACCAGGGCAGAGCGCATAAGCGCTAGCGCTGGAACTAAATGTTCCTCACCGTTGGATCAAATATCCAACGGATATGATTAAATCATCAATTAACAAGAATCAGATTCTGTTGAATCTTTCCTAACAGAAAAGATTGTACCCTGAATTTGGAACGCCGTTGGATCAATGATCCAATGGTGATTAAAAATCACTAAAATACAGAACAAATTCTGTAAGGGGGAAAGATTTCCCAATCTTGGTAAAAAAAACAAGAAGATTATCTTCGGGAAACCAGAAGCCCTTGGATCAAAGATCCAACGATGGGAAATTTCCCAAATCAATTGGAGAAAAGATCTCCTTAACTGATTGAACAAACCATCTTGCCTATATAAAGGACCCCAGACTTCAAGTCTAAAAAAGAGAGGAACCCCCCATAAACTTTGAGAAAATCTCAAAAAGAAGAAGAAGCTCTCGGCAAAAGAAGACAATTCTTTTCAAGGTAAAAAAAGAATAGAAAGACGAAATAGTCTCAATATAAAAAAAAGAATTTACTTCTTTCACAGATCATAGATCTATAAGACAAATTGTCTTTCACAAAAGAGATTATGAACATCTCATTATAAAGGGGAGGGAGAATTATTCAATTCTCTCAGGATCACAGATCTATAAAGGCAAAGCCTTTCATCAAAAAGAGATTGAAATATCTCCTATAAACTAAGAACTTTGTTCTTATAATCTTGAGACAAAGTCTCTTATTAAAGAAAAGATAATCTTCAGAGGCAAAATTAACCTAAGAAGAGCCTTAGCGCTCCTAATCTAAGAAGAGCCTTAACGCTCCTAAATTAAAAGTGCCTTAGTGCTCTTCATCTTGCGCAAAGCGCTGCAGTGTCATGGCGCTTTAAACACAGCGCACTGCGCTCATTGGCCAGCGCTAAGCGCGCCACGTGCTCCTCATGTGTGCAATGCATTACTAAAAGCGCTTCGCGCTCATTATATGGCACCAGCGCCAGACGCCTCAATGCTTCAACTATAGCGCATCAGCGCTCTATATCTAGCGCAAAGCGCTAAGCGCATCAGCACTCTACATTTAGTGCTAAGAGCTTCATATCTGGCGCTAAGCACATTAGCGCTTTAACCATAGCGCACTGCGCTCATCGACTGGCGCTAGTGCCAAGTGCGCCACATGTTTTTATGTGCGCTTGGACAGAACATAAACTGTTCTTTGAATAATCCTGGAGCTATGATAAATGCACAGCATTCAACTAAAGACAAAATATTGTCAGAGATCAAACCAATGCTTAGCATTTTTAAGGGGATTGGGCTCAAACAAATATCTAACAACTCAAAAACAAATGTTAAACATTGTAATTGAATGGACTTAGCCCAAATTGGCCATAAGTCCTCAATTTAGATTAATTGAGTTCATATGCTCATAAATCACAGATCTTAGTCCCAATTGGACTACAGGTCTCTCAAACCACATCGGTTTAAGGGTACATCTCTGAACTCCTCTGATATTTGTCGTTATAATCCTTCAACGTCTTCAGAGAGGTGACGGGTCCCGACAACCATAAATTTCATGGACCGTGGGGTCCTTAAGCCCATGGACTATGATGTCCTTAACCTTGACTGTGAGGTCTTTAAACTCACGGACTATGATGTCCTTAACCTTGACTGTGGGTCTTTAAACTCACGGACTATGATGTCCTTAACCTTGACTGTGAGGTCTTTAAGCTCACGGACTATGATGTCCTTAACCTTGACTGTGATGTCTTTAAACTCACGGACTATGATGTCCTTAACCTTGGACCGAGATGTCCTTAAACTAACATTGGACCACCATGTCCTTAAACTGGTAATCGACCGCAATGTCCCTAAACTAAACAATAGAGCCCAATTGCTCTCTTGTTGGATCTAAACGATCCTGTTAAGTTGATCTTAGTCTAAAAATTAGACTAACGTATCATTAACATACATTTAAGTTGATCTTAGTCCCAAATGAGACTAACGTATTCTTAAACCCAAACCCCACACCCAAATCTAAGAAGATACGGATTTGGACTAATCCACGCCCTACGGGCAACAACATAAATTAGTCTCCGTATATAATCCACGGGCAACCAAAAACAAAACAAACACCCACGACACGAAGTAACCATCTGGAGAAGGAGAAAGCGGTTACCGCGATGTGGTAGCGTAATTAACTGCAGGGGCTTGCGCCTGCAGGGAAGAGCGTCCCCACAATCAAAAACCCCTCAGATGAGGGGGAATCTAATGAAGTCTGCTACATCGGCCGCATCCGTTTAAACCTTCGATACATGGTGCCATAAATCAACTTGGAATCTTTGGAGAGGTGGACGGATAGCACCAATTAGCATCTGCCCCGAAATTCAGGCAAGACGGACCAGCACGGTCGCGTCTCCGTGTTTCGGCGGGGAACAGCGGTGTTGAGATCAAATTGACAAGCATTTGGTTGGACAATGGCTGACATCAAAGGGATTAGTCCCTTAATTGTTGAACATTATATACATCTGATTGATGAAGCCAAGCCAACCCGAGACCCACAAAGACGGTTAAATCCCGTTATGAAGGAGGCGTTAAAGAAAGAAATCGTCAAGTGCCTAGATAGTTGTATAATTTACCTTATATCTGATAGCCAATGGATAAGTCATATTCACGTAGTCCCTAAAAAGTCTGGCATCACAGTCATAACTAATGAGGAAAATGAGTTGATCCAAACACGCACCCAAACTGGGTGGCGCGTATATATTGATTACAGAAAACTCAATGCCGCAACGAGGAAAGATCACTTCTCTGTACCTTTCATTGACCAGATGTTAGAACGATTAGCTGGACATGAATACTATTGTTTCTTGGACGGATACTCTGGCTATAACCAGGTCCCCATCGCCAAAAAGGATCAAGATAAAACCACATTTACTTGTCCTTTCGACACTTTTGCTTATAGACGCATGCCCTTTGCGTTATGCAACGCTCCCGCTACATTTCAGCGGTGTATGATGGGGATATTCTCAGACATGATTAAGAATTTTCTGGAAATATTTATGGACGATTTCTCCATATTTGGGGACTCTTTAAGGACTGTCTTCGTCATCTTGACACGGTTCTTACCCGCTGTAAGGATAAGAACCTAACTTTGAATTGGGAAAAATGACATTTATGGTCCAAGAAGGTATTGTCCTTGGACATATAATTTCACGAAAAGGCATTGAGATTGACAGAGCTAAAATAGATGTCATCCATAACCTCCCTCGTCCCAATTGCGTCAAAGATATACGATCCTTCCTTGGCCATGCAGGATTTTATAGGAGATTCATTAAGGACTTTAGCAAAATTGCTAGACCTTTAACTCTTCTCTTGGCGAAGAATACAACATTTCACTTCGACTCGGATTGTGAGGCTGCTTTTGAATCGCTTAAAAGATCTCTCACTACAGCCCCGGTTCTATCATCTCCGGATTGGAACCACCCGTTCGAGCTTATGTGTGATCCATCAGATTTTGCTATTGGTGTGGTATTAGGACAGCACATTGATAAGATACCGCATGCAATTTACTATGCAAATAGGAACTTGAACGATGCATAAATTAATTACACAACTACCGAAAAAGAACTCTTGGCAGTTGTATTTGCATTAGAAAAATTCAAGCCCTACTTGATTGGCTCGCCAATTGTGGTTTACACTGATCACTCCGCCCTACGACACCTTTTATCGAAGAAGGATGCTAAGGCCAGGCTAATACGTTGGATCTCGTTGTTACAAGAATTTGATCTTGTCATCTGAGACAAGAGTGGATGTGAAAACGTAGTAGCTAACCATCTTTCACGCATCTCTTCTTCACCAACGTTGACCGTGCCGATAAATGACTCATTTCCTGACGAACAGCTCTTGACCGTATCCTACGAACCTTGGTTCGTGGATATTGTGAATTATCTAGCTACGGGACTTATTCCTAGCAATTGGTCGAAACAAGACAAACTTCAATTTCTATCCCAAGTAAAATACTTTTACTGGGATGAACCTTATTTTTTTAAGTATTATTCTGATCAAATTATTCGCAGGTGTGTCCCTAATAATGAATTCAAGAGTGTGTTATCATTTTGTCATGATCAGGCATGCGGCGGTCACTTTGGACCTCGAAAAACGGCGGAGAAAGTTTTGCAATGTGGCTTTTATTGGCCAACACTATTTAAAGATGCTTATGATCATTGCAAAACCTGCCCGCGGTGTCAGCACTTGGGTCGGATTACACAAAGAAATGAGATGCCGCTCCAACCTATCTTGGTTGTGGAAATATTCAATGTTTGGGATATTGATTTTATGGGCCATTTTCCCAACTCTTTTGGGAATTTATATATCCTTTTAGCGGTTGATTACGTTTCGAAATGGGTGGAAGCAATACCGTGTCACACTAATGACAACAAAGTTGTCATTAAGTTCCTTAAAGAAAATATATTTTCGTGATTCGGACACCCTCGCGCTATAATTAGCAACAACGGGACGCATTTCTGTAATTGGTCTTTTGAGGTTTTGATGCGGAAATATGCTATCAACCACAAACTTTCTACGCCCTATCATCCCCGAACAAGCGGGCAAGCTGAGATCTCGAATAGGCAAATCAAACAAATTTTGGAGAAGACGGTTTCTAAAAACCGTAAACATTGGTCAACCAAATTGACGGATACTCTTTAGGCATTTCGCACCGCTTATAAGACCGATTTTGGTATGTCTCCATACCGCCTTGTGTTTGGGAAGGCATGCCACCTTCCTGTCGAGATCGAACATAAGGCAATGTGGGTTGTTAAAGAGTTAAACTTCGATTTTGATCAAGCTAGCAGTTACCGGAAGCTGCAATTGAATGAGCTAAGCGAACTCCGCAATGAAGCTTACGACAATGCGATGATAGTAAGAACCGGACTAAAGTGTTCCACGATAAAAAACCTTTTTCGAAAAACTTTCACACCGGGACAATAAGTCCTTCTTTATGATTCACGACTCCACCTTCATCCGGGTAAGCTTAAATCTCCTTGGAAATGACCTTTTGTGGTGCGGCATGTACACCCGCACGGGGCAGTAGAAGTTGAAAATATAAAAAACGGTTCAATTTTTATAGTAAATGGGCATAGATTAAAACCGTATTTCTCTGCTGACCCAGCGGAGGAGCTCCTGTTTTTACAGGAGCCGCTTTATCATAACTAAATACCTCCGCCTCATCTCCATACTTCGGTAACATTGTATCATCTTAAAGAATGGAGGTGAGTGAAAAACAGGACTTAACTGAATATCTGTGCGTGCCAAAGAACAAGTTTGGGGGTAGTCTTCATTTATCTATTATTTTACCCCTATTATTATCTCTCCAAGTTTGCAGGTCTATGCTCTCAAAAGACAACATCAGTGAGGACACTGCTGGAAACAGGTTTGGGGGGGAGGTTTGTATTCACTGAATTATCTTTGGCACTGGGTATAAATAAATAAAAAATTTATAATAAAAGAGTAGAAAGTGAAAAATTATATATGAAAGATATGAATAGTTTGAGAAAAACAAGAAAGTTAGAGGGTTTTTTAAACGAAACTAGTAATAAATAGTTATGAGCTACTGTCCCAAAGGTTAGTAAGATGAAGGAAATTGCTAATCTGAGGATAAAAATAAGTCTGAAAAATAGTCCATATTCTTGAAGCCAAACATCTGAACGTTGATACCCTACTATACGCACTTACACACATCTTGAAAATTGGGATAGTAGAGGATACCTTGAAATGCTCTTGTCTAAAAGCCTTAGTATGAAGGGGGGAAATATAAGTGGTGAAAAAAAATGAACACTGGTTTTGTAATTACCAATGCAGCATAAAAAAATATAGCGAGGGTACTTTATCACCTAGTGCCTTAGACCAACTGGTTTGGGAGCCACTGCTAAGCCTTAGGTGTGCAAAACGAGGAATTATGCCTTAATGCACGAGCACATTTTTGTAATCGGTCGGTTAGTACCTCAAGAAGTATTAACGGTCGCATGAAGAATGTGTAAGCAATTCCATCTAAAATATTCACCAACTATAAAGTACTTTGGAAGATAGACAAGAGTATGATAGCTTGAATTAAATTCTCTAAGTGTAGGGATGTCTTTTACACACACGTAGGGGTATATGATCAATGTTTGGATGAAAGATAGAGAGGAAGACTAAATGCGATATTTTATTGAGGGATGATGTGATTTCTAACATTTTTTCATGACCATTAAGATAGGGCTCATGACAACCGAAAAGTTGGTATAGTAGGAAACTTTTATTTTCAAGTTCTTTCTTTCATAGTTCTTAGCTTTATATGTAACTTTCACCGAAAAATGAACACTGGTTTTGTAATTACCAAGGCAGCATAAAAAAATATAGCGAGGGTGCTTTATCACGTAGTGCCTTAGACCAACTGGTTTGGGAGCAACTGCTAAGTCTTAGGTGTGCAAGACGAGGAATTATGCCTTAATGCGCGAGCACATTTTTGTAATCGGTCGGTTAGTACCTCAAGAAGTATTAACAGTCGCATGAAGAATGTGTAAGCAATTCCATCTAAAAAATTCACCAACTATAAAGTACTTTGGAAGATAGATAAGAGTATGATAGTTTGAATTGAATTCTCTAAGTGTAAGGATGTCTTTTACACACACGTAGGGGTATATGATCAATGTTTGGATGAAAGATAGGGAGGAAGACTAAAGGCGATGTTTTATTGAGGGATGATGTGATTTCTAATATTTTTTCATGACCATTAAGATAGGGCTCATAACAACCGAAAAGCTGGTATAGTTGGAAACTCTTATTTTCAAGTTCTTTCTTTTATAGTTCTTATCTTTATATGTAACTTTCACCATCTCTCTTTTATTATAGGATTTTGTGGGTGTAATCCGCTGAAAACCCTTAGGAGACAACACTCCTTCTATTAGGGACACTTAGAGATTTAACGGCTTGTTGCACGTGTTCAGTGCAATCGTTTTGCCTACGAAAGTGTGCTACTTAGGTTTTTCTTTCTTTTTCTCCTTCTCTTGAATAACTAGTTTGCTCGGGACGATCAAAGATAAGTTTGGGGATGTTTGTTCAGTTGATAAAACTGCACTTTTAATATGACATTTTGCTTACTATTTATATATAATAAAATATGTTTATTATAAATATAACACATATAAGGGTTTATTCTTAAAAATACTATTTTCATGTGTTTATATATTATAATTAACATTATGAAGGAAAAATGTAAGCATATAATATTCATATAATATTTGGACTATTTTAATATGCTTACTTTATTAAATATCTTTGACCAATTGTCTTAAAACTAAAATATCATGACAAATGATTAAGATAATATCTCAATAAAAACAAATTCTACTAATATCATTATTTATTGAGTTATTGTGCAGAATTTATATCAGGACTGAAATCAAGGAAAATCCGAGTTGGCAAGAACAAACCTGCCTAAATAGGAAAGTAAACTGAAGAAATCAATTCTAGCAGAGACATAGGGAAGATTTTCAGTTTCTACATATTCAAAAGATCACCAAGTGCTACAGAGATGAAGCCCCAGAAATTGGAGGCCAAGATCCCACCAACAACCGGCGGATCCGCGGCCAAGACCCACTATTGGCGGCGGATCCGCAGTCTGTTAGGGAAGTTGGGATGTGAGATTTTTATGTTGGGATCCTAACAGCTAGTTGCCTTATTAGGAAACTAAAGATTCTGGGTATGCATCTATAAATAAAGACTGAGAGCCTCTTGGAAAAATCATCAAACCGACGCGATCACGAAGTCCACGATGGCTCACGCATCCAGACTGATCATCAACAGTTCATCTACCTCCTTAGAAGAGATCGAGAAGCAAACTAGGGTTTTTGTAATCATTTTCTAAGGAAACAAAGTGTACTTGATCTTGTTGATTAATAAAGGTAGTTGTTTTCTTATATCATTTTATTTTTCTGCATTTTACATTATGTTTTCCCTCTCTGTCTTTTCTTTTCTCAACATGCGCGAGTAATTCTCCGCTTGTTAGGGTTCGTAGGATTATGGTAGATTAATGGATGATGAAAATCCTTAAACTATTTTTACGTCCTATAAAGTTTATAAATTTTATCAAAATAATAGTTAGCATTCTAATTGGGCGCGCTATCAATTCATTGATATTCACGACCACGATTAGAGATTAGATTAACAATTGCTTTGGTAAAGGCTAGATATGAACGGAAATCCATGTCAAGATAGGGATTAAGAGTGGGGACCCTATTCCCTCCAGAAACCCTAATCTGCATCCATCACTGTCGATCTAGTTTTAAATCAATTAAAGGATAAAAAGAGTAACCTTTATGTAATCATCCATGACTACTAAATCTTAAAGAACTCTACAAGCCCCCTTCTACTATAAAACCTACATCCGTAGTTAATTTAGATCTATATTCTGCATCCGTGTTTGACGTAGATGTAGAACCTACAACCATTCTTCATCATTCTTTATTCTTCCTCCTTTTTTTCTCAACATGCCTAAAGTAAGATTAAAAGATTCCACGTTTCCCTGAGGACGACCCGTACTCATCTCGGTCTAACTACATGCGACACCGTTATTGATTGCGGTTACTACAAATACAACACTAAAAATCAAACCAATCAACATGTGAGGGGGAGGCTCCCATTTAGTGGGAGCTTCTTTCCCACCTCACGTGAGTGGGGCCCCTTTCTTTTTTAATTTTTTTTATTTAAAAAAAAGAGAATAAATAAATAAATTATAAATAATATTTTTTTTTTAAATGTGTTTCTTTAAATATTTTTTTTATAAAAAAAATATATATCCTTTTTTAACAAATGGAACAAAAAAATGAACATGTCTCCATTGTTATATATAAAAAAACACTAATACATCGCATTGATTTCGCATGACCGGTTTTACCCGTCAATCGGAGGTTCTCTCGCTCCAAAAGCGATAGGTAATTAACGGCAGATTAGTCCGCGGCTGCCGGAGATTCGGATCCCCACAATCAATAAACTACGGCCTACCCTAGGCAGGGAAAATCTGTACATACCTGACAAGCGCGCGCATTCCCATCTCAATGGGGTGACGAAAAACACACTACAACGGGTAAGGGGTTACCCACTAAGGACGGACCGAGCATGGAAGTTGTTCGGTTGCCTCTTGACGAGGACTTCGATCCCTGGCATCGGTGGGTAATAAACTACCAGCCAAGGATGGACCGAGCTGGGAAGTTGCTCGGTGGCCTCTTGACGAGGGCTTCGATCTTTAGCGTAGACGGGTAAAGGGTTACCCACCAAGGATGGACCGAGCAGGGAAGCTGCTCGGTTGCCTCTTGATGAGGGCTTCGATTCCTAGCGTTGGTGGGTAGTGAACTTCCAGCCAAGGATGGACCGAGCATGGAAGCTGGTCGGTGGCCTCTTAACGAGGCTTCGATCCCTGGTGTCGGTGGGTAGTAGACTACCAGCCAAGGATGGACCGAGCAGTGAAGTTACTCAGTTTTGCCCGGCCTTCCTAGATGTGTGAATACCTAGAAGAGTGACAATCGCGGGCGGCACGCAGCAGAAACGCATAAGTGAGGCGAGGCGTTCCAAGATCCGCGTCGTTCCGACTTCGATTCGCCGAGAAATATGGGATACCCGCCACGTGGCAATACAGTATTGGAAGAATTGAGCGAATCCCGGGATTCGCGCCCATGCGCACGCAAATTTGGGCTCTTGGGGATTCTGTGGAGGCTATAAATAGAGAAGGAGATGCCAACTTTTCAGCATTGATTTTTCGAGACGGCCGAGTGTATCTATGCGATCGAAGAGATCATTACTCCCGATGACATCTATCTATACGACCGGTCCGTTTCCGAGGAGAGATACCGGGGAGTGGTCCAGCGCATCGAGGACCACATCGGCCGTCTCCTTCCTCACCGGTCGTCCCTCCTCCAATTGCTGATGTACGCAATCTGGAGGAGGTCCCTGGGGTTGTACAACCCCCTCTCCGAAAAGTTGCTGGACGAGGCGCTTGACAAGACGCGTACGATCTATGTGCTTGGCCTCATCTCGAAGAGCAGGCACGACCAATCTTTGGCCCTTATTTTGGAGTGCTTCCAAAAGAGACAGATCGCGAGCCAGGGCTCGACAGATGGAGGGCCTGGCGTTTCCGTGGCATCCCGAGTTTGTGGGCAGCATCAGCGGGAGCGGGCTGAAGAGGCAAGGGCTCGTCTGGCGGAGATCTCCAGAGAGTATCACCGGCAGTGCTTCCTTGACCCCGTTCCCCCTCTTTTGTAATTTCAATTTTTATATAAGGCTGAGGAGCCCATAATACCCTTTGATAAATAAAGTTCTCCTTTTTGCGATGTTCTATTGTTTCCTTTTTGTCTTCTGGGTGCATTTGAGTATTTTTGCGAAACGAAATCCGTGAGCTTTGAGCCGAGAAAGAGGGAAACACATAGGGGAAGTTCTTTCTTATTATTAAGAATCTTAGAAAAAATTTACATCGCTTTGTCAAAGAAGAAACATGTATCCATAGATATACTTTCAAAGGTACAACTTGAGCTTTTCGGCGTTATAAGGCCGTGGAAATTTGCGACCCACGGCGTTTTGTAAGCGATAGGTCCCGCCGGGCAAGACTTCGGAGAAGAGGCTTCGTTTCTTTTGCCTGACGGGTCGGACCGTCGGGTCGACCCAGAGCTTATGTGAGATTACTTTGGGGTCGATCCCAGGCATGTCGACGGCCACCCAAGCGAACACGTCCGAGTTTCCCCTGAGTAAGCGGACAAGGTCATCGCGTCGGGCCCCTGTTAGGAGCGACCCGATTTGGATGGTTCGTTCATTGTCCCTTTCGACGAGGGGAACCTACGTTAGCGGCTCCACCGGGGCTCCTCGGATCTCTTTTTGCTCGTCCCGGGTATCCAAGGACCCCCTGAAATCCTTCGTGCCTTCAAGGTCATCGCCTCGCTCCTCGGGCATAGATGTCGCTGTGAAGCAAATTTTTGCGGTTTGCAGGTTCCCGTAGACCCTTCCTATTCCGTCTTGGTCGAGTGGAAACTTGATCACGATGTGGTAGGTCGATATCTGGCCCGGAGGGAGTTTAACATCGGGCGTCCCAGGAGGATATTGTAGGCCTATGGAATTCTGGCGACGATGAACTCCACAAGCATGGTACGTGTATGGCCTCCCTCCCTGATGTTAAGTAGGAAGGTGACCACTCCTTCTACCGGGATGAGTGGTTAGTAAGCCCCGACAGGATGTGGACGGTCGGCCTCAGGTCCGACGGGCAAAGCCCCATACGTAGGAAGTAGTCGTAGAAAAGGATGTCTGCCGAGCTTCCCAAGTCGACCGGTATCCTTTGAACCTCGTAGCGGTGGACCGCGCTGTAATCATCAGGGGGTCATTGTAAGGCAAGGATATCCCGTGGAGATCCTCGTCGGTAAAGATGATGGGCTCGGCTGCTTTGGCCCTCTTCATGGGCTGGCTGCTTGTCCCTTCGACCGGCAGGAGGCGTTGGATCTCGCCGGCTCCAGGCGCACCCCCCGCTGATACGACCATGATTTGGCCGATCGTCAACTCGCCGGGAAGGGGACGCTCCTCTTGCTCTCGGTCTGCTTGTCGCTTTTCCCGCAAGTATTTTGCCAGGTGTCCTGAGTGAATTAACCCCTCAATGTAATCTCGGAGCTGTTTGCAGTTTTCGGTGGGGTGTCCCTGCGACCTGTGGAAAGCGCAATAGGGGCCTCGTGTCCGTTTGGCCGCTTTATTGTTGACCGGGGGGAGTTTGAAGAATCTCTCGCTCTTCGCCTCCTCTAACAGCTCTGTCTGGGAGATGTTGAGTGGGGTATACTCCTGGAACTGCGGGGAGTACGGCTTTGGCCGGTCAATCTTCTTTTTCTCTTCTCTGTCTCTCTTCTTTTGATCGGCCTGGTCGGTCCGGGGTATGTTCGCGTTCACCTCGGACCCGAGCTGGAACTCTTGTTCGGTCCAGGCTTTTACCTCGGCCATGGTCTTAGGTTGCGCTAATGCAAAGGAGCGGAGCCACTCCTTGTGCCTAAGACCCGACCTAAGGGCTGTGATGACCGTCTCGTCCCGGTGCTCTGGGACTTCAAGAAGACCGTTGTAGAAGCGGGTGATGTATCCTTTGAAAGACTCCCTATCCCCGCTCTTTATGGTGAAGAGGTGGTCGACGGTCCGCTTCTGCCGCATGTTCCCGAAGAAATGACCGAGGAATTGGACGGCCAGCTCATCAAAGGCAAAGATGGAGCGTGGCGTGAGTCCTCAGAACCAGTCTCGTCCAGAGCAGATGAGAGTGGCGGGGAATGCACGGCATTGTGCGGAGTCGGAGTTGCCCTGGAAGCTCATCCCTGCCGTGAATGCGTCCAAGTGGTCTTTCGGGTCGAACTTTTCGTCGAAGAGTGATACCTTTGGAGGCTTGTTCCTGGAAGAGACGTGGACAGCGAGCAGCTCTTCAGTGAAGGGCCTCATAAGCGAGTCGGCGGCATATCTAGCCTCGTCGCTCGAAGGACGACTCTCTCGATTTATACCCCCGATCTTCTTTTCGAGGGCATCGAGTAGGTCGTGGTATCCCGAAGATCCGGCATACTCGGATTTATGGCCCCTACTGCTGGTGACCTGCGCCTGGCCGCGGTTCTGGTTCCGTTCAATGAGGTTCCTCAGGTCCCCTGGCGAGGTCGTCCTCGAGCTACCGTGGTGAGTCCCGTCTGCACAAACCTATCGAGGGAGAGGGCACCGGCCATGCCTGGGAGCAGGCAAGCTAACCGACACCTCCTCGAAGGACAGGAGCGCGATGGGCCGCAGGGCGGGGCGCTCTTTCATAAGACCTCGGCGTCGAGCTGTGAGATGCCCACCGGGTCATCAAATTGGTCGCTACGGGGGATCTGTGGCCGCCGGAGATAGCGAGGCAGTGCTCGGATGTGCCGGCGCGAGCAGTGTCTTCTCTCCCTATGTGGCGCTCTCGAGGTGGGGGAGCGGCGACTTGGGGAGCTTGTCCCGCCGTTTGGACACGGACAACCGCATCCATGACGGACGCGAGCCGATCTATTCGCGTAGACAGTGCGTGAATGGCGTTCGGGGGAGGAGGGGATCCATCCACGCCTCCGCTGTAGGGAGGACGACGGCTAGTGCTTGGATCGTCGCGGTGATCACTCGCCATGAGTTCGAGATCGGAAGATCAACTTTCGTTGAGCGGAATTTTCGATGTTTCCCACAGACGGCGCCAACTGATGGAGATCTTGATCTCTTTCAGATGTTGTCTTCCGTTGATCTGTAGCCAGCGTTGATAGATTGCTGAGATTGGGTTTGAGGGTTGCCTCTTGATGCATGTGGATCTCAGTGGGCTTGACTTGGAATGAAGCCGAGCAACCTGCAAGGAAGTCCTGGGATGGTTGTACCATCGTGGACCCTCCGATGATCAAGTTAGTCGAGATATTTGGGAAGAGTAGCCGCCTATTAGATAATAATTGCCTACCTGAGTCGTCTGAGAGGGGGTTTATATAGTGGCAGCCATGGGCTGGCGGGTGCAAGACTTACGCCGGTCGTTACGCCCTTAGAGCCACGCCCGCGCGAATGGCGGGATCCTCCATTAATGGCGAGATACGCCCGTTAACGGGGGAACGCGATGACGTGGGATGCGGGATCGTGGGGCGGCGGATATCTCGCGTATGGCAAGATTCGCGGGGACATGTCCGGGACGCTGATGATCTGCGCTCTGGGTCAGTCGATGAGATCGAGGAAGCTGAGCTCGGCGGGAGGCTCGGAGGCGAGCGGGAGGCTGAGCAAGCTTGGTTCTGTGATAGCTCGGGGGCGAGCTGGGAGGGCTGAGAAAGCTCAGCGTGCAGGAGGGCTCGGAAGCGAGCCAATGGTTATTTGTAAGACGAGCGTAGGACTGGTCTGTAAGGCCAGCAAGGGTCGGAAACATCCTCGGGAGGAAGGCCGGGGCACGCCTTCAACGTACCATTCTTCTTTCTCGTAAGCCGTGGGACACGTCATCTGCCACTTGTCGTGATCTTGGGAGTTCTTAGTATTGAGCATCATCAGATTTGGATATGAATTTTTAAAAATATTTTTCTAAGAGAGCCTTTGAATATTTTTTATTACAGATCATCACCCTTTAGGACTTTATAGCTATTCATTAACCCACCCTTGACACAACATAATGTAAGCGGGGTTTTCAAGAACGGAAACAGTTTTCATTAATTTGGGGCTAAATTTGACAACAATTGTAACTTTGGTTCTATTGTTAGACTTTTTTCTTAATAAAAAAAATATATTAAACATCATTTTTATAGCATAAAAATGATATTTTTTATAATCATAAAAAATCAAAAACTTATTTATATAACATTGAGATGATGTTTTTATTTGAAAATGAAACCGTCATCTACAATTATTTATCAAATTAATTAGATGAATAAATAAATAAATATGTTTTTAACATCTCCAAATGCTTAAAATATTCCTTATAAGTCTAATTTGTTCCACCATAAACATTCTATATTTGACTAGTTGTTATTTAGAATAGAAAATTAAATCAAACATATAATTTGTAAGTTTGATTACAATTTTAAATGAGAGGATTTACATATAAAAATAAAACAAACTATCTAATTTATCAATTTTAAATGATAAGCTTTGCATGCCGCTTCAAAAATCTTATTGTGATTTGAATAATTTGTTTGTATGGTTTATATCATTTCAAGTATAACAATCTCTCTTTGATATTGATAAGAGGAAGAGAAATATTCACTATGATTTTTTAAAAATTATACCTTCTAAAATAACCGCTAATCCTTTAACTTAGAAGATTTCTCAAAATCCACCCCCACGCCCTGGAATCTTGAAAGGATTGCCTTCCTATCTCCCTGCTTGGTTTCGTCCCCGGGGTTTCAATCATTATGCTTCTTGCTTGACAATAACAAGTTTTACCGTAGCGGCACTAGGGTTTTGCAAATAAATTTGAAGGGGATCAAATTTTTCTCATTTTCCTATGGCCTTTTTACCATGTTTGATACACGTACAGATTGGTGGAGCTCGCACCGCGGTGGGGATTTGTAATCTGCAAATATTCTTTTTCTACATGATAAGACAAATTTTCATGTCGACAGGATTTGAACTTCAGATTTATTATAAGCAGCTTGACATTTCCACATAATCAAAGATCACGGTTAATAAATACACCTTCAAAACGTACTAAACGCAAAAATTTACTCGAGCAGAATCGTAAAATATTGCTTAAAACGTTTGGTGCCATTCAGAAGGCCCTAAGGCCGAAAAAATATCGGCGCGACATCAACAAACAAAGTTACCCCTACTGTTAACTCTTCAGAGCATGCAAAAACAAGTAACAAACTTTCATCAAGAACAAAATTTATAGACTGCAACTGAAATAAATAGAAAATGAAGTGTTAGACAGTCACAATTTGCGAGCAATTTGTCATAATTTCCAGAAATCCCTAATCAGTGGTTAAAATTAAGCAGTGCTTAATGCATCCAATCATTCACAAATTATGCGGAGCGATCCGGCCTGAGTTGAATATGTATAGAATTCAGTTTCTCAGACGTAAATCAATTTTTCGTATCCGCTGGCTCGGTGGAGGTGGAGGTTGCGGTGGCATCTCTTGCACATTGCGACACATATGGTTTAAGCTGCATAAGAATAATCCCACTAGTTATGAAGAAATCATATGTATTCGATGAAATGCTCATTGACGATGAAGACGAGCTATATGCTACGCTTTTAATTAAATAAAACCTCTCTATTTCTATTTAAACAGAGAGGAAAGAGAATAATTTCCGACGATCGGCACCCATCATATTCATCGTTATCATCTATGGCGTCGAAAAATGACGATCGGCACCTATCGCTTTTATATATATATATATATATATATATATATATAGAGAGAGAGAGAGAGAGAGAGAGAGAATAATGGAGGAAAGATGCCATAGGAGCGAATTTCCTCCTATGGCGTCGAAAAAATACAACCCCTATCGTTTTTTCTGACGATCGGCACCCATCATATTCATCGTTATCATCTAAGATGTGGGTACACCAAATTTCATGTGATGCTACAACCTTTTCACCGTTGAATTAGTGGGTTCAAAATTAACGGTTTACCAATAATAGAACTTTTTACATTGCTAAATCAACGGTGCAAAAGTTGTAGATTCACATGAAATTTGGTGTACCCACATCTTAGATTATATCGATGAAGATGATGGATTCTGATCGTCGGAAAACATGATGGAGGGTATATTTTTCAACACCATAGAAGGAAATTCCCTCCAATGGCATCTTTCCTCCATTATTCTTATATATATATATATATATATATATATATATATATATATATATATGGCTACGATCTTAATGAAATAAACTCTCTCTCTCTCTCTCTCACTCACACGAACGATCTCTCAATTCAAACTCTAAGATTGTCCAATTCCGCTAATGCTCATTGATTATCAGACAAAATTATAAAATATAATACTCAGTAATTAAATGAGTTGAATAGTTAGATGATATATTGGATTTATTAAATAAACAGATACAACAACAAGCCTTTATCCCAAGTTTTTGGGATTGGCTATATCAATCCTTTTCTTTCGTTCTACTATGTTTAAAATCGTCTCCTTGGTTAAACAAGAAAAAAACTTAAACACATCGTTCTTAATTGCCTCTATCTATGTATTTTAGGTCCATCATTACCCCTAGTTGCACAATTAACTACAATCTTGTCACTTCTAATCCAGCCGCTGACCAGTCTCTGTTTCACATGATCAAACCATCTCAATCGGTTCTCTCTTATCTCTATGGAAGCTACCTCTAGCTACCTCTCATGTTAATTAAAAAAATTACTATCAATTATCTCTATTATAGTGTAAAAGACAGCAGGCCTCCAATTTTGAAATTGATTTGGAGGTTTGGCTATCTAATTTGCAAGATAAATTCATTAAAAAATTTATAAAATCAAAGCCTAATTTGTAACCACAACTAATCACATACCTCTCTTCCCATAACTAACTCCATAAAATAACGTGCATCGCATATGCAAAATACTAGTTTGATTTAGCTTAAACAACCATCTCATCTCCTATCAGTAGCCAAATTGGAATTTACTTGGGAAAAAAATGGTGTAACATGGACAAATATGGGTGCCAAGTGTCAGTTTGTGTTCCATGTTGCAAGTGTTCAACAAAAAGGGACCTTAAATTTTTTTGACAAAGACCACTATATTTTATAGGTGAATGTGCATGCCTGCATATGCCTCCAAATGTCAACATAGCCGATTGCTCCATAACTTGATAAAATTGATTTAAATATATACTTCCAATGGCTGAGACTTCTGGATCTTCATGAAAATAGTGACACTGATGTTGGAAAGTTGACATCGATGACTTGATATGTCATTGAACTATCCAAGCGCCTCCAAAAGTTTCCTGCCATCTGACTCCTTTAGAGTTCAAAACTGAGGCCTTGTTTGGGTATGGAGTCGGGAACTGGATTTTTAATTTTTCAGTGGAAGTAGAGGCTATGCAAACACTAGTTGGCAAGACTCTACCTCCACTTCAGAACTTAACTCTGTTGTTTGGCTTTGGAGTTATCGAAACTCCAAAATGTTGCTTTCTAGTTATTTATTTAAACTCCAACATGGGTGTTTTCTTCACACTTTTTGGAGTTTAGAAAACTATGGTTTGATCGGAGTTTTTGAAAGTCCGGTTATTCCAACTTTGGTGTTTAGATAACGGAAGTTTTCTAAACTTTAAAATGAAAGTCAAACAAGGCATGATTAAGAATTTGGAGTTAAGTTTTGATTGCTACATGAAACTGAGTTACCCTAACTTAACTCCATTCCCCAAAGGTCCCTGAAGGATTTAGATCTTTACTTGAGAAGTCTGTGACTGAAATTTCATGTAAAAATATTGTTATAGAAGTTAGAAAGGAACATCATGACCAATGATAATATGATATGACTTGATATATCATCCTTGAAACGCCTGATAACACCCCCATAATAATCTATCCTCTGTTCACAGAATCCAGTTCTTTTTGTATATAATAACAATAACAATAAGACAGCTAGATATTGAAGAGAAAAACCAAATGCATGTGTTCTCCCCCACCCCCACCCCCCAAAAAAGAAAAAAGGGTGGAACAAAATTTAGCAGTGCTTTCTATTGGTTCAATATTGATGAATCTTGAAAGGAGATTTGAAAGTCGAAAAGTGAGATGTAAATAGATCAACTACAACATGATTCAAGCAATAATCCAGCTAACATAAGCCAACTCATAGATCCACACCATAACAAAGTGTCGGTTCCTAAAATGGTATCCTCCATATAAATATATCTGGTTGTTCTCTTAGTTTACTCAGCATTAAATTATTTCACCTCTAATGTTTGAGCAGCACTGACACCATATGTGAAATCAAGTTCACCTTTTCATAAATATCTATGAAAAGACATCATGGAGCATGTCAATAGGGGTCCTGTGTCTAAGATAATATCGGATACTCATACACTGATGGTTGTATATATGCATTGGATACTTCTATTGACGTAATCTAATATTTATATGGTATTCAATATGTGTATCCGAATCCAAGTTAAAAAGCTCAAAGGTGATTATTGGGTTCACAATTATAATTTGATTAGGAGTTGCACGCACGTATATACATACGCAGATACGTAGTGTGTGTGTGTGTTGGGGGGGGGGGGGGGGGAGATGCTCCTAAGATGACTCTTTAGGATGCAACCGGAGGAGTCACCCATGTGGCACTTCATGAAAGACTTTAGCTCATAAATAAACAATAATGAAAATTATGAAGAATCGTGCATTAATGAGCTATGGCTTTCATGAAGTGCCACATGGATGATGCGTTGGGTTGCACCTTGATGAATCACCTTATAGCCACATACACATACACATATAACACGCACGCACGCACGCACATGCATAATTGCATACACACACATGCATATATACATACATATACATAGATACATGTATGCATGTGTGTATGCATGCATGCATACACTTTATTATAAATGTAAAAAGATTGCTCAATTTTCTGTCAATCTGTATAGCTTGAAAGATTGTTCTAGAATATCCAAGTTATAGTGTTTTATATAGCGTTTGGCGCAAATAAATTCATGTTGTATATAAAAAGAATGTAGTTGACAAAGCAACCTCAAAGTTTTCTCCAACCACCTCTTAGGTCTGTTACCATCTTAAGAATCTGTGATTGTTTGATTTCTCCAACCGCCACAATCTGCTAAGGTAACCAATTCATACCCACACGTGCAATTATGTAATATTAAAATTATTTGCTAACCACATGAGCCCCTAAACTTATCCAAAAAGATCAGGATACTAAGTCTCAACCTGTCATTTTTAAAGGAGATTGAGGACTTCGGTGTATAGTCAAAATACTCCTTTGTTTGCACCCTATACAACCTTGTAATGGCAGGAACAAATTTTTTATCATATGTAATGTAATAGTTGTTTGCCAACTCACCTCTCTATCTGGTAAAGAACGGAGGCAATCCTTTAAAAAGCAATCTATAACGCACGAACATATGTTGTCATAGCATTAGACTGAAGGTTACAAAGCAGCATGGAGCACCTTTGACTAATGAGGGAACTCATTTTGACAGAGTCGAGAAAATAAAAGTTCCAATTGAGTCTAATAGGAAACTAAAAGTACGCAGAGCCCATTAGTTATTGCAATAATTTGGTTGAAGCTCTAAGAAAAAAAAACAGTTCGCATTTACAGACAGCTAGAGATTCTTGTGATTTAAGAAGATTTCTTAGAAATTCATTAACTCGTGCTATGAAGATATAGTCGCCTTCTTCATCTCTTAGAGAGCTTGTGCTCACCAAATCTTTACCAATCAATGTGGTTTTCTTAACTTTTTTTTCCCAGGGGAAAAGGACAGATAATCCATGGCTTATTTTTTTTGGGTACCTCTTTTCGTCAAGAAACGTGTCATAGCATGACATTAAGCTTTAAAACATAGCAATCATAAAGAAGAATGATGGTGTTAAATATAATGTTACCGAAATATTCCTACATATACATGCATCGATTTGGAAAATGCTCCAATTAAAGAAAACTCCTAAACCTTTTTAGAAAATGCTCATGTACTACAGTAGACCAAACCTTTGATTATTAATCTCCGTTATCCTATTCTGAACAGGCTCCATATTTCTTTTTATATTCCAAATTATTCCTATCTTATTCCCTTCAAAACTACACCTCGGATGGTTTGACCTTACAAACGCGAAGCATTAAAAATAAAGGGTTTTCCAAGATGTTTTCACCGAGCAGTTTGAGGTGGCCAAAAACAACGCCTTTTACATTTATACTTGCATTCATCTAACCCGAGAAAACTAGGAAGTCCTTGATAAAACAAGTGTACCTCTAACTAAAATTACTTATATCAACTACAATTGCCAAACAACTCATGCAATTTACATATCAGTCCTTCCTATCTTATATCAGCCATCAAAGTTCCTATAGTTAGTATCACCTTAGAAATGAACGGTAATTTTAATATACAAATTCACGTAGTGAACGGATGTCTTGATGTTGAGGACAGAATGTTGTAAAACACGTATTCGTTCACTATTCGTCCAGGAGGTGTTTAGCGTATAATCGGATTATTCGGTGATTACACTTTTTATACAGATTATACGGTCACATATATTTTATAATATTTTATTATAATTATTATATATAAAATTATGACAAATATATAAAATTATAGATATTGAAAATTTGAAATATACCCGTGGTTTAAATGGCAAGGCGTCCGAACAAAATCGGAAGATTGTGGGTTCGAATCCCACCGGGTATGCATTCTTGTCAATGGAATTTTTTGAAACACAATATATACCGTTCACTATGCAACAAAAAATAGCTCATACCAAAAGACAAATTACACCACAATACAATATGAAACCCCGTAAACATAAGCAAACACTAGAGCATACATACTAAAACCTAAAAGCATAATACCAAAATAACATATAAATGTCTTATGTCACTACTCACTGTCAAATAAACATACGCAAACACAAAAGGCCTACGGGCTATAAATAACTTCAAAATCAACAAAATATCAAACCGTATAATCACTGTTTAAAATTGGATAAATATCGTTTAAACACGGAAATTGGATAAACACCGTTTAATCACTGTTTAAACGTATAATCACCGTATAAACGTTTTGACCGCATAATTGACCGTTTAATGACGTTACTGTTCGTTTTGTCGCCGTTCACGTTTAAACGGCCGTATTTTTGAACACTGGAACAGAACAACATAATGAGATCCCACGTCCGAAGTCGTGTTGTTTGCTTATACTAACAAGGTTGTAACGAAAGCGTTTCCCTTCAGTGGTGATGCAGGATTGCAAACTCCAAAATCTAGGAAGAAGAAGAAGAAGGAATGCCATAATGACATTCCATGTCCAAAACTGTGTTGGGTACTAAATTTTAATTCGATTACAATGGTATTCTTATAGGTAACCGGAATTCCTAATTCTCTGGACTCCAAAAAATGAGGGGAAAAAACGCTCCTTTTTGAGTTCAGATAACTCCATATCCAAACAACCCTAGAGTTTGTATAAATTATAGCTCCACCTAAATCCGAACAGGCTTTCCTATGCCAACTAGACTTGTATGTATGAGTGCCTTGTATCAACCAACTACAACATAAATGCTCGAAAAAATACATAACAAATCATACAGATTCTTGTTACAGTACCAAGAACAAAAGTTACCTTGAAGTCGGTTAGATCGGGGACGATATAGCGAGGCAACTTCTCATCCTGCAGCACATAGCCACCTGTTTCATAGAATTTCCATCAAGTTACTCGAAAATAAGCAGCTAGGTAGAGTTAGGAGAAGAGATCCATGAAAGGGAGCACCTTTGCGAGTGTGGAAGCCAGTGGGCTTGCAGTTCTTCCCTTTGTAGTAATCGCGAGGCGCTCGCTTCGAGGAGAGGATGCTCAGCGATGAGGTCCTCTTCCTCCTCATCGCTCGCCCTAGCCCACCTAAGATCAAACCCAGTGCCATCTTCGAACAAATGAATGAAACCCTAGAAATTAGGGGCCTCGATCGATGATCGAGAGAGAGGAGAAGGGTTTAAGCGAGCGAGAGGAAGAAGAGAAGCACGTGAGGCACCCCTGCTCAACCCAATTTGTGAGAATTAAGGAAACACGTAACTAGGATTTTCTATCCTCATATGCAATCCTGTATTTTTCGTTTTATTTTATTTTATTTTTTGAGAAAGATGAGGTAAAAATATTGTGGTTGAGATTACAGGAGCCAATTAAAAAATTTAATAAGAGGAATGATGATGTGAATAATTTTACTGGTTGAGGATATATTTGAGATCAGGAGAAAAGGTAATAGAATTTTACTGCTTAAGCTTATTCTAGATGAAGAGATTTTTAATGTTATTAGTGCTTATGCACCACAGATAGGTCTTGATGATGCTAGTAAGCGTCTATTCTGGGAGGATTTAGACGAGATGGTGCAAAGTATATCTAGTGGAGAGAAGTTATTTATTTGTGGTGGTCTTAATGGACATGTAGGTACTAGTCATAGTGGGTTTGATACTATCCATGGAGGTTTTGGTTTTGGACAAATGAATGAAGTAGGTGACTCGATTCTAGATTTTGCCTTATCTTATGACTTGATCTTAGCAAACACCTGGTTTAGGAAAAGAGAGTCCCATCTTATCACTTTTAGGAGCGGATTAAATGCTAGTCAAATAGACTTTTTTCTGACGAGAAAAATAGATAGAGGTTGTTGTATCGACTGTAATGTAGTGTCAGGTGAGAGTGTAACCACTCAACATAGACTTTTAGTTCTAGACTTTCGATTTAGAAGAGGACTTAGGAAGATTATACATAAGGTAAAGCCTAAAATTAAATGGTGGCGATTGAAAGAAAGTAACCAAAAGCCTTTTATAGATCGTGCAGTCCAAGAAGCGGATTGGCAGTCGGAAGATGATTCAGACAGAACATAGAACAGAATAGTTAGTTGTATCAAGAAGGTAGCTAGAGATCTACTTGGTGAGTCGAAAGGTGGTGCTCCACCATCTGAGGAAACATCATGGTGGAATGAAGAAGTAAAAGCTGCTATTAAAATTAAAAGGGATTCTTATAAAGATTTGAAGAAAAGTAGAGATGTGGAGAGATTTGAGAAGTATAAAATGGCTAAATAGGAAGTTAAGAAAGCTGTTCGGGAAGCAAAATCTAAGGTCTACAAGGAGGTGTACGAGAAATTAGACACTAAAAAGGCTGAAAATGATATATACCGGATTGCTCGGATGCGGGAAAGGAAGACTAGAGACTTATGTGCGGTGAAGTGTGTCAAAAATGAAAATCAGAAGGTTTTAATTCGAGATGAGGATATCAAGGAAAGATGGAGAGATTATTTTGACAAATTGTTCGATGAGAGCTTTACTAAGAATTTGGATGGACTTGTCATTCAATCTCAAAATATAAACCGTGATTTCATGCGTAAAATAAGACTACCTGGGATTAAAGAATCTTTGAACAGAATGAGTTTAAAAAAAGCGGTTGGTCCTGACGGGATTCCTATCGAGATTTGGAGATGCTTAGGAGAAATAGGCGTTAAATGGCCGATAGATCTGTTTAATAAGATTTGGCAGACAAAAAAGATGCCAAATGAATGGAGGAAAAGTATCCTTGTACCTATCTACAAGAACAAGGGTGACATTCAAAGTTGCTCAAACTACTGTGGAATAAAACTTATGTGTCACACCATGAAACTTTGGGAGAGAGTGATTGAACACAGGCTAAGAAAGGATATTAAGATAACAGAGAACCAGTTTGGGTTCATGCCTGGACGATCGACGACAGAGGCTATTCATTTGCTTTGTCAACTTGTCGAGCGTTTTCGAGAGAGGAGAAAAGATTTGCATATGATATTTATTGATTTAGAAAAAGCATACGACAAGGTACCTAGAGAGGTATTATGGGGGACAATGATGAAGAAGGGGGTCCCCGTCAAGTATATTGACATAATCAAGGATATATACGATGGAGTAGTGGCAAATGTCAGAACCTGCGGCGGCTTAACGAGTGATTTTCCGATTACAATTGGTTTACATTAAGGATCTGCATTAAGTCCATGGTATCACACCCTTCTCAAAGGTACCGTACGTGAGACTCTCGCGTCATACGGCTCCGTCCCGGAATCTGGACCTCGCTGATGATATTGTTCTAGTAAATGAGACGAAAGCAGGGGTTAATGCCAAATTAGAATTATGGAGGCAAACATTGGAATCTCGGGGATTCAGATTGAGCAGGTCGAAGACAACATATATGCATTGCAAATTTAGTAACCAGAGAAGTCAAAACCATATTGGTATAACATTGGAAGGGCAAGAGTTATCACCGAACGACCAGTTTAGATATCTAGGTTCCATCATCCAAAAGAATGGGGAGATCGATAGTGATGTTAATCAAAGGATCCAAGCTGGTTGGTTGAAATTGAGGAGTGCAATAGGGATTTTGTATGATCGTAAATTTCCGTTAAAATTGAAAGGGAAGTTTTATCGGACCGCTATTCGTCCTGCCTTATTATATGGTACAGAATGCTGGGCTCCTAAGAAACATCATACACAGAAGATGCACGTAGCGGAGATGCGCATGCTTCGTTGGATGTGCGGTCACACTAGAAAAGATAAGGTGCAAAATGAGGATATTCGTGCAAAAGTTGGTGTAGCACCTGTGGAGAAGAAGATGCGGGAAAACCGGCTAAGATGGTTTGGTCATGTGCGACGCAGACCTATGGAAGCACCGGTTCGACGAATAGATACTCTAGATATAGGTAATGGCAAAAAGGCAAAAGGAAGACCGAAGAAAACATGGATGGAGGTGATACGAAACGATATGGTTGCCAGAGGACTCGATTAGAGTATATTGTTCGATAGGAGTGAGTGGAGACGGAGGATTCATGTGCTGGACCCGGCGTGATTCTCATGTTGGTTCATGTAGCCTACCCCATATGCTTGGGATAAAAGGCTCAATTGTTGTTGTTGTATGATGTGAATAATTTTGAAAACTAAGAATTTATCTTGGGAAATTTCTAATCTTTTATGTTCATTTTATAAAAAGGACAGGTACTTAATAAATGAAATTGTTACTCCCTTAAAGTTTGCATTATGATGGCAGAGCTATTACTCACCATCTATCTATCTATGGTACTTCTAAAAACAGAATGATATCCCATATTTCATCCATTTTTTAAAAATCTTTCCCAGGGGTGGTGGTGTTGGGGGTCCTCCACCCACTCGAGAATGCATGATAGGTTAGAGGAAAGAAGAAGAATATGCAGACTTATTTCAGTTTGAGTAGTTCTAATTGCAGCGATCAATTGGTAGATGAGGTATGATATAATTGTACTCAAATCCCAACACAAAAGATGATGGAACATTCTCTCTAAAGTTACTTGAGTTATTTATATATTTACAATAATCTCTATGGTATATAGTTGCAACAACCCGAAGCCAAGTTTTTTAAGGATCGGGCAGCAGATTGATTGATACCTCGAATCTCTGCTCATTAAATAAACATGGCTCAAAAGTCAACCGAGCCTCGTTTAAAAAAACTCAATATATATAATTTTAAGCTATAGCTCAAAGTTTTAACTCATTGCTCACAAGCCTGCAACTAATTTTGCTGTTGCTGCTGTGGCTGCTTAATCGTCAGCTCCGCTCTCAAATGCAAGACCCCATTGATAAAATAGAGACTATCATCCGCCATAAACGCAGACCACGGCATCGCAAACAAATTGCGATATCCAACCGCTTTTCCACCTGTAAACGTATAATACCCCTTATATTTGCTCACAAAATCTCCTGAAGGCTTCGTCCTCGCCGCGAATTCATAATCAACTGTAAAGGTAACCGAACCTTTCTCTTGCATCCCCAGAAAAAGCCCGAAGCAGTGGAATGAGCTCTGCTGATCCATATTGCAATGAGCCGAGAGGAAAAACCCCTGACCACGCAAATGAAACGCCTGTGAATAAACCCGCCCTCCAGGGAATAAATTTGTGCACTCTTCTTTTTTGAGATCGAGATAGACGATGCACTGAGGATGAGGCATTTCAAATTCAACCACTTTTACCGGCCGGTATTTGAATGATCGTTCAATGTACCGACGGTTGTCCGCTGGGTCTTCTGACGTGAGAGCCCGCTGCCGATGTGGCGTTTCGGCTTTGAAGAAGAGGGCTTCTAGGACTGCTTTTGATGAAATTTCGTGTTCGAGATCGTTGCAAGTTAAGACCTTTTTAAGTTTTCTGCAGGTCATGAATGGGAATCGGATGAGCCGGCCGAGGTGGTACTCGAGTATTTCACGCCTCTCGTCTACTTTCGGGTATTGAGTGCGAGCCCACTTCAGCACGAAGTCGTAGACTGCATCTTCTGATGCTACTGGAAGGTTGTCGCTGCTGAGGATGGCCTCGATGCCGGCGAGAGGAAGGTTCATCACTTCGTCTTGGAACCTGATGGTTGAAAGAATCGTGTTTGGGATGAGTTAGTTTAAGAAAAGATTATTACCATGGACTTTCAGCATTTATTATATAATATACCATATACCTTAAATACTGCAAGTTGAAATAAAAAACTTAATGATTTACAAATAAATATGGCGGTCTTTCATCAACAAACTACCATCCATTGTTTTCAAGTATCAACAGGAGCCTTCTAGCTTTATACACTTCTTCAATATTCCACCGAAAATAGTGTATAGTTTGAAACTAAAAAACTGCTAAAAGGTTCCTGGATTTAAATTAATAATTACTAAGTTCATGTTACCTACTTCTTATAACGAACATAGAATTTATCTGAAAAATGCTGAAAGGTCATGTATGTTAAAAAAATTTAACCTTACTGACATGTTAATTTATGAGAGCCAAACTCACTTAGTTATGTCCCGATATTTATTGGCGAGGAATTCTCTGGCTGCATCAGTCAATGGCTGAACAGCTGAGGCCATTGAGACACCGGAAGGAAGCTCCAAATAGAGCAGTGCAGATTCTGTGGTCATGGATTGACTCCTCAACAACTGACTGCAGTACCTGACACAAGAAGCAACCTCAAACTTGTCGGCTGCCATTAGCACATCCAGTACAAGGGGAGCCGAAGTAGTAGTTAATTTCCCACTGTACATGAAACTAAGGAGTTCCATCAGTGCAGCTTCCTCTGTTTCACAAAAAAGCAACTCATGAGAAGAAGTTGCAGAGCATGCTTAGGAAACAAAATTAAATTGAATTTTCTCATGCAAGTCACGCAAACTAGATTTAATGCATGGTTGAAGCAAAGTATCCACGGGATTTTGGACCTAGATTATAATTTGCCTTTCAAGACAGACAATTTCCTTTACTCAGGCCAGTTTTAACACCAACCTAGCCATTTCCGGAATTATCCAAATAATGAGCATTATCTAGCACATATACAAGCACAAAATATTAATACAGCACAACACTGAATCACTTATATGACAAAACCTGTAAATTCAGGACAAAGTGATGCCATCTCTACATTCACTTATCATATCCTAATTATAATATCCACTTATCCAGATCTCTATGATTAATTACAATCAATTAGGATAGCAATTGCTTCTAATTTCTCTTCACAAACATTGATTGACTACATATTGACATTTTAATTTCTTTTCCAGTGGTTCATGCAATTGTCAGTCTCATGTCGCAGAACAGTAATTCACCCGTTCCTTCTGTATCATGTGCCCGATCAACTTCATTAAAACCATTTATCGACAATGATGCACATATGAGACCACAATTAGCGTGAAATAAAAGGGAACCACGCTTCCAGAAAATTCGTAGTTGCATTAGAAATTATATTCAGCAAAGCACAGAACTGCAGCTACTCATTCATATAAAAGATTTCGTAAGATAAGTTCCTTCTAACGTATTATGGAATCTTGGACCTAACGGTATACTAAGAAAACAGTTGAATATAGAATATACAGCATGTTTGAATTTTTTGCTTATAGTTTTAACATAATTCCCTATAAAGAATCTGTTGGGGTTCCACTTTTTCCAGCCTTTCACTCTATTCTAAAAGAAACTAGAAAACACCAACTGGTCAATAAGGATTAAAATGAGCCCCCATCTCATCCACACTCGCAGGGACTTCAATTCTAATAGAAAACAGTTGATGTCACATCCATGGTCGGTAATCATGAGTCTTGCATCATAGCCGACACCATTTTGATAGAAAAAGATCGATGAGGATGATTTTAATAGCATGCTTCTGTTATATATCAAAATACCTGAGGCACTGATTCTTAAGGTGGCATGTCGTAGCTCAGATTCTCGCATGCCATTTGAGAAAAGCTATATAACAAACAAAATAGAATAAACATTGTCAACAGTAACACAAGTTGGGGAAATTAGGAAATAATAAGCCATTAATTTATGCCTTGCCTTAAAGAAAAATGGACTTTTTGCAGCTAATATCGCAGAACTTATGTGTATTGACTTCACGCGCTGAACTGGAGAGCGATCCATACTCCAAGAATCACTTTGTAGAGACTCATCACCTGGAGAGAAAAGAGGGGGGAAACATCAGACTACGAAATACAATAAAGATTACCCAGGTTGCAACTGAGAAAGGCTACAAATTTATGATAGCAATTACCAGGAAGTAGCATAGAAGTTTTCAAAAGTTTGCATTGACATGCAGCTAGGAACACTGAAGGTCAAGCATGCATCATAAAATATATATCCAAAGAAATGAAAGCAGGAAATCATGACTTGCTCTTACGGCAAAATAAACAAATAATAATTTTCTTTTCCACAGGCTGTAACAGGAAACAAGGAAGATGGATGCTAGAGGGATACATTATGGACAAGCAAGGAAAAGAAAACGAAGATGGCACACAACAACGAGATCCATCAATTAATGAGACATACATAGGGAATCTAGTTTACGTATCAAACTTTCAGTTAACATATGCATATTAAAATTTTAATTCCATCAATGTTATATTCACTAATAAAAAAGTAAGTTGCTGTGTGTGGGTTTCTTAAACTAGCCTTTACTTTTCGGTTTATGCATCAGTGCTTAAATCATTTCGTTTGTTACCGGTTTATTTCTCCACCCAATTTGCAATGCATCAAATGATATGAATAACATGAGGTAATTTATAATAAAAAAACAAAAATTTATTATAAAATTAATTCAAACTAATAGAACAAACAGAAAGAAGCAATTGTGTGTACAAAATCATTGATAAAATATTCCATGTGTCATGTGGTAATGTAAGAGTTAGCACAATTTTGCAAAAGCTACTTAAAAACACAAGCACCTACCATATTGTTTTGTGGAGCACAAAGGTTTGCAACCTCAGCTTGAGTTTCAGAGGTATGCTTTAGAAAATAAATGCCCCTATGAAGTACATTGAACTCTAGCAATTAATGAAGTCGGTTTAGCAATTAAGATGCCTTGAATACTGTTGAAAGTAAAAACCAAATGATTGGACTTTACAGATGAGGTACCTTGGTGTATGCTATTCGCTGGTGATATTGTTCTAGTAAATGAGACGAAAGCAGGGGTTAATGCCAAATTGGAATTATGGAGGCAAACATTGGAATCTCGGGGATTCAGATTGAGCAGGTCCAAAACAACATATATGCATTGCAAATTTAGTAACTAGAGAAGTCAAAACCATATTCGTATAACATTGGAAGGGCAAGAGATATCACCGAACGACCAGTTTAGATATCTAGGTTCCATCATCCAAAAGACTGGGGAGATCGATAGTGATGTTAATCAAAGGATCTAATCTGGTTGGTTGAAATGGAGGAGTGCAACGTGGATTTTGTGTGATCGTAACTTTCCGTTAAAATTGAAAGGGAAGTTTTATCGGAGCGCTATTCGACCTGTCTTATTATATGGTACAGAATGCTGGGCTCCTAAGAAGCATCATACACAGAAAATGCACGTAGCGGAGATGCGCATGCTTCGTTGGATGTACGGCAACACTAGAAAAGATGAGGTACGAAATGAAGATATTCGTGCAAAATTTGGTGTAGCACCTGTGGAGGAGAAGATGCGGGAAAACCGGCTAAGATGGTTTTGTCATGTGCGACGCAGACCTATGGAAGCACCGGTTCGACGAATAGATACTCTTGATATGGGCAATAGCAAAAGGGCAAAAGGGAGACCGAAGAAAATATGGATGGAAGTGATACGAAACGATATGGTTGCCAAAGAACTCAATGAAAGTATATTGTTCGACAGGAGTGAGTAGAGGCGGAGGATTCATGTGCTGGACCCGGCGTGATTCTCATGTTGGTTCATGTAGCCTACCCTATATGCTTGGGATAAAAGGCTCAGTTGTTGTATTGGACTTTAAAGATAGTCCCACATTGAAAACAACAAAAGAAACACATGGGTATAAAATATAAAATGGGTCACACCTCAACAAAGGCTTGAGTTTTAAGTCTTATTGTTGGAACCCACTTATCATTAAAATCTAATGTGAAAAGCTCATCACTCATCCAACTCTACTCTACTTTAAAAATAACTTTGATACGTTGAAAGTAAAAACCAAATGATGGGAATTTAAAGATAGTGCCATGTTGAAAACAACAAAAGAAAAGTATAAAATATAAAATGGATCACCCCTCAACAAAGGTTTGAGTTTTATTGTTGAAACCCACTTATCATTAAAAGCTCATGTATAAAAGCCGATCACTCCTCCAACTCTTCTCCAACTTTTAAACTCTGCTCTACTCTAAAAATAACTTTAACTTTGACAAATACAGATGAGAATATTATTACATCATTTGGTGAAAAATGTTCCAACTCCAATAGAGATATAATTTTGTTAGGGATTTTAGTTAATTATGCTTTTCTATCTAAAGAAAATACGACATCGGTTGTGGATAACACGTTATACCATTTAAATACTTGCTATATATATCAGTAAATATATCGGTAAATTATGCGTCTTCGCTTTTTTAAAATGATATGGTATGAAATCAATGCTAGTTTTTTGGTAATATATGCTACAGTACAGTTCTTTAGTCGAGAAGCAAATATCACACTACAACAGCAACTGAGCCTTTATCCCAAGCATATGGAGTAGGCTACATCAACCAACATGAGAATCACGCCTGGTTGAGCACATGGATCCTCCGCCTCCACTCACTCCTATTGAACAATATACTTTCATTGAGGCCTTTCGCGTCCATGTCTTCTCGTATCGACTCCATCCACGTTTTCTTCGGTCTCCACATCGCCCTTTTGACTTGGCTTAAAGCGAGAATATCAAGCAAATATCTACACTGCAGTACATTAACATCTACTTTGAGAAAATTCAACTATTCCATTGAAAATGCTATAATATTGCGATAAAAAACTGTTTTTGTGGAAAACAACTTATCCTGTAATAGCAAATGCTGTTTAATAGCACATGCTATATATAGGTAAATTCCGAGTAAAATATGTTAAAACATAGTTGTATAGTCTACTAAAAAAGATATATATGCAGAAGTTTGTTACTATATGGTATGGTTTCCCATTCAATGGTCTTAATTTGGGAAACTTCAGGTATTATTGAGCTTGTATATGTGTTCCTCTGTTTTTGTACCAAACTCTACTATTTGTTTAATACATGGGTGAAATTCTCAAATGGGCATGGCTTAGGTATACAACAGATATTCTATAATTTCGAGGTTATATCCTATACGCAGGTTAATACCATAAGGACATCAATCAAGGTTAACCTCAACACAATGTAGAAAAGATAAAAGGTCACCTTAGACAATATGTTAAACCTAACAATCCATAAGGCATCTTTTAATATATATAACACCAAACAATCCAAAGTATTCAAACATGAAAAGACAAGTGTCACATGCATGTCCAATACTGACACCATCAGAACTGATATTGATGCAAACTGCTTGTTCTATTTTAGTTAATCATGTTTTCTAGATTTTAAGTAATATACTTACTCTAGAGGAAGTTGTAGTCTTATCGGAGTAGGAAGTGCATGGAACTATGACTAGTGAGATCTACCTCAACCACATATTGTGAGAAATTCAGCGTGGATGGATCCACCTATAAATTCTTAAGAAAGAAAAAAGAAGGTTCTTTTTTTTCTCCTTGGGCTACCATTTTATATTGGTATCACTTTCATTTTCTCCTTGAGTTGCCAAATAAACTACGCATGCTTTCAATTTGCTATGAAAGAAATTTTTTGCAATTACTTCATCTTAATTTTAAAAAGATACACAAAGAATAGGGAAAAAGAATAGGGAAACAATAAATTCATTCGTCTTTATATTTTAACCACTCTTCCATATAGGTTTCATTCCTTTTCTTAATAAAAGAATTTCTGGTGTCTGCCAGAGAAAGTAGTGCAGAGTGCAAGTACTTATACTGAATTGAGAAATCAGATATAGTTCTCAGACAAGAAACATGAGAACTAATGAGGGGTAATTAATTTACATACCATCTAAGGAAACACACATAAAATGCTATGTTTATACATAATCTTTCAGAAAATAAGGTACATTAAGCATATGTCCAACAATAACAGATGGTATGCTAAAGATGGACAGGGATAGAAAGTAAAGGTAGGCATTTGTTTTGCTATATGACTTAGATATTATTACAAGATATATATTAGCACATGAAGCTTATGCGTGCTCTTTAAGCAAACAATAAAATAATTTTATACATAAGCATGAAAACACATTCTACGTTGACGTTGGGAAGGTATATAAAAGTAAAAGGATGATAAGGAGAAGCAGCCCACATACCCCCAATATACTGGTATCCAAAAATTCTAAGAACAAAAGCTTAATTCAAGAAGAATGGGAAAACATTTCCGTTATCACAAAACCAACTTTAGTACAACCAAAAAGATACATCTTACACTTCAACTTTAACAATCAACTAGAGGGCAACATGGAAAAAAACTAATATTGTCTATAGGACAGGAAACAGAAATTTTCCAATTATTGAATAGCTGACATATAAAATGTAGAGAAATAATGAATTCTACCAGGACCACACCTGTTGGAGATTCGATCATAGCAACAGCTTCCGCATCATAGTTTTCATATGCTACAACATCCTCAACATCAGGTTGGTTACAGTTTACTATGTTGTCCGAATTGTAGACATCAAATTCAGCAGCTACATAAAGAAGCATAACCATATCAAATTAGTATGTCATTGTGCATGGTAAACAAAAGATATAGTGCATACCAAATGCATATGCAAGTCAAGGACAAATGAAGTTAAAACGAAAGTGCATACCAAATGCATATGTAAGTCAAGGACAAGCGAAATTAAAACGAAAGTGCATACCAAATGCATATGCAAGTCAAGGACAGGTGAAGTTAAAATGTGAGTGCATACCAAATGAATATGCAAGTCAAGGACAAGTGAGGTTAAAGCAAAACGTGCATTTCAATGGTGTTTACTATCTATTCCTATTCTTCTTTCTTTTCTTTTCTTTTGGTGGGGGTGGGGGTGGGGGTAAACCTCAGACAAGAAGAAAATTATCCTTTTTCTTCCTTTTTTTATTTTTTTATTTTTATTTTTTGGGGGAGGGGGGAGGGGAAGGATAAACATCAAGCAAGAAGCATGGAACCATATCAATGACTCATCAAGCATCCAAAACAATGGCTTGGAGAAATAAACGAAAACAAAGTACATTGTTCCATAGCTAATTAGACATATACCACTTGAAGATATTTCTAGAGGTACTAAAAAATTGCAAAACCATGTCCACAAAAATGAAAAGAAATGTTGTATTGCAAAGTACATTAATGTAGTGGAAAATTTGGATAATCAGGAACTCAAAGTCAAAACAGTTGAGCTTCTTAATGATGTAGAACTGTAGAAAGTAAGGAAAAAGGACCAACATCACAAGTTCTTCAAACTCTGGGTAACCTTAGGGCTATCGAGGAAACAAAATCTCTGCTTAAGATTAAAAGATGGAATACAGTACAGCCCTAATCCCTAAAGTCAGAATTAGCTAGATGAATTCTTTCTTCGAAGTTCCCTGAGGGAAGATCTCATAGAATATATTTAAATATTTACCGCCGCGAAGGCACGAGCAATGTCCTTTTAACTATCTATGCCATCGCTACTAACTCATGCACATCACTCTCCATATTCATGCCCAAATCATATCAAGTAGTTCTCTTCAGTTGGATCTAGTTCCAACTTCTAATGGATGCGGCCATTTTCTATGTACTCTCTAGCATGCTTAAGAAAATAAAATGTGTTCCCTAAATTAATTACAAATAACAATAATATATACTCTTCAAAACCCAAAAGCCTACCACAACACAAATCTAGATCAAGGATTGAAATCTTGGTACAAGTGCCGGTATAATACGATCACTTTTGGAATTGAAATCAGCCATCTTGGCAATCTCAGCCATCGCAGAAAATATCGGATTTTTTTTGTTTGAGTAAACAATTTTTTTTAGAAATAGTAAAATCGGTCTTTTAACTACGTAAGGCAACGCCAAGGCAAAGCTTACCCGTCGCCTGAGGTGAGACACGCTAAAAAGACAAGCGCATGAGTTAAGTAAGGCAACAAAAAAATAAAGACAATTGTAGATTATGCATATAAGATACTTATCTATCAACAATATTGGTTATAATGTATTCTATCAACAAATGACACATAAGTCATATAATCGCATACTGTCAAGCTCCTAAGCCATGGTTGTTAACTTGTTAGTATGAATAAATTATAGATATTTAAATTATTAACTTATTATTCATTTTTCTGCTTGATTTTGTAAGTGATGATGAAGATTCTTGAGATTTGAGAAGTCTAAAAAAGAGTGGCAAAAAACATACTTTAGATTTGGAAAGTTCAAAATTTTACATTTTTTTCCAAAAGAGGAGGTTAGAGCGGCTGGAGTGGGAAGCGGTGGGTTAGGGTTGGGTTAGGGGGTGGGGGAAGAGAGAGGATAAGATTAAAAACATATTTACTAAAGGAAGAAACCCTAACTAGTTAAATAGGATCCACTTTTCATCAATTCTAAACAAAAAAGCAATGTTTAATACACTGTGGAGGAGTATCAATAAGAGAGAAGGGGAGTGAAAATATCAAAATTGAAAAGTCAAAAAAACACTGAGGTGAGTGCTTGGGCGCCTCGAATTGGCGCCTGGCTCAGGCGAGCGCCTCTCTCTTGCCTCGGTCAAGTGGACTGTCTAGGGCCACCCCTAGGAGGCGGTGGAGGAAAACGCCTCGCTTGGAAGCCCCAGTCGCCCAGGCGAGCCGCCTTTAAAACATTGGTAACTATAAACAAATTTATTAGTAAGTGCTGGTTTCCAAAATCTTCTAATAAATAGTGAAAATAACAATAAATAATTTGACATATTTTATTGGAAATTATTGGTGTCTAGAATGGTTTAAGTATGTTGAAAAAGAAAATAGCTAACTTTTTGACATTTTATCAGTAAGTAATCATGTCAAATATTCATATAACCCATTAATAAATACACTCTCCCATTTATAAACTTTAAACTAGAAATGCAAATGTGCAATAAGCCAATAACCAATTGGTGAACACAATATTAAGGTTTAAAATCTCAGGATTGAAACTCAAACATCATTTTTGGGATCATTATCAGCCATTTCGGATCGGGATCGATCTAGATTTCAAGATCATATGTAGTTAGTTCGCATATTCGGCTATCCCTAAAGGTTCCAATATTACAGCCAACCAACAATAGATAGGAAATAATCATTACCGTGTTAATAAGGTCAACAAATAATTGAAATCACTAGAGCCTCGGCCATGAAATTATTCATTCACTTGCAGAAAATCATCATCCTGTTGCAAAGGAGCACTCTGACGTCCTACAATAATTTGTTAACCATGACAAACCTTTCTCTTATCATAATTTTTTGAACCAGAAATTTGATACTTATTTGGAGAATAAGGTCAACAAATAAGAGCCTCAGCCATGAAATTATTCATTCAATTGCAGAAAAACATCATACTGGTACAAAAGAGCACTCTGACGTCCTACAATAATCTCAACGCAGTGCATTACATTTTCAGCCCTAATTACACTAAATACCACCACAAATGACCCACTTTGTTCAACTACCCTTAAAGTAATCAATTAGCCCTAAACATCCCTCAAGGTATTTCAGCAACCTTGCATTATTTCATCTTATCAACAACACCCCCAATTAATCCCCGACTCAACCCGCCCCAGCCCCGCCCCGCCCCCCCCCCCCTTCGTAAACCAAACAAAACAACAATAAAAAAACCTGTCAAAATATCACCTTTCTCCTTCTTGATGTCCTCCCTCCTCCTCTTGCGGTGACGGGCCCAGTCGGCGACGCTGCTGCATCCCTCGCCGTCCGAATTGCTCTCGGTGGCGTCGGCGACGATCTCGATCTTCAGGACGCGGTCCGAGAAATTGCTGGAGTTGAAGGCGAACTCGAAGTTGTTGCTGTGGTCGCTGCCGCTCGAAGGAGAGAGATCCATCGCAGCCTCCTGCTTCTGCCCGTCGTTATCGCCGCGATCCAAGAGCTCCACCTTCATCACCTTTCAATTCACTTTCGAGTCGCTATCTCTCCGTCAAAACACCGCAAGCAATCGACCAAATCTTTTTCAAACCCTAACCCTAATTTATTTATTTATAGTATTACCATCATTTTTTATTATAGGATTCAATTCGAAGAACAGCGAAATTGAAACGAGGAAGGGGCACCGATGATTTTAAGCAGTAGAGCACCTGTGGGCCCCACATTGGGGTACAACTGTCAGCAAGGCTAATAACCAAATTACCCTTTTTGTCCTTCGGTGAGTTGTAAGTTGAAACTGTTCAAATCTGTTCAAATCCTTTCAAAGTTTTAAGTATCTTAATTAAAAATATTTTTAAAAATCTGCACAAACAAACCGTCCTATAAAGTCCTAACCTAAACGCAACAGAGAAACCCACGAATTTGTCCCGAAACGTTAATTTGGAGCCACTTCCTTTCTGGGGTTTCTGGGTTCGAACCCGCATTCTTCCCAAAAGAGAAAGTTCCCATACGAACTGAGCTATTGCTCATCAGGAACAAACGATTGTAAAACTTGAGAAAAGACAAGCTTTACCTTTGATTTTTTTGTTTAAATATTTTCAAATATTAGAATATTCTAATTATGTTCTTTAATTGAAAGCCATATACAATCTTTTTCATGATATATAATAAGTATATTTGTTTTGTAGTATGTGCTAAACCGAAGCTATTAATCATAATTACATGTGTCATGTATAGAGAGCATTACGAAACACTTTCGAAGGCGTTTAAAATTTAAAATAAATTTTTATGGCAGGATACATTGCATCTAATTCCGGCAATTTCTCTACCTAATGATTGTTACCTAGTCCACACGTTCTCGGTGGATGACCAATTCAAAGTTGTTGAGTCTAGCAAACTTTTCTATTTTAATTTGTCTAAGTTGGTAAAAACTTTTCTTGCGTTTATCTTAGCAACACTATATTTTTTCCCTTATAAATTCAAATTCCACTTTGTTATATGAATCCAACTGCTATATAATTTAGACATACATTGTCTAACTTCTTATAATAATATAGAAAGTTTTTTTTAATAAGATAAGAAAATTGAATTAGTTTGATAGAGCTTTTAAAGATTTGAGAAGATTTAATTAGTTAAAAACATTAAAAAAATATTTTCCCTAAACAATGAGAAACTTTATTACCCAATGTCATATTTACTACTGTCCAAACCTTTAGGGCGGTGGGCGGTGATGTCATTATCATATCATTTTGCAAAAAAAAATTCCAAAAAAACGTTTTGCTCTATACTTCAGCTTAAGCTTGCCCACATCATTCACCGTAAGCTTGCTCATACCATCTATATTAAAAGACAAAAAACATCAACTTATTTCTCTCTCTCACACATAAAAAAACAAAAAGAACACCCAACTAATCTCTCACACCTTCCTAATATATTGTAATATGTATATAAAACACAATTTTTTTAATTTCTAATTCATAACGATTTTTTGTGAGTATTTCAACTTGAAGCGGACGAGGTTTTTAAATTAAAATCTAAATTTCATTCTTAACATGACACGGTGAAGAAAAGTCCTTAATTCAAGCTTTTGGGATTTTTTTATGATTAAACCAAATAGATATCTTTTATCCACGGGTATTTTATTGCAATATAATATTTCAAACACACATATCTTACGCATACAAAATCTTTACTATTATAATCGAAACCCAATAGCCAAGAGTTGCTGTGGTACATATTTTCCAAAACAAATCACTAATATATGTTATGTGGCTCTAACCTCTACTATTATAACTAGAGCTTGCATGGATAGCAAAAAAATTCTCTCCTTTTTTATGAACTTATTCAAAAATATAAGAAAAATCTTTCATGAAACTCTAATTCCAAAGCATACCAAATCATACTCTTAAGTTCATGAGTTTACCATTTTACTTTTTCACAATTCAAAAGCAATAATAGTTAGCCAAAATAGTCGAGATATTTTTTTTCAAAAAACACCCCAATAATTTGTTAGTTATATGTATGCCCTAGAGGCCATTACTGTACATTGGATGTATATTGTAGTGGATGCTGGGACACATATAGGGAGGATTTTCTCGCTCGACATGATAGTATGCTATCTGGTTACTCTTTACCTTAACGTGTACACTAATTGTCTCTCTGTTACATGTTGGTAAAGCCCTTAGGATGTGTACTTGACTGCCTGGACTATGATGTGGATCATACTAGTGGGGACATGGTAGTCCATAAGTACATCCTTCAAAATCCCTAGTCGTGGGTGTATCGAGACGGGGCATCGATATACCAGAGTAAACTAGCGTATACCTTCTCGACCCATACAGATAGGCGATGGATGATCCCATATCCATTGGTGTTTGACATCAGAGATGATATACGGGTGCTCAGTAGAGACTGGGTACACTGGACGGACTCGCCGAGAACTCCCAGATGGTATTATACCTTACGTCAGATGGCAGTTCTCTGGTGACACTGGTGCAGAGTAGTCTGTTGACCCGAGATCGTCATAGAGTCTTGTGTGGTTCCCACTGTGCTTTGATTTCCATCTTACCACGTTCAAGAGGGCGTGCAAAACGGTGGTTTTTGGGTATAGTCCCGAGTCACATGGAGGCAATGAGCGATAGGAGGGGATTCGTCTCTCCCGGTATAGGGAGTTGATGTTGCGCTGTGTTCGATTGGCTATAACAGGAAATCCCTGGCCAGGGTTGCTGAGATTTACTGGTAAGTGTTACCAGTAGTTTCTCGAATTGCTATAGACCTCATATCGACACGACTTATCGAGCTATTGGGGTCTGACGTTTACCACCCCTAGGCGAGATATGCGACATATCAGACGACGAGACCGGACTGTACGGTAGTGTTACTGGTTGGATTTACAGGAGTGTGAGCGGGCTTGCTCGTCGATCTTCTGATTGCTCAATACCCGGGTGGCCGTTACGTTTAGCAGACCGCTTGCGGCTTGTGGGTGTTTGATATGATCATCATCTGCTGCCGGCGTATTGACGAGTCTTTAGAGTCCTACACAGAGGTTTCCTGGCTCAAGCGAAACGAAATAGGAGCGCATATGAGATATGTGCGGGACCGAGAATAATACGTGTATGTGATACCGTATTCCATTCTCGCGATTAATGTGTCGAATGGTTGTATGCGATATAACCTAGTTATCGAATCAAGGATTGATTCGATAAACCGATACATTGGATATTACTCGGTTGTATGCGATATGACCGGATCGTTAAATCAAGTGTTGATTTAATGATTTAATACATAATTATATATTTGATATATTACTTTGCATTAGCTAGTATTGGTTCACTTTAAATGGATTTTCTCACTTGGTTTGTGCACATTGTATATGTGATATACTTTTGTACACAAGATTGTATCATGTTTGATGATACATGCTTTTTTTGGTTAAGTGTAAAGAATTAAACCATGGTTAAGTTATTGATTATGGTTTTTACTTATTCATTTATCTTATTTATTTATTCATTTTGAATAAATTGAAAGATAAATGAATGGTGGCTTCATTTGTTTTTAGTTGAAGCTTCATGAAGCTTTGACTAATTGACCTTTTTGTTCTCATCCTTAACCCTAACCATTCAACCTAAGCTTAGTCAATTCTCTACACTTAACTAAGGTTAAGATTATGATAAGTATTCATTTTATTATCTTTTTTAAATAACTTATCATAATATCTTCTTCTTCTTCTTCATCTTCTTCAAAGAAGAAAACCTTGGACCATCAATGGTGATTGATGAAAAAGAGTGAGAAATCCAATTCTAAAGTCTACCCACTTCCTATTTCTTCATCCTCTACCTCTTGCCAAGTAGTAGAGTGTGTTTCCTTCACAAGTTTTCATGGCTTGGTGAAGGTGGAGCTTGATCTAGCGATGCCTCGACGTAGATCATCTTCGGCATCGTCGTCGATGACCTAGCCCGCTTCTTCTCCGATGAAGCCGACGCTTGAGCCCGGGATTGCATTTGGACAGCGGAGAGGACTTCATCACGGAGCCATGGAGGTGGAGGACCGGATCTACAAAGGTTGTATTTCCGTATTCTTGTAGTTAAGTGTTAACTAATTGCTTTGTCGCCTAGATTTCTAGCCAACGATCCGTATCTAGGGTTTCTCGGCACCGTAAAATTTGAAATTGGCATGGTTGATGACTTGTGAGACCTCCTTAGTGTGCCTAGGAACCCTACATAATTAACATATTTATAAAAAATAGTTTAAACAAGTTGACACATTACTCACTCTTAACATACATACATGCATTGCACGTGCAAAAACGCTCTTTCTATTAATTCATATATAGATAATCTTTGTTCATACATTACACTACCCACTCTTAACACACATTACCCACTCTTAATACTAATTAGATGACCCATTGTATAAAGAGCTCGAAATATGAAGTATGAGATAAAACAAGAATATTTGTGTCATAGGTTGAAATACCAAGTTACGACCCCGAATAGGCTTTAAAATAAATACTTGCTAATTTCCAATCTACTTAAACATATACCACAAAATTATAACAATTAATAACAAATATAAGTGTGGTGATTTAAAGAGAGATAAGAGTAAATGCAAACAAGACGATATAAGGAGATTCGACGTTCAAAGTCTTGTCCTCCCCTAAAAACCTCGTTTTTAGGATTTTCTAAAATTTTCACTATCACTGCTCCTTTAACCGGGCAAAAGCAAAAACCTTTACAACTTACAATCTATCTCTTCCCAGGAGACTACAAATATGTACTGATGAAAGTCTCTCTAATTGACAAGGGGAGTTGCCGCTCACAAATTTTTTTACTCACTAAGGAGGATTAGGAGTTTAGTAGAGTTGATGGGTTGCACGAAGTGTGTAAATCCTTAAACAATTTTTCTCAATGATTTGAAATTGATGCTGAAGTTTCTTTTGCTCTGTGTGTTATTTCTTGCTTACCTCAAATGAGAACCAAAGTCCTGTATTTATAGGACTCCTAAAAAAAATTACAACCGATGCCAAGTTTGGATTTTTTACGCAGCATCACTACTACTATAAGGGGTTGTCTCTACGGCTTTATCCGTAGAGGAAAAGCACCGCCCCTACGGATATACTCGTAGGGGCAAAAAAATACACCATAGGTGCAAAGGCCGCAGGTGCAAGTGTTCATCCTGAACATACCCCTACGGAAGTAATAATTGCCCCTACGCTCTACTCCGTAGGGACATATTTCCCTACGGCTTATTCCGTAGGGACAAAATATTTATTTAATTTATTGGTTTATATAATAAAATACATATCCCTACGGAGTTCTTCGTAGGTCCAGATAAAAGCCCTTACGGATTTATCCGTAAGTCCATATGACTGCTCCTTCAGAGTAATCCGCAGGTCCAGAAAAACGCCCCTACGGATACATTCGTAGGGGCAAGTTTAACGCATGTTACTGAGTTCATATGTGCAAAATATCAGGTATTTTGATATTTTGCCCCTACGGCTAACTATGCAGGGGCAAACGTCGGACCTACGGAGTAATCCGTAGATCCGGAAAAACGCCCATACGGATACATTCGTAGGGGCAAGTTTAACGCATGTTACTGAGTCCATAGGTGCAAAATATCAGGTATCCTGATATTTTATCCCTACGGCTAACTGTGTATAGGCAAACCGTACTCGATCATGATTGATTTATATATGTTATTCTTCTCTAAATGTTTATGCTCGAGACATCATCTGGCATTTCCCATCTAGATACAATCTGGACGTGTGTGTTATACGTGACAGTTATATCAGCTGTTCATATTGACAAGGCTTTCCGTCTATAGTTTTTTCTTTGAAAATTTGGCATTAAAGAGAAGAGGATTGATGTTAGACCAACACTCAAGTCATAAATTTTTTTGAATTGTCAATTTTATTTTCCCATAGATGTGTGCTTTAGCTTATCCCCATTGGCCTATATTTATGGAAATAAAATTTAGATTCGGATGACTCTTATTTTTTATGGCATGATAAGTCCGACTAGATTACACCTTGAGATAGAAATATTTGTATTTGGGACAAATTTCTCTCTATTCTCTCCAAATTGGTGAATTAGTGGGTTTTTTTTATTCAACATTTCTTCAAGTTGCTTTAGCCATTCAAACTTTTGGCAGATTCTTAAGTTAATCAAGAGGCAGGTGCTGTAAAGTTTGAAAACTTGGGCCCTTGGGATATTACACCTCAATTTTGTTCAGCCTTAATCTCACCATACATGACCATTAATTTCCCCTTTTTCCATGTTGACCAAACATTAATTTCCTAGAAAATTAATCATGTCAAGAAATAAATATAAATCTTCATAATGAACAGAGACATTTGGAAAACGACGCTTAAGAATTTTCTTAATAATTAATTGATCCAACACAAAAGAATTATTTATATAGCCGACTCTAGAAAGCATAAATAAAGATTTGCATTAATTAATGTTGTCCTGATTACTTTCCTAATCTATTTTTTGACATTATAAACATAAATAAAACGATCCTAAAGAGAGAAGCCCAGTTCAAGCTCTAACAGTGCATTGATAATTTACTAACTAAAGAAAAAAACAAAAATCAGGGATTGGAGTAGCCTATTGGTGGGGTTTAAAGTGACCCAAGGGTGCAGGATCTCCCAATTATAGGTGGATGCCTAATTTATCCTATTTATTATCTTAAAAAAAGTAAAAAATAAAATAAGCAAAAATCGACAACTTCTTTGTTTTATCACGTGCTATATAGATAATGCTAACAATTTCCGTACATAAATTTAATGTAATGAAGGCGCATTGAATAGCTGGCTACGGATTTAAGAGCCCCACCTTTCTTACCTCTCCAGATAAACAAGTCCCATACACTTCAAATATTTGTACCACTGAAATTTACTGATCATGATTGATTTATATATGTTATTCTTCTCTAAATGTTTGTACTATCAGGGAATTGTTAGAACATGAGATTAGAACATTCAGGTACATCTAAGATAAATCAGATAATTAAAATGAATATATTACCAATCTTTACAAAGGTGTAAAAACATTATCTTGTGAATATTGCTTAACCGGAAAAATAACTAAATAACCATTTTTAGTTAAATCTTTATTAAAAGAATCATCGGTCACTACATGAAGACAAAATAAATCAGGTTCAGGTACAAATTTGCTCATGACAAAAACTTTCTTGTTCTTCCCTATTGACACTCGATTATTACAAAAACGGACATCTAGTCCATTTTTCAGCAATGTAGGAACTGAAACCAAATTATGCCTAATACCTGGCGCATAGTACACATCTTTGAGGACCATAACACTGTCCCTAAGATCCAGTCTATAAGTTCCAATACCTTCAACATCGAGATAGGTATTATTTCCTATATAAATGCGATATTCCCCTTTCTTCAGTTCCTTCATATCTGACAATCTTAACCGGGTCTTCACAATGTTCCAAATAGCACCCGAGTCAATCCACCAACTATTAATGTCAACACTTGCAGCATTACACTCGATCACATCTACGAACTCACGCTTATGTGGTGCTTTATTTTCAGAATACTTCGATGTACCCGAATTAGCTTGTTTTCCTGGACAGTCATTCATAAAATAACCGAACTTTCCGCAATTGTAACAAGCTCCTTTTGATACTTTCTTTCGAGTGCCTTGCTGTTTGAATCCCTTGAACTGAGGTTTTATAGTCCCTACATTCCAGTTCTTACCCTTATGTGCATCACGTGAAGGCCTATTTTGCATAACATTCAGCTCTTCACCCTGCACAAAATTCATTTCTAGACCTTTCTTTCTAGCTACTAAATCATGCTCTATTACTAACTGAGATGGTAAGTCAGTGACACGTTTAATGGTACCATTCAATCTAAGCATTGTGGCGGCCATATCTGTGATGGTGGCAAACTATTCAAAATTGTAGCTATTTGCATTTTCTCTGGAATTTCAGTTCCAGGAGTGGCAAGATCCTTATCCATGACGATCATCTTATTACAATGTTCAATTATATTATCACTTTCTTGCATACGAGAAGAGTTATGCCTATATAATAATAGTTGTATGTTCACCTCAGATGTAGTGTCATACTTTTCCTTAATTGCACTCCATAATTCTTTTGCAGTTTCATAAATTTCAGAAACTTTTATTAAGTTATCTTCCATGAAAATTAACATAAGACTTTTAACCGTCTTGTCATTTAATTTCCATAGCTCATATTCTCTCTTTTCTTCCACAGTAGGATCATCTCCGAGAATAGGAGCAGTGCCTTCTATGACGTTATCTATGTTGTCATGGATACGTCCATATCTAATTTTCCTATGCCACATATAATAGTTGGTACCATTAAGGTGTTCTATCTTAGCCAATTCAGAAGCAATTAATTTACTAGCCATTCTAGAAAAGTTTCAAAATATTATGCAAAATAATTTAATTTGGCGATAAATTGTTTTGAAAACAAGCAACAATATTATAGACAAAAAAAAAGGATCATGAAAGATAAAGAAATAGGCATATGAGTAAGTAAACTATATTAAGATATAACTATTTATAAATCTCGAATCAATCGTTCGATAAAAAAATGTATATGTACTGCTGAGTAAAAAATTTCTAGAAACCAAAAAATGTGATCACAAGGAATTAATAAAGTTAAAATGCTGAAAAAATCAATACACTAAGAAAACGTTCACTGGGGTTCGAAACAGAGACTAAAAGGGGCAAACAGACGTCGTGAAGCTAAGGACACTACTATAATGAGGGATTGCCCATACGGATAGAGAAATTCGTAGGGACAACTTTTTATTGCCCCTACGGATTAAACCGTAGGAGCATTATTTGTCCCTACGGTGCCCACCGTAGGAGCATAAATATATTTAAAAATATTAAAATGTAATCTCTTTATTTGGTCCTATGGTGCCGCAAATGAAAGCCCTACGGATTAATCCGTAGGGGCAACAAATGGTTATTTATAAAAATATAAAGCTAAGTAATTTTCCACCGTCCCCCCAAATTTCCTACCAACCCACGCCACCCCACTCTCGTCGTCGACTTCATCGCCCATCGTCGCCACCCCACTCTCATCGTCGACTTCCTCTTCCATTGCCGTCGATCGAGATCGTCGTGGAGTTCCTCGTCACTGCCAATCGACCTCGTCGCCACTAATCGTCTTCGTCGCTGCGAGCACCTCTTTTAGCTCCATCTTCCCGGCCTCCTCCACCTCGTTGAGCTCTTGCTCCCCTCTTCCTCGAGCTCTTTGCCACCGGCCGTTGACCTACAGAGGTGAGTTAATTTCGAATTTAATTTATAATTTTGTTGTTTTTGGTGTTATTGTTGTTGATTTTAGGGTTAGGGTTAGGGTTATAGGGCCGGGTTAATTGGGGGTTAATTTGGGTTACGATTAGGGCTTGGGAGAAGATTAGGGTTAAGGTTAATCAGGTAGGGTTAGGGTTAGGGTTAGGGTTTGGTGATGATTAGGGTTAGTGTTAGGATTAAGGTTAGTTTGGGTTAATTAGGTAAAATAGGGTTGGTAATGATTAATGTTAGGGTTAATTAGATTAATTAGGGTTAATTTGGGTTAGGGTTTGGCTGATGATTATGGTTAGAGTTAATTTTGGTTAATTAGGTAAAATAGGGTTAATTTGGGTTTGGGCGATGATTAGGGTTAGGGTTAGGGCTAATTTAGGTTAATTAGGTAAAATAGAGTTAATTTGTGTTAGGGTGTTGATTAGAGTTAATTTGGTTTAATTAGCTTAATTTTGGGTTAATTAGGGATAATTTGAGTTAGGATGATGATTATGGTTAATTTGGGTTAATTAGGATTAGGGTTTAGTTCGTTCAGCAGGATACTTGATGATAACGTAAACGTAAAACTTTACCGTAAACGTAAAAAAACTTTACCCTAAACTAAAAACTTCAAACCCTTAAAAATGAAACGTAAACGTAAAACCTATTCAAGTTAAATGTTCAAGTTAAAACCAATATATGATATTCGATAATAATATGAAACTTTCATATTCTCATCGATACTCATATGTGAAAATCAAAGCGCAACTTATTCCCGTTTATCGGTTAACATACGTTCGATGTTCGTCGTGACATAGAACTATACGAAAGTTGTTAAATATCGGACGGTATAGTTGGTGCTAACAACCGTTGTGTAATATATGTGATGAGAAGATTCAATCGTATGATAACCGATAGATTTGTCCAGTGTGGACAAGTTAGGAATGTATAAAGCAAACGCATGCATTCACTTGTGTTTTCAATCGTTTTGAGTTATTTCGTCGGTACTTTTCTGCTGGTTCTCCGTGTACAAAGATAGATTAGATGTTCATTTCAACATTATTTCACAGCATTGAAATGATTATCTATACTATTACAGTGCTCGGAGAACAGCAGGGAGGTGCTGCCGAAATTTACTCGAAACGAATGAAAGCACAAGCGAATGGGTGTCTGCTCTATACATTCTTAATGGGATAGAAGCCTTACCCCCGACAGCCGAAACACACACATACAACACGAATACACAACAAATGCACACACAAAGCACATACACACTAACAACTCTACACCTAAGCGAAATCATAAATTGAAACACACATACACAGAATACACCTCATACTTAGGTATTTTCAAATCTAATTTTGTTAATCGATAATTTATTCTTTTCAACGACAAACTTGTCTCTACAGATTTTCTTTATTATCAGTAATCATCTCGTTCTTAGATTTCTCAATATAGTCATCATAACCTACAATTTATATGTTATACAGTTTAACATGGCCCATGAGTACATCAGAGTAAAGGACTGGATGTACGTGGATTGGCAACAACGCATGCAATCTAAGTTTGTCGCAGGAGTTGCTGCTTTCATTGAATTTGCACGCGCACATAATAAGATCGTGTTAAAGAAGATTCTCTGTCCGTGCGATAGATGTGGGAATAAGTTCTGGCAGAAGATAGAAATCGTAGAGCTTCACATCGTTAAACATGGTTTTACTAGACTGTATACAACTTGCCTATATCACGGGGAAGGACAAGAAGAAGACGGTAATACGACAGAAGAAGAAGGAGAAGACGGTAATACGACAGAAGAAAAAGGAGAAGACGGTAATGCAGCAGCAGAAGAAGAAGACGATAACTTCTTTCCAGGAGAAGAAATGAAGGATATGGTAGAGGCTGCCCTCTGTGATAATATTCCAACCGAAGATGACATCCCTTCCGGTCAAGGACCGCATGCGGATAAGTATGAAAAGTTCATGAATGATGCTAGAAGACCAATTCATGAGAATGCAAAGTATTCCACCCTATCATGGTTCGTCCAATTTTTCCATATTAAGTGCCTAAATGGATGGAGCAACAAGTCATTCACGATACTTCTGAAATTCCTGAAAGATTCTATACCCCCGAAAAATAACGTGCCCGACAGCTGGTACGAAACCCAGAAGATGATGTCTGATTTGGGTCTGAAGTGTGAGAAGATTCATGTATGTCCCAAAAATTGCGTGTTGTACCGGAAAGAGAATTCAGATTTGAAAGAATATCTAACATACGGAGAGGCCAGGTATAAACCGAAAGAATCTGATAAGAAACCCGATATACCTGTCAAGATAGCACGGTACTTTCCCATAACACAGAGGCTGCAGAGGCTATTCAGGTGCAAGAAAACAGCTGAGGCAATGATTTGGCATCACCGTGCTGCTTCAAGCGAAAATAGAAAAATGAGTCATCCAAGAGATTCACCGGTATAGAAAGATTTCGATAGGAGACACAAAATATTCAGTAGTGATTCTCGCAGGCTCGAACTCGCTAGTGATGGCTTCTGCCCATTCAAATATATGGCTGGAAGTTACAGCACACGGCCCGTTGTAATGATAGTTTATAATTTATCGTCTTGCTTGGCTATGGATCAATCCTACTTTATGATGCCTCTTTTTATTGACGGACCAAACTCACCGGAAAACAATATCGACGTCTATCTCTAACCTCTGATCGATGAGTTAAAATCTTTATTCATTGATGGTGTAGAGATTTACGATGCAAACACAGATACAACCATCACAATGCGTGCTGCTTTAATGTGGATAATTAATGACTTTCCTGTGTATGGAATGCTATCAGATTGGTCTGTACATGATCACAAAGCATGCCCTTATTTCCATCAATATACAACATCGAAATGGTTGAATTTTAGCAGGAATGTTTGTTATTGCGGTCATCGGCGTTTCCTGCCATTAGACCATCCCTACAAGTTAGATGCTGCTCACTTTAATGGTCATCAGGAGTTTCTTGGGTTTCCAGCCTCATTATCCGGAGAGGACGTGATTGCTCAGTGGGATGGTTACAATAATGTGACATTCGGAATAGATCTAGCAAAACAGGTCAAACCACCATACTGGAACAAGTTAAGCAATTTCTACGAACTTCCATACTGGTCAACAAATTTAGTGCGTTATTGTTTGGACGTTATGAACATAGTGAAGGGAGTATCCGAGCACGTACTTAACTTGCTTCTTTGTTAAGACGGAAAATCGAAAGACAATCTCCGTGCTCGGATGGATCTTCAGAACCAGAAAATTAGAAGTGAATTGTATCCTAAACCGATAGCGGGGAAACCAGGTAAGTTTGTACTTCCCAATGCCGCGTATCATATATCACAACTGGAGAAGAAAAGGTTCCTGCAGGTGTTGCATGATTTGAAAGTTCCCACAGGTTTCTCAAGATCATTTAGCAAGAAGATAAAAATTGTGAAAGGCAAGATCGATGGGCTCAAAAGTCATGATCACCATATTATTATGGAGCACCTTCTCCTATTAGCCCTCAGGATTTCCCTTCCCGAATTGGTTGGTCTAGTAATCAATGACTTTTGTTGCTTTTTTAGATAATTGTGCGTTAAAACCTTGGATGTTGTGACACTGGAGAATCTTGAAAATTCTATTTAATTGATACTTTGCAAGTTTGAGTGTATTTTTCCACCATCATTATTTGATATCATAATACATCTGACGGTTCATCTTGCAACTGAGACTAAGTTTGCTGGACTAGTACAATATCGATGGACATATCCCGTCGAAAGGTACGTGGAATTTTTCGTTTCATGCATTTTGTAAAATTATTGTTGTCCTATATGCCCGTATTTATTTATTTAACATATTTTTCTTTAGATACCTCTACACTCTAAAAAAGTATATACGCAATAGAAATCGACAAGAGGGTTCTATCATGCAAGATTATCTTCTAGATGAAGTAACCACATTTTGTTCCCGCTATCTGGACGAGAACATTGAAACGAAACTTAACCGGCCTCGGAGAATTCAGGACGGGCTATATGGTAAAACTGATTATAAGAGAGTAGACACTATATATAGCAATAAGATATATCGGTTTATCCTCCTTAATAGCGTATGTTTTGAAGAAATTAGAGAGTAAGTTTTTTTGGATTAATTGTTATATTTGTGTTTGTGTGTGTATGAAATGATATAATATTAATATCATAATTTATTGTTGAGAACAGAATTCATATTGATGAGGTACGTGAGGGGCATCCTGATTGGAATGATGAACGATTGGAAAAATATCATCAGGATAATTTTTGCGATTAGGTTGCAGCTCATGTAAGTTGTTCGAATAACATGTTATTGCTACCAGTCTTAATCTAAACTTATATCATTATGTATTTGCCGTAAAATTTGTTTTGTCAGATCCACGATTCGAACTTGTTTGCATCGTTAGAGAAAGATTTAAGATGTTTAGCTCAGTTTCCTAGCATGGAGCTTGCATATATAAAGGATTCAGTGTCCTTGAATACAAATTTGAAGTTAAGAACATAGAAACATCTTGAATTACTCAGAATAGTAGGATTGCGATGGTAGGATCGGATGGTGTGATTTATTATGGATACTTAAATTGCATACTTGGTATCCAATATGCCGGATGATCAGAACCGTTTTATATATTTCAGTGTATTTGGTACGATACACGAACTGATACGGATAAGTGGAGAAACAATCTCGGAACTTGTAAAGATGAATATGGATTGACTAGTGTGAACACATTTCGATTTTACGGTCAGGATGATCCATGTATCTTTCCGAACCAAGCGTTCCAAGTATACTACTCGCAGTGCTTGAAGCATCCGGGATGGAGTGTCGTATGCCATTGGAAACTTAGGGATGTTTACGATGTCTCAGAATTCGAGGATCGTATGGAGGACAGCGATGGGGATGAAGAAGAGAGAAGATTTAGAGTGCTCCGACCGTCTGTTTCAAAAGACGGATTGTCTTCAGCTGATCGTGAAGTTACGTGGGTTAGAAATGCTATCGATGATGAAATCCAAGTAAATATGTATAATGCGTCTACGAAACGAAAAAGGTTATCAGTAATGTTTTCACATTTCTACGATCTATACATATATTGCATGCATATGTAATGATTATACTCTTATCTAGGTCTGATGACGACGCCCGGAGCAGTGAGGGGCAGCAGGAGCACCAGCCACGGCAGAGGCAGAGCGGTTCTGCTGCCCGGGGAGCTGCATAGGGAGCTCCAAAGGGCTGGTCTTGCACCCCGATCGGTATCCCCTTTCGAATGAATCCTTCCGTGTGGACTTTGTCACACCTCCAGGTATATTGCACGCATATTTATTTTGAATGTAATATTATAGATATACACGCATATTTATTTCAAAATTACTTATATAGTCAATATTTAATTGTCTAGCTGTTGGTGGTGCGTCCACATCAGAGGCAGAGGCCACTACTGCACCTGTAGGTATGTTTATATATCCTATAGTGTATGCATATTTATTTAAAATGTTATATCATAAATACACACACATTCTTTTTGCTCTTACTTAGATAATCATTTTTTGATTGTCTGGCGGCAGGTGGTGCCTCCACATCTCGGGCAGAGGCCACCACCGCACCTGCGGGTATGTTTATATATCCTATATTATATGTATATTGATTTAGAATGTTATATTATAGATATATACACATTCTTTTTGCAATTACTTATATAATCTATTTTTAATTGTCTAATTATAGGTGGTGCATCCACATCTGGCGCAGAGACCACGCCCGCTACTTCCGTACCCTCCGCTCAGTCTGCAGATTAGTATGAATAAATATAAAATATTTATTCATTTTACATATCCTCTAAGGATAAACATGAACTTCATGTAATTTTATCGTCAATGTTTATTTTCTAGTTGGATGAGATGCGTCCACGTCTGGGTCACCGGTTGTTCTTCACCGGAGGAACTATCGTCCCGCTCGTGCTACTGCCCGGGCCCAGGCTCATGCTGCTGTCGCCGGAGGTATATATCGAACTTCAATTTTCGTTAATCCTTGATTTCTTAATACTGTTTTGTCTTAATATTGCTTGTCTTGATATTTCTTGTAGATGCAGGGTAGCCCCATCTCGAGAGGAGGATTCGAGGGCCGAATCAGTCCCACAGGCTGAGGCCCGATAAAGATAGGGGGAAGGCACCATTCCCACTCTTCCTTACCCCCGATTATCACTATACTGGCGATTATGTCGACAGGTTCGGCCAGTATATGAGGGATGAGAGCCGCATCCAAAAGAAATATCCACTTCATGTTGAGTGGGGCGATCAGCACCGGCGCTCATTTGCCTTCTTCTGGGACCAGGCTCGGGTATTAATATATATTTTCATTTGACTTATCCAATAAATTTATTATTATTTAACACTTGTAATTTAAATACATTATTTTCTTGTATTTGCAGTTGGATTACGACTTTCGGCCTTTACCCGGCCCTGATCATCCTGACAGTGTGCTCGATCTTTACGCTCTGTACCTGAGCCTCATGAAAAACATGCAATCTAAGGTCCGATATAATAGGAAAGAGCTGAAGATCGATTGCTATTTGGTATGGCTGGCGACCCCCGAGGCAGAGAGAGCGGCTCTCCTACATACTCCAGTCTTTACCAGAGTTGACGTAGATACATGGCTTCTCTTGTGCCAATATTATGACTCTGAGCGCAAACAGGTTTTGTAATTTAAATGTAATTCATTATTTAGTATATAATTTATTTTTTGTGTTGCTTAATTAGAAAACTAAATCTGATTGTGTTGTGCAGAAACATACCGATCAAAATAAGGAGAATAGGAAGTCAACAAAGAGGGGTCGTCCCAGTTACACAGGTGGCTCGAGAAATATTATTCGTGCCATGGAGTCATCGGTAAATTACAATAGATTTATTTTGATATAATGTAATATTAAGAGTTATTTTATAATAAATGTAAATTTTTGGCGAATTGCAGAGAGCTCAGACCTTGGCGCAGGGTGGTATACCGAGCGTGTTGACCGCGTATCTTGCCGTCCACGGCACCTCGACAGATCCCGCCACTGGCGAACTTTGATTCCCCAACACCGCTACCCAAGAGTATTGCATAAGTGTTAATATTTATTCTAATTCGAATGAAATTTTTGTTTTAATAAGTTCAAATTTAAATAATATACTTATATTTTAATGGTTAATGTGAGTGTAGGAGCGGATGGTGGAGCAGGCGGAGGCATCGGGGATCGATTTTAATGGACAGACCGATCCGATGCTACTGACTCCAGTCCTAGACGTCGCACATAGAGGGCACCACGGAGGTTGGGAGAGAGGCCGGGGACTGGGTCCTAGCAGAGCCCATATGAGGTTGGTCTCCACTCCGGCGGTTACTTCCCCTACCCCCGTGAATGACGTCTGGAGCATAATGTTGCCGTCTTGAAGACCACCGTCAAGGAGTTGAAGGAGATGTTGGTACGTATATTACTTAATAGTAAAATATTATATCACATTATAGATTGTCAAGCCCCGCTTCTCGGTATACGGCGAAGGGGACGCGAAGAGGTCCGCTACGTATATACTCAGAAGTACATACGCTAAGCATATCTAAGAAATATAAAATAAATACACAAGAGACAAGAAATAAAAAGAACAGCAACTTTTATTTATTAACATTCTTTATACAATGCATGAAAGGAAATACAACTAAAATAAAAAGATACCTAAACAGTGGCATAACAGGAAATGAAAAGTACAGAAAGGAAAAGTGTACAATGAAACTAAAGTGCAGGGTCTTCGGCAAGCTGCTCCAAGTCTTCTTGAGATGGCTCGATCTCTGCCGGGTCCAAATCACCTGACGACATTCAAAAAAGAAAGAAATAGAATGTCGTCAGCGAACAAGTCGCTCGGTATGTCCCAAAGGTAAGAGGAAAGTATAATAGACAGAGTAAGAAAATATCTTTTAAAGTTGTATATTATTGTTGTAATGTTGTGTTAACGCTGTTGTTTGTAGCTTGGTACAGAAAGATGCCAGTGTATACGAGGGGGCTCTCTATATGCTAGAGACCAGGGCAAACGAAATGTACAAGGAACCGTTAAGCCACGGTACAACAGCAACGGAATATAGGTTAGGTGTCTTAATCTGACCACCTTGTGCTACCTTTAACACCTTCCGTACCAATCTACCCCTTAAACCCCGCGATGTCTTGTTTGTATTGTTATCTTATAAATTGTATTGATTGTAAGATCGATTGACTGACTGAAACCAAGATATCAGGAAATGGTTATAACCGTAGGGTCATGTAAATGGAATAACTGAGAATCATGTAAAAGGAATATATATCCATGGTTCGGTTCAGTCAAGTTGTATAAATTAATAATTGAATTCATGGGTTCATGTGTTCATATTGAATTGGAATCTTGTAGGTTATAGATTGACTTGAATCATATTCAAGTCAGAATGATCAGACTCAAACCCGAGTCAGACAGTTAGAAATGTAAATCGAAGTCCTATAATTGCTAGGGTTCTTCGGGTAATTTATAAAACTTGAGGGGGTTTTATGTAAAAACGCTTTCATATATTTTTCAAAATACACATCAAGTATTTATTACTCGTCTTTAGAGTTGTAATGAGGGTGGATTTTATATTGTGACATTTCTAGTGAGAATATCCTAGTTTTATAAATAAAGGTATTTATCTGTAATATTGATTTATTTGAAGTTCATGGTATTTTAATGTAAAATTTATCCTTGTGATTTTTAGAAAAAGTGGAATATTTATATTATAACAAAATAGATGTTTTAATAATAAATATACATATATTTATACAAAAATAATTTCGATAAATATTTTATATTCTAAAAATCTCATTTTTCTTAAGATGTCGTATTTTAAATCTTTCGAGACCGAATGCTCCTTGCGGAGGTCTGAATTTCGCACTACTAAGCCCGAGGGTGCACGATAAACCGTACTATCCTGAACGGGTTCCCCAAAAGTGGGTTGTAGCGGCACTTTGCAAACATTGTAAATTATTAAATCCTTTAGAAAACGGTTTTATAAACTAAAAGGTATTTATTTGTAAAATGTCAATTTTCCGTATTTTAGATTCTAGGGTTTCCTAAGTCAACTAGCCTATCTCTAAATGGTCTAAATAATAAGTTGTTAGATACCTCAAATCGCCTCTTCACTGCCAATTGTGGCCAGGTAAGTACAAGTGAGAAAAGGAGGGATCCGCTCATGAATTACCGTGAGACGGGCCTTTTAAAGTTACCTTTCTCACTTGCCTAGCCTAGACACCACAAAGTCAGGTTTAGATAAACGACCGATGTCCACAACTTATCGTATTTTCATATTAAGAGGTATTTATTTTAAAAGTGTAATAAGCTAAAACTTTTAGGAATGGTTTTATTAAGAATATGGTATTTAAATGAAAATATTGTTTTATCGTATTCTAAGTTTTTCAATGGTATCGTGTTAGGTTGTATGTAAGTGTGTGAGGAGGTAGGTCGTTACCTCATGATCTACTTTAAAGGTATAGCAAGTTAATGGGATTAAATGTGAAATCGAAACATTGTGGTATTTAAGTAAAAAATACGATAATTTGGGAACGCTATCATTTCATGTGACGAAACTTGTTCAAATGGTTTGCTAAATATTTAATAGTCAACATAAAGATGTTTAAGCATGAATGTATTGGTGAGAAGTGAAATTTTATGGAAAACCGAATCGGAAATCGGGTTTGTTCTGATTCCGTCGGGTTTTGCAATTTCGTTTTTTTTTTTAGAAAAAGAGAGAGAGGTTAGCATGGGACTTACGGGTTTGGACAACACGAGGGTGATAAGGAAGAAGAGGATTCGCCGGTACGTCGATTCGTCGCCGCGAGTTCCTAGCACGATCACCGGAAGTTCGCCGTAGATTTCGTCGGAGCTTCGCCTTTCGCTCGTTTTCAAAGTACACAAGATCTTTTGGAATTTTGAGAGAGTGGGCTCAGAAATTTAGGATGAGTGGGTAGAGAGTAGGGGGTGTATTTATAGGGTTAGGCTAGGGTTAGGGTAGGTGTAGGGTTTTTAATTAAAAAATGTAAAAAAATATATAAAAATCATTAAAATGGAGTAAATGGGGGTTAATAGGCTTTCTGTAACCGATCTGACTAAATGAAGTATGCAGGGGGTTTCAGGAGGAAAAGATACCCAACTTCGATGTTGGGGACTCGGCCGGCCGGACGGCGACCGGCCGACTCGGCCGAGTCGTGCCGATTCCGAGGGTCGGTGGGTAGGGGGTCTCCTGGGGTAATTACTGGTGCATTTACATTTTCATGTGTAGTAGGAAATTTATGAGAAACGCACGTGTAACTGTTGGTATTCTAAATAATCAAAAATAAAATAATATTAAAAATAATGCGGGGCATGGGATTTGAACTCTGGTGGCTTGGTTCAGCAGTGCAAGGTATTACCAATAAGCTACAAGCTCCTTCTTGTAATTATTGTAGGAAAATAAATACTTAAAGTGGTAACAGCAACATTAAATACCCCAAGTATACTTCAAATTTAAATTAATTTTATGTATACAAAAATTGGAGTTGTTACAATCTACCCTCCTTACAAAAATTTCGTCCTCGAAATTTACAACTTTTATTTGAGGACTAGTTTACAAAGAGGTGAGGGTATCTCGCACGCATTTCATCCTCCCTTTCCCAAGTGGACTCTCCTGGAGTGTCTTTCCTCCACATCACTCGAACCAAGTTAACTTCCTAGTTCCGAAGTGACTTCACTTTCCTGTCCAGGATCTCCACAGGTTGTTGCTCACAAGACAAATCGGGCTGTATAGTGAGCTCGGAATGATCGAGAACATGGCTGGGGTCACTCACATACCTTCTGAGTTGGGATATGTGGAATACATTATGCACTCCTTCCAATGAAGGTGGAAGCGCTAAGCGGTATGCCACTTCACCGACTCGTTCGAGTTTGTCGAACGGTCCAATATATCTCGGACATAGCTTTCCCCGTCTTCCAAATCGGATCACTCCACGGTTCGGAGATATCTTCAAGAATACATGATTTCCTGGCTGGAATTCCAAGTGTCGTCTCTTCGCATCAGCCCGGTGTTTCTGTCGATCTTGGGCTATGTGCATCCTTTTCCTGATAGTATGAACCACATCAACAGTCGCTACTATCATCTCTGGTCCAAGAAGTTCCCTATCTCCGATGTCGTCCCAACTTAATGGCGATCGACACTTCCTTCCATACAATGCTGCAAAAGGTGCCATTCCTATGCTTGCTTGGTAGCTGTTGTTGTACGAAAACTCCACAAGATGTAGGTGATCTTCCCACGATCCTTTGAAGTCTAACACACGCTTTGAGCATATCCTCCAAGATCTGAATAGTTCATTCCGACTGACCATCTGTTTGTGGATGATAAGCCGTGCTGAAGTTCAGACTTGTTCCCAAGCTTGCTTGCAGACTCTGCCAAAATTACGATCGGAACCTGGTGTCACGATCGGAGACAATGCAGACCGGTACTCCATGAAGTCTCACAATTTCCTGTATGAGTTCATGGGTATCAGAGATAATACATTATGAAGAGTTTAAATCTTTAAATAGATTATTACCTCCATGTACTTCTTTGCTAGTGTCTCAGTTGATTGGCCAACCCGAAATGGGATGAAGTGAGCCGACTTTGTGAGTCGATCCACAATGACCCATATAGCATCGTTACCCTTTGTGCTGTGAGGAAGAGCAGTCACAATGTCCATCGTGATGTGCTGCCACTTCCATTCTGGGATTGGTAACGGTTGAAGTAGTCCAGTTGTCCTGTGATGTTCAGCCTTTACGATACACCAAGCATTTTGCGACACTTCTGGTTACTTCACGCTTCATTCCATGCCACCAATAATTCTGACGTAGATCTTTGTACATTTTGGTACCTCCAGGATGTACTGAGTAGGGAGAGCTGTGAGCTTCTTTCATTAACTCTTCCCGAACAGGACCTTTTGGTACACACAATCTGCTGCCGTATCTCAAAGATCCATCTTCATGGATGATGAAGTCTGTTCTGAGTCCATTCTCCACTTGTTCTCTGATCCTTTGCAACTTAGCATCACTTGCTTGAGCTGCTTTGATCTGATTGACAATGGTTGATTGAACTTGTAGATTCATCAAACTTGAAGCATTACCTGGCATGACTACTTCAATCTCCATCTGATGCAAGTCTTGCTGAAGCTTCCACTGAGCGGTGAGATTCATCGATAATGGTTGGCGACTAAGAGCATCAGGTACTACGTTCACCTTCCCTGGGTGATATTGTAAGTTGATGTCAAAGTCTGCCATGAGTTCTAACCATCTTCTCTGCCGCATATTCAACTCCTTCTGAGTAAATACGTACTTCAGACTTTTATGATCTGTGTAGATGTTCACTCGTTCACCAAGTAGATAATGGCGCCAAATCTTGAGAGCAAAGATGACGGCTGCCAACTCCAGATCATGTGTCGAATAATTGCGCTCATGAGTCTTCAGTTGTCTTGAAGCATAAGCCACAACCTTACCGTGCTGATGTAGAACATATCCTAATCCCTTACCGGATGCATCACAATGCACTTCGAATCCTTCAGATTGATCCGGTATTACGAGAATAGGTGCAGATGTCAACCTTGAATTGAGTTCTACGAAAGCTTGTTCGCATGCTTCTGACCACACAAATTCTTCATCTTTTCGTGTGAGCTTGGTCAGGGGTGTTGCTATCTTTGAGAATCCTTCAATGAACCTTCTGTAATATCCAGCTAAACCCAAGAAACTCCGAATATCTTTCACTGACTTTGGTGTAGGCCATTCGCTAACTGCTGAAACTTTGGCTGGATCCACAGAAATTCCTTCTCCTGATACGATATGTCCAAGAAAACCAACTTGATTTAGCCAAAACTCGCACTTGCTGTACTTGGCATAGAGCTTATACTGTCGAAGAGTTTCCAGGACAATTCGTAGGTGCTCTGCATGCTCTTTCCGACTCTTAGAATACACCAGGATGTCGACGATGAAGATGACAACAAACCTGTCTAAGTACTCCCGGAAAACTTGATTCATTATGTTCATGAATATTGCTGGTGCATTGGTCACTCCAAATGGCATCACTAGAAATTCGTAATGTCCATAGCGAGTTCTGAAAACTGTTTTGTGAATATCAGCTTCCTTGACCTTCACTTGATGATAACCTGAACGAAGATTCAATTTAGAGAAAACACAAGATCCACTTAGCTGATCGAATAAGTCATCGATGCGCGGGAGTGGATACTTGTTCTTTATAGTGACTTCGTTCAAGGCCCTATAATCGATGCACATTCTGTATGAACCTTACTTCTTCTTCACCAGTAGTACAGGTGCTCCCCAACTTGAAGTGCTGGGACGAATCCATCCTTTCGCCAATAATTCGTCCAACTGTATTCGGACTTCCTTCAAACCTTCCGGACTCAGTCTATAAGGTGCTTTGATTACCGGTTGGGCTCCTGGTACTAAATCAATACTGAATTCAAGAGCTCGATCGGGAGGCAAACCTGATATATCGTCAGGAAATACATCGTTGAACTCTCGAACTACCTCTGGTCTTAATTCTTCTTCTGCTTGAGCTGCTGCAACTACTGCTTCCTTTGGCTTCGCTTTGTAGGTACTTGGCTCCAGGGTACGGTCTCCGCTCTTGAAATAGAAGACCGGATGGTCTGGAATCTCGAATACTACCCTCCTTTGCCGACAGTCAACGGTAGCATAAAAAGTTCCAAGCCAATCCATTCCTAGAACCACATCGAAGTTCGGTATGTCTAGTACTTTGAAGTCAGCATAAAACTCTCAGCTGCAGACGACGACTGAACACAAGCTTTATCCCATGGTTGCCTTTAGAACGCCATTTCCTGAACTGACATTCCAACTGGATACAAGCGGTGAGAATGGAATCGCATGGGTTCGGACAAACCGTTACGACATAAAGCAGTGGGATGCTCCAGTATCAAACAGTGCGAGTGCAGGTAGTGAGGCTACTAGGATTGTACCTAAGGTATGTGGGATATGTTTTAGGTATAGGGAAAGTGTGTAGATAACCAAGACTAAAAGATAAGTTTGAGAAGGAAAGTTTACCAGTGATGACTTGGCCAGTGGCCTCAGCTTCTTCCACGGACATCGTGAAAGCCTGGCGCTTTGGTACATTCCTCCTGGCCTGAGGAGCATTCCTCGGAACGTTCTTTTGAGCTTGATGGAACTGACGAGGAGGTGGTGCAGCTTGTGGTCCTCTGGGTAGTGCAGGCAGTGCAAGTCTCGGAGCGGGTGCTTGGATGGCTGGGCGCTGTGGGTAATTGTTTGCTGGTCTGGGTGCAGCAACTGGGTTTTGCCTTTGGGGACAAGACCAGATATCATGAGTAGCTGAGTCGCAGACTAAGCAAAGACGGTTGGCTCGACGGCAGTCTTTCATCATATGTCCAGTTCTCTTGCAGTAGGTACAAAAGGCTGGGCTGGGACGATGGTTCGGTACTCCGGGTCGCCTTGGCACGAAAGGTGGTCTAGACGAGACCCCACCTGCCATCTGGTTGGCAGGGCGCTTGACTCCTGCAGACTGAGGTCTGCCCCTTACTTTTATCACTGCCTTATAACTGCGGGCAGCTTCCAGAGCATCCTTATGAGTCAGAAATTTTCCCGTGGCTAGAGCAGCCTGAATCTTCGTGTCTAGACCTTGTTGAAAGCGACGGGCTCTGATCTCGTCCGTCGGTATCAAGTGTGCCGCGAATCTGTTTAAAGGATTGTGTTAGCTGTGTAGTATGTGAGATTTAAAAATTGAACTGTTGTGACATATCTTACCGGCTTAGCATGGTGAATTCAGCGTCGTACTCATCTACTGATTTGTCCCACATCGAACCCTGTTGTAGATGAATGAATTGCTGCTCCATGGAAAACCTGGCAGTCACAGGGAAGTATTTCGCGTCGAACTTCTCGCGAAAAGTTTTCCATTCAATAGGCTGTACCAGACGGCTTTCTTCCGCTTTCCACCAGTTGCGAGCATTGTCCGTGAGCTGTAGTTTCGCCACACGAACCCAAGCTATGTCTGGCACTTGTGCTGCTGCCAGATCATCTTCTATGCTTTATGCCCATTCTTCAGCTTCAAGAGGGCTTCCTTTTCCGGAGAACTGCTTGGGATGTAAAGCCCTGAATTGCTTTACCCCCGGTGCGTCGGTCTCAGGACGGTTCAGGAGTTGTTGCTGTCCCTCAAAAAGGCTGCGGATCGCCTCAAGTAGCACTGTCTGCTCGGTGGGTGGCGCAGGAACAGCTGGTGTGAGAGGTAGTGCTGGAGGTGTGTTGTTGACGTTGGTGCTGGTGTTATTCGGGGAATCCATAACCCTGTAGAAAAATTTGGGTTAGGACAGATTCAAGTACATGAAATGATAAGATTCAAAGAATATGAAATTGTAAGATTCAAGGAACATGAATTGTAAAGAATGTTTTAGTTGCTGGTTCTTGTGTTATATTGCTTAGGTTGTTCATGCAGAACAAAACTGCATGATAGGGATTCATACAGCTCTGACCTGGATGGGCCACCAACAAAACCTGTCACGCCCCGCTTCCCGGTATACGGCGAAGGGGACGCGATGAGGTCCGCTACGTATATACTCAGAAGTACATACGCTAAGCGTATCTAAGCAATATAAAACAAATACCCAAGAGACAAGAAATAAAAAGAACAACAACTTTTATTTATTAACATTCTTTATACAATGCATGAAAGGAAATACAACTGAAATAAAAAGATGCATAAACAGTGGCATAACAGGAAATGAAAAGTACAGAAAGGAAAAGTGTACAATGAAACTAAAGTGCAGGGTATTCGGCAAGCTGCTCCAAGTCTTCTTGAGATGGCTCGATCTCTGCCGGGTCCAAATCACCTGACGACATTCAAAAAAGAAAGAAATAGAATGTCGTCAGCGAACAGGTCGCTCGGTAAGTCCCAAAGGTAAGAGGAAAGTATAATAGACAGAGTAAGAAAATATCTTTTAAAGTTGTATATTATTGTTGTAATGTTGTGTTAACGCTGTTGTTTGTAGCTTGGTACAGAAGGATGCCAGTGTATACGAGGGGGATCTCTATATGCTAGAGACCAGGGCAAACGGAATGTACAAGAAACCGTTAAGCCACGGTACAACAGCAACGGAATATAGGTTAGGTGTCTTAATCTGACCACCTCGTGCCACCTTTAACACCTTCCGTACCAATCTACCCCTTAAACCCCGCGATGTCTTGTTTGTATTGTTATCTTATAAATTGTATTGATTGTAAGATCGATTGACTGACTGAAACCAAGATATCAGGAAATGGTTATAACCGTAGGGTCATGTAAATGGAATAACTGAGAATCATGTAAAAGGAATATATATCCATGGTTCGGTTCAGTCAAGTTGTATAAATTAATAATTGAATTCATGGGTTCATGTGTTCATATTGAATTGGAATCTTGTAGGTTATAGATTGACTTGAATCATATTCAAGTCAGAATGATCAGACTCAAACCCGAGTCAGACAGTTAGAAATGTAAATCGAAGTCCTATAATTGCTAGGGTTCTTCGGGTAATTTATAAAACTTGAGGGGGTTTTATGTAAAAACGCTTTCATATATTTTTCAAAATACACCTCAAGTATTTATTACTCGTCTTTAGAGTTGTAATGAGGGTGGATTTTATATTGTGACATTTCTAGTGAGAATATCCTAGTTTTATAAATAAAGGTATTTATCTGTAATATTGATTTATTTGAAGTTCATGGTATTTTAATGTAAAATTTATCCTTGTGATTTTTAGAAAAAGTGGAATATTTATATTATAACAAAATAGATGTTTTAATGATAAATATACATATATTTATACAAAAATAATTTCGATAAATATTTTATATTCTAAAAATCTCATTTTTCTTAAGATGTCGTATTTTAAATCTTTTGAGACCGAATGCTCCTTGCGGAGGTCTGAATCTCGCACTACTAAGTCCGAGGGTGCACGATAAACCGTACTATCCCGAACGGGTTCCCCAAAAGTGGGTTGTAACGGCGCTTTGCAAACATTGTAAATTACTAAATCCTTTAGAAAACGGTTTTATAAAGTAAAAGGTATTTATTTGTAAAATATCAATTTTCCGTATTTTAGATTCTAGGGTTTCCTAAGTCAACTAGCCTATCTCTAAATGGTCTAAACGACAAGTTGTTAGATGCCTCAAATCACCTCTTCATCGCCAATTGTGGCCAGGTAAGTACAAGTGAGGAAAGGAGGGATCCGCTCACGAATTACCGTGAGACGGGCCTTTTAAAGTTACCTTTCTCACTTGCCTAGCCTAGACACCACAAAGTCAGGTTTAGATAAACGACCGATGTCCATAACTTATCGTATTTTCATATTAAGAGCTATTTATTTTAAAAGTGTAACAAGCTAAAACTTTTAGGAATGGTTTTATTAAGAATATGGTATTTAAATGAAAATATTGTTTTATCGTATTCTAAGTTTTTCAATGGTATCGTGTTAGGTTGTATGTAAGTGTGTGAGGAGGTAGGTCGTTACCTCGTGATCTACTTTAAAGGTATAGCAAGTTAATGGAATTAAATGTGAAATCGAAACATTGTGGTATTTAAGTAAAAAATACGATAATTTGGGAACGCTATCATTTCATGTGACGAAACTTGTTCAAATGGTTTGCTAAATGTTTAATAGTCAACATAAAGATATTTAAGCATGAATGTATTGCTGAGAAGTGAATTTTATAGAAAACCGAATCGGAAATCAGATTTGTTCCGATTCCGTCGGGTTTTGCAATTTCATTTTTTTTATAGAAAAAGAGAGAGATGTTAGCATGGGACTTACGGGTTTGGACAACACGAGAGTGATAAGGAAGAAGAGGGTTCGCCGGTACGTCGATTCGTCGCCGCGAGTTCTTAGCACGATCACCGGAAGTTCGCCGCAAATTTCGTCGGAGCTTCGCCTTTCGCTCGTTTTCAAAGTACACAAGATCTCTTGGAATTTTAAGAGAGTGGGCTCAGAAATTTGGGATGAGAGGGTAGAGAGTAGGGGGTGTATTTATAGGGTTAGGCTAGGGTTAGGGTAGGTGTAGGGTTTTTAATTAAAAAATGTAAAAAATTATATAAAAATCATTAAAAATGGAGTAAATGGGGGTTAATGGGCTTTCTGTAACCGATCTAACTAAATGAAGCATGCAGGGGGTTTCACGAGGAAAAGATACCTAACTTCGATGTTGGGGACTCAGCCGTCCGGCCGGTGGTGCCGGCCCGAGTCGGGCCGATTCGGAAGGTCGGTGGGTGGGGGGTCTCCTGGGGTGATTACTGGTGCATTTACATTTCATGTGTAGTAGGAAATTTGTGAGAAACGCACGTGTAACTGTTGGTATTCTAAAAAATCAGAAACAAAATTTTACAGATTGGGGTTTTCTGGGTGGGGGGTCTCTTGGGATTTTCCAAACTAGATACCCAAATTAGGCCTAAATCCCTAAGTATTCTTAGATTGGGGTTTCACAATAATCTGATATTGATATGAATTCGACTAAAATCTAATACACCGTTCTTACTCGTTTATTACACACAAAATTTTACAGATTCAGCAGGCTATTTCGGCTGCGGCTCCACATGCATCTCCTTCGGCTGCGGCTCCGCAAGCCACTATCTTGGTTGCGGTTGCGTAGACCACTCCTACAGCACCACAGCCCGCTCAGACTCCCGCACAGTCCGCTCTTTCATTAGTCGAGTTTTTGACGACTCAGGGTTGCACTGAGGACAGATGCGCCGGATTACGGTGATTATCAGAAGTGGAGGAGCTGGACCGAACCATGGTAGCTTTATTTATATTTTTGAGGATGTATGTACTTATCTGATACATATTGTGTATATTTTCGACGATATTGGTGGTTGTTTGTGTCTTTCCCAGAGTGCGCTAACTACGGCACGTGACAGAGCCAACCATGCTACCTGTGGATAGGAATCATCCCTCCACAGTCACATTACGGCTGTCTATAAAATATCAAGAACAGTAAAAAATATAAATTCTATCTACTACATGTCCATTTGCCAGAATAAAGAGTCAAGAAAATATATAAGCCGAAATGATGAATCCAATAAATAACAACATCTAGAAATACGTCTCAATATGGGCCCACATCAAGAAATAAAATAGCGGGAAGAACTAAACTAAATATCACTAAACTCAATCCTCACTGGTCGACTTGACAGCTAAAATACTCATGTTCAGCCTGTGCTAGAGATAGAGGAACTGGGCCATGCAAAACCCAGCCGTCAGTGCGTCATAATATCAAACAATAGTAATAACCAGGATGTAACCAGATATACAGGCATGAATATAAATCAACAACATGAATATAAATGATAAACACAGATATGAAACAGTGAGGTGTGTATGTGTATGTGAAGCGCGATGAGTAATCTAAACATGCATGCCCGGGACCACGGTCAATACTCTCGGGCTGAATCCGAGAACCACTAGGCAGTAAACAAGTAACATGTAAAGACAAATGATGTCAGCAGCAGCATCCCGGGGTTGGTCTAACCCGTAAAGACTGATCGGTATAAGTATCGAACTGTCGAGTTGCAAGTCAGATTTCATTATTGATTTTCCGTTACCCCCAAGGTTATGTGTTCATGTCAGGTATTGAGAATATGAATCTAATGCCAATACAGGATCAAGCAGGTACAAGTTTGTCTATGCAGACAACAGGATATGTCCGTTAGGACAACAAGTCATGATTGTCGGTACTAGTAACAAGATTAAGTATCAAGTCAGGTAGTGTATCAGGGCATGTCATGTGGCGCATATGTATCAAAAGGATATCCAATGTAAAACTGTAAACGATATCGGGATCATGGTATAGTGCTGATTTCAGGATATATATGTGTCTATATGTAATAACCTATATATATCTGTAGGGTGTTTTTCGTCACCCCATTAAGATGGGAATACGCGCGCGCTTGTCAGGCGTACTATAGATTCTCCCTGCCTAGGGTAGGCCGGGGTTTATTGATTGTGAGGATCCGAATCTCCAGCAGCCGCGGACTAAGCTGCCGTTAATTACCCCTCGCCTTTGGAGCGAGGGAACCTCCGATTGACGGGTTAAACTGGTCATGCGAACTCAATGTGCAGTGTACATGTGTTTTGTTTTGGAGGGGGCTTGGATATATCGGGAGCCATGCAGAGTTTTTACGGGGGTCCCGCTATCCGGATAGCGGGCTGGGGGTCAAGGGGGCTAGCAGCCCCCTTGCGGGGTGTGGGGCTGCGCCCCGGCCCAAATTTTTTTTGAGAGGGACAGTGTTGTAGAGTATGTGTGTATGTATATGTATATATACATATATATATATATATATATAAAAAGGGGAAAAGCGCCCAAAGGACGCGTGGGGCCAGCGCCTCACGTGCCTAGCACGCGAGTGCTGGGCGCTTGAGCGCCGTGCGCTTAGGCGCAGTGCGCTTAGGCGTTAGCGCACCACGTGTCCGACATGTGGGCGCTGGGCGCTTGAGCGCACTAGGCGCTTGAGCGCTAGCGCACCACGTGCCCGACATGTGGGCGCTGGGCGCTCGAGCGCTAGCGCACCACGTGCCCGGCATGTGGGCGCTGGGCGCTTGAGCGCTTGGGGCGCTAGGCACTCGGGCGCCGGCGAGGAAAAGGCGTTTTTAGCCCCAGAAATGGGATTTAAACTCCCGAAAGAGAAATTAGGGGGGAGTTAAACTCCTAAGATGTTTTTGGAGATGCTGAAACGGGCTTCTCCCTTGAGCTCTGGATCTTCCCAAAGTGGGATTTTTAGGAGATGGATCTCTTTCTTCCTCCTCTTTTGGCTGGATCTTGAAGGAAAGGGGTGGATTTAAAGATCTCCCCTTTTTGAGATCTAATGGCAGATCCAAGTTCCCCTTTGTGGGTTTTGTGGTGAAAAACTATTTAGTTTTGGAAAAGGAAGAGTAAAACTCTTGATTTAATTCAAAAGAAAGAAGAAGGTTTTAGAACCTTTAGGAAGGAGAAGATCATAGATCTGGATTTTTTTTTGGAGAGAGAAAAAGTTCTTGGGATATTTTCATTATCCTTGTCTTTATAGGCTATACACTTTACATATAGCCCCTTGGGCTCTACAAAAATGGCATTTTGCCTATCCCATGGCTCATGTGCCATTTCTTTTTGCACATAAGCCATGGGCTTTACAGAAATTTGGCTTTATGCCTATTTTTCTTACATTTATTCATAAAATAAAATAAAAGAAACACAAAAAAATTATTTATTACAAAATTTGCATTTTGGCATGGGGGGAGGCAGGCCGCTTCATGTTCGGGCTCGCTCCGGGCATTGGCCCACTTGACCTGGGCTTAGGCCTACCCGGTTTGGGGTTGACTTTGATTTTGACTTGGTCAACCGGGGTGTAAATTTTTACCCCAACAAATTGCCCCCTATCAATAAATGCACACAACATATGTGGGTCGTGTGCATGAAATTGATGGATCTTCTTTTACGTGGAGGCGGCTTGATTTGGTTCCCACTTTTTGGGAAGCCGGCACTGCCCTTTTTACGACATGGACGGTCGTTGCTTGACATGTCTCCGAGACGGAGTGTCCGTGATAGACGTTTCCCTGGCCCGGAGTGATCTGGTTCTCGCTTTGTAGGAAGCCTGTGCTGCCCTTTTTACGACATGGACGGTTGATGCAGCCCTTTTTGCGACTTGGACGGTCGGTGCTGCCCTTTTAGCGACTTGGACGGTCGGTGCTGCCCTTTTAGCGATTTGGACGGTCGGTGCTGCCCTTTTAGCGATGTGGACGGTCGGTGCTGCCCTTTTTGCGACTTGGATGGTCGGCTCTGCCCTTTTTGCTACTTGGAGGGTCGATGCTGCCCTTTTAGTGACGTGGACGGTCGGTGCTGACCTTTTTGCGACATGGACGGTCGATATTGCCCTTTTAGCGACTTGGACGGTCGATACTGCCTTTTTAGCGATTTGGACGGTCGATGCTGCCTTTTTTGCGACGTGGACGGTCGGTGCTGCCCTTTTTGCGACCTGGACGGTCGATGCTGCCCTTTTAGCGACTTAGACGGTCGATGCTGCCCTTTTTGCGACTTGGACGGTCGGCACTGCCCTTTTTGTGACGTGGACGGTCGGTTCTGCCCTTTTGGCGACTTGGACGGTCGGTGCTGCCCTTTTAGCGACGTGGACGGTCGATTCTGCCCTTTTTGCGACTTGGACGGTCGGTGCTGCCCTTTTAGCGATGTGGACGGTCGGTTCTGCCTTTTTTGCGCCCTTTTAACGATGTGGACGGTTGGTTCTGCCCTTTTTGCGACTTGGACGGTCGGTGTTGCCCTTTAGCGACGTGGACGGTCGGTTCTGCCCTTTTTGCGACTTGGACGGTCGGTGCTGCCCTTTTAGCGACGTGGACGCTCGGTTCGGCCTTTTTTGCGACTTGGACGGTCGATGCTGCCCTTTTAGCGACGTGGACGGTCGGTTCTGCCCTTTTTATGACTTGGACGGTCGGTGCTGCCCTTTTAGCGACGTGGACGCTCGGTTCTGCCCTTTTTGCCACTTGGACGGTCGGTGCTGCCCTTTTAGCGATATGGACGATCGGTTCTGCCCTTTTTGCGACTTGGACGGTCGGTGCTGCCCTTTTAGCGACGTGGACGGTCGGTTCTGCCCTTTTTGCGACTTGGACGGTCGGCACTCTGATCCGGAGCGATTTGGTTCCCGATTTGTGGGAAGGCTGCACTGCCCTTTTTACGACATGGACGGTCGACGCTCTGATCCGGAGTGATTTGGTTCCCGATTTGTGGGAAGCCTGCACTGCCCTTTTTGCGACATGGACGGTCGAAGCTTGACACGTCTCTGAGACGGAGTGTCCGTGGTAGACTTTTCCCTGGCGCGGAGTGATCTGGTTCCTTCTTTGTAGGAAGCCTGCACCGCCCTTTTCCCGACATCGACGGTCGATGCTTGACGCGTCTCCGAGACGGAGTGTCCGTGGTAGACGTTTCCCTGACCCGGAGTGATTTGGTTCCCTCTTTGTAGGAAGCCTGCACTGCCCTTTTTGCGACATGGACGGTCGACGCTCTGATCCGGAGCGATCTGGTTCCCGATTTGTGGGAAGCCTGCACAGCCCTTTTTACGACATGGACGGTCGACGCTTGACGCGTCTCCGAGGCGGAGTGTCCGTGGTAGACGTTTCCCTGGCCCAGAGTGATTTGGTTTCCACTTTGTAGGAAGCCTGCACTACCCTTTTTATGACATAGACGGTCGACGCTCTGATTCGGAGCAATTTGGTTCCCGATTTGTGGGAAGCCTGCACTGCCCTTTTTGCGACATGGACGGTCGACGCTCTGATCAGGAGCGATTTGGTTCCCGATTTGTGGGAAGCCTCCACTGCCCTTTTTGCGACATGGACGGTCGACGCTTGACGCGTCTCCGAGGCGGAGTGTCCGTGGTAAACGTTTCCCTGGCTCGGAGTGATCTGGTTCCTGTTTTGTAGGAAGCCTGCACTGCCTTTTTTACGACATGGACGGTCGACGCTCTATTTGACTTGATCTGCTTCCTGCAGTGTCAGGGGTGAACTTGACTTGCTCCGCTTCTTGCGGCGTCGAGATTGGATTCTGACTGTTTCCCCCAATCAGAGCAAAGCTCTGTTTTGAATTTCAAAATTCAAAAATTGAAGCAACGCTTCAGATCCCGTGCACTGCACGCCACGTGTCAAAAGCGGACACGCCAGCGCCAGGAGCGCTGCGCCCTAGGCAGCGCACCCCCAATCAGAGCAAAGCTATATTTCAAAATTCAAAAATTTAAAAGTTGAAGCAACACTTCAGATCCAGCGCTCTGCGCTGCGCGCCACGTGTCAAACACGGGTGCGCTAGCTCAGTTGCGCTGCGCGCCACGTGTCAAGCACGGGTGCGCTAGCGCAGTTGCGCTGCGCTCTGCACTGCGCGCCACGTGTCGAACGTAGGTGCGCGAGCGCAAGGTGCGCCAGCGCAAGGTGCGCCACCGCTGGAATTAAAAATTCCCCTACCGTCAGATCTAATGATCTACTAATAATAAATTATTAATCAGAATTAAAATTCTGTTATGAAAAGACTTTTCAATCTTATTAAAACAAGAAGATTATCTTCTGTAAAACAGAAGCCTTAGGATCAGAGATCCAACGGTGGGAAATATTCCCAAATCAATTAGAGAAAGATCTCTTAAACCGATTTAACAAATCAATTGGCCCTATATAAAGGCCCCAAGACTTCAAGTCTCATATAGAAAAAACCCTTTGCAAACTTTGAGAAAACTCAAAGAAAAAGAAAGGAAAGCCCTTAGCAAAAGAAGATCATTTCTTCAAGGTAAAGAATTAATTCTTGAACAACAGAGATAAAACCATCTCGTAAAAAGAAGAAACATCTTTTAAAAAGATCTTAGATCTATAAAAAGACCAAGGTCTTTGATTAAAAAGAAAAGATCAAAAGATCTAATCATGAAAAAAAATAATAATAAAAGAAGTATTTTACTTCATTCACAGATCTTTTGATCTATAAAGGCAGAGCCTTTTATAAAAAAACAAGAACTTTTGTTCTTGGATCTTGAGGCAAAGCTTCCTTTGAAGAACATAAATTTGTTCTTTGGTCTTAAAATTGATCAAATGCGCTTTGCGCTACTGAAAAGTGCCTTGCACTCATGAACTGCGCCTTCGCGCTCCTTGGATCGGCGCTCAGCGCCAAAACATGCCACGTGTCAACCATTGACACCACTTGCGCTTTGCGCTTCTGAAACAGCGCACTGCGCTCATGGGCTGGTGCTCAGCGCCAAGCGCGCCACGTGTCACTCGCTGGCGCGCCAACAGACTAGCGCAACGCGCTCATAAATTAAAAGCGCAATGCGCTAATAAACTAGCGTTTAGCGCTAAGCACGACACGTGTCCTCTTCGTGTGCGCTACCTGACAAAAGCGCAATGCGCTCTTTAACTGGCGCAAAGCGCCTGGCGCGCCACGTGGCGCATTGTCAGAACACAATTTGTTCTGATGAATGCTATGCATTCAATATATAAGATAAAAAAAAATGTCAGAGCCCAATGCTTAGCATTATTAAAAGGGCAGAGCCCAAATAAAGGCCTAACAGACAGAATAAAAATGTTAAACATTTTTAACTGGACTTAGTCCAATTCTGGCCATAAGTCCTCAACTTAAATTGAACTGAGCTCATCTGCTCTTCCAATCAATTTACACCCGGTTCGAGGGTACATCTCTTTACTCCTCTGATATCTGTCGTTGTAATCCTTCAATGTCGTCAGAGAGGTGACAGGTCCCGACAACCACACATTAGTACGGACTGTGGGGTCCTTAAACTCATGGACTATGATGTCCTTAACCTCGACCGCGATGTCTTAAAACTAATACCGGACTGTGGAGTCCTTAAATCTACGGACTATGATGTCCTTAACCTCGACCGTGATGTCTTAAAACTAACATCGGACTGTGGAGTCCTTAAATCCACGGACTATGATGTCCTTAACCTCGATCGTGATGTCTTAAAACTAATATCGGACTGTGAGGTCCTTAAACTCACGGACTATGATGTCCTTAACCTCGACCGTGATGTCTTAAAACTAACACTGGACTGTGGGGTCCTTAAACCCATGGACTATGATGTCCTTAACCTCGACCGCGATGTCTTTAAACTAACAACGGACTGAGATGTCCTTAAACTAACAATGGACCGTAATGTCCTTAAACTAATTATCGACCGTAATATCATTAAACTAAACAATAGAGCCCAATTGCTTTCTTGTCGGATCTAAACAATCCCGTTAAGTCGATCTTAGTCTAGAATTAGACTAACGTGTCCTTAACAAACGTTTAAGTTGATCTTAGCCTCAAATAAGGCTAACGTATCCTTAAACACAACCCCCAAACCCAAATCTAAGAAAGATACGGATTTGGACTAGTCCACGCCCTATGGGCGACAACATAACTTAGTCTCTGTATACAATCCACGGGCAACCAAACACAAAACAAACACCCACGACACGAAGTGACCATCTGGAGAAGGAGAAAGTTGTTACCGCGATGCGATAGCGTAATTAACTGCAGGGGCTTGCGCCTGCAGAGAAGAGCGTCCCCACAATCAAAAACCCCTCAGACGAGGGGGAATCTGACGAAGTCTGCTACATCGGCCGCATCCGTTTAAACTTTCGATACATGGTGCAATAAATCAACTTGGCATCTTTGGAGAGGTGGACGGATAGCACCAATTAGCATCTGCCCCCAGATACAGGCTAGACGTCAGTCTTTCCCGGTTTCCGGCGGTAAACAGATTCTGGCACGCCCGGTGGGACCTTTTGCTCTTTCCACTCCACACTTCATGTGTCGTGTTCGCGAACCAATCGCGGTTTGCTATTGGTTGCCCTTGTGTTTCGAGGTACTAAGATTTGGCGTTTTTCTTGGTGCAGAAAGCAAAGGATCAATGGCGTTCACCTGCTCAAAGTGTTCCACATGCAACTGCAACCCACGTCCTGCCTCAACTGGGGGCATAGCCTACGGGCCCAAAGCGGTTTTCCTGTTCATGATGCCTGTGGAACAGGTCACTCAAGCCACCACAGGGTTGTTTTTCGGGACCATGCTCCCGCCAGCAAGCTTCAGCACTCCTCTACCAACACCGGAAGCTCCCAAGAAGTCGGTCTTTGATCGGCTTACAGCTACTGCAGTCCCTCTCAACGGGTCTTCTAGCACCGGCGCCTCGGTCTTCTCCAGATTGGGCCAAAGTTCAGGTGGGTCCATGATGAAGCCTGCACCTTAAGAAAAGGTTATTCCGAAGAGAGTAACCAACCCTGCTCCTGAAGTCGTCAAGGCAGCTTCTCCTGCCATGGGGTCGGTCTTTACAAGATTGACTGTCCCAACTCCCACTCCCGCTCCTGCTACTCAAAGGACATCAGTTTTCAACAGGCTGACACCAACAACAGCCCCTCACCTGAACAGGGGGCAAGGCAAAGCCATCCCCGTCACCAAACTAACTCCATCAGCTCGACACGCTCGACGTCGCCACTGGCACCGAGTAAGGAAGGCCTGGGGAAACTCCCCTTCTGGGCTAACTCCACCAGCTCCAACGGTGGAAATTAATGCTGCTGTTCCAACCGGGAACAGTTTTGAGCTGCTGAATAGGGTGCGCAGGAATTCTCCTACCGCCGTACTGAAAAGATCCTGATTGATACGAATTCTCGGTGTGTATGTAGAAAATGTATAGAAATCACAACCAAAAAATTTTTGACCGCAATCATTAACGGTGTCGATTGTAGCGCGTTAGCGAGTGCGGATCGTCCAGAGGGATTATGTGATTTGTTCATATTTGTTTTATTTGAATTGAAAATTAATGAGAAGAGAAAAGAAAACGATTCAAGATTTATATCAATGAATTTCAAGAATTGTCTAGATCTAGTCTAAAATCAAGAACACATTAAACATCCAGAATCAAGAATTTATAGAATTCCAATCGATTTAAGTTTCAAGAATTGAAGTGAAGCTCGTAGGAGTCGATTAAATCTATAGACGTGAAGAAGACTAGCGATTACTTTTTCTTATCCATTAACGAATTGATGCTAGATCGATGACGATTTATTGAAGTTTAAGGATCTTGCGAGTTTCCTCATCTCATCCTTTGTCCTTTCAATGAATCTCATTCACAAGCTAGCTTCTAGTAAATCAAATGATCGATCGTTGATCTCTAGTTCCAAGCGAAAATAATCAAGAAAGCATTTCGCGTCGAAACTAGATCATTGATCATTTGATTTTCAAGAATTTACAAACGTTATAGGACTTAAGAAATGTTTCAAGATTTGTCAACTTCATCATCTATTGATTCTTTCGACTCCTCCACGAGCGGAGTTTTACTCAAGCATCATCACAAAGAACACATTCAAGAATCTAGATTGAATCATTATGCTTGAATTAAAAAGATAAGCAAGATAAAAGAATTTCACCTTTATTTATCGACAAAGTCGTTACAAATCTTTTGAAATCTACAAAAGTAAGGAACTAGATCGTCGATTTTGGCGTCGCTCGGCTCCTTGAGTCGCGGATCGGCTTCGATCACTTGCTCCGATGAAGTCCGGCTTCGCTTCTAAAGGCTTTGAAGGATTCTTGCTTCGATTGAACTCGGAGATCTTGAACTTGTTGGCTTTTTGATTGGATTAGGGTTAGGGTTTTGAGGCACAAGTTGTGTCACTCAACTTGTGGGGAGAATTGTTGAACAACCTTTGAAAGTGAAGCCTAGGGTCCCTTTTATAGCCTTAAGAGTGGTTAGCTTCCTTAAGAAGCTAGGATTAGGTTAGCTTCTCTTGTAAGCTTTAGATTAGCTTAGCTTCCCTTGTAAGCTTTAGATTAGCTTAGCTTCCCTTGTAAGCTTGGACTAGGTTAGCTTTTCTTGTAAGCTTAGTTTATGTTAGCTTCTCTTGTAAGCTTAGTTTAGGTTAGCTTCTCTCATAAGCTTGGTAGTTAGGAAGAAGCTTCTAGGCTTTAAGGTAGTTAAGTGAGAAGCTTGCTTTGGAAGCTTGGAAGCGATTAGCTTTGACAAGGGGCTTTGCTGATCTGGCAGAATATTCTGGAGTGTTCTGGAAATTGCAGTGGCTTTCTGAGGTGTAGGAACTGAGAGGAGAATACTGCAGTGAAGCTTCGATGATGACGTGGCAATAAGACCGCGGATCCGCGGCACGTGCCTGCTCCTGCCGCGGATCCGCGGTCACGTGAGGGCATTGGTGCTTCATGTTTCCAGTGCTGCTTCCTGCTAAATTCTTGGTATTTTTCTGATATGTTTATTCTCACAATTCCTTCTAGATTACTACCAGCTCTTAAGTCTTTGAGTTGGCGTATTTTTTTATCAGCAATTTGACAATTTTGGCTCGGTTCTCGGAATTTCCTGCACAGACTTCAAAACAAGTGTTGCGCTATACAAGGATGATGCGATGCCATGATAAACACTCAATTTCCCTCAGAAATGTCGGTTTTAGTATACAACACAGGTAATCTGGTATTTTACTGTCGTTTTGCTAATATGTGCAATATGAATACCGAACACCTCTAGATGAATGCAAATGATAGGGAAATTGACGTGTTAAAAAATGCAATATTTTCGACTGATCAGATCCCCTCCATCCATGGAGAATGTTGCGGAAGCAAAACCAGAACAGTCCCCTCAGCGGCTGTCTTCCAAAATTTACAAAGTTTGGCGGCAGGCTCGGAACTCAGTAGTTGATCAAGATTACCCTCGCCGACAGAAAAGGGTGAAGGTTCAACAAGAAGAAAGCCATCCTGCCAAGCCACGAAAAGCTATTTGGGTGCCCACTGCGACGACCCCCTCAACTTTGACCGCTCATAAGAAGAGAAGACCGGAGAAGATCCCCATGCCTGCGACAAATGTCAAAGGCACTGAGCCCAAACGCTCTAAGTCTGGGGGCATGGTAGTGCATACCGTCTACATGGCATCCGGGAAAGAGGATAGCCGCGCTTCTACGGGCCACCGACCACTCACCCGATCCATCACGAGAGCTCCGGAACAGCAACAGCAGAAGCTTCAGGAGATGCTGACTGCAATGGCCGCACTCATCGGACCAAAAGAAAGCCCGGAGGCGTCATCGGAGCAGCGTTATGAACAAGAAACCGATGCTGACTTCCTTCGCAGAGTCCTCGAAAAGAAGGACAAATAAGTCGCGGAGCTAGCGGCTAACATAAAGCGAATGGCACTTCTCTTCCAAGACATGGTCGGGATGATGATACAGCCGGATCCTCCAGCCGAAGACCCTCCGATCATTATTGAAGATGACAGAGGAGAAATATCGAATCCCCTGCCGGCTCTTTCAGTAGCCAAGGAGGAAACCATTTCTAAGGCCGCCCTGGATGATTATATTGCTCAACAAATACGAGTTCACCAGGCAAATGAAGCGGCCAGCCAAATCGTCAAAACTGGGCGACCATATCCGGGCTGGTATGACCAGATAAAATACCCGCCGGGATACACAATCCCCAAATTCCATGTGTACAAGGGGACGGGCAATCCCCACCAGCACGTCGCCTAGTTCAGAGCTCTGTGCGGCAACACCGGGGGCGATGATAAGCTTTTGCTCCGCCAATTCGTCGACAGCTTATCAGAGACGGCGTTTGAATGGTACTCCGAACTTCCAAACGACTCCGTCAAAACTTTCGCAGAAATAGAGTTATTGTTCACCCAGCGATTCGCGAGCGCAAGTGAACGCACCCCGATAACAGCATTGATCAATGCGAGAGTAAAGCCGGGCGAAACTTGGGTTCAATACGCAATCCGATGGCGAAATCTGTGGTCAAAGTGCGAACAACGCATCGAAGAAGCACCAGCGGTGGGCATGTTCATGGGCACCCTAGACCCTCATGCAACTATTTCACAGTTCATGATGTTCTTCAAACCGACCACGTTCCAGGTTTTAATCGATAGGCTAGCCCAGATGGATCAGATGGGTCACAGACCGTCTCCTCCGAAACCGGAACCGCGGAACGAAAAGGGTAAAGGGAAGGCGACCTTCGTTGCGAACACCCAACAGCAGCCCAACACTCCAAGACTAACAGATCAATTGGAAGAGAGACGGTGCTATTACAATGAGAAAATGAAGAGCCCTTACTCATTCCCGCGGGATAAAACGAAGAGGCTGTTCGAGCTGGCAATGCGCAACAGGCTTATCAATTTGCCGAATCCAAGGCGACCACCGCAATCCAGCGAAGTGAATAATCCCAATTATTGCCCTTACCACCAAACGGTAAGCCATCCGATCGAAGATTGCTTCGTCTTTAAGGGATGGATCAAGGATCAGTACCTACAAGGTAAGTTTGCGTTGTCTGAGAAGTGGAAAGTAAACCCACCACAACCGCACACTCCTAAGAAGACGGATACACTGGGGGCAACGTGCTCTTTTGTTGAGGAAGCTCCACGGGAGGTGGCTCTTTCGGCCAAAATCAAAAGGATGCCGAATGATCTCCAGACATGCCTGGCAATCAGGTGGAAGAATCCGCTGGAACCCCAGATCATCAAAGGGATGCTGAAGCCACGCCTAACTCCAAAGATTGGTGGTGATAGCCAAAGTGCTCACACCGAGCCGTCGAAATCTTCGAAAAAGAAGAAGAAATCGAAGAAGCCCGTGAAGCCCGGCGAAAAGCGCGCGGACCTACAAAAACAGATCGACGCGCTGGAAGAGTATAACCAGAAGGTGTGGACTCCGATCATGCTCTAAGAATTCCTCGGCCACGTCCTTGAGGACGAAGATGATGGAGAAGACTCATCGGATGGATCTGAAGACTACGTAGCAAGTTGCCATATGATCTCTCACTCATTGACAAACGATGAAGAAGCTCCTTGCACCGAGAAACTGGGGGCAAAGCCTGAACCGGAACTTCTGTGGCCGTTAGATGAAATGATCGATGCATTCCTAAACGAAGCTCTCCTGAAAAGTAAAGCTGATCGGGAGCGCGAGATGGCCATATTTGAAAAGGCCAAACTCCGGCGACTGGACGAAAGAGTCGAGGCACTCCCGCCGAATCAAGGGACATCCGTCACGGATAAAAACAAGTTCAAGACGAGGAAAATGTTTGCTAAAGCCATATCAATGGGAATGAAGCTACCACCCTCCAAAGGAAACACTGTCGGTGAAGTAGAGATGCATCCTAGATGCTACCTCTATCATCGAAAGATTGCACACCATACCGAAGAATGCAAAGCCTTTAAAAGATGGTGGCAGGGATATGTTGCTCACCGGCAACATTTTAAGAGGATGAAACGCAAAACTCGTTGGGAGCAAAGAAGTACGACCGAGGAGCATAAAAGAATTACCGGCAACTGCCGCACGGTCAACGCCGGGGGATCGTAGATTCTCACCTTCGGGAGCGACTCCGACGTAGAGATGACTCTTGGCCCTCTTTTCAAAGAATCCACCTTTGGGAAAGAGGAAGAACTGAAGGTCTGTGAAAATATTCATCTGCGCAACCGTACGCTTCCAGAAAAGAATCTTGGACCCACGAATAGAAAAGATAAGGGAAAAGAAAAGGTCTCTGAGGATATCGCCCTGGATGACCAAGTCATGAAAGAGCTGATTGCCAAGGACCCGCCAAAGAAAAGTAAGGTGGAATACAACGTTCTGGTACACTTGAGGAAGTTACCCTCGCAGCTCAGCATTCTCGATGCCCTTTTACTATCCAAAGAAGTGAGAGATTCATTGATCAAGGCGCTACAAGAGCCAGAGCAATTCCAAGCCTTCCTTACCGAAGAAAAGATGAAGGACGAGCTGGAAGAAGTACACACGGCCGATATCACCTTCAGCACTGAAGATCTCCTCCTTGGGACGTGCGAGCACAACCGTCCCCTTTATGTCTCAGCATTCTGCCACGATATAAAGATAGGCAAAATCCTGGTCGACAATGGGTCTTCCGTCAATCTCCTCAACATGCGAGTGTTGAAGGAAATCTGCATGAGCGTCCAGCATCTCGCTCGTGATAAAATCACCATCTCCGGTTTTGACTCCCAATCATCACGGACTCTCGGGTCTGTGATACTGACGCTGCACTTCGGGCTGCTTGTCACAGACATTAAATTTCATGTTATTGACGCCAAGACATGCTATAACGCTTTTCTCGGCTGGCCTTGGTTACACGAGTACAACATCATCCCTTTTACACAACATCAGTGTATGAAATACTTTAAGGATGGTCTCGAGTATACCGTAACAGGAGAACTGAACTCATTCTCCATGAACGAAGTCCGCAAGTACGAAGATGCAAAATACTTTTTGCCAGATTTCGAGGACACGGAGAGATGTCACAAACTGGAGAACAAAGCTATCACCACCATTCCTGTCTTCAAGAGTGATACTGAGGAAGAGGAAGAGATAGTTTATTCAGGTCCACCCTAGTACAACAAGCCGGGACCATCCGCTCCTATGTTGATCTTTGGCAGCGATTCGGAAGATGATGTCCATGCTATATTCTCCGTTCGGCCACTAATACAAGCACTCGCTGGTGATAATCAGAGTTTGCAAATTACCATGATTTCGCGGGAGCACTACAAAGATCTCGACGCACTTGAAGCTTATAGCGTGCAAGAGCTACAAACATTTTACGTCCCTCCCAGGCGAAAAGGTGAACAGGAAATCCTATTCTACCGATCCACGGAAACAAGAGTAGAGAAAGAAGTTTGGCATGGCACGGATTCTACACTTGACAGGCTCCAGCCCATCCGTCTGCCTAGATATTACACAGAAGGCTTGAAAAGGCTATTGAAGCACCAAGGGATACCCTTCAAACAGACCGCTCGAAAAGCTAAGTTCTATGACAGGATCTGGAACGTTCCCGGAACTCAGCGCAAATTGCCCAACGGGAGAATGGAAGCGATCGGACTTGGATATGTTCGGTCCAAGAAACGGGAGCTACTCCGCGACTGCTATGTCGTACATGACTTTGATGAAGAAGGAGATGCTCAATGGGAGAATGCTAACCCTGAACCAGAAAGAGCCCCCGATGTGAAAATGCCCAGTCCGTCGTTCGAAGAACAAATGGACAAGATTGTAAGGGAAGCTGGTCAAAAAGTTCGAGACAACCATAATCGCGAAATGGCCATCTACGAGAAAGCCAGGACGCAACGCCTTCTTCAACAGGCTGCGAAAGATGAAAATGCCCTTCCCTGTCAACCTGTTATACAAAAGGCCCAACGCAGAGGCAGAAACAAGTCAAAGAGCGGAAAAGGCGTTCGACAGCGACAAAACGGGACCAAGAAGTCACGTGATAGAGAACCGAGAAAACCGGATTCATCTCTTATAAAGAAGATGGGTCGAGTATACTCCTTTCCTCAAGACAAGACAAAGAAGATACTTGATCTTGCCATAAGGCATCAAATGATTACACTTCCAGAGTCTAAACACCCCGAGCAAACAGGCGAAGTCTCTCACCCGGACTATTGCTTCTATCATAGGGCAATAGGACATCCTGTTGAAGACTGCTTCACCTTCAAGAACTGGATCGAACATCAATATCAGCAATGCAAGTTCGCTCTATCCAGCAGCTGGTGGGTAACCCCGCCGCAGAAGCATGAACCCAAAGCAGCGAGAGTAGAACCAGATCAACATCGGTATTGGAAGCGGGCTCGTACCTGTCATATGATAACGTAATCAAAAGGAGAGCTTGAGAATATGGATGACCTCCCCTGGTGCTTCGAAAACAATGATGACGAGGCGATTTCAGAGTTTCCACCAGTGCCAAAAGAGCTGGAAGATGGAATACATACTACTGTAGATAATCTTAAGAAGATTGATTTGGGGACGGCAAGTGACCCGCGACCGACATTCGTCAGTGAGCTGCTATCTGAAAAAGGGTGGCTGCGCTAAAAGACGTGCTTATGCAGCATAAAGATTGCTTCGCATGGAACTATTCCGAAATGCCAGGATTAGATCCAGAGATTGCTGTTCACAAATTGGCGATATCCTCGGACGTCAAGCCAATCAAACAAGCACCGAGAAGAATGCGGCTCGAGCTTGAGATGAGCATTAACGCCGAGGTCAAGAAGCTGATCGACTCTGGCTTCATCCAAGAGGTCCAGTATCCTGAATGGATCGCCAACATCATCCCGGTGATGAAGAAAAATGGGACAGTGCGCATATGCGTGGACTTCCGGGATCTCAATAAAGCTTGCCCGAAGGACGATTTCCCAGTATCGGTCACTGAGTTGATGATAGATAACACGTCCACTCACGAAGTTTTCTCCTTCATGACGGTTCATCAGGATATAATCAGATAAATATGCATCCCAAAGACCAGAATCACACCGCTTTCCGAACCCCTTTGGGTATATTCTGCTACAAGGTGATGCCCTTCGGTCTAAAGAACGCCGGTGCTACCTATCAGAGGGCCATGACGAGGATCTTTGATGACCTCATACATGAAATCATCGAATGTTATATCGACGACCTCGTGGTTAAAAGCAAATCATACGAGGAACATCTTGAACATCTGAAGATCGTATTTCAACGCCTTCGGCAATACAACTTGAAGATAAACCCTCTCAAATGCGCGTTCGGGGTGTCCTCAGGTAAATTCCTAAGATTCATCGTCCGACACTGAGGTATCGAGACAGATCCGTCAAAAATCAAGGCGATCATGGAAATGCCTCCGCCAAGGACTTTCAAACAATTGCGGTCTCTCCAAGGGAAGCTCGCGTATATCCGGCGATTTATAGCCAATCTCTCTGGCAAGTGCCGTCCTTATAGTCACCTGATGAAGGAGGGAACCCCGTTCGTCTGGGATCACAAATGCCAAAGCGCGCTGGACGAAATCAAGCAGTATCTGCAGAACCCGCCAGTGCTGGCCGCTCCGGTCAAGGGACAACCCCTTATTCTTTATACAACAGCCCTCGAAGGTTCCTTAGGCGCATTATGGGCACAAGAGAATGACCAAGGGAAAGAAAGAGCTCTCTATTACTTGAGTCGAGTTCTCCTGGGGGCAGAAAGCATTTATTCTCCCATCGAAAAATACTGCCTAGCGTTGATCTTCGCGATAACGAAACTCAGGCACTATGCATTGGCGCATGAAGTCCGTCTCATATCGAAGGTGGACCCTCTCAAATATTTGATGTCAAAAGCCATATTGACAGTTGGCTCGCTAAATGGGCCTTGCTCTTAATGGAGTTCGCAATAACTTATCAGCCTCTTAAGGCAGTGAAAGGCCAAGCCATCGCCGACTTCCTCGCCGAACATCCGATACCGGCCGATTCTCCCTTGAATTGCGAACTACCAGACGAACATGCGTTTGACACGATCGACGGAAGTGGTACTTGGTGGGAACTTTATTTCGATGGAGCGTCTTCCATGAAGAAGCGCAAGCAAAGCACCCCTATAATCAAATCAGGGGTAGGCATCATCTTCGTAACTCCACAAGGAGGGATAATGCGCTTTGCTTTCTCCTTAACAGAGCCGAGGACAAACAATGAAGCCGAATATGAAGCTTTGATAGCAGGTCTCGAGATCGCCATCGACATGGGAATTGAAGACCTTCTCATATATAGAGACTCCCAACTGGTCGTTAGTCAAGTAAACGGCGACTACCAAACGTGCATGCCAGAGCTGGTGAAGTACGGCGAGAAGGTACAGCAACTGCTGACCCAAATACCTTCCTACGCCTTGGAAAGCATACCGCGTGCGGAAAATAGCAAAGCGGATGCATTAGCCAAGCTCGCTAAAGAACTAGCCGACGAGAACCTCGATGACGTGAGGATCATTGTGCAAAGCCGTCGGGTTCTTGCACCGGCAGAAATATCTTCGGAGTCGTCCGAGGAAAAGGGAGCGACCGGGCAAATGGCTCTACAGGCAAAAGACCAAGAAAAGGTCGAGGATCGGAGAGAAGTCTTTATAGATTACTTCAAATCCCGTCGAACACCTAAAGATGCGTCCTCAAGACATCGGCTTATGAAACGAGCTCTGTCTTTTGCCTTCGTCAATGATACTCTGTACAAGAGGTCATTTGATTTTCTGTGGTTAAGATGCTTGGGACCTGAAGAGGCAAAAAGAGTCGTCCAAGAAACTCATGACGGACTCTGCGGTTCTCACCAGGCCGGACCGAAGATGAAGCTGAAGATCAAACGGATGGGTTATTATTGGCCTACAATGATTCAAGACTGTCTCGAGTATGCGAAGCAATTCCACTCGTGCTAGATCCATGGGGACTTTATCCATCAACATCCGAATCCACTATACCCGACAGTAGCTGGCTGGCCATTCGAAATGTGGGGGACTGACATAATCGGCCCCATCGAACCAGCATCGTCCAGAGGACATCGATTCATTTTGGAAACAACTGATTACTTCTCCAAATGGACAGAAGCAGTACCGCCGAGAGAAGTGAAGACGGAGAATATCCTCTATTTCTTCAAGACACACGTCATTTATCGGTCTGGAACTCCGAGACGGATCATCTCCGATAACGGGCCAGCCTACAGAAGTCACAAGATCAGCCGCTTCGCACAACAATATAACATAGACTAGAGATACTCCTCAGTTTATAACCCCCGAGCTAACGGTCTAGCTGAGGCTTTCAACAAAATCTTGACAAAGATCGTGAAAAAGACGGTGTCTCGAAATAAGAAAGACCGGCACGGGAGACTGCAAGAAGCTCTCTGGGCGTATCGAAATACGTTCAAAACAGCCACGAACACAACGCCGTACGCATTGGTATTCGGTACAGAAGCGGTACTCCCCCTCGAGATAGAGTTACCCTCTCTACGAGTGGCAGTTCATTACGAGCTAACGGACGAAGAGAACGCTCACCTTCACCTCGAGAAGCTCGATGCCCTTGATGAAACCCGGCTCCTGGCGCAGCAAAATCTGGAAGCTTATAAAGCAAAGATGACGCGCTCATATGAAAGATTGATCAGGCCGAGGACATTCCGCCAAGGCGAACTCGTGCTAGTGGTCAAAAGACCTATGATCCCCAATCGCGCCAAGCGGGAAAATTCGAGCCGAACTATGAAGGCCCGTACATCATAGGCAAGGTCTACCAGGGTGGAGCTTATCTACTGATGGACATGCATGGTGAAAGACCTTTCAGGCCAATAAACGGTCGCTTCCTGAAGAAAAACTACGCTTGACGAGTCACGGCCTAAGTCAATGATAGATGACGATGACTATGTCCGCTCGCTATCTTCCTAAGCCCAAACTCTATAAGTAGTAACCGGCTTACTTAACAGCGGACCGAAACATCCTTAAACTAACAGCGAACCGAAACGTCCTTATACTAACAGCGGACCGAAACGTTTTTAAACTAACGACGGACCACTATGTCCTAAAACTAGCTGTTGACCGAGATGTCGAGAAACTACGGTGAATTGCAGCATACCAAAGCTGATACAAAAAAAAGAATAAAATAATAATAATAATAATAATAATAATAATAATAATAATAATAATAATAATAATAATACTAATAAAGGAAAACGGTACGTCCATAAGCAAAGTGGGCACGGATGAAAACCCGAAAGGGCTCCGTGAGTAAAAACAGCAGGGCTACCGGTGAGTCTTGTGAAAACCCGAAAGGGCGCAACCTCGTTTGAAAAAAAAAGAAAGAATAAAAAAAAGGGGAAAACGGTATGCCCATAAGCAAAGTGTGTTAGTTATGTATATACCCTAGAGGGCATTGTTGTACATATGATGTATATTATAATGGATGCTTGGATATATATAGAGAGGACTTTCTTGCTCGTCATTATAGTATGCTATTTGGTTTCCTTTTATTTTAACATGTTGACTTATATTAGTTTACTGTCTTACTCTCACATGTTGATAAAGCCCTTAGGATATGTACTCGACTACTGGGACTATGATGAGATCATACTAGTGGGGCCACGGTAGTCGATGAGTACATCCTATAACTGTTCCTAGTCGAGGGTGTGTCGAGACAGGGCATCATACACCAGAGTAGATTAGCGTATACGCATCTTGACCCATATGATGGGCGATGGATAATCCCATATCCATCGGTGTTTTGACATCAGAGAAGGTGTACGGGTGCTCAGTGGAGACTGGGTACACTGGACGGACTCGCCGAGAGCTCCCAGATGGTATTATACCTCACGTCAGATGGCAGTTCTCCGGTGATACTGGTACAGGGTAGTCTGTAGACCCGAGATCGTCATAGAGTCTTGTGTGATTCCCACTGTGCTTTGATTTCACCTTACCACGTCCAAGAAGGCGTGCAAAACGGTGGCTTTTGGGTGCAGTCCCAAATCACATGGAGGCAATGAGCGATAGGAGGGGATTCGTCTCTCCTTGTATAGGGAGTTGATGTTGTGCTGTGTTCGATTGGCTATAACTGGAAGTCTCTGGACAGGGCTGATATAGAGATTTACTGGTAAGTGTTATCAGTAGTTTCTCGACCCGTTATGAACCTCACATCGACACGAATTATCAGTTACTGGGGTCTGACGTATACCACCCCTAGACTAGATATACAACATATCAGACGAAGAGACCGGACTGTACGGGAGTGTTACTGATTGGATTCACAGGAGAATGTACAGGCTTGCTTGTTGATCTTCTGATCGCTCAATACCTGGGTGGCTGTTACGTTTAGCTGACCGCTTGCAGCTTGTAGGTGTTTGATATGATCATCACCTACTGCCGGCGTATTGACGATTCTTTAGAGTCCTACACAGAGGTTTCTTGACTCAGGCAAAACGGAGTAGGGGCACATATGTGATATGTGCATGACCGAGGATAATGCGATATGAGATACCGTATTCTATTCTCGCGATATTTTGATATGAGCCGGCTCATCGGATCAAGTGTTGATTCGATGAATCGGTACATGATATATTAGTCGGTTATATTCGATATAGCCGGATTGTCGGATCAAGTGTTGATTCGATAATATAATGTATAATTATATGTATTATATATTATATTACATTATCTAATATAGGCTCGCTTTATTATTTCATTTTCTCACCGGGTAATACATTGATATATATGCGATATATATTAATGGTATTATTTTCTTTTGTTACAAATATATAATATATATGTGATATATATTATTGTAACATAATATGATTACTAATGCAACATGTTTAGTGGAGATTAAAGAAGGTTAGGGTTTGAATTGGGTTAGTTCTTTCATGAACCTTCTAGAAGGTTTTCTTTTGTCCTGAGTTAAGATATTATGGTTGATATTTTCTAGTGACTCATTCTTAACCCAACCCAAACCCTTAGCCTTAGTTAGTTCTCTACATGGGTTAGCCTTGTCATAGTTGACCATGGTTACATTATTAATCATATATCATTTCATTATTCATCACAAAAGGAATTAATTCACTATTCATCTTCTTCTTCAACCTTGAGCTTTGAGAAAGCTTTCTAGGTTTTCTTTATGTGATGATTTTGTGTGAGAATTTGATATGAAAAGAAAGCATAAATACTACTCTATCATCCTCATCTAATCTAGCCAATTAGATTAGGGTGTTCACCTCATTAGAGAGAGAGAGCCTGAGTTATAGAAACTTCGAGGTAGATCATCGGAGAAAAGGAAGACTACAAGCTAGCATGGATCGTTCGAGTTGTGGAGCCTCTCTTGAGTCCGGGAGATCGTGGATCGCGACGAAGGGACTTCTACTTGGAGCTTATGAAGCGAAGGAGCGGACTACAAAGGTTGTAATCCTTCACTCTTAGTTGTAAAGATGTTTACTTGCATGTGTAACCCTAATTATCTAGCAAAGATCTCGGCTTTGGGTTGTTCGGCACGTCTGAATTTTTATTTGGGCATGGTTGATACCTTATTAACCCTTGTAAGAGTGCCTAGGAACCCTACAGTGGTATCAGAGCCAAGCTAGACCATTAGGCGACGTGTATACGAAGTTAAAACTCCGATCGAACCCCGAAACATCGAAAATGATCCCCTCTCTGGAAATTTTGTAAAAATATGATTTTTTCTGCATTAAAAATACTCAAAAAAATCAGCAGGGAATTTTAAGGATTACCATGAAAAACGAGCCCCCAAGGCTCTCATATAGCCGCGGAACCGCGGCAAGAAGCTACTTGTAGCGGCGGTTCCGCGGCAGGAACAGTGAATTGGGGACATGTTTTTATACAGTAATATCCGTAGCTATTCTCGCATATTTCTGGGTATTTTTAATCTGACTCAAGTGTTGAGTTTTCTGGGGATTATTTTGAATTCGTTGATTCGATCGGAAAATTTAATTTCGTTCTGTTTTCCGGATAATTTAGAAACTGTTAAAATGTTCAAACGGACATCATTAACTCAGTTTTTCCCGGCACGAAAAACTTTCAAGTGTTGAATTTTTCTTGAGTTTAAATTTTTCGGAAAAACGTGCAAGTAACGCGGTGGACCCTCTAGAAGAACACAAAGCTTAACTCGATTATGTGACCGTCTGAACTGCCTCTAAACCTTAGGGTTTAGGGCAGTACGGCGTGCCACATGTGAGGCGTTGGCTTGACCCTTCTACGGCTGGACCATTACTACTATGACATATTCTGGGATTATTTGAACTCCGCTCAAGTGTTGAGCTATTTAGGAAATCTTGGGTATTTGATTATTCGATCGGAAAGTTTAATATTGTCTATTTATCTGGAATGTGATACAATATGTGGAATTCATATAGTTAGGCATGAAATGCGAAGTTTGTGATATTTCGGATTTATGATGTCTAAAGTGATTATGGATTCCAAATGTTGTAGTTTTACAATTTCTTTTCTGTGACCGTAAGTGTAGTATGTAGTTGTATTGCCGGTTTTCGTTGCTATACATCAACGACGATCGGTGTATGCATACTTACTTACGTTGATGATATGAGATATTATGTGTTGCTGTGATATGTTATATTGGATCGTCGTGTTCTGAATAGCCGGGGGTTTTATGTGAGATGAGGGTTTTTATTTTCATTCATGTAAAATTCATTTGTATGTAATATTCTTTTATTGGGGCACTTCCGGGATGAGGTTGATGTCACCAGTGTATATTATTTACTTTTCCGCATTAGGTAGACCCAAGGAGGGGAGCACAAGTAACCGGGTTCTAGGGTCCAGTGGGAGGACATCTCGAGGAGTCGAGACCGGGTCTCCTAACCCTAGAATTGGCAGTGTTACTTGCCGCTCTCGTAGGGATCTAGGGATGTGGGTTTGGCTATTCATCGCGACCGTGAAATCTGTGTTTTATACATGCTCGTATTAAAACACGGACATCCTAGTATATCCAATATTTCATATATGTTCTTCTGCTGCAATGTTCTGTGATGAGATCATATTACTGCCTGAGACGAATGCTTATACTATATATATATATGCTGATATATAAATATTACTACTTTCGGTTCTTCTGTGATGCTTAGGAAGCATAAACTGATGGGATATATTAATGAGATTAATAAAAGAAAAGAAACCTAAAAGATGTTGTAGAATCAAAACTTTATAAAAAGGGCAGCTACAGTTTTGCTTTGCATAGTGGTATATATGATATACCCTGCACCTTATTCGATGAGGAAAGAGCCGAGATCCCTTCACCGGGAGTGACCTCTTTAGCTAAACTGGCAAATGCTACAAACTCACGGTTTAGTTTTTGACAGCTTATATAGTTCTTGCTTTGCACAGTGGTATATATGATATACCCTGCACCTTATTCGATGGGGAAAGAGCCGAGATCCCTTCACCGGGAGTGACCTCTTTAGCGAAACTAGAAAAGCCTAAAAAACACTCCTTTTCAAAAATCACTTGATTCTACGACGCTATCAAGTTCATTACGCTCATGGTTTTCTTAAAAACCTGCGTAGCCCTCCGTCATTTTAGATAAGTACTACTTAATATTCGTGCTGCGGTAGTTTGGCCTCCGTCAAGGCGTAGTGTACGGTAGCTAACTAGTGCTTATCTGCAAAGCATATGATGCGATTGGATTAGGGTATTCGTACGGCATAGTTTGGCCTTTGTCAAGGGTCGTACGGGTGGGTTTAATTCAATCAAGAAATGAACGGGTTGAACTTGACTAGCGCCCTATGGGTAGTTTGGCCTCCGTCAAGGTCATGGGACGCTAGGGGTAAAAGCATTATCGGGAATTTCAAGTGTTGAAATTTGCAATGAGATTGCATACCTTCTATGAGATAGATGGATCCTGATACCCACTACGAGTAAGAGTTACTCCTGAGAGAATTTTACACAGGACAATTAGCCGATCAAGTAGGTGTCTAGAAAGGTGTTAACGGGGTTATTCCTCTGGGAAAACGAGGTTTATTTTAATTAGGTCCGTGCGAAAGCACGGGGAACCTCCCTCAAGTACCGACACTGATCTGGCTGAAAGATTGACGAAATTGTAGGGTGTAATTAATCCCGGCTAATCTTACCTTTTAGGGTTTGAAGGAAGATTTGATAAAAATAGTGGGAGACATCCTGATTAGATAAGATAAAAACCAATCTAGTCTTGTAAGAGCATACGCTAAAGTGTTTCCTTCTCTCTCTCTCTCCAGGTAGCGACCATGTCAGGACTTAATCAAGATAAAAATATGGATGTATTGACTGAAGCCGCTTATTTAACCGAGCAGGGGAACGTTGGTCCCGTTCATTTTTATAAGTGTTATAAGACTGAGCAGGGAATAGGACAATATCTGGATTCTCACGCCGCCCAAGCGAAGAACAAGCATGTTGATGCATCTTCTTCGGGTGTGTTAGTTATTGAGAACTGTTTCTCAGTTCACCCTACGTCCTGGGTATTGGATACCGGATCGGGATCCCACATATGTAAATTGTTACGTGGGCTACGTAAAGGTAGAGAACTGGGAAAAGGTGATCATTCTGTACAAGTAGGGAATGGTACAAATATTGAAGCCAAAGCAGTTGGCGAATATCACCTAGTATTACCAAGTAGTAATACATTGATTCTGAATGAGTGCTATTATATACCGAACATGATGTGCAACATTATATCAGTTTCTTTATTAAGTAAAGAAGGGTATAATTTTGTAATACAGGATAATGTTATGAACATCTTCCTAAATCAAAAATTGATTGGATCAGGCTCGTTACATAATGGCATATTCATTCTCAATCAAAATACAGTCCTTAATATACAAAACACACACGAGAGGAAGAGTTCAGAAATGAACGAATCCTGCTTGTGGCATTGTAGACTTGGTCATATCAATGCGACACGGCTAGCTAAGTTACATAAGGATGGATATTTGAATCCGTTCGAATTATCATCTTATGATACTTGCCATTCATGTCTCAGAGGTAAAATGACCAAAACTCCATTTAGTGGACACGGAGAAAGAGTTAAGGAACTATTAGGACAGGTACATAGTGATGTATGCGGTCCTATGTCTATACATGCCAGGAACGGTTCTTCCTACTTTATTACATTCACTGACGATCTCTCTAGATACGGACATGTGTTCCTGATGAAACACAAGTCTGAAGCTTTTGAGAAATTCAGAGAATATAAGCACGAAGTGGAGAAACAAACGGGTAAAAGTATTAAGATCTTTCGATCTGATCGAGGAGGAGAATACTTAAGCAATGAGTTCCTAGATTATCTAAAAGAGAATGGGATTCTCTCTCAGCTTACTCCTCCTTATACACCACAGCACAACAGTGTATCGGAGCGGAGGAATCGCACCCTATTAGATATGGTGCGCTGTATGATGAGCAATGCTGAGTTGCCTGTTTCCTTTTGGGGACATGCACTGGAAACAGTTGCATACCTATTGAATAGAGTTCCAACCAAATCAGTGCCTACCACTCCATATGAGATATGGAATGGGAAGAGACCATGTCTTAATTTTATTCAGATATGGGGTTGTCCGGCCTATGTAAAAACACAAAATCCGGACAAAATCGAGGCAAGGTCTGTCCTGTGCAAGTTTATTAGATATCCCAAACATTTGCGAGGGTATATCTTCTACCACTCCGAGGAACAAAAGGTGTTTGTTTCTCGTCATGCCACTTTCTTAGAAAAAGGTTTTCTAATGAAAGAAATTAGTGGCAATGAGGTAGAACTGGAAGAAGTTCCAGCAACACAAACTGCAACAGAAGATTTAGTAGAACCAGAGGATTCAGTAGTTCCCGACGAACCTCAGCCTCTCCGCCGATCTAGTAGGGATTCTCATCCACCTGAGAGATACTACGGTTTTCTCATTGATGGTGGGAGCGATGATTGCATCATGGAAGATGATGACCCGACTAGTTTCGAGCAGGCCATCACGAGTGGTGACTCTGTGAAATGGTTGGATGCAATGCGATCTGAGATGGAATCCATGTACACCAACAAAGTATGGACTTTGGAAGTTGCTCCTGAAAGGGTAAAACCCATTGGGAGCAAATGGATCTTTAAAAAGAAAATTGGTGTAGATGGAAAGGTTGAGACTTTCAAAGCTAGACTTGTTGCAAAGGGTTTTCGTCAACGACCAGGTGTGGATTATGACGAAACCTTTTCTCCAGTGGCTATGCTTAAGTCCATCCGGATCTTACTTGCCATTGCTGCAAACCATGACTACGAAATCTGGCAAATGGATGTTAAGACCGCTTTTCTAAACGGAGATTTAGAAGAGTGCGTGTACATGACTCAGCCAGAGGGCTTCATAGATAGTGGGAGCAGCGGAAAGGTGTGCAAACTGCTTAAATCCATTTATGGGTTAAAGCAAGTATCGTGGAGTTGGAACATCTGCTTTGATGTTGTAGTCAAAGAGTTTGACTTCATCAAAAACGTAGATGAACCTTGTATTTATAAGAAGGTTGCAGAGAGTAAGGTAGTCTTCCTCGTATTGTACGTCGATGACATACTCTTGATAGGAAATGATGTTCCTATACTGCAATCAGTCAAGCTCTTCTTATCACAAAGATTCTCAATGAAAGATCTAGGTGATGCCTCCTGCATATTGGAAATCATGATCTATAGAGATAGATCTAAACGGATACTGGGATTGTCCCAATCTAGGTACATTGACACCATACTAAAGAGGTTTAGTATGGAAGAATCCAAGCGTGGGAACCTGCCCACGATCTCTGGACTCACTCTCTCCAAAGAGATGTCTCCCAAGACTGATTTGGAGAGAGCTCGCATGTAAGCGATACCCTATACTTCGGGAGTAGGCTCTATCATGTATGCGATGCTATGTACTAGACCCGATGTAGCATACTCACTAAGTGTAGTGAGTAGGTATCAAGCAGATCCAGGAGAGAGTCACTGGATAGCTGTGAAGAACATTCTCAAGTACTTGCGAAGGACTAAAGAGATGTTCTTGGTGTATGTTAACGGAGAACTCCAGATGGAGTCCTGTAAGTCCACGTTGCTCACCCCGGTTCTTACGGGGAGGCGAAAACGGCGAAAAACAATTTTTGGCGCAAAGGCAACATAGACTAAAACACTGATCTTTGCTAAACTAGAAACTAGCAAACAACTTGAGGTGCTATCTACTATGCCATAGAGATTATACCTCACGATACCGGTCCTTCGGGTCTTCATTCCGCTATCCTACACGTCCGTCCATGCTCCGAGGATCAATCCGGATCTTGGTCACCTCCGCAGCCTCCTTGAGTCGAAGACGATCCACCCGAGAGTTGTACACCGAGCTCCACATTGAGCCGAGGCAACTAGGGCAACAAGATCGCTAGTCTTGATGTCCTAGGTTGTGTAGAAGAGGTTGATGGAAGTGTTTGTCTATGTGGATTCTTTTTCTCTCAACACATGAGATCAAAAGAAAATTTCAAGAGGAGGAAGATGAAGGAGAACTAGCAACCATGGAGCTCTTTTTCTTTTCTTCTCACAAGAGAGAGAATAAGAAAAAATTGAGAAATGAATTCTCTACTAAAGAAAAAAGGCACCATGGTTCAATAATACATAAACACCATCATTACCAATCCTTTCATGATAAAGTTGATGGCTACTAATGACTTGACCATTTTCATAATCCAAAAAGAAAAAGAAATCCAAAGAAAACTCTAGACCTCTCATGAAGGTCAAAGTCAACTTTGGTCAAACGGTCAACAAAGTCAAGTGTGGTCAAATGGTCAAAGTAATTAGCCATCACATAATTATCACTAAAAGGATTAGTAAATAATGTCCCCGGCTCATAATGGTTTTGACCGAACGAATTGCCAAAACCCTAATGAGTCCGCCTCAAAATGGTTTTGACCGAATCAACTGTCAAAACCCTAATGAGCCTGCCACATAACGGTCTTGGCCGAATCAACTGCCAAAACCCTAATGAGGCACCTCCTCCTTCATCGCTCCTCAAAACTGTGCATACATACCCGCATTCCGTAGAATGCGAAGGCACAGAAGACAAAACAAATCCATCCGTGCAATACTAGGATCCGGCTTAAACCAAAGCCCACTAGTATTGCCTGCCCGAACAGCATACGCACACAAGTGCACATGAGTGATCGCAGCCCTGCCGTAAAACCATACGGCCTCTACACATTTCGCTCAGTGCAGGGAAACTCTCTGTGTGGGACTCTAAAGACTCGACACTACGCTGGCAGTGGGTTTAACCACAGACCGCAAGCGGCACTAGCTGTACGTAACGGTCCTCAGGTAGATGTCGATAAGAAGGCCGATGAGGTAAACCCATCCGAACTCCTATTGAGCCTGTATGTGACAATCTCCGTACAGTCCGGTCCGTTCGTCTAAGAACATCGCATGGCGGGCCTAGAAGGTGGTAAACGTCAGTCCCCTAATAGCGGTACAAGTCGTATCGGAGTGCAGCCCAGAATACCCTGAGATAACACTGGAAACCTACCAGTATATCTCGCTTGCCCTGGCCAGGGACTACTTGTGTAATGGCTCTCCTAGACACAGCGCGATGTCAACCCCCAATACCGGGAAAGACGAATCCTGTCTAACCGTCACTGCCTCCAAGTGCTTCGGGACTGCACCAAACTACTACCTGTTTGCACGACTCCTTTGAGCCGTGGTAGGGTAGTAATCTAAGTACAGTGGGAACACACTCGAGGCGAAATGACAGTATCAAGTCAGCGGACTAAGCTGTACTCATGTCACCTGGGAACTGATAACTGACGATAGGTATAATACTAACCAACAGTTCCCGACGAGTCCTGTCCAGTGTACTCGTAACCTAACGAGCACCCGCATACTATCTCCAGTACGACGTACTGATGGCTGTGGGACAGACCATCTCCCCTGCTGGGATGAGAAGCGCATACGCTAGTCTACTCCGGAGTATCGATGCCCTGTCTCGATAATCCTACGACTAGGGACCTGTATAAGGATGTGCTTATAGATTCCCCAGACCCCACAAGTGTGACTGCCATCACAACGCTGGTAATTAAGTAAAGATCCTAAGGGCTCTACTAATATGTATAAGCGATATGCTAAAAGAAACACATGCACATATTGAAGTAGATACAAACCAAGTAGCATACAACCATTTTGAGCAAGATTGTCTATACAACTGTGAATATCCCAAGCTTCCATCAAGTAATATACAAACTAGTATGATACAGTAATGGCCTCTAAGGTATATACACTAACAAGTCCTTTACCGATTCGAGCTTCCAAAGTGATAAGGACGACTCTAAGTCGCATTCGGGATTTGTCTTTACCCTCAATGGAGGGGCGGTATGTTGGAAGAGTTACAAACAGGATACCGTTACAGACTCGACGATGGAGGTTGAATACATCGCTGCCAACGATGCTGCCAAAGAGGCTGTCTGGATAAAGAAGTTCATTAGTGAACTTGGTGTGGTTCCATCCATTGAGCATCCAATACTTTTGTATTGCGATAACAATGGAGCCGTGGCTTTGGCCAAGGAACCCAGGTCCCATCAGAAGTCCAGACATATTCTGAGGCGGTATCACCTGATCAGGGAGATAATTGATCGCCGGGAGATCGAGGTCAGGAGAGTAGATACGAAGGACAACACTGCAGATCCACTCACGAAGGCCATTCCCCAGATACAATTTGAGAGATTATTCGGGATGCTAGGTATGAGATACTACAACAGCTGGCCTTAGTGCAAGTGGGAGATTGTTAGTTATGTATATACCCTAGAGGCCATTGTTGTATATATGATGTATATTATAATGGATGCTTGGATATATATTGAGAGGACTTTCTTGCTCGTCATGATAGTATGCTATTTGGTTTCCCTTTATCTTAACATGTTGACTTATATTAGTTTACTGTCTTACTCTCACATGTTGATAAAGCCCTTAGGATATGTACTCGACTACTGGGACTATGATGAGATCATACTAGTGGGGCCACGGTAGTCGATGAGTACATCCTATAACCGTTCCTAGTCGAGGGTGTGTCGAGACAGGGCATCGATACACCAGAGTAGACTAGCGTATACGCATCTTGACCCATATGATGGGCGATGGATGATCCCATATCCATCGGTGTTTTGACATCAGAGATGGTGTATAGGTGCTCAGTGGAGACTGGGTACACTGGACGGACTCGCTGAGAACTCCCAGATGGTATTATACCTCACGTCAGATGGCAGTTCTTCGGTGACACTGGTACAGGGTAGTTTGTAGACCCGAGATCGTCATAGAGACTTGTGTGATTCCCACTGTGCTTTGATTTCCACCTTACCACGTCCAAGAGGGCGGGCAAAACGGTAGCTTTTGGGTGCAGTCCCTGTAAGTCTACGGTAGCGCCTCGGCCGTCTACAGACGCCAAATGCGGAACAAAAAACTTTTAACTGGCGCTATCGTATACTATAACCCGGATCTGCCATTATTGCTAAACTAACAAATTGTAAAGAGCGTAGAAAGGTTATACCGAACGATCCGAGTCCTTCGTTCTTTAACCATCATCCCACGCTCCGTTGCGGCTGCTCCGATCTCGTCGATCTCCGATCTGCTCGTCCAGGTGGCACCATGTCAACGATTCTTTAAACGGGCTCCCGCCTCTGACTCGAGGCAACTCGGTCGTCAAGTTTGCTAAAAGAGACGACCAAGATTGATGTAGAGAATGAGTAGAAGACTTTGTCTCGTTCCGTCCAAAGCTATGGACGAACGGTTAATGAAGTTGCCGTGGGAATCGGGTGATGGAATGAAATGAGCTGTGAAATTCCATACACCGAAAACTATCATAATCTTTTTCTACCAAGTGAAAAACTCAAGTGAGAGAGTGAGAGGAGGGGCCGGCCATATATATGGAGAGGGGGTGAGTGTAGGAGCAATGTGAGGGTAACCATAAGCAAAGGATCAAGAGAAAATATCCTTAAGAAAACAAGAAACAATAAAGCTTAAAGCATGAGTCATTATACACCTCATCAAGTCATTAATGACTCCATTAATGCACTAATGACTCACCAAGCCAAGTCACTCTCTCTAGAACCTTCTAGAAGCATGACTCACTCTCATCCAAGAAAAGATAAATCCGTCTTTAACCGAATGTTAAAAGACGGCTGATAGAAAACTGGAAACTGGCAACTTCCAAAAGTGACCCCGAAACGAATTTCAGGATAACCCCGTAACTGTATAAATATACCCGCATTTGTATTACGACCGAATACAAATGCAACTGAGACAAAGATATTATATCTACTCAATATAATACTCGGACCCGGCTTAAACCAAAGCCGACCAGTATCAACTGTCCGAAATTTGACACGTGCGTAAACGCACGTGTATTTTCCGAACCCTGCCATAAAACCATACGGCCTCTACAACGTTTCGCCCGAACTTGGGAAACTGTCTGTGGGGGACTCTAATGACTCGTCAGTACCCTGGCAGTGGGTTTAACTACAAACCGTCAGCGGCACTAGCTATGCGTAACGGCTGCCCATGGACTGACCTCAAGGGAGGCCGATGAGCGAACTCATCCGGAAACCCTACTGAGCCTAACAGTGACAATGTATATACAGTCCGGTCCGTTCGTCTATGAGTATCGCATATCTGCCTAGGGGGCTAGTAACGTCAGACCCCCAATAGCAGTATAAGTCGTGTCGGAGTGTAGCCCAATAACACCCTGAGATACTACTGGAGTACCTACCAGTAAATCTCCTGCTACGGCCGTGGGCTATGTGTAATGGCTCTCCTAGACACAGCACGATCTCGCCCCCAATACCGGGAGAGACGAATCCCCTGCCGATCCGCTCACGTGCCTCCATATGGCTCGTGACTGTACCCAAAAGCTACCTGTTTGCATGACTCCTTTGAGCCGTGGTAGGGTAGAAATCAAAGCACAGTGGGAACTCACACGAGACAAATGACGACCTCAGGTCGATGAACTAACCTGTACACATGTCACCAGGGAACTGCTATCTGACGATATGTATAATACCAACTAGCAGGTTCCCGGCGAGTCCTGTCCGGTGTACTCATAACCCAATGAGCACCTGTATACATCTTAGGTGATCCAACTGACACCAGTGGCTTGTGAGACCGGCCACCGCCCCTCGTCGGGGTCTCGACTGTATACACTAGTCTACTCCGGAGTATCGATGCCCTGTCTCGAAACTCCCACGACTAGGGACCACAATTAAGGATATGCATATAAACTACCCAACTCTCACGTATATGATCACCATCATACTGTTGGTAGTAAAGCAAGATCCTAAGGGCTCTATCAAAGTGTAACATGTAATCAGTCACCTGAACATGTACACGACTGATAAAGGCAAACCAGATAGCATACTATCATCTTGAGTAAGACTGTCCTACCGGTATAGGTCCTCCGCAATCATTGCAATCACGTACCTGCGATCCAATAATTGACTATGAGGGTACTATCTCCAACAATCTCCCACTTGCACTCAAGGCTAATTATTGCGATGTCGACTACTCACAGCCCGTGTGAAAACGAACATCCAACTCCTCTACTAATCAGTTTCACAAAGCCCATTTGTAAAACTATTGTGTTCGAGAAAATAGACTCAGTGAGTGGATCCGCCTAGATGTTTCTTTCTATATCTCTCTAAATCTCAAGTTCGCGGAGAAAACCATCTCCCGAATCGAGTAATACCTGTCTTAGAATATGTCTGGATATCTGATGGGACCTAGTTCATAAATAAACTCCAAATCCAAACTTCTTAGACTGTATCGATCACTGAACCTAATCAGTATCCGGCACCATGCCACCCATAGTATCCTCTTGGACCACCTGTCCATAACACTGTCCCTCGTCAGAGGGAAAACTAAAACTCTGACAATCACTCTGTCATCCATGTCACCTTTGAAGCCTGGAATGATAATCGTCTCCCGAAGGAGGCTGCCGTCATCAAATCCGTAGAATATCCACTTATGTTCTAAAACTGCTTCCTTATGTCTCTCCAGGATTGGATTAATACAAACTTATCGCATCTAGTGCAAAAACAACATCTGGTGTGGTACTTGACACCTCACGATTGACTCAATTGCCTAAGCAAGTGATCTGCCAATCATGCACAGTCCTCTCCCCTTTAGTCTATACGACACCTTTAGAGAGGGTGACTCCATCACCTGCAGGTACACCACCATGCTAGGAGTCAACTATTCTAAAAACCATTAGAATATCTGTCAAAGTACCCACATTGGGAAACTACCCAAATCTAGATCTAAAACCATAGATCCAGAAACCAGAATGTCAAATATTATATCCATATCCTGTCTGGAGAAACAACTGTGTGACGACCACAGTACAACCGATCGTAGTATAGGAATTTTACTTCCTACTCTGTGTATGTCATCCACATACCATGACATCACACCCTACTACCTTCTTAACAGATCCATCCCCTATTCTGATGAAGTCAAACCCATGACTGTCACATCAAAATTAGATGATCTATCTCCGCTATAACTGCTCTAGTCTATAAATAGACATAAGCTACTTGCCCACTATGCTTCCGCTGCTCCCACCGACTACGACAACCCTCTGGCAGAATAATATACACGTGCACTTCTAAAGCTAGTTTAGAACGACGCTATACTTATCCTCCTGCCTGGTCTCATAGTCTGAAACAATAGTAGTGTCAAGTCTGGGTAGATAAGAACCTCCCTGTCACCGTCCTTGAGGCTACCGAAGTACCTCTCGGGTGTCTGAGGTTACCCACCATATCTGCGGAGTGGCTAATGGAATGTCAAACCTGATTGAATATATAGGTCCTATTAAATTTTCCGTAATCGTTCGCGGTTCTGGAATCACTTCCAGTTCTACCATACTCCCACTACTGTTTTCTGAAAAAATCCATTTTACTAAAACTGTGGCGAGTCAAGAACAATATCATTATTGATCTTCCAAATGGTAGAATATCAACCCTCGTCATAGCCAGGGTCAACCCACAAACAGCCATTACAGAAACGTGCCCTGAGTTATCCAGTGTCTGGTTTTAAGCATAAGCTGGACAACTCCCCGTACCTTAATATCTTTTAAGGTACGAACTATTCTATATCCAATATAGAAACTTTGGCACTTATTTAATTGGAACCATATTCAATCATGCAGCTGTCTCCAGTGCATATCATCTTAATGGAGAGAGGCTGATCAGCATTACTCAACTTAGGAATCCTTCCAATTATGAGTAACCTGAAAGAGAAACAAGTTTCTCAAAATCATTACTATCATCTGAATACCAATCACAAGAATCTACATCTTCGATCTCTTTGAAGAATCCCGATATTTGTGACATCTGGTTCTCTACTTTATTCTTATACCCACAACTTCTCAAAACTTAGACCTTGTATTTCTACGAAACACTTGTCTAAAAGAACTAGAGAAGTCATAAGTAAATAGAACAAAGTACGAGGACCTACCCCTTTGTCCTGATGGACACTGGACAACATACAATACTCTGTATAAGTCCGCTGAGTTGAATAACTCAAAACCTGTGCTTCGTAGGTTGAAAACTGTACCCTGGCGATTTCCTCAAATGTCACCAATTACAACGAATTCCGATATAATGAGGATAATCACCTAATTCCCAATAACTTACTCCCACTCATCATCTGTAAAACCATACAGATATGAGAATGAAACCTGGTAAATACATACCCTTGGAGTAAGTATCTAATCGGGAAAACAGTTTTTCTTTAACAATGCACTGAAACATGAAAATGTTTCGTAGGGGTATCTTAGTATTCCTAGTAATGCCTCTTCCATAATCCAATTCATGATTTTAACCGTATATTTCATTGCCATCTCTCCAAATCCCTTTATTTGTCTTTAGTCATTACCTTCTGTACACCATCATTAGGCTAAGTGGTTTTCTTCCTTCCCTACCGTTCGGCACCAGCCTATGGTTTGGAAGAAGACTATCCAGTAAGCATAATAGGTGTACCCTCCTAAACCAAGGAGTACTCGTAACTGAGAGAAGGTGATGATAAAAGACAACTGAATAATACCTTATTCTTTTAAAGATGAAATAGGAGTGGCGATGAAGTACGCGGTTTGGTCATGAATGATAACAGTCGCAATTTACTTTGCTCTCTTTCTAATCCCTTTATTTTGTCTTTACATATTACCTTCTGCACACCCTACTTAGGCTAATTGGTTTTCTTCATTCCCTACCTTTCGGCACCTGCCTATGGTTTGGAATAAGACTATCCAATAAGCGCAATAGGTGTACTCTCCTAAACCAAGGAGCCCTCGCAACCTGAGAGAAGGTGATAATAAAAGACAACTGAATAAACTAATTCTATTTCTCCTGAACCTGGATCCATCCTCGAAGAAGTCCCTTCGAGTTCGTATATAACCATACGATGGATCTATCCAATGGAAGTGGATGTCCGTAGTAATACGGGTGTTCTGAGAAATTTAAAGGGTAGAAGAAGGAGTGGCAATAACTTATGCAACTCGGACAATCCAAAAGCCAGTATTTTAAGAATGTTCGGTCAACTTGGTCACTGAGTCATAGTCTAGGGTCGGTCAAAGGTCGCTGCCAAAGAGAGAGAGAAAAGAAACACTCTGCGTGCACTCTAACCTAGATCAGAATGGTTATCACTTTATCTAATCCGGAAACCTCCCACTGTCCTGTTAAATTCTCCTCCAAACCTGAAAGAAGAATCAATCGGGATCACCCGAAGAGTAAACCAACTCATCAGTGGGAATCGGGATCCAACTCTCATCGCATGATAACGTGATGGAATGCATCCACGTTACTCATACTCCAGAAGGTATGCTCATACTTGGCAAGTTTCAGTTTCTTTAGAAACTCCCGATAAGATTTTTGCCCCATGCTCTTATAACCTTAGCTTTGGTCAAAATGTCATAAGTCACATGCCAAGTTCTACCCGTCACTATCTTGTCAATTTGAACCCACCCGCACATGCCCCTGATTTTGGCCAATCGGCAGAACGACTGTCCCAAACTAACTCATCTATCTATGCAACAATTGAATACCCAGCAGCTACCAAACACTATGCCTTAACTTTGGCTAAAATGCATAGCATGAATACTACTGAATACCCAATAGAAGTGACGGAGGGCTACGGCTGGTTTTTGGCGAAAAAACCTTTAACGTAGTGAACTTGATATCGCTGAAGGAACCTGATAGCTTTTTAAAATATAGTGGCGAAAACCTTTTGCTAAAGAGGTCATTCCCGGTGAAGGGATCTCGGCTCTTTCCTCGTGGAATGAGGTGCAGGATATTCTACTGAATACCGCGATGCAAAGCAACTTGTAATCGACTATAGTGAAGTTATTACCCTGACGCAAACTTCTGCCCAAGGGGTCAGTCCCGGTGAAGGGATATCGGCCCTTGCCCCGTCGAATGAGGTGCAGGATATTCCACTGAATACCGCTATGCATAACAAAAGGAAACGTCTTTGCAATAACACTTTTTAAATTTGTTCCAACAACTGCAAATAGGTTTGTTTTACTTTGCATTGATCAGAATCAACGCAGTCCCATCAATAAATCACACCAGAAAAGAACGAAAATAAAATGTACGTATATACCATCCGCATTCGTCACTGGGTCCCATCATCACCCGTTAGGTTACTTAACTAACGACAGAGCGGGGACTGGACTAGCGCGGGTGTAAAACATATACAACATCTAATAGTATATATACCAATATACAATAATCGCTCCAGGCGTGATAATATGCAACATTACAGAAAAGTAATAAGTATCACAGAACAATACAGATAATCTGGGATCCCCGAGTTTCACAGAGCCGCTGCTGAAACCCGACGTTCCCCTGTCGTGTGGATAGCCTGTGCAATGAAACCTAGACCCCTGCGGGTGCGGCAAGTTACCCGCCAAAACCTGAAGCGAGGCAGCCCCCTACAGCATAGTGAATGGACCACCCAGCACTTCACGGAATCCGGTAACTTGAGCACCCCTCCTTGGGTCAACCTGTACCCCCTACGAGTGGGGCGAATAGTCTGCCAATTTTAGAGTGGGTCCCCTCTGCCTCTCAAAGCCATGAGATGCGGACCCGTTGCCCTCCAGAACCCGGCTATCCGTGCACTCCGTCGTGGGGTAAAACCTAGTACAGTAATGAAAAATAGTACAACAGGTATATCGACCGCAATCTGGTCGTGCCCCAAAAGAATATTATACAACAGGCAGTGACGGCAGTCCACATGTTGGACGCTCGTCCCGCAATATCAAATGTACAAATAAATCCAAACTGCACTACCATTGCACACTGCTATCCACCACGACAAATCCGCAACATCACAGCACAACACAGAACATCAACGCGAATGTCACGTTCGCAAACCTGTCTAAAAGAACTATAGCAATCAGACGCGGTTTACCGATCAAATGACATTCCCGGTCGGAGATATAATGTAAGTACTGTAAACTAACATGTTTAAATTTCGATCGACTAAATATCACGAAGTGGGCCCCACGAACATCTGTTGAACAGTAACAAAATCTGGGCCCAAAAGATATATACCAAAAACCCCAAATTCCAGACAAGAACCCACTGTGCAAATTTGGGGCCACGATCTCACTAAATGGCCGCGGAAGCGCGGTCAAACCATAGGTTTGACCGCGATTCCGCGGCGGTCTTATCGAATCACGTGCCCAAATTTGTACGGTGTTCTTAGAAAACCCTGCTGAATTTTCTGTGATATGTAAAATTATTTTTAGAACCCTTTAAAAATCAACAGAAACTCAGAACTTGAATTTTGTAGTTTTTGATATCCGGTTCGATCGATATTTTAAACGCGTTAGCACAAGTTAGTAAAGCAAAATGGTAAGGCTCTGATACCACTGTAAGTCTACGGTAGCGCCCCGGCCGTCAGACGAAGATATGCAACATATCAGACGAAGAGACCGGACTGTACGGGAGTGTTACTGATTGGATTCACAGGAGAATGTACAGGCTTGCTTGTTGATCTTCTGATCGCTCAATACCTGGGTGGCTGTTACGTTTAGCTGACCGCTTGCAGCTTGTGGGTGTTTGATATGATCATCACCTACTGCCGGCGTATTGACGATTCTTTAGAGTCCTACACAGAGGTTTCTTGACTTAGGCAAAATGGAGTAGGGGCACATATGTGATATGTGCATGACCGAGGATAATGCGATATGAGATACCGTATTATATTCTCGTGATATTTTGATATGAGCCTGCTCATCGGATCAAGTGTTGATTCGATGAATCGGTACATGATATATTAGTCGGTTATATTCGATATAGCCGGATTGTCGGATCAAGTGTTGATTCGATAATATAATGTATAATTATATATTTGATATATTATATTACATTATCTAATATAGGCTCGTTTTATTATTTCATTTTCTCACCGGGTAATACATTGATATATATATGCGATATATATTAATGGTATTATTTTTTTTGTTACAAATATATAATATATATGTTATATATATTATTGTAACATAATATGATTACTAATGCAACATATTTAGTGGAGATTAAACAAGGTTAGGGTTTGAATTGGGTTAGTTCTTTCATGAACCTTCTAGAAGGTTTTCTTTTGTCATGAGTTAAGATATTATGGTTGATATTTTCTAGTGACTCATTCTTAACCCGACCCAAATCCTTAGCCTTAGTTAATTCTCTACATGGGTTAGCCTTGTCATAGTTGATCATGGTTACATTATTAATCATATATCATTTCATTATTCATCACAAAAGGAATTAATTCATTATTCATCTTCTTCTTCAACCTTGAGCTTTGAGAAAGCTTTCTAGGTTTTATTTATGTGATGATTTTGTGTGAGAATTTGATATAAAAAGAAAGCATAAATACTACTCCATCATCCTCATCTAATCTAGCCAATTAGATTAGGGTGTTCACCTCATTAGAGAGAGAGAGAGCTTGAGTTATAGAAACTTCGAGATATATCATCGGAGAAAAGGAAGACTACAAGCTAGCATGGATCGTTCGAGTTGTGGAGCCTCTCTTGAGTCCGGGAGATCGTGGATCGCGGCGAAGGGACTTCTACTCGGAGCTTATGAAGCGAAGGAGCGGACTACAAAGGTTGTAATCCCTCACTCTTAGTTGTAAAGATGTTTACTTGCATGTGTAACCCTAATTATCTAGCAAAGATCTCGGCTTTGGGTTGTTCGGCACGTCTAAATTTTTATTCGGGCATGGTTGATGCCTTATTAACCCTTGTAAGAGTGCCTATGAACCCTACAAAGTGTGCACGGATGAAAACCCGAAAGGGCTCCGTGAGTAAAAACAGCAGGGCTACCGACGAGTGTTTGTGAAAACCCGAAAGGGCGCAACCTCGTTAAAAGACACTTACAGGGTCCTCTCGACCTTGTGAGGAGAAATCACCCGCGTGAGATCCTTACGACTCACAAAGGAGCAACACACTTAGGAATCCTCACGATTCTTAAGGTGAAATTACACCTACGGGATCCTCTCGACCCGTAGGGTGAACCCTCTTATGGGACCCTCACGGCTCATAAGATTCAAAAGTCTTAAGTTATAGAGACCTGAACCTGTTCTTAAGCAGCCCCCACAACCTCCAATACTGCCCTACAAGCGGCTCAATACTGACCCTTGTATACAATCCACGAGTGCGAATAAACATTTCCCTAACCAAGTCCCATCCGTGACTAGGGATATGTCTACATGGTGAACAACCCTTGTAAGTCCTCTCGACTTATAAGGAGAAAACACTCTTGTAAGATCCTTACGACTTACAAGAGATCATATACTTGGAAGTCCTCACGACTCCTAGGAAGAAAACGCACCTACGAGATCCTCACGACTCGCAGGGAGAAATACCTTTATGAGACTCTTACGGCTCATGAAGCCAAAAGCCTTAGTCGACACGATCTCAACCCTGTTTGCTAAGCCATCTTTGTTCGACATTGACAGAGGCAAATGATGATTCGCTCCTGGCAATATCCCAGTTGTAGCGGTGCTGATGCCGAAATCAGTGTCTAGTTCCAAGCTTGCAGCGAAAAGCCAGCAAGCCACACATGCATATGAAATAGCCGAAATGATGGCGCAACTTGCGACAAAATCAGCAAGTAAAAATGTATGCATGCGAAATAGCCGAAATGATTGGGCAACTCGTAATAAAAAGCAGCGAGTACAAATAAAATAAATAGCCGAAATAATTGGGCACCGCGAAAAATAGCCGAAATGATTGGGCAATCGCGACCTTCGCAATATAAAAGCTGAAATGATAGAGCATCGCGGAAAGAATTGAAAAATAAAAATGAAATTTATGCCCTACAGGTGATATCACATCAATCCCTGTATACGATCCAGGGGCGCAAACAAAGAAGGAGCCACACCCTTCCTCCCCAGGTTTCATCGGAAGAAGAAACCAAATCTCAAAGGTTCACAGATAGCCTGGAGATCATCTCAACATTTGTTTCATTACAACAGACACAACATCAAGCAAAGCGGAACAGCGGCAACCCTCAGTTCCATGACTCGGCGGTGCACAGATGACCGAGAGTTAAACCCCGACTCCGTGAAATGCGAATAAAGAGCAAAATTCCTGGCTACGTGGAACGCGGATTATGTCACTTCTAACCCCATGGAAAACGTCCAGAGCGGATCCTGGTCCTCGCAGAGCACGGCAATGACCCCGTGTGAAGCATCCAGAGCGGAGCCTGGTCCTCGCCGAACACGCAGTGAACCCGTGGGAAGCATCCAGAGCAAAATTCCTGGCTACGTGGAACGCGGATTATGTCACTTCTGACCCCGTGGAAAACGTCCAGAGCGGATCCTGGTCCTTGCAGAGCACGGCAATGACCCTGTGTGAAGCATCCAGAGCGGAGCCTGGTCCTCGCCGAACACAGCAGTGAACTCGTGGGAAGCATCCAGAGCAAAATTCCTGGCTACGTGGAACGCGGATTATGTCACTTCTGACCTCATGGAAAACGTCCAGAGCGGATCCTGGTCCTCACAGAGCACGGCAATGACCTCGTGTGAAGCATCCAGAGCGGAGCCTGGTCCTCTCCGAACACGACAGTGAACCCATGGGAAGCATCCAGAGCAAAATTCCTGGCTACGTGGAACGCGGATTATGTCACTTCTGACCCCGTGGAAAATGTCCAGAGCGGATCCTGGTCCTCGCAGAGCACGGCTGTGAACCCGTGTGAAGTATCTAGAGCGGAGCCTGGTCCTCGCCGAACACGGCAGTGAACCCGTGGGAAGCATCCAGAGCAAAATTCCTGGATACGTGGAACGCGGATTATGTCACTTCTGACCCCGTGGAAAACGTCCAGAGCGGATCCTGGTCCTCACAGACCATGCCAATGACCCCGTGTGAAGCATCCAGAGCGGAGCCTGGTCCTCGCCGAACACGGCAGTGAACCCATGGGAAGCATCCAGAGCAAAATTCCTGATTACGTGGAACGTGGATTATGTCACTTCTGACCCCGTGGAAAACGTCCAGAGCGGATCCTGGTCCTCGCAGAGCACGGCAGTGAACCCGTGTGAAGATTCCAGAGTGGAGCCTGGTCCTCGCCGAACACGGTAGTGAACCCGTGGGAAGCATCCAGAGCAAAATTCCTGGCTACGCGGAACGCGGATTATGTCACTTCTGACCCCGTGGAAAATGTCCAGAGCGGATCCTGGTCCTCGCAGAGCACGGCAATGACCCCGTGTGAAGCATCCAGAGCGGAGCCTGGTCCTCGCCGAACACGGCAGTGAACCCGTAGGAAGCATCCAGAGAAAAATTCCTGGCTACATGGAACGCGGATTATGTCACTTCTGACCCCGTGGAAAACGTCCAGAGCGGATTGTTCATAACATAATATTGCATTTTGTATTCCCCATTCTTATGCATTTTACAATGAAAACAGGTGCTTTTGAACCATGTCTGCTACATGTTACAGGTTACAGGTTCTTAGACAGAAAACAGTGAAAACGATGTAAAGACGATGAAAAAGTGGACTTTGACCAGCAATCAGAAGACTCTTGATTAAGCCGACATCAAAGATAAAATTCACAAAGTACAAGGCAATGCAAGGTCTAAGATTACAAAGCGAACGGTTAAAAGTCCACCGCAATTATTCACTGGAGATCTGGAAGAAATATAGAAGCTATTTTAATAAAGAACCAAATAATAAGGAAGCCCAAAGATCCAAGGCCCAATACTTTCTTTTAAAGAGACATAAAATTTTACCAAAGCTTGAAGTCTACTTTGACTAGGTCTTCCTAAGGATCTTTTGGTAAATGTAGACATGCGAATCAATTGTAACCTAGGGTTTCTATCTCCTATAAATAGAAGTCCAAATCATTGTATTCTTTTCATGCCTCCCTTTATTAATAAATTTCAGCATTCTTTTGGAGAGCATCATAAGTTGTAAGTTCTTTATTTTCTGCCTTAGCTTAATTTTCTATTCTTGCCTTAGATAAATTTAATTCCTTGCCCTAGTTAATCTTTTATTCTCTGCCCTAGATAAATGTATTTTAATTCCCTAATGAGCGAGTAGTCTCCTCGCTTGTTAGGGTTAGGAATAGGGAAGGATTTGAGAGATGAAGATCTCTCATCTCTTTTCTTTGCCAATCTTTTATGAACATTAGAACTCCATGCATACCTTCTTATTCCGCTCCCTACGGCACACTACCCTCGAGGTAACGGTGATCTGTAGTCTAAAGGCCCGGATTTTAAGGTTTTCCATGGAGGTTAGGGTAAAGATTAAGAAAGGAAAGACAAGGATCTAGAGGAAGAATCATCTTCCCAATCATCCTAATCCCCTTTATTAAGATTTACCATAACACTAATATGATATCTTTAATTGAAGGCATTGGAAAGAGGTGTAGATCTTTGTTTACCAAATTTTCCCTAGACCTAATCCTAGCAAGTTTCTAATCCTAGTATCATACAAATTCATTTTTAGGTTTAATTATACTTCCAAACACCATTTGGAATTAACTCGTAAGAACTTAAAGAAGATTTACACATCCCTGTGGACCGACCCGTATTCACCGGCTAGCTGCAAAGCGACGCCGTTCTTGATTGCGGTAAATAATTTTTGATCGACAAAACATCTCTGAATCAAATATCGCCGTTGCCGGGGATGGCGTAGAATTTTCTTTTCGCGATTTCGGGTTAATCATAAAATTAAAATAATCATAAAAATCTGAAAAATCACAAAAAAATATAAAAATATATCATCTGTTATTTTTGGAAAGGGTATCTTTGTGTGAATTTTGCAGGATCTACGCACAAATTCGGATCTGGAAATCTACAGAAAGCGAAACAGCAAATAGACGATCCTATCAACAGAAAATTGCAACAACAGAGGAATAGAAAAAAATTTAGAGGACCGAGTCAACAAGTCAACCGCGCGATCTGGTGCTGCAGCAAAAAAAAAAAAAAAACAAAACCGGCGGCTCTTTCCGGCCGCGGAACCGCCGCGGGACACCACTTCTGGCCGCGGAACCGCCGCGGCCTGGTCGGTTCAAAAAAAAAAAAAAAAAAAAAGAAGGCAGAAGCGCGGTAAAAAATAAAATAAATAAAAAAAATCTGTAAGTCTTCTGATCTCCTTCTCTGCAAATCTCCGATATATCTTCTGAAAAATCTCCTGCAGGATTCTTTGCGCTTTAAAAATCTTTCTCTTTCCAAATAATAATCTTGTGCAGGATTTTTGTGCCTCGTTTAAAATAATAATTGATTGCAAGTAATCTTTTTTGTTGCATATCTTTTCTCGAATATCTTTTTGCAACAAATTTTTTCCAAATAAAGATTCTTTGTGATATGCTTAAAATAATAATTGATTGCAAGTAATATTTTTTGTTTTGCATATCTTTTATCGAAAATCTCTTTGCAAAATTTCCAAATAAAGAGCAAGAGAAAAAGGAAAGTTTTAATTAGAAAATTTGCAAACTTTGAAATTCATAAAATAAAAAGATTTGATTGCAAGTGATTTACTGTTTTGCATATCTTTAATCGGATTTTAAGGGGCTTTTGACTAATTCAGATTGGGTGGGGATTTCATCACCCTTCCCAGGACCCCAGAAATCACATAAGGCATTTGCATTGACCATATCTTAATTAAAAAATACTAGACTCAGCCCTAAGGATTTTGAGCTCAATAGGACAGAGGACTAATTATAGGCATCGACCGTTTATCCTAACCTGACTTTGCGGTTTCTAGGCAAGTGTGTCAAAGGCTAGTGGTTTTTAATTAGGCCCACAGTGTGGTTCCTTCCCACTTACCTGGCACTTACCTGGCCGCAATTGGCGGTGAAGAGGCGGTTTGAGGTCCTATTTCTAGCCCTTTGGAACAGTTAGGAGCTGTCTAGCTGACCTAGGTGATCCTAGATCTAGGACTGATTGTGCATTTCTGGTTATTTGCATTTGTGTCTTAGCCCATTATCGAAAATTTTTGCAAAACAAATAAAAAAAATAATAATAAAAGGAATTTTTTATAAAAAGACTTGCAACTTTTGTCACTGAGAAATCCTTGCACCACCTACCTTCTTCATCTTTTCTTTCTTCTATCATGGGTACCCCACATAATAAATCACTTGCCGAACTTTGGTATCCTGAACCTAATTTTGCGTCGTTCGGCAACTTGTTCGGTCAATTTAAAGACGATCCTTCCTTGCCAAAAATATCTTTGAAAGATCAAATAGAGGCGTCTAGGAGAAACAGTTTGACTTTTCAACCAACTTTGTGTCAACCGAGTCAACCTTTACCACCTCCATATGTTGATACCACTTTTTCAAGTCCTGCTGTAACTCCTAAACCGATGTCCATTGCTGAGCATATTGCTCAATCTCGCAGCCGATTTTTCACCCCTCTCCACTCATCTAGTTCTAGGGATCCGCACGATTATTCACCTTTTTATCCACATGTTGACCCTACCCCTGCCCAGCCACCCACTTCCTACCAGTCCTACCCGACTTTCCCACCTTCACTAGACATTAATTCTACACAGCCTGTTGGGAGTTTCACATATCCAAACAATTTCGAATGTTTTGCCGAAACCCCCTTACCACCAAAGTCTAGTTTGGAAGAGGCGTTGGAGGCGTATATCACAGCAACAAACAAAATGGTTAGGAATGTGGAAGCGTCCGTGGCCACCCTTATGCAACCTAGTGAAACGGTAGCTAGTCTCCAACTAGCTCCAATTTTTTCAATGTATGAGGAGGCGGTTGGACAGAATGAGAATGTGAGAGGATTTCCAAATCAAACCTACCCTTACCCAATTGAAGCCCACAACTCCAGTTTTCCATCGAATGTCCTAAATGATTCACAAGTTCAAAATAAAAACGAGTTGTGCGACTTTGTAGTGTTTGATTTGCCAAATTGTGAAGAACCCCTTTCGAGTGAAACCACACTTAATCCTTTCGATCCTTACACCTCCACTCTAGAACCTAAATCGATAAATATCCATGCTTTTGATGAGGTGTCAGAAAAAATTGATTTTCACTTGATTGAGGATATAGACGCCGGGAATATTTCGGATGATGAACCCGTCGATTTAATTGAAATTTTATGTCCAATTCATCATCCCGAGTCATTAAATGTTTCTCCCGAACTTCATATGCGTCTTGATTTTGATAATATTGGCATGGATATGCAAATTTTTGAGGAAAATATTGGGGAGAATTATGAGGATAGTACTGAGGATAATATTGAGGTTGAACTAATTTCGTTTAATGTGTCGAATTTTCCAATACACCCTCCTAAATCCTTAACTGATACCCTTCCTCACTCACTTCCTTCCCTCCTTCCTATTGTTCCGACCGTGCAAGTGACCGTTACGCTTTCATCTCAAATACCAAGTTCGGCGTACCCATGTTTTCTTGCGAATCTTGAGGGATCTGATCCTATTTCTCGACGAGTTGATAGGTTAGCGCAATCGCTTTTAACACATCGGTCATCACAAATTGCGCTAATTTATTCACTCGATTTACACCCTCAAGATCGCGCAACCCTTCTTTTTCCTTTCCGCCATTCTTCTCCCCCACCGAGACCATATTCTACCATTCTTCTTTCCACACGGTCTCGCGTGTTTCTCATTTCTTTCCTCCACACCCCATTATTTCACCAACTCGACCATTACCACGATAAGATTTTTGAATGGTTGGTGCTAACCTTTGGCTTGTGTAAGGCCAAGCTTAAGTTTGGGGGGCACCTTTGTATATGTATATATATTTTGTTTTCTTTTTCTATAAAAAAAATAAATTTTTTTTTTCAAAACATTAAAAATATTAAAAAAAAATTAAATAAATAAACAGGGGAGTGCCGACATTTTGACCCTCTTGGTTTAGCATGACAGTGAGGACACTGTCAAATTCAAGTTTGGGGGTATGCTCGGCACGTCTTCTTCCTTCGCATTCATTTGTACATATTTTTGCATTTGCATACTTATTTGAAAACCCATAAAAATTGAAAATTTTCAAAAATTATAAAAATTAATGTATTCAATTTTGGCTAATTGACTTGAGTTTGACAAATAGGTTAACTGGCTAGGAAAAACTAGATCTTAGACTTAGCAAATTAAAAACCCTAAAAACAACACCTTCCTTAGAGTTTAACGGTAGAAAGTATATGTCTTTGTAGGTTATTTAGAAATAGGCAAATTTGGGGTTCACTTCTTGGGCTAAGTCGAAGCAAAGGAAAAGTATTGATATTTTTATTAGAGTATAAGTTTGAAAAATAATTCCTAACTTAAGTCTAGATTCTGAAAACGTATACCCTACAATTTGCACAATCACGCACCTTGAAACTTGGAATAGTAGAGGAGACCTTGAAATGCTCTTGTCTAAAGTCCTTAGTACAATGAAAAAAAAATACAAGTGTGAATAAAGAAAAAAAATGAACACTGGTTTTTGTGATTACTTAAGGCTAAAAAAATAGAAAAAATATTTAGCGAGGGTGCTTCATCACCTAGTGCCTTAGATCAACTGGTTTGGGAGTCACTGCTAAAAGCCTTGGGTGTTGCAAGACTAGGAATTACGCTTTAAAGTGCAAACGCATCTTGTAATCGGTCGTTGGTATCTCAGGAAGTATTAACGGTCGCATGAAGGATGTGTAAACGAAATTTAAGTAAAAATTCACCAATTAATAAGTGCTTTGGACAATGGACGAGAGTACGATTGCTTGATTTGAATTTCCAAGTGTAGGGGTGATATTTACACACACGTGGGGATATGTGATTAGAGTTTAGATAAGAGAAATGAATGAAGAATAGAACTTGTATCTTTGATAGAGTTGATAGAAATTCCTAAGTAGAGATGGAACCCTAGAAGGAAAACTTAAGAAATGCCGACAGCTAGGTAATTCTACAGGATATATATAATCTTAAGTTAAATAATAAGTAAGTGTGAAGAATATGGGTGGGTAATTTGCGGGTCGACGATAATAGAATTCCTTGTTAGAAAATCTAATTGGAGAACAAAATTCGAAAAACCGAATTGATAGGATTTTGTGGGTGTAATCCGCTGAAAACCCTCAGGAGACAACACTCCTCCTACTAGGGACACCTAGAGGTTTAACGGCTTGTTGCACGTGCTCAGTGCAATCGCGTTTCCCTGCGAAAGTGTGGCTAGGTTAGATTTTTATCGAAAATAAATAAAAAGTTTGCTCGAGGGCGAGCAAATGATAAGTTTGGGGGTATTTGTTCATAACATAGTATTGCATTTTGTATTCCCCATTCTTATGCATTTTACAATGAAAACATGTGCTTTTGAACCATGTCTGCTACATGTTACAGGTTACGGGTTCTTAGACAGAAAACAGTGAAAACGATGTAAAGACGATGAAAAAGTGGACTTTGACCAGCAAACAGAAGACTCTTGATTAAGCCGACATCAAAGATAAAATTCACAAATTACAAGGCAATGCAAGGTCCAAGATTACAAAACGAACGGTTAAAAGTCCACCGCAATTATTCACTGGAGATCTGGAAGAAATATAGAAGCTATTTTAATAAAGAACCAAATAATAAGGAAGCCCAAAGATCCAAGGCCCAATACTTTCTTTTAAAGAGACATAAAATTTTACCAAAGCTTGAAGTCTACTTTGACTAGGTCTTCCTAAGGATCTTTTGGTAAATGTAGACATGCGAATCAATTGTAACCTAGGGTTTCTATCTCCTATAAATAGAAGTCCAAATCATTGTATTCTTTTCATGCCTCCCTTTATTAATAAATTTCAGCATTCTTTTGGAGAGCATCATAAGTTGTAAGTTCTTTATTTTCTGCCTTAGCTTAATTTTCTATTCTTGCCTTAGATAAATTTAATTCCTTGCCCTAGTTAATCTTTTATTCTCTGCCCTAGATAAATGTATTTTAATTCCCTAATGAGCGAGTAGTCTCCTCGCTTGTTAGGGTTAGGAACAGGGAAGGATTTGAGAGATGAAGATCTCTCATCTCTTTTCTTTGCCAATCTTTTATGAACATTAGAACTCCATGCATACCTTCTTATTCCGCTCCCTACGGCACTCTACCCTCGAGGTAACGGTGATCTGTAGTCTAAAGGCCCGGATTTTAAGGTTTTCCATGGAGGTTAGGGTAAAGATTAAGAAAGGAAAGACAAGGATCTAGAGGAAGAATCATCTTCCCAATCATCCTAATCCCCTTTATTAAGATTTACCATAACACTAATATGATATCTTTAATTGAAGGCATTGGAAAGAGGTGTAGATCTTTGTTTACCAAATTTTCCCTAGACCGACCCGTATTCACCGGCTAGCTGGAAAGCGACGCCGTTCTTGATTGCGGTAAATAATTTTTGATCGACAAAACATCTCTGAATCACGGATCCTGGTCCTCGCAGAGCACGGCAGTGAACCCGTGTGAAGCATCCAGAGCGGAGCCTGGTCTTCGCCGAATACGGCAGTGAACCCGTGGGAAGCATCCAGAGCAAAATTCCTGGCTACGTGGAACGCGGATTATGTCACTTCTGACCCCGTGGAAAACATCCAGAGTGGATCCTGGTCCTCGCAGAGCACGGCAGTGAACCCGTGTGAAGCATCCAGAGCGGAGCCTAGTCCTCGCCGAACACAGTAGTGAACCCGTGGGAAGCATCTAGAGCAAAATTCCTGGCTACGTGGAACACGGATTATGTCACTTCTAACCCCATGTGAAGCATCCAGAGCAGAGCCTGTGTTGGAGATAGTGCCCTCAGAGTCAATAATTGGATCACAGGCACGTGATTGCAATGATTGAGGGAGGACCTATGCCGGTAGGACAGTCTTACTCGAGATGATAGTATGCTATCTGGTTTATCTTTATCATCGTGTACTGCTTTAGGTGACCTTACGAGTCGCTATTGCACGTTGATAGATCCCCTAGGATTCTTGCTTGACTACCAGCAGTATGAGGGCGATCATATACGTGGGAGCTGGGGTCTATAAGCAAATCCTTAAAAGGTCCCTAGTCGTGGGAGTTTCGAGACAGGGCATCGATACTCCAGAGTAGACTAGTGTATACAGTCGAGACCCCGACGAGGGGCGGTGGCCGGTCTCACAAGCCACTGGTGTCAGTTGGTTCACCTAAGATGTATACAGGTGCTCATTGGGTTATGAGTACACCGGACAGGACTCACCGGGAACCTGCTAGTTGGTATTATACCTGACGTCAGATAGCAGTTCCCTGGTGACATGTGTACAGGTTAGTTCATCGACCTGAGATCGTCATTTGTCTCGTGTGAGTTCCCACTGTGCTTTGATTACTACCCTACCACGCTTAAAGGAGACGTGCAAACAGGTTTTAGTTGGGTACAGTCCCGAGCCACATGGAGGCAGTGAGCGGATCTGTAGGGGTTCGTCTCTCCCGGTATTGGGGGTGAGGTCGTGCTGTGTCTAGGAGAGCCAGTACATGAAAAGTCCTTGGCCAAGGCAGGAGATTTACTGGTAGGTATTCCAGTAGTATCTCAGGGTGTTCTGGGCTACACTCCGACACGACTTGTACCGCTTTTGGGGATCTGACTTTTACCAACCCCGTAAGCCCGCCATGCGATGCTCATAGACGAACGGACCGGACTGTACGGATATTGTCACTGACAGGCTCAGTAGGGTGTCAGGATGAGATCGCTTATCGACGTCCTTTTTGGTCAATAGCTGGTAGCCCGTCACGTATGGCTAATACCTCGGACGTGCCAGTGGTTAAATCCACAGCCATAGTATTGACGAGTCTTTAGAGTCCACCACACACAGTTACTCAGGTTTCGGGCGAAACGCTGTAGAGGCCGTATGGAGATATGGCAGGGTTCGATCAAATACGTGCGGTATTGCACGGATCGTGATCGGACGGTTTTTTCTAGCCGGCTTTGGCTTAGGCCGGATCCTAGTATTAGACAGTGTAGTTTTGTCTCTTTGCATTTGTATTCAGTGGGAATACAAATGCGGGCATGTATATGCAGTCGCGGGGTTTTCCTGTAATTTATTACGGGATCAGTTTTCTGAGGTTGCCAGTTTGCATTCCGTTCCGGCCGGTTTTTCTTTGTTCTTTCGCGGCCGGACTTTCCGTTGGAGGGGGTTATTTGCAAGAGTGCAAATAACTTATTTGTGGAGGGGTTTCTTGTATTTGTGGCTTCTATCATCATGAGATTCCATTATGGTCTCATCCTTTGCATTTATGAGGTGGTTTTGTGAAAGGATTGATTTGTGATTATGGTGTGACCATTTTTCTCTTCTTTTATTCCTTCCTTGCATTATTTGATTCACTCTCCTCCACCATTCTTTGGAGAGGCCGGCCACTTGGGCAAGAGGGAGAGAGAGAGAGGTTCATTTGAGGGTAGCATATTCTTCATCTCATTTTCCTTGCTATAAATTATGAGCTCATTTTTTTCCAAAGCTCATTCTCTTTCTCCACCTCCACCATGGCAACAACATAAACCCCAAAGAGACATAGCCTACTACACTATATCTACAGCAAATCTTGGACGCTTCGGCTAGCCAACTTCGCGCCCGAGTTGCCTCGGTCCAGAGGTGGGAGCCCGTAAAAGTATTTGGCTACGTGGTGCCCTTTCCGACGAGGAGGTGACGGACGGAGATTCCGCGGGAGATCGGAGTGGAGACGAAGACCGAAGGACACGGATCGCTTGGTATAACTCTCTACACATCTTTTAGTTTGCTAGTAGCTAGGTTAATGGCCCGATCCGGGTTAAAAGTGCGCGGTGGTGCCGGTTTGCTAGTTTGCAAAGTTTTTCGTTTCCGCGTTTCCGGCGTCGGATCGACGGCCGGGGCGCCGCCGTTCACTTACATTGGTATCAGAGCCACGCCATTAATCTAGCCTAGCTTGCTCTACTATGTTTTGAACTCGATCGAACAAAAACCCCAAAAACCGTATTTTCACATGCACAGTTTCTGTCGAAATTTTTTTAGCTCCAAAATTTTTTCAGGTTGTTGCAGAATACTGTGCAGGGAATTCTAAGCACTCTGTGAAAAATTGGTCACGTGATCTCACCATACCACCGCGGAACCGCGGCCAAACCCATGATTGGGCCGCGGTTCCGCCGTGCTTTTGACTGTTCGTTTGACCAAATTTTTGCAGAGAGCTTCTGAGTTGGAAATAGGGGTTTTGGGATATTCTGTTTGGGCCCAGATTTTTCTGTAAGTGCTACAGTACTGCTTGGGGCCCACTTCGGTATATTTGATCGATCGAATATTTTAAACATGTTAGTTCACAGTATTTACATTATATCTGCGACCGTGAATGTCATTTGATCGGTAAATCCTGTCTAAATGCTATAGCCCGGTTAGACGGATTTGCGAACATGACATTCACGTTGATGTTCTGTGTTGTGCTGTGATGTTGCGGATTGGTCGTATGGGTAGCCTGGATGCAATGTTAGTACAGTTTTGTTTTATATGTACATTTGATATTGCGGGGCGAGCGTCCGACATGTGGACTGCCGTCACTGCCTGTTTGTATTATTCTTTTGGGGCACGACCGGGTCGAGGTCGATGTACCCGTTGTATGTATATTTTATTTTCTGTATTAGGATTACCCCGCGGAGGGGTGCACGGATAGCCGGGTTCTAGAGGGCAACGGGCCCGCATCTCATGGCTTTGAGACGGAGGGGGCTTTACTCTAGAATTGGCGGGCTATTCGCCGCACTCGTAGGGGGTATAGGATTGACCCAGGAGGGGTGCCCAAGTTACCGGATTCCGTGAAGTGCTGGGTGGTCCATTCACGTTGCTGAAGGGGGCTGCCTCGCTTCAGGTTTTGGCGGGTAACTTGCCGCGCCCATAGGGGTCTAGGATTTTCATTGCACAGGCTATCCACACGACCAGGGGAACGTCGGGTTTCAGTAGCGGCTCTATGAAACCCGGGGATCCCAGATATCTGTATTGTTCTGTGATTCTGTACATTTCTGTGATGTTGCATTTTATCACGCCTTGAGCGAAAATTATATATTATATATATACTAGTAGATGTTGTATATGTTTTGCATTCGCGCTAGTCCAGTCCCCGCTCTGTCGTTAGTTAGCTAACCTAACGGGTGATGACGGTACCCAGTGGCGAATGCGGATGGCATATACGTACATCATTATTTTCGTTCTTTTATTGGTGTGATCAATTGATGGGACTGCGTTGATTCGGATCAATGCAAGATAAACAAACCTATTCTGATGTTGTTGGAACATTTTTCAAAAAGCTGTTATTGCAAGGGCGTTCACTTTTGTTTTGCATCGTGGTATTCAGTTGGAATATCCTGCTCCTCAGTCGACGAGGCAAGGGCCGAGATCCCTTCACCGGGAGTGACCCCTTGGACAAAAGTTTGCGTCAGGGCAATAACTTCACTATAGCCGATTACTTTTGCTTTGCATCGTGGTATTCAGTTGGAATATCCTGCACCCCATCCTATGGGGAAAGAGCCGAGATCCCTTCACCGGGAGTGACCTCTTTAGCAAAGGTTTTCGTTACTATATTTTTCTTAAATGCTATCCGGTTCCTTCAACGATATCAAGTTCATTATGTTAAAGGTTTTCGCCAGAAACCATTCGTAGCCCTCCGTCGTTTCATATGGATAGTCAATAGTATTCAAGCTGTGTTTGTTGGCCATAGTCAAGGCACAGTGTTTGGTAGCTATTGGGTGTTCATATGCTGTATAGATAGATGCGTTGGTTTGGGACAGTCGTATAGCCTTGTTGGCCCTAGTCAAGGGCTTGTACGGGTGGGTTCAAATCAACCTAGACAATGACGGGTAGAACTTGACATGTGACTTATGATTTGTTGGCCTTAGTCAAGGTCATAAGAGCATGGGGCAAAAATCCACATCGGGAGTTTCAAAAGAAACTGAAACTTGCCAGATATGCGCATTCCTTCTGGAGTGTGATAACGTGAGCGGATTCCGTCACGTTATCATGCGATGATAGTTGGATCCCGATTCCCACTGATGAGTTGGTTTACTCCTCGGGTGATCCCGACTAATTCTTCTTTCAGGTTTGGGGAAGAATTTGACGTTACAGTGGGAGGTTTCCAGATTAGATAAAGTGATAACCATTCTGATCTAGGTTAGAGTGCACGCTGAGCGTTTCTTTTCTCTCTCTCTTTGGCAGCGACCATTGACCCGACCCTAGACTATGACTCAGTGACCAAGTTGACCGAACCTTCTTAACACTGGCTTTTGGATTGTCAGAGTTGCAAACCTCATTGCCACTCCTACTTTTACCCTTTTCTCCAGGACACCCCGTATTACTACGAACGTCCACTTCCATTGGACAAAACCATCATATGGTTATATACGAACTCGAAGGAATTTATTCGAGGATGGTTTCCGGTTCTGGAGAAAACGAATAGGACTATTCAGTTGTCTTTTCTTTTTACCTTCTCTCAGGTTGTGAGTATTCCTTGGTTTAGGAGATAGTACACCTATTACGCAAATTGGATAGTCTTCTTCCAAACCTTAGGCTGGTGCCGAACGGTGGGGAATGAAGAAAACCAATTAGCCTAAACGGTGTACAGAAGGTATTGAGTTAAGACAAAGAAAGGGATTAGTAAGAGGGCAAAGTAAATTGCGACTGTTATTCACGACCAAACCAAGTATTTCTTCGCCAATCCTAAATCACCTTTGTATTTCTCCAGGACACTCCGTATCACTACGAAGATCCCAAGTTTATTGGATACTCCATCGTATGGTTATATACGAACTCGAAAGGAACTTGTTCCAGTTCGGGGATGGATCCTGGTTCAGGAGAAATAGGAATAAGGTTTATTCGGTTGTCTTTTATCTTCACCTTCTCTCGCATTGCGAGTGCTCCTAGGATTAGGACAGTACACCCATTATACTTATTGGATAGTCTTCTTCCAAACCATAGGCTGGTGCCGAACGGTAGGGAAGGAAGAAAACCATTTGGCCTAAAGGGGTGTACAGAAGGTAACGACTAAAGACATATAAAGGGGTTTGGAGAGGTGGCAAAGAAATATACGGTTACAGTTGTGAATCTGGATAATGGAAGATGCATTACTAGGAATACCAGGATACCCTATCGAAACATTTCAATGTTTCAGTTTCACTGTGTACTGTTAAAAGAAAACTGATTTCCCAATTAGACAGTTGCTCCAGGGTATGTATTTACCAGGTTTGATTCTCTCATCTGTATGGTTTTACAGATGATGAGTGGGAGTAAGTTATTGAGAATTGGGTGATCATCCTCATTATATCGGAATTCGTTGTAATTGGTGATATTTGAGGAAGTCACCTGGGTTGTTTGCCGGTCGGCAAATATTTGGTTTTGAATATCCGTTGTTATGCACCAATTTCAAATTGATATATCTGTACGTCTATTTTTATAGAGTGAGATATAACTTTTTGAAATTATGTTTATCACATTTACCTATATCAGTGGATGGTTAGGTAAGGAGCATTAAACAGCGGTGTAATTCTTCTTAACCATAAGTACAGTTTTCAACCTACGACACACAGTGAATGAGTTATTAGACTCAAGGGACTTATACAGAGTATTGTATATTGTCCAGTGTCCATTAGGACAGAGGGGTTGGTCCTCGTACTATATTCGGTTTACTTATGACTTCTCTAGTTTGACGAGTGTTTCGTAGAAACACAGGATCCAAGTTTTGAGAAGTTATAGGTATAAGAGTAAAGTAGAGAACCAGGTATTGCAAGTATCGGGATTCTTCAAGGAGATCGAAGATGTAGATACTTGTGTAAGGTATTCAGTTGATAGTAATGTTTAAGAGAACTTGCTTCTCTTTCAGGTTACTCATAATTGGAAGTATTCCTAAGTTGAGTAACGCTGATTGGCCTCTCTCCATTCAGTTGACATGCACTGGAGACAGCTGCATGATTTGAATCTGGTTCAATTAAATCAGTGCCTCTGTTCCTGTATTGGATATAGAACAGTTCATATCTTGACATTGTTAAGATACGGGGAGTTGTCCGGCTTATGCTTAAAACCAGACTCCGGATAACTCAAGGCACGTTTTATTAGTGGCTGTTTGTGGGTTGACCCGGGCTATGACGAGGGTTGACTTTCTACCATCTGGAAGATCGATAGTGATATTGTTCTTGACTCACCACAGTTTTAATAAAAATGGATTTTTTTTCAGAAAACAGTAGTGGGAGTATGGTAGAACTGGAAGTGAATCCAGAACCGCAAACGATTACTGAAGATTTGATAAGAACCTAAAAATTCAATCTGGTTTGACATTCCATTGGCCACTCCGCAGATATGGTGGGTAACCTCAGGCACCCGAGAGGTACTTCGGTATGCTCAAGGACGGTGGCAGGGAGGTTCTTGTTTACCCAGACTTGCCATTGCTGTTGTTCCAGACTGTGAGACCCGGCAGGAGGATGAGTATAGCGTCGTTCTAAACTAGCTTTAGAAGTGCACATGTATATGACTCTGCCAGAGGGTTGTCGTGGTCAGTGGGAGCAGCGGAAGTATAGTGGACAAGTGGCTTATGTCTATTTATAGACTAAAACAGATGTAGCGGAGATAGATCTATTTCTGATGTGAAAGTCATAAATTTGACTTCATCAGAATAGGGGATGGATCTGTTAAGAAGGTAGTAGGGTGTGATGTCCTGGTATTTGGATGACATACATAGAGTAGGAAGTGAAATTCCTATACTACGATCGGTTATTCTTGGTTGTCACACAGTGGTTTCTCCACATAGGACATGGATATTATATCAGACATTCTGGTTACTGGATCTATGGTTTTAGATCTAGATTTGGGAAGTATCCCAATCTGGGTACTTAGACAGCATTCTATGAGTATTTAGAATAGACGACTCCTGGCACGGTAGTGTACCTGCAAGTGATGGAGTCACCCTCTCTAAAGGTGTCTTACAGACTAGAGTAGAGAGGGATGTACATGATTGGCAGATCACTTGCTTAGGCAATTGAGTCAATCATGAGATGTCAAGTACCACACCAGATGTTGTTCTTGCAGTAGATGCAATAAGTTGATATTGATCCAATCCTGGAGAAACAGTCGGAAGCAGTTTTAGAACATAAGTGAATGTTCTAGGGATTTGATAACGGCTGCCTCTTTTGGGAGACGGTTATCATTCCAGGCTTCCAAGGTGACCTGGATGACAGAGTGACTGTCAGAGTTTTAGTTTTCCCTCTGACGAGGGGCAGTATTTTGGATAGGTGGTCCAGGCGGATACTGAGGGAAGGATGGCGCAGGATACTGATTAAGTTCAGTTGACAATACAGTCCAAGAAGTTTGGATTTGGAGTTCATTTATGAGCTAGGTCCCATCAGACATCCAGACATTCTAAGACAGGTATTGCTCATTTCGGGAGATGGCTTTCTCCGCGAACTTAAGATATAGAGAGACATAGAAAGTAACATCACAGTGGATCCACTCACTGAGGCTATTCCTCGAACGCAATAGTTTCGCAAACGAGCTTTGTGAGACTGACTAGTAGAGGAGTTGGGTGTTCGGTATCACACGGGTTGTGAGTATGCGACATCGCAATAATTAGCCTTGAGTGCAAGTGGGAGATTGTTGGAGATAGTGCCCTCAGAGTCAATTATTAGATCATAGGTACGTGATTGCAATGATTGAGGGAGGACCTATGCCGGTAGGACAGTCTTACTCGAGATGATAGTATGCTATCTGGTTTATCTTTATCATCGTGTACTGCTTTAGGTGACCTTACGAGTCGCTATTGCATGTTGATAGAGCCCCTAGGATTCTTGCTTTACTACCAGCAGTATGAGGGCGATCATATACGTGGGAGCTGGGGTCTATAAGCAAATCCTTAAAAGGTCCCTAGTCGTGGGAGTTTCGAGACAGGGCATCGATACTCCAGAGTAGACTAGTGTATACAGTCGAGACCCCGACGAGGGGCGGTGGCCGGTCTCACAAGCCACTAGTGTCAGTTGGTTCACCTAAGATGTATACAGGTGCTCATTGGGTTATGAGTACACCGGACAGGACTCGCCGGGAACCTGCTAGTTGGTATTATACCTGACGTCAGATAGCAGTTCCCTGGTGACATGTGTACATGTTAGTTCATCGACCTGAGATCGTCATTTGCCTCGTGTGAGTTCCCGCTGTGTTTTGATTACTACCCTACCACGCTCAAAGGAGATGTGCAAGCAGGTTTTAGTTGGGTACAGTCCCGAGCCACATGGAGGCAGTGAACGGATCTGCAGGGGTTCGTCTCTCCCGGTATTGGGGGTGAGGTCGCGCTGTGTCTAGGAGAGCCAGTACATGAAAAGTCCTTGGCCAAGGCAGGAGATTTACTGGTAGGTATTCCAGTAGTATCTCAGGATGTTCTGGGCTACACTCTGACACGACTTATACCGCTTTTGGGGGTCTGACTTTTACCAACCCCCTTGGCCCGCCATGCGATGCTCACAGACGAACGGACCGGACTGTACGGATATTGTCACTGACAGGCTCAGTAGGGTGTCAGGATGAGTTCGCTCATCGACGTCCCTTTTGGTCAATAGCTGGTAGCCCGTCACGTATGGCTAATACCTCTGACGTGCTAGTGGTTAAATCCACAGCCATAGTATTGACGAGTCTTTAGAGTCCACCACACACAGTTACTCAGGTTTCGGGCGAAACGCTGTAGAGACCATATGGAGATATGTCAGGGTTCGATCAAATACGTGCGGTATTGCACGGATCGTGATCGGATGGTTTTTACTAGCCGGCTTTGGCTTAAGCCGGATCCTAGTATTAGATAGTGTAGTTTTGTCTCTTTGCATTTGTATTCAGTGGGAATATAAATGCGGGCATGTATATGCAGTCGCGGGGTTTTCCTGTAATTTATTACGGGATCAGTTTTCTGAGGTTGCCAGTTTGCATTCCGTTCCGGCCGATTTTCCTTTGTTCTTTCGCGGCCGGACTTTCCGTTGGAGGGGGTTATTTGCAAGAGTGCAAATAGCTTATTTGTGGAGGGGTTTCTTGCATTTGTGGCTTCTATCATCATGAGATTCCATTATGGTCTCATCCTTTGCATTTATGAGGTGGTTTTGTGAAAGGATTGATTTGTGATTATGGTGTGACCATTTTTCTCTTCTTTTATACCTTCCTTGCACTATTTGATTCACTCTCCTCCACCATTCTTTGGAGAGGCCGGCCACTTGGGCAAGAGGGAGAGAGAGAGGTTCATTTGAGGGTAGCATATTCTTCATCTCATTTTCCTTGCTAAAAATTATGAGCTCATTTTTTTCCAAAGCTCATTCTCTTTCTCCACCTCCACCATGGCAACAACATAAACCCCAAAGAGACATAGCCTACTACACTATATCTACAGCAAATCTTGGACGCGTCGGCTAGCCAACTTCGCGCCCGAGTTGCCTCGGTCCAGAGGTGGGAGCCCGTAAAAGTATTTGGCTACGTGGTGCCCTTTTCGACGAGGAGGTGACGGACGGAGATTCCGCGGGAGATCGAAGTGGAGACGAAGACCGAAGGACACGGATCGCTTGATATAACTCTCTACCCATCTTTTAGTTTGCTAGTAGCTAGGTTAATGGCCCGATCCGGGTTAAAAGTGCGCGGTGGTGCCGGTTTGCTAGTTTGCAAAGTTTTTCGTTTCCGCGTTTCCGGCGTCGGATCGACGGCCGGGACGCCGCTGTGCACTTACAGCCTGGTCCTCGCCGAACACGGCAGTGAACCCGTTGGAAGCATCCAGAGCAAACATTGGACTATGAGGTCCTTAAACTCATGGACTATGATGTCCTTAACCTCGACCGTGATGTCTTAAAACTAACATTGGACTGTGGAGTCCTTAAATCCACGGACTATGATGTCCTTAACCTCGACCGTGATGTCTTAAAACTAACATTGGGTTATGAGGTCCTTAAACTCATGGACTATGATGTCCTTAACCTCGACCGTGATGTCTTAAAACTAATTCCGGATTGTGGAGTCCTTAAATCCACGGACTATGATGCCCTTAACCTCGACCGTAATTTCTTAAAACTAACAACGGACTGTGGAGTCCTTAAATCCATGGACTATGATGTCCTTAACCTCGACCGTGATGTCATAAAACTAACAACGGACTGTGGAGTCCTTAAACTCACGGACTATGATGTCCTTAACCTCGACTGTGATGTCTTAAAACTAACATCGGACTGTGAGGTCCTTAAACTCGCGGACTATGATGTCCTTAACCTCGACCGTGATGTCTTAAAACTAACATTGGACTGTGAGGTCCTTAAACTCATGGACTATGATGTCCTTAACCTCGACCGTGATGTCTTAAAACTAACAACGGACTGTGGAGTCCTTAAATCCACGGACAATGATGTCTTTAACCTCGACCGCGATGTCTTTAAACTACGGTATCCTGGAAAACGTCCAGAACGGAGCCTGGTCCTCGCCAAACACGGCAGTGAACCCATAGGAAGCATCCAGAGCAATCCCTGGCTCCGTGAGATGCGGATAAGGACAACTTCATCCATCACTTGCGGGTCCTCACGACTCGTAAGGGAGTAAATTCTCTTGCGAGATCCTTACAACTTTCAAGAAAAAACACACTTAGGAATCCTCACGATTCTTAAGGAGAAATTACATCTACAGGATCCTCTCGACCGGTAGGGAGAAAATTCTTTATGAGACCCTTACGGCTCATAAAGTTGAAAAGTCTCAGGTGGCAGATCCTAACCCTGTTTTCTAAGCCATCACTACCTTACAAAGAGTACAAGATTGACAGTTATATATTATCTACAGACCGCACTTGCTAAAATCACATGGCAAACGACACAGCAAGAAAGAAAAAAGCAGAGAGATGACACAAGACATTACGAAGAACGTGTATCTTTTATTCATGAATTCGATTGGGTACAAAATACATCATATGAAAGAATAAAAGAATAAATACATTTTATTTAAAATTATAAATGGTACAAAATTTTTATTGAGAGGAAAGCGCTTTCAATAATCCAGTCAGCTGCTCGCACACTTCCCTTAGCCCCTCTTCCTGATCAGCTGCCTCGGCCAACTCCGCTTCGACCTGGGCTCGCTGCTGCAAGTAAGACGAGAGTTGTCCCTCGACGGCCCGCTGAGTTGCTTCATGATCTCGTGCATCCCGCTCGGCGACGTCGAGCTTCTGCCTCAATGTTAACCCATTAGAGATACATCGCAGAAGGCTTTCGAAGATAACTTTCAACTGGGCAGCGTTCGCATCGACCTCAGCATGCAGTCGAGCAGACCCGCTTGAAGTTTCTTTACTTTCCCTTTGCTTTAAAGCCACTTCTTTTTCAAGATGGCGGAAGTAAGAAGTGCTCTGCTTGATCCATGCAGCCCGTTGAGCGCTCATAGCCAGAATCTCAGGTGCAGGACGCCTAAGCTCAAGTTCATGCAAGCAAGCCTCGATTTCCCTGCAGCGATTAACCCAAGACTCAACGACGCCCTCACCATGAAAGTTCATAAGCGTCCCCGGCATAGGGTTAACCTCTGCGGCAAAATCCGCTGCAGTTGTAGGAGTCTCTGCGTCAAACTCCTCGATATATTCGCTCAGCATGCATGGACTAGTCACAGCACCTTTGGATGATGGACGCCTGGAAAAAGGCCATGCCGGCATTATAATGCGAGACTCGAACGGGGCTGGAGTCGATGTGATTGCTGCAAAATAGATCATAATCAGATGTTGGCTCAGGAAATAAAGAAAATACGCAAAAAGTAAAGTCTACCATACCGGCTGCAGCAGGGGGCAGAGCTGGGAGTGCTGGTGGCGGAACGACGGCCTCGTCCCCCTTCAATTCGTAAGGCTACAAGCAATATGAAGAAGAGTTAGCAGTAATGCGACTGCCCGTTGAAGAAAAGGATGTCGTTTAGAGAAAATACTCACCTATACTGGCAGGTGGACTAATCTTTGACAAGAAGGAGAAGTGTAGGTGCAGCACCCGGTACAGGTGGTCAAAAAGGACTCCTGCTAAAACGTGATAACGCAATGTCAGTACATGAATTATACAACCGAGAAATAAGATCAATAGGTCACAAATCCATACCTTCCAGCATCTGCGACGGTACGAAAGAAGGTAGAGAGGTGGCCACCGTCAGGGCGGTAACTGACGGCGCTGTCTCGAGTAGCTCGACATCAGCACTAGTCGCACCTGCATTAGAAACAAGATAAACCTTATTAGGAAAGATTGCAGAATAAAAAGAAGGGCGGTGACCTAAAATTTACCTGATGAGTCGCCAGCCGGAGCCGTGACGAGGGCGTCACTTGATACAACTGTGGCATCTCCCTCTTCCATCGGGATGGTCTCACCTCCCGTCGCCTCATCCCCTGAATCCATAAGAGCCGTCGTCACGCTCGCGACGCTAGGAGACGACAAGGAACCGTAGGCGGGGAGAGCGATGATCGGAGCGGTGCCCGACTCTTGAGAAAGAGCGGCCATCTCGGGCCCAGCGATCGTACCCGTTTCGCCCGCTACCACCTCGGGCTCAGTGGTCGCAGCCGTCTCGTCCACCGCTGCCTTAGGCTTGGCCGTAGTAGCCATTTCGTCTACCGCTGCCTCAGGCTCGGCCGTGGTAGCCGTCTCACCCGCCGCCATCTCGGGCTCGGCAGTGGTAGCTATCTCGGGCATAGCAGTCGTGACTGTCTCGTCAGCCACTATCTCAGGCCCGGCAATTACGGTTACATCACCTACCGTCGCCCCGGGTTCAGCAGCTACCTCCTCCACCGCCCCCTCAGGCTCAACGGTTGCCGCTACTCCTTCAGTAAGGCTCGGCCCTGCAGGACAAGATATATATGAACTGATAGTTTAAAGCTTTGACAACGAAGCCTCAAAACACATTACCTGGGGTTGATTTACCGTTGGCTTCCCGAGCTGCACGTGCCGCCCGTCTATGAGCAGTAGACAAAGCAATCGAGAACTCCTCTGAAGGAGTAGCAGTGGGAATAACGACGCTTGAACCTGCCCCCGCAGCCAAAGCAGCATTACGTTCCCTTGTTGCACGCCTCATGCGCTTCCTTTCCTCCCGGGCCGTCACAATAGACATTTTAGAAGCCTCCTTCAGCAAGGCGTCGTCGTCCGCATTCAGGGTTACCTCCAGAGCCGTCAAGGCTTCCATCATCGGTTTTTTAAGTAAGGCCTCTTGCGGCAATGCCGAAGAGGCCGGGACTTCGGTAGCTGGCCCGGGGAGAATTTTCGCATCGGCTCGCAGGATAGGCATTGTGGTCCCTGCGATAAGACAAAGAGAGGGTCAGATTACTCATAAGAAACGGAAGCAGAAACATAGCGAACCGAAATGTACTAAGGTCTAAGGATGCTCGAAGTCGTTCCTCCTCCTCAAAAGTCTTGAGAGAAGCAGCGAGAGCTTCTTCGGTAGAAATACCTATTAAAGAAGGAAAAGCGTTAGTCAAAAAATAATGATAGAGGTATGATGCAATGGCGAAAAATACAACTAATGATTACCTGATCGCGCGAGTTTAGCCAACCCCTCTTTGTGTCTTGCCAATCGCTCGGAAGCTGCGATGGCAGCCGCCAGATCAGTGTCATCTGGCGGCATAAATAGGCCGTCGTTGGTCCCGTACTCACTTAAGCCCTCGCTGTAAGGAGCATGAGGTTCTTGACCAAATACAACGTCAGCAGAGAGGATCGACTTCTTCTTCCTCTTCTGCGCGCGAACTCCGGTCGCAGCCAAAACCAGCTTGCGCTTCGTGGGCACTTTCGGACGGCGGGTCCCGATATCCGAGCCCATGCCGGATTCGGGTGAAGCCACGTTTACCGTCTCCACGGGAGCACAGGGCGCTGATGGCACGTCCACAGGATCACGGGGCAATCCACGCGTGGGGCTTAGCATACATGGAGTCTCAACTGCAGCATCTCCTCTTAGTGGAGGAGGGACAGCAATCCGTCGCTTTAAAGGGACGTTGCAATCACTGGCGGGGGGCGCACTCTTGTGATCGAGCAGTAGCCGCCTCTCTTCCCTGATGACAACGCCCATCGCGTGTTGATACCAGGCCCCGTATACGTTGAGGGCCCTTGGAATGCAACTCGGCTCGCTAATGAAGAAGTGGGAGCCCGTATTTAACCACATAAAGTGATGCAGTGCACTCCGTATTCCCTCTCTGGTGGCAGCAGGTTCTTCCAAAAACGCCTCCAGTGGAACCCCTGGTTATAACTCAGCTGCTGGGCAAAATGATGGGGATTATATCTCATAAAAAGCGCCGCATCATTTTGCCTAAATACGAGAAAGCCCGGCCTAATGGAGTATAGGTGAAGAATCTCCCGGGCTTTCAACAAGGAGGCCCCATCCTTAAAAGAGTCGCGCAATGTCAGCACCGTTTTAGAAGTTTCCTGGCCGATTGTCAGGACTTTGTCCGTGAAAGACATACCGGCCCCGACCGTGCACAGACGAAGAAGCAAGCCCCTAGCCTCCCGCTGAGACGGATTCACGATAGAAGCGTCGATCAGCCGCATAATTCTCGGGAATCTGCACTTCTCATAAGACGAGGGTCTTTTATGAATACCAAACACCCCGAGCACGTGCATTTCCATCCACGAAGTAAAGTAGTGCATCGGGAAATTGGCAGCCTGCACCCCCGGTTCAGTTGTATCTGCCGCCACGCTAAGACCATGGTACAGGTGGGCCATCCCGGCAATCCCGATGGCCACTTGTATTCTGGCCACCATTCGATGTGCTGGGTAGAAGACGGACGGCCTCATATAGCGAGGGTGCATAGGGAGTGCGAACCAACACAACCATAGCCCGAGAAACCCGATAAAGAAAGTCTCCTCGTCAATGCCCGGAGCGGCGATTTCCGACAGAGGGACGATCGCGGCATCGGGAAGATAAAACCCTTTATGATCATCTTCCAGTACTGGTCGACGGTCCAAGCCAAAGCCGAAGGAATCGTCGAGCTTGGAAAATTTTTCGCCTCGTTGCGATAGAATCTCCGGGCGAAGAAACCGGGCAATGAAGTCTGTGAAACTAACCCTACGGCCGCCGGATTCCAAGAAGAGACTCTCGTACATATTCAACTCCTTTATCAGACTCGGAAACTGGTGCAGAATAGCGTTCTCTGGCGTTAGGCCCATCACCAACGGCTTGGTGGCAAAAACGTATTCATCTGGAGGAAGCAGCTCCTCATAGTGCTCCCCCCTCACCGGCAGACCGGAAATCTCGGCAAATTCTTCTAAAGAGATGGAAACTTCTCTGTCCAGTAAAAGAAAGGTATGGGTTGGGATGTTCCATTGCTCCACGAATGCCTTAATCCACCACGTTGGAGGAGCAGAATATTGGAACAACGATGCGTAAACTGCAGGATATAGGCCGAGCTTCAGCAAATGTGTTTTCTTCGCCGACAAGATGTACCTGGCCCACTGCAAATATCCGGCCGAATGTCGGGGAGTCAACCCGATGTTGTAAGGTTGTCCCCAAGGGCGCAACTCGCCCTGGCATATGCGTCGTCCCAGAGTATCCAATGCCGCCGGCAGCTGTTCAGACCATAATATTGCATTTATCATTCCCCTATTCTTATCCTTTTTATAAATAAACAGATACTCTTGACGCACGTTTGTTGCATATTACAGGATACAGGTTTCTGGAGAAAATACAGTGAAAAAGACACAAAACAACAGAAAAGGGACTTTTGACCAACAATTAGACGAATCCTAGTCAAGCCCAGTTCACATAGGTGCAAGGCAACGAATGTCAAGGTGAAACGATTAAAAAGCCCAATACAAGTCTTCACTGAAGATCTGGAGAAGAGTGAGAAGCAAACAGAGAAAAAGAAGTATAAAACTAAGAAGCCCAGACAACCACAAAAGGACCTCAGAAGTTTGGAAGCCCAAGACCATCAATAGGCCGCGGATCCGCGGCCCAAGCCATCAAATGCCGCGGATCCGTGGCCGTCTAATGCCCGTGTCGGCGCAAAGATTTTGTGCTGTTGCGTCGGTGCGGGTGTTGGGATTTTTCGTGGGGCAAATCTGTAATTGCGCATGCGCGAGAGTCTGTAACCCTAGGTTTCCTATTTTCCTATAAATTGTAATTTGAAATCTGAAAAATGTATGCCTCTTTTCAATAAATAAAAGTTCAGAATTTCTGGGAATAATTATTCAGATCTGTTCTTTATCGCTTGGAGGGAGCCGTCAAATTAGTAAGTGTTTTTTTTTTTATTCTTTTAATGTTTTATCATCCCCTAATGAGCGAGTAGTCTCCTCGCTTGTTAGGGTTAGCCTTAGGGAAAGGTTTGAGAGATGATATCTCTCACCCCTTTCATGCCATCCACACCTAATAGTTAGCACTCCATGCATGCACGCACAACCGCTCCCTACGGCATCCTACCCCTCGAGGTAACGATGAACCGTAGTATAAAGGGCCGGTTGCGCGTGTTTTCCATGGGGGTTAGGGTAATTATCAACAAAGGAAGAATGCGAATCTAGAGGAAGAAACATCTTCCCAAAAGATTCGGATCCACTTTATTGATTATTATCGTAACATCTAACAGATCTAAAATATGGCAATGAAAGCGGTGAGGAAAACGTCAATCTCCAAAACTTCCCCGAAGCCTAACCCTAGCAAGAATTTAAATTAAATTAATTAAGTTTAGTGATAGATCTAGATTTTCATAAACCAACCAAAACGACAAATAGAATCAACTCGTTAAAACACATAAAAGGAATTTACCCGTCTCTGTGGATCGACCCGCACTCACCGGCTAGCTGCGAAGCGACGCCGTTTCTTGATTGCGGTAAATACATGTTTTTGACAACTAACCAGCAGCTGCATGGGTATGGCGGCAATTGAATGTTGGAGAAGACCCTCCGAAGTCCAATTGACAACCTCCACGGTATAGTTCACCGGGGGTGCATCTGCATACGAAATCGATGAGATCGGATCCGACGGCGTCGCACAAGAGAAGCTTCGTCGACCTTTGATTATCTGGTCATACCACGTACCCCACAGGTGAAGGTTTTTGTGTTCTGGATCATAATCTCTAATGAGCGCGAGAACCTCCCGGTCCACCGGTGCCTCAGGGAATCCTCCCTCTGAACGGAAAAACGGGAAAGAAAGATCGGAAGACATGTCGCCTGCGAAAAAGAACAGAATTCAATTATCAGTACTATAATTTAATCTTAAAGTTCTGAGCGACACTTTAAAATTTATACCACACTGCAATGCAGTGGAAAGGGGACCAAAGGTGGACCCACAAAATCCAGATGACAATATATTAATTAATAAAACAGCCTCATCATTGGATGAGACTGTCAATTAATGAGGAAATCCTCAAAGAATATTCTCATTGAATGAGAAATCCCTCGGGAGAAAGAGAAAATCTCCCTTTCAGAGCAAAGCTCTATAACAGAGTGACACTTGTCAAACTCTGGTCACGAGGGAATAAAATTCCTTAAAGAGCCTAACTCTGTAATGATGATGGAAAATCCATCAAAGATTAATGAAAATTAATTCTTGAGAATTAAAATTCTGGGATCTTAAAGATCCATGAAAAAACTCTTAAGAGTTCTTCATCAAAAGATCAAAAGATCTACATATTATCAAAAGAGCAGAGCTCTGATTCATGGGCTAAGAAATCCTAAGAAAAGATCTGTTTAGATCTATAGGTTCTTGAGAGCAAGGCTCTGTTTATGAAACCCTAAAGGGGTTTTCTTTAGATCAAAGATCTATGAAGAGCAAGGCTCTGTTAATGGGTAAAACCCTAATTTATTAAAATTAATTTAATTTAATTTTACCTAAATTTAGTAGAGTTTTAACTCTTGAAAGTTCTTGAACAAAAGAGCAAGGCTCTGAATAAAATTCTTAAGAAGAAGATGGAAATCATCTGAGGACCAAAAGGTCCTATTTATAGGCGCTGAACCGCCTCCTCAACTTCTGAGTTGATCCAAAGGCTCAGATATTGCCACCGTTACACTCACGTGCGCGCCACGTGAGCGCAACGGTGGGGGGGCATTTGTTTTCCTCAATCAGAGAAAAGCTCTGTTTTGAATTTCAAAATTCAAAAATTGAAGTAACGCTTCAGATCCCGTACGCTGCGTGCCACGTGTCAAAAGCATACACGCCAGCGCCAGGAGCGCTGCGTCCTAGGCAGCGCACCCCTAATCAGAGCAAAACTCTGTTTCAAAATTCAAAAATTTAAAAGTTAAAGCAACGCTTCAGATCCAGCACTCTGCGCAGCACGGGTGCGCTAGCGCAGTAGCGCTGCGCGCCACGTGTCAAGCACGGGTGCGCTAGCGCAGTAGCGCTGCGCGCCACGTGTCAAGCACGGGTGCGCTAGCGCAGTTGCGCTGCGCGCCACGTGTCGAACGTAGGTGCGCTAGCGTAAGGTGCGCTAGCGCTGGAATTAAAAATTCCCCTACCGTCAGATCTAAAGATCTACTAATAATAAATTATTAATCAGAACTAATATTCTGTTATGCAAAGATTTTTCAATCTTATTAAAATAAGAAGATTATCTTCTGTAAAACAGAAGCCTTAGGATCAGAGATCCAACGGTGGGAAATATTCCCAAATCAATCAGAGAAAGATCTCTTAAACTGATTTAACAAATCAATTGGCCCTATATAAAGGCCCCAAGACTTCAAGTCTCATATAGAAAAAACCCTCTAAAACTTTGAGAAAATTCAAAGAAAAAGAAAGGCAAGCCCTTAGCAAAAGAAGATCATTTCTTCAAGGTAAATAATTAATTCTTGAACAACAGAAATGAAACCATCTCGTAAAAAGAAGAAATATCTTCTAAAAAGATCTTAGATCTATAAAAAGACCAAGGTCTTTGATTAAAAAGAAAAGATCAAAAGATCTAGTCATGAAAAAAAATAATAATAAAAGAAGTATTTACTTCATTCACAGATCTTTTGATCTATAAAGGCAAAGCCTTTTATAAAAAAACAAGAACTTTTGTTCTTGGATCTTGAGGCAAAGCCTCCTTTGAAGAACATAAATTTGTTCTTTGATCTTAAAATTGATCAAATGCGCTTTGCGCTACTGAAAAGTGCCTTGCACTCATGAATTGCGCCTTTGCGCTCCTTGGATCGGCGCTCAGCGCCAAAATATGCCACGTGTCAACCATAGACACCACTTGCGCTTTGCGCTTCTGAAACAGCACACTGCGCTCATGGGCTGGTGCTCAGCGCCAAGTGCGCCACGTGTCACTCGCTAGCGCGCCAAAAGACTAGCGCAACGCGCTTATAAATTAAAAGCGCTTAGCGCTAAGCACGACACGTGTCCTCTTCGTGTGCGCTACCTGACAAAAGTGCAATGCGCTCTTTATCTGGCGCAAAGCGCCTGGCGCGCCACGTGGCACATTGTCAGAACACAATTTGTTCTGATGAATGCTATGCATTCAATATATAAGACAAAAAAAATGTCAGAGCCCAATGCTTGACATTATTAAAAGGGCAGAGTCCAAATAAAGGCCTAACAGGCAGAACAAAAATGTTAAACATTTTTAACTGGACTTAGCCCAATTCTGGCCATAAGTCCTCAACTTAAATTGAACTGAGCTCATCTGCTCTTCCAATCAATTTACACCCGGTTCGAGGGTACATCTATTTACTCCTCTGATATCTGTTGTTGTAATCCTTCAACGTCGTCAGAGAGGTGACGGGTCCCGACAACCACACATTACTACGGACTGTGGGGTCCTTAAACTCATGGACTATGATGTCCTTAACCTCGACCGCGATATCTTAAAACTAATACCGGACTGTGGAGTCCTTAAATCCACGGACTATGATGTCCTTAACCTCGACCGTGATGTCTTAAAACTAGCATCGGACTGTGGAGTCCTTAAATCCACGGACTATGATGTCCTTAACCTCGACCGTGATGTCTTAAAACTAATATCGGACTGTGAGGTCCTTAAACTCACGGACTATGATGTCCTTAACCTCGACCGTGATGTCTTAAAACTAACACCGGACTGTGGGGTCCTTAAATCTATGGACTATGATGTCCTTAACCTCGACTGCGATGTTTTTAAACTAACAACGGACCGAGATGTTCTTAAACTAACAATGGACCGTAATGTCCTTAAACTAATTATCGACCGCAATATCATTAAACTAAACAATAGAGCCTAATTGCTCTCTTGTCGGATCTAAACGATCCTGTTAAGTCGATCTTAGTCTAGAATTAAACTAACGTGTCCTTAACAAACGTTTAAGTTGATCTTAGCCTTAAATAAGGCTAACGTATCCTTAAACACAATCCCCAAACCCAAATCTAAGAAAGATACGGATTTGGACTAGTCTACACCCTACGGGCGATAACATAACTTAGTCTCCGTATACAATCCATGGGCAACCAAACACAAAACAAACACCCACGACACGAAGTGACCATCTGGAGAAGGAGAAAGTTGTTACCGCGATGCGGTAGCGTAATTAACTGCAGGGGCTTGCGCCTGTAGGGAATAGTGTCCCCACAATCAAAAACCCCTCAGACGAAGGGGAATCTAACGAAGTCTGCTACATCAGCCGCATCCATTTAAACCTTCGATACATGGTGCCATAAATCAACTTGGCATCTTCGGAGAGGTGGACGGATAGCACCAATTAGCATCTGCCCCCAGATACAGGCTAGACGTCAGTCTTTCCCGGTTTCCGGCGGTAAACACTGATTTGCTCCGCTTTCTGCGGTGTCGGAGTTGAAGTTGACTTGTTGATTGTGATTTGGGTTGACATCAGCATCGCTATACTGGAATACGGTACCAGAAGCAAATCATCATTTGCCATGAGAGGATTTAGGAATTGTTGGCTTAGGAGGCAGGTTTAGGTCCCTATCACCTAAGACTTTTCAATTTTATGAGCCGTAAGGGTCCCATAAAAGCATTTTCTCCCTACGAGTCGTAAAGATCCCGCAGGTGTATTTTCTCCTTAAGAGTCGTGGGGACTCCTAAGTGTGTTGCTCCTTTGTGAGTCGTAAGGATCTCACGCGGGAATTTTCTTCTCACGAAGTCGAGAGGACTTTGCGAGTGCATTTCATCTCTTTTTCACGAGTTTGCGCCCTTTTGGGTTTTCACAAACTCGTCGGCAGTCCTGCTGTTTTTACTCACGGAGCCCTTTCGGGTTTTCATCCGTGCCCATTTTGCTTGTGGACATACCCTTTTTTTTAATCTTCACCGCCGGTGGGACTTTGAATGTGGCCTCGGTCTTGGGAGAGATTGGGATCGTTTTACGCTCGTGGATTGTATACGTTTTTGCAGGATGTATAATCCAGACAGTAGGGCCGGAAAGATTTCGGGACTTTGTTGGCGTCTGCATCGCTGCACTGGAATATGGTTCCAGGAGGGACTCATCATTCGCCGTTGGGGTATGGGGATTTTGGTTTTTGTCTGGCATCTGCATTGCTGCACTGGAATAATACCAGGGGCAACTCATCATTTTCCCTGGTAGGATTTGGGAATTGGTTTTTTGCTTGGCATCAGTATCGCTACACTGGAATATGGTACCAGGAGCGAATCATCATTTGCGCTTGCTTATCAGGAAGCGATGGCTTAGGAGACAGGTTTTAGGTCCCTATCACCTAAGAATTTTCAATTTTGTGAGCCGTAAGGGTCTCACAAAGCATTTTCTCCCTACGAGTCGTAAGGATCCCGTAGGTGTATGTTCTCCTTAGGAGTCGTGGGGACTCCAAAGTGTGTTTTTCCTTTGTGAGTCGTAAGGATCCCACGAAGGTATTTTCTTACGAGTCGTGAGGATCCCGTAAGGTTGTTCTCCTCATGTATCGTAAGGACGCATGAGTGGGTCTTCCCAAATAGAGCATAATCCCAAGGGCGGAGACCAGCCGCGTAACTGGTGATTGCGGTGGGGCATGGGTATGCTGAGAATTATTTGAGCCCGTGGATTGTATACGGTAGTCAACTTGAGGACTAACCATAGGGCCGGGAGAATTTTGAGAAATTGGATTTTGGGTGGCGTCTGCATCGCTGTACTGGAATATGGTATCAGGAGCGACTCATCATTCATCGTTTGGGGGCTTGGAATTTGGCTCTTGTTTGGCATCAGTATTGCTGCACTGGAATAATGCCAGGAGCAACTCATCAATTGCTTTGGGAGGACTTGGGATTTGGGTTTTTGGTCGGCATCAGCACCGTTAACACTGAAGAGAAATGCCAGGAGCGACTCACATTTGCCGCTTGGGGGCTTGGAATTTGGATCTTGTTTGGCATCAGCATTGCTGCACTGGAGCAATGCCAGGAGCAACCCATCATTTTCCTCGGGAGGACTTGGGATTTGGGTTTTGTTTGGCATCAGCATTGCTGCACTGGAATAATGCCAGGAGCAACTCATCATTTTCCTCGGGAGGACTTGGGATTTGGGTTTTGTTTGGCATCAGCATTGCTGCACTGGAACAATGCCAGGAGCAACTCATCATTTGCCTCGGGAGGACTTGGGATTTGGATCTTGTTTAGCATCAGCATTGCTGCACTGGAGCAATGCCAGGAGCAACTCATCATTTGCCTCAGGAGGACTTGGGATTTGGGTTTTGGTCGGCATCAGCACCGCTAACACTGAAGCGTAACGCCAGGAGCGACTCATCATTTACCATTTCCCGTTAGGGAGCGGTGGCTTAGGAGACAGGTTTAGGTCTCTGTCACCTAAGACTTTTCAATTTTATGAGCCGTAAGGGTCTCAAAAAAGCATTTTCTCCCTACGAGTCGAGAGGATCTCGCAGGTGTATGTTCTTCTTAGGAATCGTGAGGATTCCTAAGTGTATTGCTCCTTTGTGAGTCGTAAGGATCTCACGCAGGGATTTTCTCCTCACAAGGTCGAGAGGACTTTGCGAGTGTATTTCATCTCTTTTCACGAGTTTGCGCCCTTTCGGGTTTTCACAAACTCGCCGGTAGTCCTGCTGTTTTTACTCCCGGAGCCCTTTCGGGTTTTCATCCGTGCCCGTTTTGCTTGTGGACATACCGTTTTTTTTGCGCTGGTGGGACTTTAAAAGTAGTCTCACCGGCAAGATTTGGGAGATATAGGGGCTGTTTACGCCCGTGGACTGTGTACGGTTTTGCAGGATGTATGATCCAGACCGTAGGGCTGGTGTGCTCAATTCACCTGGGACTTGGAGCATTCACACGTAGTATTTCTTAAAATATTGGCCATTGATGCGTGGCATGGGCCTTTCTCCCTCGGCACTTATTAGTTGGTAGGATCCTCCGTCGAACACTTTCTCGATGACGTATGGTCCTTCCCAGTTTGGCTCGAATTTTCCCTTGGCATGTCGATTAGGGATAATCGGTCTTTTGAGAACCAACACCAATTCACCTTTCTTGAAAGAACGGAGACGGGTTATCTTGTCATAGACCCGTGACATTTGGGCTCGGTATAGCTTCGGATTTTGCTGCACCGTGAGCCTTTTATCTTCGAGGGCGTCGAGCTCTTCAAGCCGAAGGAGCATGTTTTCCTCCTCCGTCAACTCATGCTGAACGGCCATTCTTAAGCTTGGAACTTCGACTTTGAGGGGGAGGACCGCCTCCACTCCGAAGAGCAATGAGTATGGAGTGGACTGAGTTGGAGTACGGTGCGTGGTACGATATGCCCACAACGCCTCATGAAGTTTGAGATTCCAATCTCTCTTGTTGGCTGAAGCATTTTTCCTCAGGAGCTTGCATAGAGTCTTATTGAAGGCTTCGGCTAGCCCATTGGCTCTTCGATTATAGATGGAGGAATATCTCCAGTCTATCTTTTGCTGAGTAGCGAACCTTGAGACTTTGAAGCTTTTGAAAGAAGGCCTGTTGTCAGAAATGATTCTTCTTGGTATACCAAAGCGGTATAGAATATTATGCTGGAAGAATGTTAGAATATCTTTTGTCTTGACTTCTTTTAGCGGGACAGTTTCAGCCCATCTGAAGAAGTAGTCTGTTGCGACCAGTATGAATCGGTGGCCTTTGGATGACGGAGGATCAATTGGACCAACTATGTCGGTTCCCCAGACTTTGAAAGGCCACGACGCCACCGCAGGATGCAACGGTTTGGGGTGCTTTTGAATGAAATCACCGTGAATTTGGAAGATATAACACTTCTTTGCATGCTCTCCGCAATCCCGTATCATGGTGGGCCAGTAATACCCAAGCCGTTTAATTTGAAGTCGCATCTTGGGGCCAGATTGGTGAGCACCGCGAACGCCTGAGTGAACTTCTTTCATTACTTTTTGGGCTTCGGCCGATGACAGGCACCTGAGCCAGAGTTGGTCATATGACCTACGGTATAGCGTGTCATTTACAAACACGTATTGGAGAGCTCTCTTCTTCAGCTGAACCCCCGCAGACCTTCCTTCGGGCAGCTTGTCGTATCGGAAGTACTCTATGAAGGGTTTTCTCCAATCGGGCTCGTCTTGAACGATCGAAGCTTCTTCGGCGGTACTGCACTTCTGTTCCGCGCTTTCCTCTTCTCATAGAGAGACAGGGGGTAGAATTTGCCGGCTCCTGACTGTGATCAGAATTTCGTCCATGTCAGGATCAGCCAGCTCCTTGGCTAAGAGAGCGAGTACGTCAGCCTTTCCGTTCAACGCTCTAGGGACTCTCGTTAGTTCAATGTGAGTGAACCGTTTTATGAGTTCCACCACCCGGCTTCTGTATCGAGCTAACTCGGGTTTGTATATCTTATAGTCGCCGCTTACTTGGTTGATGACAAACTGGGAGTCACCGTAAACCCGTAGCCGAAGGATTTCCATTTCTATGGCGAGCTCCAAACTAGCTATCAGAGCTTCATACTCGGCCTCATTGTTTGTGCGAGGCTCGGTGAGAGCAAAAGAACGTCGTAGGATTCCCATTGACGGCATGATGAACACCAATCCTATCCCTGCTTTTATCTCCGGGACGCTTGATTTACTGGAGGTCCTTATCGATGAGGCTCCATCAAAGTAGAGCTCCCAATATGGCTTATCTTTCTCGAGGTGCAGCACTTGTTCGTCAGGTAGCTCGCAATTAAGAGGTGACCCCTCTGATACGGGATGAGCAGCAAGGAAGTCTGCAAGAGCTTGCCCTTTTACTGCTTTCTGGGGAGTATAAACTATGTCAAACTCCAGTAGCATGACAGCCCATCTTGACATTCTACCGGCTAGGCTTGCTTTGGTCATTAAGTGTTTGAGTGGGTCGACCCTAGAGATCAGCATAACTCGATGAGCGAGCAGATAGTGCCTCAGCTTCTTCACAGCGAACATCAGAGCCAATCATTGCTTTTCGATCGGGGAATAGTTGTGTTCCGCCCCGACTAAAGTTCGACTGAGCTAGTAGAGGGCATTCTCTCTTCCCTCCTCGTTGTTCTGGGCAAGGAGAGCACCGAGTGACTCGTCTAGCGCGGCAGTATAGAGAATCAGCGGTTTATTTGGAATGGGAGCGGCCAGCACTGGAGTGTGCAACAAGTACTGTTTGATGCTTTCAAACGCTGCTTGACATTCGGCATTCCAGATAAAAGGAGCTCCTTTCTTCATGAGCTTTGAGAAGGGCCTATATCTCCCCGAAAAATTTGAGATAAACCTTCGTATATAAGCAAGCTTTCCTTGAAATGATCTCAGCTGCGTCAGACTCTTTGGAGGGGGCATCTCCACGATGGCCTTTATCTTTGATGGGTCAACTTCGATCCCTCGATGCCGGACTATAAAGCCCAGGAATTTTCCCGATGACACGCCAAAAGCGCACTTCAGAGGATTTATCTTCAGATCGTATTCCCTCAGTCTGGTGAGAACGGTCCTAAGATCTTAGATATGGTCGGCCTTGGCTTTAGTCTTGACGACCAAATCGTCAATATAGCATTCGACGACTTTATGGATTAGGTCATCAAAGATATTGGTCATTGCCCTTTGATATGTGGCACCTGCGTTCTTCAGTCCGAACGGCATCACCTTGTAGCAGTATATTCCGATCGGGGTTCGAAATGCTGTGTGCTTCTCATCCTCAGGTGACATCTTGATCTGATTATATCCAGATGAGCCATCCATAAAGGTGAACAACTCATAATTTGAGGTGTCATCGACCATCATTTCCATGACCGGTAGCGGAAAGTCGTCTTTAGGACATGCCTTGTTGAGGTCCCTGAAATCGACACAAACCTGGATCTGCCTATTTTTCTTCTTCACTGGGACTATGCATGCGATCCAGTTCGCATATTTCTCTTCCCTGATGAAGCCGGCATCGATGAGCTTCTTGGTTTCCTCGATGACCTTTTCTTCTAGTTCCCTTCTCATTCTTCGAGGAGCTTGTTTGACTGGCTTAGCATCAGGAGATATAGCTAGTTTATGCACGACCACTTCAGGGGAAAGTCCAGGCATTTCTTTATACGTCCACGCGAAGCAGTCGACGAACTCATGCAGCAGGGCGATTATCTGCACTTTCATTTCCTCTGATAAGAGCGAGCTGATATAGGTCGGTCTTGGATTATCGGGCGTTCCTAAGTCAATCTCGGTTAGCTCGTCAAAGGTTGCTTGTCCGCCATCTTCGAGCTCTTGAGGAGCTTCTTCTGGTTCGGCTATCTCGTCATCATCATTTGATCTTTCGCTGGCTTCACCAACATGGATCATGTAGCATGCTTTAGAATCAGGTTGAATGAAGCCTATGCCCTGTCTATCTGGAATTCGTCCATCGATGAGTGCTCGGACCTGGGACGGATGCCATAGTCCTTCATAAAACTTTGCTTCGGACTCCGTTTGATATAGCCGGCATCTGCACCTTTTGAAATATTCCCGCATCTCAGGTGTATAGTATCTGGGATTGAGGACGGCTCTTATGCCCCTCTCATAGGGAAGGCACGCGACAGACAAATCGTCCGGGTGCACAACAGGATTTGACCCATAAAACAGGATGCCCTTCTGTCCACTTTTCTCTCTGGGAACGTAGAAAGTTTTCAGCTGGTCCACGGTAGAGACTGACAATGCATCGAGCTCTTTGCACATCTGCTTCGGCACCCTTGTAACAGCTAGGGACCCTTCTGTAATTTCGAAAGTTTCTCGTAGTTTTGCTTGTTGCATGGGGGTCCAATCTGTGCAGTTATTGCAAGGTAGGTCCTTTTCTTCTGACTCTTCAGTGTCGCTGCCAAGATGAGGGCGGATTTTGCTCCTAGATAGGCCTTCAGCATCAGATTCGTCCGTATCGCTGCCGAAACAAGGGCGAGTTTTACGGAAGGACGGACTTCCAGCGTCGGACTCATCAGTGTCGCTACCGAAACGCGGGCGCACTTGGGCGTTTTTGCTTTTGAAAGTGATAGCTGGCTCAGATTTGCTTTTGAGTTTTGGGGCCAGTCTATCCTTATTCAGTTGTGGCTTAGCATTTTGGTGGTTCATGAAGTACCGAGAATCTTCATATCGGACTTCATGCACACCGAACGGCTGGGTGTCTCCGTCAATGCGTCTTTCTTCGCTATTTTTAGTATACTTCATGCATTGATGGAGAGTTGACGGAATGATGCCGTAATCGTAGAGCCACGGCCGTCCCAAGAGAATCTTATAAGACGTGTCAGCATCGATCACGTAAATCTTAGCTTTGGTCTGCAGATCCCCAAATTTGATTGGCGGAGCTATGGACCCCAGAACTTGCTGGCAATTTTGGTTGAAGCCTTGAATGACAATCCTTTCCCTTGATAGGTGTCGGACGTCCATTGACAAACTCTTCAGAGTTCGCAAGTTCATGATGTTCACTGAGGACCCCGGATCAATCAATATGCGATTAATCCGATCTCCGTCGCTGTACCCGGTCACGTAAAACGGCCGATTATGCTCAGCCGTTCCCAGTAGCAAGTCTTCATCCTTAAACGTGATTGCGGCGGCTTGCAAAGTGTACTGAGCTTCTTTCATATTAATTTCCGCAAAGCGAGCCTGATACCGCTCAGGGTTTTGTAGATCATGAATGAGAACATCTCTAAGCTCTTGAGATAGAACCAAGGCATCGTAGATGCTAAGGAGAGACGGAAGCTTTCGGAGGTGAGCCAAGACATTATAGTCTACTGGGGAAGGACTCGAATCTTCATGAGCTAGTTCTCTGCCATCTTCTTCATTAGTGACCTGTTTTTCCTTCCTTTTTAGGACGTTGCCCTGATTTGGCGGTAGAGCCCTGCTGCTTCTGAGCTGGATTTGGTTGGCCTTTGTGGCGAGCTCCTCGTCCTCTTCGGGAAAACAGAGATCCTCCTCAGATTCGCTGCCCAGATGGATGGCGTAGCAGGTCACTATAGGGGTCTCTTCATTGGAGTCTTCTTCTAACTCCTCCAGAATTTCCACTGCTTCTGCGGGGAAGAAATCTTTCAAGTGAATTAGAGTTCTTTCCTTCTGTTCATAGTCTTCGAGGGAATCGATCTATTTTTGAATGGTCGATCTCCCTGCAGACTCTTTTTCGCGCCGAGCTGCACTTTTCTTCTTCTTGAGCTTTTTGGATTTTGAGCCTGATGGAGCCGCATTGGCAGCTGGAATGGTAGGTTTCTTCTGCCCTTCCCATTCCGTCCTGGGCTCTTTCCGAAGTAGTTTCATCATCTTCTTCGTCTTATTAGATATGTGCGTACTCCACGGAGGCCGCGATGAGTCCGTTTCATTTCTCAGGGCAGCGGGTTCGGCTGTCTGCTCCCAGAAGGCTTCAGCTTCTGTCTGTATAAAGTTGGTGGTTGCAACTTGATTGTTCAGCAACACACTTTTGGACAGCTCGATCTCTCCAGCCTTGTACTGCTTCTCAACCCAGTTCTTGAAGATATAGCAATTCTCGATCGCATGGCTCACTACTCGGTGGTACGGGCGATACAGGGGATTGTCAGTCATTTTTGCTTCTTGGGGTCTTTTTGACTCCGGCAATTGTAGGCCGTTGTTCAAGGCATCTTTAAATATCTTGCGGACCTTGTCCCTTCTGAAAGAGTAAACCTTGTTCTTTTTCTCCTCTAGGGAAGGCCCATCTCCTCCCAGTAATGGCTTTCGAGACCGGTTGGTTTTGGATTCGCCCGCCCTTCGCTTTTCTTCATTGTCGGACGCATTGAAGACATTGGTACTGCTGGAACTCCCGCTTCTACGGCTGTCGTCCCGCTTGCTTTTCCAAGTTTTGTCTCTCCGAGAGTCCGGCGGGGACTCTTGCTTCGAGCGTTCCAACATTTGGACTTTCTTGGTTAGCTCCTGAAATGTCTTGAGGCCCGCTGTACACAAGAACGGGACCATCCAATTGCTGAGGTTCCCAATGAGAAGGCTGACGGACTGGTCCTGCTCCAGCGGCGGTTCGCACTTGACCGTGAGATTACGCCATCGGGCGATAAAGTCGGTGTTGCTTTCATTCTTCCCCGGCTTGGTCCTCACAAGGTCAGCAATGGAGATTTTATCACTGACACTTATGAACCTTTGTCGAAACAGAGACTCCATTTGGGCAAAGATAATAACGGACCTGTTTGGTATACTCGCGTACCAGTCGAAAGCGACACCGGTCAGACTGTTGACAAACTGACGAAGGAGGAGCGCATCATTGCCCCCTGTACTTCCGCACGAGGCTTTGAAGTGGGCGACGTGCTGATTTGCATTCCCTGTTCCATCAAATCTTCCGAACATAGGAATGACGTAGCCGTTCGGGAACTCGATCAGATCGTACTGTGCGGGATATGGCCGTCCACTACTGCCAATTTCTTTCTGAGCTTCAGCTTCTGCCACCAATGTTTTAACTTTGCTGGTGACCAAGTCCATTATCCGGTCTCGTGTTAGCGGGATAGTGTTATCTAGGGCCAAGGCGTCCCCAGAAGCGGAATGTGGCCGGCTTTCATGCGGCTCGACCAATCTTGGACCCAAAGGGACAGGCATCGGCCGCTTCGGATTGTCATCATCCGGCTCATGAGTAGCGACTTGTGCTTGATTGGGAGGCGCTCGAGCAATTTGAGCCGTAAGATGCATCACAACGTTTATTCGGTCGTCAATTTTCGAATAGAGCTTGGCCATCTCTTTATCTTTGCTCCTGAGCTGTTTTCGAAGCTCTTGAAGTAGCTCTTGCTCCGCAGTCCTGAGGCGGAAAGTCGGCTCTTCCTCGCTGTCCGAGCTTGACTCTGCATGGACCGAGGGGTCTTTCTGCCTATCATCCTCATCGAGAGGGTTTTCTTCATCCAGCGGAGGCGGCTGTTCTTGGGCAGCGGCAACCACATTCAAGCCAGATTGGGCTTGGGATGTGGTGGCCCCATCCTTGCTTTTGCTGCAAAGGTTGTCGCTGGGGCGCCCGCCCGCCATATAGACCGTATGGATAATATATCCAGCCATCTTTTTATTATCGGCGGCTGATTTCACAGACCGCTGTCTTGACCCCCCTGTTTCAGTAGTGGGCAGTCGATTGAATGCGGATGGCCTGGCCGGATTCTTGAATGGTGCTGGCGCTTCTTTTCTGGATTTGCCCCGTTGCTTTCGCGCGGCACAGAGCGCCTGATAGACTCTTGAAGAGACAGTGTCATACTTTTTCTGTTGGGGCCGGGACACGTCTCTTTGTAGCAACGTTCGGACTGCTGTCTTCTTGATTCTGGCGGTCATGGCATTTTTCTGAACCCACCTCAGAGGTTCGAAGGAATTGCTGATTTTTATGGCCAATTCAGCTATCGCTGCAGGATGACTTTGCTCCTGGAATCTCACACGATTCCACCTGGCCGGAGTCCTGGCCCTCTTGTTGGCTCGATACCTGAGCCGCTTCTGCCTTAACTTTTCTGTTTTAAGCACCTGGCAGACTTCGGCTCTTTGGGAAGACGCCGTAGACCGGGCGATCTAGGATTTTGGAGATATGCTCGATTGTTCATTTGTTGGAGTCATCGCTTGAGCTTGTCCGCAACATTTGATGTTGCCCTTTGTACCGGAAGTCTTGCCCCCAGCTGGAGTGCCAGAAAGTCGTTCAGACACCGTCTTAAACTTCGGTTGTGGTGCCTTAGCGATCACAACATTCGGCCTCTTGCCCCTTGAGACCGGCTTGACCACCTGTTTTGCTGGGATTTCTGCCAGATGAGCGCTTCCGGCAGGGTAGATGATGACGGAGCCAAACTGGCGGGGCAGTTCCTCCCACTGTCGACTGAGGCTTGCGGGGAGAACCACACGAGCATTGACCTTGACTACGTACGGGATCGGGGTCACGTTGGAAGCTGAATTCGTCTTGGGAGACATTGTCGTCGAAAGTTGATTGCTGCACGGAAAAAAACATCATTTCAGTATTGAAAATCGATATGTATATTGATTGAGTTCGCATGAACGTTTAACCCGAAATATGGGAGGAGAGAAAGGTCCCACCGGGCGTGCTGTAGGGTGTTTTTCATCACCCCATTGAGATGGGAATATGCGCACGCTTGTCAAGCGTACTACAGATTCCCCCTTCGTAGGGTAGGCCGGGGTTTATTGATTGTGGGGATCCGAATCTCGGGCAGCCGCGGACTAAGCTGCCGTTAATTACCCCTCGCCTTTGGAGCGAGGGAACCTCCGATTGACGGGTTAAACTGGTCATGTGAACTCAATGTGCAGTGTACGTGTGTTTTGTTTTGGAGGGGGCTTGGATATATCGGGAGCCACGCAGAGTTTTTACGGGGGTCCCGCTACCCGGATAGCGGGCTGGGGGTCAAAGGCGCTAGCAGCCCCCTTGCGGGGTACGGGGCAATGCCCCGGCCCAAATTTTTTTTGAGAGAGACAGTGTTGTAGAGTATGTGTCTATGTATATGTATATATACATATATACATATATATGAAAAGGGGAAAAGCGCCCAAAGGACGCGTGGGGCCAGCACCTCATATGCCTAGCACGTGAGCGTCGGGCGCTTGAGCGCCGTGCGCTTAGGCGCTAGCGCACCACGTGTCCAACACGTGGGTGCTGGGCGCTTGAGCGCTGTGCGCTTAGGCGTTGTGCGCTTAAGCGCTAGCGCACCACGTGTCCGACACGTGGGCGCTGTGCGCTTGAGCGCGTGGGGCGTTAGGCACTCGGGCGCTTGAGCGCCGGCGAGGAAAATGCGCTTTTAGCCCCAGAAATGGGATTTAAACTCCCGAAAGAGAAATTAGAGGGGAGTTAAACTGCTAAGATGTTTTTGGAGATGCTGAAACGGGCTTCTCCCTTGAGCTCTGGATCTTCCCAAAGTGGGATTTTTAGGAGATGGGTCTCCTTCTTCCTCCTCTTTTGGTTGGATCTTGAAGAAAGGGGAGGGGGGATTTAAAGATCTCCCCTTTTTGAGATCTAATGGCAGATCTAAGTTCCCCTTTGTGGGTTTTGTGGTGAAAAACTATTTAGTTTTGGAAAAGGAAGAGTAAAACTCTTGATTTAATTCAAAAGAAAGAAGAAGGTTTTAGAACCTTAAGGAAGGAGAAGATCACAGATCTAGATTTTTTTTGGAGAGAGAAAAAGTTCTTGGGATATTTTCATTATCCTTGCCTTTATATGCTATACATTTTACATATAACCCCTTGGGCTCTACAAAAATGGCATTTTGCCCATCCCATGGCTCATGTGCCATTTCTTTTTGCACATAAGCCATGGGCTTTACAAAAATTTGGCTTTATGCCCATTTTTCTTACATTTATTCATAAAATAAAATAAAAGAAACACAACAAAATTATTTATTACAAAATTTGCATTTTGGCATGGGGGGAGGCCGGCCGCTTCATGTTCGGGCTCGCTCCGGGCATTGGCCCACTTGACCTGGGCTTGGGCCCACCTGGTTTGGGGTTGACTTTGATTTTGACTTGGTCAACCGGGTTGTAAATTTTTACCCCAACAATATCCATGACTACTTATGATGCAAGCTAGATAACATGTCATATTAATATAATAGTGAAATGATATCAGGGTGTTTCAACATGTAATTAGATATGCAATTGTTATTATGGATATGTACGGGTATTGTAAAATGGTAAAACTATAATATGGGATGCATAATTAAAATACATGTAATATTTTTATTCATATGGATATATATACAGTAGCATAGCATGTAGCAAGATAAACTTTCCTGATCGGATCTCAAGACGGGGTGCGTACGTCACGTTCGACGTCGGGTAAACGTCGCGATGAGAACCACATGTGTACATAACTGAACCAGGCCACTCAAAGACATGACCACGCTGGATGAGGACGACGACTGGGTCCTCCGGATCGTCGGCGACGTGCGCGACTCTGGCGATCACCGTAACAACAAGAATCAAGAAAAGAAAGAGAAGAAGAAGAAGAAGAATGAGGTCTGGGGTTTTGTGCTCCGGCTTGGGTCTGGGTTATAGGAGGTGAGAGGTGACGACGAGGTGAAGGTCTCCGGCGATGGGGTGCCGGCGATGGGTGAGGCTGCTGTGAGGGCGTGCAGGGTTGATGAGGAGCTCAGGAATGGGTTCTCGTCAGGAGTTGGAGAGAGAAGAAGGTGATGATGAGATTGGGACGAGGGCGGTGAGACGAAGGTGGTGGCGGTGGCGGTGGCGGCGACGTTTCCGGCGGTGGAGGTCTGGGTGCCGTGGGTTTCTTGGGTAGGGTTTCGGGTGTGCAGGAACCGTCGGGGTTAGAGGGAGAAGAGTAGAGGAGAGGAGAGAGAGGTGGTGACGAGATGAAGGCAAGCGTGGTGGTAGCGACGGTGAGGTGAAGCTGTGGGTTAGGCATGGGTTTTCTCACGGGAGGCAGGGAAAGAGAGAGGTGAGGAAGAGAGAGAGGCTGTGGGCTTTGAAATATTAGGGTTAAAAAAAGAATATATATAGTATATATATGATATATATAGAGGAGAGAGACAGAGATAGGCTGAGATTTGTTTAGGATTTGTTTAGTTTAAGCGCGCGCGCGCGCACACACACACATATATATAAAGAGGCCATAGGAGGGGATTTTCTCTTATGGCGTCGAAAAAATACAATCTCCACCATTTTTTCCGACGATCGGCCTTTTTCACCGTTGAATTAGCAATGTAAATAGTTATATTGTCGGTAAACCATTAATTTTGCACCAACTAAATCAACAGTGAAAAAATGGTATGATGATATGAAATTTGGTGTATCCACATCTTAGATGATAAAGATGAAGGCGATGTATGTCGATCGTCGAAAAAAATCACGGAGAGTGCAGTTTTCCGACGCCATAGGAGGACCTTTCCTCCATTAACCTCTCTCTCTCTGTATATAAATAAAGTAACAGTTATAATATATAAAGAATATTATATTAAATATTTTGAGTTTTATAGCTAATACAAAAATACTCCGAAAAAATACCCGGGTCCTGTCTAAAAATCTCGTTTGACAATACGGATAATATACATATCAACCAAAACCATAATGTAATGTTCGGTTAAAGAAAATGCATACCCCCAAGAACGGATACACGTATTATGCACGTAGCGATCCAAACGAGCCTGTTTCACTAAACGAGACATGAACACGATATTAGATATAGCCATAGGGTATGGGGTATGATGCAGGCCATGCTAGATATTTAAAATATTATGTTTGGTTATAATTGTATTATATAAAACAAATGCCAAATATATGATACATGTATAAAGAGTATATATGTGTGCACGGATCCTCTGTCCTAGTAAGAATAAGACGTAATTCAGAACCAAGACGGGTTTCAAATATGCGGGTCGGATCGGATGCTAAAGACAGATACCAAAACAATATCCACACCCAAAACAAATAATAATCAAGAATAGCCACAAGATTAAGAAATACTCAAGTAAATATGGTATAAATGATGTAGGGTGTTACAGTTTGCTTTTTCACGATGATTTAGATTGATATTGTATTCTGTTTGTTTATTTCTTTTATATATTATGCGTGAAATATTGATTATGAATATTTCTGTATTTGGTTATATGATGTATATATTATTGTACACAGAGCGGGAAAAAACGGGAAACCCCTTTTTTATAAAAAAAATCCTTATATTTTGTCCCTACGGATTAATCCGTAGGGGCAACTGTTGCACCTACGGATTAATCCGTAGGTGCAATGTTTGCCCTTACACATTTCGCCGTAGGAACAAAATATCAGAATATCTGATATTTTGTCCCTATAGACTCAGTAACAGGGGTAAAACTTGTCCTTACGATTAATCCGTAGGGGCATTTATCTGGCCCTACGAATATATCCGTAAGGGTATTTATTAGGCCCTACGGATAAATTCGTAGGTACACGTATTTTATTTTATACACCAATAAATTAAATAAAGATTATGTTAAGGGCAACTATTACTCCGTAGGGGTATGTTCAGAGCGAAGACTTGCACATGCGGCATTTGGACCTACGGAGTAATTTTATGTCCCTACAGATATATCCGTAGGGGCAGTGGTTTGCCCCTACGGCTAAATCCGTAGGGGCAAGAGATTATTGTAGTAGTGGGAATATCAATTGTGCTGCTGAATCATTTGTTACGAAAAGAAATATAAAACAATATAAAGCATGTTCTGCCACTATTATAAAAAACAAAAAGAATGGTCGGCGCAGTTGTCGCTGATTGTGGCGGTGGTTGATGATCTCGGTGGTGAAAATGGTTGGTGCCGAACTTGAAAGGCAGGAGGGAGGATGGGACGGGGGCGGTTATAGGGGCTTTTTAATTGGGGCTCCGATTATAGCCGATTCTTGATCAATAATGAGAGAGGTACGCTCTTCTCTCTATTATATGCATTTCTCTTGTATCCTTCGCTCCTGAACTGCTCAGATTTTCCTCAACGAGATCGATTCCCACGTTATCCACGATCTTCACGCTTGACGCGGTCTCCAGAAACAGAACACGATTTCTGTTTCACCCAGTAATTGGGCCGGGTCGGATACTTGGCCATAAGGCCACCCCACTTACCCCCACGCCCTCCACGATATTGTTGAAGAGATGCATTTTTGGGGGGTTGTTTGTGAATCTTTAATTCCAAGGAGTTGATGGCCTCCTCCTCAATTACTCGGTTAAAAAGATTGTTGAGTTACTATGAATAGATTATTTATAAATAAACTGTTATTATCCTCATTAGGTGACAGCATATAATAAGAAGAATATGACTTATATTAAAAAACAAATAATAAATTAAAAAAACAAAACTAATGCTACTAGGATTAAAAGAGTAACAATAAAACTAAGCATTTTTCCCTTGAATGTACAGAGATTTTTTTTTTTAATACCAATCAGACACCTTGCATAATTTTCGAAACTATTTCTTATTCATTTGATTTTTACATACAAACAACCTCGGTCATACATCTACATGGCCACCTATTAATACAGATATATTGTTTTCCCACCAAAGTTTATTAATTACATCACCGAACTTTCTTTCCCTTGTCCGCCTTCTCAAATATTCTGCCTTTTGATAATTGTTTTGGAGCCTCCTCGCAGCTTTAATACTGGTGTTCGCACCATTTATGTCTATTCCTGCGACGGCAATGGCAAAGGTTCTTTTCTAAGAAAAGCCTTAACCTTAAACATAACAATATCAACGTTTAGAAGGGAAAAAAGAGCACAAAGGAGATTTGGCAAAACATTAATCGGAAACTATCAGCTTTTGAGAAAACATCTATGATGTGAGAGGGATGAGTGGTTACCTCAAGCAGCAGCGGAGATCGAATGGAGCCTCTGCAGGAAATATCGACAAGTACTATCTGAGCGAGCCACTTGGAGACCGCTTTGTACCAAATACGAAGCCCTAAGTTAGTCGAAACGGGGAAAATGAGAAGACAGGTACAACTAAAAAATTTGCCCTTATCATAATATATCAAATAAAGGATAAAATAAACACCTAATATGATCTATTATAAACGTTTAATTAAGTACAACTAAAGCACTCCAACATACCAAGGTTGAGTAGACAGGTGAATTTACAATACATGGAATACATAGATGTGTTTATAATTCTTACTTCCAAGGCTTAGTTCCAAAAAAAAAACTACTAAATACTTTGGCCTAACTACGAGAATCCACCAAGTTCTTGTAAAATACACAAGAAACTATCACAAAACTTTCAAAAACAACATGAAACTACCACAAAACTTTCAAAAACTACGAAAAACTATCATAAATAAGGTGGCACGTCATCAATAATTGCAAGAAACTACCCAAAAACATATAAAATTTTTAACTATGGTCGTTTCTCGTAATTTTAAGAGAATTTGGTAGTTTCTCGTAACCGAGACAAAACATTTGGTAGTTTTAAGCCTACTTCTAATGTACAAAAATACACACAAACACACTCAACAAGCACACTTAACTAAGATTCACCCTCTCTAGATGAACTAGCATAAATATTTTCTTGTTTACATACATGACTAACATATAAAGGCATAATTAATCTTCTCAAACCATTATTCTTTGATGTTTTCTTGAATGATTTGATTGAAATAAAATTTCCTGCGTAAACCCTCCCCCCCATTTATTAGAGTATTTCATCTAAAAATGTTTCAAGGACTTCAACCGGTCTTTCGGGATTGCACCAAACTTCTTTCTTATATAATCTTATATCAAAAAATATATAAATAAAAAATGGCACTAAATTAAAATTGATTGGGATAGGATTAAAGCAGCAAGTAGGGAAAAGAAATTTAGATCTTTCATGAAAGGTTTGCCCCGTTACCGTTTCATTTTGATGGAAAAAGTCTTCAATGTTGTGAAGAAGATGATAATGCTTCTAGTGTATGATGAAAAATGTGTATTCAGGAAAATCAAGAAGAAAGGAAAATGAAAAAATAATTAACGTTTATACTTACTCCAAATGCTGATGTCCACTGCATTCTGATATCCTCAAACCAGAGGATACTAGAATGCAGCTTCCTTCGTTAAATAAAGGAAGCCGCCCCCATCTTTGAGCCTCTCCAATATTTTTTTTTCTTTGTTGAGTTGCCATGGGAGAGGAAACCCAAAGACGATCATTGTGTTGTAAAGAAATCATTGTCACACAAGTCTTTTATAGGGCCAGCATTCATGATCAAGCAATGAATCTAGAAATCATCATATTTAACAAGTTTTGAATGAGCACTCCAGATGCAATGTTTTGAGATCTCTCACATAAAAACATATCACATTTGCAAATACGGTGCCATGAATTAGATTTGATGCATGAATGAAGAATGCATCTACAGAATAAAGACCATAAATGATTTAGTGTTCAATGCATTATAGATATAATTTAGATATGCATGATTGGATCCTCATTAACAAAAGAATAATATTGTTTATTGGATTCGAAGGTATTTGGATGCTATTAAAAAAGCAAAAAAAGTGCATTGTACATCTGTAAAATTTAGGAAATGTTTTATTTAGAAATGTCGGTGAAGAGATTGCTCCAAAGTGCTCCATACATATAAGGGTTTATAAGATGGACTCTCTACCCTCGCCCTTTCGAAAAGAAAAATTATTGTAATCGGGTTGGGCATATTGGCCTCTTGATTACATACAAATATGCCGTTTATTTATCTGAACCCAATCTTTATTGGAATAGACCCGTCTGGTTACATAGCGCAAGAATTGGTATTCACTATCTAATATTCAAAGTTTCAGACATATGTAGCGGTCAAGTGTTCAAGGCTTCCAACAATTCAATATGAAAAAGTAAGTAATTTACTATGGGAAGTGCATGCCCTAATTTAATTTTGTGATCCTGTATAGTTCTCTCTCTTCTTCAGATGAACTTATAATATGTAAACAAAAAAGTACTGTTTTTTGAAATAATTTAATTTAGAGTTTCGTTTCTAACTCAGACCTGGGATTTAATATCAAGGCCTAGTACCATAACGTAATAGAATTGGATTAAAAAAATTATATATGGTACCAAAGGATGGACGAGTTGGTAGAGCATGAGAATTGTGATAAGGTCTAAAGTTTGAGAGGGGAAAAAGTATAAGCAGAAGTAGCTCTAATTTTTATCAAGTCCAAGCAAAATAGCCTATGAAGCAACATCTAGCCTGGGTTCAAACAAAAACTAGAAAAAATCTAAAGAGGAAATCTTTTTGTAACATAGCACTTCATTAACCATCTCTATTGCTTCCGTCTCATATTAGTTGCAAGCAAAGCGATCGATCCATAACTCTGAATATAAACAAGATCTTCACAGCCACCGCTCGTAATGACATTATCAAGGCCTCCCAAACCATTGCAAGAACTTATAGGCATCCGAGCAATCTTAAGCCGTTCTTTCTTGCAAAGCTCCAAAACGCCTAGTCCCTTTATAATCTAATCAAAGTGACCCACAAATTAATTATAAAATCGTATAAGTGATCCCATAACTCCCATTCAAGACAATTACCAAGCGTTGTTTGCGTAGATTTTGCTATGGCAATGGCATAATCATAATTCTCGTGATCGATAGAACTGGCAAGGGATTGATAGAAAATGATGAGCATTAATCAAGAGATTAACCAACCGCTTTCCTTTTTAATTCTCACAGTTCGATGTTAACCCAAGACTTTCCTTTGTAACTTCTCTCTGGATTCTTTGATGCGGTTGGCTAATTTCCCTACTATATCCTCTCTATCTCTCTCTGATGATGCTCGATATCGGCGATCTTCTAGATCGTGGCACATGGCTGATGGCGTGTCCTGAAGCCCGCAAGGAAGGACCAAGAACAACACGTCGGAAAAACACCCGGGTCTGCGACCCTTCGATGTGACCGACCACGCAACTCCCGTGCCCGCCTTACAAACAACTGTTGGCTCACCTCCGAGCCTCCGCACAATTGGCCTCCTCGGCCCCCTCGGCTCGTCTCCGGGCCTTAGTAGAACCAGGACACCTCGGCCTCCCGCTCGTCCCCGAGCTAATCTTCCTCGGTCTCATCCTGACCGACCCGCAGCGCTGATCACAGGCTCTCATGCCACGGCTCCGTGAATTTTGCCATGCGCGAGATATCCGCCGCCCACGATCCCACGTTCCACGCCATCACGATCCCCTATTAACGAGCCTGTCTCGCCATTAATGCGGGATCCCGTTTATTACGCGGGTGTGACGTCGAGAGCGTAACGGCCGGCGTGATTCTCGTGCCTGCCTGCCCATCGCTGCCGCTATATAAACTCCTCTTTTAGACGATCAAGGTACGCAATTCTTTCCTCACTAGGCCGCTACTCTGCCCAAATTGCACCACTAACTTGATCGTCGGAGGGTCCTCGGTGGTTCAACCACCCCGGGACTTCTTTGCAGGTAGCTCGGCCGCCATAACCTAAAACCCATTGAGAATCCACATGCTTCAGGAGTCAACCTCTAAATCAACCTCAGCCGTCCATCGTCGCTCAACAACAGATCTACGGAAGATAACATCTTGACATGATACGACGCACGTCAGCTGGCGCCGTCTGTAGGAACCGCTTGATTCCACTGAACAAAATTCATCTTCCGATCTTAATTCAATGGCGAGCGATCACCGCGATGATCCAAGCACCAGCCGCCGCCTCCCCCGCAACGGAGGTGCAGACGAATCTCCTCCCCTGAACGCCATCAACGCCTTAACCGCCCGGATAGACCGACTCGCGTCCATCGTGTGGATGTTGGGATTCCTTAGCACCTAACCTAGGGTTTGCAAGCATCACTCATGCCACAACAAAAATTTTAGGAGGTGCTGAGCAATCAACCTAAAGATCATACTAGAAAACTAGGGTAATAAAACTAGTAATCCAACATTACAAAGAGAAGTGAATGAAAATAAAACCTTTGTAGATCCGGTCCTTCACTTCTAAAGCTCCGTATTGACGTCCCTTCGCTGCGATCATCGAGATCCCGGACTCTAGTGATGGTTTCCTCGGAGAAATGAACGGGCTAGCTCGTTGACTTCGAGGCCGAAGATGATCTACGTCGAGAAGACTCAAACTTAAGCTCCATCTTCACTAAGTCAAGAACTTTGTGAAGAGAACACTCTAAACTAAATGACAAGTAGTAGATGATGATGAAATAGGAAGTGGGTTCACTTTGGATTTTGATTTCTCATTTTATTTCTTCACTTAGAAAATTCTAGCAAGGTTTTCTTCTTAATGAAGAAGAAGAAGAAGAACGAATGAATAAAAACAAGTGAAGATTATCATAATGCATGGATGAGTTAGTTATATCCACTAACCTTTGTAGATACATAACCATGATTAATTATAATGGTTTGGTTAATAAATATCTTGATCAAGACAAAATAAGTGGACTTTATCAAAGATGCTTCAAGCTTCATGAAGCTTCAAGCCATGACAAAAGAAGCCACCATTTTGAATAATTAAGATAAATAAAAACCTAAATTATAATTAACATGGTGTATGTCACCCACCCACCCATGTTTGCATGTATCATCAACCATGATACAAACATGTACACAATTATATATCACATATATACTTTGTGCACATCAAGTGAGAAAAACAATCTTAAGTGAACAAATACTAGTTAATGTAAAGTAATATATCAAATATATAATTATACATTAAATCATTAAATCAACACTTGATTTAATGATTCGGTCATATTACATATAACCGACTAATATCTAGTGTATCAATATATCGAATCAGCACTTGATTCGGTAACCCGGCTATATCACATATAACTAACCGATGATACAAATCGCGAGAATAGAATACAGTATCACATTCTGGTATTATTCTCGATCCCGCATATATCTTATATGCGCTCCTATTTCGTTTCGCTTGAGCCAGAAAACCTCTGTGTAGGACTCTAAAGACTCGTCAATACGCCGGTAGTAGGTGGTGATCATATCAGTCACCCACAAGCCGCAAGCGGTCTGCTAAACGTAACGGGCACCCGGGTATTGAGCGATCAAAAGATCAACGAGCAAGCCTGCTCACACTCCTGCGAATCCAATCAGTAACACTTACCGCACAGTCCGGTCTGTTCGTCTAATATGTAGCATATCTCGCTTAGGGGTGGTAAACGTTAGACCCAGTAGCTTGATAAGTTATGCCGATGTAAGGTCCATAACGTTCGTGAAACTACTGATAACACTTACCAGTAAATCACAGCAACCCTGGCCAGAGATTTCCAGTTATGGCCAATCGAACATAGCGCAACATCAACCCCCAATACCGGGAGAGACGAATCCCCTCCTATCGCTCATTGCCTTTATGTGACTCGGGATTGTACCTAAAAACCACCTGTTTGCACAACTCAGTAGAGCCGTGGTAGGGTGGAAATCAAAGTACAGTGGGAGACACACAAGACTCTATGACGATCTCGGGTCAACAGACTAAGCTGTACCAGTGTCACCAGAGAACTGCCATCTGACGTGAGGTATAATACCATCTGGGAGTTCTCGGCGAGTCCGTTTAGTGTACCCAGTCACCACTGAGCACCCGCATACCATCTTTGATGTCAAACACCAATGGATATGGGATCCTCCATCGCCCATCACATGGGTCGAGAAGATATACGCTAGTCTACTCTGGAATATCGATGCCCCGTCTCGATATTACCACGACCAGGAACATTGAAGGATGTACTCATGGACTTCCCAGGACCCACTAGTATGATCTGCATCATAATCCTGGAAGTCGAGTACACATCTTAAGGGCTTTATCAACATGTAACAGAGAGACAGTAAGTGTACATGTTAAGATAAAGAGCAACCAGATAGCGTACTATCATGTCGAGCAAGAAAGTCCTCCCTATATATGTCCCAGCATCCACTATAATATACATCTCATGTACAGTAATGGCCTCTAGGGCATACATATAACTAACAATCTCCCACTTGCACTAGGGCCATCTGTAGCAGTGGTTGCAGTATCTCATACTCAACCATCCCATAAAAGTCTCTCTCTGGGAAAAGGCCTTTGTGAGTGGATCCGCCGTGTTGTCCTCTGAGTCTACTCTCCTAACATCGATCTCACTGGAGATCAACTATCTCCATGTTCAGGTGATACTGCCTTGGAATATGTCTGGGTCACTGATGGGACCGGGGTTCCTGGCCAAAGCCACACCTCCATTGTCACATAATGGTAAGAACCTAGTTCATCTCATGAACTAATATACACCCAAACTGCCTCTTTGGTAGTATCTTTGGTAGCGATGTCACCGGCCTTTATCGTCTAGTCTGCCACGGTATCTAGCTTGGAACTCTTCCAACATACCGTCCCTACACCGAGGGTAAAGACAATGCCTGTGACTGACATTCAGTCATCCTTACCATCCTGGAACCTTTCCAGTGATTCTCCCCAGGATCGATTGATACCATCTCACTACACCTAGTGAGAATCCTAACATCCATTTAGATCTATTTCATAGATCCAAAATCCAGGATTTAGGAGGTATCACCTAGATCCTACATAAAGAATCAATGTGATAAGAGGAGATTGACCAAGTGTAGCATAGGAAACTCTTTTCCTATCAAGAGTATGTCGTCCACGTACAATACGAGGAAGACCACCTTACTCTCTACTACCTTTTTGTATATACAAGGTTCATCTGCCATTTTGATGAAGTCAAACTCTTTGACTGCCACATCAAAACAGATGTTCCAACTCCGCGATGCCTGCTTTAACTTTTAAAGAAACTTGCACACGTTTCCGCTGCTCCCACTGTTTACGAAACCCTCTGGCTGTGTTCTTATAAACGTTCTCTTCTAAATCAATATTTAGAAAAGCAGTTATGATACCCAACCACCAGATATCGTAGTCATGGTATGTAGCAGTGGCAAGTAGGATTCGGATGGACATAAGCATAGCTACTGAAGAAAAGGTTACATCACAATCCAAGCCTGGTTAATGACGAGTACCCTTTTCAACAAGTCTAGTTTTGAAAGTCTCAACTTTTCCATCTACACCTAGTAATCTTCTCAAGATATACTTGCTCCTGATGGGGATTTAACCCTTCAGATATAGCAACCAAAGTCCATACGTTGTTGGTGTATATAGATTCCATCTCAGATCGCTTAGCATCCAGCCATTCTTACAGAGTCCCCACTCTTGATGGCCTGCTCGAAACTAGTTGGGTCATCATCTCATGATGCAATCCCCGCTCTCACTGTCATCGAGAAACCGAAGTATCTCTCAGGTGGATGAGGAACCCTATCAGATCGGCGGAGAGGCTGAGGTTCGTCGGGAATTATTGAACCCACCGGTTCTACCAAATCATCAGCTGTAGTTTGTATAGCTGGAACTCTTTCCAGTTCTACAGAATTGACCTTGCCTCGATCTTGTCCGGATTTTGCTTTTAGACATAGGCCGGACAACCCCAAATCTTAACTCACTTAAGAGATGGGCTCTTCCTATACCATATCTCATTGGAGTGGTAGACACTGATTTGGTTGGAACCCAATTCAATAGGTATGCGGCTTCTCAAGTGCATAACCCCAAAAGGAAACAGGTAACTCAGTAATACTCATCATAGAGTACACCATATCTCATAGGGTGCGATTGCTCTGCCCCGATACACTGTTGTGCTGTGGTGTATACGGAGGAGTAATGCTGAGAGAGAATCTCATTCTCCTTTAGAATAGTCCAGGATTTCCATGCCCAAGTATTCTCCTCCCTGATCACATCAAAGGACATAATACTTACACCATTATTGGTTCTCTACTTCTATCTTATATTCTTTGAAGTTCCTAAAAGCTTCAGACATATGTTTCAACAGGAACATGTGTCCGAATCTTGAGAGATCATCAGTGAATGTAAGGAAGTACAAAGAATCAGTCCTAGCAATCGTAGACTGGGGACCTACATACATCACTATGTATCAGTCCCAAGGGTTCAATAACCCTTTCTCTGTTTCAAGTAAACGGAGCTATGGTCATCTTATCTTTGTAACATGACTGGCAAGTTTCACAAGATGTAAATTCAAACTGATTTAAATATCCATCTAAATGTAACCTAGCTAGCCGGGTCGCATTGATATGACCTAGTCTACAATGCCTCAAGAAGGATTCGTTCATTTCTGAACTCTTCTTCTAGTGTGTTCTGTACGTTAGGAACTGTGGTTTGATTTAGAATGCATATGTTTTTAGATAACGTTCCTGAACCGATTAACTTTTGATATAGGAAATGTTCAAAACATTATCCAACAATACAAAATTATATCCTTCTTTAATAAATAAAGAGATTGATATGATGTTGTATATCAGGTTCGGTATCTAATAACATTCGTTCGGAATCAATATATTTGGTAATACAGGGTGATAACTGCTAACACCTTGGCTGCAACAATTGCACCGTTTTCAACTCTTGAAACTTATCACCCATTCTCAGTTCTCTACCTTTCTGTAGCCCATGTAACAGATTATATATATGGGATCCTGATCCGGTATCAAATACCCAGGATGTAGAGGATACTGAGAAACGGTTCTATGTAATGAACACACCCGAAGGAGATCCATCAACATGCACTTTCTTCGTTTGGGCGGCATGGGAATTCTGGTAATCCCCTATTTACTGCTTGGTCTTATAACAATTATAAGTTGGAGCGGGACCAACGTTTCCCAGCTCAGTATAACAAGCGGGGCCGGTCAATACATCCATATTATTATCTTGATTAAGGCGTGACATGGTCGCAACCTGGAGAGAGAGAAGAAAACACTCTGCGTGCGCTCTTGCAAGATTAGATTGGTTGTATATTTTATCTAATCAGGATGGCTCCCACTGTTTTTATCAAATCTTCCTTCAAACCTGAAAAGGAAAGACTAGCCGGGATTAATTACACCCTACAAGTTCATCAATATTTTAGCCAGGCCAGTGCCGGTACTTTGAGGGAGGTTCCCTGTGCTTTCGCACGGACCTAATTAAAATAAACCTCGTTTTCGCAGGGACGTAACCCCGTTGACACCTTTCTAGACACCTACTTGATCGGCTAATTGTAAAGTGCAAAACTCTCACAGGAGTAACAATTACTCGCAGTGGGTATCTGGATCCAACTATCTCATAGAAGGTATGCAATCTCATTGCAAATTTCAACACTTGAAACTCCCGATAATGGTTTTTACCCCTAATACTTATGACCTTAACTATGGTTAACAAATCATAAGCATTAGTCAAGCTCTACCCGTCATTTCGTGATTAATTAGACCCACCCACATGACCCTTAACTAAGGTCAACAAAGTCACATGACTGTCCTAACTAATCGCATCATATGCTGTGTAGGAAGACATCACTTAGCTACCGTACACCGTGCTTTGACTATGGTCAACAAACACAACACGAATACTAAGTACTCTACTTCCTAAAATGACGGAGGGTTGCGGATGGTTTTTAAGAAAACCTTTAACGTTTTGAACTTGATCTCGTTGCGGAATCAAATGGTTTAAAATGGAGTGTTTTTGAGGTTTTTGCTAGTTTCGCTAAAGAGGTCACTCCCGGTGAAGGGATCTCGGCTCTTTTCTCGTCGAATGAGGTGCAGGATATTCACAATACCACTGTGCAAAGCAAGAACTAGAAAAGCAGTCAAAAGACAAACCGAAGGTTGTAGCATCTGCTAATTATTGCTAAAGAGGTCACTCCCGGTGAAGGGATCTCTGCTCTTTCCTTATCGAATGAGATGCTGGATATTCTACAAGGAATACCGCTATGCAAAGCAACAACTAGAGCTACCCAATTTTTGAAATTCGATTCCACAACATCTTTTAGGTTTATTTTCTTTCATTAATCTCATTAATGAATGTCCCATCATTTAAGTCACCTAAACATCACAGATAAATATAACGTACGCTTATGCCATCCGCATTCGCCTCGATGTCCCGTCATGCACCGTTAGGTTAGGTAACTAACGGTATAGCAGAGCAGGGCTAGCACGGGTGTAAAATATAAGCAACGTCTATATAATATATCATATATACTATATACAGTATCTATCTGAACATATCACATGATCACATCACAGATAACGCAGTAGAAAATAATATATGAAATATTGGATATACTAGGATGTCCGTGTTTTATTTTGAGCTTATATAAAACACGGATTCCACGGTCGTGATGAATAGCCAAACCCACATCCTTAGACCCCTACGAGAGCGGCAAGTAAGCCTACCAATTCTAGAGTTAGGAGACCCGGTCTCGACTCTTCGAGATGGTCTCCTACCGGATTCTAGAACCCGGTTACTTGTGCTCCTCTCCTTAGGTCTATCCTAATGCGGAAAAGTAAATGATATACATCAACGGTGACATCTTCCTCAACCCGGAAGCCAATAAAAGAATATTACATACAAGTTTTTACATGAATGAAAATAAAAAGCACTCATCTCACATAAAACCCCCCGGCTATTCAAACACGACGATCCAATATAACATATCCAACAACACATAACATCACATGTCATCAACGTAAGTAAATATGCGTATCCCAATTGTCGTTGACGTATAGCAACGAAACCGGCGATACTCCACATATTACACTTACGGTCATAGAAAAGAAAGTAAAATACTACAACAGTTGGAATCCGCAACCACCTTAGACATCATAAACCCGTAATATCTCATATTGCGGATTTCATGCTTAACAAATGAATTCCTTAGACATTGCATGCCTAACAATTATAAACCCGCATTTTAGTCTCAATATTGAAAACACTTTCCAATAATCAGTCGGGCAATTCAACAAGATTCCCGACATCCCGATCGAATGCTTGTCGGAAACTTTAGTAGACGGCCGCACCCCCGATACCGACGACGAAGTGCACTTAGGCGGTACACCGCGGCCGCAAGCACCCGGACGGATGCTTTTTGGCAACGGAGTTCTCCTACAGTCACTTTGTCGGGGTTATGAGGTGTGGCTATCTAGTAATGTTACCCGGCGAGTATCCAAATACACTAAATGATTGCGACGTACTTTTGATCGCATCAAAATCCTGTGGCAACCGATCAAATGAGACTAAATTGTAAGACTTATAAAATTCAAATGTTGTTGATTCCAAGTGTTGTATCACATTATACTAGACTATGTTAAACGTTTCGAACGAATCAACAAATCCCCACAACTCCCAATGAGCTCAACTCTTGAGCGAAGTTAAAGTACCCAAAACATGCCACAGTACCTACGATCCAGCCGCAGAAGGGTCAAACCAATGCCTCACCTATGACACCGCGGAACCACGACAAACCTTAAGGTTCAAACCGCGGTTCCGAGAGCACAGAATCGAGTTAAGGTTTATGTTCTTCTAGAGAGTTCGTAGAGTTACTTGCACGAACATTGAATATAATTAACTTAGAAAAGTTCCAACACTTGGAAATTTCAGAGGGGGTCATGGGGTGAAGTTTGAATTTCGTTCGAAGTGTTAAACATGGTCTAGATTACCAATTACGATGCTAAAATATACGACTACGAAATACTCCGCAAAGAGTCCATTACCAAACTAATATCACATGCAATTCTGGACTAAACAAACAATACCAGAAACCCCAGATCAAGATTTACAGAGCACTGGTGAAATACGATGAGGATGGGAGCTATAAGGGTCGGCGTTGCTGGAATTTTTGCCTTGGTCGCCGGCCGAATCCGAGCCCCCCCTTCGTATTGCACCTGTGTTCTTATATCATCCTAAATGCCACTCTGCAGTTGTTTAAATAATTTTCAGGCCACTTTTAAAAAAAATTCCAGAGAGCAAATCCATGGGTTTCTAAAATCGTATTTTTGCGGAGTTTTTCGGTTTTGCATTGTCTTAATATCGTCTAAGTTTCTAGTTAGGCTCTGATACCATGTTGGGATTCCTTAGCACCTAGCTTAGGGTTTGCAAGCATCACTCATACCACAACAAAAATTTTAGCGGGTGCTGAGCAATCAACCTAAAGATCATACTAGAAAATTAGGGTAACAAAACTACTAATCCAACATTACAAAGAGAAGTGAATGAAAATACAACCTTTGTAGATCCGGTCCTTCACTTCTAAAGCTCCGTGTTGATGTCCCTTCGCTGCGATCATCGAGATCCCGGACTCTAGTGATGGTTTCCTCGGAGAAATGAACGGGCTAGCTCGTTGACTTCGAGGCCGAAAATGATCTACGTCGAGGAGACTCAAACTCAAGCTCCATCTTCACTAGGTCAAGAAATTTGTGAAGAGAACACTCTAAACTAAATGGCAAGTAGTAGATAATGATGAAATAGGAAGTGGGTTCACTTTGGATTTTGATTTCTCACTTTATTTCTTCACTTAGAAAATTCTAACAAGGTTTTCTTCTTAATGAAGAAGAAGAACAAGAAAGAATGAATAAAAACAAGTGAAGATTATCATAATGCATGGATGAGTTAGTTATATCCACTAACCTTTGTAGATACATAACCATGATTAATTATAATAGTTTGGTTAATAAATATCTTGATCAAGGCAAAATAAGTGGACTTTGTCAAAAATGCTTCAAGCTTCATGAAGCTTCAAGCCATGACAAAAGAAGCCACCATTTTGAATAATTAAGATAAATAAAAACCTAAATTATAATTAACATGGTGTATGTCACCCACCCACCCATGTTTGCATGTATCATCAACCATGATATAAACATGTACACAATTATATATCACATATATACTTTGTGCACATCAAGTGAGAAAAACAATCTTAAGTGAACAAATACTAGTTAATGTAAAGTAATATATCAAATATATAATTATACATTAAATCATTAAATCAACACTTGATTTAATGATTCGGTCATATCACATATAACCGACTAATATCTAGTGTATCAATATATCGAATCAGCACTTGATTCGGTAACCCGGCTATATCACATATAACTGACCGATGATACAAATCGCGAGAATAGAATACAGTATCACATTCTGGTATTATTCTCGATCCCGCACATATCTTATATGCGCTCCTATTTCGTTTCGCTTGAGCCAGAAAACCTCTGTGTAGGACTCTAAAGACTCGTCAATACACCGGTAGTAGGTGGTGATCATATCAGTCACCCACAAGCCGCAAGCGGTCTGCTAAACGTAACGGGCACCCTGGTATTGAGCGATCAGAAGATCAACGAGCAAGCCTGCTCACACTCCTGCGAATCCAATCAGTAACACTTACCGCACAGTCCGGTCTGTTCGTCTGATATGTCGCATACCTCGCCTAGGGGTGGTAAACGTTAGACCCCAGTAGCTTGATAAGTTATGCCGATGTAAGGTCCATAACATTCATGAAACTACTGATAACACTTACCAGTAAATCACAGCAACCCTGACCAGGGATTTCCAGTTATGGCCAATCGAACATAGCGCAATATCAACCCCCAATACCGGGAGAGACGAATCCCCTCCTATCACTCATTGCCTCCATGTGACCCGGGACTGTACCCAAAAACCACCTGTTTGCACGACTCAGTAGAGCCGTGGTAGGGTGGAAATCAAAGTACAGTAGGAGACACACAAGACTCTATGACGATCTCGGGTCAACAGACTAAGCTGTACCAGTGTCACTAGAGAACTTCCATCTGACGTGAGGTATAATACCATCTGGGAGTTCTCGGCGAGTCCGTTCAGTGTACCCAGTCACCACTGAGCACCCGCATACCATCTTTGATGTCAAATACCAATGGATATAGGATCATCCATCACCCATCATATGGGTCGAGAAGATATACGCTAGTCTACTCTGGAATATCGATGCCCCGTCTCGATATTCCCACGACTAGGAACATTGAAAGATGTACTCATGGACTTCCCAGGCCCCACTAGTATGATCTGCATCATAATCCTGGAAGTCGAGTACACATCCTAAGGGCTTTATCAACATGTAACAGAGAGACAGTAAGTATACATGTTAAGATAAAGAGCAACCAGATAGCGTATTATCATGTCGAGCAAGAAAGTCCTCCCTATATATGTCCCAGCATCTACTACAATATACATCTCATGTACAGTAATGGCATCTAGAGCATACATATAACTAACAGTGGATGCGCTCGTCCGTGTTCAAACGGCGGGGCAGGCTCCCCAGGTCACCGCTCTCCCATCTCGGGATCGAGACCCCTACAGAGGGAGAGAGGTCTAAGCACGCGTCGGCACAGCTGACCACCGCCTCGATGCCTCCCACGGCCGCCAATCTCCCGGGCCAACATATTCTATGACCCGCTGGGCGCCTCACAGTTCAACACCGAAGTCTGCCGCCCGAGCGCCTCGCCCCGAGCCCCTACGCGCTCCTGCCCCTCCCGAGGAGATGTCGGTCAGCTCGCCTGCTCCCAGGCATGACCGACGCCCCCTCTCTCGACAGGGTCGCATGGACGGGACTCGTCACGGCAGCTCGAAGACTACCTCTCCAGGAAACCTAAGGAACCTCATCGAGAGGAACCAGGGCCGCGGCCAGACACAGGTCTCCAACAGCAGAGGCCAAAGATCAGAATGTGCCGAATCGTCAGGCTACCACGGCCGACTCGATGCCCTCGAAAAGAAGATCGAAAGTATGCATCAGGAAGGTCGTCATTCGAACGACGGGGCTAAGTACGCCTCCGACTCGCTCACAAAACCCTTCATCGAGGAGCTACTCGCCGTCCATGTCTCCTCCCAAAACAAGCCCCCAAAGGTCTCTCTCTTCGATGGTAAATCCGACTCGAAGGACCATCTGGACGCATTCACTGCAGGAATGAGCTTCCAAGACAACTCTGACGCCGCCCAATGCCGAGCTTTCCCGGCCACTCTCATCCGCTCTGGACGGGACTGGTTCCGAGGACTCGCGCTATGCTCGATCTCAACCTTCGACGAGCTGGCCATCCAATTCCTCGACCACTTCGTCGGGAACAGACGGCAGAAACGGACCGTCAACTACCTCTTCATAATCAAGAGCGGAGACAAGGAGACATTCAAAGGGTACGTCACCCTCTTTTACAACGCCCTTCTTGATGTCCCAGAACATCGGGACGAGACGGTCATTACGGCGCTTAGGTCTGGTCTTAGGCACAAGGAGTGGTTACACTCCTTTTGCATTAGCGCAACCTAAGACCATGGCCGAGGTAAAGGCCTGGACCAAGCGCGAGATCCAGCTCGAGTCCGAGGTAAACGAGAATCTCCCCGGGGCTAAGCAAACTGAGTCAAAGAAAAGGACGTGGGAAGAGAGAAGGAGACTTGAGCGATCAAAGCCCTACTCCCCAAAGTTTCAGGAGTACACCCCGCTTAACGTCTCCCAGACGGTATTGCTAGAAGAGGCTAAAAGCGAGGGTTTCTTCAAGCTCACCCCGATCTCACGCATGGCGACAAAGCGCACCCGGGGTCTTTACTGCGGTTTCCACAGGTCGCAAGGCCACTCCACAGAAAGCTGTAAGCAGCTCCGAGACTACATCGAGGAGCTCATCCATTCGGGACACCTGGCAGTGTATTTACGGGTCAAGCGGCAAGCTGACTGCGAGCAAGAGCAGCGTCCCCCTCCCGGCGAGTTAACAATCGGCCAGATCATGGTCATGTTGGCGGGGGGTACGTCGGATACCTACGAGGCTCAGCACCCTACGCAGTACGCGGAGGCCAACAGACATCCGAGGAGTTCAAACCGTGCCAATGAAAAGAACATCTACTAGCTTGTACTTATTTTACTAAGGCGACGTAAACTTTTCTCAAGATCTTTCCACTTATATAATAAGAAGGGGTCAATAAAGCATTGCAAAAAGAAGAGTTTGTTTAATCAAAGGGTACTATAGGCTCCTCAGCCGTACACCGAAAAAGAAAAATTACAATAGCGGGGAAGGGGGTGCAGGAAACACTGCTCGTGGTACTTCGAGCATATTTCCACCAGCCGAGCCCTCGCCGCTTCAGCCCTTTGCCTCTGATGCCACCCACGAATGTCGGCGTGATGCCTTAATTGATAGCACTCAAGGATGAGCGCCACCGAGCGACCCCACCGATCCATGGATATCAGGCTGAAGCGCCGCAAAGGCCTTAGCTTACCAACCGCCTCATCCCTCAGCTGTTCGAACAAGCGGTTGTAGAGCCCCGGCGACGCCTCCGGATAGAGTACATCAACAGCTGGAGCAGGGGGATCTCCGGGAAAGCAGTCGACCGAAATGATCCTCAATGCGGCCAATCACTAGCTGCACCGTGTTCTCGGTGCAGTACTGGTCATAGAGGTACACGTCCTCGAAATTTACGATGTCGGGGATCGTAAAAGGGAAGTCCTCCATTCTTAAGTTTTGGGGGTGAAGGAAGGAGTGATCAACGCTCCCTCCGCTTTATAGCCCGCGACACCCCACGAGTCCGACAATCACTCGTTTCACCCACAACTGTACCGCCACGCGGCAGGCATCGAGCCTTTCTCGTTGAAATCGAAACGACGCGGCTCCGGCGCTCCACCTCCCCCACGCGTTTATGACACGTGTCGCCCGCGATCGTCCCTCTTCCCCACACTTCCACCGGAAAGGTCGGACAGGACCTCAAGAATCAACTAGGTGGCTTCACTGCTCGGTCTGTCCTTAGCAGGCCACTTACGGCCCTTCCAGCTCTAAGGATCGAAGCCCTCACCAAGAGGCGGCCGAGCGGCTACCCTGCTCGGCTATCCCTGGCCGGTAGTTCCCTACCTCGTGACGCCAGGGATCAAAGCCCTCACCAAGAGACGGCCGAGCGGCTACCCTGCTCGGCTATCCCTGGCTGGTAGTTCCCTACCCTACGATGCCAGGGACCAAAGCCCTCACCATGAGGCAGCCGAGCGGCTCCCCTGCTCGGCTATCCCTGGCTGGTAGTTCCCTATCCCACGACGCCAGGGATCAAAGCCTTCGCCAAGAGGCACCGAGCAGTAACCCGTCTCGGCCCGTCCTTAGTAGGCCTCTTACGGCCCCTCCTGCGCTAAGGATCAAAAGCCCTCATCAAGAGGCAACCGGGCCTGCCCTTGCTCGGTTATCCCTGGCTGGTAGCTCCCTACCCCACAACGCCAGAGATCAAAGCCCTCGCCAAGAGGCACCGGGCAGTAACCCTGCTCGGCCCATCCTTAGCAGGCCCCATACGGCCCCTCCCGCTCTAAGGATCAAAGCCCTCATCAAGAGGCAACCGGGCCCGCCCTTGCTCGGTTATCCCTGGTTGGTAGTTCCTGTTGGCTATAGTGCCCTTAAGGCAATTATCATAGTCGCAGGCAGGTGATTATGATGATTGTGAGAGGACCTATACCGATAGAACAGTCGTACTCGAGATGATAGTATGCTATCTAGTTTGTCTTTATCATCATATATGTTGATAGAGCCCATAGGATTCTTGCTTGACTACCAGCATTATGATGGCGATCATATACGTGGGAGCTGGAAGGTCTATAAGCACATCCTTAAATGTCCCTAGTCGTGGGAGTATCGAGACCGGACATCGATACTCCAATGTAGACTGGTGTATACTTATCTAGACCCCGACGAGGGGCAGCGGCCGGTCTCACAAGCCATTGGTGTTAGTTGTTCATCTAAGATAGTATACAGGTGCTCATTGGGTTATGAGTACACTGGACGGACTCGCCGGGAACATGCTAGTTGGTATTATACCTATTGTCAGATAGCAGTTTCCTGGTGACATGTATACAGGTTAGTCTGACGACCTGAGATCGTCATTTGTCTCGTGTGAGTTCCCACTGTGCTTTGATTACTACCCGACCACGGCTCAAAGGAGTCGTGCAAATAGGTTTTAGTTGGGTACAGTCCCGAGCCACATGGAGGCAGTGAGCGGATCGTCGGGGATTCGTCTTTCCCGGTATTGGGGGTTGATGTTGTGCTGTGCACGGGTGGCCATCACCGGAAATCCTTGGCCGGGGTATACAAGAATTACCGATCCAGGATCGATAGTTTCTCAGGCGGTGATGGGTTACATACCGACACGAATTATCGCATTATTAGGGGTCTGACTTTATCCACCCCCCTAGACTCGATATGTGATGCTCTTAGACGAACAGACCAGACTGTACGGATATTGTCACTGTCAGGCTCAGTAGGAGTTTGGATGAGTTTGCTCGTCGGCCTTCCTTTCGCTCAATACCTGGGTAGCCGTTACGTACAGCTAGTGCCGCTGGCGTGCTTATGGTTAAACCCACTGCCAGCGTATTGACGGGTCTTTAGAGTCCCACACAGCGGGTTTCACTGGTTCTGGTGAAATGATGTAGTAGCCGTATTGGATACGTGCAGGGTTCCGATCGATTGATGTACTTTGTACCCGGACTTTCAATTGGACAGTTGATAGTACTAGCCGGCTCGGCTTGAGCCGGATTATTAAATCAGGTATTGATTTAATAATTTACGTATATGTATTTCGATACGTATATTCTAGTATTATATTCTTTGTGTTATTCTATCTCTTTGGTATTCGTATTTCGGTACGAATGCTGGTATGTATATACTGTAGAATGTAATCCGGATTTTTTACTGGATAACATTCTAGAAGGTGCCACCTCATTTTGGATTTGACCATTTTCATTAAAATGGATAATGAGGTGGAAACTAGCATGAGGAGGTATGGTGAGAACCATGCTTGGAATAGTGCTCACAAATGAATTGTTAATTCATTTGTGTGCACTATTCAAGCATGGTAGGTTTTTTAAAATGGAAAAATGGTTTTTACAAAACCAAGCATGCTTGATTTTCTCTTTCTATGGTCTTCATTATTTTTGTGCATGCTAAGTTTTTCCACTTGAGCTTGAGCTCCTCTCCTCACCATTTGTTCTTCACCTCCTCTAGCTTTTCATTGTTGCCTCCACCTTCATGTTATGAGAAAGATAACACTTAGAATACATACACACTACATCCTAAGCTCTCTAAAGTAGCATCCTAGAGACCCTAGTTGCTCCACTAGCATCTTGGTGTGGAGCTAGAGCCGAAATTACATCTCTCGGGTGGATCGTCTATGATGGAGGAAGACCGGCGATCAACTTCGTTCAAGCATGCCTCAAGGAGCCATGGAGGAAGATGAAGACCGAAGGATTTGGTTCTATTCGGTATAATCTTTGCTATCTCTTTTGTTAGCTTGCTAGTTTTAGGGTTAATGGTAGATCTTGGGCATTGGGTAATGGTGGCGTCGGTTTACTAAATTTTTGTTCCGCATTTGGCCACTTTTTGATGGTCGGGGCGCTCCCATAACCTTACAGTTCCCTACCCTACGGCGCAAGGGATCAAAGCTCTCACCAAGAGGCACCGGGCAGTAACCCTGCTCGGCCCATCCTTAAGGATCAAAGCCCTCGCCAAGAGGCACCGGGCAGTAGCCCTGCTCGGCCCATCCTTAGTAGGCCTCTTACGGCCCCTCCCGCGCTAAGGATCAAAAGCCCTCATCAAGAGGCAACCGGGCCCGCCCTTGCTCAGTTATCCCTGGCTGGTAGTTCCTTACCCCACAACGCCAGAGATCAAAGCCCTCGCCAAGAGGCACCGGGCAGTAACCCTGCTCGGCCCATCCTTAAGGATCAAAGCCCTTGCCAAGAGGCACCGGGCAGTAACCCTGCTCGGCCCGTCCTTAGTAGGCCTCTTACGGCCCCTCCCGCGCTAAGGATCAAAAGCCCTCATCAAGAGGCAACCGGGCCCGCCCTTGCTCGGTTATCCCTAGCTGGTAGTTCCCTACCCCACAACGCCAGAGATTAAAGCCATCATTAAGAGGCAACCGGGCCCGCCCTTACTCGGTTATCCCTGGCTGGTAGCTCCCTACCCCACAATGTCAGGGATCGAAGCCCTCGCCAAGAGGCCACTAAGCAGCTTCACTGCTCGGTCCATCCTTAGCCACCTCTTACGGCCCTTCCAGCGCTAAGGATCGAAGCCCTCACTAAGAGGCAACCGAGCATCTACCATGCTCGGTCATCCGTAGCTGGTGTTACTAGCCGCCGACGCCACGGTCCAAGCCCTCGCCATGAGGCCATCCACGTCTAAGCGATCCCAACCTCGACTTCGGGGCCATGGAGATACCGACCCTTCATCGGTCTTTGCACACTTCGCAAATAGTCGAATTCAACTCGACGTGCGATCGCCAGACGAGGAACCGACCTGACGTGAAAGCTGGACCGTGCAATTACGAATGTTTTCCATAAACAAAAGGAAAATATGCACGCAAAGAAGCAGCAAAAAGATTTTTTATTCACATAAATCAAAGTCTCTACAAAGGTATTATGGGTTCCCCAGCTTAACAAAAATGCCCGGAGGCTTACAAAATTTCAGAGCAAAAGAGAGAAATAAGGAGACGTGGGGCTTCAAGCCTCAGGCGCGGGCACAACCTCGGTGGGCGGCGCCTCCCCTGCGACCACCGGGGTGGCATCTTCAGGGTCGGCACTTCCGGCGGGAACTTCGGCACCGGCAGCTAGGGCGACCGACTTGCTCCTCGCACTCCCACCGGGGGCCGCTTTCCCTACATCATGTCTGCGGGCGATCCCCTGATTGTCGTCGGCGAGAGGATACAAGGCCCGGAGCTCGCTGTCAGGGAACTCCGGCATCTGAGCCTTGACAGAGTCGAGGACATCGTGCTAAATGACACCCCCGGCGCTGGTAAAGTCGGCGTAAAACTGATCCGACTTTTTGTAGCTCTCCACCGCCTTCCGCGCCCGGTCCTTCACCGCCTCGTTCTCCTTCCAGAGAGTGCTCACCGTCTTCTTCATGGTGGAAACGAGCACTCGGGAGTCCTCCAACTAAGACTCGGTGGCTTGGGCGACCTCTCGGTACCGAGCGACCTCCCTGTTCCCGGCCTCCACCCGGGCCTCAAAGGGCAGCAACCCTCTCCATCGCCGCCCCCAGCTCCTGCCTTAAGCTCTCCTCCTGCAAGGAGGATTTGCCTGCGGCCCGCATCGCCGGAAAAATCTCCCCGTTCTCCATGTGGACGACGAGGGTGACGTGCTGGAGGACCTGAAGAAAGAAAGAGGGTCAAAAAGGGGAGGAAAGCACCCAACCACAAAGTGCTGAATGAAAAACCATGTGAGGTGCGAACGCTAACCTGCACGGCCTCTTGAGCTATCGCCGCCATTTGGGCCCGGAGAGTTCCTCGAGGGACCCTGCCTCCTGCCGACCTCTCCATATCCGAGAGTAGGCTATCGGCGACAGAAAGCCTCGAGGGCACCTCGAAGCGAAGCTCCCCATCGTCTACAAGGATCAGGGAAGCCGTGGAGCGGGGTGCCCTCCTGTGAGACCTCTTGAGGGACGGCGCGGGAGAACCCTCCTCGTTTCCTACCTTAGGGGCCTGAGGCTCTTGCGTCCGGGCACGCTTTCGAACCGGTGCACGGCTAGACTCGGGGGCCCGGGGATCGCTTGGGCGCCTGGGTGAAAGGTCCACCGGCGGAGCTGGAATGGACGGAGGGCGAGAAGGACCGGCGCTTTTGGACTTCTTCTTCCTCTTCGCGTCGACCACTGCCGTGCGGAACTTGCTCATATCCATGGGTCCTACATAAGACAGAAATACGAGGAGTCAGCGATGCCAGGAAAAATGAAAGAATGGCACAAGTCTAAACAGGTCGCCTGAGAGCTCCCAACTTACCCGCGTACTCGGCGGGGCTGAGCTCGACCCAACTGAGGGTCCACTCAGATAGCAGCACGTCAACCCAAGGGAGGGGCTTCCACTTCGACACCACCACCGTGTCGGGATCAATCGACCGCTTCACCCGTGGACTGCTGGCCTTTTGCCGCAGGGTGGACACAGGCCAGTCCTCGCCCTCGGGCGGCGCGATAAAGAAAAACTTCTTCTTCCATTCGTGAATAGAAGAAGGCACTATGACAATCCCTGACCCGGGGGCGTCTCCCTGCTGTCTTCTAAAGGAGAGGTATACCCAGCTCGGCTCGCCCCTATAAGCGCCGGGGTGGTTCTTATAGCAAAGAGAAGAGAGGAGAAGGTTCAGGCTGAAAGGGATCTGCCACAATTTCAACCGGACCAGGAACCCGAGGTGGATTCTCCAAGAGTTCGACACTAACTGGCCCGGAGCTAACCTGAAACAATTCAACGCCTCACTCACTTCAGGGGAGAAGGGCAGACGCACCCCGGCCCAAAAGGCCTCCAGGTACAAGGCAATCTCTTTGCTTGGTTTGCCCTCTCCCCCTCCTCGGCCAAACGAAGCGAATAGCCTAGAGGGATCAAGAAACGGGTCTTGATGTTGGCGAGCTCCTCCGCACGTCTCAACGAGGATCGCACGCTAAGAACACCCGCGGCCTGAACTCTGGGGGCCACCCTATCTTCTCGGGTGAACTCCAGCTCAGAGGGAGAAGAGGAAGAAGTAGAGGAGGAAGAAGTAGAAGAGGAAGCTTTAGAGGACCCCCTAGACTCTACTCGTATTGCATCTATAGACTCCTCAGAAGAAGACATCTAACCTGATTGAAGAAAGGTGTCCTCGGGTGATCAAAAGCGAGTAGTCCGAACTGAAGAGAAGAGCGCCGAGCTAACAAGACTTTGGACAAGGAAAATATGAAGAGGTATGGACCCTGATAAGGACCCTACCTCTATTTATAGCTATTGGCATGCACATCCAACGGCGACGGTCGTCTCCCGCAAAAAAAACTCATTGCATTCGACGGCCACCATCGCTCCACCCGTCGTACACGCATTGGTCGTACCCCATCGGACGCCGAAGATCTGCGGCCCTTCGCGTTAGCCAACCAGCGCCAGACACGTGGGCTGTCGCTTCGGTGGACGTACATACGATCCGGCGCATCTTCTTTAATGCAGGATCTGGCCCCCGATCCGCTGATGCCATCAGGAAAATGCAGCTGGTTGCCCGGGAACGCACGCTTACGATATCTACGACAAGGAGCTCACCTCGGGTGATCCGGCAGACCACTCTTGACCCGACCTGTAATCAGGTCGGGACGAAAGTGGGGGGCTAATGATGATGCTCGATATCGGCGATCTTCCAGATCGTGGCATGTGGCTGATGACGTGTCCCAAAGCCCGCAAGGAAGGACCAAGAACAACACGTCGGAAGAACACCCGGTTCTACGACCCTTGGATGTGATCGACCCTCTGTGACTGATCACGCCACTCCTGTGCCCGCCTTACAAACAATTGTTGGCTCACATCCGAGCCTCCGCACAATTGGCCTCTTTGGCCCCCTTAGCTCGTCTCCGGGCTTTAGCAGAACCAGGACACCTCGGCCTCCCGCTCATCCCCGAGCTACCCGCCGAGCTAATCCTCCTCGGTCTCATCCTGACCGACCCACAGCGCTGATCACAGGCTCTCACGCCACGGCTCCGCGAATCTCGCCATGCAAGAGATATCCGCCGCCCACGATCCCACGTTCTACGCCATTACGATCCCCCATTAACGAGCCTGTCTCGCCATTAATGCGGGATCCCGCTTATCACGCGGGCGTGACGTCGGGAACGTAACGGCCGGCGTAATTCTCACGCCTGCCTGCCCATCGCTGCCGCTATATAAAGCCCTCTTTCAGACGATCAAGGTACGCAATTCTCTTCTCACTAGGCCGTTACTCTGCCCAAATTGCACCACTAACTTGATCGTCGGAGGGTCCTCGGTGGTACAACCACCCCGGGATTTCTTTGCAGGTAGCTCGGCCACCACAACCTAAAATCTATTGAGAATCCACACGCTTCAGGAGTCAACCTCCAAATCAATCCACACGCTACGGAAGGTAACATCTTGACGTGATACGACGCACGTCACTCTCTCTCCGCTCCCCCTCTCTCTCTTCATCTCTCTTTGTGTGCGTGCGTGTGTGATGCAATGATCTTCCCGAATCTTTTCCATCTGCAAGAGATAGCCTCCTTCTGCGTAAAGGCGACGGTACGGTGTGGACAATGCCCATTTGCATTCCTAAGAAACATATTCGAGATAATTCCCAAATTTCCTAAGGACTCATTAGAATGCGATCCGAACCATTATCCATGCTTATGATGCCAGACCCCAAAGATTTAATTATACCTTTTTCTGCCATCAAATCTCTGATCTTAGTAGTAAAAGTTACGGGATTAGGCTTCATTTTTTCCTCCAACATTTTGCTGAAAAGTTCACCGCACACCATGTCACTGTGTTTCTATTGCTTGTATCATCAAATATTTGACGAGCTGAGATCGAGTGCCGCCATTTATTAAACAGGTTCAAAGAGCATTACTAAAATAAACGTTCGAGTAAAAAATTGCACTTTAGTGCGTAGCTATTACAGGATCTGCCAACAGATAGACACCCAAAAGTTAACAAGCTAAAAGAGCAGCAACCATAGTGATAGCATCAGGGGAGCAACCATCTGATCTCGTTCAGTTAAAGAGCGCCAAAGCTTCAGTCGTGAAGCCATTTTGGGAACAGCCTGCAACATTTCACTTACAATGCTAAGCTCATCAGAGGAGGACGGGACATAGCTAATTTCCCCACATTTCACTTACATATCTAATAGTGAAGTAGCCACAAAAGCATTCTTACTCATTCTCGACACTACACCATGTATGCAGTTGCCTTGATGCAAGAATTCTACCATCGAACATGACATGAGTAAGCTTCCCATTGTATACTCATTGGATCCAATACCAGTCAACCTCATTCGATTAAATAAAACCAACCCATCTTCTCGGCGACTGATCTAACGACAACCTGTTATGATCGAATTTCGGTGGCCGCGAATGACGTGGAATCGGGGCGCTGAGGAGGTGGTGGAGGAGGTACAAGAAAGAATTTCTCATACACGCAGGACAACGTAAAAAATCATTTAGATTTATTTTTTCTTTCAAAATGCTAGTAGCGACCTATTGGTTATTTATTATGAGGATGATAACTACATGCAACTTTTTTTTACCACAGGAAAATACTAGATATAATTTTCTAAATCTTAATTATTGATGGAGGTCCTTTTCGGGTCTCCCTCGGATGTTGTCTTCCATCGATTTTCCGGTGGATTTGGAAGGTAATCTCCTGTTTCGTGTGGGTCTCATTGGGTTTTGAGGAGATTGATGGTTTGAGGAGTTTAGCGCCGAGTATTTGCAAAGAAGTCCCGGTGTGGTTTGGTACCACCGAGGATCCTCCGACGATCAAGTTAGCACTAGATCCGAGCAGAGTAATGGCTAAGTGGAGTAGAAATGGCTTACTTGACCTTTCTGTGATGGGGGTTTATATAGTGGCGGCAGCACGCAGCAGCAGGCGTGAGAATATCGCCGGCAGTTACGCTTCCGACGTCATGCCCGCGTAAAGAGCGGATCGTCCATTAATGGGAATCGTGGTGGCATGGAACGTGGGACGTTGCTGGCGGAGAATCTGTGCATGGCGAGATTTGCGGAGCGGCGGTTACGCCTGTGAGTGGTGGAGTTGGTCGGTCGGAGGGACCGAGGAAGACTGCCTCGGCTGGGGAGCTCGGAGATAAGCAAGAGGGGCGAGGAGTCTTGATCCTGTGGCAGCTCGGGGCGAGCCGAGGGGCCGAGGAGGCCAATTTGCAGAGGGACCCGAGGAGGGTCGGCTTGCGTTTGCAGGTCGGGTGCAGGGGTGGCCTGGTCGGTCCCTGTGGGCCCTTTCTTCAGAGTTCTGGGACACGTCATCTGCCACGTGTCCTGATCCTGGGGATCGCCATATTGAGTATCATCATTAGCCCCCCACTCTTGTCCCGACCAGCTAGCGGGTCGGCTCAGGAGTGGACTGCCGGGCCGTCCGGGGTGAGTTCCCTCCTGAGGTTTCGTCGGGACGCATTCCCGGGCTGTCAGCTGTCTTTCCTGTCAGCGAATCAGAGTGAGATCTCTGCATTTAAGGAAGGTGCGCTGGTTCATACATCTTTCCGTTGAAGTAGCGGTCCACGTGTCGAGTGTCGGTTGGCCGACGCGACGTGTACAGACCTGCGACGCCTGCAGGGGTGCGGTCCAGCATGGGAACGACAAATGGAACAATCGGAGCCGTTGGATGCGAGGAGGTGTTTTGGCGGGAGACGAAGAGCGCCGTTAGATGAGGTCGCTCGCTGTGATAATTAGGGGCGGGGCTCATTCCAGGGCCCCTACACTTTCATATTTCCCCGTTCTAAGTCTTGGTTGCTCGGCGCTTGTTCATATCATAATTTTGCATTATTATATTTTCCATTCTTATTCATTTTACAAATAATCAGGTGCTTTTGATCCATGTCTGCTACATAGTTGCAGGTTACAGGTTCTCGGAACAAAACAGTGAAAATGATGAAAAGACGATACAAAAGTGAGACTACGACCAATAAATGGAAGAATCTTGATCATGCCTTCAGTTTGACGGACAAATGAAGATCAATAAATAAGTTCATAAAGTACAAAGACAGCGCAAGGTTCAAGACTTCGACACGAAGAAAAGGGTAAAAGTCCATGACATTATGCACTGTGGAATTCTGGAAGAAACTAGAAGACAATCTGAGAAACTAAATGAAAAAACAAGAAGCCAAATGCAACCAGAAGCAGCCCAGAAAAATCCAGCCAGAGACCCTCTATATGGCCGCGGATCCGCGGCCAAACATGGCTTTTGGTCGCGGTTCCACGGCCATGATAAGCACGTGTCGGTGCATATTTTGACGGTGTGGCGGTGCGTTGACTAGGCTTCTTAGGGTAATTTTGTAAATGCAGATAGGGATCGAATGTAACCCTACGGTTTCTATGATCTATAAATAGAAACCCTAATGCTCTTTTTGGGGCATGCGTCTTTTTATTGATCAAAATTCAGAATTTTATATTGGCTGTAATGTTTTGAAGAGTGCATCGAATAAAGTAAGTAGTTTTTCTTTACCTTGCCCTAGTTAATTTCTTTGCTGCCGTAGTTTAGTAATTTTATTTATTTGCCCTAATTAATTAGTTTAGCACTTTTAATTATTTGCCGTAGTTTAGATAATTAGTCTTTTAAAAACAATCATAAAAAAATGTCTCCTTTTATCAATTCCCTAATGAGTGAGTAGTTCCTCACTTGTTAGGGTTAGGAATAGGAAATGTTTGAGAGATGAAAATCTCTCACCCCTTTCTTGCCCGTCATATATTTTAATAGGACTCTATGCATACATACACACACTGCTCACTACGGCACCCTACCCCACGAGGTAGCGGTGATACCATAGTTTAAAAGACCGGTAGTATATGTTTTCCATGGAGATTAGGATAAGAATTAAGAAAGGACGGACAAGGACCTAGAGAAAGAAACATAGTTTCTTTCCGATCGTGCTAATCCCCTTTATTAATTATTACCATAACACCTAAATAGAACTTAATTAGGGCATAGAAAGCGGTGATGAAAATGTTGAATTTCCAAACTTAACCTAAATCTAACCCTAGCAAGGTTTTAATCCTAATCTAAATCAACCTTAATTTTTAGTGATAATCCAATCCACAACAATTGGAATTAACTCATTAGAACAAATAGAGAATACACAAAATCCCTATGGACCGACCCGTACTCACCGGCTAGCTACCAAGCGACGCCGTTCTTGATTGTGGTAAAATTCTTTGATTTATCTTCTAAAAGCGCACACACGCAACATCTCAACAATCAAATGGCGCCGTTGCCGGGATGACGTAGTATTCTCTTTTTACAATTTCGGGTTAATATAAAATCATAAAATTCATAAAAACTGAAAAATAAAAAATATAAAAAATTTATCATCTTGTTATTTTGTGAAGGGTGTTTTCGTTTGAATTGTGCAGGATCGAAGAACAAATTCAGATCTGGAAAAATTTAGAGAGCAAAACAGAAAACAGAAGATCTGAACAACAGAGGAGTACCACAACAGAGCAACAGAAGAAGTTTGGAGGCTTGATCCTTCTTCTTGACCGCGGAACCGCCACCCTAAGCTACTTTTTGCCGCGGATCCGCCGCTCTCTGCTGACCTCAGCATGAGAAAATCTCTCTGTAAGCTTCTTTTCTTCTTCTGAACCTCCTAATATCCTCTGAAAAATTTTTCCTGCAGGGTTCTTTGTGCAAAAACTTCTCTCCCTTCTCCAATAACTTGATCTTGTGCAGGATTCTTTGCGCCGCAATAAAAAAAATTGTTTGCAAGTGTTTGATTGTGTTTACTGCTTTGCATTCTTTAAATTGACTTTAAGGGGCTTGAACACCAATCCAGATTGGGTGGGGATTTCATTACCCTTCCCAGGACCTCAAAAATCACAAAAAGCATATTGCATTGACCATCAAATTAATTAAAAAAGTTTAGACTCAGCCTTAAGGACTGTCGCGCTCAATAGGACAAGAATAGTTGTAGGCATCGATCGTTTATCTAAACCAGACTTTGTGGTGCCTAGGCTAGACAAGTGGGGAAAGGTAACTTTAAAAGGCCCGTCTCAAGGTGATTCGTGAGCGGATCCCTCCTTTCTCTATTTGTGCTTACCTGGCCACAATTGGCGGTGAAGAGGCGATTTGAGGTCCTCACATCTTGCCTTTTGGAACAGTTAGAAGCAGTCTAGTTGACTTAGGTGACTCTAGATCTAGGCTTGATTGTGCATTTTACGTGTGTCTAAGCCTTTTATTGAAAATCTTTTTGCAAAAAGCTCCTTATATATAAAAAAAACACAAAAAGGAATTTTTTTTACAAAAACTTGCCGCTTGTCGCTAAGAAATCCATTGCACCTTAGTTGCACCCACTTTCTTCCATTGACGTTTTCTTACCCCTACCTTCTGTTTTTATCTTTTGACTACACTACCTCTTTAGTGTATGTCCGGTTGGACTAGGGACACTAGTATCCGTTTAGTCCGTGTCTCGTTAGTGCTGACTGACGACGCTTTCGACTCCGAAGTCGAAATTCCTTCCACTTCTTTACCTTCACCTTCATATTCTTCGTTTTCTAAGGAGATGTCGGGATTAAATCCTAACAACCCCTTACCCGCGGGACTGATTCCATGTCACGACCCGAAAGTACGGAACGTGACTGGCACTTAGATTACGAGACGTCTAAAGGCGTACCGTAACCTAAGTCAGCCAAAGCCCAGAAAATCTAAACCAAAATCAAAAGAGAGTGAAGGAAAAACCTTAAATGAAAACGGTTTTTAAATCAAATAAGTTGCATAGAATCCCAAAAAAAAACATCAAAAATTTCCGAAAATTTCGGCAGAGTCTCCCCTGCATTTTCTATCCCCCAAAATGGGTACAACAAGATAATAAACCTGTAATCATAAAATGGCATCCCCAAGCGGGAGCTAGCTCTTCGCCCAAGGCGGATCACAACCACATGCAATATAATAGCAATATCAGGAAAAGAGCATAAAAGAAACGCAAAATATCAGAAAACACAACGCCGGCTCAAGTGAGCTCGACCCAAAAGAAACCACAAATATACAAATCTCTCGGTCTCATCACTAGGTCGCATATACAATATAAAGTGGTAGATGGAGAATACTAGATACAATGGTAAAGCAAAAAGAAATAAAGTGTGCTCGCAACCCACCTACGGGCGATGTCGCGAGTCTGAGCAAAAGGAGCTGATGATAAGATAGCCCGCCGCTACAAGACTAACGGGTCCGACCTACAAGACACTGTGGCACAACGGGGGTGAGTTGCCAGCTCGTGAGTAAATATAACATCTAATAAGGCAATCGTAAGAATGCACGCAATGCACCACAACATGCATGTCCATATGTGATATAATATCTCTAGTATGCATGCACAGGTATGCAATGTCATTATTAAGTCTTTAAGTGTTTTAAATGCTAAGGGTATTGAATTCTTAACTAAAAAAAATGAATATCTGTATAATAGCTAAGTACCATCAAGAAATCATCTGAAAACCCGTGTCAAGCATCGACACCAAATAGGAATCATATATGTCTCAATATCGGGCTCCGTTAGTCCGGATCGGCCCATATCATAAATCTCACGACAACGGTCGGTATCCTCCGGATATCCGCCGCGCCAGACATCACCGGTAGGTAGTCTTCCCCTGCCAGGCTCATCGTCTACAACTCGATCTTCTTGCCCCGGGGTACCATACCGGGCCCACCATGTACCCGAGACGGTTCATCCACTCCTCGAATCGGGTCTCGAAATCCAACAGAAAACATGAAAACTCATGGTGGACGACACATACGTCACGAGAAAACCGCAACTTTGTTTTTAAAAATGATAAATATAAGCTTTTGTCAAATTCTTGCGGTTTTCCCCAAAAATCCAGAAATCGTAGCAAAACTGAAATCCTCAAGAAAATCATAATGTCCACATGTTATATATATGATAAATGTCTATGATATCAATGTATATGATGTGAGTTTTGGCTAGAAATCTATGTAGATATGATGGTAATGCGAGGTATATGCATGCTATGCAATTCCATATATCATGTATGAATGCAAATGGCATTATTAAGTTAAACCGGTTCTATAGTGCACGTGGCATGGCAATTACCAAAGGCGTGTGTGTCACATGAATAGTGCGCGTGCAACAGATGCCAATGATAATGGTGTTCGTGTCCTACAAAGTGATATCGCATAAGTATGGATGAATGTCCATGCAATCTAATATACTGTTCGCTATAAGGGTATGCAATGAGGTAAGCTAGCTAATAATATAAATCTTGCATAAAGTAGGGTAATCCTAACTTGGGGGGGGCGCCTCGCGCCATTCAGACGATTCCCCCATAGATGAATACATCTACTCACCTGAAATCTCCGCTAATCCGATCCGGCCACCGCCTTGCCTTTTCGCGCCGTGTCCGATGTTTCCCCGATCGATCCTATATTTGCATAATATCAAGCATAAGATTACAAAACCTAAGACGATGCAAGTCACAATATACAATTATCAACGCTCTCGAATTACTCATAGCATGCACTCGGTGCGCAGGAAAACGCACGAAAATCGCTAACCTTTAACTAGAATCGTCATTTCGGGGAAATCGACAAAACTACAACCCGACTAGACGAAACCCCGCATTCGCGCACTCTAATAGTCCTATACGAAGCTAATTATATCGCTAACATAACGCAATTTGATCGCATTCTAATTTTCGTAAAAATCTAGCAAGCAATTTTCTAGCCGATTCGATACAAACATCGCAATTTGTCGATTTAGCAAGTATATCATTACACAATTAACCACTCCAATCACCTAGATAACCATCCCTAACTTAATTCTAACAACCATGTTTCAAACCCTAACTCAACATCAAAACCCATTCTTGATTTTCATGAACAATAATTTACAACTAAATTAATACTTCAAAATTAAATTCTAGCATATATAAACTACAAGTTAGCAACTAGTTTAGGATTTTACCTTACAAGTGGAAACCTAGCATGATCAAGTCACCAAGAAAGCCTCCTTTCATCATGTTTTTGAACTAATTTGGGTTGAAGAGAGAATGGATTAGGGTTTGGCTTTGAATGGGTGAATGAAATTTGTTGATTTTTAATGGATTTTAGCATGAAAATGAAGAAAAAAAGAAGTGAGAAGAGGGCGTTTGCTGCAGGATTGGGGTCGGCCAGCAGCTTGAGGAGGAGGTTTGTGGATTTTTGGAGAAGTTTCTAGGTCAATAAAACATCATATGTTATCATTTAATGCTTTCACATCAATATTTTCACAAAAAGCCTCATTTTAATTCATTTTTTCATAAAATTTCCCACCCTAAAACCAAAATTTTGCAAGCCATGATACAATTTTATTAACACTATATTTTAGCTTATAAAGACTCCTAATTATGAAATTTACCTAATTAAATTTGTATTTATCACTTATTTAATGTATTTAAAAAGGCTTAAAATAATAAAAAAATAATTAATTACGAATTTTTTTTATTTAACTAGAAAATTATAAGTGACATTTTAGTGACAAAATTATAGTAATATCTTATCTAAATTTTGTATAATTAGGTCTACAATGAAAAATACCTAATTTGACTTTTTACGGAAAAAGCCGAAAAATTAGCCGATTACCGAAAAACTGTCTAAACGATTTTCGAAGGGTTACAATCTTCCCCCCTTAAAGAAATTCGGTCCCCGAATTTAGAATTTAACTACGCGTACCTTCAAAAAGATGGGGATATCTCTTCTTCATCTCGACCTCGGTCTCCCAGGTGACCTCCTCGCTGTTCGGGCCACGCCAAAGGACCTTGACGGACGGTATAACCTTCGACCTCAATTTCTTCACCTGCCGATCCAAAATGACCACCGGCTGCTCGGTGAAAGAAAGATCACACTCCAGCTGGATCGTCTGGTGCTGAATCGCCTGGGAAGGATCATGAAGGTACTTGCGGAGCATCGAGACATGGAATACGGGGTGAACATCGGGGAAGCTGGGCGGAAGAGCTAACCGATAAGCAACTGGACCAACACGCTCTAGTTTCTCGAAAGGACCAACATATCTAGGACTCAGCTTCCCTTTCCGCCCAAATCTCATCACACCTTTCATCGGAGAGACCTTCAGGAAAACATGATCGCCAACAGCGAACCCGAGTCGGCGACGGCGCCTGTCGGCATATGATTTCTGCCTGCTCTGTGCCGCTCTCATCCTGTCCCGAATCAGCTGTATCTTCTCGGTCGTCTCCTGTATAATCTGAGGCCCCAAAATACTGCTCTCCCTAAGCTCTGTCCAACATACAGGCGATCGACATCTCCTCCCATATAAAGCCGCAAAAGGTGCCATCTGAATCGTCTCCTGGAAGCTATTATTGTAGGAAAACTCGATCAAAGGCAAATGACGATCCCAGCTACCACCGAAATCTAAAACACAAGCTCTGAGCATGTCCTCAAGAGTCTGAATCGTACGCTCCGACTGACCGTCAGTCTGAGGATAAAAGGCTGTGCTAAAACTCAATCGGGTGCCCAAAGCTTCCTGGAGTTTCTGCCACAATCGGCTGGTAAACTGGGTGCCACGGTCGGACACGATGCAAGTCGGAACGCCATGCAGTCGCACTATCTCATCAATATAAACCTGGGCGTACTGAGAAAATCCAAAAGTGGTCTTCACTGGCAGGAAGTGAGCCGCTTTCGTCAGTCGATCAACAATCACCCATATAGAGTCGTACCCTCGACTGGTCCTGGGTAGACCCACAACGATGTCCATGGAGACCTGCTCCCACTTCCACTCAGGGATGGGCAAAGGCTGTAACTCGCCGGCTGGCCTCTGGTGCTCGGCCTTGACTTGCTGACAAGTCAGGCATCTCGACACAAAGTCTGTAATATCCTTCTTCATCCCGTCCCACCAGTAAACCTCTCTCAAATCACGGTACATCTTGGTGGAACCTGGATGCACACTGTATACGGATCTATGTGCCTCCTCGAGAATATCACGCCTCAGTCCCTCTGAATCTGGCACACACAGTCGAGTCCCAAATTGAAGTATCCCCTGATCATCAATCACGAACTCAGAAACTCTGCCCTGCCGAATCTGCTCAATAATCTCTAATGTACGGGCATCGCCGGACTGTGCCTCGTGGATACGGTCAAGTAACTGTGGGCGTGCTCTGAAATGGGCTAGCTGTCCCCCTGTAGGAGTGAACTCGAACTGCACTCTGCTATCACATAACACCTGCCAATCCGCCGTCGACTGCATCTGTACTGCGCTCAAACAAGATAAACTACCTCCGGGCCTCCTACTCAAAGCATCTGCCACCACATTCGCCTTGCCCGGATGGTATAAAATCTCGCAGTCATAATCCTTCACCAACTCCATCCAACGGCGCTATCTCAGGTTCAAATCTCGCTGCTGGAAGATATACTTCAAACTCTTGTGGTCAGTGAATATCTGGCACGACTCACCGTATAGGTAATGTCTCCAGATCTTAAGTGCAAATACCACTGCAGCCATCTCTAAATCATGGGTGGGGTAGTTCTGTTCGTGTTTCCTCAGCTGCCGAGAAGCATACGTGATAACTCTGTCGTGCTGCATCAACACACAGCCCAGCCCCACTCGAGAAGCATCACAATATACCACGAACCCGCCTGATCCTGAAGGCAATGCTAACACTGGTGCAGTAGTCAGACGAGTCTTCAACTGCTGGAAACTATCCTCACATGCCTGGGTCCAATCAAAAGGAGCCCCCTTCCGGGTCAACCCGGTCAATGGTGCAGCAATGCGGGAGAAATCCTGGACAAAACGTCGATAATAGCCGGCCAGACCTAGAAAGCTGCGAACCTCTGTAACTGATACTGGTCTAGGCCAACGCTGAACTGCCTCGATCTTCTTCGGGTCCACACAAATACCATCTCTCGTCACCACATGACCCAAGAAATCGACACTGTCTAGCCAGAATGCGCACTTGGAGAATTTGGCGAACAGCTGATGCTCCTTCAAAGTCTGCAATGTGATACGTAAGTGCTGCTCATGCTCCTCCCGTCTCCGAGAATAAACCAAGATGTCGTCAATGAACACAATGATGAACTGATCGAGATACAGCCTGAAAACGCGGTTCATCAAATCCATAAATGCTGCCGGGTCATTGGTGAGCCCGAACGACATCACCAAGAACTCATAATGACCATAACGAGTACGGAAAGCGGTCTTCGGAATATCCTCCTTCCGAACCCGCAACTGGTGATAACCTGACCGTAAATCAACCTTCGAGAAAAACCCTGCACCCTGGAGCTGATCGAATAAGTCATCAATGCGGGGTAGGGGATACCTGTTCCGCACAGTAATCCGGTTCAGCTGACGATAATCAATGCATAAGCGCATACTTCCGTCCTTCTTCTTAACAAACAAGACGGGAGCACCCCATGGTGACACACTCGGTCGGATAAGCCCTTTGTCCAGCAAGTCCTGTAACTGATCCTTTAGCTCTCTCAGCTCCGCCGGGGCCATCCGATAAGGCGGTATAGAGATAGGCCCCGTGCCAGGGATCAAGTCAATGCAGAACTCAATCTCGCGCTCTGGTGGAAGACCAGGCAGCTCGTCAGGGAATATATCCAGGAACTCTCTCACAATAGGGACCTGGTCTAAAGGAACCTCTGTGGAGCTAGTATCACAAATATAGGCTAAGAATCCCTGACACCCTTTCCTTAAGAGCTGACCAGCGCGAAGAGAAGAAATCAAGCTGGGAAGGGTAGCACTACGATCTCCCTGAATAGTAAGAACCGGCTCACCAGGAAAACTGAATCTGACTGCTTTTTCACGGCAGTCCACGGATGCATAACAGGTGGCTAGCCAGTCCATACCAAGAAGAACGTCAAAGTCTAGCATATCGAGGAGAATCAAATCAACTGAAGAATCTCTCTCCCCGATACGAACGGAACACGATCAATACACAAAACGGGCAACAAAAGACTCGCCTACCGGGGTAATAACGACAAGCGGCTGATCTAACGGAGAAGACTCTCGGCCCAACTTCGGTGCAAAATACGTGGATACATAGGAATGTGTCGAGCCTGGATCAAATAATACCCGTGCATCAAAAGAACATACTGGCAGAGTACCTGTCACGACGGCATTGGATGCCTGTGCATCCTGAGGAGTCAATGCGAATACTCAGGCCTGTCCACCACTAATAGCCGGCTGTCCTCTGCCTCTATCTCGGCCTTGGCCTCTGCCTCTGTCGCCTCGTCCTCTCAGAACTGGACCGCCACGCCCACGGCCTCTAGAAGCATCTGGCTGGCGTGGAGCATCGTCAGGAGTAGGAAGTAAAGCTCTCTGAGAAGGTGGTGAGGGTGGTAAGGTCACATGCGGGACTGTCGCCGCGCCCTGGCGTCCCATGGTACAGTCTCTGACACGGTGGTACTGACTCCCGCACCGAAAACATCCTGGAGACGACTGCTGGGTCTGTGGATATGAACCAAATAACTGACCTCGTCTCAATCCTCTGCCTCCACCATCTCCCGGAAATAATCTATCACGATGTCTGCCCATCTGCCGCTGAGCTGGCGTATCAGTACGGATCCTCTTCGGCCCAGAAACGACCGGAGTCTCAGAAATACGCTCCTCCAAAAGTAAGGCTGCATCCATCGCGGCAGCGTATGTATCAAAGTGCTGGGTGCCGATGGCAAGGAATAGCTGTGTATCAAGCCCTCGTACAAACCTCTTTATTCTCTTCTCTTCTGTGTCGACTAGGTACGGAGCATATCGAGACAACTGGGTAAACTGTATATCATACTCCGACACTGTCATCCAAGGAGTCTTGCGCAAAGACTCAAAACTACGGGCTCGAGCATCTCGGACACTCTCCGGAAGAAAACGGGCAAGAAATGCAGCTGTAAACTCATCCCAGGTCATAGAAGGTAGACCTGCAGCTCGGCCTCTCTCTACTGAATCGTACCATGTCTGGGCAAGACCCTCCAGACGAAAACTCGCAAACTCCACCAATCTATCATCAGAACACCTCAACGAACGGCAAATCCGAGCCATCCTATCAAGAAATGCCTGTGGGTCCTCTGTCGCATCTGTACCGGTAAAAGCTGGAGGTCTCAATCTCATGAACTCCTGTAGTGAAACAGGGATAATCTCCATAGTAGCAGCAGGAGTGACCATCTGTGCAGCAGGTACAATCATGGTCTGTGCGGTGGAAGGAACGTCCTCGGATCTCTGTGCCCGGCTGGACTCAACTAAAGATCCCATCATCTGCCGCAACTCTTGCATGCCGGCCTCTAGTCTGGCAATACGGTCTGGATAAGGCGGATCAGTATGACCCTGAGGGGCAAGCGTATCCTCCCGCTCGATCCTCGCCTCAGACGAGCCCGCTCGAATCTCATCCCTAGCGGCAGCCCACTGAGCTCTCGTAGTCTTTGGCGGTATCGAAGCTGGAATAAGAAACAGGACTGATAAGGACATTGCAATTGAATCAAGGAATGCAAGGAATCAAGAAAGGAAATACAAGCAATTATGTCCTAAGGTCACTTAGGCGGAGTACCGTATTGTAAGTATGCCGCGGATAATACCCACGGTACGCCACTCTGCTTAAGTCACCTACTCCATCTACCAAGGTCGTCCTACACTCAGAAAGGTAAAACCTACGCTCTGATACCAACTTTGTCACGACCCGAAAGTACGGAACGTGACTGGCACTTAGATTACGAGACGTCTAAAGGCGTACCGTAACCTAAGTCAGCCAAAGCCCAGAAAATCTAAACCAAAATCAAAATAGAGTGAAGGAAAAACCTTAAATGAAAACGGTTTTTAAATCAAATAAGTTGCATAGAATCCCTAAAAAAAAACATCAAAAATTTCCGAAAATTTCGGCAGAGTCTCCCCTGCATTTTCTATCCCCCAAAATGGGTACAACAAGATAATAAACCTGTAATCATAAAATGGCATCCCCAAGCGGGAGCTAGCTCTTCGCCTAAGGCGGATCACAACCACATGCAATATAATAGCAATATCAGGAAAAGAGCATAAAAGAAACGCAAAATATCAGAAAATACAACGCCGGCTCAAGTGAGCTCGACCCAAAAGAAACCACAAATATACAAATCTCTCGGTCTCATCACTAGGTCGCATATACAATATAAAGTGGTAGATGGAGAATACTAGATACAATGGTAAAGCAAAAAGAAATAAAGTGTGCTCGCAACCCACCTACGGGCGATGTCGCGAGTCTGAGCAAAAGGAGCTGATGATAAGATAGCCCGCCGCTACAAGACTGACGGGTCCGACCTGCAAGACACTGTGGCACAACGGGGGTGAGTTGCCAGCTCGTGAGTAAATATAACATCTAATAAGGCAATCGTAAGAATGCACGCAATGCACCACAACATGCATGTCCATATGTGATATAATATCTCTAGTATGCATGCACAGGTATGCAATGTCATTATTAAGTCTTTAAGTGTTTTAAATGCTAAGGGTATTGAATTCTTAACTAAAAAAAATGAATATCTGTATAATAGCTAAGTACCATCAAGAAATCATCTGAAAACCCGTGTCAAGCATCGACACCAAATAGGAATCATATCTGTCTCAATATCGGGCTCCGTCAGTCCGGATCGGCCCATATCATAAATCTCACGACAACGGTCGGTATCCTCCGGATATCCGCCGCGCCAGACATCACCGGTAGGTAGTCTTCCCCTGCCAGGCTCATCGTCTACAACTCGATCTTCTTGCCCCGGGGTACCATACCGGGCCCACCATGTACCCGAGACGGTTCATCCGCTCCTCGAATCGGGTCTCGAAATCCAACAGAAAACATGAAAACTCATGGTGGACGACACATACGTCACGAGAAAACCGCAACTTTGTTTTTAAAAATGATAAATATAAGCTTTTGTCAAATTCTTGCGGTTTTCCCCAAAAATCCAGAAATCGCAGCAAAACTGAAATCCTCAAGAAAATCATAATGTCCACATGTTATATATATGATAAATGTCTATGATATCAATGTATATGATGTGAGTTTTGGCTAGAAATCTATGTAGATATGATGGTAATGCGGGGTATATGCATGCTATGCAATTCCATATATCATGTATGAATGCAAATGGCATTATTAAGTTAAACCGGTTCTATAGTGCACGTGGCATGGCAATTACCAAAGGCGTGTGTGTCACATGAATAGTGCGCGTGCAACAGATGCCAATGGTAATGGTGTTCGTGTCCTACAAAGTGATATCGCATAAGTATAGATGAATGTCCATGCAATCTAATATACTGTTCGCTATAAGGGTATGCAATGTCAATGAAGGGGTAAGCTAGCTAACAATATAAATCTTGCATAAAGTAGGGTAATCCTAACTAGGGAGGGCGCCTCACGCCATTCAGACGATTCCCCCATAGATGAATACATCTACTCACCTGAAATCTCCGCTAATCCGATCCGGCCACCGCCTTGCCTTTTCGCGCCGTGTCCGATATTTCCCCGATCGATCCTATATTTGCACAATATCAAGCATAAGATTACAAAACCTAAGACGATGCAAGTCACAATATACAATTATCAACGCTCTCGAATTACTCATAGCATGCACTCGGTGCGCGGGAAAACGCACGAAAATCGCTAACCTTTAACTAGAATCGTCATTTCGGAGAAATCGACAAAACTACAACCCGACTAGACGAAACCCCGCGTTCGCGCACTCTAATAGTCCTATACGAAGCTAATTATATCGCTAACATAACGCAATTTGATCGCATTCTAATTTTCATAAAAATCTAGCAAGCAATTTTCTAGCCGATTCGATACAAACATCGCAATTTGTCGATTTAGCAAGCATATCATTACACAATTAACCACTCCAATCACCTAGATAACCATCCCTAACTTAATTCTAACAACCATGTTTCAAACCCTAACTCAACATCAAAACCCATTCTTGATTTTCATGAACAATAATTTACAACTAAATTAATACTTCAAAATTAAATTCTAGCATATATAAACTACAAGTTAGCAACTAGTTTAGGATTTTACCTTACAAGTGGAAACCTAGCATGATCAAGTCACCAAGAAAGCCTCCTTTCATCATGTTTTTGAACTAATTTGGGTTGAAGAGAGAATGGATTAGGGTTTGGCTTTGAATGGGTGAATGAAATTTGTTGATTTTTAATGGATTTTAGCATGAAAATGAAGAAAAAAAGAAGTGAGAAGAGGGGGTTTGCTGCAGGATTGGGGTCGGCCAGCAGCTTGAGGAGGAGGTTTGTGGATTTTTGGAGAAGTTTCTAGGTCAATAAAACATCATATGTTATCATTTAATGCTTTCACATCAATATTTTCACAAAAAGCCTCATTTTAATTCATTTTTTCATAAAATTTCCCACCCTAAAACCAAAATTTTGCAAGCCATGATACAATTTTATTAACACCATATTTTAGCTTATAAAGACTCCTAATTATGAAATTTACCTAATTAAATTTGTATTTATCACTTATTTAATGTATTTAAAAAGGCTTAAAATAATAAAAAAATAATTAATTACGAATTTTTTTTTATTTAACTAGAAAATTATAAGTGACATTTTAGTGACAAAATTATAGTAATATCTTATCTAAATTTTGTATAATTAGGTCTACAATGAAAAATACCTAATTTGACTTTTTACGGAAAAAGCCGAAAAATTAGCCGATTACCGAAAAACTGCCTAAACGATTTTCGAAGGGTTACAATCCACCTCTACTAGGTGCGAATAACCTACAACACCCACCTGTTGAAGCACCCCAACGAATCGCGCTCCAGGATCTTTTCTACCCTATCCGCACCTCTTTACCCACTTGTCTTTCACTTCCACTGGCCAATGGGGATAACTTTGAGATCAAACCCCACTTCATCAACATGTTGCCCAAATTTCACGGACTGGAATCCGAAGATGCCTACATCTTCATAAACAAATTCTAGAATGTTTGCGCAATGATGAAGACAACATAACTTTCTGATGATGCTATAAGGCTACGTGTCATTCCATTCACCTTATGTGACCTAACCGAGAAATGGTTATATAGCACAGTATCACACTCGATTAAAAATTGGGAAGAGTTTGTTAAAGCTTTTCTGAAAAGGTTTTACCCACACCACAAGACTGCGAGAATTTGTAATGAGATTATTCAATTTTCCCAGCTTCCTTCTGAATTTTTTTGGAAGTGTTTTGAAAGATTTAAAGACCTACTTGCTCAATGCCCTCACCACGGTATCGAAAATTGGCAACTTTGCCAAACCTTATACGAAGGATTGAACCCAGCAACTAAGCAGTTGTTGGAAACCATTTGTCAATGTCACTTTCTAACAAAATCAAGCGAGGAAGCTTAGCAGTTTCTCGACGATCTTGCTGAACAAACACTTCAGTGGGAAAGCACTAAGACCACCTCATCTTCTTCATCAGGTCAGTCTAGGGCAGGCATACATCAACTAGATATGTCGATTACAATGAAGGCTGAAATGGCCGCACTTACGAAAAAGCTAGAAGCAATTGAGAGCAAATTCTCATCGCCTTCTCCTGTCCCTGCTTTACCCCCATGCACTGTTTGCGCTTATTGTTTGGATCCATCCCATCTTACTGAAGAGCGTCCTTACAATCCACCTGTTCAAGGACAAAATCAAGTCAATGTTGCCTTTCAGCAAAGACAAAGAAATGATCCATACTCTTCGACTTATAATCCTGGTTGGAGGAGCCACCCAAATTTTGCTTGGAATCAAAATCAACAATTCCAAGGCAATAACAACTTTCAAAGGCCTCCTCCTCCACAACAACAAGCACCTCAACAAACTCAATACCAGCAACCTTTCCAACTCCAACCTTACCCAAACCAAATGAATAATTTGGGTGCCCAACAACTCTTATTCTCAAAACAATTTTGTTCAACCAAATAACGATAAGGTTTCCTCGCTGGAACGAAGTCTAGATGCATTTTTAAAACAATCTACACAATCCGCAGCAAGATTGGAGACTTCCATTCAATCTTTGGTGCAAAACAGTGCTTCACATGATCAAAGTATCAAATCAATTGAGGCCCAAATTGCACAACTAAATGCTGCGTTGAGCGAGTGAGAAAAGGATAAGCTTCCGTCTCAACCATTACCAAATCCCGGTCACACACACAATGCACACGTTGCTTATGAACAACAAAATCATAATGTAAATGCTGTGACCACGTTGAGATCTGGAAGAGTGTTTCACAATAACGTGGGTAATAGTGATGGCACCCCTGCCGATACTTCTTCTTCATCTTCTTCTTCTTCTTCTTCATCATCTTCATTTTCTTCGTTAGAGCCTATTCTTTACTCTTCACAAGGCTCTACCTCTTCTAATTCGAACGGACCCACATCTCACTTCACGAACACACCAACACTAGGGTCCGTTCCAACTCCGCAATCTACTCCACAAATATTGGACTCAACAAATTTTCAAAATGTTCCTTTTCCAAATAGGTTGAGATCCAATAAACCAACTCCCCAAATGGAGAAGATTGTGGAGTTATTCAAACAGGTTAGCATAAACATATCTCTCTTGGATGCAATCCAACAAGTCCCTTCTTACGCTAAAATCTTAAAGGACTTATGCACCAAGAAGAGAAAGTCACAGGTACCAAAGAAAGTTTTCGTGGCTAGTGCTGTAAGTGATGCTCTTGTCCAATTTTTACCCCAAAAACATAAGGACCCAGCTGTCCTACAATTTTAATAACAATTAGGGATAAGAACATCAATCGAGCACTTTTAGATTTTGGTGCTAGTGTTAATTTGCTACCCTATTCAGTATACGAACAATTAGGCGTTGGAGAGCTTAAACCCACTCATTGTACTCTCCAAATGGCCGATCGATCCATCACCCATCCTAGGGGTGAGTTAGAGGATGTGTTGATCAAAGTAGGGGACTTCATTTTCCCTGTTGATTTCATTGTTATGGATACACAGCCTGTAGCTAACCCACGGAGTCAAATTCCGGTGATACTCGGTCGACCATTCCTTGCGACTTCTAATGCGGTGATCAATTGTCGAAACGGTTCGATGAACCTATATTTTGGAAATATGACAATTGAACTCAACATTTTTAAGTTGAGGAATCAGCCTTCCGAGCCTAATGCTAGTATACTTGATATTTGCTCGGTCCATGAAATCACGCAGGAGGACTGTGAGCTCGAAAAATTTCTGTTCGATCACAGCAGTTTTGACGCCTCTAGTGCGTTCCTCCTAGAATCTGACACAGCTTTCACACCGGAAAACGATTACGAGTGTTTCACTTTTTTGGACGATTTTGAAGACTCACCACCCGAGTTTGAGTCTTTTGATTTTTCGGATGAGTTAGTTGAACCATCCGACTCGGTTGCTTACACTCGATTTGAACCATTATTGGAATCCTTCGAGTTCGAGACAGTTTCACCAATGTTACCATCAATTGTTTCACCTCCAAAACTCGAACTCAGGCTTTTGCCATCTCACTTTAAATATGCTTATTTAGGTGAGAATGAGACCCTTCCTGTTATCATATCGGCCTCTCTAGCTCTCGAGCAAGAGAAAGCCCTTTTAATGGTCTTACAAAATAACCGGCAAACTTTTGGCTGGACTATGGCGGACATCAAGAGAATTAGTCCCCTCATAGTTGAATATCATATACATATGATGGATGATGCCAAGCTAGTAACGAATCCACAAAGACGCCTCAACCCCATAATGAAAGAGGCTGTCAAGAAGGAGATTGTAAAATGTCTTGATAGTGGTATCATTTACCCTATCTCCGATAGTCAGTGGGTTAGCCCCATTCATGTTGTCCCAAAGAAATCGGGCATAACGGTCATAACCAATGAGACGAATGAGTTAATACCTACTCGCACCCAAACTGGATGGCGAGTTTGCATCGACTATAGAAAACTCAACGCCGCGACACGAAAAGACCACTTTCCGTTACCTTTTATTGACCAAATGCTAGAACGATTGGCTGGGCACGAATTTTACTTCTTTTTGGATGGCTATTCCGGCTATAATCAAGTCCCCATCGCTGAAAAGGATCAAGACAAGACCACATTTACTTGTCCTTTCGGTACATTCGCTTACCGTCGCATGCCCTTTGGGTTATGCAATGCACCTGCTACTTTCCAGCGGTGTATGATGGGGATCTTTTCAGACATGGTGGAGAAATTTTTGAAAATTTTTATGGATGATTTCTCCATTTTCGGTGACTCCTTCGATGAGTGTTTGCTACTCTTAGACGCAGTTCTTACTCGCTGTAGGGATAAGAACCTCACTTTAAATTGGGAGAAGTGCCACTTTATGGTACGAAAGGGTATTGTCTTAGGACATGTCATCTCGCAAAATGGCATAGAGGTTGATAAAGCCAAGATTGAAGTCATTTCCAATCTTTCTCCTCCTAAATGCGTCAAAGACATCCGAGCCTTCCTTGGCCATGCCGGTTTTTATAGACGGTTCATCAAGGATTTTAGCAAGATAGCTAGACCCTTGACTCTTTTATTGGCCAAGAACACCACTTTTGATTTTGACTCAACTTGCATGGAAGCGTTCGAGTCATTGAAACACTCACTTATTTCTGCGCCCATTCTTTCATCTCCCGACTGGACGCATTTATTTGAAATTATGTGCGATGCATCTGATTTCGCCATTGGTGCTGTCCTTGGACAGCACATTAATAAGATACCGCACGTAATTTATTACGCTAGCCGAACATTAAATGAGGCCCAATTGAATTACACAACAACAGAAAAAGAATTTTTAGCTGTTGTGTTTGCACTTGAAAAATTCCGGCCCTATTTAATCGGCTCTCCAATGATTGTTTACACAGACCATTCAGCTCTTCGCCATCTTTTTGCGAAGAAAGGTGCTAAATCCCGGCTAATACGTTGGATCCTCTTGCTACAAGAGTTTGACCTTGTCATAAGGGACAAAAGAGGATGTGAAAATGTAGTTGCCGACCACCTTTCACGACTTCCTTCTTCGCATACACTCGAAATTCCTATTAAAGACGTTTTTCTCGATGAGAAACTCTTAACCGTATTATGCGAACCTTGGTTCGCTGATATAGTAAACTATTTGACCACCGGACTGATACCTAAAGATTGGTCGAAACAGGACAAACTCCGATTCCTGTCCCAAGTAAAACATTTTTACTGGGATGAACCGTATCTCTTTAAATACTGTTCCGACCAAATAATTCGTCGGTGTGTCCCCAAAAACGAGTTTAAGAGTGTGCTGTCTTTTTCCCACGATCAAGTGTGTGGCGGGCATTTTGGCCCCAAGAAGACAGCAGAAAAAATCTTGCAGTGTGGTTTCTACTGGCCACGACTTTTTAAAGATGCATACGAATACTGCAAGACATGCTCCCGATGCCAACACTTGGGCCGGATATCGTGGAGAAATGAAATGCCGCTCCAACCAATTTTGGTTGTTGATATTTTTGATATTTGGGGAATAGACTTCATGGGACCGTTTCCCAATTCCTCTGGGAATATGTATATTCTGTTGGCTGTTGACTATGTGTCAAAATGGGTCGAGGCTGTGCCCAGCCGAACGAATGATAACAAGGTTGTTGTTCGATTTCTTAAAGAAAACATCTTTTCTCGGTATAGGCACCCTCGAGCGATTATAAGTGATAATGGATCTCACTTCTGTAATAGAACTTTTGAGTCCTTAATGCGCAAATACTCCATCACTCACAAATTGTCAACACCATATCATCCCCATACTTGTAGGCAAGCCGAGATTTCGAATCGGCAGATTAAACAAATTTTGGAGAAAACGGTTTCTAAAAAGCGTAAAGATTGGTCACACAAACTGATTGATGCACTATGGGCATTCCGTACTGCTTACAAGACCAATCTTGGCATGTCTCCATACCGGCTTGTTTATGGGAAGGTTTGCCACCTTCCTGTTGAAATTGAGTACAAGGCATTTTGGGCGATTAAAGAGTTGAACTTATCCATGGGGGATGCGGACAGCAATAGAAGGCTGCAATTGAATGAACTAGATGAGCTGCGGGATGAGGCCTATGAAAACGCGGTAATTGTTAAAAACCGAATGAAGGTGTTCCATGACAAACACCTTATGCGCAAGATTTTCAAACCTGGCCAACAGGTTTTGCTTTATGACACTCGTTTACACTTCCACCCCGGCAAGCTCAAATCTAGATGGAAAGGGCCGTTTTTGGTACGCACCGTATATCCGCACGGTGCGGTAGACCTAGAAAACCCGGAGGACGGTACAATGTTTAAAGTAAATGGACATCAACTCAAACCGTTCCTCACTGCGGACCCGTCGGAGGAGCTCCTGTTTTTGCAGGAGCCGATTTATACCGACTGATCTTTCTCCATTTACCCCCAAATTTTTGATCATCTAGCCAAAACATTGTTTCAAACAAGTTTGGGGGTATGTATCATTTGTAAATATATAAATATAAAATAACATAAAAAATAAAAAATTGAAAATATAAAATATTTTTGGGTATTTTTGTAAATCAAGCACGTGCCCGCCCGAACACCTAGCTCTAGCTCGACCGCGAGTGAAGAAGAACTCACTCCTTTAGAACATGCACATTTGATGCGGAGAGCTGTTAGGGGCATTGATGAGTTGAGGGGGATAGCTAGGGAGCATGATCGACGGTTAACTGAAATAGAGCAGAGGATCCGAACCCTGCTGGCTAGGGAGGAGCGTTCCCGTTCACGCTCAAGGGCACGGCGTGGGGCCGAGCAGTGAGGGCACGCTCAAGGGGGATAGTTTGGGGGAGTTGGTGGTTGTAAATAGTTATCTTTTGCATTGCATACTTTTTAAATTTTTGTATATATTTTTCTTTTTCTTTTGCATGTTTAAATTCTGCATTGCATCTATAAAAAAAATCATAAAAATTAAAAAATGAAAATAAAAAAAGGTAGGAAATAAAAACTGAAAAATTCAATTTTGGCCATAATTGACTTGAGTTTGAAAAGAAGGTTAACTAGCAAGGAAAAAACTCGATCCTAGACTTCGTAAATTAAAAACCCTAAAAATAACCTTTCTTATAATTTAACGGTAGAAAAATGTATGTCTTTTAAGTTTACTTAGAAATAGGCAAATTTTGAGTTTACTTCTTGGGCTAAATCAAAACAAGGGAAGAGTATTGATATTTTTATTAAAGTATAAGTCTGAAAAATAATTTCTAATCTTAAGTCTAAATTCTGAAAATATATACCCTACAAATTGCACAAACACGAACCTTGAAACTTGGAATAGTAGAAGAGACCTTGAAATGCTCTTGTCTAAAGTCCTTAGTATGAAGGAAAATAAAATAAAAATACAAGTGTGAATAAAGAGATAAAAAAATGAACACTGGTTTTTGTAATTACTTAAGGCTGCATAAATAGAAAAAAATATTTAGCGAGAGTGCTTTATCACCTAGTGCCTTAAACCAACTGGTTTGGGAGTCACTGCTAAAGTCTTAAGTATTACAAGATGAGGAATTACGCCTAAATGTGCATACACATTTTGTAATCGGTCGTTGGTAGCTCAAGAAGTATTAACGGTCGCATGAAGAATGTGTGAGTAAGTTCATCTAAAAATTCACCAACTAAAAGTACTTTGGATGATGGACAAGAGTATAAGAGCTTGATTTGAATTTCCAAGTGTAGGGGTGATACACACACACGTAGGGGTATATGATTGGGGTTTGGATGAGAGATATGAATGAAAAATAGGACTTATATCTTTAGTAGAGATGATAAAATTCCTAAGTTGAGATGGAACCTTAGAAGGAAAACTCAAAAGATGCTAAAAGCTAAGTAAATTTACAGAACATATACAATCTTAAGTTAAATAATAAGGAAGCGTGAAAAATACGGGTTGAAAATTTCTGAGTCAAAGATAATAGAATTTCTTGTTAGAAAACCGAATTGGAGAATAATAGTCAATGGGCCAAATTGATTGGATTTTGTGGGTAGTATCCGCTGAAAACCCTCAGCAGACAGCACTCCTCCTAGTAGGGACACCTAGAGGTTTAACGGCTTGTTGCACGAGCTCAGTGCAATCGCGTCTCCCTGCGAAAGTGAGGGTAGGTCTTTTTTCGGGAATAAAACTAGTTTTGCTCGAGGACAAGCAAAAAATAAGTTTGGGGGTATTTGTTCATATCATAATTTTGCATTATTATATTCCCCATTCTTATTCATTTTACAAATAAACAGGTCCTTTTGATCCATGTCTACTACATAGTTGCAGGTTACAGGTTCTCGGAACAAAATAGTGAAAATGATTAAAAGACGATACAAAAGTAAGACTACGACCAACAAATGGAAGAATCTTGATCATGCCTTCAGTTTGACGGATAAATGAATATCAATGAACAAGTTCACAAAGTACAAAGGCAGCGCAAGGTTCAAGACTTCGACACGAAGAAAAGGGTAAAAGTCCACGATATTATGCACTGTGGAATTTTGGAAGAAATTAGAAGACAATCTGAGAAACCAAGTGAAGAAATAAGAAGCCAAATGCAACCAGAAGCAGCCCAGAAAAATCCAGCCAGAGAACCCTCTATATGGCCGCGGATCCGCGGCCACACATGGCTATTGACCGCGGTTCCGCGGCCATGATAAGCACGTGTCGGTGCATATTTTGACGGTGTGGCGGTGCGTTGACTAGGCTTCTTAGGGTAATTTTGTAAATGCAGATAGGGATCGAATGTAACCCTACGGTTTCTATGATCTATAAATAGAAACCCTAATGCTCTTTTTGGGGCATGCCTCTTTTTATTGATCAAAATTCAGAATTTTATATTGGCTGTAATATTTTGAAGAGTGCATCAAATAAAGTTAGTAGTTTTTCTTTACCTTGCCCTAGTTAATTTCTTTTCTGCCGTAGTTTAGTAATTTTATTTATCTGCCCTAGTTAATTAGTTTAGCACTTTTAATTATTTGCCGTAGTTTAGATAATTAGTCTTTTAAAAACAATCATAAAAAAATGTCTCCTTTTATCAATTCCCTAATGAGTGAGTAGTTCCTCACTTGTTAGGGTTATGAATAGGAAAGGTTTGAGAGATGAAAATCTCTCACCCCTTTCTTGCCCGTCATATATTTTAATAGAACTTTATGCATATACACACACACCGCTCACTACGGCACCCTACCCCACGAGGTAGCGGTGATACCGTAGTTTAAAAGACCGATTGTATATGTTTTCCATGGAGGTTAGGGTAAGAATTAAGAAAGGACGGACAAGGACCTAGAGGAAGAAACATAGTTTCTTCCCGATCGTGCTAATCCCCTTAATTAATTATTTCCATAACACCTAAATAGATCTTAATTAGGGCATAGAAAGCAGTGATGAAAATATTGAATTTCCAAACTTAACCTAAACCTAACCCTAGCAAGGTTTTAATCCTAATCTAAATCAACCTTAATTTTTAGTGATAATCCAATTCACAACAATTGGAATTAACTCGTTAGAATAAATAGAGAATACACAAAATCCCTGTGGACCGACCCTTACTCACCGACTAGCTACCAGCGACGCCGTTCTTGATTGCGGTAAAATTCTTTGATTCATCTTCTAAAAGCGCACACACGCAACATCTCAACAATCAGCGCTCGTCTTCTTTCTTCCGCTTTCGTTTCCCGAGGACCCTTCTTCTCAAGATTAGATGTCTTCCTTTGTCGAGTCAGTAGATGTCGTCGGAGTAGGTTTTAGGGACCCTTTAGTTGAGCCTGAGTCCTTCCGGGGAGCAGGGATCGGGCCCTCTTCCAGGGATCGTGCGGCGGGGGCAACCCCCAGGGAGGAAGAGGTAGATGCTTCCCCCGGCGCCTCGTGTTGGGTGAGGCATGAGGACGAGCTCGCCAATGCTCGAGCTAGCTTCCACACCCCCCCCCCCCCCGCGATATACGCTTCGTTTGGCCAAGGAGGGAGAGAGGGCAGACCAAGTATGGGGCAGGGAGATCGCCCAGTACTTGAAAGCTTTTTGGGGTGGAATGCGCCTGCCCTTCTCTCCTGAGGTCGTCGAAGCGCCGAACTTTTTCGGGTTAGCCCCTGGCCAGTTAGTGCCGAACTCGTGGAGGATTCTCCTTGGGTTCCTGATCTGTCTGAAGTTACAGGCGATTTCTTTCAGCCTCTCCCTCCTTGGTTCTTCCCTCGTCTTCAAAAATCACCCTGGTGGTCGAACCTTTCTTTTAGAAAGCGACAGGGGGGCCCCGCTGGGACAGGGGTTGTGGCCCTGCCTTCTTCCATTCACGACTGGAAGAAGAAGTTCTTCTTTGTTTCCCTCCCGAGGGCGAGGACTGTCCCGTGCCTACACAGTGGTCAAGGGAGAAATACTTGCCGGGGAACCAGTCCAGTGACCCCGTCGCGCTGAGAGTGGCATCGTGGGAGCCCATCCCCTATTTCGACGTGCTGCTGTCTGAGAGGGTCCTGCATTGGGCCGGGTTCAGCCCTGTTGAGTTCGTCGGTAATTTTAGGCTTGCTTTTTGGCTTGTATATTGCTTGTGTCGCTGATTACTTTACATTTGGTTCTGTGTAGGACCCATGGACATGGACTCGCTCTGATTTTCCATGCGCCAGCCGAGGAAGGTCGCGAAGGCTGGGGCCACCAGCTCTTCTCGCACAAAGCCTGCCCCGGCTCCTTCTCCTCCGGTGGTCGCGTATCATGAGCGTTCGGGGGTGGATCCCACCCTGGGGCCTAGCAGAGTGTCGGGCCGGAAGCGGGCTCGGATTCTGGAGGACCCGGCCTCGGAGGAGGAGATCGGCTCTCCCTCAGAGCCGCTCAAAAGGAGTTCCCAGAGATCTTCCCGGGGCCCGTCTTCGCCGATTATGGTGGAGGAAGGGGGCCTCCAGTTCGCAGTGCCTTCGAGGCTATCCGTCGCGGATAGCCTGCTGCATGAAATAGAGACATCAGCCGAGGGTAGGGTCCCCGTGGGGACTTTCAGGGCTCAGCTGGCGTCCATCGCCCAGGAGTCCGTGCAGGTGAGTGTTTGGTTTTTTGGTGAGATTCGGTGCCTCCTTCGTCTTTCTGACCCATTTCCTGTCTTTCAGGTTCTCCAGCACGTTGCCCTCGCCTTACACATGGAGGCCGAGGTGATAGCCCCGGCGATGAAGGCTGCGGGCCATCTCGCCTCACTGGAAGAGAGCTCCAAGTGGGAGCTGGAGGCGGTGATAGCGAGGGTCGCCGCCCTGGAGGGCGAGGTGGAGGCCGGGAAGCGGGAGGTCGCCCGGTACTGTGAGGCCGCCGTGGCTGCCGAGGCCAAGCTCGAGGACGCTCAGGTGCTTGCCGGCAACCTGAAAAAGACGGTGAAAACCCTCCGGAAGGAGCTGGGGGCGGCGGCCGAGTCGGCGAAGTCGGCCAACCTGAGAGCGGCAAAGTTGGCCGACCTCTCGGTGGCGAAGGCGGTGGAGGGATACAAGAAGTCGAAGGACTTCTATGATGATCTGGCCGTTGCCACGACCCTCATCTAGCACGAGGCCCTCGACGCCATTAAGGCCCGGATGCCGGGGTTCGCCGACGAAGAGCTCCGGGCCGAATACCCCCTCGTGGATGCCGATGAGCAGGGGCAGGAGATTCCTGGCGAGGAAGTCGCCGAAGACCCAGCTCGTCTCGTGGTGGATGTCGAGGGCCCCGAGGTCGCTCCTGGCCCCGAGGCCTAAAGCCCCCGTCTTCCTCCTTCTTTTATTTTGTTGCTTCTGGAATTTTGTAAGCCTATGGGTATTTTGTAAGGCTGGGGAGCCCAAAATACCCTTTGTAAAGACTTTGCCTTTTAGTAATAAAACTTTTTCTTTGGTTTCATCGATTTGCACTTTGTCTTTTGTTCATGAAGAACGCTTGTAAAATATCTCTGCTTGCACTGTTGGGCTTCCATGTCAGGTCGGCCATCTATCTAGCGATCGTTCATCGAGTTGATTTTGATCACTTGCCAAGCACACCAAGCGCTGCCGAGAAGGAGGCGTCTCCATGGCCCCGTAGTCGAGGGGGCATCGCTCAGACTTGGATAGACCTGATGCCCCTTATTGGGGCCTCGGATTCTTTGCATGTGATGGGCATAGGGCTGTCCACTGTATTTGTGCCGAGTATGCATGTGAGGCTGCTTGATTGTCCCTTGGCGCGGGCCTTTCACTACTGGCGTTGCGAGCAGCGACCTCTAGCTGGGGCTGGTCGAGCGAGGGTCGGGCTCGACTGCCTCTGGGAGGACTTTGGGTCCTTAGCGTTGGGGCTGTAAGAAGTTAACTAAGGATGACCGGGCAGTGAAGCTGCGCGGTTGCCTCTTTGCGAGGGCTTTGTTCTCTGGCGTCGTGGGTAGGCAACTACCAGCCTAGGATGAATGAGCGGGGTAGCCGCTCGGGTGCCTCTTGTGAGAGCTTCGATCCCTGGCACCATGGGTAGGGAGTTACCAGCCGGAGATGACCGAGCAGGGTAGCTGCTCAGTTGCCTCTTGCGAGGGCTTTGATCCTTAGCGTTGGAGGGGCTGTAAGAAGCCCACTAAGGATGACCGAGCAGTGAAGCTGTGCGGTTGCCTCTTGGCGAGGGCTTTGATCTCTGGCGTCGTGGGTAGGCAACTACCAGCCTGGGATGAATGAGCAGGGTAGCCGCTCGGGTGCCTCTTGCGAGGGCTTCGATCCCTGGCGTCATGGGTAGGGAGCTACCAGCCGGAGATGACCCAGCAGGGTAGCTGCTCGGTTGCCTCTTGCGAGGGCTTTGATCCTTCAGGACGGAGACTGAGCAGGGTTACTGCCGAGTGCCTCTTGGCGAGGACTTTGATCCCTGTCGGTTGTGGTAGGAAGCTACCAGCCGGGGATAGCCAAGTAAGGACTCGACTTCCTCTGGGAGGACTTTGGTCCTTAGCACGGGAGGGGCTGTAAGAAGCTTACCAAGGACCCTTGGCCGGACAGGGTTACTGCCCGGTGCCTCTTGGCGAGGGCTTTTGTCCTGAAGGATAGCCGAGCGAGGGATCCCCGGGCTCGACTGTCTCTGGGAGGGCTTTTGATCCCTGTCGGTCGTGGTAGGAAGCTACCGGCCGGGGATAGCCGAGCAGGGTAGCTGCTGAGCTGCCTTTAAGGAGGACTTAGATCCTTAGCGTTGGAGGGGCCGTAGGAGGCCTGCTAAGGATAACCGGGCAGTGAAGTTGCCCGGTTGCCTCTTAGCGAGGGCTTTGATTCCTGGCGTTGCGGGTAGGGAAGATACCAGCCAGGTATAGCCGAGCAGGGTAGCTGCTTGGCTAATTCTTCATGAGGTTTAGCCCGACCATCCAGTTGTAGGCATGGGGAACAGGAATAGTCGTAGCGACCGTGCGCGTAGCATGTGCATTGAATGGGGGGGCGAAGCGCTAGGGTCGCGTCGTTTCGATTCTGCCAGAGAAGGCTCGATGATCGCAGCGTGGCGGCGACTTTTTGGGTGAAAGCGGGCGACTGTTGAGCTCCGTTGGGGCGCAGTGGGCTATATAAGGCTGAAGGAGCACTGGTCCTTCCTTCATAAACAGATCATTGAGAATGCAAGACTTCCCATTTACCATCCCCGACATCATCCACTTCGAAGACGTATACCTTTACGACCAGAACTGCACCGAGGACACGGTGCAGTTGGTCTATGGGAGCATCGAGGACCACTTCGGCCGGCTGCTCTCCCGACTCTCCTCCCTGCTGCAGCTGCTGATGTACTCCATCTGGAGAGCGTCGCCGGGGCTTTACAACCCCCTGTCCGAGCAGCTCTATGATGAGGCCATGGGCAAGCTGCGGTCTCTGAGACACTTCGGTCTGATCTCCGCGAGCCGGCTGGCTTGCTCAGAGGCGCTCGTCCGCAAGTGCTACGAGCTGAGGCTTGGGGTCAACGCACGCGGGGGGAACCGAGGGCAGAGGTTGGATCTCGCAAGGCCTCGGCTGGCGGAGATCTTTACCGAATATCATGAGCAATGCTCACTGCACCCCCTTCCCCTGCTGTTGTAATTTTCTTTTTCTTTTTGTATGTATGGTAGAGGAGCCCATAATACCTTTTTTGAATAAATGAGATTTTTCCTTCTTTTTTGCAACGTTCCATTGATCTTTATTAAATTAACAACAGACCCTAGTAAGAGTTTACATTGCTTCAACAGAAACATGCATGTTAATAGACGACCTTACTAGCGTGGCCCGAGCTCCCCGGAGGCTTGGTGACCTCCGCGCTCGGCACCGAGTACGGGGCTCCCCGAGCGCCGGACGGGTCATCTGATGAAACGAGCATGATCTGGCCGACGGTCAGCTCGGCAGGTGGGGGACGCTGCTCCTGCTCGCGGTCGGCCTGCCGTTTGTCCCTCAAGTAGGCGGCGAGGTGCCCCGATCGGATGAGCTCCTCGATATAGTTCCGGAGTTGCTTACGATCCTCCGTGGCGTGGCCCAGGGTCCGGTGGAAGGCGCAGTAAGGGCCCCGGGTTCGCTTCGAGGCCTGACGCGGGATTGGGGGGAACTTGAAGAACCCCTCACCTTGGGCCTCCTCCAGTAACACTGCGAGGGAGACGTTGAGCGGGGTGTACTACTGGAATTTCGGGTGATAGGGCTGCTGACGCTCCGGCCTCTCTTCCTGAGCCCTCTTCTTTTGGTCAGACCGTTCTGCTCGGGGGAGATTCGCGTTCACCTCGGACTCCAGCTGAACCTCGCGCTCGGTCCACGCCTTGACCTCAGCCATGGTCCTAGGCTGTGCCAATGCAAAGGAGCGCAACCACTCTTTGTGCGTAAGGCCAGATCTGAGCGCTATGATGACGGTCTCGTCCCGGTGCTCGGGGATCTCGAGGAGGGCATTGTAGAAGCGGGTGATGTAAACCTTGAAAGTCTCTTTGTCTCCGCTCTTTATTGTGAAGAGGTAGTCGACCGTGCGCTTCTGCCGACGGTTCCCAACGAAGTGGCCGAGGAACTGAGTAGCCAGCTCGTCGAAGGTCGAGATTGAGTGAGGCTCGAGCCCTCGGAACCAGTCCCGACCTGCGTGGATGAGGGTGGCTGGGAAGGCCCTGCACTGGGCGGCGTCGGAATGGTCCTGGAAGCTCATCCCCGCGGTGAAAGCATCCAAATAGTCTTTTGGGTCGGTTTTCCCGTCGAACAGAGAGACCTTCGGGGGCTTGTTGCGCGAGGAGACGTGGACAGCGAGCAGTCCCTCAGTGAATGGCTTGGTGAGCGAGTCGGCGGCGTACTTAGCCCCGTCGCCCGAGAGGTGACCTTCCCGGCGCATGCCCTCGATCTTCTTCTCGAGGGCGTCGAGTCGGCCATAGTACCCCGAGGATTCGGCGCCTCGTGATCCATGGCCTCGGCTGCGGGAGACCTGCGTCGGGGCGCGGCCCCGGTTCCTCTCGATGAGGTTCCTCAGATCCCCGGGCGAGGTGGCTCTCGAGCAGTCGTGTGAGCCCCTTCTGTGAGGCCCCATCGGGGGAGGGGGTGTCGATCATGCCTGTGGACAGGCGAGATGACCGACATCTCCTCAGGGGTGTAAGGGTCGCGAGGAGGCTCAAGGCGAAGCACTCTGTCGGCGGATCTCGGTGTGGAGCCGTGGGGCGCCCAGCGGGCCTCAGGGAGTATCGGCCCTAAGATCTGTGGCCAGGAGTCGTAGCCTGCCGGTGGTCAGCCGTGCCGACGAGGGCAGAGCCTTCTGGAGGCGGAGGAGCGGCGATCTGGGGCCCAGGCCAGGCCATTTGGACGCGGACGAGCGCCTCCACGAGGGACTGTAGCCGGTCTATTCGGTTGGCGAGGGCGTTGACGATGGTCGTCGGAGGAGGTTCATCCGTGCCCCTGGTGAGGGGGAGGCGGTGACTGGTACCTGGATCTTCAGGATGGTTGCTTGCCGTGTGGACGAAGATCGGAAGGCCAACTTTGTTTTTGTGGAGTTTGCGTTCCCACAGACGGCGCCAACTGATGGAGGTCCTTTTCGGGTATCCCTCACATGTTGTCTTCCGTCGATCTCCCGGTGGATTTGGAAGGTAATCTCCTGTTTCTTATGGGTCTCAGTGGGTTTTGAGAAGATTGATGGTTTGAGAAGTTTAGCGCCGAGTACCTGCAAAGAAGTCCCGAGGTGGTTTGGTACCACCGAGGACCCTCCGACGATCAAGTTAGCACTAGATCCGAGCAGAGTAACGGCTAAGTGGAATAGAAATGGCTTACTTGATCCTTCTATGATGGGGGTTTATATAGTGGCGGCAGCACGCAGCAGCAGGCGCGGGAATCTAGCCGGCAGTTACGCTCCCGACGTCACGCCCGCGTAAAGAGCGGATCGCCCATTAATAGGGATCGTGGTGGCGTGGAACGTGGGACGTTGCTGGCGGAGAATCTGCGCATGGCGAGATTTGCGGAGCGGCGGTTACGCCTGTGAGGGGTGGAGTTGGTCGGTCGGAGGGACCGAGGAAGACGGCTTCGGCTGGGGAGCTCGGAAATGAGCAAGAGGGCCGAGGAGTCTTGATCCTGTGGCAGCTCGGGACGAGCCGAGGGCCGAGGAGGCCAATTTGTAGAGGGCCCCGAGGAGGGCCGGCTTGCTTGCAGGTCGGGTGCAGGGGTGGCCTGGTCGGTCCCTGTGGGCCGTTTCTTCTGAGTTCTGGGACACGTCATCTACCACGTGTCCTGATCGTGGGGATCGCCAATATTGAGTATCATCAATTATTTATCCACGCTATGCTCGTGTACATGCATATAATAATTTGCACTATTTTCTACATCTTAAATAAAGCCTTCCAAACCCTTGAATATTAATTGTCTAATATATATGTTTCTTCCGCAGATGTTGGCTATTTTTCTATTATACTATCCACATGATACCAACAGCCTTTTCCATAAGCTACACCAATTAACATATACTCCTGGAATGTTGACATAATGATATATATAGAACTTGTAATTTTCTACCTTTGTATATCTAAATTTTTATATCTCAAACATAAATTTCTAAGGCCTAGTTTAGCAATAAGGTTTCCGAAACCCCAAGTTGGTTTGGTTTGCATATGTGCAAACCGCGGTTTCACAAATATTGTGATTTTGCAAAGTTTAGGATCTTTTGCCAACATAGGCTTGAAACCATGGTTTCGTTTAAAAATAGGGTTTAAAAAAGAGCGGCTTAAACTTTGCGAAGCTTCGGTCTTCTTGGATTTTAAAAAAAGGGGTTTTGAGCCCTCGAAACCTTTTGAAACCACGGGCTAAGAAACTCTGGTTTGGTTGCCAAACGAGACTTGGTTACACTTTTCGGAGTTTAGCCTCGAAACTCCGTGAAACCTTGGTATCACAAACCATAACCCCGTTGCCAAACGATGCCTAAACCTTTATTATCAATTGCATTCTGACATAAGCTACACCATTAGGTATAAACTCCTAGAGTGTCGACCCTAAAATAACATGTCCTACAGCTCGTCTTATCAAGTCTATATCCAAGCACTCAACATCTATAGCCTCACTTGTTTCTCCTTCAGCTTACACTACAATAGATTATGAACCAAAACAAACAACAACTAGTAGTAATAATAGGAGAAAAAATGTTGATAGAGATCAAACCTGTCAAGTCTCAAGCTATCTCCAAACAAACACCATCAACGCAAACCAAGAAGCTGGTGAACAATAATAAGTGGTGGAATCAGCGCCCCGATGCCATGCCATCCATGGCCGCCGGAATAATCTCCTTCTCCTCCTCCGTCGTGAACGTCCACTACCTCCACCATACCATTCGAGACATACATTTTTTAGAATCTCTTTGAACTGATAGAGACCTGAGTATGGGAATCTATCGAACACATGCGTGCATGTCTTGTGTTTGAAGAGGGAGGCTTTGGGACGGGCCATTAGCAACAAGATGGCGATATATGGATTTTTCCTTTTTTTTGGTGGGGGCGGCGGGGTGGGTGGGGGAGGGGGTTGGAGGTGTGGGATATATGCATCTAAGAGAACAAACACACATACGCGCGCGCACACAATGCCAAATCAAAAAGAGAACACAACCCCAAAAGAAAATAAAAAACCAACACGCACGCACACCAAACTGAAAAGAATTAAAAATTTCAAAAGATAAAACATTGCACATTTGCACCCACTCAACTATGTAAACAGACATTTAAACCCTGTCTAGTTGAAAAATATTTTTATATTACTTATTTTGCTCTTATTTTTTTTCTCTTCAACCTTGAACAACCAATATTTAAACCAAATCTTAAATCTCAATGATCTTGCTCATCTATTAATACAACTCCTAATCTTGTTGAGTTACTAAGAATAGATTATCTATAAATAGATCGTTATTGGCCTCGTTAATTACGTGACAGCGAAGGTTTTCCAGGATCCCATACCTTCATATTTTCTTACATCAAAGCCTGACAAACAAACACCAATACAATGCCAATCTCTCTCTCTCTCTCTCTCTCTCTCTCTCACACACACACACACACAAATCTTCAACTCCTTAATAAAAAGAAAACTGAGTTTGAACTTGAAATTACATGAACTAATTAACCTCTATTATGGAGTTTACTATGAGTAGTGTTGTGTACGCCTTTGATTCCCATCCCTATTAAGTTTCCTTGTTGATTTGGCACAATCTCGGAGTTGTTCAGGATTCGGATTTATTTGTAAGCAAGGAGACAAACATCTAAAGCTAAAACTTCAGACGTTTGTCGACGCTATGCATAGAACTCATCAAACATCTGCGAGCGCTCTGTACTTTCGAAGCCTCAGGACCAGACGTCTGAAGATCCTTCTTCAGACATCTGGAAACGCTCTATTAATTCTGAAGACTTTTGGGCATACGTCTGCACTTCCTTCATTAAATGTCAGCCGTCGTCATGGGCCAGATATCTATTAGTTGAGGAATTAGTTATCTTGATCATATTTCTAGAATACTATATATATATTGAAGTATTTTGTAACCCTAGGAATTGATAGTCTTTGAGATAGCTTTTGTAATATTTTGAGGGAACTCTTTTGTTATTTGTGAGAGTTAGGGTTTTTTGAGGGATTTGTAATTCGTCCACCGATTTTGTACTCCTCCATATTCGTTGATTAATAAAAGCTTCGCCTTCGCCATTTGGTTAGTACTTTTATTTCTTATTTGTTTATGGTTTGTTTTGTGGTTTCTTCTCTATTGTTTACATATCTTCGTAATCGTCTTGCCGCAACAAACTGGTATCAGAGCCATTGTTATTTGGGGATCTTTTGTTTGAACCGTTAGGTCTTCTATATCGCGATTTAGGTTAATGGTGGAACGACGCTTTTGTTCTCTTCCCCATCTTCTTAGATCGTGATTTTGAATTTTTAGGGTTCGTTAGTACGTATCGTGTTTTTAGTTTGATACCGCATCACGTCTCTGACAATCATGAAGTTCGATATTGAGAAATTTGATGGAAATATGAGTTTCCGTTTATGGCAAGTCCATATAGTTGCCGTATTGATTCAAAATAATTTGAGAAAGACAATTGTTGGGAAGGATGCAAAGCCTTCCACTATGATGGAGGAAGCTTGGAAGAAGTTGGATGAAAACGCTCTCACAACTATCCAGTTGTGTCCGACGAACTAAGTTTTGCAAGAAATTTTGATAGAAAAGACGACAACTAATTTGTGACAGAAATTAGAGTAGTTATATTTAAACAAGTCTCTCACGAATCGACTTTTATTGAAGCAGTGTTTCTACAAACTTCGCATGTCAGAAGGCTCTCCAATCAAATCTCATGTCGGTGAGTTAAATTCAATTATTACGGATCCGAGCAAGATCGTTATTAAGATTGATGATGAAGATCATGCTCTTCTATTGTTATGTTCGTTTCCATCCTCATATAAGCACTTTCGTGACACAATGGTTTATGGATGAGATACTATCTCGATCAAGGATGTCAAAAAAAAATTGATGAATAAGGAGAAAATAGACAAAGAGTTAACTTTTAGTGAAGGCAATTGTCCATCTTCAGACTTATTTGTTCGAGGGTGAGCGGAGAAGAGAGATCCGAAAGGTAATAGGAAAAAGTCATGGTCAAAGTCCCAGAATAAGAACTTGACCTGCAATTATTAAAAAAAAGGGACTTTAAGGTCGATTACTTTAAATTTGTCATGCTCCAGTACAGATGGTATTGTCCGCTCTGGCCGAAACCGCACGGTTTTGTCCTTTGAAGCGAACCGGACTCAAGAAAAGGCCACTTCTCAGGAGGTGGCCCATTCTAGGATTTCCTTAACCCGAGCACGCTGTGACAGTTCACCCCAAAAGGTGCCTCCGTCTTCAAGGGTGGTACCATTACATTTATAATACAGTTCTGCCCTCTTTCGTCCTGTGTTTCGAGAACCCGATCCTATTGTTCTAGAGTAGGTCCCACAAATTCAAGACGTGACCCTGATGCAGCTCTTTGTTCCGTGTGTCACTTTATGCCGTGAATAAGGACCAGGGTTCGACATCCTCCCCACTTAGAACAATGGTTCGTCCTCGAACTACAGACCTACAATTGAGGGACTAGCTCTGATACCATAATGTCATGCCTCATGCTCTGATACAGATGGTATCATCCGCTCTATCCGAAACCGCACGGTTTTGTCATTTGGAGCGAATTGGACTCGAGAAGGGGCCACTTCCCAGGAGATCACCCATCTTAGGATTTCCCCGCATGCTTCGAAGTGCCAGTTCACCCCCAAAGACGCCTCCGTCTTCAAGGGTGGTATCATTACATTTATAATACAATTTCGCTCTCTTTCGCCCTGTGTTTCGAGGACCCGATTCCATTATTCTAGAGTAGGTTCCACGGATTTAAGAGGTGTCCCCCATGGATTTAAGAGGTGGCCCTCTCCTCTTGGCATGATACTTTGTTCCGTGTGGCATTTTGTGCCGTGAGCAAGGATCAGGGCCCGACAAAATTGCAGAACAAGATAAATTAGGAAGAAAAATCGAAGGAGTCTTCAACCGAAGGAAAGAGAAGGAGGTCTTCTTGTGGTTATTGATAACACACATTCATTAGAGGATGAATGGATCATGGATTCGGGCTGTTCTAACCACATGTGTCCTGTCACGCCCCGCTTCCCAGAGTACGCTAAATTGGGCACGTGACATAGCCAACCGTGTTACCTGTGGGTAGAAAGTATCCATCCACAGTCACATTACGGCTGTAGAGATATCAAGAATAAAATATAAATATCTAAAATATGTCCATAAGCCAAGATAACATGAGTCAAGAATAATAAAAGTGCGGAAGCAAAAGATCCAATACAAGTAACTGGAATGTACGTCCTATAATGCGGGCTCACATCAGGAATAGACTGCAGAAAATAAAGGAACTAGCTACTACTAACACCTCACAGCTCAGCCAGCTGGCTGAAGTACTCCTGCTCGGACTGCAGCAAAGGTACGGAATCTGGGCCATGCAAAACCCAGACGTCAGCACGTCATGTCAACAAGTAATAAAGTGTAACAGAGTAACAAGCAATGCAAATATAAACATGAATGAAACAGGTGTAACGGTAATATAAATCAGGCAGTACAGGGTAATGTGCAGTGAATAAACTAAACTGTTCTATTGGGTTTTCTACTTTAAGGTCTTCGAAATCAAATTGATGAATCATCGATGTAACTCAATAGTATCCCGTGCATACCCGGGACCACGGTCCAGATTCTCGGGCTGAATCCGAGACATGCCGCTAGGCACTAAAACAGGAAATATGTACAGATGAATGATGTCAGCAGCATCATCCCAAGGCTGGCCTAGCCTCTAAAACTGATCAGAACAGGTATCGAACTGTCGAGTTACAAGTCAGGTTTCATCATTGATTTCCCCACACCCCCAAGTTGTATGTGTAAGTCAAGTCAGGTATTCAGTAATCAAGAACTAATGCCAACACAGGATCAGGTAAGCAGGTTTGTCTGGATAGACAACAGGAACGGTCCGTGAGAACTACATGTCAGGTTTGTTGGCATTAGACACAAGATCAGGTAACGGGTCAAGTCATGGTACATCAGGTCAAGTCAAGTAGTATACGGTATCATGTCGGGTCAATCAATATGTATGTAGCAAGTCATATCAAGGTGTAAACGATATCATGGGTGTGCTCATAATCAGCTAACATAATTAGGGTTAAATAACCAAGCATGGTTATCAACAACATGATCTAATCAATGAGTTAAGCAATAAAGCAGATTTGTTTATTTAGCTGTACAGTTATCAATTGTGTTAAACAGAAAATATCGGCATAATGTGAATACAGTATGAAAGATGTAAATGCTGAAAACAGGTTAGTAAATACTGAGTGATCCATGGATGCGATAACATGTAAAATCTGTTTAATGAATGCAGTTGTAATTAGATCGGTTAAAGTTGCACATGAATGGCTGATAGTCTAAACTGGATAGAAAGGGTATCATAGCAATGAACAAGTGTGATCTAACATGTACAAGTGATGGTTAGATGTAAATAATCAGATGCAAGATTAAGTTTCACGTTCGGAATCATAAAATGTATCACGGAACTTTATACGGTTAACCTGTAATCCATTTCTTTCGATTCTAATTAGAGCTTTAACAGGAAATAAGTAATTTAGCATATGAATAGTTTAAAATAGCATGTAGCAAGTTTCACTTGCCTCGACGGGTTGCGAAACGGAAAACGGAACGTTACGCGTCGGCGGGGAAATATCACGACGCGCGCACGGTTCACGGAATGAACCCAAACGACGGACAGTGGAGCCACACGGGTCAGGGTTCCTCGCTGGATCATCGGGACGCGCCGTCGGCATCACCGGATTCCGACGAACAGAAGAACAGTAAGCCACCAAAGACAAATATATGCAAGAAAGAAGGAAAGAAGAGGGGAAGGAGGATGGAGATGAGAGAATGATGCTTACTGTGGATTGTGGAGAGGTCGCGACGGTCGACGGCGTCGACAGAGCTCCGGCAGACAACCTACAAGGGCAGTGACAAAACCCACAGATCAAAAGAATGAGAAAAGAGAAGAAGGAAGGAAAGAAGAAGAAAGAAGAAGAGGAGAGGAAGCATCATTCACGGAGGGGTGCACGAGGGCCAGGGGCACGGAGACGGGTCACCAGCAGCGATTCCCGGCGGTGCAGACGTGTGCAGGGGTGCACAGCTGCTCGTGCAGGGTGCTCGGGGAGATGATGAAGGAGGAAGAAGAGGTGAGGGTGACGAGCTGCAACGAACGGCGATGGTCGCGTCAGCGTTGGGGCAACGGTGAGGGAAAAACGAGGCGGCTAGGGTTACCAGGGGGTTGGGTTCTGTTGGTTTTGAGGATGGGAAAGAAATTTAAAGAAGAAGCGAGAGGGAGAGAGAGAGAAGACGCGGAGAGAGAGAGAGAGAGAGATTTGCGAAAGGAGAGAGGAAATTCGCGAGAGGAGAGAGAAAGAGCGAGAGGAACAGTGAGGAGAGATGGTTTTGGTTTTATTCGCAGAGAGAGAAAGAGAGAAGAGAGAGAAAGAGAAGGAGAAAGCGAGAGAGAGAGAAAGACTGCGGAGGAGAGAGAGAAGGAGAAAAAGAGAAGGAGAGAGAAAGTTGTGGGCCTGGGGAAGGAAATGGAGGAAAGCAATTGGTTGGGAAAAAAATATGAAAGATTTGTGAGGGTGTTGAATCAGTTAGGGAAAAAATTGTAAAAAGATTTTTTAAAGAAAATGGAAAATATTTTCCTGGAGTTGAATTTATATTCGTTGGTTTTTAAAATATTAGAAAATAGGATTTGGCGCAAATGCAAAAATATTTCAGAATTGCGCCCGGGTCGGGTCCAAAAATTTGAATTTGAAATAAGAAAATTATTGGCGGGTTCTAAAAATTAAAATGAAGGGTTTTATAATTAAAAAGCCTACCCCCAGGAATGGACGCACATACGTGCGCGTAGCCGTCCAAACACGTCCGTTTCACTGAACGGGACGAGAACACTATGCAAGGACGCTACCACAGGGTTAGGGGTGTCAAGCAGGCCATGACAAGTATTTCAAATTATTTTTAAATGACTTAAATTGTTATATGCAGGAATTTGAAATGTCGGGTAAACTACAATAAGCACAGCCAAGTACGATCAATGAAATAAATACCACACCATTCAAACGGTAACAGAAATTTGTAGAACTGGACTCGGTTGTTACATGTCCCAATAGAGATTTGTTCACCACCTATGTGTCTATTGATGGTGGAGTGGTTTTGATGGATAACAATAGTTCATGTCGAGCTATTGGTAAGGGGACGATCCAAATCAAGATATTTGGCTATTTCATCATCCAAATCTATGACAGATTCAGACACTACCGGATTATAATACATGAGACTCGGACATATGAGTGAGAGAGGTATGACCGAGTTGTCGAAATAGAGTCTATTATATGGACAGAGTATATCGAAGATGGAGTTTTGTGAGCATTACATTTTTATGAAGCAGAAACGAGTCAGTTTCAGTTCGGCAGTTTACAAGATAAAAGGTACTCTAGATTATATCCATTCTGATCTTTGGGGACCCTCTCTAGTTGCTTTTAAAGGAAGCGGTGCCAAGTACCTTATTACTTTCATCGATAATTTTTTGAGGAAAGTTTGGGTCTACTTTTTGAAACACAAAAGTGACGTGTTTACTATGTTCAAGCAATGGAATACGTTACTTGAGAAGCAGATAGGGAAGCAGATCAAGAGACCGAGAACAGACAACGGATTAGAGTTTTGCGGTGGAGATTTCTGCAAAAACAAAGGGATTGTTCGACATCATACCGTTGTCTACACATCACAGCAGAATGGAGTCGCGGAGCGTATGAATCAGACTCTTTTGGAGAAAGCGTGGTGCATGTTGTCTAATGCAGGGTTCGACAAGGAATTTTGGGCAGAGGCGGTGAACACGACATGCTTCATTATGCATCGGTTACCTCATACATCGCTAGGTAGTAAAACACCAGAGCAGGTATGGTCTGGGAAGCACGCCAATTATTCTACATTTCGAGTGTTTGGTTGTGCCGCATATGCATATTGCCATGAAGGCAAGTTGGATTCTCGAGCGAAGAAGTGCATATTTCTTGGTTATGCTATGGCATCAAAGGTTATAGGTTGCGGTGTTCGAATCCTAACTCGCCAAAATTTATGATCAGCAGAGATGTAACTTTTGATAAATCTGTTATGTTCAAGCCGAAAATTATGGAATCTATAAGAAAATACGATTCAAGGAAGGATGAGCCGGACATTGAAATTGAAGTAGGTGAAAGCTTGGGTTCGTAGGCGATCTCTCCTTCACCATCGTCTGTTGAAGCTTAAGATAAGCAGTCCCAAGATGATGAGTATTTACTCGCTCATGACCGGAAAAAAGGATATTAGACCGCCACAGAGATATGGCTATGATGATCTAGTGGCGTATACGCTGTTTGTTGCAGAGACAGTTGACAGCAGCGAGCCGACGAGCCATCAAGAAGCTATCTCATTCGATGAGTCAGCTCATTGGCCAGTCACTATGAATGAAGAGATTGAGTCTCTTCACAAGAACCAGACATGGAAGCTCGTGAAGACCGAAAGAGGAAAGAGGAAAGAAAGTGGTTGGCTGCAAATGGGTTTTCAAGAAGAAGAAAAGAGACCAAGGGGTTTTGGATACGAGATATAAGGCACGGTTGGTAGCTAAAGGCTATTCGCAGGTTCGGAAAGTTGACTTCAATAAGGTATTTTCTCCGGTTGTAAAACATACCTTTTTACGTGTTTTACTCGGTTTGGTAGCTATGCAAGATTTAGAGTTCAAGCAGCTCTATATGAAGACCGCATTCTTGTATGGTGATTTGGTAAAGAAGATTTACATGCAACAAACCGAAGGTTTTGAAGTTGAAGGTAAGGAAGACCACGTTTGTTTGCTAGAGAAGTCTTTCTATAGTTTGAAGCAGTCACCTAGACGTTGATATAAGAAATTTGACTTCGATATAAGAAATTTGACTTCTTCATGATAGATATTGGGTTTATGAGAAGTAAAGGAGACAGTTGTGTGTATTGTAAGAAGCTCGCTGATAGTTCTTTCATATACTTATTATTTTATGTTGATGATATGTTGATACAAGCAAGATATATGGTTGATATTCAGAATTTGAAGGAACAATTAAAAGGCAAGTTCAAGACCAAGGATTTGGGAGCGGCTAAGAAAATACTTGGTATGAAAATTAGGCGTAATCGCAATGGAGGAAAACTTTACTTGTCTCAACAGCGATACGTTGAAAAAGTTTTGGCATGGCAGACGCTAAATCTGTAAGTACTCCGTTGGCTGCTCATTTCAAACTTTCAGCTCATTCATTAACGCAGACAGAGGATAAGATTAAGTATATGTCGAATGTTCCTTATTCGAGTGCGATGGGCAGCATTATGTATGCCATGGTTTGTACCCGATCCGACATTTCACATGCAGTTAGTGTTGTTAGTCACTATATGACATCTCCTAGTAAAAAATATTGGCAAGCTGTGAAATGGATTTTACAAGGTACGTCTGATGTGGGGTTGGTGTTTGGAAGGAACAACGAAATGCGGGTGATCTCGACAGGCGAAGATCGATCATCGGTTATGTATTATCTATGGTAGCGTTGTATACGACGGAGGCTGAGTATATGGTCTTTGACGGGGCCGTTAAGGAAGCGGTCTGGTTGAAGAGAATATTTTCGGAACTTGGTATTCAAAATGATACCATAATAGTCTATTGTGATAGCCAAAGCGCGATAAACTTGACGAAAGACCAGATGCATCATGACAGGACGAAACATATTGATGTACGGTACTGGTTTGCTCAGGAAGTCGTTGAAAAAGAAGAGATTATTGTGAAAAAGATTGGCACAGCGGATAGTCCGGCCGACATATTGAAGAAGGCTCTTTCGATTGATAAGTTTGAGTATTGTTGAACTTAATTGGAGTGCGTCGCACTCATTATGCCCTTTAAGGGTTTTGTAGTGAAGGCGGGGCTATTATTAATATTATGGAGGAGTTTGTGGGAATGCGAGACAACGTGGAGATTTGTTGTGTATGCCTTCGATTCCCATCCCTATTAAGTTTCCCTGTTGATTCGGCACAATCTCAGAGTTGTTTAAGATTCAGGTTTATCTGTCCGTAAGGGGATAAACGTCTGAAGCAAAAACTATAAATGTCTGTTGACGCTCTGTATGTTTTGCATATATTGGGCAGACGTTTGCATATAACTCATCAGATGTCTGCGAACGTTCTGTACTTTCGAAGTCTCAAAACCAGACGTCTGAAGATCCTTCTTCAGACGTCTAGGAACACTTTATTAATTCTGAAGATTTTTGGGTAGACATATGCACTTCCTTCATCAGACGTCTGCCGTCGCCATGGATCGGATATTTGTTAGTAGAAAAATTAGTTATCTTGATCATACCTCTAGAATACTATATATATTGTAGTATTTTGTAACCTTAGGGATTGATAGCTTTTGAGATAGCTTTTGTGATATTTTAAGAGAACCCTTTTGTTATTTGTGAGAGCTAGGATTTTTTGAGGGATTTGTAATTCGTCCACCGGTTTTGTACTCATCAATATTCGTTGATTACTAAAAGCTTCGTCTTCATCTTTTGGTTAGTACTTTCATTTCTTATTTTCTTGTGGTTTGTTTTGTGGTTTCTTCTCTATCGTTTGCATATCTTTATGATCGTCTTGCTGCAACAAATAGATTATCTACAAATAGATTGTTATCGGCGTCATTATTTGACAACAGTGATTTTATAGAATCTCATACCTATATATTTAATTGCTTACACCAAAGCCTTATATACTAGTTAGATTATATGATAATCGAAGTGCTTAATTACACCAAAGTGCTTAATTACGGCGGAGTTGGATGTAACTTTGGGCCTACCCTTTGGAAGATTAGGTGTCACGCTCCGTTTCCCAGTGCACGGGAAAGGAGACGTGGCGGGCCGCGACGCATTTACTCAGAAGTAAACACGTTAAGCGTAATATAAATATAAATCACAAGAATGATAAGAGATGTAATAAAACAACGACTTTTTATTGATAACCATTCTTTACATACAGCTGAAAAGTAAAGTATAATGAAAGAAAGCGATGGCTAAACAATGACATATGAACTGAAAGAAAAGTAAGTATAAGTAAGAACTAGAACTCTGGCTCCTCTGTAAACTGCTCCAAATCGTCCAGGCTGGGCTCGATCTCCTGAGAGTCGGATCCTCCTGACAACATTCCAAAGAAAAAAGAGAAAAAAATATTATCAGCGAACTAGCGCCCGGTAAGTCCCAAAAGATAGAATAGAATAGACAAGTAAAGTGAATAGAGCTGGTAAATTATTGTTTGTTATGTTAACGTAGTTGTTTGTAGCTTGGTACAGAAGGTATCCGTGTATACGAGAGAAGTCCAACTTATCCCGTGGACTATGTTAACCCGTAATACAAGGCCCCGTCAAAACCTACGGGACAACGGCACATGATGTTCATGTAGGTGTCTTTTAGTGACCATCATTATGCCATTTTTAACACATTCCGTACCAGTCTACCCCTTTAAAAAACCCCGTAGTGTATATTGTATTGATTTGTAGTTACCAGACTTGCCGAGACCATGGTATAAGTTGTTCATGTAAATGAATCAGAATGTAAACGGATAGTCATGTAGTCAAGTTCAAGATATAGCCATGGTTCGGTCAGGTCAAGTCATGTTGCATGTTCTGGTTTTGTTCTGGTATTCATGTTCAAGTTCAAGTATTCATGTTTGGTATATTGGATTCATGTTGCATTAGAGTTATGTTTGGATTGTATTCAGGTTTTAGATTGTATTCAGATTAGATTGAGGCTCAGATTGAGTCAGACACTTTAAACAAAATTGGATCCTGAATTAGGTTCTGGTGTTATCGGTAACTGCTGCACATGGACGGTATGATTTGTGTTTTTTTCCAAGACAATTACTATTGATAACCCCGTTTTAGTTTTCTACCTTAAATAGGCAAACACCCACTTTCTCCGGCTCCCTGAGGCTTAAGAGAATTGGTCCCGCTTAAACCTATATTTACTAGGGTCCTTAATATAATTTTATATAACTTGAGGGGTTTTTATGAAAAAATATTTTAAATATACTTTCAAAATAAACCTCAAGTATTTATTTATCGTATTTAAAGTTTTCATGGATGTAACTTTTAAAAAGTGAGGTATTCTAGTGAATATATACCTAACTTGAATAGTTCAAGGTATTTTAATGTAAACTTGACTTATACTGATTCTTATTGGTATTATCATAAAACTTGTAATTCTTTTATTTTGTTTAGAAAATATGGAATTTATTATATATTGAAAATATGTGATTTGATAATATTTATATAATTATTAGAAATAAATTTTTATTATTAAATAGAAATTCTCGTTTTTCTTAAAAATTGTATTAAAATTTCATCGAGATCGTATGCTCCGTGATCGGAGGTCTGCATCTCGCTCTACTAGTCCCGAGAACGTGCGATAATCCACACCATCCCGATCGGGTTCCCCAAAATGGGTTGTAGAGGCATAATCGCAGGAATTAAGTACATAATTTAAAAAAATCCGGTTTTTAATAGTTTAAGATATTTATTTGAAAAGTTGTATTTTGCCACATGATATTGGTTTCAAGCAAATCATGCTATGTCAAGATGTGTGTTTGTGAGAGGTAGGTCATTACCTCATGAGATTTTCTAAAGGTATGCTAAACAAAAGTATATAAAGATGTCGTATGTAAACTTCAAGGTATTTAAACGTAAAACCTTAATAAAAGTTGTTTTACATGGAGTTTTAAAATGAAACTTATTTCTAAATATTAGTTAATGTTTAACAAATAAGGTATTATGATATGGATAAGTAGTTCTTAAGAACAGTTGTAGTTTTAAAGAGTATACAATTAAAGATCGGTATAACTCCACTTACCGACGTGATTTGAAAAGAGATCATTTTAAGATAAGAAGAGGAGAAGAGAGGTGGGACTTACAAGTTGAGTGGGTTAAGAATAGAGGGAGGAAGGGATTGAGATCGTCGTGGCGTTGCGGAGTCACCAGGAACGTCTCGAATTCTCGCCATAAAGTGAACTTGAGCTAACTCCACTTGTACTCTACTTTGACTTGGAAATTTTTGAGAATTTTTAACAAGAGATTTTAGAATGAAGAGGTCTAAGGTATGGAGTTGTATTTATAGGGTAAAATTAGGATTTTGGGGTTTGAAGAAAGAATTTAAATGCATTAAAATTTGGATTAAAAGGTGAATTAACACTCTCTGGATAAATGCAGGAAAATCAAACAGTACTGGGATAGTGGGGGTAGGCCAAGAGTCATGTGTGCAAAACACGACGGATTTTCACCAAGGGAGGCCAGTCGGCGCCAGTCTTTTGATCGATCTCGCCGGTCGTTTTGGAGGGGTAGGGCTCTGGATTTGTGCCACGTGTCCCTCTCTGTGCATATGACATTTTACACATGTTTGTTTTATCTAACTTTTCATTTTTACGAGTATTGTACGTGTAAACTTTTGGGTTTTCAAAAAGTTTAAAAGAAAAATCAATAAAAATAATATGTGGCTGATGGGATTCGAACACAGGTGCTACGTCACGGCAGTTTTTAAGCAAGTATAATTTTTAAATTGTGCTTAGGCTTGCAACCTCCTTTCTGTACATTAATTTTAAAAAATTTCATACAGTGAAATTAGAGTCGTTACATTAGGGTTCCTTTGTCTTAGTGTTTTCTTCTGCCTTGTGGGACCGAGTGCGAATTTGTGTATGCGAGGTTTGTTCCCCGATTCTGGATTTGGCTTGTCTGGGGTCTGTTCCCCTTGTCCACACATTTGTTGCTTTATTTCCTGTTTTTTCTTTTTTCTGTTATTTCGTTAAAATCTTTTTTAATGAAACGCGGGGGCCTCCCTTGTCCGTACATTTGCTGCTTTATTTCATGTTTTTTTTCTTTTTTTTGTTATTTCGTTAAAATATTTTTTAATGAAACGCGTGGGCTTTTTATTAAACTTTCGTTTTAAGTCAAAAAAGTACATATGATAATCATATATACACATAAATTTATAATAACAAGAATATGACTTATACTAAAAATCAAATAATAAATTAATCAAAAAGGGAAAATGCTAATGCTACTACAAGAGATCAAGGAGTAACATTTAAGATACTCATCACCTACACAGAGAAATCCAATTTTACCTTGATCACAAACAATCTTGCATAATTCTTGAAAATATTTCTTATTCATTTGATTTTGTTACATACATTTATTTGTATATACATGCATGTCAACCCTACTAATAAAGATAAAAATTGTTTACAACCAAAATTTATTAATTACATCAGGAAACTTTCTTAATTTCCCTTGGCTGCCTTCTCAAATAATCTTATAGCCAATATCTTTGGCTGTTGTTCTGGAGGCTACAACTTAAATACCGGCGCTCGCAGATCCCGTCATTTGTGTAAATTCTTGTGATGAGAATGACAATGGTTCGTTTCGAAGAAAAGCCTTGAGCTGAGAACAAAACAATTTCAAAGTTAGAAAAAAGTGCACCAAGGAAATTTGGCAAAATAATACTTGAAAACTACCAGCGGCAGGAAAACACTATGAGTATCGGCAAAACAAGAGGCTGAAAGGAGTTCAATAATTCACCTTTTTATATATTGAAAAACCGTTAATATCCAACCAATGCATTCATGGTTCATCTCAAGATAGAAACTTAAAGAAAGCTTTACAACTTTTGGGTAGTGATGATGCTCAATAACGGTAATTTCTTAGATCATGACACGTGGCGGATGATATGTCACATGTGTAAACCAGTTAGGCCCCTGAGGGCCACGGAGGGAGAACCGGTATGCTACAGTGGGGACTTCTCTCAAACCCTGTCTCCGAGGTTGCACCCCACTCCTTGCCCCCGAGCACCTCAGCAGCCAAGCCCACCATCCCTTTGCTCTACTCCGAGCTATCACAGACCCGAGCCTCCTCGGCCCTCTCAGCTTGTCTCCGGGCTACCGTAGAACCAAGATACCTCGGCTCTCCCGCTCGTCCGCGTGCTCTCCCGCCGAGGTCATCTTCCTCAGCCTCATCGACCAATTAACAGCACCGCTCACAGGCGCAACCGCCATCCCGCGAATCTCGCCATGCGCGAGATATCCGTCGGCCACATCCCACGTTCCACGCCACCACGATCCCCCATTAACGAGCCTGTCTCGCCATTAATGGGAGATCTCGCTCATCACGCGGGCATGATGTCGGGAGCGTAACTGCCGGCGTGATTCTCGCGCCTGCCCTGCCTGCTGCCACCGCTATATAAACCCCTTCTTCAGACGGTTCAAGTAAGCCATTTTTACTCCACTAAGCCGTTGCTCTGCTCGGATCTCTAGTTTAACTTGACCGTCGGAGGGTCCTCGGTGGTACAACCATCCCGGGACTTCCTTGCAGGTAGCTCGGCAACCACAACCTCAAATCCATTGAGATCCACATGCTTCAGAAGCGACAGCCTCCAGATCCAATCTCAGCCACCCATCGCCGCCATCAGCAGATCAACGGAAGGTAACATCTTGGCGCGATCCAGGTTGCGTCAGCTGGCGCCGTCTGTAGGAAAGCCTTGATTCCACTAAAACAAAGTTCATTTTCCGATCTCAATCCAATGGCGAGCGATCATCACGACGATCCAAACACCAGCCGCCGTCTCCCCCTCAACGGAGGCACGGACTAACCTCCTCCGCCGAATGTCATTAGCGCCCTTGCCAGCCGAATAGACCGACTCGCATCCTTCGTGGAGGCGCTCATCCGCGTCCAAACGGCAGGGCAAGATCCCCAGGTCGCCGCTCTCCCGCCTCGGGACCGGGACCCTTACAGAGGAAGAGAAGACTCTGCTCGCGTCGGTACAGCCGACCACCGCCTCGTTACCTCCCACGGCCGCAGATCTCCCGGGCCAATACATTCTGCAACCCGCGTCGGCGCCGAGGTCTGTCGCCCGAGTGCCTCGCCCCGAGCCCCTACGTGCTCCTGTCCCTCCCGAGGAGATGTCGGTCAGTTCGCCTGCTCCCAGGCATGACCAACACCCCCTCTCTCGATGGGGTCGCACGGACGGGACTCGTCACGGCAGCTCGAAGACTACCTCGCCAGAGGACCTAAGGAGCCGGGACTGCGGCCAGACACAGGTCTCCAACAGTAGAGGCCAAGGATCGAAGCCCTCACCAAGAGGCATCCAAGCAGCTACCCTGCTCGGCTATCCCTGGCTAGTAGCTCCCTACCCCCATAACGCCAGGGATCAAAGCCCTCGCTAAGAGGTAACTGAGCAACTTCACTGCTCGGTCCATCCTTAGCAGGCCTCCCACGGCCCCTCCAGCGCCAAGGATCGAAGCCCTCACCAAGAGGCAGCCGAGCAGCTACCCTGCTCGGCTATCCCTGGCAGGTAGCTCCCTACCCCACAACGCCATGGATCAAAGCCCTCGCCAAGAGGCAGCTGGGCAGCTTCACTGCTCGGTCCATCCTTAGCAGGCCTCCCACGGCCCCTCCAGCGCCAAGGATCGAAGCCCTCACCAAGAGGCATCCGAGCATCTACCCTGCTCGGCTATCCCTGGCGGGTAGCTCCCTACCCCACAATGCCAGGGATCAAACCCCTCGCCAAGAGGCAATTGAGCGGCTTCACAGCTCGGTCCATCCTTAGCAGGCCTCCCACGGCCCCTCCAACGCTAAGGATCGAAGCCCTCACCAAGAGGCAGCCGAGCAGCTACCCTGCTCGGCTGTCCCTGGCGGGTAGCTCCCTACCTCATAACGCCAGGGATCAAAGCCCTCGCCAAGAGGTAACTAGGCAGCTTCACTGCTTGGTTCATCCTTGGCAGGCCTCCCATGGCCCCTCCAGCGCGAAGGACCTAAGCCCTCACCAAGAGACAGCCCTGCAGCTACCCTGCTCGGCTATCCCTGACCGGTGGCTCGCCTACCCCAGAACGCCAGGGATCTAAGTCCTCACTAAGAGGCAACCGAGCAGCTTCACTGCTTGGTTCATCCTTGGCAGGCCTCCCACGGCCCCTCCAGCACCAACGATCGAAGCCCTCACCAAGAGGCATCCCTGCAGCTACCCTGCTCGGCTATCCCTGGCTGGTAGCTTCCCTACCCCACAACGCCAGGGATCGAAGCCCTCACCAAGAGGCAGCCCTGTAGCTATCCTGCTCGATTATCCCTGGCTGGTAGCTTCCCTACCCCACAACGCCAGGGATCAAAGCTCTCGCCAAGAGGCACCGGTCAGCAACCCTGTTCGGCCATTCTTAAGGACAAAAAGCCCTCGCCAAGAGGCACCAGGCAGTAACCCTGCTCGTCCATCCTTAGTAGGACACTTACGGCCTCTCCAGCGCTAAGGATGAAAAGCCCTCGAAAGAGGCAACCGGGGCCGCCCTTGCTCAGTTATCCCTGGCCGGTACCTCCCTACCCCAACAAACCAGGGATCAAAGCCTTCGACCCGCCCTTGCTCGGTTATCCCTGGATGGTAGCTCCCTACCCTAACAAACCAGGGATCAAAGCCTTTGCCAAGAGGCACCAGGCAGTAACCCTGCTCGGCCCGTCCTTAAGGATCAAAGCCCTCGCAAGAGGCAACCGGGCCCGCCCTTGCTCGGTTATCCCTGGCTGATAGCTCCCTACCCCAACGAACCAAGGATCAAAGCCCTCGCCAAAAGGCACCGGGCAGTAACCCTGCTTGGCCCGTCCTTGGTAGGCCTCTTACGCCCCCCCCCCCCCCCCCGCGCTAAGGATTAAAGCCCTCACCAAGAGGCAGCCGAGCGGCTACCCTGCTCGGCTATCCCCGGCTGGTAGTTCCCTAACCCACGACGCTAGAGATCAAAAGCCCTCACCGTGAGGCCGCCGAGTCCCTTCCTGCTCGGTGCATCCCCAGCGGGCATCCTCCTGCCCATCAGACGCTGAGGATCTGAAGCCCTCTTCACGAGGCCGCCGAGTTCCTTCCTGCTCGGCGCATCCCCAGCGAGCATCCTCCTGCCCATCAGACGCTGAGGACCTCAAGCCCTCATCGTGAGGCCGCTGGGTTCCTTCCTGTTCGGCGCATCCCCAGCGGGCATCCTCCTGCCCATCAGATGCTGAGGATCTGAAGCCCTCATCGTGAGGACGCCGAGTTCTTTCCTGCTCGGCGCATCCCCAGCGGGCATCCTCCTGCCCATCAGACGCTGAAGACCTCAAGCCCTCATCGTGAGGCCACCGAGTTCCTTCCTGCTCGGCGCATCCCCAGCGGGCATCCTCCTGCCCATCAGATGCTGAGGATCTGAAGCTCTTATTGCGAGGCTGCTGAGTAGCTTCCTGCTTGGCGCATCCGCAGCGGGTAGCTTCCTACCCTACAAAGACATGGATCCAAGGCCCGCCGAATAAACTCATACTCAACGCGCGATCAGCGCCTCAACTCCGGCAAAGGGAGGATACCGATCTTCCCACACTCGTCCTTCGTTCGACTTATACTTGATGCGCGACAACAAGAACGCTGTGTCGTCCCCGAACAATCCACCACGAGGAATTACCAGCGCTAAGCCGCACAGAAAGAACCAAGCAGTCCACTCTCGACCCGACCACGAATAGATCGGAACGAGAGTGGGGGGCTAATGATGATGCTCAATAACGGTAATTCCTTAGATCATGACACGTGGCGGATGACGTGTCACACGCGTAAGCCAGTTAGGCCCCTGAGGGCCACGGAGGGAGAACCAGTATGCTACAGTGGGGGCTTCTCTCAAACCCTGTCTCCGAGGTTGCACCTCACTCCTTTCCCCCGAGCACCACAGCAACCAAGCCAACTGTCCCTTTGCTCTACTCCGAGCTATCACAGGCCCGAGCCTTCTCGGCCCTCTCAGCTCGTCTCCGGGCTACCACAGAACCAAGACACCTTGGCTCTCCCGCTCGTTCGCGAGCTCTCCCGCCGATGTCATCTTCCTCGGCCTCATCGACCGATCAACAGCACCGCTCACAGGTACAACCGCCATCCCGCGAATCTCGCCATGCGCTAGATATCCGCCGGCCACATCCCACGTTCCACGCCATCACGATCCCCCATTAACGAGCATGTCTCGTCATTAATGGGAGATCCCGCTCATCATGTGGGCGTGGCGTCGGGAGCGTAACTGCCGGCGTGATTCTCATGTCTGCCCTGACTGCTGCCACCGCTGTATAAACCTCTTCTTCAGACGGTTCAAGTAAGCCATTTTTACTCCATTAAGCCGTTACTCTGCTCGGATCTTTAGTCTAACTTGACTGTCGGAGGGTCCTCGGTGGTACAACCATCCCGGGACTTCCTTGCAGGTAGCTCAGCAACCACAAGCTCAAACCCATTGAGATCCACATGCTTCAGGAGCGACAGCCTCCAGATCCAATCTCAGCCACCCATCGCCGCTATCAGTAGATCAACGGAAGGTAACATTTTGACGCGATCCAGGTCGCGTCAAGTAGAAAAATAATGAGGAAAAAAAATGTAATCATGTTGGACCCTTATTTTAAGCTGCTACAAATCGAAGAGAAAATTGATGCGCGAATGGGTAACTTGATGCGTGAATCCAGACCGTCAGGATTCAGACACCCTGAGGCACGAAGTATCTACGCACCCTGCACAGGTGGTAATTAAGAATTTAGTGTATGAGTTGTTAGGCTATATGATCACAATTCATCAACGTTGGTCTCACCTAATTAGATTTTGATTATTGACAAGAAATTACTACATACTATACTTAGCTTTTGCAAATTACTATTTAGAGCATTTGATGGAGGACGGAGGAAAGAGCTACAATGGTATATCCAAAGAAGGTTGGAGAACAAGTTTGGACTTCACAAGGTTAAACATTAATATAAAGATTGGAGCCCGTAAAAATCAAGACTTGTCGGTATACAAGCTACATAATGACAAATGAAGACGAAGACTCGCATTTTGGGATTTTGGGTTTGTTTCTTTTATTTTACCTAATTCTTTAAGAATCATATGTAAAGGGACTAAAAAACCAGGGAGTTGCACACACAACATCGCATAGCATTTCGCATCAATTTTTTTTATTCAAAATATCATTTTCTTATGATGCATAAAAGTTGATAAATTATATATCATTATAATGACTGAATTTTTCCAAAGCTTAAAAAATATGTTTCACGGTTTTCGGACAACTTTGTTATTTTCTAATAATTATTTAACTAAAAATAATTTTAGTATATTAGAAAATGAGTTTAAAATTACTATTTCATCGGACGACAAATTAGTGTCAATAAATTCACAGTAACATACTAACTCTAAATATTATTTTTGCATAATATTCGGATAAGATTTGATATTTTAAAATTGCAATTAACTTACTAAGCTATAACGAAATATTAATTTATGTTAGATCATGCATAGTTTCTTTGTTTTTGTGGTGGTACCTCCTATAATGCATGATTTATTGAGAAAAGAGTCTCTTTGGTTTTAATTATGTTTGTCTTTATGCAAGACAGCTTTTGAAAAATATTTCAAACTGTAGCAAATTTTCAACAGCATTAATTTCTTTATATAGATGTCACTATCATTTGAAAATATTTTTCAAACAAGATACAAAGTTTTTCAAATTGCTCCGCTTCCTATCACTATCAAAAAATGGTTGATGGTGACAGCTATGCTTTGAATTTGTTTGCAACAGCTAAACTCGTTGATGCTATAAATTTTGCAAGCTTGCTTTGTGTTGAAGAAGAAGACAAAACCAAAATACTATTTCATTACTACTTCTTAGAAAAATTCTAAGAGTTTAAGCTTCTTATTTTTATTCATACTCTTATGATTCATCAACTCCGCTAAGCTTTAGACCCTCTAGAAGTGAGAAAATTTGTGAACGACAACTCCTCTTATCAATTAGGGAGATTTTCATCAGTGTATATTTGTTGTCTCTTGAGAAGAGGTAGATTGTAAATTGTAAATGTCTATTCTACCTGGTCAAAAGAGCAAGAATAGTGAAAGCTTTGGAAAATCTTAAAGATGGGGTCTTTAAGAGAGGTCTAGACTTATATCATCTTGTTTATGTTTGCTCATATCTCTCTTTATGTTATTGCATTTATTATTAATTTTTATAATTTTGTGATATATGTTTAATTAGATTGGAAATTAGGGGTGAATAGGGTTTAAAACAAAGACCGGAAGATCATTTAAATGATCGTGAGTTTTTATTTATTTCTGTTTAGTGGGTTTTATGGTAAGAATGGTACCAAATGATTTTACATCTTAAGTAAATAATTAAAATTATTTTTGGATGTTCAAATCTTACTTTTTGATTGCATTTTGTGGTTGATCATTTGATTATGTGGATTCCTGAAGCATAATGGTATTTATATGGTTTTACTCATACAACTCTCATATGCTTTAATTATATATATCTTTCTGAGATATTTATCGACAGTTCTCAAAACTTTATCTATTTTAAAATGACACATACCAGTTTTGATTTTAGAATGTGGTTTCGGATCTTATATATACATATGAGTAGTTCTAATTGACAATTGTTTCATCTATGTTCAAAGCCCATTCTTATATATAACTTGTTTTTGAAAAAAGGTTTGAGCATAATATTTTATTTGATATATTATTCTTTATTTTTTTTATTCGGAAAAAGTTACGGGGAGAAATCTAGATATTTTCCTCAAACTCTTATAACTCATGCACATTGCAGTGAGAGTTTTAATTTATTTTTCCTCTATACAAAATTTTACCCTTCTTTATTTTGCCAAGGGGGGAGAAAAATTGTGATGATACATATTTTGCTTTTATTTATAATGCATCGTGTATCACATTAATAATTTGTCAATAATCAAAAAAGGGGAAGATTGTTGGTCTCACCTGAATAGATTTTGATTATTGACAAGAAATTGCTCTATAATAAACTTAGTTTTTGCAGATCACTATTTGAAGTATTTGATAGAGGACGGAGGACAGAGCAACAATATTATATTCAAAGGATGTTGGAGGATAAGTTTGGACTTCAAAAGATTAAACATTAATATAAAGATTGGAGTCCGTAAAAACTCAAAATGAGTCGGTATACAAGCTACATAATGACAAATGAAGACGAAGACTCGCATTTTGGGTTTTTGGGTTTGTTGCTTTTATTTTACCTAATTCTTTGAGAATAAAATGTTTAATGATGATGTTCACAAGTGGTGTCCCCTCAGATTATGACACGTGGCAGATGACGTATCCCGGACTCTACGAGGGTGGAATAAATGAGCCGCATCAGGGACATTCCCCGGGGCTCTTTCTCGGTGAACGTCCTGACCTTTCGGGAAACCCCGTGAAGACATTCCACCTTCACCTAGGAGACTACTAACAGCTCGTCTCTGAGCTTCCTCGGTCTCCTCGGTCACCTTCGAGCTATCCAAGCATGCCAAGCTTCCTCGGCCTCCCGCTCGTCTCCGAGCTCCAAGCATATCGAGCTTCCTCGGCCTCTCTCAATCAACTGAGATTGCGGAGCCCTATCGCCTCCGCAACGGCTCCGCGTATCTCGCCAAAGCGAGATAACCGCCGCCCCACGTCCCGCATCCCACGCTGGCGCATCTCCCCATTAATGAGCGTATCCCGTCATTAATGAAGGGATCCCATCATTCACGCACGCACGACGTCAGGGGCGTAACCGAAGGCGAAGATCTCGCGCCTGCTCGCTCCATACGACCACTATAAAACCCCTCTCTCAGACGACTCCGATAAGACAATTTGAATCCAATAAGTCACTACTCTGCTCAAATTCCTCGGCTAACTTGATCGTCGGAGGGTCCTACGGTGGTCACCCACCCCGGGACTTATTTGCAGGTAGCTTGGCTTCCACTTCAAACTCAACCCATTGAGATCCGCACGCTCTAGGAGACATCCTTCAAATCCAATTTCAACCGTCCAGCAACGCTCGCGACAGATCGACGGAGGACAACATCTGAAGGAGATCCAGCCCTCCATCAGTTGGCGCCGTCTGTGGGAACTTCGAAAGTTTCTTCCACTCATCAAAGTTGATCTTCCGCTTTCGACCTAATAGCGAGCGAGAACCATGGTGATCCCAGTACAAGTCGCCGCCTCCCCCACAACGGAGGCGGGAGCGGCTCGTCTCCTCCTCCTAATTCCATCGTTGCCTTATCCGTCCGGATAGACAGGCTCACCTCGATGGTGGATGCTCTCGTCCGCGTTCAAGAGGCGGGCCCTACCAACCAGACCGTGGCTCCCCCTCCCCATGATAACGACGTACGCCGAAGGACGGACGAGCACTCTTGTAACACTTTAGAACGCGATTAGAGGTTAATTAAGCGAAAATATGGTTTTTAGTAAAAAGTTTGCCAAAACGGATTTTAAATATTTTATAACAATTAATGAATATTTTATTAGAATTTAATTGGGCTTGCACACACATGTGCATGTTAACCTACGGCTAATTTGGGGTTAAACCATGTTTATGTAGTCATGGTGTGTTAACCCATTTCATTAGGATAATATGAAGTTAATTAAGTTTAGTTTTCAATTTTTTTTAAATAAATGATTTTTCTTTTAGGGGTTGACTTGAGGAGAGAGAGAATGATAGCCTAGGAGGCATGGAGGGACAAAGCATGACAAGCATTTATGGAGGAGAGAGAGAGGGCATGGTTGGCTCTCAATTGTTTTCAAAAAATAAGCAAAACATTCAATTTCCTCACACCTCACACTCTCTCTCCCTTTCATTTTTCTGGGCAGCAGCAGCTCCCCCTCCTTCTTCTTCTTTTCTTCTTCTTCTCTTTTCTTTCTTCTCCATTCATTCAAGCTCCAATCCCTACAAAAAAAAATCCACCTTTCTTCACAAAAATCTCTTGTTAAAGCACCCAAAACCCTTCATTGCTGATCCTTGAGGCAAAGTCGTCAAGTTTGAGCCACACCTAGACCAATTTGAGGTATAAAGTTAACCTCAACTTTCCTTTTTGCTAAACTTGTAGTTATTTAGCATAATTTAGTGTTTAAGTTAGTTTTAGTGCTAGTTTTGTGATTTAAGTGGAGTTTAGGCCAAGTTATGGTTTTTATGGCCTTATTAGCTTAACTTTGGGTTATTAGTGCTGTTAAATCCAAGTTTTTGCCTCAGATTACACTAAAACCCCCTAATGTATTAAGTTTAGTGTTAGTTAGTGTTTAGTTAAGAAATTAGTGTTGTTTTAAGATCTGCTTTTGACCCAGATGTTTCAGAGAAAAGTTGAGTTTACTGGAACATGTTCACTAGACCTAGACCATACACACGGAGCACGAGACCCTAATTCACAAACCTGGCCGCAAATAAATTATTTCTGGCCGTAATTTGCGGCCAGAGGGGGGAGTTGGGTGTCTGGGTTTGTTCTGGGGGAGTCTGTTACATATTTAAGGTGTTTGGTGTTGCAACTTTTCTTAATTCTGTTTGTATAAAAATCTGGAACTAAATACCTTGTTTTAATACTTTTAAACTTGCGCGACACGTACGTTTTGTGAGTGGGTTTGGTGATTCCTGTGTGTCGCAGTGTGTTAGGGTAGTTTCAGACGCGTATACACACGTTTTGGCGTATCGAGTACACATGCGTTTAGTTTCCGACGCTAGTTTCTCGTTTGGTCTTAATATCGCGTTTTTGCAGGATTTTGCCTTATGCGCGTTATTTTGTGTAAATTCTAGGTTCGCAAGCGGGTATTTCGGACGCCGCAAAGAAGGGGAAGCAGGTGGTCGGCTACACTTAGCACGAGATCACGGTGAGTAGATTTAACATCTACGGGGAAATCGCCCGTATGGCGTTATGCGTCAGGGCTTGATAGGATGTTGTAGCCACATGTTATATTCATATATTTATAGGTTATGCATATGTACCATACTTGCATACCCCTCTCTTGTTTCATATGGACATAGTAGTTATGAGACACCGCACTGTTACTAACGGTTCATGCTGCACAAGCACAAATTGTATGTTACACACACACCGTTAGTAATTGCCATGACACTCGCACTATAGAATTGCTATGAACCACACATCGTTTAGCTTACCTCATCCTTGATGATTAGACATGATTCCGTTCCTATTGATGCACATACATATAGTACCCTCATTCTTGCTTATATACCCACGTGTACATCCATATTGGCACATATGCATAATATACACTCATACTTGCATATGTATACCTTGTGCATTCATACATACATATTTCACATACATAGATGATGCTTGCTTGATTTCTAAAGAAATGGGGACCGCATGAAATAATTTCAAAACTGGATCCATTTTAAAGAGCGGTTTTCCCTTTTTTTACTTGTAGTACGATTTTATGCGGCATACGACACTTTGCATAGATTTACGCATTGAGTTTTGGATTCATGTGATTTCCGGATTTGAGAACCGTGGTATTATTTTAAGAAAGTATGCACTGTTTTGAAAAAATCCGGTTTCTCTTGATATGATATTTCAGTGCGTCCACCGTGCGTTTTCTCGGTTCTGAGACGTGTGACATGTGAACCCGATTCGAGGAGCTGGATGAGGCCGATTGCGGGTACATGGTGGACCCGGTATGGTACCCCAGGGCAAGAAAGGGATGCTGTATATACAGACGGCGAGCCTGGCAGAGGGACTACTACATATCGGTGATTGGTTGGACCTGGCGGTTATCCGGAGGATACTGACCAGAGTCGAGAGATGGATACGGGCCGACCCGTACTGCCGGGGCCGTGGGCCGATTCCGCAGACGGAGCCCGTGGGCCGATCCGGACTGATGGAGCCCGATATATGAGGATTTGCGTGTCGATACTGGACACGAGTATTTCATAATATTCTCGAGTGCCGATGTTGGGCACTCATGTTTTCCATGAGATTTACAGGATATGAGGACCGATTAGATTGACGGCGCCTCAATTTTACTGGGATTTGGGGTGTATTTGATGGACACCGGATATTTTTCCACGATGATATTTCATCCCATGCTCAGCATTCTTAGATATGCATTATATCATGTAGTTGTAGTACCTGATAGAGTACCTTGCATGATTATTGCATACCCAGGTTACCATATTGATGTTATCAGATTGCACATGTTAATGTATCGCAGTACGTGCATACTCACGATTACCTTTATATGTTATTTACTATTCACGAGTCGGCAACTCACCCCCGTTGTGCCACAGTGTTTGCAGGTCGACCCTCAGAGTAATTGCGGCAGGGCTACTTCCTTGTATCTTTTTGCTACGGATACTACTGCAGTTGGCGTGTGAGCCGTTTGCTTATAGGTGGGTTTTTGCGGTATCCGTTTATTTTCCGTTTGTACACTCTATTGTATCTAGTACTCTCCATCTACCATTCCATGTATTGACTTAGAGACCAGTTGTGAGGGCGATATTGTATATTTATTTTGTACTCTGGTTGTCGAGCTCATGTGAGCCGGCTTTATTATGCAGTTTTATCTTTCATGCTGTTTTTCACTTATATTGTTCATTTTTTGCTACGGCGTCGTATATTATTCTTGTGGTGGTTGTTTCCGCTGTTGGGCGTGATTGCTCCCATTTGGGGATGCTTTATTCTTATTATTAGCCATTTTATTTATATCATGTGTTGTACCCGTTTCGGGGCCAGTTTTTACAAAGGAGATGCTGCCGAAAATTTTAAGAAAATAACTTAAACTTTAAAGATTTTTACTCAAGGCTTTCCAAATGTTTTAAATTAATGTTTTCATCACTCACTACTTTTAATGGTTTTGATTTCTGGGTTTTAGCTTACTCAGTCACGTTACGCCTGTAGACGTTACGTGGTTAAGTGCCGGTCACGGGCCAAACTTTGGGTCGTGACAAACTTGGTATCAGAGCGTAGGTTTTACCTTTCGGAGTGTAGGATGACCTTGGTATGATAGAGTAGGTAGCTGAAGCAGAGTGGCGTAGCGTGTGTATATTCCGCGGCATACTCACAACACGGTACTTTGCCTAAGTGACCTTTGGACTTATTGGTTGAAATTCCTTCGTGATTATATACATTTTGTGATTCGATTTCCGTATTCTTATCGAATCTTGTTTCATTTCCAGCCATTATGCCGCCGAAGACTACGAGGGCGCAGAGAGCGGCCGCGAGAGCCGAGATTAGAGTTGATTCGTCCGAGACGAGGACTGACCCGGCCAGTACACCCATTGTACCGGAGAAGACTGTTCCCCCTTCGACAGACCAGATCGCTATGCTAGGGGCCGGTATGCAGGAGATACGCCAGATGATAGGGTCGTTAGTTGAGGCCCTTCGGGCGCAGCGACCAGAGGTAGTCTCATCCGCTACGGGGACCGTGATGGTACCCACAGTTCAGGCAGTTGCACCTGCAGCTACAGAGGTTATCACAGTGACGCTATCTGAATTTATGAGGCTGAAACCTCTGGTCTTCACAGGCACCGATGTAGCCGAGGACCCGCAGTCATTTATCGATAGGATGGCCTTGATATGCCGTTCACTGAGATGCGCCGATGCGAGATGGGTGGAGTTCGCGAGGTTTCGCCTGGAAGGTCTTGCGCAGAAGTGGTGCGAGTCGGTAGAAAAGGGCAGAGCAGCAGGTCTTCCTCCCATGACCTGGGATGAATTTGTGACATTATTTCTAGCCCGTTTCCTTCCACAGAGTGTCAGGAATGCTCGAGCGCGCCGGTTCGAGTCATTACGCCAGACGCCGGATATGACGGTGGCGGAGTATGATGTGCAGTTCACCGAGCTATCTGTCTACGCCCCGTATTTAGTAGCCACTGAGGATATGCGGGTCAAGAGGTTTGTTCGAGGCCTGCTTACCCCGCTGTTTCTTGCGATCAGCGCACAGCATTGCGAGACTTATGCAGCAGCTGTAGACGCAGCCCTATTAGTTGAGGAGCGCCTTGCTGAGACTTCGGTAGTTCCAGGACCGAAGAGAATTCGTACAGATACGTCAGCACAGAGACAGCCGTTTAGGCCCCGCGACAGGTTCCGTTCAGGTACGGGAGGTAGCGGAGGATCGGGACGAGGCCAGCTATTCAGCTCTTATCTCCAGGAGGGTCAGCCGGCACCATCTAGATGTTTCCGATGCGGGAGTACATATCATCGTGTGCGAGATTGTCCTGAGCCACGTGAGGACGAGACAACGGTACCACATGTCACTTTACCACCTTCACCACCTCAGAGAGCGTTGCCTCTTGCACCTAGTATTGCTCCGCGTCAGACTTACGCACAGAGAGGTCATGGCCGCGGAGGGTTCGTTCAGAGAGGCCGAGGTGGCCGAGGTAGGGGACAGCCAGTTGCCGGCAGAGGACAGCCAGTTGCCAGCAGAGAACCGCCGGTCGCAGGTGGAGGGCAGGCACGGGTTTTTGCTTTGACACACCAGGAAGTGCAGGCGTCCAATACAGTGGTCTCAGGTACACTTTCAGTATGTTCTGTTGACGCACACGTGTTGTTTGATCCGGGGTCTACACACTCGTACGTTTCCACACACTTCGTGCCGAGTTTGGGCAGAGATTCGGGTTTGCTAGACCAGCCGCTTGTTGTGACCACTCCCATTGGCGAGTTGTTTGTTGCGAGGCACGTGTTCCGGTCATGTGCTGTCCATATTAGTGAGACAGAGTTGCCCGTCGACTTGATCCGTCTTGAGATGTTGGACTTCGATGTTCTCCTGGGCATGGACTGGTTAGCCACGTGCTATGCGTCTGTGGACTGCCGCGAGAAGACGGTTAGGTTTTGTTTTCCCGGCGGGTCGGTGTTTGTTGTGCAGGGAGACCGTGGTGCCGCCCCTCACCGTTTGATTTCGTCTCTTCGCGCTGGACAGCTTTTGAGGAAGGGATGTCAGGGATTTCTAGCCTACATTTGCGATACTAGAGCCACAGAGGTTCCTTTGGACCAGATCCCGATTGTTAGTGAGTTCCCTGATGTTTTCCCTGACGAGCTGCCTGGGCTACCGCCTGAGCGCGATATTGTTTTCTGCATTGACTTGATTCCCGGCATGGGGTATATTTCCATACCGCCTTATCAGATAGCCCCGGCGGAGCTTAGAGAGTTGAAAGGTCAGTTGCAAGATTTGCTGGATAAAGGGCTTATTCGACCTAGTGTGTCTCCTTGGGGTGCCCCTGTCTTGTTCGTCAAGAAGAAGGACGACAATTTGCGCTTGTGTATTGATTACCGCCAGCTGAACAGGGTTACCGTACGGAATAGATATCCCTTACCGTGTATCGATGACTTGTTCGACCAGCTTCAGGGTGTGGGATACTTTTCGAGGATTGACTTGCGATCAGGCTACCATCAGTTGCGAGTCCGGTAGGAGGATATTCCCAGGACTGCTTTTCGCATGCGTTACGGCCACTATGAGTTTTTGGTGATGTCGTTCGGACTCACCAACGCCCCAGCAGCATTTATGGACTTGATGAACCGCGTCTTCAGGCCGTATCTTGATCAGTTCATCATCGTATTCATCGACGATATCTTAGTGTACTCCCGGAGTCAAGAGGAGCATGAGCAGCACTTGCGTATTACGTTGCAGACCTTAAGGGAGCATCAGCTATTCGCTAAATTCTCCAAGTAAGCATTCTGGCTCGACAGTGTAGACTTCTTGGGTCACGTGGTGACGAGAGATGGCATATGTGTGGACCCAAAGAAGATCGAGGCCGTTCAGCATTGGCCCAGACCAGCATCAGTTACGGAGGTCTGCAGCTTTCTAGGACTGGCCGGCTACTACCAATGATTTGTTCAGGACTTCTCCCGTATCGCTGCACCGTTGACCGGGTTGACCCGGAAGGGAGTTCCTTTCGATTGGACGGAGGCGTGCGAGCATAGCTTCCAGCAGTTGCAGACTCGTTTGGCTACAGCACCGGTGTTATCATTGCCTCCGGGATCGGGCGGATTTGTGGTCTATTGCGATACTTCTCGAGTGGGTCTAGGGTGCGTATTGATGCAGCACGACAGGGTTATCGCTTACGCTTCTCGGCAGCTGAAGCAACACGAAAAGAACTACCCCACTCACGATTTGGAGATGGCTGCAGTGGTGTTTACACTCAAGATCTGGAGACATTACCTTTACGGCAAGGCGTGCCAGATATTCACGGACCACAAAAGCTTGAAGTATATATTTCAGCAGCGAGACCTGAATCTAAGGCAGCGCCATTGGATGGAGCTAGTGAAGGACTACGATCGCAAGATCCTTTATCATCTGGGCAAGGCGAATGTAATGGAGGATGCCTTGAGTCGGAGGCCCGGAGGTAGTCTATCTTGTTTGAGTGCACTACAGAGGCAGTCGTCGGCAGATCGGCAGACTTTATGCGACAGCCGAGTGCAGTTCGAGTTTACTCCGACCGGGGGACAGCTTGCACATATCCGTGCACGTATACAGTTGCTTGACCGTATTCATGAGGCGCGGCCCAGTGATGACCGTCTTTCAGAGATCAGGGAGCAGATTAGACAGGGCAGAGACTCCGAGTTTGTGATCGATAATCAGGGAGTACTGCGATTTGGGACTCGACTATGCGTACCAGATTCAGAGGGACTGAGGCGTGAGATTCTCGAGGAGGCGCATCGATCGGTGTACATTGTTCATCCAGGTTCCACCAAGATGTACCATGACCTGAGAGATGTTTACTGGTGGGAAGGGATGAAGAGGGACGTCACAGACTTCGTGTCGAGATGCCTGACTTGTCAGCAAATCAAGGCCGAGCACCAGAGGCCCGCGGGAGAGCTACAGCCGTTGCCCATTCCGGAGTGGAAATGTGAGCAGATTTCCATGGACTTCATTATGGGTCTACCCAGGACCAGTCGAGGGTATGACTCCATTTGGGTTATCGTGGATCGATTGACGAAAGCGGCTCTTTTTCTGCCGGTGAAGACCGCTTTTGGATTTGCTCAGTATGCCCAGATTTACATCGACGAGATCATACGGTTGCATGGCGTCCCGACTTGTATCGTGTCCGACCGAGGCACCCAGTTCACCAGTCGACTATGGCAAAGGCTTCAGGAGGCTTTGGGCACCCGCTTAAGTTTCAGCACATCATTTCATCCGCAGACCTACGGCCAGTCAAAGCGGACCATTCAGACTCTTGAGAACATGCTTCGAGCTTGTATTCTAGATTTCGGTGGCAGCTGGGATCGTTATTTGCCCTTGGTGGAGTTCTCCTACAATAATAGCTTCCAAGATACGATTCAGATGACACCTTTCGAGGCTTTATATAGGAGGAGATGTCGATCGCCCGTATGTTGGACTGAGCTCAGCGAGGGCAGTATTTTGGAGCCGCAGATCGTACAGGAGACGACCGAGAAGATACAGTTGATTCGAGACAAGATGAGGACAGCTCAGAGTAGGCAGAAATCGTATGCTGACAGACGCCGTCGCAGACTCGAGTTCGCAGTTGGCGATCATGTCTTTTTGAGGGTCTCTCCGATGAAGGGCGTGATGAGATTTGGGCGGAAAGGGAGGCTTAGTCCCAGATTTATAGGTCCCTTCTAGATCCTCGAGCGTGTGGGCGCAGTGACATATCGTTTGGCTCTTCCACCCGACTTCCCGGATGTTCACCCCGTATTCCATGTGTCGATACTTCGCAGATACCTTCATGACCCTTCTCACATGATTCAGCATCAGACCGTTCAGCTCGAGCGCGATCTTTCGTTCACCGAGCAGCCAGTAGTGATATTGGACCGGCAGGTGAAAAAACTTCGATCAAAGGTCTTGCCATCTGTGAAGGTGCTTTGGCGCAGCCCGAATGGTGAAGAGATCACTTGGGAGGCCGAGGGCGAAATGCGGAAGAAATTCCCTCATCTCTTTGAAGGTACGCATAGCTATATTTTTAAATTCGGGGACGAATTTCTTTAAGGGGGGAAGATTGTAACACTTTAGAACGCGATTAGAGGTTAATTAAGCGAAAATATAGTTTTTAGTAAAAAGTTTGCCAAAACGAATTTTAAATATTTTATAACAATTAATGAATATTTTATTAGAATTTAATTGGGCTTACACACACATGTGCCTATTAACCTAAGACTAATTTGGGGTTAAACCATGTTTATGTAGTCATGGTGTGTTAACCCATTTCATTAGGATAATATGAAGTTAATTAAGTTTAGTTTTCAAATTTTTTTAAATAAATGATTTTTCTTTTGGGGGTTGACTTGAGGAGAGAGAGAATAATAGGCTAGGAGGCATGGGGGGAGGGGCAAAGCATGGCAATCATTTATGGAGGGGGGAGAGAGGGCATGGTTGACTCTCAATTGTTTTCAAAAAATAAGCAAAACACTCAATTTTCTCACACCTCACACTCTCTCTCCCTCTTATTTTTCTGGGCAACAGCGGCAACAGCAGCTCCCCCTCCCTTTTCTTCTTTTCTTCTTCTTCTCTTTTCTTTCTTCTCCATTCATTCAACCTCTAATCCCTACAAAAAAAATCCACCTTTCTTCACAAAAATCTCTTGTTAAAGCACCCAAAACCCTTCCTTGCTGATCCTTGAGGCAAAGTCGTCAAGTTTGAGCCACACCTAGACCAATTTGAGGTATAAAGTTAACCTCAACTTCTCTTTTTGCTAAACTTGTAGTTATTTAGCATAATTTAGTGTTTAAGTTAGTTTTAGTGCTAGTTTTGTGATTTAAGTGGAGTTTAGGCCAAGTTATGGTTTTTATGGCCTTATTAGCTTAACTTTGGGTTATTAGTGCTGTTAAATCCAAGTTTTTGCCTCAGGTTACACTAAAACCCCCTAATGTATTAAGTTTAGTGTTAATTAGTGTTTAGTTAAGAAATTAGTGCTGTTTTAAGATCTGCTTTTGACTCGGGTGTTTCAGAGAAAAGTTGAGTTTACCGGAACATGTTCACTAGACCTAGACCACACACACGGAGCAAGAGACCCTAATTCACAAACCTAGCCGCAAATAAATTATTTCTGGCCGCAATTTGCGGCCAGAAGGGGGAGTTGGGTGTCTGGGTTTGTTCGGGGGGGGGGGTCTGCTACATATTTAAGGTGTTTGGTGTATGCAACTTTTCTTAATTCTATTTGTATAAAAATCTGGAACTAAATACCTTGTTTCAATACTTTTAAACTTGCGTGACACATATGTTTTGTGAGTGGGTTTGGTGATTCCTGTGTGTCACAGCGTGTTAGGGTAGTTTCAGACGCGTATACACACGTTTTGGCGTATCGAGTACACACGCGTTTAGTTTCCGACGCTAGTTTCTCGTTTGGTCTTAATATCGCGTTTTTGCAGGATTTTGCCTTATGCGCGTTATTTTGTGTAAATTCTAGGTTCGCAGGTGGGTACTTCGGACGCCGTAAAGAAGGGGAAGCAGGCGGTCGGCTATACTTAGCACGAGATCACGGTGAGTAGATTTAACATCTACGGGGAAATCGCCCGTATGACGTTATGCGTCAGGGCTTGATAGGATGTTGTAGCCACATGTTATATTCATATATTTATAGGTTATGCATATGAACCATAGTTGCGTACTGTTTACCGCCGGAAACCGGAAAGACAAACGTCTTGTCTAAATCTGGGGGCAGATGCTATTTGGTGATATCCGTCCACCTCTCCGAAGATGCCAAGTTGATTTATGGCACCATTTATCGAAGGTTTAAACGGATGCGGTCGATGTAACAGACTTCGTCAGATTCCCCCTCGTTTGAGGGCTTTTTGATTGTGGGGACGCTCTTCCCTGCAGGCGCAAGCCCCTGCAGTTAATTACGCTACCGCATCGCGGTAACAACTTTTTCCTTCTCCAGATGATCACTTTGTGTCGTGGGTGTTTGTTTTGTTTGTGGTTGCCCGTGGATTGTATACGGAGACTAATGTATGTTGTCGCCCGTCGGGCGTGAATTAGTCCAAATCCGTATCTTCTTAGATTTGGGTTTGGGGGTTGGGTCTAAGAATACATTAGCCTCATTTGGGATTAAGATCAACTTAAACTTTAGTTAAGGATACGTTAGTCTAATGTTTAGACTAATATCAACTTAACAGGATCATTTAGATCCAACAAAAGAGCGTTTGAACTCCATTGTTTAGTTTAGAGACATTGCGGTTGATTAGTTTAAGGACATTACGGTCCGTTGTTAGTTTAAGGACATCTCGGTCCAGGTTAAGGACATCGTAGTCCATGGGTTTAAGGACCCCACAGTCCGTAGTTTAAAGACATCATTGTCTATGAAGTTTAAGGACATCGTAGTCCATGAGTTTAAGGATCCCACAGTTCATAGTTTAAAGACATCGTAGTCTATGAAGTTTAAGGACATCGTAGTCCATGAGTTTAAGGACCCCACAGTCCGGTTTAAAAACATCGTAGTCTATGAAGTTTAAGGACATCGTAGTCTATGGAAATTTGAAGTTGTCGGGACCCGTCACCTCTCTGAAGACGTTAAAGGATTACAACGACAGATATCAGAGGAGTAAAGAGATGTACCCTCGAACCGGGTGTAAATTAGTTGAAAGATTCGTAGTCCAGTTTGGGACTAAGATCTGTTGAAACATTCGTGAGCAGATGGGCTCAGTTCAATATAAGTTGAGTACTTACGGCCAACATTGGGCTAAGTCCAATTAAAATGTTTAACATTTTATTGCTCTGGCTATTGAGCCCTTTTAATAATGCTGAGCATTAGGTCCTGACAATTTTTGTCTTGTATTGAATGCATAGCATTTATCAGAACAAAGTGTGTTCTGACAGTGCGCCACGTGGCGCGCCAGACGCTTTGCGCCAATTAAAAAGCGCATTGCGCTTCTGTCAAGTAGCGCACACGAAAATGACACGTGTCGCGCTTAGCACTAAGCTCCAGTTTTTTAGCGTATTGCGCTTTCAGTTTGCGAGCGCTTTGCGCTAGTTTAGTGGCGCACCAGTGAGTGACACGTGGCGCGCTCGGCGCTGAACGCCAGCCTATGAGCGCAGTGCTATGTTTCAAAAGCGCAAAGCGCAAGTTGTGTCTGCGGTTGACACGTGGCATGTTTTGGCGATGAGCGCTGGTCCAAGGACCGCAAAAGCGCAGTTCATGAGTGCAAGGAACTTTTCAGTAGCGCAAAGCGCACTTGATCAAATTTATGATCAGAGAACAAGTTTATGTTCTTTTTAAAGGAGGAGGCCGTGCTTCAAGATTCAAGAACAAAAGTTCTTATTTATAAAAAGGCGCTGCCTTTGTAGATCAATGATCTGTGAATGAAGTAAATACTTCTTTTTGCTTTTATAATGAGATCTTTGATCACTTTTTTATCAAAGACCTTGGTCTTTTGTAGATCTTTGATCTTTTTTAGAAGATAGTTCTTCTTTTCATGAGATGATTTCATTTCTGTGTTCAAGAATCATGTTCTTTACCTTGCAGAGATGATCTTCTTTTGCTAAAAGCTTGCTTTTCTTTCTTTGAGTTTTCTCAAAGTTTGTAGGTTTTTTTTTTCTATATCAGACTTGAAGTCTTGGAGCCTTTATATAGGGCAAACTGATTTGATAAATCAGTTAAAGAGATCTTTCTCTGATTGATTCGGGGATATTTCCCACCGTTGGATCTTTGATCCTAGGGCTTCTGTTTTACAGAAGGCAATCTTCTTGTTTTTAACAAGATTGGAAAGATCTTTTCATAATAGAATTTTAATTCTGATTAATTAATAATTTATTATTATTAGATCTTTTGATCTAACGGTGGGGAATTCTTAATTCCAGCGCTGGCGCACTTTGCGCCAGCACAACTACGTTTGACACGTGGCGCGCAGCGCAGAGCGCAGCGCAACTACACTAGCGCACCTGTGTTTGACACGTGGCACACAGCGCAGAGCGCTGGATCTGAAGTGTTGCTTCAACAAAGGTGTCTTTTCACCTTCCTTTTAAGTCAAACTTGTATTCCCCAGAACTTTCGTTTCCCAAGTCTTAGAAATAGTTCCACTGTGCGCACACAAAATTTTCTGTGCCTAGTCTTTATAATCTGAAGCAAAACTTCTTTCTTTTCCCGCCTCCAAAGAGTCCTTTCAATTATGGCTTGTAACCGTCCACATGCTCGTCGACAACCATGGGAAGTGCCTATCCAGGACATTGTTCCTCGTTTTGCTGCGCGCTTGGTGAATCCTTCTCTTACGGATGACCAATGCGACGCAGCGCTGTATGAGCTCTTGACTCGTGTGGGGTCTCCTCTCCCCCCACACTCTATTTGGCTTCGGATGATCCTTGCGTCTGTGCTCGCTGATATTCCCCCTCCTCCAGCAGAGATGTCCTCGGCAATGCTCGATGCTGCTGAAGACAAGATTGGGTGCTTCTTTGAGGCGCATTTGATCACCAAAGCCCTGAGGGACTGCTCTGTCCACTTGCTGAGCCAGATACGGGCTCGTCGGGTCGTTATCTCCACTTTCTCTGGGGAGTGCGACGTTGATCGATGGATGGCTACTCCTCGAGAGGATCGCCGTTTCGACATGGTGGAGAAGACGGAGAGGAAACTGGACAATCTCATTCTTAGCTTTGCAAACCCCTGTCCTTTTGTCCCCATGTTTGGTGATCTGTTTGCATTGTAATAATAAAAAGATTTCTAATTAAGTATTTTATTATTCGCCAAGTGCTCCTTTATTTTTTAATTCTTTGTTATTTCTTTGTAAGGTGCTTATGCGCTGCATAATTTGATTTGTTATGTGCAAAGTAATTCTTGTAAGGATGAAGCGCTTCTGGCGCTTAGCGCTCTCGTGCTTTGCACGTGAGCGTCGTTTCAGAGTCTTTGACTCTTATTGCAGGCGCATTTGATGTTAGCACTTTTCATAAAGCGTTCTTTACTTTCCAATCTTGGAAACAGAGCTTTGCTCTAATTTGAGGCGCACAGCGCAGAGTGCAGCACAAATGCGCTAGCGCACCCGTGTTTGACACGTGGTGCGTGGCACGCCTAGCGCTAGCGCACTCATTGTGCGCTGCTTAGGGCGCAACGCACCTGATGCTAGCGCATCCGTGTTTGACATGCGGCGCGCCTAGTGCAGAGCGCTGGATCTGAAGTGTTACTTCGATTTTTGACTTTTGAATTTCAATACAGATCTTTGCTCTGATTGGGGAACAGAAGCGTCGCTTCATTTCAAATCTTGGAATTTGAACAGAGTTTTGCTCTGATTGGGGAAACAGAAGCGTCGCTTCATTTCAAATCTTGGGATTTGAACAGAGATTTTCTCTGATTGGGGAAACAAATGCCCCCCCACCGTTGCGCTTACGTGGCCCATACGTGAGTACGGCGGTGGTAGCATCTCAGTCGTTGGATCAATTTTTGGGAAGTTGAAATGGCTCTCAACGCCTATAAATAGGACCTTTGGTCCCTTAGATGATTTTCATCTTCTTCTTGAGAATTATCTCTTCTTCATAGCATTGCTCTCCTGTTTAAGAACATTTTAAGAGTCAAAATTCTGTTAAAATTTAGGTAAACTTTAAATCTTTCACTAAATTAGGGTTTTACCCATTAACAGAGGCTTGCTCTTTATAGATCTTTGATCTAAAGAAAAACCCTTTTAGGGTTTCATTAATAGAGCTTTGCTCTCCTGAACCTATAGATCTAAAGAGATCTTTTCTTGGGGTTTCTTTGCCCATGAACAGAGCTCTATAGATTTTTTAATCTCTTGAGAAGAACTCTTAAGAGTTTTGTTCATGGATCTTGAAGATCCTAGAATTTTTTATTCATAAAAAATTGATTTTAATTAATTTTCTGATGGGTTTTTCATCATCTTTACAGAGCCAGACTCTTAGCATTCTCGGGGAATCTCTTTAAATTCCTTTCATAATTGACTTTGACAGGTGTCATTCCTGTCTGCAGAGTATTGCTCTCGAGGAATTTAACTCCTTGACCCAGAGGGTCGCTTATTAAATGAGATTCCCTTTTTAGAATTTCTCACAAATTCGAATTTATTAGGTATCATAATTAGAATTTGTTTTCTCCACGGGGATATCAAGAGCCCTTTAAATTCTGTATCTGTTTTAATAAGCATTTGCTTAATCAGTCTGTCCGGTAATCCTTATTGATTTTCTTTTTCAGGAGTTATGGACGCTCAAATATATGACCTTAATGAGATTATCTCTTATGGAGACATCCGCTCACTCGGCCGTTCTCAAAACCGAGAATTCACAAACGTCCAGTTTGCCGAAATCATGAGTCACTTTGACGCATACAATGGTCGACTGCTTCCTCGACGTTCCTCTCTCTTGAAGCTTATTGTGGGAGCGATCTGGGGAGCACTTCCTCTATTCTGTGCCGGCATACCGCTTAAGGCATTGGATGCTGCCGAGGATAAGGTACACTCGGTGTATCTGATGGGTCTAATCTCAAAGAGAAGGCTTGACAATCTTGTCGATCTTCTGTATCAGGCTTTTCAACAGGCGGCAATACTTGCTGCTTATCGGAGGGTGGAGGATATCCGTGAGGATCCCGACGCTTGTGTTCGCGAAAGAAAACATACTAGGATGGTTCGAAAGGCTTGGAAGATTCTGGACAACCTTACTTTTGAATTCCTCAATCCATGCCCTGGATTTGAGGTTTTACCATTGTAATCATTTTGATAATGTTTTTTTTTTACTGCTTTCATAATTGTAAGAACTTTTTCGAAGTATGAATGGAAAATTCCTCATTTCGGTGTGTTTTATTTTATGTACTAAATCTTTTGCACATTTGTGAATGGGTATGCTTCGCGCACTTAATCAAATGCGAATCAAATGTTCTCCTTGTCGCCTTCTTTTCCTTGCTGTGTTGTTGCCATACGATTTTAGCAAGTGTAGCCTGTAGAAGGTATATAGCTGTCCATCTTGGACTTTTTGTAGGGTGATGATGGCTTAGGAAACAGGGTTAGGATCTATCGCCTAAGACTTTTCAATTTTATGAGCCGTGAGGGTCTCATAAAGATTTTTCTCCCTACGAGTCGTGAGGATCTCGTAGGTGTATTTTCCCCTTAGGAATCGTGAGGATTCCCAAGTGCGTTTTCCCTTATAAGTCGTAAGGATCTTATAAGAGAGTTTTCTTTCTTTCGAATCGAGAGGACCCGTAAGTGTTTAGTGGGATTGACATGTAGATGACGTATTTCCGAAACGGGGTCATATGGATGACGTATTTCCGTGACAGGGTCATATGGATGACGTATTTCCGAACGGGGTCATATGGATGACGTATTTCCGAAGGGGGTCATGTGGATGACGTATTTCCGAGCGGGGTCATGTGGATGACGTATTTCCGAACGGGGTCATGTGGATGACGTATTTCCGAACGGGGTCACGTGGATGACGTATTTCCGACGTATTTCTGAACGGGGTTATGTGGATGACGTATTTCCGAGCGGGGTCATGTGGATGACGTATTTCCGAGCGGGGTCATGTGGATGACGTATTTCCGAACGGGGTCATGTGGATGACGTAGTTCCGAATGGGGTCATGTGGATGACGTTGCGTCTGTTGTAATGAGACGGATATCGAAGTGGTCTCTAGGTTGTCTGTGAACCGTTGATATTTGGTTTCTTCTTCTGATAGAGCCTGGGGAGGGAAGGTGTGATTCCTTCTTTGTTTGCGCCCCTGGATTGTATACAGGGATTGATGTGATGTCACCTGTAGGGTATAAATTTCATTTTTCTTTATTTCTTTCCGTGATGCTCTATCATTTCAGCTTTTATATTGTGAAGGTCGCGATTGCCCAATCATTTCAGCTATTTTTCACGGTGCCCGATCATTTCGGTTTTTTATTTTATTTTTTACTCGCTGCTTTTTATTGCGAGTTGCCCAATCATTTCGGCTATTTTGCATGCATATATTTTTACTTGCTGATTTTGTTGCAAGTTGCCCCATCATTTCGGCTATTTCGTATGCATGTATGGCTCGCTGGATTTTTGCTGCAAGCTTGGAATTAGACACCGATTTTGGCATCAGCACCGCTACAACTGGAATATTGCCAGGAGCGAATCATTATTTGCCTCTGTCGATGTCGAACAAAGGTGGCTTAGCGAACAAGGTTAGGATCCTGTCGACTAAGGCTTTTGACTTCATGAGCCGGAAGGGTCTCATAAAGGTATTTCTCCCTGCGAGTCGTGAGGATCTCGTAGGTGCGTTTTCTCCTTAGGAATCGTGAGGACTCCTAAGTGTATGGTTCCTCGTAAGTCATAAGGATCTTACAAGAGTGCTTTCTTCTTATAAGTCGAGAGGACTTACAAGGGCTGTTTACCGTATAGACATATCCCTAGTCACGGATGGGACTTTGTTAGGGAAATGTTTATTCGCGCCCGTGGATTGTATACAAGGGTCGGCATTAAGCCGCTTGTAAGGCAGTGTTGGAGGTTGTGGTGGCCGCTTAAGAACAGGTTCAGATCCCTGTAGCTTAAGACTTTTGAATCTTATGAGCCGTGAGGATCTCATAAGAGGCTTCTCCTTACGAGTCGCGAGGATCTTGCAAGTGTAATTTCTCCTTAGGAATCATGAGGATCCCTAAGTGTGTTGCTCCCTTGTGAGTCGTAAGGATCACACGCAGGTGGTTTCTCCTCACAAGGTCGAGAGGACCTTGCAAGTGTCTTTTAACGAGATTGCGCCCTTTCAGGTTTTCACAAAACTCGTCGGTAGCCCTGCTGTTCTTATTCACGGAGCCCTTTCGGGTTTTCATCCGTGCCCTTTTCGCTTGTGGACATACCATTTTTCTTTCTTTTTTTTATTCTTTTCTCTTTCTTTTTTTGTATCAGCCTTGGGATGCTGCCGTCTACAGTAGTTTATCGATGTCTCGGTCAGCAGCTAGTTTTAGGACATAGTGGTCAATCATTAGTTTAAGGACGTTTCGGTCCGTTGTTAGTTTAAGGACGTTTCGGTCCGTCGTTAGTTTAAGGATTTTTCGGTCCATTGTTAGTTTGAGGACGTCTCGGTCCGTTAGCCGGCTAATACTTATAGAGTTTGGGTTTAGGAAGATAGCGAGCGGACATAGTCGTCGTCATCTATCATTGACCTAGGCCGTGACTCGTCAAGCGTAGTACTTTTTCAGGAAGCGACCATTTATTGGCCTGAAGGGCCTTTCGCCATGCATGTCCATGAGTAGTGTTGGATATAGTGCCCTCAGAGTCAATTATTGGATCGCAGGTACGTAATTGCAATGATTGTGGAGGACCTATACCGGTAGGACAGTCTTACTCAAGATGATAGTATGCTATCTGGTTTGCCTTTATCAGTCATGTACAGGTTCAGGTGACTGATCACTGTTACACTTTGATAGAGCCCTTAGGATCTTGCTTTACTACCAATAGTATGATGGCGATCATATACGTGAGAGTTGGGTGGTTTAAATGCATATCCTTAATTGTGGTCCCTAGTCGTGGGAGTTTCGAGACAGGGCATCGATACTCCGGAGTAGACTAGTGTATACAGTCGAGACCCCGACAAGGGGCGGTGGCCGGTCTCACAAGCCACTGGTGTCAGTTGGATCACCTAAGATGTATACAGATGCTCATTGGGTTATGAGTACACCGGACAGGACTCGCCAGGAATCTGCTAGTTGGTATTATACATATCGTCAGATAGCAGTTCCCTGGTGACATGTGTACAGGTTAGTTCATCGACCTGAGGTCGTCATTTGTCTCGTGTGAGTTCCCACTGTGCTTTGATTTCTACCCTACCACGGCTCAAAGGAGTCGTGCAAACAGGTAGTTTTTGGGTACAGTCCCGAGCCACATGGAGGCACGTGAGCGGATCGGCAGGGGATTCGTCTCTCCCGGTATTGGGGGTGAGATCGTGCTGTGTCTAGGAGAGCCATTACACAAAGTCCACGACCGTGGCAGGAAATTTACTGGTAGGTACTCCAGTAGTATCTCAGGGTGTTTTCGGGCTACACTCCGACACGACTTATACAGCTATTGGGGGTCTGACGTTACTAGCCCCCTAGGCAGATATGCGATACTCATAGACGAACGGACCGGACTGTATATACATTGTCACAGTTAGGCTCAGTAGGGTTTCCGGATGAGTTCGCTCATCGGCCTCCCTTGAGGTCAGTCCATGGGCAGCCGTTACGCACAGCTAGTGCCACTGACGGCTTGTGGTTAAACCCACTGCCAGGGTACTGACGAGTCATTAGAGTCTGTAGGGTTCCTAGGCACACTAATGAAGTTTCACAAGTGATCAAACATGCCCAATTGAAATTTTACATGTGCCGAGAAAACCTAATACGGATCGTTAACTAGATATATAGGCGAAGCAAGCATGTAATCGAATTAAATGCTAAGGGAAAGTGACTACAACCTTTGTAGATCCGGTCCACCACTTCCTAAGCTCCGCGATGATCTCCCTCCGCTGTCCAAATCGAACCCTTGACTCTAGCATTGGCATCATCGAAGAATGGGCGGGCTTGATTGTCGGTTCGATGCCGAAGATGATCTACGTCGAGGCATCACAAGAACAAGCTCCAACTTCACCAAGCCTTGAAAACTTGTGAAGGAAACACCCTATACAACTTGGCAAGAGGTAGAGGATGAAGAAATAGGAAGTGGGTAGACTTTAGATTTTGGATTTCTCACTCATTTTGGCTAGTTGCCATTGATGGTGCAAGCTTTCTTCAAGTTGAAGATGAAGAAGAAGATGATAAAGAATTATGATAAGTGTTATGTAAATGATAAATAAATCAATACTTATCATTTACTAACCCTTGGTTAGTTGTAGAGAATGGACCATGGTTAACTTGAATGGTTAGGGTTAAGGATGAGACAAGAATGGTGACTTAGTCAAAGTTTCAAGAAACTTCAACTACAAACAAATCAAGCCACCATTCTATTTTCTTTATCATTTGCTTTTTCCAAAATAAACAAAAAGAATAAATAAATGAATAAGAAAATAAAAAGAAAAACCCTAATCATAAACTTAACCATGGTCTAATTCTTTACACTAACCCTAGGTTGCATGTATCATCAGACATGATACAATCATGTGCACAAAATATATCACATATACAATGTGCACAAACCAAGTGAGTAAATCCATTTAAAGTGAACCAATACTAGTTAATGCAAAGTAATATATCAAATATATAATTATACATTGAATCATTAAATCAACACTTGATTCAATGATCCGGTCATATCGCATATAACCGGCTAGTATCCAATGTATCGGCTTATCGAATCAATCCTTGATTCGATAACTAGGTTATATCGCATACAACCATTCGACACATTCATCGCGAGAATGAAATACGGTATCACATACACGCATTATTCTCGGTCCCGCACATATCTCATATGCGCTCCTATTTCGTTTCGCTTGAGCCAGGAAACCTCTGTGTAGGACTCTAAAGACTCGTCAATACGCCGGCAGCAGATGATGATCATATCAAACACCCATAAGCCGCAAGCGGTCTGCTAAACGTAACGGCCACCCGGGTATTGAGCGATCAGAAGATCGACGAGCAAGCCCGCTCACACTCCTGTGAATCCAACCAGTAACACTTACCGTACAGTCCGGTCTGTTCGTCTGATATGTCGCATATCTCACCTAGGGGTGGTAAACGTCAGACCCCAATAGCTCGATAAGTCATGCCGACGTGAAGTCCATGACATGTGTGAAACTACTGATAACTCTTACCAGTATATCACTGCAACCTTGGCCAGGGATTTCCTGTTATGGCCAGTCGAGCATAGCACAACATCAACCCCCAATACCAGGAGAGACGAATCCCCTCCTATCGCTCATTGCCTCCATGTGAATCGGGACTGTACCCAAAAACCACATGTTTGCACGACTCAGTAGAGCCGTGGTAGGGTGGAAATCAAAGCACAGTGGGAGACACACAAGACTCTATGACGATCTTGGGTCAACAGACTAAGCTGTACCAGTGTCACCAGAGAACTGCCATCTGACGTGAGGTATAATACCATCTGGGAGTTCTCGGCGAGTCCGTTCAGTGTACCCAGTCTCCACTGAGCACCCGTATACCATCTCTGATGTCAAACACCAATGGATATGGGATCATCCATCGCCCATCACATGGGTCGAGAAGATATACGCTAGTCTACTCTGGAATATCGATGCCCCGTCTCGATATTCCCACGACTAGGAACAATGAAGGATGTACTCATTGACTACCCAGGCCCCACTAGTATGATCTGCATCATAGTCCTGGAAGTCGAGTACTCATCCTAAGGGCTTTATCAACATGTAATCAGAGAGACAGGAAGTATACATGTTAAGATAAAGAGCAACCAGATAGCGTACTATCATGTTGAGCAAGAAAGTCCTACCTATATATGTCCCAGCATCCACTACAATATACATCCAATGTACAGTAATGGCCTCTAGGGCATACATATAACTAACAATCTCCCACTTGCACTAGGGCCATCTGTAGCAGTGGTTGCAGTATCGCATACTCAACCATCCCCTAAAAGTCTCTCTTTGGGAAAAGGCCTTCGTGAGTGGATCCGCCGTGTTCTCCTCTGAGTCTACTCTCCCAACCTTGATCACCCTGGAGATCAACTATCTCCATGATCAGGTGATGCTGCCTCAGATTATGTCTGGGTCACTGATGGGACCATGGTTCCTTGGCCAAAGCCACAGTTCCATTGTCACACAATGGTAGGAACCTAGTTCATCTTATGAACCAATATACACCCAAACTGCCTCTTTGGTAGTATCTTTAGTAGCGATGTATCCTGCCTTTATCGTCTAGTATGTCACGGTATCTGGCTTGGAACTCTTCCAACATACCGTCCCTTTACTGAGGGTAAAGACAATGCCTGCGACTGACATTCAGTCGTCCTTATCACTCTGGAACCCTTCCAGTGATTCTCCCCAGGATCGATTGATACCATCTCACTACAACTAGTGAGTATCCTAACATCCAATTAAATCTATCTCATAGATCCAAAGCTTAGGATTTAGTAGGTATCACTTTGATCCTATATGGAAAATCATTGTGATAAGCGGAGATTGATCGAGCGTAGCATAGGAAATTCCTTCCCTAACAAGAGTATGTCATCCACGTACTCTACGAGGATCGTCACCATACTCCCTACTACCTTTTTGTTTATACAAGGTTCATCTACCATTTTGATGATGTCAACTTCTTGGACTAATCCATCAAAACAGATGTTCCAACTCCGCGATGCCTGCTTTATCTTATAAAGCATCTTGCACACGTTTCCGCTGCTCCCACTGTCTACGAGGCCCTCTGGCTGTGTTCTTATAGACGTTCTCTTCTAAATCAATATTTAGAAAAGTAGTCATGGCACCCAACCACCAGATATCGTAGTCATGGTATGTAGCCGTGGCAAGTAGGATCTGGATGGATTTAAACATAGTCCCTGGAAAAGGTTTCATCATTATCCGTGCCTGGTTGATGACGAAAAACTTTAACAAGTCTAGCTTTGAAAGTCTCAACTTTTCCATCTACACCAAGTAATCTTCTCAAGATATACTTGCTCCTGATGGGGATTTAACCCTTCAGATATCACAATCAAAGTCCATACTTTGTTGGTGTATATGGATTCCATCTCAGATCGCTAAGCATCCAGCCATTCTTACAGAGTCCCACTCTTGATGGCCAGCTCGAAACTAGTTGGGTCATCATCTCATGATGCATTCCTCGCTCCCATTGTCATCGAGAAACCGAGGTATCTCTCAGGCAGATGAGGAACCCTACCAGATCGGCGGAGAGGCTGAGGTTCATCGGAAACTATTGAATCCTTTGGTTCTGTCAAATCATTAGCAGTCTTCTACAGCTGGAACCTTTTCAGTTCTACAGAACTGATCTTGCCTCAATCTTGTCCGGATTTTGCTTTTGACATAGGCCGGACAATCCCAAATCTTAACTTACTTAAGAGATAGGCTCTTCCCATACCATATCTCATATGGAATGGTAGGCAACTGATTTGATTTGAACCCAATTCAATAGGTATGCAGCTTCTCAAGTGCACAACCCAAAAAGGAAATAGGTAACTCAGTAATACTCATCATAGAGCACACGATATCTAATATTGTGCGATTGCTCCGTCCCGATACACCGTTGTGCTATGGTTTATACGGAGGAGTAATGCTGAAAGAAAATCTCATTTTCTTTTAGAATAGTCCAGGAATGTCATGCACAAGTATTCTCCTCCTTGATCTTATCATAGGACATAATACTTATACCCGTATATTGGTTCTCTACTTCCTACTTATATTCTGTGAATATGTCAAAAGGTTCGGACTTATATTTCAACAGGAATATATGACTGAATCTTGAGAGATTATCAGAGAATATAATGAAGTATGAAGAACCAGTCCTGGCATGTGTAGACAGGAGACCTTATATACATCATCATGTATCAGTCCCAAGAGTTTACTAACTCTTTCTCTGTTTCCAACAAACAGAGCTATGGTCATGTTATCTTTGTGACATGACTGGCAAGTTTCACAAGATGTAAATTCAAACTGATTTAAATATGCATCTAAAATGTAACTTCAGCCAGTCGGGTCGCATTGTTATGACCTAGTCTACAATGCCTCAAGAATGATTCGTTCATTTCTGAACTTTTCCTCTTGTGTGTGTTCTGCATACTAGCAACTGTAGTTTGATTTAGAACGTCAATACTTTTAGATAACGTGCCTGAACCGATCAACTTTTGATATAGGAAATGTTCAAAATATTATCCAACAATACAAAATTTTATCATTTCTTTACTAATAAAGAGACTGATATGATTTTGTATATCAGGTTCGGTATCTAATAGCATTTGTTCAGAATCAATGTATTGGTAATACAGGGTGACAGTGACCAACAGACTTGGCTGCAACACTTGCCCCGTTTTCTGCCTCATGAAACTTATCACCCGTTCTCAGTTTTTCTACATTTTTGTAGCCCTATGTAACAGCTTACATATCTGGGATCCTGATCCGGTATCATATACCCAGGATTCAGAGGATACTGAGAAACAGTTCTTTGTAATGAACATACCCGAAGGAGATGCATCATATGCACTTTCTTCGTTTGGGCGGCATAGGAATTCTGGTATTCCCCAATTTCCTGCTCTGTCTTATAACAATTATAAGTTGGAGCGGGACCAACGTTCCCCAGCTCAGTATAACAAGCGGGTTCGGTCAATACATCCATTTTATTATCTTGATTAAGGCGTGATGTGGTCGCTACCTGGAGAGAGAGAGAAGAAAACACTCAGCGTGCGCTCTTGCAAGATCAGATTGGTTATATATTTTATCTAATCAGGATGACTCCCACTGTTTTTATCAAATCTTCCTTCAAACCTTAAAAGGAAAGACTAGCCGGGATTAATTACACTCTACAAGTTCGCCAATCTTTCAGCCAGGCCAGTGTCGGTACTTTGAGGGAGGTTCCCCGTGCTTTCGCACGGACCTAATTACAGTAAACCTCGTTTTCCCAGAGGCGTAACCCCGTTGACACCTTTCTAGACACCTACTTGATCGGCTAATTGTAAAGTGCAAAACTCTCCCAGGAGTAACAATTACTCGCAGTGGGTATCGGGATCCAACTATCACATAGAAGGTATGCAATCTCATTGCAAATTTCAACACTTGAAACTCCCGATAAAGGTTTTTACCCCTAGCACTTATGACCTTAACTATGGTCAACAAATCATAAGCACTAGTCAAGTTCTACCCATCATTTCGTGATTAATTAGACCCACCCACATAACCCTTAACTAAGGTCAACAAAGTCACGCGACTGTCCTAACTAATCGCATCATATGCGGTGTAGGAAGACATCACTTAGCTACCGTACACTGTGCCTTGACTATGGTCAACAAACACAGCACGAATACTAAGTACTCTACTTCCTAAAATGACGGAGGGTTGCGGCTGGTTTTTGTGAAAACCTTTAACGCTTTGAACTTGATCTCGTTGCGGAATCAAATGGTTTTTAAATGGAATGTTTTTGAAGCTTTTCTAGTTTTGCTAAAGGGGTCACTCCCGGTGAAGGGATCGTCGGCCCTTTCCTCGTCGAATGAGGTGCGGGATATATCATATATATCACTGTACAAAGCAGAAACTATAGAAGCGATCAAAAGACAAACCGAGTGTGTAGCATCTGCCAGTTATTGCTAAAGGAGTCACTCCCGGTGAAGGGATCTCGGTCCTTTCCCCATCGAATAAGGTGCAGGATGTTCTACAATGAACACCGCGATGCAAAGCAAGAACTGCAGCTACCTGTTTTTATTTCGAAATTCGATTCCACAACATCAATTAGGTTTATTTTCTTTCATTAATCTCATTAATGAATATCCCATCATATAAGTCCACCTAACCATCACAGATAAATATGACGTACGCTTATGCCATCCGCATTCGCCTCGATGTCCCCTCGTGCACCGTTAGGTTAGGTAACTAACGGCAGAGCGGGGCAGGGCTAGCGCGGGTGTAAAACATAAGTAACGTCTATATAATATATCATATATACTATATACTACATCTATCTGAACAGAGCACAGAACATCGCATGATCACATCACAGATAACGCAGCAGAAGAAACATATGAAACATTGGATATACTAGGACGTCCGTGTTTTCAATACGAGCCAGTATAAAACACGGATTCCACGGTCGTGATGAATAGCCAAACCCACACCCCTAGACCCCTACGAGAGCGGCAAGCAACCCTACCAATTCTAGGGTTAGGAGACCCGGACTCGACTCCTCGAGTTAGTCTCCCACTGGACCCCAGAACCCGGTTACTTGTGCTCCCCTCCTTGGGTCTATCCTAGTGCAGAAAAGTAAATAATATACATCAACGGTGACAACTTCCGCAACCTGGAAGCGCCCCAATAAAAAAAATATTACATACAAGTTTTTACATGAATAAAAATGAAAAACACTCATCTCACATAAAAACCCCCCGGCTATTCGAACACGACGATCCAACATAACATATCCAGCAACACATAACATCACATGTCATCAACGTAAGTAAATAAGCGCATCCCAATTGTCGTTGACATATAGTAACGAAACCGGCGATATCACATATTACACTTACGGTCACAGAAAAGAAAGTGTAAAACTACAACAGTTGGAATCCGCAACCTCTTTAGACATCACATGCCTAATCAAATGAATTACTTAGACATCGCATGCCTAACAATTATAAACCCCGCATTTTAGTCTCGTTATCGAAAATACTTTTCAATATCAAGTCGGGCAATTCAACAAGATTCCCGAAAAACTGATCGAATGCTCGTCGCAAACTTTAGTAGGCGGCCGCACCCCTGATACCGTCGACAAAGTGCACCAAGGCGGAACACCGCTGCCGCGAGCACCCGAACGGATGCTTTCGGCGACGGGGTTCTCCTACAGTCACTTGGTCGGGGCTATGGGGTGAGGCTGTCTATTAAGTTTACCCGGCGAGTATCCGCGTACGCTACGTGATTGCAACGGACTTTTGATCACATCAAAATTCTATGGCAACCGATCAAGTGAGACTAAACTGCTATGTTTATAACATTCATCCAGTCATCTCATAACTATTTGCGAATTTCAAGTATTGTATCACATTCCGGATAAATAGAAAATGCTAAACTTTTCGATCGAACAATCGAACACCCAAGTTTTCCCAATACAGCTCAACACATGAAATAAGTCTAACAACATTCAGTTCGTGCCTCAGTACCAACGGTCCAGCCGTAGAAGGGTCAAGCCAACGCCTCACATGTGGCACGCCGTACTGCCCCAAACCCGAAGGTTCAAAGGGCCGTTCAAGACGGTCACATAATCGAGTTAAGGTTTGTTGTCTTCTAGAGGGTCCATCGCGTTACTTGCACTACTTAGAACGTCGTTAAACTATGGAAAAATCCAACACTTGGAAATTTCCCGACAGGGAAAAAATTGGGTATTTATATCCGGTCGAACTTTTTGACATATTCTAAAATTTATCCGGAAAAACACACTGACAAAATTAGACAATCCGATCGATACACTGAGTCCCCAATACAACCCAGAAAATGAATCTATGGAAAAAATTATCAAAAATCTCCAGGAAAACCAGCACAGACAACTAAGGATTACTGTGCAAAATTGGATGCATAAAACGACAAACTGGCCGCGGAACCGCCGCATGAGCATGCTCATGCTGCGGATCCGCGGCGCCTTTATGGAATCAGGTCCTCGAATTTTACAGTAATTCTTAGATCTTCCTGCTGATTTTTATGAATATTTTTAATCTGCAAAAATCCACATTTTACAAAAAAGTCCAGAGAGCATTTCAAAGTCGGGGTTTTGGGTCGATCGGACTTCTAACTCCGTCGGGACTTCGCCTAAGGCTCTAACTAGGCACACTAATGAAGTTTCATAAGTGATCAAACATGCCCAATTGAAATTTTACATGTGCCGAGAAAACCTAATACGGATCGTTAACTAGATATATAGGCGAAGCAAGCATGTAATCGAATTAAATGCTAAGGGAAAGTGACTACAACCTTTGTAGATCCGGTCCACCACTTCCTAAGCTCCGCGATGATCTCCCTCCGCTGTCCAAATCGAACCCTTGACTCTAGCATTGGCATCATCGAAGAATGGGCGGGCTTGATCGTCGGTTCGATGCCGAAGATGATCTACGTCGAGGCATCACAAGAACAAGCTCCAACTTCACCAAGCCTTGAAAACTTGTGAAGGAAACACCCTATACAACTTGGCAAGAGGTAGAGGATGAAGAAATAGGAAGTGGGTAGACTTTAGATTTTGGATTTCTCACTCATTTTGGCTAGTTGCCATTGATGGTGCAAGCTTTCTTCAAGTTGAAGATGAAGAAGAAGATGATAAAGAATTATGATAAGTGTTATGTAAATGATAAATAAATCAATACTTATCATTTACTAACCCTTGGTTAGTTGTAGAGAATGGACCATGGTTAACTTGAATGGTTAGGGTTAAGGATGAGACAAGAATGGTGACTTAGTCAAAGTTTCAAGAAACTTCAACTACAAACAAATCAAGCCACCATTCTATTTTCTTTATCATTTCCTTTTTCCAAAATAAACAAAAAGAATAAATAAATGAATAAGAAAATAAAAAGAAAAACCCTAATCATAAACTTAACCATGGTCTAATTCTTTACACTAACCCTAGCTTGCATGTATCATCAGACATGATACAATCATGTGCACAAAATATATCACATATACAATGTGCACAAACCAAGTGAGTAAATCCATTTAAAGTGAACCAATACTAGTTAATGCAAAGTAATATATCAAATATATAATTATACATTAAATCATTAAATCAACACTTGATTCAATGATCCGGTCATATCGCATATAACCGGCTAGTATCCAATGTATCGGCTTATCGAATCAATCCTTGATTCGATAACTAGGTTATATATCATACAACCATTCGACACATTCATCGCGAGAATGAAATACGGTATCACATACACGCATTATTCTCGGTCCCGCACATATCTCATATGCGCTCCTATTTCGTTTCGCTTGAGCCAGGAAACCTCTGTGTAGGACTCTAAAGACTCGTCAATACGCCGGCAGCAGATGATGATCATATCAAACACCCATAAGCCGCAAGCGGTCTGCTAAACGTAACGGCCACCCGGGTATTGAGCGATCAGAAGATCGACGAGCAAGCCCGCTCACACTCCTGTGAATCCAACCAGTAACACTTACCGTACAGTCCGGTCTGTTCGTCTGATATGTCGCATATCTCGCCTAGGGGTGGTAAACGTCAGACCCCAATAGCTCGATAAGTCATGCCGACGTGAAGTCCATGACATGTGTGAAACTACTGATAACTCTTACCAGTATATCACTGCAACCTTGGCCAGGGATTTCCTGTTATGGCCAGTCGAGCATAGCACAACATCAACCCCCAATACCGGGAGAGACGAATCCCCTCCTATCGCTCATTGCCTCCATGTGAATCGGGACTGTACCCAAAAACCACATGTTTGCACGACTCAGTAGAGCCGTGGTAGGGTGGAAATCAAAGCACAGTGGGAGACACACAAGACTCTATGACGATCTCGGGTCAACAGACTAAGCTGTACCAGTGTCACCAGAGAACTGCCATCTGACGTGAGGTATAATACCATCTGGGAGTTCTCGGCGAGTCCGTTCAGTGTACCCAGTCTCCACTGAGCACCCGTATACCATCTCTGATGTCAAACACCAATGGATATGGGATCATCCATCGCCCATCACATGGGTCGAGAAGATATACGCTAGTCTACTCTGGAATATCGATGCCCCGTCTCGATATTCCCACGACTAGGAACAATGAAGGATGTACTCATTGACTACCCAGGCCCCACTAGTATGATCTGCATCATAGTCCTGGAAGTCGAGTACTCATCCTAAGGGCTTTATCAACATGTAATCAGAGAGACAGGAAGTATACATGTTAAGATAAAGAGCAACCAGATAGCGTACTATCATGTTGAGCAAGAAAGTCCTACCTATATATGTCCCAGCATCCACTACAATATACATCCAATGTACAGTAATGGCCTCTAGGGCATACATATAACTAACAGAGTCCCCCACAGACAGTTTCCCAAGTTCGGGCGAAACGTTGTAGAGGCCGTATGGTTTTATGGCAGGGTTCGGAAAATGCACGTGCGTTTACGCACGTGTCATTTTTCGGGCAGATGATACTGGTCGGCTTTGGTTTAAGCCGGATCCGAGTATTATATTGAGTAGATATAATATCTTTGTCTCAGTTGCATTTGTATTCGGTCGTAATACAAATGGGGGTATATTTATACAGTTACGGGGTTATCCTGAAATTCGTTTCGGGATCACTTTTGGAAGTTGCCAGTTTTCAGTTTTCTATCGGCCGTATTTAACATTCGGTTAAAGACGGATTTATCTTTTCTTGAGATGAGTGTGGAAGGTTCTAGAAGTTTCTAGAAGAGGTGACTAGGATGGTGACTAGGCTTCATGACTCATTTATTTCATTCATTGTGTTCACACTTGGTTTTAATGACTCATGCTTTAGTATTAATGGTTCTTGTTAACCTTAGGATATTTTGTTCATGATATTTATTCTTGTGGTCACCACTTTCCTCCTACACTCCCCCCCATCTCCTTATATGTGGCCGGCCCCCTCCTCTCTCTCACACTTGATTGATTCATTTGGTTAAAAGATTATGATAGTTTTGGGGTGTATGGAAATTTCATAGCTTCTTTCATTCCATCACCCGATTCGAGTGGCAACTTCATTAACCGATCGTCCACGGCTTTGGACGAAGTGAGACAAAGTATTCTACTCATTCTCTACATCAATCTTGATCGTCTCTTTTAGCAAACTTGACGACCGAGTTGCCTCGAGTCAGAGGCGAGAGCCCGTTTAAAGAATTGTTGACGTGGTGCCACCTGGACGAGCAGATCGGAGATCGACGAGATCAGAGCAGCCACAACGGAGCGTGGGATGATGGTTAAAGAACGAAGGACTCGGATCGTTCGGTATAACCTTTCTACTCTCTTTACAGTTTGTTAGTTTAGCAATAATGGCAGATCCGGGTTATAGTATACGATAGCGCCAGTTAAAAGTTTTTGTTCTGCATTTGGCGTCTGTTAGACGGCCGGGGCGCTACCGTAGACTTACAAGTAGATAGGCCCCACCCTGGTAGACCTTGTCTATGATATACGGGCCTTCATAGTTCGGCTTGAATTTCCCCCGCTTGGCGCGATTGGGGATCATAGGTCTTTTGACCACTAGCACGAGTTCACCTTGGCGGAATGTTCTCGGCCTAGTTAATCTTTCGTATGAGCGCGTCATCTTTGCTTTATAAGCTTCCAGATTTTGTTGCGCTATGAGCCGGGTTTCATCAAGGGCATCGAGCTCCTCAAGCCGAAGGTGAGCATTCTCTTCGTCTATTAGCTCATAGTGAACTGCCACTCGTAGAGAGGGTAGCTCTATCTCGAGGGGAAGCACCGCCTTTGTACCGAATACCAACGCGTACGGCGTTGTGTTCCTGGCCGTTTTGAACGTAGTTCGATATGCTCAGAGAGCTTCATGCAGTCTCTCGTGCCAGTCCTTTTTATTTCGGGACACTGTCTTTTTCACGATCTTCGTCAAGGTCTTGTTAAAAGCCTCAGCTAGACAATTGGCTTGGGGGTTATAGACTGAGGAGTATCTCCAGTCTATGTTATGCTGTTATGCGAAGCGGCTGATCTTGTGGCTTCTATAGGCTGGCCCGTTATCGGAGATGATCCGTCATGGGGTACCAAACTGATAAATGACGTGTGTCTTGAAGAAGTGGAGGATATTCTCCGTCTTCACTTCCCTCAGCGGTACTGCTTCTGCCCATTTGGAGAAGTAATCAGTTGTCGCCAAAATGAATCGATGTCCTCTGGACGATGCTGGTTCGATGGGGCCGATTATGTCAGTCCCCCACATTTCGAACGGCCAGCTAGCCACTGTTGGATGTAGTGGATTTGGATGCTGATGGATGAAGTCCCTGTGAGTCTGGCACGAGTGGCACTGCTTCGCATATTCGAGACAGTCTTGGATCATCATGGGCCAATAATAACCCATCCGTTTGATTTTCAGCTTCATCTTCGGCCCGGCTTGGTGAGAACCGCAGAGTCTGTCGTGAGTTTCTTGGACGACTCTCTTTGCCTCTTTAGGTCCCAGGCATCTTAACCACAGAGAATCAAATGACCTTTTATACAGAGTATCATTGACGAAAGCAAAAGACAGAGCTCGTTTTATAAGCTGATGTCTTGAAGACGCATCTTCAGGTGTTCGAGGATTTGTAGTAGTCTATAAAGACTTCTCTCCAATCCGCAACCTTTTCCTGGTCTTTTATTTGTAGAGTCGTTTGCTCGATCACTCCCTTTTCTTCGGATGACTCCGGAGATATTTCTGCCGGTACGAGAACCTGACGGCTTTGCACAACGATCCTCACGTCATTCGAGGTTCTCGTCGGCCAGTTCTTTAGCGAGCTTGGCTAATGCATCTGCCTTGCTATTTTCCGTGCGCGGTATGCTTTCCAGGATGTAGGAGGGAATTTGAGTCAGTAGTCGCTGTACTCTCTCGCCGTACTTCACCAACTCTGGTTTGCACGTTTGATAGTCGCCATTTACTTGACTAACGATCAGTTGGGAGTCTCCGTATATGAGGAGGTTTTCAATTCCCATGTCGATAGCGATCTCAAGACCTGCTATCAAAGCTTCGTATTCGGCTTCATTGTTCGTCCTCGGCTCTGTTAAGGAGAAAGCAAAGCGCATTATCCCTCCTTGTGGAGTTACGAAGATGAGGCCTACCCCTGATTTGATTATAGGGGTGCTTTGTTTGCGCTTCTTCATGGAAGACGCTCCATCAAAATAAAGTTCCCACCAGGTGTCACCACCGTCGATCGTGTCAAACGCATGTTCGTCTGGCAGTTCGCAATTCAAAGGAGAATCGTCCGGTATCGGATGCTCAGCGAGAAAGTCGGCAATGGCCTCGCCTTTCACTGCCTTAAGAGGTCGATAAGTTATCAAGAACTCTATCAAGAGCAGGGCCCATTTAGCGAGTCGTCCTGTTAATATGGCCTTCGACATCAAGTACTTGAGAGGATCCACTTTTGATATGAGATAGACCTCATGTGCCAACGCGTAGTGTCTGAGCTTCGTTATCGCGAAGATCAACGCTAGGCAGTGTTTTTCGATGGGGGAGTAGTTGCTTTCTGCCCCCAGTAGAACTCGAACCCGGAGACGGTGATCTTATCCTGAGCGAGGTGTTGAACGCTCATGCAGATTTCCTTCAACACTCTCACGTTAAGGAGGTTGACGGAGGACCCATTATCAACCAGGATTTTACCTATCTTGATGTCATGACAGTATCCAGAGACATATAGGGGACGGTTGTGCTCACATGTCCCAAGTAGGAGATCTTCATCGCCGAAGATGATATCGGCTGTGTGTACTTCTTCCAGCTCGTCCTTCATCTTTTCTTCGGCGGGGAAAGTTTGGAATTGCTCGGGCTCTTGCAGTGCCTTGATCAGCAAATCTCTCGCTTCTTTGGATAGCAGAAGTGCGTCGAGAATACTGAGCTGCGAGGCTATCTTCCTCAAGTGTGCCAGAACGTTGTAGTCCACCTTACTTTTCTTTGGCGGGTCCTTGACTGTCAGCTTTTCGACGGCTTGGTCATCAAGGATGATATCTTCAGAGACTTTTTCTTTCCCCTTATCTTTTCTACTTGACCCACTGTTCTAGGGCCCAAAATTCTTTTCGGGCAGCGTACGGTTGCGCAGCTGAATATTTTCACAGGTCCTTGGTTCTTCCTCTTTTCCCAAGGTGAACGCTTTAAAGAGAGGGCCAAGAGCTATTTCTTCGTCAGAGTCGCTCCCGAATGTGAGAACTTGTGATCCCCCGGCATTGACCATGCGACAGTTGCCGGTAGTTCATTTATGCTCCTCGGTCGTACTTCTTTGCTCCCGACGGGTTTTGCGTTTCATCCACTTGAAATGCTGCCGGTGAGCAACATATCCCTGCCACCATCTTGTAAAAGCGTTGCATTCTTCGGTGGGGTGCGCGATCTTTCGATGATATAAGCAGGAGCTAGGATGCATTTCCGCTTCACCAAGGATGTTTTCTTCGGAGGATGGTAGATTCATTCCCATTGATATGGCTTTAGCGAACCTCTTCCTCGTCTTGAACCTGTTTTTATTTGCAACGGAGGTACTTTGATCTGAAATATTTCAGCCCTTTCGTCCCGTCGCCGGCGTTTGGCCTTTTCAAATATAGCCATCTCACGCTCGCGATCAGCTTTGCTTTTAAGAAGAGCTGTGTTCAGGAATGCATCGATTATTTCGTCCGATGGACCTAGAAGTTCCGGTTCAGGGTTTGCCCCCAGTTTCTCTGTGCAAGGAGCTTCTTCATCGTCTATCGATGAGTGAGAGATCACATGGCAACTTGCTACGTAATCTTCAGATTCATCCGATGAGTCTTCTCCTTCATTTCCGTCCTCAAAGACGTGGCTGAGGAACTCTTGGAGCGTAATTGGGGTCCGCGCCTTTTGGTTATATTCTTCCAGCGCGTCAATTTTCTTTTGTAGGTCCGTGCGCTTGTCACCAGGCTTCACGGGTTTCTTGGATTTCTTCTTCTTCTTTGAAGATTTTGACGGCTGGATGTGAATGCTTTGGCTGTCACCACCGATTTTGGGAGTTGTGCGCGGCTTTAACATTCCTTCGATGATCTCGGGTTCGAGTGGATTTTTCCACCTGATCGCTGGGCATGTTTGGAGATCTTTCGGCATTCTTTTTGTCTTGGCTGAAAGAGCGACCTCCCATGGAGCTTCTTCTATGAAAGAGCATGATGCCCCCGGTGTATCCGTTTTCTTGGGAGTGTGTGGCCGAGGCGGGTTCACCTTCCAATTCTCAGATAATACGAACTTGCCCTGCTGGTATTGATCTTTTATCCAGTTTTTGAAGATGTAACAATCCTATCGGATGGCCCAACATTCGGTGATAAGGGCAATAGTTAGGATTGCTAATGTCGCCTGGTTGCGCTGGGCGTCTTGGCTCCGGCAGATTGATAAGCCTGTTACGCAGTGCAAGCTCGAATAACCTCTTCGTCTTGTCTCGAGAGAACGAGTAAGGGCGTCTCATTTTATCTTCGAGGGATCGAGTTTTATTATTTTGGCGATCAACTGGTCTCGGGCCACCAGGCTGCTGTTGAGCATTGGTGACGATGATCGCTTTCCCCTTTCCCTTCTCACTTCGAGAGTCCGGCTTTGGAGGAGACGGTCTATGACCCATCTGGTCCATTTGGGCCAATTTGTCAATCAAGGCCTGGAAAGTAGTCGGCTTAAAGAACATCATGAATTGTGAAATAGTTGCATGAGGGTCCAGAGTGCCTACGAACATGCCCACTGCTGGTGCCTCTTCGATGCGCTGTTCGCATTTCGACCGCAGATTCCGCCATCTTATTGCGTATTGAACCCATGTCTCTCCAGGTTTCACCCTAGCGTTAATCAATGCTGTAATCGGAGTGCGTTCACTAGCACTCGTGAATCGCTGGGTGACTAATAGCTCCATTTCTGCGAAAGTCTTGACGGAGTCGTTCGGGAGTTCAGAGTACCATTCGAACGCTGTCTCCGACAAGCTGCCGACGAATTGACGTAGCAAAAGTTTATCATCGCCCCCGGTGTTGCCGCAAAGAGCCTTAAACTGGGCGACATGCTGGTGAGGATTGCATGTCCCCTTGTACACATGGAATTTGGGGATCGTGTATCCCGGCGGGTATTTTATTTGGTCATACTAGCTTGGATACGGTCGCCCAGTTTTGACGAATTGGCTGGCCGCTTCATTCGCCTGATGAGCTCGCATCCGCTGAGCTATATAGTCATCCAGCGCGGCCTTGGAAATGGTCTCCTCCTTGGCTGCTGAAAGAGCCATAGGAGGGTTAGATGTCTCCCTTCTATCATCTTCAATAATGATCGGAGGGTCTTCAGCTGGAGGATCCGGCTGTAACATCATCCCTACCATGTCTTGGAAGAGAAGCACCATTTGTTTTATGTTGGCAGCTTGTTCTGCTGCTTCTCTGTCCTCTTTTTGAGGACTCTGCGTAGGAAATTAGCATCGGTTTCTTATTCGTGACGCTGTTCTGATGATGCCTCCGGGCTTTCTTTTGGCCCGGTGAGTGCGGCCATTACAGTCAGCATCTCCTGAAGCTTTTGTTGTTGTTGTTCCTGAGCCCTTGTTATTGATCGGGTGAGCGGTCGGTGGCCCGTTGAAGCGCGACTTTCGTCTTTTTCGGAAGCCATGTAAACAGTATGGACCGTTATACCCCCAGACTTGGGGCGTTTAGGCTCAGCGTCTTTGTGGCCCGCCACGTTCACAGGGGCTTTCTCTGGCCTCCTTCTCTTTTGAGTGGTTGACGTTGAGGGGGCCGTTACAGCGGGCACCCATGTAGTTGTCGTCCTTTGTGGCTTGCCAGGATGGCTCTCTTCCTGCTGAACCTTCAGCTTCTTTTGTCGGCGAGGGTAGTCTTGATCAATCATCGACTCCTAGACTCGTCGCCAGACTTTGTAAACCTTGGAGGACAACCGTTGAGGGGGCTGCTCCGGCTTTGTTTTTGTAACATTCTCCACCGGTGGAGGAGATCTTTCCAATACGGTGGTAGGAGAGTTCCTGCGCACCTTGTTCAGCAGTTCAAAGCTATTCCCAGTTGGAACAGCAGCATTGATTTCCACCGTTAGGGCTGGTGGAGTTAGCCCAGAGGGGGAGTTGCCCCCAGCCTTCCTTACTCGGCGCCAATGGCGACGTCGAGCGTGTCAAGCTGTTGGGGTTGGTTCGGTGATGGGGATGGCTTTGTCTTGCCTCCTGTTCTGGTGAGGCGCTTCTGGTACCAGCCTCTTGAAGACTGACATCCGTTGAGTAGCGGTATCCAATCTGTCAAAGACAGACTTTTGAGCAGGAATAAGAGCTGAAGCGGGAGCCGGAACAGCCAGTCTTGTAAAGATCGACCCTTTGGCAGGGGAAGCCACCGTGACGACTTCAGGAGCGGGGATGGCTATCCTCTTCGGAACAACCTTTTCTGGAATTGCAGGCTTCATCATGGGCCCGCATGAACTTTGGCCCAATCTGGCGAAGACTGAGGCGCTGGAGCTGGACGACCCATTGAGGAGGGCCGCTGTAGTTGTAAGCCGATCAAAGACCGATTTCTTGGGAGCTTCTTGTGTTGGTATAGGAGCGCTGAAGCTCGTTGGCGGGAGCATGGTCCCAAAAAACAATCCAGTGGTGGCCTGAGTGACCTGTTCCACCGGCATCGTGAACAGGGAGGCCGCTTGAGGCCCAAAAGCTATGCCTCCAGATGAGGCGGAGCGTGAGTTGCAATTGCAGTTGAAACACTTCACGCAAGTAGACGCCATTGTTTTCTGCACTCAGCAAGACACCAAATCTTAGTATCTCGAACCCAGGGGCAACCATATCAAACCGCGATTCATTCGCGAACACGATACACGAAGTGTGGAGTGGAAAGAGGAAAAGGTCCCACCGGGCGTGCCAGAATCTGTTTACTGCCGGAAACCGAGAAGACAAACGTCTTGCCTGAATCCGGGGGCAGATACTATTTGGTGCTATCCTTCCACCTCTCCGAAGATGCCAAGTTGATTTATGGCACCATGTATCAAAGGTTTAAATGGATGCGGCCGATATAGCAGACTTCGTCAGATTCCCCCTTGTTTGAGGGGTTTTTGATTGTGGGGACGCTCTTCCCTGCAGGCACAAGCCCCTGCAGTTAATTACGCTACCGCATCGCGGTAACAACTTTCTCCTTCCTAGATGGTCACTTCGTGTCGTGCGTGTTAGTTTTGTTTGTGGTTGCCCGTGGATTGTATACGGAGACTAATGTATGTTGTCGCCCGTAGGGCGTGGATTAGTCCAAATCCGTATCTTCTTAGATTTGGGTTTGGGGGTTGGGTCTAAGGATACGTTAGCCTCATTTGGGACTAAGATCAACTTAAACTTTAGTTAAGGACACGTTAGTCTAATGTTTAGACTAAGATCAACTTAACAGGATCATTTAGATCCAATAAAAGAGCGTTTGAATTTTATTGTTTAGTTTAGAGACATTGCGGTCGATTAGTTTAAGGACATTACGGTCCGTTGTTAGTTTAAGGACATCTCGGTTCAGGTTAAGGACATCGTAGTCCATGGGTTTAAGGACCCCACAGTCCGTAGTTTAAAGACATCATAGTCTATGAAGTTTAAGGATATCGTAGTCCATGAGTTTAAGGACCCCATAGTTCATAGTTTAAAGACATCGTAGTCTATGAAGTTTAAGGACATCGTAGTCCATGAGTTTAAGGACCCAACAGTCCGGTTTAAAGACATCGTAGTCTATGAAGTTTAAGGACATCGTAATCTATGGAAATGTGAGGTTGTCGGGACCCGTCACCTCTCTGAAGACGTTAAAGTATTACAACGACAGATATCAGAGGAGTAAAGAGATGTACCCTCGAACCGGGTGTAAATTAGTTGAAAGATTCGTAGTCCAGTTTGGGACTAAGATCTGTTGAAACATTCGTGAGTAGATGGGCTCAGTTCAATATAAGTTGAGGACTTACGGCCAATATTGGGCTAAGTCCAATTAAAATGTTTAACATTTTATTGCTCTGGCTATTGAGCCCTTATTTGGGCTTGGCCCTTTTAATAATGCTGAGCATTGGGTCCGGGCAATTTTTGTCTTGTATTGAATGCATAGCATTTATTAGAACAAAATGTGTTCTGACAGTGCGCCACGTGGCGCGCTAGGCGCTTTGCGCCAATTAAAAAGCGCATTGCGCTTCTGTCAAGTAGCGCACACGAAAATGACACGTGTCGCGCTTAGCGCTAAGCGCCAGTTTTTTAGCGCATTGCGCTTTCAGTTTGCGAGCGCTTTGCGCTAGTTTAGTGGCGCATCAGTGAGTGACACGTGGCTCGCTCGGCACTGAGCGCCAGCCCATGAGTGCAGTGCTCTATTTCAAAAGCGCAAAGCGCAAGTTGTGTCTGCGGTTGACACGTGGCATGTTTTGGCGCTGAGCGCCGGTCCAAGGAGCGCAAAAGCACAGTTCATGAGTGCAAGGCAATTTTCAGTAGCGCAAAGCGCACTTGATCAAATTTATGATCAGAGAACAAGTTTATGTTCTTTTTAAAAGGGGAGACCTTGCCTCAAGATTCAAGAACAAAAGTTCTTATTTATAAAAAGGCGCTGCCTTTGTAGATCAATGATCTGTGAATGAAGTAAATACTTCTTTGTGCTTTTATGATGAGATCTTTTGATCTCTTTTTTATCAAAGACCTTGGTCTTTTGTAGATCTATGATCTTTTTTAGAAGATAGTTCTTTTCATGAGATGATTTCATCTCTGTGTTCAAGAATCATGTTCTTTACCTTGCAGAGATGATCTTCTTTTGTTAAAAACTTGCTTTTCTTTCTTTGAGTTTTCTCAAAGTTTGTAGGGGTTATTTTTCTATATCAGACTTGAAGTCTTGGAGCCTTTATATAGGGCAAATTGATTTGATAAATCAGTTAAAGAGATTTTTCTCTGATTGATTCGGGGATATTTCCCACCGTTAGATCTTTGATCCTAGGGCTTCTGTTTTACAGAAGGCAATCTTCTTGTTTTTAACAAGATTGGAAAGATCTTTTCATAACAAAGTTTTAATTCTGATTAATTAATAATTTATTATTATTAGATCTTTTGATCTAACGGTAGGGAATTCTTAATTCCAGTGCTGACGCACCTTGCGCTAGCGCACCTATATTTGACACGTGGCGCGCAGCGCAACTGCGCTAGCGCACCTGTGTTTGACACGTGGCGCGCAGCGCAGAGCGCTGGATCTGAAGCGTTGCTTCAACAGAGGTGTCTTTTCACCTTCCTTTTAAGTCAAACTTGTATTCCCTAGAACTTTCCTTTCCCAAGTCTTGGAAATAGTTCCACTGTGCACACACAAAATTTTCTGTGCCTAGTCTTTATAATCTGAAGCAAAGCTTCTTTCTTTTCCCGTCTCCAAAGAGTCCTTTCAATTATGGCTTGTAACCATCCACATGCTCGTCGACAACCATGGGAAGTGCCCATCCAGGACATTGTTCCTCGTTTTGCTGCGCGCTTGGTGGATCCTTCTCTTAAGGATGACCAATACGACGCAGCGCTGTACGAGCTCTTGACTCGTGTGGGGTCTCCTCTCCCCCCACACTCTATTTAGCTTCGGATGATCTTTGCATCTGTGCTCACTGATATTTCCCCCTCCTCCAGCAGAGATGTCCTCGGCAATGCTCGATGCTGCTGAAGACAAGATTGAGTGCTTCTTCGAGGCGCATTTGATCACCAAAGCCCTGAGGGACTGCTCTGTCCACTTGCTGAGCCAGATACGGGCTCGTCGGATCGTTATCTCCACTTTCTCTGGGGAGTGCGGCGTTGATCGATGGATGGCTACTCCTCGAGAGGATCGCCGTTTCGACATGGTGGAGAAGATGAAGAGGGAACTGGACAATCTCATTCTTAGCTTTGCAAACCCCTGTCATTTTGTCCCCATATTTGGTGATCTGTTTGCATTGTAATAATAAAAAGATTTCTAATTAAGTATTTTATTATTCACCAAGTGCTCCTTTATTTTTTAATTCTTTGTTATTTCTTTGTAAGGCGCTTATGCGCTGCATAATTTGATTTGTTATGTGCAAAGTAATTCTTGTAAGGGTGAAGCGCTTCTGGCGCTTAGCGCTCCTGGCGCTTAGCGCTCTCGTGCTTTGCACGTGAACGCCATTTCAGAGTCTTTGACTCTTATTGCAGGCGCATTTGATGTTAGCACTTTTCATGAAGCGTTGCTTCACTTTCCAATCTTGGAAACAGAGCTTTGCTCTAATTTGAGGTGCACAACGCAGAGCGCAGCGCAACTGCGCTAGCGCACCCGTATTTGACATGTGGCACGCGGCGCGCCTAGCGCTAGCGCACTCATGGTGCGCTGCCTAGGGCGCAGCGCACCTGGCGCTAGCGCATCCGTGTTTGACATGCGACGCGCCTAGCGCATAGCGTTGGATCTGAAGCGTTGCTTCGATTTTTGACTTTTGAATTTCAATACAGAGCTTTGCTCTGATTGGGGAACAGAAGCGTTGCTTTATTTCAAATCTTGGAATTTGAACATAGCTTTGCTCTGATTGGGGAAACAGAAGCGTCGCTTCATTTAAAATCTTGGGATTTGAACAGAGCTTTGCTCTGATTGGGGAAACACATACCCTTCTCTTGTTGCATATGGACATAGTAGTTATGAGACACCGCACTGTTACTAATAGTTCATGCTGCACAAGCACAAATTGTATGTTACACACACACCGTTAGTAATTGCCATGACACTCGCACTATAGAATTGCTATGAACCACACATCGTTTAGCTTACCTCATCCTTGATGATTAGACATGATTCCGTTCCTATTGATGCACATACATATAGTACACTCATTCTTGCTTATATACCCACGTGTACATCCATATTGGCACATATGCATAATATACACTCATACTTGCATATGTATACCTTGTGCATTCATACATACATATTTCACATACATAGATGATGCTTGCTTGATTTCTAAAGAAATGGGGACCGCATGAAATATTTTCAAAACTGGATCCATTCTAAAGAGCGGTTTTACCTTTTTTTACTTGTAGTACGATTTTATGTGGCATACGACACTATGCATGGATTTACACATTGAGTTTTGGATTCATGTGATTTCCGGATTTGAGAACCGTGGTATTATTTTAAGAAAGTATCCACTGTTTTGGAAAAAACCCGGTTTCTCTTGATATGATATTTCAGTGCGTCCACCATGCGTTTTCTCGGTTCTGAGACGTGTGACATGTGAACCCGATTCGAGGAGCTGGATGAGGCCGATTGCGGGTACATGGTGGACCCGGTATGGTACCCCGGGGCAAGAAAGGGATGCTGTATATACAGACGGTGAGCCCGGCAGAGGGACTACTACCTACCGGTGATTGGTTAGACCTGGCGGTTATCCGGAGGATACTGACCAGAGTCGAGAGATAGATATGGGCCGACCCGTACTGCCGAGGCCGTGGGCCGATTCCGCAGACAGCCCATGGGCCGATCCGGACTGATGGAGCCCGATATAGGAGGATTTGCGTGTCGATGCTGGACACGAGTATTTCATGATATTCTCGAGTGCCGATGTTGGGCACTCATGTTTTCCATGATATTTACAGGATATGAGGACCGATTAGATTGATGGCACCTCAGTTTTACTGGGATTTGGGGTGTATTTGATGGACACCGGATATTTTTCCACGATGATATTTCATCCCATGCTCAGCATTCTTAGATATGCATTGTATCATGTAGTTGTAGTACCTGATAGAGTACCTTGCATGATTATTGCATACCCAGGTTACCATATTGATGTTATCAGATTGCACATGTTAGAATATCGCAGTACGTGCATACTCGCGATTACCTTTATATGTTATTTACTATTCACGAGTTGGCAACTCATCCCCGTTGTGCCACGGTGTTTGCAGGTCGACCCTCAGAGTAGTTGCGGCAGGGCTACTTCCTTGTATCTTTTTGCTACGGATACCACTGCAGTTGGCGTGTGAGCCGTTTGCGTATAGGTGGGTTTTTGCGGTATCCGTTTATTTTCCGTTTGTACACTCTATTGTATCTAGTACTCTCCATCTATCATTCCATGTATTGACTTAGAGACCAGTTGTGAGGACGATGTTGTATATTTATTTTGTACTCTGGTCGTCGAGCTCATGTGAGCCGGCTTTATTATGCAGTTTTACCTTTCATGCTGTTTTTCACTTATATTGTTCATTTTTCGCTACGGCGTCGTATATTATTCTTGTGGTGATTGTTTCCGCTGTTGGGCGTGATTGCTCCCGTTTGGAGACACTTTATTCTTATTATTAGCCATTTTATTTATATCATGTGTTGTACCCGTTTCGGGGCTAGTTTTTACAAAGGAGATGCTGCCGAAAATTTTAAGAAAATAACTTAAATTTTAAAGATTTTTACTCAAGGCTTTCCAAATGTTTTAAATTAATGTTTTTATCACTCACTACTTTTAATGGTTTTGATTTCTGGGTTTCAGCTTACTCAGTCGCGTTACGCCTGTAGACGTTACGTGGTTAAGTGCCGGTCACGGGCCAAACTTTGGGTCGTGACAACTCTCAAGCTCTCGATCTCCCTCACCCTCATCACAGCGACACCGAGCACCAGCGGGCCAATTCCGGCCACCTCAACCTACATGCGGCGATTGATTCCATGACCCGCTGGGCGCTAGAAAGCTCCAAGCCATGGTCCCGGGAAAGGCCGGGCCATTACTCCAATGCTCACCGCGCATTCTCCCTTGAGGAGGTGTCAGTCAGCTCGCCTTCTTCCAGGCATGACCGACGCCCCAACTCTCGTTGGGGTCATGCGAATGATGAGCGCAGGAATTACTCAAGAATAGCACGCCTTAGGATTTAAGACACCTGATAGAGTGGAATCGAAGCCGCACCTCGACGCAGACCAGGAGCAGGAGTAGCTACCACTCCGACTACGCACAATCCTCAGGTTACCACCACCGACTCGAGGCCCTCGAGAAGAAAATTGAGGGCATATGCCGGGACGTCCAAACATCCGGCGAAGGGGCCGAATACTCCACCGATTCCCTGACAAAGCCCTTCACGGAAGAGCTGCTCGCCGAGGACGTCTCCTCCAGGAACAAACCGCCCAAGGTGGCCCTCTTCGACGGGAAATCCAACCCGAAGGACCACCTAGACGCGTTTACGGTGGGCATGAGCTTCCATGATAACTTCGACGCGCCCCAATGCCGAGCTTTTCCCGCCATCCTCATCCGGGCTGGCCGGGATTGATTCCGAGGACTCACGCTATACTCCATCTCGACCTTCGAATAGCTGGCCACCCAATTCCTCGGCCAGTTTGTCAGGAATCGACGACAAAAGAAAACATTCGACTGCCTGTTCACCATAAAGAGCGGGGACAAAGAATCCTTTAAAGGATACATCACTCGTTTCTACAATGCTCTCCTCGAGGTCCCTGAGCACCACGATGAAACGGTCATCACCGCGCTGAGGTCGGGTCTTAGGCACAAAGAGTGGCTTAACTCTTTTGCATTTGTGCAACCTAAGACCATGGCCGATGTGAAAGCCTGGACCAAGCGGGAGATCCAGCTCGAGGCCAAGGTAAATTCAAACCTGCCCTGGGCCGACCAACCAGACAAAAAGAAAAGGGACCGGGAGGAAAAAAAGAAGGCCGATCGCCCGAAACTTTATACCCCAAGGTTTCAGGAGTACACTCCCTTAAACATCTTCCAAACCGAGCTATTGGAGGAAGTGAAAGGCGAGAGATTCTTCAAGCTCCCGCTAGTCACCCAAAGAGCGGCTAAGCATAGCCGGGGCCCGTACCGCGCTTTCCATAGGTCGCAGGGTCACCCGACCGAAAACTGCAAACAACTCCGTAACTACATCGAGGAGTTGATCCGCTCTGGCCACCTGGTGAAGTACCTGCGGGAGAAGCAGCAAGCAGATCGGGAGCAGGAAAACCAACCCCCTCCCGGGGAATTAACGATCGGGCAAATCATGGTCATTACCTCGGCCGTTATCTTGAAACCTACCCAGGAAGCCGGCGAAAACCGCCAGCTCCTACCAGTCAAGGTACAAGCGACCCACCCCAGAAGAAGTGCAGGACGGCCGATCCCATCATCTTCACCGATGAAGACCTCCACGATATATCCTTGCCTCACAACGACCCTCTCGTTATAACAGCCCGAGTCCACCGTTACGAGGTACAGAGGATATTCGTCGATTCCGAGAGCTTGGTCGGCATCCTCTTCTACGACAGTTTCAAGCGTATGGGGCTGGGACCGTCCGACCTACGGCCCACCTCCCATGTCCTTTCAAGGTTTACCAACCACTCCATCCCGGCCGAGGGAGTGGTCACACTCCTCCTTAACATCGAAGAAGCAGGCCATATGAGGACCGTACCTGTGGAATTCATCGTCGCTAAGATCCCCTCATCCTACAACATCCTCCTAGGGCGTCCGACATTAAACGCCGTCCGGGCTCAAATCTCGACCTACCACCTTGCGATCAAATTTCTATTAGACCAAGGGGGGATAGGTCGGGCCTACGGGAACCAGCAAATTGCTAGGGTTTGTCTCGCCTCCGTGTCATCCGCCGGAGAGACGTGCAACAATTTTGAAGATGCGTGTGATTTCCCGGGGTCTCTGGACACACACGACGACCAAAGGGAAGTCCGAGGATCCCCGGAGAAGTACTGACGGAAGTCCCTTTTATCGAAGGGGTCGACGACCGGACCGTCCGAATCAGCTCTCTCATAACCGGGGACCACCGCGAGGACTTGATACGGTTCCTTCGAGACAACTCGAACGTGTTCGCTTAGACCCCCATGGATATACCCGGGATCGACCCCAAAGTGATCTCCTACAAGCTTAGGGTCGACCCAAAAGCAAAGCCCGTCTGGCAAAAGAAGAGAAGCTTTTCGCCGGCTAAGCAAAGGGCGATAGAGGACGAAGTGGATCGACTGCTCGCCGCCAACTTTATCCGAAACCTGGACTACTCGGAGTGGCTGGCGAACGTAGTCATGGTCTAAAAGGCGAACGGGAAATGATGCATGTGCGTCGACTTCATAGATCTGAATATGGCCTTCCCCAAAGACAACTATCCCCTCCCTCGGATAGACCAGTTAGTAGACCGCTTAGCCGGCCATGAATTACTTAGCTTCATGGATACGTTTTCCGGTTACAATCAGATCTGGATGAATCCGGCAGATGAAGAACTTATCGCGTTCACCACAGATCAGGGGGTATACTGCTACAAAGTAGTGCCCTTCGGCCTTAAGAATGCTGGGGCTACATATCAGCACCTCGTCAATAGACTGTTTAAGCCGCAGATCGAGAGAAACATAGAAGTTTACGTCGACGACATGCTAGTGAAATCCGTCTCTTCGACGGGGCACACCAAAGACCTCGGAGAGACATTCGACGTCCTGCGCAAATATAAAATGAAACTCAATCCGGCTAAGTGCGCGTTTAGAGTCACCAATAGGAAATTCCTCGGGTTTATGGTAACCTACCGAGAAATCAAAGCAAACCCAGAAAAGATCAACGCCATCCTTAACATGGCAACTCCTAAGAGTAATGTGGAGATCATGCGCCTCACCGAGAGAGTCGCTGCCCTGAGTCGCTTCATGTCTAGATCCGGGGAAAGTGCCTACCATTCTTTAAAGCCCTAAGGAAGATTCCCAAGTTCGAATGGTCCAAGGAATGCCATAACGCTTTCGAGCAGCTCAAGACGCACCTAGCGACTCCTCCGCTACTCACTCGACTAGTCGAAGGCAACGAGTTATTGTTATACCTCGCGGTCTCTAATCAAGCTGCAGGCTCGATGCTCGTCATAGAAGTTAATGGTGTGCAGAAACCGGTTTACTACGTGAGCCATGTCTTCAAGGATGCAGAGACGAGATACCCCGCCATAGAGAAGATGGTTCTGGCACTTGTCGTCATTTCCAGGAAACTCTGACATTACTTCCAAGCACACACAATCCTTCTCCTCACCGAGCGAACTTTAGGGTCTATCCTCGCCTCCCCCGAGTCATCAGGTCGTCTAGAAAAATGGAGGTGGGAATTGTACCAATTCGATATCAGGTACTGCTCCCGGCAAGCCATTAAAGCGCAGGTCTTGATAGGGGACTTGTGCATCCGAGTGTTTCACCTTGGGAAGCTCCTGTTCTGTTCGTCAAGAAGAAGGACGACAGTTTGAGGTTGTGCATTGATTATCGTCAATTTAACCGAGTGACGGTACGGAATAGATATCCTTTACCTCGCATTGGCGATTTGTTTGATCAGCTCTAGGGTGCGGGACATTTTTCCAAGATTGATTTGAGATCAGGTTATCATCAGTTGCGGGTTCGGAATGACATTCCGAAGACTGCTTTTCGTACGCGCTACGGGCATTATGAGTTTTTAGTGATGTCGTTCGAACTCACCAATGCCCCAGCGGCGTTCATGGATTTGATGAACCGAATTTTCAGGCCGATCCTCGACCAGTTTATTATTGTGTTTATTGATGATATTCTGATTTATTCCAATAGTCGAGAGGAGCATGAGCAGCACTTGAGGATTGCTTTGCAGACATTGAGAGAGCACCAGCTGTTTGCTAAATTCTCGAAGTGTGCCTTCTGGCTTGATAGTGTTGACTTCCTAGGTCATGAGGTTACGGGAGACGGTATTCGTGTAGACCCGAGGAAGATCAAGGCCGTACAGCTTTGGCCCAGACCTGTATCAGTGACAAAGGTCCGTAGCTTTTTGAGCTTAGCCGGTTACTACCGTCATTTCGTGCAGGACTTCTCGAGTATCGCTGCACCGCTGACCGGACTGACCAGGAAGGGGGTTCCTTTTCTTTGGACTGAGGCATGCGAGCTAAGTTTTCAGCAGTTGAAGACTCGGTTGACGACTGCACCAGTTTTATCTTTACCTTCTGGATCAGGCGGCTTGGTCGTTTACGGTGATGCTTCTCGAGTGGGGCTCAGTTGTGTATTGATGCAGCATGGTAGAGTTATCGCTTATTCTTTCCAGCAGTTGAAAAAGCATGAGCAGAATTATCCCACTCATGATCTTGAGATGGCCGCGGTGGTCTTTGCGCTTAAGATTTGGAGATACTACTTGTACAGGGAGCCGTGTCAGATTTTCACGGACCACCAGAGTTTAAAGTACATCTTCCAGCAGCGGGATCTGAATTTGAGACAGCGTCGTTGGATGGAGCTTGTGAAGGATTATGATTGTGAGATCCTTTATCACCTGGGCAAGGCGAATGTGGGGGCAAGGAGAATGTAGTAGCCGATGCTTTGAGTCGTAGGCCCGGGGGTAGCTTGTCCCAGTTGAGCACAGTTCAGAGACAGTCTTCTGCAGATTGGTAGATCTTGTGCGACGGCAGAGTACAGTTTGAGTTCACTTCCACTGGGGGACAGCTTGCTCACGTTTGCGTCCATCCACTTCTACTTGATCATATTCGTGAGGCCCGACGATGCCCGTTTGTCTGAGATTCTTGAGCATGTTCGGCAGGGTAGAGATTTGGAGTTTGAGATTGATGACCAGGGTGTGCTACATTTTGGGACTCGATTGTGTGTACCTGATACCGATGGGTTGAGACGCGAGATTCTAGAGTAGGCACATCAGTCAGCTTTTAGTGTTCACCCAGGTTCCACCAAGATGTATCGTGACTTGAGAGATATCTACTGGTGGACAGGGATGAAGAGTGATGTTTCGGATTTCGTTTTGAGATGTCTGACTTGTCAGCAAGTCAAGGCTGAGCATCAGAGACCGGCAGGAGAGTTGCAGCCTTTACCCGTTCCAGAGTGGAAATGGGAACAGATCTCCATAGATTTCATTGTGGGTCTACCCAGGTCCAGTCGAGGGTATGACTCCATTTGGGTGATTGTTGACCGGTTGACGAAAGCGGCTCACTTCCTTCCAGTGAAGACCGCTTTCGGTTATGCTCAGTATGCTCAATTGTACATTGATGAGATTGTGCGTTTGCATGGCATTCCCATATGCATCGTATCTGACAGGGGTACCCAGTTCACTAGTCGTCTTTGGCAGAAGCTTCAGGAAGCTTTGGGTACCAGGTTGAGTTTTAGCACCGCTTTCCATCCGCAGACCGATGGTCAGTCAGAACGGACTATACAGACTCTGGAGGATATGCTTCGTGTGTGCGTGCTTGATTTTGGTGGCAGTTGGGATCGTCACTTGCCTTTGATAGAGTTCTCCTACAATAACAGTTATCAGGAGTCGATTCAGATGGCACCTTTTGAGGCTTTGTATGGTAGAAAGTGTCAATCGCCAGTCTGTTGGACCGAACTCAGCGAGAGCAGGATTTTGGGACCCCAGCTAGTTCAAGAGACTACGGAGAAAATTCAGTTGATTCAGGATAGGATGAGAGCAGCCCAGTGCAGACAGAAGTCTTATGCCGACCGCCGTCGTTGCAGGCTCGAGTTCGCAGTGGGGGATCATGTATTCCTACGAATTTCTCCGATGAAGGGGGAGATGAGATTTGGGAAGAAAGGGAAGCTTAGTCCCAGATTTATAGGTCCTTTTGAGATCCTTGAGCAAGTTGGTACCGTTGCCTACTGTTTGGCACTTCCACCCAGTTTTCTGGATGTTCACCCCGTATTCCATGTATTGATGCTTCGCAAGTACCTTCATGACCCTTCTCACATGATTCAGCACCAGACCGTTCAGCTAAAGCGCGATCTTTCGTTCACCGAGCAGCCGGTAGTTATATTGAATCGACAGGTGAAAAAACTTCGGTCAAAGGTCTTGCCATCTGTGAAAGTTCTTTGGCGTGGCCCGAATAGTGAAGAGGTCACTTGGGAAGCCGAGAGCGAGATGCGAAAGAAATTCCCTCATCTCTTTGAAGGTACGCATAGTAAAATTTTAAATTCAAGGATGAATTTCTTTAAGGGGGGAAGCTTGTAACACCTTAGAATGCGATTAGTGTTAATTAAGTGACAATGCGGATTTTTAGTAAAAAAATTACCAAAATAGTTTTCATATATTTTATAAAAATTAATTAATATTTTATTATTATTTATTTCGGGCTTGCACACACTTATGCATGTTAACCTAGGGTTAATTAGGGTTAACCATGCTTAAGTAGCCATGACACCTTAATCCCATTCCATTAAGTTTTATGTAATTATTTAGTTATTTAGCTTTTAAAAATAAAAGGGGTTTGAATTTGGTTGACTTGAGAGAGAGGGGGGGTTGACATGCAAATGATGAAGCATGGTAAGCATTTAATGAGGAGAGAGAAGGGGGCATGGCTCACTCTAATCTCACACTCTCATTTCCTTCACATCCCACTCTCACACTCTCATTTCGCTTAACCCTCATACACTCTCATTCTCTCATTCTCACTCTCACACTCTCATTTCGCTTAACCTTCATACACTCTCATTCTCTCATTCTCACATATTCTTCATCTCATTTTTCCTTATCCCCTCAAACTGAAACCCTACCAAAAAATCATCACAAACCCAAGCAAATCTTCACAAAACCTCACTAAAACCCACAACAAAGTCAAGATAAGCCATTAGGATGACTTGGAGCATGGAAAGCTGGGGTTTTTGAGCATGTGTGGAAAGGTAATGGTCTCTAACTGTTAATTAGGTGTTTATAGTGTTGTGTTCCTTAGTAGTTGTAGTTTAGAACACTCAAGTTATAGTTTTGTGCACATATTGTATTTTTAGTGTCATTTTAAGGTCACTGTAATCTGCTACGACCATGAATTGTTACTGGAAAATCCAGCAATGTAGTAGTGTTGTACTAGAGGCCCTGAGTGTTCACCTGAAGCCCAAACCTAATCCCACCTGTTTTGGCCGGGGACTCTTGATGAAATTCCGGCAAGCCCGGATTTTTAAGGGCCTGGGGGTCGTAGTTTGTAGGGTAGCTATCTGTAGGTATTTTGGGTGTTTGGTACTGCTGGATTTTTATGTTTTGACAGTAGGCAAAATCTGGGATCAAATTGTTAGTTTTTAGTGTTTCGACTACGTGTGTTACGATATCCGACACAGTTCACGTTGTTTGTGTAGCTCGCTGTACTTAAGTTTGATTTAGAATGTCGCGACACACGTTAGCCACTAAGCGAACACTTGAGAGGTTGTTGGAGTCGGTGCGTCGGTCTAAATGTAGTTTGTACGTATTATTGGTCGATTTCTAAATTGCACTTGCTATGGTTTGTGTGATATTAGGGGCGAGTGCGGGGACTTCAGAGACTACGAAGAAGGGAAAGCAGGTGGTTGGATTTACCTAGCTCGAGATCATCGGTGAGTAGATTTAACATCTACGGGGAAATCGCCCGTATGGCGTTAAGCGTCAGGGCTAGATATGATATTATAGCCGCATGTTTATATGCATATATTTTGATTGTGCATGAGCATCATTGCATACCATTACTTGTTGTGCTTTGACTTAGTACCTAGTGGACACTGCACCATTACTGACGGTTTATGTTACACGAGCACTAAATTGTATGCTACACCCACACCGTCGGTAATTGCCATGACACACACAACCTATACACATATGTGGTATTGTATTCGTTATTGACATTGAGACGTTGATTCTTGTTCTATTGCGCATATGAAATGCATCGTGCATACATAGCTACATGTACACCTTTATATGATGTTGCATCTGATTTTGGAGAAATTGGGAACCACATGATATATTTAAAAACTAAATTCATTTAAAAGAGCAGTTTTTCCTTGATATGCTCATATTACTGTTTTATGTTGCATACATCATATTTCATAGATTTACGCATTAAGATACGGATTTCATGTGATTTATGGATTTGAGAGCCGTGGTGATATTTCAAGAAAGTATGCATTATTTTGAAAACCCGGTTTCTCTTGATATGATATTTCGATGCGTCCACTATGATTTTTCTCGGTTATGAGATTATGTTAGAAACCCGATTCAAGGAGTTGGATGATCCGTTTGCGGGTTCATGGTCGACCCGTTATGGTACCCTGGGGCAAGAAAGGGATGTTATGCAGTAGACGATGAGCCTAGCAAAGGGACTTCTACCTACCGGTGATTGGTTGGACCTGGCGGTTATCTGGAGGATATCGACCGGAGTCGTGTGATGGATATGGGCCGATCCGGACTGACGGAGCCTGTGGGCCGATCCGGACTGACGGAGCCTGTAGACCGATCCGGACTGACGGAGCCTGAGTTATATGGATTTACGTGTCGATGTTGGACACGGGTTTTTCATGATGTTTCGAGTGTCGATGTTGGGCACTCGGGTTCCATGAGATTTACAGATATGAGGGCCGATCAGAGTGACGACGCCTGAGGTATTGGGATTTGGGGTGTCGTTGATGGACACCAGGGTTTTCCATAATGATTATTCATTGATGATGATATGTTTTATCCCATACTCAGTAGTTATTTGATATGCATTACTTCATGTATTTGTAGTACCTGATGGAGTACCTTGATCATGATTGTTGCATATCCATATTGCCATACCTATGCTATCAGATTGCATGTTATAGATTATCGCTGTTCGTGCATACGTGCGATTATCTGTATGATGTTACTTACTATTCACGAGTTTGTTAGTGTATATGCCCTAGAGGCCATTACTGTATCATACTAGTATGTATATTACTTAATGGAAGCTTGGGATATTCACCTTGTATTGACAATCTTGCTCAAAATAGTAGTATGCTACTTGGTTTGTTTCTACTTCAATGTGTACATGTGTTTATTTTTGTATATCGCCTATACACATTAGTAGAGCCCTTAGGATCTTTGCTTGATTACCAGCGATGTGATGGCCGTCACACTAGTGGGGCTGGGTAATCTATAAGCACATCCTTATGCAGGTCCCTGGTCGCAGGACTATCGAGACAGGGCATCGATACTCCGGAGTAGACCAGCGCATGCGCTTCTCATCCCAGTGTGGGAGACGGTCTGTCCCACAGCCGTCAGTACGTCGTACTTGAGATAGTATGCGGGTGCTCGTTAGGTTACGGGTACACTGGACAGGACTCGTCGGGAACTGACTAGTTGGTATTATACCTATCGTCAGTTATCAGTTCCCAAGTGACATGAGTACAGCTTAGTCCGCTGACTTGACACTGTCACTTCGCCTCGAGTGTGTTCCCACTGTACTTTGATCACTACCCTACCACGGCTCAAAGGAGTCGTGCAAACAGGTAGTGGTTGGGTGCAGTCCCGAAGCACTTGGAGGCAGTGACAGTTAGACAGGATTCGTCTCTCCCGGTATTGGGGGTTGACATCGCGCTGTGTCTAGGAGAGCCATTACACGAGTAGTCCCTGGCCAGGGCAAACGAGATATACTGGTAGGTTTCCAGTGTTATCTCAGGGTGTTTTGGGCTTCGCTCCGGCACGACTTGTACCGCTATTGGGGGACTGACGTTTACCGCCCCCTAGGCCCGCCATGCGATGTATCAGACGAACAGACCGGACTGTACGGAGAATGTCACACTCAGGCTCAGTAGGAGTTCAGATGGGTTTCGCCTCGTCGGTCTTCTTGTCGGCACTACCTGGGGACCGTTACGCACAGCTAGTGCCGCTTGCGGTCTGTGGTTAAACCCACTGCCAGCGTAGTGTCGAGTCTTTAGAGTCCCACACAGAAAGCTTTTCGCCTTTAGGCAAAAGAGTAGAGGTCGCATGGTATTGCGACAGGTCGCATGGTTTTGCGACAGGGTTCGGTCACATCCGTGCACTTGTGCACGTACAGTGTCCGGACAGTTTACACTAGCGGGCTTTGGTTTAAGCCAGATCCTAGTGTACCTTATGGGATTGGATTTATCCAGTTTGCATTCGTGTTCCTCAGAACGCGGATGCGGGTGTGTATGCACAGTTGACAGGGAGGCAGAGGCAGCGGATTCTCATTAGGGTTGTTGACAGTTGACCGTTGACTATTTGACTTTATGCTCAACCCTAATAAGAATTTGATATGTGATTAACTATTATATTAATTAAGTATTATGGTGATATGGTTGTTAACTTGTTGACTTTTGTTGACTTGTTGACTTTGTTGACTTGTTGACTTTTTTTGACTTGTTGACCGGTTGACTAGGCTTGACTAGTTGACCATCATGATAACCATAGCCATCATTTCATGGCAAAGACTTTTGTTTACTTGCTCATTTGTGTAAAATGAGTGCATGAAATGATATGGTTGTGGTTGCTTCTAACCATCACATAAGACTTTTTTGATATGATGAGTTATGATCACTTTGGATTATGAGAGGGTGAAAGACAAAAGAGAGCCTCATTCTTTCTTGCTCATTCTCTCTTGCTCATTCTCTCTCTTGTTCTTGAGCTCTCCTCTTGCTCTCACCCTCAACCTCTTGCTCCCTCTCTTGATCTATGGTTCTCTTGTCTCATGAGTTGAGAATCAAGAACCATAGATAAAATCCCATTCTATTTCCTCTCTACTCATTCTAGTTCACTAGGTTTAGCAAACCAAGTGAACTAGTTTCTTCAAAGAACGAAGAAGGAGCTAAAGGTTGGAGCTTTCAAGTGGATCTATCTTCGGCGTACGGAGACGACGAGAAGGAGCCATCGGACCACCATCGGAGCTTGAAGAGAAGGAGTTCAAGACAAGCTAGGTATAACCCCCTAACCGAGTAGCTAGAATCTCTTAGTTAGGATGTTAGATAGATGTTTAACCAAGATCCGGGTTATAGGTCCATGTTACCATCTTTAAGAAAATCGTTTTTTACCAAATTCCGCATTCCCGAAAGTACCGGGAGAGGTAGCATGGACTTACAGTGGTATCAGAGCCTAGTTAAACTCTATCTAACATGTTAGCAAGTAACTAGAAGATCGATCAACGAAAAAGTCCCGAAACGAACCCCGGAATTTTAAACTTTCTGTCGATTTTAAAAGTGCTGGAAAACCTTTTTGAAATACACCTAAAATCGACTCAGGCTTTTTTAAAGAAACTGCAAAATTTTAGGCCCCTGACTCGATCAAAGCGCCGCGTTTCCGCGGCGGGAGCACGCTCCCGCCGCGGAAACGCGGCCGAGTTGACTCGGTCAGGGGTTTTCTTTTTTGCAGTTTACTAGTGGGGGTATTTTGGGATTTTTTGTATATATATTTTCAACCCAGATTTTCCAGAACGAAAATTTTACTTTGGGGTCCTGAAAATCCGTATTTTTGATCGAACTTCTAAAAGACTTAAGCTAACGGGTTTTCTGTAATGTGATATTTGTATTGAACGTCTACTAATCGCTATATGTCGATTAGTGGGGGTTATACAAATCTGTGATCTGTAATGTTGCTGGAATGTGGATATGAATATGTTGGATTGTCGCGGGTGAATAGCCGGGGGTTGTGAGACGAGAGTTTTCTTTTCTTGCAATTCATGTAAATTTGTAAATTGATGTAATAATTATTTGTATGGCCGCACAACCGGGTCGGGGTTGTAGCCGTCATTGTATAATTTCTTTTTACTGTTTTTGCTCCTAGGATAGACCCATGGAGGGGGTGCACAAACTACCGGGTATGCCGAAGTGTCGAGTGGCCTACTCATGGAGATGAGGGAGGTTACTACGCTTCGGGTACTTGGCGGGTAGTTTGCCGCACCCGTAGGGGTCTTGGGTGGGGTATTTGGCTATTCACCGCGACCGTGTAATCTGTTTTTGTTACAGGCTCGTGCAAATTACAGATTCCTAGTGTATCCAATGTATTCATCTGTGATCTGAAATGTTTATCATTGCAGTATATCTATATATGATATTATTTAGGCGTTGCTTATGTTTTACAGACGCGCTAGCCCAGCCCCCGCTCTGTCGTTAGTTAAGTAACCTAACGGGTAATGACGGGGCCCCGTGGCGAATGCGAATGGCATAAGCGTACGTCATATTTTGGTTGTTTTCTGCAATGGTAGGATTAAATGATGGGACGCATTAAAAGAACTAATGCAAGAATATCACGCATTAAAAGAACTAATGCAAGCAAAACATGCATTAAAAGAACTAATGCAAGAAAATAAACCAAGTATAAGTCGTTGGAGCACTTTCGAAAAACCACTCGGTTCTTTTCAAAAACAAACTTTTAAAATGCGGAGTTTGAGCCACTCCATTTAAAAGCTATCTCATTCCATCGACTAAATCAAGTTCACTACGTTCACGGTTTCGCCAAAACCATTCGTAGCCCTCCGTCGTTTCATATGAATATTCAACAGTATTCAAGCTGTGTTTGTTGGCCTTAGTCAAGGCACAGTGATTGGTAGCTGGTGGACATTCATATGTTGCATAGATAGATGAGTTGGTTTGGGACAGTCGTATTACCTTGTTGGCCTTAGTCAAGGGTATATACGGATGGGTTCAAATTAACCTGGACAACGACGGGTAGAACTTGACATGTGACTTATGATTTGTTGGCCTTAGTCAAGGTCATAAGAGCATGGGGCAAAAACCCACATCGGGAGTTTCATAAGTACTGAAACTTACTAGATTTGCATACCATTTGGAGTGTGATGATTCTGGTAGGATTCCTTCAGTTTCGTCACGCGATGATATTTGGATCCCGATCCTACTGTGAGTATATGCTACTCCTCGGGAAATTTCTCACTAAACGATCAATGCTATAAACCTAGTAGGTGCCTAGAAAGGTGTTAGCGGGGCTATGCCCCCAGGGAAAAGAGGTTCTTTAATTAAGGAACTTCGCGAAAGCGTTGGAAAACCTCCCTCGAAGTACCGACACCGGCCTGGCTGAACGGTTAAGCAAGTATTGTGCGGTGGGATTGATCCCGACTAATTCTTCCTTTATGGTTTGAGGAGGGATTCGAGAAACAGTGGGAGCCATCCTGTTTAGACAAACTAAAAACCACTCTAAACTTGCAAGAGCATCATGCTGAGTGTTTCTTCTTCTCTCTCTTAATTGCAGCGACCCTGTGACCACGCCTAGGTTACATCTAGATAAAAACATGACTGAACCTGACTGTTATGACTGGCAAAGGTCTGTCCAGATGTCCATTGCCCATGACAAGCTGGGACACCTCTTAACTAATCAAAACCCTGCTGTCTCAGGTCCAGTTTCCCCTGTCACGGATGTTCACATCCGCAGGACATCGGAAAAGGATTGTGCGAAAGCCAAGTGCCTCGTGTTAGCCTCAGTTGATGGTACAAACCAGAGGCAGCACGAGAAGATGGACTCAGTTTCTATCTTCCTCCATAACAAAGTTTTATATGGAGAGCAATCTCGTATCGCAAGATATGAGACCTCGAACGAATTGCTTCAAGCGAGGTTGGCAGTCGGGTCATCTGTAAGGGGCAACGTCCTTACAGAGACCAGCTATATTGAGCTCACGGACCTGGAGACCACGTTGGAGAATGGGTCAAGTACTGACCTAATTCTACAGTCCCTGCCCTCTGCTTATACCCTGAAAGAAACAAGGGAAGAAAAAGGAAAAACAAGGGCAAAAGTTTCAGGACTGGATATAGTAAAAGAGGGATGTTCCTATTGTAACGGGAATGAACTATGGCAGAAAGATTGCAGGGCTTGTAAAGCCAGTAGCCAGAATTCGAAGCATGTTGTGGCTTCGGCTTCGAGTGTGTTTGTAATTGAGAACTGTTTGTCAGTTAACCCTACTTCCTGGGTATTGGATACCGGATCAGGATCTCATATCTGTAATTCGTTACAGGGTCTGAGAAACCGTAGGGTTATCAGGAAAGGTGATATGACTCTCAGGGTTGCTAACGGAATGAGCATGGATGCTGTATCCGTAGGGGAATATCACCTAGGACTGACAACTGGGCAGATATTGATTCTGCGTGACTGTTTGTATGTACCAGGTGCGACTTGCAATATCATATCTGTATCCTTACTTTCTAAGGAAGGATATGATTTTTCTTTTGTAAGCGATGTAGTAAACATCCACCTAAATCAAGCACTGATTGGGTCAGGTACATTAAATAACGGTATATACGTATTGAATCAAGCTCAGATATTCAGTGTCCAGAACACACTTAAAAGAAAGTCTCCAGAATTAAATCAGGCTTTCTTATGGCATTGTAGACTGGGTCACATCAATGAGACACGGTTGACTAAGTTACATAAAGAAGGATACTTGGATCCGTTCGAGTACCAGTCTTATGCCACTTGTGAATCTTGTCTCATGGGAAAGATGACAAAGACTCCGTTCACTGGACACGGAGTAAGAGCGAGCGAGCTCTTGGGACTTATACACAGTGACGTGTGTGGTCCAATGTCTACACATGCGCGAAGCGGTTATTCATACTTCATTACTTTCACAGATGATTTCTCTAGGTATGGACATGTCTTCTTAATGAAGCACAAATCCGAGGCCTTTGAGAAATTTCGGGAATATAAGAATGAAGTAGAAAAACAAACAGGCAAAAGTATCAAGATCCTAAGATCGGATCGAGGTGGTGAATACTTGAGTGCCGAGTTTCTGGACTACTTAAAAGAGAATGGAATTCTCTCTCAGCGTACTCCTCCATACACACCACAACACAACGGTGTATCGGAAAGATGGAATCGAACCCTATTAGATATGGTTCGTTCCATGATGAGTAAGGCTGAGTTGCCGCGATCTTTCTGGGGTTATGCACTGGAAACAGCTGCACATCTCTTGAACCAAGTTCCTACTAAGACAGTGCCTACCACACCATATCAGATGTGGAGTGGGAAGAAACCCTGTCTTAAATCCTTTAAGACATGGGGATGTCCGGCTTTTGTAAAAAAGCAGCATGCGGACAAGCTCGAGGCACGCTCAGTACAGTGCAAGTTTGTGGGATACCCAAAGAACTCCAAGGGGTATCTTTTCTATTACGCAGAGGAGCAAAAAGTCCTTGTTTCTCGTCATGCCCGCTTCTTGGAAACTGAGTTTTTAGAAAATCAGATAAGTGGGAGCGCAATAGAACTGGAAGAAATTCCAGAACCGCAAGCTATTACTGAAACCTTAGTAGAACCAGAAGGTTCAAGGGAACCGGACATTCCTACGCCGCTCCGCAGGAGTAGTAGGCAGTCTCATCCGCCCGAGAGATACTACGGTTTTCTCATAGACGGGGATAGAGAGGATTGCATCATAGATTATGATGAGCCTACTAGCTTCCAGCAAGCCATTCAGAGCGGTGACTCGGTAAAATGGCTGGATGCAATGCGGACCGAGATGGAGTCCATGTACACCAACAAAGTTTGGACTTTGGACTTTGCTCCAGAAGGGGTAAAACCCGTAGGCTGCAAATGGATCTTCAGAAAGAAGATTGGTGTAGATGGGCAGGTTGAAACCTATAAAGCTAGGCTCGTTGCAAAGGGTTTTCGTCAAAGACCTGGTTTGGACTATGACGAGACTTTTTCTCCGGTAGCCATGCTTAAATCCATTCGGATCCTTCTTGCCATTGCTGCCTTCCACGATTATGAGATCTGGCAGATGGACGTTAAGACGGCTTTCCTAAATGGAAATTTGGAAGAGTGCGTCTATATGGATCAGCCAGAGGGATTCAATCAGAGTGGGAGCAGCGATAAAGTGTGCAAGTTGCTCAAGTCCATCTATGGACTTAAGCAGGCATCGCGGAGTTGGAACATCTGCTTTGATGATACTGTCAAAGAATTCGACTTTGTCAAAAACCCAGATGAACCATGCATTTACAGTAAGATTGTAGGGAGAAATGTGGTATTCCTCGTCTTGTACGTCGATGACATTCTCCTAATAGGAAATGATATTCCTATGCTACAGTCAGTCAAAGGATTCTTGTCACAGAGGTTCTCCATGAAGGACCTGGGCGATGCCAACTACATTCTGGGGATCCAGATCTATCGTGATAGATCTAAAAGGATGTTGGGACTTTCACAGTCAAGGTACATCGACACCATACTGAAACGATTCAGTATAGAAGATTCCAAGCGCGGTAATCTACCGGCTTGTCACGGAATCACCCTCTCCAAAGAGATGTCTCCCAAGACTGATTTGGAAAGGGCTCGCATGTCATCAATACCCTACGCATCTGCGGTAGGCTCTATTATGTATGCGATGTTATGTACCAGACCAGATGTAGCATACGCATTGAGCGTTGTAAGCCGGTATCAGTCGGACCCAGGGGAGAAACACTGGATAGCAGTAAAGAACATTCTCAAGTACCTGAGAAGGACTAAGGAGATGTTCTTGGTGTATGGCGGAAAAGACCTCCAGATTGAGGCCTTTGCTGACTCCAGCTTCCAGAGTGACAAGGATGACTCCAAGTCCATGTCGGGTTATGTCTTTACCCTCAATGGAAGGGCGGTTTGCTGGAAGAGTTCCAAGCAGGAAACCGTTGCTGACTCAACCATGGAAGCGGAGTACATAGCTGCTTGCGATGCCGCAAAGGAAGCTGTCTGGATGAAGAAGTTCCTCACGGAACTTCAGGTGGTTCCTACCAGTGTTGATCCAATACCGCTGTATTGTGACAACAACGGCGCTATAGCTTTAGCGAAGGAACCCAGGTCCCATCAGAAGTCCAGGCACATTTTGAGGCGGTTCCACCTGATCAGGGAGATCATTGATCGCCGGGAGATCGAGGTAAACAGAGTAAAATCAGAAGATAACACTGCAGATCCATTCACCAAGGCCTTGCCCCAGACTCAGTTCGAGCGGCTGATCGAGATGATAGGTCTTCGATACGCCAGTACATGGCCTTAGTGCAAGTGGGAGATTGTTAGTGTATATGCCCTAGAGGCCATTACTGTATCATACTAGTATGTATATTACTTAATGGAAGCTTGGGATATTCACCTTGTATTGACAATCTTGCTCAAAATAGTAGTATGCTACTTGGTTTGTTTCTACTTCAATGTGTACATGTGTTTATTTTTGTATATCGCCTATACACATTAGTAGAGCCCTTAGGATCTTTGCTTGATTACCAGCGATGTGATGGCCGTCACACTAGTGGGGCTGGGTAATCTATAAGCACATCCTTATGCAGGTCCCTGGTCGCAGGACTATCGAGACAGGGCATCGATACTCCGGAGTAGACCAGCGCATGCGCTTCTCATCCCAGTGTGGGAGACGGTCTGTCCCACAGCCGTCAGTACGTCGTACTTGAGATAGTATGCGGGTGCTCGTTAGGTTACGGGTACACTGGACAGGACTCGTCGGGAACTGACTAGTTGGTATTATACCTATCGTCAGTTATCAGTTCCCAGGTGACATGAGTACAGCTTAGTCCGCTGACTTGACACTGTCACTTCGCCTCGAGTGTGTTCCCACTGTACTTTGATCACTACCCTACCACGGCTCAAAGGAGTCGTGCAAACAGGTAGTGGTTGGGTGCAGTCCCGAAGCACTTGGAGGCAGTGACGGTTAGACAGGATTCGTCTCTCCCGGTATTGGGGGTTGACATCGCGCTGTGTCTAGGAGAGCCATTACACGAGTAGTCCCTGGCCAGGGCAAACGAGATATACTGGTAGGTTTCCAGTGTTATCTCAGGGTGTTTTGGGCTTCGCTCCGGCACGACTTGTACCGCTATTGGGGGACTGACGTTTACCGCCCCCTAGGCCCGCCATGCGATGTATCAGACGAACAGACCGGACTGTACGGAGAATGTCACACTCAGGCTCAGTAGGAGTTCAGATGGGTTTCGCCTCGTCGGTCTTCTTGTCGGCACTACCTGGGGACCGTTACGCACAGCTAGTGCCGCTTGCGGTCTGTGGTTAAACCCACTGCCAGCGTAGTGTCGAGTCTTTAGAGTCCCACACAGAAAGCTTTTCGCCTTTAGGCAAAAGAGTAGAGGTCGCATGGTATTGCGACAGGTCGCATGGTTTTGCGACAGGGTTCGGTCACATCCGTGCACTTGTGCACGTACAGTGTCCGGACAGTTTACACTAGCGGGCTTTGGTTTAAGCCAGATCCTAGTGTACCTTATGGGATTGGATTTATCCAGTTTGCATTCGTGTTCCTCAGAACGCGGATGCGGGTGTGTATGCACAGTTGACAGGGAGGCAGAGGCAGCGGATTCTCATTAGGGTTGTTGACAGTTGACCGTTGACTATTTGACTTTATGCTCAACCCTAATGAGAATTTGATATGTGATTAACTATTATATTAATTAAGTATTATGGTGATATGGTTGTTGACTTGTTGACTTTTGTTGACTTGTTGACTTTGTTGACTTGTTGACCAGTTGACTAGGCTTGACTAGTTGACCATCATGATAACCATAGCCATCATTTCATGGCAAAGACTTTTGTTTACTTGCTCATTTGTGTAAAATGAGTGCATGAAATGATATGGTTGTGGTTGCTTCTAACCATCACATAAGACTTTTTTGATATGATGAGTTATGATCACTTTGGATTATGAGAGGGTGAAAGACAAAAGAGAGCCTCATTCTTTCTTGCTCATTCTCTCTCTTGTTCTTGAGCTCTCCTCTTGCTCTCACTCTCAACCTCTTGCTCCCTCTCTTGATCTATGGTTCTCTTGTCTCATGAGTTGAGAATCAAGAACCATAGATAAAATCCCATTCTATTTCCTCTCTACTCATTCTAGTTCACTAGGTTTAGCAAACCAAGTGAACTAGTTTCTTCAAAGAACGAAGAAGGAGCTAAAGGTTGGAGCTTTCAAGTGGATCTATCTTCGGCGTACGGAGACGACGAGAAGGAGCCATCGGACCACCATCGGAGCTTGAAGAGAAGGAGTTCAAGACAAGCTAGGTATAACCCCCTAACCGAGTAGCTAGAATCTCTTAGTTAGGATGTTAGATAGATGTTTAACCAAGATCCGGGTTATAGGTCCATGTTACCATCTTTAAGAAAATCGTTTTTTACCAAATTCCGCATTCCCGAAAGTACTGGGAGAGGTAGCATGGACTTACAGAGTTGGCAACTTACCCCCGTTGTGCCACAGTGTTTTGCAGGCTTGACCCTCAGAGTAGTCGCGGCAGGGCTTCTTATTGTATCCTTTTCAGCGGATACCGCTACGGTTGGCTGTGAGCCTTTTTGCTGTAGGTGGGTTGCAGTTATCCAATTTTATCCATTGTATATCTTATTGTATCTAGTACTCTCCATCTACCACTTTCATGTATTGACTTAGAGACGAGTTGTGAGGACGATATTGTATATTTTGTGACTCTGGGTGTCGTGCTCGTGTGAGCCGGCCTTTATTATGTAGTTTACCTCTTTATATTGTTTTTCATTTATATTGTCTATTTCTTCGCTACGGCGTCGTATATATGTTTGTGGTGGTTGTTTCCGTCTTTGGGCGCGATTTGCTCCCGTTTGGAGATACTTTATTCATATTCTATGTTTGTACCCGTTTCAAGGCTCGTTTTTACAAAGGAGGTGATGCAAAAAATTTTAAGAAAATAAATTTAAATTTAAAGATTTTTACTTGAAATTTCCAAATGTTTTTAACAATGTTTTTATCACTTACTTCTTTTGATGGTTTAGATTTATGGGTTTTCGGCTTACTTAAATTGCGTTACGCCTGTTGACGTCACGTGGTTTAAGTGCCGGTCACATGCCTAAATTTGGGTCGTGACACCACAAAGCCGACTATGTTCTATGAGAGATACATAAGGGAGTCGGGGGGGCACATCAAGGGGCCCGCACCCTGGTCCAGAAGACGCTGCTCCAAGGATATTATTGGCCGACCATACACCAAGATGCCGAGAAGCTTGTTAGAAGATGCAAAAGCTGCTAACTCCATGGCAGCATACCTCGTCTCCCCGCTACCGAGCTAACGACCCTTAGTTCCCCTTGGCCGTTCGCACAATGGGGGATGGACATGGTGGGCCAACTCGTCACCGGCACGGGCGGACACAAGTACATCCTCGTCGCGGTAGACTACTTCATAAAGTGGATAGAGGTCATCCCCATAAGAAAACCAGACGCCGCCTTTACTATAAAGTTCCTGCAACACAACATAATCACCCAATTTGGGATCCTGAGATGCATCATCATCGACCACGGAACCAACTTCGAGAATGACAAAGTCAGAGAGTTTTGCAGCGAGCACCGCATATTGATGAAGTTTGTTGCGGTTGCCTATCCTCAATGCAACAGACAGGCAGAGGTAGCAAACCGAGGCATCATCCATAGTCTTCGAGGCCGTCTAGAAGAAATGCAAGGCGGCTGGGTCGAGGAACTACCTCGGGTCCTGTGGGCACTGCGAACGTCAAGGAAGACACCCACGGGAGAAACCCCCTTCAGCCTCTGCTACGGCACCGAGGCCATGGTCCCCACGGAGATCGGATTGCCCAGCTACAGAGTCGAACACTTCGATGATGAAACTAACACCTCGGCGCTTCGGACCAACTTGGATATCTTACTAGAGAAACGGGACCGAGCACAAATCAGAGCGGCTGCCTATCAATAACAAACCGCTCGCTATTACAACGCCCGAGTCAAGCATCGCGCCTTCAAGGCAGGAGATCGAGTCCTATGAAGGAACGAGTTCGTAGACCAAACAAGGCTACACAAATTCTCCCCAAAATGGGACGGCCCATTCCTCGTAGTAGAAGCATTGCCCGGTGGAGCATATCGCTTGCAAGACAATGGGGGACGAAAGTTTCTTCGGCCTTACAACGCCGAAAAACTCAAATTGTATAAATGAATGTGTTTTCTCCTTTTTGAAGCGATGTAATTTTTTATTAAGTCTCCCAAGTTATAAGAGACTTCTTCCATAGATTTTGTTTTCTTTCTCAGTTCCGAGACCCCTAAGTTCATTTTGAGAAAGCACATAAACTGTGCTGTAGGGTGTTTTTCGTCACCCCATTGAGATGGGAGTACGCGTCGCTTGTCAGACGTACTACAGATTCCCCCTGTGTAGGGTTGGCCGGGGTTTAATGATTGTGGGGATCCAAATCTCTGACAGCCGCGGACTAAGCTGCCGTTAATTAGCCCTTGTCTTTGGAGCGAGAGAACCTCCGATTGACGGGTCAAACTGGTCATGCGAACTCAATGTGCAGTATGCGTGTGTTGTGTTTTGGAGGGGGCTTGGATATATCGGGAGCCTCGCAGAGTTTACGGAGGTCCCGCTACTCGGATAGTGCGCTGGGGGTCAAGAGGGCTGGTAGTCCCCTTACGGGGTGCAGGGCAGCGCCCCGTTACAAATTTTTTTCTAACAGAGACAGTGTCGTGGAGTGTGTGTGTGTGTCTATATATATACATATACACGTATATATAAAAGGGGGAAAAAGCATCTAAAGGACACGTGGAGGGCAGCGCCTCATGTGCGTGGCACGCGGACGCTGGGCGCCAGCGCCTCACGTGCGTGGCGCGCGAGCGATTGGCGCCGGCGCCAGCGCCTCACATGCATGACACACGGGCGCCGGGGCGCCGGCGCCTCACGTGCGTGGCACACGGGCGCCGGCACCTCACGTGCCTGGCATGCAGGCGCTGGGCGTCGGCGCCTCACGTGCCTGGCACGCGGGCGCTGGGCACCGGCGCATCTCGTGCCTGGCATGCAGGCGCTGGACGCCGGCGGGAAAAAGAGGCTTAGCCCCTGCACAGGGAGTTATACTCCCGATTGACTTTTGGAGTTGAACTTCTAGAAAGAAAGACTTTTTTATATGGAGTTAAACTCCCAGAAGTTTTGATTTGTGGAGTTAAACTCCAAGAAATCTTTGTAAATGCTCAAAGGGACCCCTTTCTTCTCCCCCGAGCCTTGGATCTTTCCCAAAATGGGGTCTTTAGAGATAGGTCTCCTTCTTCCTCCTCTCTGTTGGCCGGATCTTGGAGAAAAGGGGATGAGATTTAAAAATCTCCCCTTTTTAAGATCTGATGGAAGATCTGAGTTCCCCTTTGTGGGTTTTGTGGTGAAAAACTATTTAATTTGGAAAAGGAAGAGTAAAACTCTTGATTTAATTGAAAATGGGAAGAAGGTTTAGAACCATGAGGAAAGAGAAGGAGGCACAAAAACCCTAGATTTTGAAAGAGTGAAAAAAGTTATTCTTTATTTCATCATCATGTTGCCTTATATAGGCTTACACATTTACATATAGCCCATTAGGCTTTTCAAAATGGCATTTTGCCCATCCCATGTCTCATGTGCTCATTTCTTTTGCACATGAGCTATGGGCTTACAAAAATCTGGCTTTATGCCCATAAAGATCACATCAAAATTATTTATTACATAATTTTTATTTTGGCATGGAGGAGGTCGGCCGCGGGGCTCGACTTGGGCATGAGCCCTCTTGACCTGGGCTTGGGCCCACCTGGTTTGGGGTTGACTTTGATTTTGACGTGGTCAACTGGGTGCAATTTTTGACCCCAACAACGTGCCCCCCATCAATAAATGCACACCATACATATGAGTCGTGTGCATGAAATTGATGGATTTTCTTTTACTTGGAGGCAACTTGATTTGGTTCCCGCTTTGTAGGAATCCGACACTGCTCTTTTTACGACATGGATGGTCGACGCTTGACGCATCTCTGAGACGGAGTGTCCGTGGTAGACGCTTCCCCGGCACGGAGTGATTTGGTTCCCGCTTTGTAGGAAGCTGGCACTGCCCTTTTAATGACATGAACGGTCGACGCTTGACGCGTCTCCGAGACAGAGTGTCCATGGTAGACGTTTCCCTGGCACGGAGTGATTTGGTTCCCACTTTGTAGGAAGCCGGCACTGCCCTTTTTACGACATGGACTGTCGACGCTTGACGCATCTCCAAGACGGAGTGTCCGTGGTAGACGTTTCCCCTGCACGGAGTGATTTGGTTCTCGCTTTGTGGGAAGCTGGCACTGCCCTTTTTACGACATGGACGGTCGACGCTTGACGTGTCTCCAAGACGGAGTGTCCGTGGTAGACATTTCCCTGGCATGGAGTGATTTGGTTCCCGCTTTGTGGGAAGCCGGCACTGCCCTTTTTACGACATGGACGGTCGACGCTTGACATGTCTCCGAGACGGAGTGTCCGTGGTAGACGTTTTTCCGGCACGGAGTGATTTGGTTCCTGCTTTGTGTGAAGCTGGCACTGCCCTTTTTACGACATGTATGGCCGACGATTGACGCGTCTCCGAGGCGGAGTGTCCGTGGTAGACGTTTCCCCAGCACGGAGTGATTTGGTTCCTACTTTGTGGGAAGCAGGCACTGCCCTTTTTACGACATGGACGGTCGACGCTTGATGCGTCTCTGAGACGGTGTGTCCATGGTAGACGTTTCCCCGGTATGGAGTGATTTGGTTCCCGCTTTGTGGGAATCCGGCACTGCCCTTTACGACATGGACGGTCGACGGTACGAAGTCTCACTGGCTGATTCCAAGTCGAAGCATAATTCCGACAGGGAAGGTAGATATACTGAGGTGAAGCATGATTTCGACACGGGATACACTCTGAGACGAAGCATGATTCCGGCACAGAGATTGTTGATTTGATTTGATTTGGGTTGACATCAGCATCGCTACACTGGAATATGGTACCAGAAGCGAATCATCATTTGTCATGAGAGGATTTGGGGGTTTTGGTTTTGGTCGGCATCTGCATTGCTGCACTGGAATAATGCGAGGAGCAACTCATCATTTGCCCTGGGAGGATTTGGGTATTGGTTTTCGGGTCGGCATCTACATTGCTGCACTGGATTAATGCCAGGAGCAACTCACCATTTGCCCTGAGAGGATTTGGGAATTGGTTTTTGGGTCGGCATCTGCATTGCTGCACTGGAATAATGCCATGAGCAACTCATCATTTGCCTTTGCCTATTGGAAAACGATGGCTTAGGAGACAGGTTTAGATCCCTATCACCTAAGCCTTTTCAATTTTATGGGCCGTAAGGGTCCTATAAAAGCATTTTCTCCCTACGAGTCGAAAAGATCCCGTAGGTGTACTTTCTCCTTAGGAGTCGTAGGGACTCCCAAGTGTGTTTTTCCTTTGTGAGTCTTAAGGACCCCACGAAGGTGTTTTCTTACGAATTGTGAGGATCCTGTAAGTTTTTTTCTCCTCATGTATCATGAGAATACATGAGTGGGTCTTCCCAAATGGAGCATAATTCCAAGGGCGGAGACCGGCCGCCGGATGGGTGATTGCAATAGGGCATAGGTGTGATGAGAATTATTTGAGCCTGTGGATTGTATACGGTAGTCAACTTGGGGACCAACTGTAGGGCTGGGAGAATTTTGGGAATTTGTTGGCATCTGAATCGCTGCACTGGAATATGGTACCAGGAGCGACTCATCATTCGTCGTTGGGACATTCAGAGACTTGAAATTTTGGTTGGCGTCTGCATCGATGCACTGGAATATAATACCAGGAGTGACTCATCATTCGCCATTTGGGAATTTGGATTTTGGTTGGCGTCTGCACCGCTGCACTGGAATATGGTACCATGAGCGATTCATCATTTGCCGTTGGGACATTCAGAGACGTGAAATTTTGGTTGTCTTCTGCATCGCTACACTGGAATATGGTACCAGGAGCGACTCATCATTCGCCGTTTGAGAATTTGGATTTTGGTTGGCGTCTGCATCGCTGCACTGGAATATGGTACCAGGAGCGACTCATCATTCGCCATTGGGATATTCGGGGATTTGAGTTTTGGTTGACGTCTGCATCGCTGCACTGGAATATGGTACTAGGAGTGACTCATCATTCGCCATTGGGACGAGTTTTTTTTACCGCGATTGCTCTATCATTTCAGCTTTTCTTATAGCGAAGGTCGCGATTGCCCTATCATTTTGGCTATTTATTCGTGGTTGCCCCATCATTTTGGCTTTATTTTTCATCTTTATTTTAATCGCTGATTTTTATTGCGAGTTGCCCCATCATTTCGGCTTTTCTTTTTTTCCTTTTTTTATTTACACACATTTTTTTACATTCCCAGTTTAACGACTTAGAGGTCGACGTTCCCAGTTTAACGACCCGGTGGTCGGCTGTTCCCAGTTTAATGACGTGGTTGTCAATCATTCACAGTTTAACGATGTGGTGGTCAGCTATTTTCAGGGAAAGGCAGATGTCTGAGAGAATCAGTTTCACGAAGGACTTTGGTCTCCGTTTGTATGAAATTGGCGGTCGCAGCTTGACTGTTTGTTAACAAGCCTTTAGACAGTTCTATCTCTCCTGCCTTGTATTGCTTTTCGACCCAATCTTTGAAGACGAAACAGTCCTCAATGGCATGACCCATCACTCTATGATAGGGGAAGTATTTGGGGTCGTCGGTCATATTCACTTCTTGCGGTCTTTTTTATTCTGGCAATTGTACACTGTTTCTTAGGGCGTCTTTGAATATTTTATGGATTTTGTCCCTTCTGAAGGAATAGACCTTATCCAGCTTCTCTTTCAGTAGAGATTCTCCTCCCTCTCCGAACACTGGCTATCAAGGCCGGTTGGCATTAGGCCCGCTCATCCCTTGCTTATTTCGGTTAGCCAAAGTGTTAAAAAATTCAGCATCGTCGGAATTTCCGCCTTTGCGATTATCGTCCATTCGGTTTCTCCAGGACCTATTGTTATTTTGGGAATCACAGGAAGACTCCTGCTTTGAGCACTCCAACATCTGGACTTTCCTGGTCAACTCTTGGAATGTTTTGAGACCCGCGGTGTATAGAAACGGGGCCATCCAATTGTTGAGATTTCCGATGAGGAGGCTGACAGATTAGTCCTGCTCTATCGACGGTTCACATTTGACGAAGAGATTGCGCCATCGGGTTATAAAATTTGTGCTGCTTTCGTTGTTATTTGGTTTGGTCCTTACGAGGTCGGCAACGGTAATCTTATCGCTGACCCTCATGAACCTTTGTTAGAACAGAGATTTCATTTGGACAAAAGTAGTAACGGAGCTATCCGGTATTCTAGCATACCAATCAAAAGCGACATCGGTTAAGCTATTAACGAACTGGCGGAGGAGAAGCACATCATTGCCCCCAGTATTCCCGCATGAGGCTTTAAAGTGGGCGATGTGCTGATTCGCATTTCCCGTCCCATCAAATCTTTCGAACTTGGGGATGACATAGCCACTAGGAAATTCTACCAGATCATACTGAGCGGGATATGGTCTCCCACTACTGCTGATATCTTTTTGCGCTTCGGCTTCGGCTACCAATGTTTTGACTTTGTTGGCAACCAAATCCATGATTTGATCTTGAGTTAGCGGGCTATTGTCATCGGTAGCCAAGATATTTCCCGGGATAGGATGCGACTGACTTTCATGCGGTCCGCCCACCTTTGGATTTGAAGGAATAGGTGTCGGCTGTCTCGGGACACCGTTTCCCGGTTCATGAGCAGAACCCTGTGCTTGATTGGACGGCTTAGAGGCAATTTGGGCCGTGAGCTACATCACGACATTCGTCAAGTCGTTAATTTTTTAGTAGAGCTTGGCCATCTTTTTGTCTTTGCTTCTAAGATGTTTTCGGAGCTCTTAGAGAAGTTGCTGCTCTGCGTTCTTGGGACGGAAGATTGACTCATCTTCGCTTTTCGAGCCCGACTCCTCATGAACCGAGGGATCTCTCTGCTTATCAGCTTCACTGGGAGGATTTTCATTACCTTCTGGAGGATGCTGGTCTTGGGAAGTGACAGCCACATTCATACCAGATTGGATTTGAGATGTGGTGGCCCCATCCTTACTCTTGCTATATGTGCCTACCGTGTAGACAGCGTGGACCACATATCCAGCCATCTCTTTATCTTTGGCGGGGTAACCCTGTTCTTGGAACCTCATGATGTTCAGCCTAGCATGAGCTCTAGCCCTTTTGTTGGCTCTATATTTAAGCCTTTTCCGTCTTAGCTTCTCGATTTTGAGGGCTTGACGGGCATCCGTCATTTAGGAAGCCATCGTGAGTCGATTGACGGGGAGCTTAGAGAAGATACCCGATCGAGCAGTTGTCAAGGGCACCGCTAGAGCTTGCTCAAGATGCCTTATTGCTCTATTGGTGTTTATGGCCTTTCCCCCGGCTGGGGACAAGAAAAGTCGTTCAAATACCGACTTGCGTTTGGGTTGGAGCGCCTTCGAGACCACCACATTTGGCTTCTTGTCTTTCGAGGCCGGTTTGTCTGTCACCGGAGCTTGAGGAGCTGAGATAGTGTTATCTGGCACTAACAGAATAGAGCCGAATGGTAGCGGCAGCTCCTCCTACTGTCGCCCGAGACTGGCCGGGAGGACCGTCTTGGCGTCCATCTCATCGTGTAGGAGATGGGAGCTGTGTCGAGAGCTAAGCTGATCCTTGGAGACATTTTGTTGCGTCCGAAGATTGCAGTCGAAAGTCGTTAACCTGCACAAAGAAGCATGATTTCAGTACAGGCAATCAATGTATATGTTGATTGAGTTCGCATAGATATTTAACCCGAAATATGGGTGGAGAGATTTGTCCCACCGGGCGTGCCAGAATCTGTAGGGTGTTTTTCGTCACCCCATTGAGATGGGAGTACGCGTCGCTTGTCAGGCGTACTACAGATTCCCTCTGCCTAGGGTAGGCCGGGGTTTAATGATTATGGGGATCCGAATCTCCGGCAGTCGCGGACTAAGCTACCGTTAATTACCCCTCGCCTTTGGAGCGAGGGAACCTCCGATTGACGGGTCAAACTGGTCATGCGAACTCAATGTGCAGTATATGTGCATTGTGTTTTGGAGGGGGGCTTGGATATATCGGGAGCCTCGCAGAGTTTATGGGGTCTCGCTACTCGGATAGCGGGCTGGGGGTCAAGGGGGCTAGCAGCCCCCTTGCGGGGTACCGGGCAGCGCCCCATTAGAATTTTTTTTCTAACAGAGACAGTGTCGTGGAGTGTGTGTGTGTGTGTGTGTGTGTATACACATATACACACATATATAAAAAGGGGGAAAAGCATCCAAAGGACACGTGGGGGTCGGCGCCTCACGTGCGTGGCACGCAGACGCCGGGCGTCGGTGCCTCACGTGCGTGGCATGCGGGCACTGGGCGCCAGCGTGACTTGTGCCTGGCATGCGGACGCTGGACGCCGGCGAGAAAAAGGGGCTTAGCCCCTGCACAGGGAGTTGTACTCCCGATTGACTTTTGGAGTTGAACTCCTAAAAAGACAAACTTTTTTATATGGAGTTAAACTCTCAGAAGCTTTGATTTGTGGAGTTAAACTCCAAGAAATCTTTGTAAATGATCAAGGGGACCCCTTTCTTCTTCCCTAAGCCTTGGATCTTTCCCAAAATGGGGTCTTTGGAGATGAGTCTCCTTCTTCCTCCTCTTTGTTGGCTGGATCATGGAGAAAAGGGGATGAGATTTAAAAATCTACCCTTTTTGAGATCTAATGGAAGATCTGAGTTCCCTTTTGTGGGTTTTGTGGTGAAAAACTATTTAATTTTGGAAATGGAAGAGTAAAGCTCTTGATTTTATTGAAAAGGGAAAGAAGGTTTAGAACCTTGAGGAAGGAGAAGGAGGCACAAAAACCCTAGATTTTGATGGAGAGAAAAAAGTTATTCTTTATTTCATCATTATGTTGCCTTATATAGGCTTACACATTTACATATAGCCTATTAGGCTTTACAAAATGGCATTTTGCCCATCGTATGTCTCATGTGCTCATTTCTTTTGCACATGAGCTATGGGCTTACAAAAATCTGGCTTTATGCCCATAAAGATTACATCAAAATTACAAAAATCTGGCTTTTGCACATGAGGTCGGCCGCGGGGCTGGACTTGGGCATGGGCCCTCTTGACCTGGGCTTGGGCCCACCTGGTTTGGGGTTGACTTTGATTTTGACGTGGTCAACTGGGGTGCAATTTTTGACCCCAACATGTGCAAAAGGAATAGAAGGAAACAACATGCCTCAAAAAGAAAATCTTTTATTCATTAAAGAGGTATTATAGGCTCCTCAGCCTTACAAAAAATAAAAATAATTACATTAAGGGGGGCCGGGGATTAAGAAAGCATTGTTGATGGTACTCCAAGGAAATCTCCGCTAGCCGAGCCCTAGCTTCCTCGGCTACTACGTAAGCGCCATCCGCCGGACAAAAATCAGCGATCAGCTTCTTCTGGAAACACTCCAGGAAAAAGGCCTACTGATCGGTCCCGCTTGCTTTTCGAGATTAGGTCAAGGTGGTAGAGAGAGTGCAACTTTTCGATCGCCTCGTCCTTCAGCTGCGGAGACAGGGCATTGTGCAGGCCTGGAGACATCCTCCAGACCGCGTACATGAGCAGTTGGCGGAGAGGAGATCGCCGGGGAAGAAGGCATCCAAAGTGGCCCTCCACGCAATCTATCACTGCCTCGTATGTCTGCTCGGAGCGGTCGAGGTTATAGAGAAACATAGCATCACAAGAAATTATCTCCCTGATAAGCACACACGGACGCCCGGCCATCTTCAGAAACACAAGGCTAGAAAGAAGCCAACATACCTTCGCTTTTTATAGCCTTAACAAAATCCTCCAACGGCCGAAAGTTTACTCGGGCAGCGATGCGAATCGCGGAACGTCTCAATTTCCCGATATTGAATGGCCACGTGTCAGCCATGCCTGTCTTCAAGGGCGGCAACGAGGCCCGTGGAAGTTTGAACGACGCCCTCGCTCCCACCAACGCGGCCCACGGAAAGTTGAACGACACCCTCAATCCCGCCAATGCAGCCGCTGAAGTTTGAACGATGCCCCAGGAAGGCACAGGGGAATCTCTAAAGCCCTCCTCACGAGGCCACCGAGCAGCTTTCCTGCCCGGTCCATCCATAGCGGGTAGATTCCTACCCATCTACGCTAAGGATCTAAACCTCCTCACGAGGCCACCGAGCAGCTTCCCTGCCCGGTCCATCCCTAGCGGGTAGATTCCTACCCATCTATGCTAAGGATCTAACGCCCTTCTCACGAGGCTACCGAACAGCTTCCCTGCCCGGTTCATCCTTAGCGGGTAGATTCCTATCCATCTAAGCTAAGGACCTAAAGCCCTTCTCATGAGGCCACCGAACAGCTTCCTTGCCTGGTCCATCCCTAGCGGGTAGATTCCTACCCATCTATGCTAAGGATCTAAAGCTCTCCTCACGAGGCCACCAAGCAACTTCCCTGCCCGGTCCATCCTTAGCGGGTAGTTCCTACCCATCTACGCTAAGGATTTAAAGCCCTCCTCACGAGGCCATCGAGCAGTTTCCCTGCCCGGTCCATCCCTAGCGGGTAGATTCCTACCCATCTACGCTAAGGATCTAAAGCCCTCCTCACGAGACCACCGAGCAGCTTCCCTGCCCGGTCCATCCCTAGCGGGTAGATTCCTACTTATCTACGCTACGGATCTAAAGCCCTCCTCACGAGGCCACCGAGCAGCTTCCTGCCCGATCCATCCCTAGCGGGTAGATTCCTATCCATCTATGCTAAGGATCTAAAGCCCTCATAATGAGGCCATCGAACAGCTTCCCTGCTCGGCTAATCTTTGAGGGGTAGATTTCTACCCTACGGAGACATGAGTCTAGAAATCGTATCAAGGAGGAATCAGTCAATACCGACCTATTCTAACTTGGTTGTTTTACAACTCGTGTTAAGGGACGTGATCGTTAACTCGATTATAAGGAATGGACTGATACAGACCTTCTTACACTTGGATATCTTTCGATTCATCCTAAATGAACGATCGCAACCTCAACTATGGGGAACAAGAGGGCATCGACCTTCCTACATTTGGCAATTACCCGACTCATACTCGACGCACGATCATCATCTAAAAAGCCGGGCATCTAAAAAGCACACAGTCATGAATATGAAAATAAGCTCATCTTTATTTATATTCCAGAAATTTTCACAAGGAATTATGGGCTCTTCAGCCTTACAAAACGCCCGGAGTCTTACAAAACTTTGGGAAAAAAAAGGCAGGAAAGCTCAGGCCGTAGGCCCGGGGAGGATCTCGCCCTGCTCGACGCCGGCGTCGGGAACCAAAACGGCGACCTCTGGGTCGTCGCTTCCACCAGCAACCTCACCCCCGGTGCTTCCACCGGCAACCTCACCCCCGGCGGCATCCCTGGCTGCTTCCACCGGCGGTGCATCCTCAGAGAGAGGGTACTGGACCCAGAGCTCGCCGTCGGCGAACCCCGGCATCAACGCCTTGACAGTGTCGAGAACCTGGTGACAAACAATGGCCAAGGAATCGGCGAGGTCGGCGTAGAACTGGTCTGACGCCTTATACCTCTCTACGGATTTCGAGGCCCGGAGATCGGCGAGCTTCACCGCATCGAATGCCGCCTGGGTGTCTCTCTTGCAGGCATCCCTCGACTTCTTCATCACGGCGTAGAGCTTGCTAATCTCCTCCAACTTAGCCTGCATGGCCTTGTTGGACTCACTCAGAAGTCGATGAGACTCCTTACGCTTGGAGTTCATCAACTCCTTGGCGACCACCCCGGCTTCGAGGGCGGCTATCCTCTCTTTCGCCTGCTGCAGCTCCAAGCGTAGATCCTCCTCCCGAGAGAATGATTCGTCCGTCTTCCTCGGGGCCGGGGAAATCTCCTCAGATTCCATATTGACGATGAGGGCGCAGTGTTGGAGAACCTGAGGAAAGCAGCAAAAGGAGTTAGAAATGTTCAAACTGAGGAAAATGCTTAATAAAATTCTTAAAGGAAAACGAATATCGACCTGAACCGCCTCCTAAGCGACGGCGGCCACATGGGCCTTTAGGATCCCCCCGAGGAATTCTGCTTCCAGCCGCTCGCTACATGTTGGAGAGCAGGCTGTCGGCGACGGAAAGCCCCGAGGGCACCTCAAAACAGACGTCCCCTTCCTGCACGGGGATCCCGACGAGTGGCAAGAAAGAAATCATCCTTTTGTGCCTCTTGAGAGGCACCTCAGTGGGGTCGGCTTCGACCTCCACCTCCTTCGCCCGGGGCTCCGGTCCCCGTGCGTGCTTCTGGCTCTCCCCACGGCGGACTTCCGGTGCTCAAGGCACAGCGGAAGGCTTCGCCGATGGAGTTGGTTTTGGGGTCGAGCTCGGACCAGGACGGGATGAGCTTGTGCCCTCATTCTTCTTTCCTGCCTTCGCGGCCATGGCAGCTAAGAATTTAGAGCGGTCTATTTGCTCTGCAGAAAGGAGAAAACACGAAAGAGAGTTAGTGACGCTGGAAAGGGCAAGCAAAATCTATTAAAGTCTAAATAGATCGTCCAAAGACCTAACTTACCCAAGAAACACACGGGGCTGAGCCCAACCCAGCTAAGAGCCTGCTCGGAAAGCATAACGTCGACCCGCTGGATCGGCTCCCACATGGATACCACCCTCGCCTCAGGTGAGGACGACTGCTTCGCCCTCGGGCAGTCGGCCCTATGCCACTGTGTAGGCACAGGACAATCCTTGTCCTCGGGTGGCCCACCGAATATGAACTTCTCCTTCCATTCGTGAATGGAAGAAAGGACGACTACTACCCCCGACCCGGCCATCCCACCCTTGGATTTTTGAAAGAAAAATACACCCAGCTCGGCCCATCCTTGCAGGTGCCGGGGTGATTCTTATAACAAAGAAAGGAGATGAGGAGGGTCAAACTAAAGAGGATATCTTCAAGTTTCAACCGGACCAAAAACCTGAGGAGAATTCTCTACGAGTTCGGCGCTAGCTGGCCCAGGGCAAGATGGAAGCAACGAAACACCCCACATACCTCGGTTAGGAAGGGCAGACGCATTCCCGCCCGGAATGCTTCTAAATACAGGGCAATCTCCTTGCCCTGCACCTGGTCCGCCTGCTCACCCTCTCTGGTTAAATGAAGAGAATAGTTAGAGGGAATATGGAATCGAGCCCGGATCTTGGCAAGCTCGTCCATATTCCTCAAGACGGAGGGCGCATCGCGGGCGTTCCCGATGCGCATCTTGGGAGCTCTTGTTGCTGCCTGATGGCAGGTGGCGGGGGCGCTCTGACTCTTAGATGAGAACCCGACACAGAGGACGAAGAAAAAGAAGACGAACCCTCTTGGTTATCTGAAGCCGAAGAGGAGGAAGTCCCTCTAGACTCAGCTCCAACAACTGGAGTCTCATCGCCCGATTCTACCCTAACTATCTCTACAGACTCCTCAGATGAAGTCATCTAACCTGACTCAAAGGAATGGGCTGGCCGGGGAAAAGGCACGGATGATCTGATCTAGAAGGCAGGAACGCCGGGCAATCTTTGACAACAAGGATGAATTATGGTGGAAGTGTTAGCCCTAGGGGGGTCCCCTCTTATTTATGCACTCCACAGAAAGCATCTAACGGCCCAGATCAATTCCCACCAAAACGAAGCGTCATGCCTGCCAGCCGCCGAAGCTCCACGTGGCGATCGACCATTGGGGAAGCCCCTTAGGTTGCAGGTGACAACGACAGCCCGTCGCGTCCGCCAACCCGCGTCGGACACGTATCCTGCAGCCCAAAAAAAAACAAGCGAAACGGCGCACCCTCTTTAAAGCACGATCACTTCATTGATCCGCTGACGTCGTCGGGGATACGCGCGAAGATTCAGGCGAATGACGAGGCGACACGTGGGCCCAAGGATTGAAACGATGTAACCACCAAATGCCATGTCGTTCCCGGGCGATCCGCGTTACGATTCCTTAACGCCAAATCGAGCAGACCACTCTCGATCCGACCCTTGGATAGGTCGGAACGAGAGTGGGAGGCTAATGATGATTCTCGCAAGTGGTGTCTCCTCAGACTACGACACGTGGTAGATGATGTGTCCCGAACTCTATGGGGGTGGAATAAATGAGCCGTATCGGGATATCCCTGGGGCTCCTTCTTGGTGAACGTCCCGACCTTTCGGGAGACCCCCCTGAAAACATTCCACCTTCACCTAGGAGACTACCAACAGCCCGTCTCCGAACTTCCTCAGTCTCCTCACTCGCTTCCGAGCTATCCAAGCATGCCGAGCTTTCTCGGCCTCCCGCTCGTCTCCGAGCTCCAAGCATGCCGAGCTTCCTTGGCCTCCCCCGATCAACCGAGATTGCGGAGCCCTAGCGCCTCAACAACGGCTCCGTGTATCTTGCCAAAGCGAGATAACCGCTGCTCCACGTCCCGCGTCCCATGCTGGCGCATCCCCCCCATTAATGAGCGTATCCCGTCATTAATGAAAGGATCCCGTCATTCACGCACACGTGACGTCAGGGGCATAATCGAAGGCGAAGATCTTGCGCCTGCTCGCTCTATGCGACCACTATAAAACACTCTCTCAGACGACTCCGGTAAGGTAATTTGAATCCAATAAGCCACTACTCTGCTCAAATTACTCGGCTAACTTGATCGTCGGAGGGTGCTACGGTGGTCACCCACCCCGGGACTTATTTGCAGGTAGCTCGGCTTCCACCTCAAACTCAACCCATTGAGATCCGCATGATGTAGGAGACAACCTCCAAATCCAATCTCAACCGTCCAGCAACGCTCGCGACAGATCGACGGAGGACAACATCTGAAGGAGATCCAACCCTCCATTATTTAGGGACTAAAAGGCCAGGGAGTTGCACACACATCGCATAGCATTTCGCATCAATATTTTATTCAAAATATCATTTTTCTCATGATGCATAAAAGTTGACAAATTATATATCATTATGATCACTGAATTTTTCCAAAACTTGAAAAATATCTTTCATGGTTTTCGGAGACTTTTGTTATTTTCTAATAATTATTTAATTAAAAACAATTTTAGTATATTTGAAAAAGAGTTTAAAATTACAATTTCGTCGGACGACAAAATTAATGTCAATAGATTCACGGTGACGTGCTGACTTTAAATATTATTTTTACATAATATTCGGACAAGATTTGATATTTTAAAATTGTTATTTAACTAACTAAACTATAGTGAAATATTAATTTATGTTAGAGCAAGCATGCATAGTTTGTTTGTTTTTTATGGCCGTGACCTCCTATATGAAGGTGACTTGTTGAGAAAAAGGTCTCTTGGTTTTAATTATGTTTGTTTTCATTCATCTTTAAAGATAGTTTTTGAAAAATATTCCTACCTGTAGCAAATTTTCAATAACATTAATTTCTGTCTAGATGGCACTGTCATTTGAAAATATTTTTCAAACAATCTACAAAGGTTTTTAAATTTCTTCCCTCTCTATCGTTATCAAATAATGGTTGACGGCGACAGCTGTATTTTGAATTTGTTTGCAACGGCTAAATTTCATGATGCTATAAATTTTGCAAACTTGCTGATGATACTTAATATTGGCGATGCGAGATCAGGACACATGGCGGATGACATGTTCCAAGACCCAGAAGAAAGGGCCCACAGAGGCCGACCAGGCCACCTTGGTACCCGATATGCAAGCGCAAGCTGGCCCTCCTCAAGGCCCCCTGCAAATTTGCCTCCTCGGTCCCTCAGCTCGCCCCGAGCTGCCACAGGACCAAGACTCCTCAGCCTTCTTGCTCGGTTCCGAGCTCCCCAACCGAGGCCGTCTTTCTTGGTCCTTCCGACCGACCAACTCCACAACTCACAGGCGTAACCGCCGCTCCGCAAATCTCGCCATGCGCAGATTCTCCGTCAGCAACGTCCCACGTTCCACGCCATCACGATCCCCATTAATGGGCGATCCGCTCTTTACGTAGACGTGACGTCGGGAGCGTAACTGCTGGCGAGATTCTCACGCCTGCTGCTGCGTGCCGCCGCCGCTATATAAACCCCAATCACAGAGGGGTCAAGTAAGCCATTCTTGATTCCACTTAGCCGTTACTCTGCTCGGATCTAGTACTAACTTGATCGTCGGAGGGTCCTCGTTGGTACCAAACCACCCCGGGACTTCTTTGCCGGTATTCGGCGCTAAACTCCTCAAATCACAAATCTCCTCAAAACCCATTGAGACCCACACGCAACAGAAGATCGCCGCTGAAATCCACCGGGAGATCAACGGAAGACAACATCTGACGGAGACCCGAAAAGGACTTCCATCACTTGCTTTACTTTAAAGAAGAAGACACGGAACCAAAGCATTCTTTCATTATTAGTGCTTAGAAAAATTTCAAGAGTTTAAGCTTCTAATTTTCATTCATACACTCTTATGATTCGTCAACTCCACTAAGCTCTAGTTCTTATAGAAGTGAGAAAATTTATGGCGACAACTCCTTTCATTAATTAGAGAGATTTTCATCAGTGTATATTTGTAATTTCTTAGGAAGAGGGGGATTGTAAGTTGTAAAAGATTTGTTTCTATCAGGTCAAAAGAACAAGAATAGTGAAAGGTTTAGGAAATCCTAAAGACGGGGTCTTCTGGAAAGGACTAGACTTGGGACGCCGAATAGCCTTATATTATCGTGTTTGTGTTTGCTTATATCTATCTTTATATTATTGCATTTATTATTAATTGTTATAATTTTGTGATATATGTTTAATTAGATTGCAAATTAGGGGTGAATATGGTCCTTATATCATCGTGTTTGCGTTTGCTCATATCTCTCTTTATATTATTGCATTTATTATTAATTGTTATAATTTTGTGATATATGTTTAACTAGATTGCAAATTAGGGGTGAATAGGGTTTAAAACAAATACTTGCTAATTTGCAATCTTGTTAAACATATATCACAAAATTATAACAATTAATAATAAATGCAATAATATAAAGAGAGATATGAGCAAACATAGACACGATAATATAAGGTTGTTCGGCATCCCATGTCTAGCCCTCCCTTAAAGACCCCGTGTTTAGGATTTCCCAAACCTTTCACTATCCTTGCTCATTTGACCGATAGAAACAAAAACTTTACAACTTACAATCTGCATCTTTTCAAGAGGCTACGAATATACACTGATGAAAATCTCTCTAATTGATGAGAGAAGTTGTCGCTCACAATTTTTCTCATTTCTATAGGAACTAGAGCTTAGTGGAGTTAATGAATCACAAGTGTGTGTGAATGAAAATGAGAAGCTTAAACTCTTGAAATTTTTCTAAGTAGCAGTAATGAAAGAGTATTTTTGGTTTTGTGTCTTCTTCTTCAAAACAAAGAAAATAAGCAAAATTTACAGCATCAAGAAGTTTAGCTATTGCAAACAAATTCAAAACACAGCTGGTGCTATGATGACAGTGATAGTGAGCGGAGTAATTTGAAAAACTTTGTAGGTTTGAAAAATATTTTCAAATGATAGTGACGTCTGGACAAAAAAATTAATGATATTGAAAATTTGCTACCCTTTGAAATATTTTTTAAAAGTAATCTTTAAAGATGGATGGAGACAAACATAATTAAAAAACCAAAAGACCCTTTTCTCAACAAGTCACCTTCATGTGTTGATCTAACATAAATTAATATTTCCTTATAGTTTAGTTAGTAAATAGAAATTTTAAAATATTAAATCGTATCCGAATATTATGTTAAAATAATATTTATAGTCAGCACATTGCTGTGAATCTATTGACACTAATTTATTCGTCCGATGAAACAGAAGTTTTAAACTCATTTTCTAATATACTAAAATTATTTTTAATTAAAAAATTATTAGAAAATAACAAAGGTCTCCGAAATCCATCAAAGATAATTTTCAAGCTTTGGAAAAATTCAGTGATCATAATGATGTCTAATTTTTTAACTTTTATGCATCATGAGAAAATGATATTTTGAATAAAATATTGATGTGAAATGCTATGCGATGTTGTGTGTGCAACTCTCTCGCATCTTAATCACTTTACATTTGATTCATAAAAAAATAGGTAAAATAAAAAAATCTAACCAAATTACCCAAAATGCGAGTCTTCGTTTGTCATTATGTAGCTTGTATTCTGGCTCGTCTTGATTTGTACGGGGTCCAATCTTTATATTAATATTTAACCTTGTGGAGTTCGAACTTGTCCTCCAATCTCCTTTGGATAAAACATTGTGGCTCTTTTCTCTGTCCTCTATCAAATACTCCAAATAATGATATACAAAAGCTAAGATAGTATGGAGTAATTTATTGTCAATAATTAAAATCCAATGAGACCAATAATCTTCCCCTTTTTTATTAATGACAAATTATTAACGTGATACATGATATATTATAAATAAAAGCAAAACATGTATCATCACAATTTCTCATCAATTAGTTGAAGAAAATTAACAAATCGAATTTACTAAGGATGAGTAGACACTACTACAGCGTATGGATCTGTTAACTATTTAAACCGTTACAAAACCGTTACCATAACCTCAGTCTGCAAAATGGGACACCAGTAACTATTTAAACTGTTACCAATTTCCTAAAACGGTTTTTATTGATTTGGCAACGGGTGAAACCGTTGCTAAATCTAATTAGGTTGCGGGCCACACAACCCACTCGTTAGGAAACCCCAATTCCCCTTTTCTTTTCCCCGAGCCTCTCTTTTCCCTCTGAAAAAATTTCGCCCCAAATCTTCCGCCTCTCGATCGCCTCCTCGCCTCGGGTCCATGGCCGCCGCCTCGAGCTCGTCGCCGTCTTACCTGCTTCGTAGAGCCTCAGCGCCGGTGATCGGAGCCCTGAGAGCCTTCCGAGGTCGAAGCCCTAGCTCTGTTGTCGAAGCTCGCCGCCGATCGAGCTTGTCGAAGCTCGCCGACGCCGCCACCTGGTCGCCAAGAGGTAAGTATTAAGGTTTTGATTTTAACATTTTGGTTTAATTTTTACTTTTCTGCCCGTTCCCAAAAATTAGGTTTTTTTTGCCGTTCTTGTTGATGCTGCTGCTGTTGTTGATTCTGTCAGTGTTGATGTTGTTGCTGTTGTTGATTCCTCCGGTCATCAAGAGGTAGGTATAATTTTAATTTTTTTGCTTTAATTTTCAATTTTGTGATCGATCCCCAAACTTTTGTTGCTGTTGATGATGTTGATGCTGTTGTTCTTGTTATTGTTGTTGTTGTTGTTGTTGTTGTTGTTTCTATTCTTGTTGTTGTTCCCAACTCTCATTTTCTCTAAATTTTGATGTGGGCTCTTGTTATTTTTGGTGATCGATGTGTTGCAGACAAGAAAGGAGAGATCTTGGCCTTTAGAAATGGTGATTTGGTTGAAAAGTTGATCTTTTGAGCACCAATCTGATGTGGATTTTGAGTTTGGATGAAGGCCCATGATCATCTATAGGTTGATGGAGGGGGGAGGGGGGATTTTATTTTTTTCCATAATAAATCAAATTGGCAACGGTTTAAACAGTTACTAAAACGAGGATATGGTAATGGTTCAAACAGCTATCAGATTTCTGGTTATGGGGTTTGTGGTAATGTTTGTGTAACGGTTTAATCCGTTACCAAATTGGGTTTTGGCAACGGTTTAAACAGTTACCAAAACCCTATTCTATAGCAGTGGTTACCATAAACATGGTAACAGTTTAATCCGTTACCAAAGACAAAAAAGGTAATGGTTTAAACTGTTACAATATAGACGCCATTACCAAAATTGGTTCAGATACCTCTCATATAAAATAGTGGGGCTCACATATGTGGTAACAGGTTAACCTGTTACCATATATATGGTAACGGTCTAGTCCGTTACCATATACATTCTATGATAACGGTTTTAACTGTTACCATATCCCCTCCCATTACTAAAGCCCACCTGATATCTAATATCCTTCAGATATCAGATACAGGTAACCGTTACCATAACCTATCGTAACGGTTTTAACCGTTACCATAGGGTATATGGTAATGGTTTAAACCATTACCATAGGTTATATGTATTTTTTTAAAACATGAAATTTCCGCGCCCCCACACGTGCTGCATTCAATTACAATCGGCAATACATAATAATATTATTATGATCAAATCTCACGCAATTATAAACAAACAAAAAGTAATATGATTCGAATCACACACAATTATAAACAAAAAATATATACAACCAATATGATCAATAAATCAACAAAATAAATGTTTGTATTAATAATCAACTAGTAAATAAGTCTATGGTCGTTGGGATGAAGAATCTCCATCGTCGCGTGGTGTGAAGAAACTCCCAAACTCGTTCCGTATGGCCTCTTGGATGGTCCCGGCGTTTGACTGCCTCAACTCCTAGACCTTTGCCGCAAGGGTCTGTAGCTGCTGCTGCGTCTACGCCGTTTGGTCACGAAGCTAACGGATCTCCTCCTGTGATGCAGCTGTCATATCTGCCCGCGTCTCGGCCATGGCGTACTTGTGGATGGACACATGCCTAGCAAAGTATTGGTGGTCCCCGGGACCAACCCGCACTCATACCCATAGTGATGCCCGCCGGATAGCAAATTCAGGACGTGCACAATGGCGGTAATCTGGTCATCGGGGCCAAGTCGCAGGGCGTCCGTCCTCTCCTGGAACTGGGTTCGTAAAGAATACAACACACACACACTTGTTAACTTAAAATACAAAATCGACTTGATTATATAAAACATATCTTGTACTCGTCCGTGCCCTTGTGTAATGCGGACCATCCCTTGGCAGCAGTATAATTGGCGGGGTCTTTTTGTTTCTATGATAAAATCAAGGCATGCAAATTTGACAAGAGTTCAATGTTTTGGAGAATGATGAAATAAAATTAGGGCATGAAAATTTGACAAGAGTTCAATGTGTGTGTGTATGTGTGTTTTTCAATAAACTATTGTTGTTTTTCACTAAATACCTACAACTATTGTTGATTTTCACAAAAATACCCCCACTTGCTCAATTTTACTTATTTACACTAAAATACCATTAGTTATTGTTGATTTTCCACTAAAACACCCTTAACTATAAAATTAGGATTTATTTCAATAAGTAATTTGTGACACATAAAACATATAAAATTAAGCGTCGAAACACTCACCATGTAACACTGTGCGCTGGCCTGCGTAAGCTTCCCTTGGATCGGGATAGTGTGGCTTCTCACGCCATTGTTCCAGTTTGCCTTGTTGCGCTCCGACGACAACTTGCAAATATAAAGAAGATTATATTATATTTTAGATTATGCATCGTTTATGTTATATTATTATAACCTTAAAAATTAAATATATACCTTAACATCCTCGCGCTCGTAATACTGGACCAGCCACGGACAATCCTCTCTCGGGACCTGGAGATATATCCTGTCCATCATCGCTCGGTGCTCTTCAGTCGCCGCGAGCCAGGGAAGGTAATATTTTTCCTTCACTTCACTTCAGCATCTCCTCTTGATATTCTGACACGTGGGTATCGGCCAGGCAAAGACGCGATGTGGATCGAATGGCCTATCCACGCCATCCTCGCCGGTGACACCGACGAATCTGTAATTTCGCCTGGTCTGAAATTACAAAATTATATATATATATATATATATATGTATATAACACGATTGAAATTTAAATGTACAAAAGGGTATGTGATACCTCGTTCGACGCAAAAACTGCTGAACACCGGTAGTCTGGCGGTGGTCCCACCTAGCATGGAGCGGGTACTTGTAGTAAGTACGGATCTCCGCTTCTATGTAATCCCCCACTTGGTCAATGTATCACCAACAGGAACACCATCGGCGTTCCATATCAGCGTCTGTGCCTGGCCTGGAGCATGAGGGCCCAGTAGGACCCTTCCTCCTTACAGTGCTGGATCCTGCAAAAAAGATAGATATATAGACATAATATTATAATATTCAGCGTATATAGTCAGAAACAGACTTGTTTAAATTACAATCGTTATTTAAAAGCTTTAAGCAATAATGATTATACTTGCCGTCCCTGGCGCGGCGCTAGAACCGGCGCCAGATGCCACCCCCTTAGTAGAATGAGGAACTGCAAACAGTAAACTGTTAGATGATTCAATCGAATTTAATAGATAATTAAAAATTCAATAGACAACTACATTGTCATACAACAACAACTGAGCCTTTTATCTCAAGCATATGGGGTAGGCTACATGAACCAACATGAGAATCACGCCGGGTCCATCATATGAATCCTCCGTCTCCACTCACTCCTATCGAACAATATACTTTCATTGAGGCCTTTGGCAACCATATCGTTTCGTATCACCTCCATCCATGTTTTGTTCGGTCTCCCTTTTGCCCTTTTGCCATTGCTCATATCGAGAGTATCTATTTGTCGAACCGGTGCTTCCATAGGTCTGCGTCGCACATGACCAAACCATCTTAGCCGGTTTTCCCACATCTTCTCCTCCACAGGTGCTACACCAACTTTTGCATGAATATCCTCATTTCGCATATTATCTTTTCTAGTGTTACCGCACATCCAACGAAGCATGTTCATCTCCGCTACGTGCATCTTCTGTGTATGATGCTTCTTAGGAGCCCAACATTCTGTACCATATAATAAGGCAGGCCGAATAGCGCTCCGATAAAACTTCCCTTTCAATTTTAACGGAAAGTTACGATCACACAAAATCCATGTTACACTCCTCCATTTCAACCAAACAGCTTGGATCCTTTGATTAACATCACTATCGATCTCCCCATCCTTTTGGATGATGGAACCTAGATATCTAAACTGATCGCTCGGTGATATCTCTTGCCCTTCCTATATTATACCAATATTGACTTCTCTGTTTACTAAATTTGCAATGCATATATGTTGTCTTCGACCTGCTCAATCTGAACCCCCGAGATTCTAATGTTTGCCTCCATAATTCCAATTTGGCATTAACCCCTGCTTTCGTCTCATTTACTAAAACAATATCATTAGCGAATTTCATACATTGTCATAATGTATGAAATTTCAAATGAGTAAACAATATACAATGTGTAGGAGTGACCGGGATAGGAGGATTTGCTACCACGATAATAGGGGTAGGCGTGGCTGCTGCAACCATTGGGGGTCCTGTGGCGCTAGTAGAGGCGCTGGTAAGGATAGGTGGCGCCGATGGTGGTGCTAGTAAGCGGGGCACTGGTAAGGATAAGGGGCACTGATAGTGGTGTTGTGGCGTTAGTATGTGGGGCGCTGGTAGGGATAGGCGCCTTTGCTCTGGCTGCGGAGTTCTAGATAACATCGTCTAAACGTATTTTTTTATTATGACGTTTATACCCTGATCCTGCGCCTGCCATCAGATCCTATATGTATATATCCAAATATTATTTCATTACTTATAACCATTAAGCACTTTAAAACATTTATTTCAATTTCATTACCTGACATGTTGATTCGGTTTATTGGCTGAATATTCGTTAGATGGATTCGCAAAATCTTGATCCATGACAATCAATTGGCCGATATCACGTCTTACTAACGTATTGATGGATGACGCAGAGTAGTTTGGATCCCTGGTACGTTCAATAGAAGAACTGAGATGTGTTATCGCGGGATCTTCGTCGTCACTCTCATCTTCACAGTCATTCAATATCGACACATTATAATAATCTCTCGGTTTCCAACGACAAACAACACTCCAATCAATCTTCTTCAAGTCCCGAGAATAATATATCTATGTTGCCATTGTGGGAAAGAAAAATCTTGATATTCTATGAAGTCATCGGCTTCCACATAAATTTATAACAAGGAGCTTCAAGCCCACCAAAGTTTATTTATAACAATTTTGTAAAGAGAACTTTCCGTTTGGATTAAGCTTCCATACCATCCCATCTCCTTCATGTGTGGGTAAAATCATATTCAACTCCAACTCCAACTGAAGACTTCTCCCTTCTATCACGAACTCATTGTTTGGCAACCGAAGATTAGATAATCTTCATCTCTATTTAATAGCTCTATGATATCTCATTCTGAAAATTGCAACTTCGTTATCCATTACAGATCCAATAACCTTCGGGCCTCAGTTCACGGGTAAATCGCCCATCCAAAGTCTAATCGTGTGGATGAGAAAGTAGAACCTCTTCGTTGATTTTTTTTTTTTTGGTTTGTTTTCTTTCAAACTACAGTTTCCTTAACAATCGAACAACAATTTCAAAATTTAGTGGTGGTAGTTACAGAAAAATCCTACCATGCATGTCGATGAGAAATTGGCAAGCGAATTAGCAAGTCAAAAGAAGCGCTGCAGGAATTTGAAGAAGAAAGAATTAGAGTAAAACATATTAAAATTGATGTAACCGTGATGAGATAAAATTTACATGAACTACTTAACCTCTATTGTTGAGTTACTATGAATACATTATCTATAAATAGATTGTTATTAGCTTCATTATGCCACAGCAAAGGTTTTCCAGGATCAAACGATGCGCGCGCACAACAACTTTATATCAACAGGAATATGACTTGTAATAAAAAGAAAACAATCAATTAAAAAAACAAAAAAAAAACTCATGCTACTAGGAGTGACAAGAAAGTAATTAAAATAATTTCATATACAGAGATTTTTTCTCCCTTGATACCTCAATCACAAACAACCTTGCATAATTTTTGAACTGTTTATTGTTCATTTGATTTTGTACATACACTTAGTCACGCGCGCGTGTGTATAGGGGAGCGATCCTTTGCAAACCGGTCTGCGTTTTTTTAAAAACGGGAACTCCCGATCTACGACATATTTTAACGATCTAATTCGTTCAAGTTGATCACTCTACCCTCAAATATACATGTATGTAAAATCAAAGGATTTGAAGACGTCTAGCCCATGCATCGGATGAAGTTTATGTTGCATTATTGAAATCCTTTGATTTTTCATGAACATATATATGGTTACCATCAATAGAGATATATTGTTTTCCACCAAAATTTATTAATTGCATCACGGGACCTTCTTTCCCTTGCCTGCCTACTTCTCAATATCTTTGATGGTTGTTTTGGAGCCACCTCGTAGCTTTCATACTCGTGTTCAGAGGACCCCTCATTTATGTCCCTGCGACGAAATGGCAAATCAAGGTTCTTCTCTAAGAAAACTTTGGCCTTAAAAAATAACAATATCAAAGTTTAGAAGGCGGAAAAAAAGGGCACCAAGGAGATTTGGCAAAACTTTAATCGGAAACATCTATGATGCGAGGGGGATGAGAGTGGTTACCTGAAGGAGGAGCGAAGATTGAATGGAGCCTCTGCAGGAAACATTGACAAGTATTATGGGAGGGAGCCATTGGGACACTGCTTCTTTCCGAATACGAAGTCCTGTATTAAGTGCAAACAGAAAAAATGAGAAGACATGGACAACTAAAAAAATTGAGTTTATCATAATATATCAGATAAAGGATAAAATAAACACCTAACATGATCTATAAACTTTAAAGTACAGCTAAAGCACTCAAACATGCCAAGATTGAGCAGACAAGTAGAATTTACAAATACATGGATTATATCGATGTGTCTATTCTTACTTCAATTCTACGCATATACGCACAAAAACACACACACACACACATCATGCACACTTAAGTAAGACTGATCCACCACAAGCATAAATATTTTCTTGTTTCCGATAGATGACCAACATATAAAAGGCATAATTAATCTTCTTAAACCATTGTTCTTTGATGTTTTCTTGAATGATTTGATCAGAATGCAATTTTCTCCGTAAATCTGTTTTTTTCCATTTATTAGAGTACTTTATCGAAACCCACCGTTGCCGGTCCCAAGTCCGGATGAGAAAGGGTGAGGGTTGTGGTAGGCTTGTGACAGCCAACGTAAAACTTTGTCACATTCTATGACATGAACCATAATAAGAATATCGTTGGGGCGTCCCCTACTCAGCGACGCGCTACATCGGATCCCGGGTGTAGTGTTAAATATGCAAGGGCTTGGTCGTCGTCCAGATGCGGCGCGCTACATCGGACCCCGGGTGTAGTGACAAATAAGCAAGGGTCGTCGTCCAGAGACGGCGCGCTACATCGGACCCCGGGTGTAGTGACAAATAAGCAAGGGTCGTCGTCTACAGACGGCGCGCTACATCGGACCCCGGGTGTAGTGACAAATAAGCAAGGGTCGTCGTCCAGAGACGGCGCGCTACATCGGACCCCGGGTGTAGTGACAAATAAGCAAGGGTTTCATAGGATCCGTCTAGCTTCCTGGAACATAGGTTCCCTTACGGGTAGACTAATAGAATTAGTGGAGGTGATGATTAGGAGGAGAGTTGGTATTATGTGTTTGCAAGAAACTAAGTGGGTAGGTGAAAAGAGTAAAGTCATAGAGCCTTGGGGTTATAAGCTTTGGTATACGGGTAGAGATAAAAATCGTAATGGGATAGGTATAATCATAGATAGACGGTTGCTTGAGGATGTAGTTGAGATTAGGAGAAAAGATGATAGAATTTTACTGGTTAAGCTTATTCTAGGTGGAGAGATCTTTAATATTATTAGTGCTTATGCACCACAGATAGGTCTTGATGACGCTAGTAAGCGTCTATTCTGGGAGGATTTAGACGAGGTGGTGCAAAGTATACCTAATGGAGAGAAGTTATTTATTGGTGGTGATCTTAATGGACATGTAGGTACTAGTCGTAGTGGGTTTGATACTATCCATGGAGGTTTTGGTTTCGGACAAAGGAATGAAGTAGGTGACTCGATTCTAGATTTTGCTTTATCTTATGACTTGATCTTAGCAAACACCTGGTTTAGGAAAAGAGAGACCCACCTTATCACTTTTAGGAGCGGATCAAATGCTAGTCAAATAGACTTTTTTCTGACGAGAAGAATAGATAGAGGTTGTTGTATCGACTGTAAGGTAGTGCCAGGTGAGAGTGTAACTACTCAACATAGACTTTTAGTTCTAGATTTTCGATTTAGAAGAGAACCTAGGAAGATTAGACGTAAGGTAGAGCCTAAAATTAAATGGTGGCGATTGAAAGAAGGTAATCAAAAGGCTTTTATAGATCGTATAGTACAAGAAGCGGATTGGCAGTCGGAAGATGATCCAGACAAAATATGGAACAAAATGGCTAGTTGTATCAAGAAAGTAGCTAGAGATCTACTTGGTGAGTCGAGAGGTGGTGCTCCACCATCTAAGGACATATCATGGTGGAATGAAAATGTAAAGGCTGCTATTAAAATTAAAAGAGATTCTTATAAAGATTTGAAGAAAAGTAGAGATGTGGAGAGATTTGACAAGTACAAAATGGCTAAAAAGGAAGTTAAGAAAGCTGTTCGGGAAGCTAAATCTAAGGTCTACAAGGAGGTGTACGAGAAATTAGACACTAAAGAGGCTGCAAATGATATATACCGGATTGCTCGAATGCGGGAAAGGAAGACTAGAGACTTATGTGCGGTGAAGTGTGTCAAAAATGAAAATCAGAAGGTTTTAGTTCGAGATGAGGATATCAAGAAAAGATGGAGAGATTATTTTGACAAATTGTTCAATGAGAGCTTTACTAAGAATTTGGATGGACTTGTCATTCAATCTCAAGATATAAATCGTGATTTCATGCGTAAAATAAGACTTACTGAGGTTAAAGAAGTTTTGAACAGAATGGGTTTAAGAAAAGCGGTTGGTCCTGACGGGATTCCTATCGAGATTTGGAGATGCTTAGGAGAAATATGCGTTAAATGGCTGACAGATCTGTTTAATAAGATTTGGCAGACAAAAAAGATGCCAAATGAATGGAGGAAAAGTATCCTTGTACCTATCTACAAGAATAATGGTGACATTCAAAGTTGCTCAAACTACCGTGGAATAAAACTAATGTGTCATACCATGAAACTTTGGGAGAGAGTGATTGAACACAGGCTAAGGAAGGATATTAAGATAACAGAGAACCAATTTGGGTTCATGCCTGGACGATCGACGACAGAGGCGATTCATTTGCTTCGTCAACTTGTCGAGCGCTTTCGAGAGAGGAGAAGAGATTTGCATATGATATTTATTGATCTAGAAAAAGCGTACGACAAGATACCTAGAGAGGTATTATGGGGGACAATGATGAAAAAGGGGGTCCCCGTCAAGTATATTGACATAATCAAGGATATGTACGACGGAGTAGTGGCAAATGTCAGAACTTGCGGTGGCTTAACAAGTGATTTTCCGATTACTATTGGTTTACATCAAGGATCTGCATTAAGTCCTTTCCTGTTTACCATCGTGATGGATGAGCTTATTAGAACTATCCAAGATGAGGTCCCTTGGTGTATGCTATTCGCTGATGATATTGTTCTAGTAAATGAGACGAAAGCAGGGGTTAATGCCAAATTGGAATTATGGAGACAAACATTGGAATCTCGGGGATTCAGATTGAGCAGGTCCAAGACAGCATATATGCACTGCAAATTTAGTAGCCAGAGAAGTCAAAACCATATTGGTATAACATTGGAAGGGCAAGAGATATCACCGAGCGACCAGTTTAGATATCTAGGTTCCATCATCCAAAGGAATGGGGAGATCGATAGTGATGTTAATCAAAGGATCCAAGCTGGTTGGTTGAAATGGAGGAGTGCAACAGGGATTTTGTGTGATCGTAACTTTCCGTTAAAATTGAAAGGGAAGTTTTATCGGAGCGCTATTCGGCCTGCCTTATTATATGGTACAGAATGCTGGGCTCCTAAGAAGCATCATACACAGAAGATGCACGTAGCGGAGATGCGCATGCTTCGTTGGATGTGCGGTAACACTAGAAAAGACAAGGTGCGAAATGAGGATATTCGTGCAAAAGTTGGTGTAGCACCCGTGGAGGAGAAGATGCGGGAAAACCGGCTTAGATGGTTTGGTCATGTGCGACGCAGACTTATGGAAGCACCGGTTCGACGAATAGATACTCTCGATATGGGTAATGGTAAAAGGGCAAAAGGGAGACCGAAGAAAACATGGATGGAGGTGATACGAAACGATATGGTTGCCAAAGGACTCAATGAAAGTATATTGTTTGATAGAAGTGAGTGGAGACAGAGGATTCATGTGCTGGACCCGGCGTGATTCTCATGTTGGTTCATGTAGCCTACCCCATATGCTTGGGATAAAAGGCTCAGTTGTTGTTGTTGTTGTTGTATTAGAGTACTTTATCGGAAAATGTTTAAAGGACTTCCACCGGTCTTTCAGGACTACAAGTTGCGGCGGAGCTAGAGGTCTTAGTCAGGTGGGTCAGAAAATTACTGAGTGATACTTAATACAAAAAAAGTGCTTGTGAAATTGCATATGGAAATATGAAAATGAAGGGGTATGTGCTGAAACTATACCTATTTTAAAGAGATTGGGAAAAAAAGAAGCAATTAAAGCATGGAGAGGAATCGAACGTGGGTATTCAGGTTGCACTGCAATCCAAAATTCTACACTTTTACCAGATGCCCAGCTAAATTTCACGTTAGGCAAAGCAACTAGTATTTATATATACGTGTATCAAACATACTTCGATATATAGAGATTTACCGATCCAGGTGGGTCGTCTGCCTAATCTCGACCCACCCTGGATCCGCCCACGACTACAAAAAAACTTCGTTTTCACTCTTAATGTTATATAAAAAATAATAAATTAAAAATGGCACTAAATAAAAATAGATTGGGATAGGATTCAAGCCGAGGGTAGGGAAGGAAATTTAGATTTTTCATGAAAGGTTTTCTCCGTTGCCGTTTCATTTTAATGGAAAACGTCGTAAATAATGTGAAGAAGATGATAATGCTTCTAATGTACGATGCACAATATGTCAGGAAAATCAAGAAGAAAAGAAAAATAATTAATATTTATACTTACACCAGATGCTCGACTTCACTGCATTCAGATATCCTCAAACTAGAGGATACCAGAATGCCGCTTCCTCCATTAAATGAAGGAAGCTGGCTAAATCTTTGAGCCTCTCCAATATATAGTTTAATAAAAAAATTTACATGGACGATCATTGTGTCGTGAAGAAATCGATGTCACCCAAGTCTTTTATAGGGCTCGCATTCATGATAAAGCAATGAATCTAGAAATCAGTATATTTGACAAGTTTTGAATGAGTATTCCAGATTCAATGTCATGAAATCTTGCACATAAAAACATACCACATTAGCAGATCATGTTTCCATGAATTCGATTTGATACATGAATGAAGAATTAATGCACCTGCAGAATAAAGACCAAAAAAGAAAAATATTGTTCAATGCATTATTGATATAATTTAGATATGCATGAATGGATCCTAATTAACAAAACAATAATGTTGTTTAATGGATGCAAAGGTATTTGGATGCTATATATATAAGAAAACAAAGAAGTGCATTGTACTAGCCATTTATCAAAATTTAGGAAATGTTATATGTAGAAGTATGGGTGGAGAGAATGCACCAAAATGTTCCATACACCTAGCTAAGGGTGACTCTCTACCCTTGCCCTCTGGAAAAAAAATTATTTTAATTGGGTTCGTTAGATTGACCTCTTGAGTACATACAAATAGGCTGACTATTTGTCTGGTTAAATAGCACAAGAACAGGTTTTCAATATCTATTAGACAGGCTACCTTGATCCAATAGTGGCTCTTGAATGGAAGTTGGCAAGCTTTGGAATTAAGAAATTTGGCGCAATGAGATTGAACCAAATAAAATACTTAACACAACTCATATACAATATTCAAACACACGTAGCAGTCAAGGGTTCAACTCACATACATTATTCAAACAATTACGAAGAGAAGTGTAAGCCCTAATTTAATTTCTCGATTTTATATAGTTTATTTCTCAGATGAACTTATAATAAATTAAGAGAAGTAATTTTTTCAAAAATAATTTAAAGTAGAGTTTCGTTTCTAACTCAGACTTGGGGCTTTTTTTTCAACTTCTCATAATTGGATTACAAACAGAAGCACGTGTTCTACAAACAGAAGAGATCAACCAATAGCTTTGGTCAATGCAGGGCAGTTCAAGGCTGTACTGTTTTCGGAGAATCTGGATGTAAGCAAAAACCGAAGCATTTTAGTTAAAGGTGGGCATTAACCAAGACAATCAGCTAGATCTAACGACTATTTAGGGTCCGTTCGGGGGAGCGGCGCCCGCCACTCCCCTAAGAGTTGAGCGGCCTAGGCAGCTCAACGCTTGGGTTTTCCACGAAGCAAAGAAGTGTCTATCTGATAATTTTAAGATGAAGGGCATGTGTGAGGCTGGGTTTTTTCTTGGTACTGATATCCAAAGAGATACACCCTCCGGTCTTCTTGGCCCATCTTAAAAGGCCTAAATCTTTAAATTCTTCGAAGGTACTCCCTCCGTTTCTATATGTATTTCACTTTTTGTTTTGCACTCCCTTTAAGGACTGCTTGAAATATTGTGAAGCAATAATACCATGATGGCAATATTCCTTAGTTGCCCATAATTATTTCCATGATCTTTTATTTTTTGGCACTAAATTTTTTTACACCAATTAATAAATCTCTCTCTCTCTCTCTCTCTCTCTCATGTAGGTGTAAATAAATTAGAAAGTACTGGAAAATGAAAGGACTAGCATTAACATGTTCCAAAACTTGACTTCATTATATACTCTCTTCCTCAAATGAATGGTCGTTTGGACTAAAAGTTTGACTTTTATTGGTAATATAAGTTTTCTTCATTGATATTAGATATGGACATATATTTTGAAACAAAAAAAAAAATCAAAAAGTGGCGTACATATAGAAACCAAGGGAGTAACAAGTAACAACCTGCAAAATTGTTTCCCTATCATAGATCAAATCATCACTAAATTATTGGTTAACCGAATGCAGATTTTGCGAAATGCCATGGACTAGGAGATCAGCTATTGGAGATCCCAGTAACAGTCCACAACCTCTCCTTGTGCTACATTGGCTGAATTTTTAGGTTGCTATTGAGCCATGTCTCAAGAATTTTACTAAGAAATTAGTGGTCTTCTGATTGTGGACTCTATCTCTAGACCAATCTACAATGATCTTTCTGCCATTTTCTCTCTCTCAACAAGAACAAGAGTTTTAAAGGGGCAAGAACTATGAAAGTCAAGTATCTTGTTGTTCAAGAGATTCAAAATGTCTTAGTAACTATTGATCGCACCTACACAATCGGTTAACTAAAGCAGGGGTCTCAGACAGGTGGGGTCATCGCGGATGCTAGGTAAAACAAATATGGGTAGAATAACTCAAAATTAAATCGGTGCTAAAATTTGTGTTAGGTCCCTAGTGCTCGCGTTGCAAGACTCGCGGTGAAGGCGGAAGCGAAAACAAAAATTTTAATGCGAACACTAGTGACCAAAACCCTAGAATCGATTCCAAACACTAAACTAGATATCATAACATACAAAATTAAAGGGTTAGCTACATTTGTAGCATATCCGTCTAACTGCGGAAGACCGCTATACTGTTCCGAGGACTCTAGCAAAACTCCGAAGCCGTCGGAAACAAGGTTGCATGCCGATTTTCCTTACCGAAGACGATCCATCCGAGAAAATCCGATAACAAGCTCTTGCTTCACACCAAATCAACAAATGAAGCAACTCACATACCAAGTTTGCTAGAAATGGATTGTGAGAGTGATGTAGTGGTGAATCTCAAGCTCTCTCTCTCTCTCTTCAAATTTTCCTCTAAAAATGGAAGCTAAAAGAGAAGAGGAGAGAGGAGAGGATAGATGTGCAGGATAAAAACCTTATCTATAAATCCTTCTCTCTTTATCTTATCCTTATGTGTGACTCATCTCATGAGTCATGAGGCTACACACATCAAGTGGCTTCCAAATAGAAAAGGAAGAAGCGTGTATCAATACACACACTTTATATACACACACCCGTGTATGCTACAAATACATATACACCCACACTCGTATTCGCATTAAGATACGAATACCATATTCGAATAAATACCGTATTCATGTCAAAATACAAATACCTAAAAGAGAAAAAATAAGAGATATAAAACTAGCTCACATATATGATCATCCTGGCTATGTTTCAAACATGATAGTATTATCAAAATGCCTGATTAAAGTACGTGTATAAAATACACGTATTTAATCGAACTCCCATACGTATTAAAATACGCACACTATATTGTTTCGTCTAAACTGGGAAAGCCTCTATGTGGGACTCTAAAGACTAGATAATATGCTGGCAGTAGGTTTAACCACAAACACGTCAGCGGCACTATTTGTACGTGACGGCTACCCAGGTATTGAACGAAAGAAAAGTCGACAAGCAAACTCGTCTGTACCCCTACTGAACCTGTAAGTGACAGTCTCTGTACAGTCTGGTCTCTTCATCTAAGAGTATCGCATACCGGGTCTAGGGGTAGATAACGCCGGGCCCTTAATAACCCGATAAGTCATACCGATGTCTAGCCCATTACCAACCAAGAAACTACAGATCTCCGATTAGTAAACTCATCCGCCCTAGCCAGGGACTAATGGTGATGGCCAACTGAACACAGCGCAACATCGACTCCCTATACCGGAAAAGACGAATCCCTGAAGATCGCTCACTACCTCTATATGGTTCGGGACTGTACCTAACTAAAACCTGTTTGCACGACTCAGTAAAGCCATGATAGGGTGGTAATCTAAGTACAGTGGGAACTCACATGAGATAAATGACGATCTCAGGTCAACATACTACATGTACTCATCTCAACTGAGAACTGCTGTTTGACGATAAATTCAGTAGAGCCATGATAGCAACCCGCGCCATGTTTACCTTAGTATTCTGCTTGGAACTCCGTCCAATATACCCCCCTTAGAAGAGAATAAACTTATAACTCTGTCATCCAGATTACCTTGGAAGCTAGAACCATTAATCACCTCCTGAAGGAGGCATCCATTACTACATCCTAAGAACATCCTCATATGTTCTTCACCGCTTCCTTTTGTTTCTCTAGGATTAATATTTGCTTACTATACTAAGTGCAAAAATAACTTCTGGTCTGGTACTTGACATTGTATGATTGACCCAATTGGCAAAGTAATTGATATGCCATTGTTCACCGCCGAAAACAGAGACGAACCGCGTAGGTCGTCTTGCCTGAATTTTGGGGCAGATGCTATTTGGATTTAGCCGTCCACCTCTCCTAATGTATAAATATAGGGGCTCGCAGCTATTGGATCATTACTCTTTCCAAAACTCATGCCAATACAACGAAATCTTTAGAAATGGAATTTCTAGTTAGTAACTTCTATTGATATATATATATATATATATATTTTTTTTTCATTTTTTGTTCTTTTCGTCTTCCTAGTTTCGGGTCGAAAATAGAAGAGTTAAGTCGATCAAAAATTCAAATGAGGTTCATAGCTAAGGGGAAAGATGCCCGAGTTAGAGTTATTTTGGAATTTTCTTTTACCCGATTTAAGGTCTCCATTCTCTTCGTTCTTTGTCTTTTTTCAGTCATTCTGTGATCGAATGGATGCCAAGTTGATTTATGGCACCGTATATCGGAGGTTTGGACGGATGCGGCCGTTGCAGCAGATTTCGTCAGATTCTCTCTCGTTTGTCAGGGGTTTTTGATTGTGGGGACGCTCTTCCCTACAGGCACAAGCCCCTACAGTTAATTACGTTATCGCATCGCGATAACCATTTTCTCCTGCTCCAGAAGTTCATTTCATGTCGTGTGTGTTTGTTTTATTTTTGATTGTCCGTGGATTGTATACGGAGACTAATTTATGTTGCCGCCTGTAGGGTGTGGATTAGTCCAAATCCGTATATCTTAGATTTGGGTTTGGGTTGATTTAAGGATCGTTAATCTCGTTTGAGATTAAGATCAACTTAAATTTTAGTTAAGGATACGTTAGTCCAATTTAAGACTAAGATCTACTTAACGGGGCTTTAGGATCATTCAGATCCAAAAAAAGAGCATTTGGGCTCTATTGTTTAGTTTAAGGACGTTTCGGTCCCTTATCTCCATTTTGGAGGCGAAGTTTTAGTTTGAGAACATCTCGGTCTGTAGATCACCATTTTTGAGGTGAGGTTTTAGTTTAAGGACGTTACGGTCCGTAGCTAGTTTAAGGACGTTGCGGTCCTTTGTAGTTTAAGGACGTTGCGGTCCGTAGCTAGTTTAAGGACGTTGCGGTCCGTATTGGGATGTGTCCATCGGTTTGGGAGTGCACCAAAGAGTTGTTGATTGTCGGGACCCGCCACCTCTCTAAAGACATTGAAGAATTACAACGACATGTATCAGAGGTATGGAGAGATGTACCCTTGAACCAATTTCCAGATTGAGGGGAGATGTGGGATAAATATCCGTCGGAAGATCATTAGTCGTGTTTGGGACTAGGATCAGTTTAGGAAGACATGAGCACGGGGGCTCAATGGATTGGAGATCAAAGAGGTTTTGGCCTCAGGAAACTTGGCTAATTTGGGCTAGGTCTGGGTTTCCATAGTCACCCCGCCAGTGCTAAGCACCGGTATATGCAGCACTCATATGTATCGCACGTGAGGCGCTAGATCGGTGTTAAACACTGAACTTTGGAGGCCCTCACGTGTGAACACATGAGGCGCTCTAAAGTGGGAGCTGTTTTCTGGGTTTTATTCCCTTTTTCATATAAGTGCTAAACACTTGGTTCCTGTGGTGCTCACGTATGAACACGTGAGGCGCCCTAAAAATGTGAGCGATGTTTTTGGGTCTATTCCTTTTTTCATATAAGTGTTAAGCACTTGATTAGGGGTCATGTGGAAAACACGTGACTGCCTTAGGAGGCACTTCTTGTTCTTCTTTTAGGCGCTTGCGTGGGAAACACGTGACTACCCTAGGGGGCATTGCTTGTTCTTTTTAAATGCTCGCGTGTGAAACACGTGACTCGATCTTAGTCATTCTTTTTTGTTCATCAGAGGTGCTCACGTGAGGTTTCGTTATAGTGTTGAACATTAATGAATCACCAGTTTTCCTTCTATGTGCATGAAGATTTTGATCTATAACGATGCTGAGTTATGAGTTTAGAGAATTTTAAGTCTCTTGTTTTATAAGAATTAAATTCTTTTTACAGGATTAAACCCTAGTTTTATCAGAGGAATTAAATTCCTATATACTTTTGTAAGAATTAAATTCTTTGAGCTTAGTTCTTTTCCCCTAAGTTTTGAATCCGCATAGCAAAATCTTCCCGATGAGAATTAAATTCTCAACTTGTGGGGAGATCTGCTTCTGCGGACCTCAACCAGAGGAAGAACTAAGTTCTTTTTTTGAAAGATTAAACCTTTTGTTTGAGATTTAAATTCTCTTTTGTTTTTGTGGGAGCTTTTTGGAAAGCTTATGGGATGGTCTCCTCCTTTTAGAGAATTAAATTCTCTCTGTATTTTTCTTCCCTTCCCTCTCTTCTATTTATACGTGAAGAACAAGAATCAATTTGTTAAGAGAATCCCTCATTGAGAGATCATGATTAATTTCATGATCTTTTAGATCAATCGGTGAATTTTATTCACCGTCGGATTTTTAATCCAAAGACTCTCTGTGTAACAGAGAAGATTTCTTGTTTGTTTAATAAGATTATGAATATTTTGTTAGTTTTAACAAGAGTAGAATTTTATTCTATCATATCTTTTTAGTTTAACAAGATCAGAAATATATTTTCTTAATATAGAATTTAATCCTATCATATGGATATCTCGTTAGTTTAACATAGAATTTTATTCTTATCATATGAATATTAGGAAAATATTTTCCTATGATAGAATTTTATTCTACCAGATGATCACCGTTGGATCTTTGATCCAAAGGTTCTCTGTTTAACAAAGAAGATCTTTCTAGTTTGAGAAAGATCAGGAAAAATTTTCCCAAATAGAATTTAATTCTATCAGATGATTTAATTGGTGATATTTTATCACCATCGGATTTTAAATCCAGGATTCTCTGTCAGAGAAAGATCTTTCCATATTAGAAAGATCAGGGAAAATATTTCCTAAATAGGATTTAATTTTATCACATAGAATTTAATGGGAACATTTTAAATTGGGGCGCTCATATTCTTTGTATGTGAGAGGCAAGAGAACTCACGTGTTTAACACGCGACCCCTGCTGTGGGTTTTATCCTGTTTATGTTCAGTGCTCATATGCTTTGCATATGAGCGATTACGTGTTTTACACGTGAGGCCCATTTGACCCTTAGTTATGTGTTTTCAACGCCTATATGCTTTGCATATAAACGCTCATGTGTTTAACACGTGAGGCATGTTTGGCCTTTTGTCATTTGCTTTCAGCGTTTATATGCTTTGTATATAAACGCTCACGTGTTTAACACTTGATGTCCAACCGTGAATTCTTTTCTTCTTTCTTCTCTCCCTTTTCTATAAGGGCTATAAGGGAACAAATAGCTCTTGGCCGAAAATTTTGGCAGGAACAAATGCCCCCTACTACTTTGCCCACGTAAGTATGTACGTGGATGAAGTAGTGCAGAGTTATGCATGGCTATAGAATTGATGGCTTAGGAGACAAGTTTAGGGTCCTTGTAGCCTAAGACTTTTTTCATCTTCATGAGTCGTAAGGGTCTCAAGAGGGTTTTTTCTCCCTACAAGTCGAGAGGATCTCATAGGTGCATATTCTCCCTAGAAATCGTGAGGATTTCTAAATGTTCATCGCCTCCGTGAGTCGTAAGGATCTCACTCGGGTATTTTTCCTTACAATCGTAAGGACCCGTAAGTAGCTTCTTCATTTCATTGGCGAATGTGACCCGTGGATAGTGTACAAGAGTCAGTTTGGACCTTATTGTAGGGCAGTGATGGCTTAGGAAGCATGTTTGGATCTGCCGGCTGAGACTTTTCAACTTTATAAGCCGTGAGGGTCTCATAAAGGGTTTTCTCCCTACGAGTCGAGAGGATCCCGCAAGTGTATTTTCTCCTTAGAAGTCGTGAGGATCTCCTAAGTGCGTTTTCTTTTAAGAGTCGTAAGGATCTCACAAGAGAATTTTCCTCCTTACAAGTCGAGAGGACTCGTAAGCGGGTTTTTTTCCTCATTGTCGATATTCGACTTTGGAGAATATGGCCCATGGATAGTATACAAGAGTCAGTTTATACCTGCTTGTAGGGCCACAGTGCTTAGGAAACAGGTTGATATCCCTGTTGCCTAAGGCTTTTCACCTTCATGAGCCGTGAGGGTTTCATGAAGATGTTTTTCCCTACGAGTCGAGACGAGTCGAGAAGTTCTCGGAGGAACATTGTTTTCCCTACGAGTCGAGACGAGTCGAGAAGTTCTCGTAAGAATATCCTAACGTTATAACCCCTGCTCTTTACGACAGAAGTCCGTTAGGTTTTGTGGTACTAGGGTTTTTGTCCGTGGTACCGTCGCGTTGGCTGATGCATTCCCTGATATGCAATCTTACTGTTTGAGTAGCTCCGCGACTGTCGTATCTCTGATCCCTTCGGGGGCAGGACAAGACGTCTTCAAGTAATCTTCTAGGTCATATTACCGTCGAAAGAGCAAGCGTTAGGGATTTTCCATGCCCTTTTTACTTGAGGTTAGGCTCAGTTTGGGAGCCCCAATGAGTCATAACCATTCTGCGCTGGTGTGGGATGATCTCCGATAGTCTTTTAGGTTTTATTTGAGTTGCCGTCAAGACCCTGAAGCTAAGGATTTTCCTTTGCTTCATTTGTTGACATTGTGTCTGCTGTAACGAGACGAATGTCGAGGTTGTCTCTAGGTTGTCTGTGAACCGTCGAGGCTTGGAACTAGGGACTTTGTCATGGCTCTGAGGTAGTCTCTAGGTTGTTGGTGAACCGTCGAGGCTTGGAACTAGGGACTTTGCCATGGCTCCGTTGTTTTGATCCTGGGGTCGGTTGTTAACGTTGCATCTGCATCCTGCTGGAGTTGAGAAGGAACGCCGGGGTGACATTGCGTGTGCTGTATCGAGACGAACGTCGAGGTGGTCTCTAGGTTGTTTGTGAACCGTCGGGACCTGGAACTAGGGATTTTGCCATGGCTCCGAAGTAGTCTCTAGGTTGTTGGTGAACCGTCGAGGCTTGGAATTAGAGACTTTTCCATGGCTCCGAGGTAGTCTCTAGGTTGTTGGTGAACCGTCGAGGCTTGGAACTAGGGACTTTGCCATGGCTCCGTTATTTTGATCCTGGGGTCTGTTGTTGACGTCACGTCTGCATCCTGCTGGAGTGAGAAGGAACGCCGTGTTGATCTTCTAGGTTGCAGATGTTGCCGTCGAGATCTGACTCTCCCTTTGACAGAGCCTGGTGGGAAAACATGGTTTCCTTTTTCATTTGAGCCCGTAGATTGTATACAGGGGTCAGTATGGACTCACCTGCAGGGCAGAAGTTTCATCATTTTTTTATTTCTTTCCACGATGCTCTATCATTTCAGCTTTTTATATCGCGAAAGTCATGATTGCCCAATCATTTTGGCTTTTTATCGCAGTGCCCAATCATTTCGGCTATTTTTCTTTTTACTCGCTGCTTTTTATTGCGAGTTGCCCAGACATTTCGTCTGTTTTTTTTATATGCATACATTTTGCTCGCTGATTTTTATTGCGAATTGCCTCATCATTTCGGCTATTTCATTTGCATTTTTGGCTCACTAATTTTTGTTGCGAGTATGGAACTTGAGATCTGATACCAATCTTAGCATCAGCATCGCTGCAACTGGAATATGGCCAGGAGCGAATCATCATTTGTCTTGAGAGGACTTGGAATTTGCTTCCAATTTAGGCATCAGCATCGCTACCACCGGAATGTTGCCAGGAGCGAATCATCATTTGCCTTTACTGGTTTGAACAAAGGTGGCTTAGCAAACAGGGTTAAGGTCCCGTCGATTAAGGCTTTTTGACTCTGTGAGCCGTAGGGGTCTCATTAAGGGTTTTCTCCCTACGAGTCGTGAGGATCTCGTAGGCGCATTTTCTCCTTAGGGATCGTGAGGCTCCCCAAGTGTGTGTTATCTTATAAGTCATAAGGATCTCATAAGAGTATTTTCTCCTTGCAAATCGAGAGGACTTATAAGTGTTGTTCACCAAATGAGGACATTTCTCATCATTGGTGGAACTAGATGAGGGAACGTTTATTTGTGCATGTGGATTGTATACAAAGGTCAATATGGACCTCCTATAGGGCAATTTGGGGAATGCGATGGCTTAAGAACAGGTTCAGGTCCCTGTATCTTAAGGCTTTTGAATCCTATGAGCCGTGAGGGTCTCACAGGGGGGAATTCTCCTTACGAGTCGTTAGAATCTCGTAAGTGTAATTTCTCCTTAGGAATCGTGGGGATCCCTAAGTGTGTTGCTCCCTTGTGAGTCGTAAGGATCTCACGCAGGTGTTTTCTCCTCACAAGGTCGAGAGGACCTTGCAGGTGTGTTTATTTTAGCGAGATTGCGCCCTTTCGGGTTTTCACAAACCCGCCGGTAGCCCTGCTGTTTTTACTCACGGCGCCCTTTCGGGTTTTCATCCGTGCCCATTTTTCTTATGGACATACCCCTTTTTCTTTTTTTTTCTTTTTTTTAACGAGATTGCGCCCTTTCGGGTTTTCATAAACTCGTCGGCAATGCTGTTGTTTTTACTCACGGCGCCCTTTCGAGTTTTCATCCATGCCAATTTCGCTTGTGGATATACCGTTTTTTTTACAGCGACTCCACTGGGGAATAGTTTCGCCGCTCACCGCTTGAGTTGCAATCTTCGCTACCAAGACTTTGATTGCAATATGGATCTCAAGAAGTTGTATCGCCATATCAGGGGCAATGCGTTAGTTTAGGGACATTCCAGTCCTGTGTTGAGTTTAGGGACATCTCGGTCCATTGTTAGTTTAAGGACATCTCGGTCCATTGCTGTTATTTTGGAGGCAACGTTTAGTTTAAGGACGTCTCGGTCCATTGCTGCCATTTTGGGGGCAACATTTAGTTTAAGGACATTTCGGTCCATTGTTCGTTTAAGGACGTCTCGGTCCATTGCTGCCATTTTGGAGGCAACGTTTAGTTTAAGGACATTTTGGTCCATTGTTAGTTTAAGGACGTCTCGGTCTATTGCTGCCATTTTGGAGGCAACGTTTTTCCGAATACCACTTAGAGTTTTGACTTAGGAAGATAGCGAGCGGACATATGCATCGTCATCTATCATTGACCTAAGTCGTGGCTCTTCAGGCATAGTACTTCGTGAGGAATCGGCCGTTTATTGGTCGGAAGGGCCTTTCGCCATGCATATCCATGAGCAAGTAGGCCCCACCTTGGTAGACTTTGTCTATGATGTACGGGCCCTCATAGTTCGGCTCGAATTTCTCCCGTTTGGCACGATTGGGGATCATTGGTCGTTTGACAACTAGTACGAGTTCGCCTTGGCGGAATGTTCTCATCCTAGTTAGTCTTTCGTATGAGCGCGTCATCCTTGCTTTGTAAGCTTCCAGGTTTTGCTGCGCCATGAGGCGAGTTTCATCGAGGGAATCGAGCACTTCAAGCCGAAGATGTGCATTTTCTTCGTCCGTTACCTCATAACGAATCGCCACTCGTAGAGAGGGTAGCTCTATCTCTAAGGGGAGTACCGCTTCCGTGCCGAATACCAACGCGTATGACGTTGTATTCGTGGCCGTTTTGAACGTGGTTCGATACACCCAGAGAGCTTCATGCAGTCTCTCGTGCCAGTCCTTTTTGTTTTTGGACACCGTTTTCTTTATAATCTTTGTCAGGGTCTTGTTGAAGACTTCAGCTCGACCATTAGCTCGGGGATTGTAGACTGAAGAGTATCTCCAGTCTATATTATGCTGCTGTGCAAAGCGGCTAATCTTATGACTTCTGTAGGCCGGCCCATTATCCGAGATGATTCGTCGCGGAGTGCCGAACCGGTAGATGACGTATGTCCTGAAGAAATGGGGGATGTTTTCCGTCTTCACTTCCTTTAGCGGTACTGCCTCTGCCTACTTAGAGAAGTAATCGGTTATTATTAATATGAACCGATGTCCCTTGGATGATGCTGGTTCGATAAGCCCGATTATATCGGTTCCCCACATTTCGAACGACCAGCTAGCCAATGTTGGGTGTAGCGGATTTGGATGCTGGTGGATGAAGTCCTCATGAATTTGGCACGAGTGACACTGCTTCGCATATTCGAGGCAGTCATGAATCATCGTGGGCCAATAGTAACCCATTCTCTTGATCTTCAGCTTCATCGTTGGCCCGGCTTGATAAGAACTGCAGAGTCCGTCGTGAGTTTCTTGGACGACCCTTCTTGCTTCTTCTGGTCCCAAGCACCGTAGCCACAAACTGTCGAACGGTCTCTTATATAGAGTATCATTGACGAAGGGAAATGACAGAGCTCGTTTCATTAGCTGATGTCTTGAAGATGCGCTTTCGGGCGTTCGATGGATTTGAAGTAGTCTATAAAGACTTCTCTTCAATCCTTCGCCTTTTCTTCATCCTCTAATTGGAAGGCTGCCTGTTCGGTTGCTTCCTTTCTTTCAGACGACTCTGGAGATATTTCTGCTGGCGTGAGAATCCGGCGGCTTTGCACAATGATCCTTACGTCATCGAGGTTTTCATCGGCCAGTTCTTTAGCGAGCTTGGCTAACGCATCCGCCTTTGCTGTTTTCCGCACGCGGTATGCTTTTCAGGATGTAGGAGGGAATTTGGGTCAGCAGTTGCTGCACTATTTCGCCATATTTTACCAACTCCAGTTTACACGTCTGATAGTCGCCATTTACTTGGCCAACGACCAGCTGGGAATCTCCATATATGAGGAGATCTTATATTCCCATGTCGATAGCAATCTCAAGACCCGCTATCAAAGATTCATATTCAACCTCGTTGTTTTTCCTTGGTTCTGTTAAGGAAATGGCGAAACGCATTATCCCTTCTTACGGAGTCACAAAGATAAGGCCCACCCCAGCTTTGATTATGGGAGTACTTTTCTTTCGCTTCTTCGAGGAAAATGCTCCGTCGAAGTATAGTTCACATCAGGCATTATTTCCTTCCTTCTCCCCTTTGATTTTGTCGAACGTGTGTTCGTCTGGCAATTTGCAGTTTAAGGGAGAATCGGCTGGTATCGGATGTTTAGCGAGAAACTCGGTGATGGCCTGGCCTTTCACTTCCTTGAGGGGTCGATACGTTATCGAGAACTCCATTAAGAGGAGGGCCTATTTGGCAAGCCTTCATGTTAGTATTGCTCTTGACATCAAATACTTGAGAGGGTCCACCTTTGATATGAGATGGACCTCATGTGCCAGGGCATAGTGCCTGAGCTTCGTTATCGCGAAGATCAGTGCCAGGCAATGCTTTTCAATGGGGGAGTAGTTGTTTTCTGCCCCCAGAAGGACTCGACTCAAATAGTAGAGAGCTCTCTCCTTTCCTTGATCGTTCTCTTATGCCCATAGCGTGCCTAAAGAACCTTCAAGGGCTGTTGTATATAGGATGAGGGGCTTTCCTTTGACCGGAGCGGTCAGTACCAGCGGATTCTGCAGATATTGCTTGATTTTGTCCAGTGCATTTTGGCATTTACGATCCCAAACGAACGGGGTCCCCTTCTTCATTAGATGGCTGTAGGGGCGGCATTTGCCGGAGAGGTTAGCTATGAACCGTCGGATATACGCGAGCTTTCCTTGGAGAGACCGCATTTGCTTGAGAGTTCTTGGCGAAGGCATTTCCATAATCGCCATGATCTTTGATGGGTCTATTTTGATGCCTCGGTGTCGTACGATGAATCCTAGGAATTTACCTGAGGAGACTCCAAACGCGCATTTTAGAGGGTTCATCTTCAGATTATATTTCCGAAGACGCTGGAATACTATTTTCAAATGCTCCCAGTGTTCCTCATACGATTTTCTTTTCACCACGAGGTCATCAATATAACATTAGACAATCTCGTGTATAAGGTCATCGAAGATCTTCGTCATGGCCCTCTGGTAGGTAGCGCCAGCGTTCTTCAGACCGAAGGGCATCACTTTATAGCAGAATATGCCCAGCAGAGTCCGGAAAACAGTATGGTTTTGGTCTCCGGGATGCGTCTTTATTTGATTATACCCCGAAGATCCATCCATGAAGGAGAAGACCTTATAAGTGGACGTGTTATTGATCATCAGCTCGATAATAGGCACTGGGAAGTCATCCTTCGGACAAGCTTTGTTGAGATCCCAAAAGTCCACGCAGATAAGTACTGTCCCATTTTTCTTCATTACCGGAATGATATTGGCGATCCAGTCAGGATATTGAACTTATTGGATGAAGCCGGAGTCAATTAGTTTCTTGACTTCGACGTTGATACTCATTTCAAGTTCGATCCGCATTCTTCTTGGCGCTTGCTTGATTGGCTTAACGTCCGGCGATATAGCCAATTTATGCACCGCTATTTCTGGATCTAATCCCGACATCTCGGAATAGTTCCATGTGAAACAGTTTTTATACTGCATAAGCACGTCCTTTAGTGTGGCCACCTGTGTTTTAGACAACAACTCACTGACGAACGTTAGCCCTGGATCGTTTTCCGTCCCTAAGTCGATTTTCCTTAGATTGTCCGCCGTGGTGTGTATCCCATCCTTTAGCTCTTTTAGAGTCGGTGGAAATTCTGAGATCACCTCGTCCTCATCCTCATCTGCGAAGCAGTGGGAGAGGTCATCCATATTCTCGTGCTCCCCCTCCTTTGAGAATGTTATCACGTGGCAGGTACAAGTTCGTTTCCAAGTTCGATGTTGATCTGGACTTACCCTCGCAATATAGGTTGCTTTTGGCTCATGTTTTCGTGGTGGGGTTACCCTCCAACTGTCGGATAGAGCAAACCTGCCTTGCTGATACTGGTCTTCGGCCCGGTCTTTGAAGGTGAAGCAGTCTTCAAGAGGATGTCCTATTGCTCGGTGGTAGGAGCAATAAGCTGGGTGATGGACCTTGTTTATTTGTTCAGGGTGCCGAGACTCCGGGAGTGTCATCATTTGATGCTTAATGACAAGGTCGAATATTTTCCTTATCTTGTCTTGGGGGAAAGAGTATTCCCGACCCATCTTCTTTATTAGCGATGGATTCCAGCTGTCTTTTTCTCGACCGCGTGGCTTCTTGAATCCGCTTCGCTGTTTTCGAATGTCATTCTCATTCTTCACATTGTTGTTGCGTTTGCGTCGGGTCTTTTCCTTGCCACGAGACCGCACAGCGGGCCGAGGGTGAAGGGCATCGTAGTCTTCTTTCTCCGCAGACTGTTGAGTGAGATGTTGCGTCCTGGCCTTCTCGTAAATGGCCATTTCACGGCTGTGATCACCCGAACCTTCTGACCGGCTTCTCTCATTAGCTTGTCAATTTGTTCTTCGAATGGCGAGCTTGGCATTCTTACGGCGGGATCTCACTCTGGTTCAATATCAGCGCTATCTGGAAAAGCATTCCCTTCTCCACCGGAGTTATTTATGACACGGCAGCCATGGAATCACTCCCGTTTCTTGGACCGAACGTATCCAAGCCCGGTCGTCTCCGTCCTCCCGTTGGGCATCTTTCGCTGAGTCTCGGGAACGTCCCAAATTTTGTTGTAGAACTGGGCTTGTCGAGCGGTTTGTTTGAAAGGTACGCCTTGGCATCTTAATAACATTTTCAATCCCTCTGCGTAATATCTGGGCAGATGGATTGGTTGAAGCCTGTCAAGCGCAAGTTCGACACCATGCCAGACTTCTTTCTCCACTTTGGTCTCCGTAAACTGATAGAAAAGGATTGCATTTTCACCTCTTCGTCTAAGAGGGACGTAGAAGGTCTGCAGCTCTTGTATGTTGTATGTATCAAGCGCATCGAGTTCTTTATAATGCCGCTGCGGAACTATGGTGATTTGCAAGCTCTGATCAGCTCTCGTAATGGTTTGTACTGACAAGCGAATGGAGAACACGACGTTGACTTCATGCTCAGAGTCACTGCCAAAGACCAAAATAGGAGTAGATGGTCCTAGCATGTTGCATTGCGGTTGCCCTGAGTAGACTATCTCTTCATCCTCCTCGGTATCACTCCCAAAGATCGGAATAGTGGCGACGGCTTTTTGTTGGTCCTCCGGCATATGACATCTTTCCGTGTCTTGGAAGTCTGGTAGGAAGTACTTTGCATCTTCATATTTTCGGACTTCGTTTACGGAGAATGGATTTAGCTCCCCCGTAACGTTGTACTCGAGGACATCTTTGAAATACTTCATACACCGGTGTTGTGTAAAAGGGATGACGTTGTACTTGTGTAACCAAGGCCGGCCAAACAGAGCGTTGTAGCAATTCTTGGCGTCAATGACATGAAATTTGATGTCGGTGACGAGTATCCCAAAGCGTAATGTCAATATCACGGACCCAAGTGTCCGTGATGACTGCGAGTCGAAGCCGGAGATGGTAATTTTGTCTTGGGCCAGGTGCTGAACGTTCATGCAAATCTCTTTCAGCACCTTCATGTTGAGAAAGTTGACAGAGGACCCATTGTCGACCAGGATCTTCCCTATCTTAATGTCGTAGCAGTACCCGGTGACATATAAAGGACGGTTGTGCTCGCACGTTCCAAGGAGGAGATCTTTATCGCCGAATGTAATGTCAGCTGTATGAACCTTTGCCATCGTCCTTCATCTTTTTTTTCTGCAAAGAAAGCTTGGAACTGATCAGGCTCTTGTAATGCCTTGATCAGAGAATCTCGTGCCTCTTTGGACAGGAGGAGAGCATCCAGTATGCTCAGTTGTGAAGGTATCTTCCTCAGATGTGCCAGGACATTGTAATCCACCTTATTTTTCTTAGGCGGATCCTTAGTTGTGAGTTCTTTGACGACTCTATCATCGAGGGAAATTTCCCCAGGGACTTTTTCCTTCCCCTTGTCTCTTTTGCTTAAACCTTTTTTTGTAGGCCCGAGGTTCTTCTCAGGCAGCGTGCGGTTACGCAGCTGAATGTTCTCGCATTTCTTCGCCTCTTCTTCTTTTCCAGAGGTGGATTCTTTGAAGAGAGGGACGAGAGTTATTTCTTCCTCAGAATCGCTCCCGAATGTGAGAACTTGAGTTTTCCTTTTTTTCGAACTGGTATCAACCATATAACAGTTTCCAGTCGTTTTTCCACGCTCATCTGTCGCGGTTTTTCACTGTCGATGAGCTTCATGCTTCATCCTCTTGAAGTGTTGTCGGTGAGCAACGTATCATTGCCACCGCTTCTTGAAAGCATTGCACTCTTCGGTAGGATGCGTGGCCCTCCGATGGTATAAGCAGTAGTTCGGATGTACATCCGCTTCGTTGAGGCACGTACTCCCGGGAGTATTTTCTTTGAAAGGTGGCAGCTTCATTCCCATTGACAGGGCTTTGGCGAACCCTTTCCCCGTCTTAAACCATCTTTTGTCTGCGGCGGGTGTGCTTCGTTCTGGTTGGAGTACTTTTTGACTCTTCCTCGCCGCAGCTTCTTCATCCCGACGCCGACGCTTGGCCTTTTCGTATACGACCGTTTCACGCTCTCGGCCAGCTTTGCTCTTTTGAAGGGCTTCGTTTAGCAGCCTGTCAATCAAGTTGTCTGATGGCTCCAAGGATTTTTGCACCAGTCTTGCCCCCATCTTCTCTGCGTCGTTTTCTGACTCCGATGGGGTCTCTTCGTTCTCAAGGTATGGTCAAGAAACTCTTCGAGAGTGACTGGGGTTTGTTAGTGATATGTATGCCCTAGAGGCCATCACTGTACATATGATGTATATTGTAGTGGATGCTTAGACATATATATGGAGGACTTTCTTGCTCGACATGATAGTATGCTATCTGGTTGCTTTTTATCTTAACATGTACTCTGATTGTCTCTATGTTACATGTTGATAAAGCCCTTAGGATGAGTACTTGACTACCAGGACTATGATGTAGATCATACTAGTGGGGACAGTATAGTCGCTAAGTACATCCTTCAAATGTTCCTAGTCGTAGGTGTATCGAGACAGGGCATCGATATACCAGAGTAGACTAGCGTATAGCTTCTCGACTCATGTAGATGGACGATGGATGATCCCATATTCATTGGTGTTTGACATCAGAGATAGTATACGGGTGCTCACTGGAGACTGGGTACACTGGACGGACTCGCCGAGAACACCCAGATGGTATTATACCTCACGTCAGATGGCAGTTCTCTGGTGACACTGGTACATGTTAGTCTGTAAACCCGAGATCATCATAGAGTCTTGTGTGATTCCCACTGCGCTTTGATTTCCACCTTACTACGTTCAAGAGAATGTGCAAAATGGTGGCTTTTGGGTACAGTCCCGAATCACATGGAGGCAATGAACGATAGGAGGGGTTTCGTCTCTCTCGGTATTGGGAGTTGATGTTGCGCTGTGTTTGATTGACAATAACTGGAAATCCCTGGCCAGGGTTGCTGAGATTTACTGGTAAGTGTTATCAGTAGTTTTTCGAACTGTTATGGACCTCATATCGACACGACTTATCGGTTACTGGGGTCTGACGTTTACCACCCATAGACTAGATATGCGACATATCAGACGAAGAGACCGGACTGTACGGGAGTGTTACGGGTTGGATTCGCAGGAGAATGTTTAGGCTTTCTTGTTGATCTTCTGATCGCTCAATACCTGGGTGGATGTTACGTTTAGCTGACCGCTTGCAGCTTGTGGGTGTTTGATATGATCATCACCTACTGCTGGCGTATTGAGGATTCTTTAGAGTTCTACACAGAGGTTTCCTGGCTCTGGAAAAGCGGAGTAGGAGCACATATGTGATATGTGCGGGACCGAGAATAATACGAGTATGTGATACTGTATTCGATTCTCGCGATATGTGATATCGGCCGGGTATATATGATATAGCCGGGTCATCGGATCAAGTGTTGATTTGATGAACTGATACATATTATATTAGTCGGTTATTTGTGAAATAGCCGGATTATCGGATCAAGTGTTGATTCGATAATTTAATGTATAATTATATATTTGATATATTACATTACATTAACTAATATAAGCTCACTTAAAGATTCTTTTTCTCACTTGATAATACATTGATATATATATGATATATGTTAATTGTATTGTTTTCTTTTGTTACAAAATATTGTATATGTGATATATAATATTGTAACATGTTAGGGTTACAATTGCAAATAGGGTTTATGAGGATTGAACCATGCTAGGGTTAGATTAGGGTTTATGATTATTATTAAGGAAATACAAAAATTGTGGAATTAGTCATGCTTGATGGAAGCTTGTAGGCTTCTTTGACTTTGTCCACCCTTTTTGTCATCCTTAAGATATTTGTTGACCTAACTCTAACCATAGCAAGTGGTTAAGTCTCTACAAGGGTTAAGGATGTCATCTTTAACCCATGGTTGCAATTCTAACCTCACAACAATTCATTATTCATCACAAAAAGATTTCTTTTTCTTCTTCCTCTTGAAAAAGCTTTCTAGCTTTTTGTTTGTGATGATTTAAAAGTGAGATCAAGAAAACAAAAGAGAGCAAAATTCCTACTTCATCATTCTCATCTATTCTAGCCACTTAGATTAGGGTGTTTGCTTTACTAATACTTGATTAGTGAAGCAAAAGCTTGGGTTTGAGATTCTTCAAGGTAGATCATCTTGGATTAGTGAAGTCTTCAAGCAAGGTGCATCATTCTCTTCATGAAGCCTCTCAAGAGTCCGAGTACTAGATGATCACAGCGAAGGGACCTCAACACGGAACTTATGAAGCGAAGGAACGGACTTCAAAGGTTGTAATCCCCAACTCTTAGATGTTAAAGTGTTTAACATGTTTGTTTGGTTTGATTCTCTAGTTAATATCCTAGGTTTAGGGTTATCTATAATGGCAAAATTTTAACTTGGCATGGATGATGCCTCACGAAACCTTGTTGCCGTTGTAGGTATCCCAACAGTGGTATCAGAGCCTAGCTAGAGAATTAGACGGATAAGTGTAGGATTACGAAACCGAAACAAGTCCGAAACACCCGACGAAAAACCCTAGTTTCTGTCGAAATTTTTCTGGAGTCAAAAAATTATTTTAACAGTTGTAGAATGTTGTATTTGATGCAATATGAACATAGCACAAAACCCACCCCCCTGCTCGGATCTGGGCCGGCGACGAGGCTAGGGATTCCGGCAACGCCGGATTTTCCATAGGGTTAGGGTTTGGGTTTTGTGGTGTGCTCTAGGTTCTGGGGTTTGGTACTTGTGGTGTTATTTATTTTTGCTAAAATTACATGTGATGTTAATTTACTGCATTATAAATTCGGAGTGTTTCGTATTCGCAATTCTAGCTTGGTTTCTTGATTGTTTAGACAGTGTTAAAAAGTTCGAACGGATATCAATGACTCACTTTTTCCCCTGTCGGAAAATTTCCTAAGTGTTGGATTTTTTCTTAGTTAAAGAACATTCAAATATCGTGCAAGTAACGCGGTGGACCCTCTAAAAGAACGAAACCTTAACTCGATTATATGACCGTCAGAACCGCCTCTAAACCTTCGGATTTGTGGTAGTTCGGCGTTGCCACAAGTGAGGCATTGGTTTGACCCTTCTACGACTGGACCATTGGTACTGTGGCATGTGATGAACGCCTTTAAACTAATTTCAAGTGTTGAGAACTAAAGGGAAATTTTGGGTGTTTGTTGATTCGATCGGAATGTTTAACATCGTCTAACTTTTTCTGTAATGTGATACAATATTTAGAATCCACAAATATAGTTATGAGATAACTAATTTGAATGTTATAAATCTAGCAGTTTAGTCTCATTTGATCGGTTGCCACGGGATTTTGATGCGATCAAAAGTCCGTCGCAATCACGTAGTGTACGCGGATACTCGCCGGGTAAACTTAATAGATAGCCACGCCCCATAACCCTAACCAAGTGATTGTAGGAGAACCCCGTCGCCAAAAGCATCTGTTCGGGTGCTCGCGGCAGCAGTGTTCCGCCTTAGTGCACTTCGTCGACGGCATCAAGAGGTGCGGCCGTCTACTAAAGTTTCCGACGAGCATTCGATCTGGATGTCGGGAATCTTGTTGAATTGCCCGACTTGATATTGAAAAGTGTTTTCGAGATCGATACTAAAATGCGGGGTTTATAATTTTTAGGCATGCGATGTCTAAGGAATTCATTTGGTTAGGCATGTGATGTCTAAGGTGGTTGCGGATTCCAACTGTTGTAGTTTTACATTTTCTTTTTTACGACCGTAAGTGTAATATGTGGTGTTTTGCCGGTTTCTTTGCTATATATCAACGACAATTGGGATACGCATATTTACTTACGTTGATGACATGTGATGTTATGTGTTGCTTGGATATGTTATATTGAATCGTCGTGTTTTGAATAGCCGGGGTTTTATGTGAGATGAGAGTTTTTCATGTTCATTCATGTAAAATTCATTGTATGTAATATTCTTTTATTAGGGCACTTCCGGGTTGAGAATGATGTCACCATTGTATATTATTTACTTTTCTGCATTAGGATAGACCCAAGGAGGGGAGCATAAGTAACCGGGTTCTAGGGTCCAGTGGGAGACCATCTCGAGGAGTCGAGATCGGGTTTCCTAACTCTAGAATTGGTAGGGTTGCTTGCCGCTCTCGTAGGGGTCTAGGGGTGTGAGATTGACTATTCATCACGACCGTGGAATCCGTGTTTTATACAGGCTCGCAATAAAACACAGACCTCCTAGTATATCCAATATTTCATATATTTCTTCTGCTGCGATATCTGTGATGTGATCATTTGATATATTGATGAGATGAATACAGGATATAGTATATGTGATATATTATATAGACGTTGCTTATGTTTTACACCCGCGCTAGCACTGCCCCGCTCTGCCGTTAGTTACCTAACCTAATGGTGCACGAGGGGACATCGAGGCGAATGCGGACGGCATAAGCGTACGTTGTATTTATCTGTGATGTTTAGGTAAAAACTTAAATGATGGGACTTCATTAATGAGATTAATGAAATAAAAGAAACCTAAAGATGTTGTGGAATCGAATTTTCAAAAACAGGTAGCTCTAGTTGTTGCTTTGCATAGCGGTGTTCCTTGTAGGACATCCAGCACCTTATTCGATAAGGAAAGAGCCGAGATCCCTTCACCGGGAGTGACCTCTTTAGCAATAACTGGCAAATGCTACAACCCTCGGTTTTGTCTTTTGATTGCTTTTTTAGTTCTTGCTTTGCATAGTGGTATTGTGAATATCCTGCACCTTATTCGATAAGGAAAGAGCCGACGATCCCTTCACCGGGAGTGACCTCTTTAGCAAAACTAGTAAAAGCCTCAATCAAAAACACTCCATTTAAATCATTTGATTCTACAACGATATCGAGTTCATTATGCAAAGGGTTTTCTTAAAAACCTGTCGTAGCCCTCCGTCATTTCAGATAAGTACTAGTTAGTATTCGTGTTACGTTTGTTGACTATGTTAAGACGTAGTGTGCGGTAGCTGATTAGTGCTTATCTGTATAAGCATATGATGCGATTGGATTAGGGTAGTCGTGCGACTTTTTTGACTATGTTAAGGGTCGTGCGGGTGGGTTTAATTCAATCGGGAAATGACGGGTTGAACTTGACTAGCACTTATGATTTGTTGACTATGTTAAGGTCATATAGCTGCTAGGGGTAAAACATTATCGGGAATTTCAAGTGTTGAAATTTGCAATGAGATTGCATACCACCTATGAGATAGTTGGATCCCGATACCCACTGCGAGTAAGAGTTACTCCTGAGAGAGTTTTACACATTACAAATAGCCGATCAAGTAGGTGTCTAGAAAGGTGTCAACGGGGTTACGCCTCTGGAAAAACGAGGTTTATTTTAATTAGGTCCGTGCGAAAGTATGGGGAACCTCCCTCAAAGTACCGGCACTGGCCTGGCTGAAAGATTGGCGAACTTGTAGCGTGTAATTAATCCCGGCTAGTCTTTCCTTTTAGGGTTTGAAGGAAGATTTGACTAAAACAGTGGGAGCCATCCTGATTAGATATATTAATAACCAATCTAATCTTGCAAGAGCATACGCTGAGTGTTTTCTTCTCTCTCTCTCTCTCCAGGTAGCGACCATGTCACGTCTTAATCAAGATAATAATACGGATGTACTGACTGAACCCGCTTGTTATACCGAGCTTAGGGAACATTGGTCCCGCTCCAACTTATAATTGTTATAAGATCGAGCAGGAAATAGAGGATCACTAGAATTCTCGTGCCGCCCAAACGAAGAAAGTGTATGATAATGCATCTTCTTCGGGTGTGTGTTCATTACAAAGAACTGTTTCTCAGTTACCTTTAAGTCCAGGGTATGAGATACCGGATTAGGATCCCACATATGTAATATGTTACATGGGCTACTGACATGTAGAGAACTGAGAAAGGGTGACAAGTTTTAAGAGTTAAAAATGGTGCAAGTGTTGCAGCCAAGTCTGTTGGCAGTTATCACCCTGTATTACCAAATACATTGATTCTGAACGAATGTTATTAGATACCGAACCTGATATACAACATCATATCAGTATCTTTATTTAGTAAAGAAGGGTATAATTTTGTATTGTTGGATAATGTTTTGAACATTTCCTATATCAAGAGTTGATCGGTTCAGGCACGTTATCTAAAAGCATATACGTTCTAAATCAAACTACAGTTCTTAACATACAGAACACACACAAGAGGAAGAGTTAAAAAATGAACGAATCCTTCTTGAGGCATTATAGACTAGGTCACATCAATACGACCTGACTAGCTAAGTTACATAAAGATGCATATTTAAATCAGTTTGAACTTACATCTTGTAAAACTTGCCAGTCATGTCACAAAGATAAGATGACCATAGCTCCGTTTATTGGAAACATAGAAAGAGTTAGTGAACTCTTGGGATTGATACATGATGATATATGTGCGTCCCCTATCTACATATGCCAGGACTGGTTCTATGTACTTTAGAAGTAGAGAACCAAAATGGGTATAAGTATTATGTCCTTTGATGTGATCAGGAAGGAGAATACTTGAGCACGAAATTCCTGGACTATTCTAAAGGAGAATGAGATTCTCTCTCAGCATTACTCCTCCGTATATACCACATCACGTCGATGTATCGGGGCGGAGCTATCGCACCCTATGTGATATGGTGTGCTCTATGATGAGTACTACTGAGTTGCCTATTTCCTTTTGGGGGTTATGCACTTGTGAAGCTGCATACCTATTGAATAAGGTTCCAACTAAATCAGGTGCCTACCACTCCATATGTGATATGGTATGGGAAGAACCCATCTCTTAAGGATGTTAAGATTTGGGGTTGTCCGGCCTATGCCAAAAGCAAAATCCGGACAAACTCGAGGCAAGTTCAGTTCTGTGGAAGTTTGTTGGATATCCCAAGCATTCGCAAGAGAATATCTTCTACCACACTGAGGAACAAAAGGTGTTTTGTTTTCTCAGCATGCCACCTTTTGGAAAAGGAATTTCTTGTGAAGAAATTAGTGGTTAAGAGGTAGAACTGGAAGGAGTTCCAGCTATACAAACTGCAGCTGATGATTTGGTAGAACCGGAGGATTCAATAGTTTCCAACGAACCTCAGCCTCTCCGCCGATATGGTAGGGTTCCTCACCCACCTGAGAGATACTTCAGTTTTCTCTATGATAGTGGGAGCGAGGATTGCATCATAAGATGATGATCCAACTAGTTTCGAGCAGGCCATCAAGAGTGGGGACTCTGTGAGAACGGCTGGATGCTAAGCGATCTGAGATGGAATCCATATACACCAACAAAGTATGGACTTTGGTTGCTTTATCTGAAGGGTTAAATCCCCATCAGAAGCAAGTATATCTTGAGAAGATTACTTGGTGTACATGGAAAAGTTGAGACTTTCAAAGCAATGCTTAAGTCCATCCAGATCCTACTTGTCATTGCTACATACCATGACTACGATATCTGGCGGTTGGGTGTCATGACTGCTTTTCTAAATAGTGATTTAGAAGAGAGCGTCTATAAGTACACAGCAAGAGGGCTTCATAGACAGTGGGAGCAGCGGAAACGTGTGCAAGTTGTTTTATGGGATAAATCAGGCATCGCGGAGTTGGAATGTCTATTTTGATGAGGTAGTCAAAGAGTTTGACTTCATCAAAATGATATATGAACCTAGTATATACAAAAAGGTAGTACGGAGTATGGTGGTGATCCTCGCATAGTACGTGGATGACATACTCTTGATAAGGAAGGAGTTTCATATACTACGCTCGGTCAATCTCCTCTTATCACAAGGATTCTCCATAAAGAATCAAGGTGATACCTCCTAAATCCTGGGTTTTGGATCTATGAGATAGATCTAATTGGATGTTAGGATTCTCACTAGATGTAGTGAGATAGTATCAATCGATCCTGGGGAGAATCACTGGAAAGCTTCCAGGATGGTAAGGTCGACTGAATGTCAGTCACATGCATTGTCTTTACCCTCAGTGGAGGGACGGTATGTTGGAAGAGTTCCAAGTAAGATACCGTAGCAAACTAGATGATTAAAGGAAAGATACATCGTTACCAACGATGCTACCAAAGAGGCAGTCTGGATATATATAATTTCATGAGATGAACTTCGTTCCTACAATTGTGTGACAATGGAGTTGTGGCTTATGCCTAGGAACCCCTATCCCAACAGAGATCAAGACATATTCTTAGGCAGTATCACCTGATCATGGAGATGGTTGATCTCCAGGGAGATCGAGGATAGGAGAGTAGATATAGAGGACAACAGCGCGGGTCCACTCACAAAAGGCCTATTTCCCAGTAGAGACTATTATGGGATGGTTGAGTATGAGATACTTCAACCGCAGCTGATTGTTGGGTATAAGATACTACAACAGATGGCCCTAGTGCAAGTAGGAGATTGTTAGTGATATGTATGCCCTAGTGGCCATTATTGTACATACGATGTATATTGTAGTGGATGCTTGGACATATATATGGAGGACTTTCTTGCTCGACATGATAGTATGCTATCTGGTTGCTCTTTATCTTAACATGTACTTTTATTGTCTATATGTTACATATTGATAAAGCCCTTAGGATGAGTACTTGACTACCAGGACTATGATGTAGATCATACTAGTGGGGACAGTATAGTCGCTAAGTACATCCTTCAAATGTTCCTAGTCGTAGGTGTATCGAGACAGGGCATCGATATACCAGAGTAGACTAGCGTATAGCTTCTCGACCCATGTAGATGGGCAATGGATGATCCCATATCCATTGGTGTTTCACATCAGAGATAGTATACGGGTGCTCAGTGGAGACCGGGTACACTGGATGGACTCGCCGAGAACTCCCAGATGGTATTATACCTCACGTCAGATGGCAGTTCTCGGGTGACACTGGTATATGTTAGTCTATAGACCCGATATCGTCATAGAGTCTTGTGTGATTCCCACTGTGCTTTGATTTCCATCTTACCACGTTCAAGAGAACGTGCAAAACGGTGGCTTTTGGGTACAGTCCCAAATCACATGGAGGCAATGAACGATAGGAGGGGTTTCGTCTCTCCCGGTATTGGGAGTTGATGTTGCACTATGTTCGATTGGCTATAACTAGAAATCCCTGGCCAGGGTTGCTGAGATTTACTGGTAAGTGTTATCAGTAGTTTCTCTAACTGTTATGGACCTCATATCGACACGACTTATCGGTTACTGGGGTCTGACGTTTACCACCCCTAGACTAGATATGCGACATATCAGACGAAGAGACCGGACTGTACGGGAGTGTTACGGGTTGGATTCGCAGGAGAATGTTTAGGCTTTCTTGTTGATCTTCTGATCGCTTAATACCTGGGTGGCTGTTACGTTTAGCTGACCGCTTGCATCTTGTGGGAGCTTGATATGATCATCACCTACTGCCGGCGTATTGACGATTCTTTAGAGTCCTACACAGAGGTTTCCTGGCACAGGCAAAACGGAGTAGGAGCACATATGTGATATCTGCGGGACCGAGAATAATACGAGTATGTGATACTGTATTCGATTCTCACGATATGTGATATCGGCCGGGTATATGTGATATAGCCGGGTCATCGGATCAAGTGTTGATTCGATGAACTGATACATATTATATTAGTCGGTTATTTGTGAAATAGCCGGATTATCGGATCAAGTGTTAATTCGATAATTTAATGTATAATATTTGATATATTACATTACATTAACTAATATAATCTCACTTAAAGGTTCTTTTTCTCACTTGATAATACATTGATATATATGTGATATATGTTAATTGTATTGTTTTCTTTTGTTACAAAATATTGTATATGTGATATATAATATTGTAACATGTTAGGGTTACAATTGCAACTAGGGTTTATGAGGCTTGAACCATGCTAGGGTTAGATTAGGGTTTATGATTATTATTAAGGAAATACAAAAATTGTGGAATTAGTCATGCTTGATGGAAGCTTGTAGGCTTTTTTGATTTTATCCACCCTTTTTGTCATCCTTAAGATATTTGTTGACCTAACTTTAACCATAGCAAGTGGTTAAGTCTCTACAAGGGTTAAGGATGTCATCTTTAACCCATGGTTGCAATTCTAACCTCACAACAATTCATTATTCATCACAAAAGGATTTCTTTTTCTTCTTCCTCTTGAAAAAGCTTTCTAGCTTTTTGTTTGTGATGATTTAAAAGTGAGATCAAGAAAACAAAAGAGAGCAAAATTCCTACTTCATCATTCTCATCTATTCTAGCCACTTAGATTAGGGTGTTTGCTTTACTAATACTTGATTAGTGAAGCAAGAGCTTGGGTTTGAAATTATTCAAGGTAGATCATCTTGGATTAGTGAAGTCTTCAAGCAAGGTGCATCAATCTCTTCATGAAGCCTCTGAAGAGTCCGGGTACTAGATGATCGCAGCGAAGGGACCTCAACACGGAGCTTATGAAGCGAAGGAACGGACTACAAAGGTTGTAATCCCTAACTCTTAGATGTTAAAGTGTTTAACATGTTTGTTTGGTTTGATTCTCTAGTTAAGATCCTAGGTTTAGGGTTATCTATAATGGCAAAATTTTAACTTGGCATGGATGATGCCTCACGAAACCTTGTTGCCGTTGTAGGTATCCCAACAGGGTTCGCGCCTTCTGGTTGTACTCCTCCAGCGCGTTTATATATTTTTGCAGGTCCGTACGCTTGTCGTCAGGCTGTACGGGCTTCTTGGTCTTTTTCTTTCCCTTCAAAGACTTTGAAGGCTTGATCTGAGCGTCTTGCCCATCATTAGTTGTTTTCGGTGTGGGACGCGGTTTCAGCATCCCTTCAGTGATCTCAGGCTCCAGCAGGTTTTTCCACCTGATCGCCGGACATGCTTGAAGGTCCTTCAACATTCTTTTAGTTTTAGCTGAAAGGACAACTTCTCACGGAGCTTCTTCTACAAACGAGCATGATGCCCCTGGCTTGTCCACCTTTTTAGGAGCATGCTTCTGTGGAAGGTTCACCCTCCAGTTTTCGGACAGCGCAAACTTGCCTTAATTGTACTGGTTCTTGACCCAATTTTTGAAGACGTAGCAATCCTCAATTGGGTGGCCCAATACTCTGTGGTAGGAGCAGTAGTTGGGACTGTTGACGTCACCAGGCTGCAGTGGACGTCTCGGATCCGGCAGAGTGATAAGTCTATTGCGCACTGCCAGTTCGACTAGTCTCCTCGTTTTATCTAGGGAAAACGAGTAAGGACTTCTTAGCTTCTCTTCGAGGGATCGGCACGGGCATGTGTCGCTTTGGCGAGCAACCGGTTTCGGGTTAATTGGTTGCTGTTGAGCGTTGGCACCGAAGGTCACTTTCCCTTTGCCTTTTTCATTCTGGGGATCTATTTTTGAAGAGGATGGCCTATGTCCCATCTGGTCTATTTGGGCCAGCTTGTCGATCAAGGACTGGAAGGTGGTCGGTTTGAAGAACATCATAAATTGGGATATAATCTCCTGAGGATCAAGGGTCCCTACGAACATGCCCACGGCAGGAGCTTCTTCTATGCGTTGTTTGCATTTTGACCATAGGTTCCGCCACCGAATTACGTATTGAACCCGGGTCTCTCCTGGCTTCATCCTGGCATTGATTAATGCCGTGATCGGGGTGCGCTCGCTTGTGCTTGCGAACCGCTGTGTGAATAGTAATTCCATCTCCGTGAATGTTTTGACAGAGTCATTTGGGAGCTCGGAGTACCATTCAAATGCCATCTCCGACAAGCTTTCAACAAACTGGCGAAGCAGCGGTTTGACATCGCCTCCTGTATTACCGTACAAAGCTCTGAATTGAGCAACGTGCTGGTGTGGATTGCCCGTCCCCTTATACACATGGAACTTAAGGATTGTATATCCTGGCGGGTACTTGATTTGATTGTACCAGCCTGGATAAGGTCGCCCGGTTCTGACGACTTGGCCAGCCGCTTCACTCGCTTGATGAGCTCGTATTTGTTGAGTTATGTAGTCATCAAAGGCAACCTTGGTTATTATTTCTTCCTTGGCTGCTGAGAAAGCCGGAAGAGGGTTTGACGTTTCCCCTCTATCGTCTTCGATGATTATCGGAAGGTCTTCGACTGGAGGTTCCGGCTGGATCATCATCCCAACCATGTCTTGGAACAGAAGCGTCGTCTGCTTTATATTAGCGGCATGTTCCGCGGCCTCCTTATCCTTCATTTCGAGCACCCTTCGCAGAAATTCTGTATCAGTCTCCAGCTCCTGGCGTTGTTCAGACGTCGATTCTGGGCTTTCTTTTTGCCCAGTGAGTGTGGCCATTTTCGTCAGCATCTCCTGGAGCTTTTGTTGTTGCTCTTGAGCTTTTGTCACCGACCGTGTAAGTGGTCGATGACCCATGGAAGTATGGCTTTCCTCTTTCCCGGAAGCCATGTACACTGTGTGCACGATCATGCCCCCAGACTTGGGGCGTTTGGATCCACCACCCTTGGGATTTGCCGCCGGTGGTGGTAGATTCTCTGGCCTTCTCTTTTTGTGAGAAGTCAAAGTTGAAGGAGCCATTGTAACAGGCGCCTTCGTAGAAGAAGTCCATCGCTGCATGGTGGAGGGATGGTCTTCCTCTTGCCGAGCCTTTGTTTTCTTCAGTCGACGAGAGTAGTCTTTATTGATCACAGAATCATGGACCTTCCGCCAGACCCTGTAGACTTGGGAGGACAGCCGCTGAGGGGGCTGCTCCGGCTTCGCCTGTATCATGTTTTCAACAGGTGGGGAAGATTTCTTCAGCACCGCGGTTGGAGAGTTCTTTCGCACCCTCCTAAGCAGATCAAAGATGTTCTCGGTTGGAACAACAGTGTCAACATCCACCATTGGAGCTGGTGGAGTAAGTCCAGAGGTGGAGTTTCCCCCATCTTTTCTCACTCGGCGCCAGTGGCGACGTCGAGTATGCCTTGCAGATGGGATTGCCTCGGTTGTGAGAGTGGCTTCGTCATGCCCCCTGCTCTGATGAAGAGCGACTGCTGGTGTCAGCCTGTTGAAGACTGACGTCCGTTGATAGGGGACAGTCAATCTTTCGAAGGCCGACCTTTTGGTAGGCGAAGCAGTCTTGATGACTTCGCCGGAAGCAGGAGTTGGAACGACCAATCTTGCGAAGACCAATCCTTTAGCAGGAGAAGCCCTGTCAACTACTTTATCCGCCAGAGCTGGAACGGCTATCTGTTTTGGGATAACCCCATCAGGTATTGCGAGCCTCTTTACAGGCCTACTGGAGCTTTGGCTTAGTCTGTTGAAGACTGAGGTGGAAGACTTGGACGACCCATTGAGAGGGGCCGTGGTGGCTGCAAGTCGATCGAAGACCGACTTCTTTGGAGCTTCCTGTGATGGCGCCGGGGCGCTGAAGCTTGTCGGAGGGAGCATGGTCCCGAAGAGCAATCCAGTGGTGGCCTGAGTCACCTGTTCCACTGGCATTGAGAAGATGCAGGCCGCATTTGGCCCGTAAGTCACTCCTCCAGCAGGGACGGAATGGGAGCTGCTGTTGCAGTTTGTGCAGTTAAAAGCCATTGACCTTTTTCTTGCACAGGAGCAAGACACCAAATCTTAGTACCTCGAATCCATGGGCAATCATAGCAAACCATGATTTGTTCGCGAACACGACACATGAAGTGTGGAGTGGAAAGAGGAAAAGGTCCCACCGGGCATGCCAGAATCTGTTCATCGCCGAAAACAGAGACGAACCGCGTAGGTCGTCCTGCCTAAATTTGGGGGCAAATACTATTTGGATTTATCCGTCCACCTCTCCGAAGATGCCAAGTTGATTTATGGCACCGTATATCGGAGGTTTGGAAGGATGCGGCCGTTGTAGCAGACTTCGTCAAATTCTGCCTCGTTTGTGATGGGTTTTTTATTGTGGGGACGCTCTTACCTGTAGACGTAAGCCCCTACAGTTAATTACGTTATCGCATCGCGATAACCACTTTCTCCTGCTCCAGAAGTTCACTTCGTGTCGTGTGTTTGTTTTATTTTTGGTTGCCCGTGGATTGTATACGGAGACTAATTTATGTTGCCGCCCGTAGGGCGTGGATTAGTCCAAATCCGTATATCTTAGATTTGGGTTTGGGTTAATTTAAGGATCGTTAATCTCGTTTGAGATTAAGATCAACTTAAATTTTAGTTAAGGATACGTTAGTCCAATTTGAGACTAAGATCTACTTAATGGGGTTTTAGGATCATTCAGATCCAACAAAAGAGCATTTGGGCTCTGTTGTTTAGTTTAAGGACGTTTCGGTCCCTTATCGCCATTTTGGAGGCGAAGTTGTAGTTTGAGGACATGTCGGTCTGTAGATCACCATTTTTGAGGTGAGGTTTTAGTTTAAGGACGTTACGGTCCGTAGCTAGTTTAAGGACGTTGTGGTCCGTTGTAGTTTAAGGACGTTGCGGTCCGTAGCTAGTTTAAGGACGTTGCGGTCCGTTGTAGTTTAAGAATGTTGCAGTCCGTATTGGGATGTGCCCATGGGTTTGGGAGTGCACCAAAGAGTTGTTGGTTGTCGGGACCCGCCACCTCTCTGAAGACGTTGAAGAATTATAACGACATGTATCAGAGGTGTGGAGAGATGTACCCTTGAACCAATTTCCAGATTGAAGGGAGATGTGGGATGAATATCCGTCGGAAGATCATTAGTCGTGTTTGGGACTAGGATCAGTTTAGGAAGACATGAGCACGGGGGCTCAATTGATTGGAGATCAAAGAGGTTTTGGCCTCAGGAAACTTGGCTATAATTTGGGCTAGGTCTGGGTTTCCATAGTCACCCCCCAGTGCTAAGCACTGGTATATGCAGCACTCACATGTATCGCACGCGAGGCGCTAGATCGGTGTTAAACACCGAACTTTGGAAGCGCTCACGCGTGAACACGTGAGGCGCTCCAAAGTGGGAGCTGTTTTCTGGGTTTTATTCACTCTTTCATATAAATGCTAAACACTTGGTTCCTGTGGTGCTCACATACGAATACGTGAGGCGCCCTCAAAATGTGAGCGCTGTTTTTAGGTCTATTCCCTTTTTTCATATAAGTGTTAAGCACTTGATTATGGGTCACGTGGAAAACACATGACTGCTCTAGGAGGCACTTCTTGTTCTTCTTTTAGGCGCTCGCGTGGGAAACGCGTGACTAACCTAGGAGTCACTTCTTGTTCTTTTTAAATACTCGCGTGTGAAACACGTGACTCGGTCTCAGCCATTCTTTTTCGTTCATCAGAGGTGCTCAAGTGGGGAAACACGTGGGGTTTCGTTATAGTGTTGAACATTAATGAATCATCAGTCTTTCCTTCTATGTGCATGAAGATTTTGATCTTATATTAACGATGCTAGGATCTGAGTTTAGATAATTTCAAGTCTCTTGTTTTATAAGAATTAAATTCATTTTACAGGGTTAAACCCTAGTTTTATCAGAGGAATTAAATTCCTATATACTTTTGTAAGAATTAAATTCTTTGAACTTAGTTCTTTTCCCCTAAGTTTTGAATCTGCATAACAGAATCTCCCCGATGAGAATTAAATTCTCAACTTGTAGGGATATCTGCTTTTGCAGACCTCAACCAGAGGAAGAACTAAGTTCTTTTTTTGAAGGGTTAAACCTTTTGTTTGAGAATTAAATTCTCTTTTGTTTTTGTGGGAGCTTTTTGGAAAGCTTATGGGGTAGTCTCCTCCTTTTAGAGAATTAAATTCTCTCTATATTTTTCTTCCCTTCCCTCTCTACTATTTATACGAGAAGAACAAGAATCAATTTGTTAAGAGAAACACTCATTGAGAGATCATGATTGATTCCATGATCTTTTAGATTAATCGGTGAATTTTATTCACTATCGGATTTTTAATCCAAAGGCTCTCTGTATAACAGAGAAGATTTCTTGTTTGTTTAACAAGATTATGAATATTTTGTTAGTTTTAACAAGATTAGAATTTTATTCTATCATATCTTTTTGGTTTAACAATATCAGAAATATATTTTCTTAATATAGAATTTAATTCTATCATATGGATATCTCGTTAGTTTAACATAGAATTTTATTCTTATCATATGAATATTAGGAAAATATTTTCCTATGATAGAATTTTATTCTACCAGATGATCACCGCATCTATTTAACAGAGAAGATCTTTCTAGTTTGAGAAAGATCAGGAAAATATTTCCCAAATAAAATTTAATTCTATCAGATGATTTAATTGGTAATATTTTATCACCATCGGATTTTAAATCCAGGATTCTCTGTTAGAGAAAGATCTTTCCATATTAGAAAGATCAGGAAGAATATTTCCCAAATAGGATTTAATTTTATCACATAGAATTTAATGGGAACATTTTAAATTAGGGCGCTCACATGCTTTGCATGTGAGAGGCAAGAGAACTCACGTGTTTAACACGTAACCCCTTTTGTGGGCATGTTTATGTTCGGTGCTCATATGCTTTGCATATGAGTGCTCACGTGTTTTACACGTGAGGCCCATTTGGCCCTTAGTTATGTGTTTTCGACGCCTATATCCTTTGCATATAAACGCTCATGTGTTTAACACGTGAGGCCTGTTTGGCCTTTTTTCATTTGCTTTCAGAAGCATATAAGCGCTCACGTATTTAACACGTGATGTCCAACCATGAATTCTTTTCTTCTTTCTTCTCTCCCTTTTTTATAAGGGCTATAAGGGAACAAATAGCTCTTGGCTGAAAATTTTGGCGGGAACAGTAATTCATGCGAGTCTCTCTCCTTATTAGTCTAGAAGACATTTCTTTAGAGAGGGTGACTCCATTACCAGCACTTACACCACCATGCCAAGAGTCCTCCATTCTAAAATCCTTTAAAATGGTGTCCAAATACCCAAATTAAGACACTTCCCAAATCTAGATCTAACGACATAGATCTAGTTACCAGAATCCCTGATATATTATCTAGATCATATATGAAGAAAATTTTGTGATAACCACAGTTTAACCGATTGTAGCATTGAAATATCACTTCCTATCAGGAGTATGTCATCCAAATCTCAGGACAGTACTCCCTACAACCTTCTTATTAAGTTCATCTGTTCTTTTGATGAAGTCAAACACTTTGGTTTTCACATCAAAACAAATAATCCGTCTCCACTATGCCCGCCTGAATAGACATAAGCAACTTGCACATCTTCCGCCGCTCCCACTGACTATGACAACCCTCTAGCAAAGTCATATATATGTACACTTCTAAATTCCCATTTCGAAAGATATTATAAGTATCCACCTACCAGATCTCCTAGTCATGAATAGCAGTAGTGGCAAATAGGATCGTCATCACCATGATACTGACCTTCCTGTCATCGTCTACGAGGAAACCGAAGTACCACTCGGATGGCTGAGGTCAACCACTAAATCTGTAGAGTGGCTAATGGTTTGTCGGTCCAATTGAATCTCTAGGTCCTACTAAATTTTCAGTAGCCGTTTGTGGTTCTGAAATTATTTCAAGTTCTACTATACTCCTACTAAATTCTTTTGCAAAAAGAGGTCCGTTTTATAAAAAGATGGCGAGTCAAAAACAATGCAACTATTGATCTTGCAAATGGTAGAAGTTAAACCCTTGCGAAAACTTGGGATAACCCACAAACTGCCATTATAGAAACGTGCCTTGAGTTTGTTCGGATTGTGATGTGAAGTATAAACCGGATAACTCCATATCTCAATATCCTTAAGATATACTATCATTCTATGTCCAAATAGAATCAAAAACACTAATTTAGATGGAACCGGGTTCAAATGTTATGCAACTGTGTCCAGTACATATCACCTAAATGGAAAAAAGACATACAACATTACTCATCAAGGAGCGCACCCATGAATGAGTAACCTGTGAGAGAATCAAGTTCTCAATATTACTATGACGGAATACCTAGTATAAGTATCGACTTCTTCGATCACTTCAAAAAAAATTTGATACTTCCAACTTCTGGTTCTCTACTTTATTCTTATACCTTTGAACTTCTCAAAATTTTGAACTTTGCATTTCAACGAATGCGTGTCTAAAACCATAGAAATCATAGGTAAAACGGAATGAAGTAAGAGTACCAACCTCTTGTCTATAAGGACACCGGACAATATAGATTATCATGTATAAGTCCGTAGAGTATACAAACTCAAACTCCGTGTGTTGTAAGTTGAAAACTATATTTTGATTAAGAACGTCTATACCGTTATTCAATGCATCTTATCTTATCCTCAACTGATAAAGGTAAATGTCTAGGACACAATCAAGGTTGCACAGACACGGATATGGAAACACGGACACGATACGATGTGACACGACGATACGGTAAAATCCTAAAATATAAGATACCAGGACACACACACACATATATATATAATATCATACCATCGCAACAACATATTTGACAAAAACTTTAACATTTCAACATTTTTTGTTGTATTTACCAAAATTCAGCAAAGAACTTAATTATTTTAGGATTTTAGCACAACTTTAGCAATTTCCATAAAAGAAATATGATTTTAGCATTTTCTTACCTGTATTTAACATGATTTCTGTAATAACAATATAATTTCAGTAGTTTCCTAATTGCACGTAACATAATTTTAGTAAAATCATATAATTTCAGCATTTTCCATACAACTTCAACAAACATACCTTATATATTTCACATAGAAATTATATTAAGAAGCAAAATTGAGTTATAAAAAAAGTCAACAAATCAAAAAAGTTATAACAAGATTAGGATTTTCTCGCTTTTAATTGAAAAATAGGTTTTTTGGGTGTCGTGGTTTCACTATAACGTGTCCGATACGTGTTCGACACATGTCTGATACGTGTCCGACGTGTATCCAAATCCAAAGCCACTTTATTTCGAAGCGGGACACGGAAAATATGTGTCGGACATGTGTCGTGCAAGTGTCAGGCATGAATCCGTGTCCGATACGTGTCCGACACAGATACGACAACCAAAAAGACGTGTCCGTGCAATCTAGGACACAATTTTCAAAAATTATATCCCACTTTATAAAATAAAGATACAGATATATCATTTTAAAAATTGGTGCATAAGAACGGTTATTAACCAAATATTTGCCGTTAGGTAAAACTATGTGATTTAATCCAATATCACCAATGGCTACGAATTCCGATATTAATGATCAAATCACCCAATTTCCAATATTTTACTCCTTCTCAGCATCTGTAACGACATACAGATATGAGATCCTAATTCGGTATACTCATACCCTAGAGTCAGGATTAATTGGAAAAACAGTTTTCAATAATAACTACATAGAAAAACCGAAACATTTAAAATGTTTCAAAAGGGTTGCCGGGTATTCCTAATAATGCCTTTTCCAATGCACAGATTTACCACAGTAGTCGCAATTTATTTTGCCTTCACTTCAATCCTTTTATATGTCTCTCACTTCAATCCCTTTATATGTCTCCACATCTTATCTTCTATACATCGATTTAGGCTAGTTGGTTTTCTTCCTTCCCTATTTTCAGCATCAGCCTAAGGTTTGGAAGAAAACTATCTAACAAGCGTAACAGGTGTACTCTCCTAATATAAAAAGCTCTCAACTTGAGAGAAGATAAAAAAGGGAGACAACCGAATTATACAATTCAATTTCTCCAGAACCCATAGCCATCCTCAACTGAAGCAATTTCTTCAAGTTCGTATGTAATTATACGAGATGGTCATTCCAAGCAATATGGATATCCGTAGTGATACAGAGTGTTCTGGAGAATGCAAGGAGTAAAGTAAGAATGGCAGAGATATATGCGACTTTGTTGTGAATCTTGACAATCCAAACCCAAAGTTTGTAAAATGGTTCAGTTAACTTGGTTTACGAGTTTTAGTTTAAGGTCAGTCATGGTCGCTGCCAAAGAGAGAGAAAAGGAACACTCAGTGTGCACTGTATCAAGATTAGATCGGTTAATTACTTTATCTAATCATGATGGCTCCCACTGTTTTCTCAAATTCTTCCTCAAACCCTAAAAGGAGAACTAGTCGGGATCATTTACACCTTACAAGTTCACTAACAGTTCAGCCATGCCAGTGTTGGTACTCCAAGGGAGGCTCCCCGTGTTTTTGCATGGACCTAATTAAATAACCCCGTTTTCGCAAACGCATAACCCGTTAACACCTTTTTAAACACCTGATAGGTTAGCTAATTGTGAAGTGAAAATCTTCCAAAGAGTAATACCTACTTATAAATGGGAATCGGGACCCAACTCTTATTGTATGATAATTTTGACGGAAGCCAACCAAAATCATCACACTCTAAAAGGTATGCGCAAACTTGGCAAGTTTCCTTATATTTGATACTCCCGATATGATTTTTGCCCCTAGCGGCTTATGACCTTGACAAGGTCAACAAACCATAAGTCGTAGTCAAGCTCAACCCGTCATTATCTTGGATTAATCTAAACACACCCGCACGAGCCCTTGACAAAGTCAACAAGGCCATACGACTTCCCTTGCTAATCGCATCACCATACAACAGAAAAGCACTACAGAGCTATCGAACACTATGCCTTGACAAGGTCAACAAACATAACACGAATACTAAGCAATACTAATCTAAAATGACGGAGGGCTACTGCTGGTTTTTGTAAAAATCCGAGTGGTTTTGAAAAAAACCTGTAACATAATGAACTTGATATCATTGAAGGAACTCGAGTGGCTTTGTAAACGAGTAGTTTAGGCTCCGCTTTTAAAACGATTGGTTTTGTAAAAATCCGAATGGTTTTGAAGAAAACCGAGTAGTTTTAAAATTTGTTCCGTCAATATCATTTAGGTTTGTTTTCCTTGCATTAGATGCAGTCTCATCATTACAAGTTTCTAAGCCACACCAGAAACAACAAAAATATCATGCTTTCATATGCCATCTGCATTCGCCATGGGTTCCCGGGTCTTCACCGTAATGTTACTTAATTTACGGCAGGGCGGGGACAGGATTAGCGCGGATGCAAAATATATAGAAGCATATAATATATATATATATATATATATATCATTATCACAGGCAAGTAATAAACATCACAGACATGCGATAAACAATACGGAATAGCGGATAAACTAGGAGCCCCGTTTTTCATTTGAGCCGCAAACTAAAACCAGCGTTCCTCGGTCCTGTAGATAGCTCGTACAAACTCAAACCAAGACCCCTACGAGTGCAGCAAGTTACCCGCCAATTCTAGAAGCAAGGAAATCCGTACTCAATATCATGAGTGGGCCACCCGAAACATCTTGGAATCCGGTAACTTGAGCACTCCTCCGTGAGTCGGAGTTACCCCCTATAAGTGCGGCGAGCAACCCGCCAATCCGAGAATAAGTTTGCCCGATCTCGACTCCACGAGATGGTCACCCGCTGCATTCTCGAATCCGGCTACCCGAGCACTCCATCTTGGGATATCCTAGTACAAGTAATGAAATATATACAATGGCGACAACGATCTCAACCCGGACGTGACTCAAATAGAATATACATCAAGAAGCAACGACGACCATAATTCGGCTGTTTGTCCCGAATAAACAAATACATGAATTAAAACTGTACATACAAATCGCACAAGGGGCTATCCAATCACGACAATCCGACTAAACCATCACAAGATATATATCCAAAACAAAATAACAAGTAACCAGTGTGCAACCCCGGCTAATTGAACATATAGCAATTAGACGAATCCAACACACAAACAAAGATACGGATCATAAACGATACTATTATTTCGACGGAAAAGTTTCTCAAACTTTCCCGAATACAAAGATAATACAAACTGATATCTAGGCAAAAAAAAATATTACCAAAAATCAAGTTTCCTTACAACCAAGCCCCTGTAAAAACCCAGGGACCTAAATAAACTTTTGGGCCACCCATAGTGGCTAAAATCAATTTTTTGGCAGTCAAACATTTGACCGAGGTACTCGGGTTTTGTACTATGTTTTCATACTTCAAAACTTGATCTCTGACATACTTTAAAAAAATTTCAGATACAATTTTAAAAATGGACAGAAACTTGGAATTTCAAAACTCGATACGGTTAAAATTTCGATTTCAAAACATAAATATCGTCTATAAGTAGTTAAAGTGTTTGGCACGACTCTAATACCACTGTTAGGTCCCTAGTGCTCACGCTACAAGACTCGCGGCGAAGACGGAAGCGAAAACAAAAATTTTAATGCGAGCACAAGCGACCAAAACCCTAGAATCGATTCCAAATACTAAACTAGATATAATAACATACAAGGTTAGGGGGTTAGCTACCTTCTTAGCGTGTCCACCTAATCGCGGAAGACCCTTACACTATTCCAAGGACTCTAGCAAGACCCCGAAGTCGCCGGGAACAAGCTCGCACACCAATCTTCCTTGCCGAAAATGATCCACCCGAGAGAATCCGATAACAAGCTCTTGCTTCACACCAAATCAACAAGTGAAGTAACTCACATCTTTTCAAATTTTCCTCCCAAAAATGGAAGCTAAAAGAGAAGAAGAAAAGAGAGGAGAGGATAAATGTGTATGATTAAAACCTTAGCCATAAATCCTTCTCTTTCTTTATCTTATCCTTATGTGTGACTCACCTCATGAGGCTATACACATCAAGTAGCTTCCAAATAGAAAAGGAAGAAGTCTGTATCAACACACACACACACATACATACACCCGTATAAGCTACAAATACATATACCCGTATTCGTAAAAAATACAAATACCCGTATTCTTATTGAGATAAAAATACTCGTATTCGTATTGAGATACAAATACCCGTATTTATACAAATACTCGTATTCGTATAAATACCGTATTCATGTCAATAAAAATACCTAAAAGAGAGATATAATACTAGCTCACATATGTGATCATCCTGGCTATCTTTCAAACCTGCTAGTATTATCAAAACGTCTGATTAAAGTACGTGTATAAAATACATGTATTTAATCGAATTCCCGTACGTATCAAAATACGCACACTACATCATTTCACCTGAACCGGGAAACCCTCTGTGCCGGACTCTAAAGAATCAATAATACGCTGGCAGTGGGTTTAACCATAAGCACGTCAGCAACACTAGCTGTATGTAATGGCTACCTAGGTATTGAACGAAAGGAAGGTCAACAAGTAAACTCGTCCGTACCCCCGTTGAGCCTGTAAGTGACAATCTCCGTACTGTCCGGTCTTTTCGTCTAAGAGTATCACATACCGGGTCTAGGGGTGGATAACGTCGACCCCTAATAACCCGATAAGTCGTGCCGATGTCTGGCACGTTACCAATTGAGAAACTGATCTTCGATCAGTAAATCTTATCCGTCCTGGCCAAGAACTTATGGTGATGGCTAACCAAACACAACGCAGCATCGACTCCCTATACCGGGAAAGACAAATCTCTGATGATCACTCACTGCCTCCATGTGGCTCGGGATTGTACCCAACTAAAATTTGTTTGCACGATTCAGTATAGCCATGGTATGGTAGTAATCTAAGTACAGTGGGAACTCACACAAGATAAATGACTATCTCAGGTCAACAGATTACATGTACTCATGTCAACTGAGAACTGCTATAAGATAATAGGTATAGTACCATCTAGAAGTTCTCGGCGAGTCCGTCCGATGTACTTACTTCCAGTAAGCACTTGTATACAATCTGAAGTGCAATACACCAATGGCTATGAGACCTGACACCGCCCCTCGTCGGGGTACAGAAACGTATACATTAGTTTATTCTGGAATATCGATACTCAGTCTCGATACTCTCATGACTAAGGACGTTTAAGGATGTGCTTATGGACTACCCGGCTCTCACTAGTATGATCGCCATCATAACTCTGGTAGTCAAGCAAAGATCCTACGGGCTTTATCATTATTTATTAACAACACGTAATAAAATGTATACACATTCATGATTAAGCCAAACCAAATAGTATATTATCACATTGAGCAAGACCGTTCTACCTGTATAGGTCCTCCTGCAATTATCATAATCACCTTCTTTCGATTACAATAATTGCATTGAGGGCACTATAGCCAACAATTTGCGCCCATCACCCGACCCGTATACAATGTGTGGCGTGCACATAAGTTATGTATGAATAAATGGGTCATTCATGAGCTGGTTAAAAGGTAACGTACGCTATATATAGTTAAAAAGTAGGAACAAATTTCACTCAAAAAAAGCTAGAAAATTGAGTTTAGGTTCTCAGGGCCCAAAAGCAATAGGCTTTACTCCCTGGACAAAAAAAACTAGTAGAAAACTCTCTATACCTGAAAATTCCAATGTTTTAGACCATATAGTACATTAACTGATGTGTTATGCCAGTACTACCTTTTTAGAGAAAGTATTATATTTATCTTCTAAAATATTATATTTATCTTATAAAATACTACATTAATCTTATAATATACAACATTTATATCGAATCTACTATAATTTATGTTAAAATACTACATTTAACCTAAACCGCTACATCTATTTTTAAGATAAATGTTGTACTTTATAAGATAAATGTAATACTTTATATGATAAATATCTTACTTTCAAAGGTAAATATAGTAGTTTATTTAAAAGGTCAGTATTGTCATAACAAATTAATTAATATACTATACGGACTAAAACAAAGGGATCTTTGAGTCTAGTAAGTTTTTGACAAGTGTTTTTTTGGTCCATGAACTAAATCCAATTACTTTTGATCCCTAGGAACCTAAACATTTTCCCTTATAAAGTAACTAAAGTCCAAACGCTTTATTAAAATACTTGAATTTGTGCACGTGCATTGCACGTGTTAATTAAACAATTAATTATTTTTTGGAAGAAGAGAGAGATGATGATGTGGATGGTTATATATATATATATATATATATATATATGAGAATAATGGAGGAAAGATGCCATAGGAGGGAATTTCCTCCTTTGCCGTCGAAAAAATACACCCTTGTTCCCCTCCGAACGGCGGCCGATGACGTTGGGGCGTCTGGCCTGTGATTTGGGGCAGATGCTATTTGGTTTTACCCGTCCACCTCTCCGAAGATGCCAAGTTAATTTATGGCACCGTGTATCGGAGGTTTAGACGGATGCGGCCGATGTAGCAGACTTCGTCAGATTCCCCCTCGTTTGAGGGGTTTTTGATTGTGGGGACGCTCTTCCCTGCAGGCGCAAGCCCCTGCAGTTAATTACGCTACCGCTTCGCGGTAACAACTTTCTCCTTCTCCAGAATTTCACTTCGTGTCGTGGGTGTTTGTTTTGTTTGTGATTGCCTGTGGATTGTATACGGAGACCAATTTATGTCGTCGCCCGTAGGACGTGGATTAGTCCAAATCCGTGTTTTCTTAGATTTGGGTTTAGGGTTTTGGTTTGAGGATGCGTTGGCCATGTTTGAGGCTAAGATCAACTCAAACGTTTGTTAAGGATACGTTAGTCTAATTTGAGACTAAGATCAACTTAACAGGATCGTTTAGATCCGACAAAAGAGCAATTGGCTCTATTGTTCCAGTTTAGGGACATAGTGGTCCATTGCATGTATGGTCGTCGGGACCCGTCACCTCTCTGACGACGTTGAAGGATTACAACGACAAATGTCAGAGGAGTTTAGAGATGTACCCTTCAGCCAAAGTTGATTGAGGGAATTTATAGTCCAATTTGGGACTAAAGTCTGTTTGAAGGTTTAAGGATGCGTTAGCCATATTTGAGGCTAAGATCAACTTAAACGGTTGTTAAGGATACGTTAGTCCAGTTTGGGACTAAGATCGACTTAACGGGATCGTTTAGATCCGACAAAAGAGCATTTGGGCTCTATTATGCCAGTTTAGGGATATGGTGGTCCACCGTTAGTTTAAGGACGTTTCGGTCCACTATTAGTTTAAGAACGTTTCGGTCCACGAGTTTAAGGACCCCGCAGTCCATATTGACGTATGTGGTCGTCGGGACCCGTCACCTCTCTGACGTCGTTGAAGGATTACAACGATAAGTGTCAGAGGAGCTCGGAGATGTACCCTCGAACCGGATATAAATTAATTTAAAAGAGCAGTCGTGCTCAGTCAATTTAATTTAAGGACTTACGGCCAAAATTGGGCTAAGTCCAATTGAGAATGTTCAACATTTTATTTGCTTTTGCATTGCATTTCTTTTTTTATTTTTATTTAGGCTTTGCCCAGAAAGGATGCAGCGCATCAATTTGTTTTGGGCTCTGTTCTTTTAGGAATGATGCAAGGCATCAATTTTATTTGGGCTCTGCCCTTGTATAAAGGATGCAAAGCATCAATTTATTTGGGCTCTGCCCATTTATTGCCTTGCAATTTATTTTGGCCTGTTGGGTCATTTTGATTTGGGCCTGGCCCTTTAAGTAATGCATTGCATTTGTGCAAAGCACTGTTAATTTGAGAATCTTTTAGATTCAAGAACCGATGGTTCATAAAAGAAGTGCAAAGCACTATTTGATTTAGATCTAAGAAAAAAACAAGTTTTTTCTTGTTTTTCTTATCTCAGAGAACCAAAGGTTCATGAAAGTGCAAAGCACTATTAATTTAAGAACCTTTTAGATTCAAGAACCGATGGTTCATAAAAGAAGTGCAAAGCACTATTTGATTTAGATCTAAGAAAAAAACAAGTTTTTTCTTGTTTTTCTTATCTCAGAGAACCAAAGGTTCATGAAAGTGCAAAGCACTATTAATTTAAGAAGCTTTTAGATTCAAGAACCGATGGTTCATAAAAGAAGTGCAAAGCACTATTTGATTTAGATCTAAGAAAAAAACAAGTTTTTTCTTGTTTTTCTTATCTCAGAGAACCAAAGGTTCATGAAAGTGCAAAGCACTATTAATTTAAGAACCTTTTAGGTTCAAGAACCGATGGTTCATAAAACAAGTGCAAGGCACTATTTATTTATTTATTTATTTATTTATTTATTGTTGAAGATCCATGATCTTGTTCTTAGATCAATGATCTGTTCATAAGAGAATTTTCTCTTCTTTTAAAGGTTTTTACCTTTTTTTTATTCTTCCAGAGTTCTCAAGAGTTCTCTTCTCTTTTTTTTAGCAAGATATTGATCCTTTTGAAATGAGGTCTGGGGTCCTTTTTATAGTGCTCATAAATTAGTTAAATTTGTTAAAGAGATCTTTTTCTGAGTGATTTGGGGAATTTTCCCCACCGTTGGATCTTTGATCCAAACGCCCCTGTTTTACAGAAGAAATCTTCTTGTTTTACCAAAAACAGAAAAGATTTCCTTAAATCTTCATTCTGTTTTTTGCGCACCTCCCCACCGCGTGACACGTGTCGCGCATCTAAATTTTTTTATTTTGTTATTTTTTTAATTTTTTTTTAATTATTTTTTTTGCACTGCGCAGCGCAGTTGCGCGCAGCGCGCACTGCGCAGCGCAGTTCAGCGCAGCGCGCACTGCGCAGTTGCGCACTGCGCATTTTTTTTTTAATTAAAATTTGCTCTGATGGAGTACGCTACCTTGGGCGTTGCGCTCCTTGCGCTACTGTGTCTGATTTTGATATGTGGCGCTCTGCGTGCAGCGCAGGGGATCTGAAGCGTTATTTCATTTATTTTAACTTTTATTTTCACTTTAATTTTCAAGACAGAGCTTTGCTCTGATTGGAGAAAAACAGAAGTATTGCTTATTTTCCCACATTGGAATTTGAACAGAGCTTTGCTCTGATTGAGGTAAACAAATGCCCCCCCACCGTTGCGCTTACGTGGCCTCCTAACGTGAGCGCAGCGGTGGCAGACTCCGAACCGTCGCGCCCTCCCTTGGAAGCTGAAAGGGCACTTGATGCCTATAAATAGGACCTTTGATCCCTTAGATGATTCTCATCTCTAAAATTTTACTTTCAGAACTCAGAGCCCCGCTCTTTATTTTCTAGAACTTTAAGAGTTAAACTCTTAAAACTTTTAGGTGAAAATTTTAATTTGGATTAAATTAAATTAAATTAATTTTCATTGATAGAGCCTCGCTCTCAATAGATCCCTGATCTAAAGGAAACCTATTTAGGGTTTCACTTAGCAGAGTTTTGCTTTACAGGTCTTAAAAGGATCTAAAGAGAACTAAAGGGGACCCTACTAGGGTTTCATAGAGCTCTGCTCCCTGAAAGATTTTCCTTAGATTTTCTTAATTCATTAATGGAGCTTTGCTCCTCCCAAATCATATAGAAGAACTCTTAAGAATTCTTCATGGATCTTGGAACTTAAAGATGGCATTTTATTCCTCAGTGCATTATATCGTTTTGCTTAATCAGTCTTCCTGATAATTCTGTTGATCCTCTTTCACAGGAACAATGAACGCCCACATGTATGCTCTTAACGAGATCATCTCTCATGAGGACATCCGCCGACTTGGCCGCTCTCAAAATCAGGAGTTCACAAACGAGGAGTGTGCTGAAATAATGAGTCACTTCAACGCATACAATGGTCCACTGCTTCCCCGACGTTCTGTTCCGGCGTGCCGCTTAGGGCGTTGGATGCCGCTGAGGACAAAGTGCACTCTGTGTACCTATTGAACTTTATCTCGAAGAGACGGCGAGACAGTCTTATTGACCTCTTACACGAGATCTTTCAACAGTCTACCATACTCGCTGCTTATCGGAGGGTGGAAGACATCGGGAGGGACCCTGACGCTTGTGCTCGCGAAAGGAAGCACACTGGGATAGTCCGCGAGGCTTGGAAAGTCATAGATAGGGTCGCTTTTGAATTCCTCAATCCATGCCCTGGATCTGAGGTTATTCCATTGTAACTTTCGTTTATTGTTTTTATGACTGTAAGAACTTCGGGCAATATTAATGGAAATTTTTTTATATCCCAGCTTGTCTTTATTATATATCTTTTGTCCTGAGTCTTTTTGCCCATGCATGAATGATTGTGTCTTGAACGCTTGATCAAATGTAAATCGGATGCTCTTTCTGTTGCTTTTCCTCTTTCTCAGCATGTCGTCACAATTAGCAGGTAATAGAGTAAGCTTCTTGATTTCTTCACGAGATAGCGAGGGCTTAGGCCGCAGGTTCAGATCTGCTGCCTAAGACTTTTCAACTCTATGAGCCGTGAGGGTCTCATAGAGACATTTCTCCCTACAGATCGAGAGGATCTCGTAGGTGGGTTTTTCTCCTTAGGAATCGTGAGGATTCCTAAGTGTGGTTTTCTCTTGTAAGTCGTAAGGATCCTACAAGAGAATTTTTCCCTCTTACGAGTCGAGAGGACTTGTAAGCGGTTGTTTCCCTCCTTGTCGAAGTTCGATGTTGGAGAGTGAGACCCGTGGATGGTATGCAAGAGACCGTTTTGGGCCAACTTGCAGGGTCCCAGTGCTTAGGAAACAGGCTTCTTTTATGCCCACTGCCTAAGGCTTTATCTCACGAGTCGAGCCGCCTCAACAATTTTTTCCGCAAGTCGAGACGAATCGAGCGTTTCTCGCAAGAACATCTTAACGTCGCATTTAACCTCTGCTCTTTACGACAGAAGCCCGTTAAGGTTGGTGGTACTTAGGGTTTTGGCCATTGTACCATCGCATAAGCTGATATAGTCCTCGATGGGCAATCGTGCTGTTCGAGTAGCCCTGCGACTGCCGTGTCTCTGATCCCTTCGGGGGCTGGACAAGACGTCTTCAAGCAATCCTCCTTGGCAGTTTGACCGTCGGAAGAGCAAGCGTTAGGAATTTGCCATGTCGCTTTTTACTTGAGGTTAGGCTTATTTTGGTGAGCCCCGATGAGTCATAACCACTCCGCGGTGGTGTGGGGATGATCTCCGATAGTCTTTCGGGCTTTATATGAGTTGCCGTCAAGACCCTGAAGCTAGGAATTTGGCCTTTGCTTCGTTTGTTGGCATTGCGTCTGCTGTATCAAGACGAATGTTGCGGTGGGAACTAGGGATTTTGCCGTGGCTCCGTTTGTTTGATGACGTTGCGTCTGCTGTGTCGAGACGAACGTTGGGATGAGATCTCGTCTGCTGTATCGAGACGGACGTCGAGATTGTCTCTAGGTTGCTGGTGAACCGCCGAGGTTTGGAACTAGGGATTTTGCCGTGGCTCCATTCGTTTAATGACGTTGCGCCTGCTGTGTCGAGACGAACGTTGGGGGTGACATCTCGTCTACTGTATCGAGACGGACGTCGAGGTTGTCTCTAGGTTGCTGGTGAACCGTCGAGGTTTGGAACTAGGGATTTTGCCGTGGCTCCATTCGTTTAATGGCGTTGCGTCTGCTGTGTCGAAACGAACGTTGGGGTGACATCTCGTCTGCTGTATTGAAACGGACGTCGAGGTGGTGACCATTCTGTGCTGGTGCGAGATGATCTCCGATTGTCTTTCCGATTTTATATGAGTTACCGTCAAGACGTCGAAGCTAGGAATGTGGCCTTCACTTCGTTTGCTTTGGTGTGTTCAAATCCTGTTGGAGGACGAACGCTGGGGTTAACATTTCGTCTGCTGTATCGAGACGAACGTCAAGGTGGTGACCACTCTGTGCTGGTGCGAGATGATCTCCGATTGTCTTTCCGGTTTTATGTAAGTTACCGTAAAGACGTCGAAGCTAGGAATATGGCCTTCGCTTCGTTTGCTTTGGTGTGTCCAAATCCTGTTGGAGGACGAACGCTGGGGTTAACATTTCGTCTGCTGTATCGAGACGAACGTCAAGGTGGTGACCACTCCATGTGAGATGATCTCCGGTGGTCTTTCAGGCTTTATATGACTTGCCGTTAAGACCTTGAAGCTAGGAATTTGGCCTTCGCTTCATTTGCTCACACTGCGTCTGGTGTATTGAAACGAATGCTGAGGTGGAGCTGGGATTTTGCCATCACTCCGCTTGGTTTCGACCATGGGGTCTTTTGTTAACTTTGCATGTACACCCTGCTGGACTGCGAAGGAACGCCGTTGTTGACATTGCGTCTGCTGTAACGAGACGAATGCTAAGGTGGAGTTGGGATTTTGCCGTTACTCCGCTTTGTTTCGACCGTGAGGTCTTTTGTTGACGTTGCATCTGCCTCCAGCTGGACTGCGGAGGAACGTTGTTGTTGACATTGCGTCTACTGTATCGAGACGATCGTCGATGTGGTGACCACTCCGCGCTGTTGTGAGGTGATCTCCGATTGTCTTTCAGGCTTTATATGAGTTGCCGTCAAGACCGTGAAGCTAGGAATTCGGTCTTTGCTTCATTTGCTTTGGCGCGTCCGAATCCTGCTGGGGGAAGAACGCTGGGGTGACATTTCATCTGCTGTATCGAGACGATCGTCGAGGTGGTGACCACTCAGCGCTGGTGCGAGATGATCTCCGATTGTCTTTCTGGTTTTATATGAGTTACCGTTAAGACGTTGAAGCTAGGAATGTGGCCTTCGCTTCGTTTGCTTTGACTGTGTCTGCTGTATCGAGACGAATGCTGAGGTGGAGCTCGGATTTTGCCGTCACTCCGCTTTGTTTTGACCATGAGGTCTTTTGTTGATGTTGCTTCTGCATCCTGCTGGACTGCGGAGGAACGCCATTGTTGACATCTCGTCTGCTGTATTGAGACGAATGCTGAGGTGGAGCTGGGATTTTGCCGTCGCTCCGCTTGATGGTGTAACATCTGTGTCATGATGGAATGAGGAAGCCCACCGTTGTTGGTCTTCGGGCTGCAGATGTGGCCATTGAGATTTGGAACTAGGGACTTTGCCACGGTTCCGTTTCATTGCGACTCTGAGGTCAATTGTTGACGTCATGTCTGTATCTGGTTGGAGTGAGGAGAAACGCCGTTGGTGATCTCTAAGTTGTCGATGTTGACGTCGAGACCCTGAAGCTCGGGATCTTCATTTGCTTCATTTGTTGACATCGTGTCTGTAATATTGCGACAAATGTCGAGATTGTCTCTAGGTTGTCTATGAACCGTCGAGATTTGGCTTCGCTTTCTGATGGAGCCTGTTGGGAAGGTATGATTCCCTCTTTATCTGTGCCCCTGGTTTGTATACAGGGATCGATGTGATTTCACCTGCATGGCAAAAAGTTTCATTCTTTCATTTTTTTTATTCTTTCCGCGATGCTCTATCATTTCAGCTTTTTATATCGCGAAAATCGCGATTGCCCAATCATTTCGGCTATTTTTCGCGGTGCCCAATCATTTCGGCTATTTTTTTTTCTTTTTACTCGCTGCTTTTTATTGCGAGTTGCCTAATCATTTTGGCTATTTATTTTATTTTTACTCGCTGTTTTTTTTATTGCGAGTTGCCCAATCATTTCGGCTATATTTTTTTTATATTTACTCGATGCTTTTGTTGCAAGTTGCCCCATCATTTCGGCTATTTAATATGCATTTTCAGCTCGCTGATTTTTATCGCGAGCGTAGAACTTGGAATCTGGTGCCAATCTCAGCATCAGCACCGCTACAACCAGAATATTGCCAGGAGCGAATCATCATCTGCCATGAAAGGACTTGGAATTTGATACCGATTTAGGCATCCGTATCGCTACAACTGGGATATTGCCAGGAGCGAATCATCATCTGCCTCCGTCGATGTCGAACAAAGGTGGCTTAGCGAACAGGGTTAAGGTCCTGTTGACTAAGGCTTTTGACTTCATGAGCCGTAAGGGTTTCACAAAGGTATTTCTCCCTACAAGTCGTGAGGATCTTGTAGGTGTATTTTCTCCTTAGGAGTCGTAAGGATTCCTAAGTGTATGTTCCTCGGTAAGTCGTAAGGATCCTACAAGAGGGTTTTCTCCTTGTAAATCGAGAGGACTTACAAGTGTTGTTTGCTGTACGAGCATATCCCTAGTCACGGATGAGACTTTGTTAGGGAAATGTTTATTCACGCCCGTAGATTGTATACAAGAGCCAGTATTGGACCACTTGTAGGGCCATAACGAAAGTTGTGGGGGTTGCTTAAGCACAGGTTTAGGTCTCTGTACCTTAAGACTTTCAAATCTTATGAGCCGTGAGGGTCCCATAAGAGAGTTCTCCTTACGAGTCGTGAGGATCTCGCAAGTGTATTTTCTCCTTAGGAATCTTGGGGATCCCTAAGTGTGCTGCTCCCTTTGTGAGTCGTAAGGATCTCACGCAGGTGGTTTCTCTTTACAAGGTTGAGGGGGCCCTGTAAGTGTCTTTTGACGAGGTTGCGCCCTTTCGGGTTTTCACAAACACTCGCCGGTAGTCCTGCTGTTTTTACTCACGGAGCCCTTTCGGGTTTTCATCCATGCCCGTTTTGCTTATGGACATACCGTTTTTTTTTTGTTTTTTTTATTTTCTTCTTCTCTTTTTTTTTTATTAACGAAGTCGCGCCCTTTCGGGTTTTCACGAACACTCGCCGGTAGCCCTGCAGTTTTTACTCACGGAGCCCTTTCGGGTTTTCATCCGTGCCCATTTTGCTTATGGACATACCGTTTTTTTTTAAATTCTTTTAATTCTTCTTGTTTTTTTCTAACGAGATTGCGCCTTTTCAGGTTTTCACAAACACTGCCGGTAGCCCTGCTGTTTTTACTCACGGAGCCCTTTCGGGTTTTCATCCGTGCCCATTTTGCTTATGGACATACCGTTTATTATTATTATTATTATTTTTTATATTCTCGTCAGCCTGAGAATGCTGCGGTAGTAGTTTAAAAACATTTCAGTCATTTACAAGTTTTAGGACATTGCGGTCCATCATTAGTTTAAGGACATCTCGGTCCGTTGTTAGTTTATGGACGTTTCGGTCCGTTGTCGCCGTATTTGAGGCGAATATCTAGTTTATTGACTTTTCGGTCTACGAGTCCTTCTCCATGAATGAACATGATGCCCCCGGCGTATCCATCTTCTTCGGAGCGTGCGGTTGTGGCGGACTCACCTTCCAGTTCTCAGACAGCGCAAACTTGCCCTGTTGGTATTGGTCTTCAACCCAGTTTTTGAAGACGTAGCAGTCCTCGATCAGGTGACCTACTGTTTGGTGGTAAGGGCAATAATTAGGATTATTAACATCGCCTGGCCGCAACGGACGTTTTGGACCCGGCAGATTGATGAGTCTGTCGCACACTGCCAGCTCGAACAGTCCCCTTGTTTTATCTTGCGGAAACGAGTAAGGAAGTTTCAACTTTTCCTGGAGGGGTTGCCGCTTGTTGCTTTGTCAAGCAACCGGTCTAGGGTCACCTGATTGTTGTTGAGCGCTGGCGACGAGGCCCTTTTTCCTTTTCTTTTATCCTTTTTGTTCGCTCCGTTGTTTGCGGGGCCAGGATTCTTTTCGAGTAGCATACGATTGCATGGCTGAACGTTCTCGCAGCTTCTTAATTCCTTTATTTTTGAAATAGATTCCCCGAGGGAAGAGTTGGGGATAGCTTCTTCGTCAGAGTTGCTTCCAAAGGTGATAATTTGCGATACCTTAGATTCGGCTATATGGTAATCGTCGGCGACTCTTTTGCGCTCATATATCGCATTTTTCCGATGTCCACAAGCTTCACACTTTGTCTCGTCGAAGTGTTGCTTTTGAGCGACATACCCTTGCCACCAACAGTTAAAGGAATCGCAGTCTTCGGTAGGATGTATGATCTTCTGATGATATAAACAGAAGTTAGGGTGCATCTCTGCCTCAGCGAGAGTATTTTCTTCAGAGGGCGGTAGCTTCATTCCTACTGACAGAGCTTTGGCGAACCTTTTCCTCGTCTTGAATTTGTTTTTATCCGCAGTGGATGGCTGTTGATTTGACGGGAATGCCTTGGCTTTTTCCAGTATGGCCATTTCACGTTCTTGATTGGCTTTTGCTTTCAAACGAATTTCATTTAGGAAGGCATCGATCAACTCGTCTGACGGCTGTAGAATCTCTAGCTCAGGGTTCGCCATTGATTTCTCAGCGCAAGGAGCCTCCTCATCATCCGTCAGTGAATGAGAAATCACATGACAAGTCGCTACGTAGTCTTCGGATTCATTCGATAAGTTTTCTCCATCGTTTTCATCCTCGACGAAAGAACAAGTTGCCCCCGGCGTGTCCGTTTTCTTTGGAGAGTGTGGCTGTGGTGGGTTTACCTTCCAGTTTTCCGACAGCGCGAACTTGCCTTGTAGGTACTGATCTTCGATCCATCCCTTAAAGACGAAACAATCCTCAATCGGGTGACTTACCGTTTGGTGGTAAGGGCAATAATTGGGATTATTAAGATCGCCTGGCTGCGACAGACGCTTTGGACTCGGCAGATTAATGAGTCTGTTGCGCACGGCCAGCTCGAACAGTCTTCTCGTTTTATTCTGAGGAAACGAGTAAGGACGTCCTAGCCTCTCTTCGAGGGATGGGCGTGGACGCACGTTGTTTTGGCGAACGACCGGCTTTGAGTTGCTCGACTGTTGTTGAGCATTGGCGACAACGATCGCTATCCCTTTTCCTTTCTCATCTCGGGAATCTGATTTTGGAGGAGACGGTCTATGGCCTATCTGGTCCATTTGGGCTAATTTGTCAATCAAGTCCTGGAAGGTGGTCGGCCTGAAGAACATCATGAATTGTGAGATGGCCGCTTGCGGATCGAGAGTGCCCACAAACATGCCTACCGCAGGTGCCTCTTCTATGCGTTGTTCGCATTTCGACCATAGGTTTCGCCATCGTGTTGCGTATTGGACCCACGTTTCGCCTGGCCTTATTCTGGCATTTGTTAGTGCTGTTATCGGGGTGCGTTCACTAGCACTCGCGAATCTTTGTGTAAACAGCAGTTCCATCTCTGCAAATGTTTTGACAGAGTCATTAGGTAGCTCCGAATACCATTCAAAGGCTGTATCTGCTAAGCTGCCGACGAATTGACGTAGCAACAATTTGTCATCGCCTCCAGTATTGCCACATAAGGCCCTGAATTGAGCGACATGCTGATGCGGATTCCCTGTCCCTTTATATACGTGGAATTTAGGGATCGTATATCCTGGCGGGTAACTGATTTGGTCATACCAGCTCGGATACAGTCGTCCGGTCCTAACAATTTGCCCAGCCGCTTCATTCGCCTGATGAACCCGGATCTGCTGAGCTATATATTCGTCTAGGTCAACTTTGGAGATTGCCTCCTCCTTGGCTGTTGACAGAGCTGGCGGAGGATTTGACGTTTCTCCCCTGTCGTCTTCAAGGACGATCGGAGGATCTTCAGCAGGAGGGTCCGGCTGTAACATCATCCCTACCATATCTTGGAAGAGGAGCGCCATCCGCTTTATGTTAGCCGCTTGCTCTGCAGCTTCTTTGTCCCTCTTTTCGAGGACTCTGTGTAAAAATTCAGCGTCGGTTTCTTGTTCTTGACGCTCATCCGAAGACGTTTCAGAGCTTTCTTTTGGCTCAGTGAGTGCAGCCATTGTAGTCATCATTTCCTGAAGCTTTTGTTGTTGCTCCTGGGCTTTCGTCACGGATCGGGTGAGCGGTCGGTGGCCCGTAGAAATGCGACTTTCCTCTTTTCCAGAAGCCATATAAACAGTGTGAACCACCATGCCCCCAGACTTGGGGCGTTTGTGTTCGGTGTCTTTGCGATTTGCCGAAGACACAGGGGCTTTTTGCGGCCTCCTTTTTTGAGTGATTGGAGTTAAGGGAGCTGTTGTAGTGGGTACCCAAGTAGCTTTTGCCCTTTGTGGTTTGACAGAGTAATCCTTCCCCTGCCGAACCTTCATCTTTTCTTGTCGGCGGAGATAGTTTTTATCAATTACCGACTCTTGGACCTGTCGCCAGACCTTGTAAATTTTAGAGGACAGCCGTTGAGGGGGCTGCTCTAACTTCTTCTCTGGAGTACCCTTCGCAGCTGAAGGAGTTCGTTTCAACATTGCAGTAGAAGAGTTTCTGCGCACCGTGTTCAGCAATTCGAAGCTATTCCCGGTTAGAACAGCAACATCGATCCCCACCATTGGAGCGGGTGGAGTAAGTCCAGACGGAGAGATGCCCCCAGCCTTTCTTACTCGGTGCCAGTGACGACGTCGAGCATGTCGTGCGGATGAGATCACCTCCGTTGTTGGATAAGCTCCTTCATGCCCCCTCTGAGCAGGGGAAGCAGCTTTGAGGACCTCGTCTGGAGCAGCAACCGGAATGGCCAGCCTTGTAAAAACTGACTTCTTGGAAGGAAGAGCCTTTCCAATGATTTCGTCCGCTTGAGCCGGGATAGCTATCCGCTTTGGGATGACAGCTTCGGCTATCGCGGGTTTGCAGACGTTCTGGCCCAGTCTGTTGAAAACTGAGGTATTGAAGCTGGGCGACCCGTTGAGAGGGGTCGCGGCAGAGGTAAGCCGATCAAAGACCGACTTCTTTGGGGCTTCTTTCAACGTCATTGTGGCATTGAAGCTGGGCGACCCGTTGAGAGGGGTCGCGGCAGAGGTAAGCCGATCAAAGACCGACTTCTTTGGGGCTTCTTTCAACGTCATTGTGGCATTGAAGCTCAACGGTGGGAGCATGGTCCCGAAGAATAATCCAGTGGTGTCCTGAGTTACCTGCTCCACTGGCATCTTGAAAAGGGAGGCCGCTTGGGGCCCATAAGTCACTCCTCCAGCAAGGACCGAGCGAGAGTTGCAGTTGCAGGCAGTGCAGTTCGAAGCCATTGATCTTCTGTTTTCTGCACGGAGCAAGAAACCAAATCTTAGTACCTCGAATCCACAGGCAACCACGGTAAACCGCGATTCGTTCGCGAACACGACACACGAAGTGTGGAGTGGAAAGTGGAAAAGGTCCCATCGGGCGTGCCAGAATCTGTTCCCCTCCGAACGGCGGCCGATGACGCTGGGGCGTCTGGCCTGTGATTCGGGGCAGATGCTATTTGGTTTTACCCGTCCACCTCTCCGAAGATGCCAAGTTGATTTATGGCACCGTGTATCGGAGGTTTAGACGGATGCGGCCGATGTAGCAGGCTTCGTCAGATTCCCCCTCGTTTGAGGGGTTTTTGATTGTGGGGACGCTTTTCCCTACAGGCGCAAGCCCCTGCAGTTAATTACGCTACCGATTCGCGGTAACTTTCTCCTTCTCCAGAATTTCACTTCGTGTCGTGGGTGTTTGTTTTGTTTGTGATTGCCCGTGGATTGTATACGGAGACCAATTTATGTCGTCGCCCGTAGGACGTGGATTAGTCCAAATCCGTGTTTTCTTAGATTTGGGTTTAGGGTTTTGGTTTGAGGATGCGTTAGCCATGTTTGAGGCTAAGATCAACTCAAACGTTTGTTAAGGATACGTTAGTCTAATTTGAGACTAAGATCAACTTAACAGGATCGTTTAGATCCGACAAAAGAGCAATTGGCTCTATTGTTCCAGTTTAGGGACATAGTGGTCCATTGCATGTATGGTCGTCGGGACCCGTCACCTCTCTGACGACGTTGAAGGATTACAACGACAAATGTCAGAGGAGTTCAGAGATGTACCCTTGAGCCAAAGTTGATTGAGGGAATTTATAGTCCAATTTGGGACTAAAGTCTGTTTGAAGGTTTAAGGATGCGTTAGCCATATTTGAGGCTAAGATCAACTTAAACGGTTGTTAAGGATACGTTAGTCCAGTTTGGGACTAAGATCGACTTAACGGGATCGTTTAGATCCGACAAAAGAGCATTTGGGCTCTATTGTGCCAGTTTAGGGATATGGTGGTCCATCGTTAGTTTAAGAACGTTTCGGTCCGATATTAGTTTAAGGACGTTTCGGTCCACTATTAGTTTAAGGACGTTTCGGTCCACGAGTTTAAGGACCCCGCAGTCCATATTGACGTATGTGGTCGTCGGGACCCGTCACCTCTCTGACGTCGTTGAAGGATTACAACGATAAGTGTCAGAGGAGCTCGGAGATGTACCCTCGAACCGGATATAAATTAATTTAAAAGAGCAGTCGTGCTCAGTCAATTTAATTTAAGGACTTACGGTCAAAATTGGGCTAAGTCCAATTGAGAATGTTCAACATTTTATTTGCTTTTGCATTGCATTTCTTTTTTTATTTTTATTTAGGCTTTGCCCAGAAAGGATGCAGCGCATCAATTTGTTTTGGGCTCTGTTCTTTTAGGAATGATGCAAGGCATCAATTTTATTTGGGCTCTGCCCTTGTATAAAGGATGCAAAGCATCTATTTATTTGGGCTCTGCCCATTTATTGCCTTGCAATTTATTTTGGCATGTTGGGTCATTTTGATTTGGGCCTGGCCCTTTAAGTAATGCATTGCATTTGTACAAAGCACTGTTAATTTGAGAATCTTTTAGATTCAAGAACCGATGGTTCATAAAAGAAGTGCAAAGCACTATTTGATTTAGATCTAAGAAAAAAACAAGTTTTTTCTTGTTTTTCTTATCTCAGAGAACCAAAGGTTCATGAAAGTGCAAAGCACTATTAATTTAAGAACCTTTTAGATTCAAGAACCGATGGTTCATAAAAGAAGTGCAAAGCACTATTTGATTTAGATCTAAGAAAAAAACAAGTTTTTTCTTGTTTTTCTTATCTCAGAGAACCAAAGGTTCATGAAAGTGCAAAGCACTATTAATTTAAGAAGCTTTTAGATTCAAGAACCGATGGTTCATAAAAGAAGTGCAAAGCACTATTTGATTTAGATCTAAGAAAAAAACAAGTTTTTTCTTGTTTTTCTTATCTCAGAGAACCAAAGGTTCATGAAAGTGCAAAGCACTATTAATTTAAGAACCTTTTAGGTTCAAGAACCGATGGTTCATAAAACAAGTGCAAGGCACTATTTATTTATTTATTTATTTATTTATTGTTGAAGATCCATGATCTTGTTCTTAGATCAATGATCTGTTCATAAGAGAATTTTCTCTTCTTTTAAAGGTTTTTACCTTTTTTTTATTCTTCCAGAGTTCTCAAGAGTTCTCTTCTCTTTTTTTTAGCAAGATATTGATCCTTTTGAAATGAGGTCTGGGGTCCTTTTTATAGTGCTCATAAATTAGTTAAATTTGTTAAAGAGATCTTTTTCTGAGTGATTTGGGGAATTTTCCCCACCGTTGGATCTTTGATCCAAACGCCCCTGTTTTACAGAAGAAATCTTCTTGTTTTACCAAAAACAGAAAAGATTTCCTTAAATCTTCATTCTATTTTTTGCGCAACTCCCCACCGCGTGACACGTGTCGCGCAACACAGCGCTTGCGCAACTGCGCAGACACGTGTCGCGCAACTAAATTTTTTTATTTTTTTATTATTATTATTATTTTTTTTTGCACTGCGCAGTTGCGCGCAGCGCGCACTGCGCAGCGCAGTTGCGCGCAGCGCGCACTGCGCAGATGCGCGCAGCGTGCACTGCGCAGTTGCGCACTGCGCAGTTGCACAGATGCGCACTGCGCAATTTTTTTTTATTTAATTAAAATTTGCTCTGATGGAGTACGCTACCTTGGGCGTTGCGCTCCTTGCGCTACTGTGTCTGATTTTGACATGTGGCGCTCTGCGTGCAGCGCAGGGGATCTGAAGCGTTATTTCATTTATTTTAACTTTTATTTTCACTTTAATTTTCAAGACAGAGCTTTGCTCTGATTGGAGAAAAACAGAAGTATTGCTTATTTTCTCTCATTGGAATTTGAACAGAGCTTTGCTCTGATTGAGGTAAACAACCCTTCCTCATTTTTTCCGCCGGTCGACACCCACCATCTTCATCGTTATCATCTAAGATGTGGGTATACCAAATTTCATGTGATTCTACAACATTTTCACCGTTGATTTAGCAATGTAAAAAGTTCTATTGTCGGTAAACCGTTAATTTTGAACCCACTAAATCAACGGTGAAAAAGTTGTAGAATCACATAAAATTTAGTGTACCCACATCTTAGATGATAACGATGAAGATGGTGGATGCCGATCGTCGGAAAAAATAAGGAAGGGTGTATTTTTTTGATGTCATAGGAGGAAATTCCCTCCTATGGCCTCTTTCTTCCATTAACCCCTCTCTCTCTCTATATATATATATATATTGGGAGAGATGATATGAAGGGTTCTAGATAAACAATTAATTGTTTTTTAGGAGAAAAGAGAGAGAGCAAAAGAGAGATGATGTGGAAGGCATGAGAGGTGAGCATTTTTCTCTTTTTTTCTTTTTTTTCTTGGAGAAGGGTGGGCCTCTAATGAAAGGGTATTTGCATTATATATTGAGATATATTTTTTTGGAAGAGATGATATGGAGGGTTCTAGATAAACAATTAATTGTTTTTTTTAGGAGAGAGAAAGAGATAATGTGGAAGGCTAAAGAGATGAGCATTTTTCTTTTTTTCTTGAAAAAAGAAGAAGGGTGGTCCTCTAACCAAAGGGTATTTGCATTATATAGAGAGATTATAGTAACGACATGACTAACCTGTACATCAACACAAATTTGTAATTAAAACCACATGAAAAGTTTTGTAACCGAGATGAAATTATTTAGTTATTCACGTAAAATCAATATTTGATAGCTTCTTATTGTTATTTAGAAGCTCCAACTTTCTTTTTATTCTCAATTTCATGTCCAATACCAGCCAGGTAATACCCACAAAACCGCAGGCCGAGATACATTTAAACGAGTGGATTATATATGAGTAATTTTTAAACGGGTAATAATTTGTGATGCGTAAGGGTCAAGGCCCATATTTTACGGGTCGCGGGTCATTCTTGACATCTCTAAACTGAAGGGCTGTTACTTAGTCTGATTAATAAACATGTATCTCATATGGGTTAATTGGATCTATCCGCGTACTCATATTGCTAGACCTTTAATTTTTGAAAATTTATTTTCTAATTTTTTGAAAATTATTATTATTACATATTTTTAACAAAAATGATATTTATAAATGGAATCAAGAAGGAAAATGTTGGGTTTTACGTTAAACCGAGTTTTAATTAAGGATTTTAAAAACTGCCGTTTTGGTATAATAAGTTCTCTCTTCTGTTTTTCCCAAAAAAAATTGGGATGCAATTAAGATTGATCTTTCATTGATGTTTCAAGATACTTATGAAGGGTCATGTGATTTGGAGGGCGCTAATTCCTTAATATTGATTATTCCTAAAATAGAGGACTATAGGGTTCTTGGTGATTTTAGAATTGTTTGGCAATATAGTCTTGAAACCATGGTTTCATTAAAATGTAGGGTGTAAAAGCCTCCTCATACTTCATATTTATTTAAAAGATCCCTCCAAACTTCGTTAATTACTAAAAAACCTCCGTACTTTGCTAAGTACAAAAAATCCCTATCATACTTTATATTTACTTAAAAGACCCTCCCTACATTTAAATTACACTTAAAAACCCCTAGCATGCCAAAAAAAATCTTTTTTAGCATCTTCTATTACTCTGTTAAGGGGTTAACAGTGAGATCGGGATAAAGTTTTAAAACACCCCAGCCCCTCTTCTTTTATCGAAATTCCTAACTTTTCCTCCAAATCAGCTTTAGGGTTAAGGTTTCGATCAAAGATCTCTCAAATTGATAATGAAAACCGATTCATCTTTCTGAACCTTCTTCAGCTACAAGCTTGTCGAATGTCGTTGTCTTTTCAATTGCAAACTTCTTGTTTGTGCACAAGCTCATTCTAAAGGAGAATGATTTTTTAGTTGTACCGAATCCTAACCTTTAATTAAGCGAGGATTTGGATTCTTTTTTTTAGGAAAACCTACCTAAATACCTAAACGGTAAGAGAGCGGCTCTAGCTCCATATTCTTAACAGGACGCTAGTTTTGGATGGAAAACTAATTAGGGAGTCTTTTTAGTGCAATTAAAATGTATGGGGGTCTTTTAATTAAATATGAGGTATGATAAGGATTTTTAGTAATTAACAAAATAAGGAGGGATGTTTTAGTAAAAAGCCCTTAAAATAAGAGCTGCTTGAGACTTTGCGGATCTTTAATCTTTTTAGGGTTAAAAAAAAGAGTTTTGAGCCCTTGAAACCTTTTGAAACCATGGTGTGGGTTGGTGGCCAAATGAGACTCGGTATATAATTTTTAGAGTTTAGCATCGAAACATCATGAAACCATGGTTTTGGAAACCGTAACCTTGTTGCCAAACCATTCCTAAACCTTTAGGTTGTGCTTGGTACATCGAATGAAAAATTACTAGAAATCCTCGCATTCCCGAGAATGTGATCATGGACATCTAATTCCAAAGAATCTTACATTAATGTGCTTGGTATAATTAATCATTCCGATAATATATATATGTGTGCGCGCGCGCAACCGTTGACTGACGGCGAGGTCGGTGGAGGGACGGCGGCGACCAGCAGATCGGCGACGGGGCGATAGGGCCGGTCAGAGGCGAACGATCAATTGGTGTCGGGCCCGCCTGCGGATGACCAAAGGTGGTCAACCGACAAGGGGCATGTTTACCCCAATCAGAGCAAAGCTCTGTTCAAATTCCAAGGTGGGAGATGAAGCAACACTTCATCTTTCCCCCAATCAGAGCAAAGCTTTGCTTTGAAAATTTAAACTTTAATAAATGAAGCAACACTTCAGATTCTTTGCGCTGGGCGCAACGCGCCACTTGTCTGACGCAGACGCATCAGCGCAGCGCCCAAGGCAGCGCACCCAATCAGAGCAAAGCTCTGTTTTAAACAAAATTAAATGAAGCAACGTTTCAGCTACGCAAGCACTGCGCTGCGCGACACGTGTCAGCGCAGATGCGCTAGCGCAGTTGCGCTACGCGACACGTGTCAGCGCAGAGGTGCTAGCGCAGTTGAGCTCCGCTGTGCGCTGCGTGACACGCATCACGCGCTGGGGCATCTGCGCCAAACAGAATAAAGATTTTAAAGAAATCTTTCTGTTCTTGTTAAAAAAAGAAGATTTTCTTCTGTAAAACAGAAGCCCTTGGATCAAAGATCCAACGGTGAGGAAAATTCCTCAAATCACTCAGAGAAAGATCTCTTTAACAAATTTAACTAATTTATGGGCGCTATAAAAAGGGCCTTAGACTTCAATTCAAGGGCATCAACATTTTCTGAAAAAAAAGAGAACTCTGAAGAACTCCTCAGGAACAAAAAAGGTAAAAACCTTTAGAGAAAGAGAAAGTTCTCTTATGAACAGATCATAGATCTAAAAACAAGATCAATGATCTTTAATAAAAAACAAGAAAATTAAATAGTGCTTTGCACTTTTCATGAACCTTTGGTTCTCTGAGATAAGAAAAACTTATTTTTCTTTGATCTAAATTAGATCAAGAAATCAAATAGTGCTTCGCACTTCTGTTCTTAAATTTAAAAGATTCTTAGTGCTTTGCACTTCCAAACTGCGCTGTTGCGCTCTTGGGAAAGCGCCACGTGTCAACTACTTGCGCTATGCGCTTTAAGATAGAGCTTTGCTCTCTGTAATTGGCGCAACTCACCAAAGTACGCCACGTGCCAGCAGCGCAAGCGCAGCGCACTACGCTTGCATGACACGTGTCGTCACCACAAGCGCTTGCGCTCCCTGATTGGCGCAAAGCGCCTGATGAATGCAATGCATTTCTTAAAGGGCCAGGCCCAAATCAAAAGACCTAGCAGGCCAAAATAAATTGCAAAGCAATAAAAGGGCAGAGCCCAAATAAAATTGATGCTTCTACATCATTTATAAAAGGGCAGAGCCCAGTCCAAACAAAAATAGAAAGTAATGTAATGCATTATCTAAGTGTGGGCAAAGCCCTAGCACAGGTTTAATAGACCAAAAATAAATAAAAGTGTTGAACATTTTCAACTGGACTTAGCCCAATTTTGGCCGTAAGTCCTCAAATTTAAGTTGACTGAGCACGGCTGCTCTTTAAATCAATTCACGACCGGTTCGAGGGTACATCTCCAACTCCTCTGACACTCATCGTTGTAATCCTTCAACGACGTCGGAGAGGTGACGGGTCCCGACGACCACACATCAATATGGACTGCGGGGTCCTTAAACTCGTGGACCGAAACGTCCTTAAACTAATGCTGGACCAAAACGTCCTTAAACTAATATTGGACCGAAACGTCCTTAAACTAATGTTGGACCGAAACGTCCTTAAACTAATGTCGGACCACCACGTCCCTAAACTGGAATACGGACCACCACGTCTTTAAACTGGAATACGGACCACCACGTCCCTAAACTGGAATATGGACCACTACGTCCCTAAACTGGCGATGGACCACCACGTCCCTAAACTGGCGATGGACCACCACGTCCCTAAACTGGAATGTGGACCACCACGTCCCTAAACTGGAACAATAGAGCCTCCAAATGCTCTTTTGCCGGATCTAAACGATCCCGTTTAAGTTGATCTTAGCCCCAAACACGGCTAACGTATCCAACATTCAAACGGACTATAAAACTCCAAATCAACCTTGGTTCAAGGGTACATCTCTGAACTCCTCTGACATCTGCCGTTGTAATCCTTCAACGACGTTAGAGAGGTGATGAGTCCCGATGGCCAGATATTAAATGGATTATCACGTTAAGTTGATCTTAGTCTCAAACAGGACTATCGTATCCTTAACGAACGTTTAAGTTGATCTTATCCGCAACGCGACTAATGCATCCTTAAACTAAAAACACCAAACCCAAATCTAAGTAAATACGGATTTGGACTAATCCACGTCCTACGGGCGACGACATTACTCAGTCTCCGTATACAATCCACGGGCAACCACAAACAAAACAAACATACACGAAACGAAGTGAAATTCCGGAGAAGGAGAAAGTGGTTACCGCGATGCGGTAGCGTAATTAACTGCAGGGGCTTGCGCTTGCAGGGAAGAGCGTCCCCACAATCAAAAACCCCTCAAGCCAGGGGGAATCTGATGAAGTCTGCTACATCGGCCGCATTCGTCTAAACCTCCGATACACGGTGCCATAAATCAACTTGGCATCTTCGGAAAGGTGGACGGATAAAACCATATAGCATCTGCCCCGAATCTCAGGCAAGACGTTTATCGTGTCTCCGCCGCGTCTTTCGGAGGGGAACAGATTCTGGCACGCCTGGTGGGACCTTTTCCTCTTTCCACTCCACACTTCGTGTGTCGTCTTCGCGAACCAATCGCGGTTTGTTAATGGTTGCCTTCGGATTTCAAGTTACTAAGATTTGGTCTTTTGCCTGGCGCAGAACTCAAGATTCAATGGCCTTTAACTGCACCAACTGCTCGAAATGCCACTGCAACGGACGCTCCACCTCACCGGGAGGTGTAGCATATGGGCCCCAAGCGGCTTCCTTCCTCGCTCTGCCGGTAGACCAGGTGACCCAAGCCACCACTGGCCTGTTCTTCGGGACCATGGTCCCACCTACAAGCTTCTCTATGCCGATACCTGCATCGGAAGTGAACAAGAAGTCGGTGTTCGACCGGCTCACTGCTACAACGGCCCCTGTCAACGGGTCGCCCACCACCAAGCCAACAACCTCTGTCTTTGCGAGGCTGGCTCAAAACTCTGAAGGGCCCGCTAAGAAGCCCAGAAACTCTAAAATGGCTGTCCCAAGGAGGGCAACGGCTGCTGCTCCAAAAGTCGTCAAGGCGGCTTCCCCTGTCAAAGAGTCAGTCTTTTCAAGACTGACGATTCCTGCTCCTGCCCCTGCTCGAGGATCCGTCTTCGACAGGTTGAACATCACCCCTCAAAATACAACTTCAGTCTTTAAGAGGTTAACACCAGCGGTGCCTCATTCAGACAGGGGGCAAGAAGAAGCTGTCTCAATCTCCGAGTCAGTCCCAACGGCTTGTCGTGCTCGATGTCGCCATTGTCAACGAGTGAGAAAGGCAGGGGGCAACTCCCCCTCAGGACTAACTCCACCGGCTCCAATGGTGGAAGTCAACGCCGCTGTTCCAACTGGGAACAGCTTTGAACTGCTGAGGAGGGTACGTAAGAATTCTCCAGCCGCTACATTGAAAAGATCTCCTCCGCCCGCGGAGAGAATTCCGGAAACAAAACAAGAACAGCCCCCTCAACGGCTGTCCTCAAGAATTTATAAAGTTTGGCGGAGAGTTCAAGACTCCGTGATCGACCCGGATCACTCCCGTCAACGAAAGAAGACGAAGGTGCAAAAAGGAAAAGACCGTCCTATTGAACAGCAAGGGACAACAATCGCTAGGGTGCCCACTACAACGGCCCCTTCAACTTCAACGGCCCACAAAAGAAGAAGGCCAGAGAAAACCCCCACGCCGGCGATAAATATCCAAGGTGGTGGACCCAAACGCCCTAAGTCAGGGGGCATTATAGTTCATACCGTCTACGTGGCATCTGGTAAAGAAGATAGCCGCATATCTACGGGTCATCGACTGCTTACCCGATCAGTGACCAAAGTGTAGGAGCAACAGCAAAAGCTCCAAGAAATGATGAACGCTATGGCCGCACTTACAGGGCCAAAAGAAAACCCTGAAACGTCCTCGGACGAACGTCAAGAGGAAGAAACCGACGCCGAATTCCTTCGTCGGATATTTGAGAAGAAGGACAAAGAGGCTGCTGAACAAGCAGCCAACATACAACGTATGGGCCTCCTCTTCCAAGACATGATAGGGATGATGATACAACAAGATCCTCCAGCCGAGGAGCCCCCGATCGTCCTTGGAGACGATAGGGGAGAGACATCAAATCCCCCGCCAGCTCTGTCGACGGCTAAAGAGGATACAATCTCTAAAGCTGATTTGGACGAGTACATCGCCCAACAAATACGGGTTCATCATGCGACCGAGGCAGCCGGCCAGGTCGTAAAAACAGGACGGCCATATCCAAGTTGGTACGATCAAATTAAGTACCCGCCAGGTTATACAATTCCCAAGTTCCATGTCTACAAGGGGACGGGCAATCCTCATCAGCATGTTGCCTAGTTCAGGGCACTTTGCGGCAATACCGGCGGTGATGACAAGCTGTTGCTTCGCCAGTTTGTTGGAAGCTTATCGGATACGGCGTTCGAGTGGTTCTCTGAGCTCCCGAACTACTCTATCAAAACTTTCGCGGAGATGGAGCTGTTGTTTACTCAGCGTTTTGCAAGCGCCAGTGAACGCACCCCGTTGACGGCACTGATTAATGCCAGGGTAAAGCCAGGCGAGACATGGGTTCAGTATGCTATACGGTGGCGGAACTTATGATCGAAGTGCGAACAGCGCATTGAAGAAGCTCCCGCAGTGGGTATGTTTGTAGGAACCCTCGATCCACAAGCAACCATCTCCCAGTTTATGATGTTTTTCAAGCCGACTACCTTCCAGGTCTTGATTGACAAGCTAGCACAGATGGATCAGATGGGCCATAAACCTCCTCTTCCAAAGCCTGACTCCCGAAATGACAAAGGGAAGGGAAAAGCGATCGTCGTCGCTAATGCTCAACAACAACCAAGCAACTCGAAGCCGGTTGTGCGTCAAAATAATATGCGCCCGTACGTAGACCTCGAGGAGAGACTAGGGCGTTCTTACTCGTTTCCCCGCGATAAAACGAGAAGGTTATTCGAGCTGGCATTGCGCAACAGACTCATAAATCTGCCGGATCTAAAATGCCCGTTACAACCAAGTGACGTCAACGAGCCCAACTACTGTCCTTATCATCGAGTACTGGGCCATCCGATCGAAGATTGCTATGTTTTCAAAAATTGGCTTGAAAACCAGTATCGACAGGGCAAATTCGCGTTATCTGACAAATGGAAGGTGAATCCCCCGCAGCCCTACACCTCTAAGGGGATGAATGCGCCGGGGGCAACATGCTCCGTCGTTGATGAAGCTCCTTGGGAGGTTGTATTATCAGCCAAGACAAAGAGGATGCTAAACGATCTTCAGACATGTCCAGCGATCAAGTGGAAGAACCCGTTGGAACCGCAGGTCATTGAGGGGATGTTGAAGCCACGTACAACTCCAAAGACCGATGGTGGTGGCTCAAGCACTCGCAATCAGCCGTCAAAATCTTCGAAGAAGAAGAAAAAGAAATCAAAGAAGCCCTTGAAGCCTAGCGACAAGCGCACGGACTTGCAAAAACAAATTGACGCGCTGGAGGAATACAACCAGAAGGCACGGACTCCCATTACACTCCAAGAGTTCCTCAATCATGTTTTTCAAGAGGAATATGAGGGAGAAAGTTCATCTGATGAATCTGAAGAATGCATGGCGAGCTGTCATGTGATTTCCCATTTGTTCGTGGACGATGAGGAAACTCTTTGTACCGAAGCGCTGGGGGCAGATCTTGAACCAAAATTTCCGGAGCTATCAAATGAAATGATTGATGCATTCCTTAACGAAGCTCGACTGAAAAGTAAAGCTGATCGAGAATGCGAGACGGCTATATTTGAAAGGGCCAAGCGCCAGCGACTTGATGAAAGAGTTGAGATGATCCCACTGGAGCAAAACACCTCCGCTACCGACAAAAGCCAATTCAAGATAAGGAAAAAGTTTGCTAAGGCCATATCAATGGGCATGAAGCTACCATCCTCCGAAGGAAAAATTACTGGTGAAGCGGAAATGCACCCCTCTTATTGCTTATATCATCGGAAGATTTCGCACCCCACTGAAGAGTGCAAAGCTTTCGATAGATGGTGGCAAGGATATGTTGCTCATCGACAACGCTTTAAGCGGGAGAAGTGCAAAACTCGTCGGGAGCGAGGAAATACGACCGAAGGGATTAAAAGAACTACCGGCAGTTGTCGCATGGTTAACACTGGCGGGTCACAAGTGCCTACATTCGGGAGCGATTCTGATGAAGAGCTGGAACTTGCCCCTCTCTTTAAAGAGTCCACTTCGGGAAAAGAAGAAGAGCCGAAGGTCTGCGAAAATATCCGGCTGCGGAATCGGACGCTGCCTGAAAAGAACCTCGGACCCTCAAACAGAAAAGATAAATGGAAAGAAAAGGTCTCTGAAGATATCGTCTTAGATGACCAAGTTCTGGAGGAGCTAAGCACCAACAACCCGCCGAAGAAGAATAAGGTGGATTACAACATCTTAGCACATCTGAGGAAGCTGCCCTCACAGCTCAGCATTCTTGACGCCCTTTTGCTATCAAAAGAGGCGAGAGATTCATTGATTAAGACACTCCAAGATCCGGAACAATTCCAAGCATGCATGGCCGAGGAAAAGATGAAGGATGAATTGGAGGAAGTGCATACGGCCGATGTCACTTTCGGCGACGATGACCTTTTCCTTGGGACGTGCGAACACAATCGCCCCCTCTATGTCTCAGGATACTGCCACGATATTAAGATAGGCAAAATCCTGATCGACAATGGATCCTCCGTTAATCTCCTCAATGTGCGGGTGTTAAAAGAAATCTGCATGAGCGTCCAGCACCTTGCTCGTGACAAGATCACCATCTCCGGGTTCGACTCCCAGTCATCAAGAACTCTTGGGTCTGTGATACTGATGCTACGCTTCGGACTACTCGTCACGGACGTTAAGTTCCACGTCATAGACGCCAAGACATGCTACAACGCTTTGCTCGGCCGACCATGGTTACACGAGTACAACATCATCCCTTCTACACAACATCAATGTATGAAGTATTTTAAGGATGGTTTCGAGTATACCGTGACGGGAGAACTGAACCCGTTCTCTGTCAACGAGGTCCGCAAATACGAAGATGCCAAATACTTCTTGCCGGATTTCAAAGACACGGAGAAGTGTCACAAGCCGGAGAACAAAGCTAACGCCACCATCCCTGTCTTCGGCAGTGATACCGAGGAGGAAGAGGAGATAGTGTATTCGGGTCCGCCCCAACACAACAAGCCAGGACCGTCCACTCCTACGTTGATCTTTGGTAGCGACTTGGAAGATGAGATCCGCGTTGTATTCTCTGCTCGACCTTCCATACGAACGTCCGCTGACGAAGAGCAAAGTCTATAAGTCTCCATAGTGCCGCTTAAACACCATAAAGAACTGGATGCACTTAATATTTACAATGTAGAAGAGATACAAACATTCTACATCCCTTCCAGACGAGAGAGCGAGAAAGAAATTTTGTTCTACCGTTCTGAAGAAACCAAGGTGGAAAAAGAAATCTGGCATGGCGCGGATCCCACGCTCGACAGGATTCAGCCTATCCGTCTTCCCAGATATTATACAGAGGGTTTGAAAAAGCTGCTGAAACGCCAGGGGATATCCTTCAAGCAGACCGTTTGAAAAGCCAAGTTCTATGACAAAATCTGGAACGTTCCCAGGACTCAACGCAAACTGCCTAATGGGAGAATGGAAACAATTGGACTTGGATACATCCGGTCAAAGAAACGAGAGCTACTAAACAGCTGCTATGTCATGTATGACTTCGATGAATAGGCGGATGCTCAATGGGAGGATGCTAATCCTGAGACAATGAAAATTCCAGATACAAAAGTGCCCATTCCGTCGTTCGAAGAACAAATGGACAAGCTTATAAAGGAAGCGGGTCAAAAAGTCCAAGACGACCATAACCACGAAATGGCCATCTACGAGAAAGCTAAAACGCAACGCCTCCTTCAACAGGCCGTCAAAGATGAAAGTGCCGCCCCTTGTCAACCTATTATAAAGAAGGCTCAACGCAAAAGCAGAAACAAGTCGAAAGGCCAAAAAGGCGCTCAACGGCAACAAAGCAGGGCTAAGAAGCCACGCAAACGGGAGTCAAGTGTTATTGATCTATCCCTTATGAAGAAAATGGGTCGAGCATACTCGTTTCCTCGGGATAAGACGAAGAAGATACTTGACCTTGCTCTAAAACATCAGATGCTTACACTGTCGGAGTCCAAACTCCCCGAACAAGCAGGCGATGTCTCATACCCAGACTATTGCTCTTATCACCGAGTGGTAGGGCACCCTCTCGAGGACTGCTTCACCTTCAAGAATTGGGTCGAAGATCAGTATAAGCTTGGCAAGTTCGCTCTGTCCGACAACTGGAAGGTAGCACCGCCACAAAAGCACGAGCCCAAGGCCACGAAAGAAGAACCGATTCCGCATTGGTCTTGGAAGCGGATTCGCACTTGCCACATGATTACAATATTAAAAGAAGAGCCCGAGAACATGGATGACCTTCCCTGGTGCTTCGAAAATAGCAACGACGAGGTAATCTCAGAGTTCCCGCCTGCGCCAAAAGAGCTGGAAGATGGAATCCATATCACTGCAGATAAACTTAAGAAAATAGAGTTGGGGACGGCAAACGATCCACGACCGACATTCATCAGCGACCTGCTATCTGAAGAAAGGGTGGCTGCGTTAAAGGACGTGCTTCTACAACATAAAGATTGCTTCGCGTGGAACTATTCCGAAATGCCGGAACTAGATCCAGAAATTGCTGTGAACAGATTGGCGATATCCCCGGACGTCAAACCAGTCAAGCAGGCGCCGAGAAAGATGCGACTCGAGCTTGAAATGAGCATCAACGCCGAAGTCAAGAAGTTAATCGACTCTGGCTTCATCCAGGAAGTTCAATACCCTGAATGGATCGCCAACATCGTCCCGGTGATGAAGAAAAATGGGACGGTGCGCATATGCGTGGACTTCCGGGAACTCAATAAAGCTTTCCCGAAACACGATTTCCCAGTGCCAATCACCGAACTGATGATAGACAATACGTCCACTCATGAGGTTTTCTCCTTCATGGATGGCTCATCAGGGTATAACCAGATAAAGATGCATCCAGAAGACCAGAAGCACACCGCCTTCAGGACTCCTCTGGGTATATTCTGCTACAAGGTGATGCCCTTCGGTTTAAAGAATGCTGGTGCCACCTACCAGAGGGCCATGACGAAGATCTTCGATGACCTTATACACGAAATTGTCAAATGCTATATCGACGACCTCGTGGTTAAAAGCAAATCATACGAGAAACATCTCGAGCATCTGAAGACCGTATTTCAACGCCTTCGGCAATACAACTTGAAGATGAACCCGCTCAAGTGTGCATTCGGAGTTTCCTCAGGCAAATTCCTGGGGTTCATCATCCGACACCGAGGTATCGAAATATATCCGTCGAAGATCAAGGCGATCATGGAAATGCCTCCGCCGAGAACTCTCAAACAGCTGCGGTCTCTCCAAGGGAAGCTCGCATACATACGGCGATTTATAGCCAATCTTTCAGGCAAGTGCCGTCCTTACAACCACCTGATGAAGAAGGGAACTCCATTCGTCTAGGATCAAAAATGCCAAGGTGCACTAGAGGAGATCAAACAATACCTGCAGAACCCGCCGGTGTTGGCTGCTCCGGTCAAGGGAAAACCCCTCATTCTTTATACAACCGCCCTCGAAGGTTCCTTAGGCGCATTATGGGCAAAAGAGAACGATCAAGGGAAAGAAAGAGCACTCTACTACTTAAGTCGAGTTCTGTTGGGGGCAGAAAGCAACTACTCCCCCATTGAAAAACACTGCCTAGCGTTGATCTTTGCGATAACAAAGCTCGGGCACTATGCGTTGGCGCATGAAATCCGTTTCATTTCAAAGGTGGACCCCCTTAGATATTTGATGTCGAAGGCCATATTGACGGGACGACTCGCTAAATGGGCCCTGCTCTTAATGGAGTTCTCGATAGCATATCAACCTCTCAAGGCAGTGAAAGGCCAGGCCATCGCCGACTTCCTCGCTGAGCATCCGATACCGGCTGACTCTCCTTTAAACTGCGATCTTCCAGACGAACATATGTTTGATGCGATCGACGGTGATAATACCCGATGGGAGCTTTATTTCGACGGAGCATCTTCCGTGAAGAAGCGCAAACAAAGTACCCATATAATCAAATCGGGGGTAGGACTCATCTTTATAACTCCACAAGGAGGGATAATGCGCTACGCGTTCTCCCTGACGGAGCCGAGGACAAACAACGAAGCCGAATATGAAGCTTTGATAGCGGGCCTCGAGATCGCCATCGATATGGGAATTGAAAACCTCCTCATATACGGAGACTCTCAACTTGTCGTTAGTCAAGTAAACGACGACTACCAAACGTGCAAGCCAGAATTGGTAAAGTACGGCGAAAAGGTGCAACAATTGTTGACCCAAATTCCCTCTTCTACTTTGGAAAACATACCGCGCGGGGAAAACAGCAAAGCAGACGCGTTGGCCAAACTTGCTAAAGAATTGGCTGACGAGAACCTCAATGACGTTAGAATCGTGGTACAAAGCCGTCGAGTGCTTGCCCCAGCAGAAATATCTCCGGAATCATCCGAAGAAAAGGGAGCGAGCGAGCAGACGACCCTGCAAGTAAAAGATTGGAAAAATGCCGAGGATTGGAGAGAAGTCTTCATAGACTACTTTAAATCCCACCGAATGCCTGAAGAAGCGTCCACAAGACATCAGCTCATGAAGCGGGCTCTATCTTTCGCCTTCGTCAATGATACTATGTACAAGAGATCGTTTGATTCTCTGTGGTTGAGATGCCTGTGACCTGACGAAGCGAAGAGAGTCGTTCAGGAAGTTCACGACGGACTCTGCGGTTCTCACCAAGCGGGCCCAAAGATGAAGTTGAAGATAAAACGGATGGGCTACTACTGGCCTACGATGATTCAGGACTGCTTCGAATATGCGAAGCAATGCCACTCATGCCAAATCCATGGGGACTTGATCCACCAGCATCCAAATCCACTACATCCGACGGTGGCTAGCTGGCCATTCGAAATGTGGGGGACTGACATAGTCGGCCCCATCGAACCAGCATCGTCTAGAGGACATCGTTTCATCCTGGCGACGACTGACTACTTCTCCAAATGGGCAGAAGCGGTACTATTGAGGGAAGTTAAGACGGAGAATATCCTCCATTTTTTCAAGACACATGTCATATATCGGTTTGGAACTCCGCGACGGATCATCTCCGATAACGGGCCAGCTTACAGAAGCCACAAGATCAGTCGCTTTGCACAACAGCACAATATAGACTGGAGATATTCCTCGGTTTATAATCCGCGAGCTAATGGTCTAGCCGAGGCCTTCAACAAGACCTTGACAAAGATCATAAAGAAAACGGTGTCCCGAAGTAAGAAAGACTGGCACGAAAGACTGCAAGAAGATCTTTGGGCGTATCGAACTACGTTCAAGACGGCCACGAACACAACGCCATACGCGTTGGTGTTCGGTACAGAAGCAGTACTCCCCCTCGAGATAGAGTTACCCTTTCTACGAGTGGCAGTCCACTACGAGCTAACAGACGAAGAAAATGCTCACCTTCGGCTTGAGGAGCTTGACGCCCTTGATGAAACCCGGCTCATAGCACAACAAAATCTGGAAGCTTATAAAGCAAAGATGACGCGCTCATATGAAAGATTGACCAGACCGAGGACATTCCGCCAAGGCGAACATGTGCTAGTGGTCAAAAGGCCTATGATCCCCAATCGTGCCAAGCGAGGAAAATTCGAGCCAAACTATGAAGGCCCATACATCATAGATAAGGTCTACCAGGGTAGGGCCTATCTACTCATGGACATGCACGATGAAAGGCCTTTCAGGCCAATAAACGGTCGCTTCCTAAAGAAATACTATGCTTAATGAGCCACAGCCTAGGTCAATGGTAGATGACGACGACTATGTCCGCTCGCTATCTTCCTAAGCTCAAACTCTATCAGCAGTAGCCAGCTTTCTCAATGTCGGACCGAAATGTCCTTAAACTAATAGCAGACCGAAACGTCTTTAAACTACTACCGCAACATCTTTTAGGCTGATGAGATATAAAAAAAGAAAACACATAAAAATAATAAAATAAAAAAAAGGTGTGTCCATAAGCAAAAAGGGCACGGATGAAAACCCTAAAGGGCTCCGTGAGTAAAAACAGCAGGGTTACCGGCGAGTGTTCGTGAAAACCCGAAAGGGCGCGACCTCGTAAAAAAAATATATAAAAATAAAAGGAAAAAAAACGGTATGTCCATAAGCAAAATGGGCACGGATGAAAACCCGAAAGGGCTCCGTGAGCAAAAACAGCAGGGCTACCGGCGAGTGTTTGTGAAAACCTGAAAGGGCGCAACCTCGTTAAAGGACACTTATAGGGTCCTCTCGACCTTGTAAGGAGAAACCACCCGCGTGAGATCCTTACGACTCACAAGGGAGCAACACATAGGGATCTTCACGATTCCTAGGGAGAAAATACACTTGCGAGATTCTCACGACTCGTAAGGAGAACTCTCTTATGGGACCCTCACGGCTCATAAGAGTTGAAAGTCTTAAGTTACAGAGACCTAAACCTGTGCTTAAGCAACCCCCACAACTTCCGATATTGCCCTACAAGTGGTCCAATACTGGCTCTTGTATACAATCCACGGGAGCGAATAAACATTTCCCTAACCAAGTCCCGTCCGTGACTGGGGATATGTTCGCATGACCCTTGTAGGTCCTCTCGACTTACAAGGAGAAAACCCTACTGTAGGATCCTTACGACTTACAGAGGAACATACACTTAGGAATCCTCATGATTCTTAAGGAGAAAATACACCTACAAGATCCTCACGACTTGTAGGGAGAAATAACTTCGTGAAACCCTTACGGCTCATGAAGTCAAAAGCCTTAGCCGACAGGACCCTAACCTTGGTCGCTAAGCCACCTTTGTTCGACATCGACAGAGGCAGATGATGATTCGCTCCTGGTAATATCCCAGTTGTAGCGGTGCTGATGCCGAAATGGGTGTCTAATTTCAGGTTTACGGCGGAAAGCTAGTAAGCCGCACATGCATACGAAATAGCCGAAATGATGGGGCAACTTGCAATAAAAAGCAGCAAGTAAAATATATGCATGCAAAATAGCCAAAATGATTGGGCAACTCGCAATAAAAATCAGCGAGTGAAAACAAAATAAACAGCCGAAATGATTGGGCACTGCGAAAAATAGCCGAAATGATTGGGCAGTCGCGACCTTCGCGATATAAAAGCTGAAATGATAGAGCATCGCGGAAATAAAAAAAAATGATGATAAAACTTTGGCCCTACAGTTAAGATCACATCGATCCCTGTATACAATCCAAGGGCGCAAACAAAGAGGGAACCATACTTTCCTAACAGGCTCCGCCAGAAAACGAAACCAAATCTCGACGGTTCATTTTAACTCCGAAGAAACCAGAGTCTTCAACTCAAGGAAACAAACACTCCTTGACGAAAGCCTCCTGATCCGCGTCGACTCGCAGAGCCACCAGTGCCTCCGTGGGAAATTCTCGACTCATTTCAAACCCTAAGGAAACAAATAATCCTTGGCGCTAGGGAAACAAATAATCCTTAGCAAATTCCTCGACTCACGGATACAAACACTCCTTGACGAGAGCCTCCTGATCCGTGTCGACTCGCAGAGCAACCAGTGCATCCGTGGGAAATTCTCGACTCGTTTCAAACCCCAAGGAAACAAATAATCCTTGTCGCTAGGGAAACAAATAATCCTTAGCAAATTCCTCGACTCACGGATACAAACACTCTTTGACGAGAGCCTCCTGATCCGCTTCGACTCGCAGAGCAACCAGTGCCTCCGTGGGAAATTCTCGACTCGTTTCAAACCCCAAGGAAACAAATAATCCTTGGCGCTAGGGAAACAAATAATCCTTAGCAAATTCCTCGACTCACGGATACAAACACTCCTTGACGAGAGCCCCCTGATCCGCGTCGACTCGCAGAGCAACCGGTGCCTCCGTGGGAAATTCTCGACTCGTTTCAAACCCCAAGGAAACAAATAATCCTTGTCGCTAGGGAAACAAATAATCCTTAGCAAATTCCTCGACTCACGGATACAAACACTCTTTGACGAGAGCCTCCTGATCCGCTTCGACTCGCAGAGCAACCAGTGCCTCCGTGGGAAATTCTCGATTCGTTTCAAACCCCAAGGAAACAAATAATCCTTGGCGCTAGGGAAACAAATAATCCTTAGCAAATTCCTCGACTCACGGATACAAAAACTCCTTGACGAGAGCCTCCTGATCCGCGTCGACTCGCAGAGCAACCAGCACCTCCATAGGAAATCCTCGACTCGTTTCAAACCCTAAGGAAACAAATAATCCTTGGCGCTAGGGAAACAAATAATCCTTAGAAAACACCTCGACTCACGGATACAAACACTCCTTGACGAGAGCCTCCTGATCCGCGTCGACTCGCAGAGCAACCAGTGCCTCCGTGGGAAATTCTCGACTCGTTTCAAATCCCAAGGAAACAAATAATCCTTGATTAGAGCCTCCTGATTCGCATCGACTCGCAGAGCAACCAGTGTCTCCACGGGAAAATTCCCGATTCGTTTCAACTTGCAAGATGAAGCCTCAGGCAGCAGAGACTAAAAAAAAACTTGCTTCCTGAACAATGGGACCCTGCAAGTCGATCTAAAATGGTCTCTTGCAGACTATTCACGGGTCTCACTCTCCGAAGTCGAGTTTCGACAAGGAGGGAAACAACCACTTACGAGTCCTCTCGACTCGTAAGAGGGAAAAATTATCTTACAGGATCCTTACGACCTATGAGAGAAAACACACTTAGGAATCCTCACGACTCCTAAGGAGAAAAACTCACCTACGAGATCCTCTCGATCCGTAGGGAGAAAGTCTCTATGAGACCCTCACGGCTCATAGAGTTGAAAAGTCTTAGGCATGCAGATATGAACCTGCGGCCTAAGCCATCGCTGTTTCTTGAGGGGGGTCGGGATACTCGCCCTAATCATCCGTCAACCATGGTTACTAAGGTGGCATATTGATAATAAAAGAAAGAAAAGACGGAGAAAATGACAGAAAGAACATCCGATTTGCATTTGATCGAGCATTCGAGACACACTCATTCATGCGTGGGCAGAAGACTCAGGACGAGAAATAAAACAAGCTGAAATAAAAAGTTCCATTCATATTGCCAAAAATTCTTACAATCATAAAAAGCAATGAACGAAAAATATTATTACAATGGAATAACTTCAGATCCAGGGCACGGATTGAGAAAGTCAAAAGTAAGGCCACCCAGAGTTCTTCTGGCCTTTCTGATTATTCTTATGCGCAACCTCTCACGCTCCTGTGTGTCAATATCCTCGGCAAGCCCTCCCGGCCTTCGATAAGCAGCAACTATCGTCGTCTGCTGGAAGATTTGATGTAGGATGTCAATGAGGCTGTCCCGCCGTTTCTTCGAGATCAGCCCCGTCAGGTACACTGAATGCACCTTGTCTTCGGCATCATCCAGCGCATTGAGCGGTAGGGCCTCGTGAAGACCCGGAAGTGCTCTCCATATTGCTCCCAACACGACCTTCAAGAGAGCTGAACGACGAGGAAGAAGCCAACCACCGCTTGCGTTCAGACGACCCATGACCTCTGCACATTGAGCGTCTGTAAACTCCTGGTTTTGTTGACGACCCTGTGCGCGGATATCGTCATAGGTGATGAACTCGTGCAAACTGTATAGACGCACCGCCATTATGCCTGGAGGAAATACCAGAGGAAGATTAGCGATAGAAGAAAAATAATATACCCTGAGGGCTAAATTCCTCGAGAGCAAAGCTCTGTTCATGGATTAGAACCCATGAACAAAAGCTCTGCAGATCTATAAGTTTTTGAGAGCGAAGCTCTGTTTATGAAACCCCAAGGGGGATCTCTTTAGATCAAAAGATCTGTGAGAGCAAAGCTCTTTGGCTGAGATTAATTTAAATTAATTTGATTTACATTAATTTTACCTAAAGTTTCTAACTTTGAAAATGAGCAAAGCTCTACTGGTGAAATCCCGAAGGGATTTTTCTTTAGATCAGAAGATCTATGAGAGCGAAGCTCTGTTGGTTAAGATTAATTAAAATTAATTTAATCTAAGAATCAATTTTACCTAAAGTTTTTCTAAAAAACTTTGGAAAGGAGAGCAAAGCTCTGGAGTTCTTGAAGGCAAGAGCAAAGCTTTGAAGTTTTTTGAAAATAAAAATCTGAAAGATGATAAGCATATGTGGGGGACCAAAGGTCCTATTTATAGGCATCAAGTGCTTCTTCAACTTCCAAAAGTTGCCACGGCGGTTGGAATTTCGCCACCGTTGTGCTTGCGTTTGGAGGCCACGTAAGCGCAACGGTGGGGGGGCATTTGTTTACCCCAATCAGAGCAAAGCTCTGTTCAAATTCCTGTTGGAGATAGTGCCCTCATAGTCAATTATTGGATCGCAGGTACGTGATTGCAATGATTGCGGAGGACCTATACCGGTAGAACAGTCTTACTCGAGATGATAGTATGCTATCTGGTTTGACTTTATCAGTCGTGTACATGTTCAGGTGACTGATTGCATGTTACACTTTGATAGAGCCCTTAGGATCTTGCTTTACTACCAATAGTATGATGGCGATCATATACATGAGAGTTGGGTAGTTTATATGCAAATCCTTAATTGTGGTCCCTAGTCGTGGGAGTTTCGAGACAGGGCATCGATACTCCGGAGTAGACTAGTGTATACAGTCGAGACCCCGACGAGGGGCGGTGGCCGGTCTCACAAGCCACTGGTGTCAGTTGGATCACCTAAGATGTATACAGGTGCTCATTAGGTTATGAGTACACTGGACAGGACTCGCCGGGAATCTGCTAGTTAGTACTATACCTATCGTCAGATAGCAGTTCCCTGGTGACATGTGTACAGGTTAGTTCATCGACCTGAGGTCGTCATTTGTCTCGTGTGAGTTCCCACTGTGCTTTGATTTCTACCCTACCACGGCTCAAAGGAGTCGTGCAAACAGGTAGCTTTTGGGTACAGTCCCGAGCCATATGGAGGCACGTGAGCGGATCGGCAGGGGATTCGTCTCTCCCGGTATTGGGGGCGAGATCGTGCTGTGTCTAGGAGAGCCATTACACAAAGCCCACGGCCGTGGCAGGAGATTTACTGGTAGGTACTCCAGTAGTATCTCAGTGTGTTATTGGGCTACACTCCGACACGACTTATACTGCTATTGGGGGTCTGACGTTACTAGCCCCCTAGGCGGATATGCGATACTCATTGACGAACGGACCGGACTGTATATACATTGTCACTGTTAGGCTCAGTAGGGTTTTCGGATGAGTGCGCTCATCGGCCTCCCTTGAGTTCGCTCATCGGCCTCCCTTGAGGTCAGTCCATGGGCAGCCGTTACGCATAGCTAGTGCCGCTGACGGTTTGTGGTTAAACCAACTGCCAGGGTACTGACGAGTCATTAGAGTCCCCCACAGACAGTTTCCCAAGTTCGGGCGAAACGTTGTAGAGGCCGTATGGTTTTATGGCAGGGTTCGGAAAATGCACGTGCGTTTACGCACGTGTCAGTTTTCGGGCAGATGATACTGGTCGGCTTTGGTTTAAGCCGGATCCGAGTATTATATTGAGTAGGTATAATATCTTTGTCTCAGTTGCATTTGTATTCGGTCGAAATACAAATGCGGGTATATTTATACTGTTACGGGGTTATCCTGAAAGTTGTTTCGGGATCACTTTTGGAAGTTGCCAGTTTCCAGTTTTCTATCAGCCGTCTTTTAACATTCGGTTAAAGACGGATTTATCTTTTCTTCAGTTGAGGTGAGTCAGTGTTCTAGAAGCATCTAGATGAGGTGACTAGGATTAATTGGTGTTGAGTTTTCATTGGATGCATTAAAGGCTTGATGATGTGTATTAATGACTCATGCTTTATCATTAAAGCTTCTTGTTTTTCTTAAGATATTTGTTCTTGATCTTTTGTTATGATAAGGATGGTTGTTTATGGTCACCTCCATGATAGCTCCTACCATCACCTCCCTCCTTCTATAAAGTGGCCGGCCCTCTCTCTCCTCCTCACTCACTTGGTAGTTTTCATTTGTAGAAAAGATTATGATAGTATTTGGGGTGTATGGAATTTCACAGTTCATTTCATTCCATCACCCAATTCCCACGGCAACTTCATTAACCGATCGTCCACGGATTTGGACGAAGTGAGACAAAGTCATCTACTCATTCTCTACATCATTCTTGGTCGTCTCTTTTAGCAAACTTGACGACCGAGTTGCCTCAAGTCAGAGGCGGGAACCCGTTTAAAGAATCGTCGACGTGGTGCCACCTCGACGAGGATATCGGAGACCGACGAGATCGGAGCAGCCGCAACGGAGCGTGGGATGATGGTTAAAGAACGAAGGACTCGGATCGTTCGGTATAACCTTTCTACACTCTTTACAGTTTGTTAGTTTAGCAATAATGGAAGATCCGGGTTAAAGTATACGATAACGCCAGTTAAAAAGTTTTTGTTCCGCATTTGGCGTCTGTAGACTGCCGGGGCGCTAGCGTAGACTTACAGTGGTATCAGAACCTAACCATTTTTCTATGCTAACTTATGCTAACGCGTTTAAAACATCGATCGAACCGGAAATCAAAAAGTGAATTTTTCCAACTTGACAGTTTCTGTTGATTTTAAATGGCCTCCTAAAATTTTTCTACATGTCTCAGAAAACTGTGCAGGATTTTCTAAGAACCACGACAAAATTTGGAGACATGACTCCACCAAACCGCCGCGGAAACGCGGCCAAACCCATGGTTTGGCCGCGCATCCGCGGCCACTTGGTGAGCTCATGCTCCCAAATTTGTACAGTGGGTTCTCTGTTGGATTTTGTGGTTTTTGGTAAATATCGTTTTTGCCCAGATTTTGTTACTGTTCACCAGTAAGTCGTGGGGCCCAATTTTTGATATTTGGTCGATCGAAATTTAAACACGTTAGTTTACAGTGCTTACATTATATCTCCGACCGGGAATGTCATTTGATCGGTAAACTGCGTCTGATTGCTATAGTTCTTTTAGACGGGTTTGCGAACGTGACATTCGCGTTGATGTTCTGTGTTGTGCTGTGATGTTGCGGATTTGTCGTGGTGGATAGCAGTGTGCAATGGTAGTACAGTTTGAGTTTATTTGTACATTTGATATTGCGGGGCGAGCGTCCAACATGTGGACTGCCGTCGCTGCCTGTTGTATAATATTCTTTTGGGGCACGACCAGGTTGCGGTCGATGTACCTGTTGTACTATTTTTCATTACTGTACTAGGTTTTACCCCGCGACGGAGTGCACGGATAGCCGGGTTCTGGAGGGCAACGGGTCCGCATCTCATGGCTTTGAGAGGCAGAGGGGCCCCACTCTAAAATTGGCAGACTATTCGCCGCACTCGTAGGGGGTACAGGTTGACCCAAGGAGGGGTGCTCAATTTACCGGATTCCGTGAAGTGCCGGGTGTTCCATTCACTATGCTGTGGGGGACTACCTCGCTTCAGGTTTTGGCGGGTAACTTGCCGCACCCGTAGGGGTCTAGGTTTCATTGCACAGGCTATCCACACGACAGGGGAACGTCGGGTTTCAGCAGCGGCTCTGTGAAACCCGGGGATCCCAGATTATCTGTATTGTTCTGTGATGCTTATTACTTTTCTGTAATGTTGCATATTATCATGCCTGGAGCGATTATTGTATATTGGTTTATATACTATTATATGTTGTATATGTTTTACACCCGCGCTAGTCCAGTCCCCGCTCTGTCGTTAGTTAAGTAACCTAACGGGTGATGACGGGACCCAGTGACGAATGCGGATGGCATATACGTACATTTTATTTTCGTTCTTTTCTGGTGTGATTTATTGATGGGACTGTGTTGATTCTGATCAATGCAAAGTAAAACAAACCTGTTTATAGTTGTTGGAACAAATTTAAAAAGTGTTATTGCAAAGACGTTTCCTTTTGTTTTGCATAGCGGTATTCAGTGGAATATCCTGCACCTCATTCGACGGGGCAAGGGCCTATATCCCTTCACCGGGACTGACCCCTTGGGCAGAAGTTTGCGTCAGGGTAATAACTTCACTATAGTCGATTACATGTTGCTCTGCATAGCGGTATTCAGTGGAATATCCTGCACCTCATTCCACGAGGAAAGAGCCGAGATCCCTTCACCGGGAATGACCTCTTTAGCAAAAGGTTTTCGCCACTATATTTTAAAAAGCTATCAGGTTCCTTCAACGATATCAAGTTCACTACGTTAAAGGTTTTTCGCCAAAAACCAACCGTAGCCCTCCGTCACTTCTTTTGGGTATTCAGTAGTATTCAAGCTATGTATTTTGACCTAACGCCAAGGCATAGTGTTTGGTAGCTGCTGGATAGATGAGTTGGTTTGGGACAGCCGTTCTGCCATTTTGACCTAACGCCAAGGGCATGTGCGGGTGGGTTCAAATTAACAAGATAGTGATGGGTAGAACTTGGCATGTGACTTATGACATTTTGACCTAACGCCAAGGTTATAAGAGCATGGGGCAAAAATCAGATCAGGAGTTTCTAAAGAAACTGAAACTTGCCAAGTATGCGCATACCTTCTGGAGTATGAGTAACGTGGATGCATTCCATCACGTTATCATGCGATGAGAGTTGGATCCCGATTCCCACTGATGAGTTGGTTTACTCTTCGGGTGATCCCGATTGATTCTTCTTTCAGGTTTGGAGGAGAATTTGACAGGACAGTGGGAGGTTTCCGGATTAGATAAAGTGATAACCATTCTGATCTAGGTTAGAGTGCACGCAGAGTGTTTCTTTTCTCTCTCTCTTTGGCAGCGACCTTTGACCGACCCTAGACTATGACTCAGTGACCAAGTTGACCGAACCTTCTTAAAATACTGGCTTTTGGATTGTCTGAGTTGCATAAGTCATTGCCACTCCTTCTTTTACCCTTTGCATTTCTCAGAACACCCGTTTTACTACGGATATCCACTTCCATTGGATAGATCCATCGTATGGTTATATACGAACTCGAAGGGACTTCTTCGAGGATGGATCCAGGTTCAGGAGAAAAAGAATTGGTTTATTCAGTTGTCTTTTATTATCACCTTCTCTCAGGTTGCGAGGGCTCCTTGGTTTAGGAGAGTACACCTATTACGCTTATTGGATAGTCTTATTCCAAACCATAGGCAGGTGCCGAAAGGTAGGGAATGAAGAAAACCAATTAGCCTAAGTAGGGTGTACAGAAGGTAATATGTAAAGACAAATAAAGGGATTAGAAAGAGGGAAAAGTAAATTGCGACCGATATCATTCACGACCAAAACCGCGTACTTCATCGTCACTCCTATTTCACTTTAAAAAGAATAAGGTATTATTCAGTTGTCTTTTATCATCACCTTCTCTCAAGATACGAGTACTCCTTAGTTTAGGAGGGTACACCTATTATGCTTACTGGATAGTCTTCTTCCAAACCATAGGCTGGTGCCGAACGGTAGGGAAGGAAGAAAACCATTTAGCCTAACGATGGTGTACAGAAGGTAACGACTAAAGACAAATAAAGGTATTTGGAGAGATGGCAATAAAATATACGGTTGAAGTCATGAATTGGATTATGGAAAAGGCATTACTATGAATACCAGGATACCCCTACGAAACATTTTCATGTTTCAGTGCATTGTTAAAGGAAAACTGTTTTCCCGATTGGATACTTACTCCAAGGGTATGTATTTACCAGGTTTCATTCTCATATCTGTATGGTTTTACAGATAATGAGTGGGAGTAAGATATTGGGAATTAGGTGATTATCCTCATTATATCGGAATTCGTTGTAATTGGTGATATTTGAGGAAATCGCCAGGGTACAGTTTTCAACCTACGACGCACAGGTTTTGAGTTGTTTAAACTCAGCGGACTTATACAGAGTATTGTATGTTGTCCAAGTGTCCATCAGGACAAAGGGGTAGGTCCTCGTACTATGTTCTGTTTACTTATGATTTCTCTAGTTTTTAGACGAGTGTTTCGTAGAAATACAAGGTCTAAGTTTTGAGAAGTTGTGGGTATAAGAATAAAGTAGAGAACCAGGTATCACAAGTATCGGGATTCTTCAAAGAGATCGAAGATGTAGATTCTTGTGATTGGTATTCAGATAATAGTGATGGTTTTTGAGAAACGTGTTTCTCGTTCAGGTTACTCATAATTGGATGGATTCCTAAGTTGAGTAATGCTGATTAGCCTTTTTCCATTAAAGTCATTTGCACTGGAGACAGCTGCATGATTTGAATCAGGTTCCAATTAAATAAGTGCCAAAGTTTCTATATTGGATATAGAGTAGTTCGTACCTTAAAAGATATTAAGGTACGAGGAGTTGTCCAGCTTATGCTTAAAACCAGACTCTGGATAACTCAGGGCACGTTTCTGTAATGGCTGTTTGTAGGTTGACCCTGGCTATGACGAGGGTTGATATTCTACCATTTGGAAGATCAATAGTGATATTGTTCTTGACTCGCCACAGTTTTAGTAAAATGGATCTTTTTCAGAAAACAGTAGTGGGAGTATGGTAGAACTGGAAGTGATTCCAGAACCGCAAACGATTACGGAAAATTTAATAGGACCTATATATTCAATCAGGTTTGACATTCCAATAGCCACTCCGCAGATATGGTAGGTAACCTCAAACACCCGAGAGGTACTTCGGTAGCCTAAAGGACGGTGGCAGGGAGGTTCTTATCTACCCAGACTTGACACTACTGTTGTTCCAGGATATGAGACCCGGTAGGAGGGTTGTCGTAGTCAGTGGGAACATCGGAAGAATAGTGGGCAAGTAGCTTATGTCTATTTATAGACTAGAGCAGTTGAAGCGGAGATAGATCATCTAATTTTGATGTGACAGTCATGGGTTTGACTTCAATCAGAATAGGGGATGGATCTGTTAAGAAGGTAGTATGGTGTGATGTCATGGTATATGGATGACATACACAGAGTGGAAAGTAAAATTCCTATACTACGAACAGTTGTACTGTAGTCGTCGCACAGTTGTTTCTCCAGACAGGATATGGATGTAATTTTTGACATTCTGGTTTCTAGATCTATGGTTTTAGATCTGGACTTGGGTAGTTTCCCAATGTGGGTACTTTGACAGATATTCTAATGGTTTTTAGAATAGTTGACTCCTAGCATGGTGGTGTACCTGCAGGTGAAGGAGTCACCCTCTCTAAAGGTGTCGTATAGACTAAAGGGGAGAGGGAAGTGCATGATTGGCAGATCACTTGCTTAGGCAATTGAGTCAATCATGAGATGTCAAGTACCACACCAGATGTTGTTTTTGCACTAGATGCAATAAGTTTGTATTAATCCAATCCTGGAGAAACATAAGGAAGCAGTTTTAGAACATAAGTACATGTTCTACGGATTTGATGACGGCAGCCTCCTTCGAGAGACGATCATCATTCCAGGCTTCAAAGGTGACATGGATGACAGAGAGATTGTCAGAGTTATAGTTTTCCCTCTGACGAAGAGGGACAGTATTATGGACAGGTGGTCCAAGAGGATACTGTGGGTGGCATGGTGCCGGATACTGATTAGATTCAGTGATCGATACAGTCTAAGAAGTTTGGATTTGGAGTTCATTTATGAACTAGGTCCCATCAGGTATCCAGACATATTCTAAGACGGGTATTACTCGATTCGGGAGATGGCTTTCTCCGCGAACTTGAGATTAAGAGAGATATAGAAAGAAACATCTAGGCGGATCCACTCACTGAGGCTATTTCTCGAACACAATAGTTTTACAAACGGGCTTTGTGAAACTGATTAGTAGAGGAGTTGGATGTTCGGTTTCACACGGGCTGTGAGTAGTCGACATCGCAATATTAGCCTTGAGTGCAAGTGGGAGATTGTTGGAGATAGTGCCCTCATAGTCAATTATTGGATCGCAGGTACGTGATTGCAATGATTGCGGAGGACCTATACCGGTAGAACAGTCTTACTCGAGATGATAGTATGCTATCTGGTTTGACTTTATCAGTCGTGTACATGTTCAGGTGACTGATTGCATGTTACACTTTGATAGAGCCCTTAGGATCTTGCTTTACTACCAACAGTATGATGGCGATCATATACGTGAGAGTTGGGTAGTTTATATGCATATCCTTAATTATGGTCCCTAGTCGTGGGAGTTTCGAGACAGGGCATCGATACTCCGGAGTAGACTAGTGTATACAGTCGAGACCCCGACGAGGGGCGGTGGCCGGTCTCACAAGCCACTGGTGTCAGTTGGATCACCTAAGATGTATACAGGTGCTCATTGGGTTATGAGTACACTGGACAGGACTCGCCGGGAATCTGCTAGTTAGTACTATACCTATCGTCAGATAGCAGTTCCCTGGTGACATGTGTACATGTTAGTTCATCGACCTGAGGTCGTCATTTGTCTCGTGTGAGTTCCCACTGTGCTTTGATTTCTACCCTACCACGGCTCAAAGGAGTCGTGCAAACAGGTAGTTTTTGGGTACAGTCCCGAGTCATATGGAGGCACGTGAGCGGATCGGCAGGGGATTCGTCTCTCCCGGTATTGGGGGCGAGATCGTGATGTGTCTAGGAGAGCCATTACACAAAGCCCACGGCCGTGGCAGGAGATTTACTGGTAGGTACTCCAGTAGTATCTCAGTGTGTTATTGGCTACACTCCGACACGACTTATACTGCTATTGGGGGTCTGACGTTACTAGCCCCCTAGGCGGATATGCGATACTCATTGACGAACGGACCGGACTGTATATACATTGTCACTGTTAGGCTCAGTAGGGTTTTCGGATGAGTGCGCTCATCGGCCTCCCTTGAGTTCGCTCATCGGCCTCCCTTGAGGTCAGTCCATGGGCAGCCGTTACGCATAGCTAGTGCCGCTGACGGTTTGTGGTTAAACCAACTGCCAGGCTACTGACGAGTCATTAGTGTCCCCCACAGACAGTTTCCCAAGTTCGGGCGAAACGTTGTAGAGGCCGTATGATTTTATGGCAGGGTTCCGAAAATGCACGTGCGTTTACGCACGTGTCAGTTTTCGGGCAGATGATACTGGTCGGCTTTGGTTTAAGCCGGATCCGAGTATTATATTGAGTAGGTATAATATCTTTGTCTCAGTTGCATTTGTATTCGGTCGAAATACAAATGCGGGTATATTTATACTGTTACTGGGTTATCCTGAAAGTTGTTTCGGGATCACTTTTGGAAGTTGCCAGTTTCCAGTTTTCTATCAGCCGTCTTTTAACATTCGGTTAAAGACGGATTTATCTTTTCTTCAGTTGAGGTGAGTCAGTGTTCTAGAAGCATCTAGATGAGGTGACTAGGATTAATTGGTGTTGAGTTTTCATTGGATGCATTAAAGGCTTGATGATGTGTATTAGTGACTCATGCTTTATCATTAAAGCTTCTTGTTTTTCTTAAGATATTTGTTCTTGATCTTTTGTTATGATAAGGATGGTTGTTTATGGTCACCTCCATGATAGCTCCTACCATCACCTCCCTCCTTCTATAAAGTGGTCGGCCCTCTCTCTCCTCCTCACTCACTTGGTAGTTTTCATTTGTAGAAAAGATTATGATAGTATTTGGGGTGTATGGAATTTCACAGTTCATTTCATTCCATCACCCAATTCCCACGGCAACTTCATTAACCGATCGTCCACGGATTTGGACGAAGTGAGACAAAGTCGTCTACTCATTCTCTATATCATTCTTGGTCGTCTCTTTTAGCAAACTTGACGACCGAGTTGCCTCAAGTCAGAGGCGGGAACCCGTTTAAAGAATCATCGACGTGGTGCCACCTCGACGAGGATATCGGAGACCGACGAGATCGGAGCAGCCGCAACGGAGCGTGGGATGATGGTTAAAGAACGAAGGACTCGGATCGTTCGGTATAACCTTTCTACACTCTTTACAGTTTGTTAGTTTAGCAATAATGGAAGATCCGGGTTAAAGTATACGATAGCGCCAGTTAAAAAGTTTTTGTTCCGCATTTGGCGTCTGTAGACTGCCAGGGCGCTAGCATAGACTTACAATTCCAAGGCGGGAGATGAAGCAACACTTCATCTTTCCCCCAATCAGAGCAAAGCTTTGCTTTGAAAATTTAAACTTTAATAAATGAAGCAACGCTTCAGATTCTTTGCGCTGGGCGCAACGCGCCACGTGTCTGGCGCAGACGCATCAGCGCAGCGCCCAAGGCAGCGCACCCAATCAGAGCAAACCTCTGTTTTAAACAAAATTAAATGAAGCAACTCTTCAGCTGCGCAAGCACTGCGCTGCGCGACACGTGTCAGCGCAGATGCGCTAGTGTAGTTGCGCTCCACTGTGCGCTGCGCGACACGTGTCAGCGCAGAGGCGCTAGCGCAATTGCGCTCCGCTGTGCGCTGCGTGACACGCGTCACGCGCTGGGACATCTGCGCCAAACAGAATAAAGATTTTAAAGAAATCTTTCTGTTCATGTTAAAACAAGAAGATTTTCTTCTGTAAAACAGAAGCCCTTGGATCAAAGATCCAACGGTGGGGAAAATTCCTCAAATCACTTAGAGAAAGATCTCTTTAACAAATTTAACTAATTTATTGGCACTATAAAAAGGGCCTTAGACATCAATTCAAGGGCATCAACATTTTCTGGAAAAAAAAGAGAACTCTGAAGAACTCCTCAAGAACAAAAAAGGTAAAAACCTTTAGAGAAAGAGAAAGTTCTCTTATGAACAGATCATAGATCTAAAAACAAGATCAATGATCTTTAATAAAAAATAAGAAAATTAAATAGTGCTTTGCACTTTTCATGAACCTTTGGTTCTCTGAGATAAGAAAAACAAGAAAAACTTATTTTTCTTTGATCTAAATTAGATCAAGAAATCAAATAGTGCTTCGCACTTCTGTTCTTGAATTTAAAAGATTCTTAGTGCTTTGCACTTCCAAACTGCGCTGTTGCGCTCTTGGGAAAGCGCCACGTGTCAACTACTTGCGCTATGCGCTTTAAGATAGAGCTTTGCTCTCTGTAATTGGCGCAACTCATCAAAGTACGCCACGTGTCAGCAGCGCACTAGCGCAGCGCACTACGCTTGCATGACACGTGTTGTCACCACAAGCGCTTGCGCTCCTTGATTGGCGCAAAGCGCCTGATGAATGCAATGCATTTCTTAAAGGGCCAGGCCCAAATCAAAAAACCTAGCAGGCCAAAATAAATTGCAAAGCAATAAAAGGGCAGAGCCCAAATAAAATTGATGCTCTGCATCATTTATAAAGGGCAGAGCCCAAATAAAATTGATGCTTCTACATCATTTATAAAAGGGCAGAGCCCAGTCCAAACAAAAATAGAAAGTAATGCAATGCATTATCTAAGTGTGGGCAAAACCCTAGCACAGGTTTAATAGACCAAAAATAAATAAAAGTGTTGAACATTTTCAACTGGACTTAGCCCAATTTTGGCCGTAAGTCCTCAAATTTAAGTTGACTGAGCACGGCTGCTCTTTAAATCAATTCACGACCGGTTCGAGGGTACATCTCCGAACTCCTCTAACACTCATCGTTGTAATCCTTCAACGACGTCGGAGAGGTAACGGGTCCCAACGACCACACATCAATATGGACTGCGGGGTCCTTAAACTCGTGGACCGAAACGTCCTTAAACTAATGCTGGACCGAAACGTCCTTAAACTAATGTTGGACCGAAACGTCCTTAAACTAATGTCGAACCACCACGTCCCTAAACTGAAATACGGACCACCACGTCTTTAAACTGGAATACGGACCACCACATCTTTAAACTGGAATACGGACCACCACGTCCCTAAACTGGAATATAGACCACTACGTCCCTAAACTGGCGATGGACCACTACGTCCCTAAACTGGAGATGGACCACCACGTCCCTAAACCGGAATGTGGACCACCACGTCCCTAAACTGGAACAATAGAGCCTCAAAATGCTCTTTTGCCGGATCTAAACGATCCCGTTTAAGTTGATCTTAGCCCCAAACACGGCTAACGTATCCTTAAACATTCAAACGGACTATAAAACTCCAAATCAACCTTGGTTCAAGGGTACATCTCTGTCACGCCCCGCTTCCCAAAATATGGAAAACGAGGGATGACTAGGCCAGCCATGCTCCTACGGTCAAGGAATCATCCTGCCGTAGTCACACTTCGGCTTCTAGCTTTGCATGGTAATCTGTAAATAAAGCGCAGTGGTAAAGGAATCACATCACTAATTTATTACATTAATATTCCATTGTTCACAATTTACAGATAACAAGAACAAATACTAACCAAAGTCAAACTTACAATCACTTTTATGGAAAGCGGGAAAATGGAAGGTTCACCAGTCTAAATCTCCGTGAACTCGAAGGGTGGGTCCGTCTCCTGTGCTGGTCCTCCCGCGGGATCTGAGCATGCATACTCAGGTCGTCAGAGCGACACAGTAACAATATTATTATAATGGGATGTGACAGGTATATGAGTAATACTGGTGTAAGAACAATGCAAGTAATCACTATGTTCCTATATGATGCAGAATATGTTATGTGTCCCTATCGGTCTCTAGGTCGAGTTTGAAATCGCATAGTGGAAGGAGGATCATGTTTAACAGGAGTCTCGTACATACCCGAGACAACGGCCCACATGCTCGGGACATAACCCTGTCAGCCGGATCGCTAGATCCTATCCTACATGTATCAATATCTCTGTTCGAATGATCATCCTCTAAACACGGTCCCGCTAAATACGATACTCTTTCCACTTTGATTTCACCCCTTTTTCCCCAGGTCCTCACTAGTTATGATCTTGATCTAGTTATGTACAAGTATATCAATGGCACGATTTTTATCACTGTTCACTGTATCAATCACTGTCACGAATATTCACTTTCCATTGATGTACTTGTCACAACTAAACCAACATCTATCACGTACGATAATGCAATGTCCACACGTACTAACACTGAGCATATGGCAAGGGTATGATATATGTATATATGCTACCAATGAGTTCTGTATATCATGAATCAACATGCATGTCATGAACTGAAATAAATTGCACAAATTATTATGTTAAGAATTCAGCGAAGCGATGTAAGTAAGATATATAGAGCACTCAGTCAGTAATTCATCAGAATTTGTTTCAGTTCAATCGGGATTCCGGTTCTCGAGATATAGCAGTTTCATTTTAAGTGCGCGCGGCTGGAAATTCAGTTTCAGAACTGAACGTCCATTTCGCGGCACGAATTGCACCCACTTGGGCTCAGAATTTAGCGATGTTACAGTTACATGAAATCTGGGGTTTCCAATAGAGTATTCAACGCAACAGACGGATCTTCAATCGCATCTGTACATTGAAAGTTATGCACAGTTTAACTTCAATATGTCCTTTCAGAATCTGTTCTGAACAGTTATACGTTCTGCCCTTTTTAAAATAGTTTAAAATAACAAACGGCGATGGATCGGAGTGAAATCACTTGTTTTGCTTAGATAACAGAATTATCTCTAATCTAATGTAAAGTCCGTGAAGTATGATTTCAGGAAACACAGTGACGCAGGTCCTTTGAACAGAAAACAATAATCAGAAACGCTCTGGACTGCAGTCCAGAGTCGTGTTCCGACCCAGTTATCATCATGATTACAGAACAGAAATCATTAGGATTTTCCACAGGGTTAAAGTTCGTCAAGTCGGCTTCGATTTTAGCCCTAGAACACATCAATCCATTATGCATATGATTTATGGTGATTTTATCCGTTTTCAGGCACGAGAAAATTCTAGTTTTAACGACATATTTGGGGGTATCAATTTTTGTTACAAACAATCATATCCTCCAGCGAGATTCATACACTATGTTTATCACTATATGGGCCAACATAAGACATCAGGTTCCGTCAAAATAAACAATCATTTTCATGGAAGAATAGCATCGAACACCTTGATCGTATTATACATTAGTATTCGACAAATCCGTAAACTAGTTATTTTAGGTTCATATCACTAATAATTTAGCATGAAGCAAGTAAACACTTGCCTGGTAACGTCTCGGGGTCGCGAGGCAGCAACGTCGTCACGAACGCGCGTTGTACGCCGCGGAACGAGTTCGCGCGAGCTTCGATCAAAAACGGGTTTTGCGTCGGAGTTGTCCGGGGGTATATCGCGATCACCGGAGATGGAGGGGTGCTCTGTAGAACTCTTGGGAGGTTTTGGGAAAAATTATAATATTGGGCTTAACAACCAATTCAAAAAAATATGGAAGAAACGAAGGGAAACCACTGGATTCCAGAAAAAGAGGACTTTTATTGAAATGGAAACGGGGATTTACATCATACCCCCCCCTTAACAAAAATTTCGTCCTCGAAATTGACAAGAATGCAAGAATACATGGTACTAAACAAAAAGATGTGGATAACGATCACGGATCTCTTCCTCCCGCTCCCAGGTGGATTCTCCTGGGGAACGACCGCCCCAAGACACTCGGACTAACGGAATGACCTTATTCTTCAGCACTTTCTCTCTGCGATCGAGAATGGTAGTAGGCTGCTCCTCGTATGACAGATCAGTCCCCAAAACTAACTCTGAATGGTCCAGAACATGGTTCTCATCTCGAACGTAACGCCGCAACTGTGACACATGGAAGGTATTGTGCACACCAGCTAGCGATGGAGGCAAGGCAAGTCGATAAGCCACCTCTCCTACTCGCTCTAGCACCTCAAAAGGTCCGATAAAGCGGGGACTAAGCTTTCCCCGACCTCCGAACCTGATAACTCCACGAGTAGGGGAAATCTTCAAGAACACATGATCTCCGATTTCGAACTCAAGGGCCCTTCTGCTGGTATCTGCCCAACTCTTCTGTCGATCCTGAGCCGCCTTGATACGCTGTCTGATCATTTGGACTTTGTCAACTGTCTGAACAATGAGTTCGGGGCCCAGTAGTCTTCGCTCTCCCACATCATCCCAACATACTGGTGATCGACATTTCCGCCCGTATAATGCTTCAAAAGGGGCCATCTGAATACTAGCTTGATAACTATTGTTATAAGAGAACTCGACTAGATGCAGATGGTCCTCCCAGGAACCCTGAAAGTCCAACATGCAGGCTCTCAACATGTCCTCGAGCGTCTGAATCGTACGCTCGGATTGTCCATCCGTCTGTGGGTGATAAGCTGTGCTGAAATTTAGGCGAGTACCCAAGCTCTCCTGTAAGCTCTTCCAAAAGTGCGACAAGAATCTCGTGTCCCGGTCTGACACAATGCTGACTGGAACACCGTGAAGTCGTACGATCTCCTGCATATATCTTTCTGCCAAAGATTCTGTCGACTGCCCTACTCGGAAAGGTAGAAAGTGTGCAGCTTTTGTGAGGCGATCGACGATAACCCAAACGGCGTTATTGCCCCTAGGGCTCCGTGGTAAGGCCGTCACGAAATCCATAGTAATGTGTGTCCACTTCCATTCCGGTATCGGCAGGGGTTGTAACAGTCCTGCTGTCCTCTGATGCTCTGCCTTCACCTGTTGGCATACCAAGCACCTAGATACGAACCTCGCAATTTCCCGCTTCATTCCGTTCCACCAAAAGTGCTGCTTTAGGTCCTGATACATTTTTGTACTTCCCGGATGCACTGAATAAGCTGAACTGTGTGCTTCAGCCAAAACTTCTTCTCGAACTCCTCCCTTAGGTACGCAGAGCCTGCTACCGAATCTCAGTGAGCCATCTTCATGTATAGTCAATTCCGTTCTCAATCCAGCTTTCACTTCCTCTCTGAACTTTTGCAATCGGGGATCGTCCGCTTGCGCAGTCTTGATGCGGTCCACTAGAGAAGATTGCACCTGCAGTTGCCAAAGTTGACTGAGTGCGTTCGGCGTAACGACCTCAAGTGCAAGTCTCTGGAAATCCTCAATAATACTCCTCTGATCGGTCAACATCATGACCGCTGGCTTGCGACTGAGCGCATCTGGTACAACATTCACCTTCCCCGGATGATACTGTAGGTCCAAGTCGTAATCTGCCATCAGCTCTAGCCATCTGCGCTGCCTCATATTTAATTCCTTCTGGGTGAAAACATACTTCAGACTTTTGTGATCTGTGTACACCTCCACTTTCTCACCCAATAGATAGTGCCTCCAAATCTTCAATGCAAAGACTACCGCGGCTAACTCCAAGTCATGTGTGGGGTAGTTCTTCTCGTGGTTTCTCAGTTGTCGAGAGGCGTAAGCAACCACACGTCCGTGCTGCATCAAAACACAGCCTAAACCCTTCCCTGAGGCATCACTGTGTATCACCAAACCACCTGAATCATCTGGTACAGTAAGGATAGGCGCCGTGGTTAATTTCTGCTTTAGTGTGTCGAATGCCTGAGTGCACTCCTCTGTCCATGTAAACGGCACGTCCTTCCGTGTCAACCTCGTCAATGGTTCCGCGATTCTTGAGAAATCTTGGACGAATCTCCGATAATAACCTGCTAATCCCAGAAAACTCCTGATCTCAGCCACTGACTTCGGCGTCGGCCAATCTCTGACAGATTCTATCTTTGCCGGGTCCACCGAGATGCCTTCGCCCGAAACAATATGTCCCAAAAACTGCACCTTGTCGAGCCAGAACTCACACTTGCTTAGCTTCGCATACAGCTTCTCCTCCCGAAGAATTTGTAGGACTGTGCGCAAATGTTCAGCGTGCTCCTCCTGAGTCTTCGAGTAGACAAGTATGTCGTCGATAAACACAACGACAAACGTGTCCAAGTATTTTGCGAACACCCTATTCATCAAGTCCATGAATATTGCTGGGGCGTTGGTAACGCCGAACGGCATCACAAGGAACTCGTAATGTCCGTATCGGGTCCTGAAAGCCGTCTTGCACACATCCTCGGCTGCTACCCTGATTTGATGATACCCAGAACGGAGGTCCAACTTCGAGAAAACTTTGGCTCCACTTAGTTGATCAAATAGGTCGTCAATGCGCGGTATTGGGTACTTGTTCTTTATTGTGACCTTGTTCAGCTCCCGGTAATCTATACACATTCGCAACGATCCATCCTTCTTCTTTACCAATAGAACTGGTGCACCCCACGGTGAAGCGCTTGGCCGAATGAATCCTTTCTCCAATAGTTCTTCAACCTGCTTCTTCAATTCCGCCAATTCAACTGGTGCCATTCTGTAAGGGGCTCTGGATACTGGGGCTGTACCTGGAATCAAGTCGATTGAGAACTCCAAAATTCGAGGAGGTGGTAGACCTGGTAAATCCTCGGGAAAAACGTCCAGAAAGTCCCGAACAATTTCTGGGGCTGGGCTCCTATCAATCTCCATAGCTGTCAACTCCTTAGGCTTTGCTCTGTATTTAGCTGGCTCCAAAGATTCGCTTCCGCCCTCGAAAACAAACTCCGGGTGATTGGGAATGCGGAAGATCACATTCCTTGCACGACAATCGATAACAGCATGAAAAGTGCTCATCCAATCCATCCCAAGAATTGCGTCGTAACTGCCTGTCCCAATTAGGAGGAAATTCGCATAGAATTCCCTGCCACACACTACAACCGGGCATAATCTACATTCTCGACTAGATATTATGATGCCATTACCCGTATGAATTTTCCATCCCTTTGTTAGTGGTTCATGAGGTATTGAGTGTGTGTCAGTGAAATGCTCAGACAAGAAACAATGCGATGCTCCTGAATCAAAAAGTACTCTAGCTGGCAAAGAATGTACGAGTAGAGTACCTGTAACCACATCTCCTGACGCTTCCGCCTGCTCGGCGGTCAAGGTGAAAGCCCGTCCCTGACTGCGACCTGTAAATGGTTGTCTCTGCTCCTGCGGCCTCTGCTGTGACGGTCCAGAACCTGCCTGTGCCTCTGCTCGCTCAGGGCAACTGCCAATCTTGTGCTGACTAGAACCGCAAATCAAACACTGTCCCTTGGCACAGCGACAGTCCTTCTGGGTATGTCCTCCTCTACCGCAATAGCCGCAAGTCACGCCCTGTCTCTGGGGGCGCTGCTGTGGTACGAACGGGCGCTTCATTTGCGTCGTCCCTGGCCTGTGAACCGGTATGGCTCCTCGAGATGGCGTGTGGGTACGTGCTGGAACGACTGGGGGTCTCCTGAACTTGTTAATCAGTTGCTCCTGAACTCTCGCTGCGTTGAGCACCTGTGCGAAAGTCTGAAAATCCAACGATGCAATCAACTGCTGCAACTCAAAATCTAACCCCTGAAGGAAACGCCTGGCCCTGGTGACCTCTGAGGCGACCATGTACGGAGCGAAGCGGCTCAAGCGGTTGAACTCTTCCGCATAAACATCCACTGGGCGTCCATTCTGCTTCAAAAGAATAAACCTCTCCTCCATTTCTGCCTTGGCTGTGGAAGGAAAGTAATGATCTAGGAAGCACTCCTTAAACTTGCTCCATTCGATCGGCCTGTCGAGTCTGCTCTCTTCCACCGACCACCATGTGCGGGCCTCGTCTTCTAATTGTATCTTTATCACGTTCACCCTGTCTTCCTCTGGAACCCTGGCAGCAGTCAATAGATTCTCCATATTCACCAACCATTGCTCAGCCTCAAGGGGTTCAGCTAGTCCTGTGAACGCAGCTGGGTGTAACCGTCGGAAGTCTGCTACTGTACCAGCCCTAGCATGATAAGCTGGTGGAACAACGCCCTCGGGGGCGGTAATAAATGCGGAGGGTCCTCCTGTGGCGGTAATCGCCCTGAGTCCCTCAGTGAGCAAGTCGGTCTTCCTCTCCTGAGCTTCCGCGAGAGTAGTCAGTGCGCTGAGCATCCTTTCCGTGCGGTCCTGAGAGCTGGAGTCCGAGGAGGGGTCGTTCGGGGACGTCATATCACTGGAAGATTCAATAGGATAGGATCAGATTCAAGGATGGAAATCAAGAGTAGTGAAACAAGAATAATGTAATACTGCATAGTTAATGTTATCCCTTGATACTAAACACAGGCTCTGATACCAACTAAACCATGTCACGCCCCGCTTCCCAAAATATGGAAAACGAGGGATGACTAGGCCAGCCATGCTCCTACGGTCAAGGAATCATCCTGCCGTAGTCACACTTCGGCTTCTAGCTTTGCATGGTAATCAGTAAATAAAGCGCAGTGGTAAAGGAATCACATCACTAATTTATTACATTAATATTCCATTGTTCACAATTTACAGATAACAAGAACAAATACTAACCAAAGTCAAACTTACAATCACTTTTATGGAAAGCGGGAAAATGGAAGGTTCACCAGTCTAAATCTCCGTGAACTCGAAGGGTGGGTCCGTCTCCTGTGCTGGTCCTCCCGCGGGATCTGAGCATGCATACTCAGGTCGTCAGAGCGACACAGTAACAATATTATTATAATGGGATGTGACAGGTATATGAGTAATACTGGTGTAAGAACAATGCAAGTAATCACTATGTCCCTATATGATGCAGAATATGTTATGTGTCCCTATCGGTCTCTAGGTCGAGTTTGAAATCGCATAGTGGAAGGAGGATCATGTTTAACAGGAGTCTCGTACATACCCGAGACAACGGCCCACATGCTCGGGACATAACCCTGTCAGCCGGATCGCTAGATCCTATCCTACATGTATCAATATCTCTGTTCGAATGATCATCCTCTAAACACGGTCCCGCTAAATACGATACTCTTTCCACTTTGATTTCACCCCTTTTTCCCCAGGTCCTCACTAGTTATGATCTTGATCTAGTTATGTACAAGTATATCAATGGCACGATTTTTATCACTGTTCACTGTATCAATCACTGTCACGAATATTCACTTTCCATTGATGTACTTGTCACAACTAAACCAACATCTATCACGTACGATAATGCAATGTCCACACGTACTAACACTGAGCATATGGCAAGGGTATGATATATGTATATATGCTACCAATGAGTTCTGTATATCATGAATCAACATGCATGTCATGAACTGAAATAAATTGCACAAATTATTATGTTAAGAATTCAGCGAAGCGATGTAAGTAAGATATATAGAGCACTCAGTCAGTAATTCATCAGAATTTGTTTCAGTTCAATCGGGATTCCGGTTCTCGAGATATAGCAGTTTCATTTTAAGTGCGCGCGGCTGGAAATTCAGTTTCAGAACTGAACGTCCATTTCGCGGCACGAATTGCACCCACTTGGGCTCAGAATTTAGCGATGTTACAGTTACATGAAATCTGGGGTTTCCAATAGAGTATTCAACGCAACAGACGGATCTTCAATCGCATCTGTACATTGAAAGTTATGCACAGTTTAACTTCAATATGTCCTTTCAGAATCTGTTCTGAACAGTTATACGTTCTGCCCTTTTTAAAATAGTTTAAAATAACAAACGGCGATGGATCGGAGTGAAACCACTTGTTTTGCTTAGATAACAGAATTATCTCTAATCTAATGTAAAGTCCGTGAAGTATGATTTCAGGAAACACAGTGACGCAGGTCCTTTGAACAGAAAACAATAATCAGAAACGCTCTGGACTGCAGTCCAGAGTCGTGTTCCGACCCAGTTATCATCATGATTACAGAACAGAAATCATTAGGATTTTCCACAGGGTTAAAGTTCGTCAAGTCGGCTTCGATTTTAGCCCTAGAACACATCAATCCATTATGCATATGATTTATGGTGATTTTATCCGTTTTCAGGCACGAGAAAATTCTAGTTTTAACGACATATTTGGGGGTATCAATTTTTGTTACAAACAATCATATCCTCCAGCGAGATTCATACACTATGTTTATCACTATATGGGCCAACATAAGACATCAGGTTCCGTCAAAATAAACAATCATTTTCATGGAAGAATAGCATCGAACACCTTGATCGTATTATACATTAGTATTCGACAAATCCGTAAACTAGTTATTTTAGGTTCATATCACTAATAATTTAGCATGAAGCAAGTAAACACTTGCCTGGTAACGTCTCGGGGTCGCGAGGCAGCAACGTCGTCACGAACGCGCGTTGTACGCCGCGGAACGAGTTCGCGCGAGCTTCGATCAAAAACGGGTTTTGCATCGGAGTTGTCCGGGGGTATATCGCGATCACCGAAGATGGAGGGGTGCTCTGTAGAACTCTTGGGAGGTTTTGGGAAAAATTATAATATTGGGCTTAACAACCAATTCAAAAAAATATGGAAGAAACGAAGGGAAACCACTGGATTCCAGAAAAAGAGGACTTTTATTGAAATGGAAACGGGGATTTACAATCTCTGAACTCCTCTGACATCTGCCGTTGTAATCCTTCAACGACGTTTGAGAGGTGACGAGTCCCGATGGCCAGATATTAAATGGATTATCACGTTAAGTTGATCTTAGTCTCAAACAGGACTATCGTATCCTTAACGAACGTTTAAGTTGATCTTAGCCACAACGCGACTAATGCATCCTTAAACAAAAAACACCAAACCCAAATCTAAGTAAATACGGATTTGGACTAATCCACGTCCTACGGGCGACGGCATTACTCAGTCTCCGTATACAATCCACGGGCAACCACAAACAAAACAAACATACACAACACGAAATGAAATTCTGGAGAAGGAGAAAGTGGTTACCGCGATGCGGTAGCGTAATTAACTGCAGGGGCTTGCGCCTGCAGGGAAGAGCGTCCCCACAATCAAAAACCCCTCAAGCGAGGGGGAATCTGATGAAGTTTTCTACATCGGCCTCATCCGTCTAAACCTCCGATACACGGTGCCATAAATCAACTTGGCATCTTCGGAAAGGTGGACGGATAAAACCATATAGCATCTGCCCCGAATCTCAGGCAAGACGTTTATCGCGTCTCCGCCGCGTCTTTCGAAGGGGAACATGGCAGTGGGGCCGGCGGGTGTAGACAAAGGCCGGCGGTGGATGGCGGACGTTCATGACTCATCTCATGTTAGATGGGAATATTTCATAATAATCTAGGATAGACATATGTTCTGAGGAAAATAAGATTAGCATGAAATTGAGTCATTTGATTACCATGGTAATCCTATATTCTCAGGAATATCTTTTATACTTAAACAAGCGTGGTAATATATTAATATTTCATGGTAATTTAGGATTGCCACCTAAATTACCTCCTAGCAAACGCATCCTTAATATCAATAGCGCTCTAGCATAAGCTATACCATTAATATAAACTCGTAGAATGTTGACCCTATAATACTGTCTTATTGCTCGTCTTTATTTTAACCTCTCTATCTATCTATATCTAAAGAGAAAAATGTTCCTAAGAGCTCTCCCTGAGCAACTTACTATACAACATGACTAAAGAGTGAGGAGCCCATCCCTAAGCCACCCCTTCTCTCTGTTGTGTAGGAAATTGCTTAGAGGAGTTGCTGAGGTCCCCTAAACTCATATTTATATTATCAACTTTATGTCCAAGCTCTCAACATTCATATTCTCACTCATTCTTCCTTCAGCTGATTATAAACCAAAACAAACAACAACTAGTAGCAATATTAATAGGAGAAAAAACGTTGACAGAGATCAAACCTCTAAAGTCTCATAAGCTATCTCCAAACAAACACCTTCAACACAAACCAAGAAGCTAGCAAACAATAATAAGCGATGGAATCAACGCCCCAATGTCGCGTCATCCATGGATACCGAATAACCTCCTCTCCTCCTCCCCCACCACCGCCACTACCTCCACCACACTGTTTGAGAGATACGTTTTTAGCATCTCTTTGAACGAATAGATCGAGACCTAAGTACGAGATTCTATCGAACACCATGCGTGCGTGCATGGCTTGTGTTTGCTAAAGAACCGTACGATCTTAATTAACAGTCTTGTTTGAAGAAGGGGGCTTTGGGAAAGGCCATTAACAACTAAGATGGTCATGGATCAAAGAGAGCAATTGAGTTGTTTTTGAATCATTCCAAGGAGTTGATGTGATCCTCATTTACTTGGGTTATAAAATCTGAGAAGGCCATGGGAATGCTTTGAGGCTTCTATAGAGAAATGGAAAGAGAATGCCTCAAAGGAAAGAACTATTTCTTCATTCTTTTTCTTATGTTAGCCAAAGCTTTGTTAGAACAACTCCATGTGTGGAACAAGGTGGCCGGAACGGATCATCGATTTTACGGTCGGATGAGACTATGTAATAGGCTAGCTGACGATTTAATATCAGCCAGCTAACTGATAACACATTTCCTTTATAATATATAATTGCTTATTTACAGAAAATTTCCAACAGGTTTGTCCATTTTAACAAAAAACCCCATTACCTTTAAAATTATCAAAATTAACTGTGCCACGTCAGCACCGGTTGTGACACGTCTCTGCCATGTCATCATTTTTTTTAGAACACCAAATTATCTCTATTCTAACCTTAACCCTAATTTCAAAAAATTAAAAGATAAAAGTACATAAATAAAAAAATACATCACCTACTCATTCTCCCCGGCCATTACTACCGGCGACGGCGGTACTTCGCAACCGCCGCCGCCATCATCAACAACAACAAAGCCGCCGCCATCAACACCACCACCACCACCTCATTCTTCTTCCTCATCAACCCACTATCACCGCCATCACTACCAACATCGTCAACAACAAAAACACCATCATCACCTTCTTCATCGCTACCACCACCACCACCATCAACACCTCCGTCACCATCTTCCTCCTCCTCCTCTTCAACCCGCCAGCGCCACCATCACAATCATCATCATCATCATCATCATACACACCACTACCACCACCATGTTCTTCTTCTTCCTCATCTTATTTAACACCAACGCCACCATCATCTCCCCCACGAGCACTCTCCCCCTCCCCTACTCCGGCACTTTACCTTCCGAAGGTGCCCCTCCCTCTAGCCCCCTCCTCTGCCCCCGACCTCGTCCCCTCCCTCTGGCCCCACCACCATCATCATCACCACCGCCACAATCACCACCATCATCATCGTCATCGTCTCAATCACCGTTACAATCATCCCTCCAGTTCCCCTCCACCTCTCGACCTCCTTTGCCCCATCTCTGAGCCTCTCCTGACCTCCCTGCCCCATCTCCGAGCGCCCCCCAAAAAAACAAAAAAAACATGTTAATGTATTTAATTAATAGTTAATAAGTATATAAAAATATTGTTAATAATTAATTATTTGTTTTATGATAAGGGCAAAATGGTCTTTTACTATAAAATTTAACACCGTTAACTCACGGTACTTTTTTGATAATTTTAAAGGTAATGGGGATTTTTTTAAAATAGCCCAAAATTGTTAGGAGTTTTCAGTAAATAAGCCATATATAAATATATAATTCGCTTCATTATGTCACTTCAAAGGTTTTCCAGGATCTCTCTCTCACACACACACAACTTTCTAGGCTAAATTGCATAAATATACCCATGAACTTTCCATTTTTTGTGTGATTGATATCATAAACTTTGAAAATTAGATGTAAATACCATGAACTAATTTTTTGGACATAACTACCATACGACGTCAAATTTTGTTATGAATGGACCATTATACCCTTCACTTTGTTTTTAACATTGTTTCTATGAAAATAACAATAAATTACAACAACAAAATAGTGAAATACAAAATAAAATTACATAAAAATCAGTAAAAAGAATGTGAGTGAAGATTGGAGGAACGATGATGGAGTGGGTGGTGTCAGGTTGAAGTCGAGTATGAGCGGAGGAAGAAGATAAAGAGAAAAGTGGAGGAAAAGGTCAAGCTCTAAATAAATTTTAAAAAAATTTGTAGTTAGGCATGCAAGATTTGGAGGTTTGAGATTTCAAAATGTGGAGATTTAGAGATTTAATTATTTGGTTTTGGTGGTTTAAAGATTTGAAGACTAGGGATTTTTTAATTTGATGATTTAGAGATTTAGGATCTAGAGATTTTTGCAGAAATGGGTTTAGTGATTTAGGGTTTCGAAATTTAGGGATTTAAGGATTAATAAGATAAGGATTTAGTGATTCAAAAGGTTTTGAAATGATGGGTTGAGAAAAATGGAAAGGAGTTTGAAATTTAGGGATTTAAGGATTAATAAGATAGGGATTTAGTGATTCAAAAGGTTTTAGAATCTTTAGATTTGAGAGTTTAGAATCTTTAGATTTGAGAGTTATAACATTAGGGATTTAGAGAATTAGAGGCTTATGGATCAAAAAGTTTGAGAATTTAATCATTCAAAGGATTTGGATAGATAGCAATGGTGAGAAGAAGAAAGGAATAAATAGGATAGGAGGAAGAAGAAAAGCGTAAAATGGTCAAAAACATCATTTTCGGATGGTATGACCATTTATTTAAACGTGTGCAGACATTTCCATATTTAAGAGTGTTTAGTTACAGTCGAGAGTGGTAGTTCATGATATCTTTCTGTAATTAAATTAGTTCATGGTATCAAACACACAAAAAGTGATAGTTAATTCGTGGGTACATTTATGCGATTTAGCCCAACTTTATATTAACATGAATATGTCTTATACTAAAAAGAAAATTGCCACGCCCTGCTTCCCAAAAACGAGAGCGAAAATCCCGCGACGTATTCATATCGAGTAGCATTCTTTCTCGACATGAATACGCTAAGCGTCTATATAAACAGTTTAGGAAATTATAGTATAAGAAATTTAAGCTTATAAAATATCCAACGATATTTATAACAATCCCAAAAATAAAAACTAAACATAAATTCGAAAATTTAAGGAACTAGGAATGGAAGATCGCCTTAAACAAAAAAAAGGCATATATACTAAAAAGGAAAATTAGCGCTCGGCCTAATTTCAAAGATATTGATTGTCCTCCTCAGTTGGTACCAACTCGTACCTAGCTTCGTCGCTTGCCCCAATATCGTCTAACGACATTCCCAAGAAAAGAAAACTAGGATGCCGTCAGCGAACTAAAGTTTGGTAAGTCCCCATTTTATAAACACAGTATTTGAAAGTCAAGTTATGCGAAAACATAAGAATATAGAGTTCATCATCTTTGATCTGTTTCAAACATAACTTTGAGGATTTTATAGGTGTATTATTATGACCGTATGATTATTAAATAAATCAATAGTTAGTTAGAATTATTAAGTATGTGCTTAGCATTGACTTAATAATTTAGAAGTTAAATTTGAACATTGAATTCTATGAGAATATTTTATTAAATGTTAAGTGAGTGTTTGTATTATAGAGCAGATGTTTTTTAGCAGTGAATCATAGTAAACAACAGTATTATCACAATCTATGGTTTTTTTTTCTAGGCATTGTTGTAAATGCATAAGTACGTATTTTGTTACTATTATTTAGTATAAACAATACATGCAATTAATGCTAGGCATGAGAAATAATGTTAATTAATGAAATATAGTATACATAATACTAGGCATGAGAAATAATGTTAATTAATGAAATATAGTATACATAATACTAGGCATGATAATAATTGTGAACACTGAATGATAGTGTGCATGTCAAATAAATAGCATGTATTAATTAGTGCAAGATAACTAGAGTGTCATGATATTCGATATTTCAGTGCTATTTACTATAAAAATAAGTATAAGTATAAGTATAAATATAAGCATAAGTATAGGTACAAGTATAAATATAAGTATAAATATAATCTCGATTGTGGGAATTTTATTATGCAATCAGGATATTCTGTAATGCCACGGAACAACAACACGAGATTCACGAGATTCAAGATACATACACACAAGCATGTAATCATAGTCCGGTTTAAGGCCAAAAACCAAGCATAAGTCCGCATGCAGAAATCAATGGTTTTGGTTTAGAATTTGGAAATCTTGCTCGATATAATTATTCACTAAATTAATGTAGCTGTACTTTATCAGGAAACTTTATCTGAAATTTAATAATGTTATCCTTTCTTATGAATACTATTTCTCTTTATTCTTGAATTCTATTGGAATTTGTAGATTGTACTAGCTATTTGCACACCAACAGATCTACATACACTAAACATTAAATGATCAACTAATTAAAAAACAAGTAACATGCTATCTTTACACAACTCTGTGTAGTAACCATACTTACAAAAAAACTATACTTGTAATATATTAAAAATCTTGTCATAAACCTCTATACATACAACTATTGACCTGTAATTTATGATATGACAATAATATACATATACTGCAGTATAAAATATATAACTTGCTACACTAATTGCATCAACTATAATTACTGCTAACCAAAACTTTATGATATAAATTGTAACGTTAACCTTATGCAATACTATTATTTTGTTTAGGTTAGATTATGAAAGTTTAGTAACAGTTTATATCATATTGCCACAATTTCACGTAACGACTTAGTAATACAGTATTTTAATGATGTATTTATTATTTAATAATCTTATTATGTAAATGTATTTTATCATATACATTGTCATTGTCTGTATTATGTTTTATGAGTTAGTAAATCATTTAGCATGAATTTAACATATAAGATTGTGTTTAACTCATTATAATATTATCATAGTAAGATTAAAGATATATGAAGACCACTCAATAATATTTTTTTTCCAAAGAGACAAGAAATCATGGCAAGGATTTGCATAATTAGAGGGGATGAGAGCACTACTACAATAAGGGGTTGCCCCTACGTCTACAGGAATCCGTAAAGGTAACTTTTTATTGTCCCTACGAATTAATCCGTAGGGCCAGATGGTTGCCTCTACGGTGCCCTATGGATTAATTTAAAAATATTAAAATATAATCTTTTATTTATCACTACGGAGCCGCAAAAGAAGGCCCTACGGATTAATCCGTAGGGGCATCAATGGGTTATTTATTAAAAAAATAAAACCCAGAAATTTCCTCACCGTTCCCAAAATTCCCCAACTCCCTCTCGTCACCGATCTCCTGTGCGCGCCTCCTCGCCACCACACCCGCGCGCGCCTCCTCGTCGCCGGTACACCATCGTCGACTTCCTCGTCGCCGGTACACCATTGCTCGCATTGTCGACTGTGTCTCGTCGACAGTGGAATCTCCGACCTCCTCGACAGTAGAATCGCCGGCTTAAGGTGAGTTAATTTCAATTTTTAACTTATAATTATATTTTTATTTGTGTTATTGTTGATTTTAGGGTTACTACTAGGGATTAGAGTTAGGCTTCGGTCTAGGGTTTGGGCTAGGGTTAGGGTTAATTAGGTAGGGTTAGGGTTAGGTTTCGGTTTAGGGTTAGGATGAGGGTTAATTAGGTAGGATTAGGGTTATGGTTAATTAGGTAAAGTTTGGTTGGTGATGATTATGGTTAGAATTAGGGTTAATTAGATTAATTAGGGTTAATTTCGGTTTGGGCTAGAGTTAATTTGGGTTGGGGTTTGGGTGATGATTAGGGTTAGGGTTTGGGTTAGGGTTAATTTGGGTTAATTAGGTAAAAAGGAGTGTATTTGTGTTAGGGTGTTGATTAGGTTTTAGTTGGGTTAATTTTGGGTTGATTAGGGTTTATTTGGGTTAGGGTGATGATTAGGGTTAATTTGGGTTAATTAAGTTAATTTGGCTTAATTAGGTTAATTTTGGGTTAATTATGGATAATTTGAGTCAGGGTGATGATTAGGGTTTAATTTTGGGTTAATTAGGGATAATTTGGGTTAATTAGGGTTAGGGTTTAGGGTGCATTAGTTCTTTCAGTAGGATACTCGATGATAACATAAACGCACAACTTTACTATAAACTTAACCTTTCATATAAGAACTTAGTTCTTCCTCTGGTTGAGATTTGCAGAAGCAAATCTCCCCACAAGTTGAGAATTTAATTCTCATCGGGGAGATTTTGTTCTGCAGATTCAAAACTTAGGGGAAAAGAACTAAGTTATAAAGAAATAACAGGAACATATTGGGAATTTAATTGCTCTAAAAATTAAGATTAGGGTTTAGGGTACACTGGTTCCTTCAGTAGGATACTCGATGATAACGTAAACGCACAACTTTACCGTAAACTTAACCCTTCATATAAGAACTTAATTCTTACTCTGGTTGAGATTTGCAGAAGCAAATCTCCCCACGAGTTGAGAATTTAATTCTCATCGGGGAGATTTTGTTCTGCAGATTCAAAATTTAGGGGAAAAGAACTAAGTTAAAAAGAAATAACAGGAACATATGGGAATTTAATTCCTCCAAAAATTAGGATTAGGGTTTAAAGTGCACTAGTTCCTTCAGTAGGATACTCGATGATAACGTAAACGCACAACTTTACCGTAAACTTAACCCTTCATATAAGAACTTAGTTCTTCCTCTGGTTGAGATTTGGAAAAGCAAATCTCCCCACGAGTTGAGAATTAATTCTCATCGGGGAGATTTTGTTCTGTAGATTCAAAATTTAGGAGAAAAGAACTAAGTTAAAAAGAAATAACAGGAACATATTGGGAATTTAATTCCTCCAAAAATTAGGATTAGGGTTTAGAGTGCACTAGTTCCTTCAGTAGGATACTCGATGATAACGTAAACGCACAACTTTACCGTAAACTTAACCCTTCATATAAGAACTTAGTTCTTCCTCTGGTTGAGATTTGCAGAAGCAAATCTCCCCACAAGTTGAGAATTTAATTCTCATCGGGGAGATTTTGTTCTGCATATTCAAAACTTAGGGGAAAAGAACTAAGTTATAAAGAAATAACAGGAACATATGGGAATTTAATTCCTCTAAAAATTAGGATTAGGGTTTAGGGTGCACTAGTTCCTTCAGTAGGATACTCGATGATAACGTAAACGCACAATTTTACCGTAAATTTAACCCTTCATATAAGAACTTAGTTCTTCCTCTAGTTGAGATTTGCAGAAACAAATCTCCCCACGAGTTGAGAATTTAATTCTCATCGGGAGATTTTGTTCTGTAGATTCAAAACTTAGGGGAAAAGAACTAAGTTAAAAAGAAATAACAGGAAATATGGGAATTTAATTCCTCCAAAAATTAGGGTTAGGGTTTAGGGTGCACTAGTTCCTTCAGTAAGATACTCGATGATAACGTAAACGCACAACTTTACCGTAAACTTAACCCTTCATATAAGAACTTAGTTCTTCTTCTGGTTGAGATTTGCAGAAACAAATCTCCCCACAAGTTGAGAATTTAATTCTCATCGGGGAGATTTTGTTCTGCAGATTCAAAACTTAGGGGAAAAGAACTAAGTTATAAAGAAATAACATGAACATATGGGAATTTAATTCCTCCAAAAATTAGGGTTTAACCCTATATAAAGAGCTTAGTTCTTAAAAAAAATGATGATTTATTCTTTTCAACCCTACACAAAGCACATATACATTAACGCCCCTAAACTTAAGCGAAATCATAAATTGAAACACAAATACACAGAATACAACTCATACTTGGGTATCTTCAAATCTAACTTTGTTTATCGATAATTTATTCTTTTCAACGACAAACTTGTATCTACGGATTTTCTTCTTTGTCAGTAACCATCCCGTTCTTAGATTTCTCAATATAGTCATCATAACCTACAATTTATATGTTATACCGTCTAACATGGCCCATGAGTATATCAGAGTTAAGGACTGGATGTACGTAGATAGGCAACAACGTATGCAACCTAAGTTTGTCGCAGGAGTTGCTGCTTTCATTGAATTTGCACGCACATATAATAAGATCGTATTAGAGAAGATTCTCTGCCCGTGCGATAGATATGGGAATAAGTACTGGCAGAAGGTAGAATTCTAGAGCTTCATATCGTTAAACATGGTTTTACAAGACTTTATACAACTTGGTTATATCACGGGGAAGGACAAGAAGAAGACGGTAATGCGGTAGAAGAAGAAGGAGAAGACGGTAATGCGGCAGAAGAAGAACACGATAACTTCTTTCTAGGAGAAGAAATGGAGGATATGGTAGAGGCTGCCCTAGATGATAGTATTATGTCCGAAGATGACATTCCTTCCGGCCAAGGATCGTGTGCGGATAAGTATGAAAAGTTCATGAATGATGCTACAAGACCAATTTATGAGAATGCAAAGTATTCCACCCTATCATGGTTCGTCCAACTTTTCTAGATTAAGTGTCTAAATGGATGGAGCAACAAGTCATTCATGATACTTCTGAAGTTCTTGAAAGATTCTATGCTCTCGGGAAATAACGTGCCTAACAACTAGTACGGAGCCCAGAAAATGATGTCTGATTTGGGTCTGAAGTATGAGAAGATTCAAGTATGTCCCAAAAATTGCGTGTTGTACCGGAAAGAGAATTCGTATTTGAAAGAGTGTCCAACATGCGGAGAGGCCAGGTATAAGCTGAAAGATCTGATAAGAAGCCCGATATACTTGTCAAGATAGCACGATACTTTCCCATAACACAGAGGCTGCAGATGCTATTTAGGTGCAAGAAAACAGCCGAGGCAATGATTTGGCATCACCGTGCTCCTCCAAGTGAAGATGGAAAAATGAGTCATCTAAGAGATTTATCGGCATGGAAGGATTTCGATAGGAGGAACGAAATATTCATTAGTGATCCTCGCAATGTCAGGCTCGGACTCGCTAGTGATGGCTTCTGCCGATTCAACTATATGGCTGGAAGCCACAGCACATGGCCCGTTGTAATGATAATTATAATATGCCGTCTTGATTGCTATGGATCAAACCTACTTTATGATGCATGTTCTTATCGATGGACCAAACTCACCGGGAAACAATATCGACGTCTATCTCCGACCTCTGATCGATGAGTTAAAATCTTTATTCATTGATGGTGTAGAGACTTACGATGCAAAAACAGATACAACCTTCACACTGTGTGCGGCTTTAATGTGGACAATTAATGACTTTCCTGCGTATGGAATGCTATCAGGTTGGTACGTACATGGTCACAAAGTATGCCCTTATTGCCATCAATATATAACATCAAAATTATTGAATTCTAGCAGGAAGGAAGGTTTGTTATTGCGGTCATCGGCATTTCCTGCCACTAGACCATCCCTACAGGTTAGACGCTGCTCACTTTGATGGTCATCAGGAGCTTCTTGGGCCTCCAACCTCATTTTACGGAGAGGACGTGACTGCTCAGTGGGATGGTTACAATAATGTAACCTTCGGGATAGATCTGGCAAAACATGTCAAACCACCCTACTGGAACAAGTTAAGCATCTTCTTCGAGCATCCGTACTGGTCGACAAATTTAGTGCGTCATTGTCTGGACGTCATGCACATAGAGAAGGGAGTATCTGAGTACGTACTCAACTTGCTTCTTTGTAAAGACGGAAAATCGAAAGACAAACTCCGTGCTCGGATGGATCTTCAGGACCGGGAAATTAGAAGTGAATTGCATTCTAAACCGATAGCGGGTAAACCAGGAAAGTTTGTACTTTCCAATGCCGCGTATCATATGTCACAACTGAAGAAGAAAAGATTCCTGCAGGTGTTGCATGATTTGAAAGTTCCTACAGGCTTCTCAGGATCATTTAGTAAGAAGATAAAAATTGTAAAAGGCAAGATCGATGGGCTGAAAAGTCATGATCACCATGTTATTATGGAGCACCTTCTCCCATTAGCCCTCAGGACTTCCCTTCCCGAATCGGTTGGTCTAGTAATCAATGACATTTGTTACTTTTTTAGAGAATTGTGTGCTAAAACCTTGGATGTTGTGATGCTGGAGAATCTAGAAAATTCTATTTCGTTGATACTTTACAAGTTTGAGCGTATTTTCCCACTGTCATTCTTCGATATCATAATACACCTGACAGTTCATCTTGCAACCGAGGCTAAGTTAGCCAGACTGGTACAATATCGATGGATGTATCCCGTCGAAAGGTACGTAGAATTTTTCGTTTCACGCAATTTGTAAAATTATTGTTGTCATATATGCCCGTATTTATTTATTTAACATATTTTTTTTAGGTACCTCTACACTCTAAAAAAGTATATACGCGAAAGAAATCGACCAGAGGGTTCTATCATGCAAGATTATCTTCTAGATGAAGCAACCACATTTTGTTCCCGCTATCTGGACGAGAACATTGATACGAAGCTCAACCGGCCTTGGAGAATTCAGGACGGGCCATATGGTAAAACTGATTATAAGAGAGTAGACACTATGTTTATCAATAAGATATATCGATTTATCCTCCTCAATAGCGCATGCCTTGAAGAAATTAAAGAGTAAGTTTTTTTGGATTAATTATTATATTTGTGTTTGTGTGTGTATGAAACGATATAATATTAATGTCATAATTTATTGTTGAGAACAGAAATCATTTTAACGAGGTACGTGAGGAGCATCCTGATTGGAATGATGAACGATTGGAAAAATATCATCAAGATAATTTTTGCGATTGGGTTGCAGATCATGTAAGTTGTTCGAATAATATGTTATTGCGACCTGTCTTAATCTAAACTTATATCGTTATGTATTTGTCGTAAAATTTGTTTTGTCAGATCCACGATCCAAACTTGTCTGCATCATTAGAGAGTGATTCAAGATATTTAGCTCAGTTTTCTAGTATGGAGGTTGCATATTATAAAGGATGCGGTGTCCTTGGATACAAATTTGAAGTTAAGGACATAGAAACATCTCGAACCACTCAGAATAGTGGGATTGCGACGGTAGGATCGGATGGTGTGATTTATTATGGATACTTAAATTGCATACTTGCATCCAATATCCCGGACGATCAGAACCGTTTTATATATTTCAATGTACTTGGTACGATACACGAACCGATACGGATAAGTGGAGAAACAATCTTGGGACTTGGAAAGATGAATATGGATTGACTAGTGTGAACACACTCCAATTTTACGGTCAGGACGATCCATATATCTTTCCGAACCAAGCATTCCAAGTATACTACTCACAGTGCTTAAAGCATCCGGGATGGAGTGTCGTATGCCGTTGGAAACTCAGGGATGTTTACGATGTCCTAGAATTCGAGGATCGTATGGAGGACAGCGATGAGGACGAAGAAGAGAGAAGACTTAGAGTGTTCCGACCGTCTGTTTCAAAAGACGGGTTGTCTTCGGCTGATTGTGAAGTTACGTAGGTTAGAAATGATATCGATGATGAAATCCAAGTAGATATGTCTAATGCGTCCACGAAACGAAAAAGGTTATCAGTAATGTTATATTATTACTTCACATTTTTACGATCTATACATATATAGCATGCATATGTAATGATTGTACTCTTGTCTAGATTTGATGACGACGACCGGAGCAGCGAGAGGCGGCAGGAGCACCAACAGAGGCAGAGGTAGAGGCAGAGCGGTTCTGCCACCCGGAAAGCTGCGTAGGGAGCTTCAGAGGGCTGGTCTTGCACCCCGATCGGAGACCTTTTCGGATGACTCCTTCCGTGTGAACTTTGCCACACCTCTAGGTATATTGCACGCATATTCATTTTGAATGTAATATTATAGACATACACGCATATTTATTTCAAAATTGCTTATATAGTCAATGTTTAATTGTCTAGCTGTTGGTGGTGCGTCCACATCAAAGGCAGATGCCACTCCCGCACCTCCAAGTATGTTTATATATCCTATAGTTCATGCATATTGATTTAGAATGTTATATCATAAATACGCACAAATTCTTTTTGCTCTTACTTAGATAATCATTTTTTATTGTCTAGCTGTAGGTGGTGCCTCCACATCTCGGGCAGAGACCACCACCGCACCTGCGGGTATATTTATATATCCTATAGTGCATACATATTGATTTATAATGTTATATTATTGATCTACACATTCTTTTTGTAATTACTTATATAATCTATTTTTAATTGTCTAATTATAGGTGGTGGATCCACATCTGGCGCAGGGGCCACTCCTGCCACTTCCGTACCCTCTGCTCAGTCTGCAGGTTAGTATGAATAAAAATAAAATATTTATTCATTTTAAATATCCTCTAATAATAAACATGAACTTCATGGAAATTTAGCATCAATGTTTATTTTCTAGTTGGAGGGGATGCGTCCACATCCGGGTCACCGGTTGTTCCTCACCGGAGGAACTATCGTCCCGCTCATGCTGCTGCCCAGGCCCAGGCTTGTACTGCTGTCGCCGGAGGTATATATCGCACTTCAATTTTCGTTAAACCTTGATTTCTTAATACCACTTTGTCTTAATATTGATTGTCTTGACATTTCTTGTAGATAAAGGGCAGCCCCATCCCGAGAAGGGGACTCGAGGGCAAAATCAGTCCCACGGTCTAAGGCCCGACAGAGCTAGGGGGCAGCATTCCCCATCTTCTTTACCCTGGATTATCGCTATACCGGCGATTATGATGAGAGGTTCGGCCGGTATATGGGGGATGAGAGCCGCCTCATGAAGAAGTATCCACTTCATGTTGAGTGGGGCAATCAGCACCGGTGCTCATTTGTCCTCTTCCGGGATCAGGCCCGGATATTAATATATATTTTCATTTGACTTATCCAATATATTTATTATTATTTAACACTTGCAATTTAAATACATTTTTTTGTATTTGCAGTTGGATTACGACCTTCAGCCTGTACCCGACCTTGATCACCCTGAGAGAGTGCTCGATCTTCATGCTCTGTACAATGGCCTGATGAAGAACATGCAATCAAAGGTCCGATAAAATAGGAACGAGCTGAAGATCGACTGCTATTCCCTATGGATGGCGACCCCCGAGGTAGAGAGAGCAACTCTCCTACATACTCCAGCTTTTGCGAGAGTCGGCGTAGATACATGGCCTCTCTTGTGCCAATATTTCAACTCTCATCGCAAACAGGTTTGTAATTTAAATGTAATTCATTATTTAGTATATAATTTATTTTTTTGTGTTGTTTAATTAGAAAACTAAATCTGAATGTGTTATGCAGAAACATGCCGATCAAAATAAAGAGAATAGGAAGTCGGCGAAGAGGGGTCGCCCCACCTATACAGGTGGCTCGAGAAACATTACTCGTGCCATAGAAGCATCGGTAAATTACAATAGATCTATTTTGATATAATGTAATATTAAGAGTTATTTTATAATATATGTAAATTTTTTGCGAATTTCAGAGAGCTCAGACCCTGGCGCAGGGTGGTACACCGAGCGTGCTGACCGCGTATCTTGCCGGCATTGGCACCTCGACAGATCCCGCCACGAGCGAGCTTTGATTCCCCGACACCGCTACCCAGGAGTATTGATTAAGTGTTAATATTTATTCTAACAAGTTTGAAATTTTTGTTTTGAAAAGTTCAAATTTAAATGATATACTTACATTTTAATGGTTAATGTGGGTGTAAAAGCGGGTAGTGGAGCAGGCGGAGTCATCGGGGATCGATTTTACTAGACAGACCCCAGTCTTAGACGCCACACACGGAGGGCACCACGAAGGTTGGGAGAGAGGCCGAGGACTGGGTCCTAGCAGGGCCCATATGAGGTTGGACTCCACTCCAGCGGTTACTTCCCCTACCCCCGTGAGCGATGTCTAGAGTATGATGTTGCCGCCTTGAAGACCACCGTCGAGAATTTGAAGGAGATGGTACGTATACTACTTAATAGGAAAATATTATATCACATTATAGATAGTAACATATGCAATATTCGTAGCCTGAGCTTATTTAGTTGTAGACTTAGCTTTGATTAATCATACTTACATAAAACTATCTAATTAAAATAAACTACGGCTTTCTAAACAAGATACCCAAACGAGGCCTAAGTCCCTAAGTATTCTTAGATTGGGGTTTCGCAATAACCTGATAATGATACGAACTCGACTAAAATCTAATACACCGTTCTTACTCGTTTATTATACACAAAATTTAACAGATGCGACAGGCTACTTCGGCTGCGGCTCCACAAGCATCTCCTTCGGCTGCGGCTCCGCAAGCCACTACCTTGGCTGCGGTTGCGCAGACCACTCCTGCAGCTCCCCAGCCCGCTCAAACTCCCGCATAGTCCGCTCCTTTATTAGTCGAGTTTTTGACGACTCAGGGCTGCACCGAGGATCGGATTCGCCAAATTACGGCGATTGTCAGAGGTGGAGGAGCTGGACCGAGCTAGGGTAGCTTTATTTATATTTTTAAGGATGTATGTACTTATCTGATACATATTGTATAAATTTTGGACGATATTGGTGGTTATTTGTTTGGTCACGATGATTTAGTTTGATATTGTATTTTGTTTGTTTATTTCTTTTATATATTATGCGTGAGATGTTGGTTATGAATATTTCTGTATTTGGTTATATGATGTATATATTATTGTGCATGGGGCGGGGAAAAAACAGGAAGCCCTTTTTTTTTATAAAAAACCCTGATATTTTGTCCCTCCAGATTAATCCGTAGGGCTGTCTATTGCACCTACGGATTAACCCGTAGGTGCAAAGTTTGCCCCTACACAGTTCACCGTAGGGACAAAATATCAGGATGCCTGATATTTTATCCCTATGGACTCAGTAACAGGGGGTAAAACTTGCCCCTAGGCATTTATCCGTAGGAGCATTCATCCGGACATACGGATGTATCTGTAGGGGCATTTAGTAGGACCTACGGATAATGCCGTAGTGGTAAGTAATTTATTTTATAAAAAAATAAATTAAATAAATATTATGTCCCTACGGAGTAATCCGTAGGGGTAACCGTCCCTACGAAGTAAGGCGTATGGGCAATTATTACTCTGTAGGGGCATGTTCAGGGCGAAGACTTGCACCTGCGGCCTTTGCACCTACGGGGTAATTTCGTATCCCTACGGTTATATCCGTAGGAGCAGTGGTTTGCCCTTACGGCTAAATTCGTAGGAGCAACTTATTATTGTAGTAGTAGAGGAAGGGGGGACTTACAATCGGTGAAAAATCGTAGGGAAGATGAAGAAAGCGAAGGCAATAGCAAGAACAATCAACGTGTCAGGTTTAAGTCTCGGCTTGAATTGCTCAAGTTTAGGATGGAGCCGCGACGGTGGCGCTTGAAGACGAAGTGATAGCGACAAGGTTGGGCTTCGGTGCTCGGTTCAGTTGGGTGCTCGGCTAGACAAAGTAGACGACAGGGACGTCGTTGATGAAGGCATCGCCGGTGGTTGAGGCGATGGAGATCTAGGTTAGGTTTTGGCTAGGTTCTGCTTTGGGAGGATGAAGATGAGGATGGGATCAGTTTAAATAGGGCTTGGGGTTTCTCGGGTTTGATTCTCGAAGAGGCAAGAGAAAGAAAGGTTTACGGGGAAGTAGAAGTCGACGGAGGAAGAACTAGATCGAGATGAGAAGAGAATATGAAGAAGAGGTGGGTTTAAATAATATAGGCGTACAATTTCACTTAAATCCCCTTTAAAATTTGTTTCTCACAAAACACCCAAATCAAAACTGTTTAGAAAGATCTGCAAATATTTTCCAGTATCCAACCATATCTTTAAAATTAGTAGTTATTTAGATTAGTTAATTTAGTTTGGTATAGTAACTATAGATGTACAATATTTACACTAAACACACATCATATTAAATTAGCTAGATAACATAAAATAATGAACAATATAGTTATCTTCTCGAATATATATACCAATTAGAACTAATACACGATATAAAATATTCATATAAAAATATAATTTAAAATTGTAAAACGATCAGTAATAATATAATACACTTAATCTCTGCCTAATAAGATTATCTCAAATAAGTAAATAATATATTATATTTATATAATAATAAAATCAACAATAAGATCAATATATGCTTAATTGAACGAATAGGGATTTATTAAAGAAGGAAAATCATATAGAAGGTATACGGATTTTACGATTGTTACAAGAACAATCCATTAAAAATAATTTAAAAAACTCATGCTACTTGGAGTAATAAAAGAGTAAGATTAAAACAATTACAGAGATATTTCCCCCCCTTAATGCCTCAATGACAAACAACCTTGCATAATTTTTGAACTATTTATTATTCATTTGATTTTGTACATGCACTCAGTCGTGTATATATACATGGCTACCTATTAATACAGATATATTTTTTTCCACCAAAATTTAGTAATTGCATCACGGAACTTTCTTTCCCTTGCTTGCCTAATTCTCATCATCTTTGATAGGTGTTTTGGGGCCTCCTCGCAGATTTAATACTCATGTTCAGAGGACCCGTCATTTATGTCCCTGCGACGAAATGGCAAATTAAGGTTCTTCTCTAAGAAAACTTTGACCTTAAAAAACAACAATATCAAAGTTTAGAAGGGGAAAAAAGAGCACCAAGGAGATTCGGCAAAACATTAATCGGAAACTATCAGCTCTTGGAGGAACCATCTATGATGCGAGGGGGATGAGTGGTTAATTACCTGAAGGAGGAGCAAAGATCGAATGGAGCCTCTGCAGGAAACATTGACAAGTATTATGGGAGGGAGCCATTGGGACATTGCTTCGTTCCAAATACGAAGTCCTGTATTAAGTGGAAACAGGAAAATGAGAAGACATGTACAACTACAAAAAGACTTTATCATAATATATCAAGTAAAATGAGAGGACAAGTTGAATTTACAAATACATGGACTATGTTGATGTGTTCATCCTCTATCCATATACACACACAAACGCACAAAACATGCATACTTAAGTAAGACTCACCCTTACTAGGATAAATAGAAGGAATGTAAACAGATCAATACGGATAGGATATAGGTGTAACCATATCCGTATCTAATAGTCGTTGGCGGATGCATACGGATAATAAAAACTACTATCCATATTTGAAAAAATTCGGATATGGATACGGATATGAAATGAATACCGTAAATATTATATTCATACATACTATAAAAAGTCAGATAGTAAATCGGATACGGATACGGAATAAATATATGTATTACCATATCCGTATCCGGTTATCGTTTGCGGATATGAATACGAATACAAATAGTCATTGGGTATGAAAATCAATATCCGTATTTGATATAATTCTGATACTAATACGGATTCCATTCGGTATCCGTTTACATCCTTAATAAATAGCATGCATGACTAACTTATAAAACGCATAACTAAATCTTCTAAACTTTATTCTTTGATGTTTTCATGAATGATTTGATCTAAATGCAATTTTCTCCGTAAATCCTTTTTCCCCATTTATTAGAGTACATCATCTGAAAATGTTTAAAGGACTTCCACAGGTACAACAAACTTCTTTTTCATTCTTAATCTTATATAAAAAGCAATAAATAAAAAATGGCACTAAATAAAAATAGTTTGGGATAGGATTCAAGCCGTGGGTAAGGAAAAGAAATTTAGATCTTTCAAGAAAGGTTTGCTCCGTGGCCGTTTCATTCTAATAGAAAACGTCGTAAATGATGTGAAGAAGATGATAATGCTTCTAATGTACGATGCACAATATGTCAGGAAAATCAAGAAGAAAAGAAAAATAATAAAAATAATTAACATTTATACTTACACCAGATGATCGACTCCACTGCATTCTGATATCCTCAAACTAGAGGATACCAGAATGCCGCTTCCTCCATTAAATGAAGGAAGCTGGCAATATCTTTGAGCCTCTCCAATATATAAAAAAAATAAAAAATTACATGGAGTCGCCATTGGAAAAGTTTTGAGCCTCTCCAATATGACAATCATTGTGTTGTGAAGAAATCAATGTCACCCGAGTCTTTTATAGGACTGGCATTCATGATAAAGCAATGAATCTAGAAATCAGTATATTTGACAAGTTTTGAATGAGTATTCCAGATTCAATGTCATGAAATCTTGCACATAAAAACATACCACATTAGCAGATATGTTTCCATGAATTCGATTTTATACATGAATGAAGACTGCACCTGCAGAATAAAGACCAAAAAAGAAAAATATTGTTCAATGCATTATTGATATAATTTAGATATGCATGAATGGATCCTAATTAACAAAACAATAATGTTGTTTATTGGATGCAAAGGTATTTGATTGCTATTTAAGAAAATAAAGAAGTGCATTGTACAAGCCATTTATATAATTTAGGAAATGGTTTATGTAAAACTGTCGATGGAGAGAATGCACCAAAATGTTCCATACACCTAGCTAAGGGTGACTCTCTACCCTTGCCCTTTGGAAAAGAAAAATTATTTAATTGGGTTCGTTAGATTGACCTCTTGAGTACATACAAATAGCACAAAAACCGGTTTTCAATATCTATCAGACAAGCTACCTTGATACAATAGTGGCTCTTGAATGGAAATTGGCAAGTTTTGGAATTAAGAAATTCGGCGCACAATAGTACAAAGATGGCTTGACCCTACAGATGGGAAAATCCGTAAAGGCAATTTTATGTTGTCCCTATGGATTACACTGTAGGGACAACTAATACCCCTACGGTTTAGAACGTAGGGGCATATATAAATAAAAATTTGTTAAAATTTAACATATGCAGTTGCCCCTATGGTACCGCAAGATAAGGCCCTACGGTTATAACCATAAGGGCAAAGTCGGGTATTTAAAAAAAATAAAAACCAAAATTTTTCCCTCCCCGTCACAACAGTACCCTAATTCCCCAATTTATTTCTCCCCAAAATTTCCATGCTCTTTCGTCGCCTCCTCCCTCGTCGCCTCCGATCTCGACGTCGCCTCCTCTCTCGTCGCCTCCTTCGACCTCCAGCGCCATCACCGCCTCCTCCTCCCTCATCGTCTCCTCCAACCTCCAGCGCCATCATCGCCTCCTCACCCATCGTCTCCTCTGACCTCTAGTGCCGCCTCCATCACCTCCAGCGTCGCCTCAATCGATCGTGTCTCGATCGCGCCCTCCTCGTCATCGTCGGTCGCCGCCCTCTTCATTAACGTCGAGCTCCTTCCCGGCTTCCTCGTCACCGTCGAAATCCTCAACCAGTTAGTTAATTTATTCAATTTAAAATTTTATATTTTTAAATTGAATTTGGTGGGCAGGACTTTAATTTATGGGTTAATGTTAATTTGGGGATTTTGGATTGTGGTGGTGGTCGGTAGTGGGCGGCGGCGGTTGTGTTGATGGGTGGTAGTGGTGGTTGCTTTTTAATTTGGGGTTGTTTGGGAATGTCGGTGGCGGTTGTGGTGGCAACCGGATTGTGGCGGCTGTGGTGGTGAGTAAAAGGGTCGGGGACCGGGTAAGTCGAGTGAAAGGCCGGAAAAAGTAATTTTAAATGAGATTGGTGGCAGTGGCGAGGGGAAGAAGAAGAAGAGGATTGGTTGTGGGTTAGGGTTTGGTTTGGTTTAGTTAGGGTTATGATTAGGGTTGGGGCTAATAGTTAGGGGGAGGTTTAGGATTAAGGTTAGGATCAGGGTTAGGTTTAGGGTTTAGTTGAAAAAAATGGCTAAGGGTAGTTCAGTGAATAATTTATAGGGAGTTAGGATTAATTAGGTCTAGAGTTAAGGTTAAGGTAATTAGGGTTGGAGTTAAGGGCGGGGGTTATGGTTAAGGTATTTTAATGTTAGTGTAAGTGTGTGTGTGTGTGTGTTTGTGATAATGTTGTTGATGATGATATATATATATGTGTGTGATAATGTTGATGATGATATGTGTGTGTTTGTATGCGTGTGTGTTTGTGATAATGGTGATAATGATCTCTTATATCAAACAAGGCCAGACCCTAATTTTAAACTTAACACTAGAACTAAATTCAAAATTTTAAACTTAATATCAGAACCAAATCCAAAATCTTAAACTTGATTAAGAAAACCCTTAACTTTAAAAAACTTTACCCTAAATTAAAAACTTCAAACCCTTGAAATTGAAACGTAAACGTAAAGGCAATTCAAGTTAAATCTTATAATAAGTGTATAAATGATACTCAATGATAATATGAAATTTTCATATTCCCATCGATAGTCATATATGAAAATTAAAGCGCGTCTTAGTCTCCATCTATTGGTTAACATACGTTCGATGTTCGTCGTTACATAAAACAATATGAAGATTGTTAAACATTGGACGGTATCGTTCGGTGCTAACCGTCATGTAGTCTATGTGACGAGAAGATTCAATCGTATGATAACCGATAGATTTGTCCAGTTTAGACAAGTTAGGAACATATAAAGAAAATATCTGCATTCACTTAATTTTTCATTCGTTTCGAGTTATTTCGTCGGTACTTTTCCGCTGGTTCTCCGTGTACAAAGATAAATTAGATGTTCATTTCAATGTTGTTTCACAACATTGAAATGATTATCTATTCTATTACAGTGTACTCGGAGAACAGCGGAGAGGTGCTGCTGAAATTTTCTCGAAACGGATGAAAGCACAAGCGAATGGGTGTCTGCTCTAAACATTCTTAATGGGATAAAAGCGTACCCCCGATAGCCGAAACACACACATACAACACGAATACAGAACACACACATACACAAAGCACATACACACTAACAACCCTACACCTAAGCAAAATCATAAATTGAAACACACATACACATAATACAACTCATACGTAGATATCTTCAAACATAACTTTGTTAATCGATAATTTATCTTTTTCAATGTCCAGCTTGCCTTTCACATTTTCTTCTTTGTCAATAACCATCTCGTTCTTAGATTTCTCGATGTAGTCACCATAAAAAACCAACTTCCATAACTTACAATTTATATGTTATACGGTCTAACATGGCCTATGAGTACATCAGATTTAAGGACTGGATGTACATAAATTGGCAACAACGCATGCAATCTAAGTTTGTCGCAAGAGTTGCTACTTTCATTGAATTTGCACGCGCATATAATAAGATCGCGTTAGAGAAGATTCTCTGTCCGTACGATATATGTGGGAATAAGTTCTGGAAGAAAGTAGATATCGTAGAACTTCTCATCGTTAAACATGGTTTTACTATATTTTATACAACTTGACTATATCACGGGGAAGGAGAAGAAGAAAACGGTATTGCGGCAGAAGAAAAGGACGGTAATTTGGCAGAAGAAGAAGATGATAACTTCTTTTCAGGAGAAGAAATGAAGGATATAGTAGAGACTGCCCTCGGTGATAGTAATCCTACCAAAGAAGACATTTCTTCCGGTCAAGAATCGCGTGCGGATAAGTATGAAAATTTCATGAATGATGCTAGAAGACCAATTTATGAGAATTCAAAGTATTCCACCCTATCATGATTCGTCCAACTTTTCCAGATTAAGTGCCTAAATGGATGGAGCAACAAGTCATTCACGATACTTCTGAAGTCCGTGAAAGATTCTATGCTCCCAGAAAATAACATCCCCTAGAGCTGGTACGAAGCCCAGAAGATGATATCTGATTTGAATATGAACTGTGAGAAGATTCATGCATATACCAAAGATTGCGTGTTGTACCGGAAAGAGAATTCATATTTGAAAGAGTTTCCAACATGCGGAGAGACCAAGTATAAGCTGAAAGTATCTGATAAGAAGCCAGATATACCTGTCAAGATAGCATGATACTTTCCGATAACATAGAGGCTGCAAAGGCTATTCAGGTGTAAGAAGACAGTCGAGGCAATGATTTGGAATCACCATGCTGCTCTAAGCGAAGATGGAAAAATGAGTCATCCAAGAGATTCACCGGCATGGAAGGATTTCGATAGGAGGCATCAAACATTCAGTAGTGATCCTTGCAATGTCAGGCTCGGACTGGCTAGTGATAGCTTCTGCACATTCAGCTCTATGACTGGAATCCACAACACATGGCCCGTTGTAATGATGGTTTATAATCTGTTGTCTTGGTTGGGTATGGATCAATCCTACTTTATAATGCCTCTTCTTATTGACGGACCAAACCCACTAGCAAATAATATCGACGTCTATCTCCGATCTCTGATCAATGAGTTACAATCTTTATTTGTTGACGGTGTAGAGACTTACGATGCAAACACAGACAATCTTCACGATGAGTGCAGATTTAATGTGGACAATTAATGATTTTCCTGCGTATCGAATGCTATCAGGTTGGTCCGTACATGGTCACAAAGCATGCCCTTACTACCACCAAGATACAACATCAAAATGGTTGAATTTTAGCAGGAATGTTTGTTATTGCGGTCATCGGCGTTTCATGCCACTAGACCATCCCTACAGGCTAGACGATACTCATTTTAATGGTCATTAAGAGCTTCTTAGACCTCCAGCTTCATTGTCCGGAGAGGACAAGATTGCTCGGTGAGATGGTTACAATAACACGACCTTCGGGATGATCCGACAAAATAGGACAGACCATCTGACTGGAACAAATTAAGCATTTTCTATGAGCTTTCGTACTAGTCAAAAAATTTAGTGCGTTATTGTCTGGACGTCATGCACATAGAGAAGAGAGTAGCACGTACTTGACTTACTTCTTTATAAAGACTGAAAATCGAAAGACAACCTCCGTGCTCGGATGGATATTTAGGACTGAGAAATTAGAAGTGAATTGCATCCTAAACTGATAGCGGGTAAACCAGGCAAGTTTGTACTTTCCAATGCCGAAGTATCCTCTTCACGTTAAGTGGGGCGATCAACACCGGCGTTCATTTGCCCTCTTCTTGGATCAGAATATATATTTTCATTTGACTTATCAAATAAATTTACTATTATTTAACACTTATAATTTAAAGACATTATTTTCTTGTATTTGCAGTTGGATTACGACTTTCAGCATGTACCCGACCTTGATCACCCTGACAGAGTGCTTGATCTTCATGCTCTTTACCTGGGCCTCATGAAGAACATGCAATCTAAGCTCCGCTATAATAAGAACGACCTGAAGGTCGATTGCTACATGTTATGGCTGGTGACCCCCGAGACGGAGAGAGCGGCACTCCAACAGTCTCCGTCCTTTGCTTGAGTCAATGTAGATACATGGCCTCTCTTATGCTGGTATTATGAGTCTGAGCGCAAAAATGTTTGTAATTTAAATGTAATTCATTGTTTAGTATATAATTTATTTTTTTGTATTGCTTAATTACAAAACTAAATCTGATTATGTTGTGCAGAAACATGCTGATCAAAACAAGGAGAATCGGAAGTCCGTGAAGAAGGATCGTCCTACTTACACAGGTGGCTCAAGGAACACTGCTTGTGCCATGGAGGCATCGGTAAATTACAATATATCTATTTTGATACTGTTGGGGTCAAAAGTTACACCGTGATCGACCAAGTCAAAGTCAATCAACCCCCAAGCCAAGTGGGCCCAAGCCCAAGTCAGGACTAAGCATGGAAGGGGCCGGCTCCATGCCAAGAACGAAGCAATAAATTAGTTTAATGCAATTTTTTAAAGAAATAAATATATGAAAAATGGGCAGAAAGCCAAAATTTTGTAAACATGGGTGCAAAAAGAAATAAGCACATAAGGTATGTGGTAGCACAAGTACCATTGGCAAAACTCAAGAGGCTATATTTAAAGTGTGTAGCCTATAAAGGCAAACATGATGAAAAAATCAACAACTTTTCATTCTCTCAAAAATTAGGGTTCTGTGCCTCATTCTCCTTCCTCAAGATTCTAAACCTTCTTTCTTTTTTTGAATTAAATTAAGAGTTTAACTCTTCTTTTTCCAAAAAAAAAAAAACAACAACAGTTTTTCACCATAAACCCCTTAAAGGGGGGCTCGGATCTTCCATCAAATCTCCAAAAGAGAAGATTTTTAAGTCTCGGCCCCTTTTCTCCAAGATTCAGCCAATAAAGAGGAGGAAGAAGGATATCCATCTCCCAAAATCCCACTTTGGAAAGATCCAAGGCTCAAAAGAAGATCCAGAGTTAAAGGGGAGAAGAAAGGGGTTCCCTTTGATCATCTCCAAAGATTTCTGGGAGTTCAACTCCATTTGTCAAAACCTTTTGGAGTTTAACTTCATAAATAAAATCCTTTTAGGAGTTTAACTCCACTCAAAATCTTTTGGAGTTTAACTCCATAAATAAAATCCTTTTGGGAGTTTAACTCCATAAAGATAAAAATTCTTCCCTTTTCTGGGAGTTTCTATAATCCTTCAGGAGTTTAACTCATAATTCCAGGGCTAAGCCCCTTCTTTCTGCAAGCGCCCGGCTCCCACGTGCCGGGCGCATGGGGCACCGGTGCCCAGCGCCCACATGTCGGGCGTGTGAGGCGTCGGCACCCACGCGTCCTTAGGACGCTGCTCACCCCTCGTTTCCCATACACTCCACATTCAAAACACGTCCCCCGTTAGAAAAAAATTTCTAACGAGACGCTACCCCGCACCCTGCAAGGAGGCTGGTAACCCCCTTGACCCCCAGCCCGCTATCCGGGTAGCGGGACCACCGTAAACTCTGCGAGGCCCCCGATATACCCAAAACCCCTCAAGACACACATACGCACACTGCACATTGAGTTCGCATAATTAGTTGACCGGTCAATCAGAGGTTCCTTCGCTTCAAAGGCGAGGGGTAATTAATGGCAGCTTAGTCCGCGGCTGCCGGAGATTCAGATCCCCACAATCAATAAGCCCTGGCCTACTCTAGGCAGGGAGAATCTGTATACGCCTGACAAGCGACGCGTATTCCCATCTCAATAGGGTGACAAAAAACACCCTACAGAGTCTGGTACGCCCGGTGGGACCTTTCTCTACTCCCATATCTCAGGTCAAGCGTTCATGAGAACCCATTTAACATATATACCGATGTTTGTACTAAAATAATTCTTTTCCGTGCAGCAATCAACTTTCAACGACGATGTCTTCTAAGATGAATTCAGCTTCTGACGCGACTCCGATTCCCTACATGGTCAAGATCAATGCCTCCGTGGTCCTCCCTGCAAGCCTCGGTCGGCAGTGGGAAAAACTGCCCCACCAATTTGGTTCCGTCATCATCTACCCTGCCGGAAGCGCTCATCTGGCAGAAATCCCGGCAAACCCAGGTGGCCAAGCCGGTCTCAAGGCATAAGAGGCCGAACGTTGTGATCGCTAAGGCATCACAACCCAAACTTAAAACGGTGTTTGAACGAATCTCTGATGCTCCAGCTGGGGGCAAGACTGTCGGTACAAAGAGCATCATCAAACGTCGTGGACGAGCTCAGGCGACGACTCCAACAAGTGCATAAATAGGCATATTTTCTGGACTCTCTGTCAATCGATCTACGACGTCTTCCCGAAGGGCCGAAGCTTGCCAAGTGCTCAAAACGGAAAAATTGTGGCAGAAGCGGCTCAGATATAGAGCTAACAAAAGGGCAAGGGTTCTGGCCAAATTGAACCTTGTGAGGTTCCGAGAGCAGGGTTACCTCACATCACAGCTGAGTCGGCCGTAAAAGTCAGCAACTCCTTCGAACCCCTGAAGTGGGTTCAGAAAAACGGCATGACCGCCAGAATCAAGAAGACATCAGTTCGAACAATGCTACAAAGAGATGTGTCCCAACCCCAACAGAGAAAGCATGAGACCGTCTCTTCAAGAGTCTATCAGGCGCAATGTGCCGCCTGAAAATAGCGGGGCAAAGCCAAAAAGGAAGCGCCAGCACAATTCAAGAACCCGGTCAGGACAGCCGCCTTCAATCGTTTGCCCGTTACCAAAAAAGAAGGGCCACAACATCAGTTCAAAAAATCAGCTGCCAAGGATGAAAATACGGCCGTATATGTTATCCATATAGTCTATATGGCGGGCGCGTGTCCCAGCTACAACTTGCGCAGCAAAAGCAAGGATGGGGCCACTACATCCAAAGCCCAATCTGGCTTGAATGTGGTTGCTGTTTCCCAAGATCAACCACCTCCGCTGGACGATGAAAACCCTTTTGATGAGGCCGATAAGAAGAAGGACCCCTCAGTCCATGTGGAATCAAGCTCGGATAGCAAAGAAGAGTCGACTTTCCGCCCTAGGATAGCAGAGTAAGAGCTTCTTCAAGAGCTTCGAAAACAGCTCAGGAGCAAAGATAAAGAGATGGCCAACTTTAGTCCAAAATTGACGACTGGACGAATGTCGTGATGCAGCTCATGGCTCAAATTGTCCGGACGCCGACCAATCAAGCACAAGTTTCCTCTCATGAGCCGGATGATAATGACCGAAGCAACAAATGCCTGTCCCTTTAGGTCTGAGTATAGGCGAGCCGCGTGAAAGCTGGCCACATTCCACTTCAAGGGATGCCTTGGCCTAAGACGGCACAATCTCGCTAACACAAGATCGGATAATGGATTTGGTCACCGGCAAAGTTAAAACATTGGTGGTCAAAGCCAAAGCTCAGAAAGAAATTGGCAGTAGTGGGCGACCATATCCCGCACAGTACGATCTGATCGAGTTCTCCAGCGGCTATATCATTCTTAAGTTCGAAAGATTTGACGGGACGGGAAACGCAAATCAGCACGTTGCCCACTTCAAAGCGTCGTGCGGAAATACATGGGCAATGATACTTCTTCTTCGTCAGTTTGTCAACAGTCTGACTGGTGCCTCTTTCGACTGGTACACGAGCATACCAGACGGGCCCGTCACTACTTTTGCCCAAATGCAGTGTCTGTTCCGACAAAGGTTCATGAGTGTCAGTGATAAAATCTCCATTGCTGACCTTGTGAGGACCAAGCCAGGGAAGAACGAAAGCAACACAGACTTTATCGCCCGATGACGTAATCTCACGGTCAAGTGCGAACCGCCACTGGAACAGGACCAGTCTGTTAGCCTTCTTATTGGGAACCTCAGCAATTAGATGGTCCCATTCTTATGTGCAGCAGGCCTCAAGACGTTTCAGGAGCTGACCAAGAGAGTACAAATGTTGGAACGCTCGAAGCAAGAGTCTACCTCGGACTCTTAGGGTGACAAGTCTTGGAAGACCAGAAAAGATGACAACCGTAAAAGTGGGAGCTCCATCCATACCAATGTTTCAATGCGTCCGACAATGAAGACAAGCGAAAGGCAGGCGAATCCAAAACCAACCGGTCTCGAAAGCCAGTGCTGGGAGGAGAAGGGCCTTCCTCAGAGGAGAAAAAGAACAAGGTTTACTCTTTCAGGAGTGACAAGGTCCAAAAGATATTCAAAGATGCCCTGAACAACGGTCTACAATTGCCGGAGTCAAAAAGACCTCACGAAGCAAAAATGACCGACAATCCTCTATATTGCCCGTACCACCGAGTAGTGAGCCATGCGATTGAGAATTGCTATATTTTCAAAGACTGGGTCGAAAAGCAATACAAGACTGGAGAGATCGAGTTGTCCAAGAGTGTGTTGGTGAACAATCAAGCTGCAACCACCAACTTTATACAGACACAAGATGAAGCCTTCTGAGAGCAAACAGCTGAACCCGCTATCCCGAGGAATGAAACTGACTCACCGTAGCCTCTGTGGAGTATGCACATCTATAATAAGATGAAGAAGATGCTAAAGCTACTTCAGAAAGAGCCCAGAACAGAATGGGAAGGGCAGAAGAAGCCCACCATTCCAGCTGCCAATTCGGCTCAATCAGGCCCAAAATCCAAAATGCTCAAGAAGAAGAAAAGTGCGGCTCGACGCGAAAAAAGGTCTGCGGGGAGATCGACCATTCAAAATTACATCGATTTCCTCAAAGACTATGAACAAAAGGAAAGAACTCTGATTCAATTGAAGGAGTTCTTCCCCGTAGAAACGGCTGAGATTCTAGAGGAGCTAGAAGAAGACTCCAATAACAAGATTCCTATAGTGGCCTGCTACGTCATCCATCTTGGTAGCAACTCTGAGGAAGAGCTATGTTTTCTCAAAGAGGACGAGGAGCTCGCCACAAAGGCTCTGAAGCGGCAGGGCTCTACCGCCAAATCAGAGCAACGCCCCAAAAGGAAAAGAAAAACAAGTCTCTAATGAAGTAGGTGGCGGAGTGCCAGCTTATGAAAACTCAAGTTCTTTCTCAGTGGACTATAATGTCTTGGCCCATCTCCGTAAGCTTCCGTCTCTCCTGAGCATCTATGATGCCTTAGTCCTATCTAAGGAGCTTAGAGATGTTCTCATTCACGCTCTACAAAATCCCAAGCGGTACCAGGGTCACTTTATGGAAATTAATATGAAAGAAGCCTATACACTCTGCATGCCACCGCGGTCACGTTTAAGGACGAAGGCCTGCTACTGGGAACAACTGAGCATAACTGGATGCTTTACGTGACCGGGTACAGTGACGGAGATCAGATTAATCGCATATTGATTGATCCAGGGTCCTCAGTGAACATCATGAACTTTCAGACTCTAAAGAGTTTGTCAACGGACGTCCGACATCTGTCAAGGAAAAGGATTATCATTTAAGGCTTCAATCAAAATTGCCAGCAAGTTCTGGTATCCATAGCTCTGCCGATTAGGTTAGGGGACCTACAAACCGAAGCCAAGATATACGTGATCGATGCCGACACGTCTTATAAAATTCTTTTGGGACAGACGTGGCTCCACGATTACGGCATTGCTCCATCAACTCTCCATCAATGTATGAAGTATACTAAAAATGGCGAAGAAAGACGCATTGACGGAGACATCCAGTCGTTCGGTGTGCATGAAGTCCGATATGAAGATTCTCGGTACTTCGTGGACCCCCAAAATACCGAGGCATGACTGACCAAAGACAGAACGGCTCCGAAACTCAAAAGCAAATCTGAGCCGGCTTCCACTTTCAAAAGAAAAAACCCTTAAGTGGGTCCGCATTTCGGCAATGACACTGATGAATCCGACGCTGGAAGTCCATCCTTCGATAAAACTCACCCTCATTTCGGTAGCGATACAGACGAGTCTGATACTGAAAAACCATCCGGCAGCAAAATTTGTCCTCATCTCGGCAGCGATACTGAAGAGTCGGCGGAAGAGGACCCGCCTTACAACAGATATGCAGATTGGGCCCTCATGCAAAAAGCGAAGCTAAGAGAAATCTTCAAGATTATAGAAGGGTCCTTAGCTATCAAAAGAGTGCCGAAACAGATGTGCAAGGAGCAAGATTCTTTGTCGGTCTCTACCGTGAACCAGCTGCAAACTTTCTACGTTCTCGGAAGGAAAAGTGGACAGAAGGGCATCCTGTTTTATTGGTCAAATCCTGTCGTGCACCCGGAAGATTTGTCTATCACGTGCCTTCCCTATGAGCGAGGCATAAGAGATGTCCTCAATCCCAGATATTATACGCCCGAGATGCAGGAATATTTTAAAAAGTGTGGATGTCGATTATATCAAACGGAATCCGAAGCAAAGTTTTATGAGGGGCTGTGGCATCCGCCTCAGGTCCGAGCACTCATCGATGGACAGATCCCAGATAGACGGGGCATAGGTTTCATTCACCCTGACGTCAATGTATGCTGAATGATTCATATTGGTCAAGCCAGCGAAAGGTCAAATGACGACGACGAGCTAACCGAGCCAGAAGAAGCCCCTTGAAAACTCGAAGATGGAGGACAAGCAACCTTCGACGAGCTAACCGAGATTGACTTGGAAACGCCTGATAATCCAAGGCCGACCTACATCAGCTCACTCTTGTCGGAGGAAATGAAAGAACAAATAATCACCCTGCTACATGAGTTCATTGACTGCCTACGTGGACGTACAAAGAAATGCCTGGACTCTCTCCTGAAGTGGCCGTGCATAAGCTGGCTATTTCTCCTGAAGCTAAGCCAATCAAACAAGCTCCTCGAAGAATGAGAAGGGAGCTAGAAAAAAAGGTCATCGAAGAAACTAAGAAACTTATCGATGCTGGCTATCAAAGAAGAGAAATATACGAACTGGATCGCATGCATCGTCCCAGTGAAGAAGAAAAATGGGCAGATCCTAGTTTGCGTCAATTTCAGGGATCTCAACAAGGCATGCCCTAAAGACGACTTCCCACTACCAGTCATGGAAATGATGGTCGACGACATTTCAAATTATGAGTTGTTCACTTTCATGGATGGCTCGTCTGGATATAATCAGATCAAGATGTTGTCTGAGGATGAGAAACACACAGCATTTTGAACCCCGATTGGAATATACTGCTACAAGGTGATGCCATTCGGACTGAAGAATGCAGGCGCCACATATCAAAGGGCAATGAACAAAATCTTTAATGAGTTAATCCATAAAGTCTTTGAATGTTATGTTGATGATTTGGTCTTTAAGACTAAAGCCAAGGCCGATCACATCCGAGATCTCAGGACCATATTCACCCGACTGAGGGAACATGATCTGAAGATGAATCCTCTAAAATGCGCTTTTGGCGTGTCATCGGGAAAATTCTTGGGCTTCATAGTTAGACATCGGGGGATCGAAGTTGACCCATCAAAGATAAAGGCCATCATGGAGATACCTTCTCCAAAGAATCTGACGCAGCTAAGATCCTTTCAAGGCAAACTCACTTACATACGAAGGTTCATCTCGAACCTATCGAGAAGATGTCGGCCTTTCTCAAAGCTCATGAAGAAAGGAGCTCCCTTTTTCTGGGATGTCGAATGTCAAGAAGCGTTCGAAAACATCAAACAGTACATGTTGCATCCTCCAGTGCTTGTTGCTCATATTCCAAATAAGCCGTTGATTCTCTATGCTGCCGCGCTAGATGAGTCACTCGGTGCACTCCTTGCCCAGAACAACGAGGAGGGAAAAGAAAATGCTCTCTACTACCTCAGTCGAACTTTAGTCGGGGCGGAACACGACTATTTTCGAAAAGCAATGCCTGGCTCTTATATTCGCTATGAAGAAGACAAGGCATTATCTGCTCGCTCATCGGGTTATGCTGATCTCCAAGGTCGACCCGCTAAAACAGTTAATGACCAAGGCAAGCCTAGCCGGTAGAATGGAAAGATGGGCTGTCATGCTGCTTGAATTCGACATACTCTATACTCCTCATAAAGCAGTAAAAGGGCAAGCCCTCGCCGACTTCCTTGCTGCTCATCCCATACCAGAAGGGTCACCGCTCAATTGCGAGTTATCCGATGAATAAGTGCCGCACCTCGAGGATAACGAGCCATGTTGGAAGCTCTTCTTCGATGGAGCCTCATCAATAAGGACCTCCAGGAAATCAAGCGTCCTAAAGATAAAAGCGAGGATAGGATTGGTGTTTATCACGCCATCGGGAGGAACCCTACGACGTTCTTTCTCTCTCACTGAGCCTCGCACAAATAATGAGGTTGAGTACGAAGCTCTGATAGCTAGTCTGGAGCTCACCATAGAAATGGAGATCCTTCGGCTACGTGTCTATGGTGATTCCCAGCTTGTCGTCAACCTAGTAAGCGGCGATTTTAAGATATATAAGCCCGAGTTAGCTCGATACAGAAGCTGGGTGGTGGAACTCATGAAACAGTTTGTCCACGTTGAACTTATGAGAGTTCCTAGGGCGTTGAACAAAAAAGCCGACATACTCGCTCGCTTAGCCAAGGAGCTAGCTGATCCCGATATGGATGAGATTCTAATAACAGTCAGAAGCCGATAAATTCTACCTCCAGTTTCTTTGCGTGAAGAAGGAAGTGTAGAACAAGAGAACAATCCTGCCGAAGAAGCTCCGATCATTCAAGACGAGCCCGATTGGAAAGAACCCTTCATAGAGTACCTCCGATACGACAAGCTACCCGAAGAAAAATTTGTGAGGATTCAGCTGAAGAAGAGAGCTCTCCGATACGTGTTTGTAAATAATACGCTATACCGCAGATCATATGACCGACTCTGGCTCAGGTGTCTGTCATCGGCCGAAGCCCAAAAAGTCATGAAAGAAGTTCACTCAGAAGTTTGCGGAGCTCACCAGTCCGACCCCAAAATGCGGCTTTAAATCAAACGGCTTGGATATTACTGGCCTACCATAATATGGGATTGTGAAAAGCATGCAAAGAAATGTCACCTCTGCCAAATTCACGATGACTTCATTCATAATCATCCTAATCCGCTGCATCCTACAGTGGCGTCATGGACCTTCGAAGTTTAGGACACCGACATAGTTGGTCCAATTGATCCTCCGTCATCTAAAGGCCATTGATTCATATTGGCCGCAACTAACTACTTCTCCAGGTGGGCTGAAGCTGTCCCGGTAAAAGAAGTCAAGACAGAAGATATTTTGACGTTCTTTCGGCATAATATTCTATACCGCTTCGGTACACTGAGAAGAATCATATCTGACAACGGGCCTTCTTTTAAGAGCTTCAAAGTCTCAAGGTTCTCTACTCGGCACAAGATAGACTGGAGATATTCCTCCATCTATAATCCAAGAGCCAATGGACTAGCTGAATCCTTCAATAAAACTCTATGCAAGCTCCTAAGGAAAAACGCTTCAGCCAACAAGAGAGACTGGAATCTCAAGCTCCTCAAGGCATTGTGAGCATATCATACCACGCACCGCACTCTAACCCATTGCACTCCATACTCATTACTCTTCGGAGTGGAGGCAATCCTCCCCCTCAAAGTCAAAGTTCCCTGCCTGAGAATGGTTGTCCAGCATGATTTGACAGAGGAGGAAAATGTCCTCCTTCGGCTCGAAGAGCTCGACGCCCTCGAGGAAAAGAGGCTCGCAGTACAGCAAATTCTGGAGCTGTACCGAGCCCAAATGTCACGGGCTTATGACAAGATGACCTGTCTCCATGCTTTTAAGAAAGGAGAATTGGTGTTGGTCCTCAAAAGACCAATCATCCCCAATCGACATGCCAAGAGAAAATTCGAGCCAAACTGGGAAGGACCATACGTCATCGAGAAAGCGTTTGATGAAGGATCCTACCAGCTGATAAATGCCGAGGGAGAAAGGCCCATGCCATCCATCAATGGTCGATATCTCAAGAATACTACGCATGAATGCTCTAAGTCGCAGATGAATTGAACACACATGCCCGACGGTCAGGATCATACATCCTATAAAACCGTATACAATCTATGGACACAAATGACACCTGTCTCCCCCAAGTCCTACTGGCGAAACTACATCTGAGATCCTACCTCTGATACCACAAAAAAAAAGGTTTGTCCACAAGCAAAACGGGCACGGATGAAGCCCCGAAAGAGCCCCGTGAGTAAAAACAGTAGGACTGCCGTCGAGTTTGGGAAAACCCGAAAAGGCGCAAACTCGTGAAAGGAGATGACATACACTCGCAATGTCCTCTCGGCCTTGTGAGGAGAAAATCCCCCCGTAAGATCCTTACGACTCATAAAGGATCAACACACTTAGGAATCCCTATGATTCCTAGGGAGAAAATACACCAGCGAGATCCTTTCGACTTGTGGGGAGAAAATGCTTTTATGAGACCCTTACGGCTCATAAAATTGAAAAGCCTTAGGTGATAGGGATCTAAACATGACTCCTAAGTCATTTTTCCCCAATGAGCAACGGCAAATGATGAATCGCTCCTGGCAGTACGCTTCAGTGTTAGCGGTGCTGATGCCGACCCAAATCCCAAGTTTTCCTAATGGCAAATGATGAGTCGCTCCTGACATTACACTTCAGTGTTAGCGGTGCCGACCCAAAACCCAAAATTGCAAGTTTTCCCAACGGCAAATGATGAGTCGCTCCTGGCACTACGCTTCAGTGTTAGCAGTGCTGATGCCGACCCAAAACCAAACCCCAAGTCCTCTCAGGGAAAATGATGAGTTGCTCCTGGTATTATTCTAGTGCAGCAATACTGTTGCTAAAAAAATCCAAATTCCAAATTCCTCTCAAATTCAAAAGTCCCGCCAAATAAGGAAGAAATCAAACAGATCAAATCAACGTCCCACCCGGCAGCACTTCTAAGCTCAAAAGTCCCGCTGGACGGGTAGGAAAATCCCAAAACAAATCAAATCAAACAAGTCAACCAATCACATCATCGATGGAATCTCATCGGTGGAATCAAGCTCCACCTCGGAAACAAATCAATCCTGACACCGTAAAAAGCGGAGAAAGTCAACTTCAATCCCGACACCGCAAGAAATGGAGCAAGTCAACTTCAACCCCAACACCGCAAGAAGCAAAGCATGTCAAATCAAGCACCGACCATCCACGTCGCTAAAATGGCAGCACCAACCGTCCAAGTCGTAAAAATGGCAACACCAACCGTCAAAGTCGCTAAAAAGGTAGCACCGACCGTCCAAGTCGCAAAAAAGGCAGCACCGACCGTCCAAGTCGCAAAAAGGGCAGCACCGACCGTCCACGTCGCAAAAAGGGCAGCACCGACCGTCCAAATTGCTAAAAGGGCAGCACCGACCGTCCACATTGCTAAAAGGGCAGCACCGACCGTCCAAGTCGCTAAAAGGGCAGCACCGATCGTCCAAGTGGCTAAAAAGGCAGTCCCGGCCATCCACGTCGCAAAAAGGGCAGCACTGACCGTCCACATCACTAAAAGGGCACATCGATCGTCCATGTCGCAAAAAGGACATCATTGACCTCCACGTCGTCAAAACGAGAACCAAATCAAGTCAACCTCCACGCGAAAGAAGATCTATCAATTTCATAAACACGGCCCATATATGTGGTGTGCATTTATTGATAGGGGCACTTTGTTGCGGTCAAAAGTTACACCCCGATCGACCAAGTCAAAGTCAATCAACCCTCAAGCCAAGTAGGTCCAAGACCAAGTCAGGACTAAACATGGAAGGGGACGGCTCCATGCCAAGAATGAAACAATAAATTAGTTTAATACAATTTTTTTAGAAATAAATGGGCAGAAAGCCAAAATTTTGTAAACCACATGACTTATGTGCAAAAAGAAATAAGCACATAAGGCATGGGATGACACAAGTGCTATTTGGCAAAACTCAAGGGAGTATATGTAAAGTGTGTAGCCTATAAAGGCAAACATGATGAAAAATCAACAACTTTTCATTCTCTCAAAAATTAGGGTTTTGTGCCTCCTTCTCCTTCCTCAAGGTTCTAAACCTTCTTTTTTTTGAATTAAACCAAGAGTTTAACCTTTTTTTCTAAAAAGAAACAATTTTTCACCGTAAAACCCTTGAAGGGAAGCTCAGATTTTCTATCAAATCTCCAAAAAGGAAGATTTTTAAGTCTCACCCCCTTAGATCTTCCCATTTTGGGAAGATCTAAGGCTCAAAAGAAGATCCAAGGCTAAAGGGGAGAAGAAAGGGGTCCCCTTTGATCATCTCCGAAGATTTCTGGGAGTTCAACTCCATTTGTAAAAACCTTTTGGAGTTTAACTCCATAAATAAAATCCTTTTAGGAGTTTAACTCTACTCAAAATCTTTTGGAGTTTAACTCCATAAATAAAATCGTTTTGGGAGTTTAACTCCATAAAAATAAAAATCCTGCCCTTTTCTGAGAGTTTCTATAGTCCCTCGGGAGTTTAACTCCTAATTCCGGGGCTAAGCCTCTTCTTTCTGCAGGCGCCCAGCGCCCATATGCCGGGCGCATGAGGCGCACGTGCCCAGTGCCTACGTGCCGGGCGCGTGAGGCGCTGGCACCCATGAGTCTTTAAGATGCTACTCACCTCTCATTTCCCATACACTCCACACTCAACACACGTCCCCCATTAGAAAAAAATTCTAATGGGGCACTGTCCCGCACGCTGCAAGGGGACTGCTAGCCCTCTTGACCCCCAGCCCGCTATCCGGATAGCGGGACCCCCGTAAACTCTGCGAGGCGCCCGATTACCCAAAACCCCTCAAGACACATATACACACATTGCACATTGAGTTCGCATGACTAGTTGACCGATCAATCGGAGGTTTTCCGCTTCAAAGGAGAAGGGTAATTAACGGTAGCTTAGTCCGTGGCTACCGGAAATTCGGATCCCTAAAATCAATAAGCCCCGGCCTACCCTAGGCAGAAAGAATCTGTATACGCCTGACAAACGACGCGTATTCCCATCTCAATAGTGTGGCGAAAAACACCCTACAGATATATTGCAATATTAAAAGTTATTTTATAATATATGTAAATTTTTGGCAAATTGCAGAAAGCTCATACCCTGGCGCAAGATGGTACACCGTCCACGACACCTCGACAGATCCTGCCACTGGCGAGCTTCGATTCCCCGACACCGCTACCCAGGAGTATTGCATAAGTGTTAATATTTATTCTAATTCAAATGAAATTTTTGTTTTGATAAGTTCAAATTTAAATGATATACTTATGTTTTAATACTTAACATGGGTATTTGAGCGGGTAGTGAGCAGGCGGAGGTAACGGGGATTGATTTTAGTGGACAGATCGATCCAATCATACTGAACCCAGTCCTAGACGTCGCACGCGGAAGGCACCACTGTGGTTAGGAGAAGGCTGGGGACTTGGTCCTAGCAAGGCCCATATGAAGTTGGTCTCCACTCCGGCGGTTACTTCCCCTTCCCCCATGAGCGATGTCTGGAGCATGATATTGCCGCATTGAAGACCACTGTCGAGAAATTGAAAGAGATGTTGGTACGTATATTACTTATTAGAAAAATATTATATCACATTATAAATAATAGCATATTCAATATTAGTAGCCTGAGCTTATTTGGTTTTAAACTTAAGTTTGATTAATCAGATTTAGATAAAACTATCTAAACTGAACTCTATAATCATAATCATACCATATCTTTCTTCATTTTGGAGTTTAAAAAGTTATGATTATCCAAACTCAAAACATGAGAAGAAAACATTGCTTTGGAAATTATATAACTCCAAAACCATGCATCCCATCAAAGCTAAACAATTAAGAAGAGATACGGGTTTACAAGTTAGAGTAAGCATCATTTCTACCCCCATTTAAAATTAACTACGGTTTTCCAAACTAGATACCTAAACTAGGCCTAAGGCCTTAAGTATTCTTAGATTGTGGCAAAAAGCGTAACCCTGAATGTGTAGAATCTCAACATGTATAAATTCTCATACATAACATATGAATTTCAACAGAACGTGTGTAATCTCAACAAAGCATATATAAATTCGCGGTTCCGCAATAATCCGATATTGATACGAATTCGACTAAATTTAGTACACCGTTCTAACTCGTTTATTACACAAACACAAGATTTTACAGATTCGGTAGGTTATTTAGGCTGCGGCTCCATATGCCACTACCTCGGCTGCGGCTCCGCAAGTCACTACCTGAAAGGGCTTAATGTACATCCATCCCACAGCCCACTCAGACTTCTGCATAGACCACTCCTTCATTAGTCGAGTTTTTGTCGACCCAAGGCTGCACCGAGGAATAGATGCGCCAGATTTCGGCGTTTATTAGTGGTGGAGGAGCTGGACTAAGCTAGAATATGCTTATTTATTGTAATATCCGGTCTTCATCTACGCCAATACCAGTATTCAAATAAAATATTTTATCCATTTTACGTTTTATGTTAATTTCTAACTATTTTTTTTTGCTTTCCTATGAACCCAACCCGAAGCCCAAGTCCATATTTAAATACCACACATTTTTCCTTCAAAATTTTCGTGAGCCCAACAACCCAAGGCCTTATTTTAAAAACAACAAATTATTCCAATTACTTACCTTCTCTTCCCTTTTCAAAATTCAAATTTTATACCCTCATTTAAAACACAAATCCTACACAAATAAAATTCATTTAAAACACATTAAATTTCCCGTTAATTCTTTCTCTCCCTTCTTTAAAATTTTCTTTATAAAAAAAATAATAAAACACATTTCTCTCTCCCTCAATAAAACGCCCCCCGTTCCATCCTTATCTCTCTCCCTTAAATTAATTCTCTCTCTCTCTATCCTAAATTTCCAATTACCATTCCTTACGTTAAATTCTTTCTGTCTCCCTCAATTAAATCTCCTATGTTACCCTCTCTCTTCCCCTCACATTCTCTCTCTCTTCCTTTCTCCCATATTTTCCTCCCTACCCGCTTCCTTTCTAGAACCCACGCCCACGCTGCACTCGCCCCGTTGCCGTCGTCACGACCGCCGACATCACCTCCGGTTTCGTCTCCCCTCTCTCCTCTCCCCAAAACACCCGAGCCGACTTCCTCCCTACCTCGCCTGCACACCAAGCCGACCTCTCCCCACCATTGTTCCAACCACCACCGAGCTCCCCTCCACTTCGCCTGCCTCCTCCGACCACCGTGCGACTTACCCGACGCACCCACCACCGTCGACGACCCACCACTTCTCCCCACTCCTTCCTCCATTCACAGCCGCGACACCCAACCGCGACCGAGCTCCCTGCAATTCCGGCGACCATCGCCTGCAAGCTCCGGCCATCCACCAGCACAACCACCAACGTCGAACTTCCCGTTGCACAACGCCGAGCCTTCACCCCCTCCTTTCTAGAATCGAGCACACCTTGTAGCCGTCAAATCGCCGTCGCCGTTGTTGCCATTGACAGCGTCGTCTTTGTCCCAGCCGTCGCCTCTGTCACCGTGGATATCACCGCCGTAGCTGTTGCTGCCATCATCGTCTTCAGGCAAGTGATCACCACTTGCTTTACATGCTATTAGTTTTCTTCTCACATAGTATATATATTGTATTTAACAATCAAGTTAATTAGAAAATCATGGATTTTGGATAAGTCTTACAATCCCCTGTTTATAAATAGATTGACATAGTTTATAAGTCGAGCCTTTTATTCGGCTCTAACCCCGTTACGAAAATATATTGACCGCTTAAACGAAACAAAAGCTCTGATTACCATACATATAAACAAGTAGTTGATACTAAACTTTACGTGAAAACCTATCTGTAAATGGCGGAACTTGTGATCATTAAACCCGATTACTATTTACATAGGTACTGCAGAATTTTGGTTGAAAATCAATATTGTTTCACCCATAAAGTGTTACCCCGATAACCATTGCGAAATCAGAATTTTCCTGAACACGCTAGACCGTTAAATTCACGATAAATCTTTTACAAATCGGATTTGAGCGTTCCATGGCTCGTATTGAAGATAAAAAATTAACCTACAGTAATCTATAATTTATTTCTAAATTTGAACTAGTTATGATAGAGAAAACTGGGGAGAATTACGACTCTGGACTGCAGTCCATAGCAGTAATCCCAGTTCACCCTTGTTTTGAGATCACCGTATAACATTGCTCAAATGCGAAAATGTGCGTAACCCTATATCGTTACGTAGAAAATTGAGTTAGCTTTCTTACCCCACTAGTTTCACTGGATTCCTTAACTGTATGATATTCTTAACACATTTTATAACGACGATGTGTTCTGCTGAATTCTGCAGTGGCAGATTTTACACATCGAACTTAACCTGACCATAACTCCCTGTTGAAATAGAATATTACTGATCCTCCAATTGCGTTGGAAACATAACTGATAATCCTAAAAAAATTTCAACTATAGTGTCGCCTAATTTTGATCCCAACAGGGTGAAAACTGTGTTGCGAAATAGACTTTCAGTTCAGGAACTGAATTTCCAGTAGCGAACACTTAAAATGAAACGAATGTAATTTGCGAACCCGAAACCCGATCGACTTGGAATAAATCTCGTTGAACTGACAACTGAGTTTACTTGTTCCCGCTTTTGTATCAATTTATTTAATTTTGAACGAATGATTTAATGTGATTTTTATGAGTTCATAAGATGCATAATAACTTTCATTGCACATGAATGTTTAGTGGCATAAATGCACATATTATACCCGGCCGTAATACCTCTAGTGATAGTGCGCTTCATTATTAAGTTTCAGTGTACCATGCATTGTCGAGCATGAATGGTATCGGTCTAGGAGTGTCAAGTACGCCAGTGAAAAGTGAATGGTTCGTGATAGTGACAATACAGTGAACAGTGAATAAAACCGCGTTATTGGTGCGTGCTTGTACACAACTAGCCTATACTCATAAATAGTGAAACCTGGGGAAAAAGGGGAAATCGCAGCGGAAAGGAAATTGTATTTAGCGAGGTCAGTGTTTTAGAGGATGATCATTCGAACAGCGACTCTTATATATTAGGTTGGACCTAGCGATCCGGCTGACAGGGTTATGTCCCGGGCATCGTGGGCCGTAGTCTCGGGTATGTACGAGACCCTCGTTAAACATGATCACTCCTTTCCGCATTTCGATTTCAAAATGACTTAGAGACAGATAGGGACACAGAGCATACCTTACATCAGTTCACGACATATTGATTGTCTGCATTTATTACCTCCACCGTTATTGCTTTATTTTCTTGTCTTTCATGATTATTATAATATTGCTATTGCGTCGCCCTGACGACCTGAGTATGCATGCTCAGAGATTGCAGTGGACCGGATTCAAGAGTCAGACCTACCCTTCGAGCTCGCAGAGATCTTGACGGTCGTGCCCTCAGTACTTTTACTGTTTTCCATAAATCAACCTTGTATTCGCACTTGGTTAGTAGTTTCTTTTATTTCATCCTATTGTAAACTGTGAACAATGAAAGTTGGTGTAATAAACTAGTATTGTTTTCCTTTATTTCTGTGCTGTATTTACTGATTACCATATAATGCTAGAAGCCGATATGTGACTACGACAGGATTCTTCCTTGATCGTAGGAGCATGGCTGGCCTTGTCACCCTTGTATTCCGTATTTTGGGAAGCGGAGCGTGACATGGTTTAGATGGTATCAGAGCCAGGTTTAATATTAAAGGATAACATTAACTACGCTTTATTATATGTTCACTTCACTACTTCTCGCTTTCATCCTCGAATCTAATCATATCCGTTCATCTATTTTCAGCGACATGACTTCACCGAACGATCTCTCCTCGGACTCTAGTTCTCAGGATCGTAGAGAAAGGATCCTGAATGCACTAACGACTCTTGCGGAAGCCCAAGAGAGAAAGACGGACCTACTTACCGAAGGACTCAGGGCGATTACCGCATTAAGGGGATTCACCGCTCTCATTACTGCTCCCGAGGGCACCGTTACACCAGTTTTGCCTGCCAGGACTGGCACAGTGTCGGATTTTCGGAGGTTACACCCAGCTGTGTTTACGGGACTAGCCGAACCACTCGAGGCCGAACAATGGCTGGTCAATGTGGAGACCTACTTACGGCCGCACGGGTACCTGATGAAGAGAAGGTGAATATAATAAAGATTCAGCTAGAGGGCGAAGCCCGTATTTGGTGGTTCGTCGAAGAGAGCAGACTCGATGGGCCGATCGAGTAGAGCAAGTTCAAAGAGTGCTTCTTAGACCACTACTTTCCCCCCACCGCCAAGGCAGAGATGGAAGAGAAATTTATCTTAGTGAAGCAGAACGGCCGTCCTGTTGACGTGTATGCAGCAGAATTCAACCGGCTAAGCCGATTCGCTTCATATATGGTCGCTTCAGAGGCCACCAGGGCCAGGCATTTCTTACAGAGACTTGACTTTGAGCTGCAACAGTTGATTGCGTCACTCGAGTTGCAGACATTCGCGCAGGTGCTCAACGTTGCACGAATTCAGGAGAAGCTAATCAGTAAATTCAGGGGGCCTAGCCCAAGTGATAGGAGGCACCCAGTTGTTCCGGCACGGACTTACACACCGTCTCGAGGGGTTATACCAGTTCACAGGCCAGGAACAACACAGATGAAGCATCCCTTCGTACCCCAGTATCGTCTACAGAGTAATGCCTTAGTCTGCGGCTACTGCCATAGGGATGGACATACCCAGAAGGACTGTCGCCGTGCCAAAGGACAGTATTTAATTTGCGGATCCAATCAGCACCGGGTGAGTGGGTGTCTTCAGCGAGCAGAGCTACAGGGAGGGCCTGGACCGCAACAGCAGAGGTCACAAGAGCAGAGGCAAACCAATACAGGCCGTGGTCAAGGGAGGGCTTTCACCCCGACCGCTGAGCAGGCAGAGGCCTCAGGAGAAGTTGTTACAGGTATTCTACTTGTACATTCTATGCCAGCTAGAGTACTATTTGATTCTGGAGCATCACACTGTTTCATATCTGCACATTTTGTCGATACGCACTCCATACTACACGAGCCGTTAACCAAGGGATGGGAAATACATACGGGTAATGGTATTATAGTATCCAGTCGAGAATGTAGATCTTGTCCAGTAGTAGTTTGTGGCAGGGAATTCTACGCGAATTTCCTTTTAATCGGAACGGGCAGCTATGACGCAATTCTCGGGATGGATTGGATGAGTACATTCCACGCGATTATTGATTGCCGAGCCAGGAATGTGACTTTCGGCATTCCCAATCACCCGGAATTTGTCTTTGAAGGAGGAAGCGAGTCTTTGGAGCCAGCAAAGTATAGAGCCAAACCGAAAGTATTGACGGCTATGGAGGTTGATGAAGACCCCGCACCAGAAATCGTTCGGGATTTTCTTGATGTGTTTCCTGAAGATTTACCAGGCCTACCACCTCCACACATTTTGGGATTCTCGATAGATTTGATCCCAAGTACATCTCCAGTTTCCAAGGCACCGTACAGAATGGCACCAGTGGAGTTAGCTGAATTGAAGAAACAAATTGAAGAACTCATGGAGAAAGGATTTATTCGCCCAAGCGCTTCGCCGTGGGGTGCACCAGTCTTGTTGGTGAAGAAAAAAGATGGATCACTACGAATGTGCATAGACTACCAGAAGTTGAACAGAGTAACGATAAAGAATAAATACCCCATTCCACGCATCGACGATTTATTTGATCAGTTGGATGGTGCCAAGGTATTTTCGAAGCTGGACCTTCGTTCGGGTTATCACCAGATCAGAGTAACGGCCAAACATATATGCAAGATGGCTTTTAGGACCCGATACGGACACTATGAGTTTCTAGTGATGTCGTTCGGCGTCACCAATGCCCCAGCTATATTTATGGATCTGATGAATAGAGTGTTTGCAAAATATTTGGACACTTTTGTCATGGTATTCATCGACGATATACTAGTCTACTCTAAGACTCGAGAGGAACACGTCGAACACTTGCGAACGGTACTACAAATTCTTCGGGAAGAGAAGCTATACGCGAAATTGAGCAAGTGTGAGTTCTGGCTCGACAAAGTGCAATTTTTAGGACACGTTGTTTCGGGCAAAGGCATCTCAGTGGACCCAGCAAAGATAGAATCCGTTAGTGATTGGCCGACACCAAAGTCAGTGGCTGAGATCAGAAGCTTCCTGGGTTTGGCGGGATATTATCGGCGGTTCGTTCAGGATTTTGCACGAGTCGCTGAACCTCTGACAAAACTGACACGGAAGGAAGTACCGTACGTATGGACGAAAGAATGTACTCGGTCTTTTGAAGTACTGAAGCAGAAGTTGACCACGGCACCTATTCTTATCGTGCCAGACAATTCAGGTGGTTTGGTGATACACAGCGATGCTTCAGGAAAAGGCTTAGGCTGCGTTTTGATGCAGCACGGTCGGGTAATTGCTTATGCCTCACGACAGCTAAAGAATCACGAGAAGAACTACCCAACACATGACTTGGAGTTAGCCGCAGTAGTTTTCGCATTGAAGATTTGGAGACTTTACCTACTGGGAGAAAAGGTGGAGGTGTACACAGATCACAAGAGTCTGAAATACGTGTTCGCTCAAAGAGAACTGAATATGAGACAACGCCGATGGCTAGAACTAATGGCGGACTACGACTTGGACTTACAGTATCATCCGGGAAAGGTAAATGTCGTACCCGACGCCCTCAGTCGCAAGCCAGCGGTCATGATGTTAACCAGGCAGAGGAGAATCATTGAGGATTTTCATAAGCTTGAACTAGAAATTGTTACACCGAGTGCAATCAAACAGTTTTGGCAGTTACAGGTGCAATCTTCCCTTGTAGATCGTATTAAGGCTACGCAAGCTGACGATCCTCGACTGTAGAAGTTCAGAGAGCAGGTGGAAGCCGGGCTGAGGACAGACTTACTTATACATCGAGACGGTTCTTTGAGATTCGGTAACAGACTCTGCGTTCCCAAGGGAGATATTAGAGAAGAAGTACTAGCTGAGGCTCACAACTCAGCTTATTCTGTACATCCGGGAGGCACGAAGATGTATCGAGATCTGAGGCAACATTATTGGTGGAACGGGATGAAGCGAGAGATTGCACGGTTTGTATCCAAGTGCTTAGTGTGTCAGCAAGTAAAGGCTGAACATCAAAGAATGGCTGGACTACTGCAACCACTTCCAATACCGGAATGGAAATGGGAGCACATCACTATGGATTTTGTGACCACTTTACCGCGGAGTCCACGAGGCAACAACGCCGTTTGGGTTATCGTAGACCGACTTACGAAAGCAGCACACTTTATACCCTTCCGGGTGGGGCAATCGACAGAGTCGCTTGCGGAGAAATACATGCAAGAGGTAGTGCGACTACACGAGGTTCCGGTAAGTATAGTATCAGATCGGGACACCATATTCATTTCGCACTTTTGGAAGAGTTTACAGAAGAGTCTTGGTACACGTCTCAAGTTCAGCACGGCTTACCATCCACAGACGGACGGACAGTCCGAGCGTACTATTCAGACGCTCGAGGACATGTTGAGGGCGTGCATGCTTGACTTTCAAGGTTCTTGGGAGGATCACCTCCATCTAGTGGAGTTTTCTTATAACAACAGTTACCAAGCGAGCATCCAAATGGCCCCATTCGAAGCACTGTACGGACGGAAATGTCAATCTCCTGTTTGTTGGGATGACGTGGGTGAGCGAAGACTATTGGGTCCCGAACTTATTGTTCAGACGGTAGATAAGGTTCAGATGATCAGACAGTGCATTAAGATGGCTCAGGACCGACAGAAGAGTTGGGCGGATGCTAGCAGAAGAGCACTAGAATTCGAGGTCGGAGATCATGTGTTTCTGAAGATTTCTCCTACCCGCGGTGTTATCAGGTTTGGAAGTTGTGGGAAACTCAGTCCCCGATTCATCGGACCATTCGAAGTTTTGGAACGGGTCGGAGAAGTGGCTTACAAACTTGCCTTACCCCTTTCGTTAGCGGGCGTACACAACACATTTCATGTGTCGCGGTTGCGGCGCTACGTTCGAGATGATGGTCATGTTCTCGATCATTCTGAATTGACCTTGGGTGCCGATTTGACTTATGTGGAGCAGCCTACTACTATACTCGAGTGTCTTGGGGTGGCCGTTCACCGGGGGAATCTACCTGGGAACGTGAGGACGATATCCGTTCACGATTCCTACATCTTTTCGAGTGACCGTTTTGTATCGCCGTTTTCTATTTCGTTTCTTTAATTTCGAGGACGAAATTTTTGTAAGGGTGGTATGATGTAATATCCGGTCTTCATCTACGCCAATACCTGTATTCAAATAAAATATTTTATCCATTTTATGTTTTATATTAATTTCTAACTATTTTTTTTGCTTTCCTATGAACTCAGCCCTAAGGCCAAGTCCATATTTAAATACCACACATCTTTCCTTCAAAATTTTCGTGAGCCCAACAACCAAATGCCTTATTTTAAAAACAACAAATTATTCCAATTACTTACCTTCTCTTCCCTTTTCAAAATTCAAATTTTATACCCTCATTTAAAACACAAATCCTACACAAATAAAATTCATTTAATACACATTAAATTTCCCGTTAATTCTTTCTCTCCCTTCTTTAAAATTTTCTTTATAAAAAAAATAAATAATAAAACACGTTTCTCTCTCTCCCTCAATAAAACCTCCCCCGTTCCCTCCTTATCTCTCTCCCTTAAATTAATTCTCTCTCTCTCTCTCTCTTCCCTAAATTTCCAATTACCATTCCTTACGTTAAATTCTTTCTCTCTCCCTCAATTAAATCTCCCACGTTACCCTCTCTCTTCCCCTCACATTTTCTCTCTCTTCCTTTCTCCCATATTTTCCTCCTTACCCTCTTCCTTTCTAGAACCCACGCCCATGCCGCACTCGCCCCGTTGCCGTCGTCACTACCGCCGGCATCACCTCCGGTTTCGTCTCCCCTCTCTCCTCTCTCCAAAACACCCGAGCCGACCTCCTCCCCACCTCGCCTGCACACCAAGCCGACCTCTCCCCACCATTGTTCCAACCACCGCCGAGCACCCCTCCACCTCGCCTGCCACCTCCGACCACTATGCAACTTACCCGACGCACCCACCACCGTCGACAACCCACCACTTCTCCCCACTCCTTCCTCCATTCACAGCCGCAACACCCAACCGCGACCGAGCTCCCTGCAATTCCGGCGACCATCGCTTGCAAGCTCCGGCCATCCACCAGCGCAACCACCAACGTCGAACTCCCCGCTGCACAACGCTGAGCCTTCACCCCCTCCTTTCTGGAACCGAGCACACCTTGCAGCCGTCACAATCGCCGTCGCCGTTGTCGCCATTGACAGCGTCATCTCTGTCCCAGCCGTCGCCTCTGTCACCGTGGATATAACCGCCATAGCTGTTGCCGCCATCATCATCTTCAGGCAAGTGATCACCACTTGCTTTACATGCTATTAGTTTTCTTCTCACATAGTATATATATTGTATTTAACAATCAAGTTAATTAGAAAATCATGGATTTTGGATAAGTCTTACAATCCCCTGTTTATACATAGATTGACATAGTTTATAAGTCGAGCCTTTTATTCGGCTCTAACCCCGTTACGAAAATATATTGACCGATTAAACGAAACAAAAGCTCCGATTACCATACATGTAAACAAGTAGTTGATACTAAACTTTACGTGAAAACCTATCTGTAAATGGCGGAACTTGTGATCATTAAACCCGATTACTATTTACATAGGTACTGCAGAATTTTGGTTGAAAATCAATATTGTTTCACCCATAAAGTGTTACCCCGATAACCATTGCGAAAACAGAATTTTCCTGAACACGCTAGACCGTTAAATTCACGATAAATCTTTTACAAATCTGATTTGAGCGTTCCATGGCTCGTATTGAAGATAACAAATTAACCTACAGTAATCTATAATTTATTTCTAAATTTGAAGTAGTTATGATAGAGAAAACTGGGGAGAATTACGACTCTGGACTGCAGTCCATAGCAGTAATCCCAGTTCACCCTTGTTTTGAGATCACCGTATAACATTGTTCAAATGCGAAAATGTGTGGAACCCTATATCGTTACGTAGAAAATTGAGTTAGCTTTCTTACCCCACTAGTTTCACTGGATTTCTTAACTGTATGATATTTTTAACACATTTTATAACGACGATGTGTTCTGTTGAATTCTGCAGTGGCAGATTTTACACATCGAACTTAACCTGACCATAACTCCCTGTTGAAATAGAATATTACTGATCCTCCAATTGAGTTGGAAACATAACTGATAACCCTAAAAAAATTTCAACAATAGTGTCGCCTAATTTTGATCCCAACAGGGTGAAAACTGTGTTGCGAAATGGACTTTCAGTTCAGGAATTGAATTTCCAGTAGCGAACACCTAAAATGAAACGAATGTAATTTGCAAACCCGAAACCCGATCGACTTGGAATAAATCTCGTTGAACTGCCGACTGAGTTTACTTGTTACCGCTTTTGTATCAATTAATTTAATTTTGAACGAATGATTTAATGTGATTTTTATGAGTTCATAAGATGCATAATAACTTTCATTGCACATGAATGTTTAGTGGCATAAATGCACATATTATACCCGGCCGTAATACCTCTAGTGATAGTGCGCTTCATTATTAAGTTTCAGTGTACCATGCATTGTCGAGCATGAATGGTATCGGTCTAGGAGTGTCAAGTACGCCAGTGAAAAGTGAATGGTTCGTGATAGTGACAATACAGTGAACAGTGAATAAAACCGCGTTATTGGTGCGTGCTTGTACACAACTAGTCTATACTCATAAATAGTGAAACCTGGGGAAAAAGGGGAAATCACAGTGGAAAGGAAATTGTATTTAGCGAGGTCAGTGTTTTAGAGGATGATCATTTGAACAGTGACTCTTATATATTAGGTTGGACCTAGCGATCCGGCTGACAGGGTTATGTCCCGGGCATCGTGGGCCGTAGTCTCGGGTATGTACGAGACCCTCGTTAAACATGATCACTCCTTTCCGCATTTCGATTTCAAAATGACTTAGAGACAGATAGAGACACAGAGCATACCTTACATCAGTTCACGACATATTGATTGTCTGCATTTATTACCTCCACCGTTATTGCTTTATTTTCTTGTCTTTCATGATTATTATAATATTGCTATTGCGTCGCCCTGACGACCTGAGTATGCATGCTCAGAGATTGCAGAGTACCGGATTCAAGAGTCAGACCTACCCTTCGAGCTCGCAGAGATCTTGACGGTCGTGCCCTCAGTACTTTTACTGTTTTCCATAAATCAACCTTGTATTCGCACTTGGTTAGTAGTTTTCTTTTATATCATCCTATTGTAAACTGTGAACAATGAAAGTTGGTGTAATAAACTAGTATTGTTTTCCTTTATTTCTGTGCTGTATTTACTGATTACCATATAATGCTAGAAGCCGATATGTGACTACGACAGGATTCTTCCTTGATCGTAGGAGCATGGCTGGCCTTGTCACCCTTATTTTCCGTATTTTGGGAAGCGGGGCGTGACATTTATATTTTTAGAATGGATGTATTTATTTGATACATATTGTATGTTTTGGACGATAACGATGGTTATTTGGATGATTGCGATGGTTTTAGATTGATTTCGTAATCTGTTTGTTTATTTCTTTATATATTATGCGTGTGATGTTGTTTATGAATATTTCTGTATTTGGCTATATGGTATATATGTTATTGTGCACATGACGGGAAAAAAACAGAAAGCTCCTTTTTAAAAAAAATCATGATATATTGTCCCTACGGATTAATCCGTAGGGCCAACTGTTACCCCTACGGATTAATCCACCGGAACAAAATATCAGAATATCCCTATGGACTTAGTAATAGAGACATTTGTAATTCTACGGATTAATCCGTAAGGGCATTTGTAATTCCCTACGTATAACTCCGTAGGTACTATTGTTTTAATTTTTTAACAGAAAAATTAAAAAAAGATTTGTCCCTACGGATTAAACCGTAGGAATAAATGCCCCCACCATTTAAGCCGTATGGCAATGTTTACTCCATATGGGTATGTTCAGGGCAAAACCTTACACCTGCGGCCTTTGGACCTACGGAGGTATTTTAGGTTCTTACGAATTAATCCGCAGGGGCTACTGTATATTATAGTAATGGCAATGAGGTTGAACCAAATAAAATATTTAACACAACCCACATACAGTATTCAAACATATCTATAGCAGTCAAGCATTCAAGGCTTCCAACCATTCAATATGAAAAGTAAGAGATTTTAAGATAAGTGCATGCCCGAACTTAATTTCTCGATTTTATATAGTTTTTTTCCCAGATGAACTTCTAATATATTAACAAAAGTCAGTTTTAAAAAATAATGTAATGTAGAGTTTCGTTTCTAACTCAGACTTGGGGCTTTTTTTCCAATTTCTCATAATTGGATCACAAACAGAAGCACAGGTTCTACTACCGTTGTCTATTATACAATGTTAGTCCGCTTGAAGAAGAGATTAACCAATTTCTTTGCTCAATGCAAGGTTGTATCACTTGCGGATAATCGGGGTGTAGGCAAAAGCCGACTATTTAGTCTACGTAAAATAAATTGACGGTGATGTTGGAAAGATGATGATCGAGTTACGTTATCACAAGCTATTGAAAGTGATAAATCCACACAATGGATGAATGCCATGGAGGAAGAATTAACTATCATGAATAGCCTGGATTTCATTGATTTGCTTGCAGTAGGCAAACCAGTCGGTTGTATTCGGAAATAAAAGGGACTCTAAAGGCAAAGTCAACGATATACGAGGCCAGATTAGTGGCTTAAGGATTCACACACAGAGAAGGCATTGATATTGCTGAGACTTTTTCTTTAGTTCTAAAATGGACCCGCTTATGATTTGGAGTTATATCAAATTGATGTGAAAAGAACATTTCTCAACGAGGACATTGAAGAAGAGGTGTACATGGAATAACCTCTAGGTTTTTGTGTAAAGAATAAAGATCACATGGTATGTAGGTAATACATACTTAAACTAGTTTCCCGACAATGGTTTCTCACATTTAACGGGAAAAGTCCGGCCTTTGGGTTTACATAAAACATTGTCGTCAAATGTATATTCCTTAAGGTCAGTGGGAGTATGTTTGATGATGATGTTGCTTGCTACAAGTGGTCTTGGTTTTTAGACGAAGCAAAGAAGTGTCTATTTCAGAGTTCTGAAATGAAGGATGTGTGTGAGGCCGGTTTTATTCTTGGTATTGAGATCTAAAGAGATAGACCCTCAGGTCTTCTAGCCTATCTTAAAAGGCCTACATCTTTAAATTCTTGGAAAGGACAACATGCAAATTAAATTGTAGTTCAGCTGGAAATGTATCCATCTTAAAAGACAATAAGCTAAATGCATGAAATCTAATCTCCAAAGATATGAACTTGGAAATAGGACCCCTTACACATCAGTTGAAGCCTAATGTGGTTACAGGCTTCCTACTACGAAATTTTATTAGTGGTCTACAACGGCAAGAGTTCTAAAGGGGGCAAGAGCTATGAACTCAAGTACCTTGTTGTTCAAGATAAAATTCGAAATGACTTGGTAACTGTTGATCACATCTACACCGTCGGTTAACTAATATAGAGGTCTCAAACAGGCGGGGTTATTGCCAATGCTTGGTAAAATGGATTTGAGTAGAATTACTCAAAGTTAAATTGGTGCTAAAATTTGCGCCCATTATCTAACCCGTATATGGAGGGCGAGCGTGTGCGTGACCCATGTATGGATAAATGGATTATCCATGAACGGGTTAACGGGTAACATACACTACATATAGTTGAAATAAAATTGAAGTCCAAACACTTTATTAAATTATAGTCACTAGATAAAAAAAAACACGTATGTAAACAGGCACATTTGAATATAAAACCACAAAAAGGTTTTATAACAACGAAAAATTTCAATTATTCACATAAAATCAATGTTTCATGGCTTCTTGTTATTTGGAAGCTCCACCTTTTATTCTCAACTTCACGTAAAATATGAGCCAGGTAAAACACATAAAACCACGGGTCTTGATACATTTAAACGGGTAATAATTTGTGACGCGTGAGGGCCGTGACTTGTGTTTTACATGGCATGGGTCATTCTTGACATCCCTAAACTGAAGGGCTATTACCGAGTCTGTTTAACAAACATGTACCTCATATGGGTTTAATTGGATCTATCGCTGTACTCAAACATATTGCAAGACGTCCCTTAATTTTTTAAAAATTTATTTTCTAAATAAAATTATTATTAGTAGTAGTAGTAGTAGTAGTACTACTACTACTATACTACGACCACCGCTACCACTACCACTACACCGACTATGACCACCACCACCACCACCACCACGACTACTCCTACCACCACCACTACCACCACGACCATGGCCACTACCATTACCACAACCACTTCTAACAAAAATGATATTTATAAGTCGAATCAAGTGGAAGAATGTTGGGTTTTACGTTCAACTAAGTTTCAATTGAGGAAATTAAAATTGTTGTTTTTGACATGAAGGGAAATAAGGCCCCTAGTCTGAAAGGTTCTCTCTTCTGTTTTTTTAAATACTACTACTACTTCTTCTTCTTACAAAAATGGTATTTATAAGTGGCACTACTACAAATAAGGGTTGCCCCTACGAAGATGTGCGTATAGGCGAAAAAAGACCCCGTAGGTGCAAAGGCCGCAGGTGCAAGTTGAAGCCCTGAACTTGTCCCTACGGGCAAAATCTTGCCCCTACGGATTTCTGTGTAGGTCCTGTTGCATCTACGGAGTAGGCCGTAGGGTTAAAAAAGGTATATTATTTACGGTTTTTTTAAATATATTAACTGTACCGTCATAGCCGTAGGGCCAAGTACTACCCCCTAGGGATACCTGCGTAGGTACCTATCCGTAGGGGCAAAATATCAGAAATCCTGATATTTTGCCCCTACGGATAACTCCGTAGGGGCTAAGCAATGGCCTCTACGGACATATCCGTAGGGGCACTCCCAACCCCCTGGTACTGAGATCAGGGGGGAAATATCAGTTACTGCTGATATTTTGCCCCTACGGATATAGCCGTAGGGGCAACATGTGTACCTACGGATTAATCCGTAGGTACACATTATCTGTATTTTTTTTTAAAAAGGGCTGCCTGATTTTTTCCCGCCCTGTGCACAATAATATATACATCAATCAAATATAAAATTAATCATCACACAATATATATCGCAGTATTCATAATCACATCTCACGCATATAATATACAAAAGAAACCCAAAAACTGAATATGATATAAATATAAACCAATATCAATATCGTTTCAAAATGTAGTACAATGTGTATGATATAAATAAATACATATTTCAAAAAATAAGAACCAAAAAGCTACCCTAGATCGGTCCAGCTCCACCTCTGAATAACGATGGAATAACGCGCGCCTGCTCTTCGGTCAATAAACTCTGCAATTCGGCGTGAGCGGGAGTCTGAGCGGCCCGTGGAGCTGGCGATGTGGTCTGCGCAGCCGCCGTCGAGGTAGTCGCTTGCGGAGCCGCGGCTGCGGGAGTCTGAGCGGGTGGTGGAGCTAAAGGAACTGTCTGCGGAACCGCAGCCGATGTAGTAGCTTGCGGAGCCGCAGCCGAAGGAGATGCATGTGGAGTCTCGGTCGATGTACCCTGTCGCGTCTGGACATAACGTGTATAAGAAACGTGTAAGAACTGTGTATTATTCGAATTCGTATCATTATTAAGTTATTTCGAAACCCCGTTTGGATATCTAGTTTGGAAAACCATTGTTTATTTTAATTACATATGTATGTATGATTAATCAAACTTAAGTCTAAAACCAAATAAGCTCAAGCTACGTACTAATTATGGATATGTTGATATCTATATAATATGACATGATATTTTACTATAAAGTAGTATACATACCATCATCTCCTTCAACTCCTGAACGGTGGCCCTCAAGCTCTCCAGTTCCTGATGGACAGGTCGGTCACCGGAGACGGAGGAAGTAACCGCCGGGGTGGAGTCCAATCTCATATGGGCCCTGCTAGGGCCCAGTCCCCGGCCTCTCTCCCAACTTCCGTGGTACCCTCCGTGTGCGGCGTCCAGAACTGGGGTCAGCAGCGTCGGATCGCTCTGTCCGGTAAAATCGATCCCCGAGGCCTGGGCCTGCTCAACTACCCGCTCCTACACCCACATTAAACAGTAAAGTATAAGTATAAAATTTAAACTTGAACCTTCCAAAACTAAAATTTCAAATTTGGGTAGAAAAAATATTAACACTTACGCAATACTCCTGGGTAGCGACGTTGAGATATCGAAGCTCGCCCGTGGCGGGATCTGTCGAGGTGCCGTGGACGGCAAGATATGCGGACAGCACGCTCGGTGTACCACCTGACGCCACGGTCCGAGATGTCTGCAATATTAGAAAGTAACTCTTAATATTAGAAATATTAGAAAATAACTCTTAATATTGCAGAATATCACAAAGGTCGGTCTATTGTAATTTACCGATAACTCCATGGCTCGAGTAATGTTCCTCGAGCCACCTGTGTAAGTAGGGCGACCTCTCTTCGCCGACTTCCTGTTCTCTGTATTCTGAGCGGACTGTTTCTGCACAACGCATTAACATTTAGTTTTCTAATTAAAGAACACAAAAAATAAATTATATCCTAAACAATGAATTACATTTAAAATACATACCAGTTTGTGCTGGGAGTCGAAATATTCGCACAATAGAGGCCATGTCTCTATGTCGACTCTCGCAAACGCCGGAGTAGATAGGAGGGCCGCTCTCTCTGCTTCGGGGGTCGCCATCCACAGGGAGTAGCAGTCGGCCTTCAGCTCATTCCTGTTGTATCGGACCTTGGCCTGCATGTTCTTCATCAGGCCATTGTATAGAGCATGAAGGTCGAGCACCCTCCCCGGATGATCAGGGTCGGCTACAGGCTGAAAATCGTAATCCAACTGAAAATACAAAAAAAAACATTGTTATTAGATTGCAAGTGTTAATAATAAATATGATAAGCGGATATATCAACTGAAAATATATATTAATACGTACCCGAGCCTGATCAAAGAAGAGGGCGAATGAGCACTGGTGCGGCTCGCCCCACTCAACGTGAAGTGGATAGTTCTTCACGAGCCGGCTCTCGTCCCCCATATACCGGCCGAACCTCTCGGCATGAGGACCGGTATAGCAATAGTCAAGGGTAAAAAAAGGGGGAATTCTGCCTCCCCCCTAGCTCTGTCAGGCCTCAGCCTATGGGACTGATTCGGGCCTCGAGTCCCCCACTGGGGATGGGGAGGCCCTGCGTCTGCACGAAATATCAAGACAATCAATATTAAGACAAAGTTGTATTAAGAAATCAAGGTTAAACGAAAATTCAAGTGTGATATATACCTCCGGTGACTATCGCACGAGCCTGGGCTCGGGCAGCAGCACAAGCGGGACGATAGTTCCTCCGGTGAGGAACAACCGGGGTCCCGGATGCGGACACATCCCCTCCAACTAGAAAATAAATATCGACGCTAAATTTCCATGAAGTTCATATTTATTCTATAGAGCATATGTAAAATGAATAAATATTTTAAATTTATTCATACTAACCTGCAGACGATGCGGATGGTATGGAAGCGGCAGGAGTGGCCCCTGCGGAAGATGTGGACGCACCACCTATAATTAGACAATTAAACATAGATTATATAAGTAATTGCAAAAGGAATGTGTAGATCAATAATATAACGTTCTAAATCAATATGCATGCACTATAGGATATATAAACATACCCGCAGGTGCGGTGGAGTCACCACCTACAGCTAGACAATAATAAAAATTGCTAAGTAAGAGCAAAAGGAATGTGTGTATTTATGATATAGCATTCTAAATCAATATACACGCACTATATGATATATAAACATACCTGGAGGAGCGGGAGTGGCCTCTGTCCCAGATGTGGATGCATCACCAACAACTAGACAATCAAACATTGACAATATAAGTAATTTTGACATAAACAGGCATGAATATCTGTAATATTACATTCAAAATGGATATGCGTGCAGTATACCTGGATGTGTGGCAAAATTCACACGGAAGGAGGCATCCGAAGGGGTCTCCAATCTGGGTGCAAGACCGGCCCTCTGAAGCTCCCTACGGAGCTCTCCGGGCGGCAGAACCGCTCTGTCTCTGCCTCTGCCTCTGCCGCAGCTGGAGTTCCTGCCGCCCCTCGCTGCTCCCGACATCGTCATCACATTTAGATAAACGGTTCATGGACGCATTAGACAATCATTAAAAGTATTGACTATATATGTATATAGCGTAAAATGTGAAGTAATAATATAACATTACTGATAACCTTTTTCATTTCGTGGGCGCATTATACATATCTACTTGGATTTCATCGTCGATGTCATTTCTAACCCACGTAACTTCATGATCGGTCGAAGACAACCCGTCCTTCGAAACAGACGGTCGGAGCACTTTAAACCTTCTTTCTTCTTCGTCCTCATCGCTGTCCTCGAATTCTGGGACATCGTAGACATCTCTGGGTTTCCATCGGCATACAACACTCCATCCCGGATGCTTCAAACACTGTGAGTACTATACTTGGAACGCTTGGTTCGGAAAGATAAACGGATCGTCCTGACCGTAAAATCGAAGTGTGTTCACACTGGTCAATCCATATTCATCTTTCCAAGTCCCAAGATTGCTTCTCCACCTGTCCGTATCAGTTCGCGGATCGTACCAAGTACACTGGAATATATAAAAGGGTTTTGATCGTCCGGGATAGTGGATGCCGAGTATACAATTTAAGTACCCATAGTAAATCACACCGTCCGATCCTACCGTCGCAATCCCACTATTCTGAGTGGTTCTAAATGTTTCTATGTCCTTAACTTCGAATTTGTATCCAAGGACACCAAATCCTTTGTAATATGCAACCTCCATACTAGGAAATTGAGCTAAACATCTTGAATCACTCTCAAATGATGCAGACAAGTTCGGATCGTGGATCTAACAAAACAAATTTTACGACAAATACATAACGATACAAGTTTAGATTAAAACTGATAGCAATAAAATGTTATTCGAATAACTTATATGATCTGTGACCCAATCACAAAAATTATCCTGATGGTATTTTTCCAAACGTTCTTCGTTCCAATCAGGATGCCCCTCACGTACCTCGTTAAAATGAATTCTGTTTTCGACAAATAATTGTGACATTAATATTATATCATTTCATAGACACACAAACACAGATATAACAATTAATCCAAAAGAACTTACTCTCTAATTTGTTCAAGACATGCGCAATTAAGCAAGATAAACTGGTATATCTTGTTGATAAACATAGTGTTTACCCTCTTATACTCGGCTTTACCATATGGTCCGTCTTGAATTCTTCGTGGTCGGTTAAGCCTTGTCTCAATGTTCTCGTCCAGATAGCGGGAACAAAATGTGGTTGCTTCATCAAGAAGATAACCTTGCATGATAGAACCCTCTGGTCGATTTTTATTGCGTATATACTTCTTAAGAGTGTAGAGGTATCTAATGAGAATATGTTGAATAAATAAATACGGGCATACAGGACAACAATAAATTTATAAATTGCGCGAAACGAAAATTTACACGTACCTCTCGACGGGATACATCCATCGATATTGTACCGGTCCGGCTAACTTCGCCTCAGTTGCAAGATGAACCGTCAAGTGTATTATGATATCGAAGAATAACGGTGGGAAAATACGCTCAAACTTGCAAAGTATCAACGCAATAGAATTTTCTAGTTTATCCAGCGTCGCAACCTCCAGTGTTTTAGCACACAACTCCCTGAAAAAACAACATAGGTCGTTGATTACTAGACCAACCGAGTCGGGGAGAGAAGTCCTGAGGGCTAATGGAAGAAGGTGCTCCATGATAACATGGTGATCATGACTTTTCAGCCCATCGATCTTGCCCTTCACAATTTTTATTTTCTTGCTGAATGATCCTGAGAAACCTGTGGGGACTTTCAAATCATGCAACACCTGCAGAAATCTTTTCTTCTCCGGTTGTGACATATGATAAGCGGCATTGGGAAGTACAAACTTGCCCGGTTTACCCGCTACCGGTCTAGGATGCAATTCACTTCTTATTCCCTACTCTTGTAGATCCATCCGAGCATTCATGTTGTCTTTCGATTTCCCGTCTTTACAAAGAAGCAAGTTAAGTATGTGCTCTGATACTCCCTTCTCTATATGCATGACGTCCAGACAATGACGCACTGAATTTGTAGACCAGTACGGAAGCTCGAAGAAAATGCTTAACTTGTTCCAATATTGTGGTTTGACCTGTTTCGTCGGATCCATCCTGAAGGTCACGTTATTGTAACCATCCCATTTAGCAGTCACGTCCTCTCCGGACAATGGTGATGGAGGTCCAAGAAGCTCCTGATGACAATCAAAGTGAACCGTGTCTAACCTATAGGGGTGGTCTGGAGGCAGGAAACGTCGATGGCCGCAATAACAAACCTTCCTGCTAAAATTCAAGAATTTTGATATTGTGTGTTCATGGCAATGAGGACATGCTTTGTGACCATGTACGGACCAACCTGATAGCATTCCATACGCAGGAAAGTCATTAATTGTCCACATTAAAGCCGCACGCAGTATGAAGGTTGTATTTGTGTTTGAATCATATGTATCTACACCATCAATGAACAAAGATTTCAACTCCTCGATCAGAGGTCGGAGATAGACGTCGATATTGTTCCCCGGTGATTTTAGTCCGTCGATAAGAAGAGGCATCATAAAGTATGATTGTCCATAGCCAACCAAGGCGACAGATTATAAATTATCATTACAACGGGCCATGTGCTGTGACTTCCAGCCATATAGTTGAATGGGCAGAAGCCATCAGTAGCCAGTCCGAGCCGGACATTGCGAGGATCGCTACTGAATATTGCGTGCCTCCTATCGAAAACCTTCCATGCCGGTGAATCTCTTGGATGGCTCATTTTTCCATCTTCGCTTGGAGGAGCACGGTGATGCCAAATCATTGCCTCGGCTGTTTTCTTGCACCTGAATAGCCTCTGTAGCCTCTGTTTTATGGGAAAGTATCGTGCTGTCTTCACAGGTATATCAGGCTTCTTATCAGAATCTTTCGGCTTATACCTGGTCTCTCCGCATGTTGGACACTCTTTCAAATCTGAATTCTCTTTCCGGTACAACACGCAATTTTTAGGACATGCTTGAATCTTCTCGCACTTTAGACCCAAATCAGACATCATCTTCTGGGCTTCGTACCAGCTGTCGGGCACATTATTTCCCGGAGGCATAGAATATTTTAAGAACGAAAGAAGCATTGTGAATGACTTGTTGCTCCATCCATTTAGGCACTTAATCTGGAAAAGTTGGACGAACCATGAGAGGGTGGAATACTTCGCATTCTCATAAATTGGTTTCCTAGCATCATTCATGAAATTTTCATATTTATCCCCACGCGGTCCTTGACCGGAAGGAATGTCATCTTCGGTACGAATAGATTCACCTAGGGCAGCCTCTACCATATCCTCCATTTCTTCTGATGGAAATAAATTTCTGTCTCCTGCCGCATTACCGAATTCTTCTTCTTCTCCTGCCGCATTATCGTGTTCTCCTTCTTCTTCTGCCGCAGTACTGCATTCTTCTCCTTCCCCGTGATATTTCCAAGTTGTATAAAGTCTAGTAAACCCATGTTTTACAATATGAAGCTCTGCCAATTCTACCTTCTGCCAGTACTTATTGCCACATCTATCGTACGGACAGAGAATCTTCTCTATTATGATCTTATTATGTGCGCGTGCAAATTCAAGGAAAGCAGCAACTCCTGCGACAAACTTAGGTTGCATACGTTGTTTCCAATCCACATACATCCAGTCCTTAACTCTGACGTACTCATTGGCCATGTTTGACTGTATAACATATAAATTGTAGGTTATGCTGACTATATTGAGAAATATAAGAACGGGATAGTTACTGACAAAGGAGAAAATCCGTGTATATGCTTTGTGTGTGCGTTTGTCGTTGAAAAGAATAAATTATCGCACGTATGTTAACCGATAGACGGGGACTAAGTGGCGCTTTTAGTTTCATATATGAGTATCGATGGGAATATGAAGGTTTCATATTATTATATATTGGTTTTAACCCGAACATCTCGAGTCGCTCTCTAATTATGCGTTTGTTGTGTATTCTTGTTGTATGTGTGTGTTCCGGCTATCGGGGGTAGGCTTCTATCCCATTAAGAATGTATAGAACGAACACCCATCACTTGTGCTTTCAACCGTTTCGAGTAAATTTCGGCAGCACCTCCCCGCTGTTCTCCGAGTACACTGTAATAGAATAGATAATCATTTCAAAGCTGTGAAACAACGTTGAAATGAACATCTAATCTATCTTTGTACACGGAGAACCAGCGGAAAGGTACCGACGAAATATCTCGAAACGGATGAAAACACAAGTGAATGAAGGCGTTTGCTTTATACATTCTTAACTTGTCCACACGGGACAAATCTATGGGTTACCATACGATTGAATTTTCTCGTCGCGTAGACTATACGACGGTTGTTAGTATCGAGCTATACTGTCCGATATTTAACAACCTTCGTATAGTTCTAGGTCACGACGAGCATCGCACGTATGTTAACCGATAGACGGGGACTAAGTGGTGCTTTTAGTTTCATATATGAGTATCGATGAGAATATGAAGGTTTCATATTATCATATATTGGTTTTAACCCGAACATCTCAAATTGCTCTCTAATTATGCGTTTGTTGTGTATTCTTGTTGTATGTGTGTTCCGGCTGTCGGGGGTAGGCTTCTATCCCATTAAGAATGTATAGAGCGAACACCCATCACTTGTGCTTTCAACCGTTTCGAGTAAATTTCGGCAGCACCTCCCAGCTGTTCTCCGAGTACACTGTAATAGAATAGATAATCATTTCAAAGCTGTGAAACAACGTTGAAATGAACATCTAATCTATCTTTGTACACGGAGAACCAGCGGAAAGGTACCGACGAAATATCTCGAAACGGATGAAAACACAAGTGAATGAAGGCGTTTGCTTTATACATTCTTAACTTGTCCACACGGGACAAATCTATGGGTTACCATACGATTGAATTTTCTCGTCGCGTAGACTATACGACGGTTGTTAGTATCGAGCTATACTGTCCGATATTTAACAACCTTCGTATAGTTCTAGGTCACGACGAGCATCGCACGTATGTTAACCGATAGACGGGGACTAAGTGGCGCTTTTAGTTTCATATATGAGTATCGATGAGAATATGAAGGTTTCATATTATCATATATTGATTTTAACCCGAACATCTCGAATCGCTCTCTAATTATGCGTTTGTTGTGTATTCTTGTTGTATGTGTGTTCCGGCTGTCGGGGGTAGGCTTCTATCCCATTAACAATGTATAGAGCGAACACCCATCACTTGTGCTTTCAACCGTTTCGAGTAAATTTCGGCAGCACCTCCCCGCTGTTCTCCGAGTACACTGTAATAGAATAGATAATCATTTCAAAGCTGTGAAACAACGTTGAAATGAACATCTAATCTATCTTTGTACACGGAGAACCAGCGGAAAGGTACCGACGAAATATCTCGAAACGGATGAAAACACAAGTGAATGAAGGCGTTTGCTTTATACATTCTTAACTTGTCCACACGGGAAAAATCTATGGGTTACCATATGATTGAATTTTCTCGTCGCGTAGACTATACGACGGTTGTTAGTATCGAGCTATACTGTCCGATATTTAACAACCTTCGTATAGTTCTAGGTCACGACGAGCATCGCACGTATGTTAACCGATAGACGGGGACTAAGTAGCGCTTTTAGTTTCATATATGAGTATCGATGAGAATATGAAGGTTTCATATTATCATCGAGTATCATATATTGGTTTTAACTTGAACATCTTGAATCACTCTCTAATTATGCGTTTGTTGTGCATTCGTGTTGTATGTGTAACATGATTTTAAACCATTGAGATCAAGATTGATAGAACTGATCATCCTTCATTGCAATGTCATTCATCAACCAAAAACTATTATTGCAATGACATTCATCTATAACAATCAACAATTAAAACTACAAATGTAGGATACTGATATCATAAAGCGTTATACGCAACATATGAATTCACATGACTGAAACATGCATCAAAAAAACATGTTCATCCAAAAGAAATGCCACTGTCAACAAATATAGACAAAGGATTATTATATTAACTATGAAACATATTAGAAAAAGGATAGAAGTTCAAGATGTTAATAACACGATGATAATCAAAGCAGTTGCGTATAGATGCTAAAACCGAATATGTGACACGATATTCTTGTAAAGATAGACATACATTAAAAGAGGAGACGCCCAAGTAAAATCCATAACTAAATCCCTATTTTGCCCTTCCTTTTCTTTAAATCAGAAATGTGTCTTTTTTTTGCAATTATATATAGCTAAAATAAAGAAGGTCCTACAATTCTAAGCATTTCCAATTACAACGGCCTATCCTCAAAATCCAGAATCTTATGAGCATCTTATGCAATTAGCAAACATATTCAACCGAAAATACCCACAAAATTTCCACCAGACTACAAATCCTTTGCATACTCAAACCCCAACCAGATCAAATTAAGGGACTACTCAGACCCACAGTTTAAATCAATCAAAAATATCCAAAATCAGACACGGGGTCTTTGGATACCTACCAAATGCCATGTCCGATGACTCCAAAAACAAAACCCCAACATGCCCAACGGCTAAAAGTTCCACAAAACAGTCTCCGTTTCCAAGAAAATTTGAGAATGACAAATAAAATTATTAATTAAACTGGGCTTTACCCACATTATTAGTCCAGTTTCCAACACCTTCTCAAACTAGTCACATTTTCCTCTTATGATTATCATCAACATTTCAATTAACGAGCTTAATGCTAATTAGAATGGAAATTAACTTAGACCCTGAAATCCAAAACCCCAACCCCAACCCTAACCCTAACCCTAAACCCAACCCCAACCCCAACAGCAACCCCCTGCAGAACCCTAACCCCAACCGCAGCCCCGGCCCCGGCCCCAACCCTAACGCTAACCGCAGCCCGAGCCCGAGCCCCAACCCCAACCCCAACCGCAGCCCTAGCCACAGCCCGAGCCCCAACCCCAACCACAGCCCTAGCCGCAGCCCGAGCCCGAGCCCTAACCCTAGCCCTAGCCACAGCCCCAGCCCCAGCCCTAGCCCCAGCCTGCAGCCCCAGCCCCACCCCCAATCAAAAATTTGAGTAATTGAAGATTTCCTTACCTGTGCAGAGGCGACGACGAGAACTCCGATGAGCCGGCGCTGGCGACGAAGAAAGCAGGTGGTGGCTACGACGAAAGCAGGCGGTGGCTATGACGAATCGGCGGCGCTGGCGATGACGAGAACGACGATCGATCGGCGGGAACGAGGGTTTGGGAATTTTTTGTTCGCGCGAGAATTGGGAATAATGAGCGTAGGGATCGATCTGAGCTTTTAACTTAAATCCCTATTTAGATGCCCCTACGGATAAGTCTGTAGGTTCTTGGTTTGCGACTCCGTAGGGGCAAACAACAATTTATGATTTAATAATTTTTATATAAATATGTAAGGACCGTAGGGGCAACCGTCTAGCCCTACGGACTAATCCGTAGGGCCAAAATAAATCTGCCCCTACGGATTTCAGTATCCGTATGGGCAACCCCCTATTGTAGTAGTGTGGAATTTAGTGGAAGAATGTTGGGTTTTACCTTAAACTAAGTTTCAATTGAGGAAATTAAAATTGTTGTTTTTGGCATAAAGGAAAATAAGGCCCCTGGTCCAGATTGGTTCTCTCTCCTGTTTTTTCAAAGATTTAGAGATATAACAAAGATTGATTTTTCTATTAATGTATCAAGGTCTTTATGAAGGATCATGTGATTTGAAATGCATTAGTAATTTCTTAATATCTCTTATTCCGACGAAAGAGGGTTATAGAGCTGCTAGTGATTTTGGAAGTGTTTAGCAACAAAGTCTGGAAACCATGATTTCATTTAAAAGTAGGGTTTTAAAAAGAGAGTGGCTTGAGACTTTGCGAAACTTCAATCTTTTTGGAGTTACAAAAAATGGGGTTTTGAGCCCTCGAAACCTTTTGAAACCACAATCCGGGAAACTCTATTTTGATTGCCAAACAAGACTCGGTTACACTTTTTGGAGTTTAGCCTCCAAACTCCATTAAACCATGGTTTCTAAAACTGTATCCCCATTGCCAAGCGATGCCTAAACCTTTACTATCAATAGCATTCTAACATAAGCTACCCATTTAATTAGTATAAACTCCTAAAATGCCGTCCCTATAATAACATGTCCTGTCGAGAAAATTCGTAGAGATTTTAGAAAGGAAATATAATTTTTTGGATCGTTGGGTAAGGCACGGCACTCGCTATCTTTAAAATGGTAATTTCTCCACCGTGGTGCAGATGGCCCCAACAGAAATCATATCCCCAGGATACAATGCCCAGCTCGGTAATTTTTGAATCCTATAAAAGCCGCATTTTTTATGGACTTGGGAATTAAGTATCCAGATCCATAGAAAACAAGAAAGAAGAAGATAAAATTTTGTTATATCTCAAATATGGAGTGATGTGCTAAATTTATACTAATTGAAGGGTTGCAAACAAATTCATTTTCAATTATGATGAGAAGCCCAATCGCATTACTTGAATGCACAATCAAACGGTAAAAAGCTTAGCCATTAAATTTTTGAGTTAAATGGTGGTATTAAATTAGTGAAACGTTTGATTTAATTAACCATTGAATCCCACTAAAATAACTCATGCATTTGTGACCATTAACTATTAGCCAATTCCAAATTGAAATGGACCATTTATGAGGCCAACACAAAACCTCTTCAATTAGCGCTCAAAAAAACAGAGACCAACTTGGAAACATTTTATAAAACAGTTATTCATATTTCAAAATATAATTACTTAATTTATTATTAGGAAATATCCAACAATTCCCCACTAATTTTCTAATAATAAAAATAAATACGGAAAAATATTTTTAAAAAAAACGAAAACAAAATTTTGGATAATTATACAGTGCATACATATAGGCGGACTTCACCTTGAACCTTATGTTTGAACAAGAACTAAGTATATTAGACAATTGAGAAATTAATCCAAAATGTCAAAGAACCTAGGGTTACTCCTTTTGATCCTCATCATCATTTGGTTCCTAATGAAGATGAACCTTTTAGGCAAGAAGAGCATGCTAGTATTATTGGTAGTATTATGCATCTAATGAACTTTACTAGACCCGATATTGCATATGACATAGGCCAACTATGTAGATACACTAGTAAACCAAGTAATGATCATTGGAAAGAGCTTACTAGATTAATGAGATATTTAAAGCACACTATGAATTTTGGTTTACATTATGTTAAACGATAAAAGAGAAAACATTTAGATACTTTATTATGTGACCAATAGTCTCTTTATATAGAGATTACAATTACTTGATACTCAAGTATTATGGTATGGTGTACCCTAATAACAATATATTCTAAACTATTCTAACACTCCCCTCAAATTGGAGTATAGATATCAGTGATGCATAGCTTGGACAATAGATGAACGAATCGGGTATTGGAAGAGCTTTCGTCAAAATATCTGCAATCCATGCATGAGAAGAAACATGATGGAGATTGACTTTCTTTTTAACAACTTTCTCCCGGATAAAATGGCAATCCACTTCAATGTGTTTTTTGCGTTCGTGAAACACTGGATTCTCTGAAATATGGATAACAGCTTTATTGTCAAAGAACAAGGATGCTGGTGTTGTAAAACTAACACCGACATCTCGAAGCAATGTGGAGAGCCACATCAATTCTGAGACGGCATGGACCATAGTTCTATATTCAATCTCGGCTGATGAGCGTGCAACATGTTTCTTCTTATTGCGCCAAGTAACTAGGTTCTCCGCAAAGAAAACACAAAATCCACTCATGGAGCTACGGTCATCCACAGATCCGACAAAATCGGTATCAGCATAAACTATAAGAGACAGACAAGAATATAAAGAAGACTTTGCCCAGGTGCACGCTTCAAATAGCGGAGAATGCGCTCAACGGCTCGAAGATGTGAAACTAAGGGTGCTTGCATAAACTTGCTCACTGTGCTGACTGCAAAGGATATGTCTGGACGAGTAACTGTGAGATATATCAGCTTCCCAACTAACCATCGATACCGATCTGGATCGGAAAGTGGCTAGTCATCAGGTGAACTAATACGAGAGAGTTTTACTATTGTATCCATGGGAGTATTAGCATGACGACAGCCAAGAAATCATGTTTCTTTAAGAAGATCGAGAGTATATTTCCACTGTGAGAGAAATAATGATATCTTGTTTCGAGATACCTCTATACCAAGAAATTACCATAGAGTACCAAGATCTTTGGTGTGAAAATATAAAGCAAAATGAGTTTTGATCTTAGATATACCCTCGGAATCATCTCCAGTGAGGATTATGTCATCAACATAAATAAGGAGAATAACCATTCCTTCTTTCCGTCTATGTATAAAAAGAGATGGATCTGCCGAGTTTCTTATAAAATTTATCATTTTAGGACCATGCCCGATTTATCGAACCATGACCGAGGAGAATGTTTTAGGCTATAGATAGATTTTTTAAGATAACATACAGGAGACTTCCCCTCATGCTCAAAACCAGAAGGCTGCTGCATATAAACCGTCTCGGAAAGGTCGTCATTGAAAAATGCATTCTTAACGTCTAACTGATATAGAGGCCAATCACGGGTAACTGCAAGAGAGATCAAAACACGAACGGTAGTGTGTTTGACCACTGGAGAAAAAGTCTCCGCGTAGTCGACACCATATTGTTTAGTATAACCTTTGTCAACAAGGCGGGCCTTCAAACAAGATACATTGCTATCAGGATTATATTTGACAGAAAAGACCCACCGACAACCAACCATCTTTTTCTGTGAAGGGAGGCTAACCAGATCCCAAGTGTGATTAGATCTCAGTGCCTACAACTCCTCCATCATAGCCCTATGTCAATCTGGATGACTCATAACTTTTGAATAGAGTTAAGAAAGGAAACAACAGACATGGAAGAAACAAACTAATATAGAGCTAGAGTAAGAGGATGATATGAAATAAATGAAGTAAGAGGATGAGAAGTAGTGCATATTCGTTTACCTTTACAAAAAGCAATTGGTAAGTCGTCGGACAAACCATCAGAAGGAGGGAGAGGTGAAGACTCGTCAGCTTCTGGCTGTATACATGGAGGAGGAGGTTCATTATTTGCTGCTGAATCTATCACTACTCTTGATCGACATCTATGGACCTGCGTAACCGGAGGAAGAGGATGAGGAACTTCAACAATAGTATATTCGGTTTGAATTGTTTGGTCATATGAAAATATCGGAAGTGGTGGCGGTGGTGACGGTGGGATGTGAGAAAGACTTTCCGCTGGAGGGTAAAAAGGTTAATTCTTAAGAAAGGTGATATCACGAGAGACTACGACAGTGGATGTAGAAGGAAGCAGGCAAATGTAACCTTTTTGGGTCCTAAAATAACCAACAAATATACGCTTAACAGCCCTAGGATCCAATTTATCATGAGTTAATCGGTGATTATTAACGTAGCAAACACGCCCAAATACTTTAAAAGGAAAGGGAAAAGGGTCTTGGTCGGGAAATAAAATAGAGAACGGTGTTTGGTTTTGAAGAATCATGGAGGACGTGCGATTAATCAAGAAACATGCAGTAAGTAAGGCAAAATTCTAAAGGCGTTTTCGGACATGCCACCATTACGGCATTATGAAACCCTAAAATAAATGTTTTACTATTTTTAGTGAGGCTTGATGCATCATACGGAGCCCACTTGAAGGTTTCTAATGTCAAAATGGTATACTCTATGGGTTAGTATAAATGGCTTTCAACAACAAGAACGATTCACCTGATGACTTGGCTGCTGCAACCAAGATTGCATGGTCAATGTTCCTAATTACTGGGGCTAACCCCCAGTTCTTCGTACCTGCGACTAGGTTGGCTCGGTATGACCCCGGACAATGCTCATTCGGCACCATTAACGATTTTCCCTTATGCAAGCTACTCAAAGAAGGCCGATGAAAACCAAACTCAACTTTGAAGTGGGACAATCATCATTGTATATCCAACATGCTTACGAGGTCACAGCCATGGCTGCTAGACCCGTAGCAAACCCGTCGCCCCCTTCAAATCAAGTTACTTGCCAGGTGAAGGGTAACAAGGTGTTTGTCTCGAATACCAATACTGTCCACCAGGGGAAACCTATGAAGGTGCAAACTCCTGACGCAAAACTGAAGCGAAAGTATTTGAGGGACTTTCATATTCGAAGAATGATCCTCGGAATGGCGAGGGTATTTATTTCTCTACTGATTGCTTCAAGGCCTCTTCCTCACCAAAAAAAGCTAACCTCTCGCAATGCGAGAAGTCGCGCCGCTAAGAAGGCACGCATGGAAGGTATATTAACATATCTCGTCTGTCATCAAATCGCCGCCGTTCGGACGGAGAATCGATTCACTCCCTTCCAGGGGTAAACAAGAACAGAAGTGAAGCATCCTTTCCAAGGAAAGAAAAACGCTAATCAGAAGATTTACACGGCTTATAAAGAGGCAAGAATGTTCATAGCTCCGTTACTCCCAAGGTGTTTTATAAGAAAAAGAAGCAGATCCTGAATAAGCTTGCGGGTGAGATCCATGTATCAATTGAATTCTCATCAAGATTTCCAGGGTACAGGAGACGCTCACAAAAGGAGTTGGATGACTCTTCCTCTCACCTAACAATCCACACATGCAAAATGATTATGCATAGGCCAATTGTACACACTTGTCGAATGGTGTTGCATGTTGACGATGCCTAAACAAGCTAGACAGGAAGCCTCAAACTTAACCCCAACCCTCCACAAGCTAATCTGAATGCGCCGACAAAAGGCGAACAAGATCGGCATGTCGATGAAGTTCATGATAATGATGAGCGACGGTTACCTCCAAAACTCAACGATAATCCTATTTATAAGGAAAATGAGGCGGACATCGAAAATGATGATGCTGATGAAACCCCAATCAAACAGCCAGGGGTGAATCAAACCCAGGAATTAAAGGAATTAAAAGCACAGATGGCCGACTTGACTGCGACTTTCCAAGTTATGATGGCTCGGATTCAAAGTCTAGTCGAAACCCCTAAATTCAATCGGTTCGCGGATAAAGCTAGTGCGCTTGATCCTTTACCTAAGCCAATGCAAGGAACACCTCAAGGCACACAACATGCTGCAAAAGCACGCCCAGCGCCTGTGCCCGGTAGAATGGAGAAAACCACCTCAATACCGAAACAACCGGCCACAGTACTGGAACATCAAAGCTTACTCCAGCGGCCATTCCATTAGCACCGTCTGATTCGGTAGTAGTGCCTACAATGATTGAGGATATGGACACAACGACGTTACAGATGGATCGTCGATCAAATGAAACAGCTCACGTGTGGACGCTCCCATAGCCAGCCAACCATATCCCGATAGCTATAATGTAGTCCCATATCCACCAGGGTACATAACTCCTTTGTTCCGAATGATCAACAAATCAGGGAGCCCTGAACAACACTTAGCACATTTTAAAGTCACATGCAAAGATTCACTACAAGATGATCGACTCCTATTGCAACAGTTCTCTAAAAGCTTAATGGGTCCGTCCTTTACCTGGTATGTAGAATTAGAACCAGGATCCATCACCACATTCAATCGGTTGGCCGAAAAGTTCAAAGATTCGCAGGCGGTGTTTCAGAAAAAATCACTATGGCACAATTTTCAGCAATGCATCATGAAGAAGGCGAGCCAACTATTGACTTTGTCTTGAGATGGAAAGATATTGTTATGCAATTTGAGCAGCACATGCCAGATGCTCAATCCATACCCTTTCTCATCTCTAAGATAAATGGCCATATCCAACTATTCCTAGAGCCTGTTAAACACAAGAATTATCCAAAGCTAATTGAACAGGTGATGGCATTAAGTAATATGGAGCGTGAATGGCTTAAAAATTCAGTCGCTTCTCAAGATAGGCTAGGTCGTCTCATAGACCTAAATATCAACAGAAGGGTAAACCAGCAGCAGCATTGGTCATTGACACGAATGAACTGATGCCCAAGCCGTGACCGCAGCAGACCCCTCAAGCCATTGTAACAGGAAGTAATCGGCCTAAACCCACGCTAGCTGAGATGCTGAACAAAGAGTATTATTTTAAGAAAGAATATACAAAGATTATCTTTGATACACTTTTAAGGAAAGGTCTAGAATTGCCAACTCCTAAGAAGCATGAAGAAGTAAATAAAACTGATCACCCGAAATATTGCCCGTATCATTGGATGATCAGTCGTTCAATTGATGACTGCTTTATATTCAAAAGTTGGGTAGAAAAGAAATATCGAGAAGGAAAGATCATTCTGGTTGATAAATTAAAGAATGAAATCCACACATCCCATAATTGTCACATAGTCGTTCACAGCAATCAATATCTAACTTCGCGTTTGAATTCCCCAACAGAGGAAGATTCATGGGAAATTTTCTTATCAAAGAAATCTGAAAAGATATTGAAAAGACTCGAAAGAATGTGGGGAATTAATACGCCAAGAAATACTCAACCTGAGTTGCAACTCAAAAGAGTATCATTAGAAGGAATCGGTATAAAGGTAAAGGGAAGAGAAAAAAGAACGCCGATAAAGAAAAGTTGCCGAAACCCCATCCTTGGCCCCAAGAAACTTCATACCTACCGAATTCTGGGATGAAGAAAAGTATAATATAGTGTCTGAAGAACCCTTTTGGGGTTCTAATGACACTAATTCCTCTTCACGATCAAACGCGGACCCGCAAAGCCAGTATTTGGAATTGATTGCAACCGCTTTGTCTAGACCCGACATCAGTGCTCGGATGTCATGAATCCACACCTATCGCTACACAACTCATAGAATTTTAAATGCAGATGAAATTGAAGAAGTTCACCATGAAATGGACATCCGTTAAAATCAAGATCAAGGAGAAGGCAGTAATGTACAACCTGATGAAAATGAGAAAATTCTTGTCAAAAGAATTGCGGAATCGGCATTAGTAGATAATGACCCAGATCTCCCGCCGGGCACTATGTGGGAAGAACATATAGGTTCAGAAGAAAATGTGGTTAGTCGAATTCATGTCCCTATTCCAGCCATCTCTACACCAAGTCATCCTGAAGCTGCAAGGCCCTCTTCTCCTCGATCTTGGTCGTGACCTCGAGAAAAAGAGATGCCACACACAGAATTAACAAAGCTTGTTACTTTCCTATTTCACGCTTGTCAAAGGTTTAGTAACTTGCATGCGACGGCAGGTCAAACAATCTCTGAATTAAATGATGAAGTCCAAATGCTACGCCAAACTGTTATTTCACATACACAACAAATAAGACAACTTAATCAACAAAGTACCGAATTTCTCTCTATCATATATCGATTGCAACGATTGGTAGAAAACTATGAACAAAGGCACGGAGATAGTTTAGCCCAGCAAACATATCAAGTAGGAGGTCAAGTGCCGAATCCTCAATCGCAACTGGCGGAACCTCGGCTTCAAACACCAATATTTATCCAGCCACTCGAATCACCTGAGACAGGTAGAGAAAGAAGGCGTAGATTACGCCAAGAAGCTGTAACCTGAGCCATCAATATGATGTCAAACCGGAATCTGTATCATGAATTTCGAACACTTAGGCGGATGCATGTTGAACTGCCAAATCCCAGAATGCCACATGAAAATGATTTAGCTGGTCAACCCAACTTCTGCATTCTGCATCAGCGTACAGGGCACACAGTAAAGGATTGTACAACATTTAGGCGACTTGTGTATGAGGCAACTAGGAATCAACCGTCAATCATTCCTCAAGCCCGAGAAGAACAAGAAGAAAGTACTCAATCGTCAGAAACTCGACATACTTGTGGGGTTATCAATGTTTTTCATGAATCAGAAGATGACGCGCTCTATTTCTCTGATAAGGAAGACTCAAAATTTAAATTCGTCAACAATATAACGACACGCCGAGGTACTGTGCTTCCCAGTCCTAACTTAAAGAAATTCAACAAGAGTCCAAAGATGATGGAAAGGATAAATCGATCGAAATCGAAGAAGCTGCTATCCCTTCTACCTCGAAACCCAAACCCAAAATGAATTACGCCTTGGCACCTCTGAAGAAAATCCCAGCATTGTTAACCGTTTATAAAAGCATTGATGATGTACCTGAATTACGAAGCACGCTAGTTGAAGCTCTACTAAATCCGGAAGAGTATCAAGCATTTGTTGCTGAAGAAACCATGAAAGAAACATTCTATGTAGAGCAAACCGCCTGGGTTGTTTTCACTGATGAAGACATGTCACTCAGAACATCAGAGCATAATCGGCCTTTGCATATTTCAGTGATTTTCAAAGACGCCGTTTTCAGAAGAATTTTAGTGGATCCGGGTTAATCTGTAAACCCGATCACTTTGAATACTATGCGCACATTATCCCTTGATGTTAGTCATCTTAACGCTGAAAGGATACTGATTCAGGGATTTGATCAAAATACTAGTAAAGCTCTAGGCACCATTACCCTAAGCTTTCAAGTTAGGTCTTTGCATACCCGTGTGAGATTCTACGTCATCAATGCTAACACTTGCTACAAATCCTTGTTAGGGAGACCTTGGTTGCACGATTATTACATCATACCCTCAACTTTGCATCAATGTTTGAAATATAAAGATGAAGAAGGTGAGCCTCACATTGATGGTGAACTCAATCCTTTCAGCGTCAATGAAATTCACTTAGAAAAAGCACAATACTACTTCCAAAACTTCAATTCCAAATCATCTCACCCAAAAGGGCGGCATCCCCTAGGAAAATATGATTCAGATGACGCAAGCTCCTACTCGTCCGAAGACATCATGTTTAACGGAAGTATCCTGCGTTTAGGGTTTGATTCAGAATCGGAATCGGAAGATGAAGCTGATCTTATTCAATTTACTTCTGAAGCCTGTTATGGAATCGAAAGATTTCGTGTATCTGACAATGACGATAGCGATGATGCCGATGCCCACTTTCAAAAGTCTCATTAAGCAATACAAAAAGGGAAGGGTCGAGTATGTGCTATCATGACTCCCATAATCTCCAAAAGCCCTTACAAGAATTAGATGTATCCAAAACACACTTAGAAACCTTTTATGTCCCTCCAAGTAAAGGAGAAAAGACGATCTTGTTTTATAAATCTCAGCCCCATGAACACGTCGAGAAATGAGTCCCTTTATATGACGAAGAACCGGATATTAGAGTCTTGATTCCTAAACATATGTCGCTAAATACATTGTGATTATGTAAGAAAATGGGAATGTCATTACGACAATCCCCTGAGAAATTCAAAATGTTTGACGCAATTCGGTATCTGCGATGAGCGCATGGATGTATTAAAGGGATAAAAAGAAATGATCCATGAGGGTTGGGGTATTTTTCATATACCACCAAGCGTCCCTTCTTTAAATTTCATAAATATGTACATCATTGCCACATGATATCTATACAGACAAAAAACATAGAACCAAACCCTGTGATTGTATCTCAAGCGAGTACAGAATCACAAGAATGGGAATTAACCCAACTACAGCCGACCCCTCCTGAATTTGAGGAAGTTTGATGAACTGATAAAAGTAAATTTAGGAATGGATGAAAATCCTAGATCTACTTCTATTAGTGCTTATTTGAAAACTAAAGAACTTAAAATGATTGAATTGCTTAAATCATTTATTGACTGCTTTGCCGGGAACTATACTGAAATGCTAAGGCTTGACACGAACGTCACGGTACATAAACTCTCGATCTCATCCGACAAGAAGCCGGTAAAGCAACTTCAATGCAATATGATGATAGAAATGGAAAAAGTGGTTATCAAAGAAGTCAAGAAGCTCATCGGAGCAAGCTTTATACACGGAGAACAATACCCAGAGTGGGTCTCGTCGATAGTTCCAGTCACAAAGAACGTCGACATTCGTGTTTGCATTGACTTTAGGGGTCTCAACGCCCTAAAGACGATTTCCTTTTACCTGCAACAGAGTTGATGATAGATAATACCTCGATGTATGAGATATTCTTTTTTATGGACGACTACTCAGGATATAATCAGATCAAGATGCATCAAGACGATGAGAAGTACACCGCCTTCAAAACGCTAATAGGCATCTACTGCTATAAAGTCATGCCTTTTGGCCTAAAGAATGCTGAGCAACATATCAAAGGACGACGACAAGAATTTTTGATGAACTCTTGCATGACATTTATGAATGTTATGTAGATGATTTGGTTGTAAAAAGTTCTGATAAAATTAATCATTTGAAACATTTGTCTACTGTATTTTATCGTATTCGTAAATTCAATCTGAAAATGAATCCTATGAAATGTGTGTTTAGCGTGTCTTCTGATAAATTTTTGGGTTTGGTAATAAAATACGGGGGTTTAGAGATCAATCCGGCTAAAATAACAGCATTATCGGATATGCCTCCCCCTGAAAACCTTAAAGAATTACGTTCATTTCAAGGAAAATTGGCTTATATCCGAAGATTTATTGCCAATCTTTGGGATAAATGTAAACAATTTTCTAAACTCGTTAAAAAGAATGCACCATATATCTAGGATCATGAATGTCAAGAAGCTTTCGATCAGATCAAAACTTATCTTTCGCATCCCTTGATTCTGGCATCACCTATTCATGGCAAACCTTTCATTCTTTATACCGCTGCCCTTGAAGAATCTCTGGGGACAATGCTGGCACAGGTTAATGATGCCGAGCATGAAAATGCTCTATATTATCTAAGTAGAATGCTTGTAGGAGCAGAAATGAACGACCCCCTATTGAAAAACATTGTCTATCTTTAGTCTTTGCAATGACTAAATTAAGACATTATTTCAAACGAAATATGGTTAATCTCTAAAACAGATCCCATCAAATATTTGATGAAATTACCGGTGTTAACTGGACGTTTGGCCAAATGGGCATTAATATTGCTCCAATTTTACATCCGATATGTGCCTTAGAAAGCGGTTAAAAGCCAAGACCTAACCGATTTCCTAGCAGCACGCCCTGTTCCAGATGATTCACCCCTCCTTTGTGAATTACCGGGAGAAAATGTCATGACAAACAACCTTTTTGGAAACTATATTTTGACAGCGCATCGTCATTAGAAACAAGAGGAGCATCTGAAATTCCGAAAGGTAAAGTGGGTTTGGGTTTGGTGTTTATTACCCCTGCTGGAGGTATCATCAGACAAGCCTTCGCGATGATAGACCCTAAAACAAACAACGAAACTGAGTATGAAACGCTTATTTTAGGTTTAGAACCCACTATCAATGGGTATTTTAAATTTACGTATTTATGAAGATTCTCAATTAATTGTAAATCAAGTATTGGGAACCTTCAAAACAAATAAACTTGAATTGCTACAATATTGTTTACGAGCCATGCAGCTTCTCTTATAAATACCTGTGTTTAGATTAGAGAATTTGCCTAGAGCACAAAATTGTAAGGCCGACTCATTAGCTAAGCTAGTTATATAATTGGCTAACCCAGATCTAAACGAAATTCAAGTCAATGTTCGAAACCGATTAAGTGTATATCCCGCACTTCTTGAAGATGAAGAGATACATGAGCAAACTTTAAACATCGAGAAAGCTGAATCGTCTATAGAAAAACCTGATTGGCGACGATCATTCCTAGTTCTTTCAAACCAACATATTACCTAACAACAAGTCATTCGCTTTAAGAAAGCAGGCTTTACCTTATGCATATTTCGACAGTGTTCTATACCGTCGTACTTTTGATCGTCATGCATGATTGGATCCGAATTAATAAAAGAATTAATAATCATGATTATTAAATGCAGAGGTACTTGGTTAACGTGCATTGTATTGGCCATTTATAAAATTTAGGAAATGTTTTAGGTAGAAATGTTCGATGGAAAGAATGCACCAAGTGTTCCATGCACCCGAGTTGTAACATGGTGGACTTTCTACGCTTACCCTATGGAAAAAGAAAAATAGCACAAGAATTAGTTTTCAGTATCTATTAGACAGGCTATCTTGATCGAATAGTAGCTCTTGAATGGAAATTGGCAGCTAAGACATGCGGCGCAATGAGAATAAACCAATTAAATTACTTAAAACAACTCACAAACAATATTCAAATGAGGATAATGGAGAAAATGTGTCATGGGTAGGAATTTCCTCCTATGGCGTCATAAAAATATATCCTCCATGGTTTTTTCGACATCTTTATTATGTAAGATGCGGAACACCAAATTTCATGTAATTCCATCTATTTTTCACTGTTGATTTAATGGGTGCAAAATCAACGGTTTACCAACAATAGAACTTTTTCCATTGTTAATTCAAAGATGAAAGGGTGGCGGAATCACATGAAATTTAGTGTATCCATATCTTACATGATAAAGATGATAATGATGGGTGCCGATTGTCGAAAAAATGATGAAGGATATAGATTTTTGACGCCGCCTAACGAAAAAGCCTCTTGGACCTCTTTTCTTCATTATTCTCTATTCAAATATATGTAGTAGTCAAGTGTTCAAGGCTCCGAGCCATTCTATTTGAAAAAAAAGTGATTTACTAACAGTAGGCACATCCCCAAATCTAATTCGTCAATCCCATATTTTTTTTTAGTTCAGGTGAAATTATATTATATATAAAAATATTATTTATTTTTTTGAAATAATTCAATTTATAAAGTGTCTTTTCGAACACTCTAATTTGAGCTTTAATATCAAGGCCTAATCTACAACGTAATGGAATGGATTTTTTGTAAAATCTATACACGGTACACTGAAAGGTGGAAAACTTGGTAGAGCATGAGATGACATGGAGGCACAGATTCCAGGAAAGATGAAGACAAAGGTTCGTTAGATGACGTCAAAAATCTATATCCTCCATGATTTTTTCCAACGATCGGGACCCATCATCATCTTTATAATGTAAGATGTGGATACACCAAAATTCATGTGATTCCACCGGTTTTTCACCACGAGCTGCATGGAAATACAACGTCCTATCTCGGAATGTGGGTGCCGCTGGTGGACGGTCAGCATCCAGTCTTTTTCTTCATAAAAGGAACGTAGAACGCCTGTTGGAATGGTAAACGAAAAGGTACACATTATACGACGAGACACGGAACCGGTGCTACACCAAAGCATAGGCTTTTTCTTTCTTAATAGATTTTGAATTACATGACTGGGAATCTTCCTTCCACTGTGGAATTAGCAATATAAGAAGTTCTATTATCGGTAAACCGTTAATTATGCACCCACTAAATCTACGGTGAGAAAATGGTGGAATCGCATGAAATTTGGTGTATCCACATCTTACATGATAAAGATGATGATGATGATAGGCGCTGATCGTCGAAAAAAACCATGGAGGATGTATTTTTTCGACGCCTCCTTCGTTATCCTCTCTCTCTCAACTTTCCTCCATTATCCATGGAGGAAAGATGCATCGAAGGAAATTTCGTCCTATGGCTTCCAAAAAATACATTCTCTATGGGCATTTTCGACGATCGGCACCCATCATCATTTTTATCATGTAAGATGTGGATACATCAAATTTCATGTGATTTCATCATCTTTTCACCATTGATTTAGTGGGTGCATAATTAACGGTTTACCGATAATAGAATTTCTTGCATTGCTAATTCCACGGTGAAAAGTGGTGGAATCACATAAAATTTGATGTATCCACATCTTACATGATAAAGATAATGATGATAGGCCCTGATCGTCGGTAAAAATCATGGATGATATAGATATTTGACGCCACCTAACGAAAAGCCTTTAATGGTCTCTTTTCTTCATTATTCGCATATAGGGGGGGTTCGCAGTTGGGTTTGTATGAGTTAACCTGATACTTGGCTTGTTGCCAGTTCTTCCTTGCCAAGAATGACCATGCTATGGAGAAATATAATTATTCGAGTATATGTCCTACCCCTCCACTTTTATGGCCAACTATCGAAAAAATATCTTCTTTACGTCCTAATTAAACTCCAATAACGATTTTAGAAAGAGTAATATTTACCTAATCGTCAAATATGATCCACATCACTAAACAATTTTCTTGCTATTGATAATGAAGTAATGTGAATCTCCCAAATGCTTATTCCCTTTATATATCTCGACTCCCTGTTTACCGTCGAAAACCGGTCTGAAACGTTGGGAGAACGTCTAGCCTGTATTTGGGGGCAGATGATATTCGAACATATCCATCCATCTCTCTGAAAATACCAAGTTGATTTATGGTACCGTACATCGGAAGTTTGGTTGGATGCGACCGTTGTAACTGAACTTTTCAGATTCCCCCTCATGGATGAAAGGTTTATTGATTATGGGGATGTTTTTTCCTGCAAACACAAGCCCCTGCAATTAATTACGTTATCGCCAAGAGATAATAACTTTCTCTACTCCAAGTCTATTTCTTCATGTGTCGTGTTATAGGTTGTTTATTTGGGTTGCCCTTAGATTGTACATTGTCACGCCTCGCTTTACAGAGTGCGCTAAGATCGGCACGTGACAGGGCCAACCATGCTACCTGTGGATAGGAAACATCCCTCCACAGTGACATTACGACTGTCTAGAGATATCAAGAACAATAAAAATAAAATAAACTATCTAGTACATGTCCATGAGCCAGAATAAACGAGTCAAGAAATAATATGCGGAAGCAATAGATTCAATGAGCAATAACACCTGGAAAGTAAACATAACTAAAATGGATACTAACTGGATTCTCACTGCTCGGCCTGATGGCGGAAATACTCCTGATCAGCCTGCGACAAAGTTAGAGGATCTGGGATATGCAAAACTCAGACGTCAGTGCGTCATAATATCAATAATTCTAAGCAAGCAGGATGTAATGAATATGCAGGCATGAAGTATAAACAGTAACAATTTATCAGCAAATAAACAGTAACATGAATAAAGATCAGTGAACAGGATATACACAGGTGAAGTGCAGTGAGTAGTCTAAACTGTGCTATAGGGTTATCTACTCTAAAGTTATTCGAAATCAATTAATGTAATCTTCATCGTAACCCATCGGTCTATGCCCCGTTCATTCCCCACGGGACCACAGTACAATATATAATAGACTGTGAGTCTATGTCCCGTTCATACCCCACGGGACCACGGTACAGGATGTAATAGCCCTTTGAGTTACGTTCAGTTACAATCTTGATTTCCCCATACCCCCAAGGTTATGTGTGTAAGTTAGGTATTGATAAATCTTTATCGGGAGCTAATGCCAACACAGGATCAAGCAGGTACAAGTCTGTCTAAATAGACAACAGGATATGTCCGTAGGGACAACAGGTCGAGACTGTTGGCATTAGTAACAAGATCAGGTATCAAGTCAAGTAGTGATACAATCAGGTCATGTCAAGTAGTGCACATGTATCAATTCATATCAGTAGTAGTGTATCAGGTCATGTCAGGTAGTGCACAAGTATCAAGTGGATGCTCATAATCAAACTGTAATAAGTATGGGTGCACAAAATCAAGTATGGAGTTCTAATATAACAATAAAATGAGATAATGTGACATGGTATGCAAATATATATAAGATCAATGATATGGATGCACATTTATCGATTAGGGTTACCTTTATAGTTATAATTCTAATTAGGATGCACTTTATTAAACATGGGATGTTAATATCACAGTATTATGTATTAATGTGATCTGTAGATGCAGCTATATGTATTCTGTATGATATGGATGCAAACGGATATCATATAACCGTAAAACGATAAACTGGTAAATACGGAATGTACAATTTAAACAATATGAACTGTTATATTCAATTGGATGTAGTATAATATGTAACAAGATAGGTTTGCATGCGCTAGATGTAAAATAATACGTACGGATGTCGGAAAACTGTAAAACGAGAACTTGGGATGCATGATTTAAAATACCAGTGTTATAATTATTAAAATAGATGTATATAAAGTAATGTAGCATGCAGCAAGATAAACATGCCTAGACGGAAAAAGAAACGGATATGTACGTCACGTCCGACGTCGGTAAAACGTCGCAACGCATGCATGGCACGCAGGACGGGTCTAAGCAATGCAAGAGGGTGATCACGTAGGTAAGGTATGTACTCTGGGTCGTCTGGATCGGCAGCGACGGTCACGGCTCCGGCGATGGCTGCAAATCAAGATTTCAAGAACGGGAAAAGAAAAGAAGGAAAAGAAAGAAAGAAAGAGGAAGAAGAAGAAGAGAAAGGCTTACTGTGGTTGGTGCTCTGTGGTTGTCTCGGGTCAGAGGAGGTGGTGAGGGATACGACGACGATAGGTCGGAGCTCCGGCAAGGTGTTGCGAGGGTGCTCGGCAAAGGGCAGCGAGGTGTAGGGTTGAAGGGGTGTGCAGGGAAAACAAAGGTTTGGTTTGTAGGGCATTTGGAGAGAGGGAAGAAGAGAGATAGGGATGGTGACGCAGGGAGGTGAGGCCGACGAGGTTGTCGCCGGTGACGAGTGCAGCGACGAGGCGTGGGTTCCTGGGTTCTTGAAGTTGGAGGCGAAGACAGCAGAGGAAAAATGTGAGGGGGAGAGAGAGGAGGAACGGGAAGGAGGACGAGGAGGTGGAGACGAGGCCGACGAGATGATCAGCGGCAAGGTCGGGTTGTGCAGTCAGGGACGTAAGTTCTCGTGGCCGCGGGTTCGCAGGGGAGGTGATGGAGGTGGTGTCAGAGTGAGGGAAGTGATCGAAGGAGATGACGAGGCGATGACGAGGCCAACGATGATGGTCGCGGCGATGGCGACGACACGAGGAGGGTGCGAGGCATGGGTTTTCTCGTGGGTGAGGAAGCGAGAAGAATGAAACAAAAATTAAAGAAGGAAGAAAGAAAGAGAGAGAGAACATGGGCTGAATAAATAGGTTTAGGTTTTAAAATAATAAAATATAAATAATATATTTAAGAGAGAGAGAAACAGAGATTTTCTTTGGGTTGTTAGGATACTGAATAAATATATTTGAAATTATATTTTAGTTATAACGTATTTATATTCACAGTTAGAAATCTTAAGATATAATATTGTATACATTTTGAGATTTTGGCAATTACAAAAATAGTCCAAAACATGCCCGGGTCGGGTCTAAAATTTCAGTTTTAAAATATGGATAATATACGTGTCGACCAAAACTAAAATTAGATATCCGGGTAACGAAAATGCATACCCCCAAGAACGGATACACATACGTGCACGTAGCCATCCAAACAAGTCCGTTTCACTGAATGGGACGAGAACAAGATGCGCGGATGCTACCATAGGGTCAGGGGTATCATGCAGGCCATGCAATGTATTTTTAAAATATTTTATATGACTTTAAATGTTATATTTAAAATGCAGGGGCCAGATAAACGCCAGTATGCAGGTGTAGGGTGTTTTTCGTCACCCCATTGAGATGGGAATACGCGCGCGCTGGTCGGGCGCATTACAGATTCCCCCTGCCTAGGGTAGGCCGGGGCTTAATGATTGTGGGGATCCGAATCTCCGGCAGCCGCGAACTAAGCTGCCGTTAATTACCCCTCGCATTTGGAGCGAAGGAACCTCCGATTGACAGGTTAAACTGGTCATGCGAACTCAATATGCAGTGCGTTGGTGCGTGTGTATTTTTTTTGTTTTGTTCCACTTGTAAAAAGAGATATATACATATATATATATATATATATATATATATATATATATATTTTCTATATATAAAAACAAAAATAAATATTTGGAGAATTTTTTTTTAAATTTTTAAATATTTTTTTAATTTAAAAAAAATATTTATAATTTATTTTTATTTATTTAATATTTATTTATTTTTATTTTAAATAAAAAAAGGTGGAAGAAAGAAGAAAAGAAGAAAAGAAGAAAAGAGAATTTTGTATTTTTTAAAAAAAGTGGGGTCACATGTTAGCATGTGACCCCTCATATGAGGGGGGTCACATGCTAGCATGTGACATGGAGGGTCACATGTTAGCATATGACCCCTCACATGTTAAGGGGGAGTCACATGCTCAGCATGTGACCCGTCACATGCTCAGCATGTGAGAAGGCCATCACATGTTTAGCATGTGATCCGTCACATGTTCAGCATGTGAGAAGGCCATCACATGTTTAGCATGTGACCCGTCACATTCTTAGCATGTGACGCCCGTCACATGCTTTGCATGTGACCCACCACATGCTTAGCATGTGACCCACATCACCTGTTAAACATGTGATGGGGCTACTTTAGCATGTAACCCGTCACATGCCCCGTCACATGCTTTGCATGCTTAGCATGTGACCACCATCTTTTTTTTTAACAACTAACGTGGAGTTCAACTCCAAAAGAATTTTATATGACTAAAAAAATGTAATGTGGAGTTAAGACTCCCCCCAAAAAAGGTATTTTTTGTGGAGTTAAACTCCAAAAGAATTTCTGTAGAGGAGTTAAACTCCAAAAGAATTTTATTTGTGGAGTTGAACTCCAAAGGAATTTTATTTGTGGAGTTGAACTCCAAAAGATTTTTACTGTGGAGTTAAACTCCAAAAGAACTTTCCTGGTGGTGGAGTTGAACTCCAAAAGAAATTTTATTTGTGGAGTTGAACTCCAAAAGATTTTTATTTGTGGAGTTAAACTCCAACAGATTTTCTCCTTTCTCCTTTGAGAAGAAACCCAAAATGGGTTCTCTTGAAACTCCAAGATCTAGATCTTGGATGATAAAAAAAGGGAGACCCTTTTTCTTCTCTTGATGGAGTTTTGGGAGATGGGTTTATGGTAAAACTTTGTTTAGTTTTTTTTTTTTAAAAAGAGATCTAAGCTCTTGATTTATTTGGAAAATGAAAAGAGAAAGAACTTGAAAAGGAGAGAGTGGAGGCACAAACCCTAGTTTTTTTTTGGAGAATGGAAACTGTATCCTTTATTCATCATCATGTTGCCTTATACAGGCTTACATATTTACATATAGCCCCTTGGGCTTTACAAAAATGGCGTTTTAGCCATCCCATGGCTCATGTGCCATTTCATTTTTGCACATAAGCCATGGGCTTACAAAATATTGGCTTTATGCCCATTTTGTTTACATTCATGCATAAACAATTACCTAAAAATTATTTATTACATGATTTTGTTGTTGGCATGGGGAGGCTGGCTACAGGCTCGACTTGGGCATGGGCCCGCTTGACCTGGGCTTGGGCCCACCTGGCTTGGGGTTGACTTTGATTTTGACTTGGTAAACCGGGGTGTAAATTTTTACCCCAACAAATTGCCCCCCATCAATAAATGCACACAGCATATGTGGGTCGTGTGCATGAAATTGATGGATCTTCCTTTGCATGGAGGCGACTTGCTTTGGTTCCCACTTTTTGGGATGCACTGCCCTTTTTACGACATGGACGGTCGGCGCTTGACGCGTCTCCGAGACAGAGTGTCCGTGGTAGACGTTTCCCTTGCCCGGAGCGATCCGGTTCCTGCATTGTAGGAAGCCTGCACTGCCCTTTTTGCGACATGGACGGTCGACGCTCTGATCCGGAGCAATTTGGTAGACGTGTCCCCGGCACGGAGTGTCGCTGTTGGACGTTTCCCTGATGCGGAGTGTCTGTGTTGGACGTTTCCCCGATGCAGAGTGTCGCTTGCTAACGTGTCCCCAGCACGGAGTGTCTGCTTGACGTTTCCCCGGCACGGAGTGTCGCTGATGGACTTTTCCCCAGCACGGAGTGTCGCTGATCGACTTTTCCCCGGCGCGGAGTGTCGGGTTGACTTTTCCCCGGCACGGAGTGTCGCTGATGGACTTTTCCCCGGAGCGGAGTGTCACTGTTGGACGTTTCCCCGAGACGGAGTGCCTGTGGTAGGACGTTTCCCCGAGACGGAGTGCCTATGGTAGGACGTATCCCCGAGACGGAGTGCCTGCTGTAGGACGTTTCCCCGAGACGGAGTGCCTGTGGTAGGACGTTTCCCCGAGACGGAGTGCCTGTGGTAGGACGTTTCCCCGAGACGGAGTGCCTGTTGTAGGACGTATCACCGAGATGGAGTGCCTGTGGTAGGACGTTTCCCCGAGACGGAATGCCTATGGTTGGACGTTTCCCCGATACGGAGTGCCTGTGGTAGGACGTTTCCCCGATACGGAGTGCCTGTGGTAGGACGTTTCCCCGAGACGGAGTGCCTGCTGTAGGACGTATCCCCGAGACGGAGTGCCTGTTGTAGGACGTATCCCCGAGACGGAGTGCCTGTGGTAGGACGTTTCCCCGAGACGGATTGCCTGTGGTAGGACGTTTCCCCGAGACGGAGTGCCTGTGGTAGGACGTATCCCCGAGACGGAGTGCCTGCTGTAGGACGTTTCCCCGAGATGGAGTGCCTGTGGTAGGACGTTTCCCCGAGACGGAGTGCCTGTGGTAGGACGTTTCCCCGAGACGGAGTGCCTGTGGTAGGACGTTTCCCCGAGACGGAGTTTCTGCTGATTGACGTGTCCCCGATGCGGAGTGTCGTTGGTTGACGTGTCCCTGATGCGGAGTGTCTGTGTTGGACGTTTCCCTGATGCGGAGTGTCTGTGTTGGACGTTTCCCCGATGCAGAGTGTCGCTGGTTGACGCAGAGGTCGATGTTGGAATTGGTTGGTTTGATTTGTTTGATTTGAGTTGACATCAGTATCGCTATACTGGAATATGGTACCAGGAGCGAATCATCATCTGTCTTGAGAGGATTTGGGAATTGATTTTTGTTTGGCATTTGCATTGCTGCACTGGAATAATGCTAGGAGCAACTCATCATTTGCCCCGGGAGGATTTGGGATTTGGTTTGTTTGGCATCTGCATTGCTGCACTGGAATAATGCCAGGAGCAACTCATCATTTGCCCCGAGAGGATTTGGGAATTGGTTTTTGTTTGGCATCTGCATTGCTGCACTGGAATAATGCCAGGAGCAACTCATCATTTGCCCCGAGAGGATTTGGGAATTGGTTTTTGTTTGGCATCTGCATTGCTGCACTGGAATAATGCCAGGAGCAACTCAACATTTGCCCCGAAAGGATTTGGGAAGTGGTGGCTTAGAAGACAGGTTTAGATCCCTATCACCTAAGGCTTTTCAATTTTATGGGCCGTGAGGGTCCCATAAAAGCATTTTCTCTCTACGGGTCGTAAGGATCCGTAGGTGTATTTTCTCCCTAGGAGTCGTGAGGACTCCTAAGTGTGTGGCTCCTTTGTGAGTCGTAGGGATGTCACGCGGGAATTTTCTCCTCACAAAGTCGAAAGGACTTTGCGAGTGTATTTCATCTCTTTTTCACGAGTTTGCGCCCTTTCGGGTTTTCACAAACTCGCCGGCAGTCCTGCTGTTTTTACCCACGGAGCCCTTTCGGGTTTTCATCCGCGCCCATTTTGCTTGTGGACATACCTTTTTTTTTCTTCTTCTCTTTTTTCTTTCTTTTTTTTTGAATCTTCCCTGCCGGTGGGATTTTGAATGTGGTCTCACCGGTAGGACTTGGGAGAGATTGGGATCGTTTTACACCCGTGGATTGTATACGGTTTTGCAGGATGTATGATCCAGACCGTAGGGCCAAAAACATTTCGGGACTTTGTTGGCGTCTGCATCGCTGCACTGGAATATGGTACCAGGAGCGACTCATCATTCGCCGTTGGGGTATGGGAGTTGGAATTTGGTTGGCGTCTGCATCGCTGCACTGGAATATGGTACCAGGAGAGACTCATCATTCACCACTTGGGGATAATAGGTACCAGGAGTGACTCATCATTCTCCTTTGTTTTGTTTGTTTGTTTTGTTTTGTTTTTTGTTTTTTTTACCGCGATTGCTTTATCATTTCAGCTTTTCTTATCGCGAATATCGCGATTGCCCTATCATTTCGGCTTTATTTTCATTTTTATTTTCACTCGCTGATTTTTATTGCGAGTTGCCCCATCATTTCGGCTTTATTTTCATTTTTATTTTCACTCGCTGATTTTTATTGCGAGTTGCCCCATCATTTCGGCTTTTCTTTATTTTTCTTTTATTTACATTTTTTTTTACATTCCCAGTTTAACGACTTAGAGGTCGATTGTTCCCAGTTTAATGACGTGGTGGTCGATTGTTTTCAGAGAAAGGCAGATGTCTGAGAGAATCAGTTTCATGAAGAACTTCGGTCTCCGTTTGTATGAAATTGGCGGTCACAGCTTGATTGTTTGTTAACACGCCAGGGGACAATGATATTTCTCCCATCTTGTATTGTTTCTCGACCCAATCCTTGAAGATGCAACAGTCTTCAATAGTGTATCCCAGCACTCGGTGGTATGGGCAAAAGTTGGGATGATCAGTCTTGTTCGCTTCACTTAGCCTTTTCGGTTCTGGTAGCCGCAGGCCATTCTTCAGAGCATCTTTAAAAATTTTGTGGACCTTTTCCCTTCGGAATGAGTAGACCTTATTTCTTCTTTCCTCCAAAGTTGGCTCTCGAGACTGGTCAGTTTTTGCTCCGCCCGTTCTCTGCTTATTTGGAGAATTGGTGATGTTAGAACTTCCGCCTTTTCGGTTGTCGTCCCTCCAAGGTTTCGGTCTGTTTGTGAACTGAAGATCCTGAGCGGACTCGGGCTTTGAGCGTTCCAACATTTGGACCTTTTTGGTCAGCTCTTGGAATGTTTTGAGACCCGCGGTACATAGAAACGGGGCCATCCAGTTGTTGAGATTTCCGACAAGGAGACTGACAGATTGGTCCTGCTCTATCGGCGGTTCGCTTTTGACGGAGAGATTACGCCATCGGGTTATAAAATCCGTGCTGCTTTCGTCGCTCTTGGGCTTGGTCCTTACGAGCTCGGCAATGGTAATCTTATCGCTGACGCTCATGAACCTCTGCCGAAACAGAGATTCCATTTGGACAAAAGTTGTGACGGAGCCATCCGGTATGCTCGCGTACCAGTCGAAAGCAACATCGGTCAGGCTATTAACGAACTGCCGGAGGAGAAGCGCATCATTGCCCCCAGTATTCCTGCATGAGGCTTTGAAGTGGGCGATGTGCTGATTCGCGTTTCCCGTCCCATCGAATCTTCCGAATTTGGGGATGACATAGCCGCTAGGGAATTCCGCCAGATCATACTGAGCAGGATATGGTCTCCCACTACTGCTGATATCTTTTTGCGCTTCGGCTTCGGCCACCAATGTTTTGAGTTTGCTGGCAACCAAATCCATGATTTGATCTTGAGTTAGCGGGCTACTGTCATCGGTAGCCAAGACATTTCCCGAGATAGGATGCGACTGATTTTCATGTAGTTCGGAATAGGCGTCTGCTGCTTTGGGACACTACTTCCCGGTTCACGAGCAGAGCCCTCCGCTTGATTAGGTGGCTGAGAGGCAAGTCGGGCCGTGAGCTGCATCACGACATTCGTCAAGTCATCGATTTTGGAGTAGAGTTTGGCCATCTCCTTGTCTTTGTTTCTGAGCTGCTTTCGGAGCTCTTGAAGCAGCTCTTGCTCCGCGGTCCTGGGGCGGAAAGCCGGCTCTTCTTCGTTTTCCGAGCCCGACTCCTCATGGACCGAAGGGTCTTTCTGCCTATCATCCTCATCGAGAGGGTCTTCATCACCCAGCAGAGGCGGCTGTTCTTAGGAAGCGGCCACCACATTCAAGCCAGATTGGATTTGAGATGTAGTGGCCCCGTTCTTGCTCTTGTTGCTCATGCCCACCATGTAGACAGTGTGGACCTCATATCCAGTCGTCTCTTTCTCATTGGCGGGGAGCTTAGAGAAAGCACCCGATCGAGCAGTTGTTGAGGGTACCGTTGGAGCTTGCTCGAAACGCCTTGCAGCTTTGTTGGTGTCGATGGCCTTGCCCCCAGCTGGGGCCATGGAGAGTCGTTCGGGAATGGACTTGCGCTTGGGCTGAGGTGCCCTCACGACCACCACATTTGGTCTCCTGCCTTTCGAGACCGGTTTGTCTGCCACCGGGGCCTGAGGAGCTGGGATGGCGCCAAGTGGCATGAACATAATAGAGCCGAATGGTAGCAGCGGCTCCTCCCATTGTCGCCCGAGACTGGCCGGAAGGACCGTCCTAGAGTCTATCCTCATCGTGTAGGAGACGGGAGCTGAGTTCATCATCGAAGACATCGTCGGAAGGTGATTGCTTGAAAATCTGCATGAAAAAGCATTATTTTAGTATAAATATAGACATGTATATTGATTGAGTTCGCATGAACGATTAACCTGAAATATGGGAGGAGAGATTGGTCCCACCGGGCGTGCCAGAATCTGTAGCGTGTTTTTTGTCACCCTATTGAGATGGGAATACGCGCGCGCTGGTCGGGCGCATTACAGATTCCCCCTGCCTAGGGTAGGCCGGGGCTTAATGATTATGGGGATCCGAATCTCCGGCAGCCGCGAACTAAGCTGCCGTTAATTACCCCTCGCATTTGGAGCGAAGGAACCACCGATTGACGGGTTAAACTGGTCATGCGAACTCAATATGCAGTGCGTTGGTGCGTGTGTACTTTTTTTGTTTTGTTCCACTTGTAAAAAGAGATATATACATACATACATACATACATATATATATATATATATATATATATATATATATATATATATATATATATATATATACATATATTCTATATATAAAAACAAAAATAAATAAGTAAATAAATATTTGGAGAATTTTTTTTTTAAATTTTTAAATATTTTTTTAATTTAAAAAAAATATTTATAATTTATTTTTATTTATTTAATATTTATTTATTTTTATTTTAAATAAAAAAAGGAGGAAGAAAGAAGAAAAGAAGAAAAGAGAATTTTGTATTTTAAAAAAAAAGTGGGGTCACATGTTAGCATGTGACCCCTCATATGAAGGGGGTCACATGCTAGCATAGGTCACATGCTAGCATGTGACATGGAGGGTCACATGTTAGCATGTGACCCCTCACATGCTAAGGGGGAGTCACATGCTCAGCATGTGACCCATCACATGCTCAGCATGTGAGAATGCCATCACATGTTTAGCATGTGACCCGTCACATGCTCAGCATGTGAGAAGGCCATCACATGCTCAGCATGTGACCCGTCACATGCTCAGCATGTGACCCGTCACATGCTCAGCATGTGAGGGGGCCGTCACAAGCTTAGCATGTGACCCGTCACATGCTTTGCATGTGACGCCCGTCACATGCTTTGCATGTGACGCCCGTCACATGCTTAGCATGTGACCCACGTCACATGTTAAACATGTGATGGGGCTGCTTTAGCATGTAACCCGTCACATGCTTTGCATGTGACCACCACCTTTTTTTTTAACAACTAACGTGGAGTTCAACTCCAAAGAATTTTATATGACTAAAAAAATGTAATGTGGAGTTAGACTCCCCAAAAAAAGGTATTTTTTGTGGAGTTAAACTCCAAAAGAATTTCTGTAGTGAAGTTAAACTCCAAAAGAATTTTATTTGTGGAGTTGAACTCCAAAGGAATTTTATTTGTGGAGTTGAACTCCAAAAGATTTTTACTGTGGAGTTAAACTCCAAAAGAATTTCCTGGTGGTGGAGTTGAACTCCAAAAGAAATTTTATTTGTGGAGTTGAACTCCAAAAGATTTTTATTTGTGAAGTTAAACTCCAACAGATTTTCTCCTTTCTCCTTTGAGAAGAAACCCAAAATGGGTTCTCTTGAAACTCCAAGATCTAGATCTTGGATGATAAGAAAAGAGAGACCATTTTTCTTCTCTTGATGGAGTTTTGGGAGATGGGTTTATGGTAAAACTTTGTTTAGTTTTTTTAAAAAAAAAAGAGATCTAAGCCCTTGATTTATTTGGAAAATGAAAAGAGAAAGAACTTGAAAATGAGAGAGTGGAGGCACAAACCCTAGTTTTTTTTTTGGAGAATGAAAAGTGTATCCTTTATTCATCATCATGTTGCCTTATATAGGCTTACATATTTACATATAGCCCCTTGGGCTTTACAAAAATGGCGTTTTAGCCATCCCATGGCTCATGTGCCATTTCATTTTTGCACATAAGCCACGGGCTTACAAAATATTGGCTTTATGCCCATTTTGTTTACATTCATGCATAAACAATTACATAAAAATTATTTATTACATGATTTTGTTGTTGGCATGGGGAGGCTGGCTGCTGGCTCGACTTGGGCATGGGCCTGCTTGACCTGGGTTTGGGCCCACCTGGCTTGGGGTTGACTTTGATTTTGACTTGGTCAACCGGAGTGTAAATTTTTACCCCAACAGCAGGATGTATAAATGAAAGTGCACAAGTCTACGTAACAAGTCAGGATAAATCATAAACATGAATCAAGACAGGTTTCAAGCAAGCGGGTCGGGTCGGATGCAATACAAAGTCAAAAACACTATTCGCACCCAAAACACAGTAAATCAGAAAAATACCATAAATAAAGAAATACATGAACTAGAATTTGTATAAATGAACTAGGGTGTTACATACATGGAGAGTAATGTTGTCGTCCGTAGGGCGTGGATTAGTCCAAATCCGTATATATTGGATTTGGAATGAACCTAAGTAGCATTTCTCATATTAATGAGATCCATCAATTCAAGATATTTGAATTTGATTTAAGAATCGTTAGTCATATTTAGGACTAAGATCAACTTAGAAACAATGAGCATATGGGCTCAATTGATCATTTTCTCATATATGAAGCATAGACATCTATACTTAGCATATTTTGGCTAAGATTCAAGCTTTGACTTGTCATTAGGTGCGCTTGCGCATTATAGATGCGTAAAGCATCAACACACGTGCATAGCACTGGGTACGCATATTTCGCATGGTCTGCCATGGGATATGGGTTAACACTTATGCCCTGATGATGTGCACGTGTATGGAACATGGTGCGTATGTCCTCACAAAGGCTTCTTTCAGCTTGCGCACATGTGTATATCACTTGGCAAAGCGCATGATGTGAACATCTAAGCAGGATGTGCCTAATTATTGGGGTGCGATCCAATTTGCAGGCATTTATATTTCCTCCAAAGATATATATATATATATATATATATGTGTGTGTGTGTGTGTGTGTGTGTGTGTGTGTGTGTGTGCGCACGCGCGCGCGCGCGCGCTTGCTTTTTCATAGAACCAATTCTCTGTTGTTCTTTGTTTTGATGGAAGTTCATATCTTTCAAGAAAAACTTTAGTTTTCAATAGAGTCGAAACTCAAAGAAGCCGAAACTTTAAGAATATGGGACGTGGAAGGAAAGCTCGTTAGTTGCTAGGACCCACCACCTCTCTGAAAACGCTGAGGAATTACAATGTCGTGCATTAGAAGTGTGAAAATATGTACCCTTGAACAAAATCTCGTTTACGAGGAAAGATATGTTGGAACCTAAGCTCTGATTTACCGAAAAGGCTCCTCAACAAACTGATATTTTATCTAAAGATCGTCAATCTTGTTTGGGGATAAGATTAATTTAGATATTTTGAGCATATGGGCTTAGTTGATTTTATAAAATCAAAAAAAGTTTAGAACTTCAGGATCTCGGTTCATTTAAGACCAAGTATTGGGTTTTTATATCACCCAACAATGCTTAAGCACTTGACCACGTAAGTGTCACGTGCAGCGCTGATGAAGCTCTGGCTCTCACATGTTCATCACATGGGCCGCTGAGATTCTGGCGCTCACGTGTTTATCACGTGGGCCGCTGAGGCTCGGGCGCTCACATATTTATCACGTGCACCACTCACGTGTTTAACACATGCGGCGCTGCCACATATTTTTTGCAGAGACAGGCTCTATTTTAAAAGATTAAATCTTTCAAGAGCTATAATATCTCCTTGGTCCATCAAAATTTTACCTCTTTAAGATCTGGTTCATGTAAAATCTTAATTCTTGATATGTTTCGTTGGAATTAAGTTCCAGGATGTAAAAGTCATATCTTCTCTTTTCTTTCTCCTCCTTTATCTTTTCTCTCTTCTTTTTTTCTGATGGTAGGCACAACACCAATATTTTTCTCTGGATCTCAAGTTTAAGATCAAGATCTTTCTGTGAGAATTTAATTCTTTTTTTATGACAGACTTGTTGTCACGTCCCGCTTCCCGGTGTACGGGCAGAGGGCGCGACGAGGCCGCTACGTATTTACTGTGAAGTAAATACGCTAAGCGTATCTAAGCAATATAAAAGTAAAGCACAAGAGACAAGATATAATTAAAACATCAAATTTATTTATTCACATTCTTTCTGTACTATACATGGAAAGTAAATACAACTGAAATAAAAAGCAATGCCTAAACAATGGAATAACAGAAAAAGAAAGGTACTGAAATGGAAAGTGTACAATGACTAGAGCTCGGGGTCTTCACTGAACTGGTCCAAGTCTTCAGCAGTGGGATCAATCTTTGACTGGTCCAGATCACCTGACGACATTCAAAGAAGAAAGAAAGAGAATGTCGTCAGCAAACAGATCGCTCGGTAAGTCCCAAAGATAAGGGAGAAGTAGAATAGACAGAATAATAAGGTAGCTTTTAAAGTTGTATTATATTGTTATAATATTGTATTTAGTATTAACGCTGTTGTTTGTAGCTTGGTACAGAAGGATGCCAGTGTATACAAGAGGAGTCTCTATATGCCGGAGACTTGAGGCAAATGGAAGTACAAGGCTCCGTTATACAACCCGGAACAACGGCAATTGGATTCATGTTAGGTGTCTTAATCTTGCAGTCTCGTGCCATTTTTAACACCTTCCCTACCAATCTACCCCTTAAACCCCGTGTTATCTTGATTGTATTGTTGTATTGTAAATTGTATTGATTGTATAATTGGATGACTGACCGAAACCATGATAGCAGTAAACGGATGTAACTGTAGAATCATGTATGTAACTGTAGAATCATGGATGTAACTGTATAATCATATAAATGGAATGTATATCCATGGTTCGGTTCGGTCAAGTTGATAGATTGAATATATGGAATAATGGATTCATGGATTCATGTTGAATTGTAATATTGTAAATTGTAGATTGTAGATTATACTTGAATCATATTCAAGTCAGATTATTAATGAGACTCAGTCTGATTCAGACAATTAGAAAAGTAAATTGAAGTCCTGATTGTTTTGATGTTATCGGTAACCGCTGCACATGGGCAGCAGGATTTGTGTCTTTTTCAAAGACGATTACCGTATTGATAACACCATTATTAAGTTGTCTACCTTAAATAGGCAAGCACCCACTTCTCCGGCTCCCTGAGGCTCAAAAGATTGGTCCCACTTAAACCTATGTTTACTAGGGTCCTAAGGGTAATTTATAGAACTTGAGGGGGTTTTATGTAAAAATACTTTTATATACTTTTCAAAATACAACCCAAGTATTTATTATTCGTCTTTAGAGTTGTAATGAATGTAGATTTTATATTGTGATATTTCTAGTGAAAATATCCTAATTTCATAAATAAAGGTATTTATTTGTAATTTTGGTTTTGTATGGAATTCATAGTATTTTAGTGTAAAATTGATTCTTGTGAAATTTTTAGCAAAAGGTGAAATATTTATAATACTTCAAAATAGATATTTTTATGTTACATATACATATATTTATATGAAAATAATTTTAGTAAAATATTCTATAATATTCTAGAAATCTCGTTTTCTTAAGATGATGTATTTTAAATCTTTCGAGACCGAATGCTCCGTGCGGAGGTCTGAATCTCACACTACTAAGCCCGAGGATGTGCGATAATCCGTACCATCCCGAACGGGTTCCCCAAAATGGGTTGTAGCGCCGCTTTACAAAGATTGTATAAATACTAAATCCTTTAGAAAACGGTTTTATAAAGTAAATGGTATTTATTTGCAATGATGTCGTTTTCCCGTATTCTATATTCCCAAGAGTATTGTGCTATGTTGCATATGAGTGTGTGAGAAGATAGGTCATTACCTCGTGATCTACTTAAAGGTATAGCAAGTTTTGTGATATTAAATGTAGAATTGAAATTATGTGGTATTTAAATGAAAAATATGGTAAAATGAAATAGCAATTATTTTTATGATATGAAACTTGATCGATTTGGTTGATTAGTGTTTAATAGTCAACATGAAAGGGTTTAAGCATAATTGTATTAAAGAAAAGTGAAGTTTTATAAAGAAACCGAATCGGAAATCAGATTTGTTCCGATTCCGTCGGGTTTTGTAATTCCGTATTTTTTAGAAAGAAAAGAAAGATAGAAATTGGGACTTACAGGTTTAGGACAACAAAGAGAGGGAGATTGATCGGGAGGAGTCGTCGGTGCGTCGTTTTGTCGCCGGGAGCTCCTAGGATGGTCGTCGGATGTTTACCGAAAAATTCGCTGTAGCTTCGCTTCTTGCTCGTTCTCAAAATACACAAGGTTTCTAATGATTTCTTGAGAGTTGGCTCAGACTTTTGGGGTGAGGGGTAGAGTGTAGGGTTGGTATTTATAGGGTTAGGCTAGAGTTAGGGTAGATGAAGGGTTTTAATTTAAAAAATGTAAAAATGTATTAAAAATCATTAAAAATAGAGTAAATGGGGATTAATGGTGTCTCTGGAACAGATCTAATTAAATGGAGTGTACATGGGGTATGAGAAGACCAAAAGCCAACTTTTTTCTGTTGACGACTCGGTCGAACGGCCGATTCCGACCGGCGGCGCCGTCTCGAGTCGGGAGCTGGGGAGGTGGGGGTCGTCTGGTGAAGCCTCTGGAACATTTACTTTTTCAGGTGTAGTGGGAAAATTTGGAGTTAGCACGTGTTGACTGTTGGACTTCTAAAAATTTTAAAACAAAATAATATTAAAAATAATGTGGGGCATGGGATTTGAACTCTGGTGGTTTGGTTCAGCAGTGCAAGATATTACTAATGAGCTACAAGCTCTTTCTTGTAATTATGGAGCTATTTAATTACTTAAAGTAGTCACAAAAAATGTAAATACCCCAAGTATACATTAATTTTTAAAGCAAATTTTTGTACACTAAAAATGTAGTTGTTACATTCTTTTAACTTGAAATTAAAAAGCAAAATAATTACTTATATCTTGTGCTCAGGCTAAAATATCCCTTTATGGATTTTGAAAAAAATATTTTGAAAAAATTTATATAGGAAATTTATGGTTGTTACATTCTACCCTCCTTATAAAAATTTCGTCATCGAAATTTTTAAAAGAAAGTGTAACAAATTCAAGAAAAGTTTGGTGACTGGAGTACTGACAGTGTGTGAAAAAAATAACAAGGTGGTGCAAGGGTTTTTAAAAATATGAAAAAGGCTTACCGATATTACCTTGACCTACAGTCTCGGCTTCTACGGCTGCTAATGTGAAAGTCTGTCGCCGTGGTACCTTCCTTCTAGCTGGAGGCACATTCCTCTGTACTTGAGATATGTTTCTCAGTGCCTGATGGAATTGGCGATTTAGCTGAGCAGGAAATCCACGTGGAGGTGGTGTTGGGAGTGCAGGACGAGTTGCAGGAGCCTGGATAGCTGGCTGCTGCAGATAGTTGACGGGTGTGTAAGCTGGGTTGCTATTATAAGGACAATTCCCAATTCCGTGGTTGGATGTGCCACAAATTAGACACAGGCCTTTTACGCCTACAGTCCTTCCATAAGTGTCCCTTTCTATGGCAGTAGTGGCAAATTTCTTCAGTTCTCCTGGGTTCAAACGATGGCCTGGAAGAGGCTCCTCCTGCCATTTGAGTGGCAGGGCATTTCAAACCGGCAGCTTGGGGCCTACTCCTCGCCTTTATCACTGCCTCATAACTGCGGGCAACTTCCAAAGCATCTTCATGAGTCAGAAATTTCCCTGTGGTTAGTGCAGCCTGGATTTCCGTGTCCAAACCCTGTTGAAATCGACGAGCTCTGATCTCTTCCATCGGTATCAAGTGTGCCGTGAATCTATTACAGTCTTGTGTTAGCTGTGTAGTATGTGATATTAAAAATTTAAAATACTGTGACATATCTTATCGGCTGAGCATGGTGAACTCAGCGTCATACTCATCTACCGATTTGATCCACATCGAACCTTGTTGTAGATGAATGAACTGATGTTCCATGTCGAACCTGGCAGTCACAAGAAAGTACTTCGCGTCGAACTTATCGCGGAAAGTCTTCCATTCAATAGGCTGATGAAGACGGCTTTCTTCCGCCTTCCACCAAACCCGTGAATTGTCCGTGAGTTGCAGCTTTGCAACTCGGACCCAAGCTATTTCTGGCACTTGTGCTGCTGCCAGATCATCTTCTATACTTTGTGCCCATTCTTCAACTTCCAGTGGGCTTCTCATTCCTGAGAACTGTTTGGGGGTGTAAAGCCCTGAATTGCTTTACCCCAGGCGCTTCAGTCTCGGGACGGTTCAAAAGCTGTTGTTTTCCCTCAAGGAGGTTGCGGATTGCCTCAAGCAGAACTGTTTGCTCGGTGGGTGGAGCAGGAACAATAGGTACGATTGGTAGTGGAAGTGGAGTGTTGTTGAAGTTGGTGCTGGTGTTGTTTGGGGAATCCATAACCTTGAAGAAAAATTTAGGTTAAGATTCAAAGTATATAGAATGATAGGATTCAAGGAACATGAATTGTAAAGAATGCTTTAGCTGCTGGTTCTTGTGTTATATTGCTTAGGTTGTTCACGCAGAACAGAACTGCATAGTATGGTTCTATACAGCTCTGACCTGCATGGGCCGCCAACAAAACCTGTCACGCCCCGCTTCCCGGTGTACGGGCAGAGGGCGCGACGAGGCCGCTACGTATTTACTGTGAAGTAAATACGCTAAGCATATCTAAGCAATATAAAAGTAAAGCACAAGAGACAAGATATAATTAAAACAGCAACTTTATTTATTCACATTCTTTCTGTACAATACATGGAAAGTAAATACAACTGAAATAAAAAGCAATGCCTAAACAATGGCATAACAGAAAAAGAAAGGCACTGAAATGGAAAGTGTACAATGACTAGAGCTCGGGGTCTTCACTGAACTGGTCCAAATCTTCAGCAGTGGGCTCGATCTCTGACGGGTCCAGATCACCTGACGACATTCAAAGAAGAAAGAAAGAGAATGTCGTCAGCGAACAGATCGCTCGGTAAGTCCCAAAGATAAGGGAGAAGTAGAATAGACAGAATAAGAAGGTAGCTTTTAAAGTTGTATTATATTGTTATAATGTTGTATTTAGTATTAACGCTGTTGTTTGTAGCTTGGTACAGAAGGATGCCAGTGTATATGAGAGGAGTCTCTATATGCCAAAGACTAGAGGCAAATGGAAGTACAAGGCTCCGTTATACAACCCGGAACAACGTCAATTGGATTCATGTTAGGTGTCTTAATCTTGCAGTCTCGTGCCACTTTTAACACCTTTCGTACCAATCTACCCCTTAAACCCCAGGTTATCTTGATTGTATTATTGTATTGTAAATTGTATTGATTGTATAATTGGATGACTGACCGAAACCATGATATCAGTAAACGGATGTAACTATAGAATCATGTATGTAACTGTAGAATCATGTATGTAACTGTAGAATCATGAATGTAACTGTATAATCATGTAAATGGAATGTATATCCATGGTTCAGTTCAATCAAGTTTATAGATTGAATATATGGAATAATTGATTCATGGATTCATGTTGAATTGTAATATTGTAGATTGTAAATTGTACTTGAATCATATTCAAGTCAGATTATTAATGAGACTCAGTCTGAGTCAGACAATTAGAAAAGTAAATTGAAGTCCTGATTGTTTTGATATTATCGGTAACCGCTGCACATGGGCGGCAGGATTTATGTCTTTTTCAAAGACGATTACCGTATTGATAACACCATTATTAAGTTGTCTACCTTAAATAGGCAAGCACCCACTTCTCCGGCTCCCTGAGGCTCAAGAGATTAGTCCCGCTTAAATCTATGTTTACTAGGGTCCTTAGGGTAATTTATAGAACTTGAGGGGGTTTTATGTAAAAATACTTTTATATACTTTACAAAATACACCCTAAGTATTTATTATTTGTCTTTAGAGTTGTAATGAATGTAGATTTTATATTGTGATATTTCTAGTGAAAATATCCTAATTTCATAAATAAAGGTATTTATTTATAATATTGGTTTTGTATGGAATTCATGGTATTTTAGTGTAAAATTGATTCTTGTGATATTTTTAGCAAAAGGTGGAATATTTATAATACTTCAAAATAAATATTTTTATGTTATATATACATATATTTATATGAAAATAATTTTAGTATAATATTCTATAATATTCTAGAAATCTCGTTTTCTTAAGATGTCGTATTTTAAATCTTTCGAGACCGAATGCTCCTTGCTGAGGTCTGGATCTCGCACTACTAAGCCCGAGGATGTGCGATAATCCGCACCATCCTGAATGGGTTCCCCAAAATGGGTTGTAGCGGCGCTTTGCAAAGATTATATAAATACTAAATCCTTTAGAAAACGATTTTATTAAGTAAATGGTATTTATTTACAATGATGTCGTTTTCCCGTATTCTATATTTCCAAGAGTATTGTGCTATGTTGCATATGAGTGTGTGAGGAGGTAGGTCATTACCCCGTGATCTACTTAAAGATATAGCAAGTTTTGTGATGTTAAATGTAGAATTAAAATTATGTGGTATTTAAATGAAAAATACGGTAAAATGAAATAGCAATTATTTTTATGATATGAAACTAGATCAATTTGGTTGATTAGTGTTTAATAATCAACATGAAAGGGTTTAAGCATAATTGTATTAAAGAAAAGTGAAGTTTTATAAAGAAACCGAATCGGATATCGGATTTGTTCCGATTCCGTCGGGTTTTGTAATTCCGTATTTTTAGAAAGAAAAGAAAGATAGAAATGGAGACTTACAGGTTTAGGACAACAAAGAGAGGGAGATTGATCGGGAGGATTCGCCGGTGCATCATTTCGTCGCCGGGAGCTCCTAGGATGGTCGTCTGAAGTTTGCCGGAAAATTCGCCGTAGCTTCGCTTCTTGCTCGTTTTCAAAGTACACAAGGTTTCTAATGATTTCTTGAGAGTTGGCTCAAAGTTTTGGGATGAGGGGTAGAGTGTAGGGTTGGTATTTATAGGGTTAGGCTAGATGAAGGGTTTTAATTTTAAAAAAATGTAAAAATGTATTAAAAATTATTAAAAATAGCGTAATTAGGGATTAATGGTGTCTCTGGAACCGATCTAATTAAATGGAGTGTGCCGGGGGGTATGAGAAGACCAAAAGCCAACTTTTTCTGTTGACGACTCGGCCGACCTGCTGATTCCGGCCGGCGGTGCCGGCCCGAGTCTGTCGGTCCGCCGGCCGACTCGGCCGAGTCAGGCCGAGTCGGGAGCTAGGGAGGTGGGGGGTCGTCTGGTGAAGCCTCTGGAACATTTACTTTTTCAGGTGTAGTGGGAAAATTTGGAGTTAGCACGTGTTGACTGTTGGACTTCTAAAAATTTTAAAACAAAATAATATTAAAAATAATGTGGGGCATGGGATTTGAACTCCGGTGGCTTGGTTCAGCAGTGCAAGGTATTACAAATGAGCTACAAGCTCCTTCTTGTAATTATGGAGCTATTTAATTACTTAAAGTAGTCACAGAAAATGTAAATACCCCAAGTATACATTAATTTTTAAAGCAAATTTTTGTACACTAAAAACGGAGTTGTTACATTCTTTTAACTTGAAATTAAAAAGAAAAATAATTACTTATATCTTGTGCTCAGGCTAAAATACCCCTTTATGGATTTTGAAAAAAAATATTTTGAAATTTTTTTTTACGAAATTTAGGGTTGTTACACTTGTCTTATAGATCTTAAAATCAGAGAAAGTACAAAGTTCTTATGAAAGGGCTATGCCCTTTTTTATTTACCTAGGGTTTTAGGAGGAGGGAGATGATTTTCTTTCTGTAGAGAATTTAATTCTCGGTTGCAAGGCAAAAGCTTATGGGGTCTGTGTGTGAGGTTTAATCTTTTAGGCTCCTATTTATAGGAGCAAAAGAGCAATCAATCAGTTGAGAATCTCTCTCATTTAGAAATTTCGATTGATTTCATAATCAAGATGTGATTTTTTAATCACCGTTGGATCTCTGATCCAGGGTTCTCTGTTTAACAGAGAATCGAGAATATCTCTCATTCAGTGATCTCGATTGATTTCATAATCAAGTAATGATTTTTAATCACCGTTGGATCTTTAATTCAAGTCTCTCTATTTAACAGAGTATATTTTTCTTGTTCTTTTAACAAAATTGAGGGAATATTTCCAATATATAGAATTTAATTCTATCTCATGATTAAACGGTGATTTTTAGCCACCATTGTATTTTTGATCCAAAGGTCCTCTGTTTAACAAAGCGTATTTTTTTTGTTTTAGAAAGATCAGGGAAATATTTTCCCATATAGAATTTAATTCTATCCGAAGCAATTGCTTCAGCGGTAGCGTTCACGTGTGTTGCACGTGGACGCTACCAAGGGCGGCATTAGCACGCACATGCCATGCACGTGGGAGCCGCCATACGCTTGGCCTCAGCGCTCACATGCCTCACTCGTGGGCGCTGCCATTTGCATGGCGTTAGCGCTCACGTATTTTTACGTGGGCGCTATCATTTTTGGCGGGAACACTCCCATACTTCGTAATTTCAGCAACCATCATGACCGTTTCTCTCATACTATAAGCATTTAACGTTTGTCACTAAATTATATTAGATTCTTTTTATTACAGTTAGCTCCTTGAAGTGTTGTTTTAAAGGATATTTTAGTGAGAATAAAAAACTCATTTAAGGCTTAAAACTGAAGTTTAAGGGAGTTTACTGTAACTTTAAACTAGTTTAGTGAAAAGTAGTGGTCTATTAGGATATTTTGGTATAATTTGATAGCTCCCACTCAAGGTAATTACTCAGCATCTGCTTAGATTTCGCCATGGCGATTGTAATTACCGTGATTCTCTCTATCGACAGTAATGGAAAGGGTGATGTAACCAATTGCTTCTCTCGATGAAGGGGAGTTAGAGATTATGCCATTTGCAGAGAATTCATTGGAGGTGAACATAAAGAAGCAAGTGGTTTGAGGTACTGCAACAGAATATTAAAATCGTCATGAATGAACGATACCGTACCAATATTTTGCACACAGATGTGGATCTAAGTATACTCGCGATAGGCAAAAAGGGTATCGTTATCTAAGGAGACTGCTCGCTTAGCAAGCATTGTTCGAAATTTAAGTTGGTAAGAGGATAAAGGTCCCATGATTATGCACCATTATGCACCCTCCATAAGAACCGATTATGCACCCTCCATAAGAACCAGCAGTATCCAAGTAATAGCAAAGGCTGCAAAACCTTACAAGGGGAAAAGAGCGAAATCTGAAGGAATAATATTGAAGGAATTGACATTATTAAACAGGGAGTTGAGATGTCAGATTTCAGCTTCTACATGGGTATAAGGTATAAACAAGAAAGCAACAATGGATGGTAGTTATTATACAAAGGAGTGAAGAAACTGTATGTTGTTACCAATGAGGATGATGTCGTCAACATACACCAAGAAGTAGGCGACGGTGGCGTCCTTGGAGTAGATGAAGAGATACGTATCTAGCATGGAGTTTGTAAAGATGGTTTGAAGGAGATAGCCTTTGAGTTCTTGATGCAATGCCCTGGACGCTTTCTAGAGACCATAGAGAGCTTTACGTAGTTTGCATACATGGTTGGGTAGGGAGAAGTGGAGGAAGCTAGGTGGTTGAGCCATATACACATCTTCATGGAGAGTGTCATTGAGAAAAACATTGTTAATGTCGATTTGACGAAGAGGCCATTGTTTACAGCCGAAAACTGGGAAGACAAACATCTTGCCTGAATTTGGGGGCAGATGCTATTTGAATTTATCCGTCCACCTCTCCGAAGATGCCAAGCTGATTTATTTCACCGTGTATCGGAGCTTTGGACGGATGCGGCCGTTGTAGCAGACTTCGTCAGATTCCCTTTCGTTGTGAGAGGTTTTTTATTGTGGGGACACTCTTTCCTGCAGGCGCAAGCCCCAGCAGTTAATTACATTACCACGTAGCGGTAACCACTTTCTCCTGTTCCAGAAGGTCACTTCGTGTCGTGTGTGTTTGTTTTATCTTTGGTTGCCTGTGGATTGTATACGGAGACTAATTTATGTTGCTGCCCATAGGGTGTGGATTAGTCCAAAACTGTATATTCTTAGATTTGGGTTTGGGTTGATTTAAGGATCGTTAATCTCGTTTGAGATTAAGATCAACTTAAATGTTTGTTAAGGATACGTTAGTCGGATCTTGGACTAAGATCTACTTAACGGTTTAGAATCATTTTTGATCCAACAAAAGAGCATTTGGGGCTCTATCGTTTTAGTTTTGGGACGTTACGGTCCGTAGATCACCATTTTTGGGAAAATGGTTTAGTTTAAGGACGTTGCGGTCCGCTGTTAGTTTAAGGACGTTTCGGTCCATAGCTAGTTTAAGGACGTTGTGGTCCGTTGTAACCTAAGGACGTTACGGTCCATAGGGATGTGTTCATCGATTTGGTGGTGCACCGAGAGTTGTTGGTTGTCGGGACCCTCCACCTCTCTGAAGACGCTGAAGAATTACAACGACATGTATCAGAGGTGTGGAGAGATATACCCTTGAACCAAATTTCAGATTGAGGGGAGAGATCATGGTGGACCATCTGAGAATCATCAGTCATTTTTGGAAGACTAAGATTGACTTAGGAGATATGAGATGGAAATCGTTCTGGTCCTCATCCATTGAGGAAAATTATGAGCATAGAGACTATGTCTATTTGGAGATCCAAAATATTTTAATCTCAGGGAGACTTAGCCAATTTGGGGCTGAAGTTGGCCTCTTATAGTGTTAAACACTAATATATGCTCGATGCACATGTGCTCTCACGTAAGACACTAAAGCAGTGTTAAACACTGAAACTTGGGGGGCGCACGTGTGGCACGTGAGACATCTAAAAGTTGGTGCTATACCCTTGGGTCCAAATCCCCGTCTATATATGTAAGTATTAAACACTTAAGTCTTATGGCAATCACGTGTGGGCACGTGAGGCGCCCCAAAGTTGGTCACTGCGTCATTGGGTTTGTTCTCTCTTCCTTTTATAAGTGCTAATCACTTAACTCATATAATGCTCATGTGCAAACACGTGAGGCGCTCAAAATGTGAGCATTGTCTTTGGAATTTTTCCCCTTTTCCATATGAGTATTAAGCAAATGTGTCATGACCCGAAAGAATGGAACGCGACTGGCAATTAGATTACGAAATGTCTAAAGGCGTAGTGTAACCTAAGTAAGCGAAAGCCCAGAAAACTAAACCATTTAACAATTAGAGTGAAGGAAAACTTGTTTTAAAGCAATGGTTTTAACAAAATAAGTGGCATTAAACATTTAAAATCAACATCATATTTTCCCGAAAAATTTCGACAAAGTCTCATTTGTAAATACTGGCCCCCAAACGGGTACAACACATGAAATACATATAAATAATGAATAAGCATCCCCAAGCGGGAGCTAGCTCTTCGCCTAAGGCGGAAACACAACCACACGCAATATATGTAATATCATCGAGCAATAAGCATATAAAACACAAAAGTAAGAAAACATCACGTCGGCTCAAGTGAGCTCGACCCCAGAGAAACAACATATATATACAAATCTCACAGTTTCATCTCTAGGTCGCAAATACAATGGTAGAAGTGGTAGATACGGTAGATGGAGTACACTAGATACAATAATAATATAAGGTGGAAACAAAATATCCTCGCAGCCCACCTATGAGCAATGCCGCAAGTCCAAGCAAAAGGAACAAAATGAGGAAGTGTGCCCATCGTTACTGTGCTGACAAGTCGGACCTGCAAAATACTGTGGCACAACGGGGATGAGTTGCCAACTCGTGAGTAATAAGTAATATCTAATAAGACTATCGTAAGCATGCACGGAACTTCGTCACAGCCTACATATACTAATGTGATGCGATGCACTTGTATGTATGCAACATGAATGCATAATCAACACGAGATCTGAATATGTTTAGTACGAGAAAATCTGTATTCTTATACTAGTAAAACTTCTGTAATTTAACTGCAGTATCATCAATGAGATCAACAGAAATCCGTGTCAAGCATCAACACCAAATATGAATATCTCAATGTCTCAATGTATCAATGTCTCAATGTCTCGGGCTCCATCGGTCCGGATCTGCCCATATCATCAAATCCCATAACCACGTCGGTATCCTCCGGATATCCGCCGCGCCAATAATCACCGGTAGGTAGTGCTCCCATGCCGGGCTCAACGTCATCATCTGCGACCATCTTGCCCCGAGGTACCGTACCGGGTCCACCATGCACCCACAGACGGTTCCTCCTCCTCCTCGAATTGGATGTATGATACCGCTCAAGAACCAAGAAATCTCATGGTGGACGATACATACATCATATCACGAGAAAACCGCAACTTGCATTATTAAAATGATAACAGGTTTATAAAATTCTTGCGGTTTTCCCAAAAATCTAGAAATCTCATAATACTGAAATCCTCAAGAAAAATCACCATATGTACACATGTCGGCTATGATGAATGCCTATGATATCAACAATATGAAATACGATGTGTGACTAGAAAACTATGCATGAACGATGATGCAATGAGGTATATGCATATGACTAGCAATCCTACGTATCCATCCTGATGAATTGAATATACAAGTACAGGTTTACAAATCAAATATGGTGCAATTGTTTTAGATTCTGATTTAAACAAGTTATATAGCGTCCGTGGCATAGTAATTACCAAGGCGTGTGTGTCTACATGAATAGTGCCCGTGCGACATAAACCAATGGTAATGGTGCAAGTGTCTATGAGATGATACCACATATATATATATAAAAGATGATGCGATGCAACGAGATGAATAACTAGGAACTACACATATAAATACAAGTACTAATAGAAATTCTAACTATCGGGCGCCTTGCGCCATCCAGACGATTCCCCCGTAGATGTGTACATATACTCAGCGGAACACCTCAGCCAGTCTGATCCAATCACCGCTTTTCCTTTCCGTGCAGTGTCCGATGTCTCCACGGCCGATCCTAGAATCACATAATGCAACACGCATAAGGCTAATATTCTGCAAAATGCGATATCAAGACTATACGAGAAACTAGCGCCATAAGCTAAACACTTGTGCACTCGAAGCACCAAAACGTGTGCGCTAACGTCTGAAACTACCCCTGTTCTCGCCGAAAACCAGGAAAGACAAACGTCTTGCCTGAATTTGGGGGCAGATGCTATTTGGTTTTATCCGTCCACCTCTCCGAAGATGCCAAGTTGATTTATGGCACCATGTATCGAAGATTTAGACGGATGCGGCCATTGTAGCAGACTTCATCAGATTCCCCCTCGTTTGAGGGGTTTTTGATTGTGGGGACGCTCTTCCCTGCAGGTGCAAGCCCCTGCAGTTAATTACACTACCGCATCGCTGTAACCACTTTCTCCTTCTCAGATGGTCACTTCGTGTCGTATGTGTTTGTTTTGTTTTTTGGTTGCCCGTAAATTGTATACAGAGACTAATTTATGTTGTCGCCCGTAGGGTGTGGAATAGTCCAAATCCGTATTTTCTTAGATTTGGTTTTGGGTTGGGTTTAAGGATCGTTTATCTTTTGTGAGACTAAGATCAACTTAAACGTTTGTTAAGGATACGTTAGTCTAATTTTAGACTAAGATCAACTTAACGAGATCATTTAGATCCAACAAAAGAGCATTTGGACTCTATTGTTTTAGTTTAAGGACTTTGCGGTCCAGTTTAAAGACATCATAGTCTGTAAAGTTTAAGGACATCATAGTCCACGAGTTTAAGGACCCCACAGTCCGTGGTAGTTTAGAGACATCATAATTTGTAAAGTTTAAGGACATCATGGTCCATGAGTTTAAGGACCCTACAGTCCGTAAAGTTTAAAGACATCATAATCCATGAGTTTAAGGACCCCACAGTCCGTGGAATGTCTGGTTGTCGGGACCGTCACCTCTCTAAAGACGTTGAAGGATTACACCGGCAAATATCAGAGGAGTGAAGAGATGTACCCTTGAACCAATATTGGTTGGGAGATCTGAAGTCAAATTTGGGATTAAGATCAATGATTTGTGAGCATATGGGCCCAATTAATCTGAATGAGGGATCTGTGGCCAACTTGGGCTCGGTCCACTCAGTTAAAATGTTGAACATTTAGCAATGCTGAGCATTGGTTTGGGTTCTGACAAACTTTTGTCTTTCATTGAGTGTTGAGCACTCATTATAGATCTGGGGATTTATCATTTAAAAAACAATTTATGTTCTCTCAGCACACACGTGAGGAGCACGTGGCGCGCTTGGCGCTGAGCGCCAGTTAATGAGCGCAGAGCGCTTCTGTTTAGGTAGCGCACACATGAGGAGCACTTGGCGCACTTGGCGCTGTGCGCCAGACAATGAGCGCAGAGCGCTTCTGTTAAGTAGCGCACATGTGAGGAGCACGTGGCGCGCTTGGCGCTGTGCGCCAGACTTGGAGCGCTGATGGCTTCTGTGAAATAGCGCACATGTGAGGAGCACGTAGCGCGCTTTGCGCTGTGTACCAAACTTTGGAGCGCGGAGCGCTTCTTGTGAATTTGGAGCGCTAAGGCTCTGCAGCGCTCTGCCCTGGATTTGGAGCACTGAAGCACTTCTTTAAACTTGGAGCGCTAGGGCTCTGCAGCGTTGTGCGCTAGATTTGGAGCGTTGATGCACTCCTTTTAATTAGAGCGCTAAGGCTCTTTTTAGGCAGATTTGCGCTCTGAGAATTAAATTTTCTCATATAAAAGACTTTGTCTCATAGATCTAAGAACAAAGTTCTTATTTTATAGAAGATATTTCAATCTCTTATGTTTTTGATGAAAGGCTTTGCCTTTATGGATCTGTGATCCTAAGAGAATTGAATTATTCTCCCCCCTTTTTATAATGAGATGTTATGATCTCTTTTGTGAAAGACAATTTGTCTTAAAGATCTATGATCTAATATAAGAACTAAGTTCTTTTTCTGATGAGATTTTTATCTCTCTGTTTTTACCTTGAAGAAAAGTTCTTCTTCTGCCGAGAGCTTGCTCTTCTCTCTGAACTTTCTCAAAGTTTGTGGGGGGTTCCTCTTTATGAGACTTGAAGTCTTGGGGCCTTTATATAGGGTAGGCTGATTTGTTGAATCAGTTAAGGAGATCTTTTCTCTAATTGATTTGGGGATGTTTCCCCCGTTGGATCTTTGATCCAAGGGCTTCTGATTTACAGAAGGCAATCTTCTTATTTTTAACAAGATTGGGAAATTTTCCCTATACAGAATTCATTCTGTATCTTGGTGATTTTTAATCACCATTGGATCATTGATCCAAATGTGCTCTGATTTACAGAGCACAATCTTTCTTGTTTGGAAAGATTCTGAGGAGTTTTTCCTTAACAGAATTTTATTCTGTTAATTTGATGATTTATCATCTTCGTTGGATCTTTGATCCAACGGTGAAGAACATTTAGTTCTAGCACTTAGCGCTCTTGTGCCTTGCACGTGAGCGCTGCTTCAGAGCGCTGGCGCTCTTGGCGCTAGCGTACTCGTGCTTTGCACGTGAGCGCTGCTACAGAGCGCTGGTGCACTTGGTGCTAGCGCACTCGTGCTTTGCACGTGAGCGCTGCCTCGGAGCGCTGGCGCTCTTGGCGCGAGCGCTTTTATGAAGCACTGCTTCATTTCAAATTTCAAAATTTGAACAGAGCTTTGCTCTGATTGGTGGAAACAAATGCCCCCCTACAGTTGCGCTCACGTGGCTCGCACATGAGTGCAGCAGTGGCAGCATCTCTACCATTGGATTGTTCTTGGAAGTCGGATCGACTTCCCCTGCCTATAAATAGGATCTTTGGCCTCATTGAGATGACCCCTGTTCATCTTCTTGTTTTCTTGTTTCTTGAGAATTTTAATTCTCTGCTAGAGCCAAGCTCTCTGCATCAGAAAACTCTTTTTGAGTTAATACTCTGTCAAATTTCTGGTAAGATTTGAACCCATTAACAGAGCTTTGCTCTACTTAGATCATAGATCTAAAGAAATTTTAGGATTTTCTTATCGGAGCTTTGCTCTCTTGAAATCATAGATCTAAAGAGATCTTTCTGATGGTTTCTTGACCCATTAACAGAGCTTTTCTCTTTTCAAAACATATAGATTTGTTAATCTTTCATAAAGAGCTCTTAAGAGTTAGTTCATGGATCTTGAAGATCACGGGATTTTTAATTCATTGAAAGCTTCACTTTTAGAGTTTCTGATGGGTTACTCCATCATCTTCACAGAGCATAGCTCTCTAAAAATCTTCCCTGGGGAATTTTTTTTATTCTCTTCATTATCAGAGTTGACAGATGTCTCTCTGTCACAGAGCACTGCTCTCAAGGGAGTTTTACTCCTTGGCCGGAGGGGCTCTCATTCAATGAGAATCCTTTTAGGATACTCTATTTAATGATAGTCTCATCAATAACGAGATTGTCTCATGATGAGCCGTCATCTAGATCGTGTGGGTCCACTTTGGTCTCTTTCCACTGCATTGCAGTGTGGTACTCATTTAAAGTACCAAGTACCAGGACTTAAACTATAGCATTGACGGCTAATATTTTGTTCTTTTTCGCACAGGTATTATGTCTTTCGATACTTCTTTCCCGTTTGTCCGTTCGGAGGGCGGATTCCCCGAAGCGCCTGTGGATAGGAAAGTCATCGCGTTGATCAATGATCATGACCCGGAGCGAAAGAATCTTCATCTATGGGGTAGATGGTACAGTCAAATCATTAAAGGTCGACGGTGCTTTTCTTGCGCGACACCTTCGGAGCCTATTTCGGCGATCCCTTATGCAGATGCACCCCCAATAAACTATGCTGTGGAGGAGGTCAATTGGACTTCAGAGGGTCTCCTTCAGCCTTCTATGGCTGCAATACCCGTACAGCCGGCGGCGGCTTTGGATACTCTAGGATGGCGCATATGCAAGGGTGAGTAACGTCCTTGGGGACATCCGTATATGATAGGCCTAATCCCTCGTCATCCAGCTGGGTATTTGCAACGGACCCGCTACATTTTATCGGCCAAGAAGTCGCAGCTACTGAAGCTCGGGTTGTATTCCGCGATTTACGCTTCTCTCTTTCAATATTCTACGCCTCCTGCATGGTGGGTCAAGACATTTCTGGAGCAATGGAATATTCCGACCCACACCTTCTTTCTGTTGGATTGAGAAGTCTCAATTTCTTTAGAGGAGTTTGCAGAGGTCACTGGTTTACCTGTTAGGGAAGAACACTACGAGGAGTTTCTTCCTCCGGACGAGTACATCTATGCCACCAAACCAGTGGTAATGGGTCTTACTCTAGAGAACGCTATTCAACACCAATTCCCAAGTTTGATAAAGGTGTTGAATATCTATAAGAGCCTTTTTCTCGAATCCGGATGCCGTGGGCTTAATTTCACAGATTCATCGCCCGCTTTCTCCGCTCAAAAGTCATGTCAAAGGAAGCCGCGAAATTTGCCAAACTCGACGATCTTTTTGGTTTTGGTTTGGACAACCAGCCGGCAGCGGAGGCGGATCAGAGGGATTTCTTTCTCCCCAACACCCCGGTCGTCTCTTTTACAGAGCTTGTAACTCCTAGGATCAATGAAGAAGCGTTCTTTTTAGGGTTCCTCGGGCTATGGCTAAGCTGGTTTGTGCTTCCAATGCATCCTTGCTATATGAGGCCGTCCGTTTTTTATCCAGCTCACCGAACGGTTGCTGGGATGCAAGTGGTCGTCGGGATCGCTGGGTTATCCTATTTGTATCATGGCCTCATCTTAGCGGCAGACACCACTGAACCAGGGGTGCAGCACGTGAACTTTTCGATGCATTACTTTATGTCATGGATCGAGCAACATGTACTTGGCATTTTCGGTGCCCACAAAAGGCCTTGCTTCTAGGACAAGTATAACTTCCCTCGGATCATGTGAGTAGTTGACGCATCCATTGTAAATCCGACACCGTGGGAACCTAGGGGTTTGCTCCTTCATCCACGCACGATTGGAGATGGCATGACCTTTACCGATAAGATTCTAACCATCAGCAAGGAATCCGCAAAAACGGTGCAGCCATTGCGGGACATTTTTAAAGACGGGGCCTCTATCTTGAAAGCTCGGGAGATTCTTCAATTATACTCCATCAGGACGGGCTTTCTCGTGTTTAGGCAGAATGATTCGGCGTTGTTCATGAGGTACAACCCGCATCATTTCGCCCAGCAATTAAGCTATAATCAGGGCGTCCCGCTTGAGGCTTTCTTGGCAGAACCGATTGCTACTGAAGAGGGAATCCGGAGCGTGTTGCATCATTTTATGCAGTTGAACACAAGGTCTAATTTCTTCATCAGTGAACCGAGTTGTGTTCCGAATGTCCTGAACGTATATGTGGCATGGTACCGGTATTCGATGGGCGCTGTTATTAGGGAAGAAAAGCGATTGCTGCTTGATCGCAAGGGTGCCGCCCCGGCTGGTAATCCAAACGTTCCTCTGAAGCGATGGACCATTGTCCGTCCTCCCTTGAGAGATGCTGCTGCGGCTGTGGTACCACGTGCTATACGTAAGCTGCCCCTACCCTGTGTGCCTGAAAAAGCAGTAGCTGCCGCGTCTCCCGAGTCGGGTGTGGGTACGGAAATTGGGACTCGTCGCCCAAAGTTGCCCACCAAGCGCAAGCTTGTATTATCGGCTACTGGCGCTCTTCCATAGAAGAAAAAGAAGTCAATACTTTCTGCGGACGTCGTATTCGGCCAGGAGCCTCATGCTCCTTACAGTGAGGGCTTGAGCGAATACGGGACCAATTAAGGCATATTCATGGCGCCGGATGATACCGATTTAGAGGCTGCTATTGCAGCTTCTGAGCCATTAGCTAGCAACAAAGCAGGACTGATCACCCTTGTACAGTCAGGTAGACTTCAGTTGTATCTTTCCGCTGTTACATTTTTATTATCATGCTTTGACTGACACTTCTTCTTCAACAGGCATCTCCACTGAAGAGGCTCTCGCGGCTTCTCTCAAAACCTTTGAAGAGGAGGAAAGGCTTCGTGCTTCCTTGGGCATTGGTACATTTCGGCTCACTGTGCCTTCATTCACGTTTTTATGGGTAAACTAACTCTTATTTTTCATGTTATTGTAGGGACTACCTCAACTCAGGTTATCCAGAGTGCAGTGCCAATCCTGTAAGGCGGTGCTGCAACACTTCCAGGGCCGACTGCCGAAGTCCTAGTTCCCTCAGTATCGTCGAAAGAAGCTTCGCTTAAACAGCCGATGACGGACGCCATAGAGGTTCTAGAGGCAGAACTTGGTTCGGACGATGACGTCTCCTTGGCGGAGGTCTTGAGGAGGTCAGCTCTGGCGGCTCTAGCTGAAAGGAAGCGCAAGAGGCATGCAGCGAAAGAACGTGATGCCGCCTTGGCTGTTGGTGGAGACTCAAGCACTGCTTCCCCTGTACCTATTTCTCTAGAGGATGCTCCGGCTACCCTGTCTACCGCTCATAGACAGGCGGTACGCGCGGCTCGGGAAAAAATTGAAAAGCCGTCACAAGGTAACGTAACACTGGTTTTTTTATTAGAGTTTGATCGTCTGATTGTCATATATCATACCCTGCAGGGCCAAGTCCTGATGAGGAGGTGGTAGGCGAGATGACGGCAACCACCGAGCCTGGAGTGGCTACTCTCTCCCAGGAGTCCGGGACTGCTCCAATTGCTACTCTTTTCACCTGCGGTTCCCTGCCATCGCCTGGCATTGCGAGTGTCACGACGGCTCTCGTGGAATCAGGGGACGAAGCCACGGGCGGCGAGACCATCCTCCCGAATGAGATCGAAGAAGTCACGACGCTTGGTGATGCTTCCGTCGCAGTTTTGGCTGATGACCTATCTGGTAGGTCTCGGGTCGCTGTATTCTTTTCATTTTGCAATCCCTTTGGTTCCTTTCTGATAACATTTTGTTCCTTTTGAATGTAGGTGTGGTGAGCGCTGAGGTTGTGCCATCTGAAGAAGCATCACCAGCTGTCGCTCTGACGGTCGTTGTCCCTTCGTCTCCTCTTATATCCTCTCAAATGCTGGAAGGTATGGGTTTGCGATTAACTTAGATCGGGGATGAAATCTTCCACGTATTGACCATGTATCATCATAACCTTGCAGGAGTTCTCTTTGATCATCTGTATCAAGTGCTAAACCCACACTTCTCCTTTCAGTCGGAAGTCGCTTTGCCTACTGGTGCCGGTGAGTATCTTCTCTAACCGACGTCTTTTCTTTTCTTTAATGAGTGACCCTGCCGTTGTTAACTTTAAGTTGATTACAACACTACAAATTGAAGGAGGGGACAAGAGAATCATCGCGGCACCAGTACTCCCAGCTCTGCCACCTACCGTAGCCGGTATAGTAGCCTTCATCGCTCTTGCATCTTCTTTGTTTCTTAAACCAATATCTGACTATGATTTGTTTTGCAGCAATCGCGCCGACTCCAGCTCCCTTCGAGTCTCGCATCTTAATGTCAGCAGGGCCCTTTTCCAGACGTCCATCTTCCAAGGGCGTCGTGACCAGCCTGCGCATGTTAAATGAGTACATCGAGGAGCTTAACGTGGAGGTCCCTGCATTTGCTGCAGATTTTGCTTCCGAGGTTAATCCCATGCTGGCGACGCTCATGAACTTCCATAGCGAACGCGTCGTTAAATCTTGGGTTAATCACTGCAGGAAGATTAAGGCCTGCCTTCATGAGCTTGAGCTTAGGCGTCCTGCTCCGGAGGTGTTGGCTTCAAACTCCCAGCAGGCTGCATGGGTTGAGCAGAGCGTTCCCTTCCTCCGCCATTTTGAACAAGAAGCGACCTTAATGCGGAAGGAATGCGAGGAAGTTTCAGGTGAATCCTCCCGGCTGCGTGCCTAGGTTGAAGCAAACGCTGCGCAACTGAGAGCCGTCTTCGACAATTTACAACGATGTATTTCAGACGGGCTAGCGCTAAGGCAGAAACTCAACTTCTTGGAGAGGGTTACACAGAATCGCGAAGTTGCTCAATGGGAAATCGACGAGAAACTTTCGTCTTGCTTGCAGCAATGGACTCTAGTCGAAGCGGAGCTGGCCGTGGCAGGTGATTGCGAAAAGGAGCTGAGAGGAGTGCGCGAGCATCTAGCTAACTTACTGAAAACGCCTCCTTCTCAGTAGCTGCCTTTGTATTGATTAAAAATTTGTAATCTTTGAATAACATGTATCCATTTTTTATTCTTTTACATGATTCGTCCTGTACTTAATTGAATTCATGAATAAAAGGTACACATTTTTTTTTATCTCCCACTGTTGTTTTCTCTTCTTTGTTGTATTGTCGCCATGTGATTTTAGCAAGTGTGGCCTGTAGATAGTAGGAAGCTGTCAATCTTGGACTCTTTTCAGGGTAGCAATGGCTTAGGAAACAGGGTTAGGATCTGCCGCCTAAGACTTTTTAACTTTATGAGCCGTGGGGGTCTCATAAAGACTTTTTTCCCTACAAGTCGAGAGGATCCCATAGGTGTATTTTCTCCCTAAGAATCGTGAGGATTCCTAAGTGTATTTTTCTCTTGAGAGCCATAAGGATCTCCCAAGAGAATTTTTCCGCTTACAAGTCGAGATGACTCGTAAGTGGATGTTTCCCTCCTTGTCGATGTTTGGCTTTGGAGAGTGTAGCCCGTGAATAGTAGGCAAGCGCCTATCTTAGACTGACTTGCAGGGCCCCAGTGCTTAGGAAACAAGTCCTTATCCCTATTGCCTAAGACTTTTCCCTACGAATCAAGACGAATCGAGAGGTTCTCGCAAGGAAACTAATTTCCTCACAAGTCGAGACGAATCGAGAAGTTCTTGCAAGAATGTCCTAACGTCACAGTTAAACTCTGCTCTTTACGACAGAGGTCTATTAGGGTCTGTGGTACTAGGGTTTTGTCCGTCGTACCGTCGCGTCGGCTGATATATTCCTCGATAGGCAATCTTGCCGTTCGCGTAGCCTTGCAACTGTCGTGTCTCCGATCCCTTCGGGGGCTGGACAAGACTTCTTCAAGCAATCTTCCTAGGCAGTTTGACCGTCGGAAGAGCAAGCGTTAGGAATTTTGCCATGCCACTTTTTACTTGAGGTTAGGCTCAGTTTGGGGAGCCCCGATGAATCATAACCACTCCGTGCTGGTGTGGGATGATCTCCGATAGTCTTTCAGGTTTTATTTGAGTTTCCGTCAAGACCGTGAAGCTAGGAATTTGGTCTTTGCTTCGTTTGCTGGCATTGCATCTACTGTATCGAGACAAATGTCGCAGTTGTCTCTAGGTTGCTTGTGAACCGTCGAGGCTTGGAACTAGGGATTTTGCCATTGTTCCGTTGTTTTGACCATGGGGTCAGTTGTTGACGTTGTATCTGCATCCTGCTGGAGTAGAGAAGAAACGCCGTTGTTGACACTATGTTTCCTGTAACAAGACGAATGACGAGGTGGTTTCTAGGTTATCTATGAATCGTCGAGATTTGGAACTAGAGACTTTGCCGTGGCTCCGCTTTGCTGACGTTGCATCTGCTGTAACGAGACGAATGTCGAGGTGGTCTCTAGGTTGTCTGTGAACTGTCGAGATTTGGAACTAAGGACTTTGTCGTGGCTCCGCTTTGCTGATGTTGCGTCTGCTGTAACAAGACGAATGTCGAGGTGGTCTCTAGGCTGTCTGTGAACTGTCGAGATTTGGAACTAGGGATTTTGCCGTGGCTCCGCTTTGCTGACGTTGCGTCTGCTTCTGGTTGGAACGAGAAGAAACGTCGTTGTTGGTCTCCACGCTGTAGATGTTGCTGTTGAGATCTGACTTTCCCTTTCGACAGGATCTGGTGAGGGACATGTAGTTCCTTTTTCGTTTATGCCCATGGATTGTATACAGAGGTCAGTATGGACTCGCCTATAGGGCAAAAGTTTCATTCTTTCATTTTTTTTATTTCTTTCTGCGATGCTCTATCATTTCAGCTTTTATATCGCGAAAGTCGCGATTGCCCAATCATTTCGGCTATTTTTCGCGGTGCCTAATCATTTCGGCTATTTTTTTACTCGCTGCTTTTTATTGCGAGTTGCCCAACCATTTCGGCTATTTTGTATGCATTTATATTTTTACTTGTTGATTTTGTTTCAAGTTGCCCCATCATTTCGGCTATTTTGTATGCATATATTTTTACTTACTGATTTTGTTGCAAGTTGTCCCATCATTTCGTCTATTTCATATGCATTTTTGGCTTGCTGATTTTTTTTTATCGCGGGTATGGAACTTGGAATCTGGTACCAGTCTTGGCATCAGCATCGCTGCGACTGGAATATTGCCAGGAGCGAATCATCATTTGCCGTGAAAAGACTTAGGATTTGATATCAATTTAGGCATCAACATCGCTACCACCGGGACAATGCCAGGAGCGAATCATCATTTGCCTTTGTCGATGTCGAACAAAGGTGGCTTAGCAAACAGGGTTAGGATCCTATCGACTAAGGCTTTTAACTTCATGAGTCGTAAGGGTCTCATAAAGGTGTTTCTGCCTACGAGTCGTGAGGATCTTGTAAGTGTGTTTTCTCCTTAAAAATCATGAGGATTCTTAAGTGTATGTTCTCTTATAAGTCGTAAGGATCTTACAAGAGTGTTTTCTCCTTATAAGTCGAGAGGACTTACAAAGGTTGTCCATCGTGTGAGCATATCCCTTGTTGCTGGTGGGACTCTGTTGGGGAAATGTTTATTCGTGCTCGTGGATTGTATACAAGGGTCAATATTGAAACACTTGTAGGGCAATCTGGGAAAGATGATGGCTTAAGAACAGGTTCAGATCCCTGTAGCTTAAGGCTTTTGAATCCTATGAGCCGTGAGGGTCTCAAAGGGGAATTCTCCTTACGAGTCGTGAGGATCTCGTAAGTATGTTTTCTCCTTAGGAATCGTGGGGATTCTTAAGTGTGTTGCTCCCTTGTGAGTCGTAAAGATCTCACACAGGTATTTTCTTCTTACAGGGTTGAGAGAACCTTGCAAGTGTCTTTTAACGAGATTGCGCCCTTTCGGGTTTTCACAAACTCACCGGTAGTCCTGCTGTTTTTACTCACGGAGCCCTTTCGGGTTTTCATCCGTGCCCATTTTGCTTATGGACGTACCGTTTTTTTGTGTCAGCCTTGGGATGCTGTTGTCCGTAGTAGTTTATAGACGTCTCGGTCAAGCGTAGTATTTTTTCAAGAACCGACCGTTTATTGGCCTAAAGGGTCTTTCACCATGCATATTCATTAGCAAGTAAGCCCCACCTTGGTAGACCTTGTCTATGATATACGGGACCTCATAGTTTGGCTCGAATTTCCCCCGTTTGGCACGATTAGGGATCATATGTCTTTTGACTAATAGCACGAGTTCACCTTGGCGAAATGTTCTCGGCCTAGTCAATCTTTCGTACGAGTGCGTCATCCTTGCTTTGTAAGCTTCTAGGTTTTACTGCGCCATGAGACGAGTTTCATCGAGGGCGTCGAGCTCCTAGAGCCGAAGGTGAGCATTCTTTTCGTCTGTTAGCTCGTGATGAACCGCCATTCGTAGAGAGGGTAACTCTATCTCTAAGGGGAGTACCGCTTCTGTGCCGAATACCAATGCGAATGGCGTCGTATTTGTGGTCGTTTTGAACATGGTTCGGTAAGCCCAGAGTACTTCATGCAATCTCTCGTGCCGGTCCTTTTTTTTGGACACCGTCTTCTTTATGATCTTCGTCAAGGTCTTGTTGAAAGCCTCAGCCAGACCGTTAGCTCAGGGATTATAGACCGAAGAGTATCTCCAGTCTATGTTATGCTGTTGTGCGAAGCGGCTGATTTTGTGACTTCTGTAGGATGGCCCGTTATCGGAGATAATCCGTAGCGGAGTGCCAAACCGATAGATGACGTGTGTCTTGAAAAAATGGAGGATATTCTCCGTCTTCACTTCTCTTAGTGGTACTGCTTCTGCCCACTTGGCGAAGTAATCAGTTTTCGCCAGTATGAACCGATGTCATATGGACGATACTGGTTCAATGGGCCCGATTATGTAGGTTCCCCACATTTCGAACGGCCAGCTAGCCACCGTTGGATGTAGCAGATTTGGATGCTAGTGGATAAATTCCCCGTGAATCTGGCACAAGTGGCACTGCTTCGCGTATTCGAGGCAGTCTTGGATCATTGTAAGCCAATAGTAGCCCATTCTTTTTGTTAGTTATATGTATGCCCTAGAGGCCATTACTGTACATACGATGTATATTGTAGTGGATGCTTGGACATATATAGGGAGGACTTTCTTGCTCGACATGATAGTATGCTATCTGGTTGTACTTTATCTTAACATGTACTCAGATTGTCTCTATGTTACATGTTGATAAAGCCCTTAGGATGTGTACTCGACTACTGGGACTATGATGAGATCATACTAGTGGGGCCACGGTAGTCGACGAGTACATCCTATAACTGTTCCTAGTCGAGGGTGTATCGAGACAGGGCATCGATACACCAGAGTAGACTAGCGTATACGCATCTTGGCCCATATGATGGGCGATGGATGATCCCATATCCATCGGTGTTTGACATCAAGGATGGTGTACGGGTGCTCAGTGGAGACTGGGTACACTGGACGGACTCGCCGAGAACTCCCAGATGGTATTATACCATACGTCAGATGGCAGTTCTCCGGTGACACTGGTACAGAGTAGTCTGTTGACCCGAGATCGTCATAGAGTATTGTGTGGTTCCCACTGTGCTTTGATTTCCATCATACCACGTCCAAGAGGGCGTGCAAAAAGTTGGCTTTTGGGTACCGAATCACATGGAGGCAATGAGCGATAGGAGGGCATTCGTCTCTCCCGGTATAGGGAGTTGATGTTGTACTGTGTTCGATTGGCTATAACCGGAAATCCCTGGCCAGGGTTGCTGAGATTTACTGGTAAGTGTTATCAGTAGTTTCTCGAACTGTTATGGACCTCATATCGACACGACTTATCGAGCTACTGGGGTCTGACGTTTACCACCCCTAGGCGAGATATGCGACATATCAGACGACGAGACCGGACTGTACGGGAGTGTTACTGATTGGATTCACAGGAGAATGTACAAGCTTGCTTGTTGATCTTCTGAGCGCTCAATACCTGGGTAGCTGTTACGTTTAGCTGACCGCTTGCAGCTTGTGGGTGTTTGATATGATCATCACCTACTGCCGGCGTATTGACGATTCTTTAGAGTCCTACACAGAGGTTTCTTGGCTCAGGCAAAACGGAGTAGGAGCACATATGTGATATGTGCGGGACCGAGGATAATACGATATTTGATATCAGCCGGGTCATCGGATCAAGTGTTGATTCGATGAATCGGTACGGATAAATATTAGTCGGTTATATGCGATATAGCCGGATTGTCGGATCAAGTGTTGATTCGATAATTTAATGTATAATAATATATATGATATATTAAATTACATTAACTAATATTAGCTCACTAAAAGATTCTTTTTCTCACTCGGGTAATACATTGATATATATGCGATATATGTTAAATGTATTATTTTATATTGTTACGATAAATATTATATATGTGATATATAATATTGTAACATGATATGATAACTAATGCAACTTGTTTAGTGGAGATTAAACATGGTTAGGGTTTGATTAGGGTTAAGGTTTTCTAGAAGTTTCTAGAAGCTTTCTTTTTTTGTTTTGGAAAAGATATTTTGCTAGATATTTCCTTAACCTAACCAAACCTTTAACCTTAGTCAAATCTCTACAAGGGTTAGTTTGACCATGGTTGCATTATTCATCATATTATTCTTTTCCTATTCATCACAAAAGGATTCTTATCATGTTCATCTTCTTCTTCCTTGAGTTCTTCTTGAAAAGCTTTCTTGCTTTGATAAAAGTGATGAATAAATATGAGAAAAAGATAAATAAAGAGAGCAAAAATCCTACTTCATCATCCTCATCTTCCTTTGCCATTTAGATGAGGGTGTTCACATCATTTCATGAGTGTTAGCTTGTGTTAACGGAACTTCAAGGTAGATCATCTTAGTATCGAAGATCGGAAGCAAAGGTTGCATCTTTCTCTTCGTGGAACCTCTCGAGAGTCCGGAACCCGATGATCGTAGCGAAGGGACCACAACACGGAGCATATGAAGTGAAGGACCGGATCTACAAAGGTTGTAATCCCTCTCACTTAGTGTTAAAGTGTTTAGCATGCTTGTTTTCGCCTAATCTCTAGTTTAAAGTTCCGTATTCGGGTTGTTCGGCACGGCTAAATTTTAAATCGGGCATGGTTGATGCCTCGTAGACTCTTGTGTGCGTGCCTAGCAACCCTACACTTTTGATCTTCAGTTTTATCTTCGGCCCGGCTTAGTGAGAACCGTAGAGTCCATCGTGAGTTTCTTGTACGAATCTCCTTGCTTCTTCAGGTCCCAGGCATCTTAGCCATAGAGAATCAAATGATCTCTTATACAGAGTGTCATTGACGAAGGCGAAGGATAGAGCTCGTTTCATGAGCTGATGTCTTGAGGACGCATCTTCAGGTGTTCGACGGGATTTGAAATAGTCTATAAAGTTTTCTCTCCAATCCTTATCCTTTTCCTGGTCTTTTATTTGTAGGGTCGTTTGCTCGGTCGCTCCCTTTCCTTCGGATGACTCTGGAGATATTTCTGTCGGCGCAAGAACCCGACGACTTTGCACAACGATCCTCACGTCATCAAGGTTTTCGTCAGCCAGTTTTTTAGCAAGTTTGGCTAACGCATCTGCTTTGCTATTTTCCGCATGCGGTATGCTTTCCAGGGCGTAGGCAGGGATTTGAGTCAGCAATTGTTGCACTCTCTCTCCGTGCTTCACCAACTCCGATTTGCACGTTTGATACTCATCGTTTACTTGACTAACGACCAACTGGGAGTCTCCATATATAAGGAGGTTTTCGATTCCTATGTCGACAGCGATCTCAAGACCTGCTATTAAAGCTTCATATTCGACTTCATTGTTTGTCCTCGGCTCTGTCAAGGAAAAGGCAAAGCGCATTATCCCTCCTTGTGGAGTCACAAAGATGAGGCATACCCCAGATTTGATTATGAGGGTGTTGTGCTCTTGCTTCTTCATGGAAGATGCCCCGTCGAAGTAGAGTTCCTATCGGGTGTCGCTCTCTCCTTTCTCCCCATTGATCGTGTCAAACGCGTGCTCGTCTGGCAATTCGCAACTTAGGGGTGAATCGGTAGGTATTGGATGCTCGGCGAGGAAGTCTGCGATGGCCTGGCCTTTCACTGCCTTGAGAGGTTGATAAGTTATCGAGAATTCCATTAAGAGTAGGGCTCATTTAGCGAGCCGCCCTGTTAGTATGGCTCTTGATATCAAATATTTGAGAGGATCCACCTTTGATATGAGATGGACCTCATGCACCAACGCATAATGCCTGAGCTTTGTTATCACTAAGATCAACTCCAGGCAGTGTTTTTCAATGGGGGAGTAATTGTTTTCTTCCCCCAGGAGAACTCGACTCAAGTAGTAGAGGGCTCTTTCCTTCCCTTGATCATTCTCTTGTGCCCATAGCACGCCTAAGGAACCTTCAAGGGCAGTTGTATACAGGATGAGAGGTTTTCCCTTGACCGGAGCTGTCAATACCGGCGGATTCTGCAAGTATTGATTGATTTCATCCAGTGCACTTCGGCATTTGCGATCCCAGACGAATGGAGTCCCTTTCTTCATTAGGTGACTGTAGGGGCGACATTTTCCGGAGAGGTTAGCTATGAACCGTCAAATATATGCGAGCTTTCCTTGAAGAGACCGCAGTTGTTTCAGAGTCCTTGGCGGAGGTATTTCCATAATTGCCTTGATCTTCAACGGGTCTATCTCGATGCCCCGGTGTCGTACGATGAATCCTAGGAATTTACTTAAGGAGACTCCGAACGCGCATTTGAGAGGGTTCATTTTCAGATTGTATTTCTGAAGACGTTGGAACACTATCTTTAGATGCTCCCAATGTTCCTCGTACGATTTACTTTTTACCATGAGGCCGTCGATATAGCATTCGACGATTTCATGTATGAGGTCATCGAAAATCTTCGTAATGGCCCTCTGATAGGTGGAGCCAGCGTTCTTCAAGCCGAAAGGCATCACTTTGTAACAGAATATTCCCAGGGGAGTCCAGAAAGTGGTATGCTTCTGGTCTTCAAGATGCATCTGAAAGGTTCCTAGGCACCCTATAATGGTCTCACAAGGCATCGAACATGCCAATTTAACAAAAATGGTGCCGAGAAACCCTAGACTACGGATCGTTGCTAGAAATCTAGGCGAAAAGTAAACTAGTTAACACTTAACTACAAGGATATGGAAATTACAACCTTTGTAGATCCGGATATCCACCTCCACGGCTCCGCAACGAAGTCTCCTCGCTGTCCTTGTCGAACCCCGGGCTCTAGCGTCGGCTTCATCGGAGAATGAACGGGCTTGGTCATCGACGACGATGCCGAAGATGATCTACGTCGAGGCATCGCTAGATCAAGCTCTCTACTTCACAAAGTGATGAAACTTGTGAAGGAAACACACTCTACTACTTGGCAAGAGGTAGAGGATGAAGAAATAGAAGGTGGGTTCTCTTTATAATTGGATTTCTCACTCTCAAGCTCAAGTTGCCATTGATGGCCTCAAGGTTTCAAACTTGAAGATGAAGAAGAAGATGAGCTAGAAATATGATAAGTCTTTTTTAAAATAAAAAGAAAAAGGAATACTTATCATAATTCTTACTAGGGTTAAGTGTAGAGAATAGACCATGGTTAATGGATGGGTTAGGGTTAAGCATGATGACAAGAAAGGTTAAGAAGTCAAAGCTTCATGAAGCTTCAACTAAAAGACAAAGAAAGCCACCATTCTTTTTTATTTCCAAATAAATAAATGAACAAATAAATAAATGAATATGCAAAACCCTAATCAATACTTAACCATGGTTTTAATTCTTTACATTTAACTAAATAATCAAGTATCATCAAACATGATACAAGTATGTGCACGAAAATATATCACATATACAACTTGCACATCAAGTGAGAAAATCCATATAAAGTGAACCAATACTAGTTAATGCAAAGTAATATATCAAATATATAATTATACATTGAATCATTAAATCAACATTTGATTCAATGATCCGGTCATGTCGCACATAACCGACTAGTATTCAATGTATCGATTTATCGAATCAATGATTCGATAACTAGGTCATATCGAATATAACCAATCGAAACATTTATCGCGAGAATGAAATGCGGTATCACATACACGCATTATTCTCGGTCCTGCACATATCTCATATGCGCTCCTATTTCGTTTCGCTTGAGCCAGGAAACCTCTGTGTAGGACTCTAAAGACTCGTCAATACGCCGGTAGCAGATGATGATCATATCAAGCATCCACAAGCCGCAAGCGGTCTGCTAAACGTAACGGCCACCCGGGTATTGAGCGATCAGAAGATCGACGAGCTAGCCTGCTCATACTCCTGTGAATCCAACCAGTAACACTTACCATACAGTCCGGTCTCTTCGTCTGATATGTCGCATATCAAGTCTAGGGGTGGTAAACGTCAGACCCCAATAACCCGATAAGTCGTGCCGATGTGAGGCTCATAACGGGTCGAGAAACTATTGGTAACACTTACCAGCAAATCTCTGATCAGCCCTGGCCAGGGACTTCCCTGCTACGGCCAATCGAGCACTGCGCAACATCAACCCCCAATACCGGGAGAGACGAAACCCCTCCTATCGCTCATTGCCTCCATGTGACTCGGGACTGTGCCCAAAGACCACCGTTTTGCACGCCCTCATGGACGTGGTAAGGTGGAGATCAAAGCACAGTGGGAATCACACAAGACTCTATGACGATCTCGGGTCTACAGACTAACCTGTACAAGTGTCACTTGAGAACTGCCATCTGACGTGAGGTATAATACCATCTGGGAGTTCTCGGCGAGTCCGTCCAGTGTACCCAGTCTCCACTGAGCACCCGTACACCATCTCTGATGTCAAACACCAATGGATATGGGATCATCCATCGCCCATCTCATGGGTCGAGAAGCGTATACGCTAGTCTACTCTGGTATATCGATGCCCCGTCTCGATACACCCACGACTAGGGACCTTGAAGGATGTACTTATGGACTACCATGTCCCCACTAGTATGATCTGCATCACAGTCCAGGTAGTCAAGTACATATCCTAAGGGCTTTACCAACATGTAACTATAAGACAGTATAAAGAGACTAATGTACATGTTAAGATAAAGAGTAACCAGATAGCATACTATCATATCGAGCAAGAAAGTCATCTCTATATATGTCCAAGCATCCAATATAATATACATCATCTGTACAATACTGGCCTCTAGGGCATACATACAACTAACAATCTCCCACTTGCACTAGGGCCAGCTGCTGTAGTATCGCATACCGAGCATCCCGAAGAGTCTCTCAAACTGTATCTGGGGAATGGCCTTCGTGAGTGGATCCGCGGTGTTGTTCTTCGTGTCAACCCTCCTGACCTCGATCTCCCGGCGATCAACTATCTCCCGGATCAGGTGATACCGCCTCAGAATATGCCTGGATCGCTGATGGGACCTGGGTTCCTTGGCCAAAGCCACCGCTCCATTGTTATCGCAATACAAAGGTATTGGATGCTCAATGGATGGAACCACACCAAGTTCAGTAATGAACTTCTTGATCCAGACAGCCTCTTTGGCAGCATCGTTGGCAGCGATGTATTCAGCCTCCATCGTCGAGTCTGCCACGGTTTCCTGCTTGGAACTCTTCCAGCTAACCGCCCCTCCGTAAAGGGTAAAGACAAAGCCCGACTGCGACTTAGAGTCGTCCTTATCACTCTGGAAGCTCGAATCGGTAAAGGACTCCACTTGGAGTTCTCCGTTACCATACACCAAGAACATATCTCTAGTCCTTCGCAAGTACTTGAGAATGCTCTTCACAGCTGTCCATTGACTCTCTCCAGGATCAGCTTGATACCTGCTCACTATACTTAGTGAGTATGCAACATCGGGTCTAGTACATAGCATCGCATACATGATAGAGCCTACTGCCGAAGCATAGGGTATCCCTTGCATGCGAGCTCTCTCCAAATCAGTCTTGGGAGACATCTCTTTGGAGAGAGTGACTCCAGAGATCGTAGGCAAGTTCCCACGCTTGGACTCTTCCATACTAAACCTCTTTAGTATGGTGTCAATGTACCTGGATTGGGACAATCCCAAAATCCGTTTGGATCTATCTCTATAGATCCTAATTCCCAATATGCAGGAGGCATCACCAAGATCTTTCATTGAGAATCTTTGTGATAAGAAGAGCTTGACCGATTGCAGCATAGGAATATCGTTTCCTATCAAGAGTATGTCGTCCACGTACAATACGAGGAATACAACCTTACTCTCTGCCACCTTCTTGTAGATACAAGGTTCATCTGGATTTTTGACGAAATCAAACTCTTTGATAACGACGTCAAAGCAGATGTTCCAACTCCGCGATGCTTGCTTTAATCCATAAATGGATTTAAGCAGCTTGCACACCTTCCCGCTGCTCCCACTGTCTACGAAGCCCTCTGGCTGAGTCATGTACACACACTCTTCTAAATCACCATTTAGAAAGGCGGTCTTAACATCCATTTGCCAGATTTCGTAGTCATGATATGCAGCGATGGCAAGCATGATTCGGATGGATTTAAGCATAGCTACTGAAGAAAAGGTTTCGTCATAGTCCACACCTGGTCTTTGACGAAAACCCTTTGCTACAAGTCTAGCTTTGAAAGTCTCCACTTTCCCATCTACACCAAGTTTCTTCTTGAAGATCCACTTGCTCCCAATGGGTTTTACCCCTTCAGGAGCAACTTCCAAAGTCCATACTTTGTTGGTGTACATGGATTCCATCTCGGACCGCATAGCATCCAGCCATTTCACTGAGTCCCCACTCGTGATGGCCTGCTCGAAGCTAGTTGGGTCATCATCCTCCATGATGCAATCCTCGCTTCCACCATCAATGAGAAAACCGTAGTATCTCTCAGGTGGACGAGAAACCCTACCAGATCGGCGGAGAGGCTGAGGTTCGTCGGGTACTACCGAATCTTCTGGTTCCACTAAATCTTCAGTTATAGTTTGTGTTTCTGGAACTTCTTCCAGTTCTACCTCAGAGCCACTAATCTCTTTTGCAAGAAATTCCTTTTCTAAAAAGGTGGCATGTTGAGCAATAAACACTTTTTGTTGTTCACTGTGGTAGAAGAGATATCCATTTGAATGTTTAGGATATCCCACAAACTTACATAGAACTGACCGTGCCTCGAGTTTGTCTGGATTTTGCCTTTTGACATAGGCCAGACAACCCTATATCTTAACTCGTTTAAGACATGGTCTCTTCCCACTCCATATCTCATATGGTGTGGTAGGTACAGATTTAGTTGGAACTTGATTCAATAGGTATGCCGCTGTTTCAAGTGCATACCCCCAGAAGGAAATAGGTAACTCAGCTGTACTCATCATAGAGCGCACCATATCTAATAGGGTGCGATTCCTCCGCTCCGATACACCGTTGTGCTGTGGTGTATAAGGAGGAGTAAGCTGAGAGAGAATCTCATTCTCTTTTAGGAAGTCCAGGAATTCATTGCTCAAGTATTCACCTCCTCGATCAGATCGAAGGATTTTAATACTTTTTCCGGTTTGTTTCTCGACTTCTTGTTTATATTCTCTAAATTTCTCAAAAGCTTCAGACTTGTGTCTTATCAAGTACACATGTCCGTATCTTGAGAGATCGTCAGTGAATGTAATGAAGTACGAAGAACCATCCCTGGCATGTGTAGACATGGGACCGCATACATCACTATGTATTAGTCCCAAGAGTTCGGTAACTCTTTCTCCGTGTCCCGTAAACGGAGTTTTGGTCATCTTGCCTTTGAGACATGACTGGCAAGTGTCATAAGATGAAAATTCGAATGGTTTCAAATACCCATCCTTATGCAACTTAGCCAGTCGTGTCGCATTGATGTGACCCAGTCTACAATGCCACAAGAAGGATTCGTTGAGTTCAGAACTCTTCCTCTTGTGTGTGTTTGTTATGCTCAGAACTGTTGATTGATTTAGAACATAAATGCCATTGCATAACGTGCCTGATCCAACAAACTTTTGGTTATGGAAAATGTTCATAACATTGTCCTGTAATACAAAATTATATCCCTCTTTACTTAATAAAGAAACTGATATAATGTTGCATATCAGGTTCGGCATGTAATAGCATTCGTTCAGAACCAATGTATTACCAGTTGGTAATACAAGGTGATATTCCCCGACAGTCTTAGCTGCAACAATTGCACCATTTCCAACTCTTATGTCTTTATCACCTTCTCCAAGTTCTCTACCTTTTCTAAGCCCATGTAACTGATTACATATATGGGATCCTGACCCGGTATCTAATACCCAGGACGTAGAGCAAATGGAGAAACAGTTCTCAGTAACGAACACACCCGAAGAAAATGCATCAACATGTACTTTCTTCATTCGGGTGGCATGGGAATCCTGGTATTCCCCTATATCCTGTTCATTCCTATAACTCTTATAAGAATGAACGGAACCAACGTTCCCCAGCACAGTATAACATGCGGGTTCGGTCAATACATCCATATTATTATCTTGATTAAGGCATGAAATGGTCGCTACCTGGAGAGAGAGAGAAGAAAACACTTTAGCGTAAGCTCGTGCAAGATCAGATTGGTTATTATCTTATCTAATCAGGATGGCTCCCACTGCTTTTTATCAAATCTTCCTTCAAACCCTAAAAGGAAAGACTAGCCGGGATTAATTACACACTACAAGTTCGCCAATCTTTCAGCCAGGCCAGTGTCGGTACTTTGAGGGAGGTCTCCCGTGCTTTCGCACGATCCTAATTAATGTAAACCTCGTTTTCCCAGAGGCGTAACCTCGTTGACACCTTTCTAGACACCTACTTGATCGGCTAATTGCAATGTGCAAAACTCTCCCAGGAGTAACTCTTACTCGCAGTGGGTATCGGGATCCAACTATCTCATAGAAGGTATGCAATCTCATTGCAAATTTCAACACTTGAAATTCCCGATAATATTTTGCCCCTAGTGTGCCATGACCTTGACAGAGGTCAACAAATCATAGTGCACTAGTCAAGTTCAACCCATCATTTCTTGATTGAATCAAACCCACTCGCACGACCCTTGACAGAGGTCAAAAAGGTCGTACGACTACCCTAATCCAATCACATCACATGCTTTGCAGATAATTACTAGTTAGCTACAACACTACGCCTTGACAGAGGTCAACAAACGCAGCACGAATACTAAATAGTCTTTATCTGAAATGACGGAGGGCTACGACAGGTTTTTCTGAAAACCTATTGCGTAATGAACTTGATATCGTTGTAGAATCAAATGAAGTTTTGAAATGGAATGATTTTGAGGCTTTTCCAGTTTCGCTAAAGGGGTCACTCCCGGTGAAGGGATCGTCAGCCCTTTCCTCGTCGAATGAGGTGCGGGATATATCATATATATCACTGTGCAAAGCAAAACTCAAAAACAATCAAAAGCAAACCGAGTGTGTAGCATCTGCCAGTTATTGCTAAAGGAGTCACTCCCGGTGAAGGGATCTCGGTCCTTTCCTCATCGAATAAGGTGCAGGGTATATCATATATACCGCTATGCAAAGCAAGAACTGTAGCTACCTGTTTTGTTTAAAATCTGATTCTACAACATCTTAGGTTTCTTTTCTTTCATTAATCACATTAATGAAGTCCCATCATTTAAATACCTAAACATCACAGATAGATATGACGTACACTTATGCCATCCGCATTCGCCTCGATGTCCCCTCGTGCACCGTTAGGTTAGGTAACTAACGACAGAGCAGGGCAGGGCTAGCGCGGGTGTAAAACATAAATAACGTCTATATAATATATCATATATACCATATACTATATCCATCACAGAATCACAACACAGATATCGCAGCAGAAGAAACATATGAAATATTGGATATACTAGGACGTCCGTGTTTTCAATACGAGCCAGTATAAAACACGGATTCCACGGTCGTGATGAATAGCCAATCCCACACCCCTAGACCCCTACGAGAGCGGCAAGCAACCCTGCCAATTCTAGGGTTAGGAGACCCGGACTCGACTCCTCGAGTTGGTCTCCCACTGGACCCCAGAACCCGGTTACTTGTGCTCCCCTCCTTGGGTCTATCCTAATGCGGAAAAGTAAATAATATACAAAGGGTGACAACTTCCGCTACCTGGAAGTGCCCCAAATAAAAGAATATTACATACAAGTTTTTACATGAATGAAAATGAAAAACACTCATCTCACATAAAAACCCCCGGCTATTCGAACACGACGATCCAATATAACATATCCAGCAACACATAACATCACATGTCATCAACGTAAGTAAGTATGCATACCCCAATTGTCGTTGACATATAGCAACGAAACCGGCAATATGAACATACTACACTTACGGTCACAGAAAAGAAAGTGTAAAACTACAACAACTGGAATCCGCAACTACTTTAGACATCGCATGCCTAAACAAATGAAATACTTAGACATCACATGCCTAACAGATATAAATCCCGCATTTTAGTCTCATTATCGAAAACTCTTTTCAATATCATATGGGACTAAACTGCTAAATTTATAACATTCATTCAGTTATCTCATAACTGTTTGTGAATTCCAATTATTGTATCACATTCCAGATAAACAGAAAATGTTAAACTTTCCGATCGAACAGTCGAATACCCAAGTTTTCCCGATACAGTTCAACATATGAAATAAGTCTAACAACATTCAGTTCGTGCCTCAGTACCGACGGTCCAGCCGTAGAAGGGTCAAGCCAACGCCTCACATGTGGCACGCCGTACTGCCCCAAACCCGAAGGTTCAAAGGGCAGTTCGAGACGGTCACATAATCGAGTTAAGGTTTGTTGTCTTCTAGAGGGTCCATCGCGTTACTTGCACTACTTAGAACGTCGTTAAACTACGGAAAAATCCAACACTTGGAAATTTCCCGACAGGGGAAAAGTTGGGTATTTATATCCGGTCGAACTTTTTAACATATTCTATAAATTATCCGGAAAAACACAAAGACGAAATTTGATACCCCGATCGAAACTTTGATTCCCTACACAACCCCAGAATACTCAAACCTGGAGTCAAATTAAAATTCCCAGAAAACTCAGAACAATTAATCAGGAATTACTGTGCAAAAACCAAGGGCTGACGTCACTATTTAGCCGCGGAACCGCCGCAGAAGCCTAGCTTCTGCCGCGGTTCCGCCGCACTTTGTACTGTTCACAGGAAACGTTTTGCACAGTAATTCTTAGATTTTATTGCTGAATTTTTTAAGCAATTTTAATTGACAAAAAACCATAAATTCGAAAAATTTCCAGAGAGCTATTTCGGGGTTGGGTTTTCGGTTCGTCCGGCTTTCAAACTCCGTCTAGACTTCGCCTATGGCTCTAACCTGGCTCTGATACCAGTGAAAGGTTCCTAGGCACCCTATAATGGTCTCATAAGGCATCGAACATGCCAATTTAACAAAAATGGTGCCGAGAAACCCTAGACTACGGATCGTTGCTAGAAATCTAGGCGAAAAGTAAACTAGTTAACACTTAACAACAAGGATATGGAAATTACAACCTTTGTAGATCTGGATATCCACCTCCACGGCTCCGCAATGAAGTCTCCTCGCTGTCCTTGTCGAACCCCGGGCTCTAGCGTCGGCTTCATCGGAGAATGAACGGGCTTGGTCATCGACGACGATGCCGAAGATGATCTACGTCGAGGCATCGCTAGATCAAGCTCTCTACTTCACAAAGTGATGAAACTTGTGAAGGAAACACACTCTACTACTTGGCAAGAGGTAGAGGATGAAGAAATAGGAGGTGGGTTCTCTTTATAATTGGATTTCTCACTCTCAAGCTCAAGTTGCCATTGATGGCCTCAAGGTTTCAAACTTGAAGATGAAGAAGAAGATGAGCTAGAAATATGATAAGTCTTTTTTAAAAGAAAAAGAAAAAGGAATACTTATCATAATTCTTACTAGGGTTAAGTGTAGAGAATAGACCATGGTTAATGGATGGGTTAGGGTTAAGCATGATGACAAGAAAGGTTAAGAAGTCAAAGCTTCATGAAGCTTCAACTAAAAGACAAAGAAAGCCACCATTCTTTTTTATTTCCAAATAAATAAATGAACAAATAAATAAATGAATATGCAAAACCCTAATCAATACTTAACCATGGTTTTAATTCTTTACACTTAACTAAATAATCAAGTATCATCAAACATGATACAAGTATGTGCACGAAAATATATCACATATACAACTTGCACATCAAGTGAGAAAATCCATATAAAGTGAACCAATACTAGTTAATGCAAAGTAATATATCAAATATATAATTATACATTGAATCATTAAATCAACATTTGATTCAATGATCCGGTCATGTCGCACATAACCGACTGGTATTCAATGTATCGATTTATCGAATCAATGATTCGATAACTAGGTCATATCGAATATAACCAATCGAAACATTTATCGCGAGAATGAAATGCGGTATCACATACACGCATTATTCTCGTTCCTGCACATATCTCATATGCGCTCCTATTTCGTTTCGCTTGAGCCAGGAAACCTCTGTGTAGGACTCTAAAGACTCGTCAATACGCCGGTAGCAGATGATGATCATATCAAGCATCCACAAGCCGCAAGCGGTCTGCTAAACGTAACGGCCACCCGGGTATTGAGCGATCAGAAGATCGACGAGCTAGCCCGCTCATACTCCTGTGAATCCAACCAGTAACACTTACCATACAGTCCGGTCTCTTCGTCTGATATGTCGCATATCAAGTCTAGGGGTGGTAAACGTCAGACCCCAATAACCCGATAAGTCGTGCCGATGTAAGGCTCATAACGGGTCGAGAAACTACTGGTAACACTTACCAGCAAATCTCTGATCAGCCCTGGCCAGGGACTTCGCTGCTACGGCCAATCGAGCACTGCGCAACATCAACCCCCAATACCGGGAGAGACGAAACCCCTCCTATCGCTCATTGCCTCCATGTGACTCGGGACTGTGCCCAAAGACCACCGTTTTGCACGCCCTCATGGACGTGGTAAGGTGGAGATCAAAGCACAGTGGGAATCACACAAGACTCTATGACGATCTCGGGTCTACAGACTAACCTGTACAAGTGTCACCTGAGAACTGCCATCTGACGTGAGGTATAATACCATCTGGGAGTTCTCGGCGAGTCCGTCCAGTGTACCCAGTCTCCACTGAGCACCCGTACACCATCTCTGATGTCAAACACCAATGGATATGGGATCATCCATCGCCCATCTCATGGGTCGAGAAGCGTATACGCTAGTCTACTCTGGTATATCGATGCCCCGTCTCGATACACCCACGACTAGGGACCTTGAAGGATGTACTTATGGACTACCATGTCCCCACTAGTATGATCTGCATCACAGTCCAGGTAGTCAAGTACATATCCTAAGGGCTTTACCAACATGTAACTATAAGACAGTATAAAGAGACTAGTGTACATGTTAAGATAAAGAGTAACCAGATAGCATACTATCATATCGAGCAAGAAAGTCATCTCTATATATGTCCAAGCATCCAATATAATATTCATCATCTGTACAATACTGGCCTCTAGGGCATACATACAACTAACAGCATCTTTATCTGGTTGTACCCCGATGAGCCGTCCATGAAGAAGATGACTTTGTGAGTGGATGTGTTGTCGATCATCAGCTCGGTAACCGGTATGGGAAAATCATCCTTCGGGCAAACTTTGTTGAGGTCCCAAATGTAGGGTTACTAGGCACACTAAGGAGACTCTACAAGGCATCGACCATGCCGGATTAAAATTTTTAGGTGTTTAACAACCCTAAGCAAGATCGTTAACTAGAGATTAGGCGAATCATAAAGCTAGTAGATAACAATTATCACTAAGGGAAGGGACTACAACCTTTGTAGATCCGGTCCTCCACTTCCATAGCTCCGTGACGACGTCCCTTCACTGGGATCAACCAACTCCCGGACTCTCGGACGGCTCCATGAGGAAATTGCAACGGGATCGCTTGAAGTCTTCGGTGCCGAAGATGATCTACGTAGAGGGAATACGGACTCAAGCTTCTACCTCACTAACCATAGAATTAGTGAAGCAAACACCCTAAACTAAAGTGCTAGTCTAGTAGATGATGGTGAGATAGGAAGTGGGTACTCTTTAGATTTTGATTTCTCACTTGGATTCATCACTTGATAATTTTCTAGCAAGCTTTTCTTTTTCTTCATGAAGAAGAAGAAGAAGAAGAAAGAAAAGAATGAAAGAATAATCATGCAAAATGAATTATCAAGTGATGTCTATCATAATGCAACCATGGGTGAGATAAACCATTGTAGAGACTAAACTAGAGTTTAGGTGAATGGTTAGGTTATTGAAAATGTGATGCAAAACAAAAATGGTGGACTTTGTCAAAGATGCTTGAAAGCTTCATGAAGCTTCAAGAAAATTCAAAAATGATCACCATTTTTGAATTACAAAAAGAATTAAAAACCTTTACCATTAACCTAAATATAGTGTAAGTCACACACACACCCAAGTTTGCATGTATCATCAAACATGATACAAACTTGTGCACAAAAATATATCACATATACAACTTGTGCACATCAAGTGAGAAAATCAATCTTAAGTGAACCAATACTAGTTAATGTAAAGTAATATATCAAATATATAATTATACATTAAATTATTAAATCAACACTTGATTTAACGATCCGGTCATATCGCATATAACCGACTAATATCCAATGTATCGACTTATCGAATCAATCCTTGATTCGATAACTAGGTTATATCGCATACAACCAATCGATACAATCATCGCGAGAATAGAATACGGTATCACATACTCGTATCATTCTCGGTCCCGCACATATCACATATGCGCTCCTATCTTGTTTTGCCTGAGCCAGTACAACCTCTATGTAGGACTCTAAAGACTCGTCAATACGCCGGCAGTAGGTGATGATCATATCAAACACCCACAAGCCGTCAGCGGTACTAGCTGAACATAACGGCTATCCGGGTATTGAGCGATCAGAAGATCAGCAAGCAAGCCCGCTCCAACTCCTGCAAAAAGCCTGACAGTGACACTACCGTACAGTCCGGTCTCCTCGTCTGATATGTCGCATATCAAGTCTAGAGGTGGTAAACGTCAGACCCCAATAACCGATAAGTCATGCCGATATGAGGCGCATAACGGGTCGAGAAACTACGGGTAACACTTACCAGTAAATCTCTAAACCAGCCCTGGCCAGGGACTTCCCTGTTATGGCCAATCGATCACAGCGCAACATCAACCCCCAATACCGGGAGAGACGAAACCCCTCCTATCGCTCATTGCCTCCATGTGACTCGGGACTGTACCCAAAAACTACCGTTTTGCACGCCCTCTTGGACGTGGTAAGGTGGAAATCAAAGCATAGTGGGAATCACACAAGACTCTATGACGATCTTGGGTCTACAGACTAACCTGTACCAGTGTCACCAGAGAACTGCCATATGACGTAAGGTATAATACTATCTGGGAGTTCTCGGCGAGTCCGTCCAGTGTACCCAGTCTCCACTGAGCACCCGTATATCATCTCTGATGTCAAACACCAATGGATATGGTATCATCCATCGCCCATCTGTATGGGTCGAGAAGGCAGACGCTAGTCTACTCTGGTATATCGATGCCCCGTCTCGATATACCCTCGACTAGGGACCTTGAAGGATGTACTTATGGACTACCATGTCCCCACTAGTATGATCCACATGTCCAGGTAGTCAAGTACACATCCTAAGGGCTTTACTAACATGTAACAGAGAGACAATCAATTTACACGTTAAGGTAAAGAGTAACCAGATAGCATACTATCATGTCGAGCAAGAAAGTCCTCCCTATATATGTCCAAGCATCCACTACAATATACAACACATGTATAGTAATGGCCTCTAGGGTATACATATAACTAACAATCTCCCACTTGCACTAGGGCCATCTGATAACAGTGGTTGTAGTATCTCATACTCAACCATCCCATAAAAAGTCTCTCTCTGGGAAAAGGCCTTTGTGAGTGGATCCGCCGTGTTGTCCTCTGAGTCTACTCTCCTGACCTTGATCCCCTGGAGATCAACCATCTCCATGATCAGGTGACACTGTCTCAGAATATGTCTGGATCACTGATGGGATGGGCGTTCCTAGGCATAAGCCACAACTCCATTGTCACACAATGGTAGGAACGAAGTTCATCTTATGAACTAATATACACCCAGACTGCCTCTTTAGTAGCATCTTTGGTAACGATTTATCTTGCATTTATCATCTAGTATGCCATGGTATCTAGCTTGGAACTCTTCCAACATACTGTCCCATTACTGAGGGTAAAGACAATGCCTGTGACTGACATTCAGTCGTCCTTATCACGCTGGAACCCTTCCAGTGATTGTCCCCAGGATCGATTGATACCATCTCACTACAACTAGTGAGAATCCTAACATCCAATTAGATCTATCTCATAGATCCAAAACCCAGGATTTAGCAGGTATCACTTTGATCCTATATGGAGAATCCTTGTGATAAGCGGAGATTGACCGAGCGTAGCATAGGAAACTCCTTCCCTATCAAGAGTATGTCATCCGCGTACTCTACGAGGATCACCACCATACTCCCTACTACCTTTTTGTATATACTAGGTTCATCTACCATTTTGATGAAGTCAAACTCTTTGACTAACACATCAAAACAGATGTTCCAACTCCGCGATGCCTACTTTATCACATAAAACATCTTGCACACGTTTCCACTGCTCCCACTGTCTACGAGGCCCTCTGGCTGTGTACTTATAGACTCACTCTTCTAAAATATTATTTAGAAAAGCAGTCATGGCACCCAACCGCCAGATATCATAGTTATGGTATGTAGTCGTGGCAAGTAGGATCTGGATGGACTTAAGCATAGGCCCCAGAAAAGGTTTCATCATTATCCATACCTGGTCAATGATGCAAACCTTTAACAAGTCTAGCTTTGAAAGTCTCAACTTTTCCATGTACACCAAGTAATCTTCTCAAGATATACTTTCTCCTGATGGGGATTTAACCCTTCAGATAAAGCAACCAAAGTCCATACTTTGTTGGTGTAAAAGGATTCCATCTCAGATCAATAAGCATCCAGCCATTCTTACAGAGTCCCACTCCTGATGGCCAGCTCGAAACTAGTTGGGTCATCATCTCATGATGCAATCCTCGCTCCCACTGTCATAGAGAAACCGAAGTATCTCTCAGGTGGATGAGGAAACCTACTAGATCGGCGGAGAGGCTGAGGTTCGTTGGTTGCTATTGAATCCTTTGGTTCTACCAAATCATCAGCTGCAGTTTGTATAGCTGGAACGGTTTCCAGTTCTACCTCATGACCAATAATTTCTTCACAAGAAATTCCCTTTCACAAAGGTAGCATGCTGAGAAACAAAACATTTTTGTTCCTCGGTTAGGTAGAAGATATTCCCTTGAGTATGCTTGGGATATCCAACAAACTTCCACAGTTCTGACTTTGCCTTGAGCTTGTCCGGATTTTGCTTTTAGACATAGGCTGGACAGCCCCAAATCTTAACTTACTTAAGATATGGGCTCTTCTCATTCCATTTCACATATAAAGTGGTAGGCATTAGATTTGATTTGAACCCTATTCAATAGGTATGCAACTTCATAAGCGCATAACTCCCAAAAGGAAATAGGTAACTCAGTAGTACTCATCATAGAGCACACCATATCAGATAGGGTGTTATTGCTCCGCCCCGATATACCATCGTCCTATGGTGTATACGGAGGAGTAATGCTCTGAGAGAATCTCATTCTCCTTTAGAATAGTCCAGGAATTCCGTGCTCAAGTATTCTCCTCCCTGATCGCATCAAAGGACATAATACTTATACCCGTATTTTGGTTCTTTACTTCTAACTTATATTCCGTGAATATCTCAAAAGGTTCGGACTTAGTGTTTCAACAGGAACATTTGTCTGAATCTTGAGAGATCATCAGAGAATGTAATGAAGTACAAAGACCCGGTCTTGGCATGTGTAGACAGGGGACTTTTCATACATCAGCATGTATCAATCCCAAAAGTTCACTAACTCTTTCTCTGTTTCCAATAAACAGAGCTGGTGTCATTATATCTTTGTGCCATGACTGGCAAGTTTCACAAGATGTAAATTCAAACTGATTTAAATATGCATCTATATGTAACTTCAGCTAGTCAGGTCGCATTGATATAACCTAGTCTACAATGCCTCAAAAAGGATCCGTTCATTTCTGAACTCTTCCTCTTGTGTGTGTTCTGTATACTAAGAACTGTAGTTTGATTAGAACGTCAATGCTTTTAGATAACGTACCTGAACCGATCAACTTTTGATATAGGAAATGTTCAAAACATTATCCAACAATACAAAATTATATCCTTCTTTACTAATAAAGAGACTGATATGATTTTGTATATCAGGTTCGGTATCTAATAACATTCGTTCAGAATCAATGTATTCTGGTAATACAGGGTGATAGTGACCAACAGACTTGGCTGCAACACTTGCACCGTTTTCTATCTTATGAAACTTATCACCCGTTCTCAGTTCTCTACCTATCTGTAGCCCATGTAACAAATTACATATGCGGGATCCTGATCCGGTATCACATACCCAGGACGTAAAGGATACTGAGAAACAGATCTCTGTAATGAACACACCCGAAGATGATGCATCATCATGCATTTTCTTCGTTTGGGCAGCACGGGAATTCTGGTATTCCCCAATTTCCTGCTCTGTCTTATAACAGTTATAAGTTGGAACGGGACCAACGTTCCCCAGCTCAGTATAACAAGCGGGTTCGGTCAAATATCCGTATTATTATCTTGATTAAGGCGTGATATAGTCGCTACCAGGAGAGAGAGAGAAGAAAACACTCTGCGTGCGCTCTTGTAAGATCAGATTGGTTATTATTTTATCTAATCAGGATGGCTCCCACTGTTTTTATCAAATCTTCCTTCAAACCCTAAAAGGAAAGACTAGCCGGGATTAATTACACACTACAAGTTCGCCAATCTTTCAGCCAGGCCAGTATCGGTACTTTGAGGGAGGTCCCCCGTGCTTTCGCACGAACCTAATTAATGTAAACCTCGTTTTCCCAGAGGCGTAACCCCGTTGACACCTTTCTAGACACCTACTTGATCGGCTAATTGTAATGTGTAAAACTCTCCCAGGAGTAACTCTTACTCGCAGCGGGTATCGGGATCCAACTATCTTATAGAAGGTATACAATCTCATTGCAAATTTCAACATTTGAAATTCCCGATAGTTTTTCCCCTAGCGTGCTATGACCTTGACGCATGTCAAACAACCCATAGTCCGCTAGTCAAGTTCAACCCGTACATTTCTTGACTGAATTAAACCCACCCGCATGACCCTTGACGCATGCCAAACAACGCCGTACGAATACCCTAATCCAATCGCATCGTATGCTAGCAGATAAGCACTAGTTAGCTACCGTACACTACGCCTTGACGCATGCCAAACTACCGCAGCATGAATACTAAGTAGTACTTATCTGAAATGACGGAGGGCTACGCCAGGTTTTTCTGAAAACCTATTGCGTAATGAACTTGATATCGTTATAGAATCAAATGATTTTAAAATGGAGAGTTTTTGAGGCTTTTCTAGTTTCGCTAAAGGGGTCACTCCCGGTGAAGGGATCGTCGGCCCTTTCCTCATCGAATAAGGTGCAGGATATATCATATATATCACTATGCAAAGCAAAAATTCCAAAAGCAATCAAAAGACAAACCGAGGGGTGAAGCATCTGCCAGTCATTGCTAAAGGGGTCACTCCTGGTGAAGGGATCTCGGCCCTTTCCTTATCGAATAAGGTGCAGGATGTTCTACAAGGAACACCGCGATGCAAAGCAAGAACTGTAGCTACCTGTTTTTGAAAATTCGATTTTACAACATCCTTTAGGTTTCTTTTTCTTTCATTAATCATATTAATGAAGTCCCATCATTTAAAACACCTAAACATCACAGATAAATACGACGTACACTTATGCCATCCGCATTCGCCTCGATGTCCCCTCGTGCACCGTTAGGTTAGGTAACTAACAGCAGAGCGGGGCAGGGCTAGCGCGGGTGTAAAACATAAGTAACGTCAATATAATATATCATATATACTACATATAGTATCTATCACAGCACATCACATGATCACATCACAGATATCGCAGCAGAAGAAACATATGAAACATTGGATATACTAAGACGTCCGTGTTTTTAATACGAGCCAGTATAAAACACGGATTCCACGGTCGCGATGAATAGCCAAACCCACACCCCTAGACCCCTACGAGAGAGGCAAGCAACCCTACCAATTCTAGAGTTAGGAGACCCGGACTCGAGTTGGTCTCCCACTGGACCCTAGAACCCGGTTACTTATGCTCCCCTCCTTGGGTCTATCCTAGTGCGGAAAAGTAAATAATATACAAATGGTGACAGCAACCTCGACCCGGAAGTGCCCCAATAAAAGAATATTACATACAAATAATTTTACATGAATGAAAATAAAAACTCTCATCTCACATAAAACCCCCGGCTATTCAAAACGCGACGATCCAATATAACATATCCAGCAACACATAACATCACATGTCATCAACTTAAGTAAATATGCGCATCCCAATTGTCGTTGACATATAGCAACGAAACCGGCGATATCACATATTACACTTACGGTCACAGAAAAGAAAGTGTAAAACTACAACGGTTGGAATCTGCAACCACCTTAGACATCGCATGCCTTACTGTTATAAACCCCGCAGTTTAGTCTCCATATCGAAAACTCTTTTCAATATCAAGTCGGGCAATTCAACAAGATTCCCGAAAAACTGATCGAATGCTTGTCGCAAACTTTAGTAGACGGCCGTACCCCCAGATGCCGTCGACGAAGTGCACTAAGGTGGAACACCGCTGCCGCGAGCACCCGAGCGGATGCTTTCGGCGACAGGGTTCTCCTACAGTTACTTGGTCGGGGCTATGGGGCATGGCTGTCTATTAAGTTTATCCGGCTAGTATCAACGTACGCTACGTGATTGCGACGGGCTTTTGATCGCATCAAAATTCCGTGGCAACCGATCATTTGAGACTAAAGTGCTATGTTTATAACATTCATATTAGTTATCTCATAACTACCTGTGAATTCCAAATAGTGTATCGCATTCCAGATAAATAGAAAATGTTAAACTTTTCGATCGAACAATCAAACACCCAAGTTTTCCCGAAAAGCTCAACACATGAAATAAGTTTAAAAACATCCACTTCATGCCACAGTACCAACGGTCCAGCCGTAGAAGGGTCAAGCCAACGCCTCACATGTGGCACGCCGTACCGCCCCAAACCCTAAGGTTCAAAGGGCAGTTCAAGACGGTCACATAATCAAGTTAAGGTTTGTTGTCTTCTAGAGGGTCCATCGCATTACTTGCACTACTTAGAATGTTCTTAAACTATGGAAAGATCCAACACTTAGAAATTTCCCGTCAGGGGAAAACGTGGGTCATTCATATCCGGTCGAACTTTTTAACATGTTCTAAAATTTACCCGGAAAAACATAACAAAATTAAATTCTCCGATCGAATTGACGATTAAAAAATAAACCCCAAAATACTCAACACTGGAGTCAGAATAAAAATACCCATAAAATATAAGTCACAGAAATAGGAATTATAGTGAAAAGATAAGTACCTAACACCCCTGTACTACCGCGGATCCACGGCCCAAGCGCAGTACGGCCGCGGTTCCGCGGCGGTTTGGACGTATTAGTTTCTCGTTTTTCACCATAATTCTTATATTAGCCTGCTGCATTTTTTAGGTATTTTTAATTCTGGAAAAACCCAGATTTTAAAAAATGTACAGAAAGGGGTATAATTTGAGGTTTCTCGGTTCGTTCGGAGTTTTAACTTCGTTAACGCATCGCCTAATGCTCTAGCTAGTCTCTGATACCACTGTAGGGTTACTAGGCACACTAAGGAGACTCTACAAGGCATCGACCATGACGGATTAAAAATTTTAGGTGCTTAACAACCCTAAGCAAGATCGTTAACTAGAGATTAGGTGAATCATAAAGCTAGTAGATAACAATTATCACTAAGGGAAGGGACTACAACCTTTGTAGATCCGGTCCTCTACTTCCATAGCTCCGTGACGACGTCCCTTCACTGCGATCAACCAACTCCCAGACTCTCGGACGGCTCCATGAGGAAATTGCAACGGGATCGCTTGAAGTCTTCGGTGCCGAAGATGATCTACGTCGAGGGAATACGGACTCAAGCTTCTACCTCACTAACCATAGAATTAGTGAAGCAAACACCCTAACCTAAAGTGCTAGTCTAGTAGAGGATGGTGAGATAGGAAGTGGGTACTCTTTAGATTTTGATTTCTCACTTGGATTCATCACTTGATAATTTTCTAGCAAGCTTTTCTTTTTCTTCATGAAGAAGAAGAAGAAGAAAGAAAAGAATGAAAGAATAATCATGCAAAATGAATTATCAAGTGATGTCTATCATAATGCAACCATGGGTAAGATAAACCATTGTAGAGACTAAACTAGAGTTTAGGTGAATGGTTAGGTTATTGAAAATGTGATGCAAAACAAAAATGGTGGACTTTGTCAAAGATGCTTGAAAGCTTCATGAAGCTTCAAGCAAATTCAAAAATGAGCACCATTTTTGAATTACAAAGAGTATTAAAAACCTTTACCATTAACCTAAATATAGTGTAAGTCACACACCCACCCAAGTTTGCATGTATCATCAAACATGATACAAACTTGTGCACAAAAATATATCACATATACAACTTGTGCACATCAAGTGAGAAAATCAATCTTAAGTGAACCAATACTAGTTAATGTAAAGTAATATATCAAATATATAATTATACATTAAATCATTAAATCAACACTTGATTTAACGATCTGGTCATATTGCATATAACCGACTAATATCCAATGTATCGACTTATCGAATCAATCCTTGATTCGATAACCAGGTTATATCACATACAACCAATCGATACAATCATCGCGAGAATAGAATACGGTATCGCATACTCGTATCATTCTCGGTCCCGCACATATCACATATGCGCTCTTATCTCGTTTTTCCTGAGCCAATACAACCTCTATATAGGACTCTAAAGACTCGTCAATACGCCGGCAGTAGGTGATGATCATATCAAACACCCACAAGCCGTCAGCGGTACTAGCTGGACATAACGGCTATCCGGGTATTGAGCGATCAGAAGATCAGCAAGCAAGCCCGCTCCAACTCCTGCAAAAAGCCTGACAGTGACACTACCGTACAGTCCGGTTTCCTCGTCTGATATGTCGCATATCAAGTCTAGGGGTGGTAAACGTCAGACCCCAATAACCGATAAGTCGTGCCGATATGAGGCGCATAACGGGTCGAGAAACTACGGGTAACACATACCAGTAAATCTCTAAACCATCCCTGGCCAGGGACTTCCCTGTTATGGCCAATCGAGCACAGCGCAACATCAACCCCCAATACCGGGAGAGACGAAACCCCTCCTATCGCTCATTGCCTCCATGTGACTCGGGACTGTATCCAAAAACCACCGTTTTGCACGCCCTCTTGGACGTGGTAAGGTGGAAATCAAAGCACAGTGGAAATCACACAAGACTCTATGACGATCTCAGGTCTACAGACTAACCTGTACCAGTGTCACCAGAGAACTGCCATCTGACGTGAGGTATAATACCATCTGGGAGTTCTCGGCGAGTCCGTCCAGTGTACCCAGTCTCCACTGAGCACTCGTATATCATCTCTGATGTCAAACACCAATGGATATAGGATCATCCATCGCCCATCTGTATGGGTCGAGAAGGCATACGCTAGTCTACTCTGGTATATCGATGCCCCGTCTCGATATACCCTCGACTAGGGACCTTGAAGGATGTACTTATGGACTACCATGTCCCCACTAGTATGATCCACATGTCCAGGTAGTCAAGTACACATCCTAAGGGCTTTACCAACATGTAACAGAGAGACAATCAGTTTACACGTTAAGGTAAAGAGTAACCAGATAGCATACTATCATGTCGAGCAAGAAAGTCCTCCCTATATATGTCCAAGCATCCACTACAATATACACCACATATATAGTAATGGCCTCTAGGGCATACATATAACTAACACCAAAAGTCTACGCAGATGCGCACCGTCCCATTTTTCTTCATCACTGGGACAATGTTGGCGATCCAGTCAGGATACTGAACTTTTTGGATAAAGCCGGAGTCGATTAGCTTCTTGACTTCGGCGTTGATGCTCATTTCTATTTCGAGCCGCATTCTTCTTGGTGCTTGCTTGACTGGCATGACATCCGGAGATATCGCCAATTTATGCACCTCTATTTCCGGATCTAGCCCCGGCATCTCGGAGTAGTTCCATGCGAAGCCGTCTTTATACTGCATGAGCACGTCTTTGAGTATAGTCACCTGTTCTTTAGACAGCAGCTCGCTGACGAACGTCTGCCGTGGATCGTTTGCTGTCCCCAAGTCGATTTTTCTGAGGTTATCTGTAACGTTTCAAAATAATAAAATATTATTTTTGGGAATTTTTATAATTTAATATTATTTTAATGAATATTTTAATATTCCGGTATAATTAAATACAAATAATAGGGAAAAATTATGGAAAATTCTAATATAGGGTATTTTATGGAATTATGCCATTTTTAAGTTTTTATGATTAGTTATATGCTAGTTTAGTGCTAATCGCGATTAAAAATCGCTAATCGGATTTTTAGCCTTTTTGTGCAAAAATGTGCACATATCATTTTCCACACTTGTTACACTTGTTACATGTTTTGGGGTATGGTTTCTTACTGTTTGCAATGGGGTGAGAAGGAAAAGAGAAAGGGAAAGAAAAAGAGAAGAAAAAGGTAAGTATGATGATGAGAGAGAGAGAGGGTAGGTATAGGGTCAACCCTTCTTTTTGAACCATCCCTTTTCATTTCCCCATCTCATTTCTCTCTCCCCTTCCCCAAGAGCTGCTGCTGCTCCTGCTCCTCCCTCATCTCCCTTCCCTTCACTCCATAGATCCCTCTCATTTCCCTCACCAAAAACCCATTCTCACTTCACAAAACTTACTCCCAAGCTCACTAGCTACACATTGAACCTAGTAAGAATGGATTTGGAGGACTTTGAGCAACTCAAGAATTTTCTTGAGTTGCCAAAGGAGGTAATTTCTGCACCCCTAGTTTAGTATTTCAATTCTTATTGCATCCATTCTAGTTTCATGTCGATATGGTGTCGTTTGGTGGATTTGTGAAACTTCAAGTTAGGGTTTAGGTGAGATATGAAATTAAAGATGAAATTGAGGATTGTGGTGACTTTAGAACCCCTGGTGTGATGATAGATTGGACCTAACCTGAAGCTAAAACACAGAATATGGATTTATGAGATGATGTCGGGAAAAACTATGAATCTGTGATCGTATTTAGGAATCTGCTATCACCCCGAGACCCCTAAAATAAAATTGAGTTGACAGTGAGATGTGCAGGCACCCTAGAACCACCACACCAAACCCTAAACCCCAACTCCAACTCCCGGCCGCCAATTAATCCTATCTGGCCGCAAATTGCGGCCAGAGCAGGGGGGTTTGGTCTTGTTTTTGGTGCATGACCCTATTTCCAGTAGTCTTGACCCATGGCATATGCAATTTTGTTTGATTCCATCTAGGGTGAAATCTAGGTTGATTTTCCTATGTTGGCGCATGATTTACGACTTGTTTTAGCATGGATTTTGGTATTTAGTGATTTGTTTCTGTCAGGTGGCGTTTAGACGTCAACGACAAGTGGATATTGATCGTGTTTACATGCGAGACGATAGGTTTTTACCTATGCGAGTAGCGTGTGTTATTTTGGTTTTCCGATGTGATTTTCATGTGCTTTAGCGTTTGTGATATACTTGTAGGTACCCCACGTGACGTCAAGGCGTTGAAGTTAAGGATGGCGACATCGGCATCGGCACACGAGAAGCAAGGTGAGTAGATTTATATCTACGGGGAGAAGTCGGGTGGATGGCGTATAGCACCCCCGCAGTCCGTGGTGATGTATACGAATACGTATACACACGTATATTTATTATGTGTTGTTTAAGATTATTGATGATAAGGATGTATTGGTTTAGTATAGTGCGAAACCCGAGAGTACTGGTTGCACCCACACATACACGTACACATATACTTGCATACATTCTTTCTTTTATCTGTGCGCATTTGGAGGTGTGTATATCTACACATAGGTATGGGACTATGTGTTCATATACGGGATTTGAGGTTGATACGTGGGATTGAGATGAGTCGATGAGATTTGATTTGAGACCGTGAGATCGGCGGTATGACATGGTTCGTATTCGAGATACGACATGATGACTTAGCGGGTCCTTTGACGAAGTGTTTCATACACGTGCATGCATGTATTGATGATGTCGTTGTACTAGGCTTAGGTCAGTACCCCAGATTTAGGATGCCATACGATGGATTTACGTACGAGCTATATATTGATGTTAGATCCGCACTCATGACTCGAGGATGTTATATGATATACTGTATCGTACGTGATACTATTGAGGCGGGATCACCGACTATTGTATATATATGTATATATCGACTCAGATTTAGGTGGTTTCCATACCCCTCCCGATTGACTTGATAGTTGGGTCCATAGTTCGCATAGTAGGCGTTAGACTAGACCCGAGTCATACCCATTTCAAAACTAACGAATCGGGGATATTTTAAAGATAGACAAAAGGGATTCTACGGATATTTTCAAACGATGCATCTTTTCTTAAAACACGTAGCCCTTATTTTACCAAAAACCCCGATTCGTCTTATTTAAAAAGGCAAGGCTGCATGATATACTTATTGAGGTAGATTCTTTACTGTTGCGTTGATTATTCGATTCCGCATATTCATGCTATTTGCATTGCATCGCTTGTATTGTTGATATATTTCAGTCATGCTGCTAGGACACCAGCACCATTATCGATGATGCGTATGTTCCACGTACACTTGTTTGCCGGCTCACACACTTCATCATCGATAATTGCCATGTCACTACACTGTAGTACTGTTGCATTCAGTATATGAATTATGCATGACATAATGATATGCTTACATTTCTTTTACATGTCGCATACATCATGCTTTCTGATTATACGCATTGAGAGTTGCCGTTTTCATGATATTTCTGGATTTGGGAACCGTGGGTATTTCAAAAGAGAATATGTAATTGCTTTAAAAAAACCCGGTTACTCTTGATATGATATTTCAGTGCGTCCACCATGTGTTTTCTCGGTGCTGAGAGCGACATGTGAAACCCGATTCGAGGAATGGACGAGGCCGATTGCGGGTACATGGTGGACCCGGTATGGTTCCCCTCAGCAAGATGATCGAAGGACTTTGCCGATTGAGCCTAGAGGTGGGCGAGTACCTACCGGTGATTGGTTGGACCTGGCGGTTATTCAGAGGATACCGACCAGAGTCGATAGATGGATATGGGCGTACTGCTGGGGCCGAGGGCCGATTCCGCAGACGGAGCCCGTGGGCTGGTCCGGACTGATGGAGCCCGATATATGAGGATTTACGTGTCGATGCTGGGCACAGTTTTCATGATGTTTTCGAGTGTCGATGCTGGACACTCCGGTTCCATGATTTTTGACGTGTCATGAGGGACACAGGTGGTTTATATCCTCATATTTCCATGCATATGCTGATAATATTTATATGCATGATGGTTATTGTCATTGGGTGACGAGTGGACGGGATCCACGTACATGCAGATTGATTACATTGATCATACCTCATATTTATGATATGCTATTACCTGAGGCACTGGCACGAGCACTTGGCACTACACTCATGTATAGAGATTACATTGCCAGTTTAGCATGCTTCGGACTTATTTATATTGAGGTTTATATATATCTGATCGTATTGACATAGGATGGGTCATACATTCGATTTCTGCTTGTAGATATTTTCTATTCACGAGTTGGCAACTCACCCCCGTTGTGCCACAGTTCTTGCAGGTTTTTGCCGCACAGATTCCATAGCGGCTTTTCTGGCACACTGCTTCCATACGGGTGAATTGCTTTGGTAGGTGGGTTCTTTTGTATCAGAACCGCCGTTGTACATGTATTATTCATTGTATCTAGAAATTCCATCAACCAAAACTTGTATATTGTTTCAGACTTAGAAACAGTGATGTATTATTTCGACCTTAGAGTCGCGCTTGAAGTATTATGGTTTTCTAGCTGTTTTGAGTTTCTTTTTGGGTTTTGATCCTCGCCTTTGGCGTTGTATATTCTTATTGCTTGCGTGGCTGTGACCATCGATTGACGAAGAGCTAGCTCCCTCTTGGGGATGCCTTTTATCATTTCATATATATTATTCTTGTTGTACCCCGTTCGGGGCCAGTTTTTACAAAGGAAACTCTGCCGAAATTTTCAGAAAAGATTACACATTTTTAAAAATGCATTTTCGGCTTAGTTATTTAAAAACTTTGATTTTCAAAACATGTTTTCTTTACTTCTTAAAACCAGTTTTCTTTATTTACTCCTTAAATGGTTTTAGATTTCTGGGCTTTTGGCTTACTTGGATCAGATGGAGTCCTATAGACTTCATAGGATTCAAGGGCCAGTCATGGGCTCTTTCGGGTCGTAACATTATCTGCAGTGGTATGTATCCCATTTTCCAGCTCTTTTGGTGCCAATGGAAACTCTGAGATCACTTTCTCATCATTGTTTTCGAAGCACCAGGGGAGGTCAGCCATATCGTCGCGTACTCCTTCTCCTGACAGCGTTATCGCGTGACAGGTACGAGATCGTTTCCAAGACCGATGTTGATCTAGTTCTACTCTTGCCATATACGTTGCTTTCGGTTCATGCTTCTGAGGTGGGGTTACCCTCCAACTGCTGGATAGAGCAAACATGCTTTGCTGATACTGGTTTTCTAACCAATCTTTGAATGTGAAGCAGTCTTCGAGAGGATGTCCTATCGCTCGGTGATAGGACCAGTACTCTGGGTGATACACCTCGTTTTCTTGATCGGGGTGTTTGGATTCTAGGAGTGTCATCATCTGATGTTTTATGACAAGATCGAATATCTTCTTTGTCTTGTCTTGGGGAAAAGAATATGCTCGACCCATCTTCTTTATAAGAGACGGATCCTGGCTGCCCAATTCCCGATCGCGTGGATTCTTGGACCCTCTTTGTCGCTGTCGAACATTTTTTCGTTCTCCGGCTTGTTTCTACCTCTGCGTCAGGTCTTCCGTATGACGGGCTAGCGACAAAGGGCATCATCATTCTCCGTAGCCTGCTGAAGGAGGCGCAGCATCCTGGTTTTCTCGTAAATGGCCATTTCGCGGCTATGGTCATCCCGGACCTTTTGACCTGCTTCCCTTATTAGCTTATCCATCTGTTATTCAAACGACGGACTTGGCACTTTCATGGAGAGACCTCGTTTTGGTTCAGGGTTAGCGTCTTCTAGCAGAGCATCTCCTTCTTCATCGAAATCATGTATAATGTAGCAACCATGGAATCGCTCCCGTTTATTGGATTGAACATATCCGAGTCCGATCGTTTCCATTCTCCCGTTGGGTAATTTTCACTGAGTTCCAGGGACGTTCCAGATCCTGTTGTAGAACTGGGCTTGTCGCGCGGTCTGCTTCAAGGGTACGCCTTAGCGCCTCAATAACCTTTTTAATCCTTCTGTGTAGTATCTGGGCAGACGGATGGGCTGGAGCCTGTCAAGCGTAGAATCGGCACCATGCCATATTTCTTTCTCCACTTTATTCTCCGTGGATCGATAAAAGAGGATCACCTTTTCATCCTTTCGCCTAGGAGGGACGTAGAACGTCTGCAGTTCTTGCACACTATATGTATTAAGTGCGCCGAGCTCTTTGTAGTGCTGCCATGGAACCATAGCGATTTGTAAACTCTGATCATCTCCAATGAAGGCTTGCACTGATGGACGAGCCGAGAATACTGTGTTGACCTCGTCTTCAGAGTCACTGCCAAAGACCAGAATAGGGGTAGACGGTCCCAGTTTGTTGCATTGGGGCGGTCCTGAATAGACTATCTCTTCTTCATCCTCGGTATCGCTCATGAAGACCGGAATGGTGGTGGTAGCTTTTTTCTTATCCTCAGGTTTATGGCATCTTTCCGTGTCTTCAAAGTCTTGTAAGAAGTACTTTTCATCTTCGTACTTTCGGACTTCGTTTACGGAGAATGGGTTCAGTTCTCCTGTCACAGTGTATTCAAGCCTATCTTTGAAGTACTTCATACACTGATGCCGTGTAGAAGGGATAATGTTGTACTCGTGTAACCAAGGCCGGCCGAGCAAAGCGTTGTAGCAAGTCTTGGCGTCAATGACGTAGAATTTGATGTCAGTGAGGAGGAGCCCAAAGCGTAATGTCAGAATTACAGACCCGAGCGTCCGTGATGACTGGGAGTCAAATCCGAATATAGTGATTTTATCCCGAGCGAGGTGTTGAATGCTCATGCTGATTTCTTTTAGCACCATCACATTTAGGAGATTGACAGACGACCCATTGTCAACTAGGATCTTCCCTATCTTAATGTCATGGCAATATCCGGAGACATATAGGGGACGGTTGTGCTTGCATGTTCCGAGGAGGAGATCTTCATCACCGAAAGTGACGTCAGCAGTGTGCACTTCTTCTAGCTCGTCCTTCATCTTTCCTTCGGCAAGGAAACCTTGGACTGCTCAGGCTCTTGTAATGCCTTGATTAAAGGATCTCTCCCCTATTTAGATAGCAGAAGGGTATCAAGAATACTTAGCTGAGAGGGTATCTTCCTCAGGTATGCCAGAACATTGTAATCCACCTTGTTTTTCTTGGGCGGGTCCTTGGCTGCCAGCTCTTCGACGGCTCGGCCATCGAGGGTGATATCCTCAGGGACCTTTTCTTTCTCTTTATCCTTTTTGTTCGATCCCTTGTTTGCGGGTCCGAGATTCTTTTCAGGTAGCGTGCGATTGCTCAGCTGAATGTTCTCGCAGGTCTTCATCTTTTCTGTTTCAGAGATGGATTCTTTGAAGAGAGGGCCGAGAGCTATTTCTTCATCAGAATCACTCCCGAAGGTGAGAACTTGCGATCCCCCGGAATTAACCATGTGACATTCACCGGCTATTCTTTTATGCTCATCAGTCGTGCTTCTTTGTTCCCGACGAGTTTTGCGCTTCATCCGCTTGAAATGCTGCCGGTGAGGAACATATCCCTGCCACCAGTTTTTAAAGGCCATGCACTCTTCGGTAGGGTGTGCAATCTTCTAATGGTATAAGCAGAAGTTAGGATGTACATCCGCTTCATCAAGATGTATACCGCCAGGAGAATTTCCTCTGAGAGAGGGCAACTTCATTCCCATTGATAGGGCTCTAGCAAATCGTTTTCTTGTCTTAAGTTTGCTTTTGCTGGTGACAGGGATGCTTCGATCCGGTTGGGGTATCCTATGGCTTTTAATTACCGGAGCTTCTTGACGCCGACGTTTGGCCCTTTCGTATATGGCCGTTTCCCGCTCTCTGTCAACTTTACTTTTCTGAACAGCTTCGCTTAGCAGTCTGTTAATCAATTCGTCCGATGGATCCAGGGATTTTGATTCCGGTTCTGGATCTGCCCCCAGTTTCTCTGCATCAGGAGCTTCTTTATTCTCTACTGACGAATGAGAGATCACGTGGCAGCTTGCTACATAATCTTCAGGTTTGTCTAACGAGTCTTCACCCTCATCTTCATCTCTATCTCTATCTTCAAGGATGTGGTTGAGAAACTCTTGGAGTGTGACCGGGGTTCGCGCCTTCTGGTTATATTCCTCCAGCCCGTCAATATGTTTTTGCAGGTCCGTGCGCTTGTCATCAGGCTTCACGGGCTTTTGGGTCTTCTTCTTCCTTTTCGAAGACTTTGACGGCTGGGCCTGAGCGTTTTGATTTTCGCTACCAATTCTTGGAGTCAGGCGCGGCTTCAACATTCCTTCAATGATCTCGGGCTCCAGCGGACTTTTCCACCTGATTGCCGGACATGTTTGGAGATCCTTCAGCATTCTTTTCGTCTTAACTGAAAGGGCCACCTCCTATGGGGCTTCCTCTATAAGTGAGCCTGATGCCCCCGGCGTGTCCACCTTTTTAGGAGCATGAGGTTATGGCAGGTTTACCTTCCAGTTTTCGGATAACGCGAACTTGCCCTGTTGGTACTGATCTTCGATCCAACTTTTGAAGATGTAATAATCTTCGATTGGATGACCCAATATTCGGTGGTAAGGGCAGTAATTAGGATTGCTAACGTCGCCTGGTTGCGTTGGGCATCTTGGCTCTGGCAGAGTGATGAGCCTGTTGCGCAGCGCTAGCTCGAATAACCTCTTCGTCTTATCCTGAGGAAACGAGTAAGGGCGTCTCATCTTTTCTCCAAGGGATCGTTGTCTATCACTTTGGCGATCAGCTGGTTTTGGGCCACTAGGCTGCTGTTGAGCATTGGTGACGAAGGTCGCTTTCCCTTTTCCCTTTTCGTTTTGAGGCTCCATTTTTTAGGAAGACGGTCTATGACCCATCTGATCCATTTGGGCCAGTTTGTCAATCAAGGCCTGAAAGGTAGTCGGCTTGAAAACATCATGAACTGGGATATGGTCGCCTGCGAATCAAGAGTACCCACGAACATGCCTACCGCAGGAGCATCTTCGATGCATTGTTCGCATTTCGACCATAGGTCCCGCCACCAGATTGCATACTGCACCCATGTCTCTCCCGGCTTCATCCTGGCATTGATCAACGCCGTGATTGGGGTGCGCTCGCTAGCACTCGTGAAACGCTGTATAAAAATTAACTCCATTTCTGCAAATTTCTTAACGGAGTCGTTCGGGAGCTCAGAGTGCCATTCAAAAGCTGTCTCCGACAAGCTGCCAATAAACTGGCGAAGCAGCAGTTTTTCGTCACCCCCAGTATTACCGCACAAAGCTCTGAATTGAGCAACGTGCTGGTATGGATTTCTCGCCCCCTTATATACGTGGAATTTAGGGATCGTATATCCTGGCGGGTACTTTATTTGATCGTATAAACCCGGATAGGGTCATCCAGTCTTAACAATTTGGCCGGCCGCTTCGTTCGCCTGATGAGCTCGTATCTGTTGAGCAATATAGTCATCCAGGGCGGCTTTGGAAATGGTCTCTTCCTTGGCTGCTAAACAAGCCGGAAGAGGGTTCGATGTCTCCCCTCTGTCATCTTCAAGGATAATTGGGAGGGCTTCAGCTTGATGATCCGGCTGTAACATCATCCCGACCATGTCTTGAAATAAAAGCGCCATTCGTTTTATGTTGGCATCTTGTTCCGCTGCCTCATTGTCCTTCTTTTCGAGGATTCTACGGAGGAACTCAGCATCAGTTTCTTGTTCATGACGCTGCTTTGACGACGTCTCCGGGCTTTCTTTTGGCCCGGTGAGTGCGACCATCTGTGTTAGCACCTCCTGGATTTTCTGTTGTTGCTCCTGAGCCTTTGTTACGGATCTGGTGAGTGGTCGATGACCCGTAGAGATACGGCTATCCTCTTTTCCGGATGCCATATAAACAATGTGCACCATCATGCCCCCAGACTTAGGGCGTTTATATTCAGTGCCTCTGAGCTTTGTCGTGGACACGGGATTTTCTCCGGCCTTTTTCTTTTGTGAGCGGTCGAAGTTGAGGGAACCGTTGCACCGGGAACCCAAATAGATGACATCTCCTGTGGCATGACAGGGTGGTCCTTCTCTTGCCGAACTTTCATCTTCTTCGGTTAGCGGGAGTAGTTTTGGTTGATCACCGAATCTTGGACTTGTCGCCAAACTTTATGAATTTAGAGGACAGCCGCTGAGGGGGCTGCTCTGGCTTCACCTTTATAGTGTTCTTTATAGGTGGAGGAGATCTTTTCAGCACGGCCGTCGGAGAGTTCTTGCGCACCCTTCTGAGTGGTTCAAAGCTGTTCCTAGTTGGAAAAGCAGCGTCGACTTCCACCATTGGAGCTGGCGGAGTCAATCCAGAAGGGGAACTGCCCCCAGCTTTCCTCACTCGGCGCCAGTAGCGATGTCGAGCATGCCTTGCAGACGAGACCACCTCAGCTGTTGGATGAGCGTCTTTATGCCCCCCCGCTCTGATGAGGGGATGCTGTTGGTGCCAGCATATCGAAGGCCGACGTCCGCTGAGAGGGAACGATCAATCTTGAAAAGACCGACTTTTTAGCAGAGGAAGCAGCCTTGGTTACTTCGCCTGGAGTGGGAGCTGGAACGGCTAGTCTTGTGAAGACCAACCCCTTAGCAGGAGAAGCCATATTGACGACTTCATTTACTGGAGCAGGGATTGCTATCCTTTTCGGGATAACCCCTTCAGGTATCGCGGGCTTCTTCACGGGCCCACTTGAGCTTTGGCCCGGTCTGTTGAAAACCGAGGTGCTGGATTTGGGCTACCCATTGAGAGGGGCCACGGCAGTCGTAAGCCAATCAAAGACCGACTTCTTCGGAGCTTCTTGTGATGGCACTGGGGCGTTGAAGCTCATTGGTGGGAGCATGGTCCCGAAGAACAATCCCGTGGTGGCCTGTGTCACCTGTTCAACTGGCATCGTAAAAAGGGAGGCCTCTTGAGGCCCGTAGGTCACTCCTCCGACGGGGACGGAGTGAGAGTTATTGCAGCTGTTGCAATTTGTGCAGTTGAAAGCCATTGATCTTCTGTTTTCTGCATGGAGCAAGATAACAAATCTTAGTACTTCACATCCAAAGGCAACCATGTCAAACCGCGACTTGTTCGCGAAACACGACACACGAAGTGTGGAGTGGAAAGAGGAAAAAGTCCCACCGGGCGTGCCAGAATCTATTCTCGCCGAAAACCGGGAAAGACAAACGTCTTGCCTGAATTTGGGGGAAGATGCTATTTGGTTTTATCCATCCACCTCTCCGAAAATACCAAGTTGATTTATGGCACCATGTATCGAATGTTTAGATGGATGCGGCCGTTGTAGCAGACTTCGTCAGATTCCCCCTCGTTTGAGGGTTTTTTGATTGTGGGGACGCTCTTCCCTGCAGGCGCAAGCCCCTGCAGTTAATTACACTACCGCATCACGGTAACCACTTTTTCCTTCTCCAGATGGTCACTTCGTGTCGTGTGTGTTTGTTTTGTTTTTTAGTTGCCCGTGGATTGTATACGGAGACTAATTTATGTTGTCGCCCATAGGGCGTGGATTAGTCCAAATCTGTATTTTCTTAGATTTGGTTTTGGGTTGGGTTTAAGGATCGTTAATCTCCTTTGAGACTAAGATCAACATAAATGTTTGTTAAGGATACGTTAGTCTAATTTTAGACTAAGATCAACTTAGCGGGATCATTTAGATCCAACAAAAGAGCATTTGGACTCTATTGTTTTAGTTTAAAGACTTTGCGGTTTAGTTTAAAGACATCATAGTCTGTAAAGTTTAAGGACATCATAGTCCATTAGTTTAAGGACCCCACAGTCCGTGGTAGTTTAGAGACATCATAGTCTGTAAAGTTTAAGGAAATTATAGTCCATGAGTTTAAGGACCCCACAGTCTGTAAAGTTTAAGGACATCATAATCCATGAGTTTAAAGACCCCACAGTCCGCGGAATGTCTGGTTGTCGGGACCCGTCACATTTTTGAATACGTTGAAGGATTCCAACGACAAATATCAGAGGAGTGAAGAGATGCACCCTTGAACCAATATTGGTTGGGAGATCTGAAGTCCAATTTAGGACTAAGATCAAAGATTTGTGAGCATATGGGCTCAATTAATCTGAATGAGGGATCTGTGGCCAACTTGGGCACGGTCCACTCAGTTAAAATGTTGAACATTTAGCAATGCTGAGCATTGGTTTGGGTTCTGACAAACTTTTGTCTTTTATTGAGTGTTGAGCACTCATTATAACTCTGGGGCTTTATCATTTAAAGAACAATTTATGTTCTTTCGGCACACACGTGAGGAGCACGTGGCGCGCTAGGCGCAGAGCGCTAGTCAATGAGCGCAGAGCGCTTCTATTTAGGTAGCGCACACGTGAGTAGCATGTGGCGCTGTGCGCCAGACAATGAGCGCAGAGCGCTTCTGTTAAGTAGCGCACATGTGAAGAGCACGTGGCGCGCTTGGCGCTATACGCCAGACTTTGAGCGCCGAGGGCTTCTGTGAAATAGCGCACACGTGAGGAGCACGTGGCGCACTTTGCGCTGTGTACCAGACTTTGGAGCGCAGAGCGCTTCTTGTGAATTTGGAGCGCTAAGGCTCTGCAGCGCTGTGCATTGGATTTGGAGCGCTGAAGTACTTCTTTAAACTTGGAGCGCTAGGGCTCTGCAGCGTTGTGCGCTAGATTTGGAGCGCTTAGGCGCTCCTTTTAATTAGAGCGCTAAGGCTCTTTTTAGGCAGATTTGCGTTCTGAGAATTAAATTTTCTCATATAAGAGACTGTCTCATGAATCTAAGAACAAAGTTCTTATTTTATAGGAGATATTTCAATCTCTTATGTTTTTTATGAAAGACTTTGCCTTTATGGATCTGTGATCCTAAGAGAATTGAATTATTCTCATCCCTTTTTATAATGAGATATTATGATCTCTTTTGTGAAAGACAATTTGGCTTAAAGATCTATGATCTAGCATAAGAACTAAGTTCTTTTTCTGATGAGATTTTTATCTCTATGTTTTTACCTTGAAGAAAAGTTCTTCTTCTGCCGAGAGCTTGCTCTTCTCTCTGAACTTTCTCAAAGTTTGGGGGGGAGGGGTTCCTCTCTATGAGACTTGAAGTCTTGGGGCCTTTATATAGAGTAGGCTGATTTGTTGAATCAGTTAAGGAGATCTTTTCTCTAATTGATTTGGGGATGTTTCCCCCGTTGGATCTTTGATCCAAGGGCTTCTGATTTACATAAGGCAATCTTCTTGTTTTTAACAAGATTGGGAAATTTTCCCTATACAGAATTCATTCTGTATCTTGGTGATTTTTAATCACCATTGGATCATTGATCCAACGGTGCTCTGATTTACAGAGCACAATCTTTTTTGTTTGGAAAGATTCTGAGAAGTTTTTCCTTAACAGAATTTTATTCTGTTAATTTGATGATTTATCATCTTCGTTGGATTTTTTTCTGGCCGAGAGCTGAGGGGGAGAGAGAGAGAGAGTGAGTGTGTGTGCGCGCGCTCAAAGTCAAGTCCCCCCATCCTCATAAATGCACCATGCTACACCTTTTTCATTTCTTTTTTTTTCTTTTTTTTCTATTATCTTTTAAAGGGAAAGTCTAGAATCAATGAGAAGAAGAAAAGAAAGAACATGTTACATTTTACCACTTAAGTTGCCATGGTTGGTTAAGGCATGTATAACTTAGGGTTACACAAGATGTGTGCATGTTTTAAAGTAAAATAGCTTAGTAATTAGTAAATAAGTAAAATAAATAATTAAGTGAACAATAATTTAAATGTTAACTAATAAACACAATTATACACATATTCACATCTTCAAATAGATATACTCATGTTTATGTGGAAAATAATTATTAACTAGGTTTTTTACGAAAAATACAAATTTTTTGCTAATTAACACAAAATTAACCTATATGAATTTTCAAAGCGTTACAATCTTCCCTCCTTAAAGAAATTCGGTCCCTGAATTTAAAAAAATCTAGCTACGCGTACTTTCGAAGAGATGGGGATATTTCTTCCTCATCTCGTCCTCGGTCTCCCAGGTGACCTCTTCGCTGCTCGGCCCACGCCAAAGAACTTTTACGGACGGTATAACCTTTGACCTCAATTTCTTCACCTGCCGATCCAGAATGACCACCGGCTGCTCGGTGAAAGAAAGGCCACGCTCCAGCCGGATCGTCTAGTGCTGAATCGCATGAGAAGAGTCATGAAGGTAGTTGCAGAGCATCAATACATGGAATACGGGGTGAACATCTGGGAAACTGGGCGGAAGAGCCAACCGATAAGCAACTGTGCCAACACGCTCGAGGATCATGAAGGGGCCCACATATCTGGGACTAAGCTTCCCTTTCCTCCCAAATCTCATCACGCCCTTCATCGGAAAGACCCTCAAAAAAACATGATCGCCTACAGTAAACTCAAGTTTGCGCCGACGTCGGTCCGCATAAGATTTCTGCCTGCTCTGGGCTGCTCTCATCCTATCTCGAATCAACTGAATCTTTTCGGTCATCTCCTGCACAATCTGGGGCCCTAAAATACTGCACTCACTGAGCTCTGTCCAACATACGGGCGATCGACATCTCCTCCCATATAACGCCTCGAAGGGTGCCATCTGAATCGTTTCCTGGAAGCTGTTATTGTAGGAGAACTCTATCAAGGGCAGATGATGATCCCAGCTGCCTTCAAAATCTAAAACGCAAGCTCGGAGCATGTCCTCAAGAGTCTGAATGGTCCGCTCTGACTGACCGTCAGTCTGCGGATGAAAAGCTGTGCTGAAACTCAATCGGGTGCCCAAAACCTCCTGAAGTTTCTGCCATAGTCGGCTGGTGAACTGGGTGCCTCGGTCGGACACAATACAAGTCAGGACGTCATGCAGTCGTACAATCTCATCAATGTATATCTGGGCATACTGAGCAAATCCAAAAGTGGTCTTCACTGGCAGAAAGTGAGCCGCTTTCGTCAATCGATCCACGATCACCCAAATAGAGTCATACCCTCGACTGGTCCTAGGTAGAACCATAATGAAGTCCATAGAAATCTGTTCCCACTTCCACTCTGGAATGGGAAAAGGCTGCAACTCTCATGCTGGCCTCTGATGCTCGGCCTTGGCTTGCTGACAACTCAGGCATCTCGAAACAAAGTTTATGACATCTCTCTTCATCCCTTCCCACCAGTAAACGTCTCTCAAATCATGATACATCTTGGTGGAACCCGGATGAACACTGTATACCGATTAATGTGCTTCCTTAAGAATCTCACGCCTCAGTCCCTAAGAATCCGGTACGCACAGTCGAGTCCCAAATCGTAGTATCCCCTGATCATCGATCACGAACTCGGAATCTCTGCCCTATCTAACCTGCTCTATAATCTTTGAAAAATGGTCATCACTAGACTGTGCCTCACGGATACGGTCAAGTAACTGTAGACGTGCATGGATATGCGCAAGCTGTCTCCCGGTCGGAGTAAACTCGAACTGCACTCGGCTGTCGCATAGAATCTGCCAATCTGCCGACGACTGCCTCTGAACTGCTCTCAAATAAGATAAACTACCTCTGGGCCTCCGACTCAAAGCATCTGCTACTACATTCGCCTTGCCCGGATGATAAAGAATCTCGCAATCATAGTCTTCCACTAGTTCCATCCAACGGCGCTCTCTCAGATTTAGATCTCCCTGCTGAAAGATATACTTCAAGCTCTTGTAGTCCGTGAATATCTGGCACGACTCGCCGTATAGGTAATGTCTCAAGATCTTGAGTGAAAAAACCACCGCAGCCATCTCTAAGTCATGAGTGGGATAGTTCTGTTCGTGCTTCTTCAGCTGCCGAGAAGCATAAGCGATGACCATATCGTGCTTCATCAATACACAGCCTAGCCCCACTCGAGAAGCATCACAATAAACCATAAGATCGCCCGATCCCGAAAGCAATGATAACACTGGTGCAGTAGTCAAACGAGTCTTCAACTGCTAAAAGCTATGCTCGCATGGCTCGGTCCAAACAAAAGGAACTATTTCCGGGTCAACCCGGTCAACAATGCAGCGATACAGGAGAAATCCTGAAAAAAACGTCGATAGTAGCCGGACAGGCCTAGAAAGCTACGGATCTCTGTAACTGATGCCGGTCTGGGCCAATACTGAACGGCCTCGATCTTCTTTGGGTCCACACGTATACCATCTCTCGTAACCACGTAACCCAAAAAATCGACACTGTCAAGCCAGAATGCGCACTTGGAGAATTTCACGAATAGCCGGTGCTCTCTCAAAATCTGCAATGTGATCCACAAGTGCTGCTCGTGCTTCTCTCGGCTCCGGGAATATACTAAGATGTCATTAATGAATACGATGATGAACTGATCAAGATACGGCCTGAAAATGCGGTTCATCAAGTCCATAAACGCTGCCGAGGCATTGGTGAGCCCGAACAACATCGCCAAGAACTCGTAATGGCCGTAACTTGTGCGAAAAGTAGTCTTCGGAATGTCCTCCTGTTGAACCAGCAACTGACGGTATCCAGATCGCAAGTCAATCTTCGAGAAATTTCCCGCACCCTGGAGCTGGTCGAACAAATCATCAATACGAGATAAGGGATATCTGTTCCGCACTGTCACCCTATTCAACTGACGATAATCAATACACAAACGCAAACTGCCGTCCTTCTTCTGAACGAACAGAACAGGAGCACCCCAAGGGGACACACTCGGTCGAATAAGCCATTTATCTAGCAAATCCTGCAACTGATCCTTCAGTTCTCTAAGCTCCGCTGGGGCCATCCGATAAAGCGGTATGGAAATAGGCCCCGTGCCGGGGATGAAGTCGATGCAGAATACATTATCACGCTCAGGAGGTAAACCAGGCAGCTCATCAGGAAAAACATCGGAAAACCCTCTCACAATCGGGACCTGGTCCAACGGGACCTCGCAGCTCTATTATCACAGACATACGCTAAGAATCCCTAACAACCTTTCCTCAAGAGCTGACTAACGCGATAAGAAGAAATCAAGCTGGGAAGGGTGACGCTGTGGTCTCCCTGAATAACAAGAACTGGTTCATCCGAAAAACTAAATCTGACTGCCTTCTCATGGTAGTCCACGGATGCATAACAAGTGGCTAGCCAGTCCATGCCCAGAAGAACGTCAAAGTCTAACATATCGAAGAGAATCAAATCAACCGAAGAATCCCTCTCCCCGATATGAACAGAACACGATCGAAAAACAAATCGAGCGACAAACGACTCGGCTACCGGAGTAATAACAATAAGTAGCTGATCTAACGAAGATGACTCTCAGCCCAACATCGGTGCAAAGTGTGTAAATACATAAGAATGTATGGAACCCCGGTCGAATAATACTCACGCGTCAAAAGAACATACAGGCAAAGTACCTGTCACAACGGCATTGGATGCCTGATAATCCTGCGGAGTCAAAGAGAACACTCAGGCATGTCCCCCACTAATAGCTGGCTGTCCTCTGCCTCGGCCTCTGCCTCCTTGTCCTCTCTGAACAGGACCGCCATGCCCACAGCCTCTGGGAGCATCTGCCTGGTGTGGAGTACCACCAAGGGTAGGAAGTAGAGCTCTCTGAGCAGGGGGTGAGGGTGGAAGGGTCACATAGGGAACTATCGTCTCACCATGGCTCCTCGCGGTACAATTCTTGAAAAGGTGACCTGGACTCCCGCACCAATAACATCCTGGCGATTGCCGCTGACCTGGTGAAAAGGACCTGAACAACTAGCCTCGCATCATGCCTCGACCACCACCATGGCATAGAAAGAATCCGCCACGACATCTACCTGCCATGCCTCTGCCAAACTGTACTGGAGCTGATATATCTCTACGAATCCTCTTCGGTCCCGAAACGACCGAAGTCTCCGAAATGCGCTCCTCCAAAAGTAAGGCTGCATCCACCGCAGCTGCATAAGTGTCGAAGTAGTGGGCGCCAATATCAAGAAATAGCTCCGTGTCTAGCCCCCGTACGAACCTCTTTAAGCGTTTCTCTTCAGTGTCCACCAGGTAAGGAGCATATTGGGACAACTGAGTAAACTGGATATCATACGCGGACACTGTCATCCCTGGAGTCTTGTGCAAAACCTCAAAACTAAGGGCTCGAGTATCCCGGATGCTCTCCGGAAGGAAACGGGAAAGAAATACCGCTGTGAACTCATCCCAAGTCATAGGAGGTACACCTGCAGCTCGGCCTCTCTCGACTGACTCGCACCACGTCTGAGCAAGACCCTCCAGACGAAAACTCACAAGCTCCACCCATCTATCGTCAGAACATCTCAGTGAACGGCAAATCCTAGCCATCCTGTCGAGGAATATCTGCGGATCCTCAGCTGCATCAGTGTCGGTAAAGACTGGAGGCCTCAGCCTCATAAACTCTTGTAATGATACGAGAATAGTCTCGTAGTAGTAGGAACAACTGTCTGGGCAGCAGGTACAATCGTGGTCTGTGTAGTGGAAGGAACATCCTCAGATCTCTATGCCCGACTGGCCTCAACTAAAGATTCCATCATCTGACGTAACTCCTGCATACCTGCCACTAGCCTGGCAATACGGCCTAGGTAAGGTGGATCAATCTGTCCCTGAGGGGTAGGCGTACCGCTCTGATCGGTCCTCATCTCAGACGAGCCCGCTCGAATCTCATCTCTGGCGGCAGCCCTCTGAGCCCTCATGACCTTTGGCGGCATAATGGCTGGTACAAGAAACAGGATTATTAAGAACAGTGCAATTTAATCAAAGGATATATGGAATCGAAGAAGGAATTACAACTAATTATATCCTAAGGTCACTTAGGCGAAGTACCGTATTGTAAGTATGCCGCAGAACATACACACGCTACGTCACTCGGCTTAAGTCACCTATTCCATCTACCAAGGGTCATCCTATACTCAGAAAGGTAAAACCTAACGCTCTGATACCAATTTTGTCATGACCCGAAGGTACGGAACGTGACTGGCACTTAGATTACGAAATTTCTAAAGGCGTAGCGTAACGTAAGTAAGCCAAAACCCAGAAAACTAAACCGTTTAACAATTAGAGTGAAGGAAAACTTGTTTTAAAGCAATGGTTTTAACAAAATAAGTGGCATTAAAGATTTAAAAGCAACATCATATTTTCCCGAAAATTTGGGCAGAGTCTCCTTTGTAAAGACTGGCCCACAAATAGGTACAACACATGAAATACATATAAATAATGAATAAGCATCCCCAAGTGGGAGCTAGCTCTTCGCCCAAGGCGGAAACAACCACGCGCAATATATGTAACATCATCAAGCAATAAGCATATAAAATACAAAAGTAAGAAAACATCACGTCGGCTCAAGTGAGCTCAACCCTAGAGAAACAACATATATATACAAATCTCACGGTCTCATCTCTAAGTCGCAAATACAATGGTAGAAGTGGTAGATAGGTAGATGGAGTACACTAGATACAATAATAATACGAGGTGGAAACAAAATATCCTCGCAACCCACCTACGAGCAATACCGCAAGTCCAAGAAAAAGGAACAAAATGAGGAAGTGCGCCCGCCGCTACTGTGCTGACGGATCGGACCTGCAAAATACTGTGGCACAACTGGGGTGAGTTGCCAACTCGTGAGTAATAAGTAACATCTAATAAAGCTATCGTAAGCATGCACGCAATTTCGTCACAGCCTACATATACTAATATGATGCGATGCACTTGTATGTATGCAACATGAATGCATAATCAATACGAGATCTGAATATGTTTAGTACGAGAAAATCTGTATTCTTATCCTACTAAAACTTCTGTAATTTAACTGCAGTATCATCAATGAGATCAACAGAAATCTGTGTCAAGTATCGACACCAAATATGAATATCTCAATGTCTCAATGTATCAATATCTCAATGTCTCAATGTATCAATATCTCAATATCTCGGGCTCCGTCAGACCGGATCTGCCCATATCATCAAATCCCATAACCACGTCGGTATCCTCCGGATATCCGCCGCGCCAACAATCACCGGTAGGTAGTGCTTCCCTGCTGGGCTTAACGCCATCATCTGCGACCATCTTGCCCCGAGGTACCGTACCGGGTCTACCATGCACCCACAGATGGTTCCTCCTCTTCCTCGAATCGGGTGTATGATACCGCTCAAGAACCGAGAAATCTCATGGTGGACGACACATACATCATATCATGAGAAAACCGCAACTTGCATTATTAAAATGATAACAAGTTTATAAAATTCTTGCGGTTTTCCCAAAAATCCAGAAATCTCATAATATTGAAATCCTCAAGAAAAATCACCATATGTACATATGTTGGCTATGATGAATGCCTATCGTATCAAAAATATGAAATACGATGTGTGAATAGAAAATTATGCTTGAACGATGATGCAATGAGGTATATGCATATGACTAGAAATCCTACGTATCCATCCTGATGAATTGAATATACAAGTACAGGTTTACAAATCATATATGGTGCAATTTTTTTAGATTCTGATTTAAACAAGTTATATTGTGTTCGTGTCATAGCAATTACCAAGGCGTGTGTGTCCACATGAATAGTGCCCGTGTAGCATAAACCAATGGTAATGGTGCAAGTGTCCTATGAAATATCATGATATCACACATATATATAAAAGATGATGCGATGCAACGAGATGAATAACTAGGAACTACGTATATAAATGCAAGTACTAATAGAAATTCTAACTATCGGGCGTTTTGCGCCATCCAGACGATTCCCCCGTAGATGTGTATATCTACTCACCGGAATGCCTCAGCTAGTCTGATATAATCACCGCTTTTCCTTTCCGTGCCGCGCCCGATGTCTCCACGGCCGATCCTAAAATCACACAATGCAACACACATAAGGCTAATATTCTGCAAAACGCGATATCAAGACCATACGAGAAACTAGCGCCACAAGCTAAATCCGTGTGCACTCGAAGCACCAAAACGTGTGCGCTAACATCTGAAACCACCCCGATTGGCTGTGATACACAGCAAACACCAAGCCTAGACTCGGAAAATACATGTCGCGCAAGTTACAATACTAAAAATATAGGTAATTGGTCCCAGATTTTATCTGGAGCATAAACCAAGAAAACAAGCAATACCAAATACTATAAAATTCGTACAGACAACTACCTGCAAAATTTCAACACCCAAATCTATAGGGGGGCCGGCCAGATCGGAAAACATATGGGTCTCGCCGGGCCAAGTAGGGTGAAACGGGTCCGGATTTCCACACTACACTCTTATCACAATGTATAGTCTACTGTATATATTTGTTTGTTCTAAAAACAACCACAGAAATAGCAGATTCTCCATATCCTAAAACTTTATTTAAATACGTATTAAAACACTAATTTGCGACATTAAGGTATTTAGTGTAAACTTGAAGAATGAACTAGATTATTTGACATTAACCACTCTAAATTATCCTACTCAAGTCATAGAAACCCTTACATAACCTAATCTTCTCTTAAATCTCAAAATTAGCACTAATTACCACTTAAACACTAAATTAAGTTCAATAAACTAAAAGTTTAGCAAATAAGTAATTAAGTTTGTCTTTATACCTCAAGTTGATCTAAGAATAGTTCAAACTTGCTGGTCTTACCTCCAAAAGCTAAAACTTGCCTCAAGAAGCAAAAAGGATTTGTTTGGAAGTGTTTTAGATTAGCTTTTTGTGATGTTTTGAGGGATTTTTTTTTATGGGAATGGAGGCTTTAGAAATGAAAGAAGAAGAAGAAGATGAAGGGGAGAGGGCTGCTGGGCTCTGGCCGAGAGCTGAGGAGGAGAGAGAGAGTGTGTGAGTGAGGGTGTGCGCGCGCTCAAAGTCAAGTCCCCCCATGCCTCATAAATGCACCATACTACACCTTTATTATTATTTTTTTCTTTTCTTTTTTTTCTTTTATCTTTTAAAGGGAAAGTCTAAAATCAATGAGAAGAAGGAAAGAAAGAACATGTTACATTTTACCACTTAAGTTGCCATGGTTGGTTAAGGTATGTATAACTTAGGGTTACACAGGATGTGTGCATGTTTTAAAGAAAAATAGCTTAGTAATTAGTAAATAAGTAAAATAAATAATTCAGTGAACAATAATTTAAATGTTAACTAATAAACACAATTATACATATATTCACATCTTCAAATAAATATACTCATGTTTATGTGGAAATTAATTATTAACTAGGTTTTTTACGAAAAATACGAAATTTTTCTAATTAACACGAAATTAACCTATACGAATTTTCAAAGCGTTACAAAATGCTTGGGGGTCACGTAGGAACACGTGAGGCGCCCTAAAATGGGAATTGTCTTTGGGTTTATTCCCTTTTTGTGTAATTGCTGAGCGCTCGTTTTAAGGAGTCACGTGGGAACACGTGATTTGATCTTAGTCCTTTGCTTTTGTTCCTCAGAGGTGCTCACATGAGAACACGTGACCAGTCTTTTCTTTTATATGCATGGAGGTCTGATATGAGTTTTAAGAATTTCAGGTCCCTTGTTTTATAAGAATTAAATTCTTTTACAGGGTTAAACCCTTGTTTTATCAGAGGAATTAAATTCCTATATCCTTTTGGAAGAATTAAATTCTTTGAACTTAGTTCTTTCCCCTAAGTTATGAATTTGCATAACAGGATCTCCCCGATGAGAATTAAATTCTCAACTTGTGTGGAGATCTGCTTCTGCAGATTTCAACCAGTAGAAGAACTAAGTTCTTTGAGAAGAGTTAAACTCTTGGTTTGAAAATTAAATTTTCTTTTGTTTTGTGGGAGCTTTTTGGAAGGCTTCTGTATATTCTTTCAGAAGCTTATGGGGTGGTCTCCTCTCTTTTTTCTCTCCCTCTCTCTGTGTATGTCTTCTCCTTTTTTTTCTCCTCTCCTTCCTTCTATTTATATGAGAAGAAAAAGAATCAATTTGTTAAGAAAATCCCTCATTGGGAGATCATGATTGATTCCATGATCTTTTAGATCAATCGGTGAATTTTTTTTCACCGTTGGATTTTTAATCCAAAAGCTCTCTGTTTAACATAGAAGATTTCTTGTTTGTTTAGCAAGATTATGAATATCTTGTTAGTTTTAACAAGATCAGAATTTTATTCTATCATATATTTTAGTTTAACAAGATCAGAAATATATTTTCTTAATATAGAATTTAATTCTATCATATGGATATCTTGTTAGTTTAACATAGAATTTTATTCTTATCATATGAATATCTTGTTGGTTTAATAATATTAGGAAAATATTTTCCTATGATAGAACTTTATTCTACCAGATGATCACCGTTAGATTTTTTATCAAAAGGTCCTCTGTTTAACAGAGAAGATCTTTCTAGTTTGAGAAAGATCAGAAAAATATTTCCCAAATAGAATTTAATTCTAGAATTTGACAGGAGCATTTTAAATTGGAGCGCTCACATGCTTTGCACGTGAGTAGTAAAAGAACTCACGTGTTTAACACGTAACCCCTAGTGTGGGTTTTAGCCTATTTATTTCCAGCGCTCATATGCTTTACATATGAGTGCTCACGTGTTTTACACGTGAGGCCTGTTTGGCCATTAATTATTTTATTTAGTTTATTTTCAGTGCCCATATGCTTTATATATGAGCGCTCACATGTCTAGCACGTGAGGCCTGTTTGGCCATTAGTTATTTTATTTGGTTTATTTTCAGCGCCCATATTCTTTACATATGAGCGCTCACGTGTCTAGCACGTGAGACCTGTTTGGCCATTAGCTGTTTATGTTCGGCGCTCATACGCTTTGCATATGAGCGCTCACGTGTTTTACACGTGAGGCCTGTTTGGCCATTAATTGTTTTATTTTCAACGCACATATGCTTTATATATGAGCGCCCACGTGTTTAACACGTGAGGCCAAATTTTGAGGACTCCCCCTTTTTATAAGGGAATAAGTAGCTCTTTGCTGAAAATTTTGGCGGGAACAAATGCCCCCCACTACTTTGCCCACGTAAGTATGTACGTAGGTGAAATAGTGCAGAGTCATGCATGGCTATAGAATTGATGGCTTAGGAGACAAGTTTAGGGTCCTTGTAGCCTAATACTTTTTTCTTTTCATCTTCATAAGTCGTAAGAGTCTCAAGAAGGTTTTTTCCTCCCTAAGAGTCGAGAGGTTCTCGCAGGAACATTGTTTTCCCTATGAGTCGAGATGATTCGAGAAGTTCTCACAGGAACATTATTTTCCCTACGAGTTGAGAAGTTTTCACAGGGACATTATTTTCCTTGTAAGTTGAGACGAGTCAAGAAGTTCTCGAAGGGAAATTATTTTCCCTGCGAGTCGAGACGAATCGAGAAGTTCCCGCAAGGACATTATTTTCCCTGCGAGCCGAGACGAATCGAGAAGTTCTCGTAAGGATATTATTTTCCTTACGAGTCGAAACGAGTCGAGAAGTTCTCGTAAGGAAATTATTTTCCTTACGAGTCGAGACGAATCGAGAAGTTCCCGCAAGGACATTATTTTCCCTGCGATTCGAGACGAATCGAGAAGTTCTCGCAAGGACATTATTTTCCCTGCGAGTCGTGAGGATCTCATAGGTGTACTTTCTCCCTAGAAATCGTGAGGATTTCTAAGTGTTCATCGCCTCCATGAGTCGAAAGGTTCTCACTCGGGTATTTTTCCTTACGAATCGTAAGGACCCATTAGTAGCTTCTTTATTTCATTGGCGAATGTGGTTTTGGAAAATGTAGCCCGCAAATAGTCCATCTTGACCTCTTTGTAGAGCAGCGGTGGCTTAGGAAACGGGTTTGGATCTGCCGTCTAAGACTTTTCAACTTTATGAACTGTGAGGGTCTCATAAAGTCTTTTCTCCCTACGAGTCGAGAGGATCCCATAGATGTATTTTCTCCTTAGGAGTCGTGAGGAATCCTAAGTACGTTTTCTCTTGAGATTCGTAAGAATCTCATAAGAGAATTTTTTCCCTTACAAGTCGAGAGGGCTCGTAAGTGGTTTTTTCCCTCTTTGTTGATATTCGACTTCGGAAAGTGTGGCCTGTGGATAGTATGCAATAGTCCATCTTGGACTAACTTGCAGGGCCCCAGTGCTTAGGAAACAGGTCATTATCCCCGTTGCCTAAGGCTTTTCCTTATGAGTCGAGACGAATCGAGAAGTTCTCGCAGAAACATTATTTTCCCCACGAGTCAAGACGAATCGAGAAGTTCTCGCAAGGATGTCCTAACGTCACAGTTAACTCCTGCTAATAGAAGTCCGTTAGGGTCTGTGGTACTAGGTTTTTACCTGTCGTACCGTCGCGTTGGCCGATGTATTCCTCGATATGCAATCTTGCTGTTCGAGTAGCCCCACGATTGTCGTGTCTCTGATCCCTTTGGGGCTAGACAAAACGTCTTCAAGTAATCTTCCAGGTAATATTACCGTCGAAAGAGCAAGCATTAGGGATATTCCATGTCACTTTTTACTTGAGATTAGGCTCAGTTTAGAAGCCCCGATGAGTCATGACCACTCCGCGCTGGAGCGGGATGATCTCCGATAGTCTTTCAAGTCTCATTTGAGTTGCCGACAATAGCCTAAAGCTAGGGATCTTCCTTTGCTTCGTTTGTTGACATTGTGTCTGCAATATTGCGATGAATGTCGAGGTTGTCTTTGGGTTGTATGTGAACCGTCGAGATTTGGAACTAGGGGACTTTGCCATGGCTCCATTTGTTGATGTCGCGTCTGTATCCTGCTGGAGGGAGGAAGAACGCTGTTGTTGATCTCTAGGCTGTGGATGCTGCCGTCGAGACTTGGAACTAGGGACTTTGCCATGGCTCCGAGGTAGTCTCTAGGATGTCTGTGAACCGTCGAGATTTGGAACTAGGAGACTTTGTCATGGCTCTGAGGTAGTCTCTAGGCTATCTATGAACCTTCGAGATTTGGAACTATGGGACTTTGCCGTGGCTCCGAGATAGTCTCTAGACTGTCTGTGAACCGTCAAGATTTGGAACTAGGGGGCTTTGCCGTCGCTCCATTTTGCTGACATCGTATCTACTTCTGGTTGGAACGAGAAGGAACGCCATTGTTGATTTTTAGTCTATAGATGTAGCCATCGAGATCTGGCTTCCTTTTGACGAAGCCCAGTGGGGTAATATCGTTCCCTTTCTGTTTGTGCCTATGGATTGTATACAGGGGTCAATGTGATCTCACCTGTAGGGCAAAAGTTTTATTTTTTATTTCATTCCGCGATGCTCTATCATTTCAGCTTTTTATATTGCGAAAGTCGCGATTGCCCGATCATTTCGGCTATTTTTTCGCGGTGGCCAATCATTTCGGTTGTTTTTTATTTTTATTCGCTGCTTTTTATTGCGAGTTGCCCAAACATTTCGGCTATTTTTATATGCATATATTTTACTCGCTGATTTTTATTGCGAGTTGCCCCATCATTTCAGCTATTTCATATGCATTTTTATCCCGCTGATTTTTATTGCTAGTTTGGAACATGAGATCTGATACCAATCTTAGCATCAGCATCGCTGCAACTGGAATATGGCCAGGAGCGAATCATCATTTGCCTTGAAAGAACTTGGAATTTGATACTAATTTAGGCATCAACATCGCTGCCACTGGAATGTTGCCAGGAGCGAATCATCATTTGCTTTTGTCAATTTGAACAAAGCTGGCTTAGCAAACAGGGTTAGGATCCTGTTGACTAATGCTTTTCGACTTTACGAGCCGTAAGGGTCTCATAAAGGTGTTTCTCCCTATGAGTCATGAGGATCTCGTAGGTGTGTTTTCTCCTTAGGAATTGTGAGGATTCTTAAGTGTGTGTTCTCTTATTAGTCGTTAGGATCTTCCAATAGTGTTTTCCCCTTATAAGTCGAGAGCACTTACAAGTATCGTTCACCACATGAAGGCATTCCTCGTCTTTGATGGGACTTGGTGGGGGAAACGTTTATTTGTTCCCGTGGATTGTATAAAAGTGTCAATATTGAACCGCTTGTAGGGCAACTTAGGGAGTGTGGTAGCTTAAGAACAAGTTCAGATCCCTGTAGCTTAAGGCTTTTGAATCCTGTGAGCCGTGAGGGTCTCATAGGGGGAATTCTCCTTACGAGTCGTAAGGATCTCGTAAGCGTAATTTCTCCTTAGGAATCGTGGGGATCCCTAAGTGTGTTGCTCCCTTGTGAGTCGTAAGGATCTCACGCAGATGTTTTCTCCTCATAAGGTCGAGAGGACCTTGCTCATAAGGTCGAGAGGACCTTGCAGGTGTTTTTTTATTTTAACGAGATCGCGCCCTTTCGGGTTTTCACTAACTCGCTGGTAGCCCTGCTGTTTTTACTCACGGAGCCCTTTCGGGTTTTCATCCGTGCCCATTTTGCTTTTGGATGTACCGTTTTTTTTTGTTTTTTTACAACGAGATTGCTCCCTTTCGGGTTTTCATAAGCTCGCCGGTAGCCCTACTGTTTTTACTCATGCCGTCCTTTCGGGTTTTCATCCATGCGCATTTCTCTTGTGGACGTACCGTTTTTTTATTTACCCCTCTGTTTGCCAATGAAATTTATAGGGGACTTCGCCACCAGGGCAGCTGTGCAGCCGGCGACTTGAGTTGCCATCCTCGCTGATGGGATTTGCGGACTTGAATTCCACTATCACCGTGTTTAAGACGACGTATTTAGTTTAAGGACATTACGGTCCATTGTTAGTTTAGGGACATCTCGGTCCGTTGTTAGTTCAGGGACATCTCGGTCCGTTGTTAATTTAAGGACATTTCGGTCTAGTGTTAGTGAAGTTTTTGCCGGATACTAATTACAGAGTCTTGACTCAGGAAAATAGCGAGCGGACACGAGCGTCGTCATCTATCGTTAACCTGAGTTGTGACTTTATCAGGGGTAGTATTTCTTAAGGAAGCGGCCATTTATTAGCCGGAAGGGTCTTTCGCCATGCATATTCATGAGCAAGTAGGCACCTCCTTGATAAACCTTGTCTATGACGTATGGGTCCTCATAGTTCGACTCGGATTTCCCTTGTTTGGCACGGTTGGGGATCATAGGTCTTTTGACAACTAGCACGAGTTCACCTTGGCGGAATGCTCTCGGCCTAGTTAGTCTTTCGTATGAGCGCGTCATCCTTGCTTTGTGAGCTTCTAGGTTTTGTTGCGCCATGAGACGAGTTTCATCCAGAGCATCGAGCTCCTCAAGCCGAAGGTGGGCATTTTCTCCGTCCGTCAGCTCATGTCGGACCACTACTCGTAGTGAAGGTAGCTCTATCTATAAGAGAAGTACCACTTCCGTGCCGAATACCAACGCAAATGCCGTGGTGTTCGTGGCTGTTTTGAACGTAGTTCGATAAGCCCAGAGAGCTTCATGCAATCTCTCATGCCAGTCGTTTCTGTTTCTGGACACCGTTTTCTTTATGACCTTCGTCAAAGTTTTTTTGCAAGCCTCAGCTAGACCATTAGCTCGGGGATTATAGACTGAAGAGCATCTCCAATCTATATTTTGTTGCTGCGCGAAGCGACTGATCTTATGGCTTCTATAGGACGGCCCATTATCCGAGATGATCCGTCGCGGAGTGCCGAACCGGTAAATGACATGTGTCCTGAAGAAATGGAGGATGTTCTCCGTCTTCACCTCTCTTGGCGGTACTGCTTCAGCCCATTTAGAGAAGTAATCAGTTGTCGCCAATATGAACCGATGTCCTTTGGATGATATTGGTTCGATAAGCCCGATTATATCGGTTCCCCACATCTCAAACGGTTAGCTTGCCAATGTTGGGTGTAACGGATTCAGATGCTGATGGATGAAGTCCCCATGAATCTGGCACGAGAGACACTGCTTTGCATATTCAAGACAGTCCTGAATCATTGTGGGCCAATAGTAACCCATTCTCTTGATCTTTAACATCATCTTTGGCCCAGCTTGATGGGAACCACAGAGTCCGTCGTGGGTTTCTTGGACGACTCTCCTTGCCTCTTCTGGTCCCAGGCATCTCAACCACAGCAGTCGAATGATCTCTTATATAGAGTATCATTGACAAAGGTGAAAGACAGAGCTTATTTCATGAGCTGATGTCTTGAAGATGCGTTTTCGGGCACTCGATGGGATTTGAAGTAGTCTATGAAGACTTCTCTCCAATCCTTAGTATTTTCTTCGTCTTCTAATTGGAAGGCTACTTGTTTGGTCGCTTCTTCTTCTTCGGACAACTCAGGAGATATTTCTGCTGGTGCGAGAATCCGGCGGCTTTGCATAATGATCCTTACGTCATCGAGATTTTCATCGGCCAGTTCTTTAGTGAGCTTGGCTAACGCATCTGCCTTGCTATTTTCCATCCGTGGTATGCTTTCTAAGACGTAGGAGGGGATTTGAGTCAGCAGTTGCCGCACCTTTTCGCCATATTTTACCAACTCTGGCTTGCATGTCTGATAGTCGCCCTTTATTTGGCTAACGACCAGCTGGGAGTCTCCATATATGAGGAGGTTCTCGATTCTCATGTCAATGGTGTTGGGTTGTCTAGCACGGTAGCAAAGTTTCGGGAGGCATTGTCCATGCCAATTTCAAAAATTGCCGTTCTAGCTAACCCTAATCTTAGAATCGATACTAGAAAATCCGACAGATCAATATGCAAACAACTTTGCAACTAAAGTGAACAAGGAATACAACATTTGTAGACCGGTCCTTCACCTCATTAGCTCCATGTAGTAGTCCCTCACTGCAAGTAGTGAAATCCCGGACTCAAGAAAGGCTCCACAAGATGAACGAAACAAGCTTGCTCGATGCCTTCGAAGCCGAAGATGATCTACGTCGAGGAGACACTGACCCAAGCTACCCTTTCACTAATTGTAAAATTAGTGAAGCAAACACCCTATACTAAATGGAAAGTAGTAGAGAATGATGAAGCAGGAATTTTACTCATTTTAGAAATAATTTTCTCACTATTTTCTTCATTTTCTATTGAAGCTAGAAAGCTTGGAGGAAGGAGATGAAGAAAACTCTCATGAAAATTATCAAGTAGAGAATGGCAACCATGGGTGAGTTAACATCATATGTTAACCCTTGTAGAGACTAAACTAAGGCTAATGATAATAGGTTAGGTTAACAAATATCTAAATAAAATCAAATTAGTGGACTTGGTCAATGGTTCCAAAAGCTTCTCCAAGCTTCAACCATTTGTTCAATTTTCATATAATTTGTAGTTTACTTTGATAAATAAAACCCTAGGATTATCTTTAGCATAGCATAAGTCTCATACACCCAAGTTGTATGTGGCATCAAGCATGACACAAATTTATGTACACAAATATATATCACATATATACAATGTGCACAAAGTGAGAAAAAGAAATCATAAGTGAGCAAGTATTAGTTAATGTAACTTAATATATCAAATATATAATTATACATTAAATTATTAAATCAACACTTGATTTAATAATCCGGCTATATCACATATAACCGACTAATATCAAATGTAACAACTTATCGAATCAACACTTGATCCGATAACCCGGCTATATCACATATAACCGACCGATGTCACATATCGCGAGAACAGAATATGGTATCACATATCGTATTAATCTCGGTCCCGCACATATCACATATATGCTCCTACTCCGTTTCTCTTGAGCCAGGAAACCTCTGTGTAGGACTCTAAAGACTCGTCGATACACCGGCAGTAGGTGATAATCATATCAAACACCCATAAGCCGCAAGCGGTCTGCTAAACGTAATGGCCACCCGGGTATTGAGCGATCAGAAGATCAACAAGCAAGCCTGCTCATACTCTTGCGAATCCAATCAATAACACTACTGTACAGCACGGTATCTTCGTCTGATATGTCGCATATCACAACTAGGGGTGGTATAACGTCAGACCCCAATAGCCTGATAAGTTATGCCGATGCAAGGTCCATAACGGTTCGAGAAACTACTGATAACACTTACCAGTAAATCTCAGCAACCCTGGCCAGGGATTTTCTGTTATGGCCAATCGAGCATAGCGCAACATCAACTCCCAATACCGGGAGAGACGAAACCCCTCCTATCGCTCATTACCTCCATGTGACTCGGGATTGTACCCAAAACCCACCTTTTTGCACGATCTCTTGACTGTGGTATGGTGGAAATCAAAGCACGGTGGGAATCACACAAGACTCTATGACGATCTCGGGTCTACAGACTAACCTGTACCTGTAACACCCGAGTTCATTTATACCAATTCCAGTTTCCGTATTTACTTATCCGTGGTCTATTCTTGATTTAGCGTGTTTGGGTGCGCATGGTATTTTACATATTGCTGGGCATTCGACCCGACCCGCTTGCTTGAACCTATTTAACTCTTATTTATAGATTGCCTTGACTTGTTTCATGGACTGGTGCACCTCATAATTTAGTATATACTGGTAATTTATCCTGTATCGCATCTTTTGCATATAACAGTTTAAATCATGTAAAATAAATTAAAATTGCATTTCATGGCCTGCATGATACCCCTAACCCTGTGGTAGCGTCCTTGCATCGTATCCTCGTCCCGTTCAGTGAAACGGACGTGTTTGGATGGCTACACGCACGTACGTGCGTCCGTTCTTGGGGGTATGCTTTTCTGTTACATAATCCTTCATTTCAATTTTTGGAACTTGCTAATAATTTTCATATTTCAAATCCAAAATTTTGGACCCGACCCGGGCGCAATTCTGAATTATTTTGTATCCCGCCAAATTCTAAATTATTTAAATATTTCTTAAATTCATTTAAACCTATTTGCTTTATCTGCTCAAGCCAACTGCAGAATATATTCTGTGATGTAAATCTTTTCTCCTCTTTTCCCAACAAATGAATGATTCTTGGAAATATTAATCTTTTATAAAGATTTCCCAAACTCAACTTCCTTTTTATGAGCCAATCACATTTCTTCCTTTAGATACCAGGCCCCACACCTCTCTCCATCTCTCTCTTCCTTCACTGGCACCCTCTCTTCTCCTTATTTTTCTCTTTCTCTCTCCCACAGAAAGCAACAAATTCATCTCTCCTCTCCCTTTCTCTCTCAACTCGCTACTCTCTATCTCTCTCCTATCGCACCTCTCCCTCTCTCCTCTAACGGTGAATGGAGTCGCGTCACCTCCCGCGCTGCTACCGTCACCTCCCTCCTTCGATCTCGTCTCTTTCTTCTTTGTTAGCCCGAGCGCCCCACGAGAACCCTAGCCGCCTCTTGCTTCCTTAACCTTTCCTCGATCTCGTCACCATCTCCTCCTCCTCCTCGTCGTCGCCATCTTCTTCTTCTTTCTCCTTTCCCCTAGCCTGCACCTCACAGAACCCCACTGCAACCGCAGAACCCATCACCGCCATCCTCACCTCCATCGCCGCCGATCACATTGTCATCGCCAGCACCTCCTTCTCTCCTCATCTCTGTCATCTCCTTCTTCTTCTCTTCTCCTCAACCTCGCACACACCTCTCTCCAAACCCCGGCACACCCGACCTCCTCTCATCCCTGCACACTTCGTCGCCGGCGATCCCTCAGCCTCACCGTCACCACCCATTCTCCTCTTCTCTTCCTCTTCATTCCCTCCTTCTCCCTCTCTTCTCTTCTTCTTCTTTCTTATCACCCCACACACCAGAACCTAGCATGCACCCTGCACCCTCGCCGGCAACTCACCTCCGGTGACCCCGACATCGCCAACATCTCGTCTCCCATTATCAGTACAACTCCAGTGAGCCATTTCTCTCTCGGTCTCCCCCTCTTTATTCTTCTTCCTTCTATTCTTCTTTCTCGAATTTTATCTCTTTTCTGTATAATCTTTAAGCCTCTGTTGATCGCCGGAGCTGTGACGACTCGATAATCCCGACGACCCAGCGAGCGTACCTGACCCGTGTGATCACATTGTGCGTGGTTTAGATCCGTTCCGTGTACCGTGTGCGCATCGTGACGTTTTCTGCCGACGTGAGACGTTCCGTATTTCCGTTCTTGATCCGTCCAGGCAAGTGAAACTTGCTACAGGCTATTCATACTGTTCATATATTAATTTATCTATTTTCCTATTAAATCTACAGATAAAATCTAAAGTCTTGAATTCCAAGTTAACAGCACAATGTTCCGTTTACATATTCCAGATCTAAAACTTGAAACCTAATTGTTGCATCTAGTTGACTATACATAGTAATCACATTTATATGTTAGATCACATAATTCCAATTGTTTGCATAGACATAATACCTTTTGTAGTTTATACCCTATCGGACAACTGGTTGCATACATTTAGCCTTATTCATATTCAATTGCATCTCTAGATTGTTTTAATACATATTAATATGATTTTATCATCCACATTTGTTATACTGCATTCCTGAAATGTTAAAACTATTCCTGAAACCTAAACTGATAACCGTGCATCCAAGTAGTTTAATCCGTACCTATTTACATATCATATTACATGCGCGGTTTCTTGTTCTGATAATAACCATGCTTGTTTATTTGCAACCATGATTTTGCTAGTGATTATGAGCACCCACATAATATCTTATACACCCTGACGTGACTTGCTACACATATTATTTGACCCGACATAGTACCTTACACTCTTGACATGACATGACACCTAAATATACTACTTGACTTGACCTGATGTACCATGGCTTTACCCGTTACCTGATCTTATGTCTAATGCCAACAAACATAACCTGTAGTCCTTACGGACCGTTTCTGTTGTCTATCCAGACAAACCTGTACTTACCTGATTTTTGTGTTGGCATTAGCTCCATATTACTTGAATACCTGACTTGAACACCTATAACTTGGGGGTATGGGGAAATCAATGATGAAACCTGACTTGTAACTCGACAGTGTGCTACTATTATTGATCAGTTTTAGAGGTGGGCCAGCCTTGGGATGATGCTGCTGACATCATCCATCATTATCCATTAGCTTTTAGAGGCTAGGCCAGCCTTGGGATGATGCCATGGACATCATTCATCTTTACCCTTTTTCTTTTAGTGCCTAGCGGCATGTCTCGGTTTCAGCCCGAGAATCTTCACCGTGATCCCGGGCACGAACGGGATACTATTGAGTTACATCGATGATTCATCAAATTGATTTCAAAGACTTGAGAGTAGATAACCAACAGACCAGTTAGTTTACTCACTGCACACTACTTTTCACTGTCCTGATTTATATTGCTGTACATCTTCTTTACCATTTGTTATTATACTTGCATGTCTTGCTACCCTGTTTACATATTATTGCTTGATGTTATGACGCGCTGATGTCTGGGTTTTGCATGGCCCAGATTCTTCTATCTTGTTGCAGACTGAGCAGGAGTATTGCCGCTGTTAGACTGAGCGGTGAAGTTCCTGTCAGTATGTAGTCTTACTTTCCAGGTTTCATTATGGTATCTTTTGCTTCCGCATATCATTACTTCTTAACTCTTTCATTCTGGCTCATGGACATGTACTAGATAGTTTGGTTTACTTTCCTATTCTTGATATCTCTACAGCCGTAATATGACTGTGGAGGGATTTTTCCTATCCACAGGTAGCATGGTTGGCTATGTCACGTGCCCAGCTTAGCGTACTCTGGGAAGCGGGGCGTGACAGTACCAGTGTCACTAAAGAACTTCTATCCGACGATAGGTATAATACCATCTAGGAGTTCTCGGAGAGTCCGTTCAGTGTACCCAGTCTCTACTAAACACCCGTATACCTTCTCTGATGTCAAACACCAATGGATATGGGATCATCCATCGCCCATCACATGGGTCGAGAAGCGTATACGCTAGTCTACTCTGGAGTATCGATGCCCTGTCTCGATACTCTCACGACTAGGAAAAATTATAGGATGTACTTGTGGACTACACATGGCCCCACTAGTATGATCTACATCATAGTCCTGGTAGTCAAGTACACATCCTAAGAGATTTATCAACATGTGAGAGAGAGACAATAAGTGTACATGTTAAGATAAAGAGCAACCAAATAGCATACTATCATGTCGAGCAAGAAAGTCCTCCATATATATGTCCAAGCATCCACTACAATATACATCACATGTACAGTAATGGCCTCTAGGGCATACATATAACTAACAAATGGCAATCTCGAGACCTGCTACTAGAGCCTCATATTTAGCCTCGGTGTTCGTCCTTGGCTCTGTTAAGGAAAGGGCGAAACACATTATCCCTCCTTATGGAGTCACGAGGATAAGGCCCACCCCGGCTTTGATCATGGGGGTATTTTGCTTTCGCTTCTTCATAGACGATGCTCAATCGAAATAAAGTTCCCATCGGGCATCACTCCCTTCTTTCTCCTCGTCAATTGTGTTGAACGCATATTCATCTGGCAATTCGCAATTTAAGGAAGAATCAGCTGATATCGGATGCTCAGCGAGAAAGTCAGCAATAGCCTGGCCTTTTATTGCCTTGAGGGGTCGATATACTATCGAGAACTCCATCAAAAGGAAGGCCCATTTAGCAAGCCTTCCTATTAGTATGGCTCTTGACATCAAATACTTGAGAGGATCCACTTTTGATATGAGATAGACCTCATGTGCCAAAGCATAGTGCCTGAGCTTCGTTACCGCAAAGATCAGTGCCAGGCAATGCTTTTCAATAGGGGAGTAGTTGTTTTCTGCCCCAGAAGAACTTGACTCAAATACTAGAGAGCTCTCTCCTTCCCCTGGTCGTTCTCCTGTGCCCATAGCGCGCCTAAAGAACCTTCAAGGGTTGTTGTGTACAGGATGAGGGGCTTTCCCTTGACCAGAGCGGTCAGTACCGGTGGATTCTGCAGGTATTGCTTGATTTCGTCCCGTGTACTTCGGCATTTCTGATCCCAGACGAACGGGGTCCCCTTCTTCATTAGATGGTTGTAGGGACGACACTTGCCTGAGAGGTTGACTTGGAGTTTGACACTTGTTTAAGCATCAGTATCGCTACAACTAGGATATTTCCAGGAGCAACTCATCATTTGCCTTAAGAGGACTCGGAATTTGATACCAATTTACGCATCAGCATCGCTACAACTGGGATAGTTCCAGGAGCGAATCATCATCTGCCCCTGTCAATTTGGATAAAGGTGGCTTAGTAAGCAGGGTTAGGATCCTGTTGACTAAGACTTTTGCCTTTATGAGTAGTAAGGGTCTCATAAAGGGTTTTCTCCCTACGAGTCGTGAGGATCTCGTAGGCGTATTTTCTCCTTAAGAATCATGAGGATTCCTAAGTGATGTCATCTCTTGTAAGTCGTAAGGATCTTCCAAGAGTGTATTCTCCTTATAAGTCGAGAGGACCTACAAATGTTATTAAACATATGGGGACATTTCTTTCCATTTGTAGAACTTGGCAAAGAAATATTTATTCATGCCCCTGGATTGTATACAAGGATCAATATGGACCGCCTGTAGGGCAATTTAGGGGATATGACGGCTTAAGAACAGGTCCAGATCCCTGTAACTTAAGGCTTTTGAATCCTATGAGCCCTATTGGTCTCACAGGGGGATTCTCCTTATGAGTCATGAGGATCTCGTAAGTGTATTTATTTTAATGAGGTTGCGCCCTTCCGGGTTTTCACAAGCTCGCCGGCAGTCATGCTGTTTTTACTCACGGTGCCCTTTTGAGTTTTCATCCATGCACATTTTGCTTGTGGACATACCTTTTTTCTTTCATTTTTTTGAGTGGGGCATTCCACTAGATTGTAGAACCAGTTTGTAGGCCCTTTAAATCCTTCCTGTCTTTTGAGAAGAAAGGACCATTCCACCTAGAGATTCTTCCGCCAGTGAGGAATATGCCTCCTTGTGTATATCTCGGAGGGAACGAGTACCCACGCCATCGCTATTTTGGCGACAGGTTGTTTCAGAGCCGCTTATTTTTGTTGAGCGTAGGCGACAAATGCCATCTTGCCTCCGCTTTTCACTCGTCATCATCGGATGAGAAAGAGTCTTAACCCATTTGATCCAATCGAGCCATTTTATCCATGAGTTCTTGGAAGGTTGTCGGCTTGAAAAGGGTCATATATGAAGACGCCTTTGAATTTAGGTTAAGGGTGGCTATGAGCATTCCCATGGCTGCAACTTCATTGATGCATTGCTTGTATTTGATCAGAGATTTCGTCATCGGGTAAGATATTGAACCCAAGTCTCATTCGGTCTAACCCTTTCGTTGAACAGCGCCGTCACGGTAGTATGTTCGTTCTTATTAGCGAATCCTTGACAGAAGAGCATATCCATTTCGTTAAAGCTCTTCTCGAAATCATTTGGGAGTTCCGCATACCATACGAAGGCGATGCCCTCCAGACCGCTGACGAACTGTCGGAGTAGTATATATTCTCTCCAGTGTTACCGCACATGGATTTAAATCGCGCGATGTGCTGGTGAGAATTCCCGGTTCGTTTGTATATATGGAGTCGAAAGTATGTATTCTAGCGGGTACTGTATTTGATCGTAGCACGCCGGATACGGTCGACCAGTCTTGATTGGCCTATTTGATGCTTCATTGGCATAGCGAGTTTTGATTTGCTGAGTGACATTCATTCAGCTTTGCTTTTGGAATCATTTCCTCTTCAGCCGTTGATGAGACTCGTAGAGGATTTAAAATGTCACCCTTGTCTTTAAGAGCGACTACCGACAGTTAATTTGCTTGTGGTTCCGATTGAACCATCGTTCCGGACATTTCTGCTGCTTCTTCATCTTTCTTTTTGATTGCGTGATTTAGGAAATCAATATCCAACTCGTGCTATGTTCTTTCTCCAGGTGTGTCTTTGGGATTTGCCTTAGACGATGGATTAGCGAGTGATGCCGCCTGAGCAAGCATCTCCTGCAGCTTTTCACGTTGCAATTGAGCCTTTTTCAGGGACCGAGTATGCGGTCCGTAGCTAATAGATGCTTGAACTTCATCTTTGGAGTTCACCATGTGGACTGCATGAACTGCCGTGCCCCCAGACTTGGGGTGTTTGGAGTTTTCTCCTTTGGAGTTTGCCTCGGGCACTTGAGCTTTATTAGGCTTATCTTTTTTGTGAAAAGCCGCTTTGGTTTTGGGAGGAACCACTGTATCAGGACCCGTCTTGGGATGAGTCCCCTTGTATTTGAAAGGGGATTTGTCAGAATTTGGCTGACGTCTAGGGGAAGAGCCGCGGTTGACGACAGAGACCTTCACCTGCTTCCATTCCTTATATATAGATGAAGAAAGTTGTTTTAGGGAGTGAATTGGTTTCTGCTCTCGTGGGATCTCTATGGGCTGCGGAGATTCCTTCAATATTGCGGTAGGAGAATTTTGTCTGACCCTTCGCAACAGTTTGAAGCTGTTCCCGGTTGGAACAACAACATTCACCACTAGGGTTGAAACAGGATGTAACAACCGAGTCCATTTCTACAAATTTCAGTTACCGTATGAATGGGGTGTGTGGTATTTATTTCATTGATCTTACTTGGCTGTGCTTATTGTAATTTACCTGACAATTCAAATTCTTGCATATAACAATTTAAGTCATTTAAAATAAATTAAAAATACTTGTCATGGCCTGCTCGGCATCCCTAACCCAGTGGTAGCATCCTTATATCGTGTTCTCGTCCTGTTCAGTGAAATGGATGTGTTTGGACGGCTACGCGCACGTACGTGCGTCCGTTCTTGGGGGTATGCTTTTAAACTATAAAATACTTCATTTTAAATTTTGGAACCTGCCAATAATTTTCTTATTTCAAATTCAAATTTTTGGACACGACCCGGACGCAATTCTGAAATATTTTACATTTGCGCCAAATCCTAATTTCTAATATTTTTTAAACCGTCGAATATAAATTCAACCCCAGATAATATTTTTCCTATTATCTTAAAAAAATTTTAAAGTTTTTCCTAACTGTAACCCCCCACAAATCTTCTTCTTTCTTTCCTTAGTTGGCCACGAGCCAATCAAAATCCACCTTAACCGCGGGGGCCCTACCGTCTCTCTCTCTCTTTTCCCTTCTCTCTCCGCTCTAAGTGCCAAGATTCTCTCTCCTCTCAACTTTCTCTCTCCTCTCGATCTCTCACTTCCTCTCTATCTCTCTCCTCTCGCAATCTTTCTCTCTCCCTCCCCGCGTTCTCTCTATCTTTCTCTCTCTCTCCCCCCGTTTCTCTCTCTTTCCTTTATATATTATTCTCTTCCTCCTTATTTCTCCAGAAGCCAGAACCCAACCCCTGTTAACCCTAGCCGCCTCATTTTCCCTCACCGTTGCCCCAACGCCGACGCGACCATCGCCGCTCGTCGCAGCTCGTCACCCTCACCCCCTTTCTCACTTCTCCTTCTCCGTTCCCTGCACGCGCATCGAGCGCCGGTGAGCACAGCCGAGGCCTGCACGTCTCCTCACCACGACAATCACCGGAGTGATCTCGTCGCCGTCCACGGTTCCAGATCGACGTAGCGGTGAGTTTCCACACCCTTTCCTTCCTTCCTTCTTCTTCCTTTCCTTATTCTTTTTCTATGCCTGGCCGATGTTTCCCTACAGACAGTTCGCCGGAGCTGTGGCCGTCGACGACTCGTCCCATGTCCCTGGCATCGTGTACAACTCCGGTATGCAACCTCCCTTCCCCATCCTCCTTCTCTTCTTCTTCTTCTTCTTCCTCTTTTTCTTCATAGTAAACTTCTTCATTGAAAATAGTTTCTGTAGAATCGTCGGAGTCCGTCGATCTCATCACCGTGGTCTCACCGTCGCCGTTAGCATCCCCCTGTAGCCAGTAAGCTATCCCTCCTTCACTTTCTCTTCTTCCATTCATGTTCTTCACCCTTTCTTCTATTATTTATACCTTGTTCACTGTTTTGGTATTTGGCCGGAATCCGACGGTGCCGACGACGTTTCCCAACGATCCAGCAAGGAACCCTGACCCGTGTGACTCCACTGTTCGTTGTTTGGGTTCATTCCGTGAACCGTGCGCGCGTCGTGATTTTTCCCCACCGACGTGTAACGTTCCATTTTCCCGATTCACGACCCGTCGAGGCAAGTGAAACTTGCTACATGCTATTTTAGACTATTCATATGCTAAATTAATTATTTCCTGGTAAATCCCTATTTAGAGTTGATAACGATGGATTTCAAATTAACCGTATAAGGTTCCGTTACACATTTTATGATTCCGAACTTGAGACTTAATCTTGCATCGAATTATTTATATCTAACAATCACCTGTACATGATAGATCACATTTTGTTTGCTGCTATGGTACTTTATTCCAGTTTGGCCCATCAGACATCCATGTGCAACTTTAACCGGTCTAATTACAATTGCATTCATTAAACAAATTATACATGTCGTCGCATCCTTGGGACACTCAATATTTATTAACCTATTTCCAGCAGTTACATCTATCATTCTGTATTCACATTATGTTGATATTGTCTGTTTAACACAATTGATAACTGTACAGCTAAATAAACAAATCTGCTTTATTGCTTAACTCATTGATTAGATCATGTTGTTGATAACCATGCTTGATTATGTAACTGATTATGAGCACACCCATGATATCGTTTACACCTTGACATGACTTGCTACATACATATTGATTGACCCGACATGGTACCGTACACTACTTGACTTGACCTGGTGTACCATGACTTGACCCGTTACCTGATCTTGTGTCTAATGCCATCAAACCTGACAGTAGTCCTCACGGACCGTTCCTGTTGTCTATCCAGACAAACCTGCTTACCCGATCCTGTGTTGGCATTAGTTCTTGATTTCTGAATACCTGACCTGACATATACTTATAACTTGGGGCATGGGGAAATCAAGGGTGAAACCTGACTTGTAACTCAACAGTTCGATACTTGTTCTGATTAGTTTTAGAGGCTAGGCCAGCCTTGGAATGATGCTGCTGACATCATTCATCTATACATATTCCTGTTTTAGTGCCCAACGGCATGTCTCGGTTTCAGCCCGAGAATCTGGACCGTGGTCCCGGGTATGCACGGGATACTATTGAGTTACATCGATGATTCATCAATTTGATTTCAAAGACCTTAGAACAGAAAACCTGATAGAACAGTTTAGTTTACTCAATGCAGATTACCCTGCACTGACCTGATTTACATTACTGTTACACCTGCTTTTCATTCATGTTTATATTTGCATTGCCTGTTACCCTGTTTATATTTATTACTTGATGACACGACGCGCTGACGTCTGGGTTTTGCATGGCCCAGATTCTGTACCGCTGCTGCAGTCCGAGCAGGAGTACTTCAGCCAGCAGGCTGAGCTGTGAGGTGTCAGCAGTAGTTAGTTCTTTTATTTCCTGCATTTTATGCCTGATGTGAGCCCGCATTATGGGACATACATTCCAGTTATTTTGTATTGGATCTTTTGCTTCCGCAATTTTATTATTCTTGACTCATGTTATCTTGGCTTATGGACATGTTTTAGATAGATTCATTTTGTTCTTGATATCTCTACAGCCGTAATGTGACTGTGGATGGATACTCCCTACCTACAGGTAGCATGGTTGGCTATGTCACGTGCCCATTTTAGCGTACTCTGGGAAGCGGGGCGTGATATGGTTCTTTTGGTATCAGAGCCATAGGTTAACCGGGTTGATTCTTTTATAGTTGGGTATTGTACCCAATACACGAATCAGAATACCGTGTTTAGGAAACATGTCCTGCCACCTTGCCGTTTACCGTTCTTGAATCAAATTCTTCCTGGTTATATCTTTTACGATGTACAAACTTCCTTTGCATATCGACTCGAAACCTGATTCCTTGTTATCTCTAGGACTTAGGCGACTTGGGTGGAGTTATGTAATTGTGGCTATGATACCGCGGCATAGTTACAATGCGGCACTCTATTTAAGTAACTTGGAGTTCTAGCCTTGATCCATATTGTAAATTTGTTATCATGCTAATCTTGGGTGTTTTGATTTCAGGAGTATGGCAGGCAAGAATCTGAAGACGTACCAAAGGCGTGTTGACGAAGCCGCCATGCTTGGAGTAATTCGGGGAATGCTGGAGAATCAAAAGCGGCAGACCGAGCTGATCCAGCAGCAAGCTGAATCGTTTTAGGAAGGTTTGCAGACCGTTCAGCAGACTGTGAACAATGTTGGAGCTAAACCAGTTGACCGTGTGGGGACCGTAGCAGATTTCAGGCGTTTGGGTTCGTCTATATTTACCGGTTTGGAGGAGCCGTTGCCAGCAGAGCAGTGGCTAGTTGACACAGAGAATTTACTTATTGCGGCACAGATTCTAGATGAGAAAAGAATTGATGTGGTGCGTATTCAGTTAGTGGACTACGCCCGTGAGTGGTGGCTTATGGAGGAGACCCGCTTGACCAAACCGATTAAGTGGGCGGATTTTTCGAAGAGTTTCCGGGAAAAGTTCTTCCCGCGGACTGCACGGGAGGAAATGGAAGAGAAATTCATCGGTCTGAAGCAGAATGGAGCAACCATAGATGTGCATGCAGCAGAATGGACACGGCTTAGTAGATTCGCTGGACCTTTAGTTGCCAACGATGCAGACAGGGCAAGGAGGTTCATGCGCAGCTTGGATGTGGACATCCAGAGGCAGATTGTCTCCCTGGGTTTGACCACTTTCTCACAGGTACTTACGGCAGCCCGAGAACAGCAGAGCCTATCTGGGAAAAATGGGAGTTTGCAGCAGACAGCAGTTGCGGTAAGGAAGCCGGCATTTGTACCAAACCGAGCTCATGGTCGCAGAAGTATTCCAGTGGACCGTCGTGGCGTAGCACCAATGAAGAAGCATGCTGTAGTTGAGCAGAGAAAGAGCGTGACTTGTAACTACTGCAATTTACCTGTCCACGTGCAAAAGGATTGTCGAAGGAGGAAAGGACTCTGTTTAGTTTGTGGAGCGGCAGATCACACTGTTAACTCATGTCCGTCAAGCTTCGTACGAGGGATGATATTCCGAAGCCTCCGCAGAGACCGTTCCAGGGATAGAAGCAGCTGACTCAAGGACCCAATCAGGCTCGAGCTTTTACCTTGACGGCTGAAGAAGCTAAGGCGTCAGGAAAAGTTGTTTTAGGTACTCTACTCGTTCATGGTTTTCCCGCATTAGCGTTATTTGATTCTGGTGCATCCCATTGTTTTATGTCGTCCAAGTTTATAGCTACACACTCGATTACCTGCATGACCCTGTCTAGTTTCTAGGACATACACACTGGGAATGGGAAAATCATATCTAGTAGGGAATGTAAAGATTGTGCAGTTGTTGTTGGCGGACGGGAGCTTTTTGCAGATTTCTTAGTAATCGATACGGGCAGCTACGAAGTCGTCTTGGGAATGGATTTTCTTGGCACTTTCCATGCTCACATTGATTGTAGAGCAAAGAAAGTAATTTTCCAGATTCCCGGACATCCTGAGTTTACCTTCACTGGAGGAAGCAATTCTGTCGGGCCAGTCGAGTTTAGGGCTAGGCCGACAAATAATATTCTTGCATCAATGGAGGTTGATAAAAGTGATGAGCCAGCTATTGTTCGTGATTTTGTGGACGTGTTTGAAGACATATCGGGATTACCGCCGAAGCGAGACGTAGAGTTCACAATTGATCTTATTCCTGGTGCAGCGCCAGTATCTAAAGCATATTATCCAATGGCACCAGTAGAGTTGGAAGAAGTCAAGAAACAGGTTGCTGAACTGCTTGAGAAGGGTTGGATTCGAAGCAGTAACTCGTCTTGGGGAGCTCCAGTTCTTCTAGTAGAGAAGAAAGATGGCACGAGAAGAATGTGCATCGACTATCGAGAATTAAACCGGGTGACTATTAAGAACAAGTACCCGATACCTCGCATTGGCGAACTTTTGAGCAGCTTAGTGGCGTGAGGGTATTCTCGAAGCTGGATTTCCGATCCGGATATCATCAGGTATGAGTGAAAGCAGAAGATATCTGCAAGACGGCGTTCCGAACTCGGTATGGACATTACGAGTACTTATTGATGCCCTTCGGAGTAACGAATGAACCGGCGATATTCATGGACTTGATGAACCAAATCTTTTCACCATTCTTGGACCAGTTTATTGTAGTGTTCATTGACGATATTCTGGTTTACTCGAAGAGTTTTGAAGAACATGCTGAGCATTTGAAGATCGCATTGCAGACGTTGAGACAAGAGAAGTTATATGCGAAGATGAGCAAGTGCGAGTTTTGGCTGGAAGAAGTAATGTTTTTGGGCATGTTGTGTCTGGCGATGGAATCGCCGTCGATCCCGAAAAGATTGCAGCAGTTCGTGATTGGCCGATTCCAAAGAATGTTGCGGAGATAAAAAGCTTTCTTGGACTCGCCGGATAGTACAGAAGATTTGTGGAGAACTTTGCTCGTCTGGCGGAGCCGTTGACCAAGCTTACGTGCAAAGAGGTACCTTTTGTGTGGACGGATAGATGTGCGTCAGCTTTTGAGATGTTGAAGCAGAAATTGATAACCGCTCCTATTCTGACCGTGCCAGACAATTCCGGAGGATTGGTGATTCACAGCGACGCATCTGGGAAAGGATTGGGATGTGTTTTGATGCAGCATGGGAAGGTTGTAGCGTACGCATCAAGACAGCTGAAGACCCACGAGAAGAATTACCCAACTCACGACTTGGAGCTTGCGGCTGTGATTTTCGCCTTGAAGATTTGGAGACATTACCTTTTGGGCGAAAGGGTTGAAGTTTTTACTGATCATAAGAGCTTGAAATATGTTTTCACGCAGAAGGAGCTTAATATGAGGCAGCGTAGATGGTTAGAGCTGATGGCTGACTACGATCTTGATCTCAAGTACCATCCGGGAAAGGTTAATATCGTACCAGATGCGCTCAGTCGGTTGCTAGCAATTCAGATGTTGACTACGCAGAAGGAACTCGTAGAAGACTTCCGAAGATTTGATTTGGAGGTTGTGCTACCGCATTCTTCGGGACAGTTGATGCAGCTACAAGTACATTCGTCGTTGATTGAGAATATTAAGGCAGCGCAATCGCAGGATCCTAGATTGCAAAAGTTTCGAGAACAGGTTGAGGCTGGACTACGAACAGATTTATTAATCCATGAAGATGGTTCGTTGAGATATGGTAGCCGTTTGTGTGTGCCGAAGGGAGATATTCGTGAAGAACTTATGAAGGAGGCACACAGTTCAGCTTATTCCGTACATCCAGGAGGTACGAAGATGTACCGAGACTTACGACAGCAGTTCTGGTGGGAAGGGATGAAACGGGAGATCGCTCGCTTTGTGGCAAAATGCTTGGTGTGTCAGCAAGTTAAGGCTGAACATCAAAGGGTTGCTGGTTTATTACAACCACTTCCGATTCCTCAGTGGAAGTGGGAACATATAACCATGGATTTCGTGACAGCTTTACCGCGAAGTCCAAAGGGCAACAATGCAGTATGGGTGATTGTTGATCGATTGACCAAGGCAGCTCATTTTATCCTTTTTCGGGTTGGTCAATCAACAGAGACTTTGGCGGAGCGGTACATGCAGGAGATTGTAAGATTGCATGGAGTATCGGTGAGCATCGTGTCCGATCGGGACACTCAGTTCTTATCACACTTCTGGAGGAGTTTGCAGGAAAGTTTGGGGACTCGATTAAAGTTTAGCACAGCTTATCATCCTCAAACTAACGGTCAGTCGGAGAGAACGATCCAAACTCTTGAAGATATGTTGAGAGCATGCATGCTGGACTTCAAGGGTTCTTAGGAGGATCATCTACATTTAGTAGAGTTTTCTTACAACAACAGTTTCCAGGCAACTATTCAGATAGCTCCATTTGAAGCTTTGTATGGTCGCAAGTGTCGTTCACCTGTTTGTTGGGACGATGTCGGTGAACGAAGATTGTTGGGGCCAGATTTGGTTGTGCAGACAGTTGAGAAAGTTAACGCTATTCGGAATCATATGAAAGCAGCACAAGACCGACAGAAGAGTTGGGCAGATACGTCGAGAAGACCTCTAGAGTTTGCCATGGGTGATTTGGTATTCTTGAAGATATCACCGACTAGAGGGGTGATTCGTTTCGGAAGTCGAGGAAAGCTCAGTCCTCGTTTCGTTGGACCATTTGAAATCTTAGAGCGTGTTGGTGAGGTAGCGTATCGTTTGGCGTTACCGCAGTCCTTAGCGAATGTGCACGATGTGTTTCACGTATCTCAACTCCGTAAGTATGTTCGGGATGAAACACATGTATTGGATCATTCGGAGCTGACGGTATGTGAAGACTTGACTTTTGAGGAGCGACCGACTGAAATTGTGGATCGAAGGGAAAAGCTTCTTAAGAACAAGGTTATCCTTCTTGTACTTGTTTCTTGGGGTAATCGCTCGCATGGAGAGTCCACCTGGGAACGTGAAGACGAAATCCGGCAGAAGTTTCCTCATCTTTTCTTATAGTTGTTTTCTGTCTATCTTTGTGTTCTTGGAATTTCGAGGACGAAATTCTTTCTGTAGTTGGGTATAATGTAACAACCGAGTCCAGTTCTACAAATTTCAGTTACCGTATGAATGGTGTGTGTGGTATTTATTTCATTGATCTTACTTGGCTGTGCTTATTGTAATTTACCCGACAATTCAAAATCTTGCATACAACAATTTAAGTCTTTTAAAATAAATTAAAAATACTTGTCATGGCCTTCTCGGCATCCCTAACCCAGTGGTAGCATCCTTACATCGTGTTCTCGTCCCGTTCAGTGAAACGGACGTGTTTGGACGGCTATGCGCACGTACGTGCGTCCGTTCTTGGGGTTATGCTTTTAAACGATAAAATATTTCATTTTAAATTTTGGAACCCGCCAATAATTTTCTTATTTCAAATTCAAATTTTTGGACCCGACCCGGACGCAATTCTGAAATATTTTACATTTGCGCCAAATCCTAATTTCTAATATTTTTTAAACCGTCGAATATAAATTCAACCCCAGATAATATTTTTCCTATTATCTTAAAATCTTTTTAAAAGTTTTTCCTAACTGTAACCCCCCACAAATCTTCTTCTTTCTTTCCTTAGTTGGCCACGAGCCAATCAAAATCCACCTTAACCCCGGGGGCCCTACCGTCTCTCTCTCTTTTCCCTTCTCTCTCCGCGCTAAGTGCCAAGATTCTCTCTCCTCTCTGCTTTCTCTCTCCTCTCGATCTCTCACTTCCTCTCTATCTCTCTCCTCTTCTCTCTCCTCTCGCAATCTTTCTCTCTCTCTCCCTGCGTTCTCTCTATCTCTCTCTCTCTCACCCCGTTTCTCTCTCTCTCCTTTATATATTATTCTCTTCCTCCTTATTTCTCCAGAAGACAGAACCCAACCCTTGTTAACCCTAGCCGCCTCATTTTCCCTCACCGTTGCCCCAACGCCGACGCGACCATCGCCGTTCGTCGCAGCTCGTCACCCTCACCCCCTTTCTCACTTCTCCTTCTCCGTTCCCTGCACGCGCATCGAGCGCCGGTGTGCACAGCCGAGGCCTGCACGTCTCCTCACCGTGAAGATCACCGGAGTTATCTCGTCGCCGTCCACGGTTCCAGATCGACGTAGCGGTGAGTTTCCACACCCTTTCCTTCCTTCCTTCTTCTTCCTTTCCCTATTCTTTTTCTGTGCTTGGCCGATGTTTCCCTGCAGACAGTTCGCCGGAGCTGTGGCCGTCGACGACTCGTCCCATGTCCCTGGCATCGTGTACAACTTCGGTATGCAACCTCCCTTCCCCATCCTCCTTCTCTTCTTCTTCTTCTTCCTCTTTTTCTTCACAGTAAACTTCTTCACTGAAAATAGTTTCTGTAGAATCGTCGGAGTCCGTCGATCACATCACCGTGGTCTCACCGTCGCTGTTAGCATCCCCCTGCAGCCAGTAAGCTATCCCTCCTTCACTTTCTCTTCTTCCATTCATGTTATTCACCCTTTCTTCTATTATTTATACCTTGTTCACTGTTTTGGTATTTGGCCGGAATCCGACGGTGCTGACGATGTTTCCCGACGATCCAGCAAGGAACCCTGACCCGTGTGACTCTACTGTTCGTTGTTTGGGTTTATTCCGTGAACCGTGCGCGCGTCGTGATTTTTCCCCGCCGACGTGTAACGTCCCGTTTTCCCGATTCGCGACCCGTCGAAGAAAGTGAAACTTGCTACATGCTATTTTAGACTATTCATATGCTAAATTAATTATTTCCTGGTAAATCCCTATTTAGAGTTGATAACGATGGATTTCAAATTAACCGTATAAGGTTCCGTTACACATTTTATGATTCCGAACTTGAGACTTAATCTTGCATCGAATTATTTATATCTAACAATCACCTGTACATGATAGATCACATTTTGTTTGCTGCTATGGTACTTTTATTCCAGTTTGGCCCATCAGACATCCATGTGCAACATTAACCGGTCTAATTACAATTGCATTCATTAAACAGATTATACATGTCGTCGCATCCTTGGGACACTCAATATTTATTAACCTATTTCCAGCAGTTACATCTATCATTCTGTATTCACATTATGTTGACACTGTCTGTTTAACACAATTGATAACTGTACAGCTAAATAAACAAATCTGCTTTATTGCTTAACTCATTGATTAGATCATGTTGTTGATAACCATGCTTGATTATATAACTGATTATGAGCACACCCATGATATCGTTTACACCTTGACATGACTTGCTACATACATATTGATTGACCCGACATGGTACCGTACACTACTTGATTTGACCTGGTGTACCATGACTTGACCCGTTACCTGATCTTGTGTCTAATGCCATCAAACCTGACATATAGTCCTCACGGACCGTTCCTGTTGTCTATCCAGACAAACATGCTTACCCGATCCTGTGTTGGCATTAGTTCTTGATTTCTGAATACCTGACCTGACATATACTTATAACTTGGGGTATGGGGAAATCAAGGGTGAAACCTGACTTGTAACTCAACAGTTCGATACTTGTTCTGATCAGTTTTAGAGGCTAGGCCAGCCTTGGGATGATGCTGCTGACATCATTCATCTGTACATATTCCTGTTTTAGTGCCTAGCAACATGTCTCGGTTTCAGCCCAAGAATCTGGACCGTGGTCCCGGGTATGCACGGGATACTATTGAGTTACATCGATGATTCATCAATTTGATTTCAAAGACCTTAGAACAGAAAACCTGATAGAACAGTTTAGTTTACTCAATGCACATTACCCTGCACTGACCTGATTTACATTACTGTTACACCTGCTTTTCATTCATGTTTATATTTGCATTGCCTGTTACCCTGTTTATATTTATTACTTGATGACACGACGCGCTGACGTCTGGGTTTTGCATGGCCCAGATTCTGTACCGCTGCTGCAGTCCGAGCAGGGGTACTTCAGCCAGCAGGCTGAGCTGTGAGGTGTCAGCAGTAGTTAGTTCTTTTATTTCCTGCATTTTATGCCTGATGTGAGCCCGCATTATGGGACATACATTCCAGTTATTTTGTATTGGATCTTTTGCTTCCGCAATTTTATTATTCTTGACTCGTGTTATCTTGGCTTATGGACATGTTTTAGATAGATTCATTTTGTTCTTGATATCTCTACAGCCGTAATGTGACTGTGGATGGATACTCCCTACCCACAGGTAGTATGGTTGGCTATGTCATGTGCCCATTTTAGCGTACTCTGGGAAGCGGGGCGTGACACAGGACCATACGGAGAACTGCCCCCAGCTCATTTTGTATTATGCCGATATCGACATTGACCGTTTATTACGGTCGGGATTTGATTAGCCTCAGGATTTTTCTGAGCCTGCTCCCTATTTCCTTTGAGAGCTTGAATATTCTGCCCCCTGCGTCGACCTTTGTCTTCGGCAGGTGCCAGTTGTTTGATGACTGATTCCGTCGGCAAAGCTGCAGCTTGGGAGACCAGTCTGTGGAAGACAGAATTCCTCTGGGCTTCCTCCATCGACGTTGAGGCACCAAGGGTGGGAGGTGAGAGTATCGACCCAAAGAGAAGCCCGTTGATTTCTTGAAGAGACGGGTTGCAGAGATTTGAGGCTGCAAGTAGCCCATACTTGACTCCACCGGATATGACAGAGCCTAAGCTGCTAGGGTGGGAGGCAAACGCCATTCTTCATAGAGACGAAATACCGGCTTCAGTATCCTATCACCCAAGGTCAACCACAAACATATATACCACGATTATTTGATCGTGGGAAAACACGACACACGAAGTGTGGAGTGGAAAGAGGAAAAGGTCCCACCGGGCGTGCCAGAATCTGTTTACCGCCGAAAACTGGGAATACAAACGTCTTGCCTGAATTTGGGGGAAGATGCTATTTGGATTTATCCGTCCACCTCTCCAAAGATGCCAAGTTGATTTATGGCACCGTGTATCGGAGGTTTGGATGGATGCGGCCGTTGTAGCAGACTTTGCCAGATTCCCCCTCTTTGTGAGGAGTTTTTTATTGTAGGGACGCTCTTCCCTGCAGGCGCAAGACCTTGCAGTTAATTACATTACCGCGTAGCGGTAACCAATTACTCCTGCTCCAGAAGGTCACTTCGTGTCGTGTGTGTTTGTTTTATCTTTGGTTGCCCGTGGATTGTATACAAAAACTAATTTATGTTGCCGCCCGTAAGGTGTGGATTAGTCCAAATCCATATATTCTTAAATTTGGGTTTGGGTTGATTTAAGGATCGTTAATCTCGTTTGAGATTAAGATTAACTTAAATGTTTGTTAAGGATACATTAGTCCAACCTTGGACTAAGATCTACTTAACGGGGGTTTAGGATCATTTTTGATCCAACAAAAGAGCATTTGGGGCTCTATCATTTTATTTTAGGGACGTTACGGTCCGTAAATCACCTTTTTGGGATGAGGGTTTAGTTTAAGGACGTTGCGGTCCGTTGTTAGTTTAAGGACGTTTCGGTCCATATCTAGTTTAAGGACGTTGCGGTCCATTGTAATCTAAGGACGCTACGGTCTATAGGGATGTATTCATCGGTTTGGGGGTGCACCGAGAGTTTTTGGTTGTCGGGACCCTCCACCTCTCTGAAGACGCTGAAGAATTACAATGACAGGTATCAGAGGTGTCGAGAGATGTACCCTTGAACCAAATTTCAGATTGAGGGGAGAGATCATGGTAGACCATCTGAGAATCATCAGTCATTTTTGGAAGACTAAGATTGACTTAGGAGATATGGGATGGAAATCATTCTGGTCATCATCCATTTAGGAAAATTATGAGCATAGAGACTGTGTCTATTTGGAGATCGAAAATATTTTAATCTCAGGGAGACTTAGCCAATTTGGGGTTGAAGTTGGCCTCTTATAATGTTAAACACTAATATATGCTCGGTGCTCACGTGCTCTCACGTGAGTCTTTAAAGCAGTGTTAAACACTGAAACTTGAGGCTCACACGTGTGGCACGTGAGACATCTAAAAGTTGGGGCTATGCCCTTGGTCCAAATCCCCGTCTATATATGCAAGTGTTAAACACTTAAGTCTTATGGCCATCACGTGTGGGCACGTGAGGCACCCCAAAGTTGGTCACCGCGTCTTTAGGTTTGCTCTCTCTTCCTTTTATAAGTGCTAAGCACTTAGCTCATATAATACTCACGTGCGAACACGTGAGGCGCTCAAAATGTGAGCACTGTCATTGGAATTTTCCCCTTTTCCATATGAGTATTAAGAAAATGCTTGGGGGTCACGTGGGAACACGTGAGGCGCCCTAAAATGGGAACTGTCTTTGGGTTTATTCCCTTTTTCATGTAATTTCTGCGCGCTCGTTTTAAAGGGTCACGTGGGAACACATGATTAGTCTTTTCTTTTATATGCATGGAGATTCTGATCTGAGTTTTAAGAATTTCATTTCTCTTATTTTATAAGAATTAAATTCTTTAACAGAGTTAAACCCTTGTTTTATCAGAGGAATTAAATTCCTATATCCTTTTGGAAGAATTAAATTCTTTGAACTTAATTCTTTCCCCTAAGTTTTGAATCTGCATAACAGGATCTCCCCGATGAAAATTAAATTCTCAACTTGTGGGGAGATCTGTTTCTGCAGACTTCAAATAGAAGAAGAACTAAATTCTTTGAGAAGAGTTAAACTCTTGGTTTGATAATTAAATTCCCTTTTGTTTTGTGGGAGCTTTTTAGAAGGCTTCTGTATATTCTTTTATAAGCTTATAGGGTGGTCTCCTCTCTTTTTTCTCTCACCCTCTCTGTGTATATGTCTTCTCCTTTTTTTCTCCTCTCCTTCCTCCTATTTATATGAGAAGAAAAGGAATCAATTTGTTAAGAAAATCCCTTGTTGAGAGATCATGATTGATTCCATGATCTTTTAGATCAATCGGTGAATTTTATTCACCGTTGGATTTTTAATCCAAAGGCTCTCTGTTTAACAGAGAAGATTTCTTGTTTGTTTAGCAAGATTTTGAATATCTTGTTAGTTTTAACAAGATCGGAATTTTATTCTATCATACATTTTAGTTTAATAAGATCAGAAATATATTTTCTTAATATAGAATTCAATTCTATCATATGGATATCTCGTTAGTTTAACATAGAATTTTATTCTTATCATATAAATATCTTGTTGGTTTAATAAGATTAGGAAAATATTTTCCTATGATAGAACTTTATTCTACCAGATGATCACCGTTGGATTTTTGATCCAAAGGTCCTCTGTTTAACAAAGAAGATCTTTCTAGTTTGAGAAAGATCAGGAAAATATTTCCCAAATAGAATTTAATTCTAGAATTTGACAGGAGCATTTTAAATTCAGGCGCTCACATGCTTTGCACGTGAATAGTAAGAGAACTCACGTGTTTAACACATGACCCATAGTGTGGGTTTTAGCCTGTTTAATTTTAGCGCTCATATGCTTTACATATGAGCGCTCACGTATTTTACACGTGAGACATGTTTGGCCATTAATTATTTTATTTAGTTTATTTTCAGCGCCTATATGCTTTACATATGAGCGCTCACGTGTCTAGCACGTAAGGCCCATTTGGCCATTAGTTGTTTTATTTGGTTTATTTTTAGCGCCCATATGCTTTACATATGAGCACTCACGTGTCTAGCACGTGAAGCCTGTTTGGCCATTAGTTGTTTATGTTCAACGCTCATACGCTTTGCATATGAGCGCTCATGTGTTTTACACGTGAGGCCTATTTGGCCATTAATTGTTTTATTTTCAGCGCCCATATGGTTTGCATATGAGCGCCCACGTGTTTAACACGTGAGGCTAAATTTTGAGGACTCTCCCCCTTTTTTATAAGAGAACAAGTAGCTCTTGGCCGAAAATTTTGGCGAGAACAACCATTCATGAGAGAGTGTGAGGCATAAAACCACACGCAGGGTTGTCCGCTTAATAACGGGGCTGAAGGTGGCGGGGTAGTCCAGGCCAGGCCATTAGTGGAAGCCTTTTGCCACAAGGCGAGCTTTGTATCGGGCGATAGTACTATCGGAGTTACGCTTGATTCGGAAGACCCATTTGCAACCTACAAGATTCTGATTTGATTTGGGGACAAGATCCCATGTTCCGTTCTTCATGAAAATATCAAATTCTTCGGACATTACAACACGCTGATTGAGATCCTTCACAGCTTCAGATATACAACTTAGTTCAAGTGTTTTGGGAATAGGGTGAATGGTGGTATGGTTGATATATTGAGAGTCGAAGTATTTAGGGTTCGGTTTACATTAAATGATGGTTCGGAGATTTGGGGATGAGGGAGTAGGGGAGAGTTGTAGAGAAGGAAAATGTGGTTGAGCAGTTGTGGAGGAGGTTGGGGAGGTAGGGTCGGGAAGGCTGGTGGTGGTATCAAGATTGGAGGGTAAGGATTATGAAGATTCGATGAAGGGGGGAGGTCTAAGGCATGCGATGTTAATGATTGGGGTTCAGAATGGGTTGCGATAGTTAATGTGGGGAGGATGTGAAGTTTGGTAGATTGGGTGGACATGATTAGTTGCGATGCTGCACCAGGGGAGTCCAAAACTTGCGAAAAGGCCTCTTGATGTCTATTGGATAGCTGCATCGGAAAATTGGTTTAGACGAATTTAACATGACGAGAAATGTAAATTTTATGAGTGACGGGATCTAGATATTTATACGTAGATTGAGATGTTGAATAACTTATAAAAATGCTGGGAGTGGATCTAGGTTGAAGTTTGGAGGAGGCGTACGACCTTAACCAAGGATAGCAAAGACATCCTAAGATTTTGAGACATGTATAGTTAGGTGGAGTTGAAAAGGTTTTTCAAATAGGGACTGCAAATTAAGAACCGGTGTAGGAAGATTATTTATGAGATAAACATTTATTTAAAAAGTATGACTCTAATGCTTAGTGAGAGGGAGGCCGTATGCAAGAGTGTAAGATCGGTTTCGACAACATGACGATGCCGACGTTCTGATATGCCATTATATTCAGGAGTGTGTGGAGGAGTGGTAAGATAAGAGACACCAGAGGAGCTGAGAATGAAGGCAAGAGATGTGCATTCGCCGCCATTATCAGAGTATATATATATATATATATATATATATATATATATATATGAGCGGTAATTGAAAATATATTTCGACAAGTTTTTTAAATTGGATGAAGATGTTGTCAATATCAGATTTACATTTCATAAGGTACAGCCAGACGTATTTTGTGTAATTATCAACAAAAATTACGTAATAACGAAACCGTCATATGACAATTCAGTGGGTCCCTAAACATAAGTGTAGATTAATTGCAAAGGTTTAGAAGTACGAAGTGAATTTTCAGAAAAAGAAAGTTTATGACTTTTATTGTAATCATAAGAGTTGCATTGAAAATTATTAATTACCGAGGCATTAGACAATAATTTATTTCTCCTAACGACTGGCTGAAGAATTTGACTGGAGAGATGACCAAGACGACAGTGCCACTCACTTATTTTAAATTTAAAGGTAGCGTGAATTTGAGCTTGGATGGAGCGTGGGAGGTAGTAGACATCATTATGGCTATTCCTATGAAGAAGGTGTGCCCCCGTGCGAATATCCTTCATGAAAAAATGTGAATGAAAAAACTCAAGTGAGACTGTGTTTGATTTGCAAAATTTGGTAACAGAAATTAAGTTTTGGGTAATAAATGGTACACATAAAACATTATCTAAAAGAAAGGGGTTTTGGGGAGACTGTAATGTTGTTTTACCGATTTGAGAAATTTTTAAATCTGAACCGTCACCTATGTTGATCTCATCGGGATCACCGTAATCGGTGTAGCTGTGAAGAGTCCCAGCATAAAACATGACGTGATGAGAAACACCGATGTCCAATATCCAGGAGGACAGAGCGTGCCGGTTAGAATTTGTGTTGTTGACCACAGGTTGAGATATCGTTTGCGACGGATGTTGCGGTGGATTGGTTTGCATTGCGTTGTCATGAAGAAAACGAGCGACATGATGACAGTCTTTGATGTTGTGACCGGGACACTTGCAAAAGTTGCAGTAGGATATAGAGCGAGGCGAGTTGTTGTTGCGTGCGGCGGAGTACTGGTTATTGTTGCTGCGATTGTAGGAGGCGCTTCCACGTTGTTGTAGAGAGCGATAAGAGAAACGGCTTGGTTGGTTGACATAGTTGGTAGTTGTGAGAGAGATACGCACCTGTGTCTTCCTTCTTCGGATGGCGTTCATAGTTTATGAGTTTGTCATAAATCTCGTCGAAGATGATGGCGTTGTCACGGACTCGGATAGAAGCTGCGACTTTTTTGAACTCAGGTCCGAAGACAGCGAGGATGTGGAGAACAAGGTCATCTTCGAGAAGAGGGTGATCGGCGAGAGAAAGATCGTCGGAGATAGATAGTATCATTTGTAGGTACTCGCTTATAGATCACAAGCCGCATTGATTGTTGATGAGACGTTCCTTGAGCGACATAAGTTGTGAGCGAGATTTCTTCGCAAGGAAAATAAGAAGTTGATCCCATACTTCCTTAGATAAGAAAACAGAGGAAATATGGGGCTGGATCGTCTCGACACAACTGCCGAGGATAGCGTTGAGAATGAGTTGATCCTAACGGTACCATTGATGGTAGTTTGGATTTTCAACACGCTTGTTGTTGTCGTTGACGTCGGTAATAGTCCTCGAAAAAGGAGATTTGGAGCCGTCAATGTGACCAAGAAGATCGTGGCCGATTAAAGCTGATTGAATTTGGGATTTCCATACGGTGAAGTTTGTGTAAAAAAGTTTTGCTGGAAAAAGGAATTTGGAGATGATGGAGATTCAGTTTTAAGAGGAAGCCATGGATCAAAATTGAGCTTTTAATTGTAAGGCTCCGATACCATATAAAAAATCTTGAAGAAGATGGTTTTTAGGTTTTTCAACTTGGTAATTGTATTAAATATCAATGATATATATATATATATATATATATATATATATATATGAGAATAATGGAGGAAATAGGCTATAGGAGTGGATTTCCTTCTATGGCGTCAAAAATATACAACCTCCACCATTTTCCCGACGATCGGCATTCATCACCATCATCGTTATCATCTAAGATGTGCATACACCAAATTTCATATGATTCCACCACTTTTTCACCGTTGAATTAGCAATGTAAAAAGTTCTATTGTCGGCAAACCATTAATTTTGCACCAACTAAATCAACGGTGAAAAAATGATATAATCACATGAAATTTAGTGTATCCACATTTTAGATGATAAAGATGGAGGTGATGTATGCCGATTGTCGAAAAAAATAATGGAGGGTGTATTTTTCCGATGCCATAGGAGGAAACTCCCTCATATGGCACCTTTCCTCCATTAACACACACACACACACACACACACATATATATATATATATATATATATATTACAATTTACATGATAGAATCAAATAAAATCTTTCCTAAACTTAAAATAAAATCAATTTGGAAGTTATGAAAAGATTGGCATGATTAAGATCCGCGACAACTGCACTCGTGCACATTATTCAGACGTCTGATCGATAACCGCTACAACGGTGGTTTTATGGCAAGACGTTTGGACCCTGCTGTATTATTTAGTAGACATAACACAGACATTTGCAACACCTTCTTCGGACGTCTGGCCACACTCTGCTATTTGGGCAGACGTATAGCAAATGCTTGTAATTCTGTCTTTAGACGTCTGCTGTTGCTTTGGCCTGTGTCGCTAATAGCCCTATGCCGGTAATCAGGCTTTGAAGGTGTACATGGCTGCATGAATACGATCCAAATCCCGTCTCATGATGTACAAAGCCAAGACGGACGATCGACCTCTCTGTTGATGTTTACAAAGAACATTGGTTAATGGCTATATGACAGCCGGGTTGAATAGCAGGATAGCTATGTCAGAAAGTGTTGTCTTCCGTTGATCTCGCGGTGGACTTAGTAGATTATCTTCCTTCACGTGCGGGTCTCAATGGGTTTTTGGAGGAAGAGGTGAGGTGAGGGAGGTGTTGCCGAGTACCTGCAAAGAAGTCCCGAGGTGGTTTGGTACCACCAAGGACCCTCCGACGCTCAAGTTAGTGATGAGATCCGAGCAAAGTAACGGCATAAAAGTATAAAAAATGGCTTACTTGACCCCTCTGTGATGGGGGTTTATATAGCGGTGGTGGCATGCAGCAGCAGGCACGAGAATCTCGCCGGCAGTTACGCTCCTCACGTCACGCCCGCGTAAAGAGCGGATCGTCCATTAATGGGGATCGTGATGGCGTGGAACGTGGGATGTTGCTGGTGGAGAATCTGCGCATGACGAGATTTGCGGAGCGGCGGTTACGCCTGTGGGTGGTGGAGTTGGTCGGTCGGAAGGACCGAGGAAGATGTCCTCGGAGGGAGAGCTCGGGAACGAGCGAGAGGGCCGAGGTATCTTGGTCCTGCGGTAGCTCGGAGGCGAGTTGAGAAGCCGAGGAGGCCAATTAGGGAAGGGGCTGGTGCGTATCAATCAGTCCCTTTCTTCTTTGCGGATTTTCAAACTAGGAGGCCCTGAGGTGAGCCAGCTTTGTGTTTGTAGGTTGGGTACAGGGGTGGCCTGATCGGCCCCTGTAGGCCCTCTCTTCTGAGTTCTGGGACACGTCATATGCCACGTGTCCTGATCTGGAAGGTCGCCAATATATAACATCATCATTATCCCCCTACTCTTATCCCGACCAGCTGGTGGGTCGGGCCAAGAGTGGACTGTCGAGCCACCCGGGGAGAGCTACCTCCTAAGATTTCGTCAGGACGCGTCCCCGGGCTGTCAGCTGCCTTTTCTGCCAGCGAATCAAGGCGAAATCTCTGCATTTAAGGAAAGTGCGCCGGTTTGTGCATCCTGTCACTGAAGCGACTGTCTGCGTGTCAAGCGTCGGTTTGCCGACGCGACGTGTGCAGACCTGTGGACTGATGGGGCGCAGCCCAGTGTGGACGTGACATGTGGAGCGATCGGTCGTCGAGTTGATTTCGATCACTTGCCGAGTGTGCCAAGCACTGCTGAGAAGGAGGCATCTCCATGGCCCCGAAGTCGAGGGGGGATTACTCAGAGTTGGATAGACCTGATGTCTTTTGTTGGGACTTCGGATCCACTGCATGTGATGGGCTCAGTGGACTCGTTATGAGGGCTACAAACCCGCAGCGTCTGTTGGGCAGGAGGATGCCTGCTGGGGATGACCGAGTAGGGAAGCTGCTCGGTTGATCTTGGCGAGGGTCTTGACCCCTGGCGTTGCGAGTAGGGAAGCTACCGGCCAGGGGTAGTCGAGTCTGGAAGGACTTTGATCCTTGTTTTTGTTGGGTAGGAAGCTACCTGCCGGGATGCGCCGAGTAGGAAGGGGCTCGGCGGCCTCGTGAAGAGGGCTTCAGACCCTCAGCGTTTGATGGGCAGGAGGACGCCCGCTGGGGATGCGCCGAGCAGGAAGGAACTCGGTGGCCTCGCGATGAGGGCTTCAGACCATCAGCGTCTGATGGGCAAGAGGATGCCCGCTGGGATGCGCCGAGCAGGAAGGAACTCAACGGCCTCGCGATGCGGGCTTCAGACCATCAGCGTCTGATGGGCAGGAGGATGCCCGCTGGGGATGCGCCGAGCAGGAAGGAACTCAACGGCCTCGCGATGAGGGCTTCAGACCATCAGCATCGTAGGAGGATGCCCGCTGGGGATGCGCCGAGCAGAAGGAACTCGGCGGCCTTGCGGTGAGGGCTTGAGATCCTCAGCGTCTGATGGGCAGGAGGATGCCTGCTGGGATGCGCCGAGCAGGAAGGAACTCGGCGGCCTCACGATGGGGGCTTGAGATCCTCAACATCTGATGGGCAGGAAGATGCCCGCTAAGGATGGCCAAGCAGGGTAGCTGCTCGGTGCCTCTTTCCGAGGGCTTTAACCTTTAGCGCTGGAAGGGCCGTGAGAAGCCTGCTAAGGATGGCCGGGCAGTGAAACTACGCAGTTGCCTCTTGGCGAGGGCTTTGATCTTTGGCGTCGTGGGTAGGCAACTACCAGCCTGGGATGACCGAGTGGGGTAGCCACTCGGATGCCTCTTGTGAGGGCTTCGATCCCTGGCGTCACGGGCAGGGAGCTACCAGACGGAGATGACCGAGCAGGGTAGCTGCTCGGTTGCCTTTTGCGAGGGCTTTTGATCCTTCAGGACGAGGACCGAGCAGGGTTGCTGCCCAGTGCCTCTTGGCGAGGACTTTGATCCCTGTCGGTTGTGGTAGGAAGCTAGCAGCCGGGGATAGCCGAGCAAGGACCCGACTGCCTCTGGGAGGACTTTGGTTCTTGGCACGGGAAGAGCTATAGGGCTGTAAGAAGCCTACCAAAGACCCTTGGCCGGGCATGATTACTATCCGGTGTCTCTTGGCGAGGGATTTTGTCCTGAAGGATAGCCGAGCGAGGGATCCTCGCGCTCGACTGCCTCTGGGAGGGCTTTCTGATCCCTGGCGTTGCGGTAGGGAAGCTACCCGCCAAGGATAGCCGAGCAGGGGATCCTCGGACTCGACTTCCTCTGGGAGGACTTTCTGATCCCTGGCGTTGCGGTAGGGAAGCTACCCTCCAAGGATAGCCGAGCGAGAGATCCTCAGGCTCGACTGTCTCTGGGAGGACTTTCGGATCCCTGGCGTTGCAGTAGGGAAGCTACCCGCCAGGGATAACCGAGCAGGGTAGCTGCTGGGCTGCCTCTTAGAGGACTTTATGATCCCTGGCGTTGCGGTAGGGAAGCTACCCGCCAGGGATAGCCGAGCAGGGGATCCTCGGGCTCGACTGCCTCTGGGAGGACTTTCTGATCCCTGGCGTTGCGGTAGGGAAGCTACCCGCCAGGGATAGCCGAGCAGGGTAGCTGCTGGGCTGCCTCTTACTGAGGGCTTAGATCCTTGGGCGAAGTGGCCCTCGAGCCGCCTTGGCGAGCCCCCTCTGTGCGACCCCGTCAAGGGAGGGGGTGTCGGTCTATTCGGCCGGCGAGGGTGTTGATGACGGTCGCCGGAGGAGGTTCACCCGCGCCTCCGGTGAGGGGGAGGCGGCGTCCTCCGTCAGATGTTGTCTTCCGTTGATCTTGCGGTGGACTTAGTTGATTATTTTCCTTCGCGTGCGGGTCTCAATGGGTTTTTGGAGGAAGAGATGAGGTGAGAAAGGTGTTGCCGAGTACCTGCAAAGAAGTCCCGGGGTGGTTTGGTACCACCAAGGACCCCCCGACGCTCAAGTTAGTGATGAGATCCGAGCAGAGCAACGGCATAAAAGTGTAAAAAATGGCTTACTTGACCGCTCTGTGATGGGGGTTTATATAGCGGTGGTGGCATGCAGTAGCAGGCACGAGAATCTCGCCGACAGTTACGCTCCCGACGTCACGCCCGCGTAAAAAGCGGATCGCCCATTAATGGGGATCGTGTTGGCATGGAACGTGGGATGTTGCTGACGGAGAATCTGCGCATAACGAGATTTGCGGAGCGGCGGTTACGCCTGTGAGTGGTGGAGTTAGTCGGTCGGAGGGACCGAGGAAGATGGTCTCGGCGGAAGAGCTCGGGAACGAGCGAGAGGGCCGAGGTATCTTGGTCCTGCGGTAGCTCGGAGGCGTGCTGAGAAGCCGAGGAGGCCAATTTGCAGGGGGCCCTGAGGTGAGCCAGCTTTGTGCTTGTAGGTCGGGTACAGGGGTGGCCGGATCGGCCCCTGTGGGCCCTCTCTTCTGAGTTCTGGGACACGTCTTCTGCCACGTGTCATGATCTGGAAGGTCGCCAATATATAGCATCATCAGAAAGAAATTTTTAATTGGCAATTGAACACCTCTAGGGAGGATAATTTTCAGGATTCAACATCATTAATGATGTATGCCAAGCTAAAATAACCAACCAAAAAAACTGCAGCTTTTGGGGGAAACGTCAAGAGGGGAAAAAGCAAGAGAGTTGTTACCTGAAGCGTAGGTAGTGCAGGATATATGGAACCTCCGGCAGTAACATCGACAAGTAAGTGAGGGAGAGCTACTGGAAAACCGCTTCATTCCAAATACGAAGTCCTGCGTTATGTGGAAACATGAAAAGTTAATTATGAAAAGATACTAGAATGAAGACTAATATATAAAGGCAAACTTAATCTTCTTGAACCGTTATTCTTTGATGTTTTCGTGAATGATTTGATTAAAATGCAACTTGTTTCCGCAATTCTATTTTTTATTTATTTATTAGATTATTTAATCTGAAATTTTTGAAAGGCTTCAAAACTGCCCTTTCAGGATTACGTACATCAAACTTCTTTCTTGTTCATAATCCTATTTCAAAAATAAAAATGGCACTAAATAAAAATTGATGGGGATAGGATTCAAGGTGCGGGGTAGGGAATGAAATTTAGATCTTTCGTAAAAGGTTTGTCTGTTGCTGTTTCATTTTGATGGAAAAAGTCATAAATGATGTGCAGGAGATGATAATGCTTCTGATGTACGGTGCAAAATATGTTAGGAAAATCAAGAAGAAAGAATAATATAAGAGACTTAAAAGTTACACTTACTCCAGATGATCTGCCTTGCTTCTTTTTGATATCCCGGACAGTGTTAGATTATAAGATATTTGAATATAACTGTATCGATTATCATAAATTCGATAAATTCTGATTTATGTTATCGAGATTATGATTAATGTGTTGGATTGTTAGGATTATTAGTTATTGGTTAGTTATGTTATGAGATGTATAAATTGAGATGATTTGTCTCTTAATGAAATTGATCAAGTTTATTGATTTCTTATCATTTTTTTTTCAAATCAAAGGATTCCATATGTATTCATAAGACAATTATACTTCAACATCATACTTCAACGACAAATAGAACGCATGCAATTATTAAAGTAAACGAATATCAGTCATCCGTATCAATAACTTCAGATGAGTTGTAAGACATCCCCAAACAGTTCCAGGACAAGCAAAAGCTAAATAGCGGTCACGGATAAATAGCAAGTCAATGAAATTGAGGTTTTCGGCATTTATTGGAATTTTTTGCAGAACAAACTGCAAGCAGAAAGTTTTGGCAAAGGATTTGTTGAGAAAAGGGAAATTGTCCCATTTTCGTGGGATCGATCCTGCCTTGATGATTCCGCCATTCTAGCACCATAGTCCACAGAGTGATCGTTGCGACAACCAATCCCTAACATGTAAAGTCCGAAATTGGCTATAGTAAGGGCAGATAGGTTGATCAGGTCTCAGAGGCAGGCCTGTCGGACCGACTGGAACTGAAAGTGGGTCAACAATAGCAGGGCAATCTTCTGGCTCATCAGAGTCAACAGACATCTCATCAGATTCTTCAGGGGATTCATACTGGAAAATGGTTCCATTTTCAGTTGGAGCACGAGTACGGTTGAGATCCCCGTTCAATGTGGATGATGTATTTGAAAGCGGCCATTCACATCCCTCATCAAGTAGTAGTCCATCAGCAGCAGCATTTTCAGATCCACCATTTTCGTTTCCAACAGAAATCTTCCCAGTGTCATTCCCAACAGAACCCCCCCCCCCCAGTGGCTACTGTATCGGGCAACAGACCATGATCATTCTCCTGATCATTCTCCTGCTCGGAATGCAAGGTTGCTTGACCATGATCCCATTTGCCCTTCTTTAGTTTTCTCTTGGCTGTGGGCAAACTTACGGGAATTTTCTTTCCTACAACCTCCTGGGGATGAAAAATATTTGCATTCCAATCTTCCAATTCTTCCTGAAATATTTTTTGCAACTCGACCGCCGGCGGAAGATCGCCAAAATGCCGCTTCCTTCACAGAGCGAAGGAAGCGAACTCCATCTTTGAGCCTCTCCAATATTTGTCGATGATTAATCCAACTTCACGGAGTCTCCATGGGAGAGGAAACCGAATGATGGTCATTTTGTTGTAAAGAAATCATTGTTTCCCAAGTCTTTTATAGGGCTGGCATTCATGATCAAGCAATGAACCTGGAAATCATTATATTTAACAGGTTATAAATGATTATTCCAGATTCAACGTTCTGAAATATGGCACATAAAAACCTACAACATTGGTCCGGTGAATTAAACTTGATACATGAATGAAGAATGCATCTGGACAAAAAGACCAGTAAAATAATTGTTGTTCAACGAATTATTGATATAATTTAAATATGCATGATTGGATACTAATTAATAAAGGAATAATATGTGTATTGGAAGCAGAGTTATTTGGATCCTATTAATTAAACAAAAAGGTGCATTGTATTAGCCATTTATAAAATTTAGGAAATGATTTATGTAGAAATGTCGGTGGAGATCACGCACCGAAATGCTCCATAAACCTAAGGTTGTAATAGGGTGGACTCTCTAACGTCCTTGCCCTTCGGAAAAGAAAAAAATTATTATAATCGAGTTAGGCAAATCGGCCTCTTGAGTACATACAAATAACCCGTGTTAAATCTGTACATGATACACCATAAGGATGGAAAAGTTGGTACATCACGAGAATCATGAAAAGAAGGTTAGGAAAGTTGAAAGAAAAACAAATTGAAGTATTAATAACCCACCTACATTCTAAAAAGAAAGAAAAAAATCTATATATGGTTCACATTTAGGTTGGGCTTGTATGAGTAAAACCGATAGTCGGCTTGCTGCCAATTCTCCCTGCCAAGGATGATCATGTTTTGGAGGTATATAAGTATTCGGGTTTGTATCCTCCACCTCCGCCTATTATGGTCAACTATCCTGGAAAAGACATTCTTTACGCCCAAACTAAACTCCGAAACAAATTTTAGATGGAATCTATCTTTATCCTACTGGGTAAATAGGATCCACATCCTTCTTTCTACTAATAATGGAGAATTGTGAAGCTCACGTATGCGTATTCTCTTTATAATATCCAGACTTTCATATTTCGTGATGCCATCAACCATCAAGACCTTATCTCTCATACTATAAGCGTTTCTCAATGAACTATCTTAAAGTTTTTTATTGAGGATATTTTCTTTGGATGCGATTGCTTTAATAATCGAGCCGGCAATCTTTCACTTTGGAGAGAATGTTATATTGCATGAGGTATTGCCGATTATTATTGTTATTAGAGTTACCTCCCTTGAAGAGTCGCAGTCAAGATCTTCAAGTGAAAAAAAAAACTCCTTCAAGGCTTTAAAACTAAAGTTTAAGGGAATTTCCAGTAATAGATAAAAACTTTAATTAGTTTAGTGAAAAATAGCAGAAGCTAAGGATATCTTCATGTAGTTTGACAACTCCCAGTCTAGGTAAGTACCGAGCATTTGCTGAGATTTCGCCATGGCAATAGCATAACCGTTGTTCGCTCAATCGACAGAAACTAAAAGGGTTTAGTAACCAGTTGCTTTGCTACAGGGGAGTTAGAGGTTATGCCGTTTGTGAAGAATTCATTGGAGATGAACAGAAAGAACCAAGCGTTTAGAGGTAGTGTAACAGAATATTAAAACTGTCACGAATAATTACCAATATCGTACCATCTTTTGCACATGGATGTGGATCTAAGTATACTCATGATAGGAAAACTAGATAGGATATTCTCCAATATATTGTTGGGAAGTATGCTATATATATAACGAAATTGCCCGCTTCACAAGCATTGTTGTCGCACAAATTGTTCGGAGAATGATCGGTTCGAATTTGAAGTTGTTGAGAGGATAAAGGTCCCATGTTATTCACCCACCATAAGAACCAAAAATATTCAAGTAATAGCACAACCTTGTAAAGAACAAAAATAGCAAAATCTAATGTAATAATATTGAAGAATTGACATTAGGAAACAGGAAAATAAGATATACAAAATGTAAACTCCCTAATTAGAATTCTTATTTCCTTCAAGAATGCTATACGATTAAGATTTATGAACCATGCTACTTATTATGAGAATGATACGTGAATTTATCAGGGAAAAATTTGTTGGGATATTTTAGGATTTTCTAAATCAATAGAAATTACCTATGTAAAGTTTTAATCCCATCTTATTTGAAAAGTCATGACCTTACAAATTTGAATGAAGTGTTGCAAGTAAATGTTGCATTTATTCATAAAAGGTTATGAAGTTAAATGAAAAGGTTTCTAAGCCTTCATTCCATGAAGGGTTATGAATTTGAATGAAGAGATATAATTGAAATAAAAAGTTGTGAACTTACACAGAAGGTTGCAACCCTTTATTATGAAAGGTTGTAAATGCAACTATTTATGAAAGGATTTCAAGACCCTTCACTTATAAAAGAAGTAGACTTTCTTTGTTCCATTAATTCCAAAAATTCATCTCTCTTTCTCGTGTTGGTGTGTGAGTTCGGGTTGAAAGTAAGGCTGCAAACTTCTTTCAACATACAAAGTAAAATCTGGGCTTGAATTATCTTGGGAGGCGAGTTTGAGATATCCTTTACACTATAGGGTGCAAACATTATCTTAAGAAAAGAGGAAATTATAATTTCTCGATTCAAGCTGTGAATTCAATCATTAGCTATAAACTATCATTACAATGAACCCTACAAAATATCCAACAATCTTAAGACAATATTCGAAAAGCCGGATAGTTCGGCAAAGTTCACACCGGTGGTAGAAATTTCCAACCTCGACAAATTCGACAGCACTCACTTCCGACGATGGAAAGGAAATATCTACTTTTTTTTAGTGGCGCTGAAGTTGGCACATGTTCTAAAAGAAGAGAAGTCTAAACCAACCAAAGATGAAACAGTGATGGATATCAAATTAGGACAGAAGTGGGAGAAAGAAGACTTTCTTGCAAAGGCCACATTTTGAATGGTCTCTCCAACGAGTTGTTCAATGTGTATCAACGCAACTTCTTAGAAGCTACAGCAAAAGAACTTTAGGATGATCTCGACAACAAATACAAAACCGAGGTCGGTAACAAAAACTTTCTTGTTGGAAAATTATTTGATTATAGAATGGTTGATAAGAAAATCCATTATGTCCCAAGTTAATGAACTTCAATTACTTATGCATCAAATAATCTCCGAGTGTCATTCTCTCGACGAGTCTTTGCAAGTCTCCTCTATTATTTCAAAGTTACCATTATGTTGGAAAAACTATCTAAAAAAACTCTAACAAAATAGGGAAGTGATGACTATGCAAGAACCGGTTAAGTTTCTCCAAGTAAAAGAAAATTCTTGAAACTTGGATAAACTAAAAACGGAAATAAGAAATCCATAGGTTCTTGTGATAGAAAATGGCTCTAATAATAAAGGCCAAAAGAGGGGGAAAATGACAACTTTGGAAATAATAATAAAAAGCACAAGCAAGGAAATTCTAAAGGATCTTGTTGGAAATGCGGAAAGAGTGGTCATTTTAAGAACAATGCAGCATGTATTTGAAGGAAAAACAACGAAAACAGGCAAATTAGCATCCAGCGAGAATTTTGCAGCAGTAGTTTCTGAAGCAAATGTAGTTGGGGACGATACCTAATAGTGGATAGACTCAGGTGCTACGAGACACATTGCTCGAAGCAGGAATCTCTTCAAGACATATGAAGAAGTCGACAGTGGTGAAGAACTTTATATAGGAAATTCATCTACGACCAAGGTTCAAGGGAAAGGTTATTCTCCGTCTCTCACCAGGAAAGAATTTGACTTTGAATGATACATTTCATGTTCTAGATATTAGAAAAAATCTTGTATCTGTGAGTCTTCTAAATAACTATGGTTTCAAAATATTGTTTTAAAGTGACGACATAGATATGTCTAAGGGTGGTGTATATGTCGGTAAAGACTATGTAACCAATGGGATGTAGAAGTTCAATTTGATTAATGAAAATAATTCTTCTGTTTATATTGTTTGTCCTTTTGATGTTTGACATTCTAGATTAGGACATGTTAACTATAAATGCATGCGTAATATGGTTAAATTAGGTTATATTCCAGAATGCATTAGAATATATTAATAGTAATACTGAAAAATATTCTATTTGCATACAAGCCAAAATTACTAGAAAACCTTTTAACAGAGTAGAAAGAAATTCAAATCTTTTAGAATTAATACATTCAGATATCTGTGAATTAAATGGAATTCTAACTAGGGGTGGAAAAAGATATTTCATCACATTTATAGATGATTTCTCTAGATATGTTTAAGCATATTTATTAAGGACTAAGGATGAGACTTTAGATAAATTCAAAGCTTATAAAGCAGCGATAGAAAATCAATTAAACTGTAAAATAAAGATTTTCATATCCGATAAAGGAGGTGAATACATGTCTAATGATTTCAATGACTTTTGTGAAAGCCATGGTATAACTCATCAAGTCACTGCTCTTTATAGTCCACAACAAAATAGTATTGCCGAAAGAAAACATAGAACTTTAGTCGAAATGGTTAACTCTTCATTAATATCTTCTGGTTTAAATAAAAATTTATAGGGTGAAGCATTAATGGTTGCTTGTTATATATTATAACGACACTAAAATCCTCGTACCGTTGTATTTATCCATTCTTTAATAAAAGATCGTTTTTCTTTCAAATTTTGTATCTCATTAGTTAAGTCACTTCATCAAGGTTCTATAGGCCACATGTTCGAACGCCGGATCTTGCAATTATTTTTATTAATTTTTTAAATCCTCTCATAACCTACAATTAAGGCATTTCAATTTTTTGTATTTTAACTTTCAAAATGAATTCATAATAAATTAGAATTATTATGAAGAATTATGGTCCCCTTTATATGTTACTCTTTACTCCTTCCTTCTCAATCTCCACAAAAAATCAAAAGTTCCATCAAACTTAAAGCTCTTTTTTTGTCTCCTTGCACCCACTCGAATCGTGGAGGCGCTAGAGTTCATTTCGCCGCTCGGGGAAAATCGGCAAGGACGGTTGTTAGACCGCCTTGCAATTATGCAAGTCCCTGTCCTTTCTTTACACTCTCTTTAACTCCACCTCTCCATGCTAGACTCGCTCTCGGTAAACAAAGAAATGTTATCAAAGATTTATTAGATTCATGCGGTCGTAAGGGCCGGGGTAAAAATTACTAGTATCATACCTAAGTTGCGTGGGAAAGTACATGAAGGAATAAAAGAATGCAAGAATTTGAAATGGCTGAAAAAGACGAAAAGAAATTCATCGGTGTTAATCTGATCCGCAGGTTCGGCCTCTACGGCCGACATATTGAAAGCCTGGCGTCTTAGTGCATTCCTCTGCACCTGATGGTACGCTTGTTGCTGAGGTAGTAAGGGCGGTCCGCGTGAAGGTGGTGCATAAAGGGCTAAATGAGGAGCGGGAGTTTGTAAAGTCGGTCTTGGTGCAGGGGAAAAGTGAACTCTGTACTATGGACATGCCCCTATAGAGTGCGTCAATGATCCACAAACTAAGCAAAGTCCGTTAGCTCATCGGCAATAGTTTGCCAGATGTTCCAGCCTCTTGCAGTAATTACAGACATTTCCTCCAAGGTTGGAAAATGACCCTCCCGACCTCATAGGTGGCGCTGCAACACTTGGCATTGAGGAGGCTCCTCCAGCAATCTGGCTAACTGGGAGTTTGACTCCGGTAGACTGTGTCCTTCCCTTCTTGATATAACGACAGGCTGCATTCAAATCCATCTCAGCATGAACTAGTCCTTAGAGAAGGGGCAGCGTGAACTAGTCCTTGGTGAAGGGGAGCAGCCTGCTCCTGCTGTCCCTTAAGTAGGCTCTTGATCGCCTCCAAAAGTACCATCGGTTCTGTAAGTAGATCTGCAACAATAGGTGGTGGTGGTGCATCTCCATTGACGTTGATATGGTCTGTTGAATACATCACTTTAGATAGAAAAAATATGGATTAGAATGGATTCAAGGGAATTGAAAATGCAAAGAATGTAAAATTTATTGAATTTTATAATTCTTGTGATACATTGATTATGATGTTCATGCAGAATCGACTTGCATGGGCCACCAATAAAACCTGTCATGCCCCGCTTTCTAAAAAACAGGTGCAGACATGTAATGAGGTTCACGGCGTATTTATTCCGAGAATGGCATTTCGCGAAACAAATACGATAAGCGTTTATAAGCAATGTAACATGACAAGAATTAACAAGCGAATTAAAATTTAACTTCAACCAACCTTCACAATTTCAAAGTACAAATAGTGGCATACTGAATAAAAAGTTGAAGAAAACTAAAAGTTGGTCTGTGCTGCAAGCTGCGAGTAGTCCTCCGGACTCGGCTTAATCTCCTCAGTTTCTAGATCACCTGACGAACATCCCAAGGAAATAAAAGACAGGGTGGAATGTCGTCAGCGAACTAGCACTCGATAAGCCCCAAAAATAGTAAGGATATAAAGTATGATAAAAGACATGCATGTAAGAAAAATATGAATCTAAAATAGTAGTGAACATGTAAAAGTGTCAATGAGTACGTTAAACTATCTTAAGTATGACAATATATACGAACATGATTATTTATTCTAACGTGGTTGTTTGTAGTTCGCTAAAGAAGATATGCGTGTATACGAGAGTGATCTGTCAAACCCATGAACCCACAGCATAAGAAGTATAAGGCCCCGTCAAACCCACAGAACAACGGCACATGATATTCATGTTAGGTGTGTTTTAGTGGACTCTTGTGCCACGTCATAATTTCTTTACCAAACAACCCCTAGCTCCCCGCGTATTTTTAATTTATAGATTTAATTACAAGTCTTTCCCGAAATCCATGAATACAAAGAGAGTACAAGTTAAATTCAAGTCGAGTTCGAGTATTCAAGTTCAAGTGTTCAAGTATTCAAGCAAAGTCGTATTCATGGTTCGAGTCAAATCAAGTCCAAGTTCAGATTCAAATCAAGTTTGAGTTCAAATCGAATCTAGATTGTAATAGATTTAATCAAGTGGTTTCAAATATGGGGATCAAGACATAGGACTAGTATGAAAGTAAATGTGATTCAGATTACAAGTCAATTATCAAAACCAATTTATATTTTGAGGCGGTACGAATTGATTTGTTCAAATAGCTAGACAAGTGAATCACTTATTGTCTCCGGCTCTCCGAGGCTCAAGAGAGAATAGATCACTTAAAACCTATCTGCTACCTATATACCAGCTAGCTACTAGTTTTATAGTTCTAGGTATATGAAAATATATCATTTATCAATTTTAAAGTATTTAAGTAAATTAGTCCATTTACAATATTGAGGGGGTTTCATGTAAATACTTTATTTTAAAAAATCCTCGATGGTATTTTTAGTAAAAAATATGTTAACTAAAATGTTGAGGGTGTTTAATAAAAATATATTTTAAATTTCGTGGTATTTTAGTCTCGCTTTTAAGAGTTTATGGTATTTTAATGAAAAATCTAACTTTTGGAAAACTTGAGGTATTTTAATAAAAACCTAATCTTTTAATTTAAAGCATTTTGATTGAAATTAAATTTGCAAAAATGTTTTCTTATAAGTTACATATATATGATTTTTAATTTAATATTGTTTTATTTCATTTAAAACCATATTTTTTCCTTCGCGAACGCGTTTCGTGAAGAGTTCTGATCTCACCCACTAGACCCAAGATTTACGATAATCTGCACCATCTTCACAGAGCTCCCCTAAAGAGGGTTGTAGGGGCGTAATTGCCAAGGAAAAAGAATATCGATAAAAACCCGTATTTTGAACTTGAGAGTATTTTAATGAATTTCGATTCTTTGGAAAAAAATTTTACAACCATATGATCATGCTATGATTCAAAGGTGTACGGGTGGAGTAGGTCATTAACCTATGCTCTATCTATATTAACATGTCACAAGAACTAGATATCGTATAATAATAATGAACATGGTATTTATCTGTAATTTTGCATATAACAACTAATATTATTTTCATAACATGTCAAAAAGTTTCATTTAAATACATATAGCAAATAAATGAAATAGAGGAGGCATGAATTATAAGATTAATAGAATGGTGGTTTGATTTCTTATTATCATCTAAATCGATGACATGTAGGGTGTAGTCGAACATAGAAAATAACAAGTGAAATTTAGTTAAGAAGAAAAGATATGATATCTAACATGCCATATAATCAAAACTATTTTACTAAGAGCTCAAAGAAAAGGGGGCAATGGTAGTGATGAAGAGTATGGCAAGAGAAGGTGTGAAAGATCGAGAGAGGGAGATGAAAGAGATAGAATTTGGGACTTACGGGTTGCAATAGACGTAGGGGAAGAAGAAGTCTCGATTAGAAGAACCGAGACCAACGATGCATGGTGAAACGAGCTTGAGGGAGCCTTGAGACTTGACTTCTTGAAGGAAAACCTGACTCCTAAAAGAACTTGAGGCGCTTGAATCGTTGGTTATAATATGAATTGAGAGATAGTGTTTTTGTGTGAAATTTTTCAGAATAATTTTGAGGGGGAGGATTAGGAAATTGGCTGGCTATTTATAGGAAGTGAAAGATAGGTATATGGTGAATTAAAGATAATTAAAATGCATTGAAAAGTGGATTAATAGGGTAGATGAAAGGACTGTAGAGTCTGTTTAATTTCAAGGGTTTTAGTATATTAAAAGGGGTAGAGGGGAGTCAAAGGGTCATCTGTGCAAAAGAAGGACCCAAAAAGGGCCAGGGGGCTGATGAGAGCGACCTAGGGGCGGCCATGACAGGGACTTTTGCCTTAGGGTTCTTACCAAGGTCTCGGGTTGGGTTTAAATATCATATTTATGTACCTCTTTTTTGTTAAGACTTTTGGTAACCCCGTGTAATACTCGTGCAAACTCTTGGGCTTCCAAAATATCAAAAGAAAAAATAATAAAATAATTATGGCAGTAAGGATTTGAACTTGTAGGCTATAGGACAACTGGGTAGAGACTTAACTAATAGACTACAAGTTATTCTTACTCTAAATTAACAAGAATAACTTCTAACTTGATATCGACACAGAAATACACTCATTTATTAATATTGGATTAATACAAGTGTACAGTGATTTCAGGGTCATTATATTTTTATTTTAACTTCCAAAATGAATTCATAATAAATTAGAATTATTATGAAGAATTATGATCCCTCTTTATATGTTACTCTTCCTCCTCCCTCCTCAATCTTCACACAAAATCAAAAGTTCCATTAAACTTAAAGCTTTCATCTTTTGTTTCCTTACTCCCTCTCGAATCGTGAAGGCGCTGGAGTTCGTTTCGCCGCTCGAAGCAAATAGGTAAGGACGGTTGTTAGACCGCCTTGCAATTAAGTAAGTCCTTGTCCTTTCCTCTCACTCTCTCTCTCTCGCTCGCTCCACCTCTCCATGCTAGAGTCGCTCTCAGTAGATTTCTCGTCACTAAAACGATATAAACAAAGAAATGTTGTCAAAGATTTATTATTGGATTCATGCTTGTTATTATCCATATTCGTTATATATGTATTAATTTCATGCGTTGAAAACATGTTAGATGAGATGCAAGTCTAGTATGATAACATAACCCAATTTAAATACATATTATAGCGTTGTTTTAATTATTTATACCAAGTTAAAAGAAAACCAAGCCGCAAATAAATATCACAGTTTTTATCTTTCTCAAAATACGACTATAAAAACACATTTACTTTCGAATTAATTTGTAGAAATTAATCATGACATCTGTAAATCCCAAGAAATTTTTTTAAGACATTAAACACGTTTCTAAGAGCGGTGTAACAATTTCAGATCGAACCGAATTACGATTTTGTTTGACGTCACTTTTAGTCACTATTTTGCAAACCTGAAAACTGTTTTTAAAGACGTTCGAGAAGCCATAACTCTGTCTTCAGTGATCCAAACTAAGTATTTTCAAATATTTTTGACAACTAGATCGAAAGATCTAGATTTTCTTAATTCTTCCGATCTCTGAAAACCGACGGAATTAACCCAATTTTGTCTTTTTAAATCATGTGTCAAACCTGGATAGAATATGTCCTGATTTATACACTGTTTGTCAAAATGACATAACTCGAACTACAAAAATCGGTTTTTGACAAACCTTAGATGTATGGATGTAAAATTGATAGCCCTACAACTTCCCTATAGAACCTGAGACTTAGAAATGTGTATATCGACATGATATATGCTCCACAAGTCATCCCCTCCGTATTGTCCAGAAAATAAAAACTGTTTTTAAAACCCTTAGATTAAAATAATCATAACTATAGTTTCAGATATCCAAATCAAACAAACTGAAGTTATTTAGATAACTAGACTGAAAGAATTATCTTTTCCTAGTTCAACCCGAGATCAGAAAACATCGCAAACTGCATTTTTAACATACATCGGTGCTGGGTAAATTTTGATCTGTTCTGTACAGCGATACTGAAATGCGTCTAACTCCAAAACCAGTAGTTGTAATTATACAAGACTTGAATCCATGTCTGCATAATACCTAGGACTACATTTCTTATTTTATTTCTGAGTTCATTTGAATTGAGTAATCAGTAGTTTCCAGCACTTCTTTAAAATATTGTTTCTGATTTATGCTTGGATATTTTACTTGTGTCATTTCATGCCATGCGACTTCCTCATTTCATTGTATCTACATGAATCAAGTGATTAGATACATTGCATTTCTGATACGAAGCTGACTCAACCTACGAATACGTAATGACATAAACCTAATATGAAATTGACATGAACTTGACATGAACTCACAACACTCCAACGTATTCATGGTTTCATGTAGGGCTTGTGTCAAACTCTATAACTTAACATACGTGGGGGAAATTGGTAGTTTGGTAATGAATGTATATCGTGGCACGAGAGTCCACTAAAAATCACTTAACATGAATTTCGTGTGTCGTTGTTCAGTGGGTTTGACGGAGCTTAACTCAACGTGTTGTTGATCCGTGGGTTTGACGGACTACTCTCGTATACACGCATACTTTCATTATTGAACTACAAAAAACACGTAACCGTAAACTTCCACACTTACATAGCTTGCGATGTTAATTGCCATATCATGCTCGTTCACTACATCATACTTTTCCTTTCTACTTATATGCTTGTCGTTTATTACTGTTGACCGCCGAAAATAGAGACGAACTGGGATAGATCGTCTTGCCTGAATTTGGGGGGTAGATACTATTTGGACATATCCATCCACCTCTACCAAGTTGATTTATGGCACCGTATGTCGGAGGTTTGGATAGATGCAACTGATATAGCAGACTTTATCAGATTCCCCCTCATTTGTGAGGGGTTTTGATTGTTAGGATGCTCTTTCATGCAGGTACAAGCCCGTGCAGTTAATTACGTTATCGCGTTGCGATAACCATTTTTTTCTGCTCCGGCAGTTCACTTTGTGTCGTGTGTTATTTTGTTTATTATGGTTGCTCGTGGATTGTATATGGAGACTAGTTTATGTCATCGCCTATAGGGCACGGATTAGTCCAAATCCATATATTTTAAATTTAGGGTTTGAACTTAAGTTGTATGTTCCATCAGTTCAAAGAATATTTTATTTTATTTAAGAACCGTTAACCTGCTTTTAGATTAAGATCGACTTAAATATATGAGCATTTGGGCTCAATTTATTTTATCTAAGGATGTGTTAGTCTTATTTGAAACTAAGATCAACTTAGAAATATTTTTAGGATCATTAAATTTTATTAAGATCCAACAACAGAGCATTTGGGCTCAGCTGCAAGAAAACTTCAGAGACTTAGCCAATTTGGACTCAGTCCTGGGCTTTTTCCTGTATTCAGAAGTGCTAAGCACTTAATTGCTGCTCTGACGCTCACGCGTGTATCACGTGAGGCGTTCAGATATAGGAGTTGCTCAATCGGTACTAAGCACTTAGTCGTTTTGACTATATGTATAGTGCTAAGCACTTTGTACAGCGCTCACGTGGGTAACACGTGAAGCGCTAAGTCTTCACTTCTGGGTGCTCACGTGGGAAGCACGTGAGGCGGTGAATCTTCACTTCTGGGCGCTCACGTGAGACGGTGAATTTATGTTTTAAAGATTTAATCTCTGTTAATGGCATTTTGGCCATTAAGGACCATCAAGATCTCCATTTTTGAAGATCTGGGATCGGTTTTCTTGGAGAACTAAGTTCTTCTGTTCTTTCTATAAGAAGTAAGTTCTTTGTGTAGGGTTAAACCCTGTTTTTAGAGGAATTAAAGTCCTAAAACATATTTCTTTTCTCTCTTTTCCTTTTTATCTAGTTTTCCCCTATATTTTGAGTCTGAAGAACAGAACCTTCCCGATGAGAATTAAATTCTCAACTTGTGGAAAATTTGTCTTACGGATCTCAGATCCAGAAAAAGAACTAAGTTCTTTTATGAAAGGTTAAACCCTTGTTTCTTACTTGTACTAGGCAAAATAGATATATTTTTATCTCTGCTTTTTCTTTACCTAAGGTTTGGAAGAGGCAGAAGCTTTTCTTTTAGCAAGAGTTGAATTCTCCATTTCTAGTTTTTTTTATCACCTTATGGGGTCCTCTCTATATGTTTCTCCTTTTTTGACTTGAAGTCTCAAGTCCTTTATATAGGGATTGTAAGCTGTTGGCCAGTTTTGAGAAAATCTCTCATTGAGAGATACCAAATGATTTAATTGGTCTCAAAAATTATTCGGGGAATTTTATCTACCGTCGGATCTTTGATCCAGTGATTTTCTATTTAATATAATATATTTTCTTGTTTTTAACAAGATTAGAGAAATATTCTTCCATATATAGAATTTAATTCTGTTAAACGGTAATTTTTAATCACCACTAGATCTTTGATCTAAGGGCTCTCTATTTAACGGAGAATATCTTTCTCATTTAGAAAGATAAATGAGATATTTCCCCTAATAGAATTTAATTCTATCTTTTGATGAATTTTTAATCAACATTGGATCTTTAATCCAACAACTCTCTGTTTAACAGAGAATATCTTTCTCTTTTAGAAAAGCCAGAGGAAATATTCTCCCAAAATAGAATTTAATTATATATAGAATTCAATTCTATCCGAAACTAGTGCTTCAGAAAGGTGTTCTCACGTGACTCCAGTGTGGGTTTTAACCTGTTTATATTTAGCGCTCATATGGTTTGCATATGAACGCTCACGTGTTTAACACATGAGGCTAGTTTGCCCTTTTGGTTATTTATTTTCAGCGCTTATATGCTGCGCATATAAGCGCTCACGTGTTTAACACATAAGGCATGTTTGGTCTTTAGTTATTTATTTTCAGCGCTTATATAGTTTGCATATAAGCGCTCATGTGTTTAACACGTAAGGCCAAACGGTGGGAATTTTTTTCTTCTTTCTTTTCTCCCATTTTTTTATAAGGGAACAAATACCCCAGTGTTGCTCTCACGTGGCTTGCACGCGTCACTCTTACCACCGTTGGATCACTTAGAGGAGTGGGAAGTTGAACCGATCTCATCACGTCCTATAAATGTGGCCTTTGGCCCTGAAGTGACTATTGTTTCTTCATCTTCTTCATTGAGCTTTCCTTTACTTAAGAATTTAATTCTCACTCATAGCTTAGATCTCTGCCCTAAAAATATTCCTTTGAACAAAGTCAACTTTGCCAAATTTTTTGGTAAGGACTATGAACAGAGCTTAGCTCTTAACATCTTCTGGGTATTTTTTCGGATTTTAAACCCATCATATTTGACAGAGCTTAGCTCTTTTCTTGAATCGATCTCTTGGAGATCTTAAAAAAAAGAACTTTTTCCTTTTTTTATATGTAGATTGTGGATCTTGATATCCATATCAAAGATTTGAGTCAATGTACATTCTTGAGAATCGTTGATTCTCTCCTTAGGGTTTTACCCTATTGTCAATTTTGACATATGGGGTTTTCTGGAATTTGATTCCATTATTTAACCTATGAGTTTCCAACTATGGGGATTCCTGGGATTTAATCCGATCATTGGGGGAATCTGATTCCATTATTGTTTTTTTTCTTTTTTTTAGAGCTTAGCTCTGGTTTGATTCTTAGGAATTTTGGAGATTTTATTCCCTTTAATTTCCTCTTGTTGTTATTGGATATTTTCCTTTTTAAGGTTTCAAGGTTTTAATACCCATTTCTCATATTTGAATTTGTTGTTGTTTTTAAAAGAACCCGTTTTTCGGAGATATTGGGAGTTTTAACTCCACTGCTCATTTAATGAGAATTCTTTTTGAGTCTCACAATGGGCACATGTCTCATCATTGATGAGCCGCCACTTTGATTTCGTAGGGTCCACTAGTTTTGGAGTTAGTAGTTCCACCAAATAAACTCACATCCTTTGTTGATGGTTCTTTTGTCGTTTTTCAGGTACAATGGCTGGTCATTTGTACGACCTTGAAGAGATTCGTATCCAAGGTTGTCTTCAAGGCTAAGAATACACTGTGACTCAATGCGACGAGGTGATGCGTCACTTCGATGATTATAACGGTCGATTGCTCCCCCATCGTTCTGTCATTTTGAAGATCGTCGTTGGATCGATCTGGAAAGCTCTTCCTTAACTTGATGAGGCTATGCCTCTCCAGGCACTTGATGACACTGAAGACAAGATGTATTCATTATATCTGATGGGCCTGATTTCGAAAAAACGGAAAGATGATCTCGTTGCTATTTTGCATTGTGTCTTCCAACAGAAAGCGATAATACCTTCGTACCAAAGGATGGAAGACATCAACGGCGATCCCGAAACTTGCATTCGGAAGAAGATGCATAAGAAGATGGTCAATGAAGCTAGAAGCGCTTTACTCAAACTTGCCTTTAAGTTTGAGAATCCATGTTCGGAATTTAGCGTCTTGCCATTGTAGAATTTAGATGATGTAATAGCGTTTTTTTAGTCGTTCTCATCATCACTGTGTAATCTTTTCTGAAGTATGAATGATAAGCCTTTTTCTCTTTCATATCTGCACTTTTCTTTTCTTGATTATCTTGATCTGGCAGGGACTAGTTTATTCGCTAATTTCGGAGTTTTTAGTTTATATACTCATTTCGGAGTGTTTTTAGTTTATCTCCCTTAGGTTTACAGCCAAACTTGCCCTAACGTTAGATGTAGATCACCCCCATCCTTTTTTGACAGGGGTCTGTTAGGTTTGTGGTATTAGGTTTAATTCCATCGTACCGTCGCGTTGGCTGATGTATCCCTCGATATGCAGTCCCTTAGGTTGCTGTTCGAGTAGCCCCGCGTCTGTCGTGTCTCCAATCTCTTCTGAGCCTGGACAAGATGTCTTCAAGTAATCTTCTTAGGTTGGAACATCCATTGTACCGTCGGAAGAACAAAGGTTAGGTAGTGTCGTGGCGCTTTCTACTTGAGATTAGGCTTAATTTGAAGCCTCGATGAGTCATAACCGCGCCCTTCTAGGTTGGGATGATTTCCAATGGTCTTTAGGCTTTGTATGTATTTCCGTCAAGACCCGAAACTTGGAATATGCTGTCACTTCATTTTTGCGTTAATGATGTCGTACCGATTCTTCGCTGAAGTCGGGAAAACATCCATATGACCTCTAGGCCTTATATATTGACATCAAAGTCTGGAGCTAGGATTTTCCTGTCGCTTCACTTTTGTTTGATTGCTGCATCCGCACCATACTGGAATGTGGGGGAATATCGAGATAGTCTCTAGGTTGTATATGTACCGTTAAGACTTGGAGCTAGGATTTTGCCATTACTCCATCTTTGCTTTGACCCTTAGGTCTTTTGATGACATTGCATCTGCATCCTGCTGGAATGAGAAGAACATCGAAGCGATCTCTAGGCTGCAGATGTTGCTATTGAAATCTGGAGCTATTTTGACGAAACATGGTGGGAAAATATGTTTTCATTTCTTTCATTTGTGCCCATGAATTGTATACAAGAGTCAGTATGGACCTACTTGCAGGGCAGAAATTTTTTATTTTATTATATATAATTTTAATTTATTTTTGCGATGCTCTATCTTTTCAGATTTTTATCGCGAAAGTCGCGATTGCCCAATCATTTCGGCTATTTTTCGCGGTGCCCAATCATTTCGGCTATGTCATTTTTTTACTGCTACTTTTTATTGTAAGTTGAGGATTTAGAATCTGATACCAATTTTGGCATCAGCATCGCTGTAACTGGAATGTTGTCAGGAGCGAATCATCATTTGCCTTTGTTGATTTGGACAAAAGTGGCTCAGCAAACGGGATTAGAATCCTGTCGGCTAAGGCTTTTTGATTTTATGAGCCGTAAGGGTCTCATAAAGGTATTTCTCTCTATGAGTCATGAGGATCTAATGGGTGTGTTTTGTCCTTACGAATCGTGGGGATTTCTAAGTGTGTTTTCTCTGTAAGTCGTAAGAATCTTACAAGAGTATTTTCTCTTTATAAGTCGAGAGGACTTACAAGTAGTTGTTTACTATATGAGAATATTTCTCACCATTGGTGGCACTTGGTTGGGAAAATATTTATTAATGCCCGTGGATTGTATATAAAAGTCGATATTGGACCACTTGCAGGGCAGAAAAGCTTTGTGAGGTTTTGGTGGCTTAAGAACGAGTTCATATCTCTGTAATTTAAGGCTTTTGAATTTTATAAGTCGTGGGGGTCTTATAGAGGGTATATCATCCTTACAGGCCATGAGGATCTCGTAAGTGCATTTTCTCCTTAGAAATCGTGTGGATTTCTAAGTGTGTTGCTCCTTTGTGAGTCGTAAGGATCTTACGCAGGTGTTTTCTCTTTACAATGTCGTGATGACTTGGCAAGTGCATTTTTTTAATGATCTCGCGTCTTTTCGGGATTTCACAAGCTCGCCGGAAGCCCTGCTGTTTTTACTCATGGCACCCTTTCGGGTTTTCATCCGTGCCCATTTCGCCTGTGGACATACTTTTTTTTAGGCGGCCCGTAAAATAACGCACTATTAGCTGTAGTCCACGATCTTGTTCCCGCCAAAAATTTCTGTGCAAAGAGCCTAAGGTATCAAATGGCAATGATACGCTTAAGAAAATGCGAACCAGTATATTCCGAGCTGTATTTTGACAAACTCCCGAATGAGAAACAGCTAGATTCTGATGATATTGGAAGCATCTCGAAAAACCCTTCGATTTGATATATTATGGGCTTCATAATTCATCCGGGATCAAAAGTTATGAGCAAATATCCCATGCACTGTTCCCTGATTAAAAATCAGGAATTACCTCAATGAGATATCACGTGCTCACACGTGACCAATGCTCACGTGTTGACACGTGATAGTTAAAACAGAAATAAAAACAACGGCTGACGAAGGACCCAATTGGGGGTCACGTGCTCACACGTGACCAATGGTCACGTGTTGACACGTGACAATCAGAACAGAAATAAAAACAACGGCTGAAGAAGGACCCAATTAGGGGTCACGTGCTCACACGTGACCAATAGTCACGTGTTGACACGTGACAATCGAAACAGAAATGAAATAACAAACGGCTGAAGGAAATACCTTAATGAGGTATCACGTGACCAATGGTCACGTGTTGACACGTGATGGTTAAAACTGAAGCGTAAATAAACGCTGAGAAAAGGACTCAATTGGGGGTCACGTGCTCACACGTGACCAAGGGCCACGTGTCAGCACGTGACTGGCTTCGAAAGCCTTACAGTTTAATAAAATTAAATTCTAAAAGCTTCTAAATCTTTCTAAATGGAAAAGGATTATGGGGACCGTTGGATTAAAGATCTAAGGGTGATTAAAAATCACCAATTTATGGAAAAAATCTTAGACATGGAAAGATTTCCCCTAAATCTCACCGAGAATAACAAACAGAATATCTTTGGATTTAAAATCCAATGGTGAATAAAATTCACTGAATGGTCTAAAGGATCATATTAATTATGAAATCAATCAAATCTTTCAATGAAAGATTCACTGAACAAATTGATTCTTTTCTTTCTCCTATAAATAGGAGCCAAGAAGAGAAGAGAAGGGATCTACCTTTTTGGAGAGAAGAACAGAGAGGGGAGAATTTAATTCTCAAGAGAAAAAAGAGAGAGGAGAATTTAATTCTCAAGAGAAAAAGAGAGAGGAGAATTTAATTCTCAAGAGAGAAAAGAAAGGAGAATTTAATTCTCAACAAAGAAAACCCTAGGTGAGAAAAGAAAGGGAATCAAAACTTCAACCAGAGAATTTAATTCTCAAAATCTAAGAGTTTAACTCTTCTACAAAAGAACTTAGTTCTTCCTCTAGTTGAAGATCTGCAAAGCGCACATCTCCCCATAAGTTAAGAATTTAATTCTCATCGGGTTGAGATCTTGCCATGCAGATCTAAAACTTAAAGGGGAAATTAAGTTCAGAGAATTTAATTCTCCCAAAGCTATAGGAATTTAATTCCTCCAAGATATGAAATTAGGGTTTAACCCTATATGAGAATTCAATTCTCCCAAAATTATAGGAATTTAATTCCTTCAAGATAAATGAAATTAGGGTTTAACCCTAAGAATTTAATTCTTTCATAACAGGAATTTAATTCCGACAAAAACATAATTAGGGTTTAACCCTACAGGGAATTTAACTCTTAAAATAAAGAGACTTGAAAGATCTCCATGCACATAAAGAAAATTGGTCACGTGATGACACGTGACCCCAATCCGCAGTGATCAGAAAAGAAGGAATAAAACTAGGTCACGTGTCCCCACGTGACCCCTAAAAAAGAAGGAAACAGCTTTGAGGCAATGCCTCACGTGCTCCCACGTGACTTACAAAACACAGAAAGAAAAAGCAAAGGAAATGAAGGCTTTGGGCGCTCTCACGTGTTACCACGTGACCCCTTGGCAAACGCTTTAACAATCAGCGCATAAATCCCCATCACATGTCAACACGTGATGCTCACAATAAAAATAATAAAAAAGTGTTTAACACTTAATTGTAGAACGAGGAAAAGGGATCTGTTCCCACCTTTGGGCGCTCTCACGTGTTCACACGTGACCCCTCTTTCTTTAATGTTTAACACTAATTTGGGGATTATATTTCCAGTGTTTAACACTGATTGTTTCTAGTGTTTAACACTAAATTGAAGATTATATTTCCAGTGTTTAACACTGATTTCCTTTTAGTGTTTAACACTAATTTGAGAGTTCTATCTCCAGTGTTTAACACTGTTGTTCTCTAGTGTTTAACACTACTTTTAGCCAAATTGGCTAATTTTCCAGAGGCAAAAGTCCCTCCTCCAAATGAATCTCAAAATTGAGGAAATCAAAGACAAAATGTTGTCAGAGCCCCCAAACCTCTGCTTAGCACTGCTGAATGGTGAGGGGCTGAACCCAGACAAATGTCTAATGGCCCAAAGGGCCAATATTTCAAACATAATTGGACTTAGGCCAAACTGGCCATAAGTCCTCAAATCATCTTGAACTGAGCACATCTGCTCTTTCAACCAACTCATTGGTTCAAGGGTACATCTCTGAACTCCTCTGATATTTGTCGTTGTAATCCTTCAACGTCTTCAGAGAGGTGATGGGTCCCGACAGCCATACATTTTATGGACCACTATGTCCTTAAACTGGTATTGGACCACCATGTCCTTAAACTGGTAATCGACCGCAATGTCCCTAAACTAAACAATAGAGCCCAAATGCTCTTTTGTTGGATCTAAACGATCCCGTTAAGTTGATCTTAGTCTAAAATGAGACTAACGTATCCTTAACAAACGGTTAAGTTGATCTTAGTCTGAAATGAGACTAATGTATCCTTAACAAACATTTAAGTTGATCTTAGTCTCAAATGAGACTAACGTATCATTAAACCCAACCCCAAACCCAAATCTAAGAAAATACGGATTTGGACTAATCCACGTCCTACGAACGACAACATAAATTAGTCTCCGTATACGATCCACGAGCAACCAAACACAAAACAAACACCCACGACACGAAGTGACCATCTGGAGAAGGAGAAAGTTGTTACCGCGATGCGGTAGCGTAATTAACTGCAGGGGCTTACGCCTGCAGGGAAGAGCGTCCCCACAATCAAAAACCCCTCAAGTGAGGGGGAATCTTACGAAGTCTGCTACATCGGCAGCATCCGTTTAAACCTTCGATATACGGTGCCATAAATCAACTTGTCATCTTCGGAGAGGTGGACGGATAGCACCAATTAGCATCTGCCCCGAATTTCAGGCAAGATGTCTGTCTTGCGCGTCTTTCGGAGGGGAACAGGTTCTGGCACGCCCGGTGGGACCTTTTCCTCTTTCCACTCCACACTTCGTATGTCGTGTTCGCGAACGAATCGCGGTTTGCTATGGTTGCCTGTGGATTCGAGGTACTAAGATTTGGTGTCTTGCTCCGTGCAGAAAACAGAAGATCAATGGCTTCAAACTACACTAACTGCAACTGCAACTCTCGCTCCGTCCCGTCCGGAGGAGTGACTTACAGGCCCCAAGCGGCCTCCATCTTTGCTATGCCGGTGGAAAGGTGGCTCAGGCCACCACTGGATTGTTCTTCGGGACCATGCTCCCACCGATGAGCTTCAACGCCCCTGTACCATCGCAAGAAGCTCCCAAGAAGTCGGTCTTTGATCGGCTTGCAACTACAGCGGCCCCTCTTAACGGGTCGCCCAAATCCAACGCCTCAGTCTTTGACATACTGAGCCAAAGCTCATTTGGGCCCATGAAGAAGCTCGTGATACCAGAAAGGGTTATCCCAAAAAGGATAGCCATTCCTGCTCTCGAAGTCGTCAAGGCGGCTTCTCCTGCCAAAGGGTCAGTCTTCACAAGACTGACCGCTCCGGCTCCCATTCCTGCTCAAAAGTCTGTCTTTGACAAGTTGGATACCGCTACTCAACGGACGTCAGACTTCAAGAGGCTGGCACCGGCGACGCCTCACTTGAACATGGGACATGACGAATCCATCCCCATCACCGAACCAACACCATTGGCTCAACGCGCTCGACGTCGCCACTGGCGCCGAGTAAGAAAGGCTGGGGGAAACTCCCCCTCTGGGCTAATCCACCGACTCCAACTTCGGAAATTGATGCTGCTGTTCCAACTGGGAACAACTTTGAACCACTTAGGAAGGTCCGCAAGAACTCTCCGACCGCTGTGCTGAAAAGATCTCCTCCACCTATGGAGAGCGCTACAAAGGTGAAGCCGGAACAACCCCCTCAACGGCTGTCCTCTAAAATCTATAAGGTCTAGCGTCAAGTCCAAGACTCGATAATTGATCAAGATTATCCCCGCCGACAGAAAAAGATGAAAGTTCAGCAGGAAGAGGACCGTCGTATCAAGCCACAAAAGGCGATAGCTACTTGGGTGTCCACTGCAACGGCCCCCTCAATTGCGACTTCCCATAAGAGGAGAAGGCCGGAGAAAATTCCCATGTCTGCGACAAATGTCAAGGGCACTGTATATAAATACCCTAAGTCTAGGGGCATGATGGTGCATACCGTCTACATGGAATCCGGAAAAGAGGATAGCTGTGCTTCTACGGGCCATCGACCACTTACCCGATCGATAACAAAGGCTCAGGAACAACAGCAGTGGAAACTTCAGGAGATGCTGACTGCAATGGCCACACTCACTGGGCCAAAAGAAAATCCAGAGACCTCGGAGCAGCGTCGGGAACAAGAAACCGATACCGAGTTCCTCCGAAGATACTCGAGAGGAAAGAAAAAGAGGCTTCGGAGCAGGCGGCCAATATAAAACGAATGGCTCTTTTGTTCCAAGACATGACTGGGATGATGTTACCGCCGGAACCTCCAGCTGAAGACCCCCCGATTATCGTTGAAGACGACCGAGGGGAGACATCGAACCCTCCTCCGGCTCTTTCAGTAGACAAAGAGGAAGCCATTCCCAAGGCCTCTCTGGATGATTATATTGCTCAGCAAATACGAGCTCATCAGGCGAACGAAGGCCGGTCAAGTTGTTAAAACCGGGCGACCATATCCGGGCTGGTATGACCAAATAAGGTACCCGCCGGGATATACGATCCCTAAATTCCACATATATAAGGGGACGGGAAATCCGCATCAGCACGTCGCTCAATTCAGAGCCATGTGCGGCAACACTGGAGGTGATGATAAATTGTTGCTCCGCCAGTTTGTTGGCAGCCTGTCGGAAACGGCATTTGAGTGGTACTCTGAACTCCCAAATGACTCTATCAAGACATTTACACAGAGATTCGCGAGCGCTAGCGAGCGTACCCCGATTACCGCGTTAATTAACGCTAGGGTAAAGCCAGGCGAAACGTAGGTGCGATATGCAATAAGGTGGCGGAATTTATGGTCAAACTGCGAACAGCGCATCGAAGAAGCACCAGCGGTGGGCATGTTCATAGGAACCCTCGACCCTCAGGAGACCATTTCTCAATTCATGATGTTCTTCAAGCCGACCACTTTCCAGACCTTGATTGACAAGCTGGCCTAAATGGACCAGATGGGCCATAGGCTTCCTCTTCAAAGACAGAGCCTTGGAATGAAAAGGGCAAAGGAAAAGCAACCTTCGTTGCCAATACTCAACAATGGCCGAGCAACTTAAAGCCGGTTGTTCGCCAAAACAACGTGCGTCCACGCCCATCCCTCGAGGAGAGACTGGGACGTCCTTACTCGTTTCCCCAGGATAAAACAAGGAAACTGTTCGAGCTGGCAGTGCGCAACAAACTCATCAATCTGCCGGATCCAAAATGTCCGTTGCAGCCAGGCGATGTCAACAATCCTAATTACTTTCCTTACCACCAAGCAGTAAGCCATCCAATCGAAGATTGCTTCGTCTTCAAAGGCTGGATGGAGGACCAATACCAACAAGGCAAGTTCGTATTATCCGAAAACTGGAAAGTGAGCCCGCCACAACCTCACGCCCCTAAAAAAGTGGACGTGCCGGGGGCATCGTGCTCATTCATAAGGGAAGCCCCGTGGGAGGTCGCTCTTTCGGCCAAAACTAAAAGAATGCTGAAGGATCTTCAAACGTGCCCGACAATCAGGTGGAAAAATCCACTGGAACCCGAGATCATCGAGGGAATGCTGAAACCGCGCCCAACTCTAAAAACGGGTGGTGATGGTCAGAGCGCTCACACCCAGCCATCAAAGTTTTCGAAGAAGAAGAAGACCAAAAAGCCCGTGCAGCCTAGTGACAAGCGCATGGACCTGCAAAAACAGATTGACGCATTGGAAGAATATAATCAGAAGGCGCGGACCCCAGTCACACTCCAAGAATTTCTTAGCCACGTCCTTGAGGACGGAGATGATGACAATGGAGAAGACTCGTCGGATGAATCTGAAGATTATGTAGCAAGCTGCCATGTGATCTCTCACTCGTCAATAAATGACGAAGAAGCTCCTTACACGGAGAAGCTGGGGGCAGATCCTGAGCCAGAACTTCTAGGACCATCAGACGAAATGATTGATGCATTCCTGAACGAAGTCCGTCTTAAAAGCAAAGCTGATCGAAAGCGCGAGATGGCCATATTCGAGAAAGCCAAACGCGGCGATTAGATGAAAGGGTCGAAACACTCCCACCAGGTCAAAGTACATCCGCTGCAAATGAAATCAGGATCAAGAAAAGGAAACGATTCGCCAAAGCCATATCGATGGGGATGAGACTGCCCTCTTTCAGAGAAAATTCTCCCGGTGGTATACATCTTGATGAAACGGGCGTACATCCTAACTTCTGCTTATATCATCAGAAGATTGCACATCCTACTAAAGACTGCAACTCCTTTAAGTGTTGGTGGCAAGGATATGTCGCTCACAGGCAACACTTCAACAAGACAAAGCGTGAAGCTCGTAAACAATGGAAAAATGCGACAGATGAGCGTAAAAGAATTGCCGGCAATTGTCATAGGGTAGATCCTGGGGGATCGCGAGTTCTCACCTTTGGGAGCGACTCCGACGAAAAAGTAGCCCTCGGTCCTCTCTTCAAGGAATCTATCTCTGAAATGAAAGAATTGAGGAGCTGCGAGAACATTCAGCCGTGCAATTGCACGCTACCCAGAAAGAATCTCGGACTCGCGAACAAGGGATCGAACAAAAGGGATAAAGGGAATGGAAAAGCGACCTTCGTCGCCAAAGCTCAACAACAGCCGAGTAACCCGAGACCGTTTTGTCGTCAAAACAACAAGCCGCGATACCTCAATGAGAAGTTGAAACGTCCTTACTCGTTTCCCAAATATTAAACAAAGAGATTGTTCGAGCTAGCAGTGCGCAGCGGGCTCATCACTCTGCCAGATCCAAAACGTCCGTTGCAGCCAGGTGACGTTAACAATCCTAACTATTGTCCCTACCATAGAGTAATGGGTCACCCACTCGAAAATTGATACATCTTCAAAAACTGGGTTGAAGACCAATACCAACAGGGCAAGTTCGCGCTGCCCGAAAAATGAAAGGTGAACCCACCACAACCACATGCTCCAAAAAAGATGGACATGCCAGGGGTATCGTGCTCTTTCATAGAGAAAACCCCATAGACCAAAAAGTCCGTAAACTAGAAACTCGCCTCAAATATGGCAATGATAGACCGAAACGTCGTTAAACTAACGATGGACTACTATGTCCTAAAACTGGCTGTAGACCGAAACGTCGTTAAACTAACGATGGACCACTATGTCCTAAAACTGGCTGATGACCGAAACGTCGTTAAACTACTACCAACCCGCGGCATCTTCAGGCTGACGTGATAGTAAAAAAAACGGTACGTCTATAAGCAAAATGGGCACAGATGAAAACCCGAAGGGGCGCCGTGAGTAAAAACAGCTGGACTGTCGGCGATGTTTGTGAAAACCAGAAAGGGCGCAGACTCGTTAAAAAAAGGTATGTCCATAAGTAAAACGGGCACGGATGAAAACCCGAAAGGGCTCCGTGAGTAAAAACAGCAGGGCTACCGGCGAGTGCTTGTGAAAACCCGAAAGGTCGCAGCCTCATTAAAAGACACTTGCAGGGTCCTTTCGACTTTGTAAGAGAAACCACCCACGTGAGATCCTTACGACTTACAAGGGAGCAACACACTTAGGGATCCCCACGATTCCTAAGGAGAAGTTACACTTGCGAGATCCTCACGACTCGTAAGGAGAATTCTCTTATGAGACCCTCACGGCTCATAAGATTTTAAAGTCTTAAGCTACAGAGACCTGAACCTGTTCTTAAGCAACCCCCACAACCTCCGATACTGCCCTACAAGCGGTGCAACACTGACCCTTGTATACAATGCACGGACGCGAATAAACATTTTCCTAACAAAGTCCCATCCGTGACTAGGCATATGTTTACACGGTGAACAGCCCTTGTAAGTCCTCTCGACTTATAAGGAGAAAGCACTCTTGTAAGATCCTTATGACTTATAAGAGACCATGCACTTAGGAATCCTCACGACTCCTAAGGAGAAAATGCACCTATGAGATCCTTACGACTTGTAGGGAGAAATACCTTTATGAGACCCTTACGGCTCATGAAATCAAAAGCCTTAGTCGACAGGATCCTAACCCTGTTTGCTAAGCCACCTTTGTTCGACATCGACAGAGGCAAATGATGATTCGCTCATGGTAATATCCCAGTGGTAGCGATGCTGATGCCTAAAACGGGTATCAAATTCCAAGTCCTTTTACGGCAAATGATGATTTGCTCCTAGCAATATTCCAGTCGCAGTGATGTTGATGCCAAGATTGGTATCAGATCCCAAATCCCCTACTCGCGAGAAAAAATTAGCAAGCCAAAAAAAATGCATATGAAATAGCCGAAAGGATGGGGCAACTTGCAACAAAATCAGCAAGTAAAAATGTATGCATACAAAAACAGCCGAAATGATTGGGCAACTCGCAATAAAAAGCAGCGAGTAAAATGAAAAATAGCCGAAATGATTGGTCACCGCGAAAAATAGCCGAAATGATTGGGCAATCGCGATTTTCGCGATATAAAAAGCTGAAATGATAGAGCATCGCGGAAAGAATAAAAAAATGATGAAAGAATAAAAAAAATTTCCCTACAGGCGGGATCACATCGATCCCTATATACAATCCAGGGGCACAAACAAAGAGGGAACCATACCTTCCCAACAGGCTCCATCAGAAAGCGAAGCCAAATCTCGACGGTTCATAGACAACCTAGAGACAACTTCGACATTTGTCGCAATATTGCAGACACAATGTCAACAAATGAAGCAAAGGAAGATCCCTAGCTTCAGGGTCTCGACGTCAACATCGACAACTTAGAGATCACCAACGGCGTTTCTCCTCACTCAAACCAGATGCAGACGTGACGTCAACAATCGACCTCAGAGTCGCAACGAAACGGAACCATAGCAAAGTCCCTAGTTCCAAATCTCAATGGACACATCTGCAGCCTGGAGACCAACAACGGAGGGCTTCCTCATTCCAGCATGACACAGATGTTACACCATCAAACGGAGCCATGCCAAAATCCCAGTTCTATCTCAGCATTCGTCTCGATACAGCAGACAAGATGTCAACGACGGCATTCCTCCGCAGTCCAGCAGGATGCAGATGCAACGTCAACAAAAGACCTCACGGTCGAAACAAAGAGAAGCGATGGCAAAATCCCAGCTTCACCTCAGCATTCGTCTCGATACAGCAGACGAGATGTCAACAACGGCGTTCCTTCGCAGTCCAGCAGGATGCAGATGCAACGTCAACAAAAGACCTCACGGTCGAAACAAAGCGGAGAGACGGCAAAATCCCAGCTCCACCTCAGCATTCGTCTCGATACAGCAGACGAGATGTCAATAACGGCGTTCCTTCGCAGTCCGTCAGGATGCAGATGCAACGTCAACAGAAGACCTCATGGTCGAAACAAAGCGGAGTGATAGCAAAATCCCAGCTCCACCTCAGCATTCGTCTCGTTACAGCAGACGCAATATCAACAACGGCATTCCTTCGCAGTCCAGCCGGATGCAGATGCGACGTCAACAAAGGACCTCACGGTCAAAACAAAGCGGAGTGACGGCAAAATCCCAGCTCCACCTCATCATTCGTCTTAATACAGCAGACGCAGTGCGAGAAAATGAAGCGAAGGCCAAATTCCTAACTTCAGGGTCTTGACGGTAACTCATATAAAACCTGAAAGACAATCGGAGATCATCCCACACCAGCGCGGAGTGGTCACCACTTCGACGTTTGTCTCGATACAGCAGACGAGATGTCACCACAGCGTCCTTCCTCCAACAGGATCCGGACACGCCAAAGCAAACAAAGCAAAGGCCAAATTCCTAGCTTCAGGGTCTTGACGACAACTCATATAAAACCTGAAAGACTATCGAAGATCATCTCATACCAGCGCAGAGTGGTCACCACATCGACGTTCGTCTCGATACAGCAGACGAGACATCACCACAGCGTTCTTCCTCCAATAGGATTCAGACGCGACAATCAAACAACGGAGCCACGGCAAAATCCCTAGTTCCAAACCTCGACGGTTCACCAGCAACCTAGAGACAACCGCGACATTCGTCTCGATACAGCGGACGCAGTGCCAGCAAACGAAGCAAAGGCTAAATTCCTAGCTTCAATGTCTTGACGGCAACTCATATAAAACCTGAAAGACTATCGGAGATCATCCCACATCAGCGCGGAGTGGTCACCACCTCAACGTTCGTCTCGATACAGCAGACGAGATGTCACCCTAGCATTCTTTCTCCAACAGGACTCGGACGCGACAATCAAACAACGGAACCATGGCAAAATCCCTAGTTCCAAACCTCGACGGTTCGTATGCAACCTAGAGACAACCGCGACATTCGTCTCAATACAGCAAACGCAGTGCCAGCAAACGAAGCGAAGGCCAAATTCCTAGCTTCAGGGTCTTGACGGCAACTCATATAAAACCTGAAAGACTATCGGAGATCATCCCACACCAGCGCGGAGTGGTTATGACTCATCGGGGCTCTCCAAAATGAGCCTAACCTCAAGTAAAAAGCGGCATGGCAAAATTCCTAACGCTTACTCTTCTGACGGTCAAACTGCCTAGGAAGATTGCTTGAAGACATCTTGTCCAGCCCCCGAAGGGATCAGAGACACGACAATCGCAAGGCTACTCGAACAACAAGATTGCCTATCGAGGAATACATCAGCCAATGCGACGGTACAGCGGACAAAACCCTAGTACCACAGACCCTAACGGACTTCTGTCGTAAAGAGCAGAGGTTAACTGTGACGTTAGGACATCCTTGCGAGAACTTCTCGATTCATCTAGACTCGTAAGGCAAAGCCTTAGGCAATGGGGATTAAAAAACCTGTTTCCTAAGCACTGGGGCCCTGCAAGTCTGTCCAAGATGGACTCTTGCATACTATTCACGGGTTACACTTTTCGAAGTCGAACATCGACAAAGAGGGAAACAACCACTTACGAGTCCTCTAGACTTATAAGCGGGAAAATTCTCTTGTGAGATCCTTACGACTCTCAAGAGAAAACACACTTAAGAATCCTCACGATTCCTAAGGAGAAAAGACACATACGAGATCCTCACGACTCGTAGGGAGAAAAGTCTTTATGAGACCCTCACGGCTCGTAAAGTTGAAAAGTCTTATGTGGCAGATCCTACCCCTGTCTCCTAAGCCATCACTGCTTTACAGAGAGGTCAAGATGGACTATCTATAGGCCACATTCCCCGAAGTCAAATATCGACAAGAAGGGAAACAATCACTTATGAGTCCTCTCGACTTGTAAGGGAGAAAATTCTCTTGTGAGATCCTTACGACTCTCAAGAGAAAACGCACTTAGGAGTCCTCACGACCCCTAAGGAGAAAATATACCTGCGGGATCCTCTCGACCTGTAAGGAGAAAAAACCTTCTTGAGACTCTTACGGCTCATGAAAATGAAAAAGTCTTAGGCTACAAGGACCCTAAAACTTGTCTCCTAAGCCCTCAATGCTAAAGCCATGCATAACTTTGCACTACTTCACCCACGTACATACTTACGTGGTCAAAGTAGTGGGGGCATTTGTTCCAGCCAAAAATTTCTGTGCAAAGAGCCTAAGGTATCAAATGGCAGCGATACGCTTAAGATAATGCGAACCAGTATTTTCCGAGCTGTATTTTGACAAACTCCCAAATGAGAAATAGATAGATTCTGATGATATTGGAAGCATCTCGAAAAACCCTTCGATTTGATATATTATGGGCTTCATAATTCATCCGGGATCAAAAGTTATGAGCAAATATGCCATGCACTGTTCCCTGATTAAAAATCAGGCATTACCTCAATGAGGTATCACGTGCTCACACGTGACCAATGGTCACGTGTTGACACGTGATAGTTAAAACAGAAATAAAAACAACGGCTGAAGAAGGACCCAATTGGGGGTCACGTGCTCACACGTGACCAATGGTCACGTGTTGACACGTGACAATCAGAACAGAAATAAAAACAACGGCTGAAGAAGGACCCAATTGGGGGTCACGTGCTCACACGTGACCAATGGTCACGTGTTGACACATGACAATCGAAACAGAAATGAAATAACAAACGGCTGAAGGAAATACCTCAATGAGGTGTCACGTGCTCAAACGTGACTAATGGTCACGTGTTGACACGTGATGGTTAAAACTAAAGCGTAAATAAACGCTGAGAAAAGGACTCAATTGGGGATCACGTGCTCACACGTGACCAAGGATCACGTGCTCACACGTGACCAAGGGTCACGTGTCAGCACGCGACTGGCTTCGAAAGCCTTGCAGTTTAATAAAATTAAATTATAAAAGCTTCAAAATCTTTCCAAATGGAAAAGGTTATGGGGACCGTTGGATTAAAGATCCAAAGGTGATTAAAAATCATGAATTTATAGGGAAAAAATCTTAGACAAGGAAAGATTTCCCCTAAATCTCACCGAGAATAACAAACAGAATATCTTTGGATTTAAAATCCAACGGTGAATAAAATTCACTGAATGATCTAAATGATCATATTAATTATGAAATCAATCAAATCTATTAATGAAAGATTCACTGAACAAATTGATTCTTTTCTTTCTCCTATAATTAGGAGCCAAGAAGAGAAGAGAAGGGATCTACCTTTTTGGAGAGAAGAACAGAGAGGGGAGAATTTAATTCTCAAGAGAAAAAAAGAGAGGAGAATTTAATTCTCAAGAGAGAAAAGAGAGGAGAATTTAATTCTCAACAAAGAAAACCCTAGGTGAGAAAATAAAGGGAATCAAAACTTCAAACAGAGAATTTAATTCTCAAAATCTAAGAGTTTAACTCTTCTGCAAAAGAACTTAGTTCTTCCTCTAGTTGAAGATCTGCAAAGCGCACATCTCCCCATAAGTTGAGAATTTAATTCTCATCGGGTTGAGATCCTGCCATGCAGATCTAAAACTTAGAGAGAGAATTGAGTTCAGAGAATTTAATTCTCCCAAAGCTATAGGAATTTAATTCCTCCAAGATATGAAATTAGGGTTTAACCCTATATAAGAATTCAATTCTCCCAAAATTATAGGAATTTAATTCCTTCAAGATGAATGAAATTAGGGTTTAATCCTACATACGAATTTAATTCTTTCATTACAAGAATTTAATTCCTCCAAAAACATAATTAGGGTTTAACCCTATAGGGAATTTAACTCTTAAAATAAAGAGACTTGAAAGATCTCCATGCACATAAAGAACATTGGTCACGTGATGACACGTGACCCCAATCCGCAGTGATCAAAAAAGAAGGAATAAAACTAGGTCACGTGTCCCCACGTAACCCCTAAAAAAGAAGGAAACAGCTTTGAGGCAATGCCTCACGTGCTCCCACGTGACTTACAAAACACAGAAAGAAAAAGCAAAGGAAATGAAGGCTTTGGGCGCTCTCACGTGTTACCACGTGACCCCTTGGCAAACGCTTTAACAGTCAGCGCATAAATCCCCATCACGTGTCAACACGTGATGCTCAAAATAAAAATAATAAAAAAGTGTTTCACACTTAATTGCAGAATGAGGAAAAGGGATCTGGTCCCACCTTTGGGCGCTCTCACGTGTTCACACGTGACCCCTCTTTCTTTAATGTTTAACACTAATTTGGGGATTATATTTCCAGTGTTTAACACTGATTGTTTCTAGTGTTTAACACTAAATTGAAGATTATATTTCCAGTGTTTAACACTGATTGCCTTTTAGTGTTTAACACTAATTTGAGAGTTCTATCTCCAGTATTTAACACTGTTGTTTTCTAGTGTTTAACACTACTTTTAGCCAAATTAGCTAATTTTCCAGAGGCAAAAGTCCCTCCTCCAAATGAATCTCAAAATTGAGGAAATCAAAGACAAAATGTTGTCAGAGCCCCCAAACATCTGCTTAGCACTGCTGAATGATGAGGGGCTGAACCCAGATAAATGTCTAATGGCCCAAAGGGCCAATATTTCAAACATAATTGGACTTAGGCCAAACTGGCCATAAGTCCTCAAATCATCTTGAACTGAGCACATCTGCTCTTTCAACCAACTCATTGGTTCAAGGGTACATCTCTGAACTCCTCTGATATTTGTCGTTGTAATCCTTCAACGTCTTCAGAGAGGTGATGGGTCCCGACAGCCATACATTTTATGGACCACAATGTCCTTAAACTGGTATTGGACCACTATGTCCTTAAACTGGTATTGGACCGCCATGTCCTTAAACTGGTAATCGACCGAAATGTCCCTAAACTAAACAATAGAGCCCAAATGCTCTTTTGTTGGATCTAAACGATCTCGTTAAGTTGATCTTAGTCTAAAATGAGACTAACATATCCTTAACAAACGGTTAAGTTGATCTTAGTCTGAAATGAGACTAACATATCCTTAACAAATGTTTAAGTTGATCTTAGTCTCAAATAAGACTAACGTATCCTTAAACTCAACCCCAAACCTAAATCTAAGAAAATACGGATTTGGACTAATCCATGTCCTACGGGCGACAACATAAATTAGTCTCCGTATACGATCCATGGGCAACCAAACACAAAACAAACACCCACGACACGAAGTGACCATCTGGAAAAGGAGAAAGTTGTTACCGCGATGCGGTAACAGCAGGGGCTTGCTCCTGCAGGGAAGAGCGTTCCCACAATCAAAAACCCCTCAAGTAGGGGGGAATCTGACGAAGTCTGCTACATCGGCCGCATCCGTTTAAACCTTCGATATACGGTGCCATAAATCAACTTGGCATCTTCGGAGAGGTGGACGGATAGCACCAATTAGCATCTGCCCCAAATTTCAGGCAAGACGTCTGTCTTGCTCGTCTTTCGGAGGGGAACAGATCTCTTTTAAAGGATGGCATCATGTAGGATGTGGGAGTGGCATTGATTGTTTATGCCCCTGGATTGTATATGGTATTCAATAAAGGGATCCACCGTAAGTCTAAACGTGTTAGTTTAGAGACATGACTGTCCATTATCGCCTATTTTGGGGCGAGTATTAGTTTGAGAACATTTCGGTCCATCATTTCTGTATCTGAGACGAATTTTAGTTTAAAGACTTCTCAGTCTAAAGCCGGTTTAGGAAAGTAGCGGTCCAATATTAGTTTAGAGACTTCTCGGTCCATTATCGCCGTATTTTGGGATGAGTATTTAGTTTAAGGACATTTCATTCCAAAGCCAATTTAAGAATGTAGCGGTCAATTATTAATTTAAGTACTTCTCGGTCTAACATCCCTATGTTTTGGGACGAACATCTTTTGGTACTGCTTTAAGAGTTCTGATTCAGGAAGATAGCGATCGGACACAAGTGTCATCATCTATCATTGACCTAAGTCATGACTTTTCAAGCATAGTACTTTTTGAGGAATCAGTCGTTTATTGGTCGGAATGGCCTTTGGCAGTGCATATCCATGAGCAGGTAGGCTCCACCTTGGTAGACTTTGTCTATGATGCACGGGCCTTCATAATTTGGCTCGAACTTTTCCCGCTTTGCACGATTGGAATTCCTCGGTCTTTTGACAACCAGCATGAGTTCGTCTTGGCGGAATGTTCTCGGCCTGGTTAGTCTTTCATATGACCGTGTCATCCTTATCTTATAAGCTTCCAGATTTTGCTGAGCTATAAGGTGGGTTTCGTTGAGGGCGTCGAGCTCCTCGAGCCTAAGATGAGCATTTTCTTCATCTGTCAGCTCGTATTGAACTGCTACTCGTAAAGAGGGGAGTCCTATCTCAAATGGGAGCACCGCTGCAGTGCCAAACACATATGCATATGGTATTGTATTTGTGGCCGTCTTAAACGTTGTTCGGTGCGCCCAAAGAGCTTCATTCAGCCTTTCGTGCCAGTCCTTTTTGTTTCTGGACATCGTCCTTTTTATAATCTTGGTTAAGATCTTATTGAAGAGTTCAGCTAGAACGTTGGCCCGAGAATTATGGACTGAAGAGTATCTCCAGTCTATTTTGTGCTGCTATGCAAAATGACTTATTTTGTGGCTTTCATAAGCTGGTCCATTATCCGAGATTATCCGTCGCGAAGTCCCGAATCGGTATATAACATGGGTCTTGAAGAAATGGAGGATATTCTTTGTCTTCACCTCCTTTATTGGTACTGCTTCTGCCCACTTAAACAAGTAGTCGGTTGTTGCCAGTGTAAACCGGTGTCCTTTGGATGATACCAGTTCGATAGGGCCAATTATATCAGTTCCTCATATTTCGAACGACCAGCTTGCCACTTTCGGGTGCAGTTAATTTGGGTGCTGATAAATGAAGTCCCTGTGAATTTGGCACGAGTGACACTACTTTGCATATTCGAGGGAGTCCTGAATCATCGTTGGCCAATAATAACCCATTCTTTTTAGCTTCAGCTTCATCTTTGGCCTAGCTTGATGAGAACCGCAGAGTTCGTCATGTATTTCTTAGAAGATTTTATTTACTTCCTCCGGCCCCAAACATCTTAGCCATAGGCAGTCGAATGATCTCTTATATAGAGCATCATTGACAAAGGTAAATGACAAAGCTCATTTCATGAGCTGGTGTCTAAACGACGCATCTTCAGGCGTTCGTTGGGACTTAAAGTAATCTATGAAAACTTCCCTCCAATCCCTGACCATTTCTTCGTCCTCTATTTGAAGGGCTAGGTGTTCAGTCATTTCTTTTCCGTCGAGTAGTTCTATCAGGTCTTTCGAAGATATATCTGTTGGCACGAGGACCCTGCGGCTTTGCACAATGATCCTTACGTCATCGAGGACTTCATCGGCCAATTCTTTAGCCAATTTGGCTAACGCGTCCGCTTTGTTGTTTTCCGCTCGCGCTACGCTTTCCAGGGTATAGGAAAAGATTTGTATCAGCAGTTGCTGCACTCTTTCGCCATACTTTATCAGCTCTACCTTGCATGTTTGATAATCGCCATTTACTTGATTAACGATCAGCTGGGAGTCTCCATATATGAAGAGGTTCTTGATCCCCGTGTCGATAGCGATTTCAAGACCGGCTATCAAAGCTTCATATTCCGCTTCATTATTAGTCCTGGATTCCATCAAAAAGAGGCCCTAACACAATATTCCTCCTTGCGGGGTCACGAAGATAAGACCCATCCCGGTTTTGATTATGGGAGTGTTTTGCTTTCGCCTCTTCATGGAAGATACTCCATTGACGTAGAGTTCCCATTAGGACTCATTTTCTTCTTTCTCTTCTTCGAGTGCGTCGAACGTATGTTCATCCGGCAACTCACAATTTAAGGGGGAGTCAACCGGTATCGGATGTTCTGCGAGTAAGTCGACGATAGTTTGTCCTTTCACCGCCTTGAGCGGTCGATACGTTATCAAGAATTTCATCAGCATGAGGGCCAATTTGGCAAGCCTTTCCGTCAGTATGGCCTTTGACATCAGATATTTGAGAGGATCCATCTTTGATATGAGGTGGACCTTATGTTCCAAGGCATAATGTCCGAGCTTCATTATTGTGAAGTTCAGCGCCAAGCAGTGCTTTTCGATAGGGGGGCAGTTGCTTTCTTCCCCGAGGGGAACTTGACTTAAATAGTACAGAGATCTCTCTTTTCTTTGATCATTCTCTTGTGCCTATAGTACTCCTAAAGAACCCTTAAAGGCTGATGAATATAGGATAAGGGGTTTTCTCTTAACCGGGGTGGCCAATACTGGCGAATTTTGCAGGTATTGCTTGATTTCATATAGTGTGTTTTAGCACTTCTGATCCCAGACGAACGGGGTCCCCTTCTTCATCAGATGGCTGTAATGACGGTATTTTCCAGAGAGTTTGGGTATGAACCGCCGGATATACGCGAGCTTTCCTTGGAGAGATCGCAATTGTTTGAGGGTTCTTGGCGAGGGCATTTCCTTAATCGCCTTGATTTTTGAAGGATCGATTTTGATGCCTCGGTGGCATATGACGAATCCCAGAAATTTGCCTGAGGAAACTCCAAACGCGCATTTTAGAGGGTTTATCTTCAGATTATATTTCCGAAGACGTTGGAACACTGTTTTTAGATGTTGCCAATGTTTCTCATGAGATTTGTTTTTCACCATAAGGCCATCGATATAGCATTCGACGATCTCGTGTATGAGATCATTGAAGATTTTTTTCATGGCCCTTTGGTTGGTAGCACCGGCATTCTTCAAGCCGAAGGGCATCACCTTATAGCAGAATACGCCTAACGAAGTCTGGAATGCAGTATGCTTCTGATCCTCAGGATCCATTTTTATCTAGTTATATCCTGAAAATCCATCCATGAAGGAGAAGACTTCGTGTGTCGATGTGTTATCGATAATTAGCTTGGTGATGGGTATTAGGAAGTCATCTTTCGGGCATTTTCTGTTGAGGTCCCGAAAATCCACGCGGATGCGAACTGTCCCGTTTTTCTTCATCATCGGAACGATATTAGCGATCCAGTCGGGATATTGAACCTCTTAGATGAAGTCAGAGTCGATCAGTTTCTTGACTTCGGCGTTGATATTTATCTCAAGTTCGAGCCGCATCCTTCTTGGTACCTGTTTGATTGACTTTATGTCTGGCGATATAGTCAGTTTATGTACCGCTACTTCTAGATCTAGACCTGGCATTTCGGAATAGTTCCATGCAAAGCAGTCTTTGTACTGCAGAGCATGTCTTTTAACGTAGCTACCTATTTTTCAGATAGTAGCTCACTGACAAACATCGGGCTCGGATCGTCCTCCATTCCTAAGTTGATTTTCCTTAGGTTGTCCGCCGTGGTGTGTATTCCGTCCTCCAGCTCTCTTGGTGCCAGTGGAAATTATGATATCTCATCATCATCCTCTTCATTTGTGAAGCATCCAAAAAGATCAATCATATTCTCGTGCCCTCCCTCGTTTGAGACTGTTATCATATGATAGGTATGAGTGTGGTTCCATTTTCGCGGTCGAGACGGTCCTAAGCAGACGGTATAAGTCCTCTTTGGCTCATGCTTTTACGGCGGGCTTATCTTCCAACTGTCGAATAATATAAACCTGCCTTACTGGTATTGGTCCTCCACCCAATCTTTGAATGTGAAGCAATCCTTAAGGGGATGTCCCATTGCTTGGTGATAAAAGCAATAATCTAGATGATGGACCTCATTTATTTTTCTGGGGTGCCGAGACTCCGGAAGCGCCATCATTTGGTGCTTCACGACAAGACTGAATATTTTTCTTGTTTTGTCTTGAGAGAACGAATATTTCGACACCATCTTCTTTATAAATGACGGGCTTCAACCAAGGTTTTCTCGATTGAGCGGCATCTTGGTCCTGTTTTGTCGTCCTTGAACGTTGTTTGCGTTCCCCGCCCTATTTTTATCTTCGCTTTGGGATTTTCTCTCTTCGCGAAAGTACTCAACAGGCCGTGGATGAAGGGAATTACGGTCTACTTCTCCCACTGATTGTTGATTGAGCCGCTGCGTCTTGGCCTTTTCGTATATGGCCATTTCGCAGCTGTGGTTGTCCCAGATCGCTTGACAGGCTTCTTTTATTAACTTGTCAATTTGTTCTTCGGGTGACAGACTTCACGCTTTTAGAGCGGGATCTTGCTCCGATTCAACATAATGGCTACTTGGAAGAGCATTTTTCTCTTAACTCGAGCTATTTATAATGTGGCAGCTGTAGATTTTCTCCCGTTTCTTAGACTGAACGTATCCCAGCCTAGTCATTTCCATCTTCCTGTTGAGCTTCTTTCGCTAAGTTCCGGGAATATCCCAAATCTTTTTGTAGAATTGGGTCTGCCGAACCATTTGTTCGAGAGGCACGCCTTAACGCTTTAACAATTTCTTTAATCCCTCTGCATAATATCTTGGCATACGGATGGGATGAAACCTGTCAAGAGTTGGGTTGACACCATGCCAGACTTCTTTTTCTACCTTGGTCTCCGTAGATTTGTAGAAGAGAATCTCCTTTTCACCTCTTTGCCTAGGAAGCACGTAGAAGGTTTGTAGTTCTTGTACGCTGTATATATCGAGCACATCAAGTTCCCTGTATTGTTGAGGCGGAGCCATCATGGTTTGTAGACTCAGATCCGCTTCAGCAAAAGTCTGTATTAACGAGCGGACGATGAACACTGCATTGGCCTTGTCCTCGGAGTCGCTGCTGAAAACCAAAATAAGAGTAGATAGTCCGGGCTTATTGTTTTGCCTTTGAGGTTTCCCTTAGTAAATTATTTGTTCGTTTTCCTCGGTGTCGCTTCCAAAGATCGGGATGGTACCGTGGATTTTTGCTTATTCTCCGGCTTGTGGCACCTTTTAGTATTCTCGAAGTCCAGCAGAAAGTATTTTGCATCTTCATACTTCCACACTTCATTTACCAAGAACGAATTGAGTTCTCCCATGACAGTGTACTCCGAGCCATCCTTGAAATACTTCATACACTGATATTGTGTAGAAGGGTCAATGTTGTACTCATGTAACCAAGGCCTGCCGAGTAAAGCGTTATAGCAAGTATTGGCATCAATGACATCAAATTTGATGTCAGTGACGAGCAGCCTGAAGCGTAGAATCGGTATTACGGACCCAAGTGTCCGTGACGACTATAAGTCGAACCTAGAGATGGTAATTTTATCTCGGGTAAGGTGTTGAACATTTATGCAAATTTCTTTTAGCACTCTCACGTTGAGAAGATTAACGGAGAATCCGTTGTCGACAAGAATTTTCCCTATCTTGATGTTGTGGCAGTACACGGTGATGTAGAGCGGTCAATTATGTTCGTACGTACCGAGAAGAAGATCTTCATTACTGAATGTAATATCAGCTGTGTGGACCTCTGCCAGTTCATTTTTTATTTTTTCTTCCGCGAGAAAAGCTTGGAACTGATCAGGCTCTTGTAACGCCTTGATCAGGGAATCTCGTGTCTCTTTGAACAGGAGGAAAGCATCCAATATGATTAGCTGCGAGGGTATTTTCTTCAGATGTGTTAGAACATTGTAATACACAGTTTTTTCTTAGGCGGGTCCTTTGCGGCGAGCTTTTTGATCACTTCTTCATCTAGGGCGATTTTTTCGGGCATTTTTCCTTTCCCTTTATCCTTTTTGTTCAAACCTTTGTTTGCAGATCCGAGGTTCTTTTCAGGCAGCATACTGTTATACAGCTGAATATTCTCGCAGTTCTTCTCCTCCTCTTCTTTTCCCGAGGCGGAGTCTTCAAAGAGAGAGAGTTAAGGGGTATTTCATTATCGGGATCACTCAAGAAGGTGGGAATTTGAGGTTTTTCCCCTTCCGAACTGGTACCAGCCAGATGCCAGTTTCCAGTTGTTTCTTTATGTGTTTTTGTCTCGCCACTTTCACATCGGCGAGTGCGGGCTTTGCGCTTCTCCTTCTTGAAGTGTTTTCGATAGGCAACATACATATCCTTGCCACCACTTCTTGAAGGCACTGCATTTCTTGATGGGGTAGACGACCATTCGATGATATAGGCAGTATTTTGGATGTGATTCTCCTCCGTCGAAATATGGGACTCCAGGAGTGTTCCTCGTGAGAGGTGGTAGCTTCATACCCATTGATAGGGTTTTGGCGAACCGCTTCTCAGTTTTGATCCTGCTCTTATTTGTTGCAGATGTGCTTTGGTTTGGTCGAATCACTTTATGAATCGTTCTCACCGCAGCTTCTTTATTCAGACGATGACGCTGAGCCTTTTCATATATGGTTGTCTCGCGTTCTTGGTCACTTTTGCTCTTGTGAAAGACTTCGTTTAGCAGACTTTCAATTGGGTCTTCCTCTGGCAGTTTCGGGGATTTTAGCGCCGATTCTGCCCCCAACTCTTCCACGTCGCTTTCTGACGCTGGTGGAGCTTCTTCGTCATATAACGACGAATGGAAGATCATGTGGCAACTTGCTATATAGTCTTCCACTTCTTCTGATGAGTCATTTCCCTCATCATTGTCACTATCTCCGCCCTTAAGAATATGCTTGAGGAATTCTTCGAGCGTGACCGGTGTCCATGCCTTCTGCTTATATTCTTCCAGCGTGTCTATGTATTTTTGAAGTTTTGTGCACTTGTCGTCATACTCGGCCGACTGCACGGGTTTCTTGGTCTTCTTCTTGTTCTTAGAAGACTTTGACGGCTTGACTTAGGAGCTTTTCCCCTTGTCAACAACTTTCGGTGTGGGGTGTGGTTTGAGCATCCCTTCAATAATTTCATGTTCAAGCGGGCTCTTCCACTTAATCGCCGAGCATGCCTGTAGATCCTTCAGCATTCTTTTAGTTTTCGCTGAAAAGACTACTTCCCATGAATCTTCTTCCACAAGTGAGCATGATGCCCCCTACACGTCCACCTTTTTCGGAGCGTGCTTTTAGGACGGCTTTACCCTCCAGTTATTAGACAACGCGAACTTCCCCTGCTGATATCGGTCCTCGACCTAATTTTTGAAGATGTGGCAATCTTCAATTAGGTGACTCACCATCCTATGATAGGAGCAGCAGTTGGGGTTGTTGACGTCGCCGGGTTATGCGGGTCACCATGGGTCTGGCAATATGATGAGATTATTTCACATCGCCAACTCAAACAACCTCCGCGTTTTATCGCGAGGAAATGAGTATGCACGTCCCAGCCTTTCTTCCAAGGATGGGCGTATACGTGCGTTGTTTTGGTGAGCAGCCGGTTTTGGACCGCTTGGTTGTTATTACGTATTGGCAACGAAGGCCGCTTTCCCTTTACCCTTGTTATTTCGAGGGTCCTTATTTGAGGAAGAGGGGCCATGATCCATCTGATCCATTTGGTCCAACTTGTCTATCAGCACCTGGAAGGTTGAAGAAATTCATGAAATGGGACACAGTCAATTAAGGATCGAGGGTCCTGATGAACATGCCCATAGCTGGAGACTCTTCGATGCGCTATTCGCATATAGACAACAGGTTTCGCCACCGGATCGCGTATTGGACCCATGTTTCTCCTGGCTTTACCCTTGCATTGCTCAGTGCCGTGATTGGAGTGCGCTCACTCGCACTGGTGAACCGTTGCGTGAACAGCAGTTCCATTTCAAAGAATGTTTTCACGGAATCATTTGGGAGCTTCGAGTACCATTCAAAAGCTATCTCAGACAAACTCCCGACGAATTGGCGAAGCAACAGTTTGTCGTCATCTCCAGTATTGCCGCACAGAGCTCTGAATTATGCGACATGCTGGTAGGGATTACCTGTTCCTTTGTAAACATGGAACTTCAGGATCGTTTATCCCGATGGGTACTTGATTTGGTCAAACCAAGCCGGATATGGTCGTCCGGTTTTGACCAGTTGATTGGCAGCTTCATTGACCTGGTGAGTTCTAATTTGCTGAGCAATATAGTCATCCAGAGCCGCTTTGGAGATTGTTTCCTCCTTGGCTGCTGATAAGGCCGAGGGAAGATTTGATGTTTCTCCTCTATCATCCTCAATAATCACCGGTAGATCTTCAGCCGGTGGTTCCGGTTGGATCATCATTCCAACCATGTCTTGGAATAAAAGAACCATATATTTTATATTAGTAGCTTACTCTGCAGCTTCTTTGTCTTTTCTCTCCAGCACTCGTCGCAAGAACTCTGTATCGGTTTCTTGCTCTTGGTGCTGTTCGACTTCATTGTCCGGACTTTCTTTTGGTCCGGTGTGAGCTACCATTTTGGTCAGCATTTCTTGGAGCTTTTTCTGTTTCTCCTTAGCCTTTGTCAGCGACTGAGTATGTGGTCGGTGACTTACTGAAGCCAGGCTTTCTTCTTTGCCGCTAGCCATGTAGACCGTATGTATGGTTATGACCCCAAACTTAGGACGTTTAGATCTTTCTCCATTGGATTTTGCCGCTGGCGGTAGAGTTTTATCCGGCCTCGTTCTTTTATTAGAGGTTGGAGCTGAAGGAGCCGTTATGACAGACGCCTGTTTTGGAGAAATCCCTCGTTGTACGGCGGAGGAACAATCCTTTTCTTGTTGGCCTTTAAATTTCTTCAGTCGACGAGAGTAGTTTTTTACAAGAACAAAGTCTTGGACTTTTCGCCAGGCTCTTCGGTCGATGTGAGGAGATCCGTTGATGAGGTTGCTCCGGCTATTTCTGGATTGGGGCTTTTGCCGGCGGAAGGATAGCACGCTTTCTAGAACCCAGGGAATTTTTTCTTATGCAGATTGACCTTTCCAAAAAGTCTCGTTTTGGAAAAGCATGTATTCAACTCAACTAGCTCCTCTCATACCGCCGTCGGGGAGTTCTTACGTACCCTCCTAAGTGGGTCAAAGTTATTCCCAGTTGGAACAGTAATGTTGATATCCACCATGGGAGCTGGTGGGTGAGCCCAGAAGGGGAGTTGCCCCCAGATTCTCTCACCCGGCGTCTGTGACGACGTCGAGCATGTCTTTCAGCAGGAACTGCCTCCGTATCACTTTCATCATGGTCCCGGTGTTGCCGGGAAGCTTCGCTTATTGTCGGCCTTTGGAAAACTGACATTCTTGGTGGAGTTGGAGCGGAGCTGGCCAATCTTTCGAAGACTGACCGTCTGGAAAGGAAGCACTCTTATCGGCTTCACCTGCAGTAGGAGCAGGGAGAGCTAGCCATTTTAGGGCAGCTCCTTCAGGTATCATGGGCTTCTTTCCGGGCCCTTTCGAGTTCTTGTTCAGTATGTTGAAGACTGAGACATCAGAGTTTGACGGTTTGCTGATAGGAGCCGTCACGGTTACCGACCGATCAAAGACTAGTCTTCCTGGAGTTTCTTCTTATGGCGCTGAGGCGCCAAAGTTCACAGAAGGGAGCATGGTCCCAAAAAATAGCCCGATAGTGGCTTGAGTAACCTGCCCCACCGGCATTGAGAAGATGAAGGCCGTGTTTGGCCCGTACGTTAACTCTCCCAGATGGGATGGATCGGGAGTTGCTGTTGCATGAAATGCAGTTGAGAGCCATTGATTCTGTACATGAACAAGACACTAAGTTTCAGTACTTTAAATCCAAGGGAAACCGTAGCAAACCACGATTTTGTTCGTAAAACACGATACACGAAGTGTGGAGTAGAAAGAGGAAGAGGTCCCACCGGGCATGCCAGAATCTGTTGACCTCCGAAAACAGAGATGAACTGGGATGGATCGTCTTGTCTGAATTTGGAGGCAGATGCTATTTGAACATATCCATCCACATCTCCGAAGATACCAAGTTGATTTATGGCACCGTATATCGGAGGTTTGGATAGATGCGATCGATGTAGCAGACTTTATCAGATTCCCCCTCATTTATGAGGGATTTTTTTATTATGGGAACGTTCTTCCATGCAGGCGCAAGCCCCTGCAGTTAATTACGTTATCGCGTTGTGATAACCATTTTTTCTGCTCCGGTAGTTCACTTCATGTCGTGTATTATTTTGTTTATTATGGTTTCCTGTGGATTATATACGGAGACTAGTTTATGTCGTTGCCCGTAGGGCACGGATTGTTCCAAATCCGTATATTATAGATTTGGGGTTTGAACTTAGGTTGTATGTTCCATCAGTTCAAAGAATATTTTATTTTATTTAAGGACCGTTAACTTGCTTTTAGATTAAGATCGACTTAAATATATGAGCATTTGGGCTCAATTTATTTTAACTAAGAATGCGTTATTCTTATTTGAAACTAAGATCAACTTAGAAATATTTTTAGGATCATTAAATTTTATTAAGATCCAACAACAGAGCATTTGGGCTTAGCTGCAAGAAAACTTCATAGACTTAGCCAATTTGGGCTCAGTACTGGGCTTTTTCCTTTATTCAGAAGTGCTAAGCACTTAATTGTTGCTCTGACACTCACGTGTGTATCACGTGAGGCGGTCAGATATAGGCGTTGCTCAATCGGTATTAAGCACTTAATCGTTTTGACTATATGTATAGTGCTAAGCACTTTGTACAGCGCTCACGTGGGTGACACGTGAAGTGCCGAGGCTTCACTTCTGGGTGCTCACGTAGGAAGCATGTGAGGTGGTGAATCTTCACTTCTGGGCGGTCATGTGGAAAGCACGTGAGGTGGGTGAATTTATGTTTTTGAGATTTAATCTCTGTTAATGGCATTTTGGCCATTAAAGACCATCAAGATCTCCATTTTTAAGATCTTGGATCGGTTTTCTTAGAGAACTAAGTTCTTCTGTTCTTTCTATAAGAACTAAGTTCTTTGTGTAGGATTAAACCCTATTTTTAGAGGAATTAAATTCCTAGAACATGTTTCTTTTCTCTCTTTTCCTTTTTATCTAGTTTTTCCCCTAGATTTTGAGTCTGAAGAACAGAACCTTTCCGATATGAATTAAATTCTCAACTTGTGGAAGATTTGTCTTACAGATCTCAGGTCCAGAGAAAAAACTAAGTTCTTTTATAAATGGTTAAACCCTTGTTTTTTACTTGTACTAGGTAAAGAAGATATATTTTTATATATGCTTTTTCTTTACCTAAGATTTGGAATAGGCAGAAGCTTTTCTTTTAGTAAGAGTTGAATTCTCAATTTGTAGTTTTTTATCGCCTTATGGGGTTCCCTCTATATGTCTCTCCTTTTTTCTAGACTTGAAGTCTCAAGTCCTTTATATAGGGATTGTAAGCTGCTTATCGGTTTTGAGAAAATCTCTCTCCAATAGATTTAATTGATCTTAAAAATTATTCGGGGAATTTAATCTGCCGTCGGATTTTTGATCTAGTGATTTTCTGTTTAATAGAATATATTTTCTTGTTTTTATCAAGATTAGGGAAATATTTTTCCATATATAAAATTTAATTCTGTTAAACGGTGTTTTTTAATCACCACTAGATCTTTGATCCAAGGGCTCTCTGTTTAATAGAGAATATCCTTTTCATTAAGAAAGATCAAAAAGATATTTTCCCCTAATAGAATTTAATTTTATCATTTGATGTTTTTTAATCACCATTGGATTTTTTATCCAACGGCTCTCTATTTAACAGAGAATATCTTTCTCTTTTAGAAAGATCAGGAAAAATATTCTCCCAATATAGAATTTAATTCTATATAGAATTCAATTCTATCCGAAGCTAGTAATTCAGAAAGGTTTTTTCACGTGTTTAACACGTGACTCCAGTGTCGGTTTTAACCTGTTTATATTTAGCACTTATATGCTTTGCATAGAACTCTCACGTGTTTAGGCAAGTTTGCGATTTTGGTTATTTATTTTCAGCGTTTATATGCGCAGCATATAAGCGCTCACGTGTTTAACACGTGAGCCCTGTTTGGTCTTTAGTTATATATTTTCAGCGCTTATATGTTTTTCATATAAGCGCTCACGTGGTCCAAACCGTGGGAATTCTTTTCTTCTTTATTTTCTTCCCTTTTTTATAAGGTAACAATTAGTTTTACAATTATACTTTAAATTAGGGACTTTTTGAGCGCAAGATCGCTAATGAACACTCCATTGTTTTCTTCTCCTTCGGAATGTTCATCAGATGGCTTAGGGATATGAAAGAATGAGCCGACTGAGAATGAATTTTCACAGCTGTCTTCCTAGGCAGATTTCTAGCAGTATATCAGCCTTTTCCTTTCTATATGCCTATTGTTCGGGCTTCGTTTATTTCTATTTTCGTTGTATCTGATTTTTAGACTCATTGTCAGTTATTTGAATATTGTGGGATTTGAAATGTAATAATGTAATTAGATTTTTATTCTCTCGTTTAATTCTTGTTATACTATATTGTTTGCTATACGCTTGACGTATTTATTTCGGAAAGGACCCCAGCTCGGTAAAATTACGTCGCAGGCCTTGTCATATATCTGCCACTGTCTTTTGGGAAGCAGGGCATGGCATATATTAAACAGAATACCTCATAAGGAAACTAATGTTTCTCCGTATGAATATATGAAAAAGAGAAAACCTTCTCTTGAACATTTAAAAATATGGGGATGCAAAGTATTAATAAGATTACCTGAACCTAAAAGGCCTAAAATAAGACTTAAGGCGATTGAATCTAGTAAAGCTTGTAGTAAAGCTTATAGATTTTTAACTATGGAATTTTCGGATTCAACAGATAAAAATACTACTTTGGAATCTAGAGATGCAGAATTCTTTGAAGATGCATTCTCGGAAAAAAGATAATATAAAGACACAGAAATTGAAGATCGGGAATCTATTCAATTCTCTATGCAAATTCCTGAAAATTTAAATCAAGAATTAGAGGTAAGAAGAAGAAAAAGAGTTAAGACAGAAAAATATTTTGGTCCGGATTTTGTGGTTTATTTAGTAGAAGGAGATAGATCCAATATCTTGTCTTCTTCTAAATATCGCTTAGAGCATAATTGTATAAATTCATACAATGTTGATAATGGTCCTTTAACCTTAAAAGAGGCTATGGCATTTAGGGACTCTGCATTTTGGTAAGAGGCAATTAATGATGAAATGGAATCAATCATGGCAAACAAAACATGGATTTTACTAGACTTGCCTCCGGAAAGTAAACCTATTGGTTGTAAATGGATATTTAAGTGAAAGCGTAAGCAAGATGGATCTATTGATAAATTTAAAGCAATATTAGTTGCCAAAGGTTTTACACAAAAAGAAAATATAGACTACTTTGACACATGCCCCAGTTGATAGAATAAGTACCATAAGGATATTGGTTGCATTAGCTTCTATACATAAACTCATTATGCACCAAATGGTTGTCAAGACTGCTTTTCTAAATAGTGAATTAGAAGAGAAAGTTTACATAAAATAACCTGAAGGCTTGTTTTGAAAGGGCATGAAAATAAAGTTTGTAAACTTATTAAATCTTTATATGGCCTAAAACAAGCTCCTAAACAATGGCATGAGAAATTTGACCAAAAGATTGTGTCAAATGGATTTAGAATAAATGAATCAGACAAATTTGTTTATTCTAAATTTAATAAAGATAGAGTTGTTATAATTTGTTTATACGTAGATGATATGGTAATATTTGATACTGATAAATGTATTGTAAATAAAACAAAACAATTTCTATCTTCATATTTTGATATGAAAGATATAAGAGAAGCAAATATAATTTTAGGTCTTAAAATTATTAAATCCTCAGAGTCAATATTATTGACACAATCTCATTATATTGAGAAAATTTTGAAGAAATTCAAACACGGGGATTGTATCGGTGTTTCTACCCATATGATCCTTCTATTAAATTATTTAAGAATGAAGGTAGAAGTGTTTCTAAACTTGAATACTCTATCGCAAATGGAAGCTTGATGTATGCAATGTATTGTACTCGTCCTGATATTGCATTCACAGTGGAGGTATTAAGTAGATTCACTCAAAACCCTAGTCAACAATATTGGGATGCTATTTCAAAAAAATTGAAATATCTTAAATGGACAAAAGACTATGCGTTATGTTACAAATATTTTCCTCCCGTATTGGAAGGGTATACGGATGCTAATTGGATTACAGATTCTGACAAATCAAAGTTTACAAGCGGATGGATTTTTACTTTAGGAGGATGAGCTGTTTCTTGGGGTTCGAAGAAACAAACTTTGATTTCATACTCCACTATGAAATATGAATTCATAGGAATGGCGGCTGCAATTAAGGAAGCGGAATGACTTAGAGATTTATTATTAGAAATTGTAATATGGTCTAAACCAATGTCTGTTATTTCAATACTTTGTGACAATGAATCAGCATTATCTAGAGCATACAACAAATTATATAATGGGAAGTAACAAAGTATATAATAGGAAGTCAAGGTATATCAGTATCAGACATAACTATGTTAGAGAACAACTTGATAAAGGAATTGTAACTCTTAGTTATATTAAGTCAAAGGAAAATTTGGCTGAACCTTTTACTAAAGGCCTGGATAGGGATGTGGTAACATGGACTACAAGAGAGATAGGTTTAAAGCCTATAAATTGATAGGTAGCCTATGTATGAACCCTTCTAGTCACTAAAGTAACATTTGGTCTACTGGTTCAAAGTTGAATCACATATATTTGTAACCGGTGATGTATTTAACAGTGTAGAATTTATCTTATATCCATCTCAAGATGATGCATGCTTGTTTGGAAACCAAACAAAGAATGAGAAGTTTCTCTTAATGAATCCAAGTCTTTAGGAAGATGCAAATTATACAAGTGCATCTTATGGATTCACGTATATAAGTGCAGGAAGTGTGGCCGCTTCTATGAGATTAATAGCTTTATCTCAAATGCATTTAGTAAATCAACAAGGCCATAAAGGTGCGGGTCTTTTACAAACTCACACTAGATAATTGGTATATGTAACTAAACGTCCGGTTTATCAGTATAAAGTGGTTAGTTCAAGGCTACAGTTACTTCACACTTTGATTAATTTTGATATAAAATTAAAATAAGATTCAAGGCTACGTCCATCTTATTATGTACAAATTCTTAAGAAACACAAGAAATTTAATACATTTTAATAATTTCAAAAATGGGAGGGAATTGTTGGGATATTTTAGGATTTTTTAAATTAACGAAAATTACTTATATAATGTTTTAATCCCACATTATTTGAAAAGTCATGACCTTACAAATTTGAATAAAGAGTTGCAAATAAATTTTGCGTTTATTCAGGAATGGTTATGAAGTTAAATGAAAGGGTTTCTAACCCTCATGGAATGAACGGTTATGAATTTGAATGAAGAGATACAATTTAAATGAAGAGTCGTGAATTTACATAATAGGTTGACCCTTTATAATGAAAGGTTGTAAATGCAACACTTTATGAAAGGATTTCAAGACCCTTCGCTTCTTATAACGAGGTGGACTTTCTTTGTTCCATTAATTCCAAAAATTCTTCTCTCTTATGTTGGTGTGTGAGTTCTGATTAAAAGTAAGGCTGCAGGGGATGCTCTCATCTAAAACAAACATACTATATATTTCTTAGTTTATCTTTTGTAAGAATTATTTGTCTTTATCTATCAATCATTTCCTTTTTCTCAGGGTTGTTATTGTGTTTGAACAATAGAATGATCTTAAAGTCCTTCCATGGGTTGAGGGAGTAGATTTTATATCGTTACACGACCTGACTTTTGCACGGCGCTATTATAACTAGAATTTCAGGGGTCCATGTCTGTTTTTCTTTTTCTTTCTTTTCCCTATAGAATTTTTTTAAAAGGATAAAATTCTTTCCCTCTCTAAAATGGTCCACATCATCCCTAACCCTTCCCCCCCCCCCAACACACAAAAAAAGGGTGTCATATTAGGTAATGGAGTTAAGGTTAATTTTAAACCGGGGTTTCATAAAATTAGCTTAACTTAAACTCCAAATGGTAACTTTGTCATGATTGACATACATGTAGTTATCTAAACTCCAACCTTAGCTAAGTTTTCCAAACTCCTTTTTCCAAACGTATTTTTCATAACATAACTAGAGTTTGAGATTTGTAAACCATAGTTTTTGCATCCGTTCTACATCCACTTAAAAAATAAACACCAGTTCTCTTAACTCCATACCCTTCATGTTGTATTAGTAGAAGAGAAAACAACAACTTGGCCAATATTTTAAACGTTTATACTGTATGTTTAAAAAAATTTACAAAATATATCTTATTTATAATATACACGTGCATCACAAACAAGGGCAAAACCACAGCAGCAGCTTAATTAATTGAAACTACCACATACCACTAAGTATGATGAAGTGATAATGCAAAATATATCAGATCGAGCACTAAGGGCCTGTTTGGCTGCAGGATTAGTATGGATTTGGATTGTGGAATCCTAGGATTCCATAATTTTGTGTTTGGTTGATGGATTTGGATTTCTAAGATTCCTTTGTTTTTTATGGGAGGCCCACCACAAAACAAGGATTCCTGAATCCTAAATTTTTTAAAGGATTTTCAAGGATTTGGTGCTATTCATTGTACTTTTAGATGGGACCCGTGTACTTTATTTATTTAATAATCCTCTCTCTCTCCCCTAAATCCTCAAATTCAAATCCCATTTTATTTTCACCAACCAAACAAAGATTACAAGAATCTACAAATCCCTAAGGGACCAACACCATGAATCCCATATTAAAAATGATGGCAAAAATTTAATGGGTTTGTTCCAATACCTCTGTTTTCTCAGATAATGCAAAGGAAAAGCCAGCAAAATTCGAGCTTTCATAGACCCGTCGACCCAAAATCCTTGCTTTTTTCTTCTCATATCGAAGATTTGTAGCTCGCAAAGAAATGAGGGAGAAATGGGGCAGAATTCATTTCTCATCTAACTTTATTTCTTTGGAATTTCTTTTTTCGGTTTCTTCATACAAGATGAGAATTTATTTGGTGTGCCACGTATAATACATCCTACGAGAGAGAGAGAGTGGGAGTTTCGGATAGGCTTAGGCAACGTCTGGACCCCACACTTCCATTTCTTTTCTATTATCCGGTATAGACCGTCGGCATATGGAATAATTTTTCTAGGTATATCTAAATTTAACCCCAAAACCTTGCTATTTTTAGAAACAACCTTTATAACATGGGAAAAATGTCGAAGTCCCTAGCTTCGAAAAGCAATAGGTTTAGGTCTCTGGCACAAAAAAATTATGAAAACTCATTAAACTTAAAGATTCTTGTGTTTTAATCCCTATAACACATTTACTATTGTTTTATGTCAGCGTTGTCCTTTCAGATAAACTACTACATTTATTTGTTAAAGTACTTATCTTTCAAACTAATACATTTATATTATAAAGTACTGCATATATATTGAAATAGGTCAAATGTAATAGATATAGTAATTTTACTAAAAAAATGTAACAGTTTCATGTCAGATATAGTATTTTAACACAAATGTAGTAGTTTATAACATAAATGTAGTACTTTGAAAGATAACTATAGCTTACAAAGTAAATATAGTAGTTTATTTGAAAAGGCAGTGTGGGCATAAAATAATAGCAAATGCACTGTAGGGATTAAAACACAAAAATGTTTAAGTTTAAGGAGTTTTTCCTAACTTCTTTTGGGCCATATACCTAATCCTATTGTTTTTCAATGTTAGGGACTTAGACTTATTTTTCCCTTAAAACATCTAACCTAAGGCTGCACATCGAGTCTGGTTAGACCCGAAGCCCTCCCACAGCTGCCTCATTTGGCGGGTCAAAAACCCGGTCAAAAGTCGCCGAGTTCTAAATTGGTCCAGCTTTGAATAAATTGGTTTTTAAATCAGGCGGGTTTTAAGAAAAATGAAAGGGTAAATTGTCAAAAAGCCCCCAGCCTGCTCAGAAGTTTCTAAAAACCCTTGATATTTTCAAAATTGTTGGAAAGGTCCTACTGTTCAAAATCATTGTGAAAAAAACCCTAGGCCGCATTTCATTTAGGTCTTTATTCACTCCAACCGTTACAGACAACTGCTTAGATATTACAAGCAACTTTTTAGATATTACAGGCAGTTAGTATAAAGGGGGCTTTAGTTGGGCCCTGGGTTTTTTTATAATAGCAAAATGTCTAGGGGTTTTTACACAAGTTTGACGGGTTTTGTTTTTACAATTTACCCAAGAAACACTTCACCCCCGTTCCCATATTAAAAATATAATAATAAAATAATGCACAAAAATCCCAATCCAAAATCCCTTCTAAAACCCTCTCCCCCTCCCCCTCTCCCTCTCCCAACACAATTCAAAATAACAAGTCGATCCCATACTTCCTTGGATAAGAAAACATAGGAGATATGGGGCTGGACGTCTCGACACAACTGCCGAGGATAGCGTTGAGAATGAGTTGATCCTGACGGTACCAATGATGGTAGTCTGGATTTTCAACACGCTTGTTGTTGTCGTTGACGTCGGTAATAGTCCTCGAAGAAGGAGATTTGGAGCCGTCAATGTGACCAAGAAGATCATGGTCGATTAAGGCCGATTGAATTTGGGATTTCCACACAGTAAAGTTTGTGTGGAAAAGTTGTGCCGGAAAAAGTAATTTGGAGATGATGGAGATTGAGTTATAAGAGGAAGCCATAGATTAAAATTGAGCTTTTAATCGTAGCGCTCTGATACCATATAAAAAATCTTGAAAAAGATTGTTTTTAGGGTTTTCAACTTGGTAATTGTATTAAATATCAATGATATATATATATATATATATATATATATATATATATATATAATGGAGGAAAGAGGCCATAGGAGTGGATTTCCTCCTATGGCGTCGAAAAAATACAACCTCCACCATTTTCCTGACGATCGGCATTCATCACCGTCATCGTTATCATCTAAGATGTGCATTCACTAAATTTCATGTGATTCCACCACTTTTGCACCGTTGAATTAGCAATGTAAAAAGTTCTATTGTCGGCAAACCATTAATATTGCACCAACTAAATCAATGGTGAAAAAATGATATAATCACATGAAAAATTTAGTGTATCCACATCTTAGATGATAAAGATGGAGGTGATGTATGCCGATTGTCGAAAAAAAATCATGGAGGGTGCATTTTTCCGACGCCATAAGAGGAAACTCCCTCCTATGGCACATTTCCTCCATTAACCTATATATATATATATATATATGTATATATATATATATATATATATATATATATAATCAAATAAAATCTTTCCTAAACTTAAAATAAAATCAATTTGGAAGTTATGAAAAGATTGGCGTGATTAAGATCCGCGACAACTGCACTCGTGATGGTCAGACGTTTGATACACATTATATTATTCAGACGTCTGATCGATAACCGCTACAGCGGTGGTTTTATGGCAAGACGTCTGGACCCTGCTATATTATTTGGTAGACATAACACAGACGTTTGCAACACCTTCTTCGGACGTTTGGCCACACTCTGCTATTTGGGCAGACGTATAGCAGATGCTTGTAATTCCGTCTTTAGACGTCTGCTGTCGCTTTTGGCCTGTGTCGCTAATAGCCCTATGCCGGTAATCAGGCTTTGAAGGTGTACATGGCTGCATGAATACGATCCAAATCCCGTCTCATGATGTCCAAAGCCAAGACGGACGATCGACCTCTCTGTTGATGTTTACAAAGAACATTGGTTAATGGCTATATGACAGCCAGGTTGAATAGCAGGATAGCTATGTCAGAAAGAATTTTTTAATTGGCAATTGAACACCTCTAGGGAGGATAATTTTCAGGATTCAACATCATTAATGATGTATGCCAAGCTAAAATAACCAACCAAATAAACTGCAGCTTTTTGGGGAAACATCAAGAGGGAAAAAAGTACGAGAGTTGTTACCTGAAGCGTAGGTAGTGCAGGATATATGGAACCTCCGGCAGTAATATCGACAAGTAAGTGAGGGAGAGCTACTGGAAAACCGCTTCGTTCAAAATACGAAGTCCTGCGTTATGTGGAAACATGAAAAGTTAATTATGAAAAGCTACTAGAATGAAGACAAATATATAAAGGCAAAATTAATCTTCTTGAACCGTTATTCTTTGATGTTTTCATGAATGATTTGATTAAAATGCAACTTGTTTCCGCAATTCTATTTTTTATTTATTTATTAGATTATTTAATCTGAAATTTTTGAAAGGCTTCAAAACTGCGCTTTCAGGATTACGTACATCAAACTTCTTTCTTCTTCATAATCCTATTTCAAAAAATAAATATGGCACTAAATAAAAATTGATGGGGATAGGATTCAAGGTGCGGGGTAGGGAATGAAATTTAGATCTTTCGTAAAAGGTTTGTCTGTTGCTGTTTCATTTTGATGGAAAAAGTCATAAATGATGTGCAGGAGATGATAATGCTTCTGATGCACTGTGCAAAATTTGTTAGGAAAATCAAGAAGAAAGAATAATACAAGAGACTTAAAAGTTACACTTACTCCAGATGATCTGCCTTGCTTCTTTTTGATATCCCGGACGGTGTTAGATTATAAGATATTTGAATATAACTGTATCGATTATCATAAATTCGATAAATTCTGATTTATGTTATCGAGATTATGATTAATGTGTTAGATTGTTAGGATTATTAGTTATCGGTTAGTTATGTTATGAGGTGTATAAATTGAGATGATTTGTCTCTTAATGAAATTGATCAAGTTTATTGATTTCTTATCATTTTTTTTCAAATCAAAGGAATCCATATGTATTCATAAGACAATTATACTTCAACATCATATTTCAACGACAAATAGAACGCATGCAATTTTTAAAGTAAACGAATGTCAGTCATCCGTATCAATAACTTCAGATGAGTTGTAAGACATCCCCAAACAGTTCCAGGACAAGCAAAAGCTAAATAGCGGTCACGGATAAATAGCAAGTCAATGAAATTTAGGTTTTCGGCATTTATTGGAATTTTTTGCAGAACAAACTGCAAGCTGAAAGTTTTGGCAAAGGATTTGTTGAGAAAAGGGAAATCACTTGGTCCCGTTTTCGCGGGATCGATCCTGCCTTGATGATTCCGCCATTCTAGCACCATAGTCCACAGGGTGATCGTTGCGACAACCAATCCCTAAAATGCATAGTCCGAATTGGTAAGGGCAGATAGGTTGATCAGGTCTCAGAGGCAGGCCTGTCGGACCGACTGGAACTGAAAGTGGGTCAACAATAGCAGGGCAATCTTCTGGCTCATCAGAGTCAGCAGACATCTCATCAGATTCTTCAGGGGATTCATACTGGAAAATGGTGCCATTTTCAGTTGGAGCACGAGTACGGTTGAGATCCCCCTTCAATTCGGATGATGTATTTTCCACTTGATCCTGATACTCATTATTTGACCAGTAGTTAATTTGAAAGGGAACCGTTACAGGCATGTAAGGAGACGGAACACCTATGGAAGGCGCCTGATTATTTGAAAAGCGACCGTCCACATCCCTCATCAAGTAGTAGTCCATCAGCAGCAGCATTTTCAGATCCACCATTTTCGTTTCCAACAGAAATCTTCCCAGTGTCGTTTCCAACAGAAATCCCCCCAGTGGATACTGTATCGGGCAACAGAAATCTTCCCAGTGTCAGTTTCCAACAGAAATTTTCATTCTCCTGCTCGGAATGCAAGGTTGCTTGACCATGATCCCATTTGCCCTTCTTTAGTTTTCTCTTGGCAGTGGGCAAACTTACGGGAATTTTCTTTCCTACAACCTCCTGGGGATGAAAAATATTTGCATTCCAATCTTCCAATTCTTCCTGAAATATTTTCTGCAACTCGACCGCCGGCGGAAGATCGCAAAAATGCCGCTTCCTCCATGGAGTGAAGGAAGCGAACTCCATCTTTGACCCTCTCCAATATTTGTCGATGGTTAATCCAACTTCAAGGAGTCTCGATGGGAGAGGAAACCGAATGATGGTCATTTTGTTGTAAAGAAATCGTTGTTTCCCAAGTCTTTTATAGGGATGGAATTCATGATCAAGCAATGAACCTGGAAATCATTATATTTAACAGGTTATAAATGATTATTCCAGATTCAACGTTCTGAGTGAATTAAACTTGATACATGAATGAAGAATGCATCTGGACAAAAAGACCAGTAAAATAATTGTTGTTCAACGAATTATTGATATAATTTAAATATGCATGATTGGATACTAATTAATAAAGGAATAATATGCGTATTGGAAGCAGAGTTATTTTGATCCTATTAATTAAACAAAAAGGTGCATTGTTTTAGCCATTTATAAAATTTAGGAAATGATTTATGCAGAAATGTCGGTGGAGATCATGCACCAAAATGCTCCATAAACCTAAGGTTGTAATAGGGTGGACTCTCTAACGTCCTTGCCCTTCGGAAAAGAAAAAAATTATTATAATCGAGTTAGGCAAATCGGCCTCTTGAGTACATGCAAATAACCCGTGTTAAATCTGTACATGATACACCAAAAGGATGGAAACTAAGGATATCTTCGTGTTTAAGGGAGTTTCCAGTAATAGATAAAAACTTTAATTAGTTTAGTGAAAAATAGAAGAAGCTAAGGATATCTTCGTGTAGTTTGACAACTCCCAGTCTACGTAATTACCGAGCATTTGCTGAGTTTCGCCATGGCAATAGCATAACCGGCCGTTGTTCGCTCAATCGACAGAAACTAAAAGGGTTTAGTAACCAGTTGCTTTTGCTACAGGGGAGTTAGAGGTTATGTCGTTTGTGAAGAATTCATTGGAGATGAACAGAAAGAACCGAGCGTTTTGAGGTAGTGTAACAGATTATTAAAACTGTCACGAATAATTACCAATATCGTACCATCTTTTGCACACGGATGTGGATCTAAGTATACTCATGATTGGAAAACTAGATAGGATATTCTCCAATATATCGTTGGGAAGTATGCTATATATATATATATATAAGGAAATTGCCTGCTTCACAAGCATTGTTGTCGCACAAATTGTTCGGAGAATGATCGGTTCGAATTTGAAGTTGTTGAGAGGATAAAGGTCCCATGTTATTCACCCACCATAAGAACCAAAAATATTCAAGTAATATTCAAGTAATAATACAATTGCAATTGGATACAAAATGTAAACTCCCTAATTAGAATTCTTATTTCCTTCAAGAATGCTATACGATTAAGATTTATGAACCAAGCTACTTATTATGAGAATGATACGTGAATTTATCAGGGCAAAATTTGTTGGGATATTTTAGGATTTTCTAAATCAATAGAAATTACCTATGTAAAGTTTTAATCCCATCTTATTTGAAAAGTCATGACCTTACAAATTTGAATGAAATGTTGCAAGTAAATGTTGCATTTATTCATAAAAGGTTACGAGGTTAAATGAAAGAGTTTCTAAGCCTTCATTCCATGAAGGGTTATGAATTTGAATGAAAAGATATAATTTAAATGAAAAGTTATGAACTTACACAGAAGATTGCAACCCTTTATTATGAAAGGTTGTAAATGCAACTCTTTATGAAAGGATTTCAAGACCCTTCACTTATAAAAGAAGTGGACTTTCTGTGTTCCATTAATTCCAAAAATTCATCTCTCTTTCTCGTGTTGGTGTGTCAGTTCGGGTTGAAAGTAAGGCTCACTAGTAAAATAGGGGGTTGCCCCTACGGATATTGGAATCCGTAGGGGCAGATTTAACTTGGCCCTACGGATTAATCCGTAGGGCTAAAAGGTTGCCCCTACGGGCACAGACGTCCAAGAATAAAAATATTAATTATTAATTTGGTGTTTGCCCCTACGGAGACGCAAACAAAGGACCTACGGGTATATCCGTAGGGGCAAGTAAATATCGATTTAACAAAACCCCAGATCGATCGCCTACTCTCACTTTTTCTCTCTCTCTCGATCGCGCGCGAAAAAAAATCCCTAAATCGCCACGCCGTCGTCGCCACCGTCGTTCTCCTCGTCGCCACCGCCGGTTTCGTCGCCACCGCAGTTCTCATCGCCACCCGCGGTTCAGGTCGTCGCCACCGCCGTTCAGGTCGTCGCCCCAGCCCCAGCAGCAGCCGTTCAGGTGAGTAAATCTCGAGGTAAATTAAAGAATTTTTGGATTATTTTGGGCTTAGGGTTCATGGCTGGGTCTGGGGTTGCGCGCACGAGTTGGGGTTGGGCAAGGGTCGCGGTCGCGGTCAGGGTCGGGGTCGGGGTAGGGTTAGGGTTGGGGTTCGGCTGCTGCTGGGGTGGGGCTGGGGTTAGGATTTGCCTTAGGGTTGGTGTTGGGGTTTAGCTGGCCGCGCTGGGGTTAGGGTTAGGCTGGGGCTGGGCTCGGGCTGGGGGCTGGGGCTGGGGCTGGGTTGGGGTTAAGTGGTGGGCAGTTGGAAAAAAACAAGAAAATGAAAGAGTAATGAATGTGAGAAATTAAGAATGAGAACAATTGCACAACAAATTTGTTGACAAGAAAATGAGAGAGTAATGAATGTGAGAAATTAAGAATGAGAACAATTGCACAGAAAAAGCTATGCTTGACTAGGGGGGATGGTTCTATGTGCTTTCAGAGAGCAACTTGGGGTTAGGGTTAGGTGGATTGATGAAAACAAAATACCATAATTGATAACTATATTACTCATATAATGTGTATGTCATGTGAAAGCTAGATGAAGGTCGAGGCAAGCACAACAAATTTGTTGGATGGGACAATGTCAATAGGAGCTCAATGCTATTTGGAAAAATAATAATTCAAAAACATAGTGGAGTTTCCGATTGGTGGCATGGACTAGTTTGATGTATGTAGTTGGTTTGATTTATGAAAAAATGGGGAGACAACATGCATGTATGCATAAAGGTAACATCTGCCAATATGCCATATCCAGACCGCAATCTATTTTTGCCTATTGGCTAATATGAAAATATCGGCCCGCGTATATGACATAATCAAAGTTGTTAAATCTTGATACGGTTTGTGTTTCGTTTTTTTATTTATCAGTTCTATCAATGTTGCGTATAACGCTTTATGATATCAGTATCTTATATTTGTAGTTTTAATTGTTGATTGTTATAGATGAATACCATTGCAATAATAGTTTTTGGTTGATGAATGCTATTGCAATGTAGGATGATCAGTTCTATCAATCTTGATCTCAATGGTTTAAAATCATGTAACACATACAACACGAATGCACAACAAACGCATAATTAGAGAGCGACTCGAGATATTCAGGTTAAAACCAATATATGATACTCGATGATAATATGAAACCTTCATATTCCCATCGATACTCATATATGAAACTAAAAGCGCCACTTAGTCCCCGTCTATCGATTAACATACGTGCGATGCTCGTCGTGACCTAGAACTATACGAAGGTTGTTAAATATCGGACAGTATAGCTCGATACTAACAACCGTCGTATAGTCTATGCGACGAGAAAATTCAATCGTATGGTAACCCATAGATTTGTCCCGTGTGGACAAGTTAAGAATGTATAAAGCAAACGCCTTCATTCACTTGTGTTTTCATCCGTTTCGAGATATTTCGTCGGTACCTTTCCGCTGGTTCTCCGTGTACAAAGATAGATTAGATGTTCATTTCAACGTTGTTTCACAGCTTTGAAATGATTATCTATTCTATTACAGTGTACCCGGAGAACAGCGGGGAGGTGCTGCCGAAATTTACTCGAAACGGTTGAAAGCACAAGTGATGGGCGTTCGCTCTATACATTCTTAATGGGATAGAAGCCTACCCCCGACAGCCGGAACACACACATACAACAAGAATACACAACAAACACATAATTAGAGAGCGATTCGAGATGTTCGGGTTAAAACCAATATATGATACTCGATGATAATATGAAACCTTCATATTCCCATCGATACTCGTATATGAAACTAAAAGCGCCACTTAGTCCCCGTCTATCGGTTAACATACGTGCGATACTCGTCGTGACCTAGAACTATACGAAGGTTGTTAAATATCGGACAGTATAGCTCGATACTAACAACCATCGTATAGTCTACGCGACGAGAAAATTCAATCATATGGTAACCCATAGATTTGTCCCGTGTTGACAAGTTAAGAATGTATAAAGCAAACGCCTTCATTCACTTGTGTTTTCATCCGTTTTGAGATATTTCGTCGGTACCTTTCCGCTGGTTCTCCGTGTACAAAGATAGATTAGATGTTCATTTCAACGTTGTTTCACAGCTTTGAAATGATTATCTATTCTATTACAGTGTACCCGGAGAACAGTGGGGAGGTGCTGCCGAAATTTACTCGAAACGGTTGAAAGCACAAGTGATGGGCGTTCGCTCTATACATTCTTAATGGGATAGAAGCCTACCCCCGACAGCCGGAACACACACATACAAAAAGAATACACAACAAACACATAATTAGAGAGCGATTCGAGATGTTCGGGTTAAAACCAATATATGATACTCGATGATAATATGAAACCTTCATATTCCCATCGATACTCGTATATGAAACTAAATGCGCCACTTAGTCCCCGTCTATCGGTTAACATACGTGCAATGCTCGTCGTGACCTAGAACTATACGAAGGTTGTTAAATATCGGACAGTATAGCTCGATACTAACAACCGCCGTATAGTCTACGCGACGAGAAAATTCAATCGTATGGTAACCGATAGATTTGTCCCGTGTGGACAAGTTAAGAATGTATAAAGCAAACGCCTTCATTCACTTGTGTTTTCATCCGTTTCGAGATATTTCGTCGGTACCTTTCCGCTGGTTCTCCGTGTACAAAGATAGATTAGATGTTCATTTCAACGCAATTTCACAGCTTTGAAATGATTATCTATTCTATTACAGTGTACTCGGAGAACAGCGGGGAGGTGCTGCCGAAATTTACTCGAAACGGTTGAAAGCACAAGTGATGGGCGTTCGCTCTATACATTCTTAATGGGATAGAAGCCTACCCCCGACAGCCGGAACACACACATACAAACGCATAATTATAGAGCGATTCGAGATGTTCGGGTTAAAACCAATATATGATAATATGAAACCTTCATATTCCCATCGATACTCATATATGAAACTAAAAGCGCCACTTAGTCCCCATCTATCGGTTAACATACATGCGATAATTTATTCTTTTTAACGACAAACGCACATACAAAGCATATACACGGATTTTCTTCTTTGTCAGTAACTATCCTGTTCTTATATTTCTCAATATAGTCAGCATAACCTACAATTTATATGTTATTCAGTCTAACATGGCCCATGAGTACGTCAGAGTTAAGGACTGGATGTATGTGGATTGGAAACAACGTATGCAACCTAAGTTTGTCGCAGGAGTTGCTGCTTTCATTGAATTTGCACGCGCACATAATAAGATCATAATAGAGAAGATTCTCTGTCCGTGCGATAGATGTGGCAATAAGTACTGGCAGAAGGTAGAATTGGCAGAGCTTCATATTGTAAAACATGGGTTTACTAGACTTTATTCAACTTGGAAATATCACGGGAAAGGAGAAGAATGCAGTACTGCGGTAGAAGAAGGAGAACACGATAATGCGGCAGGAGAAGAAGAAGAATTCGGTAATACGGCAGGAGACGGAAATTTATTTCCATCAGAAGAAATGGAGGATATGGTAGAGGCTGCCCTAGGTGAATCTATTCGTACCGAAGATGACATTCCTTCCGGTCAAGGACCGCGTGCGGATAAATATGAAAATTTCATGAATGATGCTAGGAAACCAATTTATGAGAATGCGAAGTATTCCACCCTTTCATGGTTCGTCCAACTTTTCCAGATTAAGTGCCTAAATGGATGGAGCAACAAGTCATTCACAATGCTTCTTTCGTTCTTGAAAGATTCTATGCCTCCGGGAAATAATGTGCCCGAAAGCTGGTACGAAGCCCAGAAGATGATGTCTGATTTGGGTATAAAGTGCGAGAAGATTCAAGCATGTCCTAAAAATTGCGTGTTGTACCGGAAAGAGAATTCAGATTTGAAAGAGTGTCCAACATGCGGAGAGGCCAGGTATAAGCCGAAAGATTCTGATAAGAAGCCTGATATACCTGTGAAGATAGTACGATACTTTCCCATAACACAGAGGCTACAGAGGCTATTCAGGTGCAAGAAAACATCCGAGGCAATGATTTGGCATCACCGTGCTCCTCCAAGTGAAAATGAAAAATGAGCCATCCAAGAGATTCACCGGCATGGAAGGATTTCGATAGGAGGCACGCGATATTCAGTAGCGATTCTCGCAATGTCCGGCTCGGACTGGCTACCGATGGCTTCTGCCCATTCAACTATATGGCTGGAAGTCACAGTACATGGCCCGTTGTAATGATAATTTATAATCTGTCGCCTTGGTTGGCTATGGACCAATCATACTTTATGATGCCTCTTCTTATCGACGGACCAAACTCACCGGGGAACAATATCGACGTCTATCTCCGACCTCTGATCGAGGAGCTGAAAACTTTGTTCATTGATGGTGTAGAGACATATGATTGAAACACAAATACAACCTTCATACTGCGTGCGGCTTTAATGTGGACAATTAATGACTTTCCTGCGTATGGAATGCTATCAGGTTGGTCCGTACATGGTCACAAAGCATGTCCTCATTGCCATGAACACACAACATCAAAATTTTTGAATTTTAGCAGGAAGGTTTGTTATTGCGGCCATCGACGTTTTCTGCCTCCAGACCACCCTTATAGGTTAGACACGGTTCACTTTGATGGTCATCAGGAGCTTCTTGGACCTCCATCCCCATTGTCTGGAGAGGACGTGACTGCTAAATGGGATGGTTACAATAACGTGACCTTCGGGATGGATCCGACGAAACAGGTCAAACCACAATATTGGAACAAGTTAAGCATTTTCTTCGAGCTTCCGTACTGGTCTACAAATTCAGTGCGTCATTGTCTGGACGTCATGCATATAGAGAAGGGAGTATCAGAGCACATACTTAACTTGCTTCTGTGTAAAGACGGGAAATCGAAAGACAACATGAATGTACGGATGGATCTACAAGAGTGGGGAATAAGAAGTGAACTGCACCCTAAACCGGTAGCGGGTAAACCGGGCAAGTTTATACTTCCCAATGCCGCTTATCATATGTCACAGCCGGAGAAGAAAAGATTCCTGCAGGTGTTGCATGATTTGAAAGTCCCCACAGGTTTCTCAGGATCATTCATTAAGAAAATAAAAATTGTGGAGGGCAAGATCGATGGGCTGAAAAGTCATGATCACCATGTTATCGTGGAGCACCTTCTTCCATTAGCCCTCAGGACTTCTCTCCCAGACTCGGTTGGTCTAGTAATCAACGACCTATGTTGTTTTTTCAGGGAGTTGTGTGCTAAAACACTGGAGGTTGCGACGCTGGATAAACTAGAAAATTCTATTGCGTTGATACTTTGCAAGTTTGAGCGTATTTTCCCACCGTCATTCTTCGATATCATAATACACTTGACGGTTCATCTTGCAACTGAGGCGAAGCTAGCCGGACCGGTACAATATCGATGGATGTATCCCGTCGAGAGGTACGTGTAATTTTTCATTTCACGCAATTTATAAATTTATTGTTGTCATGTATGCCCGTATTTATTTATTCAACATATTCTCATTAGGTACCTTTACATCTTAAGAAGTATATACGCAATAAAAATCGACCAGAGGGTTCTATCATGCAAGGTTATCTTCTTGATGAAGCAACCACATTTTGTTCCCGCTATCTGGACGAGAACATTGAGACAAGGCTTAACCGACCACGAAGAATTCAAGACGGGCCATATGGTAAAGCCGAGTATAAGAGGGTAGACACTATGTTTATCAACAAGATATACCGGTTTATTTTGTTTAATTGCGCATGTCTTGAACAAATTAGAGAGTTCTTTTGGATTAATTGTTATATCTGTGTTTGTGTGTGTATGAAATGACATAATATTAATGTCATAATTATTTGTCAAAAACAGAATTCATTTTAACGAGGTACGTGAAAGGCATCCTGATTGGAACGAAGAACGTTTGGAAAAATACCATCAGGATAATTTTTGTGATTGGGTCACAGAGCATGTAAGTTATTCGAATTACATTTTATTGCTATCAGTTTTAATCTAAACTTGTATCGTTATGTATTTGTCGTAAAATTTGTTTTGTTAGATCCACGATCCGAACTTGTCAGCATCATTTGAGAGTGATTCAAGATGTTTAGCTCAATTTCCTAGTATGGAGGTTGCATATTACAAAGGATTTGGTGTCCTTGGATACAAATTCGAAGTTAAGGACATAGAAACATCTAGAACCACTCAGAATAGTGGGATTGCGACGGTAGGATCAGACGGTGTGATTTACTATGGGTACTTAAATTGTATACTCGGCATCCACTATCCCGGACAATCAGAACCCTTTTATATATTCCAGTGTACTTGGTACGATCCGCGAACCGATACGGATAGGTGGAGAAGCAGTCTTGGGACTTGGAAAGATGAATATGGATTGATCAGTGTGAACACACTTCGATTTTACGGTCAGGACGATCCGTTTATCTTTCCGAACCAAGCGTTCCAAGTATACTATTCACAGTGTTTGAAGCATCCGGGGTGGAGTGTTGTATGCCGATGGAAACCCGGAGATGTCTACGATGTCCCAGAATACGAGGACAGCGATGAGGACGAAGAAGAGAGAAGGCTTAAAGTGCTCCGACCGTCTGTTTCGAAGGACGGGTTGTCTTCGACCGATCATGAAGTTACGTGGGTTAGAAATGACATCGACGATGAAATCCAAGTAGATATGTATGATTTGCCCACGAAACGAAAAAGGTTATCAGTAATGTTATATTATTACTTCACATTTTACGCTCTATACATATATAGTCAATACTTTTAATGATTGTCTAATGCGTCCACGAACCGTTACGATGTCGGGAGTAGCGAGGGGCGGCAGGAGCTCCAGCCGCGGCAGAGGCAGAGGCAGAGGCAGAGCGGTTCTGCCGCCCGGAGAGCTCCGTAGGGAGCTTCAGAGGGCCGGTCTTGCACCCAGATCGGAGACCCCTTCGGATGCCTCCTTCCGTGTGGATTTTGCCACATCTCCAGGTATACTGCACGCATATCCATTTTGAATGTAATATTACAGATATTCATGCCTGTTTATGTCAAAATTACTTATGTTGTCAATGTTTGATTGTCTAGTTGTTGGTGATGCGTCCACATCTGGGACAGAGGCCACCCCCGCTCCTCCAGGTATGTTTATATATCATATAGTGTATGTATATTGATTTAGAATGCTATATCATAAATACACACATTCCTTTTGCTCTTACTTAGCAATTTTTATTATTGTCTAGCTGTAGGTGGTGACACCACCGCACCTGCGGGTATGTTTATATATCCTATAGTGCATGCATATTAATTTAGAACGTTGTATTATTGATCTACACATTCTTTTTGCAATTACTTATATAATCTATTTTTAATTGTCTAATTATAGGTGGTGCGTCCACACCTTCCGCAGGGGCCACTCCTGCCGCTTCCATACCCTCCGCATCGTCTGCAGGTTAGTATGAATAAATTTAAAATATTTACTCATTTTACATATGCTCTATAGAATAAATATGAACTTCATGGAAATTTAGCGTCGATATTTATTTTCTAGTTGGAGGGGATGCGTCCGCATCCGGGACCCCCGGTTGTTCCTCACCAGAGGAACTATCGTCCCGCTCGTGCTGCTGCCCGGGCCCAGGCTCGTGCGATAGTCACCGGAGGTATATATCACACTTGAATTTTCGTTTAACCTTGATTTCTTAATACAACTTTGTCTTATTATTGATTGTCTTGATATTTCGTGCAGACGCAGGGCCTCCCCATCCCCAGAAGGGGACTCGAGGCCCGAATTAGTCCCATAGGCTGAGGCCTGACAGAGCTAGGGGGGAGGCAGCATTCCCCTTTTTTTTACCCTTGACTATCGCTATACCGGTCCTCATGCCGAGAGGTTCGGCCGGTATTTGGGGGACGAGAGCCGGCTCGTGAAGAACTATCCACTTCACGTTGAGTGGGGCGAGCAGCACCAGCGCTCATTCGCCCTCTTCTTTGATCAGGCTCGGGTATGTATTAATATATATTTTCATTTGATCTATCCAATATATTTATTATTAACACTTGCAATCTAATAACAATGTTTTTTTGTATTTTCAGTTGGATTACGATTTTCAGCCTGTAGCCGACCCTGATCACCCGGGGAGGGTGCTCGACCTTCATGCTCTGTACAATGGCCTGATGAAGAACATGCAGGCCAAGATCCGATACAACAGGAATGAGCTGAAGGCCGACTGCTACTCCCTGTGGATGGCGACCCCCGAAGCAGAGAGAGCGGCCCTCCTATCTACTCCGGCGTTTGCGAGAGTCGACGTAGAGACATGGCCTCTATTGTGCGCTTATTTCGACTCCCAACGCAAACATGTATGTATTTTAAATGTAATTCATTATTTATGATATAATTTATTTATTTGTGTTTCTTAATTAGAAAACTAAATGTTAATGCGTTGTACAGAAACAGGCCTCTCAAAATACAGAGAACAGGAAGTCGGCGAAGAGGGGTCTCCCCACTTACACAGGTGGCTCGAGGAACATTACTCGAGCCATGGAGTTATCGGTAAATTACAATAGACCGACGTTTATGATATTCTACAATATTAAGAGTTATTTTCTAATATTTCTAATATTAAGAGTTACTTTCTAATATTGCAGACATCTCGGACCGTGGCATCAGGTGGTACACCGAGCGTGCTGTCCGCATATCTTGCCGTCCACGGCACCTCGACAGATCCCGCCACGGGCGAGGTTCGATATCCCGACGTCGCTACCCAGGAGTACTGCGTAAGTGTTAATATTTTTTCTATCCAAATTTGAAATTTTAGTTTTGGAAGGTTCAAGTTTAAATCTTATACTTATACTTTACTGCTTAATGTGGGTGTAGGAGCGGGTGGTTGAGCAGGCCCAGGCCTCGGGGATCGATTTTACCGGACAGAGCGATCCGAGGCTGCTGACCCCAGTTCTGGACGCCGCACACGGAGGGCACCATGGAGGTTGGGAGAGAGGCCGGGGACTGGGCCCTAGCAGGGCCCATATGAGGTTGGACTCCACCCCGGCGGTTACTTCCTCCGTCTCCGGTGACCGACGTGTCCATCAGGAACTGGAGAGCTTGAGGGCCACCGTTCAGGAGTTGAAGGAGATGCTGGTATGTATACTGCTTTATAGTAAAATATCATGTCATATTATATAGATATCAACATATCCATAATTAGTACGTAGCTTGAGCTTATTTGGTTTTAGACTTAAGTTTGATTAATCATACATATAGATGTAATTAAAATAAACAACAAACTAGATATCCAAACGGGGTTTCGAAATAACTTAATAATGATACGAATTCGAATAATACACAGTTCTTACACGCTTATTACACACGTTAGGTCCAGACGCGACAGGGTACATCGGCCAAGCCTACACATGCATCTCCTTCGGCTGCGGCTCCGCAAGCCACTACATCGGCTGCGGTTCCGCAGACAGCTCCTCTAGCTCCACCGCCCACTCAGACTCCCGCAGCCGCGGCTCCGCAAGCGACTACCTCGACGGCGGCTGCGCAGACCCCATCGCCAGCTCCACATGCCGCTCAGACTCCCGCTCGCGACGAATTGCAGAGTTTATTGACCGAGGAGCAGGCGCGCGTTATTCTAACGTTATTCAGAGGTGGAGCTGGACCGAACTAGGGTAGCTTTTTGGTTCTTATTTTTTGAAACATGTATTTATTTATATCATACACATTGTACTACATTTTGAAACGATATTGATATTGGTTTGTATTTATATCATATTCAGTTTTTGGGTTTCTTTTGTATATTATATATATGCGTGAGATGTGATTATGAATACTGCAGTATATGATTTGATTGATGTATATAGTATTGTGCACAGGGCGGGAAAAAAATCTAGCAGCCCATTTTTAAAAAAAAATACAGACAATATGTACCTACGGATTAATCCGTAGGCACACATGTTGCCCCTACGGATATATCCGTAGGGGCAAAATGTCAGCAGTAACTGACATTTGACCCCTGATCTCAGTACCAGGGGTTGGAAGTGCCCCTACGGATATGTCCGTAGGGGATACAGCCTATCCCCTACGCATATATCCGTAGGGGCAACATATCAGGGTTCCTGATATTTTGCCCCTACGGATAAGTACCTACGCAGTTAGCCGTAGGGGGTTAAACGTGGACCTACGGACATGTCTGTAGGTACCGTTAAAATATTAAAAAAAACCGTAAATAATATAAATTTTATTACCCTACGGCTTAGTCCGTAGGGACAATAGGACCTACAGAGATATCCGTAGGGGCAAGATTTTGCCCTTTGGGGCAAGTTCAGGGCCTCAACTTGCACCTGCGGCCTTTGCACCTACGGGGTATTTTTTCGCCCCTACGCATATATCCGTAGGGGCAGTGGGTTGCCCCTACTGATAAATCCGTAGGGGCAACCCTTATTTGTAGTAGTGGCTGCAAACTGCTTTCAACATACAGAGTAAAATCCGGGCTTGAATTATCTTGGGAGGCGAGTTTGAGATATCCTTTACACTATAGGGTGCAAATATTATCTTAAGAAAAGAGGAAATCATAATTCCTCGATTCAAGCAGTGAATTCAATCATTAGCTATAAACTATCATTACAATGAACCCTACAAAATATCCAACAATCTTAAGACAACATTCGAAAAGGTGGATAGTTCGGCAAAGTTCACACCAGTGGTAGAAATTTCCAACCTCGACAAATTCAACAACACACACTTCCGACGATGGAAAGGAAATATCTACTTTTTCTTAGTGGCACTGAAGTTGGCACATGTTCTAAAAGAAGAGAAGTCTAAACCAACCAAAGATGAAACAGTGATGATATCAAATTAGGACAGAAGTGGGAGCAAGAAGACTTTCTCTGCAAAGGCCACATTTTGAATGGTCTCTCCAACGAGTTGTTCGATGTGTATCAACGCAACTTCTTAGAGGCTACAACAAAAGAACTTTAGGACGATCTCGACAAAAAATACAAAACCGAGGTCGGTAACAAAAACATTCTTATTGGGAAATTATTTGATTATAGAATGGTTGATAAGAAAATCCATTATGTCTCAAGTTAATGAACTTCAATTACTTATGCATCAAATAATCTCCGAGTATCATTCTCTCGACGAGTCTTTGCAAGTCTCCTATATTATTTTAAAGTTACCATTATCTTGGAAAAACTATCTAAAAAAACTCTAACAAATGTTTCTCCAAGTAGAGGAAAATTCCTGAAATTTGGATAAACTAAAAACGGAAACAAGAAATCCATAGGCTCTTGTGATAGAAAATGGCTCTAATAATAAAGGCCAAAAGAGGGGGGGGGGGAAATGACAACTCTGGAAATAATAATAAAAAGCACAAGAAAGGAAATTCTAAAGGATCTTGTTGGAAATGCGGAAAGAGTGGTCATTTTAAGAAACAGTGCAACATGTATTTCAAGGAAAAACAACAAAAACGGGCAAATTAGCATCCAGCGAGAATTTTGCAGCAGTAGTTTCTGAAGCAAATGTAGTTGGGGACGATACCTAATAGTGGATAGACTCAGGTGCTACGAGACACATTGCTCGAAGCAGGAATCTCTTCAAGACATACGAAGACGTCGACGGTGGTGAAGAACTTTATATGGAAAATTCATCCACGACCAAGGTTCATGGGAAAGGTTATTCTCCGTCTCTCGCCAGGAAAGAAGTTGGCTTTGAATTATACATTTCATGTTCCGGATATTAGAAAAAATCTTGTATCCGTGAGTCTTCTAAATAAGTATGGTTTCAAAATATTGTTTTAAAGTGACGGCATAGATCTGTCTAAAGGTGGTATATATGTCGATAAAGGTTATGTAAAAAATGGGATGTACAAGTTCAATTTGATTAATGAAAATAAAGCTTCTATTTATATTGTTTGTCCTTTTGATGTTTGACATTCTAGATTAGGACATGTTAACTATAAATGCATGCGTAATATGGTTAAATTAGGTTATATTCTAGAATGCATTAGAATATATTAATAGTAATACTGAAAAATATTCTATTTGCATACAAGCCAAAATTACTAGAAAACCTTTTAACAAAATTGAAAGAAATTCGAATCTTTTATAATTAATACATTCAGATATCTGTGAATTAAATGGAATTCTAATTAGGGGTGGAAAAAGATATTTCATCACATTTATAGATGATTTCTCTAGATATGTTTAAGTATATTTATTAAGGACTACGGATGAGACTTTAGATAAATTCAAAACTTATAAAGCAGCGATGGAAAATCAATTAGACAGTAAAATAAAGATTCTCATATCCGATAAAGGAGGTGAATACATGTCTAATGATTTCAATGAATTTTGTGTATTGCCAAAAGAAAGCATAGAACTTTAGTCGAAATGGTTAACTCTTCATTAATATCTTCTGGTTTAAATAAAAATTTATGGGGTGAAGCATTAATGGTTGCTTGTTATATATTATAACGACCCTAAAATCCTTGTACCGTTGTATTTATCCATTCTTTAATAAAAGGTCGTTTTCCTTTCAAATGTTGGTATATATTCAATTCATGTTGAATATATGCAAGAACAAACCTATATCGTCACTTCTTCGAGGTTCCATAGGCCACATGTTCGAACGCCGGATCTTGCAATTAATTTTATTAATTTTTTCAATCCTCTCATAACCTACAAATAAGACATTTCAATTTTTTTATTTTAACTTCCAAAATGAATTCATAATAAATTAGAATTATAATGAAGAATTATGGTCCCCTTTATATGTTACTCTTCCTCCTTCCTTCTCAATCTCCACAAAAAATCAAAAGTTCCATCAAACTTAAAGCTCTCCTTTTTTGCCTCTTTGCACCCTCTCGAATCGTGGAGGCGCTGGAGTTCATTTCGCCGCTCAGGGCAAATCGGCAAGGACGGTTGTTAGACCGTCTTACAATTATGTAAGTCCCTGTCCTTTCCTTACACTCTCTTTCGCTCCACCTCTCCATGCTAGACTTACTCTCGGTAGATTCTTCATCACTAAAACGATATAAACAAAGAAATGTTATCAAAGATTTATTGGATTCATGCGGTCGTAAGGGCTGGGGTAAAAATTACTAGTATCATACCTAAGTTGCGTGGGAAAGTACAGGAAGGAATAAAAGAATTCAACAATTTGAAATAGCTGAAAAAGACGAAAAGAAATTCACCGGTGTTAACCTGACCCGCAGGTTCGGCCTCTACGGCCGACATATTGAAAGCCTGACGTCTTGGCGTATTCCTCTGCGTCTGATGGTACGCTTGTTGCTGAGGTAGTAAGGGCGGTCCGCGTGAAGGTGGTGCATAAAGGGCTAAACGAGGAGCGAGAGTTTGTAAAGTCGGTCTTGGTGTAGGGGAAAAGTGAGTTCTGTATTGTGGACATGCTCCTATAGAGTGCGTCGATGATCCACAAACTAGGCAAAGTCCGTTAGCTCGTCGGCAATAGTTTGCCATGTGTTCCTGCCTCTTGCAGTAATTACAGACATTTGCTCCAAGGTTGGAAAATGACCCTCCCGGCCTCATAGGTGGCGCTGCAACACTTGGCCTTGAGGAGGCTCCTCCAGTAATCTGACTAACTGGACGTTTTACTCCGGTCAACTGTTTCCTTCCCTTCTTGATATAACGACAGGATGCATTCAAAGCCGTCTCAGCATGAACTAGTCCTTGGTGAAGGGGAGCAAACTGCTCCTGCTGTCCCTCAAGTAGGCTCTTGATCGCCTCTAAAAGTACCATCGGTTCTGTAAGTAGATCTACAACAGTAGGTGGTGGTGGTGCATCTCCATTGACGTTGATATGGTCCGAAGAATACATCACCTTGGATAGAAAAAATATGGATTAGAATGGATTTAAGGGGATTGAAATGCAAATGTAAAATTTATTGAATTTTATAATTCTTGTGATACATTGCTTATGATGTTCATGCAGAATCGATTTGCATGGGCCACCAATAAAACCTGTCACACCCCACTTCCTAAAAAACAGGTACAAACACGTGATAAGGTCCACGACGTATTTATTCCGAGAAGGTCATTTCGCGAAACAAATATGATAAGCGTTTATAAGCAATGTAACATGACAATAATTAACAGGCGAATTAAAATTCAACTTCAACTTTATTTACATTCAACCTTCACAATTTCAAAGTACAAATAGTAGAATACTGAATAAAAAGCTGAAGAAAACTAAAAGTCGATCTGTGCTGCAAGCTGACAGTAGTCCTCCAGACTCGGCTCAATCTCCTCAGTTTCTAGATCACCTGACGAACATCCCAAGGAAATAAAAGACAAGGTGGAATGTCGCCAGCGAACTAGCACTCTCGATAAGTCCCTAAAATAGTAAGGATATAAAGTGTGATAAAAGACTTGCATGTAAGAAAAATATGAATCTAAAATAGTAGTGAACATGTAAAAGTGTCAATGAGTACGTTAAAGTATCTTAAGTATGATAATATATACGAACATGGTTATTTATTCTAACGTGGTTGTTTGTAGTTCGCTAAAGAAGGTATGCGTGTATACGAGAGTGATCTGTCAAACCCATGAACCCACAGCACAAGAAGTATGGCCCCGTCAAACCCACGGGACAACGGCACATGATATTCATGTTAAGTGTGTTTTAGTAGACTCTCTTGCCACTTCATAATTTCTTTACCAAACTACCCCTTACTCCCCGCGTATTTTTAATTTATAGATTTAGTTACAAGTCTTACCCGAAATCCATGAATACAAAGAGAGTACAAGTTAAATTCAAGTCGAGTTCGAGTATTCAAGTTCAAGAGTTCAAGTGTTCAAGTATTCAAGCAAAGTCGTATTCATGGTTCGAGTCAAATCAAGTCCAAGTTCAGATTCAAATCAAGTTTGAGTTCAAGTCGAATCTAGATTGTAATAGATTTAATAAAGTGGTTTCAAGTATGGGGATCAAGACATAGGACCAGTATGAAAGTAAATGTGATTCAGATTACAAGTCAAGTATCAAAACCAATTTATATTTTGAGGCGGTACGAATTGATTTGTTCAAATAACTAGGCAAGAGAATCACTTATTGTCTCTGGCTCCCCGAGACTCGAGAGAGAATAGGTCACTTAAAACCTATCTGCTACCTATATACCGGCTAGCTACTAGTCTTATAGTTCTAGGTATTTATATGAAAATATATCATTTATCAATTTTAAAGTATTTAAGTAAATTAATACATTTACAATATTGAGGGGGTTTCATGTAAATACTTTATTTTAAAAAAATCCTCGAGGGTATTTTAAGTAAAAATATGTTAATTAAAATGTTGAGGGTGTTTAATAAAAATATATTTTAGATTTCATGATATTTTAGTGACAAAATCTCGCTTAAGAGTTTATGGTATTTTAATGAAAAATCCAACTTTTGGAAAACTTGAGGTATTTTAATAAAAACCTAATCTTTTAATTTAGAGAATTTTGATTGAAATTAAATTTGCAAATACGTTTTCTTATAAGTTACATATATATGATTTTTAATTTAATATTGTTTTATTTTATTTAAAACCATATTTTTTCCTTCGCGAACGCGTTTCGTGAAGAGCTCTATTCTCACCCACTAGACTCAAGATTTGCCATAATCCGCACCATCTTCACAGAACTCCTCTAAAGAGGGGTTGCAGGGGCGTAATTGCTAAGGAAAAAGAATATCGATAAAAACCCTTATTTTGAACTTGAGAGTATTTTAATGAATTTCGATTCTTTGGAAAAAAAATTTTACAACCATATGATCGTGCTATGATTCAAAGGTGTACATGTGGGGTAGGTCATTAACCCGTGCTCTATCTATATTAACATGTCACAAGAACTAGATATCATATAATAATAATGAACATGGTATTTATCTGTAATTTTGCATATAACAACTAATATTGTTTTCATAACATGTCAAAAAGTTTCATTTAAATACATATAGCAAATATATGAAATAGAGGAGACATGAATTATAAGATTAATAGAATGGTGGTTTGATTTCTTATTATCATCTAAATCGATGACATGTAGGGTGTAGTCGAACATAGAAAATAACAAGTGAAATTTGGTTAAGAAGAAAAGCTATGATATCTAACATGCCATATAATCAAAACTATTTTTATTAAGAGCTCAAAGAAAAGGGGGCAATGGTAGCGATGAAGAGTACGACAAGAGAAGGTGAGAAAGATCGAGAGAGAGAAATGAGAAGAGAAATGAAAGGGATAGAATTTGGGACTTACGGGTTGCAATAGACATAGGGGAAGAAGAAGTCTCGATTGGAAGAACCGATACCAACGATGCGCGGTGAAACGAGCTTGAGGGAACCTTGAGACTTGACTTGACTTCTTGAGGGAAAACCTGACTCCTAAAAGAACTTGAAGTGCTTGAATTCTTGGTTATAATATGACTTGAGAGATGGTGTTTTTGTGTGAAATTTTTCAGAATAATTTTGAGGGGGAGGATTAGGAAATTGGCTGGGTATTTATAGGAAGTGAAAGATAGGTATATGGTGAATTAAAGATAATTAAAATGCATTGAAAAGTGGATTAATAGGGTAGATGAAGGGACTATAGAGTCTGTTTAATTTAAAGGGTTTTAGTATATTAAAAGGGGTATAGGGGAGTCAAAGGGTTGTCTGTGCAAAGGACCCAAAAAGGGCAAGGGGGCCGATGAGAGTGACCTAGGGGCGGCCAGGACAGGGACCTTTGCCTTAGGGTTCGTGCCAAGGTCTCGGGTTAGGTTTAAATATCATATTTATGTACTTCTTTTTTGTTAAGACTTTTGGTAACCCCGTGTAATACTCGTGCAAACTCTTGGGCTTCCAAAATATCAAAAGAAAAAATAATAAAATAATTATGGCAATAAGGATTTGAACTTGTAAGCTATAGGACAACAGGGTAGAGACTTAACCAATGGGCTAAAAGTTGTTTCTTGCTCTAAATTAACAAGAATAACTTATAACTTGATATCAACGCAGAAATACACTCATTTATTAATATTGGATTAATACAAGTATACAATGATTTCAGGGTCATTATATTTTTATTTTAACTTCCAAAATGAATTCATAATAAATTAGAATTATTATGATCCCTCTTTATATGTTACTCTTCCTCCTCCCTCCTCAATCTTCACAAAAAATCAAAAGTTCCATTAAACTTAAATCTTTCATCTTTTGTTTCCTTGCTCCCTCTCGAATCGTGAAGGTGCTGGAGTTCATTTCGCCGCTCGGGGCAAATCAGTAAGGACGGTTGTTAGACCGCCTTGCAATTATGTAAGTCCTTGTCCTTTCCTCTCACTCTCTCTCTCTCTCGCTCCACCTCTCCATGAAAGACTCGCTCTCTGTAGATTTCTCGTCACTAAAACGATATAAACAAAGAAATGTTGTCAAAGATTTATTATTGGATTCATGCTTGTTTTTATCCATATTCGTTATATATGTATTAATTTCATGCGTTGAAAAATTGTTAGATGAGATGCAAGGCTAGTATGATAACATAACCCAATTTAAATACATATTATAGCGTTGTTTTAATTATTTATACCAAGTTAAAAGAAAACAAAGCCGCAAATAAATATCACAGTTTTTTATCTTTCTCAAAATACGACTATAAAAACACATTTACTTTTGAATTAATTTTTAGAAATTAATCGTGACATCTGTAAATCCCAAGAAAATTTGTTAAGACATTAAACATGTTTCTAAGAGCGATGTAACAATTTCATATCGAACCGAATTACGATTTTGTTTGACGTCACTTTTAGTCACTATTTTGCAAACCTGAAAACTGTTTTTGAAGGCTTTCTTCGAGAAGCCATAACTCTGTCTTCGGTGATCCAAACTAAGTATTTTCAAATATTTTTAACAACTATATCGAAATATCTAGATTTTCTTAATTCTTTCGATCTTTGAAAACCGACGGAATTAACCCAATTTTGTCTTTTTATTTCATGTGTCAAACTTAGACAGAATCTGTCCTGATTTATACACCGTTTGTCAAAATGACATAACTCGAACTACAAAAATCGGTTTTTGACAAACTTTAGATGTATGGATGTAAAATTGATAGCCTTACAACTTCCCAATAGAACTTAGGACTTAGAAATGTGTATATCGACATAATATATGCTCCACAATTCATCCACTCCTTATTGTCCAGAAAATAAAAACCGTTTTTAAAACCCTTAGATTAAAATAATCATAACTATAGTTTCAGATATCCAAATCACGCAAACCAAAGTTATTTAGATAACTAGACTAAAAAAATTATCTTTTCCTAGTTCAACCCGAGATCAGAAAACATCGCAAACTGCATTTTTAACAAACGTCGGTGGTGGGTAAATTTTGATCTGTTCTGTACAGCGATACTGAAACGCGTCTAACTCCAAAACCAGTAGTTGTAATTTGACAAGACTTGAATCCATGTCTTCATAACACCTAGGAGTACCTTTCTTATTTTATTTCTGAGTTCATTTGAATTGAGTAATTAGTAGTTTCCAGCACTTCTTTAAAATATTGTTTCTGATTTACGCTTGGATATTTTACTTGTGTCATTTCATGCCCTGTGACTTCCTCATTTTATTGTATCTACATGAATCAGGTGATTAGATACATTGCATGTCTGATACGAACCTGACTCAACCTACGGGTACGTAATGACATAAACCTGATATGAAATTGACATGAACTTGACATGAACTCACAACACTCCAACGTATTCATTGTTTCGTGTAAGGCTTGTGTGAAACTCTATAACTTAACATAAGTGGGGGAAATGGGTAGTTTGGTAATGAATGTATATCGTGGCACGAGAGTCCACTAAAAATCACTTAACATAAATCTCGTGTGTCGTTCAGTGGGTTTGACGGAGCTTAACTCAACGTGTTGTTGGTCCGTGGGTTTGTCGGACTACTCTCGTATACATGCATACTTTCATTATTGAACTACAAAAAACACGTAACCGTAAATTGCCATGCTTACATAGCTTGCGATGTTAATTTCCATATCATGCTCGTTCACTACATCATACTTTTCCTTTCTACTTATACGCTTGTCGTTTATTACCGTTGACCGCCGAAAACAGAGACGAATTGGGATAGATCGTCTTGCCTGAATTTGGGGGGTAGATACTATTTGGACATATCCATCCACCTTTCCGAAGATACCAAGTTAATTTATGGCACCGTATATCGGAGGTTTGGATAGATGTGACCGATATAGCAGACTTTATCAGATTCCCACTCATTTGTGAGGGGTTTTTGATTGTGAGGACGCTCTTTCATGCACGTACAAGCCCGTGCAGTTAATTACGTTATCGCGTTGCGATAACCACTTTTTTCTGCTCCGGTAGTTCATTTTGTGTCGTGTGTTATTTTATTTATTGTGGTTGCCCGTGGATTGTATATGGAGACTAGTTTATGTCGTCGCCTGTAGGGCACGGATTAGTCCAAATCCGTATATTTTAAATTTGGGGTTTGAACTTAGGTTGTATGTTCCATCAGTTCGAAAAATATTTTATTTTATTTAAGGACCGTTAACCTGCTTTTAGATTAAGATTGACTTAAATATATGAGCATTTGGGCTCAATTATTTTAACAAAGGATGCGTTAGTCTTATTTGAGACTAATATCAACTTAGAAATATTTTTAGGATCATTAAATTTTATTAAGATCCAACAACAGAGCATTTGGGATCAGCTGCAAGAAAACTTCAGAGACTTAGCCAATTTGGGCTCAGTCCTGGGCTTTTGCTTTATTCAGAAGTGCTAAGAACTTAATTGTTGTTCTGACGCTCACATGTGTATCACGTGAGGCGGTCAGATATAGGCGTTGCTCAATCGGTACTAAGCACTTAATCGTTTTGACTATATGTATAGTGCTAAGCACTTTGTATAGTGCTCACGTGGGTAACACATGAAGCGTTGAGTTTTCACTTCTGGGTGCTCACGTGGGAAGCACATGAGGCAGTGAATCTTCACTTCTGGGCACTCACGTGTAAAGCCCGTGAGACGGTGAATTTATGTTTTAAAGATTTAATCTCTGTTAATGGCATTTTGGTCATTAAGGACCATCAAGATCTCCATTTTTGAAGATCTGGGATTGGTTTTCTTGGACAACTAAGTTTTTCTGTTCTTTCTATAAGAACTATGTTTTTTGTGTAGGGTTAAACCCTGTTTTTAGAGAAATTAAATTCCTAAAACATGTTTCTTTTCTCTCTTTTCCTTTTTATCCAGTTTTCCCCATAGATTTTGAGTCTGAAGAACAGAACCTTCCCGATGAGAATTAAATTCTCAACTTGTGGAAAATTTGTCTTACGGATCTCAGATCTAGAGAAAGAACTAAGTTTTTTTTATGAAAGGTTAAACCCTTGTTTCTTACTTGTACTAGGAAAAAGAGATATATTTTAATCTCTGCTTTTTCTTTACCTAAGGTTTGGAAGAGGCGGAAGCTTTTGTTTTAGCAAGAGTTGAATTCTCGATTTGTAGGTTTTTTATCACCTTATGGGGTCCCCTCTATATGTTTCTCCTTCTTTTTTTTTACTTGAAGTCTCAAGTCCTTTATATAGGGATTGTAAGCTGTTGGCCAGTTTTGAGAAAATCTCTCATTGAGGGATACCAATTGATTTAATTGGTCTCAAAAATTATTCGGGGAATTTTATCCACCGTCGGATCTTTGATCCAGTGATTTTCTGTTTAACAGAATATATATTCTTGTTTTTAACAAGATTAGGGAAATATTCTTTCATATATAGAATTTAATTCTGTTAAACGGTAATTTTTAATCACCACTGGATCTTTGATCTAAGGGCTCTCTGTTTAACAGAGAATATCTTTCTCATATAGAAAGATAAAGGAGATATTTTCTCCTAATAGAATTTAATTCTATCTTTTGATGAATTTTTAATCAACATTGGATCTTTGATCCAACGGCTCTCTGTTTAACGGAGAATATCTTTCTCTTTTAGAAAGATCAGGGGAATATTCTCCCAAAATAGAATTTAATTCTATATAGAATTCAATTCTATCCGAAACTAGTGCTGCGGAAAGGTGTTCTCACGTGTTTAACACGTGACTCCAGTGTGGGTTTTAACCTGTTTATATTTAGCGCTTATATGGTTTGCATATGAACGCTCATGTGTTTAAGACATAAGGCTAGTTTGCCCTTTTAGTTATTTATTTTTAGCGCTTATATGCTGCGCATATAAGCGCTCACGTGTTTAGGCATGTTTGGTCTTTAGTTATTTATTTTCAGCACTTATATAGTTTGCATATAAACGCTCATGTGTTTAACACGTAAGGCCAAACAGTGGGAATTTTTTTCTTCTTTCTTTTCTCCCCTTTTTTTATAAGGGAACAAATACCCCCAGCGTTACTCTCATGTGGCTTACATATGAGTGCAACGGTGTCACTCTTACCACCGTTGGATCACTTAGAGGAGTGAGAAGTTGAATCGATCTCATCACGTCCTATAAATGTGGCCTTTGGCCCTGAAGTGACTATTGTTTCTTCATCTTCTTCATTGAGCTTTCCTTTCCTTAAGAATTTAATTCTCATTCATAGCTTAGATCTCTGCCCTAAAAAATTCCTTTGAACAAAGTAAACTTTGCCAAAATTTTTGGTAAGAACTATGAACAGAGCTTAACTCTTAACATCTTCTAGGTATTTTTCAGATTTTAAACCCATCATATTTGACAGAGTATGGCACTTTTCTTGAATCGATCTCTTGGAGATATTAAAAAAAGAACTTTTATCCTTTTTTTATATGTAGATTGTGGATCTTGATGTCCATATCAAAGATTTGAGTCAATGGACATTCTTGAGAATCGTTGATTCTCTCCTTAGGGTTTTACCTTATTGTCAATTTTGACATATGGGGCTTTCTGGAATTTGATTCCATTATTTAACCTATGAGTTTCCAACTATGGGGATTCCTGGAATTTAATCCGATCATTGGGGGAATCTGATTCCATTATTGTTTTTTCTCTTTTTTCCAGAGCTTAGTTCTGGTTTGATTCTTAGGAATTTTGGGGATTTTATTCCCTTTAATTTCCTCTTGTTGTTATGGATTATTTTCCTTTTTTAAGGTTTCAAGGTTTTAATACCCATTTCTCATATTTGAATTTGTTGTTGTTTTTTAAAAGAACCCGCTTTTCGGAGATATTAGGAGTTTTAACTCCACTGCTCATTTAATGAGAATTCTTTTTGATTCTCACAATGGGCACATGTTTCATCATTGATGAGCCGCCACTTTGATTTCGTAGGGTCCACTAGTTTTGGAGTTAGTAGTTCCTCCAAATAAACTCACATCCTTTTGTTGATGGTTCTTTTGTCCTTTTTCAGGTACAATGGCCGGTCATTTGTACGACCTTGAAGAGATTGCCTCTCATGAAGAGATAGTATCCAAGGTTGTCTTCATGGCCAAGAATACACTGTGGCTTAATGAGACGAGGTGATGCATCGCTTCGATGATTATAACGGTCGATTGCTCCCCTGTCGTTCTGTCATTTTGAAGATCGTCGTTGATCGATCTGGAAAGCTCTTCCTGAGCTTGATGAGGCTATGCCGCTCTAGGCACTCGATGACGCTGAAGACAAGATGTATTCAGAATATCTGATGGCACTGATTTTGAAAAAACGGAAAGATGGTCTTGTCACTATTTTGCATCGCGTCTTCCAACAGAAAGCGATAATACCCTCGTACCAGAGGATGGAAGACATCAGCGGTGATCCCGAAACTTGCATTCGGGAGAAAATGCATAAAAAGATGATCAATGAAGCCGGAAGCGCTTTACTCAAATTTTCCTTTAAGTTTAAGAATCCATGTTCGAAATTTAGCGTCTTTCCATTGTAGAATTTAGATGATGTAGTAGAGTTTTTTTAGTTGTTCTCATCATCACTGTGTAATCTTTTCTAAGTATGAACGACAAGCCTTTTTCCCTTTCATATCTGCACTTTTCTTTTCTTGATTATCTTGATCTGGCAGAGACTGGTTTATTCGCTCATTTCAGAGTTTTTAGTTTATATACTCATTTCGGAGTGTTTAGTTTATATACTCATTTCGGAGTGTTTTTAGTTTATCTCCCTTAGGTTTACAACCAAACTTGCCCTAACGTTGGATGTAGATAACTCCCATCCTTTTTTGACAGGGGTCTGTTAGGTTTGTGGTATTATGTTTAAGTCCATCGTACAGTCGTTTTGGCTGATGTATCCCTCGATATGTAGTCCCTTAGGTTGTTGTTCGAGTAGCCCCGGGTCTGTCGTGTCTCCAATCTCTTCTGAGCCTGGACAAGATGTCTTTAAGTAATCTTCTTAGGTTGGAACATCCATTGTACCGTCGGAACAACAAAGGTTAGGTAGTGTCGTGGCACTTTTTACTTGAGATTAGGATTAATTTGAAGCCCCGATGAGTCATAACCGCACCCTTCTGGGGTGGGATGATCTCCGATAGTCTTTAGGCTTTGTATGTATTTCCGTCAATACCCGAAACTTGGAATATGCTGTCGGTTCATTTTTGCGTTAATGATGTCATACCGATTCTTCGCTGAAGTCGGGAAAACATACATATGACCTCTAGGCCGTATAAATTGACATCAAAGTCTGGAGCTAGGATTTTGCCGTCACTTCACTTTTGTTTCATTATTGCGTCCGCACCATACTGGAATGAGGGGGAACGTCGAGATAGTCTCTAGGTTGTATATGTACCGTCAAGACTTGGAGCTAGGATTTCTCCATTACTCCATCTTTGCTTTGACCCTTAGGTCTTTTTGATGACGTTGTGTCTGCATCCTGCTGGAATGAGAAGAACATCGAAGTGATCTCTAGACTGCAGATGTTGCTATTGAAATCTGGAGCTATTTTGACGAAACATGGTGGGAAAATATGGTTCCCTTTCTTTCATCTGTGCCCATGAATTGTATACATGAGTCAGTATGGACCTACTTGCAGGGAAGAAATTTTTTATTTTATTATTTATATATTTTATTTATTTTCACGATGATCTATCTTTTCAGATTTTATATCGCGAAAGTCGCGATTGCCCAATCATTTCGGCTATTTTTTACGGTGCTCAATCATTTCAGCTATGTCATTTTTTTACTCGCTACATTTTATTGTAAGTTAAGGATTTAGAATCTGATACCAATTTTGGCATCAGCATCGTTGTAACTGGAACGTTGTCAGGAGCGAATCATCATTTGCATTTATTGATTTGGACAAAAGTGGCTTAGCAAACAGGGTTAGAATCCTGTCGACTAAGGCTTTTTGACTTTATGAGCCGTAAGGGTCTCATAAAGGTATTTCTCTTTATGAGTCGTGAGGATTTCATGGGTGTGTTTTCTCCTTACGAATCGTGGGGATTTCTAAGTGTGTTTTCTCTTGTAAGTCGTAAGAATCTTACAAGAGTATTTTCTCCTTATAAGTCGAGAGGACTTACAAGTGGTTGTTTACTATATGAGAATATTTCTCACCATTGGTGGGACTTGGTTGGGAATATATTTATTTATTCCTGTAGATTGTATACAAGAGTCAATATTGGACCACTTGTAGGGCAGAAAAGCTTTGTGAGGTTTTGGTGGCTTAAGAACAGGTTCAGATCTCTGTAACTTAAGGCTTTTGAATTTTATAAGTCGTGAGGGTCTTATAGAGGGTATATCATCCTTATAGGCCGTAAGGATCTCGTAAGTGTATTTTCTCCTTAGAAATCGTGTGGATTTCCAAGTGTGTTGCTCCTTTGTGATTCATAAGGATCTCACGCAGGTGTTTTCTCTTTACAATGTCGTGAGGACTTGGTAAGTGCATTTTTTTAATGATCTCGCGTCTTTTCTGGATTTCACAAGCTCGCCGAAAGCCCTGCTGTTTTTACTCACGGCGCCCTTTCGGGTTTTCATCCGTGCCCATTTTGCTTATGGACATACCATTTTTTTTAGGCGGCCCGTAAGATAACGCACCATTAGCTGTAAGCCACGATCATTTTTAAAGTATCGCATCATGTAGGATGAGGAAGAGGCATTGATTGTTTATGCCCCTGGATTGTATACGGTATTCAATATAAGGATCCACCGTAGGGCTAAACGTGTTAGTTTAGAGACATGATTGTCCATTATCGCCTATTTTGGGGTGAGTATTAGTTTGAGAACATTTCGGTCCATCATTTCTGTATTTAAGACGAATTTTAGTGTAAGGACTTCTCAGTCCAAAGCCAGTTTAGGAAAGTAGCGGTCCAATATTAGTTTAGAGACTTCTCGGTCCATTATCGTCGTATTTTGGAGCAAGTATTTAGTTTAAGGACATTTCATTCCAAAGCCATATTAAGGATGTAGCGGTCAATTATTATTTTAAGGACTTCTCGGTCCAACATCCCTTGGGACGAACATCTTTTGGTACTAGTTTCAGAGTTCTGATTCAGGAAGATAGCGAGCGGACACAAGTGTCGTCTTCTATCATTGACCTGAGTCATGACTTTTCAAGCGTAGTACTTTTTGAGGAATCAGTCGTTTATTGGCCGGAATGGCCTTTTGCAATGCATATCCATAAGCAGGTAGGCTCCACCTTGGTAGACTTTGTCTATGATGCACGGGCCTTCATAATTTGGCTCAAACTTTTCCCGCTTTGCACGATTGGAATTCATCGGTCTTTTGACAACCAGCATGAGTTCGTCTTGGTGGAATGTTCTCGGCCTGGTTAGTCTTTTATATGACCGTGTCATCCTTACCTTATACGCTTCCAGATTTTGCAGAGCTATAAGGCGGGTTTCGTCGAGGGCGTCGAGCTCCTCGAGCCTAAGATGAGCATTTTCTTCATCTGTCAGCTTGTATTGAACTGCTACTTGTAAAAAGGGGAGTCCTATCTCCAATAGGAGCACCGCTGCACTGCCAAACACTAATGCATATGGTGTTGTATTTGTGGTCGTCTTAAACGTTGTTCGATATGCCCAAAGAGCTTCATTCAGCCTTTCATGCCAGTCCTTTTTGTTTCTGGACACCGTCTTTTTTATAATCTTGGTCAAGATCTTATTGAAGGGTTCAGCTAGACCGTTGGCCCGAGAATTATAGACTGAAGAGTATCTCCAGTCTATTTTGTGCTGCTATGCGAAATGACTTATTTTGTGGCTTCTATAAGCTGGTCCATTATCCGAGATTATCCATCGCGAAGTCCCGAATCGGTATATAACACGGGTCTTGAAGAAATGGAGGATATTCCCCGTCTTCACCTCTTTTATTGGTACTGCTTCTGCCTACTTAAAGAAGCAGTCGGTTGTTGCCAGTATAAACCGGTGTCCTTTGGATGATACCAGTTCGATAGGGCCAATTATATCGGTTCCCCACATTTCGAATGGTCAGCTGGCCACTGTCGGGTGCAGTGGATTTTGGTGCTGATATATGAGGTCCCTGTGAATTTGGCACGAGTGACACTGCTTTGCATATTCGAAAGAGTCCTGAATAATCATTGGCCAATAATAACCCATTCTTTTTAGCTTCAGCTTCATTTTTGGCCTAGCTTGATAAGAACCGCAGGGTTCGTTATGTATTTCTTGAAAGACTTTATTTACTTCCTTCGGCCCCCAACATCTTAGCCATAGGCAGTCGAATGATCTCTTATATAGAGTATCATTGACAAAGGCAAATGACAAAGCTCATTTCATGAGCTGATGTCTCAACGACGCATCTTCAGGCGTTCGTTGGGACTTAAAGTAGTCCATGAAAACTTTCCTCCAATCCCTGACCTTTTCTTCATCCTCTATTTGAAGGGCTAGGTGTTCGGTCATTTCTTTTCCTTCGGGTAATTCTATCAGGTCTTCCGAAGATATATCTGTTAGCGCGAGGACTCTGCGGCTTTGCACAATAATCCTTACATCATCGAGGTCTTCATCGACCAATTCTTTAGCCAATTTGGCTAACGCGTCCGCTTTGTTGTTTTCCGCTCACGGTACGCTTTCTAGGGTATAGGAAAAGATTTGTATCAGCAGTTGTTGCACTCTTTCGCCATACTTTATCAGCTCTACCTTGCATGTTTGATAATCACCGTTTACTTGATTAACGATTAGTTGGAAGTCTCCATATATGAAGAGGTTCTTGACCCCTATGTCGATAGCGATTTAAAGACCGGCTATCAAAGCTTCATATTACGCTTTATTATTAGTCCTGGATTCCGTCAAAAAGAGGCCCTAACGCAATATTCCTCCTTGCGGGGTTACGAAGATAAGACCCACCCCGGTTTTGATTATAGGAGTGTTTTGCTTTTGCCTCTTCATGGAAGATACTCCATCGAAGTAGAGTTCCCATTAGGACTCATTTTCTTCTTTCTCTTCTTCGAGGGCGTCGAACGTGTGTTTATCCGGCAACTCACAATTTAAGGGGGAGTCAGCCGGTATCGGATGTTCTGCGAGAAAGTCAACGATAGCTTGTCCTTTCACCGCCTTGAGGGGTCGATACGTTATCAAGAATTTCATTAGCATGAGGGCCCATTTGGCAAGCCTTCCCATTAGTATGGCTTTTGACATCAGATATTTGAGAGGATCCACCTTTGATAAGAGGTGGACCTTATGTTCCAAGGCATAATGTCTGAGCTTCATTATTGCGAAGTTTAGCACCAAGCAATGCTTTTCGATGGGGGGTAGTTGCTTTCTGCCCCCAGGGGAACTCGACTTAAATAGTACAGAGTTCTCTCTTTTCCTTGATCATTCTCCTGTGCCCATAGTATGCCTAAAGAACCCTTATGGGCTGATGTATATAGGATAAGGGGTTTTCCCTTAACCGGGGCGACCAATACCGGCAGATTTTGCAGGTATTGCTTGATTTCGTATAGTGCGTATTAGAACTTCCGATCCCAGACGAACGGGGTCCCTTTCTTCATCAGATGGCTGTAATGACGGTATTTTCCAGAGAGTTTGGGTATGAACCGTCGGATATACGCGAGCTTTCCTTGGAGAGATCGCAATTTTTTGAGGGTTCTTGGCGAGGCCATTTCCTTAATCGCCTTGGTTTTTGAGGGATCGATTTCGATGCCTCGGTGGCATATGATGAATCCCAGAAATTTTCCTAAGGAAACTCCAAACGCACATTTTAGAAGGTTCATCTTCAGATTATACTTCCGAAGACGTTGGAACACTATTTTTAGATGTTGCCAATTTTCCTCATGAGATTTGCTTTTCACCACAAGGTCATCGATATAGCATTCGACGATCTCGTGTATGAGATCTTTGAAGATCTTTGTCATGGACCTTTGGTAGGTAGCACCAGCATTCTTCAAGCCGAAGGGCATCACCTTATAGGAGAATACGCCTAACGGAATCTGGAAGGCAGTATGCTTCTGATCCTCAGGATCCATTTTTATCTGGTTATATCCTGAAGATCCATCCATGAAGAACAACACTTCGTGTGTCGATGTGTTTTCGATCATTAGCTTGGTGACGCATACTACGAAGTCATCTTTCGGGCATTCTTTGTTGAGGTCCCGAAAATCCACGCAAATATGAACTGTCCCATTTTTCTTCATCATCGGAACGATATTAGCGATCCAGTTGGGATATTGAACCTCTTAGATGAAGTCGGAGTCGATCTGTTTCTTGACTTCGGCATTGATATTTATCTCAAGTTCGAGCCGTATCCTTCTTGGTGCATGTTTGATTGACTTTATATCTTGCGATATGGTATGTACCGCTACTTCTAGATCTATACCTGGCATTTCGGAATAGTTCCATGCAAAGCAGTCTTTGTACCGCAGAGCACATGTTTTAATGTGGCTACCTGTTTTTCAGATAGTAGCTCACTGACAAACATCGGGCTCGGATCGTCCTCCGTTCCTAAGTTGATTTTCCTTAGGTTGTCCGCCGTGGTGTGTATTCCGTCCTCCAGCTCTCTTGATGCCGGTGGAAATTATGATATCTCCTCATCATCCTCTTCATTTGTGAAGCATCCGAAAAGTTCAATCATATTCGCGTTCCCTCCCTCGTTTGAGAGTGTTATCATATGATAGGTATGAGTATGCTTCCATTTTCGCAGTCGAGCCGGTCCTAAGTAGACGGTATAGGTCCTCTTTGGCTCATGCTTTTGCGGCGGGCTTATCTTCCAACTGTCGAATAATATAAACCTGTCTTACTAGTATTGGTCCTCCACCCAATCTTTGAATGTGAAGCAATCCTTAAGGGGATGTCCCGTTGCTTGGTGATGAGAGCAATAATCCGGGTGATGGACCTCGTTTATTTGTTCGGGGTGCCGAGACTCCGGAAGCGCCATCATTTGGTGCTTCACGACAAGGCTTGAATATTTTCCTTGTCTTGTCTCGAGAGATCGAATATTTTGGTCCCATCTTCTTTATAAATGACGGGCTCCAACCAAGTTTTTCTCGATTGAGCGACATCTTTGGCATGTTTTGCCGTCCTTGAACGTTGTTTGCGTTCCTCGCCCTATTTTTATCATTGCTTTTGGATTTTCTCTCTTCGCGAAAGTACTCAACGGGCCATAGATGAAGGGCATTACGTTCTACTTCTCCCACTGATTGTTGATTGAGCCGCTGCGCCTTGGCCTTTTCTTATATGGCCATTTCGCAGATGTGGTTGTCCCGGCTCGCTTGACAGGCTTCTTTTATTAACCTGTCAATTTGTTCTTCGAGTGACGGACTTAACGCTTTTAGAGCGGGATCTCGCTCCAATTCAACATAATGGTTACTTGGAAGAGCATTTTTCTCTTCACTCGTGCTATTTATAACTTGGCAGCTGTAAATTTGCTCCCGTTTCTTGGACCGAACGTATCCCATCCTAGTCGTTTCCATCTTCCTGTTGGGTTTCTTTCGCTAAGTTTCGGGAATATCCCAAATCTTTTTGTAGAATTTGGTCTGCCGAACCGTTTGTTCGAGAGGTACGCCTTAACACCTTAACAGTTTCTTTAATCCCTCCGCATAATATCTTTGCATACGGATGGGATGGAACCTGTCAAGAGTTGGGTTGACACCATGCCAGACTTCTTTTTCTACCTTGGTCTACGTAGATTTGTAGAAGAGAGTCGTCTTTTCACCTCTTCGCCTAGGAGGCATGTAGAAGGTTTGTAGTTCTTGTACATTGTATATATCGAGCGCATCAAGTTCCCTGTAGTGTTGAGGCGGAGCCATCATGGTTTGTAGACTCAGACCCGCTTCAACAAAAGTCTGTATTAACGAGCGGACAATGAACACTGCATTGGCCTCATCCTCGGAGTCACTGCCGAAAACCAATATAAGAGTAGATAGTCCGGGCTTATTGTTTTGCCTTTGAGGTTGCCCGTAGTAAACTATTTATTCGTCTTCCTCGGTGTCACTTCCAAAGATCGGGATGGTCACCGTGGATTTTTGCTTATTCTCCGGCTTGTGGCACCTTTCAGTATTCTCGAAGTCCAGCAGAAAGTATTTCGCATCTTCATACTTTTGCACTTCATTTACCGAGAACGAATTGAGTTCTCCCATGACAGTGTACTCCGAGCCATCCTTGAAATACTTCATACACTGATATTGTGTAGAAGGGTCAATGTTGTACTCGTGTAACCAAGACTTGCCGAGTAAAGCGTTATAGCAAGTCTTGACGTCACTGACATGAAATTTGATGTCAGTGATGAGCAGACTGAAGCGTAGAATCGGTATTACGGACCCAAGTGTCCGTGACGACTGTGAGTCAAACCCAGAGATGGTAATTTTATCTCGGGTAAAGTGTTGAACATTCATGCAAATTTCTTTTAGCACTCTCACGTTGAGAAGATTAACGGAGGATCCGTTGTCGACAAGAATTTTCCGTATCTTGATGTTGTGGCAGTACCCTGTGAAGTAGAGCGGTCAATTATGTTCGCACATACCGAGAAGTAGATCTTCATCACTGAATGTAATATCATCCGTGTGGACCTCTGCCAGTTCATTTTTTATTTTTTCTTCTGTGAGAAAAGCTTGGAACTGATCAAGCTCTTGTAACGCCTTGATCAGAGAATCTCGTGCCTCTTTGAACGGGAGGAGAGCATCCAATATGATTAGCTGTGAGGGTATTTTCTTCAGATGTGTTAGAACGTTATAACACATTTTTCTTAAGCGGGTCCTCTGCGGTGAGCTTGTTGGGGTAAAAATTTACACCCCGGTTGACCGAGTCAAAGTCAAGGTCAACCCCCAAGCTAGGTGGGCCCAAGCCCAGGTCAAGCGGGCCTATGTCCAAGTCGAGCCCGCGGCCAGCCTCTCTCATGCCAACAACAAAATCATGTCATAAATAATTTTTATGTAATTTTTTATGCATGAATGTAAACAAAGTGGGCATAAAGCCAATATTTTGTAAGCCCATGGCTTATGTGCAAAAATGAAATGGCACATGAGCCATGGGATGGATAAAATGCCATTTTTGTAAAGCCCAAGGGGCTATATGTAAATATGTAAGCCTATATAAGGCAACATGATGATGAATAAAGCATAGACTTTTCATTCCCCCAAAAACTAGGGCTTGTGCCTCTTTCTCCTTCTTCAAGGTTCTAAAAACCTTCTTCTTTCTTTTGAATTAAATCAAGAGTTTAACTCTTCCTTTCTCAAAAATAAATAGTTTTTCACCACAAAACCCACAAAGGGGAGCTCGGATCTTCAGTCAGATCTCGAAAAGGGGAGACTTTTAAGTCTCACCCCCTTTTCTCCAAGATCCCGCCGATCAAGAGCAGGAAGAAGGAGACCCATCTCTAAGAATCTAACTTTGGACAGATCCAAGGCTCAAAAGAAAAACCAAAGATTCCTAGGAGTTTAACTCCTTTCTAGATCTGTTGGAGTTTAACTCCATAAATCAAATTTCTGCTAGGAGTTTAACTCCAAAAATCCCCTTTGGGAGTTCAACTCCCCAACCTAGGGGCTAAGTCCCTTCCCGCGGGTACTTCCCGCGGTCACGTGTGTGCCACGTGACCCCGGGCGCCAAGGCGTCGTTCGGTCACGTGTGCCCACATGACCCCGGGGCGCTGAGGCGCCTAATGGTCACGTGTGCGCCACGTGACCCCGGGCACCAAGGCGCCCTTCGGTCACGTGTGCCCATGTGACCCCGGGCGCTGAGGCGCCCAATGGTCACGTGTGCCCACGTGACCCCGGGGCGCCCAAGCGCCCATCGGTCATGTGTGCCTACGTGACCCCGGGGCGCCTAGGCGCCCATCGGTCACGTGTGCCCACGTGACCTCGGGCGCTGAGGCGCCCAATGGTCACGTGTGCGCCACGTGACCTCGGGCGCTGAGGCGCCCAATGGTCACGTGTGCGCCACGTGACCTCGGGCGCTGAGGCGCCCAATGGTCACGTGTGCGCCACGTGACCCCGGGCACCATGCGCCCACATGCTGCGCACGCGTCTTTAAGACGCTTTCCCCCCTTTTTTTATGCACTCCACATTAAATATGCCTCCCCCGTTAGAAAAAATTTCTAACGGGGCGCTGCCCCGCACCCCGCACCCCGCAAGGGGGCTGCTAGCCCCCTTGACCCCCAGCCCGCTATCCGGGTAGCAGGACCCCCGTAAAAACTCTGCGGGGCCCCCGGTATATCCAAAACCCTTCCAAAACACAACACTGCACATTGAGTTCGCATGACCAGTTTAACCCGTCAATCGGAGGTTCCTTCGCTCCAAACGCGAGGGGTAATTAACGGCAGCTTAGTCCGCGGCTGCCAGAGATTCGGATCCCCACAATCAATAAACCCCGGCCTACCCTAGGCAGGAGGAATCTGTAATGCGCCTGACAAGCGCGAGCGTATTCCCATCTCAATGGGATGACGAAAAACACCCTACAGATTCTGGCACGCCCGTTGGGACCATCTCTCCTCCCATATTTCGGGTTAAATGTTCATGTGAACTCAATCAATATACATATCGATTGCCTATACTGAAATAATGTTTCTATTTGCAGGTTAACAATTTCCAATTGCCATATTCGATGGAAGTCGGTATTTGAACGATTTTTCTTGGCCCCAGCTGGGGGCAAGGCCATCAACACTGACAAAGTAATAAGGCATCTCGGGCAAACTCCAGCGGTGCCCCTTACAGCTACTCAATCAGGTATCTTCTCTGAGCTCCTCGTCACATGACCTCTACGTCGTTAAACTGGAAACAGATGACCTCCAAGTCGTTAAACTGGAAACAGATGACCTCTACGTCGGTAAACTGGAAACAGATGACCTCTACGTCGTTAAACTGGAAACAGATGACCTCCAAGTCGTTAAACTGGAAACAGATGACCTCTACGTCGTTAAACTGGAAACAGATGACCTCTATGTCGTTAAACTGGAAACAGTAGACCTCTAAGTCTTTAAACTGGAAACAAATGACCTCTAAGTCTTTAAACTGGAAACAGTAGACCTCTAAGTCTCTAAACTGGAAACAGATGACCACCAAGTCGTTAAACTGGAAACAGATGACCTCCAAGTCGTTAAACTGGAAACAGATGACCACCACGTCGTTAAACTGGAAACAATCGACCGCCACGTCATTAAACTGGGAACAATCGACCGCCACGTCATTAAACTGGGAACAGTCGACCACCACGTCATTAAACTGGGAATAATAGACCTCTAAGTCTTTAAACTGGGAACAGTAGACCCCTAAGTCTTTAAACTGGAAACAGATGACCGCTAAGTCGTTAAACTGGAAACAGTCGACCACCACGTCATTAAACTGGGAATAATCGACCTCTAAGTCGTTAAACTGGGAATGTAAAAAAAAATGTGTAAATAAAAGAAAAATAAAGAAAAGCCGAAATGATGGGGCAACTCGCAATAAAAATCAGCGAGTAAAAATAAAAATGAAAATAAAGCCGAAATGATGGGGCAACCGCGAATAAATAGCCGAAATGATAGGGCAATCGCGACCTTCGCGATAAGAAAAGCTGAAATGATAGAGCAATCGCGGTAAAACAAAAAAATAACAAAAAAAAACAACGGCGAATGATGAGTCGCTCCTGGTACCACATTCCAGTGCAGCGATACAAACGCCAACAAAAATTCAAATTTCCAAAATTCTTCCAGCCCTACGGTTAGTCCCCAACTTGACTACCGTATACAATCCACGGGCTCAAATAATTCTCATCATACCCATATCCCACTGCAATCACCAGTCCAACGGTTGGTCTCCGCCCTCGGAATTATGCTTCATTGAGAAGACCCACTCATGTGTCCTTACGATGCATGAGGAGAACAAACCTTCGTGGGATCCTTACGACTCACGAAGGAAAAACACACTTGGGAGTTCTCACGACTCCTAAGGAGAAAATACACCTGCGAGATCCTTACGACTCGTAGGGAGAAAATGCTTTTATGGGACCCTCACGGCCCATAAAATTGAAAAGCCTTAGGTGATAGGGATCTAAACCTGTCTCCTAAGCCATTACTCCCATACCCCAACGGCGAATGATGAGTCGCTCCTGGTACTACATTCCAGTGCAGCGATGCAGACGCCAACCAAATTCGCTCCTCAATCTCCAAGCGGCGAATGATGAGTCGCTCCTGGTACTATATTCCAGTGCAGCGATGCAGACGCCAACCAAATTCGCTCCCCAATCCCTAAGTGGCGAATGATGAGTCGCTCCTGGTACCATATTCCAGTGCAGCGATGCAGACGCCAACCAAATTCCAAATCCCAATCCCCAACGGCGAATGATGAGTCGCTCCTGGTACTACATTCCAGTGCAGCGATGCAGACGCCAACCAAATTCGCTCCCCAATCCCCAAGTGGCGAATGATGAGTCGCTCCTGGTACTATATTCCAGTGCAGCGATGCAGACGCCAACCAAATTCCAAATCCCAATCCCCAACGGCGAATGATGAGTCGCTCCTGGTACCATATTCCAGTGCAGCGATGCAGACGTCAACCAAATTCCAAATCTCATACCAACGGCGAATGATGAGTTACTCCTGGTACCATATTCCAGTGCAGCGATGCAGACGCCAACCAAATTCCAAATCCCATACCCCAACGGCGAATGATGAGTTGCTCCTGGTACCATATTCCAGTGCAGCGATGCAAACGCCCACCAAATTCCAAATCTCATACCAACGGCGAATGATGAGTCGCTCCTGGTACCATATTCCAGTGCAGCGATGCAGACGCCAACCAAATTCCAAATCCCATACCCCAACGGCGAATGATGAGTCGCTCCTGGTACCATATTCCAGTGCAGCGATGCAGACGCCAACAAAGTCCTGAAATGTTTCTGGCCCTACGGTCTGGATCATACATCCTGCAAAACCGTATACAATCCACGGGCGTAAAACAATCTCGATCTCTCCAAAAAAAAGAAAGAAAAAAAAAAGAACGGTATGTCCACAAGCAAAACGGGCACGGATGAAAACCCGAAAGGGCTTCGTGAGTAAAAACAGCAGGACTGCCAGCGAGTTTGTGAAAACCCGAAAGGGCGCAAACTCGTAAAAAAAAAAGATGAGGAAATGCACTCGCAAAGTCCTCTCGACTTTGTGAGGAGAAAATTCCCGCGTGAGATCCTTACGACTCACAAAGGAGCAACACACTTGGGAGTCCCCATGACTCCCAAGGAGAAAATGCACTTACAGGATCCTTACGATCCGTAGGGAGAAAATGCTTTGTGAGACCCTTACGGCTCACAAAATTGAAAAGTCTTAGGTGATAGGGACCTAAAACCTGTCTCCTAAGCCATCGCTTCCTGATAAGCAAGCGCAAATGATGATTCGCTCCTGGTACCATATTCCAGTGTAGCGATACTGATGCCAAACAAAAACCAATTCCCAAATCCTTCCGGGGCAAATGATGAGTTGCTCCTGGCATTATTCCAGTGCAGCAATGCAGATGCCAACCAAAACCAAAATCCCCAAACCTTCTCATGACAAATGATGATTCACTCCTGGTACCATATTCCAGTGTAGCGATGCTGATGTCAACCAAAATCAATCAAACCAACAACCTCTACGGCGGAATCATGCTCTGTCCCAGAATTTACCCTGTGTCGAAATCATGCTTCGCCTCGGGATATCTACCTTCCCTGCCGGAATTATGCTCCGCCTCGGAATCAAATCAACCAGCAAGCTCTGTGTCGGAATTATGCTTCGTCTCAGAATGCACCCCGTGTCGAAATGATGCTTCGCCTCGGTGTACCTGCCTTCCCTGTCGAAATTATGCTTCGTCTCGGAATAAAGTCAACCACCGACACTCTACGCCGGGGAAAAGTCGATCAGCGACACTCCGTGCCGGGGAAAAGTTAACCAGCGACACTCCGCGCCGGGAAAAAGTCGATCAGCGATACTCCGTGCCAGGGAAAAGTCAACCCGACACTCCGTGCCGGGGAAAAGTCGATCAGCGACACTCCGCGCCGGGGAAAAGTCAACCAGCGACACTTCGCGCCGGGGAAAAGTCCGTCAGCGACACTCCGCGCCGAGGAAAAGTCAACCAGCGACACTTCGCGCCGGGGAAAAGTCCGTCAGCGACACTCCGTGCCAGGGAAAAGTCAACCCGACACTCCGCGCCGGAGAAAAGTCCATCAGCGACACTCCGTGCCGGGGAAAATTCAACCAGCGACACTCCGCGCCGGGGAAAAGTCCACCAGCGACACTCCGCGCCGTGGAAAAGTCGATCAGCGACACTCCGTGCCGGGGAAAAGTCAACCCGACACTCCGCGCCGGGGAAAAGTCGATCAGCGACACTCCGTGCCGGGAAAAAGTCAACCCGACACTCCGCGCCGGGGAAAAGTCCATCAGCGACACTCCGTGCCGGGGAAAAGTCAACCGGCGACACTCCGCGCCGGGGAAAAGTCCATCAGCGACACTCCGTGCCGGGGAAAAGTCAACCCGACACTCCGCGCCGGGGAAAAGTCGATCAGCGACACTCCGTGCCGGGGAAAAGTCAACCCGCGACACTCCGCGCCGGGGAAAAGTCCATCAGCGACACTCCGTGCCGGGGAAAAGTCAACCCGACACTCCGCGCTGGGGAAAAGTCCATCAGCGACACTCCGTGCCGGGGAAAAGTCAACCCGACACTCCGCACCGGGGAAAAGTCGATCAGCGACACTCCGTGCTGGGGAAAAGTCAACCCGACACTCCGCGCCGGGGAAAAGTCGATCAGCGACACTCCGTGCCGGGGAAAAGTCAGCCCGACACTCCGCGCCGGGGAAAAGTCGATCAGCGACACTCCGTGCCGGGGAAAAGTCAACCTGACACTCTGCGCCGGGGAAAAGTCCATCAGCGACACTCCGTGCCGGGGACACGTCAACCAGCGACATTCTGCATCGGGGAAACGTCCAACACAGACACTCCGCATCAGGGAAACGTCAACCAGCCGATACTCCGCCTCGGGGAAACGTCAAGCAGACACTCCGTGCCGGGGGCACATCGACAACAGACACTCCGCCTCGGGGAAACGTCGACCAGCGACACTCCGTGCCGGGGACACGTCTACCAAATTGCTTCGGATCAGAGCGTCGACCGTCTATGTCGCAAAAAGGGCAGTGCAGGCTCCCGCAAATTGGGAACCCAAATCGCCCCGGATCAGAGCGTCGACCGTCTATGTCGCAAAAAGGGCAGTGCAGGCTCCCGCAAATTGGGAACCCAAATTGCCCCGGATCAGAGCGTCGACCGTCTATGTCGCAAAAAGGGCAGTGCAGGCTCCCGCAAATTGGGAACCCAAATCGCTCCGTAACAGAGCGTCGACCGTCTATGTCGCAAAAAGGGCAGTGCAGGCTCCCGCAAATTGGGAACCCAAATCGCTCCGGATCAGAGCGTCGACCGTCTATGTCGCAAATTGGGAACCCAAATCACTTCGTAACAGAGCGTCGACCTTCTATCTCGCAAAAAGGGCAGTGCAGGCTCCCGCAAATTGGGAACCCAAATCGCTTCGTAACAGAGCGTCGACCGTCCATGTCGTAAAAAGGGCAGTGCAGGCTTCCTACAAAGCAGGAACCGGATCGCTCCGGGCAAGGGAAACGTCTACCACGAACACTCTGTCTCGGAGACGCGTCAAGCGTCGACCGTCCATGTCGTAAAAAGGGCAGCGCATCCCAAAAAGTGGGAACCAAAGCAAGTCGCCTCCATGCAAAGGAAGATCCATCAATTTCATGCACACGACTCACATATGCTGTGTGCATTTATTGATGGGGAGCAATTTGTTGGGGTAAAAATTTACACCCCGGTTGACCGAGTCAAAGTCAAGGTCAACCCCCAAGCTAGGTGGGCCCAAGCCCAGGTCAAGCGGGCCTATGCCCAAGTCGAGCCCGCGGCCAACCTCTCTCATGCCAACAACAAAATCATGTCATAAATAATTTTTATGTAATTTTTTATGCATGAATGTAAACAAAGTGGGCATAAAGCCAATATTTTGTAAGCCCATGGCTTATATGCGAAAATGAAATGGCACATGAGCCATGGGATGGCTAAAATGCCATTTTTGTAAAGCCCAAGGGGCTATATGTAAATATGTAAGCCTATATAAGGCAACATGATGATGAATAAAGCATAGACTTTTCATTCCCCCAAAAACTAGGGCTTGTGCCTCTTTCTCCTTCTTCAAGGTTCTAAAAACCTTCTTCTTTCTTTTGAATTAAATCAAGAGTTTAACTCTTCCTTTCTCAAAAATAAATAGTTTTTCACCACAAAACCCACAAAGGGGAGCTCGGATCTCCAGTCAGATCTCGAAAAGGGGAGACTTTTAAGTCTCACCCCCTTTTCTCCAAGATCCCGCCGATCAAGAGCAGGAAGAAGGAGACCCATCTCTAAGAATCTAACTTTGGACAGATCCAAGGCTCAAAAGAAAAACCAAATATTTCTAGGAGTTTAACTCCTTTCTAGATCTGTTGGAGTTTAACTCAATAAATCAAATTTCTGCTAGGAGTTTAACTCCAAAAATCCCCTTTGGGAGTTCAACTCCCCAACCTAGGGGCTAAGTCCCTTCCCGCGGGTGCTTCCCGCGGTCACGTGTGTGCCACGTGACCCCGGACGCCAAGGCGTCGTTCGGTCACGTGTGCCCACGTGACCCCGGGGCGCTGAAGCGCCTAATGGTCACGTGTGCGCCATGTGACCCCGGGCACCAAGACGCCCTTCGGTCACCTGTGCCTACGTGACCCCGGGCGCTGAGGCGCCCAATGGTCACGTGTGCCCACGTGACCCCGGGGCGCCCAGGCGCCCATCGGTCACGTGTGCCCACGTGACCCCGGGGCGCCCAGGCGCCCATCGGTCACGTGTGCCCACGTGACCCTGGGCGCTGAGGCGCCCAATGGTCACGTGTGCGCCGCGTGACCTCGGGCGCTGTCACGTGACCCCGGGCACCATGCGCCCACATGCTGCGCACGCGTCTTTAAGACGCTTTCCCCCCTTTTTTTATGCACTCCACATTAAATATGCCTCCCCCGTTAGAAAAAATTTCTAACGGGGCGCTGTCCCACAACCCGCAAGGGGGCTGCTATCCCCCTTGACCCCCAGCCCGCTATCCGGGTAGCGGGATCCCCGTAAAAACTCTGCGGGGCCCCCGGTATATCCAAAACCCTTCCAAAACACAACACTGCACATTGAGTTCGCATGACCAGTTTAACCCGTCAATCGGAGGTTCCTTCGCTCCAAACGCGAGGGGTAATTAACGGCAGCTTAGTCCGCGGCTGCCGGAGATTCGGATCCCCACAATCAATAAACCCGGCCTACCCTAGGCAGGAGGAATCTTTAATGTGCCTGACAAGCGCGAGCGTATTCCCATCTCAATGGGGTGACGAAAAACACCCTACAGATCTTTTTGACCACTTCTTCATCGAGGGTGATTTCTTCGGACATTTTCCCTTTCCCTTTGTCCTTTTTGTTCAAACCTTTGTTTGCAGATTCGGGGTTCTTTTCAGGCAGCGTACGGTTACACGGCTGAATATTCTCACAGTTCTTCTCCTCCTCTTCTTTTCCTGAGACGGAGTTTTCAAAGAGAGAGTTGAGGGGTATTTCATTGTCGGGATCGCTCCCGAAGGTGAGAACTTGAGGTTTTTCCCCTTCCGAACTGGTACCAGCCATATGACAGTTGTTAGTTGTTTCTTTATGTGTTTTTGTCTCACCACTATCACATCGACGAGCGTGGGCTTCACGCTTCTCCTTTTTGAAGTGTTTTTGATGGGCAACATACATATCCTTGCCACCACTTCTTGAAGGCACTGCATTTCTCGACGGGGTAGACGACCATTCGATGATATAGACAGTATTTTGGATGTGATTCTCCTCCGTCGAAATATGGGACTCCAGGAGTGTACCTCATGAGAGGTGGTAGCTTCATACCTATTGATAGGGTTTTGGCGAACCGCTTCTTAGTTTTGATCCTGCTCTTATTTGTTGCAGGTGTGCTTTGGTTTGGTCGAATTGCTTTATGACTCGTTCTCACCGCAGCTTCTTTATTCAGACGATGACACTTAGCCTTTTCATATATGGCTATCTCGCGTTCTTGGTCATTTTTGCTCTTGTGAAAGATTTCGTATAGCATCCTCTCAATTGGGTCTTCCTCTGGCAGCTTCAGGGATTTTAGCTCCGATTCTGCCCCCAACTCTTCCGTGTCGCTTTCTGACGCTAGTGGAGCTTCTTCATCATATAACGACGAATGGAAGATTATGTGGTAACTTGCTATATAGTCTTCCACTTCTTCTGATGAGTCATTTCCCTCGTCATTGTCACTATCTCTGCCCTTAAGAATATGCTTGAGGAATTCTTCGAGCATGACCGGTGTCCATACCTTCTGGTTATATTCTTCCAGCGCGTCTATGTATTTCTGAAGTTTTGTGCACTTGTCGTCAAACTCGGCCGACTGCACGGGTTTCTTGGTCTTCTTCTTGTTCTTAGAAGACTTTGACGGCTTGACTTAGGAGCTTTTCCCCTTGTCAACAACTTTCGGTGTGGGTGTGGTTTCAGTATCCTTTCAATAATTTCATGTTCAAGCAGGCTCTTCCACTTAATCACCAAGCATGCATGTAGATCCTTCAGCATTCTTTTAGTTTTCGCCGAAAAGACTACTTCCCATGAATCTTCTTGCACAAGTGAGCATGATGCCCCCTACACGTCCACCTTTTCAGAGCGTGCTTTTGGGACGGGTTTACCTTCCAGTTATTAGACAGCACGAACTTCCCCTGCTGATACCAGTCCTCGACCCAATTTTTGAAGATGTAGCAATCTTCAATTAGGTGGCTCACCATCCTATGATAGGAGCAGTAGTTGGGGTTGTTGACGTCGCGGGTTATGCGGGTCACCGTGGGTCTGGAAATATGATGAGATTATTTCACATCGCCAACTCAAACAACCTCCGTGTTTTATCGTGAGGAAACGAGTATGCACGTCCTAGCCTTTCTTCCAAGGATGAGCGTGTACGTGCGTTGTTTTGGTGAGCAGCCGGTTTTGGACCGCTTGGTTGTTATTACGTATTGGCAACGAAGGCCGCTTTCCCTTTACCCTTGTTATTTCGAGGGTCCTTATTTGAGGAAGAGGGGCCATGATCCATCTGATCCATTTGGTCCAACTTGTCTATCAGCACCTGGAAGGTTGAAGAAATTCATGAAATGGGACACAGTCAATTAAGGATCGAGGGTCCTGATGAACATGCCCACAGCTGGAGACTCTTCGATGTGCTATTCGCACTTAGACAACAGGTTCCACCACCGGATCGTGTATTGGACCCATGTTTCTTCTGGATTTACTTTTGCATTACTCAGTGCCGTGATTGGAGTGCGTTCACTCGCACTGGCGAACCGTTGCGTGAACAGCAGTTCCATTTCAGAGAAAGTTTTCACGGAGTCATTTGGGAGCTTCGAGTACCATTCGAAAGCTGTCTCGGACAAACTCCCGATGAATTGGCGAAGCAACAGTTTGTCATCGGCTCCAGTATTGCTGCACAGAGCTATGAATTATGCGACATGCTGGTAGGGATTACCTGTTCCTTTGTAAACATGGAACTTCGGGATCGTATATCCCGATGGGTACTTGATTTGATCATACCAGGTCGGATATGGTCGACCGGTTTTGACCAGTTGGTTGTCAGCTTCAGTGACCTTATGAGTTCTAATTTACTGAGCAATATAGTCACCCAGCGGCGCTTTAGAGATTGTTTCTTCCTTGGTTGCTGATAAGGCCGAGAGAGGATTTGATGTTTCTTCTCTATCATCCTCGATAATCACAGGCAGATTTTCAGCCGGTGGTTCCGGTTGGATCACCATTCCAACCATGTCTTGGAATAAGAGAACCATCTGTTTTATATTAGTAGCATGCTCTGCAGCTTCTTTGTCTTTTCTCTCCAGCACTCGTCGCAAGTACTCTGTATCGGTTTCTTGCTCTTGGCACTGTTCGACTTCATTGTCCGGACTTTCTTTTAGTCCGGTGAGAGCTGTCATTTTGGTCGGTATTTCTTGGAGCTTTTGCTATTGCTCCTTAGCGTTTGTCAGTGACTGAGTATGCGGTCGGTGACTTACTGAAGCCTGGCTTTCTTCTTTGACTCTATCCATGTAGACCGTATGTATGGTTTTGCTCCCAAACTTAGGACATTTAGATATTTTTCTATTGGATTTTGCCGCTGGCGGTAGAGTTTTCTCCGTCCTCGTTCTTTTATTAGAGGTTGGAGCTGAAGGAGTCGTTGTGATAGACATCTGTTTTGGAGAAGTCCCCCGTTGTACGGCGGAGGAACAGTCTTTCTCTTGTTAGCCCTTAAATTTCTTCAGTCGACGAGAGTAATTTTTTACAAGTACAAAGTCTTGGACTTTTCGCCAGACTCTTCGGTCGATGTGAGGAGATCCGTTGATGAGGCTGCTATGGCTATTTCTGGATTGGGGCTTTTGCTGGCGAAGGAGATTTCATTAGTACCGCCGTCGGGGAGTTCATACGTACCCTCCTAAGTGGGTCAAAGCAATTCCTAGTTGGAACAGTAACGTTGATATCCACCATGGAAGCTGGTGGGGTGAGCCCAAAGGGGGAGTTGCCCCCAGCTTCTCTCACTCGGCGTCAGTGACGACGTCGAGCATGTCTTGCAGCAGGAACTTCCTCCGTATTAGAGACACTTTCATCATGCTCCCAGCGTTGCTGGGAAGCTTCGCTTATTGTCAGCCTTTGGAAAACTGGCATTCTTGGTGGAGTTGGAGCGGAGCTGGCCAATCTTTCGAAGACTGACCATCTGGAAAGGGAAGCACACTTCTCGGCTTCACCTGCAGTAGGAGTAAGGAAAGCTAGCCATTTTGGGGCAGCTCCTTCAGGTATCATGGGCTTCTTTGCGGGCCCTTTCGAGTTCTTGTTCAGCCTATTGAAGACTGAGACGTCAGAATCTGATGGTTTGCTGATAAGAGCCGTCACGGTTACCAGCCGATCAAAGACTGGTCTTCCTGGAGTTTCTTCTTGTGGTGCTGAGGCGCCAAAGTTCACAAGAGGGAGCATGGTCCCAAAGAATAGCCCGATAGTGGCCTGAGTAACCTGCCCCACCGGCATTGAGAAGATGAAGGCCACGTTGGGCCCGTACGTTAACTCTCCCGGATGGGATGGATCGAGAGTTGCTGTTGCATGAAGTGCATTTGAGAGCCATTGATTCTATACAGGAACAAGACACTAAGTTTCAGTACCTTAAATCCAAGGGCAACCGTAGCAAACCATGATTTTGTTCGTAAAACACGACACACGAAGTGTGGAGTGGAAAGAGAAAGAGGTCCCACCGGATGTGCCAAAATCTGTTGACCTCCGAAAACAGAGACGAACTGGGATAGATCGTCTTGCCTGAATTTGGAGATAGATGCTATTTGGACATATCCATCCATATCTCCGAAGATACCAAGTTGATTTATGGTAACGTATATCGGAGGTTTGGATAGATGCGACCGATGTAGCAGACTTTATCAGATTCCCCCTCATTTATGAGGGATTTTTTTTATTATGGGGACGTTCTTCCATGCAGGCGTAAGCCCTTGCAGTTAATTACGTTATCGCGTTGCGATAACCACTTTTTTCTTCTTCGGTAGTTCACTTCGTGTCATGTGTTATTTTGTTTATTATGGTTGCCTGTGGATTATATACGGAGACTAGTTTATGTCGTCGCCCGTAGGGCACGGATTGTTCCAAATCCGTATATTTTAGATTTAGGGTTTGAACTTAGGTTGTATGTTCCATCAGTTCAAAGAATATTTTATTTTATTTAAGGACCGTTAACTTGCTTTTAGATTAAGATCGACTTAAATATATGAGCATTTGGGCTCAATTTATTTTAACTAAGAATGCATTAGTCTTATTTAATACTAAGATCAACTTAGAAATATTTTTAGGATCATTAAATTTTATTAAGATCCAACAACAGAGCATTTGGGCTCACCTGCAAGAAAACTTCAGAGACTTATCCAATTTGGGTTCAGTCCTGGGCTTTTTCCTTTATTCAGAACTGCTAAGCACTTAATTGCTGCTCTGATGCTCACGTGTGTATCACGTGAGGCGGTCAGATATAAGCATTGCTCAATCGGTACTAAGCACTTGGTCTTTTTGACTATATGTATAATGCTAAGCACTTTGTACAGCGCTCATTTTCAAAGTAAAGAAGGAAGAAAGAAGAGAGGTGGGTGACACGTGAAGTGCTAAGTCTTCACTTCTGGGTGCTCACGTAGGAAGCACGTGAGGCGGTGAATCTTCACTTCTGGGCGGTCACGTGGAAAGCACAAGAGGCGGTGAATTTATGTTTTCGAGATTTAATATCTGTTAATGGCCATTTGGCCATTAAAGACCATTAAGATCTCCATTTTTGAAGATCCGGGATCGGTTTTTTTGTAGAATTAAGTTCTTCTGATCTTTCTATAAGGACTAAGTTCTGTGTGTAGGATTAAACCTTTTTTTAGAGGAATTAAATTCCTAGAGCATGTTTCTTTTCTCTCTTTTCCTTTTTATCTAGTTTTCCCCCTAGATTTTGAGTCTGAAGAACAGAACCTTCCCGATATGAATTAAATTCTCAACTTATGGAAGATCTGTCTTACGGATCTCATATCCAGAGAAAAAACTAAGTACTTTTATAAAGGGTTAAACCCTTGTTTTCTACTTGTACTGGGTAAAGAGATATATTTTTATCTCTGCTTTTTCTTTACCTAGGGTTTGGAAGAGGCAGAAGCTTTTCTTTTAGTAAGAGTTGAATTCTCGATTTGTAGTTTTTTATCACTTTATGGGGTTCCCTCTATATGTCTCTCCTTTTTTCTAGACTTGAAGTCTCAAGTCCTTTATATAGGGATTGTAAGTTGTTTATCAGTTTTGAGAAAATCTCTCATAGAGAGATACCAATTGATTTAATTGGTCTTAAAAATTATTCGGGGAATTTAATCAACCGTCGGATTTTTGATCCAGTGATTTTATGTTTAATAGAATATATTTTCTTGTTTTTAACAAGATTAGGGAAATATTCTTCCATATATAAAATTTAATTCAGTTAAACGGTGATTTTTAATCACCACTGGATATTTGATCTAAGGGCTCTTTGTTTAATATAGAATATCCTTTTCATTTAGAAAGGTCAAAAAGATATTTTCCCCTAATAGAATTTAATTCTATTATTTGATGTTTTTAATCACCATCGGATTTTTGATCCAACGGCTCTCTGTTTAACAGAGAATATCTTTCTCTTTTAAAAAGATCAGGGGAAATATTCTCCCAATATAGAATTTAATTCTATATAGAATTCAATTCTATCCGAAGCTAGTAATTCAGAAAGGTGTTCTCACGTGTTTAACGCACGACTCCATTGTGGTTTTAACCCGTTTATATTTAGCACTCATATGTTTTGCATATGAACGCTCACGTGTTGAACACGTGAGGCAAGTTTGCGATTTTGGTTATTTATTTTCAGCGTTATATGCGCAGCATATAAGCGCTCACGTGTTTAACACGTGAGGCCTGTTTGGTCTTTAGTTATTTATTTTCAGCGCTTATATGTTTTGCATATAAGCGCTCACGTGGGCCAAACTGTGGGAATTCTTTTCTTCTTTATTTTCTCCTCTTTTTTTATAAGGTAACAATTACTTTTACAATTATACTTTAAATTAAGGACTTATCGAGCGCAAGATCGCTGATGAACACTCCAATGTTTTCTTCTCCATCGGAATGTTCATCAGGTGGCTTAGGGATATGAGAGATTGAGCCGACTGAGAACGACTTTTCACAGCTGTCTTCCTAAGCAGATTTCTAGCAGCATATCAGCCTTTTCCTTTCAGTATGCCTATTGTTCGGACTTCTTTTATTTCTGTTTTCGTTGTATCTGATTTTTAGACTCATTGTCAGTTGTTTGAATATTGTGGGATTTGAAATGTAATAATGTAATTAGATTTTATTCTCTCGTTTAATTCTTGTTATACTATATTGTTTGATATAAGCTTGACGTATTTATTTCGGGAAGGACCTCTGCTCGGTAAAATTACGTCGCAGGCCTAGTTATGTATCTACTACCGTCTTTTGGAAAGCGGGCGTGACATATATTAAACAGAATACCTCATAAGAAAACTAATGTTTCTCCATATGAATATATGAAAAAGAGAAAACCTTCTCTTGAACATTTAAAAATATGGGGATGCAAAGCATTAGTAAGATTATCTGATCCTAAAAGGCCTAAAATAAGACTTAAGGCGATTGAATCTAGTAAAGCTTATAGTAAAGCTTATAGATTTTTAACAATGGAATTTTCGGATTCAACAGATAAAAATACTATTTTGGAATCTAGAGATGCAGAATTCTTTGAAAACGCATTCTCGGGAAAAAGATAATATAAAGACACAGAAATTGAAGTTCAAGAATCTATTCAATTCACTATGCAATTACATATAAAACATTTTTCATGTAATTGCTAAGCCCTCGTTTTAAGGGGTTACGTGGGAACACGTGATTTGATCTTAGTCCTTTCTTTTTGTTCCTCAAAGGTGCTCACGTGGGAACACATGACCAGTCTTTTCTTTTATATGCATGGAGATTCTGATCTGAATTTTAAGAATTTCAGATCCCTTGTTTTATAAGAATTAAATTCTTTTACAAGGTTAATCCCTAGTTTTATTAGAGAAATTAAATTCCTATATCATTTTGGAAGAATTAAATTCTTTGAACTTAATTCTTTTCCCTAAGTTTTGAATCTGCATAACAGGATCTCCCCGATAAAAATTAAATTCTCAACTTATGGGGAGATCTGCTTCTGCAGACTTCAACCAGAGAAAGAACTAAGTTCTTTGAGAAGAATTAAACTCTTGGTTTGATAATTAAGTTCTCTTTTGTTTTGTGGGAGATTTTTGGAAGGCTTCTGTATATTGTTTTAGAAGCTTATGGGGTGGTCTCCTCTCTTTTTTCTCTCCACATCTCTGTGTATATGTCTTCTCCTTTTTTCTTTCCTTTCCTTGCTCCTATTTATATGAGAAGAAAAAGAATCAATTTGTTAAGAAAATCCCTCATTGAGAGATCATGATTGATTCCATGATCTTTTAGATCAATCGGTGAATTTTTAATCTAAAGGCTCTCTGTTTAACAGAGAAGATTTCTTATTTGTTTAGCAAGATTATGAATATCTTGTTAGTTTTAATAAGATCAGAATTTTATTCTATCATATCTTTTAGTTTAACAAGATCAGAAATATATTTTCTTAATATAGAATTTAATTCTATCATATGGATATCTCGTTAGTTTAACATAGAATTTTATTCTTATCATATGAATATCTTGTTGGTTTAATAAGATTAGGAAAATATTTTTCTATGATAGAACTTTATTCTACCAGATGATCACCGTTGGATCTTTGATCCAAAAGTCCTCTGTTTAACAGAGAAGATCTTTCTAGTTTGAGGAAGATCGGGAAAATATTTCCCAAATAGAATTTAATTCTAGAATTTGACATGAGCATTTTAAATTAGGGCGCCCACATTCTTTGCACGTGAATAGTAAGAGAACTCACGTGTTTAACACGTGCCCCTTAGTGTGGGTTTTGGCCTGTTTATTTTCAGCGCCCATATGTTTTACATATGAGCGCTCACGTGTCTAGCACGTGAGGCCTATTTGGCCATTAGTTGTTTTATTTGGTTTATTTTCAGCGCCCATATGCTTTACATATGAGTGCTCACGTGTCTAGCACGTGAGGCCTGTTTGGCCATTAGTTGTTTATGTTCAGCGCTCATACGCTTTGCAAATAAGCGCTCACGTGTTTTACACGTGAGGCATGTTTGGCCATTAATTGTTTTATTTTCGGCGCCCATATGCTTTGCATATGAGCGCCCACGTGTTTAACATATGAAGCCAAATTTTGAAGACTCTCCCCCCTTTTTTATTAGGGAACAAGCAGCTATTGGCCGAAAATTTTGGCGAGAACAGCCATCCATGAGAGAGTGTGAGGCATAAAACCACACGCAGGGTTGTCCTCTTAATAACGGGGTTGAAGGTGGCGGGGTAGTCCAGGCCAGGCCATTAGTGGAAGCCTTTTGCCACAAGGCGAGCTTTGTATCGGGCAATAGTACCATCGGAGTTACGCTTGATTCGGAAGACCCATTTGCAACCCACAAGATTTTGATTTGATTTGGGGACAAGATCCCATGTTCCGTTCTTCATGAAAGTATCAAATTCTTCGGACATTACAGCACGCTAATTGGGATCCTTCACAGCTTCAGATATACAACTTAGTTCAAGTGTTTCGGGAATAGGGTGAACGGTGGTATGGTTGATATATTGAGAGTCGAAGTATTTAAGGTTCGATTTACGTTAAGTGATGGTTCGGAGATTTGGGGATGAGGGAGTAGGGGAGAGTTGTGGAGAGGGAAAATGTGGTTGAGCAGTTGTGGAGGAGGTTGGGGAGATAGGGTCGGGAAGGCTGGTGGTGGTATCAAGATTGGAGGGTGAGGATTGTGAAGATTCGATGAAAGGGGGAGGTCTAAGGCATGCGATGTTAATGATTGGGGTTCATAATAGGTTGCGATAGTGAATGTGGGGAGGATGTGAAGTTTGGTAGATTGGGTGGACATGATTGGTTGCGATGCTGTGCCAGAGGAGTCCAAAACTTGCGAAAAAGCCTCTTGATGTCCATTGGATAGTTGCATCCGAAAATTGGTTTAGACGAATTTGACATGACGAGAAATGTAAATTTTATAAGTGACGGGATCTAGATATTTATACGCAGATTGAGATGTTGAATAACTTATAAAAATGCTGGGAGTGGATCTAGATTGAAGTTTGGAGGAGGTGTACGACCCTAACCAAGGATAGCAAAGACAACCTAAGATTTTGAGACATGTATAGTTAGGTGGAGTTGAAAAGTTTTTTCAAATAGGGACTGCAAATTAAGAACCGATGTAGGAAGACGATTTATAAGATAAACATTTATTTAAAAAGTATGAGTCTAATACTTAGTGAGAGGGAGGCTGTATGCAAGGGTGTAAGATCGGTTTCGACAACATGACGATGGCGACGTTCTGATGTGTCATTATGTTCAGGAGTGTGTGGAGGAGTGGTGAGATAAGAGACACCAGTAGAGATGAGAATGAAGGTAAGAGATGTGTATTCACCGTCATTATCAGAGTATATATATATGAGCGGTAATTGAAAATATATTTCGACAAGTTTTTTAAATTGGATGAATATGTTTTCAACATCAGATTTACATTTCATAAGGTACAGCCAGACGTATTTTGTGTAATTATCAACAAAAATTACGTAACAACGAAAACCGTCATATGACAATTCAGTGGGTCCCTAAACATAAGTGTAGATTAATTGCAAAGGTTTAGAAGTACGAAGTGAATTTTCAGAAAAAGAAAGTTTGACTTTTATTGCAATCATAAGAGTTGCATTGAAAATTATTAACTACCGAGGCATTAGACAATAATTTATTTCTCCTAACGACCGGCTGAAGAATTTTACTGGAGAGATGACCAAGACGACAGTGCCACTCACTTATTTTAAATTTAAAGGTAGCATGAATTTGAGCTTGGATGAAGCGTGGGAGGTAGTAGACATCATTATGGCTATTCCTACGAAGAAGGTGTGCCCCCGTGCAAATATCCTTCATGAAAAAATGTGAAGGAAAAAACTCAAGTGAGACTGTGTTTGATTTGCAAAATTTGGCAACAAAAATTAAGTTTTGGGTAATAGATGGTACACATAAATCATTATCTAAAATAAAGGATTTTTGGGGAGACTGCAATGTTGTTTTACCGATTTGAGAAAATTTCAAATCTGAACTGTTACCTATATTGATCTCATCGGGACCACCGTAATCGATGTAGTTGCGAAGAGTCCCAGCATAAAACATGACGTGATGAGAAGCACCGATGTCCAATATCCAGGAGGACAGAGCGTGCCAGTTGGAATTTGTGTTGTTGACCACAGGTTGAGAGATCGTTTGCGACTGATGTTGCGGTGGATTGGTTTGCACTGCGTTGCCATGAAGAAAACGAGCGACTTGATGACAGTCTTTGGTGTTGTGACCGGGACACTTGCAAAAGTTGCAGTAGGATTTAGAGCGGGGCGAGTTGTTGTTGCGTGCGGCGGAGTACTGGTTATTGTTGCCGCGATTGTAGGAGGCACTTCCACGTTGTTATAGAGAAAGATAAGAGGAGCGGCTTGGTTGGTTGACATAGTTGGTCGTTGTGAGAGAGAGACGCACCTATGTCTTCCTCTTCAGATGGCGTTCATAGTTTATGAGTTTGTCATAAAGCTCGTTGAAGATGATGGCGTTGTCACGGACTCGGATAGAAGCTGCGACTTTTTTGAATTCAGGTCCGAGGACGGCGAGGATGTGGAGAACAGGGTCATCTTCGAGAAGAGGGTGATCGGCAAGAGCAAGATCGTCAGAGATAGATAGTATCATTTGTAGGTACTCGCTTATAGATCACAAGCCACGTTGATTGTTGATGAGGCGTTCCAAGAGCGACATAAGTCGTGAGCGAGATTTCTTCGCAAGGAAAATAACAAGTCGATCACATACTTCCTTGGATAAGAAAACAGAAGAGATATGGGGCTGGATCATCTCGACACAACCGAGGATAGCGTTGAGAATGAGTTGATCCTGACGGTACCATTGATGGTAGTCTGGATTTTCAACACGCTTGTTGTGTCGTTGACGTCAGTAATAGTTCTCGAAGAAGGAGATTTGGAGCCGTCAATGTGACCAAGGAGATCGTGGCCGATTAAAGCCGATTGAATTTGGGATTTCCACACAGTGAAATTTGTGTGGAAAAGTATTGCTGGAAAAAGGAATTTGGAGATGACGGAGATTGAGTTTTAAGAGTAAGCCATGGATCAAAATTGAGCTTTTAATCGTAGGGCTTTGATACCATAAAAAAAATCTTGAAGAAGATGGTTTTTAGGGTTTTCAATTTGGAAATCGTATTATATATATATATATATATATATATATATATATATATATATATATGAGAATAATGGAGGAAAGAGGCCATAAGAGTGGATTTCCTCCTATGGCGTCGAAAAAATACAACCTCCACCATTTTCCCGACGATCGGCATTTATCACCATCATCGTTATCATCTAATATGTGCATACACCAAATTTCATGTGATTCCACCACTTTTTCACCGTTGAATTACCAATGTAAAAAGTTCTATTGTCGGCAAACCATTAATATTGCACGAACTAAATCAACGGTGAAAAAAATAATATAATCACATGAAAAATTTAGTGTATCCATTTCTTAGATGATAAAGATGGAGATGATGTATGCCGATTGTCGAAAAAAATCATGGAGCGTGCATTTTTTCGACGCCATAGTAGGAAACTCCCTCCTATGGCACCTTTCCTCCATCAACCTATATATATATATATATATATATATATATATATATATATATATATATATATATATATATTACAATTTACATGATAGAATCAAATAAAATATTTCCTAAACTTAAAATAAAATCAACTTGGAAGTTATGGAAAGATTGGCGTGATTAAGATCCACGACAACTGCACTCGTGATGGTGAGACGTCTGATACACATTATTCAGACGTCTGATCGATAACCGCTACAGCGGTGGTTTTATGGCAAGACGTCTGGACCCTGCTCTGTTGTTTGGTAGACATAACACAGACGTTTGCAACACCTTCTTCGGACGTCTGGCCACACTCTGCTATTTGGGCAGACGTATAGCAGATGCTTGTAATTCCGTATTTAGACGTCTGCTGTTGCTTTTGGCCTGTGTCGCTAATATCCCTACACCGGTAATCAGGCTTTGAAGGTGTACATGGCTGCATGAATACGATCCAAATCCCGTCTCATGATGTCCAAAGCCAAGACGGACGATCGACCTCTCTGTTGATGTTTACAAAGAACATTGGTTAATGGCTATATGACAGCCAGGTTGAATAGCAGGATAGCTATGTCAGAAAGAAATTTTTAATTGGCAATTGAACACCTCTGGGAGGATAATTTTCAGGATTCAACATCATTAATGATGTATGCCAAGCTAAAATAACTAACCAAATAAACTGCAGCTTTTGGGGGAAACATCAAGAGGGAAAAAAGTAAGAGAGTTATTACCTGAAGCGTAGGTAGTGCAGGATATATGGAACCTCCGGCAGTAACATCGACAAGTAAGTGAGGGAGAGCTACTGGAAAACCGCTTCGTTCCAAATACGAAGTCCTGCATTATGTGGAAACATGAAAAGTTAATTATGAAAAGATACTAGAATGAAGACTAATATATAAAGGAAAAATTAATCTTCTTGAACGTAATTCTTTGATGTTTTCATGAATGATTTGATTAAAATGCAACTTGTTTCCGTAATTCTACTTTTTATTTATTTATTAGATTATTTAATCTGAAATTTTTGAAAGGCTTCAAATCTGCCCTTTCAGGATTACGTACATCAAACTTCTTTCTTGTTCATAATCCTATTTCAAAAATAAAATTGGCACTAAATAAAAATTGATGGGGATAGGATTCAAGGTGCGGGTAGGGAATGAAATTTAGATCTTTCGTAAAAGGTTTGTCTGTTGCTGTTTCATTTTGATGGAAAAAGTCATAAATGATGTGCAGGAGATGATAATGCTTCTGATGTATGGTGCAAAATATGTTAGGAAAATCAAGAAGAAAGAATAATATGAGACTTAAAAGTTACACTTACTCCAGATGATCTGCCTTGCTTCTTTTTGATATCCTGGACGGTGTTTAGATTATAAGATATTTGAATATAACTGTATCAGATATTATGGTTATCATAAATTCGATAAATTCTGATTTATGTTATTGAGATTATGATTAATGCATTAGATTGTTAGGATCATTAGTTATTAGTTATTAGTTAATGTGTTAGATTATTAGTTATTATTTATGTTTTGAGGTGTATAACTTGAGATGATTTGTCTCTTAATGAAATTGATCAAGTTTATTGATTTCTTATCATTTTTTTTTCAAATCAAAGGAATCCAAATGTATTCATAAGACAATTATACTTCAACATCATATTTCAACGACAAATAGAACGCATGCAATTTTTAAAGTAAACGAATATCAGTCATCCGTATCAATAACTTCAGATGAGTTGTAAGACACCCCCAAACAGTTCCAGGACAAGCAAAAGCTAAATAGCGGTCACGGATAAATAGCAAGTCAATGAAATTTAGGTTTTCGGCATTTATTGGAATTTTTTGCAGAACAAACTGCAAGCTGAAAGTTTTGGCAAAGGATTTGTTGAGAAAAGGGAAATCACTTGGTCCCGTTTTCGTGGGATCGATCCTGCCTTGATGATTCCGCCATTCTAGCACCATAGTCCACAGGGTGATCGTTGCGACAACCAATCCCTAAAATGCAAAGTCCGAATTGGTAAGGGCAGATAGGTTGATCAGGTCTCAGAGGCAGGCCTGTCGGACCGACTGGAACTGAAAGTGGGTCAACAATAGCAGGGCAATCTTCTGGCTCATCAGAGTCAACAGACATCTCATCAGATTCTTCAGGCGATTCATACTGGAAAATGGTGCCATTTTCAGTTGGAGCATGAGTACGGTTGAGATCCCCGTTCAATGCGGATGATGTATTTTCCACTTGATCCTGATACTCATTATTTGACCTGTAGTTAATTTGAAAGGGTACCGTTACTGGCATGTAAGGAGACGGAACACCTATGGAAGGCGCCTGATTATTTGAAAAGCGACCGTCCACATCCCTCATCAAGTAGTAGTCCATCAGCAGCAGCATTTTCAGATCCACCATTTTCGTTTCCAACAGAAATCTTCCCCGTGTCGTTTCCAACAGAAATCCCCCTAGTGGCTACTGTATCGGGCAACAGACCATGATCATTCTCCTGATCATTCTCCTGCTCGGAATGCAAGGTTGCTTGACCATGATCCCATTTGCCCTTCTTTAGTTTTCTCTTGGCAGTGGGCAAACTTACGGGAATTTTCTTTCCTACAACCTCCTGGGGATGAAAAATATTTGCATTCCAATCTTCCAATTCTTCCTGAAATATTTTCTGCAACTCGACCGCCGGCGGAAGATCGCCAAAATGCCGCTTCCTCCACAGAGTGAAGGAAGCGAACTCCATCTTTGAGCCTCTCCAATATTTGTCGATGATTAATCCAACTTCACGGAGTCTCCATGGGAGAGGAAACCGAATGATGGTCATTTTGTTGTAAAGAAATCGTTGTTTCCCAAGTCTTTTATAGGGATGGAATTCATGATCAAGCAATGAACCTGGAAATCATTATATTTAACAGGTTATAAATGATTATTCCAGATTCAACGTTCTGAAATATGGCACATAAAAACCTACAACATTGGTGCGGTGAATTAAACTTGATACATGATACACCCGTGTTAAATCTGTACATGATACACGGGATTTGAGTACATACAAATAACCCGTGTTAAATCTCTAACGTCCTTGCCCTTCGGAAAAGAAAAAAAATTATTATAATCGAGTTAGGCAAATCGGCCTCTTGAGTACATACAAATAACCCGTGTTAAATCTGTACATGATACACCAAAAGGATGGAAAAGTTGGTACATCATGAGAATCATGAAAAGAAGGTTAGGAAAGTTGAATGAAAAAAAATTTAAGTATTAATTTAACCCACCTACATTCTAAAAAGAAAGAAAAAAATCTATATATGGTTCACATTTGGGTTGGGCTTGTATGAGTAAAACCGATAGTCGGCTTGCTGCCAATTCTCCCTGCCAAGGATGATCATGTTTTGGAGGTATATAAGTTTTCGGGTTTGTATCCTCCACCTCCGCCTATTATGGTCAACTATCCTGGAAAAGACATTCTTTACGTCCAAACTAAACTCCGAAACAAATTTTAGAAGGAATCCACATCCTTCTTTCTACTAATAATGGAGAAATAGGATCCTATCCTACTCGGTAAATAGGATCCACATCCTTCTTTCTACTAATAATGGAAAAATGTGAAGCTCACGTATGCGTATTCTCTTTATAATATCCAGACTTTCATATTTCGTGATGCCATCAACCATCAAGACCTTATCTCTCATACTATAAGTGTTTCTCAATGAACTAGCTTAAAGTTTTTTATTGCGGATATTTTCTTTGGATGCGATTCCTTTAATAATCGAGCCGGCAATCTTTCACTTTGGAGAGAATGTTATATTGCATGAGCTATGCCCGATTATTATTGTTATTAGAGTTACCTCCCTTGAAGAGTCGCAGTCAAGATCTTCAAGTGAAAAAAAAAACTCCTTCAAGGCTTTAAAACTAAAGTTTAAGGGAGTTTCCACTAATAGATAAAAACTTTAATTAGTTTAGTGAAAAATAGCAGAAGCTAAGGATATCTTCGTGTAGTTTGACAACTCCCAGTCTAGGTAATTACCGAGCATTTGCTGAGATTTCGCCATGGCAATAGCATAACCGTTGTTCGCTCAATCGACAGAAACTAAAAGGGTTTAGTAACCAGTTGCTTTGCTACAGGGGAGTTAGAGGTTATGCCGTTTGTGAAGAATTCGTTGGAGATGAACAGAAAGAACCAAGCGTTTTGAGGTAGTGTAACAGAATATTAAAACTGTCACGAATAATTACCAATATCGTACCATCTTTTGCACACGGATGTGGATCTAAGTATACTCATGATAGGCAAACTAGATAGGATATTCTCCAATATATTGTTGGGAAGTATGCTATATATATAAGGAAATTGCCCGCTTCACAAGCATTGTTGTCGCACAAATTGTTCGGAGAATGATCGGTTCGAATTTGAAGTTGTTGAGAGGATAAAGGTCCCATGTTATTCACCCACCATAAGAACCAAAAATATTCAAGTAATAGCACAACCTTGTAAAGAAAAAAAATAGCAAAATCTAATGTAATAATATTGAAGAATTGACATTAGGAAACAGGGAAATAAGATATACAAAATGTAAACTCCCTAATTAGAATTCTTATTTCCTTCAAGAATGCTATACGATTAAGATTTATGAACCAAGCTACTTATTATGAGAACGATACGTGAATTTATCGGGGCAAAATTTGTTGGGATATTTTAGGATTTTCTAAATCAATATTACCTATGTAAAGTTTTAATCCCATCTTATTTGAAAAGTCACGACCTTACAAATTTGAATGAAGTGTTGCAAGTAAATGTTGCATTTATTCATAAAAGGTTATGAAGTTACAAATTTGAATGAAGTGTTGCAAGTAAATGTTGCATTTATTCATAAAAGGTTATGAAGTTAAATGAAAGGGTTTCTAAGCCTTCATTCCATGAAGGGTTATGAATTTGAATGAAGAGATATAATTTAAATAAAAAGTTGTGAACTTACACAGAAGGTTGCAACCCTTTATTATGAAAGGTTGTAAATGCAACTATTTATGAAAGGATTTCAAGACTCTTCACTTATAAAAGATGTGGACTTTCTTTGTTCCATTAATTCCAAAAATTCATCTCTCTTTCTCGTGTTGGTGTGTGAGTTCGGGTTGAAAGTAAGGTTGCAAACTGCTTTCAATATACAGAGTAAAATCCGGGCTTGAATTATCTTGGGAGGCGAGTTTGAGATATCCTTTACACTATAGGGTGCAAACATTATCTTAAGAAAAGAGAAAATCATAATTTCTCGATTCAAGCAGTGAATTCAATCATTAGCTATAAACTATCATTACAATGAACCCTACAAAATATCCAACAATCTTAAGACAATATTCGAAAAGACGGATAGTTCGGCAAAGTTCACACCAATGGTTGAAATTTCCAACCTCGACAAATTCGACGACACTCACTTCCGACGATGGAAAGGAAATATCTACTTTTTTTTAGTGGCACTGAAGTTGGCATATGTTCTAAAAGAAGAGAAGTCTAAACCAACCAAAGATGAAATAGTGATGGATATCAAATTAGGACAGGAGTGGGAGAAAGAAGACTTTCTCTGCAAAGGCCACATTTTGAATGGGCTCTCCAACGAGTTGTTCAACGTGAATCAACGCAACTTCTAAGAGGCTACAGCAAAAGAACTTTAGGACGATCTCGACAACAAATACAAAACCGAGGTCGGTAACAAAAACTTTCTTGTTGGGAAATTATTTGATTATAGAATGGTTGATAAGAAAATCCATTATGTCCCAAGTTAATGAACTTCAATTGCTTATGCATCAAATAATCTCCGAGTGTCATTCTCTCGACGAGTCTTTGCAAGTCTCCTCTATTATTTCAAAGTTACCATTATCTTGGAAAAACTATCTAAAAAAACTCTAACAAAATAGGGAAGCAATGACTATGCAAGAACCGGTTAAGTTTCTCCAAGTAGAAGAAAATTCTCGAAACTTGGATAAACTAAAAACGGAAATAAGAAATCCATAGGTCCTTGTGATAGAAAATGGCTCTAATAATAAAGGCCAAAAGCGGGGAAAAACTGACAACTCTGGAAATAATAATAAAAAGCACAAGCAAGGAAATTCTAAAGGATCTTGTTGGAAATGCGGAAAGAGTAGTCATTTTAAGAAACAATGCAGCATGTATTTGAAGGAAAAACAACAAAAACAGGCAAATTAACATCCAGCAAGAATTTTGCAGTAGTTTCTGAAGCAAATGTAGTTGGGGACGATACCTAATAGTTGATAGACTCAGGTGCTACGAGACACATTGCTCGAAGCAGGAATCTCTTCAAGACATATGAAGAAGTCGACAGTGGTGAAGAACTTTATATGGGAAATTCATCTACGACCAAGGTTCAAGGGAAAGGTTATTCTCCGTCTCTCACCAGGAAAAAATTTGACTTTGAATGATACATTTCATGTTCCAGATATTAGAAAAAATCTTGTATCCGTGAGTCTTCTAAATAAGTATGGTTTCAAAATATTGTTTTAAAGTGACGGCATAGATCTGTCTAAGGGTGGTGTATATGTCGGTAAAGACTATGTAACCAATGGGATGTACAAGTTCAATTTGATTAATGAAAATAATGCTTATGTTTATATTGTTTGTGCTTTTGATGTTTGGCATTCTAGATTAGGACATGTTAACTATAAATGCATGCGTAATATGGTTAAATTAGGTTATATTCCAGAATGCATTAGAATATATTAATAGTAATACTGAAAAATATTCTATTTGCATACAAGCCAAAATTACTAGAAAACCTTTTAACAGAGTTGAAAGAAATTCGAATCTTTTAGAATTAATACATTCAGATATCTGTGAATTAAATAGAATTCTAACTAGGGGTGGAAAAAGATATTTCATCACATTTATAGATGATTTCTCTAGATATGTTTAAGCATATTTATTAAGGACTAAGAATGAGACTTTAGATAAATTCAAAGCTTATAAAGCAGCGATGGAAAATCAATTAAACTGTAAAATAAAGACTCTCATATCCGATAAAGGAGGTGAATGCATGTCTAATGATTTCAATGACTTTTGTGAAAGCCATGGTATAATTCATCAAGTCACTGCTCCTTATAGTCCACAACAAAATAGTATTGCCGAAAGAAAGCATAGAACTTTAGTCGAAATGGTTAACTCTTCATTAATATCTTCTTGTTTAAATAAAAATTTATGGGGTGAAACATTAATGGTTGCTTGTTATATATTATAACGACCCTAAAATCCTTGTACCGTTGTATTTATCCATTCTTTAATAAAAGATCGTTTTCCTTTCAAATGTTGTATCTCATTAGTTAAGTCACTTCATCAAGGTTCCATAGGCCACATGTTCGAACGCCGGATCTTGCAATTATTTTTATTAATTTTTTAAATCCTCTCATAACCTACAAATAAGGCATTTCATTTTTTTTGTATTTTAACTTCCAAAATGAATTCATAATAAACTAGAATTATTATAAAGAATTATGGTCCCCTTTATATGTTACTCTTTTCTCCTTCCTTCTCAATCTCCACAAAAAATCAAAAGTTCCATCAAACTTAAAGCTCTTTTTTTGTCTCCTTGCACCCTCTCGAATCGTGGAGGCGCTAGAGTTCATTTTGCCGCTCAAGGCAAATCGGCAAGGATAGTTGTTAGACCGCCTTGCAATTATGTAAGTCCATGCCCTTTCCTTACACCCTCTTTAGCTCCACCTCTCCATGCTAGACTTGCTCTCGGTAGATTCCTCGTCACTAAAACGATATAAACAAAGAAATGTTATCAAAGATTTATTAGATTCATGCGGTCGTAAGGGCCAGGGTAAAAATTACTAGTATCATACTTAAGTTGCGTGGGAAAGTACATGAAGGAATAAAAGAATGCAAGAATTTGAAATGGCTGAAAAAGACTAAAAGAAATCCACCGGTGTTAACCTGGTCTGCAGGTTCGGCCTCTACGGCCGACATATTGAAAGTCTGGCGTCTTGGCGCATTCATCTGCGCCTGATGGTACGCTTGTTGCTGAGGTAGTAAGGGCGGTCCACGTGAAGGTGGTGCATAAAGGGCTAAACGAAGAGCGGGAGTTTGTAAAGTCGGCCTTGGTGCAGGGGAAAAGTGAGATCTGTACTATGGACATGCTCCTATAGAGTGCGTCGATGATCCACAAACTAGGCAAAGTCCGTTAGCTCGTCGGCAGTAGTTTGCCAGATGTTCCAGCCTCTTGCAGTAATTACAGGCATTTCCTCCAAGGTTGGAAAATGACCCTCCCGGCCTCATAGGTGGCGCTGCAACACTTGGTCTTGAGGAGGCTCCTCCAGTAATCTGGCTAACTGGGAGTTTGACTCCGGTCGACCGTGTCCTTCCCTTCTTGATATAACGACAGGCTGCATTCAAATCCGTCTCAGCGTGAACTAGTCCTTCGTGAAGGGGAGCAGCCTGCTCCTGCTGTCCCTCAAGTAAGCTCTTGATCGCCTCCAAAAGTACCATCGGTTCTGTAAGTAGATATGCAACAGTAGGTGGTGGTGGTGCATCTCCATTGACGTTGATATGGTCCGAGGAATACATCACTTTAGATTGAAAAATATGGATTAGAATGGATTCAAGGGGATTGAAATGCAAAGAATGTAAAATTTATTGAATTTTATAATTCTTGTGATACATTGCTTATGATGTTCATGCAGAATCGACTTGCATAGGCCACCATTAAAACCTGTCACGCCCCGCTTTCTAAAAAACAGGTGCAGACATGTGATGAGGTTCACGACGTATTTATTCCGAGAATGACATTTCGCGAAACAAATACGATAAGCGTTTATAAGTAATGTAACATGACAAGAATTAACAAGCGAATTAAAATTCAACTTCAACTTTATTTACAATCAACCTTCCACAATTTCAAAGTACAAATAGTGGCATTCTGAATAAAAAGTTGAAGAAAACTAAAAGTCGGTCTGTGCTGCAAGCTGAGAGGAGTCCTTCGGACTCGGCTTAATCTCCTCAGTTTCTATATCACTTGACGAACATCCCAAGGAAATAAAAGACAATGTGGAATGTCGTCAGCGAACTAGCACTCGATAAGTCCCAAAAATAGTAAGGATATAAAGTATGATAAAAGACATGCATGTAAGAAAAATATGAATCTAAAATAGTAGTGAACATGTAAAAGTGTCAATGAGTACGTTAAAGTATCTTAAGTATGACAATATATACGAACATGGTTATTTATTCTAACGTGGTTGTTTGTAGTCCGCTAAAGAAGATATGCGTGTATACAAGAGTGATCTGTCAAATCCATGAACCCATAACACAAGAAGTATAAGGCCCCGTCAAACCCACGGGACAACGACACATGATATTCATGTTAGGTGTGTTTTAGTGGACTCTTGTGCCACGTCATAATTTCTTTACCAAACTACCCCTTGCTCCCCGCGTATTTTTAATTTATAGATTTAGTTACAAGTCTTGCCCGAAATCCATGAATACAAAGAGAGTACAAGTTAAATTCAAGTCAAGTTCGAGTATTCAAGTTCAAGTGTTCAAGTATTCAAGCAAAGTCGTATTCATGGTTCGAGTCAAATCAAGTCCAAGTTCAGATTCAAGTCAAGTTTGAGTTCAAGTCGAATCTAGATTGTAATAGATTTAATCAAGTGGTTTAAAATATGGGGATCAAGACATAGGACTAATATGAAAGTAAATGTGATTCGTATTACAAGTCAAGTATCAAAACCAATTTATATGAGGCGGTACGAATTGATTTGTTCAAATAGCTAGGCAAGTGAATCACTTATTGTCTCCGGCTCCCCGAGGCTCAAGAGAGAATAGGTCACTTAAAACCTATCTGCTACCTATATATCAGCTAGCTACTAGTTTTATAGTTCTAGGTATTTATATGAAAATATTTCATTTATCAATTTTAAAGTATTTAAGTAAATTAGTCCCTTTACAATATTGAGGGGGTTTCATGTAAATACTTTAATTTAAAAAAAAATCCTCGAGGGTGTTTTTAGTAAAAATATGTTAACTAAAATGTTAAGGGTGTTTAATAAAAATATATTTTAGATTTCGAAGGTATTTTTAGTAAAAATATGTTAACTATTTTTATTAAGAGCTCAAAGAAAAGGGGGCAATGGTAGCGATGAAGAGTACGACAAGAGAAGGTGTGAAAGATCGAGAGAGAGAAATGAGAAGAGAAATGAAAGGGATAGAATTTGGGACTTACGGGTTGCAATAGACGTAGGGGAAGAAGAAGTCTCAATTGGAAGAACCGAGACCAACGATGCGTGGTGAAACGAGCTTGAGGGAACCTTGAGACTTGACTTCTTGAGGGAAACCTGACTCCTAAAAGAACTTGAGGTGCTTGAATTCTTGGTTATAATATGACTTGAGAGATTTTGTTTTTGTGTGAAATTTTTCAGAATAATTTTGAGGGGGAGAATTAGGAAATTGGCTGGGTATTTGTAGGAAGTGAAAGATAGGTATATGGTGAATTAAAGATAATTAAAATGCATTGAAAAGTGGATTAATAGGGTAGATGAAGGGACTGTAGAGTATGTTTAATTTCAAGGGTTTTAGTATATTAAAAGGGGTAGAGGGGAGTCAAAGGGTCGTCTGTGCAAAAGAAGGACCCAAAAAGGGTAAGGGGGCCGATGAGAGCGACCTAGGGGCGGCCAGGACAGTGACTTTTGCCTTAGGGTTCGTGCCAAGGTCTCGGGTTGGGTTTAAATATCATATTTATGTACCTATTTTTTGTTAAGAATTTTGGTAACCCCATGTAATACTCGAGCAAACTCTTGGGCTTCCAAAATATCAAAAGAAAAAATAATAAAATAATTGTAGCAATAAGGATTTGAACTTGTAGGCTATACGACAATAGGGTAGAGACTTAACCAATAGGCTCCAAGTTGTTCATGCTCTAAATTAACAAGAATAACTTATAACTTGATATCGACACAGAAATACACTCATTTATTAATATTGGATTAATACAAGTGTACATTGATTTCAGGGTCGTTATATTTTTATTTTAACTTCCAAAATGAATTCATAATAAATTAGAATTATTATGAAGAATTATGATCCCTCTTTATATGTTACTCTTCCTCCTCCTTCCTCAATCTTCACACAAAATCAAAAGTTCCATTAAACTTAAAGCTTTCATCTTTTGTTTCCTTACTCCCTCTCGAATCGTGAAGGCGCTGGAGTTTATTTCGCCGCTCGGAGCAAATAGGTAAGGATGGTTGTTAGACCGCCTTGCAATTATGTAACTCCTTGTCCTTTCCTCTCATTCTCTCTCTCTCTCTCTCTCCACCTCTCCATGCTAGATTCGCTCTCAGTAGATTTCTCGTCACTAAAACGATATAAACAAAGAAATGTTGTCAAATATTTATTATTGGATTCATGCTTGTTTTTATCCATATTCGTTATATATGTATTAAGTTCATGCGTTGAAAACATGTTAGATGAGATGCAAGGCTAGTGTAACATTTCAAAAAAATAAAATATTATTTTGGGGAAATTTTATAATTAAATAATAAAATATTGAATATTTTAATAAGGCGGTATAATTAAATACCGATAAATTGGAAAAAAATTTGGAAATTATTAAAAGAGGATGTTTTATGTGAATTATGCAAATTTTAAGTTTTTATGACTAATTATATGCTAATTTAGTTCTAATCGCGATTAAAAATCGCTAATCGGATTTTAAGCTTGTTTTGTGCAAAACATACACTATGTCTTTTTTTCACTTGTTACATTTTCCTACTTAATTTGGGGTGTATGAGTATTTGTTTTGGGTTTACTATTGAGGAGAGAAGAGAAGAAAAGAAAAGGAAAAGAAAAGAATAAAGAATAGGGTATGGGTGAGAGAGAGAAAGGTGAGGGGTTAACATTGACTTTGGGCATTCCTCCTTCATTTCCTTCACCCTCATCACCTCTCCCCCTCTTCACCTCTTCCCTCAACTTCCTTGCAGCTGCTGCTGCATCCTTCACTCCCTCCCCCTCTTCACCTCTTCAAAACGCAATCAAAACAACCTCAAAACCTTATTTCCATTTCACAAAAATTGTGCATGAGCTCACTAGCAACACATTGGACCAAGAAAGCTTGCATTTTGGACAATTGGGGCAACTCAAGAATTTCATGAGTTGCCAAAGGAGGTAATTTCTGCACCATTAATGTAGTGTTTTAATTCCTTATGCATCCATACATGTTTCATGTCGATATTGAGTGGTTTTGTGGACTTTGAAAATTCTAGCTAGGGTTAATGGAAATTGAGAGTTGTGATGTGAAATTGAGCTCAGTAGAGGCCACACAAACCTCCTAGTGCTAGAATTCAGAGCTAAACCAGAGACTAGAACCTCGGAATACGGATTTAGAATCCCGATATCGGAAGAATTGTGGATTCTGTGAGTGTATTATGAAATCTGCTAACACCCGGAGCCTCTGAAAATTATTTTGCAAACACAGAGAGATGTGCAGGCAACCTGGAGTGTACCACCAAAACCCTAGCCCCTACCCTCTCCTTTAAGCCACAAATTAATTCCTTCTGGCAGCAATTTGCGGCCGGAGCAGGTTAGAAATGGTTCGTTTTCGTTCTAGGGCCTTATCTCCAGTAAATTAGACCATTGGCATATGCAAAATTGACCAATTTGACCTAGGGCAAAATCTGGGACCTTTTTTCCTGAGTTGCTGTTTTGATTCGGGGTTTCGTTTTGCGTATTTTGTATTTTGAATTTTTGAGATTTGTGTCGTATTCGATCACTTGACGTTTGTACGTCGAAATCGAGTGTTATTTGGTGGTTTTGAAAACGTAGTCCATAGGTTCTAACCTATAGGCCTTAGCGTGTCGTTTTGGTTTTCTGATGTGATTTTAATACGCATTTCCGATTGTGTTATCTATGTAGGTACCTTCACGTGGATTTCATACGATGAAGAAGATGATGGCGACATCGACACCGACATGAAAGATGCAATGTGAGTAGATTATATCTAGGGGGGAAGTCGGGTGGATGGCGTATAGCACCCCCGCAGTTTGATGTTTAGTATATTATATATATATATATATATATATATATATATATATATGATAGCTTTATGTGTGACATGGATTTTCAGGATGTGATTAGGTGTACTATGGTTAGATTAGGGTTTTGAAGTAAACTTGTATACTTTCCTAGTTGCGAACCCTAGAATAGGTTTACACCAACACGCACACATGCTTACTTGTTATACTTATACCTGGATGATGAGGATAGTGGATGATATTTGGAGATGAGTCGATGATATTGGCAAAGTGCCATGAGATCGGTGATATGATGTGGTTCGTATTTGGGATACGACATGAGATTTTAGCGGGCCTTTAGGCATGTGATTTCATACACGCACGCAGATATATATATATATATATATCGATGGTATCAGTTTGTACTAGACTTAGATCAGTACCCCAGTTCATGAGATATGATGATAAGGATAGCAGATAATTGATGAGATAAATATAATATTCGACCCGTATCCAAATTTGGGATGCCGTACGACGGATTTACGTACGAGCTATATATATTGATGATAGATCCGCACTCTTGACTCGAGGATGTCATATTGTATATTGTATCGTATGTGATACTATTGAGGTGGGATCACCGACTGTTATATTTATATATGTATATCGAATCAGATTTAGGTGGTTTCCATATCCTTCCGATTAGCTTGTTAGTTAGATCTCTAGTTTGCTTAGTAGATGTTAGACTGACCCGAGTCATACTTATTTCAAAACTAACAAATCGTGAGTATTTTAAAGACAGGCAAAGGGATTCTACGGATATTTTCAAAAGACGCATATTTTCTTAAAAACACCGTAGCCCTTATTTTTCTAAACACCACGATTCGTCTTATTTTAAATGGCAAAACTGTATGACATTTTTATATTGATGTAGATTTTTCACTGTTGTGCTTATTAGTCGATTTCTGCATATTCTTGCTATTCGCATCGCATTGAATGTGTAAATGTGTTTATTGTTATATTAAAACCATGCTATCAGGACACCAACACCATTATCGATGATGTGTATGTTCCACGTACACCTGCTTGCCGGCTCACACACTTCATCATCGATAATTGCCATGTCACTACACAGTAGGATTATTGCATCAGGATATGACCCCTTGCATGGCATACTTGTGTACATACATATTGTACACTCATACTTGTATACATACGTATTTGCACATACATAGATGATTCTGTCTTGATTTGGAGATTTGGGAACCGCAAGATGCTTGTTAAAACTGATTCATTTTAAAGGAGCGGTCTTCTCTCGATATGTGCATATTACTGTTTTATGTTGCATGATACACTGATATGCTTACATTTCTTTATATGCCGCATACATCATGCTTTATGATTATACGCATTGAGATATGTTGTTTCCATGATATTTCTCGATTTGGGAACCGTGGTCATTTCAAAGGACAGTATGTATTGTTTTAAAAACCCGGTTACCCTTGATATGATATTTCAGTGCGCCCACCATGAGTTTTATCGGTTCTGAAGTATATATATACCCCATGCGAGGAGGAGTCGTGAGCCGTGTGCGGGTACATGGTGGGGCCCGGTATAGTAGCCGGGACAAGAAAGGGATGCTGTGTATACAGACGGTGAGCCTGGCAGAAGGACTACTACCTACCGGTGATTGCATTTAGGCTCGGCGGATATCCGGAGGATACCGACCGGAGTCGAGAGATGATATGGGCCGATCCGGACTGACGGAGCCCGTGGGCCGATTTGGACTGACGGAGCCCGATATATGAGGATTTACATGCTGATGCTGGGCACATGTTTCATGATGTTTTCGAGTGTCGATGCTAGACACTTAGGTTTCATGATTTTGATGTGTCGTGAGGGACACACGTTGATTTATATCCTCATACTTCCATGCATATGCTTTATGATATTTACATGCATGATGTTTTATGTCATTGGGTGACACGTGGACGAGATCCACATACATACAGACATTGATTACATAGCTGGATGATATCCACATACTCGTAGACTTCATGATATAGTTGACACTGATTACATTGATCATACCTCATAGTTATGATATGTTGCTACCTGAGGCACCGACATGAGCATTTGGTACTATACTTATGTATAGATATTTACCCTTGCCACCTTATCATGCTTCAGACTTATTCATATTGAGAATATTATTATTACTGATCGTATTGACCTAGTATTGTGTCATATATACGATTTCTGCTCTATGATGTTTTCTATTCATGAGTTGGAAACTCACCCCCGTTGTGCCACAGATCTTGAAGGTTTTGCCGTACAGGTTTCATTGCGGCTTTTCTGGCATACTGCTTCCTTTCTTGGTGATTGCTCTGTTAGGTGGGTTCACTCGCATCGTGACCACCCTTGTGTTTATTTTAATCAGTTGTATCTAGTAATTCCATCAACCAAAACTTGTATATTGTTTTAGACTTAGAAAACCAGCTGTGTATTATTTCGACCGTAGAGTCGCGTGTTGTAGTATATTGGTTTTCATGATGATTTTAAGATTCCTTTTGAGTTTTGATCCTCACCCTTCGACGTTGTATATTATATTGCTTGTGTGGTTGTGACCGTCGATTGACGAAGAGCTAGCTCCCGCTTGGGGATGCCTTTTATCATTGTGTATATATTATTCTTGTTGTACCCCGTTCGGGGTCGGTATTTACAAAAGAAACTCTGCCGAAATTTTCAGAAAAGACTGGAGATTTTAAAAATGCATATTCGGCTTACTTATTTAAAAACCTTGCTTTTAAAACATATTTTCTTTACTTCTTAAAAACTAGTTTTCTTTATTTACTCCTTAAAATGGTTTTAGATTTCTGAGCTTTTGGCTTACTTGAATTAGATGAGGTCCTATAGACTTCATATGATTCAAAGACCAGTCACGTGCTATTTCGGATCGTGACAAAGTTGGTATCAGAGCGCTAGGTTAACCTTGGTTCGAGTCTAAGTTTGACTATGCGGAGCCTAGAGCGTTTATATATATACGGAACTTAGGCTTGACCGTACGGAACTTAGACTTAGTCGAGGGGGTATTATACCCGAACTTTCGTCGTTTAGGATGACCCTTGGTTGATGGAGTAGGTATCTTGAGTAGAGTGACGTACTGTACGTATGTTCCGCAGCATACTTACGATACGCTACTCCGCTTAAGAAACCTTAGGATGTACATTTCCTTGCACAGTATTATATTCATTCCTATGATCTATCCTCATCGATATTGGTCATGATTTTGCCGCCATGATTACACGGGCAGAGAGAGCTACGGCTAGAGTTGCGGTCAGCACGAGCTCATCACGGGCGAGGACTGACCAGGGCGTAGTTCCAGGGACATACGATTGCATAGAGAGGCGTCGTTTTATTGTGTTTTCACGCCATGAGTGGTTGATGGATCGCTTTTACGAGATTTCTCGGACGTGCAGATCAGCATCAGAGGATCAGGCTACTGCTAGAGGCCAGCTAGAATGTGATGACCATTGATATATCGCTTATTCATGATGATTGAGGCGCTGTTCAGCGTACAGACGGATGAGCCAGTTGTTGCTGCAAATGACGAGATATCGCTCAGATGTTGGAGCTACTGCAGCATGAGTATATACTTAGAGATATGATGGAAGGTCGCTAGTCACCCGAGGATGAATGACTAGGACATGTGGTTCGTTCGCTTACCCCGATGCGAGGTCATCAGATAGATTGATTCCAGCTAGAGACGACTTCACGCAGATTTGTTGGTAGTCGATAGAGACGATCGAATGTCAGGAACCCATTTCCAAGTTTAAAGTATTCGGAAGACAATGCAAGTAATGCTATAGACCCTCTAGAAGAATGAAACCCTAACTCGACATAATGACCATGGAACGCCTTCGAACCTTAGGGTTTACGGCAGTTTAGCGTGCCATTTGTGAGGCTTGGGTTTGCCCTTCTACGGTTGGTCCACAGGTGCTGTGGCATGTACTGGAATACTATTAAACTGTACTCAAGATGTTGATCTCTTGGGGGATTATGAGGTTTTGACAAATCGATCGAATGGTTCGACATCATTCAGATACCATGTGATGGGATACCTTGCTTGGGAGACTCCAGATACGAGTATAGCCGTTGGAGCGCAGTCCATGCAGCCACGAGAAGACGAGTCCGAATCAGTCAACATTGGAATAGGGAGGAGTAAAGAGTTCGCACGAGATTTCGACGAGATGACGTTCCACTCCACTGACATCAGATATGCTGACGAGCTGTTGTTACTCCCCGTTAAGATTGATGGTCGGATATGTCTACAGAGGCGTTGAGATGCGACCAGTTTCTGAGAAAATGCGGTGCTGAGGACGCAGATGTCCAGAGAGCGAGAAAAGATTATGCAAGAGTACCAGCCTCCGTACAGTTCGGCATAGGCGAGATCGGAAGAGACCCTGAGCAAGATTCCTTCCAGGACACTGCTGCGATAAGATTTGCACCCAGGATCAGATGTGTGATGTGTGTTCAGAGGACCGGAGGTCGGCTCCAGTGACGTGCTGCTTTACGAGTGGTCGTGAGGATTGACCGAGAGATGACCAGAGAAGTGCCAGGAAGGAATCATCCCCGTTAGCACACCTGACAGGGCCGATGAGCCGATGGATTGCGAGGCTGGTAATCCACAGAGAAGATAAGGGCCCAGGGACAGAGGACGCCAGACCGTGAGCAGGAGGCAAGTAGATATCTTGCGCTGCTAGCATTGGATGCACCGACACCTTCTTGACTTTGAAGGTGGATATATCGACAACGGTATTTATGATTTGTGATTTGTTGATTCGATTATCACGTATCCGTCACCTTGGATTTCGGTATTTTGGGCGACCTATTCGCATGATTTAGTCTTAATGACTGAGTTTCATGATATTTGTATTTGTGCACCACGGTTGCACCTGACTTCGGTTTGATATTATTTGAGATATTGATTGTGAATTCATGCCTAGGGCATGTATACGTTTTGACTTATGCTTACGATATAGTTTTCATGCACTTTTAGTGTTTTGATTTGATTTGTGCACACTGATGCACATGGTTGTGAGATTATATACCGCGGTATACCTGATTTGGATTGAACTGTAATGTATACCGTCATTTTCGATTATGATATTGGATTTCGTGATTTCGTGCATGTGAATGCACATGATTTAGATTTTATTCGTGCATGATGGATGCACCTGATTTGGATTTTCACGCATGTTGGGCGCATGTTATGAGATGCGGTTTTGGTGCACACCAGATGCACTAAATCGAGATTCTTCATGCATATCAGATGCACCTGATATTGCCGTCCGGCACACCTGTTGCCCTTGACATATGTTTCGTGCACACCCGATGCACTTAGATTTGTTTTGTGCACATGTATGGCACATATATGGATTTTGATTTCCGTGCGCACCAGACGCACGTATCATTCATATGCACATTTTTGTGATTGATTTCTTATGGAGCAGTATATTTTTATGATATTTGCTATTTGTTTTCGTACTGAGCAGGACTAGTCAGAGGACAGTACCTGGATGTATTTTGCATGCATTGATAGTTATCGAAAGGATTTCCAAAAAAAGGAAGCTATAGTCTCAGTATTTACCTACGTGTCTGATATGACACGAAACGTTTAAAGTAAGGAAACCCTTCTAAATTGTTTTCAAAGCGGCGGAACGTACATATTAAACAAAGGATAAGTAAATATATAGCTATTTTCTTACATTAGACGTCCGCCACTGTGTCGCGATACGCGCATCGCACAGCAATATGAAAGGTTTGGCATGCATTTCCTTCAGATGTTTACATGTATAGTTATGATTTATATCATATTGGTTTTCGTATTGGATTTGACATTTGTGTCTTCACCATGACTCCGATGATTGCGAGATATTTGACGGAGTTTTGATTTTGAGTTATCCACTCATTGTTCATGCGCATGCATTGCGCTATGATGCGTTTTATCTATTGATGATTTCGGAGCCCCAACGACTTAGACTTTTACTGAAATGTTTTAGTATTTGAGGGGTTTAAATTTAAATTCGGGGACCGAATTTCTTTAAGGGGGAAAGATTGTAACATTTCAAAAAAGATAAAATATTATTTTGGGGAATTTTTATAATTAAATAATAAAATATTGAATATTTTAATAAGGCAGTATAATTAAATACCGATAAATTGGAAAAAAATTGGAAAATTATGGAAATTATTAAAGAGGGTGTTTTATGTGAATTATGCAAATTTTAAGTTTTTATGATTAATTATATGCTAATTTAGTGCTAATCGCGATTAAAAATCGCTAATCGGATTTTAAGCTTGTTTTGTGCAAAACATGCACCATATCTTTTTTTTTCACTTGTTACATTTTCCTACATTATTTGGGGTGTATGGGTATTTGTTTTGGGTTTACTATTGAGAAGAGAAGAGAAGAAAAGAAAAGGAAAAGAAAAAAATAAAGAATGGGGTATGGATGAGAGAGAGAAAGGTGAGGGGTTAACATTGACTTTGGGCATTCCTCCTTTATTTCCTTCACCCTCATCATCTCTCCCCTCAACTTCCTTGCTGCTGATGCTTCCTTCACTCCCTCCCCCTCTTCACCTCCTCAAAACACAATCAAAACAACCTCAAAACCCTATTTCCATTTCACAAAAATTATGCATGAGCTCACTAGCAACACATTGGACCAAGAAAGCTTGCATTTTGGACACTTGGGGCAACTGAAGAATTTTCTTGAGTTGCCAAAGGAGGTAATTTCTGCACCATTAGTGTAGTGTTTTAATACCTTATGCATCCATACATGTTTCATGTCGATATTGAGTGGTTTTGTGGACTTTGAAAATTTTAGCTAGGGTTAATGGAAATTGAGAGTTGTGATGTGAAATTGAGCTCAGTAGAGGCCATACAAACTCCCTAGTGCTAGAATTCAGACCTAAGCCAGAGACTAGAACCCCGGAATACAGATTTAGAAACCCGATATCGGAAGAATTGTGGATTCTGTTAGTGTATTATGAAATCTGCTAACACCCGGAGCCTCTGAAAATTATTTTGCAAACGTTGAGAGATGTGCAGGCAACCTGGAGTGTACCACCAAAACCCTAGCCCCTGCCCTCTCCTTTAGGCCGCAAACTAATTCTTTCTGGCCGCAATTTGCGGCCAGAGCAGGTTAGAATAGTTCATTTTCGTTCTAGGGCCTTATCTCCAGTAAATTAGACCCTTGGCATATGCAAAATTGACCAATTTGACCTAAGGTAAAATCTAGGACCCTTTTTCCTGAGTTGCTGTTTTGATTCCGGGTTTCATTTTGGGTATTTTTCATTCTGTATTTTTTAGATTTGTGTCGTATTCGATCACTTGACGTTTGTACGTCGAAATCGAGTGTTATTTGGTGGTTTTGAAAGCGTAGTCCATAGGTTCTAACCTATAAGCCTTAGCGTGTCGTTTTGGTTTTCTGATGTGATTTTAATACGCATTTCCGATTGTGTTATCTATGTAGGTATCTTCACATGGATTTCATACGATGAAGAAGGTGATGGCGACATCGACACCAACACGCAAGATGCAATGTGAGTAGATTATATCTACGGGGGAAGTCGGGTGGATGGCGTATAGCACCCCCGCAGTTCGATGTTTAGTATACTATATATATATATATATATATATATATATATATATATATGATAGCTTTATGTGTGACATGGATTTTCAGGATGTGATTAGGTGTACTATGGTTAGATTAGGGTTTTGAAGTAAACTAGTGTAGTTTCCTAGTTGCGAACCCTAGAATAGGTTTACACCCACACGCACACATGCTTACTTGTTATACTTATACCTGGATGATGAGGATAGTGGATGACATTTGGAGATGAGTCGATGATATTGGCATAGTGCCATGAGATCGGTGATATGATGTGGTTCGTATTTGGGATACGACATGAGATTTTAGTAGGCCTTTAGGCGTGTAATTTCATACACGCACGCAGATATATATATATATATATATATATATATATATATATATATATATATATATATATCGATGGTATCAGTTTGTACTAGACTTAGATCAGTACCCCAGTTCATGAGATATGATGATAAGGATACCAGATAATTGATGAGATAAATGTGAGATTCGACCCATACCCAGATTTGGGATGCCGTACGACGGATTTACGTATGAGCTATATATATTGATGATAGATCCGCACTCTTGACTCGAGGATGTCATATTGTATATTGTATCGTATGTGATACTATTGAGGCGGGATCACCGACTGTTATATTTATATATGTATATCGAATCAGATTTAGGTGGTTTCCATACCCTTCCGATTAGCTTGTTAGTTAGATCTCTAGTTTGCTTAGTAGATGTTAGACTGACCTGAGTCATACCTATTTCAAAACTAACAAATCGTGAGTATTTTAAAGACAGGTAAAGGGATTCTACGGATATTTTCAAAAGACGCATATTTTCTTAAAAACACCGTAGCCCTTATTTTTCTAAACACCACGATTCGTCTTATTTTAAATGGCAAAACTGTATGGCATTTTTATATTGATGTAGATTTTTCACTATTGTGCTTATTAGTCGATTTCTGCATATTCTTGCTATTCGCATCGCATTGAATGTGTAAATGTGTTTATTGTTATATTAAAACCATGCTGTCAGGACACCAACACCATTATCGATGATGTATATGTTCCACGTACACCTGCTTGCCGGCTCACACACTTCATCATCGATAATTGCCATGTCACTACACAGTAGGATTATTGCATCAGGATATGACCCCTTGCATGGCATACTTGTGTACATACATATTGTACACTCATACTTGTATACATACGTATTTGCACATACATAGATGATTCTGGCTTGATTTGGAGATTTGGGAACCGCAAGATGCTTGTTAAAACTGATTCATTTTAAAGGAGCGGTCTTCCCTCGATATGTGCATATTACTGTTTTATGTTGCATGATACACTGATATGCTTACATTTCTTTTATATGCCGCATACATCATGCTTTATGATTATACGCATTGAGACATGTTGTTTCCATAATATTTCTCGATTTGGGAACCGTGGTCATTTCAAAGGACAGTATGTATTGTTTTAAAAACCCGGTTACCCAGTGCGCCCACCATGAGTTTTATCGGTTCTGAAGTATATATATACCCTATGCGAGGAGGAGTCGTGAGCCGTGTGCAGGTACACGGTGGGGCCCGGTATGGTACCCCGGTGCAAGAAAGGGATGCTGTGTATACAGACAGCGAGCCTGGCAGAGGGACTACTACCTACCGGTGATTTATTTGGGCTCGGTGGATATCCGGAGAATACCGACCGGAGTCGAGAGATGATATGGGCCGATCCGGACTGACGTAGCCCGTGGACCGATCCGGACTGATGGAGCCCGATATATGAGGATTTACGTCCCGATGCTGGGAACAGGTTTCATGATGTTTTCGAGTGTCGATGCTAGACACTCAGGTTCCATGATTTTAATGTGTCGCGAGGGACACACGTTGATTTATATCCTCATACTTCCATGCATATGCTTTATGATATTTACATGCATGATATTTTATGTCATTGGGTGACACGTGGACGAGATCCACATACATACAGACATTGATTACATAGCTGGATGATATCCACATACTCGTAGACTTCATGATATAGTTGACACTGATTACATTGATCATACCTCATAGTTATGATATGTTGCTACCTGAGGCACCGACATGAGCATTTGGTACTACACTTATGTATAGATGTTTACCCTTGCCACCTTATCATGCTTCAGACTTATTCATATTGAGGATATTATTATTACTGATCATATTGACCTAGGATTGTGTCATACATACGATTTCTGCTCTGTGATGTTTTCTATTCATGAGTTGGCAACTCATCCCCGTTGTGCCACAGATCTTGCAGGTTTTGCCGTACAGGTTTCATTGCGGCTTTTCTGGCACACTGCTTCCTTTCTGGGTGATTGCTCTGGTAGGTGGGTTCGCTCGCATCGTGACCACCTTTGTATTTATTTTAATCAGTTGTATCTAGTAATTCCCTCAACCAAACTTGTGTATTGTTTTAGACTTAGAAAACCAGTTGTGTATTATTTCGACCTTAGAGTCGCGTGTTGTAGTATATTGGTTTTCATGATGATTTTGAGATTCCTTTTGAGTTTTGATCCTCGCCCTTCGGGGTTGTATATTATATTGCTTGCGTGGTTATGACCGTCGATTGACGAAGAGCTAGCTCCCGCTTGGGGATGCCTTTTATCATTGTGTATATATTATTCTTGTTGTACCCCATTCGGGGTCAGTATTTACAAAGGAAACTTTGCCGTAATTTTCAGAAAAGACTAGAGATTTTAAAAATGCATATTCGGCTTACTTATTTAAAAACCTTGCTTTTAAAACATGTTTTCTTTACTTCTTAAAAACTAGTTTTCTTTATTTACTCCTTAAAATGGTTTTAGATTTCTGGGCTTTTGGCTTACTTGAATTAGATGAGGTCCTATAGATTTCATATGATTCAAGGGCCAGTCACGTGCTATTTCGGATCGTGACAGCTAGTATGATAACATAACCCAATTTAAATACATATTATTGCGTTGTTTTAATTATTTATACCAAGTTAAAAGAAAACAAAGCCGCAAATAAATATCACAGTTTTTATCTTTCTCAACTATAAAAACACATTTACTTTCGAATTAATTTTTAGAAATTAATCGTGACATCTGTAATTCCCAATAAATTTTTTTAAAACATTAAACACATTTCTAAGAGCGGTGTAACAATTTTAGATCGAACCGAATTACGATTTTGTTTGACGTAACTTTTAGTCACTATTTTGCAAACCTGAAAACTGTTTTTAAATGCTTTCTTCGAGAAGCCATAACTCTGTCTTCGGTGATCCAAACTAAGTATTTTCAAATATTTTTGATAACTAGATCTAAAGATCTAGATTTTCTTAATTCTTCTAATCTCTGAAAACCGACGGAATTAACCCAAATTTGTCTTTTTAAATCATGTGTCAAACCTGGACAGAATCTGTCCTGATTTATACACTGTTTGTCAAAATGGCATAACTCGAACTACAAAAATCGGTTTTTGACAAACCTTAGATGTATGGATGTCAAATTGATAGCCCTACAACTTCCCTATAGAACCTGAGACTTAGAAATGTGTATATCGACATGATATATGCTCCACAAGTCATCCCCTCCTTATTGTCCAGAAAATAAAAACTGTTTTTAAAACCCTTAGATTAAAATAATCATAACTATAGTTTCAGATATCCAAATCACACAAACCAAAGTTATTTAGATAACTAGACTGAAAGAATTATCTTTTCCTAGTTCAACCCGAGATCAGAAAACATCGCAAACTGCATTTTTAACATACGTCGGTGCTGGGTAAATTTTGATCCGTTCTGTACAGCGATACTGAAACGCATTTAACTCCAAAACCAGTAGTTGTAATTAGACAAGACTTGAATCCATGTATGCATAACACCTAGGACTACATTTCTTATTTTATTTCTGAGTTCATTTGAATTGAGTAATCAGTAGTTTCCAGCACTTCTTTAAAATATTGTTTCTGATTTATGCTTGGATATTTTACTTGTGTCATTTCATGCCATGTGACTTCCTCATTTTATTGTATCTACATGAATCAAGTGATTAGATACATTGCATGTCTGATACGAACCTGACTCAACCTACGAATACGTAATGACATAAACCTGATATGAAATTGACATGAACTTGACATGAACTCACAACACTCCAACGTATTCATGGTTTCGTGTAGGCTTGTGTCAAACTCTATAACTTAACATACGTGGGGAAAATTGGTAGTTTGGTAATGAATGTATATCGTGGCACGAGAGTCCACTAAAAATCACTTAACATGAATTTCGTGTGTCGTTGTTCAGTGGGTTTGACGGAGCTTAACTCAAAGTGTTGTTGGTCCGTAGGTTTGACGAACTACTCTCGTATACACGCATACTTTCATTATTGAACTACAAAAAACACTTAACCGTAAACTGCCACTCTTACATAGCTTGCGATGTTAATTGCCATATCATGCTCGTTCACTACATCATACTTTTCCAATCTATTATATGCTTGTCGTTTATTACTGTTGACCGCCGAAAACAGAGACGAACTAGGATAGATCTTCTTGCCTGAATTTGGGGATAGATACTATTTGGACATATCCATCCACCTCTCCGAAGATACCAAGTTGATGTATGGCACCGTATATCGGAGGTTTAGATAGATGCAACCGATATAGCAGACTTTATCATATCCCCCCTCATTTGTGAGGGGTTTTGATTGTTAGGATGCTCTTTCATGCAGGCACAAGCCCATGCAGTTAATTACGTTATCGCGTTGCGATAACCATTTTTTTCTGCTCCGGCAGTTCACTTCATGTCATGTGTTATTTAGTTTATTATGGTTGCCCATGGATTGTATATGGAGACTAGTTTATGTCGTCTCCTGTAGGGCACGGATTAGTCCAAATCCATATATTTTAAATATAGGGTTTGAACTTAGGTTGTATGTTCCACCAGTTCAAAGAATATTTTATTTTATTTAAGGACCGTTAACCTGCTTTTCGATTAAGATCGACTTAAATATATGAGTATTTGGGCTCAATTTTTTTTAACTAAGGATGTGTTAGTCTTATTTGAAACTAAGATCAACTTAGAAATATTTTTAGGATCATTAAATTTTATTAAGATCCAACAACAGAGCATTTGGGCTCAGCTGCAAGAAAACTTCAAAGACTTAGCCAATTTGGGCTCAGTCCTGGGCTTTTTCCTTTATTCAGAAGTGCTAAGCACTTAATTGCTGATCTGACGCTCACGTGTATATCACGTGAGGCGGTCAGATATAGGAGATGCTCAATCGGTACTAAGCACTTAGTCGCTTTGACTATATGTATAGTGCTAAGCACTTTGTACAGCGCTCACGTGGGTGACACGTGAAGCACCGAGTCTTCACTTCTGGGTGCTCGCGTGGGAAGCACGTGAGGCGGTGAATCTTCACTTCTAGGCGCTCACATAAAAAGCACGTGAGACGGTGAATTTATGTTTTAAAGATTTAATCTCTGTTAATGGCATTTTGGCCATTAAGGACCATCAAGATCTCCATTTTTGAAGATCTGGAATCAGTTTTCTTGGAGAACTAAGTTCTTCTGTTCTTTCTATAAGAATTAAGTTCTTTGTGTAGGGTTAAACCCTGTTTTTAAAGGAATTAAATTCCTAAAACATATTTCTTCTCTCTTTTCCTTTTTATTTAGTTTTCCCCCTATATTTTGAGTCTGAAGAACATAACCTTCACGATGAGAATTAAATTCTCAACTTGTGGAAAATTTGTCTTACGGATCTCAGATCCAGAGAAAGAACTAAGTTCTTTTATGAAAGTTTAAACCCTTGTTTCTTACTTGTACTAGGCAAAAGAGATATATTTTTATCTCTGCTTTTTCTTTACCTAAGGTTTGGAAGAGGCAGAAGCTTTTCTTTTAGCAAGAGTTGAATTCTCGATTTGTAGTTTTTTTTATCACCTTATGGGGTCCTTTCTATATGTTTCTCCTTCTTTTTTTTGACTTGAAGTCTCAAGTCCTTTATATAGGGATTGTAAGCTGTTGGTCAGTTTTGAGAAAATCTCTCATTGAGAGATACCAATTGATTTAATTGGTCTCAAAAATTATTCGGGGAATTTTATCTACCGTCGGATCTTTGATCCAGTGATTTTCTGTTTAACAGAATATATTTTCTTGTTTTTAACAAGATTAGAGAAATATTCTTCCATATATAGAATTTAATTCTGTTAAACGGTAGTTTTTAATCACCAATGGATTTTTGATCTAAGGGCTCTCTATTTAACGGAGAATATCTTTCTCATTTAGAAAGATAAAGGAGATATTTCCCCTAATAGAATTTAATTCTATCTTTTGATGAATTTTTAATCAACATTGGATCTTTAATCCAACAGCTCTCTGTTTAACAGAGAATATCTTTCTCTTTTAGAAAAATCAGGAGAAATATTCTCCCAAAATAGAATTTAATTCTATATAGAATTCAATTCTATCCGAAACTAGTGCTTCAGAAAGGTGTTCTCACGTATTTAACACGTGACTCCAGTGTGGGTTTTAACCTATTTATATTTAGCGCTCATATGGTTTACATATGAACGCTCACGTGTTAAACACATAAGGCTAGTTTTCCCTTTTGGTTATTTATTTTCAGCGCTTATATGTTGCGCATATAAGCGCTCACGTGTTTAACACATAAGGCCTGTTTGGTCTTTAGTTATTTATTTTCAGCGCTTATATAGTTTGTATATAAGCGCTCATGTGTTTAACATGTAAGGCCAAACGGTGGGAATTTTTTTCTTCTTTCTTTTCTCCCCTTTTTTATAAGGGAACAAATACCCCAGCGTTGCTCTCACGTGGATTGCACGTGAGTGCAACGGTGTCACTCTTACCATCGTTGGATCACTTAGAGGAGTGGGAAGTTGAACCGATCTCATCACGTCCTATAAATGTGGCCTTTGGCCCTGAAGTGACTATTGTTTCTTTATCTTCTTCATTGAGATTTCCTTTCCTTAAGAATTTAATTCTCATTCATAGCTTAGATCTGTGCCCTAAAAATATTCCTTTGAACAAAGTCAACTTTGCCAAAAATTTTGGTAAGGACTATGAACTGAGCTTAGCTCTTAACATCTTCTGGGTATTTTTTCGGATTTTAAACCCATCATATTTGACAGAGCTTGGCTCTTTTCTTGAATCGATCTCTTGGAGATCTTAAAAAAAAGAACTTTTTCCTTTTTTTTATATATAGATTATGGATCTTGATATCCATATCAAAGATTTGAGTCAATGGACATTCTTGAGAATCGTTGATTCTCTCCTTAGGGTTTTACCCTATTGTCAATTTTGACATATGGGGTTTTCTGGAATTTGATTCCATTATTTAACCTATGAGTTTCCAACTATGGGGATTCCTGGGATTTAATCCAATCATTAGGGGAATCTGATTCCATTATTGTTTTTTTTTTCCTTTGTTTAGAGCTTAGCTCTGGTTTGATTCTTAGGAATTTTGGGGATTTTATTCCTTTTAATTTCCTTTTTTTGTTATTGGATATTTTCCTTTTTTAAGGTTTCAGGGTTTTAATACCCATTTCTCAGATTTGAATTTGTTGTTGTTTTTTAAAAGAACCCGCTTTTCGGAAATATTGGGAGCGTTAACTCCACTGCCCATTTAATGAGAATTCTTTTTGATTCTCACAATAAGCACATGTCTTATCATTGATGAGCCGCCACTTTTATTTCGTAGGGTCCACTAGTTTTGGAGTTAGTAGTTCCACCAAATAAACTCACATCCTTTTGTTGATGGTTCTTTTGTACTTTTTCAGGTACAATGGTTGGTCATTTGTACGACCTTGAAGAGATTGTCTCTTATGAAGAGATTCGTATCCAAGGTTGTCTTCAAGGCTAAGAATACACTGTGGCTCAATGCGACGAGGTGATGCGTCGCTTCGATGATTATAACGGTCGATTGCTCCCTCGTCGTTCTGTCATTTTGAAGATCGTCGTTGGATCGATCTGTGAAGCTCTTCCTGAACTTGATGAGGCTATGCCGCTCCAGGCACTTGATGACGTTGAAGACAAGATGTATTCAGTATATCTGATGGGCCTGATTTCAAAAAAATGGAAAGATGATCTTGTTACTATTTTGCATTGCGTCTTCCAACAGAAAGAGACAATACCCTCGTACCAAAGGATGGAAGACATCAGCGGTGATCCCGAAACTTGCATTCGGAAGAAGATGCATAAGAAGATGGTCAATGAAGCTAGAAGCGCTTTACTCAAATTTGCCTTTAAGTTTGAGAATCCATGTTCGGAATTTAGCGTCTTGCCATTGTAGAATTTAGATGATGTAGTAGCGTTTTTTTAGTCGTTCTCAGCATCACTGTGTAATCTTTTCTGAAGTATGAATGACAAGCCTTTTTCTCTTTCATATCTGCACTTTTCTTTTCTTGATTATCTTGATCAGGCAGGGACTAGTTTATTCGCTCATTTCGGAGTTTTTAGTTTATATACTCATTTCGGAGTTTTTAGTTTATATACTCATTTCGGAGTGTTTTTAGTTTATCTCCCTTAGGTTTACAACCAAACATGCCCTAACGTTGGATGTAGATAACCCCATCCTTTTTCGACAGGGTTCTGTTAGATTTGTGGTATTAGGTTTAATTCCATCGTACCGTCGAGTTGGCTGATGTATCCCTCGATATACAGTCCCTTAGGTTGCTGTTCGAGTAGCCCCGCGTCTGTCGTGTCTCCAATCTCTTCTGAGCCTGGACAAGATGTCTTCAAGTAATCTTCTTACGTTGGAACATCCATTGTACCGTCGGAAGAACAAAGGTTAGGTAGTGTCGTGGCGCTTTTTACTTGAGATTAGGCTTAATTTGAAGCCCCGATGAGTCATAACCGCACCCTTCTAGAGTAGGATGATTTCCAATGGTCTTTAGGCTTTGTATGTATTTCCGTCAAGACCCGAAACTTGGAATATGCTGTCACTTCATTTTTGCATTAATGATGTCGTACCGATTCTTCGCTGAAGTAGGGAAAACATCCATATGACCTCTAGGTCGTTGTTTCCCCGATTAGAGCAAAGCTCTGTTCAGAATTCAAAATTTGAATTAAAGCTGCACTTTTATAAAAGCGTTGCGCTACAACTAGCGCATCCCGTGCAAAGCGCATAGGGGCTAGCGCTAGATGCGCTGCGTTCCAAGTAGCGCACTACGTGCAAAGCACGTGTGCGCTAGCGCTAAGAGCGCTGCGCTCCAAGTAGCACACCATGGGCAGAGCGTATAAGCGCTAGCGCTGGAACTAAATGTTCCTCACCGTTGGATCAAATATCCAACGGATATGATTAAATCATCAATTAACAAGAATGAAATTCTGTTGAATCTTTCCAAACAGAAAAGATTGTTCCCTGAATTTGGAACGCCGTTGGATCAATGATCCAATGGTGATTAAAAATCACTAAAATACAGAACAAATTCTGTAAGGGGGAAAGATTTCTCAATCTTGTTAAAAACAAGAAGATTATCTTCTGTAAACCAGAAGCCCTTGGATCAAAAGATCCGACGGTGGGGAAATTCCCAAATCAATTAGAGAATAAATCTCTTTAACCGATTGAACAAATCAGCCTGCCCAATATAAAGGCCCCGGGGCCTTCAAGTCTCAGAGAGAGGAACCCCCCATAAACATTGAGAAAATCTCAGGAAGAAGAAGAAGCTCTCGGCAAAAGAAGACAATTCTTTTCAAGGTAAAAAAGAATAGAAAGACGAAATCATCTCAATATAAAAAGAAGTACTTACTTCTTTCACAGATCATAGATCTATAAGACAAATTGTTTTTCACAAAAGAGATTATGAACATCTCATTATAAAGGGGGGAGAATTATTCAATTCTCTTAGGATCACAGATCCATAAAGGCAAAGCCTTTCATCAAAAAGAGATTGAAATATCTCCTATAAACCAAGAACTTTGTTCTTAGAATCTTGAGACAAAGTCTCTTATCAAAAAAAAGATAATCTTCAGAGTGCAAAGTTAACCTAAGAAGAGCCTTAGCGCTCCTAATCTAAGAAGAGCCTTAGCGCTCCTAATTTAAAAGCGCCTTAGTGCTCTTCATCTAGCGCAAAGCGCTGCAGTGCTATAGTGCTTCAAACACAGCGCACTGCGCTCATTGGCTAGCGCTAAGCGCGCCACGTGCTCCTCATATGTGCGCTGCATTATTAAAAGCGCTTTGCGCTCATTATATGACACCAGCGCCAAACGCCTCAACGCTTCAACTATAGCACATCAGCGCTCTACATCTAGCGCAAAGCGCTAAGCGCATCAGCGCTCCTCATTTAGCGCAAAGCGCTAAGCGCATTAGCGCTTCATATCTGGCGCAAAGCACTAAGCGCATTAACGCTTTAACCATAGCGCACTGCGCTCATCGACTGGCGCTAGTGCTAAGTGTACCACATGCTTTTATGTGCGCTTGGACAGAACACAAACTGTTTTTTGAATAAGCCTGGAGCTATGATAAATGCACATCATTCAACTAAAGACAAAACATTGTCAGAGAACAAACCAATGCTTAGTATTTTTAAGGGGATTGGGCTCAAACAAACATCTAACTCAAAAAAAATGTTGAACATTGTAATTGAATGGACTTAGCCCATTGGCCATAAGTCCTCAATTCAGATTAATTGAGTTCATATGCTCATAAATCATTGATCTTAGTCCCAATTGGACTACAGGTCTCTCAACCCACATCGGTTTAAGGATACATCTCTTCACTCCTCTGATATTTGTCGTTGTAATCCTTCAACGTCTTCAGAGAGGTGACGGGTCCCGACAACCATACATTTCATGGAATATGATGTCCTTAACCTGGACTGTGGGGTCCTTAAGCCCATAGACTATGATGTCCTTAACCTTGACTGTGAGATCTTTAAACTCACAGACTATAATGTCCTTAACCTGGACTGTGGGGTCCTTAAACTCATGGACTATGATGTCGTTAACCTTGACTGTGACGTCTTTAAACTCACGGACTATGATGTCCTTAACATCGACTGCAATGTATTTAAACTAACATTCAACCGCGATGTCTTTAAACTAACATTGGACCGAGATGTCATTAAACTAACATTGGACCGAGATGTCCTTAAACTAACATTGGACCACTATGTCCTTAAACTGGTAATTGACCGCAATATCCCTAAACTAAACAATAGAGTCTAAATGTTCTTTGGTTGGATCTAAACGATCCCGTTAAGTTGATCTTAGTCTAAATTAGACTAACGTATCCTTAACATACGTTTAAGTTGATCTTAGTCTCAAATGAGACTAACGTATCCTTAAACCCAACCCCCAAACCCAAATCTAAGAAAATACAGATTTGGACTAATCCACGCCCTACGGGCGACAACATAAATCAGTCATAAGTGAGTGGCAGCAACATGAGGAGAGGGGTGAGAAATGAGTGAAGAAATGGAGAAGGAATGGCTCAAGACTTGGGTCAAGGTAAACTCTCACCTTTCTCTCTCTCACCCATACCTATTATTATACTCTTTTTCTTTTTCTTTTATTTTCTTTTCCCCTCTCTAATAATTCAACAACCATGATATAAAACATATAGGAAAGCCATAAGAATTAAATTAGTCTCCGTATACAATCCACGGGCAACCAAAAACAAAACAAACACCCACGACACGAAGTAACCATATGGAGAAAGAGGAAATGGTTACCGCGATGTGGTAGCGTAATTAACTGCAGGAGCTTGCGCCTGCAGGGAAGAGCGTCCCCACAATCAAAAACCCCTCACCATGAGGGGGAATCTGACGAAGTCTGCTACATCGGCCGCATCCGTTTAAACCTTCGATATACGGTGCCATAAATCAACTTGGCATCTTCGGAGAGGTGAACGGATAACACCTATTAGCATCTGCCCCGAAATTCAGGCAAGACGGACCTGCACGGTCGCGCGTCTCCGTGTTTCGGCGAGGAACAAATTCTGGCACACCCAGTGGGACCTTTTCCTCTTTCCACCCCACACTTCGTGTGCCGTGTTTCGCGAAAAAGTCGCGGTTTGACATGGTTGCCTTGGATTCGAGGTACTAAGATTTGGTGTCTTACTCCGTGCAGAAAACAGAAGATCAATGGCTTCAAACTGCACTAACTGCAACTGAAACTCTCACTCCGTCCTGTCCGGAGGAGTGACTTACGGGCCCCAAGCGGCCTCCCTTTTCACAATGCCGGTGGAACAAGTGACCCAAGCCACCACTGGGTTATTCTTCGGGACCATGATTCTGCCAACAAACTTCAGCGCTCCTTTACCATCGCAAGAAGCTCCGAAGAAGTTGGTCTTTGATCGGCTTGCAACTACTGCGGCCACTCTCAACGGGTCGTCCAAGCCCACTGCCTCAGTTTTCAGCAGACGGGGCCGAAGCTCAGATGGGCCCATGAAGAAGCCCACAATTCCTGAAGAGGTTATCCCGAAGCGGATAGCCATTCCTTCCCCTAAAGTCGTCAAAGCACCTTCCCCTGCTAAGGAGTCAATCTTTGCAAGACTGACCGTTCCAACTCCCACTTCAGGTGAAGTCATGAAGGCCGTTTCCCCTGTTCGAAAGCCGGCCTTCACAAGACTGACTATCCCTTCTCAACGGACGTCAGTCTTCGACAGGCTAGCGCCAATAACAGTCTCTCCTCAAAATAGGAGGCATGGAAAAGCTGATCCAACAGCGGAGGTGATCCCGGCCGCACGACATGCTCGACGTCGCCACTGGCGCCGAGTGAGGAAAGATGGAGGCAAATCCCCATCTGGACTTACCCCGTCAGCTCCAATGGTGGAAGTTGATGCTGCTGTTCCAACTAGGAACAGCTTTGAACTACTTAACAAGGTGCGCCAGAATTTGCCAATTGCCGTGCTGAAGAAATCTCCTCCACCTGTAGAGAATGCCCTAAAGATGAAGCTGGAACAGACCCCACAACGGCTGTCCTTTAAAATTTACAAGGTCTGGCGTCAAGTCCAAGACTCGGTGATTGATCCAAATTAATCCCGCCGACAGAAAAAGATAAAGGTTCAGCAAGAAGAGAACCATCCTATCAAGCCACAAAAGGTGACAGCTACTTGGGTGCCCACTGCAACGGCCCCCTCAACTTCGACCGCCCATAAAAGGAGAAGGCCGGAGAAAATCTCTGAGTCTGCGATGAATCGCAAGATCACTGAGCCTAAATGCCCTAAGTCTGGGGGCATGGTGGTGCATACCGTCTATATGGCATCCGAAAAAGAGGATAGCCATATCTTCACAGGTCATCGATCGCTTACGCGATCAGTGACTAAGGCTCAGGAGCAACAACAACAAAAGCTCCAAGAGATGTTAACAGCTATAGCCGCACTCACTGGGCCAAAAAAAATCCCGGAAACGTCATCGGAGCAACGTCAAGAACAAGAAACTGATGCTGAGTTCCTTCGCAGAATCCTCGAAAAGAAGGACAAAGAAGCAGCGGAACAAGCTGCCAAAATAAAACGAATGGCTTTCTCATTCCAAGACATGGTCGGGATGATGTTACAGCCGGATCCTCCAGCTGAAGATCCTCCGATTATCCTCGAAGACGACCTAGCGGAGATGTCAAATCCTCTTCCGGCTTGTTCAGTGGTCAAGGAGGAGACTATCTCCAAAGCCACACTCGATGATTATATAGCTCAACAAATATAGGCTCATCAAACAAATGAAGCAACTGGCCAAGTCGTCAGAACTGGGCGACCATATCCAGGATGGTACGATCAGATCAAGTATCCGCCAGGATATACGGTTCCTAAGTTTCACGTATACAAGAGGACAGGCAATCCCCATCAACTTGTTACTCAGTTCAGGGCTCTTTGCGGCAATACCGGAAGTGACGACAAATTGTTACTTCGTCGGTTCATCGGCAGCTTGGCGGAAACGACCTTTGAATGGTATTCGGAGCTGCCCGACGACTCTGTCAAAACTTTTACAGAAATGGAATTGCTGTTCACCTAACGTTTTGCGAGCACTAGCGAACGTACCCCAATCACGGCATTGATCAATGCCACGGTGAAGCCTGGGGAAACATGGGTTCAGTATGCAATACGATGGCGGAATCTATTGTCGAAGTGCGAGCAACGCATTGAAGAAGCGCCTGCGGTAGGCATGTTCATGGGTACTCTTGATCCGCAGGCGACCATTTCGCAATTCATGATGTTCTTCAAGCCAACTACTTTCCAGGACTTGGTTGACAAGCTAGCTCAAATGGATCAGATGGGTCATAGACCATCTCCTTTGAAGCTGGAATCTCGAAATGAAAAAGGGAAAGGGAAAGCAACCTTCGTCACCAATACTCAACGATAGCCGAGCAACTTAAAGCCGGTTGTTCGCCAAAACAATGTGCGTCCACACCCATCCCTCGAGGAGAGACTGGGACGTCCTTACTCGTTTCCCCGGGATAAAACGAGGAGACTGTTCGAGCTGGCAGTGTGCAACAAACTCATCAATCTGCCGGATCCAAAACGTCCGTTGCAGCCAGGCGATGTCAACAATCCTAATTACTGCCCTTACCACCAAGCAGTAAGCCATCCGATCGAAGATTGCTTCGTCTTCAAAGGCTGGATTGAGGACCAATACCAACAAGGCAAGTTCGTATTATCCGAAAATTGGAAGGTGAACCCACCACAACCTCATGCCCCTAAAAAGGTGGACATGCCGGGGGCATCGTGCTCATTCATAGAGAAAGCCCCTTGGACTGAAAAGTCCGTAAACTAGAAACTCGCCCCAAATATGGCAACGACGGACCGAAATATCCTTAAACTAACGATGGACCACTATGTCCTAAAACTGGCGTTGGACCGAAACGTCCTTAAACTAACAATGGACCACTATGTCCTAAAACTGGCTGTTGACCGAGACGTCGATAAACTACTACGGACCGCAGCATCCTAAGGCTGACACAAAAAAATAAAATAAAAAATAAAAAATAAAAAAATAAGAAAACGGTATGTCCATAAGCAAAATGGGCACGGATGAAAACCCGAAAGGGCTTCGTGAGTAAAAACAGCAGGGCTACCGGCGAGTTTTGTGAAAATCCGAAAGGGCACAATCTCGTTAAAAGACACTCGCAGGGTCCTCTCGATCTTGTGAGGAGAAACCACCTGTGTGAGATCCTTACGACTCACAAAGGAGCAACACACTTAGGGATCCCCACGATCCCTAAGGAGAAATTACACTTGCGAGATCCTCACGACTCATAAGGAGAACCCTCTTATGAGACCCTCACGGCTCATAAGATTCAAAAGTCTTAAGCTACAGGGATCTGAACATGTTCTTAAGCTATCACAACCTCCAATTTTTCCCTACAAGCGTCTTGATATCGACCCTTGTATACAATCCACGGGCACGAATAAACATTTCCCTAACAAAGTCCCACCCGTGACTAGGGATATGTTTACACAGTGGATAGCCCTTGTAAGTCCTCTCGACTTATAAGGAGAAAACACTCTTGTAAGATCCTTATGACTTACAAGAAGCCATACACCTAAGAATCCACACGATTCCTAAGGAGAAAATGCACCTATGAGATCCTTACGACTTGTAGGGAGAAATACCTTTATGAGATCCTTACGGCTCATGAATTCAAAAGCCTTAAGTTGACAGGATCCTAACCCTGTTTGCTAAGTCATCTTTGTTCGACATCGACAAAGGCAAATGATGATTTGCTCCTGGCAATATCCCAGTTGTAGCGGTGCTGATGCCGAAATCGGTGTCCAATCCCAAACTCGCAGCGAAAAGCCAGCGAATTACAAATGCATACGAAATAGCCGAATGATAGGGCAACTTGCAAATCAACAAGTAAAAATGTATGCATACAAAACAGCCGAAATGATTGGGCAACTCGCAATAAAAAGCAGCGAGTAAATAAAACAAATAGCCGAAATGATTGGGCACCGCGAAAAAGTAGTCGAAATGATTGGGCAATCGCGACTTTCGCGATATAAAAGCTGAAATGATAGAGCATCGCGGAAAGAAAAATATATAAAATGAATCTTTTTGCCCTATATGTGAGATCACATCGATCCCTGTATACAATCCAGGGGTGCAAACAAAGAGGGAACCATATCATCCCACTAGGCTCCATCAGAAAGAGAGCTAAGTCTTGACGGTCACGTCTGCATCCCAGAAGGCCAACATCAGCGTTCTTCCTCCAGCAGGATTCCGACGTGACAATCAAACAATGGAGCCATGGCAAAATCCCTAGTTCCAAAGCTTAACGACAATATCTACAGCCTAAGAATCAGCAACGGTGATCTTCTTCATTCCAACAGGACTCGGACGCAATATCACCAAGCGGAGTAACGGCAAAATCCCAGCTCCGCCTCAGCATTCATCTCGTTACAGCAGACGCAATGTCAACAACGGCATTCCTTCACAGTCCAGCAGGATGCAGATGCAACGTCAACAAAAGACTTCATGGTTGAAACAAAGCGGAGTGGCGGCAAAATCCCAGCTCCACCTTAGCATTCGTCTCGTTACACCAGACGCAATGTTCACAACGGCGTTCCTTCGCAGTCCAGCAGGATGCAGATGCAACGTCAACAAAAGACCCCATGGTCAAACAACGGAGCCACGGCAAAATCCCTAGTTCCAAACCTCGACGGTTCACCAACAACCTAAAGACAACCACGACATTCGTCTCGATACAGCAGACGCAATGCCAGCAAACGAAGCAAAGGCCAAATTCCTAGCTTCAGGGTCTTGACGGTAACTCATATAAAACCTGAAAGACTATCGGAGATTATCCCACACTAGCGCGGAGTGATCACCACCACGACATTCGTCTCGATACAGCAGACGCAATGCCAGCAAACGAAGCAAAGGAAATATTCCTAGCTTCAGGGTCTTGACGGCAACTGATATAAAACCTGAAAGAATATCGGAGATCATCCCACACCAGAGCGTAGTGGTCACCACCACGACATTTGTCTCGATACAGCAAACGCAATGCCAGCAAACAAAGCAAAGACCAAATTCCTAGCTTCAGGGTCTTGACGGCAACTCATATAAAACCTGAAAGACTATCGGAGATCATCCCACACCAGCGCGGAGTGGTCACCACCGCGACATTCGTCTTAATACAGCAGACGCAATGCCAGCAAACGAAGCAAAGACAATATTCCTAGCTTCAGGGTCTTGACGGCAACTCATATAAAACCTAAAAGACTATCGGAGATCATCCCACACCAGAGCGGAGTGGTCACCACCGCGACCTTCGTCTCGATACAGCAGACGCAATGCCAGCAAATGAAGCAAAGGCCAAATTCCGAGCTTCAGGGTCTTGACGGCAACTCATATAAAACCTGAAAGACTATCGGAGATCATCCCATACCAGCGCGGAGTGGTTATGACTCATCGGGGCTTCCCAAACTGAGCCTAACCTCAAGTAAAAAGCGGCATGGCAAAATTCCTAACGCTTGCTCTTCCGACGGTCAAACTGTCTAGGAAGATTGCATGAAGACGTCTTGTCCAGCCCCTGAAGGGATCAGAGACATGACAGTCGCAAGGCTACTTGAACAGAAAGATTGCCTATCGAGGGATACATCAGTCAACGCGACGGTATGACAGGCAAAACCCTAGTACCACAGACCCTAACGGACCTCTGTCGTAAAGAGCATAGGTTAACTGTGACGTTAGGACATTCTTGCGAGAACTTTTCGATTCGTCTCGACTCGTGAAGAAATTAGTGTCTTTGTGAGAACTTCTCGATTCGTCTCGACTCGTAGGGAAAAGCCTTAGGCAATGGGGATAAGGATATGTTTCCTAAGCACTTGGGCCCTGCAAGTCAGTCCAAAATAGACTCTTGCATACTATTCACGGGCCACACTCTCCAAAGTCGAATCTCGACAAGGAGGGAAACAATCACTTACGAGTCCTCTCGACTTGTAAGAGGGAAAATTCTCTTGTGAGATCCTTACAACTCTCAAGAGAAAGCACACTTAGGAATCCTCACGATTCCTAAAGAGAAAATACACCTACGAGATCCTCTCGACTCGTAGGGAGAAAAGTCTTTATGAGACCTGTAGGGTTCCTAGGCACTCTCAAGAGGACTCACAAGGCATCAACCATGCCAATTTCAAATTTTATGTGTGCCGAGAAACCCTAACACGGATCGTTAACTAGAAATCTAGGCGATATACTAAACTAGTTAACAACTTAACTAAAGGAGAGAGGCTACAACCTTTGTAGATCCGGTTCTCCACTTCCTTAGCTCCACGTAGGCGTCCTCTCGCTGTCCATCTCGAATCCTAGACTCAATCGTCGGCTTCATCGGAAAAACGAGCGAAATAGGTCGTCGGCTTCGTGCCAAAGATGATCTACGTCGAGGTTGCACAAGTTCAAGCTCCAACTTCACCAAGTTGAGAAACTTGTGAAGAAAACACCCAAAACCACTTGGCAAGAGGTAGAGGATGAAGAAATAGGAGGTGGGTTCACTTTAGAATTGGATTTCTCACTTTAGAACTCAAGATGCCATTAATGGCATCAAGCTTTCTCTCTTGAAGATGAAGAAGAAGAAGTAAATAGAATATGATAAGTATTATCTAAAAAGAATAATAAAACCAATACTTGTCATCTTCTAACCTTGGTTAAGTGTAGAGAATAAACCATGGTCAAATGAGAATGGTTAGGGTTAAGGATGATGACAAAATGGTCACTTTAGTCAAAGCTTCATGAAGCTTCATCAAGCTTCATGAAGCTTCATCAAGCTTCATGAAGCTTCAACAAGCTTCATGAAAGAAACCATTTTGTTATCTTTTATTTATTTATCAAAAAAGAATAGATAAATAAATAAGTAAATAAATAAAAACCCTAACTATTATCATAACCATGGTTTAAGTCTTAACACAAAACCAAACAACATGCATTATCAAACATGACACAAAGATGTGCACAAAAATATATCACATATACAACATGTACATCAAGTGAGAAAATCCATTTAAAGTGAACCAATACTAGTTAATGCAAAGTAATATATCAAATATATAATTATACATTAAATCATTAAATCAACATTTGATTCAATGATCCGGTCATGTCGCACATAACCGACTAGAATCCAATGTATCGATTTATCGAATCAATGATTCGATAACTAGGTCATATCGAATATAACCAATCGAAACATATATCGCGAGAATGAAATGCGGTATCACATACACGCATTGTTCTCGGTCCTGCACATATCTCATATGCGCTCCTATTTCGTTTCGCTTGAGCCAGGAAACCTCTGTGTAGGACTCTAAAGACTCGTCAATACGCCGGTAGCAGATGATGATCATATCAAGCATCCACAAGCCGCAAGCGGTCTGCTAAACGTAACGGCCATCCGGGTATTGAGCGATCAGAAGATCGATGAGCTAGCCCGCTCACACTCCTGTGAATCCAACCAGTAACACTTACCGTACAGTCCGGTCTGTTCGTCTGATATGTCGCATATCAAGTCTAGGGGTGGTAAACGTCAGACCCCAATAACCGATAAGTCGTGCTGATGTGAGGCTCATAACGGGTCGAGAAACTACTGGTAACACTTACCAGCAAATCTCTGATCAGCCCTGGCCAGGGACTTCCCTGTTACGGCCAATCGAGCACAGCGCAACATCAACCCCCAATACCGGGAGAGACGAAACCCCTCCTATCGCTCATTGCCTCCATGTGACTCGGGACTGTACCCAAAGACCACCGTTTTGCACGCCCTCATGGACATGGTAAGGTGGAGATCAAAGCACAGTGGGAATCACACAAGACTCTATGACGATCTCGGGTCTACAGACTAACCTGTACAAGTGTCACCTGAGAACTGCCATCTGACGTGAGGTATAATACCATCTGGGAGTTCTCGGCGAGTCCGTCCAGTATACCCAGTCTCCACTGAGCACCCGTATACCATCTCTGATGTCAAACACCAATGGATATGGGATCATCCATCGCCCATCTCATGGGTCGAGAAGCGTATACGCTAGTCTACTCTGGTATATCGATGCCCTGTTTCGATACACCCACGACTAGGGACCTTGAAGGATGTACTTATGGACTACCATGTCCCCACTAGTATGATCTGTATCATAGTCCAGGTAGTCAAGTACACATCCTAAGGGCTTTACCAACATGTAACTATAAGATAGTTTAAAGAGACTAGTGTACATGTTAAGATAAAGAGTAACCAGATAGCATACTATCATATCGAGCAAGAAAGTCATCTCTATATATGTCCAAGCATCCAATATAATATACATCATCTGTACAATACTGGCCTCTAGGGCATACATACAACTAACAATCTCCCACTTGCACTAAGGCCAGCTGCTGTAGTATCGCATACCGAGCATCCCGAAGAGTCTTTCAAACTGTATCTAGGGAATGGCCTTCGTGAGTGGATCCGCCGTGTTGTTCTTCGTGTCAACCCTCCTGACCTCGATCTCCCGGCGATCAACAATCTCCCGGATCAGGTGATACCGCCTCAGAATATGCCTGGATCGCTGATGGGACCTGGGTTCCTTGGCCAAAGCCACCGCTCCATTGTTATCACAATACAAAGGTATTGGATGTTCAATGGATGGAACCACTCTAAGTTCTTGTTAGTTATATGTATGCCCTAGAGGCCATTACTGTACATAGGATGTATATTGTAGTGGATGCTGGGACATATATAGGGAGGACTTTCTTGCTCGACATGATAGTACGCTATCTGGTTGATCTTTACCTTAACGTGTATACTGTTTGTCTTTCTGTTACATGTTGGTAAAGCCCTTAGGATGTGTACTTGACTACCTGGACTATGATGCGGATCATACTAGTGGGGACATGGTAGTCCATAAGTGCATCCTTCAAAGTCCCTAGTCGTGGGTGTATCGAGACGGGGCATCGATATACCAGAGTAGACTAGCGTATACCTTCTCGACCCATACAGATGGGCGATGGATGATCCCATATCCATTGGTGTTTGACATCGGAGATGATATACGGGTGCTCAGTAGAGACTGGGTACACTGGACGGACTCGCCGAGAACTCCCAGATGGTATTATACCTCACGTCAGATGGCAGTTCTCTGGTGACACTGGTACAGAGTAGTCTGTTGACCCGAGATCGTCATAGAGTCTTGTGTGGTTCCCACTGTGCTTTGATTTCCATCTTACCACGTCCAAGAGGGCGTGCAAAACGGTGGTTTTTGGGTACAGTCCCGAGTCACATGGAGGCAATGAGCGATAGGAGGGGATTCGTCTCTCCCGGTATAGGGGGTAGATGTTGCGCTGTGTTCGATTGGCTATAACAGGAAATCCCTGGCCAGGGTTGCTGAGATTTACTGGTAAGTGTTACCAGTAGTTTCTCGAATAGTTATAGACCTCATATCGACACGACTTATCGAGCTATTGGGGTCTGACGTTAACCACCCCTAGGCGAGATATGCGACATATCAGACGATCAGACCGGACTGTACGGTAGTGTTACTGGTTGGATTCACTGGAGTGTGAGCGGGCTTGCTCGTCGATCTTCAGATCGCTCAATACCCGGGTGGCCGTTACGTTTAGCAGACCGCTTGCGGCTTGTGGATGTTTGATATGATCATCATCCGCTGCCGGCGTATTGACGAGTCTTTAGAGTCCTACACAGAGGTTTCCTGGCTCAAGCGAAACGAAATAGGAGCGCATATGAGATATGTGCGGGACCGAGAATAATACGTGTATGTGATACCGTATTCTATTCTCGCGATGAATGTATCGATTGGTTGTATGCGATATAACCTAGTTATCGATTCAAGCGTTGATTCGATAAGTCAATACATTGGATACTAGTCGGTTATGTTCGACATGACCGGATCGTTAAATCAAGTGTTGATTTAATGATTTAATGCATGATTATATATTTGATATATTACTTTGCATTAACTAGTATTGGTTCACTTTAAGATGGATTTTCTCACTCGGATGTGCGCATTGCATATGCGATATGATTTTGTGCACTTGATTGTATCATGTTTGATGATACATGTTTAACTATAGTTAAGTGTAATGAATCAAGCCATGGTTAAACTAAAGATTAGGGTTTTCTTTTCTTACTTATTTATTTATTTATTTATTTTGAATAGATGAGAAAAGAATGGTTGCTAATTTTGGAGTTTAGTTGAAGCTTCATGAAGCTTTGACTTTGTAACCATTCTTGTCTTCATGCTTAACCCTAACCATTCCTTTAACCATGATTGATTCTCTACACATTGCCATAGTTAACATTATGATAAGAATGGATTATTCTTTTCTTTTTAATTAAGCTTATCATATCATTTCTTCTTCTTCTTCCTTGAACTCAAGAAGGAAACCTTGAGGTCATCAATGGTGATTGATGATAAAGAGTGAGAAATCCAATTCTAAATTGAACCCACTTCCTATTTCTTCATCCTCTACCTCTTGCCAAGTAGTAGAGTGTGTTTTCTTCACAAGTTTCTTGACTTGGTGAAGTCGGAGCTTGATTTGGCGATGCCTCGACGTAGATCATCTTCGGCATCGTCGTCGATGACCTAGCCCGTCCATTCTCCGATGAAGCCGACACTAGAGCCCGGATTTCATTTGGACAGCGGAGAAGACCTCATCTCGGAGCCGTGGAGGTGGAGGACCAGATCTACAAAGGTTGTATTTCCGAATTCTCTTAGTTAATTGTTAACTAGTTTCTTTTCGCCTAGACATCTAGCAAACGATCCGTAGTTTAGGATTTCTCGGCACGTTAAAATTTGAAATTGGCATGGTTGATGCCTTGTGAGACCTCTTGGGAGTGCCTAGGAACCCTACAGTGGTATCAGAGCCTAGCTAGAGCCTTAGGCGAAGTCTAGACGGATTTTGAAGTCCGAACGACCCGAAACCCCAACCGGAAAATGCTCTCTGGACGTTTCCTGAAAACGTGGATTTTTTCAAATTAAAAATTGCTAAAAAATTCAGCAGGAAACAATAAGAATTATGATGCAAAATTTTTTCGATGAACAGTACAAACCGCGGCGGAACCGCGGCATAAGCCTGCCTTCTGCGGCGGTTCCGCGGCGGAATGATGACGTCATCGTACACTGTTTGCACAGTAACTCCTATTATTTTATGCTGGATTTTCTGGGTATTTTTAAAATTTATTCTAGAGTTGAATTTTCTGGAGTTGTTTTGGGGATTCGGTGTTTCGATCGGGGTATCAAATTTTGTCTATTTGGCTTTCCGGATAATTTTTAGAATATGTTAAAAAGTTCGACCGGATATAAATACCCAATTTTTCCCCTGTCGGGAAATTTCCAAGTGTTGGATTTTTCCGTAGTTTAACGACGTTCTAAGTAGTGCAAGTAATGCGATGGACCCTCTAGAAGACAACAAACATTAACTCGATTATGTGACCGTCTTGAACTACCCTTTGAACCTTCGGGTTTGGGGCAGTACGGCGTGCCACATGTGAGGCGTTGGCTTGACCCTTCTACGGCTGGACCGTTGGTACTGAGGCACGAACTGAATGTTGTTAGACTTATTTCATGTGTTGATCTGTATCGGGAAAACTTGGGTGTTTGGTTGTTCGATCGGAAAGTTTAACATTTTCTATTTATCCGGAATGGGATACAATAATTGGAATTCACAATAAGTTATGAGATAACTGAATGAATGTTGTAAATCTAGCAATTTAGTCTCACTTGATCGGTTGCCACGGAATTTTGATGTGATCAAAAGTCCGTCGCAATCACGTAGCGTACGCGGATACTCGCCGGGTAAACTTAATAGACAGCCTCACTCCATAGCCCCGACCAAGTGACTGTAGGAGAACCCCGTCGCCGAAAGCATCCGTTCGGGTGCTCGCGGTAGCGGTGTTCCGCCTTGGTGCACTTTGTCGACGGTATCAGGGGTGCGGCCGCCTACTGAAGTTTGCGACGAGCATTCGATCAGGATGTCGGGAATCTTGTTGAATTGCCCGACTTGATATTGAAAAGAGTTTTCGATAATGAGACTAAAATGCGGGGTTTATAATTGTTAGGCATGCGATGTCTAAGAAATTCATTTGGTCAGGCATGCGATGTCTGAGGTGGTTGCGGATTCCAACCGTTGTAGTTTTACACTTTCTTTTCTGTGACCGTAAGTGTAATATGTGATATCGCCGGTTTCGTTGCTATATGTCAACGACAATTGGGATGGACATATTTACTTACGTTGATGACATGTGATGTTATGTGTTGCTGGATATGTTATATTGGATCGTCGTGTTTGAATAGCCGGGGGTTTTTATGTGAGATGAGTGTTTTTTCATTTTCATTCATGTAAAAACTTGCATGTAATATTCTTTTATTGGGGCACTTTCAGGTTGCGGAAGTTGTCACCCTTTGTATATTATTTACTTTTCCGCACTAGGATAGACCCAAGGAGGAGGGCACAAGTAACCGGGTTCTGGAGTCCAGTGGGAGACCAACTCGAGGAGTCGAGTCCGGGTCTCCTAACTCTAGAATTGGTAGGGTTGCTTGCCGCTCTCGTAGGGGTCTAGGGGTGTGGGTTTGGCTATTCATCGCGACCGTGGAATCCGTGTTTTATACTGGCTCGTATTGAAAACACGGACGTCCTAGTATATCCAATATTTCATATGATTCTTCTGCTGCGATATCTGTGATGTGATCATGTGATGTTCTGTGATAGATACAGTATATAGTATATATGATATATTATATAGACGTTACTTATGTTTTACACCCGCGCTAGCCCTGCCCCGCTCTGCCGTTAGTTACCTAACCTAACGGTGCACGAGGGGACATCGAGGGGAATGCGGATGGCATAAGTGTACGTCGTATTTATCTGTGATGTTTAGGTACTTAAATGATGGGACTTCATTAATGAGATTAATGAAATAAAAGAAACCTAAGATGTTGTAGAATCGAATTTCAAAATAAAATAGGTAGCTACAGTTCTTGCTTTGCACAGCGGTATATATGATATATCCTGCACCTTATTCGATAAGGAAAGGACCGAGATCCCTTCACCGGGAGTGACTCCTTTAGCAATAACTGGCAGATGCTACACACTCGGTTTGTCTTTTGATTGCTTTTAAGTGTTTTTGCTTTGCACAGTGATATATATGATATATCCCGCACCTCATTCGACGAGGAAAGGACCGACGATCCCTTCACCGGGAGTGACTCCTTTAGCAAAACTAGAAAAGCCTCAAAAGCACTCCATTTTAAAATCATTTGATTCTACAACGATATCAAGTTCATTACGCAATAGGTTTTCAGAAAAACCTGTCGTAGCCCTCCGTCATTTCAGATAAGTAGTAGTTAGTATTCGTGCTACGTTTGTTGGCCTGCGTCAAGGCGTAGTGTGCGGTAGCTAACTGGTGCTTATCTGCATAAGCATATGATGTGATTGGATTAGGGTAGTCGTGTGACTTTGTTGGCCTGCGTCAAGGGTCGTGCGGGTGGGTTTAATTCAATCAGGAAATGACGGGTTGAACTTGACTAGCGGACTATGGTTTGTTGGCCTGCGTCAAGGTCATAGGACGCTAGGGGCAAAATATTATCGGGAATTTCAAGTGTTGAAATTTGCAATGAGATTGCATACCTTCTATGAGATAGTTGGATCCCGATACCCGCTGCGAGTAAGAGTTACTCCTGGGAGAGTTTTATACATTACAATTAGCCAATCAAGTAGGTGTCTAGAAAGGTGTCAACGGGGTTACGCCTCTGGGAAAACGAGGTTTACATTAATTAGGTTCGTGCGAAAGCACGGGGGACCTCCCTCAAAGTACCGACACTGGCCTGGCTGAAAGATTGGTGAACTTGTAGTGTGTAATTAATCCCGGCTAGTCTTTCATTTTAGGGTTTGAAGGAAGATTTGATAAAAAGCAGTGGAAGCCATCCTGATTAGATAAAATAATAACCAATCTATTCTTGAAAGAGTGCACGCTGAGTGTTTTCTTCTCTCTCTCTCCAGGTAGTGACCATATCACGCCTTAATCAAGATAATAAAACGGATTATTGACCGAACCCGCTTGTTATACTGAGCTGGGGAACGTTGGTCCCGCTCCAACTTATAATTATTATAAGACAGAGCAGGAAATTCGGGATTACCAGAATTCCCGTGCCGCCCAAACGAAGAGAATGCATGCTGATGCATCATCTTCGGGTGTGTTCTTTGTACAGAACTGTTTCTCAGTATCCTTTACGTCCTGGGTATATGATACCGGATCAGGATCCCAGATATGTAATCTGTTACATAGGGCTATAGAAAGGTAGAGAACTGAGAACGGGTGATAAGTTTCATGAGGCAGAAAACGGGGCAAGAGTTGCAGCCAAGTCTGTTGGTCACTGTCACCCTGTATTCCAAATACATTGATTCTGAACGAATGTTATTAGATACCGAACCTGATATACAAAATCATATCAGTCTCTTTACTAGTAAAGAAAGGATATAATTTTGTATTGTTGGATTATGTTTTGAACATTTCCTATATCAAAAGTTGATCGGTTCAGGCACGTTATCTAAAAGCATTAATGTTCTAAATCAAACTACAGTTCTTAGTATACAGAACACACACAAGAGGAAGAGTTCAGACATGAACGGATCCTTCTTAAGGTATTGTAGACTAGGTCAGATCAATGTGACCCGACTAGCTGAAGTTACATGTAGATGCATATTTAAATCAGTTTGAATCTACATCTTCTGAAACTTGCCAGTCATGTCACAAAGATATAATGACACTAGCTCTGTTTATTGGAAACAGAGAAAGAGTTGGTGAACTCTTGGGATAATGCATGTTGATGTATGTAAGGTCCCCTGTCTACACATGCCAAGACCGGTTCTTTGTACTTCATTACATTCTCTGATAATCTCTCGAGATTCAGACATATGTTCCTGTTGAAACACAAGTCCGAACCTTTTGAGATATTCACAGAATATAAGTTAGAAGTAGAGAACCAATACGGGTATAAGTATTATGTCCTTTGATGTGATCAAGGAGGAGAATACTTGAGCACGGAAATCCTGGACTATTCTAAAGGAGAATGAGATTCTCTCTCAGCATTACTCCTCTGTATACACCATAGCACGATGGTATATCGGGGCGGAGCAATCACACCCTATATGATAAGGTGTGCTCTATGATGAGTACTACTGAGTTACCTATTTCCTTTGGGAGTTATGCACTTGAGAAGCTGCATACCTATTGAATAGGGTTCCAATCAAATCAGTTGCCTACCATTTCATATTTGATATGATAAGGGAAGAGCCCATCTCTTAAGTTAGTTAAGATTTGGGGTTGTCTGGGCTATGTCTAAAAGCAAAATCCGGACAAACTCGAGGCAAGATCTGTTATGTACAACTGGAAAGGTTCCAGCTATACAAACTGCAGCGATGATTTGAAAGAACCAAAGGATTCAATAGTTACCAACGAACCTCAGCCTCTCCGCCGATCTAGTAGGGTTCCTCACCCACCTGAGAGATACTTCGGTTTGTCTGTGACAGTGGGAGTGAGGATTGCATCATGAGATGATGACCCAACTAAGTTCGAGCTGGCCATCAAGAGTGGGACTCTGTAAGAATGGTTGGATGCTTAGTGATCTGAGATGGAATCCTTATACACCAACAAAGTATGGACTTTGGTTGCAATATCTGAAGGGTTAAATCCCCATCAGGAGCAAGTATATCTTGAGAAGATTACTTGGTGTATATGGAAAAGTTGAGACTTTCAAAGCTAGACTTGTTAAAGCTTTTCGTCATCGACCAGGCGTGGATTATGATGAAACCTTTTCAAGTAGTTATGCTTAAGTCCATCCAGATCCTACTTGCCACGGCTACATACCATGACTACGATATCTGGTGGTTGGGTGTCATGACTGCTTTTCTAAATGATGTTTTGGAAGAGAGCGTCTATAAGTACACAGCCAGAGGGCTTCGTAGACAGTGGGAGCAGCGGAAACGTGTGCAAGATGCTTTATAGGATAAAGCAGGTATCGCGGAGTTGGAACATCTGTTTTGATGAATTAGTCAAAGAGTTTGACATCATCAAAATGGTAGATGAACCTTGTATAAACAAAAAGGTAGTAGGGAGTATGGTGACGATCCTCGTAGAGTACGTGGATGACATACTCTTGATGGGGAAGGAGTTTCCTATGCTACGCTCGGTCAATCTCCGCTTATCACCATAATTCTCCATATAGGATCAAAGTGATACCTCCTAAATCCTAGATTTTGGATCTATGAGATAGATCTAATTGGATATTAGGAAACTCACTAGTTGTAGTGAGAAGGTATCAATCGATCCTGGGAAGAAACACTGGAAGGGTTCCAGGGTGATAAAGACGACTGAATGTCAGTCGCAGGCATTGTCTTTACCCTCAGTAAAGGGACGGTATGTTGAAAGAGTTCCAAGCTAGATACCGTGGCATACTAGAAGATAAAGGCAGGATACATCGCTACTTAAGATGCTACCAAGGAGGATGTTTGGGTGTATATTGGTTCATGAGATGAACTACGTTCCTACCATTGTGAGACAATGGAGTTGTGGCTCATGCCGAGGAACGCCGGTCCCATCAGTGATCCAGACATATTCTAAGGCAGTATCACTTGATCATGGAGATGGTTGATCTCCAGGGAGATCGAGGTTAGGAGAGTAGACTCAGAGGACAACACAGCGGATCCACTCACATAGGCCTGTTCCCAGAGAGAGACTTTTATGGGATGGTTGAGTATGAGATACTACAACCACTGCTACAGATGGCCCTAGTGCAAGTGGGAGATTGTTAGTTATATGTATGCCCTAGAGGCCATTACTGTACATAGGATGTATATTGTAGTGGATGCTGGGACATATATAGGGAGGACTTTCTTGCTCGACATGATAGTACGCTATCTGGTTGATCTTTACCTTAACGTGTATACTGTTTGTCTTTCTGTTACATGTTGGTAAAGCCCTTAGGATGTGTACTTGACTACCTGGACTATGATGCGGATCATACTAGTGGGGACATGGTAGTCCATAAGTGCATCCTTCAAAGTCCCTAGTCGTGGGTGTATCGAGACGGGGCATCGATATACCAGAGTAGACTAGCGTATACCTTCTCGACCCATACAGATGGGCGATGGATGATCCTATATCCATTGGTGTTTGACATCGGAGATGATATACGGGTGCTCAGTAGAGACTGGGTACACTGGACGGACTCGCCGAGAACTCCCAGATGGTATTATACCTCACGTCAGATGGCAGTTCTCTGGTGACACTGGTACAGAGTAGTCTGTTGACCCGAGATCGTCATAGAGTCTTGTGTGGTTCCCACTGTGCTTTGATTTCCATCTTACCACGTCCAAGAGGGCGTGCAAAACGGTGGTTTTTGGGTACAGTCCCGAGTCACATGGAGGCAATGAGCGATAGGAGGGGATTCGTCTCTCCCGGTATAGGGGGTAGATGTTGCGCTGTGTTCGATTGGCTATAACAGGAAATCCCTGGCCAGGGTTGCTGAGATTTACTGGTAAGTGTTACCAGTAGTTTCTCGAACAGTTATAGACCTCATATCGACACGACTTATCGAGCTATTGGGGTCTGACGTTAACCACCCCTAGGCGAGATATGCGACATATCAGACGATCAGACCGGACTGTACGGTAGTGTTACTGGTTGGATTCACTGGAGTGTGAGCGGGCTTGCTCGTCGATCTTCAGATCGCTCAATACCCGGGTGGCCGTTACGTTTAGCAGACCGCTTGCGGCTTGTGGATGTTTGATATGATCATCATCCGCTGCCGGCGTATTGACGAGTCTTTAGAGTCCTACACAGAGGTTTCCTGGCTCAAGCGAAACGAAATAGGAGCGCATATGAGATATGTGCGGGACCGAGAATAATACGTGTATGTGATACCGTATTCTATTCTAGCGATGAATGTATCGATTGGTTGTATGCGATATAACCTAGTTATCGATTCAAGCGTTGATTCGATAAGTCGATACATTGGATACTAGTCGGTTATGTTCGACATGACCGGATCGTTAAATCAAGTGTTGATTTAATGATTTAATGCATAATTATATATTTGATATATTACTTTGCATTAACTAGTATTGGTTCACTTTAAGATGGATTTTCTCACTCGGATGTGCGCATTGCATATGCGATATGATTTTGTGCACTTGATTGTATCATGTTTGATGATACATGTTTAACTATAGTTAAGTGTAATGAATCAAGCCATGGTTAAACTAAAGATTAGGGTTTTCTTTTCTTACTTATTTATTTATTTATTTATTTTGAATAGATGAGAAAAGAATGGTTGCTAATTTTGGAGTTTAGTTGAAGCTTCATGAAGCTTTGACTTTGTAACCATTCTTGTCTTCATGCTTAACCCTAACCATTCCTTTAACCATGATTGATTCTCTACACATTACCATAGTTAACATTATGATAAGAATGGATTATTCTTTTCTTTTTAATTAAGCTTATCATATCATTTCTTCTTCTTCTTCCTTGAACTCAAGAAGAAAACCTTGAGGTCATCAATGGTGATTGATGATAAAGAGTGAGAAATCCAATTCTAAATTGAACCCACTTCCTATTTCTTCATCCTCTACCTCTTGCCAAGTAGTAGAGTGTGTTTTCTTCACAAGTTTCTTGACTTGGTGAAGTCGGAGCTTGATTTGGCGATGCCTCGACGTAGATCATCTTCGGCATCGTCGTCGATGACCTAGCCCGTCCATTCTCCGATGAAGCCGACACTAGAGCCCGGATTTCATTTGGACAGCGGAGAAGACCTCATCTCGGAGCCGTGGAGGTGGAGGACCAGATCTACAAAGGTTGTATTTCCGAATTCTCTTAGTTAATTGTTAACTAGTTTCTTTTCGCCTAGACATCTAGCAAACGATCCGTAGTTTAGGGTTTCTCGGCACGTTAAAATTTGAAATTGGCATGGTTGATGCCTTGTGAGACCTCTTGGGAGTGCCTAGGAACCCTACAGTTCAGTAATGAACTTCTTGATCCAGACAGCCTCTTTGGCAGCATCGTTGGCAGTGATGTATTCAGCCTCCATCGTCGAGTCTGCCACGGTTTCCTGCTTGGAACTCTTCCAGCTAACCGCCCCTCCGTAAAGGGTAAAGACAAATCCCGACTGCGACTTAGAGTCGTCCTTATCACTCTGGAAGCTCGAATCGGTAAAGGACTCCACTTGGAGTTCTCCGTTACCATACACCAAGAGCATCTCTTTAGTCCTTCGCAAGTACTTGAGAATGCTCTTCACAGCTGTCCAGTGACTCTCTCCAGGATCAGCTTGATACCTGCTCACTACACTTAGTGAGTATGCTACATCGGGTCTGGTACATAGCATCGCATACATGATAGAGCCTACAGCCGAAGCATAGGGTATCCCTTGCATGCGAGCTCTCTCCAAATCAGTCTTGGGAGACATCTCTTTGGAGAGAGTGACTCCAGAGATCGTGGGCAAATTCCCACGCTTGGATTCTTCCATACTAAACCTCTTTAGTATGGTGTCCATGTACCTGGATTGGGACAATCCCAATATCCGTTTGGATCTATCTCTATAGATCCTAATTCCCAATATACAGGAGGCATCACCAAGATCTTTCATTGAGAATCTTTGTGATAAGAAGAGCTTGACCGCTTGCAGCATAGGAATATCATTTCCTATCAAGAGTATGTCGTCCACGTACAATGCGAGGAAGACAACCTTACTCTCTGCTACCTTCTTGTAGATACAAGGTTCATCTGGGTTTTTGACGAAATCAAACTCTTTGATAACGACGTCAAAGCAGATGTTCCAACTCCGCGATGCTTGCTTTAATCCATAAATGGATTTAAGCAACTTGCACACCTTCCCACTGCTCCCACTGTCTACGAAGCCCTCTGGCTGAGTCATGTACACGCACTCTTCTAAATCACCGTTTAGAAAGGCGGTCTTAACATCCATTTGCCAGATCTCGTAATCATGATATGCAGCGATGGCAAGCATGATCCGGATGGATTTAAGCATAGCCACTAGAGAAAAGGTTTCGTCATAGTCCACACCTGGTCTTTGGCGAAAACCTTTTGCAACAAGTCTAGCTTTGAAAGTCTCCACTTTCCCATCTACACCAAGTTTCTTCTTGAAGATCCACTTGCTCCCAATGGGTTTTACCCCTTCAGGAGCAACTTCCAAAGTCCATACTTTGTTGGTGTACATGGATTCCATCTCAGACCGCATAGCATCCAGCCATTTCACTGAGTCCCCACTCGTGATGGCCTGCTCGAAGCTAGTTGGGTCATCATCCTCCATGATGCAACCCTCGCTCCCTCCATCCATGAGAAAACCGTAGTATCTCTCAGGTTGGCGAGGAACCCTACTAGATCGGCGGAGTGGCTGGGGTTCATCGGGAACTACGGAATCCTCTGGTTCCACCAGATCTTCTGTTGTAGCTTCTGCAGCTGGAACCTCTTCCAGTTCTACCTCATGACCATGTTAGGTCCACGTTACCTCTCCCGGTACTTTCGGGGTTGCGGAAACGGTAAAACAAAAAAAATTTTAAGCTTTGTAACATGGACCGTAAAAGCCGGATCTTTGCTAAACAATAAACTAGCAACCTAACAAGAGATGTATCTACTCGGTTAGGGGTTATACCTCAACTTGAACTCCTTCTCTTCTTATTGTTCTTCTTCTTTGTTGTTCTTCACTTCTTGTTGCTCTTCTCTTTGCTTGCTCAATGGTTGATCCGGACTTTGGTCACCTCCGCGGCCTCCTTGAGTCGAAGACGATCCACCCGAGAGATGTACACCGAGCTCCACCTCAAGCCGAGGTAACTAGGGCAAGGAGATTACTAATCTAGAAGCCCTAGGGTGTGTAGAGGAGATGTATGGATGTGTTTGTCAAGTGAAAACCTTTTTCTCTCAACACATGGGATCAAAGGAGAAATCAAGAGAAGGAAGAAGAAGGAGGTTTTTAGCAACCATGGAGCTTCTCATTTCAAGAGAGAGAATGAGAATAATATTATCATACAAAAGAAAAGAACCATGGTTGCAAATAATGCAAAACAACATCATTACTAATTCCATCAAGATAAAGTTGATGGCTACTTTGAAATGACCATTATCATAATCCAAAAGAAAAAGGAAAAGAAAAGAAGAGTATGGAAACCTCTTGAAAGTCAATGGTCAACCCGGTCAACCGGTCAACAAAGTCAAGAGGGGTCAACGGGGTCAAATGGTCAATGCAATTAGCCATCATAAGATTATCACTAATAGGATTAGTAAATGATGTTCGCGGCTCATAATGGTTTTGACCAAACGAACTGTCAAAACCCTAATGAGCCTGCCACATAATGGTTTTGGCCGAACCAACTGCCAAAACCCTAATGAGGCACCTCCTCCTTCATCACTCCGAAAAACTGTGCATACACACCTGCATCCGTATTCCGTAGAATGCGGATACACAGAAGACAAAACAAATCCATCCGTGCAATACTAGGATCTGGCTTAAACCAAAGCCTACTAGTACTGCCTGCCCGAACACCATACGCACACAAGTGTACGTAAGTGATCGCAGCCCTGCCGTAAAACCATACGGTCTCTACACGTTTCGCTCAGTGCAGGGAAACTCTCTGTGTGGGACTCTAAAGACTCGACACTACGCTGGCAGTGGGTTTAACCACAGACCGCAAGCGGCACTAGCTGTACGTAACGGTCCCCAGGTAGATGTCGATAAGAAGGCCGATGAGGTAAACCCATCCGAACTCCTACTGAGTCTGAATGTGACAATCTCCGTACAGTCCGGTCTGTTCGTCTGATACATCGCATGGCGGGCCTAGGGGGGCGGTAAACGTCAGTCCCCTAATAGCGGTACAAGTCGTGTCGGAGTGAAGCCCAATACACCCTGAGATAACACTGGAAACCTACCAGTATATCTCGCTTGCCCTGGCCAGGGACTACTCGTGTAATGGCTCTCCTAGACACAGCGCGATGTCAACCCCCAATACCGGGAGAGACGAATCCTGTCTAACCGTCACTGCCTCCAAGTGCTTCGGGACTGCTCCCAACTACTACCTGTTTGCACGACTCAGTAGAGCCGTGGTAGGGTAGTAATCAAAGAACAGTGGGAACACACTCGAGGCGAAGTGACAGTGTCAAGTCAGCGGACTAAGCTGTACTCATGTCACCTGGGAACTGATAACTGACGATAGGTATAATACCAACCATCAGTTCCCGACGAGTCCTGTCCAGTGTACTCGTAACCTAACGAGCACCCGCATACTATCTCAAGTACGACGTACTGACGGCTGTGGGACAGACCGTCTCCCGTGCTGGGATGAGAAGCGCATACGCTAGTCTACTCTGGAGTATCGATGCCCTATCTCGATACTCCCACGACTAGGGACGTATATAAGGATGTGCTTATAGATTACCCAGCCCCCACGAGTGTGATCGCCATCGCAACGCCGGTAATCAAGCAAAGATCCTAAGGGCTCTACTAATGCGTATAGGTGATATAATAAATAAACACACATGTACACATTAAAGCAGAGACAAACCAAGTAGCATACTACTATATTGAGCAAGATTGTCTGTACAACTGTGAATATCCCAAGCTTCCATCAAGTAATATACATACTAGTATGATACAGTAATGGCCTCTAGGGCATATACACTAACAGACCACTAATCTCTTTTTCAAGAAATTCCTTTTCTAAAAAGGTGGCATGCCGAGAAACAAACACTCTTTGTTCCTCAGGATGGTAGAAGATATACCCTTGAGAATTCTTGGGATATCCTACAAATTTGCATAGAACAGACCGTACCTCGAGTTTGTCTGGATTTTGTCGTTTGACATAGGCTGGACAACCCCATATCTTAACATAGTTAAGACTTGGTCTTTTTCCTTTCCATATCTCATATGGAGTGGTAGGCACAGATTTGGTTAGGACCATATTCAATAGATGTATGGCTGTCTCAAGCGCATACCCCCAGAAGGAAATAGGTAACTCAGTTGTGCTCATCATAGAGCGCACCATATCTAATAGGGTGCGGTTCCTCCGTTCTGATACACCGTTGTGCTATGGTGTATATGGAGGAGTCAGCTGAGAGAGAATCCCATTCTCTTTTAGGAATTCCAGGAATTCATTGCTCAAGTATTCACCTCCTCGATCAGATCGAAGGATTTTAATACTTTTTCCGGTTTGGTTCTCGACTTCTTGTTTATATTCTCTAAATTTCTCAAAAGCTTCAGACTTGTGTCTTATTAAGTACACATGTCCGTATCTTGAGAGATCGTCAGTGAATGTAATAAAGTACGAAGAACCATCCCTGACATGTGTAGACATTGGACCGCATACATCACTATGTACTAGTCCTAAGAGTTCAGTAACTCTTTCTCCGTGTCCCGTAAACGGAGTTTTGGTCATCTTGCCTTTGAGACATGACTGGCAAGTGTCATAAGATGAAAATTCGAATGGTTTCAAATATCCATCCTTATGCAACTTAGCCAGTCGTGTCGCGTTGATGTGACCCAGTCTACAATGCCACAAGAAGGATTCGTTCAGTTCAGAACTCTTCCTCTTGTGTGTGTTTGTTATACTCAGAACTGTTGATTGATTAAGAACATAAATGCCATTACACAACATGCCTGATCCAACCAACTTTTGGTTACGGAAAATGTTCATAACATTGTCCTGTAATACAAAATTATATCCCTCTTTACTCAACAAAGAAACCGATATAATGTTGCATATCAGGTTCGGCATGTAATAGCATTCGTTCAGAACCAATGTATTACCAGTTGGTAATTTAAGGTGATATTCCCCGACAGTCTTTGCTGCAACAATTGCACCATTTCCAACTCTAATGTCTTTATCACCTTCTCCAAGTTCTCTACCTTTCCTTAGCCCATGTAACTGATTACATATATGGGATCCTGACCCGGTATCTAATACCCAGGACGTGGAGCAAATGGAGAAACAGTTCTCTGTAACGAACACACCCGAATAAAATGCATCAACATGTACTTTCTTCATTCGGGTGGCATGGGAATCCTGGTATTCCCCTATATCCTGTTCAGTCCTATAACTCTTATAAGAAAGAACGGAACCAACGTTCCCCAGCACAGTATAACATGCGGGTTTGGTCAATACATCCATATTATTATCTTGATTAAGGCATGAAATGGTCGCTACCTGGAGAGAGAGAGAAGAAAACACTTTAGCGTAAGCTCGTGCAAGATCAGATTGGTTATTATCTTATCTAATCAGGATGGCTCCCACTGCTTTTTATCAAATCTTCCTTCAAACCCTAAAAGGAAAGACTAGCCGGGATTAATTACACCCTACAACTTCGTCGATCTTTCAGCCAGGCCAGTGTCGGTACTTTGAGGGAGGTTCCCCGTGCTTTCGCACGGACCTAATTAATGTAAACCTCATTTTCCCAGAGGCGTAACCCCGTTGACACCTTTCTAGACACCTACTTGATCGGCTAATTGTAGTGTGTAAAACTCTCCCAGGAGTAACTCTTACTCGCAGTGGGTATCGGGATCCAACTATCTCATAGAAGGTATGCAATCTCATTGTAAATTTCAACACTTGAAATTCCCGATAATATTTTGCCCCTAGCATGCTATGACCTTGACGAAAGCCAACAAACCACAGCCCGCTAGTCAAGTTCAACCCATACATTTCTTGACTGAATTAAACCCACCCGCACGGCCCTTGACGAAAGCCAACAAAGCCGTACGACTACCCTAATCCAGTCGCATAATATGCAGCAGATAAACAGCACATAGCTACCGCACACTACACCTTGACGAAAGCCAACAAATGTAGCACGAATACTATATGTAACTTATCTGAAATGACGGAGGGCTACGACAGGTTTTTCTGAAAACCTATTGCGTAATGAACTTGATATCGTCGTAGAATCAAATGTAGTTTTGAAATGGAGTGATTTTGAGGCTTTTCTAGTTTTGCTAAAGGGGTCACTCCCGGTGAAGGGATCGTCGGCCCTTTCCTCGTCGAATGAGGTGCGGGATATATCATATATATCACTGTGCAAAGCAGAAACTATAGAAGCAATAAAAACCAAACCGAGTGTGTAGCATCTGCCAGTTATTGCTAAAGGAGTCATTCCCGGTGAAGGGATCTCGGTCCTTTCCTCATCGAATAAGGTGCAGGGTATATCATATATACCGCTATGCATAGCAAGAACCGTAGCTACCTGTTTTATTTAAAATTTGATTCTACAACATCATTTGGTTTCTTTTCTTTCATTAATCACATTAATGAAGTCCCATCATTTAAATACCTAAACATCACAGATAAATACGATGTACACTTATGCCATCCGCATTCGCCTCGATGTCCCCTCGTGCACCGTTAGGTTAGGTAACTAACGACAGAGCAGGGCAGGGCTAGCGCGGGTGTAAAACATAAGTAACGTCTATATAATATATCATATATACTATATACCGTATCTATCACAGAACATCACATGATCACATCACAGATATCGCAGCAGAATAAATATATGAAACATTGGATATACTAGGACGTCCGTGTTTTCAATACGAGCCAGTATAAAACACGGATTCCACGGTCGTGATGAATAGCCAATCCCACACCCCTAGACCCCTACGAAAGCGGCAAGCAACCCTACCAATTCTAGGGTTAGGAGACCCGGACTCGACTCCTCGAGATGGTCTCCCACTGGACCCTAGAACCCGGTTACTTGTGCTCCCCTCCTTGGGTCTATCGTAGTGCAGAAAAGTAAATAATATATAAAGGGTGACAGCTTCCGCAACCTAGAAGTGCCCCAATAAAAGAATATTACATACAAGTTTTTACATGAATGAAAATGAAAAACACTCATCTCACATAAAACCCCCGGCTATTCAAACACGACAATCCAATATAACATATCCAGCAACACATAACATCACATGTCATCAACGTAAGTAAACATGCGTATCCCAATTGTCGTTGACATATAGCAACGAAACCGGCGATATCACATATTACACTTACGGTCACAGAAAAGAAAGTTTAAAACTACAACAGTTGGAATCCGCAACCTCTTTAGACATCACATGCCTAATCAAATGAAATACTTAGACATCACATGCCTAACAGTTACAAACCCCGCATTTTAGTCTCATTATCGAAAACTCTTTTCAATATCATCTGGGACTAAACTGCTAGATTTATAACATTCATTCAGTTATCTCATAACTGTTTGTGAATTCCAATTATTGTATCCCATTCCGAATAAATAGAATATATTAATCTTTCCGATAGAACATTCGAACACCCAAGTTTTCCCGAAACCGTTCAACACATGAAATAGGTTCAAAGACATTCACTTCATGCCTCAGTACCAACGGTCCAGCCGTAGAAGGGTCAAGCCAACGCCTCATATGTGGCACGCCGTACTGCCCCAAACCCTAAGGTTCAAAGAGCAGTTCAAGACGGTCACATAATCGAGTTAAGGTTTGTTGTCTTCTAGAGGGACCGTCGCGTTACTTGCATTACTCAGAACGTCCTTAAACCACACAAAAATCCAACACTTGGATAGTTTCCGGCAGGGGAAAAGTTGGGTATTTATATCCGGTCGAACTTTTTAACATATTCTAAAGTCATCCGGAAAAACACAAAGACGAAATTTGATAATCCGATCGAAACATCGAAGCTCTAAAACACCCCAGAAAATTCAACTCTTGAAAAAATATTAAAAATACCCATAAAACTCAGCTGCTGAAATTATGAATTACTGTGCAAAGAATGAGGTCTGACGTCATCATACTGCCGCGGAACCGCCGCAGAAGCCAGGCTTCTGCCGCGGTTCTGCCGCACTATTTACTGTTCATGGAATAATTTTTGCATCGTAATTCTTAGATTTCCCTGCTGAATTTTTTAAGCATTTTTAATCTGGAAAAATCCCAGTTTTTAGAAAAAGTCCAGAGAGCATGATGTGTTAGGGTTTCGATGCGTATTCGGGTTTCAAACGTCGTCTAGACTTTGCCTAAGGCTCTAGCTAGGCTCTGATACCACTGTAGGGTTCCTAGGCACTCTCAAGAGGTCTCACAAGGCATCAACCATGCCAATTTCAAATTTTATGTGTGCCGAGAAACCCTAACACGGATCGTTAACTAGAAATCTAGGCGATATACTAAACTAGTTAACAACTTAACTAAAGGAGAGAGGTTACAACCTTTGTAGATCCGGTTCTCCACTTCCTTAGCTCCACGTAGGCGTCCTCTCGCTGTCCATCTCGAATCCTAGACTCAATCGTCGGCTTCATCGGAAAAACGAGCGGAATAGGTCGTCGGCTTCGTGTCAAAGATGATCTACGTCGAGGTTGCACAAGTTCAAGCTCCAACTTCACCAAGTTGAGAAACTTGTGAAGAAAACACCCAAAACCACTTGGCAAGAGGTAGAGGATGAAGAAATAGGAGGTGGGTTCACTTTAGAATTGGATTTCTCACTTTAGAACTCAAGATGCCATTGATGGTATCAAGCTTTCTCTCTTGAAAATGAAGAAGAAGAAGTAAATAGAATATGATAAGTATTATCTAAAAAGAATAATAAAACCAATACTTATCATCTTCTAACCTTGGTTAAGTGTAGAGAATAAACCATGGTCAAATGAGAATGGTTAGGGTTAAGGATGATGACAAAATGGTCACTTTAGTCAAAGCTTCATGAAGCTTCATCAAGCTTCATGAAAGAAACCATTTTGTTATCTTTTATTTATTTAACAAAAAAGAATAGATAAATAAATAAGTAAATAAATAAAAACCCTAACTATTATCATAACCATGGTTTAAGTCTTAACACAAAACCAAACAACATGCATCATCAAACATGACACAAAGATGTGCACAAAAATATATCACATATACAACATGTACATCAAGTGAGAAAATCCATTTAAAGTGAACCAATACTAGTTAATGCAAAGTAATATATCAAATATATAATTATACATTAAATCATTAAATCAACATTTGATTCAATGATCCGGTCATGTCGCACATAACCGACTAGAATCCAATGTATCGATTTATCGAATCAATGATTCGATAACTAGGTCATATCGAATATAACCAATCGAAACATATATCGCGAGAATGAAATGCGGTATCACATACACGCATTGTTCTCGGTCCTGCACATATCTCATATGCGCTCCTATTTCGTTTCGCTTGAGCCAGGAAACCTCTGTGTAGGACTCTAAAGACTCGTCAATACGCCGGTAGCAGATGATGATCATATCAAGCATCCACAAGCCGCAAGCGTTCTGCTAAACGTAACGGCCATCCGGGTATTGAGCGATCAGAAGATCGACGAGCTAGCCCGCTCACACTCCTGTGAATCCAACCAGTAACACTTACCGTACAGTCCGGTCTGTTCGTCTGATATGTCGCATATCAAGTCTAAGGGTGGTAAACGTCAGACCCCAATAACCGATAAGTCGTGCTGATGTGAGGCTCATAATGGGTCGAGAAACTACTGGTAACACTTACCAGCAAATCTCTGATCAGCCCTGGCCAGGGACTTCCCTGTTACGGCCAATCGAGCACAGCGCAACATCAACCCCCAATACCGGGAGAGACGAAACCCCTCCTATCGCTCATTGCCTCCATGTGACTCGGGACTGTACCCAAAGACCACCGTTTTGCACGCCCTCATGGACGTGGTAAGGTGGAGATCAAAGCACAGTGGGAATCACACAAGACTCTATGACGATCTCGGGTCTACAGACTAACCTGTACAAGTGTCACCTGAGAACTGCCATCTGACGTGAGGTATAATACCATCTGGGAGTTCTCGGTGAGTCCGTCCAGTGTACCCAGTCTCCACTGAGCACCCGTATACCATCTCTGATGTCAAACACCAATGGATATAGGACCATCCATCGCCCATCTCATGGGTCGAGAAGCGTATACGCTAGTCTACTCTGGTATATCGATGCCCCGTCTCGATACACCCACGACTAGGGACCTTGAAGGATGTACTTATGGACTACCATGTCCCCACTAGTATGATCTGCATCATAGTCCAGGTAGTCAAGTACACATCCTAAGGGCTTTACCAACATGTAACTGTAAGACAGTTTAAAGAGACTAGTGTACATGTTAAGATAAAGAGTAACCAGATAGCATACTATCATATCGAGCAAGAAAGTCATCTCTATATATGTCCAAGCATCCAATATAATATACATCATCTGTACAATACTGGCCTCTAGGGCATACATACAACTAACAAGACCCTCACGGCTCATAAAGTTGAAAAGCCTTAGGTAGCAGATCTGAACCTGCTTCTTAAGCCGTCACTGCCTCTCGAAGAGTCCAAGATGGAATGCTCTCTATCATCTACAGGCTACGCTTACCGAAGTAACATGCCGGCAATAAAGAAAAGAGAAGAAAGCGGCAATAAGGAGAACATTTGATTCGCTTTAGGTTAAACGTTCAAAGCATACCCATTCATGCATGTGCGAAAAGGTTTAGTGCATAAAATAAACACATGGAAATGGAAAGGCTTGCTATTCATACTTCAGAAAATTCATACATTGAGGAAAACGGTAAACAAAAACATAATTAAAATGTTTACAAAGGCAAGACATTAAATCCAGGACATGGATTAAGAAATTCAAAAGTTAGGCCATCCAAAAATTTTCGGGCCTCTCGGACGATTTTCGTGTGCATCCTTTCACGATCATAAGCGTCAGGATCCCCACTGATGTCCTCGACCCTTCGATAAGCAGCGAGTATCGTTGCCTGCTGAAAAGCCTGATGCAGGATATCAACAAGATTGTCTCGCCTTTTCTTTGAGATTAATCCCATCAGATACACCGAGTGCACCTTATCTTCGGCGTCGTCCAATGCCTTAAGCGGCATATCGGCATATAGTAGAGGAAGAGCTCCCCAGATTGCTCCCACAATAAGCTTCAAGAGAGAGGAAAGAAGAGGAAGCGGTCGACCATTGTATGCTTCAAAGCGACCTATAATTTCAGTACACTGGGCGTTTGTGTGTTCCTGGTTTTGAGAACGGCCGATTGCGCGAATGTCTCCGTAAGAAATAATTTCGTCGAGATCATACATATGAGCGTCCATGAAGTCTAAAAAAGAAAATCGGCAGGAGTTAGTGGACAGACTGATCGAGAAAATCCTTATTAAAAACAGACACAGGGATTTGAACGACTCTTGATATCCCCATCGGGAAAACAAATTCTGGTTATGACCCCTAACAAATTTAAATTTGTGTAAATAAAGAGAAATCCTCAAGAGATTCTCATTAAATGAGAAATCCCTCGGGCAGAGGAGTAAAACTCCCATTGAGAGCAGCGCTCTTCACTAGACAGACATCTGTCAAAGTCTAATGATGAAGGGATAAAATTCCTCAAGAAAATCCTAAGAGCCTTGCTTTGAGAAGATGATGGAATAATCCATCAAAAATAAAATTTCAATTTGATCTTCAAGATCCATAAACAAACTCTTAAGAGTTCTTCTATATGATTTGAAAAGAGCAAAGTTCCATTAATGGATTAAGAAATCATAAGCAAGATCCTTTTAGATTTGTGATTCCAAGAGAGCAAAGCTCTGTTAATAAAACCCTAAAAAGGATTCTTTTTAGATCAAAGATCTATAAAGAGCAAGGCTCTGTTAATGGGTGAAATCCTAAAAGATATTTCAAAAAGATTTAATCTTTTACCTAAAAAATCTGACAGAGTTCTGTCCTTAAGAAAATTCTTAAGAGGAAGAGCTGCGCTCTGAAGGAGAAAATAAATTTTCAAGAAGAATTGAAGATGAACAGAAGTCATCTCAAGGGCCAAGGGTCATATTTATAGGCACTAAGCGCCGTTTCAATTCCTCGGTTGATCCAAGAGTGGAGATGTTGCCACCGCTGCACCCACGTGTGGGCCCCGTGAGCACAACGGTGGGGGGCATTTGTTTCCCCAATTAGAGTAAAGCTCTGTTCAGAATTCAAAATTTGAATTAAAGCTGCACTTTTATAAAAACGCCGTGCTACAACTAGTGCACCCCGTGCAAAGTGCATAGGCGCTAGCGCTAGATGCGCTGCGCTCCAAGTAGCGCACCATGGGCAGAGCGCATAAGCGCTAGCACTGGAACTAAATGTTCCTCACCGTTGGATCAAATATCCAACGGATATGATTAAATCATCAATTAACAAGAATGAAATTATGTTGAATCTTTCCAAACAGAAAAGGTTGTGCCCTGAATTTGGAACACCATTGGATCAATGATCCAATGGTGATTAAAAATCATTAAAATACAGAACAAATTCTGTAAGAGGAAAGATTTCTCAATCTTGTTAAAAACAAGAAGATTATTAGAAGCCCTTAGATCAAAGTGTTAGTTATATGTATGCCCTAGAGGCCATTACTATACATAGGATGTATATTGTAGTGGATGCTTGGCATATATAGGGAGGACTTTCTTGCTCGACATGATAGTATGCTATCTGGTTACCCTTTAACTTAACGTGTATACTGATTGTCTCTCTGTTACATGTTGGTAAATCCCTTAGGATGTGTACTTGACTACCTGGACTATGATGCGGATCATACTAGTGGGGACATGGTAGTCCATAAGTACATCCTTCAAGGTCCCTAGTCGTGGGTGTATCGAGACGGGGCATCGATATACCAGAGTAGACTAGCGTATACCTTCTTGACCCATACAGATGGGCGATGGATGATCCCATATCCATTGGTGTTTGACATCAGAGATGATATACGGGTGCTCAGTGGAGACTGGGTACACTGGACGGACTCGCCGAGAACTCCCAGATGGTATTATACCTTACGTCAGATGGCAGTTCTCTGGTGACACTGGTACAGAGTAGTCTGTTGACCCGAGATCGTCATAGAGTCTTGTGTGGTTCCCACTGTGCTTTGATTTCCACCTTACCATGTCCAAGAGGGCGTGCAAAACGGTGGTTTTTGGGTACAGTCCCGAATCACATGGAGGCAATGAGCGATAGGAGGGGATTCGTCTTTCCCGGTATAGGGGGTTGATGTTGCGCTGTGTTCGATTGGCTATAACCGGAAATCCCTGGCCAGGGTTGCTGAGATTTACTGGTAAGTGTTACCTATAGTTTCTCGAATTGTTATAGATCTCATATCGACACGACTTATCGAGCTATTGGGGTCTGACGTTTACCACCCCTAGGCGAGATATGCGACATATCAGACGACGAGACCGGACTGTACGGTAAGTGTTGCTGGTTGGATTCACAGGAGTGTAAGCGGGCTTGCTCGTCGATCTTCTGATCGCTCAATACCCGGGTGGCCGTTACGTTTAGCAGACCACTTGCGGCTTGTGGGTGTTTGATATGATCATCACCTGCTGCCGGCATATTGACGAGTCTTTAGAGTCCTACACAGAGGTTTCCTGGCTCAAGCGAAACGAAATAGGAGCGCATATGAGATATGTGCGGGACCGAGAATAATGCGTGTATGTGATACCGTATTTCATTCTCGCGATTTGTAACATTGATCGGTTATATGCAATATAGCCGGGTTATCGGATCAAGTGTTGATTCGATAAGTTGTTACTATTGATATTAGTCGGTTATATGCGATATGACCGGATCGTTAAATCAAGTATTGATTTAATGATTTAATGCATAATTATATATTTGATATATTACTTTGCATTAACTAGTATTGGTTCACTTTAAATGGATCTTCTCACTTGAAGTTCACAAGTTGTATATGTGATATACTTTTGTGCACTTGTTTGTATCATGTTTGATGATACATGCTAACTTGAGTTTGTGTGTATGATTAAACCATGGTTATATGAATGGTTAGGGTTTTGTTTACTTATTCATTTATTTATTTTGTTTATTTATTTTGGAAAAGATAAATAGAAATGGTGGCTTTCTTTGTTTCTTTCATGAAGCTTCATGAAGTGTTGAAAGCTTGACCATTTTTGTTTGCTTCCCTTAACCTAACCATTCACCTAACCCTAGTTTAGTCTCTACACTTGACCATGGTTGGTATATGATAAGTATTCTTTTTATTTTCTATTTGTAAATACTTATCATATTATCTTCTTCTTCTTCTCCTTCTTCAACATGAAGAAAACCTTGCCTCCATCAATGGCAACTTGAGAAAAAGAGTGAGAAATCCAATTCTAAAGTGAACCCACTTTCTATTTCTTCATCCTCTACCACTTGCCAAGTAGTATAGGGTGTTTTCTTCACAAGTTTCATGGCTTGGTGAAGTTGGAGCTTGATCTAGTGTTGCCTCGACGTAGATCATCTTCGGCATCGAAGTCGACGACCTAGCCCGCCCATTTCTCCGATGAAGCCGATGCTAGAGTCCGGGATCCGATGATCGCAGCGAGGGTACACCGTCACAGAGCTATGGAGGTGGAGGACCGGATCTACAAAGGTTGTATTTCCGTTCACCCTTTAGTTAAGTTGTTAACTATCTTCTAGTTTCGCCTAATCTCTAGTTAACGAATCCGTATTAGGGTTTCTCGGCACTTGTAAAATTTAAAATTGGCATGGTTGATGCCTTGTGAGACCTCCTTAGAGTGCCTAGGAACCCTACACAAAGATCCGACGGTGGGGAAATTCCCAAATCAATTAGAGAATAAATCTCTTTAACCGATTGAACAAATCATCTTGCCCTATATAAAGGCCCCGAGACTTCAAGTCTCAGAGAGAGGAACCCCCTATAAACTTTGAGAAAATCTCAGGAAGAAGAAGAAGTTCTCGGCAAAAAAAGATAATTTTTTTCAAAGTAAAAAAGAATAGAAAGACGAAATCATCTCAATATAAAAAGAAGTATTTACTTCTTTCACAGATCATAAATCTATAAGGCAAATTATCTTTCACAAAAGAGATTATGAACATCTCATTATAAAGGGGGAGAATTATTCAATTCTCTTAGGATCACAAATCCATAAACGCAAAGCCTTTCATCAAAAAGAGATTGAAATATCTCCTATAAACCAAGAACTTTGTTCTTAGAATCTTGAGACAAAGTCTCTTATCAAAGAAAAGATAATCTTCAGAGCACAAAGTTAACCTAAGAAGAGCCTTAGCGCTCTTAATCTAAGAAGAGCTTTAGCGCTCCTAATTTAAAAGTGCCTTAGTGCTCTTCATCTAGCGCAAAGCGCTGCAGTGCTATAGCGCTTCAAACACAGCGCACTGCGCTTATTGGCTAGCGCTCAGTGCTAAGCGCCACGTGCTTCTTACGTGTGTGCTGCATTACTAAAAGCGATTTACACTCATTATATGGCACCAGCACCAAACGCCTCAACGCTTCAACTATAGTGCATCAGCGCTCTACATCTAGCGCAAAGCGCTAAGTGCATCAGCGCTCTTCATTTAGTGCAAAGCGCTAAGCGCATTAGCGCTTCATATCTGGCGCAAAGCGCTAAGCGCATTAGCGCTTTAACCATAGCGCACTGCGCTCATCAACTGGCGCTAGTGCTAAGTGCGCCACATGCTTTTATGTGCGCTTGGACAGAACATAAACTGTTCTTTGAATAAGCCTGGAGCTATGATAAATGCACAACATTCAACTAAAGACAAAACATTGTCAGAGAACAAACCAATGCTTAGCATTTTTAAGAAGAAGCTCAAACAAACATTTAACAACTCAAAAACAAATGTTGAACATTGTAATTGAATGGACTTAGCCCATTAGCCATAAGTCCTCAATTCAGATTAATTGAGTTCATATGCTCATAAATCACAAATCTTAGTCCCAATTGGACTACAGGTCTTTCAACCCACATCGGTTTAAGGGTACATCACTTCACTCCTCTGATATTTGTCGTTGTAATCCTTCAACGTCTTCAGAGAGGTGACGGGTCCCGACAACCATACATTTCATGGAATATGATGTCCTTAACTTGGAATGTGGGGTCCTTAAGCCCATGGACTATGATGTCCTTAACCTTGACTGTGAGGTCTTTAAACTCACGGACTATGATGTCCTTAACCTGGACCGTGGGGTCCTTAAACTCATGGACTATGATGTCCTTAACCTTGACTGTGACTTCTTTAAACTCACGGACTATGATGTCCTTAACCTCTACCGCAATGTCTTTAAACTAACATTCGACCGCAATGTCCTTAAACTAATATTGGACCGAGATGTCCTTAAACTGATATTGGACCGAGATGTCCTTAAACTAACAATGGACCACTATGTCCTTAAACTGGTAATTGACCGCAATGTCCCTAAACTAAACAATAGAGTCCAAATGCTCTTTTGTTGGATCTAAACGATCCCGTTAAGTTGATCTTAGTCTAAATTCGACTAACGTATCCTTAACATACGTTTAAGTTGATCTTAGTCTCAAATGAGACTAACGTATCCTTAAACCCAACCCCCAAACCCAAATCTAAGAAAATACGGATTTGGACTAATCCACGCCCTATGGGCGACAACATAAATTAGTCTCCGTATACAATCCACGAGCAACCAAAAAAAAAACAAACACCCACGACACGAAGTGACCATCTGGAGAAGGAGAAAGTAGTTACCGCGATGCGGTAGCGTAATTAACTGCAGGGGCTTGCGCCTGTAGGAAAGAGCGTCCCCACAATCAAAAACCCCTCACCATGAGGGGGAATCTGACGAAGTCTGCTACATCGGTCGCATCCGTTTAAACCTTCGATATACGGTGTCATAAATCAACTTAGCATCTTCGGAGAGGCGGACAGATAGCACCTATTAGCATCTGCCCCGAAATTCAGGCAAGACGGACCTGTGTGGTCGCGCGTCTCTGTGTTTCGGTGGGGAACAGCCGTATATATTGACATCAAAGTTTGGAGCTAGGATTTTTCCGTCACTTCACTTTTATTTGATTGTGGCGTCCGCACCATACTGGAATGAGGGGGAACGTCAAGATAGTCTCTAGGTTGTATATGTACCGTTAAGACTTGGAGCTAGGATTTCGCCATTACTCCATCTTTGCTTTAGCCCTTAGGTCTTTTGATGACGTTGCATCTGCATCCTACTTTAATGAGAAGAACATCGAAGCGATCTCTAGGCTGCAGATGTTGCTATTGAAATCTGGAGCTATTTTGACGAAACATGGTGGGAAAATATGGTTCCCTTTCTTTCATTTGTGCCCATGAATTGTATACAAGAGTCAGTATGGACCTACTTGTAGGGCAGAAATTTTTTATTTTATTATATATTTTTTTATTTATTTTTGTGATGCTCTATCTTTTCAAATTTCATATCGCGAAAGTCGCGATTGCCCAATCATTTTGGCTATTTTTCGCGGTGCCCAATCATTTCGGCTATATCATTTTTTTACTCGCTACTTTTGTTGTAAGTTGAGGATTTGGAATCTGATACCAATTTTGGCATCAGCATCCCTGTAACTGGAATTTTGTCAGGAGCGAATCATCATTTGCCTTTGTTGATTTGGACAAAAGTGGCTTAGTAAACAAGATTAGAATCCTGTCGACTAAGGCCTTTTGATTTTATGAGCCGTAAGGGTCTCATAAAGGTATTTCTCTCTATGAGTCGTGAGGATCTAATGGGTGTGTTTTCTCCTTACGAATCATGGGGATTTCTAAGTGTGTTTTCTCTTGTAAGTCGTAAGAATCTTACAAGAGTATTTTATCTTTATAAGTCAAGAGGACTTACAAGTGGTTGTTTACTATATGAGAATATTTCTCACCATTGGTGGGACTTGGTTGGGAAAATATTTATTTTTGCCCGTGGATTGTATATAAGAGTCGATATTGGACCACTTGTAGGGCAGAAAAGCTTTGTGAGGTTTTGGTGGCTTAAGAACGGGTTCAGATCTCTGTAACTTAAGGCTTTTGAATTTTATAAGTCGTGAGGGTCTTATAGAGGGTATATATCCTTACAGTCCATGAGGATCTCATAAGTGCATTTTCTCCTTAGAAACCGTGTGGATTTCTAAGTGTGTTGCTCCTTTGTGAGTCGTAAGGATCCTACGCAGGTGTTTTTTCTTTACAATGTCGTGAGGACTTGGCAAGTGCATTTTTTTAATGATCTCCCATCTTTTCGGGATTTCACAAGCTCGCCGGAAGCCCTGCTGTTTTTACTCACGGCACCCTTTCGGGTTTTCATCCGTGCCTATTTCGCTTGTAGACATACCTTTTTTTTAGGCGGCCCGTAAGATAACGCACTATTAGCTGTAGTCCACGATCTCTTTTAAAGGATCGCATCATGTAGGATGTGGGAGTGGCATTGATTGTTTATGCCCCTGGATTGTATATGGTATTCAATATAGGGATCCACGTAGGTCTAAACGTGTTAGTTTAGAGACATGACTGTCCATTATCGCCTATTTTGGGGCGAGTATTAGTTTGAGAACATTTTGGTCCATCATTTCTGTATTTGGGGCGAATTTTAGTTTAAGGACTTCTCAGTCCAAAGCCGGTTTAGGAAAGTAGCGGTCCAATATTAGTTTAGAGACTTCTCGGTCCATAATCGCCGTATTTTAGGACGAGTATTTAGTTGAAGGACATTTCTTTCCAAATCCAATTTAAGAATGTAGCGGTCAATTATTAATTTAAGGACTTCTCGGTCTAACATCCCCATGTTTTGGGACGAACATCTTTTGGTACTGCTTTCAGAGTTCTGATTCAGGAAGATAGCGAGTGGACACAAGTGTCATCATCTATCATTGACCTAAGTCATGACTTTTCAAGCGTAGTACTTTTTGAGGAATCAGTCGTTTATTGGTCGGAATGGCCTTTCGCAATGCATATCCATGAGCAGGTAGGCTCCACCTTGGTAGACTTTGTCTATGATGCACGGGCCTTCATAATTTGGCTCGAACTTTTCCCGCTTTGCACGATTGGAATTCCTCGGTCTTTTGACAACCAGCATGAGTTCGTCTTGGCGGAATGTTCTCGGCCTGGTTAGTCTTTCATATGACCGTGTCATCCTTATCTTATAAGCTTCCAGATTTTGGTGAGCTATAAGGCGGGTTTCGTCGAGGGCGTCGAGCTCCTCGAGCCTAAGATGAACATTTTCTTCATCTGCCAGCTCGTATTGAACTTCTACTCATAAAGAGGAGAGTCCTATCTCCAATGGGAGCACCGCTGTAGTGCCAAACACCAATGCATATGGTATTGTATTTGTGTCCGTCTTAAATGTTGTTCGGTACTCCCAAAGAGCTTCATTCATCCTTTCGTGCTAGTCCTTTTTTGTTTCCGGACACCGTCCTTTTTATAATCTTGGTTAAGATCTTATTGAAGGGTTCAGCTAGACCGTTGGCCCGAGAATTATAGACTGAAGAGTATCTCCAGTCTATTTTGTGCTGCTATGCAAAATGACTTATTTTGTGGCTTCTATAAGCTGGTCCATTATTCGAGATTATCCGTCGCGAAGTCCCGAATCGGTATATAACATGGGTCTTGAAGAAATGGAGGATATTCTCCGTCTTCATCTCCTTTATTGGTAATGCTTCCGCCCACTTAAAGAAGTAGTCGGTTGTTGCCAGTGTAAACCGGTGTCCTTTGGATGATACCAGTTCGATAGGGCCCATTATATCGGTTCCCCACATTTCGAACGGCCAGCTGGCCACCGTCGGGTGCAGTGGATTTGGGTGCTCATATATGAAGTCCCTGTGAATTTGGCATGAGTGACACTGCTTTGCATATTCGAGAAAGTCCTGAATCATCGTTGGCCAATAATAACCCATTCATTTTAGCTTCAGCTTCAGCTTCATCTTTGGCCTAGCTTGATGAGAACCGCAGAGTTCGTCATGTATTTCTTGGAAGTTTTTATTTACTTCCTCCGGCCCCAAACATCTTAGCCATAGGCAGCCGAATGATCTCTTATATAGAGTATCATTGACAAAGGCAAATGACAAAGCTCATTTCATGAGTTGGTGTCTAAACGACGCATATTCAGGCGTTCGTTGGGACTTAAAGTAGTCTATGAAAACTTCCCTCCAATCCCTGACCTTTTATTCGTCCTCTATTTGAAAGGCTAGGTGTTCGGTCATTTCTTTTCCTTTGGGTAGTTCTATCAGGTCTTCCGAAAATATATCCGTTGGCGCGAAGACCCTGCGGCTTTGCACAATGATCCTTACATCATCGAGGACTTCATCGGCCAATTCTTTAGCCAATTTGGCTAACGCGTCCGCTTTGATGTTTTCCGCTCACGCTACGCTTTCCAAGGTATAGGAAAAGATTTGTATCAGCAGTTGCTGCACTCTTTCGCCATACTTTATCAGCTCTACCTTGCATGTTTGATAATTGCCGTTTACTTGATTAACAATCAGCTGGGAGTCTCCATATATGAAGAGGTACCTTATCCCCATGTCGATAGCGATTTCAAGACCGGCTATCAAAGCTTCATATTCCGCTTCATTATTAGTCCTGGATTCCGTCAAAAAGAGGCCCTAACGCAATATTCCTCCTTACGGGGTCACGAAGATAAGACCCACCTCGGTTTTGATTATGGGAGTGTTTTGCTTTCGCCTCTTCATGGAAAATACTCCATTGAAGTAGAGTTCCCATTAGGACTCATTTTCTTCTTTCTCTTCTTTGAGTGTGTCGAACGTATGTTCATCCGGCAACTCACAATTTAAGGGGGAGTCAACCGGTATCGGATGTTCTGCGAGAAAGTCGACGATAGCTTGTCCTTTCACCGCCTTGAGGGGTCGATACGTTATCAAGAATTTCATCAGCATGAGGGCTAATTTGGCAAGCCTTCCCATCAGTATGGCCTTTGACATCAGATATTTGAGAGGATCCATCTTTGATATGAGGTGAACCTTATGTTCCAAGGCATAATGTCTGAGCTTCATTATTGTGAAGTTCAGCGCCAAGCAGTGCTTTTCGATAGGGGAGTAGTTGCTTTCTTCCCCGAGGGGAACTCGACTTAAATAGTGCAGAGCTCTCTCTTTTCCTTGATCATTCTCTTGTGCCTATAGTACTCCTAAAGAACCCTTAAGGACTAATGTATATAGGGTAAGGGGTTTTCTCTTAACCGGAGCGGCCAATACCGACGGATTTTGCAGGTATTGCTTGATTTCGTATAGTGCGTTTTAGCACTTCTGATCCCAGAAGAACAGGGTCCCCTTCTTCATCAGATGGCTGTAATGACGGTATTTTCCAAAGAGTTTGGGTATGAACCACCGGATATACGCGAGCTTTCCTTGGAGAGATCGCAATTGTTTGAGGGTTCTTTGCGAAGGCATTTCCTTAATCGCCTTGATTTTTGAGGGATCGATTTCGATGCCTCGGTGGCATATGATGAATCCCAGAAATTTGCCTGAGGAAACTCCAAACGCGCATTTTAGAGGGTTTATCTTCAGATTATACTTCCGAAGACGTTGGAACACTATTTTTAGATGTTGTCAATGTTCCTCATGAGATTTGCTTTTCACCACAAGGTCATCGATATAGCATTCGACGATCTCGTGTATGAGATCATTGAAGATTTTTTTCATGGCCCTTTGGTTGGTAGCACAGGCATTCTTCAAGACGAAGGGCATCACCTTATAGCAGAATACGCCTAACGAAGTCTGGAATGCTGTATGCTTCTGATCCTCAGGATCCATTTTTATCTAGTTATATCCTGAAGATCCATCCATGAAGGAGAAGACTTCGTGTGTCGATGTGTTATCGATCATTAGCTTGGTAATGGGTACTAGGAAGTCATCTTTCGGGCATTCTTTGTTGAGATCCTGAAAATCCACGCAGAAGAGAACTGTCCCGTTTTTCTTCATCATCGGAATGATGTTAGCGATCCAGTCGGGATATTGAACCTCTTAGATGAAGTCGGAGTCGATCAGTTTCTTGACTTCGGCATTGATATTTATCTCAAGTTCGAGCCGCATCCTTCTTAGTACCTGTTTGATTGACTTTATGTCTGGCGATATAGCCAGTTTATGTACCGCTACTTCTAGATCTAGACCTAGCATTTCGGAATAGTTCCATGCAAAGCAGTCTTTGTACTGCAGAGCATGTCTTTTAATATGGCTACCTATTTTTCAGATAGCGGCTCACTGAAAAACATCGGGCTCGGATCGTCCTCCGTTCCTAAGTTGATTTTCCTTAGGTTGTCCGCCGTGGTGTGTATTCCGTCCTCCAGCTCTCTTGGTGCCGGTGGAAATTATGATATCTCCTCATCATCCTCTTCATTTATGAAGCATCCAAAAAGATTAATCATATTCTCGTGCCCTCCCTCATTTGAGAATGTTATCATATGATAGGTATGAGTATGCTTCCATTTTCGTGGTCGAGACGGTCCTAAGCAGACGGTATAAGTCCTCTTTGGCTCATGCTTTTACGGCGGGCTTATCTTCCAACCGACGAATAATATAAACCTGTCTTACTGGTATTGGTCCTCCACCCAATCTTTGAATGTGAAGCAATCCTTAAAGGGATGTCCCATTGCTTGGTGATAAGAGCAATAATCCGGATGATGGACCTCGTTTATTTGTTCGGGGTGCCGAGACTCCGGAAGCGCCATCATTTGGTTCTTCACGACAAGGCTGAATATTTTTCTTGTCTTGTCTTGGGAGAACGAATATTTCGGCCCCATCTTCTTTATAAATGACGGGCTCCAACCAAGGTTTTCTCGATTGAGCGGCGTCTTGGTCCTGTTTTGTCATCTTGAACGTTGTTTGCGTTTCCCGCCCTATTTTTATCTTCGCTTTAGGATTTTCTTTCTTCGCGAAAGTACTCAACGGGCCGTGGATGAAGGGCGTTATGGTCTACTTTTCCCACTGATTGTTGATTGAGCCGCTGCGTCTTGGCCTTTTCGTATATGGCCATTTCGCAGCTGTGGTTGTCCCAGCTTCTTTTATTAATTTGTCAATTTGTTCTTCGAGTGACAGACTTAACGCTTTTAGAGCGGGATCTCGCTCCGATTCAACATAATGGCTACTTGGAAGAGCATTTTTCTCTTCACTCGAGCTATTTATAACGTAGCAGCTGTAGATTTGCTCCCGTTTCATGGACTGAACGTATCCCAGCCTAGTCGTTTCTATCTTCCTGTTGGGCTTCTTTCGCTAAGTTCCGGGAATATCCCAAATCTTTTTGTAGAATTGGGTCTGCCGAACCGTTTGTTCGAGAGGCACGCCTTAACACTTTAACAATTTCTTTAATCCCTCTGCATAATATCTTGGCATATGGATGGGATGAAACCTGTCAAGAGTTGGGTTGACACCATGCCGGACTTCTTTTTCTACCTTGGTCTCCGTAGATTTGTAGAAGAGAGTCGCATTTTCACCTCTTCGTCTAGGGATTGCCCGTTCCTTTGTAAACGTGGAACTTCGGGATTGTATATCCCAATGGGTACTTGATTTGGTCAAACCAAGCAGGATATGGTCGTCCGGTTTTGACCAGTTGGTTGGCAGCTTCATTGACCTGGTGAGTTCTAATTTGCTGAGCAATATAGTCACCCAGAGCCGGTTTGGAGATTGATTCCTCCTTGGCTGCTGATAAGGCCGAGGGAGGATTTGATGTTTCTCCTCTATCATCCTCGATAATCACCGGCAGATCTTCAGCCGGTGGTTCCAGTTGGATCATCATTCCAACCATCTCTTGGAATAAAAAAACCATATGTTTTATATTAGTAGCTTGCTCTGCAGCTTCTTTGTCTTTTCTCTCCAGCACTCGTCGCAAGAACTCTGTATCGGTTTCTTGCTCTTGGTGTTGTTCGACTTCATTGTCCGAACTTTCTTTTGGTCTGGTGAGAGCTACCATTTTGGTCAGCATTTCTTGGAGCTTTTGCTGTTTCACCTTAGCCTTTGTCAGCGACTGAGTATGCGGTCGGTGACTTACTAAAGCCTGGCTTTCTTCTTTGCCGCTAGCCATGCAGACCGTATGTATGGTTATACCCCCAAACTTAGGACGTTTAGATCTTTTGCCATTAGATTTTGCCACTGGCGGTAGAGTTTTATCCGGCCTCGTTCTTTTATTAGAGGTTGGAGCTGAAGGAGCCGTTATGACAGACGCCTGTTTTGGAGAAGTCCCTCGTTGTACGGCGGAGGAACAGTCCTTCTCTTGTTGGCCCTTAAATTTCTTCAATCGACGAGAGTATTTTTTTACAAGTACAAAGTCTTGGACTTTTCGCCAGACTCTTCGGTCGATGTGAGGAGATCCGTTGATGAGGTTGCTCCGGCTATTTCTGGATTGGGGCTTTTGCCGGCGGAGGGATAGCGCGCTTTCTAAAACCCAGGGAATTTTTTCTTATGCTTATTAACCTTTCCAAAAAGTCTCGTTTTGGAAAAGCATGTATTCAACTCAACTAGCTCCTCTCATACCGCCGTCGGGGAGTTCTTACGTACCCTCCTAAGTGGGTCAAGGCTATTCCCAGTTGGAACAGTAACGTTGATATCCACCATGGGAGCTGGTGGGGTGAGCCCAGAAGGGGAGTTGCCCCCAGATTCTCTCACTCGGCGTCAGTGACGACGTCGAGCATGTCTTGCAGCAGGAACTGCCTCCATATCACTTTCATCATGCCCCCGGCGTTGCTGGGAAGCTTCGCTTATTGTCAGCCTTTGGAAAACTGGCATTCTTGGTGGAGTTGGAGCGGAGCTGGCCAATCTTTCGAAGACCGACCGTCTGGAAGGGGAAGCACTCTTATCGGCTTCACCTGCAGTAAGAGTAGGGAGAGCTAGCCATTTTGGGGCAGCTCCTTCTGGTATCATGGGCATCTTTGCGGACCCTTTCGAGTTCTTGTTCAGTATGTTGAAGACTGAGACGTCAAAGTTTGACGTTTTGCTGATAGGAGCCGTCACGGTTACCAGCCGATCGAAGACTGGTCTTCTTGGAGTTTCTTCTTATGGCGCTGAGGCGCCAAAGTTCACAGAAGGGAGCATGGTCCTAAAGAATAGCCCAATAGTGGCCTGAGTAACCTGCCCCACCGGCATTGAAAAGATGAAGGCCGCGTTGGGCCCGTACGTTAACTCTCCCGGATGGGATGGATCGGGAGTTGTTGTTGCATGAAGTGCAGTTGAGAGCCATTGATTCTGTACAGGAACAAGTCACTAAGTTTCAATACCTTAAATCAAAGGGCAACCGTAGCAAACCACGATTTTGTTCGTAAAACATGACACACGAAGTGTGGAGTAGAAATAGGAAGAGGTCCCACCGGGCGTGCCAGAATCTGTTGACCTCTAAAAACATAGACGAACTGAGATGAATCGTCTTGCCTGAATTTGGAGGCAGATGCTATTTGGACATATCCATCCACATCTCCGAAGATACCAAGTTGATTTATGGCACCGTATATCGGAGGTTTGGATAGATGCGGCCGATGTAGCAGATTTTATCAGATTCCCCCTCATTTATGAGGGATTTTTGATTGTGGGGACGTTCTTCCATGCAGGCGCAAGCCCCTACAGTTAATTACGTTATCGCGTTGTGATAACCACTTTTTCTGCTCCTGTAGTTCACTTCATGTCGTGTATTATTTTGTTTATTATGGTTGCCTGTGGATTATATACGGAGACTAGTTTATGTCGTTGCCCGTAGGGCACGGATTATTCCAAATCCGTATATTATAGATTTGGGGTTTGAACTTAGGTTGTATGTTCCATCAGTTCAAAGAATATTTTATTTTATTTAAGGACCGTTAACTTGCTTTTAGATTAAGACCGACTTAAATATATGAGCATTTGGGCTCAATCTATTTTAACTAAGAATGTGTTAGTCTTATTTGAAACTAAGATTAACTTAGAAATATTTTTAGGATCATTAAATTTTATTAAGATCCAACAACAGAGCATTTGGGCTCAGCTGCAAGAAAACTTCAGAGATTTAGCCAATTTGGGCTTAGTACTGGGCTTTTTCCTTTATTCAAAAGTGCTAAGCACTTAATTGTTGCTCTGACACTCACGTGTGTATCACGTGAGGCGGTCAGATATAGGCGTTGCTCAATCGGTACTAAGTACTTAATCGTTTTGACTATATATACAGTGCTAAGTACTTTGTACAGCGCTCACATGGGTGACACGTGAAGTGCCGAGTCTTCACTTCTTGGTGCTCATGTAGGAAGCACGTGAGGCGGTGAATATTCACTTCTGGGCGGTCACGTGGAAAGCACGTGAGGTGGTGAATTTATGTTTTCGAGATTTAATCTCTGTTAATGGTATTTTGGCCATTAAAGACCATCAAGATCTCCATTTTTGAAGATCTTGGATCGGTTTTCTTGGAGAACTAAGTTCTTCTGTTCTTTCTATAAGAACTAAGTTCTTTGTGTAGGATTAAACCCTATTTTTATAGGAATTAAATTCCTAGAACATGTTTCTTTTCTCTCTTTTCCTTTTTATCTAGTTTTCCCCCTAGATTTTGAGTCTGAAGAACAGAACCTTCCCGATATGAATTAAATTCTCAACTCGTGGAAGATTTGTCTTACAGATCTTAGGTCCAGAGAAAAAACTAAGTTCTTTTATAAATGGTTAAACCCTTGGATTTTACTTGCACTAGGTAAAGAAGATATATTTTTATATATGCTTTTTCTTTACCTAGGGTTTGGAAGAGGCAGAAGCTTTTCTTTTAGTAAGAGTTGAATTCTCGATTTGTAGTATTTTATCACCTTATGGGGTTCTCTCTATATGTCTCTTTTTTTTTCTAGACTTGAAGTCTCAAGTCCTTTATATAGGGATTGTAAGCTGCTTCTCGGTTTTGAGAAAATCTCTCACCAATTGATTTAATTGATCTTAAAAATTATTCGGGGAATTTAATCCGCCGTCGGATTTTTGATTTAGTGATTTTCTGTTTAATAGAATATATTTTCTTGTTTTTAACAAGATTAGGGAAATATTCTTCTATATATAAAATTTAATTCTGTTAAACGGTGATTTTTAATCACCACTAGATCTTTGATCCAATGGCTCTCTGTTTAATAGAGAATATCCTTTTCATTTAGAAAGATCAAAAAGATATTTTCCCATAATAGAATTTAATTCTATCAATTGATGTTTTTTAATCACCATTGGATTTTTTATCTAACGACTCTCTGTTTAACATATCTTTCTCTTTTAGAAAGATCAGGGAAAATATTCTCCCAATATAGAATTTAATTCTATATAGAATTCAATTCTATCCGAAGCTAGTAATTCAGAAAGGTGTTCTCACGTGTTTAACATGTGACTCCAGTGTGGGTTTTAACCTGTTTATATTTAGCACTTATATTCTTTGCATATGAACGCTCCCGTGTTTAACACGTGAGGCGAGTTTGCGATTTTGGTTATTTATTTTCAGTGTTTATATGCGCAGCATATAAGCGCTCACGTGTTTAACACGTGAGGCCTGTTTGGTCTTTAGTTATTTATTTCCGGCGCTTATATGTTTTGCATATAAGCGCTCACGTGGGCCAAACTGTGGGAATCCTTTTCTTCTTTATTTTCTACCCTTTTTTTATAAGGTAACAATTACTTTTACAATTATACTTTAAATTAGGGACTTATCGAGCGCAAGATCGCTAACGAACACTCCATTGTTTTCTTCTCCTTCGGAATTTTCATCAGATAGCTTAGGGATATGAAAGAATGAGCCGACTGAGAACGACTTTTCACAGCTGTCTTCCTAGGCAGATTTCTAGCAGCATATCAGCCTTTTCCTTTCAGTATGCCTATTGTTCGGGCTTCGTTTATTTCTATTTTCGTTGTATCTGATTTTTAGACTCGTTGTCAGTTGTTTGAATATTGTGGGATTTGAAATGTAATAATGTAATTAGATTTTTATTCTCTCGTTTAATTCTTGTTATACTATATTGTTTGCTATACGCTTGACTTATTTATTTCGGAAAGGACCTCAGCTCGGTAAAATTACGTCGCAGGCCTAGTCATATATCTGCTACCGTCTTTTGGGAAGCGGGGCATGACATATATTAAACAGAATACCTCATAAGAAAACTAATGTTTCTCCGTATGAATATATGAAAAAGAGAAAACCTTCTCTTGAACATTTAAAAATATGGAGATGCAAAGTATTAGTATGATTACCTGATCCTAATTAAAAGGCCTAAAAATAGGACATATGGCGATTGAATCTAGTTAAGCTTGTAGTAAAGCTTATAGATTTTTAACTATGGAATTTTCGGATTCAACAGATAAAAATACTATTTTGGAATCTAGAGATGCAGAATTCTTTGAAAACGCATTCTCGGAAAAAAGATAATATAAAGACAAAGAAATTGAAGATCGGGAATCTATTCAATTCTATATGCAAATTCCTGAAAATTTAAATCAAGAATTAGAGGTAAGAAGAAGAAAAAGAGTTAGAACAGAAAAATATTTTGGTCCGGATTTTGTGGTTTATTTAGTAGAAGGAGATAGATCCAATATCTTGTCTTCTTCTAAATATCGCTTAGAGCATAATTGTATAAATTCATACAATGTTGATAATGGTCCTTTAACCTTTAAAGAGTCTATGGCATTTAAGGACTTTGCATTTTGGTAAGAGGCAATTAATGATGAAATGGAATCAATCATGGCAAACAAAACATGGATTTTACTAGACTTGCCTCCGGAAAGTAAACCTATTGGTTGTAAATGGATATTTAAGTGAAAGCTTAAGCAAGATGGATCCATTGATAAATTTAAAGCAATATTAGTTGCCAAAGGTTTTACACAAAAAGAAAATATAGACTACTTTGACACATGCCCCAGTTGATAGAATAAGTACCATAAGGATATTGGTTGCATTAGCTTCTATACATAAACTCGTTATACACCAAATGGTTGTCAAGACTGCTTTTCTAAATAGTGTTAGAAGAGAAAGTTTACATAAAATAACCTGAAGGTTTGTTTTGAAAGGGCAGGAAAATAAAGTTTGTAAACTTATTAAATCTTTATATAGCCTAAAACAAGCACCTAAACAATGGCATGAGAAATTTGACCAAAAGATTGTGTCAAATGGATTTAGAATAAATGAATCTGACAAATGTGTTTATTCTAAATTTAATAAAGATAGAGCTGTTATAATTTGTTTATACGTAGATGATATGTTAATATTTAGTACTGATAAATGTATTGTAAATAAAACAAAACAATTTCTATCTTCATATTTTGATATAAAAGATATAAGAGAAGCAAATATAATTTTAGGTCTTAAAATTATTAAATCCTCGGAGTCAATATTATTGACACAATCTCATTATATTGAGAAAATTTTGAAGAAATTCAAACACGGGGATTGTATCGGTGTTTCTACCCATATAATCCTTCTATTAAATTATTTAAGAATGAAGGTAGAAGTGTTTCTAAACTTGAATACTCTATCGCAAATGGAAGCTTGATGTATGCAATGCATTGTACTCGTCCTGATATTGCATTCGCAGTGGAGGTATTAAGTAGATTCACTCAAAACCCTAGCCAACAATATTGGGATGCTATTTCAAAAAAATTGAAATATCTTAAATGGACAAAAGACTATGCATTATGTTACAAAGATTTTCCTCCCGTATTAGAAGGGTATACGGATGCTAATTGGATTACAGATTCTGACAAATCAAAGTTTACAAGCGGATGGATTTTTACTTTGGGAGGAGGAGCGGTTTCTTGGGTTCAAAGAAACAAAATTTGATTTCACACTCCACTATGAAATATGAATTCATAGCAATGGCGGATGCAATTAAGGAAGCGGAATGGCTTAGAGATTTATTATTAGAAATTGCAATATGGTCTAAACCAATGTCTGCTATTTCAATACTTTGTGATAATGAATCAGCATTATCTAAAGCATACAACAAATTATATAATAGGAAGTAACAAAGTATATAATGGGAAGTCAAGGTATATCAGTATCAGACATAACTATGTTAGAGAACAACTTGATAAAGGAATTGTAACTCTTAGCTATGTTAAGTCAAAGGAAAATTTGGCTGATCCTTTTACTTAAGGCCTGGATAGGGATGTGGTAACATGGACTACAAGAGAGATGGGTTTAAAGCCTATTAATTGATAGGCAGCCTATGTATAACCCTGCCAGTCACTAAAGTAACATTTGGTCTACTGGTTCAAAGTTGAATCACATATATTTGTAACCGGTGATGTATCTAACAGTGTAGAATTTATCTTATATCCATCTCAAGATGATGCATGCTTGTATGGAAACCAAATAAAGAACGAGAAGTTTCTCTTAATGAATCCAAGTCTTTAGGAAGATGCAAATTATACAAGTGCGTCTTATGGATTCACGTATATAAGTGCAGGAAGTGTGGCCGCTTCTATGAGATTAAAGGCTTTATCTCAAATGCATTAGGTAAATCAACAAGGCCATAAAGGTGCGAGTCTTTTACAAACTCACACTAGATAATTGGTATATGTAACTAAACGTCCGGTTTATCACTATAAAGTGGTTAGTTCAAGGCTACAATTACTTCACACTTTGATTAATTTTGATATAAAATTAAAATAAGATTCAAGGCTACGTCCATCTTATTATGTACAAATTCTTAAGAAACACAAGAGATTTAATACATTTTAATAATTTCAAAAATGGGAGGGAATTGTTGGGATATTTTAGGATTTTTTAAATTAACGGAAATTACTTATATAATGTTTTAATCCCGCGTTATTTGAAAAGTCATGACCTTACAAATTTGAATGAAGAGTTGTAAATAAATTTTGCATTTATTCATGAATGGTTATGAAGTTAAATGAAAGGGTTTCTAACCCTCATGGAATGAACGGTTATGAATTTGAATGAAAAGATACAATTTAAATGAAGAGTCGTGAATTTACATAATAGGTTGCAACCCTTTATAATGAAAGGTTGTAAATGCAACACTTTATGAAAGGATTTCAAGACCCTTCGCTTCTTATAACGAGGTGGACTTTCTTTGTTCCATTAATTCCAAAAATTCTTCTCTCTTATGTTAGTGTGTGAGTTCTGATTAAAAGTAAGGCTGCAGGGGATGCTCTCTTCTAAAACAAACATACTATATATTTCTTAGTTTATCTTTTGTAAGAATTATTTGTCTTTATCTATCAATCATTTCCATTTTCTCAGGGTTGTTATTGTGTTTGAACAATAGAATGATCTTAAAGTCCTTCCATGGGTTGAGGGAGTAGATTTTATATTGTTACACAACCTGACTTTTGCACGGCGCTATTATAACTAGAATTTCAGGGGTCCATGTCTGTTTTTCTTTCTCTTCCTTTTCCCTATAGATTTTTTTTTTAAAAGGATAAAATTCTTTCCCTCTCTAAAATGGTCCACGCCTTCCCCCCCACCCACCCCCCACCCCAACACACAAAAAAAGGTGTCATATTAGGTAATGGAGTTAAGGTTAATTTTAAACCGGAGTTTCATAAAATTAGCTTAACTTAAACTCCAAATGGTAACTTTGTCATGATTGACATACATGTAGTTATCTAAACTCCAACCTAATCTAAGTTTTCCAAACTCCTTTTTCCAAACGTAATTTTCATAACATAACTAAAGTTTGAGATTTGTAAACCATAGTTATTGCATCCGTTCTACATCCACTTAAAATATAAACACCAGTTCTCTTAACTCCATACCCTTCATGTTGTATTAATAGAAGAGAAAACAACAACTTGGCCAATATTTTAAAGGTTTATACTGTATGTTTAAAAAAATTTACAAAATATATCTTATTTATAATATACACGTGCATCGCAAACAAGCGCAAAACCACAGCAGCAGCTTAATTAATTGAAACTACCACATACCACTAAGTATGATGAAGTGATAATGCAAAATATATCAGATCGAGCACCAAGGGACCAACACCAAGAATCCCATATTAAAAATGATGGCAAAAAATTAATGGGTTTGCTCCAATACCTCGATTTTCTCAGATAATGCAAAGGAAAAGCCAGCAAAATTCGAGCTTTCATAGACCTGTCGACCCAAAATCCTTCCTTTTTTCTTCTCATGTCGAAGATTTGTAGCTCGCAAAGAAATGGGGGAGAAATGGGGAAGAATTCATTTCTCATCTAACTTTATTTCTTTTTTCGGTTTCTTCATACAAGATGAGAATTTATTTGGTGTGCCGGGTATAATACACCCTGCCAGAATGAGAGAGAAAGAGAGGGTGGGAGTTTCGGATAGCCTTAGGCAACGTCTCGACCCCACACTTCCATTTCTTTTCTATTATCCGGTATAGACCATCGGCATATGGAATAATCTTTCTAGGTATATCTAAATTTAACCCCAAAACCTTGCTAAACAACCTTTAAAACATAGGAAAAATGTCGAAGTCCCTAGCTTCAAAAAGCAATAGGTTTAGATCTCTGGCACAAAAAAATTATGAAAACTCATTAAACTTAAAGATTCTTGTGTTTTGATCTCTATAATACATTTACTATTGTTTTATGTCAACGTTGTTCTTTCAGATAAACTACTACATTTATCTGTTAAAATACTATAGTTATCTTTCAAAGTAATATATTTATATTATAAAGTACTGCATATATATTGAAATATGTGAAATGCAATAGATATAGTAATTTTACTAAAAAATATAACAGTTTCATGTCAGATATAGTATTTTAACACAAATGCAATAGTTTATAACATAAATGTAGTACTTCGAAAGATAACTATAGCTTACAAAGTAAATGTAGTAGTTTATTTGAAAAGGCAGCGTGGGCATAAAATAATAGCAAATGCACTACAAGGATTAAAACGCAAAAATGTTTTACTTTAAGGAGTTTTTCATAAATTCTTTTGGGCCATATACCTAATCCTATTGCTTTTCAATGCTAGGGACTTAGACTTATTTTTCCCTTATAACATCTAACCTAAGGCTGCACATCAGGTCTGGTTAGACCCGAAACCCTCCCACAGCTGTCACACATGGCGGGTCAAAAACCCGGTCAAAAGCCGCCGAGTTCTTGGTCCAGCTTTGAATTAATCGGTTTTTAAATTAGGCAGGTTTTAAGAAAAATTAAAGGGTAAATTGTCAAAAAGCCCCCAGCCCGCTTGGAAGTTGTCTAAAAACCCTTGATATTTTCAACATTGTTTGAAAGGACCTATTGTTCAAAATCTTTGTGAAGAAAACCCTAGGCCGCATTTCATTTAGGTCTTTATTCGCTCCAACCGTTACAGACAACTGCTTAGATATTACAAGAAATTTTTTTAGATATTAATAATAATAAAATGTCTAGGGTTTTTACCTAGGCCGCATTTCATTTAGGTCTTTATTTGCTCCAACCGTTTGAAAGGGGGCTTTAGTTGGGCCCAGGGTTTTTTTACAATAGCAAAATGTCTAGGGTTTTTACACGAGTTTGCCGGGTTTTTGCTTTTACAATTTACCCAAGAAACACTTCAACCCCCCCCCCCCCCCCCCCCTCCCATATTCAAAATATAATAATAAAATAATGCACAAAAATCCCAATCCAAAATCCCTTCTAAAACCCTCTCCCTTCCCTCTCCCAACACAATTCAAATAACCAGCAAACCCCCGCCCCCACCCCCCCCGCCCGCACCCAACCCCCACTCCTTAAAAACCCTTGAATTTCATTTCTAAAGCCCTCTCTCTCTCTCTCTCAAATTCAAGAACCGAAGAATCAATCAACAACCAAGATGGACTACACCCTCCTCGAGATCAACCTGATCTCTGCCCAAAACCTCAAACCCCCACTCATCTCCTCCCCCAAACACTTCCACTCCTACGCCACCATCTCCGCCGCCGCCGCCGGCGGGCCCAAACTCCGCACCCGCATTGACCGCTCCGGGGGGCCCAACCCGACGTGGAACGACAAGTTCATCTTCCGCCTCCCCTCCTCCTTCCTCTCCTCCCCCTCCTCCGCCTTCGACATCCTCCTCTTCGCCGACGGCGGGTGGTGCCTCCCCGACGCCCCCGTCGGGGCCGTACGCCTCCTCGCTTCCAACTACTGCCTCTCCGACCACCCCGTCGACGTCCCCCTCTTTGCCGCCGTCGGCATCCGCCGCCCCTCGGGCCGGTTCCAGGGCGTGCTCAATGTGGGCTTCATGGTCCTCTCCCGGGTCTCCAAGGTGATCGCCGCTGCGCTGGCGGCGAGCTCGGCCGTCGGGTACAGGGACCTCATGGGGAGGAAGAACTCGACAGGGGCATTGAAGGAGCTGAATTCGACGAATTCGGGAAAAGAAGAAGAAGAAGAAACAGAGGAGGAGAAGGAGAACAGGATTCAGAAGGATATGGGGCAGCTTTGCGGGTTGGGGATGAGGAGGATGCAGATACATTTGAGCCCCTCTGATCAAAACTTGCTGAATTCTTGCGTCCACGGCGGCGACGAGTGAATGAATGAATCTTGGGGATTTGATGGGTTTCTTGAATTCGACAGGTTCTTTCGATTGGGTTGTGAAAGATTCGATCTTGGTGAGTTATTTGAGCTGGGATGAAATTCTTGAGAGAGAGAGAGAGATCGGAGGAGGATTGTGCTTTCTTTTGTTTATGTTTATGGAGAGTTCTTTGTTTTGATAGTTGTTTTTTCTTTCAATGGAGATGAAATTTGATCGATGCAGCCTGTTGTGAAATTTCAAGTTGTGTTTTTTTGTCTTACTGAGAGATTATAATGGAAGAAATTGAAGTTCTTTGTTTGAACCAAGTTTGTAGAAAACAGAGTTTTCAATTTTGCTGCTTCTCATGTGAAATTTTATGACAAGCTATTGTGATTGTTCTTTAAATTTCAAGGTAGAATGCCAATTTAACTGTTTGAGATTCACAACCTATTGGTTCGAAAAGGTGTCTTTGTGTTTTCTGGTTGACGTAATCAATAATGGTGTCGCAATAGCGAGCCGACAGTGACTACGGGTCGTCCATAGGAAAATGGTGAATTACTCATCTTGTTTTAGACGAGTTAATAAAGAAAGATGGGATTTTTATCATTTTATACTAAAAATATTTGAAAATTTTATAAGAGAAGGTCTTACAGGGTTTGAACACTATGATACCATCATATTATTTTTTCAGCATCATAAATTTGCGTGGAAGCGAATACTGTGTCTTTAATACATTTTCCTTCTCGTTGATTTGAGGTTAGATATTTATCCTTTCGGTAAAACTTGTTTCTGCACACTTACAAACCATTACGGCACATCTTCTTTTACTTCTTTGGGCAGAAACAAGCATAACACATCAAATTCAAAATTTTCTAATCATGGGCTTGTTGCATGCCGTTTGCTAAAATCTAAATAACAAATTGTATAATAAAGTCACACAAATTTGAACTCTGAAGCTATAATACTAACAATTTCATACGACAAAGGTAAACTATATCGAAGTAAAATAGGATGAATGATTAGCATATATAACATAGAGCTTAATGGAGGAAAGGTGCCTGAGGGAATTTCCTCCGTCGGAAAAATGCATCCTTTATAATTTTTTTCGACGATCGGCATACATTACCTCCATCTTTATCATCTAAAATGTGGATACACCAAATTTCATGTGATTATACCATTTTTTCACCGTTGGTTTAGTTGGTGCAAAATCATTGGTTTACCGACAATAGAACTTTTCATATTTGATTCTCTAAAAATTTACTTTGGACTTTGAAGAAAAATGTGCTGGGACCTAGGAACATACAATTTCAAAGTCAACCAGTATAGGATAAATTAGAAAAAAGGGTAAATTGTCAAAAATCCCCTGGTGGCTCAAGGAGTTGTCAGAAAACATCTTATGTTTTCAAAATTGTTGAAAATGGCCTACTATTCAAAACCTTTGAGAAAAAACTCTTGGGCTACATTTCATTTATGCATTTAGTCCCTTTAACTGCTTAAATATTACATGCAACTGCTTAAATATTACTAGGTAATTTTATAGATATCACAGGTATTAGATATTACAGGCCACTAATATAAAGGAGGTTTTAATTGGGACCGGTTTTTTTTCACAAGAGCAAAGGGCCCATGGGTTTTTGCACAGGTTTGAAGGGGACCAAGTGTTTTTTGACAATCTAGTCTAGAATAAAACAAACATAAGTCAAAAGAATAAAGTATGGGGGTGTTTGGTTGCAAGGATTTGCTTTGATTTGAGATGGGTTTGGTAACAACACTATAGCAAGTACATTGTATCTCCAAATTTGAAATCCTTGTTTGACTCCAAGGATTTGGAGGTCTTGAATTTAAACAAAAATTGGATTCCAAAGTTGAAGCCAAAAGGGTTGAATTTGAAAGGATTTGATGTCATGTCATCTTTTTATCAGATAAAAAAATATATTTATCTCGATCACTCTCTTCAAATCCTATCTTAAATCCATATTTCAAATTATCAACCAAACACAAACTGATGGAGCTCCTTTTCAGGCCTCCGTCGGATGTTGTCTTCCGTTGATCTCGCGGTGGACTTAGTTGATTATCCTCTGTTGCGTGTACGTCTCAATGGGTTTTTGGAGGAAGAGGTGAAGTGAAGGAATTGGTGCCGAGTACCTGCAAAGAAATCCCGGGATGGTTTGGTACCACCAATGACCCTCCGACGCTCAAGTTAGTGATGGGATCCGAGCAGAGTAACGACTTAAAAGAGTAAAAAATGTTTTACTTGACCCCTATGTGATGGGGGTTTATATAGCGGTGGAGCACGCAGCAGCAAGCACGAGAATCTCGCCGGCGGTTACGCCTCCCGAAGTCACGCCTGCGTAGAAAGCGGATCGCCCATTAATGGGGGTTGACGGCGTGGAACGTGGGATGTTGCTGGCGTAGAATCAGCGCATAGCGAGATTCGCGGAGCGGCGGTTACGCATGTGAGCGACGACCTGGATCAGAGGGCCGAGGAAGACGGCATCGGACTGGAGCTCGGGACGAGCGAGGAGGCCGAGGAGTCCTGGCCCTGTGACAGCTCGGCGCGAGCCACGGGGCCGAGGAGGCCAATCTGCAGGGGCCCTGAGGAGGGCCAGCTTGTGCTTGCAGGTCGGGTACAGGGTGGCTTGGTCGGCTTCTGTGAGCCCCTTCTTCTGAGTTCCAGGACACGTCACCTGCCACGTGTCATAATCTTGGGAATCGCCAATATCGAGCACTATCACAAACCAAATAAAATATTGATCGTGAAAGTTCAAGTTGGTCTCAATTTCTTGCATCCAAACGTACAATTTTATCATTTTGGATTACAAAAAATTTGAATTTATGACGCGTTTCCAAATCCATGTTTTTTTGGATTTGCAACTAAACATGCCCTAAATAGTAATAGCACCTACACATAAATTTAGGCTTTGGGGCCATCGATGAAACCCAACAAAATTTAAAAAATCTCTACTGAACTGATGCGATATGGAATGGTAGGATCGGATATGGGTAGGATATTGGCGATACCATATATATCCATATCATGTAATATGAGATGATATCCAATATGCATATAGATAGTTATCGGAAATAAAAACTATATCTGTATTTGGTTAAAATAGGATGTTGGTACATATATAAAATGACTATTGAAAAATATATACCCAATAAATCCAAAGATTACTATTTGTGGTTCTGATACGGATACAAGACATACATCGGAATGTCGCATTCGTATATGGTGGCTATTGGTGGATGGATATACGGATTCAAATAGTCATCCAAAATGGTAACAATTATCCGTATTTAATATTGGATACGGATACGGATCGATTATCTGTATTTGTTTCCATCCCCAACCATTATAACTAGAAAACAAGGAAGTTTACATTTAATTCAAATAAAATATTAGATAAATAAGAAAAATCCAATTTTAATATAGTACAGGACATCAACTTCTTTGCCGATAAAATCTTATTTCTACTATTATAGGACAAAAAGAAGAGGGCCATTAAAAAAAAGGGTCACTTAATTTTGAAATCGAATGAGCAATAGTTCAGTTGGTATGGGCACTACCTCTTTTGGGAAGAGCGTGGGATTCGAACTCCACGAATACCAGAGGGGAAGTGGCCACAAATTAACACTTTGGGGGCTAATTCGTGGGTCCCCAAGGTGCATGTTTGTGTTGTGTGGTGTGTATGGGTGTGTTGGTGTGTGTGGCGTGAAAAAAAAATAATGACGTGGCTTCTCACTTTTTAAGATAAATCAACCCAAAAGAATGCCATTGTTTTATGTGTAAGAATGTAATTAAATGTCACGTTATTATTACTTTACTAGAATTTATGCACGTGCGTTGCATGTGTTTAAAAAATTTGAGAAGGGAAGAGAGGAATGTGGAGGGTTCTAGAGTATTATTTATTTTTTTAAAAAAATAGGGATGAGGTGTAAAAAAAGAAGGGAAGGGAGAAATGTGGAGGGTTCTAGAGTATTATTTATATTTTTATTTTTAAAAAAAGGGGAGGGATGAGGTGGACGGCTTGAGAGATGAGAGAGATGATGTGGAGGGCTTGAGAGGTTAGGATTTTTCACATTTTTTTTCTATTTTTCTAAAAAAAAGATAGGTGGATCTCTAACCAAGGCTATTTGCATTATATATACTAGAATTTATGCATGTGTGTTGCACGTGTTAGTTTAAAAAATTTGAGAAAGGAGAGGGGGATAGAGATGTGAAGGGTTCAAGAATTTTATTTATTTAGTTAGTTAAACAAGAGGGATTGATGATGTGGAGGGTTCTAGATAAACAATTAATTTTTTTTTTGGAGGAGAGAGAGATGATGTGGAGGGCTTAAGACGTGAGAGAGATGATGTAGAGGGCTTGAGAGGTGATGATTTTTCTTATTTTATCTTTTTTATAGAAAAAAAGGAGAAGGGTGGACTTATAACTAAGGGTATTTGCATTATATATACTAGTATTTATGCACGTGCGTTGCACGTGTTAGTTTAAAAAAATTGAGAAGGGAGGAGATGGGGAGAGAGATATGGAGAGTTCTAGAGTTTTATTTATTTATTTTTTTAAAAAAAAGGGATTGATGATGTTGATGATTCTAGATAAACAATTAATTATTTTTTAGGAGGAGAGAGATGATGTGGAGGGTTTAAGAGCTGAGGGAGATGATGTGGAGGGCTTGAGAGGTGAGGATTTTTCTCATTTTTTCTTTTTTTGAAGAAAAAAGGAGAAGGGTAGATCTCTAACCAAGTGTATTTGCATTATATATACTAGAACTTGTGCACGTGCGTTGCACGTGTCAAATGTAATATTTCATATTTGTGAGAATGAGTATATATGTAAATTTGTAAATAATGAGGGTTTATGTGTAAATGTGCATTTCATATAAGTGGAAATAAATATAGGTGTAAATTTATAAATATTGAGGGTTTATGTGTAAATTTACATTGTAAGGCATCATTTTTTTTGGTCCTCTTCGTTGATTATGTGGTGGCCTTAGAAGAAGAGGATGATGAGGTGGAGGCCCCAGAAAAAAGAATTTTTCTCCTTTTTCTTTGAATTTTGGAGAAAATGGCACCTCACCTCACCTAGTGGGGTATTTGCATTATATATATATATATATATATATATATATATATATATATATATATTATTACTTTATAAGTGCAACGCACGTAATTAAATTGCCACGTCAATATTCACAGGGGTGTGAAATTTCTATAATTACATGAAAGGAGCATGTTCCAAATCGTACAATCAATAACCTTAAAAACTAATACAATAGTTTTAATGAAAAAATTTAAAAAGGTTATTATGATATTTACTAAAAAAGATATTATTATGGTATCGCAAAATCTACAACAATAGTAACTGAAACCTAAATATCTTGAAAAGAAAAATATTTGACAAAATTAAAAAAAAACATTATTAAGTTTTCAAATCTTCTAAAATCTTAATAAGAAACTGAAATAATACAATATAGATAGTTATATCTAAATTACAGAAATAATAAGAATAAGAAAACAGAAAGGGCTGCGCATGCCGTCAAAAGAAGAGAGTACTGAAAACAACAACAAAATTGGCGTTTCTTTCTTCTCTCTCTCTCTCCTCTCTCTCTCTAGAGTTTTGAATAACAATGGTTTGAGTTGTTTGCTGCTTAATTCTGAGAATCGAGGAAGGTATCAGACCCAGATCGCAGGTGAGTGCATTCTATCTATGATCCATCACAATAAAGTTTTTTATTTTTATATATATATATTTTTATTGTTTGTGATTTATAACATTCATTTGCATTTGGGTTCTTGTTCTTTTCTCTTATTTGTCTAGTTCTGATATCAGTTATCACGATCATTTGGTCTCATCTTTAATGAAACGTTTGAGATTTTAGATGGGTTTAGGAAGAAATTTAATGAAAATTTTAAGCACAAAAAAAGGACAATTAGATAGGTGCAAACCTATGTTACCATTAATTGCAAAACCATTAGAGGTCTGTTTTGCGATTTGAAACGATCATTCCCAAAAGAGGGAATCTTTAGAATCTACGTTCCGATCTAACCCGTGAAGTACATAGGTATAAAGTCGGGTTTGTGTTAAACTATAATAAAAGAATATCTATTTTCTTAAAGAATATAAATAGATCGCAAAATAAGTTAATTTATATACATTTATTTTATGTTCACACACACATACACACCTCTACAACTGATCCGAAAATGCGCCGCATTCCATTTCCATGCTTTCCATGTCCCGTATAAGCGTACAATATAATAAGTGGTGTTCTACGTTCCTGTTTTTCGTACCATGAACCGAATTGTTCCGTGTTTGGGGTAACATTGGTGGAAAGTGCAAACACCATCATTGACAATAAAAAAAAACTTCTATAACAAATTTTGATGTGCTAATGAGACCAAACTACTACATTAAGCTTGTACTTTGTGTTTAATCGATGCTGATGATGCCAAAATATCATTCCTTGGGTACAAAGTAGACCGTAACGTTCCAATTACTTAGAGGAACGGGTCATGCACAGAATTAAACGAGGAATAACATGTGGATATAAGAAATTTAGGCAGAAAGAGTTATGCTCTCATACTTGTTTGATCTGTCATTGCATCTTTGAATCAGCATTCTGTAAGTCGTCATTTACAATGTTATTTTTGTGACCATACATCAACCATTATAAACGTATGGTATCTTTCAATTAAAACGTGAAATAATATTTCACTGTGTTTATCTGAAATGCATGAGAAGTTGGTGCTAGTCATTCTCAAACATTTTTTTTCTTCCAATCATGTTCTTAAAAGTGATATTTACCAATTACCACTCAAGATAGGCTGTATCCAAGCTTCATTTTTTTCCATGAAGATTTTTCACATATATGTGTCACTGGCTCATTGTTTCATATCAGTATCAATGATCCAGGCCTTTACCTTGCTAAGTTTGAATATGTGCACCCATGAGAACCTTTGAAGAACCGGAACACTCTGGCACCTATTTGGGCTTATGTTGAAAGTCATGACCAGTTGATATGTTATCTCAAATGCAGGGCACCTATTTGGGCTTATTTTGAAAGTCATGACCTCTTAATATGTTCTCTCAAATGTATGACAGCTTAGGGCTTATCATGTATAAACATTTAATTTCAGTCATGCCGTTGAAATATAGTTCTTAAGATGTATGATAAAATTGTAGGAAATGTAAAATCTGAAACCATTTATGTTTGAAAGATTTTTCATATCCATATATCTTCGTCACTTGGTTCCGCTTTTCTTATCTGTATCATTGTCTAGTCTTTAGGTCTTTGTCTCGTGTAATTTGGAAATTTATACACTTGAACTATGGAAGAATTGAAACGCCCCCTTCTTTAGTGAGCCAGTAAATTTAGTTTTCACCGCCAGAGGGATTTCTAGTTTTTACTACTACTTTCCTGAGTCATTGATATGACCGACTCATGCAATTAGAATACATCCGGTTGCTACAAAGACTAGATCACTACCACTCTTAATGAAACCACGTTTTAGGAAGCTTGCTAAACTTCGTTCTAGATATTGCCCTTACATTTCCTAGATATGTTTGGGATCTTTCTAATTCTGGCACAAGCAATATCTTGGAGGGGAGCCTATGGGTCTTCTCACGCTATCCGCTCTTGTGACCCTGTGCTAGTAGCTTCTGCACTTGATCCTCTGATGCATCCTGATGTTGAAGAGAAGATAGTGTGGGGTGGATTAGCTTCCGGAGGAAGATCAAGGAGCTTACTTACCGTAAGAGCTGCTCAATTAAAGGACAAAGGAGAACGGATAGCGTAAGAAGACAATATTGCCAAATATGTTGTTTTTCCAACATCACAGAGTGCCTCATGAACTAAAATGGCTGCAGGCTCTTCTTTCTCCAAATCGCCTCTCCTTGTCCTTTCTCTTAGAAACTTTCTGCTATTTAACTTTCATGTTAGATTGCGTACTTTTTCGGGGTATCCTGTTTCACTGTAATGCAAGCTGAATCTAATTTCCCGACTTCTGGGATGAAGGAAATTATCATTATGAAATTGAATATTAACCTTCTGAATTGAGTCGCTGTAACCGCATTGATATCTAATCGTTGATGACTAGACTGATGCAGTATAAAGTGGAAACAACATCATTTACGCCTGGTTTTACTTTGGCATTTATTCTAATGTGGATTTATAGTATCCTTAGTTTTAGGGTTTATATTTGCGTTGTGTTATTGCAATTATTTTCATAGTATCCTTGGCAATAACCGTTTGATGTCTGAGATTAGTTGCAGGTATATATGCCGGATTAACCAGCTATCTAGTGTTAGGTGATGCTAAATTAGGCAGCTCATTGTAGTAGATTCTTTTGTGTCTCTTTGATTGAATCACATTATCACATTAGATCATTGTATTCTGCGTAGGCGTTTTCAAGTTTAGAAGTCTCAGTTTTGCTTCCAGGGATTTTAAAGTGACGATGTCGAATCTATAAATATGAAGCCAGTATACCTTATTATACCTAAAATATTTTCTTCAGAAGACTAAAGGGACCACCTTTTTTTTTGCAATATTGCAGATACTTTCCACCGATGGCAAACATTAATGGGAGTGTTTGTCCACCACCTGTACCAGCTACATCCAATGGAGTATTTCAAGGGGATAACCCACTCAATTTTGCGCTGCCACTAGCTATTTTGCAGATATGCCTCGTTGTTGTGGTCACTCGAGGCCTTGCTTTCCTCCTCAAGCCTCTAAAACAGCCTCGTGTCATTGCTGAAATCATCGTAAGTACATCTCTCCTGTTTCACTTGGTTTAAAATCTGCTTCGGTTTGGAAACAATTTGAATCATCCTGAAAGCTGAACACGCCGCAGATTCATTACATGTATAGTTCTTATTTCAATGCATATATAATTAGTTGTTATTATCCACTATATTTTCTCACTCGACACCTATTCAGAAGCTAAATATTTCAAACACAATTCCTGAAATGAAACAATCAAGCTGAGGTATTGTTTTCTTTTAGAAAAGCCCAAAGTTTGTTTTAGTATCTGATATAATTTTGTATGCAGGGGGGCATACTGCTAGGGCCTTCAGCTCTAGGCCGAAACAAAGCCTTCCTTCACACTGTCTTCCCTCCTAAATCCCTCACCGTCCTTGACACACTAGCCAACCTCGGCCTCCTTTTCTTCCTCTTCCTCACGGGCCTCGAACTTGACCCCAGATCCCTCCACCGAACCGGAAAGCCTGCTCTCTTAATTGCTTTCGCCGGAATCACTCTCCCCTTTCTCCTAGGTATCGGCACCTCCTTCGTTCTCCGCAACACAATCTCTAAAAATGTATCGGGCCCGCCCTTTTTAGTATTCATGGGCGTCGCTCTCTCTATCACTGCGTTCCCAGTATTAGCTCGTATCCTCGCCGAGCTTAAACTTCTAACTACAGATGTGGGCCGCATGGCCATGTCAGCAGCTGCTGTTAATGACGTGGCGGCTTGGATTTTGCTTGCCTTAGCCATCGCTCTTTCTGGTTCCGGACATTCTCCGTTAATCTCTCTTTATGTTTTTCTCGCTGGTGCATTATTTGTCTTGGTTTGTATGTTCCTTCTGAGACCTGTTTTTGTGAAAATTGCGGAAGTGTCTCCAGAGGGCGAGCCGGTGAGGGAAATTTACGTTTGTGCGATTCTGGCGGCTGTTTTGGCCGCGGGGTTTGCTACAGATGCTATAGGGATCCATGCGCTTTTCGGTGCTTTTGTTGTTGGGGTTGTATTGCCTAAAGAGGGTCCATTGGCGGGGTTTTTGGTGGAGAAGGTGGAGGATTTTGTGTCGGGGCTTTTGCTTCCGCTATATTTCGTTTCAAGCGGGTTGAAGACGAATGTGGCTGCGATTGAGGGGGCAGAATCATGGGGGTTGTTGGCCTTGGTAATTGTTACGGCTTGTGTCGGTAAAGTTGCGGGGACTGTTTTGGTTTCGATGGCTTGCAGGATGCCGATTAGAGAGGCTTTGGCTCTTGGATTTCTCATGAATACGAAAGGCTTGGTGGAGCTGATCGTGCTCAATATCGGAAAAGATAGAAAGGTAACATTATCTTCTTTGTTTGTTTAATATGTGCATTTGGTTATTATCAATTTGGGCCTACTATATGGTTTGTTGTAGAGATAAAATTATATCTTAAACTACCAGTATTCAATTTATTTTTGTTCTCATTTCTACAAAGTTTGCTTTTACCTTTCATAAAAGCAATGCCGAATGATCTTAAACTTCTAAAAATCGTGATTTTTCTTTATTGTAAAAAGTTTTAGAATGATTTTTACTCTATAATAAGTCATCTTTTTCTTTAAAATTTACAAAAGGTTTTTTTAATTATTTTTTCTATGAATGGAGAATTGAGATATATCACCACATAGATTATCTATTTTAGTGAGTATGAGATCATAATATAAAAATATAAATCAATAATATATAAATCAATATGACACTAACGAGGATTTCTGATAAATGAAAAGAAAGTTTTGATCTGTTATAACTCCAAATACCTATAATAAAAATTAAAATTTCCTTTTTGTGCAAGCTATTAAGGTTTCCGTATATTATTGCAGGTTTTGAATGATGAAACATTTTCCATCATGGTCCTAATGGCTCTTTTCACCACCTTCATAACGACGCCTCTCGTTACCCTCATATACAAACCCGAAAGAAAATCAAACGCAATATACAAACACAGAACAATCGAGCGAAAAGACTCTCCAACCCAACTCCGAATCGTAACCTGTTTCCATAGCTCCCGCAACATCCCGTCTCTGATCAACCTCATTGAGGCCTCAAGAGGAACCAATCGCCCGCAAAACTTGTGCGTTTACGCAATGCACCTCATGGAATTTTCAGAAAGGCCCTCGGCGATTCTAATGGTACAAAAAGCTAGAAGAAATGGCTTGCCCTTTTGGAACAAAACCCTAAGGTCTCATTCCAATCAAGTTATAGTAGCTTTCGAGGCATTTGGGAGAGTGAGTGGCGTTTCCATAAGGCCGATGACTGCGATTTCAGATTTGAAAGATATACATGAGGATATTTGTGCAAGCGCGGAGATGAAACGAGCAGCGATTATAATTTTACCCTTTCATAAACACCGACGCCTCGATGGACTTCTAGAAACAACTAGGCATGAGTTTCGAAACGTGAATAAAAAGGTTCTTGAAAACGCGCCTTGCTCTGTTGGGATCTTCGTGGATCGTGGGCTCGGGGGTACCACTCATGTTGCTGCCAGCGATGTTTCTGCATCGATAACCGTGCTTTTCTTCGGAGGCAGAGATGACCGCGAGGCTCTCTGTTACGGGGCTCGAATGGCAGAGCACCCGGGTATCAAACTTACCGTTCTCCGGTTCCTGGCTTCGGAAAATGGAAATGTAGGTGAAATTACTGTGATTGATATGAACGCCGGGTTATCTGATGCTGATGAAATTATTGTAAGCGAGTTTCGCAAAAGAAGTGAGAAGGATGAGGACCTGAGATACGAGGAAAGGGTGGTTGCGAGAAGAGAAGATGTTGTGGCTGCGATTGAGAATTTTGGTCGGTGCAGTTTGTTTTTGGTCGGACGAAGGCCCGACAGTCCCGCGGTCATGTCTCTGATCACGGCGAGGGCAGAGTGTGCAGAGTTGGGGCCTGTAGGGAGTCTGTTGGTATCGCCGAATCTTTTTGTTTCGGCTTCTGTTTTGGTTCTGCAGCAGTATGGAGATGAAAGCGTGACTGTTTCAGATGAATCTTGAGAAAGTTTTCCTAATTGCATTCATGGTTATTTTGAGAAATGTAAATATTTTGTTTGAATAAATAGTTTCAAACTTTATACATTCTATTCATTCTTTATTGTTTTGCTGATGCTTTCTGAGCAATTATATGAAAAGGCTTACTGGTTTGATATGCTGCTTTTTTTTTTCTGGTTAAATACAAATAAATGCTTGTAACATTTCGGAAAATTTTAAAATAATTATTTTAGAATTTAATTAATGATAAATGAATTTATTAAAATTATAAATTATTTTAATTGGGTTTTCGTAAATTAGTATATTGATATGAATATGTAAATTGTAGGATTATGTTAGATGTTATGTCTAAATCTTTTTAACTGATAAACAAATACAAAATTTTCTACTAAATAATTATTAGGGCATATATTATAATAATTATGATTTACTTATTTTCTTTAATTGTTAAATGGGTGATTTATCATCAAAGGCTTGTGACATGAGGCATGACACATGTAAATGGGAGATGAGAGGAAGCATGCACTCATATAACCTATTTTTCTAAAAATCCTTCATTTTTCTCAAAAATTTCTCTCACTCAAAGCACTAAGGCATGGCTGTCCAACATCATAATTTGCATGAAAATCCCTTAAGATTTTATTAGAGCTTGAAGATCTTGGGGTTTTCCTTTCAATTGAATAGTTCTTGAGTTCCAAAACTAGGTAAATACTACTTTCTTTCAATTAACCGAAATCAATGACAATCTGGCATTTCAGAATTTTTATAAAATCCTCTGTTGAGAATTAGCATTTCTAGTAAACTATAAAATTGTAGATAACTAACTTATCTTTGATCAAAAAAAATTTTGGTTGCGTTTTACTGTGAAATGGTATAGTTATGAATTTTCAACTGAAGAGTTTCCAAGCTAAAATTACAGTTTTCAGTGGCTGTTTTTCACTAGAGTTGTAGCAATATTCTGAAATTTTCCACTGACAATTTTGAGAATATAAAAGTTGTGAGTTGTAGATAATTTTGTGTAAATATGTATAGAATTTTTATTTGCCTTATTTACTTTACAAAATCAAGAGATATCATTTTATTACTGAAAGGATGTTTTCTGGCCTATGGAAAATGTCTAGAAACATGTTGTAGTTTTGTATTTTATTTCATATTTTATACATGGAATATGGAAAAGATATTTTGGGATATAAAACTTAACTCATTTATATATATTTAGAATTTTAGTTTGAGTCTAAATATTATGTTTACTATTTTTGGGGATTTTTCAAAATAAGCCTAAAAACTTCAGTTTTCTGAATTTGCATTTTAAAACGATATGTATTCAAGCATTGTATTTTTACTCGATACATGTTACAAGTAGGATAATTTTATTGATGTGTGTGTCCTTACATTTTAAGGACCGTTGGTGGAGACGTCCGAGGGGTGGAGACGTCCGAGGAGTGGAGACGAGGAAAAGAGGTTGTAGGATTCGACTAGCATGAGTCGTCTTTTTGGTGAGTAGAATAGCATCTACAAGTGAGAAATCGGACGGATGGCGTATAACACTCTCGACTACCAGAAATATTATAAAAACTTTGTGTCGCTATTTTAAACCCTATTTGCGACACTCGATCGAACTAACATACCACTTGTATCATGGCATCCTTGATATATATGTACTTATTTGAATTTCCATATTGGCATACTTGCTAAACTTGCTAAGTTTATACCTAATTGCCACACTTACATGTAAACACTTGATAGAACACTGCAAAAATACCAACGATTGCTATGTTGCACAAACACAGACTCGTATATTGCCGTGACACTTAGAAACTGCCGTGCTATTAGTAAGTATTAATTGTTTACCCTGATATCGTTATGCGTTATATATGGTTGAACTTATGAGATTGCGGTTTTTATCGATGATAATATATGTCAGTAGTACGAGACACTATATATATATATATATATATATATATTATTGTTGTATAATAATTATAAAGCTTGTTTGTATGCGATGATATCCAGATATCGAGGAAGGGGGGAGAGACCAGTACGGATATTATGATTTTCCTGTGTATTTATTTTTGATGATATTCGGATATCGAGAAAGGGGGAGAGACCGGTACGGATATCACGGTTTTCTTGTGTGGTTATGTGTGGTGTAATCTGGTAATCGAGGAAGGGGGATATCGATTCGGATACACCGAAGTGATATATGTTTGGTGTGATCCGGTAATCGAGGAAGGGGATACCGATTTGGATACATAGGTGTGGTGTGATGAGATTCCGGGTTGTCAATGATTGACACAGATTGCATGATGATTTTATTGACGATATAGATTTCATTGCATTCACTTTTATTCGCCGTGCTTATATATATATATATATATATATATATATATATATATATATATATCTTGTGATGTTATATTTTATTCATTGAGTTGAAAACTTACCTCCGTTGTGCCTTAGTTTCTTGCAGGACCGACCGTTCGGATTAGTAGCAGCTTGTCGGCACACTTCTTCTTCGGATGATTGCTTTTGGTAGGTGGGTTACAGTCTCTTAGTAACCGCTTCTAATATATGTATATTCTTTTCTGATCTAGTTAAAAACTCAATCGACAAAAACTTGTATATAGCCATACTTAGAGACGGGACTTGTATATTTATTCTTTTGGATGTCGAGTTTGGATATAATCGACTTGTTGATACTTATAGTATTTTACTTATTTGTTCTTGTGTTGATTTTTGAGTGTCGTTTATACCGTGTGGCTGCTCCGCCGTTTAGGCATGGAAGCTAGCTCCCGTTGGGGATGCTTATTATATTTTATGCTTGTATGTGGTTTTACTCAATAATTACAAAGGACCTGCTGCCCGATTTTTAAATGATGAAACTGTTTTCAATTACATCTTACTCATACTTTCAAAAGGAACTTGATTTCATTTAGTAACTGTCTTCAAAATTTCACTTCCACTGTTTCTTTTATAAAAGATTTAGATTCCTGGTTTTTGGCTTACTTGAGTTACGGTGGGGTTCTATAGATTTCATGTGATTCAAGTGCCGGTCACGTGCCTTTTTTCGGGTCGTGACAAAGTTGGTATCAGAGCGTAGCTTTAACCTTATTGAGTTTATGTTTAATTACGTGGAGTCTAGGGCATTTATTTTCGGAACCTAGTCTTAACCTTATGGAACTTAGACTTGACTTTGGGGGTGTTAGATCCGAATTTTCGTTATATAGGTTAACCTTGGTATGATAGAGTAGGTAACTCAAGTAGAGTAGCGCAGCGTACGTATGTTCTGCGACATATTTACGATACGATGCTCCTCTTAAATAATCATAGGATTTATTTCAAATTCTTTCGTGATTCTCTTTATTTCTTTCCCGATTTGTTAGCATTGCATTGCTATTTTGTTGAGATTGGAGTGACTCCAAAGCTGAATCGAGCTCGACTTGAGACTCCATATGTTAGGCAGGAGAGCGGTGGCGTGAGTGAATGGCCCTGAGAGCAACCATTCGATACCAATAGGATGAAAAGACCATCCCGATTATGTTTTAATTGTATGAGGCCTGACCATAGAGCCAGAAATTGTTCCGTCAGGCGTCAGAACAGGATAGCGACCCGATGAGCTGCTTCGTTTATTTTTCCCCTTCTACCAGTGATGACTCCGGTTCCATATGCGGATCGGAGGGGTAGTGGAGATAGTGGTCATGTGCAGAGAGGACAGCCCAGAGGTAGAGGACGTCCGGCTGTGGGCAGAGGACAAGCGGGAGTCTTTGCTATTACTACTCAGGGTGCTCCGGCACCTACTGACATTGAAGATGGTGAGACGTTTATGTTATTTTGACTTTTTTATGTTAGTTATCCATGTATCACACCTTCATTTCATGCATACACATTGCATTATGATTTTTGAGATTTGTGTGTCGATGATTGGCACATGATTTTTTATGATGTTTTATCGATGATGATTCTATATTATGCGCGATCTTTTAGGATGAGCTTACTTTTTTACTTATGCTATATTTCTGTTACCACACACTAAGTAGTATTTCTAACTTGTGTGGGATTTCGGACCCCGTCGTTTTGACTTACTGAAATATTTTAAGATCTGGGTTAAATTTAAATTCGGGAACATAATTTATTTAAGGGGGGATATTGTAACATTTCGGAAAATTTTAAAATAATTATTTTAGAATTTAATTAATGACAAATGAATTTATTAAAATGATAAATTATTTTAATTGGGTTTTTATAAATTAGTATATTGATATGAATATGTAAATTGTTGAATTATGTTAGATGCTATGTATAAATCTTTTTAACTAATAAAACTAATACAAAATTTTCTACTAAATAATTATTAGGGAATGGTTTACATATTATAATAATTATGATTTACTTATTTTCTTTAATTGTTAGATCGGTGATTTATCATCAAAGGGTTGTGACATATGACATGACAAATGTAAATGGGAGATGAGAGAAAGCATGCACTCATATAGCCTATTTTTCTAAAATTCAATCATTTTTCTCAAAAATTTCTCTCTCTCTCACTCGAAGTTCTAAATCCAACATCATAATTTGCATGAAAATCCACTAAGATTTTATTAGAGCTTGAAGATCTTAGAGTTTTCCTTTCAATTGAATAGTTCTTGAGTTCTAAAACTAGGTAAATACTACTTTCTTTCTATTAAATTAATGATATTATTGTAGTTATAGTTCTATTCTGATATGATAGGTTTTTATGTGAGTAATTGATAAATTTTAATGAGTTAGTTTCAAAGTTGGAGTACTTGCATGTATTTTCTTTAATTGAGTTATGTGCTGGAAATCGGTGACAATCTGGCATTTCAAAATTTTTATAAAATCCTCTGTTGAGAATTAGCCTTTTAGTAAACTATAAAGTTGTAGATAACTGACTTATCTTTGATCAAAAAAAATTTGGTTGCGTTTTACTATAAAATGGTATAGTTATGAATTTTAACTGAAGAGTTTTCAAGCTGAAACTACAGTTTTCAGTGGCTGTTTCTCACTAAAGTTGTAGCAATATTCTGAATATTTCCATTGAAAATTTTGAGAATATAAAAGTTTTAAGTTGTAGATAATTTTGTGTAAATATGTCTAGAATTTTTATTTGCCTTATTTACCTTACAAAATCAAGAGATATCATTTTATTACTGAAAGGATGTTTTCTAGTCTGTGGAAAATGTCCAGAAACATATTGTAGTTTTGTATTTTATTTCATGTTTTATACTGGGAATATGGAATAGACATTTTGGGATATAAAACTTAACTTATTTATCTATATGTAGAATTTTATTTTGAGTCTAAATATTATGTTTATTATTTTTGGGAATTTTTCAAAGTAAGCTTAAGACCTGCAGTTTTCTGAACTTGCATTTTTAAATGATATGCATTCGAGCATTGTATTTTTACTCGACACATGTTACCAGTATGATAATTTTATTAATGTGTGTCTTTACATTTTAAGGACCGTTGGCGGAGATGCCCGAGGAGCCGAGACGAGGAAAAGTGGTTGTAGGATTCGACCAGCACGAGTCGTCTTTTTGGTGAGTAGAATAGTATCTACAAGCGGGAAATCGAATAGATGACGTATAACACCCCCTACTACCAGAAATATTATAAAAACTTTATGTCGCTGTTTTAAACCCTATTCATGACACTCGATCGAACCACCGTACGACTAGTATTATATTTGAGTATTATGGCATCCTTGATATATATGTACTTATTTGAATTGCCATATTGGCATACTTGCTAAAATTGCTAAGTTTATACCTAATTGCCACACTTATATGTGCACACTTGATAGAATACTGCATAAATACTAACGATTGTCATGTTGCATAAACACAGACTCGTATACTACACTACACATTGTTGGTATTGCCATGACACTTAGAAACTGCCATGCTATTAGTAAGTATTAATTGCTGCTTACAATGATTTCGTTATGCGTTATATATGGTTGATCTTGTAAGATTGCGGTTTTTTATCGATAATGATATATATCGGTGGTATGAGACACCGATATATATATATATAGCAGTGGTATGAGATACTAATATATATATATATATATATATATATATATATATCATTATTGTATAATAATTATACAGCTTGTTTGCATATGATGATATCCGGATATCGAGGAAGGGGGGAGAGACCGGTACGGATATCATGATTTTCCCGTGTATTTATTTTTGATGATATCCGGATATCGAGGAAAGGGGAGAGACCGGTACAGATATCATGGTTTTCTTGTATGGTTATGTGTGGTGTGATTCGGTAATCGTGAAAGGGGAAGAGACCGATTCAGGTACACCGGTGTGATATATGTTTGGTGTGATCCGGTAAACGAGAAAGGGGGGAGAGACCGATTCGGATACACCGGTGTGATATATGTTTGTTGTGCTCCTGTAATCGAGGAAGGAGGGAGTGATCGATTCGGATACACAGGTGTGATGTGATGAGATTCCGGGTTGTCAATTATTGACACGGATTGCATGATGATTTTATTGACGATATAGATTTCATTACATTCACTTTTATTCACCATGGTTATATATATATCTTGTGATATTATATTCTATTCACTGAGTTGGCAACTCACCCCTGTTGTGCCTTAGTTTCTTGCAGGACCGACCGCTCGGATTAGTAGCGTTTTACCGGAACACTTCTTCTTCCGGTGGTTGCTTTTGGTAGGTGGGTTACATAGTCTCTTAGTAACCGCTTCTAGTATATGTATATTCTTTTGTGATCTAGTTAAAAATTCTATCGACCAAAACCTGTATATAGCCGGACTTAGAGACGGGATTTGTATTTTTATTCTTTTAGATGTCGAGTTTGGATATAGTCGACTTGTTGATGCTTATATATAGTATTTTACTTACTTGTTCTTGTGTTGATTTTCGTCTTGAGCATCGTATATACTGCGTGGTTGCTCCGCCGTTTGGGTATGAAAGCTAGCTCCCGTTAGGAATGCTTATTATATTTTATGCTTATATGTGGTTTTACTCAAAATTACAAAGGAGGTGATGCCTGATTTTTAAATGACGAACTGTTTTCAATTACATCTTACTTATACTTTCAAAAGGAACTTGATTTCATTTAGTAACCGTTTTCAAAACTTCACATCCACTATTTCTTTTATAAAAAGTTTAGATTCCTGGTTTTTGGTTTACTTGGATTACGGTGGGGTCCTATAGATTTCAGGTGATTCAAATGCTGGTCACGTGTTTTTTCCGGGTCGTGACAATGGTATCTTTTCATTTTTGCACGGTAAAAATGGTACAAAAATTATTAATTGAACTTTCATTTTACCGTTTCCTTTCAAAGAGATTTGGGGTGAATGGCATAGGAGAGAATTTCTCTCTTGGCTCTCCGCAGCTTTTTTCGATGATCGGCGTCGACTCGTCCGTCTTAGTTTTCATTGCTTAAAGCATGTGTACATCAATTTTTATATGATTTTGATACTTTTTGACAGCTAATTTGGTTATGAAAAATGTTATATTCGGTAGACCGACGGCTCTCCAATACAAGTGCCAGAAGTAGAATCACATAATTTTCTTTTGTGTGCATGCTACATGTCTATCAAGATGAACCGTGATGATCATTAGAAAAATTAGAGGTGTACAGGATCACATGGGTTGACTTACATGTGAGTGGACCCGTAAAGCACCGGTTAAGGGTCTATAGTTATATCCATTTTTACCTGACCCGTAAAGCACCGTTTAGGTGTTCATCTATTTGAACTCCAAAAAATCTACATAAACTCATTTTTTTTTCACTCAATAGAATTTCAAAATGGCTTATGGTGGGAGGTTGCCCTTTACAAATTTGATGATTTCAACTATGAAACTTCATGTCTTTTTATAGATTTCACGAAACGAGTGGATGAAAAAATTGATACTATGAGAAAAAGGTTCTTTGGGGGAATTGGGGATTCAAAATGTTGATAAACTGGAAGAGAATTTGTAAAAGAAAATAATATGGTGGCCTAGATGTACTTGATCTGAAAGATTTCAATACGATTCTTCTTGTAAAATGGGTGTGGAGAGTTCTAAATAATGACAATATGTTTTGGGTCATATGTTGGAAATGATACTATCCTTATTACAAAAATTTGGAACTTACTCAATACAAGAAATAATATGGTATGGAAGAATATGGCTCTAGATGAGATATTATTGTCTATAAATTATCATTGGGTCTTGGGTAACGACAAATCAATCCGGTTTGGGCTAGATCGGTGGACGGAAGATTTCCATTTGAAGTTTAGATTTTCGAAATTTTTTGAATCGATAACAAACAATGCAGTTCCTGTCAGCGAGATGGGATACATATCTTCAAGGGGATGGCAGTGAATATTATCGAATTTTCCTTACGATATTATGAAGTTGTGGCAGAACGGCTAACATAGCTTAATGAAATTTCCTTGACAGAAAGAGAAGATAGTGTAGGGTGGAAACTTAAAGAAGATGGTAAATTTTCCGGACAAAGTTTTCATAAATTCTTAAACTTTGGAGGCCTTCAAGCTCCATTGTATGACTTTATTTGGAAGTCGATAGCTCCATTAAAAGTTAATATTTTTCTTGGATTCTTTTCAACAGACGGCATTTAATAAGATTTTATATGAGACGAAAAGGATGGATAGGAGACCGGTCTTGTGACATTTGTAGTTCATATGAAGAAATAGCTAACCATTTATTTCTAAACTGTCGTATTATTATTGAGGTTTGGACGATAATAGCAAGGAAGTTTAGAATTGCAAGGCTATTCGATGTGATCGAGGAAATGGTTTTTAATTGAGACCCACAGAATTTGGAGACTTCTTTTTGTTGGAATAACTTAGAAATAATTATCTGCTTTTGCTTATGGATCAGAAGGAACTCAAAAAATTTCTGCAATAAAGAAGTGTCATTAGACGATATAGTGAATCCCTCTTCAAATTCTGGGCAGCAGCAGCAAGAAGCAAGGTCAAAGAGAAATTGAGGAAAACGTAGAACCACTCCAGTCTTCCAAACGAATTCTGTAACTTTTGATTTTCTTTTTCTAACCCAAGATATATATTTCTGATGTAATTAAACTTTTTACTACTAGTAATATAATATCGAGAAGAGCTACCAGTCAACTTTTCATATAAAAAAACACATTTTTTCACCTTTAAATCACAAGACCGTCTTCAAAGCACCACATTTCTTGCAATGAATCCCCAATGACAAATGAACAACCGAGCGGGGCATTTTCTGGGAGTAGCCCACTTTGTTGAATTTCTAAACTTTCATCAATAATTTTGTCAAGTGTAGGAAAATATTGAAAAATCACACAAAACAAGCCAAAAATGTTGGCGGGGTTTTGTTTGACCAGATCCGTTTATTTGACCAGATCCAATATATATATATATATATATATATATATATATATTTCCGGCGTACTTGTAATGGAGTTGCAGACAATAAGTACATGGGATGAGAACCCCTTCTCACACATAATCTCAATGTGGCCACAACCGACCCCTTCTTGTTAGATTTTTCTTGTACGTATCTAAGATTTCTTGCATGAATCTTAATTTTGTGATATAATTGATTAATCATAGATTTTTCTTGCAAATATCTTTGGGACATTATTGTCATGGCTACCACAAAATAGCGTTGTTGTTGTTTTGGATAATAGAAAAGTAAATCATATCAAGGTAACAAAGTAAATCATATCAAGGTAACGCAATGCAATGTATCTAGATATATATAGCGGACAATATTAATAGTGATACGAGTTAATTAGTTAATTAATATCGAGAGCTAATAATAGGAATTTCGGTATATATCAACATCTTTGGGACATGATTGTCATGTCAATTAATTCCACAAAGTAGTGTTGCTGTTGTTCTAGATAATGATAGAAAAGTAAATCATATTTAGCTAACACAACCCAATGTATCTAGTCTAGGACAGGATAGCGGACAATATTAATGGTGATATGAGTTAATATCGCGAGTGCTAATAACAGGAATATCGGGTATCAATACCGGTAATTTATACATATATACTGGACATTTTGGTCTACTCTATAGTCTACAAACGAAGAATATACAAATTTATTTTATAAATTTTATAAATATAAAGTTTAAGATAGAAACACTACTACAGAGTACGGATTTGGTCACGGATTTAAGATAGAAGCACCCCCCCGCTGTTCTCCGAGTACACTGTAATAGAATAGATAATCATTTCAAAATTGTGAAATAACGTTGAAATAAACATCTAATCTATCTTTGTCACTAGTAAAATAGGGGGTTGCCCCTACGGATAACGAAATCCGTAGGGGCAGATTTAGTTTTACCTTACGGATTAGTCCGTAGGGCCTTAAGGTTGTCCCTACGGTCCTTACATATTAATTTAAAAAATATTAAATCGTAAATTGTTGTTTGCCCCTACGGAGCCGCAAACCAAGAACCTACGGATTTATCCGTAGGGGCAACTAAATAGAGATTTAATTAAAAAGGCACGGATCGATCCCTACGCTCATTACCTAAAAAAATTTTCCCCAATATCGCGCGCGAACCCAAAATCCCCAAACCCTTGTTCCCGCCGATCGCCTGTGTTTCATCGCCGTTATCGTCATCGCCAGCGCAGGCCAATTCTCCGTCGCCACCGCCTGGTTCATCCTCATCTCCGTTTTCGTCGTCGCCTCCTTTCGTCGCCGCCTCCAATGGATCGTCGACGCCTCCACTGCACAGGTAAAATAATCTTAAATTAAACAAATTTTTGATTATTTTAGGGCTAGGGTTCATGGTTTGGGTACCGATGAGGCATCCGTTGGGGGTAGCGTTAGGGTTGGGGTTGGGGTTGCGGTTGGGGCTGGGGCTGGGGTTGGGGTTGCGGTTGGGGTTGGGGTTCGGCAGGGGGTTGCGGTTGGGGTTGGGGTTCGGCAGGGGGTTGCGGTTGGGGTTAAGGTTAGGGTTAGGCTGGGGTTGGGGCTGGGGCTGGGGTTAGGGTTAGGGTTAGAATTATGGTTGGGGTTGGGGTTGCCCCGTTTCGTATCAGAACTCGAGTCTGACATCGTAGATCTTTCAACCATTTTGGTTATATTGTTATCATGATGTTAAATTCTTTATGCTCTCATCAAATTTTTGGGATCTTTGTAATTTGCTTGCTCTGTTTGGGGTTTCAGTTGATCCTCATTAAAAAATTGGTGATTGATCTCTTCAATCATATTATTATCTGTATTTAAAATTTTTGTGAAGCCTTCAGAATTTGGAAAAATCTAGAATTACCGTTGAAATTCTGGCAACATTCAAAAACTGTGTATATGATGTGTGTGTGTATGCATGTATATACATTTGAAATTTATCTTTCTTCTATGATATAAAACGGTTAAACCGAGGAAAATTACTGGGGGAATTTTTGCTAAAATGTCTTGAGAGGGGGTTCAAGTGATGGGATAATTTCATTTGGTAATCTTTTACTTATTTTACATCTCTTATTTTTTCATGCAAAAATCTGAATAGGTTTCTTGCAATTTTGTCTATCGATCAATTATTATATTTATTTCTATTTTTTGTGGATGATTTGGCTTCAATTGAATGGAGGCGATGATGGCTTGCCCTCAAGCTTCCACTTTTATGAGCTTTATAGTTATGAGATTGGCGAGGCAAGCTGGTTTGTAGCCATCTTATTTCTTTTCCTAAATTCAAATCCAAATATAAACTGTCTGATTGAGAGAGAGAGTATGGGAGATTATGTATTATTCAATGTGTTTGGAAGCTGGCATGTTCTGAGCGTCATCTCTGCATGAAAGCTATGGTTTTGCAAAGGGTTTGCCCTAACTATTTTCTGTGGGGAAGCTGAAGGCCTGAAGCTTCATCAAACTCAGGATTGGATTCTGGTCGGGTATTGTAAATTCTTGTGAAAGTTCCGTTCAAGATTTGTTCAGAGCTTGCATAACATCCTTTTCATCTTTATGAGATCTTTATGCAGTCATTTTTTTGGGTTTATATATTTCTAGAGCCCGTTTGACTTTGGACTTAGGATAACCCCAAATCTCTTTCTTATTTTGATTCCTAAGCTGGCATATCTGAGGCTCGTATTCCAGTATCGTTGCAGGAAAAGCTAGGGTTGCGAACATTTTTGCAACGATAATTTCTGTATGACAGCTTAAGCACACATAAAACTTAAACAATCTTGAAGCACTGCAGTTTTTCACTAAACTACCTAAAAGTTTTTATATTGCTGCAAGCTTCCTTAAAGTGCTGCATCTAAGTGTATTTTAGTGGGAAAACCCTTGAAAGCCAAACTTCATGGGGTTTGCTGTTTGCCTTCTCTGTAGCTAGTTTGAGGTTTATTTAGTTTTGGATTTGTTTTGCAACACTTTCTGAGTTCCAAATCAACAAAAAGCTGAATGTTGGATCACAAGCAAGAAGCAGCCAAACTGGCCCTAAAGTAATCCTGAGTGATGATAATTTTCCAGGGAGTTTAAAATTTATAGAAATGGCGAGGCAACATTGGATTGTCTGCAAGTATTCAAGCAACCTGTTTGCAGCCATCATGCTATTTGTGATCCCAGTATAAAACTCAAACATGCCTCTTAGTTAGTTTACTTTAATTTGTTATTTATGTGTGTGTGTCAACATTGGATTGTCCCAAGTATAAAATCAAACCCACAAAACATCAAAGCTGTCTCCGACAATCTTATGGTCATTAGACATAAGATTTATGCATATAGGTAACATCTGCCAATATGCCATATCCAGACCGCAATCTATTTTTGCCTATTGGCTAATATGAAAATATCGGCCCGCGTATATGACATAATCAAAGTTGTTAAATCTTGATACGGTTTGTGTTTCGTTTTTTTATTTATCAGTTCTATCCGTTCTCAGCCCGCCACCGCCTTCCGTTCTTGGCCCACCACCGCCCTCGTTCTTCCTCGTCGAGTTCCTCGTCGCCGATATTTGTGCCTACATTGATGCCTCAAGCAACGAATCAAATGATGTGGATCACAAATTAATTAAATAAATTTTGAATACCAATCTGGACTGGGATTTGAATACCAATCCTAGTTTGCTATATTTTTTTTATATATAGTAGATGGTGATGCTTCTTTAAGTAAAAACAACCCTACACTTAAGCGAAATCATAAATCGAAACACACATATATAGAATACAACTCATACATGGGTATCCTCAAATCTAACTTTCATTGAATTTGCACGCGCACTTAAAATAACAACCTTTATACTAAAAAATTATGTATGCCATTACTTAGTAGTTTATGGTTTTTAGACGCAAAAGCCATTTGAGAAATACTTTTCCAACCCACTATTAATCCATATTCTCAATATAGTCATTGAATTTGCACGCGCACATAATAAGAAGGAGAAGACAATAATGTGGCAGAAGAAGAAGGAGAAGACAGTAATGCGGCAGAAGAAGAAAAAAATGGCATTCCTCGTTCTCTGTTTCAGCATCAATCTTCTGATATGAACTAATGATGGCTTTCACATAGGCTTTTCCCTTTAGAGACTTCTTAGTGTCCAATGGAAAGCATACATCAGATTTGTGCAGGTCGGGTTCTTCTATGACTTTCAAGAGTCTCAACTGATTCTGTAAATTACACTCTAGTTGGGTGGTACTTTTACCACTTCTCACTGCAGGTGCGCTCTCTAATATCCATTTTGAATGTAATATTATCGATATTCAAAATGGATATTAGAGAGCGCACCTGCAGTGAGAAGTGGTAAAAGTATCACCCAACTAGGGTGTAATTTACAGAATCAGTTGAGACTCTTAAAAGTCATAGAAGAACCCGACCTGCACAAATCTGATGTATGCTTTCCATTGGACACTAAGAAGTCTCTAAAGGGAAAAGCCTATGTGAAAGCCATCATTAGTTCATATCAGAAGATTGATGCTGAAACAGAGAACGAGGAATGTCATTTTTTTCTTCTTCCGCCACATTACTGTCTTCTCCTTCTGCCACATTACTGTCTTCTCCTTCTTATTATGTGCGCGTGCAAATTCAATGACTATATTGAGAATATGGATTAATAGTGGGTAGGAAAAGTATTTCTCAAATGGCTTTTGCGTCTTAAAACCATAAACTACTAAGTAATGGCATACATAATTTTTTTAGTATAAAGGTTGTTATTTTAAGTTTTCCCTTATAGAGATATGATCTAACTGCATCTATAAACTATAAGTGTGCAGAAAATTATGATAAGAAACCATAAGAAAGGGTCGTAGCCATGCATAACCTTGAATCTACATACCAAATCATGCAAAAGCATGCACTTATTGTCACCTTGCCTTGGAATATAAAATATCTTGGAAGACTATAAGCGAGCATTTAAATCTTGATAGCTTTTGACTTCAACATATATTTTTCTCAAGTACCATGAAATATACTTGCTCCGTATAAACCGTTTTCAGGAAGATGGATTAATAATGACAAATTATCCATTGTGGCTCACTAGGTTAGCATTTTCTCTTCTATTGACCATCTTACTAATCTGCTTGGTAAATTTATTCGGAACCGGCTGCGAATCATTAAAAGACATGCATAAGAAAGAAAGCTAAAATACAGATATATAGCATACCGATACATCGAAACTTCATAGTTGCGATGGCAATCCAGAGATATTTATTTCTACACACGTGGTGCGCATGCGAATGCGTCAGGCATCATGGACAAATATTTCAGAACATGGAAAGTATTATTCGTATAAAGTAATTAAAACTTTTAAACACCTTGGGTAGATATTTTCTTAGTTGATGCAATCATTTCATGAGGACTAAATTTAAGCTATTATACATATGCTTATGTATTTTTCTAACCTAATATATCACATACAGAGAGAGAGAGAGAGAGAGAGAGAGAGAACACCAGGTAGATAGAGAAATCAGGTAGCAGGATCCTGAAGAAATGGAGTCCATAGCATTGCTCATCATCATCATCCGTGATCCCTTTGAAAAAATATTATCAAAGGGATCATGGATGATGATGATGAGCAATGCTATGGACTCCATTTCTTCAGGATCCTGCTACCTGATTTCTCTACCTACCAGGTGTTCTCTCTCTCTCTCTGTATGTGTGTGTGTGTGTGATATATTAGGTTAGAAAAATACATATGCATATGTATAATAGCTTAAATTTAGTCCTCATGATATGATTGCATCAACTAAAAAAATATCTACCCAAGGTGTTTAAAATTTTTAATTACTTTATACGAATAATACTTTCCATGTTCTGAAATATTTGTCCATGATGCCTGACGCATTCGCACGCGCACCACGTGTGTAGAAATAAATATCTCTGGATTGCCATCGCAACTATGAAGTTTCGATGTATCGGTATGCTATATATCTGTATTTTAGCTTTCTTTCTTATGCATGTCTTTTAATGATTCGCAGCCGGTTCCGAATAAATTTACCAAGCAGATTAGTAAGATGGTCAATAGAAGAGAAAATGCTAACCTAGTGAGCCACAATGGATAATTTGTCATTATTAATCCATCTTCCTGAAAACGGTTTATACGGAGCAAGTATATTTCATGATACTTGAGAAAAATATATGTTGAAGTCAAAAGCTATCAAGATTTAAATGCTCGCTTATAGTCTTCCAAGATATTTTATATTCCAAGGCAAGGTGACAATAAGTGCATGCTTTTGCATGATTTGGTATGTAGATTCAAGGTTATGCATGGCTACGACCCTTTCTTATGATTTCTTATCATAATTTTCTGCACACTTATAGTTTATAGATGCAGTTAGATCATATCTCTATAAGGGAAAACTTAAAATAACAACCTTTATACTAAAAAAATTATGTATGCCATTACTTAGTAGTTTATGGTTTTAAGACGCAAAAGCCATTTGAGAAATACTTTTCCTACCCACTATTAATCCATATTCTCAATATAGTCATTGAATTTGCACGCGCACATAATAAGAAGGAGAAGACAGTAATGTGGCAGAAGGAGAAGACAGTAATGTGACGGAAGAAGAAAAAAATGACATTCCTCGTTCTCTGTTTCAGCATCAATCTTCTGATATGAACTAATGATGGCTTTCACATAGGCTTTTCCCTTTAGAGACTTCTTAGTGTCCAATGGAAAGCATACATCAGATTTGTGCAGGTCGGGTTCTTCTATGACTTTTAAGAGTCTCAACTGATTCTGTAAATTACACCATAGTTGGGTGATACTTTTACCACTTCTCACTGCAGGTGCGCTCTCTAATATCCATTTTGAATGTAATATTATAGATATCCATGCCTGTTTATGTCAAAATTACTTATATTGTCAATGTTTGATTGTCTAGTTGTTGGTGATGCGTCCATATCAAGGACAGAGGCCACTCCCGTTCCTCCAGGTATGTTTATATATTATATAGGGCATGTATATTGATTTAGAATGCTATATCATAAATATACACACATTCCTTTTGCTCTTAGTCGTCCAACTCATTATCATGGGCTGCTTGATGAGATTAGATTTGCGCCTGATGATCTACAAGAGCTTGTTCACTCCCTGTCATATGTGTAAGCAGCGCTATATGCGAGTTTACCTTGTTAGTATGTATGTACTGAAATTAATTAATATTATTCAAATTTTGATACATGCAGATACCAGAGGAGCACATCTTCTATCTCTGTAGGTAAGGCTTTGAATTTGTTGATTTTGGTGTTTCTTGTCAATTTTATAGACCAATATGTGCTAAATATAATGTTCCACACGCATCTCCTTCGGCTGCGGCTCCGCAAGCCACTACATCGGCTGCGGTTCCGCAGACAGCTCCTGTAGCTCCACCGCCCACTCAGACTCCCGCTCGCGACGAATTGCAGAGTTTATTGACCGAGGAGCAGGCGCGCGTTATTCTATCGTTATTCAGAGGTGGAGCTGGACCGAGCTAGGGTAGATTTTTGGTTCTTTTTTTTTGAAACATGTATTTATTTATATCATACACATTGTACTACATTTTGAAACGATATTGATATTGGTTTGTATTTATATCATATTCAGTTTTTGTGTTTCTTTTGTATATTATATATATGCGTGAGATGTGATTATGAATACTGTAATATATGATTTGATTGATGTATATATTATTGTGCACAGGGCGGAAAAAAATCAAGCAGCCCATTTTTAAAAAAAAATTACAGACAATATGTACCTACGGATTAATCCGTAGACACACATTTTACCCCTACGGATATATCCGTAGGGGCTAAATATCAGCAGTAACTGATATTTCCCCCAGATGTCAGTGCCAGGGGGTTGGGAGTGCCCCTACGGATATATCCGTAGGGGCCACTGACTCTCCCCTACGGCGTTATCCGTAGGGGCAAAATATCAGGAATCCTGAATTTGTGCCCCTACGGAAACGTACCTACGAATATATCCGTAGGGGGTAGTACGTGCCCCTACGGGTATATCCGTAGGGCCAAGTAATTTATTAAAATAAACCGTAAATAATATAAAATATTATACCCTACGGCTTAATCCGTAGGGGCAACGGGACCTACACACATATCCGTAGGGGCAAAAATTTAACCGTAGGGGCAGGTTCAGGGCCTCAACTTGCACCTGCGGCCTTTGCACCTACGGGGTATTTTTTCGCCCCTACGTATATATCCGTAGGGGCAGTGCGTTGCCCCTACGGATAAATCCGTAGGGGCAACCCTTCTTTGTAGTAGTGTGTATACGGAGAACTATCGGAAAGGTACCGACAAAATATCTCGAAACGGATGAAAACACAAGTGAATGAAGGTGTTTGCTTTATACCTTATCCACACGGGACAAATTTATCGCTTATCATACGATTTAATTTTCTCGTCACATAGACTATATGACGGTTGTTAGTATCGAGCTATACCGTCCGATATTTAACAAGCTTCGTATAGTTCTATGTCACGACGAACATCGAACGTATGTTAACCGATAGACGGGGACTAAATGGCGCTTTGAGTTTCAATAAAATTCAAATTTCAAACATCCTCTCTCTTTCTCTTCTCTCTACACGTATATTTAGACATCAACGTTCAAGCAATCTCTATCACTTTATTATCATATTTTAATAATCAAATCACATAACATGTATTCAAATTTTCAAACAATGCTATACATCAACAATGTGTATTGCACGCGCAAAATACTAGTAAAACCAGCAAAAGTACTTGTAAGAAAAAGTTAAACTAGCAAACCCGTCTAATCTGCTCAATAAACTTCAGAGCCTCCGTAGATCTTCCAAACAACCTCAAAATTGCAACCAGTTCACAGTCTCCATGAAAACCTTGTGTCCATTGATCAGTCGTAAATATTGTATTTTTAACACGTCAATTTCCCTATCATTTGCACTCATCTAGCAGTGTTCGGTTTGCATATTACACATACTAGCAAAACAGCTGTAAAATACCAGATTACCTGTGTTGTATACTAAAACCGGCATTTTGAGGGAAATTGTGTGTTTATGATGGCATCGCATCATTCTTGTGTAGCGCAACACTTGTTTCGAAGTCTGTGCAGGAAATTTCAGGAACCGAGCCAAAATTGTCAAAGTGCTGATAAAAGATACGCCAACCCAAAGATCTGAGATCTGGCAGTGATACAGAAAGCCAAATGCGATTACACATATTTTATAAAGGCCATAATGTCAGCCCAAGAGATACCAGAAATTTACATGGCCCAAAGCTTCAACTATGCCGCGGATCCGCAGCCATAGTGCCTTTGGCGCCGCGGATCCGCGGTGGTATAACGTCAGCAGCGCAGCAGATTTTCTCCTCGTGTCCTATGTAACGGCTAAAGCTTCCAGAATACTCCAGAATGCCACGTGGCTTCATCTAGAAGGATCGGCCTAACAAACTATTTCTAGAAGCCTCTCTCTAACAAACTTTTGGAGGGAAATTTGAAATTTGAATTCTAGATCTAGGGTTTTGGATGGCTTATAAAAGGAAACCTAGATCTAGGGTTAAGCTCTCTCTCCTCTCTTCATCTTCCACCTATAAGTTGAGTGACACAACTTGTAAACCCTAATTCAAATTCCAAATCCAAATTCAAGATACCGAGTACCATTCAAGCGAGAAGCCTTCAACCTTTTAGAAGCGGAGCCGATCTTTAACCGAGCAAGTGATCCAAGCCGATCCGCGACTCAAGAAGATGAGCGAAGCCAAATCGACGATCGAGTTCATTCCTCATTGTAGTTCTTGAGCGATTTGTAACGGAATTGTTGATAAATAAAAGGTGAAATTCTTTAATCTTGCTTTCTTTAAATTCTTGCATCATGATTCGATCTCAATTTGTGATTGTGGTTCTTGTTGTGATGTTAGAGTAAAACTCCGCTCTTAAAGGAGTCGAGACGATCAATAGAATGATGATGTAACAAATCTTAAAACGATTCTTAAGTCCTACGAGTTTGTAAACTCTAGCAAATTGAAGAATCGACGACCTAGTTTCGATACGATGCTTTCTTGATTGTGTTCACTCGAAATTAGGGATCCACGATCGATTCTTGAATTTACTAGAGGCTAGAATGTGAATGATATCGACGAAGGGACAAGGGATAGATGATGAAACCCTAGTTTCACAAGAAATCCCTAATTCTCGTTGATCATCATCGATCTAGTATCAATTCATCGATGGATAAGAATATGTAATCGCTAGATTTCATCACATCTATAGATCCGATCTACTCCTACGAGCCACACTTCGAATCTTGATTGTTGGTTTGGAAATCATCACATCTCAATTCTTGATTTTATTGTTTTCTTGATTTAGACCTAGATTTTCTAATTCTTGTAATTCAATTTTACAAATCATGAATTGTTTCTTTTCTTTATTTTAAAGTTTCAACTCATCTAATTCTAAACACGAACGATTACATTTTCCCCGTAGACGATCTACACTTACTAACGCGCTACATTCGACACCGTTATTGATTGCGGTCAAAATAATTCTTTGATTGTGATTTCTATTCATTTTCTAAAACCGACATACAAAGAAAGTTATCAATCAAATGGTACCGTTGCCGGGGATCATCTGATTTACACAATCGAGAAATTCAAACAATCAAATGAAGCCGTTGCCGGGGATCATTTGATTTACACAATCGAGAAATTCAAACAATCAGATGGCGCCGTTGCTGGGGATAGTGCGCTAATTGTTCGTTTTTGAAATTTGAGTTGAAAAGTTTATTCCATTATAATTTTGAGATCAAAATTCGCGCAAAACACTAAACGATTTGTTGTGATTTGTTGCGAGGAAATCTGGAATTATTGGAGCTGGAGGAAAATTATTCTGAGCATTCCAGAGAGCTAAGGGAGTGAAAAGAGGCTCTCTGTTAAAATTCTGTGCAGTGATCCCAATACCCTACCGCGTTTCCGCGGCACTAAGCTGCTTACACCGCGTTTCCGCGGTTCATCAGAGGCAACATTGTACCAAACTTCTCTGGTAAATTCTTTACTTTCTTATCTCTTTCTAAATCTGCTCCAATTAATAATTTGCTGCAGGTTTCTTTGCAAATAAATCGCAGCGCTGCAAAAGCAATAAAAAATTGTGCGTGTTTTTGATTTTTGGTTGTTTGCATATTAATACGGAATTTAAGGGGCACGGCCAAATCCAGATTAGGTGGGGAGTTCATTACCCTTCCTAAGCCCCAAAAATCACAAACTTGCATTCGCATTTACTCTCATTAACTAAAAGAAATCTAGAGATGACTCTAAGGACCGTCGCGCTCACTTAGGACAAGAGAAGGCCGTGGGTAATTCATTGCTTATCCACGTTTCTTTTGTGGTGTCTAAGGCAAGTGTGTCTAAGGCTAGTGGTTATTAATTAGGCCCACTACTTACGTAGTGGAGTACCTTCCCACTTACCTGGCACTTACCTGGCTACAGGGGAGACAAAGAGGCAGTGGAGGATTGATCCTGCGACCTGTCTTTTGGCAGTTAGGAGCGGTCTAGAGCTTTGACCTAGGTGACCAATAGAATTAGGGTTTTGCTAGTTGCATTTGTTGTGATCGCATCATTTTTTTAAAAAATCCGTATATTTTTCAAAACACCTATCACTTCATTCATTTCCTCTAATTATATCAACACTGCCACTTATGCTACAACCATTTAGCATATGATATGCTGGACACGGGATTCCATTTTCCGTCTTGTCCGCGTTTCTTTTATCGACCCCAGAGTCGGTAATTCTTCGCCTTCTTCCCCACCACCCACCACGACCGCGATGGACCCAAATCTATCAAACTTTAACACCACTCTGCCACCGCCCGCAGGTGCACAGAATCCTCCACGCATTTCTCTCCAAGAGAGATGCTATCCTACACGTGTTTCCCTTCCCACCTGTCTTTCTATACCACCTGCCAACGGGGAAAATTTTGAAATCAACCCCCAATTCATCAAACTGTTACCCAAATTTCACGGTCTTGATTCTGAAAACGCATACATGTTTATTTCCAAATTCGAAAATGTATGTGCTTTGATGGGAAATTCACAACTGTCTTTGGATGCTCTGCATTTACGTCTTCTCCCATTCACTTTGTGCGATTTAGCCGAGAAGTGGCTTTACACCACACCCGCACATTCTATTTCAACATGGGATGAATTCGTTGCAGCATTCCTTAAGAAATTTTATCCCAATCACAAGACCAGTCGTGTTCGGAGCGAAATCTTCAAATTTACCCAACTTCCCAATGAACCATTTTGGAAATGCTTTGAACGGTTCAAGGATCTTCTTATCCAATGTCCTCATCACGGAATCTCCAGATGGGATTTGTGTCGAATTATCTATGAGGGTATTGATCTCACTACTAGACAGATGCTTGAAACCATGTGTCATTGCCAATTCCTATCTAAAGATGATGGTGAAGCTTGGAAATACCTAGAAGATTTAGCTCAAAACACATCACAGTGGGAAATGGTTAGACCACCACCGCCTAGGAAAGATGTCAATCAGCTCGATGTTTCCGTCATAATGAAAGCCGAAATGGCCGCAATACAAAGGAAACTCGACGCTATAGACAACAAAATTTCTTCAGCCTCCCTAAACCAATACACACTTCCTAAAACCGTGTGTGGCTGCTATTCAAAACCTTCACATTTGACGGAAGAATATCCTTTGAATGTACCGTTTCAAGGTCACACTAATACTGCATTTCAGCAAAGACCTGGAAACGATCCTTCTTCTTCTTCATATAATCAAGATTGGAGGAATCGCCCTGATTTTTCTTCGATCCAACATCAACCTCAATACATGGATCTAAACCATAACACTTTCCAAAAGGCTCTTCCACCACAACAGCAACCACACCAATTGAGTTAGCACCCCTACCAATCACAAAACTTCCAAATTCCGGTCAACACTTTTGCACCACATGAAAACTCTTTGCAATTGGCCGGTACTGATAATACCTCTGCACTAGTACCAACCTTGGTTACTTTCATGAAACAATCCATCCAAGGGTCGGCAAGTTTTCAATCTTCCATCGATAATATGATAAAGATCATTCTCAATCAAAATGAGAATATTAAATCGATGGAAGCACAAATTGAACAAATAACAGCTGAAATAAGTGCTAGAGAAAAAGGGAATCTTCCATCTCAACCCTTACCTGATCCTGGACCTCCACATTGCACTAATGTGGATGCTTTTACAACGTTGAGATCTGGAAGAGTGCTAGAAAATCATGTAGGTGAACAAATTGATGTTGAGGAATCAAGTGAACCCCAGGCTTCCATCTCCACTTCCACTCACACTTCTTCTTCTTACCCTATTTCGTCTAATTTACCGTCTTCTTCCGAGCCTATTCTCCGTTTTACCAAAGGCTCGAACTCTCCACCCACCTCACCTTTTCTACCCCCACAAACTTCTCCACAAATGTTGGACCCAACACTTATTGATAGAGCTCCATTTCCAAATAGGTTGAGACCCAACAAACATGATGCACAAAGGGAGAAGCTTGTGGACATGTTTAAGCAAGTTAACATCAACATCCCTCTCCTAGATGCTATCCAACAAGTTCCGTCCTATGCGAAAATTCTTAAGAACTTGTGCACTAGGAAGAGGAAGACTCAAGTGCCTAAAATTTTTTCATGTCGAGTACTGTAGACACGGCTTTTCCCCAACAATTACCATGGAAACGTAAGGACCCTGGCTGTCCTACTATTTCTATTTCTATTGGGGGAAAAACACATCAACCATGCTTTACTCGACCTTGGCGCTAGTGTTAACTTGCTTCCATACTCGGTTTACGAGCAACTAGGTATCGGAGTGTTAAAGCCCTCGAGCATAACTCTCCAAATGGCTGACCGATCAATCACCAAACCTAGGGGTGAACTGGAGGATGTGTTAATAAAAATCAGGGAATTTATATTCCCTGTGGACTTTATTGTACTTGATACACAGCCTATAGCGAACCCACGGAATCAAATTCCGGTGATTTTAGGTCGCCCCTTTTTGGCCACTTCCAATGCTATCATCAACTGTCGTAATGGTTCTATGACCCTATCCTTCGGGAATAGGTCAATTGAGCTGAACATTTACAAGTTGGGAAGTGTACCCTCCGAACCTACTGCTCAGGTCTGTTCTGTCGACTTAATGGATGTCGACAGCAGCGAATTTGATGATCCTCATGATACCGATCTTGACTCTTTTCATACATTGTTGTTTGACCCAACTATGTATCATACACATACGGACTCTTCCACCGAGATGTCCGGGTCAACAATTAACACCGATTATGAACTGTTTCTGGAGTCTGAAGATCACCCCGCACTTTGTGATGACATTATTCTTCAGGATATTGATAAAACTTTTGAGGAAATCTTCGCTGAAAAACTCGCATTTTTGAATGACACAGGTGTTGAGATGAATCCACATCAAAACAATGAAATTGAACCTCCACCCCTTCTTCTGAATTGTAAAAAGAATGCGAGTAATCCATCACATTCACTGCATCGTCTCTCCAAAACGAGACGCAAACACATTCTATTCCACCACTTACCCATACCCCACTTCTTCATCCACCAACCTGAGCACTACATTGATAAAATTTTCGAATGGTTGGTGTTAACTTTCGGTTTTTGCAAAGCTTGGCATCGACCAATGATTGTTGACCCCCTCTTGTGATTTTCTAAGATTAACATGGCTTAACTCAAGTTTGGGGGAGGGGGGTATAATCTGGCTCTTGAAAAGAAAATTTTCACACAAAAAATGATGAGCCAAAAATAAGTTTGGGGGAGGTTTTTCACTTAAATATTTTGCCCCCATTAATAAATTTCCTCCCAAGCTTACAGGTTTTTCGAGATTTAGCGGATGGCAACAGTGAGGACACTGTTGAAAACAAGTTTGGGGGACGTTTGTGCTTATTTTCACATCATTTGCATCATACTTTGCATAAGCACAAAACATTTTTGAAAACCTATAAAAATTTAAAAATTTTCAAAAAAATAAAAATATTTTTGTACATAAATAAGATAATAAAAGATTAGATAGTGAAAAAATTACATCCAAAATATTAGAAAAATTTAAGAAAACCAAGAAAATTAGAAGTTTTCTTATACGAACTAGTAATAAGTAGTTATGAGCCGTTGTCCCAAGGGTTAGTAAGATGAAGGAAGTCACTAATCTGAGGATAAAAATAAGTCTGAAAAATAGTTCATATTCTGAAAGCCAAACATTTTGAACGTTGATACCCTACTATTCACACTTACACACGTCTTGAAACTCGGGATAGTAGAGGATACCTTGAAATACTCTTGTCTAAAAGCCAAAGTATGAAGGAATTAAAAAAAAGAATAAAAAACTGAAATGGAAAAAAAAATGAACACTGGTTTTGTTATCGCCAAGGTAGCAATAAAAAAATATAGCGATGGCGCCTCTTCACCTAGTGCCATAGACCAACTGGTCTGGGAGTCACTGCTAAGCCTTAGGTGGTGCAAGATGAGGAAAAACACCGTATAAGAAAGCACATGAGTAATCGGTCGGTTAGTACCTCAAGAAGTATTAACGGTCGCATGAAAGTGTGTGAGCAAATTCATCTAAATATTCATTAATTAAAAAGTACTGAGGCAGATGGACAAGAGTATGATAGCTTGAATTGAATTCTCCGGGTGCAGGGATGTCTTTTACACACACGTAGGGTTATATGATCGATGTTTGGAAGAAAGATAGGAATGAAGAATAAGACGATGTTTTATTGAGGGATAATGTGATTTCCGACATCTTTTCATGACTATTAAGATAGGGCTCATGACAACAGAAAAGCTAGCATAGTTGGAAACCCTAATTTTCAAGGCTTTTCTTTTACAATTCTTTTCTTTAAATGTAATATTCACGATCTTCCTTTTATTATTTGATTTTGTGGGTGTAATCCTCTGAAAACCCTCAGGAGACTACACTCCTCCTACTAGGGACACCTAGAGGTTTAAAGGCTTGTTGCACGTGCTCAGTGCAATCGTGTTGCCTACGAAAGTGTGCTAGTTAGTTTTTCTTTTTCTTTATTTTCTCCTTCTCTTTTTAATAAAACAATTCGCTCGAGACGACCGAAAATAAGTTTGGGGGAATTTGATCAGTCGTAAATATAGTATTTTTAACATGTCAATTTCCCTATCATTTGCACTCATCTAGCAGTGTTCGGTTTGCATATTACATATACTAGCAAAACAGCTGTAAAATACCAGATTACTTGTGTTGTATACTAAAACCGGCATTTTGAGGGAAATTGTGTGTTTATGATGGCATCGCATCATTCTCGTGTAGCGCAACACTTGTTTCGAAGTCTGTGCAGGAAATTTCAGGAACCGAGCCAAAATTGTCAAAGTGCTGATAAAAGATACGCCAACTCAAAGATCTAAGATCTGGAAGTGATACAGAAAGCCAAATGCGATTACACATATTTTATAAAGGTCACAATGTCAGCCCAAGAGATACCAGAAATTTACATGGCCCAAAGCTTCAACTATGCCGCGGATCCGCAGCCATAGCGCCTTTGGTGCCGCGGATCCGTGGTGGTATGACGTCAGCAGCGCAGCAGATTTTCTCCACGTGTCCTATGTAACGGCTAAAGCTTCCAGAATACTCCAGAATGCCACGTGACTTCATCTAGAAGGATCGGCCTAACAAACTATTTCTAGAAGCCTCTCTCTAACAAACTTTTGGAGGGAAATTTGAATTCTAGATCTAGGGTTTTGGATGGCTTATAAAAGGAAACCTAGATCTAGGGTTAAGCTCTCTCTCCTCTCTTCATCTTCCACCTACAAGTTGAGCGACACAACTTGTAAACCCTAATTCAAATTCCAAATCCAAATTCAAGATACCGAGTACCATTCAAGCGAGAAGCCTTCAACCTTTTAGGAGCGGAGCCGATCTTCAACCGAGCAAGTGATCCAAGCCGATCCGCGACTCAAGGAGACGAGCGAAGCCAAATCGACGATCGAGTTCATTCCTCATTGTAGTTCTTGAGCGATTTGTAACGGAATTGTTGATAAATAAAAGGTGAAATTCTTTAATCTTGCTTTCTTTAAATTCTTGCATCATGATTCGATCTCAATTTGTGATTGTGGTTCTTGTTATGATGTTTGAGTAAAACTCCGCTCGTAAAGGAGTCGAGACGATCAATAGAATGATGATGTAATAAATCTTAAAACGATTTTTAAGTCCTACGAGTTTGTAAACTCTAGCAAATTGAAGAATCGACGACCTAGTTTCGTTGCGATACTTTCTTGATTTTGTTCGCTCGAAATTAGGGATCCACGATCGATTCTTGAATTTACTAGAGGTTAGAATGTGAATGATATCGATGAAGGGACAAGGGATAGATGATGAAACCCTAGTTTCACAAGAAATCCCTAATTCTCGTTGATCATCATCGATCTAGTATCAATTCATCGATGGATAAGAATATGTAATCTCTAGATTTCATCACATCTATAGATCCGATTTACTCCTACGACCCACACTTCGAATCTTGATTGTTGGTTTGGAAATCATCACATCTCAATTCTTGATTTTATTGTTTTCTTGATTTAGACCTAGATTTTCTAATTCTTGAAATTCAATTTTACAAATCATGAATTATTTCTTTTCTTTCCTTTAAAGTTTCAACTCATCTAATTCTAAACACGAACGATTACACTTTCCCCGTGGACGATCCGCACTTACTAACGCGCCACATTCGACACCGTTATTGATTGCGGTCAAAATAATTCTTTGATTGTGATTTCTATTCATTTTCTAAAACCGACACACAAAGAAAGTTATCAATCAAATGGCGCCGTTGCCGGGGATCATTTGATTTACACAATCGAGAAATTCAAACAATCAAATGAAGTCGTTGCCGGGGATCATTTGATTTACACAATCGAGAAATTCAAACAATCAGCCATCTTGTAGGGATTTCTGTACCGATTTCAAAAAACGTACAGTAGTAATGACTCCAACGTTCACATCGAATGTTATGAGTTCCTGATCCTAAATCAACCCTTGATCTATGTTTGAACTTATTTCAGTCTAAACAACGTATATATTTTGCCACAACATGCTTTGCATCAAGAGTGCTCTACGATTTCACCATCTTGTGGGCAACACGCTTTCACAAGTTTTTCTCATGTGGTAGGTGAATTATATATTGGGTTTGAGCTTTGTGTGTTGAAATAGCCATTTTGGTGCATGTCCCATGCATGAAGGCAGCTACTTTGTCAATAGATGCTTATAACAGGTTTTTATAATTAAATATCAGTCCTTCTCATGATCCATCCTTTCATAGATTTTCTTTTCATGAAATTAATTAAGCAAATAGGTTGAATATGAACATTCGTAGCCCAATTACTAATTTCAACAAAATTTGGTTCACGGTTGTGAAGGGACAATCAATCAACTAAATCGATCACTTCCAGATAGATTGAAGTCAAGCGCAATTCTCATAAGTTTTTCTTAAATTTGCAAGCATAAGTTCCGTCTAATATAAACTAGGTAGCCCCAACCGAACCCCAATCCCAACCCTAACCCTAACCCTAACCCCAGCCCCAGTCCCAGCCCCAGCCGAATCCCAACCTGAACCCCAACCCCAACCGCAACCCCAGCCGAACCCCAACCCTAACACCAAACCCCAACCGAACCCTAACCCTAACCCTAACCCCAACCGATGCCTAACCCTAACCCTCATCGGTAACCAAACCCTGAACCCTAGACCTAAAATCATCAAAATTATGTTTAATTGGAGATTTACTAACCTGTAGGCGGAGACGACGGAGACCCTCAATCGGTGGTCGACAACGCACGCAATCAGCGACGAGGAAGAACGAGGGCGGTGGCGATGACAAAAAGGAGGGCGGTGGCGACGACGAGAACGGTGACGAGAAAACTACGATGCACGCAGTGGGAACGAGAAATTTGGGGATTTTGGGAGTTAACGCGCGAGAGAGATGAGACGTAGGGCATTTCTGTGCCTTTTTAATTAAATTCCCATTTTGATGCCCCTACGGATTAGTCCGTAGGTCATTGGTTTGCGGCTCCGTAGGGGAAAACAACAAATTACGATTTAATATTTTTAAATTAAAACGTCGGGCACCGTAGGGACAACCGTCGGGCCCTACGGATTAGTCCGTAGGGCCAAATTAAATCTTCCCCTATGGATTTCATTATCCGTAGGGGCAACCCCTATTGTAGTAGTGTCTACAAACGAAGAATATACATATTTATTTTATAAATTTTATAAATATAAAGTTTAAGATAGAAACACTACTACAGAGTACGGATTTGGTCACGGTTTTAACCGTGACCACAGATATATATGGTCACGGTTAAAACTGTGACACAACCGTCGCCTAAAACCCCGTCACGAGAATCCTAGTCACACTCATAACCGGGACCATATGTTTTTTAAGTCACGGTTAACACCGTGATCATATATGTTGCGTTACCAAAAACAGTTCAAACAACTAAATAAAACCCGTGTGGGGTCCACATATATGGTCACGGTTAAGACCATGACCAATTTATGGTCATGGTTTAAATCGTGACCATAGGTGATAAATGGTCACGGTTATAACCGTGACCAAAAGGTTAAAGCATAATGTAGAATAACTGGCATAGCAGGTAACCGTGACTATATAGTATCTATGGTCACGGTTTGAACCGTGACCATAAGGGGAAGCCATATTGAAGATTACTTGCTACTAGTAGGTAACCGTTACTATATCCTATGGTCACGGTTACAACCGTGACCATATATTATTTGGTCACGGTTAAAACCGTGACCAAATACATTATCAACTTTTTTTAACTTGAAATCCGTGCGCCCCACACATGCGACTTTTCAATTACAACCAGTGATTGATAATAATTATATGATCAAATCTCACACAATTTTAACAATCAAGAAGTAATATGATTAGAATCAAATGCACTTATAAACAAAATATATACACCAAACGGTATAATCAATAAAGCAATAAAATAACCGTTTGTATAAAAAAAATCAATAATTTATGGTCATTGGGACGATCCAGCTCCATCGTCCCGTGACCTGAACATACTCCCAAACTCGTCTCATATAGCTTGCTAAGTCCTTCGTGTTCGACCGCCTCAGCTTCTCGATCTGCGCCTGAAGGGTATTCACCCGCACATTCTACTGCTCCACTCGATTTTGGAGCCGACGAATCTCCTCCTGCGACGCAGCGGCCGCATCTGTCCGTGTATGGCCCACAGCGTAGTCGTGGACGGACGAACGCCTGGCTAAGTGTCGGTGGGCCCCGGGACCAACCCCGCGGTCATACCACCGTGATGTCCGCCGGACATTGAATCTAGAACATGGACAATGGCGGCAATCGAGTCGTCGGGGTCAAGTCTTAAGGCGTCCTTCCTCTCCTGGAACTGGGTTTGTGAAGAAGATATATAGATATATAAATGTGTTAACTTAAATACAGTATCAACTTGATTATATAAAACTTACCATGTACTCGCCCGTTCCCCTGTATAACGCGGACCATTTTATGGCAACAGTGTAGTTGGTGGAGTCTTTCGTTTTCTACGATAAAATTAGGATTTATTTCAATAAGTAATTTTTGAAAAAAAACATATTTTCTTAAATGTCGAAATACTCATGAGTTGGTGCTGAGCGCTAGCCTACCACCGCTTTTCTTGGATCGGGATAGCGCGTTCTCTGACGCCGTTATTCCGGTTCTCCCTGTTGGGAACTGACGCCGTCTTGCAAATATAAAGAAGATAATATTATATATCACAAAATATAATTCCATGATATATTATTATAATTATAAAAATTAAATTTATGCCTGAACATCATTGCGCTTGTAATACACGACCAGCGGCGGCCAATCAACTCTCGGGACATCCCGAAAAATGGCCTCCATCATCGTCACCCGCTCCTCCTCCGTAGCCGCGGCTCAGGAAATGTAATGATGCTTCCTTACTTTATATCGGCATCTCATCTTGATAGCCTGACACTCGGATATGGCCCAGTCTATGACCCGATGTGTATCGAACGGCGTAGGAACGCCCTTCTCACCGATGACGCCAACGAATCTGTAATATTCCTGGGTCTGAAATTACAAAAATTATATATATATATATATATATATATATATATATATATAACGACGATTAAATTTAAATGTATAAAAGATTATGTAATATTGTGTCCACTGCAAAAAACTGCAAAATATAGTCGATCTAGCGTGGGCTCCATCTAATATGGAACGGGTACCTATAGTAGGTATGGATTTCCGCTCCCATGTAATCACCCCACTTGGTCGAGTAGTCACCAACGGGCACACCTGATGCTGTCCACTTTAGCATCTATGGAGCAGCGCCTGGGGCTAGCCTGGAGGAGGAAGGCCTAGTAGGACCCCCCGTCCTAACACTTATGGAGCCTAAAAAAAGATAAATAAACAGAGTATGTATATAGAATTTGACAAATTTAAATTACAATCGTTATTTAAAAGATTTAAGCAATAACGATTATACTTGACGTCCCCGGCGTGGCGCTAGCATCGATGCCAGACCCCGTCCCGTCAGTAACATGCATGACTGCAAACAATAAACTGTTAGATGATTTGATAGAATTATTTTAATAGAAAACTAAAATATGAATAAATAGCTATATACATGTGCAAGAGGAATGATTGGGGTAAGAGGATCTGCTACCTCGCTAATAGGGGTTGGCAGCGGATCCTGTGGCGCTGCGGCTGCTGAGGATGGTGGGGGTCCTGCAGTAGGGGCACCGGTAGGAGGGGCCATGGTAGGAGGGGCGGTAGGAGGTTATCCGGTAGAAGGGACGCTAGTACGTGGCGCACGGATAAGGGTAGGCACTGTTGCCTCCGCTGCTGCAGCTATTGACATCTCGCCAATCTCGTCTAGACATCTTTTCCTATAATGTCTAGAGCCGGATCCACAACCTCCCATCAGACCCTACATATTTATTCAAATATTAAAAATTTACTTATAAATATTATACAATTTAAAGCATTTAGTTCAATTTTATTACCCAGCATGTTTGTTTGGTGCATTAGCTGAAGATTCGTTGGGTAGATTATCGAAATCTTGATTTGTGACACTCACTTGGCCGATATCACGTTTTACTAACGTATTGATGGATGACACAGAATGGTTTGGATCGTTGGTACGTTCAATAGACGGAATGAGGCGTGTTATCGCCTCTTCCTCGTCACTCTCATCTTCAGAGTCACTCAACGTCGGCACATTATAATAATCTCTTGGTTTCCAACGACAAACAACACTCTAGTCAGCCTTCTTCAAGTCCCGAGAATAATATATTTGTGGTACCATCGATGGAAAGATAAAGTTATCATACTCGTAGGCTGTCCATTTGGTATTTACCAAAGTGAGTTTGTATTCATCGACCTTCATACCCTGTTTAGACTTTGTATCGTACTATCTGCATTGGAATATAAAAAATGGGGTAGTCTTATAAATGCATGAGATCGTTATAATCTGCTTGAAAACACCATAATATGGATTTCCTCTGTCGTCGGAGGTTGTGACGCCGCTATTTTGCATAGCTCTAACGCATTACGTCCTTTCAATCTCGAATTTATAGCCGGAAACCCATACCCGTTGTAAAATGTAGCTGCAATCGATGGACCGATTAAAAGGTCCTGGACCTTTCTATCAATCTGCTCACCACGATTCATTTGTCCTTCAACTTCTTTTCTGCACCAAGCGATGAAAGTGCGTCTCTGTTCTTCTTTAATTATGTCATCCGATCACGTCCTAGGATTCAATCTCTTGAGTATAGTTTTGTGCGCTCTGTTCATTAATTTACAGTTATATCAGTTAGATTATACTCAATTTTAAACGGTTTAAATGGATGAAATTAGAAAAACTTACTCTGCATATTTAGCAAAACATTTGCTGTTTGGCAAAATGAATGCATGTAAACCGCCAATGAGATCATAAGACATTTTTTTTAGCCTTCCTACTCCAATTAGACCATCAAGAACACACATCGGTTTATTCAGCTTCGTCTTGACATCGTCGTTCAGAAAACGAGCACAGAAAGTGTCACTTCTTCCAAGAGATAACCTTCCGCAATCGAACCTTCAGGACGGTGCTTGTTGCGGATATAGTTTTTTAAAGTTTATATATATCTGTTGAAAATAATAGATATTAATAATCCACGATAATGTTTTGCAATTTAAATGATTAATAATAAACATTTTCATACCTCTCGATGGGAAATATCCAACGGTAATGCATCGGACCACTAATCTTGACCTCAGTTGCCAAATAGACGGACAAGTGAACAATAAGGTCGAAAAATGAAGGTGAAAAGATAGTTTTGAGCTTGCAAAGGATCATAGGAATATCTTTTTCGAGCTCTCCTATCTCATTGACGTCGACGTTTTTGGAACACAGTTGTCGAAAATACGTGCAGAAGTCGTTAAGAACGAGACCAATTTCGGATTTTACCGATACTCTCAGGCATAAAAGAAGAATATGTTGCATCAATATGTGGTAGTTGTGGTTCTTGAGTCCTACGATTCTTCCATTTTTTACTTGTATATGTTTGGAAATGTTTGATGAGAAACCATCAGGGACTTTCAATTCTTTCAACACCCGCAGGAACCGCCGCTTCTCCTCTTTGTCCAGATTGTAGATTTTTTTTGGGATATCGTAATAACCTGGTTTACCAGCCACAGGCCGAGGATGCAATTCTTCTTTAATGGACAAACCATCCAAATCTGTCAAATCACGACGAGCGTTGAGATTGTCCTTCGTTTTTCTATCCTTACAAAGCAAAAGATTGATGACGTGTTCAGAGACGCCCTTCTCGATATGCATAACATCTAATTTGTGGCGGAGTGGTAGATCAGACCAGTACGGAAGTTGAAATAAACCACTTAATTTCTTCCAACCGGTTGGATATGGCATTGCTTTTTTGTTTTGTTTCTTTCCGAATGTGATATTCTGATAACATCTCTATTGTTGCAATATGTCGTTACCGGACAATGGTTTAGGAGGCCTACCGGTCTCCATCTTTCCGTTGAACAATTTTTTATTCTTTCTGAATCTGTGAGTTATATGCAAGAAACGTCGGTGGCCTATAAACGACTCTTTCCCGCTAAACTTCAAGCGTATAGCGCTCGTATGCGTATAATAACTGTGGCAAGCAAGCATACGTTGAGTTGTCCACCCCAACAACATGCCGTAAGCTGGAAAATCATTAATAGTCCACAACAAAGCAGCCCGCATCTGAAAAAATTATTTACTATCTGCATTATAGGTTCTCACGCCAGTTTCCCACAACACGTTTAACTCATCGATCAAGAGTTGAAAGTATACGTCGATATTTTTCCTAGAAGATGATGGACCGTTGATTAAAAGCGCCAACATAAAATAAGACTGCGTCGTAGCCCTCTATGGCGGCATATTGTATATTGTCACGCCCCGCTTCCCAAAATACGGAATACGAGGGGTAGACAAGGCCAGCCATGCTCCTACGGTCAAGGAAATGTCCTGCCGTAGTCACACTTCGGCTTCTAGTTTATCATGGTAAACAGTAAACGATGCGCATGTAATGAGAAATGCAGTAACTGAAAGGTACAATAGTATAAACTGACCTGAAGTGGAACAAACGAAAGTAACTCAGAGTAGCAAGTCAAGAAGTCGGTGATGCACGTCTAGTTCTGATCCAAGCTAAATCTTCTCCTCACACTGAGCATGCATACTCAGGTCGTCAGAGCGACACAATAGCAATATAATGTATATATAATCAAGTGGCAGTTCTAACAGTGGTGATAGATATGAACAACAGTAAATCAATGACAGCATGAATATGAGTGTGCAGTAATCAATGCAGCGGAACAGTAAATCAGTATAACGATATGTCACGTATGCCACACAGTATATAAGGAATAAAAATGCCAGTATCCCTATCAGTCTCTAAGTCTCACTGTACAGGTCACTAAGCCTATCGTCAGTCCAAGTGTGAGAGTCAACCACTCGCGAGTGTCCTCCACCGAAGGGTAGAACCCAAGGGCAAGGGACCACGGGCCCAACATGTAACAAGAATATCACGGTGTATATATCACGTACCCTGTAAATCTACATATAACTCCCTAAATATATAAGCCGGCATGGGACTCCCGAGATTCTGTTGAACTCACACTTAAACTACCCCACACCCCGTGGTCTACATCAAACGCTAACCATCAACCTAAATACTAATCGATCCGTGATAAGTCTGCGCGAGAACTGGAGGCAGGACCTCCATCAAGCACGTCCCGACCAATACCTAAGATAAATGGCAGTGTCGGATGCCTTATCTGTGACACCCGTGCAAGCGCTTCCATAAGTGTCCCATACCACTTATAGTCACACGTACACGCATCCTACAGACGTCGACAATGCAATAGAAATATAGGGTCACTGATTGTGCACAAGTACGTATCACTTTCACTTAATCACGGATACACGAACAATGACGTACTTGCCACAATCACCACTAAGATCTAACACTGGGTAAATGCACGATGTCACTAGGTTATCACTATAATGATATGGGTATGATGTGATGCATGAACAGTATAAGAAGCACAATTAAGGTGTCATAAAAACCACAGTCTATCCCTTGCACGATTCATCATGAAACATATGTTTATAATTTAGCGAAATGATAAACAGGTAGTAATTGATATGTTCAGTTAGCTATCCATCTAATTTGGTTTCGAACCAATCGGGTTTCAGGATCATTAGTTATAACTGTTTCATTTTAAGCGCACGCGGCTGAAAATCCGGTTTCAGAATCAGAAATCCATTTCGCAACGCATTTTAACCCCAGTTGGGATCATAATTTAGCGACACTACAGTTGAATGAATTTTAGGGTTTTCAGTAAATTTTTCAACGCAACAAACGGATCTTCAATCGCGTCTATATGTTAGGAGTTATAATCTGTTTAATATTAACATGTCAATTCTGATTCTGCTGAGACTGCTATGTGTCCCGATCTTTTAAACTTTAGATTAAATATCAAACGGTAACGAAACAGAATGAAACCAAATGTGTTGTCTAGCTAACAGAGTTACCTACAATAAGCAGTGGAGTTCCGCAACCTACGAGTTAAGGAAATCCTATGGTATCCATTACGGGAAAGCAAGCAATGATTGGAGTAGCTCTGGACTGCAGTCCAGAGTCGCTCTCCGATCCGAACATCATCACAGTTTAAATACAGAAATGTCTGGAAACTGGTATAGGATTAAATTTCATCGAGTTAGCTTCGATTTGAGCCCTCGAATGCACCATTCTAATATGTGTATGATTTATGATGAATTTAACGATTTTCAGATACAACAGGATTACGGTTTTACGATTAAACTTGGGGGTAGTTGTTTTAGTCATTATCGATTACATCATCCCACAAAATTCACACACTATGTTCACAGCCCTACGGGACAACCTACACCATTTAGTTCCGTCAAATTTGATAATGTTTTTCTAAGGGAACAAGCATCAAACAGTTACGGCACATAATAGTTTTAAACTTGTAACATTATAATCCATGTATTTAACAATTGTAACATAGATAAATAGCATGTAAGCAAGTAGAATACTTGCCTGGAGTCGTTTGGCGATACACGGCGGCGACAAAGGCACGATCACGTGACGAACGATGCGTCTAGGGTTCGCGGCTTCGGCTCGCGTCTCGTTTCGACGTCGGAGTGTCCGGGGTGACTGGTGTTCGCTGGGAGTGGAGTGAGATGCTCTGTCGATCTCTGTGAGTGCGCTGGGGTTCGATGTTGGTCGGCGGTGTCGCTCCAGCGATGGGCAGCAGTGGGTGTTGCAGTGTGTTGGAGTTGGTGGTTTTAGAGAGGGGGATACGTGGGGCTTGGGTTTGATGAAGAGGATGATACTGAGGGTGTATAAGAGTCGACGAAGTGGTGGGGACTCGTTGGTATTGGGGTGCAGGCGGTGGCCGGGGTCGGGTGCAGGCGTGGTTGGTGGCGGCAGAAGGAGGGTGGAGACAAGGAGCTCGGTGGGTGAAAGGAGTGGGGGTAGTGAGAGTGACTGTGATGAGGAGAGAAAGAGTATAGAGAGAGAGAGAGTTGAGACAGAGAGAGAGTGAGAGAGTGATCGGGAGAGAGAGAGAGACTGAGATGAGAGGGAGACAGAGTGGGAAAGAGAGAGAGAGAGACAGAGTGAGGTGAAGTCTCGGGTGAGCGAGGGGAGTGAGGGTGAAGAGACCAAGAGAGAGAGGGAGTCGAGGATGGTGGCGTCGGTGACGATGATGATGACGATGATCGTCGGAAAGGAGCTCGAAGCCCGGAGGTGAAAGGCAGCATTGGGTGTGCAGGTGAGGTGGGAAGGAGGGACTCGGGGTTTTAGGTTGGTGGAGGAAGATGGAGGAGGGTTCTGTAGTTGGGGGAGAAGCGAGAGATGATGAATGGGGGGTCGACGAGGAGGTTCGCCGTCGTCGGAGGGAAACGAGTGCAGTGGGTTTCTGCGGTGGTTTGAGGGGAGACGAGAGGAGAACATTGAGGGGATCGCGAGTGGTAACGTCGCACGACGTGGGGTAACGGCTCGCGACGAGGGCGTGGGCGACGGCGGAGGAGGCGGGTCGCGCGTGCACGATGGGATTTAGCCGTTGGGGAAATTTAAAGAGAAGATGCACATGAGTCGGGTCGGGTCGGGTTAAGAGCGGGCCGAAGGAGAGAATGGGCTGGGCCTGCAAGGAAAATAGATTTTAGAAAAAAGGGAAGAGGAAGACACGGGCCGGGCCAAAAGGAAAAAAGGAAACAAAATGAATAAAATGAGGGGCCGGGCTGAGATTTATTGTAAGGAAAAATAGGTAAAAAAATAAGGGAGTGGGCCAACAAAATTTAAAGGAAATGGAAAAAGGCTGGGCCGGAAAGAAATTGAATTTGAATTTAAAAGAACATTGGGCTGAGGGAATATTTAATGAAAAAATCAAATGGAAAAATAGAAACGGGCCAGGCTAGGAATAGAAAATTAAAGATAAAAAAACGAGAAAGGGGATGGGCTGCACTTAACAATTTCCTATTAGACAAATCTTAATTTTGTGTGGCACTAGGGAGTTTTAAACTGAGGGAGTGAGTTTGGACACTTGCCAAAGGGTTGGGGAATTTTGGATTAAAGAAAATGTACCTAAAATTATGGATTTTGTTAGACGGAGAAATATACATAATATTTGTTTTGGGTTTAGATTCGATAAAAGGAGAACGGTTGAACCAGAGGAACAGAAAGATAGGATCTGGGTTTAGTAGGATTTCGAAAATAAACAAATAATTATAAATAAATCTTATAGGTAAGAGAAATACGGATTTAGACGTATAAGAAAAATTGGGTATTACATCATACCACCCTTACAAAAATTTCGTCCTCGAAATTTAAAAGAAACCGCTAGCTATACATAATAAGCGAAGGATTATCATATCGAAAACTAATACGTGTTGATTCATTTAAAACGGGTAGACCAAGTTTTGAAGGTACATACATATACAGAAGAACCACATACAAAAGTTAGGCCTAAAAGTATAATACAGGAACACTATAAGGGCAACTACAAATATACAAGAATATAGGTAACAATTAACTAATAATATTAATCAAAGTGTGCTCGGTAAACGTCGAAACCAAAAGTGTGTGCATCGAAATACATCATAATAGCAAACAGAAATAATAAATATAAGGCTCAACCACTTATAATAGTAATCATAGGCATAAATCCCCAAAATAAATTGACGACAATAGAGCAGTGAAAACTAGTCGCTAAGCTAAAACATTTTAGGAAAGGTATCGACAGAATAGGTTAAACATCATTTAGAAAGCTTGTATAGTGAAAGTATGCGCGGTGTAAGGTTGCGCTACTGAAAATGAAAAAATAATAATAGTTGTACTTAAATACAGAAAACGGAGTAGTCAATAACACGTACTCTTTGATAAATTTAAAGTACTGAAAACTAAATTTTTGAACAACAGTGTCCCTAAATATATTTAGGGTAATAGGAAAAACACAAATAGGTATAGGGCTAGATAGGGTAATGATTATAAGGAAGTGTGGCTCAATCAGCAGGTTGAAGTGTGTCGGCTTTAGGCTGAAGATCAAGGAGATTGGGATCGGGTCAGCACAGGATGTAAGGATGAGCAACAAAAGAATACAAAAGGAAAAGTGTGGGGGAAACAATAATTGGTACAACACACGAATCAAAATTTGAAGAGTTAATGAATTCGGAAGTTTCACAGGAACTATTCTCCACCCAGAAGGATCTCAAACAGGGTACAGACGAAGGATGAATGGTGGCTCATTCCAAGGATCAGAGTGCGGTACTTTCCAATTGAAACGAGGGTGAAACCATACAATGAGTAGGGGTGAACAGTCAGGGAACTCGGCAGAAAAAATAAATGAATATGGGCGAGAAACAAGTATCAAGCGGACCAATAATCAAAGGTTTACGAATCCAGAAGATTTACTTTATTCAAGAAAATTTAAAACAAAGCGTTCTCAAAGACGGAAAGTGGCCCTAAATTATACACATTTTATTTGGCCAGAAAGACAACATCAAAAGAAATTCCGTCAGCCGCGGTTGTGAAGATTCAGCAGGTTGAGGTAGGCTCGCGCACTCAGGTAGGGGCGTCCATTTCCATAGCGTCTCGCAGGTACCTCTATTGGAAGTCCTTCCACCATGGGGTCTTGATCTTCTGGTCCTTCTTCCTCGGATAGAGCTTCTTCATCGAGATCCGATTCCATGTGATTCTCTTCTTCTGGATTTTCTTCCACGGGGTTTTCCTCTATCGGGTCTTCCTCTATAGGGTTCTCTTCAGGGTCTCCTTCTTCTTCGTCAGAATCGGCTATCATGTCAAACTCTGGGGCGGCTACTCCTTCGTCCTCTGAATCATTGTTTCCGAAGTTGACCTGGGGACCGTTGATCTCATCGTCGGAACTCATCAACGTGTGGTCTAAGGAGACGCATGATTGTGCATCCTCATCTAGATGCGGCGCTGCTCCAGGGTGGGCCATGGTCTGAAAGAAAAGAGTCATGATTAGACAGTGAAATACATCAAGGAAAAATCAGGATACGAAATATAGGAAAATATGCGGTTGCAGGAACTGAAAGATCAGAATTAAAATACTGTGATAATGAATGGAATTAGATAAAGTGAAGGCAAGAGAATGATACACATATTATGATTCAAATTTTATTGCATTCAACCAAAACCTCCACGAATATAAGATTTCAAACGGAAGAAATATTCATAAAAAGATGACAACATTATTACTGAAAGTAGATAACATGAAAAATCCTTCTTCGACTACTATAACGCTGCATTCTCGTCGCGAGAGTTGAATCTTGCGTTAGATCCGCCTTAGCCGAAGTTCGAACTACGCGATAATCCTCACTTGGCAGAAGTGGGGAGTGTGGACGAGTTTCCTCCTTGTAGTTCTTTCCTTTCTGGGCAACCGTTAATGAGATGTTTGTCGGAACCGCATATCAGACATTTTCCTTGGGCACGGCGACAATCCTTCTGAAGATGTCCTGGCCTCTTACAATATCCACAGCAAGGGTTCTTCTGATGCTTCTGTTGACGCTTCATCTTCTTCTCTTTCCCTCGTCTAATAAGGATCCCTTTATGATAGGAGACTCCCGCTGGGGTTTGACTCACCTGTCTTCTCAGCCCTTCAGCTAATAAGTCGTTTGTTCGCTCCTGGGCTTCCCTTAAGCCTTGCAGTATACTAAGGATCTCAACAGTCTGATTCTGAGGAGTGGGTATAGACGAAGAGTCGTTGAAAGACATGATCCTGAGACAACAATATTGAGAATGACATAAGTCACAAGCTAAACGAATCAGAATATAATATGGATAGGACAAAGATTCAAGAGTATCAGAGATGATGAGTTCATTACAAGTGGGGAATCAACTGTATGACTTTAAGTCACTTGAATAGGGTACGGTAGTGCAATTGCAACCATGTAACCATGTCAAGTCACCCGAAACCATAGTGAATAGATAGCTGAACACACGATGTGAATATGAATCAAGAATGGCAAGTTTGGAATCTAGACTGAGGGATGTCATAGATTGCCAGACTATACACGGAAAACTGCAATCCCAATCGATGCAAAACTGGCTCTGATACCAACTAAACCATGTCACGCCCCGCTTCCCAAAATACGGAATACGAGGGGTAGACAAGGCCAGCCATGCTCCTACGGTCAAGGAAATGTCCTGCCGTAGTCACACTTCGGCTTCTAGTTTATCATGGTAAACAGTAAACGATGCGCAGGTAATGAGAAATGCAGTAACTGAAAGGTACAATAGTATAAACTGACCTGAAGTGGAACAAACGAAAGTAACTCGGAGTAGCAAGTCAAGAAGTCGGTGATGCACGTCTAGTTCTGATCCAAGCTAAATCTTCTCCTCACACTGAGCATGCATACTCAGGTCGTCAGAGCGATACAATAGCAATATAATGTATATATAATCAAGTGGCAGTTCTAACAGTGGTGATAGATATGAACAACAGTAAATCAATGACAGCATGAATATGAGTGTGCAGTAATCAATGCAGCGGAACAGTAAATCAGTATAACGATATGTCACGTATGCCACACAGTATATAAGGAATAAAAATGCCAGTATCCCTATCAGTCTCTAAGTCTCACTGTACAGGTCACTAAGCCTATCGTCAGTCCAAGTGTGAGAGTCAACCACTCGCGAGTGTCCTCCACCGAAGGGTAGAACCCAAGGGCAAGGGACCACGGGCCCAACATGTAACAAGAATATCACGGTGTATATATCACGTACCCTGTAAATCTCCATATAACTCCCTAAATATATAAGCCGGCATGGGACTCCCGAGATTCTGTTGAACTCACACTTAAACTACCCCACACCCCGTGGTCTACATCAAACGCTAACCATCAACCTAAATACTAATCGATCCGTGACAAGTCTGCGCGAGAACTGGAGGCAGGACCTCCATCAAGCACGTCCCGACCAATACCTAAGATAAATGGCAGTGTCGGATGCCTTATCTGTGACACCCGTGCAAGCGCTTCCATAAGTGTCCCATACCACTTATAGTCACACGTACACGCATCCCACAGACGTCGACAATGCAATAGAAATATAGGGTCACTGATTGTGCACAAGTATGTATCACTTTCACTTAATCACGGATACACGAACAATGACGTACTTGCCACAATCACCACTAAGATCTAACACTGGGTAAATGCACGATGTCACTAGGTTATCACTATAATGATATGGGTATGATGTGATGCATGAACAGTATAAGAAGCACAATTAAGGTGTCATAAAAACCACAGTCTATCCCTTGCACGATTCATCATGAAACATATGTTTATAATTTAGCGAAATGATAAACAGGTAGTAATTGATATGTTCAGTTAGCTATCCATCTAATTTGGTTTCGAACCAATCGGGTTTCAGGATCATTAGTTATAACTGTTTCATTTTAAGCGCACGCGGCTGAAAATCCGGTTTCAGAATCAGAAATCCATTTCGCAACGCATTTTAACCCCAGTTGGGATCATAATTTAGCGATGCTACAGTTGAATGAATTCTAGGGTTTTCAGTAAAGTTTTCAACTCAACAAACGGATCTTCAATCGCGTCTGTACGTTAGGAGTTATAATCTTTTTAATATTAACATGTCAATTCTGATTCTGCTGAGACTGCTATGTGTCCCGATCTTTTAAACTACAGATTAAATATCAAACGGTAACGAAACAGAATGAAACCAAATGTGTTGTCTATCTAACAGAGTTACCTACAATAAGCAGTGGAGTTCCGCAACCTACGAGTTAAGGAAATCCTATGGTATCCATTACGGAACAGCAAGCAATGATTGGAGTAGCTCTGGACTGCAGTCCAGAGTCGCTCTCCGATCCGAACATCATCACAGTTTAAATACAGAAATGTCTGGAAACTGGTATAGGATTAAAGTTCGTCGAGTTAGCTTCGATTTGAGCCCTCGAAAGCACCATTCTAATATGTGTATGATTTATGATGAATTTAACGATTTTCAGATACAACAGGATTACGGTTTTACGATTAAACTTGGGGGTAGTTGTTTTAGTCATTATCGATTACATCATCCCACAAAATTCACACACTATGTTCACAGCCCTACAGGCCAACCTACACCATTTAGTTCCGTCAAATTTGATAATGTTTTTCTAAGGGAACAAGCATCAAACAGTTACAGCACATAATAGTTTTAAACTTGTAACATTATAATCCATGTATTTAACAATTGTAACTTAGATAAATAGCATGTAAGCAAGTAGAATACTTGCCTGGAGTCGTTTGGCGATACACGGCGGCGACAAAGGCACGATCACGTGACGAACGATGCGTCTAGGGTTCGCGGCTTCGGCTCGCGTCTCGTTTCGACGTCGGAGTGTCCGGGGTGACTGGTGTTCGCTGGGAGTGGAGTGAGATGCTCTGTCGATCTCTGTGAGTGCGCTGGGGTTCGACGTTGGTCGGCGGTGTCGCTCCGGTGATGGGCAGCAGTGGGTGTTGCAGTGTGTTGGAGTTGGTGGTTTTAGAGAGGGGGATACGTGGGGCTTGGGTTTGATGAAGAGGATGATACTGAGGGTGTATAGGAGTCGACGAAGTGGTGGGGACTCATTGGTATTGGGGTGCAGGCGGTGGCCGGGGTTGGGTGCAGGCGTGGTTGGTGGCGGCAGAAGGAGGGTGGAGACAAGGAGCTCGGTGGGTGAAGGGAGTGGGGGTAGTGAGAGTGACTGTGATGAGGAGAGAAAGAGTATAGAGAGAGAGAGAGAGTTGAGACAGAAAGAGAGAGAGTGATCGGGAGAGAGAGAGAGACTGAGATGAGAGGGAGACAGAGTGGGAAAGAGAGAGAGAGACAGAGTGAGGTGAAGGCTCGGGTGAGCGAGGGGAGTGAGGGTGAAGAGACCAAGAGAGAGAGGGAGTCGAGGATGGTGGCGTCGGTGACGATGATGATGACGATGATCGTCGGAAAGGAACTCGAAGCCCGGAGGTGAAAGGCAGCGTTGGGTGTGCAGGTGAGGTGGGAAGGAGGGATTCGGGGTTCTAGGTTGGTGGAGGAAGATGGAGGATGGTTCTGTAGTTGGGGGAGAAGCGAGAGATGATGAATGAGGGGTCGACGAGGAGGTTCGCCGTCGTCGGAGGGAAACAAGTGCAGTGGGTTTCTGCGGTGGTTTGAGGGGAGACGAGAGGAGAACATTGAGGGGATCGCGAGTGGTAACGTCGTACGACGTGGGGTAACGGCTCGCGACGAGGGCGTGGGCGACGGCGGAGGAGGCGGGTCGCGCGTGCACGATGGGATTTAGCCGTTGGGGAAATTTAAAGAGAAGATGCACAGGAGTCGGGTCGGGTCAGGTTAAGAGCGGGCCGAAGGAGAGAATGGGCTGGGCCTGCAAGGAAAATAGATTTTAGAAAAAAGGGAAGAGGAAGACACGGGCCGGGCCAAAAGGAAAAAAAGAAAACAGAATGAATAAAATGAGGGTCCGGGATGAGATTTATTGTAAGGAAAAATAGGTAAAAAAATAAGGGAGTGGGCCAACAAAATTTAAAGGAAATGGAAAAAGGCTGGGCCGGAAAGAAATTGAATTTGAATTTAAAAGAACATTGGGCTGAGGGAATATTTAATGGAAAAATCAAATGGAAAAATAGAAACGGGCCAGGCTAGGAATAGAAAATTAAAGATAAAAAAATGAGAAAGGGGATGGGCTGCACTTAACAATTTCCTATTAGACAAATCTTAATTTTATGTGGCACTAGGAAGTTTTAAACTGAGGGAGTGAGTTTGGACACTTGGCAAAGGGTTGGGGAATTTTGGATTAAAGAAAATGTACCTAAAATTATGGATTTTGTTAGACGGAGAAATATACATAACATTTGTTTTGGGTTTAGATTCGATAAAAGGAGAACGGTTGAACCAGAGGAACAGAAAGATAGGATCTGGGTTTAGTAGGATTTCGAAAATAAACAAATAATTATAAATAAATCTTATAGGTAAGAGAAATACGGATTTAGACGTATAAGAAAAACTGGGTATTACATATATAGTCACCACAACGGGCTGATTAAGTCAAAAATTTGAGTTTACCGCAATCAAGAAAACGGCGTCGCTTCGCAGCTAGCCGGTGAGTGCGGGTCGATCCACAGAGATGGGTAAATTCCTTTATTGTGTTTTAACGAGTTGATTCTATTTGTAGTTTTGGTTGGTTTATAAAAATCTAAAGACTGGATCTAATTAATCTAATTAAGAATCTTGCTAGGGTTAGGATTAGGGGAAGTTTTGGAAATTAATATTTTTCCTCACCGCTTTCAATACCTTCCTTTTTTAGATCTATTAGGTGTTAAGTTAATTATCAATAAAGTGGATACAAATCTTTTGGGAAGATGTTTCTTCCTCTAGATTTGTACCCTACCTTTGTTGATAATTATCCTAACCCTCACGGAAAACGTGCGGAACCGGCCCTTTATACTACGGTTCATCGTTACCTCGAAGGGTAGGATGCCGCAGGGAGCGGTTGTGCTCGTATGCGTGAAGTTCTAATTCATTAGGTGAAGGTGGCATTGAAAGGGGCAAGAGATTTCATCTCTCAACCCTTTCCCTAAGGCTAACCCTAACAAGCGAGGAGACTACTCGCTCATTAGGGGATGAGAAGACATTATAATTAAAAGAAATAAAAGACTTACTAGGTTGACGGCTCCCTCCAAACAAGAAGAACAGATCTGAAATTTATTCCCAGAATTTCTGAATTTTATTGATTGAAAAGAGGCATACATTTTTCAGATCTAAGATTACAATTTATAGGAAAATAGGAAATCTAGGGTTACAGACTCTCGCACATGCGCAATTACAGATTTGACCACTGAAAATCCCAACACCCACAACGTCGCAACAGTACAGAAAATCTGCACCGACATGGGCCCTCTATGGCCGCGGAACCGCGGCGCCAGCATGGGTTTGGCCGCGGATCCGCGGCCAAATAAGGGATTTGGGCTCAGAAAATCTTGGGCTTGGTTCAGGGTTTCTTGGGCTCCTTGTTTCCATATGTAGTTTCTCTGTTGGCTTCTCACTCTTCTCCAGATCTTCAGTGAAGACTTGTATTGGGCTTTTTAACCGTTTCACCTTGACATTCGTTGCCTTGCACCTATGTGAACTGGGCTTGACTAGGATTCGTCTAATTGTTGGTCAAAAGTCCCTTTTCTGTTGTTTTGTGTCTTTTTCACTGTATTTGCTCCAGAAACCCGTATCCTGTAATATGCAACAAACGTGCGTCAAGAGTACCTGTTTATTTATAAAAAGGATAAGAATAGGGAAATGATAAATGCAATATTATGGTCTGAACAAATACCCCCAAACTTACCTTTTTGCTTGTCCTCGAGCAAACTTATTTTTTTATTTACTAAAATCCTAACCGCACTTTCGCAGGGAAACGCGATTGCACTGAGCACGTGCAACAAGCCGTTAAACCTCTAGGTGTCCCTAGTAGGAGGAGTGTTGTCTCCTGAAGGTTTTCAGCGGATTACACCCACAAAATCCTATCAACTCGGCCCACTGACTTTTGTTCTTCATTTAGGTCTTCTAACAAGGAATTCTATTATCTTCCACTTGTAAATCATCCACCCATATTCTTCACACTTCCTCATTATTTAACTTAAGATTATATATGTTATGTAGACCTACTTAGCTTTCGGCATCTTTTAAGTCTTCCTTCTAGGGTTTCATCTCAACTTAGGAATTTTCTATCAACTCCATTAAAGATATAAATTTTATCTTTCATTCCTCTCTCTTATCTAAATTCCAATCACATACCCCTACGTGTGTGTATAGATCACCCCTATACTTGGAAATTCAATTCAAGCAATCATGCCCTAGTCTATTGTCCAAAGTACTTATTAATTGGTGAATTTAAATGAAATTCGCTTACACATCCTTCATGCGACCGTTAATACTTCTTGAGGTACCAACGACCGATTACAAAATGCGTTTGCACTTTAAAGCGTACTTCCTAGTCCTTGCAACACCCAAGGCTTTAGCAGTGACTCCCAAACCAGTTGGTCTAAGGCACTAGGTGATGAAGCACCCTCGCTAAATATTTTTCTATTTTTGCAGCCTTAAGTAATCACAAAAACCAGTGTCCATTTTTTTATTCTTTATTCATATTTTTTTTTCCTTTTATTTTCATTGTACTAAGGACTTTAGACAAGAGTATTTCAAGGTCTCTTCTACTATTCCAAGTTTCAAGGTGCGTGATAGTGCAAATTGTAGGGTATACATTTTCAGAATCTAGACTTAAACTAGGAACTATTTTTCAAACTTATACTCTAATAAGAACATCAATACTCTTCCTTTGTTTCGACTTAGCCCAAGAAGTGAACCCAAAATTTGCCTATTTCTAAATAAACTACAAGGCATATACTTTCTACCGTTAAACTTTAAGGAATGTTATTTTTAGGGTTTTTAATTCAGTAAGTCTAAGATCTAGTTGTTCCTAGCTAGTTAACCTATCTGTCAAACTCTAGTCAAATAAGCCAAAATTGAATACAATAATTTTTATAATTTTTGAAAATTTTCAATTTTTATGGGTTTTCAAATAGGTATGCAAATGCAAAAAATATGTACAAATGAATGCGAAGGAAGAAGACGTACCGAGCATACCCCCAAACTTGAACTTGACAGTGTCCTCACTGTCATGCTAAACCAAGAGGGTCAAAATACCGATACTCCCCTGCTTATTTATTTATAATAATTTTTTTTTATGTTTTTAATTTTTTTTTATTTTTTATAGAAAAAGAAAACAAAAGGATATATACATATATACAACAAGATTCCCCCCAAAGTTAAGCTTGGCCTTACACAAGCCAAATGTTAGCACCAACCATTCAAAAATCTTATCATGGTAATGGTAGAGTTGGTGCAAGAATGGGATGGAAAGAAAAGAGATGAAAAGCATGCGAGACCGTGTGGAAAGAAAAATGGTAGAATATGGTCTCGGTGGGGGAGAAGAAAGACGGAAAGAAGAAAGAAGTGGAGTGCGATCTTGAGGGTGTAAATTGAGTGAATAAATTAGCGCAATTTGTGATGACCGATGTGTTAAAAGAGATTGCGCTAACCTACCAACTCGTCGTGCAATGGGGTCAAATCCTTCAAGATTCGCAAGAAAACATGGGTACGCCGAACTTGGTATAGGAGATGAAAACGTAACGGTCATTTGTTCGGTCGGAACAATAGGAAGGAGGGAGGGTGATATAACAGTCAAAGCTTCAGGAGGCTGAATTGGAAAATCCGACACATCAAATAAAAATGGTTCAACCTTGATATTATTCTCAAGACTCTCCTCAATATTTAATCCATCTATGCCATTGTCATCAAAATCTAGACGCATATGAGATTCGGGGGAAACATTTAATAACTCAGGATGATGATTTGAACATAAAATTTCTATTAAATCGACAGGTTCATCATCCGAAATATTCCCGGCGTCTATATCCTCAATCAAGTGAAAATCAATTTCTTTAGACACTTCGTCCACAGCATGTATATTTATCAATGTAGGTTCTAGAGTGGAGGTGTAAAGATCGAAAGGATTAGGTGCGGTTTCACTCGAAAGGGGTTCCTCACAATTTGGCAAATCAAACACTACAAAATCGCATAACTCATTTTTATTTTCAACTGGTGAATCATTAGGAACAATCGATGGAAAACCGGAGTTGTGGGCTTCAATTGGGTAAGGGTAGGTTTGATTTGAAAATCCTCTCTCATTCTCACTCTGTCCAACAGCCGCCTTATACATTGAAAAAATCGGAGCTAGCGGGACACTAGCTACCGGTTCACTAGGTTGCATAAGGGCGGCCATGGATGCTTCCACATTCCTCATTATTTTATTTGTTGCAGCAATATATGCTTCCAACGACTCTTCCAAACTAGACTTAGGTGGTGAGGGGGTTTCAATAAAAGATTCAAAATTAGTTGGGTATGTGAAACTCCCTAATGGCTGTGTCGAAACAGCGTCTAATGAAGGTGGGAAGGTCGGGTATGACTGGTAGGAAGTGGGTGGTAAGACAGGAGTAGGGTCAATATATGGATAAGAAGGTGAATAATCGTGCGGATCCCTAAAACTAGATGAGTGGAGAGGGGTGAAAGATCGACTGCGAGATTGAGCAATATGCTCAGCAATGGACATCGGCCTAGGAGTGACAGAAGGACTTGAAGAAGTGGTATCAACATATGTAGGTTGTAAAGGTTGACTCGGTTGACACGAAGTGGGTTGAAAAGTCAAACTATTTCTCCCAGACGCCTCTATTTGATCTTTCAACGAAATTTTTGGCAAGGAGGGATCGTTTTTAAATTGACCGAAACAATTGACGAACGACGCAAAGTTAGGTTCGGGATACCAAAATTCGGCAAGAGATTTATGATGTGGGGTACCCATGATAGAAGAATGCAAGGATTTCTTAGCGACAAAATTTTTGCAAGTTTTTTTAAAAGATTTTTTTTCTTTATTTTTTTCTTATTGGAGAGTTTTGCAATAAGGTTTTAGAAAATGGGACTCGTGACACAAATGTATCAACCACACATGCACAATCAGGCCTAGATCTAGGGTTGCCTAGGTCTGCTAGACAGCTCCTAACTAGGGCTAGAAATAGGACCTCAAACCGCCTCTTCACGGACAAATACGGCCAGGTAAGTGGGAAGGAACCACCACTACAATGGGCCTAATTAATAACCACTAGCCTAGACACCGCAAAGTCGGTTAGGATAAACGGCCGATGCCTATACTAGTCCTTTTCCTATTGAGCTCGATGTCCTTAGGTCTGAGTTTAGTCTTTTTTATTTAATCGTAGTCGATGCAAAATGCTTTAGGTGTTTTCTGGGGTCCTGGGAAGGGTGATGAAATCCCCACCCAATCTGAGTTTGGTCAATTAGCCCCTTAGAGTCCGGTTAAATTATGCAAAACAAATAAAATTTCACTTGCATTCAATTTTAGCGCGGCGCAAAGAAACCTGCAGAAAATCTGTTATTTAGAAGGGGGAGAAAGATTTTTTAGCGCAAAGAACCCTGCAGAAAATTTTTACAGTGGATATATTGTAGGTTACAGAGGGGAGAAGGAGGAATCAAACCATGCAATTTCTAGGTGCTGACGTGTCAGGAGGAGCGCGGAACCGCGGCGTAGGGGGCACTTGTGCGGCGGAAACGCGGTCTTCTGGTGGGATCGTCGCTCCAGAAAATTTTTATCCCTCTGTTGTGATATTTCTCCTCTGTTCTGATATGCACTTTTCTGATCAGCCTTCTGTAAAATTTTCAGATCCTCAATTCTTCGCTATTCCTGCAAGATTCAAAAGATACACCCTTCAAACAGATCAAAGTTGATAATTTTTTTATATTTTTTATATTTTCAGATTTTTATAATTTTTAAAATTTATATCAACCCGAAAATTCACAAAAAGAAAAATTACCCCGTCCCCGGCAACGGCGCCATTTGATTGGTGTCAAAAACTTGTATTTACCGCAATCAGAACGGCGTCGCTTCGCAGCTAGCCGGTGAGTACGGGTCGATCCACAGAGACGGGTAAATTCCATTTATGTGTTTTAACGAGTTGATTCTATTTGTAGTTTTGGTTGGTTTATAAAAATCTAAAGACTGGATCTAATTAATCTAATTAAGAATCTTGCTAGGGTTAGGATTAGGGGAAGTTTTGGAAATTAATATTTTTCCTCACCGCTTTCAATACCTTCCTTTTTTAGATCTATTAGGTGTTAAGTTAATTATCAATAAAGTGGATACAAATCTTTTGGGAAGATGTTTCTTCCTCTAGATTTGTACCCTACCTTTGTTGATAATTATCCTAACCCTCACGAAAAACGTGCGGAACCGGCCCTTTATACTACGGTTCATCGTTACCTCGAAGGGTAGGATGCCGCAGGGAGCGGTTGTGCTCGTATGCGTGAAGTTCTAATTCATTAGGTGAATGTGGCATTGAAAGGGGCGAGAGATTTCATCTCTCAACCCTTTCCCTAAGGCTAACCCTAACAAGCGAGGAGACTACTCGCTCATTAGGGGATGAGAAGACATTATAATTAAAAGAAATAAAAGACTTACTAGGTTGACGGCTCCCTCCAAACAAGAAGAACAGATCTGAAATTTATTCCCAGAATTTTTGAATTTTATTGATTGAAAAGAGGCATACATTTTTCAGATCTAAGATTACAATTTATAGGAAAATAGGAAATCTAGGGTTACAGACTCTCGCACATGCGCAATTACAGATTTGACCACTGAAAATCCCAACACCCACAACGTCGCAACAGTACAGAAAATCTGCACCGACATGGGCCCTCTATGGCCGCGGAACCGCGGCGCCAGCATGGGTTTGGCCGCGGATCCGCGGCCAAATAAGGGATTTGGGCTCAGAAAATCTTGGGCTTGGTTCAGGGTTTCTTGGGCTCCTTGTTTCCATATGTAGTTTCTCTGTTGGCTTCTCACTCTTCTCCAGATCTTCAGTGAAGACTTGTATTGGGCTTTTTAACCGTTTCACCTTGACATTCGTTGCCTTGCACCTATGTGAACTGGGCTTGACTAGGATTCGTCTAATTGTTGGTCAAAAGTCCCTTTTCTGTTGTTTTGTGTCTTTTTCACTGTATTTGCTCCAGAAACCCGTATCCTGTAATATGCAACAAACGTGCGTCAAGAGTACCTGTTTATTTATAAAAAGGATAAGAATAGGGAAATGATAAATGCAATATTATGGTCTGAACACGGGCCAAGTACTGTGAGTACGTGTCACGCCCCGCTTCCCAGTATACGGATATAGGACGCGACTGGCCGCTACTTATTTACTCTGAAGCAAATACGCTAAGCGTATCTAAGCAATATAAAAGTAAATGCACACAAGGGACAAATGTAATGAACACCAATTTTATTTATTAACATTGTTTTTACAATACATGGAAAAATAAATACATCTGAATGTAAACAATGCCCAAACAGTAGCATAACAGAAATGGAAAGTACTGAAATGAAATGTGTACAATGAATCTAAAGCTCTGAGTCGTAGACTAGCTGATCCAAGTCCTCGCTGGTGGGCTCGATCTCCTAAAGGTCCGAAACACCTGACAACATTATAAAGAAGACAGAGAAGGAATGTCGTCAGCGAACAATCGCTCGGTAAGTCCCAAAGATAAGGGAGAAGTAGAATAGACAGAGAGAGAGAGAGAGAGAGAGTAGCTTTTAAAGTATTATGTTGTTATAATGTTGCATTTAGTGTTAACGCTGTTGTTTGTAGCTTGGTACAGAAGAATGCCAGTGTATACGAGAGGAGTCTCTATATGCCATAGACTAACGACAAATAGAATACATGGCTCCGTTAGAATGCCCGGAAAAACGGCGATTGAATTCAGGTTAGGTGTCTTATGGTTGCAGTCTCGTGCCACTTCTAACACTTTCCGTACCAATCTACCCCTTATAAACCCCGCGATGTCTTGATTGTATTGTTTGTAGTAAATTATAATGTGTTGTTTGTACTGTTTTGTAAATGTAAGTGGAAGACTTGTATTCTAAATGGAAGACTTGCTGAAACCATGATATCGTATAAATGGAAATTGTACTGGATAATCATGTAATGGAATATATCCATGGTTCGGTTCAGTCAAGTTGTATAGATTAATATATTGAATATCTGGATTCATGGATTCATATTGAATTGTTATGTATACTTGAATCTCATTCAAGTCAGATTGATTATAATGAGACTCAGTTTGAGTCAGACAATTATAAAAGAAATTGAATTCCTGAATTAAGTTTTGGTGTTCTCGGTAACCGCTGCACATGGACGGCAGGATTTGTGTTTTTTCAAAGACGATTACGGTGTTGATAACACCTTTTGTTAAGTTATCTACCTTAAATAGGCAAGCACCCATATCTCCGGCTCCCTGAGGCTCAAGAGACTGGTCCCGCTTAAACCTATATTTACTAGGGTCTTTATTGTAATTTATAAAACTTGAGGGGGTTTTATGTAAAAATAATTTTGTATAATTTTCAAAATACACCTCAAGTATTTAATTATCATCTTTAGAGTTTTCATAGATGTAGATTTTATATATGTGACATTTCTAGTGAATAAACCCTATTTTTCATAATACATGGTATTTAATTGTAAAATGTTGAACTTGTATGGAATTGCATGGTATTTTCATGTAAAATGATTCTTTTTTATTTAGAAAAGTTGGAATATTTATAATATATTAAAAATAGATGTTTTGATAATACATATATAAATATTTATAAAATAATTAAATTTATTATTTATCTAAAAATCACATTTTCTTAAGATATTTGTATTTTAAATCTTTCGAGACTGAATACTCCTTGCGGAGGTCTGCATATCGCACTACTAAGCCAGAGAATGTGCGATAATCCGCACCATCCCAAATAGGTTCCCCAAATGGGTTGTAGCGGCGCTTTGCAAAGATTTGTTTAAAAATACGTAATCTTGTAGAAAATGGTTTTTATAAGTTAAAGGTATTTAATTGTAAATTCGTATTCCCATATTCTTTGTTCCCGAAAGACATCGTGCTATGTTACATATGAGTGTTTTTAAGAGGTAGATCATTACCTCGTGATCTATCTAAAGGTATAGCAAGAAAAATATGATGTTTAATGTCAAAACTAAACTACATGGTATTTTACTGAAAAAGTACGATAAAAATTGCAATATGAAATATTTTTCTATGAAACTTGTTCAACATATTTTTTTAATGATTAATAGTCAAGATATAAGAGTTTTGTATGGTTGTGTTAAGGAAAATTGTACTTTACAAAGAAAACCGAATCGGAAGTCGGATTTAACTCCACTTCCGTCAGGTTTTAGTAAAAGAAGTTTTAAGAATAGATTAGAGAAGAGGAAGGTGAGACTTTCTGGCTTTTGGTTTAGAGGAGAGGAAGAGGGAGTGGAAGTAGGTTCCGGTGCGTCGTTTCATCGCCGGGAGCTCCTAGGGTCGTCGTCGGAAGTTCACCGGAGATTCGCCCTTCGCTAACTCCACTTGTACACAAAAATTCTAGAGAGTTTTCGTGAGATTTTGGACAGAATTTGTGAGTTAGGGGTGTGTGTTTAGGGGTGACATTTATAGGGTAATCGTAGATGAAAGGTTGTATGAAAATTGTATTAAAAATTGTATTTAAAAATGGTTTAATGGAGTTTTAAAAAGCTCTGTTATTGTATAGAATATTTATAGTGTACATGGGTTATAAGAAGCCAAAAAGGCACAAGTTTCATGAAGGGTCAACTCGGATTCAGCCGAGTCAACCCGACGGCGCCGGTCGAGTCAGCCGCGCCGCTGGCCGAGTCACGGCGAGTCGGGCCGGGGATCGTCGCCATGGGTTGCTCGTCGGTTGGTCTATCCTCTGGGATAGTTTGTTTTATTTATGACTTTTGGTTTTACGGGTTTATCACGTGTAGACTCTTGGGATTCTAAAAATTTAAAAGAAAACAATATTAAAAAATAATGTGGGTGATGGGACTTGAACTCTGGTGCTTTGGCTCAGCAGTGCAAGGTATTACCAATGAGCTACAAACTCCTTCTTGCTATTAAAAAGCAAAATAAATTTATAACTTGTGCTCAGGCAAAAGTACCCCTCTCTGTATTTTTGAAAAAAAAATCCGTACAGAAAGTTTAAGGTTGTTACATTCTACCCTCCTTATAAAAATTTCGTCCTCGAAATTTGTAAAAGGAAAGTGCAATATATTCAAGGAAAGTTTGGTGACTGAAGTACTGTGTCACGACCCGAAATAGCACGTGACTGGCCTTTGAATCATATGAAGTCTATAGGATCTCATCTAATTCAAGTAAGCCAAAAACCCAGAAATCTAAAACCATTTTAAAGAGTAAATAAAGAAAACTAGTTTTTAAGAAGTAAAGAAAATATGTTTTAAAAGCAAGGTTTTTAAAATAAGTAAGCCGAATACGCATTTTAAAAATCTCTAGTCTTTTCTGAAAATTTCGGTAGAGTTTCCTTTGTAAATACTGGCCCCGAACGGGGTACAACATGATAAAAGCATATATAATGAAAAAAGGCATCCCCAAGCGGGAGCTAGCTATTCGTTAATCGACGGTCACAACCACGCAAGCAATATAATATACAACGCCGAAGGGCGAGAATCAAAACTCAAAAGGAAACTCAAGAATATCATGAAAACCATAATACCACAACGCGCGACTCTAAGGTCGAAATAATACACAACTGGTTTTCTAAGTCTGAAACAATATACAAGTTTGGTTGATAGAATTACTAGATACAACTGAATAAAATAAATATAAGGGTGGTCACGATGCGAGTGAACCCACCTACCAAAGCAATCACCCAGAAAGGAAGCAGTGTGCCAGAAAAGCCGTAATGAAACTTGTACGGCAAAACCTGCAAAAACTGTGGCACAACGGGGGTGAGTTGCTAACTCGTGAGTAGAAAACATCACAGAGCAGAAATCGTATGTATGACACAATTCTAGGTCAATACAATCAGTAATAATAATATCCTCAATATGAATAAGTCTGAAGCATGATAAGGTGGCAAGGGTAAACATCTATACATAAGTGTAGTACTAAATGCTCGTGTCGGTGCCTCAGGTAGCAACATATCATAACTATGAGGTGTGATCAATGTAATCAACATGAATCAATGTCAACTATATCATGACATCTAACAGTATGTGGATATCGTCCAATTATGTAATCAATGTCTGTATGCATGTGGATCTCATCCACGTGTCACCCAATGACACAAAACATCACGCATATAAATATCATAAAGCATATGCATGGAAGTAAGAGGATATAAATCAACGTGTGTCTCTCGCGACGCATTAAAATCATGGAACCTGAGTGTCCAGCATCGACACTCGAAAACATCATGAAACCTATGCCCAGCATCGGCACATAAATCTTCATATATATATAGGGCTCCGTCAGTCCGGATCGGCCCACGGGCTCCATCAGTCCGGATCGACCCACGGGCTCCGTCAGTCCGGATCGGCCCATATCATCTCTCAACTCCGGTCGGTATCCTCCGGATATCCGCTGAGCTCAAATACAATCACCGGTAGGTAGTAGTCTCTCTTCCAGGCTCACCTTCTACTGCACAGCGATCCGTTCTCTCCCCGGGGTACCATACCCGGTCCACCATGTACCCGCAATCGGCCTCATCCAGCTCCTCGATTCGGGTCCACATGTCACACGTCTCAGAACTGAGAAAACTCATGGTGGACGCACTGAAATATCATATCAAGGGAAACCGGGTTTTTAAAACAATACATATTCTCTTTTGAAATAACCACGGTTCCCAAATCTAGAAATCTCATGAAAACAAATATCTCAATGCGTATAATCATAAGCATGATGTATGCGACATATAAAGGAAATGTAAGCATATCAGTATATCATGCAACATGGAATAATAGTATGCACATATCGAGGGAAACCACTCTTTTAAAATGAATCCAGTTTTAAAATATATCTCGCGGTTCCCAAATCTCCAAAATCAAGCCAGAGTCATCTATGTATGTGCAAATATGTATGTGTGCAAGTATAGGTGTACAACATGTGTGTATGCAAGTATGTCATGCAAGGAGTCATATCCTGATGCAACAGTCCTACTGTGTAGTGACATGGCAATTATCGATGATGAAGTGTGTGAGCCGGCAAGCAGGTGTACGCAGAACATATGCATCATCGATAATGGTGCTGGTGTCCTGACAGCATGGTTTTATTATAACAATAAACATATTTAAATATGCAATGCGATGCGAATAGCAAGAATATGCGGCAAATGAATAATAAACACAACAGTGAAGAATCTACATCAATGTATATATGTCATACAGTTTTGCCATTTGAAATAACACGAATCGTGGGGTTTAGAAAAAATAAGGGCTACAGTTTTTTAAGAAAAGATGCATCTTTGAAAATATCCGTAGAATCCCTTTACCTATCTTAAAAATACTCACGATTCCTTGGTTTTGAAATATGTATGACTCGGGTCTAGTTTAACATCCACTAAGTAAACTACAGATCTAACTAATAAGCTAATCGGAAGGGTATGGAAACCATGTAAATCTGAGTCGATATATATACATATAATAGTCGGTGATCCCGCCTCAATAGTATCACGTACGATACAATATATCATATGACATCCTCGAGTCATGAGTGCGGATCTATCATCAATATAAAGCTCGTACGGTACATCCATCGTACGGCATCCAAAATCTGGGTACGGGTCAATATCACATTCATCTCATCAATTATCTGGTATCCTTATCATCATATCTCATGATCTAGGCTACTGATCTAAGTCTAGTACAAACCGATACCATCTATATAGATATATGTGCGTGTATGAAAACACGCCCAAAGGCCCGCTAAAATCTCATGTCGTATCCCAAATACGAACCACATCATATCACCGATCTCACGACACTATGCCCAATCTCATCGACTCATCTCCAAATATCATCCACTATCCTCATCATCCAGGTATAAGTATAACAAATAAGCATGTGTGTGTGTGGGTGTGTGGGTGTAAACTTATTCTAGGGTTCGCAACTAGGAAACTATACAAGTTTACTTCTAAACCCTAATCTAACCATAGTACACCTAATCATATCTTGAATATCCATGTCACACTTAACGCTATCACACACACACACACACACACACACACACACACATATAGTATACTAAATATCGAACCGCGGGGGTGCTTACGCCATCCACCCGACTTCCCCCATAGATATAATCTACTCATTTTGCATCCTGCGTGTCGGTGTCGGTGTCATCTTCATCTTCTTCATCATATGAAACCCTCGTGAAGGTACCTACAAAGATAACACAATCGCAAATGCACATTAAAATCACATCGGAAAACCAAAACGACACGCTAAGGCCTATAGGTTAGAACCTATGGACTATGCTTTCAAAACCATCAAACAACCCTCGATATCGTCGTACAAACTTCAAGTGATCGAGGTAAAACACAAATACGCAAATCCAGAATTCAAAATACGAGAAACAAACCTCGAATCAAAACAACAACTATTGAAAGATTTCACCCTAGGCCAAATTGGCCAATTCTGCATATGCCATGGGTCTAATTTACAGGTGTAGGAGCTACAGAACAAGAACGGGCCACAATGCTCCAGGTCTGGCCGCAAATTGCGGCCAGAAGGAATAAATCTGTGGCTAGGTTGGGGAGTTAGGGGCTAGAGTTTTGGATATAGGGTCTAGGTTGCCTGCTGATCTCCCTGTGTTTGCAAAATAATTTTCAGAGGCCCCGGGTGTTAGCAGATTTCATTTACATCCACAGAATCCACAATTCTACGATATTGGGTTTTCTAAATCCGTATTCCGGGGTTCTAGTCTCTGGTTTTGGTCTGAATTCTAGCACTAGGGGGTTTGTGTGGCCTCTACTGAGCTCAATTTCACATCACAACTCTCAATTTCCATTAACCCTAACTAGAATTTTCAAAGTTCACCCAAACCACACAATATCGGTTCTAATCTAATATGGTGGTAAAAGCAATGGAAATACTAAGCTAAACGTTCAGAAAATACCTCATTTGGCAACTTAAGAAAATTCTTGAGTTGCTCCAAGTGTCCAAAATCCTTGCTTTCTTGGACCATGAGGTAGTTAGTGAGCTTGTGTATCTTTTTATTGAAATGGGTATTGGGTTTTGAGGTGATTTTCATGGTGTTTTGAGGAGGTGAAGAGGGAAGGGAGCTAGGGCAGCAGCAGCAGCAGCAAGGAGAGGGAGGGAAGAGGAAATGAGTGAAGAATGAAGTGGGAATGGCCAAGTCAAAGTAACCCCCACCTTTCTCTCTCTCACCCATACCTAATATTCTATTATTTTCTTTTCCTTTTCTTTTCTTTTCTTCTCTCCTCAATAGTAAACCTAAAACAAATACCCATACACCCCAATTCATGTAGGAAAATGTAACAAGTGAAAAAAAAGACATGGTGCATGTTTTGCACAAAATATGCATGCATAAACCCGATTAGCGATTTTTAATCGCGATTAGCACTAAATTAGCGTATAATTAATCATAAAAACTTAAAATTGCATAATTCACATAAAACACCATCTTTTTAGTAATTTCATAATTTTCCAAATTTCCCCCAATTTATCGGTATTTAATTATACCGCCTTATTAAAATATTCAATATTTTATTATTTAATTATAAAATTCCCACAAATAATATTTTATTTTTTTGAAATGTTACAATCTCGCCCCTTAAAGAAATCCGGTCCCCGAATTTAAATTTAAACCCCTCAAATGCTAAAACATTTCAGTAAAAGTCCAAGTCGTCGGGGCTCCGAAATCATCAATACATAAAACGAATCATAGCGCAATGCATGCGCATGAACAATGAGGAGATAACTCATAAACAAAACTTCGTCAAGCATCCCACAATCATCGGAGTCATGGTAAAGACACAAATGTCAAATCCAAAACAAAACCAATATGATATACATCAAATCTATATATGTAAATAGCTGAAGGAAATGCATACCAAACCTTTTTAAGTCGCTGTGAGATGCGCATAACACTGCACAGTGGCGGACGTCTATTGTAAGAAAATAACCATATATATATATATCTTTTGTTTAATATGTATGTTCCGCCGTTTTGAAAACAATTTAGAGGGGTTTCCTTATTTTAAACGTTTCGTGTCATATCAGACACGTAGGTATATACTGAGACTATAGCTCCCTTTTTGGAAATCTCTTCGATAACTATCAATGAATGTAAAAATATATCCGGGTACTATCCTCTGACTAGTCCTGCTCAGTACGAAAACAAATAGCAAATATCATATAAACGTACCGCTCCATAAGAAATCAATCCCAAAATGTGCATATGAATGCTACGTGCGTCTGGTGCGCACGAAAATTAAAATCCATATATGTGCCATACATGTGCACAGAAACAACATTTAAGTGCAACGGGTGTATACGAAACATCTGCCAAGGGCAACGGGCGTGCCTGACAGCAACATCAGGTGTATCTGACATGCACGAAGAATCCCGATTTAGTGCATCGGATGTGCACCAAAATCGCATCTCAAAACATGCGCTCAATACGCGTGAAAATCCATATCAGGTGCATCCATCGTGCATGAATAAAATCTAAATCATGCGCATCTAACATGCACAGAATCACGAAATCCAATATCAAGCGTCGAACATGTGCAAAATCCAAATCAAATGCACAGAGTGCAAGAAATCAACATCAATATCAGAATAAAAATCTACGGTATACAATACGGATCAATCCAAATCAGGTATACTGCGGTATATAATCTCACAACCATGTGCATCAGCGTGCACAAACCAAATCAAAACACTAAAAGTGCATGAAACTATGCCGAAAGCATAAGTCAAATCACATGGATAACATAGGAATGAAATAAAAACCAACATATCGAATGACATCAAACCGAAGTCAGGTGCAACTGTGGTGCACAAATACGTATCAATGCACTGCAAGCATATGTGAACTATACCGAGTGCAAAAACCAAATCGTGTGCATATCATATGCACAAAATTAACTCAACTGTATGAAATCCATGAAGTCATAAGCATGTGCAACCAATGCACAAAAACGATATCAGGTGCAATAACTGTGCACAAATCATAAATCAACACCATGGTGTATAAAGCATATCTCAAGGGTAATAACTATGCACAAAATATAAATACCCAGTAGGTGCAACCATGGTGCACGAAAATAAATATCATGGAACTCTGCCATCAAGACTAAATCATGCAAATAGATCGCCCAAAATACCGAAATCCAAGGTGACAGATACGTGATAATCGAATCACCAAATCACAAATCATAAATATTGTCGTCGATACTTCCTCCTTCGCAGTCGAGAAGGTGTTGGTGCATCCAATGCTAGCAGAGCAAGATATCTACTTGCCTCCTGTTCATGACATGTCGTCTGGTGCTTTTAGGCTCCCGTCTCTCACGGTGCATTGCTAGTTATATAGCTCCTCGGCTCAACGGCCCAATATGGAGTGATGACGGAAACAGTCCCGCTCTGGCACATCCTCTACAGATCTCTGGCTAACTATCTTGTCGACGATGCCGAACTCTGCCCTGCTGGGTGTGCGCAATATGACCGCTTCTGGTCCAAGTCTTCTCGTATAGTATTCCAGAAAGGTCCTGTCGAGGTTTTTCTCAAATCTCGTTCCTGCCGAATTGCCCGGAAGTCGTCGTCCTTTACTATGTCTGTTTCTTGTTCCGGAATGGCTGCATTCTCATTGCGACTCCTTCTGGAAGATATATCAATAATCGACGCCTTTGCATGCGTATCACATCTCTGATGTCGGCGGAGTGGAATGTCATCTCATCAAGATCTCGTACGAACCTCTTACTTTACTTTCTCTGTCGTCGACTGCTTCGGACTCGTCTCATCATGGCTGCATGGACTATGCTCTAACGGCTATACTCGTATCTGGAGTCTCCCAAGCAATGTATCCCATAACATGATATCTGAAAGATGTCGAACCATTCGATCGATTTGTCAAAACCTCATATTTTCCCCAAGAGCTAAACATCTTGGATACAGTTTAATAGTACTCCAGTACATGCCACATCACCTGTGGACCAACCGTAGAAGGGCAAACCCAAGCCTCACAAATGGCACCGCTAAACTTCCGCAAACCCTAAGGTTCGAAGGCGTTCCATGGTCATTACGTCGAGTTAGGGTTTCATTCTTCTAGAGGGTCTATAGCATTACTTGCATTTGTCTCTGAATACTTTAATCTTGGAAAATGGGCACCTGACATTCAATCGTCTCCATCGACGCTCAACGTACCTGCGTGAAGTTTTCTCTAGCTGGAATCAATCTACCTGATGACCTCGCATCGAGGTAAGCGAACGAACCACATGTCCTAGTCATTTATCCTTGGGTGACTACCGACCTTCCATCATATCTCTAAGTACAACTCGTACTGCAATAGCTCCAATATCTGGGGCAATATCTCATCGTTCGCAACAACAACTGGCTCATCCGTCCGTACTCTGAACAGTGCCTCAATCATCATGAATAAGCGATACATCAATGGTCATCACATTCTGGCTGGCCTCTAGCAGTAGCCTGATCCTCTGGTGCTGATCTGCACGTCTGAGAAATCTTGTAAAAGCGATTCAATCAAATGCTCATGGCGCGAAAACACAATAAGACGACGTCTCTATATGCAATCGTATGTCCCTAGAATCACGCCCTGGTCAGTCCTCGTCCGTGACGAGCTCATGCTGACGTAACTCTAGCCGTAGCTCTCTCTGCCCGTGTAATTATGGCAGAAAAATCATAACCAACATCGATGAGGATAGATCATAGGAATGAATATAATACCGTGTAAGGAAATGTACATCCTAAGGCTCCTTAAGCGGAGCAGCGTATCGTAAGTATGCAACGGAACATACACACGGTACGTCATTCTACTGAAGTCACCTACTCCATCAACCAAGGTCAACCTACGCGATGAAAGTTCGCGTCTAATACCCCCTCGACTAAGTCTAAGTTTCGTAAGGTCAAGCCTAAGTTCCGAATATATAAAAACGCTCTAGGTCCCGCATAGTCAAACTTAGACTCGAACCAAGGTTAACCTAGTGCTCTGATACCAACTTTGTCACGACCCAAAATAGCACGTGACCGGCCCTTGAATCATATGAAGTCTATAGGACCTCATCTAATTCAAGTAAGCCAAAAGCCCAGAAATCTAAAACCATTTTAAGGAGTAAATAAAGAAAACTAGTTTTTAAGATGTAAAGAAAACATGTTTTAAAAGCAAGGTTTTTAAAATAAGTAAGCCGGATACGCATTTTTAAAATCTCTAGTCTTTTCTGAAAATTTCGGCAGAGTTTCCTTTGTAAATACTGGCCTTGAACGGGGTACAACATGATAAAAGCATATATAATGAAAAAAGGCATCCCCAAGCGGGAGCTAGCTCTTCGTCAATCGACGATCACAACCACACAAGCAATATAATATACAACACCGAAGGGCGAGGATCAAAACTCAAAAGGAAACTCAATAATATCATGAAAACCATAATACTACAACGCGCGACTCTAAGGTCGAAATAATACACAACTGATTTTCTAAGTCTGAAACAATATACAAGTTTGGTTGATAGAATTACTAGATACAACTGAATAAAATAAATACAAGGGTGGTCACGATACGAGTGAACCCACCTACCAAAGCAATCACCCAGAAAGGAAGCAGTGTGCCGGAAAAGCCGCAATGAAACCTGTACGGCGAAACCTATAAGAACTGTGGCACAATGGGGGTGAGTTGCCAACTCGTGAGTAGAAAACATCACAGAGCAGAAATTGTATGTATGACACAATCCTAGGTTAATACGATCAGTAATAATAATATCCTCAATATGAATAAGTCTGAAGCATGATAAGGTGGCAAGGGTAAACATCTATACATAAGTGTAGTACCAAATGCTCGTGTCGGTGCCTCAGGTAGCAACATATCATAACTATGAGGTGTGATCAATGTAATCAATATGAATCAATGTCAACTATATCATGACGTCTAACAGTATGTGGATATCGTCCAACTATGTAATCAATGTCTGTATGCATATGGATCTCATCCACGCGTCACCCAATGACACAAAACATCATGCATGTATATATCGTAAAGCATATGCATGGAAGTAAGAGGATATAAATCAACGTGTGTCCCTCGCGACACATCAAAATCATGGAACCTGAGTGTCCATCATCGACACTCGAAAACATCATGAAACCTGTGCCCAGCATCGGCACATAAATCCTCATATATATATAGGGATCCGTCAGTCTGGATTGGCCCACGGGCTCCGTCAGTCCGGATCGGCCCATATCATCTCTCAACTCCGGTCGGTATCCTCTGGATATCCGCCGAGCTCAAATACAATCACCGGTAGGTAGTAGTTCCTCTGCCAGGCTCACCGTCTACTGCACAGCGATCCGTTCTCACCCTGGGGTACCATACCGGGTCCACCATGTACCTGCAATCGGCCTCATCCGGCTCCTCGATTCGGGTTCACATGTCACACGTCTCAGAACCGAGAAAACGCATGGTGAACGCACTGAAATATCATATCAAGGGAAACCGGGTTTTTAAAACAATATATATTCTCTTTTGAAATAACCACGGTTCCCAAATCCAGAAATCTCATGAAAACAAACATCTCAATGCGTATAATCATAAGCATGATGTATGCGACATATGAAGGAAATGTAAGCATATCAGTATATCATGCAACATGGAATAATAGTATGCACATATCGAGAGAAACCGCTCTTTTAAAATGAATCCATTTTTAAAATATATCTTGCGGTTCCCAAATCTCCAAAATCAAGCCAGAATCATCTATATATATGCAAATATGTATGTGTGCAAGTATAGGTGTACAACATGTGTGTACGCAAGTATGTCATGCAAGGAGTCATATCCTGATGCAACAGTCCTACTGTGTAGTGACATGACAATTATCGATGATGAAGTGTGTGAGCCGGCAAGCAGGTGTACGTGGAACATACGCATCATCGATAATGGTGCTGGTGTTCTGACAGCATGGTTTTAATATAATAATAAACATATCTAAATATGCAATGCGATGCGAATAACAAGAATATGCGGCAAATGAATAATAAACACAACAGCGAAGAATCTACATCAATGTATCTATGTCATGCAGTTTTGCCATTTGAAATAACACGAATCGTGGGGTTTAGAAAAAATAAGGGCTACGGTGTTTTTAAGAAAAGACGCGTCTTTGAAAATATCCGTAGAATCCCTTTACCTATCTTAAAAATACTCACGATTCGTTGGTTTTGAAATAGGTATGACTCGGGTCTAGTTTAACATCCACCAAGTAAACTACAGATCTAACTAATAAGCTAATCAGAAGGGTATGGAAACCACCTAAATCTGAGTCTATATATACACATAATAGTCGGTGATCCCGAATCAATAGTATCACGTACGATACAATATATCATATGACATCTTCGAGTCATGAGTGCGGATCTATCATCAATATAAAGCTCGTACAGTACATCCATCGTACGGCATCCCAAATCTGGATACGGGTTAATATCACATTCATCTCATCAATTATCTGGTATCCTTATCATCATATCTTATGATCTGGGCTACTGATCTAAGTCTAGTACAAACCGATACCATCTATATAGATATATGTGCGTGTATGAATACACGCTCAAAGGCCTGCTAAAATCTCATGTCGTATCCCAAATACGAATCACATCATATCACTGATCTCACGGCACTATGCCCAATCTCATCGACTCATCTCCAAATATCATCCACTATCCTAATCATCCAGGTATAAGTATAACAAATAAGCATGTGTGTGCGTGTAGGTGTAAAACTATTCTAGGGTTCGCAACTAGGAAACTATACAAGTTTACTTCTAAACCCTAATCTAACCATAGTACACTTAATCACATCTTGAATATCCATGTTACACCTAACCTATCATACATATATATATAGTATATATATAGTATACTAAATATCGAACCGCGGGGGTGCTATACACTATCCACCCGACTTCCCCTATGGATATAATCTACTCGCATTGCATCCTGCGTGTCGGTGTTGATGTCGCCTTCATCTTCTTCATCATATGAAACCCTCGTGAAGGTACCTACAAAGATAACACAATCACAAATGCACATTAAAATCATATCGGAAAACCAAAATGACACGCTAAGGCCTATAGGTTAGAACCTATGGACTACGCTTTCAAAACCATCAAACAACCCTCGATACCGTCGTACAAACGTCAAGTAATCGAGGTAAAACACAAATACACAAATCCAGAATTCAAAATATGAGAAACAAACCCCGAATCAAAACAACGACTATTGAAAATGGTCCCAGATTTCACCTTAGGTCAAATTGGCCAGTTCTGCATATGCCAGGGGTCTAATTTACAGGTGTAGGAGCTACAGAACAAGAACGAGCCACAATGCTCCAAGTCTGGCCGCAAATTGCGGCCAGAAGGAATAAATCTGCGGCCAGGTTGGGGAGTTAGGGGCTAGGGTTTTGGATATAGGGTCTAGGTTGCCTGCTGATCTCTCTGTGTTTGCAAAATAATTTTCAGAGGCTCCGGGTGTTAGCAGATTTCATTTTACATCCACAGAATCCATAATTCTCCGATATCGGGTTTTCTAAATCCGTATTCCGGGGTTCTAGTCTCTGGTTTTGGTCTGAATTCTAGCACTAGGGGGTTTATGTGGCCTCTACTGAGCTCAATTTCACATCACAACTCTCAATTTCCATTAACCCTAATTAGAATTTTCAAAGTTCACCCAAACCATACAATATCGGTTCTAATCTAACATGGGGGTAAAAGCAATGGAAATACTAAGCTAAAGGTTCAGAAAATACCTCATTTGGCAACTCAAGAAAATTTTTGAGTTGCCCCAAGTGTCCAAAATCCTTGCTTTCTTGGTCCATGGGGTAGTTAGTGAGCTTGTGCATCTTTTTATTGAAATCGTTATTGGGGTTTGAGGTGATTTTCATGGTGTTTTGAGGAGGAGAAGAGGGGAGGGAGCTAGGGCGGCAGCAGCAGCAAGGAGAGGGAGGGAAGAGGAAATGAGTGATGAATGAAGTGGGAATGGCCAAGTCAAAGTAACCCTCACCTTTCTCTGTCTCACCCATACCTAATATTCTATTATTTTCTTTTCCTTTTCTTTTCTTTTCTTCTCTCCTCAATAGTAAACCCAAAACAAATACCCATACACCCCAATTCATGTAGGAAAATGTAACAAGTGAAAAAAGACATGGTGCATGTTTTGCACAAAATACGCTTAAAGCCCGATTAGTGATTTTTAATCGCGATTAGCACTAAATTAGCGTATAATTAATCATAAAAACTTAAAATTGCATAATTCACATAAAACACCATCTTTTTAGTAATTTCATAATTTTCCATTTTTTCCCCAATTTATCGGTATTTAATTATACCGCCTTATTAAAATATTCAATATTTTATTATTTAATTATAAAAATTCCCAAAAATAATATTTTATTTTTTTGAAATGTTACATACTGATAGAGTATGAAAAATAACAAAGTGATACAAGGGTTTTAGAAATGTGAAAGAGACATACTAGTGTTACCTTGGTCAACTGTCTCGGCTTCTACGGCTGCTAAAGTGTAAGCCTGTCGCCGTGGCACATTCCTCCTAGATGGGGACACATTTTTTCCTTGGGGCATGTTTCTCTTCCCTCGAGACATGTCCCTCATTGCCTGTTGGAATTGGCGAGTAGGCTGTGCATATGGTGGAGCTGTGAGTGCAAGACGAGGTGCAGGAGCTTGGATAGCTGGACGCTACGGGTAGTTGATGGGTGTGTGATCTGGGTTGCTTCTATAAGGACAGTTTCCAATTCCATTATTGGATGCGCCACAAACTAAGCATAGGCCTTTTGCGCGCCTACAGTCCTTCCACAAGTGTCCCTTTCTCCTGCAGTAGTAGCAAAAGTCCGGATTCGACTGGTTATTGGGTTATTCCGATCTCCTGGGTTCAACAGTTGGTCTTGAAGAGGCTCCTTCTGCCATCTGATTGGTAGGGCGCTTAACTCAGGCAGATTGAGGTCTTCCCTTTCTCTTCACCATTGCCTCGTATTTTCGGGTAGCCTTTAAAGCCAAATCATGGGTTGAGAAATCTCATGTAGCTAGAGCAGCTTGGATTTCCGGATCCAACCGTTGCTGAAATCTTCTAGCTTTGATCTCAGCAGTCGGTATGAGATGGGCCGCAAACCTGTTACGGTCTTGTGTTAGATGTGTAGTATGTGATGTATTGAAAAATCGAATTATTGAGACATATCTTACCGACTGAGCATGGTGAACTCAGCGTCATATTAATCTACTGACTTGGTCCACATTGAATTTTGTTGTAGATGGATGAACTGCTGTTCCATGTCGAACCTGGCAGTCTCAGGGAAGTACTTTACGTCGAACATGTCTCGGAAAGTCTTCCATTCGATGGGTTGATCAAGATGATTTTCTTCATCCTTCCACCAAACCCGTGCATTGTCCGTGAGCTGTAGTTTCGCAACACGGACCTAAGCTATTTCTGGCACTTGTGCCGCTGCCAGATTATCTTCGATGCTCTGAGCCCATTCCTCAGCTTCCAGTGGGCTCTATTTTCCTGAAAAGTTCTTGGGGTGCAGTGCCCGGAATTGCTTCACTCCGGGTGCTTCCGCCTCGGAACGGTTCATTAGAAGAGCAGTCTGCTGCTGCTGTCCTTCTAGAAGGCTGTGGATCACCTCAAGCAGAACCGTCTGCTCGTTGATCGGAGCAGGGACGACAGGTGTGAGTGATAGTAGTGGGGGAGTGTTGTTGAATTTGGTGCTGATGTTGTTTGGGGAATCCATAACCTTGAAAGAAAAATTGAGGTTAGGATAGATTCAAAGTATATGAAATTGTAAGATTCAAGGAACATGAATTGTAAAGAATGTTTTCAGTTGCTGGTTCTTGTGTTATATTGTTTAGGTTGTTCACGCAGAATAGATCTGCATGGTAGGGTTCCATACAGCTCTGACCTGCATGGGCCACCAACAAAACCTGTCACGCCCCGCTTCCCAGTATACGGGCAGAGGACGCGACTGGCCGCTATGTATTTACTCTGAAGCAAATACGCTAAGCGTATCTAAGCAATATAAAAGTAAATATACACAAGGGACAAATGTAATGAACAACAACTTTATTTATTTACATTCTTTTTACAATACATGGAAAAGTAAATACATCTGAATGTAAACAATGCCTAAACAGTGGCATAACAGAAATGGAAAGTACTGAAATGAAATGTGTACAATGAATCTAAAGCTCTGGGTCGTAGACTAGATATCCAAGTCCTCGCTGGTGGGCTCAATCTTCTGAAGGTCCGAAACACCTGACAACATTCCAAAGAAGACAGAGAAGGAATGTCGTCAGCGAACAATCGCTCGGTAAGTCCCAAAAATAAGGGAGAAGTAGAATAGACAGAGAGAGAGTGTGTAGCTTTTAAAGTATTATGTTGTTATAATATTCCATTTAGTGTTAACACTGTTATTTGTAGTTTGGTACAGAAGGAAGCCAGTGTATACGAGAGGAGTCTCTATATGCCAGAGACTAACGGCAAATGGAATACATGGCTCCGTTAGAATGCCCGGAACAATGGCGATTGAATTCAGGTTAGGTGTCTTATGGTTGCAGTCTCGTGCCACTTCTAACACCTTCCGTACCAATCTATCCCTTATAAAGCCCGAGATGTCTTGATTGTATTGTTTGTAGTAAATTGTAATGTGTTGTTTGTACTGTTTTGTAAATGTAAATGGAAGACTTGTATTGTAAATGGAAGACTTGCCGAAACCATGATATCGTATAAATGGAAATGGATGTACTGGATAATCATGTAATGGAATATATCCATGATTCGGTTCAGTCAAGTCGTATAGATTGATAGATTGAATATCTGGATTCATGGATTCGTGTTGAATTGTTATATATACTTGAATCTCATTCAAGTCAGATTGATTATAATGAGACTCAGTCTGAGTCAAATAATTATAAAAGAAATTGAATTCCTGAATTATATTTTGGTGTTGTCGGTAACCGCTGCACATGGACGGCAGGATTTGTGTCTTTTTCAAAGACGATTACCGTGTTGATAACACCGTTTGTTAAGTTGTCTACCTTAAATAGGCAAGTACCCATATCTCCGGGTCCCTGAGGCTCAAGAGACTGGTCCCGCTTAAACCTATATTTACTAGGGTCGTTATTGTAATTTATAAAACTTGAGGGTGTTTATGTAAAAATAATTTTGTATAATTTTCAAAATACACCTCAAGTATTTAATTATCGTCTTTAGAGTTTTTATAGATGTAGATTTTATATATGTGACATTTCTAGTGAATAAACCCTATTTTTCATAAAACATGGTATTTAATTGTAAAATGTTGAACTTGTATGGAATTGCATGGTATTTTCATGTAAAATGATTCTTTTTGATTTAGAAAAATTGGAATATTTATAATATATCAAAAATAGATGTTTTGATAACACATATATAAATATTTATAAAATAATTAAATTTATTATTTATCTAAAAATCATATTTTCTTAAGATATTTGTATTTTAAATCTTTCGAGACTGAATGCTCCTTGCGGAGGTATGCATATCGCACTACTAAGCCAGAGGATGTGCGATAATCCACACTATCCCGAACGAGTTCCCTAAATGGGTTGTAGCGACGCTTTGCAAAGATTTGTTTAAAAATACATAATTTTGTAGAAAATGGTTTTTATAAGTTAAAGGTATTTAATTGTAAATTCGTATTCCCGTATTCTATGTTCCCGAAAGGCATCGTGCTATATTGCATATGAGTGTTGTGAAGATGTAGGTCATTACCTCATGATCTATCTAAAGGTGTAGCAAGAAAAATATGATGTTTAAACTACTTGGTATTTTACTGAAAAAGTACGATAAAAATTGCAATATGAAATATTTTGCTATGAAACTTGTTCAACATATTTTGTTAATGATTAATAGTCAAGATATAAGAGTTTTGTATGGTTGTGTTAAGGAAAATTGAACTTTACAAAGAAAACTGAATCGGAAGTCGGATTTAAATCCGCTTCCATCAGGTTTTAGTAAAAGAAGTTTTAAGAATAGATTACAGAAGAGAGAGGTGGGACTTACTAGCTTTTGGTTTAGAGGGAGGAAGAGGGAGTGGAAGTACGTTCCGGTGCGTCGTTTCGTCGCCGGGAGCTCCTAGGGTCGTCGTCGGAAATTCGCCGGAGTTTCGCCCTTCGCTAACTCCACTTGTACACAAAAATTCTAGAGAGTTTTCTTGAGAGTTTGGACAGAATTTGTGAGTCAGGGGGTATGTTTAGGGGTGGTATTTATAGGGTAATTTAGGATGTTATGGTAGATGAAAGGTTGTATGAAAATTGTATTAAAAATTGTATTTAAAAATGGTTTAATGGAGTTTTAAAAAGCTCTGTTAATGTGCTGAATATTTAAAGTGTACTGGGGTTATAAGAAGCCAAAATGGCACAAGTTTCATGAAGGGTCAACTCAGATTCAGCCGAGTCAACCCGGCGGCGCTGGCCGAGTCAGCCGCGCCGCCGACCGAGTCACGGCGAGTCGGGCCGGGGATCGTCGCCGTGGGTTGCTCGTCGGTTGGTCTACCTTCTGAGACAGTTTGTTTTATTTGTGACTTTTGGTTTTACGGGTTTAGCACGTGTAGACTCTTGGGATTCTAAAAATTTAAAAGAAAAAAATATTAAAAAATAATATGGATGATGGGACTTGAACTCTGGTGTTTTGGTTCAACAGTGCAAGGTATTACCAATGAGCTACAAGCTCCTTATTGCTATTAAAAAGCAAAACAAATTTATAACTTGTGCTCAGGAAAAAATACCCCTTTCTTTATTTTTGAAAAAAAAATCGTACATAAAGTTTAGGGTTGTTACAGTACGCCCGCCGCGAACCATCCCAAATGGACTGAAACCGTTGCTCACAATTCCCAGCCTCACGTTATGAAGGTCTGCACTGAATGAAAGATTCTTTTTCATTTAAAACTTTTCACGACATCGAATCTTTAAGATGACTCATTTTTCCCTCTTCATGAGGCGCTTTATGATGCCAATGCATTTCGGATGCCATCTCCTTACACATAAATAACCGTTGCAGCCTTAGTATTCATAGAAAATGATGAAGAATCTTCACAGAAACATCACTGGACCGAGGGTCTTTCTTAGGCTTGAATCAGCCGGTCCCGCACACGGGGCAATTTCTGAGTGTCGCATGTTCATTCCGGAACAAAACACAATCATTCTCACATGCATGTATTTTATGATACTTCAAGCCGATATTTGTGATTATCTTTTGCGTCTTGTACCAACTCAGTAGCACTTCATTTCCGTCGGGAAAAGCTTCATTCAGGAGTTTTAGGAGATCGGTGAAAGACTGGTCACTCCATCTATTCTTGCACTTGATCTGGAAGAGACGTACAAAAATTGACAGTTTTGAAAAGCTTCCTTCAGGAGTTTCTTTTTCCTGACGGGTTGGGCCGTCGGGTCGACCTCGAGCTTGTGTGAGATTACCTTGGGGTTGATCCCGGGCATGTCGGCAGGCGCCCAGGCGAACATGTTCGAGTTTCCTCGGAGAAAGTGGATCAAGTCTTCATGCCGGGCTCTCGTCAAGAGGGATCCGATCTGGACAGTTCGTTCATTGTTCCCCTCGATGAGAAGGACCTCTGTTAGCGCCTCCACCGGGGCTCCTTGGATTTCTTTTTGTTTGTCACAGGTATCCAAGGACCCTAGGAAATTACTCGTGCTTCCGAGGTCGTCGCTTCGCTCCTTAGAGGTGGATGTCGCTGTGAAGCAAATCTTTGCAATTTGCTGGTTCCCGTAGGCCCGGCCTATTCCCCCATGATCCAGTGGGAACTTGATCGAGAGGTGGTAGGTCGAGATTTGGGCCCGAAGGGAGTTTAGCATCAGGCGTCCATGGAGGATATTTTAGGACGAGAGAATCCTAGTGACGATGAACTCCACTAGTACGGCCCGCCTCCCCAATGTTAAGGAGGAGGGTAATCACTCCCTCTGCTGGGATAGAGTGGTTAGTAAACCCCGACAGAATGTAGGCGGTTGGCCTCAGGTCTAACGGGCCAAGCCCTATACGTTGGAAGCAGTCATAGAAAAGGATGTCCGCCGAGCTTCCCGAGTCGACCAGTATCCTTTGAACCTCCTAGCGGTGGATCCATGTTGTAATCATGAGGGGGTCATTGTGAGGCAAGGATATTCCGTGGAGGTCTTCGTCAGTAAAGGTGATGGGCTCGGCCACTTTGTTTTTCTTTCGGGGCTGGTCGCTGGCTCCCTCGACCAGTAGGAGGCGGCGTATCTCTCCGGCTCCACGCGCACCCCCTGAAGATACGACCATGATTTGGCCGATCGTTAACTCGCCGGGAGGGGGATGGTTTTTCTGCTCCCGGTCTGCCTGTCTCTTTTCCCGCAGGTACCTTGCCAGGTGGCCCGAGCGAATCAGCTCCTCGATGTAGTCGCGAAGCTGCTTACAATTTTCGGTTGGGTGGCACTGCAACCGATGGAAGGCTCAGCACGGGCCACGAGTCTGTTTGGCCACTCTATTGGTGACCGGGGGAGCTTGAAGAATACCTCCTCCAACAGCTCTGTTTGAGAGATATTGAACGGAGTATACTCCTGGAACTTCGGGGAGTATGGCTTTGGCCGGTCGACCTACTTCTTCTCTTCACTACCCCACTTCTTTTGGTCGGCCTGGTCTCCCCAGGATAGGTTTGCATTTAATTCGGACTCGAGCTGGATTTCCCGCTCGGTCCAAGCTTTTACCTCGGCCATGGTCCTAGGTTGCGCCAATGCAAAGGAGCGGAGCCACTCCTTATGCCTAAGACCTGACCTCAGAGCGGTGATTACAGTCTCGTCCCTATGCTTGGGAACTTAAAGAAGAGCATTGTAGAAGCGAGTGATGTATCCTTTGAAGGATTCCTTGTCCCCCCGCTCTTTATAGTGAAGAGGTAATCGACGGTCCGCTTTTGCCGTCTGTTCCCGACCGAATGTCCGAGGAACTGGGCGGCCAGCTCATCAAAGGTAGAGATGGAGCATGGCGTGGGTCCTCGGAACCAATCTCGTCCATCCCGGATGAGAGTGGTAGGGAACGCTCTGCATTGGGCAGTGTTAGAGTTGTCCTGAAAGCTCATGCTCGCCATAAACGCGTACAGATGATCTTTCGGGTCGGACTTTCCGTCAAAGAGGGCCACTTTTGGAAGCTTGTTTCTGGATGAGACGCGGACAGTGAGGGGCTCTTCAGTGAAGGGCTACATAAGAGAGTCGGCGGCATACCTGGCCCCCTCGCTTGAAGGATTACCCTCCCGATGTATACCCTCGATTTTCTTTTCGCGGGCGTCGAGACGGTCGTGGTACCCCGAGGATTCGGCGTATTAAGAGTTATGGCCCTTCCCACTGGTGGCTTGCGCCTGACTGCGGCTCCGGTTCCGTTCTATCAGGTTCCTCAGGTCTCCTGGCGAGGTCATTCTTGAGTCATCGCGGCGAGTTCCATCCACGCGACCCTGTCGAGGGAGAGGGTCCCGGCCATGCCTGGGAGCAGGCGAGCTGACCGACACCTCCTCGGGAGGGACGGGAGCGTGATGGGCTGCGGGGCGAGGATGTTTACCTAAATTAGAGCAAAGCTCTGTTCAAATTTTAAAATTTGAAATGAAACAGCGCTTTATAATAGCGCCAGCGCTAAGAGTCAAAGACTCTGCTGCAGCGCTCACGTGCAAAGCACATGAGCGCTGCATTCTAAGCAGCGCAGTACTCTAAGCAGCGCACCACGTGCAAAGCACATGGTCGCTAGCGCTAAGAGCGCTGCACTCTAAAAGTGCACCACGTGCAAAGTACGTGGTGCGCTGCTTAGAGTGCAGCGCTCTTAGCGCTAGCGCCCACGTGCTTTGCAAGCAGCGCACCACGTGCAAAGCACGTGGGCGCTAGTGATAGAGTAAAATGTTCTCGGCCCATGGATCAAAGATCCAACGAACATGATTAAAAATCATCAATTGACCAGAATAAAATTCTGTTAAGGAAACATTCCTCAGAATCTTTCCAAACAGGAAAGATTATGCTCTGAAAATCAAAGCACCATTGGATCAATGATCCAATGGTGATTAAAAATCACCAAAATACAGAATGAATTCTGTATGGGAAAAGATTTCCCAATCTTGTTAAAAACAAGAAGATTTCCTTCTGTAAATCAGAAGCCCTTGGATCAAAGATCCAACGGAGGAAACATCCCCAAATCAATTAGAGAAAAGATCTCTTCAACCGATTCAACAAATCAGCATACCCTATATAAAGGCTCCAATACTTCATGTCTCATATAGAGGAACCCCCCTCCCCCCAAAAAAAAACTTTGAGAAATTTCAAAGACAACGAGCAAGTTCTCAGAAGAAGAAGATTTTCTTCTAGGTAAAAAAAGAACAGAGAGATGAAATCATCTCATATAAAAAGAAGAATTTACTTCTTTTTCTAAGATCATAGATCTATAGGACCCAGGTCTTTCACAAAAAGAGATCAAAGTATCTCATCATAAAAAATAAGGGGAAGAACTTAATCATTTTCAGATCATAGATCTATAAGACAAATTGTCTTTCACAAAAGAGATCATAATATCTCATTATAAAAAGGGGGGAGAATAATTCAATTCTTTTAGGATCATGGATCCATAAAGGCAGAGCATTTCACCAAAAACATAAGAAATTGAAACATCTCCTATAAAATACGAACTTTGTTCTTAGATCCATGTGACAAAGTCTCTTATAAGAGAAAATTAAATTCTCACGGCACAAAGCTGCATAAAAAGAGCCTTAGTGCTCCAGTAAAAAGAAGCGCTTCAGCTCTCCAAATCTAGCGCACAGCGCTGCAGAGACTTAGTGTTCCAATTAAAAGAAGCGCTTTAGCGCTCCAAAACTAACGCATAGCGTTGCAGAGCCTTAGCGCTCTAAATTTCATAAGAAGCGCTCTGCGCTCATTGTCTGGCGCACAGTGACAAGCGCGCCACGTGCTCCCCACGTGTGCGCTATTTCACAAGAAGCGCTCTGCGCTCATTGTCTGGCGCACAGTGCCAAGCGCACCACGTACTCCCCACATGTGCGCTATTTCACAAGAAGCGCTCTGTGCCTATTGACTGGCGATTACTGCCGAGCGCGCCACGTGCTCCTCACGTGTGCGCTATTTAACAGAAGCGCTCTGCGCTCATTGTCTGGCGCACAGCGCCAAGCGCGCCACGTGCTCATCATGTGTGTACTACTTAACAGAAGCGCTCTGCGCTCATCCACTGGCGCACAGCGCCAAGCACCACGTGCTCCTCACATGTGTGCTGAGAGAACATAAATTTTTCTTTAAAAAATAAAGCCCTAGAGCTATGATGAGCACTCAGCTCTCAATAAAAGACAAAAATAATTGTCAGAACTCAAACCAATGCCCGGCATTATTAAATGTTTAACATTTTAATTGAATGGACCGAGCCCAAGTTGGCTACAGATCCCTAATTCAGATTAAATTGAGCCCATATGCTCATAAATATTTGATCTTAGTCCCAAATTGGACTACAGATCTCCCAACCAAAATTGGTTCAAGGGTACATCTCTTCACTCCTCTGATATTTGTCATCGTAATCATTCAACGTCTTAAGAGAGGTGACGGGTCCCGACAATCAGACATTCCATGGACTGTGGGGTCCTTACACTCATGGACTATGACGTCCTTAAACTTTACGGACTGTGGGGTCCTTAAACTCATTGACTATGATGTCCTTAAACTTTACAGACTATGACGTCTCTAAACTAGACTATGATGTCTTTAAACTCCTTGGACTATGATGTCCTTAAACTTCTAGGCCGTAATGTCCCTAAACTAAAACAATTGAGCCCAAATGCTCTATTGTTGGATCTAAATGATCCCATTGAGTAGATCTTAGTCTAAACTTAGACTAACGTATCCTTAACAAACATTTAAGTTGATCTTAGTCTCAAAGGAGATTAACGATCCTTAAACCCAAACCAAAATCCAAATCTAAGAAAATACGGATTTGGACTAATCCACGCCCTACGGGCGATAACATAAATTAGTCTCCGTATACAATCTACGGGCAACCAAAAAACAAAACAAAATAAACACACACGACTTGAAGTGACCATCTAGAGAAGGAGAAAGTGGTTACCGCGATGCAGTAGCGTAATTAACTGTAGAGCCTTGCGCATGTAGGGAAGAGCGTCCCCACAATCAAAACCCCTCAAATGAGGGGGAATCCGACGAAGTCTGCTACATCGGCCGCATCCGTCTAAACCACTGATATACGGTGCCATAAATCAACTTGGCATCTTCGGAGAGGTGGAAGGATAAAACCAAATAGCATCTGCCCCCAAATTCAGGTAAGACGAACCTACGCAGTCGCGTTTCTGTATTCGGAGGAGAATAGATTCTGGCACGCCCGGTGGGACTTTTTCCTCTTTCCACTCCACACTTCATGTGTCGTGTTTCGCGAACGAATCGCGGTTTGCTATGGTTGCCCCTGGATTCGAGGTACTAAGATTTGGTGTCTTGCTCCATGCAGAAAACAGAAGATCAATGGCTTTCAACTGCACAAATTGCAACAACTGCAACAACTCTCACTCCGTCCCCGCCGGAGGAGTGACCTACGGGCCTCAAGCGGCCTCCCTTTTCAAAATGCTGGTGGAACAAGTGACCCAAGCCACCACTGGGCTATTCTTCGGGACCATGATCCCACCAACGAGCTTCACCGTTCAGATGCCGACACAGGAAGCTGCGAAGAACTCGGTCTTTGATCGGCTTGCAACCACCACGTCCCCTCTCAGCGGGTCGTCCAACTCCAATGCCTCAATCTTCGACAGATTGGGTCAAAGATCAAGTGGTCCCGCAAAGAGGCTCGCAATAACAGAGAAGGACACTCCAACTCCTGCTACAGTTGAGGTTGTCCAAGCCGCTTTCCATACTTGAAGGTCGGCTTCGACAGGTTGACCATTCCCTCTCAGCGAACGTCTGTCTTTAACAGGCTGGCGCCAACAACAGACTCTCATCAGAACACAGGGCATGGAAAAGCTGATTCAATAATGGAGGTGGTCCCGGCCGCTCACCATGCTCGCCGTCTTCACTGGCGCCGAGTAAGGAAGGCTGGGGGCAGCTCTCCTTCTGGATTGACTCCGCCAGCTCCAACGGTGGAAGTTGATGCTGCTGTTCTAACTGGGAACAGCTTTGAACTACTTAACAGGGTGCGCAGGAATTCGCCAACTGCCGTGCTAAAAAAGTTTCCTCGGCCTGTTGAAAAGATCACAAAGGTGAAGCCGAAGCAGCCTCCTCAGCGGCTGTCCTCCAAAATTTACAAATTCCGGCGACAGGTCCAAGACTCGGTGATCAATAAAGACTACTCTTGCCAACCAAAGAAGATGAAAGCTTGGCAAGAGAAGAACCACCCTGTCAAGCTACATAAGGTGTCATCTGTTTAGGTGCCCGCTGCAACGGTTCCCTCAACTTTGATCGCCCATAAAAGAAGGAAGCCGGAGAAGACCCCTGTGTCTTTGGCAAATCACAAGGACGCTGAATCTAAACGCCTCAAGTCTGGGGGCATGGTGGTGCATACTGTTTATGTGGCTTCCGGAAAAGAGGATAGCCGTATTTCTATAGGTCACCGACCACTTACATGGTCTGTGACTAAGGCTTAGGAGCAACAACAATAAAAGCTCTACGAAATACTGACAGCCATGGCTGCACTCACTGGACCAAAAGCAGGCCCGGAGACATCTTCGGAGCAGTGTCATGAGCAGGAAACAGATGCTGAATTCTTTCGAAGAATGCTTGAGAAGAAAGACAAAGAGGCTGCGGAAGAAGCGGCCAATATAAAACAAATTGCCCTTTTATTCCAAGATATGGTAGGCCTGATGATCCAGCCGGACCCTCCAACCGAAGATCCTCCAGTAATAATTGAAGATGATAGAGGAGAGACATCAAATCCTCTGCCGGCTCTGTCTGCAGCCAAGGAGGAGACCATTTCTAAAGCCGCCCTCGATGACTATATCGCTCAACAGATACAAGCTCATCAGGCGAACGAAGCGGCCGGCCAAATTGTTAGAACTGGACGACTATATCCAGGATGGTACGATCAGATAAAGTACCCGCCAGGATACACAATTCCTAAATTCCATGTGTACAAGAGGACAGGCAATCCCCATCAACATGTCGCTCTGCGGCAACACTGGAGGGGATGATAAGCTACTGCTTCGCCAATTCGTCAGCAGCTTGGCGGAGATGGCGTTCAAATGGTATTCAGAGCTTTCCAACGACTCCGTCAAAACTTTTACAGAGATGAAATTACTGTTCACACAAAGGTTCTCAAGCGCTAGCGAACGCACCCCAATCACTGCATTAATTAACGCCAGAGTGAAGCCAGGCGAAACATGGATGCAGTACGCAATACAGCGGCGGAATCTATGGTCGATGTGCGAGCAGTGCATCGAAGAAGCGCCTGCAGTAGGCATGTTCATGGGTACTCTGGATCCGCAGGTGACCATATCTCAGTTCATGATGTTTTTCAAGCCGACTACCTTTCAAACCCTGATTGATAAGCTAGCCCAAATGGACCAGATGGGTCATAAGCCTTCCTTTTCAAAGACAGAACCGCGGAACGAAAAGGGTAAAGGGAAAGCGACCTTTGTTGCCAATACTCAACAACAGCCATGCAACTTAAACCCGATTGTTTGCCAAAGCAACGTGCGTTCACGCCAATCCCTCGAGGAGAGACTGGGACGTCCTTATTCGTTTTCCCGGGATAAAATGAGGAGACAGTTCGAGTTGGCAATGTGTAATAGTCTCATCAATCTGCCATATCCAAGACGTTCGTTGCAGCCAGGTGACGCCAACAACCCTAATTACTGCCTCTATCACCGAGCAGTAGGCCATCCAATCGAAGATTGTTTCGTCTTCAAATGTTGGATCAAGTACCAATACCAACAGGGCAAATTCGCATTGTCCGAGAATTAGAAAGTAAGCCCGCCACAACCACACGCTCTTAAAAAGGTGGACACGCCGGGGGCATCGTGCTCTTTTATAGAAGAAGCTCCATGGGAAATAGTTCTTTCAACGAAAACTAAAAGAATGCTGAAAGATCTCAAAGCATGTCCGGTGATTAAGTGGAAAAGTTCGTTAGAGCCCGAGATTATTGAGGGGATGCTGAAGCCGCGCCCAATGCTGAAAATTGCTGAAAGTTGACAAAACGTTCAAGCCCAGTGTTTCCCCCAATCAGAGCAAAGCTCTGTTCAAATTTTCAAAATTTGAAATGAAGCAGCGCTTCATAAAAGCGCCAGCAAGCAACGCTCACGTGCAAAGCACAGGTACGCTCGCGTTAAGAGCGCCAGCGCTCTGAAGCAGCGCTCACGTGCAAAGCACTGGTGCGCTCGCGCTAAGAGCGCCAGCGCTAAGAGCGCCAGCGCTAAGAAGCAGCGCTCACGTGCAAAGCACTGGTGCGCTCGCGCAAAGAGCGCCAGCGCTCTGAAGCAGCGCTCATGTGCAGAGCACTAGTGCGCTAGCGCTAGAACTAAATATTCCCCACCGTTGGATCAAAAATCCAACGAAGATGATAAATCATTAAGTTACCAGAATAAAATTTTGTTAAGTAAACATTCTTCAAAATCTTTCCAAACAAAAAGATTTTGCTCTGTAAATCAGAGCATCGTCGGATCAATGATCCAATGGTGATTAAAAATCATAATGGTGCAGAATAAATTCCGCATGAGAAAAGATTTCCCAATCTTGTTAAAAACAAGAAAATTACCTTCTGTAAAACAGAAGCCCTAGGATCAAAGATCCAACGGTGGGGAAATCCCCAAATCAATTAGAGAAAATATCTCTTCAACTGATTCAACAAATCAGCTTGCCCTATATAAAGGCCCCAAGACTTCAAGTCTTGCATAGAGGAACCCCCCCATAAACTTTGAGAAATTTCAACGACAAAGAGCAAGCACTCAGAAGAAAAAGATTTTCTTCAAGGTAAAAAAAAATAGAGAGATGAAATCATCTGATATAAAAGAAGAATTTACTTCTTTTCCTAAGATCATAGATCTATAAGACCAAGATCTTTTACAAAAAGAGATCAAAGTATCTCATCATAAAAAATAAAGGGAAGAATTTAATCTTCTTCAGATTATAGATCTATAAGACAAATTGTCTTTCAGAGATCATAATATCTCATTATAAAAGGGGGGAGAATAATTCAATTCTCTTAGGATCATAGATCCATAAAGGCAGAGCTTTTCACCAAAAACATAAGAGATTGAAACATCTCCGATAATAAAAATAAGAACTTTATTCTTAGATCTATGAGACAAAGTCTCTTATAGAGAGAATTAATTCTCAGGGCGCAAAGCTGTCTAAAAGGAGCCTTAGCACTCCAATTAAAAGGAGCGCCTCAACGCTCCAAATCTAGCGCATAGCGCTGCAGAGCCTTAGCGCTCCAAATTTCACAAGAAGCGCTCTGTGCTCATTGACTGGTGATCAGCGCGAAGCGCGCCACGTGCTCCTCACGTGTGCGCTATTTCACAAAAAGCGCTCTGCACTCATTGACTGGCGATCAGCGCCAAACGCGCCACGTGCTCCTCACGTGTGCGCTTTTTCACAAGAAGCGCTCTGCGCTCATTGACTGGCGATCAGCGCCAACCGTGCCACATGCTCCTCACGTGTGCGCTATTTAACAAGAGCGCTCTGCGCTCATCAACTGGCGCACAGCGCCAAGCACGCCACGTGCACCTCACGTGTACGCTAAGAGAGCATAAACTGTTCTATAAATAAGGGCCCAGAGCTATGATGAGTGCTCATCATTCAATAAAAGACAAAAAGATTGTCAGAACTCAAACGAATACTCAGTATTGTTAAATGCTCAACATTTTAACTAAATGGGCCGAGCCCAAAGTGGTAACAGAACCCTATCTCAGATTAATTGAGCCCATATGCTCATAAATCATTGATCTTAGTCCCAAATTGGACTACAAATCTCCCAACCAATATTGGTTCAAGGGTACATCTCTTCACTCCTCTGATATTTGTCGTTGTAATCCTTCAACGTTTTCAGAGAGGTGACGGGTCCCGACAACCAAACATTTCACGGACTGTGGGGTCCTTAAACTCATGGACTATGATGTCCTTAAACTTTACAGACTATGATGTCTATAAACTAGACTATGATGTCTTTAAACTCCATGGACTATGATGTCCTTAAACTTCTAGACCGCAATGTCCCTAAACTAAACAATTGAGTCCAAATGCTCTGTTGTTGGATCTAAATGATCCCGTTGAGTGGATCTTAGTCTAAAATTAGACTAATGTATCCTTAACAAACGTTTAAGTTGATCTTAGTCTCAAAGGAGATTAACGATCCTTAAACCCAAACCCAAACCCAAACCCAAATCTAATAAAATACGGATTTGGACTAATCCACGCCCTACGGGCGATAACATATATTAGTCTCTGTATACAATCCATGGGCAACCAGAAAAAAAACAAAACAAACACACACGATACGAAGTGACCATCTGAAGAAGGAGAAAGTGGTTACCACAATGCGGTAGCGTAATTAACTGCAGGGGCTTGCGCATGCAGGGAAGAGCGTCCCCACAATCAAAAACCCCTCAAATGAGGGGGAATCTGACGAAGTCTGCTACATCGGCCGCATCCGTCTAAACCTCCGATATACGGTGCCATAAATCAACTTGGCATCTTCGGAGAGGTGGACGGATAAAACCAAATAGCATCTGCCCCTAAATTCAGGTAAGACGAACTTACGCGGTCGCGTCTCTGTATTCGGAGGAGAACAGATTCTGGCATGCCCGGTGGGACCTTTTCCACTTTCCACTCCACACTTCGTGTGTCGTGTTTCGCGAACGAATCGCAGTTTGCTATGGTTGCGATTCGAGGTACTAAGATTTGGTGTCTTGCTCCGTGCAGAAACAGAAGATCAATGGCTTTCAACTGCACAAATTGCAACAACTGCAACAACTCTCACTCCGTCCCCGCCGGAGGAGTGACTTATGGGCCTCAAGCGGCCTCCATTTTCAAAATGCCGGTGGAACAAATGACCCATGCCACCACTGGGCTATTCTTCGGGACCATGATCCCGCCAACGAGCTTCAGCGTTCAGATGCCGACACAGGAAGCTGCGAAGAACTCGGTCTTTGATCGGCTTGCAACCACCACGGCCCCTCTCAGCGGGTCGTCCAACTCCAATGCCTCAGTCTTCGACAGGATGGGTCAAAGCTAAAGTGGGCCCGCAAAGAGGCTCGCAATACCAGAGAAGGACACTCTAACTCCTCCTACAGTTGAGGTCGTCCAAGCTTCTCTCCGTACTCGATGGTCGGCTTTCGACAGGTTGACCATTCCCTCTCAGCGAACATCTGTTTTTGACAGGCTGACACCAACAACAGACTCTTATCAAAACAGGGGGCATGGAAAAGCTGATTCAACAATGGAGGTGGTCCCGGCCACTCGCCATGCTCGCTTTTGTCACTGGCGCCGAGTAAGGAAGGCTGGGGGCAGCTCTCCTTCTGGACTGACTTCGTCAGCACCAACGGTAGAAGTTGATGCTGTTCCAACTGGGAACAGCTTTGAACTACTTAAGAAGGTGCGCAGGAATTCTCCAACTGCCGTGCTAAAAATGTTTCCTCCGCCTGTTGAAAAGATCACAAAGGCGAAGCCGGAGCAGCCCCCTTAGCGGCTGTCCTCCAAAATTTACAAAGTCTGGCGACAGTTCCAAGACTCGGTGATCAATAAAGACTACTCTTGCCAACCAAAGAAGATGAAATCTCGACAAGAGAAGGACCACCCTGTCAAGCCACAGAAGGTGTCATCTGTTTGGGTTCCCGCTGCAATGGCTCCCTCAACTTCGACCGCCCACAAAAGAAGGAGGCCGGAGAAGACCCTTGTGTCTTTGGCAAATCATAAGGACGCTGAATCTAAACGCCCCAAGTCTGGGGGAATGGTGGTGCATACTGTTTATATGGCTTCCGGAAAAGAGGATAGCCGTATCTCTACGGGTCACCGACCACTTACACGGTTTGTGACTAAGGCTCAGGAGCAACAACAACAAAAGCTCCAAGAAATGCTGACAGCCATGGCTGCACTCACTGGACCAAAAGCAGGCCCGAAGACATCTTCGGAGCAGCGTCATGAGCAGGAAACGGATGCCGAATTCCTTCGGAGAATGCTTGAGAAGAAGGAGAAAAAGGCTGCGGAATAAGCGGCCAATATAAAACAAATGGCCTTTTTATTCCAAGATATAGTGGGCCTGATGATCTAGCCAGACCCTCCAGTCGAAAATCCTTCAGTAATAATTGAAGATGATAGAGGAAAGACGTCAAATCCTCTGCCGGCTCTGTCAGCAGCCAAGGAGGAGACCATTTCTAAAGCCGCCCAGGATGATTATATCGCTCAACAGATACGAGCTCATTAGGCGAACGAAGCGGCCGGCCAAATTGTTAGAACTGGGCCACTATATCCAGGATGGTACGATCAGATAAAGTACCCTCCAGGATACACAATTCCTAAATTCCATGTGTACAAGAGGACAGGCAATCCCTATCAACATGTCGCTCAGTTCAGGGCTCTCTGCGGCAACACTGGAGGGGATGATAAGCTATTGCTTCGCCAATTCGTCAGCAGCTTGCGGAGACGGTGTTCAAATGGTATTCAGAGCTTTCCAATGACTCCGTCAAAACTTTTACAGAGATGGAATTACTGTTCACACAAAGGTTCGCAAGCGATAACGAACGCACCCCAATCACCGCATTAATTAATGCCAGAATGAAGCCAGGGGAAACATGGGTGCAGTACGCGATACGGTGGTAGAATCTATGGTAGGCATGTTCGTGGGTACTCTGGATCCACAGGCGACCATATCTCAGTTCATGATGTTTTTCAAGCCGACTACCTTTCAGACCCAGATTGATAAGCTGGCCCAAATGGACCAGATGGGTCATAATCCTTCCTTTTCAAAGACAGAACCGCGGAACGAAAAGGGTAAAGGGAAAGCGACCTTTGTTGGCAATACTCAACAACAGCCAAGCAACTTAAACCCAGTTGTTCTCCAAAGCAACGTGCGTTCATGCCAATCCCTCGAGGAGAGACTGGGATGTCCTTATTCGTTTCCCCGGGATAAAACGAGGAGACTGTTTGAGCTGGCAGTGCGTAACAGGCTCATCAATCTGCCAGATCCAAGACGTCCGTTGCATCCGGGTGACGCCAACAACCCTAATTACTGCCCCTATCACCGAGTAGTATACATCCAATCGAAGATTATTTCGTCTTCAAAGGTTGGATCGAGGACCAATACCAACAGGGTAAATTCGCACTGTCTGAGAATTGGAAAGTAAGCCCGCCACAACCACACGCTTTTAAAAAGGTGGACACGCTGGGGGCATCGTGCTCTTTTATAGAAGAAGCTCCATGGGAAGTAGTTCTTTCAGTGAAAACTAAAAGAATGCTGAAAGATCTCCAAGCATGTTCGGCGATTAGGTGGAAAAGTCTGCTAGAGCCCTAGATTATTGAGGAGATGCTGAAGCCGCGCCCAATGTTGAAAGTTGCTAAAAGTGGACAAAACGTTCAAGCCCAGCCGTCAAATTCTTCGAAGAAGACCAAAAAGCCCGTGAAGCCTAATGGCAAGCGCACGGACCTGTAAAAACATATTGACGTGCTGGAAGAATACAACCAAAAGGCGCGAACCCTGATCACACTCCAAGAGTTTCTCAACCACATCCTTGAAAACGGAGATAGCGACAAAGATAAGGGAGAAGACTCGTCAGACGAACCTGAAGATTATGTGGCAAGCTGCCACGTGATCTCTCACTCGTCAGTAGATGGTGAAGAAGCTCCTGATACAGAGAAACTGGGGGCAGATCCCGAACCGAAACTCTTAGGATTGTCAGACGAGATGATTGACGTATTCCTGAACGAAGCTCTTCTGAAAAGCAAAGCTGATCGAGAACGCGAAATAGCCATATTTTAAAAAGCAAAACGCCGGCGACTGGACGAAAGGGTTAAAACACTCCCACCAGATCAAAGCATATCTATCGCAAATAAAAGCAGGTTCAAGATGAGGAAAAGGTTCGCCAAAGCCATATCGATGGGAATGAAGCTGCCACCCTCCGAAGGAAACACTCCTGATATGATACACCTTAACGAAGAGGATGCACATCCAAATTACTGCTTATACCATTAGAGGACCACACACCCTACTGAAAAATGCAACGCCTTTAAAAATTGGTGGCAGGGATATGTTGCTCACCGGCAGCATTTCAAGCGGATGAAGCGCAAAACTCGTCGAGAACAAAGAAGTACGTCAGATGAGCATAAAAGAACTGCCAGTGAATGTCACATGGTTAATTCCGGGGGATCGCAAGTTCTCACCTTCGGGAGTGATTCTGATGAAAAAATAGCCCTCGGCCCTCTCTTCAAAGAATCCATCGCTGAAGCAGAAGAGATGAAGACCTGCGAGAACATTTAGCTACGCAATCGCACGCTACCTGAAAAGAATCTTGGACCCGCGAATAAGGGATCGAATAAGAAAGATAAGGGGAAGGAGAAAGTCCCTGAGGATATCACCCTCGACGATCGACTCGTCGAAGAGCTGGCAGCTAAGGATCCGCCTAAGAAAAACAAGATGGATTACAACGTTCTGGCACACCTGAGGAATATATCATCATAACTAAGCATTCTCGATACCCTTCTGCTTTCTAAGAAGGCGAGAGATTCTTTGATTAAGGCACTACAAGAGCCCGAGCAGTTCCAAGTTTTACTCGCCGAAGAAAAGATGAAGGACGAGTTGGAAGAAGTGCACACTGCTGACGTCACTTTCGGCGATGAAGACCTCCTCCCCAGGACGTGTGAGCATAACCGTCCCCTTTATGTCTCCGGATACTGTCATGATATCAAGAAAGGCAAAATCCTGGTTGACAATGGGTCCTCCGTCAACCTCCTCAATGTAAGAGTGTTGAAGGAAATCTGCATGAGCGTTCCGCACCTCGCTCATAATAAAATCACCATCTTCGGGTTTGACTCCCAGTCATCACAGACGCTCGGGTCTGTGATACTGACATTAAGCTTTGGGCTGCTCGTCACGGACATCAAATTTCACGTCATTGACGCCAAGACATGTTACAATGCTTTGCTCGGCAGGCCTTGGTTATACGAGTACAATATCATCCCTTCTACACAATATCAGTGTATGAAGTATTTCAAGGATGGTTTCGAGTATACCGTGACAGGTGAGTTGAACCCATTCTCCGTGAATGAAGTCCGAAAGTACGAAGATGCAAAATACTTCTTACCAGATTTCGAAGACACGGAAAGATGCCATAAACCGAAGAGCAAAGCTATCGCCAATATTCCGGTCTTCGGGAGTGATACCGAGGAGGAAGAGAAAATAGTTTATTCAGGGCTACCCTAATGCAACAAGCCGGGACCGTCCACTGCTATTCTAGTCTTCGGCAGCGACTCGGAAGATGAGTTCAATGCAGTATTTTCTGTTCGGCCATCAATACAAGCATTCGCTGGTGATGATCGGAGTTTGCAAATTGCCATGGTTCCACAAGAGTATTACAAAGATCTCGACGCACTTAATACCTATAGTGTGCAGGAACTACAGACATTCTACGTCTCTCCCAGGCGAAGAGATGAAAAGGCGATCCTCTTTTATCGATCCACGGAAACCAAAGTGGAGAAAGAAATTTGGCATGGTGCCGATTCTACACTTGACAGGCTCCAGCCCATCCGTCTTCCCAGATACTACACAAAAAGATTAAAAATGCTGTTTAGGCGCCAAGGCATACCCTTCAAATAGACTGCTCGACAAGCTCAGTTCTACAACAGGATCTGGAATGTCCCTGAAACTCAGCGAAAATTGCCCAACGAGAGAATGGAAACGATCGGGCTCGGATATGTTCAATCCAAGAAACGAGAACGATTCCATGGCTGTTACGCTATACATGATTTCGATGAAGAAGCAGATGCTCTGTTAGAAGACGCTAACCTTGAACCAAAATGAGGTCTCGCCATGAAAGTGCCAAGTCCGTCGTTCGAAGAACAGATGGATAAGTTAATAAAGGAAGCGGGTTAAAAGGTCCGGGATGACCATAGCCGCAAAATGGCCATCTATGAAAAAGCCAGAACGCAGCGCCTCCTTCAGCAGGCTACGAAAAATGAAGATGCCCTTCGTCGCCAGCCCGTCATACGGAAGGCTTGACACGGAAGCAAAAATAAACTAAAGAACGAAAAAAAATGTTCGACAGCAGTAAAGCGGGTCTAAGAAGCCTCGTGATCGAAAATTGAGCAGCCGAGATCCGTCTCTTATAAAGAAGATGGGTCGAGCATATTCTTGTCCCCTAGACAAGAGAAAGAAGATATTCGGTCTTGTCATGAAACACCAAATGATTATGCTCCCGGAATCCAAACACCCCGAGCAAGCATATGAGGTCTCTCACCCGGATTATTGCTCCTATCACCGAGCGATAGGACATCCTCTCGAAGACTGCTTCACATTCAAAGATTGGGTCGAAAACCAGTATCAGCAAGGCAGGTTCGCTTTATCCAATAGTTGGAGGGTAACCCCGCCATAGAACCATGAACCGAAAGTTACGTATGCAGCGAGAGTAGAGCCGGATCAACATCGGTCTTGGAAGCGATCTCGTACCTATCACGCGATAACGCTGTCAGGAGAAGGAGTACGCAAGGATATGGATGACCTCTCCTGGTGCTTTGAAAACGAGAATGACGAAGTGATCTCAGAGCTTCCACTGGCGCCAAAAGAGCTGGAAGATAGGATACATACTACTGCAGATAACCTGAGAAAAATTGATTTGGGGATGGCAAACGACCCACGGCCGACGTTCGTCAGTAAGCTGTTGTCTGAAGAGCAGGTGGCTACGCTCAAAGACGTGCTCATGCAGTATAAAGACTGCTTCATATGGAACTACTCCGAGATGCCGGGGCTAGATCCGGAAATAGCGGTGCATAAATTGGCTATATCTCCGGACGTCAAGCCAGTCAAGCAAGCACCAAGAAGAATGCGGCTCGAACTTGAAATGAGTATCAACGCCGAAATTAAGAAGCTAATCGACTCCGGCTTTATCCAAGAAGTTCAGTATCCTGACTGGATCGCCAACATTGTCCCAGTGATGAAGAAAAATAGGACGGTGCGCATCTGCGTAGACTTTCGGGACCTCAACAAAGCTTGCCCGAAGGATAATTTTCTCGTACCGGTTACTGAGCTGATGATAGACAACACATCCACTCACGAAGTTTTCTCCTTCATGGACGGCTCATCAGGGTACAATCAAATAAAGATGCATCCCGAAGTTCAGAAGCATACCGCTTTTCGGACCCCTTTGGGCATAATCTGCTACAAAGTGATGCCTTTCGGTCTGAAGAACGCCGGCACTACCTATCAGAGGGACATAGTGAAGATTTTTGATGACCTCATATATGAAATTGTTGAATGCTATATCGACGACCTCGTGGTTAAAAGCAAATCGCACGAGGAACATTGGCAATACTTGAAGATAGTGTTCCAACGTCTTCGGAAATACAACTTGAAGATGAACCCTCTCAAATGCGTGTTCGAAGTTTCCTCGGGCAAATTCCTAGAATTCATCGTGCGACACCGGGGCATCGAAATAGACCCGTCGAAGATCAAGGCGATTATGAAAATGCCTCCGCCGAGAACTCTCAAGCAACTGCGGTCTCTCCAAGGAAAGCTCGCATATATCCGAAGGTTCATAGCCAATCTCTCCGGCAAATGCCGCCCCTACAGCCATTTAATGAAGAAGGGAACCCCGTTCGTTTGGGATCGCAAATGCTAAAGCGTACTGGACGAAATCAAGCAATACCTACAGAATCCTCCAGTACTGACCGCTCCGGTCAAAGGAAAGCCCCTCATTCTGTATACAACCGCCCTTGAGGGATCTTTAGACGCATTATAGGCATAAGAAAACGACCAAGGGAAGGAGAGAGCCCTCTTCTATTTGAGTCAAGTTCTTCTGGGGGCAGAAAAAAATTACTCTCCCATTGAAAAACACTGCCTGGCGTTGATCTTCACGATAATGAAGCTCGGGCACTATGCGTTGGTGCATGAGGTCCATCTCGTATCGAAAGTGGACCCTCTCAAGTATTTGATGTCAAGAGGCATACTAACGGGACAACTAGCTAAATGGGCCCTCCTCTTGATGGAGTTCTCGATAATATATCGTCCTCTCAAGGTATTGAAAGGCCAGGCCATTGTCGACTTCCTTGCTGAGCATCCGATACCTGCCGATTCACCCCTAAACTGCGAATTGCCAGACGAGCACGCGTTTGACACGATCGACGGGGAGAAAGGAGGGAGTGATACCCGATAGGAACTCTACTTCAACGGAGCATCTTCTATGAAGAAGCGAAAGCACAACTCCCTCATAATCAAATCTGGGGTAGGCCTCATCTTCGTGACTCCATAAGGAGGGATAATGCGCTTTTCCTTTTCATTGACAGAGCCAAGGACGAACAATGAAGCCGAATATGAAGCTTTGATAGCAGGTCTTGAGATCGCTGTCGACATGGGAATTGAAAGCCTCCTCATATACGGAGACTCCCAGCTGGTCGTTAGTCAAGTAAACGGTGGCTATCAAACGTGCAAACTAGAGTTGGTATAGTACGGTGAGAGAGTACAGCAATTGCTGACTCAGATCCCTTCCTACACCGTGGAAATCATACCGCGTGCGGAAAATAGCAAAGCAGATGCGTTAGCCAAGCTCGCTAAAGAACCGGCCGACGAAAACCTCGATGACGTAAGGATCGTTGTACAAAGCCGTCGAGTTCTTGCACCGGCAGAAATATCTCCGGAGTCGTCCGAAGAAAAAGGAGCGACCGAGCAAACGACCCTACAAATAAAAGACCAGGAAAAGGTCAAGGATTGGAGAGAAGTCTTTATAGACTACTTCAAATCCTTTCATACACCTGAAGATGCGTCCTTAAGTCATCAGCTCATGAAAAGAGCTCTTTCTTTTTCCTTGATCAATGATACTCTATATAAGAGATCGTTCGACTCTCTGTGGCTAATATGCCTGGGACCTGAAAAGGCAAGGAGAGTCGTCCAAGAAACTCATGACGGACTCTGCGGATCTCATTAAGCCGGGCCAAAGATGAAGCTGAAGATCAAAAGGATGGGCCACCATTGGCCCACAACGATCCAATACTGCCTCGAATACGCGAAGCAATGACATTCGTGCCAGATTCATGGAGACTTCATCCACCAGCATCCAAACCCGCTACACCCAACAGTGGCGAGCTGGCCGTTTGAAATGTGGGGAACTGACATAATCGGGCCTATTGAACCAGCATCGTCCAGAGGACATCGTTTCATATTGGCGACAACCGATTACTTCTCTAAGTAGGCAGAAGCGATACCGCTGAGAGAAGTGAAGACAGAGACCATCCTCCATTTCTTCAAGACACACGTCATCTATCGGTTTGGCACTCCGCGACGGATTATCTCTGATAACGGGCCGGCCTACAGAAGTCATAAAATCAGCCGCTTCGCGCAGTAACATAATATAAACTGGAGATACTCTTCGGTCTATAATCCTCGAGCTAATGGTCTAGCTGAGGCTTTCAACAAGACCTTAACGAAGAACATAAATAAGACGGTGTCTCAAAATAAAAATGAATGGCACGAGAGATTGCATGAAGCTCTCTTGGTGTATCGAACCATGTTCATAACGGCCACAAACACAACGCCGTATGCATTGGAATTCGGCACTGAAGCAGTACTCCCCTTGGAGATAGAGCTACCCTCCTTACGAGTGGCGGTTCATTACGAGCTAACAGATGAAGAGAATGCTCATTTTTGGCTCAAGGAGCTCGACACCCTTGACGAAACCCGACTCATGGCGCAGCAAAACTTGGAAGCTTACAAAGCAAAAATGACGCGCTCATACGAGAGATTGACTAGGCCGAGAACATTCCGCCAAGGCGAACTCGTGCTAGTGGTCAAGAGACCTATGATCCCCAATCATGCCAAACGGAGGAAATTCGAGCCGAACTATGAAGGCCCGTACATCGTAGATTTTGCTCATGGATATACATGGCAAAAGACCCTTCAAGCCAATAAACGGCCGGTTCTTGAAAAAATACTACGCCTGACGAGTCATGACCTGGGTCAACGATAGACGACGACGCCTATGTCCGCTCACTATCTTCCCAAGCCTGAACTCTATAAGTAGTATCGACGAAACCTCACCTCTAAAACGTGCGATGGACCAAAACATCCCTAAACTAACAATAGACTGCAATGTCCTAAAACTTGCAACTGACCGAGACGTCTATAAACTACTACGGACCGCAGCATCCCAAGGCTGATGCAAAAAATAAAATAAAATAAAATAAAAAAAGAAAAAAACGGTACATCCATAAGCGAGATGGGCACGGATGAAAACCCGAAAGGGCTCCATGAGTAAAAACAGCAGGGCTATCGACGAGTTTGTGAAAACCAGAAAGGGCACAATCTTGTTAAAAGACACTTGCAAGGTCCTCTCGACCTTGTAAGGAGAAAATACCTGCGTGAGATCCTTACGACTCACAAGGGAGAAACACACTTAGGGATCCCCATGATTCCTAGGGAGAAGTTACACTTACGAGATCCTCACGACTCGTAAGGAGAATTACCCTTTGAGACCCTCACGGCTCATAGGATTCAAAACCCTTAAGTTACAGGGATCTGAACCTGTTCTTAAGCCATCACAACCCACAGACTGCCCTACAAGCGGTTCAATATTGACCCTTGTATACAATCCATGGGCACGGATAAACATTTCCCTAATAGAGTCCCACCGGCGACTAGGGATATGCTCACACGGTGAACAAACACTTGTAGGTCCTCTCGACTTGCAAGGAGAAAACACTCTTGTAAGATCCTTACGACTTATAAGAGAACAAACACATAAGAATCCTCATGATTTTTAATGAGTAAACACACTTATGAGATCCTCATGACTCGTAGGGAGAAACACCTTATGAGATCCCTACGGCTCATGAAGTCAAAAAGCCTTAGTCGACAGGATTCTAACCCTGTTTGCTAAGCCATCTTTGTTTAAATCGACAAAAGCAAATGATGATTCTCTCCTGGTAATGTCCCAGTTGTAGCGATGCTGATGCCTACATCGGTAACAAATTCTAAGTCCTTTCACGGCAAATGATGATTCGTTCCTGGCAATATTCCAGTCGCAGCGATGCTGATGCTAAGATTGGCGCCAGATTCTAAGTTCCATACTCGCGATAAAAATCAGCGAGCCAAAAATGCATATGAAATAGCCTAAATGATTGGGCAACTTGCAACAAAATCAGCAAGTAAAATATATGCATACAAAATAGCCAAAATGATTGGGCAACTCGCAATAAAAAGCAGCGAGTAAAAAAATATATATATATAGACGAAATGATTGGGCATCGTGAAAAATAGCCCAAATGATTGGGCAATCGCAACTTTCGCAATACAAAAAGCTAAAATGATAGAGCGTCGCGGAAAGAAAATAAAAAATACATATAAAATGAAACTTTTGCCCTACAGATGAGATCACATCGATCCCTGTATACAATCCAGGGGCACAAACAAAGAGAGAATCATATTATCCCACCAGGCTCCATCAGAAAGAGAGCCAGGTCTCGACGGTTCACAGACAACCTAGAGACCACCTCGACATTCGTCTCGTTACAGTAGACGCAATATCAGCAAAGCGGAGCCACGGCAAGGTCTCTAGTTCCCAATCTCGATGGCCACCTCTACAACCTAGAGATCAACAACAGCGTTCTTCCTCCAATAAGATGCAGACGCGACACCAACAACGGAGCCACAGCAAAGTCCCTAGTTCCAGGTCCCGACGGTTCACTAACAACCTAGAGACCACCTCAACGTCCGTCTCGATACAGCAGACGCAATGTCACCCCAGCGTTCTTCCTCTAACAAGATGCGGACGCGACACCAACAACGGAGCCACGACAAAGTCCCTAGTTCCAGGTCCCGACGGTTCACCAACAACCTAGAGACCACCTCGACATTCGTCTCGATACAGTGGACGCGATGTCATGCTGGCGTTCTTTCTCCAACAAGATACAGACGCGACACCAACAACGAAGCCATGGCAAAGTCACTAGTTCCAAGCATCGACAGTTCATCAACGACCTAGAGACAACCGTGACATTCGTTTCGATACAGCAGATGCAATGCCAGCAAACGAAGCGAAGGCAATATTCCTAGCTTCAGGGTCTTGACGGTAACTCATATAAAACCTGAAAGACTATCGGAGATCATCCCACACCAGCGCAGAGTGGTTATGACTCATCGGGGCTCCCCAAACTGAGCCTAACCTCAAGTAAAAAGCGGCATGGCAAAATTCCTAACGCTTGCTCTTCCGATGGTCAAATCACCTAGGAAGATTGCTTGAAGACGTCTTTTCCAGCCCCCGAAGGGATCAGAGACACGACAGTTGCGAAGCTACTCGAACAACACGATTGCTTATCAAGGAATACACCAGCCGACGCAACGGTACGACGGACAAAAACCCTAGTACCACAGACCCTTAACTGTGACGTTAGGACATTCTTGCGAGAACTTCTCGATTCGTCTCGACTTGTGAGGAAATTAGTGTCCTTGCGAGAACTTCTCGATTCGTCTCGACTCGTAGGGAAAAGCCTTAGGCAATGGGGATAAGGACCTGTTTCCTAAGCACTGGGGCCCTGCAAGTCAGTCTAAGAGGGGCGCTTGCATACTATTCATGGGCCACACTATCCGAAGCCAAATATTGACAAGGAGGGAAACAACCACTTATGAGTCCTCTCGACTTGTAAGCGGGAAAATTCTCTTGGGATATCCTTACGACTCTTAAGAGAAAAACACACTTAGGAATCTTCACGATTCCTAAGGAGAAAATACACCCACGGGATCCTCTCGACCTGTACAGAGAAAATTCTATATGAGACCCTCATGGTTCATAAAGTTGAAAAGTCATAAGCAGCAGACCTGAACCTGGTTTCCTAAGCCATTGTTACACTGCAAAGAGTCCAAGATGGACCGTTACCTACTATCTACAGGCCACACTTGCTAAAATCACATGGCAACAACACAGCAAAGAGAAGAAAGCAACAGTAGGACAAAAAATGTGTATCTTTTATTCATGAATTCAATTGAGTACAAGACGAATCATATAAAATAATAAAAAATGGATACATGTTATTCAAGGATTACAAATGTTTAATTGATACAAAGGTAGTTACTGAGAAGGAGGCGTTTTCAATAAGTCAGCCAGTTGCTCTCGCGCTTCTCTCAACTCCTTTTCATTGTCAGCCGCTGCGGCCAGCTCCACTTCGACTTGAGCCCGTTGCTGCAAGCCAGACGAAAGTTTCTCATCGATTTCCCGTTGAGCAACTTCGTGATTCCGCGCAACCCACTCCAGAAGGTCGAGCTTTTGCCTTAGTGCTAGTCCGTCCGAAATGCATTGTCGCAAATTGTCAAAGACAGCCCTCAATTGCGCAGCGTTTGCTTCAACCTGGGCGCGCAGTCGGGTGGATTCATTTGAATCCTCCTCGCATTCCTTTTGCCTCAAGGTCGCTTCTTGTTCAAAATGGCGGAAGAAAAGAACGCTCTGCTCAACCCATGCGGCCCGTTAAGAGTTCAAAGCCAACATTTCTGGAACAGGACGCCTGAGCTCAATCTTATGTAAACAGGCCTCGATCTTCCTGCAGTAGTTTACCCAAGACTCGACAACACTCTCGCCATGGATGTTCACGAGCATCACCAACATGAGGTTAACTTCAGCAGCAAAATCTGCAGCAGATACAAAGGCCTCGGCGTCAAGATCCTCGACGAACTCGCTTAACATCCGCGGGCTATTCGCAGCACCCCTGGAAGAAGAGCGTTTAGCAAAAGGCCCTGCCGGCATGGGAATCTGAGACTCGAAGGGAGCTGGAGTCGGTATGATTGCTGCAAAACAAATCATAGTCAGACATCGGTTTAAGAGATAAAGAAGAGGCAATAGCGATGAAGGTTACTGTACCGGCTACGACGGGTGGTAGAGCTGGGAGTACTGGTGGCGCAACAATTCTCTCGTCCCCTCCTTCAATTTGTATTGTTGTAATCAATTTAAAGTTAGTAACGGCAGAATCATCCGTTAAAGAAAAGAAAAGATGTCGGTTAGAAAAAATACTCACCGGCACCAGTAGGCAAACTAATTTCCGACTGGAAGGAGAAGTGCGTGTTCAGCACTTGATACAAATGATCAAAGAGAACTCCTGCAAGATCAAGATGATACATGGTCAGTACACAAAAGATGCTGTCCCCGATTTAAATTAATCGCAAACCCATACATTCCAGCATTTGAGAGGATATAAGAGGAGATGAAAGGGGCAACGACCGTCAGAGCGGCAGCTGGTGGTGCTTCTTCAGGTGGCACAACCTCAGCCCTCACCACACCTACATTTGAAAGGAACAATATATCATTAGAAGAGATTTCAAAACGAAAAGAATGCAGCGACCCGAGACCTACCAGACAGGTCATCAGCCAAAACCGTGACGGAAGCATCACCAAGCATCACGACTTCTTCGATCTCATTCGGGGGGATGGTTTCGCCGCCCGTAGCTTTGTCCCCTGATTCTACGAGAGCCTTCATGACACTCGCAATACCAGGCGATGGCAGGGAACCGTAGGTGGAAAGAGCGGCAATTGGAGCAGTCCCGGACTCCTGAGAAAGAGTAGCCACGTCGGCCTCAGTGGTTGTCATCATTTCACCTGCCACCTCCTCACCAGAACTTGGCCCTGCAGGGTAGGATATATGAGAATTTGAAGATCAAACTCTGACAAAAGGACCCAGTGTTACGTTACCTTGGGACGGCTTTTCAACTGCTTCCTGAGCCGCGCGTACCGCCAGTCTATGAGCTATAAACAGGGCGGCCGGAGCACCCTCTGAAGAAGCAGGGACAGGGGAAGCAGCGCTCGAGCCTGCACCTACAGCCAAGGTGGTGTTATGTTCTCTTGCTGCACACCTCATGCGCTTCCTTTCTGCCTGGGCTGTGAGAGCTAATCTTTTTAAGACCTCTGTCAAGGAGACGTCATCGTCCGAGCCAGGAGCTACCTCTGGAGCTGTTATGGCGTCCGTCATCGGTTGCTTAAGTGAAACCTCTTTTGGAAATACTGGGGAAGCTGGGACTTCGGTAGTCGGCCTTGGAAGCATCTCCGTACCACCCTGTGAAATCGGCACTGCACTTGGGATAACTCGGGTTGAAGTAGTCCCTGCGATAAGATGAAAAAGAGGTCAGACTACCCATGAAGAAAAAGGGAATGAGGGCATAATGAACCAAAATGTACCAATGCCCAAGGAAGCGCGAAGCCTTTCCTCCTCTTCAAAAGTATTGAGGGAAGCTTCTAGAGCCTCTTCGGCGGAGATACCTGTCGAAGAAGAAAAGCGTCAGCTAAAAGCATAATAATTAAAGTAGTCACGAAAGAAAATATGGCCGAAGTCTACCTAACTGCGCGATAGTGATTATTGCTGCTTCATCGCGAGCCAGTCGCTCGGAAGCCACCAGGGCAGCTTCAAGATAGGTATCATCCAGTGCCATGAATATACCCTCATTGGTCCCATATTCAATCAAGCCCTCACTATAAGGAGCGTGAGGCTCCTGGCCAAGAACGACGTCACCAGAGAAGAGCGACTTCTTCTTTTTCTGCAAACGAGTACTAGCAACCGACAACACAATCTTGCGCTTGGCGGGCAACTTTGGGCGATAAGTCCCAATTTCCGTACCCACCCTCGATTCCGGAGATGCTGCAGCTACCACTTTTACAGGAGCACAGGGTTGGGGTAGCTCAGAGATGACATGTGGTACCACAGCCGTAGCAGCTTCCCTCAAGGGAGGACGGACGATGGTCCGTCGTTTTAAGGGAACTGCGGGGTTACCAGCCGAGGCGATCCCCTTGAGATCAAGCAGCAATCGCTTTTCTTCCTTAATAACGGCGCCTATAGAATGTTGATACCACGCCGCATACACATTCAAGGCTTTCAGAACACAACTCGGTTCACTGATGAAGAAGTTGGACCCTGTGTTTAGGAGCATAAAATGATGCAACACGCTCCGGATACCCTCTTCAGTAGCAGCCGGTTCTGCCAAGAAGGCCTCAAGCGGGACGCCCTAATTATAGCTTAACTGTTGGGCAAAATGATGCGGGTTGTATCTCATGAACAACGCAGAATCATTCTGCCTAAACACGAGAAAACCCGGCCTGATGGAGTATAAATGAAGAATCTCCCGAGATTTCAAGACAGAGGCCCCGTCTTTAAAAATGTCCTGCAATGGCTGCACCATTTTTGCGGATTCCTGGACGACGGTCAAAATTTTATCGGTGAAGGTCATGCCATCTCCAACCATGCGCGGACGAAGGAGCAAACCCCTATCTTTCCGCGGTGTCGGATTTACAATGGATGCGTCGACTAGCTGCATGATCCGAGGGAACTTACACTTGTCATAGAAGCAAGGACTTTTGTGGATACCGAAGACGCCAAGTACATGTAGCTCGATCCATGACATAAAATAATGCATCAAGAAGTTCACGTGCTACACCCCTGGTTCAGTAGTGTCTGCTGCCAAGCTGAGGCCGTGATACAAATAGGCTAACCCAGCGATCCCGACGGCCACTTGCATCCCAACAACCATTCGGTGAGCTGGATAAAGAACGGACGGCCTCATATGGCGAGGATACATCGGAAGCGCAAACCAACTTAGCCATAGCCTGAGGAACACCAAAGAGAATGTTTCTTCGTCAATTCCAGGAGTTGCAAGTTCTGTGAAAGAGACGACCGGGGTGTTGGGGAGAAAGAAATTTCTCTGATCCGCCTCCGCTGCCGGCTGGTTGTCCAAACCGAAACCAAAAGGATCGTCGAGTTTGGCAAATTTCGCGGCTTCCTTCGACAGGACTTCTAAGTGGAGAAAACTGGCGATGAAATCTATGAAATTAACCCCACGACCTCCAGATTCGAGAAAAAGGTTCTCATAGATATTCAGCACCTTTATCAAACTCGAGAATTGGTGTTGAATAGCGTATTCCGGGGTAAGACCCATTACAACTGATTTGGTGTCAAAGATGTACTCATCCGGAGGAAGCCGCTCCTCATAATGTTCTCCCCTAACCGGTAAGCCAGAGACATCTGCAAATTCCTCTAAAGAAATGGAGACTTCTCGGTCCAATAGAAGGAAGGTGTGGGTCGGAATATTCCATTGCTCCAGAAATGCCTTGACTCACCATGCAGGAGGTGTGGAATACTGGAACAAAGAAGAATAGATTGCAGGATACAATCTGAGCCTTAGCAGCTGTGACTTCTTTGCCGATAAGATGTATCGGGCCCACTGCAGATATCCGGCTGGGTGACGGGAATTAATTCTATGTTGTATGGCTGTCCCCAAGAGCGCGACTCACCCTGACATATGCGCCGCCCTAGAGTATCTAAAGCCGCCGGCGGCTGTACGGGTATTGCGGCCATAGAAGGCCGAAGGAGACCCTTTGAAGTCCAATTCACCTCCTCCACAGTATAGTTTATCGGGGGTGCATCTGCATAAGGGATCGCCGAAATAGGATCCGAAGGTGTCGCGCAAGAAAAACTCCGACGACCTTTGATGATTTGGTTGTACCATGTTCCCCATAAGTGAAGGTTCTTCTGGTCCGGGTCATGATCTTTGATCAGTGCAAACACTTCCCTATCCACTAGCGCTTCGGGGAATCCGCCTTCCGAACGGACAAAGGAAAACAAAGTATTGAAAGACATGGTACCTACGCGAAAGAGAACAAAGTTAGCCGTCAATGCTACAAGTCAAGTTCGGTACTTGGTACTTTAAATCCGTACCACACTGCAATGCAGTAAAAAGGGGCCAAAGGGGACCCACTCAATCTAGATGATAGTTCATCATTAATAAAACAGTCTCATCATTTGATAAGACTGTCATTAAATGAGGAAATCCTCAAAGGACTCTCATTTAATGAGGGCCCCTCGGGCCAAGGAGTAAATCTCCCATTGAGAGCAGTGCTCTGCAACAGACATACATCTGTCATAATTAATCATGAGGGGAATAAAATTCCCCCTAAAATTTCTAAAGAGCAATGCTCTGTAAGGCAGATGAAATAATCCATCAAGAAACCTTACAAAGCAAAGCTTCTACAGAGTAAAAACTCCAAGATCTTCAAGATCTGTGAATAAACCCTTAAGTTCTGCATGAACAATATTCCAGTTCATGGGTTAAAATCACCCTAAAAAGATTATATCTTGGAGATGAGCATGGCTCTGTTAATGGATAAAACCCTAAAAATATATTTTTAGATTTATGATCTAAGGAGAGCAAAGCTCTTGTTCCCCTCCGAAAGACGGCGCGACACCGCGTCTTGCCTGAGATTCGGGGCAGATGCTAATAGGTGCTATCCGTCCACCTCTTCGAAGATGCCAAGTTGATTTATGGCACCACGTATCGAAGGTTTAGACGGATGCGTCCGATGTAGCAGACTTCGTCAGATTCCCCCTCGTTTGAGGGGTTTTTGATTGTGGGGACGCTCTTCCCTGCAGGCGCAAGCCCCTGCAGTTAATTACGCTACCGCATTGCGGTAACAACTTTCTCCTTCTCCAGATGGTCACTTCGTGTCGTGGGTGTCTGTTTTGTATTTTGTTGCCCGTGGATTGTTTACGGAGACTGAGTTATGTCGTCGCCCGTAGGGCGTGGACTAGTCCAAATCCGTATTATCTTAGATTTGGGTTTGGGGGGTTTTGGTTTGAGGATACGTCAGCCCTACTCGAGGCTAAGATCAACTCAAACGTTTGTTAAGGATACGTTAGTCTAACTTTGTGACTAAGATCAACTTAACGGGATCGTTTAGATCCGACAAAAGAGCGTTTGGACTCTAATGTTCCAGTTTAGGGACATAGTGGTCCATGAATGTGTGGCCGTCGGGACCCGTCACCTCTCTGACGACGTTGAAGGATTACAACGACGGATGTCAGAGGAGTTCAAGGATGTACCCTCAAGCCGGAGTCAATTGGGGGGGATTTATAGTCCACTCTGTTTGAAGGTTTAAGGATACGTTAGCCATCTTTGAGGCTAAGATCAACTTAAACGGGACCGTTTAGATCCGACAAAAGAGCATACGGGACTCTATTGTTCTAGTTTAAGGACATTACGGTCCATGGGTAGTTTAAGGACATTGCGGTCCATGGGTAGTTTAAGGACATTGCGGTCCATGGGTAGTTTAAGGACATTGCGGTCCATTGTTAGTTTTAAGACATCTCGGTCAAGGTTAAGGACGTCGTAGTCCATGGGTTTAAGGACCCCACAGTCCATTGTTAGTTTTAAGACATCTCGGTCAAGGTTAAGGACGTCGTAGTCCATGGGTTTAAGGACCCCACAGTCCGGTATGTGCTCTGGATGCTTCACACGGGTTCACTGCCGCGCTTGGCGAGGACCAGGCTCCGCTCTGGACGTTTTCCACGGGGTCAAAGAGTGACATTATCCGCGTTCCACGTAACCAGGAATTTGCATTAGACATGAGTTTAAGGACCCCACAGTCCATATCAATGTGTGGTCGTCGGGACCCGTCACCTCTTTGACGGCATTGAGGGATTACAATGCCAAGTATCAAAGGGGTGAAGAGATGTACCCTAGAACCGGAGTGGATTAAATAGCCCTTGGCCCAATTTGGGGTCAAGACGAATTAATTATGTTATGAGTCCATTGGACCAGTTAATCACAAATTGAGGACTTATGGCCATCTTGGGCTAAGTCCAATCAGGAGAGGCTTTGCCTCCATCCATTTAAGCCAATTGGGCCAAAGTCTAGTGTTAAACACTACAGAGCAGTCAGTGTTGAACACTGGGAATGGGGTTGACAAGTTAGTGTTTAACACTAAGAGAATATTTGGTGTTGAACACCAGCAACAATGTTTTTTCAGGTTAGTGTTAAACACTAAGGTAATCAGTGTTGAACACTGCAAATGAAGATCTCAGATTAGTGTTTAAACACTAAGGTAATCAGTGTTGAACACTGCAAATAAAGCTTTTTAATTAGTGTTGAACACTAAGGCCCAACAGTGTTTTAACACTGGGTTCGAGAGTTTTAGTTTAGTGTTTAAACACTAAGGTAAGAGGGGTCACGTGGCAGCACGTGAGAGCGCCCTCCCTTCCTTTGTTCTGCTGAGATTATCGCGTCTTCCAGAGCATCACGTGCCATCACGTGATGGGCATTCAAATGCCTATGGATTAGAGCTTCTGCTGAGGGTCACGTGGGTCACGTGGGGTGCTGCCTCAAAGGGGCTTTCTGTAGCTCTCTTGGGGGGGGTCACGTGATGACACGTGACCCTGCCTCTAGGTATTTTGTTTAGAGGCTTTGTTAATCTTCTTTTAGGAATTAAATTCCTCGAACTATAAATTTCAGAGGAATTAAATTCCTACTTCCTTTCGAAGACTTTGTTTTCTGGAATAGAGTTTAACTCTGAATTTTCTGTAGGAATTAAATTCCTCATATACGTGAAGGGCTGAATAGGGTTAAACCCTAATAAAAGTTTTTAAGGAGTTTAAACTTCCATCCTCTGTATGATTAAGGGAATTAAATCCTGCTGTTTCAACAGAACTAGGTTCTTAATTAGGGTTAAACCCTGTTTCTTTTTTGTTCTGGAGGAATTAAATTCCCATAATATAGGGTCAAGCCCTCCTTTTATTTTAAAGGAATTAAATTCCTATAGTTCCGTGAGAATTAAATTCTCGTGCTTGCATTCCTTCTCCGTGTTTTGGATCTGCATGGCAGGATCTCAACCCATTGAGAATTAAATTCTCAACCTTAAGGGGAGATGTGCACTTTGCAGATCCTCCATCAAAGAGAGAAGAAATATGTTCTTCTTTTTTTACATTATCAGAGTTAAACTCTGCTGAGAATTAAATTCTCTTTCTTTCAAAAGGCCTTCCCTTTCTTACCTAGGGTTTTTCGCAGAAGATCCGAGTCTTATCAAAGTATCAAAGCTCTTCTCCTTTTTTTTTTCTTCTCTGCGCCTCTATATGTATGTATGTCTCTTGGCTCCTATTTATAGGAGAAGCAGCCGAATCAATCAGTTTTTGACGAATCTTCATTGAGATTTGATTTGCATTCAGCATCCATTTTGGACCTTTGGATTATTAGGTGAATTTTATTCACCATTGGATTTTAAAATCCAGAGATTCTCCCTTGTTGTTTTGATTAGATTTAAAGGGGAAATCTTTCCAAACCCGAGATTTTCCCATAGATAGATGATATTTCATCACCTCTGAATCTTTAATTTGATTGGTTCCAGATAGTTGCTTTCTTTTGGAAAGATTTGAATTTCTCTCAGAATTTAATTCTGTTTGACAAAATGGGCTTTGAGAGCCGGTCACGTGTGACCACGTGACTCATGGTCACGTGTGGACACGTGACCCCCTTTGGAATGAGCCTTTTCCTTTCTTTTGCGCTCTGTCTTCTTATTGCTGCTTAAACGTCACATGCTGCCACGTGACCCCTGGTCACGTGTGAGCACGTGACCCTTGTTTGAACTCTCTCTTTCCTTGGTTCAACTGGAGAACGAGTCTGCTGTCTTGAACGTCACGTGGCAACACGTGACCCTGGTCACGTGGAAGCACGTGACCTTTTCTGAAGCCTTTTCCTTGACTTGATCAGGGAACTGGTGTGCCTTTTGTCGCTTGCATTTAAATGTCACGTGTCGCCACGTGACCCGGGTCACGTGGGAGCACGTGACTCTTTCTGAAGCCCCCTTTTCTTCAGCGTAGTCAGGAAACTGAACTTGCCTTGATGATGTTTTTAGGTGTCACGTGCCAACACGTGACTGCTGGTCACGTGTAGGCACATGACCCTCTTCTGAAGCCTTTTCCATAAGCTTTCCTGATTTTAAATCAGGAAACAAATGCCCCCACAGCGTTGTTCTCACGTGTCAGCACGTGAGTGCAACGCTGTCACCTTTTATGACCGCTGGACCTGCTTTGGGGGAGTAGGGTAGACGAAACGTCCTTTTAGAAGCGCCTTCACTTTTTCATGTCCTTCCTTTCAAACCTTTCTTTTAAGAATTTGATTCTCGTTCTCAGAGCTTAGTTCTCTGTTGCGCCTTTGCAGTGCCGCCTCATTTTCCATCAAAGGCTAGTGCTCACGTGTTGCGTATGCAGGGATCCGCTTGATGGGGACGTTTCATTTCCCTAACCTAATTCCAATGCGTCATTGGATTTCATTTCCAACGCTCTCCCCTTCTTTTCGGGCTTTGAGAATAGTTCCACCATGCACAACATTTTTTGTGCATGGCATTAAATGCGCCCCTTTATAACCTGAACCTTATGCCTTACTTCTTTTCTTCACAGAGAAACCCATTCATACCTTAAGGTGGTCATTTTTGAGAACCCGATCAATCTCCATGGCTTGCGATCGTCCCCATGCTCGTCGGCAACCATGGGAGGTGCCCCTTGAGGATATAATTCCTCGCTTCGCTGCGCGGCTGGCGGATCCCCTTCTCACCGACGCTCAATGTGACACGGTGATGTACGAGCTACTGACCCGTCGGGGTTCTCCTCTTCCCATGGGCTCCATTTGGCTCCGGATGATCCTCCTGTCTGTGCTTGCCGATATACCCCCTCATCCGGCGGAGATGACTTCGGCGATCCTTGACGCGGCGGAGGACAAGCTTGAGCGCTTTCATGAGGCTTGTCTAATCACTCAAGCTCTGAAGGATCACTCAGTTCATTTACTGAGTCAGATAAGAGCTCGTCGGGCCGTCATGTCTGCTTTCGCTGATGAGCACGGCTCCAACCGGTGGGGAGCGACTCCTCGCGAAAACCGCCGTTTTGACGTGCTGGAGAAGGCGGAAAGGGAGTTGGAGAATTTTGTGTTTTGCTTTGTTAACCCTTGTATTTCTGATCCCTTGTTTGGTAATCTTTTCCCACTGATGTAGCATGTTTGAATCAATGTACTCCTTTAATCATTGGTGGTTTGCATGCTTTCTGTTGAATTTTCACGCTTGTCAGATAATTGTACGTGTGTCTTGCTTGCGTAAATGAGCTGTCTGTTTTTCTTGAATTACGAGCACCATCGTTACGTTGCATGCACATCAGTGCCTCCGGCAACATTTCCTTTTAAACATTCGTACAGTTGCAAATGCGTGCTTGATAGGATACAGATCAGAAACTTGCCACGTTATCTCCCGTATCGGGTGGTTTGTGCTGGATTTAGATCGAGTATTGTTGTCGAAGGGAGGTTTATAAATGAAGACATATTCTTCTCTTCAATGGGGTGTCCCCTTTCTATTGAATGTATTCTGCGGATACTCTGTCTTGATCTCCTTGCAGGACAGCAATGGCTCAGGACTCAGGGTTAAGATATGCTTCCTAAGGCTTTTGCATCTTATGAGCCACGAGGGTCTCATAAAGAGTTTTTCTCCCTACGGGTCGAGAGGATCCCATAGATGTGAGTTCTTCTTAAAGATCGTGAGGATCCTTAAGCGGGTTTTCCCTTGAGAGTCGTAAGGACCTCACAAGAGAGTTTTTCTTCCTTACAGGTCGTGAGGGCCTGCAAGTGCCGGATGTGATCACCCTTATCCGTGTTTCACGGAGTCGGGAGTTTCTCAAGGTATCGTAGTTTAAAGACGTCACGGTCAAGGTTAAGGACCTCATAGTCTGTGGATTTAAGGACTCCACAGTCCGCTGTTAGTTTTAAGACATCACGGTCAAGGTTAAGGACCTCATAGTCCGTGGATTTAAGGACTCCACAGTCCGGTGTTTGGTTGCAGGGACCCGTCACCTCTTTGAAGACGTTGAGGAATTACAACGCCGGGCATCAAAGGAGTGAAGAGATGTACCCTTAAACCAAGGCAAAGTCTGTAGGGAATCGGGATGGTTGATCGTTAGTTTTAAGACATCACGGTCGAGGTTAAGGACGTCATAGTCCGTGGATTTTAAGGACTCCACAGTCCGGTATTTGCTCTGGATGCTTCACACGGGTTCACTGCCGTGCTTGGCGAGGACCAGGCTCCGCTCTGTACGTTTTCCACGGGGTCAAAGAGTGACATTATCCGCGTTCCACGTAACCAGGAATTTTGCGCTAGATGCTTCACACGGGTTCACTGCCGCGTTAGGCGAGGACTAGGCTCCGCTCTGGATGCTTCGTACGGGTTCACTGCCATGCTCTGCGAGGACCAGGATCCGCTCTGGACGCTTTCCACGGGGTCAAAGAGTGACATTATCCGCGTTCCACGTGACCAGGAATTTTGCACTAGATGCTTCACACGGGTTCACTGCCGCGTTAGGCGAGGACTAGGCTCCGCTCTGGATGCTTCGCACGGGTTCACTGCCATGCTCTGCGAGGACCAGGATCCGCTCTGGACGTTTTCCACGGGGTCAAAGAGTGACATTATCCGCGTTCCACGTGACCAGGAATTTTGCACTAGATGCTTCACACGGGTTCACTGCCGCGTTAGGCGAGGACTAGGCTCCACTCTGGATGCTTCGCACGGGTTCACTGCCATGCTCTGCGAGGACCAGGATCCGCTCTGGACGTTTTCCACGGGGTCAAAGAGTGACATTATCCGTGTTCCACGTGACCAGGAATTTTGCACTAGATGCTTCACACGGGTTCACTGCCGCGTTAGGCGAGGACTAGGCTCTGCTCTGGATGCTTCGCACGGGTTCATTGCCATGCTCTGCGAGGACCAGGATCCGCTCTGGACGTTTTCCACGGGGTCAAAGAGTGACATTATCCGTGTTCCACGTGACCAGGAATTTTGCACTAGATGCTTCACACGGGTTCACTGCCGCGTTAGGCGAGGACTAGGCTCCGCTCTGGATGCTTCGCACGGGTTCACTGCCATGCTCTGCGAGGACCAGGATCCGCTCTGGACGCTTTCCACGGGGTCAAAGAGTGACATTATCCGCGTTCCACGTGACCAGGAATTTTGCACTAGATGATTCACACGGGTTCACTGCCGCGTTAGGCGAGGACTAGGCTCCGCTCTGGATGCTTCGCACGGGTTCACTGCCATGCTCTGCGAGGACCAGGATCCGCTCTGGACGTTTTCCACGGGGTCAAAGAGTGACATTATCCGCGTTCCACGTAACCAGGAATTTTATCGATTGTATCCGCATTTCACGGAATGGAGGTTTGACTCTTGGTGATGCGTATATCACTGATCCATGGAACTGGGGGTTGCCGCTGTTCCATTTCGCTTGATGTTGTGTCTGCTGCGTCGAGATGATCTCCAGGTTATTTGTGAACCGTCGAGATTTGGCTTCCTCTCATGATGAAACCTGGGGGAGGAGTACGACTCCTTCTTTGTTTGCGCCCCTGGATTGTATACAGGGATTGATGTAGCATCACCTGTAGGGCAAAAAGGTTTCATTTTTCCATCATTTCTTTTATTCTTTCCGCGATGCTCTATCATTTCAGCTTTTTATATCGCGAAGGTCGCGATTGCCCAATCATTTCGGCTATTTTTTCGCGGTGCCCAACCATTTCGGCTATTTATTTTATTTTTACTCGCTGCTTTTTATTGCGAGTTGTCCCATCATTTCGGCTATTTTTCATGCATACATTTTTACTTGCTGCTTTTTATTGTAAGTTGCCCCATCATTTCGGCTATTTCGTAGGCATGTATGGCTTGCTAGCTTTTTCGCCGCAAGCTCGGATTTTGGACACCGATTTCGGCATCAGCACCGCTGCAACTGGGATGTTGCCAGGAGCGAATCATCATTTGCCATGAAAGGACTTAGGATTTGATACCGGTTTAGGCATCAGCATCGCTGCAACTGGAATATTGCCAGGAGCGAATCATCATTTGCTTCTGTCGATGTTGAACAAAGGTGGCTTAGCAAACAGGGTTAAGGTCCTGTCGACTAAGGCTTTTGACTTCATGAGCCGTAAGGGTCTCACAAAGGTATTTCTCCCTACAAGTCGTGAGGATCTTGCAGGTGTATTTTCTCCTTAGGGATCGTGAGGATTCCTAAGTGTATGTTCCTCTGTAAGTCGTAAGGATCCTACAAGAGGGTTTTCACCTTATGGGTCGAGAGGACCCACAAGGGTTGGACTTTGCTGGGGAAATGTTTATTTGTGCCCGTGGATTGTATACAAGGGTCAGTATTGAGCCTCTTGTAGGGCAATATCGGAGGTTGTGGAGGATTTGCTTAAGAACAGGTTCAGGTTTCTGTAACTTAAGACTTTCAAATCTCATGAGCCGTGAGGGTCCCATAAGAGGATTCTCCTTACGAGTCGTGAGGATCTCGTAAGTGTATTTTCTCCTTAGGAATCGTGAGGATCCCTAAGTGTGTTGCTCCTTCGTGAGTCGTAAGGATCTCACGCATGTGGTTTCTCCTTACAAGGTCGAGAGGACTCTGTAAGTGTCCTTTAACGAGGTTGCGCCCTTTCGGGTTTTCACAAACACTCGCCGGTAGTCCTGCTGTTTTTACTCACGGAGCCCTTTCGGGTTTTCATCCGTGCCCGTTTTGCTTATAGACATACCTTTTTTTTTATTTTTTTATATTTTTTTATATTTTTTTTACAAGGTCGCGCCCTCTCAGGTTTTCACGAACACTTGCCGGCAGCCCTGCTGTTTTTACTCACGGAGCCCTTTCGGGTTTTCATCCGTGCCCATTTTGCTTATGGACATACCGTTTTTTTTTTAATTTTTTTAATTTTTAATTTTTATTTTTTTATTTATCTCGTCAGCCTAAAGACGCTGCGGTAGTAGTTTTAGGGACGTTTCGGTCCGTCGTTAGTTTAAGGACGTTTCGGTCCGTCGATAGTTTAAGGACGTTTCGGTCCGCCGTTAGTTTAAGGACGTTTCGGTCCGCCGTTAGTTTAAGGACGTTTCGGTCCGTTGTTAGTTTAAGGACGTTTCGGTCCGTTGATATGGGAAGGCTGGCTGCTCCTAGGAAGATAGTGAGTGGACATAGTCGTCGTCATCTATCATTGACCCAGGCTGTGGCTTATTAAGCATAGTATTTCTTCAGGAAGCGGCCGTTTATCGGCCTGAAAGGCCTTTCACCGTGCATGTCCATGAGTAGGTAGGCTCCACCCTGGTAGACCTTGTCTATGATGTACGGGCCTTCATAGTTTGGCTCAAATTTTCCCCGCTTGGCACGATTGGGGATCATAGGTCTTTTGACCACTAGTACGAGTTCGCCTTGGCGGAATGTCCTCGGCCTGGTCAATTGTTCGTACGAGCGCGTCATCTTTGCTTTGTAGGCTTCTAGATGTTGTTGCGCTATGAGCCGGGTTTCGTCGAGGGCATCAAGCTCCTCAAGCCGAAGGTGAGCATTTTCTTCGTTCGTCAGCTCGTGGTGGACTGCTACTCGTAGAGAGGGTAACTCTATCTCGAGGGGGAGCACTGCTTCCGTCCCAAACACCAACGCGTACGGCGTTGTGTTTGTGGCCATCTTGAACGTAGTTCGATAAGCCCAAAGGGCTTCTTGCAGCCTTTCGTGCCAGTCTCTCTTATTCCTGGAAACGGTCTTTTTTATGATCTTCGTCAAGGTCTTATTGAAAGCCTCGGCCAGACCGTTAGCTCGTGGATTGTAAACTGAAGAATATCTCCAGTCTATATTGTGCCGCTGTGCGAAGCGGCTAATCTTATGGCTTCGGTAGGCCGGCCCGTTATCGGAGATAATCCGCCGTGGAGTTCCAAACCGATAGATGACGTGCGTCTTGAAGAAGTGGAGAATATTCTCTGTCTTCACTTCCTTCAGCGGTACTGCTTCTGCCCATTTGGAGAAGTAATCGGTTGTCGCCAGGATAAAGCGGTGTCCCCGGGATGATGCTGGCTCAATGGGGCCGACTATGTCAGTCCCCCACATTTCGAATGGCCAACTAGACAACGTCGGGTGCAGTGGATTCGGATGTTGGTGGATGAAGTCTCCATGGATCTGGCATGAGTGGCATTGCTTCGCATACTCGAGGCAGTCCTGGATCATCGTGGGCCAGTAATAACCCATCCGTTTAATTTTTAACTTCATCTTTGAGCCTGCTTGGTGAGAACCGCAAAGTCCGTCATGAACTTCCTGAACGACTCTTTCTGCTTCGTCAGGTCCTAAGCATCTGAGCCATAGAGAATCAAACGATCTCTTGTATAGAATGTTGTTGACGAAAACGAAGGATAGAGCTCGTTTCATGAGCTGATGTCTTGAGGACGCTTCTTCAGGCATTCGGTGGGACTTAAAGTAGTCTATGAAGACTTCCCTCCAGTCTTCGGCCCTCTCATGGTCTTTTATTTGTAAAATCGTCTGCTCAGTCGTTCCCTTTTCTTCGCATGATTCCGGAGATATTTCTGCCGGGGCGAGCACTCGACGACTTTGTACCACGATTCTGACGTCATCGAGGTTCTCGTCAGCCAGTTCTTTAGCAAGTTTAGCCAACGCGTCTGCTTTGCTGTTTTCCGCGCGCGGTATGTTCTCCAAAGTATAGGAGGGAATTTGGGTCAATAGTTGTTGCACCCTTTCGCCGTACTTTACCAACTCCGGCTTGCACGTTTGGTAGTCACCATTTACTTGACTAACGACCAGCTGGGAATCCCCGTATATGAGGAGGTCCTCAATTCCTATGTCGATGGCGATCTCGAGGCCTGCTATCAGGGCTTCGTATTCGGCTTCATTGTTTGTCCTCGGCTCTGTTAAGGAGAAGGCGAAGCGCATTATCCCTCCTTGTGGAGTTGCAAAGATGAGGCCTATCCCTGATTTGATCATTGGGATACCTTGTTTCTGTTTCTTTATGGAGGACGCTCCATCGAAATAGAGTTCCCATCGGGTGGTTCCGCCGTCAATCGCATCAAATGCATGCTCGTCCGGCAAATCGCAATTCAGAGGAGAATTGGCCGGTATCGGGTGTTCGGCGAGGAAGTCGGCAATGGCCTGGCCTTTCACTGCCTTGAGAGGTTGATACGTTATTGAGAACTCCATCAAGAGCAGGGCCCACTTAGCAAGTCGTCCCGTCAGTATGGCTTTCGACATCAAATATTTGAGAGGGTCCACCTTTGAAATAAGACGGACTTCATGTGCTAATGCGTAATATCTAAGCTTTGTTATTGCGAAGATCAACGCCAGGCAGTGCTTTTCAATGGGGGAATAGTTGCTTTCTGCCCCCAGCAGCACTCGACTTAAGTAGTAAAGTGCTCTTTCTTTCCCCTGATCGTTCTCTTGTGCCCATAATGCGCCTAAGGAACCTTCGAGGGCGGCCGTGTAAAGAATGAGAGGCTTTCCCTTCACTGGAGCAGCCAACACTGGAGGGTTCTGCAGGTACTGCTTGATCTCGTCTAGTGCACCTTGACATTTATGATCCCAAACGAATGGGGTACCCTTTTTCATCAGGTGGCTGTAAGGACGGCATTTGCCTGAAAGATTGGCGATAAACCGCCGGATGTATGCGAGCTTCCCTTGGAGAGACCGCAGCTGCTTAAGCGTTCTCGGCGGAGGCATTTCCATGATCGCTTTAATCTTTGCCGGATCTATTTCAATACCTCGGTGTCGAATGATGAATCCCAGAAATTTGCCCGAGGAGACTCCAAACGCGCACTTGAGGGGATTCATTTTCAAATTATATCGCCGAAGGCGTTGAAATACAGTCTCCAGATTCTTTAAATGCTCCTCGTACGACATGCTCTTTACTACGAGGTCATCGATATAGCACTCGACGATGTCATGTATGAGATCGTCGAAGATCTTTGTCATGGCCCTTTGATAGGTAGCGCCAGCGTTCTTTAGGCCAAAGGGCATAACCCTGTAGCAAAATATACCCAAAGGGGTGCGGAAAGCGGTATGCTTCTGGTCTTTGGGATGCATCTTTATCTGATTGTATCCTGATGAACCGTCCATAAAGGAGAAAACCTCGTGAGTGGACGTGTTATCTATCATTAGCTCGGTTACCGGCACCGGGAAATCGTCCTTTGGACAGGCTTTATTGAGATCCCTGAAATCCACGCATATGCGTACCGTCCCATTCTTCTTCATTACTGGGACGATATTGGCAATCCAGTCGGGATATTGGACTTCTTGGATAAATCCTGAATCGATCAACTTCTTGACTTCGGCGTTGATGCTCATCTCAAGCTCGAGTCGCATCCTCCTTGGCGCCTGCTTGACTGGCTTGATATCTGGGGATATTGCTAATCTATGCACAGCAATCTCCGGGTCCAATCCTGGCATCTCGGAGTAGTTCCACGCGAAGCAGTCTTTATGCCGTAGAAGCACGTTCTTTAACGCAGCCACCTTTTCTTCGGATAATAGCTCGCTGACAAATGTCGGTCGCGGGTCGTCTGCCGATCCCAACTCAATCTTCTTGAGGTTATCTGCGGTAGTATGTATACCATCTTCCAGTTCTTTCGGAGCGGGCGGAAATTCTGAGATCACCTCATCATCGCTGTTCTCAAAGCACCGGTAAAGGCCGTCTACGTTCTCGGGCTCTTCTCCTAATATCGTAATCGTATAACAAGTGCGAACCCGCTCCCCGGACTGAGGTGGACCCGGTTCTGCTCTTGCGGCCTTGGGCTCGTGCTTTCGCGGCGGCGTTACCTTCCAGCCGTCGGATAAAGCGAATCTGCCCCGTCGGTACTGGTCCTCGACCCAGTTCTTGAAGGTGAAGCAGTTCTCGGTAGGATGTCCTAAGGCTTGGTGATAAGAGCAATAACTCGGATGAGAGACCTGGCTAGCTTGCTCAGGACGTCTAGACTCTGGAAGCGTGATCATTTGATGTTTTATAGCGAGGTTGAGTAACCTCTCCGTCTTGTCTCGGGGGAAGGAATACGCTCGACTCATCTTCTTCACGAGGGGCAAACCCGAGCCGCTTCTTGATTTATTTCCGTCTCCGCGTCGGGCCTTTCGTACAACGGATTGACGAGGATAAGCGTCTTTGTCTTTTTCGGTATGTTGAGATAGACGTTGCGTCCTGGCCTTCTTGTAGATGGCCATCTCGCGGTTGTGGTCTTCCTGAGCTCTCTGACCCGTTTTCCTGATAGGCTTGTTCGTTCGTTCTTCAAATGACGGACTCGGTGCTTCAATCGCGGGGTTTAGTTTTAATGAAGGGTTGGCATCTCCTGACAGGGCGTCCTCCTCTTCATCAAAGGTATATATAGGGTAGCTGCTGTGAGTCCGTTCCCGTTTTCCAGCTCTTGCGTATCCGAGCCCGAGTGCTTCCATCTTCCCGTTGGGCAATTTGCGTTGAGTCCCGGGGACATCCCAAATCTTGTTGTAGAACCGCGCCTGCCGAACGGTCTGTTCTAAAGGTACTCCTTGGCGCTTCAATAGCTTCTTTAATCCATTTGTATAGTATCTGGGCAGACGGATGGGTTGGAGCCTGTCGAGCGTAGTATCTGCGCCGTGCCAGATCTCTTTCTCTATTTTCGACTCTGAGGATCGGTAAAATAGGATCACCTTCTCGCCCCTTCACCTGGGAGGGACGTAAAATGTTTGCAGGTCCTGCACATCGTGAGCCTGAAGCGCGTCGAGGTCCTTGTAGTGTTCTCGCGGTACCATGGTGATTTGCAAACTATGGTCATCGCCAAGGGGTGCTTGTGTCAGCAGCCGATTGGAGAACACAGCATTAACTTCATCTTCTGAATCACTTCCGAAGACTAATACGGGGGCGGGTGTCCTCAGGTTGTTGCGTTGAGATGGCCCTGCATAAACTATCTCTTCCTCTTCTTCGGTATCGCTCCCGAAAATAGGGATGGTGGCGGCGGTTTTGTTTTCCGGATTGCGACACTTTTCTGTATCCTCGAAATCTGGCAAAAAGTATTTCGCATCTTCGTATTTGCGGACTTCGTTCACGGAAAATGGGTTTAACTCACCTGTTACGGTATACTCGAAACCATCCTTGAAATACTTCATACACTGATGTTGTGTAGAAGGGATGATATTGTACTCGTGTAGCCAAGGGCGGCCGAGCAAGGCGTTGTAACAGGTCTTGGCGTCAATGACATGGAATTTGATGTCTGTGACGAGAAGTCCAAAGCGTAATGTTAGTATCACGGATCCGAGAGTCCGTGACGATTGTGAATCGAAACCGGAGATAGTAATTTTGTCACGAGCGAGGTGTTGCACACTCATGCAGATTTCCTTCAACACCCGAACATTAAGGAGGTTGACGGATGATCCATTATCCACCAGGATCTTGCCTATCTTGATATCATGGCAGTATCCGGAGACATATAGGGGCCGGTTGTGGTCGCACGTCCCGAGAAGGAGGTCTTCATCACCGAAAGTGACGTCGGCCGTATGCACTTCCTCCAGTTCATCCTTCATCCTTTCAGTGGCGAGGAAGGCTTGGAATTGCTCGGGTTCTTGTAACGCCTTAATTAGCGAGTCTCGCGCTTCTTTCGATAATAGGAGGGCATCGAGAATGCTAAGCTGAGAAGGTAGCTTCCTTAGGTGCGCGAGGATGTTATAGTCCACTTTACTCTTCCTAGGAGGGTCTTTGGCAACCAGCTCTCTCATGACTTGGTCATCTAAAGTGATATCTTCAGTGACCTTTTCCTTTCCCTTATCCTTTCTATTCCCGGGCCCGAGATTCTTTTCTGGGAGTGTGCGATTGCGCAGCTGAATGTTCTCGCAGATCTCCGATTCCTCCTCTTTCCCCGAGACAGATTCTTTAAAGAGAGGGCCCAGAGCCATTTCTTTATCAGAGTCGCTCCCAAAGGTGAGAACTTGTGACCCCCTGGCGTTAACCATGCAACAGTTGCCAGTCGTTCTGTTTTGCCCATCGACAGTACTTCTTCGCTCCCGACGGATCTTGCGTTTCATGCGCTTAACATATTGCCGACGAGCGACATATCCTTGCCACCATATCTTAAAGGCGTCGCACTCCTCCGTGGGGTGTGAGATTTTCCGGTGATATGCGCAATAATCAGGGTGCCTCTCCACCCCATCGTGTGTGTTTCCTTCTGATGGCGGTAGCTTCATCCCCAGTGACATGGCTTTGGCAAACCTTTTTCTCGTCTTGAATATCTTCTTGTTTACTTCGGATGCCTTTCGCTCTGGTAGTTCAAGTCTCTCGTTCAGCTTCCCGCATTTGGCTCCTTCAGATGTGGCCATCTCACGCTCCTGGTCCGCTTTACATTTTAGACGAATCTCGTCTAGAAAAGCGTCGATCATTTCATCTGTTGGCCATGCACGCTCTGGTACAGGCTCTGTCTCCAGCTTTTCAATGCCAGGAGTTTTCCCATCATCGGTAAACGAGTGGGAGATTACGTTACAACTCGCCACATATCCTTCGGATTCGTCCGACGAGCTTTCTCCATCATCTTCCTCTTGAAAGATGTGGTTGAGGAATTCTTGGAGTGTGACAGGAGTTCGCGCCTTTTGATTGTATTCTTCCAACGCGTCGATTTGCTTCTGCAAGTTCATATGCTCTTTTCCAGGCTTCACGGACTTCTTGGATTTCTTCTTCTTTTTCTTCGAAGATTTTGACGGTTGGGCGTGAGTATTTGGGCCATTATCGCGAGTCTTCGTAGTTGGGCGGGGCTTCAACATTCCTTTGATAATTTAAGGCTCAAGAGGGTCCTTCCATTCGATCGCAGGGCACGCATGAAGGTCTCTCAGCATTCTTTTGGTTTTAGTTGATAGCACGACCTCCCATGGAGCTTCTTCAATAAAAGAACATGTTGCCCCCGGCGTATCCGCTTTCCTAGGAGCATGCGGCTGTGGGGGGTTCACCTTCCACTTTTCGGACAGTACAAACTTCCCCTGGAGGTATTGGTCTTCAATCCATCCTTTGAAGACGAAGCAATCTTCAATCGGATGGCCTACCGTTTGATGGTAAGGGCAATAGTTAGGGTTATTCACTTCGGTGGGTTGCGGCGGTCGCCTTGGATTTGGCAGGTTTATAAGTCTGTTGCGTATTGCCAGCTCGAATAGCCGTTTCGTCTTGTCCTGTGGGAACGAGTAGGGACGCTTCATCTTCTCATTATAATACCGACGTCTTTCCTCCAGTTGATCTGTCGGTTTCGGGGCGTTAGGTTGCTCTTGGGCATTTGCGACAAATGTTGCTCTTCCTTTACCCTTGTCATTCCGAGGTTCCGACTTCGGTGTAGGTGGTCTATGACCCATCTGGTCCATCTGAGCCAACTTGTCGATCAGGGCCTGGAATGTGGTTGGCTTAAAGAACATCATAAACTGGGAGATAGTTGCGTGAGGGTCTAGAGTTCCCACGAACATGCCCACCGCAGGTGCTTCCTCAATGCGTTGCTCACATCTCGACCACAAGTTCCGCCAGCGTATAGCGTACTGGACCCAGGTTTCGCCCGGTTTTACCCTGGCGTTAATAAGTGCAGTTATTGGAGTGCGTTCGCTGGCACTTGCAAATCGCTGAGTGAACAACAACTCCATTTCAGCGAACGTTTTGATGGAATCGTTCGGGAGTTCCGAGTACCATTCGAACGCTGTTTCTGATAAGCTGCCCACAAACTGGCGGAGCAACAACTTATCATCACCGCCGGTGTTACCGCAGAGGGCCCGAAACTGGGCGACATGTTGATGGGGATTGCCGGTCCCCTTATACACGTGGAATTTTGGTATCGTATAGCCTTGTGGGTATTTGATTTGGTCGTACCAGCTCGGATACGGCCGCCCCGTTTTCACGACTTGACCAGCTGCCTCAGTCGCGTGGTGAACCCGGATTTGCTGGGCTATGTAGTCAGCCAAGTCAGCCTTAGAGATTGCATCATCCTTGGCCGTTGAGAGGGCTGGTGGTGGATTTGACGTTTCTCCTCGGTCGTCTTCAAGAACGATCGGGGGATCTTCGGCGGGTAAGTCTTGCTGGATCATCATTCCTATCACATCTTGGAAGAGGAGGCCCATCCGTTGTATATTGACCGCTTGTTCAGCAGCCTCTTTATCCCTTTTCTCCAGTGTCCGACGAAGGAATTCAGCATCGGTTTCTTCCTCTCGGCGTGCGTCTGAGGACGTTTCTGGGTTTTCTTTTGGCCCGGTGAGCGCGGCCATAGCATTCATCATTTCTTGCAGCTTCTGTTGCTGTTCTTGGGCTTTCGTCACGGATCGGGTTAACGGTCGGTGGCCCGTAGAAGTGCGGCTTTCCTCTTTTCCAGAGGCCATGTAAACAGTGTGCACCACCATGCCCCCAGACTTAGGGCGTCTGGGCTCAGTGCTTTTAGCCGTCGCTGCATGCTGTGGGGTCTTCTCCGGCCTCCTTCTTTTATGAGTCAGTTGTTCCACAGCCTTTTGGGGTTTGGCCTGGTGACCAGCTTCCGGTTGGGTTTTCAGCTTCTTGTGTCGGCGGGAGAAGTTCGGATCGATGATCGAGTCCCGTGCCTGCCGCCAAACCTTATAGATTTTGGAAGATAGCCGTTGAGGAGATTGGGGCCGTTCTGACTCCATTTCCACAACCTTCTTTAACGGGGGAGGAGACCTCTTCAGTACTGCAGTAGGAGAATTTCTTCGCACTTTATTTAGCATTTCGAAGCTGTTCCCAGTTGGAACAGCAGCATTAACTTCTGCCACCGGGACTGATGGAGTCAACCCAGATGGGGAGTTGCCCCCAGCCTTCCTCACTCGGCGCCAATGGCGACGTCGAGCGTGTCGAGCGGACGGTGTAGGGTCAGCGGTAAGAACGGTTTCATTTTGCCCTCTGTCTGGGCGTGGGGTCGCAGTTGGTATTAGCCTGTCAAAGACCGATGTCCTTTGGGTAGTAGGAGCGGGAGCTGAAGCCGTTAATCTTGTAAAGACCGACCTTTTGGCCGGAGAGGCTGCCTTGACGACTTCTGGGACAGGAGCGGCCACTTTCTTAGAAGCAACCTTCTCTGAGATTGTAGGTCCCACGATGGGTCTGCAGGATTTCTGGCCCAGTCTAGAGAAGACCGAGGCGTTGACGTTGGGCGACTCGTTGAGAGGAGCCGTGGCAGGGGTAAGACGATCAAAGACCGACTTCTTGGGAGCCTCCGTTGTCAGCACTGGAGCGGCAAAGTTTGTCGGCGGGACCATGGTCCCAAAGAACAATCCTGTGGTGGCGCGAGTGACCTGTTCCACGGGCATTGTGAATAGCGAGGCAGCTTGGGGTCCGTAGGCTATACCTCCTGGCGAGGCAGAGCGTTGGTTGCAATTGCAGTCTGAGCAGTTGGACACTTTCACGGAAGTAGAAGCCATCGATCCTTTGCTTTCTGCAATAAGCCAGACGCCAATTCTTAGTATCTTGAAACCCGAGGGCAACCATTAGCGAACCGCGATTGGTTCGCGAGTCACGACACACGAAGTGTGGAGTGGAAAGAGGAAAAGGTCCCACCGGGCGTGCCAGAATCTGTTCCCCTCCGAAAGACGGCGCGACACCGCGTCTTGCCTGAGATTCGGCGCAGATGCTAATAGGTGCTATCCGTCCACCTCTTCGAAGATGCCAAGTTGATTTATGGCACCACGTATCGAAGGTTTAGACGGATGCGTCCGATGTAGCAGACTTCGTCAGATTCCCCCTCGTTTGAGGGGTTTTTGATTGTGGGGACGCTCTTCCCTGCAGGCGCAAGCCCCTGCAGTTAATTACGCTACCGCATTGCGGTAACAACTTTCTCCTTCTCCAGATGGTCACTTCGTGTCGTGGGTGTCTGTTTTGTATTTTGTTGCCCGTGGATTGTTTACGGAGACTGAGTTATGTCGTCGCCCGTAGGGCGTGGACTAGTCCAAATCCGTATTATCTTAGATTTGGGTTTGGGGGGGTTTTGGTTTGAGGATACGTCAGCCCTACTCGAAGCTAAGATCAACTCAAACGTTTGTTAAGGATACGTTAGTCTAACTTTGTGACTAAGATCAACTTAACGGGATCGTTTAGATCCGACAAAAGAGCGTTTGGACTCTAATGTTCCAGTTTAGGGACATAGTGGTCCATGAATGTGTGGCCGTCGGGACCCGTCACCTCTCTGACGACGTTGAAGGATTACAACGACGGATGTCAGAGGAGTTCAAGGATGTACCCTCAAGCCGGAGTCAATTGGGGGGATTTATAGTCCACTCTGTTTGAAGGTTTAAGGATACGTTAGCCATCTTTGAGGCTAAGATCAACTTAAACGGGACCGTTTAGATCCGACAAAAGAGCATACGGGACTCTATTGTTCTAGTTTAAGGACATTACGGTCCATGGGTAGTTTAAGGACATTGCGGTCCATGGGTAGTTTAAGGACATTGCGGTCCATGGGTAGTTTAAGGACATTGCGGTCCATTGTTAGTTTTAAGACATCTCGGTCAAGGTTAAGGACGTCGTAGTCCATGGGTTTAAGGACCCCACAGTCCATTGTTAGTTTTAAGACATCTCGGTCAAGGTTAAGGACGTCGTAGTCCATGGGTTTAAGGACCCCACAGTCCGGTATGTGCTCTGGATGCTTCACACGGGTTCACTGCCGCGCTTGGCGAGGACCAGGCTCCGCTCTGGACGTTTTCCACGGGGTCAAAGAGTGACATTATCCGCGTTCCACGTAACCAGGAATTTGCATTAGACATGAGTTTAAGGACCCCACAGTCCATATCAATGTGTGGTCGTCGGGACCCGTCACCTCTTTGACGGCATTGAGGGATTACAATGCCAAGTATCAAAGGAGTGAAGAGATGTACCCTAGAACCGGAGTGGATTAAATAGCCCTTGGCCCAATTTGGGGTCAAGACGAATTAATTATGTTATGAGTCCATTGGACCAGTTAATCACAAATTGAGGACTTATGGCCATCTTGGGCTAAGTCCAATCAGGAGAGGCTTTGCCTCCATCCATTTAAGCCAATTGGGCCAAAGTCTAGTGTTAAACACTACAGAGCAGTCAGTGTTGAACACTGGGAATGGGGTTGACAAGTTAGTGTTTAACACTAAGAGAATATTTGGTGTTGAACACCAGCAACAATGTTTTTTCAGGTTAGTGTTAAACACTAAGGTAATCAGTGTTGAACACTGCAAATGAAGATCTCAGATTAGTGTTTAAACACTAAGGTAATCAGTGTTGAACACTGCAAATAAAGCTTTTTAATTAGTGTTGAACACTAAGGCCCAACAGTGTTTTAACACTGGGTTCGAGAGTTTTAGTTTAGTGTTTAAACACTAAGGTAAGAGGGGTCACATGGCAGCACGTGAGAGCGCCCTCCCTTCCTTTGTTCTGATGAGATTATCGCGTCTTCCAGAGCATCACGTGCCATCACGTGATGGGCATTCAAATGCCTATGGATTAGAGCTTCTGCTGAGGGTCACGTGGGTCACGTGGGGTGCTGCCTCAAAGGGGCTTTCTGTAGCTCTCTTAGGGGGGTCACGTGATGACACGTGACCCTGCCTCTAGGTATTTTGTTTAGAGGCTTTGTTAATCTTCTTTTAGGAATTAAATTCCTCGAACTATAAATTTCAGAGGAATTAAATTCCTACTTCCTTTCGAAGACTTTGTTTTCTGGAATAGAGTTTAACTCTGAATTTTCTGTAGGAATTAAATTCCTCATATACGTGAAGGGCTGAATAGGGTTAAACCCTAATAAAAGTTTTTAAGGAGTTTAAACTTCCATCCTCTGTATGATTAAGGGAATTAAATTCCTGCTGTTTCAACAGAACTAGGTTCTTAATTAGGGTTAAACCCTGTTTCTTTTTTGTTCTGGAGGAATTAAATTCCCATAATATAGGGTCAAGCCCTCCTTTTATTTTAAAGGAATTAAATTCCTATAGTTCCGTGAGAATTAAATTCTCGTGCTTGCATTCCTTCTCCGTGTTTTGGATCTGCATGGCAGGATCTCAACCCATTGAGAATTAAATTCTCAACCTTAAGGGGAGATGTGCACTTTGTAGATCCTCCATCAAAGAGAGAAGAAATATGTTCTTCTTTTTTTACATTATCAGAGTTAAACTCTGCTGAGAATTAAATTCTCTTTCTTTCAAAAGGCCTTCCCTTTCTTACCTAGGGTTTTTCGCAGAAGATCCGAGTCTTTTCAAAGTATCAAAGCTCTTCTCCTTTTTTTTTCTTCTCTGCGCCTCTATATGTATGTATGTCTCTTGGCTCCTATTTATAGGAGAAGCAGCCGAATCAATCAGTTTTTGACGAATCTTCATTGAGATTTGATTTGCATTCAGCATCCATTTTGGACCTTTGGATTATTAGGTGAATTTTATTCACCATTGGATTTTAAAATCCAGAGATTCTCCCTTGTTGTTTTGATTAGATTTAAAGGGGAAATCTTTCCAAACCCGAGATTTTCCCATAGATAGATGATATTTCATCACCTCTGAATCTTTAATTTGATTGGTTCCAGATAGTTGCTTTCTTTTGGAAAGATTTGAATTTCTCTCAGAATTTAATTCTGTTTGACAAAATGGGCTTTGAGAGCCGGTCACGTGTGACCACGTGACTCATGGTCACGTGTGGACACGTGACCCCCTTTGGAATGAGCCTTTTCCTTTCTTTTGCGCTCTGTCTTCTTATTGCTGCTTAAACGTCACGTGCTGCCACGTGACCCCTGGTCACGTGTGAGCACGTGACCCTTGTTTGAACTCTCACTTTCCTTGGTTCAACTGGAGAACGAGTCTGCTGTCTTGAACGTCACGTGGCAACACGTGACCCTGGTCACGTGGAAGCACGTGACCTCTTCTGAAGCCTTTTCCTTGACCACGTGACCTCTTCTGAAGCCTTTTCCTTGACTTGATCAGGGAACTGGTGTGCCTTTTGTCGCTTGCATTTAAATGTCACGTGTCGCCACGTGACCCGGGTCACGTGGGAGCACGTGACTCTTTCTGAAGCCCCCTTTTCTTCAGCGTAGTCAGGAAACTGAACTTGCCTTGATGATGTTTTTAGGTGTCACGTGCCAACACATGACTGCTGGTCACGTGTAGGCACATGACCCTCTTCTGAAGCCTTTTCCATAAGCTTTCCTGATTTTAAATCAGGAAACAGCTCTGCTAATATGTGAAACCCTAGATTATAAAATAATCTCTTCAAAAGATTTGATCTTTTACCTAAAAATTTGACAGAGTTCTGTCTCTAAGAGAGTTCTTAAAACAGAGAGCTGTGCTCTAAAAAAGATTTAATTCTGAGAAAAAAACAAGGAAGGAGATGAACATAGGTCATCTCAAAGGCCAAGGGTCCTATTTATAGGCACTGAGATGCCGTTTCAACTTTTTAGTTGATCCAATGGCAGAGATGCTGCCACCGCTGCACTCACGTGTGGGCCACATGAGCGGAACGGTGGGGGGCATTTGTTTTCCCAAATCAGAGAAAAACTCAGTTCAAATTTTGAAATTTGAATTGAAGCAACGCTTCATAATAGCACCAGCGCAAAGAGTCAAAGACTCTGCTGCAACGCTTACGTGCAAAGCACATGAGCGCTGCATTCTAAGCAGCGCAGCGCTGTACTCTAAGCAGCACACCATGTGCAAAGCATGTGGGCGCTAGCGCTAAGAGCGCTGCACTCAAAGCAGCGCACCACATGCAAAGTACGTGGGCTCTAGCGCTAAGAGCGCTGCACTCAAAGCAGCGCACCACATACAAAGCATGTGGGCGCTAGCGCTAAGAGCGCTGCAATGCAAGCAGTGCACCACGTGCAAATCACGTGAGCGTCAGTGATAGAACAAAATGTTCTCGGCCCTTGAATTAAAGATCCAACGAATATGATTAAAAATCATCAATTGACCAGAATAGAATTTTGTTAAGGAAACATTCCTCAGAATCTTTCCAAACAGGAAAGATTATGCTCTGAAAATCAGAGCACCGTTGGATCAATGATCCAATGGTGATTAAAAATCACCAAAATACAGAATGAATTCTGTATGGGAAAAGATTTCCTAATCTTGTTAAAAACAAGAAGATTGCCTCCTGTAAATCAGAAGCCCTTGGATCAAAGATCCAACGGAGGAAATATCCCCAAATCAATTAGAGAAAAGATCTCTTCAACCGATTCAACAAATCAGCATACCCTATATAAAGGCCCCAAGACTTCATGTCTCATATAGAGGAACCCCCCCAAAAAAACATTGAGAAATTTCAAAGACAACGAGCAAGTTCTCAGAAGAAGAAGATTTTCTTCTAGGTAAAAAAAGAATAGAGAGATGAAATCATCTCATATAAAAAAAAGAATTTACTTCTTTTTCTAAGATCATAGATCTATAGGACCCAGGTCTTTCACAAAAAGAGATCAAAGTATCTCATCATAAAAAATAAGGGGAAGAACTTAATCATTTTCAGATCATAGATCTATAAGACAAATTGCCTTTCACAAAAGAGATCATAATATCTCATTAAAAAAAGGGGGGAGAATAATTCAATTCTTTTAGGATCATGGATCCATAAAGGCAGAGCCTTTCACCAAAATCATAAGAAATTGAAACAACTCCTATAAAATAAGAACTTTGTTCTTAGATCCATAAGACAAAGACTCTTATAAGAGAAAATTTAATTCTCAGGGCGCAAAGCTGCCTAAAAAGAGCCTTAGTGCTCCAGTTAAAAGAAGCGCTTCATTGCTCCAAATCTAGCGCACAACACTGCAGAGACCTAGCGCTCCAATTAAAAGAAGCGCTTTAGCGCTCCAAAACTAACGCATAGCATTGCAGAGCCTTAGCGCACCAAATTTCACAAGAAGTGCTCTGCACTCATTGTCTGGCGCACAGTGCCAAGCGCGCTACGCGCTCCCCACATATGCGCTATTTCACAAGAAACGCTCTGCGCTCATTTTCTGGCGCACAGTGCCAAGCGCACCACGTGCTCCCCACGTGTGCGCTATTTCACAAGAAGCGCTCTGCGCTTATTGACTGGCGATCAGCGCCAGGCGCGCCACGTGCTCCTCACGTGTGCGCTATTTAACAGAAGCGCTCTGCGCTCATTGTCTGGCGCACAGCGCCAAGCGCGCCATGTGCTCCTCACGTGTGCGCTACTTAACAGAAGCGCTCTGCGCTCATTAACTGGCGCACAACGCCAAGCGCACTACGTGCTCCTCACGTGTGCGTAAATTGTTCTTTAAAAAATAAAGTCCCAGAGCTATGATGAGCGCTCAGCACTCAATAAAAGACAAAAATAATTGTCGGAACTCAAACCAATGCCCAGCATTGTTAAATGTTTAACATTTTAATTGAATGGGCCGAGCCCAAGTTGGTCACAGATCCCTAATTCAGATTAAATTGAGCCCATATGCTCATAAATCTTTGATATTAGTCCCAATTTGGACTACAGATCTCCCAACCAATATTGGTTCAAGGGTACATCTCTTCACTCCTCTGATATTTGTCGTTGTAATCCTTCAACGTTTTCAGAGAGGTGACGGGTCCCGACAACCAGACATTCCACGGACTGTGGGGTCCTTAAACTCATGGACTATGATGTCCTTAAACTTTACGGACTGTGGAGTCCTTAAACTCATGGACTATGATGTCCTTAAACTTTACAGACTATGACGTCTCTAAACTAGACTATGATGTCTTTAAACTCCCTGGACTATGATGTCCTTAAACTTCTGGATCGCAATGTCCCTAAACTAAAACAATTGAGCCCAAATGCTCTGTTGTTGGATATAAATAATCCCGTTGAGTAGATCTTAGTCTAAAATTAGACTAACGTATCCTTAACAAACGTTTAAGTTGATCTTAGTCTCAAAAGAGATTAACGATCTTTAAACCCAAACCAAAACCCAAATCTAAGAAAATACGGATTTGGACTAATCCACGCCCTACGGGCGACAACATAAATTAGTCTTCGTATACAATCCACGGGCAACCAAAAAAAACAAAACAAACACACACGACACGAAGTGGCTATCTAGAGAAGGAGAAAGTGGTTACCGCGATGCAGTAGCGTAATTAACTGCGGGGGTTTGCGCCTACAGGGAAAAGAGTCCCTACAATCAAAAACCCCTCAAATAAGGGGGAATCTGACGAAGTCAGCTACATCGGCCGCATCCGTCTAAACCTCCGATATACGGTGCCATAAATCAACTTGGCATCTTCGGAGAGGTGGACGGATAAAACCAAATAGCATCTGCCCTCAAATTTAGGTAAGACGAACCTACGTGGTCATGTCTCTGTATTCGGAGGAGAACATATATCTTTCATGAGATCTCAGCGTGGAGCTGTAAAGCACCCAACAAGTCATTGAACCGGTCTCCGCGGGGGACCCATGGCCGTCGGAGATAGCAAGACGCTGTTCAGTGGTGACAGTGTGGGCAGTGACATTCCCCCTTTGGAGGTCATGATCCCGAGGTGAGGGAACGACGACCTGTGGGGCTTGTCCTTCCGTTTGGACGCGGAAAAGGGCATCCACTATTGATGCGAGCTTATCGATCCATGCTGACAGGACGTGAACAACGTTATGGGGAGGAGAGGATCCGTCCGTGCTTCCGTTGTGGGGAGGGCAGAGGCATGTGATTGGATCATCACGGTGTTCACTCGGCATGAGTCTGAGATTGGAAGATCAACTTTTGATGAGTGGAATTTTCGAATTTCCCACAGATGGCGCCAACTGATGGAGGTCAGGATTTCCTTTAGATGTTGTCCTCCGTGGATCTATCGCGAGTGTTGATGGACGGCTGATATTGGTGTTGAGGGTTGCCTCTTAGAGCGTGTGGATCTCAGTGGGCTTGATTTGGGGTGAAGCCGAGCTACCTGCAAAGAAGTCCCAGGGTGGTTTTACCACCGTGGACCCTCCGACGATCAAGTTAGCCGAGGTATTTGGACAAAGTAGCGGCTTAGTGGAGTAAAATTGCCTTAACTAAGTCATCTGAGAGGGGTTTTTATAGTGGTCGCCATGAGCTAGCTGGCGTGATGTCTTCGCCTATCGTTACGCCCCTGGCATTACGCCTACGTGAATGACGAGATCCCCCATTAATGACGAGATACGCTCGCTAATGGGGGGATGCGACGGCATGGAATGCGGGATCATGGGGTGGCAGATATCTCGCATCTGGCGTGATCCGCGGAGCTGTGGTGGAGGCGCCTGTGATCTGCGTTCTAGGTCGGTCGGTAGAACCGGGGAGGCTTAGCTCGGCGGGAGGCTTGAAGGCGAGCAGGAGGCTGGGAAGCTCGGTTCTGTGATAGCTCGGAGGCGAGCGGGAGGCCGAGGAAGCTCGGCATGTAGGAGGGCTCGGCGGTGAGCCAATGGTTGTTTACATAGTGAGCATAGGAGTGTTCAGGGATTCCTCGAAGGCCGGGTCATGCTATGGGACGATAGCCCAGGGGACGCCTCCAATGTGTGGTGCTTGCTCTGTTTCCGTGAGCCCTAGGACACGTCATCTACCACGTGTCATGATCGGGGGAGTTCCCACTTACGAGCATCATCATTTGCCCCTCACTCTCATACCGACCTATTTATAGGTCGGGTCGAGAGTGGTCTGATCTGTCTCGTGGGCTCAGCTTGTAGTCAAGAACCTACCAGCGCCGATCTTTGATGTGGTTAGGGGTGTATTTTCGATGACGTCAGCAGATCAGGGGGAGATCGTGCATTAAAGAGGGAGCACCGATTCGCTTGTATGACCGTTGAGGCGCAGGCCACATGTACGATGCAGATTGGCGGATGTGACGGGCTATCGCTGTCACCTGCGCCCGAAGGGACGTCTCCAATAGTCATTCGACACGTAGGGCATCGACGACTGGAGAGCGCGAAGCTTTGTTTAGGCGGGAAACGATATGAGCTATTGGATGCATCGCCCAAGCACTATAAATAGGGTGGGATCCCCCAGGGTCCACACTTTGTCCATCATTTTCCTTTCGTTGCGAGAGATAGCTCGGCACTCCGTCCTTTAGATCGGATATCTCGCGTTTTTTCCTCGGAGGACTCTTTCTTTTGAATCATGTTAGATGTCTTCCTCTGAGGAGTCTGTTGAGATAATTAGGGTAGAGTCTAGGGAGTCTTCTACTGCTTCTTCCTCTGCCCCATCCGAGTCGGATTCTCCTCATAGAGTTAGGGCCACCCGCGCTTCTCGCCGCCAGGCGACGGTACGGGTCCCTAAAGTGTGTATTGGGAACGTTCGTGATGCCCCTCCCTCCTAAGAAACGTGGACGATCTCACTGAAATTCGGGCTAGTTTCCACACCCCCCCTAATTATTCGCTTCGTTTAGCTAGGGAGGGCGAAAGGGAGGATCAGGTGTAGCGCAAGGAGATTGCTTTGTACTTGGATGCATTCTGTACTAGGATGCGTCTGCCCTTTCCTCCCAAAGTATGCAGGGTATTACGTTGCTTCCAACTTGCCCCGGGCTAGCTAGTGCCAAACTCGTGGAGAATTCTCCTCAGGTTCCTGGTCCAGTTGAGACTTGAAGAAATCCCTTTTAGCTCGACCCTTCTCACTTCTTTCCTTTGTTACAAAAATCATCCCGGCACCCGTAAGGATGAACCGAGCTAGGTATACATTTCCTTTAAAAACGCAAGGGATGGGCGGCTGGGTCGGGGGTAGTAGCCGTTCTGTCTTCTGTTCCCTGCCGAATACAGAGACACGACCGCGTAGGTTCTTCTTGCCTGAAATTCGGGGCAGATGCTAATTGGTGCTATCCGTCCACCTCTCCGAAGATGCCCGGTTGATTTATAGCACCATGTATCGAAGGTTTAAACGGATGCGGCCGATATAGTAGACTTCGTCAGATTCCCCCTCGTTTGAGGGGTTTTTGATTGTGGGGACGCTCTTCCCTGCAGGCGCAAGCCCCTGCAGTTAATTACGCTACCGTATCGCGATAACAACTTTCTCTTTCTCCAGGTGGTCACTTCGTGTCGTGGTTGTTTGTTTTGTGTTTGGTTGCCCGTGGATTGTATACGGAGACTAATTTATGTCGTTGCCCGTAGGGCATGGACTAGTCCAAATCCGTATCTTTCTTAGATTTGTGTTTGGGGTTTGAGTTTAAGGATATGTTAGCCTCTTTTGAGACTAAGATCAACTTAAACGTTTGTTAAGGATACGTTAGTCTCATTTTAGACTAAGATTAACTTAACGGGATCGTTTAGATCCAACAAGAGAGCAATTGGGCTCTATTGTTTAGTTTAGTGACATTGCTGTCGATTAGTTTAAGGACATTGCGGTCCATTGTTAGTTTAAGGACATCTCGGTCCATTGTTAGTTTAAAGACAACACGGTCAAGGTTAAGGACATCATAGTCCATGAGTTTAAGGACCTCGCAGTCAAATGTTAGTTTAAAGACATCACGGTCGGGGTTAAGGACATCATAGTCCATGGGTTTAAGGACCCCACAGTCCAATGTTAGTTTAAAGACATCACGGTCGAGGTTAAGGACATCATAGTCAGTGAGTTTAAGGACCCCACAGTCCAATGTTAGTTTAAAGATATCACGGTCGAGGTTAAGGACATCATAGTCCGTGGGTTTAAGGACCCCATAGTCCAATGTTAGTTTAAAGACATCACGGTCAAGGTTAAGGACATCATAGTCCATGAGTTTAAGAACCCCATAGTCTGATGTTTAGAGACGTCACAGTCTATGAAATGTGTGGTTCTCGAGACCCGTCACCTCTTTGAAGACGTTGAGGAATTACAACGACAAATATCAAAGGAGTGAAAAGATGTACCCATGAACCAGGGTGAGTTAAGTGATCTGTAGTCCGATTTGGAACTAAGATCGATTCATTATATTATGAACACAATAGCTCAGTTAAGTCTGAATTGAGGACTTATGGCCAACTTGGGCTAAGTCCAATTAGATTTAAAATGTTGGCCCTTTGTTGGACCCTTAGACATCTGTTTGGGTTCAGCCCTTCATCACTTAGAAATGCTAGACAAGAGTTTCAGGGCTCTGTTATCATTTGGGTCTTTGACTGAGGATTAAACATTATACCTCTGAGTTTCTACTCAATTTTGAGATTCAATTGAAGGGGAGGCTTTGCCTCTAGAAAATTAGCCAATTTGGCTAAAAATAGTGTTAAACACTAGAGAACAACAATGTTAAACACTGGAAATAAAGCTCTCAAATTAGTGTTAAACACTAGAAGATAACAGTGTTAAACACTGGAAGTAAGATTCTCAAATTAGTGTTAAACACTAAAAGATAACAGTGTTAAACACTGGAAATATGATTCTCAAATTAGTGTTAAACATTAAAAGATAACAGTGTTAAACACTGGAAATAAGATTCTCGAATTAGAGTTAAACACTAGAGGAAAAGGGGGTCACGTGGGGACATGTTAGGGTGCCAAAAGGTGGGGCCAGATCTCCTTTACTTTGTTCTGCAGATAAGTGTTAAACACTTTTTGACTTTTGGCCGTTACGTGTGAGCACGTGATAAGCTCTCATGCACTGATTTGTTAAGGCCTTTATTAGGGGTCACGTGATAACACGTGAGAGCGCCCAGGACCAACATTTCTTTTGCTTTTATTCTCTTGGTTTTAAAGGTCACGTGGGAGCACACGAGGCATTGCCTCAAAGCTTTTTCCTTCTCATTTTTGGGGATCTTTTCAGGGGCCACGTGGGGCCACGTGACCTTCATTCTTTGCATGCATAGAGATCTTTTAAGTCTCCTTATTTTTTTTAAGAATTAAATTCTCTGTAGGGTTAAACCCTAATTATGATTTTGGAGGAATTAAATTCCTATTATGAAAGAATTAAATTCTTATGTAGGGTTAAACCCTAATTTTTTTTAGAGGAATTAAATTCCCATATATGTAAAAGAATTAAATTCTTGTATAGGGTGAAACCCTAATTTCATTTTAGGAGGAATCAGGTTCCTGTGAATTTGAGAGAATTAAATTCTCAATTAGGGTTAAACCCTAGTTTTGTCCATCTTGAAGGAATTAAATTCCTGTAATTTTAGGAGAATTGAATTCTCATATAGGGTTAAACCCTAGTTTCATTTTGGAGGAATTAAATTCCTGTAAATTGAGAGAATTAAATTCTCATATAGGGTTAAACCCAAATTTTGTTTTGGGAGAATTAAATTCTCTAAACTCAATTCCCCCTTTATGTTTTGGATCTGCATGGCAGAATCTCAACCTGATGAGAATTAAATTCTCAACTGATGAGAAGATTTTCTTCTGAAGATCTTCAACCAGAGGAAGAACTAAGTTCTTTTGTAGAAGAGTTAAACTCTTAGATTGAGAATTAAATTCTCTTTTTTTTGTTTTGTGAAGCTTTGATCCCTTTTCTTTTTCTCACCTAGGGTATTCTTTCTTGAGAATTAAATTCTCCTTTCTTTTCTCTCTGCTATTTGCCTTTGGAAAATTTCAAGATCCCAAAATTCTATATCCCTCTTCTCTTCTTAGCTCTTATTTATAGGAGAAGGAAAAGAATCAATTTGTTTAACAAATCTTTCATTGAAAGATTTAGTTTGTTTTCATAATTAATATGATTCTTTATATCACACAGTGAATTTTATTCACCGTTGGATTTTAAATCCAAAGATATTATGTTTGTTATTTCTGGTGAGATTTTTAGGGAAATCTTACCTTGTCTAAAATCTTTCCATAAATTGGTGATTTTTAATCACCCTTGGATTTTTAATCCAACGGTTCCCTACAATCCTTTTTCGTTTGGAAAGATTTTAGAGAATTTTAGAATTTAATTCTATTAATTTATAAGGCTTTCAAAGCCTGTCACGTGCTAGCACGTGACCCTTGGTCACATGACCCCCAATTGGTTCCTCCTTCAGCCGTTTGTTTTTATTTCTGTTTTAACTATCACGTGTCAACACGTGACCATTAATCGCGTGTGAGCACGTGACCTCCAATTGGATCCTCCTTCAGCCGTTTGTTTTTATTTCTGTTTTAACTATCACGTGTCAACACGTGACCATTGGTCACGTGTGAACACGTGATACCTCATTGAGATAATTCCTGATTTTTAATCAGGGAACAAATTCCCCCACAGCGTTGCTCTCACGTGTTTGCATGTGAGTGCAACGCTGTCACTTTTGTGGCCGTTGGATCTGTCTAGAGAATAGAGGAGACGAAGCGTTTCCCATCACATCCTATAAATGCGGGGGTCTCTTCAGAAGCTCCTCCACTCTTTCATCTTCTTCCTTGCAAAATTTTCTTTTAAGAATTTAATTCTCGTTCTCAGAGCTTAGTTCTCTGTTCCAAAATCTTCAGAGTTTAACTCTATTTAAGAAAGACCCATCTCTTCAGGTAATGGCTTTGGACGATCGAAGAACTTTCTTACATATAAAACTCTTTGGATTTTAAATCCATACCAAAGGTTTTCCCTTTTAACAAGAACCCATTTTTTTCCTTTAAGTTCTTTAAGAAGAAAACCACTCATTCTTTAATCAACAGGCCCTTTAGGGTTTCTCTGATCTTCAGGGGTTAATGGTGATGTTTGCCTTTTTCTATGGAATTTAATTCCATCTCAAAAAAAAGTCTCTGGGAATTTAATTCCCCTTTTCCAGAAGGAATTTAATTCCTATGAAGAACTTAGTTCTTCCCAGAGAGCTTCTTGGGGTTTTCTTGCCCTGAGTTGTCTCTTTGCAACCAAGAAGAAGAAGTCTGCAGTGGTGCTTTCTGGGAATTTAATTCCCTTGATTCTGTTTGATTTGTTACAGAGTCCAAGATGGATTTCTCTTAGGGGAGTGTGTAGGGTCATTTGAAATCCACTGCTTATTTAATAAGAATCTTCCTTTTGTCTCATTGTAATTGCTTTGCCTCATCATTAGCCAGCCGCCATCTTGATTTTGTGGGACCCATGTGTTTTGTAACCAAAGGTCCCATAAAATGAGTCCCCTGTCGCTTTCTTCTATTGTCTTTATATATATACATACATACATATATACATATATATATATATATATATAATCATATAAATATATACACTGTTGGCTTTGTTTTAACGGTTTCCCCTTATTTCATTTCAGGTACAATGATATCTATTCCGTACTTTCCTTTCACTCACTCAGAAGCCGCTTTTCCCCAGTCACCATCTGACGAGGAAGTGATGGCGATGATCAGGGCTCATGACCCGAATCACACCAACTTACTTCTGTGGGGGACCTAATATGGTCACATCATCCATGGTCACCGGAGTTTCCTTTGCGAAGTACCGATGGAGCCTACCTATCTGTTCCTGCCGATGGATCCCCAAAGGACAGTCTTTGCCGTGGAGATGTCGAATTGGACCCCGATGGAACGGCTTGAGCCTTCGACGACTGGCATCCCAAATCATCCTATCCCGGCCATAGATATTCTGGGACGCCGCATTTTCCAGGGCGAGGCCCAACCATGGGGGTAGATCTACAAAATAGGGCTCACCCCTCGACACCCCACGGGCTACCTTCTTTGGGCTCGCTACATACTCTCCGCCTATCGCGTGCGACTGCAGAGGGTTGGGCTTTATCAGGCGATCTATGCGTCCCTTTTCCACTACCCATCTCTTCACGTCTGGTGGGTTAAGACTTTCCTGAACCAGTGGAATCTCCCCACCAACACTTTCCTCCTAGGGGATCGCGAAGTTTCGATTTCCTTAGAAGAATTCCGCGAGATCTCGGGGCTGCCGATCAGGGGGACACTTTATGAAGAATTGTTGCCTCCCGACGAGTACGTCTTTGAAACCGAGCCTGCAATGCTCGACGACCTATCTATCGAGAACTCCGTTCGCCAAAAGCGCCCGAGTTTGATCAAGGCCCTGGGCATCTTTGACAAACTGTTCACAGAATCAGAAAAGCAGGGAGTCACTTTTAAGAGTTTTATCGCTTGCTTCTTTCGCGAGAATGTCCTATCGAAGACGGCTCCGAAGTTTGCGAACATTAATGACCCCTTTGGGTTTAGTTTGAACCGACGGCCGACTAAGGAAGATGATCTGCCACAGTATTACATCCCTATCATGTCGGCGGTATCTTTTGAATCGATTGCAGCTCCCGGCATGGATGAGGAGACCTTTTTTATGGGTTTTATCAGTGTTTGGCTCAGCTGGTTCGTCATCCCCATGCATCGCCGCTTCATGAGAGTCTCGGTTATCTATCCTGCTCATCGTATCGCTGAAGGGACACGGCTAGCCGTAAGCATCCCAGCGCTATCGCACCTTTATCATAGGTTGGGCGTCGCAGCTAACACCTCAACTCCCGGCGTGGACGTAGTAAACTTCTCTCTTCATTAATTCACGTCTTGGATTGAAATGCATGTGTTGGGGGCCTTTGCTGCGCACCAGAGACCCACATTTTATGACGCCTACACTTTTCCGCGACTCATGCTGTTGGTGGACGCTTCTGCTCCCGACCCGACTCAGTTCGGGGCTATTTGCGTGTTGACCTCTCCCTATGCTAGCGCGGGTGGACTGGTATTTATTGATCAGGCCCTATCCTCTCCTTCAGGTCCAATTCAGCAACTATGCGACTTGTCGAAGGAAGAGGTACCTTCTCTGAAGCCCCGGGAGGCCACGCACCTGTATACGATCAGACCAGGTTATCTGGTATTCCGTTAGAACAGTGCGGCCCTTTTTATGCGGTATAATCCGTATCGCTTCTCCCGGCAGCTGGGATATGATCAGGGCGTCCCCTTCGAGGCTTTTACAGTTGCGCCGGTCCCTTCACCCGAAGCTGTTCGTGATGTTGCTCATCACTTCGTGAGGTTGAACACTGGTTCCCGCTTTATGATACCTGAAGCCGACCATATTTCCCGATGTGTGGGGTCCTTCACGGGCTGGTACCTTCATCGGGTCAGCCCAATTATTGCTGAGGAGAAGAGGGTGCTTCTTAGATACGGTGCTCCTATTCCGGTTCAGGCCACGGGAGTTCTGCCGCGGCCGCGCGCACCGGTCCGCTTTCCCCTGAGGGACACCGGCGTTGCGCTTATTCCGGGGGCGTCGGAGGTGGACCTCACTCCCACAGTTGGTATTCCATTGGGTACCCGATCTCGGGCTAATCGGGCTTCGGTAGCAGTACCATCGCCGGTGGCATCGACAATGGCCGTGTCGTCCTCGGTAGAACCGCCAAGCGAGGGCGCTGGAAACGAGGGTGTTGAAGGTGAGGTGGGTCGGCGTCGTACTAAGGCTCCACGAGGGAGGAAACGGTCGTCCTCGGTGGTCGGTTCTGGATCCAAGCGGCGGAGGAAAACGGTTACCAATCTTCTCGACTCTTTAGTAGAGTCTGAGCCCATTCTTCAGGACGAGCCTTTGGCTATGCAAGAGTCGGATGCTGGCCTACTTTTTCCGAGTTCAACTGCCGAGGAAGCCGCACAATTGGCTGAGGCTATAAGACGTTCGCAAGAAGAGTCGGAGAACATAAGGATTCCGAAGAAGCCTTATCCCGCCGTAATGTTTTACGAAGACCCTCCGTGGATCCGGCGACGATTCATCGGCCTTTTGGAAGAATAGGGCGAAAGGGCCCTCAAACAGGCCATTTCGGCCGATACTGAGGACGCGCTTTCACTGTGGACCGGCGGCCATGAGTCCACCCTTGGACCTCGGCGAGCACACCTCCTTAAGAATGAGCGTTGGCTTGAACAAGCCATACTGAAAGATTCCTTGCGCATCGGTATGTTCCTGTATTTCTTTGTAATACTTTATATTGTCTGCACGCGTATATATGTATTCTTATCCTTGTGTGAACTGTGCAGAAACTTCGGCGATGGCGGAGGCTCTAAACCGTACTCTGACCGTAGAGCCTGCCGACACCCCCAGTGAAACACCGCTCAGTGTGGAGGGGGTTGATGAAACTGTCCCTCTTGCGATAGAGCCTCCTGCGGTGGCTCCTGCTTCCAAAGCACTCGTTTCCTCGGGGGAGGCACCTTTGATAGTCATCGTCTCGATGGATCTCCCTGAGGGTGGCCCAGAGGGTAGGATAGAGGTAGTCGGGGCTACCCTCCTTTCGTTGGAGCCCGTAGCGGCAGCCGCTGCTCCTCATTCCGAAGCCGCTGCATCGGCCCGCGTCTCTGATATTGTGCCTGAGGTCGCGGCGGAGGCCGTTGAAGCTGCTATCCCTCCAGCTTAGAATAGGAAGAGCGTCGAAGGTAACCTTCTATATTTTAAATTAGTAATCTTTCCATTATCTGAACTCTTTTGTCTTTTCAGAATTGCGCGGATTGGTGGCTTCTATTGCCGACTTGTCTCCCAGGCAATCTTTTCAGCGCCTGTTGGAGATGGCTGCTCCGCAAGCGGTATCTCCTCATCGCATCGTCCTCTCTTCCGGGCAAGGTTAGTGTTGCTTACCACCTTTTCACAGCATTGTTACTATTCCATAAAATGACATTGATGTCTTTTACAATTCTGGAGGCCAACGATGAGGTTGAGATACTTGAGGGGCCATGGGAGCCTTCAGCTCCTTCTTGCATGACTGTGGGTAAGTAAAGTCCCAACGTTGTTCCATTTGTTCTTTGCTTACAAGTTTCACCGACTATTTATAAATTTGAACAGCCCTGGCAGTTCTCACTGCCCTGGAGTGACGCATCGCCATGCTACCCGGCCCCTATGCTCTGCGAACCTCGAAATGTATGGCAAAACTAAGCCTCGCCTCTCTGTCATCCTTGATCGAGGAACTTCATGCTGGCAGCGTAATTATGGCCGAAGCATTTGCTGCCGAAGCTAACGACTCTCTTCCCTTTCTTGCCACCTATCATAGCGAAGCAGTGGTGCAAGTCTGGGTTGAGTTTTGTCGGCAGGTGGAGGCTTGCTTGCATGTGCTCGAGTGTACCCGCCTTTCTTCGGAGGCTGTGGCTGCGAAGGCAAGCTTACAGGGCTTGATTGAGCGGTGCGTGGCAAATATGGTATCATGCGAGAAGAGGGCCAGACGTAAATTTTCAGAGAGGGAGCTGGCTTCTAAGGCACTGATGGAGCTTCAGGCTAACCTTACGGCCAAGTCCAATAAAGCGTATGAACTCTGGCGAGTGCTTCAAGAGGCCATCAAGGAGGTGGTAGCTATTGACAAAGCCGTCGTGTTCACTCGTGAAAGAGTCGCGGCTCATAAGGCCACTGAGAAAGAGCTTGAAGGCCGGCTTGCCTCATATCAGGCCCAGCAAGCTTAGGCGGAGGCCCGTCTTTTGGCTATATTGAATCACAAAGGCGAGGCCCAGCGAAAGAGGGATGAGCTGACCAATCTGCTAAACCGCCCGCCGACTTGAAGACTTGTATATATTTTCTTTATTCTTCTTTTGTACATACTCCTGAATGAGAGTATATATTTTTTTTCCTTTCACGAATTGTACTTTGTATCCTTTTTGGTTCATGAATAAAAGACATATTTTTATTCTCAATGGTGTGCCCATTTTTATTGAATGTATTATGTGGATAGTCTATCTTGATCTCTTTGCAGGACAACGATGGCTTAGGATTCAGGGTTAAGATCTGCCTCCTAAGACTTTTCAATTTTATGAGCCGTGAGGGTCTCATAAAGAATTTTCTCCCTACCGGTCGAGAGGATCCCGTAGGTGTAATTTCTCCTTAAGAATCGTGAGGATTTCTAAGTATGTTTTTCTCTTGCAAGTCGTAAGGATCTCACAAGCGAATTTGCTCCCTTACGAGTCGTGAGGACCCGCAAGTGATGGGTGAAGTTGCCCTTATCCACATTACACGGAGTCAGGGGTTGCTCTAGATGCTTCCCACGGGTTCACTGCCGTGTTCTGCGAGGACCAGGCTCCACTCTGGACGTTTCCCACAGGGTCAAGATTGACATTATCCGCGTTCCACGTGACCAGGAATTTTGCTCTGGATGCTTCCCACGGGTTCATTGCCGTGTTCGGCGAGGACCAGGCTCTGCTCTGGATGCTTCATACGGGGTCATTGCCGTGCTCTGCGAAGACCAGGATTCGCTCTGGACGTTTCACACGGGGTCAGGATTTGACGTAAGCTGCGTTCCATGTAGCCAGGAATTTTTCTCTGGAAGCTTCCCACGGGTTCACTGCCATGTTCTGCGAGGACCAGGCTCCACTCTGGATGCTTCACACGGGGTCATTGTCGTGCTCTGCGAGGACCAGGATCCGCTCTGGACGTTTCCCACAGGGTCAGGATTGACATAAGCCGCGTTCCACGTAACCAGGAATTTTACTCTGGATGCTTCACATGGGGTCATTGCCGTGCTCTGCGAGGACCAGGCTCCGCTCTGGATGCTTCATACGGGGTCATTGCCGTGCTCTGCAAGGACCAGGATCCACTCTGGATGCTTCACACAGGGTCATTGTCGTGCTCTGCGAGGACCAGGATCCGCTCTGGACGTTTCCCACGGGGTCAAGATTGACACTAGCCGCGTTCCACGTAGCCAGGAATTTTGCTCCGGATCCTTCCCATGGGTTTACTGCCATGTTCAGTGAAGACCAGGCTCCGCTCTGGATGCTTCACACGGGGTCATTGCCGTGCTCTGCGAGGACCAGGATCCGCTCTGGACGTTTCCCACGGGGTCAAGATTGACATAAGCCATGTTCCACGTAGCCAGGAATTTTGCTCTGGATGCTTCCCATAGGTTCACTGCCATGTTCTGCGAGGACCAGGCTCCGCTCTGGATGCTTCACACGGGGTCATTGCCGTGCTCTGCGAGGACCAGGATCCGCTCTGGACGTTTCACACGGGGTCAGGATTTGACATAAGCCGCGTTCCACATAGCCAGGAATTTTGCTCTGGATGCTTCCCACGGGTTCACTGCCGTATTCTGCGAGGACCATGCTCCGCTTTGGATGCTTCACACGGGGTCATTGGCTGCTCTGCGAGGACCAGGATCCACTCTGGACGTTTCCCACGGGGTCAAGATTGACATTAGCCGCGTTCCACGTAGCCAGGAATTTCACTCTGGATGCTTCCTATGGGTTCACTGCCGTGTTTGGCGAGGACCAGGCTCCACTCTGGATGCTTCACATGGGGTCATTGCCGTGCTCTGCGAGGACCAGGATCCGCTCTGGACGTTTCCAACGGGGTCAGGATTTGACGTAAGCCGCGTTCCACGTAACCAGGAATTTTGCTCTGGATGCTTCCCACGGGTTCACTGCCGTGTTCTGTGAGGACCAGGCTCTGCTCTGGATGCTTCACACAGGGTCATTGCCGTGCTATGCAAGGACCAGGATCCTCTCTGGACGTTTCCCACGGGTCAGGATTTGATGTAAGCCGCGTTCCACGTAGCCAGGAATTTTGCTCTGGATGCTTCCCACGGGTTCACTGTCGTGTTCTGGGAGGACCAGGCTCCGCTCTGGATGCTTCACACGGGGTCATTGCCGTGCTCTGCGAGGACCAGCATCCGCTCTGGACGTTTCCCACGGGGTCAAGATTGACATTAGCCACGTTCCACGTAGCCAGGAATTTCGCTCTGGATGCTTCCCATGGGTTCACTGCCGTGTTCGGCGAGGACCAGGTTCCGCTCTGGATGCTTCACATGGGGTCATTGCCGTGCTCTGCGAGGACCAGGATCCGCTCTGGACGTTTCCCACGGGGTCAGGATTTGACGTAAGCCCCGTTCCACGTAACCAGGAATTTTGCTCTGGATGCTTCCGACGGGTTCACTGCCGTGTTCCGCGAGGACTAGGCTTCGCTCTGGATGCTTCACACGGGGTCATTGCCGTGCTCTGCGAGGACCAGGATCCGCTCTGGACGTTTCCCACGGGGTCAGGATTTTACGTAAGCCGCGTTCCACATAACCAGGAATTTTGCTCTGGATGATTCCCACGGGTTCACTGCCGTGTTCTGCAAGGACCAGGCTCCGCTTTGGACGTTTCCCACGGGGTCAGGATTGACATAAGCCGCGTTCCACGTGACCAGGAAGGGTTGACTTTATCCGCATTTCACGGAGTCAGGGTTTGACTCTCGGTCATCTGTGCACAGCCGAGTCATAGAACTGGGGGTTGCCGCTGTTCCACTTTGCTTGATATCGTGTCTGTTGTAATGAGACGAATGTTGAGATGATCTCCAGGCTATCTGTGAACCGTTGAGATTTGGCTTCTTCTTTTGATGAAACCTGCGAAGGAAGGGTGTGGTTCTTTCTTTGTTTGCGCCCCTGGATTGTATACAGGGATTGCTGTGATATCACTTGTAAGGTATAAATTTCATTATATATATTTTTTTCTTTTATCTTTTTCCGCGATGCTCTATCATTTCAGCTTTTATATCGCGAAGGTCGCGATTGCCCCATCATTTCGGCTATTTTTCGCGGTGCCCAATCATTTCAGCTATTTATTTTATTTTTACCTGCTGCTTTTTATTGCGAGTTGCCCAATCATTTCGGCTATTTTGCATGCATACATTTTTTACTTGCTGATTTTGTTGCAAGTTGCCCCATCATTTCGGCTATTTCGTATGCATGTGTGGCTTGCTAGCTTTTCGCTGCAAGTTTGGGATTAGACACCGATTTCGGCATCAGCACCGCTACAACTGGGATATTTCCAGGAGCGAATCATCATTTGCCTCTGTCGATGTCGAACGAAGGTGTCTTAGTAGACAGGGTTAAGATTCTGTCGACTAAGGCTTTTTACTTCATGAGCCGTAAGGGTCTTATAAAGGTATTTCTCCCTGCGAGTCGTGAGGATCTCGTAGGTGAGTTTTCTCCTTAGGGATCATAAGGATTCCTAAGTGCATGTTCCCTTATAAGCCGTAAGGATCTTACAAGAGTGTTTTCTTCCTATAAGTCGAGAGGACTTACAAGGGTTGTTCACCGTGTAGATATATCCCTAGTCACGGATGGGACTTTGTTAGGGAAATGTTTATTCTTGTTCGTGGATTGTATACAAGGGTCAGCATTGAACCGCTTGTAGGGCAGTATTGGAGGTTGTGGTGACTGCTTAAGAACAGGTTTAGATCCCTGTAGCTTAAGACCTTTGAATCTTATGAGCCGTGAGGGTCTCATAAGAGGGTTCTCCTTACGAATCGTGAGGATCTCGCAAGTGTAATTTCTCCTTAGGAATCGTGGGGATCCCTAAGTGTGTTGCACCCTTATGAGTCGTAAGGATCTCACGCGGGTGGTTTCTCCTCACAAGGTGGAGAGGACCCTGCAAGTGTCTTTTAACGAGGTTGCACCCTTTCGGGTTTTCACAAACACTCGCCGGTAGCCCTACTGTTTTTACTCACGGAGCCCTTTCGGGTTTTCATCCGTGCCTTTTTTCGCTTATGGACATACCGTTTTTTCTTTTTCTTTCTTCTAACGAGGTTGCGCCCTTTCGGGTTTTCACAAAACTCGCCGGTAGCCCTATTGTTTTTACTCACGGAGCCATTTCGGGTTTTCATTCGTGCCCATTTTGCTTATGGACATACCGTTTTTATTATTTTCTCTCTCTCTTTTTTTTCTTTTTTGGATCAGCTTTGGGATGCTGCAATCCACCGTAGTTTATCGACATCTCGGTCAACAGCTAGTTTTAGGACATAGTGGTCCATCTTTAGTTTAAGGACGTTTCGGTCCGTTGTTAGTTTAAGAACGTTTCGGTCCGTTAGCCGTCTACTACTTGTAGAGTTTGGGCTTAAGAAGATAGCGAGCGGACATAGTCGTCGTCATCTATCATTAACCTAGGCCGTGACTCGTCAAGCATAGTATTTCTTCAAGAAGCGACCGTTTATTGGCCTGAAAGGTCTTTCACCATGCATGTCCATGAGTAGATAGGCCCCACCTTGGTAGACCTTGTCTATGTTATACGGGCCTTCATAGTTCGGCTCGAATTTCCCCCGTTTGGGGATCATAGGCCTTCTGACCACTAGCACAAGTTCGCCTTGGCGGAATGTCCTTGGCCTAGTCAATCTCTCATATGAACGTGTCATCTTTGCTTTATAAGCCTCCAGATTTTGTTGCGCTATGAGCCGGGTTTTATCAAGGGTGTCGAGCTCCTCAAGCCGAAGGTGAGCATTCTCTTCCTCCGTTAGCTCGTAATGAACTGCCACCCGTAAAGAGGGTAGCTCTATCTCGAGGGGAAGTACTGCTTCTGTACCGAATACCAAGGCGTATGGAGTTGTGTTTGTGGCCGTTTTGAACGCAGTTCGATACGCCCAGAGAGCTTCATGCAGTCTCTCATGCCAGTCCTTTTTATTTCGAGACACCGTCTTTTTAACGATCTTCGTTAAGGTCTTGTTGTAAGCTTCAGCTAGACCGTTAGCTCGGGGATTATAGACTGATGAGTATCTCCAGTCTATGTTGTGTTGTTGTGCAAAGCGGCTGATCTTGTGGCTTCTGTAGGCTGGCCTATTATGGGAGATAATCCGTCGCGGAGTTCCAAACCGATAAATGACGTGTGTCTTGAAGAAATGGAGGATATTCTCCATCTTCACTTCCCTCAGCGGTACTGCTTCTGCCTATTTGGAGAAGTAATTAGTTGTCGCTAATATGAATCGATGTCCTCTGGACGATGCTGGCTCGATGGGGCCGATTATGTCAGATCCCCACATTTCGAACGGCCAGCTAGCCACTGTCGGGTGTAACGGATTCGGATGCTGGTGGATAAAGTCCCCATAGATCTAGCACAAGTGGCATTGCTTCGCATACTCGAGGCAGTCTTGAATCGTCGTGGGCCAATAATAACCCATCTGTTTGATCTTCAGCTTCATCTTCGGCTCGGCTTGGTGAGAACCGCAGAGTCCGTCGTGAGTTTCTTGGACGACTCTTCTTGCTTCTTCAGGTCCCAGGCATCTTAGCCACAAATAATCAAATGACCTCTTGTACAGAGTATCATTAACAAAGGCGAAAGATAGGGCTCGCTTCATGAGCTGATGTTTTGAGGACGCACCTTCAGGCGTCCGACGGGATTTGAACTAGTCTATAAAGACTTCTCTCCAATCTTCAAACTTTTCTTGGTCTTTTACTTGTAGGGCCATTTGCTCGGCTGTTCCCTTTTCCTCGGACGACTCCGAAGATATTTCTGCCGGTGCAAGAACCCGACGGCTTTGTACAACGATCCTGACGTCATCGAGGTTTTCAGCAGCTAGTTCTTTAGCGAGCTTGACTAGTGCATCCGCTTTGCTATTTTCTGCACGCGGTATGCTTTCCAAAGTGCAGGAAGAAATTTGAGTCAGTAGTTGTTGTACTCTCTCGCCGTACTTCACCAACTCTGGCTTGCACGTTTGGTAGTCGCTGTTTACTTGACCAACGACCAGTTGGGAGTCTCCGTATATGAGGAGGTTCTCAATCGCCATGTTGATGGCGATCTCGTGACCTGCTATCAAAGCTTCGTATTCAGCTTCATTGTTCGTCCTCGGCTCTGTTAAGGAGAAGGCAAAGCGTATTATCCCTCCTTGTGGGGTTACGAAGATGATGCCTACCCCTGATTTGATTATAGGGGTTCTTTGTTTGCGCTTCTTCACGGAAGATGCTCCATCGAAGTAAAGTTCCTACCGAGTATCATCCCCGTCGATCGCGTCAAACACAAGTTCGTCTGGCAGTTCGCAATTCAAAGGAGAATCGGCAGGTATCGGATGCTCAGCGAGAAAGTCGGCGATAGCCTGGCCCTTCACTGCCTTGAGGGGACGATAAGTTATCGAGAATTCCATCAAGAGCAGGGCCCATTTAGAGAGACGCCCCGTTAATATGGCTTTTGACATTAAGTACTTGAGAGGATCCACTTTTGATATTGTCACGACCCAAATGTGGCACGTGACCGGCACTTAAATCACGTGACATCTCAAGACATCGACGCGGTTTAAGTAAGCCAAAATCCGGAATCTAAACCCTTTTTGAAAATATTGGAGGTGAGCTTTAAATAATCAGCCGATAATATCCGTTTAAAATAACATCTAAATTTAACTAAGTATGTTGAAAAGCCTTTATGACGTTTGAAAACTTGTCATCACCTCCTTTGCATTTTTATAAAAACCCGATACAACAAATTAAAATAACATCCTAATGGAAGCTAACTTTCACATCTGAAAGACGGAACAGCCAAACAAATTTATAACAGATGTCGACTCTAAAGAGTGTGACATCACCACCCATAAACTCTAAGTCTCGATTCTAAGTCCATAGTATATCATTTCTAAGTTGATGGAGTTTCTGCTAGATACAAGAATAAAAGAATAATCAAGAGTGAGTATGATACAATAAGAACTCACTTACTCATCAATCCCCAAAAGAAGGTGTGCCTCAAACCGCTGATAATCCAAGCAGTCAAACCTGCAAGAAACTGTGGCACAACGGGGATGGGTTGCCAACTCAGTGAATAAAAGTATATTTAAAGGTAGAAATCGAAATGCATGACGATACCTAGGTCATAAATATAGTACTATCATAATCTGTACTGATATGCTATATGACATGTATGTGTGCAATACTAGCTATCATATAATCCCAAGTATAACATCCCAATATCATATGAGTCAAAATCATGAATCTATAGTTCGTACTTGAATCCTTTTATTTGTATATGAAAGTCTATACCAATATATGCAGGTACTGTCCTCCGGATCAGTCCTAGTCGGATCCACTAATAATCTCTAAATGTATACCTCATGATAATGATCATATCAATATATACCAATATATGTATAGATGTCCAGTATCGACATCGAAATACGAAATCTCTCGTTTCCATCATCGACACATAAATACAGATATCGTCGACACCACCTCAATAGATGATCGCCACCCGCTATCTTGGCTACGATCAGTATCCACGGGATATCTGTTGCACCAAGTCGAACCCCGGTCAGTATCCCCTGGATATCTGCCGTGCTCGTTTTTATCTCCGGAATCGAGTATCCTCGTTAGGCTCATCGCCTAAAGTGCAGCCCCTGCCCATCGGCCCCGACCGGGCCCACCATGATCCGGCTGTATAGCTACCCCACCCAGTACAGATATACGTAAGAAATTCCGCAACCATATATCTACCCCACCCGGTCCGGAATCAAAATCAGAAAACATAAAACTCATGGTGGACGTTTAACTCATCATATCAAATATCAAGTAAGAAATAAGAATGCTTGCATAGATTATATTGATGATATATTATATATATACATATATAATAGTGTCCCATACCACCGATATATATCATCAGGAGTAAAAGATCCAGAAAATCCATAAGAATCAAATACAACATTTATAGTATTAATATTCGTAACTTACACAGGAATACAGAAGACTGCATAATTACATCACATAATTATAGATTTCAATTCTACTGTGTCATGGTACTACTAATGATGTGTAGTGTAGCATATGCGTCTGTGCTCGTGCAACATGGCAATCATTAGTATTTGTGCAAGTGTTTTATGGTGTAACATATCAGCACGGTTCTATAGTGACATGGCAGTACCAATGAGGTGTAGTGTAACATATATTCACGTGCTTGTGCAGCATAGTACTCATTGGTATTTGTGCATTATTCTATCAGGGTGTGCGTAATCGCAGAAACGTATAATATGAGTAATACAATGCAAACATGTAATTTAATCTAAACCTAACTATTGTAATTACTTGCTATGAGCTATACCATTATCTTTAGAAATGATTGAAGCGTTAAGTTTAAAATAAAGAAGCTGCCCTAGATTTAAAATAGATATTCGTTTTAGAAACTGGCACGCATCCGGGTATTTTATTTAAATGACAATGAATCATAGTTTTCAAAAGAATATAGCTCACACAAGTATTACATCCTAAAACAAAATATAATCTAACTCTACGAGTCAAAAAATAAATTATCCATATTTGGCACACAAAGTTCATCATTTCCAATTTGCATAAATCCTTGTATTTTCTTAAGTACGGCATGATTCCTCGTACAAACTCATCAAATCATATCCGTGTCATACGGATCTAATCATTATGCACATGTCTCACTTAAAACTAGATATGAACTTTATGCAAAAGAAGGACCTATAAGATACGATACTATATCAATGTTTAGAATATCTATTATACTAACTAGCAATCATAATAATATTTATAAGGTTGCGGGGGTGCTATATGCCATCCACCCGACTTTCCCCAGTAGATATAAATCTACTCACCAACTTGATGAGCTTGCAGAATCCATGCTGCTACATCGCCCAGTCCGTCCCGGAATCCTCGAATCTTACCTATAGTTGTATTTAAATCGCATAGAGGTAAATATCATATCAAAAATCAAAACAACAAGTTAAACACCCGTAGGTTAGAACCTACAGCATACTTAACTCAAAACGACCATATAAATCTGTCGTTAACGTATAAACGTTAACGGTTCAACTGAAAATCAAAATACGAAAACTTCGTATCATAATTATCTGAATTTTGAGAAACCCATTTTAAAAACATTCCCAGATTTCTCCGTATGAATAATTAGGTAAAATAAACAATACAGAGACTTATAAAATAGCAAAACAAAGTTACAGGAAAGAAATCAACACAAAAAGTCAAGGGATGGCCGGCATCGCCGGAATTTGGAAGTGGGTCGCCGGATTTCCTAGGGTTTTTGGGGCTCTTGTTTGAAGTGGTGTCTCCTAGTAGTCTCATTATACTTTTGATCTTGCTGGATTTTCTAGTGATCATACCTAGTGGTTCCAGATTCATTTATAGTGAACTAATTTATCACTAAACCTAGTTTATGATGCAGCACAGCTAGGGATGTTACGCATCTCAGGTTACAAAACTTAAGTTAATCTGAGTTAACCCTTTTTCTGGTCATGACATAAAAACAGAACGTATGGTACGACATATCCGTGTCGTATCTAAGAATCTTAATCCCAAGACTGATATTTGTTTACAGATTTGACCTACTGAAGAATTAAATTAATTAAACAATACCAAACATATCTAAACACACACAGAGAGATACCCAAAAATTTACAACACCCAAATCACTCAGGGGTCCGGCGAGCTTGGAATTCTTGGGATGGTCGCCGGCCAAAATCTGAGGGGATGGGTCCGTCTTCCTATGGGTTAATCTAGGTCTAAATTATAAGGTCCAGGTACTGTTTGGGTTTTCTAACTTACCTCTAACCTATAGCAGATTCACACAGAGGCTAAACTTTCAAAATACGATATTACGATTTTCGATTTCAAATGTAAACAGTTTCAGAACTATAATCACACAGAGTTCAAGGATTATACCTACAGTAAGATCATTGGAAAAACTTCCTCTAGGATGCCCAAGCCCAAGGTCCTAGCTAGAGAGTGATGGTGAAGCCTTAGCACTTGCTCTTCTTCTCTTCTCTCTTTTCTTATTTTTCTTTGTGTTTTCTTAAGTTTTCTTTTCTTTTCCTTCTCACCAAATTTCTGATCATAAGAACTGAACAAGGGGTTGAGATGAAGAGAAGAGTGAGGGTTTGTTGTAGAGAAAGGAGGAGGTGGGATAGAGGAAGGAGGTTGTGTCACTTGAAGAAGCATGAGTGATTCATGCAAGAAAGAGGTGGCAAGTTATGGAAGAGGAGGTGGAAAGCTAATAAGGAGGAGGTGTTTGGTTATGAATAAAAGTTAATTGAGGTGTTTTGTGTGATGGTTTGCATATAATGTTATGTGCCAACCATGATAAATCATAACAATAATTAAAAACCTTCATAATATAAATCAATTTCATATAACATAAAAGATATAAATGATAAATCTATCACTTAATTATCATTAGTTAAATGACAAATAAGATGTCACGATAAAACAATTAAAATATCATTTTCTTGATATCTCCCACTTATTCATAATAATCAAAATAATGGCATTTTTCGGATATGATTCCGATATCTCATTTCATAGGCGATATCATTTTTGTAAACTTCTCAATTTTATTATTTTTATAATAAAATTTTATAATTAAATATTCTTAATTTTCCAAAATGTTATAGATATGAGATGGACCTCATGGGCTAACACGTAGTGTCTGAGCTTCGTTATTGCGAAGATCAACGCTATGCAGTGCTTTTCGATGGGAGAATAATTGCTTTCTGCCCCCAGTAGAACTCGACTCAGATAGTAGAGAGCTCTTTCTTTCCCTTGGTTGTTCTCTTGTGCTCACAGCGCGCCTAAAGAACCTTCGAGGGCTGTTGTATACAGAATGAGAGGCTTTCCTTTGACCGGAGCGGTCAGCACCGGCGGATTCTGCAGGTATTGCTTAATTTCGTCCAGTGCGCCTTGGCATTTATGATCCCAAACGAAAGGGGTTCCCTTTTTCATTAGGTGACTGTAAGGACGACACTTGCCTGAGAGATTGGATATAAATCGCCGGATATACGCGAGCTTCCCTTGGAGAGACCGCAATTGCTTGAGAGTCCTTGGCGAAGGCATTTCCATGATCGCCTTGATCTTCGACGGATCTATCTCAATGCCTCGGTGTCGAACGATGAATCCTAGGAATTTGCCCAAGGAAACTCCGAACGCGCATTTGAGGGGGTTCATCTTCAAGTTGTATTGCCGAAGGCATTGAAATACGATCTTCAGATGCTCGAGATGTTCCTCGTATGATTTGATTTTAACCACGAGATCGTCGAAATAGCATTCGACGATTTCATGTATGAGGTCATCGAAGATCTTCGTCATGGCCCTCTGATATGTGGCACCGGCATTCTTTAGACCGAAGGCATCACCTTATAGCATAATATACCCAGAAGGGTCTGGAAAGCAGTATGCTTCTGGTCTTCGGGATACATCTTTATCTGATTGTATCCTGATGATCCGTCCATGAAGGAGAAAACTTCATGAGTGAGCGTATTATCTATCATCAGCTCAGTGACTGGTACTGGAAAGTCGTCTTTTGGGCAAGCTTTGTTGAGGTCCCGGAAGTCCACACATATGCGCACCGTCCTATTTTTCTTCATTACTGGAACAATGTTGGCGATCCAGTCGGGATATTGAACCTCTTGGATAAAACCGGAGTCGATTAGTTTCTTGACCTCGGCGTTGATGCTCATCTCAAGTTCGAGCCGCATTCTCCTCGGTGCTTGTTTGATTAGCTTAACGTCCGGGGATATTGCCAATTTATGGACAGCAATCTCTGGATCGAGTCCCGGCATTTCTGAATAGTTCCATGCAAAGAAATCCTTATGCTGCATAAGCACATCTTTTAGCGTAGCCACCTTTTCTTCAGACAGCAACTCACTGACGAATGTCGGTCGCTGGTCATTTGCCATCCCCAAATCAATTTTCTTGAGGTTATCTGCTGTAGTATGTATTCCATCTTCCAGCTCTTTCGGCGCCGGTGGAAACTCTGAGATCACCTCGTCATCATTGCTTTCGAAGCACCAGGGGAGGTCATCCATATCCTCAGGCTCCTCTTTTGATAGTGTTATCATATGACAGGTACGAGCTCGCTTCCAAGACCGATGTTGATCTGGTTCTACTCTCGCTGTATGCGTGGCTTTTGATTCGTGCTTCTGCGGCGGAGTTATCCTCCAACTGTCGGATAGAGCGAACTTGCCGAGTTGATATTGGTCTTCGACCTAGTTCTTGAAGGTGAAGCAGTCTTCGAGAGAATGTCCTATCGCTCGGTGATAAGAGCAATTTTCTGGGTGAGAGACCTCGTTAGCTTTCTCGGGGTGTTTGGACTCCGGGAGTATAATCATCTGATGTTTTATGGCGAGATCAAGTATCTTCCGTGTTTTATTATGAGGAAAAGAGTATGCACGACCCATCTTCTTTATAAGAGACGAATCCGGATTTCCCGATTCCCGATCGCGTGGCTTCTTGGTCCCGCTTCGTCACTGTCGAACGCCTTTCCCACTCTTTGATTTATTTTTGCTTTTGCGTCAGGCCTTTTGTATGACGGGTTGATAAGGAAGAGCATTGTCATTCTCCATGACCTGCTGAAGGAGGCGCTGCGTCCTGACTTTCTCGTAAATGTCCATTTCGCGGTTATGGTCATCCCGGAGCTTTTGACCCGCTTCCCTGATAAGCTTGTCCATTCGTTCTTCAAATGACGGACTCGGCATTTTGAAGGTAGGATCTCGTTTTGGTTCAGGGTCAGCGTTTTCTGACAGGGCGTCCTCTTCTTCATCGAAGTCATATATGACGTAGCTACCATGGACTCGTTCCCATTTCTTGGATTGAACATATCCAAGCCCGACCGTTTCCATTCTCCCGTTGGGCAATTTGCACTGAGTTACAGGGACATCCTAAATCCTGTTGTAGAACCGAGCTTGTCGAGCGGTCTGTTTGAAGGGTACACCCTGGCGCCTCAACAGCCTTTTTAAGCCTTCCGTGTAATATCTAGGCAGACAGATGGGCTGGAGTCTGTCAAGCGTAGAATCGGCGCCGTGCCAAATTTCTTTTTCCACTTCGGTTTCCCCCGATCGGTAGAATAGGATCGCTTCTTCACCTTTTCGCCTGGGAGGGACGTAAAATGTCTGGAGTTCTTGCACGTTATAAGCTTCAAGTGCATCGAGCTCTTTGTAATGATCCCGCGGGACCATGGTAATTTGCAAACTCTGATTATTGTCGGCGAAGGCCTGTATTGACGGTCGAGCAGAAAATATAGCATTAACTTCGTCTTCCTAGTCGCTGCCGAAGATCAACATTGGGGCGGATGGCCCCGGGTTGTTGCGTTGGGGAGGACCTGAGTAAACTATCTCTTCTTCCTCCTCGGTATCACTCCTGAAGACCGGAATAGTGGTGATAGCTTTGTTCTTCGGTTTGTGACATCTTTCCGTGTCTTCAAAATCTGGTAAGAATTATTTTGCATCTTTGTACTTCCAGACTTCGTTCATGGAGAATGGGTTCAACTCTCCTATCACAGTGTACTCGAGGCCATCTTTAAAATACTTCATACACTGGTGCTGTGTAGAAGGAATAATGTTGTACTCGTGTAACCAAGGTCTGCCGAGCAAAGCATTGTAGCATGTCTTGGCGTCAATGACGTGAAATTTAATGTCTGTGACAAGCAGCCCAAAGCGCAGCGTCAGTATCACCGACCCGAGAGTCCGTGATGACTGAGAGTCGAAACTGGAGATGGTAATTTTATCGCGAGCGAGGTGCTGAACGCTCATGCAGATTTCCTTCAACACTCGCACGTTGAGGAGATTGATGGAGGACCCATTGTCGACCGGGATTTTGCTTATCTTAATATCGTGACAGTATCCGGAGACATAAAGGGGACGATTGTGTTCACATGTCCCAAGGAGGAGATCTTCATCGCCGAAGGTGATATCCGTTGTATGCACTTCTTCCAGCTCGTCCTTCATCTTTTCTTCGGTGAGAAAAGCTTGGAATTGTCCTGGCTCTTATAGTGCCTTGATCAATGAATCTCTCGCCTCTTTGGATAACAGAAGGGCGTCGAGAATGCTGAGCTACGAGGGCAGCTTCCTCAAGTGTGCCAGAACGTTGTAGTCCACCTTGTTCTTCTTTGGCGGGTCCTTGGCAGTCAGCTCTTTGATGACTTGGTCATCTAGGGCGATATCCTCAGAAACCTTTTCTTTTCCCTTATCTTTTCTATTTGTGGGTCTGAGATTTTTTTCTGGAAGTGTACGATTGCACAGCTGAATATTTTCACAGGTCTTCGGTTCTTCCTCTTTTCCTGAAGTGGATTCTTTAAAGAGAGGGGCAAGAGTCATTTCTTCATCAGAGTCGCTCACGAAGGTGAGAACCTGCGATCCCCCCGGCGTTGACCGTGCGACAGTTGCCGGTAATTCTTTTATGCTCCTCGGTCGTACTTCTCTGCTCCCGACGAGTTTTGCGTTTCATCCGCTTAAAATGTTGCCGGTGAGTAACATATCCCTGCCACCATCTTTTAAAAGCATTGCACTCTTCGGTGGGATGCTCAATCTTTCGATGATATAAGCAGTAGCTAAGATGCATTTCTGCTTCACCAAGAATGTTTCCTTCGGAGGGCGACAGCTTCATTCCCATTGATACGGCTTTGGTGAACCTCTTCCTCCTCTTGGACCTGCTTTTATTCGCGGAGGATGTGCTTTTATTTGGCGGGATCGTTGCAACCGTTTCGTCCAGTCGCCGGCGTTTGGTTTTTTCAAATATGGCCATTTCACGTTCCCGGGCAGCTTTGCTTTTAAGTAGCGCTTCATTCAAGAACGCATCAATCATCTCGTCTGATGGCCCTAGAAGCTCTGGCTCAGGACCTGCCCCCGGTTTCTCTGTGTGAGGAACTCCTTCATCGTTTATCGATGAGTGAGAGATCGCACGGCAGCTTGCTATGTAACCTTCAGATTCATCCGACGAGTCTTCTCCACCTTCTCCGTCTTCAAGGACGTGATTGAGAAATTCTTGGAGTGTGATTGGGGTCCGCGCCTTTTGGTTATACTTTTCCAGAGCGTCAATCTGCTTTTGCAGGTCCGTGCTCTTGTCGCCAGGCTTCACGGGCTTCTTTGATTTCTTCTTCTTCTTTGAAGATTTTGACGGCTGGGTGTGAGTGCTTTGGCTATCACCACCAATCTTTGGAGTTGGGCACGGTTTTAGCATTCCCTTGATGACCTCAGGTTCTAGTGGATTCTTCCACCTAATTGTTGGACATATGTAGAGATCGTTCAGCATTATTTTGGTTTTAGCTGAAAGAACGACCTCCCATGGAGCTTCCTCAACAAAAGAGCATGATGCCCCCGGTGTATCCGTCTTCTTAGGACTGTTCGGTTGTGGTGGGCTTACCTTCCACTTCTCAGACAGCGCGAACTTGCCTTACTGGTGCTGATCCTCGATCCATCCCTTAAAGACGAAGCAATCTTCGATTGGATGGCTTATCGTTTGGTGGTAAGGTCAATAATTAGGATTATTCGCTTCGCCGGGTTGCAATGGTCGCTTTGGATTCGGCAGATTGATAAGCCTGTTGCGCATCACCAGTTCGAATAGTCTCTTTGTTTTGTCCCATGGGAACGAGTAATGACGCTTCATTTTCTCATTATAATAGCGCCGTCTCTCTTCCAGTTGATCCGCTAGTTTTGGGGCACTAGGCTGCTGTTGAGTATTCGCAACGAAGGTCCCTTTCCCTTTACCCTTTTCGTTCCGCAGCTCCGGCTTCGAAGGAGACGGTCTATGACCCATCTGGTCCATTTGGGCTAGCTTGTCAATTAAATATTAGAACGTGGTCGTTTTGAAGAATATCATGAATTGTGAAATAGTTGCATGAGGGTCTAGGGTGCCTACGAACATGCCCACCGCTAGTGCTTCTTCGATGCGCTGTTCGCACTTTGACCACAGATTTCTCCATCAGATTGAGTATTGAACCCAAGTTTCGCCCGGCTTTACCCTTGTATTGATCAACGCCGTTGTTAGTGTAGGGTTCCTAGGCACACTAGAGAGGTCTCACAAGCCATCGACCATGGCAATTTCAAATTTTAACGTGCCGAGAAACCCGACTACGGATCATTTGCTAGAAAACTAGGCGAAAAAGCTAACTAGTTAACACTTAACTATGAGATATCGGAAATACAACCTTTGTAGATCCGGTGCTCCACCTCCATAGCTCCGCAACGAAGTCGTCTCCGCTGTCCAAAAGAAATCCGGGCTCTAGCGTCGACTTCATCGGAGAATAAGCGAGCTAGGTCGTCGATGTCCATGCCGAAGATGATCTACGTCGAGGCATCGCTAAATCAAGCTCCGACTTCACCAAGTCAAGAAACTTGTGAAGAAAACACACTCTACTACTTGGCAAGAGGTAGAGGATGAAGAAATAGGAAGTGGGTAGACTTTAGAATTGGATTTCTTACTCAAATCATCAATCCACCATTGATGACCTCAAGCTTCTTCAAAGAAGAAGATGAAGAAGAAAAAGAAAAAAGTTATGATATATTTAATTAAAAAGAATAAATCAATCCTTATCATAACATGACCATGGTTTAATGTAGAGAATTGATCATGGTTAGTGAATGGTTAGGTTTCTACAAGATGACAAAAATGGTTGCAATGGTCAAAGTATTCATGAAGCTTCATGAATGAAACAAAAATGCCACCATTTTATCATGCAAATTTTTCTTTTCCAAAAAGAAATAAACAAATGAATAAAATGAATAATCAAATAGTAAACCCTAACCATTCCATTAACCAAGGTTTAATTCTACACACTTAACAAAAAGGGCATGCACCATCAAACATGATACAAGCAAGTGCACAAATCATATCGCATATGAAATGTGCACACCCGAGTGAGAAAATCCATTTAAAGTGAACCGATACTAGCTGATGCAAAGTAATATATCAAATATATATATATAAATATGCATCAAATCATTAAATCAACACTTGATTCAATGATCCGATCATGTCGCACACAACCGACTTGTATACAATGTATCGGCTTATCGAATCAATGCTTGAATCGATAACTAGGTTATATCGCATACAACCATTCGATACATTCATCGCGAGAATGAAATACGGTATCACATACACGCATTATTCTCGGTCCCGCACATATCTCATATGCGCTCCTATTTCGTTTCGCTTGAGCCAGGAAACCTCTGTGTAGGACTCTAAAGACTCGTCAATACGCCGGCAGCAGGTGATGATCATATCAAACACCCACAAGCCGCAAGCGGTCTGCTAAACGTAACGGCCACCCGGGTATTGAGCGATCTGAAGATCGACGAGCAAGCCCGCTCACACTCCAGTGAATCCAACCAGTAACACTACCGTACAGTCCGGTCTGTTCGTCTGATATGTCGCATATCTTGCCTAGGGGTGGTAAACGTCAGACCCCAATAGCTCAATAAGTCGTGTCGATATGAGGTCTATAACTGTTCGAGAAACTACTGGTAACACTTACCAGTAAATCTCAGCAACCCTGGCCAGGGATTTCCTGTTATAGCCAATCGAACACAGCGCAACATCAACTCCCTATACCGGGAGAGACGAATCCCCTCCTATCGCTCATTGCCTCCATGTGACTCGGGACTGTACCCAAAAACCACCGTTTTGCACGCCCTCTTGGACGTGGTAAGATGGAAATCAAAGCACAGTGGGAACCACACAAGACTCTATGACGATCTCGGATCAACAGACTACTCTGTACCAGTGTCACCAGAGAACTGCCATCTGACGTGAGGTATAATACCATCTGGGAGTTCTCGGCGAGTCCGTCCAGTGTACCCAGTCTCTACTGAGCACCCGTATATCATCTCCGATGTCAAACACCAATGGATATGGGATCATCCATCGCCCATCTGTATGGGTCGAGAAGGTACACGCTAGTCTACTCTGGTATATCGATGCCCCGTCTCGATACACCCACGACTAGGGACTTTGAAGGATGTACTTATGGACTACCATGTCCCCACTAGTATGATCTGCATCATAGTCCAGGTAGTCAAGCACACATCCTAAGGGCTTTACCAACGTGTAACAGAGAGACAATCAGTGTACACGTTAAGGTAAAGGGTAACCAGATAGCATACTATCATGTTGAGCAAGAAAGTCCTCCCTATATATGTCCCAGCATCCACTACAATATACATCCAATGTACAGTAATGGCCTCTAGAGCATACATATAACTAACAGTTAGAGTGCGTTCACTGTCACTCGCGAATCACTGGGTGAATAACAACTCCATTTTCACGAAAGTCTTGACGGAGTCGTTTGGAAGTTTGAGTACCACTGAAATGCCGTCTCTGATAAGCTGCCGACGAATTGGCAGAGCAAAAGCTTGTCATCACCACCGGTATTACCACATAGAGCCCTGAACTGGGCGACATGTTGGTGCGGATTTCCTGTCCCTTTATATACATGAAACATAGGGATTGTATATCCCGGCGGGTACTTTATCTGGTCATACCAGCCTGGATATGGTCGCCTAGTTTTCACGACTTGGCCAGCCGCTTCATTCGCCTGGTGAGCTCGTATTTGCTGAGCAATATAGTCATCCAGGGCGGCCTTGGAAATAGTTTCCTCTTTGACTGCTGAAAGAGCCGGAGGAGGGTTCGACGTCTCCCCTTTGTCGTCTTCAATAATGATCGGAGGGTCTTCGGCTAGAGGATCCGGCTGTAACATCATCCCGACCATGTCCTGGAAGATAAGAGCTATTCTTTTTATGTTGGTAGCTTGTTCTGCAGCTTCTCTGTCCTTCTTTTCGAGGACTCTGCGTAGGAAGTCAGCATCGGTTTCTTGCTCATGGCGCTGCTCCGATGACGCCTCCGGGCTTTCTTTTGGTCTGGTAAGTGTAGCCATTGCAGTCAGCATCTCCTGAAGCTTCTGTTGTTGTTGTTGTTGTTCCTGGGCCCTTGTTATCGATCGGGTAAGCGGTCGATGGCCTGTCGAAGTGCGGCTTTCTTCTTTTCCAGAAGCTATGTAAACAGTGTGTACCATCATGCCCCCGGACTTGGGGCATTTGGGCTCAGTGTCTTTACGATTTGCCGCAGTCACAGGGGCTTTCTTTGGCTTCCTCCCCTTTTAAGCAGTTGAAGTCGAGGGGGGCGTCGCAGCGGGCACCCGACAGCTGTTGCCTTTTGTGACTTGGCAAGACGGTTCTCTTCTTGTTGAACCTTCGCCCTTTTCTGTCGGCGAGGGTAATCTTGATCAATTACTGAGTCTCGAACCTGCCGCCAGACTTTGTAGATTTTAGAGGACAGCCGCTGAGGGGGCTGTTCTGGCTTTGCTTCCGCAACATTCTCTACGGACGGAGGAGATCTTTTCATTACGGTGGTAGGAGAGTTCCTGCGCACCTTGTTCAGCAACTCGAAGCTGTTCCCAGTTAGAACAGCAGTATTGACTTCCGCCGTTGGGGGTGGTAGAGTTAACCTAGAGGGGGAGTTGCCCCCAGCCTTCCTCACTCGGCGCCAGTGGCGACGTCGAGCGCGTCGAGCTGTTGGGATGGTTTCAGCTTGAGGGGTGACTTCGTCATGTCCCCTGTTCGGGTGAGGCGCTGTTGCTGACGTCATCCTCTTGACGACCGATGTCCATTGAGTAGCAGTGTTTAATCTGTCAAAGACAGACCTTGTAGCAGGAGCAGGAGTGGGAATGGGAGCCAGGACAGTCAGTCTTGTAAAGACCGACCCCTTGGCAGGAGAAGCCGCCTTGACGACTTCGGGTGCAGGGTTAGTTATTCTCTTCAGAACAACCTTTTCTTGAGTTGCATGCTTCATCATGGGCCTACTGGAACTCTGGCCCAATCTGGCAAAGACTGAAGTGTTGGAGCTGGACGACCCGTTGAGGGGGGCCGCAGTAGTTGTATACCGATCAAAGACCGAATTCTTGGTAGCTTCTGGTGTTGGTACGGGAGTGCTGAAGCTCATCGGTGGGAGCATAGTCCCGAAAAACAATCCGGTGGTGGCCTGAGTCACCTGGTCCACCGGCATCGTGAACAGAGAAGCCGCTTGGGGCCCATAAGCTATGCCTTCGGATGAGGCGGAGCACGAGTTACAGTTGCAGGTGGAACACTTCATGCAAGTGAACGCCATTGATCCTTCGCTTTCTGCACCAAGCAAAACGCCAAATCTCAGTACCTCGAACCCAAGGGCAACCATTAGCAAACCGCGATTCGTTCACGAACACGACACATGAAGTGTGGAGTAGAAAGAGGAAAAGGTCCCACCGGGCGTGCCAGAATCTGTTCCCCGCCGAATACAGAGACGCGACCGCGTAGGTTCGTCTTGCCTGAAATTCGGTGCAGATGCTAATTGGTGCTATCTGTCCACCTCTCCGAAGATGCCAAGTTGATTTATGGCACCATGTATCGAAGGTTTAAACGGATGCGGCCGATGTAGCAGACTTCGTCAGATCCTCCCTCGTTTGTGGGGTTTTTGATTGTGGGGACGCTCTTCCCTGCAGGTGCAAGCCCCTGCAGTTAATTACGCTACCGCATCGCGATAACAACGTTCTCCTTCTCCAGATGGTCACTTCGTGTTGTGGGTGTTTGTTTTATGTTTGGTTGCCCGTGGATTGTATACGGAGACTAATTTATGTCGTCGCCCGTAGGGCGTGGACTAGTCCAAATTCGTATCTTTCTTAGATTTGGGTTTGGGGGGTTGGGTTTAAGGATACGTTAGCCTATTTTGAGACTAAGATCAACTTAAACGTTTTTTAAGGATACGTTAGTCTCATTTTAGAGTAAGATCAACTTAACGGGATCATTTAGATCCAACAAGAGAGCAATTGGGCTTTATTGTTTAGTTTAGTGACATTGTGGTCGATTAGTTTAAGGACATTGCGGTCCATTGTTAGTTTAAGGACATCTCAGTCCATTGTTAGTTTAAAGACATCGCGGTCAAGCTTAAGGACATCATAGTCCGTGAGTTTAAAGACCTCACGGTCAAATGTTAGTTTAAAGACATCACGGTCGGGGTTAAGGACATCATAGTCCATGGGTTTAAGGACCCTACAGTCCAATGTTAGTTTAAAAACATCACGGTCGAGGTTAAGGACATCATAGTCCGTGAGTTTAAGGACCCCACAGTCCAATGTTAGTTTAAAGACATCACGGTCGAGGTTAAGGACATCATAGTCCGTGGGTTTAAGGACCTCACAGTCCAATGTTAGTTTAAAGACATCACGGTCAAGGTTAAGGACATCATAGTCCGTGAGTTTAAGGACCCCACAGTCCGATGTTTAGAGACGTCGTAGTCTATGAAATGTGTGGTTGTCGGGACCCATCACCTCTTTGAAGACGTTGAAAAATTACAACGACAAATATCAAAGGAGTGAAGAGATGTACCAAAAGATACAATAAATGAATCACCTGGAAGTGAAACTACATACCGACAGGAACTTCACCGCTCGTCTAACAGCGGCAATACTCCTGATCAGTCTGCAACAAGGTAGAAGAATCTGGGCCATGCAAAACCCAGACGTCGGTGCGTCACGTCATCAAGCAATAAAATATAAACAGGGTAACAGGCAATGCAAATATAATTATGAATGAAAAGTAGATGTAACAGTAATGTAGATCAGAGCAGTGAAGGGTAGTGTGCAGTGAGTACACTAAACTGTTTTATTGGGTTTTCTACTCTAAAGTCTTTGAAATCAATTTGATGAATCGTCGATGTAACTCAATAGTATCCCGTGCATACACGGGACCATGGTCCAGATTCTCGGGCTGAAACCGAGACATGCCGCTAGGCACTAAAACAGGAATGTGTACAGATGAATGATGTCAGCAGCATCATTCCAAGGCTGGCCCAGCCTCTAAAACTGATCAGAACAAGTAGCGAACTATTGAGTTACAAGTCAGGTTTCACCTTTGATTTCCCCATACCCCCAAGCTATGTATGTCAAGTCAGGTATTCAGTGACCAAGAACTAATGCCAACACAGGATCAGGTAAGAGCAGCTTTGTCTGGATAGACAACAGGAACGGTCCGTGAGGACTACATGTCAGGTTTGTAGGCATTAGACACGAGATCAAGTAACGGGTCAAGCCATGGTACATCAGGTCAAGTCAAGTAGTGTGCGGTACCATGTCGGGTCAATCAATATGTGTGTAGCGAGTCATGTCAGGGTGTAAAAGATAGCATGTGGGTGCTCATAATCAGCTAGCATAATCATGGTTATAAATAAACAAGCATGGGTATTATCAGAATAGTAAACTGGCACATGTAATATGATATGCGAATAGGTACAGATTAAAGCATATAGATGCACAGTTATCGATTAGGGTTACATTTATAGTTCCAATATTAATTAAGATGCAATTTATTAAACATGGAGTGTTAATATCACAGTATTATGTAGTAATGTGATCTATGGATGCAATTATATGTATCTTAAATGCGATAGATGCAAACGGGTATCCGAAAAGTTATAAAACTATAAAATGGTAATGTGGGATGTACAACTAAGCAATATTTGAAATAAATATTGATATAATAATATTAATATGGATAGCATATTCAAAGCGATTAATAACTATAAAAGTGGTATTGATTAACCATGCACAAGAAAGTTCCGTTCAGAAATTCAGCGTCACCCTGATTTGTAAAATAGCTTAAAAATAACAAACGTTCTCCAAAAGGGACGTGTCTTATACCAAAACAAAGATAATTCAATAAGGTTTTCATTTTTATAAGTATAAGTATCTCAGGTTGTCCCTACAAAAAGCTATGAACATTCGAAATTGAAAGTTTGCGGCTGGAATTTCCCTGGACAGCAGTTTAGAGACATATTCATTTGCATTTTACGTTATTTAAACAATTTATTTTGGAAGTAAATATTTCATAAAGTTATATTACTCTGAGTCAGATTCGTAACGAACTAAAGAACGTATACTAATGATTTTTCTATGATTTATAATGTATTTTATAAGGTAAGGTGTACGGTAAATTTCAGATTTGTCGTATCCGCTTTTCAACGACGTTTCATGTGTAAACTATAATATTTTCAAATGTATAACATTATAAAATGCAGATTATAAACTAATTAAAGATAATAATAAGAAATATTATGAAGATATATATTTTAAACGATATGGATGCAGTATAATGTAGTCTAGTATGTCACAAGATAAGTTATCATGATCTAGATTTAAAATGATATAAACGGATGTAAACGGAACATCGAAACGTTATAAAATTAAACATGGGGTACTTGGTTTAAAATATAAGTATGGTATTTATTTAAATAGGTATAAAATGAATTATATAGCATGTAGCAAGATTAACTTGCCTAGACGGAACAAGAATGGATGTGTACGGAACGTCCTTCGTCGGCGAAGTGTCGCGACGCGCGCACGGTACACGGAACGGTTCCAAACAACGCACGAGGGCGATCACGAAAATTAGGTACGTTCAGTGGATCCCTCAAATCGTCAGCGACGAGCACGGCTCCGGCGGTGATCACCGGAATCAAGAAACAAGATCAAGAAAAAGAAAGAAGAAAGAAGAAGATGAAGAAGAAAAGGCTATGTATTAAATAAGGAAAGAAAAATTAAATAAATAAAATATATATAAATATATATATTCAGAGGAGAGAGAGGGGGGGAAAGGAGTTGTTAGTTTGTTAGGAAATTAGATTTAAAATTTTAAAAGATTTTTAGATTTAAAATTTTAGATAAGAGGTTTCAGTTTGTTAAAGAAATCGTATGAAAATATTAAACTAAATTTTAAAATTAAATAAATTGAATTTTGGCAGGATACCAAAATATTTCAAAACGTGCCCGGGTCGGGTCTAAAACTTCAGATTTAAATACGAAAAATATGTGCGATTTTCAAAATTCAAAATGAATGCTCAGGTAACGAAAATGCATACCCCTAAGAACGGATGCACGTACATGCGCGTAGCCATCCAAAAACGTCTGTTTCACTGAGCGGGATGAGAACAAAATGCGCGGATGCTACCACGGAGTTAGGGGTATCATGCAGGCCATGCAATGTATTTTTAAAATATTTTATGTGACTTAAAAATGTTATACTGTAAAATGTAAATGCCAGACAAAATGCCAGTATGCACTAAACATGAAAATGCACCAGTCTACGTAACAAGTCAGGATAATTCATAGGTATGAATCAAATAAGTTCAAGCAAGCGGGTCGGGTCGAATGCAATGTAAAATGTAAAATACTATTCGCACCAAAAACACGATAAATCAGGAAAATACCACAATTAAGGAAATACGAGAACTAGAATTGGTATAAATGAACTAGGGTTTTACAGGGATGGCCTTGACCTACTTCGTAAAATAGTCTACCGCGACGAGTATGTACTTATGCCCGCCCGTGCCAGTTGGGAGTTGTTCCACCATGTCCATTCCCCACTGGGCAAATGGCTAGGGCGAGGTCAAGGCCATTAGCTCGGTAGCCGAAAGGCGGGGTATGCTGCCATGGAGTTGACAGCTCTTGCATCTTCTGACGAGCTTCTGAGTGTCTTGATGAATCGCCGGCCAATAGTATCCTTGGAGTAGCGTCTTCTGTACTAAGGTGCGGGTTCCTTGATGTGCTCCACCGACCCCTTCATGAATCTCACGCAGGACCTGGTCGGCTTCGTGAGGGTCGACGCACCGAAGCAGAGGTTGCGTGAAGGACTTCTTGTTGAGGTTTCCATTGCTCCATATGAATTGGCGGCCTTTGGCTCGAAAGCGGCGTGCTTCCCCTCGATCTTCTGGGAGTATACCTTCCTTCAGGAACTCTATGAGGGGTTTCCTCCAATCCTGGCCTTCCTCCTGAGTAGTGTATACTTGGAGTGCTGCCTCCCTATCACGCTGGGCTGTGGCAAGACTTCGAAGAGGATATTACTCTTATTGTGAGCAGTATAGGAGGAGGCTAGCTTGCTCAAGGCGTCAGCCTGGGCATTTAGGTGCCTAGGAATCTGCTCCACTTGAACTTCATCGAAATCTTTTCGTAGTATTTTTACCTCGGCTAAGTACTTCACCTTTAGAGGCTCCCAGGCCTCGAAACAGCCGGTCACTTGGCCTACGACTAGGGCGGAGTCACTGCGAATTCAGATCATCTTCAACCCCACTACGGAGGCGATTCGTAGTCCAGCTAGCAAGGTCTCGTACTCCGTGGTATTGTTTGAGGTTTTGAACTCGAGCTTCAAAGAGTATTCCATATCTGCCTCGTTCGGGCCTCGAATGATAAGGCCGGCACTGCTCCCATTCTCGGTAGAAGATCCATCGACATAAAGGACCCAATCGGGGACGGAGTCGGGCCCCTCCTCGATCGAGGGTTGGGACCCGGGGATTGGCCTGACACTGCCTCTTTGTTGGGGATAGTACATTCGACAACGAAGTTCGCCAGGACTTATGCTTTGATAGCTTGCCTTGGGCGGTATTTGATGTCGAATTGAGATAACTCTCACCTCCATTTCTCCAGACAACCAGATGACTCAGGGGAGGCAAGAATAGCCCCTAAGGGATGCTCGGTGAGGACGTGGATAGTGTGTGCCTGGAAGTAGTGTTATAGCTTCCTTCAGGCCACGATAAGCGCCAAGACAATCTTTTCTATGGCCGAATACCTAGTTTCCGCATCCTTAAAGACGTGGCTTACGTAGTAGACGAGCTTCTATATTCTTTCGACTTCTCAGACGAGTACCGAGCCGGCAGCATGATCGAACACCATAAGGTACAGCAGCAGCTCGTCTCTCTCGACAGGCCGGGTGAGCAGTCGGGGAGTTTCCAGGTGCACTTTGAGTTGCTCGAAAGCATTCTGAGAATCCTCCGACCATTCAAAGTTTAGGATTTTCCTCAGGGCTTTGAAGAATGGGGGAAACTATTCCCCGGACCTCAACATGAAGTGGCTAAGGGCAGCCACTCTCCCCATGAGTCTCATAATCTCCACGTTGCTATTTGGCATGGCCATGTTGAGGATGGCACTGATCTTCTCCGGGTTTAGCCTCAATTCCTCGGTGGGTGACCATGAACCCGAAGAATTTCCCGCTAGTGACCCCGAACGCGCACTTGGCGGGATTCAGCTTCATTTTGTACTTACGGAGGATGTCAAATGTCTCGTCGAGATCTTTGGCGTGTTCGTCCGACGAGGTCGATTTGACGAGCATGTCATCGACGTAAACCTCCATGCTCCTCCCGATCCGCGATTTGAATATTCTGTTGACCAGGCGTTGGTATGTAGCTCCGATGTTTTTGAGGCAGAAGGGCATCACTTTGTAACAGTATACCCCCCGATCCGTCATGAACGCGGTAAGCTTTTCATCTGCCGGGTTCATACGGATTTGGTTGTAGCCGGATAAAGCATCTATGAAGCTTAGCAATTCGTGGCCTGCCGAGCTGTCGACAAGATGATCTATCCGAGGGAGGGGATAGTTGTCTTTCGGGCAGGCCTTGTTGAGATCTGTGAAGTTGACGCACATGCGCCACTTCACCTCTTTACTTTTTAACCATAACCACATTCGCTAGCCATTCCGAGTAGGCCACGTTTCGAATGATGTTGGCTGCAAGCAACCTATCGACCTCATCCTCGATCGCCTTTTATTTGATCAGACCAAAGCTTTGTTTCTTTTTCTTGACGGGTCGACCCCGAGCTTGTGTGAGATTACTTTGGGGTCGATCCCGGGCATGTCGGCAGGCACCCAGGAGAACACGTCTGAGTTTCCTCGGAGAAAGTGGATCAATTCTTCGTACTGGGCTCCCGTCAAGAGGGATCCGATTTGGACAGTTTGTTCATTGTTCCCCTCGATGAGGGGGACCTCTGTTAGCGCCACCACCGAGGCTCCTCGGATTTCTTTTTATTCATCACGGGTATCTAAGGACCCCTGAAAATCACTCGCGCTTCCAAGGTCGTCGCTTCACTCCTCAGAGGTGGATGTCATTGTGAAGAAAATCTTTGCGATTTGCTGGTTCCCGTAGGCCCGGCCTATTCCCCCTTGATCCAGTGGGAACTTAATCGTGAGGTGGTAGGTCGAGATTTGGGCCCGAAAGGAGTTTAGCGTCAGGCGTCCCAGGAGAATATTGTAGAATGATGGAATCCTAGCAACGATGAACTCCACTGGTACGGCCCGCCTCCCCAATGTTAAGGAGGAAGGTAACCACTCCCTTTGCCGGGATGGAGTGGTTAGCAAATCCCGACAGAATGTGGGTGGTTGGCCTCAAGTCTGACGGGCTGAGCCCCATATGTAGGAAGCAGTCATAGAAAAGGATGTCCGCCGAGCTTCCCGAGTTGAACAGTATCCTTTGAACCTCGTAGCGGTGGACCCGTGATGTAATCATGAGGGGGTCGTTGTGAGGCAAGGATATTCCGTAGAGGTCTTCATCAGTAAAGGTGATAGGCTCGGCCGCTTTGTTTTTCTTCTGGGGCTGGTCGCTGGTTCCCTCGACCGGTAGGAGGCGGCATATCTCCCCAGCTCTACGCACACCCCCTGAAGATAGGACAATGATTTGGCCGATCGTTAACTCTCCGGGAGGGGGATGGTTTTCCTGCTCCCAGTCTGCCAGTCGCTTTTCCCGCAGGTACCTCGTTAGGTGGCCCAATCGAATCAGCTCAATTTTCGGTTAGGTGGACCTGCGACCGATGGAAGGCGCAGTACGAGCTACGAGTTTGTTTGGCCGCTCTATTAGTGACCGGGAGGAGCTTGAAGAATCGCTCGCCCTTCGCCTTCTCCAACAGCTCCTTTGAGAGATATTGAGCGGAGTGTACTCCTGGAACTTCGGGGAGTATGGCTTTGGCCGGTCGACCTTTTTTTCTCTTCTCCACCCCTCTACTTTTGGTCGGCCTGGTTGCCCCAGGGTAGGTTTGCGTTTACTTCGGACTCGAGCTAAATTTCCCTCTCGGTCCAAGCTTTTACCTCGGCCATGGTCCTAGGTTGCGCCAATGCAAAGGAGCGGAGCCACTCCTTGTGCCTAAGACCTGATCTCAGAGCGGTGATTACAGTCCTGTCCCTATGCTCGGGAACCTCAAGAAGAGCGTTCTAGAAGTGAGTGAAGTATCCTTTGAAGGATTCCTTGTCCCCGCTCTTTATAGTGAAGAGGTAATCAACGGTCCGCTTTTGCCGTCTGTTCCCGACGAAATGTCCGAGGAACTGGGCGGCCAGCTCATCAATGGTAGAGATGGAGTGTGGCATGAGTCCTCGGAACCAATCTCGTCCAGCCCGGATGAGAGTGGCGAGGAACGCTCGGCATTGGGCAGCGTCGGAGTTGTCCTGAAAGCCCATGTCCCCCGTAAACGCGTACAGATGGTCTTTCTGGTCGGACTTTCCGTCAAAGAGGGCCACTTTTAGAGGCTTGTTTCTGGATGAGACGTGGACAGCGAGCAGCTCTTCAGTGAAGGGCTTCATAAGCGAGTCGGTGGCATACCTGGCCCCCTCGCTTGAAGGATGACCCTCCCGATGTATACCCTCGATTTTCTTTTTGAGGGCGTCGAGACGGTCGTGGTACCCCGAGGATTCGGCGTATTCAGAGTTATGGCCCTTCCCGCTGGCGGCCTGCGCCTGAGTACGACTCTGGTTCCATTCTATCCGGTTCCTCAGGTCCCCTGGCGAGGTCATTCTCGAGTCATCGCGGTGAGTTCCGCCCGCGTGACCCCATCGAGGGAGAGGCTACCGGCCATGCCTCGGAGCAGGCGAGCTGACCGACACCTCCTCAGGAAGGACATGAGCGCGATGGGCCATGGGGCAAGGAGCTCTATCACGAGACCTTGGCGTGAAGCTGTGAGGCGCCCAACGGGTCATTGAATCGGTCGGCGCGGGGGACCTGTGGCCACCAAAAATAGCGAGACGTTGTTCAGTAGTACCAGCGTGGGCAGTGTCATTTCCCCCCTGCAGAGGTCGTGATCCCGAGATGGGGGAACGACGACCTGGGGGGCTTGTCCCGCCGTTTGGATGCGGAAAGGGGAATCCACTGTGTATGCGAGCCTGTCGATCCGTGCAGACCGGGCATGAACGGTGTTAGAGGGAAGAGAGGATCCGTCCGTGCCTCCGTTGTGGGGAGGGCGGCGGCTTGTGCTTGGATCATCACGGTGTTCACTCGCCATGAGTCCGAGATCGGAAGATCAACTTTTGATGAGTGGAATTTTCAAATTTCCCACAGACGGCGCTAACTGATGGAGGTCAGGATCTTCTTCAGATGTTGTCCTCCATCGATCTGTCGCGAGTGTTGATGGACGGCTAATATTGATGTTGAGGGTTGCCTCCTTGAGCGTGTGGATCTCAGTGGGCTTGATTTGAGGTGAAGCCGAGCTACCTGCAAAGAAGTCCCGGGGTGGTTGTACCACCGTAGACCCTCCGACGATCAAGTTAGCCGAGATATTTGGGCAGAGTAGTGGCTTATTGGAGTAAAATTCCCTTACCTGAGTCGTCTGAGAGAGGGATTTTTATAGCGGTCGCCATGAGCTAGCTGGCGCGAGATCTTCGCCGGTCGTTACGTCCCTGGCGTTACTCTTGCGTGAATGACTGGATCCCCCATTAATGACGAGATACGCTCGTTAATGGGGGATGCGACGGTGTGGAACGCGGGATCGTGGGGCGGCAGATATCTCGTGTCTGGAGAGATCCGTGGATCCGTGGCGGAGGCGCCTGTGATCTGCGTTCTAGGTCGCTCGGTAGAACGGAGAGGCTTAGCTCGGCGGGAGGCTCGAAGGCAAGCGGGAGGCCGGGAAGCTCAGTTTTGTGATAGCTCGGAGGCGAGCGGGAGGCCGAGGAAGCTCGGTGTGTAGGAGGGCTCGGTGGTGAGCCAATGGTTGTTTACATGGTGAGCGCAGGAATGTTCAGGGATTTCTCGGAGGCCGGGTCTTGCCACGGGACGATAGCCCAGGGGACGCCTCCAATGTGTGGTGATTACCCTGTTTCCATGATCCCCGGGACACTTCATCTACCACGTATCAGGATCTGGGGAGTTCCCACTTACGAGCATCATCATACGTGTTTAACACGTGGGGGCTATCATATAATTTAATCATATATGAAGCCAGTACTCACACGCTTTGTATTCGAGTGCTCACGTGTTTAACACGCGGGCGCTGCTATACAATTTAATCCTAACTATAACAGGTACTCGCGTGCTTTGCACGTGAGTGCTCACGTGCTTTGCACATGGGGGCAGTCAATTTAAATCTATTTGAAACCGTTACTCACATGGTTTGCATGCGAGTGATCACGTGTTTAACACGTGGGGGCTGCCCTTTATTTTTATAAGGGAATAACAAGTTTTGAGCCAAATTTTTTTGGCGGGAACACATATATTTTTATACAAAAATCTTGACATTCTAATTAATATATTTTTTTTATTAAAAACCTATTTGAGACTTTAGGACGAATTAAAAACCCTCAAGAATTTTTAAATGACCTTTTATATAAATACCCTAAAAATTAAAGGACTAGTCTTTGTTACGTATTTAACTTACAGATTGGTTTGAGTGGCATCTTCTCTTGTCAGTTCCTCCGAGTTGCCGAAAACAATGATGCACCATTTTCCTCACCATAAATATAGATTGTAACCTTAGGGTGTAATTTATCACTGGCAATCGTCTTTGAAAAAGACATAAATACTGTCATCCATGTGCAGCGGTTGCCGATATTTCCCAAATTCAAGAATTTCAAAAGTAAATCTATTAATAAGATATACCTAGAACCTGAATACAAACTCAAACTTGAATTGAGCTCGAAATCGAACCCAAACTCAAACCTAATCTTGAACTTGAACTTGAACTTGAATTTGAATATCCAAACTTGAACTTGAACTTGAACACTTAACTTGATTTGTCCGAACCATGAATATGACTTGACATGAACTTGAATCTGAACTTATACTCTTTATATTCATGGATTCAGCCAAGACCTACAAACTTGAACTATACAATAAAATTTACGGGGATAAGGGGTAGGTTGGTAATGAACATTTGTCGTGGAACGAGGGGCCACTTTAAAAGACACCTCTTAAATATGCTTTTGCTGTTGTTCCATGGGTTATGACGGAGCCTTATACTCTCTTGCACCTTTGGTCCTCGGGATAAACTGGACTATTTTCGTATACACACTTAACTTCCTTATCAAACTACAAACAACCACGTTTGAATAACCACCCTTATACATATGAATGACATGATTAAAATACTTTTACATATAACCTTACATGTTCATTACTACTTGATTTCTATTCATTTTCATACCTTCAGTCATCATTACTTACTTCTTTTGGGGACTTACTGAGCGCTGGTTCGCTGATGACAATCATCTCTGTTTCTTTTCCTTGAAATGTTCATCAGGAGGACCGGACACTGAGGAGATCGAGCCTAACCAAGATGATTTCGATCAGCTTACTACCCAGACAGATTACTAGTTCCACTTCTGCAGTTATTCTCTGTATACCATTGTTTAGGCATCTTTTCAGTATTTGTATCTTTTATTTTTAGATATCTGTAATTGAATTTGAATGTAAATAAAATTGTTGTTTATTTGTATTACTCTTATTAATTCTTGTATATTGTTATATTACTTACATACGCTTAACATATTTATTAAAAGAAACGACCTTCTCATAGTAAATACGTTGCGGGCCCGTCACGTACCGTTACCGTCTTCTGGGAAGCGAGTCGTGACAAAATGAATGAAAATACAAATGCAGGGTGCGTTTGCGTTATAAATTCTTAATTTATCCACATTGAACAAATCTATCGGTTATAATACGACCAATTCTCTTATCACATAAACTATATGACGGTTGCAGAAACAAACGATTAAATGCTTAGTTTTGACAATCATCACGTAGTTTTATGTCATGATGGAGACCGTTGCGTATTTAGCTTATAGACGGGTTCTAAGGCGTGTTTCGATTTTTTGAATGTGAGATCCTCGATGACAACAAGTAAATTTCATGTTATCATCGAGTTTCATCCACTTAGTTAAAGATTTTTGTGTTGTTGTGATGTTCAAGGTTCAATTCATAATGGTTATGCTTGAGAAACTTATTCGCATACACACAAGTATACACATACACACAAGCATACACACACACAGTCACACACATACACACTTTGTTATTGTTGTCTTCTCTCTAAACTAACCCTAAAACTAACACTTAATCCTCACCCTAACCCCAACCCCAACACCAACCCTAACACTTAACGCTTAAATATTGTTGCTTTTCAATAAACTATCTAGAAAAATTAGCTAAATTACCCGTCCCCGGACACTTAACCCTACCCCTAGCCCTAACCCTAACACTAACACTTACCCCTAACCCCAATCCCAACCCAACCTTAACACTAATAATAACACTTAACGCTTAAATATTGTTGCATTTCACTAAGCCACATAGAAAAATTAGCTAAATTATCCGTCCCATAACACCTAACCCTAACCCTAACCCCCCCAAACCCTTCCTAAAACAACAGCAACAGCAACATCATCAACAACAGCAACAGCAACAACGACAACGACATCATCAACAACATCGACGACGACAACGAAAACGACATCAACAACAACAACATCGAAAAAATTTAAAATTACAAAAAAAATTAAAATTTGACCAAAATCAATTACCCCTTGTCAAAAATTGTGTTGATGTGGCTTCGACGAAGGAAAAACTCAAAGGGGGCAGATCGAGTGCCTGAGAGAGGGAGAGAGGGAGACAGTGGGAGAGGGGGGCTTACCGTCTTAGAGGAGCTCTGGTCGCCGATCGGGGAGGAGGATGGCGGCAAATCTCGATGCGTGCCTGAGATAGAGATAGAGAGAGACGGTGAGAGAGGGAGAGAGAGAGGCTTACCGACTTGAAGGAGCTCCGGTCACCGTCGCTTGTCGAGGAGGAGGAGGACGAGCGGAGAGCGGAGGGATGGACTAGGGTTTTTCTTGTTTTTGATTTGGGGGAAATGTGGAAGAGTCTCGGAGAGAGATAGTGAGAGGGAGGGGGGTTTACCGTCTTAGAGGAGCTCTGGTCGCTGGTCGGGGCGGAGGATGGCGGCAAATCTCGATGTGTGACTGAGATAGATAGAGAGAGAGAGGCTTACCGACTTGAAGGAGCTCCGGTCGCCGTCGCCTGTCGAGGAGGAGGAGGACGTGCAGAGAGTGGAGGGATCGACTAGGGTTTTTTCTTGTTTTTGATTTGGGGGAAATGAGGAACACTACTACAAATATGGGTTGCTCCTACGGATTTATCCGTAGGGGCAACCCACTGCCCCTACGGATATATCCGTAGGGGCTAAAAAATACCCCGTAGGTGCAAAGGCCGCAGGTGCAAGTTGAGGCCCCGAACGTGCCCCTACGGATAAATTTATGCCCCTACGGATAACTCAGTAGGTGCTATAGCCCCTACGCAGTACCCCGTAGGGGTAATAAAATCATATATTTAATTTTTTTTTTGAATATATTGTCTGTACCTACGGCTATATCTGTAGGTCCTATTAGTTCCCCTACGGCTACAGCCGTAGGGGATATAAAGTAGCCCCTACAAATATATCCGTAGGGGCCACTCCCAACACACTGCACTGAGATCGGGGGGAAAATATCAGGATAACCTGATATTTTGCCCCTACGGTTATATACGTAGGGGATAAACAGTGGCCCCTACGTACATATCCGTAGGGGCATCCCCAACACCCTGCACTGATATCAGGTGGGAAAATATCAGGTTTCCTGATAGTTTGCCCCTACGGCTAACGCCGTAGGGGCAACATATATACCTACGGATTAATCCGTAGGTACAGTTTGTCTGTATTTTTTTTTAAAAAAGGGCTGCTAGATTTTTTCCCGCCCTGTGCACAATACTATATACATCAATCAAATCATATATTGCAGTATTCATAATCACATCCCACGCATATATATAATATACAAAAGAAACCCAAAAACTGAATATGATATAAATTCAAACCAATATCAATATCGTTTCAAAATGTAGTACAATGTGATATAAATAAATACATGTTTCAAAAAATAAAAACCAAAAATCTACCCTAGTTCGGTCCAGCTCCACCTCCGAATAACGTTAAAATAACGCGCGCCTGCTCCTCGGTAAATACACTCTCCAATGCTACAGATAAGGGAGTCTGAGCGGCATGTGGAGCTGGCGTTGTGGTCTGCGCAGCCGCCGTCGAGGTAGTCGCTTGCGGAGCCGCGGCTGCGGGAGTCTGAGTGGGCGGTGGAGCTACAGGAGCTGTCTGCGGTACCGCAGCCGATGTAGTGGCTTGCGGAGCCGCAGCCGAAGGAGATGCATGTGGAGGCTCGGCCGATCTACCCTGTCGCGTCTGGACATAACGTGTGTAAGAAACGTGTAAGAACTGTGTATTATTCGAATTCGTTTCATTATTAAGTTATTTCGAAACCCTGTTTGGATATCTAGTTTGGAAAAGCGTTGTTTATTTTAATTACATATGTATGTATGATTAATCAAACTTAATTCTAAAACCAAATAAGCTCAAGCTACGTACTAATTATGGATATGTTGATATGTATATAATATGAAATGATATTTTACTATAAAGTAGTATACATACCAGCATCTCCTTCAACTCCTGAACGGTGGCCCTCAAGCTATCCAGTTCCTGATGGACATGCCGGCCACTGGAGACGGAGGAAGTAACCGCCGGGGTGGAGTCCAACCTCATATGGGCCCTGCTGGGGCCCAATCCCCGGCCTCTCTCCCAACCTCCGTGGTGCCCTCCGTGTGCGGCGTCCAGAACTGGGGTCAGCAGCCTCGGATCGTTCTGTCCGGTAAAATCGATCCCCGAGGCCTGGGCCTGCTCAACCACCCGCTCCTACACCCACATTAAGCAGTAAAGTATAAGTATAAAATTTAAACTTGAACCTTCCAAAACTAAAATTTCAAATTTGGGTAGAAAAAATATTAACACTTACGCAGTACTCCTGGGTAGCGACGTCGGGACATCGAAGCTCGCCCGTGGCGGGATCTGTCGAGGTGCCGTGGACGGCAAGATATGCGGACAGCACGCTCGGTGTACCACCTGACGCCACGGTCCGAGCTGTCTGCAATATTAGAAAGTAACTCTTAATATTAGAAATGTTAGAGAATAACTCTTAATATTGCAGAATATTAGAGAATAACTCTTAATTTACCGATAACTCCATGGCTCGAGTAATGTTCCTCGAGCCACCTGTGTAAGTGGGGCGACCCCTCTTCGCCGACTTCCTGTTCTCCGTATTCTGAGCGGCCTGTTTCTGCACAACGCATTAACATTTAGTTTTCTAATTAAGAAACACAAAGAAATAAATTATATCATAAATAATGAATTAAATTTAAAATACATACTCGTTTGCGTTCGGAGTCGAAATAAGCGCACAATATAGGCCATGTCTCTACGTCGACTCTCGCAAACGCCGGAGTAGATAGGAGGGCCCGCTCTCTCTGCCTCGGGGGTCGCTATCCACAGGGAGTAGCAGTCGGCCTTCAGCTCATTCCTGTTGTATCGGATCTTGGCCTGCATGTTCTTCATCAGGCCATTGTACAGAGCATGAAGGTCGAGCACCCTCCCCGGGTGATCAGGGTCGGCTACAGGCTGAAAATCGTAATCCAACTGAAAATACAAAAAAACATTGTTATTAGATTGCAAGTGTTAATAATAAATATATTGGATAGATCAAATGAAAATATATATTAATACATACCTGAGCCTGTTCAAAGAAGAGGGCGAATGAGCGCTGGTGCTGCTCGCCCCACTCAACGTGAAGTGGATAGTTCTTCACGATCCGGCTCTCGTCCCCCAAATACCGGCCGAACCTCTCGGCATAAGGACCGGTATAGCGATAGTCAAGGGTAAAAAATAGGGGGAATGCTGCCTCCCCCCTAGCTCTATCAGGCCTCAGCCTATGGGACTGATTCGGGCCTCGAGTCCCCCTCTGGGGGTGGAGAGGCCCTGCGTCTGCACGAAATATCAAGACAATCAATAATAAGAAGCTCTGCCAATTCTACCTTCCGCCAGTACTTATTGCCACATCTATCACACGGACAAAGAATCTTCTCTATTATGATCTTATTATGTGCTCGTGCAAATTCAAGGAAAGCAGCAACTCCTGCGACAAACTTAGATTGCATACGTTGTTTCCAATCCACATACATCCAGTCCTTAACTCTGACGTACTCATGGGCCATGTTAGACTGAATAACATATAAATTGTAGGTTATGCTGACTATATTGAGAAATATAAGAACGGGATAGTTACTGACAAAGAAGAAAATTCATGTATATGCTTTGTGTGTGCGTTTGTCGTTGAAAAGAATAAATTATCGCACGTTATGTTGACCGATAGACGGGGACTAAGTGGCGCTTTTAGTTTCATATATGGGTATCGATGGGAATATGAAGGTTTCATATTATCATATATTGGTTTTAACCCGAACATTTCGAGTCGCTCTCTGATTATGCGTTTGTATGTATGTGTTCCGGCTGTCGGGGGTAGGCTTCTATCCCATTAAGAATGTATAGAGCGAACGCCCATCACTTGTGCTTTCAACCGTTTCGAGTAAATTTCGGCAGCACCTCCCCGCTGTTCTCCGAATACACTGTAATAGAATAGATAATCATTTCAAAGCTGAGAAACAACGTTGAAATGAACATCTAATCTATCTTTGTACACGGAGAACCAGCGGAAAGGTACCGACGAAATATCTCGAAACGGATGAAAACACAAGTGAATGAAGGCGTTTGCTTTATACATTCTTAACTTGTCCACACGGGACAAATCTATGGGTTACCATACGATTGAATTTTCTCGTCGCGTAGACTATACGACGGTTGTTAGTATCGAGCTATACTGTCCGATATTTAACAACCTTCGTATAGTTCTAGGTCACGACGAGCATCGCACGTATGTTAACCGATAGACGGGGACTAAGTGGCGCTTTTAGTTTCATATACGGGTATCGATGGGAATATGAAGGTTTCATATCATCATCGAGTATCATATATTGGTTTTAACCCGAACATCTCGAGTCGCTCTCTGATTATGCGTTTGTATGTATGTGTTCCGGCTGTCGGGGGTAGGCTTCTATCCCATTAAGAGTGTATAGAGCGAACGCCCATCACTTGTGCTTTCAACCGTTTCGAGTAAATTTCGGCAGCACCTCCCCGCTGTTCTCCGAGTACACTGTAATAGAATAGATAATCATTTCAAAGCTGTGAAACAACGTTGAAATGAACATCTAATCTATCTTTGTACACGGAGAACCAGCGGAAAGGTACCGACGAAATATCTCGAAACGGATGAAAACACAAGTGAATGAAGGCGTTTACTTTATACATTCTTAACTTGTCCACACGGGACAAATCTATGGGTTACCATACGATTGAATTTTCTCGTCGCGTAGACTATACGACGGTTGTTAGTATCGAGCTATACTGTCCGATATTTAACAACCTTCGTATAGTTCTAGGTCACGACGAGCATCGCACGTATGTTAACCGATAGACGGGAACTAAGTGGCGCTTTTAGTTTCATATATGGGTATCGATGGGAATATGAAGGTTTCATATTATCATCGAGTATCATATATTGGTTATAACTTGAAAAACGTGCCGTTGAAACAAATTATTGTTCTCCACCTTGCACTCTCTTAACAATGGTACATGCATTAAACATGTAGAGCTATCTATAACAACTCTAAAGTTTCACCTGTTGGGTTCAACAGAAAGGTTTTTGATATAACAAACACAATCTTCCTCAATTTTTCCCTTGAATCGATGTGAAATTAATAGTGTCCATATGACACAATGGATATATTTTCTACACAAAAGGAAAAAGGCAAACAATAATAAAGCAATTATAATTCTATCAAGTATCCATACTGAAAAAGAATAAATAGCAAACTAAAAATTAATCACTAATGAAAAACAAACAAAAGTGCTTATTATTATACTTCAGAGGTTATAAGTGCTTGATCCCCATAGTACATAGGCTGTATCCGCAATTAACCCTTTTCTATATACTTGAGTGTATAGAATTTCTAAAAGTTACACACGGTTTTTCTAAATCCAATTCTTTCCTTTCACTACAAAACCCTTTATATTTTCTAATAGGTACCAAGAACTTTCAAAGTTTTTGGATATGCACAAAAAGAAAGTATCGCCAATAAGATTGACATAACCCAAATGACTTTGACCCATTACATATAAATGTCATGGTCTTTCAATATTTATCAAACAAATACCATAGACTTTGTTTGTTACAAATAAATACCATGAAGTTTTAACGTTTCACATAATTTTCATAGATTTTGTTGTTTACAAATACATACCATTGACCTCCAACGTTTTCCAGATAAATACCATGAATTTTGTTGTTTACAAATAAATACATGAACTTTCAGCGTTTTTTAGATAAATCCCATAGACTTTCATGGACCATTTTCTCATATAAAAATCATGGACTGTGTTATTCACAAATAAACAGTATCGACTTTCACTATTTTCCAGATCAATCCCCTAAAATTTCACCTTTTTAAGCCTAACCCAGCCCCAGCCGAACCCCAACCCAACACCAAACCCTAACCCGGCCTAACCCTAACCCCAACCCAGCCCCAGCCGAACCCCAACCCAACACCAAACCCTAACCCCAACCCAGCCGGAGCCGAACCCCAACCCAACACCAAACCCTAACCCCAACCCAGCCCCAGCCGAACCCCAACCCCAACACCAAACCCCAACCGAACCCTAACCCTAACCCTAACCCCAACACCAGTCGAACCCCAACCGATCGAACCCGTACCCTAACCCTAATCCTAACCCTAACCACAACCGATACCTAACCATAACCCTCATCGCTACCCTAACATCATTAAAATAATGTTTAACTAACCTGTAGGCTAGGCGGTGGAGGAGACGACGGAGACGCAATCGGCGACGACGAGGGCGGTGGCGACGACGAGATCACTGCAGGCGGTGGCGACGACGATTCGGCCGGCGGTGGCGACGACGAGATCACTGCAGGCGGTTGCGACGACGATTCGGCCGGCGCTGGCGATGACGAGAACGGCGATCGGCGGGAACGTCAAGGTTTGGGGATTTGGGTTCGCGCGTAAATTAAAAGGAAATAAGAAATAATCAGCGTAGGGAACGATTACTTAAATCGCTATTTAGTTGTCCCTACGGATATACCCGTAGGTACTTGGTTTGCGCCACCGTAGGGGCAAAAAACACTTTAAGATTTAATAATTTTTAAATAAATATTGAACGACCGTAGGGGCAACCACTTTGCCCTACGTATTAATCCGTAGGGCCAAACTTTTATTGCCCCTACGGATGATATTATCCGTAGGGGCAACCCATTATTTTACTAGTGGAAGAGTCTCGGCCCCGAGCCCTTTTAATTTATTGGGTTATTAATCGGGTAATAGCCAACGGAATAACCCCATAAAAATATTCAACGGACTGGAGACCACATTTGGCTTATTTGGGGTTTATTCTGTCGAGATGTAGATCATAAGGAACTCAAAAAATTTCAGTGATAAAGAAATATCATTGGACGATGTATTGTATATAGAATTGAATCCCTCTTCAAATTCTGGGCAGCAAGAGCAAGTAACAAGGTCAAAGAGAAACTGAGGAATACGTAGAACTACTCGAGTCTTCCAAACGAATTCTACAACTTTGATTTTATTCTTGTGTTTTGTTTATCTAAACCAAACAATATATTTCTCATGTAATTAAACTTTTTACTACTAGTAATATAATATCGAGGAGAGCTACTGCTAAACTTTTCATGTAAAAAAACACATTTTTTTACCTTTAAATCACAAGATCATCTTCAAAGCTCCACATTTCTCTTTGCTGAATTTTTAAACTTTCATCAATAATTTTGTCGAGTATTGGAAAATATTGAGAAGTCACACAAAACAAGCCAAAAATGTTGGCGGCTTTTTGTTTGACCATATATATATATATATATATATATATATATATATATATATATATATATTCCCACGTGCCTGTAACAAAAATTCTTGACATGCAGATGCAGACAATAAGTGCTTCAGATGAGAACCCCTGCTCACACGTAATCTCAATGTGGCCACCACCAACCTCTTCTTGTTAGATTTTTCTTGTACGTGTCTAAGATTTCTTCCATGAATCTTAATTTTGTGATATAATGATTAATCTTAGATTTTTCTTGCAAATATTTTTGGGACAGTATTGTCATGGCAACCACAAAATAGTGTTGTTGTTGTTTTGGATAATTGAGAAGTAAATCATATCAAGCTAACAAAGTAAAATCATATCAAGGTAACGCAATGCAATGTATCTAGATATATAACGGACAATATTAATGGTGATAGGAGTTAATTGATATCATTAATATTGAGAGCTAATAATAGGAATTTCGGTATATATCAACATCTTTGGGACATGAGTGTCATGTCAATTAATTCCACAAAGTAGTGTTGCTGTTGTTCTAGATAATGATAGAAAAGTAAATCATATTTAGCTAACACAACCCAATGTATCTAGTCTAGGACAGGATAGCGGACAATATTAACAGTGATATGAGTTAATATCGAGTGCTAATAACAGGAATATCGGGTATCAATACCTCGGTAATTTATACATATATACTGGACATTTTGGTCTACTCTATAGTCACCAAACGAAGATTATGCATATTTATTTTATAAATTTGATAAATATAAATTTTAAGATAGAAACACTACTACAGAGTACGGATTTGGTCACGGTTTTAACAGTGACCACACATATATATGGTCATGGTTAAAACCGTGACACGACCGTCGCCTAAAACCCCGTCACGAGAACTCTAGTCACACTCGTAACCGTGACCATATGTTTTTTAAGTCACGGTTAACATCGTGACCATATATGTTGCGTTACCAAAAACTGTTCAAACAACTAGATGAAACCTGTGTGGGGTCCACATATATGGTCACGGTTAAGACCGTGACCAATTTATGGTCATGGTTTAAATCGTGACCCTAGGTGATATATGGCCACGATTATAACCGTGACCAAAAAGTTAAAGCGTAATGTAGAATAACTGCCATAGCAGGTAACCGTGACTATATAGTCCCTATGGTCACGGTTTAAACCGTGACCATAAGGGGAAGCCATAGTGAAGGTTACCTGCTACTAGCAAGTAACCGTTACTATATCCTATGGTCACGGTTACTACCGTGACCATATATTATTTGGTCACGGTTAAAACCGTGACCAAACACATTATCAACTTTTTTTTAACTTGAAATCTGCGTGTCCCACCCGTTCGACTTTTCAATTACAACCCGTGATCGATAATAATTATATGATCAAATCTCACATAATTTTAACAATCAAGAAGTAATATGATTAGAATCAAATGCGCGTATAAACAAAATATATACACCAAATGGTATAATCAATAAAGCAATAAAATAAATGTTTGTATAAAAAAATCAATAATTTATGGTCGTTGGGAGGATCCAGCTCCATCGTCCCATGACCTGAACATACTCCCAAACTCGTCTCATATAGCTTGCTTGATGGCCTCCGCATTCGACCGCCTCGGCTCCTCGATCTGCGTCTGAAGGGTATCCACCCGCACATTCTGCTGCTCTACTCGATTTTGGAGCCGACGAATCTCCTCCTGCGACGCAGTGGCCGCATCTGTCCGCGTCTAGGCCACAGCGTAGTCGTGAACGGACGAACGACAAGCTAAGTGTCGGTGGGCCCCGGGACCAACCCCGCGGTCATAACCACCGTGATGTCCGTCGGATATCGAATCTAGAACATGGACAATGTCTGTAATCGAGTCATCGGGGCCAAGTCCTAAGGCGTCTGTCCTCTCCTGGAGCTGGGCATGTGAAGAAAAGATATATAGATATATAGATATATAAACGTATTAACTTAAATACAGTATCGACTTGATTATATGAAACTTACCATGTACTCACCCGTGCCCCTATATAACGCGGACCATCCTATGGCAGCAGTGTAGTTGATGGGGTCTTTCTTTTTCTAAGATAAAATTAAGATTTATTTCAATAAGTAATTTTTGATAAAGAAAACACATTTTCTTAAACGTCAAAATACTCATGAGCCGATGCTGAGCGCTAGCCTACGACCGCTTTCGTTGGATTGGGATAGCGCGTTCTCTGACGCCGTTGTTCCGGTTCTCCCTATTGCGAACCGACGCCACCTTGCAAATATAAAGAAGATAATATTATATATCACAAAATATGATTTCATGTTATATTATTATAATCTTAAAAATTAAATTTATGCATGAACATCATCGCGCTCGTAATACACGACCAGCTGCGGCCAATCCACTCTCGGGACATCCTGAAAAATGGCCTCCATCATCGCATCCCGCTCCTCCTCAGTAGCCGCGGCACAGGAAATGTAATGATGCTTCCTTACTTCATATCGGCATCTCATCTTGATAGCCTGACACTCGGATATGGCCCAGTCTATGACCCGATGTGTATCGAACGGCGTAGGAACACCCATCTCACCAATGACGCCAATGAATCTGTAATGTTCCTAGGTCTGAAATTACAATATATATATATATATATATATATATATATATATATATATATATATAACGATGATTAAATTTAAATGTATAAAAGATTATGTGATATTGTGGCCACTGCAAAAAACTGCCAAATATAGTCGGCTTGGCGTGGGCTCCATCTAATATGGAACGAGTGCCTATAGTAGGTACTGATATCCGCTCCCATGTAATCCCCCACTTGGTCGAGTAGTCACCAACGGGCACACCTGACGCGGTCCACTCTAGCATCTATGGAGCAGCGCCTGGGGCTGGCCTAGAGGAAGAGGGCCCAGTAGGACCCCTCGTCCTAACACTTGTGGAGCCTAAAAAATGATAGATAAACGGAGCATCTATATAGAATTTGACAAATTTAAATTACAATCTTTATTTAAAAGATTTAAGCAATAATGATTATACTTGACGTCCCCGGTGCGGCGCTAGCATCGACGCCAGACCCCGTCCCGTCAGTACCATGCATGACTGCAAACAATAAACTGTTAGATGATTTGATAGAATTATTTTAATAGAAAACTGAAATATGAATAGAGAGAAATATACATGTGCAGGAGGAATGACTGGGGTAAGAGGATTTGCGACCTCTCTATTTGGGGATGCGGCGGGCCCTGTAGCACTGCCGCTGCTGAGGATGGTGGGGGTCTTGTAATAGGGGCACTGGTAGGAAGAGCCATAGTAGGACGGGCGGTAGGAGGTTCGCCGGTAGAAAGGACGCTAGAACGTGGGGCACGAATAAGGGTAGGCACTTTTGCCGCCGCCGCTGCAGCTAGTGACATCTCGCCAATCTCTTCTAGATATCTTTTCTTATAACGTCTAAAGCCGGATCCACAGCCTCCCATCAGACCCTACATATTTATTCAAATATTAAAAATTTACTTATAAATATTATAAAATTTAAAACATTTAGTTCAATTTTATTACCCAGCATGTTTGTTCGGTGCATTAGCTGAAGATTCGTTGGGTAGATTATCAAAATCTTGATCTGTGACAATCACTTGGCCGATATCACGTTTTACTAACGTATTGATGGACGACACAAAATGGTTTGGATCGTTAGTACGTTCAATAGACGGACTGGGACATGTTATCGCCTCTTCCTTGTCACTCTCATCTTCAGAGTCACTCAGCGTCGGCACATTATAATAATCTCTTGGTTTCCAACGACAAACAACACTCCAGTCAGCCTTCTTCACGTCCCGAGAATAATATATTTGTGTTACCATCGATGGACAGATAAAGTTATTGTACTCGTAGGCTGTCCATTTGGTATTTACCAAAGTGAGTTTGTATTCATCGACATTCATATCCTGTTCAGACTTTGTATCGTACCATCTGCATTGGAATATAAAAAATAGGGTAGTCTTATAAATGTATGAGACCGCTATAATCTGCTCGAAAACACCGTAATAGGGATTTCCTTTGTCGTTGGAGGTTGCGACGCCGCTATTTTGCGTAGCTCTAATGCATTCCGTCCTTTCGATCTCGAATTTGTAGCCGAAAACCCCGTACCCGTTGTAAAATGTAGCTGCAATCGATGGGCCGATTAAAAAGTCATGGACCTCTCTATCAATCTTCTCACCACGATTCATTTGTCCGTCAACTTCTTTTCTGCACCAAGCAACGAAAGTGCGTCTCTGTTCTTCTTCGATTATGTCATCCGACCACGTCCTAGAATTCAATCTCTTGAGTATAGTTTTTTGCGCTATGTTCATTAATTTATAGTTATATCAGTTAGATTATACTCATTTTAAACGGTTTAAATGGATGAAATTAGAAAAACTTACTCTGCATATTAAGCAAAACATTCGATGTTTGGAAAGATGAATGCATGTAAACCGCCAATGAGATTATAAAACATTTTTTAGACTTCCTACTCCAATTAGACCATCAAGAACAAGCGGCGGTTTATTCAGCTTCGTCCTGACATCATCGTTCAGGAAACGAGTACAGAAGGACGTCACTTCTTTCAAGAGATAACCTTCCGCAATCGAACCTTCAGGACGATGCTCGTTGCGGATATAGTTTTTTAAAGTTAATAGATATCTGTTGAAAATAATAGATATTAATAATCCACGATAGTGTTTTGCTATTTAAATGATTAATAATAAACATTTTCATATATCTCGATGGGAAACATCCAATGGTAATGCATCGGACCACTAATCTTGACCTCGGTTGCCAAATGGAGGGACAAGTGAATAATAATGTCGAAAAATGAAGGTGAAAAGATAGTTTCGAGCTTGCAAAGGATCATAGGAATATCTTTTTCGAGCTCTGCTATCGCATTGACGTCGACGTTTTTGGAAGACTGTTGTCGAAAATGTAGGGTTCCTAAGCATGTCAGCAAGGTTTCGGGTGGTATCATCCATGCCAAATTAAAATTTTTCCGTGCTAAAAGAACCTTAACCTATAATGTTTAACTAGAGAATCATACAAAAACGAAATGTAAACAACTTTACATCTAAGTGAGTAGGGATTACAATCTTTTTAGTCCGTTCCTTCACTTTTATTGCTCCTTGTTGTGGTCCCTTCGCTGGGATCAACGCACTCCCGGACTTTTGAGAGACTCCATAAGATGTATGATGCATGCTTGCTAGAAATCTTCAAAGCCTATGATGATCTACGTCGAGAAAACACGGACTCAAGCTATCACTTCACTAATATGGAATTAGTGAAGCTAACACCCTAAACTATATGGCTAGTATAGAAGAGAATGATGAAGTAGGAATTTTGCTCACTTTAGAATTTAATTTCTCACTATTTTCTTTATCACCTCAAAACTAAAGAGAGAGCTTGAGAGGGATGAAGATGAAGATGAATGAATAATTAGCTTGAGATTAGAAATGCAACCATGGTGAGATTATGTCATCCTTAACCCATATAGAGAATAAACCATGGCTAAGGGTTAAAGGTTAGGTTAATAAATATTTTAAGTAAAAACAAAAGAGGTGGACTTAGTCAATGTTCTACAAGCTTCATCCAAGCTCATAACCATGACTAATTCTCCACTAATTTTGAATTTGCTTAATAATAAATATTAACCCATATTAATCCTAGCATGGTATAAGTCTCATACACCCTTATTGTATGTGTAACCTAGCATGTCACAATATTATATATCACATATATAATTTTGTGAAAAAAAGAAAACTATACACAAAACATATATCACATATATGTTAAATGTATAATAAGTGAGAAAAATAAATACTTAAGTGATCATATATTAGTTAATGTAATTTAATGTATCAAATATATAATTATACATTAAATTATTAAATCAATACTTGATTTAATAATCCGCCTATATCACATATAACCGACTAATATAGTATGTATCATTTTATCGAATCAACACTTGATCCGATAACCCGGCTCTATCACATATAACCGGCCGATATCACATATCGCGAGAATAGAATACGGTATCACATACGTGTATCAATCTCGGTCCCGCACATATCACATATGTGCTCCTACCCCGTTTCGCCTGAGCCTGTAAACCTCTGTGTATGATTCTAAAGACTCGTCAATACACCGGCAGTAGTTGGTGATCATATCAGTCACCCACAAGCCATCAGCGGTCAGCTAAACGTAACGGCTATCCGGGTATTGAGTGATCAGAAGATCAACAAGCAAGCCTACTCACACTCCTGTGAATCTAATCAGTAACACTACCGTACAGTCCGGTCTCTTCGTCTGATATGTCGCATATCCAGTCTAGGGGTGGTAAACGTCAGGCCCCAGTAACCGATAAGTAGTGCCGATGTGAGGCTCATAACGGGTCGAGAAACTACTGATAACACTTACCAGTAGATCTCCATTTCAGCCCTGGCCAGGGACTTTCAGTTATGGCCAATTGAACACGGCGCAACATCAACCCCCTATACCGGAAGAGACGAATCCCCTCCTATCGCTCATTGCCTCCATATGATTCAGGACTGCACCCAAAAGCCACCATTTTGCACGTTCTCTTGAACGTGGTAAGGTGGAAATCAAAGCACAGTGGGAATCACACAAGTCTCTATGACGATTTTGGGTCTACAGACTAACATGTACCAGTGTCACCAGAGAACCGCTATCTGACGATAGGTATAATACCAATTAGGAGTTCTCGGCAAGTCCGTTCAGTGTACCCAGTCTCCACTGAGCACCCGTATACCATCTTTGATCTTAAACACCAATGGATGTGGGATCATCCATCACCCATCATATGGGCCAAGAAGCGTATACGCTAGTCTACTATGGAGTATCGATGCCCTGTCTCGATACACCCTCAACTATGAACAATTATAGGATGTACTTGTGGACTACCCTGACCCCACTAGTATGATCTCCATCATAGTCCTAGTATTCAAGTACACATCCTAACGGCTTTATCAACATGTGAGAGCAAGAAAGTATTACAATACAAATCAACATGTTAAGACAAAGAGCAACCAGATAACATACTATCATGTCAAGAAAGAAAGTCTTCTCTATATATATCCAAGCATCCACTAAAATATACATCATATGTACAATAATAGCCTCTAGGTCATATACATAACTAACAGAAAATACGTGTATGTTCCCCTCCGAACGGCGGCCGGGACGCGTGGCCGTCTCGCCTGGGGCTCGGGGCAGATGCTAATTGGTGCTATCCGTCCACCTCTCCGAAGATGCCAAGCTGATTTATGGCACCATGTATCGAAGGTTTGAACGCATGCGTCCGATGTAGCAGACTTCGTCAGATTCCCCCTCGCTTAAGAGGTTTTTGATTGTGGGGACGCTCTTCCCTACAGGCGCAAGCCTCTGCAGTTAATTACGCTACTGCATTGCAGTAACAACTTTCTCCTTCTCCAGATGGTCACTTCGTGTGCGTGTTTATTTTATGTTTTGTTGCCCGTGGATTGTATACGGAGACTGAGTTATGTCGTCGCCCGTAGGGCGTGGACAAGTCCAAATCCGTATTATCTTAGATTTGGGTTTGGGGGTTTGGGTTTAAGGATACGTTAGCCATATTTGAGCCTAAGATCGACTTAAACGTTTGTTAAGGATACGTTAGTCTAGTTTTTAGACTAAGATCAACTTAACGGGATTGTTTAGATCCAACAAGAGAGCAATAAAAGGGGGGCTCTGTTGTTTAGTTTAGTGACATTACGGTCGGTAGGTAGTTTAAGGACATTGCGGTCCATGGGTAGTTTAAGGACATTGCGGTCCAATGTTAGTTTTAAGACATTGCGGTCAAGGTTAAGGACGTCATAGTCCATGGGTTTAAGGACCCCACAGTCCGTTGTTAGTTTTAAGACATCTCGGTCAAGGTTAAGGACCTCATAGTCCATGAGTTTAAGGACCCCACGGTCCGTTGTTAGTTTTAAGACATCTCGGTCAAGGTTAAGGACCTCATAGTCCATGAGTTTAAGGACCCCACAGTCCGTTGTTAGTTTTAAGACATCTCGGTCAAGGTTAAGGACCTCATAGTCCATGAGTTTAAGGACCTCACAGTCCGTTGTTAGTTTTAAGACATCTCGGTCAAGGTTAAGGACCTCATAGTCCATGAGTTTAAGGACCCCACAGTCCGTTGTTAGTTTTAAGACATCTCGGTCAAGGTTAAGGACCTCATAGTCCATGAGTTTAAGGACCCCACAGTCCATGTCAATGTGTGGTCATCGGGACCCGTCACCTCTTTAAAGACGTTGGGGAATTACAACGCCAAGTATCAAAGGAGTGAAGAGATGTACCCTTGAACCGGGGTGGATTAAATAGTCTTTGGCCCAATTTAGGATCAAGACCAATTAATTATGTTATGAGCCCATTAGCCCGGTTAAGTCTGAATTGAGGACTTATGGCCATCTTGGGCTAAGTCCAATCATGTTTGGAATATTGGCTTCCTGTTGGTCCATTGAAAGAGAGGCTTTGCCTCTGACCATTTAGCCAATTGGGCTAACGTTAATTCAGCAGTGTTGAACACTGGGATCAAGTTAGTGTTTTAACACTAAAAGACAGTTGGTGTTAAACACCAGCAACGGGGGGTTCAAATTAGTGTTAAACACTAAAGCAAATCAGTGTCAAATACTAGCAGCAAAGGCTTCAAATTAGTGTTAAACGCTAAGAAATTCAGTGTTAAACACTGCAAATAAAGTTCTTTGATTAGTATTGAACACTAAGGCCATACAGTGTTTTAACACTGGATTCAGGGGTTCCAATTTAGTGTTAAACACTAAGGCAAGAGGGGTCACGTGGTTGCACGTGAGGGCGCCCTCCCTTCATTTGTTCTGCTAAGAATATCGCATCTTTTGGAGCATCACGTTCCATCACGTGACGGGCGTTTAAATGCTTGTATGTTAAAGCCTCTGCCAAGAGTCACGTGAGGCACTGCCTCAAAGGGCCTTTTTTGTGGATCTTTTTGGGGGTCACGTGGTGACACGCGGCCCTGCCTCTATGTATGTTTTCTTAGAAGATCTGTTAATCCCTTTCAAGAATTAAATTCCTCGTAAGGTTGAACCCTAACAATGATTTTAGAGGAATTAAATTCCTATTTCCTTTCGAAGATTTATATTCTGGGATAGAGTTGAACTTTGAATTTTCTGTAGGAATTAAATTCCTCATATATGTGAAGAACTGAATTCTATCATAGGGTTAAACCCTAATAAAAGCTTTAAGGAATTAAATTCCCACTCTCTTTTAAAGAATTATTCTGAGGAATGAGATTCTGTCATAGGGTGAAACCCTAATTTCCTCTTTCTTAAGGGAATTAAATTCCTGTTATTTTAACAGAACTAAGTTCTTAACTAGGGTTAAACCCTGGTTCTGTTCATTCTGAAGGAATTAAATTCCCATAACATAGGGTCAAACCCTAATTTTATTCTAAAGGAATTAAATTCCTATAGTTCTGTGAGAATTGAATTCTCAAGCTTCCATTCCCTCTCTATGCTTTGGATCTGCATGGCAGGATCTCAACCCAATGAGAATTAAATTCTCAACTCAAGGGGAGATGTGCACTTTATAGATCCTCCACCAAAGAGAGAACTATGTTCTTCTGTTTTATATCAGAGTTAAACTCTGTTGAGAATTAAATTCTCTTTTAAGGCCTTCCCTTTCTTACCTAAGCTTTTCTTTTGCAGAAAATCTAAATCCCTCCAAAGTATCAAGGCTCTCTCCTTTCTTTATGTTATCGATCCCTCTGCATATATATCTCTCTGTGTGTCTCTTGGCTCCTATTTATAGGAGAAGCAACCGAATCAATTAGTTTTTTGATGAATCTTTCATCGAGAGATTTGATTTGTATTCACCATTCGTTTGGACCTTTGGATTGTTAGGTGAATTTTATTCACCATTGGATTTTCAATCCAGAGATTTTCCTTTGTTATTTCGGTTAGATTTTAAGGGGAAATCTTTCCAAATTCAAGATTTTTCCATAGATAGGTGATATTTAAGAATCTTCAAATTTTTAATTCAATCGGTTCCTTTGGAAAGATTTGAGAGGTCTTTTTTCAGAATTTAATTATGTTAACAGATAGGCTTTGAAAGCCGGTCACGTGTGGTCACGTGACCCTTGGTCACGTGTGGGCACGTGACCCCCTTGGAACGAGCCCTCTTCTTCTTTTTGCGCTCAGCCTTCTGGCCGCTGCTTAGCCATCACGTGCCACCACGCGACCCTCGTCTGGAGCCTTTTTCTTGATTTAACCGGGGAATGAGTCTGCTGCTTTTAAATGTCACGTGCCAACACGTGACCCCTGGTCACGTGTGAGCATGTGACCTCTTCTGAAGCCTTTTCCTTGATTTGATCAGGGAACCGATGTGCCTTTGAAGCCGCTTTTAAATGTCACGTGCCAACACGTGACCCTGGTCACGTGGGAGCACGTGACCCTTTCTGAAGCCCTTTTCTTTGATGTAGTCGGGAAGCTGAATCTGCCTTGCCGATGCTTTTAGATGTCACGTGCCAACACATCGTCATTATTTTGCGTATTGACATTGATGTTTTCTACAGTTTTGGAGGCCGATGATGAGGTCGAGGTTCTCGAAGGGCCAGGGGAACCTTCAGCTCCTACTTGCATGACTGCCGGTAAGCGACATTTCATCATACTCTCATTCGTTCTTTGCTTAAGAATTTTACTGACATCTTCCAAATTTGAACAGCTCTGCCAGTCTCCACGGCGTTGGAGTCGCGCATCGTAATGTCGCCCGGCCCTTATGCCTTGCGGGCTTCAGAATGCTTGGCCCAATTAAGCCTTGTCTCCTTATCATCTTTGATTGAGGAGCTCCGTGCTGGCAGCGCGACCATCGCTGAAGCGTTTGCCGCCGAAGCTAACGGTTCTCTTCCTTTTCTTGCCACCTACCATAGCAAATAAGTGGTGCGAGTCTGGGTGGGGTTCTATCGGCAGTGGAGACTCGCTTGCACGCCCTTGAATGTTCTCGCCTTTCCTCGGAAGCCGTGGCTGCAAAAGCGGAGTTGTGGGGTCTGATAGCACGATGCGCGGCCAATAGGACGTCATGCGAGAAGAGGCTTGGCCGCAAATTCTCGAAGAGGGAGCTAGCTTCCAAGGCGCTGAGCGAGCTTCGCGCAACACTTACCGCCAAGGCCAACAAAGCATATGAACTCTGGCGGGTGCTTCAAAAGTCCATCAAAGAGGTGGTGGCTCTCGACAAAGCTGCCACGTTCACTCATGAAAGGGTCGAGGCTCATAAAGCCACCGAGAAAGAGCTTGAAGCTTGGCTTGCTTCGTATCAGGCTCAGCAAGCTCAGGCGGAAGCTCGTCTTCTGGAGATCTTGCGTCATGAAGCCGTGGCTCAGCAACAAAACGATGAGCTGGTAAAATTACTACACCGCCCGTCGGCTTGAGGACTTGTATTTTTTCCTTTTTTTTGTACATACTAATGGATGAGAGTATCTTCTTTTTGTTTCTTTCATGAATTGTACTTTGTATCCATTTTGGTTTATGAATAAAAGATACATTTTTCTTTTCAACGGCGTGTCTCTTTTCATTGAATGCATTTGCGGACAATTTATCTTGATCTCCTTGCAGGGCAGCGATGGCTTAGGATTCAGGGTTAAGGTCTGCTTCCTAAGACTTCTGCGCTTTATGAGCCACGAGGGTCTCATACAGAGTTTTTCTCCCTACAGGTCGAGAGGATCCCATAGGTGTAAGTTCTTCTTAAGAATCGTGGGGATTCTTAAGCGGGTTTTCCCTTGAGAGTCGTAAGGATCTCACAAGAGAGTTTTCTTCCTTACAGGTCGTGAGGACCTGCAAGTGCTGGATGTGGTCGCCCTTATTCGTGTTTCACGGGGTCAGGGGTTGCTCCAGGTATCGTAGTTTAAAGACGTCGCGGTCAAGGTTAAGGACATCATAGTCCGTGGATTTAGGGACTCCACAGTCCGATGTTAGTTTTAAGACATCACGGTCAAGGTTAAGGACCTCATAGTCCGTGGATTTAGGGACTCCACAGTCCGATGTTAGTTTTAAGACATCACGGTCAAGGTTAAGGACCTCATAGTCCGTGGATTTAGGGACTCCACAGTCCGATGTTAGTTTTAAGACATCACGGTCAAGGTTAAGGACCTCATAGTCCGTGGATTTAAGGACTACACAGTCCGATGTTAGTTTTAAGACATCACGGTCAAGGTTAAGGACCTCATAGTCCGCAGATTTAGGGACTCCACAGTCCGATGTTAGTTTTAAGACATCACGGTCAAGGTTAAGGACCTCATAGTCCGTGGATTTAGGGACTCCACAGTCCGATGTTAGTTTTAAGACATCACGGTCAAGGTTAAGGACCTCATAGTCCGCGGATTTAGGGACTCCACAGTCCGATGTTAGTTTTAAGACATCACGGTCATGGTTAAGGACCTCATAGTCCGTGGATTTAGCGACTCCACAGTCCGATGTTTGGTTGCAGGGACCCGTCACCTCTTTGAAGACGTTGAGGAATTACAACGCCAGGTATCAAAGGAGTGAAGAGATGTACCCTTAAACCAAGGCCAGAATCCGTAGGGAATCGGGGTGGTTGATTGTTAGTTTTAAGACATTACGGTCAAGGTTAAGGACATCATAGTCCGTGGTTTTTAAGGACTCCACAGTCCGGTGTTTGCTCTGGATGCTTCATACGGGTTCACTGTCGTTCTTGGCGAGGACCATGCTCCGCTCTGGGCATTTTCCGCGGGGTCAAAGAGTGACGTTATCCGCGTTCTACGTAACCAGGAATTTTGCACTATATGCTTCACACGGGTTCATTGCCCTGCTCGGCGAGGACTAGGCTCCGCTCTGGACGTTTTCCACGGGGTCAAAGAGTGACGTTATCCGCGTTCCAAGTAACCAGGAATTTTGCACTAGATGCTTCACACGGGTTCACTGCTGTGCTCGGGGAGGACTAGGCTCCGCTCTGGACGTTTTCCACGGGGTCAAAGAGTGACGTTATCCGCGTTCCACGTAACCAGGAATTTTGCACTAGATGCTTCACACGGTTCACTGCCGTGCTCGGCGAGGACTAGGCTCCGCTCTGGACGTTTTCCACGGGGTCAAAGAGTGACATTATCCGCGTTCCACGTAACCAGGAATTTTGCACTAGATGCTTCACACGGGTTCACTGCCGTGCTCGGCGAGGACTAGGCTCCGCTCTGGACGTTTTCCACGGGGTCAAAGAGTGACGTTATCCTCGTTCCACGTAACCAGGAATTTTGCACTAGATGCTTCACACGGGTTCACTGCCGTGCTCGGTGAGGACTAGGCTCCACTCTGGATGCTTCACACGGGTTCACTGCCATGCTCCGCGAGGACCAGGATCCGCTCTGGACGTTTTCCACTGGGTCAAAGAGTGACGTTATCCGCGTTCCACGTTACCAGGAATTTTGCACTAGATGCTTCACACGGGTTCACTGCCGTGCTCGGCGAGGACTAGGCACCGCTCTGGATGCTTCACACGGATTCACTGCCGTGCTCTGCGAGGATCAGGATCCGCTCTGGACGTTTTCCACGGGGTCAAAGAGTGACGTTATCCGCGTTCCACGTAACCAGGAATTTTGCACTAGATGCTTCACACGGGTTCACTGCCGTGCTCGGCGAGGACTAGGCTCCGCTCTGGACGTTTTCTACGGGGTCAAAGAGTGACGTTATCCGCGTTCCACGTAACCAGGAATTTTGCACTAGATGCTTCACACGGGGTCACTGCCGTGCTCGGCGAGGACTAGGATCCGCTCTGGATGCTTCACACGGGTTCACTGTCGTGCTCTGCGAGGACCAGGATCCGCTCTGGACGTTTTCCACGGGGTCAAAGAGTGACGTTATCCGCGTTCCACGTAACCAGGAATTTTGCTGATTGTATCCGCATTTCACGGAATGGAGATTTGACTGTTGGTGAAAGGTATATCGCCGAGCCATGGAACTAGGGGTTGCCGCTGCTCCGCTTTGTTTGAAGTTGTTTCCGTCGTTACGAGACGAGTGTTGGGATGATCTCTAGGTCGCTTGCGACCCGTAGAGATTTAGCTTCTTTCTTATGATGAAACCTGGGGGAGAAGTATGATCCCTTTTTTGTTTACGCCCTTGCATTGTATACAGGGTGTGATGGAACATCACCTGTAGGGCATAAATTAAAACTTTTTTTTATTTTATTTCTTTTTCCGCGATGCTCTATCATTTCAGCTTTTAAATCGCGGAGGTCGCGATTGCCCTATCATTTCGGCCATTTTTCGCGGTGCCCAATCATTTCGGCTATTTATTTTATTTTTACTCGCTGCTTTTTATTGCGAGTTGCCCAATCATTTCGGCTATCTGGCATGCATACATTTTTACTTGCTGCTTTTTATTGCAAGTTGCCCCATTATTTCGGCTATTTCGTATGCATGTGTGGCTTGCTAGCTTTTTCGCTGCAAGCTTAGATTTTAGACACCGATTTCGACATCAGCACCGCTACAACTGGGATGTTGCCAGGAGCGAATCATCATTTGCCTCTGTCGATGTTGAACAAAGGTGGCTTAGTAAACAGGGTTAAGGGTTCTGTCGACCAAGGCTTTTGACTTCATGAGCCGTAGGGGTCTCACAAAGGTATTTCTCCCTACAAGTCGTGAGGATCTTGTAGGTGTGTTTTCTCCTTGGGAATCGTGAGGATTCCTAAGTGCATGTCCTCTTGCAAGTCGTAAGGATCTTACAAAAGGGTCTTCTCCTCATAAGTCGAGAGAACTTACAAGGGTTGCTCACCATTTGGACATATCCCCAGTCACGGGTGGGACTTTGCTGGGGAAATGTTCATTCGCGCCCGTGGATTGTATACAAGGGTCAGTATGGAGCCGCTTGTAGGGCAGTGTCGAAGGTCGTGGGGGTTGCTTAAGCACAGGTTCAGGTCTCTGTAACTTAAGGCTTTCAAATCTTATGAGCCGTGAGGGTCCCATAAGAGAATTCTTTTTACGAGTCGTGGGGATCTTGCAAGTGTATTTTCTCCTTAGGAATCGTAGGGATCCCTAAGTGTGTTGCTCCTTTGTGAGTCGTAAGGATCTCACGCGGGTGGTTTTTCCTTACAAGGTCGAGAGGACCCTATAAGTGTCTTTTAACGAGGTTGCGCCCTTTCGGGTTTTCACAAACACTCGCCGGTAGTTCTGCTGTTTTTACTCACGGAGCCCTTTCGGGTTTTCATCCGTGCCCATTTTGCTTATGGACATACCTTTTTTTTATTCTTTTCATTTTTCTTCTTTTTTTTTACAAGGTCGCGCCCTTTCGGGTTTTCATGAACACTCGCCGGTAGCCCTGCTGTTTTTACTCACGGAGCCCTTTCGGGTTTTCATCCGTGCCCATTTTGCTTATGGACATACCGATTTTTTTTATATTTATATATTTTTTTTCTTTCTCTCTCTTTTTTTTATTCATCTCGTCAGCCTGAGGATGCTGCGGTAATAGTTTAGGGACGTTTCGGTCGGTCGTTAGTTTAAGGACGTTTCGGTCCGTCGTTAGTTTAAGGACGTTTCGGTCCCTCGTTAGTTTAAGGACTTTTCGGTCCATTCAGGGGAAGGCCGGCTACTGCTTATAAAGTCTGAGTTTAGGAAGATAGCGAGCGGACATAGTCGTCGTCATCTATCATTGACCTAGGCTGTGGCTCATTAAGCGTAGTATTTCTTTAGGAAGCGGCCGTTTATTGGCCTGAAAGGCCTTTCACCGTGCATGTCCATGAGTAGATAGGCTCCACCCTGGTAGACCTTGTCTATGATGTACGGACCTTCATAGTTCGGCTCAAATTTTCCCCACTTGGCACGATTCGGGATCATAGGTCTTTTGACCACTAGTACGAGTTCGCCTTAGCGGAATGTCCTCGGCCTGGTCAATCTTTCGTACGAGCGCGTCATCTTTGCTTTGTAGGCCTCTAGGTCTTGTTGCGCTATGAGCCGGGTTTCATCGAGGGCATCAAGCTCCTCAAGCCGAAGGTGAGCATTTTCTTCGTCCGTCAGCTCGTAGTGGACTGCCACTCGTAGAGAGGGTAACTCTATCTCGAGGGGGAGCACTGCTTCCGTCCCAAATACCAACGCGTACGGCGTTGTGTTCGTGGCAGTCAGGAACGTCTCGAGATTCAAGCGATTGCAGATGATATAACTAGTAAATATGTTCCTCTTGAACAAAAATGGGAATATTGAACGTAGTTCGATAGGCCCAAAGGGCCTCTTGCAGCCTCTCGTGCCAGTCTTTCTTATTTCGGGACACCGTCTTTTTTATGATCTTCGTCAGGGTCTTGTTGAAGGCTTCAGCTAGACCATTAGCTCGCGGATTGTAAACCGAAGAATATCTCCAGTCTATATTGTGCTGCTGCGCAAAGCGGCTAATCTTATGGCTTCTGTAGGCTGGCCCGTTATCGGAGATAATCCGCCGTGGAGTTCCAAACCGATAGATGACGTGCGTCTTGAAGAAGTGGAGGATATTCTCCGTCTTCACTTCCCTCAGCGGTACTGCTTCTGCCCATTTGGAGAAGTAATCAGTTGTCGCCAGGATGAAACGATGTCCCCGGGACGATGCTGGTTCGATGGGGCCGATTATGTCAGTCCCCCACATTTTGAATGGCCAGCTAGCCACCGTCGGATGTAGTCGATTCGGATGCTGGTGGATGAAATCCCCGTGGATTTGGCACGAGTGGCATTGCTTCGCATATTCGAGGCAGTCCTGGATCATCGTGGGCCAGTAGTAACCCATCCGTTTAATTTTTAACTTCATCTTCGGGCCTGCTTGATGAGAACCACAGATTCCGTCATGAACCTCTTGAACGACCCTTTCTGCTTCGTCAGGTCCTAAACATCTCAGCCACAGAGAATCAAACGACCTCTTATACAGAGTATTATTGACGAAAGCGAAAGATAGAGCTCGTTTCATGAGCTGATGTCCTGAGGACGCTTCTTCGGGCATTCGGTGGGACTTAAAGTAGTCTATGAAGACTTCCCTCCAATCCTCAACCATTTCTCGTTCTTTTACTTGTAAGGTCATCTGCTCAGTCGCTCCCTTCTCTTCGGGTGATTCCAGTGATATCTCCGTTGGGGCAAGCACCCGACGGATTTGTACCACGATTCTTACATCATCGAGGTTTTCGTCAGCCAGCTCTTTAGCAAGTTTGGCCAAAGCGTCTGCTTTGCTATTTTCCGTGCGCGGTATGTTCTCCAAAGTATAGGAGAGAATTTGGGTCAACAGTTGTTGCACCTTTTCGCCGTATTTCACCAATTCTGGTTTGCATGTCTGGTAGTCGCCGTTTACTTGACTAACGACCATTTGGGAGTCCCCATATATAAGGAGATTTTCAATTCCCATGTCGATGGCGATCTCGAGGCCTGCTATCAGAGCTTCGTATTCGGCTTCATTGTTTGTCCTCGGCTCTGTTAAGGAGAAGGCGAAGCGCATTATCCCTCCTTGTGTAGTTACGAAGATGAGGCCTGCCCTCGATTTGATCATTGGGATACCTTGTTTGCGCTTCTTTACGGAGGACGCTTCATCGAAATAGAGTTCCCATCGGGTAACGCCACCGCCAATCGCATCAAATGCATGCTCGTCCGGCAGATCGCAGTTCAGAGGAGAACCGGCAGGTACTGGATGCTCAGCAAGGAAGTCGGCAATGGCCTGGCCTTTCACTGCCTTGAGAGGTCGATACGTTATCGAGAACTCCATCAGGAGTAGAGCCCATTTAGCGAGTCGACCCGTCAATATAGCCTTTGACATCAAATATTTAAGAGGGTCCACCTTCGAGATGAGACGGACTTCGTGCGCCAACGCATAGTGCCTGAGCTTTGTTATCGCGAAGATCAACGCCAAGCAGTGTTTTTCAATGGGAGAGTAGTTGCTTTCTGCCCCCAGCAGAACTCGACTTAAGTAGTAGAGTGCTCTCTCTTTTCCTTGATCGTTCTCTTGTGCCCATAATGCGCCTAAGGAACCTTTGAGGGCGGTTGTATAAAGAATGAGGGGTTTTCCCTTGACCGGCGCAGCCAACACCGGAGGGTTCTGCAGGTACTGCTTGGTCTCGTCTAGTGCACCTTGGCATTTGTGATCCCAAGCGAATGGAGTTCTCTTCTTCATCAGGTGGCTGTAAGGACGGCACTTACCTGAAAGATTGGCGATAAATCGCTGGATGTATGCGAGCATCCCTTGGAGAGACCGCAACTATTTGAGGGTTCTTGGCGGAGGTATTTCCATGATCGCCTTGATCTTAGATGGATCTACTTCGATACCTCGGTGTCGGGTGATGAATCCCAGGAATTTACCCTAGGAGACTCCGAACGCGCATTTGAGGGGATTCATCTTCAAATTATATTGCCGAAGGCGTTGAAATACAATCTCCAGATGCTTTAAATGCTCTTCGTATGACATGCTCTTCACTACGAGGTCATCGATATAGCACTCGACGATGTCATGTATGAGACCGTCGAAGATCTTTGTCATGGCCCTTTGATAGGTAGCGCCGGCGTTCTTTAGACCAAAGGGCATAACCTTGTAGCAGAATATACCCAAAGGGGTCCGGAAAGCGGTGTGCTTCTGGTCTTCGGGATGCATCTTTATCTGATTGTACCCTGATGAACCGTCCATAAAAGAGAAAACCTCATGAGTGGATGTGTTATCTATCATTAGCTCGGTTACCGGTACTGGGAAATCGTCCTTCGGGCAGGCCTTATTGAGATCCTTGAAATCCACGCATATGCACACCGTCCCATTTTTCTTCATTACCGGGACGATGTTGGCGATCGAGTCAGGATATTGGACTTTTTGGATAAATCCAGAATCGATCAGCTTCTTGACTTCGGCGTTTATGCTCATCTCAAGCTCGAGCCGCATCCTTCTCGGCGCCTGCTTGACTGGCTTGATATCCGGGGATATTGCTAATTTATGCACAGCAATCTCTGGATCTAATCCCGGCATCTCGGAATAGTTCCACACGAAGAAATCTTTATGCTGTAGAAGCACGTCCTTTAACCCAGCCACCCTTTCTTCAGATAGCAGCTCGCTGACGAATGTCGGTCGCGAATCGTCTGCCGATCCCAACTCAATCTTCTTGAGGTTATCTGCAGTAGTATGTATGCCATCTTCCAGTTCTTTCGAAGCCGGTGGAAATTCTGAAATTACCTCATTGTCATTGTTTTCGAAGCACCAAGGGAGCTCATCTATGTCCTCAGGCTCTTCTTTTAATATTGTTATCATATGACAAGGACGGGCTCGCTTCCAAGACCGATGTGGATCTGGCTCTGCTCTTGCGGCTTTGAGTTCGTTCTTTTGTGGCGGCGTTACCCTCCAGCTGCTGGATAAAGCAAATCTGCCTTGCTGGTACTGGTCTTCGACCCAGTTCTTGAAGGTGAAGCAGTCTTCAATAGGGTGTCCTATGGCTCGGTGATAAGAGCAATAGCCCGGATAAGAAACTTTGTTAGCTTGCTCGGGATGCTTAGACTCTGGAAGTGCGATCATTTGATGTTTTATAGCGAGCTCGAGTAACTTCTTCGTCTTGTCTCGGGGGAAGGAGTACGCTCGACTCATCTTCTTCATGAGGGACAAATCCGGACCGCGCAATGTCCGATCACACGACTCTCCAATCCTGCGTCATTTTTGTCGACTCCTTTTTTCGCTTCTTGACTTACTTCCGCTTTTGCGTCGGGCCTTTTGTACAACGGGTTGACAGGGAGGAGTATCCTTGTCTTTTGCAGCCTGTTGAAACAGACGTTGTGTCCTGGCCTTCTCGTAGATGGCCATCTCACGGTTGTGGTCTTCCCGAGCCTTTTGACCTGCTTTCCTGATAAGCTTGTCCATTCTTTCTTCAAACGACGGACTCGGCACTTCAATCGCGGGATCTAGTTTTGATGAGGGGTTGGCATTTCCTGACAGGGCGTCCTCCTCTTCATCAAAGGTATATATGGCGTAGCTACTGTGAGCCCGTTCCCGTTTTCCGGCTCACACGTATCCAAGCCCAAGTGTTTCCATTTTCCCGTTGGGCAATTTGCGTTGATTCCCAGGGACATCCCAAATCCTGTTGTAGAACCGAGCTTGTTGAACAGTCTGTTTTAAGGGTACTCCTTGGCGCTTCAATAGCCTCTTTAGTCCATTTGTGTAATATCTGGGCAAACGGATGGGTTGGAGCCTGTCGAGTGTAGCATCCGCGCCATGCCAGATCTCTTTCTTTACTTTCGTCTCTGAGGATCGGTAGAATAGGATTACCTTCTCACCCCTTTGCCTGGGAGGGATGTAAAACGTCTGCAGGTCCTGCACATTGTAAGCTTGAAGTGTGTCGAGATCCTTGTAGTGTTCTCGCGGCACCATGGTGATCTGCAAACTCTGATCATCGCTAGGGGATGCTTGTATTGACGGCTGATTGGAGAACACGGCATTAACCTCATCTTCCGAGTCACTTCCAAAGATCAATATGGGGGCGGACGTCCCCGGGTTGTTGCATTGAGACGGCCCAGCATAAACTATCTCTTCTTCTTCTTCGGTATCGCTTCCGAAAACAGGGATGGCGGCGGCGGCTTTGTTCTCCGGCTTGCGACACCTTTCTGTATCCTCAAAATCTGGCAAAAAGTACTTCGCATCTTCGTATTTGCGGACTTCGTTCACGGAAAATGGGTTCAGCTCACCTGTTACGGTATACTCGAAACCATCCTTAAAGTATTTCATACACTGATGTTGTGTAGAAGGGATGATGTTGTACTCGTGTAACCAAGGACGACCGAGCAAGGCGTTGTAGCAGGTCTTGGCATCAATGACATGGAATTTGAAGTCTGTGACGAGTAGTCAAAAGTGTAATGTTAGTATCACGGATCCGAGAGTCCGTGACGATTGTGAATTGAAACCGAAGATGGTAATTTTGTCACGAGCGAGGTGTTGCACACTCATGCAGATTTCCTTTAACACCCGAACGTTAAGGAGATTGACGGAGGATCCATTATCCACCAGGATCTTGCCTATCTTGATATCATGGCAGTATCCAGAGACATATAGGGGACGGTTGTGGTCGCACGTCCCGAGAAAGAGGTCTCCGTCACCGAAAGTGATGTCGGTCGTATGCACTTCCTCCAGTTCATCCTTCATCCTTTCCGTGGTGAGGAAGGCTTGGAATTGCTCAGGTTCTTGTAACGTCTTAATTAGTGAATCTCGCGCTTCTTTTGATAATAAGAGGGCATCGAGAATGCTAAGTTGAGAAGGTAGCTTCTTTAGGTGCGCCAGGATGTTGTAGTCCACCTTACCCTTCCTGGGAGGGTCTTTGGTAGTCAGCTCTTTCATGACTTGGTCATCTAAAGTAATATCCTCAGTGACCTTTTCCTTTCCCTTATCTTTTCTATTTGCGGGCCCGAGATTCTTTTCCGGGAGTGTGCGATTGCGCAACTGAATGTTTTCGCAGGCCTCCGGTTCCTCCTCTTTCCCTAAAACGGATTCTTTAAAGAGAGGGCCTAGAGCCATTTCTTCATCAGAGTCGCTCCCAAAGGTGAGAGCTTGTGACCCTCCGGCGTTAACCATGTAACAGTTGCCAGTAGTTCTGTTGTGCCCGTCGGCAGTACTTCTTCGTTCCCGACGAGTCTTGCGTTTCATGCGCTTAAAATGTTGCCGATGAGCAACATATCCCTGCCACCATATCCTAAAGGCGTCGCACTCCTCCGTGGGGTGTGAAATTTTCCGATGATATGCGCAATAATTAGGGTGCCTCTCCGCCCCATTGAGCGTGTTTTCTTCCGAGGGTGGTAGCTTCATTCCCATTGACATGGCTTTGGCAAACATTTTCCTCGACTTGAATATCTTCTTGTCTGCCTCGGATGCCTTTCGATCTGGCGGGAGTACTTCAACTCTTTCGTTCAGTTGCCTGCATTTGGCTCCTTCCGATGCGGCCATCTCACGCTCCTGATCCGCTTTACTCTTTAGACGAATCTCGTCTAGAAAGGCGTCGATCATTTCATCTGTTGGCCACACACGCTCTGGTTCAGGCTCTGTCCCCAGTTTCTTAGTGCCAGGAGTTTTTTCATCGTCGGTAAACGAGTGGGAGATTACGTTACAACTCGCCACATATCCCTCGGATTCATCTGACGAACTCTCTCCCTCATCTTCCTCTTGAAAGATGTGGTTGAGGAACTCTTGCAGCGTGACAGGAGTTCGCGCCTTTTGATTGTACTCTTCCATCGCGTCGATTTGCTTCTGCAAGTTCGTGCGCTTGTCTCCAGACTTCACGGGCTTCTTGGATTTCTTCTTCTTTTTCTTCGAAGATTTTGATGGTTGGGCGTGAGTATTTGGGCCATCACTACGAGTCTTCGTAGTTAGGCGCGGCTTCAATATCCCTTCGATAATTTGAGGTTCAAGCGGGTCCTTCCATTCGATCGCAGGGCACGCATGAAGGTCCCTCAGCATTCTTTTGGTTTTAGTTGACAGCACGACCTCCGATGGAGATTCTTCAATAAAGGAACAGGTTGCCCCCGGTGTATCTGCTTTCTTAGGAGTATGCGGCTGTGGTGGGTTCACCTTCCACTTTTCGGACAGTGCAAACTTCCCCTGGAGGTATTGATCTTCAATCCATCTTTTGAAGACGAAGCAATCCTCAATCGGATGACTTACCGTTTGATGGTAAGGGCAATAGTTAGGGTTATTCATCTCAGTGGGTTGTGGCGGTCGCCTTGGATTTGGCAGGTTTATAAGTATGTTGCGTATTGTCAGCTCGAATAACCGTTTCGTCTTGTCCTGTGGGAATGAGTAGGGACGCTTCATCTTCTCATTATAACAGCGGCGTCTTTCTTCCAATTGATCCGCCAGCGTTGGGGCATTGGGTTGCTACTGGGCATTCACGACGAAGGTTGCTTTTCCTTTACCCTTGTCGCCCCGAGGCTCGGGCTTCGGGGGAGACGGTCTATGACCCATTTGGTCCATCTGGGCTAACTTGTCGATTAAAGCCTGGAATGTGGTTGGCTTAAAGAACATCATAAACTGGGAGATAGTTGCGTAAGGGTCTAGGGTTCCCACGAACATGCCCACCGCGGGCGCTTCCTCAATGCGGTGCTCGCATTTCAACCATAAATTTCGCCAGCGTAAAGCATACTGGACCCACGTTTCGCCTGGTTTCACCCTGGCATTAATCAACGCCGTTATTGGAGTGCGTTCGCTGGCGCTCGTGAACCGCTGAGTGAATAACATCTCCATTTCAGCGAACGTCTTGATAGAATCGTTCGGGAGTTCCGAGTACCATTCGAACACTGTTTCTGATAAGCTGCCCACGAACTGGCGAAGCAGCAGTTTATCATCACCGCCGGTGTTACCGCAAAGGGCCCTGAACTGGGCAACATGTTGATGGGGATTGCCGGTCCCCTTATACACGTGGAATTTTGGTATTGTATAACCCGGCGGGTATTTGATTTGGTCGTACCAGCTTGGATACGGCCGCCCCGTTTTTACGACTTGACCAGCTGCCTCAGTCGCATGATGAACCCGGATTTGCTGGGTTATATAGTCGACCAAATCAGCCTTAGAGATTGTCTCCTCCTTGGCCGTTGAGAGGGCCGGTGGTGGATTTGACGTTTCTCCCCTGTCGTCTTCAAGGACGATCGGGGGATCCTCAGCGGGTGGGTCCTGTTGGATCATCATTCCTATCATATCTTGGAAGAGAAGGCCCATACGCTGTATGTTGGCTGCTTGTTCAGCAGCCTCTCTGTCCTTCTTCTCCAATATTCGGCGAAGGAATTCGGCGTCGGTTTCTTCCTCCTGGCGTTCGTCCGAGGACGTTTCTGGGTTTTCTTTTGGCCCGGTAAGTGCGGCCATAGCATTCATCATTTCCTGGAGCTTTTGCTGTTGCTCCTGAGCTTTGGTCACCGACCGTGTAAGCGGTCTATGACCTGTAGACGCACGGCTGTCTTCCTTTCCTGACGCCATGTATACGGTATGGACCATTATGCCCCCAGACTTAGGGTGTCTGGGCTTAGTGCCTTTAGCTGTCGTTGCAGGCTGGGGAATCTTCTCTAGCTTCCTCCTTTTATGAGCAGTGGAAGTTGAGGGGGCCGTTGAGGTGGGCACCCAGACAGCCTTTCGTGGTTTAGCCTGGTGACTGGCTTCCTGTTGGATTTTCAGCTTCTTGTGCTGGTGGGAGAAGTTTGGATCGATCATCGAGTCTCGGGCCTGCCGCCAAACCTTATAGATTTTGGAAGACAGCCGTTGAGGGGATCGGGGTTGTTCTGGCTTTATTTACGCAACCTTTTTTAGTGGAGGAGGAGACCTCTTTAGCACCGCAATAGGAGAATTCCTTCGCACCTTATTTAGCATCTCGAAGCTGTTCCCAGTTGGAAAGGCAGCATTAACTTCCACCGTTGGAGCTGGTGGAGTTAGCCCAGAGGGGGAGTTGCCCCCAGCCTTCCTTACTCGGCGCCGGTGACGACGTCGAGCGTGCCGAGCGGACGGCGCTGGTTCAGTGGTGAGGATGGCTTCGTCTTGCCCCTGTGTAGGTGGGGGGTCGCTGCTGGTGTTAACCTGTCGAAGACCGATGTCCTTTGGGTAGCAGGAGCGGGAGCTGGAGCCGTCAATCTTGTAAAGACCGATTTTTTGGCAGGGGAAGCCGCCTTGACGACTTCAGGAGCAGGACCGGTCACTTTCTTAGAAGCAGCCTTCTCTGGGATTGTAGGCCCTATTGTGGGTCCACAGGAGTTCAGGCCCAATCTAGAGAAGACCGAGGTGCTGGTGTTGGGCGACCCGTTGAGAGAGGCCGCGGCAGGGATAAGACGATCAAAGACCGACTTCTTGGGAGCTTCCTTTGTCAGCACCGGAGCGGTGAAGCTTGTCGGCGGGAGCATGGTCCCAAAAAACAATCCTATGGTGGCTCGAGTGACTTGTTCCACGGGCATTGTGAATAGCGAAGCAGCTTGGGGTCCGTAGGCTATACCACCTGGAGAGGCGGAGCGCTAGTTGCAATTGCAGTCCGAGCAGTTGGAACATTTCGCACAAGTAGAAACCATCGATTCTTTGCTTTCTGCAATAAGCAAGACGCCAAGTCTTAGTATCTTGAAACCCAAGGGCAACCATTAGCGAACCGCGATTGGTTTGCGAATCACGACACACGAAGTGTGGAGTGGAAAGAGGAAAAGGTCCCACCGGGCGTGCCAGAATCTGTTCCCCTCCGAACGGCGGCCGAGACGCGTGGTCGTCTCGCCTGAGGCTCGGGGCAAATGCTAATTGGTGCTATCCGTCCACCTCTCCGAAGATGCCAAGTTGATTTATGGCACCATGTATCGAAGGTTTGAACGGATGCGTCCGATGTAGCAGACTTTGTTAGATTCCCCCTCGCTTGAGGGGTTTTTGATTGTGGGGACGCTCTTCCCTGCAGGCGCAAGCCCCTGCAGTTAATTACGCTACCGCATTGCGGTAACAACTTTCTCCTTCTCTAGATAGTCACTTCGTGTGCATGTTTATTTTATGTTTTGTTGCCCGTGGATTGTATACGGAGACTGAGTTATGTCGTCGCCCGTAGGGTGTGGACTAGTCTAAATCCGTATCATCTTAGATTTGGGTTTGGGGGTTTGGGTTTAAGGATACGTTAGCCTTATTTGAGCCTAAGATCGACTTAAACGTTTGTTAAGGATACGTTAGTCTAGTTTTTAAACTAAGATCAATTTAACGGGTTCGTTTAGATCCAACAAGAGAGCAATAAAGGGGGGGCTCTGTTGTTTAGTTTAGTGACATTACGGTCGGTAGGTAGTTTAAGGACATTGCGGTCCATGGGTAGTTTAAGGACATTGCGGTCCATGGGTAGTTTAAGGACATTGCGGTCCAATGTTAGTTTTAAGACATTACGGTCAAGGTTAAGGACGTCATAGTCCATGGGCTTAAGGACCCCACAGTCCGTTGTTAGTTTTAAGACATCTCAGTCAAGGTTAAGGACCTCATAGTCCATGAGTTTAAGGACCCCACAGTCCGTTGTTAGTATTAAGATATCTCGGTCAAGGTTAAGGACCTCATAGTCCAGGAGTTTAAGGACCCCACAGTCCGTTGTTAGTTTTAAGACATCTCGGTCAAGGTTAAGGACCTCATAGTCCATGAGTTTAAGGACCCCACAGTCTGTTGTTAGTTTTAAGACATCTCGGTCAAGGTTAAGGACCTCATAGTCCATGAGTTTAAGGACCCCACAGTCCGTTGTTAGTTTTAAGACATCTCGGTCAAGGTTAAGGACCTCATAGTCCATGAGTTTAAGGACCCCACAGTCCGTTGTTAGTTTTAAGACATCTCGGTCAAGGTTAAGGACCTCATAGTCCATGAGTTTAAGGACCCCACTGTCCATGTCAATGTGTGGTCATCGGGACCCGTCACCTCTTTGAAGACGTTGAGTAATTACAACGCCAAGTATCAAAGGAGTGAAGAGATGTACCCTTAACCGGGGTGGATTAAATAGTCTTTGGCCCAATTTGGGATCAAGACCAATTAATTATGTTATGAGCCCATTAGCCCGATTAAGTCTGAATTGAGGACTTATGGCCATCTTGGGCTAAGTCCAATCATGTTTGGAATATTGGCTTCCTGTTGGTCCATTGAAAGAGAGGCTTTGCCTCTGACTATTTAGCCAATTGGGCTAATGTTAATTCAGCAGTGTTGAACACTGGGATCAAGTTAGTGTTTTAACACTAAAAGACAGTTGGTGTTAAACACCAGCAACGGGGGGTTCAAATTAGTGTTAAACACTAAAGCAAATCAGTGTCAAACACTAGCAGCAGAGGCTTCAAATTAGTGTTAAACGCTAAGAAATTCAGTGTTAAACACTGCAAATAAAGTTCTTTGATTAGTATTGAACACTAAGGCCATACAGTGTTTTAACACTAGATTCAGGGGTTCCAATTTAGTGTTAAACACTAAGGCAAGAGGGGTCACGTGGTAGCACGTGAGGGCGCCCTCCCTTCATTTGTTCTTCTGAGAATATCGCATCTTTTGGAGCATCACGTGCCATCAGGTGACGAGCATTTAAATGCTTGTATGTTAAAGCCTCTGCTAACGGTCACGTGGGTCATGTGAGGCACTGTCTCAAAGGGCCTTTTCTGTGGATCTTTTTGGGGGTCACGTGGTGACATGTGACCCTGCCTCTATGTATGTTTTTTTAGAAGATCTGTTAATCCCTTTCAAGAATTAAATTCCTCGTAGGGTTGAACCCTAACAATGATTTTAGAGGAATTAAATTCCTATTTCCTTTCGAAGATTTATATTCTGGGATAGAGTTGAACTTTGAATTTTCTGTAGGAATTAAATTCCTCATATATGTGAAGAACTGAATTCTATCATAGGGTTAAACCCTAATAAAAGCTTTAAGGAATTAAATTCCCACTCTCTTTTAAAGAATTATTCTGAGGAATGAGATTCTGTCATAGGGTGAAACCCTAATTTCTTCTTTCTTAAGGGAATTAAATTCCTGTTATTTTCACAGAACTAAGTTCTTAACTAGGGTTAAACCCTGGTTCTGTTCATTCTGAAGGAATTAAATTCCCATAACATAGGGTCAAACCCTAATTTTATTCTAAAGGAATTAAATTCCTATAGTTCTGTGAGAATTGAATTCTCAAGCTTCCATTCCCTCTCTATACTTTGGATCTGCATGGCAGGATCTCAACCCAATGAGAATTAAATTCTCAACTCAAGGGGAGATGTGCACTTTACAGATCCTCCACCAAAGAGAGAACTATGTTCTTCTGTTTTATATCAGAGTTAAACTCTGTTGAGAATTAAATTCACTTTTAAGGCCTTCCCTTTCTTACCTAAGCTTTTCTTTTGCAGAAAATCCAAATTCCTCCAAAGTATCAAGCCTCTCTCCTTTCTCTATGTTATCGATCCCTCTGCATATATATCTCTCTGTGTGTCTCTTGGCTCCTATTTATAGGAGAAGCAACCGAATCAATTAGTTTTTTGATGAATTTTTCATCGAGAGATTTGATTTGTATTCACCATTCGTTTGGACCTTTGGATTGTTAGGTGAATTTTATTCACCATTGGATTTTAAATCCAGAGATTTTCCTTTGTTATTTCGGTTAGATTTTAAGGGGAAATCTTTCCAAATTCAAGATTTTTCCATAGATAGGTGATATTTAAGAATTTTAAATTTTTAATTCAATCGGTTTCTTTGGAAAGATTTGAGAGGTCTTTTCTCAGAATTTAATTCTGTTAACAGATAGGCTTTGAAAGCCGGTCACGTGTGGCCACGTGACCCTTGGTCACGTGTGGGCACGTGACCCCCTTAGAACGAGCCCTCTTCAACTTTTTGCGCTCAGCCTTCTGGCCGCTGCTTAGCCGTCACGTGCCACCACGTGACCCCTGGTCACGTGTGAGCACGTGACCCTCGTCTGGAGCCTTTTTCTTGATTTAACTGGGGAATGAGTCTGCTGCTTTTAAATGTCACGTGCCAACATGTGACCCCTGGTCACGTGTGAGCACGTGACCTCTTCTGAAGCCTTTTCCTTGATTTGATCAGGGAACCGATGTGCCTTTGAAGCCGCTTTTAAATGTCACGTGCCAACACGTGACCCTTTCTGAAGCCCTTTACTTTGATGTAGTCAGGAAGCTGAATCTTCCTTGCCGATGCTTTTAGATGTCACTTGCCAACACGTGACTGCTGGTCACGTGTGAGCACGTGACCCTTTTCTGAAGCCCCTTCCGTAGGCTTTCCTGATTTTAAATCAGGAAACAGTGTAGAAATCGTTAAGAACGTGACAAGTTTTGGATTTTACCGATGCTCTTAGGCATAAAGGAAGAAGATGTTGCATCAATATGTGATAGTTGTGGTTCTTGAGTCCTACGATTTTTCCATTATTTACTTGTACGTGTTTTGAAATGTTTGATGAGAAACCATCAGGGACTTTCAATTCTTTCAACACCCGCAGGAACCGCCGCTTCTCCTCTTTGTCCAGATTGTAGATTGCTTGTGGGATCTCGTAATAACCCGGTTTACCAGCCACAGGCCGAGAATGCTATTCTTCTTTAATGGACAAACCATCTAAATCCGTCAAATCATGGCGGGCGTAGAGATTGTCCTTTGTTTTTCATCCTTACAAAGCAAAAGATTGATGACGTGTTTAGAGACGCCCTTATCAATATGCATAACATCTAAATTGTGGCGGAGTGGTAGATCAGACCAGTACAGGAGTTGAAATAAACCACTTAATTTCTTCCAACTGGTTGGGTATGGCATTGCATTTTTGTTTTGTTTCTTTCCGAATGTGATATTCTGATAACATCTCCATTGTTGCAATATGTCATTACCGGACAATGGTTTAGCAGGCCTACCGGTCTCCATCTTTCCGTTGAATTTTTTTTTATTCTTTCTGAATTTGTGAGTTATATGCAAGTAACGTCGGTGGCCCATAAACGACTCTTTCCCGCTAAACTTCAAGCGTATGGCGCTCGTATGCGTATAATAACTATGGCAAGCAAGCTTACCTTGAGTTGTCCATCCCAAAAGCATGTTATAAGCTGGAAAATCATTAATAGTCCACAACAAAGCAGCCCACATCTGAAAAAATTGTTTATTATATGCGTTATAGGTTCTTGTCACGCCCCGCTTCCCAGAGTACGCAAGATTGGGCACGTGACATAGCCAACCATGCTACCTGTGGGTAGGAAGTATCCATCCACAGTCATATTACGGCTGTAGAGATATCAAGAACAAGATAAAACTATCTAACACATGTCCATAATCCAGAATAACAGGAGTCAATAATAAATAAATGCGGAAGCAAAAGATCCAATACAAATAACTGAAAAGTGTGTCCCATAATGCGGGCTCACATCAGGAAATAAATGCAGGAAATAAACTAACCACTACAGAACTCACAACTCAGCCTGCTGGCTGAAGTACTCCTGCTCGGACAGCGACAGTGGTAAAGAATCTGGGCCATGCAAAACCCAGACGTCAGCACGTCATGTCAACCAGTAATATAATATGAACAGTGTAATAGGCAATGCAGAAATAAACATGAATAAAGCAAGAATAGCAATAATATGAATCATACCAGTACAGGGTAGCGTGCAGTGGGTAAACTAAACTGTTCTATCAGGTTTTCTATTCTAAAGTCTTTGAAACCAGATAAGGTAATCCTCATCGTAACTCGTCGGTAGTTATTCCGTAACGCCCGGAAAGACGGCAAATAATAGGTATTCCGTAACGCCCAGAAAAACGGCAAACAATAGGATATTCCGTAACGCCCGGAAAAACGGCAAACAATAGGATATTCCGTAACGCCCGGAAAAACGGCAAACAATAGGATATTCCGTAACGCCCAGAAAAACGGCAAACAATAGGATGGCCCTTGGAGTTACGTTCGGTTACAATACTGATTTCCCCATACCCCCAAGTTATATGTGTAAGTCAAGTCAGGTATCCCGTAATCAAGAAACTAATGCCAACACAGGATCAGGTAAACAGGTTTGTCTGGATAGACAACAGGAACGGTCCATGAGGACTACATGTTATGTTTGTTGGCATTAGACACAAGATCAGGTAACAGGTAAAGCCATGGTACATCAGGTCCAGCCAGGTAATGTATAAAGGTGTCATGTCATGTCAAGAGTGTACGGTACCATGTCATGTCAAGTAGGTAGTGTAACAGGTCATGTTAGGAAGCACAAGATGTCATGTGGGTGCTCATAATCAAACTAACATAAGCATGTGTATAAATAAACAAGCATGAGTACTATCAGAACAATAAACTGGAACATGTAATATAATATGCAAATAGATATAATTTCAAGGATATGGATGCACAGTTATCGATTAGGGTTACATTTATAGTTTCAATATTAATTAGGATGCAATTTATTAAACATGGAGTGTTAATATCACATTATTATGTAGTAATGTGATCTATGCTTGCAATTATATGTATCTTAAATGCGATGGATGCAAACGGGTATCCGAAAAGTTATAAAACTATAAAATGGTAATGTGGGATGTACAACTAAACAATATGTGATATAAATATTGACATAATAATATTAATATGGATATCATATTCAAAGCGATTAATAACTATAAAAGTGGTATTGATTAACCACGCACAAGCAAGTTCCGTTCAGAAATTCAGCGTCACCCTAATTTGTAAAATAGCTTAAAAATAACAAATGTTCTCCAAAAGAGAAGTGTCTTATACCAAAACAAAGATAATTCAATAAGGTTTTCAGTTTTATAAGTATAAGCATCTCAGGTTGTCCCTACAAAAAGTTATGAACATTCGAAGTTGAAAGTTTGCTGCTGGAATTTCCTGGACAGCAGTTTGGAGACATTTTCATTTGCATTTTACGTTATTTAAACAATTTATTTTGCCAGTAAATACTTCATAGAGTTATAGTATTCTGAATTAGCTTCGTAACGAACTAAAGAACGTATACTAATGATTTTTCTATGATTTATAATGAATTTTATAAGATAAGGTGTACAGTAAATTTCAGATTTGTCATATCCGATTTTTCAACGACATTTCATGTGTAAACTATAAGATTTTCAAATGTATAACATTATAAAATGAAGATTATAAAAGTATATAGCATGTAGCAAGATTAACTTGCCTCGATGGGTCGCGAATCGGGAAAACGGAACGTTAACCGTCGGCGGGGAAAACTCGCGACGGCGCACGGTTCACGGAATGAACCCAAACGACGAACAAAGGAACCACACGGGTCGAGGTAACTCGCTGGAACGTCGAGAAACGTCACCGGCACGACGGAATTCCGGCAACAAAAGAACAGTTAAAAGAAATGAGAAACGAGACATGAAGTAAGAAGAGAAAAATGATAAAGAGAAGTACGAGAGAATATATAAGGGGGAGAGAGAGAAAGTGGAGAGAGAGAGAAGAGGGAGAGAGAGAAAGTGGGGCCCACGGGGGGTTAAAGGGGAGGTTGCGATTGGCGGAGAGAATAATTTGAGAAGAATATAAAAGATTGTAAAAATATTATATGGTTAACTTAAAGATTTAAAAGATAGGTAATGAACAGTAAGATATCATGTTAGTTAAAAAATATATGCGATGGTTTTAATAATATTAAAATTTGGGATTTTGGCGCCAGATGAAACATTTCCAAATTGCGCCCGGGTTGGGTCCAAAAATTCGAAATTCAAATAATAGGATTTTAAGCGGGTTCCAAATTTTAAAATGAAATGTTTTATGATTAAAAAGCATACTCCCAAAACGGACACACGCACGTGCACGTAGCCATCCAAACTCGCCCGTTTCACTGGACGGGACGAGAACACAATGCACGGACGCTACCACGAGACTAAGGGTGTCAAGTAGGCCAAGATGAATATTTTCAATTTTATTTTAGGTGCTAAAATTTGTTATATGCAGAATGACTTAGCCAGATAAAATTTTACAGTAAGACCCCAAACCAGCGAGATAAATGAAATGAGTAATATCTAATGCTCAACCAATAACAGAAAATAGTAGTATTGGGCTCGGGTGTTACATTATACCCAACTACAAAAGAATTTCGTCCTCGAAATTCCAAGAGTACAAGATAGAAAACTACAGGAAAAGGTGAGGAAACTTCTGTCGGATCTCGTCTTCTCGCTCCCATGTGGACTCTCCATGCGATCAATTACCCCAAGAAACTAGCACAAGGGGGATAACCTTGTTCTTAAGGACCTTTTCCCTTCGATTCACGATTTCAATCGGTCGCTCCTCAAAAGTCAAGTCTTCTCGTACTGTTAGCTCCGAATGATCCAAAACGTGTGTTTCATCTCGAACATACCTTCGTAGTTGAGATACGTGAAACACATCGTGCACATTTGCCAAGGACTGCGGTAACGCCAAACGATACGCTACCTCACCAACACGCTCCACGATCTCAAGGGTCCAACGAATCGAGCACTAAGCTTTCTTCGACTTCCAAAACGAATCACCCCTCTCGTCGGTGATATCTTTAAGAATACCAAATCACCCACGGTGAACTCTAGAGATCTTCTTGACGTATCTGCCCAACTCTTCTGTCAGTCCTGTGCTGCCTTCATATGATTTCTGATAGGGTTAACCTTCTCAACTGTCTGCACAACCAAATCTGGTCCCAGTAATCTTCGTTCACCGACATCGTCCCAACAAACAGGTGAACGGCATTTACGACCATACAAAGCTTCAAATGGAGCCATCTGAATAGTTGCCTGAAAACTGTTGTTGTAAGACAACTCCACCAAAAGTAGATGATCCTCCCAAGACCCCTTGAAGTCCAACATGCATGCTCTCAACATGTCCTCAAGAGTTTGGATCGTTCTCTCCGACTGACCATCAGTTTGAGAATGATAAGCTGTGCTAAACTTTAATCAAGTCCCCAAACTTTCATGTAAACTTCTCCAGAAGTGTGATAAGAACCGAGTGTCCCGATCGGACACGATGCTCACCGGTACTCCATGCAATCTTATAATCTCCTGCATGTACCACTCTGCCAAAGTCTCTGTTGATTGACCAACCTGAAAAGGAATAAAGTGAGCCGCTTTGGTCAATCGGTCAACAATTACCCATACTGCATTGTTGCCTTTTGGACTCCGCGGTAAAGCCGTCACGAAATCCATGGTTATATGTTCCTACTTCCACTGAGGAATCGGAAATGGTTGCAATAAACCAGCAACCCTTTGATGTTCAGCCTTAACTTGCTGACACACCAAGCACTTTGCCACAAAGCGAGAAATCTCCCGCTTCATGCCTTCCCACCAGAAATGCTGTCGAATATCACGGTACATCTTTGTGCCTCCTGGATGTACAAAATAAGCTGAACTGTGTGCCTCCTTCATAAGCTCTTCATGAACATCTCCTTTTGGCACACACAAACGGCTACCATACCTCAACGAACCATCTTCGTGGACCAGTAAATCTGTTCGTAGTCCGGCTTCAACCTGCTCTCGAAACCTTTGCAGTCTAGGATCCTGCGATTGTGCTGCTTTAATTTTCTCAACTAAGGATGACAGTACTTGCAACTGCATGAACTGTCCCGTAGAATGTGGTAGCACAACCTCCAAGTCAAATCTTCGAAAATCTGCAATGATCCCCCTCTGCGTAGTTAACACCTGAATCGCTGGTAACCGACTAAGCGCATCTGGCACGACGTTAACTTTTCCCGGATGGTACTTAAGGTCAAGGTCGTAGTCGGCCATCAGCTCCAACCATCTACACTGCCTCATATTCAACTCCTTCTCAGTGAACACATACATCAAACTCTTGTGATCTGTAAAACTTCGACCCTTTCGCCTAAAAGGTAGTGTCTCCAAATCTTCAAAGCGAAAATCACAGCCGCAAGCTCCAAATCATGAGTTGGATAATTCTTCTTATGGGTCTTCAACTGTCTCGATGCGTATGCTACAACATTCCCATGCTGCATCAAAACACATCCCAATCCTTTCCCAGATGCGTCGCTGTGAATCACCAATCATCCGGAATTGTCTGGCACGGTCAGAATAGGGGCGGTTATCAACTTCTGCTTCAACGTCTCGAAAGCTAACGCATACTTATCCGCCCATACAAAAGGTACCTCCTTGGTCAACGGCTCTGCCAGACGAGCAAAGTTCTCCATAAATCTCCTGTAGTATCCGGCTAATCCAAGGAAACTTCTTATCTCAGCAACATTCTTTGGAATAGGCCAATCTCGAACTGCTGCAATCCTTTCTGGATAGACGGCAATGCCATTGCCAAACACAACATGCCCCAAAAACCTTACTTCCTCCAGCCAAAACTCGCACTTACTCATCTTCGCATACAATTTCTCTTGTCTCAACGTCTGCAGTGCGATCTTCAAATACTCAGCATGCTCTTCAAAACTCTTCGAGTAAACCAGAATATCGTTAATGAATACCACAATGAACTGATCTAAGAACGGTGAAAAGATTCGGTTCATCAAGTCCATGAATACTGCCGGCGCATTCGTTACTCCGAAGGGCATCACTAAGTACTCATAATGTCCATACCGAGTTCGGAACGCCGTCTTGCAAATATCTTCTGTTTTCACTGGGACCTGATGATATCCGGATCGTAAATCCAGCTTCGAGAATACCCCCGCGCCACTAAGCTGCTCAAAAAGTTCTCCAATGCGAGGGATCGGGTACTTGTTCTTGATAGCCACCCGGTTTAATTCTCGATAGCCGATGCACATCCTTCTGGCGCCATCCTTCTTCTTTACTAGAAGAACTGGAGCTCCCCAAGGCGAGTTACTGCTTCGAATCCAACCCTTCTCAAGCAATTCAGCAACCCGTTTCTTAACTTCTTCCAATTCTACCGGTGCCATTGGATAATACGCTTTAGATACTGGCGCTGCACCAGGAATAAGGTCAATTGCGAACTCCACTCTCGCTCCGGCGGTAAACCCGGTGTATCTTCAAATACGTCCATAAGATCGCGAACAACCGCCGGCTCTTCACCACTATCAACTTCCATTGCTGCAAGAATAATGTTTGTCGGCCTAGCCCTAAACTCGACTGGCCTGACAGAACTGCTTCCTTACCGTAACTGCTGTCTGCTGTGAACTCCCAATTTTTCCAATATGCTCTGCTGTTCCCGAGCTGCCGTAAGAACTTGTGAGAAAGTGGTCAAACCCAGGGAGACGGTCTGCCTTTGGATACCCACATCCAAGCTGCGCATGGACCTTCGTGCCCTGTCTGCATCGTTGGCGACTAAAGGTCCAGCGAAACTGCTGAGTCTCGTCCACACGCCTCTGGTATGTCTTCAATTTCTTACCTGTCATAATCCTGAACTCAAAACACCCAACATTAGCATGATGATAGATTCTGAATATGGATCAAGGCTAGAACTCCAAGATACTTAAATAGAGTACCGCATTGTAACTATACCGCGGTATCATAGCCACAATTACTTAACTCCACCCAAGTCGCCTAAGTCCTAGGGATAACAAGAAATCAAGTTTTCGAGTCGACATGCAAAGTAAGTTTGCACGTCGTAAAAGATATAATCAGGAAGAATGTGATTCAAGAAGAATGTGATTCAAGAATGGTAAAACGGTCAAGGTGACAGGACATGTTTCCTAAACACGGGTATTCTGATTCGTGTATTGGGTACAATACCCAACTACAAAAGAATCAACCCGACTATCCTATGGCTCTGATACCAAAAGAACCATATCACGCCCCGCTTCCCAGAGTACGCAAGATTGGGCACGTGACATGGCCAACCATGCTACCTGTGGGTAAGAAGTATCCATCCACAGTCACATTACGGCTGTAGAGATATCAAGAACAAGATAAAACTATCTAACACATGTCCATAATCCAGAATAACAGGAGTCAATAATAAATAAATGCGGAAGCAAAAGATCCAATACAAATAACTGAAAAGTGTGTCCCATAATGCGGGCTCACATCAGGAAATAAATGCAGGAAATAAACTAACCACTACAGAACTCACAACTCAGCCTGCTGGCTGAAGTACTCCTGCTCGGACAGCGACAGTGGTAAAGAATCTGGGCCATGCAAAACCCAGACGTCAGCGCGTCATGTCAACCAGTAATATAATATGAACAGTGTAATAGGCAATGCAGAAATAAACATGAATAAAGCAAGAATAGCAATAATATGAATCATACCAGTACAGGGTAGCGTGCAGTGGGTAAACTAAACTGTTCTATCAGGTTTTCTATTCTAAAGTCTTTGAAACCAGATAAGGTAATCATCATCGTAACTCGTCGGTAGTTATTCCGTAACGCCCGGAAAGACGGCAAACAATAGGTATTCCGTAACGCCCGGAAAAACGGCAAACAATAGGATATTCCGTAACGCCCGGAAAAACGGCAAACAATAGGATATTCCGTAACGCCCGGAAAAACGGCAAACAATAGGATGGCCCTTGGAGTTACGTTCGGTTACAATACTGATTTTCCCATACCCCCAAGTTATATGTGTAAGTCAAGTCAGGTATCCCGTAATCAAGAAACTAATGCCAACACAGGATCAGGTAAACAGGTTTGTCTGGATAGACAACAGGAACGGTCCATGAGGACTACATGTTATGTTTGTTGGCATTAGACACAAGATCAGGTAACAGGTAAAGCCATGGTACATCAGGTCCAGCCAGGTAATGTATAAAGGTGTCATGTCATGTCAAGAGTGTACGGTACCATGTCATGTCAAGTTGGTAGTGTAACAGGTCATGTCAGGAAGCACAAGATGTCATGTGGGTGCTCATAATCAAACTAACATAAGCATGTGTATAAATAAACAAGCATGAGTACTATCAGAACAATAAACTGGAACATGTAATATGATATGCAAATAGATATAATTTCAAGGATATGGATGCACAGTTATCGATTAGGGTTACATTTATAGTTCCAATATTAATTAGGATGCAATTTATTAAACATGGAGTGTTAATATCACATTATTATGTAGTAATGTGATCTATGCTTGCAATTATATGTATCTTAAATGCGATGGATGCAAACGGGTATCCGAAAAGTTATAAAACTATAAAATGGTAATGTGGGATGTACAACTAAACAATATGTGATATAAATATTGACATAATAATATTAATATGGATATCATATTCAAAGCGATTAATAACTATAAAAGTGGTATTGATTAACCATGCACAAGCAAGTTCCGTTCAGAAATTCAGCGTCACCCTAATTTGTAAAATAGCTTAAAAATAACAAATGTTCTCGAAAAGAGACGTGTCTTATACCAAAACAAAGATAATTCAATAAGGTTTTCAGTTTTATAAGTATAAGCATCTCAGGTTGTCCCTACAAAAAGTTATGAACATTCGAAATTGAAAGTTTGCTGCTGGAATTTCCTGGACAGCAGTTTGGAGACATTTTCATTTGCATTTTACGTTATTTAAACAATTTATTTTGCCAATAAATACTTCATAGAGTTATAGTATTCTGAATTAGCTTCGTAACGAACTAAAGAACGTATACTAATGATTTTTCTATGATTTATAATGAATTTTATAAGATAAGGTGTACAGTAAATTTCAGATTTGTCATATCCGATTTTTCAACGACATTTCATGTGTAAACTATAAGATTTTCAAATGTATAACATTATAAAATGAAGATTATAAAAGTATATAGCATGTAGCAAGATTAACTTGCCTCGATGGGTCGCGAATCGGGAAAACGGAACGTTAACCGTCGGCGGGGAAAACTCGCGACGGCGCACGGTTCATGGAATGAACCCAAACGACGAACAAAGGAACCACACGGGTCGGGGTACCTCGCTGGAACGTCGAGAAACGTCACCGGCACGACGGAATTCCGGCAACAAAAGAACAGTTAAAAGAAATGAGAAACGAGACATGAAGCAAGAAGAGAAAAATGATAAAGAGAAGTATGAGAGAATATATAAGGGGGAGCGAGAGAGAAAGTGGAGAGAGAGAGAAGAGGGAGAGAGAGAAAGTGGGGCCCACGGGGGGTTAAAGGGGAGGTTGCGATTGGCTGAGAGAATAATTTGAGAAGGATATAAAAGATTGTAAAAATATTATATGGTTAACTTAAAGATTTAAAAGATAGGTAATGAACAGTAAGATATCATGTTAGTTAGAAAAATATATGCGATGGTTTTAATAATATTAAAATTTGGGATTTTGGCGCCAAATGAAACATTTCCAAATTGCGCCCGGGTTGGGTCCAAAAATTCGAAATTCAAATAATAGGATTTTAAGCGGGTTCCAAATTTTAAAATGAAATGTTTTATGATTAAAAAGCATACTCCCAAAACGGACACACGCACGTGCACGTAGCCATCCAAACTCGCCCGTTTCACTGGACGGGACGAGAACACAATGCACGGACGCTACCACGAGACTAAGGGTGTCAAGTAGGCCAAGATGAATATTTTCAATTTTATTTTAGGTGCTAAAATTTGTTATATGCAGAATGACTTAGCCAGATAAAATTTTACAGTAAGACCCCAGACCAGCGAGATAAATGAAATGAGTAATATCTAATGCTCAACCAATAACAGAAAATAGTAGTATTGGGCTCGGGTGTTACAGTTCTCATGCCAGTTTCCCACAACACGTTTAACTCATCGATCAAGAGTTGAAAGTACACGTCGATATTTTTTCCAGATGATGATGAACCGTCGATTAAAAGCGCCGACATAAAATAAGACTGCGTCGTAGCCCTCCATGGCGGCAGGTTATATAAAGTCATCACAACGGGCCAAGTGCTATGAGTACACCGGCCGTGAACCATCCCAAATGGACTTAAACCGTCGCTCACAATTCCCAGCTTCACGTTATGAAGGTCTGCATTGAATGAAGGATGTTTTTCATCTAAAACTTTCCACAACATCGAATCTTTAGGATGACTCATTTTTCCCTCTTCATGAGGCGCTTTATGATGCCATTGCATTTCGGACGCCATCTCCTCACACATAAATAACCATTACAGTCTCGGTATTCATGAAAAATAATGAAGAATCTTCACAGGCACATCACTGGACTGAGGGTCTTTCTTAGGCTTGAATCGGCTGGTCCCGCACACGGGGCAATTTCTGAAAGTCGCGTGTTCATTCCGGAACAAAACACAATCATTCTCATATGCATGTATTTTATAATACTTCAAGCCGATATTTGTGATTATCTTTTGCGTCTTGTACCAGCTCGGTGGCACTTCATTTCCGTCGGAAAACCTTCCTTCAGGAGTTTTAGGAGATTGGTGAAAGAATGGTCACTCCATCTATTCTTGCACTTGATCTGGAAGAGACGTACAAAAAATGACAGTTTTGAAAACCCTTTGCAATTTGGATATAGCAGGATCCTAGAGTCAGCCTTGTCCTTCTCCAATAACGAAGGTCATGTGCTTTCCGTATCATAAGGAAGTCCAGCGGCATTTATAAGGTCATCCATGTTATCGATCGGCGCGAATACAACATCATCTTCTTCGACGGTTTCGTCTACTTCAAACAGCCATTCCTCTTCCTCCTCTTCTTCTAATATCCCTTACCACTCTGTGGTTTTTGTTTCAATGAATTCGTTTCTCGTCTCTTGCACCCATGCTTCGTCTCCCAGTACAACGACTTTTTCTCCGTGAAGTTCCCACGTAGTGTAATCTCTAACGAAACCGTATCTCATGATGTATAACTCAAGTTCCGACTTCTTGAGTAATCACTTATTCATGCACTTAGAGCAAGAACAATAAATTCCGTGCTCTTTTAGTAACCCAAGACATACGTAGGCAAAATCGGTAAATAAAGCTAACACCGTCAACAAAAAAGCGGTTGACTCTCGAGAGAGTATTGACGTATATCCAAATCTTGTCGTGGAGGTACGAGAATGCCATATTGGAACAACCCGGATGAAGCAAAGTTCCTATAGACAAGACATACCGGATTAAGATTTCTTGACAGATACGCGATAGACGGGATATGAAGAAGCGTTGGTGCTAGGTTTAATTGACGACTTGGTTAATTTAAGTTTCAATCGACGATTTAGCTATAAAGATTATCAAGGACCGAGAGCAAATGCTCATAGGTAGAGAGTTGGATTCTTCTTCCAAGAAAAATGATGATATAAAATGTTCTATATTGGATGTCGAGGGTAACGGCTGTCGGGGTAAGGCACCTATCTCATTAAGAATGTATAAAATATACACCCATTCACTTTTGTTTTTATCCGTTTCGAGAAAATTTCGGCAGTACCTCCCCGCTGTTCTCCGAGTACACTGTAATAGAATAGATAATCGTTTCAATGCTGTGAAATACCATTGAAACGAAAATCTAATCTATCGTTGTACACAGAGAACCAGTAGAAAGGTACCAACAAAATATCCCAAAACGAATGAAAAATACAAATGAATGCATGTATCTACTTTATACATTCCTAACTTGTCTACACAGGAAAAATCTATCGGTTATCATACGATCGAATATTAATTCTCGTCATATAGACTACGCGGCAGTTGTTTGAAACCGAACGATAACGTCCGATATTTAACAATTTTCGTGTAGTTTTATGTCACGACGAACACCGAACGTATATTAACCGATAGATAGGAACTATGTCACGTTTTCATTTTCATATATGAATGGCTATGATAATATGAAAATTTCATATTTTTATCGACTATCATACGTGCAGGTTTAATATTTTAATTTGAACTAGTTTTACGTTTACGTTTCGATTTTAATATATTGAAGTTCTTATTTTAGGGTAAAGTTTTTAAAACTTAGGGTTTTCTTAATCGAGTTTAAAATTTTGGATTTAGGGTTGGGATTAATTAGGGTGGTATTTGACAAGTGTTCAATGTAGAGAATAATAACCGAAGATGAATTATGGTTTGACGTTGTACGTGTGTATGTGTATGTGTATGTGCATGTGTGCGCACGCGCTTATGTGTGTATGCGTATGCTTGTGTGTTTATGTGTCTTTGTGTATATTACACTAAAATACCCTTAACTATTTGGTGGTTTTCACAAAACTATTTTAACAAATTTAAATAAACAACTCATATTCTTAAATTAACTAAGTTAATATAAAATTTACTAAAATACCCTTAATTATTGTTGTTTTTCACTAAACTATGATTAAGTTTTTTTAACACAACACCCCTTCGCTCAACTTTATTTTTTAACACTAAATACCATTAACTTTTATAACTATGCCACTAAAATACCTTTAACTATTCTTTCATTTCACTAAACTAACCCCAACCCCAACTCTAACCCTAACCCTAACCCCTAACGTTAATCCCAACCCCAACCCTAACCCCTCATTAACTATCCTAACCACTGACCCAAACCCAAACCCAAAACCCTAACCTTAACCACCTAATTAACTATCCTAACCCTTAACCCTAACCCTAACCCAAAACCCTCACTCAATCCCAAACCCAAACCCAAAATCCTAATCCCTAACCCTCTAATCGGCCATAAAATTGAAATCAACAAAATCAACAAATTAAGAATTAAATTACTAATCTAGATTGGAAGAGAGAAGGCGAGGCAGCACGATGACAAGACAGGGCAGGCGGAGACTTCGAGCGAGACCGGCGTAGGAGATCGAGCCACGGAGCAGACGATCGAGGCGACGACGGCGACTTCACTGAAGGCGATCCGAGTTAGGAGGTTGCAGGAGAGGTGATGGCGACTCCGATCGACGAAGGCATGACGACTCCGGTCGACAAGGGCGACGGCGATTCCGGTCGATTTGGGGGAAAATTTGGAGGGAGTTTTTTTTGGGTGGAAAAAAAGGGGATCGAGAGTTAATAAGTGGGGATTGGAATTTTATTGCTCATGGGGTTGTGGGGCCCGCATCATCTTCAATTTAGTCACGGTTAAAACTGTCACCAATTCATTTAAGACCGTTGCTCAAAATTAGTCACAGTTTTAACCGTGACCAAATCCCCGTTATCTTTGAGCACTTTTGTAGTAGTGAAACTTAAATTATATATCATTTACCATGTACATATTTGACCGAACATTATGCATATATGCCTTGATGATAAGCCGATAACTTCAATACCGGACGCGGGATTTGTACTTGTACACTTTCTAAATGTATCGCAAATAAAAACAATAAATGGAAAATGGATTCCTGCCAAAAGCATAAACACCTGTCTACATCCAAAAATGTTTTCATATGATCAATTCCACCCTCTAGATAGCCAAAACTTAGTCAAACATAACAAATTGCCCCCTCAAAGTCAACCCAGAGCAATAGTCAAAGTCAACATCCCTCCTTTGAAAAGTCATACCCAACTCATATCTCCTCCCTACATTATAAACCTCTTAACCTTAAGCCTCCTCAATAACCTCCCACTCACAATTCTCATACCACAATGTCTTTCCCTCACTCCCTCTCTTTAGCCTTGAGTACCCTAACCCTAGTAGCACTCATCGCCACCGCCCATGGCGGCAGCATTGCAGTCTACTGGGGCCAGAACGGCAACGAGGGCACCCTCGCTGCCACATGCTCCACCGGCAACTATGCTTATGTTATCGTCTCTTTCCTTACCACTTTTGGTAATGGAACAAACCCCGTCCTCAACCTCGCTGGTCACTGTGACCCCGCCTCCGGCGGTTGCACCGGCCTTTCTTCTGATATCCAATCTTGTCAGTCTCAAAATATCAAGGTTCTTCTTTCCCTTGGCGGGGCCGTAGGTAGCTATTCTCTGACGTCTACTTCTGACGCTCAGAACGTTGCAGACTATCTTTGGAACAACTTTTTAGGAGGTAATGTTAAAAACAACTTTATTCAAAAGCTTATATGACTATATGGTAAACATATATTTTAAATGTTTCAAAATTTAGATTCAATTTTTTAAACCTCTTTGAATTCTGGAGAACTTAAAATATATATGATGAATATTAATCAAATGTTTTGGTACAATGTCACAAATTATATGTTTTTATTTTAAACTAATAAATTATATCTCAAGAATGCATATATATCATGCAGCTGATTTATCTTATTTTTTACAGGTACCTCTTCATCAAGACCTCTCGGCAACGCAATCCTCGACGGGATCGATTTCGACATCGAACAAGGCAGCTCCGACCACTACGGTGAGCTCGCGCAATTCCTCTCCCAACACAGCCAACAAGGCAAAAAGGTCTATGTAACCGCGGCACCACAATGCCCGTACCCAGATGCTCAGATAGGCCAAGCCCTACAAACCGGGTTTTTCGACAACGTCTGGGTACAATTCTATAACAACCCGCCATGCCAGTACTCATCAGGGAGCGTGGATAACCTGAGCAGCGCATGGAACAAGTGGACGACGAGCATTCCGGCGACGAAGATATTTCTAGGGCTCCCAGCATCACAGGATGCGGCGGGAAGCGGGTATATTCCACCGGGTACGTTGACGTCTCAGGTGCTGCCGGTGGTGCAGGCGTCGGAGAAGTATGGAGGGATAATGTTGTGGAGTAGGTATTACGACGGGCTTAATGGATATAGCAATGCAGTAAAGGCTAGTGTTTGATATGTTATCTGAATCTTTTTCATTACCAAAAAAATCGACCAGTAATGAATTGAATGGTTGATATTTCAGTAGCCGAAGGAAGTAAATAACGGCTGAAAGAGTCTCAAAGGGTTGGTGCATTCATACTATAACTGTTTTTAGAGGAATTTTGATTAGTAATACATAAATGGATTTTTTACTTGACTTTGAAGCAATGCCTTTTTCTACAAAATGGTGGGGGTGCATCATGCATGGTTGTCCACCACTCTCTTTCTATCTTGCCTTTTGTGGATATGGCTTTTCTTTCTTTTCTTCTTTTTCTTTTCATTTTCAATTTCTCCTTTTTGTGGTTTTAGATGAAATATATGTCATAAATTGTTAGACAAGAAAGTAGAGTAATTAAAGAGCACACGAGGCATACAATATTTTTTACGTGAAAAACTCCCTCAATGTGAGGGGAAAAACCACGGGACCTAGTCTCGAAAGTTTATCATTTACAATAAGAATAATGAGATTACAAAGTTCGTCTTTAGCATACTAGAGGATCATCAACAGGGTTCTTCAATACGAAAGTGGATTACAACAAGAGCGAACTTACCGACACACCGCCGATGGTACGCCTTTGACACCTCGGTCTTCACTTGTCATCTTAAGTAGATAGCTTCACTTGGATGAACTTTAAGTGAATGGTATTGGATTGATACTTGGATGTGTTGGATATTGGATACCTTAAGAATGCACCAAGCAGCCCCTATTTATAGGTGGAAGCAAGCCTCCTTAGTCTAGCAATACAATTATTTCCTTCTCTTTCCAAAGCCAACAAATTAACTCCAATTTCCAAGATTCATTAACCACATTTTCCAACAGTAATACCAACTCTTAAGAACTACACCTTTCATCTTCCAAGAAATATTAACTCCAAGGAAGGATAACCATGCACCTTCCATTTTCCAAGAAGCATTACCTCTAAGAGACCTTTCATCTTCCAAGAAGTATTAACACCAAGGAAGGATAATTATACACACTATGCATATACGTTTGATTAGAACACATTCACCCATAATGAGTGATATTCCCAACAAACTCCCCCTGACTTATGAGGAGAACACCATGCCTGCAACCAGTCGACAGATCTCGTACTTGTCTTTGGTCAACGGCTTCTTCATCATATCTGAACCATTCTTGTCAGTATGAATTTTCTATAGTTTTAACATATTCTTCTTAAGCACGTTTCGGATCCAGTGACAGCGAATATCGATGTACTTAGATTTCGAGTGGAAACTCGGATTCTTAGCTAGATGGATGGCACCATCCGGGGTCCTTCCCCTAAAGAGGGAGGCCCCCGAACCTTCGGTTTCCTTCTCCCTGGGGGGAGGTCTCAAAGCTTCGGGACCCCCTCCCCTAAGGGAAGGTCTCCGAGGCTTCGAGGACCCTCCAGAGGGTCCCCGAAGGTTCGAGGACCCCTGCCTAGATGGGGAAACCCCTAATAAAAAAATAAAATATAATGAAATAAAAGTAAAATGCAAAATATGAAAATGATAAAGATGAACATGAAATAAAAATATAAAACATTAATAAACAAACAAAATATAAAAATGGAATGAACACGCATTTACATTTTATTTTCAAACACAAACGTTCCGTATTGAGTTCGCATGATTCACATGACCCGTTAATTGGAGGTACTCTCGCCTCGGAGTAAGGGATAATTAACGACAGTTTCGTCCACGGTTGCCAGAGATTAGGATCCACACAATCAATAAAGCTCAGCCTATTCTAGAATGGGGGAATCTGTATAACACCTGACAAGCGAGCGTATTCCTATCTCAATAGGGTGGTGAAAAACACTATACAGATTCCGGCACACCCGGTGAGAACTTAACTCTCCTCCTATATTTTGGGTTAAACGATCATGCGAACTCATTTAACATTTACATCATTGTTGTACTGAAATCATACTCCTCTATACAGATTAGCAACTTTCAACTCTAATCCCAAATTCAACGATGATGTCTTCGAAAGCAAACTTAGCTCTTGATGCAACCCTAATCTTGTACACCATCAAGACGAACGCATGGGTGATTCTCTCGGAAAATCTCATGCGGCGATGGGAGAAACCGCCGCTACCATTTGTATATATCCTATTTTTGTCAGCCTTCAGTGCTCCTACTGCGAAGGCTCCATCAAGCAAAGTGACCAAACTAGCCTCAAAGAGGAGGATGCTAAATGTCATGGTCGCGAGGGCTCCCCAGCACAAGCGCAAGCCTGTCTTTGAATGACTCTACATTGCTCCAACTGGGGGCAAGGCCGTCAACACCAACGAAACTACAAGGCGTCTCGGGTAAGCTCAGGCGGTGCCTTTGACAATTGCACGATCGGATGTCTTCTCTAGACTTCCCATCAATCGGTTTATGGCGACTTCCAAGATAGCAGATGCCTACTAAGCTCTCAGAACTGAAAAATTAATGCATAAACGGCTTAGTTATAGAGCCAATAAGAGGGATAGAGCTCCAGATAAGATGAATTTCGTGAGATTCCAAGAACAAGATTACCCCGCAACAACAGCTGAATCGGCCTTGAAAATCAACAATTCCTTCGAACCCTTAAAGTGGGTTTAGAAAAACGCCATGACTACGAAACTCAAGAAAACGATGATTCGTACAGTGCTGTGAATAGATGTGTCTAAGGCTCAACAAAGAAAGTATGACACCATCTCCTCAAGAGTCTACTAAGCGCTCATCGTCGCGCGAAAGTAACGGGGAAAATCCAGAAAGAGGGCACCAGTGCCACCCAAGAACCCAACTAGGACGACTGTCTTCAGCCACTTGTCCTTTCCTGAAGAGGAAGGGCCATGATGACAGTCTGAAAGACCAGCCGTCAACAATAAAGGGATCGCTGGATGCGGGGTCCACACGGTCTATATAACAGGCACACGTGCCAGTGATAACCTTCGCAGCAAAAGCAAAGATAGGGCTGCCACTTCCCAGTCCCAATCTGATTTGAATGTGGCTACCACTTCCCACGCTCAGGCTCCTCCGGAAGACAATGAATACCCTTTCGGTAAGTCTGCTAGGGAAAAGGATCCCTCAATTCATGAGGAGTCTAGCTCGGACAGCGAAGAGAAGACGACTTTCCGCTCCAGGACCGCAGAATATGAACTGCTCCAAGAACTCCGAAAACAGCTCAGAAGTAAAGAAAATGAGACAAAGCTCTACTCCAAAATTGACCACTAGGTGGTCTGTACTGAGCTCTCCATAAACTAAGTATGAAACAATTATCGATATACCTCGGTAGCGATTGACCCCTCGGTGGTCTATACTGAGCTCTCCATAAACTAAGTATGAAACTATTAATGCAGTTAGGTAATTTCATATTTATGTGTTGAAAAAAGTATCAGGCTATATACATACTCTTGAAATACGTCGATCTCTTCAGAGTTAAATAACACATATCTATGTATTGTTTCAATCTCTTCACTACGAAGTGCGACATGTTTCACGACACCTATTATGTTCCTATCTCCACGGATGACTGATATTAATCTTTGTCCCTCGTTAACCATGACGTCCTCGTTATGGCACGGCCTGTTGAATACAGTCCCGGTCCCCTCAAGGTACATAGAACAAAATGTCATGCATTCTTCGGTGAGAAACCCTTCGGCAATCGACCCCTCGGGTCTAGCTTTATTTCGTATATATCGTTTTATCTTAAACATAAATCTGTGGATTTTATTTTCGTAAGTTTAATTGATGAAATTGATAAACATTACTCGACAGTTAAATTTTACTATTAAATACGTAATCATTACTTACCTCTCGAATGGATACATCCACCGATAATTAACGGGTCTACCTAAACGCCCTTCTCTTGCAAGATGAACTGTGAGATGCAACATGATTGTGAAAAGCGTAGACGGAAACAATATCTCCAATCTATAAAGAATGATATATACTTTATTCTCTAGATTTCTAAAATCATCTGCCCTATATTCCTTAGATATTAAATCTCGGGAACAATGACAAAGATCCGTCACAACCGAGACAACATCCTTATATTTTAACGCCCTAATTGCAATGTGGAGCAATTGTTGCATGATCACGTGACAGCCGTGACTTTTAAGATGAGAAAGTTTTTATGTTTCATGTCTACGCACTTAGAGAGATTTGATGAATAACTGTCAGGAACACTTACTTGCTCAAAAACTCTGAGAAAAGCACCCTTCTCGCTCATGGATATCATGTACTTCGCTGTATGAATTGACTATCTACCATTCCCCGCTTCTCGAGGGTGCAATTCAGGACGCAACCTTTCCTGTAGGTACCACTGTCGAACCAAAAGTGTATCCTTAGATTTGGATTTCACATACAATAAAGTGTTAAGGAGTAACCCGCATATGTTCTTATCGATGTGCATAAAGTCTAAGTTCTAACGTAGATTGAGATCGAGCCAATATACTAGCTCGTTGAAAATGGAATTCTTCCTTCAGTGACTACCAGCAACCCGTGGAATTGTATATTCTATCGTTCTCCTGAGAACAACATTACTGAAACCTTATGCGGCTTCCCACAACTTCAAACCTGTCGGCTTAAGTGGGGCACGCATATGCTCTTATTTACCATTGAACTTACTGCAATTACGACGATATGGATGGTTTATATCCAACCATCAATGGTGACTTGCGTAGCACTTGATCTTGCGCACGCCTACTTTAAGATCATAAACGGTTTCCTCTAGACATACCGGACAAGCTTTGTAACCATTAATGCTCCATTCAGACAATATAACGTATGCTGGAAAATCGTTGATTGTCCACAAGAGCGCCGCACGAAGTATAAATATCTCCTTCTTGTGGGAATCGTATACTGGCTCCCACAACTCCTTCAGTTCCTCAATCAATGGTCTTAAGTATACATTAATGTTATTTGAAGGAAAGATACTTTCAGGAATCAACAAGGGTATCTGTGTGTAGCAATGCTTCATACTCATTCATGGAGATAGATTATAAACAACAAGAGTAACATGCCATATACTGTGATTTGCACTGTGGCTGAAAGGCTCCATGCTTGCAGATAACCAAGCCTCACATTACGGACATTCACAGCAAAATCTTTATACATGGCATCAAAGCGTGTAACGACTCTAAAATCACTGTACATAAAATTCTTGTTATTATACAGAAAAGGGTATTGCAGCATGTGTAAGAGTTATAAGTTAGAATTGTTTAATAAAAGCAAGAAGCAACTTATAGCTCATTGGTAAAACCTCTGTACTGCTGTGACGTAGCCTGCGTGTTCGAATCCCATCAGACACAATTATTTTTTCTGATTTTTCTTTATAATTTTTGGGAAGGCCAAGAGTTGCACGTGCAATATACGGGGAAATGAAAAGTTCAGAAAAATCAAACAGGCGTAATGAGGTGTACACACCCTAAAACCCACGTGGCATGAATCTCGAGGCATTTGCCTCAGATCCGATCGGCTAAAATGCCCATGGGGCCGGCACTGACGGTCGAGATGAGCCCGTTTGCCTCCGTGTTTTGCACACTTGTCCTTTCAGCTCCTCTTAACTCCCTGCACTGTTTGATTTCCTTACAATCAAACAGAGACCTTTTATTTCACCATTTAACATCATTTTAATTCTTTTTAATCCAAAATTTTAATTCCAAAATCCTAATTCTTCACTATAAAAACCACCCCATACTTTAGCTCTTCACCATTCTGAAATTCTAGCAAAAATTCTCTAAAAAAAGTTCCTAAGTCTAAGTGGAGTCAAGTGGAGTTAGCAACCAAGCTCTTTCCATCGAAAATAGAAGCCGATTCCGGAGAACCCGCGACGCCACAAAGCCCATCTCTTCTTTGCTACTTTTTCCTTAGGATTTTCAAACCGTAATTCTCTCCCAACTCACTTTCTTTTCATTGAAATTCATCTCCTAATCATATATCAGTAAAGTGGAGTTATTCCCGATACATTTCTTTTTAAAACCAAAAACTCCCTTTTCCTTTATATTTTGGTCAATATAATTTTACCACATTACTTTTAACTTTAAGTACAAATGTTTAGATCAAAGTTTAACCAAAATTTTCATATGAAACGAACATAATTGAATTTTTTCATTAAAATACCTTGAACTTTATTATCACCTCTTTTTGATTTTTTGTTAAGACAATACCTTTAGGAAAACTTCACAGGGTAACGACCTACCCCACACGCACACCTTGGTTTCATAGCACGATGCCTATTTAGATGTATATTTGGATCAAAGAATGACTTTACAATAAAATACCACATCTTTTAAAAACCGGGTTTCTTTTAAAATGGTATTTTGAAAATTCTTGGAAAATACGCCTCTACAACTCTAGTTAGGAGACCCGCTAATGGATGGTGCAGATTATCGCACATCCTTGGGATAATAGAGTGTGATGTAGAACTCCTCACGGAGTATTCGATCTCGAAAGGAAATAAAATACGGTTTTTAAGAAATGCGACTTTTCTAAATAAAAATAATTTTTAAAATTATATAAAATTATAAAAACTATATTTTCAATATATTCTGAAACTATATTTTTCTAAAAATGAAATATTAAAAAATGTTAATAGAATACCATCAAGTTACCAAAAATGACCAGTTTTCAATAAAATACCTTAAACTTTTAAAAGCCAAGTATTTTTCATTAAAATAACCCAATACTTAAAATATATGCTCATGAAAACCTTAAATAATACAAATCACCCTCGAGATTTATTTTTAAACTATATTAAAATATTTTTCACAAAACCCCCTCGAGATATACAAAACTATATTTTAAGGACTCTAGTTAATATAGGTTTAAGCGGGATCAATTCTCTTGAGCCATAGTGAGCCGGAGAAAGTGAGTGCTTGCCTATTCAGGTTAAACAACTTAACGGAGTTATCAATGACAATTTTCTTGGAAAAAACACAAATCCTGCCGTCCATGTGCCAGTTGCCAATTGCTCCTGAACTTAAGAAAGTCAAGAGTTAAATCCGTTCACAAGTGTCTGACTCAATCTGAGTCCAAATTCAAACCCGAATCCAAAATCAAACACGAACTTGAATACTTGATCATGAACTTGAATACTCGAATTCAAACATCAAACTCATACTTGTATACTTGACTCGACTTGACCGAACCATGGTTATAACGTGGCATGAACTTGACATGACTACTTGAACACATGATTATATCCTGAACATGAACCTGTACATTTTATATCCATGGATTCAGCCAAGACCTATATTCTTAATCTATACAATACAATACGCGGGGATAAAGGGGTAGATTGGTACGGAATGTACATCGTGACACGAGAGGTCACTTAAAAGACACTTACATGAATTCACGTGCCATTGTCCCGTGGGTTATGATGGGGCCTTGTATTACATGTTACCGCAGTCCACGGGATAAGATGGACTCCTATTGTATACATGAATACCTTCCTTATCAAACTATAAATAACTACGTTAGAACAACTATTTTATACCTGTGAATGATCGTATACAACTTTACCCGTTCATTTCATATTACATACTATTTTCCCTTACTTCTTTTGGGACTTACTGAGCGCTAGTTCGCTGACGACATTCCTCTCTGTTTTCTTTCTTTGGAATGTTCGTTAGGAGGACCGGACTCTGAGGAGATAGAACCGAGCCAGGAGGACTTGGACCAGCTTGCTGCACAGCCAGATTACTAGCTCCTTCCAGCATGCACTTACTTTCATTATGCCATTGTTTAGGCGTTTGCTTTTATTATTGTATCTTTTATTTCAGACAGTTGTATATAAAGTTGAATGTAAATAAAGTTGTTGTTTTATTTTATTACTCTTTTCATTCTTGTTCATGGTTATATTGCTTAATTACGCTTAACGTATTTATTTTTATGGTAAATACGTTGCGGGCTTGCCACGTCACCTTTTCCGTCTACTAGGAAGCGGGGCGTGACAAAACATTTCCACTTTTCACCATCGGCTAGATGCCGCAGGACTCCGTCCTTAGTGCGACCATTTGCATACCATGACATGCTATCTGCAATTTTGGTTGACATAAATAATCGCCGAAGTTTTTGTGATTGAGAAGTATCACAAAACCTTTCCTAGAATTCGTCTAGGAGTATCGAATGTAGACTCATCTTCATTGTTATCCCTTCGAGGGACGATCCACCTAGATAAGTTGCAAGTTTTACAGTTATCTAACTTCTTATCCCCCTTTGTCTAGTATAGCAGGCAATCGTTCGGACACGCGTCAATTTTTTCATAACTGAAACCCATATCCTTCAAGATCTTTTTCGTCTCTATGAAATTTTCCAGCAGTATCGCTTTAAAGTAAGTCTCCCTTTGCACCTTAAGAAACTGATCAAAAGACTTGTTAGTCTAATTATTCTGGAATTTGAGATGAAACATTTTGACAATCCATCCTAACTTAGAGATGTTTTCGCTTTCGAAAAGGGGTACATTTGTATCATCCATATACTTCGCCGATTCTGCATCAGGAAGGCTACGGATATCTTCCTCTCCGACATTAGGTTCGGGAACAATATCATGATCAGGATGTATGCCAGTTCGGAGCTTGTCCAACATACTATTCAAACCCGTGTCCCTAAAATTCGTAAGACGAGGATCATTTGGCCTAATCCAATGAATCATAGACATATCGTCTATCGGTCTCACTTCTCCATGGTACGTCCATTTTGTATACTCAGTAGAAATCTTATTTTCAGTAGATATTCATACACTATATCTCGACGGAGGTCGTAGCTGTTATGACACTTTTTACACGAACACGAAATCAATTCTTCAGGAGATTGGTCCCTCAATGCAAATTCCATAAACTTTTCAACGCCGGCCTTTTATTCATCAATAAATTTAGACAATTGCATCCAACTCTTATTCATTACTCTCCGTTATCTGACATCATGTATAACGTAGTTAGCCATTTATTTTATGACTTTAGTTAAGATTTATTGTTTTAGTTTGATTTATCAATTCATCACATCGGCTGTCGGGCGTAAGGTTTCTATCCCATTAAAAATTTATAATGCATACACCCCTGCGTTTGTGTTTTCATTCGTTTTAAGAAAATTTTGGCGGCACCTTCTTGCGGTTCTCCGAGTATACTGCAATAGAAGGGATGATAATCCTTTCAATGCTGAATATCAACAATGAAATGACCATCCCCTCTAAATTTGTACATGGAGAACCAGCGAAAAGATGCCAATGAAAATAATCTGGAAACGTGTAACGACCCTGAAATCCATGTACGATTGTAACTTATTCAATATATATAAAGGTGTATTTCAGTCTTGACTATGAGTTATAAGTAATGTTTGTTAATTAAAAGCAAGAAATTACTTATAATTTATTGGTTAAGTGTCTGCACTACTGTCTCATAGACCGCATGTTCGAATCCTTGCTGCCACAATTATTTTTATTTTCATTTTTATTTTTTTGACTTTTTAGAAGCTCAAGAGTTTGTACGGGTTTCATAAGGGCTTACGAAAAGTCATCAAATAAAAGAAGTATGCCAATAGAACCCAGACCATGGTCCGAACCCAAACCCCATGACCCAGCCCTTGGGGTCGACGTGGGACCACCATGGGCGGCCAAGACAGACCTATTTGGGTCCATCTTGTGCCCGTGCATCTCTTGGTCTCCCCTCTTCTTCATGGTATAATTTAAAATCCCCCCACTAACTTGAGAACTCCCAGACCTTTCATTTCTTCCATAAACACAATTTAATACCATTAATACCTTTTTAATTCACTATAACCTTATATCAATTCCTTATAAATACCTACTCTCCTATCTTCATCCCCATTTCTGAAAATTCCTCTAAAAAAAGCTTCATATGCCAAGTTCAAGTCCATTAATTCCAAACCAACATTTCCCTCAAGACCGATCCTTTCGTCTCATCAACTCGCACGCGTTGTAGTCACGGTTCTTCCAACCATTTTTGTCACATACACCTTTGTTTCAAGCGCAAACCGTAAGTCCTCCATCGACTTCTCTCTCTTTTTCTCTCCTCTCACATCGACGTGAAAGAATACAACATTATAAACAAAGTTTAATTTAAAAATATATTCACTGTAATTCAACATGTTCATTATAAATTTTCATGCCATGATATCAAGAAAATACAAATTTACAACCCTATGATCTTGCAATCCTTGTCTCACAAAATTTTATATGAAATTGTTATGTTAAATAATATGTAGAATACAAATAATGAATAAATACCATGGTTAATTAATTATTTATTCCTATGATATGTTAATATAGATCATGCACGGGGTAATGACCTACCCCACATGCACACTCGAAAATCATAGCACTATTATATATTGGTCACATATTTTCTTAAGAAACAATTTTTCATTAAAATACCCCCACTTCTAAAAATACTATTTTGAATCGCTATTTTAAAACATTTACAATTACGCTTCTACAACTCTCGTTAGGGAATCCGTTTTTAGATGGTGTGGATTATCGCACATTCTTGAAATAGTAGAGCGAGTTGCAGAACTCCTCTTGGAGAATTCGGTCTCAAAAGGAATAAAATACGATTTTAAAGAAAAATATGAATTTTTAAAACAAGCGAAATAATTGGAAAATTATTTAAACCATAAATCCATATTTTCCAAATAAAACCAATTATGAAAAGTAGATTTTTAAATGAAAGATTAAAGTTTTTAAGAAAATAATCTCAAGTTTCCAAAATCGGTATTTTTCATAAAAATACCATAAATTTTTAAAAAGCAAAGTTTTATCACTAAAATACCACCAAATATAAAATATCGTTTACCGCCGAAAACTAGACTGAGACGTGGAGATGTCTAGTCTGTATTTGGGGGCAGATACTATATTAGACATATCCATCCACCTCTCTGAAGATACCAAGTTGATTTATGGCACCGTATGTCGGAAGTTTGGATAGATGCGGTCGTTTTAGCATACTTATCAGATTCCTCCTCATTTGAGGGGTTTTTTTATTATGGGGATGCTTTTTCCTGCATGCACAAGTCCCTTCCGTTAATTACGCTATCGCAACGCGATAACAACTTTCACCTTCTCCAGTTGATCACTTCCTGTCATGTTATATTTGTTTATATGAGTTTGCCCTTGGATTGTATACAGAAACTAATCTTGTCATGCCCGTAGGATGTTGATTAGTCCAAATCCGTACATTAGATTTAAGGTTTTTGAACTTAGAACGTAGATCTCATATAAATTAGGTCCATAAGTTTAGGGGTTTAAAGATCGTTAATCTTGTTATAGATTAAGACCGACTTAAATGTTTAAGGACCATTAATCTAGTTTTAGATTAAAGTCGACTTTAAACAAGTGAGCATATAGGCTCAAGAAGTATAAACTTCAGTGACTTAGCTAATTTAGGCTAAGATTGGGCTTCTATAGTGCTAAGCACTCAAACGTGCAGCGCTCACATGGACATCACGTGAGGCATGGTCTTCATGTGCACTCACGTGAGTAGTGCTGAGCAATTATTCATCTAGCGCTCACGTATGTTTTACGTGAGACGCGCACTTGCATGGTCATCTTACCATCTGTGCTCATGTGCGTTTCACGTGACACGCATACCTTTTGGCAATGAAGTGTGCATACGTGCCTTTCACGTGATGTGCAACTTCCTTAGAGATTAAATTTCTATTCATAATTTTAAAGAAGTTTAACTTATATTAATGGAATTTTGGCCATTAACGATCACCAAGATCAATATTTTGAGAATCTGGGATTAGGTTCTTTAAGAACTAAGTTCTTGATTATGAGGGAACTAAGTTCTTGGAGTATGAACTCTATCTTCTTCATGTTCTTCTTTCATCATTTTTCTTTTCAATCTTGTTCTTCCCCAAATTTTTTATTCTCAAGAACAAGATCTTTTCTACGAGAATTAAATTCTCTTTATAGGATATCTGTCTTGTGGATATCAGATTTAGAGGAAGAACTCAGTTCTTTTAAGGGTTAAACCCTTAGATATGATATGATAGGTAAATGAGAGATAGTTTTATCTCAATGTTTTCTCTACCTAAGGTTTGAGAGGAGAAAAATCTTCTTCTTTATTGAGAATTAAATTCTCTTTTTTGTAAAAACTTATGGGCGGTCTCCTCCTTCTAAGATTTAATCTCTTTGCTCGTATTTATTGGAGAAGGAAAAGATCAATATGTTTTGAGAAAATCTCTCATTGAGAGATCATGATTGATTTCATAATCAATCAAATTGAAATCAAATTGATCTTAGAGATCAATTGGTGAATTTTATTCACCGTTGGATTTTTAATCCAAAGGCTCTCTGTTTAACTGAGAAGATTTCTTATTTGTTTTAACAAGATTAGGAAAATATTTTCCTAACATAGAATTTAATTCTATTATATGAATATCTTGTTTGTTTAACAAAATTAGGAAAATATTTTCCTAGCCTAGAATATAATTATATCAGATGATTTAATTGGTGATTGTTTTATCACCATTGGATTTTACATCCAAAAATTCTCTGTTAGATAAAAATCTTTCCATATTAGAAATATCAGGGAAAATATTTCCCAAATAGAATTTAATTCTATCACACAGAATTTAATTCTATTAGAAACTAGTGCTTCAAATGGGGGTGCTCGCGTCCTATCACGTGAGCATTGCCATATACTTTTATAGCAGCGGCGTTTACGTGCTTTGTATGTGAGCGCTGCCATAAGAATGCGGTAAGGGAACTCACGTGTTTAACACATGAGTGCTCACGTGTTTAACACGTGAGGGCTATCATAGGATTTAATCCTATCTCAAGCCAGTACTCACATACTTTGCATGTGAGTGCTCACATGTTTAACACATGGGCGCTGCTATAAGATTTAATCCTAACTGCAACAGGTACTCGCGTGCTTTGTATGTGAGTGCTCATGTGCTTTGCACGTGGAAGGCCGTCATAAGATTTAAATCTATCTGAAACCACTACTCACATAATTTGCATGTGATTGATCACATGTTTAACACATGAGGCTGCCCTTTATTTTTATAAGGGAACAGCAAGTTTTGAGGCAAATTTTTTTGGCAGGAACAAATACCTCTACTATTTTTCCCACGTAGGTATGTACGTGGGTTAAGTAGTGTGTCGGGACTCGGTTCTTGCTTACGGAACAAAGTGCCATGCCAATTGTCATGCTAAGGGGGCGGGGGCCATCTCTTGAATCCGTGGGGGCCGCCTCTTGAGTCCGTGGGACCCATAGTAGAACAATGGGGAATTTTTGGAATACATTCCGAAAGAGGACTGAACTGCATTATAAATGTAATGATGCTACCCTCAATTATAGAGGCGCCTTTTAAATAAATCGGCACTACATGAGCTTGAGAACTCCGTAGTTAAGCGTGTTCCTGCCAGGGAAGTTTTAGGATGGGTGACCTTCTGGGAAGTGGCCCCTGGTCGGGTCCGGTTTGCTATAAAGGACAAAACTGTGCGGTTTCGGCCAGAGCGGACAATACCATCTGTACTAGGGCGTGGGGTGTTACATTTATGGTGGCCCATGCAGGTCTCTCAGTAGTAGGTCTGTGGTTCGAGGACGAACCAGTGTTCAAAGGTGGGGAGAATGTCGGGACCCGGTTCTTACTTACGAAACAAAGTGCAACACGGAACAAAGTGTCATGCCAATTATCATGCCAAGGGTGCAGGGGCCACCTCTTGAATCCGTGTGGGCCACCTCTTGAGTCCGTGGGACCCACTGTAGAACAATGGGGAATTTTCGAAACACATTCCGAAAGAGGACTGAACTGCATTATAAATTTAATGATACCACCCTCAATTACAGAGGCGCCTTTTAAGTGAATCGGCACTTCAGGAGCTTGAGAACTTCATAGTGAATCGTGCTCGTGCCAGGGAAGTTTTGGGATGGGCGATCTCCTGGGAAGTGGCTCCTGGTCGGGTCCGGTTCGCTCTAAAGGACAAAACCGTGTGGTTTCAGTCAGAGCGGACAATACCATCTGTACTAGGACGTGGGGTATTACATAGTAAGAGTTCGGATGAGTTTGCTCATCGGTCTTCTTATCGACGGATACTTGGGTAGCCGTTACATGCAGCTAGTACCGATGACAGACTTGTGGTTAAACCCACTGCCAGCGTACTGTCAAGTCTTTAGAGTCCCACACAGAGAGTTTCCCTGCTTCGGGGAAAACGATGTAGAGGCGGTATGGTTTTACGGCAGGGTTCCGATCACATACGTGTACTGGCTACACGGATGTTGTTTGGACGGATAATACTAGTGAGCTTTGGTTTAAGCCGGATCATATTATTAAATTATTGGATTATTTTTATCTCTTGGTATTTGTGGTACGAAAACCGATATGTATATACGGTGAGGGGTATTCTTGTAATTTCATAAGAGTGATTCTAGAAGAAGACACCTCATTTGTGTTTAATCCATTTATTTAAATGGATAATGAGGTGTTATCTTGGACATGATTGGCTATTTGGGTGACTCATGGTATTTGGATGACTATTGAGGCATGGTGGCATTATGTTATTATTTGTGGAAAATGATTTGCTTCATAGTTATCAACACTTAGCCATTCATCACAACACTCTCATCTCTCCTTAGCTCTCTTCCTCTTTCTCAAACCCTAAACACTCCATGAGTTGAGAAACCTAGGGTTATTGAGACAAATTAATCCATAATCATTCTTTACATCTTCTAAGCTACCTAGCTTAGCAAACTAAGTATCTTAGTAACCTCGGTTTAGAGGTTGGAGCTTGAAGTACATACTCTCGGGTGGATAGTCTTTGACGCGAGGAGACCGACATTTCAAGTTTGATCGGATCTTCGAGGAGCTAAAGAAGAGGAGGAGGAGAAGAAGACCTGAAGGACTTGTTAACAAGGAGGTATAAAATCCTAACCGAGTAGTTAGAACCTCCTAGTCAAAACAGCTAGTTAAGGTTTCCGTATTGATCCTGGAGTTAAAGTCGGTGTTGCGAAGCTTGAAAATTTGTTTTTTGTATATTCCGCCTCCCCGCGAACCCGCGGGGTACGCGACATCGACTTACAAAACACACGTGAGCACTACGCAACTAAGTGCTTAGCACTATATATTCAAAGTGCTTAAGTGCTTAGCACTGATCGGGCAACGCCCAAGTCTGGGCGTTTTACGTGACACTCACGTCAGCGTCAGGGAAAAATTTAGACAGCATATCCGTAGTCAAAAGACTAAGTGTTTAGCACTGCTGTATGATGGAAAAAGCCCAGGACTGAGCCCAAAATTGGCTAAGTCTCTGAAATTTCCTTGAACCCATATTGTTCTTTGCAGCCGAGCCCATATGCTCTGTTGATAGATCTTAACAAAATTTAATGATCCTTAAATATATTTCTAAGTTGATCTTAGTCTCATATAAGACTAACGATCCTTAGATTCGACATGGTCTTTTCCCTCATATACGGGATTTGGTTCAAGAGTATATCCTTCCACACCTCTGATATATGTCATTTTAATTCCTCAACGTCTTCAGAGAGGTGGTGGGTCCCAACAACCAACAACTCTTTCGTCCAAAACACGAGAATGTTGGACCGAAACGTCCTTAAACTAATATTCGTCCCCAAATACGGGAATGATGGACCGAAATGTCCTTAAACTAACGCATCACCCTAACCACGGCGATAATGGACCGAAATGTCCCTAAACTAATATGGGACCGCGATGTCCTTAAACTAATATATTTGGGCATATATGCTCACTGTTCCTAAGTCGATCTTAGTCTCATAGATGACTAACGATTTTTAGATCAAACCCATATATCTCATGAACTGATGGACCTCACAAATGTGAGAAATGGGTCCTAATTCCATTACCGTTGGCAAACCAAGCTACCAACGTGGACCCCGTTAAGTAAATACTTGACCAAAATATCTAAGTTGATCTTAATCTCAAATAAGACTGACGACCCTTAGATAAAACCCAACTTTCATATGAACCGATGGACCTTACAAATGTGAGAAATGCGTCTTAGGTTCATTCCCGTTGGCAAACCAAGCTACCAATGTAGACCCCGTCAAGCAAATACTTGACTCAAATCATGAAAATATATTTACGGATTTGGACTAATCCACGTCCTACGGGTGACGATATAAATTAGTCTCCGTATACAATCCACGGGTAACCAAAATAAACAAAATCACAACACGGCACGAAGTGACCTATCGGAGAAGGAGAAAGTTGTTATCGCAACGCGATAACGTAATTAACTGCATGGGCTTGCGCCTGCAGGGAGGAGTGTCCCCATAATAAAAGACCTCTCACAAATGAGAGGGAATTTGATAAAGTCTGCTATATCGGTCTCATCTATCCAAACTTCCGATATACGGTGCCATAAATCAACTTGGTATCTTCGGAGAGGTGGATGTATTTCTTCCAAATAGCATCTACCCCCAAATTCAGGCTAGACGTCTCAACGTCTTGGTCTAGTTTTCGGCGGTAAACAAAGGGCAACTGCAAATATATATATACCGCGATTATTTGATCACGGGAAAACACGACACACAAAGTGTGGAGTGGAAAGAGAAAGAGGTTCCACCGGGTAGGTCAGAATCTGTTTATCGCCAAAGACTGGATTGAGATGTGGAGACGTCTAGCCTTAATTTGGGGATAGATGCTATATGGGACATATCCATCCACCTCTACGAAGATACCAAGTTGATTTATGGCACCATATATCAGAGGTTTGAATAGATGTGACTTTTTAGCAGACTTATCAGATTCCCCCTCATTTGAGGGGTTTTTGATTGCGGGACTCTTTTCCCTGCAGGCGCAATCCCCTACAATTAATTATGCTATTGCAATGCGATAACAATTTTCACCTTCTACAATTGATCACTTCGTATCGTGTTATATTTGTTTATATGGGGTTGTCCCTTGTATTGTATACGGAGACTAATCTTATCATGCCCGTAGGGCGCGGATTAGTCCAAATCCGTACATTAGATTTAAGGTTTTGAACTTAGGACGTAGATCTCATATAAATAAAGTCCATAAGTTCAGGGGTTTAAGAATCGTTAATCTTGTTTTAGATTAAGATCGACTTAAACATGTTTAAGGAATATTAATCTACTTTTAGATTAAAATCGACTTTAAACAAGTGAGCATATGGGCTCAAGAAATATAAACTTCAGTGACTTAGCCAATTTGGGCTAAGATTAGGCTTCTATAGTGCTAAGCACTCAAACGTGCAGCGCTAATGTGGATATCACGTGAGGCATGGTCTTTATGTGCGCTCACATGATCTTCACATGAGTAGTGCAGAGCACTCATTCATCTAGCGCTCACGTACGTTTTACGTGAGACGCGCACTTGCATGGTCATCTTACTATATGTACTTACGTGCGTTTCACGTGAGGCGCATACCTTTTGGTAATGAAGTGTGCACACGTGCCTTTCACGTAATGTATATCTTCCTTAGAGATTAAATATCTGTTCATAAATTTAAAAAAGTTTAACTTCTGTTAATGGAATTTTGGTCATTAACGATCACCAAGATCAATATTTTGAGGATCTGATATCAGGTTCTTTAAGAACTAAGTTCTTGATTATGAGGGAACTAAGTTCCTAGAATATGAACTACATCTTGTTTATGTTCTTCTTTCATCATTTTTCTTTTCAAACTTGTTCTCCTATGAGTCTTTGATTCTCAAGAACAAGATCTTTCCTATAAGAATTAAATTCTGTTTATGGGAGATCTGTCTTGTGGATCTCAGATCCAGAGGAAGAACTCAGTTCTTTTAAGGGGTTAAACCTTAGATATGATATAATAAGTAAAGGAGAGATAGTTTTATCTATGTATTTTCTCTACCTAAGGTTTGAGTGGAGGAAGATCTTCTTTTTTATTGAGAATTAAATTCTCTATATTTTGTGGAAGCTTATAGGGGGTCTCCTCCTTCTGAGATTTAATCTCTTTGCTCTTATTTATAAGAGAAGGAAAAGATCAATCTGTTTTGAGAAAATCTCTTATTGAGAGATCATGATTGATATCATAATCAATCAAATTGATTTTAGAGATCAATCGGTGAATTTTATTCATCGTTAGATTTTTAATCCAAAGACTCTCTGTTTAATAGAGAAGATTTTTTGTTTATTTTAACATGATTAGGAAAATATTTTCCTAACATAGAATTTAATTCCATCATATGAATATCTTGTTTGTTTAACAAGATTAGGAAAATATTTTTCTAACATAGAATTTAATTATATCATATGAGTATCTTGTCAGGAAAATATTTTCCTAACCATAGAATTTAATTCTATCAGATGATTATCTTGTCAGGAAAATATTTTCATAACCATAGAATTTAATTATATCAGATGATTATCTTGTTAAGAAAATATTTTTTTAACCATAGAATTAAATTCTATCAGATGATTTAATTGGTGATTGTTTTATCATCATTGGATTTTAAATCCAAAAATTCTCTGTTAGAGAAAAATCTTTTCATATTAGAAAGATCGAGGAAAATATTTCCTAAATAGAATTTAATTCTATCATATAGAATTTAATTCTATCGGAAACTAGCGCTTCAAATTAGGGTGCTTACATGCTATCACGTGTGCGTTGCCATATACATATATGTCAGCGGTGTTCACGTGCTTTGCATGTGAGCGCTGCCACAAAAATATGGAAAGAGAACTCACGTGTTTAACATGTGGGGGATATCATAAGATTTAATCTTATCTGAAGCCGGTACTCACAACTTTGTATTCGAGTGCTTACGTGTTTAACACGTGGGCGCTGCTATACATTTTAATCCTAACTGTAACAGGTACTCGCGTGCTTTGCACATGGGGGCTGTCAAAGAATTTAAATCTATCTGAAACCGTTACTCACATGTTTTGCATGTGAGTGATCACGTGTTTAACACGTGGGGGCCGCCCTCTATTTTTATAAGGGAACAACAAGTTTTGAGCCAAATTTTTTTGGCAGGAACAAATATATTTTTATACAAAAAACATGACATTATAATTAATATATTTTTTATTAAAAACCTATTCAAGGCTTCAGGACGAATTAAAAATCCTCAAGAATTTTTAAATGACTTTTTATATAAATACCCTAAAAATCAAAAGACTAGTCTATGTTACGTATTTAACTTGCAGATTGGTTTGAGTGACATCTTCTCTTGTCAGTTCATCGGAGTTGCCGAAGACAATGATGCACCATTTGCCTCACTATAATTATAGATTGTAACCTTATGGTGGAATTTATCAATGGAAATCGTCTTTGAAAAAGACATAAATACCGACGTTCATGTACAGTGGTTGTCGATATTTTCAAAATTCAAGAATTTCAAAAGTAAATCTATTAATAAGATATACCTAGAACCTGAATACAAACTCGAACTTGAATTGAACTCAAAATCGAACCCAAACTCGAACATAATCTTGAACTTGAATACTTGAACTTGAACTTAAATATCCAAACTTGAACTTGAACACTTAATTTGACTTGACCGAACCATGAATATGACTTAACATGAACTTGAATCTGAACTTGTACTATTTATATTCATGGATTCGGCCAAGACCTGCAAACTTTAACTATACAATAAAATTCGCGGGGATAAGGGGTAGGTTGGTAATGAACATTCGTCGTGGAACGAGGGCCATTTTAAAAGACACCTCTTGAATATTCTTTTGCTGTGTGGGTTATGACGGAGCCTTGTACTCTCTTGCACCTTTAGTCCTCGGGGTAAGCTGGACTATTCTCGTATACACGCTTACCTTCCTTATCAAAATACAAACAACCACGTTAGAATAACCACCCTTATACATATGAATGACATGATTAAAATACTTTTACATATAACCTTACCTATTCATTACTACTTGATTTCTATTCATTTTCATACCTTCAGTTATCATTACTTACTTCTTTTGGGGACTTACCGAGCGCTAGATCGCTCATGAAAATCCTCTATGTTTCTTTTCCTTGAAATGTTCATCAGGAGGACCGGACACTGAGGAGATCGAGCCTAGCCAGGATGATTTCGATCAGCTTACTGCCCAGCCAGATTACTAGTTTCACTTCTGCAGTTATTCTCTGTATGCCATTGTTTAGGCGTCTTTTTCAGTATTTGTATTTTTTATTTTCAGATATCTGTAATTGAATTTGAATATAAATAAAGTTGTTGTTTATTTGTATTACTCTTGTTAATTCTTGTCTATTGTTATATTACTTACATACGCTTAACATATTTATTAAAGGAAACGACTTTCTCATAGTAAATACGTTGCGGGCCCGTCACGTACCGTTACCGTCTTCTGGGAAGCGAGCCATGACAAAATGAATGAAAATACAATGCAAGGTGTGTTTGCGTTATAAATTCTTAATTTATCCACATTGAACAAATCTATCAGTTATAATACGACCAGTTCTCTCATCACATAAACTATATGACGGTTGCAGAAACAAACGATTAAACGCTTAGTTTTGACAATCATCATGTAGTTTTATGTCACAATGGAGACCGTTGCGTATATAACTTATAGACGGGTTCTAAGGCGTGTTTTGATTTTTTGTATGTGAGATCCTCAATGATAACAAGTAAATTTCATGTTATCATCGAGTTTCATCCACTTAGTTAAAGATTTTCGTGTTGTTTTGATGTTCAAGGTTCAATTCATAATGGTTATGCTTGAGAAACTTATTCGCATACACACAAGCATACACATACACACAAGCATACACACACACAGTCACACACACACACACACTTTGTTATTGTTGTCTTCTCACTAAACTAACCCTAAAACTCTCACACACACACACACTTTGTTATTGTTGTCTTCTCACTAAACTAACCCTAAAACTAACACTTAATCCTCACCCTAACCTTAACCCCAACCCTAACCCTAACCCTTAACGCTTAAATATTGTTGCTTTTCACTAATCTACCTAGAAAAATTAGCTAAATTACCCGTCCCCTGAGACTTAACCCTACCCGTGGCCCTAACCCTAACACTAACACTTACCCCTAACCCCAACCCCAACCCAACCTTAACCCTAACAATAACACTTAACGCTTAAATATTATTGCATTTCACTAAACTACCTAGAAAAATTAGCTAAATTATCCATCCCATAACACTTAACCCTAACCCTAACCATAACCCCCACTCCAAATCCTTCCTAAAACAACAACAGAAACATCATCAACAACATCGACAACAACAACGACAACGACATCAACATCATCAACAACAACATCGACAACAACATCGAAAAAATTTAAAATTACATAAAAAAAAATTAAACCAAAATCAATTACCCCTTGTCAAAAATTGTGTTGATGTAGAAAAGGCTTCGACGAAGGAAGAACTCGAAGGGTGCATATCGAGTGCCTGAGAGAGGGAGGGAGAGAGAGACAGTGAGAGAGAGAGGGGCTTCCCGTCTTAGAGGAGCTCTGGTCGCCTGTCGGGGAGGAGGATGGCGGCGTATCTCGATGCGTGCCTGAGAGAGCGAGAGAGAGAGAGAGAGGCTTATCGACTTGAAGGAGCTTCGGTCGCCGTCGCCTGTCGAGGAGGAGGAGGACCAGCGGAGAACGGAGGGATCGACTAGGGTTTTTTCTTGTTTTTGATTTGGGGGAAATGAGGAAGAGTCTCGGCTTCGAGCCCCTTTTAATTTATTGGGTTATTAATCGGGTAATAGCCAACGAAATAACCCCATAAAAATATTAAACAGACTGGGGACCACATTTGGCTAATTTGGGGTTTATTCTGTCAGGATGTAGATCAGAAGGAACTCAAAAAATTTAGTGATAAAGAAGTATCATTGGACGATTTATTGTATATAGAATTGAATCCCTCGTCAAATTCTGGGCAGCAGCAGCAAGTAACAAGATCAAAGAGAAACTGAGGAAAACGTAGAACTACTCGAGTCTTCCAAACGAATTCTGCAACTTTGATTTTATTCTTGTATTTTGTTTATCTAAACCAAGCTATATATTTCTGATATAATTAAACTTTTTACTACTAGTAATATTATAATATCGAGGAGAGCTAATGCTAAACTTTTCATGTAAAAAAACACATTTTTTTACCTTTAAATGACAAGATCATCTTCAAAGCTCCACATTTCTCTTTGCTGAATTTTTAAACTTTCATCAATAATTTTGTCAAGTATTGGAAAATATTGAGAAGTCGCACAAAACAAGCCAAAAATGTTGGCGGCTTTTTGTTTGACCATATATATATATATATATATATATATATATATATATATATATATATTCCCACGTGCCTGTAACAAAAATTCTTGACATGCAGATGCAGACAATAAGTGCTTCGGATGAGAACCCCTGCTCACACGTAATCTCAATGTGGCCACCACCAACCTCTTCTTGTTAGATTTTTCTTGTACGTGTCTAAGATTTCTTGCATGAATCTTAATTTTGTGATATAATGATTAATCTTAGATTTTTCTTGCAAATATTTTTGGGACAGTATTGTCATGGCAACCACAAAATAGTGTTGTTGTTGTTTTGGATAATTGAGAAGTAAATCATATCAAGCTAACAAAGTAAATCATATCAAGGTAACGCAATGCAATGTATCTAGATATATAACGGACAATATTAATGGTGATAGGAGTTAATTGATATCATTAATATTGAGAGCTAATAATAGGAATTTCGGTATATATCAACATCTCTGGGACATGATTGTCATGTCAATTAATTCCACAAAGTAGTGTTGCTGTTGTTCTAGATAATGATAGAAAAGTAAATCATATTTAGTTAACACAACCCAATGTATCTAGTCTAGGACATGATAGCGGACAATATTAATGGTGATATGAGTTAATATCAAGTGCTAATAACAGGAATATCGGGTATCAATACCGGTAATTTATACATATATACTGGACATTTTGGTCTACTCTATAGTCTACAAACGAAGATTATGCATATTTATTTTATAAATTTTATAAATATAAATTTTAAGATAGAAACACTACTACAGAGTACGGATTTGGTAACGGTTTTAACAGTAACCACATATATATGGTCATGGTTAAAACCGTGACACGACCGTCGCCTACAACCCCGTCACGAGAACCCTAGTCACACTCGTAACCGTGATCATATGTTTTTTAAGTCACGGTTAACACCGTGACCATATATGTTGCGTTACCAAAAACTGTTCAAACAACTAGATGAAACCTGTGTGTGGTCCACATATATGGTCACGGTTAAGACCGTGACCAATTTGTGGTCATGGTTTAAATCATGACCCTAGGTGATATATGGTCACGATTATACCCGTGACCAAAAAGTTTAAGCGTAATGTAGAATAACTGCCATAGCAGACAACCGTGACTATATAGTCCATATGGTCACGGTTTAAACCGTGACTATAAGGGGAAGCCATAGTGAAGGTTACCTGCTACTAGCAAGTAGCCGTTACTATATCTTATGGTCATGGTTACAACTGTGACCATATATTATTTGGTCATGGTTAAAACCGTGACCAAATACATTATCAACTTTATTTTAACTTGAAATCTGCGCGTCCCACCAGTGTGACTTTTCAATTACAACCCGTGATTGATAATAATTATATGATCAAATCTCACACAATTTTAACAATCAAGAAGTAATATGATTAGAATCAAATGCGTTTATAAACAAAATATATACACCAAATGGTATAATCAATAAAGCAATAAAATAAATATTTGTATAAAAAAATCAATAATTTATGGTCATTGGGAGGATCCAGTTCCATCGTCCCGTGACCTGAACATACTCCCAAACTCGTCTCGTATAGCTTGCTTGATGGCCTCCGCATTCGACCGCCTCGGCTCCTCGATCTGCACCTGAAGGGTATCCACCCGCACATTCTGCTGCTCCACTCGATTTTGGAGCCGACGAATCTCCTCCTGCGACGCAGCGGCCGCATCTGTCCGCATCTAGGCCACAGCGTAGTCGTGGACGGACGAACGACAAGCTAAGTGTCGGTGGGCCCCGGGACCAACCCCGCGGTCATAACCACCGTGAAGTCCGTCGGATATCGAATCTAGAACATGGACAATGTCGGTAATCGAGCCATCGGGGCCAAGTCCTAAGGCGTCCGTCCTCTCCTGGAGCTGGGCCTGTGAAGAAAAGATATATAGATATATAGATATATAGATATATAAACTTATTAACTTAAATACAGTATCGACTTGATTATATGAAACTTACCATGTACTCGCCCGTGCCCCTATATAACGCGGACCATCCTATGGCAGCAGTGATGTTGGTGGGGTCTTTTTTTTTCTACGATAAAATTAAGATTTATTTCAATAAGTAATTTTTGATAAAGAAAATATATTTTCTTAAACGTCGAAATATTCATGAGCCGGTGCTGAGCGCTAGCCTACGACCGCTTTCCTTGGATCGGGATAGCGCGTTCTCTGACGCCGTTGTTCCGGTTCTCTCTATTGCGAACCGACGCCGCCTTGCAAATATAAAGAAGATAATATTATATATCACAAAATATGATCTCATGTTATATTATTATAATCTTAAAAATTAAATTTATGCCTGAACATCATCGCGCTCGTAATACACGACCAGCTGCGGCCAATCCACTCTCGGGACATCCCGAAAAATGGCCTCCATCATCGCCTCCCGCTCCTCCTCAATAGCCGCGGCACAGGAAATGTAATGTTACTTCCTTACTTCATATCGGCATCTCATCTTGATAGCCTGACACTCGGATATGGCCCGGTCTATGACCCGATGTGTATCGAACGGCGTAGGAACACCCATCTCACCGATGACGCCAATGAATCTGTAATGTTCCTGGGTCTGAAATTACAAAAAAATATATATATATATATATATATATATATATATATATATATATATATATAACGACGATTAAATTTAAATGTATAAAAGATTATGTGATATTGTGGCCACTGCAAAACCTGCCAAATATAGTCGGCCTGGCGTGGGCTCCATCTAATATGGAACGGGTGCCTATAGTAGGTACGGATTTCCGCTCCCATGTAATCCCCCCACTTGGTCGAGTAGTCACCAACGGGCACACCTGACGCGGTCCACTCTAGCATCTATGGAGCAGCGCCTGGGGCTGGCCTAGAGGAAGAGGGCCCAGTAGGACCCCTCGTCTTAACACTTGTGGAGCCTAAAAAATGATAGATAAACGGAGTATCTATATAGAATTTGACAAATTTAAATTACAATCATTATTTAAAAGATTTAAGCAATAATGATTATTCTTGATGTCCCCGGTGTGGCGCTAGCATCGACGCCAGACCCCGTCCCGTCAGTACCATGCATGACTGCAAACAATAAACTGTCTGATGATTTGATAAAATTATTTTAATAGAAAACTGAAATATGAATAGATAGCAATATACATGTGCAGGAGGAATGACTGGAGTAGGAGGATCTACCACCTCTCTAATAGGGGATGCAGCGGGTCCTGTAGCGCTGCGGCTGCTGAGGATGGTGGGTCTTGTAGTAGGGGCACTGGTAGGAGGGGCCAAAGTAGGACGGGCGGTAGGAGGTTCACCGGTAGAAAGGACGCTAGTACGTGGGGCACGAATAAGGGTAGGCACTATTGTCGCCGCCGCTGCAGTTAGTGACATCTCGCCAATCTCGTCTAGACATCTTTTCTTATAACGTCTAGAGCCGGATCCACAGCCTCCCATCAGACCCTACATATTTATTCAAATATTAAAAATGTATTTATAAGTTTATAAAATTTAAAACATTTAGTTCGATTTTATTACCCAGCATGTTTGTTTGGTGCATTAGCTGAAGATTCGTTGGGTAGATTATCAAAATCTTGATCTGTGACAATCACTTGGCTGATGTCACGTTTTACTAACGTATTGATGGACGACACATAATGGTTTGGATCGTTAGTACGTTCAATAGACAGACTGGGACATGTTATCGCCTCTTCCTTGTCACTCTCATCTTCAGAGTCACTCAACGTCGGCACATTATAATAATCTCTTGGTTTTCAACGACGAACAACACTCCAGTCAGCCATCTTCAGGTCCCGAGAATAATATATTTGTGTTACCATCGATGGACAGATAAAGTTATTGTACTTGTAGGCTGTCCATTTGGTATTTACCAAAGTGAGTTTGTATTCATCGACATTCATATCCTGTTCAGACTTTGTATCGTACCATCTGCATTGGAATATAAAAATGGGGTAGTCTTATAAATGTATGAGACCGCTATAATCTGCTCGAAAACACCGTAATAGGGATTTCCTCTGTCGTTGGAGGTTGCGACGCCGCTATTTTGCGTAGCTCTAATGCATTCCGTCCTTTTGATCTCGAATTTGTAGCCGGAAACCCCGTACCCGTTGTAAAATGTAGCTGCAATCGATGGGCCGATTAAAAAGTCATGGACCTCTCTATAAATCTTCTCACCACGATTCATTTGTCCGTCAACTTCTTTTCTGCACCAAGCGACGAAAGTGCGTCTCTGTTCTTCTTCGATTATGTCATCCGACCACGTCCTAGGATTCAATCTCTTGAGTATAGTTTTGTGCGCTCTGTTCGTTAATTTACAGTTATATCAGTTAGATTGTACTCATTTTAAACGGTTTAAATGGATGAAATTAGAAAAACTTACTCTGCATATTAAGCAAAACATTCGATGTTTGGCAAGATGAATGCATGTAAACCGCCAATGAGATTATAAGACATTTTTTAGACTTCCTACTCCAATTAGACCATCAAGAACACGCGGCGGTTTATTTAGCTTCGTCCTGACATCGTCGTTCAGGAAACGAGTACAGAAGGACGTCACTTCTTCCAAGAGATAACCTTCCGCAATCGAACCTTCAGGACGATGCTCGTTGCGGATATAGTTTTTTAAAGTTAATAGATATCTGTTGAAAATAATAGATATTAATAATCCACGGTAATGTTTTGCTATTTAAATGATTAATAATAAACATTTTCATACATCTCGATGGGAAACATCCAATGGTAATGCATCGGACCACTAATCTTGACCTCGGTTGCCAAATGGACGGACAAGTGAATAATAATGTCGAAAAATGAAGGTGAAAAGATAGTTTCGAGCTTGCAAAGGATCATACGAATATCTTTTTCGAGCTCTGCTATCGCATTGACGTCGACGATTTTGGAAGACTGTTGTCGAAAATGTAGGGTTCCTAAGCACATCAGCAAAGTTTCGGGTGGTATCATCCATGCCAAATTAAAATTTTTCCACGCTAAAAGAACCCTAACTTAGAATGTTTAACTAGAGAATCATACGAAAACGAAATGTAAACAACTTTACATCTAAGTGAGTAGGGATTACAATCTTTTTAGTCCGTTCCTTCACTTCTATCTCCTCAAAACTAAAGAGAGAGCTTGAGAGGGATGAAGATGAAGAAGATGAATGAATAATTAGCTTGAGATTAGAAATGCAACCATGGTGAGATTATGTCATCCTTAACCCATGTAGAGAATAAACCATGGCTAAGGGTTAAAAGTTAGGTTAATAAATATTTTAAGTAAAAACAAAAGAGGTGAATTTAGTCAATGTTCTACAAGCTTCATCCAAGCTCATAACCATGACTAATTCTCCACTAATTTTGAATTTGCTTAATAATAAATATTAACCCATATTAATCCTAGCATGGTATAAGTCTCATACACCCTTTTTGCATGTGTAACCTAGCATGTCACAATATTATATATCACATATATAATTTTGTGAACAAAAGAAAACTATACACTAAACATATATAACATATATGTTAAATGTATAATAAGTGAGAAAAATAAATACTTAAGTGATCATATATTAGTTAATGTAATTTAATATATCAAATATATAATTATACATTAAATTATTAAATCAATACTTGATTTAATAATCCGCCTATATCACATATAACCGACTAATATAGTATGTATCATTTTATCGAATCAACACTTGATCCGATAACCCGGCTATATCACATATAACCGACCGATATCACATATCGCGAGAATAGAATACGGTATCACATACGTGTATCAATCTCGGTCCCGCACATATCACATATGTGCTCCTACCCCATTTCGCCTGAGCCTGGAAACCTCTGTGTAGGACTCTAAAGACTCGTCAATACATCGGCAGTAGTTGGTGATCATATCAGTCATCCACAAGCCATCAGCGGTCAGCTAAACGTAACGGCTACCTGGGTATTGAGTGATCAAAAGATCAACAAGCAAGCCTACTCACACTCCTGTGAATCCAATCAGTAACACTACCGTACTGTCCGGTCTCTTCGTCTGATATGTCGCATATCCAGTCTAGGGGTGGTAAATGTCAGGCCCCAGTAACCAATAAGTCGTGCCGATGTGAGGCTCATAACGGGTCGAGAAACTACTGATAACACTTACCAGTAGATCTCCATATCAGCCCTGGCCAGGGACTTTCAGTTATGGCCAATTGAACACGGCGCAACATCAACCCCCTATACCGGAAGAGACGAATCCCCTCCTATCGCTCATTGCCTCCATGTGATTCGGGACTGCACCCAAAAGCCACCGTTTTATACGTTCTCTTGAACGTGGTAAAGTGGAAATCAAAGCACAGTGGGAATCACACAAGACTCTATGACGATCTCGGGTCTACAGACTAACCTGTACCAGTGTCACCAGAGAACCGCTATCTGACGATATGTATAATACCAATTAGGAGTTCTCGGCGAGTCCGTTCAGTGTACCCAGTCTCCACTGAGCACCCGTATACCATCTTTGATCTTAAACACCAATGGATGTAGGATCATCCATCGCCCATCATATGGGCCAAGAAGCGTATACGCTAGTCTACTATGGAGTATCGATGCCCTGTCTCGATACACCCTCAACTAGGAATAATTATAGGATGTACTTGTGGACTACCCTGGCTCCACTAGTATGATCTCCATCATAGTCCTAGTATTCAAGTACACATCCTAAGGGCTTTATCAACATGTGAGAGCAAGACAATATCACAATACAAGTCAACATGTTAAGACAAAGAGCAACCAGATAGTATACTATCATGTCAAGAAAGAAAGTCCTCTCTATATATATCCAAGTATCCACTATAATATACATCATATGTACAATAATGGCCTCTAGGTCATATACATAACTAACAGAAAATACGTGTAGAAGTCGTTAAGAACGTGACAAATTTTGGATTTTACCGATGCTCTCAGGCATAAAGGAAGAAGATGTTGCATCAATATGTGATAGTTGTGGTTCTTAATTCCTACGATTTTTCCATTATTTACTTGTACATGTTTTGAAATGTTTGATGAGAAACCATCAGGGACTTTCAATTCCTTCAACACCCGCAGGAACCGTCGCTTCTCCTCTTTGTCCAGATTGTAGATTGCTTATGGGATCTCGTAATAACCCGGTTTACCAGCCACAGGCCGAGGATGCAATTCTTCTTTAATGGACAAACCATCCAAATCCGTCAAATCACGGCGGGCGTTGAGATTGTCCTTCGTTTTTCATCCTTACAAAGAAAAAGATTGATGACGTGTTCAGAGACGCCCTTCTCGATATGCATAACATCTAAATTGTGGCGGAGTGGTAGATCAGACCAGTACAGAAGTTGAAATAAACTACTTAATTTCTTCCAACTGGTTGGGTATGGCATTGCATTTTTGTTTTGTTTCTTTCCGAATGTGATATTCTGATAACATCTCCATTGTTGCAATATGTCATTACCGGAAAATGGTTTAGCAGGCCTACCGGTCTCCATCTTTCCGTTGAACAATTTTTTATTTTTTCTGAATTTGTGAGTTATATGCAAGTAACGTCGGTGGCCCATAAACGACTCTTTCCCGCTAAACTTCAAGCGTATGGCGCTCGTATGCGTATAATAACCGTGGCAAGCAAGCTTACCTTGAGTTGTCCACCCCAACAGCATGTTGTAAGCTGGAAAATCATTAATAGTCCACAACAAAGCAGCCCACATCTGAAAAAATTGTTTACTATATGCGTTACAGGTTCTCATGCCAGTTTCCCACAACACGTTTAACTCATCGATCAAGAGTTGAAAGTACACGTCGATATTTTTCCCAGAAGATGATGGACCGTCGATTAAAAGCGCCAACATAAAATAAGACTGCGTCGTAGCCCTCCATGGCGGCAGGTTGTATATAGTCATCACAACGGGCCAAGTGCTGTGAGTACGCCGGCCGTGAACCATCCCAAATGGACTTAAACCGTCGCTCACAATTCCCAGCTTCACGTTATGAAGGTCTGCACTGAATGAAGGATGTTTTTCATCTAAAACTTTCCACAACATCGAATCTTTAGGATGACTCATTTTTCCCTCTTCATGAGGCGCTTTATAATGCCACTGCATTTCGGACGCCGTCTCCTCACACATAAATAACCGTTACAGTCTCGGTATTCATGGAAAATGATGAAGAATCTTCACAGGCACATCACTGGACCGAGGGTCTTTCTTAGGCTTGAATCGGCTGGTCCCGCACACGGGGCAATTTCTGAGTGTCGTGTGTTCATTCCAGAATAAAACACAATCATTCTCATATGCATGCATTTTATAATACTTCAAGCCGATATTTGTGATTATCTTTTGCGTCTTGTACCAGCTCGGTGGCACTTCATTTCCATCGGGAAAACCTTCCTTCAGGAGTTTTAGGAGATTGGTGAAAGAATGGTCACTCCATCTATTCTTGCACTTGATCTGGAAGAGACGTACAAAAAATGGTAGTTTTGAAAACCCTTTGCAATTTGGATATAGCAGAATCCTAGAGTCAGCCTTGTCCTTCTCCAATAACGAGGGTCCTGTGCTTTCCGTATCATAAGGAAGTCCAGCGGCAATTATAAGGTCATTCATGTTATCGATCGGCGCGAATACAACATCATCTTCTTCGACGGTTTCGTCTACTTCAAACAGCCATTCCTCTTCCCCTTCTTCTAATATCCCTTACCACTCTGTGGTTTTTGTTTCAATGAATTCGTTTCTTGCCTCTTGCACCCATGCTTCGTCTCCCATTACAATGACTTTTTCTCCGTGAAGTTCCCACGTAGTGTAATCTCTAACGAAACCGTATCTCATAATGTATAACTCAAGTTCTGACTTCTTGAGTAATCACTTATTCATGCACTTAGAGCAAGAACAATAAATTCCGTGCTTTTTCGGTAACCCAAGACATACGTAGGCAAAATCGGTAAAAAAAGCTAACACCGTAAACGAAAAAGCGGTTGACTCTCGAGGGAGTATTGACGTATATCCAAATCTTGTCGTGGAGGTACGAGAATGCCATATTGGAACAGCCCGGATGAAGCAAAGTTTCTATAGACAAGACATACCGGATTAAGATTTCTTGACAGATACGCGATAGACAGGATATGAAGAAGCGTTAGTGCTAGGTTTAATTGACGACTTGGTTAATTTAAGTTTCAATTGACGATTTAGCTATAAAGATTATCAAGGACCGAGAGCAAATGCTCATAGGTAGAGAGTTGGATTCTTCTTCCAAGAAAAATGATGATATAAAATGTTCTATATTGGATGTCGAGGGTAGCGGCTGTCGGGGTAAGGCACCTATCTCATTAAGAATGTATAAAATATACACCCATTCACTTGTGCTTTCATCCGTTTCGAGAAAATTTCGGCAGTACCTCCGCGCTGTTCTCCGAGTATACTGTAATAGAATAGATAATCATTTCAGTGCTGTGAAATACCATTGAAACGAAAATCTAATCTATCGTTGTACACAGAGAACCAGTAGAAAGGTACCAACAAAATATCCCGAAACGAATGAAAAATACAAATGAATGCATGTGTCTACTTTATACATTCCTAACTTGTCTATACAGGAAAAATCTATCGGTTATCATACGATTGAATATTAATTCTCGTCATATAGACTACGCGGCGGTTGTTTGAAACCGAACGATAACGTCCAATGTTTAACAATTTTCGTGTAGTTTTATGTCACGACGAACACCGAACGTATATTAACCGATAGACGGGAACTAAGTCACGTTTTCATTTTCACATATGAATGGCTATGATAATATGAAAATTTCGTATTTTTATCGACTATCATACGTGCAAGTTTAATATTTTAATTTGAACTAGTTTTACGTTTACGTTTCGATTTTAATGTGTTGAAGTTCTTATTTTAGGGTAAAGTTTTTAAAACTTAAGGTTTTCTTAATCGAGTTTAAAATTTTGGATTTAGGGTTAGGATTTGACAAGAGTTCAGTATAGAGAATAATAACCGAAGATGAATTATGGTTTGACGTTGTACGTGTGTGTGTATGTGCATGTGCGTGCACGCTTATGTGTGTATGCGTATGCTTGTGTGTTTATGTATCTTTGTGTATATTACACTAAAATACCCTTAACTATTGAGGGGTTTTCACAAAACTATTTTAACAAATTTAAATAAACAACTCATATTCTTAAATTAACTAAGTTAATATAAAATTCACTAAAATACCCTTAATTATTGTTGTTTTTCACTAAACTATGATTAAGTTTTTTTAACACAACACCCCTTCGCTCAACTTTATTTTTTAACACTAAATACCATTAACTTTTATAACTATGCCACTAAAATACCTTTAACTATTCTTTCATTTCACTAAACTAACCCCAACCCTAACCCCAACCCCTAACGTTAATCCCAACTCCAACCCTAACCCCTAATTAACTATCCTAACCACTGACCCAAACCCAAAACCCTAACCTTAACCACCTAATTAACTATCCTAACCATTAACCCTAACCCTAACCCAAAACCCCCACTCAATCCCTAACCCAAACCCAAAATCCTAATCCCTAACCCTCTAATCGGCCATAAAATTGAAATTAACAAAATCAACAAATTAAGAATTAAATTACTAATCTAGATTGGAAGAGAGAAGGCGAGGCAGCACGACGACAAGACAGGGCAGGCGACGACTTCGAGCGAGATCGACGTAGGAGATCGAGCCACGGAGCAGACGATCGAGGCGACGACGGTGACTTCACTGAAGGTGATCCGAGCGAGGAGGCTCTAGGAGAGGTGATGGCGACTCCGATCGACGAAGGCACGTCGACTCCGGTCGACAAGGGCGGCGGCGATTCCGGTCGATTTGGGGGAAAATTTGGAGGGAGTTTTTTTTGGGTGGAAAAAAAGGGGATCGAGAGTTACTAAGTGTGGATTGGAATTTTATTGCCCATGGGGTTGTGGGGCCCGCATCATCTTCAATTTAGTCACGGTTAAAACTGTCACCAATTCATTTAAGACCGTTGCTCAAAATTAGTCACCGTTTTAACCGTGACCAAATCCCCGTTATATCTTTGAGCACTTTTGTAGCAGTGAAACTTAAATTATATATCATTTACCATGTACATATTTGACCGAACATTATGCATATATGCCTTGATGATAAGCCGATCACTTCAGTACCGGCCGCGCGATTTGTACTTGTACACTTTCTAAATGTATCACAAATAAAAACAATAAATGGAAAATGGATTCCTGCGAAAAGCATAAACTCCTGTCTACATCCAAAAATGTTTTCATATGATCAATTCCACCCTCTAGATAACCAAAACTTAGTCAAACATAACAAATTGCCCCCTCAAAGTCAACCCAGAGCAATAGTCAAAGTCAACATCCCTCCTTTGAAAAGTCATACCCAACTCATATCTCCTCCCTACATTATAAACCTCTTAACCTTAAGCCTCTTCAATAACCTCCCACTCACAATTCTCATACCACAATGTCTTTCCCTCACCCCCTCTCTTTAGCCTTGAGTACCCTAACCCTAGTAGCACTCATCGCCACCGCCCATGGCGGCAGCATTGCAGTCTACTGGGGCCAGAACGGCAACGAGGGCACCCTCGCTGCCACATGCTCCACCGGCAACTATGCTTATGTTATCGTCTCTTTCCTTACCACTTTTGGTAATGGAAAAACCCCTGTCCTCAACCTCGCTGGTCACTGTGACCCCGCCTCCGGCGGTTGCAACGGCCTTTCTTCTGATATCCAATCATGTCAGTCTCAAAATATCAAGGTTCTTCTTTCCCTTGGCGGGGCCGTAGGTAGCTATTCTCTGACGTCTACTTCTGACGCTCAGAACGTTGCAGACTATCTTTGGAACAACTTTTTAGGAGGTAATGTTAAGAACAACTTTATTCAAAAGCTTATGTTATTATATGGTAAACATATATTTTAAAAGTTTCAAAATTTAGATTCAATTTTTTAAACCTCTTTGAATTCTGGAGAACTTAAAATATATATGATGAATATTAATCAAATGTTTTGGTACAATGTCACAAACTATATGTTTTTATTTTAAACTAATAAATTATATCTCAAGATGCATATATATCATGCAGCTGATTTATCTTATTTTTTACAGGTACCTCTTCATCAAGACCTCTCGGCAGCGCAATCCTCGACGGGATCGATTTCGACATCGAACAAGGCAGCTCCGACCACTACGGTGAGCTCGCGCAATTCCTCTCCCAATACAGCCAACAAGGCAAAAAGGTCTATGTAACCGCGGCACCACAATGCCCTTACCCAGATGCTCAGATAGGCCAAGCCCTACAAACCGGGTTTTTCGACAACGTCTGGGTACAGTTCTATAACAACCCGCCATGCCAGTACTCATCAGGGAGCGTGGATAATCTGAGCAGCGCATGGAACAAGTGGACGACGAGCATTCCGGCGACGAAGATATTTCTAGGGCTCCCAGCATCACAGGATGCGGCGGGAAGCGGGTATATTCCGCCGGGTACGTTGACGTCTCAGGTGCTGCCGGTGGTGCAGGCGTCGGAGAAGTATGGAGGGATAATGTTGTGGAGTAGGTATTACGACGGGCTTAATGGATATAGCAATGCAGTAAAGGCTAGTGTTTGATATTTTATCTGAATCTTTTTCATTACCAAAAAAGTCTATGAATTGAATGGTTGATATTTCAGTAGAGGAATTAAGGAAGTAAATAATTGCTGAAAGAGTCTCAATGGGTTGGTGCATTCATACTGTAACTGTTTTTAGAGGAATTTTGATTAGTAATACATAAATGGATTTTTTACTTGACTTTGAAGCAATGCCTTTCGCTACAAAATGGTGGGGGGTGCAGTATGCATGGTTGTCCACCACTCCCTTTCTATCTTGCATTTTGTGGATATGGTTTTTCTTTCTTTTTATCTGAATCTTTTTATTTTCTTTTTCTTTTTTCCTTTTCTTTTTTCCTTTTTGTTGTTTTAGATGAAATATATGTTATAAATTGTTATACTTAATAAGAAAGTAGAGATAGTAAAGAGCACACGAGACATACAATATTTTTTACGTGGAAAACTCACTCAATATGAGAGGAAAAACCATGAGACCTAGTCTTGAAAGTTTATCATCCACAATAAAAATGATAGAATTACAAAGTTCGTCTTTAGCATACTAGAGGATCATCATCAAAGAGTTCTTCACTATAAAAATGGATTACAATAAGAACGAACTCACCGACATACCGCCGATGGTGCACCTTTGACACCTCGGTCCTTCACTTGTCGTCTTGAGTGGATAGCTTCACTTGGATGAATTTCAAGTGGATGATATTGGATTGATACTTGGATGTGTTGGATGTTGGATGCCTTAAGGATGCACTAAGAAGCCCCTATTTATAGATGGGAGCAAGCCTTTTTGGTCAAGTAATACAATTACTCTCTTCTCTTCTCAAAGCCCACAAACTCCAATTTCCAAGGTTCATTAACCACATTTCCTATGAGTAATAACAACTCTCAAAAAACTCACCTTTCGTCTTCTAAGAAGTATTAACTCCAAGTGAGGATAACCATACTATTGGGTGACCCACTATTCGGTGGTAGGGGCAGTAATTGGGATTGTTGATATCACCAGGCTGCAGTGAGCGTCCTGGATCTGGCAGAGTGATGAGCCTGTTGCGCACCACCAGTTCGAATAGTCTCCTCGTCTTATCCCAGGGGGAATGAGTAAAGACGTCTCAACTTTTCTCCAAGGGATCTTGGTTTATTTTTTTGGTGAGCAACCGGTTTCGGGTCACTCGGTTGTTGTTGAGCGTTGGCGACGAAGGTCTCTTTCCCTTTACCCTTTTCATTCTAGAGATCCGTTTTTGAAGAGGACGGCCTATGGCCTATCTGATCCATTTGGGCCAGCTTGTTAATCAAGGCCTGGAAGGTGGTTGGCTTGAAGAACATCATAAACTGGGATATAGTCACCTGAGGATTAAGGGTCTCCACGAACATGTCCACAGCAGGAGCTTCTTCTATGTGTTGTTGCCATTTCGACCATAGGTTCCGCCACCGAATTGCGTACTGAACCCAGGTCTCTCCCGGCTTCACTCTTGCGTTGATTAATGTCGTGATTAGGGTGCGCTCACTTGCGCTTGCGAACCGCTGTTTGAACAGTAATTCCATTTCCGTAAATGTCTTGACAGAGTCATTCGGGAGTTCGGAGTACCATTCAAATGTCGTCTCCGATAAGCTGCCAACAAACTAACGAAGCAACAGTTTGTCATCACCCCGGTATTACCGCACAAAGCTCTGAATTGAGCAACGTGCTGGTGTGGATTGCCCGTCTCTTTATACTCGTGGAACTTAGGGATCGTATATCCCGGGTATATCCCGGCAGGTACTTAATTTGATCGTACCAATCTGGATAAGGTCGCCCAGTTCTGAAGACTTGACCAGCCGCTTCATTTGCCTGATGTGCTCGTATTTGTTGAACTATGTAGTCATCGAGGGTAGCTTTGGAGATTGTCTCTTCCTGGACTACTGATAAAGCCGGAGGAGGGTTTGATGTCTCCCCTTTGTTGTCTTCAATGATTATTGGAGGGTCTTTGGCTGGACTATCCTGCTGGATCATCATCCCCACCATGTTTTGGAACAGAAGCGACATTTGCTTTATATTAGCCGCTTGTTCCGCGACCTCTTTATCTTTCTTTTCAAGCATCCTTCGTAGGAATTCGGTGTCGGTCTCCTGTTCCTGGCGTTGTTCCGATGATACTTCCGGGCTTTTTTTCTGCCCAGTGAGTGCGGACATCCTCATTAGCATTTCTTGGAGCTTTTTCTGCTGCTCCTGAGCTTTCGTCACAGACCGTGTGAGTGTTCGATGACCCATAGAAATACGGCTTTTCTCTTTACCGGAAGCCATGTACACCGTGTGTACCACCATGCCCCTAGACTTGGGGCGTTTGGGTCCACTGCCTTTGAAATTCGCCGCAGGCATAGGGATCTTCTATGGCCTTCTCCTTTTATAGGAGGTCGAAGTTGAAGGGGGCGTTGCAGCAGGTATCCATATGGACGATACCTTGCGTGATATGACGGCGGGGTGGTTCTCCTCTTGCCGAGCCTTCTTTTTCTCTAGTTGGTGAGAGTAATTTTTGTCAATTATAGAGTCTTGGATTTTCCGCCAAACTCTGTGGATCTTGAAGGACAACCGTTGAGGGGGCTGTTCTAGATTCACCTGTGTCATGCTCTTAACAGGCGGAGGAGACTTCTTCAATATGGTGGTTGGAGAGTTCTTGCGCACTCTCCTGAGCAATTCAAAACTGTTCCCAGTTGGAACAACAACGTTAATTTCCACCATTAGAGCTGGTGGGGTAAGTCCAGAGGGAGGGTTGCCCCCAGCTTTTCTCACTCGGCGCCAGTGGCGACGTCAAGCATATATTGCGGATGGGATTGCCTCAGTTGTAGGAGCGACCTCGTTATGCCCCTTGCTTTGGTGAGAGGTTGCTGTCGGTGCCAGCCTGTCGAAGACTAACGTCCGTTGAGAGGGAACGTTTAACCTGTCGAAGACTGATTTTCGAGTAGGAGAAGCACTTGTAACGACCTCACCCGCAGCAGGAGTTGGAACGGCCAGTTTTGCGAAAACCGATCCTCTAGCAGGAGAAGCCCTTTTGACGGCTTCGTCTGCCGGAACTGGAATGGCTATCCGCTTCGGGATAACCCCCTCAGGTATCGTGAGCCTCCTTATGGGACCATTTGAGCTATGACCCAGCCTATTGAAGACTGAGGTGGTAGAATTGGACGACCCGTTGAGAAAGGAAGTGATAGTTGCAAGTCGATTGAAGGCCGACTTCTTCGGGGCCTCTTGTGATGGAACTGAAGCATTGAAGTTTATTGGCGGGAGCATGGTCCCGAAGAACAATCCAGTGGTGGCCTGAGTCACCTGCTCCACTGGCATTGCAAAGATGGAGGCCGCTTGGGGCCTATAAGTCACTCTTCCATTTGGGGTGGAGCGAGAGTTGCTGTTGCAGGTGCAGTTGGAAGCCATCGATGTCATCCTGTCTTACTGCATAGGAGCAAGATACCAAATTTTAGTATCTCGAATCCAGGGACAACCATATTAAACCGCGATTCGTTCGCGAACATGACACACGAAGTGTAGAGTGGAAAGAGGATATTGTCCCACCGGGCGTGCCAGAATCTATTCACCGCCGAAAGCCGAGAAAGAAAAACGTCTTGCCTGAATTTGTGGACAGATGCTATTTGGTTTTATCCGTCCACCTCTCCGAAGATACCAAGTTGATTTATGACACCGTGCATTGGAGGTCTGGACGGAGGCGACCGTTGTAGCAGACTTCATCAGATTCCCCCTTGTTTGCGAGGGGGTTTTGATTGTGGGGATGCTCTTCCCTGCAGGCGCAAGCCCCTGCAGTTAATTATGTTACCGCATCGCGGTAACCACTTTCTCCTTCTCCAGAAATTCACTTCGTGTCATATGTGTTTGTTTTATTTTTTGTTGCCCGTGGATTGTATACGAAGACTAATTTATATTGTCGCCTGTAGGACGTGGATTAGTCCAAATCCGTATTTTCTTAGATTTGGATTTGGTTTGATTTAAGGATCGTTAGTCTCGTTTGGAATTAAGATCGACTTAAATTTTTATTGAAGATACATTAGTCTAATTTTAGACTAAGGTCTACTCAACAGGATTTTTGGGATCATTCAGACCTAACAGAAGAGCATTTGGACTCTATATTGTCTTAGTTTAAGGACGTTGCGGTCCATAGAGTTGTTGGTTGTCGGGACTCGGCACCTCTCTGAAGACGTTGAAGAATTACAACGACATGTATCATAGGTGTGAGGAGATATACCTTTAAACCAATGTCAGTTTGGAGATCTGTAGTTGGGTTTGGGACTAAGACTAATTTGGAACATGATGAGGACATGGGCTCGGTTGATTTGAGTTGGGGATTTGGTCAACTTGGACTCAGCCCATTTAATCTTTGAATAAAGTGTTAAACACTTATTTGGGCTCAGTCCCTTTTCTGTGCAAACAATGTTGGGCATTGATATGGGTTCTGACGCCCCCCCTTTACTTTAACCCCCCCTTTTTTATAGAGTGTTAAACACTCTTTATAGCGCCTACGTGCGGAGCACGGGAGGCGTCCGACGCTAAGCGCTGTGCGCTGTTTGATTAGTGCAAAGCACTTTATGCTGAATAGCGCCCATGTGAGGGGCACATAGGACGCTTGACGTTGAGCGCCAACCACTGAGTGCTATGCACTCTTTATTGAGCAGCGCCCACGTGAAGGGCACATGGAGCGCCTGGCGCTGAGCGCTAGACACTCTTTATTGAGCAGCGCCCACGTGAGGGGCACGTGAGGCTCTCGGCGCTATGTCTTTCTTTGTGTGTTATTCTTAAGAGTTCAATTCTTTGTTCTCCCCTGGATCATCGATCTCCAAGAACAAATTCATCCCCATGAGAATTAAATTCTCATTTATGGGAGACTTGTCTTTTGGATCTCAGATCCAGGGGAAAGAACTATGTTCTTTATGAGGGTTAAACCCTTAGATATGCATATGAGATACTATGATCTCTGTTATCTTTATTTACCTTGAAAAAAGTTTTTCTTCCTTCTTCTCTCTTAAAGCTTTCTTGTTTTTTTGCTTTTCTTTTTTATCTTGAAGTTTATGTGTGGGGGGATGGGGGTTTCCCCTCTCCAGACTTAAAGTCTTTGGTCCTTTATATAGTGGAGGCAGATTTTTTAATTTAGTTAAAGAAATCTCTCGTTGAGAGATCTTTAATTGATTTGGAGATTTTATCCACCGTTGGATATTTGATCCAAGGACTTCTGTTTTACAGAAAATATCTTTCTTATTTTTAACAAGATTGGGAAATATTTTCCCATACAGAGCTTATTCTGTAGCTTGGTGATTTTTAATCACCATTGGATTTTTAATCCAACGGTGCTCTGTTTTACAGAGAGTAATCTTTCTCGTTTAGAAAGATTTGAGAAATATTTTCTTAACAGAATTTAATTCTGTATTTTGATGATTTATCATCTCCGTTGGATCTTTGATTAAGCGGCAGAGAACTTTTAGTTCTGGCGCCGGTGCTCTCGTGCAAGGTACGTGAGGCGCTGCCTCAGAGTCTTTAACTCTCGGCGCTGGCGCCCTCGTGCAAGGTACGTGAGGCGCTGCCTCAGAGTCTTTAACTCTCGACGCCGGCGCCCTCGTGCCTCTTTTCAAATTTTGAACAGAACCTTTCTCTTTTATTATTGGGGGAAACAAAAATCTTCCCGATGAGAATTAAATTCTCACCTTGTAGGGAGATTTGCTTATGCAAATCTCAACCAGAGGAAAAACTAAGTTCTTATATGAAGGGTTAAGTTTACGGTAAAGTTGTGCGTTTACGTTATCATCGAGTATCCTACTAAAAGAACTAGTGCACCCTAAACCCCAACCTTAATTTTTGGAGAAATTAAATTCTCATATGCCCCTGTTATTTCTTTTTAACTTAGTTCTTTTCCTCTAAGTTTTGAATGTGCAGAACAAAATCTTCCCGATGAGAATTAAATTCTCAACTTGTAGGGAAATTTGCTTCTGCAAATCTTAATCAGAAGAAGAACTAAGTTCTTATATGAAGGGTTAAGTTTACGGTAAAGTTGTGCGTTTACATTATCATCGAGTATTCTACTGAAGGAACTAGTGTACCCTAAACCCTAACCTAAATTTTTGAAAGAATTAAATTCCCATATGTTTCTGTTATTTATTTTTAACTTAGTTCTTTTCCCCTAACTTTTGAATCTGCAGAACAAAATCTTCCCGATGAGAATTAAATTCTCAACTTGTGGGGAGATTTGCTTCTACAAATCTCAACCAGAGGAAGAACGAAGTTCTTATATGAAGGGTTAAGCTTACGGTAAAGTTGTGCGTTTACGTTAGAAGGAACTAGTGCACCCTAAACCCTAACTCTAATATTTGGAGGAATTAAATTCCCATATGTTCCTATTATTTCTTTTTAAGTTAGTTCTTTTCCCCTAAGTTTTGAATCTGCAGAACAAAATCTCCCCGATAAGAATTAAATTCTCAACTAGTGGGGAGATTTACTTCTGCAAATCTCAACCAGAAGAAGAACTAAGTTCTTATATGAAGGGTTAAGTTTACGGTAAAATTGTGCGTTTATGTTATCATCGAGTATCCTACTGAAAGAACTAGTGTACCCTAAACCCTAACCCTAATTAACCCAAATTATCCCTAATTAACCCAAAATTAAATCCTAATCATCACCCTAACTCAAATTATCCCTAATTAACCTAATTAACCCAATTAACCCAAATTAATCCAAATTAACCCTATTCATCACCCTAACCCAAATTAACCCTAATCAATCCAAAATTAACCCAAATAAACCCTAATCAACACCCTAACACAAATATACTTTACTTTACCTAATTAAACCAACTTAACCCTAGCCCAAACCCTAACCCAAATCAACCTAACCCTAATCATCACCCAAACCCCAACCCAAATTAACTCTAGCCCAAATCAAAATTAACCCTAATTAATCTAATTAACTGTAACAACCATAAACTTTCTATACAATTTTTTTCAAAAATACAGAAAGGTGTTCTTGAGCCTGAGCACAAGTTAAAAATTTGTCTTGCTTTTTAACAGCAAGAAAGAGCTTGTAGCTCATTGGCAAAACCTTGCACTGCAGAACCAAAGCACCAGACTTCAAATCCCATCAGCTACACATTAGTTTTATTTTAATTTTTTTTAATCTTTTAGAAGCCCAAGAGTCTACACGTGCATAACTCGTAAAAACCAAGAGTCACACATAAAACAAACGGGTCTACGAGTCAAGATACCGCATCGGGGGACACGTGGCAACCTGACTCGACCCGACTCGGCCAACTCGGGCAGGTGACTCGGGTGAATCGGCCGCCGCCGCCGGCCCGAGTCGGTCCGATCCTAAATTTTCTTTAACTTCCAGAGACCTTTGGCCTACCCCACTCCCCCTGCGCCATTTAAAATCTCTGAAATTAAAGAGAGAATAAAAACATCCCTTTTAATTTTTTTAAATGCAAAATTAAATACAATTTTATCACACCCTTTAATCTACCCTAAACCCTAATTTTTCCTATAAATACCACAACTAAAATCACCCCTTCCCACTTTCAAATCTCTGCCCAAACTCTCAAGAAAATTTCATAGACTTTTTGGGTACAAGTGGAGTTAGCAAAGGGCGAAACTCCGACGAACTTCCGACGACGATCCGAGGAGTTTCCGGCAACGAAACGATACACCGTTGCTTCCCCAATCTTTCTCTTCCTCTTCTCTTGAACCTAAATCCGTAAGTCCTCCTTCTCTCTCTCTTTTACTATTCTCAAATTCTTAATTCTTAAGACGTGTCGGAAGCGGAGTTATCCGGCTTCCGATTCTCTTTTCTTTCAAAAATACAACACTTTATTAATAACAAACCTACAACTTCTGATATATATTGTTTAATACTCATTAATTAAGAAAATAGAACAAGTTTGAAATTAAAATGATAATCGTAGTAAGTTTTATTCCACTTTTACAGTAAAATAGCTTTATATTTCATATCAACATGTTTATAACTTTTAACCATGCTATCTTTAGAAAACTCATGAGGTAATGACCTATCTCCTCACAACACTCATATGTAATATAGCACGATGACATTTGGGAACATAGATTTGGGAAAAATACGATTTTACATATAACTACCTTCAATTATGAAAACCTTTTTCTACAAAATGTGTATTTTTAACAAATCTTTGTAATGTACCGCTACAACCCATTTACATATAACTACATTCAATTATAAAAACCTTTTTCTACAAGATGTGTATTTTTAACAAATCTTTGCAATGTACCGCTACAACCCATTTCGGGGAACCTGTTCGGAATGGTGCGGATTATCGTACATCCTCGGGCTTAGTAGTGCGAGATGCAGACCTCCACAAGGAGCATACGGCCTCGAAAGATTTAAAATACAATTTTCTTTAGAAAAATGTGATTTCTATTATAAATAAAACTTATATTTTTAATAAATAAATATATATGTAATTAATATCAAAATATCTATTTTTAATATTTATAATATTTCACATTTCCAAAATTCAAGAAAAACATTCCATTTACAAGAAAATACCATACAATTCCAATATTACAAATAAATACCATATATTATGAAATTAGGTTTTATTCACTAGAAATGTCACAATGATAAAATATACATCAATGAAAAGTCTAAAGAAAATAATAAAATACTTGAGGTGTATTTTGAAAATTATACAAAATTATTTTACATAAAACCCCCTCAAATTATACTAAATTACAATAAGGACCCTAGTAAACATAGGTTTAAGCGGGACCAGTCTCTTGAGCCTCAAGGAGCTGGAGATATGGGTGCTTGCCTATTTAAGCTAGAAAACTTAACAAACGGCGTTATCAACACGGTAATCATCTTTGAAAAAGACACAAATCCTGTCGTCCATGTGCAGCGGTTATCGATAACACTAAAACCTAATTTAGGATTCAATTTCTTTTCTAATTGTCTGACTCAGACCGAGTCTCAATATAATCAATCTGACTTGAATATGATTCATGTACAAACTACAATTCAACATGAATCCATATATTCAATCTATTCAATCTATATTGACTGAACCGAACCATGGATATACATCCATCTACATGATTCTCCAGTTACATACATTTACTGATATCATGGTTTCGGCAGGTCATCCATCTATACAATTCAATTTACAAGACAATACAATACATATAATACAAATAAGATATCGCGTGGTTTATAAGGGGTAGATTGGTACGGAAGGTGTTAGAAGTGGCACGAGACTGCAACCATTAAGACACCTAACCTGAATTCAATTGCCGTTGTTCCGGTTATTATCACGTTGCCTTGTACTCTTGATTCTGTCCACCTTAGTCTCTGGTCTATTGAGACTCCTCTCGTATACACTGGTCTCTTCTGTACCACACTACGAACAACAGCGTTAACAATATAATACAATTTTAAAAGTTACTCTCTCTCTCTCTCTCTCTGTCTATTCTATTTCTCCCTCATCTTTGGGACTTACCGAGCGATTTGTTCGCTGACGACATTCTCTTTCTTCTTCTTCTTTGGAATATCGTCAGGTGATTCGGACTCACTGGAGATCGAGCCCACCAGCGAGGATTTGGACCAGCTAGCTTTTGGCCCAGAGCTCTAGTTACTTGTACACATTTACATTTTGCATTTTCCATTTATGTTATGTCACTGTTTAGACATTGCTTTCCATTCTATATATTTACTTTTCAGATATATTGTAAAAAGAATGTTAATAAATAAAGTTGTTGTTCAATTATATCTATTGTTATTGTCTCTTGTGTATTTTACTTATATTGCTTAGATATGCTTAGCGTGTTTATTTCAGAGTAAATAAGTAGCGGCCAGTCGCGTCCCCTTCACCGTATACTGGAAAGCGGGGCGTGACAGGTTTTGTTGGCGGCCCATGCAGGTCGGAGCTGTATGGAACCCTACCATGCAGTTCAGTTCTGCGTGGACAACCTAAGTAATATAATATAAGAACCAGCAACTGAAAACATTTTTTACAATTCATACTTCTTGAATCTCATCATGTCATATATTTTGAATCTGTCCTAACCCAAAAATTCCCTCACCTCTTTTACAATCTTATCAAAACCTTCGCATTCTTTTGTTCTTTCATATTTTTCCTATACTACCAATAATTCCATCACCAAATTTTCCTTGAATCTGTTACACTTATTTTTTCAAATTTCGAGAACGAAATTTTTATAAGGAGGGTAGAATGTAACAATCCTAAAGTTTCTGTATAATTTTTTTCAAAAATACAGAAAGGGGTACCTTAGCTTGAGCACAAGTTATAAATTTGTATTTCTTTTGAACGGTAAGAAAGAGCTTGTAGCCCATTGGTAAAGCCTTGCACTGCTGAACCAAAGCACCAGAGTCCAAATCTCATCAGCCACACATTATTTTTATTTTAATTTTTTTCTAATCTTTTAGAAGTCCAAGAGTCTACACGTGCATAACTCGTAAAAACCAAGAGTCACACATAAACCAAACGGGTCCATGAGTCAAGACACATCATCGGGGGACACATGGAAACCTGACTCGGCCAACTCGGGCAGGTAACTCGGGTGAATCGGCCGCCGCCACCCGCCCGAATCGGTCCGATCCCAAATTTTCTTTAACTCCCAGAGACCTTTGGCCTACCCCACTCCCCCTACACCATTTAAAATCTCTGAAATTAAACAGAGAATTAAAACACCCCTTTTAATTTTTGTAAATACAATTTTATCACATCCTTTCATCTACCCTAAACCCTAATTTTTTCTATAAATACTACACCTAAAATCACTCCTCCCTACTTCCAAATCTCTGCCCAAACTCTCAAGAAAATTCCATAGACTTTTTGGGTACAAGCGGAGTTAGCAAAGGGCGAAGCTCCGGCGAACTTCCGACGACGATCCGAGAAGTTTCCGGTAACGAAACGACGCACCGGTGCTTCCCCAATCTTCCTCTTCCTCTTCTCTTGACCCTAAACCCGTAAGTCACTCTTCTCTCTCTCTTTTACTATTCTTAAATTCTTAATTCTTAAGACGTGTCGGAAGCAGAGTTATCCGGCTTCCGATTCTCTTTTCTTTCAAAAATACAACATTTTCTTAATAACAAACCTAGAACTTCTGATATATATTGTTTAATACTTATTAACTAAGACAATAGAACAAGTTTGACATTAAAATGATAATCGTAGTAAATTTTATTCCACTTTTACAGTAAAATACCTTTATGTTTCATATTGATATGTTTATAGCTTTTAACCATGCTAGCTTTAGAAAACTCACGATGTAATGACCTACCTCCTCACAACACTCATATGTAATATAGCACGATGACATTTGAGAACATAGATTTGGGAAAAATACGATTTTACATATAACTACCTTCAATTATAAAAATATTTTTCTACAAGATGTGTATTTTTAATAAATCTTTGCAATGTGCCAGTACAACCCATTTCGGGGAACCCGTTCGGGATGGTGCGGATTATCGCACATCCTCGGGCTCAGTAGTGCGAGATGCAGACCTTCGCAAGGAGCATACGGTCTCTAAAGATTTAAAATACAATTTTCTTTAGAAAAATATGATTTCTATTATAAATAAAACTTATATTTTTAATATATATATATATATATATGTAATTAATATCAAAATATCTATTTTTAATATTTATAATATTTCACATTTCCAAAATTCAAGAAAAACATTCCATTTACAAGAAAATGCCATACAATTCCAATATTACAAATAAATACCAGATATTATGAAATTATGTTTTATTCATTAGAAATATCACAATGATAAAATATACATCAATGAAAACTCTAAAGACGATAATAAAATCTTGAGGTGTATCTTGAAAATTATACAAAATTATTTTACATAAAACCCTTTCAAGTTATACTAAATTACAATAAGGACCCTAGTAAATATAGATTTAAGCGGGACCAGTCTCTTGAGCCTCAGGGAGCCAGAGATATGGATGCTTGCCTATTTAAGGTAGACAACTTAACAAACGGCGTTATCAACACGGTAATCGTCTTTGAAAAAGACACAAATCCTACCGTCCATGTGCAGCGGTTAACGATAACACTAAAACCTAATTTATGATTCAATTCCTTTTCTAATTGTCTGACTCAGACTGAGTCTCAATATAATCAATCTGACTTGAATATGATTCAAGTACAAACTACAATTCAACATGAATCCATATAATCAATCTATTCAATTTATATTGACTGAACCGAACCATAGATATACATCCATCTACATGATTCTCCAGTTACATCCATTTACTGATATCATGGTTTCGGCAAGTCATCCATCTATACAATTCAATTTACAAGACAATACAATACAAATAATACAAATAAGACATCGCGGAGTTTATAAGGGGTAGATTGGTACGGAAGGTGTTAGAAGTGGTACGAGACTGCAACCATTAAGACACCTAACCTGAATTCAATTGTCGTTGCTCCAGGTATTATCACGGAGCCTTGTACTCTTGATTCCGTCCACCTTAGTCTCTAGTCTATTGAGACACCTCTCGTATACACTGGCCTCTACTGTACCAAACTACAAACAATAGTGTTAACAATATAATACAATTTTAAAAGTTACTCTCTCTCTCTCTCTGTCTATTCTATTTCTCCCTCATCTTTGGGGCTTACCGAGCGATTTGTTCGCTGACGACATTATCTTTCTTCTTCTTCTTTGGAATATCGTCAGGTGATTCGGACTCAATGGAGATCGAGCCCACCAGCAAGGATTTGGACCAGCTAGCTTTCGACCCAGAGCTCTAGTTACTTGTACACATTTACATTCTGTATTTTCCATTTCTGTTATGCCACTGTTTAGGCATTGCTTTTCATTCCATGTATTTACTTTTCAGATGTATTGTAAAAAGAATGTTAATAAATAAAGTTGATATTCAATTATATCTATTGTCGCTGTCTCTTGTGTATTTTACTTATGTTGCTTAGATACGCTCATCGTGTTTACTTCAGAGTAAATATGTAGCGGCCAGTCGCGTCCCCTTCGCCGTATACTGGGAAGCGGGGCGTGACATTAATCCAAACCCTAATCATCACCAACCCAATTTTATCTAATTAACCCAAACTAACCCTAACCCCAATCCTACCTAATTAACCCTAACCCTAACCCTAACCCTAACCCTAAACCGAAACCTAACCGTAACCCTAAACCGAACCCTAATCCTAACCCTAACCTACTTAATTAACCCTAACCTTAACCCTAACCCTAATTAACCCGGAACTAACCTTAACCCTAAAATCAACAATAACACAAAAATTAAGAATAATTAATAGTTCAAAATGGAAATTAACTCACCCCACTTGTAGTTTTGCCGGCGGATGGAGCTCGACGAGGTGGAGGAGGTCGGGGATGGAGCTCGACAAGGTGGCGGCGGCAAGATGGCGACGAGCGGAAAATTTTGGCGAGACCGTGGTGGAGGAACTTGATGAGGTGATGGCGGAGACTGAGGTGACGACGACGATGGAAGTTTTGGCGATGAGAAGTGGGTCCGGCGGATGACGAGACTGAGGTGACGACGCGCGGGGAAATTGGTGGAAAAAAATTCACGGTGAGAAATTTCTGGGCTTTATTTTTTTTATAAATAACCGTTAGTTGCCCCTACGGATTAATCCGTAGGGTCTTCTTTTGCGGGCCAAATAAAAGATTACATTTTAATATTTTTAAATTAATCCGTAGAGCACCGTAGGGACAACCGGATGACCCTACGGATTAATCCGTAGGGATAATAAAAAGTTGCCCCTACGGATTCCTGTAACCGTAGAAGCAAACCCTTATTATAGTAGTGGGTGAATAATAGAAAATTCGCTGTTGTTCGCCACATCTCAACAAGAGTAGGCATTTGAATACTATGTTTTTATAGTTTATTAGAGTGGTATCTATCATTAAGAATAGGTCATGCAATCGCAATGTAGTCAACCTTGATAACCATTTTTGCTTATATTTTGTGGGAAAAAACTACTATGCAAGGGCTTGCATGGTGCAAGCCCTTGCATAGCCCTTGGATGGGCTCCCCCACATGCAAGCTCTTCTAGAGTTGTTTTTTTCCTATTTTGTGTGGCTTTTGAATTAAAACAAACTTTATGGAATCAACTTACTTTATGACTTTATTTTGCTAAAATACAATCTCCCAAACAGATAAATGATAAATAACAACCGATAAATATATAGATGACCTATTACTTTAGATTCATTTTTAATCTTAATCTTTATTGGTGCAAAATAGTAATATATGTTGTAGTATAACATCTGCCCTAACTAAACTATCATAAATTATTCCCGTATTTGATTGACATATAGTTTTTAAATCATGTGGCATCTTTAATATATATATATGATTTATTTACATTTATCCTACTGTGTGGATCAAACAGAATATTAATGATAGAATTCTCGCAGCATTTTCTCTGGACCCGTGCATTTGCACGGGCCACCAGCTTGCTGGTGTGATTAATATTTAAATCAATAATGCTCATCTATATGGCTATAAGTATTAAAAGTAATAATGAAAATAACAAATAAAAAAGTTGGAAGATATATATATATATATATATATATATATATATATATATATATATATATATATATATATATGGGAATAATGGAGGAAAAAGGCCTTTCCTCCTATGGCGTCCACCTCCACCATTTTTTCGACGATCGGCATCCATCATCATCATCGTTATCATCTAAGATGTGCATACACCAAATTTCATGTGATTTCACCATTTTTTCACTGTTGAATTAGGAATGTAAAATGTTTTATTGTCGGTAAACCATTAATTTTGCACAAACCAAATCAACAGTGAAAAAAATGGTATAATCATATGAAATTTGGTGTATTCATATCTTAGATGATAAAGATGATGGTGATGTATGCCGATCGTCGGAAAATAACATGGAGGGTGCATTTTTCCAATGCCATAGAAGAAAATTTCTTCCTATGTCATATTTTCTCTATTAACACACCCCCTCTCTCTCTCTCTCTATCTATCTATCTATATATATATATATATATATATATATATATTGACTTAATTAACACCTACTGATTATAGTTGTCTGATCATTACACTTGATCTGCTGATGTAATTATAGTAAAACTAGTGCTCTAGATATGGTGACATTATATTAAAGATAAAGAAAGATTCCAGAAGACTGGTGACGTAAGAGGTCTATATACATTCTATCCTTAATTGAAAATGACATCCACATGCACTAATTAATGTATGTATAGGATCTACCTTAGTTTATGAAAAAATTGTTAGTGGAAGCACATGCTTGGAAGACAGTGTATATGAATATGAGAATATTTGTGTTTTTTAAATTAATAAGTGGAACTTGAACTAATAATTTCCTTTTTATATATACATGCTTTATTACGATATGCTTAATGTTAAATTTCAGCTTGGGCTTTACTCACTTTAACTACTAACAATGATGTGTAAACTTAATTAGCATGCACTTGTCAGTTACAGTTTGCTCATGTAACAGTTTGAATGTGAGCTTGAAGATGATAAAGGTAAAATCTTCTTTAAATGGTCATATGTAAGTCACATGGTCAATAACTTAATAGTGTTGTAACGGCACCGAAAAGTTTGTGGTATATTTGCATCCTTTTACAAGTTGTTGGCTTGGAAAATGATTAAAGCATATTGATGGAGGGTGGAATCTCCTTCAGATGTTGCTTCCCGTTGATCTGCTGATGGCGGCGATGAGTGGCTTAGATTTGATCTGGAGACAGACTCCTGATGCGTGTGGATCTCAATGGTTTGGAGTTGTTGAGCCGAGCTACCTGTAACGAAGTCCCGGGATGATTGGACTACCGAGGATCCTCCGACGATCAAGTTAGTGGAGTAATCCAAGCAGAGTAACGACTTAGTGGATTAGAATTGGCATATCTTGACCGTCTGAAAGGAGGGTTTAAATAGCGGTGGCAGCAGATGCAGTAGGCGTGAGAATCACGCCGGCCGTTACGCTCCCGACGTCACACCCGCTTGATGAGCGGGACCTCCCATTAATGGCGAGACATGCTCGTTAATGGGAATCGTGGTGGCGTGGAACGTGGGATGTGGCCGGCGGAGATCTCGAGCATGGCGAGATTCGCGGGATGGCGGTTACGCCTGCAAGCGGTGCTGTTGGTCGGCCGATGGACCGAGGAAGATGACCTCGGTGGGACAACTCCAAACCCATTGAGATCCACACGCTTCAGGAGCCTGTCTCCAGATCAAAACTCAGCCACTCATCGCCGCTATCAGCAGATCAACGGGAAGCAACATCTGAAGGAGATTCCACCCTCCATCACATATAGTCGTAGTAAGTTAATGTTGAAATTGATTGCAAATTCAGAGTGCGGGATCAAGAGCCCAACATACGTGCTGTGCACGTAATGGGTTTCATAGTTGGAGTATGATGGAGCTCCTTTCGGGTCTCCGTCAGATGTTGTCTTCCGTTGATCTCCGAGTGGACTTTGTTAATTATCTCCTGTTGCATGTGGGTCTCAATGGGTTTGGGAGGAAGGAGTGGAGTGAGGAGTTTGGTGCCGAGTACCTGCAAAGAAGTCCCGGGGTGGTTTGGTACTACCAAGGACCCTCCGACGATCAAGTTAGTGATGAGATCCAAGCAGAGTAACGGCTTAAAAGAGTAGAGAATGGCTTACTTGACCCCTCTGTGATGGGTTTTATATAGCGGTGGTGGCACGTAGTAGCGGGCGCGAGAATCTCGCCGGCAGTTACGCTCCCGATGTCACGTCCGCGTAGAGAGCGGATCGCCCATTAATGGGGACCGTGATGGCGTGGAACGTAGGATGTTGCTGGCGTAGAACCTGCGTATGGCGAGATTCGCGGAGCGGCGGTTACGCCTGTGAGTGGTGGAGTTGGTCGGAGGGCCGGGGATGATGGCCTCGGCGGGAGCTCAGAGACAAGCGAGGGGGCCGAGGATTCTAGGCTTAATGGCAGCTCAGCGTGAACTACGGGACAGAGGAAGCCAATTTGCAGGGGGCCTTAAGGAGGGCCAGCTTGTGTTTGCAGGTCAGGTACAGGGTGGCCTGGTCGGCCCCTGTGGGCCCTTCCTTCTGAGTTCTAGGACACGTCACCTGCCACGTGTCCTGATCTTGGAGATCGCCAATATTGAGCATCATCATTAGCCCCGCATTCTTATCCCGACCAACTAGCGGGTCGGGGCAGGAGTGGACTGCCGGGCATCCCAAGGTGAGATCCTTTCTAGAGTTTTGTCGGGATGAGTCCTCGGGCCGTCGGTTGTCTTTTCCGCTAGCGAATCAAGGAGAGATCTCTGCATTTAAATAAGGTGCGCCAGTTCGTGCACTCTGCAACTGAAGCGACGGCCCACGTGTCGAGCGCCGATTGGCTGATGCGACGTATGCAGGCCTGCGGCGTCTGATGGGACGTGGTCCAGCGCAGAACCGACACATGGAGCGATCGGAGCCGCTGAGCGCGAGGAGCCGTTTCGGCGGGAGACGACGGGCGCCGTTGGATGAGGCCGTATGTATCAATAAACATGGGTAGGGTCCGCTCTAGGGCCCTTACTCCTTCATATTTTCCTCTCTCAAGTCTCGGTTGCTCGGCGCTCGTCTTCCTTCTCCCGTTTTCAGCCCTTGAAGATTTTCTTTTCCAAGATTAGATGTCTTCCACTGTAGAATCAGTAGATGTTGTAGGAGTAGGTGCTAGGGTTCCTTTAGCTGTGTTTGAGTCTCCTCGGGGAGTGGGGGTTAGATCCTCTCCCCGGGATCTTGAAGCGGGGGCCGCCTCCAGGGAGGAGGCGGCGGATGTGGCCCCCAGCACCTCGTGCTGGGTGAGGCATGAGGACGAGTTCGCCAATGCTCGGGCTCGCTTCCACATCCCCTCGCGCTACACGCTTCGACTGGCCAAGGAGGGAGAAAGGGCAGATCAGATACGGGATAGGGAGATTGCCCTGTATTTGGAAGCTTTTTGGGGCGAAATGCGCCTGCCCTTCTCTCCTGAGGTCGTCGCCGCGCTGAATTTCTTTCGTTTGGCCCCGGCCAGTTAGTGCCGAACTCGTGGAGGATCCTCTTTGGGTTCTTGATCCGCCTGAAGTTGCAGGCGGTCCCCTTCAGCCTTTCCCTTCTCGATTCCTCTCTCGTCTTCAAGAGTCACCCTGGTGGTCGAGCGGACGACCTGAGATGGGTTTATTTCACTTTCAGGAAGCGGTTGGGGGGCGCCGCCAGGACCGGGGTCGTGGCCTTGCCCTCCTCCATTCATGATTGGAAAAAGAAATTTTTCTTCGTTTCCCCTCCCGAGGGCGAGGACTGGCACGTGCCTACCAAGTGATCGAGGGAGAAGTGTCTGCCGGGGAACCAGTCCGATGATCCCGCCGCGGTGAGAGTGGCGTCGTGGGAGCCCATCCCTCGACCCAACGTGCTGCTGTCTGGGAGGGTCATGAGCCGGGCCGGGCTTAGCCCCGTCGAGTTCGTCGGTAAGTTAAGCTTGCTTTTTGGGTTTATGTTTTACTCGTGTCGCTGATTTGCTGGTATTTGTTTCGTGCAGGGCCCATGGACTTCGTCACACTCAGAGACTCCATGCGCCAGCCGAGGCAGCCTACGAGGGCTGGGGGCGCCAGTTCCTCCCGTGCGGGGCCTGCCCCGGCTCCTACTGCTCTGGTAGCAGCGCCCCGCGAGCGCTCGGTGGCGGATCCCGCCTCGGGTCCCAGCAGAGCATCGGGCCGGAAGCGGGCCCTGATTCAGGAGGACCCGGCCTCGGAAGAGGAGATCGACTCTCCCTCGGAGCCGCTCAAGAGGAGCTCCCGGAGACCTTCCCGGGGCCGATCCTCGCCTACAGTGGTGGTGGAAGGGGGCCTTCGATTTTCGGTGCCATCGGGGCTGTCCGTGGTGGACAGTCTCCTGCATGAGATAGAGACTTCAGCAGGGGGCAGAGTCCCAGGGGGGACCTTCAGGGCTCAGCTGGTGTCCATCACCCAGGAGTCCGTGCAGGTAAGTTTCTTGGTTCATTGTGATATTCAGTGTCCCCTTCATCTTTCTGATTTTTTGTGTCTTCCAGGTTCTCCAGCACGTGGCCCTCACCCTACGCATGGAAGCCGATATGGTAGCCCCAGCGTTGGAGGCTGCGGGTCAGTTCGCCTCGCTGCAAGAGAGCTCCAGAAGGGAGCTAGAAGCGATGTCGGCGAGGGTCACCGCCTTGGAAGGCGAGGTGGAGGCCGGGAAACGGGAGGTCGCCCAGCACCGCGAGGCCGCCGTGATCGCCGAGGGAAAGCTCGAGGATGCTCAGGTGCTCGCCGGCAACCTGAAAAGGACGGTGAAGACCCTCCGAAAGGTGCTGGGGGCGGCGGCTGAGGCGGCCAAGTCGGCTGAATCGAGGGCGGTAGAGAGCTATAAGAAGTCGAAGGACTTCTATGATGACTTGGCCGTGGCCAAGACCCGCATTTGGCATGACGCCCTCGATACCGTTAAGTCCCGAATGCCGGAGTTCGCCGACGCAGATGTCCAAGCCGAGTTCCCCCTCGTGGGCGCCGACGAGCAAGGGGAGGAGGTTCCTGGCGAGGAGGTGGTCGAGGACCCAGCGCGCTATGTGGTGGAGGTCGAGGACCTTGAGGTTGTACCTAGCCCCGAGGTGTAGAGCCCCCGTTCTCCTCTTTTTATTTAGTTTTCTTGAATTTTATAAGGCTGGGGAGCCCAAAAAATACCCTTTGTAAAAACTTTTGCCTTTGATAGTAATAAAGTTTTTCTTCGGCTCCATAGAATTGCGCTCTACCATCTGTTTGTGAAGGATGCTCGTAAGATATCTTTGCTCGTACCGTTGTACTCTGTGTCAGGTTGGCCATCTGTCCGGCGATCGTCCGTCGAGTTGACTTCAATCACTGGCCGATGAGCATGCCAAGTGCTGCCGAGGAGGTATCCCCCGGGCCCCGGAGACGAGGGGAGATCGTGTAGACGCGGATAGACCTGACGCCCCTCACTAGGGTTTGGATCCTCCGCGGGCCGGCGAGCATTTCTGATTCCGAGCATTGACCACCATCCGTGGGTGACTGGGCAGGGTAGCTTCTCATTCGCCTCTTGCAAGGGCTTTCTGGTCCCTGGCATTGTGGTAGGGGGCTACCTGCCGGAGGTAGCCGAGCAAGGACTCGACCGCCTTTGAGGGGCTATAATAAGCCCATTAAGAATGACCGGGCAGTGAAGCTGCACGGTTGCCTCTTGGCGAGGGCTTCGGATCCCTGGCGTTTCGGTAGGGAAGCTACCTGCCGGGGATAGTCGAGCAAGGACTCGACTGCCTTTGAGGGGTTGTAAGAAGCCCACTAAGGATGACCGTGCAGCGAAGCTGAGCGGTTGTCTCTTGGCAAGGGCTTTGACCTCTGGCGTCGTAGGTAGGCAACTATCAGCCTGGGATGAACGAGCGGGGCAGCCGCTCTGGTGTCTCTTGTGAGGGCCTTCGATCCTTGGCGTCGTGGGTAGGGAGTGTTCACATCATAATATTGAATTTTATATTCCCCGATTCTTATTCGTTTTATAAATAAACAGGTGCTTTTGATGCATGTCTGCTGCATATTACAGGATACAGGTTCTTGGAGCAAATACAGTGAAAAAGACAAAAGATGATACAAAAGAGTGACTTTTGACCAACAGGTAGAAGGGTCCTACTCAAGCTTAGACGAAGAACAATTCACAAGGCAATACATGGTCCGAAATGTCAAAAGACCACTACAAGTTTCACTGAAAGATCTGGAGAAAACCAAGAAGCCAAATGAGGAAAAGAACTATATAAATAGAAAGCCCAAATCATCAAGAAGAATCCCACAGAATTTCGTTCACTGATCTGACCAAAGGGCCGCGGAACCGCGGCCCAACCCCCACATTTGCCGCGGTTCCGCGGCCGTCTAGTGCGCACGTCGGTGCAAATTTTGGGTGTCGGTGCGTCGGTGCGAGGGTTTGGATTTTACGTGGGCATATCTGTAATAGCACATGCGCGAGAATCTGTAACCCTAGTTTTCCTGTTTACCTATATATATGTAATCAAAATACTGTAATAGGGATGCTTCTTTTCAATCAATAAAATTTCAGAATGTTTTGAGAATTGAAGAGCATCACTTACTGTAAGTTCTTTTAAATTTCTGCCCTAGTTTATAATTCATTTCTTGCCCTAGCTCTAATTTAATTATTGCTTTAGATAAATCCTTTCATTGCCCTAAGTAATTTTAGTATAGAACTTTTTAAACTGCAGTAGATAATTAGTTCTTTAGATCAAAAACAAAACACATAACAAAAATATCATTTTTAGAAGATCCCCTAATGAGCGAGTAATTTCCTCGCTTGTTAAGGTTAGGAATAAAGGAGGGATTGAGAGATGAATATCTCTTATATCTTTCAATTCCAAATATTTTTATAAGTAGAACTTCATGCACGCATGCATGATCCGCTCCCTACGGTATCCTACCCACGAGGTAACGGTGAAACCGTGGTATAAAGGACCGGGCATGCATGACGTCCATGAAGGTTATAGCAATTAGTAGGAGAGGACGGACAAGGATCTAGAGGAAGAAACTTCGTTTCTTCCCAATCATCCTAATCCCCTTTGCTAATAATTGTTATGACTTCTAAAAAGTTTTAATCGAGTGCATTGAAAGAGGTGATAAGATCAATCTCATCAAACCCCACTTTAGATCTAACCCTAGCAAGTCCTTTAATATCGTACAACTTAGTTTTTTAAAATCAATCGAGAAAAATCAAACCACAATTGGAATCAACTCGTAAAAATACGTAAGAAAATTACACATCTCTGTGGATCGACCAGTATTCACCGGCTAGCTGCAAAGCGACGCCGTTTCTGATTACGGTTAACATATATTTTTGAACTAATCAAATGGCGCCGTTGCCGGGGATGGCGTAAAATTTCTTTTGTGTAATTTCGGGTTGATATAAATCTTAAAAATCATAAAAATCTGAAAATATAAAAAAGTATAAAATTTTTTTTTATCAATTTTTATCTGTTTGAAGGGTTTATCTTTTGAATTTTGCAGGAATAGCGAAGATTCTCGGATCTGGAAATTTACAGAGGGCAAATTAGAAAAAATCATATCAGAACAGAAGGGAAAGTTCACAACAGAGCAGTACAATTTTTTTCAGGAGCTGATCCCGTCACCAGACCGCGAAACCGCGGCAAAAGTGGGCCCCAGACCGCGGAACCGCGGCTGTTTAGCCTCCTCTCTGCGCGAAATTTGCTCAGTTTGTCTTCTCCTTCTCCCCTCTGCAACCTACAATATATCCATTGTCAAAACTTTCTGCAGGATTTCTTTGCGCTAAAAATCTTCTCCCCCCTTCTAAATAACAAATTTTCTGCAGGTTTCTTTGCGCCGCGCTAAAAAATTGATTGCAAGTGAATTTACAATTTTGCATAATTTAATCGGACTTTAAGGGGCTAATTGACCAAACTCAGATTGGGTGGGGATTTCATCACCCTTCCCAGGACCCCAGAAATCACCTTAAAGCATTTTGCATCGACCACTCTTAATTAAAAAAATATTAGACTCAGCCCTAAGGACATCGAGCTCAATAGGAAAAAGGACTAGTATAGGCATCGACCGTTTATCCTAACTGAATTTGCGATGTCTAGACAAGTGTGTCAAGGAAAGTGGTTACTTAATTAGGACCGCTAGTTGTAGCGGGGAGCCTCCCACTTACCTGGCACTTACCTGGCCGCAATTGACGGTGAAGAGGCGGTTTGAGGTCCTATTTCAAGCCCTAGTTAGCAGCTGTCTAGCAGACCTAGGTGACCCTAGATCTAGGCCTGATTGTAAATGTGTGGTTGATAGCATTTGTGTCATAAGCCTCTTTTCAAAAATCTCTTTGCAAAACTCACATAAAAAAAAAAGAAAAATCTTTTCAAAAACTTGCAACTTGTCGCTAAAGGAAACTTGCACCTCGCTTACACCACTTCTTCTCATTGACGTTTTCTTACCTCCACATTCTGTCTTTCATTTTTTTCTGACTACACTACCCCTTTAGTGTATGTCACTTTGGACTAAGGATACTAACGCCCGATTAGTCCGTGTTTCGTTGGTACCGACCGACGAACCCTTCGACACCGAAGTCGACATTCCGTCCACTTTCTTACCTCCACCTTCAAATTCTTCTTCCAAAGGCATGTCGGGATTCAACCCCAACAATACCTTACCGACGGGAATGATTCCACCTCCGTTAGGTGCGAATAACCCTAATCAACCGCCTGTTGAACCGCCCGCACGAGTTGCGCTCCAGGATCTCTTTTACCCCGTCCGCACTTCTTTACCTACCTGTCTTTCACCCCCACCGGCAAATGGGGAAAATTTTGAAATAAAACCACATTTCATCAATATGCTGCCAAAATTTCTTGGTTTGGAATCTGAAGATGCTTATATCTTTATCAATAAATTCCAAAATGTGTGCGCTATGATGAAAACGACCCAATTAAGTGATGACGCTATAAGGCTAAGGGTCATTCCTTTTACCTTATGTGACCTAGCCGAGAAGTGGCTATACAGCACCGCATCACATTCCATTAGAAATTGGGACGAGTTTGTGAAAGCTTTTCTGAAAAAGTTCTATCCTCATCACAAAACTGCTAGAATCCGTAACGAGATCATACAATTTTCACAGCTTCCTTCCGAACCATTTTGGAAGTGCTTCGAGAGATTTAAAGAACTACTCGTTCAATGCCCTCATCATGGAATCGAAAGTTGGCAAATTTGCCAAACATTATACGAGAGATTGAACTCGGCAACGAAGCAGTTGCTAGAAACCATCTGTCAAGGTCACTTTCTCTCCAAGTCCAGTGACGAAGCGTGGCAGTTTCTTGAAGATCTTAGTGAGCAAACAATTCAGTGGGAGAGTACCACGACCACATCATCTTCTTCTAGTAGTCAATCTAGGGCAGGCATACATCAAGTAGAGATATCGATTGCTATGAAGGCCGAGATGGCCGCTCTTACGAAAAAGCTAGAAGCGATTGAGACCAAAATCTCATCGCCTTCTCCTGCCCCTGTTATGCCTCCACGAACTGTTTGTGCTTGTTGTGTGGATCCATCGCACCTAACCGAAGAGTGTCCTTATAATGCATCTACTCAAGGACATGATCAAGTCAATGCTGCATTTCAGCAACGACAAAGAAATGATTCGTACTCTTCGACATACAATCCGGGGTGAACAGTCACCCAAATTTCGCTTGGAACCAAAATCAACAATTCCAAGGAAATAACAATTTTCAAAGACCTCCCCCTCCACAACAACAACAAGCACCTTCACAAACTCAATTTCAACAGCAACCTTTTCAACAGCAACCTTACCCTAATCAGATGAACAATTTTGTGCCTAACACCGCTTACCAGACAAACAATTATGTTCAACCTAATAATGACAAGGTTAGCTCACTCGAAAGAAGTCTAGATGCGTTCCTTAAGCAATCTACACAGTCTACAGCAAGACTAGAGACTTCTATTCAATCTTTGGTGCAAAACAGTGCCTCACACGATCAAAGCATTAAATCTATTGAGGCACAAATTGCACAACTCAATGCAGTTTTGAGCGAGCGCGAAAAAGGAAAACTCCCGTCTCAACCACTGCCCAACCCCGGTCACGCACATGCTGCATATAAACAGCAGAATCATAACGTAAATGCTGTGACCACGTTGAGATCGGGAAAAATGTTGAAAAACAATGTGGGTATTGACAATGACACCCCAGCCGGTGGCCCTTCTTCATCTTCTTCACCTTCTTCTTCAGAGCCTATTCTCCACCCTTCACACGGCTCTACTTCTTCTAGCTCGAACGGACCCATTTCTCACAACACGAACATATCTACACGGGGTGTCGTTCCAACTCGACAATCTGATCCGCAAAAATTGGAGTCAACAACCTTTCAAAATGTTCCTTTTCCAAATCGATTGAGATCCAATAAACCAACTCCACAGATGGAGAAGATTGTAGAGTTGTTCAAACAGGTTAGCATAAATATTCCTTTTTTGGATGCAATCCAACAAGTTCCTTCATATGCAAAAATTTTAAAGGACTTATGCACCAAAAAGAGGAAGTCACAAGTACCAAAGAAAGTTTTTGTGGCTAGTGCTATTAGTGATGCTCTTGTCAATTCTTTACCCCCAAAGTAAAAGGACCCCGGTTGTCCTACCATTTCGATAACAATTGGGGACAAGAACATCAATAGAGCACTATTAGATCTTGGTGCTAGTGTCAACTTGCTACCTTATTCTGTGTACGAGCAATTGGGCGTTGGAGAGCTTAAGCCCACTCACTGTACTCTCCAAATGGCCGACCGGTCAATCACCCATCCTAGGGGAGAGCTGGAGGATGTGTTAATTAGAGTAGGGGATTTCATTTTCCCCGTTGACTTTATTGTGATGGATACACAACCTGTCGCTAACCCTCGGAATCAAATTCCGGTGATACTTGGTCGACCATTCCTGGCGACCTCCAACGCAGTGATCAATTGTCGTAATGGTTCAATGAACCTATCTTTCGGCAATATGACAATTGAGCTCAATATTTTCAAGTTGGGGAGTCAGCCTGCTGAGCCTAATGCTAGCGTACTTGATGTTTGCTCGATCAATGAGATCGCGGAGGAGGACTGTGAATTCGAGAATTTTTTGTTCGATCACAGCAATGTTAACGCCACTAGTGCGTTCCTCCTAGAATCCGATACAGCTTTCATGGCGGATAACGATTATAAGTGTTTTACCTTCGCTGACGACTTTGAAGACTCATCACCTGAGTTGGAGTCTTTTGCTTTTTCGGATGAGTTAGTTGAACCATCCGACTCGGTTGCATACACTCGATTTGAAACTTTGATGGAATCCTTCGAGTTTGAAACAGTTACTCCATTGCTACCATCTATTGTTTCACCTCCTAAACTCGAATTGAAGCTTTTGCCGTCACACCTAAAATATGCTTATCTAGGTGATAATGAGACCTTACCCATCATCATATCGGCCTCTCTAGCTCTCGAGCAAGAGAAGGCCCTTTTAATGGTCTTACATAATAATCGGCAAGCTTTCGGCTGGTCTATGGCGGACATTAAGGGGATTAGTCCCCTCATAGTCGAACACATATACACTTGATGGATGATGCCAAGCCGGCAAGGGATCCATAAAGACGCCTCAACCCCATTATGAAAGAGGCTGTTAAGAAGGAGATTGTTAAGTGTCTGGATAGTGGTATCATTTACCCTATCTCGGATAGCCAATGGGTTAGCCCAATTCACGTTGTGCCAAAGAAATCGGGCATTACGGTCATTACCAATGAGGCAAACGAGTTAATTCCCACTCGCACCCAAACTGGGTGGCGAGTTTGAATAGACTATAGAAAACTCAATGCCGCGACAAGGAAAGACCACTTTCCTTTACCTTTCATTGACCAAATGCTCGAGCGATTGGCAGGGCACGAGTTCTATTGCTTTCTAGATGGCTATTCCGGTTATAACCAAGTCCCCATCGCCAAAGAGGATCAAGACAAGACAACATTTACTTGTCCCTTTGGCACTTTTGCTTATCGTCGCATGCCCTTTGGGTTATGCAATGCACCCGCGATATTTCAGTGGTGTATGATGGGGATCTTTTCAGACATGGTTGAAAAGTTCTTGGAGATCTTTATGGATGATTTCTCTATCTTTGGCGACTCCTTCGACGAGTGTTTACGACATATTGACGCTGTTCTTACCCGCTGTAGGGATAAGAACCTAATGTTGAATTGGGAGAAGTGCCATTTTATGGTACGAGAAGGCATCGTCTTAGGACATGTCATCTCGCAAAACGGCATCGAGGTTGATAGAGCTAAAATCGAAGTAATTTCTAATCTTCCTCCCCCTAAATGCGTCAAAGACATCAGAGCCTTCCTTGGCCACGCCGGTTTTTACAGACGGTTCATCAAGGACTTTAGCAAGATCGCTAGACCCTTGACTCTCTTATTGGCCAAGGAAACAACATTTGCCTTCGACTCCACTTGCATGGAAGCATTCGAGTCTTTGAAACACTCTCTCATCTCTGCGCCCATTCTTTCATCTCCAGACTGGACGCACCCTTTCGAAATCATGTGCGACGCATCAGATTTTACCATTGGCGCTGTTCTTGGACAGCACATTAATAAAATACCGCATGTGATTTATTATGCTAGCCGAACACTAAATGAGGCCCAACTAAACTACACAACAACAGAGAAAGAGTTTTTAGCGGTTGTGTTTGCACTTGAAAATTTTTGGCCTTATTTAATTGGCTCTCCAGTCATTGTATATACAGATCATTCAGCTCTTCGCCACCTTTTTGCGAAGAAGGATGCTAAGTCGAGGCTAATACGTTGGATCCTTTTACTACAAGAGTTTGACCTTGTCATAAAGGACAAAAAAGGATGTGAAAACGTAGTAGCTGATCACTTATCACGACTTCTTTCTTCGCCTACGCTTGAACTTCCAATCACTGATGTTTTTCCCGATGAGCAACTCTTGACCGTTTCTTATGAACTATGGCTCGCCGATATTGTAAACTACTTCGCCACCGGCCTGATACCTAAAGATTGGTCGAAACAGGATAAACTTCGATTTTTGTCCCAAGTAAAGCATTTTTACTGGGATGAACCTTATCTTTTTAAATACTGTTCCGACTAAATCATTCGTCGGTGTATACCTGAAAGTGAGGTTAAGAGCGTGCTGTCTTTTTACCACGATCAGACATGTGGCGGGCACTTTGGCCCAAAGAAGACAGCCAAAAAAGTTTTGCAGTGTGGTTTCTATTGGCCACGACTCTTCAAGGATGCGTATGAATACTGCAAAACTTTCTTCCGGTGCCAACACTTGGGCCGGATATCGCGGAGAAACGAAATGCCGCTCCAACCAATTTTGGTTGTGGACATTTTTGATGTTTGGGGTATAGATTTCATGGGACCATTTCCTAACTCTTTTGGAAATGTGTATATTCTTTTGGCCGTTGACTATGTTTCAAAGTGGGTCGAGGTTGTGCCTAGCCGAACGAACGACAACAAGGTTGTCGTTCGGTTTCTTAAAGAACACATCTTTTCTCGATTTGGGCACCCTCGGGCGATAATAAGTGATAATGGTTCTCACTTTTGCAATAGGACTTTCGAGTTCTTAATGCGCAAATACTCTATCACCCATAAACTGTCAACGCCATATCACCCCCAAACATGTGGGCAAGCCGAGCTTTCAAATCGGCAAATAAAGCAAATCTTGGAGAAAACGGTTTCTAAAACCCGTAAAGATTGGTCACTTAAACTGATTGATGCACTATGGGCTTTCCGTACTGCATATAAGACCGATCTCGGTATGTCTCCATACTGGCTTGTTTACGGGAAGGCTTGCCACCTCCCAGTAGAGATTGAGCATAAAGCATTTTGGGCTATCAAAGAGCTGAATTTATCTTTAGGAGATGCGGGCAGCAATCGAAAGCTGCAATTGAATGAACTAGAAGAGCTGCGGGATGAGGCATATGATAATGCCATAATTGCTAAAAACCGAGCTAAGGTGTTCCACGATAAACACCTTCTGCGAAAAACTTTTGAACCTAGTCAACAGGTTTTACTCTATGACACTCGGTTACATTATCACCCCGGCAAGCTCCGTTCTAGATGGAGAGGACCTTTTGTAGTCCGCATCGTTTATCCGCACGGTGCGGTTGATCTTGAAAATCCTGAAGACGGTACCTTATTCAAAGTGAATGGGCATCGACTGAAACCGTTCTTCACAGCAGACCCATCGGAGGAGCTCTTGTTTTTGCAGGAGCCGATTTACACTGATTGATCTTCCTCCACTTTCACCCCCGAGTTTCCAATCAATTTTTCCAAAACTTTATTTCGAATAAGTTTGGGGGTGTGTATCATTTGTAATGATGTGAATAAACAGGGAATGCCGACATTTTGACCCTCGTGGTATAGTATGACAGTGAGGACACTGTCAAGTTCAAGTTTGGGGGTATGCTCGGTACGTTTTCTTCCTTCGCACTCATCTGTACATATTTTTGCATTTGCATAATTATTTTAAAACCCATAAAAATTGAAAATTTTCAAAAATTATAAAAAGTATTTTATTCAATTTTGGCCATATTTAACTTGAGTTTGACAAATAGGTTAACTAGCTACGAACAACTAGATCTTAGACTTGGTAAATTAAAAACCCTAAAAATAACCTTCTTTAAAGATTAACGATAGAAAGTATATGTCTTTGTAGTTTATTTAGAAATAGGCAAATTTTGAGTTCACTTTTTGGGCTAAGTTGAAATAAAGGAAAAATATTGATTTTCTTATTAGAGTATAAGTTTGAAAAATAATTCCTGGCTTAAGTATGGATTCTAAAAATGTATACCCTACAAAATGCACAATCACGCACCTTGAAACTTGGATTAGTAGAAGAGACCTTGAAATGCTCTTGTCTAAAGTCCTTAGTACAATGAAAAAAAAAGAAAAAAAAGGTGAATAAAAAAAATGGACACTGGTTTCTGTGATTACTTAAGGCTGTAAAAATAAAAAAATATTTAGCGAGGGTGCTTTATTACCTAGTGCCTTAGACCAACTGGTTTGGGAGTCACTGCTAAAGCCTTGGGTGTTGCAAAACTAGGAAGTACGCTTTAAAGTGCTAACGCATCTTGTAATCAGTTGTTGGTACCTCAAGAAGTATCAACGGTCGCATGAAGGAAGTGTCAGCGAAATTAAAAATTCACCAATTAATAAGTGCTTTGGACAACGGACAAGGGTATGATTGCTTAATTTGAATTTCCAAGTGTAGGGGTGATCTATACACACACGTGGGGATATGTGATTAGAGTTTAGATAAGAGAAAGGAATGAAGAATAAAACTTATATCTTTAGTAGAGTTGATAGAAAAATTCCTAAGTGGAGATGGAACCCTAAAAGGAAAACCTAAGAAATGCCGAAAGCTGAGTGATTCTATAGAACATATATAATCTTAAGTTAAATGATGAGGAAGTGTGAAGAATATGGGTGGATAGTTTATGAGTCAATGATAATAGAATTCTGTGTTAGAAAACCTAATTGGAGAATTATTGTCGAAAGAGCCAAATTGATAGGATTTTGTGGGTGTAATCCGCTGAAAACCCTCAGGAGACAACACTCCTCCTACTAGGGACACCTAGAGGTTTAACGGCTTGTTGCACGAGCTCAGTGCAATCGCGTTTCCCTGCGAAAGTGCGGTTAGGTTATATCGAGAATAAAATAATAAGTTTGCTCGAGGACGAGCAACAGATAAGTTTGGGGGTATTTGTTCACATCATAATATTGCATTTTATATTCCCCAATTCTTATTCATTTTATAAATAAACAGGTGCTTTTGACGCATGTCTGCAGCATATTACAGGATACAGGTTCTTGGAGCAAATACAGTGAAAAAGACAAAAGATGATACAAAAGAGTGACTTTTGACCAACAGGTAGAAGGGTCCTACTCAAGCATAGACGAAGAACAATTCACAAGGCAATGCATGGTCCGAAATGTCAAAAGACCACTACAAGTTTCACTGAAAGATCTGGAGAAAACCAAGAAGCCAAATGAGGAAAAGAACTATATAAATAGAAAGCCCAAATCATCAAGAAGAATCCCACAGAATTTCGTTCACTGATCTGACCAAAGGGCCGCGGAACCGCGGCCTAACCCCCACATTTGTCGCGGTTCCGCGGCCGTCTAGTGCGCACGTCGGTGCAGATTTTGGGTGTCGGTGCGTCAGTGCGAGGGTTTGGATTTTACATGGGTATATCTGTAATAGCACATGCGCGAGAATCTGTAACCCTAGTTTTCCTGTTTACCTATATATATGTAATCAAAATACTGTAATAGGGATGCCTCTTTTCAATCAATAAAATTTCAGAATGTTTTGAGAATTGAAGAGCATCACTTACTGTAAGTTCTTTTAAATTTCTGCCCTAGTTTATAATTCATTTCTTGCCCTAGCTCTAATTTAATTATTGCTTTAGATAAATCCTTTCATTGCCCTAAGTAATTTTAGTATAGAACTTTTTAATCTGCAGTAGATAATTAGTTCTTTAGATCAAAAACAAAACACATAACAAAAATGTCATTTTTAGAAGATCCTCTAATGAGCGAGTAACTTCCTCGCTTGTTAGGGTTAGGAATAAAGGAGAGATTGAGAGATGAATATCTCTCATATCTTTCAATGCCAAATATTTTTATAAGTAGAACTTCATGCACGCATGCATGATCCGCTCCCTACGGCACCCTACCCACGAGGTAACGGTGAAACCGTAGTATAAAGGACCGGGCATGCATGACGTCCATGAAGGTTATAGCAATTAGTAGGAGAGGACGGACAAGGATCTAGAGGAAGAAACTTCGTTTCTTCCCAATCATCCTAATCCCCTTTGCTAATAATTGTTATGACTTCTAAAAAGTTTTAATCGAGTGCATTGAAAGAGGTGATAAGATCAATCTCATCAAACCCCACTTTAGACCTAACCCTAGCAAGTCCTTTAATATCATACAACTTAGTTTTTTAAAATCAATCGAGAAAAATCAAACCACAATTGGAATCAACTCGTAAAAACACGTAAGAAAATTACACATCTCTGTGGATCGACCCGTATTCACCGGCTAGCTGCAAAGCGACGCCGTTTCTGATTACGGTTAACATATATTTTTGAACTAATCAGGGAGCTACCAGCTGGAGTTGACCGAGCAGGGTAGCTGATCGGTTGCCTCTTACGAGGTCTTTGATCCTTCAGGATGGGTACCGAGCAGGGTTGCTGCCCAGTGCCTCTTGGCGAGGACTTCGATCCCTGTCGGTTGTGGTAAGAAGCTATCAGCCAGGGATAGCCGAGCAAGGACTCGACTGCCTCTGGGAGGACTTTGGTACTTAGCGCGGGAAGGGCTGTAGAAGCCTACCAAGGACCCTTGGCCGGGCAGGGTTACTGCCCGGTGCCTCTTGGTGAGGGCTTTTGTCCTGAAGGATAGCCGAGCGAGGGATCCTCGGGCCCGACTGCCTCTGGGAGGGCTTTTTGATCCCCGGCGTTGTGGCAGAGAAGCTGCCCGCCGGGGATAGCCGAGCGAGGGATCCTCGGGCTCGACTGCCTCTGAGAGGGCTTTTCGGCCCCTGGCGTTGCTGTAGGGGAGCTACTCTCCAGGGGTGACCGAGCAGGGTAGCTGCCGGGTTGAATCTTGATGAGACGTATCCCGACCGACTAGCCAGTGCATTGAATGCGGGGGGAGGCGAAGCGCTAAGGGCGCGTCGCTTCGATTTCGCCAGAGAAGGCTTGATGGCTGCCGCGTGGCGGCGACTCCTTGGGTGAAGGCTGACGACTGTTGAGCTGCGTAGTAGGCTATATAAGGCTGGGGGAGCACTGGTCCTTCCATCCTTCGTAAACAGGTCGTCGAGAATGCAGGACTTCCCGTTTACCATCCTCGACATCGTTCGCTTTGAAGATGTGTACCTTTACGACCCGTACTGCACCGAGGACACGATGCAGCTGGTTTACGGGAGCATTGAGGACCATTTCGACCGGCTGCTCCCCAGACACTTCTCCCTGCTGCAGCTGCTAATGTACTCCATCTGGAGGGCGTCGCCGGGGCTTTACAACCCCCTGTCTGAGCTGCTCTATGATGAGGCCGTGGGCAAGCTGCGGTCTTTGAGGCGCTTTGGCCTAATCTCCGCGAACTAGCTGGCCAGCTCAGAGGCGCTCGTTTGCGAATGCTACGAGCTGAGGCTCGGGATCGATGCGCGCGGGGGGAACCGGGGACAGAGGTTGGACCTTGTGAGGCCCCGGCTGGCAGAGATTTTTACCGAGTACCACGAGCAGTGCTCGCTGTACCCCTTCCCCCACTGTTGTAATTTTTCTTTTCTTTTCGTATGTATGGCTGAGAGGCCCACAATACCTTTTGAATAAAAAAAGCTTTTCTTCCCTTTTCTCAATGGTCCATTGAACTTTATTAAGTTAACAATAGATCCTAGGAAGAATTTACATTGCTTTTAAAAGAAAGGTACAGGCTAGTAGATGACTTTATTGGCTTGGGCCGAGCTCCCTGAAGGGCTGTTGGCCTCCGCGCTCGGCATAGGGTATAGGGCTCCCTGAGCTTCGGGCTGGCCGTCCGCTGAGACGAGCATGATCTGACCGATGGTCAGGTCGGCGGGAGGGTGATGCTGCTCCTGCTCGCGGTCTGCCTGCCGTTTGTCCCTCAAGTAGGCGGCGAGGTGCCCAGACCGGATGAGCTCTTCGATGTAGTCTCTCGGTTGCTTGCAGTCCTCCGTGGCGTGGCCCAGTACCCGGTGGAAAGCACAGTAGGGGCCCCGGGTTCGCTTTGCGGCTTGACGCGGGATCAGAGGGAACTTGAAGAACCTCTCATTCTGGGCCTCCTCCAGCAACACTGCGAGGGAGACGTTGAGTGGGGTATACTCCTGGAACTTCGGGTGGTAGGGCTGCTGACGCTCCGGCCTCTCCTCTCAAGCCCTCTTCTTCTGGTCAGGCCGTTCTGCCCGGGGGAGGTTAGCATTCACCTCGGATTCCAGCTGAACCTCGCGCTCGGTCCACGCCTTGACCTGGGCCATGGTCTTAGGTTACGCCAACGCGAAGGAGCGTAACCATTCCTTGTGCCTTAGACCAGATCTAAGCACCGTGATGACGGTTTCATCCCGGTGCTCGGGCACCTCGAGGAGGGCGTTGTAGAAACGGGTAATGTAGGCCTTGAACGTTTCCTTGTCCCCACTCTTAACCATGAAGAGGTAGTCGACTGTGTGCTTCTGTCAACGGTTCCCCACAAAATGGCCGAGGAACTGAGTAGCTAGCTCGTCGAAGGTCGAAATCGAGCGGGGATCGAGCCCCCGGAACCAGTCCCGACCTGAGATAGGGGTGGCCGGGAAGGCTCTGCACTGGGCAGCGTCAGAGTGATCCTGGAAGCTCATCCCCATGGTGAAAGCGTCCAAATGGTCTTTCGGATCGGTTTTCCCGTCGAACAGAGAGACCTTTGGGGGCTTGTTGCGCGAGGAGATGTGGACGGCGAGCAATTCCTCGGTGAACAGCTTCGTGAGCGAGTCGGAGGCGTACTTAGCTCCGTCGCTCGAGAGGTGAGCCTCCCGGCGCATGCCCTCAATTTTCTTCTCGAGGGCGTTGAGCCGACCGTGGTATCCTGAGGAATCGGCGCCTTGGGATCCCTGGCCTCCGCTACGGGTGACCCGCGTCTGGGAGCGGCCCCGACTCCTCTCGAGGAGGTACCTCAAGTCTCGGAGTGAGGTAGCTCTCGAGTCGCCGGGGCGGACCCCATGATGCAATCCGCGCTTCCACCATCAATGAGAAAACCGTAGTATCTCTCAGGTGGATGAGAAACCCTGCTAGATCGGCGGAGAGGCTGGGGTTCGTTGGGTACTACTGAATCCTCTGGTTCTACCAAATTATCTGTTGTAGTTTGTTCTGCCGGAACTTCTTCCAGTTCTACCTCAATGCCACTAATCTGTTTCATAAGAAAACCTTTTTCTAAGAAAGTGGCATGTCGAGAAACAAACACCTTTTGTTCCTCAGAGTGGTAGAAGATATACCCTCGCGAATGCTTGGGATATCCAATAAACTTACATAGGACAGACCTTTCCTCGAGCTTGCCCGGATGGTGTGTTTTAACATAGGCCGGGCAACCCCATATCTTAACAAAATTAAGATATGGTCTCTTCCCTTCCCATATCTCATATGGGGTGGTAGGCACAGATTTGGTAGGAACTTTATTCAGTATGTATGCCGCTGTCTCAAGCGCATACCCCCAGAAGGAAATAGGTAATTCAGCAGTGCTCATCATTGAGGGTACCATATCTAATAGGGTGCGATTTCTTCGTTCTGATACACCGTTGTGCTGTGGTGTATAAGGAGGAGTAAGCTGAGAGAGAATCCCATTCTCTTTTAGATAATCTAGGAACTCACTGCTTAAGTATTCACCTCCTCGATCAGATCGAAGAATCTTAATACTTTTGCCCGTTTGATTCTCTACTTCGTGCTTATATTCTCTGAATTTCTCAAAAGCTTCAGACTTGTGTTTCATTAGGAACACATATCCGAATCTTGAGAGATCGTCAGTGAATGTAATGAAGTAGGAAGAACCGTTCCTGGCATGCGTAGACATGGGACTGCATACATCACTATGTACCAGTCCTAAGAGTTCGGTAACTCTTTCTCCGTGTCCACTAAACGGAGCTTTGGTCATTTTTCCTTTGAGACATGAATGGCAAGTATCATAAGATGATAATTCGAACGGATTCAAATAACCATCCTTATGTAACTTAGCCAGTCGTGTCGCATTGATATGACCAAGTCTATAATGCCACAAGTAGGATTCGTTCATATCTGAACTTTTCCTCTTGTGTGTGTTTTGTATATTCAGGACTGTATTCTGATTTAGAATGAATATGCCATTATGTAACGAACCTGATGCAATCAACTTTTGATCTAGGAATATGTTCATAACATTATCCTTTACTACAAAATTATATCCTTCTTTACTTAATAAAGAAACTGATATAATGTTGCACATCATGTTCGGTATATAATAGCACTCATTTAGAATCAGTGTATTACGACTTGGTAATACAAGGTGATATTCGCCAACTGCTTTGGCTACAATACTTGCACCGTTCCCTACTTGAACGGAATGATCACCTTTTCCTAGTTCTCTACCTTTCCGTAGCCCATGCAACAATTTACATATGTGGGATCCTGATCCGGTATCTAATACCCAGGACGTAGGGTGAACTGAGAAACAGTTCTCAATAACTAACACACCCGAAGAAGATGCATCAACATGCATGTTCTTTTGGGCGGCGTGAGAATCCAGATATTCTCCTGTTTCCTGTTCAGTCTTATAACTCTTATAAGAAAGAACGGGTCCAACGTTCCCCTGCACTGTATAATAATCGGGTTCAGTCAATACATCCATATTATTATCTTGATTATGGCCTGACATGGTCGCTACCTGGAGGGAGAGAGAAGAAAAACACTTTAGCGTATGCTCTTGCAAGATTAGATTGGTTATTATCTTATCTAATCAGGATGTCTCCCACTGTTTTTATCAAATCTACCTTAAAACCCTAAAAGGTAAGATTAGCCGGGATTAATTACACCCTACAATTTCGTCAATCTTTCAGCCAGATCAGTGTCGGTACTTTGAGGGAGGTTCCCCGTGCTTTCGCACGGATCTAATTAAAGTAAACCTCATTTTCCCAGAGGCGTAACCCCGTTAACACTTTTCTAGACACCTACTTGAATGACTAATTGTCCTGTGTAAAACTCTCCCAGGAGTAACACTTACTCGCAGTGGGTATCGGGATCCAACTATCTCATAGGAGGTATGCAATCTCATTGCAAATTTCAACACTTGAAATTCCCGATAATATTTTGCCCCTAGCGTCCCATGACCTTGACGGAGGCCAAACTACCCATAGGGCGCTAGTCAAGTTCAACCCGTCATTTCTTGATTGAATTAAACCCACCCGTACGACCCTTGACGGAGGCCAAACTACGCCGTACGAATACCTTAATCCAATCGCATCATATGCTAACAGATAAGCACTAGTTAGCTACCGTACACTACGCCTTGACGGAGGCCAAACAACCGCAGCACGAATACTAAGTAGTACTTATCTGAAATGACGGAGGGCTACGCAGGTTTTTTAGAAAACCATGAGCGTAATGAACTTGATATCGTTGTAGAATCATGTGTTTTTGAAAAGGAGTGTTTTTGAGGCTTTTTCTTAGTTTCGCTAAAGGGGTCACTCCCGGTGAAGGGATCGTCGGCCCTTTCCTCATCGAATAAGGTGCAGGATATGTCATATATACCGCTGTGCAAAGCAAAACACTAAAAGCATTCAAAAGACAAACCGCGTTTTGTAGCATCTGCCAGTTTCGCTAAAGAGGTCACTCCCGGTGAAGGGATCGTCGGCTCTTTCCCCATCGAATAAGGTACAGGATATATCATATATATCACTGTGCGAAGCAAAACTGTAGCTACCCTTTTTATAAAGTTTTGATTCTACAACATCTTTAGGTTTCTTTTCTTTTTATTAATCTCATTAATAAATATCCCATCAGCTTATGCTTCCTAAGCATCACAGAAGAAACGAAAGCAGTAATATTTATATATCAGCATATATATATATAGTATAAGCATTCGTCTCAGGCAGTAATATGATCTCATCACAGAACATTGCAGCAGAAGAACATATATGAAATATTGGATATACTAAGACGTCCGTGTTTTCAATACGAGCCTGTATAAAACACGGATTCCACGGTCGCGACGAATAGCCAAACCCACATCCCAAGACCCCTACGAGAGCGGCAAGTAACACTGCCAATTATAGGGTTAGGAGACCCGGTCTCGACTCCTCGAGATGGCCTCCCACTGGACCCTAGAACCCGGTTACTTGTGCTCCCGTCCTTGGGTCTACCTAATGCGGAAAAGTAAATAATATACACTGGTGACATCAACCTCAACCTGGAAGTGCCCCAAATAAAAGAATATTACATTACAAATGAATTTTACATGAATGAAAATAAAAACCCTCATCTCATATAAAACCCCCGGCTATTCAGAACGCGACGATCCAATATAACATATCACAGCAACACATAATATCACATATCATCAACGTACGTAAATATGCGCATCCCAATTGTCGTTGACATATAGCAACGAAACCGGCGATATCACATATTACACTTACGGTCACAGAAAAGAAAGTGTAAAACTACAATATTTGGAATCCACAATCACTTTACACATCATAAATCCGAAATATCACATACTTCGCATTTCATGCCTAACTCTATGAATTCCACATATTGTATCACATTCCAGATAAATAGACAGTATTAATCTTTTCGAACAGATAATCAAATACCCAAAATTTCCTAAAGTGCTCAACACTTGAGCGGAGTTCAAATAATCCCAGAATATGTCACAGTACCAGTGATCCAGCCGTAGAAGGGTCAAGCCAACGCCTCACATGTGGCACGCCGTACTGCCCCAAACCCGAAGGTTCAAAAGGCAGTTCAAGACGGTCACATAATCGAGTTAAGGTTTGTTGTCTTCTAGAGGGTCCACCGCTTAACTTGTACAATTTTTCCGAAAGATTTAAACCCGATAAAAATTCAACACTTGAAAGTTTGCCGTACCGGGAAACAGTGAGTTAATGATATCCGTTCAAATAGTTTAACAGTTTCTAAATATCCGGAAAGAATTACGAATTTAAATATTCCGATCGAATTTACGATTACAAAACAAACCCCAGAAGTCTTAACACTTAAAACAGTTTAAAAATACCCAGAAGCATCAACAAGCACCTACGGTTATTACCATGAAAAACACGTGTCACAACTCCACAATTCCGCCGCGGAACCGCCGTGAAAACCATGTTTTCGCCGCGGTTCCGCCGCGGTTTAGTGGAGTTGTGGGCCCGTGTTTCATGGTAATTCTTAGAATTCCCTGCTGATTTTTTTACATATTTTTAATTCAGAAAAATCCCAAATTTTGAAAAATTTCCAGAGAGGGGTTAAATTTTGTCGGTTCGGGTTCGATCGGAGTTTTAACTTCGTAAACACATCGCCTAATGCTCTAGCTAGGCTCTGATACCACTGTAGGGTTCCTAGGCACTCTTGTGAAGGTTCATAAGGCATCAAACATGCCCGGATAAAAATTTAGACGTGCCGAACAACCCAAAGCCGGGATCTTTGCTAGATTATTAGGGTTAAACATGCAAGATGATAACTTTTATCTAAGTGTGAGGGATTACAACCTTTGTAGTCCGCTCCTTCGCTTCACAAGCTCCGAGTAGAAGTCCCTTTGCCGCGATCTACGATCTCCCGGACTCATGAGAGGCTCCACGACTCGAACGATCCATGCTAGCTTGAAGTGTTCCAAATCTCCGAAGATCTACGTCGAAGTTGCAAAGACTCAAGCTTTCTCACTCTAAAGAGATGAACACACTAATCTCATGGGCTAGATGAGATGAGGATGAGAGAGTAGTATTTTTGCTTTCTTTTTAAATCATTTTCTCATATTTATTCATCACATAAAGAATTTCAAGTGAGCTTTTTCAAGAGAGAAGAAGATGATAATGGAAAATGATAATCATGATTTCCTTTTGTGATGAATAGAAAGAAATGTATATGATTGATATATCAACCATGGTCAAGGATGAGTGGCTAAGATTTTGTAGAGAATAAACTAGAGTTAGAGTTTGGTTGGGTTAGAAATGTGTCATCAAAAATATCTTAACCATGACAAAAGAAATAGCTTCTAGAAGGTGCAAGAAGCAACTAACCCTAATCAAACCCTAACCTCATTTAATCATCCTTAAACATGTTTAACAATAAATCATATCATGTCACAATAATATAAATCACATATATATTATATTTGCAACAAAAGAAAATAATACAATTAACATATATCGCATATATATCAATGTATCATCCAGTGAGAAAATGAAATAATAAAGCGAGCCTATATTAGATAATGTAATACAATATATCATATATATTATTATACATTAAATCATCGAATCAACACTTGATTTGATGATCCGGCTATATCGAATATTACCGACTAATATATCATGTACCGATTCATCGAATCAACACTTGATCCGATGTCTCAGTTCATATCTAAATATCACGAGAATATAATACGGTATCTCATATCGCATTATTCTCGGTCCTGCACATATCACATATGTGCCTCTACTCCGTTTCGCCTGAGCCAAGAAACCTCTGTGTAGGACTCTAAAGAATCGTCAATACGCCGGTAGCAGGTGATGATCATATCAAACACCCACAAGCTGCAAGCGGTCAGCTAAACGTAACAGCTACCCAGGTATTGAGCGATCAGAAGATCAACAAGCTAGCCTGTGCGTTCTCCTGTGAATCCAATCAGTAACACTCCCGTACAGTCTGGTCTGTTCGTCTGATATGTCGCATATCAAGTCTAGGGGTGGTAAACGTCAGACCCCAGTAACCGATAAGTCGTGTCGATGTGTGGCTCATAACGGGTCGAGAAACTACTAGTAACACTTACCAGTAAATCTCTATATCAGCCCTGGCCAGGGACTTCCAGTTATAGCCAATCGAACACAGCACAACATCAACTCCCTATACCGGGAGAGACGAATCCCCTCCTATCGCTCATTGCCTCCATGTGATTCGGGACTGTACCCAAAAGCCACCGTTTTGCACGCCCTCTTGGACGTGGTAAGGTGGAAATCAAAGCATAGTGGGAATCACACAAGACTCTATGACGATCTCGGGTCTACAGACTACCCTGTACCAGTGTCACCGGAGAACTGCCATCTGACGTGTGGTATAACACCATCTGGGAGTTCTCGGCGAGTCCGTCCAGTGTACCCAGTCTCCACTGAGCACCCGTACACCATCTCTGATGTCAAACACCGATGGATGTGGGATCATCCATCGCCCATCATATGGGTCAAGATGCGTATACGCTAGTCTACTCTGGTGTATCGATGCCCTGTCTCGATATACCCTCGACTAGGAACAGTTATAGGATGTACTCATCGACTACCAAGGCCCCACTAGTATGATCTCATCATAGTCCCAGTAGTCGAGCACAGATCCTAAGGGCTTTATCAACATGTGAGAGTCAAACAGTAAACCAATACAAGTCAACATGTTAAGATAAAGTGAAACCAAATAGCATACTATCATGACGAGCAAGAAAGTCATCTCTATATATATCCAAGCATCCATTATAATATACATCATATATACAACAATGGCCTCTAGGGCATATACATAACTAACAAAAAGGTGGCTTTTGGGTACAGTCCCGAATCACATGGAGGCAATGAGCGATAGGAGGGGATTCGTCTCTCCCGGTATAGGGAGTTGATGTTGTGCTGTGTTTGATTGGCTATAACCGGAAATCCCTGGCCAGGGTTGCTGAGATTTACTGGTAAGTGTTATCAGTAGTTTCTCGAACTGTTATAGACCTCATATCGACACGACTTATCGAGCTACTGGGGTCTGACGTTTACCACCCCTAGGTGAGATATGCGACATATCAGACGACGAGACCGGACTGTATGGGAGTGTTACTGTTTGGATTCACAGGAGAATGTGCAGGCTTGCTTGTTGATCTTCTGAGCGCTCAATACCTGGGTAGCTGTTACGTTTAGCTGACCGCTTGCAGCTTGTGGGTGTTTGATATGATCATCACCTACTGCCGGCGTATTGACGATTCTTTAGAGTCCTACACAGAGGTTTCTTGACTCAGGAAAAACGGAGTAGGAGCACATATGTGATATGTGCGGGACCAAGGATAATGCGGTATGTGATATCGTATTGTATTCTCAAGATATTTGATATCAGCCGGGTCATCGGATCAAGTGTTGATTCGATGAATCGGTATGGATAAATATTAGTCGGTTATATGCGATATAGCCGGATTGTCGGATCAAGTGTTGATTCGATAATTTAATGTATAATAATATATATGATATATTAAATTGCATTAACTAATATTAGCTCACTAAAAGATTGTTTTTCTCACTCGGGTAATACATTGATATATATGCGATATATGTTAAATGTATTATTTTATTTTGTTACGATAAATATTATATATGTGATATATAATATTGTAACATGATATGATAACTAATCCAACATGTTTAGTGGAGTTTAAACATGATTAGGGTTTGGATTAGGGTAAGCTTTCTAGATGATTCTAGAAGGTTTTGGTTTTGTTTTGTGAAAGATATTTTCAAGTGACTCATTCTTAACCTAACCCAAATCCTAGCCTTGGTTAATTCTCTACAAAGGTTTAGTCAACCATGGTTGCATTATTCATCATTATCTCCTTTTCATTATTCATCACAAAAGGATTCTTATCATTATTCATCATCTTCTTCCTTTTTTCTTTTCATGAAAAAGCTTTCTAGCTTTTTCTAAGTGATGAAAAATGTGTGAGAATAAGAAAACAAATGAGAGCAAAATTCCTACTTCATCATCCTCATCTATCCTTTCCATTTAGATGAGGGTGTTCACATCATTTCTTGAGTGTTAGCTTGTGTTAATGAAACTTCAAGGTAGATCATCTTTGTATCGAAGATCGGAAGCAATACTGCATCTTTCTCTTCGTGGAACCTCTCGAGAGTCTGGAGCATGATGATCGCAGCGAAGGGACCTCAACACGGAGTATATGAAGTGAAGGACCGGATCTACAAAGGTTGTAATCCCTCTCACTTAGTGTTAAAGTGTTTAGCATGTTTGTTTTCGCCTAAACCCTAGTTTAAAGATCTGGCTTCGGGTTGTTCGGCACGGCTAATTTTTTAATCGGGCATGGTTGATGCCTCGTAGACCCTTGTGCGCGTGCCCAGCAACCCAACAGGAAGGGGTGCAGAGATCACTGCTCGTGATACTCGGTAAAGATCTCCGCCAGCCGAGGCCTCGCGAGATCCAACCTCTCCCCTCGGTTCCCCCCGCGCGCGTTAATCCTAAGCCTCAACTCATAGCACTCGCGAACGAGCGCCTCTGAGTGAGCCAGCCGGTTCGCGGAGATCAAGCCGAAGCGCCTCAGAGACCGCAGCTTTCCTACGGGCTTGTCATAGAGTTGCTCGGATAGGGGGTTGTAAAGCCCCGGCGACGCCCTCCAGATGGAGTACATCAGCAGCTGCAGCAGGGAGGAATGTCGGGGGATCAGCCGGCCGAAGTGGTCCTCGATGCTCCCGCACACCAACTGCACCGTGTCCTCGGTGCAGTTCTGGTCATATAGGTACATATCTTCGAAATTGATGATCTTGGGGATAGTAAAGGGGAAGTCCTGCATTCTCAACACTCTGTTTGCAAGGGAAGGAAGGTCTAGTACTCCTTCAACCTTAAATTGCCCGCTGCACCCCTAGAGAAACTCAACGGTTGCCCGCTCTCGCCCAAGGAGTCGCCGCCATGCGGTGATCATTAAGCCTCCTCTGACGGAATCGAAGCGACGCGACCCTTGCGCTTCACTTCCCCCCGCATTCAATGCGCATGCTAACTGTTCCTGTTACCCAAATGTATGATCGGGCGAAACCTCTTGAAGATTCGGCCGAGCAGCTGCCCTGCCCGGTTATCCTTAGCTGGCCTCCTCAGGCCCCCTAGCGCTAAAGGTCAAAGCCCTCACCAAGAGGCAACCCAGCAGCTGCCCTGCTCGGTTATCCCTGGCGGGTAGCTTCCCTACCGCAACGCCAGGGATCGGAAAGTCCTCCCAGAAGCAACCTAGCAGCTACCTTGCTCGTTCACCCCTGGCGGGTAGCTTCCCTGCCGCAATGCCAGGGACCAAAGCCCTCACTAAAAGGCAACCTAGCAGCTGCCCTTGTTTTCCCCAATCAGAGCAAAGCTCTGTTTGAATTTCAAAAATTCTAAAATTGAAGCAACGCTTCAAATTCCTTGCGCTGCGCACAACGCGCCACGTGTTAAAAGCTGATACGCCAGCGCAGCGCACCCAATCAGAGCAAGGCTCTATTTAAAGTAAAAAACAAAAGAAGCAACCCTTCAGATGATTTGCGCTCTGCGCTGCGCGACATATGGCAGTGCAGTTGCGCCAGCGCAGTTGTGACACATGGCAGCGCAGTGCGCTTGTGCCGGCTGTGCCAGTATTTAAAACAGAATTAAAATTCTAGAAAGATCTTTCTGATCTTATTAAAACAATAAGATTCTCTTCTGTAAAACAGGAGCCCTTGGATCAAAGATCCAACGGTTGGGAAAAATCCCTAAATCACTCAGAGAAAGATCTCTTTAACTGATTTAACAAATCAATTGGCACTATAAAAAGGCCCCTAGACCCCAAGTCTAAAAAAACACAGAAACAGAGAGAGAATTCAGAGAACTCCTAAAAATGAAAAGTTTGAGAAGAACTCAGAAAGAAAAAAAGGCAAACCTTTGAAAAGAAGAATTTCTTCTGAAAAAATCATTGATCTAAGAACAAGATCAAAGATCTTCAATAAAAAAAATATATAATAATAATAAAGGCATTGCCTTTTTTATGAACCAATGGTTCTTGAAAATTCGAGGTAAAACCTCTCTGGAAAAAGAAACAAGAACTAGTTTCTTTAATCCAAATTTTAAAACAGTGCCTTGCACTTGTAAATCTGCACTGTTGCGCTCTTGGGTTGGCACAAGCCACCAGAGAGCGCCACGTGTCAGCTCCAGAACAACTTGCGCTATGCGCTTTTAAAATAGAGCACTGCTCTCAGAAATTGGCGCAACTCACCAGAGCGCGCCACGTGTCAGCAGCGTAACCACGCAGCGCACTGCGCTTGCGCTCACCAGAGTGTGACACGTGTCACCTCCACATGCGCTTGCGCTCATTAATTGGCGCAAAGCGCCTGACTGGCCACAGGGCCACTGTCAGATAATTAATGCACTGCATTATTGAAAAGAAGGGCCGAGCCCAATTAAAAAAGGCCTAACAGGCCTAATAAAATGCAATGCATTATTTTTTTAAAAAAAGGGCAGAGCCCTAACAAAGGTCTGTCAGACCAAAACAGATGCTGTGCGTCATTTAAAAAGGAGCAGAGCCCAAATAAAGGTCCAACAGAGACCAAGATTAATGCTATGCATTATTAAACAAAGGGCAAAGCCCAAGCCAAGACCTAACAGGCCAACCACAAATAAAAATGTTGAACATTCTCAACTGGACTTAGCCCAATCATGACCGTAAGTCCTCAAATTAAATTGACTGAGCACAATTGCTCCCTCAAATCAATTTACATCCGGTTCAAGGGTACATCTCTGAACTCCTCTGACATTTGTCGTTGTAATCCCTCAACGTCATCAGAGAGGAGACGGGTCCCGACAACCACACACTCCTATGGACTTAAGCGTCCTAAAACCAACCTATAGACTTAAGCGTCCCTAAACCAACTCATGGACTTAAGCGTCCTTAAACTCCCGGACTTAAGCGTCCTTAAACCCACGGACTTAAGCGTCCTTAAACCAACTCATGGACTTAAGCGTCCTTAAACTCCCGGACTTAAGCGTCCTTAAACCCACGGACTTAAGCGTCCTTAAACCAACTCATGGACTTAAGCGTCCTTAAACTCCCGGACTTAAGCGTCCTTAAACCAACTCATGGACTTAAGCGTCCTTAAACCCACGGACTTAAGCGTCCTTAAACCAATGGACCACCATGTCCCTAAACTGGCAATGGACCACTATGTCCCCAAACTGGAACAATAGAGCCCCCAAATGCTCTTTTGTCGGATCTAAACGATCCCGTTTAAGTTGATCTTAGCCTCAAATATGGCTAACGTATCCTTAAACCTTCAAACAGACTTTAGTCCCAAATTGGACTGTAAATCCCCCAATCAACTTTGGTCCTAGGGTACATCTCTGAACTCCTCTGACACCTGTCGTTGTAATCCTTCAACGACGTCAGAGAAGTGATGGGTCCCGACGGCCATACATGCAAGGGACCACTATGTCCCTAAACTGGAACAACAGAGCCTCCAAATGCTCTTTTGTCGGATCCAAACGATCCCGTTAAGTTGATCTTAGTCTCAAATCAGACTAACGTATCCTTAATGAACGTTTAAGTTGATCTTAGCCTCGAACATGGCTAACGCATCCTTAAACCAAAACCCAAAAACCCAAATCTAAGTAAATACGGATTTGGACTAATCCACGTCCTACGGGCGACGTCATAACTTAGTCTCCGTATACAATCCACGGGCAACCAAACACAAAACAAACACCCATGACACGAAGTGAAATTCTGGAGAAGGAGAAAGTTGTTACCGCGATGCGGTAGCGTAATTATCTGCAGGGGCTTGCGCCTGCAGGGAAGAGCGTCCCCACAATAAAAAACCCCTCAAGCGAGGGGGAATTTGACGAAGTCTGCAACATCGGTCGCATCCATCTAAACCTCCGATTCACGGTGCCATAAATCAACTTGGCATCTTCGGAGAGATGGATGGATAAAACCAATTAGCATCTGCCCCAAATCTCAGTGCCAGGACTTCGCAGTCTTGTGCGCCGTCATTCGGAGGGGAACAGATTCTGGCACGCCCGGTGGGACCTTTTCCTCTTTCCACTCCATACTTCGTATGTCGTGTTCGCGAACGAATCGCGGTTTGCTGTGGTTGCCTGTGGATTCGAGGTACTTAGATTTGGTGTCTTGCTCCGTGCAGAAAACAAAAGATCAATGGCTTCAAACTACACTAACTGCAACTGCAACTCTCGCTCCATCACTGCTGGAGGAGTGACTTACGGGCCCCAAGCGGCCTCTCTTTTCAAGATGCCAGTGGAGCGGGTAACTCAAGCCACTACTGGACTATTCTTCGGGACCATGCTCCTACCGATGAGCTTCAATGCCCCAATGACGTTGCAAGAAGCCCCAAAGAAGTCGGTCTTTCATCGACTTACCACTGCCGCGACCCCTCTCAACGGGTCGCTCAACTTCAATACCTCAGTTTTCAATAGACTAGGTCAGAACGTCTACAAGCCCGCGATACCCGAAGTTGCCATCCCAAAGCGGATAGCCATCCCGGCTCAAGCGGACGAAATCATTGGAAATGCTTCTCCTTCCAAGAAGTTAGTTTTTACAAGGATGGCCATTCCGGTTTCTGCTCCAGGCGAGGTCCTCAAAGCTGCTTCCTCTGTCCAGAGGTCTGCCTTTGACAGATTAGATATTGCTTCTCAACGGGTGTCAGTCTTCGACAGGCTAACACCAATAACAGCCTCTCATCAAAGCAGGGGGCATGAGGAAGTCACCCTTATAGCTGAAACAACTCCATCCGCACGACACGCTCGACGTCGTCACTGGCGCCGAGTGAGGAAGGCTGGGGGCAACTCCCCCTCTGGGATAACTCCGCCAGCTCCAACGGTGGGGATCGATGCTGCTGTTCCAACCGGGAACATCTTTGAACTACTGAAAACGGTGCGCAGAAACGCTCCTACTACAGTGCTGAAGAGATCTCCTCCACCTGTGGAGAATGATCCAGAGAAGAAGCCGGAGCAGCCCCCTCAGCGGCTGTCCTCCAAAATTTACAAAGTCTGGCGACAGGTCCAGGAGTCGGTGATTGATCAAGATTACTCCTGCCGACAGAAAAAGATAAAGATTCAGCGAGAAGAGAATCATCCTGTCAAGCCACAAAAGGCGACAGCTATATGGGTGCCCACTGCAACGGCTCCCTCAACGTCAATCACTCAAAAGAAAAGGAGGCCGCAAAAAGCCCCTGTGAACATGGCTAACCGTAAAAGAACTGAACACAAATGCCCCAAGTCTGGGGGCATGGTAGTGCACACTGTTTATATGGCTTCCAGAAAGGAGGAAGGCCGTGCTTCGACGGGTCACCGACCGCTCACCCGATCCGTGACGAAAGCCCAAGAACAGCAGCAGAAGCTTCAGGAAATGATGACTGCAATGGCCGCACTTACCGGGCCAAAAGAAAGCTCGGAGGCATCGTCAGAACAGCGTCACGAACAAGAAACCGACGCTGACTTCCTACGCAGAGTCCTTGAAAAGAAGGACAAAGAAGCCGCAGAGCAAGCGGCTAACATAAAACAAATGGCGCTCCTCTTCCAAGATATGGTAGGGATGATATTACAGCCGGACCCTCCAATTATTGTTGGAGACGACGGAGGGGAGACATCTAATCCTCCTCCAGCTCTTTCAGCAGCCAAGGAAGAAACCATTTCCAAGGCCGCACTGGATGACTATATAGCTCAGCAAATACGAGCTCATCAGGCGAGTGAAGCGGCTGCGCAAATTGTTAGAACTGGACGACCCTACCCAAGCTGGTATGACCAAATCAGTTACCCACCGGGATATACGATCCCTAAGTTCCACGTATATAAAGGGACAGGGAATCCACATCAGCATGTCGTTCAATTCAAGGCCTTATGCGGCAACACGGGAGGCGACGACAAACTGCTGCTTCACCAATTCGTCGGCAGCTTAGCAGAAACAGCCTTTGAATGGTATTCGGAGCTACCTAACGACTCTGTCAAAACATTTGCAGAGATGGAGCTACTGTTTACACAAAGATTCGCGAGTGCTAGTGAACACCCCGATAACCGCACTGATCAACGTCAGGATAAGGCCAGGCGAAACGTGGGTTCAATACACAACACGATGGCGGAATCTGTAGTCAAAATGTGAACAGCGGATCGAAGAAGCACCTGCTGTAGGCATGTTCGTGGGCACCCTAGACCCTCATGCAACTATTTCACAGTTCATGATGTTCTTTAAGCCGACCACGTTCCAGGCTTTAATTGATAAGCTAGCACAGATGGATCAAATGGGTCACAGACCGTTTCCTCCTTAGCCGGAATCCCGAACGACAAGAGTAAAGGGAAAATGACCTTCACTGCGAACACCCAACAGCAGCCCAGTACCTCGAAGCTAGCGGATCAACTGGAAGAGAGACGGCGGTATTATAATGAGAAAATGAAGCGCCCTTACTCATTCCCGCGGGATAAAATGAAAAGGTTGTTCGAGCTGGCGATGTGCAATAGGCTTATCTATCTCCCGAATCCAAGGAGACCACCGCAACCCAATGAGGCGAATAATCCCAACTATTGCCCTTACCACCAAACGGTAAGTCACCCGATCGAGGATTGCTTTGTCTTTAAGGGATGGATCGAGGATCAGTACCTACGAGGCAAGTTCGCGCTGTCTGAAAAGTGGAAAGTAAACCCACCACAGCCGCACACTTCAAAGAAGACGGACACGCTAGGGGCAACTTGTTCTTTTGTTAAGGACGAAAAAGATAGAGAAGACTTATCAGATGGATCTGAGAATCACGTGGCAAGTTGTCACGTGATCTCTCACTCGTCGATAGATGATAAAGAAGCTCCTTGCACCGAGAAACCGAGGGCGGATCCTAAACCAGAACTTCTGTGGCCGTCAGACGAGATGATCGATGCCTTCCTGAATGAGATTCGTCTGAAAAGTAAAGCCGATCAGGAGCGCGAGATGGCCATATCGGAAGGAGCCAAACGCCGGCGACTAGACGAAAGAGCCGAGGCACTCCCGTCAAATCAAAAGGCATCCGCTGCGGATAAAAACAAATTCAAGACGAGGAAAAGGTTTGCTAAAGCCATATCAATGGGAATGAAGCTACCACCCTCCGAAGAAAACACTCTTGGTGGAGTAGAGATGCATCCTAATTATTTGCCTATATCATCAGAAGATCGCACATCCTACTGAAGACTGCGACTCTGTTAAGTGTTGGTGGCAAGGGTATGTCGCTCACAGGCAATACGTCAATAGAACAAAGCGGGAAGCTCGTAGACAGCGAAAAAATACGACGGATGAGCATAAAAGAGTTGCCGGCAATTGTCATAGGGATGATCCCAGGGTATCACGAGTTCTCACCTTCAGGAGCGACTCTGACGAAAAAATAGCCCTCGACCCTCTCTTTAAGGAGTCCATCTCCAAAGAATTGAGGAGTTGCGAGAACATTCAGCCGTGCAATTGCACGATACCCGGAGATAATCTCGGATCCGCAAACAACGGAGCGAACAAAAGGGATAAAGGAAAAGGAAAAACGGCTTTCGTCGCCAACACTCAACAACAATCGAGTGGCCCTAGACTGGTTGTTCGCCAAAATAACAAGCGGCAACCCCTCTATGAGAGGTTGAAACGTCTTTACTCATTTCCCCAGGATGAAACAAGGAGGCTGTTCGAAGTGGCAGTGCACAACAGGATTATCACTCTACTGGAGCCGAAACACCAGCCACAACTGGATGATGTCAACGATCCTAATTACTGCCCTTACCACCAAGTATTGGGCCATCCGATCGAAAACTGCTACGTTTTCAAAAACTGGGTTGAAGACCAATACCAACAGGCCAAGTTCGCGTTGTCCGAAAACTGGAAGGTGAGCCCGCCACAACCACATGCTCTGAGAAAGATGGATATGCCGGGGGCATCATGCTCATTCATAGGGAAAGCCCTATAGACCGAAAAGTCAGTAAACTAGAGATTCACCTCAAATACGGCGACGGCGGACCGAAACGTCCTTAAACTAACGACGGACCACTACGTCCTAAAACTAGCTGACGACCGAAACGTCCTTAAACTACTACCGCAGCATCCTCAGGCTGACGAGATAAAAAAAAGATAAAATAAAAAAAATAATAAAGACGGTATGTCCATAAGCGAAATGAGCACGGATGAAAACCCGAAAGGGCTCCGTGAGTAAAAACAGCAGGGCTACCGGCGAGTGTTCGTGAAAACCCGAAAGGGCGCGACCTCGTTAGGAAAAAAAAAGAACAAAAAGAATAAAAAGAGACGGTATGTCCATAAGCAAAATGGGCACGGATGAAAATCCGAAAGGGCTCCGTGAGTAAAAACAGCAGGGCTACCGGCGAGTGTTCGTGAAAACCCGAAAGGGCGCGACCTCGTTAAAAAGAGAGAGAGAGAGAGAATAAAATGAATTAAAAAAAACGGTATGTCCATAAGCAAAATGGGCACGGATGAAAACCCGAAAGGGCTCCGTGAGTAAAAACAGCAGTGCTACCGGCGAGTGTTCGTGAAAACCCGAAAGGGCGCAACCTCGTTAAAAGACACTTACAAGGTCCTCTCGACCTTGTAAGTAGAAACCACCCATGTGAGATCCTTACGACTCACAGGGAAGCAACACACTTAGGGATCCTCACGATTCCTAAGGAGAAATTACACTTGCGAGATCCTCATGACTCGTAAGGAGAACTCTCTTATGGGACCCTCACGGCTCATAAGATTTGAAAGTCTTAAGTTACAGAGACCTAAACCTGTGCTTAAGCAACCCCCACAATCTTCGATATTGCCGTACAAGTGGCTCAATACTGACCCTTGTATATAATCCACGGGCGCGAATAAACATTTCCCTAACCAAGTCCCACTCGTGACTGGGGATATGTCCATACGGTGAAAAACCCTTGTAAGTCCTCTCGACTTACAAGGAGAAAACTCTCTTGTAGGATCCTTACGACTTACAGAGGAACATGCACTTAGGGATCCTCATGGTTCCTAAGGAGAAAACACACCTACAAGATCCTCACGACTTGTAGGGAGAAATACCTTTGTGAGACCCTTACGGCTCATGAAGTCAAAAGCCTTAGTTGACAGAATCCTAACCCTGTTTACTAAGCCACCTTTGTTCAACATCGACAGAGGCAAATGATGATTCGCTCCTGGCAATATCCTAGTTGTAGCGATGCTGATGCCTAAACAAGTATCAAATTCCAAGCCCATTCACGGCAAATGATGATTCGCTCCTGGAAATATTCCAGTTGTAGCGATGCTGATGCTGAGATTGGCGTCAGATTCCAAAGTCCACACCCGCGATAAAAAATCTGCGAGCCACACATGCATACGAAATAGCCGAAATGATGGGGCAACTTGCAACAAAATCAGTAAGTAAAAATGTATGCATGCAAAATAGCCGAAATGATTGGGCAACTCGCAATAAAAAGCAGCGAGTAAAAATAAATAAATAGCCGAAATGATTGGGCAACTCGCAATAAAAAAAACAGCGAGTAAAAACAAAATAAATAGCCGAAATGATTGGGCACCGCGAAAAATAGCCGAAATGATGGGGCAATCGCGACCTTCGCGATATAAAAGCTGAAATGATAGAGCACCACGGAAATAAAATAATAATATGAAAAAAATGAATGAAACTTTTTCCCTACAGGTGAGATCACATCGATCCCTGTATACAATCCAGAGGCACAAACAAAGAGGGAACCATACCTTCCCGACAGGCTCCACCAGAAAGCGAAGCCAAATCTCGACGATTCATAGATAACCTAGAGACAACCTCGACATTTGTCGCAATATTGCAGACACGATGTCAACAAACATAGCAAAAGAAGATCCCTAGCTTCAGGGTCTCGACGTCGATATCGACAATTTAGAGATCACTAACGGCGTTTCTCCTCACTCCAACCAGATGTAGACATGACGTCAACAACTGACCTCAGAGTCGCAATGAAATGGAGCCACGACATAGTCCCTAGTTTCAAATCTTAACGGCAATATCTACGGCCTAAGAATCAACAAAGGCGTTCCTTCGCGGTCCAGCAAGATGCAGATACAACGCTAACAAAAGACCTCGCGGTCGAAACAAAGCGAAGCGATGCTAAAATCCCAGCTTCACCTCAACATTCGTCTCGATACAGCAGACGAGATGTCACTACAGTGTTCTTCCTCCAACAGGATTCGAGCACGCCAAAGCAAACGAAGCAAAGGCCAAATTCCTAGCTTCAAAGTCTTAACGGCAATTCATATAAAGCCTGAAAGACAATCGGAGATCATCTTGCACCCGTGCGGAGTGGTCACCACCTCGACGTTCGTCTCGATACAGCAGACGAGATGTCACCTCAGCGTTCTTCCTCCAACAGGATTCAGACGCGACAATCAAACAGCGGAGCCACGGAAAAGTCCCTAGTTCCAAACCTCGACGGTTCACCAACAACCTAGAGACAACCGCGACATTCGTCTCGATATAGAGGACGCAATGCCAGCAAACGAAGCGAAGGTCAAATTCTTAGCTTCAAGGTCTTAACGGCAAGTCATATAAAGCCTGAAAGACAACCGGAGATTGTCTCACACCAGTGCGGAATGGTCAGCACCTCGACGTTCATCTCGACACAGCAGACGCAACATCATCAAACAGCGGAGCCACGGCAAAGTCCCTAGTTCCAGACCTTGATGGTTCACCAACAACCTAGAGACAACCACGACATTTGTCTCGATATAGAGGACGCAATGTCAGCAAACGAAGCAAAGGCCAAATTCCTAGCTTCAGGGTCTTGACGACAAGTCATATAAAGCCTGAAGGACTATCGGAGATCATCCCACACCAGCGCGGAGTGGTTATGACTCATCGGGGCTTTCCAAAATGAGCCTAACCTCAAGTAAAAAGTGACATGGAATATCCCTACGCTTGCTCTTTCGACGGTAATATTACCTGGAAGATTACTTGAAGACGTCTTGTCCAGCCCCCGAAGGGATCAGAGACACGACAATCGCAAGGCTACTCGAACAGCAAGATTGCATATCGAGGAATATATCAACCAACACGACGGTACGATGGCCAAAACCCTAAGTACCACAGACCTTAACGGACCTCTGTAGTAAAGAGCAGAGGTTAACTGTGACGTTAGGACATCCTTGCGAGAAATGCTCGATTCATTTCGACTCGTGAGGCAAAGCCTTAGGCAGCGGGGATTAAAAAAAAACTGTTTCCTAAGCACTGGGGCCCTGCAAGTTGGTCCAAAATGGACTCTTGCATACTATTCACGGGTCACACTCTCCAAAGTTGAATCTCGACAAGGAGGGAAACAACCGCTTACGGGTCCTCTCGACTCGTAAGAGGGAAAATTCTCTTGTGAGATCCTTATGGCTCTCAAGGGAAAACACACTTAGGAGTCCTCATGACTCCTAAGAAGAAAATACACCTACGAGATCCACTCGATACGTAGGGAGAAAATTCTCTATGAGACCCTCATGGCTCATAGAGTTGAAAAGTCTTAGGCAGCAGATTCGAACCTGCGGCCTAAGCCATCGCTACCTCCTGAAGAAGCCAAGACAGGATGCTTGTTCTATCAGCTGTTGACCGTGTTTACTAAGGAAACATGCTGATAATAAAAGAAGGAGAAGGCAAAGAAATGACACAAGACATTTTGAAGAATGTATATCTTTTATTCATAAATTTGATTGAGTACAAGATACATCGTGTTAAAGAATAAAAAATACAATTTTATTTACAAGTACAAGTGATACAAAAAAAATAGCTACTGAGAAGGAAGTGGCTTTAACAAATCCGCGAGCTGCTCTCGCACTTCCTTCAGCGCCTCCTCCTGAGCGGCTGCCGTGGCCACTTCCGCTTCCACCTGGGCCCGCAGCTGCAGGTAGGATGAAAGTTGCTCCTCAGCTGCCTGCTGGGCTGGCTCCTGATTAGGTGCATCCCGCTCGATGACATCAAGCTGCTGCCTCAGTGTTAACCCTGCGGAGAGGCATTGCAGAAGGCCTTCAAATATAACCTTCAGCTGCGCAGCGTTTGCCTTCACTTGAGCATGCAGTTGGGCAGATTTGCTCGAAGTCTCGCTGCGCTCCTTACGCCTTGAAGCAACTTCTTGTTCGAGGTGGCGGAAGTAAGGAGCGCTCTGCTCGATCCATGCCGCCCGTTGAGCGCTCGTGGCCAAGATCTCAGGGGCAGGACACATAGACTCCAGTTGATGCAGGCGGGCCTCGATTTCCCTGCAGTGATTAACCCAAAACTCGACGACGCCTTCATTATGAAAATTTATAAGCGTCTCCAGCATCGTATTAACCTCCGCAGCGAAATCTGCGGCAGATGGGGGAACATCCGCATCAAGCTCTTCAACGTATCCGCTCAACATTCCCAAACTCATCGCAGCATTCTTTGAAGACGGTCGTCTCAAGAAGGGGCCCGCCGGCATTATGATGCGAGACTCGAAGGGCGCCGGAATTGGAACGACAGCTGAAAAAACAAAATACGATCAGATGATGGTTCAAGAAATATAAGAAAGTCATCAATTGGATAGTTTACTATACCAGCTGCAGCAGGCGGCAAAGCTGGGAGGGCCGGTGGCGCGACCGATCTTTCATCTCCTCCTTCGATTTGTAGCACTGCAATCAGGGAGAGGAAGAGTAAAAAATAATCCCATTACTGAAAAAAGAAAGGCATCAATTGGAAACTATACTCACCAGCGCCACTGGAGGAGGCGAGTTCAGACGGGAAGGAGAAGTGCGGGTGCAACACCTGATAGAGGTGATCAAAAAGCACTCCTACAAAGACGTAATAGTACGACATTAGTACATAAATTATGCGGCCAAAAGATAAAACTAATGGGTTGCAAATCCATACCTTCCAGCATCTGCAATGGTACGAGAGAAGGCTGAGAGGTGGCCACCGCCAAGGCAGTAGCTGACGGCGCTCCCTCGAGCAATGGAGCGTCAGCACTGGCCGCACCTGCGTTAAAAAAAAACAAAGATAAACCTGTCAGGAAGGATCTCAAGATAAAGAAAAAGGACAGTAACCCGAAATTTACCTGATGAGCCGCCAGCCGAAACGGAGGCGTCTCCCTCCTCCATCGACATGAGTCCACTTCCCGTGGCCTCATCACCAGATTCTACGGGGGCCGTCGTCATGCTCGCAAGGCCAGGAGATGGCGGAGGACCGTAGACGGGGAGAGCAATTATTGGAGCATTGCCAGACTCTTGAGAAAGAGCGGTTGGCTTGTCTTCGAGAGTCATGCCCGTCTCACCCGCTACTCCCTCGGGCTCGGCGGTCGCTGCTGTCTCGTCCGCCGTCGCCATGGGGTCGCCGGTCTCAGGCTCTCCGTCCGCTGCTGCCCCAGGCTCGATTATAGCAGCTGTCTCATTTGCCGCTACCTCAGGCTCGGCATCGACAGCCTTCTCTGGCACAGTTTCCTCAGCCCCCAGCTCGGGTCCAGCAACCCTGACGACGTCGCCCACCGTAGGCTCGGGTTCAGCCGGTGCCTCTTCCTCTGTCCCCTAAGGTTCAACGGTTTCCGCCTCCCCTTCGGTTGGACTTGGCCCTGCAGGACAAGATGTATAAGAACCAATAGGTTTACAATTCTTACAACAAAATCTTGAAAGATACATTACCTGAGGTGGACTGATCGTTAGCCTCCCGATCTGCGCGCGCCGGTCGTCTGTGAGAGGTAGACAAGGCAACCGGGGGCTCTTCTGAGGGCGTACCAGCATGAGGAACGGTGCTTGGGCCCGCTCCCACGGCCAAAGCAGCTCTGTGCTCCTTCGCCTTGCGCCTCAACCGCTTTCTCTCCTCCCGAGCCGTCAAGACGGACCTCTTCGAAGCTTCCTTCATTGAGGCGTCATCGTCCGCGTACAGAGATGCCTCCAGAGCCTTTAAGGCATCCCTCATCGGCTTTTCGAGTCGGGTCTCTCGCGGCAGCCCTGAAGAGACCGGGACTTCAGTAGCTGGCCCAGGGAGAGTCCCCGCATCGGCTGGCACAGCCCCTGCAGAGAGACAAAGGAAGAGATTAGGTTGGCCATAAGAAAAGAGAATAAATACTTAATGAGGCGAGACGTACCAACACCCAATAAAGCGCGCTTCCTTTCCTCCTCCTGGAAGGTTTTTAGAGAGGCAGCGATGGCTTCTTCAGTAGTGACACCTGTTAAAAAAAGGGAAAAGCATTAGTCAAAGATAATGATAAAAATGCGATGAAATGACGGAGAGTGCAGCTAATGATTACCTGACTGAGTGAGTTTAGCCAACATCGCTTCGAGTCTGGCTGATCGCTCAGAAGCCGCAATGGCGGCCGCCAGATCGGTGTCTGCTGGATCTACCGAGAAGCCCTCATTGCTGCCGTACTCGCCTATACCTTCGGTAAGAGGGGCCTGAGGCTCTAAGCCGAGGATAGCATCTAGAGAGAGGAGCGACTTCTTCTTCCTCTTCTGCCCGCCAGCCTTCGGTGCACCCAAGATAAACTTACGCTTTGCAGCCACCTTAGGGCGGCGGGTCCCGATATCTGCGCCCACGCAGGACTCCGGCGAAACCATATTTACCATCTCCACTGGAGCACGGGGCGCTGGTGGCGCATCCACAGTATCAGGAAGCGGCAATCCGCGCGGAGGGCTCAACACGCGCGGTGGTCCAACTCCAGCATCTTTCAGTGGAGGAATGACCAGGGTCCTTGGCCTCAGAGGAGCCTTGCGGTCGCCGCCGGGAGGCGCACCCTTGCGGTCAACCAACATGTGCTTCTCCTCATGGATAACTGGACCCATTGCGTGCACGTACCAAGCCACGTACGCGTGGAGGACCCGGGGAACGCAGCTCGGCTTACTCATGAAGAAGTAGGAGCCCGTATTCAGTCGCATGAAATGGTGCATCGCGCTCCTTATCCCCTCCCTGCTGGCCGCGGGCTCTACCAAAAACGCCTCCTGCGGGACCCCCTGGTTATAGATGGATTGTTGGGCGAACCGGTAGGGATTATACCTCATGAAAAGCGCCATCTCATTCTGCCTGAACACCAGGTAGCCCGGCCGAATGGAGTAGAGGTGAAGAATCTCCCGGGCTTTCAGTACGGAAGCCCCGTCCTTGAAGTCGTCATGTAGCGCCACCACCGACTTGGAGGTTTCTGAGCCGATAGTTATGACTTTATCCATAAAAGAAATCTTCGCTCCGACCAGGTGGGGACGAAGGAGCAACCCCCTAGCCTCCCGCGGAGGCGCACTCACGATCGAGGCGCCGATCAGCCGCATGACTCTTTGGACTCTGCACCTCTCAAAAAACGAAGGGCTCTTGTGGATGCCGAATACCCCGTGCACATGCATTTCCATCCACGAGGTGAAGTAGTGCATCGGGAAATTGGCAGGCTGCACCCCAGGTTCATTAGCGTCCGCCGCCACGCTGAGTCCATTATATAGGTGAGCCAACCCGGCGATTCCTACTGACAACTGCAGGCCAATCACCATTCGATGCGCTGGGTAGAAAACGGACGACCGCATGTAGCGCGGGTGCATGGGGAGCGCGAAGCTGCACAGCCACAATCCCAGGAACCCCAAAAAGAAGGTCTCTTCATCAATGCCCGGGGCGGCGATTTCTGACAAGGGCATGATGGCGGCGTCGGGGAGATAGAAATCCTTTTGATCGTCTTCCGATATTGGTCGACGATCTAAGCCGAAGCCGAAAGGGTCATCAAGCTTGGCGAATTTTCACTCCGCTCCGATAGAATCTCCGGTCGAAGGAAGCGGGCGATAAAATCTGCGAAACTGACTCCCCGGACTCCTGATTCCAGGTAGAGACCTTCGTATATGTTCAACAACTTCACCAAGCTCGGAAACTGGTGCTGAATAGCATTCTCCGGCGTCAAATCAAACACCAGCGGCTTGGTGGCAAAGACGTATTCCTCAGGAGGAAGCAGCTCCTCATAATGCTCCCCCCCACTGGCAGACCCGAGATTTCAGTGAACTCTTCCTGTGAGATGGAGACTTCCCTGTCCGTCATAAGGAAGGTGTGGGTGGGGATATTCCATTGTTCGATGAAAGCCTTAATCCACCACGTTGGAGGAGCGGGGTACTCAAAAAGCGAGACGTAGATTGCCGAGTACAGACCAATTTTCATCAGATGAGTCCTCTTCGCCGATAGGATGTACCTGGCCCACTGCAAATATCTGGCCAGTTGTCGCGGGGTCAATCCAATATTGTGAGCTTGTCCCTAAGGGCGTGCCTCACCCTGACATATTCGCCTCCCTAAGATATCCACGGCCGGCGGTGGCTGCACGGGAATGGCACCAATCGCAGGCTGGAGAAGATCCTCCGAATTCCAGTTCTTGACCTACACGGCATACTTCACCGGGGGTTCATCCATATAGGGGATCGACGAGATGGGCTCAGACGGCGTCGCGGAACCGAAACTTCGGCGCCCCTTGATGATGTCGATATACCACCTATCCCACAGGTGAAGGTTCTTGTGCTCAGGGTCATGATCCTTGATGAGAGCGAGCACCTCTCGGTCTACTGGTGCCTGGGGAAATCCTTCCTTCGAGCGAACAAACGGGAAAGACAAATCAGCAAACATGTTGCCTGCAGAAAGAAGGAGGACACAAGTCAACCGTCAGTGCTATAATCTTAAGTTCTGATACTTGGAACTTTAAAATTTGTACCACACTGCAATGCAGTGGATAGGGGACCAAAAGGGGACCCACAAAATCTAGATGACAATGCATTAGTTAATAAGACATGCCCCATCATTGGATGAGACTGCCAATTAATGAGGAAATCCCTAAAAGAATATTCTCATTAATGAGAAATCTCTAGAGACAAGGAGAAAATCTCCTCTTTCAGAGCAAAGCTCTGTCACAGAGTGACACTTGTCAAACTCCGGTCTCAAGGGAATAAAATTCCTTAAAAGAGCCTAGCTCTATAATAATGATGAGAAAATCCCTTAAAAATTTTTTAACTCCTAAAAATTAAAATTTTTTGGGATCTTAAAGATCCATGAAAACTCCTAAGAGTCCCTCATTTTTAGATCAAAAAGATCTACATTTGGTCCATGAGCAAAGTTTTGTTCATGGGTTAAAAACCCTGAAACAAGATCTCTTTAGATCTATGGATTCTTGAGAGCAAGGCTCTGTTGGTGAAACCCCAAAGGGGTTTTCCTTAGATCAAAGATCTATGAGAGCAAGGCTCTGTTAATTAAAATTAATATTTAATTTAATTTAAGTTAAATTTTACCTAAGATGTTCTAAAGTTTGAACTATGAAGTTCTTGAAAAACGAGAGCAAGGCTCTGAAGTTCTTAAATGCAAGAGCAGCGCTCTGAGAATAAAAGTTCTTAAAGATGGTAATCATCTACTGAGGACCAAGGGTCCTATTTATAGGCGCTTGTGCCCCTTCAACTCCTCAGTTGATCCAACGGCCAAGATTTTGCCACCGCTGCACTCACATGTGTGCCACGTGAGCGCAACGGTGGGGGGGGGGCATTTGTTTCCCCCAATCAGAGCAAAACTCTGCTTGAATTTCAAAAATTCAAAAATTGAAGCAACACTTCAAATTCCTTGCGCTGTGCGCAACGCACCACGTGTCAAAAGCTGATACGCCAGCGCAGCGCCCAAGGCAGCGCACCCAATCAGAGCAAGGCTCTATTTAAAGTAAAAAACAAAAGAAGCAACACTTCAGATGATTTGCGCTCTGCGCTGCGCGACACGTGGCAGCACAGTTGCGCTGCGCTCTGCGCTGCGCGACACGTGGCAGCGCAGTTGCGCTTGCTCCGGCCGTGCCAGTATTCAAAATAGAATTAAAATTCTAGAAAGATCTTTCTGATCTTATTAAAACAATAAGATTCTCTTCTGTAAAACAGGAGCCCTTGGATCAAAAATCCAACGGTTGGGAAAAATCCCTAAATCACTCAGAGAAAGATCTCTTTAACTGATTTAACAAATGAATTGGCACTATAAAAAGGCCCCTGACCCCAAGTCTAAAAAAACACAAAAACAGAGAGAGAATTCAGAGAACTCCTAAAAAAGAAAAGTTTGAGAAGAACTCAGAAAGAAAAAAAGGGTAAACCTTTGAAAAGAAGAATTTCTTCTGAAAAGATTATTGATCTAAGAACAAGATCAAAGATCTTCAATAAAAAAAATATATAATAATAATAAAGGCATTGCCTTTTTTATGAACCAATGGTTCTTGAAAATTCGAGCTAAAACCTCTCTGGAAAAAGAAACAAGAACTTGTTTCTTTAATCCAAATTTTAAAACAGTGCCTTGCACTTGTAAATCTGCACTGTTGCGCTCTTGGGTTGGCGCAAGCCACTAGAGAGCGCCATGTGTCAGCTCCAGAACAACTTGCGCTATGCGCTTTTAAAATAGAGCACTGCTCTCTGAAATTAGCGCAACTCACCAGAGCGCGCCACTTGTCAGCAGAGCAACAGCGCAGCGCACTGCGCTTGCGCTCACCAGAGCGTGACACGTGTCACCTCCACATGCGCTTGCGCTCATTAATTGGCACAAAGCGCCTGATAGGCCACAGGGCCACTGTCAGATAATTAATGCACTGCATTATTGAAAAGAAGGGCCGAGCCCAATTAAAAAAGGCCTAACAGGCCTAATAAAATGCAATGCATTATTTTTTAAAAAAAAGGGCAGAGCCCAAACAAAGGTCTGTCAGACCAAAACAGATGCTGTGCGTCATTTAAAAAGGAGCAGAGCCCAAATAAAGGTCCTACAAAGACCAAGATTAATGCCATGCATTATTAAACAAAGGGAAAAGCCCAAGCCAAGGCCTAACAGGCCAACCACAAATAAAAATGTTGAACATAATCAAATGGACTTAGCTCAATCATGGCCGTAAGTCCTCAAATTAAATTGACTGAGCACAACTGCTCACTCAAATCAATTTACATCCGGTTCAAGTGTAAGTTTACGGTAGCGCCCCGGCCGTCTAATAGACGCCAAATGCGGAACAAAAACTTTTAACTGGCGCTATCGTATACTATAACCCGGATATGCCATTATTGCTAAACTAACAAACTGTAAAGAGGGTAGAAAGGTTATACCGAACGATCCGAGTCTTTCGTTCTTTAACCATCATCCCACGCTCTGTTGCGGCTGCTCCGATCTCGTCGATCTCCAATCTCCTCGTCCAGGTGGCACAACGTCAACAGATCTTTAAACGGGCTCCCGCCTCTGACTCGAGGCAACTCGGTGGTCAAGTTTGCTAAAAGAGACGACCAAGATTGATGTAGAGAATGAGTAGAATACTTTGTCTCACTTCGTCCAAAGCTGTGGACGATCAGTTAATGAAGTTGCCACTCAAAATGAAATGGAATGAGAAATGAGTTATCAAATTTCCATACACTCAAAACCATAGTCTTTTTTTCAAAAATCAATCTCTCCCTCAAAAGAGAGGGCCGGCCACCATTTAACAAGAAAGGGGGTGAGTGTAGGAGAGAAGTGGTGACCACAAGGATATGAAGCTTATCATAACTCATTAAAAGAAAAGCATGAGTCACAAAGAACAATTAATGCATAAATGATGACTATTAAACCTAGTCACCATTACAATAAATGCAACCAAAGATACATGAACCTAGTCACCATTCTAGAAGCTTCTAGAAGCACGACTCACCCACATGACTCATCAGAGTGATGGAAAGATAAATCCGCATTTAACCGAATGTCAAATAAGGCTGATAGAAAACAGGAAACTGAAAACTGGCAACTTCCAAAAGCGATCCTGAAACGAATTTTAGGACAATCCCATAACAGTATAAACATACCCGTATTTATATTACGACCGAATACAAATGCAACTGAGACAAAGATATAATATCTACGCAATATAATACTTTGATCCGGCTTACACCAAAGCCCACCAGTATTATCTGCCCGAAATATGACACGTGCGTAAACGCACGTGCATTTTTCGAACCCTGCCATAAAACCATACGGCCTCTACAACGTTTCACCCGAACTTGGGAAACTGTCTGTGGGGGACTCTAATGACTCGTCAGTACCCTGGCAGTGGGTTTAACCACAAGCCGTCAGCGGCACTAGCTGTGCGTAACGGCTGCCCATGGACTGACCTCAAGGGAGGCCGATGAGCGAACTCATCCGGAAACCCTACTGAGCCTAACAGTGACAATGTATATACAGTCCGGTCCGTTCGTCTATGAGTATCGCATATCTGCCTAGGGGGCTGGTAACGTCAGACCCCCAATAGCAGTACAAGTCGTTTCGGAGTGAAGCCCAAAAACACCCTGAGATACTACTGGAGTACCTACCAGTAAATCTCCTGCCATGGTCGTGGGCTTTATGTAATGGCTCTCCTAGACACACCGCGATCTCGCCCCCAATACCGGGAGAGACGAATCCCCTGCCGATCCGCTCACATGCCTCCATGTGGCTCGGGACTGTACCCCAAAACTACCTGTTTGCACGACTCCTTTGAGCCGTGGCAGGGTAGAAATCAAAGCACAGTGGGAACTCACACGAGATAAATGACGACCTCAGGTCGATGAACTAACCTGTACACATATCACCAGGGAACTGCTATCTGACGATATATATAATACCAATTAGCAGGTTCCCGGCGAGTCCTGTCCGGTGTACTCATAACCCAATGAGCACCTGTATACATCTTAGGTGATCCAACTGACACCAGTGGCTTGTGAGACCGGCCACCGCCCCTCATCGGGGTCTCGATTGTATACACTAGTCTACTCCGGAGTATCGATGCCCTGTCTCGAAACTCCCACGATTAGGGACCACAATTAAGGATATTCTTATAAACCACCCAACTCTCACGTATATGCTCGCCATCATACTGTTGGTAGTAAAGCAAGATCCTAAAGGCTTTATCAAATTGTAACAGTGATCAGTCACCTGAACCTGTACACGACTGATAAAGGCAAACCAGATAGCATACTATCATCTCGAGCAAGACTGTCCTACCGGTATAGGTCCTCCGCAATCATTGCAATCACGTACCCGCGATCCAATAATTGACTCTGAGGGCACTATCTCCAACAATCTTCCACTTGCATTTAAGGCTAATTATTGCGACGTCGATTACTCACAGCCCGTGTGAAACCGAACATCCAACTCCTCTACTAATCAGTTTCACAAAGTCCGTTTGTAAAACTATTGTGTTCGAGAAATAGCCTCAGTGAGTGGATCCGCCCTGATGTTTCTTTCTTTATCTCTCTTAATCTCAAGTTCGCGGAGAAAGCCATCTCCCGAATTGAGTAATACCTGTCTTAGAATATGTCTGGATATCTGATGGGACCTAGTTCATAAATGAACTCCAAATCCAAACTTCTTAGACTGTACCGATCACTGAAGCTAATCAGTATCCTGCACCAGGCCTCCCACAGTATCCTCTTGGACTACCTGTCCATAATACTATCCTTCGTCAGAAGGAAAAACTATAACTCTGACAATCACTCTGTCAACCATGTCACCTTTGAAGCCTGGAATGATAATCGTCTCCCGAAAGAGGCTGCCGTCATCAAATCCGTAGAACATGCACTTATGTTCTAAAAATGCTTCCTTATGTTTCTCCAGGACTGAATTAATACAAGCTTATCGCATCTAGTGCAAAAAAAACATCTGGTGTGGTACTTGACATCCCACGATTGACTCAATTGCCTAAGCAAGTGATCTGTCAATCATGCACATCCCTCTCCCATTTAGTCTGTAAGACACCTTTAGAGAGGGTGACTCCATCACCTGCAGGTACACCACCATGCCAGGAGTCATCTATTCTAAAAACCATTAGAATACTGTCAAAGTACCCACATTGGGAAACTACCCAAATCCAGATCTAAAACCATAGATCTAGAAACCAGAATGTTTGATATTATATCCATATCCTGTCTGGAGAAACAACTGTGTGACGACCACAGTACAACCGATCGTAGTATAGGAATTTTACTTCCTACTCTGTGTATGTCATCCAAATACCATGACATCACACCCTACTACCTTCTTAACAGATCCATCCTCTATTCTGATGAAGTCAAACCCATGACCGTCACATCAAAATTAGATGATCTATTTCTGCTATAACTGCTCAAGTCTATAAATAGACATAAGCATCTTGCCCACTATGCTTCCGCTGCTCCCACTGACCACAACAACCCTCTGGCAGAATAATATATACGTGCACTTCTAAAGCTAGTTTAGAATGCCGCTATACTTAACCTCCTGCCGGGTCTCACAGTCTGGAACAACAGTAGTGTCAAGTCTGGGTAAACAAGAACCTCCCTGTCACCGTCCTTGAGGCTACCTGAGTACCTCTCGGGTGTCTGAGATTACCCATCATATCTGCGGAGTGGCTAATGGAATGTCAAACCTGATTGAATATTTAGGTCCTATTAAATTTTCCGTAATCGTTTGCGGTTCTGGAATCACTTCCAGTTCTACCATACTCCCACTACTGTTTTCTGAAAAAATCCATTTTACTAAAACTGTGGCGAGTCAAGAACAATATCACTATTGATCTTTCAAATGGTAGAAAGTCAACCCTTGTCATAGCCAGGGTCAACCCACAAACAGCCATTACAGAAACGTGCCGTGAGTTATCCAGAGTCTGGTTTTAAGCATAAGCTGGACAACTCCCCGTACCTTAACATCGTTAAGGTATGAACCATTCTATATCCAATATAGAAACTTTGGTACTTATTTAATTGGAACCAGATTCAAATCATGCAGCTGTCTCCAGTGCATATCAACTTAATGGAAAGAGACTAATCAGCATTACTCAACTTAGGAATCCATCCAATTATGAGTAACCTGAAAGAGAAACACGTTTCTCAAAACCATTACTATCATCTGAATACCAATCACAAGAATCTACATCTTCGATCTCTTTGAAGAATCCCGATACTTGTGACACCTGGTTCTCTACTTTATTCTTATACCCACAACTTCTCAAAACTTAGACCTTGTATTTCTACGAAACACTTGTCTAAAAACTAGAGAAGTCATATGTAAACAGAACATAGTACGAGGACCTACCCCTTTGTCCTGATGGACACTTGGACAACATACAATACTCTGTATAAGTCCGCTGAGTTAAACAACTCAAAACCTGTGCATCGTAGGTGGAAAACTGTACCCTGGCAATTTCCTCAAATATCACCAATTACAACGAATTCCGATATAATAAGGATAATCACCTAATTCCCAATAACTTACTCCCACTCATCATTTGTAAAACCATACAGATATGAGAATCTTACCTGGTAAATACATACCCTGGAGTAAGTATCTAATCGGGAAAACAGTTTTCTTTTAACAATGCACTGAAACATGAAAATGTTTCGTAGGGGTATCTTGGTATTCCTAGTAATGCCTCTTCCATAATCGAATTCATGACTTCAACCGTATATTTCACTGACATCTTTCCAAATCCCTTTATTTGTCTTTAGTCGTTACCTTCTGTACACCATCGTTAGGCTAAATGGTATTCTTCCTTCCCTACCCTTCGGCACCAGCCTATGGTTTGGAAGAAGACTATCCAGTAAGCATAATAGGTGTACCCTCCTAAACCAATAAGTACTCGCAACTTGAGAGAAGGTGATGATAAAAGACAACTGAATAATACCTTATTCTTTTAAAGGTGAAATAGGAGTGGCGATGAAGTACGCGGTTTGGTCGTGAATGATAGCAGTCGCAATTTACTTTGCCCTCTTTCTAATCCCTTTATTTTATCTTTAGTTATTTCCTTCTATACACCCTACTTAGGCTAATTGGTTTTCTTCATTCCCTACCTTTCGGCACCTGCCTATGGTTTGGAAGAAGACTATCCAATAAGCGTAATAGGTGTACTCTCCTAAACCAAGGAGCCCTCACAACCTGAGAGAAGGTGATAATAAAAGACAACTGAATAAACCAATTCTATTTCTCCTGAAACTTGATCCATCCTCGAAGAAGTCCCTCCGAGTTCGTATATAACCATACGATGGATCTATCCAATGGAAGTGGATGTCCGTAGTAATACGGGGTGTTCTGAGAAATGCAAAGGGTAAAAGAAGGAGTGGCAATGACTTATGCAACTCGGACAATGCAAAAGCCAGTATTTTAAAGAAGGTTCGGTCAACCTGGTCACTGAGTCATAGTCTAGGGTCGGTCAAAGGTCGCTGCCAAAGAGAGAGAGAAAAGAAACACTCTGCGTGCACTCTAACCTAGATCAGAATGGTTATCACTTTATCTAATCCGGAAACCTCCCACTGTACTGTCAAATTCTCCTCCAAACCTAAAAGAAGAATCAATCGGGATCATCCGAAGAGTAAACCAACTCATCAGTGAGAATCGGGATCCAAACTCATCGCATGATAACGTGACGGAATCCACTCACGTTACTCACACTCCAGAAGGTATGCGCATACTTGGCAAGTTTCAGTTTCTTTAGAAACTCCCGATATGATTTTTTCCCCATGCTCTTATGACCTTGGCGTTAGGTCAAAATGTCATAAGTCACATGCCAAGTTATACCCGTCACTATCTTGTTAATTTGAACCCACCCGTACATGCCCTTGGCGTTAGGTCAAAATGGCAGAACGACTGTCCCAAACAACCTCATCTATCTATGCAACAAATAAGTACCCAGCAGCTACCAAACACTATGCCTTAGCGTTAGGTCAAAATACATAGCTTGAATACTACTGAATACCCAAAAGAAATGACGGAGGGCTACGGCTGGTTTTTGGAGAAAAACCTTTAACGTAGTGAACTTGATATCGCTAAAGGAACCTGATAGCTTTTATAAAAAATATAGTGGCGAAAACCTTTTGCTAAAGAGGTCACTCCCGGTAAAGGGATCTCGGCTCTTTCCTCGTAGAATGAGGTGCAGGATATTCCAACCGAATACCGCGGTGCAAAGCAACTTGTAATCGACTATAGTGAAGTTATTACCCTGACGCAAACTTCTGCCCAAGGGGTTATTCCCGGTGAAGGGATATCGACCCTTGCCTCGTCGAATGAGGTGCAGGATATTCCAACCGAATACCGCTATGCAAAACAAAAGGAAACGTCTTTGTAATAACACTTTTTAAATTTGTTCCAACAACTGCCAAATAGGTTTGCTTTCCTTTGCATTGATCAGAATCGACGCAGTCCCATCAATTAATCACACCAGAAAAGAGCGAAAATAAAATGTACGTATATGCCATCCGCATTCGTCACTGGGTCCCGTCATCACCCGTTAGGTTACTTAACTAACGACAGAGCGGGGACTGAACTAGCGCGGGTGCAAAACATATACAACATCTACTAGTATATATACCAATATACAATAATCGCTCCAGGCGTGATAATATGCAACATTACAGAAAAGTAATAAGTATCACAGAACAATACAGATAAACTGGGATCCTCGAGTTTATCAGAGCCGTTGCTGAAACTCGACGTTCCCCTGGTCGTGTGGATAGCCTGTGCAATGAAACCTAGACCCCTATGGGTGCGGCAAGTTACCCGCCAAAACCTGAAGCGAGGCAGCCCCTTACAGCAAAAGTGAATGGACCACCCTGCACTTCACGGAATCCGGTAGCTTGAGCACCCCTCCTTGGGTCAACCTGTACCCCCTACGAGTGCGGCGAATAGTCTGCCAATTTTAGAATGAGGCCCCTCTGCCTCTCAAAGCCATGAGATGCGGACCCGTTGCCCTCCAGAACCCGGCTATCCGTGCACTCCGTCGTGGGGTAAAACCTAGTACAGAAATGAAAAATATGTACAACGGGTACATCGACCTCAACCCGGTCGTGCCCCAAAAGAATATTATACAACATGCAGTGACGGCAGTCCACACATTGGACGCTCGCCCCGCAATATCAAATGTACAAATAAATCCAAACTGCACTACCATTGCACACTGCTATCCACCACGACAAATCCGCAACATCACAGCACAACACAGAACATCAACGCGAATGTCACGTTCGCAAACCCGTCTAAAAGAACTATATCAATCAGACGCGGTTTACCGATCAAATGACATTCACGGTCGGAGATATAATGTAAGCACTGTAAACTAACATGTTTAAATTTCGATCGACTAAATATCACGAAGTGGGCCCCACGTACATCTGCTGTACAGTAACAAAATCTGGTCCTAAAAGATATATACCAAAAACCACAATTTACAGTAAATAAGCTACTGTGCAAATTTGGAGCAATGATCTCACAAAATGGCCGCGGATGCGCGGTCAAACCTTAGGTTTGACCGAGATTCCGCGGCTGTCTTGTTGGGTCACGTGCCCAAATTTGTACCACGTGCTTAGAAAACCCTGAACAACTTTCTGTGATATGAAAAATAATTTTTGGACTTGATTTAAAATTGACAGAAACTGTGAACTTAAAAATTGTAGTTTTTGATATTCGGTCCGATCGATATTTTAAATGCGTTAGCACAAGTTAGTAAAGCATTATGGTGAGGCTCTGATACCACTGTAAGTCTACGGTAGCGCCCCGGCCGTCTAACAGACGCCAAATGCGGAACAAAAACTTTTAACTGGCGCTATCGTATACTATAACCCGGATATGCCATTATTGCTAAACTAACAAACTGTAAAGAGGGTAGAAAGGTTATACCGAACGATCCGAGTCCTTCGTTCTTTAACCATCATCCCACGCTCTGTTGCGGCTGCTCCGATCTCGTCGATCTCCGATCTCCTCGTCCAGGTGGCACAACGTCAACGGATCTTTAAACGGGCTCCCGCCTCTGACTCGAGGCAACTCGGTGGTCAAGTTTGCTAAAAGAGACGACCAAGATTGATGTAGAGAATGAGTAGAATACTTTGTCTTACTTCGTCCAAAGCCGTGGACGATCGGTTAATGAAGTTTCCACTCAAAATGAAATGGAATGAGAAATGAGTTATCAAATTTCCATACACTCAAAACCATAGTCTTTTTTTCAAAAATCAATCTCTCCCTCAAAAGAGAGGGCCGGCCACCATTTAACAAGAAATGGGGTGAGTGTAGGAGTGAAGTGGTGACCACAAGGATATGAAGCTTATCATAACTCATTAAAAGAAAAGCATGAGTCACAAAGAACAATTAATGCATAAATGATGACTATTAAACCTAGTCACCATTACAATAAATGCAGCCAAAGATACATGAACCTAGTCACCATTCTAGAAGCTTCTAGAAGCACGACTCACCCACATGACTCATCAGAGTGACGGAAAGATAAATCCGCATTTAACCGAATGTCAAATACGGCTGATAGAAAACAGGAAACTGAAAACTGGCAACTTCCAAAAGCGATCCTGAAACGAATTTCAGGACAACCCCGTAACAGTATAAACATACCTGCATTTGTATTACGACCGAATACAAATGCAACTGAGACAAAGATATAATATCTACACAATATATTACTCGGATCCGGGTTAAACCAAAGCCCACCAGTATTATCTGCCCGAAATATGACACGTGCGTAAACGCACGTGCATTTTCCGAACCCTGCCATAAAACCATACGGCCTCTACAACGTTTCACCTGAACTTGGGAAACTGTCTGTGGGGGACTCTAATGACTCGTCAGTACCCTGGCAGTGGGTTTAACCACAAGCCGTCAGCGGCACTAGTTGTGCGTAACGGCTGCCCATGGACTGACCTCAAGGGAGGCCGATGAGCGAACTCATCCGGAAACCCTACTGAGCCTAACAGTGACAATGTATATACAGTCCGGTCCGTTCGTCTATGAGTATCGCATATCTGCCTAGGGGGATGGTAACGTTAGACCCCCAATAGCAGTATAAGTCGTGTCAGAGTGAAGCCCAATAACACCCTGAGATACTACTAGAGTACCTACCGGTAAATCTCCTGCCACGGCCGTGGGCTTTGTGTAATGGCTCTCCTAGACACAGCGCGATCTCGCCCCCAATACCGGGAGAGATGAATCCCCTGCCGATCCGCTCACGTGCCTCCATGTGGCTCGGGACTGTACCCTAAAACTACCTGTTTGCACGACTCCTTTGAGCCGTGGCAGGGTAGAAATCAAAGCACAGTGGGAACTCACACGAGACAAATGACGACCTCAGGTCGATGAACTAACCTGTACACATGTCACCAGGGAACTGCTATCTGACGATATGTATAATATCAACTAGCAGGTTCCCGGCGAGTCCTGTCCGGTGTACTCATAACCCAATGAGCACCTATATACATCTTTAGTGATCCAACTGACACCAGTGGCTTGTGAGACCGGCCACCGCCCCTCATCGGGGTCTCGACTGTATACACTAGTCTACTCCGGAGTATCGATGCCCTGTCTCGAAACTCCCACGACTAGGGACCACAATTAAGGATATGCTTATAAACCACCCAACTCTCACGTATATGATTGCCATCATACTGTTGGTAGTAAAGCAAGATCCTAAGGGCTCTATCAAAGTGTAACAGTGATCAGTCACCTGAACCTTTATACGACTGATAAAGGCAAACCAGATAGCATACTATCATCTCGAGTAAGACTGTCCTACCGGTATAGGTCCTCCACAATTATTGCAATCACGTACCTGCGATCCAATAATTGACTTTGAAGACACTATCTCCAACATCAAGGGTACATCTCTGAACTCTTTTGACACTTATCATTGTTATCCCTCAACGTCGTCAGAGAGGTGACGGGTCCCGACAACCACACACTCCTATGGACTTAAGAGTCCTTAAACCAACCTATGGACTTAAGCGTCCCTAAACCAACTCATGGACTTAAGCGCCCTTAAACTCCTGTACTTAAGCGTCCTTAAACTTTCGGACTTAAGCGTCCTTAAACACACGGACTTAAGCGTCCTTAAACCAACTCATGGACTTAAGCGTCCTTAAACTCCCGGACTTTAGCGTCCTTAAACCCACGGACTTAAGCGTCCTTAAACCAACTCATGGACTTAAGTGTCCTTAAACTCCCGGACTTAAGCGTCCTTAAACCAACTCATGGACTTAAGCGTCCTTAAACCAATGGACCACCATATCCCTAAACTGGCAATGGACCACTATGTCCCTAAATTGGAACAATAGAGCCCCCAAATGCTCTTTTGTCGGATCTAAACGATCCCGTTTAAGTTGATCTTAGCCTCAAATATGGCTAATGTATCCTTAAACCTTCAAACAAACTTTAGTCCCAAATTGGACTGTAAATCCCCCAATCAACTTTGGTCCTAGGGTACATCTCTGAACTCCTCTGACACCTGTCATTGTAATCCTTCAACGACGTCAGAGAGGTGATGGGTCCCGACGGCCATACATGCAAGGGACCACTATGTCCCTAAACTGGAACAACAGAGCCTCCAAATGCTCTTTTGTCGGATCCAAACGATCCCGTTAAGTTGATCTTAGTCTCAAATCAGACTAACGTATCCTTAATGAACGTTTAAGTTGATCTTAGCCTCGAACATGGCTAATGCATCCTTAAACCAAAACCCCAAAACCCAAATCTAAGTAAATACGGATTTGGACTAATCCACGTCCTACGGGCGACGTCATAAGGTAACCAAACACAAAACAAACACCCACGACACGAACTGAAATTCTGGAGAAGGAGAAAGTTGTTACCACGATGCGGTAGCATAATTAACTGCAGGGGCTTGCGCCTGCAGGGAAGAGCGTCCCCACAATAAAAAACCCCTTAAGCGAGGGGGAATCTGACGAAGTCTGCTACATCGGTCGTATCCATTAAACCTACGATACACGGTGCCATAAATCAACTTGGCATCTTCGGAGAGATGGACGGATAAAACTAATTAGCATCTGCCCCGAATCTCAGTGCCAGGAATTCGCAGTCTTGTGCGCCGTCATTCGGAGGGGAACAACCCTGCTCGGTCATCCTCGGCGGGTAGCTTCCCTACCGCAACGCCAGGGATCAAAGCCCTCACCAAGAGGCAACTCAGCAGCTGCCCTGCTCTGATATCCCTGGCGGGTAGCTCCCCTACCGCAACACCAGGGATCAGAAAGTCCTCCCAGAGGCAGTCGGGCCCAACCATCGCTCGGCTATCCCTGGCGGGTAGCTTCCCTACCGCAACGCCAGGGATCAGAAAGTCCTCCCAGAGCCATTCGAGCCCAACCATCGCTCGGCTATCCCTGGCGGGTAGCTTCCCTACCTCAACGCCAAGGATCAGAAAGCCCTTCTAGAGGCAGTTAAGCCTGAGGATCCCTCGCTCGGCTATCCTTCAGGACAAAAGCCCTCGTCAAGAGGCACCGGGCAGTAACCCTGCTCGGCCAAGGGTCCTTGGTAGGCTCCTACAGCTCCTCCCGCGCCAAGGACCAAAGTCCTCCCAGAGGCAGTCGAGTCCTTGCTCGGCTATCCCTGGCTGGTAGCATTCTACCATAACCGACAGGGATCAAAGTCGTCACCAAAAGGCACTGGGAAGTAACCCTGCTCGGTCCCCGTCCTGAAGGATCAAAGACCTCGCAAAAGGCAATCGGGAAGCTACCCTGCTCGGTCGTCTTCGGCCGGCAGCTTCCTACCCATGACGCCAGGGATCAGAGCCCTCACGAGTGGCATCCGAGCGGCTACCCCGCTTGGTCATCCCAGGATGGTAGTTACCTACCCACGACACCAGAAATTAGAAGCCCTCGCCGAATGGCAACGGAGCAGCTTCTATCCATCTTTGGCGCAAATAAGACGGACATCCCTCTGCCCACCACACGCAGAGGATCCGAGTTGTCAACCAGGGGCATCAGGTCTATCCAAGTCTCGAGCGATCTCCCATCGACTTCGGGGCCATGGAGACGCCTTCTCCTCAGCAGCGCTTGAATCAACTCGATGGACGATCGCTAGGCAAATAAACGACCTAACATGGAAGCCCAACAGCGCGAGAAGAATTTTTTTTACAAGAAAGCCAGTGAAACCATAGAAAAAGTTTTATTACTAAAAGGCAGTCTTTACAGAGGGTATTTTTGGCTCCCCAGCCTCACAAAATGCCCGGAGGCTTACAAAATTCCAGACGCAGCAAAATAAAAAGGAGGGGGAAGACGGGGGCTTTAGGCCTCGGGACCAGGAGTGACCTCGAGGCCTCCGACATCCACCATGAGGCGAGCCGGGTCCTCGGCGACTTCCTCACCAGGAATCTCCTGCCCCTGCTCGCTGGTGTCCGTGAAGGGGTACTCGGCCTGGAGCTCTTTGTCGGCGAACCCCGGCACCCGGGCCTTAACAGCGTCGAGGGCCTCGTACTAGATGAGGGTCGTGGCGATGGCCAGGTCATCATAGTAGTCTTTCGACTTCTTGTAGCCCTCCACCGCCTTCGCTGCTGACTTCGCCCACTCGGTCGCCGCCCCTATCTCCTTCCGGAGGGTTTTCACTGTCTTCTTCAGGTTGCCGGCCAGCACTTGAGCGTCCTCAAGCTTGACCTTAGCAACCGTGGGGGCCTCGCGGTGTCGGGCAACCTCCCGCTTCCCAGCCTCCACCTCGCCCTCCAGGGCGACGACCCTCGCCTTCATCGCCTCTAGCTCCCGCTTGGAGCTCTCTTCCAGCGAGGCGAGCTGGCCCGCAGCTTTCATCGCCGGAGCTACCACCTCGGCCTCTATGCGCAAGGCGAGGGCGACGTGCTGAAGGACCTGAAAGGCAGAAGAGAGAGGCACCGAACCTCAAAAAATAATAATAATAAAAGACAAGCGCTTACTTGCACGGACTCCTGGGCGATGGATGCCAGCTGAGGCCTGAAGGTCCCCCCGGGGACTCTAGCCCCGGCCGATGCCTCTATCTTATGCAGTAGGCTATCCGTGACGGATAGCCCCGAAGGCACGGCGAACTGGAGACCGCCTTCCTCCACCGTGATCGGCGAAGACCGTCCCTGGGTAGATCTCCTCTTGAGCGGCCTTGAGGGAGAGCCGGTCTCCTCCTCCGAGGCAGGGTCCTCCAGAATCCGAGCCCGCCTCCGACCCGACGTTCTGCTGGGCCCCGGGGCGAGAACCGCCTCTGAGCGCTCGAGGGGCACTACCGCCGGGGGAGAAGGAGCCGGGGCAGGCTATGAACGGGAAGAGCCGGCGCCCCCAACCTTCGCAACCGGCCTCGGCTGGCGCATTGAAGCCCGGAGCGAGTACATATCCATGGGTCCTGCACAGAACCAAGCGTAAAGGGAGTCAGCGACACAGGCAATATACGAACCAAAAAGAAAACCTAAACTTATCGACGAACTCAACGGGGCTGAACCCGGCCCAACTCAGAACCCTCTCAGACAACAGCACGTCGAAGCGGGGGATGGGCTCCCACGACGCCACTCTCACCGCGACGGGGTCAATGGACTGGTTCCCCGACAAGTGCTTCTCCCTCGACCACTCTGTAGGCACGGGCCAGTCCTCGCCCTCGGAAGGGGAAACGAAGAAGAACTTCTTCCTCCAGTCGTGAATAGAAGAAGGCAGGGCCATAACCCCCGTCCCGACGGTGCCCCCTGGTCGCTTTCTGAAAGAGAGATAAACCCACCTCGGGTCGCCTGCTCGACCACCGGGGTGATTTTTGAAGACGAGGGAAGAATCAAAGAGGGAAAGGCTGACGAGGATCGCCTGTAACTTCAGGCGAACCAGGAACCCAAGGAGAATCCTCCATGAGTTTAGCACCAACTGACCGGGGGCTAACCCGAAGAAGTTCAACGCTTCAACGACCTCAGGAGAGAAAGGCAGACGCATTCTACCCCAAAATGCTTCCAAATACAGGGCGATCTCCCTGCCCCGTACTTGGTCTGCGCTCTCTCCCTCCTTGGCCAGGCGGAGTGTATAGCGTGAGGGGATGTGGAAGCGAGCCCGAGCGTTGGCAAGCTCGTCCTCATGCCTTATCCAACACAAGGCACTAGGGGCAGCATCTATCGCCTCCTTCCTGGGGGCTGCCCCCGCCATATGATCCCGGGAAGAGGGGCCAACCCCTGCTCCCTAGGAGGACTCATGCTCACCTAAAGGGTTCCTAGAAACTACCTCAACGACATCTACTGACTCGATAAGAGAAGACATCTAACCTTGGGAAGAATGATCCTCGGGGAACGAAAGTGGAAGGAAGAAGACGAGCGCCGAGCAACCGAGACTTAGAACGGGAAATATGAAGGAGTAGGGGCCCTGGAATGGGCCCCACCCCTATTTTATCACCACGAGCGACCTCATCCAACAGTGCCCTTCATCTCCCGCCAAGACGCCTCCTCGCATCCAACGGCTCCGATTGCTCCACTTGTCGTCCCCGCACTGGACCGCACCCTTTCAGGCGTCGCAAGTCTGCACATGTCGTGTCAGCCAACCGACGCTCGACACCTGGGCCGTCACTTCAAAGGCAAGATACACGAACCGGCGCACCCTCCTTAAATTCGGGGATCTCTCCTTGATTCGCTGGCAGAAATGATAGCTCGCGGCCCGGGGACGCATCCCGACGAAACCTTAGGAGGGAGCTCACCTCGGGCGGCCCGGCGGTCCACTCCAGACCCGACCAGCTGGCTGGTCGGGACAAGAGTAGGGGGATAATGATAATTCTCAATATTGGCGACCCTTAAGATCACACGTGGCGGACGGCACGTCCCAGAACTCAGAAGAAAGGGCCTACAAAGGCCGACCATGCCACCCTTGTACCCGACTGGCCAGCGCAAATTGGCCCTCCTCGGGGTTCCCCGCAGATTGGCCTCTTCGGCCCCTCAGCTTGCCCCGAGCTGCCACAAGACCAAGTCTCCTCGGCCTTCTCGCTCGTCCCTGAGCCCCTTTTCCGAGGCCGTCTTCCTCGGTCCTCTGACCAGTTCCGCCGCTCACAGGCGTAACCGCAGCTCCGCGAATCTCGCCATGCGTGGATTCTCCGCCAGCAACATCCCACATTCCACGCCTTCACGATCCCCATTCATGGGCGATCTGCTCTCTACGCGGGCGTGACATCGGGAGCATAACTTCCGGTGAGATTCTCGCGCCTGCTGCTGCGTGCTTCCACCACTATATAAACGCCCATCACAGAAGGGTCAAGTAAGCCATTTTTTGACTCCACTTAGCCGTTACGCTGCTCGGATCTAGTACTAACTTGATCGTCGGAGGGTCCTCGGTGGTATCAAACCACCCTGGGACTTCTTTGCAGGTACTCGGCGTCAGACTCCTCCAATCACCAAATCTCCTCAAAACCCATTGAGACCCACACACAACAGGGGATCCCCTCAAGAATCCACCGGGAGATCGACGGAAGACAACATCTGAAGGAGATCTGAAAAGGACCTCCATCAAATTTGTATTTGGGTGAGATTGAGCGGGAATAAATTATCTTTTGTAATTCTTTATCGAGTAGTTGAAGCAATTCATCATCGGTTTGAAGGATTAGGTGAAAGTACGCACCGAACCTGGATAATATTTTGTATCCTTTGCGTGGTGTGTTTTTCTTCTTTTATTACTTATTACTTTTACGAGTTGCCGCGTTTGATCATTTTTATTAGTACCGATTCACGCGTATCGATCATCCGCTGAGTGCTTTGGTGCCGATTTTCACAACAATTGAAACTTATTCCATGTGTGTCAAGAATCACTATACCCAAAAGCTTAAGCTTTTAGATTATGTTGATAATAATATATATCAAAACAACAACATATTTTTGTTGGTCTCACCTTGATGGGGGTTGAGATCTCCCTCAGATGCGGTCCTCCGTCGATCTGGTAGCGGGCGTCTTGGACGGTTGAGATTTGATTTGGTTATGGTTGAGCGTGTGGATCTCAATAGGTTGTGTTTGGTGTGGAAGCCGAGCTACCTACAAGTAAGTCCCGGGATGGGTATCCACCGTAGGACCCTCCGACGATCAAGCTAGGTCGAGGAATATTGGCAGAGTAGTGGTGTATTGGAATGAATTTGTAACAACTCCATTTTTAGTGTACAAAAATTTGCTTAAAAATTAATGAATACTTGGGGTATTTACTTTTGCCGTGATTACTTTAAATATTTAATTAGCTCTTTAATCACAAGAAGGAGATTGTAGCTCATTGGTAATATCTTGCACTGCTGAACCAAGCTACCAGAGTTCAAATCCCATACCCCACATTATTTTTAATATTATTTTGTTTTGAATTTTTAGAATACCAAGAGTTTATACCTGCATATCTCACAAAAACCCCACTACCTATGAAAAGTTAAATACGCCAGTGAGTAGATGGACTGTCGGGGGACCCAATGATGGCCTGACTTGGCTGGCGGACCGGCCGACTCGGACCGGCGCCGCCGGCCGGACTCGGCCGGACCGCCGAGTCCCCTACACCAAAGTGGTGCCTCTTGGCCTTCCCTAACCCCCTGCACACTTCAATTACCCAGATCGATTTCAGAGACACAATAAAACCCCATTTACTCCACTTTTAATACATTTTAATATATTTTATTACATTTTTTTCAATTAAACCCTTCATGTACCCTAACCCTAGCCCAACCCTATAAATACCACCCCTAAACACTACCCCCTCACCCAAAATTCTGAGCCAACTCTCAAGAATTCTTAGAAACCCTAGTGTACTTTGGAAGAAGTAAAGAGGCGAAGCCCCGACAATTTTTCCGGCGACAACCCTAGGAGATCCCGACGACGAAACGACGCACCGTCGACTCCTCTCATCTCCCCTTCCTCTCCTTTAAGTTTGAAACCCATAAGTTCCAATTTCCCTTCTCTAATCTTTTCTAAAAATACGAAATTCCAAAACCCGACGGAAACGGAGTAAATCCGGTTTCTGATTCGGTTCTTTCTCAAAATCCAACATTTTCTTAATACAATCTTGTTAAACCACATCATGTTGACTATTAAACACTAACTAGTCATATTGAATAAGTTCTATATCAAAAGAAATTGCTATTTCCATTTTACCGTATTTTTTCACTAAAATACCATGTAGTTTCATTTCGGCATTTAAACCATTAAACTTGCTATACCTTTAAGTAGATCGCGAGGTAATGACCCACCTCCTTACACAATCATAAGCAACATAGCATAATACTCTCGGGAATATAGAATACGGGAAAACGACACCTTTTCAAATAAATACCATTACTAATAAAACCATTTTTCTTAATGATTAGTATTTTACACAAATCTTTGCAAAGCGCCGCTACAACCCATTTGGGGAACCCGTTCGGGATGGTGCGGATTATCCCACATCCTCGGGCTTAGTAGTGCGATATGCAGACCTCCACAAGAAGCATTCGGTTTCGAAAGGTTTAAAATACGACATCTTAAGAAAATGAGATTTTTAGAAATATAAAATATATATTAAAATTATTTTTATATAATTATATATATGTAACATTAAAATATTTATTTTGAAATAATATAAATATTACAACTCTTTTCAAAAATCACAAGAATTATTTTACGTTAAAATACTATGAATTCCATACAAAGTCAATATTACAAATAAATAACTTTTATTATGAATTTAGGATATTTTCACTAGAAATATCACAATTATAAAATCCACACCTATGATAACTCTAAAGACGATAACTAATACTTGGGGTGTATTTTGAAAACTATACAAAAGTATTTTTACATAAACCCCCCTCAAGTTCTATAAATTACCCTAAGGACCCTAGTAAACATAGGTTTAAGCGGGACCAATCTCTTGAGCCTCAGGGAGCCGGAGAAGTGGGTGCTTGCCTATTTAAGGTAGACAACTTAACAATGGTGTTATCAATACGGTAATCGTCTTTGAAAAAGACACAAATCCTGCCGCCCATGTGCAGCGGTTACCGATAACATCAAAACAATCAGGACTTCAATTTACTTTTCTAATTGTCTGACTCAGACCGAGTCTCATTAATAATCTGACTTGAATATGATTCAAGTACAATCTACTCTACAATTTATAACCTACAATATTCCAATTCAACATGAATCTCTATATTCAAGCTGTTCAATACATTCAATCTATATTGACTGAACTAAACCATAGATATACTTCCATTTACATGATTCTATAGTTACATCCATGATCTTACAGTTATATCCGTTTACTGATATCATAGTTTCGGTAAGTCATCCAATTATACAATCTATACCGTTTACAATACAAGACAATACAATATAACAATACAATTAAAACACTACGGGGTTTAAGGGGTAGATTGGTACGGAAGGTGTTAGAACTGGCACGAGACAGTAAGATTAAGACACATAACCTATATTCTGTTGCTGTTGTACCGTGGCCCAACGGTTCCTTGTACATTCCGTTTGCCCTAGTCTCTAGCATATAGAGACTCCTTTCGTATACACTGGAATCCTTCTGTAATAAGCTACAAATAACAACGTTAATACTATATTATAACAATATAATACAACTTTAAAAGCTACCTTCTTATTCTTTCAATTCTATTTCTCCCTTATCTTTCAGACTTACCGAGCGATCTGTTAGCTGGCGACATTCTCTTCTTTCTTCTTTGAATGTCGTCAGGTGATCTGGACACGTCAGAGATCGAGCCCAGCACTGAAGACTTGGACCATTTCGTTGAAGACCCAGAGTTTTAGTTCATTGTATACTTTTATTTCAGTACCTTTCCTTTTCTGTTATTCCATTGTTTAGGCATTGCTTTATTTCAGTTGGATTTACATTTCCATGCATTGTACAGAAAGAATATGAATAAATAAAGTTGTTGTTTTATTATATCTTTTCTCTTCTGCATTTACATTTATATTACTTAGTTTTCCCCGCCGAATACAGAGACGCGACCGCGCAGGTCCGTCTTGCCTGAAATTCGGGGCATATGCTAATTGGTGTTATCCGTTAACCTCTCCGAAGATGCCAAGTTGATTTATGACACCATGTATCAGAAGTTTAAACGGATGCGGCCGATGTAGCAGACTTCATCAGATTCCCCCTCGTTTGAGGGTTCCCCAAATGGGTTGTAGCGGCGCTTTGCAAAGATTTGTGTAAAATACTAATCATTAAGAAAAATGGTTTTATTAGTAATGGTATTTATTTGAAAAGGTGTCGTTTTCCCGTATTCTATATTCCCGAGGGTATTATGCTATGTTGCTTATGATTGTGTAAGGAGGTGGGTCATTACCTCGTGATCTACTTAAAGGTATAGCAAGTTTAATGGTTTAAATGCCGAAATGAAACTACATGGTATTTTAGTGAAAAAATACGGTAAAATGGAAATAGCAATTTCTTTTGATGGGGACGCTTTTCCCTGCAGGCGGAAGTCCCCGTAGTTAATTACGCTACCGCATCGCGGTAACCACTTTCTCCTTCTCCAGATGGTCACTTCATGTCGTGGGTGTTTGTTTTGTTTTTGGTTGCCCGTGGATTGTATATGGAGACTAATTTATGTTGTCACCCGTAGGGCGTGGATTAGTTTAAATCCGTATCTTCTTAGATTTGGGTTTGGGGGTTGGGTTTAAGGATACGTTAGTATAATTTTAGACTAAGATCAACTTAAACGTTTGTTAAGGATACGTTAGTCTAATTTTTAGACTAAGATCAACTTAACAGGATCGTTTAGATCCAACAAAAGAGTAATTGGACTCTATTGTTTAGTTTAGGGATATTGCGGTCGATTAGTTTAAGGACATTGCGGTCCATTGTTATTATAAGGACATTACGGTCTATTGTTAGTTTAAAGACATCACGGTCGAGGTTAAGGACATCGTAGTCTGTGAGTTTAAGGACCTCACAGTCCAGGTTAAGGACATCGTAGTCCGTGAGTTTAAGGACCGCACAATGCATAGTTTAAAGACGTCATAGTCTATAAAGTTTAAGGACATCGTAGTCCATGAGTTTAAGGACCCGACAGTCCGTAGTTTAAAAAGATCGTAGTCTATGAAGTTTAAGGACATCGTAGTCCATGAGTTTAAGGACCCCACAGTCAGTAGTTTAAAGACATCACAGTCTATGAAGTTTAAGGACATCGTAGTCCTGAGTTTAAGGACCCCACAGTCCATAGTTTAAAGACATCGTAGTCTATGAAGTTTAAGGACATCGTAGTCTATGAATTTTATGAGTTTAAGGACCCCACAGTCCGTGAAATGTGTGGTTGTCGGGACCCGTCACCTCTCTGAAGACGTTGAAGGATTACAATGACAGATAACAGAGGAGTAAAGAGATGTACCCTTGAACCGGTGTGAGTTGGTTGAAAGATCTGTAATCCTGTTTGGGACTGAGATCTGTTAAATATTTGTGAGCAGATGGGCTCAGTTAAATATAAGTTAAGAACTTATGGCCAATATTGGGCTAAGTCCAATAAGAATAAAATGTTTAACATTTTATTGTTCTGGGCTGTTGAGCCTTTATTTGGGCTTGGCCCTTTTAATAATGCTGAGCATTAGACCCTGACATTTTTTTTGTCTTGTATTAAATGCATAGCATTCATCAGAATAATGTGTGTTATGACGGCGCGCCACGTGGCGTGCCAGGCGCTTTGCGCCAATTAAAGAGCGCATTGCGCTTCTGCCAAGTAGCGTAGACGTAAAGGACACGTGTCGCGCTTGGCGCTAAGCGCCAAATGATGGGCGCATTGCGCCAGTTTATGAGCGTATTGCGCTTTCAATTTATGAGCGCGTTGCGCTAGTTTAGTAGAGCACAAGTGAATGACACGTGGCGCGCTTGGCGCTGAGCGCCAGCCCATGAGCGCAGTACGGTGTTTCAGAAGCGCAAAGCGCAAGTTGCATACGTGGTTGACACGTGGCACGTTTTGACGCTGAGCACCGGTCCAAGGAGTGCAGAAGCGCAGTTCAAGGCACTTTTCAAGAGCGCAAAGTGCATTTGATCAAATTTATGATCTGTGAACAAATTTATGTTCTTTTTAAAGGAGGTTTTGCCTTAAGTTTCAAGAACAACAGTTCTTATTTTTGATTGTAGATCAATGATCTGTGTGAAGAATATGTTCTTCTTTATTATATGATGAGATCTTTTGATCTCTTTTATGAAAGACCTTGGTCTTTATAGATCTATGATCTTTTAAGAAGATAATTCTTCTGTTTTAATGAGATGATTTCATCTCTTTGTTCAAGAATCATTCTTTTTACCTTGAAGAAATGATCTTCTTTCAAGAGCTTGCTCTCTTTCTTTTTGAGTTTTCTCAAAGTTTCTAGGGGGTTTCTCTATATCAGACTTGAAGTCTTGGGGCCTTTATATAGGGCAAATTGATTTGTTAAATCGGTTAAAGAGATATTTCTCTGATTGATTTGGGGATGTCCCCCCACCGTTGGATCTTTGATCCTAGGGCTTCTGTTTTACAGAAGACAATCTTCTTGTTTTTAACAGGATTGAAAAAATCTTTCCATAACAGAATTTTAATTCTGATTAATTAATGATTTATCATTATTAGATCTTTTGATCTAACGGTGGGGAATTTTTAATTCCAGCGCTGGTGCACCCGTGCTTTGCACGTGGTGCTCGGCTCGCAGCGCACTTTGCGCTAGTGCATCTACGTTTGACACGTGGCGCGCAGCGCAGAGCGCAGCGCAGTTTGTGCTAGCGCACCTGTGTTTGACACGTGGCATGCAGCGCGCCTAGCGCTAGCGCACACATGGTGCACTTCCTAGAGCGCAGCGCACCTGGCGCTAGCGCATCCGTGTTTGACACGTGGCTCGCAGCGCGCTTAGCGCTGGATCTAAAGCGTTGCTTCAATTTTTGAATTTTAAATTTTAAAACAGAGCTTTGCTCTGATTGGTGGTGTGCTGCCTAGGGCGCAGTGCACCTGGAGCTAGCTCATCTGTGTTTGACACGCGGCGCGCAACACGCCTAGCGGTGAATCTGAAGCGTTGCTTCAATTTTTAAATTTTGAATTTTAAAACAGAGTTTTGCTCTGATTGGAGGAAACAAATTCCCCCCACCGTTGCGCTCACGTGGCGCACACGTGAGTACAACGGTGGCAGCATCTGAGCCCTTGGATCAACTTAAAAGTTGAAGAGGCGGTTCAATGCCTATAAATAGGACCTTTGGTCCCTTAGATGATTTTCATCTTCTTCTTGAGAATTTTCTTTCAGAGCATTGCTCTTCAGTTTAAGAACTTTTCAAGATTTAGAACTCCATCAAAACTTAGGTAAAGTTTAAATTTTTTAATAAATTAGGGTTTTACCCATTAACAGAGCTTTGCTCTTCATAAATCCTTGATCTAAAGAAAACCCATTTAGGGTTTCATTAGTAGAGCTTTGCTCTCATTAACTCATAAATTTAAATAGATCTTTTCTTGGGGTTTCTTAGCCCATGAATCAGAGCTCTGCTCTTTTATAACATGTAGATTTCTTAATCTTTGATGAAGAACTCTTAAGAGTTTTTTCATGGATCATGAAGATCCAAGAATTTTTAATTCATAAAAATTAATTTTAATTAATTCTTTTCTGATGGATTTTTCCATCATCATTACAGAGCCAGGCTCTTTAAGGAATTTTATTCCTTCATGATCAGAGTTTGACAAGTGTCACTCTGTCATAGAGCTTTGCTCTCAAAGGGAGATTATCTCCTTTTCCCGAGGGATCTCTCATTCAATGAGAATTTTCTTGAGGATTTCCTCATTAATTAACAGTCTCATCCAATGATGAGGCTGTTTTATTAATTATTAATTGATGAATTGTCATCTAGATTTTGTGGGTCCCCTTTTTGTCCCCTTTCCACTGTATTGCAGTGTAGTACAACTTTTAAAGTACCGAGTGTCAGAAATTTAAAATTAAATTATAGCACTGACAGTTGATTTCTGTCCCTTTTTTTTGCAGGCGACATGTCTTTCGATGCTTCGTTTCCGTTCGTCCGTTCAGAGGGAGGATTCCCTGAGGCACCTGTGGACCGGAAGGCTCTCGCGCTCATCAGAGACCATGACCCGGAACACAAAAAACTTCACTTGTGGGGTAGATGGTATGACCAGATTATCAGAGATCGTCGAAGCTTCTCTTGTGCGACGCCGTCGGAGCCTATCTCGGCAATCCCGTATGCAGATGCACCCCCGGTCCCTATTTTCTTTTATCCAACCCCAAACCCAGCCCATTCCTTTTTTTAAATTAAACCCCTTTTTAAAGCTTTGCCGGCCCACTTCCTTCAGCCCCATTTCTTTTTCCCTATATTTTCTCTGGCCCAACTCGTTTCCGGCCCGTTTTCCTTTTTCCCATTTAAATCTTTTTTTCCTTGCGCTGGCCCGGCCTACTCTTTCCCTCACCCGCGCCGCTTCATGACCCGACTCGTTTCTTCTTTCTTCCCCAACGGCTCTCTTCCAGAATTCCCGCCTCCTGTCGCTCGCGACCCGTTCCTTCGCCGCAGCCCACGCCGCCTCCTCCGTCGACGTTCACGAGCCGTTAACCCCACGTCGCGCACTCCCCTCTCTAACCCTCGTCGCCTCCTTTCCTCGCTCCTTCGTTCTCCTTCTTCCTTCTCTCTCTCTCCCTCACTCAAACTTATCTGCAATTTCCCCCACCAACCACTCCACACCACCGGCGAACTCCCAACACCATTCTTCGCCTCCGACTACCATCACCGAGCCCCCCAACGTCTCCTCCCTCTCTCTTTTCTTTCCACTCCCGTTTTCTCTCTCGAGCCCACGTCGGTCCCTTCCGCATCACCCTCAACTCCGACCACCACCTCCTTGATCTCGACGCCACCATCAACGTCGTCATCCCCACCTCCCTCACCTCCACCCTCGATCACCAGCACCCCGAGCTCCTCCTCCTCTTCCTCCTCCGAGCTTCGAGCTCATTTCCGTTGACCTAACTCCGACCATCTCCTCACCGTACCCACTGCGAGCTCCTCCTTTGCCACTTCCTTCTCCCAGGCATTCACTACAGCTCTCGAGACCACAATCCAATCCTCCTCCACCAACCGAACACCCTACCCTCTTTCTTCATCTGCTTTCTCTCTCTCACTTCCTCTGCTCTCTCTCTCTATCTAATCACTCACCGATCTCTCTGTCTCTCTCACTCTCACTCTCACTCTGGTTTTCTCTCTCACTCTCTATTTCTCTGTCTCTCTCTCTCAACCTCTCTCTCTCTCTCTATCACACACACACTCTCTCTCTAAATCTTTCTCCTTCTGTTTCTCTAAAGATCGCTTGCTCTGTTTCAGCACCACTATCCCCCTTACACCAAAGCAAGGAATAACCCGGAGCAGGGCGGAGAATGAATGTGCGGAGATTGACTGGATTGAGTGCAACTACCTGATTCCGAGGACAAACCTGTGCTGCGTTCGTGACGCGATCGTGCCATTTCCGCCACCGTGCATCACCAGAACGTGTCCAGGCAAGTATTTTACTTGCTTACATGCTATATATTCAAGTTACAATCTTTAATTGCATAGATCATAGTGTTACACTTTTGGATCAATTATGTGTCATACATGTTCGACGTGTGTTCCCAATGAAAATACTTATCTAATTTGATGGAACTAGATTGTTTATATTGGCCCTTACTGTGATGAATACCTTGTACAAGTTTTGCTGGAAAAATATGACCGTTAACGACTAAAATGACTACCCTCAAGTTTACTCGTAAAACTGGAATTTTCTTGTACCTGAAAACTGTTAAAATCACCATAAATTATATACACACTGGAATGATGCGTTCGAGGGATCAAATCAAAGCCAACTCGACAAAATTTAACCTTATACTAGTTTCCAGACATTCCTGTACTTAAACTGTGACAATATTTGGATCGGAGTGCGACTCTGGACTGCAGTCCAGAGCGACTCCAGTTGTTGTTTACTGTCCCGTAATGGGTACCACACTGTTTCCTTAACTCGTAAGTTGCAGAACTCTGCTGTTTATTATAGGTAAATCTGTTGGCTAGACGACACAATTGGTTTCATTCTGTTTCGTTATCGTTTGATATTTAATCTGTAATTAAATAAATCGGGACGTATAACAGTCCCAACAGAATCAGAATCGACATACTAGCGTTAAAAAATGTATAACTCCTGACGTACAGACGCGATTGAAAATCCGTCTATTGTGTTGAAAACCTTACTTAAAACCCTAGATTTCATCCAACTATAGCGTTGCTAGAATATGATCCCAACTGGGATTAAATTGCGTTGCGAAACGGACTTCCAATTCTGAAATCGGATTTCCAGCCGTGAACGCTTAAAAGGAAATGGCCATAATTAATGATCCTGGAACCCGATTGGCATGAAACTAAATTCAATGGATAGATAACTGAACATACTAATTATTACCTGTTTATCGTTTCGCTAAACTGTAACTGTATGATTTATGATACATTATTCAAGTGGTAGAGTACTAATTCATGACATCCTAAACATGATTTATATACTGTTCATGCATCATATCATACACATGTCATTGCATTGATAACCCAGTGATAACGTGCATTACCCGGTGTTAGGTATTAGTGATGATTGTGGCAAGTACGTTAGTGTTCGTGTATAAGTGATTAAGTGAAAGTGATACGTACTTGTACACAATCAGTGAACCTTATTATTCTATTGCATTGTCGACGTCTGTGGGATGCGTGTACGTGTGACTATAAGTGGTATGGGACACTTATGGAAGCTCTTGCACGGGTATCACAGATAAGGCACCAGACACTGCCATTTATCTTAGGTATTAGTCGGGACGTGCTTGATGGAGGTCCTGCCTCCAGTTCTCGCGCAGACCTGTCACCGACCGATTGGTATTTAGGGTTATGGTTAGCGTTTGATGTAGATCACGGGGTGTGGGGTAGTTTGAGTGTGAGTTCAACAGAATCTCGGGAGTCCCATGCCGGCTTATATATTTAGGGAGATATATGGAGATTTACAGGGTATGTGATTATCACCGTGATATACATGTTGGGCCCGTGGTCCCTTGCCCTTGGGTTCTACCCTTGGGTGGAGGACACTCGCGAGTGGTTGACTCTCACACTTGGACTGACTATAGGCTTAGTGACCTGTACAGTGAGACTTAGAGACTGATAGGGATACTGGCATTGATATACCTTACATACCGTGTTGACATACGTGGCATATCATTCTACTGCTTTTACTGTTTCGCTGCATTGATTACTGCATGTTCATATCCATACTGCCATTGATCTACTGTTATATATATCTATTATCACTGTTAGAATTGTCACATGATTTTATAAATATTATATTGCTATTGTGTCGCTCTGACGACCTGAGTATGCATGCTCAGTGTGAGGAGAAGATTTAGCCTGGACCAGGACTAGACGCACTTCACGGACATCTTGTTTAGCTATCCAGAGTTATATCTTTTGTTTCCCATCAGGTCAGTTCATTTTACTGTTTTGTTCCAGTTACTGCATTTCTCATTACCTGCGCATTATTTACTGTTACCATGAAAAACTAAAAGCCGAAGTGTGACTACGGCAGGACATTTCCTTGACCGTAGGAGCATGGCTGGCCTTGTCTACCCCTCGTATTCCATATTTTAGGAAGCGGGGCGTGACATGGTTTAGTTGGTATCAGAGCCAGGTTTTGCTTCGATTGGGATTGCAGTTTTCCGTGTATAGCTTGGCAATCTAAGACATTCCTTGGTCTAGGTTGTAAACCGGTCATTCTTGATCCATATTCACATCGTATGTTCAGCTATCCATTCGCTAGGGTTTCGGGTGACTTGGCAAGGTTACGTAGTTGCAATTGCACTACCGTACTCTGTTTAAGTGACTTAAAGTCATACGGTTGATTCTCCACTTATAATAAATTCATCACCTCTGATATTCTTGAATCTTTGTCCTATCCATATTATATTTTGATTCGTATAGCTTGTGACTTATATCATCCTTAAAAAATTGTTGTTTCAGGATCATGTCTTCCAATGACTCTTCATCTATATCCGCTCCCCAGAATCAGACCATTGAGATTCTGAGTGTACTGCAAGGTCTAAAGGAAGCCCAAGAGTGAACAAACAACTTCTTGGCTGAAGGACTGAGAAGACAGGTGAATCAGGCACCAGCGGCTGTCTCCAATCATAAAGGGATCCCCGTTAGACGAGGAAAAGAAAAGAAGATGAAACGCCAATTTGTTTCCCCGCGACAGAAGCAGCAGAAGACCCCATGTTGTGGGTATTGTAAGAGGCCAGGACATCTTCAGAGGGATTGTCGCCGCGCCCAAGGGAAATGTCTGATTTGCGGATCCAGCGAATATCTCATTAACGGTTGCCCAGAAAGGAAGGAGCTACAAGGAGGAGACTCATCCACACTCCCCACTTCTGCCAAGTGAGGATTATTGCGTAGTTCGAATCTCGAGGATACGGCGGACCCAACACAGGATTCAACTCGCGTAACGAGAATGCAGCGGTCTAGCAATCAAAGAAGAATTTTCATGTTTTCAAAATTCAGTAATAATGTGGTCATCCTCTTATAAATATTTCTTTCCGTTTGGAATCTTGTATCCGCTGAATTTTTAGTTGAATGCAATAAAACTTTGAATTGTGATATATGTATCATTCTCTTACTTTCTCCTTATTTATACTATTCATTATCACAGCATTATTATCCTGATATTTTTCAATTCCGGCCACCGTATATCTTTCTATACTTCGTACACTTAACTAATTTCTTGATATGTCCCATTGCCTAATCATAACTCTTTCTTTTCAGACCATGGCTCACCCTGGAGCAGCGCCGCATCTAGATGAGGATGCACAGTCATGCGTATCCTTAGACAACACGCTGATGAGTTCTGACGATGAGATCAACGGTCCCCAGGTCAATTTTGGAAACAACGATTCAGAGGACGAAGGAGTAGCCGCCCCAGAGTTTGACCTGATAGGCGATTCTGACGAAGAGGAAGGAGACCCTAAAGAGAACCCGATAGAGGAAGACCCCAAGGAAGAACCGATAGAAGAAAATCCAGTGGAGGAAAATCCCATGGAAGAGAATCCAGAAGAAGAGAATCACATGGAATCGGACCTCGACGAAGAAGCTCCATCCGAGGAAGAAGGACCAGAAGATCAAGACCCTGCTGTGGAAGAACTTCCAATGGCGATGCCCACGAGGCGATATGGGAATGGACGCCCCTACCTGAGCGCGCGAGCCTACCGCAAGCTGCTGAATCTCCACAACCGCGACTGACGGGATTTCTTTTAGATGTTGTGTTCTTTGGCCAAATAAATCTATGTATAGTTTAGGGCCGCATTTCGTTTTTTGAGAATGCTTTGTTTAAAATCTTCTGGAATAAAATAAATTGTTGAGTTCGCAAATCTTTCGATCTTCTTAGTTCACTATGTCTTCTACTGAGGTCTGTCCACCCCTACTCCTTACATTGTTTTAACCCTCACTCAGATTAACCAGTACCACACCCGATCTTTTAGAGGTCCACCCTTCATCCTTCGTCTGTGACTCGTTTGAGATCCTTCTGGGAGGAGAAATTTTTAGCGAAATTTCCGAGTTCGCTAACCCTTCAAATTTTGATTCTTATGTTGTACCGACCGTTATCCCCCCATATTTTTTCCTTTGTAAGTCCTTGCTGCTCACCCTTACTTCATGTGCTGACCCGATCCCAATCTCCTTAACATTCAGCCTAAAGCCGCCACACTCCGACCTTTTGACTGAGCCACACTTCCTTGTAATCATTACCCTAGCTAGCCCTATATCTCTTTGTGTTCTTCTTATTACCCTAAATATATATAGGGACTTTATTATTCGAAATTTGGTTTTCAGTATTTTGTATTTATCGAAGAGTGCGTGATATTGACTAATTAGTTTTATGTATTGTAAGCACACTACTATTATCTTCAGTTTTCAGTAGCGCAACCTTACACCGCGCATACTTTTGGTCCATGTTTCTTAATTTCACTATGCAAGTTTTCTAAATTATTTTAAACCTATTTTATCGATATATTATCCTAAAATGTTTTAACCTACCGGCTAATTTTCACTACTTTATTGTCGTTACTTTATTTTCGGGTTTTGTGCCTATGATTACTATTATATATGGTTGAGCCTTATACTTATTTTTCTGCTTGCTTTTGATAGGCTTAAATGTGCACATATTTGGGTTTCGACTTTTATCGAACACACTTTGATTATTATTGTTCGTTATTGTTACCTATATTCTCGTATACTTGTAGTTGCTCTTATAGTGTTCCTGCATTATACCTATTAGGCCTATCCTTTGTATGTGGTTCTTACACACATATATATATGTACCTTCAAAATTTTGTCTACTCGTTTTAAGTAAATTAACATGTATTAGTGTTCGATATAATAACTCTTCGCTTATTATTTTATAGCTTGTTGTTTCTTTTAAATTTCGAGGACGGAAATTTTGTAAGGGTGGTATGATGTAATACCCAGCCCCTTTTATACCAAAATCTGTATTTTGTTACTTTATAATTCTATTTATTTTATTTATAATTTTATTTATTCTATTTATAAATTTTATTTAGTTTATTTATAAATTTATTTTAAAACCCCATTTTCTTTTATCCAACCCCAAACCCAGCCCAATTCCTTTTTTTAAATTAAACTCCTTTTTAAAGCTTTGCCGGTCCACTTCCTTCAGCCCCATTTCTTTTTCCCTATATTTTCTCTGGCCCAACTCGTTTCCGGCCCGTTTTCCTTTTTCCCATTTAAATCTTTTTTTCCTTGCGCTGGCCTGGCCCACTCTTTCCCTCACCCGCGCCGCTTCATGACCCGACCCGTTTCTTCTTTCTTTCCCAACGGCTCTCTTCCAGAATTCCCGCCTCCTGTCGCTCGCGACCCGTTCCTTCGCCACAGCCCACGCCGCCTCCTCCGTCGACGTTCGCGAGCCGTTAACCCCACGTCGCACACTCCCCTCTCTAACCCTCGTCGCCTCCTTTCCTCGCTCCTTCGTTCTCCTTCTTCCTTCTCTCTCTCTCCCTCACTCAAACTTATCTGCAATTTCCCCCACCAACCTCTCCACACAGCCGGCGAACTCCCAACACCATTTTTCGCCTCCGACTGCCATCACCGAGCTCCCCAACGTCTCCTCCCTCTCTCTTTTCTTTCCACTCCCGTTCTCTCTCTCTTCTTTCCACTCCCGTTCTCTCTCTCGAGCCCACGTCGGTCCCCTCCGCATCACCCTCAACTCCGACCACCACCTCCTTGATCTCGACGCCACCATCAACGTCGTCATCCTCACCTCCCTCACCTCCACCCTCGATCACCAGCACCACGAGCTCCTCCTCCTCTTCCTCCTCCGAGCTTCGAGCTCATTTCCGTTGACCTAACTCCGACCATCTCCTCATCGTGCCCACCGCGAGCTCCTCCTTTGCCACTTCCCTCTCCCAGGCATTCACTGCAGCTCTCGAGACCACAATCCATTCCTCCTCCACCAACTGAACACCCTACCCTCTCTCTTCCTCTGCTTTCTCTCTCTCTCTCTTCCTATGCTCTCTCTCTCTCTCTATCTAATCTCTCACCGATCTCTCTGTCTCTCTCACTCTCACTCTGGTTTTCTCTCTCACTCGCTATTTCTCTGTCTCTCTCTCTCAACTTCTCTCTCTCTCTCTCTCTCTGTCACACACACTCTCTCTCTCTAAATCTTTCTCCCTCTGTTTCTTTAAAGATCTCTTGCTCTGTTTCAGCACCACTATCCCCCTTACACCAAAGCAAGGAATAACCCGGAGCAGGGCGGAGAATGAATGTGCGGAGATTGACTGGATTGAGTGCAACTACCTGATTTCGAGGACGAACCTGTGCTGCGTTCGTGACGCGATCGTGCCATTGCCGCCGCCGTGCATCACCAGAATGTGTCCAGGCAAGTATTTTACTTGCTTACATGCTATATATTTAAGTTACAATCTTTAATTGCATAGATCATAGTGTTACACTTTTGGATCAATTATGTGTCATACATGTTCGACGTGTGTTCCCAATGAAAATACTTATCTAATTTGACGGAACTAGATTGTTTATATTGGCCCTTGCTGTGATGAATACCTTGTACAAGTTTCGCTGGAAAAATATGACCGTTAACGACTAAAATGACTACCCTCAAGTTTACTCGTAAAACTGGAATTTTCTTGTACCTGAAAACCGTTAAAATCACCATAAATTATATACACACTGGAATGATGCGTTCGAGGGCTCAAATCGAAGCCAACTCGAAGAACTTTAACCCTATACTAGTTTCCAGACATTCTTGTACTTAAACTGTGACAATATTTAGATCGGAGTGCGACTCTAGACTGCAGTCCAGAGCGACTCCAGTTGTTGTTTACTGTCCCGTAATGGGTACCACACTGTTTCCTTAACTCGTAAGTTGTAGAAATCTGCTGTTTATTATAGGTAAATCTGTTAGCTAGACAACACAATTGGTTTCATTCTGTTTCGTTATCGTTTGATATTTAATCTGTAATTAAATAGATCGGGACGTATAACAGTCCCAACAGAATCAGAATCGACATACTAGCGTTAAACAATGTATAACTCCTGACGTACAGATGAGATTGAAAATCCGTCTATTGTGTTGAAAACCTTACTGAAAACCCTAGATTTCATCCAACTGTAGCAGTTCTAAAATATGATCCCAACTGGGATTAAACTGCGTTGCGAAACGGACTTCCAATTCTGAAATCGGATTTCCAGCCGTGAACGCTTAAAAGGAAATGGCCATAATTAATGATCCTGGAACCCGATTGGCATGAAACTAAATTCGATGGATAGATAACTGAACATACTAATTATTATCGGTTTGTCGTTTCGCTAAATTGTAACCGTATGATTTATGATACATTATTCAAGTGGTAGAGTACTAATTCATGACATCGTAAACATGATTTATATACTGTTCATGCATCATATCATACACATGTCATTGCATTGATAACCCAGTGATAACGTGCATTACCCAGTGTTAGGTATTAGTGATGATTGTGGCAAGTACGTTAGTGTTCATGTATAAGTGATTAAGTGAAAGTGATACGTACTTGTACACAATCAGTGAACCTTATTATTCTATTGCATTGTCGACGTCTGTGGGATGCGTGTACGTGTGACTATAAGTGGTATGGGACACTTATGGAAGCTCTTGCACGGGTGTCACAGATAAGGCACCAGACACTGCCATTTATCTTAGGTATTAGTCGGGACGTGCTTGATGGAGGTCCTGCCTCCAGTTCTCGCGCAGACCTGTGACCGACCGATTGGTATTTAGGGTTATGGTTAGCGTTTGATGTAGACCACGGGGTGTGGGGTAGTTTGAGTATGAGTTCAACAGAATCTCGGGAGTCCCATGCCGGCTTATATATTTAGGGAGATATATGGAGATTTACAGGGTATGTGATTATCACCGTGATATACATGTTGGGCCCGTGGTTCCTTGCCCTTAGGTTCTACCCTTGGGTGGAGGACACTCGCGAGTGGTTGACTCTCACACTTGGACTGACGATAGGCTTAGTGACCTGTACAGTGAGACTTAGAGACTGATAGGGATACTGGCATTAATATACCTTACATACTGTGTTGACATACGTGGCATATCATTCTACTGCTTTTACTGTTCCGCTGCATTGATTACTGCATGTTCATATCCATACTGCCATTGATCTACTGTTATATATATCTATTATCACTGTTAGAATTGTCACATGATTTTATAAATATTATATTGCTATTGTTTCGCTCTGACGACCTGAGTATGCATGCTCAGTGTGAGGAGAAGATTTAGCCTGGACCAGGACTAGACGCACTTCACGGACATCTTGTTTAGCTATCCAGAGTTATATCTTTTGTTTCCCATCAGGTCAGTTCATTTTACTGTTTTGTTCCAGTTACTGCATTTCTCATTACCTGCGCATTATTTACTGTTACCATGAAAAACTAGAAGCCGAAGTGTGACTACGGCAGGACATTTCCTTGACCGTAGGAGCATGGCTGGCCTTGTCTACCCCTCGTATTCCGTATTTTGGGAAGCGGGGCGTGACATGGTTTAGTTGGTATCAGAGCCGGGTTTTGCTTCGATTGGGATTGCAGTTTTCCGTGTATAGCTTGGCAATCTAAGACATTCTTTGGTCTAGGTTGTAAACCTGTCATTCTTGATCCATATTCACATCGTATGTTCAGCTGTCCATTCGCTTGGGTTTCGGGTGACTTGGCAAGGTTACGTAGTTGCAATTGCACCACCATACTCTGTTTAAGTGACTTAAAGTCATACGGTTGATTCTCCACTTATAATAAATTCATCACCTCTGATATTCTTGAATCTTTGTCTTATCCATATTATATTTTGATTCGTATAGCTTGTGACTTATATCATCCTCAAAAAATTGTTGTTTCAGGATCATGTCTTCCAACGACTCTTCATCTATATCCGCTCTCCAGAATCAGACCATTAAGATTATGAGTGTACTGCAAGGTCTAAAGGAAGCCCAAGAGCGACAAACAACTTGTTGGCTGAAGGACTGAGAAGACAGGTGAATCAGGCACCAGCGGCTGTCTCCAATCATAAAGGGGTCCCCGTTAGACGAGGAAAAGAGAAGAAGATGAAACGCTAATTTGTTTCCCCGTGACAGAAGCAGCAGAAGACCCCATGTTGTGGGTATTGTAAGAGGCCAGGACATCTTCAGAGGGATTGTCGCCGCGCCCAAGGGAAATGTCTGATTTGCGGATCCAGCGAACATCTCATTAACGGTTGCCTAGAAAGGAAGGAGCTACAAGGATGATGCGGCGCTATTCATAAGATACAACCCCCATCATTTTGCCCAGCAGCTGAGTTATAATCAGGGAGTCCCGCTGGAGGCTTTCTTGGTAGAACCTGCTGCCATCGAAGAGGGAATGCAGGGGGTGCTGCATCACTTCATGCGTTTGAATACGGGCTCTCTTCTTTATCAGCGAACCGAGTTGCGTTCTGTGGGCCCTTAACGTACATGTGGCCTGGTATCAACATGTAACAGATGCTGTTATCAGGGAGGAGAAGCGGCTGCTACTCGTCCGCAAGGGTGCACCCCGTGCTAGTGACCGAAACCTCCCCTTGAAGCGATGGACTATTGTCATTCCTTCGCTAAAAGGAGCTGCCGTGATTGAAGTCCCTGAGGACAGGCCTGAGCTACCGGTTCCCCGTGCTCCCGTGGAGACGGCGGATGTACCACCGGTGCCCCGTGCTCCCGCGGAGATGGAAAATGTAGCTTCCCCCGAATCTGGTGTGGGTTCAGATATCCGGACTCGTCGCCCCAAAGTTCCCGCTAAGTGTAAGCTTGTGCTTGCTGTGAATGGAGCTCGCGCGCAGAAGAGGAAGAAGAAATTGGCCCTCTCTCTAGATGCTGTACTCGGCCTGGAGCCTCAGGCTCCTTATAACGGGGGCCTGAGCGAATATGGGACCAACGAAGGTCTCTTCATAGTGCCGGAAGATACTGATCTCGAGGCTGCTATTGCAGCTTCTGTGCAATCCGCAAGCCACCAAGCGGAAATGGCCACCCTCGTACAATCAAGTAAATATCAGTCGCACCTTGTTATTGCATTATATCTTTATTTTTATTATCATGTCTTGACTGGAATTTTTCCTTCTGTAACAGGCTTCACCACCGAAGAGGTTCTGGCGGCTTCCCTTAGGAACTTTGAGGAGGAGGAGAGGAATCACGCTTTGTTGGGCATTGGTATGTCTCGGCTCGTTGCATCTTCATTCTCTTTTATTACGGACAATCTAACCCCTTCTTTATCTTATCGCAGGGACTACAATGCCAATCCCGTAAGGTGATGCGGAGATTCTTTCCGGGCCAGCCACCGAAGTCCCGGCCTCTTCGGCACTGCCGAAAGAGGCTTTACTCAAACGACCGATAACTGAAGCTATAATGGCACCAGGGGTAACCCTTGGCGCGGATGATGACGTCCTATTGATGGAGGCGTCTAGAAGATCCGCTTTGACGGCCCGAGCGGAGAGGAAGCGCCGAATGCACGCGGCAAGGGAGCGTAGTGCTGCCTTAGCCGTGGGTGCGGGTTCGAGCACCGCTATCCCTGCCCCTACACCTTCAGAGGAATCCCCGTCTACCTTGTCCACTGCCTATAGATGGGCAGCACGTGCGGCTCGGGAAGCAGTCGGAAGACCAACTCAAGGTAATGTGACACGGGGTTCTGTTCATATCATAATATTGCATTATTATATTCCCGAGTCCTAGTCATTTTACAAATAAACAGGTGCTTTTGACCCATGTCTGCTACTTAGTTGCAGATTACAGGTTCTCGGAATAAAAACAGTGAAATGATGAAAAGACGATGCAAAAGTGGGACTACGACCAACAAGTAGAAGAATCTTGATCAAGCCTACATTTTGGAGAACAAACGAAGATCAATTGAAAAAGGCAGCGCAAGGTTGAAGACTCCAACACAAAGCAAGCGGTAAAAGTCCACGACTATATTGACTGTGGAAATCTGGAAGAATACCAGAAGACATTCTGAAGAACAAACTGAAGAAAACAGAAGACATTAGCAACAGAGAGAACCCTAAGAATTTGCAGCCAACAAAACCACTATTTGGCCGCGGAACCGCGGCCAAACATGGGGTTTGGCCGAGGAACCACGTCCGTGTGGGGCCCGTGTCGGTGTAGAAAGTTTGAGGCACTGGTGGTGTGTTGACTAGGTCTTTTTCTTAGGGGGTATTTTTGTAAAAGAAGATGTGACGCGATTGTAACCTAGGGTTTCTATGAATCTATAAATAGGAACCCTAAATCTTGTATTAGGTCATGCCTCTTTTCATTTCATTTATTCAGATCTGAAAAGTCATGTGTAAATGTTTGGAGAGAGCCATCAATAAAGTAAGTAGTTTTATTTAATTGCCTTAGTTAATTTTTATTCTGCCTTAGTATAGATTTTTAATTCGTTGCCCTAGTTAGATAGTTAGATATGTTCTTCAATTCCTTAATGAGCGAGTAGTCTCCTCGCTTGTTAGGGTTAGCTTTGGGGACGGCTTGAGAGATGAAGATCTCTCATCCCTTTCTTGCCCATCACACGTTTTTATAGGACTCCATGCATATATGCACACATCGCTCCCTACGGCACCTTATCCCACGAGGTAGCGGTGATACCGTAGTATTAAGGCCCGGTTGAGTGTGTTTTCCATGGAGGTTAGGGTAAGTATTAAGAAAGGAAGGATAAGAACCTAGAGGAAGAAACACCGTTTCTTCCAGATGGTACTAATCCCCTTTATTAATAATTACCATAACACCTCATAGATCTTAATTTGGGTATAGAAAGCGGTTAGATTTATTGACTTTCCAAACTTACCCTAAACCTAACCCTAGCAAGATTTAGATCTAGATAAACTTAGTTTTTAGATTTAATCAATCCGACACCAATCGGAATTAATTCGTAAGAGCAATTAGGAAATTCACAAAATCCCTGTGGACCGACCCGTACTCATCGGCTAGCTACCAAGCGACGTCGTTCTTGATTGCGGTTATAAATTATTCTTTGACGTATGAATCAGGTTCCGTTGTCAAAGTTTTAAATATCAGTTCTCATATACCTTATCTTGCAGAGCCAAGTCTTACTGAAGAAGTGGCGGCGACCGCTGAGCCTGGGGTAGCGGTAGAGGAGGTAGCTGTGATTACCGAACCCAAGGCGGCGGTAGGCGAGATGGCTGCGATCGCCGAGCTCGAGGTAGCGGCGGGTGAGATAGTCACGATCGCCGAGCCTGAGATGGCGGTAGGTAAGATGACCATCATTGCCGAGCCCGAGGTGGCGATGGGTGAGATGACTACAGCCGCCGAGCCTGAGGTGACGATGGGTGAGACAGGTACAGCCGCCGAGCCCGAGGTAGTCACTCTTTTCGCAAGAGTCGGGCACTGCCCCGATTGTCGCTCTTTCCGCCTGCGGCTCTTTGTCATCTCCTGGTGTCACGAGCGTTACGACGGCTCTTGCAGATTCAGGGGATGAGGCGACGGGAGGTGAGACCATCCCGATGGAAGAGGGTGAAGCAGTTGCTGTATCAAGTGACGCCCTCGTCGCGGTTCCAATTGACGACTCATCAGGTCATTGCTTTTCTTTTTATTCTGAAATCCTTTTCAATCTTTCCTGACAGTATTTATCTTGTTTCTAATGCAGGTGTGGCGAGCGTTGAGGTTGCGCTACCCGAGGCAGCGCCATCAACTACCGCTTTGACGGTGACACCTCCTCTACCTTCTCTCGCACCGTCTCAGATGTTGGAAGGTACGGATTTGTGACCAATCGGTCTTATCTATAGGCTGTATAACTTATGTACCGACGTTGCATTACTGCATCCTTGCAGGAGTCCTTTTTGACCACCTGTATCAGGTGCTGCACCCACACTTCTCCTTCCTGTCAGAGATTAGTCTGCCTGGTGGTGTCGGTGAGTATCTTTTCTAAACAATGTCCTTTCTTTAACTGGCATTCATATTATTGCTAATCCCTCTTTGTATTTCTTGTAGCTTTACAAATCGAAGGTGGGGACGAGGCTATCGTTGCGCCACAAGTACTCCCAGCTCTGCCCCCTGTTGCAGCCGGTATAGTAGACTCTATTTTTCGTGTATTTTTTTTATTTCTTGAGCCGACATCTGACTATGATTTATTTTGCAGTAATCATATCGACTCTATCCCCGTTTGAGTCTCGCATCATAATACCGGTCGGACCCTTTTCTCGACGTGCATCTTCGAAAAGCGCCGCGAATAGTCTGCGCATGTTGAGCGACTATATTGAAGAGCTTGACGTGGAGACTCCTACATTCGCTGCGGATTTTGTCGCGGATGTTAATCCTATGCTGGCGATGCTCATGAACTTTCATAGTGAGGGCGTCGTTGAGTCTTGGGTTAATCACTGTAGGGAAATTGAGGCTTGCTTGCATGAGCTTGAGTTTAGGCATCCTGCTCCTGAGATTCTAGCTGTGAACACTCAACGGGCTGCGTGGATCGAGCAGAGTACTTCTTACTTCCGCCATCTAGAACAAGAAGTGGCTTTAAAGTATAAGGAATGTAAAGAGACTTCAAGAGAATCTGCTCGACTGCATGCTCAGGTTGATGCGAATGCTGCCCAGTTGAAAGTTATCTTTGAAGGCCTTCTGCGATGCATCTTTGACGGGTTAATACTGAGGCAGAAGCTCGATGTCGTCGAGCGGGATGCACAAAATCGTGAGGCAGCTCGGCGGGCCGTTGAAGGGCAATTTTCGTCTTACTTGTAGCAACGAGCCCAGGTCGAAGCAGAGTTGACCGCGACAGCTGATCAAGAGGAGGGGCTGAGGGAAGTGCGCGAGCGGCTGATCGGATTATTGAAAGCGCTTCCCTCTCAATAATTGTTTTTTTGTACCATTTGTAATTTTGAAAAAAATGTATTCATTCTTTTATTCTTTCTTATGATGTATTTTGTACCCAATTGAATTCATGAATAAAAGATACATTTCTTTTTGCAATGTCTTGTGTCATCTCTCTGCTTTTTTCTTTCTTTTGTTATCAGCATGTCACTTTAGCAAACATAGCCTGTAGATGATAGAGTGAGCATCTTGTTTTGGCTTCTTCGAGGGGTAGTGATGGCTTAAGAAGCAGGTTCAGATCTGCTGCCTAAGAATTTTCAACTTTATGAGCCGTGAGGGTCTCATAAAGACTTTTCTCCCAGCGAGTCGTGAGGATCTCATAGGTGTATTTTCTTCTTAGGAATCGTGAGGATTCCTAAGTGCGTTTTCCTTCATAAGTCGTAAGGATCTTATAAGAGAGTTTTCTTCCTTACGAATCGAGAGGACCCGTAAGTGTTTAATTTGATTGACGTTATCCGCATTTCACGGCGTCATTGGGTGACGTATTTCCGAGGTGGGGTCATGTAGATGACGTATTTCTGCGACGGGGTCATGTAGATGACGTATTTCCGAAACAGGGTCATGTAGATGACGTATTTCTGAGACAGGGTCATGCAGTTAACGTATTTCCCTGACGGGGTCATGTGGATGACGTATTTCTGAGACGGGGTCATGTGGATGACTTATTTCCAAGACGGGGTCATGTAGATGACGTATTTCTGAGACGGGGTCATATGGATGACGTATTTCCGAGACGGGGTCATGTTGATGATGTATTTCCGCGACGGGGTCATGTGGATGATGTATTTCCGAGACGGGGTCATGTGGATGACGTATTTCCGAGATGGGGTCATGTGGATGATGTATTTCCGAGACGGGGTCATGTGGATGACGTATTTCCGAGACGGGGTCATATGGATGACGCATTTCCGAGACGGGGTCATGTGGATGACGTATTTCCGCGACGGGGTCATATGGATGACGTATTTCCGCGACGGGGTCATGTGGATGATGTATTTCCGAGACGGGGTCATGTGGATGACGTATTTCCGAGACGGGGTCATATGGATGACGTATTTCCGAGACGGGGTCATGTGGATGACTTATTTCCGAGATGGGGTCATGTGGATGATGTATTTCCGAGACGGGGTCATGTGGATGATGTATTTCCGAGACGGGGTCATGTGGATGATGTATTTCCGAGACGGGGTCATATGGATGATGTATTTCCGAGACAGGGTCATGTGGATGACGTATTTCCGAGATGGGGTCATGTGGATGACGTATTTCCGAGACGGGGTCATGTGGATGACGTATTTCCCAGACGGGGTCATTTGGATGACGTATTTCCGAGACGGGGTCATGTGGATGACGTATTTCCGAGACGGGTTCATGTGGATTACGTATTTCTGAGACGGGTTCATGTGGATGACGTATTTCCGCGACGGGGTCATATGGATGACGTATTTCTGCGACGGAGTCATATGGATGACGTATTTCCGAGACGGGGTCATGTGGATGACGTATTTCCGAAATGGGGTCATGTTGATGACGTATTTCCGCGACGGGGTCATATGGATGACGTATTTCCGAGACGCGGTCATGTGGATGACGTATTTCCGCGACGGGTCATGTGGATGACGTATTTCCGAGACGGGGTCATGTGGATGACGTATTTCCGCGACAGGGTCATATGGATGACGTATTTCCGTGATGGGGTCATATGGATGATGTATTTCCGATACAGGGTCATGTGGATAACGTATTTCCGAAATGGGGTCATGTTGATGACGTATTTCCGCGACGGGGTCATATGGATGACGTGTTTCCGAGACGGGGTTATGTTGATGACGTGTTTCCAAGACGGGGTCATGTTGATGACATATTTCCGCGACTGGGTCATGTTGATGATGTATTTCCGTGACAGGGTCATGTTGATGACGTATTTCCGCGACGGGGTCATGTGGATGACGTTGCGTCTGTTGTAATGAGACGAATATCGAAATGGTCTCCAGGTTGTCTGGGAACCATCGAGATTTGGAGTAGGGGATTTGCCGTAGCTCCAGGGTTGATTGCAGCGTCTGAATCTTGCTGGGATGGATAGGAACGCTGTTGATGATCTCTGGGCTATCCCCGAACCATCGAGATTTGGCTTCGTTTTTTGATGGAGCCTGGGGAGGGAAGGTGTGATTCCTTCTTTGTTTGTGCCCCTGGATTGTATATAGGGATTGATGTGATATCACCTGTAGGGCATAAATTTCATTTTTCTTTTATTTCTTTCCGCGATGCTCTATCATTTCATCTTTTATATCACGAAGGTCGTGATTGCCCAATCATTTCGGCTATTTTTTCGCGGTGCCCAATCATTTCGGCTATTTTATTTTATTCTTACTCGCTGCTTTTTATTGCGAGTTGCCCAATCATTTCGGCTATTTTGCATGCATACATTTTTACTTGTTGATTTTGTTACAAGTTGCACTATCATTTCGGCTATTTCGTATGCATGTGTGGCTTGCTAGCTTCTTTGCTGCAAGCTTGGAATTAGACACTGATTTCGGCATCATCACCGCTACAACTGGAATATTGCCAGGAGCGAATCATCATTTGCCTCCGTCGATGTCGAACAAAGATGGCTTAGCGAGCAGGGTTAGGATCCTGTCGACTAAAGCTTTTGACTTCATGAGCCGTAAGGGTCTCATAAGAGGGTTCTCCTTACGAGTCGTGAGGATCTCGCAAGTGTAATTTCTCTTTAGGAATTGTGGGGATCCCTAAGTGCATGATCTCTTATAAGTCGTAAGGATCTTACAAGAGTGTTTTCTCCTTATAAGTCGAGAGGGCTTACAAGGGAGTTCACCGTGCAAACATATCCCTAGTCATGGATGAGACTTTGTTAGGGAAATTTTTATTCACGCCCGTGGATTGTATACAAGGGTCAGCGTTGAGCCGCTTGTAGGGCAAAATTGGAGGTTGTGGTGTCCGCTTAAGAACAGGTTCAGATCCCTGTAGCTTAAGACTTTCAAATCTTATGAGCCGTGAGGGTCCCATAAGAGGATTCTCCTTACGAGTCGTGGATCTCGCAAGTGTAATTTCTCCTTAAGAATCGTGGGGATCCCTAAGTGTGTTGCTCCCTTGTGGGTCGTAAGGATCTCACGCGGGTGGTTTCTCCTAACAAGGTCGAGAGGACCTTGCAAGTGTCTTTTAACGAGATTGCGCCCTTTCAGGTTTTCACAAAACTCGCCGGTAGCCCTGCTGTTTTTACTCACGGAGCCCTTTCGGGTTTTCATCCGTGCCCATTTTTCTTATGGACATACAGTTTTCTTTTTCTTTTTTCTATTCTTTATTCTTTTTTTTCTGTATCAGCTTTGGGATGCTGTAACCCACAGTAGTTTATCGACGTCTTGGTCAACAGCTGGTTTTAGGACATAGTGGTCCATCGTTAGTTTAAGGACGTTTTGGTCCGTTGTTAGTTTAAGGATGTTACGGTCCGTTAGCCGGCTACTACTTATAGAGTTTGGGCTTAGGAAGACAGCGAGCGGACATAGTCGTCGTCATCTATCATTGATCTAGGTCGTGACTCGTCAGGCGTAGTACTTTTTCAGGAAGCGACCATTTATTGGCCTGAAGGGTCTTTCGCCATGCATGTCCGTGAGTAGATAGGCCCCACTCTGGTAGACCTTGTCTATGATATACAGGCCTTCATAGTTCGGCTCAAATTTCCCCCGCTTGGCGCGATCCGAGATCATAGGTCTTTTGACCACTAGCACGAGTTTGCCTTGGCGTAATATTTTTAGCCTAGTCAATCTTTCGTATGAGCGCGTCATCTTTGCTTTATAAGCCTCCAGATTTTTTTGTGCTATGAGCCGAGCTTCATCAAGGGCATCGAGCTCCTCAAGCCGAAGGTGAGCATTCTCTTCGTCCGTTAGCTCATAGCGAACTGCCATTCGTAGAGAGGGTAGCTCTATCTCGAGGGGGAGTACCGCCTCTGTACCGAATACCAATGCGTACGGCGTTGTGTTTGTGGCCGTTTTGAACGTAGTTCGATACGCCCAGAGAGCTTCATGCAGTCTCTCGTGCCAGTCCTTCTTATTTCGGGACACCGTCTTTTTCACGATCTTCGTTAAGGTCTTGTTAAAATCCTCAGCTAGACCATTAGCTCAGGGATTATAGACTGAGGAGTATCTCCAGTCTATGTTGTGCTGTTGTGCGAAGCAGCTGATCTTGTGGCTTCTGTAGGCTGGCCCGTTATCGGAGATAATTCGTCGTGGAGTTCCAAACCGATAAATGACGTGCGTCTTGAAGAAATGGAAGATATTCTCCGTCTTCACTTCCTCAGCGTTACTGCTTCTGCCTATTTGGAGAAGTAATCAGTTGTCGCCAAAATGAATCGATGTCCTCTGGACGATGCTGGTTCGATGGGGCCGATTATGTCAGTTCCCCACATTTCGAACGGCCAGCTAGCCACCGTTGGATGTAGTGGATTTGGATGCTGATGGATAAAGTCTCCGTGAATCTGGCACGAGTGGCACTGCTTCGCGTATTCGAGGCAGTCTTGGATCATCGTGGGCTAATAATAGCCCATCCTTTTGATCTTTAGCTTTATCTTTGGGCCGGCTTGGTGAGAACCGCAGAGTCCGTCGTGAGTTTCTTGGATGACTCTCTTTGCCTCTTCAGGTCCCAGGCATCTTAACCACAGAGAATCAAATGATCTCTTATACAGAGTATCATTGACGAAAGCAAAAGACAGAGCTCGTTTCATAAGCTGATGTCTTGAGGACGCATCTTCAGGTGTTCGACGGGATTTGAAGTAGTCTATAAAGACTTCCCTCCAATCCATAGCCTTTTCCTGGTCTTTTATTTGTAGAGTCATTTGCTCGGTCGCTCCCTTTTCTTCGGACGATTCCGGAGATATTTCTGCCGGTGCGAGAACCCGACGGCTTTGCACAATGATTCTCATGTCATCGAGGTTTTCGTCAGCCAGATCTTTAGCGAGCTTGGCTAACGCATCCGCTTTGCTATTTTCCGCATGCGGTATGCTTTCCAAGGTGTAGGAAGGAATTTGAGTCAGCAGTCGCTGTACTCTCTCTTCGTATTTCACCAACTCAGGCTTGCACGTCTGATAGTCGCCGTTTACTTGACTAATGACCAGTTGGGAGTCTTCGTATATGAGGAGGTTTTCAATTCCCATGTCTATGGCGGTATCGAGACCTGCTATCAAAGCTTCATATTCGGCCTTATTGTTCATCCTCGGCTCTGTTAAGGAGAAGGAAAAGCGCATTATCCCTCTTGTGGAGTCATGAAGATGAGGCCTACCCCCGATTTGATTATAGGGGTGCTTTGTTTACGCTTCTTCATGGAAGACGCCCCATCGAAGTAAAGTTCCCACCGGGTATCACCCCCGTCAATCGTGTCAAACGCATGTTCGTCTGGAAATTCGCAGTTCAAAGGAGAATCGGCAGGTATCGGATGCTCAGCGAGGAGGTCGGCGATGGCCTGGCCTTTCACTGCCTTAAGAGGCCGATAAGTTATCGAGAACTCCATCAATAGCAAGGCCCATTTAGCAAGCCTTCCTGTTAATATGGCTTTTGATGTCAAATATTTGAGGGGATCCACCTTTGATATGAGATGGACCTCATGTGCTAACGCATAGTGTCTGAGCTTCGTTATTGCGAAGATCAACGCCAGCAGTGTTTTTCGATGGGGGAGTAATTGCTTTCTACCCCCAGGAGAACTCGACTCAGATAATAAAGGACTCTCTATTTGCCTTGGTCGTTTTCTTGTGCCCACAGCGCGCCTAAAGAACCCTCAAGGGCTGTTGTGTATAGGATGGGAGATTTTCCTTTAACAGGAGCGGCCAGTACTGGCAGATTCTGCAGGTATTGCTTGATTTCGTCTAGTGCGCTTTGGCATTTGTGATCCCAGACGAACGGGGTTCCCTCTTTCATCAGGTGACTGTAGGGGCGACACTTGCCGGAAAGATTGGCTATAAATCGCCGGATATACACGAGCTTCCCTTGGAGAGACCGCAGTTTCTTAAGAGTCCTTGGCGGAGGCATTTCCATGATCGCCTTGATCTTTGACGGATCTATCTCGATGCCTCGGTGTCGGACGATGAATCCGAGGAACTTACCTGAGGAAACTCCGAATGCGCACTTGAGAGGGTTCATCTTCAAGTTGTATTGCCGAAGGCGTTGAAATACAATCTTCAGATGCTCTAAATGTTCCTTGTATGATTTGCTTTTCACCACAATGTCGTCGATATAGCATTCGACAATTTCATGTATGAGGTCACCGAAGATCTTCGTCATGGCCCTCTGATAGGTGGCACCGGCGTTCTTTAGACCGAAGGGCATCGCCTTGTAGTAGAATATTCCCAAAGGGGTCCGGAAAGCGGTGTGCTTCTGCTCCTCGGGATCCATTTTTATCTGATTGTATCCTGACGAGCCGTCCATGAAGGAGAAAACTTCATGAGTGGACGTATTGCCTATCATCAGCTCGGTGACCGGTACTGGGAAGTCGTCCTTCGGGTAGGCCTTATTGAGATCTCGAAAGGCCACACATATGCGCACCGTCCCATTCTTTTTCATCACCGGGACGATGTTGGCGATCCAGTCAGGATATTGAACCTCTTAGATGAAGCCGTAGTCGATTAGCTTCTTGACTTCGGCGTTGATGCTCATCTCAAGCTCGAGCCGCATTCTTCTCGGTGCTTGTTTGATCGGCTTGACGTCCAGAGATATCGCCAATTTATGCACAACAATCTCTGGATCTAATCCTAGCATCTCGGAATAGTTCCATGCGAAACAGTCTCTATGCTGCATAAGCACGTCTTTTAGTGTAGCCACCCTTTCTTCAGACAGCAGCTCGTTGACGAATGTCGGTCGCGGATCACTCGCCGTCCCCAAATCAATTTTCTTGAGGTTATCTGCAGTGGTATGTATTCCATCTTCCAGCTCTTTTGGTGCCGATGGAAATTCTGAAACTACCTCGTCATCATCGTTTTCGAAGCACCGAGGGAGGTCATCTATATTCTCGGGCTCTTCTTCTGACAGCGTTATCATATGACGGTACGAGCTCGCTTCCAAGACTGATGTTGATCCTGGTCTACTCTCGTGGCTTTGGGTTCATGCTTCTGCGGCGGGGTTACCTTCCAGCTGCTGGATAGAGCGAACCTGCCTTGTTGATATTGGTCTTCGACCCAATCTTTAAATGTGAAGCAGTCTTCGAGATGATGCCCTATTACCCTGTGATAGGAGCAATAGTCCGGGTGAGAGACTTCGCCTTCCTGCTCGGGGTGCTTGGACTCCGGCAGTGTCATCATATGATGTTTTATGACAAGATCGAATATCTTCCTCGTCATGTCTTGGGGAAAAGAATGTGCTCGACTCATCTTTTTTATAAGAGATGAATCCGGACTGCTTGATTCTTGATCGCATGGCTTCTTGGACCCGCTTTGTCGCTGTCGAACGCCTTTCCCGTCCTTTGGTTTGTTTCTGCCTCTGCGTCGGGCTTTTTGTACGATGGGTCGACAACGAGGATCATTTTCATTTTTCACAGCCTGTTGAAGGAGGCATTGCGTCCTGGCTTTGTCGTAGATGGCCATTCACGATTATGGTCGTCTCAAACCTTTTGACCTGCTTCCCTTATAAGCTTGTCCATTTGTTCTTCGAATGACGGATTGGGCATCTTCATGGCGGGAGCTCTTTCTGGTTCAGGATTAGCATCTTCCTACAGAGCATCTCCTTCTTGATCAAAGTCATGTATGACGTAGCAGTCGCAGAGTAGCTCCCGTTTCTTGGATTGAACATACCCAAGTCCGGTCGTTTCCATTCTCCCGTTGGGCAACTTTCTTTGAGTTCCGAGAACGTTCCAGATCCTGTTATAGAACCTTGCTTGTTGCGTAGTTTGCTTAAGGGGTACACCTTGGCGTCTCAAGAGTCTCTTTAGTCCGTCCGTGTAATATCTAGGCAAACGGATGAGCTGGAGCCTGTCAAGTGTAGAATCCGCATCATGCCAGATTTCTTTCTTCACTTTGGTTTCCCCGGATCAGTAGAATAGGATCGCCTTTTCACCTTTTCGCGTGGGAGGGATGTAGAATGTCTGCAGTTCTTCTACACTGTATGTATCAAGCACGTCTAGTGCTTTATGATGCTTGGGTGGAACCATGGCAACTTGCAAACTTTGATCTTCATCAGCGAAGGTTGTATTGATGGCCGAGCAGAGAATACGACATTGATTTCATCTTCCGAGCCACTGCCGAAGATCAACATAGGAGTGGATGGTCCCGGCTTGTTTCATTGGGGCGGACCTGAATAAACTATTTCTTCTTCCTCCTCGGTATCACTCCCGAAGACCGGAATAGCGGTGATAGCTTTATTCTTATCCTTTGGTTTGCGACATCTTTCTGTGTCCTCGAAATCTGGCAGGAAGTATTTTGCATCTTCGTACTTGCGGACTTTGTTCACGGAGAACGGTTTAGTTCCCCTGTCACAGTGTACTCGAGACCATCTTTGAAATACTTCATACACTGATGTTGTGTAGAAGGGATGATGTGGTACTCATGTAATCAGGGCCATCCGAGCAAAGCATTGTAGCATGTCTTGGCGTCAATGACATGAAACTTGATGTCCGTGACGAGCAGCCCAAAGCGCAGTGTCAATATTACGGATCCAAGCGTCCGTGATGACTGGGAGTCAAATCCGGAGATTGTGATTTTATCGCGAGCGAGGTGTTGAACGCTCATGCAGATTTCCTTTAACACCCTCTGTAACATTTCAAAAAAATAAAATATTATTTTGGGAATTTTTATAATTAAATAATAAAATATTGAATATTTTAATAAGGCAGTATAATTAAATACCGATAAATTTATGAAAATTTGGAAAATTATAGAAATTACTTAAAAGAGGGTGTTTTATATGAATTATTCAAATTTTAAGTTTTTATGATTAATTATATGCTAATTTAGTGCTAATCGCGATTAAAAAAAATCGCTAATCGGATTTTAAGCTTGTTTTGTGCACAACATACACCATGTCTTTTTTACACTTGTTACATTTTTTCCTACATAATTTTGGGTGCATGGCTTTTGTTTTGGGGTTACTATTGATGGGAGAAGGAAAATGGAAATAGAAAAGGAAAAGAATAAAGAATTAAGTATGGGTAAGAGAGAGAAAGAGTGGGTGAGGGTCAACCCATGTCTTGAGCCATTCTCTCTACATTTTTTTCACTCATTTCCTCTCCCCTCAACTGCCTAGCTGCTGCTGTCCCTCTCTTCCTCCTCCACAAAACCCCCAAAACTCCATGAAAAACACCTCAAAACCCAAGTCCCATTTTAATAAAAAAATGCACAAGCTTAAGGGAAGCACATTGGACCAAGAAAAAATCAATTTTGGACACTTGGGGCAACTCAAGAAAATTCTTGAGTTACCAAAGGAGGTATTTTCTGAACCATTAGCTTAGTGTTCCCATTTCTTTTACACCCATGTTAACTTTAAACCGATATTGTGAGGTTTAGTGAGGGTAGGAATATTCTAGTTAAGGGTTTTGGAATTCCTGAATGGGGATGGGTAATTGAGCTCAGAGGAGGCCACACAACCCCCTAGTACTAGAATTCAGGCCTAAACCGGAGACTAGACCCTGGAATACGGATTTAGAAAACCCGATATTGGAAAACTGTGGATTCTGTGGATGTAAAATGAAATCTGCTAACACTCGGGCTACCTGAAAATTATTTTGCAAAGACAGTGATACATGCAAGTGATTTAGAGCATACCCTAAAAACCCTAGCCCCTAACTCCCCAACTTGGCCGCAAATTTATTCCTTCTGGCCGCAAATTTATTCCTTCTAGCCGCAATTTATGGCCAGACCTAGAGCTTTGTGGCTCGTTCTTATTCTGTAGCTCCTACATCTGTAAATTAGACCCTTGGCATATGCAAAATTGACCAATTTGATCTAGGGTGAAATCTGGGACCATTTTCAATAGTTGTTGTTTTGATTCGGGTTTCGTTTTGCGTATTTTAAATTCTGGATTTGCGTATTTGTGTTTTACCTCGATCACTTGATGTTTGTACGACGATATCGAGGGTTGTTTGGTGGTTTTGAAAGCGTAGTCTATAGGTTCTAACCTATAAGCCTTAGCGTGTCGTTTTGGTTTTCCGATGTGAGTTTAATGTGCATTTGCGATTGTGTTATCTTTGTAGGTACCTTCACGAGGGTTCCATATGATGAAGAAGATGAAGGCGGCATCGACACCGACACGCAGGATGCAGGTGAGTAGATTATATCTACGGGGGAAGTCGGGTGGATGGTGTATAGCACCCCCGCAGTTCGATATTTAGTGTGTGTGTGTGTGTGTCTATATATATATATATATATATATATATATATATATATATGATAGCGTTATGTGTGACATGGATTTTCTAGATGTGATTAGGTGTACTATGGTTTAGATTAGGGTTTTTTAGAAGTAAACTAGCATAGTTTCTTAGTTGCGAACCCTAGAACAGGTTTACACTCACACGCACACACATGCTTACTTGCTATACTTATGCTTGGATGACGAGGATAGTGGATGATATTTAGAGATGGGTGTTCATACCATAATTTTGCATTATTATATTCCCCATTCTTATTCATTTTACAAATAAACAGGTGCTTTTGACCCATGTCTGCTACATAGTTGCAGGTTACAGGTTCTCAGAACAAAAATAGTGAAAAAGATGAAAAGACGATACAAAAGTGAGACTACGACCAACAAATGGAAGAATCTTGACAAAGATCAATGAACAAGTTCACAAAGTACAAAGGCAGTGCAAGGTTCAAGACTTCGATACGAAGCAAACGGTAAAGTCCACGACATTATTCACATTGGAAATCTAGAAGAAATCTTGAAGCCAATATGAAAAAACAACTGAAGAAAATATAAGGAAAAATGCAACAGAAGAATACCTAGAAATATGAGCCCAAGACCTTTCTATTTGGTCGCGGAACCGCGGCCAAACATGGGTTTTGGCCGCGGATCCGCGGCCATGAAGGACACGTGTCGGTGCAAAATCTTTGTGGTGGTGCGTCGGTGCTTTGACTAGGTTTCTTAGGGGGTAAAATTGTAATTGCAGATTTGACGCGATTGTAAACCTAGGGTTTCTATGTTCTATAAATAGAAATCCTAGAATCTGATTTAGGTTATGCCTCTTTTTATTCATCTATTCAGATCTGTAAATTCTTGTGTAAATGTTTGGAGAGAGCCATCAATAAAGTAAGTAATTTTATTTAATTGCCCTAGTTAATTTTTATTCTGCCTTAGTATAGATTTTTCATTCTTTGCCCTAGTTAGATAGTTAGAGATGTTTATCAATTCCCTAATGAGCGAGTAGTCTCCTCGCTTGTTAGGGTTAGATTTGGGGAAGGCTTGAGAGATGAAAATCTCTCACCCCTTTCTTGCCCATCACATATAATTAATAGGACTCCATGCATACATACACACACCGTTCCCTACGGCACCTTACCCCTCGAGGTAACGGTGATACCGTAGTATAAACGACCGGTTGCGTATGTTTTCCATGGAGGTTAGGGTAAGAATTAAGAAAGGAAGGACTAGAACCTAGAGGAAGAAACATCGTTTCTTCCCGATGGTACTAATCCCCTTTGTTAATTGTTACCATAACACCTAAAAGAGATTTAAATTAGGGTATTGAAAGCGGTGAGGAAATCTTCAATTTCCAAACTTAACCAAAATCTAACCCTAGCAAGATTCTAGTCTTAGCATAAATCAGTTTAGTTTTTAGCGATAATCCATTCACCCCGTTTGGAATTAACTCGTTAGACCAAATTAGGAAATACACAACATCCATGTGGATCGACCCGTACTTACCGGCTAGCTACCAAGCGACGCCGTTCTTGATTGCAGTTAACAAATATTTTTTATTCATATCTTTTAAAAAGCGCAAGCATGCTAAATAACGTTCAATCAAATGGCGCCGTTGCCGGGGATGGCGTAGTATTTCTTTTTTGCAATTTCGGGTTAATATAAAATTAAAAAAAACCATAAAAACTGAAAAAATAAAAAATATAAATTTTTTATCATTTTTTTATTGTTTGAAGGGTGTTTCATGTGAATTTTGCAGGATTAACGAACGAGTTCGGATCTGGAAATATCCAGAGATCAAAACAGAAAACCCTAGTTCTGAACCGGTAGAGAAAAGTCAAACCAGAGGAGCAGGATTTTTTCAGGAAACGAGACACCTCCTCCACCGCAGAACCGCCGCGCATACCCTCTTCCGACCGCGGAATCGCGGCGGCGTGGTGACGTCATCGCGTGATAACCCACTGTAAGCTTTCTCTGTCTTTCCTCTGGACCCCTGATATCTTCTCTGTAAAATCTCCTGCAGGATTCTTTGCGCTAAAAAAAACTCTCCCCCTTCCAATAATTGATCTTGTGCAGGGTTCTTTGCGCCGCGCTAAAAATAAATTTTTTTTGCAAGTGGTTGTTTACTGTTTTGCATATTTAAATTGACTTTAAGGGGCTTTTACATCAATCCAGATTGGGTGGGGATTTCATCACCCTTCTCAGGACTCCAGAAATCACATAAGGCATATTGCATTGACCATCATTTAATTAAAAAAGACTAGACTCAGCCCTAAGGACTTCGCGTTCAATAGGACAAAGGACTAGTTGTAGGCATCGACCGTTGATCCAAACCTGACTTTGTGGTGTTTAGGCAAGTGTGTCTAAGGCAAGTGGTTACTTAATTAGGTCCACTACTTACGTGGTGGAGAGCCTCCCACTTACCTGGCACTTACCTGGCCACAATTGGCGGTGAAGAGGCACTTACCTGGCCACATAAAAAAAGAGAAAAAGGAAATTTTTTTATAAAAACTTGCAACTTGTCGCTAAGAAATCCGTACACCCCACAACACCACCCACCTTCTTTCAATTGACATTTTCTTACCCCCACATTTTGTTTTTCACTTTTTGACTACACTACCTTTTTAGTGTATGTCTGGTTGGACTAGGGACACTAGCGTCCTCTTAGTCCGTGTCTCGTTGGTACCAACCGACAACGCTTTCGACTCCAAAGTCGAAATTCCTTCCACTTCCTTACCTTCACCTTCACATTCTTCCTACGAAGGGATGTCGGGATATAATCCTAACAACACCTTACCCACGGGACTGATTCCACCTCCGCTAGGTGCGAATAACCCGCAACACCCGCCTGTTGAAGCGCCCCAATGAATCGCACTCCAGGATCTTTTCTACCCTGTCCTCACCGCTTTACCTACTTGTCTTTCACTCCCACCGGCAAATAGGGACAATTTTGAGATCAAACCCCACTTCATCAACATGTTGCTAAAATTTCACGGAATGGAATCTGAAGATGCCTATATCTTCATAAACGAATTCCAAAACGTTTGCGCAATGATGAAAATAACCCAATTATCAGATGATGCTATAAGACTAAGGGTCATTCCTTTCACCTTATGTGACTTAGCCGAGAAGTGGTTATACAGCACAGCATCACATTCAATTAGGAATTGGGAAGAGTTTGTTAAAGCTTTTCTTAAAAAGTTTTATCCACATCACAAGACCGTGAGAATTCGCAATGAGATTATTCAATTTTCCCAGCTTCCTTCCGAACCATTTTGGAAGTGTTTTGAAAGATTCAAAGACCTACTTGTTCAATGCCCTCACCATGGTATCGAAAATTAGCAACTTTGCCAAACTTTATACGAGGGATTGAACCCAGCAACGAAGCAGTTGCTAGAAACCATTTGTCAAGGTCACTTTCTAACCAAATCTAGTGAGGAAGCGTGGCAGTTTCTCGAGAATCTTGCTGAACAAACACTTTAGTGGGAAAGCACCAAGGCCACCTCATATTCTTCAATTGGTCAGTCTAGAGTAGGCATACATCAATTAGATATGTCGATTGCTATGAAGGCCGAGATGGCCGCACTTACGAAAAAGCTAGAAGCAATTGAGACCAAAATCTCATCGCCTTCTCCTGCCCCTGTTTTACCCTCATGAACTGTTTGTGCTTGTTGTTCGGATCCATCACATCTTACCGAAGAGTGTCCTTACAATCTACCTGTTCAAGGACAGGATCAAGCCAATGCTGCCTTTCAGCGACGACAAAGGAATGATCCATACTCTTCGACTTATAATCCGGGTTGGAGGAGTCACCCAAATTTTGCTTGGAATCAAAATCAACAATTCCAAGGAAACAAGTTTCAAAGGCCTCCTCCCCCACAACAACAAGCACCCCAACAAACTCAATACCATCAACCTTTCCAACCACAACCTTATCCAAATCAAACGAACAATTTTGTGCCTAACAAATTTTACCCTCAAAACAATTTTGTTCAATCAAATGATGATAAGATTACCTCGCTAGAAAGAAGTCTAGATGCGTTTCTCAAACAATCTACACAATCCGCAGCAAGGTTGGAGACTTCCATTCAGTTTTTGGTGCACAATAATGCTTCACACGATCAAAGCATGAAATCTATCGAGGCACAAATTGCACAACTAACTGCTGTATTGAGCGAGCGAGAAAAGGAAAAGCTTCCATCTCAACCATTACCAAATCCCGGTCACACACATTTTGCATACGAACACCAAAATCATAACGTAAATGTTGTGACCACGTTGAGATCTGGAAGAGTGTTGCAAAATAATGTAGGTAATAGTGATGACACCCCCGCCGGTGGTTCTTCTTCTTCTCCATCCTCTTCTTCTTCATCTTCATCTTCTTCGTTAGAGCCTATTCTCCATTCTTCAAAAGGCTCTTCTTCTTCTGATCCGAACGGACCCACATCTCACTTCACGAACACACCAACACTGGGATTCGTTCCAACTCCACATTCTACTCCACAGACATTGGACTCAACAGATTTTCAAAATGCTCCATTTCCAAACAGGTTGAGATCCAATAAACCAACTCCACAAATGGAGAAGATTGTGGAGTTATTTAAACATGTTAGCATAAATATACCTCTCTTGGATGCAATCCAACAAGTCCCTTCGTACGCGAAAATCTTAAAGGGCTTATGCACCTCGAAGAGAAAGTCTCAGACACCCAAGAAAGTGCTAGTAGCTAGTGCCGTGAGCAATGCTATTAACCAACGTCAACCCTTACCCCAAAAACGAAAGGACCCTGGCTGTCCTACAATTTCAATAACAATTGGGGATAAGAACATCAATCGAGCACTTTTAGATCTTGGGTCTAGTGTTAACCTGCTTCCCTACTCCGTGTATGAGCAATTAGGTGTTGGAGAGTTGAAACCCACTCGTTGTACTCTCCAAATGGCTGATCGATCAATCACCCATCCTAGGGGTGAGTTAGAGGATGTGTTGATTAATGTAGGGGACTTCATATTCCTCGTTGATTTTATTGTTATGGACACACAACCTGTTGCTAAACTACGGAACCAAATTCCGGTGATCCTCGGTCGACCATTTTTGGCCACTTCCAATGCCGTAATAAATTGTCGCAATGGCTCTATGACTCTATCCTTCGGCAAGATGACTAGTGAGTTCAATATTTACAAGACAGGAAGTCTGCCCCCCGTGCCTAAATCTAGTACACGATAAGTTTGCTCGATTCACGAAATCACGTACGAGGACTGCGAGCTTGAAAATTTTCTGTTTGATGACAACAGTTTTGACGCCACTAGTGCGTCCCTCCTGGAATCTAACACAGTTTGCACAACCGATATTGATTACGAATATTTCACTTTTTCGGATGATGTTGACGACTCACCGCCCGAGTATGAGTCCTTTGAATTTTTGGATGAGTTAGTTGAACCATCCGATTCGGTTTCTTACAGTGATTTCGAACCTTTGTTGGAATCCTTTGAGTTCGAGGTAGATTCCCCAATTTTACCTTTGATTGTTTCGTCTTCGAAACTCAAACTCAAGCCCTTGCCGTCTCACCTTAAATACGCTTATCTAGGTGAGAATGAGACCTTTCCCGTTATCATATCGGCCTCTCTAGCCCTCGAGCAAGAGAAAGCCCTTTTAATGGTCTTACAAGATAAGCGGCACGCTTTCGGCTGGACAATGGCGGACATCGAGGAGATTAGTTCCTTCATAATTGAATATCATATGCATATGATAGATGATGCCAAGTCAATAAAGGATCCACTGAAACATCTCGGGGATTGTGTGGATAATCAACCTCCTCCTTTAGAACTTGAACCATACACTTTTCTTTTAATAAACTACGAGAATGCCAATATTCCTCTGATTTCTGATCATTCACATTCTCGTTTTGATTCATCATCACCTCCTATCTCTTCACTTCCACGTACATACAGACACTTTTCATACCACCACTTATCTCTTCCCCAATTCTTCTTGGCTTGGTACAATATGTTCTTCCACCGACCGATGTTTTACACAGATAAATTTTTCAACTGGTTGGTGTTGACTTTTGGTCTTTGCAAAGTTTGGCATTGACTTGTAATATCGTTTAACTGAAGTTTGGGGGGACCTTTTTGTATATATTTTTTGTTAACAAATAAATAAATAAATAAATAAATAAATAAACAGGGGAGTGCCGATATTTTGACTCTCTTGGCGTAGCATGACAGTGAGGACACTGTCAAGTTTAAGTTTGGGGGTATGCTCGGTAAGATTTCTTCCTTCGCATTCATATGTATATTTTTGCATTTGCATACTTATTTTAAAACCCATAAAAATTGAAAATTTTTAAAAATTATAAAAATTGAAACATTCAATTTTGGCCTTAATTGACTTGAGTTTGACAAAAAAGTTAACTAGCTAGGAACAAGTAGATCTTAGACTTAGTAAATTAAAAAAGCCTAAAAATAACCTTTCTTAAAATTTAACGCTAGAAAGTATATGTCTTTGTAGTTTATTTAGAAATAGGAAAATTTCAAGTTGACTTCTTGGGCTAAGTTAAAACAAGGGAAAAGTATTGATATTTTTATTAAAGTATAAGTTTGAAAAATAATTCCTAGCTTAAGTCTAAATTCTGAAAATATATACCCTACAAATTGCACAAACAAGAACCTTGAAACTTGGAATAGTATGAGAGACCTAGAAATGCTCTTGTCTAAAGTCCTTAGTACGAAGAAAAATACAATAAAATACAAGTGTGAATAAAGAAAAAAATGAACACTGGTTTTTGTAATGACTTAAGGCTGCAAAAATAGAAAAAATATTTAGCGATAGTGGTTCATCACCTAGTGCCTTAGACTAACTGGTTTGGGAGTCACTGCTAAATCCTTAGGTGTTACAAAACTAGGAATTACGCTTTAATGTGCAAACACATTTTGTAATCGGTTGTTGGTACCTCAAGAAGTATTAACGGTCGTATGAAAGATGTGTGAGCAAAATTCATCTAAAAATTCACCAATTAAGAAGTGCTTTGGACGACGGACAAGAGTATGATAGCTTGATTTGAATTTCCAAGTGTAGGGTGATATATACACACACGTAGGGGTATGTGATTGGGGTTTAGATAAGAGATAGGAATGAAGAATAGGATTTATCTTTAATAGAGATAATAAAAATTCCTAAGTTGAGATAGAACCTTAGAAGGAAAACTTAAAAGATACCAAAAGCTAAGTAAATTCACAAGAATATATACAATCTTAAGTTAAATGATAAGGAAGCGTGAAGAATACGGGTGGATAATTTATGAGTCGAAGATAATAGAATTCCTTGTTGGAAAACCTAATTGGAGAATAGAAGTCAATAGGCCGAATTGATAGGATTTTATGGGTAGTATCTGCTGAAAAACCTCAGGAGACAACACTCCTCCTACTAGGGACACCTAGAAGTTTAATGGCTTGTTGCACGAGCTCAGTGCAATCACGTTTCCCTGCGAAAGTGAGGCTACGTCTTTTTCAAGAATAAAACTAGGTTTGCTCGAGGACGAGCAAAAGATAAGTTTGGGGGTATTTGTTCCTACCAAAATTTTGCATTATTATATTCTCCATTCTTATTCATTTTACAAATAAACAGGTGCTTTTGACCCATGTCTGCTACATAGTTGCTGGTTACAGGTTCTCAGAAAAAACAGTGAAAAAGATGAAAAGACGATACAAAAGTGAGACTACGACCAACAAATGGAAGAATCTTAACAAAGATCAATGAAAAAGTTCATAAAGTACAAAGGCAGTGCAAGGTTCAAGACTTCGACACGAAGCAAAAGGTAAAGTCCACGACATTATTCACTATGGAAATCTGGAAGAAATCTAGAAGACAATCTGAGAAAACAACTCAAGAAAATATAAGGAAAAATGCAACAGAAGAATACCTAGAAATCTGAGCCCAAGACCCTTCTATTTGGCCGTGGAACCGCGGCCAAACATGGGTTTGGGCCGCGGATCCGTGTCCATGAAGGACACGTGTCGGTGCAAAATCTTTGTGGCAGTGCGTTGGTGCTTTGACTAGGTTTCTTAGGGGGTAAAATTGTAATTGCAGATACGACGCGATTGTAAACCTAGGGTTTCTATGTTCTATAAATAGAAATCCTAGAATCAGATTTAGGTTATGCCTATTTTTATTCATCTATTCAGATCTGTAAATTCCTGTGTAAATGTTTAGAGAGAGCCATCAATAAAGTAAGTAATTTTATTTAATTGCCCTAGTTAATTCTTATTCTGCCTTAGTATAGATTTTTCATTCTTTGCCCTAGTTAGATAGTTAGAGATGTTTATCAATTCCCTAATGAGCGAGTAGTCTCCTCGCTTGTTAGGGTTAGATTTGGAGAAGGATTGAGAGATGAAAATCTCTCATCCCTTTCTTGCCCATCACATATAATTAATAGGACTCCATGCATACATACACACACCGTTCCCTACGGCACCTTACCCCTCGAGGTAACGGTAATACCGTAGTATAAACGATCGGTTGCGTATGTTTTCCATGGAGGTTAGGGTAAGAATTAAGAAAGGAAGGACTAGAACCTAGAGGAAGAAACATCGTTTCTTCCCGATGGTACTAATCCCCTTTGTTAATTGTTACCATAACATCTAAAAGAGATCTAAATTAGGGTATTAAAAGCGGTGAGGAAATCTTCAATTTCCAAACTTAACCTAAACCTAACCCTAGCAAGATTCTAGTCTTCGTATAAATCAGTTTAGTTTTTAGCGATAATCCATTCATACCGTTTGGAATTAACTCGTTAGACCAAATTAGGAAATACACAACATCCCTGTGGATCGACCCGTACTCACCGGCTAGCTACCAAGCGACGCCGTTCTTGATTGCGGTTAACAAATATTTTTGATTCATATCTTTTAAAAAGCGCAAGCACGCTAAAAAACGTTCAATCAATGAGTCGATGAGATTGGGCATAGTGCCATGAGATCAGTGATATGATGTGGTTCGTATTTGGGATACGACATGGGATTTTAGCGGGCCTTTGGACGTGTGTTCTATACACGCATTTATACTTACATAGATGGTATCGGTTTGTACCAGACTTAGATCAGTACCCCAGATCATGAGATATGATGATAAGGATACCAGATAATTGATGAGATGAATAAGATATTGACCCGTACCCAGATTAGGGATACCGTACGATGGATGTACCGTACGAGCTTTATATTGATAATAGATCTGCACTCATGACTGGAGGATGTCATATGATATATTGTATCGTACACGATACTATTGAGGCGGGATCACCGACTATTATATATATATATATATATATATATATATATATCGACTCAGACTTAGGTGGTTTCCATACGCTGCCGATTAACTTGTTAGTTATATCTGTAGTTTGCATAGTAGATGTTAGACTAGACACGAGTCATACCTATTTCAAAAACTAACGAATCGGGAATATTTTAAAGGCAGGCAAAGGGATTCTATGGATATTTTAAAAAAGACACATCTTTTCTGAAAAAACACTGTAGCCCTTATTTTTTTCTAAAAACCCCGATTCGTCTTCTTTCAAATGGCAAAACTGTATGATATAGATACATTGATGTAGATTCTTCACTGTTGTGTTATTATTCATTTGCCGCATATTCTTGCTATTCGCATCACATTGCGTGTTTAAATATTTTTATTGTTATATTAAAACCATGCTGTCAGGACACCAGCACCATTATCGATGATGCGTATGTTCTACGTACACCTGCTTGCCGGCTCACACACTTCTTTGTCGATAATTGCCATATCACTACACACTAGGACTGTTGCATCAGGATATGACTCCTTGCATGATATACTGATATGCTTACATTTCTTTTATATGTCGCATACATCATGCTTTTTGATTATACGCATTGAGATATGTTGTTTCCTTGATATTTCTGGATTTGGGAACCGTGGGTATTTCAAAAGAGAGTATGTATTGTTTTAAAAAACCCGGTTACCCTTGATATGATATTTCAGTGCGCTCACCATGAGTTTTATCAATTCTGATGTATATATACCCCATGCGAGGAGGAGTCGTGAGCCGTGTTTGGGTACATGGTGGGGCCCGGTATGGTATCCCGGGGCAAGAAAAGGATGCTGTGTATACAGACGGTGAGCCTGACAGAGGGACCGCTACCTACTGGTGATAGTATTTGGGCTCGGCGAATATCCGGAGGATACCGACCGGAGTCGAGAGATGATGCGGGCCGATCTGGACTGACGGAGCCGTACATATATAAGGATTTACGTGCCGATGCTGGGCACAGGTTTCATGATGTTTTCGAGTGTCGATGCTAGACACTCAGGTTCCATGATTTTGATATGTCGCGATGGACACATGTTGATTTATATCCTCATACTTTCATGAATATACTTTTATGACTTTTACATGCATGATGTTGTTATGTCATTGATTGACACGTGGATGAGATCCACATACATACAGACATTGATTACATAGTTGGATGATATCCACATACTTATAGACTTCATGATATAGTTGACATTGATTCATGTTGATTACATTAATCATACCTCATATTTATGATATGTTGTTACCTGAGGCACTGACACGAGCACATGGGATTATATTTATGTATAGATGTTTACCCTGGCCACCTTTTCATGCTTCAGACTTATTCATTTGAGGTTTATATATATCTGATCGTATTGACCTAAGATTGTGTCATACATACGATTTCTGCTCTGTGATGTTTTCTATTCACGAGTTCGCAACTCGCCCCTGTTGTGCCACAGTTCTTGCAGGTTTTGCCGTACATGTTTCATGGCGGCTTTTCTGGCACACTGCTTCCTTTCTGGGTGATTGCATTGGTAGGTGGATTCACTCGCATCGTGACCACCCTTGTATTTATTTTATTTAGTTGTATCTACTAATTCTATCAACCAAACTTGTATATTTATTCATACTTAGAAAACCAGTTGTGTATTATTTCGACCTTAGAGTCGCGCGTTGTAGTATTATGGTTTGTATGCTGATTTTGAGTTTTGATCCTTGCCCTTCGGCGTTGTATATTATATTGCTTGCGTGGTTGTGACCGTCCATTGACGAAGAGCTAGCTCCCGCTTGGGGATGCCTTTTTTCATCGTGCATATATTATTCTTGTTGTACCCCGTTCGGGGCCAGTATTTATAAAGAAAACTCTGCCGAAATTTTCAGAAAAGACTATAGATTTTAAAAATGCATATTCGTCTTACTTATTTAAAAAACTTTGCTTTTAAAACATGTTTTTTTTACTTCTTAAAAACTAGTTTTCTTTATTTACTCCTTGAAATGGTTTTAGATTTCCGGGCTTTTGGCTTACTTGAATTAGATGAGGTCCTATAGACTTCATATGATTCAAGGGCCAGTCACGTGCTATTTCTGGTCGTAAGAAAGTTGGTATCAGAGCGCTAGGTTAACCTTGGTTCGAGTCTAAGTTTGACTATGCGGAGCCTAGAGCGTTTAAATATATACGGAACTTAGGCTTGACCTTACGGAACTTAGACTTAGTTGAGGGGGTATTATACCCGAACTTTCGTCGCGTAGGCTGACCCTTGGTTGATGAAGTAGGTAGCTTGAGTAGAGTGACGTACCGTACGTATGTTCCGTGCCATACTTACGATACGCTACTCCGCTTAAGAAACCTTAGGATGTACATTTGCTTGCACAGTATTATATTCATTCCTATGATCTATCCTCATCGGTATCGGTTATGATTTTGCTTCCGCGATTGTACGGGCAGAGAGAGCTACGGCTAGAGTTGCGTCAGCATGAGCTCATCACGGACGAGTACTGACCAGGGCATGATTCCAGAGACGTACGATTGCTTAGAGGCTTTGTTCTATTATGTTTTCGCGCCATGAGCATTTGACATATCGATTTTACGAGATTTCTCGGACGTACAGATCAGCACCAGAGGATCAGGCTACTACTAGAGGCCAGCCAGAATGTGATGACCATTGATATATCACTTATTCATGATGATTGAGGCGTTGTTCAGCATACAGACGAATGAGCCAGTTGCTACTGCAAATGACGAGATATCGCCCAGATGTTGGAGCTACTACAGCATGAGTATATACTTAGAGATATGATGGAAGGTCGCTAGTCACCGAGGATGAATGACTAGGACATGTGGTTCGTTCGCTTACCCCGATGCGAGGTCATCAGATAGATTGATTCCAGCTAGAGACGACTTCATGCAAATTCGTTGGTGGTCGATAGAGACGATCGAATGTCAGGAAAACATTTCCAAGTTTAAAGTATTCAGAAGACAATACAAGTAATACTATGGACCCTCTAGAAGAATGAAACCCTAACTCGACGTAATGACCATGGAATGCCTTCGGACCTTAGGGTTTGCGGCAGTTTAGCGGTTCCATTTGTGAGGCTTGGGTTTGCCCTTCTACGGTTGGTCCACAGGTGCTGTGGTATGTACTGGAATACTATTAAACTGTACTCAAGATGTTGATCTCTTGGGGGACTATGAGGTTTTGACAAATCGATCGGATGGTTCGACATCATTCGGATATCATGTGATGGGATACATTGCTTGGGAGACTCCAGATACGAGTATAGCCGTTGCAGTGCAGTCCATGCAGCCACGAGAAGAAGAGTCCGAATCGGTCGACATTGGAACAGAGTGGAGTAAAGAGTTCGCACGAGATTTCGATGAGATGATGTTCCACTCCGCTGACATCAGAGATGCCATACGCATGCAGAGGCGTTGTATATGGATATACCTTCCAGAAGGAGTCACGATGAGTATGCAGCCATTCCGGAACAAGAAATAGATTTAGTACAGGGTGGTAACTTCCGTGCAATTCGGCAGAAACGAGATTTGAGAGAGACTTCGACAGGACCCTTCTGGAACACTATATGAGAAGACTTGGACCCAGAAGTGGTCATATTGCGCACACCCAGCAGGCCAGAGTTCGGCATCGTCGACAAGATAGTTGACCAGGTTCGGATAGAGGGCCTCATCCAGATGCGTTGTGAATTGATCAAGAACGGATGGGTGTGGAGTATACTTCCGCAGGTTGGGACGAGTTCCTGAGGGCGTGTTGGGCTAGATATCTTCTACAGAGTGATGAAGATACCGAGTTCGTGATTTTGAGTCCGTGTGAGAGATTTCGGATTGCTCGTAGCCGAGGACTTTTGCAGTGCGCAGGTAGAGACGTGACGTCGAAGTGGACGATTATACAGACAAGTGGGATACGAGGTTCGTACGAGATGCTGACAAGCTGTTGTTACTCCCCGTTAAGATTAAAGGTTGGATATGTCTACAGGGACTTTGGGATGCGACCAGTTCCGAGAAAATGCTGTGCTGAGGACACAGATGTCCAGAGAGCGAGAAAAGATTATGCAAGAGTACCAGCCTCCGTACAGTTCGGCATAGACGAGATCGGAAGAGACCTTGGGCAGGATTCTTTCCAGGACACTGCCGCGATAAGAATTGCACCTAGGATCAGGTGTGTGATGTGTATTCAGAGGACCAGAGGCCGACGCCAGTGACGTGCTGCTTTATGAGTGGTCGTGAGGATTGACCGAGAGATGACTAGAGAAGTGCCAGGATGAAATCTTTCCCGTTAGCACACCTGACAGGGCCGATGAGCTGATGGATTGCGAAATTAGTAATCCACAGAGAAGATAAGGGCCCGGAGACAGAGGACGCCAGACCGTGAGCAGGAGGCAAGTAGATATCTTACGCTGCTAGCATTGGATGCACCGGCACCTTCTCGACTTTGAAGGAGGATATATCGATGATGATATTTATGATTTGTGATATGGTGATTCGATTATCACGTATCCGTCACCTTGGATTTTGGTATTTTGGGCGATCTATTCGCATGATTTAGTCTTGATGGCTGAGTTCTATGATATTTGTTTTCGTGCACCTTGGTTTCACCTACTGGGTACTCATATTTTTGCACAGTTATTGTGCCTGATATCGTTCTTTTTTTGTGCCTTGGCTGCACATATTTATGACTTCATGTATTTCATACAGTTGGGTTGATTTTGTGCATATGGCATGCACCCGATTCGATTTTTGCACTCAGTATAGTTCATATATGCTTGCAGTGCTGTGATACGTATTTGTGCACTACGGTTGCACAGGACTTCGATTCGATGTCATTCGATATATTGATTTTGATTTCATGCCTATGTTATGCATGTGATTTGACTTATGCTTTTGGCGTAGTTTTCATGCACTTTTAGTGTTTTGATTTGATTTGTGCACGCTGATGCACACGGTTGTGAGATTATACACCGCGGTATACCTGATTTGGATTGAGCTGTATTTTTTACCTTCGATTTCGATTCTGATATTGATCTTGATTTCGTGATTTCGGGCATGATGGATGCACCGATTTGGATTTTCGCGTGTGTTGAGCGCATGTTTTGAGATGCGATTTTGGCGCACTCAAGATGCACTAAATCGAGATTCTTCGTGCATATCAGATGCACCTGATTTTGCTGTCAGGCATACACGTTGCCTATGACAGATGTTTCGTGCACACCCGTTGCACCAAGATGTTGTTCTGCGCACATATATGGCACATATATGGATTTTGATTTCCATGCGCACCAGACGCACAGGATATTCTTATATACATTTTAGGATTTATTTCTTATGGAGCAGTACATTTTTATGATATTTGCTATATGTTTTTGTACTGAGCAGGACTAGTCAGAGGACAGTACCTGGATATATTTTGCATGCATTGATAGTTATCGAAGGGATTTCCAAAAAGCGACCTATAGTCTCAGTATTTACCTACGTGTCTGATATGACACGACACGTTAAAATAAGGAAACCCTTCTAAATTGTTTTCAAAACGGCGGAACGTATATATTAAACAAAAGAAATATACATATATGATTATTTTCTTACAATAGACGTCCGCCACTGTGCCGCGATATGCGCATAGCACATCAACATGAAAAGGTTTGGCATGCATTTCCTTAAGATATTTACATCATATTGGTTTTATTTTGGATTTGACATTTGTGTCTTTACCATGACTCCGATGATTGCGGGATACTTGACGGAGTTTTGTTTTCGAGTTATCTGCTCATTGTTCATACGCATGCATTGCGCTATGATGCGTTTTATGTATTGACGATTTCGGAGCCCCGACGACTTGGACTTTTACTGAATGTTTTAATATTTGAGGGGTTTAAATTTAAATTCGGGGACCGAATTTCTTTAAGGGGGGAAGATTGTAACATTTCAAAAAAATAAAATATTATTTTGGGAATTTTTATAATTAAATAATAAAATATGGAATATTTTAATAAGGCGGTATATTTAAATAACGATAAATTTGTGAAAAATTTGGAAAATTATAGAAATTACTTGAAAGAGGGTGTTTTATGTGAATTATGCAAATTTTAAGTTTTATGATTAATTATATGCTAATTTAGTGCTAATCACGATTAAAAAAATCGCTAATCGGATTTTAAGCTTGTTTTGTGCAAAACATACACCATGTCTTTTTTACACTTGTTAGATTTTTTCCTATATGATTTTGGGTGCATGGCTTTTGTTTTGGGGTTACTATTGATGAGAGAAGGAAAATGGAAATAGAAAAGGAAAAGAATAAAGAATTAAGTATGGGTAAGAGAGTGAAAGAGTGGGTGAGGGTCAACCGATGTCTTAAGCCATTCCCTCTTCATTTTTTTTTCACTCATTTCCTCTCCCCTCAACTCCCTAGCTGCTGCTGCCGCCGCCCCTCTCTTCCTCCTCCACAAAACCCCCCAAAACTCCATGAAAAACACCTCAAAACCCAAGTCCCATTTCAATAAAAAGATGCACAAGCTCAAGGGAAGCACATTGGACGAAGAAAAAAATCAATTTTGGACACTTGGGGAAACTTAAGAAAATTCTTGAGTTGCCAAATGAGGTATTTTATGAACCATTAGCTTAGTGTTCCCATTTATTTTACACCCATGTTAACTTTAAATCGATATTGTGAGGTTTAGTGAGGGTAGGAAAATTCTAGTTAAGGGTTTTGGAATTCCTGAGTGGGGATGGGTAATTGAGCTTAGAGGAGGCCACACAACCCCATAGTGCTAAAATTTAGGCCTAAACCAGAGACTAGAACCACAGAATACGGATTTAGAAAATCCGATATTGGAAAATTATGGATTCTCTGGATGTAAAATGAAATCTGCTAACACTAGGGCTACCAAAAAATTATTTTGCAAGGACAGTGATACACGCAGGTGATTTAGAGCATACCCTAAAAACCCTAGCCCCTAACTCCCCAACTTGGCCGCAGATTTATTCCTTCTGGCCGCAATTTGCTGCCAGACCTGGAGCTTTGTGGCTCGTTCTTGTTCTGTAGCTCCTACATCTGTAAATTAGACCCTTGGCATATGCAAAATTGACCAATTTGATCTAGGGTAAAATTTCGGACCATTTTCAATAGTTGCTGTTTTGATTCGGGTTTCGTTTTGCATATTTTGAATTCTGGATTTGCGTATTTGTGTTTTACCTCGATCACTTGACGTTTGTACGACGATATCGAGGGTTGTTTGGTAGTTTTGAAAGCGTAGTCTATAGGTTCTAACCTATAAGCCTTAGCGTGTCGTTTTGGTTTTCCGATGTGAGTTTAATGTGCATTTACGATTGTGTTATCTTTGTAGGTACCTTCACGAGGGTTCCATATGATGAAGAAGATGATGGCGACACCGACACCGACACGCAGGATGTAGGTGAGTAGATTAGATCTACGGGGGAAGTCGGGTTGATGGCGTATAGCACCCCCGCAGTTCGATGTTTAGTATAGTTTATATATATATATGATAGCGTTTTGTGTGACATGGATTTTCTAGATGTGATTAGGTGTACTATGGTTAGATTAGGGTTTTTAGAAGTAAACTAGCATAGCTTCTTAGTTGCGAACCCTAGAATAGGTTTACACTCACATGCATACACATGCTTACTTGCTATACTTATGCTTGGATGTTGAGGATAGTGGATGATATTTGGAGATGCGTCGATGAGATTGAGCATAGTGCCATGAGATCAGTGATATGATGTGGTTTGTATTTGGGATATGACATGAGATTTTAGCGGGCCTTTGGACGTGTGTTCTACACACGCATTTATACTTATATAGATGGTATCGGTTTGTACTAGACTTAGATCAGTACCCCAGATCATGAGATATGATGATAAGGATACCGGATAATTGATGAGATGAATATGATATTGACCCATACCCAGATTAAGGATGCCGTACGATAGATGTACCGTACGAGCTTTATATTGATGATAGATCGGCACTCATGATTGGAGGATGTCATATGATATATTGTATCGTACATGATACTATTGAGGCGGGATCACCGACTATTAGATTTCTATATATATCGACTCAGACTTAGGTGGTTTCTATACCCTGCCGATTAGCTTGTTAGTTAGATCTTTAGTTTGCATAGTAGATGTTAGACTAGACACGAGTCATACCTATTTCAAAACCTAACGAATCGGGAATATTTTAAAGGCAGGCAAAGGGATTCTACGGATATTTTCAAAATACGCTTCTTTTCTTATAAAACACCGCAGCCCTTATTTTTTTCGAAAAACTCCGATTCGTCTTCTTTCAAATGGCAAAACTGTATGACATAGATACATTGATGTAGATTCTTCACTGTTGTGTTATTATTCATTTGCCACATATTCTTGCTATTCGCATCGCATTGCATGTTTAAATATGTTTATTGTTATATTAAAACCATGCTGTCAGGACACCTGCACCATTATCGATGATGCGTATGTTCCACGTACACCTGCTTGCCGGCTCACACACTTCATCATCGATAATTGCCATGTCACTACACACTAGGACTGTTGCATCAGGATATGACTCCTTGAATGATATACTGATATGCTTACATTTCTTTTGTATGTCGCATACATCATGCTTTATGATTATACGCATTGAGATATGTTGTTTCCATGATATTTCTGGATTTGGGAACCGTGGGTATTTCAAAAGAGAGTATGTATTGTTTAAAAAAACCCGGTTACCCTTGATATGATATTTCAGTGTGTCCACCATGAGTTTTATCGGTTCTGATGTATATATATACCCCATGCGAGGAGGAGTCGTGAGCCGTGTGTGGGTACATGGTGGGTCCCGTTATGGTACCTCGGGGCAAGTAAAGGATGCTGTGTATACAGACGGTGAGCCTGACAGAGGGACCACTACCTACCGGTGATAGTATTTGGGCTCGGCGGATATCCGGAGGATACCGACCGGAGTCGAGAGATGATGCGGGCCAATCCAGACTGACGGAGCCCGTGGGCCGATCCGGACTGACGGAGCCGTACATATATGAGGATTTACGTGCCGATGCTGGGCACAGGTTTTATGATGTTTTCGAGTGTCGATGCTGGACATTCAGGTTCCATGATTTTGATATGTCGCGAGGGACACATGTTGATTTATATCCTCATACTTTCATGCATATACTTTTATGACTTTTACATGCATGATGTTGTTATGTCATTGTTTGACACGTGGATGAGATCCACATACATACAGACATTGATTACATAGTTGGATGATATCCACATACTTATAGACTTCATGATATAGTTGACATTGATTCATGTTGATTACATTGATCATACCTCATATTTATGATATGTTGTTACCTGAGGCACTGACACGAGCACATGGGATTACACTTATGTATAGATGTTTACCCTGGCCACCTTTTCATGCTTCAGACTTATTCATTTGAGGTTTATATATATCTGATCGTATTGACCTAGGATTGTGTCATACATACGATTTCTGCTCTGTGAAGTTTTCTATTCACGAGTTGGCAACCCACCCCCGTTGTGCCACAGTTCTTGCAGGTTTTGCCGTACAGGTTTCATGGCGGCTTTTTTGGCACACTGCTTCCTTTCTGGGTGATTGCATTGGTAGGTGGGTTCACTCGTATCGTGATCACCCTTGTATTTATTTTACTCAGTTGTATCTAGTAATTCCATCAACCAAACTTGTATATTTATTCAGACTTAGAAAACCAGTTGTGTATTATTTCGACCTTAGAGTCGCGCGTTGTAGTATTATGGTTTTCATGCTGATTTTGAATTTTGATCCTAGCCCTTCGGCGTTGTATATTATATTGCTTGCGTGGTTGTGACTGTCGATTGACGAAGAGCTAGCTCCCGCTTGGGGATGCTTTTTTTCATCGTGCATATATTATTCTCGTTGTACCCCGTTCGGGGCCAGTATTTATAAAGGAAACTCTGCCGAAATTTTCAGAAAAGACTATAGATTTTAAAAATGCATATTTGGCTTACTTATTTAAAAAACCTTGCTTTTAAAACATGTTTTCTTTACTTCTCAAAAACTAGTTTTCTTTATTTACTCTTTGAAATGGTTTTAAATTTCTGGGCTTTTGGCTTACTTGAATTAGATGAGGTTCTATAGACTTCATATGATTCAAGGGCCAGTCACGTGATATTTTGGGTCGTGACACCCTCACGTTAAGGAGATTGATGGAGGACCCATTGTCAACCAGAATTTTTCCTATCTTGATGTTATGACAGTATCCAGAGACATATAGGGGACGGTTGTGCTCGTATGTCCCTAGGAGGAGATCTTCATTGCCGAAGGTGATATCGGCTGTGTGTACTTCTTCTAGCTCGTCCTTCATCTTTTATTCGGCGAGAAAAGTTTGGAATTGCTCGGGCTCTTGCAGTGCCCTGATTAAAGAATCTCTCGTCTCTTTGGATAACAGAAGGGCGTCGAGAATACTGAGCTGTGAGCGTATCTTCCTCAAGTGTGCGAGAACGTTGTAGTCCACCTTGATTTTCTTTGGTGGGTCCTTAGCTATCAGCTCTTTGACGACTTGATCTTCTAGGATGATATCTTCTGGGACCTTTTTTTTCCCCTTGTCTTTTCTATTTGACCCACTGTTTGAAGGCCCAAGATTCTTTTCGGGCAGCGTACGATTGCGCAACTGAATATTTTCACAGGTTTTCGGTTCTTCCTCTTTTCCCAAGGCGGACTCTTTAAAGAGAGGACCAAGAGCCATTTTTTCGTCAGAGTCGCTCCCGAATGTGAGAACTTGCGATCCCCCGGCGTTGACCATGCGACAGTAGCCGGTAGTTCTTTTATGCACCTCGGTCATATTTCTTTGCTCCCGACGAGTTTTGCGTTTCATCCACTTAAAATGTTGCTGGTGAGCAACATATCCCTGCCACCATCTTTTAAAAGCGTTGCACTCTTCGGTGGGATGCGCAATCTTTCGATGATATAAGCATTAGCTAGGATGTGTTTCCGCTTCACCAAGAATATTTTCTTCGGAGGGTGGCAGCTTCATTCCCATCGATATGGTTTTAGCGAACATTTTCCTCGTCTTGAACCTGTTTTTATTTGCGACGGATGTACTTTGATTTGGCGGGAGTGTTTCAACTTTTTCGTCCAGTCACCGACATTTGGCCTTTTCGAATATAGCCATCTTACGCTCCCAATCATCTTTACTTTTAAGAAAAGCTTCATTCAGGAATGCGTCAATCATTTCGTCTGACGGCTCTAGAAGTTCCGGTTCAGGATTTGCCCCCAGTTTCTCTGTGTAAGGAGCTTCCTCATTGTCTATCGACAAGTGAGAGATCACAAGGCAACTTGCCATGTAATCTTCAGATTCGTCCGACGAGTCTTCTCCATCATTTCCGTCCTCAAGGACGTGGCTGAGGAACTTTTGGAGTGTGACCGGAGTCCGCGCTTTCTTGTTATACTCTTCCAGCGCGTCAATCTGCTTTTGCAAGTTCGTTCGCATGTCGCAAGGCTTCACGGGCTTCTTGGATTTCTTCTTCTTTTTCGAAGATTTCGACGGCTGGGTGTGTGTGCTTTGGCTATCACCACCGATCTTTAGAGTTGGGCGCGGCTTCAGCATCCCTTCGATGATCTCAGGTTCCAGTGGATTCTTCCACCTAATTGCTGGACATGTGTGGAGATCCCTCAGCATTCTTTTTGTCTTGGATGAATGAGCAACCTCCCATGGAGCTTCTTCTATGAAAGAGCATGACGCCCCCGGTGTATCCGTCTTCTTGGAAGTGTGTGGCCGAGGCAGGTTCACCTTCCAATTCTCAGATAATGCGAATTTTCCCCGTTGGTATTGATCTTCTATCCAGCTTTTGAATATGTAACAATCCTCGATTGGATGGCCCAACATTCGGTGATAAGGGCAATAGTTAGGATTGCTAATGTCGCCGGGTTACGCTGGGCGTCTTGGCTCCGGCAGATTGATGAGCCTGTTGCGCAGTGCAAGCTCGAATATCTCTTCGTCTTGTCTTGAGGAAACGAGTAAGGGCGTCTCAATTTATCTTCGAGAGATCGAGTTTTGTTATTTTGGCGATCAACTGGTCTCGGGCCAGCGGGCTGCTGTTGAGCATTGGCGACGACGATCGCTTTTCCCTTTCCCTTATCGTTTCGAGGCTCCGGCTTTGGAGGAGACAGTCTATGACCTATCTGGTCCATCTAGGCTAGCTTGTCAATCAAGGCTTGGAACGTAGTCGGCTTGAAAAACATCATGAACTGTGAAATAGTTGCATGAGGGTCCAGGGTGCCTACGAACATACCCACCGCCGGTGCCTCTTCGATGTGCTGTTCGCATTTCGACCACAAATTCCGCCATCTTATTGCGTATTGGACCCATGTCTCTCCAGGTTTCATCCTAGCGTTAATTAATGCGGTAATAGGGGTACGCTCGCTAGCGCTCGCGAATCTCTGTGTAAACAACAATTCCATCTCCGCAAATGTCTTGACGGAGTCGTTTGGAAGTTCAGAGTACCATTCGAACGCTGTCTCTGACAAGCTGCCAACAAATTGACAGAGCAAAAGGTTATCATCACCCCCGGTGTTGCCGCAAAGAGCCCTGAACTGAGCGACATGTTGATGGGGATTGCCTGTCCCCTTGTACACATGGAATTTGGGGATTGTGTATCCCGGCGGGTACTTTATTTGGTCGTACCAGCCTGGATACGGTCGCCCAGTTGTAACAACTTGGCCAGCCGCTTCATTCGCCTGGTGAGCTCGTATTTGCTGAGCAATATAGTCATCCAGAGCGGCCTTGGAAATGGTTTCCACTTTGGCTGCCGAAAGAGCCGGAGGAGGGTTCGATGTCTCCCCTCTGTCGTCTTCAATAATGATCGGAGGGTCTTCAGCTGGAGGTTCCGGCTGTAACATTATCCCGACCATGTCTTGGAAGAGAAGCGCCATTCGTTTTATGTTGGCAGCTTGTTCTGCTGGTTCTCTGTCCTTCTTTTCGAGGACTCTGCGGAGGAAGTCAGCATCGGTCTCTTGTTCATGACGCTGCTCTGATGATGCCTCCGGGCTTTCTTTTGGCCCGGTGAGTGCGGCCATTTGCGTCAGCATTTCTTGAAGCTTCTGTTGCTGCTCCTGGGCTTTTGTCACGGATCGGGTTAGCGGCCGCTGACCCATCGAAGCACGGCTTTCCTCTTTTCCGGAAGCCATATAAATAGTATGCACCATTATGCCCCCAGACTCAGGGTGTTTGGGCTCCGCGTCTTTGTGATCTGCCGTAGTTACAGGGGCTTTCTCCGGCCTCCTACTCTTCTGAGTGGTTGACGTTGAGGGGGCCATTGTAGGGGGCACTCAGGTGGTTGTCGTCCTTTGTGGCTTGACAGGACGGTTCTCTTCCTGCTGAACCTTCGCCTTTTTCTGTCGGCGAGAGTGATCTTGATCAATCACCGACTCCTGGACCTGTCGCCAGACTTTGTAGATTTTGGAGGATAGCCGCTGAGGGGGCTACTCCGGCTTTGTTTCTGTAGAATTCTCCTCCGGTGGAGGAGATCTTTTTAGTATGGCGGTAGAAGAGTTCCTGCGCACCTTGTTCAGCAATTCCAAGCTGTTCCCGGTTGGAACAGCAGCATTGACTTCCACCGTTGGGGCTGGTGGAGTTAGCCCAGAGGGGGAGTTGCCCCCAGCCTTTCTTACTCGGCGCCAGTGGCGATGTCGAGCGTGTTGAGCCGATGGTGTTGGTTCGGTGATGGGGATGGCTTCGTCATGCCCCCTGTTCTGGTAAGGCGTTGCCGGTACCAGCCTCTTGAAGACCGAGGTCCGTCGAGTAGCAGTATCCAATCTGTCAAAGGCAGACTTTTGAGCAGGGATGGGAGCCGGAGTGGGAGCTGGAACAGTCAGTCTTATAAAGACCGACCCTTTGGCAGGAGAAGCCGCCTTGACAACTTCAGTAGCAGGGATGGCTATCCTCTTCGGAATAACCTTTTTTAGAACTGTAGGCTTCATCATGGGCCCACATGAACTTTGGCCCAATCTGGCGAACACTGAGGCACTGGAGCTGGACGACCCGTTGAGGGGGGCCGATGTAGTTGCAAGACGATCAAAGACCGACTTCTTGGGAGTTTCTTGCGATGGTACAGGGGCGCTAAAGCTCATCGGTGGGAGAATGGTCCCGAAAAACAATCCAGTGGTGGCCTGAGTCACCTGGTCCACCGGCATTGTGAACAAGGAGGCCGCTTGGGGCCCGTAAGCTATGCCTCCAGATGAGGCGGAGTGTGAGTTGCAATTGCAGTTGGAACACTTCGCGCAAATAGACGCCATTGATGTTTCGTTTTCTGAGCCAAGCAAGAAACGAAATCTTAGTACCTCGAACCCAAGGGCAACCATATCAAACCACGATTCGTTTGCGAACACGACACACGAAATGTGGAGTGGAAAGAGGAAAAGGTCCCACCGGGCGTGCCAGAATCTGTTCCCCGCCGAACACAGAGACGCGACCGTGCAGGTCCGTCTTGCCTGAAATTCGGGGCAGATGCTAATTGGTGCTATCCGTCCACCTCTCTGAAGATGCCAAGTTGATTTAACACCATGTATCGAAGGTTTAAACGGATGCGGCCGATGAAGCAGACTTCATCAGATTCCTTCTCATTTGAGGGTTTTTTTATATTGTGGGGACGCTCTTCTCTGCAGGCGCAAGCCCCTGCAGTTAATTACGCTACCACATCGCGGTAACCACTTTCTCCTTCTCCAGATGGTCACTTCATGTCGTGGGTGTTTGTTTTGTTTTTGGTTGCCCGTGGATTGTATACGGAGACTAATTTATATTGTCGCCCGTAGGGCGTGGATTAGTCCAAATCCGTATCTTCTTAGATTTGGGTTTGGGGGTTGGGTTTAAGGATACGTTAGTCTAATTTTAGACTAAGATCAACTTAAACGTTTGTTAAGGATACGTTAGACTAATTTTTAGACTAAGATCAACTTAACGGGATCGTTTAGATCCAACAAAAGAGCAATTGGACTCTATTTTTTAGTTTAGGGACATTGTGGTCGATTAGTTTAAGGACATTGCGGTCCATTGTTAGTTTAAGGACATTATGGTCCATTGTTAGTTTAAAAACATCACAGTCGAGGTTAAGGACATCGTAGTCCGTGAGTTTAAGGACCTCATAGTCCAGGTTAAGGACATCGTAGTCCGTGAGTTTAAGGACCCCACAGTCCGTAGTTTAAAGACGTCATAGTCTATAAAGTTTAAGGACATCATAGTCCATGAGTTTAAGAACCCCACAGTCTATAGTTTAAAGAAATCGTAGTCTATGAAGTTTAAGGACATCGTAGTCCATGAGTTTAAGGACCCCACAGTTCGTAGTTTAAAGACATCGCAATCTATGAATTTAAGGACATCGTAGTCCATGAGTTTAAGGACCCCACAGTCCGTAGTTTAAAGACATCGTAGTCTATGAAGTTTAAGGTCATCGTAGTCCATGAAGTTTATGAGTTTAAGGACCCCACAGTCCGTGAAATGTGTGGTTGTCAGGACCCGTCACCTCTCTGAAGACATTGAAGGATTACAACGACATATATCAGAGGAGTAAAGAGATGTACCCTTGAACCAGTGTGAGTTGGTTGAAAGATCTGTAGTCCAGTTTGGGACTGAGATCTGTTAAATATTCATGAGCAGATAGGCTCAGTTCAATATAAGTTGAGGACTTATGGCCAATATTGTGCTAAGTCCAATAAAATTAAAATGTTTGACATTTTATTGTTCTGGGCTGTTGAGCCTTTATTTGGGCTTGGCCCTTTTAATAATGCTGAGCATTAGACTCTGACATTTTTTTTCTTGTATTGAATGCATAACATTCATCAGAACAATGCGTGTTCTGACAGCGCGTCACGTGGCGTGCCAGGCGCTTTGCGCCAATTAAAGAGCGCATTGCGCTTCTGCCAAGTAGCGCACACGAAAAGGACACGTGTCGCGCTTGACGCTAAGCGCCAAATGATGGGCGCATTGCGCCAGTTTATGAGCGCATTGCGCTTTCAATTTATGAGCGCGTTGCGCTAGTTTAGTGGCGCACAAGTGAATGACATGTGGCACGCTTGGCGCTGAGCGCCCGCCCATGAGCGCAGTGCGCTGTTTCAGAAGCGCAAAGCGCAAGTTGCATACGTGGTTGACACATGGCACGTTTTGACGCTGAGCGCCAGTCCAAGGAGCGCAGAAGCGCAGTTCAGGAGCGCAAGGCACTTTTCAATAGCACAAAGTGCATTTGATCAAATTTATGATCTGTGAACAAATTTATGTTCTTTTTAAAGGAGGCTTCGCCTTAAGTTTCAAGAACAACAGTTCTTATTTTTGAAAGGGCTTTGCCTTTGTAGATCAATGATCTGTGTGAAGAATATGTTCTTCTTTATTATGTGATGAGATCTTTTGATCTCTTTTATGAAAGACCTTGGTCTTTATAGATTTATGATTTTTTAAGAAGATAATTCTTCTGTTTTAATGAGATGATTTCATCTCTTTGTTCAAGAATCATTCTTTTTACCTTGAAGAAATGATCTTCTTTCAAGAGCTTGCTCTCTTTCTTTTTGAGTTTTCTCAAAATTTGTAGGGGGGTTTCTCTATATCAGACTTGAAGTCTTGGGGCCTTTATATAGGGCAAATTGATTTGTTAAATCGGTTAAAGAGATCTTTCTCTGATTGATTTGGGGATGTTTCCCCACTGTTGGATCTTTGATCCTAGAGCTTCTGTTTTACAGAAGACAATCTTCTTGTTTTTAACAAGATTGGAAAAATCTTCCATAATAGAATTTTAATTCCGATTAATTAATTATTTATCATTATTAGATCTTTTGATCTAACGGTGGGGAATTTTTAATTCCAGCGCTGGCACACCCGTGCTTTGCACGTGGTGCACTGCTCGCAGCGCACTTTGCGCTAATGCACCTACGTTTGACACGTGGCGCGCAGCGCAGCCTGCGCTAGCACACCCATGTTTGACACGTGGCGCGCTGCGTGCCTAGCGCTAGCGCACACATGGTGCACTGCCTAGTGCACAGCGCACCTGGCACTAGCGCATCCGTGTTTGACACATGGCTCGCAGCGCGCTTAGCGCTGGATCTGAAGCGTTGCTTCAATTTTTAAATTTTTAATTTTAAAACAGAGCTTTGCTCTGATTGGGGGTGCGCTGCCTAGGGCGCAGCGCACCTGGCGCTAGCGCATCTTTGTTTGACACGTGGCGCACAACGCGCCTAGCGCTGAATCTGAAGCGTTGCTTCAATTTTTAAATTTTGAATTTTAAAACAGAGTTTTGCTCTGATTGGGGGAAACACTTAGTTACGCTTAGCGTATTTACCTCAGAGTAAATATGTAGCGGCCTAGTCGCGTCCCCTTCACCGTATACCGGGAGGCGGGGCGTGACAGGTTTTGTTGGTGGCCCATGCAGATCAGAGCTGTTGAAAATCTATCATGCAGTTCTGTTCTGCGTGAACAACCTAAGAAATATAACACAAGAACCAGCAACTAAAACATTCTTTACAATTCATGTTCCTTGAATCTTATCATTTCATATACTTTGAATCTGTCCTGACCTAAAATTTTCATTCAAGGTTATGGATTCTCCAAACAACACTAATACCAACTTCAACAACACTCCACCTCCACTACTAATCACACCTGCCATTCCTGCTCCACCCAATGAGCAAACGGTTCTGCTTGAGGAAATCCATAGCCTCTTAGAGGGACAACAGCAGCTCTTGAACCGTCCCGAGACTGAAGCACCTGGGGTGAAGCAATTCAGAGTTTTGCATCCCAAACAGTTCTCCGGAAAGGGAAGCCCACTAGAAGCTGAAGAATGGGCACAAAGTATAAAAGATAATCTGGCAGCAGCATAAGTGCCAGATATAGCTTGGGTTCGTGTGGAAAAATTACAGCTCACGGACAATGCACTGAACTGGGGGAAGGCGGAAGAAAGCCGTCTTGATTAGCCCATTGAATGGAAGACTTTTCGCGATAGGTTCGATGCGAAGTACTTCCCTGAGACTGCCAGGTTCGATATGGAATAGCAGTTTATTCATCTGCAACAAGGTTCGATGTGGATCAAGTCGGTAGATGAGTATGACGCTGAGTTCACCATGCTCAGTCGGTAAGATATGTTTCAAATAATTTGAATTTTTAAATATCACTTACTACACAGGTAACACAATCCTTTAAATAGATTCGCGGCACATTTGATATCGACGGACGAGATCAGAGCCCGTCGATTTCAACAAGGTTTGGACACGGAAATCCAGGTTGCACTAGCCACAGGGAAATTTCTGATTCATGAGGAGGCTTTGACAATTGCCCGCAGATATGAGGCAGTGATAAAAGTGAGGGGAAGATCTCAGTCTGCAGGAGTTAAACGCCCTATCAACCAGATGACAGGAGGAGCCTCGTCCAGGCCACCTTTTGTGCCAAAGCGACCGGGAGTACCGAACCATCGTTCCAGCCCAGCCTTTTGTACCTACTGTAAGAGATCTGGACACGTGAAGCAAGACTGCCGGCAAGCCAACCGTCTTTTCTTAGTCTGCAGCTCAGCTGCTCATGATATTGGATCTTGTCCTTATAGACAAAATCCAATTGCTGCACCCAGACCAGCAAACACTTACCCACAGCGCCCAGCCATCCAAGCACCTGCTCCAAGACTTGCACTACCTGCTCCACTACCTAGAGGACCACAAGCTGCACCACCTACTCTTCAGTTCCATCAAGCTCAAAGGAACGTTACGAGGGATGCTCCTTAGGCCAGGAAGAATGTACCAAGGCGCCAGGCTTTCAGGATGACCGTGGAAGAAGCTGAGGCCACTGGCCAAGTTATCACTGGTAACCATTTCTTCTCAATCTTTATTTCAGTCTTGCTACTTATCTAGATATATTTCCCCATACCTAAAACATATCCCACATACCTTAGGTACAATCTTAGTATCCTCAATACCTGCACTAGCACCGTTCGATACTGGAGCATCTCACTGCTTTATGTCGCAACGTTTCGTCCGAACCCATGCGATTCCAGTCACACTGCTTGTATCCAGCTGGAATGTCAGTTCAGGAAATGGCGATCTAAAGGAAACAATGGGATACAACTTGTGGCCAGTAGTCGTCTGCAGTAGAGAGTTCTATGCTGACTTCAAAGTGCTGGACATACCGAACTTCGATGTGGTTCTAGGTATGGATTGGCTTAGAACTTTTTATGCTACCATCGACTGTCGTCAAAGGAGGTTAGTATTCGAGATTCCAGACCATCCGGTCTTCTATTTCAAAAGCGGAGACCGTACTCTGGAGCCAAGTACATACAAAGCGAAGCCAAGGGAAGCAGTAGTTGCAGCAGCTCAAGCGGAAGAAGAATCAAGGCCAGATGTGGTTCGAGAGTTCGACGACGTGTTTCCTGACGATATATCAGGTTTGCCTCCCGATCGAGCTCTTGAATTTAGCATTGATTTAGTACCAGGAGCACAATCGGTGGTCAAAGCACCTTATCGATTAAGTCCGGAAGGTTTGAAGGAAGTCCGAACACAGTTGGACGAATTACTGGCGAAAGGATCGATTCGTCCCAGCACTTCAAGTTGGGGATCACCAGTACTACTTGTGAAGAAGAAGGAAGGTTCATACAGAATGTGCATCGATTATAGAGCCTTGAACGAAGTCACGATAAAGAACAAGTATCCACTCCCGTGCATCGATGATTTATTTGATCAACTAAGTTGATCTTGTGTTTTCTCTAAATTGGATCTTTGTTCAGGTTATCATCAGGTGAAGGTTAAGGAAGCGGATATTCATAAAACAGCTTTCAGAACTCGCTATGGTCATTACAAATTTCTAGTGATGCCATTTGGAGTGACCAATGCACCGGTAATATTCATGAACCTAATAAATCATGTTTTCTGGGAGTACTTAGACAGGTTTGTTGTCAACTTCATCAATAGCATCCTGGTGTATTCTAAGAGTCGGAAAGAGCATGCCGAGCACCTACGAATTGTCGTGGAAACTCTTCGTCAACATCAGTTATATGCCAAGTACAGCAAGTGCGAGTTTTGGCTAAATCATGTTGGTTTTCTTGGACATATCGTATTAGGTGAAGGAATCTCTGTGGATCTAGCAAAAGTTTCAGCAGTTAGCGAATAGCCGATACCAAAGTCAGTGAAGGACATTCGAATTTTTTTGGGTCTAGCTGGATATTATAGAAGGTTCATTGAAGGATTTTCAAAGATAGCAACACCCCTGACCAAGCTCACATGTAAAGATGAAGATTTTGTGTGGTAAAAAACATGCGAACAAGCTTTCGTAGAACTCAAGTCAAGGTTGACATCAGCGCCTATTCTCGTCATACCGGATCAATTTGGAGGATCCGAAGTGCATTGCGATGCATCCCGTAAGGGATTAGGATGTGTTCTACATCAGCACGGTAAGGTTGTGGCTTATGCTTCAAGACAGCTGAAGACTCATGAGTGCAATTATTCGACGCATGATCTGGAGTTGGCAGACATCATCTTTGCTCTCAAGATTTGGCGCCATTATTTACTTGGTGAACGAGTGAACATATACATAGATCACAAGAGCCTAAAATATGTGTTTACTCAGAAAGAGTTGAATATGCGGCAGAGAAGATGGTTAGCACTCATGGAGGACTTTGAAATAAATCTGCAATATCACTCAGGGAAGGTGAATGTGGTTCTATATGCTCTTAGTCGCCAACCATTAGCAATGCATCTCACCGCTCAGTGGAAGCTTCAACAAGACTTGCATCAGATGGAGATTGAAGTAGTCATGCCAGGTAACACTTCAAGTTTGATGAATTTACAAGTTCAATCAACCATTGTCAATCAGATCAAAGCGGTTCAAGTAAGTGATGCTAAGTTGTAAAAGATCAGAGAACAAGTGGAGAATGGACTCAGAACAGACTTCATCATCCTTGAAGATGGATCTTTGAGATACGGCAGCAGATTATGTGTACCAAAAGGTCCTGTTCGGGAAGAGTTAATGAAAGAAGCCCACAGCTCTCCCTACTCAGTACACCCTGGAGGTACCAAGATATACAAAGATTTATGTCAAAATTATTGGTGGCATGGAATGAAGCGTGAAGTAGTCAGAAGCGTCGCAAAATGCTTGGTGTGTCAGCAAGTAAAGGCTGAACATCACAGGACTGCTGGATTACATCAACCGTTACCAATCCCAGAATGGAAGTGGCAACACATCATGATGGATTTTGTGACTGCTCTTCCTCGCAGCACAAAGGGTAACGATGCCGTATGGGTCATTGTAGATCGACTCACAAAGTCGGCTCACTTTATCCCATTTCGAGTTGGCCAATCAACTGAGACACTAGAAAAGAAGTACATGGAGGTAATAATCTACTTAAGATTTAAACTCTTCATAATGTATTATCTCTGATACCTATGAATTCATACAGGAAATTGTGAGACTTCATGGAGTACCGGTCTGCATTCTCTCCGATCGTGACACCAGGTTCCGATTGCAATTTTGGCAGAGTCTGCAAGCGAGCTTGGGAACAAGTCTGAACTTCAGCATGGTTTATCATCCACAAACAGATGTCAGTCTGAGAGAACTATTCAGATCTTAGAGGATATGCTCAGAGCATGTATGTTAGACTTCAAAGGATCGTGGGAAGATCACCTACATCTTGTGGAGTTTTTGTACAACAACAGCTACCAAGCAAGCATAGGAATGGCACCTTTTGCAGCACTGTATGGAAGGAAGTGTCGATCGCCTCGAAGATAAGGAACTTCTTGGACCGGAGATGATAATAGCGACTGTTGATGTGGTTCGAACTATCAGAGAAAGGATGCGCATAGCCCAAGATCGATAGAAGCACTGGGCTGATGCAAAAAGACGTTACTTGGAGTTCCATCTAGGAGATCATGTATTCTTTAAGATATCTCCGAACCGCGGAGTGATCCGATTTGGAAGACGGGGTAAGCTAAGTCCGAGATATATTGGACGGTTCAACATACTCGAACGAGTCGGTGAAGTGGCATACCGTTTAGCACTTCCACATTCATTGGAAGGAGTGCATAATGTGTTCCACATATCCTAACTCAGAAGGTATGTGAGTGACCCCAACCATGTTCTTGATCATTCTGAGCTCACTATACAGCCCGACTTATCTTGTGAGCAACAACCTGTGGAGATCCTGGACAGGAAAGTGAAGACACTTCGGAACAAGGAAGTTAACTTGGTTCGAGTAATGTGGAGAAAAGACACTCCAGGAGAGTCCACTTGGGAAAGGGAAGATGAAATGCGTGCAAGGTATCCACACCTCTTTGTAAACTAGTCCTCAGGTAAAAGTTGTAAATTTCGAGGACGAAATTTTTGTAAGGTGGGTAGACTTTAACAACTCCATTTTTAGTGTACAAAAATTTGCTTAAAAATTAATGTATACTTTGGGTATTTACTTTTGCTGTGACTACTTTAAGTATTTAATGAGCTCTTTAATTATAAGAAGGAGTTTGTAACTCATTGGTAATACCTTGCACTGCTGAACCAAGCCACCAGAGTTTAAATTTCATACCCCACATTATTTTTAATATTATTTTGTTTTGAATTTTTAGAATACCAAGAGTTTACACGTGCATATCTCACAAAACCCCACTACCAATGAAAAGTTAAATACGCCAGTGAGTAGATGGACCGTCGGGGGACCCGACGATGGCCTGACTCGGCCGGACTCGGGCCGGCGCTGCTAGACGGACTCGGCCGGACCGCCGAGTCCCCAACACCAAAGTGGTGCCTCTTGGCCTCCCCTACCCCCTGCATACTTCAATTACCCAGATCGGTTCCAAAGTCACAAAAAACCCCATTTACTCCACTTTTAATACATTTTAATATATTTTATTACATTTTTTCAATTAAACTCTTCATCTATCCTAACCCTAGCCTAACCCTATAAATACCACCCCTAAACATTACCCCCTCACCCAAAATTCTGAGCCAACTCTCAAAAAATTCCTAGAAACCCTAATGTACTTTGGAAGAAGTAAAGAGGCGATGCCCCGGCAAATTTTCCGGCGACAACCCTAAGTGATCCCGGCGACAAAATGACGCACCGTCGACTCCTCTCGTCTCCCCTTCCTCTCCTTTAAGTTTGAAACCCGTAAGTCCCAATTTCCCTTCTCTAATCTTTTCTAAAAATACGAAATTCCAAAACCGGACGGAAACGGAGAAATCCGGTTTTCGATTCGGTTCTTTCTCAAAATCCAACATTTTCTTAAATAAAATCTTATTAAACCACATCATGTTGACTATTAAACACTAACTAATCATATTGAACAAGTTCTATATCAAAAGAAATTGCTACTTCCATTTTACCGTATTTTTTTCACTAAAATACCATGTAGTTTCATTTCGGCGTTTAAACCATTAAACTTGCTATACCTTTAAGTAGATAACGAGATAATGACCTACCTCCTCACACAATCATAAGCAACATAGCACAATACCCTCGGGAATATAGAACACGGGAAAACGGCACCTTTTCAAATAAATACCATTACTAATAAAACCATTTTTCTTAATGATTAGAATTTTACACAAATCTTTGCAAAGCGCTGTTACAACCCATTTGGGGAACCCGTTCAGGATGGTGCGGATTATCGCACATCCTCAGGCTTAGTAGTGCGAGATGCGGACCTCCGCAAGGAGCATTCGGTCTCGAAAGGTTTAAAATACGACATCTTAAGAAAATGAGATTTTTAGAAATATAAAATATATATTAAAATTATTTTTATATAATTATATATATATGTAACATTAAAATATCTATTTTAAAATAATATAAATATTAAAAATCTTTTCGAAAATCACAAGAATCATTTTACGTTAAAATACCATGAATTCCATACAAAGTCAATATTACAAATAATCTTTTATTATGAATTTAGGATATTTTCACTAGAAATATCACAATTATAAAATCCACACCTATGATAACTCTAAAGACGATAACTAATACTTGGGGTATATTTTGAAAACTATACAAAAGTATTTTTACATAAAACCCCCTCAAGTTCTATAAATTACCCTGAGGACCCTACTAAACATAGGTTTAAGCGGGATCAATCTCTTGAGCCTCAGGGAGCCGGAGAAGTGGGTGCTTGCCTATTTAAGGTGGACAACTTAACAACGGTGTTATCAATACGGTAATCGTCTTTGAAAAAATACACAAATCCTGCCATCCATGTGCAGCGGTTACTAATAAAATCAAAACAATCAGGACTTCAATTTACTTTTCTAATTGTCTGACTCAGACTGAGTCTCATTAATAATCTGACTTGAATATGATTCAAGTACAATCTACAATTTACAATCTACAATATTCCAATTCAACATGAATCCCTATATTCAAGCTGTTTAATACATTCAATTTATATTGACTGAACCGAACCATGGATATACTTCCATTTACATGATTTTACAGTTACATCCACGATCTTACAGTTACATCCGTTTACTGATATCATGGTTTCGGTAAGTCATCCAATTATACAATCTATACAGTTTACAATACAAGACAATACAATACAACATTACAATCAAAACACGACGGGGTTTAAGGGGTGGATTGGTACGGAAGGTGTTAGAAGTGGCACGAGACAGTAAGATTAAGACACCTAACCTATATTCTGTTGTTGTTGTACCTTGGCCCAACGGTTCCTTGTACATTCCGTTTGCCCTAGTCTCTAGCATATAGAGACTCTTCTCGTATACACCGGTATCCTTCTGTACCAAGGTACAAACAACAGCGTTAACACTACATTATAACAATATAGTACAACTTTAAAAGCTACCTTCTTATTATGTCTATTCTATTTCTCCCTTATCTTTGGGACTTACCGAGCGATCTGTTCGCTGACGACATTCTCTTCTTTCTTCTTTGAATGTCGTCAGGTGATCTGGACACGTCAGAGATCGAGCCCAGCGCTGAAGACATGTACCATTTCGTTGAAGACCCAGAGCTTTAGTTCATTGTACACTTTTATTTCAGTACCTTTCCTTTTCTGTTATGTCATTGTTTAGGCATTGCTTTATTTCAGTTGTATTTACATTTCCATGCATTTTACAGAAAGAATGTGAATAAATAAAGTTGTTGTTTTATTATATCTTGTCTCTTGTGCATTTACATTTATATTGATCAGTTACGCTTAGCGTATTTACTTCAGAGTGAATACGTAGCGGCCTAGTCGCATCCCTTTCACCATATACCGGGAGGCGGGGAGTGACAGAATTCGAGTTACCCGAGTCGTCTGAGAGAAGGGTTTATATAGGGTTCGCGTGGAGGGAGCAGGAGCGAGATCACCGCCGTCAGTTATGTCCAGTGTTATCCTTGTAAGACTACGTAGCGCACCGGCCGTTTTTCCGAGACCAAAATGCGGAAACGAAAATTTTTCTTAACTTGAAAACCGGCGCTATCGTACGCTTAAGTCCCGGATCGAACCATTAACCTAAACCTAGCTAACAAGAGAAAGGGTAGAGAGCTATACCGAGTGCTCCATGTCCTTCGGTCTTCGGCCTCCATCCCGATCTCCTCGCGGAATCTCCGGTCTTCACCTCCTCGTCGGAAAGGGCACCACATCGCCGGGTTCTTTTACGGGCTCCCACCTCTGGACCGAGGCAACTCGGGCACGAAGTTGGCGAGTCGACGTGTCCAAGAATACTGTAGGCGAAGTGTAGGATGGTTTGTCTCTTAGTGTTTGAAGTTGCCATTTGATGGAGGTGGAATGAACTTGTAAATGAACTTGGGAATTTTGTAGCAAGAAAAATATGAGATGAAGAAATTTCCCACTAAAAAAATGAACCTCTCCCCTCAGCAAGAAGTGGCCGGCCATGACAAAGTGAGAGAGGGAAATATACAAGGGAGGTGAGCACAAGAAAAGGCAAGGGTGAGGCTAAGGAAAAAGTGATAATAATGAGGAATTAATGTCACACCAGAGCCAAATCACTTCTCATCTCATTAAAGCAAACCATGATGGAAAAAGAAAAGATGCTATTATTATCATAATCCAAATGCCACATAAAACCCTCCACAATTGCTAATTTGCATATTTGCAAATTAGCCCCTCCCATCAGAAAAATCCGGCTATGAAGGAACAAAGGAAATATGGCCGAAACAAAATGCAAACTGGTAACTTCAAAAAACTGATCCCGTAATAAATTACAGGAAAACCCTGCGACCGTATATACATACCCGCATTTGTATTCCCACTGAATATAAATGCAATGAGAAAAAATCAACACTGTACAATACTAGGATCCAGCTTAAACCAAAGCCCGCTAGTATTATCTGTCCGATCATGATCCGTGCAATACCGCACGGATAAGATCGAACCCTGCCATATCTCCATACAGCCTCTACAGCGTTTCGCCCGAAACTTGAGCAACTGTCTGTGGGGGACTCTAAAGACTCGTAAATACTTTGGCTGTGGATTTAACCACTAGCACGTCAGAGGTATTAGCCATACGTAACGGGCTACCAGGTATTGACCAAAAGGAACGTCGATGAGCGAACTCATCCTGACACCCTACCGAGCCTGTCAGTGACAATATCCGTACAGTCCGGTCCGTTCGTCTATGAGCATCGCATGGCGGGTGTCACGCCCTGCTTCCCAGTGTACGGCGAAGTGGACGCGACGAGGCCCGCTACGTATATACTCAGAAGTACATACGCTAAGCGTAACTAAGCAATATAAAGTAAACCACAAGAGACAAATGATGTAGAAATAACAACAACTTTTATTAATAACACTCTTTGTACAATGCATGAAAAGAAAATACAACTGAAATGAAAAGCGATGCCTAAACAGTGGCATAACAGTAAATGAAAATACTGGAAAGAACAAGGTACGATATCTAGAGCTCGGGATCTTCCTGGAATTGCTCCAAATCTTCACCTGTGGGCTCGATCTCAGCTTGGTCCAACGCACCTGACGACATTCAAAGAAGAAAGAAATAGAATGTTGTCAGCGAACAGGTCGCTCGGTAAGTCCCAAAGATAAGGAAGAATTAGGAAGACAATGTAAAAGTATTTTCTAAAATATCATATTGTTGAATATTATGGAATATTGAGTTAACGCTGTTGTTTGTAACTTGGTACAGAAGGATGCCAGTGTATACGGGGGGAGTCTCACTTGCCAGAGACTAAGGCACGTGTAGTACAAGGAACCGTTATGCCACGGTACAACAGCAATAGGATTCAGGTTAGGTGTCTTAATCTGACCACCTCGTGCCACCTTTAATACCTTCCGTACCAATCTACCCCTTAAACCCCGTAGTGTTTTAACAGTAACGTGGTATTATATTGTGTAAATTGGGTGACTGACCAAAACCATGATATCAGTAAACATGTTGTAACTGTATAATCAGGTAAATGGAATATCAGAATAATGGATGGATATCCATGGTTTGATTCAGTCAAAATGAATAGGTTGTTAACTGGATTCTGGGATTCATGTTGAGTTGGATTATAAAGAATATAGATTGACTTGAATCATATTCAAGTCAGAAATAGTCAGACTCTAACCCGAGTCAGACTAAAAGAAAGGTAATTTGAAATTCAATAATTGTTAGGGGCCTTAATGTAATTTATAAAACTTGAGGGGGTTTTATGTAAAAGGTACTTTTGTATAGTTTTCAAAATACACCTCAAGTATTTATTATTCGTCTTTATAATTATAATGAGTGTGAATTTTATTTGTGTTATTCTAGTGAATATATCCTAACAAAAGTATTAATTGTTTTATTTGAAATTCATGGTATTTTAATATAACTTTTAATCTTGTAATTTTTTAGGAAAATGTGGAAACTTTATATTATAATAAAATAGGTGTCTAAATGATATTTAAATATATTTTAATACAAAAATAATTTTTAAATAAATATTATATTTTCTAAAAATCACATTTTTCTTAAATGCCATATTTTAAACCTTTCGAGACCGAATGCTCCTTGCGGAGGTCTGAATCTCGCACTACTTGCCCGCGGGTGCACGATGAACCGTACTATCCCTAACGGGTTCCCCAAAGGTGGGTTGTAACGGCGCTTTGCTTAGGTTTAATAAATACTATTCATTTAGAAAAACGGTTTTATAAATATAAGGTATTTATTTGTAAAAGGGTATAACTTTCCGTATTTTATTTTCTAGGGTTTCCTAAGCCAACTAGCCTATTTCTAAGGTCTAAACCATAAGTCATTAGAAGTCTCAAATCGCCTCTTCACCGTCAATTGCGGCCAGGTAAGTGGAAAGGAACCACAGTCGTGGGCCTAATTAAAAACCACTGGCGTAGACACACTTGCCTAGACACCACAAGACAGTTTAGATAAACGATCGATGTCCATGATATATCGTGCTTTCATTTTAAAAGATTTTGTTTAGAATTGTGTACAACTTAAAGCTTTCAAGGAAGGTTTATAAAGAATATGGTATTTTAGTGAAAAGTCCTATATTTTCGTATTCTATATTTTGACGTTTATCAATTAGGGTTATATTTGTGCGTGTGTAGAGGTAGGTCATTACCTCGTGACTTATTTTAGGGTTTTATGAAGTTTTAGAGGTTAAATATGATGTATTAAACTTGAAGGTATTAAAGCGCAAGAATACGGTATTTGAAAACGTTATCATTTCATGTGTGAAAATTCATTCAAATTGATTTCTACAAGTTTAGTGATCAAGATAAACATATTTAGGAGTGAGGGATTTAATTAGAACAAGAAAAATAAACTTTGTGGTATTTTTTATGAAAAGAATACGGTGTTACAAGAAAGCTATCATTTCGTGTGAGAAACATTATTTAAATTGGATTATGGGTGATTAATAGTCAACATAAATATAGGTAGGTATTACGGATTAGGTGACAAGTGGAAATTTGTAGAAAAAATCGAATCGGAAATCGGTTTGTTCCGATTTCCGTCGGGTTCCAAAAAGTCATATTTTTCTATTAAAAGGAAAGAGAGATAGAATAGATGGGACTTACGGGTTTGGACAAACTAAGGAGGCTAAGGAAGTGATGGTTGTCGGTGCGTCGATAACGTCGCGAAGGTTCTACTACGATCGCCGGAATTTGTCGTTGGTTTCGGCAGCGCTTCGCTTCTCGCTCTTTGTACCGAGTTCTCGAGAATTTGGGAGAGTGGACTTAGAGTTGTGAGGTGAAATAGTATAGGGTAGGGGTGTTTATACAGGGCTAGGCTAGGGTTAGGGTTTGGATTAAAAAAATATTAAAAAATGTAAAAATTCATTAAAATATCATTAATTTTGGGAGTAAAAGAGATTTAATAAGAAAATGATAACTATTCTGGAAAAAATAGAATATGCAGGGATATTGACCAAGTCAACATGAATTTTTTTCGTGTTGACGACTCGGCCGACCGGTGGAGTCCGGCCGGCGGCGCTGGCCGATTCGGCCGAGTCGCCGGCCGACTTGGCCTAGTCAGGGCCGAGTCGGGTCTCGTTGGGTAGGGAATTTTCTGGGGGGATTTATGGTGTACTTTCTTTTTTGTATACGACATTAATTTCGTGTGTTATGGCTGTTTGACCGTTTGACTTCCTAAAAATTTTAAAACAAAAAGATATAAAAATATGTGGGGCATGGGATTCGAACTCTGGTGGCTTGGTTCAGCAGTGCAAGGTATTACCAATAAGCTACAAGCTCCTTCTTGTAATTATTGTAGGAAAGTAGATACTTAAAATGTTATCAGCAACATCAATACTCCAAGTATACTGCAAATTTAATTCAAATTTAGGTATACAAAAATTGGAGTTGTTACAATCTACCCTCTTTACAAAAATTTCGTCCTCGAAATTTACTACTTTTATTTGAGGACTAGTTTACAAAAAGGTGCGGATATCTTGCACGCATTTCATCTTCCCTTTCCCACGTGGATTCTCCTGGAGTGTCTTTTCTCCACATTACCCGGACCAAATTAACTTCTTTGTTCCGAAATGTATTCACTTTCCTTTCCAGGATTTCCACAGGTTGTTGCTCACAAGACAAATCGGGCTGTATAGTGAGCTCGGAATGATCAAGTACATGGCTGGGGTCACTCACATACCTTCTGAGTTGGGATATATGGAACACATTATGTACTTCTTCCATTGAGGGTGGACGCTCTAATCGGTATGCCACTTCACCGACTCGTTCGAGTATGTCGAACGGTCCAATGTATCTCGGACTCAACTTTCTCCGTCTTCCAAATCGGATCACTCCGTGGTTCGGAGAGATTTTCAGGAATACATGATCTCCTGGCTGGAACTCCAAGTGTCGCCTCTTCGCGTCAGCCCAGTGTTTCTGTCTATCTTGGGCTATGCGCATTCTTTCCCTGATAGTACGGACCACATCAACGGTCGCTACTATCATCTCTGGTCCAAGGAGTTCTCTATCTCCGATGTCGTCCCAACTTAATGGTGATCGACACTTCCTTCCATATAATGCTGCAGAAGGTGCCATTCCTATGCTTGCTTGGTAGCTGTTGTTGTATGCGAACTCCACAAGATGCAGGTGATCTTCCCATGATCCCTTGAAGTCGAGCATACATGCTCTGAGCATATCCTCCAAAATCTAAATAGTTCGTTCCGACTGCATATCTGTTTGTGGATGATAAGCCGTGCTGAAGTTCAGACTTGTTCCCAAGCTAGCTTGCAGACACTGCCAAAATTGCGATCGAAACCTGGTGTCACGATCGGAGACAATGCAGACCGGTACTCCATGAAGTCTCACAATTTCCTGTATGAGTTCATGGGTATCAGAGATAGTACATTATGAAGAGTTTTTAAATCTAAATTAGATTATTACCTCCATGTACTTCTTCGCTAGTGTCTCAGTTGATTGGCCAACTCGAAATGGGATGAAGTGAGCCGACTTTGTGAGTCGATCCATAATGACCCAAATCGCATCGTTACCCTTTGTGCTGCGAGGAAGGGCAGTTACAAAGTCCATCGTGATGTGCTGCCACTTCCATTCTGGGATTGGTAACGGTTGAAGTAGTCCAGCTGTCCTGTGATGTTCAGCTTTTACCTGCTGACACACCAAACATTTTGCGACACTTCTGGCATATCTGAAAGATCCGTCTTCATGGATGATGAAATCTGTTCTGAGTCCATTCTCCACTTGTTCTCTGATCTTTTGCAACTTAGCATCACTGGCTTGAGCTGTTTTGATCTGATTGACAATGGTTGATTGAACTTGTAGATTCATCAAACTTGAAACATCACCTGGCATGACTAGTTCGATCTCCATCTGATGTAGATCTTGCTGAAGCTTCCACTGGACGGTGAGATTCATTGATAATGGTTGGCGACTAAGAGCATCAGGTACTACGTTCACCTTTCCTGGATGATATTGCAAATTGATGTCAAAGTCCGCCATGAGTTCTAACCATCTTCTCTGCCGCATATTCAACTCTTTCTGAGTAAACACATACTTCAGACTTTTATGATCTGTGTAGATGTTCACTCGTTCACCAAGTAAGTAGTGGCGCCAAATTTTGAGAGCAAAAATGACGGCTGCCAACTCCAGATCATGCGTCGGATAATTGCGCTCATGAGTCTTCAGTTGTCTTGAAGTATAAGCCACAACCTTACCGTGCTGATGTAGAACACATCCTAATCCCTTACCGGATGCATCGCAATGCACTTCGAATCCTCCAGATTGATCCGGTATTACGAGAATAGATGCAGATGTCAGTCTTGACTTGAGTTCTACGAAAGCTTGCTCGCATGCTTCTGACCACACAAATTCTTCATCTTTTCGTGTGAGCTTGGTCAGGGGTGTTGCTATCTTCGAAAAGTCTTCAATGAATCTTCTGTAATATCCAGCTAGACCCAAGAAACTTCGAATATCCTTCACTGATTTTGGCGTAGGCCATTCGCTGACTGCTGAAACCTTTGCTGGATCCACAGAAATTCCTTCTCCTGATACGATATGTCCAAGAAAACCAACTTGATTTAGCCAAAACTCGCACTTGCTGTACTTGGCATAAAGCTTATGTTGTCGAAGAGTTTCCAGGACAATTCGTAGGTGCTCCGCATGCTCTTTCCGATTCTTAGAATATACCAGAATGTTGTCGATGAAGATGACAACGAACCTGTCTAAATACTCCCGGAAGACTTGGTTCATTAGGTTCATGAAGATTGCTGGTGCATTGGTCACTCCAAATGGCATTACTAGAAATTCGTAATGTCCATAGCGAGTTCTGAAAGCTGTTTTGTGAATATCAGCTTTCTTGACCTTCACTTGATGATAACCTGAACGAAGATCTAGTTTAGATAAGACACAAGATCCACTTAGCTGATCGAATAAATCATCGATGCGCGGAAGTGGATATTTGTTCTTTATTGGGACTTCGTTCAAGGCCCTATAGTCGATGCACATTCTGTATGAACCTTCCTTCTTCTTCACCAATAGCATAGGTGCTCTCCAACTTGAAGTGCTGGGACGAATCCATCCTTTCGCCAGTAATTCGTCCAACTGTGTTCGGACTTCCTTCAATCCTTCCGGACTTAGTCTATAAGGTGCTTTGATAACTGGTTGTGCTCCTGGTACTAAGTCAATACTGAATTCAAGAGCTCGATCGGGAGGCAAACCTGATATATCGTCAGGAAATACATCATCGAACTCTCGAACTACCTCTGGTCTTGATTCTTCCTCTGCCTGAGCTGCTGCAACTACTGCTTCTCTGGGCTTCGCTTTGTAAGTACTTGGTTCTAGGGTACGATCTCCACTCTTGAAATAGAAAACCGGATGATCTGGAATCTCAAATACTACCCTCCTTTGACAGCAGTCGATGGTAGCATAAAAGGTTCCAAGCCAGTCCATTCCTAGAACCACATCGAAGTTTGGTATATCCAGTACCTTGAAGTCAGCATAAAACTCTTGACTGCAGACGACGACTGGACACATGCTGTATCCCATAGTTGCCTTTAGAACACCATTTCCGGAACTGACGTTCCAGCTTGATACAAGCGGTGAGACTGGAATCGCATGGGTTCAGACAAACCGTTGCGACATAAAGCAGTGGGATGCTCCAGTATCAAACAGTGCAAGTGCAGGTAGTGAATCTACTAGGATTGTACCTAAGGTATATGGGATAGGTTTTAGGTATAGGAAAAGTGTGTAGGTAAACAATGACTAAAAGATAAGTTTGAGAAGGAAGTTTACCAGTAATGACTTGGCCAGTGGCCTCAGCTTCTTCCACAGACATCATGAAAGCTTGGCGCTTCGGCATATTCCTCCTGGCCTGAGGAGCATTCCTCGGAACGTTCCTTTGAGCTTGATGGAATTGACGAGGAGGTGGTGTAGCTTGTGGTCCCCTGGGTGGTGCAGGCAGTGCAAGTCTGGGAGCAGGTGCCTGAAGAGCTCGTCGCTGCTGATAAGTATTAGCTGGCATGGGTGCAGCAACTGGGTTCTATCTTTGGGGACAAGATCCAATACCGTGAGTGGCTGAACCGCAGATCAAGCAAAGGCGGTTGGCTCGACGGCAATCCTTCATCATATATCCAGTTCTCTTGCAGTAGGTGCAAAAGGCTGGGCTAGGACGATGGGTTGGTACTCCGGGTCGTCTTGGCACGAAAGGTGGTCTGGACGTGGCTCCACCTGCCATCTGGTTGGCAGGGCGCTTGACTCCTGCAGTCTGAGGTCTGCCCCTCTCTTTTATCACTGCCTCATAACTGCGGGCAGCTTCTAGGGCTTCCTCATGAGTCAAAAACTTTCCTGTGGCTACAGCAGCCTTAATCTCTGTGTCCAAACCATGCTGAAAACGACGGGCTCTGATCTCGTCCGTCGGTATCAGGTGTGCCGCGAATCGGCTCAACATAGTGAACTCAGCATCGTATTCATCTACCGATTTGTCCCACATTGATCCTTGCTGTAGATGAATAAACTGCTGCTCCATTGCAAACCTGGCAGTCACAGGGAAATATTTCGTGTCGAACTTCTCGCGAAATGTCTTCCATTCAATCGGCTGCGTAAGACGGCTTTCTTCCGCCTTCCACCAATTGCGAGCATTATCCGTGAGCTGTAGCTTTGCTACACGGACCCAAGCGTTATCTGGCACTTGAGCTGCTGCCAGATCGTCTTCGATACTTTGTGCCCATTCTTCCGCTTCAAGAGGGCTTCCTTTACCAGAGAACTGCTTTGGGTGCAAAGCCCTGAATTGCTTTACTCCCGGTGCATCGGCCTCAGGACGGTTCCAAAGTTGTTGCTGTCCCTCGAGAAGGCTGCGGATCGCCTCGAATAGCATCGTTTGCTCAGTGGGTGGTGCAGGAATAGCTGGTGTGAGAGGTAGTGCTGGAGGGGTGTTGTTGACGTTGGTGCTGGTGTTGTTCGGGGAATCCATGACCTTAAAGAAAAATTTGGATTAGGACAGATTCAAATACATGAAATGATAAGATTCAAAGAATAGAAATTCGCAAGATTCAAGGAACATGAATTGTAAAGAATGTTTTAGTTGCTGGTTTTTGTGTTATATTGCTTAGGTTGTTCACGCAGACCAGAACTGCATGACAGGGATTCATACAGCTCTGACCTGCATGGGCCACCAACAAAACCTGTCACGCCCCGCTTCCCAGTGTACGGTGAAGTGGACGCGACAAGGCCCGCTACGTATATACTCAGAAGTACATACTCTAAGCGTAACTAAGCAATATAAAGTAAATTACAAGAGACAAATGATGTAGAAATAACAGCAACTTTTATTAATAACACTCTTTGTACAATGCATGAAAAGAAAATACAACTGAAATGAAAAGCGATGCCTAAACAGTGGCATAACAGTAAATGAAAATACTGGAAAGAACAAGGTATGATATCTAGAGCTCGGGATCTTCCTGGAATTGCTCCAAATCTTCACCGGTGGGCTCGATCTCAGCTTGGTCCAACACACCTGACGACATTCAAAGAAGAAAGAAATAGAATGTCGTCAGCGAAAAGGTCGCTCGGTAAGTCCCAAAGATAAGGAAGAATTAGGAAGACAATGTAAAAGTATTTTCTAAAATATTATATTGTTGAATATTATGGAATATTGAGTTAAAGCTGTTGTTTGTAGCTTGGTACAGAAGGATGCCAGTGTATACGAGGGGAGTCTCACTTGCCAGAGACTAAGGCACGTGTTGTACAAGGAACCGTTATGCCACGGTACAACAGCAATAGGATTCAGGTTAGGTGTCTTAATCTGACCACCTCGTGCCACCTTTAACACCTTCCGTACCAATCTACCCCTTAAACCCCATAGTGTTTTAACAGTAACGTGGTATTATATTGTGTAAATTGGGTGACTGACCAAAACCATGATATCAGTAAACATGTTGTAACTGTATAATCAGGTAAATGGAATATTAGAATAATGGATGAATATCCATGGTTTGATTCAGTCAAAATGAATAGGTTGTTAACTGGATTCTGGGATTCATGTTGAGTTGGATTATAAAGAATATAGATTGACTTGAATCATATTCAAGTCAGAAATACTCAGGCTCTAACCCGAGTCAGACTAAAAAAAAGGTAATTTGAAATTCAATAATTGTTAGGGGACTTAATGTAATTTATAAAACTTGAGGGGGTTTTATGTAAAAAGTACCTTTGTATAGTTTTCAAAATACACCTCAAGTATTTATTATTCGTCTTTATAATTATAATGAGTGCGAATTTTATTTGTGTTATTCTAGTGAATATATCCTAACAAAAGTATTAATTGTTTTATTTGAAATTCATGGTATTTTAATGTAACTTTTAATCTTGTAATTTTTTTAGGAAAATGTGGAAACTTTATATTATAATAAAATAGGTGTCTAAATGATATTTAAATCTTTTTTAATACAAAAATAATTTTTAATTAAATATTATATTTTCCAAAAATCACATTTTTCTTAAATGCCGTATTTTAAACCTTTCGAGACCGAATGCTCCTTGCGGAGGTCTGAATCTCGCACTGCTTGCCCGCGGGTGCACGATGAACCATACTATCCCTAACGGGTTCCTCAAAGATGGGTTGTAGCGGCACTTTGCTTAGGTTTAATAAATACTATTCATTTAGAAAAACGGTTTTATAAAAATAAGGTATTTATTTGTAAAAGGGTATAACTTTCCATATTTTATTTTCTAGGGTTTCCCAAGCCAACTAGCCTATTTCTAAGGTATAAACGATAAGTCATTAGAAGCCTCAAATCGCCTCTTCAACGTCAATTGCGGCCAGGTAAGTGCCAGGTAAGTGGGAAGGAACCACAGTCGTGGGCCTAATTAAAAACCACTAGCCTAGATACACTTGTCTAGACACCACAAGACAGTTTAGATAAACGATCGATGTTCATGACATATCGTGCTTTCATTTTAAAAGATTTTGTTTAGAATTGTGTACAACTTAAAGCTTTCAAGGAAGGTTTATAAAGAATATGGTATTTTAGTGAAAAGTCCTATATTTTCGTATTCTATATTTTGACGTTTATCAATTAGGGTTATATTTGTGCGTGTGTAGAGGTAGGTCATTACCTCGTGACTTATTTTAGGGTCTTATGAAGTTTTAGAGGTTAAATATGATGTATTAAACTTGAAGGTATTAAAGCGGAGGAATACGGTGTTTGAAAACGTTATCATTTCATGTGTGAAAATTCATTCAAATTGATTTCTACAAGTTTAGTGATCAAGATAAATATATTTAGGAGTGAGGGATTTAATTAGAACAAGAAAAATTAACTTTGTGGTATTTTTTATGAAAAGTATATGGTTTTACAAGAAAGCTATCATTTCTTATGAGAAACTTTATTTAAATTGGTTTATGGGTGATTAATAGTAAACATGAATATAGGTAGGTATTACGGATTAGGTGACAAGTGGAAATTTGTAGAAAAAATCGAATCGGAAATCGGTTTGTTCCGATTTCCGTCGGGTTCCAAAAAGTCGTATTTTTCTATTAAAAGGAAAGAGAGATAGAATAGATAGGACTTACGGGTTTGGACAAACTAAGGAGGCTAAGGAAGTGATGGTTGTCGGTGCATCGAAAACGTCGCGAAGGTTCTACTACGATCGCCAGAATTTTTCGTTGGTTTCGGCAGCGTTTCGCTTCTCGCTCTTTGTACCGAGTTCTCGAGAATTTGGGAGAGTGGACTTAGAGTTATGAGGTGAAATAGTATAGGGTAGGGGTGTTTATATAGGGCTAGGCTAGGGTTAGGGTTTGGATTAAAAAAATATTAAAAAATGTAAAAATTCATTAAAATATCATTAATTTTGGGAGTAAAAGAGATTTAATGAGAAAATGATAACTGTTCTGGAAAAAATGGAATATGCAGGGATATTGAACAAGTCAACACGAATTTTTTTCGTTTTGACGACTAGGCCGACCGGCAGAGTCCGGCCGGCGGCGCCGGCCGATTCGGCTGAGTCGCCGACCGACTTGGCCGAGTCAGGGCCGAGTCGGGTCTCGTTGGGTGGGGAATTTTCTGGGGGGATTTATGGTGTACTTTATTTTTTGTATACGACATTAATTTCGTGTGTTATGGCTGTTTGACCGTTTGACTTCCCAAAAATTTTAAAACAAAAAGATATAAAAATATGTGGGGCATGGGATTCGAACTCTGGTGGCTTGGTTCAACAGTGCAATATATTACCAATGACCTACAAGCTCCTTCTTGTAATTATTGTAGGAAAGTAGATACTTAAAATGTTATCAGCAACATCAATACTCCAAGTATACTGCAAATTTAATTCAAATTTAGGTATAAAAAAATTGGAGTTGTTACAGCGGGCCTAGGGGGTTGGTAAAAGTCAGACCCCCAAAAGCGGTACAAGTCGTGTCGGAGTGTAGCCCAGATTACCCTGAGATACTACTGGAATACCTACCAGTAAATCTCCTGCCTCAGCCGAGGGCTTTGTGTAATGGCTCTCCTAGACACAGCGCGACCCCACCCCCAATACCGGGAGAGACGAACCCCTGCAGATCCGCTCACTGCCTCCATGTGGCTCGGGACTGTACCCAACTAAAACCTGTTTGCACGACTCCTTTGAGTCGTGGTAGGGTAGTAATCAAAGTACAGTGGGAACTCACACGAGACAAATGATGATCTCAGGTCGATGAACTAACCTGTACACATGTCACCAGGGAACTGCTATCTGACGTCAGGTATAAGACCAACTAGCATGTTCCCGGCGAGTCCTGTCCGGTGTACTCATAACCCAATGAGCACCTGTATACAGCTTAGGTGAACCAACTGACACCGGTGGCTTGTGAGACCGGCCACCACCCCTCGTCGGGGTCTCGACTGTATACACTAGTCTACTCTGGAGTATCGATGCCCTGTCTCGAAACTCCCTCGACTAGGGACCTTTTAAGGATGTGCTTAAAGACCCTAGCTCTCACGTATATGATCGCCATCATACTGCTGGCCGTCAAGCAAGAATCCTAAGGGCTCTATCAACGTGCAATAGTGACCTGTAAGGTCACCTGAAACAGTACACGATGATAAAGGAAAACCGGATAGCATACTATCATCTTGAGTAAGACTGTCTTACCGGCATAGGTCCTCCCTCAATCATTGCAATCACGTGCCTGTGATCCAATAATTGACTCTGAGGGCACTATATCCAACAATCTCCCACTTGCACTCAAGGCTAATTATTACGATGTCGCATACTCACAGCCCGTGTGATACCGAACACCCAACTCCTCTACTAATTAGTTTCACGAAACCCGTTTGCGAAACTAATGCGTCCGAGGAATAGCCTCAGTGAGTGGATCCGCTTTGATGTTTCTTTCTATGACTCTGTTTATCTCAAGTTCACGGAGAAAACCATCTCCCGAAATGAGCAATACCTGTCTTAGAATATGTCTGGATATCTAATGGGACCTAGTTCATAAATGAACTCCAAATCCAAACTTCTTAGACTGTATCGTCAACTAAAAATAATCAGTATCCTGCGCCATGCCTCCCTCAGTAGCCGCTTGGACCACCTGTCCAAACTACTGTCCCTCGTCAGAGGGAAAACTATAACTCTGACAGTCACTCTGTCATCCAGGTCACCATGGAAGCCTGGAATGATAACTGTCTCCCGAAGGAGGATGCCGTCAGCATATCCCTAGAACATCAACTTATGTTCTAAAACTTCTTCCGAACGTTTCTCTAGGATTGGATCAATATCACCTTATTGCATCTAGTGTAAAAACAACATCTATATCCTATGTGGAGAAACCACTGTGTGACAACCAAAGTATAACCGATCGTAGTATAGGAATTTCACTTCCTACTCTGTGTATGTCATCCTAATACCAAGACATCACACCCTACTACATTCTTAACAGATCCATCTCCTATTCTGATGAAGTCAAACCTATAACTGTCACATCAGAAATAGATGATCTATCTCCGCTATATCTACTTTAGCCTATAAATAGACATAAGCCACTTGTCCATTATACTTCCGCTGCCCCCACTGACTACGACAACCCTCTGGCAGAGTCATATACACGTGCACTTCTAAAGCCAGTTCAGAACGACGCTATACTCATCCTCCTGCCGGGTCTCACAGTCTGGAACAACAGCAATGGCAAGTCTGGGTAAACAAGAACCTCCTTGTCACCTTCCTTGAGGCTACCAAAATACCTCTCGGGTGCTTGAGGTTACCCACCATATCTGCGGAGTGGCAAACGGAATGTCAAATCAGATTGAATCTTTAGGTTCTTATCAAATTTTCAGTAATCGTTTGCGGTTTTGGAATTACTTTCAGTTCTACCATACTCCCACTACTGTTTTCTGAAAAAATCCATTTTAATAAAACTGTGACGAGTCAAGAACAATATCATTATTGATCTTCCAGATTGTAGAAAATCAACCCTCGTCATAGCTCGGGTCAACCCACAAACAGCCATTACAGAAACGTGCTTTGAGTTATCCAGAGTCTGGTTTTAAGCATAAGCCGGAAAACTCCCCGTACCTTAACATCATCAAGATATGAACTGTTCTATATCCAATACAGAAACAGAGGCACTGATTTAATTGGAACCAGATTCAAATCATGTAGCTGTTTCCAGTGCATGTCAACTAAATGGAAAAAGGCCGATCAGCGTTACTCAACTTAAGAATGCATCCAGATATGAGTAACCTGAAAAAGAAACAAGTTTCTCATAATCATTACCATCAATTGAATACCATACAAAAGTATCCACATCTTCGATCACCTTGAAGAATCCTGATACTTGCAATACCTTATTCTCTACTTTATTCATATACTTATAACTTCTCAAAACTTGGACCTTGTGTTTCTACGAAACACTTGTCTAAGGACTAGAGAAGTCACAAGTAAACAGAATATAGTACGAGGACCAACCCCTCTGTCCTCATGGACACTGGACAACATACAATACTCTGTATAAGTCCCCTGAGTCTAATAACTCAATCCTTATGTGTCGTAGGTTGAAAACTGTACTTATGGTTAAGAAGAATTACTCCGCTGTTCAATGCTCCTTATCTAACCATCCACTGATATAGGTAAATGTCATGGACATAATTTCAAAAAGGTATATCTCACTCTATAAAAATAGACGTACAGATATATCAATTTGAAATTGGTGCACAACAACGGATATTCAAAACCAAATATTTGCCGTCCGGCAAACAACCCAGGCGATTTCCTCAAATATCACCAATTATAATGAATCCCGATATAATGAGGATAATCACCCAATTCCCAATACCTTACTCCCACTCATCATCTGTAAAACCATACAGATGTGAGAATCATACCTGGTAAATACATACCCTGGAGCAAGGACTAATTGGGAAATCAGTTTTCTTTTAACAGTACACAGTGAAACTGAAACATTGAAATGTTTCGTAGGGGTATCCGTGTATTCCTAGTAATGCCTCTCCCATTATCCAGATTCACAACCGTAACCGTATATTTCTTTGCCATCTCTTCAAATCCCTTTATTTGTCTTTAGTCGCTACCTTCTGCATACCATCGTTAGGCTAAATGGTTTTCTTCCTTCCCTACCGTTCGGCACCAGCCTATGGTTTGGAAGAAGACTATCTAATAAGCGTAATAGGTGTACTGTCCTAATCCTAGGAGCACTCGCAACGCGAGAGAAGGTAAAGATAAAAGACAGCTGAATAAACCTTATTCCTATTTCTCCTAAACCAGAATCCATCCCCGAACTGGAACAAGTTCCTTTCGAGTTCGTATATAACCATACGATGGAGTATCCAAATAACTGTGGATCTTTGTAGTGATACAGAGTGTTCTGGAGAAATACAAAGGTGAAGTGGGAGTGGAAATGAAATACTTGGTTTGGTGTGAATAGCAGTCGCAGTTTACTTTGCCCTCTTACTAATCCCTTTATTTGTCTTTACATAATACCTTCTGTACACCATCGTTAGGCTAATTGGCTTTCTTCATTCCCTACCGTTCGGCACCAGCCTAAGTTTTGGAAGAAGACTATCCAATAGGCATAACAGGTGTACTATCCCAATCCAAGGAACACTCGCAACCTGAGAGAAGGTAAAAGGAAAAGACAACTGAATAGTTCTATTCGTTTTCTCCAGAACCGGAAAGCATCCTCGAATCTGGAACAAGTTCCTTCGAGTTCGTATATAACCATACGATGGTTTTATCCAATGGAAGTGGACGTTCGTAGTAATACGGGGTGTCCTGGAGAAAAGGGTCAAATTAAGAGTGGCAATGGGGTTTGCAACTCTAACAATCCAAAAGCCAGTGTTTAAGAAGGTTCGGTTAATTTTGGTCACTGAGTCATAGTCAAGGGTCGGGCCATGGTCGCTGCCAAAGAGAGAGAGAAAAGAAACACTCAGCGTGCACTCTAACCTAGATCAGAATGGTTTTCACTTTATCTAATCAGGAAACCTCCCACTGTAACGTCAAATTCTCCTCCAAACCTGAAAGAAGAATTAGTCGGGATCACCCGAGGAGTAAACTAACTCATCAGTGGGAATCGGGATCCAACTATCATCGCATGATAACGTGACGGAATCCACTCACATTATCACACTCCAGAAGGTATGAGCATGCCTGGCAAGTTTCAGTTTCTTTAGAAACTCCCGATGTGTGTTTTTACCCCTAGGACCCAAGTGACTTTGACTGAGCCAACATATCAAAGGATCCTAGTCAAGTTCAACCCGTCATTATCTTGATTGCATTAGACCCATCCGCACGAGTCCTTGACTGAGCCAAAATGACCGCACGACTGTCCTAACCAATCTCATATCCATGCAACAGAAAAGCACTACATAGCTACCGAACACTACGTCTCGGCTAAGCACGACATACGTAGCACGAATACTAAGCAATACTAATCTGAAATGACGGAAGGCTACGGCTGGTTTTTGGCGAAAAACCTTTAACGTAATGAACTTGATATTGTTGAAGGAACCGGATAGCTTTTATAAAAATATAGTGGCGAAAACCTTTACTAAAGAGGTCACTCCCGGTGAAGAGATCTCGGCTCTTTCCCCGTAGAATGAGGTGTAGAATATTCCAACTGAATACCACGATGTAAAGCAAAAGTAATCAACTATAGTGAAGTTATTGCCCTGACGCAAACTTCTGTCCAAGGGGTCACTCCCGGTGAAGGGATCTCGGCCCTTGCCTCGTCGACTGAGGTGCTGGATATTCATAACCAAATACCACTGTGCAAAACAAAAGAGAACGTCCTTGCAATAACAGCTTTTTGAAAAATGTTCCAACAACATCAGAATATGTTTGTTTAGCTTGCATTGATCCGAATCAATGCAGTCCCATCAATTGATCACACCATAAAAGAACGAAAGCAATGATGTACGTATATGCCATCCGCATTAGCCACTGTGTAACATTTTCAAAAATATAAAATATTAATTTTGGGAATTTTTATGATTTAATATTATTTTATTGATTATTTTAATATTAAATTAATAATTAATGCAAAATAAATGGAGAAAAATTATGAAAAATTATGGAAAATTTTAAAATGGGTTATTTATTGGAATTATGACATTTTTAAGTTTTTGTGATTAGTTTGACACTAATTTAGTGCTAATCGCGATAAAAAAATCGCTAATCGGAATTTTTGGCTTTTTGTGCAAATTGTGCACATATCATTTTGGACTTGTGTTACATTTTTCTAGCCATGGTTTTCTTTTGGGGTTACTATTGATGTGAGAAGGTTTGGATTAGGGATTTAAAAGAAAAGGAAAAGAAAAGAAAAAGAAATGAAATGAGGGTAGGTGAGAGAGGGGTATGGGTTGCATTTGACCTTGAGACTTAGCCTTTTTCCTCCCATCATTTTCCCTCCCTCCTCACCCTCCTCCTCCTGCTGCTGCTCCCTTCTTCCTCTTCCTCCTTCTTCGAATCCCCCAAGAATACACCACTAAAACTAACTCAAAACCCCACTTCCATTTCACAAAACATGCACACAAGCTCATAAGCTAGAGGATGGACCAAGAAATGTGGTGTTTTGGTGCTGTTGAGGATTCATGAGTCTCTTGTGAGGTAATTTCTTCACATTTAGAGTGTTTAATCTTGTGTTTAGGCTTTAATTGAAGTTTCATATCGATATCGGGTGAATTGGTGCACTTTGGGCAAAACTAAAGAGGATTAGGGTAATTTTGAGTTAGGGCTATGCAATTGGACTCTAATGGAGACTTTAGACCCTATATTGACTAGAAACCCAGACCAACCCACTGGAAAACTAAAAATACAGAATTTCGGGACTTTCATGTCGGTTTTTGAGAACCTGAAGCTTCCAGGGAAATCTGGAATACACTGAGACTTTTCCAGGAAAAAGTAGCAATACCAGGGACCAAATTGAGACCATAGGAGGCCACCCTGACCATACGGACCCCATTGGGCATAGGGGAGCCGGCAAGGCCGGTTTTGGGAGGGTTGTGGCCGGCCAAGTAGTGAGGGAATGCTTCGGGGTTGGTCCAGTAGTTCAAATACACCCTGCATAGCACCCTAGAGTTGTTTATTTGAGCTGATTTGGCCTGAGACGAAATCTGGGATCGTTTTCTAGGGTTGCTGCTTTGAGTTTCGTTTTGGTTTTGCGTATTTTGATTTGGTGATTTTGATATTTGTGTGTTATCTCGATCGTGTGACGTTTGTACGTCTATATCGAGTGATTCCGGGTTGTTTTGCGAAGGCTAACCGTAGGTTCTAACCTATAAGCCTTTTGGCGTATCGTGTTGGTTTTAGCGTATCGTTTTGGATTTAGTGTGTCGTTTCAAGTGTTGATTTGGTTTTGATGCGATGCGATACGTGTGATATGTGTAGGTACACCGCGACGATCCGAGGCGATGCGGAAGATGACGGTGACATCGACACCGACACGCAGGATACAGGTGAGTAGATTATATCTACAGGGGGAATTCGGGTGGATGGCGTATAGCACCCCCGCAGTCCGTAATTAGTACTATGTAGTATAGTTATATGTGTGATAGCTATAGTGTGTGTGGTTAGTTAGGGGTAGAAATAACTAGCATAGCTCCTAGTTGCGAACCATAGGATAGATTTGCACCCACACGTATACGCTTGTGTGTTTCTTGTACTTGCACTGTGGTTGATGATATGGGATGACTTTGGAGATGAGTCGATGATGTGGGCTTTGTGCCGCGAGATCGGTGATTTGATATGATTCGTTTTTGGGATACGGAATGTGATTCTTGCGGGCTTGGGATGTGTTTACCCCCGCATGCATACTTCATTGATGGTATCAATTTGTACTAGACGTAGAGTAGTACCCCCAGACTATATGATCTGATGATAGTGATACCTGTTATGTGACGAGATAATGAGATGTTGACCCGTACCCAGCTATTGGGATGCCGTACGACGATTTACCGTACGAGCCTATATTGATGATAGATCCGCGCTCATGACTCGAGGATGTCAGATGATATACTGTATCGTACGCGATACTATTGAGGCGGGATCACCGACTTATATATATTTATATATATCGACTCAGATGTTAGGCGGTTTCCTTACCTGTAGTTCAGCTTGCTAGTTCAGCCGTATAGTTTAGTGTAGTTGTTAGAGTAGCTTAGACTTCTTACCTATTTCAAAAACTGACGAATCGTGGGTATTTTTAAAGACAGCTCAAGGGAATCTACGGATATTTCAAAAAAACGACGTATCTTTTCATAAAAACACCGTAGCCCCTATTTTCAAAACCCCATGATTCGTGTTATTTCAAAAGGCACCATTCGTAGGACTTATATTAGATTAATGCAGATAAGTTTTGGTTACGTCTAGTTTCAGCTCCCACTCCCTTTTTGTGGTTCGGTTTGCATCGCATTCTTATTTTATGCTTCATACTCCATTATTAATATCATGCTGATAGGACACCAGCACCATTACCGATGATGCGTATGTACCACGTACACTTACTTGCCGGCTCACACACCTCTTCATCGGTAATTGCCATGCCATGTACACTTTAGAAATACTATTGCATTGATGTAGGTTGTTAGCTAATAATTTAGACAGGTTGTAGGTGTACTCGCCTTATATGCTAGATTAGACATTGTAGTTATTTCCTGCTACTTCCTGCTCACTGTTATTCATTATTATGCCGCATTCATGGATTCTCATGCATATATTCATTATTTTACGTGCTATTGAGGTTTGGATTTGGATTTCTATGAGATTTTCTGGATTTGGGGGAAAAACCGCAAAGGCACAAATAATCTTATTCTCTCTTTTAAAATAAAAAGTGCGGTTTTCCCATGATGTATGAGTCGTCCACCATGAGTTTGCTGATGGATTTGGAAACCCGATTCGAGGAGACGGATGAACCGTTTCGGGTACATGGTGGACCCGGTACGGTACCCCGGGGCAAGAGGAATGTGGTGATGACGTTGAGCCTGGCAGGGGAGTACTACCTACCGGTGAGTTTACCCGACGCGTCGGATATCCGGAGGATACCGTCGTGGTCTTGAGATTTATGGTAGGGGCCGGTCTGGACTGACGGCGCCCTAGATATTGTGGTTGAGACTTGAGATATCGAGATATTGGGATTTCGTTTGTGCCGATGCTAGGCACAGTTTTATGCTGATTTCATTATGGTACCTCATCTTTTAAAATACAAGGGAAATCTCACTAAAGTTTGAAAACAGTTGCTTCATGTAAATGTATTCTATTTTCTCGCATTCATATCTCATTCATATGCTATATTGTTATCTGAGGCACTGACACAGACACATGAGAATGCACTCGGGTTAGATATTTACCCTAGCCTTGCTATAGGCTGCATGTTTTATATTGAGGATTTTATATACTGATCGTATTGACCTAGGATTATGTCTTGCTTTCGGTTTCTGCTTGTAGATATTTCTATTCACGAGTTGGCAACTCACCCCCGTTGTGCCACAGTTCTTGCAGGTTTTGCCGTACAGGTTCCTTGCAGCATTTCTGGCACATTGCTTCCTTGAGGGTGAATTGCATTTGGTAGGTGGTTTCCTTTGCATCAAGAACCACCATTGTATTTATTTATTTCATTGTATCTAGAATTTCCATCAACCAAAACTTGTATATTGTTTCAGACCTAGACTTTAGTGTTGTATTATTCGACCTTAGAGTCGCGCTTAGTAGTATTGCGGTTTTCTTGTTGCTTTTGAGCTTTCTTTGGATTTGACCCTCGCCACTTGGCGTTGTATATTATTGTCGCATGTGTGGTTGTGACCGTCGATTGACGAAGAGCTAGCTCCCGCTTGGGGATGCCTTTATCATTGCATATATATATTGTTATCCTTGTTGTACCCCATTCGGGGCCAGTTTTACAAAAGAAACTCTGCCGAAATTTTTAGAAAAGATTGTACTGTTTTTAAAATGCACATTCGGCTTAGTTATTTAAAAACCTTGATTTCAAACATGCTTTTCTTCACTTCTTTAAACCAGTTTTCTTTACTTATTCTTAAAAATGGTTTTAGATTTCTGGGCTTTTGGCTTACTTGGATCAGATGGAGTCCTATAGACTTCATATGGTTCAAGGGCCAGTCACGTGCTCTTTCGGGTCGTGACAAAGTTGGTATCAGAGCGCTAGGTTGACCTTGGTTCGAGTCTAAGTTTGACTATGTGGAGCCTAGGGCGTTTATATATATACGGAACTTATGCTTGACCTTATGGAATTTAGACTTGGTCGAGGGGGTTTTCGACCCGAATTTTCGTCGTATTAGGATGACCCTTGGTTGATGGAGTAGGTGACTAAAGTAGAGTGACGTACCGTTGGTATGTTCCGCGGCATACTTACGACACGCCACTCCGCTTAAGGAACCTTAGGCTGTGCATATTTTTCGAGATCAGTGATTCTCCTTATATCCAGGATCATACATCCATTTGAGATTCCCGATTCTACTAGTTTCATGATCATACCCTTATTGATGCTGTTCCTTCCTATGATCATGTATCCACTCTGGATCTGTTGTTTCCCTTTCTTGCCATTGATGTGCTCTCTTTGATACTCGATTGAGGTTCCTGTCGCCATGTTTGAGCGCAGTTTGGGCTGCTGCTAGGGTTACGGCCGGTGTGAGCTCGTCTGGTACGAGGGCCGACCATTGTGTTTTCTGGTGACATGGGAACGTCTCGAGTTAGTGTTGGTGATTGTGACCTCTAGTGGAGGCGAGTGCTTGGTCTTGCACCGGATGATCGGGCCATTGTTAGAGCTGCCAGTTGAGAGAGGACTGTTGATGTACAGCATACCTCAGAGATTATGATGTCGCCTACCGTGCAGCCAGATGGACCAGCTGTGGCTGAGATTGACAGGATGTTGCTTTCGGAACTTACGAGCTGAGATTGCCGGAGCTTTCAGACAGATATGAGACAGATGATAGCTAGTCTACCCGATTTGAGAGACGAAGGTGATTCGTCCGGTTTTTGCGCCGGAGCGGGCCCGGTTGAGTAGAAGATTTCCAGTGTGGAGAGTCTTACTCAGATCTAGAGCAGACCGATTTAGAGATGACCGCCAATGTGCTGCCTTTCCTGGAGGATTGAGGCGTTGTTCGGCGTACAGGCGTAGGAGCCAGTTGCTGCTGCAAATGACGAGATATCGCCCAGATGGTTGGAGCTACTGCAGCATGAGCATGTTCTTAGAGAGATGTAGCGAGTCGCTAGTCACATGAGGATAAATGACTAGGACATGTGGTTCATTCGTTTACCGATGCGAGGTCATCAGATAGATTGTTTCCAGCCAGAGACGACTTCACGCAGGTTCGTTGAGAGTCGATTGAGACGATCGAATGTCAGGAACCCATTTTCCAAGTTTAAAGTATACGGAAAGACATGCAGGTGATTCTATGGACCCTCTAGAAGAATGAAACCCTAACTCGACTTAATGACCGTGTGAAAGCCTTTGAACCTTCGGGTTTGCGGCGGTTCCTCGGCGCCATTAGTGAGGCTCGGGTTTGCCCTTCTACGGCTGGACCACCGACGCTGTGGCATGTACTCGATACTATTAAACTGTACCCGAGATGTGAGCTCTTGGGGGATTATGAGGATCTGACGAGTCGATCCGATGGTTCGACATCTTTCGGATATCGTGATGGGACACTGCTTGGGAGACTCCAGATGCGAGCATAGCCGTCGGAGCGCAGTTCGTGTAGCCATGATGAGACGAGTCCGAATCAGTCGACATTGACGCAGGTGGAGTAAAGAGTTCGTACGAGATTTCGACGAGATGACGTCCCACTCCGCTGACATCAGAGATGTGATACGCACCCAGAGGCGTGGTATATGGATATATTTTCCAGAAAGAAGCGCGATAAGTATGCAGCCGTTCCGGAATAAGCTTTAGCTTCAGCATTGGATGATGACTTCCGGGCTTTTCAGCAGGATTGAGATTTGAGGAAGAAACCTCGACAGGACCCTTCGGGAAACAATACGAGAAGACCTGGACCAGGAGTGGTCGTATTGCGCGCACCCGGCAAGACAGAGTTCAGCCTTGTCGACGAGGTAGTTGACCAGGTTCGGATAAAGGAACTTACCCAGATACGTTGCGATTTGATCAAGGACGGACGAGTGATGAGTATTCCTCCGATGGTTAGGACGCGTTCCCGAGGACCAGTTCGGCCTGACATCTGCTACAGAATGATGAAGCTACAGAGTACGCGACTTTGAGTCCGTGCGAGAGACTTCAGATAGACCGTGGCCGAGAACAGTGCAGTGCATAGTAGCTTGGCATGACGTCATAGTGGACGATGATAGAGACAGGTGGAACCAGAGGTTCGAGCGAGACGCTGACGAGCTGTCATTACTTTCCGTCGAGGCCAGAGGTCAGACATGCTTACAGAGGCATTGGGATACAACCAGATTCCGAGAAATATTGTGCTAAGGACACAGATGTCTATTGAGCGAAAGGAGATTACGCAAGAGTACCAGCCTTCGTACAGTTCGGCTTAGGCATGATTGGAGGAGACCCTGAGCAGGATTCCTTCCCGGACATTGCTGCAACGATGCTTGCACCCAGGATCAGATGTGTGACGTGCATTCAGAGAGCCAGAGGCCGACGCCAGTGATATGCTGCCCTACGAGTGGTCGTGAGGTTTGACCGAGAGGTGACCAGAGAAGTGCCAGAACAGAATCGTCCCCGTTAGCACACCTGACAGGGCCGATGAGCCGATTGACCGCGAGATAGGAAATCCGCAAAGAAGATAAGGACCCAGAGTCAGAGGACGCCAGACCGTGAGCAAGAGACAAGTAGACATCCTGCGCTGCTAGCAGTGGATGCACCGACTCCTTCTCGACCTCGAAGGAGGAACTACCGACGACGGTATTTATGATTTGTGATTTTGTGATTCGGTCATCACGTATCCGTCATTTTGGATTTCGGTATTTTGGGCGTTCTGTTGCATGATTTAGTTTTGATGACTGAGTTTCAGGATATTGGTTTCATGCACCCACTGGATATTTATATATTTTGCGCAGAGTTATTACATTTGAGATATTGATTGAGATTTCATGCCTACCGTATGCAGTGATTTGATTTGCACTTCCAGTGTGGTTTTCATGCACCTTTAGTGTTTTGTTATACGATTTTGGTGCACGCCAGATGCACTAAATCGGGATTCTTCGTGCATGTCACATGCACCTGATTTTTCTGTCAGGCACACACGTTGCCTACGACAGATATTTCGTGCACACCCGTTGCACCTAGATGTTGTTTTGTACACCTGTTTGACACATATATGGATTTTGATTCTTTGCGCACCAGACGCATAGGATATTCTTATATATGTAGTTTGGGATTGATTTTTCTTATAGAGCAGTACGTTTTTATGATATTGCTATGTGTTTTCGTACTGAGCAGGACTAGTCAGAGGACAGTACCTGAATATATTTTACATGTATAGTTTCGAGTTATATCATATTGGTTTTGCTTTGGATTTGGTATTGATGTCTTCCCCATGACTCCGATGATTGCGGGATGCTTGACGGAGTTCTGATTTGAGTTATATGCTCATTTTTCATGCGCATGCGTTGCGCTACGATTGTTTTATGCATTGCTATTTTCGGAGCCCCGACAAAATGGATTATTACTGGAATTGTTTTAGTAGTGGGGGTTTAAATTTAAATTCGGGGACCGAATTTCTATAAGGGGGGTAGATTGTAACATTTTCAAAAATATAAAATATTAATTTTGGGAATTTTTATGATTTAATATTATTTTATTGATTATTTTAATATTAAATTAATAATTAATGCAAATAAATGGAGAAAAATTATGAAAAATTATGGAAAATTTTAAAATGGGTTATTTATTGGAATTATGACATTTTTAAGTTTTTGTGATTAGTTTGACACTAATTTAGTGCTAATCGCGATAAAAAAATCGCTAATCGGAATTTTTGGCTTTTTGTGCAAATTGTGCACATATCATTTTGGACTTGTGTTACATTTTTCTAGCCATGGTTTTCTTTTGGGGTTACTATTGATGTGAGAAGGTTTGGATTAGGGATTTAAAAGAAAAGGAAAAGAAAAGAAAAAGAAATGAAATGAGGGTAGGTGAGAGAGGGGTATGGGTTGCATTTGACCTTGAGACTTAGCCTTTTTCCTCCCATCATTTTCCCTCCCTCCTCACCCTCCTCCTCCTGCTGCTGCTCCCTTCTTCCTCTTCCTCCTTCTTCGAATCCCCCAAGAATACACCACTAAAACTAACTCAAAACCCCACTTCCATTTCACAAAACATGCACACAAGCTCACAAGCTAGAGGATGGACCAAGAAAGGTGGTGTTTTGGTGCTGTTGAGGATTCATGAGTCTCTTGTGAGGTAATTTCTTCACATTTAGAGTGTTTAATCTTGTGTTTAGGCTTTAATTGAAGTTTCATATCGATATCGGGTGAATTGGTGCACTTTGGGCAAAACTAAAGAGGATTAGGGTAATTTTGAGTTAGGGCTATGCAATTGGACTCTAATGGAGACTTTAGACCCTATATTGACTAGAAACCCAGACCAACCCACTGGAAAACTAAAAATACGGAATTTCGGGACTTTCACGGTTTTTGAGAACCTGAAGCTTCCAGGGAAATCTGGAATACACTGAGACTTTTCCAGGAAAAAGTAGCAATACCAGGGACCAAATTGAGACCATAGGAGGCCACCCTGACCATACGGACCCCATTGGGCATAGGGGGGCCGGCGAGGCCGGTTTTGGGAGGGTTGTGGCCGGCCAAGTAGTGAGGGAATGCTTCGGGGTTGGTCCAGTAGTTCAAATACACCCTGCATAGCACCCTAGAGTTGTTTATTTGAGCTGATTTGGCCTGGGACGAAATCTGGGATCGTTTTCTAGGGTTGCTGCTTTGAGTTTAGTTTTGGTTTTGCGTATTTTGATTTGGTGATTTTGATATTTGTGTGTTATCTCGATCGTGTGACGTTTGTACGTCTATATCGAGTGATTCCGGGTTGTTTTGCGAAGGCTAACCGTAGGTTCTAACCTATAAGCCTTTTGGCGTATCGTTTTGGTTTTAGCGTATCGTTTTGGATTTAGTGTGTCGTTTCAAGTGTTGATTTGGTTTTGATACGATGCGATACGTGTGATATGTGTAGGTACACCGCGACGATTCGAGGCGATGCGGAAGATGACGGTGACATCGACACCGACACGCAGGATACAGGTGAGTAGATTATATCTACAGGGGGAAGTCGGGTGGATGGCGTATAGCACCCCCACAGTCCGTAATTAGTACTATGTAGTATAGTTATATGTGTGATAGCTATAGTGTGTGTGGTTAGTTAGGGGTAGAAATAACTAGCATAGCTCCTAGTTGCGAACCATAGGATAGATTTGCACCCACACGTATACGCTTGTGTGTTTCTTGTACTTGCACTGTGGTTGATGATATGGGATGACTTTGGAGATGAGTCGATGATGTGGGCTTTGTGCCGCGAGATCGGTGATTTGATATGATTCGTTTTTGGGATACGGAATGTGATTCTTGCGGGCTTGGGATGTGTTTACCCCCGCATGCATACTTCATTGATGGTATCGATTTGTACTAGACGTAGAGTAGTACCCCCAGACTATATGATCTGATGATAGTGATACCAGTTATGTGACGAGATAATGAGATGTTGACCCGTACCCAGCTATTGGGATGCCGTACGACGATTTACCGTACGAGCCTATATTGATGATAGATCTGCGCTCATGACTCGAGGATGTCAGATGATATACTGTATCGTACGCGATACTATTGAGGCGGGATCACCGACTTATATATATTTATATATATCGACTCAGATGTTAGGCGGTTTCCTTACCTGTAGTTCAGCTTGCTAGTTCAGCCGTATAGTTTAGTGTAGTTGTTAGAGTAGCTTAGACTTCTTACCTATTTCAAAAACTGACGAATCGTGGGTATTTTTAAAGACAGCTCAAGGGAATCTACGGATATTTCAAAAAAACGACGTATCTTTTCATAAAAACACCGTAGCCCCTATTTTCAAAACCCCATGATTCGTGTTATTTCAAAAGGCACCATTCGTAGGACTTATATTAGATTAATGCAGATAAGTTTTGGTTACGTCTAGTTTCAGCTCCCACTCCCTTTTTGTGGTTCGGTTTGCATCGCATTCTTATTTTATGCTTCATACTCCATTATTAATATCATGCTGATAGGACACCAGCACCATTACCGATGATGCGTATGTACCACGTACACTTACTTGCCGGCTCACACACCTCTTCATCGGTAATTGCCATGCCACGTACACTTTAGAAATACTATTGCATTGATGTAGGTTGTTAGCTAATAATTTAGACAGGTTGTAGGTGTACTCGCCTTATATGCTAGATTAGACATTGTAGTTATTATCTGCTACTTCCTGCTCACTGTTATTCATTATTATGCCGCATTCATGGATTCTCATGCATATATTCATTATTTTACGTGCTATTGAGGTTTGGATTTGGATTTCTATGAGATTTTCTGGATTTGGGGGAAAAACCGCAAAGGCACAAATAATCTTATTCTCTCTTTTAAAATAAAAAGTGCGGTTTTCCCATGATGTATGAGTCGTCCACCATGAGTTTGCTGATGGATTTGGAAACCCGATTCGAGGAGACGGATGAACCGTTTCGGGTACATGGTGGACCCGGTACGGTACCCCGGGGCAAGAGGAATGTGGTGATGACGTTGAGCCTGGCAGGGGAGTACTACCTACCGGTGATTTTACCCGACGCGTCGGATATCCGGAGGATACCGTCGTGGTCTTGAGATTTATGGTAGGGGCCGGTCTGGACTGACGGCGCCCTAGATATTGTGGTTGAGACTTGAGATATCGAGATATTGGGATTTCGTTTGTGCCGATGCTAGGCACAGTTTTATGCTGATTTCATTATGGTACCTCATCTTTTAAAATACAAGGGAAATCTCACTAAAGTTTGAAAACAGTTGCTTCATGTAAATGTATTCTGTTTTCTCGCATTCATATCTCATTCATATGCTATATTGTTATCTGAGGCACTGACACAGACACATGAGAATGCACTCGGGTTAGATATTTACCCTAGCCTTGCTATAGGCTGCATGTTTTATATTGAGGATTTTATATACTGATCGTATTGACCTAGGATTATGTCTTGCTTTCGGTTTCTGCTTGTAGATATTTCTATTCACGAGTTGGCAACTCACCCCCGTTGTGCCACAGTTCTTGCAGGTTTTGCCGTACAGGTTCCTTGCAGCATTTCTGGCACATTGCTTCCTTGAGGGTGAATTGCATTTGGTAGGTGGTTTCCTTTGCATCAAGAACCACCATTGTATTTATTTATTTCATTGTATCTAGAATTTCCATCAACCAAAACTTGTATATTGTTTCAGACCTAGACTTTAGTGTTGTATTATTCGACCTTAGAGTCGCGCTTAGTAGTATTGCGGTTTTCTTGTTGCTTTTGAGCTTTCTTTGGATTTGACCCTCGCCACTTGGCGTTGTATATTATTGTCGCATGTGTGGTTGTGACCGTCGATTGACGAAGAGCTAGCTCCCACTTGGGGATGCCTTTATCATTGCATATATATATTGTTATCCTTGTTGTACCCCATTCGGGGCCAGTTTTACAAAAGAAACTCTGCCGAAATTTTTAGAAAAGATTGTACTGTTTTTAAAATGCACATTCGGCTTAGTTATTTAAAAACCTTGATTTCAAACATGCTTTTCTTCACTTCTTTAAACCAGTTTTCTTTACTTATTCTTAAAAATGGTTTTAGATTTCTGGGCTTTTGGCTTACTTGGATCAGATGGAGTCCTATAGACTTCATATGGTTCAAGGGCCAGTCACGTGCTCTTTCGGGTCATGACACACTGGGTCCCGTCATCACCCGTTAGGTTACTTAACTAACGACAAAGCGGGGACAGGACTAGCGCGGATGCAAAACATATACAACATCTACTAGTATATATATCAATATATAATATTCGCTCAAGGCGTGATAAAATGCAACATCACATAAATGTAATAAGCATCACAGAACAATACAGATATCTGGGATCTCTGGGTTTCATAGAGCCGCTACTGAAACCCGACATTTCCCTGGACGTGTGGATAGCCTGTGCAATGAAATCCTAGACCCCTACGGGCGCGGCAAGTTAACCGCCAAAACCTGAAGCGAGGCAGCCCCCTTCAACAACGTGAATGGACCACCCGGCACTTCACGGAATCCGGTAACTTGAGCACCCCTCCTTGGGTCAAGTTGTACTCCCTACGAGTGCGGCGAATAGCCCGCCAATTCTAGAGTGAAGCCCCCTCCGTCTCAACGCCATGAGATGCGGGCTCGTTGCCCTCTAGAACCCGGCTATCCATGCACCCCTCCGCGGGGTAATCCTAGTACAGAAAATAAAATATACATACAACGGGTACATCGACCTCAGCCCGGTCATGCCCCAAAAAGAATAATATACAAACAGGCAGTGGTGGCAGTCCACATGTCGGACGCTCGCCTCGCAATATCAAATGTACATATACAACCAAACTGTACTACCATTGCATCCAGGCTATCCACCACGACAAATCCGCAACATCACAGCACAACACAGAACATCAACGTGAATGTCACGTTCGCAAATCCGTCTAAAAGGGCTATAGCAGTTAGACAGGATTTACCGATCAAGTGACATTCACAGTCGCAGATATAATGTAAATACTGTGAACCAATATGTTTAAAATTTTCGATCGACAAAATTTCCCGAAGTGGGCCCCAAGCACTACTGTAGCACTCAAAATAAATCTGGGCCCAAACAGAATATACCAAAAACCCTATTTCCATGTCAGAGATACACTGTAGAAATTTGGTGCAAAGAGGAGTCAATATTGCGGCGGAACCGCGGCGGAACAGTAAAATTAGGGCACCAAATTTTCACAGAACTCTTAGAAAACCCTGCACGTATTTCTGCAATACACCAAATAATTTTTTGACCACTGCAAAAATTCGACAGAAACTATGACATGAAAACGCGGTTTTTGGAAAATCCGTTCGATCGAACTTGTAAACATGTTAGAGCAAGCTAGATTAGGTTAATGGCGTGGCTCTGATACCATGTAAGACTACGGTAGCGCCCCGGCCGTCTTTCCGTGGCCAAAATACGGAAACGAAAATTTTTCTTAACTTGAAAACTGGCACTATCATATGCTTAAGTCCCGGATCGAACCATTAACCTAAACCTAGCTAACAAGAGAAAGGGTAAGGAGCTATACCGAGCGATCCGTGTCCTTCGGTCTTCGGCCTCCATCCCGATCTCCTCGCGGAATCTCCGGTCTTCACCTCCTCGTCGGAAAGGGGACCACATTGCCGGGTTCTTTTACGGGCTCCCACCTCTGGACCGAGGCAACTCGGGCACGAAGTTGGCGAGTCGACGCGTCCAAGAATACTGTAGGCGAAGTGTAGGATGGTTTGTCTCTTGGTGTTTGAAGTTCCCATTTGATGGAGGTGGAATGAACTTGTAAATGAACTTGGGAATTTTGTAGCAAGCAAAATATGAGATGAAGAAATTTCCCACTCACAAAATGAACCTCTCCCCTCAGCAAGAAGTGGCCGGCCATGACAAAGTGAGAGAGGGAAATATACAAGGGAGGTGAGCACAAGAAAAGGCAAGGGTGAGGCTAAGGAAAAAGTGATGATAATGAGGAATTAATGTCACACCAAAGCCAAATCATTTCTCATCTCATTAAAGCAAACCATGATGGAAAAAGAAAAGATGCTATTATTATCATAATCCAAATGCCACATAAAACCCTCCACAATTGCTAATTTGCATATTTGTAAATTAGCCCCTCCCATCAGAAAAATCCGGCCATGAAGGAACAGAGGAAATATGGCCGAAACAAAATGCAAACTGACAAGTTCAAAAAACTGATTCCGTAATAAATTACAGGAAAACCCCGCGACCGTATATACATACCCGCATTTGTATTCCCACTGAATACAAATGCAATGAGACAAAATCTACACTGTACAATACTAGAATCCGGCTTAAACCAAAGCCCGCTAGTATTATCTGTCCGATCATGATTCATGCAATACCGCACGGATAAGATCGAACGCTGCCATATCTCCATACGGCCTCTACAGCGTTTCGCCCGAAACTTGAGCAACTGTCTGTGGGGGACTCTAAAGACTCGTCAATACTTTGGCTGTGGATTTAACAACTAGCACGTCAGTGGTATTAGCCATACGTAACAGGCTACCAGGTATTGACCAAAAGGGACGTCGATGAGCGAACTCATCCTGACACCCTACTGAGCCTGTCAGTGACAATATCCGTACAGTTCGTTCCGTTCGTCTATGAGCATCGCATGGCGGGCCTAGGGGGTTGGTAAAAGTCAGACCCCCAAAAGCAGTACAAGTCATGTCGGAGTATAGCCCAGAACACCTTGAGATACTACTGGAATACCTACCAGTAAATCTCCTGCCTCAGCCGAGGGCTTTGTGTAATGGCTCTCCTAGACACAGCGCGACCCCATCCCCAATACCGGGATAGACGAACCCTGCAGATTCACTCACTGCCTCCTTGTGGTTCGGGATTGTACCCAACTAAAACCTGTTTACACGACTCCTTTGAGCCCTGGTAGGGTAGTAATCAAAGTACAATGGGAACTCACACGAGACAAATGACGATCTCAGGTGGATGAACTAACCTGTACACATGTCACCAGGGAACTGCTATTTGACGTCAGGTATAAGACCAACTAGCATGTTCCCGGCGAGTCCTGTCCGGTGTACTCATAACCCAATGAGCACCTGTATACATCTTAGGTGAACTAACTGACACCAGTGGCTTGTGAGACCGGCCACCACCCCTCGTCAGGGTCTCGACTGTATACACTAGTCTACTCTGGAGTATCGATGCCCTGTCTCAAAACTCCCTCGACTAGGGACCTTTTAAGGATGTGCTTAAAGACCCCAGCTCCTACGTATATGATCGCCATCATACTGCTGGCCGTCAAGCAAGAATCCTAAGGGCTCTATCAACTTGCAATAGTGACCTGTAAGGTCACCTGAAACAGTAAACGATGATAAAGGCAAACCGGATAGCATACTATCATCTTGAGTAAGACTGTCTTACCGGCATAGGTCCTCCCTCATTCATTGCAATCACGTGTCTGTGATCCAATAATTGACTCTGAGGGCACTATATCCAACAATCCTCGCCATGAATGGCGGGATGCGCTCATTAATAGGGGGATACACCAATTAATGGCAGGGGGGGATGCGCTAGCGTGGGATGCGGATCGTGGGGTGGCGGATATCTCCCTCTGGCGAGATACGTGGAGGTGCTTGGGCTCCGCGCTCTCGGTCGAATAGGAGAGCCGGGGAGGCTTAGCTCTGCAGGAGGCTTGGAGGCGAGCTGGGAAGTCGAGGAAGCTCAACTCTGCAATAGCTCGGAGACGAGCAAAAGAGGAAGGGTGCAAGTTCGGCTGTTGGATTGCTCGTGGGCAAGAAGCGGGAATATAAGCTCGGAGACCATCCGAGGAAAGTCGTCGATGCTTCACTCTGACTTTACCTCGGTAGCCCCTGGAGTCTAGCGGGTTGGCGCGGAAGACACGTCATTTGCCACGTGCCGTGATTCGAGAAATTCCCACTTATGAGTATCATCATTAGCCCCACACTTTCGTTCCGACCTATTTATGGGTCGGGTCGAGAGTGGCCTGCTTAGTTTTCTCGAACCAGTTTGTTTGTCGAGAATCATTAATGCGAATTGTCCTGGGCTACGTGGCGTAGGGCAGTTGCACCGTTTTGATATTTGAGCCCATGTGGCACCTCCCCATGCGCCTGGATCTTTGCATGTATCTCCGATGATATCAGCAGATCAGTGAAATGATTGTACATTAAAGAGGGGGCGCCGTTTCGTTCGTTTGTCTGTTGGGCTACAGACCACGTTTCCGACGTGGGTAGGCGGACGCGATAGGCTGTCGCTGTCACTTACAACCGAGAGGACGTCCCCAATGGTCGATCGTCACGTGGAGCACTGAAGGCTGGCAGGCGCAACGTTTCATTTTGGTGGGAATCGATCTGGGCCGTTGGATGCTTTATTTGGAGTGTATAAATAGGAGAGGACCCCCTAGGGCTAACACTTCCACTATAATTCACTTTCGTTGTCAAAGATTGCCCGTCGCTCTTTCCTTTTAGATCGGATCACACGAGCTTTTTCCTCGGCGAGCCCATTCCCTTGAATCAGGTTAGATGTCTTCATCTGAGGAGTCTATAGAGATAGTTAGGGTTGAGACAGATGATGAGGCTCCAGTTGTTGGAGTCCAGCGGGTCTTCCTCCCCTCCGGCTTCAGATAGCCGAGAGGGTTCTTCTGCTGCGTCATCTGTGTCGGGCTCGCCCTTAGAGCCAGGGCTACCCGTGTCGTTTGCCTTCAGGCGGCGACAAGGGCCTCTAAGGTGCGCATCGGGAATGCCCGTGATGCACCCTCCGTCTTGAGGAATGTCGACGAGCTTACCGAGATTCGGCCTCGATTCCATATTCCCTCCAACTATTTGCTTCGCTTAGCTAGAGAGGGTGAGCGGGCGGACCAGTTGCAAGGCAAGGAGATTGCCCTGTATTTGTAAGCATTCCGGGCCGGAATATGTCTGCCCTTCTCAACCAAGGTATGTGGAATGCTTCGTTGCTTCCACCTTGCCTTGGACCAGCTAGCGCCGAACTCGTAGAGAATCCTCCTCGGGTTTTTGGTCTGGTTGAAACTTGAAAACATCCCCTTCAGTTTGACCTTCCTCGTTTCTTTCCTCTGTTATAAGAATCACTCTGGCACCAGCAAGGATGAGCCAAGCTGGGTGTATTTTTCCTTCAAAAAACATAAGGGCAGGGTGGCCGGGTCGGGTGTGGTAGCCGTCCCTTCTTCCATCCATGAATAGAAGGAGATGTTCGTATTCGTCGGGCCACTCGAGGGCGAGGATTGGCCCGTGCCTACACAGTGGTACAGGGCCGACTGCCTGTGGTCGAAACCGTCATCCTCACCCGAGGCAAGGGTGGTGTCTTTATGAGAGACAATCCAGGGGGCCGACGTCCTGCTTTCTGAGCAGGCTCTGAGCTGGGATGGGCTCAGCCCTGCGCGCTTTCTGGGTAAGTTAGGGCCGTCGACGATCTATTTAGACTTGAGTAAATTTTTTTTGCCCTTTTTAGCGTCACTAACTCTCTTTGGTGTATTCTCCTTTTTGCAGAGCAAATATACTGATCCAAGTTCTTAGCTGCCATGGTCGCGAAAGCCCAAAAGAAGACCGGGGCAGAAGTCCGTCCCGACCCGGTCTAAGTACGGCCCCGTGGCCAACTCCGTCGAGCAAGCCTTCTGTCGTGCCCTGAGCCCCGGAAGAAAGCTAGGGGGCCAGAAGCACACGCTGGACCCGGTGCCCCGGGCGAGGAGGGTAGAGGAGGAGACCGAGCCTGCCGAGGTCCTCCTCAAGAGGTATAAAAGGACGATTTCTCATTCGCCTACCGCTGGGATCCCAGTGCAGGAGGGGGACTTCTGCATCGAGGCCCCCTTGGGGCTTTCAGACGCCGATAGTTTGCTCTTAGATATGGAGCAAGCGGTCGGAGGCAAGATTCCCCGAGGGACCATGAAGGCCCAGGTGGCCGCCATTGCTAAGAAGGCGGTTCAGGTCGGTCTTCAATCTTTATCTTCTTCTTCCTTTTTTTATTTTTGAATAAATTGCACCAAGTATCTTTTCCTCGGTTGCTGCTTCTAACCTGTTTGTATTGCTCAGAAGGCGGTTCAGGTCCTTCACCACTGTGCCCTCTTCGTCGCGATGGAGTTAGAGGAGATGGATCCGGCCCTGATGAAGGCGGGCGAGTCTTCCTCGCGGAAGGAAGGAAGAACTTCGCCTTCAGCTGCAGCGGTTGGAGGAGAGGGTGGCCACTCTCGACGCTCGAGTGGTCGCCGAGGAGTTGACGAACTCCAAGTACAAGGAGTCATCGACTTCTGAGTGAATCCAATCGGGCTATCCAGGCTAAGTTGGAGGAGGTTGGTAACCTCTATAACATGATGAAGAAGTCAAGGGACGCTTTTAAGAAGGACGCCAGAGTGGCGCTCGAGGCGGTGAAGCTCGCCGAGCTCCGGGCTACGAAGGCAGTGGAGAGGTATAAGGCGTCTGACCAGTTCTATGCCGACCTTGCATAATCCTCGGTCATCGTTTGGCATGAGGCTCTCGACGCCGTAGGGGGCTGGCGTCGAGGTGGCTGCCGGGGTGAAACCGTCCCAGAGACCCAAGCTCTGGCCATGTTCATATCAGATTTTTGCATTTTTATACCGCCCAATTTTTATCACATTGCATATCGTTAGGTACTCTTGAGCCGTGTTTGCTAGTCAATTGCAGGATATAGGTTCTCGGCTCTAAACGGTGAAATCCATGGAAAAACACGACAAAAATCCGGGTTCCTGCCAACCACAGATAAAACACGGGTCTCCGCTCTTTATCCGTCTGTTGCCACACACCAGTTTAGAGACAAAATGGCAAATCGATTGTCACCTTCATGCACAAGGCTCAATGGCAACATAAGTTCCAAGAAATCTACGCGGAGCTCAAGAAAATCTTGATAAAAGATACATGTCTAATCACCTTTTGATCAATAAAAATTCTGGAAGAAATGTGGAGAGATTATCAGAAAAGACATATACCATACTGAAGTATACAGAAAACCAGGGAAGCACAAAAAGTTGGAGGGCCCAACTCTACCATAGGGCCGCGGATCCGCGGCCGTACTGGCGCCTCACTTGATGGGATTTCAGGGGCTGTTTGGTCTTTTTATGTTGGTTCAGAATGTTGCCCTAGATTTCCATCTGCCTGCCTATAAATAGTCCAGAACCTTGTGAAGCCAAGGGTCCATAATCTTGTATTTTTTTCTCTAGGTTTTAGAATACATGTTCTTCTTCCTCTTCTCATCTCTTCTCCATTAAAACTTGTAGTGAGCTTTTGAGTGAAGAATGATGAATAAAGAAGAACCGTTTATTATTATGCTTGTCTTGTTCTCTTGTTAATTATTGTAATTTTAATTTGTTAACTTAGTTGTTGTTATTTCTTGTTGTTTCTTTCTTTTCTCTTTTTCTTTATCCTTAAAACAACCATGATGCTTACGCTTGATCCTTGCCAAGGTGAGGTCGCAAATAGCTAGTTGTTATCTTCTAATCTCTTTCTTTCTATCTTCCTCTTTTGTTTTGTTTTATTTTTCCGTATTATGGGTGAGTATTTTCATACTTGTTAGGGTAGGATAAGGGAAGTTTGAGAGAAGGAAATCTCTCTTACTCTTTCCTTACCCAACATCTTAAGATCGACTCCCGTTAATTGAACCACAATCCGCTCCTTACGGCACCCTATCCTACATGATAGCGGTGATTCCGTAGTGAGACCGGTTGTGGTTGAATTAATCGGAGGTTATGGCTAAGAGCCAAGAACGGACGGACAAGCACCAAAAGGAAGAACTTAAGCGTTGGAAAGCCTAGCTTATACTCGCAAGTTCCTTCCTAGTCGTGCTAATCTCCATTGTTGCCGATTACCGTAACACCGATATTAAGAGGGGCAACGAAAGATGTGGGAGACTCTTAACTCAAACTAACCTAATCCTAACCCTAACAAGCTCTCTTTACATATCAATTTCCTACTTAATTAATCACAACAAAATCTGGAAAACTGGACTTAAATCGTTAAAGCACATAGAAAAAGATTCCCATCTCCCTGCGGACGACCCGTACTCAACCGGCTAGCTACAAGCGAAACCGTCTTGATTGCGGTAATTAACTAAACTTGAACACACAGAATCCCTAACAATCAGGCCACCGAGGGCAGCGTTGAGCAGGGCGAGATCCTGGCGGAGCTTGCAGCCTGAGCTTTCTTCCCTTAAGCGTTTTTGTTTTTTTCTCTTTTCAAAATTTTGTAAGCCTCCGGGTAGTTTTGGTAAGGCTGAGGAACCCAGAATACCTTGTACTTAATTTGATCATAAATAAAGTTTGAGCCTATTTTCTTGTACATATCTGTCAGTTTTCTGCGCGCGTATTTTAGCTCGTATACTCTTTCTTGTACAAATTTTCATTCATTTGCAAGTGAATTTAGCTCGTCAATCTTCTCCTATCATAGGTCGTTGCCCAGTTTTTTAGGTGATGATTGTGCGTCGAGTGTAAGTCGAATAATAGCCAAACGTAGGAAGGTCGGTAGCCCTCCCTTTCCCCAGAGTCGAGACGGTGATCGTTTGTTTAGCATGAATCAATAAATCTCCAAGTGTAGGAAGGTTTGTCTCAGTCCATATTCGGGGAGTGGTGACAACCGTATGTCTTAGCATGAGTTGAAAAATAGCTAAGTTTGGATAGGCCGGCATCGACTGATTCTTTCTGTTAGAGTATATGCCCTAGAGGCCATTACTGTATCATACTAGTTTGTATATTACTTGATGGAAGCTTGGGATATTCACAGTTGTATATACAATCTTGCTCGAAATGGTAGTATGCTACTTGGTTTGTCTCTGCTTTAATATGTGCATGTGTTTCTTTTAGCATATCGCTGATATACATATTAGTAGAGCCCTTAGGATCTTTGCTTGATTACCAGCGTTGTGATGGTGCTCACACTTGTAGGGGCTGGGTAATCCATAAGCACATCCTTATACAGGTCCCTAGTCGTTGGACTATCGAGACAGGGCATCGATACTCCGGAGTAGACTAGCGTAAGCGCTTCTCATCCCAGCATGGGAGACGGTCTGTCCCACAGCCGTCAGTACGTCGTACTTGAGATAGTATGCGGGTGCTCGTTAGGTTACGAGTACACTGGACAGGACTCGTCGGGAACTGTTGGTTGGTATTATACCTATCGTCAGTTATCAGTTCTCTGGTGACATGAGTACATCTTAGTCCGCTGACTTGACACTGTCACTTCGCCTCAAGTGTGTTCCCACAGCACTTTGAATACTACCCTACCATGGCTTAAAGGAGTCGTGCAAACAGGTAGTTTATGGGTGCAGTCCCGAAGCACTTGGAGGCAGTGACGGTTAGAAAGGATTCGTCTCTCCCGGTATTGGGGGTTGACATCGCGCTGTGTCCAGGAGAGCCATTACACGAGTAGTCGCTGGCCAGGGCAAGCAAGATATACTGGTAGGTTTCCAGTGTTATCTCAGGGTGTTCTGGGCTACACTCCGACACGACTTGTACCGCTATTAGGGGACTGACGTTCACCGCCCCCTAGGCCCGCCATGCTATGTATCAGACGAACAGACCGGACTGTACGGAGACTGTCGCATACAGGCTCAGTAGGAGTTCAGATGTGGTTCACCTCGTTAGTCTTCTTATCGGCATCTGCCTGGGGACCGTTACGTACAACTAGTGCCGCTTGCGGTCTGTGGTTTAACCCATTGCCAGCGTAGTGTCGAGTCTTTAGAGTCCCACACAGAGAGCTATTCGTCTTTAGGCAAAATGAGTAGAGGTCGCATGGTTTTGCGACAGGGTTCGTTCACATCCGCGCACTCGTGCACGTTTGCTGTCCGGACAGCTCATACCAGCGGGCTTTGGTTTAATCCGGATCCTAGTATATGATTTGGGATTGGTTTTATCTCATTGTTTTCGTGTTCCTCGGATCACGAATACGGGTGCGTATGCACAGTTGCTTGAGACAGAGGGAGAGGACTTTGATTAGGGTTATTGACCATTGTCATTTTTATTAACCCTAATGCTTATGTGTGTATTATGGTTAATTGATATCAGTTTAACATAATTGTGCATGGTTATGGTTGTTGACCATTTGACCTTCTTGACTTGTTGACCTAGGTTGACACTTTGACCATCATCATTTCATTTGGAAGATGCTCTTTGATCCTTGCAATTTGCATTAAAAATGAAATGATAATGGTCATGTCTTGATTAACCATGACAATTATCTAGCTAATTATCAATTTATAATAATTCACACATATATGTGAGAATGGTTGTTTTATTCTTTCAATTCTATCATTTACTTTCTCTCTCTTGTTCTTCCTCTCCCTCAAGCTCTCCCCTCTCATGTGTTGAGAAACACTTGAGCTTGAGAAAAACCTCTTCTTGATAATCTCTACTCTCATCTAGTGTTCTAGGATTAGCACTTCTAGCACTCTAGTTACTTCTAGCTTGGAGTTGAAACCAAAGGTTGAGGCTTTCGGGTGGATCTTTCTTCGACGTGAGAAGATGACAAAGGTGACCTCTTTCTACTACTCCAAGGAGCAAGGAGAGAAGGACATAAAGCCCTAGGTATAACCATTCTAACACTTAGCTAGTTTCTAGTTAGCTTTAGCTTGTTTTTGTTTAGCAAAGATCCTTCTTTGTCTAGTCCATGTTGCCTAAAGTTGATAAAAACTTGATTTTTATTCCGTTTTCCGCCTCCCCGCAAGCACCGGGGTGGGCAACGTAGACTTACAGTGGTATCAGAGACTAACTAAACATAAACTAGCTAGGTAGTGAAAGTGTATGGAAGTTTGATCGGAAAAATCGAAAAACCAAAATATCAAAACCCTAACTTTCTGTTAAAGTTTTTCCTGTTCAAAATAAAATTTATCATACTCCAAAAATCATCTCAGGGTTTTGTGAAGAAAGCCACCAAAAATGATCCAGAGATTCACTCAAAGAGCCACGGTTCCGCGGCAATAGCAAGCTATTGCCGCGCAACCGCGACCGTTTTGGCTCGGGTCTGGGTCGAGTTTGGTGCAGTGTATTTCTGGCTTGGTTTTGGGATTTTTAAGATGGTTTATATGTGCCCAGGTTTTACAGAAAAGAAATTTGTTTTTGGGGGCCTATAAATCCGTATTTTTTTATCGAACTTCACTACACTTTGACTAAAGGGTTATATCTGTGATGTTTATATGTATTGAACGTCGGCTAATCGCTATATGTCGATTAGTCGGGGTTATACATATCTGTGATTTGTGATTGATGATGGTATGTGTATATGAATGTGTTGGATTGTCGCGGGTGAATAGCCGGGGTGGATGTAAGATGAGTGTTTCTTTTTCTTTCATTCATTGTAATATGTAAATTGATGTAATATTATTATTTGTTTGGCCGCACAACCGGGTCGGGATTGTAGCCGTCATTGTATAATTCTTTTTACTGTTTTTTCTCCTAGGATAGACCCATGGAGGGGGTGCACAAACTACCGGGTATCTCGAAGTGCCGAGTGGCCTACTCACGGTGGTGAGGGAGGTTGCTTCGCTTCGGGTACTTGGCGGGTAGTTTGCCGCACCCGTAGGGGTCTTGGGTAGGGTATTGGCTATTCACCGCGACCGTGTAATCCATTTTTCGTTGCAGGCTCGAACGTATTGCGGATTCCTAGTATATCTAATGTATTCATCTGTGATCTGTAATGTCTATCATTGCTATATATTTATTTATGATAACTATTTAGGCGTTGCTTATGTTTTACAGCCGTGCTAGCCCAGCCCCCTCTCTGTCGTTAGTTAAGTAACCTAACGGGTGATGACGGGGCCCCGTGGCGAATGCGAATGGCATAAGCGTACGTCATATTTTGGTTGTTTTCTGCAATGGTAGGATTAAATGATGGGACGCATTAAAAGAACTAATGCAAGAAAATAAACCAAGTAAAAGTCGATTGGAACACTTTGAAAACCACTCGGTTTTTTTCAAAACTAAACTTTTAAACGCGGAGCTTGAACCACTCCTTTTAAAAGCTATCTCGTTCCATCCATTATATTAAGTTCACCACGTTCACGGTTTCGCCAAAACCATCCGTAGCCCTCCGTCGTTTCGTATGGATAGTCAATAGTATTCAAGCTGTGTTTGTTGGCCAAAGTCAAGGCACAATGTTTGGTAGCTGTTGGGTATTCATATGTAGCATAGATAGATGCGTTGGTTCGGGACAATCGTACTACCTTGTTGGCCAAAGTCAAGGGTATGTGCGGGTGGGTTCAAATTAACCTGGACAATGACGGGTAGAACTTGACATGTGACTTATGATTTGTTGGCCAAAGTCAAGGTCATAAGAGCATGGGGCAAAAATCCACATCGGGAGTTTCATAAGTACTGAAACTTGCTAGCGCTGCATACCATTTGGAATGTGATGATTCTGGTAGGATTCCTTCGGTTTTATCACGCGATGATATTTGGATCCCGATCCTACTATGAGTATATGCTACTCCTCGGGAAAACTCTCACTTAACGATCAATGCTATAAACCTAGTAGGTGTCTAGAAAGGTGTTAGCGGGGCTACGCCCACAGGGAAAAGAGGTTACTTAGTTAAGGAACTTCGCGAAAGCGTTGGAAAACCTCCCTCGAAGTACCGACACTGGCCTGGCTGAACGGTTAAGCAAGTATTGTACGGTGAGATTGATCCCGACTAATTCTTTCTTTACGGTTTGAGAAAGGATTCGAGAGACAGTGGGAGCCATCCTGTTTAGATAAATTAAAAACCAATCTAAACTTGCAAGAGCATCATGCTAAGTGTTTTTTTCTCTCTCTCTTAATTGCAGCGACCCAATGACCGCACCTAGGTTACATCTAGATAATAAAATGACTGAATCTTACTGTTATGACTGGCAAAGGTCTGTCCAGATGTCCATTGCCCAGGACAAGCTGGGACACCTCTTGACTGATCCCACCCCTGCCGTCTCAGGTCCAGTTTCCCCTGTCACGGATATTGATATCCGTAGGACATCGGAAGAAGACTGTACGAAAGCCAAGTGCCTTGTGTTAGCCTCAGTTGATGGTATATACCAGAGGCAGCACGAGAAGATGGACTCAGTTTCTGTCTTCCTCCATAACAAAGTTTTATATGGAGAGCAATCTCGTATCGCAAGATATGAGACCTCGAACGAATTGCTTCCAGCGAGGTTGGCTATCGGGTCATCTGTAGGGGGCAACGTCCTTACAGAGACTGGCTCTTTTGAGCTCTCGGACCTGAAGACCACGTTGAAGAACGGGTCAGATGCTGACTTAGTTCAATAGTTTCTACCTACTACCCTGAAGGAAACCGGGGAAGTAGAAAGAAAGAGAAGGGCAGAAGTTTCGGGAATGGATGCAGTAAAAGAGGGATGCTCCTATTGTTGCGGGAATGAACATAGACAGAAGGATTGCAGGGCTTGCAAAGCCAGTAGCCATAATTCGAAGCATGTTGTGGCTTCGGCTTTGGGTGTGTTTGTAATAGAGAACTGTATGTCAGTTAACCCTACTTCCTGGGTATTGGATACCGGATCAGGATCTCATATCTGTAATTCGTTACAGGCTCTGAGAAACTGTAGGGTTATCAGGAAAGGTGATATGACTCTCAGGGTTGGTAACGGAATGAGCATGTATGCTGAATCCGTAGGGGAATATCATCTAGGACTGACAACTGGGCAGATATTGATTCTGCGTGACTGTTTTTATGTACCAGGTGCGACTTGTAACATCATATCTGTATCCTTACTTTCTAAGGAAGGATATGATTTTACTTTTGTAAGCGATGTTGTAAACATCCACCTAAATCAAGTACTGATTGGGTCAGGTATATTGAAATACGTTATATACGTTTTGAATCAAGCTCAGGTCTTCAGTGTCCAGAACACACTTGAAAGAAAGTCTCCGGAATTAAATCAGGCTTTCTTATGGCATTGTAGACTGGGTCACATTAATGAGACACGGTTGACAAAGTTACATAAATATGGATACTTGGATCCGTTCGAGTACCAGTCTTATGCCACTTGTGAATCTTGTCTCATGGGAAAGATGACAAAGACTCCGTTCATTGGACACGGAGAAAGAGCGGGCGAGCTCTTGGGGCTCATACACAGTGACGTGTGTGGTCCAATGTCTACACATGCGTGAAGTGGTTATTCATACTTCATTACTTTCACAGACGATTTCTCTAGGTATGGATATGTCTTCTTGATGAAGCACAAATCCGAGGCCTTTGAGAAATTTCAGGAATACAAGAATGAAGTTGAAAAACAAACAGGCAAAAGTATCAAGACACTGAGATCTGATCGAGGTGGTGAATACTTGAGTGCCGAGTTTCTGGGCTTCTTAAAAGAGAATGGAATTCTCTCTCAGCTTACTCCTCCATACACACCACAACACAACGGTGTATCGAAAAAGAGGAATCGAACCTTATTGGATATGGTTCGTTCCATGATGAGTAAGGCTGAGTTGCCGCGATCCTTCTGGGGTTATGCACTAGAATCAGCTGCATACCTTTTGAACCGAGTTCCAACTACACCATATCAGATGTGGTGTGGGAAGAAATACTATCTTAATCACATTAAGACATGGGGATGTCTAGCTTTTGTAAAAAAGCAGCATGCGGACAAGCTCGAGGTACGTTCAGTACAGTGTAAGTTTGTGGGATACCCAAAGAGCTCCAAGGGGTATCTTTTCTATTACGCAGAGGAACAAAAGGTTTTTGTTTCTCGTCATGCCCGCTTCTTGGAAACTGAGTTTTTGGAAACCTAGATAAGTGGGAGCGCAATAGAACTGGAAGAAATTCCAGAACCACAAGCTATTACTGAAAGCTTAGTAGAACTAGAAGTTTCAAGAGAACAGGACATCCCAGCGCCACTCCGCAGGAGTAGTAGGCAGTCTCATCCGCCCGAGAGATACTACGGTTTTCTCATTGATGGGGATAGAGAGGATTGCACTATGGATTATGGTGAGCCTACTAGCTTCCAGCAAGCCATTCAGAGCGGTGACTCAGTAAAATGGCTGGATGCAATGCGGGCCGAGATGGAGTCTATGTACACCAACAAAGTTTGGACTTTGGACTTTGCTCCCGAAGGGGTAAAACCCGTAGGCTGCAAATGGATCTTCAGAAAGAAGATTGGTGTAGATGGGCAGGTTGAGACCTATAAAGCTAGACTTGTTGCAAAGGGTTTTCGTCAAAGACCTGGTTTGGACTTTGACGAGACCTTTTCTCCAGTGGCTATGCTGAAATCCATTCGGATCCTTCTTGCCATTGCTGCCTTCCACGATTATGAAATCTGGTAGATGGACGTAAAGACGGCTTTCCTAAATGGAAATTTGGAAGAGTGCGTCTATATGGATCAGCCGAAGGGATCCATTCAGAGTGGGAGCAGCGGTAGAGTGTGCAAGTTGCTAAAGTCCATCTATGGACTTAAGCAGGCATCGCGGAGTTGGAACATCTGCTTTGATGATACTGTCAAAGAATTCGAATTTATCAAAAACGCAGATGAACCTTGCATTTACAGTAAGATTGTAGGGAGAACTGTAGTATTCCTCGTCTTGTACGTGGATGACATTCTCCTAATAGGAAATGATATTCCTATGCTACAGTCAGTCAAAGGATTCTTGTCGCAGAGGTTTTCCATGAAGGACCTGGGCGATGCCAACTACATTCTGGGGATCCAGATCTATCGTGATAGATCTAAGAGGATGTTGGGACTTTCACAGTTAAGGTACATCGACACCATACTGAAAAGGTTCAGTATGGAAGATTCCAAGCGCGGTTATTTACCGGCTTGTCACGGGATTACCCTCTCCAAAGACATGTCTCCCAAGACTGATTTGGAAAGGGATCGCATGTCTATTATACCCTACGCTTCTGCGGTAGGCTCTATAATGTATGCGATGTTGTATACCAGACCAGATGTATCATACGCATTGAGCGTTGTAAGCCGGTATCAGTCGAACCCAGGGGAGAAACACTGGATAGCGGTAAAGAACATTCTCAAGTACCTGAGAAGGACTAAGGAGATGTTCTTAGTGTATGGCGGAAAAGACCTCCAGCTCGAGGCCTTTGCTGACTCCAGCTTCTAGAGTGACAAGGATGACTCCAAGTCCATGTCGGGTTATGTCTTTACCCTCAATGGAGGGGAGGTTTGCTGGAAGAGTTCCAAGGAGGAGACCGTTGCAGACTCAACTATGGAAGCGGAGTACATAGCTGCTTGCGATGCCGCAAAGGAAGCTGTCTGGATGAAGAAGTTCCTCATGGAGCTTCAGGTGGTTCCTACCATTGTTGATCCAATACTGCTGTATTGCGACAACAACGGTGCTATAGCTTTAGCGAAGGAACCCAGGTCCCATCAGAAGTCCAGGCACATTTTGAGGTGGTACCACCTGATCAGGGAGATCATAGATCGCCAGGAGATCGAGGTGAAGAGAGTAAATACGGAGAACAACACTGCAGATCCACTCACGAAGGCCCTACCCCAGACTCAGTTCGAGCGGCTGATCGAGATGATAGGTCTTCGATACGCCAGTACATGGCCTTAGTGCAAGTGGGAGATTGTTAGTGTATATGCCCTAAAGGCCATTACTGTATCATACTAGTTTGTATATTACTTGATGGAAGCTTGGGATATTCACAGTTGTATATACAATCTTGCTCGAAATGGTAGTATGCTACTTGGTTTGTCTCTGCTTTAATATGTGCATGTGTTTCTTTTAGCATATCGCTGATATACATATTAATAGAACCCTTAGGATCTTTGCTTGATTACCAGCGTTGTGATGGCGCTCACACTCGTGGGGGCTGGGTAATCCATAAGCACATCCTTATACAGGTCCCTAGTCGTTGGACTATCGAGACAGGGCATCGATATTCCGGAGTAGCCTAGCGTATGCGCTTCTCATCCCAGCGTAGGAGACGGTCTGTCCCACAGCCGTCAGTATGTCGTACTTGAGATAGTATGCGGGTGCTCGTTAGGTTACGAGTACACTGGACAGGACTCGTCGGGAACTGTTGGTTGGTATTATACCTATCGTCAGTTATCAGTTCCCAGGTGACATGAGTACAGCTTAGTCCGCTGACTTGACACTGTCACTACGCCTCAAGTGTGTTCCCACTGCACTTTAATTACTACCCTACCACGGCTCAAAGGAGTCGTGCAAACAGGTAGTTTTTGGGTGCAGTCCCGAAGCATTTAGAGGTAGTGACGGTTAGACATGATTCGTCTCTCCCGGTATTGGGGGTTGACATCGCGCTGTGTCCAGGAGAGCCATTACACGAGTAGTCCCTGGCCAGGGCAAGCGAGATATACTGGTAGGTTTCCAGTGTTATCTCAGGGTGTTTTGGGCTACACTCCGACACGACTTGTACCGCTATTAGGGGACTGACGTCCACCGTCCCCTAGGCCCGCCATGCTATGTATCAGACGAACAGACCGGACTGTACGGAGACTGTCGCATACAGGCTCAGTAGGAGTTCAGATGTGGTTCACCTCGTCAGTCTTCTTATCGGCATCTACCTGGGGACCGTTACGTACAGCTAGTGCCGCTTGCGGTCTGTGGTTAAACCCACTTCCAGCGTAGTGTTGAGTCTTTAGAGTCCCACACAGAGAGCTATTCGCCTTTAGGCAAAATGAGTAGAGGTCGCATGGTTTTGCGACAGGGTTCGTTCACATCCGCGCACTCGTGCACGTTTGCTGTCCGGACAGCTTATACTAGGGGGCTTTGGTTTAAGCCGGATCCTAGTATATGATTTGGGATTGGTTTTATCTCATTGTATTCGTGTTCCTCGGATCACGAATACGGATGCGTATGCACAGTTGCTTGAGACAGAGGGAGAGAACTTTGATTAGGGTTAATGACCATTGTCATTTTTATTAGCCCTAATGCTTATGTGTGTATTATGGTTAATTGATATTAGTTTAACATAATTGTGCATGGTTATGGTTGTTGACCATTTGACCTTCTTGACTTGTTGACCTAGGTTGACACTTTGACCATCATCATTTCATTTGGAAGATGCTCTTTGATCCTTGCAATTTGCATTAAAAATGAAATGATAATGGTCATGTCTTGATTAACCATGACAATTATCTAGCTAATTATCAATTTATAATAATTCACACATATATGTGAGAATGGTTGTTTTATTCTCTCAATTCTATCATTTACTTTCTCTCTCTTGTTCTTCCTCTCCCTCAAGCTCTCCCCTCTCATGTGTTGAGAAACACTTGAGCTTGAGAAAAACCTCTTCTTGATAATCTCTACTCTCATCTAGGGTTCTAGGATTAGCACTTCTAGCACTCTAGTTACTTCTATCTTGGAGTTGAAGCCAAAGGTTGAGGCTTTCGGGTGGATCTTTATTCGACGTGAGAAGACGACAAAGGTGACCTCTTTCTACTACTCCATGGAGCAAGAAGAGAAGGACATAAAGCCCTAGGTATAACCATTCTAACACTTAGCTAGTTTCTATTTTGCTTTAGCTTGTTTTTGTTTAGCAAAGATCCTTCTTTGTCTAGTCCATGTTGCCTAAAGTTGATAAAAACTTGATTTTTATTCCGTTTTCCGCCTCTCCGCAAGCACCGAGGTGGGCAACGTGGACTTACACCTTCTTGATGCGGGTCCTATATCTGTGTCTTCGTAGGGTATGAATTTACCCCCCGCAGATGAACCGAACAGGATCCAGCGCGGTGGCCTCTTTAGGAGAGCTTAGGATCCTTAGCGTCGATGGGTAGGAAGCTACTCGCTAAGGATGGACCGGGCATGAAGCTGCTCGGTGGCCTCATGAGGAGGGCTTTAGATCCTTAGTGTAGATGGGTAGGAAGCTACCCGCTAGGGATGGACCGGGCAGGAAGCTACTCGGTGGCCTCACGAGTAGGGCTTTAGATCCTTAGCGTTGATGGGTAGGAAGCAACCATCTAGGGATGGTCTGGGCAGGAAACTGCCCTGTGGCCTAGCAAAGAGGGCTTTAGATCCTTAGCGTTGATGGGCTGGGATCTACCCGCTATGGATGGTCCGGGCACGAACCTGCCAGGTGGCCTCGTGAGGATAGGTTTAGATCCTTAGCATAGATGGGTAGGGATGGACCGGGAAGGAAGCTGCTCGGTGGCATCGGGAGGAGGGCATTAGATCCTTAGCGTTGATAGGTAGGAAGCTACCCGCTAGGGATGGACCGAACAGGAAGTTTCTTGGTAGTCTCGAGAGGAGGTTTTTAGATCCTTAGCATAGATGGGTAAGAAGCTACCCGCTGGGGATGGACCGGGCAGGAAGCTGCTCGGTGGCCTCTTGAGGAGGGCTTCGTTGTCTTGGTAGTGTCTTCCTGGAGTGTTGTTCAATCTTCCTTGACCCGTAAAATCAGGAAGAGTGACCGTCGCAGATGACACATGGAGGAACCATATCGGGAAAGTGTGATACTCTATGATTCGCGTTGTTTGGGTGAGTAAATCTCGGACATTGGAAGATTTTCTTCGAGGCTAAAAATACCGAAGGCACATTGGCTTTCTTCTTAGTCTTGAGTTTACGAAAATGGTCGGCCGGGTGTACACCGTTAGGGAGATAGTATCTCGCGATGATGTATACCTCTACAATCTCGATCGTTCGGAGGAGACGTATAAGGCGGTGATAAGCTGGTTGGAGAGCCACTGTGGGCGCCTGCTTCCTCGGCAATTTCCTCTCCTTCAGGTGCTCCTCTACGCAATATGGAGGACTTCCCCGGGTTTGTACAACACGTTGTCGCCGAAGTTGATGGATGAGGCCTTTGACAAGATGTACACGGTTCATGGGCTTGGTCTTATCTCAAAGAGCAGACGGGATCGCTTGGTGGAACTTCTGCTCGAGAGTTTCTAGTAAAGATTGGTCGTCGCATCAAACTCGGCGGACGAGAAACCTGGGGAGGGAAACCCACCCACTGCACTCTCCAAATGGCCGACCGTTCGATCACCCATCCTAGGGGTGAGCTAGAGGATGTGTTAATCAAGGTTAGGGACTTCATATTCCCCTTTGACTTCATTGTATTAGACACACAGCCTGTAACTAACCCCCGGAATCAAATTCCAGTGATACTCGGTCGCCCATTCCTTGCAACCTCAAATGCTGTGATCAATTGTCGAAATGGTTCGATGAACCTATCTTTTGAAAACATGACAATTGAACTCAACATTTTTAGGTTGGGAAATCAGCCTTCCGAACCTAATGCTCATATACTAGACGTTTGCTCAATCCAGGAGATCACCCCAGAAGATTGTGAATTCGAGGAGTTTTTGTTCGATCACGATAACCTTAACGCCACTAGTGCGTTCCTTTTCGAACCTGCTGCTGTTTCTGCGCCCGACAATGACTACGAGTGTTTCACTTTCTCAAACGATCTTAGCCACTCATCACCCGAGTTTGAATTCTTCGAATTTCCGGATGAGTTACCTGAACCATCCAACTCGGTCGCTTACACTCGTTTTGAACCTTTGCTGGAATCTTTTGAGTTCGAGACCTTTTCACCAATCTTGCCTTCAATCATTTCACCTCCAACGCTCGAACTCAAGCCTTTGCCGTCTCACCTTAAGTACGCTTACTTGGGTGAGAACGAGACCCTTCCTGTTATCATCTCGGCTTCTCTAGCTCCAGAGCAACAGAAAGCCTTTCTTGCGGTCTTGCACAGCAATAGGCAAGCTTTTGGCTGGTCCATGGCGGACATCAAGGGGATTAGTCCCATGATCGTTGAACATCACATTCATCTGATGGATGATGCCAAACCAGCCAGGGATCCACAAAGGCGACTCAACCCAGTCATGAAGGAGGCTGTGAAAAAGGAAATTGTAAAGTGTCTGGATAGTGGTATCATTTACCCTATCTCTGATAACCAGTGGGTTAGCCCCATTCACGTTGTCCCCAAGAAATCAGGCATAACGGTCATCACTAACGAGGCGAACGAGTTAATCCCTACTCGCACCCAAACTGGGTGGCGAGTATGCATCGATTACAGAAAACTCAACGCCGCAACGCGGAAGGACCACTTTCCGCTACATTTCATTGACCAAATGCTTGAACGATTGGCTGGACACGAGTACTACTGCTTTCTTGATGGCTACTCCGGCTATAATCAGATTCCCATCGCTGAGAAAGACCAGGACAAGACCAAATTCACTTGTCCTTTCGGCACGTTCGCATATCGTCGCATGCGCTTTGGGTTATGCAATGCGCCCGCTACCTTCCAGCGGTGTATGATGGGAATTTTCTCGGACATGGTGGAAAAATTCCTGGAGATCTTCATGGACGATTTCTCCATCTTCGGCAATTCCTTCAACGAGTGTTTGCTGCATCTTGACGCTGTCCTTACCCGATGTAAGGACAAGAACATCACTTTGAATTGGGAGAAGTGCCACTTCATGGTTCGCAAAGGTATTGTCTTAGGACATATCATTTAGCAAAATGGCATAGAGGTTGACAAAGCGAAGATTGAGGTCATTTCCAATCTCCCTCTTCCCAGATGCGTCAGAGACATCCGAGCTTTCCTTGGTCATGCCGGTTTTTATAGACGGTTCATCAAGGACTTTAGCAAGATTGCTAGGCCTTTGACTCTTTTGCTGGCCAAGGACACGCCATTCGACTTCAACTCGAGCTGTGTGACTGCGTTCGAGTCATTAAAAAGCTCACTCACTTCTGCTCCCGTTCTTTCTTCACCTGACCGAACGCACCCATTTGAGATTATATACGATGCATCCGACTTTGCTATTGGTGCTGTTCTTGGACAACACATCAACAAGATGCCGCACGTAATCTATTATGCTAGCCGAACCCTGAACGATGCCCAACTTAATTATACAACAACCGAGAAGGAATTCTTAGCGGTTGTATTTGCTTTAGAAAAGTTCAGGCCCTACCTCTTCGGCTCTCCAGTCATTGTCTACACAGACCATTCTGCTCTGCGCCATCTTTTTGCGAAGAAAGATGCAAAATCTCGGCTAATATGTTGGATCCTCTTGCTTCAAGAGTTTGACCTTGTCATTAAGGACAAAAGAGGATGTAAAAACGTAGTCGCCGACCATCTCTCACGACTTCCTTCTTCGCCGTCGCCTCAACTTCCGATCAACGACGTTTTTCCGGATGAACAGCTCTTGACAGTATCTCGCGAACCCTGGTACGCAGATATTGTGAACTATTTGGCCACAGGGCTACTACCGACTGAATGGTCAAGTCAGGACAGACTTCGATTCTTATCCCAAGTAAAACACTTTTACTGGGACGAACCCTATCTGTTCAAGTACTGTCCTGACCAGATTATTCGTCGGTGTTTCCCTGACGATAAATTCAAGAGTGTGCTGTCATTTTGCCACGATCAAGCATGTGGCGGGCATTTTGGCCCCAGAAAGACAGCTGAGAAGATCTTGCAATGTGGTTTCTACTGGCCACAACTCTTCAAAGACGCTCATGACTATTGCAAGACTTGCTCCCGGTGCCAACACTTGGGCCGGATATCCCGGAGGAACGAGATGCCGCTCCAACCAATCTTGGTTATGGAGATTTTCGACATTTGGGGGATAGATTTCATGGGGCCGTTTCCCAGCTCTTTCGGGAACTTGTACATCCTTCTCGCTGTTGATTACGTCTCTAAGTGGGTCGAGGCTGTGCCCAGCCGGACTGACGACAACAAGGTTGTCGTTAGGTTTCTTAAAGAAAACATTTTCTCCCGGTTTGGGCACCCCCGAGCGATCATTAGCGACAATGGAACTCATTTCTGCAATAAGACTTTCGAGGCCTTGATGCGGAAATATTCCATTAATCATAAGCTATCTACGCCCTACCACCTCCAAACCTGTGGGCAAACCGAAGTTTCAAATCGGCAAATCAAGCAGATACTGGAGAAGATGGTTTCCAAGAACCGAAAGGATTGGTCGTTGAAACTCACTGATGCCCTTTGGGCATTTCGAACGGCTTATAAGACCGATCTTGGCATGTCTCCCTATCGGCTTGTGTACGGAAAAGCTTGCCACCTCCCTGTCGAAATAGAGCATCGCGCATTTTGGGCGATAAATGAGCTGAATCTGTCTCTCGAAGATGCGGGCAGCCATCGGAAGCTGCAATTGAACGAATTGAGCGAGCTTAGGGATGAGGCTTACAATAACGCGGTTGTCGTTAAAAACCGAACGAAGGTGTTTTACGATAAACACCTTTTGCGCAAAACTTTCGTACCTGGTCAACAGGTACTGCTTTACGACACCCGACTACACTTCCATCCAGGAATGCTCAGATCTCGCTGGAAAGGGCCGTATTTTGTGCGGAATGTGTATCCGCAGGGAGCTGTGGATTTGGAAAATCCAAAGGACGGTTCATTTTTCAAAGTAAATGGACACCGACTTAAACCGTACCTTAGCGCCGAACCAACAGAGGAGCTCCTGGTCTTACAGGAGCCGGTTTACCCTGCATAATCTTCCTCTGCCTACCACCAAACTTCGGTTATCCACCCAAGAACAGTGGACACTGTTCCAAATAAGTTTGGGGGTATGTATATACCGTTTTGTATTTATTTATGGATTTTCTTTTCCATTTTTGCTCTTTAAAAACATAAAAAAATAAAAATTTGTGTATATCTAACCGACAATTTTGACCCTTCAAATGATCTCTTCATGCAATGACAGTGAGGACACTGTCCAGTTTCAGTTTGGGGGTACACTCGGTACGCATTTCTAACCTTCGCATTCATATGTATATTTTGCATCTGCATATTAAAATCCATAAAATCCATAAAAATCAGAAAATTTTCTAAAAACATAAAAACTTTTCTGTCATGTTAGCTAGTGGGAGAACTCTGATTCAATATTTCGACGGTTTTGTTTGATAAGATAAGAATAACTAAATCTTATTTTTAGATTTTGAAAACCTGAAAGATAACTCTCCTTTGAAGTTAACTATAGCTGATATACGTCTTTACATCACACTACACATGTCGTGAGTTTTGGAAATTAGATGACAAGTCTATTATGTCTAAAAACTTTTAAATGGATAAATGATTTTCTGAGAATCAAATAGGTTTGTTCTGAAATAAGTAATGTCAAGAATAGTTTATGAAGTGAAGTGAATATGAAGGAATGTTATTGATACCTTAATTGGAACTAAGTCTGAAAAATAACCCATCTGGAACTTGATTGGAATGATTACACACCGAACCCACTAAACACGTCTTTTATCCAAAAAAATAACTGAACTGCCGGTTATATCTCCGTTCGCATTGAATCATCATGATTTTCACGCTAACTTGTCTTTTGTTTTTGGGCTTACGTAATTTGAGTAATTAAGTCCGCTGGGGTGTCTCAACACCTAATGCCTTAAAACCAATTGGTTTGGGTGCATTGGCCTAAAGCTCGTTAAGAAGCCTAGAAAGTCCAGATTAAAACAAAGTCAAGCAAGTGTTCTCTCCGAGTTAAAATTCCTAACGGTTCTTTGTGTGAGAATAATCTTGACAAAAGACAGGTTTTTATAAAAAATATTTCTAGCGGAGATATGAAGGTTTTATTCTATGATAAAAACTATTGCACGTTCACAGAGGTGTGTATGAAATGAAAACAAGAAAAATGTGGAGTGAAAAATAAGACCTAGTTTCCTGTTAAAGAAGATAGAAATTCTGAAGTTGAAACTTTACTGGAAAACGAAACTTGAAAAATGCTTAACTCTTTATAAAACTTATGCGATCCTTTTAAAATTTTTATCTGGGCTTTATTGTATGACATGATGATTTTATTCGACCCTTCTGGAACTTAACGACACTATTTGCACTGCACGTAAAGACATATAAAATCTTAAGTTAAATAAGAAGCGAGATGTGAAAAATAAAGGTTCGATAGTCTAGACTTAGGATAATAGAATTGTTATTTTCTGAAACAAAACTTTAGGGTTTGAATTATAGTTATTTTGCAAAACTAGCTTGACAGGATTTTGTGGGTAGTATCCGCTGAAAACCCTCAGGAGACAACACTCCTCCTACTAGGGACACCTAGAGGTTTAACGGCTTGTTGCACGTGCTCAGTGCAATCGCGTTCCCTGCGAAAGAGAGGTTAGGAAATTTTTTGTGAATAAATTGACTTTGCTCGGGACGAGCAAATGATAAGTTTGGGGGTATTTGTTCATATCAGATTTTTGCATTTTTATACCGCCCAATTTTTATCACATTGCTTATCGGTAGGTACTTTTGAGCCGTGTTTGCTAATCAATTGCAGGATACATGTTCTCGGCTCTAAACGGTGAAATTCATGGAAAAGCAGGACAAAATCCGGATTACTGCCAACCACAGATAAAACACGGGTCTCCGCTCTCTATCCGTATAGTGCCGCACACCAGTTTAAGAGACAAAATGGCAAATCAATGTCATTTTCTTGCACAAAGCTCAATGACAACACAAGATCCAACATATCTACGCGGAGCTCGAGGAAATCATGACAAAAAGATCCACATCAAATCATCTTTTGGTCTGCTGGAATTCTGGAAAAATTGTGAAGAGTTTCTGAGAAAAAACATATACCAAACAGCAGACAACATCAAACCAGGGAACCCCACAAAATCCGATGGCCCAACTCCCTAATACTGCCACGGAACCGCGGCCTGACAAGGTCTTCAGGGTGTCGTATTTCAGGGGTAGTTTGGACTTTTTATAAAGAGGCAGAATTTTGCCATAGGTTTCCAGTTTCCTGCCTATAAATAGTCCAGAACTTGCCAAAGCCAAGGGGGCATATTCTTGTATTTAGATTTTAGAATACATGTGTTGTTGTTCTTCCTCCTCTCATCTCTTCTCCATTAAAAACTTGTAGTGAGCTTTTGTGAGTGAAGAATGAATAAAGGAGTTCTTGTTCTTACCATGCTTATCTTGTTGTAATTGTTAATTATATTTGCTTGTATTTTTCATTTGCTAATCTAGTTGTTGTTATTTGTTGTATGTTTCTTTCTTGTTCTCTTTTTCTTTATCCTTAAAACAACTATGATGCTTAAGCTTGATCCTTGCCAAGGTGAGGTCTCAAATAGCTAGTTGTAACCTTCTAACCTCTTTCTTTCTATCTTCCTCCTTTGTTTTATTTTCTTTTCCTTATAATGGGTGAGTAGTTTTCATACTTGTTAGGGTAGGATAAGGAAAGTTTGAGAGAAGGAAATCTCTCTCACTCTTTTCTTGCCCAACATTTTAATTCGGACTCCCGTTAATTGAACCACAATCCGCTCCCTACGGCACCCTATCCTACATGATAGCGGTGATTCCTTAGCGAGACTGGTTGTGGTTGAATTAACCGGAAGTTAAGGCTAAGAGCCAAGAACGGACGGACAAGCACCAAAAGGAAGAACTTATGCGTTGGAAAGCCTAACTTATACTCGCAAGTTCCTTCCTAGTCGTGCTAATCCCCATTGTTGCCGATTACCGTAACACCCATATTAAGAGTGGCAATGAAAGAAGTGAGCGACTCCTAACTCAAACTAAGATAATCCTAACCCTAACAAGCTCTCTTTGTATATCATTTTAGCACATAAGTAATCTAAAAACAAACCTGGACATTTGGACTTAACTCGTTAAAGCACATAGAAAAAGATTCCCATCTTCCTGCGGACGACCCGTACTCAACCGGCTAGCTACAAGCGAAATCATCTTGATTGCGGTAATAAACTTAGCACGCAAAAACTCTACCAATCAATTGGCGCCGTTTCCGGGGAGATGGTAGTTTATTTCTTTGTGTAATTTCGGGTTAATTTATGAATATAAATATAACCGAAAAAAAAATAAATTGTAAAAAAACCATCTTGTTATTTTTGATTAGTTTTTGTGCAAGTGTGCAGGATAAAAAGACGGTCGAGTTCAGTGCCAAAGACGTGGGAAGTTAGACCCTTATCTCGCGGCAACACCGCGACGGATCAAGACGAAGCCAACGGTCTACTGTAAAAATCTGGAGCAGATACAGTGAGTAAATCAAGATTCACGAAATCCAGACAAGCAGAGGACAACCAAGGAAGCACCGACAAGAAAAATCAAGCGCCAAGGCCAACAAACCGCCGCGGAACCGCGCATAAGCAGGCTTAGGCCGCGGAACCGCGGCTGTTTGGTGCCTTCAGGGTGCCAAATTCCCTGTGAGTGTTCCTTATCTCCTCCCCACTCTTCTAAACTCCACTGAACTGTGTTTTCTGCAGCATTCTTTGCACAAACTCTCTTCCCCCTTCCAATAAATTGTTTTTGTGCAGGATTCTTTGCCCCGCGCTAAAATCAAAAAATTGTTTGCAGTTGATTGTTACTGCTTTGCATATATTAATACGGACTTTAAGGGGCTTGAAACCAATTCAGATTGGGTGGGGATTTCATCACCCTTCCCAGGACCCCAGAAATCACAAAAAGCATATGCATTGACCATTGATTAATTAAAAAAATACTAGACTCGGCCCTGAGGACTTCGCGCTCATTAGGACAGAGGACTAGTTACTGGCATCGGCCGTTTATCCTATCCTGACTTTGCGGTGTCTAGGCAAGTGTGTCCAAGGCAAGTGGTTACTTAATTAGGACCACTACTTACGTAGTGGGGAGCCTCCCACTTACCTGGCACTTACCTGGCCGCAATTGGCGGAGAAGAGGCGGTTTGAGGTCCTATTTCTAGCTCTTTGGAACAGTTAGGAGCTGTCTAGCTGACCTAGGTGACCCTAGATCTAGGTGTGATTGTGCATATCTTGTTTGTGATTGCTTGAAGTCGTAAGTCCGTACATATTTCTGTAAAGCTCTTTCTAAAAAAAAACACAAAACCAAAAACTTTTATAAAAACTTGCCCTTTGTCGCCAGAATCCATTTTTCACCCACCTCCTATCGTATTTCTCCATTGACGTTTTCTTACCCTCACCTTCTCCATTTTGACTATACTAAACTCGTTTAGTGTATGTCCACTTAGACTCGGGACACTAGCGCCCGCCTAGTCCGCGTTACGTTAGTCGCTACCGACTACGCGATCGACTCAGACGTCGAAACTCCGTCCACGACTCTTTCACCCTTACCTTTGCCGGCCAACTCCGACGTTGACCGGAATTCTGTTCATACATCCTCACCTTCACCATCACCAACCTCTTCTTCCGCGATGTCAGGATTTAATCCAAACATCTCTTTGACTCCCCCGGGATTGACTCCACCTCCTATGGAGGCGAATAACCCACCACCACCGCCTGTTGTAGCGCCACAGCGAATCGCGCTCCAGGATCGTTTCTATCCCACCCGTTCTGCACTTCCCACCTGTCTTTCTCTTCCACCGGCCAATGGGGATAATTTTGAAATTAATCCCCACTTCATTAACATGCTTCCGAAATTTCATGGGCTTGAATCTGAAGATGCCTATATCTTCATCAACAAGTTCCAAAATATTTGTGCCATGATGAAAACTACCCAGCTGTCGGACGATGCTATACGGCTATGGGTCATTCCGTTCACTTTGTGCGATCTTGCTGAAAAATGGCTGTATAGCACCGCTTCCCACTCCATAACCAGTTGGGACGAGTTTGTGAAAGCGTTTCTCAAGAAATTCTATCCGAATCATAAAACCGTAAGGATCCGTAACGAAATCAACCAATTCTCTCAGCTTCCTACTGAACCCTTCTGGAAGTGCTTTGACTGGTATAAAGACCTTCTTGTTCAGTGTCCTCACCATGGTATCGAGAAATGACAACTTTGCCAAACCTTATACGAGGGCCTGAACCCAGCAACTAAGCAGTTGTTGGAAACCATTTGTCAGGGCCACTTCCTATCGAAATCTGACGAGAAAGCGTGGCAATTCGTCGACGACCTTGCGGAACAAACGCTTCAATGTGAGAGCACTAGACCAACTACTTCTTCTTCTTCCTCCACTTCTACTGGTCAGTCTAGGGTAGGAATTCACCAACTCGATGTCTCTATTGCGATGAAAGATGAAATGGCTGCAATAATGAGAAAACTTGAAGCAATAGAGAGCAAATTTTCATCTCTTGCTCCTGCCCCTGTTCTTCCCCTTTGTACCATTTGTGCTTGTTATTCCGATCCTTCTCACTTAACCGAAGAGTGTCCTTACAATCCACCATCTCAAGGACAGGATCAGGTTAATGCTGCATTTCAGCAAAGACCGAGAAATGATCCATACTCTTCCACTTACAATCCCGATTGGAGGAACCACCCCAATTTCGCCTGGAATCAGAATCAGCAACAATTCCAAGGCAACAATTTCCAGAGGCCCCCTCCTCCGCAACAACAAGCGCAACAACAAACTCAACATCAGTTTCAGCAGCCCTTCCAACCCCAATCTTTTCAAAATCAGACGAACAACTTTGCACCCAACAATTCTTTTCCACAAAACAACTTTGTTCCGTCAAACAACGATAAGGTTTCCTCGCTAGAACGAAGTCTGGAGGCATTCGTTAAACAATCGACACAATCCACCGCCAACATCCAGTCATCTATTCAGTCTTTGGTGCAACACACTGCTGCACACGGGCAAAGCATCAAGACCATCGAAGCCCAGATTGCACAGCTGAATGCGGCGTTAAGCGAGCGAGAAAAGGGGAAGCTTCCATCTCAACCACTCCCAAATCCCGGTCACCCACATAATGTATGTTCCCCTCCGAACGGCGGCCGGGGCGTTAGGGCGTCCGTGCCTGAGGTTCGGGGCAGATGCTATTTGGTTTTATCCGTCTATCTCTCCGAAGATGCCAAGTTGATTTATGACACCGTGGATCGGAGGTTTAGACGGATGCGGCCGATGTAGCAGACTTCGTCAGATTCCCCCTCAGGGTGAGGGTTTTTTGATTGTGGGGACGCCTTCCCTGCAGGCGCAAGCCCCTGCAGTTAATTACGCTACCGCATCGCGGTAACAACTTTCTCCTTCTCCAGAATTTCACTTCGTGTCGTGTGTGTTTGTTTTGTTTGTGGTTGCCCGTGGATTGTATACGGAGACTGAGTGATGCCGTCGCCCGTAGGACGTGGATTAGTCCAAATCCGCATTTACTTAGATTTGGGTTTGGTATTTTTTGGTTTAAGGATACATTAGTCGCGTTGCGGCTAAGATCAACTTAAACGTTCGTCAAGGATACGTTAGTCCTGTTTTGGACTAAGATCGACTTGACGTAGTGATTGATTTAAGATCTGGCCGTCGGGACTCGTCACCTCTCTGACGTCGTTGAGGGATTACAACGACAGGCGTCAGAGGAGTTCAGAGATGTACCCTTGAACCAAAGTTGATTTAGAGTTTTATTGTTTATTTAAATATCTAAGGACACATTAACCGTATTTGGGGCTAAGATCAACTTAGACGGGACCGTTTAGATCCGGCAAAAGAGCGTTCGGGCTCTATTGCGCCAGTTTAAGGACGTGGTGGTCCATCGCCAGTTTAGGGACATGGTGGTCCATTATTAGTTTAGGGACGTTTCGGTCCGTCGCCAGTTTAAGGACGTAGTGGTCCATCATTAGTTTAAGGACGTTTCGGTCCAGTATTAGTTTAAGGACGTTTCGGTCCAATATTAGTTTAGGGACGTTTCGGTCCGATTGTTAGTTTTAAGGACGTTTCGGTCCAATATTAGTTTAGGGACGTTTCGGTCCGATTGTTAGTTTTAAGGACGTTTCGGTCCAATATTAGTTTAGGGACGTTTCGGTCCGATTGTTAGTTTTAAGGACGTTTCGGTCCAATATTAGTTTAGGGACGTTTCGGTCCGATTGTTAGTTTTAAGGACGTTTCGGTCCAATATTAGTTTAGGGACGTTTCGGTCCGATGTTAGTTTAAGGACGTCTCGGTCCAATATTAGTTTAGGGACGTTTCGGTCCGATGTTAGTTTAAGGACGTCTCGGTCCACGAGTTTAAGGACCCTGCAGTCCATATGGGTGTGTGGTCGTCGGGACCCGTCACCTCTTTGACGTCGTTGAGGAATTACAACGATAGATGTCAAAGGAGTTCGGAGATGTACCCTCGAACCAGTCGTAAATTGATTTAGGAGAGCCATTTTGCTCAGTCGATTTAATTTAAGGACTTATGGCCACGATTGGGCTAAGTCCATTGCTTTTGCATTTCTTTTGCTTTTATTTGGGCTTTGCCCAAAAAGGATGCAGAGCATCAATTTTATTTGGGCCCAGCCCTTTTGTTGCTTTGAAATTTATTCTGACCTGTTAGGTCTTTTGGACTTGGGCCTAGCCCTTCAAATAATGCATTGCATTTGTGCAAAGCACCAAGAATCTTTTAGATTCAGGAAAAGAAGTGCAGAGCACTTTTTAATTTCTTGATCTAAATTTAGATCAATGAAAAGAAAAGAAAGAAATCTTTTCTTTCTTTCTGTTCCAGAGAACCAAAGGTTCATAGCAAGTGCAAGGCACTATTTTTATTATTTTTATTTATTTATTTATCTGAGAACCAGAGGTTCATAGCAAGTGCAAGACACTATTTTTATTATTTTTATTTATTTATTTATCTATTGAAGATCACTGATCTTGTTTTCTAGATCAATGATCTATTCTTTAAGAGAATCTTCTCTTATCTCAAAGGTTTTTACCTTCTTTTTGTGTTCTCCAGAAATTCTTCAAGAGTTCTCTCCTTTTTTTTTTTATCCAATTGTCTATATCTTTGAAATGGGGTCTGGGTTCCTTTTTATAGTGCTCAAAGATCAGTTAAATTTGTTAAAAAGATCTTTTCTGAGTGATTCGGGAAATTTTCCCCACCGTTGGATCTTTGATCCAAAGGCCCCTGTTTTACAGAAGAAATCTTCTTGTTTTAACAAGAACAGAAAAGATTTCCTTAAATTTTCATTCTGTTGTTGCGCAAATCACCAGCGCGTGACACGTGTCACGCAGTAAGGCGCTTGCGCAACAGCGATTGCGCAACTGCGCAGACACGTGTCGCGCAGCCGTGCGCTTGCGCAGTTGTGCTTGCGCAACTGCGCAGACACGTGTCGCGCTGCCGTGCGCTTGCGCAGTTGCGATTGCGCAACTGCGCAGACACGTGTCGCGCGGCCGTGCGCTTGCGCAGTTAAGTGTTACTTATGTTTTTAAAGTGCCTTGCTCTGATCGGACGTACCGCCTTGGGCGTTGTGCTGCCGTGTCAACTTCTGACACGTGGCGCATTGCGCGCAGCGCACGGGAACCGAAGCGTTGCTTCAAAATTTGTGTTTTCAAAATTCAAACAGAGCCTTGCTCTGATTGGGGGAACAAATGCCTCCCCACCGTTGCGCTCACGTGGCGCTTACGTGGGTGCAGCGGTGGCAAGATCCCGACCATTGGATCATGGAGGTCAGGTGAAGAGACGCAGACGTCTATAAATGGGACCCTTGGTCCTTAAAATTTTTTTTACCATTTCAAGAACTTTTACTTCAGAGCCTTGCTCTTGCTTAAAAACTCACAGAGCCTTGCTCTTGCTTCTTCCCAAGAACTTTAAAGTTCGGAACTTAGAATCATTCTAGGTAAAAATTAATTTAAATTAATTTTAATTAACAGAGCCTTGCTCTTGTAGATCTTTGATCTAAAGAAAAATCCCTTTGGGGTTTCTTCAACAGAGCCTTGCTCTCATAGATCTTTGATCTAAAGAAAACCCCTTTGGGGTTTCATCCACAGAGCCTTGCTCTCAAAAATTTACAGAGATCTTGTTCCTGGGTTTTAACCCATGAATAGAGCCCTGCTCATAGATCAACTAGAAAACTTTTAAAAGTTTTCATGGATTTTTAAGATCCCAAAAATTTTAATTCTTAGGAGTTATAATTTTTTTTTTATTACTACTACAGAGCTAGGCTCTTTTTTAAGAAGTTTTATTCCTTTGAGACCAGAGTTTGACAAATGTCACTCTGTGACAGAGCTTTGCTCTAAAAAGAGGAGATTTTCTCCTTGTCTCTAGGGATCCCCCCCAATGAGGATATTCTCTTGGGGGTCTTTTTTATTGACTGACAGTCTCATCCAATGATGGGACTGTCTTATCAAATGATGCGCCGTCATCTTGATTTTGTGGGTCCCCCTTTGGTCCCCTACCCAGTGCATTGTAGTGTGATGTAGGCCTTTGAAATGCGAAGCATTGGAACACTAACGGTTATGTTTTTTTCTTACAGGAAACATGTCTGAAGATTTGTCTTTCCCTTTTGTTCGCTCAGAAGGAGGGTTCCCACATGCACCAGTGGACCGGGTAGTGTTCGCCTTGATTAAAGATCACGATCCTGAGTGCAAGAGACTTCACCTATAGGGAAGGTGGTACAGCCAGATTATCCATGGCCGTCGCAGTTTTAGCTCCACCTCACCCTCTGAGCCCATAGTTACGATTCCTTATGCGGACAAACCCCCGGTGGAGTATGCCGTGGAGGTTAAAAATTGGAATTCCGACGACCTCCTTCAGCCTGCAATCGGTGCCATTCCGGTGCAGCCGCCGCCGGTTATAGACATCTTGGGGAGGCGAATCTGTCAGGGTGAAGCACGCCCTTGGGGACAGGCTTATAATATTGGATTGACCCCGCGGCCGCTTGCCGGATATTTGCAATGGGCCCGTTACATTTTGGCGACGAAGAGGGCTCACCTGACGAAGATTGGTTTATACTCCGCCGTCTACGTCTCGCTTTTCGAGTATCCCTCACCTCCGACGTGGTGGATAAAGGCCTTCATCGAACAATGGAATATCCCCACCCATACCTTCCTGACAGCGGATAGGGAAGTCTCCATCTCTCTGGAGGAATTTGCTGAAATTTCGGGTTTGCCAATGAGGGGAGAATACTACGAGGAGCTGCTTCCTCCTGACGAGTATGTCTTCGCCACCAAGCAGCTAGTATTTGACTTATCTCCGGCAAATGCCATTCAGCATCAGCACCCGGGCTTAGTGAAGGTGTTGGAGATTTATGAGGAACTCCATTTGGAATCGGGCGACCGGGGCGTCAGTTTCACGGATTTCATTGCTCGTTTTATCCGCCCGGAGTTCTTATCAGAGCAGGGCGAGAAGTTCGCTCAGCTTGCTGACCCCTTTGGTTTCGGCTTGGACCGCCGACCTTTATCGGAGAATGACCAACGGGATTTTTATCTCCCTGGCACTGCCAGCGTCCCTTTTTCAGAGCTTGCCGTTCCTGGCATGGACGAGGAGACTTTTTTTATAGGGTTCTTGGGTCTATGGCTATGCAGCTTTGCGCTCCCCATGCATCCACGCCTCATGCGGTCTTCCGTCTTTTACCCGGCGCATCAAATGGCGGCTGGTTTGCAGCTATCGGTAGGGATTGCCGGGCTGGCTTACCTTTATAATGGACTTAGCATAGCGGTGGACGCTAATGAGCCTGGGGTACAGCCTGCTAACTTTTCGATGCACTACTTCACTTCCTGGATGGAGCTGCATGTGCGAGGGGTGTTTGGTGCCCATAAGACTCCTCCGTTCTTTGAGAAATTCAAACTCCCAAGAATCATGCGGTTGGTCAGGGCTTCAATCGTGGTTGCACCTCCACGGGAGTCTAGGGGACTGCTCCTGCGTTCACATCTAGTCGGAGCAAAGACCTCTTTTGTGGATAAGGTCATCACCATGGGCTCCGAGACCGCTAAGTCAGTGGTGTCGCTGCGTGATGACTTTAAGGGCGGGGTTTCTGTACTAAAGGCTCGGGAAATCCTTCACCTTTACTCCATTCGGCCGGGCTATCTAGTATTTAGGCAGAATAAGACGGCTCTCTTTATGAGGTATAACCCACATCGATTTGCCCGACAATCGAGTTACAATCAAGGGATCCCGATGGAGGCCTTTCTGGAAACACCCGCGGTCGGCCCAGAGGGGATAAGGAATGCGATGCATCATTTCACCCGGCTCAATACAGGCTCCTATTTTTTTATCAGTGAGCCTAGCTGTGTCCCTAAAATAATCCATCCGTATGTAGCCTGGTATGCGCATGCTATGGGCCCAATCATCTTAATGGAGAAACGCCTGCTGGTTGACCGTAGGGCTGCGCCTTCCGGCGGTGATCGCAAGGCTCCCTTGCAGCCAAGGATCCAGGTCATCCCCCCGATAAAAGATGCCAGAGTAGACCGACCGCGCGTGTTGAGCCCCCCCCGTGGATTGCCATTGCCCACTACGGTGGACGCACCGCCGGCGCCCCATGCCCCCACGAAGACGGTTGATGTGGTATCGCCAGGATCTGGCGGAGGGGCAGAGATCGGGACTCGCCGCCCTAAAGTGGCTGCCAAGCGCAAATCCGCTCCGAGTGGATCTAAAGCTGGTGGACAGCAGAAAAAGAAGAAGTCCGCCCTTTCCCTCGATGCGATCCTCAGCTCAAAGCCTGCGGCCTCTCCCGCCGGGGCTATATGTGAGTATGGCAGCAATGAGGGCTTCGTGGTAGACCATGAGGACACCAATCTGGCTGCCGCCATTGCAGCTTCAGAGCGATCGGCGAGACTTGAAGCGATGTTAAGCAAACTCGCCGAGTCCGGTAATCATCAGACGCTTTATTTCTCATTTCATTGCACCTTGTATTATTATATTTAACTAACATTTGCTCCATTTTCAACAGGTGTCTCTGCTGAAGAGGCTATCGCTGCCTCCCTGAAAACCTTCCAGGAGGAGGAGGAGAAGCGTGCCCTAGCAAGCGTCGGTATGTTTTATCCCTTTCTCTTTTATAAGGAAAGTTTGTCGTCTTTTTATGATAGTCAACCTGACCTTCTTTTGTTTCTTTGCAGGAGTTGTGTCAATTGACGCAGGGATCCTTCCTGAGTCTGTCATCGAAGTCCCGGCTTTGTCGAAGTTGCCACAAGAGCCTCGGCTTGACAAGACGACGAGGGATGCCTTGAAGAATCTAGAGGCATCCCTATATACGGACGAGGAAGCCTCACTCAAGGAAGCTCTGGTGGCATCCGTCTCAACGGCTCGAGAGGAGCGGAAGCAGTTGAGACGCGAAGCAAAGGCGCGCAGAGCTGCTTTGGCCGCAGGAGCGGGCCCTAGCACTATTCCTCGTGCCGACACTCCTTCCGGAGCAAAGGTGGGCAGAGCTGCTTTGGCCACGGGAGCGGGCCCTAGCACTATTCCTTGTGCCGACACTCCTTCTGAAGAGGCCCCTGCCGCCCTGTCTACTGCTCATAGGCAGGTGGCGCGCACGGCTCGGGATGCAAACGATAAGTCCTCTTCAGGTAACATTTCTTTCAGAACCTTGTTGTAAGAATTATCAAGCCGTTGGTTCATACGCATTCCTTTTTGCAGGGCCAAGTCCGACTGAGGGGGAGACGGAGACCGTCGAACCTCGGGGAGCGGAGGAAACGGTACTTGCCGAGCCCGAGCTGACAGTGAGCAACGTCATCGGGGCCACGGCGCCTGAAACAGAAGTTGAAGGATCCGCTGCAGAGAAGGTCATCGATGCCGCATCTGAAGTGGCGGCAGATGAGATGATTGTCGAGCCGAAGGCAGTAGAAGTCGAGGCGCTTGAGGCTGGAGATGTCACGGTGCCGATGGATGAGACAACTGTGATCGTAGGACCCGAAGGAGTAGCGGGTGAGGTGGCCACGATTCCTGAGGACGAGCCAGCCGCTCCTTCTCTGGAATCTGGCAATACTCCAATTATAGCCCTCCCCGCGTATGGTTCCTTGCCGTCTCCCGGGCTTGCAAGCACAACAACGGTTCCCATCGAGTCGGGTGACGAGGCTACGGGTGGTGGCCTGATGTCAATGGAGGAAGGAATTGCCTCAGTCTCGGCTGGCAGTTCGTCGGGTAAGTTTCGGGTTACTATCGTTTCCCCCTTTTTTATATATCTTGCGATCTCTTCTAACAAGCTTGTCTTTGCAGCTGCGGCCAGTGCCGACGCTCCATTGCTGGAAGGAGCACCGTCAACTACTGCTTTGGCGGTGGTCACTTCCCCGTCTTCCCTCGTGCCATCGCGGATGTTGGAAGGTATGGATTTGCGACTCACAAGTTAATCTTTTAAACGTGTAGTTCATGGACTAACGCCATACCACCGCATCTTTTCAGGAGTGCTCTTTGATCATCTATATCAAGTGTTGCTCCCACACTTCTCCTTCCCATCCGAACTTGCTTCTCCTTCTAGTGGCGCTGGTGAGTGTACGTTCAATACAATATCTTTGTTCATCCCCTTTTTCTAGCAATTGAATGATTTCTGACTTTTCCCTTTCTTCATTGCAGTGCCACAAATCGAAGGAGGGGATACCTGACCTGCCGCGCTACCGGCCCTTCCGGCTCTGCCGTCCGTTGCTTCTGGTATAGAAAATTCCTTTTTTGGTAACCCTTAAATATCTCTTGAACCATCGTTTAACAATGTTTTGTTTTGCATCTATTGTTCCGGCTCCGGTCCCTTTTGAGTCTCGCGTCTTTCTACCGGCAGGCCCTTTCTTGAGACGTCCGTCTTCAAAGGGTGCTGTGATGAGTTTGGGCATACTGAGCGGGTACATCGAAGAGCTCAACATGGATGCTCTCCCTTCTGCCGTAGATTTCGCTGTGGATGTTAATCCAATGTTGGCGGCACTCGTAACTTTTCATAACGAAGGCGTCGTCGGATCTTGGGTTAATCACTGCAGGGAGATCGAGGCCTGTCTATACCGGCTGGAGTCGACGCGCCCTTCTCCCGAAGTTTTAGCCCTGAGCACCTAACGCACAACTTGGCTCGAGCAAAGCACTTCGCACTCCCGCCACTTGGAGAAAGAAGCAGCTTTAAGACTAAGGGAATGCCAAAAGACCTCGAACGAAACGGCCCATCTACGCGCTGAGGTTGAGGTAAATGCTATCCAAGTGAAGACTATCTTTGAGGGTCTCTTGGAGCGCATCTCCCATGGGCTAAACTTGAAGCGGAAACTTGACGTAGCTGAGCGCAATATTCCAAGTCGGGAAGCTGCCTATCAAGTCGTGAGGGAGCAGCTTGCGTCGGTCTTGCAGCAACGAGCCCAAGTGGAGGCAGAGCTGGCGGTGGTAGCCGATCAAGAGAAGGCATGGAAGGACATATGCGAGCGCTTGCTACATCTATGCAAGACGCTTCCTTCCCAATAATTCTCCTCGTATCATTTGTCTTTGTAAAGTACATGTATATGTTTTTTTTTATTCTTTAGCACAATGTATCCTGTACTCGATCAATATTTATGAATAAAAGATGCACATTTTTGTAATGTCTTGTGTCATTTCTCCGTCTTTTCCTTTTTTTTTATTATCTGTATGTCACCTTAGTAACCATGATTGACGGATGATTAGGACGAGTATCCCTGACTTTCTTAAGAAATAGCGATGGCTTAGGCCGCGGGTTCAGATCTGCTGCCTAAGACTTTTCAACTCTATAAGCCGTGAGGGTCTCATAGAGACTTTTCTCCCTACGGATCGAGAGGATCTCGCAGGTGGATTTTCTCCTTAGGAATCGTGAGGATTCCTAAGTGTGGTTTTCTCTTATAAGTCGTAAGGATCTTATAAGAGAATTTTCCCTCTTACGAGTCGAGAGGATTCGTAAGTGGTTGTTTCCCTCTTCGTCGAAATTCGACTTCGGAGAGTGAGACCCGTGAATAGTATGCAAGAGACCAGTTTGGATTAACTTGCAGGGCCCCATTGCTCAAAAAGCAAGCCTTCCTTGCTGTTTGAGACTTCTTCTTACAAATTGAGACAAATCGGGGATCTGTCTGCAGTTGTAGCGGAACAGTTGACATGAGTTAAGAAGCTCTCATCACGGAGTGTTTGTATCCGTGAGTCGAGGAGTTTTCTAGGGATTATTTGTTTCCCAAGCGCCAAGGATTATTTGTTTCCTTGGGGTTTGAAACGAGTCGAGGGTTCCCACGGGGGCTCTGGTAGCTTCGCGGGTCGACGCGGATCAGGAAGCTCTCGTCAAGGAGTGTTTGTATCCGTGAGTCGAGGAGTTTGCTGGGATTATTTGTTTCCCAAGTGCCAAGGATTATTTGTTTCCTTGGGGTTTGAAACGAGTCGAGGGTTCCTACGGAGGCACTGGTGGCTCTGCGGGTCGACGCGGATCAGAAGGCTCTCGTCAAGGAGTGTTTGTATTCGTGAGTCGAGGAATTTTGCCAGGGATTATTTGTTTCCCAAGCGCCAAGGATTATTTGTTTCCTTGGGGTTTGAAACGAGTCGAGGGTTCCTACGGAGGCACTGGTGGCTCTGCGTGTCGACGCGGATCAGAAGGCTCTCGTCAAGGAGTGTTTGTATCCGTGAGTCGAGGAATTTTGCCAGGGATTATTTGTTTCCCAAGCGCCAAGGATTATTTGTTTCCTTGGGGTTTGAAACGAGTCGAGGATTCCTACGGAGGCACTAGTGGCTCTGCGGGTCGACGCGGATCAGAAGGCTCTCGTCAAGGAGTGTTTGTATCCGTGAGTCGAGGAATTTTGCCAGGGATTATTTGTTTCCCAAGCGCCAAGGATTATTTGTTTCCTTGGGGTTTGAATCGAGTCGAGGATTCCTACGGAAGCACTGGTGGCTCTGCGGGTCGACGCGGATCAGGAAGCTCTCGTCAAGGAGTGTTTGTATCCGTGAGTCGAGGAATTTTGCCAGGGATTATTTGTTTCCCAAGCGCCAAGGATTATTTATTTCCTTAGGGTTTGAAACGAGTCGAGGGTTCCTACGGAGGCACTGGTGGCTCTGCGGGTCGACGCGGATCAGAAGGCTCTCGTCAAGGAGTGTTTGTATCCGTGAGTCGAGGAATTTTGCCAGGGATTATTTGTTTCCCAAGCGCCAAGGATTATTTGTTTCCTTGGGGTTTGAAACGAGTCGAGGGTTCCTACGGAGGCACTGGTGGCTCTGCGGGTCGACGCAGATCAGAAGGCTCTCGTCAAGGAGTGTTTGTATCCGTGAGTCGAGGAATTTTGCCAGGGATTATTTGTTTCCCAAGCGCCAAGGATTATTTGTTTCCTTGGGGTTTGAAACGAGTCGAGGGTTCCTACGGAGGCACTGGTGGCTCTGCGGGTCGACGCGGATCAGAAGGCTCTCGTCAAGGAGTGTTTGTATCTGTGAGTCGAGGAATTTTGCCAGGGATTATTTGTTTCCCAAGCGCCAAGGATTATTTGTTTCCTTGGGATTTGAAACGAGTCGAGGATTCCTACGGAGGCACTGGTGGCTCTGCGGGTCGACGCGGATCAGGAAGCTCTCGTCAAGGAGTGTTTGTATCCGTGAGGCGAGGAGTTTGCTGGGATTATTTGTTTCCCAAGCGCCAAGGATTATTTGTTTCCTTGGGGTTTGAAACGAGTCGAGGATTCCTACGGAGGAACTGGTGGCTCTGCGGGTCGACGCGGATCAGAAGGCTCTCGTCAAGGAGTGTTTGTATCCGTGAGTCGAGGAATTTTGTTGAAGTCACTGGCTTCTTCGGTTGAAATGAACCGGTGAGGTTTGGGGTTCGTCGTCTGACGGAATCCGCTGGGAAAGTATGGTCCATTCTTTGTTTACGCCCTTGGATTGTATACAGGGATCGATGTGATCTTAACTGTAGGGCCAAAGTTTTATCATTTCTTCTTTTTATTTTTTATTTTATTTCCGCGATGCTCTATCATTTCAGCTTTTATATCGCGAAGGTCGCGATTGCCCGATCATTTCGGCTATTTTTCACGGTGCCCAATCATTTCGGCTTTTTATTTTATTTTTACCCGCTGCTTTTTATTGCGAGTTGCCCCATCATTTCTGCTATTTCGTATACATGTGCGGCCTACTGGCTTTTCGCTGTAAACCTGAAATTGGACACCGATTTCGGCATCAGCACCGCTACAACTGGGATATTACCAGGAGCGAATCATCATTTGCCTCTGTCGTTGTCGAACAAAGGAGGCTTAGCGTCCAGGGTTAGGGTCCTGTCGGCTAAGGCTTTTAACTTCATGAGCCGTAAGGGTCTCGTGAAGGTATTTCTCCCTACAAGTCGTGAGGATCTTGTAAGTGTATTTTCTCCTTAGGAATCGTGAGGGTTCCTAAGTGTTTTGTTCTTCTGTAAGTCGTAAGGATCCTATAGGAGGGTTTTCTCCTCATAAATCGAGGGGATTTATAAGGGTTGTTTACCATGCGAACGTATTCCCAGTTACGGATAAAATTTGGCTAGGGAAATGTTTATTCGCGCCCGTGGATTGTATACAAGGGTCAATATCGAACCACTTGTAGGGCAATATTGGAAGTTTGTGGGGGGTTTGCTTAAGCACAGGTTTAGGTCTCTGTGACTTAAGACTTTCAAATCCTATGAGCCGTGAGGGTCCCATAAGAGAGTTCTCCTTACGAGTCGTGAGGATCTCGCAAGTGTGTTTTCTCCTTAGGAATCATGGGGATCCCTAAGTGTGTTGCTCCTTTGTGAGTCGTAAGGATCTCACGCAGGTGGTTTCTCCTTACAAGGTCGAGAGGACTCTATAAGGGTTCTTTAACGAAGTTGCGACCTTTCGGGTTTTCACAAACATTCGCCGGTAGTCCTGCTATTTTTACTCACGGAGCCCTTTCGGGTTTTCATCCGTGCCCATTTTGCTTATGGACATACCGTTTTTTTTATTTTTCTTTTTCGCTTTTTTTTACGAGGTCGCGCCCTTTCGGGTTTTCACGAACACTCGCCGGCAGCCCTGCTGTTTTTACTCACGGAGCCCTTTCGGGTTTTCATCCGTGCCCTTTTTGCTTATGGACATACCGTTTATTTTATTTTATTTTTATATGTTTTTTTTATCTCGTCAGCCTAAGGATGCTGCGGTATTAGTTTAAAGACGTTTTGGTCTGCTATTAGTTTAAGGACATTTCGGTCCATCATTAAGGAAGGCCATTTACTGCTTATAGAGTTTGGGCTTAAGAAGATAGCGAGCGGACATAGTTGTCGTCATCTACCATTGACCTAGGCCGTAGCTCATTAAGCGTAGTATTTCTTTAGGAAACGACCGTTTATTGGCCTAAAAGGCCTTTCACCGTGCATGTCCACGAGTAGATAGGCCCCACCCTGGTAGACCTTATCAAAGATGTACGGTCCTTCATAGTTTGGCTCAAACTTTCCCCGCTTGGCGCGATTGGGGATTATGGGCCTTTTGACCACTAGCACGAGTTCGCCTTGGTGGAATGTCCTCGGTCGGGTCAATCTTTCGTATGAGCACGTCATCTTTGCTTTATAAGCTTCTAGATTTTGTTGTGCTAGAAGCCGGATTTCATCAAGGGCGTCAAGCTCTTCAAACCGAAGGTGAGCATTTTCTTCGTCTGTCAGCTCGTAGTGGACTGCCACTCGTAGAGAGGGTAATTCTATCTCGAGAGGGAGTACTGCTTCCGTCCCAAATACCAACGCGTATGGCGTTGTGTTTGTGGCCGTTTTAAATGTAGTTCGATACGCCCAAAGAGCTTCTTGCAATCTTTCATGCCAATCTCTCTTATTTCGTGACACCGTTTTCTTTATAATTTTCGTCAAGGTCTTGTTGAAGGTCTCGGCGAGACCGTTAGCCCGCGGATTATAGACTGAGGAATATCTCCAGTCTATATTGTGTTGCTGTGCGAAGCGGCTAATTTTATGACTTCGGTAGGCTGGCCCATTATCAGAGATAATCCTTCTCGGGGTTCCAAACCGGTATATGACATGCGTTTTGAAGAAATGGAGGATGTTCTCCGTCTTCACTTCCCTCAACGGTACTGCCTCTGCCCATTTGGAGAAGTAATCAGTCGTCGCCAAGATGAAACGATGTCCCTTGGACGATGCTGGTTCGATGGGGCCGACTATGTCAGTTCCCCACATTTCGAATGGCCAACTAGCCTCTGTTGGATGCAATGGATTGGGATGCTGATGGATGAAGTCCCCATGAATTTGGCATGAATGACATTGCCTCGCGTATTCCAGGCAATCCTGCATCATCGGGGGCCAGTAGTAGCCCATCCGTTTTATCTTCAACTTCATCTTAGGGCCTGCTTGGTGGGAACCGCAGAGTCCGTCGTGAACTTCTTGGACGACCCTTCTCGCTTCGTCAGGTCTTAGGCATCTCAGCCACAGAGAATCGAATGACCTCTTGTATAGAGTATCGTTGACGAAGGAGAAAGACAGAGCTCGTTTCACGAGCTGATGTCTTATGGACGCTTCTTCAGGCATTCGGTGGAACTTGAAGTAATCTATGAAGACTTCTCTCCAATCTTCGGTCTTCTCATGGTCTTTTATTTGTAGGGTCTCCTGCTCAGTTTCTCCCTTTTCTTTATATGATTCTGGAGGTATTTCTGCTGGTGCGAGCACTCGACGGCTTTGTATCACGATTCTAACGTCATCGAGGTTCCCGTCAGCCAATTCTTTAGCAAGTTTGGCCAGTGCGTCCGCTTTGCTGTTTTCCGCGCGCGGTACGCTTTCCAACGTGTAGGAGGGAATTTGGGTTAGCAGTTGCTGCACTTTTTCACCGTATTTTACCAATTCCGGTTTGCATGTTTGGTAATCGCCGTTCACTTGACTGACGACCAGTTGGGAGTCCCCATATATGAGGAGGCTTTCAATTCCCATATCAATGGCGATCTCGAGGCCTGCTATCAAAGCTTCATATTCAGCTTCATTATTCGTTCTCGGCTCTGTTAAGGAGAAGGCGAACCGCATTATTCCTCCTTGTGGAGTCACAAAGATGAGTCCTACCCCCGATTTGATCATTGGCGTACTTTGTTTGTGCTTTTTCATGGAAGATGCTCCATCGAAATAAAGCTCCCAACGGGTATCACCACTGTCGATTGCGTCAAATGCATGTCTGTCTGGCAAATCGCAATTTAAAGGAGAATCGGCAGGTATGGGATGCTCAGCAAGGAAGTCGGCGATGGCCTGGCCTTTTACTGCCCTGAGAGGTTGATATGTTATCGAAAATTCCATCACGAGCAAGGCCCATTTAGCGAGTCGCCCTGTCAATATGGCTTTTGACATTAGATATTTGAGAGGGTCCACTTTTGAAATAAGACGGACCTCGTGCGCCAACGCATAGTGCCTAAGCTTTGTTATTGCGAAGATCAACGCCAGGCAGTGTTTTTCAATGGGAGAGTAATTGCTTTCTGCCCCCAGCAGAACTCGACTTAAGTAGTAGAGCGCTCTTTCTTTCCCCTGATCGTTCTCTTGTGCCCATAATGCGCCTAAGGAACCTTCGAGGGCGGTTGTATAAAGAATGAGAGGCTTCCCCTTAACCGGAGCAGCCAACACCGGCGGGTTCTGCAGGTATTGCTTGATCTCATCCAGTGCGCCTTGGCATTTTTGATCCCAAACGAATGGGGTTCCCTTCTTCATCAGGTGACTATAAGGACGGCACTTTCCTGAAAGGTTGGCTATAAATCGCCGTATGTATGCGAGTTTCCCTTGGAGAGACCGCAGCTGTTTGAGAGTCCTCGGCGGAGGCATTTCCATGATCGCTTTAATCTTTGACGGATCTATTTCAATACCTCGGTGTCGAACAACGAATCCCAGGAATTTGCCCGAGGAAACCCCGAACGCACATTTAAGAGGATTCATCTTCAAGTTGTATTGCCGAAGGCGTTGAAATACAATCTTCAGATGCTCGAGATGTTCCTTGTATGATTTGCTTTTAACCACGAGATCGTCGATATAGCATTCAACGACTTCGTGTATAAGGTCGTCGAAGATCTTTGTCATGGCCCTCTGATAAGTAGCACCGGCGTTCTTCAAACCGAAGGGCATCACTTTATAACAAAATATACCAAGAGGAGTCCTGAAGGCTGTTTGCTTCTGGTTTCTGGATGCATTTTTATCTGGTTATACCCCGATGAGCCGTCCATGAAGGAGAAAAATTCATGAGTGGATGTATTGTCTATCATCAGTTCAATGACTGGCACTGGGAAATCATCCTTCGGGCAAGCTTTATTAAGATCCCGGAAGTCTACGCATATGCGCACTGTCCCATTTTTCTTCATCACTGGGACGATGTTGGCGATCCATTCAGGGTATTGAACTTCCTGGATGAAGCCAGAGTCGATTAACTTTTTGACTTCGGTATTTATGCTCATCTCAAGCTCGAGTCGCATTCTTCTCGGCGCCTGTTTGACTGGCTTGATGTTCGGGGATATTGCTAGTCTATGTACAGCAACTTCTGGATCTAGTCCCGACATCTCGGAATAGTTCCATGCGAAGCAATCTTTACGCTGCACAAGGACATCTTTTAACGCAGCCACCCTCTCTTCAGACAGCAGCTCGCTGACGAATGTCGGTCGCGGATCATTTATTGTCCCCAACTCGATTTTCTTGAGGTTATCTGCAGTAGTATGGATTCCATCCTCCAGTTCTTTCGGAGCTGGGGGAAATTCTGAGATCACCTCATCGCTGCCGTTTTCAAAGCACCAAGGAAGGCCGTTCATGTCCTCGGACTCTTCTTTTAATATTGTTACCACGTGGCACGTGCGAATTTTCTGCCAATCCCAATGCGGAGTTGGTTCTATCCTTGTGTTTTCGGGTTCGTGCTTTTGCGGCGGCGCTACCCTCCAGTTGTCAGACAACGCGAATTTGCCAAGCTGATACTGGTCCTCAACCCAATTCTTAAAGGTGAAGCAATCTTCAAGTGGATGCCCTACTACTCGATGGTAAGAGCAATAATTTGGGTTGGAGACTTCGCCCGCTTGCTCAGGGTGTTTAGACTCTGGCAGTGTAAGCATTTGATGTTTTAGAGCAAGATCAAGTATTTTCCTTGTTTTGTTCCGAGGAAATGAGTATGCTCGACCCATTTTCTTCATGAGGGCTAGGTCAATAACGCTCGACTCTCGGATGCGTGGCTTCTTAGCTCTGCTTTGTGGTTGTCGAGCGCCTTTCTTGCCTTTCGACTTGTTTTTGCTTTCGCGTCGAACCTTTTTTGTAGTAGGTTGACAAGGAGCGGCATTTTCCTCCTTCACCGCCTGTTGAAGGAGGCGCTGTGTCTTGGCTTTCTCATAGATTGCCATTTCACGACTGTGATGATCTCGGGCTTTTTGACCCGCATTCCTTATAAGTTTGCCCATCTGGTCTTCAAATGATGGACTGGGCGGTTTTGCATCAGGAACTTTTGCTGGCTCAGGATTAGCGTCCTCCCATTGAGCGTCCGCCTCTTCATCGAAGTCATACATAACATAACAGCTGTTTACTAGCTCCCGTTTCTTTGACCGGATGTACCCAAGCCTTTTTGTTTCTATTCTCCCGTTAGGCAGTTTGCATTGAGTCCCGGGAATGTTCCAGACCTTGTCATAGAATTTGGCTTTTCTAACGGTCTGTGTGAAGGATATCCCCTGGCGTTCCAGCAATTTCTTCAAACCTTCGGTATAATATCTGGGAAGACGGATAGGCTGAAGCCTGTCGAGCGTGGGATCCGCGCCATGGCAAATTTCTTTTTCCACCTTGTTTTCTTCAGAACGGTAGAATAGGATTGCCTTCTCGCCTTTTCGTCCGGGAGGGATATAGAATGTCTGCAATTCTTTTACGCTGTTGGTGTCGAGTGCATCCAGTTCTTTGTAATGTTCAAGCGGCACCATGGTTATCTGCAGACTTCGCTCTTCATCAGCGGAAACCCATATTGAAGGCCGAGCAGGGAATACAGCATGAACTTCATCCTCTGAATCACTACCGAAGATCAATGAAGGAACGGATGGTCCCGGCCTGGTGGATTGGGATGGGCCTGAATAAATTATATCCTCCTCCTCCTCGGTGTCACTGCCGAAGACAGGGATGGTGGCGTTAGTTTTGTTCTCCGGTTTGTGGCACCTTTCCGTGTCTTCGAAACTCGGTAAGAAGTATTTGGCATCTTCATACTTGCGAACTTCATTTACGGAAAACGGATTCAATTCTCCCGCCACTGTGTACTCGAGGCCATCCCTAGAATACTTCATGCACTGATGTTGTGTAGAAGGGATGATATTGTACTCGTGTAGCCATGGTCGGCCGAGCAGAGCATTGTAGCACGTCTTGGCGTCTATAACATGGAATTTGATGTCTGTGACGAGCAACCCGAAGCGTAGCGTCAATATCACAGATCCAAGAGTCTTTGAGGATTGAGAGTCGAAACCAGAGATAGTGATCTTGTCCCGGGCGAGGTGTTGGACGCTCATGCAAATTTCTTTTAACACCCGCACATTAAGTAGATTGACAGATGATCCGTTATCGACCAGGATTTTTCTTATCTTTATGTCATGGCAGTATCCTGAGACATAAAGGGGACGATTGTGTTCGCACGTCCCAAGGAGAAGGTCTTCATCGCCGAAAGCAACGTCGGCCGTGTGCGCCTCTTCCAATTCATCCTTCATCTTTTGTTCGGCCAGGAAAGCTTGGAATTGGTCCGGATCTTGTAGGGCCTTAATCAAAGAATCCCTCGCCTCTTTTGATAGTAAGAGGGCATCGAGAATGCTGAGTTGTGAGGGTGGCTTTCTCAGATGCGCCAAGACATTGTAATCCACTTTATTCCTTTTTGGCGGGTTCTCGGCGTTTAGCTCTTCCAGAACTTGGTCATCTAAGACGACGTCTTCAGAGACCTTTTCTTTCCCTTTATCTTTTCTATTCGAGGGTCCGAGGTTCTTTTCAGGCAGTGTCCGATTCCGCAGCCGGATATTTTCGCAAACCACTGGCTCCTCTTCTTTTCCCGAAGTGGATTCTTTGAAGAGGGGGCCAAGCTCTAGCTCCTCATCGGAATCGCTCCCAATTGTAGGCACTTGTGACCCGGCAGTGTTAACCATGTGACAATTGCTGGCAGTTCTTTCGAGTTCTTCGGTCGTGTTTCTTTGCTCCCAAAGAATTCTACGCTTTTCCCGTTTAAAGCGTTGTTGATTAGCGACGTATCCTTGCCACCATCTATCGAAAGCCTTGCACTCTTGAGTGGGATGCGAGACCTTCTGATGATATAAGCAATAAGAGGGGTGCATTTCTACCACACCAGTCATTTTTCCTTCAGAGGATGGTAGCTTCATACCCATTGATATGGCCTTAGCAAACCTCTTTTTTTATCTTGAATTGGCTTTTGTCAGCGGTGGAGGCATTTTGCTCCAGCGGGATCATCTCAGCTCTTTCCTCAAGTCGCTGGCGCTTGGCCCTTTCGAATATAGCCGTCTCGCGTTCTCAATCAGCTTTACTTTTCAATCGAGCTTCATTAAGAAACGCGCCAATCATTTCAACTGATAACCCTGGGGCTCTTGATTCGGCATTTGCCCCCAGCGTTTCAGTGCCAGAAGTCCCTTCATCGTTCGTGGTCGAATGGGAGATCATATGACAGCTCGCCACATATTCCTCGGATTCATTCGATGAACTTTCTCCCTCATCTTCTTTTTGGAAGACGTGATCAAGGAAATCTTGGAGCGTAATGGGAGTCCGCGCCTTTTGGTTGTACTCATCCAGTGCGTCGATTTGCTTTTGTAAGTCCGTGCGCTTATCGCCAGGCTTCACGGGCTTCTTAGATTTCTTCTTCTTCTTTTTCGAAGATTTTGACGGCTGACTATGAGCGCTTGAACTACCACCATCGGTCCTCGGAGTCGGACGTGGCTTCAACATCCCCTCAATAACCTGCGGTTCCAAGGGGTTCTTCCACTTGACTGCTGGACAGGTCTGAAGATCATTTAGCATTCTCCTCGTTTTGGCTGATAATACAACCTCCCAAGGAGCTTCCTCAATGACGGAGCATGTTGCCCCCGGCGTATTCGTCCCTTTAGAGGTGTGGGGCTGCGGGGGATTCACCTTCCATTTGTCGGATAGCGCAAATTTGCCCTGGCGGTACTGGTTTTCAAGCCAATTTTTGAAAACGTAACAGTCTTCGATCGGATGTCCTAGCACTCGATGATAAGGGCAGTAATTAGGCTCGTTGACGTCGTTCGGTTGCAACGGACGTTTTGGATCTGGCAGATTTATGAGTCTGTTGCGCAACGCCAGCTCGAATAGCCTCCTCGTTTTATCGCGGGGGAAGGAGTAGGGACGTCCCATCCTGTCCTCAAGGGGTACGTATGGGCGTGTATTGTTTGGACGAGCAACCGGCTTCGAGTCGCTCGGTTGTTGTTGGGCATTAGCGACAATGATCGCTTTTCCCTTTCCTTTATCGTTTCGGGAGTCCGGCTTCGGGAGAGGGGGTTTATGGCCCATCTGGTCCATCTGCTCTAGTTTGTCGATCAAAGCCTGGAAGGTAGTCGGCTTGAAGAACATCATAAACCGTGAAATGGTTGCTTGTGGATCAAGGGTTCCAACAAACATTCCCACCGCAGGGGCTTCTTCTATGCGCTGTTCACACTTCGACCATAGATTACGCCACCGTATAGCGTACTGAACCCATGTCTCGCCGGGTTTTACCCTGGCATTAATCAGTGCCGTCATCGGGGTACGCTCACTGGCACTTGCAAAACGTTGGGTAAAGAGTAGCTCCATCTCCGCAAAGGTTTTAATAGAGTCGTTGGGGAGCTCAGAATACCATTCGAACGCCGTATCTGATAGGCTTCCAACGAACTGGCGGAGCAAAAGCTTGTCATCACCGCCGGTGTTACCGCAAAGCGCCCTGAACTGGGCAACATGCTGATGGGGATTGCCGGTCCCCTTGTAGACATGGAACTTGGGAATTGTGTAACCCGGCGGGTACTTGATTTGGTCATACCAGCCCGGATATGGTCGCCCCGTTTTTACGACGTGGCCGGCTGCTTCGGCCGCATGATGAACCTTTATTTGCTGGGCTATATATTCGTCCAGATCAGTCTTAGAGATTGTATCCTCTTTAACCGTTGATAAAACGGGCTGAGGGTTTGATGTTTCTCCCCTATCATCCCCAAGGACAATCGGGGGTTCTTCAGTCGGGGGATCTTGTTGTATCATCATCCCTATCATGTCCTGAAAGAGGAGGCCCATACGCTGTATATTGGCTGCTTGTTCAGCAGCCTCTTTGTCTCTCTTTTCCAGTACTCGGCGGAGGAACTCGGCGTCGGTCTCTTCCTCTTGGCGTTCATCTAAGGACGTCTCAGGGTTTTCCTTTGGCTCCGTGAGTGCAGCCATTGTAGTCATCATCTCCTGGAGCTTTTGTTGCTGCTCCTGAGCCTTGGCCACTGATCGGGTAAGTGGTCGGTGACCCGTAGGAATACGACTTTCTTCCTTTCCAGAATCCATATAAACCGTATGAACTGTTATACCCCTTGACTTGGGGCGTTTAGGTTCACCACTTTTCAACTTTGTCAGTGTCACAGGAGCTTTCTCTGGCCTTTTTCTTTTGTGGACCATTGAGGTCGAAGGAGCCGTTGAAGTGGGCATCCTAGCATTTGTTGCCCCCTGTTGTTTAATGGGGCGGTTTTTGTCCTTTTCCACCTTTGCCTTTTTCTGGCGACGAAAGTGGTCCGAGTCAATCACGGAGTCTTGAACCCTCCGCCAAACTTTATAAATTTTTGACGACAGCCGTTGAGAGGACTGTTCCTGCTTTGTCTCCGGATCTTTTTCCATAGGCGGAGGAGATCTTTTCAATGTAGCAATTGGAGAGTTCTTTCTCACCTTTCTCAGCAATTCAAAGCTGTTCCCAGCGGAACAGCAGCGTTGACTTCCACCACTGGAGCAGGTGGGGTTAGCCCTGAGGGGGAGTTGCCCCCTGCTTTCCTTACTCGTTGCCAATGGCGACGTCGCGCACGACGAGCCGTTGGGACTGGCTCGGAAATCGAGATGGTTTCTTGTTGCCCCCTGTTTGAGTGTGGGGTAACTGCCGATGTCAGCCTATCGAAGACTGATACCTTTTGACCAGCTGGGGGAGGAGTGGGAACCGTCAATCTTGTGAAGACCGATTCTCTGATGGGAGAAGCCGCTTTAACGACTTCCAAAGCAGCGGCCGTTGCCCTCTTTGGGACGGCCACTTTATAGTTTTGACCTAGCCTGGTGAAAACGGAGGCTGTCGGTTTAGTAGCGGGCGACCCGTTGACAGGGGTCGTGGTAGCAGTGAGCCGGTCGAACACCGACTTCTTGTTCACTTTCGGTGTGGATATCGGCATAGAGAAGCTTGTAGGTGGGACCATGGTCCCGAAAAACAGGCCAGTGGTGGCTTGGGTCACCTGGTCTACTGGCAGAGTGAGGAAGGAAACCGCTTGGGGCCCATATGTTACACCTCTCGGTGAGGTGGAGCGTCCGTTGCAGTGGTGCTTCGCGCATTTGGTGCAGTTAGAATCCATGGATGCTTGAGTTCTGCACCAGACAAAAGACCAAATCTTAGCAACTTGAAATCCAAAGGCAACCATTTAATAAACCGCGATTGGTTCGCGAAGACGACACATGAAGTGTGGAGTGGAAAGAGGAAAAGGTCCCACCGGGCGTGCCAGAATCTGTTCCCCTCCGAACGGCGGCCGGGGCGTTAGGGCGTCCGTGCCTGAGGTTCGGGGCAGATGCTATTTGGTTTTATCCGTCTATCTCTCCGAAGATGCCAAGTTGATTTATGGCACCGTGGATCGGAGGTTTAGACGGATGCGGCCGATGTAGCAGACTTCGTCAGATTCCCCCTCAGGATGAGGGTTTTTTGATTGTGGGGACGCTCTTCCCTGCAGGCGCAAGCCCCTGCAGTTAATTACGCTACCGCATCGCGGTAACAACTTCCTCCTTCTCCAGAATTTCACTTCGTGTCGTGTGTGTTTGTTTTGTTTGTGGTTGCCCGTGGATTGTATACGGAGACTGAGTGATGCCGTCGCCCGTAGGACGTGGATTAGTCCAAATCCGCATTTACTTAGATTTGGGTTTGGTATTTTTTGGTTTAAGGATACATTAGTCGCATTGCGGCTAATATCAACTTAAACGTTCGTCAAGGATACGTTAGTCCTGTTTTGGACTAAGATCGACTTGACGTAGTGATTGATTTAATATCTGGCCATCGGGACTCGTCACCTCTCTGACGTCGTTGAGGGATTACAACGACAGGCGTCAGAGGAGTTCAGAGATGTACCCTTGAACCAAAGTTGATTTGGAGTTTTATTGTTTATTTAAATATCTAAGGACACATTAACCGTATTTGGGGCTAAGATCAACTTAGACGGGACCGTTTAGATCCGGCAAAAGAGCGTTCGGGCTCTATTGCGCCAGTTTAAGGACGTGGTGGTCCATCGCCAGTTTAGGGACGTGGTGGTCCATTATTAGTTTAGGGACGTTTCGGTCCATCGCCAGTTTAAGGACGTAGTGGTCCATCATTAGTTTAAGGACGTTTCGGTCCAGTATTAGTTTAGGGACGTTTCGGTCCGATATTAGTTTAGGGACGTTTCGGTCCGATATTAGTTTAAGGACGTTTCGGTCCGATATTAGTTTAGGGACGTTTCGGTCCGATTGTTAGTTTTAAGGATGTTTCGGTCCAATATTAGTTTAGGGACGTTTCGGTCCGATTGTTAGTTTTAAGGACGTTTCGGTCCAATATTAGTTTAGGGACGTCTCGGTCCGATGTTAGTTTAAGGACGTCTCGGTCCAATATTAGTTTAGGGACGTTTCGGTCCGATGTTAGTTTAAGGACGTCTCGGTCCAATATTAGTTTAGGGACGTTTCGGTCCGATGTTAGTTTAAGGACGTCTCGGTCCACGAGTTTAAGGACCCCGCAGTCCATATGGGTGTGTGGTCATCGGGACCCGTCACCTCTTTGACGTCGTTGAGGAATTACAACGATAGATGTCAAAGGAGTTCGGAGATGTACCCTCGAACCAGTCGTAAATTGATTTAGGAGAGCCATTTTGCTCAGTCGATTTAATTGAAGGACTTATGGCCACGATTGGGCTAAGTCCATTGCTTTTGCATTTCTTTTGCTTTTATTTGGGCTTTGCCCAAAAGGGATGCAGAGCATCAATTTTATTTGGGCCCAGCCCTTTTGTTGCTTTGCAATTTATTCTGACCTGTTAGGTCTTTTGGACTTGGGCCTAGCCCTTCAAATAATGCATTGCATTTGTGCAAAGCACCAAGAATCTTTTAGATTCAGGAAAAGAAGTGCAGAGCACTTTTTAATTTCTTGATCTAAATTTAGATCAAAGAAAAGAAAAGAAAGAAATCTTTTCTTTCTTTCTGTTCCAGAGAACCAAAGGTTCATAGCAAGTGCAAGGCACTATTTTTATTATTTTTATTTATTTATTTATCTGAGAACCAGAGGTTCATAGCAAGTGCAAGGCACTATTTTTATTATTTTTATTTATTTATTTATCTATTGAAGATCACTGATCTTGTTTTCTAGATCAATGATCTATTCTTTAAGAGAATCTTCTCTTATCTCAAAGGTTTTTACCTTCTTTTTGTGTTCTCCAGAAATTCTTCAAGAGTTCTCTCCTTTTTTTTTATCCAATTGTCTATATCTTTGAAATGGGGTCTGGGTTCCTTTTTATAGTGCTCAAAGATCAGTTAAATTTGTTAAAAATATCTTTTCTGAGTGATTCGGGAAATTTTCCCCACCGTTGGATCTTTGATCCAAAGGCCCCTGTTTTACAGAAGAAATCTTCTTGTTTTAACAAGAACAGAAGAGATTTCCTTAAATTTTCATTCTGTTGTTGCGCAACTCACCAGCGCGTGACACGTGTCGCGTAGTAAGGCGCTTGCGCAACAGCGATTGCGCAACTGCGCAGACACGTGTCGCGCAGCCATACACTTGCGCAGTTGCGATTGCGCAACTGCGCAGACACGTGTCGCGCTGCCGTGCGCTTGCGCAGCTGCGCAGACACGTGTCGCGCGGCCGTGCGCTTGCGCAATTAAGTGTTACTTATGTTTTTAAAGAGCCTTGCTCTGATCGGACGTACCGCCTTGGGCGTTGTGCTGCCGTGTCAACTTCTGACACGTGGCGCATTGCGCGCAGCGCACGGGAACCGAAGTGTTGCTTCAAAATTTGAGTTTTCAAAATTCAAACAGAGCCTTGCTCTGATTGGGGGAACAATGTACATGTTGCTCTTGAACAATAGAACCATAATGTGAGTGCCGTGACTGCCTTGAGATCGGGAAGGATGCTGCACAACAACATCGGCACAGCAATTGAGGATAATAACACCCCGGCCGCTTCTTCTTCTTCTTCTTCATCTTCTGAGCCTATTCTCCATTCTTCAAAAGGCTCTTCTCCTTCTTCTTCTTCTGCTCTGAACGGACCCACTTCTCACTCCACGAAAACACCAGTTCTAAGATCCGTTCCAACTCCACAATCTCCTCCACAAGCATTGGACTCAACCAATTTTAAAAACGTTCCATTTCCAAACCGGTCTAGGTCCAATAAACAAAATCAACAAATGGAGAAGATTCTGGAGTTGTTTAAGCAGGTTAACATCAACATTCCCCTTTTAGATGCTGTCCAACAAGTCCCATCCTACGCTAAAATCTTAAAGGACTTGTGCACGAAAAAGAGGAAGTCTCAGGTACCCAAGAAAGTTTTCTTGGCTAGTGCTGTGAGTGATGCTCTTACCCAATCTTTACCGCAAAAACGGAAGGAACCTGGCTTTCCTACGATTTCTATTACCATTGGGGATAAAAACATCAACCGTACACTATTAGATCTTGGTGCCAGTGTTAACCTGCTTCCGTTCTCAGTATATGAGCAACTAGGTGCAGGAGAGATGAAACCCACCCACTGCACTCTCCAAATGGCCGACCGATCGATCACCCATCCTAGGGGTGAGCTAGAGGATGTGTTAATCAAGGTTGGGGACTTCATATTCCCCGTTGACTTCATTGTATTAGACACACAGCCTGTAGCTAACCCCCGGAATCAAATTCCAATGATACTCGGTCGCCCATTCCTTGCAACCTCAAATGCTGTGATCAATTGTCGAAATGGTTCGATGAACCTATCTTTTGGAAACATGACAATTGAACTCAACATTTTTAGGTTGGGGAATCAGCCCTCCGAACCTAATGCTCATATACTAGACGTTTGCTCAATCCAAGAGATCACCCCAGAAGAGTGTGAATTCGAGGAGTTTTTGTTCGATCACGATAACCTTAACGCCACTAGTGCGTTCCTCTTCGAACCTGCTGCTGTTTCTGCGCCCGACAATGACTACGAGTGTTTCACTTTCTCGAAAGATCTTAGCCACTCACCACCCGAGTTTGAATCCTTCGAATTTCCAGATGAGTTACCTGAACCATCCAACTCGGTCGCTTACACTCGTTTTGAACCTTTGCTGGAATCTTTTGAGTTCGAGACCTTTTCACCAATCTTGCCTTCAATCATTTCACCTCCAACGCTCGAACTCAAGCCTTTGCCGTCTCACCTTAAGTACGTTTACTTGGGTGAGAACGAGATCCTCCCTGTTATCATCTCAGCTTCTCTAGCTCCAGAGCAAGAGAAAGCCCTTCTTGCGGTCTTGCACAGCAATAGGCAAGCTTTTGGCTGGTCCATGGCGGACATCAAGGGGATTAGTCCCCTGATCGTTGAACATCACATTCATCTGATGGATGATGCCAAACCATCCAGGGATCCACAAAGGCGACTCAACCCAGTCATGAAGGAAGCTGTGAAAAAGGAAATCGTAAAGTGTCTGGATAGTGGTATCATTTACCCTATCTCTGATAGCCAGTGGGTTAGCCCCATTCACGTTGTCCCCAAGAAATCAGGCATAACGGTCATCACTAACGAGGTGAACGAGTTAATCCCTACTCGCACCCAAACTGGGTGGCGAGTATGCATCGATTACAGAAAACTCAACGCCGCAACGCGGAAGGATCACTTTCCGCTACCTTTCATTGACCAAATACTTGAACGATTGGCCGGACACGAGTATTACTGCTTTCTTGATGGCTACTCCGGCTATAATCAGATTCCCATCGCTGAGAAAGACCAGGACAAGACCACATTCACTTTTCCTTTTGGCACGTTCGCATATCGCCGCATGCCCTTTGGGTTATGCAATTCGCCCGCTACCTTCCAGCGGTGTATGATGGGAATCTTCTCGAACATGGTGGAAAAATTCCTGGATATCTTCATGGACGATTTCTCCATCTTCTGCGATTCCTTCAACGGGTGTTTGCTGCATCTTGACGCTGTCCTTACCCGATGTAAGGACAAGAACCTCATTTTGAATTGGGAGAAGTGCCACTTCATGGTGCGCGAATGTATTGTCTTAGGACATATCATTTCGCAAAATGGCATAGAGGTTGACAAAGCGAAGATTGAGGTCATTTCCAATCTCCCTCCTCCCAGATGCGTCAGAGACATTCGAGCCTTCCTTGGCCATGCCGGTTTTTATAGACGGTTCATCAAGGACTTTAGCAAGATTGCTAGGCCCTTGACTCTTTTGCTGGCCAAGGACACGCTATTCGACTTCAACTCGAGCTGTATGACTGCATTCGAGTCATTAAAAAGCTCACTCACTTCTGCTCCCGTTCTTTCTTCACCTGACTGGACTCACCCATTTGAGATTATGTGCGATGCATCCGACTTTGCCATTGGTGCTGTCCTTGGACAACACATCAACAAGATGCCACACGTAATCTATTATGCTAGCCGAACCCTGAACGACGCCCAACTTAATTATACAACAACTGAGAAGGAATTCTTAGCTGTTGTATTTGCATTAGAAAAGTTTAGGCTCTACCTCATCGGCTCTCTAGTCATTGTCTACACAGACCATTCTGCTCTGCGCCATCTTTTTGCGAAGAAAGATGCAAAATCTCGGCTAATACGTTGGATCCTCTTGCTTCAAGAGTTTGACCTTATCATTAAGGACAAAAGAGGATGTGAAAACGTAGTCGCCGACCATCTCTCACGACTTCCTTCTTCGCCGTCGCCTCAACTTCCGATCGACGACATTTTTCCGGATGAACAGCTCTTGAAAGTATCTCGCGAACCCTGGTTCGCAGATATTGTGAACTATTTGGCCACAGGGTTACTACCGACTGAATGGTCAAGTCAGGACAGACTTCGATTCTTATCCCAACTAAAACACTTTTACTGGGACGAACCCTATCTGTTGAAGTACTGTCCCGACCAGATTATTCGTCGGTGTGTCCCTGACGATGAATTCAAGAGTGTGCTGTCATTTTGCCACGATCAAGCATGTGGCGGGCATTTTGGCCCCAGAAAGAAAGCTGAGAAGATCTTGCAATGTGGTTTCTACTGGCCACAACTCTTCAAAGACGCTCATGACTATTGCAAGACTTGCTCCCGGTGCCAACACTTGGGCCGGATATCCCGGAGGAACGAGATGCCGCTCCAACCAATCTTGGTTATGGAGATTTTCGATGTTTGGGGGATAGATTTCATGGGGCCGTTTCCCAGCTCTTTCGGGAACTTGTACATCCTTCTCGCTGTTGATTACGTCTCTAAGTGGGTCGAGGCTGTGCCCAGCCGGACTGACGACAACAAGGTTGTCGTTAGGTTTCTTAAAGAAAACATTTTCTCCCGGTTTGGGCACCCCCGAGCGATCATTAGCGACAATGGAACTCATTTCTGCAATAAGACTTTCGTGGTCTTGATGCGGAAATATTCCATTAATCATAAGCTATCTACGCCCTACCACCCCCAAACCTGTGGGCAAGCCGAAGTTTCAAATCGGCAAATCAAGCAGATACTGGAGAAGACGGTTTCCAAGAACCGAAAGGATTGGTCGTTGAAACTCACTGATGCCCTTTGGGCATTTCGAACGGCTTATAAGACCGATCTTGGCATGTCTCCCTATCGGCTTGTGTATGGAAAAGCTTGCCACCTCCCTGTCGAAATAGAGCATCGCGCATTTAGGGCGATAAAGGAGCTGAATCTGTCTCTCGAAGATGCGGGCAGCCATCGGAAGCTGCAATTGAACGAATTGAGCGAGCTTAGGGATGAGGCTTACAATAACGCGGTTGTCGTTAAAAACCGAACGAAGGTGTTTCACGATAAACACCTTTTGCGCAAAACTTTCGTACCTGGTCAACAGGTACTGCTTTACGACACCCGACTACACTTCCATCCAGGAAAGCTCAGATCTCGCTGGAAAGGGCCGTATTTTGTGTGGAATGTGTATCTGCAGGGCGCTGTGGATTTGGAAAATCCAAAGGACGGTTCATTTTTCAAAGTAAATGGACACCGACTTAAACCGTACCTTAGCGCCGAACGAACAGAGGAGCTCCTGGTCTTACAGGAGCCGGTTTACCCTGCATAATCTTTCTCTGCCTACCACCAAACTTCGGTTATCCAGCCAAGAACAGTGGACACTGTTCCAAATAAGTTTGGGGGCATGTATATACCATTTTGTATTTATTTATGGATTTTCTTTTCCATTTTTACTCTTTAAAAACATAAAAAAAATAAAAATCTGTGTATATCTAACCGACAATTTTGATCCTTCAAATGATCTCTTCATGCAATGACAGTGAGGACACTGTCCAGTTTAAGTTTGGGGGTATGCTCGGTACGCATTTCTAACCTTCGCATTCATATGTATATTTTGCGTCTGCATATTAAAATCCATAAAATCCATAAAAATCAGAAAATTTTCTAAAAACATAAAAACTTTTCTGTCAAGTTAGCTAGTGGGAGAACTCTGATTCAACATTTCGACGGTTTTGTTTGATAAGATAAGAATAACTAAATCTTATTTTTAGATTTTGAAAACCTGAAAGATAACTCTACTTTGAAGTTAACTATAGCTGATATACGTCTTTACATAACACTACATATGTCGTGAGTTTTGGAAATTAGATGACAAGTCTATTATGTCTAAAAACTTTTAAATGGATAAATAATTTTCTGAGGATCAAATAGGTTTGTTCTGAAATAAGTAATATCAAGAATAGTTTATGAAGTGAAGTGAATATGAAGGAATGTTATTGATACCTTAATTGGAACTAAGTCTGAAAATTAACCCATCTGGAACTTGATTGGAATGATTACACACCGAACCCACTAAACACGTCTTTTATCCAAAAAAATAACCGAACTGCCTGTTATATCTCCGTTCGTATTGAATCATCATGATTTTCACGCTAAATTGTCTTTTGTTTTTGGGCTTAGGTAACTTGAGTAATTAAGTCCGCTGGGGTGTCTCAACACCTAATGCCCTAAAGCCAACTGGTTTGGGTGCATTGGCCCAAAGCTCGTTAAAAAGCCTAGAAAGTCCAGATTAAAACAAGGTCAAGCAAGTGTTCTCTCCGAGTTAAAATTCCTAACGGTTCTTTGTGTTAGAATAATCTTGACAAAAGACAGGTTTTTATAAAAAATATTTCTAGCGGAGATATGAAGGTTTTTTTCTATGATAAAGACTATTGCACGTTCACAGAGGTGTGTATGAAATGAAAACAAGAAAAAGGTGGAGTGAAAAATAAGACCTAGTTTCCTGTTAAAGAAGATAGAAATTCTGAAGTTGAAACCTTACTGGAAAACGAAACTTGAAAAATGCTTAACTCTTTATAAAACTTATGTGATCCTTTTAAAATTTTTATCTGGGCTTTATTGTTTGACATGATGACTTTATTCGACCCTTCTGGAACTTAACGACACTATTTGCACTGCACGTAAAGACATATAAAATCTTAAGTTAAATAAGAAGCGAGATGTGAAAAATAAAGGTTCGATAGTCTAGACTTAGGATAATAGAATTGTTATTTTCTGAAACAAAACTTTAGGGTTTGAATTATAGTTATTTTTCAAAACTAGCTTGACAGGATTTTGTGGGTAGTATCCGCTGAAAACCCTCAGGAGACAACACTCCTCCTACCAGGGACAGCTAGAGGTTTAACGGCTTGTTGCACGTGCTCAGTGCAATCGCGTTCCCTGCGAAAGTGAGGTTAGGAAATTTTTTGGGAATAAATTGGCTTTGCTCGGGACGAGCAAATGATAAGTTTGGGGGTATTTGTTCATATCAGATTTTTGCATTTTTATACCGCCCAATTTTTATCACATTGCTTATCGGTAGGTACTTTTGAGCCGTGTTTGCTAATCAATTGCAGGATACATGTTCTCGGCTCTAAACGGTGAAATTCATGGAAAAGCAGGACAAAATCCGGATTACTGCCAACCACAGATAAAACACGGGTCTCCGCTCTCTATCCGTATAGTGCCGCACACCAGTTTAAGAGACAAAATGGCAAATCAATGTCATTTTCTTGCACAAAGCTCAATGACAACACAAGATCCAACATATCTACGCGGAGCTCGAGGAAATCATGACAAAAAGATCCACATCAAATCATCTTTTGGTCTGCTGGAATTCTGGAAAAATTGTGAAGAGTTTCTGAGAAAAAACATATACCAAACAGCAGACAACATCAAACCAGGGAACCCCACAAAATCCGATCGCCCAACTCCCTAATACTGCCACGGAACCGCGGCCTGACAAGGTCTTCAGGGTGTCGTATTTCAGGGGTAGTTTGGACTTTTTATAAAGAGGCAGAATTTTGCCATAGGTTTCCAGTTTCCTGCCTATAAATAGTCCAGAACTTGCCAAAGCCAAGGGGGCATATTCTTGTATTTAGATTTTAGAATACATGTGTTGTTGTTCTTCCTCCTCTCATCTCTTCTCCATTAAAAACTTGTAGTGAGCTTTTGTGAGTGAAGAATGAATAAAGGAGTTCTTGTTCTTACCATGCTTATCTTGTTGTAATTGTTAATTATATTTGCTTGTATTTTTCATTTGCTAATCTAGTTGTTGTTATTTGTTGTATGTTTCTTTCTTGTTCTCTTTTTCTTTATCCTTACAACAACTATGATGCTTAAGCTTGATCCTTGCCAAGGTGAGGTCTCAAATAGCTAGTTGTAACCTTCTAACCTCTTTCTTTCTATCTTCCTCCTTTGTTTTATTTTCATTTCCTTATAATGGGTGAGTAGTTTTCATACTTGTTAGGGTAGGATAAGGAAAGCTTGAGAGAAGGAAAACTCTCTCACTCTTTTCTTGCCCAACATCTTAATTCGGACTCCCGTTAATTGAACCACAATCCGCTCCCTACGGCACCCTATCCTACATGATAGCGGTGATTCCTTAGCGAGACCGGTTGTGGTTGAATTAACCGAAGGTTAAGGCTAAGAGCCAAGAACGGACGGACAAGCACCAAAAGGAAGAACTTATGCGTTGGAAAGCCTAGCTTATACTCGCAAGTTCCTTCCTAGTCGTGCTAATCCCCGTTGTTGTCGATTACCGTAACACCGATATTAAGAGTGGCAATGAAAGAAGTGAGCTACTCCTAACTCAAACTAACCTAATCCTAACCCTAACAAGCTCTCTTTATATATCATTTTAGCACATAAGTAATCTAAAAACAAACCTGGACATTTGGACTTAACTCGTTAAAGCACATAGAAAAAGATTCCCATCTCCCAGCGGACGACCCGTACTCAACCGGCTAGCTACAAGAGAAACCGTCTTGATTGCGGTAATAAACTTAGCATGCAAAAACTCTACCAATCATAAAGCCGAGGAAACTTACGCCCCCCTGGCATCTTGCAAGTGGTAGGTGTTTTCCCTAATCAGAGCAAAACTCTGTTCAAATTTCAAAATTTGAAATGAAGCAACGCTTCATAGCAGCGCCAAATGCGCTGCACTCTAAGCAGCGCACCACATGAAAAGCACGTGAGCGCTAGCGCTAAGAATGCTGCACTCTAAGCAGCGTACCACATGCAAAGCACGTGAGCGCTAGCGATAGAACAAAATGTTCTCGGCCCTTGGATCAAAGATCCAACGAACATGATTAAAAATCATCAATTGACCAGAATAAAATTCTGTTAAGGAAACATTATCAGAATCTTTCCAAACAGGAAAAATTATGCTCTGAAAATCAGAGCCCCGTTGGATCAATGTTCCAATGGTGACTAAAAATCACCAAAATACAGAATAAATTCTGTATGGGAAAAGATTTCCCGATATTGTTAAAAACAAGAAGATTGCCTTCTGTAAATCAGAAGCCCTTGGATCAAAAATCTGACGGGGGAAACATCCCCAAATCAATTAGAGAAAAGATCTCTTCAACCAATTCAACAAATCATCCTACCCTATATAAAGGCCCCAAAACTTCAAGTCTCACACAGAGGAACCCCTTGTAAACTTTGAGAAATTTCAAAGACAAAGAGCAAGTTCTCAGAAGAAGAAGATTTTCTTCAAGGTAAAAAAAAGAACAGAGAGATGAAATCATCTCATATAAAAAAGAATTTACTTCTTTTTCTAAGATCATAGATCTATAAGACCAAGGTCTTTCACAAAAAAGGATCAAAGTATCTGTTCATATCAGATTTTTGCATTTTCATACCGCCCAATTTTTATCACATTGCATATCAGTAGGTACTCTTGAGCCGTGTTTACTAGTCAATTGCAGGATACAGGTTCTCGGCTCTAAAACGGTGAAATTCATGGAAAAACACGACAAAACCCGGGTTCCTGCCAACCACAGATAAAACACGGATCTCCGCTCTTTATCCGTCTGTTGCCACACACCAGTTTAAGAGACAAAATGGCAAATCGATGTCATTTTCATGCACAAGGCTCAATGGCAACACAAGATCCAAGAAATCTACGCGGAGCTCGAGGAAATCATGACAAAAAGATTCATGTCCAAATCACCTTTTGATCCACTAGAATTCTGGAAGAAATGTGGAAAGATTATCAGAAACAACATGTACCAGACTAAAGGGAACAACAAACCAGGGCAGCTCACAAAATACGACAAGTCAACTCCACTAATTGGCCGCGGTTCCGCGGCAATAGGGGGTCTAGGCCGCGGTTCCGCGGCCGTACTGGCGCCGTAGAAGGTCAAACTTCAGGGGTAGATTGGTCTTTTCACATCTGTTCTGATTGTTGCCCTAGATCTCCTTTTCCCTGCCTATAAATAGCCCAGAACCTTGTGAAGCCAAGGGTGCATAATCTTGTATTTTTCTAGGTTTAGAATACTTGTTTCTTCTTCCTCTTCTCATCTCTTCTCCATTAAAACTTGTAGTGAGCTTTGTGAGTGAAGAATGATGAATAAAGAAGATTCTTTTACTTATCATGCTTGTCTTGTTCTTTTATAATTGCTTGTAATTTTAATTTGTTAACTTAGTTGTTGTTATTTCTTGTTGTTTCTTTCTTTTCACTTTTCCTTTATCATTAAAACAACCATGATGCTTACGCTTGATCCTTGCCAAGGTGAGGTCGCAAATAGCTAGTTGTTATCTTCTAATCTCCTTCTTTCTATCTTCCTCTTTTGTTTTGTTTTCTTTTCATTATGATGTGTGAGTAGTTTCATACTTGTTAGGGTAGGATAAGGGAAGTTTGAGAGAAGGAAATCTCTCTCACTCTTTCCTTGCCCAACATCTTAAAATCGACTCCCGTTAATTGAACCACAATCCGCTCCTTACGGCACCCTATCCTACATGATAGCGGTGATTCCGTAGTGAGACCGGTTGTGGTTGAATTAACCGGAGGTTATGGCTAAGAGCCAAGAACGGACGGACAAGCACCAAAAGGAAGAACTTATGCGTTGGAAAGCCTAGCTTATACTCGCAAGTTCCTTCCTAGTCGTGCTAATCCCCGTTGTTGCCGATTACCATAACACCGATATTAAGAGTGGCAACGAAAGAGGTGAGCGACTCCTAACTCAAACTAACCTAATCCTAACCCTAACAAGCTCTCTTTACATATCACTTTAACACTTAATTAATCACATCAAAATCTGGAAATCTGGACTTAACTCGTTAAAGCACTTAGAAAAAGATTCCCATCTCCCTGTGGACGACCCGTACTCAACCGGCTAGCTACAAGTGAAACCGTCTTGATTGCGGTAATTAACTAAACTTGAACACGCAGAATCGCTACCAATCAGTATCTCATTATAAAAAAATAAGGGGAAGAACTTAATCTTCTTCAGATCATAGATCTATAAGACAAATTGCCTTTCACAAAAGAGATTATAATATCTCATTACAAAGGGGGGGAGGGAATAATTCAATTCTCTTAGGATCATAAATCCATAAAGGCAGAGCCTTTCACCAAAACCATAAGAGATTGAAATATCTCCTATAAAAAAATATAATAACTTTGTTCTTAGATCCATGAGACAAGGTCTCTTATAAGAGGGAGAATTTAATTCTAAAGGCGCAAAGCTGCCTAAAAAGAGCTCTAGCGCTCAAATTGAAAGAAGCGCCTCAACGCTTCAAATCTAGAGCACAGCGCTGCAGAGCTTTAGCGCTCTAAATTTAAGAAGTGCTTTGGGCTCCAAATTTCACAAGAAGCGCTTTTGCGCTCATTGACTAGCGCTCAGCGCCAAGCGCGCCACGTGCTCCTCACGTGTACGCTACTTAACAGAAGCGCTTTGCGCTCATTGACTAGCACTCAGCGCCAAGCACGCTAAGTGCTCCTCACGTGTGCGCTACTTCATAAGAAGCGCCTTAGCGCTCCAAATTAGGTGACCAGCGCCAAGCGCACCACGTGCTCTGCGCTCATTGTCTGGCGCATAGCGCCAAGTGCGCCACATGCTCCTCACGTGTGCACTACTTAACAGAAGCGCTCTGCGCTCATTGTCTGGCGCATAGCACCAAGCGCGCCACATGTTCCTCACGTGTATGCTACCTAACAGAAGCGCTCTGTGCTCAATGTCTGGCGCATAGCGCCAAGCGCGCCACGTGCTCCTCACGTGTTCACTGAGAGAACATAAACTATTATATAAATAAAGCCCAGAGCCATAATGAATGCTCAGCACTCAAAGACAAAAAGACTGTCAGAGCCTAAACCAATGCTCAGTATTGTTAAATGTTTAACATTTTAACTAAATAGACCGAGCCCAAAGTGGTCACAGAACCCTAACTCAGATGAATTGATCCCATATGCTCATAAATCTTTGATCTTAGTCCCAAATTGGACTACAGATCTCCCAACCAATATTGGTTCAAGGGTACATCTCTTCATTCCTCTGATATTTGTCGTTGTAATCCTTCAACGTCTTCAGAGAGGTGACGGGTCCCGACAACCAGACATTCCACGGACTATGATGTCCTTAAACTTTACAGACTATGATGTCTATTAACTAGTCTATGATGTCTTTAAACTCCACGGACTATGACATCCTTAAACTTGTAGAGCCTAAATGCTCTTTTGTTGGATCTAAATGATCCTGTTAAGTAGATCTTAGTCTAAAATTAGACTAATGTATCCTTAACAAACGTTTAAGTTGATCTTAGTCTTAAATGAGATTAACGATCCTTAAACCCAACCCAAAACCCAAATCTAAGAAAATACGGATTTGGACTAATCCACGCCCTACGGGCGACCATATAAATTAGTCTCCGTATACAATCTACGTGCAACTAAAAACAAAACAAACACACACGACACGAAGTGACCATCTGGAGAAGGAGAAAGTGGTTACTGCAATGCGTTAGCTTAATTAACTACAGGGGCTTGCGCCTGCAGGGAAGAGCGTCCCCATAATCAAAAACCCCTCAATGAGGGGGAATCTGACGAAGTCTGCTACATCAGCCACATCCGTTTAAACCTTCGATACATGGTGTCATAAATCAACTTGGCATCTTCGGAGAGGTGGACGGATAGCACCAAATAACATCTGCTCTTGAAATTCAGGCCGGACGTCCCAACGTCCCGGTAGCGTCTTTCGGCGGAGAACCGATTCTGGCATGCCTGGAGGGACCTTTTCCTCTTTCCATTCCACACTTCATGTGTCGTGTTTCACGAACAAATCGCGGTTTGACATGGTTTCCTTAGGATGTGAAGTACTAAGATTTGGTATCTTGCTCTGTGTAGAAAAAACAGAAGATCAATGGCTTCAAACTGCACTAACTGCAACTGCAACTCTCACTCCGTCCTGTCCGGAGGAGTGACATACGGGCCCCAAGCGCCCTCCATCTTTGCCATGCCGGTGGAACAGGTGACTCAGGCCTCCACTGGACTGTTCTTCGGGACCATACTCCCACCAACGAGATTCAGCGCTCCTGTACCATCACAAGAAGCTCCGAAGAAGTCGGTCTTTGATCGGCTTGCAACTGCTGCGGCCCCTCTCAACGGGTCGCCCAAATCCAGTGCCTCAGTTTTCAATAGACTGGGCCAAATCTCCAACGGGCCCATGAAGAAGCCCGTAATACCAGAAGGTGTTATCCCTAAGCGGATAGCTATTCCTGCCCCTAAAGTCCTCAGAGCGGCTTCCTCTACTAAGGAGTCAGTCTTTGCAAGACTGACCGTTTCAGCTCCCATTCCAGGCGAAGTCATGAAGGCTGTTTTCCTCTGTTCGAAAGTCGGCCTTCGCAAGACTGACTATCTCTTCTCAATGGACGTCAGTCTTCGATAGGCTAGCTCCAATAACAGCCTCTCCTCAAAGCAAGGGGCATGAGGAAGCTCATCCAATAGCGGAGGTGATCCCGTCTGCAAAGCATGCTCGACGTCGCCACTGGCGCTGAGTGAGGAAAGCTGGGGGCAATTCCCCATTAGGACTTACCCCGCCAGCTCCAACGGTGGAAGTCGACGCTGCTGTTCCAACTGGGAACAGCTTTGAACCACTCAGTAGGGTGCGTAAGAACTCTCCGACGGCCGTGCTAAAAAGATCTCCCCCACTTGTGGAGAATGCCACCAAGGCGAAGCTTGAACAGCCCCCTCAGCGTCTGTCCTCTAAAATTCTCAAAGTTTGGCAACAGGTCCAAAACTCGGTGATCAACCAAGACTACTCCCACTGATCGAAGTAGATGAAAGTTCGGCAAGAGAAGGCCCACCCTGTCGTACCACAGAAGATGTCGTCTACTCGGGTTCCCGCTGCAACGGCCCCCTCAACTTCGACCGCTCATAAAAGAAGGAGGCCGGAGAAATTCTCCATGTCCGCGACGAATTGTAAGGGCACTGAATCTAAACGCCCCAAGTCTGAGGGTATGGTGGTGCACACTGTTTATATGGCATCCGGGAAAGAGGATAGCCGTGCTTCTACGGGTCACCGACCGCTCACCCGATCAGTGACAAAGGCTCAGGAGCAACAATAGCAGAAGCTCCAGGAAATGCTGACAGCCATGGTCGCACTCACTGGACCAAAAGAAAGCCCGGAGACGTCCTTAGAACAACGTCATCAACAGGAAACTGATGCCAAATTCCTTCGGAGAATGCTTCAGAAAAAGGACAAAGAGACCGCGGAACAAGAGACCAACATAAAACAAATGACCATTCTATTCCAAGATATGGTGGGCATGATGATCCAGCCGGACCCTCCAGCCGAAGACCCTCCAGTAATATTTGAAGATGATAGAGGAGAGACATCATATCCTCTGCTGGCTCTATCAGCAGCCCTGGAGGAGACCATCTCCACAGCCACGCTCGATGATTATATAGCTCAACAAATACGAGCTCATCAAGCGAATGAAGTGGCTGGCCAAGTCATCAGAACTGGACGACCCTATCCGGATTGGTATGATCAAATAAAGTGTTCGCCAGGATACACGATTCCTAAATTCCATGTGTAAAAGGGGACATGCAATCCCCATCAACATGTCGCTCAGTTCAGGGCTCTCTGCGGCAACACTGGAGAGGATGATAAGCTAATGCTTCGCCAATTCGTCGCCAGCTTAGCGGAGACGGCGTTCGAATGGTACTTAGAGCTTCCCAACGACTCCGTCAAAACTTTTACGGAGTTGGAATTGCTGTTCCCCCAACGTTTGCAAGCGCTAGTGAACTCACCCCAATCACAACATTAATTAACGCAAGAGTGAAGACAGGCGAAACATGGGTGCGGTACGCGATACGGTGGCGGAATCTATGGTCGAAGTGCGAGCAGCACATCGAAGAAGCTCCTGCGGTAGGCATGTTCATAGGGACCCTCGACCCTCAGGCGACCATTTCACAATTCATGATGTTCTTCAAGACGACCACTTTCCAGGCCTTGATTGACAAACTGGCCCAAATGGACCAGATGGGTCATGAGCCTTCTTTTTCAAATACGGAACCACGGAATAAAAAAGGGCAAAGGAAAAGCGAATTTTGTCGCCAATACTCAACAACAGCCGAGCAACTTAAAACCAGTTGTTTGCCAAAGAAACGTGCGTTCATGCTAATCCTTCGAGGAGAGACTAGAATGTCCTTACTCGTTTCCCCAGGAGAAAACGAGGAGACTGTTCGAGTTGGAAGTGCGCAACAGACCCATCAATTTGCCAGATCCAAGACGTCCGTTGCAGCCAGGCGATGTCAACAATCCTAATTACTGCCCTTACCACCAAGCAGTAAGCCATCCAATCGAAGATTGCTTCGTTTTCAAAGGTTGGATTGAGGACCAATACCAATAGGGCAAATTCGCGCTGTCTGAGAATTGGAAGGTGAGCTCGCCCCAGCTGCACGCTTTTAAAAAGGTGGACACGCCGGGGGCATCATGTTCTTTTATAGAAGAAGCTCCATGGGAGGTCGCCCTTTCAGCCAAGACGAAAAGAATGCTGAAGGATCTCCAAACATGCCCGGCGATCAGGTGGAAAAATCCGCTAGAACCCATGGTCATCGAAGGAATGCTGAAGCCGCGCCTGACTCTAAGAATTGGTAGCGATAATCAAAACGCTCAGGCTCAGCCATCAAAGTCTTCGAAAAATAAGAAGATGACCAAAAAGCCCGTGAGGCATGGTGACAAGCGCACGGACCTGCAAAAACATATTGACGTGTTGGAAGAATATAACCAGAAGGCGCGAATCCCGGTCACACTTCAAGAGTTTCTTAACCACATCCTTGAGGACGGAAATGATGAAGGAAAAGACTCGTCAGATGAACCTGAGGATTATGTGGTGAGCTGTCACACGATCTCTCACTCGTCAATAGATGATAAAAAAAGCTCCTAATGCAGAGAAACTGGGGGCAGATCCTGAACCGGAACTCCTAGAACCATCAGACGAGATGATTGACGTATTCCTGAACGAAGCTCTTTAGAAAAGCAAAGCTGACAGAGTGTGGGAAACAGCCATATACGAAAGGGCCAGACGTCGGCGTCAAGTTAAAGAAGCTCCGGTGAAGGGAAGCCATAGAATACCCCAACCGGATCGAAGCATCCCGATCACCAGCAAAACCAAGCTTAAAGCAAGGAAACGATTCTCTAGGGCCCTGTCAATAGGAATGAAGTTGCTCTCTTTCAAAGGAAATTCTCCTGGCGGTATACATCTTGATGAAGCGGATGTACATCTTAACTTCTGCTTATACCATCAGAGGATTGCAGACCCTACCGAAGAGTGCATAGCCTTTAAAAACTGGTGGCAGGGATATGCTGCCCACCGACAAATCGTTCAACGAGTGAGGTGTAAGGCTCGTCGGGAATAGAGAAGCACGACAGATGAGCGCAAAAGAACTGTCGGCAACTGTCATATAGTTGGCACTAAGGGATCACAAGTTATCACCTTTGGAAGCGACTCTGACGAAGAAATAGCCCTCAGCCCTCTCTTCAAAGAATCCCCCTCTGACACGAAAGATACGAAGACTTGCGAGGACATCTAGCTGTGTAATTGTACGTTGCCCGGAGAAAATCCCGGACCCACGAGCAATTGACCGAAACGTCGTTAAACTACTACAAACTGTAGCATCCTAGGGCCGACGCGTTAGAAAAAACGGTACGTCCACAAGCAAAATGGGCACGGATGAAAACCCGAAAGGGCTCCGTGAGTAAAAACAGCAGGACTACCGGCGAGTTTTGTGAAAACCCGAAAGGGCGCAATCTCTTTAAAAGACACTTGAAAAATCCTCTCGACCTTGTAAGGAGAAAACTACCTGCGTGAGATCCTTACGACTCACAAGGGAGCGACACACTTAGGAATCCCCACGATTCTTAAGTAGAAGTTACACTTACGAGATCCTCACGACTCGTAAGGAGAATTCCCCTTTGAGACCCTCACGACTCTTAGGATTCAAAAGCCTTAAGGTACAGGGATCTGAACCTGTTCTTAAGCCATCACAATCCCCAGATTGCCCTATAAGCGGTTCAATGCTGACCCTTTTATACAATCCACGGGCACAAATAAATGTTTCCCCAACAGAGTCCCACCACTGACGAGGGATATCTTCATATGGCGAACGACCCTTGTAAGTCCTCTCGATTTATAAGGAGAAAACACTCTTGTAAGATCCTTATGACTTGTAAGAGAACATACACTTAAGAATCCTCACAATTTTTAAGGAGAAAATGTACTTACGAGATCCTCACGATTCATAAGGAGAAATAACTTTATGAGACCCTTACGGCTTATAAAGTCAAAAGCCTTAGTCATCAGGATCCTAACCCTGTTTGCTAAGCCACCTTTGTTCGACATTGACAACGGCAACTGATGATTCGCTCCTGGCAATATTCCAGTTGTAGCGATGATGATGCTGATATTGACATCAGGTTCCAAGTTCCATACTTGCAACAAAATCAGCAAGTAAAAGAAATGCATATGAAATAGCCGAAATGATGGGGCAGCTTGCAACAAAATCAACAAGTAAAAGATATGCATACAAAAAGAGCCGAAATGATTGGGCAACTCGCAATAAAAACCAATGAGTAAAAACAAAAAAAATAGCCGAAATGATTGGGCACCGCGAAAAAATAGCCGAAATGATTGGGCAATCGCTACTTTCGCGATATAAAAGCCGAAATGATAGAGCATCGCCGAAAGAAAATAAAAAAATACATATTAAATTAAATTTTTGCCCTACAAGTGAAATCACATTGATCCCTGTATACAATTCAGGGGCACAAACAAAGCGGGAACCATATCATCCCACTAGGCTCCATCAGAAAGAGAGCCAAGTCTCGATAGCAACGTCTGCATCTCAAAAGATCCACAACAGCGTTCCTCCTCATTCCAGTAGGGTTCGGACGCGACAATCAATCTCGGAGCCATGGAAAAGTCCCTAGTTCCAAATCTCGATGGTTCACAAACAGCCTAGAGACTATCCCGGAACCATGGCAAAGTCCCCTAGTTCCAAATCTCGACGGTTCACAGACAGCCTAGAGATCACCAACGACGCATCTCCTCACTTCAGCAGGACACAGATGCGACACCGCCAATCGGAGCCATGGCAAAGTCCCCAGTTCCAAGACTTTACGGTTCACAGACAACCCAGAGTCAACCAATGACCTCCCCGCCGGATCAACGCTCCATCTCGGAAATAAGTCAACCAACCCCAGGGAAATCAGTGTCCTTGGAAAATAACTCGATTCAGGGAAATCAGCGCCCTTGGCGAAAGCATCTCGATTCGCTTCGACCCACAAGGAAATCAGTTTCTTTGCAGGAATACCTCGATTCGTCTCAGCTCCGAGGAAATCGGTGTCCTTGGCAAATACCTCGATTCAGGAAAATCAGCGTCCTTGACGAGAGCATCTCGATTCGTGTCGACCCGCAGAGAAATCAGTGTCTTTTCAGGAATATACGATATTAGCGAAACGGAGCCACGACAAAGTCCCTAGTTCTTGGTCCTGACGGTTCACCAACAACCTAGAGAACACCTCGACGTTCGTCTTGATACAGCAGACGCGATGTCACCCCAGCGTTCTTCCCCCAACAGGATGCAGATGCGACACAAAACAACGGAGCCATGGAAAAGTCCCTAGTTCCAGGTCCCGACGGTTCACCAATAACTTAGGGACCACCTCGACGTTCGTCTCGATACAGCAGATGCGATGTCACCCCAGCATTCTTCCACCAACAGGATGCAGACGCGACACAAAGCAACGGAGCTATGGCAAAGTCCCTAGTTCCAGGTCCCGACGGTTCACCAACAACTTAAAGACTACTGTTCCCTGATTTAAAATCAGGAAAAAGCTTCAGACGAAGCATCACGTGCTAGCACGTGACCAGCGGTCACGTGTTGGCACGTGACGTTTAAAGCAGAGGCACAGAGCACATTCATTCCCTGATTAAGAATCAGGAAAAAGCTTCAGAGGAGGCATCACGTACTCATACGTGACCAATGGTCACGTGATGGCACGTGATGGTTAAGCAACGGCTAGAAAACAGAGCGCAGAAGAAGAGAAGCCCATTCCAGGGGTCACGTGCTTACACGTGACCAGGGGTCACGTGCGCACACGTGACCAACGGTCACGTGGCCACACGTGACCGGCTTTAAAAGCCTTATTTTTAATAGAATTAAATTCTGAGGAAAGATCTTTCAAATCTTTCCAAAATGGTAAAGAATTATCTGAAACCGTTGGATTAAAAATCTAAAGGTGATTAAATATCACCAATTTATAGAAAAATCTTGGACTTGGAAAGATTTCCCCCTGAATCTAACCGAAATAACAAAGAGATATCTTTGGATTTAAAATCCAATGGTGAATAAAATTCACCTAATAATCTAAAGTCCCAGATTAATGATAAATATAAATCAAATCTCTCAATGAATAGATCAAATCTTTCAATGAAAGATTCACTAAAACAAATTGATTCTTTTCCTTCTCCTATAAATAGGAGCCAAAGGAGAGAGTTCCAAAAAAAAAGACATATACAGAGAGAGAGAGAGAGAGAGAGAGAGAGAGAGAGAGATAGAGCCTTGGAAACTTGAAAATTCAGAAGGAAGAATTTGATTCTCTGCAAAAAGAAAAACCCTAGGTAAGAAAAAAGAGGCTTCGAAAGAGAATTTAATTCTGAAAAGAGTTTAACTCTTATGTAAAGAGAGAACTTAGTTCTTTCTCTAGTTAAGGATCTGCAAAGTGCACATCTCCCCATGAATTGAGAATTTAATTCTCATTGGGTTGAGATCCTGCCATGCAGATCTAAAACACATAGGAGGAACTGATTTTTGAGAATTTAATTCTCACAGAATTATTGGAATTTAATTCCTTTGAGATAAAATTAGGGTTTAACCCTATGTTATAGGAATTTAATTCCTTCAAAATGGACAGAAAGCAGAGTTAAACCCTAATTGAGAACTTAATTCTCTCAAAATCACAGGAATTTAATTCCCTTAAAAAAAAGAAATTAGGGTGTCACCCTATTACAGAGTTTAATTCTTCATATATATGGGAATTTAATTCCTACAGAATGTAAATCAGGGTTTAACCCTATCTAAGAATATAATTCTTCAGAAGAAAACAGGAATTTAATTCCTCTAAAGTTTATTACTAAGGTTTAACCCTATGAAGAATTTAATTCTTAAAAAGATAAACACATCTTCAAACAGGCAAAGAAACAGGGTCACGTGCTACCACGTGACCCCTGTAAAATCCATAGAGGAGAACTTTGAGGCAACGTCTTACGTGCTCCACGTGACCCCCAAAGTGCAGAAAGAAAAAGCCAAAAAAAAGAAGCTCTGGGGTGCTCTCATGTGTGACCACGTGACTCCTAATGAACATTCTAACAGATCAAAGCGTGAGCCCCCATCACGTGCCCACACGTGATGGCCTTCAGAATTAAAAGTGTTAAACACTTATCTGTAGAATAAAATGAAGGGGACCTGGCCCCACCTTTTGGATGCCATCGCGTGCTCCCACATGATCTCTTCTCTGACAGTATTTAACATCAAACTGATGATTTGCTCCGAGTGTTTAACACTGATTTCCTTAGTGTTTAACACTAGTTTGAAAACTCCATTTCCAGTGTTTAACACTGATTTTCTTAGTGTTGAACACTAATTTGAAATCTTTGTTCCCAGTGTTTAACACTGATTTGCCTTAGTGTTAAACACTAATTTGAAATCTCTATTTCCAGTGTTTAATACTGATTTGCTTTAGTGTTTAACATTAATTTGAAAGCCCTGTTGCTAGTGTTTAACACTGATTTTCTTTTAGTGTTTAACGCTAACTTGCTAATCTTATTCCCAGTGTTCAACACTATTGATCTCTAGTGTTTAACACTAGCTCTAGCCCAATTGGCTAAGTTTCTAGAGGCAAAGCCTCTCCTTCAATGAGCCAACAGAGGGCCAATATTGGACTTAGCCCAAGCTGGCAATAAGTCCTCAATTCAAACTTAACTGGGCTGATGGGCTCATAACATAATTAATTGGTCTTGGCTCAAAATTGGGCCAAAGATCATCCAATCTACCTTGGTTTAAGGGTACATCTCTTCACTCCTTTGATACTTGGCGTTGTAATTTCTCAACGTCTTCAAAGAGGTGACGGGTCCCGATGACCACACATTGATACGGACTGTGGGGTCCTTAAACTCATGGACTATGATGTCCTTAACCTTGACCATGATGTCTTAAAACTAACGCTGGACTGTGGGGTCTTTAAACCCATGGACTATGATGTCCTTAACCTTGACCGGGATGTCTTAAAACTAACAACGTACTATGATGTCCTTAACCTTGACCGTGATGTCTTAAAACTAATGCCGGACTGTGGAGTCCTTAAATCCTAGGACTATGAGGTCCTTAACCTTGACCGCAACATCTTAAAACTAATATTGGACCGCAATGTCCTTAAACTACCTATTGACCGCAATGTCACTAAACTAAACAACAAGGCTCCCTTAATTGCTCTCTTGTCAGATCTAAACGATCCCGTTAAGTTGATCTTAGTCTAAAACTAGACTAACGTATCCGTAACAAACGTTTAAGTCGATCTTAGTCTCAAATAAGGCTAACGTATCCTTAAACACAACCCCCAAACCCAAATCTAAGATAATACGGATTTGGACTAGTCCACGCCCTACGGGCGACGACATAACCCAGTCTCCGTATACAATCCATGGGCAACCAAACACAAAATAAACACACACGACACGAAGTGATCATCTGGAGAAGGAGAAAGTTGTTACCGCAATGCGGTAGCGTAATTAACTGTAGGGGCTTGCGCCTGTAGGGAAGAGCGTCCCCATAATCAAAACCCCCTCAAGCGAGGGGGAATCTGACGAAGTTTGCTACATCGGACGCATCCGTTTAAACTTTCGATACATGGTTCCATAAATCAACTTGGCATCTAGGAGAGGTAAACAGATAGCACCAATTAGCATCTACCCTGAATTTCAGGCAAGACGTCCGTCGCGCCGCCTATTCGGAGGGGAACAGATTCTGGCACGCCCGGTGGGACTTTTTCCTCTTTCTACTCGACACTTCGTGTGTCGTCTTCGCTCACGAATCGCGGTTTGTTAATGGTTTCCGTTGGGTTTCAAGTTACTAAGATTTGGTCTTTTGCCTGGCGCAGAAATCAAGCATCAATGGCTTCTAACTGCTCGAGCTGCTCAAAGTGCCAATGCAACTGACGCTCCGCCTCACCTGGAGGTGTAGCCTATGGGCCTCAAGCGGTCTCCAACCTCGCCATGCCGGTGGAATAGGTAACCAGGGCCACCACTGGTCTATTTTTCGGGACCATGCCCCCGCCCGCAAGCTTCACCATGCCAGTGCCCGCACCAGAGGCGAACAAGAAGTCGGTCTTCGATCGGCTCACTGCTATAACGGCCCCTTCCAACGGGTCATCCAATGTCAAACCGGTAGCCTATGTCTTTGCCAGGCTGAACCAGAACCCTGATGGGCCCGCCAGGAAGCCCATGAACCCTGAAGTGGACGTCATGAGGAAGACAGCCACCCCTACTCCAGAAGTCGTCAAGGCGGCTTATCCTGTTAAAGAGTCAGTCTTTTCAAGGTAGACTATTCCGGCACCTGCTCCTACTCAAGGATCTGTTTTTGACAGATTAAACATTACCACTCAAAGGACAACATCAGTCTTTAAGAGGTTGACACCAGCAGCACCTCATTCGGATAGGGGGCAAGATGAAGCTATCCCTATCGTCGAGCCAGTCCTAACGGCTCGTCACGCTCGACGTCACCACTGGCACCGAGTAAGGAAGGCCGGGGGCAACTCCCCCTCAGGGCTAACTCCACCTGCTCCAGTGGTGGAAGTTAATGCTGCTGTTCCAACTGGGAACAGGTTTGAACCACTAAGGAGAGTACGCAAGAACTCTCCAACTGCTACGCTAAAAAGATCTCCACCTGCGGAGAGGGTTACAGAAACGAAGCTGGAGCAGCCCCCTCAACGGCTGTCCTCCAAGATTTACAAGGTCTGGCGGAGGGTTCAAGATTCCGTAATCGACCAAGATCACTCTCGCCGGCAGAAAAGGGTGAAGGTGCATGAAGAAAAGAACCGTCCTGGTAAACAGCAAAGGACGGCAACCTCTAGGGTGCCCGCTGCAACGGCCCCCTCAACTTCAACAGCCCATAAGAAAAGGAGGCCGGAGAAAATCCCTACGCCTGCGGCGAATGCCAAAGGCGACAAGCCCAAACGCCCTAAGTCCAGGGGCATTGTAGTCCATACTGTATACATGGCATCGGGGAAGGAAGACAGCCGTGCATCTACAGGTCATAGACCGCTTACACGGTCAGTGACCAAAGCTCAGGAGCAACAGCAGAACCTCCAGGAAATGATGAACGCAATGGCCGCACTCACTGGGCCAAAAGAAAGCCCTGAAGCGTCCTCGGATGAACGTCGGGAGCAAGAAACTGACGCTGAATTCCTTCGCCGGATGTAAGAAAAGAAGGATAAAGAGGCTGCTGAACAAGCAGCCAATATAAAGCAAATGACCCTCTTGTTCCAGGACATGGTGGGAATGATGATCCAACAAGATCCTCCTGCTGAAGATCCTCCAATCATCCTTGAAGACGACAGGGGAGAAACGTCAAATCCTCCACCGGCTCTGTCAATAGCCAAGGAGGAGAGAATCTCCAAAGCTGACTTGGATGAATATATAGCGCAGCAGATACGGGTCCATCAGGCAACTGAGGCAGCTGGTCAGGTCGTAAAAACAGGGCGACCATATCCAAGCTGGTACGATCAGATCAAGTACCCGCCGGGCTATACAATACCGAAATTCCATGTATATAAGGGGACAGGCAATCCCCACCAGCATGTTGCCAAGTTCAGGGCCCTTTGTGGCAACACCGGCGGTGATGATAAACTGTTGCTTCACCAGTTCGTCGGTAGCTTATCGGATACAGCATTCGAGTGGTACTTCGAGCTCCTAAATGACTCTATTAAGACATTTGCGGAGATGGAGCTGCTGTTTACTCAGCGTTTCGCAAGCGCCAGCGAACGCACTCCGATAACGGCGTTAATTAATGCCAGGGTGAAACCAGGCGAGACGTGGGTCCAGTACGCTATACGCTGGCGAAACTTGTGGTCGAAATGCGAACAACGCATTGAGGAAGCGCCCGCGGTGGGCATGTTCGTGGGTACCCTAGATCCTCATGCAACTATCTTCCAGTTCATGATGTTCTTTAAGCCAACCACGTTTCAAGCTTTGATCGACAAGTTGGCCCAGATGGACCAGATGGGTCACAGACCGTCTCCCCCGAAGCCAGAACCTCGGAATGACAAGGGTAAAGGGAAGGCAACCTTCGTTGCGAATGCTCAGCAGCAATCCAGTGCCCCAAAGCTGACGGATCAACTAGAAGAAAGAAGACGGTATTATAATGAGAAAATGAAGCGCCCCTACTCATTCCCGCGGGATAAGACGAAGAGACTATTCGAGCTGGCGGTACGCAACAGGCTTATCAACTTGCCAAACCCAAGGCGACCGCCGCAACCCAGTGAGGCGAATAATCCCAATTATTGCCCTTACCATCAAACGGTAAGCCATCCAATTTAGGATTGCTTCGTCTTCAAAGGATGGATTGAAGATCAATACCTACAGGGTAAGTTTGCGCTATCCGAAAAGTGGAAGGTGAACCCGCCACAACCTCACACTCCCAAGAAGACGGACACACCGGGGGCAACTTGTTCCTTCATTGAAGAAGCTCCATAGGAAATCGTTCTTTCAGCAAAAACCAAAAGAATGCTGAATGAGCTCCAGACATGCCCGGTGATCGAATGGAAGAACCCGCTTGAACCTCAAATCATCGAAGGGATATTGAAGCCATGCCCAATTACAAAGATCGGTGGTGATGGCCCAAGTACTCACACCCAACCGTCAAAATCTTCAAAGAAGAAGAAGAAGAAATCAAAGAAGCCAGTGAAGTCTGGAGACAAGCGTACAGACTTGCAGAACCAGATTGACACGCTGGAGGAGTACAATCAAAAGGCGTGGACTCCCATCATGCTCCAAGAGTTCCTCAATCACGTCTTTCAGGAGGAAGATAATGGGGAAAGATCGTCGGATGAATCCGAGGGATATGTGGCGAGTTGTCATGTGATACCCCACTCGTTTATGGATGATGAAAAAACTCCTGGCACTAAGAAACTGGGGGCACAGCCTGAGCCAGAACTTGTATGGCCGACAGATGAAATGATCGACGCCTTTCTAGACGAGATTCGTTTGAAAAGTAAAGCCGATCGGGAGCGTGAGATGGCCGCATCAGAAGGAGCCAAACGAAAGAGACTAAACGAAAAAGTCGAAGCACTCCCGCCAGATCAAAAGACAACCGATGCAGATAAAAACATATTCAAGACGAGAAAAAGGTTTGCCAAAGCCATGTCAATGGGAATGAAGCTACCACCCTCGGAAGAAAACACGCTTAATGGGGCGGAAAGTCACCCTAATTACTGCTCGTACCATCGGAAGATTTCACACCCTATTAAGGAGTGCGACGCCTTTAAGATATGGTGGCAGGGGTATGTTGCTCACTGACAACATTTTAAGCGAATGAAATGCAGAACTCGTCGGGAGCAGAGAGATACAATCAACAGGCATAAAAGAACTACCGGCAACTGTTACACGGTCAACACCGGAGGATCACAAGTTCTCACCTTTGGGAGCGACTCTGATGAGGAAATGGCTCTGGGCCTTCTCTTTAAAGAATCCGTCTTTGGGAAAGAGGAAGAACCGGAGGCCTGCGAGAAGATCCAGCTGCGCAATCGCACGCTCTCGGAAAAGAATCTCGGGCCCGCAACTAGAAAAGATAAGGGAAAGGAAAAGGTCGCCGAGGATATCGCCTTAAACGACCAAGTCATGAAAGAGTTGACTGCTAAGGACCCGCCCAAGAAGAGTAAGGTGGACTACAACATCCTTGCGCACTTGAGGAAGCTACCTTCACAGCTCAGCATTCTCGACACCCTCTTATTATCAAAAGAAGCGAGAGATTCATTGATCAAGACGCTACAAAAGCCCGAGCAATTCCAAGCCTTCCTCACCGAACAAAGGATGAAGGATGAACTGGAAGAAGTACACACGGCTGATATCACTTTCGGTGACGAAGACCTTCTCCCTGGGACGTGCGACCACAACCGTCCCCTATATGTCTCTGGATACTGCCACGATATCAAGATAGGCAAAATCCTGGTGGATAATGGGTCCTCCGTCAATCTCCTTAATGTTCGGGTGTTGAAGGAAATCTGCATGAGCGTTCAGCACCTCACTCGGGACAAAATTACCATCTCCGGTTTTGACTCCCAATCATCACGAACTCTTGGATCTGTGATATTGACGCTACGCTTTGGGCTACTCGTCACGGGCATTAAGTTTCACGTCATAGACGCCAAGACATGCTACAATGCTCTGCTCGGCCGACCCTGGTTACACGAGTACAACATCATCCCTTCTACGCAACATCAGTGTATGAAGTATTTCAAGGATGGTCTCGAGTACACCGTAACAGGAGAGCTGAACCCGTTCTCCGTAAACGAAGTCCGCAAATATGAAGATGCAAAGTACTTTTTGCCAGATTTCGAGGATACAGAGAGGTGTCGCAAACCGGAGAACAAAGCCGCCGCTGCCATTCCTGTTTTCGGGAGTGATACCGAAGAAGAAGAAGAGATAGTTTACGCTGGCCCGTCTCGACGCAAGAACCCGGGACCGTCCGCCCCCATATTGATCTTCGGAAGCGATTCGGAAGATGAGGTTAATGCTGTGTTCTCCAGTCGGCCGTCAGTACAAGAATTCCCTGGCGATGATCAGAGTTTGCAGATTACCTTGGTTCCGCAGGAGCACTACAAAGAATTTGATGCACTTGAAGCTTACAATGTGCAAGACCTGCGGACATTTTACGTCCCTCCCAAACGAAGAGGTGAAAAGGCGATTCTATTCTACCGATCCATGGAAACAAGAGTGGAGAAAGAAATCTGGCATGGCGCGGATTCTACACTTGATAGGCTCCAACCCATCCGTTTGCCCAGATATTACACGAATGGACTAAAAAGGCTACTGAAGCGCCAAGGGGTACCCTTAAGATAGACTATTCGACAAGCTCGGTTCTACAACAGGATTTCGGATGTCCCTGGGACTCAGCGCAAATTGCCCAACGGGAGAATGGAAATGCTTGGGCTTGGATATGTGAGATCCGGGAAACGGGAACAAGTCCACGGTAGCTACGCCATATATAACTTCGATGAAGAAGAGGACGCCCCGTCGGGAAATGCCAACCCCTCATCAAAACTAGATCCCGCAATCGAAGTGCCGAGTCCGTCGTTTGAAGAACGAATGGACAAGCTTATCAGGAAAGCGGGTCAAAAAGCTTGGGACGACCATAATCGCGAGATGGCCATCTACAACAAAGCCAGGACGCAACGTCTGTTTCAACAGGCTGCAAAAGACGAAGATGTTCTTCCCTGTCAACCCGTTGCGCAAAAGGCCCAATGCAGAGGCAGAAGTTCGTCAAAAAGCGGAAAAGAAGGTCGATAACGACAACGCAGGATCAAAGAGTCATGTGATCGGGTATTGCGCGGTCCGGATTTGTCCCTCATGAAGAAGATGAGTCGAGCGTATTCTTTCCCTCAAGACAAGACGAAGTAGATACTCGATCTCGCTTTAAAGCATCGAATGATTACACTTCCGGAGTCTAAGCATCCTGAACAAGCTAACGAGGTCTCTCATCCGGGCTATTGCTCTTATCACCGAGCCATAGGACACCCTATCGAAGACTGCTTCACCTTCAAGAACTGGGTCGAAGACCAATACCAGCAAGGCAGGTTCGCTCTATCCAGCAGCTGGAGGGTAACGCCGCCACAAAAGCACGGACCCAAAGCCACAAGAGCAGAACCAGATCTACATCGGTCTTGGAAGCGAGCTCGTACCTGTCATATGATAACAGTATCAAAAGAAGAGCCCGAGAACATGAATGTCCTTCCCTGGTGCTTTGAAAACAGCAATGACGACGAGGTAATCTCAGAATTTCCGCCAGCCCCAAAAGAGCTGGAAGATGGCATACATACTACTGTAGATAACCTCAAGAAAATTGAGTTGGGAACGGAAAATGACCCGCGACTGACATTCGTTAGCGAGCTACTATCTGAAGAAAAGGTGGCTGCGTTAAAAGACGTGCTTATGCAGCATAGAGATTGCTTCGCATGGAACTATTCCGAAATGCCGGGATTAGATCCAGAAATCGCTGTGCATAAATTGTTGATATCCCCGGACGTTAAGCCAGTCAAACATGCGCCGAGAAGAATGCGTCCCGAGCTTAAGATGAGCATCAACGCCGAAGTCAAGAAGCTGATCGACTCCGGCTTCATCCAAGAGGTTCAGTACCCTGATTGGATTGCTAACATCGTCCCGGTAATGAAGAAAAATGGGACTGTGCGCATATGCGTGGACTTCCGGGATCTCAATAAAGCTTGCCCGAAGGACAATTTCCCAGTACCGGTAACCGAGCTGATGATAGATAACACGTCCACTCATGAGGTTTTCTCTTTCATGGACGGCTCATCAGGGTACAATCGGATAAGGATGCACCCAGAAGACCAGAAGCACACCGCTTTCCGAACCCCTCTGGGAATATTCTGCTACAAGGTGATGCCCTTCGGTCTAAAGAACGCCGGTGCCACCTATCAAAGGGCCATGACGAAGACCTTCGATGACCTCATACATGAAATCGTCAAATGCTATATTGACGACTTCGTCGTGAAAAGCAAATCATACGAGGAACATCTCGAGCATCTGAAGATCGTATTTAAACTCCTTCGGCAATACAACTTGAAGATGAACCCTCTCAAATACGCGTTCGGGGTTCCTCAGGAAAATTCCTAGGATTCATTGTCCGGCACCGAGGCATTGAGATAGATTCGTCGAAGATCAAGGCAATCATGGAAATGCCACCGCCAAGGACTCTCAAGAAATTGCGGTCTCTCTAGGGGAAGCTCGCTTACATCCGGCGATTTATAACCAACTTTTCAGGCAAGTGCCGCTCTTACAGTCACCTGATGAAGAAGGGAACCCCGTTCGTCTGGGATCACAAATGCCAGGGCGCGCTGGACGAGATAAAGCAATACCTGTAGAATCCGCCGGTGTTAGCTGCTCCAGTCAAAGGAAAGCCTCTTATTCTTTATACCGCAGCCCTCGAAGGTTCCTTAGGCGCATTATGGGTACAAAAGAACGACCAAGGGAAGGAGAGAGTGCTCTACTATTTAAGTCGAGTTCTTCTGGGGGCAGAAAGCAACTACTCCCCTATCGAAAAAAATTGCCTGACGTTAATCTTTGCGATAACAAAACTCCGACACTATGCTTTGGCGCATGAAGTCTGTCTTATATCAAAGGTGGACCCCCTCAAATATCTGATGTCAAAAGCCATATTGACAGGAAGACTCGCTAAATGGGCCCTGCTCTTGATGGAGTTTTCAATAACCTATCATCCTCTTAACGCAGTGAAATGCCAAGCCATCGCCGACTTCCTCGCTGAGCATCCGATATCTGCTGACTCTCCTCTGAATTGCGAGCTGCCAGACGAACACGCGTTTGATGCAATCGACGGTAGTGATACCCGCTGGGAACTTTATTTCGATGGAGCGTCTTCCATGAAGAAGCGCAAACAAAACACACCTATAATCAAGTCGGGGGTGGGTCTCATCTTCGTAACTCCACAAGGGGGGATAATGCGCTTTGCTTTCTCCTTGACAGAGCCGATGACGAACAACGAGGCTGAATACGAAGCTTTGATAGCAGGCCTCGAGATCGCCATTGACATGGGAATTGAAAACCACCTTATATACGGAGATTCCCAATTGGTCATCAGTCAAGTAAACGGCGATTACCAAACATGCAAGCCAGAGCTGGTAAAGTATGGTGAGGGAGTACAGTAACTGCTGACTCAAATCCCCTCCTACACCTTGGAAAGCATACTGCGTGCCGAAAATAGCAAAGCGGATGCATTAGCCAAGCTTGCTAAAGAACTAGCCGACGAGAACTTCGATGACGTAAGAATCGTGATACAAAGCCGTCGGGTACTTACCCCAGCAGAAATATCTCCGGAATCATCCGAAGAGAAGGGAGTGACTGAGAAAATGGCTATGCAAATAAAAGACCAGAAAAAGGCTGAGGATTGGAGAGAAGTCTTTATAGACTACTTTAAATCACGTCGAATGCCTGAAGATGCGTCCTCAAGACATCAGCTCATGAAACGAGCTCTGTCTTTCTCCTTCGTCAACGATACTCTATACAAGAGGTCATTTGATTCTCTGTGGTTGAGATGCCTGGGACCTGACGAAGCGAAAAGAGTCGTTCAGGAAGTTCACGACGGACTTTGCGGTTCTCATCAAGCGGGCCCAAAGATGAAGCTGAAGATCAAACGAATGGGTTATTATTGGCCCACAATGATCCAGGACTGCCTCGAGTATGCGAAGCAATGCCACTCGTGCCAAATTCATGGGGAATTCATCCACCAGCATCCAAATCCTCTACATCCAATGGTGGCAAGCTGGCCGTTCGAAATGTGGGGAACTGACATAGTCGGCCCTATCGAACCAGCATCAGCCAGGGGACATCGTTTCATCTTGGCGACGAATGATTACTTCTCCAAATGGGCAGAAGCTGTACCGTTAAGGGAAGTGAAGACGGAGAATATTCTCCATTTCTTCAAGACCCACGTCACTTATCGGTTTGGAACTCCGCGACGGATCATCTCCGATAACGGTCCAGCTTACAGAAGCCATAAGATCAGTCGCTTTGCACAACAACACAACATAGACTGGAGATATTCATCAGTTTATAATCCCCGAGCTAACGGTCTAGCTGAGGCTTTCAACAAAACCTTGACAAAGATCGTGAAGAAGACGGTATCCTGAAACAAAAAGGACTGGCACGAGAAACTGCAAGAAGCTCTTTGGGATTATCGGACTACGTTCAAGACGGCCACGAACACAACGCCATACGCGTTGGTATTCGGTACGGAAGCAGTACTCCCCCATGAGATAGAGCTACCTTCTCTACGAGTGGCAGTCCACTACGAGCTGACGGACGAAGAAAATACCCACCTTCGGCTTGAGGAGCTTGACGCCCTCGATGAAACCCGGCTCATAGAGCAACAAAATCTGGAGGCTTACAAAGCAAAGATGACGCGCTCATATGAAATATTGACCAGGCCGAGGACATTCCGCCAAGGCGAACTCATGCTAGTGGTCAAGAGACCTATGATCCCCAATCGCGCCAAGCGGGGAAAATTCGAGCCGAACTATGAAGGCCCGTACATCATAGACAAGGTCTACCAGGGTGGAGCGTATCTACTCATGGATATGCATGGTGAAAGACCTTTCCGCTCGCTATCTTCCTAAGCCCGAACTCTATAAGTAGTAATCGGCCTTCTTCAATCATGGACCGAAAACGTCCTTAAACTAATAACGGACCAAAACGTCCTTAAACTAACGATGTACTACTATGTCCTAAAACTAGCTGTGGACCGAGATGTCGATAAACAACGGTGGATTGCAGCATCTCAAAGCCGATACAAAAAAAATATAATAAAAACAAAAACGGTATGTCCATAAGCGAAATGGGCATGGATGAAAACCCGAAAGGGATCCGTGAGTAAAAACAGCAAGGCTACCGGAGAGTGTTTGTGAAAACCCGAAATGGCGTAATCTCGTTAAAAGACACTTACAGGGTCCCCATGACCTTGTGAGGAGAAACTACCCGCGTAAGATCCTTACGACTCACAAGAGAGCAACACACTTAGGAGTCCTCACGATTCCTAAGGAGAAATTACACTTACGAGATCCTCACGACTTGTAAGGAGAACTCTCCTATGGGACCCTCACGGCTCATAAGACTTGAAAGTCTTAAGTTACAGAGACTTGAACCTGTTCTTAAGCAACCCCCACAAACTTCGATATTGCCCTACAAGCAGCTCAATACCGACCCTTGTATACAATCCACGGGCGCGAATAAACATTTCCCTAACCAAGTTCCATCCGTGACTAGGGATATACTCATATGGTAAACAACCCTTGTAGGTCCTCTCGACTTATAAGGAGAAAACCCTTTTGTAAGATCCTTATGACTTACAAGAGAACATGCACTTAGGAATCCTCACGATTCCCAAGGAGAAAACACACTTACAAGATCCTCATGACTTGTAGGGAGAAATACCTTTGTGAGACCCTTACGGCTCATGAAGTTAAAAGCCTTAGTCGATAGGACCCTTAACCCTGTTTACTAAGCCACCTTTGTCCAACATCGACAGAGGCAAATGATGATTCGCTCCTGGCAATATCCCAGTTGTAGCGGTGCTGATGCCGAAATCGGTGTCTAAGTCCAAGCTTGCAGCGAAAGGCTAGCAAGCCATACATGCATACGAAATAGCCGAAATGATGGGGCAACTTGCGACAAGATCAGCAAGTAAAAATGTATGCATGAAAAATAGCCGAAAGGATTGGGCAACTCGCAATAAAAAGCAGCGAGTAAAAAATGAAGAATATAGCCGAAATGATTGGGCACCGCGAAAAAAAATCGAAATGATAGGGTAATCGCGACCTTCGTGATATAAAAGCTGAAATGTTGGAGCATCGCGGAAAAAGAAATAAAATAAAAACGAAATTTATGCCCTACAGGTGATGTTACATCAATCCCTGTATACAATCCAAGGGCGTAAACAAAGAAGGGATCATACTCCTCCCCCAGGTTTCATCATAAGAAGAAGCCAAATCTCGACGGGCCGCAAGTGTTCTAGAGATCGTCTCAACACTCGTCTTGTAACAACGGACACAACTTCAAGCGAAGCGAAACAGCGGCAACTCCCAATTCCATGGCTCGGCGATATACAGATCACCAAGAGTCAAATCCCCATTCCGTGAAATGCGGATATAATCAGCAAAATTCCTGGTCACGTGGAACGCGGATAACGTCACTCTTTGACCCCGTGGAAAACGTCCAGAGCGGAGCCTAGTCCTCGCCATGCACGGCAGTGAACCCGTGTGAAACATCAAGAGCAAAATTCCTGGCCACGTGGAACGCGGATAACGTCGCTCTTTGACCCCGTGGAAAATGTCCAGAGCAGAGCCTGGTCCTCGCAGAACACGGCAGTGAACCCGTAGGAAGCATCCAGAGCAAAATTCCTGGTCACGTGGAACGTGGATAATGTCACTCTTTGACCCCGTGGAAAACGTCCAGAGCGGAGCCTGGTCCTCGCAGAACACGGCAGTGAACCCGTGGGAAGCATTCAGAGCAAAATTCCTGGTCACGTGGAACGCGGATAACGTCACTCTTTGACCCCGTAGAAAACGTCTAGAGCGGAGCCTGGTCCTCCCAGAACACGGCAGTGAACCCGTGGGAAGCATCCAGAGCAAAATTCCTGGTCACGTGGAACGCGGATAACGTCACTCTTTGACCCCATGGAAATCGTCCAGAGCGGATCCTGATCCTCGTAGAGCACGGCAGTGAACCCGTATGAAGCATCCAGAGCGGAGCCTAGTCCTCGCCGAACACGGCAGTGAACCCGTCTGAAGCATCTAGTGCAAAATTCCTGGTCACGTGGAACGCGAATAACGTCACTTTTTGACCCCGCGGAAAACGCCCAGAGCGGAGCCTGGTCCTCGCCGAACACGGCAGTGAACCCGTGTGAAGCATCCAGAGCAAACATCGGACTGTGGAGTCTTTAAAATCCACGGACTATGATGTCCTTAACCTCGACCGTAATGTCTTAAAACTAACGATCAACCACCATGATTCTAGACTGTTTTTACATTGGTTCAAGGGTACATCTCTTCACTCCTTTGATATTTTTCGCTGTAATTCCTCAACATCTTCAAAGAGGTGACGGGTCCCGGTAACCACACATTGGACTGTGGAGTCCTTAAATCCACGGACTATGATGTCCTTAGCCTTGACCGTGATGTCTTAAAACTAACATTGCACTGTGGAGTCCTTAAATACACGGACTATGATGTCCTTAACCTTGACCGTGATGTCTTAAAACTAACGTCGGACTATGGAGTCCTTAAATCCATGGATTATGATGTCCTTAACCTTGACCGTGATGTCTTAATACTAACGTCGGACTGTGGAGTCCTTAAATCCACGGACTATGATGTCCTTAACCTTGACCGTGATGTCTTAAAACTAACCTTGGACTGTGGAGTCCTTAAACCCACGGACTATGAGGTCCTTAACCTTGACCGTGGTGTCTTTAAACTACGGTACCCTGGAAAACATCTAAAAGCAACCCCTGACCCCGTGAAATACGGATAAGGGCGACTGCACCCAGCACTTGCGGGTCCTCATGACCTGTAAGGAAAAAACTGTCTTGTGAGATCCTTACGACTCCCAAGGGAAAACCCGCTTAAGAATCCTCACGATTCTTAAGAAGAACTTACACCTACGGGATTCTTTCGACCTGTAGGGAGAAAAACTCTTTATGAGACCCTCATGGCTCATAAAGCTCAAAAGTCTTAGGAGGCAGATCTTAACCCTGAATCCTAAGCCATCGCTGCCCTGCAAGGAGACCTAGATAAATTGTCCGCAGAACACATTCAATAAAAAGGAGACACACCATTGAGAAGAAAAATATGTCTTTATTCATAAACCAAAAGGGGTACAAAGTACAATTCATCAAAGAACAAAAAGGAAATACTCTCATTCAGAAGTCTGTACAAGAAGAAAGGAAAAGATACAAGTTTTCAAGCCGGCGGGCGATTTAGTAATTTTGCTAGCTCATCCTGCTTTTGCTGGGTCACGGCTTCATGATTCAGGATCGCCAGAAGACGGGCCTTCGCCTGAGCCTGCTGGGCCTGATACGAGGCAAGCCGGCCTTCGAGCTCTTTCTCGGTAGCCTTGTGAGCCTCAACCCTTTCGCGAGTGAACACGGCAGCTTTATCGAGGGCCACCACCTCTTTGATAGACTCTTAAAGTACTCGCCAGAGTTCATACGCTTTATTAGTTTTGGTTGTAAGGCTGGTTTGGAGCTCGTTCAGCGCCTTAGAGGCCAGCTCCCTTTCCAAGAATTTGCGGCCGAGCCTCTTCCCGCACGACACCATGTTCGCCGCGCACCACTCGATTAAGCCCCGTAAGCTCGCCTTCGCGGCCATAATCTCTGAAGGAAGGCGCGTACACTCAAGACTATATATATACAAGCCTCCCTTCGATGACAATACTCGATCTAAAACCAGCACGAACCACCCGATATGGGAGATAACAAGGAAAGTTTCTGAGCTATATTCTATCAGGCGCGCATTTGCAACTGTACGAATGTTTAAAAGGAAATGTTACCCGAGGCACTGATGTGCATGCAACGTAACGACGGTGCTCGCAATTAAGGAAAATTCCTATGAGAAAAACAGGCAGCTCATTTACGCAAGCAAGACATACGTACGACTATTTGATAATCATGAAAATTCAACAGAAAGCATGCAAATCGCCAATGATAAAAGGAGTACATTGATTCAAACATACTACACTACCGGGAAAAGATCACCAAACAAGGGATCAGAAATACAAGGATTAACAAAGAAGAACACAAAATTCTCCAGCTCCCTCCCCGCCTTCTCCAGCACGTCAAAACGGCGGTTTTTGCGAGGAGTCGCTCCCCATCGGTTGGAGCCGTGCACATCAGCGAAAGCAGACATGACGGCCCAACGGGCTCTTATCTGACTCAGTATATGAGCTGAATGATCCTTCAGAGCTTGAGTGATTAGACAAGCCTCGTGAAAGCACTCAAGCTTGTCCTCCGCCGCGTTAAGGATCGCTGAAGTCATCTCCGCCGGATGAGGGGGTATATCGACAAGCATAGACAGGAGGATCATCCGGAGCCAAATTGAGCCCATGGGAAGAGGAGAGCCCCGACGAGTCAGTAGCCCGTACATCACCATGTCACATTGAGCGTCGGTGAGAAGGGGATCTGCCGGCTGCGCAGCGAAGCGAGGGATTATCTCCTCAATGGGCACCTCCCATGGTTGCCGACGAGTATGGGGACGATTGCAAGCCATGGCGATGGATCGGTTTCTCAAAGATGATCACCTTAAGGTATAAATGGGTTTCTCTGTGAGGAAAGGAAGAAAGACAGGGTTTTAGGTTATAAAGGGGAGCATTTAATGCTATGGACAAAAAATGTTGTGCATGGTGGGACTATTCTCAAAGCCCGGAAAGAAGGGGAGAGCGTTGGAAATGAAATCCAACGACGCATTGGAATCAGATCAGGGAAATGAAACGTCCCCATCAAGCAGAGCCCTGCATGCGCAACACGTGAGCACCAGCCTTGATTGGAAGATAAAGCGGCACTGCACATACGCAATAGAGAACTAAGCTCTGAGAACGAGAATCAAATTCTTAAAAGAAAGGTTTGAAAGGAAGTAGATGAAAAAGTGAAGGCGCTTCTGAAAGGACATTTCATCTACCCTACTCCCAAAGCAGATCCGACGGTCACAAAAGTGACAGCGTTGCACTCACGTGCAGACACGTGAGAACAACGCTGTGGGGGCATTTGTTCCCTGATTTAAAATCAGGAAAAAGATTCAGAGGAAGTATCACTTGCGAGCACGTGACCAGCGGTCACGTGTTGGCACGTGACGTTTAAAGCAGAGGCACAGAGCACATTCATTCCCTGGTTAAGAATCAGGAAAAAGATTTAGAGGAGGCATCACGTGCTCACACGTGACCAGTGGTCACGTGATGGCACATGATGGTTAAGCAGCGGCCAGAAAACAGAGCGCAGAAGAAGAGAAGCCCATTCCAAGGGTCACGTGCTTACACATGACCAGGGGTCACGTGCGCACACGTGACCAACGGTCACGTGGCCACACGTGACCGGCTTTAAAAGCCTTATTTTTAAGAGAATTAAATTCTGAGGAAAGATCTTTCAAATCTTTCCAAAATGGTAAAGAATTATCTGAAACCGTTGGATTAAAAATCTAAAGGTGATTAAATATCACCAATTTATGGAAAAATCTTGGACTTGGAAAGATTTCCCCCTGAATCTAACCGAAATAACAAAGAGATATCTTTGGATGTAAAATCCAATGGTGAATAAAATTCATCTAATAATCTAAAGTCCCAGATTAATGATAAATATAAATCAAATTTCTCAATGAATAGATCAAATCTTTCAATGAAAGATTCACTAAAACAAATTGATTCTTTTCCTTCTCCTATAAATAGGAGCCAAAGGAGAGAGTTCCAAAAAAAAAGGCATATACAGAGAGAGAGAGAGATAGAGCCTTGGAAACTTGAAAATTCAGAAGGAAGAATTTGATTCTCTGCAAAAAGAAAAATCCTAGGTAAGAAAAGAGAGGCTTCGAAAGAGAATTTAATTCTGAAAAGAGTTTAACTCTTATGTAAAGAGAGAACTTAGTTCTTTCTCTGGTTAAGGATCTGCAAAGTGCACATCTCCCCATGAATTGAGAATTTAATTCTCATTGGGTTGAGATCCTGCCATGCAGATCTAAAATACATAGGAGGAACTGAGTTTTGAGAATTTAATTCTCACAGAATTATTGGAATTTAAATCCTTTGAGATAAAATTAGGGTTTAACCCTATGTTATAGGAATTTAATTCCTTCAAAATGGACAGAAAGCAGGGTTAAACCCTAATTGAGAACTTAATTCTCTCAAAATCACAGGAATTTAATTCCCTTAAAAAAAGAAATTAGGGTGTCACCCTATTCCAGAGTTTAATTCTTCACATATATGGGAATTTAATTTCTAGAGAATGTAAATCAGGGTTTAACCCTATCTAATAATATAATTCTTCAGAAGAAAACAGGAATTTAATTCCTCTAATATTTATTGCTAGGGTTTAACCCTATGAAGAATTTAATTCTTAAAAAGATAAACACACCTTCAAACAGGCAAAGAAACAGGGTCATGTGCTACCATGTGACCCCTGTAAAATCCATAGAGGAGAAATTTGAGGCAACGCCTCACGTGCTGCACGTGACCCCCAAAGTGCATAAAGAAAAAGCAAAAGAAAAGAAGCTCTGGGGCGCCCTCACGTGTCACCATGTGACTCTTAATGAACATTCTAACATATCAAAGCGTGAGCCCCCATCACGTGCCCACACGTGATGGCCTTCAGAATTAAAAGTGTTAAACACTTATCTGTAGAATAAAATGAAGGGGACCTGGCCCCACATTTTGGATGCCATCACGTGCTCCCACGTGATCTCTTCTCTGAAAGTATTTAACATCAAACTGATGATTTGCTCCCAGTGTTTAACACTGATTTCCTTAGTGTTTAACACTAGTTTGAAAACTCCATTTCCAGTGTTTAACACTGATTTTCTTAGTGTTGAACACTAATTTGAAATCTTTGTTCCCAGTGTTTAACACTGATTTGCCTTAGTGTTAAACACTAATTTGAAATCTCTATTTCCAGTGTTTAACACTGATTTGCTTTAGTGTTTAACATTAATTTGAAAGCCCTGTTGCTAGTGTTTAATACTGATTATCTTTTAATGTTTAACACTAATTTGCTAATCTTATTCCCAGTGTTCAACACTGTTGATCTCTAGTGTTTAACACTAGCTCTAGCCCAATTGGCTAAGTTTCTAGAGGCAAAGCCTCTCCTCTAATGAGCCAACAGAGGGCTAATATTGGACTTAGCCCAAGCTGGCCATAAGTCCTTAATTCAAACTTAACTGGGCTGATGGGCTCATAACATAATTAATTGGTCTTAGCTCCAAATTGGGCCAAAGATCATCCAATCTACCTTGGTTTAAGGGTACATCTCTTCACTCCTTTGATACTTGGCGTTGTAATTCCTCAACGTCTTCAAAGAGGTGACGGGTCCCGATGACCACACATTGATACGGACTGTGGGGTCCTTAAACTCATGGACTATGATGTCATTAACCTTGACCGTGATGTCTTAAAACTAACGCCGGACTGTGTGGTCCTTAAACCCATGGACTATGATGTCCTTAACCTTGATCGGGATGTCTTAAAACTAACAACGGACTATGATGTCCTTAACCTTGACCGTGATGTCTTAAAACTAATGCCGGACTGTGGAGTCCTTAAATCCTCGGACTATGAGGTCCTTAACCTTGACCGCAACATCTTAAAACTAACATTGGACCGCAATGTCCTTAAACTACCTATTGACCACAATGTCACTAAACTAAGCAACAGGGCTCCCTTAATTGCTCTCTTGTCGGATCTAAACAATCCCGTTAAGTTGATCTTAGTCTAAAACAAGACTAACGTATCCTTAACAAACGTTTAAGTCGATCTTAGTCTTAAATGAGGCTAACGTATCCTTAAACATAACCCCCTAAACCCAAATCTAAGATAATACGGATTTGGACTAGTCCACGCCCTACGGGTGACGACATAACCCAGTCTCCGTATACAATCTACGGGCAACCAAACACAAAATAAACACACACGAAATGAAGTGATCATCTGGAGAAGGAGAAAGTTGTTACCGCAATGCGGTAGCGTAATTAACTGCAGGGGCTTGCGCCTGCAGGGAAGAGCGTCCCCACAATCAAAAACCCCTCAAGCGAGGGGGAATCTGACGAAGTCTGCTACAGCGGACGCATCCGTTTAAACCTTCGGAACATGGTGCCATAAATCAACTTGGCATCTTCGGAGAGGTAAACGGATAGCACCAATTAGCATTTTCCCCGAATTTCAGGCAAGACGTCCGTCGCGCCGCCTATTCGTAGGGGAACAACTACCTCGACGTTCGTCTCGATACAGCAGACGTGATGTCACCCCAGCATTCTTCCCCCAACTAGATGCAGACGCAACACCAAGAATGGAGCCATGGCAAAGTCCTTAGTTCCATGCCTCGACGGTTCACCAACAACCTAGAGACAAACCGCGACATTTGTCTCGATACAGCAGACACAATGCCAGCAAACGAAGTGAAGGCAATTCTCCTAGCTTCAGGGTCTTGACGGCAACTCATATAAAACCTGAAAGACTATCGAAGATCATCCCACACCAGCGCGGAGTGGTTATGACTCATCGGGGCTCCCAAATTGAGCCTAATCTCAAGTAAAAAGCGATATGGAATATCCCTAATGCTTGCTCTTTCGACGGTAATACTACCTGGAAGATTGCTCGAAGACGTCTTGTCCAGCCCCCGAAGAGATCAGAGACACGACAGTCGCAAGGCTACTCGAACAGCAAGATTGCCTATCGAAGAATACATCAGCTGACGCGATGGTACGACGGGCAAAACCCTAGTACCACATACCCTAACGGACCTCTGTCGTAAAGAGCAGAGGTTAACAGTGACGTTAGGACATTCTTGCGAGAACTTCTCGATTCGTCTCGACTTGTAGGGAAAAGACTTAGGCAATTGGGATAAGGACCTGTTTCCTAAGCACTGGGGCCTTGCAAGTCGGTCCAAAATGGACTCTTGCGTACTATTCATGGACCACACTCTCCAAAGTCGAATCTCGACAAGGAGGGAAACAATCACTTACGGGTCCTCTCGACTTGTAAGAGGGAAAATTCTCTTGTGAGGTCCTTATGACTCTCAAGAGAAAGCACACCTAGGAATCCTCATGATTCCTAAGGAGAAAATACACCTACGGGGATCCTCTTGACCTGTAGGGAGAAAATTCTTTATGTGACCCTCACGGCTCATAAAGTTGAAAAGTCTTAGGCAACATACCCGAACCTGTTTCCTAAGCCATCACTACCCTGCAAAGAGTCCAAGATGGATAGCTACCCATTATTTACAGACCAAATTTGCTAAAATTACATGCCATCGAAATTGAGGTGCTACTCAAGAGTACGTAAACTGCTTTGCGCCAAGTCAAAACAAAAAGGTATGACCCACGGACGTAAATCACCTATTATGCAAGGCAATAAGGAGAACATTTGATTTACATCCAATTGAGCATCCGAAGCTTACCCACTCATGTATGTGCGAAAAGGATAAAAATAAACGCATGGAAAGGAAAAATTTGTTATTCATACCGCAGAAAAGTTCTTACATTGATGAAAACAGTAAACAAAAACATCATGAAAATGTTTACAATAGTAAAACATCAAATCCAGGACAGGGGTTGAGAAATTCAGAAGTTAGGCCATCTAAAATGGTTCGGGCCTCTCGAACCATTCTTATATGCTTCCTCTCATGATCACAAGCGTTAGGGTCCTCACTGATGTCCTCCGCCCTTCGATAGGCAGCGATTATCGTCGCCTGTTGGAAAGTTTGATGCAGAATATCGACAAGATTGTCTCGCCTTTTCTTTGAGATTAGGCCCATCAGATACACTGAGTGTACCTTATCTTCGGCATCATCCAATACTTTAAGCGGCATGCCATCGTAGAATAAAGAGTGCTTCCCAGATCGCTCTGACGATGAGCTTCAAAAGAGCGGAACGACGAGAGAGAAGTCGACCATTGTATTCATCAAAAAGACGCATGATTTCGGCTCACTGAGCGTTTGTGGACTCCTGCTTCTGGCTGCGGCCCAGTGCGCAAATGTCTCCGTAAGAAATAATCTCATCGAGATCATAAAGATGAGCGGCCATAACGTCTGAAAAGGAAAATCAGTGAGAGTTTAGTGGGCAGACTGATTAAGAAATAGCTTATTGAAACAGGCATGGGGATTTAAACAACTCTTGATATCCTCATGGAGAAAATAAGTTCTGATTAAGAGACACAACAAATTCAAATTTGTGCAAATAAAGAATAAATCCTAAAAAAGATTCTCATTTAATGAGAGACTCCTCAGGTTAAGGAGTTAAACTCCTCGAGAGCAACGCTCAGCAGACAGGAGCGACACCTGTCAAAATCAACTATAAGTGGAATAAAAAAATTCCCTGAGAATTCTAAAAGCCATGCTCTATAAAAATGATGGAATAACCCAACAGAAAACTTAAAATAAATTTTTTAATGAATAAAAAAAATTCCAAGATCTTCAAGATCTGTGAACTCTAAGAGTTATTCATGAACAATGTTCCAGTTCATAGGTTAAAATAACCCTAAAAAATATTTTAAGATCTATGATCTAAAGATGAGCGCGGCTCTGTTAACGGGTAAAACCCTAAAAATATTTTTAGATCTATGATCTGAGAAGAGCAAAGCTCTATTTATAAATTCAAATCTTACAAAAAAAAACTGGGCAGAGTTTTGACTCTTAAGAGTTCTTAAGGGAAAGAGCTATGCTCAGAAGGAGAATTAATTCTCAGAAAACAAGAAAGAAGATGAACATAGATCATCTCAAAGGCCAAAGGCCCTATTTATAGGCACTGAGAGCCTTTTCAACTTCTAAGTTGATCTAATAGTGCAGATGCTACCACCGCTGCACTCACGTGTAAGCCACATGAGCGCAACGGTTGGGGGGCATTTGTTTTCCCCAATCAGAGCAAAGCTCTGTTCAAATTTCAAAATTTGAAATGATGCAACACTTCATAGCTGCGCCAAATGCGCTGCACTCTAAGCAGCACACCACTTGCAAAGCACGTGAACGCTAGCGCTAAGAGCGCTGCAATTTAAGCAGCGCACTACGTGTAAAGAACGTGAGCGCTAGTGCTAAGAACGCTGCACTATAAGAAACGCACGACAAGCAAAGCACATGAGCGCTAGCGCTAAGAGCGCTGCAGTCTAAGCAGCGCACTGTTCATAACAGAATACTGCGTTTTATACCGTCCATTCTTATGCTCGTGTGTTTATAGGTAGGTGCTTTTAATCCGTGTTTGTTACATATTTACAGATTACATGTTTCCAGTACAAATATTGCAAATCAAGACAAAATCTCCACAGTTACACCAAATACAGAACATCTGTTGACAGCAGATAAAAGCCGGGTTCCGGTCATCCATATCCATCCAGTGCTGCGTACCGGTTCCAGGGACAAGACATATGACAGCGGTCATTCGTGTCTCGGACAAGCACAGAGCACGAGAGGGGCTGCACAAGAATCAATGGGTGCACGGAGCTCGAGGGAGATAGAAGTCAAAAGTGAAAAAGATAATGCAATCTTGGACTAAGAATCTGAAGATATTCTGAAAGATTTTGTGCAGTGTAATGTTGGCAAACACTAGGAAAAAGTGAACCAGGAGATACGACAAATTTGCATGGCCCAACTCCCTCTTATGGCCGCGGAACCACGGCCTAAGCATGCTTAGGCCGCGGAACCGCGGCCATATAGTGTCGGCAGAGGGTCAACTTTCAGGGGTATTTGGGTCTTTTTATGTAGGTTCTGAATGTTGCCCTAGATTTCCAGCTCCCTGCCTATAAATACTCCAGAACTGAGCCAAGCCAAGGGTCAATTCTTTATTCCTCTTTTTGTTAGGATTTAGTCTTTTTCTTCTTCTTCTTCATTCTTTTCTCCATGAAAATTGTAGTGAGAGCTTTTTGAGTGGAAGATCAATGAAGATGAGGGTTTTTGTATCATTCTCTTTGGTTTAACTACCCCTTGAGATTCTTGCTTTCTCTTGATCTTTCAACCTCTTCATTGAGCTTGAAAGGTTAAGAGTTTGTTATTGATCTCAAGGGTCGTATTTTCTTATGGAATTAGTGCTTCATTTCACATGCGTTCTTTACCCTTCTCTTGATCTTGCAACCTCTTGATTGAGCTTGCAAGTTTAAGGGTTGCTATTGATCCCATGCTTGTTTTGAGTTCTATGGTTCTTGTAATTACTTTCTTGCATTTTTCATTCTTGTCTTTAATTACTTGCAATTTATTACCATGCACTTTAATTACTTGTTTGTAATCTTTTCTTTTCTTTGTTCTTTTCTTTTTGTTCTCTCTTTTTGGTTCGTTTTTGTGAATGGTTGTAATTATCATTGTTAAGAATAAATACAGTATTGTAAGTTAAGATTTTCTTTTCTCATTTTCCTTTTCCCGTTATTTTCCATTGAACTCCGCCCAAACCATACGCAAGCGCTCCGTTAGGCACCCTACCCTAACAAGGTAACGGTGATTCCTAACCGCGACCGGTTACGTTCGGTTTGGCCGGAGGCGGAAGCAAGAGATAAGAACGGAAGGACAAGGGGAAATAAGCCGTATTCCACGAATACCGCGCTTAAATCCCCCTAATCCACGTTGTTGCCGATTGTTCTAGCTTCAATTGGTCAAGACTCGGCTCAAAGGATTTGAGTACGGATTTCTTTAGCTTACAATCTCGTATCTTTTTCTTAACAACTTTATACTTGCAAATAATACACTTAGGATAGAATCGAACAAACACATACAAATTCTTTATTGACTCGTCTAAGACAAGAACGGAAATACAACCACCTCCCTGTGGATCGACCCGTGCTCAACCGGCTAGCTGCATAGCGACACCGTCCTGATCGCGGTAAACTTTAGAACTTTGAACATCCGACACGCCAAAAGCGTGCGATCAAATGGCGCCGTTGCCGGGGAGACGGTAGCGTATTTTCTTTCTTGTTATTCGGGTTAACATTCTTTTTGTATATATTAAAAAAAAATCTTTTTGTTATTTTTGATCATTTTTGTGGGCAAGAGTGCAGATTTTTGCGGATTTGCAAACTGCGATTGTGGGGAGCAAAATGTACGTTCAAGGCTAAGGTGATTGCAAAGTACAGTGCCAAAAATCCGGGTAGTTTGACCCTCGCAAGCGAACTTTTCAAGCTTACCGAATTTGATTCAACGGGGGTTTCCTAACCCAAAACTTAACGGTACGTACTTTACTAACACCTTCTTCTCAAATCCGACGCTTCCAATATACTATTCTTTGCAGGATTCTTTGCAAGTTCGCTAGCAAACGCTAAAAATTGACTAACCCATATTTGTTGCAGTGCCGTGCTTAAACTAAAAAACGATTGTTTGATTCTTTATAGAATTTTTTGAATTGCGCATTGCATACATTAATACGGACTTAAGGGCAAGCGAACCCCACAACATACGGTAAAGGATTTCATCACCTTTTCCGTGGCCCATAAATCACGAACTTAAGCATAACGTTTACCCGCACAAAATTTAAAAGAAATTAGACTTTAAGCCTTAAGGACTTCGCGCTCATTAGGAGAAGTTAACTGTGTTTAGAATCTCGCTTAACGGTATATTGCTTACGGGGTGTTTAGGAAAGTGTTAACGGCGAAACCGCCAAAAGAGAAAGGGTTATTTAATTAAGGAACTTCGCGAAAGCGTTGGAAAACCTCCCCTTATCTCTGCACTTACCTGGCCTCGTGATCAGTGTATCTTGAGCCCGTTTCTCGACACAGTTTTACTTCGACAATCAAGTTCTGGAGCAGGTCTAGTTTACCTAGGTGAACCCTAGAACGATTAGGTGTGTGGTTTTTTTGTGTCGTGATTGTTTTTGTCCATATTCTTTTTTATTCTTTTGCCAATATATAAACTAAAAACTATATATATATATATATCACATTCTTTTTCCCCTCATTTTCTCTACCTTTCTTTCTCTCTCTTCATATCATGGGTACCCCACCTCGAAAAACTCTTGCCGAACTTTGGTACCCACAACCAGACATTACTTCTTACGGTTCTTGCTTTGGCCGAACTTCGAACGATCCATCCATGCCAAAAATTTCATTGAGAGATCGGATAGACGCGTCTAGGACAAACAATTTGACTCCGCAATCCATTTCGTATCAACCATTTCAAACATTCACCCCTTCTTACGTTGATACCCCTTCTTCGAGTCATGTTGCAACTCCAAGACCTATGTCTATTGCAGAACGTATTGAACAATCTCGTAGCCGATCTTTCACTCCTGTCACCACTTCAAATTCTTGGGATCAACAATTTCATTCACCTTCCTATCCAAATGTTGATCCTGCTCCTGTCGAGCCATTCAATTCCTACCAATCCTACCCTACTTTTGCACCTTTCCTAGACATTGCATCAGAACCGCCATTTGGGAGTTTTCAGTATCTAAACAACTTTGAATCTTTTACTGAAACCCCTTCACAACCAATGTCTAGTCTAGAACAGTCGTTGGAAGACTTTAGGGTAGCGTCAAGCCAACAGATGATGGATTTGAATGCCTCCATGGCCGCTCTCATACAACCTACTGACCCGGTAGCTAGTTTCCAGCTAGCTCCAAATTTTCCAATGTATGATGAGGCGGTAGGACAGGCTGAGAATTTGAGTGGAGAAAGTGAGCTGTATACCCTTCCAAATCAAACCCACCCGTCTCAAATTGAATCCCACAACTCCTGTGTTGAAAGTCTATCAAGTGTCCCAAATGAATTATCAGTTGAAGATAGAATGTTTAATGATTTGTGCGACTTTGTAGTGTTTGATTTGCCAGATTGTGAAGGGACCTTGCCAAGTGAAACCACACCCAATCCTTTTGACCTCTACACCTCCATCTTAGAACCTGAATTGATTGAAATCCATGCTTTTGATGAGGTGTATGAGAATATTGATTTTCACTTGATTGAGGATATTGACACTGGGAATATTTTGGATGATGAACCCATAGATTTGGCTGAGTTTTTCTCTTCAAATCATCATCCCGAGTCATTGAATGTTTTTTCTGAACTTCATATGCGTCTTGATATTGATGATAAAAGCATGGATGAGCTTAACTTTGAGGAGAATTCTGAGGATAGTTTTGAGGATGAACCAGTTATAATTGATGAGTCGGATTTTCCAATTCATCCTATCCCTTCCACTGACTGTGTACACCCTCCTGAACCTTTAACCGATAACCTTCCTCAACCACTTCCCTCCATTCTTTCCATCGTTCCGACCTTGCAAGAAACCGTCTCACTTTCATATACTATGTCTGGTTTACCAACTTCGGCGTACCTATGGCTTCTTACGAATCTTGAGGGATTTGACCAATTTCCCGACATATTGATAGATTAGTACAATCCATCTTTTCACATCGATCATTACAGATTGTACTAATTTATTCAATACATTTCCACCCTCAAGTTCGTATTCCATTTCTTTCTCCCTTCCACCATTCTTCTTCCGATATACCGAGACCGTATTCCGCACGGTCTCGCGTATTCTCCATTTCTTTTCTCTACGCCTTCTTTCACCAGCCATTGCTTTATAGCGATAAAATCTTTGAATGGTTGGTACTCACTTTTGGCCTGTATAAGGCCTTGTATAGTTTGATACTGTTCTTTCCCCCCTAATCCTGAACTTCAACGCTTAACAGTGGAAACACTGTTTTACTTAAGTTTGGGGGGACACTTTTTTGTATATATTTTTTGTTTTCCTTTTTGTTTTGTATATAATTTGTTTCTAGGGAGTGCCGACAATTTTGACCCTCTTGGTGTAGCCTGACAGTGAGGGCACTGTCAAGTTTAAGTTTGGGGGTGTGCTCGGTAAGCTTTCTTCCTTCGCATTCATTTGTATATTTCGCATTTGCATACTTTATTAAAAACCCACAAAAATTGAAAATTTTCCAAAAAATATAAAAACTTTGTCGTCAAGTTAGCTAATAGGGTAACTTAGATTTTTATTCTGAAAGTTTAGTTGATATGTTAGAAATAACTAAATTCTAGACTTAGGAATTGAAAATCCTTAAAATAACCCTCATTCTGTCTAACTTTGGTAAGTATACGTCCTTACAGTTTTTTGAGTTCAGTTCTTGAGTTAAGTCAAGATGAAGGGAAAGTATTGAAGCTTTACTGGAGGATAAGTCTGAAAAATAGTTTCTTTTCTTGAGTTCAAATTTAGAAAGTATATACCCTACAAACTGCACTTACACGCACCTTGAAACTTGGGATAGTAGAGGATACCTAGAAATACTCTTGCCTGAAAGCCTAGTATGAAAGAAAAAACGGTATTTAAAGCTAAACACCAAAAGAGCATATTGAAAAATATATCCGGTCTTGAAAAAGAAAAAGAAAAAGAAAAAGAAAAAATAGAATAAAGTCAAGACCTGGAAACTGCTATTTACGCTTTAAAGTTCACACATTCAGTAATCGGTCGTTAGTGCCTCAAGAAGCATTAATAGTCGCATGAAAGATGTGTGAGCAAATCCGTCCATCCTTAATGAAAAGAAGTAGTATTAGGTATTAGGGCAAGGGTATTATAGTTTGAATTGAATTCTTGAGTGTAGGGGTGCAAATATACACACACGTAGTGGCATACAATCGATGTTTGGATAAAAGATAGAAATAAAGAATAAGACTTGTGTTTTCTATAAAGTTGATAAAAATCCCTGATTTGAGGCCGCACTTTAGAAGGAAAACTCAGGAGTTCCAAGGTTAAATAGATAGGAGGTGTGAAAAATAAAGGTTGGATATTTCTAACTTAGGATGATAGAATTTCTAACGTAAATACTAAACTGTAGGAGTAGAATCGACGTTAACTTATGACACTAGCTTGACGGGATTTTGTTGGTGTAATCCACTGAAAACCCTCGGAGACAACACTCCTCCTACTAGGGACACCTAGAGGTTTAACGGCTTGTTGCACGCGCTCAGTGCAATCGCGTTCCCTGCGAAAGTGCGGTTAGGATTTTATTTTTGTGAATAATTGGTTTTGCTCGGGACGAGCAAAAGTTAAGTTTGGGGGTATTTGTTCATAACAGAATACTGCGTTTTATACCGTCCATTCTTATGCCCGTGTGTTTATAGGTAGGTGCTTTTAATCCGTGTTTGTTACATATTTACAGATTACAGGTTTCCAGTACAAATATTGCAAATCAAGACAAAATCTCCATAGTTACACCAAATACAGAACATCTGTTGACAGCAGATAAAAGCCGGGTTCCGGTCATCCATATCCGTCCAATGCTGCGTACCGGTTCCAGGGACAAGACATATGACAGCGGTCATTCGTGTCTCAGACAAGCACAGAGCACGAGAGGGGCTGCACAAGAATCAATGGGTGCACGGAGCTCGAAGGAGATAGAAGTCAAAAGTGAAAAAGATAATGCAATCTTGGACTAAGAATCTGAAGATATTCTGGAAGATTTTGTGCAGTGTAATGTTGGCAAACACTAGGAAAAAGTGAATCAGGAGATACGACAAATTTGCATGGCCCAACTCCCTCTTATGGCCGCGGAACCGCGGCCTAAGCATGCTTAGGCAGCGGAACCGCGGCCATATAGTGTCGGCAGAGGGTCAACTTTCAGGGGTATTTAGGTCTTTTTATGTAGGTTCTGAATGTTGCCCTAGATTTCCAGCTCCCTGCCTATAAATACTCCAGAACTGAGCCAAGCCAAGGGTCAATTCTTTGTTCCTCTTTTTGTTAGGATTTAGTCTTTTTCTTCTTCTTCTTCATTCTTTTCTCCATGAAAATTGTAGTGAGAGCTTTTTGAGTGGAAGATCAATGAAGATGAGGGTTTTTGTATCATTCTCTTTGGTTTAACTACCCCTTGAGATTCTTGCTTTCTCTTGATCTTTCAACCTCTTCATTGAGCTTGAAAGGTTAAGAGTTTGTTATTGATCTCAAGGGTCGTATTTTCTTATGGAATTAGTGCTTCATTTCACATGCGTTCTTTACCCTTCTCTTGATCTTGCAACCTCTTGATTGAGCTTGCAAGTTTAAGGGTTGGCTATTGATCCCATGCTTGTTTTGAGTTCTATGGTTCTTGTAATTACTTTCTTGCATTTTTCATTCTTGTCTTTAATTACTTGCAATTTATTACCATGCACTTTAACTACTTGTTTGTAATCTTTTCTTTTCTTTGTTCTTTTCTTTTTGTTCTCTCTTTTTGGTTCGTTTTTGTGAATAGTTGTAATTATCATTGTTAAGAATAAATACGGTATTGTAAGTAAAGATTTTCTTTTCTCATTTTCCTTTTCCCGTTATTTTCCATTGAACTCCGCCCAAACCATACGCAAGCGCTCCGTTAGGCACTCTACCCTAACAAGGTAACGGTGATTCCTAACCGCGACCGGTTACGTTCGGTTTGGCCGGAGGCGAAAGCAAGAGACAAGAACGGAAGGACAAGGGGAAATAAGCCGTATTCCACGAATACCGCGCTTAAATCCCCCTAATCCACGTTGTTGCCGATTGTTCTAGCTTCAATTGGTCAAGACTCGGCTCAAAGGATTTGAGTACGGATTTGTTTAGCTTACAATCTCGTATCTTTTTCTTAACAACTTTATACTTGCAAATAATACACTTAGGATAGAATCGAACAAACACATACAAATTCTTTATTGACTCGTCTAAGACAAGAACGGAAATACAACCATCTCCCTGTGGATCGACCCGTGCTCAACCGACTAGCTGCATAGCGACACCGTCCTGATCGCGGTAAACTTTAGAACATTGAACATCCGACACGCCAAAAGCGTGCGATCACGCACTACGTGTAAAACACGTGAGCGCTAGCGATAGAACAAAGTGTTCTCGGCCCTTGGATCAAAGATCCAACAAACATGATTAAAAATCATCAATTGAACAGAATAAAATTCTGTTAAGGAAACATTGCTCAGAATCTTTCCAAACAGGAAAAATTATGCTCTGAAAATCAGAGCACCATTGGATCAATGATCTAATGGTAATTAAAAATCACCAAAATACAAAATAAATTCTGTTTGGGAAAAGATTACCCGATCTTGTTAAAAACAAGAAAATTGCCTTCTGTAAATCAGAAGCCCTTGGATCAAAGATCCAACGGGGAAACATCCCCAAATCAATTAGAGAAAAGATCTCTTCAACCGATTCAATAAATCAACCTACCCTATATAAAGACCCCAAGACTTCAAGTCTCACACAGAGAAACCCCCCATAAACTTTGAGAAATTTCAAAAACAAAGAGCAAGTTCTCAGAAGAAGAAAATTTTCTTCAAAGTAAAAAAAAAAGAACAGAGAGATGAAATCATCTCATATAAAAAAAAGAATTTACTTCTTTTTCTAAGATCACAGATCTATAAGACCAAGGTCTTTCACAAAAAGGGATCAAAGTATCTCATTATAAAAAAAATAAGGGGAAGAACTTAATCTACTTCAGATCATAGATCTATAAGACAAATTTCCTTTCACAAAAGAGATTATAATATCTCATTATAAAAAGGGGGGATAATTCAATTCTCTTAGGATCATAAATCCATAAAGGCAGAGCTTTTCACCAAAACCATAAGAGATTGAAATATTTCCTATAAAAAAATATAAGAACTTTGTTCTTAGATCCATGAGACAAGGTCTGTTATAAGAGAGAGAATTTAATTCTCAGGACGCAAAGCTGCCTAAAAAGAGCCCTAGCGCTCAAATTAAAAGAAGCGCCTCAACGCTTCAAATCTAGCGCATAGCGCTGCAGAGCCTTAGCGCTCCAAATTTAAGAAGCGCTTTGCGCTCTAAATTTCACAAGAAGAGCTTTTGCGCTCATTGACTGGCGCTCAGCGCTAAGCGTGCCACGTGCTCCTCGTGTGTGTGGTACTTAACAGAAGCGCTTTGTGCTTATTGACTGGCACTCAGCGCCAAGCGCGCCACGTGCTTCTCACGTGTGCACTATTTAACAGAAGTGCTTTGTGCTCATTGACTGGCGCTCTGCGCCAAGCGCCCCACGTTCTCCTCACGTGTGCTCTACTTCATAAGAAACGCCTTAGCGCTCCAAATTTGGTGACCAACGCCAAGCGCGCCACGTGCTCCTCACGTGTGCGCTACTTAACAGAAGCGCTCTGCGCTCATTGTCTGGTGCATAGCGCCAAACGCGACACGTGCTCCTCACATGTGCGCTACCTAACAGAAGCGCTCTGAGCTCATTGTCTGGCGCATAGCGCCAAGCGCGCCACGTTCTCCTCACGTGTACGCTACCTAACAGAAGCGTTCTGCGCTCATTGTCTAGCGCATAGCGCCAAGCGCGCCACATGCTCCTCATGTGTGTGCTGAGAGAACATAAACTATTCTATAAATAAAGCCCAGAGCCATAATGAGTGCTCAGCACTCAAAGACAAAAAGACTGTTAGAGCCCAAACCAATGCTTAGCATTGTTAAATGCTTAACATTTTGATTAAATGGACCGAGCCTAAAGTGGTCACAGAACCGTAACTCAGATTAATTGAGCCCATATGCTCATAAATCTTTGATCTTAGTCCCAAATTGGACTACAGATCTCCCAACCAATATTGGTTCAAGGGTACATCTCTTCATTCCTCTGATATTTGTCGTTGTAATCCTTCAACGTTTTCAGAAAGGTGACGAGTTCCGACAACCAGACATTCCACGGACTATGATGTTCTTAAACTTTACAGACAATGATGTCTATAAACTAGAATATGATGTCTTTAAACTCCACGAACTATGACGTCCTTAAACTTATAGAGCCCAAATGCTCTTTTATTGGATCTAAATGATCCTGTTAAGTAGATCTTAGTCTAAAATTACACTAACTGTTTACCCCAATCAGAGCAAAGCTCTGTTCAAAATTCAAATTTTGAAATAAAGCAAAAGCTTCATAGCAGTGCCAAGTGCGCTGCGTCTTAAGTAGCGCACCACGTATAAAGCATGTGTGCGCTAGCGCTAAGTGCGCTGCACTCTAAGCAGCGTACTACGTGCAAAGCATGGGTGCACTAGCATTAAGAGCACTGCGCTCTAAGCAGCGCACCACATCCAAAGCACGGGTGCGCTAGCGCTGGAACTGAAAGCTCCCCACCGTCAGATCAAAGATCTGGTATAGATGATAAATCATCAATTAATCAGAATAAAATTCCGTTGAGGAGAGATTCCGCAAAATCTTTCCAAACCAAAAGATTATGCTCTGTAAATCAGAGCGCCGTTGGATCAATGATCTAAAGGTGATTAAAAAATCACCAAACATACGGAATAAATTCTGTATGGAAAAGATTTCCCAATCTTGTTAAAAACAAGAAAATTGCCTTCTGTAAATCAGAAGTCCTTAGATCAAAGATCCAACGGTGGGGAATCCCCAAATCAATTGGAGAAAAGATCTCTTTAACTAACTGAACAAATTAGCTCACCCTATATAAAGGCCTCAAGACTTCAAGTCTCAGGATATACAGAAACAAAGAGTGAAATTCCCCCATAAACTTTGAGAAATCTCAGAAAGAGGAGCCAAGCTCTCGGTAGAAGAACAACTTTTCTTCAAGGTAAATAATAATCAGAGAGATGAAATTATCTCATATTAAAAAGAAGAGTTCACGTCTTTCTCACAGATCATATATCTACAAGACCAAGGTCTTTCATAAAGATATTAAAGGATCTCATCATAAAATAAGAAGAAGAACATAATTCTTCTCACAGATGATAGATCTATAAGACTAAGGTCTTTTATACAAAGAGATCATGAACATCTCATTATAAGGAAAGGTGGGAGAATAATTCAATTCTCTTAAGGATCACAGATCCATAAAGGCAAAGCCTTTCATCAATATAAGAGATTAAAGCATCTCCTATAAATTAAGAACTTTTTTGTTCTAAGAATTTTGAGACAAAGTATCTTATAAACGAGAATTTATTTCTCGGATCATAAAGTTGATCAGTTAGCGCTTGCGCTCATAAAATAGCGCTTTGCGCTCTTGGACTGGCGCACGGCGCCAAGCTCACCATGTGCTCCTCACGTGTGCGCTACTTAGCAGAAGAGCTTCAGCGCTCCACATCTAGCGCAAAGCGCTACTGAGCCTTAGCGCTATAATTTAAAAGAGCCTCAGCGCTCCACATCTAGCGCAAAGCGCTGTAGAGCCTTGGCGCTCTTAATTTTGAAGAGCCTTAGTGCTCCAAGTATAGCGCACTGCGCTAATTATCTGGCACTCAGCGCCAAGCGCACCACGTGCTCCTCACGTGTGCGCTACATACCAGAAGCGCCTCAGCGCTCCATATCTAGCGCACTGCGCTCCAAATATAGCGCACCATGCTCTTTGACTGCCGCAAAGCGCCAAGCGCACCACGTGCCCTTCACGTGTGCGCTGATAGAACATAAATTGTTCTTTAATAAGCCACAGAGCTATGATGAATGCTCAGCATTCAAAAAAAGACAGAAATACTGTCAGAATCCAAATCAATTCTCAGCATTGTTAAAAGGGCCAAGCCCAAATAAATGCTCAACAGCCCAAAATAAATGTTAAACATTTTAACTTGATTTGACTTAGCCCAAGATTGGCCATAAGTCCTTAATTCAGATTAACTGAGCCCATATGTTCACAAATCTTTTGATCTTAGTCTCAAATTGGACTACAGATCCTAACCAAAATTGGTTCAAGGGTACATCTCTTTACTCCTCTGATATTTGTCGTTGTAATCCTTCAACGTCTTCACAGAGGTGACGGGTCCCGACAACCATACATTTCATAGACTATGACGTCTTTAAACTGGACTGTGGGGTCCTTAAACCCATGGACTATGATGTCCTTAACCTCGGACTGTAGGGTCCTTAAACCCATGGACTATGATGTCCTTAACCTCGGACTGTGGGGTCCTTAAACCCATGGACTATGATGTCCTTAACCTTGGACCGTACTGTCCTTAAACTAATCAACCGCAATGTCCCTAAACTAAAAAATAGAGTCCAAATGTTCTCTTGTTGGATCTAAATGATCCCGTTAAGTTGATCTTAGTTTAAAACTAGACTAACGTATCCTTAACTAACATTTAAGTTGATCTTAGTCTCAAATGAGACTAACGTAACCTTAAACCCAACCCTAAACCCAAATATAAGAAGATACGGATTTGGACTAATCCATGCCCTACGGGCGACAACATAAATTAGTCTCCGTATACAATCCACGGGCAACCAAAAACAAAACAAACACCCACTACATGAAGTGACCATCTGGAGATGGAGAAAGTGGTTATCGCGATGTGGTAGCGTAATTAACTACAGGGGCTTGCACCTGCAGGGAAGAGCGTCCCCACAATCAAAAACCCATCAACGAGGGGGAATCTGACGAAGTCTGCTACATCAGCCGCATCCGTCCAAACTTCCGATACATGGCGCCATAAATCAACTTGGCATCTTCGGAGAGGTGGACGGATAACACCAATTAGCATCTGCCCTCGAAGCTCAAGCCCTGATGTCCGAACGTCCCGGTCTCGTATTTCGGCGGAGAACAGATTCTGGCACGCCCGGTGGGACCTCTTCCTCTTTCTATTCCACACTTCGTGTGTCGTGTTCGCGAACGAATCGTGGTTTAATATGGTTGCCCTTGGGTTCGAGATACTAAGATTTGGTTTTGCTATCGTGCAGAAAAAAGGACATCAATGGCCTCTAACTGCTCCAGCCGCAACGACAACTCCCATTCCGCCTCATCTGGAGGTAAAACCTATGGGCCCTAAGCGGCCTCCCTTTTCAAGATGCCTGTGGAGCAAGTAACTCAGGCCACCACTGGGCTTTTCTTTGGGACCATGATCCCACCGATGAGCTTCAATGCCCCGCTGCTGTCGCAAGAAGCCCCAAAGAAGTCGGTCTTTGAGCGACATACAACTACTGCGGCCTCTCTCAGCGGGTCGTCCAGCTCCAACGCCTCAGTCTTTGACAGACTAGGCCAAAGCTCATGTGGGCCCTTGAAGAAGCCTACGATACCAGAAAGTGTTGTCCCTAAGCGCATAGCCATTGCTGCACATGAAGTCGTCAAAGAGGCTTCTCCTGCCAAAGGGTTGGTCTTCACAAGACTGACTGTTTCAGCTCCCGTTTCAGGCGAAATCGTCAAAGCTACTTCCCCTGCTCGGAAGTCTGCCTTCGATAGGTTGGCTATCCCCACTCAGCGGACATCGGCCTTCAATAGGCTGACAACGAAAACTTCTGGCCAACACAGGGGGCATGAGGAAGTCACTCCTATAGCTGAGATAATCCCAATGGCTCGACACGCTCGACATCGCCACTTGCGCCGAGTAAGGAAGGCTGGGGGAAACTCTCCTTATGGATTGACTCCGCCGGCTCCAACGGTGGAAATCGATGCTGCTGTTCCAACTGGGAACAGCTTTGAACCGCTAAGGAGAGTACACAAAAGCCCTCCGACTGCCGTGCTGAAGAGATCTCCTCCACCCGTGGAGAATGCTATTAAGGTGAAGATAGAGCAGCCCCCTCAGCGGCCGTCCTCTAAAATTTACAATTTTGGCGACAGGTTCAGGACTCGGTGATTGATCAAGATTACTCTCGCCGATAGAAAAGGATGAAAGTTCAGCGAGAAGAGGACCATCCTGTCAAGACACAAAAGGCGACAGCTACTTGGGTGTCCACGGCAACGGCCCCCTCAACTTCGATCGCTCACAAGAGGAGAAAGCCAGAGAAAATCCCTAAGTCTGCGATAAATCTCAAGACCAATGAACCTAAACGCCCTAAGTCTGGGGGCATAGTGGTGCATACCGTCTATATAGCATCCGGAAAAGAAGAAAGCCGTGCTTCACGGGTCATCGACCGCTTACCCGATCGATAACAAAGGCTCAGGAGCAACAGCAACAAAAACATCAGGAGATGCTGACTGCAATGGTTGCACTCACTGGGCCGAAAGAAAATCCAGAGACCTCAGAGCAGCGTCAGGAACAAGAAACTGATACTGAATTCCTCCGAAGAATGCTTGAGAGGAAAGAAAAAGAGGCCGCGGAACAGGCGGCCAACATAAAACGAATGGCTCTTTTGTTCCAAGACATGGCCGGGGTGATGTTACAGCCGGAAGCTGAAGACCCCCGGATTATCATTGAAGACGACAGAGAGGAGACATCGAACCCTCCTCCGGCTCTTTCAGAAGCCAAGGAGTAGACCATCTCTAAAGCAATGCTCGATTATTATATAGCTCAAAAAATTCGAGCTCATCATGCGAGCGAAACAGCCGGGCAGATCGTTAAGACTGGATGACCCTATCCGGGCTGGTATGACCAAATAAGTTACCCGCCGGGATATACGATCCCTAAATTCCACTTATATAAGGGGACGGGAAATCCGCATCAGCACGTCGCTCAATTCAGGGCTCTGTGTGGCAACACTGGAGGCGACGACAAACTGTTGCTTCGCCAATTCGTTGGTAGCTTGTCAGAAACAACATTTGAGTGGTATTCGGAGCTTCCCAACGACTCCGTCAAAACTTTTGCAGAGATAGAGCTACTATTCACCGAGCGTTTCGCGAGTTCTAGTGAACGCACCCCAATAACGGCATTAATCAATGCCAGGGTGAAGCCTGGAGAAACATGGGTTCAATACGCAATACGATGGCGGAATTTATGGTCGAAGTGCGAGCAGCGCATCGAAGAAGCGCCTGCGGTAGACATGTTTGTGGGTACTCTCGACCCTCAAGTGACCATCTCCCAATTTATGATTTTTTTCAAGCCAACCACTTTCCAGTCCTTGATTGATAAACTAGCCCAAATGGACCAAATGGGCCACAGGCCTTCCTCTTCGAAGCTGGAGCCGTGGAATGAAAAAGGGAAAGGGAAAGCGACCTTCGTCGCCAATGCTCAACAGCAGCCCAGTAGTCCAAAGTTAACTGATCGCCTAGACGAGAGACGGCGATTCTATAATGACAAAATAAAGCGCCCCTATTCGTTTCCCCGGGACAAAACGAGGAGATTGTTCGAGCTGGCGGTGCGCAACAGGCTCATTAATTTGCCGAATCCAAAACGCCCATTGCAACCCGGCGAGGCTAATAATCCCAATTATTGCCCCTATCACCAAACGACATGCCATCCAAATGAAGATTGCTTCGTTTTTAAAGCTGGATCGAAGACCAATACCAACAGGGCAAGTTCGCACTGTCCGAGAATTTGAAAAGTAAGCCCGCCGCAGCCGCACGCTCTTAAAAGGGGGGACACATCGGGGGTATCGTTCTCTTTGGTCGAAGAAGCTCCATGGGAGATCGCTCTTTCAGCCAAAACAAAAAGAATGCTGAATGCTCTCCAAACATGCCCGGCTATCAGGTGGAAAAATCCACTGGAACCCGAGATCATCGAGGGAATGCTGAAATTGCGCCCGACTCCAAAAATTGGTGGTGATAGTCAAAGCGCTTACACCCAGCCGTCAAAGTCTTCGAAGAAGAAGAAGAAGACCAAAAAGCCCGTGAAGCTTAATGACGAGCGCACGGACCTGCAAAAACATATCGACGCCCCTAGAAGAATTTAACCAGAAGGCGCGAACTCCAGTCACACTCCAAGAATTTCTCAGCCACGTCCTTGAGGATGGAGATGATGACAATGGAGAAGACTCGTCGGATGAACCTGAGGAATATGTGACAAGCTGCCATGTGATCTCTCACTCGTTGATAGACGATGAAGAAGCTCCTTACGCAGAGAAACTGGGGGCAGATCCTGAGCCGGAACTTCTAGGACCATCAGACGAAATGATTGATGCATTCCTGAACGAAGCACTTCTTAAATGCAAAGCTGATCGAGAGCGCGAGATGGCCATATTTGAAAAGGCCAAACACCGGCGACTGGACGAAAGGGTCGAAACACTCCCACCAGATTAAAGTACATCCGCCGCAAATAAAAGCAGGTTCATGACAAGGAAAAGGTTCGCCAAAGCCATATTGATGGGAATGAAGCTGCCACCCTCCGAAGGAAACACTCTTGATGAAGCAGACATACATCCTAACTTTTGCTTATACCATTAGAGGATTGCGCACCCTACCGAAGAATGCATGGCCTTTAAAAACTGGTGGCAAGGGTATGTCGCTCACAGGCAACACTTCAAGAGGATGAAGCGTGAAGCTCGTCGACAGCGGAAAAATACGACAGATTAACGAGGAAGAGCTGCCGGCAATTGTCACATCGTTGATAGCAGGGGATCGCAAGTTCTCACCTTCGGGAGCGATTCTGAAGAAGAAATGACTCTCGGCCCTCTTTTCAAAGAATCCACCTCAGGAAAAGTGGAAGAACCGAAGAGCTGCGAAAACATTCAGTTGCGCAATCGCACGCTAACTGAAAAGAATCTCGGACCTGCAAATAAAGGATCCAATAACAAGGATAAGGAGAAAGAAAAGATTCCTGAGGATATCGCCTTCGATGATCGAGTCATCGAAGAGCTGGAAGACAAGGACCCGCCTAAGAAAAACAAGGTAGATTACAACGTTCTGGCACACTTGAGCAAGCTACCTTCACGGCTAAGCATTCTCGATGCCCTCTTGTTATCAAAAGAAGCAAGGGGTTCTCTGATCAAGGAGTTACAAGAGCCCGAACAGTTCCAAGCTTTCCTCGCCGAAGAAAAGATGAAGGACGAGCTGGAAGAAGTACATACGGACGATATCATTTTCGGCGATGAAGATCTCCTCCTCGGGACGTGCGAGCATAACCGTCCCCTCTATATCTTCAGATACTGTCAAGATATCAAGATAGGAAAAATCCTGGTTGACAATGGGTCCTCCGTTAACCTCCTCAATGTAAGAGTGTTGAAGGAAATCTGCATGAGCGTTCAACATCTCGCTCGGGATAAGTTCACTATCTCCGGGTTTGACTCCCAGTCATCGCGGATGCTCGGCTCTGTGATACTAACGCTGCGCTTTAGGCTGCTAGTCACTGACATCAAGTTTCACGTCATTGATGCTAAGACCCGCTATAACACTTTTCTCGGCCGGCCTTGGTTACACGAATACAACATTATCCCTTCTACACAACATCAGTGTATGAAGTACTTCAAAGATGGTCTCTAGTACACTGTGACAGTGTAACATTTCAGAAAAATAAAATATTATTTTTGGGAATTTTTGTAATTAAATAATAAATATATTAAATATTTTAATATTGCGGTATAATTAAATACCGATAAATTAGGGAAAAATATGAAAAATTACAGAAATTACTGAAATGAGGGTGCTTTATTGGATTTAAATCGTGAAATCGGTCAAATGACCAGTCGTGTAACGAACGGATAAAGCAATGTAAGGCTCAAATTCAGTTATGGTTGAGAGAAAGAGATCAAGTATGAAATTTTATGATTTATTATACACTATTTTAATGTTAATCGCGGTTAAATATCGCTAATCGCGCATTAAGCTTGTTTTGTGCAAAACATGCACCATATCGTTTTACACTTGTGTTACATTTTAAAACCATGGTTTCATTTGGGATTTATGTGTTTGGTTTTAAAAATGAAATGAGAAGATAAAGAAAAGAAAAGAATATAGAAGCATGGGCAAGAGAGAGAGAGGGGGGGGTGAGGGGTTAAACCTTGGACCAAGGCTCCCATTCCTTCTTCATTCCTTCATCATTTTCCTCCCTTCATTCCCTCATGGCTGCTGCTCTCTTCCCTCTACCACCTCAACTCCTTACAACTCTATGAAAATCACCTTAAAACTTCATCTCACTTTGAATAAAAATGTGCACAAGCTCACAAGCTACACTTTGGACCAAGAAAGTAAGGATTTTGGACACTTAAGGCAACTCAAGAAATTTCTTGAGTTTCCAAAGGAGGTAATTTATCCATCATTAGTGTAGTTTTCCCATTTGCTTTGCATCCATGTTAACTTAGAATCGATATTGTGCGGTTTAGCGAACTTTGAAAATTTCAAGTTAGGGATTAGGGTTTGAATTGATTCCAAAGGTGCAATTGAGGTGTAATTAGGGACTACAACCCCTGTTATGATGATATAGTGGACTGAACCTGAGACTTAAACCCTGGAATACAAACTTAGAAACCCAATATCGGAGAATTATGGATTCTGTGAGAGTATATTGACATCTGCTATCACCCCGGGACTCTAAAATTTATTTAGCGAACACAGAGAGTCATGCAGGCAACCTGGAGTGTAACCTAGAGACCCGAGCCCCTAACACCTTACTGAGGCCGCAAATAAAAGCTTTCTGGCCACAAATTGCGGCCAGATTAGGATATTTGGGGGTGGTGTTTGGTCTGTAGCTCTATGTCCTTTAAACTAGACCCTTGACATATGCAACTTTGGCTAATTTCACTTAGGGTAAAATCTGGGACTAATTTCATGAGTTTATGTTTTGATTCGGGGTTATATTTTTCGTATTTTGGATTCTGGATTTTAGTATTTGTGTTTTACCTCGATCACTTGATGTTTGTACGACGATGTCGAGCGTTGTTTGGTGGTTTGAAAGGCGTAGTCCGTAGGTTCTAACCTATGGGCTTTTAGCTTGTCGTTTTGGTTTTGAATTGGGTTTTAATGCGGCACGTTACGTTATGATGTGTAGGTACCCCCATGAGGACTTCGAGATGATAAGCAAGCGCGTGGCGACATCGGCAACGGAAAGCGAAGGTCAAGGTGAGTAGATTATATCTACGGGGGAAATCGGGTGGATGTATAGCACCCCCGCAGTTCGTAGTGTAGTGCATGATATATATATATTATATGGATATATTCATATGTTTATTTTGAGATTATGAGTATCTAGATAGACTTTGGGAGTCATGGATGATTTTTTGTATACTTCGATGATAGCGTCATTAGTTAGTTTAGTCGCGGACCTTAGAATAAGGTTTACACCCTCACGCGCACACACACATGTTTGCATTGTTTTACTTGTACGAAAAACCTTCAAGAGATTTACAGTCTCTCGCTTTTGACCACTCGGCCACTCTCCCCCTATATGGGGATATGTGTATGTATATATATATATATACACACACACACACACACACTTAGGTATGCGACTCTCTGTGTGTGTGTGTGTGTGTTTGTGTGTATACGTATACCTACCCATGGATGATGAGGATTGTATATGGTATTTGGAGATGAGTCGATGAGATTGGGCATGATGCCATGAGATCGGTGATATGTTTGATTAGTATTAGGTGATACGATATGAGATTTTAGCGGGCCTTTAGGCGTGAATACACGCATATATATGTAGATGGTATCAGTATGTACTAGACTTAGATCCGTACCCCTAATATAGGATATGATGATAATGGATACCAGATGAATAATGAGATGAATGTGATATTTGACCCGTACCCAGATTTGGGATGCCGTACGATGGATTTACGTACGAGCTATATATTGATGATAGATCCGCACTTTTGACTCGAGGATGTCATAATATATATTGTATCATATGTAATACTATTGAGGCGGGATCACCGACTATTATATTTATATGTATCGACTCAGATTTAGGTGGTTTCCTTACCTTTCGATTAGTCATGTAGTTTACTTATAGATGTTAGACTAGACTTGAGTCATAACTATTTCAAAACTATCGAATCGTGAGTATTTTAAAGGCAGGCCAAGGGATTCTACGGATATTTTCAAAAGACGCATCTTTCTTAAAACACCGTAGCCCTTATTTTTCTAAACACCACGATTCGTGTTATTTCAAATGGCAGAATTGTATGACATATATATATATTGATGTAGATTCTTCACTGTTGCGTTTGTTGTTCATTATCCGCATATTCTTGCTATTCGCATCACATTGTATGTTTAAATGTGTTTATTGTTATATTAAACCCATGCTGTCAGGACACCGGCACTATTATCGATGATGCGTATGTTCCACGTACACCTGCTTGCCGGCACACACACTTCATTATCGATAATTTCCATGTCACTACACAGTAGGATTGTTGCATCAGGATATGACTCCTTGCATGATTTACTTGTACATCCATATTGGCGCACAGGCATATTGTACACTCATACTTGCGTATATACCTACTTGTACATCCATATTGGCGCACAGGCGTATTGTACACTCATACTTGCGTACATACCTACTTGTACATCCATATTGGAGCACATGCATATTGTACACTCATACTTGCGTATATACCTACTTGTACATCCATATTGGCGCACAGGCATATTGTACACTCATACTTGCGTATATACCTATATCCATATTAGCGCACAGGCATATTGTACACTCACACTTGCGTATATACCTACTTGTACATCCATATTGGCGCACGGGCATATTGTATGCTCACACTTGCGTATATACCTACTTGTACATCCATATTGGCGCATGGGCATATTGTACGCTCACACTTGCGTATATACCTACTTGTACATCCATATTGGAGCATAGGCATATTGTACACTCACACTTGAGTATATACCTACTTGTACATCCATATTGGTGCACGGGTATATTGTACACTCACACTTGTGTATATACCTACTTGTACATCCATATTGGCGCACAGGAATATTGTACACTCACACTTGCGTATATACCTACTTGTACATCCATATTGGCGCACAGGAATATTGTACACTTACACTTGCGTATATACCTACTTTTATATCCATATTGGCGCACATGCATATTGTACACTCATACTTGCGTATATACCTACTTGTACATCCATATTGGGGCACAGGTATATTGTACACTCACACTTGCGTATATACCTACTTGTACATTTATATTGGCGCACAGACATATTGTACACGCATACTTGCCTACACACATATTGTACACCCATACTTGCATATATACGTATTTGCACATACATAGATGATTCTGGCTTGATTTTGGAGATTTGGGAACTGCAAGATATATTTTAAAACTGGACTCATTTAAAAGAGCGGTTTTCCCTTGACATGTGCATATTACTGTTCCATGTTGCATGATATACGGATATGCTTATATTTCTGTTATATGTCGTATACATCATGCTTTATGATTATACGCATTGAGATATATTGTTTTCATGAGATTTCTGGATTTGGGAACTGTGGTTATTTCAAAAACAGAGTATGCATGTTTTAAAAACCCGGTTACCCTTGATATGATATTTCAGTGCGTCCACCATGTGTTTTATCGGTTCTGAGAGTGGCATGTGAAACCCGATTCGAGGAGTGGTAGGCACCGTCTGCGGGTACATGGTGGACCCGGTGAGGTACCCCGGGGCTAGAAGACTCGTATATGTTAGACGGTGAGCCTGGTAGGGGAGCACTACCTACCGGTGATAGTATTTGGACCCGTCGGTTATCCGGAGGATACCGACCGGAGTCTGAGATGGATATGAGGGCCGACCAGAGTAGGCAGCTCCTGAGACGAGGTATTTGATGGCCGATCCGAGTATACGACACCTGAGTTATGAGGATTTACGTGCTGCTGTTGGACACGGGTTTTCATGATGCTTCGAGTGTCGATGCTAGGAACTCAGGTTCCATGATTTTGAGGTATCACGAGGGACACACGTTGATTTATATCCTCATACTTTCATGCATATACTTTTATGATATTTACATGCATGATGTTTTGTGTCATTGGTTGACACGTGGACGAGATCCACATGCATACAGGCATTGATTACATAGTTGGATGATATTCACATACTTATAGACTTTATGACATAGTTGACAATGATTTCATGATGATTATATTGATCACACATCATATTTATGATATGTTGCTACCTAAGGCACTTGCACGAGCACTTAGTATTACACTTATGTGTAGATGTTTACCCTTGCCACCTTATCATGCTTCAGACTTTATCATATTGAGAATATATTACTGATCGTATTGACCTAGGATTGAGTCATACATACGATTTCTGCTCTGTGATATTTTCTACTCATGAGTTGGCAACTCACCCCCGTTGTGCCACAGTTTCTTGCAGGTTTTTCCGTACAGGTTCGTTGCGGCTTTGCTGGCACACAGTCCGTTTTCGGGTGATTGCTTGGTAGGTGGGTTCACTCGCATCGTGACCACCATTGTACTTATTTATATTCAGTTGTATCTAGAAACTCTATCAACCAGACTTGTATATTATTTCAGACTTAGAAAACCAGTTGTGTATTCTTTCGACCTTAGAGTCGCGCGTTGTATTATTATGGTTTTCTTGATGTTTTGAGTTTCCTTTTGAGTTTTTATCCTATCCCTTTGGCGTTGTATATTATATTGCTTGCGTGGTTGTGACCGTTGATTGACGAAGAGCTAGCTCCTGTTTGGAGATGCCTTTTATCATTGTGTATATATTATTCATGTTGTATCCCGTTCGGGGCCAATATTTACAAAGGAAACTCTGTCGAAATTTTCAGAAAAGTCTCGGGATTTTAAAAACGCATAATTCGGCTTATGCTATTAAAACCACTTATTTAAAACCAGTTTTCTTCATATATTATTTTAAATGGTTTTAGATTTATGGGATTTTGGCTTACTTGAATTAGATGGAGTCCTATAGACTTCATATGATCCAATGGCCAGTCACGTGCCATTTCGGGTCGTGACAGACAAGGGAACTAAACCCATTCTCTGTGAATGAAATCCGTAAATATAAGGATGCCAAGTACTTCCCGGCAGATTTCGAAGACACAGAAAGATGTTGCAAACCGGAGGACAAGAACAAAGCTGTCACTACTATTCCGGCCTTCGAGAGTGATACCGAGGAGGAAGAAGAAATAGTTTATGCAGGGCCGCCCCAATGCAACAAGCCGGGACCGTCCACCCCTATCCTGGTCTTCGGTAGTGACTCGGAAGATGAGGTCAATGCCGTATTCTCTGCTCGGCCATCGATACATGCTTTCGCTGATGAAGATAAAAGTTTGCAAGTTACCATGGTTCCGCAAGAGCATTACAAAGAGCTCGATGCACTTGAAACTTATAGTGTGCAAGAACTGAAGACATTCTATGTCCCCCCCAGGCGAAAGGGTGAAAAGGCGATCCTATTCTACCGATCCAGGGAAACCAAAGTGGAGAAAGAAATTTGGCATGCTGCGGATTCTACACTTGACAGGCTCCAGCCCATCCGTTTGCCCAGATACTACACAGACGGATTAAAAAGACTGTTGAGGCGCCAAGGCATACCCTTCAAACAGACTGCACGACAAGCCCGGTTCTATAACAGGATCTGGAACTTCCCCGGAACTCAACGAAATTTGCCCAACGGGAGAATGGAAACGATCGGGCTTGAATATGTTCAATCCAAGAAACGGGAGCGATTCCGCGGCTGCTACGTCATACATGACTTTGACGAAGAAGGAGATGCTCTGTGGGAAGATGCTAACCCTAAACCAAAACGAGCTCCCGTCGTGAAAATGCCAATCCCATCGTTCGAAGAACAAATGGACAAGCTTATAAGGGAAGCGGGTCAGAAGGTTCAAGATGACCATAATCGCAAAATGGACATCTACGAGAAAACTAGAACGCGGCGCCTCCTTTAGCAGGCTGCAGAAAGTGACGATGCCCTTTGTCGCCAGCCCATCATACAAAAGACCCAACACAGAGGCAGAAATAAACCCAAGAACGAAAAAAGAATTCGACAGCGACAAAAATGGACCAAGAAGCCACGCGATCGAGAATCGAGCAACCAGGATTCGTCTCTTGTAAAGAAGATGGGCCGAGCATATTCTTTTTCCCAAGACAAGACAAGGAAGATACTTGATCTTGCCATAAAACATCAAATGATTACCCTCTCGGAGTCCAAGCACCCCGAGCAAGCAGGCGAGGTCTCTCACCCGGATTATTGCTCCTATCACCGAGCGATAAAACATTATCTCAAAGACTGCTTCTCATTCAAAGACTTGGTAGAAGACCAGTATCAGCAAGGCAGGTTTGCTCTATCCAGCAGTTGGAGGGTAACCCCGCCGCAGAAGCATGAATCGAAAGCCACGTATACAGCCAGAGTAGAACCGGATCAACATCGGTCTTGGAAGCGATCTCGTACCTGTCACGCGATAACGCTGTCAGGAGAAGGAGTATGCGAAGATATGGATTACCTCTCCTGGTGCTTTGAAAATGAGGATAACGAGGTGATCTCAGAGTTTCCGCTGGCACCAAAAGAGCTGGAAGATGGGATACATACTACTGCAGATAACCTCAAGAAAATCGACTTGGGGACATCAAGTAACCCACGGCCGACGTTCGTCAGTAAGCTGTTGTCTGAAGAAAGGGTGGCTACGCTAAAAGACGTTCTCATACAATATAAAGACTGTTTCGCATGGAACTATTTCGAGATTCCCGGATTGGATCCAGAAATAGCTGTGCACAAATTGGCGATATCTCTGGACGTCAAGCCAATCAAACAAGCACCGAGAAGAATGCGGCTCGAGCTTGAGATGAACATCAACGCTGAGGTCAAGAAGCTAATCGACCCTGGCTTCATCCAAGAAGTGTAGTATCCTGACTGGATCGCCAACATCGTCCCAGTGATGAAGAAAAATAGGACGGTGCGCATATGCGTGGACTTTCGGGATCTCAACAAAGCTTGCCCGAAGGATGACTTTCCAGTACCGGTCACCGAGCTGATGATAGATAATACGTCCACTCATGAAATTTTTTCCTTCACGGACGGCTCATCGGGATACAATCAGATAAAGATGCATCCCGAGGATCAGAAGCATACCACTTTCCGGACCCTTTAGGAATATTCTGCTACAAAGTGATGCCTTTCGGTCTAAAGAATGCAGGTGCCACCTATCAGAGGGCCATGACGAAGATTTTCGATGACCTCATACATGAAATCGTCGAATGCTATATTGATGACCTTGTGGTGAAAAGCAAATCGCACGAGGACCATTAGGAGCATCTGAAGATCGTGTTTCAGCGCCTTCGGAAATACAACTTGAAGATGAACCCTCTCAAATGCGCATTCGGAGTTTCCTCAGGCAAGTTCCTGGGATTCATCGTCTGAAACCGAGGCATCGAGATAGACCCGTCAAAGATCAAGGCGATCATGGAAATGCCTCCGCCAAGGACTCTCAAGCAGCTGCGGTCTCTCCAAGGAAAGCTCACGTATATCCATCGATTTATAGCTAATTTTTCTGGCAAGTGCCGCCCCTACAGTCACCTAATGAAGAAAGGAACCTCGTTCGTTTGGGATTGCAAATGCCAAAGCGCACTGGACGAAATTAAGCAATACCTGCAGCATCCGCCGGTACTGACCGCTCTGGTCAAGGGAAAGCCTCTCATTCTGTATACAACCAACCTTGAGGGTTCTATAGGCGCGCTATGGGCACAGGAAAATGACCATGGGAAGGAGAGAGCTCTCTACTATTTGAATCGAGTTCTCTTGGGGGCAGAAGACAATTACTCTCCCATCGAAAAACACTGTCCAGCGTTGATCTTCTCAATAACGAAGCTAAGACACTATGCGTTGGCACATGAGGTCCATCTCGTATCAAAGGTGGATCCTCTCAAATATTTGATGTCAAAGGCCATATTAACAAGACGACTCACTATATGGGCCCTACTCTTAATGGAATTCTCGGTGACATACAGATCTCTCAAGTTATTGAAAGGCTAGGCCATCGCCGACTTCCTCGCTGAATATCCGATACCTGCCGATACTCCTTTGAATTGCGAATTGCCCGATGAGCACGCGTTTGACATGATCGATGGTGAGAGGAGAGAGAGTGACACCCGATGGGAACTCTACTTCGATGGGGCATCTTCCATGAAGAAGCGCAAACAAAGTACCCCCATAATCAAATCTGGGGTAGGCCCCATCTTCGTGACTCCACAAGGAGGGATAATGCGCTTTGCCTTCTCCTTAACAGAGCCGAGGACGAACAATGAAGCCGAATACGAAGATTTGATAGCAGGTCTTGAGATCGCTGTAGACATGGGAATCGAAAACCTCCTCATATACGGAGACTCCCAACTGATCGTTAGTCAAGTAAACGGCGACTATCAAACGTGCAAGCCTGAGTTGGTAAAGTACGGCGATAGAGTACAGCAACTGCTGATTCAAATTCCTGCCTACACCCTGGAAAGCATACCGCATGTGGAAAATAGTAAAGCGGATGCGTTAGCCAAACTCGCTAAAGAACTGGCTGACGAAAACCTCGATGATGTAAGGATCGTGGTACAAAGCCGTCGGGTTCTTGCACCGGCAGAAATATCTCCGGAGTCGTCCGAAGAAAAGGGAGTTACCGAGCAAACGGCCCTACAAATAAAAGACCAGGAAAAGGCTATGGATTGGAGAGAAGCTTTATAGACTACTTCAAATCTCGTCGAACACCTAAAGATGCATCTTCAAGACATCAGCTCATGAAACGAGATCTATCTTTTGCCTTTGTTAACGATACTCTCTATAAGAGATCGTTCGACTCCCTGTGGATAAGATGCCTAGGACCTGAAGAGGCAAGGAGTGTCGTCCAAGAAACTCACGACGGACTCTGCGGTTCTCACCAAGCCGGGCCAAAGATGAAGCCGAAGATCAAAAAGATGGGCTACTATTGGCCCACGATGATCCAAGATTGTCTCGAATACGCGAAGCAGTGCCACTCGTGCCAAATTCACGGGGACTTTATCCACCAGCATCCAAATCCGCTACATCCGATGGTGGCTAGCTGGCCATTCGAAATATGGGGAACTGACATAATCGGACCCATTGAGCCAGCATTGTCTAGAGGACACCAGTTCATATTGGCGACGACCGATTACTTTTCTAAATGGGCAGAAGCCATACCAATAAGAGAAGTGAAGATGGAGAATATCCTCCATTTCTTCAAGACACATGTCATTTATCGGTTCGGCATTCCGCGATGGGTTATCTCCGATAACGGGCCAGCCTACAGAAGCCACAAGATCAGCCACTTCACACAACAGCATAACATAGACTGGAGATATTCATCGGTCTATAATCCCCGAGCTAACGGTCTAGCTGAGGCTTTTAACAAGACCTTGATGAAGATCATGAAAAAGACGGTGTCTCGAAATAAGAGGGACTGGCACGAGAGACTGCATGAAGCTCTCTGGGGGCATCGAACTACGTTCAAAACAGACACAAACACAACGCCGTATGCATTGGTATTCGGCACAGAAGCGGTACTCCCCTCGAGATAGAGTTACCCTCTCTACGAGTGGCGGTTCACTACGAGCTAACGGACGAAGAGAATGCTCACCTTCGGCTTGAGGAGCTCGACGCCCTTGATGAAACCCGGTTCATAGCGCAACAAAACCTGGAGGCTTATAAAGCGAAGATGATGCGCTCATATGAAAGATTGACTAGGCCGAGAACATTCCGCCAAGGCGAACTCGTGCTAGTGGTTAAAAGACCCATGATCCCCAATCTTGCCAAGCAGGGGAAATTCGAGCCGAACTACAAAGGCACGTATATCATAGATAAAGTTTACCAGGGTGGAGCCTATCTACTCATGGACATGGATGGTGAAAGACCTTTCAGGCCAATAAACGGTTGCTTCCTAAAAAAATACTACGCCTGAAGAGTCACGACCTAGGTCAACGATAGATGACGACGCCTATGTCCACTCGCTATCTTCCTAAGCCCAAACTCTATAAGAAGTAACCGGCTACGGACCGAAACGTCCTAAAACTAACGACGAACCGAAACGTCCTAAAACTAACAACGGACTGAAACGTCCTTAAACTAACGATGGACCACTATGTCCTAAAATTGGCTGTTGACCGAGACGTCGATAAACTACTACGGACCGCAGCATCCCAAGGCTGACACAAAAAAAAATAAAATAAAAAAAGAAGAAGAAGAAAACGGTATGCCCGTAAGCAAAATGGGCACGAATGAAAACCTGAAAGGGCTCCGTGAGTAAAAACAGCAGGGCTACCGGCGAGTTTTGTGAAAACCCGAAAGAGCGCAATCTCGTTAAAAGACACTTGCAAGGTCCTCTCAATCTTGTGAGGAGAAAATACCTGCGTGAGATCTTTACAACTCACAAGGGAGCAACACACTTAGGGATCCCCACAATTCCTATGGAGAAATTACACTTACGAGATCCTCACGACTCATAAGGAGAATTCCCCTTTGAGACCCTCACGGCTCATAGGAGTCAATAGCCTTAAGCTACAGGGATCTGAACCTGTTCTTAAGCCATCACAACCTCCAATGCTGCCCTACAAGTGGTTCGCTATTGACCCTTGTATACAATTTACGGGCTCGAATAAATATTTCCCTAACAAAGTCCCACCCGCGACTGGGGATATGTTTACACAGTAGACAGTCCTTGTAAGTCCTCTCGACTTATAAGGATAAAATACTCTTGTAAGATCCTTACGACTTATAAGAGAATACACACTTAGGAATCCTCACGATTCCTAAGGAGAAAACGCACCTACGAGATCCTCATGACTCATAGGGAGAAATACCTTTATGAAACCCTTATGGCTCATGAAGTTAAAAGCCTTAGTCGACAGGATCCTAACCCTGTTCGCTAAGCCACCTTTGTTCGACGCCGACAGAGGCAAACGATGATTCGCTCCAGGCAATATCCAAGTTGTAGCGATGCCGATGCCGAAATCGGTGTCCAATCCCAAATTCGCAGTGAAAAGTCAGCGAGCCACAAATGCATATGAAATAGCCGAAATGATGGGCAACTTGCAACGAAATCAGCAAGTAAAAATGTATGCATACAAAATAGCCGAAATGGTTGGGCAACTCGCAATAAAAAGCAACGAGTAAGTAAAACAAATAGCTGAAATGATTGGGCACCGCGAAAAATATCCGAAATGATTAGGCAATCACGACTTTCGCGATGTAAAAGCTGAAATGATAGAGCATCGCGGAAAGAAAAATATATAAAGTGAAATTTTTTGCCATACAGGTGAGATCACATTGATCCCTGTATACAATCCGGGGGCATAAACAAAAAGGGAACATACCTTTCCACCATGCTCCATCAGAAAAAGAAGCCAAATCTCGACGGTTCATAGACAGCATGGAGATCATCTCAACATTCGTCTCATTACAACAGACGCAACATCAGCAAATTGGAATTATGGCAATTCCCAGTTCCATGACTCGGCGGTGCACAGAAAACCGAGAGTCAACCCCCGACTCCATGAAATGCGGATAAAGTCAGCCCTTCCTGGTCCAGTGGAACACGGCTAATGTCAATCCTGAACCCATGGGAAGCGTCCAGAGCGGATCCAGGTCCTGTAGAACACGGCTAATGTCAATCTTGACCCCGTGGGAAGCGTCCAGAGCGAATCCTGGTCTCGTGGAACACGGCTAATGTCAATCCTGACCCCGTGGGAAGCGTCCAGAGCGGATCCTAGTCCTTGCGGAACATGGCTAATGTCAATCCTAACCCCGTGGGAAGCGACCAGAGCAAATTCTGGTCTAGTGGAACACGGCTAATGTCAATTGTTCATCACAGAATTTTGTATATTTGTACCGTCCATTCTTAATCACATTGCATACAGGTAGGTGCTTTTTATCTGTATTTGCTGCGTGTTTACAGATTACAGGTTTCCAGTCCAAGAGAGCACAAATCCGACAAAATCTCCACAGTTACGGCAAAATCCAGAACATCCGTCACAAACAGATAAAAGCCGGGTTCCAGTATCCGTTCCGTACCAGTTCAGAAGATGGGACGAAAATAGTCGTCATTTGGGACTAAAGAAAAATTTGAAGTCAAAAGAGGTGGAAGTCAAAAGAGAAGAAATGAAGAAATCTTGGATAAGAAATCTGGAGATCCTCTAGATATTGTTATTGCAGTGTAAAGCTTTCAAGAACCAAGAAAAATAAGCAAAAGACCAGAGAAATCAACAAAGTGGAGTTTGGCCCCCAAACAGCCGCGCATCCGCGGCCAAACCCCCACTTTGGCCGCGGATCCGCGGCTGCCACGTGTCATCGATGGGTGAAATTTTGTGGTGTTTTCTGTAAAAGTGTGTAGACTTGTATCATATTGCTAAAATCTCAGAATCAGGCCTATAAATAGCCTAGAGCAGAACCAAGAGTGTGTGCTTTAATTTCATGTGTAATTTTTGTATTAGAATTATTTAGTTTATAATAAAAGTCCATTTTCCTCCATCTTCTTCCATTAAAGCTTGTGAGAGGTTTTATTGAGTGTGAAGCATGCAAGAAGTGTTCTTGTTCTATATGTGTAATTTGTAATTCGGTTTCTTATGTTGCTTGTACTTTCAATTGTTAAACGTAGTTGTTGTTATTTATTAAAATTATCGTTTTAATTTTCTTCCATTTTCTGTTATCCTTACAACCATGATGCTTAGTGTGATCCTTGCCTAAGTGAGGTCCCGAATAGCTAGTTGTGATTTTCTACCTCAATTCTTATTACCTTCTTTCTTTATTTTATTTCATCTAACTTCTCTAATGGGTGAGTAATTTCTCACTTGTTAGGGTAGGAAACGGAAAGTTTGAAAGACGGAAATCTCCTTCACTTTTCTCGTTGACAACTATCTTAATTTGAACTCAAGTTAATTGATCCACAATCCGCTCCCTACAGCACCCTATTCTTCATAATAGCGGTGATACCCTAGTGAGACCGGTTGTGGTTGAATCAACTTGAGGTTGCAGCTAAGAGCCAATAACGGACGGACAAGGACCAAAAAGAGAAAACGAAGTGTTGCAAAGTATAGCTTATACTCGCAAGTTTTCTCTTAGTCATGCTAATCCCCGTTGTTGCCGATTACCGTAACATCAATATCAAGAAGTTGCAAAAGAATTAAGTGAGCGATCCTCCTAACTCAAACCAACCAAATCCTACCCTTAACACGTTCTCTTATCATTAATTTTCAATTAGCTAAACTCAAACAAACCCAAACATATTTAGACTTAACTCGTCAAGACATTAAGAAAAAGACTCCCATCTCTCTGTGGATCGACCCGTACTCATCCGGCTAGCTGCAAAGCGAAACCGTCCTGATTGCGGTAATTAAACTTAAACACGCAGAATATCTGTCAATCAAATGGCGCCGTTGCCGGGGAGACGGTAGTTTATTTCATTTTGTAATTTCGGGTTAATTTGTGAATATAACTAAAAACAAAACAAAAAAAATATACTGTACAAAATCATCTTGTTATTCTTTGTGCAAGAGTGCAGGAAAAGGAAAAGTTCAAGTTCAGTGCCAAAGTCGTGGGGAGTTAGACCCATATCTCGCGGCTACACCGCGGCGGATCAAGGCGCAAACCAAAAATCCTCTGTGAGTATCCCAACCATCTTCTCAACTCCTCTAGACTCCACTGAACTGTTCTTTTCTGCAGCATTCTTTGCGCCGCGCTAAAAATAAAAATTGTTTGCAGTTGATTTGTTACTGATTTGCATTGATTAAATACGGACTTTAAGAGGCTTGAAACCAATTCAGATTGGGTGGGGATTTCATCACCCTTCCCAGGACCCCAGAAATCACAAAAGCATATGCATTGACCATTGTTAATAAAAAATACTAGACTCAGCCCTAAGGACTTCGCGCTCATTAGGAGAAGTTAAACCGTGTTTAGAACCTCGCTTAACGGTATATTGTTTAAGGGGTGTCTAGGAAAGTGTTAACGGCGCAACCGCCAAAAGAGAAAGGGTTACATAATTAAGGAACTTCGCGAAAGCGTTGGAAAACCTCCCCTTATCTCTGCACTTACCTGGCCTCTTGATCAGTGTATCCTGAGCCTGTTTCTCGACACAGTTTTGCTTCGACAATCAAGTCTTGGAGCAGGTCTAGCAGACCTAGGTGACTCTAGATCTAGGTGTGAGTGTGCATATCTTGTTTGTGATTGCGTAAAGCCATAATTCTGTACATATCTCTGTAAACTCTTTCTAAAATAAAAAAAAAGGAAAAAAAATCAAAACTTTTATAAAAACTTGCCCTTTGTCGCCACGTTCCATTTTTCACTCCACCACCCATTGCCTTTCTCATTGACGTTTTCTTACCCTCACCTTCTTCGCTTTGACTATACTAAACTCGTTTAGTATATGTCCGCTTGGACTCGGGACACTAGCGCCCGTCTAGTCCGCGTTTCGTTAGTCGCCACCGACTGCGCAATCGAATCAGACGTCGATACTCTATCACCAACCTCTTCTTCCGCGATGTCAGGATTTAATCCGAACATCCCTTTGACTACCCCTGGATTGGCTCCAACTCCTATGGAGACCAATACACCACTACCACCTGTTGTAGCGCCGCAGCGAATTGCGCTCCAGGATCGTTTCTATCCTACCCGTTCTGCACTCCCCACCTGTCTTTCTCTTCCACCGGCCAATGGGGATAATTTTGAAATTAAGCCCCACTTCATCAACATGCTTCCACGATTTCACGGGCTTGAATCTGAAGATGCCTATATCTTCATTAATAAATTTCAAAACGTGTGTGCCATGATGAAAACCACCCAACTGTCGGACGATGCTATACGTCTACGAGTCATTCCATTCACTCTATGCGATCTTACGGAAAAGTGGCTGTATAGCACCGCTTCCCACTCCATAACCAGTTGGGACGAGTTTGTTAAGGCGTTTCTCAAAAAGTTTTATCCGAATCATAAAACCGCAAGGATCCGCAATGAAATCAATCAATTCTCCCAGCTTCCTTCTGAACCCTTCTGAAAATGCTTTGACCGGTACAAAGACCTTCTCGTTCAGTGTCCTCACCACGGTATCGAGAGATGGCAACTTTGCCAAACCTTATACGAGGGCCTGAACCCAGCAACCAAACAGTTGTTGGAAACCATTTGTCAGGGCCACTTCCTATCGAAATCTGACGAGGAAGCGTGACAGTTTTTCGACGACCTTGCGGAGCAAACGCTACAGTGGGAGAGCACCAGACCGACTTCTTCATCTTCCTCTACATCCACTTCTACCGGTCAGTCTAGGGTAGGAATTCACCAACTTGACATCTCTATTGCGATGAAAGCTGAAATGGCTGCAATAACGAGAAAGCTTGAAGCGATAGAGAGCAAATTTTCTTCTCCTGCTCCTAGCCCTGTTCTTCCCCTTCGTACCATCTGCGCTTGTTGTTCCAATCCATCTCATTTAACCGAAGAGTGTCCCTACAATCCACCATCTCAGGGACAGGATCAGGTTAATGCTGCATTTCAGCAAAGACCGAGGAATGATCCATACTCTTCCACGTACAATCCCGGCTGGAGGAACCATCCCAATTTCGCCTGGAATCAGAATCAGAATCAATTCCAGGGCAACAATTTCCAGAGACCCCCTCCGCCGCAGCAACAAGCGCAGCAACAAACTCAATTTCAGCAGCCCTTCCAACCCCAACCTTTTCAAAATCAGACGAACAACTTTGCACCCAACAATTCTTTTCCACCAAACAATTTTGTTCCGTCAAACAACGATAAGGTTTCCTCGCTCGAACGAAGTCTGGAGGCGTTTGTTAAACAATCGACACAATCCACAGCAAACATCCAGTCTTCTATTCAGTCCTTAGTGCAACACACTGCCGCTCACGGGCAAAGCATCAAGACCATCGAGGCCCAGATTGCACGGCTGAATGCGGCCTTAAGTGAGCGAGAGAAGGGGAAGCTCCCGTCCCAGCCACTTCAAAATCCCGGTCACCCACATAATGCACATGCTGCTCTTGAACAACAGAACCATAATGTGAGTGCCGTGACCACATTGAGATCGGGGAGGATGCTGCAAAACAACATTGGCACACGGACCAACAATGACACCCCGGCCGCTTCTTCTTCTTCTTCTCCTACTTCATCGTCTTCTGAGCCTATTCTCCATTCTCCACAAGGCTCTTCTTCCTCTTCTTCTGCTTTGAATGGACCCACTTCTCACTCCACGAAAATACCTGTTCTGGGATCTGTTCCAACTCCACAATCTCCTCCTCCAGCTTTAGACTCAACCAATTTTCAAAACGTCCCATTTCCAAACCGGTTGAGGTCTAATAAACAAAATCCTCAAATGGAGAAGATTCTAGAGTTATTTAAGCAGGTTAACATTAACATTCCTCTTTTAGATGCCGTCCAACAAGTCCCATCCTACGCGAAAATCTTAAAGGACTTGTGCATGAAAAAGAGGAAGTCTCAGGTACCAAAGAAAGTTTTCTTGGCCAGTGCTGTGAGTGATTCCCTTACCCAATCTTTACCACAAAAACGGAAGGACCCTGGCTGTCCTACTATTTCTATTACTATTGGGGATAAGAACATCAACCGCGCACTATTAGATCTTGGTGCCAGTGTTAACCTGCTTCCGTACTCAGTATACGAGCAATTAGGCATAGGAGAGCTGAAACCCACGCATTGTACTCTCCAAATGGTCGACCGATCGATGACCCATCCTAGGGGTGAGCTAGAGGATGTGTTAATCAAAGTCGGGGACTTCATCTTTCCCGTTGACTTCATTGTATTAGACACACAACCTGTAGCTAACCCTGGAATCAAATTCCTGTGATACTCGGTCGCCCATTCCTCGCAACCTCAAATGCTGTGATCAGTTGTCGCAATGGTTCTATGAACCTATCTTTTGGAAATATGACGATTGAACTCAACATTTTTAGGTTGGGGAATCAGCCCTCTGAACCTAATGCTCATATACTGGACGTCTGCTCGATCCAGGAGATCACCTCAGAAGAGTGTGAATTCGAGGAGTTTCTGTTTGATAATGATAATCTTGACGCCACTAGTGCGTTCCTCTTCGAACCTGCTGCTGTTTTTGCGCTCGAAAACGACTACGAGTGTTTCACGTTCTCGAACGATCTTAGCCGCGCAGAACCCGAGTTTGAATCTTTCGAATTTCTGGATGAGTTACAGGAACCATCCAACTCGGTCGCTTACACTCATTTCGAACCTTTGCTGAAGTCCTTTGAGTTCGAGACCTTTTCACCGACGTTGCCTTCAATCGTTTCACCTCCAGCACTCGAACTCAAGCCTTTGCCTTCTCACCTCAAGTACGCTTACTTGGGTGATAACGAGACCCTCCCTGTCATCATCTCGGCTTCTCTAGCTCCCGAGCAAGAGAAAGCCCTTCTGGCGGTCTTGCACAGAAATAGGCAAGCTTTTGGCTGGTCCATGGCGGACATCAAGGGGATTAGTCCCCTGATCATTGAGCATCATATTCATCTGATGGATGATGCCAAACCAGCCCGGGACCCATAAAGACGTCTGAACCCAGTCATGAAGGAGGCTGTGAAGAAGGAGATCGTCAAATGTCTGGATAGTGGTATCATTTACCCTATCTCCGATAGCCAGTGTGTTAGCCCCATTCATGTTGTCCCCAAGAAATCAGGTATCACGGTCATAACCAACGAGGCGAACGAATTAATCCCTACTCGCACCCAAACTGGGTGGCGAGTATGCATCGATTACAGAAAACTCAACGCCGCAACACGGAAAGACCACTTTCCGCTACCTTTCATTGACCAGATGCTTGAACGATTGGCTGGACATGAGTACTACTGCTTTCTTGATGGCTACTCTGGCTATAATCAAATTCCCATCGCCGAAAAAGACCAGGACAAGACCACTTTCACTTGTCCTTTCGGCACGTTTGCATATCGTCGCATGCCTTTTGGGTTATGCAATGCGCCCGCTACCTTCCAGCGGTGTATGATGGGAATATTCTCAGACATGGTGGAGAAATTCTTGGAGATCTTCATGGACGATTTCTCCATCTTCGGCGACTCCTTTGACGAGTGTCTGCTACATCTCGACGCTGTCCTTACCCGATGTAAGGACAAGAATCTCACTTTGAATTGGGAGAAATGCCACTTCATGGTGCGAGAAGGTATTGTTTTAGGACATATCATTTCGCAAAATGCCATAGAGGTTGACAAAGCAAAGATTGAGGTCATTTCCAATCTTCCTCCTCCCAGTTGCGTCAGAGATATCCGAGCCTTCCTTGGCCACGCCGGTTTCTATAGACGGTTTATCAAGGACTTTAGCAAGATTGCTAGACCCTTGACTTTTCTACTGGCCAAGGACACGCCATTCGAATTCAACTCGAGCTGTATAACTGCGTTCGAGTCATTGAAAAGCTCACTCACTTCTGCTCCCGTTCTTTCTTCACCTGACTGGACGCACCTATTCGAGATTATGTGCGATGCATCCGACTTTGCCATTGGTGCTGTCCTTGGACAACACATCAACAAGATGCCGCACGTAATCTATTACGCCAGCCGAACCCTGAACGATGCCCAACTCAATTATACAACAACTGAGAATGAATTCTTGGCTGTTGTATTTGCTTTAGAAAAGTTCAGGTCCTATCTCATCGGCTCTCCAGTCATTGTCTACACTGACCATTCTGCTCTGCGCCATCTTTTTGCGAAGAAAGATGCCAAATCTCGGCTTATACGTTGGATCCTCTTACTTCAAGAGTTTGACCTTGTCATTAAGGACAAACGAGGATGTGAAAACGTTGTTGCTGACCATCTCTCACGACTTCCTTCTTCGCCGTCTCTTCAAATCCCGATCAATGACGTTTTCCCGGATGAACAGCTCTTGACGGTATCTTGCGAACCCTGGTTCGCAGATATTGTGAACTATTTGGCCACAGGGTTACTACCTACTGAATGGTCGAGTCAGGACAGACTTCGCTTCTTATCCCAAGTAAAACATTTTTACTGGGACGAACCCTATCTGTTCAAGTACTGTCCTGACCAGATTATTCGTCGGTGTGTTCCTGACAATGAATTCAAGAGTGTGCTGTCGTTTTGCCACGACCAAGCATGTGGCGGGCATTTTGGCCCCAGAAAGACAGCTGAGAAGATCTTGCAATGTGGTTTCTACTGGCCATAATTCTTCAAAGACGCTCATGACTATTGCAAGACTTGCTCCCGGTGCCAACACATGGGCCGGATATCCCGGAGGAACGAAATGCCGCTCCAACCAATCTTGGTTGTAGAGATATTCGATGTTTGGGGGATAGATTTCATGGGGCCGTTTCCCAGCTCTTTCGGGAACTTGTACATCCTTCTAGCTGTTGATTACGTCTCTAAATGGGTCGAGGCTGTGCCCAGCCGGACTAACGACAACAAGGTTGTCGTTAGGCTCCTTAAAGAAAACATTTTCTCTCGTTTTGGGCACCCCCGAGCAATCATTAGCGACAATGGAACTCATTTCTGCAATAAGACTTTCGAAGCCTTGATGCGGAAATATTCCATTAATCATAAGCTATCCACGCCCTACCACCCCCAAACAAGTGGGCAAGCCGAAGTTTCAAATCGGCAGATCAAGCAAATACTGGAGAAGACGGTTTCCAAGAACCGTAAGGATTGGTCTTTGAAACTCACTGATGCCCTTTGGGCATTCCGAACCGCTTATAAGACCAACCTTGGCATGTCTCCTTATCGGCTTGTATACGGAAAAGCTTGCCACCTTCCTGTCGAAATAGAGCATCGCGCATTTTGGGCGATAAAAGAGCTAAATCTATCTCTAGAAGATGCGGGCAGCCATCGGATGCTGCAACTGAACGAACTAAGCGAGCTTAGGGATGAGGCTTACGATAACGCGGTTGTCGTTAAGAATCGAACGAAGGTGTTTCATGATAAACACCTTGTGCGCAAAACCTTCGTACCTGGTCAGCAGGTACTGCTTTACGACACCCGGCTACACTTCCATCCAGGAAAGCTCAGATCTCGATGGAAAGGGCCGTATTTCGTGCGGAATGTGTATCCGCATGGCGCTGTGGATTTGGAGAATCCAAAGGACGGTTCGTTTTTCAAAGTGAACGGACATCGACTAAAACCGTACCTTAGCGCCGACCCAACAGAGGAGCTCCTGTTCTTACAGGAGACGGTTTACCCTGCATAATCTTCCTCCCCTTACACCCGAACTTCGATAATCCAACCAAAAACGGTGGAAACACTGTTTCGAATAAGTTTGGGGGTATGTAAATACAATTTTGTTTTTTTTTGTGTGCCTGGAAAATTTTCCCTAATAAATAAAATAAATAAATAAATAAATAAAAACACTAAAAACAAAAAAAATAAAATAAAATAAAAATTTTCAAAAAAAAAAAATTATTATATGTAAATATATATTTGTAAATAATATTTCTATTTATAGGGGTTTAAGTGTAAATAATCAAAAAACCCCTATAAATAGCTCCCTAACCCTTCAGTTTTTTTTTCCCTGCCTCAAAAATTTCCCCATCAGAAACCCTAGCCGCCACAGCAAAACCCAGCCCATGATCCCCTGAAGCCGCCGCGCTTCCGCCGCTCGACCCCCCCTTCCGCCGCGCTTCCGCCGCCGCCTAGCATCTTCACCCTCTGGAATTTTTTCCAGAGGAGGTTTGCACTATTTTACCCCCTTTCTCATCTGTAGAATTCTGCAATTTACTGAATGGCTCCAGATTTGCAATATGAGCGAAATTTTTCACAACTTTTTGAACATAATGTGTACGGAAGTTATTTTGGCGACGAGATCCGGAAACGCGGATGGAATTATCTTTTGTATAACCATCCGAATGCATTCGCGCTTCCGGATCTAGTCGAACGATTCTATGATTACATGGAGGAGGGTAGTTTTCAAAAATACAGATTTATTCGGTTGTTTTGGGGAGATCAAGAAATACGAATAGATAAGGACTTCATTCATGAAGTCACGTTGATTCCAAGAATACCCGCCCATGACCAACCCCTCCAGTTTGAGGATTACACCCCGTTGATGGGAAACGATTGTTATAGGGAGCCACGTAAAGGGATTCAGGCGCGTACACTTTACGCGAATGTGCTGACTGTGTGCCGATGGGCACAAAATAACATTTTTGGTAGCTCACACAACACGACATTTTTCACACCATCACTGCACATCGTGCACACATTAATGATAAAAAACCCAAGTTATGACATGTGCACGGTGCTACTTCAGTCGATTGATTCTGGCAAGAGTTCAGCCAACCATCCGTGCCCTATGTTGGCGACACAACTGTGTCGCCATTTCATCCCTTCTGACGAGTTTGCGATACACATGCATGCTGGCACACTCATTCGACCAGTTCTTGAGGGTGTTTCGACATCCTACACTAGACTTCATGATATATGGTCACGCACCGAGCCGGCCGAGCATGTATTGGCCAAAACACCAAGCTCAAGCTCCACAGCGAGCGATGAAGAGCTTACCCCCGCTGAGCAAGCACGCTTACTTAGACGGACACATAGGGGGGTAGAAAGAATGCTGGGAATAATGACAAACTTCGATAAGAGATTAACAAACCTTGAACAAGGAATGGCCACCCTGTTGGCACGAGAGGACAGATCGAGGTCGAGATCCAGGGCCCCTAGGACAGATACAGGTGAACCAGGGACGAGTGACGCAGCGTCTAGGAGACGACGCAGGGGGCAGTGAGGACACTGCCATTAACAAGTTTGGGGGAGGGATTAGATTGTAAATAGTTATCCTTGCATTGCATCTGCATATTTTATTTATTTTTTTATATAAACATTTGTTTTGCATGTTTAAATTCTGCACGCTGTAAATATTTATTTATCTTTTCTGCATTGCATTTTTTAAAATAAAAATACAAAAAAAAATTGAAAAATACAAAAAAATATTGAAAAACTCGAAAATGAAAACAAAAATTTTAAAAAGAAAAAAAAAATATTTATTGACCGGTTCTGACTCAGGTCTAATATGACAGTTGACTAGTTAGAAACTACTAGATCTTAAACTTAGTTAATTATGAACCCTAAAAATAACCTTCCTTGAAGTATAACTATAGAAAATATACGCTCCAGCGGTTTGTTTTGAAATAAGCAAATTTTGAGTCTAGTTCTTAGGCGAAGTCAAAATGAGGGAAAATTATTGAAGCTCTATTTGAAGAATAATTCTGAAAAATAATTCTAAATCTTAAGTCCAAATTTTTGAAAGTATATACCCTACAAAATGCACATACACCACCTTGAAACTCGGAATAGTAGAGGATACCTAGAAATACTCTTGCCTGAAAGCCTAGTATGAAAGAAAAAACGGTATTTAAAGCTAAACACCAAAAGAGCATGTTGAAAAAAATATCCGGTCTTCAAAAAGAAAAAGAAAAGGAAAGAAAAAGAAAAGAAAGATAGAATAAAGTCAAGACCTGGAAATTGCTATTTACGCTTTAAAGTTCACACATTCAGTAATCGGCCGTTAGTGCCTCAAGAAGCATTAATAGTCGCATGAAAGATGTATGAACAAAACCGTCCATCATTAATAAAAAGAAGTAGTGCTAGGTATTAAGGCAAGGGTATTATAGCTTGAACTGAATTTCCAAGTGTAAGGGTGACAATTACACACACGTAGGGGTATATAATCGAAGTTTGGAGGAAAGATAAGGAATGAAAGATAGGGTTTATTTCTTTAGTAGAGTGGATAAAAATTCCGGATTTGAGATTGCGCTTAAGAAGGAAAACTCGGGAGATACTGAAAGCTTTATAAACTGGCTAGGCGTATAGGATCTTAAGTTAAATGAAAAGGAAGTGTGAAGAATACGGGTTAATGGTTTCTAAGTTAATGATAATAGAGTTTTTGGTTAGAATGCTGAAATAGAGGATTAGAGTCGACGGCCAATTGATCGGATTTTGTGGGTGTAATCCGCTGAAAACCCTCAGGAGACAACACTCCTCCTACTAGGGACACCTAGAGGTTTAACGGCTTGTTGCACGTGCTCAGTGCAATCGCGTTCCCTGCGAAAATGAGGTTAGGAATTTTTGTGAATAAAATGGTTTTGCTCGGGACGAGCAAAAGATAAGTTTGGGAGTATTTGTTCATCACAGAATTTTGTATATTTGTACCGCCCATTCTTAATCACATTGCATACAGGTAGGTGCTTTTTATCCGTATTTGCTGCATGTTTACAGATTACAGGTTTCCAGTCCAAGAGAGCACAAATCCGACAAAATCTCCACAGTTACGGCAAAATCCAGAACATCCGTCACAAACAGATAAAAGCCGGGTTCCAGTATCCGTTCCGTACCAGTTCAGAAGATGGGACGAAAATAGTCGTCATTTGGGACTAAAGAAAAATTTGAAGTCAAAAGAGGTGGAAGTCAAAAGAGAAGAAATGAAGAAATCTTGGATAAGAAATCTGGAGATCCTCTGGATATTGTTATTGCAGTGTAAAGCTTTCAAGAACCAGGAAAAATAAGCAAAAGACCAGAGAAATCAACAAAGTGGAGTTTGGCCACCAAACAGCCGCGCATCCGCGGCCAAACCCCCACTTTGGCCGCGGATCCGCGGCTGCCACGTGTCATCGATGGGTGAAATTTTGTGGTGTTTTCTGTAAAAGTGTGTAGGCTTGTATCATATTGCTAAAATCTCAGAATCAGGCCTATAAATAGCCCAGAGCAGAACCAAGAGTGTGTGCTTAATTTCATGTGTAATTTTTGTATTAGAATTATTTAGTTTATAATAAAAGTCCATTTTCCTCCATCTTCTTCCATTAAAGCTTGTGAGAGGTTTTAATGAGTGTGAAGCATGCAAGAAGTGTTCTTGTTCTATATGTGTAATTTGTAATTCGGTTTCTTATGTTGCTTGTACTTTCAATTGTTAAACGTAGTTGTTGTTATTTATTAAAATTATCGTTTTAATTTTCTTCCATTTTCTGTTATCCTTACAACCATGATGCTTAGTGTGATCCTTGCCTAAGTGAGGTCCCGAATAGCTAGTTGTGATTTTCTACCTCAATTCTTATTACCCTCTTTCTTTATTTTATTTCATCTAACTTCTCTAATGGGTGAGTAATTTCTCACTTGTTAGGGTAGGAAACGGAAAGTTTGAAAGACGGAAATCTCCCTCACTTTTCTCGTTGACAACTATCTTAATTTGAACTCAAGTTAATTGATCCACAATCCGCTCCCTACAGCACCCTATTCTTCATAATAGCGGTGATACCCTAGTGAGACCGATTATGGTTGAATCAACTTGAGGTTGCGGCTAAGAGCCAATAACGGACGGACAAGGACCAAAAAGAGGAAACGAAGTGTTGGAAAGCATAGCTTATACTCGCAAGTTTTCTCTTAGTCGTGCTAATCCCCGTTGTTGCCGATTACCGTAACATCAATATCAAGAAGTTGCAAAAGAATTAAGTGAGCGATCCTCCTAACTTAAACCAACCAAATCCTACCCTTAACAAGTTCTCTTATCATTAATTTTCAATTAGCTAAACTCAAACAAACCCAAACATATTTGGACTTAACTCGTCAAGACATTAAGAAAAAGACTCCCATCTCTCTGTGGATCGACCCGTACTCATCCGGCTAGCTGCAAAGAGAAACCGACCTGATTGCGGTAATTAAACTTAAACACGCAGAATATCTGTCAATCAAATGAGCCGAGCCGGCCGAGCGCCAAAACACCCAGCTCGAACTCCACAGCGAGCGATGAAGAGCTTACCCCCGCTGAGCAAGCACGCTTACTTAGACGGACACATAAGGGGGTAGAAAGAATGCTGGGAATAATGACAAACTTCGATCAAAGATTAACAAACCTTGAACAAGGAATGGCCACCCTGTTGGCACGAGAGGACAGATCGAGGTCGAGATCCAGGGCCCCTAGGACAGATACAGGTGAACCAGGGACGAGTGACGCAGTGTCTAGGAGACGACGCAGGGGGCAGTGAGGACACTGCCATTAACAAGTTTGGGGGAGGGATTAGATTGTAAATAGTTATCCTTGCATTGCATCTGCATATTTTATTTATTTTTTTTATATAAACATTTGTTTTGCATGTTTAAATTCTGCACGCTGTAAATATTTATTTATCTTTTCTGCATTGCATTTTTTTAAATAAAAATACAAAAAAAAAATTGAAAAATACAAAAAAATATTGAAAAACTCGAAAATGAAAACAAAAATTTTAAAAAGAAAAAAAAACAAAAATATTTATTGACCGGTTCTGACTCAGGTCTAATATGATAGTTGACTAGTTAGAAACTACTAGATCTTAAACTTAGTTAATTATGAACCCTAAAAATAACCTTCCTTGAAGTATAACTATAGAAAATATACGCTCCAGCGGTTTGTTTTGAAATAAGCAAATTTTGAGTCTAGTTCTTAGGCGAAGTCAAAATGAGGGAAAATTATTGAAGCTCTATTTGAAGAATAATTCTGAAAAATAATTCTAAATCTTAAGTCCAAATTTTTGAAAGTATATACCCTACAAAATGCACATACACCACCTTGAAACTCGGAATAGTAGAGGATACCTAGAAATACTCTTACCTGAAAACCTAGTATGAAAGAAAAAACGGTATTTAAAGCTAAACACCAAAAGAGCATGTTGAAAAAAATATCCGGTCTTCAAAAAGAAAAAGAAAAGGAAAGAAAAAGAAAAGAAAGATAGAATAAAGTCAAGACCTGAAAATTGCTATTTACGCTTTAAAGTTCACACATTCAGTAATCGGCCGTTAGTGCCTCAAGAAGCATTAATAGTCGCATGAAAGATGTATGAACAAAACCGTCCATCATTAATAAAAAGAAGTAGTGTTAGGTATTAAGGCAAGGGTATTATAGCTTGAACTGAATTTCCAAGTGTAAGGGTGACAATTACACACACGTAGGGGTATATAATCGAAGTTTGGAGGAAAGATAAGGAATGAAAGATAGGGTTTATTTCTTTAGTAGAGTGGATAAAAATTCCGGATTTGAGATTGCGCTTAAGAAGGAAAACTCGGGAGATGCTGAAAGCTTTATAAACTGGCTAGGCGTATAGGATCTTAAGTTAAATGAAAAGGAAGTATGAAGAATACGGGTTAATGGTTTCTAAGTTAATGATAATAGAGTTTTTGGTTAGAATGCTGAAATAGAGGATTAGAGTCGACGGCCAATTGATCGGATTTTATGGGTGTAATCCGCTGAAAACCCTCAGGAGACAACACTCCTCCTACTAGGGACACCTAGAGGTTTAACGGCTTGTTGCACGTGCTCAGTGCAATCGCGTTCCCTGCGAAAATGAGGTTAGGAATTTTTGTGAATAAAATGGTTTTGCTCGGGACGAGCAAAAGATAAGTTTGGGGGTATTTGTTCATCACAGAATTTTGTATATTTGTACCGCCCATTCTTAATCACATTGCATACAGGTAGGTGCTTTTTATCCGTATTTGCTGCATGTTTACAGATTACAGGTTTCCAGTCCAAGAGAGCACAAATCCGACAAAATCTCCACAGTTACGGCAAAATCCAGAACATCCGTCACAAACAGATAAAAGCCGGGTTCCAGTATCCGTTCCGTACCAGTTCAGAAGATGGGACGAAAATAGTCGTCATTTGGGACTAAAGCAAAATTTGAAGTCAAAAGAGGTGGAAGTCAAAAGAGAAGAAATGAAGAAATCTTGGATAAGAAATCTGGAGATCCTCTGGATATTGTTATTGCAGTGTAAAGCTTTCAAGAACCAGGAAAAATAAGCAAAAGACCAGAGAAATCAACAAAGTGGAGTTTGGCCACCAAACAGCCGCGCATCCGCGGCCAAACCCCCACTTTGGCCGCGGATCCGCAGCTGCCACGTGTCATCGATGGGTGAAATTTTGTGGTGTTTTCTGTAAAAGTGTGTAGGCTTGTATCATATTGCTAAAATCTCAGAATCAGGCCTATAAATAGCCCAGAGCAGAACCAAGAGTGTGTGCTTAATTTCATTTGTAATTTTTGTATTAGAATTATTTAGTTTATAATAATAGTCCATTTTCCTCCATCTTCTTCCATTAAAGCTTGTGAGAGGTTTTATTGAGTGTGAAGCATGCAAGAAGTGTTCTTGTTCTATATGTGTAATTTGTAATTCGGTTTCTTATGTTGCTTGTACTTTCAATTGTTAAACGTAGTTGTTGTTATTTATTAAAATTATCGTTTTAATTTTCTTCCATTTTCTGTTATCCTTACAACCATGATGCTTAGTGTGATCCTTGCCTAAGTGAGGTCCCGAATAGCTAGTTATGATTTTCTACCTCAATTCTTATTTCCCTCTTTCTTTATTTTATTTCATCTAACTTCTCTAATGGGTGAGTAATTTCTCACTTGTTAGGGTAGGAAACGGAAAGTTTGAAAGACGGAAATCTCCCTCACTTTTCTCGTTGACAACTATCTTAATTTGAACTCAAGTTAATTGATCCACAATCCGCTCCCTACAGCACCCTATTCTTCATAATAGCGGTGATACCCTAGTGAGACCGGTTGTGGTTGAATCAACTTGAGATTGCGGCTAAGAGCCAATAACGGACGGACAAGGACCAAAAAGAGGAAACGAAGTGTTGGAAAGCATAGCTTATACTCGCAAGTTTTCTCTTAGTCGTGCTAATCCCCGTTGTTGCCGATTACCGTAACATCAATATCAAGAAGTTGCAAAAGAATTAAGTGAGCGATCCTCCTAACTCAAACCAACCAAATCCTACCCTTAACAAGTTCTCTTATCATTAATTTTCAATTAGCTAAACTCAAACAAACCCAAACATATTTGGACTTAACTCGTCAAGACATTAAGAAAAAGGCTCCCATCTCTCTGTGGATCGACCCGTACTCATCCGGCTAGCTGCAAAGCGAAACCGTCCTGATTGCGGTAATTAAACTTAAACACGCAGAATATCTGTCAATCATCAATCCTGACCCCGTGGGAAGCGTCCAGAGCGGATCCTGGTCCTTACGGAATAGGGCTAATGTCAATCCTGACCCCGTGGGAAGCGTCCAGAGCAAATCCTGGTCTAGTGGAACACGGCTAATGTCAATCCTGACCCCGTGGGAAGCGTCCAGAGTGGATCCTGGTCCTTGCGGAACACGGCTAATGTCAATCCTGACCCCGTGGGAAGCGTCCAGAGCAAATCCTAGTCTAGTGGAACACGGCTAATATCAATCCTGACCCCGTGGGAAGCGTCCAGAGCGGATCCTGGTCCTTGCAGAACACGGCTAATGTCAATCCTGACCCCGTGGGAAGCGTCCAGAGCAAATCCTGGTCTAGTCGAACACGGTTAATGTCAATCCTAACCCCGTGGGAAGCATCCACAGCGGATCCTGGTCCTGTGGAACACGGCTTATGTCAATCCTGACCCCGTGGGAAGCATCCAGAGAAAATCCTGGTTTCGTGGAACATGGCTAATATCAATCATGACCCGTGGGAAGCGTCCAGAGCGGATCCTGGTCCTTGCGGAACACGGCTAATGTCAATCCTGACCCCGTGGGAAGCGTCCAGAGAAAATCCTGGTCTAGTGGAACACGACTAATGTCAATCCTGACCCCGTGGGAAGCGTTCAGAGCAAATCCTGGTCTAGTGGAACACGGCTAATGTCAATCTTGACCTATGGGAAGCATCCAGAGCGGATCCTTGTCCTTGTGGAACACTGCTAATGTCAATCCTGACCCCATGGGAAGCGTCCAAAGCAAATCCTGGTCCTGTGGAACAAGGCTAACATCAATCCTGACCCCGTGGGAAGCATCCAGAGCGGATCCTGGTCCTTGTGGAACATGACTAATGTCAATCCTGACCCTATAGGAAGCGTCCAGAGCAAATCCTGGTCTAGTGGAACACGGCTAATGTCAATCCTGACCCCGTGGGAAGCGTCCAGAGCAGATCCTGGTCCTTGTGGAACACAGATAATGTCAATCCTAACCCCGTGGGAAGCGTCCAGAGCAAATCCTGGTCCTGTAGAACACGGCTAAAGTCAATTCTGACCCCGTGGGAAAAAGCTAGAACGAATCCTTGTTTCGTGGAATACGGTTAAAGTCAATCCTGACCACATGGAAAACGTTAAGAGCAACCCCTGACTCCGTGAAATGCGGATAATTTCAACCTCATCAATCACTTACGGGTCCTCTCGACTCGTAAGGAAGAAAACTCTCTTGTGAGATCCTTACGACTCCCAAGAGAAAACACACTTAGGAATCCTCACGATTCCTAAGGAGAAAATACACCTACGAGATCCTTTCGACTCGTAGGGGGAAAAGTCTTTATGAGACTGATCGCACGCTTTTGGCGTGTCGGATGTTCAAAGTTCTAAAGTTTACCGCGATCAGGACGGTGTCGCTATGCAGCTAGCCGGTTGAGCACGGGTCGATCCACAGGGAGATGGTTGTATTTCCGTTCTTGTCTTAGACGAGTCAATAAAGAATTTGTATGAGTTTGTTCAATCTAACCTATGTGTATTATTTGCAAGTATAAAATTGTTAAGAAAAGATACGAAAATGTAAGCTAAAGAAATCCGTACTCAAAACCTTTGAGCCGAGTCTTGACCGATTGAAGCTAGAGCAATCGGCAACAACGTGGATTAGGGGATTTAAGCGCGGTATTCGTGGAATCCGGCTTATTTACCCTTGTCCTCCCGTTCTTGTCTCTTGCTTTCGCCTCCGGCCAAACCGAACGCAACCGGTCGCGGTTAGGAATCACCGTTACCTTGTTGGGGTAGGGTGCCTAACGGAGCGCTTGCGTATGGTTTGGGCGGAGTTCAATGGAAAATAACGGGAAAAGGAAATGAGAAAAGAAAATCTTAACTTACAATACCGTATTTATTCTTAACAACGATAATTACATTCATTCACAAAAAAGAACAAAGAAGAGCAAAAGAAAAGAACAAAGAAAAGAAAAGATTACAAGTAATTAAGTGCATGAATATAAATTGCAAGAAAGTAAAGCAAGGTAATAAAAGCAAGTAATAAATAAGCAATAAAAAGAACAAGAAACTAGAACTCAAGACGAGCATGGGATCAATAGCCAACCCTTAAACTTGCAAGCTCAATCAAGAGGTTGCAAGATCAAGAGAAGGGTAAAGAACTCATGTGAAGTGAAGAACCACTTTCATAAGAAAATACGACCCTTGAGATCAATAACAAACCCTTAACCTTTCAAGCTCAATGAAGAGGTTGAATGATCAAGAGAAAGCAAGAATCTCAAGGGGAAGTTAAACAAAAGAGAATGATACAAAAACCCTCATCTTCATTAACATCCACTCAATGCTCTCACTACATTTTCATGGAGGAAGAATGAATAAGAAGAAGAAGAACTACACTAAAACCTACAAAAGAGGAATAAAGAATTGAACCATTGGTTTGGTTCAGTTCTGGGGTATTTATAGGAGGGGAACTGGAAACCTAGGGCAATAATCTGCCCCTACATAAAATTACCCAACTGCCCAAAAAACACGACAAAGCAAGGAGACCAAATGGCCGCGGTTCCGCGGCCTAAGCCTGCTTAGGCCGCGGAACCGCTGCCGTATAGGGGAGTTAGGTCATGTTCTTTTGTCGTATCCCCTGGTTCCCATTTTCCTTGTGTTTGCCAACTTTAAACTGCACAAAATCTTCCAGAATATTTTCAGATTTCTTAGTCCAAGATTGCATTATTTTCTTTACTTTTGACTTCTATCTCTCTCGAGCTCCGCGCACCCATTGATTCTTATGCAGCCCCCCTCGTGCTCTGTGCTTGTCCGAGACACGAATGACCGCTGTCATATGTCTTGTCTCTGGACTGGTACTCGGCACTGAACGGATTTGGATGACCGGAACCCGGCTTTTATCTGCTGTCAACAGATGTTCTGTATTTGGCGTAACTGTGGAGATTTTGTCTTGATTTGCAATATTTGTACTGGAAACCTGTACTCTGTAAATATGTAACAAACACGGATTAAAAGCACCTACCTATAAACACACGAGCATAAGAATGGACGGTATAAAATGCAGTATTCTGTTATGAACAAATACCCCCAAACTTAATTTTTGCTCGTCCCGAGCAAAACCAATTATTCACAAAACTAAAATCCTAACCGCACTTTCGCAGGGAACGCGATTGCACTGAGCTCGTGCAACAAGCCGTTACACCTCTAGGTGTCCCTAGTAAGAGGAGTGTTGTCTCCTGAGGGTTTTCAGCGGATACTACCCACAAAATCCTGTCAAGCTAGTGTCATAAGTTAACAGTGATTTTACTCCTACAGTTCAGTATTTACGTTAGAAATTCTATCATCCTAAGTTAGAAATATCCAACCCTTATGCTTCACGCCTCTAATCTATTTAACCTTAGATCATATACGTTCCAAAAACGTTTAGAAAGATATTGGTTCTCCTGAGTTTTCCTTCTAGATTGCGGCCTCAAATTTGGGATTTTTATCAACTTTACAGAAAACACAAGTCTTATTCTTTATCTCTATCTTTTATCCAAACATCGATTGTATACCCCTACGTGTGTGTATCTTTGCACCCCTACACTCAAGAATTCAATTCAAGCTATAATACATTTGCCCTAATACCTAATACTACTTCTTTTCATTAAGGATGGATGAATTTGCTCACATACCTTTCATGCAACTATTAATGCTTCTTGAGGCACTAACGACCGATTACTGAATGTGTGAACTTTAAAGCGTAAATAGAAGTTTCCAGGTCTTGACTTTATTCTATTTTTTTGTTTTTGTTTTTGTTTTTCTTTTTCAAGACCGGATATATTTTTCAACATGCTCTATTGGTGTTTAGCTTTAAATACCGTTTTTTCTTTCATACTAGACTTTCAGGCAAGAGTATTTCTAGGTATTCTCTACTATCCCAAGTTTCAAGGTGCGTGTAAGTGCAGTTTGTAGGGTATATACTTTCTGAATTTGAACTCAAGAACAGAAACTATTTTTCAGACTTATCTTTCAGTAAAGCATCAATACTTTCCCTTCATTTTGACTTAACTCAAGAACTGAACTCAAGATTACCTATTTCTAAAAAAAAACTATATGGACGTATACTTACCAAAGTTAGACAGAATGAGGGTTATTTTTAGGGTTTTCAATTTCTAAGCCTAGAATTTAGTTATTTCTATCATATCAACTAAACTTTCGGAATAAAGATCTAAGTTATCCTATTAGCCAACTTGACGACAAAGTTTTTATATTTTTTTTGGAAAATTTTCGATTTTTGTTGTTTTTTAATAAGGTATGAAAATGCAAAATATATAAATGAATGTGAGGGAAGAAAGCTTACCGAGCACACCCCCAAACTTAAACTTGACAGTGCCCTCACTGTCAGGCTATACCAAGAGGGTCAAAATTGTCGGCGCTCTCCCTAAAAACAAATTATATACAATACAAAAAGGAAAACAAAAAATATATACAAAAATGGTGTCCCCCCCAAACTTAAGTAAAACAGTGTTTCCACTGTTAAGCGTTGAAGTTCAGGATTAAGGGGGAAAGAGAATAGTATCAAGCTATACAAGGCCTTACACAGGCCAAAAGTTAACACCAACCATTCAAAGATTTTATCGTTATAAAGCGACGGTTGGTGAAAGAATACGGAGAGTTAAGAAATGGAGAATACGCGAGACCGTATGGAGATAGAAGCGGGATACGGTCTCGGTATATGAGAGGAAGAATGGCGGAATGGAGAAAGAAGTGGAATACGAACTTGAGGGTGGAAATGGATTGAATAAATTAGTACTAATGATCGATGTGAAAAGATGGATTGTACTAATCTATCAATATGGCGAGAAATGGGGTCAAAACTCTCAAGATTCGTAAGAAACCATGGGTACGCCGAACTTGGTAAACCAGACAATGGAAATGGAAGTGATACGGTTACTTGCAAGGTCGGAACAATGGAAATGATGGAAGTAGGTGATTGAGGAAGGTTATCGGTTAAAGGTTCAGGAGGGTGTACACAGTCAATGAAAGAAACAGGATGAATTGGAAAATTCGACTCATCAATTAAAACTGGTTCATCCTCAGTACTATCCTCAATAGTCTCCTCAAAATTCAGCTTATCCATGCAAATTTCATCAAAATCAAGACGCATATGGGGTTCGGGAAAAACAGTTAATGACTCGGGATGATGAATTGGAGAGAAAAACTCAGCCAAATTTACAGGCTCATCATCTAAAATATTCCCAGCGTCAATATCCTCAATCAAGTGAAAATCAATATTCTCAGACACCTCATCAAAAGCATGGATTTCAATCGATTCTGGATCTAAGATGGAGGTGAAGAGGTCAAAAGTTTTGGGTGTGGTTTCACTTGGCAAGGTCCCTTCACAATCTGGCAAATCAAACACTACAAAGTCGCATAACTCATTAAACATCCTATCTTCAATTGATAGTTCATTTGGGACACTTGATAGACTTTCAACACAGGAGTTGTGGGATTCAATTTGTGGTGTGTAGGTTTGATTTAGAATGGTATACAGCTCACTCTCTCCACTCAAATTCACAGCCTGTCCTGCCGCCTCATCATACATTGAAAAATTTGTAGCTAGTTGAAAACTAGCTACCGGATCACTAGGTTGTATGACGGCGGCCATGGACGCATTCAAATCCATCATCTATTGTGAAGCTATCTGAAATTCTTCTAATGACTGTTCTAGGCTAGACATAGGTTGTGATGGGGTTTCAGTAAAAGATTCGAAGTTGTTTGGATACTGGAAACCCCCAAATGGCTGTGTAGAAGCAATGTCTAGGGAAGGTGCAAAAGTCGGGTAGGACTGGTAGGAATTGAATGGCTGGACAGGAGCAGGATCAACATTTGGATAAGAAGATGAATGGAATTGTTGATCCCAAGAATCTGTAGTGCTGAAAGGAGTGAAAGATCGGCTACAGGATTGTTCAATATGTTCAGCGATGGATAAAGGACGACTTGCAAAATGGGTATCAATATAAGAGGGTGGGGGAGGTTGAAAAGGTTGATACAAAGTGGATTGCGGAAGGCAAGTGTTTGTCCTAGACGCGTCTATCCGATCTTTCAAAGAGATTTTGGGCATGGAGGGATCGTTTGACGTTCGGCCAAAGCAAGAACCGTAAGAAGTAATGTCTGGTTGTGGGTACCAAAGTTCGGCAAGAGTTTTGCGAGGTGGGGTACCCATGATATGAAGAGAGAAAGAAAGAAAGGCAGAGAAAAGGAGGGGAAAAATGTGATTTTTTTTTAAATATTAACAAAAGAATGAAATATACACACAAAAAGAATCTGGACAAAAACAATCACGACACAAAAATACCACACACCTAATCGTTCTAGGGTTCACCTAGGTCAACTAGACCTGCTCCAGAACTTGATTGTCGAAGTAAAACTGTGTCGAGAAACGGGCTCAAGATACACTGATCATGAGGCCAGGTAAGTGCAGAGATAAGGGGAGGTTTTCCAACGCTTTCGCGAAGTTCCTTAATTAAATAACCCTTTCTCTTTTGGCGCTTTCGCCGTTAACACTTTCCTAGACACCCCGTAAACAATGTACCGTTAAGCGAGGTTCTAAACACGGTTAACTTCTCCTAATGAGCGCGAAGTCCTTAAGGCTTAAATCTAATTTCTTTTAAAATTTGTGCGGGCAAACGTTATGCTCAAGTTCGTGATTTGTGGGCCATGGAAAAGGTGATGAAATCCTTTACCGTATATTGTGGGGTTCGCTTGCCCTTAAGTCCGTATTAATGTATGCAATGCGCAATTCAATAAAAATTCTATAAAGAATCAAACAATCGTTTTTTAGTTTAAGCACGGCACTGCAACAAATACGGGTTAGTCAATTTTTAGCGTTTGCTAGCGAACTTGCAAAGAATCCTGCAAAGAATAGTATATTAGATGCGTCGCATTTAAGAAGAAGGTGTTAGTAAAGTACGTACCGTTAAGTTTTTGGGTTAGGAAACCCCCGTTGAATCAAATCCGGTAAGCTTGAAAAGTTCGCTTGCGCGGGTCAAACTACCCGGATCTTTGGCACTGTACTTTGCAAACTCCTTAGCCTTGAACGTACACTTTGCTCCCCACAATCGCAGTTTGCAAATCCGCAAAAATCTGCACTCTTGCCTACAAAAATGATCAAAAATAACAAAAAGATTTTTTTTTATAAATATATACAAAAAGAATATTAACCCGAATAACAAGAAAGAAAATACGTTACCGTCTCCCCGGCAACGGCGCCATTTGATCGCACGCTTTTGGCGTGTCGGATGTTCAAAGTTCTAAAGTTTACCGCGATCAGGACGGTGTCGCTATGCAGCTAGCCGGTTGAGCACGGGTCGATCCACAGGGAGATGGTTGTATTTCCGTTCTTGTCTTAGACGAGTCAATAAATAATTTGTATGAGTTTGTTCAATCTAACCTATGTGTATTATTTGCAAGTATAAAATTGTTAAGAAAAGATACGAAAATGTAAGCTAAAGAAATCCGTACTCAAAACCTTTGAGCCGAGTCTTGACCGATTGAAGCTAGAGCAATCGGCAACAACGTGGATTAGGGGATTTAAGCGCGGTATTCGTGGAATCCGGCTTATTTACCCTTGTCCTCCCGTTCTTGTCTCTTGCTTTCGCCTCCGGCCAAACCGAACGCAACCGGTCGCGGTTAGGAATCACCGTTACCTTGTTGGGGTAGGGTGCCTAACGGAGCGCTTGCGTATGGTTTGGGCGGAGTTCAATGGAAAATAACGGGAAAAGGAAATGAGAAAAGAAAATCTTAACTTACAATACCGTATTTATTCTTAACAACGATAATTACATTCATTCACAAAAAAGAACAAAGAAGAGCAAAAGAAAAGAACAAAGAAAAGAAAAGATTACAAGTAATTAAGTGCATGAATATAAATTGCAAGAAAGTAAAGCAAGGTAATAAAAAGCAAGTAATAAATAAGCAATAAAAAGAACAAGAAACTAGAACTCAAGACGAGTATGGGATCAATAGCCAACCCTTAAACTTGCAAGCTCAATCAAGAGGTTGCAAGATCAAGAGAAGGGTAAAGAACTCATGTGAAGTGAAGAACCACTTTCATAAGAAAATACGACCCTTGAGATCAATAACAAACCCTTAACCTTTCAAGCTCAATGAAGAGGTTGAATGATCAAGAGAAAGCAAGAATCTCAAGGGGAAGTTAAACAAAAGAGAATGATACAAAACCCTCATCTTCATTAACATCCACTCAATGCTCTCACTACATTTTCATGGAGGAAGAATGAAGAAGAAGAAGAAGAACTACACTAAAACCTACAAAAGAGGAACAAAGAATTGAACCTTTGGTTTGGCTCAGTTCTGGGGTATTTATAGGAGGGGAACTGGAAACCTAGGGCAATAATCTACCCCTACATAAAATTAACCAACTGCCCAAAAAAACACGACAAAGCAAGGAGACCAAATGGCCGTGGTTCCGCGGCCTAAGCCTGCTTAGCCTGCGGAACCGCGGCCGTATAGGGGAGTTAGGTCATGTTCTTTTGTCGTATCCCCTGGTTCCCATTTTCCTTGTGTTTTCCAACTTTAAACTGCACAAAATCTTCAAGAATATCTTCAGATTTCTTAGTCCAAGATTGCATTAATTTCTTTACTTTTGACTTCTATCTCTCTCGAGCTCCGCGCACCCATTGATTCTTGTGCAGCCCCCCTCGTGCTCTGTGCTTGTCCGAGATACGAATGACCGCTGTCATATGTCTTGTCTCTGGACTGGTACTCGGCACTGAACGGATTTGGATGACCGGAACCCGGCTTTTATCTGCTGTCAACAGATGTTCTGTATTTGGCGTAACTGTGGAGATTTTGTCTTGATTTGCAATATTTGTACTGAAAACCTGTACTCTGTAAATATGTAACAAACACGGATTAAAAGCACCTACCTATAAACACACGAGCATAAGAATGGACGGTATAAAATGTAGTATTCTGTTATGAACAGAAACTCACATGGCTCATAAAGTTGAAAAGCCTTAGGCAGCAGATTTGAACCTGCTTCCTAAGCCATCACTACCTCTCGAAGAGTTCAAGATGGAATGTTCTTTGTCATCTATAGACAACATTTACAAAAATTACGCGCCAGAGAAATAGAGATGATATTCAAGAGTGCGTAAGCTGCTTTGCACCAAATCAAAACGAAAAGGGTGTAACCTACTGACGACAACCACATATCATGCAAAATAGTAAAAGAACGATGGATTCACATCCGTTTAAGCGTTCAAAGCATACCCACTCAAGCATATGCAAAAGATTTAATGCATAAAATAAACACACGGAGACGACGAATTTGCTATTCATACTTCAAAAAATTCTTACATTGATGAAAACAGTAAAAAAAACATTATTAAAATGATTACAATGGCAAGACATCAAATCCAGGACATGGATTGAGAAATTCTAAAGTGAGGCCATCCAAAATTTTGCGGGCCTCTCGGACCATCTTCATGTGCATAATTTTATGATCATAAGCGTCAGGATCCCCACTGATGTCCTCCACCCTTCGATAGGCAGCGAGTATCGCCGCCTGCTGAAAATCTTGATGCAGGATATCAATAAGGTTGTCTCTTCTTTTCTTTGAGATTAAGTTCATCAGTTACACCGATTGCACCTTATCTTTAGCGTCGTCCAATGCCTTAAGCGGAATGCCGGCATAAAATAGAGGAAGTGCTCCCAGATCGCTCCCACAATAAACTTCAAGAGAGAGGAACGACGAGGAAGTAGTCGGCCATTGTATGCATCAAAGCGACCCATAATTTCAGCACACTTGGCGTTTGTGAATTCTCGGTTTTGGGAACGGACGAGTGCGCGAATGTCTCCGTAAGAAATAATCTCGTTGAGATCCTACATATGAGCATACATAACGTCCAAAAAGGAAAATCAGTGGGAGTTAGTGGACAGACTGATTAAGAAAAAGCCTACTGAAACAGACACGGGATTTAAACAACTCTTGATATCCCAAAGAGGAAATAAGTGCTAATTAAATCACCCAATGAATTTAATTCTGTACGATTAAGAAAGGATTTCGCATTTAATAAAAAGGTTCCTCAGGCCAAGGAGTTAAACTCCTCGAGAGCAATACTCTGCAGACGGGAATGACACCTGTCAAAGTCAATTATGTGGGGAATAGAAAAGTCTCCGGGAATTCTAAGGGCCTTGCTCTGTAAAAATTATGGAATAACCCATCAGAAAAATTGAAATAATTTTTTTTAATGAATTAAAATTCTGAGATCTTCAAGATCCATGAACAAACTCTTAAGAGTTCTTCATGAGAGATTAACAAATCTCCATTATTCAAGAGAGCAAAGCTTTGTTTATGGGTTAAGAAACCCTAAAAAGGTTTTTCTTTAGATCTAAGATCTATGAAGAGCAAAGCTCTGTTAATGGGTAAAACCCTAAAAAACATTTTTTAGATCTAAGATCTATGAAGAGCAAAGTTCTGTTAATGGGTGAAACCCTAGATTATTAAATGATCTACTCAAAGATTTAATCTTTACCTAAGATTTTGACAGAGTTCTGTCCTTAAGAAAGTTCTTAAGCCAAAGAGCTATGCTCTGCAAGAGAATAAAAATTCTCAGAGAGAAGAAGATGAATAGAAATCATCTCAAGGGCCAAGGGTCCTATTTATAGGCGCCGAGAGCCGTTTCAACTTCTGAGTTGATCTGAGGGCGCAGATGCTGCCACCGCTACACTCACGTGTGGGCCACGTGAGCGCAACGGTGGGGGGGCATTTGTTCCCCCAATCAAAGCAAAACTCTGTTCAAATTCAAAATTTGAAATAAAGCAAAAGCTTCATAGCAGAGCCAAGTGCGCTGCACCTTCAGTAACGCACCACGTGCAAAGCACGTGTGCGCTAGCGCTAAGTGCGCTGCGCTCTAAGCAGCGCTAAGTGCATTGCACTCTAAGCAGCGCACTACGTTCAAAGAACGAGTGCGCTAGCGTTAAGAGCGCTGCGCTCTAAGCAGCGCACCACGTGCAAAGCACGGGTGCGCTAGCGCTGGAATTGAAAGCTCCCCACCATCAGATTAAAGATCTGGTATAGATGATAAATCATCAATTAATCAGAATAAAATTCTGTTAAGTAGGGATTCCTCAAAATCTTTCTAAACCAAAAGATTGTGCTCTGTAAATCAGAGCACCGTTGGATCAATGATCCAAAGGTGATTAAAAAATCACTAAACATACAGAATAAATTCTGTATGGAAAAGATTTCCCAATCATGTTAAAAACAAGAAAATTTCCTTCTGTAAATCAGAAGTCCTTGGATCAAAGATCCAATGGTAGGGAATCCCCAAATCAATTGGAGAAAAGATCTCCTTAACTGATTGAACAAATCAGCTCACCCTATATAAAGGCCTTAAGACTTCAAGTCTCAGGATATACAGAAACAAAGAGAGAAATTCCCCCATAAACTTTGAGAAATCTCATAAAGAGGAGCAAGCTCTCGGTAGAAGAACAACTTTTCTTCAAGGTAAATGATAATCAGAGAGATGAAATCATCTCATATTAAAGAGAAGAGTTCACTTCTTTCCCACGTATCATAGATCTACATGACCAAGGTCTTTCACAAAGATATTAAAAGATCTCATAATAAAATTAAAAAAAGAACATAATTCTTCTCACAGATCATAAATCTATAAGAATAAGGTCTTTTATATAGAGAGATCATGAACATCTCATTATAAGGAAAGGAGGGAGAATAATTCAATTCTCTTAAGGATCACAGATCCATAAAGGCAAAGCCTTTCATCAATATAAGAGATTGAAGCATCTCCTATAAAGTAAGAACTTTTTTGTCTTAGAATCTTTAGACAAAGTCTCTTATAAACGAGAATTTATTTCTCGGATCGTAAAGTTGATCAGTTAGCGCTTGCGCTCATAAAATAGCGTTTTGCGCTCTTGGACTGGTGCCAAGCGCACCACGTGCTCCTCACATGTGCGCTACTTAGCAGAAGAGCTTCAGCGCTCCACATCTAATGCAAAGCACTGCTGAGCCTTAGCGCTCCTAATTTAAAAGAGCCTCAGCGATCCACATCTAGCGCAAAGCGCTGCAGAGCCCTGGCGCTCTTAATTTTGAAAAGCCTTAGCGCGACAAATATAGCGCACTGCACTCATTATCTGGCGCTCAGCGCTAAGCGCACCACGTGCTCCTCACGTGTGCGCTACTTAACAAAAGCACCTCAGCGCTCCAAATATAGCGCACTGCGCTCTTTGACTGGCGCAAAGCGCCAAGCGCACCACGTGCCCCGCACGTGTGCGCTGATAGAACATAAATTGTTCTTTAATAAACCACAAAGCTATGATGAATGCTCAGCATTTAACAAAAGACAGAAATACTGTCAGAATCCAAATCAATGCTCAGCATTGTTAAAAGGGCCAGGCCCAAATAAATGCTCAGCAACCTAGAATAAATGTTAAACATTTTAACTTGATTGGACTTAGCCTAAGATTGTCCATAAGTCCTTAATTCAGATTAACTGAGCCCATATGCTTACAAATCTTTTGATCTTAGTCTCAAATTGGACTACAGACCCTAACCAAAATTGGTTCAAGGGTACATCTCTTTACTCCTATGATATTTGTCGTTGTAATCCTTCAACATCTTCAAAGAGGTGACGGGTCCCGACAACCATACACTTCATAGACTATGACATCTTTAAACTGGACTGTGGGGTCCTTAAACTTATGGACTATAATGTCCTTAACCTCAGACTGTGGGGTGCTTAAACCCATGGACTATGATGTTCTTAACCTCGGACTGTGGGGTCCTTAAACCCATGGACTATGATGTCCTTAACCTTGGACCGTAATGTCCTTAAACTAATCGACCGCAAAGTCCCTAAACTAAACAATGGAGTCCAAATGCTCTCTTGTTAGATCTAAATAATCCTGTTAAGTTGATCTTAGTTTAAAATTAGACTAACGTATCCCTAACTAACGTTTAAGTTGATCTTAGTCTCAAATAAGACTAACGTATCCTTAAACCCAACCCCAAACCCAAACCTAAGAAGATTCGGATTTGGACTAATCCACGCCCTATGGGCGACAACATAAATTAGTCTCCGTATACAATCCACGGGCAACCAAAAACAAAACAAACACCCACGATACGAAGTGACCATCTGGAGATGGAGAAAGTGGTTGTCGCGATGCAGTAGCGTAATTAACTGCAGAGGCATGTGCCTACAGGGAAGAGCGTTCCCACAATCAAAAACCCCTCAACGAGGGGGAATCTGACGAAGTCTGTTACATCGGCCGCATCCGTCCAAACCTCCTATTCATGGCGCCATAAATCAACTTGGCATTTTCGGAGAGGTGGACGGATAGCACCAATTAGAATCTACCTTCGAAGTTCAGGCCCTGACGTCCTAACGTCTCGGTCTCGTATTTCGGCCGAGAACACTAACGTATCCTTAACAAACATTAAAGTTAATCTTAGTCTAAAATGAGATTAACGATCCTTAAACCCAACCCAAAACCCAAATCTAAGAAAGTAGGGATTTGGATTAATCCACGCCCTACGGGCGATCACATAAATTAGTTTCCGTATACAATCCACAGGCAACCAAAAATAAAACAAACACACATGACACGAAGTGACCATCTGGAGAAGAAGAAAGTGGTTACCGCGATGCGGTAGCGTAATTAACTGCAGGGGCTTGCGCCTGCAGGGAAGAATGTCCCCACAATCAAAAACCCCTCAACGAGGGGGAATCTGACGAAGTCTGCTACATCGGCCGTATCCGTTTAAACCTTCGATACATGGTGTCATAAATCAATATGGCATCTTCGGAGAGGTGGGCGGATAGCACCAAATAGCATCTGTCCTCGAAATTCGGGCCGGACGTCCCAATGTCCCTGTTTCCCCCAATCAGAGCAAAGCTCTGTTTGAATTTCAAAAATTGAAGCAACGCTTCAGATTCCTTGCGCTGCGCGCAACGCGCCACGTGTCAAAAGAAGAAACGCCAGCGCTGCGCCTAAGACAGCGCACCCAATCAGAGCAAGGCTCTATTTAAAATAAAAATAAAGAAAGCAACGTTTCAGGTGACTTGCGCTCTGCGCTGCGCGACACGTGTCAGCGCAGTCGCGCTGTGCTCTGCGCTGCGTGACACGTGTCAGTGCAGTCGCTCTGCGCTGCACGACACGTGTCAAGCGCAGGTGTGCTTGCGCTAACCGTGCCAGAATTTAAACAATAAAATCTTGGAAAGATCTTTCTAATCTTGTTAAAATAAGAAAATTATCTTCTGTAAAACTGAAGCCCTAGGATCAAAGATCCAGCGGTGGGGAAACACCCCTAAATCAATCAGAGAAAGATCTCTTTAACTGATTTAACAAATCAATTGGCACTATATAAAGGCCCCTAGACTCCAAGTCTAAAACATATACATAGATAGAGATACAGAGGCCTCCTCTAAAACTTTGAGAAGAATTCAGAGAGAAATAAAAAAGGTAAAACCTTTGGAAAAAAGAAGAATTTCTTCTAAAAAGATCAATGATCTAAGAACAAGATCAAGATCTTTAATAAAAAAAGAAGTAATCTACTTCATTACTAGATCTTTTGATCTATATAAAGGCATTGCCTTTTGATGAACCACTGGTTCTTGAAATTTGAGGTTCTGGAAAAAAGAAAAACTTATTTTCTTTGATCTAAATTTGATCAAGATATTAAACAGTGCCTTGCACTTTTGAAATCTGCACTGTTGCGCTCCTTGGATTGGCGCAAGTCATCAGAGAGCGCCACGTGTCAATCACAGAACAACTGCGCCTTGCGCTTCTAAAAACAGAGCACTGCTCTCTTGGTTTGGCGCAAGTCACCAGAGCGCGCTACGTGTCAGCCGCGCACTAGCGCAGCGCACTGGCTCAGCACACTGCGCTAACAGACTTGCGCTCATTAGCGTGTGACACTTGTCACCTCTACATGAATTTGCGCCTTGCATTCCTCAATTGGCGGAAAGCGCCTGACAAGCCACGTGGGGCACTGTCAGAACGTTTAATGTAGTGCATTATTAAAAAGGGCAGAGCCCAATTAAAAGTTCTATCAGACCAAATAAAAATGCAATGCATTATTTAAAAAAAGGGGGGCAGAGCCCAATTAAAAGGTCTATCAGACCAAATAAAAAATGCACTGCATTATTCAAAAGGGCTGAGCCCAAATTAAGGCCTGACATGCCAAACACAAATAAAATGTTGAACATTTTCAAATGGACTTAACCCAATTCTGGCCGTAAGTCCTTAAATTAAATTGAACTGAGCACAACTGCTCTCCCAAATCAATTTACACCCGGTTCAAGGGTACATCTCTGAACTCCTCTGATATTTGTCGTTGTAATCCTTCAACGTCGTCGGAGAGGAGACGGGTCCCGACAACCACACATTGCCACGGACTGTAGGGTCCTTAAACTCATGGACTAATGCGTCCTTAAACCAATATTCATCCCCAAAATGGGAATGTTGGACCACCATGTCCCTAAACTGGTAATACGGACTGTGGGATCCTTAAACTCATGGACTAATGCGTCCTTAAACCAATATTCGTCCCCCAAATGGGAACAATGGACCACCATGTCCCTAAACTAGTAATACGGACTGTGGGGTCCTTAAACTCATGGACTAATGCGTCCTTAAACCAATATTCGTCCCCAAAATGGGAATGTTGGACCACCATGTCCCTAAACTGGTAATACGGACTGTGGGGTCCTTAAACTCATGGAATAATGCGTCCTTAAACCAATATTCATCCCCAAAATAGGAATGTTGGACCACCATGTCCCTAAACTGGTAATACGGACTGTGGGGTCCTTAAACTCATGGACTAATGCTTCCTTAAACCAATAATCGTCCCCCAAATGGGAACAATGGACCACCATGTCCCTAAACTGGAAATGGACCACTATGTCCCTAAACTGGAACAATAGAGCCTCCAAATGCTCTTTTGTCGGATCTAAACGATCCTGTTAAGTTGATCTTAGTCTCAAATTAGACTAACGTATCCTTAACAAACGTTTAAGTCGATCTTAGCCTTAAATATGGCTAACGTATCCTTAAACCAAAACCCCAAACCCAAATCTAAGAAAATATGGATTTGGACTAATCCACGTCCTACGGGCGACGACATAAATTAGTCTCCGTATACAATCCACGGGCAACCACAAATAAAACAAACACCCACGACACGAAGTTAAATTCTGGAGAAAGAGAAAGTTGTTACCGCGATACGGTAGCATAATTAACTGCAGGGGTTTGCGCCTGCAGGGAAGAGCGTCCCCACAATCAAAAACCCCTCGAACGAGGGGGAATCTGACGAAGTCTGCTAAATCGGCCGCATCCGTCTAAACCACCGATACACAGTGCCATAAATCAACTTGGCATCTTCGGTGAGGTGGACGGATCAAACCAAATAGCATCTTCCCCGAATCTCAGGCAAGACGTCCCCCGTCTTGGCCTTCATTCGAAGGGGAACAGATTCTGGCACGCCTGGTGGGACCTTTTCCTCTTTCTACTCCACACTTAGTGTGTCGTATTCGCGAACGAATCGTGGTTTGTTAATGGTTGCCCTCGGATTTCAAGTTACTAAGATTTGGTCTCTTGCTTGGCGCAGAAATCAAACAGTAATGGCGTTCAACTGCTCGAACTGCAAATGCAACTGACGCTCCGCCTCACCTGGAGGTGTAGCCTATGGACCGCAGGCTGCTTCCCTGTTCACAATGCCGGTAGAACAGGTGACACAGGCTACCACCGGTCTGTTCTTCGGGACCATGCTCCCACCAGTGAACATTAATGTCCCGCTACCTCAGGAAGCTTCAAAGAAGTCGGTCTTCGATCGACTTGCTACTACCACGGCCCCTCTCAACGGGTCGTCCAATGTCAAGCCGGCAGCATCAGTCTTCACCAGGCTGAACTCGAGCTCCAAAAGGCCTGCCAAGAAGCCCATTACACCTGAAGTGGCCATCCCAAAGAAGATAGCCATCCCTACACCTGAAGTCGTCAAGGCGGCTTCTCCTGTCAGAGGGTTGGTCTTTTCCAGACTGACTGCTCCTGTTCCTGCTCCCGCTCAGAAATCCGTGTTTGACCGGTTGGACACGGCTTCTCAACGGACGTCTGTCTTCAAGAGGCTGACACCCATGACATGCCCCCACCTGAACGAGGGGCAAGACAAAACCGTCACTGAATCAATCCCAACAACTCGCCATGCCCGACGTCGCCACTGGCGCCGGATAAGGAAGGCTGGGGGAAACTCCCCCTCTGGGCTAACTCCACCAGCTCCAACGGTGGAAATTAATGTTGTTGTTCCAACCGGGAACAGTTTTGAGCTGCTGATCAGGGTACGCAGAAATTCGCCAACTGCGGTGCTCAAAAGATCTCCTCCACCGGTAGAGACCATTGTAGAAACAAAGCCGGAGCAGTCTCCTCAACGGCTGTCTTCCAAAGTTTACAAGACTTGGCGACGAGTCCGAGAATCGGTGATTGATCCGAATTTCTCCCATCGGCATAAGAAGCCGAAAGTCCGACAGGAGGAAAACCGCCCTGTTAAGCAATGGAAGACGATGACCACCTGGGATCCCAAAGCAACGGCCCCCTCAACTTCGATAGCCCACAAGAGAAGAAGGCCGGAGAAAGTCTCCACGCCCACGGCAAATGTCAAAGGCAGTGAACCCAAACGCCTAAGTCCGGGGGAATTATGGTACATACCGTTTACATGGCGTAAGGGAAAGAGGACAGCCGTATATCCACAGGTCATAGACCGATTACGCGATCGGTGACTAAAGCTCAAGAGCAGTAGCAGAAGCTCTAAGAAATGATGACTGCGATGGCCGCACTCACCAGGCCAAAAGAAAGCCCAGAAGCATCCTCGGATCAACGCCAGGAGCAAGAAACCGATGCCGAATTCCTTCGGAGAATACTGGAAAAAAAGACAAAGAGGTTGCGAAACAAGTAGCCAATATAAAACAAATGGCCCTTCTGTTCCAGGACATGGTGGGTATAATGATCTAGCAGGATCCCCCAGCTGAAGATCCTCCGATTATCCTTGAAGATGGCAGAGGAGAAACGTCAAATCCACCGCCAGCTCTTTCAACAGCCAAGGAGGAGACAATTTCTAAAGCTACCCTGGATGAATATATAGCTCAGCAGATACGAGCTCACCAGAAAAATGAAGCGGCTGGTCAAGTCGTTAAAACGGGGTGACCATATCCGAGCTGGTATGATCGGATCAAATACCCGCCGGGCTACACGATCCCAAAATTTCATGTCTTCAAGGGGACAGGCAATCCCCACCAACATGTTGCCCAGTTCCGGGCTCTTTGTGGCAACACCGGCGGCGATGATAAGCTCCTGCTTCGCCAATTCGTCGGCAGCCTATCGAAGACGGCATTTGAATGGTACTCCGAGCTTCCGAACGACTCTGTTAAAACCTTCGTTGAAATGGAGTTGTTGTTTACCCAGCGTTTCGCAAGCACCAGCGAGCGTACTCCAATAACATCTTTGATCAATGCAAGAGTAAAGCCGGGCGAAACTTGGGTTCAATATGCGATCCGATGGGGGAACTTATGGTCTAAATGCGAACAGCGCATCGAAGAAGCGCCAGCGGTGGGCATGTTCATGGGCACCCTAGATCCTCATGCAACTATTTCATAGTTCATGATGTTCTTTAAACCGACCACGTTCCAGGCTTTGACCGACAAGCTAGCCCAGATGGACCAGATGGCCCATAGACCGTCTCCTCCAAAGCCGGACTCTCGAAATGAGAAGGGGAAGGGAAAAGCGATCGTCGTCGCCAATGCTCAACAACAGCCAAGCAACTTGAAGCTGGTTGTCCGTCAAAACAACATGCGTCCACGCATATCCCTCGAGGAGAGGCTAGGACATCCTTACTCGTTTCCTCAAGATAAAACGAGAAGACTGTTCGAGCTGGCAGTGCGCAACGGACTCATTAATCTGCCGGATTCAAAACATCCGTTGCAGCCAAACGACGTCAATGATCATAATTACTGCCCCAACCACCGAGTATTGGGTCATCCGATCGAATATTGCTACGTCTTCAAAAACTGGATTGAACACTAATACCAACAAGGCAAGTTCGCGTTGTCCGAAAAATAGAAGGTGAACCTGCCGCAACCTCATACCCCTAAAAGGGTGAACATGCCGGGGGCAACGTGCTCCCTTGTTGAAGAAGCTCCGTGGGAGGTCGTGCTATCAGCCAAAACCAAAAGGATGCTGAATGATCTCAAGACATGTCCGGCAATCAGGTGGAAAAACCCGCTAGAACCTCAGATCATCGAAGGGATGCTGAAGCCGCGCCCAACTCCAAAGGTCGGTGGCAATGGCCCAAGCACTCACACACAGCCGTCGAAATCTTCAAAGAAGAAGAAGAAGAGATCCAAAAAGCCCGTAAAGCCCGGCAACAAGCGCACGGACTTGCAGAAAAATATCGACGCGCTGGAGGAGTACAATCAAAAGGCACGGACTCCCATCACACTCCAAGAGTTCCTCAGCCACATCTTTCAAGAGGAAGATGAGGGAGAGAGCTCATCGGATGAATCCGAGGAATACGTGGCGAGTTGTCATGTGATCTCTCACTCGTTTACGGACGATGATAAAACTCCTTGCACTGAAAAGCTTGGGGCAGAGCCTAAGCCGGAACTTTTGGGGCCATCAGATGAAACAATTGATGCATTCCTCAATGAAGCTCTTTTGAAAAGTAAAGCTGATCGGGAACACGAGACGGTCATATTTGAAAGGGCCAAGCGCCGGCGATTAGATGAAAGAGTTGAGACATTCCCGCCGGATCAAAATACATCCACCGCAAATAAAAGCAAGTTCAAGATGGGGAAGAGGTTTGCTAAAGCCATATTAATGGGGATGAAGCTACCACCCTTTGAAGGAAACATTGCCGGCAAAGCAGAAATGCACCCTTCCTACTGCTTATATCATCGAAAGATTTCGCATCCCACCGAAGAGTGTAAATCTTTCAATAGATGGTGGCAGGGGTATGTTGTTCACCGGCAGCACTTTAAGCGGGAGAAGCGCAAAACTCGTCGAGAGCGGAAAAGTATGATCGAGGAGCTTAGAAGAACTACTGGCGATTGTCACATGGTTAACGCCGGGGAAGTGTAAATTCTCACATTCAGGAGCGACTCTGACGAGGAAATGACTCTTAGCCCTCTCTTTAAAGAGTCCACCTCAGGAAAAGAGGAAGAGCCGAAGGCCTACGAAAATATCCGGCTGCGTAATCGTACGCTACCCGAAAAGAATCTCGGACCCTCAAGTAAAAAAGATAAGGGAAAAGAATAGGTCTCTGAGGATATCACCCTAGATGACCAAGTCATAGAAGAGCTAACCGCAAGGACCCGCCAAAGAAAAATAAGGTGGACTACAACGTTCTGGCGCACTTGAGGAAGTTACCCTCCCAATTCAGCATTCTTGACGCCCTTTTACTATCAAAAGAAGCAAGGATTCATTGATCAAAGCGCTACAAGAGCCAGAGCAATTCCATGCTTTTCTTGCCGAAGAAAAGATGAAGGACGAGCTGGAAGAAGTGCACACAGCCGATGTCACTTTCGGTGATGAAGACCTCCTCCTTGGGACGTGCGAACACAACCGTCCCCTCTATGTCTCAGGGTATTGCCATGATATAAAGATAGGCAAAATCTTGGTTGACAATGGGTCTTCCGTCAATCTCCTCAATGTACGGGTGTTGAAAGAAATCTGCATGAGCGTCCAGCACCTCGCTCGGGATAAGATCACCATCTCCGGGTTCGACTCTCAATCATCATGGACTCTCGGGTCTGTGATACTGACGTTACACTTTGGGCTACTCGTAACGGACATTAAATTCCACGCCATAGACGCCAAGACATGCTATAATGCTTTGCTCGGCCGACCCTGGTTACACGAGTACAACATCATCCCTTCGACACAGCATCAGTGAATGAAATATTTTAAGGATGGTCTCGAGTATACCGTAACAGGAGAGCTGAACCCATTCTCCATGAACGAAGTCCGCAAATATGAAGATGCAAAATACTTCTTACCGGATTTCGAAGACACGGAGAGGTGTCACAAGCCTGAGAACAAAGCTATCGCCCCTATCCCTGTCTTCGGGAGCGATACTGAGGAAGTGGATGAGATGGTTTATTCGGGTCCACCCCAATACAACATGCCGGGACCATCCGCTCCTACGTTGATCTTTGGTAGTGACTCGGAAGATGAAGTCCATGCTATATTTTCTGCTCGACCTTCGGTACAAACATTCGCTGATGAAAAGCAGAGCATGCAAGTTGCCATGGTTCCGCCCAAACATTATAAAGAACTAGATGCGCTCGATACCTACAGTGTGGAAGAGCTGCAGATGTTCTATGTCCCTCTCAGGCGAGAAGGCGAAAAGGCGATTCTATTCTACCGCTCCGGGGAAACCAAAGTGGAGAGAGAAATCTGCCATGGTGCAGATTCTACGCTTGACAAGCTTCAGCCCATCCGTCTGCCTAGATATTATACAGAAGGCTTGAAAAGGCTATTGAAGCGCCAAGGGATACCTTTCAAACAGACCGCTCGAAAAGCTAAATTCTATGACAAGGTCTGGAACGTTCCCGGAACACAACACAAGTTGCCTAACGGGAGAATGGAAACAATCGGGCTTGGATACATTCGGTCCAAGAAATGGGAGCTCCTCAGCGACTGCTATGTCGTACATGACTTCAATGAAGAAGGGGATGCTCAATGGGAAGACGCTAACCCTGAACCAGAAAAAGTCCCCGACGTAAAAATGCCCCGTCCTTCGTTCGAAGAACCAATGGACAAGCTTATAAGGGAAGCTGGTCAAAAGGTCCGAGACGGCCACAACCGCGAAATGGCCATTTACGAAAAAGCCAGGACGCAACGCCTTCTCCAACAGGCCGTGAATGATGAAAAGGCCCATCTTTGTCAACCTGTCGTAAAAAAGGCCCGACGCAGAGGAAGAAACAAGTCAAAAAGCGAAAAAGGCATTCAGCAACGACAAAGCGAGACCAAGAAGTCACGCAGTCGGGAATCGAGCGGTCCGGATTTGTCTCTTATGAAAAAGATGAGTCGAGCATACTCTTTTCCTCAAGGCAAGACAAAGAAGATACTTGACCTAGCTATAAAACACCAAATGATTACGCTTCCAGAGTCCAAGCACCCTGAGCAAGCAGGCGAAGTCATACACCCAAACCACTGCTCTTATCACCGAGTAATAGGCCATCCTCTCGAAGATTGCTTCACCTTCAAGAATTGGGTCGAAGATCAGTATCAGCTCAGCAAGTTCGCTCTATCTGACAGCTGGAGGGTAACGCCGCCACAAAAGCATGAACCTAAAGCCACAAGAGCAAAACCAGATCCACATCGATCTTGGAAGTGATCTCGTACTTGTCATATGATAACAATATCAAAAGAAGAAACCGAGAATATGGATGACCTTCCCTGGTGCTTCGAAAACAGCAATGACGAGGTAATCTCAGAATTTCCACCAGCACCGAAAGAGCTGGAGGATGGAATACATACTACTGCCGATAACCTCAAGAAAATTGAGTTGGGGACGGCGAACGACCCGCGACCGACCTTCGTCAGCGAGCTGCTGTCTGAAGAAAAGGGTGGCTGCGTTAAAAGACGTGCTTGTGCAACATAGAGATTGCTTCGCATGGAACTATTCTGAAATGCCAGGACTAGACCCAGAAATTGCTTTCCACAAACTGGCCATATCCCCGGACGTCAAGCCAGTCAAACAGGCGCCGAGAAGAATGCGGCTCAAGCTTGAGATGGGCATCAACGCCAAAGTCAAGAAGCTGATCGACTCTGGGTTTATCCAGGAAGTTCAGTATCCCGATTGGATCGCCAACATTGTCCCGGTGATGAAGAAAAATAGGACGGTGTGCATATGTGTAGACTTTCGGGATCTCAATAAAGCCTGCCCGAAGGACGATTTCCCAGTGCTAGTCACCGAGCTGATGATAGATAACACGTCCACTCATGAGATTTTCTCCTTCATGGATGGCTCATCAGGATATAATCAGATAAAGATGCATCCCAAAGACCAGAAACACACCGCTTTCCGGACCCCTTTGGGTATATTCTGCTACAAGGTGATGCCCTTCGGTCTAAAGAACGCCGGTGCCACCTATCAGAGGGCCATGACGAAGATCTTCGATGACCTTATACATGAAATCGTCGAATGCTATATCGACGACCTCATGGTAAAAAGCAAATCATACGAGGAGCATTTAGAGCATCTGAAGACCGTATTTCAACGCCTTCGACAATAAAACTTGAAGATGAACCCTCTCAAGTGCGCATTCGGGGTCTCCTCGGGTAAATTCCTAGGATTCGTCGTCCGACACCGAAGTATCGAGATAGATCCGTCAAAGATCAAGGTGATCATGGAAATTTCTCCGCCAAGGACTCTCAAGCAATTGCGGTCTCTCCAAGGGAAGCCAACCTTTTAGGCAAGTGCCGCCCTTACAGTCACCTGATGAAGAAGGGAACCCCTTTCGTCTGGGATCACAAATGCCAAGACGCGCTGGACGAAATCAAGCAGTATCTGCAGAACCCACCAGTGCTGGCTGCTCCGGCCAAGGGAAAACCTCTCATTCTTTATACGACCGCCCTCAAAGGTTCCTTAGGTGCATTATGGGCACAAGAGAACGACCAAGGGAAAGAAAGAGCTCTCTATTACTTAAGTCGAGTTCTCCTGGGGGAAGAAAGCAACTATTCCCCCATCGAAAAACACTGCCTGGCGTTGATCTTCGCGATAACCAAATTCAGGCACTATGCATTGGCGCATGAAATCCGTCTCATTTCGAAGGTAGAACCCCTTAAATATTTAATGTCAACGGCCATATTGACAGGGAGACTCGCTAAATGGGCCCTGCTCTTGATGGAGTTTTCAATAACCTATCAGCCTCTTAAGGCAGTGAAAGGCCAGGCCATCGCCGACTTCCTCGCTGAGCATCCGATACCGGCTGATTCCCCTTTGAATTGCGAGCTGTCAGAAGAACATGCGTTGATGCGATCGACGGTAGCGATACCCGATGGGAACTCTATTTTGATGGAGCGTCTTCCATGAAGAAGCGCAAACAAAGCACCCTATAATCAAATCGAGGGTAGGCCTCATCTTCGTGACTCCACAAGGAGGGATAATGCGCTTTGCTTTCTCCTTAACAGAGCCGAGGACGAATAATGAAGCCGAATACGAAGCTTTGATAGAAGGCCTCGAGATCGCCATCGACATGGGAATCGAAAACCTCCTCATATACGGAGACTCCTAACTGGTCGTTAGTCAAGTAAATGGCGACTACCAAACGTGTAAACCCGAACTGGTGAAATATGGCGAAAGGGTACAGCAACTACTGACTCAAATTCCCTCCTATATGCTGGAAAGCATACCGCATGCAGAAAATAGCAAAGCGGACGCGTTAGCTAAGCTCGCTAAAGAACTGGCCGACGAAAACCTCGATGACGTAAGAATCGTAGTACAAAGCCGTCGGGTGCTTACCCCAGCAGAAATATCTCCGGAATCATCCGAAGAAAAGGGAGCCACTGAGCAAACGGCTATGCAAATAAAAGACCAGGAAAAGGCTGAGGATTGGAGAGAAGTCTTTATAGACTACTTCAAATCCAGCCAAACGCCTGAAGATGCGTCCTCAAGACATCAGCTCATGAAACGAGCTCTGTCTTTCGCCTTCATCAATGATACTCTATACAAGAGGTCGTTTGATTCTCTGTGGTTGAGATGTCTGGGACCTGAAGAGGCGAAAAGATACGTTCAGGAAGTTCACGACGGACTCTGCGGTTCTCACCAAGCAGGCCCGAAGATGAAGTTGAAAATTAAACGGATGGGCTATTACTGGCCCACGATGATTCAGGACTGCCTCGAATATGCGAAGCAATGCCACTCATGCCAGATTCATGGGGACTTTACCCATCAACACCCAAATCCTCTACATCCAACGGTGGCTAGCTGGCCGTTCGAAATGTGGGGGACTGACGTAATCGGCCCCATCGAATCAGCATCGTCCAGGGGACATCGATTCATTTTGGCGACGACTGACTACTTCTCCAAATGGGCAGAAGTGGTACCGCTGAGGGAAGTGAAGACGGAGAATATCCTCCATTTCTTCAAGACGCAGGTCATTTATCGGTTTGGAACTCCGTGACGGATCATCTCCGATAACGGGCCAGCCTACAGAAGCCATAAGATTAGCCGCTTCGCGAAGCAACACAGCATAGACTGGAGATATTCCTCACTTTATAACCCCCGAGCTAATGGTCTAGCTGAGGCTTTCAACAAGACCTTGACAAAGATCGTGAAGAAGACGGTGTCCCGAAATAAGAAGGACTGGCACGAGAGACTGTAAGAAGCTCTGTGGGCGTATCGAACTACGTTCAAGACGGCCATGAACACAACGCCGTACGCTTTGGTATTCGGTACAGAAGCAGTACTCCCCCTCGAAATAGAATTACCCTCTCTACGAGTGGCAGTCCACTACGAGCTGACGGACGAAGAAAATGCTCTCCTTCGGCTTGAGGAGCTTGATGCCCTTGATGAAACCCGGCTCATAGCGCAACAAAATCTGGAAGCTTATTAAGCAAAGATGACGCGCTCATATGAAAGATTGACTAGGCCGAGGACATTCCGCCAAGACGAACTCATGCTAGTGGTCAAAAGACCTATGATCCACAATCGCTCCAAGCGGGGAAAATTCGAGCCGAACTATGAAGGCCCGTACATCATAGACAAGGTCTACCAGGGTGGAGCCTATCCACTCATGGATATGCATGGTGAAAGACCTTTCAGGCCAATAAACGGTCGCTTCCTAAAGAAATACTACGCTTAATGGGTCACAGCCTAGGTCAATGATAGATGACGACGACTATGTCCGCTCGCTATCTTCCTAAGTCCAAACTCTCTAAGTAGTAGCCGACCTTCTTCAACAATGGACCGAAACGTCCTTAAACTAATGACGGACCACTACGTCCTAAAACTAGCTGTTGACCGAGATGTCGATAAACTACGGTGGATTGCAACATTCTAAAGCCGATAAAAAAATAATAATAAATAATAATAATAAATAAAAATGGTATGTCCATAAGCAAAAGGGCACGGATGAAAACCCGAAAGGGCTCCGAGAGTAAAAACAGCAGGGCTACTGGTGAGTCTTGTGAAAACCTAAAAGGGTGCAACCTCGTTAGAAAAAAGAATAAAAAAAAGAGAATAAAAAAAACGGTATGTCCATAAGCAAAAAGGGCACGGATGAAAACCCGAAAGGGCTCTGTGAGTAAAAACAGCAGGGCTACCGGCGAGTGTTTGTGAAAACCCGAAAGGGCAGAACCTCGTTAAAAGACACTTACAAGGTCCTCTCGACCTTGTAAGGAGAAACCACCCGCGTGAGATCCTTACGACTCACAAGGGAGCAACACACTTAGGGATCCCCACGATTCCTAAGGAGAAATTACACTTGCGAGATCCTCACGACTCGTAAGGAGAATTCTCTTATGGGACCCTCACGGCTCATAAGATTTGAAAGTTTTAAGTTACAGAGACCTGAACCTGTTCTTAAGAAACCCCCCACAACCTTCGATATTGCCCTACAAGTGGCTCAATACTGACCCTTGTATACAATCCAGGGGCGCGAATAAACATTTTCCCTAACCAAGTCCGACCCGTGACTAGGGATATGTCCACATGGTGAACAACCGTTGTAAGTCCTTTCGACTCATAAGGAGAAAACCCTTTTGTAAGATCCTTACGACTTACATAGGAACACACACTTAGGAATCCTCACGATTCCTAAGGAGAAAACACACCTACGAGATCCTCACGACTTGTAGGGAAAAATACCTTTATGAGACCCTTACGGCTCATGAAGTCAAAAGCCTTAGTCGACAGGATCCTAACCCTGTTCGCTAAGCCACCTTTGTTCGACATCGACAGAGGCAAATGATGATTCGCTCCTGGCAACATCCCAGTTGTAGCGGTGCTGATGCCGAAATCGGTGCCTAATTCCAAGCTCACAGTAAGAAGCAAGTGAGCCACACATGCATACGAAATAGCCGAAATGATGGGGCAACTTGCAACAAAATCAGCAAGTAAAAAAATATATGCATGCAAAACAGCCGAAATGATTGGGCACCGCGAAAAATAGCCGAAATGATTGGGCAATCGCGACCTTCGCGATATAAAAGCTGAAATGATAGAGCATCGCGGAAATAAAATAATAATATGAAAAAAATGAATGAAACTTTTGCCCTACAGGAGAGGTCACGTCGATCCCTGTATACAATCCAGTGGTCACCACCTCGACGACCATCTAGATACAGCAGACGAGATGTCAACAACAGCGTTCTTCCTCCAACAGGATTTAGACGCGACAATCAAACAACGAAGCCACGGCAAAATCCCTAGTTCCAAACCTCGACGGTTCAACAGCAACCTAGAGACAACCGCGACATTCGTCTTGATACAACAGACGCAATGCCAGCAAACGAAGCAAAGGCCAAATTCCTAGCTTCAGGGTCTTAACGGCAAGTCATATAAAGCATGAAAGACAATTGGAGATTATCTCTCACCAGTGCGGAGTGGTCACCACCTCGACGTTCGTCTCGGCACAGCAGGCGCAACATCACCGAAAGGAGCCACGGCAAAACCCCTAGCTCCAAACCTCGACGGTTCACCAGCAACCTAGAGAAAACCGCGACATTCGTCTCGATACAACAGATGCAATGCCAGCAAACGAAGCAAATGCCAAATTCCTAGATTCAGGGTCTTAACGGCAAGTCATATAAAACCTGAAAGACTATCGGAGATCATCCCACACCAGTGCGGAGTGGTTATGACTCATCGGGGCTCTCCAAAATGAGCCGAACCACAAGTAAAAAGCGGCATGGCAAAATTCCTAACGCTTGCTCTTCCGACGGTCAAACTGTCTAGGAGGATTGCTTGAAGACGTCTTGTCCTGCCCCCGAAAGGATCAGAGATACGACAATCGCAAGGTTACTCGAACAGCAAGATTGCCTATCGAGGAATATATCAGCCAACGCGATGGTATGACGGACAAAACCCTAAGTACCACAAACCCTAACGGACCTCTGTCGTAAAGAGCAGAGGTTAACTGTGACGTTAGGATATTCTTACGAGAAATGCTCGATTCGTCTGGACTCGTGAGGAAATTAGTGTCTTCAAAAGAACTACTCGATATGTTTCGACTCATGAGGAAAAGCCTTAGGCGGCAGGGATTAAAAAACCTGTTTTCTAAGCATTGGGACCCTGCAAGTCGGTCCAAAATGGACTCTTGCATACTATTCATGGGTCACACTCTCCAAAATCGAATCTCGACAAGGAGGGAAACAACCGCTTACGGGTCCTCTCGACTCGTAAGTGTGAAAATTCTCATAAGATCCTTACAACTTATAAAAGAAAACGCACTTAGGAATCCTCACGATTGCTAAGGAGAAAATACACCTAAGAGATCCTCTCGATCCGTTGGGAGAAAAGTCTTTGTGAGACCCTCACGGCTCATAAAGTTGAAAAGTCTTAGGCAGCAGATCTTAACCTGCCTCCTAAGCCATCACTATCTCTTGAAGAAGCCAAGACAGGATGCTTGCTCTATCATCTGTCGACCGTGTTTACTAAGGTAACATGCTGATAATAAAAGAAAGGAGAAGGCAGAGAAATGACACAAGACATTTTGAAGAATGTATATCTTTTATTCATGAATTTGATTGAGTACAAGATACATTGTGGTAAAGAATAAAAGAAACAAATACATTTCATTTACAATTATAAATGATACAAGATCGTCATTAAGAAGGGAGCGTCTTCAACAAGTCTGCAAGCTGCTCTCGCACTTCTTTCACTACCCTCTCCTGATCGGCTGCCGCAGCCAACTCCGCTTCGACCTGGGCCTGATACTGCATATAGGATGAAAGTTGCTCTTCAACTGCCTGCTGAGCTGCTTCGCGACCTTGGGCATCACGCTCAACGGCATCGAGCTTCTACTTCAATGTTAGCCCGTCAGAAATACTTTGTAGGATGCCCTCGAAGATAGCCTTCATCCGGGCAGCGTTCGCGTCGACCTCGGCACGCAGTTGAGCAGACTCGCTTGAGTTCTCTTGGCATTCCTTCCGCCTTAAGACCGCTTCTTGTTCCAGATGGCGGAAGTAAGAAGCGCTCTGCTTGATCCACGCTGCCCGTTGAGTACTCGTGGCCAAAATCTCAGGGGCAGGACGCATAAGCTCCAGTTGATGCAGGCGGGCCTCTATCTCCCTGCAGTGGTTAACCTAAGAATCAACGACGCCTTCATTATGAAAATTAACAAGCATCGCCAGCATCGGATTAACCTCCGCAGCGAAATCTGAGGCAGAAGGAGGAGCTTCTGCGTCAAGCTCCTCGACGCATCCGCTTAGCATACCCAAACTCATCGCAGCACCCTTTGAAGATAGACGCCTAGAGAACGGGCCTGCCGGCATCAAGATGCGGGACTCAAAAGGGACCGGAACCGGAACGATAGCTACAAAACAAATCACAATCAGATGACAGGCCTAAAAATACAAGAGACTCGTGAACAGTAAAGTCTACTATACCGGCTGCAACAGGTGGCAAAGCCGGGAGGACCGGTGGCGCGACTGATCTTGCATCTCCTCCTTCGATCTGTAGCACCGCAATCAGGACAAGGGAGAATTAGAAACGATTTCATTACTGGAAAAAGAAAAGGCATTAATTGAAAACTATACTCACCAGCGCCACTGGAGGAGGCAAGCTCCAACGGAAAGGAGAAGTGTGGGTGCAGCACCTGGTAAAGATGATCAAAAAGCACTCCTGCAAAGACGCGATAGTACAACATCAGTACATAAATTATGCAATAAAGACAAGACTGATGGGTCACGAATCCATGCCTTCTGGCATTTGCGACGGTGCGAGAGAAGGTAGAGAGGTGGCCACTGTCAAGGCTGTAGCTGACGGCGCTCCCTCGAGGAATGGGCCATCAACACTGGCCGCACCTGCGTTTAGAAACAAGATAAGCCTGTCAGGAAGGATTGCAAAATAAAAAAAGAGGGACGGTAACCCAAAATTTACCTGATGAGTCACCACCCGAAACGGCGATGTCTCCCTCCTCTATCGACATGAGTCCATCTCCCGTAGCCTCATCACCAGACTCTACGGGAGCCATCATCGTGATCACGAGGCCAGGAGACGGAGGAGGACAGTAGGCGGGGAAAGCAATGATCGGAGCATTGCCAGACTCTTGAGAAAGAGAGGCCGGCTGGTCCTTGGCAATCATGCCAGTCTCACCCGCTACCCCCTCGGGTTCAGCGGTCGCGGCCGTCTCATCAACCGTCGCCATGGGTTCATCGGTCGCAGCCGCTCCATCCGCTGCGGCCCAGACCCGGCTTTAGCAGCCGTCTCATCCACCGCTACCTCGGGCTCGGCATCGGCAACCTTCTCAGGCATAGTAGGCGTGACCGTTTCGTCAGCCACTAGCTCAGGCCCGACGACTACGGCCGCACCGCCTACCGTCGGCTCGGTTTTGACTGCTACCTTCTCTACCGTCCCCTCAGGATCGACGGTTTCCGCCGCTCCTTCAGTTGGACTCGGCCCTGTAGGACACGATGTATAAGAACCAATAGTTTTACAACTTTTGCAACAAAGTATCGAAAAACACGTTACCTGAAGTGGATTGATCGTTGGCCTCCCGAGCTGTACGCGCCACCTGTCTATAAGCAGTAGACAAGGTGACCGGGGGCTCCTCGGAAGGAGAAGCAACAGGAATAACGGTGCTTGGGCCCGCTCCTACGGCCAAAGCAGCTCTGCGCTCCTTCACCTCGCGCCTCAAGCGCTTCCTTTCCTCCCGGGCCGTCACGACGGACCTCTTCGAAGCTTCCTTCATCAAGGCGTCATCGTCCGCGTTCAGAGTTGCCTCCAGACCCTTCAAGGAATCTATCATTGGCTTTTTGAGCCGGGTCTCTTGTGGCAATTCTGAAGAGGCTGGAGCATCGGCAACTGGCCCGGAGAGAATTCTCGCGTCAGCTTGCGAGATAGGTCTTGTGGTCCTGCAATAAGACAAAGAGAGGGTCAGATCACTCATAAAAAATGGAAGGGAGGGCATAATGAACCGAAATGTACCAAGGCCTAAGGATGCTCTGAGTCGTTCCTCTTCCTAGAAAGTTTTGAGGGAAGCAGCGATAGCTTCTTCGGTAGAAATGCCTGTTAAAAAAAAGAGGGAAAAGCGTTAGTCAAAGACAAGGATAAAAAGTACGATGCAATGACGAAAAAATACAACTAGTGATTACCCGATTGCGCAAGTTTAGCCAGCCACGCATCGCGCCTAGCCAATCGCTCTGAAGCTGCGATAGCGGCCGCCAGATCAGTGTCGTCTGGCGGCATAAACAATCCCTCGTTGGTCCCGTACTCACCCAAGCCCTCACTATAAGGAGCGTGAGGTTCCTGACCGAACACAACATCAGCAGAGAGGATCGACTTCTTCTTCCTCTTCTGCGCGCGGACCTCAGTCGCCGCCAAAATCATCTTACGCTTCGCAGGCACCTTAGGACGGCGGGTCCCGATGTCCGATCCTACGCCAGACTCAGGCGAAACTACATTCACCGTCTCCACTGGAGCACGGGGTGCTTAGGGCACGTCCACGGTATCACGAGGCAATCCGCGCGGAGGGCTCAACACGCACGGTGGCCCAGCTCCAGCATCTCTCAGCGGAGGAACGACCGGGATCCTTGGCCTCAGGGGAGCTTTGCGGTCGCTGCCAGGGGGCGCACCCTTGCGATCGACCAACAACCGCTTCTCTTCTCGGATGACGGCACCCATCGCGTGCGCGTACCAAGCCACTTACACGTGGAGGGCCCGGGGGACGCAGCTCAGCTCGCTGATAGAGAAGTGGGAGCCTATGTTCAGCTGCATAAAATGGTGCAACGCGCTCCGTATCCCTTCCCTGGTGGCCGCGAGCTCTTCCAAAAACGCCTCCAATGGGACCCCCTGGTTGTAGCTTGATTGTTGGGCGAACCGATGGGGGTTGGACCACATGAAGAGCGCCATGTTGTTTTGCCTGAACACCAGGAAGCCTGGCCGGATGGAGTATAGGTGAAGAATCTCCCGGGCTTTCAATACGGAGGCCCCGTCCTTGAAACCATCACGCAGCGCCAACACCGCCGTGGAGGTCTCCGAGCCGATAGTCATGACTTTGAACATGAAAGAAATCCTCGCTCCGACCAGGTGCAGACGAAGGAGCAACCCCCTAGCCACCCGCGGAGGCGGATTCACACCAATCAGCCGCATGACTCTTAGGAGTCTGCACTTCTCAAAAAACGAGGGGCTCTTATGAATGCCGAATACCCCGAGCACAAGCATTTCCATCCACGAAGTGAAGTAGTGCATCGGGAAATTGGTAGGTTGCACCCCAGGTTCATTTGCGTCTGCCGCCATGCTGAGTCCATGGTATAGGTGGGCCAACCCGGGGATTCCGATCGACAATTGTATGCCAGCCACCATCCAATGCACTGGGTAGAAAACGAACGGCCTCATGTAGCGCGGGTGCATGGGGAGCGCGAACCAGCACAGCCACAATCCTAGAAACCCTAAAAAGAAGGTCTCCTCATCAATGCCCGGGGCGGCGATTTCTGATAAGGGCATGATGGCGGCATCGGGGAAATAGAAATCCTTTTGATCGTTTTCCAATGCTGGTCGACGATCTAAGCCGAAGCCGAAGGGGTCCTCGAGCTTGGCAAACTTTTCACTCCGCTGCGATAGAATCTCCGGTCGAAGAAAGCGGGCGATGAAATCTGCAAAACTGACTCCCGATTCCAAATAGAGACCTTCATATATATTCAGCACCTTCACCAGACTCGAAAACTGGTGCCGAATAGCATTCTCTGGTGTTAGGCCCATTACCAGTGGCTTGGTAGCGAAGACATACTCGTCAGGAGGAAGCAGCTCCTCATAATTCTCCCCCCTCACCGGCAAACCCGAGATCTCAGCGAACTCTTCGAGGGAGATGGAGACTTCCCTGTCCGATAGAAGGAAGGTATGGGTGGGGATGTTCTATTGTTCTATGAATGCCTTAACATACTACGTCGGAGGAACAGGGTACTCGAACAATGAGACGTAGACTGCGTAGTACAGACCAATCTTCATCAGATGCATCCTCTTCGCTGATAGGATGTACCTGGCCCACTGCAAATATCCGGCCGGTTGTCGAGGGGTCAATCCAATAATATAAGGTTGTCCCCAAGGGCGTGCCTCACCCTGGCATATGCGCCGTCACAAAATGTCCACGGCTGCCGGCGGCTACACGGGGATGGCAGCAATCGAAGGCTGGAGAAGATCCTCCGAGTTCCAGTTCACGACCTCCACGGCATACTTCACCGGGGGTGCATCCGCATAGGGGATCGACGATATAGGCTCTGACGGAGTCGCGCAACCGAAACTTCGGCGACCCTTGATGATTTCACTGTACCACCTACCCCATAGGTGAAGGTTCTTATACTCGGGGTCATGATCCTTAATGAGAGCAAGCACCTCCCGGTCCACCGGCCCCTCAGGGAATCCTCCCTCTGAGTGAACAAATGGGAAAGACAGATCAGCAGACATGATTGCCTGCAAAGAAAAACGAAATTCAGCCGTCAGTGTCATAATTTAATTTTAAAAGCCTGACGCTTGATACTACACTGCAATGCAGTGTAGGAGGGACCAAAGAGGGACCCACAAAATCCATATGATAATGCATCAGTTAACAAGACAGCCCCATCATTGGATCGGACTGTCAATTAATGAGGAGTTCCCCAAAAGAACACTCTCATTAAATGAGAAATCCCTAGAGACAAGGAGAAAATCTCCCCTTTCATAGCAAAGCTCTATCACAGAGTGACACTTGTCAAACTCTGGTCTCAAGAGAATAAAATTCCTTAAAGAGCCTGGCTCTGTAATAATGATGGAAAAATCCATCAAAGGAAAATTAATTTCTAAAAGATTAAAGTTTGGGATCTTAAAGATCCATGAAAACACTTAAGAGTTCTTCATTTTTAGATCAAAAAGATCTATATTTTGTCCATGAGCAAAGCTCTGTTCATGGGTCAAAAACCCTGAAACAAGATCTCTTTAGATCTATGGATTCTTGAGAGCAAGACTCTGTTGGTGAAACCCCAAAGGGGTTTTCTTTAGATCAAAGATCTATGAGAGCAAGGCTCTGTCAATTAAAATTAATTTAATTTAAGTCAATTTTACCTAAAAATTTTCTAGAGTTTAACTCTTAAGATTCTTGAAAGAAAGAGCAAGGCTCTGAAGTTCTGAGAATAGGAATTCTTGAATATGATGAACATCTGAGGAGGACCAAGGGTCCTATTTATAGGCGCTTAAGAGCCCCTTCAACTCCTGAGTTGATCTGACGGTTGGGATCTTACCACCGCTGCACTCACGTGTGCGCCACATGAGCGCAACGGTGGGGGGAGGGCATTTGTTTCCCCCCAATCAGAGGAAAGCTCTGTTTGAATTTCAAAAATTTAAAAATTGAAGCAACGCTTTAGATTCCTTGCGCTGCGTGCAACGCGCCACGTGTCAAAAGCAGATACGCCAGCGCTGCTTCAAGACAGCGCACCCAATCAAAGCAAGGCACTATTTAAAATAAAAATAAAGGAAGCAACGCTTCAGGTGACTTGCGCTCTGCGCTGCGCGACACGTGTCAGCGCAGTCGCGCTGCGCTCTGCGCTGCGCGACATGTGTCAGCGCAGTCGCGCTGCGCTCTGCGCTGCGCGACACGTGTCAAGCGCAGGTGCGCTTGCGCCAACCATGCCAGAATTTAAACAATAAAATCATGGAAAGATCTTTCTAATCTTGTTAAAACAAGAAAATTATCTTCTGTAAAACAAAAGCCCTAGGATCAAAGATCCAGCGGTGGGGAAACACCTCTAAATCAATCAGAAAAAGATCTCTTTAACTGATTTAACAAATCAATTGGCACTATATAAAGGCCCCTAGACTCCAAGTCTAAAACATATACAGAGATAGAGATATAGAGACCTCCTCTAAAACTTTGAGAAGAATTCAGAGAGAAAGAAAAAAGGTAAAACCTTTGGAAAAAAGAAGAATTTTTTCTAAAAAGATCAATGATCTAAGAACAAGATCAAGATCTTTAATAAAAAAATAATAAAAAAAGAAGTAATCTACTTCATTACTAGATCTTTTGATCTATATAAAGGCATTGCCTTTTGATGAATCACTGGTTCTTGAAATTTGAGGTAGAACCTCTCTAGAAAAAAGAAAAACTTGTTTTCTTTGATCTAAATTTGATCAAGATATTAAACAGTGCCTTGCACTTTTGAAATCTGCATTGTTGCGCTCCTTGGATTGGCGCAAGTCATCAGAGAGCGCCATGTGTCAATCACAGAACAACTGCGCCTTGCGCTTCTAAAAACAGAGCACTGCTCTCTTGGTTTAGCGCAAGTCACCAGAGAGTGCCACGTGCCAGCAGCGCACTAGCGCAACACACTGCGCTAACAGACTTGCGCTCATTAGCGTGTGACACGTGTCACCTCTACATGAATTTGCGCCTTGCGTTCCTCAATTGGCGCAAAGCGCCTGACAAGCCACGTGGGGCACTGTCAGAACGTTTAATGTAGTGCATTATTAAAAATGGCAGAGCCCAATTAAAAGGTCTATCAGACCAAATAAAAATGCAATGGATTATTTTTTAAAAAAAGGGGCAGAGCCCAATTAAAAGGTCTATCAGACCAAATAAAAAATGCACTGCATTATTAAAAAGGGCAGAGCCCAAATAAAGGCCTGACAGGACAAACACAAATAAAATATTGAACTTTTTCAAATGGACTTAACCCAATTCTGGCCGTAAGTCCTCAAATTAAATTGAACCGAGCACAACTGCTCTCCCAAATCAATTTATACCCGGTTCATGGGTACATCTCTGAACTCCTCTGATATTTGTCATTGTAATCCTTCAACGTCGTCCGAGAAGTGACGGGTCCCGACAACCACACATTGCTACGGACTGTGGGGTCCTTAAACTCATGGACTAATGCATCCTTAAACCAATATTCGTCCCCAAAATGGGAATGTTGGACCACTATGTCCCTAAACTGGTAATACGGACTGTGGGGTCCTTAAACTCATGGACTAATGCGTCCTTAAACCAATATTCGTCCCCAAAATGGGAATGTTGGACCACCATGTCCCTAAACTGGTAATACGGACTATGTGGTCCTTAAACTCATGGACTAATGCGTCCTTAAACCAATATTCCTTCCCAAAATGGGAATGTTGGACCACCATATCCCTAAACTGGTAATACGGACTGTGGGGTCCTTAAACTCATGGACTAATACGCCCTTAAACCAATATTCGTCCCCAAAATGGGAATGCTGGACCACCATGTCCCTAAACTGGTAATACGGACTGTGGGGTCCTTAAACTCATGGACTAATGCGTCAATAAACCAATATTCGTCCCCCAACTGGGAACAATGGACCACCATGTTCTTAAACTGGCAATGGACCACTATGTCCCTAAACTGGAACAATAGAGCCTCCGAATGCTCTTTTGTTGGATCTAAACGATCCTGTTAAGTTGATCTTAGTCTCAAATTAGACTAAAGTATCCTTAACAAACGTTTAAGTCGATCTTAGCCTCAAATATGGCTAACGTATCCTTAAAACAAAACCCCAAACCCAAATCTAAGAAAATACGGATTTGGACTAATCCACGTCATGCGGGCGACGATATAAATTAGTCTCCGTATACAATCTACGGGCAACTACAAATAAAACAAACACCCATAACACGAAGTGAAATTCTTGAGAAGGAGAAAGTTGTTACCGCGATGCGGTAGCGTAATTAACTGCAGGGGCTTGCGCCTGCAGGGAAGAGCGTCTCCACAATCAAAAACCCCTCGAATGAGGGGGAATCTGACGAAGTCTGTTAAATCGGCCGCATCCGTCTAAACCTCCGATACACGGTGCCATAAATCAACTTAGCATCTTCGGAGAGGTGGACGGATCAAACCAAATAGCATCTGCCCCGAATCTCAGGCAAGACGTCCCCCGTCTTGGCCGTCATTCGAAAGGGAACAGTCCCGGTCACGTCTTTCGGCGGAGAACAGTTGGCTCCACTGAGCAATGCTTCGACCATGAGGAATGACCCATCCCACTTCGGGGAGAATTTTTGCAGCCTTACTTGATCTCCAAACTCGTTCCTTCGTAAGACTAGGTCTCCTGCGTTGAAGGCCCGTTGTTTAACTCGGGCGTTGTAGTAACGAGTGGTTTGCTGTTGATAGATGGCCGCTTTGATTTGCGCCCGATCTTGTTTTTCCAATAAAATGTCCAAGTTGGTCCAGAGGGTCGAGGTGTTAGCTTCATCATCGAATTGTTTGAATCTATAACTGGGTCGTCTGATCTCTGCTAGGACCATAGCCTTGGTACCGTAGCAGAGGCTAAAGGGGGTTTCTCCCGTAGGTGTTATCTTCGAAGTACGTAATGCCCACAGTACCCATGATAGTTCATCGACCCAGCTGCCCTGCCTTCCTTACAAGCAGGGTCTAAGTCCGCAGATAACTCCTCGATTTGCTATCTCGGCCTGTCCGTTGCATTGCGGATGCGCGACCGCGGCAAACTTCATCAGTATACGGTAGTCGTTGAAAAATTCTTTGACTTTGTCGTTTTCGAAGTTGGTTCCGTGGTCGGTAACTATGCACCTCGAGATTCCAAATCGAACGATTATGTTGTTTTGCAGAAACTTGATAGAGAGACGGCATCTGGTTTTCTGATGGGTACAGCTTCTATCCACTTCATGAAGTAGTCTACCGTGACAAGTATGTATTTGTGTCCGCCCGTGCTGGTGGGGAGTTGGCCTACCATATCCATCCCCCATTGTACAAACGGCCAAGGGGAACTGAGAGGCGTCAGTTCGGTAGTGGGGAGACGATGTATGCTGCTGTGGAGTTAGCAATTCTTGCATCTTCTAACGAGCTTCTCGGCATCCTGGTGTTTCCTTGGCCAATAATATCCTAGGAGCAGGGTTTTCTGGACCAGGGTGCGTGCACCTTGATGCGCTTGATTGAAACGAATTCCGGTGTGTACGTTAGAAAATATATAGAAATCACAACCAAAAATTATTTGACCGCAATCAATAATGGTGTCGATTTGTAGCGCGTTAGTAAGTGCCGATCGTCCACAGGGAAAGTGTAATCGATCGTATTTTGAATTAGATCAGTCAAAAATTTAAAGAAAAGAAAAGAAACAATTCATGATTTATAGAATTGAAGTTCAAGAATTAGTAAAAACTAGATCTAATAACAAGAAAAACATTAAAATCAAGAATTGTCAATTGATGATTTCTAATCCAATAATCAAGAATCGAAGTGAGGCTCGTGGGAATCGATATGATCTATAGACGTGATGATATCTATTGATGACATATTCTTATCCATCGATGAATTGATACCAGATTGATGATAATCAACGAGAATCGGGGATTTCTTGTGGAAACTAGGGTTTCATCATCTATCCCTTTTCCTTTCGGTGATTTCATTCAAATGCTAGCCTCTAGTAAACTCAAGAATCGATCGTGGATCCCTAGTTAAGAGCGACCACAATCAAGAAAGTATCGCTCGAAACTAGATTGTCGAATCTTGAATTTGCTAGGGTTTACAAACTCGTAGGACTTAAGAATTGTACAAGAATCTAATCATCATCTATTGATCGTTTTGATTCCTCTACGAGCGGAGTTTTACTCAAACATTATCACAAAGAACACATTCAAGAATCTAGATTGAATCATAATGCTTGAATTAAAAAGATAAGCAAGATATAGAAATTTCACCTTTATTTATCAACAATTTAGTTACAACTCTCAAGATCTACAAGAGGAAGGAACTTGATCGTTGATTTCGGCTTCGCTCGTCTCCTTGAGTCGCGGATATCCTTGGATCACTTGCTCCGATGAAGTCCGGCGTCGCTCTCTAAAGGATCGAAGGCTTCATGCTTGATTTGGTACTCGGAGTTCTTGATCTTGGCTTTGGAATTGGAATTGGGGATTAGGGTTTACAAGTTGTGTCACTCAACTTGTGTTGGAATTGATGTAGGGATCAATTGTTGAACAACCTTTACCCTAGATCTAGGTTTCCTTTTATAAGCCTCATAACCCTAGATCTAGAATTCAAAATTCAAATTTCCCTCCAAAAGTTTGTTAGAGAGAGCCTTCTAGAAGTGGTTTGTTAGAGGGAAGCTTCTAGAACTAGGTTGTTAGGCCGAGCCTTCTAGATGAAGCCACGTGGAGTTTATGGAGAGTTCTGGAAGCTTTGCCGTTACAGATAAGCACATGGGGAAAATTTGCTTCACTGATGACGTCATCATGCCGCGGATCCGAGGCGGGAAGCGCCCATTGGCCGCGGATCCGCGGTCCATTGGAGCCCTCACTGCTTTAAACTGTGTGTGCTACTTTAACTTGGCCTTTGAACATATTTCTGATATGTCGAATCTTAAAATTCTCTTTAGTTCACTGCCAGATCACAAGTCTTGGACTTGGTGTATTTTTCTCAGCACTTTTTCACTGATTTGGCTTTTCTCCTGGAATTTCCTGCACAGATTCTCGAAACAAGTGTTGTGTTATACAAGGATGATGCGATGCCATGATAAACACTCAATTTCCCTCGATATGTCAGTTTTAAGGTAAAACACAAGTAATTCGGTATTTTACGGGTTTTTGGCTAACATGTGCTATACTTAACCTGAATACCTTTAGATGAATGCAAATGATAGGGAAATTGACGTGTTAAAAATACATTATTTTCGACCGATCAAATTCCCCCAAACTTATTTTCGGTCGTCTCGAGCGAATTTTTTTATTAAAAAGAGAAGGAGAAAATAAAGAAAGAGAAAAACTAACTACCACACTTTCGTAGGCAACACAATTGCACTGAGCACGTGCAACAAGCCTTTAAACCTCTAAGTGTCCCTAGTAGGAGGAGTGTTGTCTTCTGAGGGTTTTCAGCGGATTGCAACCACAAAATCCAATAATAAAAGGAAGACCGTGAATATTACATTTAATGAAAAGAATTGTAAAAGAAAGACTTTGAAAATTAGGGTTTCTAACTATGCTAGCTTTTCGGTTGTCATGAGCCCTATCTTAATAGTCATGAAAAAATGTCAGAAATCACATCCTCCCTCAATAAAACATCGTCTTTATTCTTCATTCCTATCTTTCTTCCAAACATCGATCATATAACCCTACGTGTGTGTAATATACATCCCTACACCCGGAGAATTCAATTCAAGCTATCATACTCTTGTCCATCCACCTCGGTACTTTTTAATTAATGAATATTTAGATGAATTTGCTCACACACTTTCAAGCGACCGTTAATACTTCTTGAGGTACTAACCGACCGATTACTCATGTGCTTGCTTATTTGGTGTTTTTCCTCGTCTTGCACCACCTAAGGCTTAGCAGTGACTCCCAGAGCAGTTGGTCTAAGGCACTAGGTAAAGAGGCACCCTCGCTATATTTTTTTATTGCTGCCTTGGCGATAACAAAAGCAGTGTTTATTTTTCTCACCCTTTTATATTTTATTCATTTTTTTATTTCCTTTATACACCGGGTTCTAGACAAGAGCATTTCAAGGTATCCTCTACTATCCCGAGTTTCAAGACGTGTGTAAGTGCGAATAACAGGGTATCAACGTTCAAAATGTTTGGCTTCCAGAATAGAAACTATTTTTCAGACTTATTGTTATCCTCAGATTAGTGACTTCCTTCATCTTACTAACCCTTGGGACAACGGCTCATAACTACTTATTACTAGTTCGTATAAGAAAACTTCTAATTTTCTTGGTTTTCTTAAATTTTTCCAATTTTTTTGGATGTAATTTTTCACTATCTAATCTTTTATTATCTTATTTATATACAAAAAATATTTTATTTATTTATTTATTTGAAATTTTTTAAATTTTTATAGGTTTTGAAAATGTTTTGTGCTTATGCAATGTATGATGCAAAATGATGCGAAAATAAGCATAAACCTCCCCCAAACTTGTTTTCAACAGTATCCTCACTGTTGCCATCCGCTAAATCTCGAAAACCTGTAAGCTTGGGAGGAAATTTATTAACGGGGGCAAAAAATTTAAGTGAAAATCCTCCCCCAAACTTATTCTTGGCTCATCATTTTATGTAAAAATTTTCTTTTCAGGAGCCAGAAAATACCCCCCAAAACTTGAGTTAAGCAATGTTAATCTTTAAAAATCACTAGAGGGGGTCAAGAATCATTGGTCGATGCCAAGCTTTGCAAAGACCGAAAGTTAACACCAACCATTCGAAAATTTTATCAATGTAGTGTTCAGGTTGGTAGAAGAAGAAGTGGGGAAAGGGTAAGGGGTGGAATAGAATGTGTGTGCGTCTCATTTTGGAAAGACGATGCAGTGAATGTGATGGATTACTCACATTCTTTTTACAGTTCAGAAGAATGGGTGGAGGTTCAATTTCATTGATCGGAAGATAATTCATCTCAACACCCGTGTCATTTAAAAATGCGAGTTCATCAGCGAAGATCTCCTCAAAAGTCCCATCAATACCCCGAAGAATAATGTCGTCACATAGTGCGGGGTGATCTTCAGACTCTAAAAACAGTTCATAATCGGTGTTAGTTGTTGACCCGGACAACTCAATGGAAGAGTCCGTATGTGTATGATATATAGTTGGGTCAAACAACAACGTATGAAAAGAGTCTAGATCGGTATCATGAGGCTGATCAAATTCGCTGCTGTCGACATCCATTAAGTCGACAGAACAGACCTGAGCAGTAGGTTCGGAGGGTACACTTCCCAGCTTGTAAATGTTCGGCTCTATTGACCTATTCCCGAAAGATAGGGCCATAGAGCCATTACGAAAGTTGATGATAGCGTTGGAAGTGGCCAAAAAGGAGCGACCTAAAATCACCGGAACTTGACTCCAAGGGTTCTTTACAGGCTGTGTATCAATTACAATAAAGTCCACAGGGAATATAAATTCCCCGATTTTTATTAACACATCCTCCAGTTCACCCCTAGGTTTGGTGCTTGATCTGTCAGCCATCTGGAGAGTACAATGGGCTGGTTTCAACTCTCCGATCCCTAACTGCTCGTATACCGAGAAAGGAAGCAGGTTAACACTTGCGCCAAGGTCAAGTAGAGCACGGTTAATGTGTTTCTCCACAATAGAAATGGAAATAGTAGGATATCCAGGATCCTTACGTTTCCTCGGTAATTGCTGGGGGAAAGCCGTGTCTACAGTCTTTGCCATGTATATCTTCTTGGGCACTTGAGTCTTCCTCTTTCTAGTGTACAAGTCTTTAAGAACTTTCGCATATGCGGGGACTTGTTGGATAGCATCTAGAAGAGGGATGTTGATGTTAACCTGTTTAAACATTTCAGTGATCTTCTCCATTTGTGGACTCAGTGTGTTTCCCCTTAACCGATTTGGGTAAGGAGCTTGAGCAATAAGATCAGGGTCCAACATTGGAGAAGATCGTGTGGGTGGGAACAATCTGTGTACTGGAAGAGCTTGAGCAATAAGATCAGGGTCCAATTCATGATTTATAAAATTAAAGTTCAAGAATTAGTAAAAACTAGATCTAATAACAAGAAAAACATTAAATTCAAGAATTGTCAATTGATGATTTCCAATCCAATAATCATGAATCGAAGTGAGGCTCGTGGAAATCGATCGGATCTATAGACGTGATGATATCTATTGATGACATATTCTTATCCATCGATGAATTGATACTAGATTGATGATAATCAATGAGAATCGGGGATTTCTTGCGGAAAATAGGGTTTCATCATCTATCCCTTGTCCTTTCGGTGATTTCATTCAAATGCTAGCCTCTAGTAAACTCAAGAATCGATCGTGGATTCCTAGTTAAGAGCGACCACAATCAAGAAAGTATTGCTCGAAACTAGATTGTCGAATCTTGAATTTACTAGGATTTACAAACTCGTAGGACTTAAGAATTGTACAAGAATCTAATCATCATCATCTATTGATCGTTTCGATTCCTCCACGAGCGGAGTTTTACTCAAGCATTATCACAAAGAACACATTCAAGAATCTAGATTGAATCATAATGCTTAAATTAAAAAGATAAGCAAGATATAGAAATTTCACCTTTATTTATCAACAATTTAGTTACAACTCTCAAGATCTATAAGAGGAAGGAACTTGATCGTTGATTTCGGCTTCGCTCGTCTCCTTGAGTCGCGGATCACCTTGGATCACTTGCTCCGATGAAGTCCAGCGTCGCTCTCTAAAGGATCGAAGGCTTCATGCTTGATTTGGTACTCAGAGTTCTTGATCTTGGCTTTGGAATTAGAATTGCGGATTAGGGTTTACAAGTTGTGTCACTCAACTTGTGTTGGAATTAATGTAGGGATCAATTGTTGAACAACCTTTACCCTAGATCTAGGTTTCCTTTTATAAGCCTCATAACCCTAGATCTAGAATTCAAAATTCAAATTTCCCTCCAAAAGTTTGTTAGAGAGAGGCTTCTAGAAGTGGTTTGTTGGAGGGAAGCTTCTAGAACTAGGTTGTTAGGCCGAGCCTTCTAGATTAAGCCACGTGGAGTTTCTGGAGAGTTCTGGAAGCTTTGCCGTTACAGATAAGCACATGGGGAAAATTTCCTTCGCGGATGATGTCATCATGCCGCGGATCCACGGCGGGAAGCGCCCATTGGCCGCGGATACGCGGTCCATTGGAGCCCTCACTGCTTTAAACTTTGTGTGCTTCTTTAACTTGGCCTTTGAACATATTTCTGATATGTTGAATCTTAAAATTCTCTTTAGTTCACTGCCAGATCACAAGTCTTAGACTTGGCGTATTTTTCTCAGCACTTTTTCACTGATTTAGCTTTTCTCCTGGAATTTCGTGCACAGATTCTCGAAACAAGTGTTGCGCTATACAAGGATGATGCGATGCCATGATAAACACTCAATTTCCCTCGAAATGTCAGTTTCAAGGTATAACACAAGTAATTCGGTATTTTACGGGTGTTTTGCTAACATGTGCTATACTTAACCTGAATACCTTTAGATGAATGCAAATGATAGGGAAATTGACGTGTTAAAAATATATTATTTTCGACTGATCAGCGCTCCCCCGACCCCTCATGTATCTCTCATAGAACATAGTCGGCTTTCTGGGGGTAGACGCATTGGAGCAAGGGCTGAGTGTATGACTTCTTGCAGAGGTTTCCATTACTCCAGATGAAATGATGAGCTTTCGCCCGAAGGCGGCGACCCTCCCCCCGGTCTTCCGGGAGTATACCATCTTTTAGGAATTCTACGAGGGGCTTCCTCCAATCTTGGCCTCCTTCGTGAGTAGTATATACTTGGAGCGTTACCTTTCCATTTTCTACTCTGGGCCGTGGAAAGACCTCAAAGAGGATGTTCCTTTTATGGTTGGCCGTATAGGAAGAAGCGAGCTTGCTCAAAGCATCGACTTGGGTGTTTAGGATCCGGGGAATCTGCTCCACCTGGACTTCGTCGAAATTTTTCCGAAGTCTTTTTACCTCGGCCAGATATTTTATCATGAGTGGTTCCTGGGCCTCGAAGCACCCAGTTACTTGGCCGACGACCAATGTGGAATCGCTGCGAATTCATATCGTCTTCAGCCATACCCTAGAGGCGATTTGCAATCCGGCCAACAACCCCTCATACTCCGCGGCATTGTTTAACGCTCTAAATCCGAGCATTAGAGAATATTCCATCTCGGCCTCGTCCGGGCCTCGGATGATCAGGCCCGCTCCGCTCCCTTCCTCGGTAGAAGATCCGTCCATGTAGAGCACCCAGTCGGAGATAGGGTCGGGTACTTCCTCGACTGAAAGACGTAGTTCGGGGCCCCGTGCAGCCGCTCATTCTTTAGTGGGAATAGTGCATTCGACCATGAAGTCTGCTAGGACTTGTGCTTTGATGGCTTGCCTGGGGCGGTACTTGATATCGAATTGGGATAATTCCTACCTCCATTTCTCTAGACGACCTGATGATTCAGGGGAAGCGAGAATAGTCCCTTTAGGTCGCTCGATGAGGAAGAGGATGGTATGCGCCTGGAAGTTGTGTCGTAGTTTCCTTGAGGTGACGACAAGCGCCAAGACTATCTTTTCAATGGCCGGGTACCTTGTTTCCGCGTCCTTGAAGACGTGGCTTACGTAGTAAACCGGCTTCTTTACACCTTTGAATTCCTTAATGAGCAATGAGCCTGCAGCTTGGTCGGAGAACGCAAGGTATAATAATAGCTCATCACTCTCGACTGGTCGAGTGAGTAGTGGGGGAGTTGCTAGGTGCGCCTTGAGTTGTTCAAAAGCGTTTTGACACTCCTCCGACCATTCGAACTTAGGAATTTTTCTCAAGGCCTTGAAGAACGGGTGGCACTTCTTTCCGGATCTTAACATAAAATGACTCAGAGCTGCCACTCTTCCTATGAGCCGTATGATCTCAACATTTCTTTTTGGCGTGGCTATGTTGAGAATGGCGCTGATCTTTTCTGGGTTCGCTTCGATTCCTCAATGGGTAACCATGAACCCGAGGAATTTTCCGCTGGTGACTCCGAACACGCACTTACTTGGATTCAGCCTCATTTTGTACTTGCACAGGATGTCGAATGTTTCACCGAGGTCCTGGGTGTGCCCGGCCGACGAGATGGATTTTACGAGCATGTCGTCAACGTAGACTTCCATGTTCCTCCTGATCTGCGGTTTGAATAGTTTGTTGACGAGGCGCTGATACGTGGCCCCAGCATTCTTAAGACCGAAGGGCATCACTTTATAGCAGTATACCCCCCGATCCGTGGTGAACGCAGTAAGTTCTTCATCTGCTGGGTTCATCCGGATCTGATTGTAACTGGAGAAAGCATCCATGAAGCTAAGTAACTCATGGCCGGCCGAACTTTCTACTAGCTGGTCTATCCGAGAGCGGGGATAGTAGTTTTTAGGGCCAGCCTTGTTCAGATCCATGAAATTGACGCACATGCGCTATTTCCCATTCGCCTTTTTGACCATGACCACGTTCCTTAGCCTATCTGAGTAGTCAAGATTTCTAATGAAGTTGGCCGTGAGTAATCGATCGACCTCGTCCTGAATCGCCTTTTGTTTGATTGGCGCAAAACCTATCTTCTTTTGTCGGATGGGTCGGGCTTTCGGGTTGACTCTAAGCCTGTGGGAGATAACTTTAGGGTCGATTCCGGGCATGTCTGCCGGTGTCCAGGCGATTACATCGAAATTTCCTCGGAGGAAACGGATCAAGTTCTCGCGATTGTCTCTTGTCAAAAGAGAGCCGATCTGAACGGTTCGGTCATCGATCCCTTCAACGAGGGGGACTTCTGTCAGCGCCTCCACCGGGGTGCCTAGGATTTCCTTCTGGTCGTTGCGCGTATCCAAAGACCCCTGGAAATAAGGTGTGTCTTCCAAATCGTTGCCCTGCTCTCCTGCAGGGGACGTCGAAGCAAGGCGAATCTTAGCGATCTACTGGTTCCCTCAGGCCCAACCTATCCCCCTTGGTCCAACGGAAATTCGATCTCAAGGTGATAGGTCGAGATTTGAGCCTGGGGGTGTCCCAGTAGAATGTTATAAGACGAAGGCACCTTGTTGACGAGGAAGTTCACCGGTAGGGTTTACGCGCGACCCTCTTCTCCGATGTTGAGGAGGAGGGTGACCATTCACTCGGCCGGGGTAGAGTAATTGGTGAATCCAGAGAGAACATGGGAGGTCGGCCGTAGTTCGGATGGTCCTAGCACCATACGCTGGAAAAAATTGTAGAACAGTATATCCGACGAGCTACCTGAATCGACCAATATTTTCTGTACCTGGTAATGGTGGGCCCGAGCCAATATCATGAGGGGGTCATTGTGAGGCGGCGATATACCGTGGAGGTCTTCATCGGAGAAGATGATGGGCTCGTACTTCCTACACCTCTTCTGGGGTGGATCGCTTACACCTTCGACAGGGAGGAGGTGGTGGCTTCTGTCTCTTTCCCGAGCAGGATCCAAGGTAACGACCATGATTTGGCCGATCGTTAATTCCCCGGGGGCGATTGGATCCCTTTGTTCCCATTCCGCCTGCCGTTTGTCCCTTAGGTACTTCGCCAAGTGAACAGAGCGGATCAACTCCTCAATGTAGTCACGGAGTTGTTTGCAGTTCTCGGTCGGGTGACCCTGCGTCCTATGGAAGGCGCAGTACGGGCCACGGAGACGTTTGCCCGCCCTTTGGGTGACTGGCAGGAGCTTAAAGAACCTCTCGCCCTTCGCTTCCTCCAATAGCTCGGTCTGGGAGATGTTAAGAGGAGTACTCTCAGTTGGTCAGTACCTTAAACTAATTATCTATTTCCAAGCTGCTCTTTCATAAGCTGTGATGGCTCTTTTGAATAAACGGATTTCGTTTTCTCCTCTCTGTCCCTTTTCTTTCTGTCTTGCTGGTCGGCCCGGGGCAGGTTTGAATGCACCTCGGACTCGAGTTGGATTTCTCGCTCGGTCTAAGCTTTCACCTCGACCATGGTCTTAGGTTGCGCTAATACAAAAGAGCGGAGACACTCTTTGTGTCTAAGACCCGACCCCAGCGCAGTGATGACCGTTTCATCGCGGTGCTCAGGGACCTCAAGGAGCGCGTTGTAGAAGTGGGTGACATATCCTTTGAAGGATTCTTTGTCTCCACTCTTGATGGTAAACAGGTAGTCGACCATCCTTTTCTGCCGTCGATTCCCGACGAAGTGGCCGAGGAATTGGGTAGCCAACTCGTCGAAGGTCGAGATGGAGCATGGCATGAGTCCTCGGAACCAGTCCCGACCAGCCCGGATGAGGGTGGTGGGGAAGGCTTGGCATTGGGCCATGTCGGAATTATCCTGGAAGCTCATGCCCTCCGTAAATGCATCTAGGTGGTCCTTCAGGTCGGATTTCGTGTCGAAGAGGGCCACCTTGGGCGGTTTGTTCATGAAACATGCTCGGCCAACAGCTCTTCTGTAAAGCGCTTCGTCAGTGAATCGGCGGAGTATCGGGCCCCTTCGCCAAATGCATGGCCATCCCATCGTATGCCTTCGATTTTCTTTTCGAGGGCATCAAGTCGGTAGTAGTACCCGGTGGATTCTGTACAGTCGGAATGGTGGCTACCCCGCTCCGGGTCTACGCGATGGTGCGGCTCTGATTCCGCTCTATCAGATTTCGCAAATCCTCGGGAGAGGTTCTTCTCGAGTAGCCCCGGCATTCTTCGTTCATGCGACCCCAGCGGGAGGGAGTGTCGGTCATGCCTGGAAGCAGGCGAGCTGACCGACATCTCCTCATAGGGTGAGAACGCGCAGTGGGTATTGAAGCAACAACCCAGTCTTCCCTGGAAACGGGGTGTGGAGCTGTACGGTGCCCAGCGGGTCATGGAATCAATCACCGCATGAGGGTTACGGTGGAAAGAGTGGCACGCCGGCGCCCTATGATGCTGGAATGAACGTGAGTGAGATTTAGGGCCTGAGCATGTTCGTCTGTCCTTCTGCGGGCGTCGTTATCCCAGAGAGGGGGAACTACGGCCTGGTGAGTGGGCCCCATTTCTTAGACACGGATGAGGGCATCCACCGGTGATGTGAGCTTATCTATCTGAGTGGATAAGGCGTTGATGGTGTTAGGAGGTGGAGTTAAGCCGCTCCCGCTTCCGTTGTAGCGGCTCGTATTTGGATCGTCGCGGTTTTCGCTCGCCATTGGGTCGGGAGCGGAAGATCAACTTTAGGGGTGGAGAAGTTTCTAAAACGTTCCTACAGAGGGCGCCAACTGATAGAGGTTAAGATCTCCCTCAGATGCTGTCCTTCGTCGATCTGGTAGCGAGCCTCTTGGATGGTCGAGATTTGATTTGGCTGTGGTTGAGCGTGTGGATCTCAATGGGTTATGTTTGGTGTGGAAGCCGAGCTACCTGCAAGTAAGTCCCAGGGTGGGTGACCACCGTAGGACCCTCCGACAATCAAGTTAAGCCGAGGAATATTAGCAGAGTAGCGGCGTATTGGAATGAATTCGAGTTACCTGAGTCGTCTGAGAGAGGGGTTTATATACGGGTCACGTGGAGCGAGAAGGCGTGAGATCACCGCCGTCAGTTATGCCCGGCGTTATCCTCGCCTTGAATGGAGGGATGCGCTCATTAATGGGGGTATACGTCTATTAATGGGGGGATACGCCCGTTAATGGAGGGATGCGCTAGCGTGGGACGCGGATCGTGAGGCGGCGGATATCTCGCCCTGGCGAGATACACGGAGTCATTGCTGAAGCGCTTGGTCTCCGCGCTATCGGTCGAACGGGAGAGCCAGGGAGGCATAGCTCGTCAGAAGGCTCGGAGGCGAGCCGGGAGGCCGAGGATGCTCAGCTCTGCAATAGCTCGGAGACGAGCAAAAGAGGAAGGGTGCAAGTTCGGCTGCTGGATTGCTCGTGGGCAAGAAGCGGGAATCTAAGCTCGGAGACCATCTAAGGAAAGTCGTCGATGCTTCACTCTGACCTTACCTCGGCAACCCCCAAGAGTCTAGAGGGTTGGCATGGAAGACACGTCATTTGCCACGTGTTGTGATTTGAGGAATTCCCACTTATGAGTATCAAACCTGATTAGATTTTGCTAATTGAAAAAAAAATTGCTTCATACTATATTTAAATATTGTTGATCATTATTTGGAGTATTTGTTGGAGAATGAATGAAAGAGCTAAAATGTTTTATCAAAAAAATGTAGGATAATAAGTTTGGAGCTCACAAGCCTAAATACTAGTATAAATATTGAAGCCCGCAAAAATCAAGACGAGTCGGTATACAAGCTACACAATGAAGATGACTCGTATTTTGGGTTTGTTTTTTTAATTTTACCTAATCCTTTAGGAATCAAATGTAAATAGATTAAGATACTAGAGACTTGCGCACACACATTTCACATCAATATTTTAATCAAAATATTATTTTCTTATAATACATAAAAGTTGACAAATTATATAACATTATGATCACCGAATTTTTCCAAAACTTGAGAAATATCTTTCTTTGTTTTCAGAGAACTTTGTAATTTTTCTTATAATTATTTAAATTAAAAATAAATTTATTATATTAGAAAATGAGTTGAACATTACTGTATCGTCAGACGACAAAATTAGTATTAATAGATTCATGATATTGTTCTGAATCTAAATATTGTTTTTATATAATATTTCGATAACATTTGAAATTTTTAAATTTCTATTAACTAACTCGGATACATGATATGTTAATTAATTCTAGTTCTAAAATAATGCATGGCTTTCTTTTAAATTGTACCCATGACATAAATTAGTCTACTTTACATAAGTGAATTTGATTGGTGCATTTTAATGCATATTATATATATATATATATATATTATTATATATATATATATATATTTATCTTTATTATGTCACAATTAATGTTGCACTAAGGTATTTGATGATATTTGTGAGTGACGGGGCTTAATTGCAAAAAGAGAAAAAAAGAGACTAACATGTACATTTTATGCTATGAAAAAAGTTAATATGGAGCAGAAGCGTAAAACATATCAAATTATATAAAATATATTTGAATAAAGTCAAAATTATATAAAAGACCAAAACCTAATTTAGCATAAAGGCCCGACTGCAGAGTCAACTTAAAACGATCATATCTCAAAAACTGTAACCCCGTTTTTGATATTCTTGGGCTCGTTCAAAATCTGTTGACGAGACGAATATGCTACCAAAATTTAAGGGCTTAAGTTCCAAAGTTGATCGGAATTTTTCGAAACAAATTTGGAACTTTCGGAATTCTGGAAGAGTTAGGACTCCATATTTTGAAGGTTTCTGAAGGATTTGAAAGTATTTCTTTCCATCTCGTGAAAACGTCCTAAAATCCAATATATACTGCTGTATAATTATTTTAGGGGAATCATCCTCTTTTGAGGGGGGTCATCTCTCTTTTCTTGTTATTTTGGTGGCTAGGATTTGAGAGCAAGATGTAAGTTTGTAAGAGATTCTTCAACTTCTATTTTATTTATCATGAATTCTTTTTATATTTATTTTGTTTTTTCTCTTTTTATGAGTTGATAAATTGTTCTCTAGGGTTTTTGAATTATACTTACTATGATTGGTGTGTAAATTCTTCGATCTATTCTTTTTTTATATATGCTTCATGATGAATTTCTATGATAAAAATAAAGTCTTTTTGATGCTATGTTAATGAACTAAAGAAATTGATGAATGATTGACAACCATATGATTTGTATAGAAAAAGGTTGTATCGCCGATAAACTAGTTAGTTTAATAATATCTTGACAATCTTGAGAATTAATTAGGGAAGGTAAAAATGAAGTTTTTATCCTAGCTGTTCAATTTAACTGATTTAGGGTAGATTAGATTATGCCGATAACATAAGATAAATCATTAATTGACAAACTTTGTATTTATTTAGTAGAAGAGTAAGATCCAACAATTTCTATATTAATTAGAACGTGTTATTTGAATTTATTGCTATAATATTTTATTAATTGATAGGGAATTGCCATGATCATATAATTTATACTTTCTTGATTGATTGATATGTTATTGTGATAAACGTATTCTCTATGCTTTTGGGTAATTGATAGATAATAAATTTAAATAAGGAAAACTAGAAAAGAATAGATATCACATAAAACACCATAATTAGAAAAGATAATTTAAAACCCTAGGCTTTTCTTAATATTTGAATTTCTCTTTTAAATTTGAAATTTATTTTCTTTTGTTATTTGCTTTTTAATTAATCAAATCACATCTTTTATTATAATTCGTTATAAATTAATTAGAGTTCCTATTCCTTCCTGTGGTTCGACCCGTAAGTATTAAAATAAATTAACTGTGCACTTGCGGTATTATTGAGAGAATAAATAAATCTCTATCAAGTTTTTAGAGCCGTTACCGGGGATCGAACCCGGGTCACCCGCGTGACAGACGGGAATATTCATCGTTACCTTCCCTAGTTAATTCTCAATGCTGTCAAGTTATCATTAAACTAACTAGGTTATTGAAGATACTATCTTTTCCTAAACAAACCTTATGGTTATCAATCATTCATCGATTTCTTTAGTTTATTAGCATAGCATCAAAAAGACTTTATTTTTATCATAGAAATTCATCATGAAGCACATATAGAAAAGAATAGATCTAAGAATCCATACATGGATCATAGCAAGTATAGTTCAAAAACCCTAGAGAACAATTTAGCAACTTATAATAAAAACAAAAACAAAATAAATTTAAAAAGAAGTCTTGATAAATAAAATGGAAGTTGAAAAATCTCTTACGACCCTAGATCTTGCTCTCAAACCCTATCCACCATTATAACAAGAGGAGAGAGATGACCCCCTTAAAAGAGGATAATTCCCTTAAAATAATTGTAACGACCCTAAATTTCTTGTACCGTCCCTTTTGTTTTAATTAATAAAAGTCTGTATTTCTATTCTGGTTTCAATTTATAAGTAATTCTTGATAATTTATGTACAAGAAACTAACTTATGTACAAGAAACTCCTTATATCCTATTGATTAAATCTCTACACCGTTGTCCTATAGCCCGCGTGTTCAAATCTCATCAGCTCCAAAAATTTTAATATTTTTTTCTTTTTAACATTTTGGAAGCCCAAGAGTTTGCACGAGCTTTATACGGAGTTATCAAAAGTCTTAACAGAAAAGAAGTATATGAATGAGCTATTTAAACTCAAAACGAGACATGTCATGAACCCCGAGACCAAGAGCCGACATGGGGCCGACTTGAGGCGGGTTTGGGCGGCCTGGTTCAATCGACTCCATCCAGTGCACGTATGACCTTTATCCTCCTATCTCTTCATTTTCCTACCCTGAAACTTCAAATTCAATTCAGAAATTTTTAGACCCCTCATTTTCCCATTAAAATCCATTTTAATACACAATTTATCATAATTCTTTACATCATCTTAATCTTATTTCCCCTATAAATACCTAGCCTATTCTCTTACTCCTTCCCTCTGAAAATATCTAGAAATTCACTCTCAAATCTCTTGAAGAAGTTGCTCAAGTCCAAAGGAAAGTGCCCAAGCTCTTGAAACCAAAGCTCCGTTTAAGAACCTATCGCAATTGCAAACCACCTTTGCTGATCACCCCTACCTTCTTGACACCATCATCAACGACATCAATGCCACCTAACATCATCACCATCGTAGAAACCACAACAATAACGTGCCGAACCCTCTCCTCCTTAAATCGATAAATCTAGTTCCTATCAAAACGGTGAATCGGTTTTTAGACCGATTCATACCGTGAGTAATTCCTCTCTTCCCCTTCACACTCTTCCATTCGTCTCTCATTCTTCATCTCTTCACATGCTCCATCCATGAACCGTTGAGCTTGTTATATTGTATCTTCTTTAATTAACATTATTGCAAAATAAAATGGCTAATGAACTCTATCTTTTTTTCTCATTTCTTTTGATGAATAGTTAAATCTTATTTGTATGTATTTGGAAATTGGTAGCTAAATGCATGAATTAATTTTGTGAGCACACATACGTGATACTAGATAAGGATAACGAACTTGGCTACAAAATGTGTTCATGTGATGTTTGGCAATATTGTGTATAATACCACGATATCATAAACTATTCTTTTCTAGAATTATGTAAAACTATATTCGTGACCCACCCCACTCATGCACACTTTGGAATCATAGCACGTTTATGTATATCACGTTTAAATAAAAAGAATCGGTTTTCACTAAAATACCATAAAGTTTAAATTATACCCTTCCTTTGCAATTATGTTTCTACAACCCTCGGACCCTGTGCGGATGGTGCGGATTATCGCTTATCCTTGATCTAGAGGAGTAAGATCCATAACTCCTCATAGGGTATAGTCTTGAAAGGAAAAATAGAAAAAATATGCTTTTAAAGAAAAATAAACAATTTCTATAAAATTTAAAATAAAAAAGATAGCAAGTTATGTTAATTTGGATTATCACTACTTTTTCTAATTAATTAAACGAATTCAAGTTTTTAATTAAAGTTTTTAAGAAAATACCCTCAGATTTCCAAAAGATAGATTTTTCATTAAAATACCACAAACTTTTAAAAGCTTGGTTTTTTCAAAATACCTTAAAATCTTAAATATGTTTTTATTAAAAACCTCGACATTCTAATTAACATATTTCTACGAAAAAACCCTTGTTTACCGCCGAAAATAGAGATGAACTGGGATGGATCGTCTTGCCTGAATCTGGGGACAGATGCTATTTGGATTTATTTGGGATTTATCTGTCCGCCTCTCCGAAGATACCAAGTTGATTTATGGAACCATGTATTGGAGGTTTTGACAGATGCGACCGTTTTAGCAGACTATATCAGATTCCCCCTCATTTTATGAGGGGTTTTTGATTATGGGGACGCTCTTCCCTACAGGTGCAAGCCCCTGCAGTTAATTACGTTACCGCATTGCAATAACCACTTTCTCCTTTTCTAGCAGTTCACTTCGTGTCGTGTATGTGTTTGTTTGTTTTGGTTTCCCGTGGATCGTATACAGAGAATAATTTATGTCGTCGCCGTAGGGCGCGGATTAGTCCAAATTCGTATACTTTAGATTTGGGCTTGGGTCAAGAATTTGCTTGACGTGGTTTTGAACTCAGGTTGTATATTCCTATTGTTCAGAAATATTTTTATTTTCTTTATGGACCGTTAATCTAGTTTGAGATTAAAATAAACTTAAATCTATAAGTGAACATTTGGGCTCAATTTGTTTTCGCTAAGGATACATTAGTTTTATTTGAGACTAAGATCAACTTAACAACATTTTAGGATCATTTTTACTTAAGATCCAGAAAAAGAGCATTGGACTCAGCTGCAAGAAAACATCAGAGACTTAGTCAATTTGGGCTTAGTCCACTTATTCTTTTTCTTATTCAAAAGTGTTAAGCACTTATTTGCGCTCTATTTGTTTAGCCCTTTTCTTTTTATGTAAAAGTGCTAAGCACTTATTTAAGCTCTGATACTCATATATATGTCATGTGAAGTATTCGGTCATGGGCGCTGCCTAATAAATGTTGAACACTTTAGTCATTTTGACTAAATGTAAATTTCTAAGAACTTCTTATGGCGTTCACGTGAGGTGCATGTGCAGCGCTGGGCGCTGCCCAATTAGTGCTAAGCATTCAACCGTTTTGGCTACATATGAAGTGCTAAGAACTTTTTATATGGCGCACACGTGAAAAGCACGTGCGGCACTGGGCACTGCCCAATCAGTGCTAAGCACTTAGCCGTTTGGGCTGTATATGGAGTGCTAAGCACTTTTACTTAGTGCCTACGTGTGTTTCACATGAGGCGCTGGCCTTCTGTTTTGGACGCCCGCGTGTTTTTCACGTGAGGCGTCAGGCGCCGTTAAAAGGGTGCCTACGTGGGAAGCATGTGAGACGCTAGTCTTTTTCCCTTCTTTAGAGATTAAATTTCTTTTAATGACATTTTGATCATTAATGATCATCAAGATCTTCTTTTTTTGAAGATCTTGGATCAGATTTTTCTTTAAGAACTAAGTTCTTTTATAGATTCTTTTTCCTTTTGTTTTTCTTTTGGACGTAGTTCTTTTCTGAATCTTTGATTCCCAAGAACAAGATCTTCCCAGTGAGAATTAAATTCTCAACTTGTGGGAGACTTGTTTTGTGGATCTCTGATCCAGAGAAAGAACTAAGTTTTTTGAGAATAAACCCTTAAATAGGTAAAAGAGATATTTTTATCTCTGTGTTTTCTTTACCTCGGTTTTTCTTGAAAAGGGAAGTCTTCATCTTTGAGAACTAAATTCTCTGCTATTTTTTAGAGCACACTGTATTTTTGCAGAAGCTTATAGGGTTTTTTTTTCCTTTTTTTTTTCTGTCCTCCCTTTTTTGAGACTTGAAGTCTCGAATCCTTTATATAGTGGAGGCAAGTTGTTAATTAGTTTTGAAAAAATATCTCATTGAGAGATTCCAAATGATTTAATTAGACTCAAAATTGATTTGGGGAATTTTGCCCACTGTTGGATTTTTGATCCAAGGACTTTTGTTTTACAGAATATGTTTTATTGTTTTTAAGAGATTACGGAATTATTTTTCCCATATACAGAATTTATTCTGTAAAATGGTGATTTTTTAATCAATATTGGATTTCTAATCCCAGGGTTCTGTATTTTTTAGAGAGCAATCTCTTTTTGTTCAGAAAAATTGAGAGAATATATTCTCAAAATAGAATTTTATTCCATTATTGGATTATTGATCCAACCGGGAGTATCTTTTTTATTTAGAAAGATTTGGGAGATATTTTTTCCTAATAGAATTTGATTCTAAATTTTGATGATTTATCCTCTCTCTTTGATTTTTGATCCAACGACTCTGTTTAACAGAGAGTTTCCAAATTCTTATGTAGAATTTAATTCTATTGATTTTGATTTGAGCGCTGGCGCTCACGTATTGTGCACGTGGGCGCCACTTAAGAATTTAATTCTTATGATGGGTATTCCTATGCTTTGCATATTGGCGCCCGCATGATGAGCATGCGCGGCGCCATATAAGAATTTAATTTTTACTCAGAAATCATTTCTATGCTTTGCACATTAGCGCCCGCGTGATGAGCACGTGTAGAGCCAAATAAGAATTGAATTCTTACTCAGAAAGCGTTTCTGTACTTTGCACATTGGTGCTGGCTTGATGAGCATGTGCGGCGCCAAATAAGAATTTAATTCTTACTCAGAAAGTGTTTCTGTACTTTGCACAAAGGCGCTGGCTCCCTCGTGAGGGGCACGTGAGGCGCTGCCTTAACAAAATTTGACAGAGCTTAGCTCTTTTTATATTGTTAGAATTTTGGGTGAACAAATGCCCCCCCTCGTTGTTCCCACGTGGCTCACACGTGGGTGCAATGGTGTCACTTTTTTCCACCGTTAGATCTTCTAGGGAGTTGAACTGTTCTTTCAATCTTATAAATAGGGCCTTTGGCCCTTGAGATGACTGTCGTTTCGTTATCTTTCTTCTTCTTCCTTGAGAATTCATTTATCTTCTCAGAGCTTAGATCTCTGTTTATAGAACTTTTTCAGAGTTAAACTCTGATAAAAAAATTGGTAAGGATTAGGACTAAGATTTAACTCTTAAAAGGATCTCCTTTTATTGTTTTGGATTTTTAACCCATCAACAGAGCTTGACTCTTTTTCTTGAAATGATCTCTTAGAGATCTAAAAAAAAAATATTTAGGTAGACCGTGGGTCTTAGAGATCCTAGGGTTTTACCCTATTATTAACTCTGATCTTTGAGAAATTTAATTCCAGAATATTTCCCATGGGGATTTATGGGTTTTAATCCCATCATCGGAGGAATATGATTCCAGTTTATATGACAGAGCTTAGCTCGGGGGAATTTTGAAAATTTTTAGGAATTTTATTCCTCTTCTCTCTTTTCTTTTTAAGGTTTCTGTTGTAGATTTTTCTTACAGATTTGGACCTGTTGTAGAACACGTTCTTTAAGAACATTGGAAGTTTTGGACTCCACCGCTTAATGAGATTTCTCATTTAATGAGAATCCTTTTGGATTCTCATAATGTGTGCATGTCTCATTATTGATGAGGCGCTATCCTGATTTTGTGGTCTTCCCTTTTTCTTTTACTGCAGTGACTGCCACAGTGGAGTACAGATGCTAAGGCCCATGGTTGTAGTTAATTACATTATACCGATAACTAATTTTCTACGGGTTTTTCCTTTCAGGTACCATGGCCTTTGATTCCTTCTTTCTTTATGTCCGTTCGGAAAGTGTTTTTGCTGATGCACCTACGAATCAGGAAGTCTTTGCGCTAATTTGGGACTACGACCCAGAGAAGAAGTCTCTTCATCTGTAGGGATCGTGGTACAGTTATATTATCCGGGGTCGGCGTAGCATCACTTGTGCGGTGCCGTCAGAGCCAATCCCGTCAATCCATTACGCTGACCTTCCGTAGTTCGCTTATGTGGTGGAAGAGGTCAACTGGACCTCAGAAGGTCGTCTCCAACCTTCCATGGCGTCGATACCAGTGCAGCCGCCGATGGTCCTAGACATTCTGGGGCATCACATATGCCAAGGAGAAGCGTATCCTTGGGGCTAGGTCTATACGATAGGTGTTTCCCCTCTTCATCCAGCTGGTTATCTGCAGTGGGCCCGCTACATTTTGTCTGCCAAGAAGTCATTGCTCCTAAAGACCAGGTTATATCCAGCGATCTACGCGTCCCTCTTTTATTACCATACTCATCATATGTAGTGGGTCAAATCCTTCCTGGAGTAATGAAATATCTCGACCCACACATTTCTCTTATCGGATCGGGAAGTGTCAATCTCGCTGGAGGAATTTGCAGAAATATCCGGGTCACCCATCAGGGGAGAGCATTATGAGGAGATACTTCCTCCTGACGAGTACGTCTTCTCTACTGAATCAGTGGTTATGGGTCTTACCCTAGAAAATGCTGTTCAACACAAGTTTTCGATCTTGATCAAGATATTGAACATATATGAGAGCTTATTCTTGGAGTCCAGGAGGCACGGCGTTAGCTTTACGGAGTTTGTTGCCCGTTTCCTCCAGCCGGAGGTTTTATCAAAGAAAGCTGCGAAGTTTGCCAAGCTCGATGATCCGTTTGGCTTTGGCTCAGACAAAGTGTCGACTGCAGAGGCAGACTTAAAGCAGTTCTTCATTTCGGATACCCCCACCGTCCCTTTCGCAGAGATTGCCGCTTCGAATATTGATGAGGAGGCATTCTTTATGGGGTTTATTGGCTTGTGTCTGAGCTGGTTTGCACTCCCGATGCACCCTCGCTACATGAGACCATCTGTCTTCTATCCGGCTCATCGCATCGTTGCGGGGACACGTATGGCTATTGGGGTCACAGGACTGGCTCACTTATATCATGGTCTGAGTATAGCCCCCGACACCACTTAGTCGGGTTTGAAGCCCGTAAATCTCCCATTGCACTACTTCACCCATGGATCGAGATGCACGTGCCGGGTTCTTTTGTGTGCATAAATGGCCCAGATTTTATGAAGGATATAACTTTCCTCGGGTCATGCAATTGGTCGATACTTCTTCTCCAGACCCAACACAGCGAAAGGCTCGACGATTGCTTCTTTGCCCGCATGGTTGGGGATAGCATGACCTTTATCAACAGGGTCCTGACCATCGATAAGGAATCTTCCAAAGTAATCCATCCGCTCCATGATGTCTTCAAGGATGGAGCTTCTGCGTTGAGGGCCCGGGAGATTGTTCATTTATATTCCATTAGGCTGGGTTTCCTCATATTCAGACAGAACGCCTCGGCGTTGTTTATGAGATATAACCCGCACCGTTTCGTCCAGCAATCCGATTACAACCAAGGCGTTCCACTTGAAGCGTTCCTCGTTAACCCGGTTGCTAAAGAAGAGAGTGTTCGCAATGCAGCGCATCACTTCATGCGGCTAAATAAAGGATCTCATTTCCTGGTTAGTGAGCCAAGCCATATCCCGAAGGCCTCGAATGCTTTTATTGCTTAGTATCAACATGCCATGGGTGCTATCATTAAAGAAGAAAGGCGGATGCTTCTCGACCATAAGGATTCTGTCCTGGACAGTAATCCCGCGGTCCCGCTAAAGCTACAGGCAATTGTTCGTCATTCTTTAAGAGAGGGTGCCACAGCTGTAATTCTGTGAGCCTTTACGGCTAAGCCACGACCGGATGTAAGTGCTCCTATGATCGTGGCGGCCGTGGCATCCCCTGAGTCGGGTATCAGCTCAGAGATCGGAACTCGTCGTCCGAAGAAGCCCGTTAAGCGAAAACTTTTGTCGTCGGGCGTTGGTGCCGGCTCACAGAAGAAGAAGAAATCTTTATTCTCGGCTGACGTTGTATTCGGTCAGGAGCCGCATGCTCCTTATAGTAAAGGCTTAGCTGAATACGGAACCAACGTTGGTTTGTTCAAAGCTTCTGTCGATGAGAATGCCGCTATTGATCTTCAAGCCGCTATCGAGGCTTCTGAGAGACTGGCCCGCGAACAAGCAGCGCTTGCTTCACTTGCGGGGTCCGGTATATTCCATTTACATTCTTTTGTACATATTTTATTTATTTATTATGCTTTATTAACGCTCTTTTCTTAACAGGAATCTCCACTAAAGAGGCTCTCTTGGCGTCCCTCAAGACATTCGAGGAAGAGGAGAGGCTTTGCGCTTCCATGGGCCTCGGTATGATTCATTTCGCATTGCCTTTACATATTTAGTTCATTTCGTTTCACACCCTAACTTCCTTCCTCTTTCTGTTACAGGAACCACCGCAACTCGTGTTGTTCCGAGTACAATGCCATTCTCAGGTGGTGATGCGGAGGAGCCTTCAGAGTAACTGGCTACGGTTGTGGTCACCCCGGGACCGCCACGGGAGGCGTCGCTAAAGCAGCCTATGATGGATGTTGATACAGATCTGGAGGCTAAGCATAATTTAAACAAAGACGTTCTCCTGTCGGAGGTTTTGAGGAGATCTATCCGCACAGCCAAAGCTGAGAGTAAACGCAAAAAGCAAGCAACAAGGGGGTGTCAGGTTAACTTGGATGCAGGCGCAGGTTCGAGTGATGCCCGATCCTCTGACATTCCCGTGGAGGAAATCCCTTCTGCCTTTTCCACCGCTCATAGGCAGGTTGCACGTGCGGCTTAAAAGAGGCTGAGCGGTCACTTCAAGGTAAAATAGCGTACAATCCTTTATTGAAACCTAGTAAGACTTTTTTACTTTTCCAGATTTCTTATTACAATATTTTTTTTAGATTATAACATATTTTTCCTTGAATGATGTGATAGGGATGCCAGTGTTTGAAGGGTCTGGGGCGTCAGGCCTTCCTGTCGAATCAGGGACTGCTCCAACTGCCGCTTCCTCGCCTTGTGGATCCCCGGCATCGGCAGGTGATGCGAGCATGACGACAATCCTTATTGATTCGGGGGATGAAGGTGTCGAGGTTGAATCCATCTCCCCGGTGATGGTGGAAGCCGAGGAAGCCGTCATGGTTAGTGGCACTCCACACACTGCTATGGTCTCTACCCCGTCAGGTATTCCTTGTGTTATTTCTTTTGGGTTCTCAATCTTGCTGAACATATTCGTTGATATCTCTTTTATTCCGAATATAGGTGCGGTAGATTCCGGCACTATGTTGATTGAAGAATCGCTGCCAGCCACTGCCATGACCGTCACTGTTCCACCTCTCTTTTGTGGCCCCCCGCGTTTTCTTGGGTTTAATGACGGAAGGTAAAGATTTTTCAATTTCTTGTTTCAGTGTACATATTATTTCTTGGATGAATTTCTTTACCATATATTGTTGCAATACTATAGGAGTGCTTTTTGACCGCTTATGCCAAATGCTAAGCTCACATTTCGCCTTCCAATCAGAATTCGTTCATCCCTCGGACGTTGGTTAGTGTATTCTTCATCTCTTATTTCATCTTTTCACAAGTAATCTTTCTATTGCTAAGCTTTTCTCGTACTGGCCACAGTCTTACAGCTCGAGAGAGAACGAAGGAATAACAGAGCCTCCTAAGCTTCTTGATTTTCCACTTTCGACTACTAGTATGTTAGATCTCCTTCATCATTGTCCTTTTTAATTCTTAGGTTGAAATTTGAGCCCTCTTTGTGCGTGCTTTATTCTGCAGCAGCCACACCGGCTTCGGCTCGTCTTGAGTCTAGTATATCTATGCTCGCGGGGCCGTTCGCTAAGCGTCTTGTCCTCCGGGGCACGGCCAATAGTAGGAGGATGCTAAGAGAATTTATCGAAGACCTTAACGTCGAAGCTCTCACTTCTGCTGCGGACTTTGCGGACGATATTAACCCTATGCTGGCAACGCTTGTGATTTTCCACAACGAAGACTTCGTTGGCATTTGGGCTGCCTATTGTAGGTGAATTGAGGGTTTTCTCTATGAGATCAAACACAACCATCTTACACCTGAAGCATTAACCTCGACGGCTCGACTGATCTCATGGATCGAGCAAAGTGCCGCTTCCATTCAATACTTCGAGCAGAAGTTGGCCCTGAGGCAAAACGAACATGAGATAGCTTCTGGCGAATCCAGCCAATTGCGCGCCCAGGTCGAAGCGAACGTCGCGCAGCTGCAAATTATTTTTAGGAATCTCCAGCAATGCGTTTCTAAGAGGATGGAGCTGAGGCAGCACCTCGACTCTACCGAGAGGGGAATGCGAGATTGCGAAGCGGCTAAGCAGGAAATTGCTGAAAAGCTTTCATCATGCTTACAACAACGGGCCCGAGTTGAAGCAATGCTGGCTAGAATAGTAGCGCGTGAGGTGGAGCTACGGGAAGAGAGTGAGCGGGTCGCCATTTTATTGAAAGCCCCTTCTTCTTGAAGGCTAGAATTGTATTCCCCCTCCTTTTTTTTTATAAATTGTATCTTTCAACACTTCGATTCATGAATAAAATATTCATTTTTTTTTGCATACGCTCTACTGTGTTTGATGTTTTACATTAGCGCTAATTAGTTTATTCACTCATTTCGGAGTTTCTAGTTTATTTACCCATTTCGGAGTTTGTAGTTTATTCAATTGTTTCGGAGTCTCTAGTTTATGTACTCATCTCAGAGTTTATAGTTTATTCACTAATTTCGAAGTCTCTAGTTTATGTACTCATCTCGTAGTTTGTAATTTATTCACTCGTTTCGGAGTCTCTTTAGTTTACCTTCCTTGGGTTTACAGGCAAACTTGTCCTAAGGTTTTATGTTGATAACCCTCATTCCTTTTACGACAGAGGTCCGTTAGGTTTGTGGTACTAGGGTTTAAGTCCGTGGTACCATCGCGTTGGCAGATATATTCCTCGATATGCAGCTTTTAAACTGATGTTCGAGTAGCCCCGCGACTGTCGTGTCTAATCCTTTGGGGGTCTGGACAAGACGTCTTTAAGTAATCTCCTTAGGTCATATTACCGTCGGAAGGGCAAGCGTTAGGAATTTGCCATGCCGCTTTTTACTTGAGATTGGGCTCAATTTGGAGCCCCAATGAGTCATAACCGCACCCTTCTGGGGTGGGATGATCTCCAACGGTCTTATAGGCTTTATATGAGTTGCCGTCAAGACCTGAAGCTGGAAATATGCCGTCACTTCGTTTTTTGCTTTGACGATATCGCGCCGATTCTTTGCTGAAATAAGGTAGACATCTATAGGACCTTTATGCTGCGTGTATTGCAGTTGAAGTCCGGAGCTAGGAATATGCTATTGCTCTAATTTCATTTGATAGCTGCGTTCGCATCCTGCTGAAATGAGGGGGAACGCCGAGATAGTCTCTAGGTTGTATATGGACCGTCAAGACTTGGGGCTAGGATTTTGCCATGGCTCTATTTTTTCTTTGAGCCTTGGATCTTTTGTTGATGTTTGTGTCTGCATCCTGCTGGAACGAGAAGAACGTCGGGGTGATCTCTAGGCTTTAGATGTTGCCATTAAGACCTGAAGTTAGGATTTTGCCGTCACTTCACTTTGATTGCTATGTCTGCCCCTGCTGGAATGAGGAGGGAAGGGACATAGCGATAGTCTCTAGGTTGTATATGTACTGTCAACACTTGGAGCTAGGATTTTGCCATCACTCCTCTTTTATTCGACCCTTGGGTCTTTGTTGACGTTGCGTCTGCGCCCTACTGGCATAAGAAGCACGTCGAGTCGATCTATAGGCTGCAGATGTTGCCATCAAGATCTGGCTCTCCCCTTTGACGGAGCCTGGTGGGAAAATATGGTTCCCTTTCTTTCATTTGTGCCCATGGATTATATATAGGGGTCGGTGTAGACTTACCTGCAGTGCAGAAAAGTTTCATTTTCATTCATTCTTTTGTTTCTTTCCGCGATACTCTATCTTTTCAGCTTTTATGTCACGAAAGTCACGATTGCCTAATCATTTTGGCTATTTATCACGGTGCCCAATCATTTCGGCTGTTTTTGTTTTTACTCGCAGCTTTTTATTGCGAGTTGCCCTATCATTTCAGCTTTTTTAAGGGATTTGAAATATGATACCAATCCCGGCATCAGCATCGCTACCACTGGAATATTCCCAAGAAGGAATCATCATTTACCTTGAGAGGACTTGGGGCTTGACACCTATTTAGGCATCAGCATCACTACAATTGGAATGTTGCCAGGAGAGAATCATCATTTGCCGTTGTTGGTTTGAACAGAGTTGGCTTAGCAAATAGGGTTAGGATCCTGTCGACTAAGGTTTTTTGACTTTATGAGCCGTAAGGGTCTCATAAAGGTATTTCTCACTACAAGTCGAGAGGATCTCGTAGGTGTATTTTCTCCTTAGGAATCGTGGGGATTACTTAGTGCATTTTCTCTTGTAAATCGTAAGGATCTTCCAAGTGTGTTTTCTCCATATAAGTCGAGAGGACTTACAAGCGTCGTTCACTGCATGGGGATGTTTCTCGTCATCGGTAGAACCTGGTGGGGGATATATTTATTTATACCCGTAGATTGTATACAAGGGTCAATATGGGACCGTCTGTAGAGCAACTTGGGGGATATGATGGCTTAAGAATAGGTTTAGATCCCTGTAACCTAAGGTTTTTGAATCCTATGAGCCATGAGGGTCTCATAGGGGGAATTCTCCTTACGAGTCATGAGGATCTCGTTAGTGTAATTTCTCCTTACGAATCATGGGGATTCCTAAGTGTGTTGCTCCTTTGTGAGTCATAAAGATCTCATGTAGGTATTTTCTCCTCACAAGCTCGAAAAGACCCTGCAAGTGTATTTTATTTATTTATTTTTACAAGATTGCGCCCTTCCAGATTTTCACAAACTTGCCGGTAATCCTGCTTTTTTTACTCACGGCGCCCTTTCGGGTTTTCATTTGTGCCCATTTCACTTGTGGATGTACCGTTTTTTTTTGAACAGTGAAACTCTCGAAAGTAGCTTCGTCGTAGATGACCCATCAGTTTGCTGGTAGGACTTGAGGGTGGCTTCTCTACTTGAGTAGCTATGTAACCGATAAGACTTGAGTTGTAACCTTCACCGTTGGGATTTCGATTGCAATATAGATCTCAAGGGAGTATATCGCCGTATTTGGGACGATTCACTAGTTTAGGGAAATTTTGGTCCATTATTACCATGTTTGAGGCGAATTTTTAGTTTAAGGATATCTCGGTCCATTGTTAATTTTGGAACATCTCGGTCCGTTGTTAGTTTACGGACATCTCGGTCCAATATCGCCATGTTTGAGGTGGATAGTTAATTTAAAAACTTCTTGGTCCTTTATCACCATGTTTTGAGATAGATAGTTAGTTTAAGAACTTCTCGGTCCATTGTCGCCATTTTTGAGGCGGATAGTTAGTTTAAATACTTCTCGGTCCGTTATTGCCTTGTTTTGAGGCGGATAGTTAGTTTAAGGACTTCTCGGTCCATTGTCGCCATTTTTGAGGTGGATAGTTAGTTTAAGGACTTCTCGATCCATTATTAGTTTAAGGACATCTTGGTCCTTTGTCACCATTTTTGACGCAACGGAGCTTTTTGGATACTACTTTCGGGGTTCTGACTTAGGAAGATAGTGAACGGACACAAGTGTCGTCATCTATCATTGACCTAAGTCGTGACTCGTCAAGTGTAGTATTTTTTGAGGAATCGGCCATTTATTGGCCGGAAGGGTCTTTCGCCATGCATATCCATGAGCAGGTAGGCTCCACCTTGGTAGACTTTGTCTATAATGTACGGGCCTTCATAGTTCGGCTCGAATTTTCCCCATTTTGCATGATTGGGGATCATTGGTCTTTTGACGACAAGCACGAGTTCACCCTGTGTTAGTTATATGTATGCCCTAGAGGCCATTACTATACATGTGATGTATATTGTAGTGGATGCTTGGATATATATAAGGATAGCTTTCTTGCTCGACATGATAGTATGCTATCTGGTTACTCTTTACCTTAACGTGTATACTGATTTGTCTCTCTGTTACATGTTGGTAAAGACCTGAGGATGTGTACTTGACTACCTGGACTATGATGCGGATCATACAAGTGGGGACATGGTAGTCCATAAGTACATCCTTCAAGGTCCCTAGTCGTGGGTGTATCGAGACGGGGCATCGATATACCAGAGTAGACTAGCGTATGCCTTCTCGACCCATACAGATGGGCGATGGATGATCCCATATCCATCGGTGTTTGACATCAGAGATGATATACGGGTGCTCAGTAGAGACTGAGTACACTGGACGGACTCGCTGAGAACTCCCAGATGGTATTATACCTTACGTCAGATGGCAGTTCTCTGGTGACACTGGTACAGGTTAGTCTATAGACCCGAGATCGTCATAGAGTCTTGTATGATTCCCACTGTGCTTTGATTTCCACCTTACCACGTCCAAGAGGGCGTGCAAAACGTTGGTTTTTGGGTACAGTCCCGAGTCACATGGAGGCAATGAGCGATAGGAGGGGTTTCGTCTCTCCCGGTATTGGGGGTTGATGTTGCGCTATGCTCGATTGGCCATAACAGGGAACTCCTTGGCCAGGGCTGGTTTAGAGATTTACTGGTAAGTGTTACCAGTAGTTTCTCGACCCGTTATGAGCCTCATATCGGCATGACTTATCGGTTATTGGGGTCAGACGTTTACCACCCCTAGACTTGATATGCGACATATCAGACGAGGAGACCGGACTGTACGGGAGTGTCACTGTCAGGCTTTTACAGGAGTTGGAGCGGGCTTGCTTGCTGATCTTCTGATCGATCAATACTCGGGTAGCCGTTACGTCCAGCTAGTACCGCTGATGGCTTGTGGGTGCTTGATATGATCATCACCTACTGCCGGCGTATTGACGAGTCTTTAGAGTCCTACATAGAGGTTTTACTGGCTCAGGCAAAACGAAATAGGAGCGCATATGTGATATGTGCGGGACCGAGAATAATACGTGTATGTGATACCGTATTCTATTCTCGCTATCTTTGTATCGATCGGTTGTATGCGAAATAACCTAGTTATCGAATCAAGGGTTGATTCGATAAGTCGATACATTGGATGTTAGTCGGTTATATGTGATATAACCGGATTATTAAGTCAAGTATTGATTTAATAATTTACTGTATAATTGTATATGTGATATACTAATTTACATTAACTAACATTGGTTCACTTAAGCATTGATCTTTTCTCACTTATGCACAACTTGATATATATATGTGATATATATATTTATTTGTGTTTACAAATTGTATCATGGTTGTTGATACACATTACATGGGTGTATAAGACTTATACCATACTAATTATATTTGTTAGGTTTTCATATTTAAAGTAATTCTAAAACAAATGGATAATGAGAACAAATGCATGAAGCTTCATGAAGCTTATCTTTGCATTTGACTTAGTCCACTTGTTTTGTTTTACTTAAGATATTAGTTAACCTAACCACTATGATTACCCATGGTAAAGTCTCTACATGAGTTAGTATATGATACTTACTCACCATGGTTAGCTCATTCTCTCTCTTGATAAGTTTTCATATTCATTTTTGAGCTCATCTTCTTCCTCCTTGATTTCTTTCTAGGGTTTCATAAAGAGAGAGATACAAAGTGAGAAAAGAAATTCTAAAGTGTACCCATTTCCTATCTCACCATCCTCTACTAGACTAGCACTTTAGTTTAGGGTGTTTGCTTCACTAATTCTTTGGTTAGTGAAGTAGAAGCTTGAGTCCGTATTCCCTCGACGTAGATCATCTTCGGCCTCGAAGACTTCAAACAATACCGTTGCAATTTTCTCATAGAGCCATCCGAGAGTCCGGGAGCACGTGATCGCAGCGAAGGGACTACAACAAGGAGCTTTAGAAGTGAAGGACCGATCTACAAAGGTTGTATTTCGTATTCACTTAGTGTAAATATGATTTATTTGCATGTGGAACCCTAATTTTCTAGCAAATGATCTTGTTTAGAGTTATTCGGCACGGCTAAAATTTTAATCCGGCATGGTTGATGCCTTGTAGAACCTCATTAGAGTGCCTAGTAACCCTACAGTGGTATCAGAGCCTAGCTAGAACATTAGGAGATGTGTTAACGAAGTTAAAACCCCGATCGAACCCGGAAACATCAAAGTAAACCCCTCTCTGGAAATTTTTTCAAAACTGTGATTTTTCTAAATTAAAAATGCTTAAAAAAAATCAGCAGGCAATTATAAGGAAAACTGTGCAAAACGACAAAGTTTGGCGCCCAAAACGCCGCGGAACCGCTGCAGGAGCATGGCTTGTGCGGCGGTTCCGCGGCCATAAGGTGACGTCACCCTTGTCGTTTTGCGCAGTAAAGTTCCTATTTAATTTACCGATATTTTATGGGTATTTTTATCTGACTCAAGTGTTGAGTGTTCTAGGGTTTATTTTGTATTCGTAGATTCGATCGGAAAATTTAATTTCGTTTGGTTTTCCGGATATTTAGAAAGTATTAAAAAGTTCGGACGGATATCAATAACTCACTTTTTCCCGACCTGGAAAATTTCCATGTGTTGGATTTTTCCGTTTGTTTAAGAACGTCTAGATCGTGCAAGTTACGCGATGGACCCTCTAGAAGACAACAAACCTTAACTCGATTATGTGACCGTCTTGAACTGCCTTTTGAAGCTTAGGGTTTGGGGCAGTACGGCATGCCACATGTGAGGCGTTGGCTTGACCCTTCTACGGCTGGACCATTGGTACTGTGGCATGTGATAGATGTTTTTAAACTCCCCTCAAGTGTTGAGAATATTTGGGAAAACTTGGGTGTTTGATCATTCGATTGGAAAGTTTAACATTGTCTATTTATCTGGAATGTGATACAATATTTAGAATCCACAATTAGTTATGAGATAACTGATTTAGATGTTATAAACATAGCAGTTTAGTCTCATATGATCGGTTGCCACGGTATTTTGATGCGATCAAAAGTCCGTCGCAATCACGTAGCGTACGCGGATACTCGCCGGGTAAACTTAATAGATAGTCACGCCCTATAGCCCCGACCAAGTGACTGTAGGAGAACCCCGTAGCCAAAAGCATCCGTTCGGGTGCTCGCGGCAGCGGTGTTCCGCCTTAGTGCACTTCGTCGACGGCATCCGGGGGTGCGGCCTTCTACTAAAGTTTGCGACGAGCATTTGATCAGAATATCGGGAATCTTGTTGAATTGCCCGACTTGATATTGAAAAGTGTTTTCGATATAGAGACTAAAATGCGGGGTTTATAATTGCTTAGGCATGCGATGTCTAAGGAGGTTGCGGATTCCAACTGTTGTAGTTTTACACTTTCTTTTCTGCGACCGTAAGTGTAATATGTGATATCGCCGGTTTCGTTGCTATATGTCAACGACAATTGGGATGCGCATATTTACTTACGTTGATGACATGTGATGTTATGTGTTGCTGGATATGTTATATTGGATCGTCGCGTTTTGAATAGCCGTTTTTTTTATGTGAGATGAGAGTTTTTATTTTCATTAATGTAAAATAAAATGTATGTAATAATCTTTTATTGGGGCACTTCCGGGATGAGGTTGATGTCACCACTTGTATATTATTTACTTTTCCGCACTAGGATAGACCCAAGGAGGAGAGCACAAGTAACCGAGTTCTAGGGTCCAGTGGGAGACCAACTCGAGGAGTTGAGTCCGGGTCTCCTAACTCTAGAATTGGCAGGGTTGCTTACCGCTCTCGTAGGGGTCTAGAGGTGTGGGTTTGGCTATTCATCGCGACCGTGGAATCCGTGTTTTATAGTGGCTCAAAATAAAACACGGACGTCCTAGTATATCCAATTTTTCATATGTTTCTTGTGCTGCGATATCTGTGATGTGATCATTTGATGTTCTGTGATAGATACTGTATATAGTATATATGATATATTATATAGGCGTTACTTATGTTTTACACCTGCGCTAGCCCTTTCCCGCTCTGCCGTTAGTTACCTAACCTAACGGTGCACGAGGGGACATCGAGGCGAATGCGGATGGCATAAGTGTACGTCGTATTTATCTGTGATGTTTAGGTGACTTAAATGATGGGACTTCATTAATATGATTAATGAAAGAAAAGAAACCTAAAAGATGTTGTGGAATCGAATTTTCAAAAACAGGTAGCTATAGTTCTTGCTTTGCATCACGGTGTTCCTTGTAGAAAATCCTGCACCTTATTCGATAAGGAAAGGGCCGAGATCCCTTCACCGGGAGTGACCCCTTTAGCAATAACTGGCAGATGCTACACCCTTCGGTTTTGTCTTTTGATTGCTTTTCTAGTTCCTGCTTTGCACAGTGATATATATGATATGTCCTGCACCTCATTCGACGAGGAAAGAGCCGAGATCCCTTCACCGGGAGTGATCTCTTTAGCGAAACTAGTAAAAGCCTAAAAACCACTCCATTTTAAAATCATTTGATTCTACAACGATATCAAGTTCATTACGCAATAGGTTTTCAGAAAAATCTGTCGTAGCCCTCCGTCATTTCAGATAAGTAGTAGTTAGTATTCGTGCTGCGTTTGTTGGCCTTTGTCAAGGCGTAGTGTGCGGTAGTTGACTAGTGCTTATCTGCTTATGCATATGATGCAGATTGGGTTAGGGTAGTCGTACGACCTTGTTGGTCTTTGTCAAGGGTCGTGCGGGTGGGTTTAATTCAATCAAGAAATGACGGGTTGAACTTGACTAGCATCCTATGGTTTGTTGGCCTTTGTCAAGGTCATAGGAGGTTAGGGGCAAAATATTATCGGGAATTTCAAGTGTTGAAATTTGCAATAAGATTGCATACCTTCTATGAGATAGTTGGATCCCGATACCCATTGCGAGTAATTGTTACTCCTGGAAGAGTTTTACACATTACAATTAGCCGATCAAGTAGGTGTCTAGAAAGGTGTCAACGGGGTTACGCCTCTAGGAAAACGAGGTTTACTTTAATTAGGTCCGTGCGAAAGCACGGGGAACCTCCCTCAAATTACCGACACTGGCCAGGCTGAAAGATTGGCGAAGTTGTAGGGTGTAATTAATCCCGGCTAGTCTTTCCTTTTAGGGTTTGACGGAAGATTTGATAAAAACAGTGGGAGCCATCCTGATTAGATAAAATAATAACCAATCTGATCTTGCAAGAGCGCACGCAGAGTGTTTTCTTCTCTCTCTCTCCAGGTAGCGACCATGTCACGTCTTAATCAAAATAATAATACGGATAAATTGACTGAACCCGCTTGTTATACTGCGCTGGGGAATGTTGGTCCCGCTCCAACTTATAATTGTTATAAAACAGAGCAGGAAATTGGGGATTACCAGAATTCCCGTGCCGCCCAAACGAAGAAAGTGCATGCTGATGCATCATCTTCGGGTGTGTTCATTACAGAGAACTGTTTCTCAGTACCCTTTACGTCCTGGGTATGTGATACCGGATCAGGATCCCGCATATGTAATCTGTTACATGGGCTACAGATAGGTAGAGAACTGAGAACGGGTGATAAGTTTCATGAGATAGAAAACAGTGCAAGTGTTGCAGCCAAGTCTGTTGGTCACTATCACCCTGTATTACCAGAATACATTGATTTTGAACGAATGTTGTTAGATACCGAACCTGATATACAACATCATATCAGTCTCTTTATTAGTAAAGAAAGGATATAATTTTGTATTGTTGGATAATGTTTTGAATATTTCCTATATCAAAAGTTGATCGGTTCAGGCACGTTGTCTAAAAGCATTGACGTTCTAAATCAAATTACAGTTCTTAGTATACAGAACACACACAAGAGGAAGGGTTCAGAAATGAACGAATCTTTCTTGAGGTATTGTAGACTAGGTCATATCAATACGACCCGACTAGCTGAAGTTACATATAGATACATATTTAAATTAGTTTGAATTTACATCTTGTGAAACTTGCCAGTCATGTCACAGAGATAAGATGACCATAGCTCCGTTTATTAGAAACAGAGAAAGAGTTAGTAAACTCTTGGGATGATACATACTGATGTATGAAGGTCCCCTATCTATACATACCAAGACCGGTCCTTTATACTTCATTACATTCTCTGATAATCTCTCAAGATTCAGACATATGTTCCTGTTGAAACACAAGTCCGAACCTTTTGAGATATTCACAGAATATAAGTTAGAAGTAGAGAACCAAAACGGGTATAAGAATTATGTCCTTTGATGTGATCAAGGAGGAGAATACTTGAGCACGGAATTCCTGGATTATTCTAAAGGAGAATGAGATTCTCTCTCAGCATTATTCCTCCGTATACACCACAGCACGTCGGTGTATCGAGGCGGAGCAATCACACCCTATATGATAAGGTGTGCTCTATGATGAGTACTACTGAGTTACCTATTTCCTTTTAGGGAGTTATGCACTTATGAAGTTGCATACCTATTGAATAGGGTTCCGATCAAATCAGTTGCCTACCATTTCATATGAGATATGGAAATGGAAGAGCCAATATCTTAAGTTTGTTAAGATTTGGGGTTGTCTAGCCTATGTCTAAAAGCATAATCCGGACAAGCTCGAGGCAAGGTCAGTTCTGTAGAAGTTTGTTTGATATCCCAAGCATTCGCGAGGGAATATCTTCTACCAAACCGAGGAACAAAAGATGTTTTGTTTCTCAGCATACCACCTTTGTGAAAGGGAATTTCTTGTGAAGAAATTAATGGTCATGAGGTAAAACTGGAAAGAGTTCCAGCTATACAAACTGCAGCTGATGATTTGGTAGAACCAAAGGATTCAATAGTTTCCGACGAACCTCAGCCTCTCCGCCGATCTAGTAGGGTTCCTCACGCACCTGAGAGAAACTTTGGTTTCTCTATGACAGTGGGAGCGAGGATTGCATCATGAGATGATGACCCAACTAGTTTTAAGCTGGCCATCAGGAGTGGGACTCTATAAGAATGGCTGGATGCTTAGCGACCTCAGATGGAATCCTTATACACCAACAAAGAATGGACTTTGGTTGCCTTATCTGAAGGGTTAAATCCCCATCAGGAGAAAGTATATCTTGAGAAGATTACTTGGTGTACATGGAAAAGTTGAGACTTTCAAAGCTAGACTTGTTGAAGGTTTGCATCATTTGACCAGGTATGGATTATGATGAAACCTTTTCTAAGTAGTTATGCTTAAGTCCATCCAGATCCTACTTGCCACGGCTACATACTATGACTACGATATCTGGCGGTTGGGTGTCATGACTGCTTTTCTAAATGATGTTTTGGAAGAGAGAGTCTATAAGTACACAGTCAGAGGGCTTCGTAGACAGTGGGAGCAGCGGAAACGTGTGCAAGATGTTTTATGTGATAAAGCAGGCATCGCGGAGTTCGAACGTCTGTTTTGATGTGTTAGTCAAAGAGTTTGACTTCATCAAAATGGTAGATGAACCTTGTATATACAAAAAGGTAGTAGGGAGTATGGTGGTGATCCTCGTAGAGTACGTGGATAACATACTCTTGATAGGGAAGGAGTTTCCTATGCTACGCTCGGTCAATCTTCGCTTATCACAATGATTCTCCACATAGGATCAAAATGATACCTCCTAAATCCTAAGTTTTGATCTATGAGATAGATGTAAATGGATGTTAGGATTCTCACTAGTTGTAGTGAGATTGTATCAATCGATCCTGGGGAGAATCACTAGAAGTGTTCCAGGGTGATAAGGACGACTGAATGTCAGTCACAGGCATTGTCTTTACCCTCAGTAAAGTGACGGTATGTTGGAAGAGTTCCAAGCTAGATACCGTGACATACTAGACGATAAAGGCTGGATACATCGCTACCAAAGATACTACCAAAGAGGAAGTCTGGGTGTATATTAGTTCATGAGATGAACTTCGTTCCTACCATTATGTGTCAATGGAGTTGTGGCTTATGCCAAGGAACGCCCGTCCCATCAGTGATCCATACATATTCTAAGGCAGTGTCACCTGATCATGGAGATGGTTGATCTCCAAGGGATCGAGGTCAGGAGAGTAGACTCAGAGGACAACACGGTGGATTCACTCACAAAGGCCTTTTCCCAGAGAGAGAGACTTTTATGGGATGGTTGAGTATGGGATACTATAACCACTGTTATCAGATGGCCCTAGTGCAAGTAGGAGATTGTTAGTTATATGTATGCCCTAGAGGCCATTACTATACATGTGATGTATATTGTAGTGGATGCTTGGACATATATAGGGATGACTTTCTTGCTCGATATGATAGTATACTATCTGGTTACTCTTTACCTTAACGTGTATACCGATCTGTCTCTCTATTACATGTTGGTAACGACCTTAGGATGTGTACTTGACTACCTGGACTATGATGCGGATCATACAAGTGGGGACATGGTAGTCCATAAGTACATCCTTCAAGGTCCCTAGTCGTGGGTGTATCGACACGGGGCATCGATATACCAGAATAGACTAGCGTATGCCTTCTCGACCCATACAGATGGGCGATGGATGATCCCATATTCATCGGTGTTTGACATCAGAGATGATATACGGGTGCTCAGTAGAGACTGGGTACACTGGACGGACTCGCTGAGAACTCCCAGATGGTATTATACCTTACGTCAGATGCCAGTTCTCTGGTGACACTGGTACAGGTTAGTCTGTAGACCCGAGATCGTCATAGAGTCTTGTGTGATTCCCACTGTGCTTTGATTTCCACCTTACCATGTCTAAGAGGGCAAGCAAAACGGTGGTTTTTGGGTACAGTCCCGAGTCACATGGAGGCAATGAGCGATAGGAGGGGTTTCGTCTCTCTCGGTATTGGGGGTTGATGTTGCGCTATGCTCGATTGGCCATAATAGGGAAGTCCCTGGCCAGGGCTGGTTTAGAGATTTACTGGTAAGTGTTACCAGTAGTTTCTCGACCCGTTATGAGCCTTATATCGGCATGACTTATCGGTTATTGGGGTCTGAAGTTTACCACCCCTAGACTTGATATGCGACATATCAGACGAGGAGACCGGACTGTACGGGAGTGTCACTGTCAGGCTTTTACAGGAGTTGGAGCGGGCTTGCTTGCTGATCTTCTGATCGATCAATACCCGGGCAGCCGTTACGTCCAGCTAGTACCGCTGACGGCTTGTGGGTGCTTGATATGATCATCACCTACTGCCGGCGTATTTACGAGTCTTTGGAGTCCTACATAGAGGTTTTACTGGCTCAGGCAAAACGAAATAGGAGCGCATATGTGATATGTGCGGGACCGAGAATAATGCGATATCTAGATTATATTGTTGGCATATCCTATGACATTTAGGATGTGTGAGTGCGGATTTTTGAGTAATCGGGTTTTAGTTTTTCCGGGCGACCAAATCGAAGATTTTTAGTTAGTTTTGCGATTTTCGCGTGTGTTCCGCGCACTTTGTGCACGTTGTACCTAGATTGTGAACTATGGTATTTTCGTTAGGGAATTGCGTCGTTCTTGATATGTAACCTTATGTTTGGTCTTGATGTAAATTCCAGGTTCGGTCGCGGAGACGTCAGACGCGGCTCGAAAGGGGAAAGCGGTGATCGGACGTGACTAGCTAAGGATTCCAGTGAGTAGATGTAACATCTACGGGGGACTATCGTTGGATGGCGCAAATCGCACGATAGTTTTAGTAGCTTAAAAAGATTCTTAGTAATGTTAGTAATTAGGGATGTAATACATGTATGATTATTTGCTACATTCATGCCTTATATTGACATACATATACGAACCCATTCTATAGGACACCTGCACCATTGCCAGGGTTTTTATATGCAGCACGAGCACTATTCATGCTTACACACACACCCTGGTAATTGCCATGCCACCACACTAGATAACCTTTAAATTGAACCCTTTTACTATAATTGATACTTAAACTTGCGCTATTGCTTTAATTCTTTAAAATGAAATCGTAGGATTGCTATTCATGTGCATGTACTTCATCATATTAATTGTTGATGCCTAATCTATCAATCATACATCGCAACTTAATTATTGGCACCATATGCATTCATTATCATTGGCATATGCATTTATGAGGATTTCTTGAGATTTTGTGATATTCTGGATTTCGGGGGAAAGCCGCAAAATTTCTAAACTTATTGTATTTTGAAAATATGTAAATTGCGGTTTTCTAGTGATGTAAGTGTCGTCTACCATGAGTTTGCTATGGTTTTCGAGATCCGTTTCGAGGAGTTGGATGAACCGTCTCGGGTACATGGTGGGCCCGGTAAGGTACCCCGGGGCAAGAAGCTCGTGTTGCTGACGATGAGCCTGGCAGGGGACGGATTACCTACCGGTGACTTCATTGGGCACGGCGGATATCCAGAGGATACCGACCGGGGCCGCGAGAGGATGAGATATTGATATTGAGATGGGTCAGCCGGACGGCTGAGGCCAGAGACACTATGACATGGATTTATGAGATTTGAGACAGTTTTTAGGTGTCGTTGCTGGACACAGATTGTTGTCGATTCTATGAGTATTATGCTGGAATTTTAAAAGAGTTTCAAAAACAAAAAAAGAGATAAAATGTTTCTTATATATACCTATTGAGACCTCAGATATTCATGTTGCATACATACACCCGCTAGTACACTGATGTTGTATACACACTTGCTAGTGCATCCTGCCTTACCTGTATTTTAGATGCCAGGATACTTGTGTGCATGATTTCGATAGCCTGTGTAGATGTTATTTATTATTCACGGGTTGGCAACTCACCCCCGTTGTGCCACAGCCTTTTGCAGGTCCGCTCCGTCAGTACAGTAGCGGCGGGCGCACTTGCTTCTTTTGCCTCTTTTGCCTAGACTCGAGGTTTTGCTCTTAGGTGGGTTATATTACTATTTTTGTACCACCTTGTATATTCTTTGTATCTAATGTACTCCATCTACTGTATCTACCAGTATTATTGTATATTGACCTAGAGATGAGACTGTGAGGTTTGTGGACTTTTATGCTGTATTTTGGGGTCGAGCTCACTTGAGCCGACATGATGTTTTTCTTATACTTCATTATGATTATTTCGCATGTTGTTGCTTTATATTGCGTGGGATTTGTGACCGCCTTGTGGCGAAGTGCTAGCTCCCGCTTGGGGATTCCTTATTTGTTGGATTCATATATATGTTTTTTGTTGTACCCATTTTGGGGGCCAGTATTTACAAAGGAGACTCTGCCGAAATTTTCGGAAAAATTGATATTGTTTTTAAAAAAATGTTTTATATGACTTATTTGATAAACCCGCTTTCAATTGATTGGGTTCTCTTCACTCTTTTGCTTATTTGGTTTTGGTTTTCTGGGCTTTGGCTTACTTATTTTACGGACGTCTTGAGACGTTTCGTAAACTTAAGTGCCAGTCACGTTCCGTACCCTGCGGGTCGTGACAAAGTTGGTATCAGAGTGATAGGTTTTACCTTTTTGAGTGTAGGATGACCCTTGGTAGATGGAGTAAGTGACTTAAATAGGGTAACGTAGCGTGTGCATGTCCGCGGCATACTTGCGATACGGTACTCCGCCTAAGTGACTTTAGGATATACTTGCTTGAAAATTCCTTCTTCAATTCCATGTATCCTATGATCCTATTGCACTGTTCTTAGTATCCGTTTTCCTGTAACAGCCACTATACCGCCGAAGGCTACGAGGGCACAGAGGGCTGCCGCCCGAGACGAGATTCGAGCTGGCTCGTCCGAGACTAGGACTGAGCAGGGGGGTATGCCTACGCCGCAGGGACAGACCGATCCACCTTCCCCAGGCCGTATGGATAGGCTCGAGACTGGTATGGAGGAGTTGCAACAGATGATGGGGGGCATGCAGGAGCTACGTCAGATGGTAGGATCCCTAGTTGCAGCCAGTCGTACACCGAGGCCGGATGACGCACCTACTACATCACAGACGACCATGATACCTGCTCCTACTATTACCTCCGTGACCATCCCGGTTTCACTACAGGATTTCATGAGGCTGAGACCTCCAGTATTCACCGGCACCGAGGCAGCGGAGGACCCACAGACGTTCCTTGACAGTTTAGCCAGGATCTGCCGTTCGCTGAGATGTTCGGATGATCGATGGGTAGAGCTTGCGAGTTTCCGACTAGAGGGTCTCGCGCAGACATGGTGGCAGTCAGTCTTGAAAGGTCGAGCTGCAGGTCTACCGCCTATGACATGGGCCGAGTTTACAGCGGTCATTCTAGCTCGTTTCCTCCCAGAGAGCGTTCGTGACGCCAGAGCTCGTAGCTTCGAGGCCTTAGTCAAGACACCTGGGATGACGGTGTCTGAGTATGACATCCAGTTTACACAGTTATCCCGATATGCTCCGTATTTGGTGGATACCGAAGAGAAGATGGTGAAGCGGTTCGTACAGGGACTTGATGCCCAGCTATATCTTGCCATTGGCGCCCAGCACTACGACACTTATTCAGCTGCTATGGATACGGCGTTACGGATGGAGGCACGCATATCACAGACTTCGGCCGTTTCTGGGCCGAAGAGGATTCGCACCGATGTACCGTCTCAGAGGCAGCGCGCCAGATTTTTTCCGAGAGATAGGCCTGGCAGAGGATTTGGTCGGGGACAGTTATATGGTTCTTATCTCCAGGGACAGCAGCCGTCGCCAGGGTGTTTTGGGTGCGGGAGCCCGCATCATCTTGTCAGAGACTGTCCGGCGAGACGACAGGGAGCAGCGACAGTTCCGCATGTGACCCTACCACCATCACCACCCCCTCCTCAGAGAGCCATACTTCCTACCACCGGCGATGCTCCGCGCCAGTTAGGTGCACACAGAGGCCGTGGACGCGGCGGTCCTGTTCAGAGAGGACGAGGAGGCAGAGGCCGAGGTCGAGGTCAGCCCGCTATCGGTGGAGGACAGGCCCGAGTATTTGCTTTGACACCGCAGGATGCGCAGGCATCCAATGCCGTTGTGACAGGTACCTTGCCAGTTTGTTCTTTCGACGCACGGGTATTATTTGACCCAGGTTCCACACATTCGTACGTCTCTACACACTTTGCACCGATGTTGGGCCGTGAGTCATCGTCGTTAGATCATCCGCTTGTTGTTAGTACTCCGGTAGGCGAGTCGTTTGTCGCTCGTTTTGTATTTCGTTTGTATTCCGTTTGTATCGGGGAGAGGGATTCATCAGTTGATTTGATTCTTCTCGATATGTTGGACTTTGATGTGCTTGTGGGCATGGATTGGCTAGCCACTTGTTATGCTTCGGTGGACTGCCGTGAGAAGGCAGTCATATTTAGCTTTCCGGGAGAGCCAGTCCTTGTTATTCAGGGAGACCGCAGCGTCACCCTTCCCAGCTTGATTTCGTCTCTTCGCGCTGGTCAGCTCTTGCGGAAGGGATGTCAGGGATTCTTAGCATATATTTGTGATACTCGAGCTGCAGAGGTTCCGTTGGACCGGGTCCCGGTTGTTTGTGAGTTCCCTGATGTTTTCCCTGATGAGCTACCTGGGCTACCACCTGAGCGCGACGTTGAGTTCTGCATCGATTTGATTCCCGGCTCGGGGCCTATTTCTATACCGCCTTATCGGATGGCCCCGGCAGAGCTTCGAGAGCTGAAGGATCAGTTGCAGGATTTGTTGGATAAGGGGCTTATTCGACCTAGTGTTTCTCCGTGGGGTGCTCCGGTCCTGTTTGTCAAGAAGAAGGATGGAAGTTTGCGCTTATGCATCGACTACCGCCAGCTGAACAAAGTTACCGTTCGGAACAGGTATCCGTTGCCACGCATTGATGATTTGTTCGACCAGCTTCAGGGTGCAGGGTATTTTTCGAGGATCGACTTACGATCAGGATACCATCAGCTGCGAGTTCGACAGGAGGATGTACCGAGGACCGCTTTCCACACGTGCTACGGCCACTACGAGTTTTTGGTGATGTCGTTCGGACTCACCAACGTCCCAGCAGCATTCATGGATTTGATGAACTGTACATTCAGGCCGTATCTTGACTTGTTCATCATCGTGTTTATCGACGATATCTTGGTGTACTCCCGGAGCAGAGAGGAGCACAAGCAGAACTTGCAGATTACGTTACAGACTCTGAGGGAGCACCAGCTGTTCGCAAAGTTCTCCAAGTGTGCATTCTGGCTGGACAGCGTCGGATTCTTGGGTCACGTGGTTACGAGAGACGGCATTTGTGTGGACCCGAAGAAGATTGAGGCTGTTCAGCAGTGGCCCCGACCTACATCGGTTACTGAGATCCATAGTTTTCTAGGACTGGGAGGCTACTACAGGCGTTTTGTTCAGGACTTCTCCCGTATAGCTGCACCTTTGACTGGTTTGACCCGGAAGGGAGTTCCTTTCGTTTGGACGGAGGAGTGCGAGCACAATTTTCAGCAGCTACGGACTCGTTTGACTACGGCGCCGGTATTATCTTTGCCTTCGGGATCAGGCGGATTTGTGGTCTACTGTGATGCTTCACGAGTGGGGTTAGGATGCGTATTGATGCAGCATGGCCGGGTGATCACACATGCTTCTCGGCAGTTAAAGAAGCATGAACAGAACTACCCCACTCACGATTTGGAGATGGCTGCAATGGTCTTTGCATTGAAGATTTGGCGACATTACCTATATGGCGAGTCGTGCCAAATATTCATAGACCACAAGAGCTTAAAATACATATTTCAGCAGCGAGACCTGAACCTCAGACAGCGTCGTTGGATGGAGTTGGTGAAAGACTACGACTGCGAGATCTTATATCGCCCAGGCAAGGCGAATGTGGTGGCGGATGCGTTGAGTAGGAGGCCCGGGGGTAGTCTATCCTATTTGCGCGCAGTGCAGAGACAGTCGTCAGCAGATTGGCAGATTTTATGCGACAGCCGAGTTGAGTTCGAGTTCACTCAGACAGGGGGGCAGCTCGCGCATGTTCGTGCACGCCCATAGTTGCTTGACCGTATATATGAGGCACAGCGCAGAGACGACCATTGCTCAGAGATCATAGCACAGATGGGACAGGACAGATTTTCCGAGTTCGTGATTGATGATCAGGGGATTTTACGATATGGATCTAGACTGTGCGTACCAGATGTTGATGGATTGCGGCGCGACATTCTTAAGGAGGCACACCGATCAGTGTATAGTGTCCACCCCGGTTCCACCAAGATGTACCATGATATGAGAGAGACCTACTGGTGGGACGGGATGAAGAGGGACATTGCGGAGTTTGTATCGAGATGCCTGACTTGTCAGCAAGTTAAGGCCGAGCACCAGAGGCCAGCAGGAGAGCTACAGCCGTTACCCATTCCGGAGTGGAAATGGGAGCAGATTTCGATGGATTTCGTTGTGGGTCTACCCAGGACCAGTCGAGGGTACGACTCCATCTGGGTGATCGTAGATCGATTGACGAAAGCGGTTCACTTCCTGCCAGTGAAGACGACTTTCAGCTTCGCTCAGTATGCCCAGCTTTACATCGACGAGATCGTGCGGTTGCATAGCGTACTGACTTGTATCGTGTCAGATCGAGGCACCCAGTTCACCAGCCGACTTTGGCAGAGACTTCAGGAGGCTTCGGGCACTCGTTTGAGCTTCAGCACAGCGTTTCATCCGCAGACCGACGGACAGTCAGAGCGGACCATTCAGACTCTCGAGGACATGCTCAGAGCGTGCATTTTAGACTTCGGCGGTAGCTGGGATCGTCATTTACCTCTAGTGGAGTTCTCCTACAACAACAGCTTCCAGGATACTATTCAGATGGCACCTTTCGAGGCATTGTATGGGAGGAGATGCAGATCGTCCGTCTGTTGGACAGAGCTCAGTGAGAGCAGTATTTTGGGGCCGCAGCTTGTTGAGGAGACGACAACGAAGATACAGTTGATCCGAGACTGGATGAGAGCGGCTCAGAGCAGGCAGAAATCATATGCAGACAGGCGCCGTCGCAGGTTAGAGTTCGCAGTTGGCGACCATGTTTTTCTGAGGGTCTCTCCGATGAAGGGCGTGATGCATTTTGGGCGAAGGGGGAAGCTTAGCCCTAGATTCGTAGGACCCTTCGAGATCCTCGAGCGTGTTGGCGCTGTTGCATATCGTTTGGCCCTTCCATCCAGCTTTCCCGATGTTCACCCCGTCTTCCATGTTTCAATGCTCCGCAAGTACCTTCATGACCCTTCGCATGCGATTCAGCACCTGACAGTCCAGCTAGAGCGCAACCTTTCTTTTGCAGAGCAGCCGGTGGCCATCCTGGATCGGCAGGTGAAGAAGTTGAGATCAAAAGTTATACCGACCGTCAAGGTCCTTTGGCGTGGCTCGAGCAGCGAGGAGGTCACCTGGGAGACCGAGGGCGAGATGAGGAAGAAATATCCCCATCTCTTTGAAGGTACGCGTAGTTATATTTTTAAATTCGAGGACCGAATTTCTTTAAGGGGGGAAGATTGTAACGCCTTGAAAAGTCGTTTTGGTGTTTTCCTGAAAATCGGTGAAAATTCGGTATTTTTCCGAAAACCGTCCTTTTTGTTATTTTGCAGTTTAGGACTAATTATACCTAATTTGGATAGGTAATTTCTAGTTTTTAGTAGAAAATGAGTTACTTATGAAATTCTGGTCGTTTAAAAATTTTCCCTAATTTTTCAATTTTTTAATATTATTTTAAGCCTGTAAGAAAATATATTAAATTAGCGATAAATACAAATTTAAATGGGCTAAATTTAAGCTTTAAAATCATGTTAATTAAAATCTAGTTGTAACATAAATTTTTAGTAATTTATTTTAAGTTTTAGCAAATTTTTATTATGGAAAACGAAATTTATTGAATTTTAACTTGCAATTTTAACTTGCAATTTTGGACTTGTAGGGGGTCTTTTTGCATAAAATTTCTTTTGTAAAACCCCTCTCTCTCTTCCCTCAGCCCTAGGCCGGCCCTTTTTCAGCAAACCCAAGAAAAAAAAATGCTTGCCTCTTTGACTTCATTTTTGTGTAGAAAAGAGGTTTTTTTTTAAGGATTTTGGATATTTTTATTAGGTATGGGTCTTTACTTGTTTGGTGTGGGTTGACCAAGACTTTTTCCACACCCCACACCACTCCCCCACTCCCTTGTTCTGGCCAAAAATCTGCAGCCCTCCCCCTTCATTTTTCCCCTCTCTTTTGTTCTCAAATTCATCTCAAAAACCATCAAAAATCAACAAATCCTTCACTAATTCAACACAAAACCTTAATACATCTCTTCTCACACCCACTTTAGTTTAAATCTTGGTGAAATGAGGCATCTTTGGAGGCAAATTCTTCTTGCTAGATCTATAAAATTTGAGGTATAATTTCTACTCATTTAAGTTCCTATGGTTAGAATTCTTTAATCTAGTTGTTTAGTGTTAATTTTAGTGTTAATCCTAATCTAGTTTTTTTTAAAGTTAATGGTTGAGTTAACTAGGGTTTCTTGAAACCATGTTTTAGTTAATTAAATCCTTTTAATTAATCTAGTTGTTACTTAACCAATCTATATGGTTACTTTGCTTAAGTGGCTTGATACTATGCTAATCTAAGTTAACTTGTGTGAAATTTTCATTATTGTTGCTAATTGCCAAAAATCAAGAGAAGGGTTTGTGTTGGAATTATGGTTTGAAGCATAGTTAATGGTTTAAAATTAGTGTAATGGCTAGCTAGCGGGTTAGTTTGGATTGTTGTGTTGGATTGTGTTAACTTTGTCGCTAATTTTCGATGTTTGTTCCAAATTGCAAGTTTCTAGCTTACTAGGTTTTTATGTAAATTATTGTGACGAATTAATTGCGATATCTAGATTATATTGTTGGCATATCCTATGACATTTAGGATGTATGAGTGCGGATTTTTGAGTAATCGGGTTTTAGTTTTTCTGGGCGACCAAATCGACGATTTTTAGTTAGTTTTGCGATTTTCGCGTGTGTTCCGCGCACTTTGTGCACGTTGTACCTAGATTGTGAACTATGGTATTTTTGTTAGGGAATTGCGTCGTTCTTGATATGTAACCTTATGTTTGGTCTTGATGTAAATTCCAGGTTCGGTCGCGGAGACGTCAGACGCGGCTCGAAAGGGGAAATCGGTGATCGGACGTGACTAACTAAGGATTCCGGTGACTTGATGTAACATCTACGGGGGACTATCGTTGGATGGCGCAAGTCGCCCGATAGTTGTAGGAGCTTAAAAAGATTCTTAGTAATGTTAGTAATTAGGGATATAATACATGTATGATTATTTGCTATATTCATGCCTTATATTGACATACATATACGGACCCATTCTATAGGACACCTGCACCATTGCCAGGGTTTTTATATGCAGCACGAGCACTATTCATGCTTACACACACACCCTGGTAATTGCTATGCCACCACACTAGATAACCTTTAAATTGAACCCTTTTACTATAATTAATACTTAAACTTGCGCTATTGCTTTAATTCCTTAAAATGAAATCGTAGGATTGCTATTCATGTGCATGTACTTCATCATATTAATTGTTCATGCCTAATCTATCAATCATACATCGTAACTTGATTATTGGCACCATATGCATTCATTATCATTGGCATATGCATTTATGAGGATTTCTTGAGATTTTGTGATATTCTGGATTTCGGGGGAAAGCCGCAAAATTTCTAAACTTATTATATTTTTAAAATATGTAAATTGCGGTTTTCTAGTGATGTAAGTGTCGTCCACCATGAGTTTGTTGTGGTTTTCGAGACCCGTTTCGAGGAGTTGGATGAACCGTCTCGGGTACATGGTGGACCCGGTAAGGTACCCCGGGGCAAGAAGCTCGTGTTGCTGACGATGAGCCTGGCAGGGGACGGATTACCTACCGGTGACTTCATTGGACACGGCGGATATCCAGAGGATACCGACCGGGGCCGCGAGAGGATGAGATATTGATATTGAGATGGGTCAGCCGGACAGCTGAGGCCAGAGACACTATGACATGGATTTATGAGATTTGAGACAGTTTTTAGGTGTCGTTGCTGGACACAGATTGTTGTCGATTCTATGAGTATTATGCTGGAATTTTAAAAGAGTTTCAAAAACAAAAAAAAGAGATAAAATGTTTCTTATATATACCTATTGAGACCTCAGATATTCATGTTGCATACATACACCCGCTAGTACACTGATGTTGTATACACACCTACTAGTGCATCCAGCCTTACCTGTATTTTAGATGCCAGGATACTTGTGTGCATGCTTTCGATAGCCTGTGTAGATGTTATTTATTACTCACGACTTGGCAACTCACCCCCGTTGTGCCACAGCCTTTTGCAGGTCCGCTCCGTCAGTACAGTAGCGGGTGGCGCACTTGCTTCTTTTGCCTCTTTTGCCTGAACTCGAGGTTTTGCTCTTAGGTGGGTTATATTACTATTTTTGTACCACCTTGTATATTCTTTGTATCTAGTGTACTCCATCTACTGTATCTACCAGTATTATTGTATATTGACCTAGAGATGAGACTGTGAGGTTTGTGGACTTTTATGCTGTATTTTGGGGTCGAGCTCACTTGAGCCGACATGATGTTTTTTCTTATGCTTCATTATGATTATTTCGCATGTTGTTGCTTTATATTGCGTGGGATTTGTGACCGCCTTGTGGCGAGGAGCTAGCTCCCGCTTGGGGATGCCTTATTTGTTGGATTCATATATATTTTTTTTGTTGTACCCATTTTGGGGGCCAGTATTTACAAAGGAGACTCTGCCGAAATTTTCTGAAAAATTGATATTGTTTTTAAAAAAGGTTTTATATGACTTATTTGATAAACTCGCTTTCAATTGATTGGGTTCTCTTCACTCTTTTGCTTATTTGGTTTTGGTTTTCTGGGCTTTGGCTTACTTATTTTACGGACGTCTTGAGACGTTTCGTAAACTTAAGTGCCAGTCACGTTCCGTACCCTGCGGGTCGGACAATTCAGTTGTCTTTTATCATCACCTTCTCTCAAGATGTGAGTACTCCTAGGTTCAGGAGGGTACACCTATTATGCTTACTGGATAGTCTTCTTCCAAACCATAGGCTGGTGCCGAATGGTAGGGAAGGAAGAAAACCATTTAGCCTAACGATGGTGTACAGAAGGTAACGACTAAAGACAAATAAAGGGATTTGGATAGATGGCAAAGAAATATACGGTTAAAGTCATGAATTGGATTATGGAAGAGGCGTTACTTTGAATACCAGGATACCCCTACGAAACATTTTCATGTTTCAGTGCATTGTTAATGGAAAACTGTTTTCCCGATTAGATACTTACTCTAGGGTGTGTATTCATCAGGTTTCATTCTCATATATGTATGGTTTTACAGATGATGAGTGGGAGGAAGTTATTGGGGATTAGGTGATCATCCTCATTATATCGAAATTCATTGTAATTGGTGGTATTTGAGGAAATCGCCTGGGTACAGTTTTCAAACCTACGACGCACAGGTTTTGAGTTATTCAACTCAGCGGACTTATACAGAGTATTGTATGTTGTCCTGTGTCCATCAGGACAAAGGGGTAGGTCCTCGTACTATGTTCTGTTTACTTATGACTTCTCTAGTTTTTAGACAAGTGTTTCGTAGAAATACAAGGTCTAAGTTTTGAGAAGTTGTGTGTATAAGAATAAAGTAGAGAACCAGGTATCGCAAGTATCGGGATTCTTCAAAGAGATCGAAGATGTAGATACTTGTGATTGGTATTCAGATGATAGTAATGGTTTTGAGAAACTTGTTTCTCTTTCAGATTACTCATAATTGGATGTATTCCTAAGTTGAGTAATGCTGATTAGCCTCTTTTCATTAAGTTGATATGCACTGGAGACAGTTGCATGATTAGAATCTGGTTCCAATTAAATAAGTGCCAAAGTTTCTATATTGGATATAGAATGGTTCATATCTTAACGATGTTAAGGTAAGGGGAGTTGTCCGTCTTATGCTTAAAACCAGACTTTGGATAACTCAGGGCACGTTTCTGTAATGTCAGTTTGTGGGTTGACCCAGGCTATGACGAGGGTTGACTTTCTACCATCTGGAAGATCAATAGTGATATTGTTCTTGACTCGCCACAGTTTTAGTAAAATGGATTTTTTCAGAAAACAGTAGCGGGAGTTTGGTAGAACTGGAGTGATTCCCGAACCGCAAACGATTACGGAAAATTTAATAGGACCTAAAGATTCAATCAGGTTTGACATTCTATTAGCCACTCCGCAGATATGGTGGGTTACCTCAGACACCCTAGAGGTACTCCGGTAGCTTCAAGGACGTTGACAGGGAGGTTCTTGCTTACCCAGACTTGACACTACTGTTGTTCCAAACTATAAGACCCGGCAGGAGGTTAAGTATAGCGTCGTTCTAAACTAGCTTTAGAAGTGCACATATATAGTATTCTGCCAGAGGGTTGTTATGGTCAGTGGGAGCAGCGGAAGCATAGTGGGCAAGTAACTTATGTCTATTTATAGACTAGAGCAATTATAGCGGAGATTGATCATCTAATTTTGATGTGACAGTCATGGGTTTGACTACATCAGAATAAGGGATGGATCAGTTGAGAAGGTAGTAGGGTGTGTGATGTCCTGGGATTTGGATGACATACACAGAGTAGGAAGTAAAATTCTTATACTACGATCGGTTGTACTGTGGTCGTCACACAGTTGTTTCTCCAGACAAGATATGGATATAATATCAGACATTCTGGTTTCTAGATCTATGGTTTTAGATCTGGATTTGGGTAGTTTCCCAATGTGGGTACTTTGACTGTATTCTAATGGTTTTTAGAATAGATGACTCCTGGCATGGTGGTGTACCTGCAGGTGATGGAGTCACCCTCTCTAAAGGTGTCTTACAGACTAAACGGGAGAGGGATGTACATGATTGGCAAATCACTTGCTTAGGCAATTGAGTCAATCGTGAGATATCAAGTACCACACCATATGTTATTTTTGCACCAGATGCGATAAGTTTGTATTAATCCAATCCGAGATAAACATAAGGAAGCAGTTTTAGAACATAAGTGCATGTTATACGGATTTGATGACGGCAGCCTCCTTCGGGAGACGGTTATCATTCCAGGCTTCAAAGGTGACTTGGATGACAGAGTGATTGTCAGAGTTATAGTTTTTCCTCTTACGAGGGATAATATTATGGACAGGTGGTCCAAGATGATACTGTGGGAGGCATGGTGCTGGATACTGATTATGTTCAGTTATCGATACAGTCTAAGAAGTTTGGATTTGGAGTTCATTTATGAACAAGGTCCCATCAGATGTCCAGACATATTCTAAGATAGGTATTACTCGATTCGGGAGATGGCTTTCTCCGCGAACTTGAGATTAAGAGAGACATAGAAAGAAACATCAGGGCGGATCCACTCACTGAGGCTATTTCTCAAACACAATAGTTTTACGAACGGGCTTTGTGAAACTGATCAGTAGAGGAGTTGGATGTTCGGTATCACACGGGCTGTGAGTATGCGACATCGCAATAATTAGCCTTAAGTGCAAGTGGGAGATTGTTGGATATAGTTCCTTCAAAGTCAATTATTGGATCGCAGGCACATGATTGCAATGATTGAGGAGGACCTATACCGGTAGGACAGTCTTACTCGAGATGATAGTATGCTATCATGTTTGCCTTTATTAGTCGTGTACATGTTCAGGTGACCGATTACATGTTACGCGTTGATAGAGCCCTTAGGATCTTGCTTGACTACCAACAGTATGAGGGCGATCATATACGTAAGAGTTGGGTAGTCCATAAGCACATCCTTAATAGTTGTCCCTAGTCGTGGGAGTTTCGAGACAGGGCATCGATACTCCGGAGTAGACTAGTGTATACAGTCGAGACCCCGACGAGGGGCAGTGGCCGGTCTCACAAGCCACTGGTGTCAGTTGGATCACCTAAGATGTATACAGGTGCTCATTGGGTTATGAGTACACCGGACAGGACTCGCCGGGAACCTGCTAGTTGGTATTATACATATCGTCAGATAGCTGTTCCCTGGTGACATGTGTACAGGTTAGTTCATCGACCTGAGGTCGTCATTTGTCTCGTATGAGTTCCCACTGTGCTTTGATTTCTACCCTACCACGGCTCAAAGGAGTCGTGCAAACAGGTAGTTTTTGGGTACAGTCCCGAGCCACATGGAGGCACGCGAGCGGATCGGCAAGGGATTCGTCTCTCCCGGTATTGGGGGCGGAGATCGCGCTGTGTCTAGAAAAGCCATTACACCAAGTCCTTGGCCAAGGCAGGTGAGAATTACTGGTAGGTACTCCGGTAGTTTCTCAGGGTGTTCAGGGCTTGTCTCCGACACGACTTATACTGCTATTGGGGGTCTTACGTTACTAGCCCCCTAGACAGGATATGCGATACTTATAGACGAACGGACCGGACTGTATATACATTGTCACTTTTAGGCTCAGTAGGGTTTCCGGATGAGTTCGCTCATCGGCCTCCCTTGAGGTCAATACATGGGCAGCCGTTACGCACAGCTAGTGCCGCTGACGGCTTGTGGTTAAACCCCCTGCCAGGGTACTGACGAGTCATTAGTGTCCCTCACAGATAGTTTCCCAAGTTCGGGTGAAACGTTGTAGAGTCCGTATGGTTTTATGGCTGGGTTCGGAAAATGCACGTGCGTTTATGCACGTGTCATATTTCGGGCAGATAATACTGGTGGGCTTTGGTTTAAGCCGGATCCATGTATTATACTTTATAAATATAATATCTTTGTCTCAGTTGCATTTGTATTCGGTCGTAATATAAATGCTGGTATATTTATACAGTTATGGGGTTATCCTGAAATTCGTTTCGGGATCGCTTTTGGAAGTTGCCAGTTTCCATTTTTCTATCAGCCGTATTTAACATTCGGTTAAATGCGGATTTATCTTTTCTTGAGGGTGAGTCATGAGGGTGGGTCATGAGAGGAAGCTTCTTGGATGATGACTAGGTTTTGTGAGTCATCCATTTGCATTAATGAGAGATGAGGTGTTATTAGTGAGTCACATTTTCATTAATGCTTTTTGTTCATGCTTAGAATATTTGTGTGAGATCTTTTCCATTATGGTTACCCCCACTCTCTCCTACACTCACCCCCTCCATATATTGTGGCCGGCCCCTCTTTGATGCCCATGAGAATATTTCACTCTCACTTGATTAGAAAAAAGATGATAGATTTCGATGTATGGAAATTTCATAGCTCATTTCATTCCATCACCCGACTCAAATGGCAACTTCATTAACCGTTCGTCCATGGCTTTGGACGAAGGGAGACAAAGTGTTCTACTTATTCTCTATATCAATCTTGGTCATCTCTTCTAGCAAACTTGATGACCGAGTTGCCTCGAGTCAGAGGCGGGAGCCCGTTTAAAAATTCGATGACGTGGTGCCACCTGGACTCGGAGATCGACGAGATCGGAGCAGCCGCAACAGGAGCGTGGGATGATGGTTAAAGAACGAAGGACTCGGATCGTTCGGTATAACCTTTCTACCCTCTTTACAGTTTGTTAGTTTAGCGTTAATGGTAGATCCGGGTTATAGTATGCGATAGCGCCAGTTATAAAAGTTTTTGTTCCGCATTTGGCGTCAGATTGACGGCCGGGGCGCTACCGTAGACTTACAGAGCTTTCCTTGAAGAGATCGCAACTGTTTGAGAGTTCTTAGCGCAGGCATTTCCATAATCGCCTTGATCTTTGAGGGATCAATTTCGATACCCCAGTACCGTATGATGAATCCTAGGAATTTGCCTGAGGTGACTCTAAACGTGCATTTTAGAGGATTCATCTTCAGATTATATTTCCAAAGTCGTCGAAACACTAATTTTAGATGTTCCCAATGCTCCTCGTAAGATCTGCACTTTACCACAAGGTCGTCAATATAGCATTCGATAATCTCATAGATAATGTCATGCCCCGCTTCCCGGTGTACGGAGAGGGGACACGGCGAGGTCCGCTGCGTATTTACTCAGAAGTAAACACGCTAAGCATAGCTAAGCAATATAAAGTAAAATGTACACAAGAGACATGAATATAATGAACAGCAAATTTATTTATTAAACATTCTTTTACAGGTACAACTGGAAATGTAAATACAAGGATGGAATGCAATGCCTAAACAATGACATAACTGAAATGAGAAGTATGTACGAGTGGCTATAGATTGGGGTCTTCAGTGTACTGCTCCATATGCTCCTGGCTGGTCTCGATCTCTAGTGCGTCTGATCCACATGAAAACATTCTAAAGAAGAAGATAAATAGGAATGTCATCCGCAAACAATCACTCTGTAAGTCCCAAAGAAAGAAGGAGAAAAATAAACATAGAATAGAATAGCTGAAATAGATAAGCTATATTTGTTATACTAACATAGTTGTTGTTGCCTGGTACAGAATATGCCAGTGTATACGAGAGGAGTCCAACTTACACCGTGGACTTTGGTAACCCGTAGTACAAGGCTCCGTCGAAAATACCATGGAACAACGGCATGGATGTGTAACGTCTTTTAGTGACCACCTCATGCCACCTTTAACATGTTCTGTGCCGGTCTACCCTTTTATAAACCCCGTAATGTCTTACTGTATTAATTTGTATTAGTTGTACTGATTGTATTGTCTTGTCTTATAGTAAATGTAAGACTTGCCGAAACCATGATATCAGTAAATGGAATGGATATAAATGGATAGTCATGTAAACAGAGTATATCCATGGTTCGGTTCGGTCAAGTTCTTGTTGATATGAGTTGTATTCTAGTATTCATGGATTCTTGTTGTATTGCAGTTATACTTGAACCATATTCAAGTCAGATTGATTTCATATTATGATTCGAACTGATTCATAATTTTTAAAAAGAAATTGAAGTCCTGATGGTTTTTGGAGTTATCGGTAACTGCTGCATATGGACGACAGGATTTGTGACTTTTTCCAAGAAAATTACCATGTTGATAACACCGTTGTTTGGTTGTCTACCTTAGATAAGCACGCACCCATATTCTCCAGCTCCTTGAGGGTCAAGAGAACTGGTCCCGCTTAAACCTATATTTACCAGGGCCCTTATTGTAAATTATACAACTTGAGGGGGTTTTATGTAAAAGTTGTTTTGATATATTTTCAAAATACACCTCAAGTATTTAATTATCGTCTTTAGGGTTTTCATAAATGTATCTTTTATGAAAGTAGAATTTCTAATAAGTAGAACCTAGTTTTCATTGTATATGGTATTTTATTGAAATCTTGGAATTATATTGTATTGAAATGGTACTTTCATGTAATTGTGATTCTTTTGATTTAGAAAACATGGAATATTTATATAATATATTTAAAATAGATCTTTTGATTATTTTCATATATAAATTTTATTTATTTTCTCATTTTCTTAAAAATTGCATTAGAAATTTCATCGGGATCGGATGCTCCTTGCGGAGGTCTGTATCTCGCTCTACTAGGCCCGAGGATGTGCGATAACCCGCACCATCCCAAGGTTCCCCAAAATGGGTTGTAAAGGCGTATTTGTAAGGAATTAGTTAACACTCTTTTTAAAGAAAACGATTTTGTAAGTTTAGGGTATTTATTCGTAAAAGCGTATTTTCCCATAATCTAGAATTCCAAATTTCATCGTGCTATATCCAATATGTGTGTTGTGATGAGGTAGGTCATTACCTCGTGAGTTTTCTAAAGGTAATACGGTTAAAAGTGGATAACATTATCGATTGTAAACATGATGGTATTTTACTGTAAAAGTTATACAGAAATTGCAACATGAATTATTTTGAGATGAATCTTGTTCTAATATATTTATTTATGTTTGTTAAATATTATATGAGAACAAGAAATTTTACTGTTTCAGAAAAATAGAATTTGTAAAGAAAACAAATCGGAAGTCTGATTAACTCCGCTTCCGACGGGTTTTGAAAAAAATCAAAGTTTTAGAATAGTAGAAGAGGATGGGAGAGGGGACTTACTAGCTAATAAGGTAGAGGGGAGAATGGGGAAAAGTAGGGAAGCGTCGGGGCGTCTTTTCATCGCCGGAATCTCATCGAAATGTCATCGGAATCTTGCCCCTTGCTAACTCCACTTGCACAACTAGGGTGTTGGAAAATTTTGGGAGTTTTTGGAATGAAATTCTGAATGAGGAGGGGAGAAATGGAGTGAGGTATTTATGACAAAAATTAGGGTTTTGAGGGTTAAAAAATACATTAAAAATATGCATTAAAAATTGGATTAAAGGGTGATTTAATATTCTGTGGATGAAAGCAGAGTAAACAAATAATATGGGGGTAGTGGGGTAGGCGAAGAGGTGCTAGGGTGAAAAAATGGGGACCTTTCCCTATGGGCGGCTCGGCGGTGCCGGTCCCAACACAAGTGTTGCCAGTTGATCTCCCGGTAGTAAGTGGTCAGATTTATGCCACATGTCCCCATCGTCTCATATATCCCAGTGCACGTGTTTGATTATTCTGTGTCTCTTCATTTTACCTGTAGTGCACGTGCAAACTGTTGGACTTCTAAAAGTTTAAAAGAAAAAACAATAAAAATAATATGTGGCTGGGGGGATTCGAACACAGAGGCTACGTCACAGCAGTGCAAGGCTTTACCAATGAGCTACAAGTGTTTTCTTGCTATTCAAAAGAAAATCAAATTTATAACTTGTGCTCAGGCTTAGGTATTCCTTTCTTTATTTTGGAAAAAATTTGTACAGAAATTTTAGGGTTGTTACATTCTGCCCTCCTTATAAAATTTCGTCCTCAAAATTTGTAGAAAGAAAGTGTAACAGATTCAAAGCAATTTGGTGATAGAACTATTGATAGTGCATGAAAAATATGTGGAAGAACGAAAGAATGCAGAAGTTTTGGACAGATGTGAGGAAATTGCCAGGGTTACCTTGGTCTACAGTGTCGGATTCTACGGCTGCTAATGTGTAGGCCTGACGCCGGGGTACATTCCTCCTAGTTGGAGGCACATTTCTATGTCTTTAGGGCATGTTCCTCAGTGCCTGATGGAATTGGCGATTAGGCTGTATAGGAGGTCCGCGTGGAGCTGAAGTTGGGAGTGCAAGTCGAGGTACAGGAGCCTGGATAGCTAGCTGCTGCAGATAGTTGGTGTGCTGGAGCTGGGTTGCGTCTATAAGGACAGGTTCCAATTCCATGATTGGATGTGCCACAAACTAAGTACAGGCTTTTTGCGCGCCTGCAGTCCTTCCACAAGTGTCCATCTCTCTTGCAGTAGAAAAAAAAATCTGGACTTGGCTGGTTATCTGTTACTTCCGGTCTCCTGGGTTCAAACGTTGGCCTTGAAGAGGCTCCTCTTGCCATCTGAGTGGTAGGGCGCTTCACTCTGGCAGATTGGGGTCTTCCCTTCTTCTTCACTATTGCATCGTATCGACGGGCAGCTTTTGTTGGAGATAGTGCCCTCAGAGTCAATTATTGGATCACAGGCACGTGATTGCAATGATTGAGGGAGGACCTATCCCGGTAGGACAGTCTTACTCAAAATGATAGTATGCTATCTGGTTTATCTTTATCATCGTGTACTGCTTTAGGTGACCTTACAGGTCACTATTGTGCGTTGATAGAGCCCTTAGGATTCTTGCATGACGGCCAGCAGTATGATGGAGATCATATACGTGGGAGCTTGTAGTCTATAAGCACATCCTGAAAAGGTCCGTAGTCGTGGGAGTTTCGAGACAGGGCATCGATACTCCAGAGTAGACTAGTGTATACAGTCGAGACCCCGATGAGGGGCGGTGGCCGTTCTCACAAGCCACTGGTTTCAGTTGGTTCACCTAAGATGTATACAGGTGCTCATTGGGTTATGAGTACACCGGACATGACTCGCCGAGAACATGCTAGTTGGTCTTATACCAGACGTCAGATACCAGTTCCCTGGTGACATGTGTACAGGTTAGTTCATCGACCTGAGATCGTCATTTTTCTTGTGTGAGTTCCCACTGTACTTTGATTACTACCCTACCACGCTCAAAGGAGACGTGCAAACAGGTTTTAGTTGGGTACAGTCCCGAGCCACATGGAGGCATGAGCGGATCTGCAGGGGTTCGTTTCTCCCGATATTGGGGGTGAGGTCGCGCTGTGTCTAGGAGAGCCATTACACGAAGTCCTTGGCCAAGGCAGGAGATTTACTGGTAGGTATTCCAGTAGTATCTCAGGGTGTTCTGGGCTACACTCCGACACGACTTGTACCGCTTTTGGGGGTCTGACTTTTACCAACCCCTAGGCCCGCCATACGATGCTCATAGACGAATGGACCGGACTGTACGGATATTGTCACTGACAGGCTCAGTAGGGTGTCAGGATGAGTTCGCTCATCGACGTCCCTTTTGGTCAATACCTGGTAGCCCGTCACGTATGGCTAATACCTCTGACGTGCTAGTGGTTAAATCCACAGCCAAAGTATTGACGAGTCTTTAGAGTCCCCCACAGACCGTTTCTCAAGTTTCGGGCGAAACGCTGTAGAGGCCGTATGGAGATATGGCAGGGTTCGATCAGATACGTGCGGTATTGCACGGATCATGATCGGACGGATAATACTAGCGGGCTTTGGTTTAAACCGGATCCTAGTATTGTACAGTGTAGATTTTGTCTCATTGCATTTGTATTAGGTCGGAATACAAATGCGGGTATGTATATACAGTCGCGGGATTTTCCTGTAATTTATTACGGGATCAGTTTTTTGAAGCTTCCAGTTTGCTTTCCGTTTCGCCCTTTTTCCTTTGTTTCCTTTCTTTGGCTGAAATTTGGTGGAGGGGGTTATTTGCAATTGTGCAATTAACAATTGAGAAGACTTTTGCATCATGATGGTTTCATGATGGTGCACCATCCATTGACTTCATTTGACTTCATCATGGCTTGACTTTTGTGTGATGAGATGAGTGATGGGTTTTGGAGTGAGGTTTTGGTTGTGATGATTCTTGATCATCATCACCCTTTCTCTCTCTTTGATGTATTATTGCTTCCCCCCTTTTGTTTATCTCTCTCTCTCATTCTCCACACAAGGGGGCCGACCATTTTTATGTGGGGGCTGTCCAAATTGGTGTGGGGATTTTTGTTCTCTTCATGCTTGCAAAAAATCCCCAAGTTCATCTCAAAATGCTTTCATCTCATTCCTCCACCAAAACCATGGCAACTTCAACCCTAATAGAGACAAATGGATTCTACACTTTTCCTACAGCATCCGTGGGCACGTCGACTCACCAACTTCGTGCTCGAGTTGCCTCGGTCCAGAGGTGGGAGCCCGTAAAAGAACCAGGCGATGTGGTGCCCTTCCGACGAGGAGATGAAGACCAGAGATTCCGCGGGGAGATCGGGACGACGATGAGAAGACCGAAGGACACGGATCGTTCGGTATATCTCTCTACCCCTTCTCTAGTTAGCTAGGAGTAGGTTAATGGCCCGTTCCGGGATTTTAGTGCGCGGTGGTGCCGGTTTACAAGTTTTGTAAAAGTATCGTTTGCGTATTTTGGCCTCGTTCAGACGGCCGGGACGCCGCCGTGGACTTACAATGGTATCAGAGCCACGCCATTAATCTAGTCTAGCTTGCTCTAACGTGTTTACATTTTCGATCGAACAAAAATTCCAAAAACCGCGATTTCAAGAGCATCAGTTTCTGTCGAATTTTTTTTGGCTCGAAATTTTTTTCAGTGTGTTGCAGAAATACATGCAGGGAATTCTAAGAGCTCTGCAAAAATTTGGTCACCTGTTATTACTGTTCAGCCGCGGAACCGCGGCCAAACCCATGCTTGGGCCGCGGTTCCGCCGCCACTTAGACTCCTTACAGCACCAAATTTTTACAGAGGGTCTTAGACTTGGAAATGGGGGTTTTGGTATATTATTTTTGGGCCCAGATTTTCTTTGAGTGCTACAGTAGTGCTTGGGGCCCACTTCAGTAAATTTGATCGATCGAAAATTTTAAACATGTTAGTTCACAGTTTTTACATTATATCTGCGACCGTGAATGTCATTTGATCGGTAAATCATGTCTAACTGCTATAGCCCTTTTAGATGGATTTGCGAACGTGACATTCACGTTGATGTTCTGTGTTGTGCTGTGATGTTGCGGATTGGTCATGGGGGATAGCCTGGATGCAATGGTAGTACAGTTTGGTTTATTATGTACATTTGATATTGCGGGACGAGCGTCCGACATGTGGACTGCCGTCACTGCCTGTTTGTATATTTTTCTTTTGGGGCATGACCGGGCTGAGGTCGATGTACCCGTTGTATGTATATTTTACTTTCTGTACTAGGATTACCCCGCGGTGGGGTGCACGGATAGCCGGGTTCTAGAGGGCAACGGGCCTGCATCTCATGGCATTGAGATGGAGGGGGATTTACTCTAGAATTGGCGGTCTATTCGCCGCACTCGTAGGGGGTATATGTTGACCCAGGAGGAGTGCCCAAGTTACCGGATTCCGTGAAGTGCTGGGTGGTCCATTCACGTTGCTGAAGGGGGCTGCCTCGCTTCAAGTTTTGGCGGGTAACTTGCCGCACCCGTAGGGATCTAGGATTTCATTGCACAGGCTATCCACACGACCAGGGGAACGTCGGGTTTGAGTAGCGGCTCTATGAAACCCGGGGATCCCAGATATCTGTATTGTTCTGTGATGCTTATTACATTTCTGTGATGTTGCATTTTATCACACTTTGAGCGAATATTATATATTGATATATATACTAGTATATGTTGTATATGTTTTGCAACCGCGCTAGTCCAGTCCCCGCTCTGTCGTTAGTTAAGTAACCTAACGTGTGATGGCGGGACCCAGTGGCGAATGCGGATGGCATATACGTACATCATTATTTTCGTTCTTTATTGGTGTGATCAATTGATGGGACTGCGTTGATTCGGATCAATGAAAGCTAAACAAACCTATTCTGATGTTGTTGGAACATTTTTCAAAAAGCTGTTATTGAAAGGACGTTCTCTTTTGTTTTGCACAGTGGTATTCGGTTATGAATATGCAGCACCTCAGTCGACGAGGCAAGGGCCGAGATCCCTTCACCGGGAGTGACCCCTTGGACAGAATTTTGCGTCAGGGCAATAACTTCACTATAGCCGATTACTTTTGCTTTGCATCGTGGTATACAGTTGGAATATCCTGCACCTCATTCTACGGGGAAAGAGCAAAGATCCCTTCACCGGGAATGACCTCTTTAGCAAAGGTTTTCGCCACTATATTTTTATAAAAGCTATCCGGTTCCTTCAACGATATCAAGTTCATTACGTTAAAGGTTTTTCGCCAAAAATCATTCGTAGCCCTCCGTCATTTCAGACGGATAGCACGTAGTATTCATGCTATGTTTGTTGACCTTCGTCAAGGCATAGTGAATAGTAGCTGCTTGTTACCTTTCTGCTGCATAGATAGATGCGTTGGTTTGGGACAGTCGTATTGCCTTGTTGACCTTCGTCAAGGGCTTGTACGGGTGGGTTCAAATTAACCTGGACAATGACGGATAGAACTTGACATGTGACTTATGATTTGTTGACGTTCGTCAAGGTCATAAGAGCATAGGGTAAAAATCACATCGGGAGTTTCTAAAGAAACTGAAACTTGCTAGATATGCGCATACCTTCTGGAGTGTGATAACGTGAGCGGATTCCGTCACATTATCATGCGATGATAGTTGGATCCCGATTCCCACTGATGAGTTGGTTTACTCCTCGGGTGATCCCGATTAATTCTTCTTTCAGGTTTGGGGAAGAATTTGACGTTACAGTGGGAGGTTTCCTGATTAGATAAATTGATAACCATTCTGATCTAGGTTAGAGTGCACGCTGAGTGTTTCTTTTCTCTCTCTCTTTGGCAGCGACCATGACCCGACCCTTGACTATGACTCAGTGACCAAAATTGACCGAACCTTCTTAAACACTGTGTTTTGGATTGCCCGAGTTGCTTACCTCATTGCCACTCCTACTTTTACCCTTTTCTCCAGAACACCCCGTATTACTACGAACGTCCACTTCCATTGGATAAAACCATCGTATGGTTATATACGAACTCGAAGGAATTTATTCGAGGATGGTTTCTGGTTCTGGAGAAAACGAATAGGACTATTCAGCTTTCTTTTCCTTTTACCTTCTCTCAGGTTGCGAGTGCCCCTTAGATTAGGGGATAGTACACCTATTACGCAAATTGGATAGTCTTCTTCCAAACCATAGGCAGGTGCCGAACGGTAGGGAATGAAGAAAACTAATTAGCCTAACTATGGTGTATAGAAGGTATTAATTAAAGACATATCAAGGGATTAGTAAGAGGGCAAAGTAAATTGCGACTGCTATTCACGACCAAACCAAGTATTTCTTCGCCAATCCTAAATCACCTTTGTATTTCTCCAGGACGCTCCGTATCACTACGAAGATCCACAGTTTATTGGATACTCCATCATATGGTTATATACGAACTCGAAGGAACTTGTTCCAGTTCGGGGATGGATTCTGGTTCAGGGGAAATAGGAATAAGATTTATTCGGTTGTCTTTTATCTTCACCTTCTCTCGCATTGCGAGTGCTCCTAGGATTAGGACAGTACACCCATTATGCTTATTGGATAGTCATCTTCCAAACCATAGGCTGGTGCCGAACGGTAGGGAAGGAAGAAAACCATTTAGCCTAAGAGGGTGTACAGAAGGTAATGACTAAAGACATATGAAGGGATATGGAGAGATGGCAAAGAATTATACAGTTACAGTTGTGAATCTGGATAAATGGAAGAGGCATTACTAGGATTACTGGGATACCCTATCGAAACATTTCAATGTTTCAATTTCACTGTGTACTGTTAAAAGAAAACTGATTTCCCAATTAGACACTTGCTCCAGGGTATGTATTTACCAGGTTTGATTCTCACATCTGTATGGTTTTACAGATGATGAGTGGGAGTAAGTTATTGGGAATTAGGTGATCATCCTCATTATATCGGAATTCGTTGTAATTGGTGATATTTGAGGAAGTCACCTGGGTTGCCGGACGGCAAATATTTGGTTTTGAATATCCGCTGTTATGCACCAATTTTAAATTGATATATCTGTACGTCTATTTTTATATAGAGTGAGATATACCTTTTTGAAATAATGTCTATGACATTTACCTATATCAGTGGATGGTTAGGTAAGGAGCATTAAACAGCGGTGTAATTCTTCTTAACCATAAGTACAGTTTTCAACCTACGACACACAGGGTTTGAGTTATTCGACTCAGGGGACTTATACAGAGTATTGTATGTTGTCCAGTGTCCATTAGGACATAGGGGTTGGTCCTCGTACTATATTCAGTTTACTTATGACTTCTCTAGTTTTTAGACAAGTGTTTTGTAGAAACAGAAGGTCTGAGTTTTGAGAAGTTTTAGGTATAAGAGTAAAGTAGAGAACCAAATGTTGCAAGTATCGGGATTCTTCAAGGTGATCGAAGATGTAGATACTTGTGTATGGTATTCAGTTGATAGTAATGATTAAGAGAACTTTCTTCTCTTTCAGGTTACTCATAATTGGAAGTACTCCTAAGTTGAGTAATGCTGATCGGCCTCTTTCCATTTAGTTGACATGCACTGGAGACAGCTGCATGATTTGAATCTAGTTCAATTAAATCAGTGCTTCTGTTTCTGTATTGGATATAGAACAGTTCATATCTTAACGATGTTAAGGTACGGGGAGTTGTCCGGCTTATGCTTAAAACCAGACACTGGATAACTCAAGGCACGTTTCTATAATGGCTGTTTGTGGGTTGACCTGGGCTATGACGAGGGTTGATTTTCTACCATCTGGAAGATCAATAGTGATATTGTTCTTGACTCGCCACAGTTTTAATAAAAATGGATTTTTTCATAAAACAGTAGTGGGAGTATGGTAGAACTGGAAGTGAATCCAGAACCACAAACGATTACTGAAAATTTGATAAGAACCTAAAGATTCAATCTGGACTGACATTCCATTGGCCACTCCGCAGATAAGGTGGGTAACCTCAGGCACCTGAGAGGTACTCCGGTAGCCTCAAGGACTGTAGCAGGGAGGTTCTTGTTTACCCAGACTTGCCATTGCTGTTGTTCGAGACTATGAGACCCGGCAGGAGGATGAGTATAGCGTCGTTATGAACTGGCTTTAGAAGTGTACATGTATATGACTCTGCCAGAGGGTTGTCGTGGTCAGTGGGAGCAGCGGAAGCATAGTCGACAACTGGCTTATGTCTATTTATAGACTAAAGCAGATATAGCGGAGATAGATCATCTATTTATGATGTAACGGTCATAGGTTTGACTTCATCAGAATAGGGGATAGATCTGTGAAGAAGGTAGTAGGGTGTGATGTCCTGGTACTTGGATGACATACACAGAGTAGGAAGTGAAATTCATATACTACGGTCGGTTATACTTTGGTTGTCACACAGTGGTTTCTCCACATAGGACTTGGATATTATATCAGATATTCTGGTTACTAGATCTATGGTTTTAGATCTAGATTTGGAAAGTGTCCCAATCTGGGTACATAGACAGCATTCTAAGAGTATTTAGAATGGACGACTCCTGGTACGGTAGTATACCTGCAGGTGATGGAGTCACCCTCTCTAAAGGTATCTTACATACTAAAATGGAGAGGGATGTGCATGATTGGCAGATCACTTGCTTAGGAAATTGAGTCAATCATGAGATGTCAAGTACCACACCAGATATTGTTTTTGCGGTAGAAGCAATAAGTTGATAATAATCCAATCCTGGAAAACCAATCGGAAGCACTTTTAGAACATAAGTGGATGTTCTAGGGATATGATAACGGTATCCTCCTTCGGGAGACAGTTATCATTCCAGGCTTCCAATGTGACCTGGATGACAGAGAGGTTGTCAGAGTTATAGTTTTCCCTCTGACGAGGGGCAATATTTTGGACAGGTGGTCCTGGAGGATACTGAGGGAGGCATGGCGCAGGATACTGATTAAGTTTAGTTGACGATACAGTCCAAGAAGTTTGGATTTGGTGTTCATTTATGAGCTAGGTCCCATCAGATATCCAGACATATTCTAAGACAGGTATTACTCATTTCGGGAGATGGTTTTCTCCACGAACTTGATATAAAGAGAGACATAGAAAGAAACATTAGAGCGGATCCACTCACTGAGGCTATTCCTCGAACGCATTAGTTTTGCAAGCGGGTTTTATGGGACTAATTAGTAGAGGAGTTGGGTGTTCGGTATCACACTGGCTGTGAGTATGCGACATCGCAATAATTAGCCTTGAGTGCAAGTGGGAGATTGTTGGAGATAGTGCCCTCAGAGTCAATTATTGGATCACAGGCATGTGATTGCAATGATTGAGGGAGGACCTATCCCGGTAGGACAGTCTTACTCAAGATGATAGTATGCTATCTGGTTTATCTTTATCATCGTGTACTGCTTTAGGTGACCTTACAGGTCACTATTGCGCTTTGATAGAGCCCTTAGGATTCTTGCTTGACGGCCAGAAGTATGATGGCGATCATATACGTGGGAGCTGGTAGTCTATAAGCACATCCTTAAAAGGTCCCTAGTCGTGGGAGTTTCGAGATAGGGCATCGATACTCCAGAGTAGACTAGTGTATACAGTCGAGACCCTGATGAGGGGCAGTGGCTGGTCTCACAAGCCACTGGTGTCAGTTGGTTCACCTAAGATGTATACAGGTGCTCATTGGGTTATGAGTACACCGGACAGGACTCGCCGGGAATATGCTAGTTGGTCTTATACCAGACGTCAGATAGCAGTTCCCTGGTGACATGTGTACAGGTTAGTTCATCGACCTGAGATTGTCATTTGTCTCGTGTGAGTTCCCACTGTACTTTGATTACTACCCTACCACGCTCAAAGGAGACGTGCAAACAGGTTTTAGTTGGGTACAGTCCCGAGCCACATGGAGGCAGTGAGCGGATCTGCAGGGGTTCGTCTCTCCCGGTATTGGGGGTGAGGTCGCGCTGTGTCTAGGAGAGCCATTACACGAAGTCCTTGGCCAAGCCAGGAGATTTACTGGTAGGTATTCCAGTAGTATCTCAGGGTGTTCTGGGCTACACTCCGATACGACTTGTACCGCTTTTGGGGGTCTGACTTTTACCAACCCCCTAGGCCCGCCATGCGATGCTCATAGACGAACGGAGCGGACTGTACGGATATTGTCACTGACAGGCTCTGTAGGGTGTCAGGTTGAGTTCGCTCATCGACATCCCTTTTGGTCAATACCTGGTAGCCCATCACGTATGGCTAATACTTCTGACGTGCTAGTGGTTAAATCCATAGCCAAAGTATTGACGAGTCTTTAGAGTCCCCCACAGACCGTTTCTCAAGTTTCGGGTGAAACACTGTAGAGGACGTATGGAGATATGGAAGGGTTCGATCAGATACGTGTGGTATTGCACGGATCATGATCGGACGGATAATACTAGCGGGCTTTGGTTTAAGTCGGATCCTAGTATTGTACAGTGTAGATTTTGTCTCATTGCATTTGTATTCGGTCGGAATACAAATGCGGGTATGTATATACAGTCGCAGGGTTTTCCTGTAATTTATTACGGGATCAGTTTTTTGAAGTTGCCAGTTTGGTTTCCGTTTCGCCCTTTTTCTTTTCTTTCCTTTCTTTGGCTGAAATTTGGTGGAGGGGGTTATTTGCAATTGTGCAATTAACAATTGAGAAGACTTTTGCATCATGATGGTTTCATGATGGTGCACCATCCATTGACTTCATTTGACTTCATCATGGCTTGACTTTTGTGTGATGAGATGAGTGATGGGTTTTGGAGTGAGGTTTTGGTTGTGATGATTCTTGATCATCATCACCCTTTCTCTCTCTTTGATGTATTATTGCTTCCCCCCTTTTTGTTTAGCTCTCTCTCTCATTCTCCACACAAGGGGGCCGGCCATATCTATGTGGGGGTTGTCCAAATTGGTATGGGGATTTTTGTTCTCTTCATGCTTGCAAAAAATCCCCAAGTTCATCTCAAAATGCTTTCATCTCATTCCTCCACCAAAACCATGGCAACTTCAACCCCAATAGAGACAAATGGATTCTACACTTTTCCTACAGCATCCTTGGGCATGTCGACTCGCCAACTTCATGCTCGAGTTGCCTCGGTCCAGAGGTGGGAGCCCGTAAAAGAACCCGGCGATGTGGTGCCCTTCCGACGAGGAGATGAAGACCGGAGATTCCGTGGGGAGATCGGGATGACGACGAGAAGACCGAAGGACACGGATCGCTCTGTATATCACTCTACCCCTTCTCTAGTTAGCTAGGAGTAGGTTAATGGCCCGATCCGGGATTTTAGTGCGCGGTGGTGCCGGTTTACAAGTTCTGTAAAAGTATCGTTTCCGCATTTTGGCCTCGTTCAAATGGCCGGAGCGCCGCCATGGACTTACAGCTTTTAGAGGCAAGTTGTGGGTTAGGAAATCCCCTGTGGCTAAGATAGCTTGGATCTCTGGATCTAACCCTTCCTGAAATCGTCTGGACATGATCTCAGCAGTTGGTATCAAATGTGTCGCGAACCTACTGAGCATGGTAAACTCAACGTCATACTCATCCACGGACTTGGTCCACATCGAACCTTATTGTAGATGAATAAATTGCTGCTGTATGTCAAATCAGGCAGTCTCTATGAAGTACTTCGCGTCAAACATGTCGCGAAATGTCCTACATTCGATCGGTTAGTTAAGACGGCTTTCTTCCACCTTCCACCAAACTCGGGCGTTGTCAGAGAGTTGCAGCTTTGCAACTTGTACCCAAGCGATCTTTGGCACTTGTGCTGCAGTCGGATCATCCTCAATACTCTGAGCCCATTCTTCCGCTTCTAAAGGGCTCTCTTTTCCTGAAAATTATTTTGGGTGCAATTCCCGGAATTGCTTTACTCTGGGCGCTTCCGCTTCTGGACGGTTCATTAAAATAGTAGTCTGCTGCTGTTGTTCTTCTAGGAGGCTTCAGATTGCCTTAAGCAGTACCGTTTGCTCATTGATCGGAGCAGCAACAGTAGGCGTAAGCGATAGAGGTGGTGGTGTGTTGTTGAAATTGGTACTGGTGTTGTTTGGAGAATCCATAACCTTGAAGAAAAAATAGGGTTAGGATAGATTCAAAGTATGTAAAATTATAAGATTCAAGTAATGTGAAATGTAAAGAATGTTTTTAGTTGCTGGTTCATGTGTTATATTGCTTAGGACTTTATGCAGAATTGACCTGCATGTCTATGTAGAACTGACCTGCATGGGCCGCCTACAAAACCTATCACACCCCGCTTCCCGGTGTACGAAGAGGGGACACGGCGAGGTCCGCTACGTATTTACTCAGAAGTAAACACGCTAAGCGTAGCTAAGAAATATAAGGTAAAATGTACACAAGAGACATGAATATAATGAACAACAACTTTATTTATTAAACATTCTTTTACATGTACAACTGGAAATGTAAATACAAGGATGGAATGCAATGCCTAAACAATGGCATAACTGAAATGAAAAGTATGCACAAGTGACTATAGCTCGGGGTCTTCAGTGTACTGGTCCAAGTGCTCCTGGCTGGTTTCGATCTTTAGTGCGTCCGATCCACCTGACAACATTCCAAAGAAGAAAAGAAATAATAATATCATCAGCGAACAATCGCTCGGTAAGTCCCAAAGAAAGAAGGAGAGGAATAAATAGAGAATAGAATATGTGAAGTAGATAAGTTATATTTGTTATACTAACGTAGTTGTTGTAGCCTTGTACAGAATATGCCAGTGTATACGAGAGGAGTCGAACTTACACCATAGACATTGGTAACCCATAGTACAAGGCTCCGTCGAAAATACTACGGAACAACGGCATGGATGTATAACGTCTTTTAGTGACCATCTCATGCCACCTTTAACATGTTCTGTGCCGGTCTACCCCTTTATAAACCCCGTAATGTCTTATTGTATTGATTTGTATTGGTTGTACTGATTGTATTGTATTGTCTTATAGTAAATGGAAGACCTGCCGAAACCATGATATCAGTAAATGGAATGGATATAAATGGATAGTCGTGTAAACAGAGTATATCCATGGTTCGGTTCGGTCAAGTTCATGTTGATATGAGTTGTATTCTGGTATTCATGGATTCATGTTGTATTGCAGTTATACTTGAATCATATTCAAGTCAGATTGATTTCAGATTATGACTCGAACTGATTCATAATTTTAAAAAAGAAATTGAAGTCCTGATGGTTTTTGGAGTTATCGGTAACTGCTGCACATGGACGGCAGGATTTGTGTCTTTTTCCAAGACAATTACCGTGTTGATAACACTGTTGTTTGGTTGTCTACTTTAGATAGGCAAGCACCCATATTCTCTGGCTCCCTGAGGCTCAAGAGAACTGGTCCCGTTTAATCCTATATTTACTAGGGTCCTTATTGTAAATTATACAACTTGAAGGGGTTTTATGTAAAAGTCGTTTTGATATATTTTCAAAATACACCTCAAGTATTTAATTATCGGTTTTAGGGTTTTCATAAATGTATCTTTTAGAAAAGTGGAATTTCTAGTGAGTAGAACCTAGTTTTCATTGTACATGGTATTTTATTGAAATCTTGGAATTGCATTGTATTGAGATGGTACTTTCATGTAATTGTGATTCCTTTGATTTAGAAAACATGGAATATTTATATAATATATTTAAAATAGATCTTTTGATTATTTTCATATATAAATTTTATTTATTTTCTCATTTTCTTAAAAATTGCATTATAAATTTCATCGAGATCGGATGCTCCTTGCGGAGGTCTTCATCTTGCCCTATTAGCCCCGAGGTTGTGCGATAACACGCACCATCCTAATTGGGGTTCCCCAAAATGGGTTGTAGAGGCATATTTTCAAGGAATTAGTTAACACTCTTTTTAAAGAAAACAGTTTTGTAAGTTTAGAATATTTATTCGTAAAAGCGTATTTTTCCATAATCTAGAATTCCAAAGTTCATCGTGCTATGTCCAATATGTGTGTTGTGATGAGGTAGGTCATTACCTCATGAGTTTTCTAAAGGTAATACGGTTAAAAGTGGATAACAATATTGTTTGTAAACATGACGGTATTTTACTGTAAAAGTGATATAGAAATTGTAACATGAATTATTTTGAGATGAAACTTGTTCTAATATATTTATTTATGTTTCTTAAATAATATATGAGAATATGGTATTTTATTGTTTAGGTAAAATGGAATTTTTAAAGAAAACGATTCTGAAGTCGGATTAACTCCGCTTCCGATGGGTTTTCAAAAATGAAAGTTTTAGAATAGTAGAAGAGGAGGGGAGAGGGGAATTACTAGCTAATAAGGTAGAGTGGAGAATGGGGAAGAGTAAGGAAGCATCGGGGCTTCTTTTCGTCGCCGTAATCTCCTCGAAACGTCATTGGAATCTTGCCCTTTGCTAACTCCACTTGCACAACAAGGGAGTTGGAAATTTTTGAGAGTTTTTGTAATGAAATTCTGAGTGAGGAAGAGTGAAATGGAGTGTGGTATTTATAGGAAAAATTAGGATTTTGAGGGCTAAAGAATGCATTAAAAATATGCATTAAAAATTGGATTAAAGGTTGATTTAATATTCTCTGGATGAAAGCAGAGTAAACAAATAATATGGGGGTAATGGGGTAGGCGAAGAGGTGTTAGGGTGAAAAAATGGGGACCATTCCCTACGGGCTGTCCGGCGGTGCTGATCCCAACACAAGTCTCACCGATCGATCCCCGGTGGTAAGTGGTGAGATTTGTGCCACGTGTCCCCGTTGTCTCATATACCCCAGTGCACGTGTTTGATTATTCTTTGTCTCTTCATTTTACGTGTAGTGCGCGTGCAAACTGTTGGGCTTCTAAAAGTTTAAAAGAAAAAACAATAAAAATAATATGTGGCTGGGGGGATTCGAACACAGGGGCTACGTCACAGCAGTGCAAGGCTTTACCAATGAGCTACAAGTGTTTTCTTGCTGTTCAAAAGCAAATCAAATTTATAACTTGTGCTCAGGCATAGGTATTCCTTTCTGTATTTTGGAAAAAATTTGTACAGAATGTTTAGGGTTGTTACAGATGAGGTCATCGAAGATCTTTGTCATGGCCCTTTAGTTGGTAGCACCAGCGTTCTTCAAGCCGAAGGACATCACTTTATAGCAGAATATACCCAGCGGAGTCCGGAAGACGGTATTCTTTTGGTCTTCAGGATGCATTTTTATTTGATTGTATCCTGAAGATCCAACCATGAAGGAGAAGACCTCATAGATAGACTTGTTATCGATCATCAGCTCGGTAACAGGTATTGGGAAATCATCCTTTAGGCAAGCTTTGTTTAGGTCCCGAAAGTCCACGCAGATGCGCACCGTCCCATTTTTCTTCATCACTGGTGTTCCCCTCCGAACGGCGGCGCGACGTTGGCGTCCGCGCCTGGGATTCGGGGCAGATGCTAATTGGTTCTATCCGTCCACCTCTCCGAAGATGCCAAGTTGTTCATGGCACCGTGCATCGGAGGTTTAGACGGATACGTCCGATGTAGCAGACTTCGTCAGATTCCCCCTCGTTTGAGGGGTTTTTGATTGTGGGGACGCTCTTCCCTGCAGGCGCAAGCCCCTGCAGTTAATTACGCTACCGCATCGCGGTAACAACTTTCTCCTTCTCCAGATGGTCACTTCGTGTCGTGTGTGTTTATTTTATGTTTAATTGCCCGTGGATTGTTTACGGAGACTGAGTTATGTCGTCGCCCGTAGGGCGTGGACTAGTCCAAATCCGTGTTTATCTTAGATTTGGGTTTGGGGGTTTGGTTTGAGGATACGCCAGCCATACTTGAGGCTAAGATCAACTCAAACGTTTATTAAGGATACGTTAGTCTAATGTTAAGACTAAGATCAACTTAACGGGATCGTTTAGATCCGACAAGGGAGTGTTTTAGGCTCCATTGTTCCAGTTTAGGGACATAGTGGTCCATCGTATATGTGGCCGTCGGGACCCGTCACCTCTCTGACGACGTTGAAGGATTACAACGACGGATGTCAGAGGAGTTCAGAGATGTACCCTCGAGCCAGAGTTAATTTGGGGGATTCATAGTCCAGTCTGTTTGAAGGTTTAAGGATACGTCAGCCCTCTCTAAGACTAAGATCAACTTAAACGGGACCGTTTAGATCCGACAAAAGAGCACGCGGGGCTCTATTGTTCTAGTTTAAGGACATTGCGGTCCGTGGGTAGTTTAAGGACATTGCGGTCCATGGGTAGTTTAAGGACATTGCGGTCCATTGTTAGTTTTAAGACATCTCGGTCAAGGTTAAGGACGTCATAGTCCATGGGTTTAAGGACTCCACAGTCCGGTATGTGCTCTGGATGCTTCACACGGGCTCACTTCCCTGCTAGGCGAGGACCAGGCTCCGCTCTGGATGCTTCACACGGGTTCATTGCCGTGCTTTGCGAGGACCAGGATCCGCTCTGGATGTTTTCCATGGGGTCAAAGAGTGACATTATCCGCGTTCCACGTAACCAGGAATTTGCATTAGACATGGGTTTAAGGACCCCACAGTCCATATCATGGGTGGTCATCGGGACCCGTCACCTCTTTGAAGACACTGAGGGATTACAATGCCAAGTATCAAAGGAGTGAAGAGATGTACCCTAGAACCGGAATGGATTAAATAGTCATTAGCCCAATTTGGGATTAAGACCAATTAATTATGTTATGAGCCCATTACGAATTGAGGACTTATGGCCAGCTTGGGCTAAGTCCAATCATGTTTGGAATATTGGCCTTTTGTTGGTCTATTGAAGGAGAGGCTTTGCCTCTATCCATTTAGCCAATTGGGCCAAGGCCTAGTGTTAAACACTACAGAGCAATCAGTGTTGAACACTGGGAAGGGGGTTGACAAGTTAATGTTTAACACTAAAAGACAATTGGTGTTAGACACCAGCAACAAGGCTTTCAAATTATCATAAACACTAAAATAGATCGGTGTTGAACACTGGCAATGGAGATGTCAAATTAGTGTTAAACACTAAGGTAGTCAGTGTTGAACACTGCAAATGAGGTTCTTTGATTAGTGTTGAACACTAAGGCCCAATAGTGTTTCAATACTGTGTTCAGGAGTTTCAATTTAGCGTTAAACACTAAGGCAAGAGGGGTCACGTGGCAACACGTGAGAGCGCCCTCCCTTTATTCATTCTGCTGAGATTACTGCATCTTTCAGAGCATCACGTGCCATCACGTGATGGGCATTCAAACGCTTATATGTTGAAGCTTCTGCTGGGGGTCACGTGGATCACGTGGGGCGCTGCCTCAAAGGGGCTTTCTGTAGATCTCTTGGGGGGTCACGTGGTGGCACGTGACCCTGCCTCTATGCATGTTGTTTAGAGAATCTGTTAATCTTTTTTCAGGAATTAAATTCCTCGAGCTTTAAATTTCAGAGGAATTAAATTCCTATTTCCTTTTGAAGACTTATATTCTGGAATAGAGTTGAACTCTGAGTTTTCTGTAAGAATTAAATTCCTCATACATATGAAGAACTGAATAGGGTTAAACCCTAATAAAAGCTTTTAAAGAATTTAACTTCCATTCTCTGTTAAGTTATGATTAAGGGAATTAAATTACCGATGTTTCAACAGAACTAGGTTTTTTAATTAGGGTTAAACCATGTTTCTTTTTTGTTCTGAAGGAATTAAATTCCCATGATATAGGGTCAAGCCCTACTTTTATTTTAAAGGAATTAAATTCCTATAGTTCTGTGAGAATTAAATTCTCGTATTTCCATTCCCTCTCTATGTTTTGGATCTGCATGGCAGGATCTCAACCTATTGAGAATTAAATTCTCAACCTAAAGGGGAGATGTGCACTTTGCAGATCCTCTATCAAAGAGAGAAGAAATATGTTCTTCTGTTTTTATATTATCAGAGTTAAACTCTGTTGAGAATTAAATTCTCCTTCTTCCGAAAAGCCTTGCCTTTCTTACCTAAGGTTTTCTTTTGCAGAAGCTCCAAATTCCTCGAAGTATCAAGGCTCTCTCCTTTTTTTTCCCTCTGCGTGTATCTCCTCTTTTGTGTCTCTTGGCTCCTATTTATAGGAGAAGCAGCCGAATCAATTAGTTTTTGATGAATCTTCATTAAGAGATTTGATTTGCATCCATCATTCGTTTTTGACCTTTGGATTATTAGGTGACTTTTATTCACCATTGGATTTCAAATCCAGGGATTCTCCTTTGTTATTTCTGTTAGATTTAAAGGGGAAATCTTTCCAAACTCGAGATTTTCCATAGATAAATGATATTTAATCACCTCTGAATCTTTAATTCGCTCTGCTCCAGATAATCACTTTCCTTTGGAAAGATTTGATTCTCCTTTAGAATTTAATTCTGTTGACAAAATGGGCTTTGAAAGCCGGTCACGTGTGACCACGTGACCCATGGTCACGTGTGGACACGTGACTCGCTTGGAACGAGCCTTTTTCTTCTTTTGCACTCTGCCTTCTTCTGCTGCTTAGCCGTCACGTGCTACCACGTGACCCCTGGTCACGTGTGAGCATGTGACCCTTGTCTGGCGCCTCTTTCCTTGGTTCAACTGGGGAGCGAGTCTGCTGCTTTGAACGTCACGTGCCAACACGTGACCCTGGTCACGTGGGAGCACGTGACCTCTTCTGAAGCCTTTTTCTTGATTCGATCAGGGAACCGTTGTGTCTTTGCCGCTTGCATTTAAATGTCATGTGTCGACACGTGACCCTGGTCACGTGGGAGCACGTGACTCTTTCTGAAGCCCATTTTCTTCAATGTAGTCAGGAAACTGAACTTGCCTTGCTGATGCTTTTAGGTGTCACGTGCCAACTCGTGACTGCTGGTCACGTGTAAGCACGTGACCCTTTTCTGAGGCCCCTTCCGTAGGCTTTCCTGATTTTAAATCAGGAAACAAATGCCCCCATAGCGTTGTTCTCACGTGTCTGCACGTGAGTGCAACGCTGTCATCTTTTGTGACCGTTGGATCTGTTTTGGGAGTAAGATAGATGACTCGTCCTTTCAGAAGCGCCTTTACTTTTTCATCCTCTTCATTTCAAACCTTTCTTTTAAGAGTTTGATTCTCATTCTCAGAGCTTAGTTTTCTGTTGTGTCTGTGCAGGGCCACTTTATCTTCCAATCGAAGGCTAGTGTTCACGTATTGCCATGCAGGGCTCTGCTTGATAGGGACGTTTCATTTCCCTAACCTGATTCCAATGCGTCGTTGGATTTCATTTCCAACGCTCTCCCCTTCTTTCCGGGCTTTGAGAATCATCCCACCATGCACAACGTTTTTTGTGCATAGCATTAAATGCTCCCCTTTATAACCTGAACCCATTCCTTGCTTCTTTTCTTCACAGAGAAATCCATTCATACCTTAAGGTGATCATCTTTGAGAACCCGATCAATCGCCATGGCTTGCAATCGTCCCCATGCTCGTCGGCAACCATGGGATGTGCCCATTGAGGAGATAATCCCTCGCTTCGCTGCGTGGCTGGCAGATCCCCTTCTCACCGACGATGAATGTGACACGGTGATGTATGGGCTACTGACTCGTCGGGGCTCTCCTCTTCCCATGGGCTCCATTTGGCTCCGAATGATCCTCATGTCCGTGCTTGCCGATATACCCCCTCATCCGGCGGAGATGACTTCGACGATTCTTGACGCGGCAGAGGACAAGCTTGAGTGCTTTCATGAGGCTTGTCTAATCACTCAAGCTCTGAAGGATCACTCAGTTCATTTACTGAGTCAGATAAGAGCTCGTCGGGCCGTCATGTCTGCTTTCGCTGATGAGCACGGCTCCAACCGGTGGGGAGCGACTCCTCGCGAAAACCGCCGTTTTGACGTGCTGGAGAAGGCAGAGAGGGAGTTGGAGAATTTTGTGCTTTGCTTTGTTAACCCTTGTATTTCTGATCCCTTGTTTGGTGATCTTTTCCCACCAATGTAATATGTTTGAATCAATATACTCCTTTAATCATTGGTGGTTTGCATGCTTTCTGTTGAATTTTCATGCTTGTCAGATAGTCGTACGTGTGTCTTGCTTGCGTAAATGAGCCGTCTATTTTTCTTTAATTACGAGCACCATCGTTACGTTGCATGCACATCAGTGCCTCAGGAAACATTTCCTTTTAAACATTCGTACAGTTGCAAATGCGTGCCTGATAGGATACAGATCAGAAACTTGCCACGTTATCTCCCGCATCTGGTGGTTTGCGCTGGCTTTAGATCGAGTATTGTTGTCGAAGGGAGGTTTATAACTGAAGACATATTCTTCCCTTCAATGGTGTGTCCCCTTTCTATTGAATGCGTTCTGCGGACAATTTATCTTGATCTCTTTGCAGGACAGCGATGGCTTAGGATTCAGGGTTAAGATCTGCTTCCTAAGACTTTTGCATCTTATGAGCCACGAGGGTCTCATAAAGAGTTTTTCTCCCTACAGGTCGAGAGGATCCCATAGGTGTAAGTTCTTCTTAAAAATCGTGAGGATTCTTAAGCGGGTTTTCCCTTGAGGGTCGTAAGGATCTCACAAGAGAGTTTTTTCTTCCTTACAGGTCGTGAGGACTTGTAAGTGCTGGATGTGGTCACCCTTATCCGTGTTTCACGGGGTCAGAGGCTGCTCCAGGTATCGTAGTTTAAAGACATCGCGGTCAAGGTTAAGGACCTCATAGTCCGTGGATTTAGGGACTCCACCGTCCGCTGTTAGTTTTAAGACATCACGGTCAAGGTTAAGGACCTCATAGTCCGTGGATTTAGGGACTCCACAGTCCGATGTTTGGTTGCAGGGACTCGTCACCTCTTTGAAGACGTTGAGGAATTACAAAGCCATGTATCAAAGGAGTGAAGAGATGTACCCTTAAACCAAGGCAGAATCCGTAAGGAATCGGGGGGGTTGATCGTTAGTTTTAAGACATCACGGTCGAGGTTAAGGACGTCATAGTCCGTGGATTTTAAGGACTCCACAGTCCGGTATTTGCTCTGGATGCTTCACACGGGTTCACTGCCGTGCTTGGCGAGGACCAGGCTCCGCTCTGGACGTTTTCCACGGGGTCAAAGAGTGACATTGTCCGCATTCCACGTGACCAGGAATTTTGCACTAGATGCTTCACACGGGTTCACTGCCGTGCTCGGCGAGGACTAGGCTCCGCTCTGGATGCTTCACACGGGTTCACTGCCGTGCTCTGCGAGGACCAGGATCCGCTCTGGACGTTTTCCACGGGGTCAAAGAGTGACATTATCCGCGTTCCACGTGACCAGGAATTTTGCTGATTGTATCCGCATTTCACGGAATGAAGGTTTTACTGTTGGCGATATCTATACCACCGAGCCATGGAACTGGGAGTTGCCAATGTTTCGCTTAGCTTGAAGTTGTGTCCGTCGTTACGAGACGAATGTTGGGGTGATCTCTAGGTCGCTCGTGGCCCGTCGAGATTTAGCTTCTTTCTTTGGTGAAACCTGGGGGGAGGTATGTTCCCTTTTTTGTTTACGCCCTTGGATTGTGTACAGGGTGTGATGGAACGTCACCTGTAGGGCGTCAATTAAAAACCCTTTTTTTTCTTTTTTTTTTTACTTTTATTTCTCTTTCCGCGATGCTCCGTAATTTCAGCTTTTATATCGCGAAGGTTGCGATTGCCCTATCATTTCGGCATCAGCACCGCTACAACTGGGATATTGCCAGGAGCGAATCATCATTTGTCTCTGTCGATGTTGAACAAAGGTGGCTTAGCGAACAGGGTTAGGGTCCTGTCAACTAAGGCTTTTGACTTCATGAGCCGTAAGGGTCTCACGAAGGTATTTCTCCCTACAAGTCGTGCGGATCTTGTAGGTGTATTTTCTCCCTAGGAATCGTGAGGATCCCTAAGCGTTTGTTTTCTCTTATAAGTCGTAAGGATCTTATAAGAGATTTTTTTTTTTTACAAGTCGAGAAGACTCATAAGTGGTTGGTGAGTTGACTTGTTTCCGGGTCGAAGTATTGCTCTGACGGGGAGGTCGTCGGCTGACTTGTTTCCGGGTCGGAGTATTGGTTGACTTGTTTCCGAGACGGAGGTCGTTGGTTGACTTGTTTCCGTGACGGAGGTCGTTGGTTGACTTGTTTCCGCGACGGAGCTCATTGGCTGACTTGTTTCCGAGACGACGGTCATTTGTTGACTTGTTTCCGCGACGGAGGTCGTTGGCTGACTTGTTTCCGGGTCGGAGGTCGTTGGTTGACTTGTTTCCGTGACGGAGGTCGTTGGCTGACTTATTCCCATGACGGAGGTCGTTGGTTGACTTGTTTCCGCGACGGAGCTCATTGGCTGACTTGTTTCCGCGACGGAGGTCATTTGTTGACTTGTTCCCGCGCCGACGGTCATTTGTTGACTTGTTTCCGCGACGGAGGTCGTTGGCTGACTTGTTTCCGGGTCGGAGGTCGTTGGTTGACTTGTTTCCGTGACGGAGGTCGTTGGCTGACTTATTCCCGCGCCGGAGGTCATTGGCTGACTTGTTTCCGTGACGGAGGTCATTTGTTGACTTGTTTCCGCGACGGAGGTCGTTGGCTGACTTGTTTCCGGGTCGGAGGTCGTTGGTTGACTTATTTCCGTGACGGAGGTCGTTGGCTGACTTATTCCCGCGCCGGAGGTCATTGGCTGACTTGTTTCCGTGACGGAGGTCATTTGTTGACTTATTTCCGTGCCGGAGGTCGTTGGCTGACTTGTTCCCGCGCCGGAGGTCATTGGCTGACTTGTTTCCGAGACGGAGGTCGTTGGCTGACTTGTTTCCGAGACGGAGGTCGTTGGCTGACTTGTTTCCGAGACGGAGGTCATTTGTTGACTCTAGGTTGTCTGTGAACCATAGAGTCTTGGAACTGGGGACTTTGTCGTAGTTCTGACTGGTGATGTCACGTCCATGTCCTGCTGGAATGAGGAGGAACGCCGCTGTTGGTCTTCAGGCTGTAGAAGTGGTCATCGAGATCTGACTTCCCCTTGACGCAGCCTGGTGGGGAAATGTAGTCCCCTTTCCCCCCTTCTTTTTTTTGTTTATGCCCATGGATTGTATACAGGGGTCATTATGGACTTACCTGCAGGGCAAAAGTTTCATTCTTTCATTTTTTTTGATGCTCTATCATTTCAGCTTTTCACATCGCGAAAGTCGCGATTGCCCACTCGCTGCTTTTTATTGCGAGCTGCCCAATCATTTCGGCTATTTTTCATTCATACATTTTTACTTGCTGCTTTTCATTGCAAGTTGCCCCATCATTTCGGCTATTTTGTAAGCATGTGTGGCTTGCTAGCTTTTTCGCTGCAAGCTTGGATTTTAGACACCGATTTCGACATCAGCACCGCTACAACTGGAATGTTGCCAGGAGCGAATCATCATTTGCCTTTGTCGATGATGAACAAAGGTGGCTCAGCAAACAGGGTTAAGGGTCCTGTCGACCAAGGCTTTGACTTCATGAGCCGTAAGGGTCTCACAAAGGTATTTCTCCCTACAAGTCGTGAGGATCTTGCAGGTGTATTTTCTCCTTAGGGATCGTGAGGATTCCTAAGTGTGTGCTCCTCTGTAAGTAGTAAGGATCCTACAAGAGGGCTTTCTCCTTTTGGGTCGAGAGGACCTACAAGGGTTGGACCTTGCTGGGGAAATGTTTATTCGCGCCCGTGGATTGTATACAAGGGTCAGTATTGAGCCGCTTATAGGGCAATATCGAAGGTTGTGGAGGATTTGCTTAAGAACAGGTTTAGGTTTCTGTAACTTAAGACTTCCAAATCTTATGAGCCGTGAGGGTCCCACAAGAGAATTCTCCTTACGAGTCGTAAGGATCTCGCAAGTGCATTTTCTCCTTAGGAATCGTGAGGACCCCTAAGTGTGTTGCTCCTTTGTGAGTCGTAAGGATCTCACGCAGGTGGTTTCTCCTTACAAGGTCGAGAGGACCCTATAAGTGTCTTTTAACGAGGTTGCGCCCTTTCGGGTTTTCATAAACACTCGTCGGTAGTCCTGCTGTTTTTACTCACGGAGCCCTTTCGGGTTTTCATCCGTGCCCATTTTTCTTATGGACATACCGTTTTTTTTTTTTTTTTTTTTTTAGCCTACGGATGCTGCGGCATTAGTTTAAGGACGTTTCGGTCCTTTATTAGTTTAAGGACGTCTCGGTCCGCTATCCAGTTTTAGGACGTAGTGGTCCGTTAGGCTTTTTCCATGAATGAGCATGATGCCCCCGGCATATCCATCTTTTTCGGAGTATGCGGTTGTGGTGGGCTCACCTTCCAATTTTTGGACAGCGCGAGCTCGCCTTGTTGGTATTGGTCTTCAACCTAGTTTTTGAAGACAAAGCAATCTTCGATCGGATGACTTACTGCTCGATGATAGGGGCAGTAATTAGGATCGTTTACATCCCCTAGTTGTAGTGGACGTTTCGGATTTGGCAGATTGACAAATTCGTTGCGCACTGTCAGTTCAAATAGTTTCCTTGTTTTATCTTGAGGAAACGAGTAAGGACGTCCCAGTCTTTCTTCGAGTGATGGGCGTGGACGCATATTGCTTTGGCGAACAACTGGTTTTGAGTTGCTCGGCTGTTGTTGAGTGTTGGCGGCGAAGGTCATTTTTCCCTTTCCTTTATCCCTTTTGTTCGCTCCGTCGTTTGCGGGTCCGCGATTCTTTCCGGGTAGTATGCCCTCGCACGGATGAAAGTTTTCATGATTCTTCAATTTTTCAGAGATGGATACCTCGAAGAGAGGGTGGAAGGCTGTTTTTCCATCAGGGTCGTTCCTGGGGCAATTGCCGGTGACTCTTTTATGCTTATCCGTCGCATTTTTTGGCCGTCTACGAGCTTCCCGCTTTGTTCTGTTGACGTAATCCTTGTGAGCGACATACCCTTGCCACCAACACTTAAAGGAGTCGCAGTATTCGGTAGCGTGTGCGGTCTTCCGATGATATAGGCAATAATTAGGATACATCTCTATTCCACCGAGAGTGTTTCCTTCAGAGGGTGGTAGCTTCATTCCCATTGATATGGCTTTAGCAAACCTTTTCCTCGTCTTGAATTTATTTTTATCGGCAGCGGATGTCTTTTGATTTGATGGGAGTGCCTCGACTCTTTCGTCCAGTCGGCGGTGTTTAGCTCCTCCTAGTATGGCCATTTCACGCTCTTGATTGGCTTTAACTTTCAGACGAATCTCATTCAGGAAGGCATCGATCATCTCGTCTGACGGCTGCAGGATTTCTGGTTCAGGGTTCGCCCTTAGCTTTTTAGTGCAAGGAGTCTCTTCGTCGTCTGTAAACGAATGGGAGATCATATGACAGCTCGCCCCGTATTCCTCAGATTCATCCGACGAACTCTCCCCCTCATCTTCCTTTTGAAAGACGGGGTTGAAGAACTCCTGGAGCGTGATCGGGGTCCGTGCTTTTTGGCTGTATTCCTCCAGTGCATCAAGTTGTTTTTGTAAGTCCGTGCGCTTGTCGCCAGGCTTCACGGGCTTCTCGGATTTCTTTTTCTTCTTCTTTGAAGATTTCAACGGCTGGTTGCGAACGTTCGGGCCACCCCCATCGATCGTTTGAGTTGAACGCGGTTTCAACATTCCTTCAATGATTTGAGGTTCCAACGGGTTCTTCCACCTAATCGCTGGACATGCTTGAAGATCGTTCAGCATCCTCTTTGTTTTAGCTGATAGCATAACCTCCCATGGGGCTTCCTCAATGAGAGAGCACGTTGCCCCCGGTGTATTTGTCCTCTTAGAGGTGTGAGGTTGTGGCGGATTCACCTTCCATCTGTCGGATAGCACGAACTTACCCTGTTGGTACTGGTCTTCAAGCCAATCTTTGAAGACGTAGCAATCCTCGATCGAATGACCCAGTACTCGATGATAAGGACAGTAGTTGGGCTCATTGACATCATTTGGTTGTGATGGACGTTTTGGATCCGGCAGATTTATGAGTTGGTTGCGCAATACCAGCTCGAATAATCTTCTCGTCTTATCTCGGGGAAACGAGTAAGGACGTCGTAGCCTCTCTCCAAGGGGTACATTCGGACGCATATTATTTTGGCGGATGGCCGGCTTCGGGTTGTTCGGCTGTTGTTGAGCATCAGCGACAATGATTGCTTTTCCTTTACCCTTGTCATTCCGAGGTTCTGGCTTCGGGGGAGACGGTCTATGACCCATTTGGTCCATCTGAGCCAACTTGTCGATTAAAGCCTGGAATGTGGTTGGCTTAAAGAACAACATAAACTGGGAGATAGTTGCGTGAGGGTCTAGGGTTCCCACGAACATGCCCACCGCGGGTACTTCTTCAATGCGTTGTTCGCATCTCGACCACAAATTCCGCCAGCGTATAGTATACTGGACCCAGGTTTCGCCTGGTTTTACCCTGGCGTTAATCAATGCAGTTATTGGAATGCGTTCGCTGGCACTTGCGAATCGCTGAGTGAATAACAATTCCATTTCAGCAAACGTTTCGATAGAATCGTTCGGGAGTTCCGAATACCATTCGAACGTTGTTTCTGATAAACTACCCACGAATTGGCGAAGCAACAGTTTATCATCACCGCCGGTGTTACCGCAGAGGGCCCGGAACTGGGCGACATGTTGATGGGGGTTGCCGGTCCCCTTATATACGTGGAATTTTGGTATCGTATAGCCTTGTGGGTATTTGATTTGGTCGTACCAGCTTGGATACGGCCGCCCTGTTTTCACGACTTGACCAGCTGCCTCAGTCGCATGATGGACCCGGATTTGCTGGGCTATGTAGTCAGCCAAGTCAGCCTTAGAGATTGCCTCCTCCTTGGCCGTTGAGAGGGCTGGTGGTGGATTTGACATTTCTCCTCGGTCGTCTTCAAGAACGATTGGAGGATCCTCGGCGGGTAAGTCCTGCTGGATCATCATTCCTATCATATCTTGGAAGAGAAGGCCCATACGTTGTATGTTGGCTGCTTGTTCAGCAGCCTCTTTGTCCTTCTTCTCCAGTATCCGGCGAAGGAATTCAGCGTCGGTTTCTTCTTCTTGGCGCGCGTCTGAGGACGTTTCTGGGCTTTCTTTTGGCCCGGTAAGTGCAGCCATAGCATTCATCATTTCCTGAAGCTTTTGTTGCTGCTCTTGAGCTTTCGTCACGGATCGGGTTAGCAGTCGGTGGCCTGTAGAAGTGCGGCTTTCCTCCTTTCCAGAAGCCATGTAAACAGTGTGCACCACCATGCCTCCAGACTTAGGGCGTCTGGGCTCAGTGCTTTTAGCCGTCGTTGCACGCTGGGGGGTCCTCTCTGGCCTCCTCCTTTTATGAGCCATGGAGGTTGAGGGAGTCGTTGAGGTGGGCGTCCAGACAGCCTTTCGGGGTTTTGCTTGGTGACCAGCCTCCGGTTGGATTTTCAGCTTCTAGTGCTGGCGGGAGAAGTTTGGATCGATGATCGAGTCTCGGGCCTGCCGCCAAACCTTATAGATTTTGGAAGACAGCCGTTGAGGAGATCGGGGCTGTTCTGGTTTTATTTCCACAACCTTTTTTAATGGGGGAGGGGACCTCTTCAGCACTGCAGTAGGAGAATTCCTTCGCACCTTATTTAGCATTTCGAAGCTGTTCCCAGTTGGAACAGCAGCATTAACTTCTGCCACCGGGGCTGATGGAGTCAACCCAGAGGGGGAGTTTCCCCCAGCCTTCCTTACTCGGCGCCAATGGCGACGTCGAGCGTGTCGAGCGGACGGCGTTGGGTCAGCGGTAAGAATGGTTTCGTCTTGCCCCCTGTGTGGTTGGGGGGTCGCTGTTGGTGTTAGCCTATCAAAGACCGATGTCCTTTGGGCAACAGGAGCGGGAGCTGAAGCCGTCAATCTTGTAAAGACCGACTTTTTGGCCGGAGAAGCCGCCTTGGCGATTTCGGGGGCAGGAGCGGCCACTTTCTTAGAAGCAGCCTCCTCTGAGATTGTAGGCCCTATGATGAGTTCGCAGGATTTCTGGCCCAATCTAGAGAAGACCGAGGCGTTGACGTTGGGCGACTCGTTAAGAGGAGCCGCGGCAGGGGTAAGACGATCAAAGACCGACTTCTTAAGAGCTTCCTTTGTCAGCACTGGCGCCGTGAAGCTTGTCGGTGGGAGTATAGTCCCAAAGAACAATCCGGTAGTGGCCTGAGTCACCTGGTCCACCGGCATTGTGAATAACGAAGCAGCTTGGGGTCCGTAGGCTATACCTCCTGGTGAGGCAAAGCGTTGGTCACAATTGCAGTTTGAGCGGTTGGAGGATTTCGCAGAAGTAGAAGCCATCGATCCTTTGCTTTCTGCAATAAGCAAGACGCCAATTCTTAGTATTTTGAAACCCAAGGGCAACTATTAGCGAACCGCGATTGGTTCGCGAATAACGACACACGAAGTGTGGAGTGGAAAGAGGAAAATGTCCCACCGGGCGTGCCAGAATCTGTTCCCCTCCGAACGGCGGCGCGACGTTGGCGTCCGCGCCTGGGATTCGGGGCAGATGCTAATTGGTGCTATCCGTCCACCTCTCCGAAGATGCCAAGTTGTTCATGGCACCGTGCATCGGAGGTTTAGACGGATGCGTCCGATGTAGCAGACTTCGTCAGATTCCCCCTCGTTTGAGGGGTTTTTGATTGTGGGGACGCTCTTCCCTGCAGGCGCAAGCCCCTGCAGTTAATTACGCTACCGCATCGCGGTAACAACTTTCTCCTTCTCCAGATGGTCACTTCGTGTCGTGTGTGTTTATTTTATGTTTAATTGCCCGTGGATTGTTTACGGAGACTGAGTTATGTCGTCGCCCGTAGGGCGTGGACTAGTCCAAATCCGTGTTTATCTTAGATTTGGGTTTGGGGGTTTGGTTTGAGGATACGCCAGCCATACTTGAGGCTAAGATCAACTCAAACGTTTGTTAAGGATACGTTAGTCTAATGTTAAGACTAAGATCAACTTAACGGGATCGTTTAGATCCGACAAGGGAGTGTTTTAGGCTCCATTGTTCCAGTTTAGGGACATAGTGGTCCATCGTATATGTGGCCGTCGGGACCCGTCACCTCTCTGACGACGTTGAAGGATTACAATGACGGATGTCAAAGGAGTTCAGAGATGTACCCTCGAGCCAGAGTTAATTTGGGGGATTCATAGTCCAGTCTGTTTGAAGGTTTAAGGATACGTCAGCCCTCTCTGAGGCTAAGATCAACTTAAACGGGACCGTTTAGATCCGACAAAAGAGCACGCGGGGCTCTATTGTTCTAGTTTAAGGACATTGCGGTCCGTGGGTAGTTTAAGGACATTGCGGTCCATGGGTAGTTTAAGGACATTGCGGTCCATGGGTAGTTTAAGGACATTGCGGTCCATTGTTAGTTTTAAGACATCTCGGTCAAGGTTAAGGACGTCATAGTCCATGGGTTTAAGGACTCCACAGTCCGGTATGTTCTCTGGATGCTTCACACGGGTTCACTGCCGTGCTAGGCGAGGACCAGGCTCCGCTCTGGATGCTTCACACGGGTTCATTGCCGTGCTTTGCGAGGACCAGGATCCGCTCTGGACGTTTTCCACGGGGTCAAAGAGTGACATTATCCGCGTTCCACGTAACCAGGAATTTGCATTAGACATGGGTTTAAGGACCCCACAGTCCATATCATAGGTGGTCATCGGGACCCGTCACCTCTTTGAAGACACTGAGGGATTACAATGCCAAGTATCAAAGGAGTGAAGAGATGTACCCTAGAACCGGAATGGATTAAATAGTCCTTAGCCCAATTTGGGATTAAGACCAATTAATTATGTTATGAGCCCATTACGAATTGAGGACTTATGGCCAGCTTGGGCTAAGTCCAATCATGTCTGGAATATTGGTCTTTTGTTGGTCTATTGATGGAGAGGCTTTGCCTCTATCCATTTAGCCAATTGGGCCAAGGCCTAGTGTTAAACACTACAGAGCAATCAGTGTTGAACACTGGGAAGGGGGTTGACAAGTTAATGTTTAACACTAAAAGACAATTGGTGTTAGACACCAGCAACAAGGCTTTCAAATTATCATAAACACTAAAATAGATCAGTGTTGAACACTGGCAATGGAGATCTCAAATTAGTGTTAAACACTAAGGTAGTCAGTGTTGAACACTACAAATGAGGTTCTTTGATTAGTGTTGAACACTAAGGCCCAATAGTGTTTCAATACTGTGTTCAGGAGTTTCAATTTAGCGTTAAACACTAAGGCAAGAGGGGTCACGTGGCAACACGTGAGAGCGCCCTCCCTTTATTCATTCTGCTGAGATTACTGCATCTTTCAGAGCATCACGTGCCATCACGTGATGGGCATTCAAACGCTTATATGTTGAAGCTTCTGCCGGGGGTCACGTGGATCACGTGGGGCGCTGCCTCAAAGGGGCTTTCTGTAGATCTCTTGGGGGGTCACGTGGTGGCACGTCACCCTGCCTCTATGCATGTTGTTTAGAGAATCTGTTAATCTTTTTTCAGGAATTAAATTCCTCGAGCTTTAAATTTCAGAGGAATTAAATTCCTACTTCCTTTTGAAGACTTATATTCTGGAATAGAGTTGAACTCTGAGTTTTCTGTAGGAATTAAATTCCTCATACATATGAAGAACTGAATAGGGTTAAACCCTAATAAAAGCTTTTAAAGAATTTAACTTCCATTCTCTGTTAAGTTATGATTAAGGGAATTAAATTCCCGATGTTTCAACAGAACTAGGTTTTTTAATTAGGGTTAAACCCTGTTTCTTTTTTGTTCTGAAGGAATTAAATTCCCATGATATAGGGTCAAGCCCTACTTTTATTTTAAAGGAATTAAATTCCTATAGTTCTGTGAGAATTAAATTCTCGTATTTCCATTCCCTCTCCATGTTTTGGATCTGCATGGCAGGATCTTAACCCATTGAGAATTAAATTCTCAACCTAAAGGGGAGATGTGCACTTTGCAGATCCTCTATCAAAGAGAGAAGAAATATGTTCTTCTGTTTTTATATTATCAGAGTTAAACTCTGTTGAGAATTAAATTCTCCTTCTTCCGAAAAGCCTTGCCTTTCTTACCTAAGGTTTTCTTTTGCAGAAGCTCCAAATTCCTCGAAGTATCAAGGCTCTCTCCTTTTTTTTCCCTCTGCGTGTATCTCCTTTTTTGTGTCTCTTGGCTCCTATTTATAGGAGAAGCAGCCGAATCAATTAGTTTTTGATGAATCTTCATTAAGAGATTTGATTTGCATCCATCATTCGTTTTTGACCTTTGGATTATTAGGTGACTTTTATTCACCATTGGATTTCAAATCCAGGGATTCTCCTTTGTTATTTCTGTTAGATTTAAAGGGGAAATCTTTCCAAACTCGAGATTTTCCATAGATAGATGATATTTAATCACCTCTGAATCTTTAATTCGCTCTGCTCCAGATAATCACTTTCCTTTGGAAAGATTTGATTCTCCTTTAGAATTTAATTCTGTTGACAAAATGGGCTTTGAAAGCCGGTCACGTGTGACCACGTGACCCATGGTCACGTGTGGACACGTGACTCGCTTGGAACGAGACTTTTTCTTCTTTTGCACTCTGCCTTCTTCTGCTGCTTAGCCGTCACGTGCTACCATGTGACCCCTGGTCACGTGTGAGCACGTGACCCTTGTCTGGCGCCTCTTTCCTTGGTTCAACTGGGGAGCGAGTCTGCTGCTTTGAACGTCACGTGCCAACACGTGACCCTGGTCACGTGGGAGCACGTGACCTCTTCTGAAGCCTTTTTCTTGATTCGATCAGGGAACCGTTGTGTCTTTGCCGCTTGCATTTAAATATCACGTGTCGACACGTGACCCTGGTCACGTGGGAGCACGTGACTCTTTCTGAAGCCCCTTTTCTTCAATGTAGTCAGGAAACTGAACTTGCCTGGCTGATGCTTTTAGGTGTCACGTGCCAACACGTGACTGCTGGTCACGTGTAAGCACGTGACCCTTTTCTGAGGCCCCTTCCGTAGGCTTTCCTGATTTTAAATCAGGAAACAACTGGCATGATGTTAGCGATCCAGTCGGGGTATTGAACTTCTTGGATGAAGCCGAGGTCGATTAGTTTCTTGACTTCAGCGTTGACACTCATCTCAAGTTCGAGCCACATTCTTCTTGGTGCCTGTTTACTGGCTTTATGTCTGGCGATATGGCTAGTTTATACACTGCCACCTTTGGATCTAAACCCGGCATCTCGGAGTAGTTCCATGCGAAGCAGTCTTTATATTGCATGAGCACATCCTTTAATGTGGCTACCTGTTTTTCAGATAGTAGCTCACCGACGAATGTCGGCCTCGGATCATTTTCTGTCCCTAAGCCAATTTTTCTTAGGTTGTCCGCCGTGGTGTGTTTCCCATCTTCCAGCTCCTTTGGTGCTGGTGAAACTCTGAGATCATCTCGTCCTCGCTTTAATTTGCGAAGCACCTGTAAAGGTCATCCATAGTCTCATGCCCCCTCTATGGAGAATGTTATCATATGGCAAGTACGAGTTCGCTTCCCTTTTTGTGGTTGATCTGGTCACATCCTCACGGTATAGGTCCTCTTTGTCTTATGCTTTTACGACGGGGTTACCCTCCAGCTGTCGGATAAAGCGAACCTTCCTTATTGATATTGGTCTTCTACCCATTCTTTAATGGTAAAGCAGTCTTCGAGGGGATGACCTATTACTCTGTGATAGGAGCAATAATTCAGATGATGGACCTCGTTAATTTGTTCGGAGTGCCGAGACTCCGGGAGCGTCATCATTTGATATTTCATGACAACGTTGAATATTTTCCTCGTCTTGTCTTGGGGGAAGATTATTCCCGACCCATCTTCTTTATAAAGAATGGGTTCCTGTTGGATATAGTGCCCTCAAAGTCAATTATTGGATCGCAGGTACGTAATTGCAATGATTGAGGAGGACCTATACCGGTAGGACAGTCTTACTCGAGATGATAGTATGCTATCTGGTTTGCCTTTATTAGTCATGTACATGTTCAGGTGACTGATTACATGTTACACGTTGATAGAGCCCTTAGGATCTTGCTTGACTACCAACAGTATGAGGGCGATCATATACATGAGAGTTGGGTAGTCCATAAGCACATCCTTAATAGTGGTCCCTAATCATGGGAGTTTCGAGACAGGGGATCGATACTCCGGAGTAGACTAGTGTATACAGTCGAGACCCCGACGAAGGGCGGTGGCCGGTCTCACAAGCCACTGGTATCAGTTGGATCACCTAAGATGTATACAGGTGCTCATTAGGTTATGAGTACACCGGATAGGACTCACCGAGAACCTGCTAGTTGGTATTATACATATCGTCAGATAGCAGTTCCCTGGTGACATGTGTACAGGTTGGTTCATCGACCTAAGGTCGTCATTTGTCTCGTGTGAGTTCCCACCGTGCTTTGATTTCTACCCTACCAAGGCTCAAAGGAGTCGTGCAAACAGGTAGTTTTTGGGTACAGTCCCGAGCCACATGGAGGCACGTAAGCGGATCGACAGGGGATTCGTCTCTCCCGGTATTGGGGGTGGAGATCGCGCTGTGTCTAGGAAAGCCATTACACCAAGTCCTTAGCCAAGGCAGGTGAGAATTACTGGTAGGTACTCCGGTAGTTTCTCAGGGTGTTCAGGGCTTGTCTCCGACATGACTTATACCGCTATTGGGGGTCTGACGTTACTAGCCCCCTAGGCTGGATATGCGATACTCATAGACGAATGGACCGGACTGTATATACATTGTCACTGTTAGGCTCAGTAGGGTTTCCGGATGAGTTCGCTCATCGGCCTCCCTTGAGGTCAGTACATGGGCAGCCGTTGCGCACAGCTAGTGCCGCTGACGGCTTCTGGTTAAACCCACTGCCAGGGTACTGACGAGTCATTAGAGTCCCCCACAGATAGTTTCCCAAGTTCGGGCGAAACGTTGTAGAGGCCGTATGGTTTTATGGCAAGGTTCGGAAAATGCACGTGCATTTACGCACGTGTCATATTTCGGGTAGATAATACTGGTGGGCTTTGGTTTAAGCCGGATCCATGTATTATACTTAGTAGATATAATATCTTTGTCTCAGTTGCATTTGTATTCGGTCGTAATACAAATGCGGGTATATTTATACAGTTATGGGGTTATCCTGAAATTCGTTTCTGGATCACTTTTGGAAGTTGTCAATTTCCAGTTTTCTATCATCCGTATTAAATATTCGGTTTAAATACGAATTTATCTTTTTCTTGTGAGTGAATCATGAGGGTGAGTCATAAGGAAGGTTCTAGTTTTGGTGACTAGGTTTTCATGACTCATTGTTGCATTAATTGTATATGCAAGGTGTATTAATGAGTCACCTTTGCATTAATGTTTCTTGTTAACCTTAGGATATTTTCTTCTTGATATTATTCCTTTGTAGTCACTTCCCTTGCTCCTACACTCAACCCCACCTCTTCATATAGTGGCCGGCCATTCCTTGGAGGCTAAGGAATTTTTTTTGGGAAAAAGATTATGATAGTTTTGCTTCATGTAATTTCATATAGCTCATTTTTCCATCACCCGATTCCTAAATGCAACTTCATTAATCGTTCGTCCATGGCTTTGGACGAAGTGAGACAGAGTGTTCTACTCATTCTCTACATCAATCTTGGTCATCTCTTTTAGCAAACTTGATGACCAAGTTGCCTCAGGTCAGAGGCGGGAGCCCGTTTAAAGATCCGATGACGTGGTGCCACCTGGATGAGGAGATCGGAGCAGCCGCAACGGAGCGTGGGATGATGGTTAAAGAACGAAGGACTCGGATCGTTCGGTATAACCTTTCTACCCTCTTTACAGTTGCTAGTTTAGCGTTAATGGCAGATCCGGGTTATAGTATGCGATAGCGCCAGTTATAAAAGTTTTTGTTCCGCATTTGGCGTCTGAAAGACGGCCGGGGCACTACCGTAGACTTACAGTTCCAATCGACCTTTTCTCGATCGCACGGCTTCTTGGATCCGCTTTGTTGTTTTCGAATGTTGTTTGTGTTCTTTGCACTGTTTTTGCCTTTATTTCGGGATTTCCCCTTTCATGAGGACATACAACGGGCCGGGGATGAAGAGCATTATAGTCTTCCTTCTCCACAGATTGCTGATTGAGGCGTTGCATCCTGACCTTTTCATAAATGGCCATTTCACGGCCGTGATTGTTTCAGCTCTTTTGACAAGCTTCTTTTATTAGCATGTCTATTTGTTCTTCGAGTGACGGACTTAATGTCGTCAGAGAGGGATTTCGTTCTGTTTCGATGTCACAACTATTTGGAAGAGCGTTTTCCCCTTCACTGGAGTTGTTTATGACGTGACAACTGTGAAACCGCTCCAGTTTCATGGACCGAACGTATCCGAGCTAGTTGTCTCCATCTTTCCATTGGGCATCTTTCACTGAGTCCCGGGAATATCCTAAATCTTTTTGTAGAATTGGTCTTGTCAAACAGTTTGTTCGAGGGGTACACATTGGCGTCTTAACAGCCTCTTTAATCCCTCGGCATAGTATCTTGGCAGACGGATTGGTTGAAACCTGTTGAGTGCAAAATCAGCACAATGCCAGAATTCTTTTTCTACTTTGGTCTCCGTAGATTGGTAGAAGTGGATCGCCTTTTCACCTCTTCGCCTAGGAGGGACGTAGAAAGTATGTAATTCTTGTACGCTGTATGTATCGAGTGCATCAAGTTCCTTGTAATGCCGCGGCGGAGCCATTGTGATTTGCAGACTTTGATATACTCTGGTGAGGGTTTGCACTGTCGGACGGATGGAGAACACTGCGTTGGCCTCGTCCTCAAAATCGCTGCCAAAGTTTAGGATATGAATAGATGATTCGGGCCCATTTTTTCTTCTCTTTAGGGCTGTCCCAAGTAGACTATTTCTTCATCTTCTTCAGTATAGCTCCTAAATATCGGGATAGTGGTAACATAATTCTATTTATCCTCCGGCTTATGACATCTTTCCGTATCTTCGAAGTCTGGTAGGAAGTACTTTGCGTCTTCATATTTTCGGGCCTCGTTTACGAAGAACGGATTTAGCTCCCCTGTAATGGTGTACTCTGAGTTATCCTTGAAATACTTCATACACTGATATTGTGTAAAAGGGATAACGTTGTACTCAAGTAACCAAGGCCTACCGAGCAAAGCTTTATAGCAAGTTTTGGATTCAATGACATGAAATTTGATGTTAGTGACGAGCAACTCGAAGCGCAGCATCAGTATTACGGACATGAGCGTCCGTGACGACTGTGAGTCGAACCCAGAGATGGTAATTTTGTCTCGGGCCAGGTGATGAACTTTCATGGAAATCTCCTTCAGCACTCTCACGTTGAGAAGGTTGACGGAGGATCCGTTGTCGAGCAGTACCCGGTGTTGTATAACGGGAGATTATGTTCGCATATACCGAGGAGGAGATTTTCATCGCTGAATGTAATGTCAGCTGTGTGGACCTCCGCCATTTCATCTTTCATCTTCTCTTCCGCGAGGAAAGCTTGAAACTGATCGGGCACTTGTAATGTCTTGATCAGGGAATCTCGTGCCTCTTTGGACAGGAGGAGAGCATCCAATATGCTCAGTTGTGAAGGTATTTTTCTAAAATCTGCTAGGACATTGTAATCCACTTTGTTTTTCCTAGACAGGTCCCTCACTGCGAGCTCTTTAACAACTCCATCGTCGAGAGCAATTTCCTCAGAGATTTTTTCTTTCCCTTTGTCCTTTTTGCTTGAACCTTTGTTTATAGGTCCGAGGTTCTTTTCAGGTAGCATGCGGTTACGCAGCTGAATATTCTTGCAGCTCTTCTCCTCCTTTTCTTTTTCTGAGGTAGAGTCTTTGAAGAGAGGGCTGAGAGGTATTTCTTCCTCAGAATCGCTCCCGAAAGTAAGAACTTGAGGTTTTCCCCCTTCTAAACTTGTATCAACCATATGACAGTTGCTAGTCATTTTTTCATGCGCATCTGTCGCACCTTTTTGCCGTCGACGAGCTTCACGCTTCATCCTCTTAAAGTGTTTTTGATGAGGCAACGTATCCTTGCCACCACTTCTTGAAGGCACTGAATTCCTCGATGGGGAGGGTAACCCTCCGATGATATAGGCAGTAGTTTGGATGTGAATCCTCTCCGTTGAGGAATATGGCCCTGGGAGTGTTTCCTACGAGTGGTGGCAGCTTCATTCCCATTGACAGGGCTTTGGCAAACCGCTTCTCTATTTTGATCCTACTCTTATTTGTCCCAGGTATGCTTTTGTTTGGTTGTTGTACTTTACGACTCATCCTTGCCGCGGCTTCTTCATCCTGACGCTAACGCTTAGCCTTTTCGTATATGGCTGTTTCGCGTTCCTGGTCAACTTTGCTTTTTCGAAAGGCTTCGTTTAACAGCCTATCGATCGGATCTTCTGGCAGTTCCGGGGATTTTAACGCCGATTCTGCACCCAGTTTCTCTGCGTTGTTTTCTGATGCTGAGAGAGTTTCTTCGTCATTTAACAATGAATGGGAGACCATGTGGAAACTTTCTACACGGTCCCCGGTATCTCCTGATGAGTCATTTTCCTCATCGTTGTCATTATCTTCGTCCTTAAGAACATGCTTAAGAAACTCTTCGAGCGTGACCGGTGTCCACGCCTTCTGGCTGTACTCCTCCAGCGTGTCAATGTACCTTTATAGGTCTGTGCGCTTGTTGTCATACTCGGCAGGCTGCACAGGTTTCTTGGTCTTCTTCTTTTTCTTTGAAGACTTCGAAGGCTTGACTTGGAAGTTTTGCCTTTTGTCAACAACTTTCGGTGCGGGACGTGGTTTCAGCATCTCTTCAATGATTTCAGGTTCAAGTGGGCTTTTCCACTTGACTGCTGGACATGCATGTAGATCCTTCATCATTCTTTTGGTTTTTGCTGAAAGAATGACTTCCCATGGAGTTTCTTCCACGGGTGAGCATGATGCCCCCGGTGCATCCACCTTTTTCGGAGTGTGCTTATGTGGTGGGTTTACTCTCCAGTTATCAGACAACGCGAATTTCCCCTGTTGATACTGGTTCTCAACCCAGTTCTTGAAGACATAGCAATTCTCAATTGGGTGGCTCATCATTCTGCGATAAGAGCAGTAGTTAGGGTTGTTGACGTCGCCGGGTTGCGGTGGACGCCGTGGGTCTGGAAATGTGATAGGTTTTTTTACGCACTGCCAATTCAAATAGTCTCCTCATCTTATCGCAGGGAAACGAATAAGCGCGTCTCAGTCTTTCCTCCAAGGATGGGTGCGGACGTGCGTTGTTTTGGCGAGCATCCAGTTTTGGGCCACTTGATTTTTGTTGCGTGTTGGCGACGAAGGCCGCTTTCCCTTTACCCTTATTATTTCGAGGGTCTTTATTTGAGGAGGAAAGCCCGTGGCCCATCTGGTTCATTTGGGCCAGCTTAACTATCAGAGCCTGGAAGGTCGTTGGTTTGAAGAATGTCAGGAACCAGGACATAGTCGTTTTAGGATCAAGGGTCCCGATGAAAATGCCTAGGGCGAGGGATTCTTCAATGCGCTATTCACACTTAGACCATAGGTTCCGCCACCGGATCGCGTATTGGTTCCAAGTTTCTCCTGGCCTCACCATGGCATTGATTAATGCCTTGATCGGGGTGTGCTCGCTTCTGCCGGCGAACCGCTTTGTGAACAACAGCTCCATCTCTGTGAATGTCTTTATGGAGTCATTTGGGAGCTCCGAGTACCATTCAAAGGCCGTTTCTGACAGGCTGCCAACGAACTGGCGAAGCAACAATTTTTCGTCGCCTCTAGTGTTGCCGCACAGAGCTCTAAATTGCGCGACGTGCTGATGAGGGTTGCCTGTCACTTTGTATACATGGAATTTGGGGATCATATACCCCGTCGGGTACTTGATTTGATCATATCGGCCTGGATACGGTTGCCCAGTTCTGACGATTTGGCTAGCCTCTTCATTTTCTTGATGGGCTCTTATTTGTTGAACAATATAATCATCAAGAGCAGCCTTGGAGATCATTTTCTCCTTGGCTGTTGATAAAGCCGGAAGAGGGTTTGATATTTCCCCTTTGTCATCCTCGACGATTATCGGCGGATCCTCGGCTGTAGGTTCTGGCTGGATCATCATTCCAACCATATCCTGAAACAAAAGCACCATCTGCTTCATGTTAGCAGCTTGTTCAGCGGCTTCTGTGTCTTTTATCTTTCAAGCACCCTTCGCAGGAACTCTGTACCGGTCTCCTGCTCCTAGCGCTGCTCGGCCTCTTTGTCCAGACTTTCTTTTTGTCCGGTAAGCGCTGCAATTTTGGTCAGCATTTCCTGGAGCTTTTGTTGTTGCTCCTGAGCTTTACTCAGCGACCGAGTTTATGGCCGGTGACTCGCCGAAGCACGACCTTCTTCTTTCCCAAAAGTCATGTAGACCGTATGTACGATCATGCCCCCGGACTTGCGGCGTTTGGGTCCATCACCTTTGGAATTTGCCGCTAGCTGTGGGATTTTCTCCATCCCCGTCCTCTTATGGGAGGTTGAATTTGAAGGAGCCATTGTGACCGACACCCGTGTGGAAGAAGTCCCTCGCTGTATGACGGAGGAGTGATCTTCCTCTTACCGAGCCTTCAATTTCTTCGGTCGACGAAAGTATTTTTGATCAATCACGGGGTCCTGGACTTTACGCCAGACCCTATGAATTTGCGAGCAGAGCCGCTGATGGAGCTGCTCTGACTTTGCCTGCATAGTAACCTCTGCAGGTGTGGGTGATTTCTTTAGCACCTCCGTTGGAGAGTTTTTGTGCACCCTCCTGAGTAGATCAAAGTTGTTCCCGGTTGGAACAGCAGCATCAACTTCCACCATCGGAGCTGGTAGGGTAAGTCCAAAGGGAGAGTTGCCCCTAGCTTTTCCCACTTGGCGCCGGCGGCGTCGAGCATGTCTTGTAGAAGGGACCGCCTCAGTTTTGGAAGCGGCTTCTTCGTGCCCCTGGCTTTGCTGAGGGGCTGCTGTTGGCGTCAACCTGTTGAAGACTGTCGCCCTTGGCACGGTTTAAGGAGGGCTGACCAATCTTTCAAAGACCGAATTTTTGATAGGGTAAGCACCTTTGACGACTTCACCCATAGCAGGAGTTGGGAGGGATATCCATTTTGGGGCAGTCCCTTCAGGTATCACGAGCCTCTTTGCGGGCCCGTTCGAGCTTTTGCTCAGCCAGTTGAAAACTGAGACACCGGATTTGGATGGCCCGTTCAGAGGGGCCATTGTGGTTGCCAATCGATCGAAGACTGACCTCTTGGGAGCTTCCTCTTGTGGCGCTGAGGCACCGAAACTCATCGGTGGGAACATGGTCCCGAAGAATAGTTCAGTGGTGGCTTGTGTAACTTGCTCCACCGGCATTGAAAAGATAGAGGCCGCGTTGGGCCCGTAGGTCACTCCTCCAGTTGGGGTGGAGCGAAAGTTGCTGTTGTAAGAGGTGCAGTTGGAAGCCATCGATTTTTTCTGCACAGGAACAAGACACCAAATTTTAGTACCTCGAATTCAAGGGCAGCCATAGTAAACCGCGATTTTTTCGCGAAACACGACACGCAAAGTGTGGAGTGGAAAAAGGAAAAGGTCCCTCCGGGCGTTCCAGAATATGTTTACCGCCGAAAACAAAGAAGAACTGGGATGGACCGTCTAGCCAGAATCTGGGGGCAGATGCTATTTGGATTGATCCGTCCACCTCTTCAAAGATACCAAGTTTATTTATGGCACCATATATCGGAGGTTTGGACAGATGCGACCGTTGTAGCAGACTATATCAGATTCCCCCTCATTTTATGAGGGGTTTTTGATTGTGGGGACGCTCTTCCCTGCAGGCGCGAGCCCCTGTAGTTATTTACGTTACCGCATTGCGATAACTACTTTCTCTTTCTCCAGCAGTTTACTTCGTGTCGTGTGTGTTCTTTTGCTTTGGTTGCCCATGGATTGTATACGGAGACTAGTATATGTCGTTGCCCGTAGGGTGCAGATTAGTCCAAATCCGTATATTTTAGATTCGGGTTTGGATCAAGGATTTGCTTGATGGGGTTTTGAACTTAGGTTATATATTCCTACTGTTCAGAAATATTTTTGTTTTTTTTAAGGACCGTTAATCTAGTTTGAGATTAAGATCAACTTAAATCTATAAGCGAGCATTTGGGCTCAGTTTGTTTTCGCTAAGGATACATTAGTCTTATTTGAGACGAAGATCAACTCAACAACATTTTAGGATCATTTTTATTTAAGATCCAGCAAAAGAGCATTTGGGCTCAGCTGCAAGAAAACATCATAGACTTAGTCAATTTGGGCTTAGTCTACTTATTCTTTTTCTTATTCAAAAGTGCTAAGCACTTATTTGGGCTCTATTTGTTCAGCCCTTTTCTTTTTATGAAAAGTGCTAAGCACTTATTTAAGCTCTGATACTCACATATATGTCATATGAAGCATTCAGTCATGGGCGCTGCCCGATAAATGTTGAACACTTTAGTCCTTTTGACTAAATATGAAGTGCTAAGCACTTCTTATGGAATCCACGTGAGGTGCACATGCGGCGTTGGGCGCTACCCAATTAATTCTAAGCGCTCATTCGTTTTGACTACATATGAAGTGCTAAGCACTTTTTATATGGCACCCACATGAGGAGCACGTGCGGCACTGGACGCTGCCCAATCAGTACTAAGCACTTAGCCGCTTTGGCTGTATATGGAGTGCTAAACACTTTTACTTAGCACCCACGTGTATTTCACGTGAGGCGCTGGCCTTCTGTTTTGGGTGCCCGCGTGTTTTTCACGTGAGGCGCCAGGCGCCGTTAAAAGGGCGCCCACGTGGGAAGCACGTGAGACGGTAGTCTTTTTCCCATTTTTAGAGATTAAATCTCTGTTAATGGTATTTTGACCATTAATGATCACCAAGATCTTCATTTTTAAAAATCTGGGATCAAGTTTTTCTTTAAGAACTAAGTTCTTTTATAGGTTCTTTTTCCTTTTGTTTTTCTTTTAGACGTAGATCATTTCTGAATCTTTGATTCCGAAGAACAAGATCTTCCCTATGAGAATTAAATTTTCAAGTTGTGGGAAACTTATTTTGTGGATCTCTGATCCAGAGAAAGAACTAAGTTCTTTAAGAAGGGTAAAACCCTTAAAATAGGTAAAAGAGATATTTTTATCTCTGTGTTTTCTTTGCCTTGTTTTTTTTTGAAAAGACAAGTCTTTCTCTTTGAGAATTAAATTCTCTATTTTTTTTTAGAGCTCACTGTATTTTTGCAAAAACTTATAGGGTTTTTTCCTCTCTTTTTGTTTTTTTTTGTCCTCCCTTTTTTGAGACTTGAAGTCTCGAGTCCTTTATATAGTGGAGACAAGTTGTTAATTAGTTTTGAGAAAATCTCTCATTGAGAGATTCCAATTGATTTAATTGAACTAAAAATTTATTTGAGGAATTTTGCTCACCGTTGGAACTTTGATTCAAGGACTTCTGTTTTACAGAATATGTTTTTTCTTGTTTTTAACAGATTGGGAAAATATTTTCCCATATACAGAATTTATTCTGTAAAATGGTGATTTTTTAAGCACCATTGGATGTTTAATCCAAGGGTTCTCTGTTTTAAAGAGAGCAATCTCCTTTTGTTCAGAAAGATTGAAGGACTATATTCCCAAAATAGAATTTTATTCTATTATTGGATCATTGTTCCAACTGGGAGTATCTTTCTTATTTAGAAATATTTGGGAGATATTTTCTCCTAATAGAATTTAATTTTATATTTTGATAATTTATCCTCTCCGTTGGATCTTTATTCCAACGGCTCTGTTTAACAAAGAGTATCCCAAATTCTTATGTAGAATTTAATTCTATTGATTTTGATTTAGACGCTGGCGCTCACGTGTTGTGCATGTGGGCGCCGCTTAAGAATTTAATTCTTATGATGAGTACTCCTGTGTTTTACATATTGGCTCCCGCATGATGAGCACATGCGGCGCAATATAAGAATTTAATTCTTACTCGGAAAGCGTTTCTATGCTTTGCACATTGGCGCCCGCGTGATGAACACGTGAGGCGCCAAATAAGAATTTAATTCTTAATCAGAAAGCGTTTCTGTGCTTTGTACATTGGCGCTGGCGTGATGAGCACATGCGGCGCCAAATAAGAATTTAATTCTTACTCACAAAGCGTTTCTGTGCTTTGCACATTGGCGCTGGCGCCCTCGTGAAGGGCATGTGAGGCGCTGCCTCAACAAAATTTGATGGAGCTTAGATCGTTTTATATTGTTCGAATTTTGGGGGAACAACCCTCGAGGTTATTTTTAAAAAATAAAGCATTTTACATAAAATCCCTTCAAGTTTTCAAATGAACTATTTTACATAAATGACATAAGTTCACCAAAATACATAGAATATATAACATGTTAAATCTTTAAGGTATTTAGGTAACAATAGGTTTAAGTGGTATCTTTTCTCTTGATCCTCGGGGAGCCGGAGAAAGTGAGTGCTTGCCTAATTTAGACAAAACTAGTATTTTAGGTTGCAAATTATTTGTCTGGCAATTGAAAAGGTCACAGATGCTGTCGGCCATATGCAATGATTGCCAAATTAAACCACATGAATATCGAATCATATATAATCAAACACGTGATATCCTACTTAACTTAAACCTGAACTTAACATGAACCTGAACTTCAATTCTTGAACTTGACATGAATACTTGAATCCAATAAGTATACCTGAAACCAACTTGACTCGAATTATGAATAAAAATCACATGACTTGCACTTGACATGTATAACACCTTAGGTTTTGTTTAGGAGTTAATTATATTTTAATATATAGGTTTTAAAAAAAAGTTTACCAATTTAAGTTCCAAATATTTTATCCTATTTAATGAGTATTTTATTAGAATTTTTCTAAGCATACACACACTTGTGCATGTAACTAGGGTTTAGAATTGGGGTTAGAACCATGATTAGCAACCATGGTGGACTAACCATTCCCTCAGTCTAGTTTAAAATTTTGTATTAAGTGTTTTGGGTTTTTGTTTAAGTGCGTGTTCTTTTTTTTTTTAAATCAATTGTTTTGTTGACTTGAGAGAGAGAGAAGCATGAGGCTACATGACATGAGCCATGCCTCATTTAATGAGGAAAGAGAGAGAAGGGAAGGGTTTTTTCCTTGGCTCTCATTTTTCCTTTTCATTATCATTTCTCTCATTCTCTCACACTCAGTCACACACACACACACAAGCAACTCCAGCAGCAGCTCCAGCAGCAGCAACTAGCAGCAACAACAACAACAGAAAGCAACAGCAACAGCAAGGGCAGTAGCAGCAACAACATCAGCAGACAAAAACAGCAGCAGCTGTAGCAAGCAACAGCCCCAGCAACTGCAGCAGCTCCCCTCTCCTTCTTCTCCTTCTCTTTGTGCCTAGGGTCGTGAGTGAGGTATAATCTCTGAACTCATTCCTAGTTTGCTTAAATGGTGTAGAATTAGCTTCGGTTTGTGTTAAAAGTGAGAATTAGTGCTTGATTTGATGATTTGTGTAGACTTTTGTTTAAGTGATGTTAGTGTTGGTTAACCTAGCTTAATTAAGTGTTGTTAGGGCCAAGTAAACCTAGATAAACCCCATATTTCACCAAAATACCATATGGTTTCATTTTGTGCAAATTTAGCGTTTTTAATTGAGATTTCACCTTGTTGTGACCTGCTGCAATTTTGAGCTTTTCTAGCTTAGCAAACACATTCAGAATAGTGTGCAGCTAGTATAGGCTGGTGTGTCGAAACCCGAGCCCTTTCCCTCACCTGAAAACCGGCGACCACCCCACCAAATCCGGCGTCGCCGGCCCCCTGTTGTTGTGGATACTTGTGCTTTGTGTAAGGGGGTGTCTGTGGGTATTTTCTGTGTTTGGTATTGTTTAGTTTTTGGGGTTTAGCAGTGGGTGACATCTGGGTTGGTTTAGTTAAAGTTTAGTGTTTTTGGAGTTTTGTGGACTTTGACGTTAAATTGATGGTTTGGTTAGAGAATAGGATGATTCAGGATGGTTTAAGGTTAGACTAGCTCTTTTATATGTTGTTGGTATCGCAGGATTCATATAAAATCACCTAGTTCCACAGAAATACCCTATTGTTGTAACTTAGTGTTTTGTGTCGTTTTAAGCTAAACCCTTATGATACATGAAATCTGCTGTTACTAGGATAGCAATTTTAGCAAGCAAACATATACATTAGGCTATAAATTGTGTTAGGACCCTAGTGTAGAGACCTGGACCCATCCCACCGGTTTTGGGCCGATATCCCTCCCCTTGCCGCCGGCCCAATGTTGTGGGTTTGTGTTGGTTTTTGGCAGGTAGCTGTCTATAGGTGTTGTGAAGGTTTTGGTCTTACTTGTTTTTCTTTTTTTTTGCTCCAGATAAAATTTGGGACTATTTGCCTATTTTTAGCGTAGCGGGACTTGCGTGACACGTGCGATACGTGTTGAGTTGGGTTGCTGTGTATCACAGCGTATCGCCGTGTGCCACAGCATGTCGTGTTGGGTTTTGGCGTACGCACACACGTTACGTATACACCCGCGTTTAGTTTGCGACGCGATTCCTCGTTGAGTTCGATATCGTGTTTTCTCGAGACATTTTCTTATATGGTTTCCTTGTGTAAATTCTAGGTTCGCAGGCGGGTACGTCGGACGAAGCAAAGAAAGGGAAACAGGTGGTCGGCTACGTGTAGCTCGCGACCAGGTGAGTAGATTTAACATCTACGGGGAAATCGCCCGTATGGCGTTAAGCGTCAGGGCATGTTAGGATATTTAGTCATAGATGTTCATATGGACTAGTAGCATACCTTCTTGTTGCTGTTGGAGATAGTGCCCTCAGAGTCAATTATTGGATCACAGGCACGTGACTGCAATGATTGAGGGAGGACCTGTCCCAGTAGAACAGTCTTACTCAAGATGATAGTATGCTATCTGGTTTATCTTTATCATCGTGTACTGCTTTAGGTGACCTTATGAGTTGCTATTACACGTTGATAGAGCCCCTAGGATTCTTGCTTGACTACCAGCAGTATGAGGGCGATCATATACGTGGGAGCTGGGGTCTATAAGCACATCCTTAAAAGGTCCCTAGTCGTGGGAGTTTCGAGACAGGGCATCGATACTCCAGAGTAGACAAGTGTATACAGTCGAGACCCCGACGAGGGGCGGTGGCCGGTCTCACAAGCCACTTGTGTCAGCTTGTTCACCTAAGATGTATACAGGTGCTCATTGGGTTATGAGTACACCGGACAGAACTCGCCGGGAACCTGCTAGTTGGTATTATACCTGACGTCAGATAGCAGTTCCGTGGTGACATGTGTACATGTTAGTTCATCGACCTGAGATCGTCATTTGTCTCGTGTGAGTTCCCACTATGCTTTGATAACTACCCTACCACGCTCAAAGGAGACGTGCAAACAGGTTTTAGTTGGGTACAGTCCCGAGCCATATGGAGGCAGTGAGCGGATCTTCAGGGGTTCGTCTCTCCCGGTATTGCGGGTGAGGTCGCGTTGTGTCTAGGAGAGCCAGTACATGAAAAGTCCTTGGCCAAGGCAGGAGATTTACTGGTAGGTATTCCAGTAGTATCTCAGGGAGTTCTGGGCTACACTCCGACACGACTTGTACCGCTTTTGGGGGTCTGACTTTTACCAACCCCATAGGCCCGCCATGCGATGCTCATAGACGAAAGGACCGGACTGTACGGATATTGTCACTGACAGGCTCAGTAAGGTGTCAGGATGAGTTCGCTCATCGATGTCCCTTTTGGTCAATAGCTGGTAGCCCGTCACATATGGCTAATACCTCTGGCGTGCTAGTGGTTAAATCCACAGCCATAGTATTAACGAGTCTTTAGAGTCCCCTACACACAGTTACTCAAGTTTCAGGCGAAACGCTGTAGAGGCCGTATGGAGATATAGCAGGGTTCGATCAGATACGTACGGTATTGCACGGATCGTGATCGGACGGATTTTACTAGCCGGCTTTGGTTTAAGCCGGATCCTAGTATTAGACAGTGTAGATTTTGTCTCTTTGCATTTGTTTTCAGTGGGAATACAAATGCGGGCATGTATATGCAGTAGCGGGTTTTTCCTGTAATTTATTACGGGACCAGTTTTCTGAAGTTGCCAGTTTGCATTCCGTTCCGGCCGGTTTTTCTTTGTTCCTTCGCGGCCGGACTTTCCGTTGGAGGGGGTTATTTGCAAGTGTGCAAATAACATTTTGTGGAGGGGTTTTCTTGCATTATGTGGCTTCATGATGAGATCCTTTTTTAGTCTCTTCCTTTGCATTAAATGAGATTTGAGTTAATTAGGATTAGATTTGACTTTGTCATTATCACTTTTGGGTTATGGTCACCTTTCACCTTTTCCTACTCTCACCTCCCTTCATGTTATTATTCCCTCCACCATTTTCATAATAGGGGCCGGCCACATTTTAGGGAAGAAGAGAAAAGTTCATTTTTGATGGGTGGCATTTTTCTTCATCTCATTTTCTTGCTAGGAAAAATGAAAGCACCATTTTTCCTTATCTTCATTCCTCCACATCCATGGCAACTTCATAAACCCCAAAGAGACAAGCTACTACACTACACCTACAGTGCCTTCGGACGCGTCGGCTTGCCAACTTCGCGCCCGAGTTGCCTCGGTCAAGAGGTTGGAGCCCGTAAAAGAAATCGGCTACGTGGTGCCCTTTCCGACGAGGAGGTGACGGAGGGAGATTCCGCGGGAGATCGGAGTGGAGACGAGAAGACTGAAGGACACGGATCACTTGGTATAACTCTCATCCCATCTTCTTGTTTGCTAGTAGCAAGGTTAATGGCTCGATCCGGGTTGATAGCGCGCGGTGGTGCCGGTTTGCAAGTTTCGCAAAGTTTTTCGTTTCCGCGTTTCCGGCGTCGGATCGACGGCCGGGGCACCGCCGTGCACTTACATTGGTATCAGAGACACGCCATTAACCTAGTCTAGCTTGCTCTAGTATGTTTAGAACTCGATCGAACAAAATTCACAAAAACCGTATTTTTCTTGCATCAGGTTTCTGTCGAAATTTTTTTAGCTCCAAAAATTTTTCACGGTGTTGCAGAAATATGTGTAGGGTGTTCTAAGACTTCTGGAAAAATTTGGTGGCATGATTCGACTTTTCTACCGCGGAACCGCGGCCAAACACATGCATTGGCCGCGGTTCCGCGGCCATAATGACCCCTTGTTGCACCATTTTTTTCCAGTGGGTCCTAGTCTGTGAAATGGGATTTTTGGAATATTATTTTTGGGCCCAGATTTTCTGTAAGTGCTACAGTAGTGCTTGGGGCCCACTTCGGTGAATTTGTTCGATCGGATATTTTAAACATGTTAGTTCATAGTATTTACATTATATCTGCGACCGTGAATGTCATTTGATCGGTAAATCCCGTCTATCTGCTATAGCCCTTTTAGACGGATTTGCGAACGTGACATTCACGTTGATGTTCTGTATTGTGCTGTGATGTTGCGGATTGGTCGTGGGGGATAGCCTAGATGCAATGGTAGTACAGTTTTGTTTTATATATACATTTGTTATTGCGGGGCGAGCGTCCGACATGTGGACGGCCGTCACTGCCTGTTTGTATATTATTCTTTTGGGGCACGACCGGTTCGAGGTCGATGTACCCGTTGTATGTATATTTTACTTTCTGTACTAGGATTACCCCGCGGAGGGGTGCACGGATAGCCGGGTTCTAGAGGGCAACGGGCCCGCATCTCATGGCGTTGAGACGGAGGGGGCTTCACTTTAGAATTGGCAGGCTATTCACCGTACTCGTAGGGGGTACAGGTTGACCCAAGGAGGGGTGCCCAAGTTACTGGATTCCGTGAATTGCTGGGTGGTCTATTCACGTTGCTGAAGGGGGCTGCCTCGCTTCAGGTTTTGGCGGGTAACTTGCCGCGCCTGTAGGGGTCTAGGATTTTCATTGCACAGGCTATCCACACGACCAGGGGAACGTCGGGTTTCAGTAGCGGCTCTGTGAAACCCGGGGATCCTAGATATCTGTATTGTTCTGTGATGTTGTACATTTCTGTGATGTTGCATTTTATCACGCCTTGAGCGATATTATATATTGATATATATACTAGTAGATGTTGTATATGTTTTGCATCCGCGCTAGTCCAGTCCCCGCTCTGTCGTTAGTTAAGTAACCTAACGGGTGATGACGGGACCCAGTGGCGAATGCGGATGGCATATACGTACATCATTATTTTCGTTCTTTTGTGGTGTGATCAATTGATGGGACTGCGTTGATTTGGATCAATGCAAGCTAAACAAACCTATCCTGATGTTGTTGGAACATTTTTCAAAAAGCTGTTATTGCAAGGACGTTCTCTTTTGTTTTGCATCGTAGTATTCAGTTGGAATATCCTGCTCCTCAGTCGACGAGGCAAGGGCCGAGATCCCTTCACCGGGAGTGACCCCTTGGACAGAAGTTTACGTCAGGGCAATAACTTCACTATAGCCGATTACTTTTGCTTTGCAACGTGGTATTCAGTTGGAATATCCTGCACCTCATTCTACGGGGAAAGAGCCGAGATCCCTTCACCGGGAGTGACCTTTTTAGCAAAGGTTTTCGCCATTATATTTTTGTAAAAGCTATCCGGTTCCTTCAATGATATCAAGTTCATTACGTTAAAGGTTTTCGCCAGAAACCATTCGTAGCCCTCCGTCGTTTCAGACGGGTAGCACGTAGTATTCATGCTATGTTTGTTGGCCTTCGTCAAGGCATAGTGTATGGTAGCTGCTTGTTACCTTTCTGCTGCATAGATAGATGCGTTGGTTTGGGACAGTCGTATAGCCTTGTTGGCCTTCGTCAAGGGCTTGTACAGGTGGGTTCAAATTAACCTGGACAATGATGAGTGGAACTTGACATATGACTTATGATTTGTTGGCCTTCGTCAAGGTCATAAGAGCATGGGGCAAAAATCACATCGGGAGTTTTTAAAGAAACTGAAACTTGCCAGATATGCGCATACCTTCTGGAGTGTGATAACGTGAGCGAATTCCGTCACGTTATCATGCGATGATAGTTGGATCCCGATTCCCACTGATGAGTTGGTTTACTCCTCGGGTGATCCCGGCTAATTCTTCTTTCAGGTTTGGAGAAGAATTTGACGTTACAGTGGGAGGTTTCCTGATTAGATAAAGTGATAACCATTCTGATCTAGGTTAGAGTGCACGCTGAGTGTTTCTTTTCTCTCTCTCTTTGGCAGCGACCATTGACCCAACCCTAGACTATTACTCAGTAACCAAGTTGACCGAACCTTCTTAACACTGGCTTTTGGATTGTCAGAGTTGCATACCTCATTGCCACTCCTACTTTTACCCTTTTCTCCAGGACACCCCGTATTACTACGAACGTCCACTTCCATTGGACAAAACCATCATATGGTTATATACGAACTCGAAGGAATTTATTCGAGGATGGTTTCCGGTTCTGGAGAAAACGAATAGGACTATTCAGTTGTCTTTTCCTTTTTCCTTCTCTCAGGTTGCGAGTACTCCTTGGTTTAGGAGATAGTACACCTATTACGCAAATTGGATAGTCTTCTTCCAAACCATAGGTAGGTGCCGACCAGTAGGGAATGAAGAAAACCAATTAGCCTAAACGGTATACAGAAGGTATTAAGTTAAGACAAAGAAAGGGATTAGTAAGAGGGCAAAGTAAATTGCGACTACTATTCACGACCAAACCAAGTATTTCTTCGCCAATCCTAAATCACCTTTGTATTTCTCCAGGACACTCCGTATCACTACGAAGATCCACATTTTATTTGGATACTCCATCGTATGGTTATATACGAACTCGAAAGGAACTTGTTCCAGTTCGGGAATGGATTCTGCTTCAGGAGAAATAGGAATAAGGTTTATTCAGTTGTCTTTTATCTTCATCTTCTCTCGCATTGCGAGTGCTCCTAGGATTAGGACAGTACACCCATTGGGCTTATTGGATAGTCTTCTTCCAAACCATAGGCTGGTGCCGAACGATAGGGAAGGAAGAAAACCATTTGGCCTAAAGGGGTGTACAGAAGGTAATGACTAAAGACATATCAAGGGATTTGGAGAAGTGGCAAAAAATTATACGGTTACAGTTGTGAATCTGGATAATGGAAGAGGCATTACTAGGAATACCGGGATACCCCATCGAAACATTTCAATGTTTCAATTTCACTGTGTACTGTTAATAGAAAACTGATTTCCCAATTAGACACTTGCTCCAGGGTATGTATTTACCAGGTATGATTCTCACATCTGTATGGTTTTACAGATGATGAGTGGGAGTAATTTATTGGGAATTAGGTGATCATCCTCATTATATCGGGATTCATTGTAATTGGTGATATTTGAGGAAGTCACCTGGGTTGTTTGCCGGACGACAAATATTTGGTTTTGAATATCCGTTGTTATGCACCAATTTCAAATTGATATATCTGTACGTCTACTTTTATAGAGTGAGATATACCTTTTTGAAATTATGTTTGTGACATTTACCTATATCAGTGGATGGTTAGGTAAGGAGCATTAAACAGCGGTGTAATTCTTTTTAACCATAAGTACAGTTTTCAACCAACGACACACAGTGAATGAGTTATTAGACTCAGGGGACTTGTATAGAGTATTGTATATTGTCCAGTGTCCATTAGGATAGCGGGGTTGGTCCTCGTACTATATTCTGTTTACTTATGACTACTCTAGTTTTTAGACAGGTGTTTCGTAGAAACACAGGGTCCAAGTTTTGAGAAGTTATAGGTATAAGAGTAAAGTAGAGAACCAGGTATGGCAATTATCGGGATTCTTCAAAGTGATTGAAGATATAGATACTTGTGTATGGTATTCAGTTGATAGTAATGATTAAGAGAACTTGCTTCTCTTTCAGGTTACTTATAATTGGAAGTACTCCTAAATTGAGTAATGCTGATCGGCCTCCTTCCATTTAGTTGACATGCACTGGAGATAGCTGCATGATTTGAATCTGGTTCAATTAAATCAGTGCCTCTGTTTCTATATTGGATATAGAACGGTTCATATCTTGACATTGTTAAGGTACAGGAAGTTGTCCAGCTTATGCTTAAAACCAGACTCTGGATAACTCAAGGCACGTTTCTGTAATGGCTGTTTGTGGGTTGACCCGGGCTATGACGAGGGTTGACTTTCTACCATCTGGAAGATCAATAGTGATATTGTTCTTGACTCGCCACAGTTTTAATAAAAATGGATTTTGTTTTCCAGAAAACAGTAGTGGGAGTATGGTAGAACTGGAAGTGATTCCAGAACAGTAAACGATTACTGAATATTTGATAAGAACCTAAAGATTCAATCTGTTTTGACATTCCATTGGCCACTCCGCAGATATGGTGGGTAACCTCAGACACTCGAGAGGTACTTCGGTTTGCTCAAGGACGGTGACAGGGAGGTTCTTGTTTACCCAGACTTGCCATTGTTGTTGTTCCAGACTGTGAGACCCGGCAGGAGGATGAGTATAGCGTCGTTCTAAACTAGCTTTAGAAGTGTACGTTTATATGACTCTGCCAGAAGGTTGTCGTAGTCAGTGGGAGCAGCGGAAGCATAGTGGACAAGTAGCTTATGTCTATTTATAGACTAAAGCAGATATAGCGAAGATAGATCATCTATTTCTGATGTGACAGTCATAGGTTTGAGTTCATCAGAATAGGGGATGGATCTGTTAAGAAGGTAGTAGGGTGTGATGTCCTGGTATTTGATGACATACACAGAGTAGGAAGTGAAATTCCTATATTACGATCGGTTATACTTTGGTCGTCACACAGTGGTTTCTCCACACAGGACTTGGATATTATATCAGACATTCTGGTTACTAGATCTATGGTTTTAGATCTAGATTTGGGTAGTTTCCCAATCTGGGTACTTAGACAGCATTCTATGAGTATTTAGAATGGACGACTCCTGGCATGGTAGGATACCTGCAGGTGATGGAGTCACCCTCTCTAAAGGTTTCTTACAGACTAAAGGGGAGAGGGATACGCATGATTGGCAGATCACTTGCTTAGGCAATTGAGTTGATCATGAGATGTCAAGTACAACACCAGATGTTGTTTTTGCAGTAGATGCAATAAGTTGATATTGATCCAATTCCGGAGAAACAGTCGGAAGCAGTTTTAGAACATAAGTTGATGTTCTAGGGATATGATAACAGCATTCTCCTTCGGGAGACGGTTATCATTCCAGGCTTCCAAGGTGACCTGGATGGCAGAGTGGCTGTTAGAGTTATAGTTTTCCTTCTGACGAGGGGCAGTATTTTGGACAGGTGGTCCAGGTGGATACTGAGGGAAGGCATGGCGCAGGATACTGATTAAGTTCAGTTGACGATACAGTCTAAGAATTTTGGATTTGGAGTTCACTTATGATCTAGGTCCCATCAGATATCCAGACACATTCTAAGACAGGTATTGCTCATTTCGGGAGATGGCTTTCTCCGCGAACTTGAGATAAAAAGAGACATAGAAAGAAACATCACAGCGGATCCACTCACTGAGGCTATTCCTCGAACGCAATAGTTTCACAAACGAGCTTTGTGAGACTGACTAGTAGAGGAGTTGGGTGTTCGGTATCGCACGGGCTGTGAGTATGCGACATCGCAATAATTAGCCTTGAGTGCAAGTGGGAGATTGTTGGAGATAGTGCCCTCAGAGTCAATTATTGGATCACAGGCACGTGATTGCAATGATTGAGGGAGGACCTGTCCCAGTAGGACAGTCTTACTCAAGATGATGGTATGCTATCTGGTTTATCTTTATCATCGTGTACTGTTTTAGGTGACCTTACGAGTCGCTATTACACGTTGATAGAGCCCCTAGGATTCTTGCTTGACTACCAGCAGTATGAGGGCGATCATATACGTGGGAGCTGGGGTCTATAAGCACGTCCTTAAAAGGTCCCTAGTCGTGGGAGTTTCGAGACAGGGCATCGATACTCCAGAGTAGAATAGTGTATACAGTCGAGACCGCGACGAGGGGCGGTGGCCGGTCTCAAAAGCCACTGGTGTCAGCTGGTTCACCTAAGATGTATACAGGTGCTCATTGGGTTATGAGTACACCGGACAGGACTCGCCGGGAACCTGCTAGTTGGTATTATACCTGACGTCAGATAGCAGTTCCCTGGTGACATGTGTACAGGTTAGTTCATCGACCTGAGATCGTCATTTGTCTCGTGTGAGTTCCCACTGTGCTTTGATTACTACCCTACCACGCTCAAAGGAGACGTACAAACAGGTTTTAGTTGGGTACAGTCCCGAGCCACATGGAGGCAGTGAGCGGATCTTCAGGGGTTCGTCTCTCCCGGTATTGGGGGTGAGGTCGCGCTGTGTCTGGGAGAGCCAGTACATGAAAATTCCTTGGCCAAGGCAGGAGATTTACTGGTAGGTATTCCAGAAGTATCTCAGGGTGTTCTGGGCTACACTCCGACACGACTTGTACCGCTTTTGGGGGTCTAACTTTTACCAACCCCCTAGGCCCGCCATGCGATGCTCATAGACGAACGGACCGGACTGTACGGATATTGTCACTGACAGGCTCAGTAGGGTGTCAGGATGAGTTCGCTCATCGATGTCCCTTTTAGTCAATAGCTGGTAGCCCGTCACGTATGGCTAATACCTCTGACGTGCTAGTGGTTAAATCCACAGCCATAGTATTGACGAGTCTTTAGAGTCCCCCACACACAGTTACTCAAGTTTCAGACGAAACACTGTAGAGGCCGTATGGAGATATGGCAGGGTTCGATCAGATACATGCGGTATTGCACGGATCGTGATCGGACGGATTTTACTAGCCGGCTTTGGTTTAAGCCGGATCCTAGTATTAGACAGTGTAGATTTTATCCCTTTGCATTTGTTTTCAGTGGGAATACAAATGCGGGCATGTATATGCAGTAGCGGGGTTTTCCTGTAATTTATTACGGGACCAGTTTTCTGAAGTTGCCAGTTTGCATTCCGTTCCGGCCGATTTTTCTTTGTTCCTTCGCGGCCAGACTTTCCGTTGGAGGGGGTTATTTGCAAGTGTGCAAATAACATTTTGTGGAGGTGTTTTCTTGCATTATGTGGCTTCATGATGAGATCCTTTTTAGTCTCTTCCTTTGCATTAAATGAGATTTGAGTTGATTAGGATTAGATTTGACTTTGTCATTATCACTTTTGGGTTATGGTCACCTTTCACCTTTTCCTACTCTCACCTCCCTTCATGTTATTATTCCCTCCACCATTTTCATAATAGAGTCCGGCCACATTTTAGGGAAGAAGAGAAAAGTTCATTTTTGATAGGTGGCATTTTTCTTCATCTCATTTTCTTGCTAGGAAAAATGAAAGCACCATTTTTCCTTATCTTCATTCCTCCACATCCATGGCAACTTCATAAACCCCAAAGAGACAAGCTACTACACTACACCTACAGTACCCTAGGACGCGTCGGCTTGCCAAGTTCACGCCCGAGTTTTCTCGGTCAAGAGGTGGGAGCCCGTAAAAGAAATCGGCTACGTGGTGCCCTTTCCAACGAGGAGGTGACGGACGGAGATTCCGCGGGAGATCGGAGTGGAGACGAGAAGACCGAAGGACACGGATCGCTTGGTATATCTCTCATCCCATCTTCTTGTTTGCTAGTAGCTAGGTTAATGGCTCGATCCGGGTTGATAGTGCGCGGGGGTGCCGGTTTGCAAGTTTCGAAAAGTTTTTCGTTTCCGGCATCGGATCGACGGCCGGGGCGCCGCCGTGCACTTACAGTTGCATATAGAAATGATAGCATAGAATACTGCACTGTCACTAACGGTTCAAGCTGCACGAGTACTATTTGTATGTTACACTCACGCCGTTAGTGATTGCCATGACACTCGCACTATAGGATTGCTACGCATTATACATATCGTTTGATTGCTGCATTTATTGATATCTTCATACCTGCGCACATGCACACTGTATATTCATACCAGTGCACACATATATTGATATCTGCATACCTGCGCTCATACACACTGTATATTCATACCAGTGCACACATACATTGATATCTTCATACTTGCGCACATGCACACTATAGATTCATACCATTGCACACATATATTGATATCTTCATACTTGCGCACATGCACATTATATATTCATACCAGTGCACACATATATTGATATCTTCATACTTGCGCACATGCACACTATATATTCATACCAGTGCATACATATATTGATATCTTCATACTTACGCGCATGCACACTATATATTCATACCAGTGCACACATATACTGATATCTTCATACTTACGCACATGCAAACTATATATTCATACCAGTGCACATATACCAATATCTTCATACTTGCGCACATGCACACTATATATTCATACCAGTGCACACATATATTGATATCTTCATAATTGCGCACATGCACACTATATATTCATACCAGTGCACACTTATAGTGATATCTTCATACTTTCATGGATTTACGCATTGAGATATGTTGTTTCCATAATATTTCTGGATTTGGGAACCGTGGATATTTCAAAAGAGAACATGTAATTGTTTTAAAAACCCGGTTACCCTTGATATAATATTTCAGTGCGTCCACCTTGTGTTTTCTCGGTGCTGAGAGCGACATGTGAAACCCGATTCGAGGAGGCGGATGAGGCCGATTGCGGGTACATGGTGGACCCAGTATGGTACCCCGGGGCGAGAACGGATCGCTGTGCAGTAGACGGTGAGCCTGGCAGAGGGACTACTACCTACCGGTGATTAGTTAGACCTGGCGGTTAACCGGAGGATACTAACCAGTGATGAGAGATGGATACGGGACGATCCATTCTGCCGAGGCCGAGGGCCAATTCCGCAGACGGAGCCCGATACTTGAGGATTTGCGTGTCGATGCTAGACATGATGATTCATGATATTTAGGGTGCCGATGCTAGGCACCCATGATTCTATGAGACTTACAGGATTTGGGCATATGGATGGACACCGATTATTTTCCACGTTGATATTCCGTGTAGATATTATTATCCCCATGCTCAGCATTCAGTATTTTATATCTCATCCTGTATCTGTTGTACCTAATAGAGTTTCACATGCTATGCACGATTATTGCATACCCTGCTCATCCTATATAGATGTCATTAGATTTCACATGCTATGCACGATTATTGCATACCCTGCTCATCCTATATAGATGTCATTAGATTTCATATGCTATGCACGATTATTGCATACCCTCCTCATCCTATATAGACGTCATTAGATTTCACATGCTATGAACGATTATTGCATACCCTCCTCATCCTATATAGATGTCATTAGATTTCACATGCTATGCACGATTATTGCATACCCTGCTCATCCTATATAGATGTCATTAGATTTCACATGCTATGCACGATTATTGCATACCCTGTTCATCATTTAGAGATGTTGTTAGATCGTACTTGATGCATGATTACTACTCATATAGTTCATCATATAGATGTTATCTGTTGGCATAGGTTAGAGTATCGCAGCACGTGCATACTCGCGATTACCTTTATATGTTATCTACTACTTACGAGTTGGCAACTCATCCCTGTTGTGCAACAGTGTTTGCAGGTTGCCCTTCAGAGTAGTCGCGGCAGGCTGTTTTCTTGCATCTTTTGACACAGATACCCCTACAGTTGGCGTACTAGCTCTTTTGTTGATAGGTGGGTTTTGTGCGGTATCTGTTTATTTTTCAGTTATGTACATTGTTGTATCTAGTACTCTCCATCTACCACTTATGTATTTGACTTAGAGACCAGTGTGAGGACGATGGTGTATATTATTTTGTATTCTGGTGTCGAGCTCGTTGTGAGCCGACTTTACTTATGCAGTTCTTATCTTGTGTGATGTTTTCAACTTATTGCTCTTTTCTTCGCTACGGCGTCGTATATTGTTATCATGGTGATTGTCTACTTAAGGTTTTCTTAACAGTTTAACAAATGTTTCTATTAAATGTTTTAAACACTCTATACTTTTACTGGTTTGATTTCTGGGTTTCGGCTTACTTAGTCGCGTTACGCCTGTAGACGTTACGCGGTTAAGTGCCGGTCACGGGCCAAACTTTGGGTCGTGACAAAGTTGGTATCAGAGCGTAGGTTTTACCTTCGGAGTGTAGGATGACCCTGGTATAATGAAGTAGGTAGCTGCAGCAGAGTGGCGTAGCGTGCGTATGTTCCACGGCATATTCATGATACGGTACTCCGCCTAAGCGACCTTAGGACTTGTTGATTGAAATTCCTTCATGATTGTCTACATCCTTGTGATTCGATTTCCGTATCCTCATCGAATCTTACTTTCTTTCCAGCCATTATGCCGCCAAGGACTATGAGGGCGCAGAGGGCGGCCTCGAGAGCCGAGATTCGAGTTGATTCATCTGAGACGAGGACTGATCCGGGTAGTACCCATGTTGTATCAGAGCAGATTGTTCCTCCTACGACAGATCAGATCGCTAGATTAGTGGCAGAGATGCAGGACTTGCGCCAGACGATGAGCTCACTGGTGGAGGCAGTTCGAGCGCAGCGACAGGAGGTTGTCACCCCTATTACCCAGTTGTTCCTTGCGATCATCATGCAGTATTCCGTCACCTACATAGCAACAGTAGAGGCAGCCTCAGTTTACGAGACACGTCTTCCAGAGACCGTGAGAGTTCCGAAACAGTTGAGGAATCGTACTGGTGTACCAGCCCAAAGCAGAGGCTTAGGACAAGGATAGTTGTTCAGCTCTCATCCCCAGGAAGGTCAGCAGTCAGCGCGTGGATGTTTTCGATACGGAAGCCTTCAACATTTCGTCAGGCATTGTTCCTTAGCGCCACGTCAGGGTCGTATTCTGAGACGTCGTGGACACGAAAGGTTCGCACAGAGGGATCAGTCTAGTAGAGGAGGAGTTCGGTCAGTCGCAGGTGAAAGCCAGACACAAGTTTTCGCTTCGACCCATCGGGACGCGAGGGCGTCCAATGCAGAGTTTTCAGGTATCCTTAATTAGTATGTTCTTTTGATGTATTTGATTGATCCGGATCCACGCACTCGTATGTTTCCACACTTCGTGCCGAGTTTAGGACGAGAGTCGTGTTAGGTAGATCAGCCGTCTGTTGTGTTAACTTCTGTCAGCGATTCTTTTGTTGCGCGACACGTAATTTGGTCATGTGCCAATCGGATAGGAGATTGAGATTCATCTGTCGTTTTGATCCTTCTAGAGATGTTGGACTTGGCGTTCTCTTGGGCACAGACTGGTTAGCTACGTGCTAAGCGTTTGTGGACTACCGTGAGGAAACAGTCAGGGTTTTTTTCCCCGGCGAGTCAGTTCTTATTGTGCAGGTGGATAGTTGTGCCGCCTCTCACCGCTTGAATTCAGCCTTTCTCGCTGGTCGGCTTTTGAGGTGATGTCGGGTATTCTTGGCGATCATTCGTGGTGCCGTAGCCACAGTTGGTTTGTTGGGCCGGTTTCCTTTCGTGCGAGAGTTTTCCGATGTTGTTCCAGATGAGCCGGCGAAGCTTAAGGAGCTTAAGGATCTGCTGCAGAGTTGTTTGTTGGGGGGAGTTTTGTGCGTCTGAGTGTTTCGCATTAAGAAGCTCCTATTTCTATTCGGTAAGGAGAGAGATGACAGATTGAGGTTGTGTATTGATGGATCGTCAATTGAACCGGCTTACGGTGCGGATAGGTATCCTCTACCTCGCATTGACGATTTCTTCGATCGGCTCCAGAGTGCGTGACATTTTCTAAGTTTGTGTGAGGTCAGGTCATCATTGTTGCGGGTTCGGAGTGATGACATTCCGAAGACTGCCTCATGCGTACTGCGGGCTTTGTGTGTATTGGTGTGTCATTGGATTCACCAATGCCCTAGCAGCATTCGTAGATATGAACCGGATTTCTTCAGGCCGCTCCTCGACCAGTTATTGTTGTGTTATTTATGACATTCTGGTCTATTTAATGTGTCTTGAGGGACAGAAGTAACACTTGAGGATTTGTTTTGCAGATACTGGGAGAGCCCCAGCGGTTTGCTAGATTCTCAGAGTGTTCCTTCAGGCTTGTTTGTATTAACTCCTAGGTCTTGTAGTTACGGGAGATGGTTTTGTATAGTTCCGAGGAAGATCGTGGTCGTACAGATTATGCCCAGGTTTGTGAGCAGGACGGAGGTCTGCAGATTTTTGGGCTTAGCAGGTTTTTACCGCCGTTTCGGGCAGGATTGCTAGTGTAGTGTTGCACCGTTGACTGAATTGACCGGAGTGGAGGTTTCCTTTCTTTGGACTGAGGCTTGTGTGTGGAGTTTCGACAGTTGAAGATTTAGTTAACAATTGCATCAGTTCTTTCTTTGCTTTTGGTTCGGGCGACCTTGTGGTTTAACTGTGATGTTTCGTGAGTAGGGCTCGAATGTGTACTGAGGTGACACAATGGAGTTATCGCTTTTGGTTCCCTACATTTGGAGGAAGTACGAGAAGGATATCCCACTCATGATCTGGAGATGGCCGCGGTGGTTTTGCGTTGAAGATTTAGAGACACTACTTATTCGAGAGTCGTATCAGATTTTCACGGACCACCGGAGCTTAATGTACATCTTCCTGCAGCGGATTTTGATTGTTGTGATAGTCCTCTGCAGATTTACAGTTCTTGTGCGATCGTTGAGTACAGCTTAAGTCGTCTCTACTAAGGGGGACAGCTTGCTCATGTCCGCGCTCGACCACTTTTCCTTAATCTCTTTCGCGAGACACTGCCCGCCGACGCTCGTTCGTCAGAGATACTTGAGCCTATTCGGGTGGGTAATGATTCGGAGTCCTTGATTTGTTATAAGGGTGTGCTAAGTTTAGGGACGCGTTTGTGTACCTGATATTATTGGGTAGAGACGTGAAATCCCAGAGCAGGCACATCGGTCAACTCTCTGTACTCATTCAAGTTCCACCAACATTTAACGTAACTTGTGAGATAGTTACGGGTGGGCAGGGATGTAAAGAGAAGTCTCGGGTTTCGTTTCAAGGTGTCTGTCTTGTTGTGTGCTTGGATTGAGCAACTGAGACCGGCTGGAGAGTTGCAACCTTTAACCGTTCCGAATGGGGAATGGAAGCAGGTCTCCACGAATTTCGTTATGCTGTATACCCAGGTTTAGTCAGGGTGTGACTCCATTCGGATGCTTATCGTCCGGTTATACTCAGTTTGTTCAGTTGTTCTTTGTTAAGTTTGTGCGTACGTATTAATTGTTGTCGGCAGTTGGGGATCGTCGCTCGCCATTGTTAGGGTTCTCCTTCGATAGCTGTTATCAGGAGACACTCCAATTGGCAACCTTTAGCTTTAGGGGTTAGGTCGTGTCGATCACCAGTCTGTTTTTCTAACTCCGCATTGTAGGATTTTTAGACCCCAGCTTGTCTAGAGACTTCGGAGATAATCCAGTTGTTTAGGTCAGGATGAAAATTGCCATTTCGGACAGAGGTCATATGCCGACCCGGATGGTCGCAGATTCGAGTTCGCAGTGGCAGATCATGTATTCTTACGGATTTTTCCGATAAATGGCATGTGGAGTTTTGGGAAGTTTATCCCAGGATGGTAGGTCTTTTTAAGATCCTTAAGGCGAGTTAGTTTCGTTGCCTTTAATTTGGCACTTTCACCCAGATTATTGAGTATTCACCGCATATTTTCATGTCGATATCTTACAATTACCTTCATGACCTTTCTCACATGATTCAGCACCAGACCATTTAGCTCGAGCGCGATCTTTCGTTCACCGGGCAGCCAGTCGTGATATTGGACCGGCTGGTGAAGAAACTTCGATCGAAGGCCTTGCCATCAGTGAAGGTGTTTTGGCGCAGCCCGAATGGTGAAGAGATAACTTGGGAGGCCGAGAACGAGATGCGGAAGAGGTTCCCTCATCTCTTGAAGGTATGCGTAGCAGTATATTTTTAAAATTCGGGAACGAATTTCTTTAAGGGGGGAAGATTGTAACACCTTAGGTTGTGCTTAGGAGTTAATTATATTTTAATATATAGGTTTTAATAAAAAGTTTACCAATTTAAGTTCCAAATATTTTATCCTATTTAATGAGTATTTTATTAGAATTTTTCTAAGCATACACACACTTGTGCATGTAACTAGGGTTTAGAATTGGGGTTAGAACCATGATTAGCAACCATGGTGGACTAACCAATCCATTAGTCTAGTTTAAAATTTTGTATTAAGTGTTTTGGGTTTTTGTTTAAGTGTGTGTTCTTTTTTTTCAAAAAATCAATTGTTTTGTTGACTTGAGAGAGAGAGAAACATGGGGTTACATGACATGAGCCATGCCTCATTTAATGAGGAAAGAGAGAGAAGGGAAGGGTTTTTGCCTTGGCTCTCATTTCTCCTTCTCATTATCATTTCTCTCATTCTCTCACACTTACACACACACACACACACACACACACAAGCAACTCCAGCAGCAGCTCCAACAGCAGCAACTAGCAGCAACAACAACAAGAGAAAGCAGCAGCAACAGCAAGGGCAGTAGTAGCAACAGCATCAGCAGAAGGCAACAGCAGCAACTGTAGCAAGCAGCAGCCCCAGCAACTGCAGCAGCTCCCCTCTCCTTCTTCTCCTTCTCCTTGTGCCTAGGGTCATGAGTGAGGTATAATCTTTGAACTCATTCCTAGTTTGCTTAAATGGTGTAGAATTAGCTTCGGTTTGTGTTAAAAGTGAGAATTAGTGCTTGATTTGATGATTTGTGTAGACTTTTGGTTAAGTGATGTTAGTGTTGGTTAACCTAGCTTAATTAACTTTTGTTAGGGCTAAGTAAACCTAGATAAACCCCAGATTTCACCAAAATACCATAGGGTTTCATTTTGTGCAAATTTAGCGTTTTTAAGTGAGATTTCACCTTGTTGTGACCTGCTGCAATTTTGAGCTTTTTCTAGCTTAGCAAACACGTTCAGAATAGTGTGCAGCTAGTATAGGATGGTGTGTCGAAACCCGAGCCTTTTCCCTCACCTGAAACCGGCGACCACCCCCCCAAATCCGGCGTCGCCGGCCCCCTGTTACTGTAGATACTTGTGCTTTGTGTAGGGGGTGTCTGTGGGTATTTTTCTGTGTTTGGTATTGTTTAGTTTTTGGGGTTTAGCAGTGGGTGACATCTGGGTTGGTTTAGTTAAAGTTTAGTGTTTTTGGAGTTTTGTGGACTTTGACGTTAAATTGATGGTTTGGTTAGAGAATAGGATGATTCAGGATGGTTTAAGGTTAGACTAGCTCTTTTATATGCTGTTGGTATCGCAGGATTCATATAAAATCACCTAGTTCCACAGAAATACCCTATTGTTGTAACTTAGTGTTTTGTGTCGTTTTAAGCTAAACCCTTATGATACATGAAATCTGCTGTTACTAGGATAGCAATTTTAGCAAGCAAACATATACATTAGGCTATAAATTATGTTAGGACCCTAGTGTAGAGACCTGGACCCATCCCACCGGTTTTGGGCCGATATCCCTCCCCTTGCCGCCGGCCCAATGTTGTGGGTTTGTGTTGGTTTTTGGCAGATAGCTGTCTATAGGTGTTGTGAAGGTTTTGGTCTTACTTGTTTTGCTTGTTTTTGCTCTAGATTAAATCTGGGACTGTTTACCTATTTTTAGCGTAGCGGGACTTGCGTGACACGTGCGATGCGTGTTGAGTTGGGTTGCTGTGTATCACAGCGTATCGCCGTGTGCCACAGCGTGTCGCGTTGGGTTTTGGCGTATGCACACACGTTACGTATACACGCGCGTTTAGTTTGCGACGTGAGTCCTCGTTGAGTTCGATATCGTGTTTTCTCGAAACATTTGCTTATATGGTTTCCTTGTGTAAATTCTAGGTTCGCAGGCGGGTACGTCGGACAAAGCAAAGAAAGGGAAACAGGTGGTCGGCTACATGTAGCACGCGACCAGGTGAGTAGATTTAACATCTACGGGGAAATCACCCGTATGGCGTTAAGCGTCAGGGCGTGTTAGGATATTTAGTCATAGATGTTCATTTGGACTAGTAGCATACATTCTTATTGCATATAGAAATGATAGCATAGAACACTGCACTGTCACTAACGGTTCAAGCTGTACGAGCACTATTTGTATGTTACACTCACACCGTTAGTGATTGCCATGACACTCGCACTATAGGATTGCTACGCATTATACATATCGTTTGATTGCTGCATATATTGATATCTTCATACCTGCGCACATGCATACTGTATATTCATACCAGTGCACACATATATTGATATCTTCATACCTGCGCACATGCACACTGTATATTCATACCAGTGCAAACATATATTGATATCTTCATATCTGCATACTTGCGCACATGCACACTATATATTCATACCAGTGCACACATATACGGATATCTTCATACTTGCTCACATGCACACTATATATTCATACCAGTGCACACATATACTGATATCTTCATACTTGCGCACATGCACACTATATATTCATACCAGTGCACACATATACTGATATCTTCATACTTGCGCACATGCACACTATATATTCATACCAGTGCACACTTATAATGATATCTTCATGCTTGAATGGATTTACGCATTGAGATTTGTTGTTTCCATGATATTTCTTGATTTGGGAACCGTGGATATTTCAAAAAAGAATATGTAATTATTTTAAAAACCCGGTTACCCTTGATATGATATTTCAGTGCATCACCATGTGTTTTCTCGGTGCTGAGAGCGACATGTGAAACCCGATTCGAGAAGGCGGATGAGGCCGATTGCGGGTACATGGTGGACCCATTATGGTACCCAGCAGCGAGAACGGATCGATGTGCAGTAGATGGTGAGCCTGGCAGAGGGACTACTACCTACCGGTGATTGGTTAGACCTGGCGGTTATCCGGAGGATATTGACCAGTGATGAGAGATGGATACAGGACGATCCGTACTGCCGGGGCCGAGGGCCGATTCCGCAGACGGAGCCTGATACTTTAGGATTTGCGTGTCGATGCTAGACACGATGATTCATGATATTTAGGGTGCCGATGCTAGGCACCCATGATTCTATGAGACTTACAGGATTTGGGCATATGGATGGACACCGATTATTTTCCACGTTGATATTCCGTGTAGATATTATTATCCCCATTCTCAGCATTCAGTATTTTATATCTCATCCTGTATCTGTTGTACCTAATAGAGTTTCACATGCTATGCACGATCATTGCATACCCTGCTCATCCTATATAGATTTCATTAGATTTCACATGCTATGGAGTTTGCTTAGAGTCATAAAGCAAAAGTGAAGAGTTAAATTATTGCATACCCTGCTTATCCTATATAGATGTCATTAGATTTCACATGCTATGCATGATTATTGCATACCCTGCTCATCCTATATAAATGTCATTAGATTTCACATACTATGCACGATTATTGCATACCCTGCTCATCCTATATGGATGTCATTATATTTCACATGCTATGCACGATTATTGCATACCCTGCTCATCCTATATTGATGTCATTAGATTTCACATGCTATGCACGATTATTGCATACCCTGCTCATCCTATATAGATGTCATTAGATTTCATATGCTATGCACGATTATTGCATACCCTGCTCATCCTATATAGATGTCATTAGATTGCACATGCTATGCACGATTATTGCATACCCTGTTCATCATTTAGAGATGTTGTTAGATCGTACTTGATGATGATTACTGCTCATATAGTTCATCATATAGATGTTATCTGTTGGCATAGGTTAGAGTATCGCAGCACGTGCATACTCGCGATTACCTTTATATGTTATCTACTACTCACTATTTGGCAACTCACCCCCGTTTTCCCACAGTGTTTGCAGGTTGCCCTTCGGAGTAGTCGCGACAGGCTGCTTTCTTGCATCTTTTAACACAGATACCCCTACAGTTGGCGTACTAGCTCTTTTATTGATAGGTGGATTTTTTGCGGTATCTGTTTATTTTTCAGTTATGTACATCGTTGTATCTAGTACTCTCCATCTACCACTTATGTATTTGACTTAGAGACCAGTGTGAGGACGATGATGTATATTATTTTGTATTCTGGTGTCGAGCTCGTTGTGAGCCTAGTTTACTTAAGCAGTTCTTATCTTGTGTGATGTTTTCCACTTATTGCTCTTTTCTTCACTACGGCGTCGTATATTGTTATTATGGTGATTGTCTACTTAAGGTTTTCTTAACAGTTTAACAAATGTTTCTATTAAATGTTTTTAAACACTCTATAGTTTTACTGGTTTGATTTCTGTGTTTCGGCTTACTTAGTCGCGTTACGCTTGTAGACGTTACGTGGTTAAGTGCCGGTCACGGGCCAAACTTTGGGTCGTGACAACATGACTATATGATCTTGACATGAACCCAATCTTGACATTACATCACCTTTTGTATTCATAGATTCGATCAAGACTTATAATTTTAATCATAGACTAATATACATTGGGTGTTGGGGTAGTTCAAGTGTGAATTCAACGAAATCTCAGGAGTCTCTCTAGTTCATAAATCCATGTCTACTTACACATGCAATCTATCATGAGGGCCCGTGTTTCCAAGCCTCTGGGGCCCTGCTCTTGGATTTGGAATACTTCAACACTAGCTTGAAGTCACATTACTAGCACTTGATTCGGACCCATGGTTCCTTGCCCTTAGATTACAACCTGTTGGGTTTGAGAACACTCTTGAGATTGGTTGATATTCACACTTGAGCCGATGTTAAGTTAGATAACCTATTTAGAGACCTTATAAGAAACATTATCTCATATTCACTCACACACACTTATTACCTATTTTGATATTCATGCCATATTATATTTCATTTCGCACCTGTTATACATCATATTTCTTTTTGGGGGCTTACTGAGCGCAAGTTCGCTGACGGGCATTCCACCCATCTTTGTTTCGTTGGAATGTTCGTCAAATGATTTAGAGACTGAGAAGGTGGAACCGTCCGCAGAGGATTACGACCAGTTCACAGCACAGGCCGATCTTTAGTTTCTTTCAATTTTTCTTTTCAGTAAACCACATGTTTAGACTTTTATGTTTATGTTTCTCCTTCTGATCTCTTGTAATCAGTTTGAAACTTGTAAAATTTGAATGTAAATAAAAATTTTGTTGGAAATTTCAGTTTCATGCTTATTCTTGTGTCAATTTTATTGCTTATATATGCTTAGCGTATTTGTTTCGAAAAAAGACCTTCTCAGAATAAATATGTTGCGGGCCTCGTCTCGTACCTGATCTCGTATTTTGGGAAGTGGGGCATGACAATAATTATATAGAAGTATATGTAGTCTTTTAGGACGTTTTCACGAGATGAAAAGAAATATTTTCAAATCCTTCAGAAACCCTCAAAATCTTGAGTCCTTACTCCCAGAATTCCGAAAATCCCAGATTTGGTTAGGAAAATTCCGATCAACTTTGGAATTTGGGACTTAAATTTTAGTGGCTGATTTTTCTCATCAATATCTTTCCAACGAGCCTAAGAACATCAAAAACGGAGTTACAGTTTTCGAGATATGATTGTTTTAAGTTGACTCCGTAGTCGGGCCTTTATGCTGAATTGGGCTTGGGTTTTTTTTTTAATATTATTTTGACTTTATTCAAATATATTTTGTATAATTTGATATCCTTTGCATTTATGTTCCATATTAACTTGTTTTGTAACATAAAATGCACGTGTCAGTCTCTTTTCTTCTCTTTTTGCAATTAAGCCTCTATCATCTGTAAATATCATAAAATATCTTGGTGCAACATTAATTGTGACATAATAAAAATAAATATGTATATAAAATATGCATTAAAATGCACTAATCAAATACCCCAACACTTATCTTTTGCTATTTCTCGAGCAAAATCTAGGGTCCAAAAAAACTAAAAACTAAAAACCTAAGAAAAATAAAATCTACCTATATCTAACTAATATACTCCTTTTCGTAGGCGTAGCGATTGCACTTAGCATGTGCATTAAGCCATTAATCCTCAAGATTACCAGGAGCATGAGTGTTGCCTCGTGAGGGTTTTCAGCAGATACTACCCACAAACTCCCAAAAAGAAAAAGAAAAACAAAAGTAAAAGAAAACGTAAAAATAAAGAAAGTGAAAAAAACTATAACCAAAGAAAAGAAAAGATTTGAATCTCACTAGTTTTTCAGCTCTCAAGAATTATCATCCTAATAGTATCGTTTCAACTCCAGAAATTCCATCATTCTTCAACAGAACTTAATCTAAGTCTTCATTCCTATCTTTCCTTCAAATATCGATCATATACCTCTACGTGTGTGTAAATCATCCCTAGACTTGAGAATTCAATTCAAGCTATAGTATCAATGCCTTATACCCTCGTATTTTATTTTATATAAATATATAGATAGATATGCTCACAACATCTTTCAATGCGACTGTTAATACTTCATGAGGCACTAACCAACCGATTACTCTGTAAGGTTTCGGTTCTAGGGTCGTGACATTCACAGACCGCGGCGAAAATAGAAAACCATAATTTTTCAAATATAGAACCAAAACCTAACCAAGATCATCAAATAGATGCAATTGCAAAAATAAAAGAGAGTAAGTTTAGAGTGCTACAACCTTTGTAGTGCATTAGCCACCTCTCCTTGGACTCCGGCTAGTCTTCATGAAGCCCTGAACAAGCTTGCTCGATGATCTCCTTACCGATGATGATCCACCTTGAGATAACTCCAACACACATTTTAGCTTCAAATTGATCTCATCAAAATGTAGCAACCCACTAATTAAACTTGCTAAGGATGATTAGTAGGTGATGGAGAATAATTAGCTCACTATAATTCCTCTCTTTTCTTTCCTAACTTGAGAAAAACTCAAAAGAGGTGCCATGGAGATAAGGGTATGAAGATGATAAGAATGGTTTTAGATAAGAACAAATCCATATCCAAAAATAATGAGTCATCCAAAATAAGTCAATAAAAATGAGTCATAAAAAACACCTCAAGAAGTCTACAAGCATCCAATATTCATAACTCATTCTCTTTTAAGAAATAAGTAAAAGAATAAATATGTTCTTATTTAATGCATACAAGTCTTATACACCCATCTCAAATGTATCAATATACATGTCACAATATTTATATCATATATAAATATTAATAAAGATAAGAAAATAATAAAGTGAGCATGATATTATTTAATATATAAATATATCAATATATAAATATATCAATATATAAATATACATTTAATTATTAAATCAACACTTGATTTAATAATACGGTTATATCATATATATACAGGCTAATATCAATAAACACCCGATTAAAATACGTGTATCAAATACACGTATTTAATCGAACTCCTGCAGGTATCTCTATACGTACCCTACATTGTTTGGCATGTGCTGGAAAATCTCTGTGTGGGACTCTAAAGACTCGACAATATACTGGAAGTAGGATAGGATCATATCCATAGCCCACAAACACGTCAGCGGTACTAGCTGAATATAACGGCTACCCAGGTATTGATCGAAAGAAGGTCAACGAGCAAGCTCATCTGAACTCAATAAGGTCTATCAGTGACATCATCCTACAGTCTGGTCTCTTCGTCTAAGAGTATCGCATATCGGGTCTAGGATTTGGAATCTGTCAGACCCCAATAACTCGATAAGTCGTGTGACAGAGGACTTATAATCAATTGGAGATACAACTGATAACACTTATCAGTTAATCACCACTGTAGTGGCCACCGACTTATGGTTGTAGTCATGTCCTACATAGCGCGATATCAACTCCCAATAACAGGAGAGACTGATCCCCTCGACTGCTCACTGCCTCCACGTGCTTCGGGACTATACCTAACAAAAACTTATATATATATATATATATACAAAACAATCATTTGATTGATCTTCTAAAAAATTTGTGTTCGTAAAGTAACCGCAAACAAGACAGTGTCTCTAATACCTAGCCGCGATGAGTACGGGTCGTCCGCAAGGAAACGTGAATTCTTTTCTTGCTTTAGACGAGTTGATTAAATAAGGGTGCTTGTTTGTCGTTACGGATATAGAATTTATGAAGAAAAGGCTCGTAGGGTTCATAAGACTTACTAGTAATGGATGAATAATTAAAAATGACTCTTTTTATCCTTTAATAGTTTAAAACTAGATCGATAGTGATGAATGTAGATTAGAGTTCTTTTTTGGAAGAAACTAGGATTTCCCCACTACTAACCCTTGTCCTTTCATTGATCTCTATTCATGTCTAGCCCTTAACAAAACAAGTGTTAAACCAATCTCAAATCGTGGTCGTGACTATCAATAAATTTGTAGCGCGCCCGATAAGGATATTAACATTTATTTTGCTAAAGTTTATAAACTTTAAAATGTATAAAAGATCTTAAAAGAATTTCTCATCGATTGTTCTACCCTATTCTACGAACCCTAGTAAGCTAGGAATTACTCCCTCATATTTAAAATAGAAGAAAGGATGAAGAAGAGTGAAAACATGATTAAGATGCAGAAAGTAAGTGCAAAAACAACTACCTTTATTAATCAACTATTGCATTTACAAATCCTTTGAAAGTAGAGTACAAGAACCCTAGTTCCTCTAGATCTCTTTCTTGTTGCAAGTAGATAAATAGATTATGATCACTCGGATACGTGGACCTCTTGGATCTCATCGGTGATGATCTTTAATGTGAAACTCTTGTTCTCTTATATAGTCACTAAACCAGAAACCCTAGATTCGCTATGTGAATATATGTTGTTACGATCAAATATCTAAAATATCACATCAAATGGACTACGAACCGTCACGGAACCGCCGTATATAGGCTTGTTTGGCCGCGGTTCCGCGGCGTCTTGTTGGAATCAATTTTTGGGATTTTTCTGGTCTTTTATTTTGATATTTGGAGATCCTTTTGATGTCTAGATTCTTAAAATAATCTTTTGAATCTCTGCCGTTGTTAGATCTCTCGATTTGCTTCTAAATTTTGGTAAATTCGGTTTCGATATCCCGATTTGACTCGGATCTCTGGCTTGGATTCTATACCTGAGCTAATATCTGCATAATATCTCAAATCATAGTGTTAGTAGCATTTGGTATTTTTGAGATATTATCCTAACCATTTAAATGATATAATATTTTAAGAATATTGATTAGAAATATTTGATATGATACGCATATTTTAATCACTAATATTTCATATAAATATTATATGCATGTATTTTCTCTCATTATGTTAATTATAATGTAGAAACATATGATAATGAACTTTTTACACATAAAGCCTCATATGTTCTATAATAACAATAAACACCTTTTAGTATTTAACAATAGTGGGGGAATATTCATTTAAATGTGCAATATTTTAGACTAATCAAATACCCCCAAACATAACTTTCATCATCCCGAGAAAACTAGTTATTAAAGAGAAAAAGGAAAAGAAAAACCTAGCACACTTTCGTAGGCAACACGATTGCACTGAGCACGTGCAACAAGCCTTTAAACCTCTAGGTATCCCTAGTAGGAGGAGTGTTGTCTCCTAAGGGTTTTCAGCGGATTACAACCACAAAATCTCATAATAAAAGAAAGATTATGAAAGTTACATACAAAGATAAAAAAAAAAACAAATAAAAGAAAGAACTTGAAAATAAGAGTTTCAAACTACACTAGCTTTTTAGTAGCCATGAGCCCTATTTTAATGGTCATGAAAAGATGTCAGAAGTCACACCATCCCTCAATAAAACATCGCCTTTAGTCTTCCTCCCTACATTTCTTCCAACATCGATCATATAACCCTACGTGAGTGTAAAAGACATTCCTACACTTAGAGAATTCAATTCAAGCTATCATACTCTTGTCCATCTTCCTTAGTACTATTTAGTCAGTGAATGTTTTAGATGGAATTGCTCACATATTCTTTATGCGACCGTTAATACTTCTTGAGATACTAACCAACTGATTACCAAATGTGCTCACTCTTTTAGGCGTAATTAGCAATATCCTAGTCTTGCAACACCTAAGGTTTAGCAGTGACTCCCAAACCAGTTGGTCTAAGGCACTAGGTGATAAGGCACCATCGCTATATTTTTTTATGCTGCCTTAAGTAATTACAAACCAGTGTTCATTTCTCTTCACCATTTATATTTTCTGTATCATTTATATTTTTGTTCATATTTTTTTTCTTCCATACTAAGACTTTTAGACAAGAGAATTTCAAGGTATCCTCTATTATCCCAAGTTTCAAGATGTGTGCAAGTGCGTATAGTAGGGTATCAACGTTCAAAAGTTTGGAATCAAAAATATGGATTATTTTTCAGACTTATTTTTATCCTCAGATTAGTGATTTCCTTCATCTTACTAACCCTTGGGACAACAGCTCATTACTACATATTACCAGTTTCGTTTTAAAATATCTAATTTTCTTGCTTTTCTTAAAACTCTTCCTATTTTTCATATATATTTTTCAATTCCTAACTTTTCTTATCAAAAAAATTTTAAAATTTTTTGTGCTATTATTTAGTATAATGCAAAATGATGCGTGAATAAGCACAAAGCTCCCCCAAACCTTTTTGCAGCAGTGTCCTCACTGATGTCATCTTTTAAGCTCAAAATCTGTAGACTTGGAAGGAAAAGTTCTTAATGATTAGTAAAGAGAGACAAAAAGTCAATGACAGTGAAATCCTTCCCCAAACTTGTTTTTGGCTAACAATTTTAAAAAAAATGTTTTTCTTTCAAGAGAAAAAGTATTTTTCTCCCCCCTCCCAAACTTGAGTAAAACAGTTTTAAGCACTTAAAATTATAAAGAGGGGGGGTAAGGTTATTGGTATATGAAAAGTTTTACAAAGACCAATAGTCAACACCAACCATTCAAATATTTTATCAATGTAACAACATAGTTGGTGGAAGATCATAGATGTGAAGAAGTAGGGAGATAAAAAGCGTAATCGATCTGGTTTTCTTCTTGGTTGGTAGAGTCGAAACAATGATGATGCACTACTCATATTCTTGTCCTTGATAAGAAGAAGGGGCGACGGTTCAACTTCTTTGGATGGGGGTTGATTCATCACAACTCACATGTCTTCTAGGAATGCGAGTTCTTCGGCAAAAATGTCTTCAAAATTTTTATCGATATTCCGAATGATAATCTCATCGGAAAGAACGGGCTGATACTCGGACTCCATAAAAGGTTCATATATAGCGTTAGATGTTGACCCGGACAGCTCGACTAATTCCTTTGACAAGTCAAAGGATTCGGACGTGGTGTGGACTTATCGATAGAAGGGTCCTCATGTGTATAATAAATAGCAGGATCAAACAATAACGCACCAGTGGAGTCTAGATTAGTATCGTGAAGCTCCCCAATTTCGCAACTGTCAAAATCTATCTTTTCGACAGAACATACATCAACTATATGAGCATAAGGTTCAGAGGGTTGACTTCCTAGCTTGTAGATATTAAGCTCAATTGTCATCTTCCCAAAGGATAGGTTCATAGAACCGTTATGACAATTGATTATCGCGTATGAAGTTGCTAGAAAAGGTCGACCTAGAATCACCGGAATTTGGTTCCGTGGGTTTGCCATGTATCTATGAGTATAAAATCCACAGGAAATATAAATTCCCCGAATTTGATTAACACATCCTCTAACTCACCCTGAGGTTAGGTGATAGATCGATTGTCTATCTGGAGAGTGTAAGCGCAGGTTTCAACTCTCCTATACCTAATTGCTCATAAACAGAATACGGAAGCAAGTTAACACTAGCACCTAAATCGAGTAGAGCACGAATGATATTTTTACCCCCAACAATTATAGATATTGTAGGACAACCGGAGTCTTTACGTTTTGTGGGCACCAATTGGGTAAGAGAATTGCTCATATTACTCGCTAAGAAAACTTTTTTAGGCACTTGAATTTTTCTTTTCCTAGTGCACAATTCCTTTAAAATTTTCGCATAGGAAGGAACTTGTTTGATAACATCTAGGAGAGGAATATTTATGTTAACTTGTTTAAAAATTTCCACAATTTTCTCCATTTAGGGACTTGGTCTGTTGGCCCTCAACCTGTGTGGAAAAGTAGCTTTATCAATCAGGGTTGGGTCCAACTTTTGAGGAGAAGTTTGTAGGGATGGAGTGGATCCCAAAATTGGATTTGGGATGGTCATAGCTGGTAATTCCTTCAAGGAAGTGGGCTTAGGGTTCGAGCCTAGTGGAAAATGGAGAATATGCTCAGAAGAAGTTGTTGGATTAGACGAAGTAGGAGTAGAAGTAGTAGCCGGAGTTTCGTCAATGTCATCAACTTCAACTTGTTATTCAGCACTCTTCCCGATCTCAACGTAGTTACGACACTCACATTATGATTTTGAAGAATGAGATTCACGCTTTGTGAGTGGCCGGGATTTGGTAGAGGTTGAGATGGAAGACTTCCTTTCTCTCTCTCACTCATTGCGGCGTTTTATTGTACAAGTTGTGCCTTTATCGATTTTATGCTTTCACCGTGGGAAGCAGTGTATTGCACTAACATTTGAATAGAAGACGTTAAATTAGTCGTCGTTTGCGTAGATTGTTTAACGAACGTTTCTAAGTTTTGTTCGAGTGCAGAGATTTTATTGGTACCGGCCGTTGAAATATTATTATAAGGTGCAAAGTTGTTGGCCGGATTTTGAAAAGATTGCGATTGAAAGGGGTGCTGACTTTGTTGTGGTGGCTGCTGTTGCTGTGGAGGAAGCTTTTGATAATTATTTTGTCTTGGGAACTGATTTTGATTTTGAGCCTGGTTTTGGTTCCAAGCAAAATTAGGGTGATTCCTCCATCCCTGATTATATGTGGAGGAATAGGGATCGTTTCTAGGTCGTTGCTGAAAAGCAGCATTAGTTTGTTCTTGACCTTGAAACGGTGGATTTAAAGGACATTCTTCCGTTAAATGTGATGGGTCAGAACAGAAACCACACACGGTTTTGGGAAGTGTAACTTGGTTTTGGGAGGTTGACGAGAATTTGTTTTCTATAGCTTCGAGTTTTTTTTGTATCACGGTCATTTCGGCTTTTACTGCGATGGAAATATCGAGCTGATGGATGCCTGCCCTAAATGAAGATGATGTTGGTCTAACGCTTTCCCACTGTAATGTTTGTTCGGCGAGATCTTCTAGGAATTGCTAAGCTTCGCCATTGTCTTTAGACATGAAATGACATTGAAAAATGGTTTCTAGCAATTTTTTGTCACTGGATTAATACCCTCATATATAATTCGGCAAAGTTGCCATCTATTGATTTCGTGATGAGGGCATTGGACAAGAAGATCTTTAAACCTTTCAAAGCATTTCCAAAATGGTTCGTTGGGAAGTTGGGTAAACTGGTTAATCTCGCTTCGAACACGGGCGGTTTTGTGATGAGGATAGAATTTCTTAAGGAATGCTATAACGAATTCATCCCATTTGGCTATAGAATGTGCGGCAGTGCTATAAAGCTATTTTTCTGCAAGATCGCACAAGGTAAAAGGGAGAAGTCGTAATCGCATAGCATCCCCTGAAACTTGGGTTGTGCTCATCATTGCACAAACGTTCTCGAATTTGGTTATGAAAACGTATGCGTCTTTGGATTCAAGCCCGTGAAATTTAGGCAACAGGTTGATGAAGTAAGGTTAAATTTCAAAATTATCCCTATTGGCTGGTGGAAAAGACAAACAAGTAGGAAGGAGCCCGCGTACGAGGTAGCATCTTTTTTGGAGAGAGATGCGTGGTAGATTCTGTGCACCTACGGATAGGGCAGGGTGGTATCGTTAAATCCTGATGGAGATCCGTCCATTACGGGGGATGTGGTGGGTGGAGGAGAAATAAAAGATGAAGAAGTACCGACTTCGGAGTCGATAGCAAAAACACGGACTAGACGGGCATTAGAATCCCGTGTCCAGCCGATCATGCACTGAGCGGGTTTAGCGCACGTGGCAGCGTGTGTGAGAACAATTTTTAGAAGGTTTGTTTTGAAAAAGTGTTGGACGTGAGGCTTGACTCAACAAATCATAAAATGCACAATCAACCCCTAGAACTAGGGTCACCTAGGTCAAGTCACCAGACCGCTCCTAGACTTCAAAAGGACAAGTCGCAAGATCAATCCTCTACCACATCTTTATCACTCTTGTGGCTAGGTAATTTCTAGGTAAGTGAGAGGTATCCGCTATATGAATCATCGAAATAGCGGGCCTAATTAAGTAACCACTTTCCTTAGTCACACTTGTCTAGAAACTACAAGAGAAATGCAGATAAGTTATAGATTACCCACGACCTTCCTCTGTCCTAATTGAGCGCAACGGTCCTTAGAGGCTTGGTCTAGATATTTTTTAATCAATATAGGGTGAGTGTATGCTCGTTTTATGATTTGTGGGGCCTAGGAAGGGTGATGAAATCCACAACTAATCTGGATTTGGGTTATTGCCCCTTAATGTCCGGTTAAGATATGCACAAACAAACCGATATCAAAACACGCAAAATGATTTTTGAGCGGCGATATTTGCAAAGAATCCTGTAGGCAACATCAAATTATTGGAGCTTTAGAGGAGAGGGAAAGATATGAGAAAATTACCAGAGGATTTTGGGGGCCCAACTCCACCAACGCGCCACGCTTCCGTCGCCAAACCAATACTTCTGCCGCGGTTCCGCCGCAAGGTGGTAGGATCTGTTGATAATTTTTCTTCAGTGCCCTCCAATACTCCTCTGGGCTATATTGAAAGTCTCTGAATCTCTGTTTCTTTGCTCAAGTTACTCCAGATTTCCTTGCAAAACTCGCACAATAATCGTTAGACACACAAGATGCGGTTTTGTTTATTTTATGTTATGGATTTAATAAGAATTCATCCCGAATAGCAAGAAAAAAAATTACGACCGTTTCCCTGGCAACGGCGCCATTTGATTGATCTTCTAAAAAAAAGTGTGTTCGTAAAGTAACCGCAATCAAGAGGGTGTCGCTAGTAGCTAGCCGTAATGAGTACAGGTCGTCTGCAAAGAAACATGAACTCTTTTCTTGCTTTAAACGAGTTGATTAAAGAAGGGTGATTGTTTGTCATTACGGATATATAATTTATGAAGAAAAGGCTCGTGGGGTTCATAGGACTTAGTAGTAATGGATGAATAATTAAAAATGACTTTTTTTTATCTTTTAATAGTTTAAAACTATATCGATAGTGATGAATGTAGATTAGGGTTATTTTTTGGAAGAAACTAGGGTTTCCCCACTACTAACCCTTGTCTTTGCATTGATCTCTATTCATGTCTAGCCCTTAACAAAATAAGTGTTAAACCAATCTCAAATCGTGGTCGTGACTATCAATAAATTGGTAGCGCGCCTGATAAGGATGTTAACATTTATTTTTCTAAAGTTTATAAACTTTAAAATGTATAAAAGAGATTAAAAGATTTTCTAATCCATTTTTCTACCCTATCCTACAAACCCTAGCAAGTTAGGAATTACTCGCTCATGTTTAAAATAGAAGAAAGGATGAAGAAGAGTGAAAACATGATTAAGATGCAGAAAGTAAGTGCAAAAAGTAAGTGCAAAAAGAATTAAATAACAACTACCTTTATTAATCAACTATTGCATTTACAAATCCTTTGAAAGTAGAGTATAAGAACCCTAGTTGCTCTAAATCTCTTTCTTGTTGGAAGTAGATGATTAGAAGATGATCACTCGGATACGTGGACCTTTTAGATCTCTTGATATCATCGGTGATGATCTTTAATGTGAAACTCTCGGTCTCTTATATAGTCACTAAACCAAAGGCCCTAGATTCCCTATGTGAATATATGCTGTTATGATCAAATATCCAAAATATCACATCAAATGGACCTTGAACCGCCGTGGAACCGCCGCATATAGGCTTGTTTGGCCACGGTTCCGCGGCGTCTTGATGGAATCAATTTTTGGGATTTTTTTGGTCTTTTATCTTGATGTTTAGAGATACTTTTGATGTCTAGATTCTTAAAATAATGCTCTGAGTCTCTGCCGTTGCTAGATCTCTCGATTTGCTTCTAAATTTTGGCAGATTCGGTTTTGATATCCCGATTTGACCTAGATCGCTTGCTTGGATTCCAGACCTGAGCTAATATCTGCACAATATTTCAAATCATAGTGTTAGTAGCATTTAGTATTTTTGAGATATTATCATAACCATTTAAATGATATAATATTTTAAGAATATTGATTAGAAATATTTGATATGATATGCATATTTTAATTACTAATATTTCATATAAATATTATATGCATGTATTTTCCCTCATTGTGTTAATTATAATGTAGAAACATATGATAATAAACTTTTTACACATAAACCCTTTTATGTTCTATAATTACAATAAACACCTTTTAGTACTTAACAATAGTGGGGGAAATATTCATTTAAATGTGCAATATTTTAGACTAATCAACTATATCCAACAAAAACTTGTTTGCATGACTCATTTGAGCCATGGTAGGGTAGAAGTCTATATATTAGGAACACACATGAGATGCTATGGCGATCTCAGATTCTAGGGACTACCTTGTACTCACGTCTCCGGAGAATTGCAACCTGACATTGGTATATCATCAACTAGGAGTTCTCGGTGACCCCGTCCAGTGTAACTCATCCAATGAGCACCTGTATACAATTCTTGATGTCAAACACCAGTAGTTGCAGGATCAACTTTCGCCTTCTAATCGGGTCAGGAAACATACACACTAGTCTAAACTGGAGTATCGATTCCCAGTCTCTATACTCCTACGACTAGGGACATTTAAGGATATGCTTATCGAGTACCTAGGCACTATTAGTATGATCTCCATGATCGTCTTGGTAGTCAAGAAAAATACTAAGGGTTTTATCTCATATCTAAACGATACGTGATAATGAATAAACGCATCACATGAAAAATAAAGACAAACTAGATAGCATACTATTATCTCGAGTAAGATTGTTCTCTCGTATAGGTCATCTTTCAATTACAGTAATTGTCTTGAGGGCACCTATATCTAACATACTCAATGTGTGATTTTAATTATGCCTAGTCTTGCAACTACCTAGGACCTCAGTGACTCCCAAACCAGTTGGTCTAAAGCACTAAGTGATGAAGCAACCCTAAGACTGAAGATTTACTCGTCCTAAGCAATCACAAAACTAAACTTATTATATTTATACCCCTTTTTCACTTTTTAATCACTTCTCGAAGTGAGCATCCAATGCTTCTTAAGGCATGAATTCCGAGCTACATAGTGAAGAAAAAGATATTATTTTTGTTTTTATACTTAGATGTTTAGGTAAAGATATTTCTAGGTATCCTCTACTATCTCAAACTTCAAGATTCGTGTTCGTGTGTTTTGTAGGGTGTATATTCATTAAATTTGAATTCAAGTTAAGGAATTATTTTTCATATTTTCATTCCATCATCGGATTCAATAGGTTTTCTTCATATCACTCAACTTTTCAGATTTCAAATTCAAGATTACTTATTACTAATTTAATTCAAAACCTTTTTTTTAGAGAAGAAAAACTAAAAATAAACCATAAAAAATTGAAAAAGAAAAACAATACGGTGCAGCTCACCCCCAAACTTATTTCCGACATTGTCCACAATATCGACCCCTCACTCATCTTTCTAGTCCTACTCTTAATTCAGAACAGTTACTACAATGTTCCATGATAAGCAAATATATAAAATAATGTAATGAAATTAATTCAGACAGAGATAAACCATTAATATTGATAAAAAGAATTAAACAAGAACAAACTTACATAGCCTAAAAAATTAGGAAGATTCATCCCTCGTCAAGCCGCTAACTGACGGTGGCCGGCCGCTGATATGCAATCTGATAACAGATTTCTATTTCCTGTTTAGTACTGCATACCCTGCAACTTATTTCTTGTTGTTATGTTGGTTTTGGAGTCAAATAAAAGTGTTTAAATACGTGGGAAGGAGTAAGATGATTGTTTTTTATTTAAAAAAAAATTCTAAAATAAATAAAATGAAAAATAAAAGAAGAAAAGAAAAAGAATTTAAATTTATATAACGCTTTGGCCAATCTAAACGTTAATATCAACCAATCAAAATTTTTGTCCATGATCATGTAAGAGTAGTAAAATAAATTGTAAAAGTAAGTATCAATAAACACCCTAAAATTGATATGCAGCACTTGCCCGCAGCTCCTGCCGCCCGCTTGGTGGGCTCCGCGCTCGTTATCCTTACTGTTAATGAATATGGTGTGTATGTATGGGTAAACAAAATTGTGATCTAAGCTTCGCCAAAGAAACTGATGCAGTGATAAATGATTTAAGTCTAAAAGTGTTATGCAATTTCACTACCTTGGTAATCTATTGGCTAATTGGATCGAAGTTCTCAAGATGAACATGCGGGATAAAAGATCTAGTTATAGGAGTTAAAGGCATAATTTCTTCTTACTCTTCAATAGAATTGGCTTCAATGATGATTGGAAGTATTTGAGGATTAGGTTCAACTGTTAAAGGCTCATCTAAAATCATAAGTTCATCCTTAAAATTTTTATCATTTCTTTTAAAATTAACCTTCATCAAAATTAACCACCTTCTTCTCATTCACTTCTTCTATTTTGTCACATCTCTCATCTAGCAATTCTTTTTCCTCCTTCTTAAATTGACTCATGGATTGACTTTTACACTACTAAAATGAGGGGTTGCCCCTACAGATAGAAAAATTCATAGGGGCAACTTTTTATTGCCCCTATGTATTAATCCGTAGGTCTATCAGTTTAACCCTACGGCTGAATCCGTAGGGGCATAAATAAATTTAAAAATATTAAAATTTAATGTCTTTATATGGCCCTACGGCGCCGCAAAAGAGAGCCATACGGATTAATCCGTAGGGGCAAAAGAGAGTTATTTAAAAGAAATAAAGCTAAGAATTTTCCCACTGTCCCCAAAATTTCCCACCAATCTGCGCCCTCGCCCATCGTCGCCCATCCTCGCCCATCGTCGCCGACACACTATCGCCGCCGCCTTCCTCGTCGCCGAGTTCCTCCTCCATCGGCGTCGATCGAGCTCGTTGTGGAGTTTCTCGTCGCCGCCAACCGACCTCGTCGTCGCCAATCGTCATCATCGCTGCCTCCACCATTTCGAGCTCTGTCTTCCTGGCCTCCTCCACCTCGTCGAAGCCTTGCTCTCCACCTCCTCGAGAAACTTCACACGTCGGCAGAGGTGAGTATTCATAGATTTTAATTTATAATTTTGTTGTTTTAAATTGATGTTATTGTTGTTGATTATGGGTTAGGGTTACCAGGTCGGGATAAATGGGGTTAATTTGGATTAGGGTTAGGTTTTGGGTGATGATTAGGGTTAGGGTTAATTAGGTAAATTAAGGTTAGGGTTAGGGTTATAAGACCGGATTAATTAGGGGTAAATTTGGGTTAGGGTTTGGGTTTGGGTGATGATTAGGGTTAGGGTTAAATTGGGTTAAGTAGGTTAAATAGAGTTGGTGATGATTAGGGTTAGGGTTAATTAGATTAATTAAGGTTTGTTTACCGCCGAAAACGGGGAAGATAAACGTCTTGCCTGAATTTGGGGGCAGATACTATTTGGATTTATCCGTTCACCTCTCCGAAGATGCCAAGTTGATTTATGGCACCGTGTATCGGAGGTTTGGACGGATGCGGCCGTCGTAGCAGACTTCATCAGAGTCCCCCTCGTTGGCGAGGGGTTTTTGATTGTGTGGATGCTCTTCCCTACAGGCGCAAGCCCCTGCAGTTAATTACGTTATCGCATCGCGATAACCACTTTCTCCTACTCTAGAAAGTCACTTCATGTCGTGTGTGTTTGTTTTATTTTTAGGTTGCCCGTGGATTGTATATGGAGACTAATTTATGTTGTCGCCCGTAGGGCATGGATTGGTCCAAATTCGTATATTCTTAGATTTGGGTTTGGGTTGATTTAAGGATCGTTAATCTCGCTTGAGATTAAAATCAACTTAAATGTTTGTTGAGAATATGTTAGTCTAATTTTATACTAAGATCTACTCAACAGGATTTTGGGATCATTCAGACCTAACAAAAGAGCATTTGGGCTCTATTGCTTTAGTTTAAGGACGTTTCGGTCCATAGCTAGTTTAAGGACGTTGCGTTCCATAGCTAGTTTAAGGACGTTTCGATCCGTTGTAGTTTAAGGATGTTGCGGTCCATAGCTAGTTTAAGGACGTTGCGGTCCGTTGGGATGTGCCTGTCAATTTGGGAGTGCACCAAAGAGTTATCGGTTATCGGTACCTACCAACTCTCTAAACACGCTGAAGAATTACAATGATATATCTCAGAGGTGTGAGGAGATGTACCCTTAAACCAATGTCCGTTGGAAGATCAGTAGTCGCGTATGGGACTAAGAACAATTTGGAAAATGATGAGCACATGGACTCGATTGATCTGAATTAGGGATCTTTGGTCAACTTGGACTCAGCCCACTTAGTCTTTGAATAAAGTGTTAAACACTTGCTTGGGCTCAGTCCCTTATCTGTGCAAACAATGCTGAGCATTTGTATAGGTTCTGACGCTCACATTTTACTTTACTTTCCCCTCCTTTTTTTTGTTTTTACGGAGCGTTAAACACTCTTTATGGTGCCCACGTGCAAAGCACGTGAGGCGCTTGGCGCTGAGCACCAACCACTGAGTGCTAGGCACTCCTTATCAAGCAGCGCCCACGTGCGGGGCCCGTGAGGCGCTTGGCGCTGAGCGCCAACCATTGAGTGCTAAGTAATCTTTATTTAGCAGCGCCCATGTGAGGGACACGTGAGGCTCTTGGCGCTGAGCGCCCACCATTGAGCAGCGTCTACGTGAGGAGCATGTGAGACGCTTGGCGCTGAGTGCCAACCATTAAGTGTGATGCACTCTTTATTGAGCAGCGCCCACGTGAGGGGCATGTGATGCGCTTGGCGCTGAGAGCCCACCATTAAGTGCTAAGCACTCTTTATTGAGCAGTGCCCACGTGATGAGCACGTGAGACGGTTGGCGCTGGTTTTTCTTCGTGTATTATTTTCTGAAGAGTTCAATTCTCTGTTCTTTTCTAAATCTTTGATCCCCAAGAGCAAGTTCATCCCCATGAGAATTAAATTCTCATTTATGGGAGACTTGTCTCATGGATCTCAGATCCAGAAAAAAAACTAAGTTCTTTAATATGGGTTAAACCCTTGGCTATCCAGATGAGATGCTCTAATCTCTATTATTATTTTTAGTTATCTCCAAGAGAGGTATTCTTCCTTCTTCCCTCTTCAAACTTTCTTCTTGCTTACTCTAAAGCTTATGGGGGTTTCTCTGTACAAGACTTGAAGTCTTGGGTCCTTTATATAGTGGAGGAAAGTTTGTTGATTTAGTTAAAGAAATCTCTCGTTGAGAGATCTTTAATTGATTTGGGGATTTTATCCACCATTGGATCTTTGATCCAAAGTCTTCTGTTTTACAGAAAATATCTTTCTTGTTTTTTAACAAGATTAAGGAAATATTTCCCCATACAGAATTTTTATGTATATATGGGTGATTTTTAATCACCATTAGATTTTTTAATCCAATGGCACTCTGTTTTACAGAGAGTAATCTTTCTTGTTTAGAAAAATTTGAGAAATATTTTCTCAACAGAATTTAATTCTGTATTTTGATGATTTATCATCTCCGTTGGATCTTTGATCCAATGGCTCTGTTTAACAGAGAGATTTTAGTTCTGGCGCTGGCGCCGTCGTGCTAGGCACCTGAGGCGCTGCCTTGGATTTTTTAACTCTAGGAGAAGGCGCTCTCGTGTAAGGCATGTGAGGCGCTGCCTCAGAGTTTTTAACTCTTGGCGTTGGCGCCCTCGTGTAAGGGACATGAGGCCCTGCCTCAGAGTTTTTAACTCTTGGCGCTGCCTTTCAAATTTTGAACAGAGCTTTGCTCTTTTATTGGGAAAACAAATGCCCCCTACCGTTGCGCTCACGTGGCTCACACATGAGGGCAGTGGTTGTCACTTTTCCACCGTTGGATCTTCTTGGAAGTTGGATCGACTTCCTACGCCTATAAGTAGGGCCTTTTGCCCTTCAGATGACTGTTGTTCATCTTCTCTTGTTCTTCTTTTTTCTAAGAATTTAATTCTCCTTTCAGAGCTTAGATCTCTGCCCAAAGAAATCTCTTCTAGAGTTAGAACTCTGTCCAAAAATTTGGTAAGGATCATAATCGAACCCCTTAAAAGAGATTTTCTCTTCTTAGATCATAGATCTTAAGATGTATTTTACGGTTTTATTCATATCAGAATTTTACATTATTATATCGCCCATCCTTAATCACATTACACATAAATAGGTTCTTTTGATCCATGTTTGCTAAATAGTTGCAGGCTACAGGTTCTCAGATCGTTATAGTGAAATTCGTGAAAAGTCGCTACAAATGTGAGACTACGACCAATAATAGATGAATCCGTATGATGCCGCCTACCACTTCAAGGAACAAATGAAATCAGTATACAGTTCAATACACAAAGCACAAGGGCAGCACAAGATTTAAGACTTCAACGCGAAGCTCAAGGAAAAATTCCACATCATTCTGCGCTGTTAGAAATCTGGAAGAAAATAGAAGAGATTCTGACGAACTAAGTGAAGAAAACAGAAGATAAAAGTAACATGAAGCAACCCTGAAAGATTGAGACCAAGAACCCACTAATTGGCCGCGGAACCGCGGCCAAACAGGGCTTTCTGCCGCGGTTCCGCGGCCGTATGGTGCACGTGTCGGTGCAGGTGTCGGTAGGTGTCGGTGATTTGACCCGGCTTTCTTAGGGTAGTTTTGTAATTTCATGTATGGATCTACCTAGGGTTTTTTCTATCTATAAATAGGAAAGCCAAAAGCCTAATGAAGGTATGCCTCTTTTTAATTCTTAGATTTAAATTTTAATTCAAGTTGTAATGCACTGTTGAGAGGTCATCAATAAAGTGAGTATTTTTATTTTTATCTTGCATTCTTTTTATCTGAATTTAATTCCTGCAATTTTTTTATCTGTTCTTTTATTATACCTAGTTTAGATAGTCTATCAAAAAGAAAACAAAAATGAATTTTATTGTCACTTTCCTAATGAGTGTGTAATTCCTCACTTGTTAGGGTTAGGATAGGGAAGGTTTGAGAGAAGGAAATCTCTCTCACTCTTTTCTTTGCCCATATAATTTTTAAAATACAGACTCTTTTTAAATCAACTACACACCACCCACTACGGCACCCTATCCTACATAATAGCGGTGATTCCCTAGTTAGACCGGTTGTGGTTGAATTAACCGGAGGTTAGAGCTAAGAGCCAAGAACGGACAGACAAGGACTAAAAGGAAGAAACTAAGTTTCTTCATAGTCGTGCTAATCCTCGTTGTTAACTATTACCTTAACACCTATACTCTTAACTAGGGCATTGATAGAAGTGAAAGAACCTTTCGAACAAACCTAATCCTAACCCTAGCAAGCCTTTAAATCAATTTATTCTCATTCGTAGATCTTAAATAAAAACCTACCAAGTTAGGACTTAACTCGTTAGTGTTGGAGATAGTGCCCTCAGAGTCAATTATTAGGTCACAGGTACGTGATTGTAATGATTGAGGGAGGACCTATCCCGGTAGGACAGTCTTACTCGAGATGATAGTATGCTATCTGGTTTACCTTTATCATCGTGTACTGCTTTAGGTGACATGACACGTCGCTATTACACGTTGATAGAGCCCCTAGGATTCTTGCTTGACCACCAGCAGTATGAGGGCGATCATATAAGTGGGAGCTGGGGGTCTACAAGCATATCCTTAAAGGTCCCTAGTCGTGGGAGTTTCGAGACCGGGCATCGATACTCCATTAGTAGACTATTGTATACAGTCGAGACCCCGACGAGGGGCGGTGGCCGGTCTCACAAGCCACTGGTGTCAGTTGGATCACCTAAGATGTATACAGGTGCTCATTGGGTTATGAGTACACCGGACAGGACTCGCCGGGAACATGCTAGTTGGTCATATACCAGACGTCAGATGGCAGTTCCCTGGTGACATGTGTGCAGGTTAGTTCATCGACCTGGGGATCGTCATTTGTCTCGTGTGAGTTCCCACTGTACTTTGATTACTACCCTACCACGGCTCAAAGGAGTCGTGCAAACAGGTTTTAGTTGGGTACAGTCCCGAGCTACATGGAGGCAGTGAGCGTATCTTCAGGGGTTCGTCTCTCCCGGTATTGGGGGTGAGGTCGTGCTGTGTCTAGGAGAGCCATTACACAAAGTCCTTGGCCAAGGCAAGGAGATTTACTGGTAGGTATTCCAGTAGTATCTCAGGGTGTTCTGGGCTACACTCCAACACGACTTGTACCGCTTTTGGGGGTCTGACTTTTACCAACCCCCTAGGCCCGCCATGCGATACTCATAGACGAACGGACCGGACTGCACGGATATTGTCACTGACAGGCTCAGTAGGGTGTCAGGATGAGTTCGCTCATCGACGTCCCTTTTGGTCAATAGCTGGTGGCCCGTTACGTATTGGCTTATACCTCTGACGGGCTAGTGGTTAAATCCACAGCCATTGTATTGACGAGTCTTTAGAGTCCACCACACTTTCAGTTACTCAAGTTTCGGGCGAAACGCTGTAGAGGCCGTATGGAGATATGGCAGGGTCCGATCAGATACGTGCGGTATTGCACGGATCAGGATCGGACGGTTTGTACTAGTAGCCGTATAGGTATATGGCAGGGTTCGATCAGATACGTGCGGTATTGCACGGATCAGGATCGAACGGATATTACTAGCCGGCTTTGGTTTAAGCCGGTCCTAGTTTAGTACAGTGTAGATTTTGTCTTTTTGCATTTGTATCCGGACGGAATACAGATGCGGGTGTGTATGCACAGTATCGGGGTTTTCCTGTAATTTATTACGGGACCAGTTTTCTGGAGTTGCCAGTTTGCATTCCGTTCCGGCCGGTTTTCCTTTGTTCTTTCCCGGCCGGACTTTTCCGATGGAGGGGGTAATTTGCAGTTTTGCAAATTATTTTTGTGGAGGGGTTTTCTTGCATAATGATTGATTATGATAGCTTTCATTTCTTTGCACCATGACTTGCATTTACTTGTGATTGGAAAGGGTATGGTTTAAAAAAAAGTGCAAGCATGGTTGATGTTTTCTTGTCCCTTGATGTGGTCACCTTTTCTCATCTCCTACACTCACCTCCCTTATTGCTTCATATTCTTTCCTCCTCCATTTTCTAAGTGGAGAAGTTTTTTCATGGTTGAGTGAGAAGAAAAAAAGAGAAGGAGAAGTTTTTTCATGGTTGAGTGAGAAGAAAAAAAGAGAAGGAGAGAGCTTCATCCTTGAGAGTGTTTTTCATTCTTGATCTCTTTTCATGCCAAGAAAAATGAAAGCACCATTTTTCATACCTTCATTCCTCCATCTTCAAAAGGCAACCAAAACCCCAATGAGACATAGACCCTACACATCCTACAGCAAACCTTGGGCATGTCGAGTTGCCGGCTTCATGCCCGAGTTGCCTCGGTATTGAGGTGGGAGCCCGTAAAAGTACCCGGCTTCGTGGTGCCCTTTCCGACGAGGAGGAGACAGACGGAGATCCCGCGAGGAGATCGGAGTGGAGATGAAGACCGGAGGACTCGGATCAGTCGGTACATCTCTTCCCCTCTTGTTAGTTAGCTAGACTAGTTTAATGGTTACGATCCGGAGTTTAGTGCGCGGTGGTGCCGGTTTGCAAAGTCCGCAAAATTTAAGTTTATCACCGCTTCCGCATTCCGGCGTCGGATTGACGGCCGGGGCGCCGCCGTGCACTTACAGTGGTATCAGAGACTCGCCATTAACTTAGTCTAGCTTTGTGTAATGTGTTTGCATTTCCGATCGATCAAAAAGTTCCAAAACTGCATTTTAGTTCGCATCAGTTTCTGTTGAAAATTTTTGGTCTCGAAAAATTTTTCAGGTTATAAAATATTGATGTACTGGAAAATCTAAGAGTTCTGTAAAAATTTGATGAAGTAACTCCACAGTTGGAGCGCGGAACCGCCGCGAAAACCCCATTTATGCGGCCCTTCCGCCGCGCACTATTCACATCACTTCACCAATTTTTTACAGAGGCCTTCTGGGCTTAAAATATGGGTTTTGGAATATTAAAATTGGGCCCAGGATTTCTGTGAGTGCTACAGTTTTGATTGGGGGCCCACTTGTTAATTGTTTGATCAATCGGAAAATTTTAAACACATTTTTCACAGTATTTACATTATATCTGCGACCGTGAATGTCACTCGATCGGTAAATCCTGTCTAACTGCTATAGCCCGGTTAGACGGATTTGCGAACGTGACTTTCACGTTGATGTTCTATGTATTTGCTGTGATGTTGCGGATCGGTCGTGGGGGATAGCCTGGATGCAATGCTAGTACAGTTTTGTTGTATTATGTACATTTGATATTGCGGGGCGAGCGTCCGACATGTGGACTGCCGTCACTGCCCGTTTGTATTATTCTTTTGGGGCACGACCTGGTTGCGGTCGATGTACCCGTTGTATGTATATTTTACTTTCTGTACTAGGATTGCCCCGCGGAGGGGTGCACGGATAGCCGGGTTCTAGAAGGCAACAAGCCCGCATCTCATGGCATTGGGACGGAGGGGGCTTCACTCCAGGATTGGCTGGCTATTCGCCGCACTCGTAGGGGGTATAGGATTTCATTGCACAGGCTATCCACACGACCAGGGGAACGTCGGGTTTCAGTAGTGGCTCTGTGAAACCCGGGGATCCCAGATATCTGTATTGTTCTGTGATGCTGTACATTTCTGTGATGTTGCATTTTATTCACGCCTTGAGCGAAATACTATATATTGGTATATATATTAGTAGATGTTGTATATGTTTTTCATCCGCGCTAGTCCAGTCCCCGCTCTGCCGTTAGTTAGCTAACCTAACGGGTGATGACGGGACCCAGTGGCGAATGCGGATGGCATATACGTACGTCAGTATATTTTCGTTCTTTGTAGTGTGATCAATTGATGGGACTGCATTGATTCGGATCAATGCAAGTTAAAAACAAACCTAATCTGATGTTGTTGGAACACTTTTCAAAAAGCTGTTATTGCAAGGACGTTCATTTCTGTTTTGCATCGTGGTATTCATTTGGAATATCCTGCTCCTCAGTCGACGAGGCAAGGGCCGAGATCCCTTCACCGGGAGTGACCCCTTGGACAGAAGTTTGCGTCAGGGCATTAACTTCACTATAGCCGATTACTTTTGCTTTGCACAGTGATATTCGGTTATGAATATCCAGCACCCCATTCTACGGGGAAAGAGCCGAGATCCCTTCACCGGGAGTGACCTCTTTAGTAAAGGTTTTCGTCACTATATTTTCTAAAAAGCTATCCGTTCCTTCAACGATATCAAGTTCATTATGTTAAAGGTTTTCGCCAGAAACCATTCGTAGCCCTCCGTCGTTTCAGACGGGTAGCACGTAGTATTCATGCTATGTTTGTTGACCTTCGTCAAGGCATAGTGTTTGGTAGCTGCTTGTTACTTTTCTGCTGCATAGATAGATGCGTTGGTTTGGGACAGTCGTACAGCCTTGTTGACCTTCATCAAGGGCTTGTATGGGTGGATTCAAATTAACCTGGATAATGATGGGTAGAACTTGACATGTGACTTATGATTTGTTGACCTTCGCCAAGGTCATAAGAGCATGGGGCAGAAATTACATCGGGAGTTTCAAAAGAACTGAAACTTGCCAGATATGCGCATACCTTCTGGAGTGTGATAGCGTGAGCGGATTCCGTCACGTTATCATGCAATGATAGTTGGATCCCGATTCCCACTGATGAGTTATTTTACTCCTCGGGTAACCCCGACTAATTCTTCTTTCAGGTTTGGAGGAGAATTTGAGGTACAGTGGGAGGATTCCAGATTAGATAAATTGGTAACCATTCTGATCTAGGTTAGAGTGCACGCTGAGTGTTTCTTTTCTCTCTCTCTGGCAGCGACCTTTTGACCCGACCCTAAGACTTTGACTCAGTGACCAAGTTGACCGAACCTTCTTAAACACCGGCTTTTGGATTGTCAGAGTTGCAAACCTCATTGCCACTCCTACTTTTACCCTTTTCTCCAGGACACCCCGTTTTACTACGAACGTCCACTTCCATTGGACAAAACCATCGTATGGTTAGATACGAACTCGAAAGAATTTATTCGAGGATGGTTTCCGGTTCTGGAGAAAACGGATAGGATTATTCAGTTGTCTTTTCCTTTTACCCTCTCTCAGGTTACGAGTACTCCTTGGTTTAGGGGTAGTACACCTATTACGCAAATTGGATTGTCTTCTTCCAAACCTTAGGCTGGTGCCGACCGGTAGGGAATGAAGAAAACCAATTAGCATAACGATGGTGTGCAGAAGGTATTAAGTTCAGACAAAGCAAGGGATTAGTAGGAGGGCAAAGTAAATTGCAACAGATATTCACGACCAAACCAAATATTTCGTTACCACTCCCACATCACCTTTGTATTTCTCCAGGACACTCCGTATCACTACGAAGATCCACAGTTTATTTGGATATTCCATCGTATGGTTATATACGAACTCGAAAGGAACTTGTTCCAGTTCGGGGATGGATCCTGGTTCAGGAGAAATAGGAATAAAGTACATTCAGGTGTCTTTTATCTTCACCTTCTCTCGTGTTGCGAGTGTTCCTAGGATTGGGACAGTACACCCATTATGCTTATTGGATAGTCTTCTTCCAAACCATAGGCTGGTGCCGAACGGTAGGGAAGGAAGAAAACCATTTGGCCTAAAGGGGTGTGCAGAAGGTAAAGACTAAAGACATATGAAGGGATTTGGAGAGGTGGCAAAGAACTGTACGGTTACAGTCGTGAATCTGGAAGAGGCATTACTTGGAATACCAGGATACCCCATCGAAACATTTCAATGTTTCAGTTTCACTGTGTACTGTTAATAGAAAACTGATTTCCCGATTAGATACTTACTCCAGGGTATGTATTTACCAGATACGATTCTCACATCTGTATGGTTTTACAGATGATGAGTGGGAGTAAGTTATTGGGAATTAGGTGATTGTCCTCATTATATCGGGATTCGTTGTAATCGGTGATATTTGAGGAAGTCACCTGGGTTATTTGCCGGACGGCAAGTATTTGGTTTTGAATATCCGCCGTTATGCACCAATTTCAAATCGATGTATCTGTACGTCTATTTTCATAGAGTGAGATATACCTTTTTGAAATTATGTCTATGACATTTACCTATATCAGCGGATGGTTAGGTAAGGAGCATTAAACAGCGGTGTAATTCTTCATAACCAAAGGTACAGTTTTCAACCTACAACACACAGGGAATGAGTTGTCAGACTCAAGGGACTTATACAGTGTATTGTATGTTGTCCAGTGTCCATTAGGACAGAGGGGTTGGTCCTCGCACTATATTCGGTTTACTTATGACTTCTCTAGTTTTTAGACAGGTGTTTCGTGGAAACGCATGGTCTGAATGTTGAGAAGTTATAGGTATTTGAATAGAGTAGAGAACCAGGTGTAGCAAGTATCGGGATTCTTCAAAGTGATCGAAGATGTAGATACTTGTCAATGGTATTCAGTTGACAGTAATGATTAAGAGATCTTGCTTCTCTTTCAGATTACTCATAATTGGAAGTATTCCTAAGTTGAGTAACGCTGATCGGCCTCCTTCCATTAAGTTGACATGCACTGGAGACAGCTGCATGATTTGAATCTGGTTCAATTAAATCAGTGCCTCTGTTTCTATATTGGATATAGAACAGTTCATATCTTAACGTTGTTAAGGTACGGGGAGTTGTCCGGTTTATGATTAAAACCAGACACTGGACAACTCAAGGCACGTTTCTGTAATGGCTGTTTGTGGGTTGACCCAGGCTATGACGAGGGTTGACTTTTCTACCATCTGGATGAACAATAGCAATATTGTTCTAGACTCGCCACAGTTTTATTAAAAATGGATTTTTTCAGAAAACAGTAGTGGGATTATGGTAGAACTGGAAGTAATTCCAGAACCACAAACGATTACTGAAGATTTGATAAGGAACCTAAAGATTCAATCTGGATTGACATTCCATTGGCCACTCCGCAGATAAGGTGGGTAACTTCAGGCACCCGAGAGGTACTACGGTAGCCTCAAGGACGGTGACAGGGAAGTTCTTGTTTACCCACAATTGCTATTGCTGTTGTTCCAGGTTACGAAACCCGGCGGGAGGATGAGTATAGCGTCGTTCTAAACCAGTTTTAGAAGTGTACGTCTATATGACTCTGCCAGAGGGTTGTCGTAGTCAGTGGGAGCAGCGGAAGCATTGGTGGACAGGTTGCTTATGTCTATTTATAGACTAGAGCAGACGTAGCGGAGATAGATCATCTATTTCTGACGTGACAGTCATGGGTTTGACTTCATCAGAATAGTGGATGGATCTGTTGAGAAGGTAGTAGGGTGTGATATCCTGGTATTTGGATGATATACACAGAGTAGGAAAAGAAACTCCTACACTACGATCGGTTATACTTTGGCCGTCACACAGTGGTTTCTCCACGAAGGACTTGGACATTATATCAGACATACTGGTTACTGGATCTATGGTTTTGGATCTAGATTTGGGTGGTTTCCCAATCAGGGTACCTTGACAGCATTCTAAGAGTATTTAGAATGGACTACTTCTGGCATGGTAGTGTACCTGCAGGTAATGGAGTCACCCTCTCCAAAGGTGTCTTACAGACTAAAGGGGAGAGGGACGTGCATGATTGGCAGATCACTTGCTAAGGCAATTGAGTCAATCGTGAGATGTCAAGTACCACACCAGATGTTGTTCTTGCACAAGATGCAATAAGTTGACATTAATCCAATCCTGGAGAAACAGTCGGAAGCAGTTTTAGAACATAAGTGGATGTTCTAGGGATATGATAACGACAGCCTCATTCAGGAGACAGTTATCATTCCAGGCTTCCAAGGTGACATGGACGACAAGGAGGTTGTCAGAGTTATAGTTTTCCCTCTGACAAGGGGCAGTATTTTGGACAGGTGATCCAAGGCAATACTGAGGGAGGCATGGCGCAGGATACTGATTAAGTTCAGTTGACGATACAGTCTAAGAAGTTTGGATTTGGAGTTCATTTATGAGCTAGGTCCCATCAGACATCCAGACATATTCTGAGACAGGTATTGCTCTTTTCGGGAGATGGCTTTCTCCGCGAACTTGAGATATAGAGAGACATAGAAAGAAACAACTAAGCGGATCCACTCACTGAGGCTATTCCTCGAACGCAATAGTTCCGCAAACGAGCTTTGTGAGACTGACTAGTAGAGGAGTTGGATGTTCGGTATCACACGGGCTGTGAGTATGCGACATCGCAATAATTAGCCTTGAGTGCAAGTGGGAGATTGTTGGAGATAATGCCCTCAGAGTCAATTATTAGGTCACAGGTACGTGATTGTAATGATTGAGGGAGGACCTATCCCGGTAGGACAGTCTTACTCGAGATGATAGTATGCTATCTGGTTTACCTTTATCATCGTGTACTGCTTTAGGTGACATGACACGTCGCTATTACACGTTGATAGAGCCCCTAGGATTCTTGCTTGACCACCAGCAGTATGAGGGCGATCATATAAGTGGGAGCTGGGGGTCTACAAGCATATCCTTAAAGGTCCCTAGTCGTGGGAGTTTCGAGACCGGGCATCGATACTCCATTAGTAGACTAGTGTATACAGTCGAGACCCCGATGAGGGGCGGTGGCCGGTCTCACAAGCCACTGGTGTCAGTTGGATCACCTAAGATGTATACAGATGCTCATTGGGTTATGAGTACACCGGACAGGACTCGCCGGGAACATGCTAGTTGGTCATATACCAGACGTCAGATGGCAGTTCCCTGGTGACATGTGTGCAGGTTAGTTCATCGACCTGGGGATCGTCATTTGTCTCGTGTGAGTTCCCACTGTACTTTGATTACTACCCTACCACGGCTCAAAGGAGTCGTGCAAACAGGTTTTAGTTGGGTACAGTCCCGAGCCACATGGAGGCAGTGAGCGTATCTTCAGGGGTTCGTCTCTCCCGGTATTGGGGGTGAGGTCGTGCTGTGTCTAGGAGAGCCATTCCACAAAGTCCTTGGCCAAGGCAAGGAGATTTACTGGTAGGTATTCCAGTAGTATCTCAGGGTGTTCTGGGCTACACTCCAACACGACTTGTACCGCTTTTGGGGGTCTGACTTTTACCAACCCCCTAGGCCCGCCATGCGATACTCATAGACGAACGGACCGGACTGCACGGATATTGTCACTGACAGGCTCAGTAGGGTGTCAGGATGAGTTCGCTCATCGACGTCCCTTTTGGTCAATAGCTGGTGGCCCGTTACGTATTGGCTTATACCTCTGACGGGCTAGTGGTTAAATCCACAGCCATTGTATTGACGAGTCTTTAGAGTCCACCACACTTTCAGTTACTCAAGTTTCGGGCGAAACGCTGTAGAGGCCGTATGGAGATATGGCAGGGTCCGATCAGATACGTGCGGTATTGCACGGATCAGGATCGGACGGTTTGTACTAGTAGCCGTATAGGTATATGGCAGGGTTCGATCAGATACGTGCGGTATTGCACGGATCAGGATCGAACGGATATTACTAGCCGGCTTTGGTTTAAGCCGGTCCTAGTTTAGTACAGTGTAGATTTTGTCTTTTTGCATTTGTATCCGGACGGAATACAGATGCGGGTGTGTATGCACAGTATCGGGGTTTTCCTGTAATTTATTACGGGACCAGTTTTCTGGAGTTGCCAGTTTGCATTCCGTTCCGGCCGGTTTTCCTTTGTTCTTTCCCGGCCGGACTTTTCCGATGGAGGGGGTAATTTGCAGTTTTGCAAATTATTTTTGTGGAGGGGTTTTCTTGCATAATGATTGATTATGATAGCTTTCATTTCTTTGCACCATGACTTGCATTTACTTGTGATTGGAAAGGGTATGGTTTAAAAAAAAGTGCAAGCATGGTTGATGTTTTCTTGTCCCTTGATGTGGTCACCTTTTCTCATCTCCTACACTCACCTCGCTTATTGCTTCATATTCTTTCCTCCTCCATTTTCTAAGTGGAGAAGTTTTTTCATGGTTGAGTGAGAAGAAAAAAAGAGAAGGAGAAGTTTTTTCATGGTTGAGTGAGAAGAAAAAAAGAGAAGGAGAGAGCTTCATCCTTGAGAGTGTTTTTCATTCTTGATCTCTTTTCATGCCAAGAAAAATGAAAGCACCATTTTTCATACCTTCATTCCTCCATCTTCAAAAGGCAACCAAAACCCCAATGAGACATAGACCCTACACATCCTACAGCAAACCTTGGGCATGTCGAGTTGCCGGCTTCATGCCCGAGTTGCCTCGGTATTGAGGTGGGAGCCCGTAAAAGTACCCGGCTTCGTGGTGCCCTTTCCGACGAGGAGGAGACAGACGAAGATCCCGCGAGGAGATCGGAGTGGAGATGAAGACCGGAGGACTCGGATCAGTCGGTACATCTCTTCCCCTCTTGTTAGTTAGCTAGACTAGTTTAATGGTTACGATCCGGAGTTTAGTGCGCGGTGGTGCCGGTTTGCAAAGTCCGCAAAATTTAAGTTTATCACCGCTTCCGCATTCCGGCGTCGGATTGACGGCCGGGGCGCCGCCGTGCACTTACAGTTAGAACTTAAAGAAAAGAACACCATTTCCCTGTAGATCGGCTCATACTCAACCGGCTGGCTACCAAGTGACACTGTCTTGATTGAGGTATTCTTAAATTTAAACACGAACGAAAAACGCGAACAATCAAATGGCTCCGTTGCCGGGGAAACGGTAGTTTATTTCTTTTTGTAATTTCGGGTTAATTAAATAAAAAATATATTTAAAAAACTGAAAAAAAAATCATTTTGTTATTTTTGATTGGTTTTTGTGCGAATTGTGCAGGAAAAGAAGACGGGCTGATTCAGATATGGAGCAAGCCCAGTAAACAAATCCAAAAACAGAGGATCTGAACAGACAGAGGAGAAAAAAATCAGCACAGAGAAAATTTTTGAAGATCCAAACCTACTAAACCGCCGCGGAAACGCGACATAAGCAGGCATTTGACCGCGGTTCCACGGTCAACTGCTGACGTCAGCAGTCCATATTTCTCTGTAAGCATTCCACTTTTCTCCTCCTACCCTCTGCACTCCACTGAAAAAAATTTCCTGCAGGGTTCTTTGCGCAGAATCTTTCTCCCTCTCCAATAAATCATTTTATGCAGGATTCTTTGCGCCGCAAATAAAAAGAAATTTTTTTGGCAAGTGTTTTAGATTTTGTGTGTTACTGCTTTGCATATTTAAAACGGAATCTAAGGGGATCTAACACCAATTAAGATTGGGTGGGGATTTCATTACCCTTCCTGAGACCTCAGAAATCTCAAAAAGAATATGCATCACCCATGAGCCAATTAAAAATTATCTAGACTCAGCCAATTAAGGAATGTTGCGCTCATTAGGACAGAGAAAGGTTGTGGGCATTCAGTCATTTATCTAAACCTGACTTTGTGGTGCCTAGGCTAGAAAAGTGAGAAAGGCAACTTTAAAAGGCCCATCTCACGGTGATTCGTGAGAGGATCCCTCCTTTCTTCATTTATGCTTATCTGACCACAATTGGTGGTGAAGAGGCGATTTGAGGAATATCTCACAACTTGTCATTTTGGACCAGTTAGGAGCAGTCTAGTTGACTTAGGAGACCATAGCTCTAGGTCTGATTGTGCATGTTAAATTGTGATTTTTTGAAAGTGTGTCGTAGTTCCGTATAAATTTTTGCAAAAACTCTTTATAAGAAAAACACAAAACAAAATTTTTAGAAAAACTTGCCCTTTTGTCGCTAGAATCCCATTGCACCCACCTTTCATCCTCATATTTCCCCATTGACGTTTTCTTACCCTCACATTCTACATTTTGACTACACTAAACTCGTTTAGTGTATGTCCGGTTGGACTCGGGACACTAGCGCCCACCTAGTTCGTGTTTCGTTAGTCACTACCGACTACGCGATCGACTCCGAAGTCGAAACTCCCTCCACTTCTTTTTCATCCTTACCTTTGCCGGCCAACTCCGACGTTGACCGGAATTCCATCCATTCACCCTCGTCTTCACATTCTTCATCTTCTAAAGAGATGTCAGGATTCAATCCTAACAACCCTTTACCTACCTCGGGACTGATTCCACCTCAACTGGGTGCGAATAACCCGCAACAACCTCCTGTTGAAGCGTCACAGAGAATCGCGCTCCAGGATCATTTCTATCCTACCCGCTCCGCACATCCTACCTGTCTTTCACTCCCGCCGACAAATGGGGATAATTTTGAAATTAAGCCCCAGTTTATCAATATTTTGCCTAAATTTCACGGACTGTAATCCGAAGATGCCTATATCTTCATTAACAAATTCCAGAATGTTTGTGCAATGATGAAGACCACCCAACTGTCCGACGATACTATAAGGCTATGAGTCATTCCTTCACTTTGTGTGACCTAGCTGAAAAGTGGTTGTGTAGCACCGCTTCAAATTCTATAAACAGTTAGGAAGAGTTTGTTAAAGTATTTCTTAAAAAGTTTTACCCACATCACAAGACCGCGAGAATACGTAATGAAATTAACCAATTTTCCCAGCTTCCTTCCGAACCTTTTTGGAAGTGTTTCAAACGATTCAAAGACCTTCTTGTTCAGTGCCCTCATCACGGTATTGAGAGATGGCAACTTTGCCAGACCTTATACGAAGGACTGAACCCAGCAACTAAGCAGTTGCTGGAGACCATTTGTCAAGGCCACTTCCTAACCAAATCTGACGAGGAAGCTAGGCAATTTCTCGACGATCTTGCTGAACAAACGCTTCAGTGGGAAAGCACTAGACAGACTGCTTCGTCCACTTCATCTACTTCCTCCAGTCCATCTAGGGCAGCGTTCATCAATTTGATATGTCAATTGCAATGAAAGCCGAAATGGCAGCAATTACACGAAAACTTAAAGCAATTGAGAGCAAATTCTCATCGTCTTCTCCTGCCCCTGCTTTACCCCCTCGCACTATATGCGCTTGTTGTTCGGATCCATCCCATTTGACTGAAGAGTGTCCTTACAACCCACCTGCTCAAGGACAGGATGAAGTCAATGCTGCCTTTCAGCAGAGACAAAGAAATGATTCATACTCTTCAACGTACAATCCTGGTTGAAGGAACCATCCCACTTTTGCTTGGAATCAAAATCAACAACAATTCCAAGGCAATAATAATTTCCAGAGGCCTCCTCCTCAACAACAAGCTCCTCAACAAACTCAATATCAGCAACCTTTCTAACCCTAACCTTACCGAAATCAAATGAACAATTTTGCACCCAACAATTCTTTTCCTCAAAACAATTTTGTTCCACCAAATAACGATAAGGTTTTCTCGTTAGAACGAAGTCTGGAGGCGTTTTTAAAACAATCAACTCAATCCTTAGCCAACATCCAGTCTTCCATTCAGTCTTTGGTGCAACACACTGCGTCACACGGGCAAAGTATCAAAACCATCGAAGCCCAGATTGCACAACTGAATGCAGTTTTAAGAGAGCGAGAGAAAGGAAAGCTTCCATCTCAACCACTCCCAAATCCTGGTCACCCACAAAATGCACATGTATCTCTTGAACAACAAAACCATAATATGAGTGTCATGACTACATTGAGATCTGGAAGGATGTTGCATAATAATGTTGGCATTGATGATGACACCTCGGCCACCGCTTCTTCTTCTTCTTCTTCGTCTTGAGAGCCTGTCCTCCATTCTTCACAAGGCTCTACTTCTTCTATTATTCCGAACGTACGCACTTCTCACTTCACGAAAACACCAGTTCTATGGTCCGTTCCAACTCCACAATCTCCTCCACAAACATTGGACTCAACCAATTTTCAAAATGTTCTATTTCCAAACCGGTTGAGATCCAATAAACAAAATTCATAAATGGAGAAGATTATGGAGTTATTTAAATAGGTTAGCATTAACATTTCCCTCTTGGATGCAATCCAACAAGTCCCTTCTTACGCAAAAATCTTAAAGGACTTGTGCACCAAGAAGAGGAAATCACAGGTACTTAAGAAAGTTTTCTTGGTTAGTACAGCGAGTGATGCTCTTACCCAACCTTTACCTCAAAAACGAAAGGACCCCGGCTGTCCTACAATTTCAATAACTGTTGGGAATAAGAACATCAACCGCGCATTATTGGATCTTGGTGCCAGTGTTAACCTGTTTCCCTATTCGGTATATCAGCAACTAGGCGTTGGAGAGTTGAAACCCACACATTGTACTCTCCAAATGGCCAACCGATCCATCACCCATCCTAGGGGTGAGTTAGAGGATGTGTTGATCAAAGTAGGGGACTTCATATTCCCCGTTGATTTTATTGTTCTCGATACACAGCCTGTAGCTAACCCCCGGAATCAAATTCCGGTGATACTCGGTCGACCATTCCTTACGACTTCAAATGCGGTGATCAATTGTCGAAATGGTTCGATGAACCTATCTTTTGGAAACAAGACAATTGAACTCAACATTTTTAAGTTGGGGAATCAGCCCTCCGAACCTAATGCTAATATACTTGATGTTTGCTCGATCCAAGAGATCACCTAGGAGGACTGTGAGCTCGAGAAATTTCTGTTCGATCACAGCAATTTTGACGCCACTAGTGCGTTCCTCCTTGAATTTGATACTGTTTTCACGCCCGATAATGACTATGAGTGTTTCACTTTCTCGAACGATTTTGAAGAATCACCACCCGAGTTTGAATCCTTTGAATTTTCGGATGAGTTAGCTGAACCATCCGACTCGGTTGCTTACACTCATTTTGAACCTCTGTTGGAATCCTTTGAGTTTGAGACAATTTCACCGATTTTACATTCAATTGTTTCTCCTACAACACTCAAACTCAAGCTATTTCCGTCTCACCTTAAATATGCTTACTTAGATGAGAATGAGACCCTCCCTATTATCATCTCGGCTTCTCTAGCCCCAGAGCAAGAGAAAGCCCTTTTTGATGGTCTTGCAAGGAAATCGGCAAGCTTTTGGCTGGACTATGGCAAACATCAAGGGGATTAGTCCCCTAATAGTTGAACATCATATTCATATGATGGATGATGCCAAGCCAGTAAGGGATCCACAGAGATGACTCAACCCAGTCATGAAAGAAGCTGTTGAAAAGGAGATCGTAAAATGTCTTGATAGTGGTATCATTTATGCTATCTCTGATAGCCAGTGGGTTAGCCCCATTCATGTTGTCCCCAAGAAATCTGGCATAACGGTCATAACTAATGAGGAGAATGAGTTAATACATACTCGCACCCAAACTGGGTGGCGAGTGTGCATCGATTATAGAAAACTAAACGCCGCGACATGGAAAGACCACTTTCCATTACCTTTCATTGACCAAATTCTAGAACGATTGGCTGGGCATGAATACTATTGCTTTTTGGATGGCTACTCCGGCCATAATCAAATTCCCATTGCCGAAAAAGACTAAGACAAGACCACATTCACTTGTCCTTTCGGTACGTTTGCTTACCGTCGCATGCCCTTTGGGTTATGCTATGCACCCGCTACTTTCCAGCGGTGTATGATGCGAATTTTTTCAGACATGGTGGAAAAATTCTTTGAGATCTTCATGGATGATTTCTCCATTTTTGGCGACTCCTTTGATGAGTGTTTGCTACATCTAGACGCAGTCCTTACCCGGTGTAAGGATAAGAACCTTACTTTAAATTGGGAGAAGTGTCACTTCATGGTATGAGAAGGTATTATCTTAGGACATATCATCTCGCAAAACTTCATTGAGATAGATAAAGTGAAGATTGAAGTCATTTCCAATCTCCCTCCTCCCAAATGCATCCGAGACACTCGAGCCTTCCTTGGCCATGCCGGTTTCTATAGACGGTTCATCAAGGATTTTAGCAAGATTACCAGACCCTTGACTCTTTTGTTGGCCAAGGACACCACATTTGATTTCGACTCGAGCTGTATGAAGGCGTTCGAGTCATTGAAAAACTCACTTACTTCTGCTCCCATTCTTTCGTCTCCTAACTGGACGCATCCATTTGAAATTATGTGCGATGCATCTGATTTTTTCATTGGTGCTGTCCTTAGACAACACATCAATAAGATGCCGCATGTAATTTATTACGCTAGCCGAACCTTGAACGAGGCCCAATTAAATTACACAACAACTGAGAAAGAATTCTTAGCTGTTGTGTTTACATTAGAAAAGTTCAGGCCCTACTTAATCAGCTCTCCAGTCATCGTATACACTGACCATTAAGCCCTTCGCCATCTTTTTGCAAAGAAGGACGCTAAATCTCGGCTGATACATTGGATCCTCTTATTACAAGTGTTTGACCTTGTCATCAAAGACAAAAGAGGATGCGAAAACGTAGTCGTCGACCATCTTTCACGCCTTCCTTCTTCGCCGACGCTTCAATTTCCTATAAAATACATTGAGCAGCTCTTGACTGTATCATGCAAACCTTGGTTCGCAGATATTGTGAATTATTTGGCTACCAAACTTATACCAAATGAATGGTCGAATTAGGACAGACTCCGATTCCTATCCCAGGTAAAACATTTTTACTAGGATGAACCTTATCTATTCAAATACTGTCCCGACCAAATTATTCGTCGGTGTGTCCCCGACAATGAATTTAAGAGCATGCTTTCATTCTGCCATGATCAAGCGTGTGGCAGGCATTTTGGCCTTAAAAAGACAGCCGAAAAGATCTTGCAGTGTGGTTTCTATTGACCACAGTTTTTTAAAGACACACATGATTACTGCAAGACATGCTCCCAGTGCCAACACTTGAGCTGGATATCTAGGAGAAACGAAATGCCTCTCCAACAAATATTGGTTGTGTAAATTTTTGATGTTTGGGGGATTGATTTTATGGGACCGTTTCCCAATTCTTTTGGGAACGTGTATATTCTTCTTGCTGTTGATTATGTATCTAAATGGGTCGAGGCTGTGCCCAGTCAGACTAACGATAACAAGGTTGTCGTTAGATTTCTCAAAGAAAATATTTTCTCCCGGTTTAGGCACCCCCGCGCAATCATCAGCGCTAATGGAACTTATTTCTGTAATAGGACTTTCGAGTCCTTAATGCGGAAATATTCCATTAATCACAAGCTATCAACGTCCTATCATCCCCAAACTTGTAGGCAAGCCGAGATTTCAAATCGGCAAATTAAGCAGATATTGGAGAAGTCGGTATTCAAAAACTGTAAGGATTGGTCTTCAAAACTTACTGATGCCCATTAGGCATTTCGAACTGCCTATAAGACCGATCTTAGAATAGAAAGGCTTGCCACCATCCAGTTGAAATAGAGCATCGTGCATTTTGGGCGATAAAACAGCTGAATTTATCTTTAGGAGATGCGGGCAACCAAAGAAAGCTGCAATTAAACGAATTAAATGAGCTTCCGGATGAAGCTTACGAGAATGCAGTTGTCGTAAAAAACCGAACGAAAGTGTTTCACGATAAACACCTTATGCGCAAATCATTCAAACCTGGTCAACAGGTTTTACTTTACGACACCCGGCTACATTTCCATCCCGGCAAGCTCAGATCTCGATGGAAGGGGCCATTTTTTGTATGCACTGTATATCCGCACGGTGCGGTCGATTTAGAAAATCCGGAGGACGGTTCACTATTTAAAGTGAACGGACATAGGCTTAAACCATTCCTCACCGCGAACCCTTCGGAGGAGCTCCTGCTATTGCAGGAGCCGATTTACATTGACTGATCTTCCTCCATCTACCCCCAAATTTCGGCTATCCAACCATAAACAGTAGAAACACTGTTTCAAATAAGTTTGGGGGTATGTACAATTTGTAATTATAAAAAAATTAACAAAATTTTAAAAATTTAAAAATTTAAAAAAAATTCAAATTTTTGGGGGTATTTTTGTAAATTTTCAGTTTTAATAAATAATAAAAATAAAAATTTTATTTACAAATAAATTCCTTTTTCAACAGGTCCTTTTTGCAAATAACCAAAAACAACCCTTATAAATAGAACCCGACCCCTCTACGGTTTTTTACCAAACCCTAAATTCTCATTTCCTCAAAACCCTAGCCGTCGCTCCAATTTCTGCAGAGAGATCTCGCCAGAGAGCTGCGCTTCCGCCGCCGAAGGAGCCTCTGTGCCGCGCAACCGCCGCCGCCTGGTGTCTTCTCCCTCTGAAAATTTCAGAGAAGGTTTCCATTCTCTGATTCTCTCTGTTAAAATTTTTAGAAATATTCTGCACTTTTCTGATGGCACCCACTTTGCAAATCGAAAGAGACTTTTCACAAATGTTTTCACACACGTTCTATGGTATCTATTTCGGTGATGAGATACGAAGGCGTGGGTGGAACTTTTTACTTTTTAACCATCCATATTCCTTCGCGCTTCCAGATCTTATCACCCGATTTTATGAGTGCATGGAGGATGGTTGCCTCTCACAACACGGTTACATTAGGTTAATGTGGGGGATAGGAAAATAAGAATCGATAGGGACTTCATCCATGAAGTCACCTTAATACCAAGACTACCTATTCATGACCAACCCCTCCAATTCGAGGACTACCTACCCTTGATGGGTAATGATTGTTCGAGGGAGCCACGAAAAGGCATCCAGGCTAGAACCCTCTTTGCGAATGTCTTAACTGTGTACCGTTGGGCACAAAATTATATTTTTGGTAGTTCGCATAATACGACATTTTTCACACCATCCCTTCATATAGTGAACACTTTGATGACTAGAAACCCCAGCTATGATATGTGCACCGTATTACTTAACTCAATTGGTGCGAGCAAGAGGGCTGCTAACTATCTATGACCTATATTGGTGACACAACCGTGTCGCCATTTCCTCCATGTGGAGGAATTTGAATTTTATATGCATGGAGGGATCCCCATTAGACCTCTTCTTGAGAGCGTATCCACGTCCTACACACGGTTACATGATGTATGGTCGCGTACCGAGCCGGCCGAGAATGTGCCCGCTAAGACACCCAGCTCCAGCTCGACCGCGAGCGATGAAGAGCTTACCCCTGCTGCGCAAGCGCGCTTGATGCGAAGAACGAATAGGGGGTAGAAAGATTGATAGGGATGGTAACCAACCTTGGTCAGCGAGTGACGAGTTTGGAGCAGGGCATGACCACCCTGATGGCGAGAAAGGAACGTTCCCGATCATGTTCGAGGGGACGGCGAGGCTTTAAGCAGTGAGGACACTGCTTTCGATAAGTTTGGGGGTGGAGGTGGATTGTAAATAGTTATCTTTGCATTGCATCTGCATATTTTTATTTTTGTACATATTTGTTTTTTTCATTTGCATATTTAATTCCGCATTGCATCTTTATAAAAAAAATATAAAAACTAAAAAAATGAAAATAAAAAAAAATAAAAAAAATAAAATCAATAAAAAATTGAAAAATTATACAAATTGAAAAATTCAATTTTGGCCATATTTGACTTAAGTTCAATAAGACGGTTGACTAGTTAGAAAAAACTAGATCCTAAATTTAGTAAATTAAAAACCCTAAAAATAACCTCTCTAAGAGTTTAATTATAGAAAATATATGTCCTTGCAGTTTATTTGGAAATAGGCAAAATTTGAGTTCAGTTCTAGGGCTAAGACAAAATAAGGGAAGAGTATTGAAATTTTTATTTGAAGTGTAAGTCTGAAAAATAAATTCTGAACTTTTAGTCTAAATCCTAAAAATATATACCCTACTACATGCACATACACGCACCTTGAAACTTGGGATAGTAGAGGATACCTTGAAATGCTCTTGTCTAAAATCCTTAGTATGAAGGAAAATAAAATAAAAGTACAAGAGGTGAATAAAGAGATAAAAAAATGAACACTGGTTTTGTAATTACTCAAGGCAGCATAAATAAAAAAAATATATAGCAAGGGTGCTTTATCGCTTAGTGCCTTAGAACAACTGGTTTGGGAGTCACTGCTAAGCCTTAGGCATTACAAGATGAAAAGTTACGCTTAAATGCGCAAGCACATTTTGTAATCGGCCGTTTAGTACCTCAAGAAGTACTAACGATCGCATGAAGGATGTGTGAGAAATTTTGTCTAAAAATCCACCAACTAAAAATACTTTGGACATGAACAAGAGTATGATAGCTTGAATTGAATTTCCAAGTGTAAGGGTAAAAATTACACACACATAGGGGTATATGATTGGGGTTTGGATGAGAGATAGAAATGAAAGATGGGCCTTATATCTTCAGTAAAAAAAGATAAAAATTCCTAAGTTGAGATTGCACCTTAGAAGGAAAATTCAAAAGATGCTGAAAGCTTAATAAATTTGCAAAACATATACGATCTTAAGTTAAATGAAAAGTGAGTGTGAAAAATATGGGTTGATGATTTCTAAGTTGAAGATAATAGAATTTCTTGCAAGAATACTGAATTGAAGAATGAGAGTCAACAGGACAAATTGAATGGATTTTGTGGGTAGTATCCGCTGAAAACCCTCAAGAGACAACACTCCTCCTATTAGGGACACCTAGAGGTTTAACGGTTTGTTGCACGAGCTCAGTGCAATCGCGTTCCCTGCGAAAGTGAGGTTAGGAATTTTTCGAGAATAAAATTGGTTTTGCTCGGGACGAGCAAAAGATAAATTTGGGGGTATTTGTTCATATCAGATTTTTGCATTATTATATCGCCCATTCTTAATCACATTACACATAAATAGGTGCTTTTGATCCATGTCTGCTAAATAGTTGCAGGCTACAGGTTCTCAGATCGTTACAGTGAAATTCGTGAAAAGTCGCTACAAATATGAGACTACGATCAATAATAGATGAATCCGTATGATGCCGCCTACCAGTTCAAGGAACAAATGAAATCAGTAGACAGTTCAATGCACAAAGCACAAGGGCAGCACAAGATTCAAGACTTCAACGCGAAGCTCAAGGCAAAAGTCCACATCTTTCTGCACTGTTGGAAATCTGGAAGAAAATAGAAGAGATTCTGAGAAACCAAGTGAAGAAAACAGAAGATAAAAGCAACATGAAACAACCCTGAAAGATTGAGACCAAGAACCCACTAATTGGCCGCGGAACCGCGGCCAAACAGGGCTTTCTGTCGCGGTTCCGCGGTCGTATGGTGCACGTGTCGGTGCAGGTGTCGGTAGGTGTCGGTGCTTTAACCTGGCTTTCTTAGGGTAGTTTTGTAATTTCATGTATGGATCAGAATGTAACCTAGGGTTTTTTCTATCTACAAATAGGAAAACCAAAAGCCTAATGAAGGCATGCCTCTTTTTAATTCTTAGATTTAAATTTTAATTCGAGTTGTAATGCACTGTTGAGAGGTCATCAATAAAGTGAGTATTTTTATTTTTATCTTGCATTCTTTTTATCTGAATTTAATTCCTACAAATTTTTTTATCTGTTCTTTTATTATCCTTAGTTTAGATAGTCTATTAAAAAATGAATTTTATTGTCACTTTCCTAATGAGTGAGTTATTCCTCACTTGTTAGGGTTTGGATATGGAAGGTTTGAGAAAAGGAAATCTCTCTCACTCCTTTCTTTGCCCATATTAATTTTAAAATACGGACTCTTTTTAAATCAACTACACACCGCTCACTACGGCACCCTATCCTACATGATAGCGGTGATTCCCTAGTTAGACCGGTTATGGTTGAATTAACCGGAGGTTAGGGCTAAGAGCCAAGAACGGACGGACAAGGACCAAAAGGAAGAAACTAAGTTTCTTCCTAGTCGTGCTAATTTCCGTTGTTAACTATTACCCTAACACATATATTCTTAACTACGGCATTGATAGAAGTAAGAAGAATCCTTATTTAGAACTAACCTAATCCTATCCCTAGAAAGCCTTTAAATCAATTTATTCTCTTTCGTAGATCTTAAATCGAAACCTACCAAGTTAGGATTTAACTCGTTAGAACTTAAAGAAAAGAAAACCATTTCCCTGTGGATCGACTCGTACTCAACCGGCTAGCTACCAAGCGACACCGTCTTGATTGCGGTATTCTTAAATTTAAACACGCACGGAAAACGCGAACAATCAGGTTTCTTAACCCATTAATCAGAGCTTTGCTCATTTTCTATGAAGAGCTCTTAGGATTTGTTTTGCAGATCTTAAAAATTTTGGGGTTTTACCCTGTTAATAAGCTTTGCTTTTGAAGGTTCTGTTAGATTACCCGATCGTCTTTACAGAGTATAACTCTTTAGAAAAAATTTTGGGGAATTTTATTCCCTCTTAATTAGAGTTGACAGATGTGAAATCTGTTTGCAGAGCACAGCTCTCGAGGGGAGTTTAACTCCTTAACCAAACGAGGATTCTCATTAAATGAGAATCCTTTTAGGATTCCCTCCTTAATGGGTGACTACCTCATCAATGATGAAACGTCACCACTATTTTTATTTTAGACTTTAAGAATCTTGATATTTAATTGCTAGTCTTTTACTGAATTTTCTTTCCAGATACTATGGCTGTTTATCTGTATGATCTTGATGAGATTATCTCCTATGAAGACATTCATGTCCAAGGTCGCTATCAAGGCCAGGAGTTTACGAATGCCCAATGCGCTGAGGTGATGCATCGCTTCGATGAATACAACAGCCGACTACTCCCCCATCTTTTCGCTCTTTTGAAAATTATCGTAGGGGCGATTTGGGAAGCACTTCCTGAATTTGACGAGGCCATGCCGCTTGAGGCACTTGATGATGCCGAAGACAAGGTGCACTCAGTATATCTGATGGGCTTGATCTCAAAGAGGCGGCGGGATGATCTTGTCTATATTTTGCATCAGGTCTTCCAACAGACGACGATAATCTCTGCCTCCCAGAGGATGGACGATATCAGCGGGAATCCCGACGCTTGCATTCGTCAGAAAATGTATAAGAAAATGATCAGAAAAGCCATAAGCTTTTTACTCGGCCTTACTTCTGAATTCCTAAATCCATGTCCGGGATTCAGTGTCTTGCCATTGTAAACTTTTTGATGATATTTTGTTTGTTGTTATTACCGATGTATAAATTTTCCCCAAGTATTAATGGCAAAACTTCCCTTTCTTTTATACCACTGCTTATAGGAGCCTCATGTGAAGTAGTAGTTACTCACACACACACACACACACACACACACACACACACATATATATATACAAATATATATATATACATATACATATATATATGTACATACATATATATATACATATATATATACATACATATATATATAATGCTGGGGTCCCTGTGTTATACGTGCAAGACACGTGAGGCGCTGCCTTGTTACTGAAGGTGTCTTTTCAGCTTCTTTCTCTGCTTTTCCTGAGTCAGACTTCTCTTTCCCAATGCCTTCTTTTAACAGATCTTAGAAATAGTCCATCATGCACAACCATTTCTGTGCCTAGACTTAAATGCCTCCCTTCATAATCTAAAGCAATACTTCTCTTCTCTCTCACTTTCAGAGAATCATTTTAATAGAGAAGAGCTGTGGCTTGTAATCATCCACATGCTTGCCGGCAGCCATGGGAGGTGCCTATTGAGGAAATTGTTCCTCGTTTTGCTCCACGCTTGGTGAATCCTACTCTTACGGATTACCAATGTGATACGGTGCTGCACGAGCTCTCGACTCGTAGAGGATCTCCTATCCCCATCGGCTCCGTTTAGCTCCAGATGGTCTTCTTGTTCGTGATCGATGATATTCCACGATACGCACTCTTGCTATTCGAGTAGCCCTACGACTGTCATGTTTCTGATCCCTTCGGGGATGGGCAAGACGTCCTCGGATAATCTCCCAGGTTATATTACCATTGGGAGAGCATAGTCTCCCCAGAAATCGTGAGGATTACTAAGTGTCCATCGCCTCCGTGAGCCGTAAGGATCTCATTCGCATCATGAGGACCCGTAAATAGCTTCTTTATTTCAGTGGCATGTAACTTTGGCCAATGTGGCCCGTAGATAGTTCATCTTGACCTCCTTGTAAGGCAGCGATGGCTTAGGAAACAGGTTCAGATCTGCCGCCTAAGACTTTTCAACTTTATGAGCCATGTGGGCCTCATAAAGACTTTTCTCCCTACGAGTCGAGAGAATCCCGTAGGTGTATTTTCTTCTTAGGAGTCGTGAAGAATCCTAAGTGTGTTTTCTCTTGAGAGTCATAAGGATCTCCCAAGAGAATTTCCCCCCTTTACAAGTCGAGAGGACTCGTAAGTGGGTTTTTTCCTCCTTGTCGATATACGACTTTGGAGAGTGTGGACGTGGATAGTATACAATATTCCATCTTGGACTTACTTGAAGGGCCCCAGCGCTTAGGAAATAGGTTGATATCCTTGTCGCCTAAGGCTCTTTCCCTATGAATCGAGGCGAGTCGAGAAGTTCTCGCAGGAACATTATTTTCCCTACGAGTCGAGACGAATCGAGAAGTTCTCGCAAGAATGTCCTAACGTCACAGTTAACCTCTGTTGATAGAAGTCCGTAAGGGTCTGTGGTACTAGGGATTTTTTCCATCGTACCGTCGTGTTGGCCGATGTATTCCCCGATATGCAATCTTGCTATTCGAGTAGCCCCCACGATTGTCGTGTCTCTGATCCCTTCAGGAGCTGGACAAGACGTCTTCAAGTAATCTCCCAGGTCATATTACCGTCGGAAGGGCAAGCGTTAGGGATTTTCCATGCCGCTTTTTACTTGAGGTTAAGCTCAATTTGGGAGCCCCGATGAGTCATGACCACTTCGCGCTGATGTGGGATGATCTCCGATAGTCTTTCAGCTTTTATTTGAGTTGCCGTCAAGACCCTGAAGCTAGGGATCTTCCTTTGCTTCGTTTGTTGACATTGTGTCTGCAATATTGCGACAAATGTCGAAGTTGTCTCTAGGTTGTCTGTGAACCGTAGAGTCTTGGAACTAGGGACTTTGTCATGGCTCCATTGTTTTGACCTTGGGGTCGGTTGTTGACGTTGCGTCTGCATCCTGCTGGAGTGAGAAGGAACGCCATGGTGATCTCTAGGTTGTAGATGTTGCCATCGAGACCCTAAAGCTAGGGATCTTCCTTTGCTTCGTTTGTTGACATTGTGTCTGCAATATTGCGACAAATGTTAGGGTCGTCTCTAGGTTGTCTGTGAACCGTCGAGTCTTGGAACTAGGGACTTTGTCATGGCTCCGTTGTTTTGACCCTGGGTTCGGTTGTTGACGTTGCGTTTGCATCCTGCTAGAGTGAGAAGGAACATCGTGGTGATCTCTAGGCTGTAGATGTTGCCGTCGAGACCCTAAAGCTAGGGATCTTCCTTTGCTTCGTTTGTTGACATTGTGTCTGCAATATTGCGAAAAATGTTGGGGTTGTCTCTAGGTTGTCTGTGAACCGTCGATTCTTAGAACTAAAGACTTTGTCATGGCTCCATTGTTTTGACCATGGGGTCGGTTGTTGACGTTGCGTCTGCATCTTGCCATAGTGAGAAGGAAAGTCGTAGTGATCTCTAGGCTGTAGATGTTGCCGTCGATGCCCTAAATCTAGGGATCTTTCTTTTCTTCGTTTGTTGACATTGTGTCTGCAATATTGCGACGAATGTCGATGTTGTCTCTATGTTGTTAATAAACCGTCGAGGCTTGGAACTAGGGACTTTGCCATGGCTCCGTTGTTTTGACACTGGGGTCATTTTTTGACGTTGCATCTGTATCCTGCTGGAGTGAGAAGGAACGCCGTGGTAGTCTCTAGGCTGTAGATGTTGCCATCAAAACTGGGAACTAGGGACTTTGCCATTGCTCCATTGTTTGGACCCTGGGGTCGGTTGTTGACGTTGCGTCTGCATCCTGCTGGAGTGGAGAAGGAATGCCGTTATTGATCTCTAGGCTGTAGATGTTGCCGTCGAGATTTGGCTCTCTTTCTGATGGAGCCTGGTGGGAAAATGTGGTTCCCTTTTTCGTTTGTGCCCATGGATTGTATACAGGGGTCTATATGGACTCACCTGCAAGGAAAAAGTTTCATTCATTTTTTTATTTCTTCCCGCGATGCTCTATCATTTCAGATTTTTATATCGTGACAGTCGCGATTTCCCAATCATTTCGGCTTTTTTATCACGGTGCCTAATCATTTCGACTATTCTTTTCTTTTTTTACTCGCTGTTTTTTTTATTACGAGTTGCCCAAACATTTTGGCTGTTTTTATATGCGTATATTTTGCTCACTGACATATATTGCGAGTTGCCCCATCATTTCGGCTATCTCATACGCAATTTTTGCTCGTTGATTTTTGTTGCGAGTATGGAACTTGAGATCTGATACCAATCTTAGCATCAGCACCACTGTTATTGGAATATTGCCAGGAGCGAATCATCATTTGCCGCGAAAGGACTTAAAATTTAATACCGATTTAGGCATCAGTATCGCTACAACTGGGATATTTCCAGGAGCGAATCATCATTTGCCTTTGTCGATTTGAACAAAGGTGGCTTAGCAAATAGGATTAGGATCCTGTTGACTAAGGCTTTTTGACTTTACGAGTAGTAAGGGTCTCATAAAGGTATTTCTCCCTACAAGTCGTGAGGATCTCGTAGTGGTATGTTCTCCTTAGAAGTCGTGGGGACTTCTAAGTGGTGTTTTCTCTTATAAGTTGTTAGGATCTCATAAGAGTATTTTCTCTTTATAAGTCGAGAGGACTTATAAGTGTGAGGACATTCCTCGTGATTGGTGGAACTTGGTGGAGGAAACGTTTATTTGTGCCCATGGATTGTATACATGGGCCAACATTGTACCTCCTGTAGGGCAACTTGGAAAGTATAACGACTTAAGAACAGGTTCTGGTCCCTGTATTTTAAGGCTTTTGAATCCTATGAATCGTGAGGGTCTCATAAGGGGGAATTCTCCCTACAAGTCGTGAGGATCTCGTAAGTGTAATTTCTCCTTAGTAATCGTGGGGAACCCTAAGTGTGTTGCTCTATTGTGAGTCGTAAGGATCTCACGCGGGTGTTTTCTCTTTACAAGGTCGAGAGGACCCTGTGGATGTTTTTATTTTAACGAGATTGTACCCTTTCGAGTTTTCCCAAACTCGCTGGTAGCCCTGCTGTTTTTACTCACAGCGCCCTTTCGGGTTTTCATCCGTGCCCATTTCGCTTATGGACGTACCGTTTTTTTTGTCTTCGCCGTGGGAGCTTTGATTGTAACACAGATCCTAGGAAAAGATATAGCCATGTTTGGGGCGGAGAGTACTAGTTTAGGGACATTTCGGTCAAAGAAGCTTCGAGGCGAAGTTTTGCCGGATACTATTTATAGAGTTTGGACTCAGGAAGACAGCGAGCGGACATGAGCGTCGTCATCTATCATTAACCTGAGCCGTGACTTGTCAAGCGTAGTATTTCTTAAGGAACCGGCCTTTTATTGGCCAAGGGTCTTTCGCCATGCATATCCATGAGAAAGTAGGCCCCATCTTGGTAGACCTTGTCTATGATGTATGAACCCTCGTAGTTTGGTTCGAATTTCTCCCACTTTGAACAGTTAGGGATCATAGGTCTTTGTACGACTAGCACGAGTTCGCCTTGGCGGAATGTTCTCGGTCTAGTCAGTCTTTCGTATGAGCGCGTCATCCTTACTTTGTAAGCTTCCGGGTTTTGCTGCGCCATGAGACGAGTTTCATCGAGGGCGTCAAGCTCTTCATGCCGAAGATGGACATTTTCCTCATCCATCAGCTCGTATTGAACTGCTACTCATAGAGAGGGTAGCTCTATCTCCAAGGGAAGTACCGCTTCCATGCCGAATACCAACGCAAATGGCGTTGTATTCATGGCCGTTTTGAACGTGGTTCGATACGCCCAGAGAGCTTCATGTAGTCTCTCATGCCAGAACTTTTTTATTTCTGGACACTGTTTTCTTTAAGATCTTTGTCAAGGTCTTGTTGAAAGCCTCAGCTAGACCGTTATCTCGGGGATTATAGACTGAAGAGTATCTCCAATCTATATTATGCTGATGTGTGAAGCGGCTGATCTTATGGCTTCTATAGGCCGACCCATTATCCGAGATGATTCGTCGCGGAGTGCCGAATCGGTAGATGACATGTGTCCTGAAGAAATGGAGGATGTTCCCCGTCTTCACCTCCATTCGCGGTACTGCCTATGTCCACTTATAGAAATAATTGGTTGTTGCCAATATGAACTGATGTCCCTCGGACGATGCTGATTCAATTGGCCTGATTATATCGGTTCCCCACATTTCGAACGGCCAGGTAGCCAATGTTGGGTGTAGCGGATTTGGATACTGGTGAATGAAGTCCCATGTTTACCGTTGAAAACTGGGAAGACAAACGTCTTGCCTGAATTTAGGGGCAGATACTATTTGGATTATCCTTCCACCTCTCTAAAGATGCCAAGTTGATTTATAGCACCGTGCATCGGAGGTTTGGAAGAATGCGGCCGTTGTAGCGTACTTCGTCAGATTCTCTCTCATTGTGAGGGGTTTTTGATTGTAGGGACGCTCTTCCCTGCAGGCACAAGCCCCTGCAGTTAATTACGTTATCGCGTAGCGATAACCACTTTCTCCCGCTTTAGAAGGTCACTTCGTGTCGTGTGTGTTTGTTTTCTTTTTGGTTTCCCGTGGATTGTATACGGAGACTAATTTGTGTTGTCGCATGTAGGGCGGGGATTACTCCAAATTCGTATTTTCTTAGATTTGGGTTTGGTTGATTTAAGGATCGTTAATCTCGTTTGAGATTGAGATCAAACATAAATGTTTGTTAAGGATGCGTTAATCTAATGTTTAGACTAAGATCTACTTAATAAGGTTTTAGGATTATTTAGATCCAAAGAAAGAGTATTTGGGCTCTATTATTTTAGTTTAAGGACGTCGCGTTCCGTTATTAGTTTAGGGACGTTGTGGTCCATGGGCTAGTTTAAGGACATTACAGTCCGTAGTTAGTTTAAGGACATTACGGTCCATAGATCACCATTTTTTTTTGGGTGAGGGTTTAGTTTAATGACGTTGAGGTCCGTTATTAGTTTAAGGACGTTGCGGTCCGTGGCTAGTTTAAGGACATTACGGTCCATAGTTAGTTTAAGGACATTACGGTCCATTGTATTGTTGGTAGTCGGGACCCGCCACCTCTCTGAAGACGTTGAAGAATTACGATGACATATAACAGAGGTGTGGGGAGATGTATCCTTGAACCAATGTCGGTTGGGAGATCTGTAGTCGCGTTTGGGACTACGACCAATTAGAGAAATTGTCAGCACATGGGCTTGGTTGATCTGAATTAGGGACTTGTGGTCAACTTGGGCTCAGTCCACTCAGTTTTGAACAAAGTGTTGAACACTTGTTTGGGTTCGGTCCCTTTTTATGTGCAACAATTCTAAGCATTGAGATGGGCTCTGACTCTCACCCTATTTCTTTGTGTTGTTTTTTTTGTTATAGAGTGTTACACACTCTTGGGGGCTTTGGGCTCTATGGGAAAAGTGCTTTGTATTAGATAGCGCCCATGTGCGGGGCACGTGGGGCGCATGGCGCTGGGCGCCAACCAATGAGTGCAGAGCACTCTTTATTTCGGCAGCGCCCACATGAGGGGCACGCAGGGCGCTTGGCGCTGGGCGCCAACCAATGAGTGCAGAGCACTCTTTATTTCGGCAGCGCCCACGTGAGGGGCACGTAGGGCGCTTGGCGCGGAGCGCCAACCAGTGATTTTAGCAATGCCCACATGAGGGGCACATGGGGCGCTTGGCGCTATTTCCTTCTTTATGCATTTTTCTGAAGAGTTCAATTCTTTGTTCTTCCTTGGATCTTTAATCCCCAAGAACAAATTAATCCCTACGAAAATTAAATTCTTATTTGTGGGAGAGTTGTCTCATGGATCTCAGATCCAGGGAAAGAACTATGTTCTTTTATAAGGGTTAAACCCTTAGGTATGCCGATCAGATACTATGATCTCTATTTACCTTAAAGAAAGTTCTTCTTTCTTCTCTCTTCCAGCTCTTTTTGCTTGCTCTTCTTTTTGAATTTAAAGATTATGGGGGGTTCCTCCCTCTAAGACTTGAAGTCTTGGGGCCTTTATATAGCGAAGGCAGATTTGTTGATTCAGTTAAGGAAATATCCCATTGAGAGATTTCTTAATTGATTTGGAGATTTTATCCACCGTTGGATCATTGATCCAAGGACTTCTGTTTTACAAAGAATATTTTTCTTGTTTTTTAAAAAGGTTTGGAAAATATTTTCCCATACAGAGCTTATTCTGTATCTTGGTGATTTTTAATCACCATTGGATCTTTGATCCAATGGTAATCCTTCTTGTTTAGAAAGATTGGGAAGATATTTTCCCCTACAGAGCTTATTCTGTAGCTTGGTGATTTTTAAACATCATTAGAACTTTGATCCAACGGTGCTCTGATTTACAGAGCACAATCATTCTTGTTTAGAAAGATTGGGAAAATATTTTTCCATACAGAGTTTATTCTGTATCTTGGTGATTTTTAATCACCATTGGATCTTTAATCTAACGGCGCTCTGTTTTACAGAGATTAACCTTTCTTTTTTTAGGAAGATTTGAGGGATATTTCCTCAACATAATTTAATTCTGTAATTTTATGATTTATCATCTTCGTTGGATATTTGATCCAATGGTGGAGAACTTTTAGTTCTGGTGCCGGTGCACTCGTGCTTTGCACATGAGGCGCTGCCTCAGAGTTTTTAACTCTTGGTGCCGGTGCTCTCGTGCTTTGCACGTGAGGAGCTGCCTCAGAGTTTTTAACTCTGGGCGCTGGCGCTCTCGTGCTTTGCACGTGCGGTGCTGCCTCAGTTCAAATTTTGAACAGAGCCTTGCTCCCTTATTGGGGGGAAACAAATACCCCCTCTATGTTGCGCTCACGTGGCTCACACGTGAGTGCAGCGGTGGCAACCTTTCCACCGTTGGATCATCTTGAAAGTTGGATTGTCTTCCCGCGCCTATAATTAGGGCCTTTGGCCCTTGAGATGACCTCTGTTCATCTTCTTCCTTTCTTGTTTCTGAGAATTTAATTCTCCCTTCAGAGTTTAGATCTCTGCCCAAGGAAATTCCTTTTAGAGTTAAAACTCTGCCCAAATTTGGTAAGGATCGGACCTATTAACAGAGCTTTGCTCTTCTCAGATCGTAAATCTTAAAAATGGATTTTTAGGGTTACTTAACCCATTAATTAGAACGTTGTTCATCTCTACGAAGAACTCTTAGAGTTTGTTTTGTAGATCTTAAAGATCTTGGAGTTTTTACTCTGTAAAAAGTTTTTCTTTTTAGGGTTCTGATGGACCACTCCATCGTTTTCACAGAGCATGGCTCTTAGAAATTTTGGAGAATTTTTATTCCCCTCATAATTAAAGTTGGCAGATGTAATTTCTGTTTGCAGAGCACCGCTCTTGAGGGGGTTTCTGGAATTTAATTCCATCGCATAAAAGGAATTTAATTCCTTACCGAAGAACTTATCTCTGCAAGATCAAAAAGCCCTTTAGGAATTTCATTCCTTAGTGTTATTGAGCGTTTTCATAGGGTTTTTTTAACAGAACTTTTTTCTCTACGGGGATGCCAAGAGTTGTTTAAACCCCCGTGTCTGTTTAATGAGAATTTTCTTGATCAGTTTGATCACCAAACTTTCACTGATTTTTCTTTTCAGCTGCTATGGTTGTTCATCTGTATGATATCGACGAAATCATTTCTTATGAAGACATTCGCGTCCAAGGCCGCTGCCAAAACCAGGAGTTTACCAACTCCCAATGCGCTAAGGTTATGCTTCGCTTCGACGAGTACAACAGTAACCTACTTCCTCGTCGTTCCGCTCTTTTGAAGATCGTTGTGGGAGCTATTTTGGAAGTACTTCCTAGATTTTACGAGGCCATGCCGCTTAAGGCACTTGATGATGCTGAAGATAAGGTGCACTCGATATATCTGATGGGCCTGATCTCGAAGAGGCAGTGAGATAATCTTGTTGATATCTTGCATCAAGTTTTTCAACAGACGACGTAATCTCTACCTACCAGAGGACGGATGATATCAGTGAGGATCCTGACGCTCGCATTCGTGAGAAGGTGCACACGAAAATTGTCAAAAAAGCTAGAAGCATTTTAGACGGCCTCACATCTGAATTCCTTGATCCATGTCCCGGATTTAGTGTTTTGCCATTGTAAACATTTTTTATGATTTTTTTTGTTTTGTTGCTACCGCTGATGTATAAATTTCTTCAAGTATAAATGTAAAAATTTCCTTTTCTTTTATACCACTGCTCATAGGTGCCTCATGTTAAATAGTAGTTACTTGCATATAGAATGCCGGGTGCCCCGTGTTATACGTGCAAGGCACATGAGGCGCCGCCTTAGAGCTTTTAACTCTCGGTGCTGGCGCCCTTGTACAAGGCACGTAAGATGCTGCCTCACTACTGCAAAGCACGTGAGGCGCTGCCTCATTATTGAAGAAGTCTTTTCACCTTCCTTTTCTATTTCTTATGGGCCAACTATTTCGTTCCCCATGCCCTCCTTTTTCTGGCCTTGGGAATAGCTCCACCATGCACGATGATTTTTGTGCATAGCTTTGAATGCGTCTCTTTATAACCCGAGGCTGCATCTTTCTTCTTCTCTTCAAAGAGAAACCTATCTTTCATTAACAGAACTCAAACAAACCAGGAGCTATGGCATGCAATCGCCCCCACGCTTGTCAGCAACCATAGGAGGTATCCATCGAGGAAACGATTCCTCACTTTGTTGCCCGGCTAGTAGATCTCCTTCTTACCGATGCTCAATGTGACGTGGTGATGTATGAGCTCCTGACTTGTAGGGGCTCTCCTCTTCCTATGGGCTCCATTTGGCTCCAGATGATCTTTCTATCTGCGCTCGCCGACATGCCCCCTCATCCAACAGAGATGACTCCAGCGATTCTCGACGCGGAGGAGGACAAGATCGAGTGCTTTTATGAGGTACGCTTGATTATCCAGTCTTTGAAGGACTGATCAGTGCATTTACTAAGTCAGATAAGAGCCCGGAAGGCCATCATGTCCGCTTTCGCTGATGAGAACGATGCTAATCGGTGGGGAGCAACTCCTCGTGATTACCGGTGCTTCGACATGGTAGAGAGGGCAGAGAGAGAATTGGAAAACTTTATTCATTGTTTTGTTAACCCTTGTATCTCTGATCCCATATTTGGTAATCTTTTCCCTGTAGAGTAGTATATTTAAAACGATGTATTTCTCTTATTAGTGATTGTTGAATGCTTTCTATTGAATCTTTCTGTTCGTCATATATTTGTACGTGTATCCCACTTATGTACATGAGCTTTACACTTTACCTTTAGGAATTTTTGCTAAGTGTGAGCGCCATTGTAGTGTCGTACATAAATCAGCACGTTTTGGACACCCTTTTTATTTAAGCAGGCATGCAGTCGTGAATGCATGCTTAGTAGGGTATAAACCAAAGACTCTCCTTATTGCCTTGCACGGTACATAGTTTGTGCATGTTTTGGATTGAGTATTGTCGTCGAGTGGAGGCTTGCTTACATGGTCCTGAGCGCATACGTCTTCCTTCTGAGCTCTTGACTGCAAAGATGAGCCTGCGGGGGTTGATCAAACGGTGTGCCGCCAACCAAGGCCACTAGTGCTTACGAAATTTGGTGAGTGCTTCAAGAAGCTATCACCGAGGTGGTCGCTCTTGATAAAGTCGTCATCTTTACCCGCGAGATAGTTGAAACTCATAAAATTGTTGAAAGGGAGCTTGAGAGACGGTTTGCTTCTTATCGGACTCAACAGGCTCAGGAGGGGACTTATCTTTTAGCCATAATGGAGCTTGAGGCTGAGGTCCAGCGGAAGACCGATGAGCATACGAGCCTGCTGCACCGTGCACCGGCTTAAGCATTTTTTGTCGTTGTGTATTTTTTGTATTCATTTACGAATAGGAATATCTTGTACTCATTTTGATTCATGAATAAAGGAAATATACTATCGTTTTCTTTTCTTTGTCATGTCGTTGGCATGTGACTTTAGCAAATGTGGCCTATAAATGGTAACGGTTCATCTTGAACTCCTCACAGGGTAACGATGGTTTAGGAAACAGGTTCAGATCTGCCACCTAAGACTTTTCAACTTTATGAGCCGTGAGGGTCTCATAAAGACTTTTCTCCCCACGAGTCGAGAGGATCTCATAGGTGTAATTTCTCTTTAGGGGCCGTGAGGACTCCTAAGTGCGTTTTCTCTTGAGAGTTGTAAGGATCTTACAAGAGAGTTTTCTTTCTACGGGTTTAGAGGTTTGCGCAGGGACACTGATTTCCCTGGGGGTCGAGATGAGTCGAGATATTATTGGTTGACTTGTTTCCGAAATGGGGCATTGCTCTGGCAGGGAGGTCATTGGTTGACTTGTTTCCGAGACGATGCGTTGTTCCGGCAGGGAGGTCATCGGTTGACTTATTTCCGAGATGGAGCGTTGGTCCGGTGGGGAGGTCATCGGCTGACTTGTTTTCGAGACAGAGCGTTGGTCCGGCGGGGAGGTCATCGGCTGACTTGTTTCCGAGACAGAGCGTTGTTCCGGTAGGGAGGTCATTGGCTGACTTGTTTCCGAGATGGGGCATTGCTCCGGCGGGGAGGTCATTGTTTGACTTGTTTCCGATACGTGGCGTTGTTCCGGCGGGGAGGTCATTGGTTGACTTGTTTCCGAGACGGGGCGTTGCTCCGGCTGGGAGGTCATTGGTTGAATTGTTTCCGAGCCGGAGCGTTGCTCCGGCGGGGAGGTCATTGGCTTACTTATTTCCGAGATGGAGCATTGCTCTGTCAAGGAGGTCCTTGGTTGACTTGTTTTCGAGACGGAGCTTTGTTCCAGCGGGGAGTTCATTGGTTGACTTGTTTTCGAGACGGAGCGTTGTTCTAGCGGGAAGGTCATTGGTTGAATTATTTCCGAGACGGAGCGTTGTTCCGGCAGGGAGGTCGTTGGCTGACTTATTTCCGAGACGGAGCGTTGTTCCGGTTGGGAAGTCGTTGGTTGACTTGTTTCCACCTTCTGCGGTGTCGGGAAGGAACGCCGTGTTGATTTCTGGGATGCAGATATTGCCGTCAAGATCTGACTCTCCCTTTGACAGAGTCTGTTGGGAAATGTGGTTCCTTTTTCGTTTATGCCAATGGATTGTATACAGGGGTCAGTATGGACTCACCAGTAGGGCAAAAGTTTCATTCTTTCATTTTTTTTCTTTCCGGGATGCTTTATCATTTCAGCTTTTTATATCGCGAAAGTCGCGATTGCCCAATCATTTCGGCTATTTTTCACGGTGCCCACTCATTTCGGCTATTTTCTTTTTACTCGCTGCTTTTAATTGTGAGTTGCCCAATCTTTTTGGCTATTATTTTTTTTATTTTTTGACTTGCTGATTTTGTTGCGAGTATGGACTTTAGATCTAATACCAATCTTAGCATCAACATCGCTACGACTGGAATATGGCCAGGAGCGAATCATCATTTGCCTTGAGAGGACTTGGAATTTGTTACTGATTTAGGCATCAGTATCGCTACTATTGGAACGTTGCCAGGAGAGAATTATCATTTGCCTTCGCCACTATCGAACAAAAGTGGCTTAGTAGACAGTGTTAGGGACCTGACGACTAAGGCTTTTGACTTCGTGAGCCATAAGGGTCCCATAAAGGTATTTCTCCATAAGAGTCATGAGTATCTCGTAGGTGTAATTTCTACTTAGGGGTTATGAGGACTCCTAAATGCGTTTTCTCTTGTAAGTCATAAGGATATTACAAGAGTGTTTTCTTCTTATAAGTCGAGAGAATTTACAAGTGGCGTTCACCACATGAGGACATTTCACACCATTGGTGGAACTTGGTTGGGGAGACGTTTATTTGTGCCCGTGGATTGTATACAAGGGTCAATACTGAACCGTTTGTAGGGCAATTTGGGGAATGTGATGGCTTAAGAACAGGTTCAGATCACTGTAGCTTAAGGCTTTTGAATCCTATAAGCCGTGAGGGTCTCATAAGGGGATTCTCCTTACGAGTCGTGAGGATCTCGTAAGTGTAATTTCTCTTTAGGAATTATGGGGATCCCTAAGTGTGTTACTCCCTTATAAGTTATAAGGATCTCACGCGGGTATTTTCTCTTTACAAGGTCGAGAGGACCCTGCAAGTGCACAGGAAATTTTTTACGAGTCAGCGCCCTTTCGGGCTTTCACGAACTCACTGGTAGCCCTGCTATTTTTACTCACGGAGCCCTTTCGGGTTTTCATCCATGCCCATTTCGCTTATGGATGTACCTTTTTTTGCCGTATTAGCCTAAGGATGCTGCGGTTCATAGTAGTTTAGGGACGTTTCGGTCCGCTGTTAGTTTCAGGACATTGCGGTCTATCGTTAGTTTAGGGACGTTTCGGTCCATAGCTAGTTTCAGGACATTGCGGTCCATTGTTAGTTTAGGGACGTTTCGGTCCGTAGCTAGTTTCAGAACATTACGGTCCATTGTTAGTTTAGGGACGTTTCGGTCCGTATCTAGTTTCAGGACATTGCGGTCCATTGTTAGTTTAGGGACGTTTCCGTCCGTAGCTAGTTTCAGGACATTGCGGTCCATTGTTAGTTTAGGGACGTGTTCAGTTGATAAAACTGCACATTTGTATTACATTTTTCCTACCATTTTCATATTAAAAAAGGACTTTATTATAATATATCATACATATGAGGGTTTATGTGTAAAAACACTATTTTCCATGTGTTAATATATTTTAATTAGCATTTGGTAGAAAAATATATGCAAATAAATTCATTGACCTAATTCTAGTAGAACTAAGTCTACTCAATATTATTTGAGTTGTTGTGCAAAAGATTTCCAAGTGTGCAGAATTTTTCAAAGACTAGAATCAAGCAAATCAAGTTGTTGAAGAAGACTTGCCTAATTAAGAAGCAAAACTTGGAGACCAAGTCTGGCAGCAACCACGAGAAGATTTCAAAGATACAAAGGTTCCAGAGAAGTACACATGTCACAACGACATAACTCCTGAAATTTGATGAAGGGAGGAGATCTAATGGCCGCGGATCCGCGGCCATACCCCCTCTTGGGCCGCGGATCCGCGGCAGGATATTGGAGATAGAAGTTGCTATTTTTTTGGGATGAATCTCTGCTATATTTTACCAACCGTTGAAGCAAATGATTCTGGCTTTGCACTATAAAAAGGCACCGAGAGCCTCTTGGAAAAATCATCAAGTCGACGCGATCACGAAGTCCAAGACGGCTCACACATCCAGACTGATCATCAACTGTTCATCTACCTCCTTAGAAGAGATCGAGAAGCAACTAGATTTGTAATCATTTTTTAAGGATTCAAGTGTAATGAATTTTGTTAATTAATAAAGGTAGCTCTTTTTCTTATTCTATTTCTTCGAAGTTTAATTATGCATTTTCTCTCCATCTCTTTTTCTCCCAACATGCGCGAGTAATTCTCCGCTTGTTAGGGTTCGTAGGATTAGGGTAGGCTAATGGATGATGAACATCCCTAAACCCTTTTTACGTCCTATAAAGTTTATGAACTTTATCAAAAGAATCATTAACATCCTAATCGGGCGCGCTAGAAATTCTTTACTAGTTCCGACCGCGATTAGAGATTAGATTAATGATTGTTTTGGTAAAAGCTAGATTTGAACGGAGTTCCGTGTCGAGATAAGGGTTAAGAGTGGGATTCCTTTTCCCTCCAGAAACCCTAATCTACACGCATCACCGTCGTTCTAGTTTTAAATCTATTAATGGATAAAAATGGTAACTTTTAATTAATCGTCCATGACTACTAAATCCTAACGAACCCTACCAGCCCTCTTATTATATTAACTACATCCCTAAAATAATCTAGATCTATAAATTTGCACTCTTGCTTAAAGTAGATCTAGAAACTTTTCATAAAATTCTTTATTCCTCCTCTCTTTCTCAACACATCTAAAGTAAGAGTAAAGATTCAACGTTTCCCTGAGGACGACCCGTACTCACCTCGGTCTAGCTACACGCGACACCGTTCTGATTGCGGTTAACTACAAACAAACACTTTTTCGTAACAATCAGGACGTTTGGGTCCGTAGCTAGTTTTCTGCGTCGAAATTTTTCCGGATATCACTTACAGAGTTTAGTACTCAGGAAGACAGCGAGCAGACACAAGCGTCGTCATCTATCATTGACCTGGGCTGTGACTTGTCAGGCGTAGTATTTCTTAAGGAATCGACCATTTATTGGCCAGAAGGGTCTTTCGCCATGCATATCCATGAGCAAGTAAGCCCCACCTTGGTAGACTTTCTCTATGATGTACGGGCCCTCATAGTTTGGCTCGAATTTTCCCTATTTGGCACGATTGGCGATCATAGGTCTCTTGACTACTAGCACGAGTTCGCCATGGCGGAATTTTCTCGGCCTAGTTAATCTTTCGTATGAGCGCATCATCTTTGCGTTATAAGCCTCCAAGTTTTGCTGCGCCATGAGAAAAGTTTCATCAAGGGCATCGAGCTCCTCAAGCCGAAGATGAGCATTTTCTTCGTCCGTTAGCTCGTAATGAACCGCCATTCGTAGAGAGGGTAGCACTATCTCGAGGGGGAGTACCGCTTCTGTGCCGAATACCAACACTAATGGCGTTGTATTTGTGGTCGTTTTGAACGTGGTCCTATAAGTCCAGAGAGCTTCCTGCAGTCTCTCGTGCCAGTCCTTTTTATTTTTGGACACCGTCTTCTTTATGATCTTCATCAAGGTCTTGTTGAATGCCTCAGCTAGACCGTTAGCTCGGGGATTATGGACCGAAGAGTATCTCCAGTCTATGTTATGCTACTGTGCGAAGCGACTGATTCTGTGATTTCAGTAGGCCGGCCCATTATCGGAGATAATTTGTCGCGGAGTGCCGAACCGATAGATGACGTGTGTCTTGAAGAAATGGAGAATATTCTCCGTCTTCACTTCTCTTAGCGGTACTGCTTCTGCCCACTTAGAGAAATAATCAGTTGTTGCCAATATGAACCGATGTCCTTTGGATGACGCTGGTTCGACGGGCCCAATTATATCGGTTCCCCACATTTCAAACAGCCAGCTAGCCACTATTGGGTGTAGCCAGTTTAGATGCGGGTGGATGATATCTCCATGAATTTGGCATGAGTGACACTGCTTCGCGTATTCGAGGCAGTCCTGAATCATCGTGGGCCAATAGTAGCCTATTCTTTTCATCTTCAACTTCATCTTTAACCCGGCTTGATGAGAACCGTAGAGTCCGTCGTGGGTTTCTTGGACGACACTCCTTGCTTCTTCCGGTCCCAGGCATCTCAGCCACAGAGAGTCGAACGATCTCTTATATAGAGTATCATTGACGAAGGCGAAAGACAGATCTCGTTTCATGGGCTGATGTCTTGAGGATGCGTCTTCCGGTGTTTGACAGGATTTGAAATAGTTTATAAAGACTTCTCTACAATCCTTAGCCTTTTCTTGGTCCTCTATTTGGAAGGCCGCTTGTTCGGTTGCTTCCTTTCTTTCAGACCTCTTCGAAGACATTTCTGCTAGCGCGAGAATCCGGCGGCTTTGCACAATGATCCTTACGTCATCGAAGTTTTTGTCAGCCAGTTCTTTAGCGAGTTTGGCTAACACATCGGCCTTGCTATTTTCCACTCGTGGTACGCTTTCCAGGACGTAGGAGGGGATTTGCGATAGCAATTGCTGCACTCTTTTACCATATTTTACCATCTCTGGCTTACACGTCTGATAGTCGCTATTTACTTGGCTAACAACCAGCAAAGAGTCTCCATATATGAGGAGGTTCTTGATTCCCATGTCGAAAGCGGTCTCAAGACCTGCTATCAAAGCCTCATATCCTCCTTCATTGTTTGTACTCGGCTCTATTAAGGAAAAGGCAAAGCGCATTATCCTTCTTTGTGGAGTCACGAAGATGAGGCCTACCCCTGATTTGATTATGGGGGAGCTGTGCTTTCGCTTCTTCATGGAAGATGCCCCATCGAAGTAGAGTTCCCATCGGGTATTACTCCCTCCTCTCTCCCCGTCGATCGTTTCAAACGCGTGCTCGTCTGGCAATTCGCAATTTAGGGGTGAATCGGCAGGTATCGGATGCTCAGCGAGGAAGTCGGTGATGGCCTGGTGATTGAATGTCTCTTTGTGTGTCGTGTTTTGAAAATGTGTAAAGATCACAATCAAAGAAATTTGTAAACCGCAATCAATAACGGTGTCGTATGTAGCGCATTAGTGAATACGGATCGTCCTCAGGGAAAATGTGATCCGTTCGAATTTGATTTAGATGAATTGAAAATTAAAGAGAAAAGAAAAGACAATTCAATTCAAGATTTAAAAGAGAATTTCAAGAATTATCTAGATCTAAATCTAATATCAAGAAAACATTAAAATCAAGAATCAAGAATTGATGATATCCAATCGAATCAGGTTTCAAGAATTGAAGTGAGGCTCGTAAGAATCGATCGAATCTATAGAAGTGATGAAAACTAGTGATTACGTTTTCTTATCCATTAATGATTTGATGCTAGATCGATGACGATCAATCGAGGTTTAAGGATCTCTTGAAGGAACTAGGGTTTCTTCATCTCATCCTTTGTCCTTTCGATGAATCTCATTCAAAAGCTAGCCTCTAGTAGATTGAATTACCGATCGTTGATCTCTAGTTACGAGTGAAAACATTCAATAAATCATTTCGCTCGAAACTAGATTGTCGATGATTCAATTTACAAGAGTTTACAAAACTTATAGGAATTAAGAATCGTTTCAAAATTTGTAACATCATCATCTATTGATTCTCTCGACTCCTCCACGAGCGGAGTTTTTACTCAAGCATTATAACAAAGAACACAATCAAGAATCGAGATTTAATCATAATGCTCAAATATAGAGATAAGCAAGATAAAGAAATTTCACCTTTTATTTATCAACAATTTTGTTACAATTCTCTCAAGATCTACAAGTGGAAAGAACTCGATCGTTGATTTAGCTTCGCACGTCTCCTTGAGTCATGGATCGTCTCGAGGATCACTTTCTCCGTTGAAGTCCGGCGTCGCTTCTAAAAGGTTGAAGGCTTCTTACTTGATTTGTACTCAAAGATCTTGAATTTGGCTTTGGTGATTGGATTAGGGTTAGGGTTTGAATGCACAAGTTGTGTCACTCAACTTATGGGTGGAAATTGATGGAAGGATCAACAACCTTTAGATAGAAGCTTTAGGGTCCCTTTTATAGCCTTAGGATTGGGATTAGCTTCCTTTAGAAGCTAGGTTTAGATTAGCTTCCCTTGTAAGCTTGGTAGTTAGGTAGAAGGTTCTAGAGATAGTTATTTAGGGCTAGCTTCCTTCATAAGCTTGGAGGTTAGGGAGAAGTTTCTAGGCTTAGGTAGTTATTTGGCTTGCTTAAGAAGCTTGAGAGTGTTTAGCATAAACAAAGAGCTTTGCTGTTCGGACAGAAGCTTCTGGAGTTCTCTAGAATTTGGAGTGGCTTAAATGAGTGTGGCCCTTGAAAGGAGAAACCTGACATGAAGAATTGCTGACGTCATCACCTCGTGGCCGCGGATCCGCGGCCCTTCAGGTGCCTTGGTGAATCAATTTTCCAGGTAACTCTTGGGCTGAATTTGTGGCACTTTTCTGATGTGTTGAATCTCATATTTCTTTCTATATCACTACCAGATCACAAGTCTTGGACTTGGCGTATTTTTATCAGCACTTTTGACAGTTTCGGCTCTTTTCCTGGAATTTCCTGCACAGATTCTCGAGACAAGTGTTGCGCTACACAAAGATTATGCGATGCAATGATAAACACTCAATTTCCTTCAAAATGTTGGTTTTAAAGTATAACACAAGTTATTTGGTATTTTACAGATGTTTTGCTAATATGTGCTATATTAATTCCGAACACCTTTAGATGATTGCAAATAGTAGGGAAATTGATGTGTTAAAAATGCAATATTTTTGACTGATCAAATTCCCCCAAACTTATTTTTGGTCGTCTCAAGCAAATTGTTTTATTAAAAAGAGAAGGAGAAAATAAAGAAAAAGAAAAACTAACTAGCACACTTTCGTAGGCAACACGATTGCACTGAGCACGTGCAACAAGCCTTTAAACCTCTAGGTGTCCCTAGTAGGAGGAATGTTGTCTCCTGAGGGTTTTCAGCGGATTGCACCCACAAAATCCAATAATAAAAGGAAGACCGTGAAAGTTACATATAAAGATAAGAATTGAAAAATAAAAACTTTGAAAATTAGAGTTTCCAACTATACTAGCTTTTCGGTTGTCATGAGCCCTATCTTAATAGTCATGAAAAGAAGTTAGAAATCACATCATCCCTCAATAAAACATCGTCTTTATTCTTCATTCCTATCTTTCTTCCAAACATCGATCATATACCCCTACGTATGTGTAAAGAACATCCCTAGACCCGGAGAATTCAATTCAAGCTATCATACTCTTGTCCATCTACCTCAGTACTTTTTAATTTGATGAATATTTAGATGGATTTGCTCACACATTTTTCATGCGACCGTTAATACTCCTTGAGGTACTAACCGACCGATTACTCATGTGCTTGCTTATACGGTGTTTAGTATTTTCCTCGTCTTGCACCACCTAAGGCTTAGCAGTGACTCCCAGACCAGTTGGTCTAAGGCACTAGGTGAAGAGGCACCCTCGCTATATTTTTTTATTTCTGCCTTGGCGATAACAAAACCAGTGTTCATTTTTCTTCACCATTTTTATATTTTATTCATTTTTTTATTTCCTTCATACTTTGGCTTTTAGACAAGAGCATTTCAAGGTATCCTCTACTATCCCGAGTTTCAAGACGTGTGTAAGTGCGTATAGTAGGGTATCAACGTTCAAAATGTTTGGCTTCCAGAATAGGAACTATTTTTCAGACTTATTTTCATCCTCAGATTAGTGACTTCCTTCATCTTACTAACCCTTGGGACAACGGCTCATAACTACTTATTACTAGTTCGTTTAAGAAAACTTCTAATTTTCTAGGTTTTCTTAAATTTTTCTAATATTTTGGATGTAATTTTTCACTATCTAATCTTTTATTATCTTATTTATGTGCAAAATTAAATATTAAATATTTTTACCTTTTGAAATTTTTTAAATTTTTATAGGTTTTAAATGTTTTGTGCTTATGCAAAATATGATGCAAATGATACAAAAATAAGCACAAACCTCCCCCAAACTTGTTTTCAGCAGTGTCCTCACTGTTGCCATCTGCTAAATCTCGAAACCCTGTAAGCTTAGGAGGAAATTTATTAATGGGGGCAATAAATATGATCGTGAAAATCCTCCCCCAAACTTATTCTTTTCACTCACCTCCATTCAAAAGATGATACAGTAATTTATAGGACATGGAGGTGAGACAGAGGAATTTTAATCACAATAAAATGGATCCAGTAAGAACAGGAGCTCCTCCGTGGGGTCAGTGGAAAAATACGGCTTTAATCTATGTCCATTTACTTTGAAAAATGTACCGTTTTTAACATTTTCTACATCAACTACCCCGTGCGGGTATACAGACCGCACAATAAAAGGTTATTTCCATCGAGATCGTAGCTTACACGCGTGAAGGTGTAGTCGTGAATCATAAAGAAGGACTTGTTGACCAGGTTTAAAAACTTTCCTCAAAATGTTTTTATCGTGAAATACCTTAGTCTGGTTCTTTACAATTACAGCGTTATCATAAGCTTCATCACGGAGTTCGCTTAGCTCATTTAATTGCAGCTTCCGAAAGTTGCAGGCTTGATTTAAGTCAAAGTTGATTTTTCTAATGGCCCACATTGCTTTGTGCTCTATCTCGACTGGTAGGTGACAAAACTTACCAAACACTAACCTATAAGGAGACATCCCTAGATCGGTTTTATATGCAGTTCGGAATGCCTAAAGAGTATCCGTCAATTTGGTTGACCAATGTTTTCTATTTTTCGAAACAGTTTTCTTCAGAATTCGTTTGATTTGTCTATTGGAAATCTCAGCCCGCCCGCTCGTTTGGGGATGATAGGGTGTGGAAAGTTTGTGGTTGATTGCATATTTCCGCATCAAAGTCTCGAAAGACCTGTTGCAGAAATGCGTCCCGTTATCGCTAATGATAGCGCGTGGGTGTCCAAATCGCGAAAAGATGTTTTCTTTTAAGAACTTAATGATAACCTTTTTGTCATTGGTACGACAAGGAATAGCTTCAACCCACTTTGAGACGTAATCAACCGCAAGCAGTATGTGCAGATTCCCAAAGGAGTTGGGAAAATGACCCATAAAGTCAATGCCCCAAACGTCGAAAATTTCAACCACTAAGATGGATTGCTGTGGCATCTCATTTCTCCGGGAAATCCTACCCGTGTGTTGACACTGTGTACAGGTTTTGCAAAGATCAAATGCATCTTTGAACAAGGTCGGCCAATAAAAACTGTATTGCAAAACCTTCTCCGCCGTCTTTCTAGGACCGAAGTGACCCCCACATGCCTGATCATGACAAAAAGATAGAACACTCTTGAATTCCTCATTCGGGACACACCGGCGAATGATCTGGTCAGGACAATACTTAAACAGATATGGTTCATCCCAGTAAAAGCGTTTTACTTGGGATAGAAAACGATGTCTGTCCTGTTTTGACCATTCACTGGGGATATGTCCCGTGACAAGATAATTCACAATATCCCTGAACCAAGGTTCATCGGATACGTTCAAGAGCTGTTCGTCTGGAAAAGAATCATTGATCGGCAGGGTCATAGGTGAAGAAGAGATGCGCGACAGATGGTCGGCTACAACGTTTTCACATCCTTTCTTATCTTTAATAACAAGATCAAATTCTTGTAATAGAAGTATCCAACGTATTAGCCTACCTTTAGCATCCTTCTTTGCCAAAAGATGTTTCAAAGCGGAGTGGTCAGTGTACACAACAATTGGTGAGCCAATCAAGTAAGGCCTGAATTTTTCTAATGCAAATACAACCACCAAAAGTTCTTTTTCGGTAGTTATATAATTCACTTGAGCATCGTTCAGGGTCATACTTGCGTAATAGATCACGTGTGGCATCTTTTCAATGCGGTGTCCTAAGACTGCACCAACTGCAAAATCTGATGCATCACACATAAGCTCAAACGGGTGGTTCCAATCTGGAGAAGATAAAACGGGGGCTGTAGTGAGAGAGTATTTAAGTGAGTCGAATGCTGCCTCACAATCCGAGTCAAAGTGAAAAGTCGTGTCCTTGGCCAAGAGAAGAGTTAAGGGTCTAGCAATTTTGCTAAAATCCTTAATGAATCTCCTGTAAAAGCCTGCATGGCCAAGAAATGATCGGATATCCTTGACGCATTTGGGATGAGGAAGGTTTTTAATGACATCTATTTTAGCTTTGTCAAACTCAATGCCTTTTCGTGAAATAACATGTCCAAGCACAATTCCCTCTAGGACCATGAAATGGCATTTTCCCCAATTTAAGGTTAAGTTCTTTTCTTTACAATGAGTAAGAACTGCGTCAAGATTCGATAGGGAGTCAGAAAAAGAATCTCCGAAAATCGAGAAATCATCCATAAAAATCTCCAAAAAATTCTCGACCATGTCCGAGAATATCCCTATCATACACCGCTGAAATGTAGCGGGAGCATTGCATAACCCAAAGGGCATGCGTCTATAAGCAAAAGTACCAAAAGGAAAAATAAATGTGGTTTTATCTTGATCCTTTTTGGCAATAGGGACCTGATTATAGCCAGAGTATCCGACCATAAAGCAATAATACTCACGTCCGGCTAGACGTTCTAGCATCTGGTCAATGAAAGGCTGAGGAAAGTGGTCTTTCCTCGTTGCGGCATTGAGTTTTCTGTAATCAATACATACACGCCATCCAGTTTGAGCGCGTGTCTGAATTAACTCATTAGCCTCATCGGTAATGACGGTGATGCCAGATTTCTTAGGGACGACATGAATTAGACTTACCCATTGGCTATCGGATATTGGGTAAATGATACCATTATAAAGGCATTTGACGATTCCTTTCTTCACCGCATCCTTCATGACGGGGTTCAACCTTCTCTGTGGTTCTCGGGTTGGTTTGGCTTCATCCATCAAATGTATATGATGTTCTACAATCAAGGGACTAATCCCTTTGATGTCAGCCATGGTCCAACCAAACGCCTGCCTATTAGATCTCAATACCGTCAAAAGCACGTTCTCTTGCTCTGATGCTAGAGAAGCGGATATGATCACCGATAAAGACTCATTCTCACCTAAATATGCATATTTAAGATGAGAAGGTAAAAGTTTGAGATCTAATGCTGGCGGAGAAATAATAGATCATCGAATGATTCTCGAAGTTACAAAGAAGCTCATAGCCTGTGAAAGATACAGACTCGGAAGGTGATGAGTCAAGAGTGTCGGACTCAAGCGTGGAAAATGTATCCTCACTAAGATGTGCAAGATCAAATATTGATGTGGTAGTGTCGTCGAGATCTTCAAAGCAAAGTTCATCAACTTCGCAACTTTCGGGAGCAATCTCGTGGACAGAACAAACATCAAGTATATGAGCAGAGGGTTCAGATGGCTGACTTCCAATTTTGTAGATGTTCAGTTCAATTGTCATTTTTCCAAAAGATAGGTTCATTGAACCGTTTCGACAGTTAATGAAAGCATTGGAAGTGGCAAGGAATGGTCGACCCAAAATCACCGGAATTTGATTCCGTAGGTTAGCTACAGGTTGTGTATCTAGAATAATGAAGTTCACAGGGAATACAATTTCCCCAACTTTTATTAACACATCCTCCAGTTCACCCCTAGGTTTGGTGATTGAACAGTCTGCTATTTGGAGAGTGCAGTGAGCTGGTTTCAACTCTCCAATCCCTAACTGCTCATATACAGAATATGGAAGCAGGTTAACACTTGCGCCAAGGTCAAGAAGAGCACGGTTGATGTTTTTACCCCCAATAGAAATCGAGATTGTAGGACATCCTGGGTCCTTACGTTTCTTTGGTAGCTGTGGGGTAAAAGCAGTGCTAACATTATTTGTCATGAAGACCTTCTTGGGCACTTGAGTCTTCCTCTTCCTAGTGCACAAGTCTTTAAGAATTTTCGCATAAGCGGGGATTTGTTGAATAGAATCTAGGAGAGGGATGTTGATGTTAACCTGTTTGAACATTTCCATAATCTTCTCCATATGTGGACTCGATTTGTTACCCCTTAACCGATTTGGATAAGGTGCTTTAGCGATAAGAGCTGGGTCCATCATAGGAGAAGGTGGTGTGTGTGGAAGTGATCCCAGAATAGGAGTGGGGATCGTCTTTGGTAGACTAGAAGAGGGTTGCTGAGGTAACGAGCCTGGTTGGAAATGAAGAATAGGCTCGCAAGAAGGTGGTAGGGTAGAAGAATAAGGATCGGAAGTAGAAGTGTGTGTGTAAAGAAAGGTCTCAGCCGGGATATTATTGATTGATTTTTCAGTATCATCAATTTCTTCCCCGACATGATTATTCAGCACTCTTCTTGATCTCAACGTTGTGATGGCATTTAATTGTAATGCCCAGGATTCGGTAGTGGTTGAGACGGAAGTTTTCTTTTCTCTCTCGCACTCATTTCGGCTTTTAATTGTGTAATTTCCGCTTCCATCGATTTTATACTCTCCGCTTGGGAAGTAGAGTTTTTCTTTATATCATCGACGGAAGTTTTCATTTCAGCCGAGACTTGCATGAAGTTTGACAAGAGTGACTTCATGGTTTGTGTGAATGAAGAGAATTCATCAAAACAGGTCAACTGCAAAGGATTAGATGGGGCAGGTGTGTTGACCTGGTTTTGAAAATTTTGTGACTGGTAGGGGTGTTGAGTGAGTTGAAGTGGTTGCTATTGTGGTGAAGGAACCCTTTGAAAATTGTTTTGGTTTAGAACCGTGTTTTGATTTTGTTGTTGGTTCCAAGCAAAGTTAGGGTGGTTCCTCCAACCCTGATTATATGTGGAAGAATAAGGATCGTTTCTAGGTCTTTGAAAAGCGGCATTGGTATGCTCTTGACCTTGAAACGGAGAATTCAATGGACATTCTTCTGTCAAATGAGAAGGATCAGAACAACATCCACATACAGTTTTGGGGAGCGACATCGGATTTAGGGAGGCTGCTAAAAATTTTTGTTTCATAGCTTCTAGCTTCTTTTGCATTGCTTCCATCTCAGTTCTAACACCTATGGAAACATCAATTTGGTGAATGCCATCCCTAGACGATGACTGGTTTACACTCTCCCACTGTAAGGATCTTTCAGCGAAATCTTCTAAGAATTTCCATGCTTCGCCATCGTCTTTGGTCATAAAAGTGCCTTGACACATGGATTCAAGGTTTTGTTTAGTGGTAGGATTAATGCCCTCATATATGATTCTGCACAGATCCCATCTAGGGATTCCGTGATGTGGACATTGAACCAAAGATCCTTGAAGCGTTCAAAACACTTCGAGAATGGTTCATTCGGAAGCTGGGTGAATTGATTTATTTCGCTACGGACTCGAGCTATTTTATGATTCGGGTTGAATTTCATAAGGAATGCTGCGACGAATTCTTCCCAGTTCGAAATGGAATGTGCGGTTGTGTTATAAAGCCATTTCTCGGCTATATCGCGCAAAGTAAATGGGAGAAGACGGAGATGCATAGCATCCACAGAAAGCTATGAAGTACCCATCATAGCGCATACATTTTTAAATTTGGTAATAAAGACATATGCGTCTTCAGACTCAAGACCGTGATATTTAGGTAGAAGATTGATCTATTGGGGTTTTATTTCAAAATTGTCCCCGTTGGCTGGTGGAATGGTGAGACAGGTCGAGAGAGGACCTCGCATAGGATAGCATCTCTCCTGGAGAGAGATGCGGGGTGGATTCTGCGCACCTGCGGACGGCGACAGAGTAGTGGTAAAGAAGTTCGATGGATAACCGTCCATCGATGTGGGTGTGGTGGTGGGTAAAGTAGAAATAGACGTAGAATTACCGACTTCGGAGTCGATCGGGGGAACGCGGACAAGTCGGGCACTAGAATCCCGTGTCCAGCCGAGCATGCACTAAAGGGTTTAGTACAAGTGGCAGCGTTAAGATAATTAAGGAAAAGATAAGATTGGTGTTTGTTTTGAAAAAGATACGGATTTTTGAATAAAATGATGCAAATCACAACAAATGCACATACAACCCTAAAATCCAGTGGTCACCTAGGTCAAGTCTCTAGACCTCTCCTAACTGCCAGAAGACAAATCGCAGGATCAATCATCTACTGTCTCTTTGTCCCTCCTGTGGCTAGGTAAGTACCGAGTAAGTGGGAGGTTCTCCACTACGTAAGTAGTGGGCCTAATTAAGTAACCACTTGCTTTAGACACACTTGCCTTAGACACCACAAAAGAAACGCGGATAAGCAATAGATTACCCACGACCTTCTCCTATTCTAAGTGAGCGCGACGGTCCTAAGAGTCATGTCTAGATTTCTTTTAGTTAATGAGGGTAATGCGGATGCAGTTTTGTGATTTTCGGGGCTTAGGAAGGGTAATGAACTCCCCACCTAATCTGAATTTGGTCTTTGCCCCTTAATTTCCTTATTAAAAATACAAACAACCAAGATCAAACACGCATAATTTTTTTTTTGCGGTGCTGGGAATTTTTGCAAAGAATCCTGCAAAAATTGGTTAATGGAGCAGATCAAGGAAGAGATAAGAAAGTTAGAGAGTCACCGAGCGAATTTGGTACAGCGAAGCCCTCAAAGCGCTGCGTTTCAGCCGCGTAAAGCCTCTAATGCCGCTTTTCCGCGGTCTGGTAGCTTGATACCTGCATAAAAATTTCAGGCTCCGTTCCTGTTCACCTCCAGAGCTCTCTAGAATATTCAAAATATTTTCCTCAAGCTCCACAGATTCCAGATTTCCTTGCAACAATTCACAATGAATCGTTTAGTGTTTGCGCGAATTTTGATCTAAAAATTCTGATGGAATAAACTTTTCAACTCAAATTTCAAAAACGAACAAATTAGCACACTATCCCCGGCAACGGTTCCATTTGATTGAATGTCTCTTTTTGTGTCGTGTTTTGAAAATGTGTAAAGATCACAATCAAAGAAATTTGTAAACCGCAATCAATAACGGTGTCGTATATAGCGCGTTAGTGAATACGGATCGTCCTCAGGGAAAATGTGATCCGTTCGAATTTGATTTAGATGAATTGAAAATTAAAGAGAAAAGAAAAAACAATTCAATTCAAGATTTAAAAGTGAATTTCAAGAATTATCTAGATCTAAATCTAATATCAAGAAAACATCAAAATCAAGAATCAAGAATTGATGATATTCAATCGAATTAGGTTTCAAGAATTGAAGTGAGGATCGTCGGAATCGATCGAACCTATAGAAGTGATGAAAACTAGTGATTACGTTTTCTTATCCATTAATGATTTGATGCTAGATCGATGACAATCAATCGAGGTTTAAGGATCTCTTGAAGGAACTAGGGTTTCTTCATCTCATCCTTTGTCCTTTCGATGAATCTCATTCAAAAGCTAGCCTCTAGTAGATTGAATTACCGATCGTTGATCTCTAGTTACGAGTGAAAACATTCTATAAAGCATTTCGCTCGAAACTAGATTGTCGATGATTCAATTTACAAGAGTTTATAAAGCTTATAGGAATTAAGAATCGTTTCAAGATTTGTAACATCATCATCTATTGATTCTCTCGACTCCTCCACGAGCGAAGTTTTTACTCAAGCATTATAACAAAGAACACAATCAAGAATCGATATCTAATCATAGTGCTCAAATATAGAGATAAGCAAGATAAAGAAATTTCACCCTTTATTTATCAACAATTTTGTTACAATTCTCTCAAGATCTACAAAAGGAAAGAACTCGATCGTTGATTTGGCTTCGCATGTCTCCTTGAGTCGCGGATCGTCTCGAGGATTACTTGCTCCGTTGAAGTCCAGCGTCGCTTCTAAAAGGTTGAAGGCTTCTTGCTTGATTTGTACTCAAAGATCTTGAATTTGGCTTTGGTGATTGGATTAGGGTTAGGGTTTGAACGCACAAATTGTGTCACTCAGCTTGTGGGTGGAAATTGATGGAAGGATCAACAACCTTTAAATAGAAGCTTTAGGGTCCCTTTTATAGCCTTAGGATTGGGATACCTTCCTTTAGAAGCTAGGTTTAGATTAGCTTCTCTTGTAAGCTTGGTAGTTAGGTAGAAGGTTCTAGAGTTAGTTAGTTCGGGCTAGCTTCCTTCATAAGCTTGGAGATTAGGGAGAACCTTCTAGGCTTAGGAAGTTATTTGGCTTGCTTAAGAAGCTTGAGAGTATTTAGCTTGAACAAAGAGCTTTGCTGTTCGGACAGAAGCTTCTGGAGTTCTCTGGAATTTGGAGTGGCATAAATGAGTGTGGCCCTTGAAAGGAGAAACCTGACATGAAGAATTACTGACGTCATCACCTCGTGGCCGTGGATCCGCCGCGCGAAGGCTTCTCTGGCCGCGGATCCGCGGCCCTTTAGGTGCCTTAGTGCATCAATTTTCCAGGTAACTCTTGGGCTAACTTTGTGGCACTTTTCTGATGTGCTGAATCTCATATTTCTTTCTATATCACTACCAGATCACAAGTCTTGGACTTGGCGTATTTTTATCAGCACTTTTGACAGTTTCGGCTCTTTTCCTGGAATTTTCTGTACAGATTCTCGAGACAAGTGTTGCGCTACACAAAGATTATGTGATGCAATGATAAACACTCAATTTTCCCTAAAAATGTCGGTTTTAAAGTATAACACAAGTTATTTGGTATTTTACAGATGTTTTGCTAATATGTGCTATATTCATTCCGAACACCTTTAGATGATTGCAAATAGTAGGGAAATTGATGTGTTAAAAATGCAATATTTTCGACTGATCACCTGGCATTTCACTGCTTTGAAAGGTCGGTATGTTATCTAGAATTCCATTAAGAGTATGGCCTATTTAGTGAGCCGTCCCGTTAGTATGGATCTTGACATCAAATATTTGAGAGGATCCACTTTTGATATGAGATGGACCTCATGCGCCAAAGCATAATGCCGAAGCTTCGTTATTGCGAAGATCAGTGCCAGGCAATGCTTTTCGATGGGGGAGTAGTTGTTTTCTACCCCTGGGAGAACTCGACTCAAATAGTAGAGAGCTCTCTCATTTTTCCGATCATTCTCTTGTTCCCATAGCGCGCCTAGAGAACCTTCAAGGGCTTTTGTATACAGGATGAGGGGCTTTCCGTTGACCGGAGCGGTCAGTACCGATGGATTCTGCAGGTATTTCTTGATTTCATCCAGTGCGCTTTGGCATTTACGATCCCAAATGAACGGGGTCTCCTTCTTCATTAGATGGTTGTAGGGACGGCACTTGCCGGAGAGGTTGACTTAGAGTTTGACACCTGTTTAGGCATCAGTATCGCTACAACTAGGATATTGCCAGGAGCGACTCATCATTTTCCCCTGTCGATTTGGACAAAGGTGGCTTATTAGACAGGGTTAGGATCCTGTCGACTAAGGCTTTTTTGATTTTACGAGCCGTAAGGGTCTCATAACGGTATTTATCCCTACGAGTCGTGAGGATCTCGTAGGTGTATGTTCTCCTTAGAAGTCGTGAGGACATCTAAGTGGTGTTTTCTCTTATAAGTCGTTAGGATCTCATAAGAGTGTTTTCTCTTTATAAGTCGAAAGGACCTACAAGTGTTATTCACTATATGGGGACATTTCTTGCCATTTGCAGAACTTGGCAAAGAAATATTTATTCGAGCCCCTGGATTGTATACAAAGGTCAATATAGACCGCCTGTAGGACAATTTGAGAGATATGACGGCTTAAGAACAGGTCTAGATGTAGGGTTCCTAGGCACACCCATGAGGTTCTACAACTGATCAACCATGCCAAAATCAGAATTTTCTATGTGCCGAGAAACCCTAAACAAGATCAATACTAGAGGTAAGGCGAAAGAACATGCAAGTTAACAACTTAACTACAAGTGAAAGTGACTACAACCTTTGTAGATCCAGTCCTCCACCTCTTTAGCTCCGTGATGACGTCCCTCCGCTGCGACCATCAGGATCCTGGACTCTAGCGTTGGTTTCATCGGAGAAATGATTGGGCTAGGTCGTTGACTTCGATGCCGAAGATGATCTACGTCGAGGCGACTCTAACTCAAGCTCCATCTTCACTAGGTCATGAAACTTGTGAAGATAACACACTCTACTACATGGCAAGTGGTAGAGAATGAAGAAATAGGAAGTGGGTTCACTTTAGAATTGGATTTCTCACTCTAAAACTCATGGCACCATTAGAGATAGTAAGCTTGCTTCTTCTTGAAGAAGAAGAAGAAGAAGAAGAAGAAAGAAAAATGATAAGAATAAAAAAATAAAGAATGAAACTTATCCCTTTAATAATGGTACCATGGTTAAGTTAAGCCCTCATGCTTAACTTGTGTAGAGAATTAACCAAAGAATTGGGTTAAGGGTTGGGTTAACTAGCATCCTAAGGAAATGGCAAAAGAAATTGACTTTCTCAAAGTTTCTTCAACCTTCATGAAGCTTGACAACTTTGACCAAAGTCTTATTTCTTTTGTTATTTATTAGGAAATTAGTAAACCCTAATTTAACCTCAACTTGGTTTAAGTCTCTTACACACAACTTGTATGTATCATCAAGCATGATACAAACATGTACACTTGCATATATCACATATAAACAATGTGCACATTCAAGTGAAAAATTCAATCTTAAATGAACCAATATTAGTTAATGTAAAGTAATATATCAAATATATAATTATACATTAAATCATTAAATCAACACTTGATTTAATGATCCGGTCATACTGCATATAACCGACTAATATCAAGTGTATCAATGTATCGAATCAACACTTGATTCGGTAACCCGGCTATATCGCATATAACCGACCAATGATACAAATCGCGAGAATAGAATAGGTATCATATACTGGTATTATTCTCGGTCCCGCACATATCTCATATGCGCTCCTATTTCGTTTCGCTTGAGCCAAGAAACCCCTGTGTAGGACTCTAAAGACTCGTCAATACGCCGGCAGTAGGTGATGATCATATCAAACACCCACAAGCCGCAAGCGGTCTGTTAAACGTAACGGCCACCCGGGTATTGATCGATCAGAAGATCAACGAGCAAGCCCGCTCACACTCCTGTGAATCCAACCAGTAACACTTACCGTACAGTCCGATCTGTTCGTCTGATATGTCGCATATCTCGCCTAGGGGTGGTAAACGTCAGACCCCAGTAATAAGTCATGCCGATGTAAGGTCCATAACAAGCATGAAACTACTGATAACACTTACCAGTAAATCAGTGCAACCCTGGCCAGGGATTTCCAGTTATGGCCAGTCGAGCATAGCGCAACTTCAACCCCTAATACCGGGAGAGACGAATCCCCTCCTACCGCTCATTGTCTCCATGTGAATCGGGACTGTACCCAAAGACCACCTGTTTGCACGACTCAGTAGAGCCGTGGTAGGGTGGAAATCAAAGCACGGTGGGAGACACACAAGACTCTATGACGATCTTGGGTCAATAGACTAAGTTGTACCAGTGTCACCAGAGAACTGCCATCTGACATGAGGTATAATACCATCTGGGAGTTCTCGGCGAGTCCGTTCAGTGTACCCAGTCTCCACTGAGCACCCGCATACCATCTCTGATGTAAAACACCAATGGATATGGGATCATCCATCGCCCATCACATGGGTCGAGAAGATATACGCTAGTCTACTCTGGAATATCGATGCCCCGCCTCGATATTCCCATGACTAGGAACATTGAAGGATGTACTCATGGACTACCCAGGCCGCACTAGTGTGATCTCCATCATAGTCCTGGAAGTCGAACACACATCCTAAGGGCTTTATCAACATGTAATAGAGAGACTGCAAGTATACATGTTAAGATAAAGTGCAACCAGATAGCGTACAATCATGTCGAGCAAAAAAGTCCTACCTATATATGTCCCAGCATCCACTATAATATACATCCTATGTACAGTAATGGCCTCTAGGGTATACATATAACTAACAATCTCCCACTTGTACTAGGGCCATCTGTAGCAGTGGTTGCAGTATCTAATACTCAACCATCCAATAAAAGTCTCTCTTTGGGAAAAGACCTTTGTGAGTGGATCCGCCGTGTTGTCCTCTGAGTACCCTGGAGATCAACTATCTCCATGATCAGGTGATGCTTCCTTAGAATATGTCTGGGTCACTGATGGGACCGGGGTTCCTTGGCCAAAGCCATACTTCCATTGTCACACAATGGTAGGAACCTAGTTCATCTTATGAACCAATATGCACCCAAACTTCCTCTTTGGTAGTATCTTTAATAGCAATGTTACCAGCCTTTATCGTCTAGTTTGCCACGGTATTCAACTTGGAACTCTTCCAACATTCCGTCCCTTCACTCAGGGTAAAGACAATGCCTGTAACTGACATTCAGTCATCTTTATCACCCTGGAACCTTTCCAGTGATTCTCTACAGGATCAACTGATACCATTTCACTACAACTAGTGAGAATCCTAACATCCATTTAGATCTATCTCATAGATCCAAAAGCCAGGATTTAGGAGGTATCACCTTTATCCTATTGGAGAATCCTTGTGATAAGAGGAGATCGACCGAGCGTAGTATAGGAAACTCTTTTCCTATCAAGAGTATGTTGTCCACGTACAATACGAGGATGATCACCTTACTCTCTACTATCGTTTTGTATATACAAGGTTCATCTACCATTTTGATGAAGTCAAACTATTTGACTACTACATCAAAACAGACGTTTCAACTCCGTGATGCCTGCTTTATTTTGTAGAGCAACTTGCACATGTTTCCGCTGCTCCCACTGTTTACGAAGCCCTCTGGCTGTGTTCTTATAGACGTTCTCTTCTAAATCATCATTTTAGAAAAGTAGTCATGGCACCTCACCACCAGATATCGTAGTCATGGTATGTAGCAATGACAAGTAGGATCTGGATGGACTTAAGCATAGTCCCTGGAAAATGTTTCATCATTATCCATGCCTGGTTGATGACGAAAACCTTTAACAAGTCTAGCTTTGAAAGTCTCAACTTTTCCATCTACACCAAGTAATCTTCTCAAGATATACTTGCTCCTGATGGGGATTTAGCCCTTCAGATACAGCATTCAAAGTCCATACTTTTGTTGGTATACATGGATTCCATCTCAGATCGCTAAGCATCCAGACATTCTTACAGAGTCCCTACTCTTGATGGCCTGCTCGAAACTAGTTGGGTCATCATCTCATGATGCAATCCTCGCTCCCACTGTCATCGAGAAACCGAAGTATCTCTCAGACGGATGAGAAACCCTGCTAGATCGGCGGAGAGGCTGAGGTTCGTCGGAGACTATTGAATTCTGTGGTTCTATTAAATCATCAGCTGTAGTTTGTATAACTGGAACTCCTTCCAGTTCTACAGAACTGACATTGCCTCGATCTTGTCCGGATTTTGCTTTTGACATAGGCCGGACAATCCCAAATCTTAATTTACTTAAGAAATGGGCTCTTTCCATACCATATCTCAAATGGAGTGGTAGGCAGTGATCTGATTCGAAACTAATTCAATAGGTATGCAGCTACTCAAGTGCACAACCCCCAAAAGGAAATAGGTAACTCAGTAGTACTCATCATAGAGCGCACCATATCATATAGGGTGCGATTGCTCCGCTCCGATACACCGACGTGATGTGGTGTATACGGAGGAGTAATGCTGAGAAAGAATCTCATTCTCCATTAGAATAGTCCAGGAATCCCGTGCTCAAGTATTCTCCTCCCTGATCACATCAAAGTGTAAGTCCATGCTACCTCTCCCGGTACTTTCAAGCATGCGGAATTTGGTGAAAAACAATTTTCTAGAGGCGGTAACATGGACTCAAAACCGGATCTTGTTAAACTTAGCTACCTAACAACCTAATTAAGAGTTGTTAACTACTCGGTTAGGGGGTTATACCTTCTTTCTTGAACTCCTTCGTCTTCTATACTTGATGGTTGTCCGGATCGGCTTCACCCCGTCGTCTCCTTGCGCCGAAGATCGATCCACCCGAAAGCTTCTACCTTTGGGTTCTTCTTCGAGCTTTGAAGAAACTAGTTCAATCGGTTTGCCAAACCTTGTGAACTAGAGTGAGTAGAGAAGAGTGTGTTGGGATTTTTCTCTATGGTTCTTGGTTCTCAACACATGAGACAAGTGAACCATAGACTAAAAAGAGGGAGAGCAAAAGGAAGAGGATGAGAGCTCAAGAACAAGAGAGAGAATGAAAATGATAGAATGAGAAAGACTTTTCTCTCTTGGCTCTCATAATCCAAAGCTATCATAACAAATCATAGCAATCAAGTATTATGTGATGGTTTAAGCTACAATAGCCATATCATTTCATGCACTCATTTTTCACAAGAGAACAAGCAAGCAAAAAGTCTTTGCCATGAAATGATAGCCATTGTCATCATGATGGTCAACTAGTCCAACCTAGTCAAACGGTCAACAAAGTCAACAAGTCAACAAAGTCAACCCCTCAACAACCATGTCACCATAATACTTAATTAATATTATTGTTAATCATATATTATATTCTCATTAGGGTTGAGCAAAAAGTCAATAGTCAACAGTCAACAGTCAACAACCCTAATGAGAATCCTCTGCCTCTGTCTCTCCGTCAACTGTGCATACACACCCGCATCCGCGTTCCGAGGAACACGAATACATACTGGATAAAAACTAATCCCAAAACGTACACTAGGATCTGGCTTAAACCAAAGCCCGCTAGTGTTAACTGTCCGGACACTGTACGTGCACAAGTGCACGGATGTGACCGGACCCTGTCGCAAAACCATGCGACCTCTACTCTTTTGCCTAAAGGCGAATAGCTTTCTGTGTGGGACTCTAAAGACTCGACACTACGCTGGCAGTGGGTTTAACCACAGACCGCAAGCGGCACTAGCTGTGCGTAATGGTCCCCAGGTAGATGCCGACAAGAAGACTGACGAGGTGAAACCCATCTGAACTCTTACTGAGCCTGAATGTGACATTCTCCGTACAGTCCGGTCTGTTCGTCTGATACATCGCATGGCGGGCCTAAGGGGGCGGTAAACGTCAGTCCCCTAATAGCGGTACAAGTCGTGTCGGAGTGAAGCCCAAAACACCCGGAGATAACACTGGAAGCCTACCAGTATATCTCACTTGCCCTGGCCAGGGACTGCTCGTGTAATGGCTCTCCTAGACACAGCGCGATGTCAACCCCCAATACCGGGAGAGACGAATCCTGTCTAACCGTCACTGCCTCCAAGTGCTTCGGGACTGCACCCAACTACTACCTGTTTGCACGACTCCTTTGAGCCGTGGTAGGGTAGTAATCAAAGTGCAGTGGGAACACACTCGAGGAGAAGTGACAGTGTCAAGTCAGCGGACTAAGCTGTACTCATGTCACCTGGGAACTGATAACTGACCATAGGTATAATACCAACCGGTCAGTTCCCGACGAGTCCTGTCCAGTGTACTCGTAACCTAACGAGCACCCGCATACTATCTCCAGTACGACGTACTGATGGCTGTGAGACAGACCATCTCCCACTCTGGGATGAGAAGCGCATACGCTAGTCTACTCCGGAGTATCGATGCCCTGTCTCGATAGTCCTGCGACTAGGGACCTGCATAAGGATGTGCTTATAGATTACCCAGCCCCCACTAGTGTGACTGCCATCATAACGCTGGTAATCAAGCAAAGATCCTAAGGGCTCCACTAATGTGTATAGGTGATATACTAAAATAAACACATGTACACATTGAAGTAGAAACAAACCAAGTAGCATACTACTATTTTGAGCAAGATTGTATATACAAGGTGAATATCCCAATCTTCCATTAAGTAATATACAAACTAGTATGATACAGTAATGGCCTCTAGGGCATATACACTAACAATCTCCCACTTGCACTAAGGCCATGTACTGGCGTATCGAAGACCTATCATCTCGATCAGCCGCTCGAACTGAGTCTGGGGCAAGGCCTTGGTGAATGGATCTGCAGTGTTGTCTTCTGAAGCAACCCTCCGAACCTCGATCTCCTGGCGATCCACGATCTCCCTGATCAGGTGATACCGCCTCAAGATGTGTCTGGATCTCTGATGGGACCTGGGTTCCTTCGCTAAAGCTATAGCCCCGTTGTTGTCGCAATACAGAGGTATTGGATCAACAATGGACGGAACCACCTGAAGTTCTTTCAAGAACTTTCTCATCCAGACAGCTTCTTTTGCGGCATCAGATGCAGCGATGTATTCTGCTTCCATCGTCGAGTCTGCAACGGTTTTCTGTTTGGAACCCTTTCAACACACCGCCCCTCCATTGAGGGTAAAGACAAAACCCGACATGGACTTGGAATCATCCTTGTCACTCTGGAAGCTGGAGTCAGCAAAGGCCTCGATCTGGAGGTCTTTTCCGTCATACCCCAAGAACATCTCCTTAATCCTCCTCAGGTACTTGAGAATGTTCTTTACCGCTATCCAATGTTTCTCCCCAGGGTTTGACTGATACCGGCTTACTACACTCAGTGCATAAGCTACATCCGGTCTGGTACACAACATCGCATACATTATAGAGCCTACCGCAGAAGCGTAGGGTATAATAGACATGCGATCCCTTTCCAAATCAGTCTTGGGAGACATCTCTTTGGAGAGGGTGATCCCGTGACAAGCTGCTAGATTACCGCGCTTGGAATCTTCCATACTGAATCTTTTCAGTATGGTGTTGATGTACCTGGACTGTGAAAGTCCTAATATCCTCTTGGATCTATCACGATGGATCCGGATCCCCAAGATGTATGAGGCATCACCCAGGTCTTTCATGGAGAACCTGTGTGACAAGAACCCCTTGACAGATTGTAGCATAGGAATGTCATTTCCTATTAAGAGAATGTCATCCACGTATAAAACGAGGAATACTACAGTTCTCGCTACAAATCTACTATAGATGCATGGTTCATCTGGATTTTTGATAAAGCCAAATTCCTTGACCGTCTCATCAAAATAGATGTTCCAACTCCGCGATGCCTGCTTTAGTCCGTAGATGGACTTAAGCAACTTGCACACCTTTCCGCTGCTCCCACTCTGAATGAAACCCTCTGGCTGGTCCATATAGACACACTCCTCTAAATTTCCATTTAGAAAAGCGGTCTTTACGTCCTTCTGCCAAATCTCATAATCGTGGAAGGCAGCAATGGCAAGAAGGATCCGAATGGATTTTAGCATAGCTACTGGAGAAAAGGTCTCGTCATAGTCCAAACCAGGTCTTTGACGAAAACCCTTTGCAACCAGTCTAGCTTTATAGGTCTCAACCTGTCCATCTACACCAATCTTTCTTTTGAAGATCCACTTGCATCCGACGGGTTTTACCCCGTCTGGAGCAACGTCCAACATCCATACTTTGTTGGTGTACATGGACTCCATTTCGGTCCGCATTGCATCCAGCCATTTTACCAAGTCGACACTCTGAACGGCCTGCTGGAAGCTAGTAGGCTCATCATAATCTATGATACAATCCTCTCTATCCCCGTCTATGAGAAAACCGTAGTATCTCTCGGGCGGATGAGACTGCCTACTACTCCTGCGGAGCGGCGTAGGAATGTCCTGTTCTTTTGAACCCTCTGGTTCCACTAAGCTTTCAGTAATAGTCTGTGGTTCTGGAATTTCTTCCAGTTCTACTGCGCTCCCACTAATTTCCTTTTCTAAGAACTGGTGTTCTAGAAAGTGGGCATGACGAGAAACAAAAACCTTTTGTTCCTCTTCGCAATAGAAGAAATATCCCTTGGAGTTCTTTGGATATCCCACGAACTTGCACTGTACTGAGCGTGCCTCGAGCTTGTCCACATGCTGGTTTTTGACAAAAGCTGGACTTCCCCATGTCTTAATGTGATTAAGATAGGGTCTCTTCCTACACCACATCTCATATGGTGTAGTAGGCACAGTCTTAGTGGGAACTCGGTTCAAAAGGTATGCAGCCGATTCTAGCGCATACCCCCAGAATGATCGTGGTAACTCACCGTTACTCATCATGGACCGTACCATATCCAATAGGGTTCGGTTCCGTCTCTCCGATACACCGTTATGTTGCAGAGTGTATGGAGGAGTAAGCTGAGAGAGAATTCCGTTCTCTTTTAAATAGTCCAGGAACTCGGCACTCAAGTATTCACCACCTTGATCCGATCTTAGAATCTTGATACTTTTGCCGGTTTGTTTTTCTACTTCATTCTTATATTCCTGAAATTTTCCAAAGGCTTCGGACTTATGTTTCATTAAGAAGACATAACCGTACCTTGAAAAGTCATCCGTAAAAGTAATGAAGTAAGAATAACCGCTTCGCGCATGTGTAGACATTGGACCGCACACGTCGCTGTATACGAGTCCCAAGAGCTCGCTCGCTCTTACTCCATGTCCAGTGAACGGAGTCTTTGTCATCTTTCCTTTGAGACATGATTGACAAGTGGCATACGATTGATATTCAAACGGATTCAAATATCCTTCTGTATGTAACTTCGTCAACCTTCTCTCATTGATGTGACCCAGTCTACAATGCCATAAGAAAGTCTGATTGATTTCTGGAGACTTTCTTTTGTGTGTATTCTGGACATTGAAAATCTGTGGTTGGTTTAATACGTATATACCATTGCTTAATGTACCTGACCCAATCAGAACTTGATTAAGGTGAATGTTTACAACATTACTTACAAATGCAAATTCATAACCTTCTTTAGAAGTTAAAGATACAGAAATGATATTACAAGTTGCGTTGGTTACAAAAAAACAATTACGCAAAACCAAAACATGTCCATCTGACATTCCCAGGTGATAGTCCCCCACAGCCTTAGCATCCATGCTAGCTCCGTTTGCAACTTTGAGGGTCATGTCACCTGCCTTCAAAAACCTACGGTTTCTCAACGCCTGCAAAGAATTACAGATATGAGATCCTGATCCGGTATCCAATACCCAGGAAGTAGAGTTTATTGAAAGACAGTTATCAATAACATACACACCTGAAGCTGAAGCCGCAACCTGCTTCAGTTCCTGTGTTCTGGCCTTCCAAGCCCTGCAATCATTCTTCCAGTGTCCCTTCTTATGACAATAGAAGCATTCTTCTTTATCCACAAGCTACCCCGCTTTCTTTGTTGCTTTTGCTTATCCTTTTCCCTTCGTATCCACTTTACTAACACCGCCCCTTGGTTTGGCGGGGGCTTTCTTCTTGTTTCCCTTGGCTTTCGCCTTGGACCTAGAAGAGGAAGATCCTCCTACAAAAAAAGTGGATGTTTCCCTACCTTTCTGTAGGGTGCCCTCTGCGCTCCTCAGCATGTTAAGGAGTTCTGAAAGTTCAACTTCCATTTCTTGTAAGTTGAAGTTCAGTATAAACTGGGCATAAGTGGAAGGAAGGGACTGGAGAATCAAGTCCGTATAGAGCTCATTCTCCAACGTGGTCCCAAGGTCCGCGAGCTCTTCTATGTAGCCAATCATCTTAAGCACGTGTTCCACTACCGATGATCCAACGGCCAACCTTGCCGAAAATAACTTCTTCGACACTTCGTATCTTGCGATACGAGACTGCTCTCCATACAGTTCTTTTGTATGGAGAAATATGGATTCGAGGTCCATATTCTCGTGCCTCATCTGATGTTCGTTGTCCATAGAGGCAAGCACGAGGCATTTGGCCTTCGCGCAATCGATCTCCCAAGTCTTACGGATTTCTTTATCCACGACGCTGGAGGTAGGACCTGGGACAGGGGAAGCTTTGGTGGTAAGAAGATACCCCATCTTGTCGTAAGTGATTGTCATTTTGAAATTCCTCAGCCAATCTGTAGCGTCTTGAAAAGTCGTTTTGGTGTTTTCCTGAAATTCGGTGAAAATTCGGTATTTTTCCGAAAACCGTCTTTCTCGATATTTTGCAGTTTAGGGCTAATTATACTTAAAATGGATAGGTAATTACTTGTTTTTAGTGACTAATGAGTTAATTATGAAATTTTGGTCATTTAAAAATTTTTCCCTATTTTTCAATTTTTTAAATATTATTTTAAGCCGGTAAGAAAATACTTTAAATAAGCGATAAATACAAATTTTTCCGGGCTAATTTTAATCTCAAAAATTATGATAATTATATTCTAGTGATAACATGAATTTTTAGTAATTTATTTTGATTTTTAACCAATTTTTATAAATTGAAACGAAATTATTGATTTTTGGGCTAAAACTTGCAATTTTTGAGTTGTAGGGGGCCTTTTTGCATAAAATTTCTTTTGTAAAACCCCTCTATCTTTTTCCTCAGCCCAAGAACAGCCCAATCCTTGGCCAAGACCAGAAAATTCTGACCTCTCTCTTTCTTGAGTTGTTTCTTGAGTTAATTGATAGTTTATGGTATTTATTTTAATATATTGGATAAAAATATGATACATTGACTTTTAAACTTGAACCAAGACTTTTCCCCACTTGCCCACACCCCCCACCTTACCTCCAAACTGGCCGAAACCTGCACCCCTCTTTCTCATCTCTTTTCTTTGCATTTTTCTTCAATTTCCTTCAAGAAATACATCAAAATCCATGAATAAATTCCAAAAATCCATACAAAATCCATATGCAACCATTTTCCTTAGCCATTCTTGCTTGGATCTTGGTGTTTGAGGCCATCAATTGGAGGAAACTTTCTTGCTTGATCTAGTGATCAAGAGGTATAAATTCCATCTTGTTAAATTCCTTGTTTAAGTGCTTATGTGTTATGGTTTAGTGATAATTTAGTGTAGTTAATCTAGTTTTCTTAGGTTTTTGTTTGAAAATTCTAACTAGGTTTTGAACCATGATAATTTAATTAAGTTGTTATTTTGTTAATCTAGTTGTTAGTAAACTAATCTATATGGTTATCTTATTTAGTAGTCTTTAATTATACTAATTTAGGTAATTTTAGAAGTTGTTTTTAGTGTAAAGTTGTTGTTTTAAGGTTTTTCAAGAGAGGGTTATGTATGGAAAATGATATTTGAAGCTTGATTAGTGAGTTGATTAAACCTAATTTGTGTTGATTAAACCTAATTTGCTATCTAGTGTTTTGCTAACCTTAAGCTAAGTGGTTAATTTGCTTATTAGGCTAAATTTTAGTGTTAAAGTAAGGATTTCTTATATAGTTTGAGTTATGTTTGCTATTTATAAAAATCAAGAGAAGGTTTTGTTATGTAAATTAATTTTTTTTTAGCTTAGTTAATGGTTTAAAATTAGTGTAGTGGCTATCTAGTGAGTTAGTTTGGATTGTTGTGTTGGATTGTGTTAACTTTGTCGCTAATTGTCGATGTTTGCACTAAATTGCAAATTAGTGCTTGCTAGTTTTTACTAAATTATTGTGGTGATTTAATTGCGATGTCTTGATGACATTTTTAGCGTATCCTACGACTTTTAGGATGCGTGAGTGCGGTTTTTGGGTAGTCGGGTTTTAGTTTTGCCGGGTGACCCAAATCGGCGTTTTTCGGCAGTTTTTGCGATTTTCGCGTGTGTCCGCGCACTTTGTGCACGTTGTACCCAGCTAGAGAACTTTAGTAGTTTCGTTGGGGTTTTGCGTCGTTCTTGATATGTAACCTTATATTTGATATAAATTACAGGTTCGGTCGCGGAGACGTCTGACGCGGCGCGAAAGGGAAAGGCGGTGATCGGACACAGCTAGCCAGGAATCCCGGTGAGTAGATTTAACATCTACGGGGGACGATCGTCTGGATGGCGCAAGTCGCCCGATAGATTTAGTAAACTGGAAAATAGTAATTGGATAATCACTTGTGACATTAGAATAATAATACTGGCATGATAATTGCTGCAATTAGATCAATAGGTTATACCCATATATGCAAACTCAATTGTAGGACACATGCACCATTACCAGGTTTTATATGCAGCACGAGCACTATTCATGTTACACACACACCCTGGTAATTGCCATGCCACCACACTAGATAACCTTTAAATTAAACCTTTTACTAATTGATACTTAAATTGTGCTATTTCCTTAAAATGAAACCCTAGGATTGCTATTCATGTGCATGTACTTCATCATATTCATTGTTCATGCTTAATACTTTAATCACACATCGCAACTTGATTATTGATATCATACGCATTCATTGTCATTGATATATGCACTTATGAGGATTTTCTTGAGATTTTATGATATTGCTGGATTTCGGGGGAAAGCCGCAAAATTTCCAAACTTATGATATTTTTAAATCATGTAAATTGCGGTTTTCTAGTGATGTAAGTGTCGTCCACCATGAGTTTGCTGTGGCTTTGGAAATCCGTGTCGAGGAGTGGAGGAACCGGCACGGGTACATGGTGGGCCCGGTAAGGTACCCCGGGGCAAGAGGAATGTGGTGATGACGTTGAGCCTGGCAGGGGACGGATTACCTACCGGTGACTGTTTGGGACGGCGGATATCCAGAGGATACCGACCGTGGCCGCTAGATGATGAGATATTGATATTTGAGATGGGTCAGCCGGACGGCTGAGGCCAGAGATACATTTATGAGATTTGAGACAGCTTTTGGGTGTCGTTGCTGGACACCGATTTTCGTCGATTCATTGGCATTATGCTGGCATTCTAAAAGAGTTTCAAAAACAAAAAGAGATAAAATATTTCTTATTTATATACCTATTGAGACCTCAGATTTTCATGTTGCATGCATATTATTACACTGATGTTATATACACACCTGCTAGTGCATCCAGTCATACCTGTATTTTAGATGCTAGGATGCTTGTGTGCATGCATACGATAGCCTTTGTAGATGTTATTTATTACTCACGAGTTGGCAACTCACCCCCGTTGTGCCACAGTCTTTTGCAGGTCCGCTCCGTCAGTTCAGTAGCGGCGGGCGCACTTGTCTTTTACCTCTTTTGCCTGAGCTCGAGTTTTGCTCATAGGTGGGTTATGTTATTTTTGTACCACCTTGTATATTCTTGTATCTAGTGTACTCCATCTACTGTTCTACCAGATTATTGTATATTGACCTAGAGATGAGACTGTGAGGTTTGTGGACTTTATACTGTATTTGGGTCGAGCTCACTTGAGCCGACATGCTACTTTTTCATGCTTCCTTATGCTTCATTATGCTTTATTATGCTTGTTGTCATTTACATTGCGTGGGATTTGTGACCGCCGTATGGCGAAGAGCTAGCTCCCGCTTGGGGATGCCCTATTTTGTGGATTCATGTATATATTTGTTGTACCCATTTTTGGGGGTCAGTATTTACAAAGGAGACTCTGCCGAAATTTTCGGGAAAAATTTGTATTGTTTTAAAAAGTGTTTTACATGACTTATTGATAACTCGCTTTCAATTGATTGGGTTTTCTTCACTCTTTTGCTTCATTGGTTTTGTTTTCTGGGCTTTGGCTTACTTATTTTACGGACGCCTTTAGACGCTTCGTGAACTTAAGTGCCAGTCACGTTCCGTACCCTGCGGGTCGTGACAAAGTTGGTATCAGAGCGATAGGTTTTACCTTTGTGAGTGTAGGATGACCCTTGGTAGATGGAGTAAGTGACTTAAGCAGGGTAACGTAGCGTGCGTATGTCCGCGGCATACTTACGATACGGTACTCCGCCTAAGTGACTTTAGGATATACTTGCTTGAAAAATTCCTTCTTCAATTCCGTGTATCCTATGATCCTATTGCACTGTCCTTACTATCCGTTTTCCTGTGACAGCCACTATGCCGCCGAAGGCTACGAGGGCACAGAGGGCTGCCGCCAGAGACGAGATTCGAGCTGGCTCGTCCGAGACTAGGACTGAGCAGGGTGGTATGCCTACGCCGCAGGGACAGACCGATCCACCTTCCCCAGGCCGTATGGATAGGCTCGAGACCGGTATGGAGGAGTTGCGACAGATGATGGGAGGCATGCAGGAGCTGCGTCAGATGGTAGGATCCTTAGTTGCAGCCAGTCGTACACCGAGGCCGGATGACGTACCTACTACGTCACAGACGACCATGATACCTGCTCCTACTACTACCACCGTGGCCATTCCGGTTTCACTACAGGACTTCATGAGGCTGAGACCTCCAGTATTCACCGGCACCGAGGCAGCAGAGGACCCACAGACGTTCCTTGATAGTTTAGCCAGGATCTGCCGTTCGCTGAGATGTTCGGATGATCGATGGGTAGAGCTTGCCAGTTTCCGGCTAGAGGGTCTCGCGCAGACATGGTGGGAGTCAGTCTTGAGAGGTCGAGCTGCAGGTCTACCGCCTATGACTTGGGCCGAGTTTACAGCGGTCTTTCTAGCCCGTTTCCTTCCAGAGAGCGTTCGTGACGCCAGAGCTCGCAGTTTCGAGGCCTTAGTCAAGACACCTGGGATGACGGTGTCTGAGTATGACATCCAGTTTACTCAGTTGTCCCGATATGCTCAGTATTTGGTGGATACCGAGGAGAAGATGGTGAAGAGGTTCGTACAGGGACTTGATGCCCAGCTATACCTTGCCATTGGCGCCCAGCACTACGACACTTATTCAGCTGCTATGGATACAGCATTGCGGATGGAGGCACGCATATCACAGACTCCGGCCGTTTCTGGGCCGAAGAGGATGCGCACCGATGTACCATCTCAGAGACAGCGCGCCAGATTCCTTCCGAGAGATAGGCCTGGCAGAGGATTTGGGCGGGGACAGTTATATGGTTCTTATCCCCAGAGGCAGCAGCCGTCACCAGGATGTTTTGGGTGCGGGAGTCTGCATCATCTTGTCAGAGACTGTCCGGTGAGACGACAGGGAGCAGCGACAGTTCCGCACGTGACTCTACCACCATCACCACCCCCTCCTCAGAGAGCCCTACTTCCTACCCCAGGCGATGCTCCACGCCAGTTAGGTGCACCGAGAGGCCGTGGACGCGGCGGTCCTGTTCAGAGAGGACGAGGAGGCAGAGGCCGAGGTCGAGGTCAGCCCGCTATCGGTGGAGGACAGGCCCGAGTTTTTGCTTTGACACCGCAGGATGCGCAGGCATCCAATGCCGTTGTGACAGGTACTTTGCCAGTTTGTTCTTTCGACGCACGGGTGTTATTCGACCCAGGTTCCACACATTCGTACGTATCTACACACTTTGCACCGATGTTGGGCCGTGAGTCGTCGTCGTTAGATCAGCCGCTTGTTGTTGTTACTCCGGTAGGCGAGTCGTTTGTCGCTCGTTTTGTATTTCGTTTGTGTTCCGTTCGTATCGGGGAGAGGGATTCATCAGTTGATTTGATACTCCTCGATACGTTGGACTTTGATGTGCTTCTGGGCATGGATTGGCTAGCCACTTGTTATGCTTCGGTGGACTGCCGTGAGAAGGCAGTCAGATTTAGCTTTCCGGGAGAGCCAGTCCTTGTTATTCGGGGAGACCGCAGTGTCACCCTTCCCAGCTTAATTTCTTCTCTTCGCGCTGGTCAGCTCTTGCGGAAGGGATGTCAGGGATTCTTAGCGTGTATTTGTGATACTCGAGCTGCAGAGGTTCCGTTGGACCGGGTCCCGGTAGTTTGTGAGTTCCCTGATGTTTTCCCTGATGAGCTACCTGGGCTACCGCCTGAGCGCGATGTTGAGTTCTGCATTGATTTGATTCCCGGTTCGGGGCCTATTTCTATACCACCGTATCGGATGGCCCCGGCAGAGCTTCGAGAGCTGAAGGAGCAGTTGCAGGATTTGTTGGATAAGGGGCTTATTCGACCGAGTGTTTCTCCGTGGGGTGCTCCGGTCCTGTTTGTCAAGAAGAAGGATGGAAGTTTGCGCTTATGTATCGACTACCGCCAGCTGAACAAAGTTACCATTCGGAACAGATATCCGTTGCCGCGCATTGATGATTTGTTCGACCAGCTTCAGGGTGCGGGGTATTTTTCGAGGATCGATTTGCGATCAGGATACCATCAGCTGCGAGTTCGACAGGAGGATATACCGAGGACAGCTTTCCGCACGCGCTACGGCCACTACGAGTTTTTGGTGATGTCGTTCGGACTCACCAACGCCCCAGCAGCATTCATGGATTTGATGAACCGTACATTCAGGCCGTATCTTGACTTGTTCATCATCGTGTTTATCGACGATATCTTGGTGTACTCCCGGAGCAGAGAGGAGCACGAGCAGCACTTGCGGATTACGTTACAGACTCTGAGGGAGCATCAGCTGTTCGCGAAGTTCTCCAAGTGTGCATTCTGGCTGGACAGCGTCGGATTCTTGGGTCACGTGGTTACGAGAGACGGCATTTGTGTGGACCCGAAGAAGATTGAGGCTGTTCAGCAGTGGCCCCGACCTACATCGGTTACTGAGATCCGTAGTTTTCTAGGCTTGGCGGGCTACTACAGGCGTTTTGTTCAGGACTTCTCCCGTATAGCTGCACCGTTGACCGGTTTGACCCGGAAGGGAGTTCCTTTCGTCTGGACGGAGGAGTGCGAGCGCAGTTTTCAGCAGCTGCGGACATGTTTGACTACGGCGCCGGTATTATCTTTACCTTCGGGATCAGGCGGATTTGTTGTCTACTGTGATGCTTCGCGAGTGGGATTAGGATGCGTTTTGATGCAGCATGGCCGGGTGATCGCGTATGCTTCTCGGCAGTTGAAGAAGCATGAACAGAACTACCCCACTCATGATTTGGAGATGGCTGCAGTGGTCTTTGCACTGAAGATTTGGCGACATTACCTTTACGGCGAGTCGTGTCAGATATTCACCGATCACAAGAGCTTAAAGTACATATTTCAGCAGCGAGACCTGAACCTCAGACAGCGTCGTTGGATGGAGTTGGTGAAAGACTACGACTGCGAGATCTTATATCACCCCGGCAAGGCGAATGTGGTGGCAGATGCGTTGAGTAGGAGGCCCGGGGGTAGTCTATCCTTTTTGCGTGCAGTGCAGAGGCAGTCGTCAGCAGATTGGCAGACGTTATGCGACAGCCGAGTTGAGTTCGAGTTCACTCAGACAGGGGGACAGCTCGCGCATGTTCGTGCACGCCCACAGTTGCTTGACCGTATATATGAGGCACAGCGTAGTGACGACCGTTGCTCAGAGATCATGGCACAGATGGGACAGGGCAGATTTTCCGAGTTCATGGTTGACGATCAGGGGATTTTACGATATGGATCTAGACTGTGCGTACCAGATACTGATGGATTACGGCGTGACATTCTCGAGGAGGCACACCGATCAGTGTATAGTGTCCACCCCGGTTCCACCAAGATGTACCATGATATGAGAGAGACCTACTGGTGGGACGGGATGAAGAGGGACATTGCGGAGTTCGTTTCGAGATGCCTGACTTGTCAGCAAGTCAAGGCCGAACACCAGAGGCCCGCAGGAGAGCTACAGCCGTTACCCATTCCGGAGTGGAAATGGGAGCAGATTTCGATGGACTTCGTTGTGGGTCTACCCAGGACCAGTCGAGGGTACGACTCCATCTGGGTGATCGTGGATAGATTGACGAAAGCAGCTCACTTCCTGCCAGTGAAGACGACTTTCAGCTTCGCTCAGTATGCTCAGCTCTATATTGACGAGATCGTGCGACTACATGGCGTACCGACTTGTATCGTGTCAGATCGAGGCACTCAGTTCACCAGCCGACTTTGGCAGAGACTTCAGGAGGCTTTGGGCACTCGTTTGAGCTTCAGCACAGCGTTTCATCCGCAGACAGATGGACAGTCAGAGCGGACCATTCAGACTCTCGAGGACATGCTCAGAGCGTGCGTTTTAGACTTTGGTGGTAGCTGGGATCGTCATTTACCTCTAGTGGAGTTCTCCTACAACAACAGCTTCCAGGATACTATTCAGATGGCACCTTTCGAGGCATTGTATGGGAGGAGATGCAGATCGCCCGTTTGTTGGACAGAGCTCAGCGAGAGCAGCATTTTGGGGCCACAGCTTGTTGAGGAGACGACAGCGAAGATACAGTTGATCCGAGACCGGATGAGAGCGGCTCAGAGCAGGCAGAAATCGTATGCAGACAGGCGCCGTCGCAGATTAGAGTTCGCAGTTGGCGACCATGTTTTTCTGAAGGTCTCACCGATGAAGGGCGTGATGCGTTTTGGGCGAAAGGGGAAGCTTAGCCCTAGATTCGTAGGTCCCTTCGAGATCCTCGAGCGTGTCGGCGCTGTTGCATATCGTTTGGCTCTTCCACCCAGCTTTCCCGATGTTCACCCCGTCTTCCATGTTTCGATGCTCCGCAAGTACCTTCACGACTCTTCGCATGCGATTCAGCACCCGACAGTCCAGCTAGAGCGCGACCTTTCTTTTGCAGAGCAGCCGGTGGCCATCTTGGATCGGCAGGTGAAGAAGTTGAGGTCGAAGATTATACCAACCGTCAAGGTCCTTTGGCGTAGCCCGAGCAGCGAGGAGGTTACCTGGGAGACCGAGGGCGAGATGAGGAAGAAGTATCCCCATCTCTTCGAAGGTACGCGTAGCTATATTTTTAAATTCGGGGACCGAATTTCTTTAAGGGGGGAAGATTGTAGCGTCTTGAAAAGTCGTTTTGGTGTTTTCCTGAAATTCGGTGAAAATTCGGTATTTTTCCGAAAACCGTCTTTCTCGATATTTTGCAGTTTAGGGCTAATTATACTTAAAATGGATAGGTAATTACTTGTTTTTAGTGACTAATGAGTTAATTATGAAATTTTGGTCATTTAAAAATTTTTCCCTATTTTTCAATTTTTTAAATATTATTTTAAGCCGGTAAGAAAATACTTTAAATAAGCGATAAATACAAATTTTTCCGGGCTAATTTTAATCTCAAAAATTATGATAATTATATTCTAGTGATAACATGAATTTTTAGTAATTTATTTTGATTTTTAACCAATTTTTATAAATTGAAACGAAATTATTGATTTTTGGGCTAAAACTTGCAATTTTTGAGTTGTAGGGGGCCTTTTTGCATAAAATTTCTTTTGTAAAACCCCTCTATCTTTTTCCTCAGCCCAAGAACAGCCCAATCCTTGGCCAAGACCAGAAAATTCTGACCTCTCTCTTTCTTGAGTTGTTTCTTGAGTTAATTGATAGTTTATGGTATTTATTTTAATATATTGGATAAAAATATGATACATTGACTTTTAAACTTGAACCAAGACTTTTCCCCACTTGCCCACACCCCCCACCTTACCTCCAAACTGGCCGAAACCTGCACCCCTCTTTCTCATCTCTTTTCTTTGCATTTTTCTTCAATTTCCTTCAAGAAATACATCAAAATCCATGAATAAATTCCAAAAATCCATACAAAATCCATATGCAACCATTTTCCTTAGCCATTCTTGCTTGGATCTTGGTGTTTGAGGCCATCAATTGGAGGAAACTTTCTTGCTTGATCTAGTGATCAAGAGGTATAAATTCCATCTTGTTAAATTCCTTGTTTAAGTGCTTATGTGTTATGGTTTAGTGATAATTTAGTGTAGTTAATCTAGTTTTCTTAGGTTTTTGTTTGAAAATTCTAACTAGGTTTTGAACCATGATAATTTAATTAAGTTGTTATTTTGTTAATCTAGTTGTTAGTAAACTAATCTATATGGTTATCTTATTTAGTAGTCTTTAATTATACTAATTTAGGTAATTTTAGAAGTTGTTTTTAGTGTAAAGTTGTTGTTTTAAGGTTTTTCAAGAGAGGGTTATGTATGGAAAATGATATTTGAAGCTTGATTAGTGAGTTGATTAAACCTAATTTGTGTTGATTAAACCTAATTTGCTATCTAGTGTTTTGCTAACCTTAAGCTAAGTGGTTAATTTGCTTATTAGGCTAAATTTTAGTGTTAAAGTAAGGATTTCTTATATAGTTTGAGTTATGTTTGCTATTTATAAAAATCAAGAGAAGGTTTTGTTATGTAAATTAATTTTTTTTTAGCTTAGTTAATGGTTTAAAATTAGTGTAGTGGCTATCTAGTGAGTTAGTTTGGATTGTTGTGTTGGATTGTGTTAACTTTGTCGCTAATTGTCGATGTTTGCACTAAATTGCAAATTAGTGCTTGCTAGTTTTTACTAAATTATTGTGGTGATTTAATTGCGATGTCTTGATGACATTTTTAGCGTATCCTACGACTTTTAGGATGCGTGAGTGCGGTTTTTGGGTAGTCGGGTTTTAGTTTTGCCGGGTGACCCAAATCGGCGTTTTTCGGCAGTTTTTGCGATTTTCGCGTGTGTCCGCGCACTTTGTGCACGTTGTACCCAGCTAGAGAACTTTAGTAGTTTCGTTGGGGTTTTGCGTCGTTCTTGATATGTAACCTTATATTTGATATAAATTACAGGTTCGGTCGCGGAGACGTCTGACGCGGCGCGAAAGGGAAAGGCGGTGATCGGACACAGCTAGCCAGGAATCCCGGTGAGTAGATTTAACATCTACGGGGGACGATCGTCTGGATGGCGCAAGTCGCCCGATAGATTTAGTAAACTGGAAAATAGTAATTGGATAATCACTTGTGACATTAGAATAATAATACTGGCATGATAATTGCTGCAATTAGATCAATAGGTTATACCCATATATGCAAACTCAATTGTAGGACACATGCACCATTACCAGGTTTTATATGCAGCACGAGCACTATTCATGTTACACACACACCCTGGTAATTGCCATGCCACCACACTAGATAACCTTTAAATTAAACCTTTTACTAATTGATACTTAAATTGTGCTATTTCCTTAAAATGAAACCCTAGGATTGCTATTCATGTGCATGTACTTCATCATATTCATTGTTCATGCTTAATACTTTAATCACACATCGCAACTTGATTATTGATATCATACGCATTCATTGTCATTGATATATGCACTTATGAGGATTTTCTTGAGATTTTATGATATTGCTGGATTTCGGGGGAAAGCCGCAAAATTTCCAAACTTATGATATTTTTAAATCATGTAAATTGCGGTTTTCTAGTGATGTAAGTGTCGTCCACCATGAGTTTGCTGTGGCTTTGGAAATCCGTGTCGAGGAGTGGAGGAACCGGCACGGGTACATGGTGGGCCCGGTAAGGTACCCCGGGGCAAGAGGAATGTGGTGATGACGTTGAGCCTGGCAGGGGACGGATTACCTACCGGTGACTGTTTGGGACGGCGGATATCCAGAGGATACCGACCGTGGCCGCTAGATGATGAGATATTGATATTTGAGATGGGTCAGCCGGACGGCTGAGGCCAGAGATACATTTATGAGATTTGAGACAGCTTTTGGGTGTCGTTGCTGGACACCGATTTTCGTCGATTCATTGGCATTATGCTGGCATTCTAAAAGAGTTTCAAAAACAAAAAGAGATAAAATATTTCTTATTTATATACCTATTGAGACCTCAGATTTTCATGTTGCATGCATATTATTACACTGATGTTATATACACACCTGCTAGTGCATCCAGTCATACCTGTATTTTAGATGCTAGGATGCTTGTGTGCATGCATACGATAGCCTTTGTAGATGTTATTTATTACTCACGAGTTGGCAACTCACCCCCGTTGTGCCACAGTCTTTTGCAGGTCCGCTCCGTCAGTTCAGTAGCGGCGGGCGCACTTGTCTTTTACCTCTTTTGCCTGAGCTCGAGTTTTGCTCATAGGTGGGTTATGTTATTTTTGTACCACCTTGTATATTCTTGTATCTAGTGTACTCCATCTACTGTTCTACCAGATTATTGTATATTGACCTAGAGATGAGACTGTGAGGTTTGTGGACTTTATACTGTATTTGGGTCGAGCTCACTTGAGCCGACATGCTACTTTTTCATGCTTCCTTATGCTTCATTATGCTTTATTATGCTTGTTGTCATTTACATTGCGTGGGATTTGTGACCGCCGTATGGCGAAGAGCTAGCTCCCGCTTGGGGATGCCCTATTTTGTGGATTCATGTATATATTTGTTGTACCCATTTTTGGGGGTCAGTATTTACAAAGGAGACTCTGCCGAAATTTTCGGGAAAAATTTGTATTGTTTTAAAAAGTGTTTTACATGACTTATTGATAACTCGCTTTCAATTGATTGGGTTTTCTTCACTCTTTTGCTTCATTGGTTTTGTTTTCTGGGCTTTGGCTTACTTATTTTACGGACGCCTTTAGACGCTTCGTGAACTTAAGTGCCAGTCACGTTCCGTACCCTGCGGGTCGTGACACAATCTTTGTAGTTTGGCCCTGTCAGTATGTTTTTATCTAGGAGTAACTTAAGTCCAGTCATGTCGATTGGTCGCTGCAATTAGGAGAGAGAGAAGAAACACTCAGCATGATGCTCTTGCAAGTTTAGAGTAGTTTTTAGTTTGTCTAAACAGGATGGCTCCCACAGTTTCTCGAATCCCTCCTCAAACCAAAAAGGAAGAATTAGTCAGGATCAATCTCACCGTACAATTCTTGCTTAACCGTTCAGCCAGGCCAGTGTCGGTACTTCGAGGGAGGTTTTCCAACGCTTTCGCGAAGTTCCTTAATTTAAGAACCTCTTTTCCCTGGGGGCGTAGCCCCGCTAACACCTTTCTAGACACCTACTAGGTTTATAGCATTAATCGTTAAGTGAGAAATTTCCCGAGGAGTAGCATATACTCACAGTAGGATCGGGATCCAAATATTATTGCGTGACGAAACTGAAGGAATCCTACCAGAATCATCACACTCCAAATGGTATGCAACACTAGCAAATTTCAGTTCTTTTGAAACTCCCGATGTGGATTTTTGCCCCATGCTCTTATGACCTTGACTTTAGCCAAAATATCATAAGTCACATGTCAAGTTCTACCCGTCATTCTCCAGGTTAATTTGGATCCATCCGTACCTACCTTTGACTTTGGCCAAAATGGCAGTACGACTGTCCCAAACCAATGCATCTATCTATGCTACACATGAATACCCAATAGCTACCAATCACTATGCCTTGACTTTGGCCAACATACATAGCTTGAATACTATTGACTATCCATGTGAAACGACGGAGGGCTATGAATGGTTTTGGCGAAACCATGAACGTAGTGAACTTGATATGATCGATGGAACGAGATAGCTTTTAAAAGGAGTGGCTCAAACTCCGCATTTTAAAAGTTGGTTTTGAAAAGAACCGAGTGGTTTTTCGAAAGTGTTCCAACGACTTTTACTTGGTTTATTTTCTTGCATTAGTTCTTTTAATGCGTGATATTCTTGCATTAGTTCTTTTAATGCGTCCCATCATTTAATCCTACCATTGCAGAAAACAACCAAAATATGACGTACGCTTATGCCATTCGCATTCGCCACGGGGCCCCGTCATTACCCGTTAGGTTACTTAACTAACGACAGAGTGGGGGCTGGGCTAGCGCGGCTGTAAAACATAAGCAATGCCTAAATAATATCATATATAGATATATTGCAATGGTAGCCATTTCAGATCATAAATGAACACATTGGATATACTAGGAACCCGCAATTCGTACGAGCCTATAACGAAGAGCAGATTACACGGTCGCGGTGAATAGCCAATACCCCACCCAAGACCCCTACGGGTGCGGCAAACTACCCGCCAAGTACCCGAAGCGAAGCAACCTCCCTCAACCCCGTGAGTAGGCCACTCGGCACTTCGGGATACCCGGTAATTTGTGCACCCACTCCATGGGTCTATCCTAGGAGCAAAAACAGTAAAAAGAAATTATACAATGACGGCTACAACCCCGACCTGGTTGTGTGGCCATATAAATAATTATTACATCAATTTACAAATTTACATGAATTGAAAGAAAAGAAAACTCTCGTCTCACAACCCCCGGCTATTCACCCGCGACAATCCAATGAATTCATATACACAAACCAATAACATTACAGATCACAGATTTGTATAACCCCCACTAATCGACATATAGCGATTAGCAGACGTTCAATACAAATATCACATCACAGATAAATACCCGTCAGCTTAAGTCTTTAGAAACTCGATCAAAATACGGTTTTTAAAGCCCCAAAAACAAAATTTTCTTTCTGGAAAATCTGGGCTGAAAAAACATATATCAAAATTCCCAAAATACCCCACTAAACAAACTGCAACCAAAATTTCCCACGGCCGAGTCAACTCGGCCGCGGAACCGCGGCGTGAGCACGCTCCCGCCGCGTTTCCGCGGCGCTTTGATCGGATCGGTGGATGAAATTTTTGCAGTCTGCTATAAAAACCCTGATCCGAATTTTAAAGTATGATTTATCATTTTTGGAACAGAGGAAAAATTCGACAGCAAGCATGAATTCCGGGTTCTTTTCGGGACTTTTTCTCCGATCGAATTTCTAGTTACTATGCTAACATGTTAGGTAGTGTTTAACTTGGCTCTGATACCACTGTAAGTCCATGCTACCTCTCCCGGTACTTTCGGGCATGCAGAATTTGGTGAAAAACAATTTTCTAGAGGCGGTAACATGGACTCAAAACCGGATCTTGTTAAACTTAGCTACCTAACAACCACACTAAGAGTTGTTAACTACTCGGTTAGGGGGTTATACCTATCTTTCTTGAACTCCTTCGTCTTCTACACTTGATGGTTGTCCGGATCGGCTTCACCCCGTCGTCTTCTTGCGCCGAAGATCGATCCACCCGAAAGCTTCTACCTTTGGCTTCTTCTTCGAGCTTTGAAGAAACTAGTTCACTCGGTTTGCCAAACCTTGTGAACTAGAGTGAGTAGAGGAGAGTGTGTTGGGATTTTTCTCTATGGTTCTTGTTCTCAACACATGAGACAAGTGAACCATAGACTAAAGAGAGGGAGAGTAAGAGGAAAAGGATGAGAGCTCAAGAACAAAAAAGAGAATGAAAATGATAGAATGAGAAAGACTTTTCTCTCTTGGCTCTCATAATCCAAAGCCATCATAACAAATCATAGCAATCAAGTATTATGTGATGGTTTAAGCTACAATAGCCATATCATTTCATGCACTCATTTTTCACAAGAGAACAAGCAAGCAAAAAGTCTTTGCCATGAAATGATTGCCATTGTCATCATGATGGTCAACTAGTCCAACCTAGTCAACCGGTCAACAAAGTCAACAAGTCAACAAAGTCAACCCCTCAACAACCATGTCACCATAATACTTAATTAATATTATTGTTAATCATATATTATATTCTCATTAGGGTTGAGCAAAAAGTCAATAGTCAACAGTCAACACTCAACAACCCTAATGAGAATCCTCTGCCTCTGTCTCTCCGTCAACTGTGCATACACACCCGCATCCGCGTTCCGAGGAACACGAATACATAATGGATAAAAACCAATCCCAAAACGTACACTAGGATCTGGCTTAAACCAAAGCCCGCTAGTGTTAACTGTCCGGACACTGTACGTGCACAAGTGCACGGATGTGACCGGACCCTGTCGCAAAACCATGCGACTTGTCGCAAAACCATGCGACCTCTACTCTTTTGCCTAAAGGCGAATAGCTTTCTGTGTGGGACTCTAAAGACTCGACACTATGCTGGCAGTGGGTTTAACCACAGACCGCAAGCGGCACTAGCTGTGCGTAACGGTCCCCAGGTAGATGCCGACAAGAAGACTAACGAGGTGAAACCCATCTGAACTCATACTGAGCCCGAATGTGACATTCTCCTTACAGTCCGGTCTGTTCGTCTGATACATCGCATGGCAGGACTAGGGGGGCGGTAAACGTCAGTCCCCTAATAGCAGTACAAGCCGTGTCGGAGTGAAGCCCAAAACACCCTGAGATAACACTGGAAGCCTACCAGTATATCTCGCTTACCCTGGCCAGGGACTACTCGTGTAATGGCTCTCCTAGACACAGCGCAATGTCAACCCCCAATACCGGGAGAGACGAAACCTGTCTAACCGTCACTGCCTCCAAGTGCTTTGGGACTGCACCCAACTACTAGCTGTTTGCACGACTCCTTTGAGCCATGGTAGGGTAGTAATCAAAGTGCAGTGGGAACATACTCGAGGCGAAATGACAGTGTCAAGTCAGCGGACTAAGCTGTACTCATGTCACCGAGGAACTGATAACTGACCATAGGTATAATACCAACCGGTCAGTTCCCGACGAGTCCTGTCCAGTGTACTCGTAACCTAACGAGCACCCGCATACTATCTCCAGTACGACGTACTGATGGCTGTGGGACAGACCATCTCCCACTCTGGGATGAGAAGCGCATACGCTAGTCTACTCCGGAGTATCTTTGCCCTGTCTCGATAGTCCTGTGACTAGGGACCTGCATAAAGATGTGCTTATAGATTACCCAGCCCCCACTAGTGTGACTGCCATCACAACGTTGGTAATCAAGCAAAGATCCTAAGGGCTCCATGTTTCCTGATTTAAAATCAGGAAAGCTTCTGGGAAAAGCTTCAGAAGAGGGTCACGTGCTTACACGTGACCAGCGGTCACATGTTGACACGTGACACCTAAGCGCATCATCAAGGCAAGTTCAGTTTCCTGACTACATTGAAGAAAAGGGGCTTCAGAAGAGGTCGCGTGCTCCCACGTGACCAGGGTCATTTGTTGGCACGTGATGTTCAAAGCAGCAGACTCATTCTCCAGTTGAACCAAGGAAAGAGGCTCCAGACAAGGGTCACGTGCTCACACGTGACCAGGGGTCACGTAGTGGCACGTGACGGTTAAAGTAGCAATCAGAAAACAGAGCGCAAAAGAAAGAGGAAGGCTCTTTCCAAGGGGGTCACGTACCCACACGTGACCATGGGTCACGTGGTCACACGTGACCGGCTTTCAAAGCCCATTTTGCTAACAGAATTAAATTCTGAAAGAGATTCAAATCTTTCCAAAGGAAAGCAATTATCTGGAACCGATCAAATTAAAGATTCAGAGATGATTAAATATCATCTATCTATGGAAAATCTCGAGTTTGGAAAGATTTCCCCTTTAAATCTAACAGAAATAACAAAGGAGAATCCCTGGATTTGAAATCCAATGGTGAATAAAATTCACCTAATAATCCAAAGGTCAAAAACAAATGATGGATACAAATCAAAACTCTTAATGAAGATTCATCAAAAACTAATTGATTCGGCTGCTTCTCCTATAAATAGGAGCCAAGAGACACAAAAGAGGATATATACGCAGAGGGAGAAAAAAGGAGAGAGCCTTGATACTTTGAGGAATTTGGAGCTTCTGCAAAGAAAAACCCTAGGTAAGAAAGGGAAGGCTTTTTGAAAGAAGGAGAATTTAATTCTCAACAGAGTTTAACTCTGATAATATAAAAACAGAAGAACATATTTCTTCTCTCTTGGATAGAGGATCTGCAAAGTGCACATCTCCCCTTTAGGTTGAGAATTTAATTCTCAATGGGTTGAGATCCTGCCATGCAGATCCAAAACATAGAGAGGGAATGGAAACATGAGAATTTAATTCTCACAGAACTATAAGAATTTAATTCCTCTAAGATAAAAGTAGGGCTTGACCCTGTGTTATGGGAATTTAATTCCTTCAGAACAGAGAGAAACAGGGTTTAACCCTGATTAAGAACTTAGTTCTGTTGAAACAACGGGAATTTAATTCCCTTAATCATAATTTAACAGGGAATGGAAGTTTAATTCCTTAAAAAGCTTTTATTAGGGTTTAACCCTGTTCAGTTCTTCACATATACGAGGAATTTAATTCCTACAGAAGATTCAGAGTTCAACTCTACTCCAGAATATAAGTCTTCAAAAGGAAGTAGGAATTTAATTCCTCTGAAATTTAAAGCTCGGGGAATTTAATTCCTGAAAAAAGATTAACAGAGCCTCTAAACAACATACATGAAGGCAGGGTCACGTGCCACCACGTGACCCCCCTAAAAGATCTACAGAAAGCCCTTTAAGGCAGTCCTCCACGTGACCCACATGACCCTTGACAGAAGCTCTAACACATAAGCATATGAATGCCCGTCACGTGATGGCACGTGATGATCTGAAAGATGCAGCAATCTCAGCAGAATGAATGAGGGGAGGACGCTCTCACGTGTTGCCACGTGACCCCTCTTGCTTTAGTGTTTAACACTAAATTGAAACTCCTGAACACAGTATTGAAACACTATTGGGCCTTAGTGTTCAACACTAATCAAAGAACCTTATTTGCAGTGTTCAACACTGATTACCTTAGTGTTTAACACTAATCTGAGATCTCCATTGCCAGTGTTCAACACTGATTTATTCTAGTGTTTATGATAATTTGAAAGCCTTGTTGCTGGTGTTTAACACCAATTATCTTTTAGTGTTAAACACTAACTTGTCAACCTCATTCCCAGTGTTCAACACTGATTGCTCTGTAGTGTTTGACACTAGGCTTTGGCCCAATTGGCTAAATGGATAGAGGCAAAGCCTCTCCTGATTGGACTTAGCCCAAGCTGGCCATAAGTCCTCAATTCGTAATTAACTGGGCTAATGGGCTCATAACATAATTAATCGGTCTTGATCCCAAATTGGGCCAAGGATTACTTAAGCCATTCCGGTTCTAGGGTACATCTCTTCACTCCTTTGATACTTGGCATTGTAATCCCTCAATGTCTTCAAAGAGGTGACGGGTCCGGATGACCACCCATGATATGGACTGTGGGGTCCTTAAACCCATATCTAATGCAAAATTCCTGGTTACGTGGAACGCGGATAATGTCACTCTTTGACCCCGTGGAAAACGTCCAGAGCGGATCCTGGTCCTCGCAAAGCACGGCAATGAACCCGTGTGAAGCATCCAGAGCGGAGCCTGGTCCTCGCCTAGCACGGCAGTGAACCCGTGTGAAGCATCCAGAGCACATACCGGACTGTGGAGTCCTTAAACCCATGGACTATGACGTCCTTAACCTTGACCGAGATGTCTTAAAACTACCCATGGACCGCAATGTCCTTAAACTACCCATGGACCGCAATGTCCTTAAACTACCCACGGACCGCAATGTCCTTAAACTAGAACAATAGAGCCCCGCATGCTCTTTTGTCGGATCTAAACGGCCCCGTTTAAGTTGATCTTAGCCTCAAAGATGGCTAACGTATCCTTAAACCTTCAAACAGACTGGACTACGAATCCCCCCAAATTAACTCTGGCTTGAGGGTACATCTCTGAACTCCTCTGACATTCGTCATTGTAATCCTTCAACGTCGTCAGAGAGGTGATGGGTCCCGACGGCCACATATACGATGGACCACTATGTCCCTAAACTGGAACAATGGAGCCTAAAACACTCCCTTGTCGGATCTAAATGATCCCGTTAAGTTGATCTTAGTCTCAAGTTAGACTAACGTATCCTTAACAAACGTTTGGGTTGATCTTAGCCTCAAGTATGGCTAACGTATCCTCAAACCAAACCCCCAAACCCAAATCTAAGATAATACGGATTTGGACTAGTCCACGCCCTACGGGCGACGACATAACTCAGTCTCCGTAAACAATCCACGGGCAATAAAACATAAAATAAACACACACGACACGAAGTGACCATCTGGAGAAGGAGAAAGTTGTTACCGCGATGCGGTAGCGTAATTAACTGCAGGGGCTTGCGCCTGCAGGGAAGAGCATCCCCACAATCAAAAACCCCTCAAACGAGGGGGAATCTGACGAAGTCTGCTACATCGGCCGCATCCGTCTAAACCTCCGATGCACGGTGCCATAAACAACTTGGCATCTTCAGAGAGGTGGATGGATAGCACCAATTAGCATCTGCCCCGAATCTCAGGCACGGACGCCCATGTCACGCCGCCATTCGGAGGGGAACAGATTCTGGCACGCCCGGTGGGACCTTTTCCTCTTTCCACTCCACACTTCGTGTATCGTGATTCGCGAACCAATCGCGGTTCGCTAATGGTTGCCCTTGGGTTTCACGATACTAAGAATTAGCGTCTTGCTTATTGCAGAAAGCAAAGGATCGATGGCTTCTGCTTCTGCGAAATCCTCCAACTGCTCAGACTGCAATTGCGACCAACGCTTTACCTCGCCAGGAGGTATAGCCTATGGACCCCAAGCTGCTTCGTTGTTCACAATGCCGGTGGACCAAGTGACTCAAGCCACTACCGGATTGTTCTTCGGGACTATACTCCCATCATCAAGCTTCGCGGCGCCGGTACTGACAAAGGAAGCTCTCAAGAAGTCGGTCTTTGATCGTCTTACCCCTGTCGTGGCTCCTTTCAACGAGTCGCCCAACGTCAACGCCTCGGTCTTCTCTAGATTGGGCCGGAAATCCTGCGAACTCATCACAGGGCCTACAATCTCAGAAGAGGCTGCTTCTAAGAAAGTGGCCGCTCCTGCCCCCGAAATCGCCAAGGCGGCTTCTCCGGCCAAAAAGTCGGTCTTTACAAGATTGACGGCTTCAGCTCCCGCTCCTGCTCCCCAAAGGACATCGGTCTTTGACAGGCTAACACCAGCAACGACCCTCCACCCACACAGGGGGCAAGACGAAACCATTCTTACCGCTGACCCTACGCCGTCCGCTCGACACGCTCGACGTCGTCATTGGCGCCGAGTAAGGAAGGCCGGGGGCAACTCCCCTTTGGGTTAACTCCATCAGCCCCGGTGGCAGAAATTAATGCTGCTGTTCCAACTGGGAATAGCTTCGAAATGCTAAATAAGGTGCGGAGGAATTCTCCTACTGCAGTGCTAAAGAGGTCTCCTCCCCCACTAAAAATGGTTGTGGAAATAAAATCAGAACAGCCCCGATCCCCTCAACGGCTGTCTTCCAAAATCTATAAGGTTTGGCGGCAGGCCCGAGACTCGATCATCGATCCAAACTCCTCGCGCCAGCACAAGAAGCTGAAAATCCAACCGGAAGCTGGTCACCAGGCTAAACCCCAAAAGGCTGTCTGGACGCCCACCTCAACGGTCCCCTCAACCTCCATGGCTCATAAAAGGAGGAGGCCAGAGAAGACCCCCCAGCGTGCAACGACGGATAAAAGCACTAAGCCCAGACGCCCTAAGTCTGGGGGCATGGTAGTGCACACTATTTACATGGCCTCTGGAAAGGAGGAGAGCCGCACTTCCACAGGCCACCGACCACTTACCCGATCCGTGACGAAAGCCCAGGAGAAGCAACAAAAGCTTCAGGAAATGATGAATGCTATGGCCGTACTTACCCGGCTAAAAGAAAGCCCAGAAACGTCCTCAGACGCGCGCCAAGAAGAAGAAACCGACGCTGAATTCCTTCGCCGGATACTGGAGAAAAAGGACAAAGAGGCTGCTGAACAAGCGGCCAACATACAACGTATGGGCCTTCTCTTCCAAGATATGATAGGAATGATGATCCAGCAGGACTTACCCGCCGAGGATCCCCCAATAGTTCTTGAAGACGACCGAGGAGAAACGTCAAATCTACTACCAGCCCTCTCAACGGCCAAGGAGGAGGCAATCTCTAAGGCTTACTTGGCTGACTACATAGCCCAGCAAATCCGGGTCCATCATGCGACTGAGGCAGCTGGTCAAGTCGTGAAAACGGGGCGGCCGTATCCAAGCTGGTACGACCAAATCAAATACCCGCAAGGCTATACGATACCAAAATTCCATGTGTACAAGGGGACCGGCAATCCCCATCAACATGTCGCCCAGTTCCGGGCCCTCTGCGGTAATACCGGCGGTGATGATAAACTGTTGCTCCGCCAATTCGTGGGCAGCTTATCAGAAACAGCGTTCGAATGGTATTCGGAACTCCCGAACGATTCTATCAAAACGTTCGCTAAAATGGAGTTGTTATTCACTCAGCGATTCGCAAGTGCCAGCGAACGCACTCCAATAACTGCTTCGATTAACGCCAGGGTAAAACCAGGCGAAACCTGGGTCCAATATGCTATACGCTGGCGGAATTTATGGTCGAGATGCGAGCAACGCATTGAGGAGGCACCCGCAGTGGGCATGTTCGTGGGAACCCTAGACCCCCACGCAACTATCTCCCAGTTTATGATGTTCTTTAAGCCAACCACGTTCCAGGCTTTAATCGACAAGTTGGCTCAGATGGACCAGATGGGTCATAGACCACCTGCCCCGAAGTCGGAACCTCGGAATGACATGGGTAAAGGAAGGGCAACCTTCGTCGCGAATGCCCAGCAGCAACCTAACGCCCCGAAACCGGCAGATCAATTGGAAGAAAGACGTCGGTACTATAATGAGAAGATGAAGCGTCCCTACTCGTTCCCACGAGACAAGAAGAAACGGTTATTCGAGCTGGCAATACACAACAGACTTATAAACCTACCAAATCCAAGGCGACCACCGCAACCCACCGAGGTGAATAACCCTAACTATTGCCCTTACCATCAAACGGTAAGTCATCCGATTGAAGATTGCTTCGTCTTCAAAGGATGGATTGAAGATCAATACCTCCAGGGAATGTTTGTACTGTCCGAGAAGTGGAAGGTGAGCCCACCACAACTGCATACTCCCAAGAAAGCAGATACACCGGGGGCAACCTGCTCCTTTATTGAAGAAGCTCCATGGGAGGTCGTGCTATCAACGAAAACCAAAAGAATGCTGAGAGACCTTCATGCGTGCCCTGCGATCGAATGGAAGGACCCCCTCGAACCTCAAATTATCGAAGGGATGTTGAAGCCCCGCACAACTACGGAGACTCGTGATAAGGGCCCAAATACTCACGCCCAACTGTCAAAATCTTCAAAGAAGAAGAAGAAGAAATCCAAGAAGCCCGCGAAGCTTGGAGACGAGCACACGAAATTGCAAAGGCAAATCGACGCGCTGGAAGAATACAATCAAAAGGCGCGAACTCCTATCACACTGCAAGAGTTCCTCAACCACATCTTTCAAGAGGGAGATGATGAAGAGAGCTCATCGGATGAATCCGAAGAGTATGTGGCGAGTTGTAACGTAATCTCCCACTCGTTCACCGATGATGAGAAAACTCCTAGCACTAAGAAGCTGGAGGCAGAACCTGAACCTGAGCGTGCGTGGCTGACAAATGAAATGATCAATGCCTTTCTAGACGAGATTCGTCTAAAAAGTAAAGCGGATCAGGAGCGTGAGATGGCAACGTCAGAAGGAACCAAATGCAGGCGACTGAATGAAAGAGTTGAACTACCCCCGCCAGATCAAAAGGCATCCAAAGTAGACAAGAAGATATTCAAGACGAGGAAAAGGTTTGCCAAAGCTATGTCAATGGGAATGAAGCTACCACCCTCGGAAGGAAATACACATGATGGGGTGGAGAGGCACCCTGATTATTGCGCATATCATCGAAAAATCTCACACCCCACAGAGGAGTGCGACGCCTTCAAGATATGGTGGCAAGAATATGTTGCTCGTCGGCAACATTTTAAGCGCATGAAACGCAAGAGCCGTCGGGAACGAAGAAGTACCGCCGATGGGCACAACAGAACTACTGGCAACTGTTACATGGTAAACGCCGGGGGGTCACAAGTTCTCACCTTTGGGAGCGACTCTGATGAAGAAATGGCTCTGGGCCCTCTCTTTAAAGAATCCGTGTTAGGGAAAGAGGAGGAATCGGAGGCCTGCAAGAACATTCAGCTGCGCAATCGCACACTCCCAGGAAAGAATCTTGGGCCCGCGAGCAGAAAAGATAAGGGAAAGGAAAAGGTCACTGAAGACATTACTTTAGATGACCAAGTCATGAAAGAACTGGCTGCCAAAGACCCTCCTAGGAGGAGTAAAGTGGACTATAACATCCTCGCGCACCTAAGGAAGCTACCTTCTCAGCTTAGCATTCTCGACGCCTGATCAGTCGAAAATATTGCATATTTTAACAGGCAATTTCCATATCATCTGCATCCATATAGAAGTGTACGGTATTCATATTCTACATATTAGCAAATCGGTCGCAAAATATCAGATTACATGTATTCGACCTTAAAACCATCATTTCGAGGGAAATTGACTGCATTGCATTACATAGCATATTTTCTATATCTTGCAACCCCTGTTTCGAAGTCTATGCAGGAAAAGAGAAGCTTGCTCGATCATTACATTGCTCGACCATTACAATTGCTCGTAAATTCACTTAACTCAAATCTGGTATCAACACAGAAGAGGAAGTACAAATCTAAACATCAAAGGAAGCTAAAAACAGAAGTACAAGACCACTGCAGAAGACACAGATCCCAAGGCCACCAACAGACCGCGGAAGCGCGGCATGTATAGGGTAAATGCGGCGGAAGCGCGGCATACTGGTGACGTCATCAAGGAATTTTGGCACCAAAATTCCTGTTTCAGTGGCTACAGCTCAATAATGCTCACAAACTTCCAGAATATCCCAGATACTTCCTCCAGATCAGCAAACACCCAAACTAGCCTAATCTTTCTAGAACTTTCCCTAAACCCTAGCTTAAACCCTAAGCTAACTCCTAACAAACTCCTTCTAGAAACCCTTCAACAAACTTTGGGAGGGAAAGTTCTAATTCAAATCTAACCTAGGGTTTGGGAGTTCTATAAATAAGACCCTAGGCTCACTCATTTCTCATGTTAGAAAAAGGATTCAACCTTGATTGAAGTTTAGAAAATCAATCTCTTTCTTCATCCCCTCTTCCTCAAGTTTAGTGAGAGAGCTTGTAGGAAACCCTAACCCTAAATCCAACCACAATTCAAGATCTTGAGTGCAAGCCAAGCAAGATGCCTTCAACCCTTTTATGAGCCGAGCCGATCTTCAATCGGGCAAGAGATCAAAGTAGATCCACGATCCACGGAGACGAGCGAAGCCGAGTCAACGATCGATTTCTTCTTCTTGTAGATTCTTGAAAGAATGTATTGAAATTGTTGATTAAATAAAAGGTGATATTCTTTTATCTTGTTTTCTTTAAATTCCGCATCATGTTATCATTACTATTCTTGAATGTTGTCTTTGTGGTGATGTGTGAATAAAACTCCGCTCGTCGGGGAGTCGAAAAGATCTTTAGTATGATGATGTAACAAATTTGTAATCGATTCTTGAATCCCATGAGTTTGTAAACCCTAGCAAGTTCAAGAATCGACGACCCAATTCGTTGCGATGCTTTCTTGATCGACATCGCTCGAGATTGGGGAGTTCCGATCGTTTCTTGGAATTGCTAGAGGCTAGAATATAAATGGTATCCTCGAAAGAATAAGGGTTAAGAGATGAAACCCTAATTTCATCAAGAAAACCCTAACTCTCGTTGATCACCATTGATCTAGTATCAATTCTTCGAAGGACAAGAACACGAAACCCTATAGATTGCATCACGTCTAAAGATCCGATCGACTCCTACGAGCCTCTCTTATATTCTTGATTGTTAATTGGAAATATTATCAAAACAAACGATTCTTGAGTGTTTATAGTTTCTTGATTCTTGAGTAAAGGATAGTGACACTCGAATACAAATCACATCTTGAATCATGTTTTCGTTTATTGTTGTTTAACATTTCATTTCAAAAGTATCAAAATACAATTGAATTGCACAATCCCTGTGGACGATCCGCACTCATTCATTAACTACTTCCGACACCGTGGTTTGATTGCGGTCAATATAATTTTTTGATTGTCGTTACTTTTTACATATACACGTCAGAAAACATTCCAATCAACGCCCTCCTATTATCAAAAGAAGCGCGAGACTCACTAATTAAGGCGTTACAAGAACCTGAGCAATTCCAAGCCTTCCTCGCCACTAAAAAGATGAAGGATGAACTGGAGGAAGTGCATACAGCCGATATCACTTTCGGTGATGAAGACCTCCTTCTCGGGACGTGCGACCATAACCGTCCCCTATATGTCTCCGGATACTGCCATGATATCAAGATAGGCAAGATCCTGGTGGATAATGGATCCTCCGTCAATCTCCTTAATGTTCGGGTGTTGAAGGAAATCTGCATGAGTGTGCAACATCTCGCTCGTGACAAAATTACTATCTCCGGTTTCGATTCACAATCGTCACGGACTCTCGGATCTATGATACTAACATTACGCTTTGGACTTCTCGTCACAGACATCAAATTCCATGTCATCGACGCCAAGACCTGCTACAACGCCTTGCTCGGTCGTCCTTGGCTACACGAGTACAACATCATCCCTTCTACGCAACACCAGTGTATGAAGTACTTTAAGGATGGTTTCGAGTACACCGTAACAGGAGAGTTAAACCCATTTTCCATGAACGAAGTCCGCAAATACGAAGACGCGAAGTACTTTTTGCCAGATTTCGAGGATACAGAAAGGTGTCGCAACCCGGAGAACAAAGCCGCCGCCACCATCCCTGTTTTCGGGAGCGATACCGAAGAAGAGGAAGAGATAGTTTATGCAGGGCCATCCCAACGCAACAACCAGGGAACGTCCGCCCCCATGTTAGTCTTCGGAAGTGACTCGGAAGATGAGGTTAATGCCGTGTTCTCCAATCGGCTGTCAATACAAGCACCCCTTGGCGATGACCATAGTTTGCAAATCACCATGGTACCGTGAGAACACTACAAGGATCTCGACACGCTTCAAGCTCACAATGTGCAGGACCTGCAAACGTTTTACGTCCCTCCCAGGCGAAGGGGTGAGAAGGTGATCCTATTCTACCGATCCTCAGAGTCGAGAATAGAGAAAGAGATCTGGCATGGCATGGATGCTACACTCAACAGGCTCCAACCCATCCGTCTGCCCAGATACTATACAAATGGGTTAAAGAAGCTATTGAAGCGCCAAGGAGTACCCTTAAAACAGAAAGTTCGGCAGGCTCGGTTCTACAACAAGATTTGGGATGTCCCTGGGACTCAACGCAAATTGCCCAACGGGAAAATGGAAACACTTGGGCTTGGATACGCGAGAGCCGGAAAACGGGAACGGGCTCACAGCAGCTACACTATATATACCTTTGATAAAGAAGAGGACGCCCTGTCAGGAGATGCCAACCCCTCATCAAAACTAGACCCCGCGATTGAAGCACCGAGTCCGTCGTTTGAAGAACGAATAGGCAAGCCTATCAGGAAAATGGGTCAGAAAGCTCAGGAAGACCACAACCGCGAGATGGCCATCTACGAGAAGGCCAGGACGCAACGTCTATTTCAACAGGCTCCAAAAGACAAAGATGCTCATCTTTGTCAACCCGTTGTACGAAAGGCCCGATGCGGAGACGGAAATAAATTAAGAAATGGGAAGAGGAGGCGACAACAACGACACAGGATTAGAGGGTTACGGGTACTGCGCGGCTCGGATTCGTCCCTCATGAAGAAGATGAGTCGAGCGTACTCCTTCCCCCGAGACAAGACGGAGAAGTTACTCAAGCTCGCTTTAAAACATCAAATGATCGCGCTTCCAGAGTCTAGACACCCTGAGCAAGCTAACAAGGCTTCTCGTTCGAGCTATTGCTCTTATCACCAAGCCATAGGACATCCTACCGAAGACTGCTTCACCTTCAAGAACTGGGTCGAGGACCAGTACCAACGGGGCAGATTCGCTTTATCCAACAGCTGGAGGGTAACGCCGCCACAAAAGCATGAACCCAAGGCCGCAAGAGCAAAACCGGATCCACCTCAGTCCTGGGAGCGGATTCGCACCTGTTATACGATCGCGATATTAAAAGAAGAGCGCGAGGACGTGGATGACCTTCCCCGGTGCTTTGAGAATAGCGATGATGAGGTGATCTCAGAATTTCCGCCAGCTCCGAAAGAACTGGAAAATGGTATACATACTACGGCGGATAACCTCAGGAAGATTGAGTTGGGATCGGCAGATGACCCGCGACCGACATTTGTCAGCGAGCTACTCTCTGAAGAAAGGGTGGCCGCGTTAAAGAACGTGCTTCTACGGCATAAAGACTGCTTCGCGTGGAACTACTCTGAGATGCCAGGATTAGATCCGGAGGTTGCTGTGCATAAATTAGCAATATCCCCAGATATCAAGCCAGTCAAGCAAGCGCCAAGAAGGATGCGACTCGAGCTCGAGATGAGCATCAACGCCGAAGTCAAGAAGCTGATCGATTCTGGATTTATCCAAGAAGTCCAATATCCCGATTGGATCGCCAATATCGTCCCGGTAATGAAAAAGAATGGGACGGTACGCATATGCGTGGATTTCAGGGATCTCAATAAAGCCTGTCCAAAGGATGATTTCCCAGTACCGGTAACCGAGCTGATGATAGATAACACGTCCACTCACGAGGTTTTCTCCTTTATGGACGGTTCGTCAGGATACAATCAGATAAAGATGCATCCCGAAGACCAGAAGCACACCGCTTTCCGGACCCCTTTGGGTATATTCTGCTACAGGGTTATGCCCTTTGGTCTAAAGAACGCTGGCGCTACCTATCAAAGGGCCATGACAAAGATCTTTGACGATCTCATACATGACATCGTCGAGTGCTATATCGATGACCTCGTAGTAAAGAGCATATCATACGAAGAGCATTTAAATCATCTGGAGACTGTATTTCAGCGCCTTCGGCAATATAATTTGAAAATGAATCCCCTCAAATGCGCGTTTGGAGTCTCCTCGGGCAAATTTCTGGGATTCATCGTTCGACACCGAGGTATCGAAATAGATCCGTCAAAGATTAAAGCGATCATGGAAATGCCTCCGCCAAGAACCCTCAAACAGTTGCGGTCTCTCCAAGGGAAGCTCGCATACATCCGGCGGTTTATCTCCAATCTTTCCGGCAAATGCCGTCCTTATAGCCATCTGATGAAAAAGGGAACTCCGTTCGTTTGGGATCACAAATGCCAAGGTGCACTAGACGAGATCAAGCAATACCTGCAGAACCCTCCGGTGTTGGCCGCGCCGGTCAAAGGAAAACCCCTCATTCTTTATACAACCGCCCTCGAAGGTTCCTTGGGCGCATTATGGGCGCAAAAGAACGATCAAGGAAAAGAGAGAGCACTCTACTACTTAAATCGAGTTCTGCTGGGGGCAGAAAGCAACTACTCTCCCATTGAAAAACATTGCTTGGCATTAATCTTCGCGATAACAAAGCTCAGACACTATGCGTTGGCGCATGAAGTCCGTCTTATTTCAAAGGTGGATCCCCTTAAATACTTGATGTCAAAAGCCATATTGACGGGACGACTCGCTAAATGGGCCATACTCTTGATGGAGTTCTCGGTAACGTATCAACCTCTCAAGGCAGTGAAAGGCCAGGCCATTGCCGATTTCCTCGCTGAGCACCCGATACCGGCCGATTCTCCTCTGAACTGTGATTTGCCGGACGAGCATGCATTTGACGCGATTGGCGGCGGTAGCACCCGATGGGAACTCTATTTCGATGGAGCGTCCTCCGTAAAGAAACAGAAACAAGGTATCCCAATAGTCAAATCGGGGATAGGCCTCATCTTTGCAACTCCACAAGGAGGAATAATGCGCTTCGCCTTCTCCTTAACAGAGCCGAGGACAAACAATGAAGCTGAATACGAAGCTCTAATAGCAGGCCTCGAAATCGCCATCGACCTGGGAATTGAAGACCTCCTTATATACGGGGATTCTCAACTGGTTGTTAGTCAAGTAAATGGTGATTACCAAACGTGCAAACCGGAGTTGGTGAAGTACGGCGAAAAGGTGCAACAACTATTGACCCAAATTCCCTCCTATACTTTGGAGAATATACCGCGCGCGGAAAACAGTAAAGCAGACGCGTTAGCCAAACTTGCTAAAGAACTGGAGGACGAAAACCTCGATGATGTAAGAATCGTGGTACAAAGCCGTCGAGTGCTTGCCCCGGCAGAAATACCTCCGGAATTATATAAAGAGAAGGGAGCGACTGAGCAGACGACCCTACAAATAAAAGACCACGAGAAGGCCGAGGACTGGAGGGAAGTCTTCATAGACTACTTTAAGTCCCACCGAATGCCCAAAGATACATCCTCAAGGCATCAGCTCATGAAACGAGCTCTATCTTTCGCCTTCGTCAACGATACTCTATACAAGAGATCGTTTGATTCTCTATGGCTGAGATGCTTAGGACCTGACGAAGCGGAAAGAGTCATTCAGGAGGTCCACGATGGACTTTGCGGTTCTCACCAAGCAGGCCCAAAGATGAAGTTAAAAATTAAACGGATGGGTTACTACTGGCCCACGATGATCCAGGACTGCCTCGAGTATGCGAAGCAATGCCACTCGTGCCAGATTCATGGAGACTTTATCCACCAACATCCGAATCCACTACACCCAACGGTGGCTAGCTGGCCATTCGAAATGTGGGGGACTGACATAGTCGGCCCCATCGAGCCAGCATCATCCCGGGGACATCGTTTTATCCTGGCGACAACTGATTACTTCTCCAAATGGGCAGAAGCAGTACCGCTGAGGGAAGTGAAGACGGAGAATATCCTCCATTTCTTCAAGACTCACGTCATCTATCGGTTCGGAACCCCACGGCGGATTATCTCCGATAACGGGCCAGCCTACAGAAGCCATAAGATTAGCCGCTTCGCGCAACAACACAATATAGACTGGAGATATTCTTCAGTTTACAACCCACGAGCTAACGGTCTGGCCGAGGCCTTCAATAAGACCTTGACAAAGATCATAAAAAAGACCGTTTCCCGGAATAAGAGAGACTGGCACGAGAGGCTGCAAGAGGCCCTTTGGGCTTATCGAACTACATTCAAGACGGCCATGAACACAACGCCGTACGCGTTGGTATTTGGGACGGAAGCAGTACTCCCCCTCGAGATAGAGTTACCCTCTCTGCGAGTGGCAGTCCACCACGAGCTGACGGACGAAGAAAATGCTCACCTTCGGCTTGAGGAGCTTGATGCCCTCGACGAAACCCGGCTCATAGCGCAACAACATCTAGAAGCCTACAAAGCAAAGATGACGCGCTCGTACGAAAGATTGACCAGGCCGAGAACATTCCGCCAAGGCGAACTCGTGCTAGTGGTCAAGAGACCTATGATCCCCAATCGTGCCAAGCGGGGAAAATTTGAGCCAAACTACGAAGGCCCTTACATCATAGACAAGGTCTACCAGGGTGGAGCCTATCTACTCATGGACATGCACGGTGAAAGGCCTTTCAGGCCAATAAACGGCCGCTTCTTAAAGAAATACTATGCTTAATGAGCCATAGCCTGGGTCAATGATAGATGACGACGACTATGTCCACTCGCTATCTTCCTAGGCTCAGACTTTACAAGCAGCAGCTAGCCTTCCCATAACGACGGACCGAAACGTCCTTAAACTAACAACGGACCGAAACGTCCTTAAACTATCGATGGACCGAAACGTCCTTAAAACTATCGACGGACCGAAACGTCCTTAAACTAACAACGGACCGAAACGTCCTTAAACTATCGATGGACCGAAACGTCCTTAAAACTATCGACGGACCGAAACGTCCTTAAACTATCGATGGACCGAAACGTCCTTAAAACTATCGACGGACCGAAACGTCCTTAAACTAACGACGGACCGAAACGTCCTTAAACTAACGACGGACCGAAACGTCCTTAAAATATCGACGGACCGAAACGTCCCTAAACTACTACCGCAGCATCATTAGGCTGACGAAAAAAAAAAGAAAAAAAATAATAACGGTATGTCCATAAGCAGAATGGGCACGGATGAAAACCCGAAAGGGCTCCATGAGTAAAAACAGCAGGACTACCGGCGAGTGTTTATGAAAACCTGAAAGGGCGCAACCTCGTTAAAAGACACTTACAAGATCCTCTCGACCTTGTAAGGAGAAACCACCCGCGTGAGATCCTTACGACTCACAAAGGAGCAACACACTTAGGGATCCCCACGATTCCTAAGGAGAAAATACACTTACGAGATCCTTACGACTCGTAAGGAGAATTCTCTTATGGGACCCTCACGGCTCATAAGATTTGAAAGTCTTAAGTTACAGAGACCTAAACCTGTGCTTAAGCAATCTTCCACAACCTTCGATATTGCCCTACAAAGGACTCAATACTGACCCTTGTATACAATCCACGGGCGCGAACAAACATTTCCCCAGCAAAGTCCAACCCTTGTAGGTCCTCTCGATCCATAAGGAGAAAGCCCTCTTGTAGGATCCTTACGACTTACAGAGGAGCACACACTTAGGAATCCTCACGATCCCTAAGGAGAAAATACACCTGCAAGATCCTCACGACTTGTGGGGAGAAATACCTTTGTGAGACCCTTACGGCTCATGAAGTCAAAAGCCTTGGTCGACAGGACCCTTAACCCTGTTTGCTGAGCCACCTTTGTTCATCATTGACTAAGGCAAATGATGATTCGCTCCTGGCAACATTCCAGTTGTAGCAGTGCTGATGCCGAAATCGGTGCCTAAAATCCAGGTTTGTAGCGGAAAAGCTAGCAAGCCACACATGCCTACAAAATAGCCGAAATGATGGGGCAACTTGCAATAAAAAGCAGCAAGTAAAAATGTACGCATGAAAAATAGCCGAAATGATGGGGCAACTCGCAATAAAAAGCAGCGAGTAGAGAATAAATAAATAGCCGAAATGATTGGGCACCGCGAAAAATAGCCGAAATGATGGGGCAATCGCGACCTTCGCGATATAAAAGTTGAAATGATAGAGCATCGCGGAAAAAGAAATAAAATAAAAGTGAAATCCTCGCCCTACAGGCGATGTTACATCTACCACTGTATACAATCCAGGGGCGTAAACAAAAAGGGAACATACCTCCCCCCCAGGTTTCACCAAAGAAAGAAGCTAAATCTCGACGGGCCACAAGCGACCTAGAGATCATCCCAACACTCGTCTCGTAATGACGGACACAACTTCAAGCTAAGCGAAACAGCGGCAACTCCCAGTTCCATGGCTCAGTCGTATACATATCGCCAACAGTCAAACCTCCATCCCGTGAAATGCGGATACAATCAGCAAAATTCCTGGTTACGTGGAACGCGGATAACTTCACTCTTTGACCCCGTGGAAAACGTCCAGAGCGGAGCCTAGTCCTCGCCGAGCACGGAAGTGAACCCGTGTGAAGCATCTAGTGCAAAATTCCTGGTTACGTGGAACGCGGATAACGTCACTCTTTGACCCCATAGAAAACGTCCAGAGCGGATCCTGGTCCTCGCAGAGCACGACAGTGAACCCGTGTGAAGCATCCAGAGCGGAGCCTAGTCCTCGCCGAGCACGGCAATGAACCCGTGTGAAGCATCTAGTGCAAAATTCCTGGTTACGTGGAACGCGGATAACGTCACTCTTTGACACCGTGGAAAACGTCCAGAGCGGATCCTGGTCCTCGCAGAACACGGCAGTGAACCCGTGTGAAGCATCCAGAGCGGAGCCTAGTCCTCGCCGAGCACGGCAGTGAACCCGTGTGAAGCATCTAGTGCAAAATTCCTGGTCACGTGGAACGCGGATAATGTCACTCTTTGACCCCGTGGAAAACGTCCAGAGCGGATCCTGGTCCTCGCGGAGCACGGCAGTGAACCCGTGTGAAGCATCCAGAGCGGAGCCTAGTCCTCGCCGAGCACGGCAGTGAACCCGTGTGAAGCATCTAGTGCAAAATTCCTGGTTACGTGGAACGCGGATAATGTCACTCTTTGACCCCGTGGAAAACGTCCAGAGCGGATCTTGGTCCTCGCAGAGCACGGCAGTGAACCCGTGTGAAGCATCCAGAGCGGAGCCTAGTCCTCGCCGAGCACGGCAGTGAACCTGTGTGAAGCATCTAGTGCAAAATTCCTGGTCACGTGGAACGCGGATAATGTCACTCTTTGACCCCGTGGAAAACGTCCAGAGCAGAGCCTGGTCCTCGCCAAGCACGGCAGTGAACCCGTGTGAAGCATCCAGAGCAAATACCGGACTGTGGAGTCCTTAAAATCCATGGACTATGACGTCCTTAACCTCGACCGTGATGTCTTAAAACTAACGATCAACCCCCCCGATTCCCTACGGATTCTGCCTTGGTTTAAGGGTACATCTCTTCACTCCTTTGATACCTGGCGTTGTAATTCCTCAACGTCTTCAAAGAGGTGACGGGTCCCTGCAACCAAATACCGGACTGTGGAGTCCTTAAAATCCACGGACTATGACGTCCTTAACCTCGACCGCGATGTCTTAAAACTAACGATCAACCACCCGATTCCCTACGGATTCTGCCTCGGTTTAGGGGTACATCTCTTCACTCCTTTGATACCTGGCGTTGTAATTCCTCAACGTCTTCAAAGAGGTGACGGGTCCCTGCAACCAAACACCGGACTGTGGAGTCCCTAAATCCACGGACTATGAGGTCCTTAACCTTGACCGTGATGTCTTAAAACTAACATCGGACTGTGGAGTCCCTAAATCCACGGACTATGAGGTCCTTAACCTTGACCGTGATGTCTTAAAACTAACATCGGACTGTGGAGTCCCTAAATCCACGGACTATGAGGTCCTTAACCTTGACCGTGATGTCTTAAAACTAACATCGGACTGTGGAGTCCCTAAATCCACGGACTATGAAGTCCTTAACCTTGACCGTGATGTCTTAAAACTAACAGCGGACGGTGGAGTCCCTAAATCCACGGACTATGAGGTCCTTAACCTTGACCGCGACGTCTTTAAACTGCGATACCTGAAGCAGCCTCTGACCCCGTGAAACACGGATAAGGGTGACCACATCCAGCACTTGCAGGTCCTCACGACCTGTAAGGAAGAAAAAACTCTCTTGTGAGATCCTTACGACTCTCAAGGGAAAGCCCGCTTAAGAATCCTCCCGATTCTTAAGAAGATCTTACACCTATGGGATCCTCTCGACCTGTAGGGAGAAAAACTCTTCATGAGACCCTCGTGGCTCATAAAATGCAAAAGTCTTAGGAAGCAGATCTTAACCCTGAATCCTAAGCCATCACTGTCCGGCAGGGAGATCAAGGTAGAATTTCCGCAGAATGCACTCAATAAAAGAGGACACACCATTGAGAAGAAAAATGTATCTTTTATTCATAAACCAAAATGGATACAAAGTACAATTTATGAAAGAAACAAAAAAAGAAAGAATACTCTCATCCATGAGTATGTGCAAAAAAGAAAAAAAGATACAAGTCCTCAAGCCGGCGGGCGGTGCAATAATTTTACCAGCTCATCATTCAGTTGCTGAGCCACGGTTTCATGACGCAAGATCTCCAGAAGACGAGCCTCCGCCTGAGCTTGCTGAGCCTGATACGAAGCAAGCCGAGCTTCGAGCTCTTTCTCAGTGGCCTTATGAGCCTCAACCCTCTCGTGAGTAAACGTGGCGGCTTTATCGAGAGCCACCACCTCCTTGATAGACTCCTGAAGCACCCGCCAGAGTTCATACGCTTTGTTGGCTTTGGCTGTGAGATTGGCTTGAAGCTCGCCCAGTGCCTTGGAGGCTAGCTCCCTCTCCGAGAACTTGCGACCAAGCCTCTTCTCACATGACGTCATGTTTGCTGCGCACCGTGCTATCAGCCCCCGCAACTCCGCCTTGGAAGCCACGGCCTCCGAGGAAAGGCGAGAACACTCGAGAGCGTACAAACAAGCCTCCACCTTCCTACAGAACTCCACCCAGACCCGCACCACCTCCTCGCTGTGATAGGTGGCGAGAAAAGAAAGGGAGCCGTTAGCTTCAGCGGCAAACGCTTCGGCTGTAGTCGCACTACCAGCACGGAGCTCCTCGACGAAAGAAAATAGGGAGACAAGGCTCAATTGGGCCAAGCGTTCTGAAGCCCGCAAAGCATAGGGGCCGGGCGGCATCACAATGCGTGATTCCAAAGCCATGGAGACTGGCAGGGCTGTTCAAATTTGGCGAATGTCAGTAAAACTTTTAAACGCAGAATGAACGGGACTATAATAAAATGTCACTCACCGATAGTCATGCAAGTAGGAGCTGAAGGTTCCCCTGGCCCTTCAACGACCTCAACCTCATCGTCGGCTTCTAAAACTATAAGAGACATCAATGTCATTTTGTAAAATAGTAACAATGCTATGGTAAAAAAATGGCGAATGACACTAACCTTGCCCAGAGGAAAGGACAATACGCTGAGGGGGGATCGCCTGCGGAGCTGCCATCTCCAATAAACGCTGAAATGATTGGCGAGGCGACAGATCCGCGATCGTGGCCGCTAAGTCGCGCAATTCTGGGAAAGATAAAAGAGTTCAGACTATGAAGGGGTTGCTAAATTAAAACGCAGAGGGATACCTTCAACACTCCTCCCATTCTGAGCCGGGGGGATAGCAGCTTCAACGGTCTCCGCCGTGACCTCAGGCTCCAACAAAGGGAGAGTAGTCCCGACTACCTCGCTTCCAGCCTTTGGGTCGCCCTCAGTAAGAGTCATTGGGACGGCGGCCTCTAAGGGAGCCTCCCCCAAAGGGGCAAGCACTCCCTGATCAAGAACCACCGCTGGAGGTTCTATCATGAGAGGAGCAGCCTCATCAACCCCCTCCACACCCAGCAAGGCTTCATTGAGAATTTCGGCGGGCTTTAGCTTTAATAGGCCGGTAGGGAGCTCCCCCAGCGTCGAAGATTCTGCACGATTCAAATAAGAATAATGATGCATACCCACGAGCATAAATAATCGAAAAGACTACAAAAGAAGCACAACGTACCTATACGCAAAGAAGCCCTCAATATGGCTTCTTCAAGCCGCTTCTCCTTCTCAAGAAGGTGAGCTCGCCGGGGTTTAAGGGTAGATTCATGACCGCCGGTCCATAAAGAAAGCGCATCAGCGGCATCTTTTGAAGCGGCCTGCTTCAAAGCCCTTTCCCCCCATTCCTCCAAAGGGCCGATAAATCGCCGCCGAATCCACGAAGGGTCTTCGTAAAAAATTACAGCGGGATAAGACTTCTTCGGAACCTTGGCGTTATGGGACGCGTCTTTCGAACGCCGTATGGCCTCAGCCAACTGTGCAGCCTCCTCATCAGCCGAACTCGGGAAGAGAAGTCCAGCGTTTGACTCTTGCAAGGCCAATGGTTCATCTTCAAGGATAGGCTCAGACTCCACCACAGAATCAAGCGGGCTGGTAGCCGCTTTCCTCCGCCGTTTAGACCCAGAGCCGGTCGCTGAGGATGACCGCTTCCTCCCTCGCGAAGCCTTAGGGCGGCGCTGGCCCACATCGCCTTTAGCGCCCTCATCCCTGTTACTTTCGCTCAGTGCCGCAACCGAGGACGACATCGCCATTGTCGACGCCACGGGGGGCGGTGCCGCCACCGGCAGAGGTGCTACTACTGGAGCCCGTTTACCCCGCGATCGGGAACCTAAGGGCATACCAGCTGTCGGAGTAAGGTCTGCCCCTGACTCCCCTGGAATAAGGGCGGCGCCAATCTCCCTCAAAGGGAAGCGGATTGGAACCCTCGGTCGCAGCTTAGCTCCCGAGACCTGAGGAGGGGCGTCGTGACCAAGAAGAATCCTTCTTTCTTCAGCAATAATTAGGGTGATCCGATGAAGATACCAGCCCGTAAATGCACCTACGCATCGGGGCATGTACTCGGCTTCAGGGACCATGAAATGAGAGCCGGTGTTCAGCCTCATGAAATGATGAGCGGCATCGCGAACAGCATCGAGCGAAGGGATCGGGGCGACTATAAAAGCCTCAAAAGGAACACCCTGGTCGTATCCAAGCTGCCGGGCAAATCGATGCGGATTGTACCTCATAAAAAGAGCTGCACTGTCCTGGCGAAACACCAAGTAGCCCGGTCTAATTGAATACAAATGCGTGGCCTCTCGGGGCTTCAGAGAAGGCGCGTTGTCCTTTGACTGGTCCTAAAGTTGTTGAATGGGACCCGAAGGAGTAGACAAAACCCGATCATTAAAAACCAACCCGCCAGCGGTGGCATGAGGAGAAATCAGCACCCGAATAGCCCCAAATTGAGTTGGGTCGGCAGCAGAAGCACCCACCAGTCGCATAAGTCGCGGGAAGGGATAGGCGTCGTAAAATCCAGGCCTCTGATGCATAGCAAAAGACCCCAGCACATGCATTTCGATCCACGACGTGAAATAATGAAGCGAAAAGTTCACTACGTCCATGCCAGGCGTAGAAGTATTAGCTGCGGTGCACAATCCGTTATAAAGGTGCACCAAGGCCGGGATGCCGATAGCCAACCGCATCCCCTCAGCAATACGATGAGCCGGGTAGATGACCGAGGCTCTCATGAAGCGGCGATGCATGGGGATAACGAACCAACTAAGCCAGACACTAACAAACCCCACAAAGAACGTCTCCTCGTCCATGCCTGGGACAGCAATGGATTCAAAAGATATCGGCGATATAATAGGGATGTAATACTGAGGTAAATCTGATTCGTTGGTCGGCAACCTCTTCGGACCGAACCCAAAGGGGTCCCCGATGTTGGCAAACTTCGGGGCTGTCTTCGATAAGGCGTCCTCGCGAAGGAAACGAGCAATGAAGCTCTTGAAAGTGACACCCTGCTCCTCGGACTCGGTGAATAATCGGTCGAAGATGCCTACGGCCTTAATTAAACTGGGGCGCTTGTGGCGAACAGCATTCTCAGCAGACAGGCCGTCAACCGGGGCGGGCTCAGGCTCAAAAACGTATTCGTCAGGAGGCAACAACTCCTCATACAGATTACCCCTTATCGGCAACCCCGAGATATCATAAAATTCGGCCAGAGAAATCGAAACCTCGCGATCTCCCAGAATGAAAGTATTAGTGGGAAGATTCCACTGGTTCAAAAACGCCTTGACCCACCAGACATGCGGGGACTTGTAATGGAATAGTGACGCGTATATGGCCTGATAAAGCCCGACTTTCTGCAACCGCGCCCGATGGGCAGAAAGGATGTAGCGAGCCCAGAGAAGGTAGCCCGTAGGATGCCTGGGAGTGAGCCCTATCTTATAAATTTGCCCCCACGGGTGGGCCTCACCCTGGCAGATACGCCGTCCCAAGATGTCTATGGCCGGGATCGGATGGTTCGGAATGCCGGTCGTCGAAGGCTCCAGCCTCCCCGTTGGAGTCCAGTTGGGCATTTCCACAGCAAAAGCTGTCCTTGGAGGATCCATTGGTAAAAATGGGAAAGTGGGCTCCGTTGGCACCGCGCAAAGAAAGCTCCGGCGACCCTGAATAATCTGATTGTACCAAGGTCCCCATTGAAGAAGGTTGGTGCAGTTCGGGTCATGGGCCCGAATCATCGCCATCGCTTCCTCATCAGACGGCGACTGAGGAAAAGCAGCCTCTGAGCGAGAAAAGGGAAAGCGCGGAACAGAAGCCATCGCACCTGAAATCCAATAAAGGAAGACTGTTAGAAGAAAAGTCAGCAACGTATATTCATGCATAAACATGAAGACTAGTTAAAGAAAGCAACAGCTGAGTTTTCTGGGGTCATTAGCTACAAAACATACGGGCCCCACAGAATCCGGATGACGGCTCATTAATAATGAGGCCAAATCGTTACAATAAAACAAAGGGAATATCCTCAAAGAATAATGACCATGCACATTCCCCCCCAACAGAAGCTGTCTCGGGCTCTACAATGAATCCAACAAAATCGAAGGAATTAAATTCCCACAAAAAGACATCATTACAAAGCCCCCATTGCATTAATTGCAGGAAGAACAACCTAGGGCCAAGAGACCTCAGGAAGCCTCCGCGCGAAGAAATCAAGTCCTTCCTTGGAATTAAATTCCTTATTAAGAAAAGGGAATTAAATTCCCAGAAACATTTTTGATGGAATTAACTTCCATGGGGTTGAAACGTCATCATCATCTCCCCAAAGATCGTCTAAAACCTAAGAGATCTACAGTTTGAAGGTTAAGCGGTTTCATGTTCTTATGGAAAATATGAAGGAAAAAGGGTAAAAACCCTTGTTTTGGATTTAAAATCCAGAGAAATGTGAAGGTCCATCGTTGTCCAAGAACATTACCTGAGAAAAAGGATTCTTTTCGAACAGAGTTAAACTCTGAAGATTGCTTCAAGACAGAGAACTAAGCTCTGAAAGCGAGAATTAAATTCTCAAGGAAAAAGTTCTCAGAAGAAGAAGATGAGCAAAGTGAAGGCTCCTATGAAGAGACAGAGGTATTTATAGAAGGCAATGGAAACGTTTCATCTCCCCAGATCCCTAAAGGAATCCAACGGTCACAAGAGGTGACAGCGTTGCACTCACGTGCAGACACGTGAGAACAACGCTGTGGGGGCATTTGTTTCCTGATTTAAAATCAGGAAAGCTTCTGGGAAAAGCTTCAGAAGAGGGTCACGTACTTACACGTGACTAGCGGTCACATGTTGACACGTGACACCTAAGCGCATCATCTAGGCAAGTTCAGTTTCCTGACTACATTGAAGAAAAGGGGCTTCAGAAGAGGTCACGTGCTCCCACATGACCAGGGTCACGTGTTGGCACGTGATATTCAAAGCAGCAGACTCATTCTCCAGTTGAACCAAGGAAAGAGGCTCCAGACAAGGGTCACGTGCTCACACGTGACCAGGGGTCACGTGGTGGCACGTGACGGTTAAAGTAGCAATCAGAAAACATAGCGCAAAAGAAAGAGGAAGGCTCGTTCCAAGGGGGTCACGTGCCCACACGTGACCATGGGTCACGTGGTCACACGTGGCCTGCTTTCAAAGCCCATTTTGCTAACAGAATTAAATTCTGAAAGAGATTCAAATCTTTCCAAAGGAAAGCAATTATCTTGAACCGATCAAATTAAAGATTCAGAGATGATTAAATATCATCTATCTATGGAAAATCTCGAGTTTGGAAAGATTTCCCCTTTAAATCTAACAGAAATAACAAAGGAGAATCCCTGGATTTGAAATCCAATGGTGAATAAAATTCACCTAATAATCCAAAGGTCAAAAACAAATGATGGATACAAATCAAATCTCTTAATGAAGATTCATCAAAAACTAATTGATTCGGCTGCTTCTCCTATAAATAGGAGCCAAGAGACACAAAAGAGGATATATACGCAGAGGGAGAAAAAAGGAGAGAGCCTTGATACTTTGAGGAATTTGGAGCTTCTGCAAAGAAAAACCCTAGGTAAGAAAGGGAAGGCTTTTTGAAAGAAGGAGAATTTAATTCTCAACAGAGTTTAACTCTGATAATATAAAAACAGAAGAACATATTTCCTCTCTTGGATAGAGGATCTGCAAAGTGCACATCTCCCCTTTAGGTTGAGAATTTAATTCTCAATGGGTTGAGATCCTGCCATGCAGATCCAAAACATAGAGAGGGAATGGAAACATGAGAATTTAATTCTCACAGAACTATAGGAATTTAATTCCTCTAAGATAAAAGTAGGGCTTGACCCTGTGTTATGGGAATTTAATTCCTTCAGAACAGAGAGAAACAGGGTTTAACCCTGATTAAGAACTTAGTTCTGTTGAAACAACGGGAATTTAATTCCCTTAATCATAATTTAACAGGGAATGGAAGTTTAATTCCTTAAAAAGCTTTTATTAAGGTTTAACCCTGTTCAGTTCTTCACATATACGAGGAATTTAATTCCTACAGAAGATTCAGAGTTCAACTCTACTCCAGAATATAAGTCTTCAAAAGGAAGTAGGAATTTAATTCCTCTGAAATTTAAAGCTCGTGGAATTTAATTCCTGAAAAAAGATTAACAGAGCCTCTAAACAACATACATGAAGGCAGGGTCACGTGCCACCACGTGACCCCCCTAAAAGATCTACAGAAAGCCCTTTGAGGCAGTCCTCCACGTGACCCACGTGACCCTTGACAGAAGCTCTAACACATAAGCATATGAATGCCCGTCACGTGATGGCACGTGATGATCTGAAAGATGCAGCAATCTCAGCAGAATGAATGAGGGGAGGACGCTCTCACGTGTTGCCACGTGACCCCTCTTGCTTTAGTGTTTAACACTAAATTGAAACTCCTGAACACAGTATTGAAACACTATTGGGCCTTAGTGTTCAACACTAATCAAAGAACCTTATTTGCAGTGTTCAACACTGATTACCTTAGTGTTTAACACTAATCTGAGATCTCCATTGCCAGTGTTCAACACTGATTTATTCTAGTGTTTATGATAATTTGAAAGCCTTGTTGCTGGTGTTTAACACCAATTATCTTTTAGTGTTAAACACTAACTTGTCAACCTCATTCCCAGTGTTCAACACTGATTGCTCTGTAGTGTTTGACACTAGGCTTTGGCCCAATTGGCTAAATGGACAGAGGCAAAGCCTCTCCTGATTGGACTTAGCCCAAGCTGGCCATAAGTCCTCAATTCGTAATTAACTGGGCTAATGGGCTCATAACATAATTAATCGGTCTTGATCCCAAATTGGGCCAAGGATTACTTAAGCCATTCCGGTTCTAGGGTACATCTCTTCACTCCTTTGATACTTGGCATTGTAATCCCTCAATGTCTTCAAAGAGGTGACGGGTCCCGATGACCACCCATGATATGGACTGTGGGGTCCTTAAACCCATGTCTAATGCAAAATTCCTGGTTACGTGGAACGCGAATAATGTCACTCTTTGACCCCGTGGAAAACGTCCAGAGCGGATCCTGGTCCTCGCAAAGCACGGTAATGAACCCGTGTGAAGCATCCAGAGCGGAGCCTGGTCCTCGCCTAGCACGGCAGTGAACCCGTGTGAAGCATCCAGAGCACATACCGGACTGTGGAGTCCTTAAACCCATGGACTATGACGTCCTTAACCTTGACCGAGATGTCTTAAAACTAACAATGGACCGCAATGTCCTTAAACTACCCATGGACCGCAATGTCCTTAAACTACCCACGGACCGCAATGTCCTTAAACTAGAACAATAGAGCCCCGCATGCTCTTTTGTCGGATCTAAACGGCCCCGTTTAAGTTGATCTTAGCCTCAAAGATGGCTAACGTATCCTTAAACCTTCAAACAGACTGGACTACGAATCCCCCCAAATTAACTCTGGCTCGAGGGTACATCTCTGAACTCCTCTGGCATCCGTCATTGTAATCCTTCAACGTCGTCAGAGAGGTGATGGGTCCCGACGGCCACATATACGATGGACCACTATGTCCCTAAACTGGAACAATGGAGCCTAAAACACTTCCTTGTCGGATCTAAATGATCCCGTTAAGTTGATCTTAGTCTCAAGTTAGACTAACGTATCCTTAACAAACGTTTGGGTTGATCTTAGCCTCAAGTATGGCTAACGTATCCTCAAACCAAACCCCCAAACCCAAATCTAAGATAATACGGATTTGGACTAGTCCACGCCCTACGGGCGACGACATAACTCAGTCTCCGTAAACAATCCACGGGCAATAAAACATAAAATAAACACACACGACACGAAGTGACCATCTGGAGAAGGAGAAAGTTGTTACCGCGATGCGGTAGCGTAATTAACTGCAGGGGCTTGCGCCTGCAGGGAAGAGCGTCCCCACAATCAAAAACCCCTCAAACGAGGGGGAATCTGACGAAGTCTGCTACATCGGCCGCATCCGTCTAAACCTCCGATACACGGTGCCATAAACAACTTGGCATCTTCAGAGAGGTGGACGAATAGCACCAATTAGCATCTGCCCCGAATCTCAGGCACGGACGCCCACGTCGCGCCGCCATTCGGAGGGGAACACTCCACTAATGTGTATAGGTGATATACTAAAATAAACACATGTACACATTGAAGTAGAAACAAACCAAGTAGCATACTACTATTTTGAGCAAGATTGTATATACAAGGTGAATATCCCAAGCTTCCATTAAGTAATATACAAACTAGTATGATACAGTAATGGCCTCTAGGGCATATACACTAACACAAAGGACATAATACTTATACCCGTTTTTGGTTCTCTACTTCTAACTTATATTCTTTGAATTTCTCAAAAGCTTCAGACATGTGTTTCAACAGGAATATGTGTCCGAATCTTGAGAGATCATCAATGAATGTAAGGAAGTACAAAGAACCAGTCCTAACATGTGTAGACAGGGGACCTTACAAACATCACTATGTATCAATCCCAAGAGTTTACTAAGTCATTCTCTGTTTCCAATAAACAGAGCTATGGTCATCTGATCTTTGTGACATGACTGGCAAGTTTCACAAGATGTAAATTCAAACTGATTTAAATATGCATCTATATGCAACTTAGCTAGTCGGGTCACATTGATATGACCTAGTCTACAATGCCTCAAGAAGAATTCGTTCATTCCTGAACTTTTCCTCTTGTGTATGTTCTATACATTAAGAACTGTGGTCTGATTTAGAATGTATATGCTTTTAGATAACGTGCCTGAACTGATCAACTATTGATATAGGAAATGTTCAAAACATTATCCAACAATACAAAATTATATCCTTTCTTCACTAATAAAGAGACTGATATGATTTTGTATATCAGGTTTGGTATCTAATAACATTCGTTCGAAATCAGTGTATTTTGGTAATACAGGGTGATAGTGACCAACAGACTTGGCTGCAACACTTGCATCGTTTTCTGTCTCATGAAACTTATCACCCGTTCTCAGTTCTCTACCTTTATGAAGCCCTATGTAACAGATTACATATCTGGGATCCTGATTCGGTATCAAATACCCAGGACGCAGAGTATACTGAGAAACAGTTCTTTGTAATGAACGCACCCGAAGAAGATGCATCATAATGCACTTTCTTCGTTTGGGCGGCACGGGAATTCTGGTAATCCCCAATTTCCTGCTCGGTCTTATAACAATTATAAGTTAAAGCGGGACCAACGTTCCCCAGCTCAGTATAACAAGCGGGTTCGGTCAATACATCCATATTATTATCTTGATTAAGGCGTGATATGGTCGCTACCTGGAGAGAGAGAAAAGAAAACACTCTGCGTGCGCTCTTGCAAGATTAGATTGGTTATTTATTTTATCTAATCAGGATGGCTCCCACTGTTTTAATCAAATCTTCCTTCAAACCCTAAAAGGAAAGACTAGTCGGGATTAATTACACGCAACAAGTTCGCCAATCTTTCAGCCAGGCCAGTGTCGGTACTTTGAGGGAGGTTCCCCGTGCTTTCGCACGGACCTAATTAAAGTAAACCTCATTTTCCCAGAGGCATAACCCCGTTGACACATTTCTAGACACCTACTTGATCGGCTAATTGCAAAGTGCAAAACTCTCCCAGGAGTAACAATTACTCGCAGTGGGTATCGGGATCCAACTATCTCATAGAAGGTATGCAATCTCATTGCAAACTTCAACACTTGAAACTCCCGATAATGGTTTTTACCCCTAGCACTTATGACCTTAACAATGGTCAACAAATCATAAGCACTAGTCAAGTTCTACCCATCATTTCGTGATTAATTAGACCCACCCACATGACTCTTAACTAAGGTCAACAAAGTCACGCGACTGTCCTAACTAATCGCATCATATGCGGTGTAGGAAGACATCACTTGGCTACCATACACTGTGCCTTGACTATGGTCAACAAACACAGCATGAATACTAAGTACTCTACTTCCTAAAATGACGGAGGGTTGCGGATGGTTTATAGGAAAACCTTTAACGCTTTGAACTTGATCTCGTTGCGGAATCAAATGGTTTTTAAATGAAGTGTTTTTAAGGCTTTTCTAGTTTTGCTAAAGGGGTCACTCCCGATGAAGGGATCGTCGGCCCTTTCCTCATTGAATAAGGTGCAGGATATATCACATATACCGCTGTGCAAAGCAAAAACTATAGAAGCAATCAAAAGACAAACCGAGGGTTGTAGGATCTGCCAGTTATTGCTAAAGGGGTCACTCCCGGTGAAGGGATCTCGGCCCTTTCCTTATCGAATAAGGTGCAGGATGTTCTACAAGAAACACCGCGATGCAAAGCAAGAACTGTAGCTACCTATTTTATTTTGAAATTCGATTCCACAACATCTTTTAGGTTTATTTTCTTTCATTAATCTCATTAATGAATGTCCCATCATTTAAGTCCACCTAAACATCACAGATAAATATAACGTACGCTTATGCCATCCGCATTCGCCTGGATGTCCCGTCTGCACCATTAGGTTAGGTAACTAACGCCAGAGCGAGGCAGGGCTAGCGCGGGTGCAAAACATAAGCAATGTCTATATAATATATCATATATACCATATACAATATCTATCTGAACAAATCACATGATCACATCACAGATAACGCAGCAGAAAATATCATATGAAATATTGGATATACTAGGACGTCCGTGTTTTTAATATGAGCCAATATAAAACACGGATTCCACGGTCGCAATGAATAGCCAATCCCACACCCCTAGACCCCTACGAGAGCGGAAAGCAACCCTACCAATTCTAGGGTTAGGAGACCCGGACTCGACTCCTCGAGATGGTCTCCCACTGGACACTATAACCCGGTTACTTGTGCTCCCCTCCTTGGGTCTATCCTAATGCGGAAAAGTAAATAATATACATCAACGGTGACATCTTCCGCAACCTGGAAGTTCCCTAATAAAATAATATTACATACAAGTTTTTACATGAATGAAAATGAAAAAACACTCATCTCACATAAAAAAAACCCCGACTATTCAAACACGACGATCCAATATAACATATCCAGCAACACATAACATCACATGTCATCAACGTAAGTAAATATGCCCATCCCAATTGTCGTTGACATATAGCAACGAAACCGGCGATATCACATATTACACTTACGGCCACAGAAAAGAAAGTGTAAAACTACAACAGTTGGAATCCGCAACCTGCTTAGACATCGCATGCCTAACCAAATGAATTCCTTAGACATCGCATGCCTAACAATTATAAACCCCGCATTTTAGTCTTATTATCGAAAACTCTTTTCAATATCAAGTCGGGCAATTCAGCAAGATTCCCGACATCCTGAACGAATGCTCGTCGCAAACTTTAGTAGACGGCCGCACCCCCGGATGCCGTCTACGAAGTGCACTAAGGCGGAACACCGCTGCCGCGAGCACCCGAACGGATGCTTTCGGCGACGAGGTTCTCCTACAGCCACTTGGTCGGGGCTATGGGGCGTGGCTATCCATTAAGTTTACCGGCGAGTATCCTTGTACGCAACGTGATTGCGACGGACTTTTGATCACATCAGAATTCCGTGGCAACCGATCAAGTGAGACTAAAGTGCTATGTTTATAACATTCATTCAGTTATCTCATAACTACTTGTGGATTCCAAATATTGTATCACAATCCAGATAAATAGAAAATGTTAAACTTTCCGATCGAACAATGAAACACCCAAGTTTTCCCAAAACAGCTCAACACATGAAATAGGTTTAAAAACATCCACTTCATGCCACAGTAGCAACGGTCCAGCCGTAGAAGGGTCAAGCCAACGCCTCACATGTGTCACGCCGTACTGCCCCAAACCCTAAGGTTCAAAGGGCAGTTCAAGACGGTCACATAATCGAGTTAAGGTTTGTTGTCTTCTAGAGGGTCCATCGCGTTACTTGCACTACTTAGAACATTCTTAAACAACGAAAAAATCCAACACTTGGAAATTTCCCGGCAGGGAAAAAATTGGGTATTTATATCCGGTCGAACTTTTTAACATATTCTAAAATTACCCGGAAAAACATAAATGAGGTTAGAATGTCCGATCGAATCAACAAGTCCCTAATACACCCTAGAAAACTCAACTGTTGAGTATATTTAAAAGCACCCAGAAACATCAGTAATCACATACGGGGGAAACTGTACAAAACTGAAACCCTAACTCTTTAATTGCGCCGCGGGACCGCCGCCAATGGCATGTCATTGCCGCGGTTCCGCGGCCGTTTGAGTGAGTTAGAGTCTCGTTTTCTACAGTTAACCTTATATTTCCCTGCACTATTTTCTGAGCATTTTTAATTAGGAAAAATCCATAGTTTCAAAAATTGAACAGAGAGGGGTGAAATCGGGGGATATCGGGTTCGATCAGACTTCTAGCTTCGTCTACACTTCGCCTAAAGCTCTAGCTAGGCTCTGATACCACTGTTGGTCAGGCAGCCACCCCATCCAATGGGGTCACCGTGGCACCTACCGGTCCTTCAGCAGCTACTTTTTACGCATGCCCCCTCGCGAGGACTACAACCCGCCGGAACACCTTCCGGTCTCGGGACACCCTTGGGGTAAGAGCCTATGCTTCGCCACACTGTCACACAGTGAGAACCCCCCATAGGTCGACATCCAATGCCTAGTAGCTCTGATACCACTGTAGGGTTCCTATGTTAGTGTATATGCCCTAAAGGCCATTACTGTATCATACTAGTTTGTATATTACTTAATGGAAGCTTGGGATATTCACCTTGTATATACAATCTTGCTCAAAATAGTAGTATGCGACTTGGTTTGTTTCTACTTCAATGTGTACATGTGTTTATTTTAGTATATCACCTATACACATTAGTGGAGCCCTTAGGATCTTTGCTTGATTACTAGCGTTGTGATGGCAGTCACACTAGTAGGGGCAGGGTAATCTATAAGCACATCCTAATGCAGGTCCCTAGTCGCAGGACTATCGAGACAGGGCATCGATACTCTGGAGTAGACTAGCGTATGCGCTTCTCATCCCAGTGTGGGAGATGGTCTGTCCCACAGCCATCAGTACGTCGTACTGGAGATAGTATGCGGGTGCTCGTTGGGTTACGAGTACACTGGACAGGACTCGTCGGGAACTGACTGATTGGTATTATACCTATCGTCAGTTATCAGTTCCCAGGTGACATGAGTACAGCTTAGTCCGCTGACTTGACACTGTCACTTCGCCTCGAGTGTGTTCCCACTGTACTTTGATTATTACCCTACCACGGCTCAAAGGAGTCGTGCAAACAGGTAGTAGTTGGGTGCAGTCCCGAAGCATTTGGAGGCAGTGACGGTTAGACAGGATTCGTCTCTCCCGGTATTGGGGGTTGACATCGCGCTGTGTCTAGGAGAGCCATTACACGAGTAGTCCCTGGCCAGGGCAAGCGAGATATACTGGTAGGCTTCCAGTGTTATCTCAGGGTGTTTTGGGCTTCACTCCGACATGACTTGTACCGCTATTAGGGGAATGACGTTTACCGCCCACTAGGCCCGCCATGCGATGTATCAGACGAACAGATCAGACTGTATGGAGATTGTCACAGTCAGGCTCAATAGGAGTTCAGATGGGTTTCACCTCGTCAGTCTTCTTGTCGGCATCTACCTGGGGACCGTTACACACAGCTAGTGCCGCTTGCGGTCTGTGGTTAAACCCACTGCCAGCGTAGTGTCGAGTCTTTAGAGTCCCACACAGAAAGCTATTTTAGGCAAAAGAGTAGAGGTCGCATGGTTTTGCGACAGGTCGCATGGTTTTGCGACAGGGTTCGGTCACATCCATGCACTTGTGCACGTTTAGTGTGTGGACAGTTAACATTAGCGGGCTTTGGTTTAAGCCAGATCCTAGTGTACGTTTTGGGATTGATTTTATCTCGTATGTATTCATGTTCCTTGGAACGCGGATGCGGGTGTGTATGCACAGTTGACGGAGAGACGGAGGCAGAGGATTCTCATTAGGGCTGTTGACTGTTGACTGTTGACTATTGAATTCTTGCTAAACCCTAATGAGAATATGATATATGATTAACAATAATATTAATTAAGTATTATGGTGACATGGTTGTTGAGGGGTTGACTTTGTTGACTTGTTGACTTTGTTGACCGGTTGACTAGGATGGACTAGTTGACCATCATGATGACAATGGCTATCATTTCATGGCAAAGACTTTTTGCTTGCTTGTTCTCTTGTGAAAAATGAGTGCATGAAATGATATGGCTATTGTAGCTTAAACCATCACATAATACTTGATTGCTATGTTTGTTTATGATGGCTTTGGATTATGAGAGCCAAGAGAGAAAAGTCTTTCTCATTCTATCATTTTCATTCTCTCTCTTGTTCTTGAGCTCTCATCCTCTTCCTCTTGCTCTCCCTCTCTTTAGTCTATGGTTCACTTGTCTCATGTGTTGAGAACCAAGAACCATAGAGAAAAATCCCAACACACTATCCTCTACTCGCTCTAGTTCACAAGGTTTAGCAAACCGAGTGAACTAGTTTCTTCAAAGCTCGAAGAAGAAGCCAAAGGCAGAAGCTTTCGGGTGGATCGATCTTCGGCGCAAGGAGACGACGGGGTGAAGCCGATCCGGAAAACCATCAAGGGTAGAAGATGAAGGAGTTCAAGAAAGAAAGGTATAACCCCCTAACCGAGTAGTTAACAACTCTTAGTTAGGTTGTTAGGTAGCTAACTTTAACAAAGATCCGTTTGAGTCCATGTTACCGCCTCTAGAAAATTGTTTTTCACCAAATTCCGCATGCCCGAAAGTACCGGGAGAGGTAGCATGGACTTACAGTGGTATCAGAGCCTAGTTAAACACTACCTAACATGTTAGCATAGTAACTAGAAATTCGATCGGAGAAAAAGTCACGAAATACACCCAAAAATCCAACTTGCTGTCGATTTTTTTAAGTCTGTAAAAATAATAAATCATGCTTTAAAAATCGACTCAGGGTTTTTTAAAGATACTGTAAAAAAAACGATGCAGAGATTCCATCAAACCGCCGCGGAAACGCGGCAATAGCTTGCTATTGCCGCGGTTCCGCGGCCATCTTGGCTCTTCTCTGGATCGTCTTTGCTGCAGTATATTCAGTGGGGTATTTTGGGAATTTTGGTATATGTTTTTTCAGCCCAGATTTTCCAGAAAGAAAATTTTGTTTTTGGGGCTTTAAAAACCGTATTTTGATCGAGTTTCTAAAGACTTAAGCTGACGGTTTTTTATCTGTGATGTGATATTTGTATTGAACGTCTGCTAATCGCTATATGTTGATTAGTGGGGGTTATACAAATCTGTGATCTGTAATGTCATTGGAATGTGTATATGAATTCATTGGATTGTCGCGGGTGAATAGCCGTGGGTTGTGAGACGAGAGTTTTCTTTTCTTTCAATTCATGTAAATTTGTAAATTGATGTAATAATTATTTGTATGGCCGCACAACCGGGTCGGGGTTGTAGCCGTCACTGTATAATTTCTTTTTACTGTTTTTGCTCATAGGATAGACCCATGGAGGGGGTGCCCAAACTACCGGGTATCCCGAAGTGCCGAGTGGCCTACTCACGGAGTTGAGGGAGGTTGCTTCGCTTCGGGTACTTGGCGGGTAGTTTGCCCCACCCGTAGGGGTCTTGGGTGGGGTATTGGCTATTCACCGCGACCGTGTAATCTGCTTTTCGTTACAGGCTCGTACGAATTGCGGATTCCTAGTATATCCAATGTGTTCATCTGTGATTTGAAATGGCTATCATTGCAATGTATATCTATATATGATATTATTTAGGCGTTGCTTATGTTTTACAGCCGCGTTAGCCCAGCCCCCGCTCTGTCGTTAGTTAAGTAACCTAACGGGTAATGACGGGGCCCCGTGGCGAATGCGAATGGCATAAGCATACGTCATATTTTGGTTGTTTTCTGCAATGGTAGGATTAAATGATGGGACGCATTAAAAGAACTAATGCAAGAAAAATACGCATTAAAAGAACTAATGTAAAGAAAAATAAACCAAGTAAAAGTCGTTGGAACACTTTGAAAACCACTCGGTTCTTTTCAAAACCAAACTTTTAAATGCGGAGCATGAACCACTCCTTTTGAAAGCTATCTCGTTCCATCGATTATATCAAGTGCACTACGTTCACGGTTTCGCCAAAACCATTCGTAGCCCTCCGTCGTTTCACATGAATGGTCAAAAGTATTCAAGCTATGTTTGTAGGCCAAAGTCAAGGCATAGTGATTGGTAGCTATTGGGTATTCATGTGCAGCATAGATAGATGTGTTGGTTTGGGGCAGCCTTCTACCTTGTTGGCCAAAGTCAAGGGTATGTGCGGGTGGGCTCAAATTAACCTGGAGAATGACGGGTAGAACTTTACATGTGACTTATGATTTGTTGGCCAAAGTCAAGGTCATAAGAGCATGGAGCAAAAATCCACATCGGGAGTTTCATAAGTACTGAAACTTGCTAGAGTTGCATACCATTTGGAGTGTGATGATTCTGGTAGGATTCCTTCAGTTTCATCATGTAATGATATTTGGATCCCGATCCTACTGTGAGTATATGCTACTCCTCGGGAAATCTCTCACTAAACGATCAATGCTATAAACCTAGTAGGTGTCTAGAAACGTGTTAGCGGGGCTACGCCCCCAGGGAAAAGAGGTTCTTAAATTAAGTAACTTCGCGAAAGCGTTGGAAAGACTCCCTCGAAGTACCGACACTAGCCTGGCTAAACGGTTAAGCAAGAATTGTACGGTGAGATTGATCCTGACTAATTCTTCCTTTTTGGTTTGAGGAGGGATTCGAGAAACAGTGGGAGCCATCCTGTTTAGACAAACTAAAAACCACTCTAAACTTGCAAGAGCATCATGCTGAGTGTTTCTTGTCTCTCTCCTAATTGCAGCGACCAATCGACATGACTGGACTTAAGTTACTTCTAGATAAAAACATACTGACAGGGCCAAACTACAAAGATTGGCTCAGGAATGTCAAAATGGCAATCACTTACGACAAGCTGGGGTATCTTCTTACCACCAAAGCTCCCCCTGTCCCAGGTCCCACCTCCAGCGTCACGGATAAGGAAATCCGTAAGACTTGGGAGATCGATTGCGCGAAGGTCAAATGCCTCATGCTTGCCTCTATGGACAACGAACATCAGAGGAGGCACGAGAATATGGACCTTGAATCCATATTTCTTTATACAAAAGAACTGTATGGAGAGCGGTCTCGTATCGCAAGATACGAAGTGTCGAAGAAGTTATTTTCGGCAAAGTTGGCCGTCGGATCATCGGTAGCGGAACACGTGCTTAAGATGATTGGCTACATAGAAGAGCTCGTGGACCTTGGGACCACATTGGAGAATGAGCTCTATACGGACTTGATTCTCCAGTCCCTTCCTTCCACTTACGCCCAGTTTATCCTGAACTTCAACTTACAAGAAAAAGAAGTTGAACTTTCAGAACTCCTCAACATGCTGAGGAGTGCAGAGGGCATCCTACAGAAAAGTAGGGAAACATCCACTTTGTTTGTAGGAGGATCTTCCTCTTCTAGGTCCAAGGCGAAAGCCAAGGGAAAGAAGAAGAAAGCCCCCGCCAAACCAAGGGGCGGTGTTAGTGGATACGAAGGGAAAAGAAAAAGCAAAAGCAACAAAGAAATCGGGGCAGCTTGTGGATAAAGAAGAATGCTTCTATTGTCATAAGAAGGGACACTAGAAGAATGATTGCAGGGCTTGGAAGGCCAGAACACAGGATCTGAAGCAGGTTGGGGCTTCAGCTTCAGGTGTGTATGTTATTGAAAACTGTCTATCAATAAACTCTACTTCCTGGGTATTGGATACCGGATCAGGATCTCATATCTGTAATTCTTTTCAGGCGTTGAGAAACCGTAGGGTTTTGAAGGCAGGTGACATGACCCTCAAAGTTGCAAACAGAGCTAGCATGGATGCTAAGGCCGTGGGGGACTATCACCTGGGAATGTCAGATGGACATGTTTTGGTTTTGCGTAATTACTTTTTTGTACCCAACGCAACTTTTAATATCATTTCTGTATCTTTGGTTTCTAAAGAAGATTATGAATTTGCGTTTGTAAGCAATATTGTAAACATTCACCTTAATCAAGTTCTGATTGGGTCAGGTACATTGAGCAATGGTATATACGTATTAAACCAACCAGAGATTTTCAATGTCCAGAATACACACAAAAGAAAGTCTCCGGAAATAAATCAGACTTTCTTATGGCATTGTAGACTGGGTCACATCAATGAGAGAAGGTTGACGAAGTTACATACAGAAGGATATTTGAATCCGTTCGAATATCAATCGTATGCCACTTGTCAATCCTGTCTCAAAGGAAAGATGACAAAGACTCCGTTTACTGGACACGGAGTAAGAGAGAGCGAGCTCTTGGGACTCGTACACAGCGACATGTGTGGTCCAATGTCTACACATGCACGAAGCGGTTATTCTTACTTCATTACTTTTACAGATGACTTTTCAAGGTACGGTTATGTCTTCTTAATGAAACATAAGTCCGAAGCCTTTGGAAAATTCCAGGAATATAAGAATGAAGTAGAAAAACAAACCGGCAAAAGTATCAAGATTCTAAGATCGGATCGAGGTGGTGAATACTTGAGTGCCGAGTTCCTGGACTTTTTAAAAGAGAACGGAATTCTCTCTCAGCTTACTCCTCCATACACTCCGCAACATAACGGTGTATCGGAGAGACGGAACCGGACCCTATTGGATATGGTACGTTCCATGATGAGTAACACTGAGTTACCATGATCATTCTGGGGATATGCACTAGAATCAGCTGCATACCTTTTGAACCGAGTTCTAACTAAGACTGTGCCTACCACACCATATGAGATATGGAGTGGGAAGAAACCCTATCTTCAGTATCTGAAGATCTGGGGATGTCCGGTTTTTGTCAAAAAGCAGCATGCGGACAAGCTCGAGGCACGCTCAGTACTGTGCAAGTTTGTGGGATATCCAAAGAACTCCAAGGGATATTTCTTCTATTGCGAAGAGGAACAAAAGATTTATGTTTCTCGTCATGCCCACTTCTTGGAAACTGAATTTTTGGAAAATCAGATAAGTGGGAACGCAATAGAACTGGAAGAAATTCCAGAACCACGAGCTATTACTGAAAGCTTAGTAGAACCAGAGGGTTCGAAAGATCAGGACATTCCTGCGCCGCTCCGCAGGACTAGTAGGCAGTCTCATCCGCCCGAAAGATACTACGGTTTTCTCATAGACGGGGATAGAGAGGATTGCATCATTGATTATGATGAGCCTACTAGCTTCCAGCAGGCCGTTCAGAGCGTTGACTCGGTAAAATGGCTGGATGCAATGCGGACCGAAATGGAGTCCATGTACACCAACAAAGTATGGACGTTGGACGTTGCTCCAGACGGGGTAAAACCCGTAGGATGCAAGTGGATCTTCAAAAGGAAGATTAGTGTAGATGGACAGGTTGAGACCTATAAAGCTAGACTGGTTGCAAAGGGTTTTCGTCAAAGACCTGGTTTGGACTATGACGAGACTTTTTCTCCAGTAGCTATGCTGAAATCCATTCGGATCCTTCTTGCCATTGCTGCCTTCCACGATTATGAGATTTGGCAGATGGACGTAAAGACCGCTTTTCTAAATGGAAATTTAGAGGAGTGTGTCTATATGGACCAACCAAAGGGTTTCATTCAGAGTGGGAGCAGCGGAAAGGTGTGCAAGTTGCTTAAGTCCATTTATGGACTAAAGCAGGCATCGCGGAGTTGGAACATCGATTTTTATGAGACGGTCAAGGAATTTGGCTTTATCAAAAATCCAGATGAACCATGCATCTATAATAGATTTGTAGCGAGAACTGTAGTATTCCTCGTTTTATACGTGGATGACATTCTCTTAATAGGAAATGGCATTCCTATACTACAATCTGTCAAGGGGTTCTTGTCACATAGGTTCTCCATGAAAGACCTGGGTGATGCCTCTTACATCCTGGGGATCCGGATCCATCGTGATAGATCCAAGAGGATATTAGGACTTTCACAGTCCAGGTACATCGACACCATACTGAAAAGATTCAGTATGGAAGATTCCAAGCGCGGTAATCTACCAGCTTGTCACGGGATCACCCTCTCCAAAGAGATGTCTCCCAAGACTGATTTGGAAAGGGATCGCATGTCTATTATACCCTACGCTTCTGCGGTAGGCTCTATAATATATGAGATATTGTGTACCAGACCGGATGTAGCTTATGCACTGAGTATAGTAAGCCGGTATCAGTCAAACCCTGGGGAGAAACACTGGATAGCGGTAAAGAACATTCTCAAGTACCTGAGAAGGACTAAGGAGATGCTCTTGGTGTATGGCGGAAAAGACCACCAGATCGAGGCCTTTGCTGACTCCAGCTTCTAGAGTGATAAGGATGATTCCAAGTCCATGTCGGGTTTTGTCTTTACCCTCAATGGAGGGGCGGTGTGTTGGAAGAGTTCCAAACAAGAAACCGTTGCAGACTCAACGATGGAAGCGGAATACATCGCTGCATCTGATGCCACAAAAGAAGCTGTCTGGATGAGGAAGTTCTTAAAAGAACTTCAGGTGGTTCCGTCCATTGTTGATCCAATACCTCTGTAATGCGACAACAACAGGGCTATAGTTTTAGCGAAGGAACCCAGGTCCCATCAGAGATCCAGACACATCTTGAGGCGGTATCACCTGATCAGGGAGATCGTGGATCGCCAGGAGATCGAGGTTCGGAGGGTTGCTTCAGTGGATAACACTGCAGATCCATTCACCAAGGCCTTGCCCCAGACTCAGTTCGAGCGGCTGATCGAGATGATAGGTCTTCGATACGTCAGTACATGGCCTTAGTGCAAGTGGGAGATTGTTAGTGTATATACCCTAGAGGCCATTACTGTATCATACTAGTTTGTATATTACTTAATGGAAGCTTGGGATATTCACCTTGTATATACAATCTTGCTCAAAATAGTAGTATGCTACTTGGTTTGTTTCTACTTCAATGTGTACATGTGTTTATTTTAGTATATCACCTATACACATTAGTGGAGCCCTTAGGATCTTTGCTTGATTACCAGCGTTGTGATGGCAGTCACACTAGTGGGGGCTGGGTAATCTATAAGCACATCCTTATGCAGGTCCCTAGTCGCAGGACTATCGAGACAGGGCATCGATACTCCGGAGTAGACTAGCGTATGCGCTTCTTATCCCGGTGTGGGAGATGGTCTGTCCCACAGCCATCAGTACGTCGTACTGGAGATAGTATGTGGGTGCTCGTTGGGTTACGAGTACACTGGACAGGACTCGTCGGGAACTGACTGGTTGGTATTATACCTATTGTCAGTTATCAGTTCCCTGGTGACATGAGTACAGCTTAGTCCGCTGGCTTGACACTGTCACTTCGCCTCGAGTGTGTTCCCACTGTACTTTGATTACTACCCTACCACGGCTCAAAGGAGTCGTGCAAACAGGTAGTAGTTGGGTGCAGTCCCGAAGCATTTGGAGGCAGTGACGGTTAGACAGGATTCATCTCTCCCGGTATTGGAGGTTGACATCGCACTGTGTCTAGGAGAGCCATTACACGAGTAGTCCCTGGCCAGGGCAAGCGAACTATACTGGTAGGCTTCCAGTGTTATCTCAGGGTGTTTTGGGCTTCACTCCGACACGACTTGCACCGCTATTAGGGGACTGACGTTTACCGCCCCCTAGACCCGCCATGCGATGTATCAGACGAACAGACCGGACTGTACGGAGATTGTCACAATCAAACTCAGTAGGAGTTCAGATGGGTTTCACCTCGTCAGTCTTCTTGTCGGCATCTACCTGGGGACCGTTACGCACAGCTATTGCCGCTTGCTGTCTGTGGTTAAACCCACTGCCAGCGTAGTGTCGAGTCTTTAGAGTCCCACACAGAAAGCTATTCGCCTTTAAGCAAAAGAGTAGAGGTCGCATGGTTTTGCGACAGGTCGCATGGTTTTGCGACAGGGTTCGGTCACATCCGTGCACTTGTGCACGTTTAGTGTCCGGACAGTTAACACTAGCGGGCTTTGGTTTAAGCCAGATCCTAGTGTACATTTTGGGATTGATTTTATCTCGTATGTATTCGTGTTCCTCGGAACGCGGATGCGGATGTGTATGCACAGTTGACGGAGAGACAGAGGCAGAGGATTCTCATTAGGGTTGTTGACTGTTGACTATTGACTTCTTGCTAAACCCTAATGAGAATATGATATATGATTAACAATAATATTAATTAAGTATTATGGTGACATGGTTGTTGAGGGGTTGACTTTGTTGACTAGTTGACTTTGTTGACCGGTTGACTAGGTTGGACTAGTTGACCATCATGATGACAATGGCTATCATTTCATGGCAAAGACTTTTTGCTTGCTTATTCTCTTGTGAAAAATGAGTGCATGAAATGATATGGCTATTGTAGCTTAAACCATCACATAATACTTGATTGCTATGTTTTGTTATGATGGCTTTGGATTATGAGAGCCAAGAGAGAAAAGTCTTTCTCATTCTATCATTTTCATTCTCTCTCTTGTTCTTGAGCTCTCATCCTCTTCCTCTTGCTCTCCCTCTCTTTAGTCTATGGTTCACTTGTCTCATGTGTTGAGAACCAAGAACCATAGAGAAAAATCCCAACACACTATCCTCTACTCGCTCTAGTTCACAAGGTTTAGCAAACCGAGTGAACTAGTTTCTTCAAAGCTCGAAAAAGAAGCCAAAGGCAGAAGCTTTCGGGTGGATCGATCTTCGGCGCAAGGAGACGACGGGGTGAAGCCGATCCGGACAACCATCAAGGGTAGAAGACGAAGGATTTCAAGAAAGAAAGGTATAACCCCCTAACCGAGTAGTTAGCAACTCTTAGTTAGGTTGTTAGGTAGCTAACTTTAACAAAGATCCGTTTGAGTCAATGTTACCGCCTCTAAAAAATTGTTTTTCACCAAATTCCGCATGCCCGAAAGTACCGGGAGAGGTAGCATGGACTTACATCCTAGGCACAGCCATGAGGTTCTACAACTGATCAACCATGCCAAAATCAGAATTTTCTATGTGCCGAGAAACCCTAAACAAGATCGATACTAGAGGTAAGGCGAAAGAACATGCAAGTTAATAACTTAACTACAAGTGAAAGTGACTACAAGCTTTGTAGATCCGGTCCTCCACCTCTTTAGCTCCGTGATGACGTCCCTCCGCTGCGACCATCGGGATCCTGGATTCTAGCGTTGGTTTCATCGGAGAAATGATCGGGCTAGGTCGTTGACTTCGATGCCGAAGATGATCTACGTCGAAGCGACTCTAACTCAAGCTCCATCTTCACTAGGTCATGAAACTTGTAAAGATAACACACTCTACTACATGGCAAGTGGTAGAGAATGAAGAAATAGGAAGTGGGTTCACTTTAGAATTGGATTTCTCACTCTAAAACCCATGGTACCATTAGAGGTAGTAAGCTTGCTTCTTCTTGAAGAAGAAGAAGAAGAAAGAAAAATGATAAGAATAAAAAAATAAAGAATGAAACTTATCCTTTTAATAATGGTACCATGGTTAAGTTAAGCCCTCATGCTTAACTTTTGTAGAGAATTAACCAAAGAATTAGGTTAAGGGTTGGGTTAACTAGCATCCTAAGGAAATGACAAAAGAAATTGACTTTCTCAAAGTTTCTTCAAGCTTCATGAAGCTTGACAACTTTGACAAAAGTCTTATTTCTTTTGTTATTTATTAGGAAATTAGTAAACCCTAATTTAACCTCAACTTGGTTTAAGTCTCTTACACACAACTTGTATGTATCATCAAGCATGATACAAACATGTACACTTGCATATATCACATATAAACAATGTGCACATTCAAGTGAGAAAATCAATCTTAAATGAACCAATATTAGTTAATGTAAAGTAATATATCAAATATATAATTATACATTAAATCATTAAATCAACACATGATTTAATGATCCGGTCATACTGCATATAACCGACTAATATCAAGTGTATCAATGTATCGAATCAAAACTTGATTCGGTAACCCGGCTATATCGCATATAACCGACCAATGATACAAATCGCGAGAATAGAATACGGTATCATATACTGGTATTATTCTCGGTCCCGCACATATCTCATATGCGCTCCTATTTCGTTTCGCTTGAGCCAGGAAACCCCTGTGTAGGACTCTAAAGACTCGTCAATACGCCGGTAGTAGGTGATGATCATATCAAACACCCACAAGCCGCAAGCGGTCTGCTAAACGTAACGGCCACCCGGGTATTGAGCGATCAGAAAATCAACGAGCAAGCCCGCTCACACTCCTATGAATCCAACCAGTAACACTTACCGTACAGTCCGGTCTGTTCGTCTGATATGTCGCATATCTCGCCTAGGGGTGGTAAACGTCAGACCCCAGTAGCTTGATAAGTCATGCTGATGTAAGGTCCATAACAAGAATGAAACTACTGATAACACTTACCAGTAAATCAGTGCAACCCTGGCCAGGGATTTCCAGTTATGGCTAGTCGAGCATAGCGCAACATCAACCCCCAATACCGGAAGAGACGAATCCCCTCCTATCGCTCATTTCCTCCATGTGAATCGGGACTGTACCCAAAGACCACCTGTTTGCACGACTCAGTAGAGCCGTGGTAGGGTGGAAATCAAAGCACAGTGGGAGACACACAAGACTCTATGACGATCTCGGGTCAACAGACTAAGCTGTACCAGTGTCACCAGAGAACTGCCATCTGACGTGAGGTATAATACCATCTGGGAGTTCTCGGCGAGTCCGTTCAGTATACCCAGTCTCCACTGAGCACCCACATACCATCTCTGATGTAAAACACCAATCGATATGGGATCATCCATCGCCCATCACATGGGTCGAGAAGATATACGCTAGTCTACTCTGGAATATCGATGCCCCGTCTCGATATTCCCATGACTAGGAGCATTGAAGGATGTACTCATAGACTACCCAGCCCCACTAGTATGATCTCCATCATAGTCCTGGAAGTCGAGCACACATCCTAAAGGCTTTATCAACATGTAATAGAGAGACTGCAAGTATACATGTTAAGATAAAGTGCAACCAGATAGCGTACTATCATGTCGAGCAAGAAAGTCCTATCTATATATGTCCCAGCATCCACTACAATATACATCCTATGTACAGTAATGGCCTCTAGGGCATACATATAACTAACACTAGATCCCTGTAACTTAAGGCTTTTGAATCCTATGAGCCGTAAGGGTCTCACACGGGGGATTCTCCTCACGAGTCGTGAGGATCTCGTAAGTATATTTATTTTAACAAGGTTACGCCCTTCCGGGTTTTCACAAGCTCGCCGGCAGTCCTGCTGTTTTTACTCACGGCATCCTTTGGGGTTTTCATCCGTGCCTATTTTGCTTGTGGAAATACCGTTTTTTGTTTTTTTTTAAATGAGATTGCACCTTTCCGAGTTTTTACAAGCTCCCCGGCAGTCCCGCTGTTTTTACTCACGGCACCCTTTTGGATTTTCATCCATGCCCATTTTGCTTGTGGACGTACCGTTTTTTTAGCGGGGTATTCCACTAGATTGTAGGACCTGTTTATAGGACCCTTAGTATCATTCCAGTCCTTTGAAAAGAAAGGACCATTTTACATAGAGATTCTTCCGCCAGTGAGAAATATGCCCCTGTGTATATTTCGGGGGGAACGAGTACCCATGCCGTCGCTATTTTAGTGACAGGTTGCTTCAGAGCCCCTTAGTTCTGTTGAGCGTAGGCGACAAACGCCATCTTGCCTCCACTTTTCACACGTATTCATCAGATGAGAAGGAGTCTTGACCCATTAGATCCACCCGAGGCATTTATCCATGAGTTCTTGGATGGTCGGGAACGCCTTTGAATTTGGGTCAAGTGTGGCTATGAGCATTCTCATGGCTGCAACTTCATCGATGCGTTGCTTGCATTTAACCAGAGATTTCGCCATCGGGTAACATATTGAACTCAAGTCTCGTTCGGTCTGACCCTTTCGTTGACCAGCGCCGTCACGGTAGTATATTCGTTCTCATTAGCGAATCCTTGACAGAAGAGCATATCCATTTCGTCGAAGCTCTTCACAAAATCATTTGGGAGTTCCGCATACCATTTGGAGGTGATGCCCGCCAGACCGCTGACGAACTGTCAGAGGAGTAGTATGTCATTTCCTCCAGTATTTCCGCACATGGATTTAAATTGCGAAATGTGCTGGCGAGGATTCCCAAATCCTTTGTACATGTGGAATGTTGGAAGTGTGTACTCTGGCGGGTACTGTATTTGATCGTACCATGTCGGATATGGTCGACCAGTCATGATTGATCTATTTGCGGCTTCACTGGCGTAGTGAGCTTTGATTCAATGAGCGATATATGTGTCTAGCTTTTCTTTTAGGACTCATTTCCTCCTCAGCCGTTGATTAGATTTGCAGAGGATTTGAAATGTCATCCTTATCTTTAAGAGCGACTACCAGCGGTTCATTTATTAGCGGTTCCGATTGAACCTTCATTCTAGCCATGTTCTGAATCAGAAAAGACATCTGGTTCATTTTAGTGGACATTTCTGCCGCTTATGCATCTCCCTTTTTCAGAGAACGCTTTAGGAAATCAATATCCGACTCCTTCTCTACACTTTCTTTGGGTGCGTCCTCGGGATTTTCCTTAGGTGATGGATTAGCATTTGCTGCCGCCTGAGCGAGCATCTCCTGCAGCTTTTCACGTTGCAATTGAACTTTTTTCTGGGACCAAGTTTGAGGTCGGTGACTAGTAGAAGCTCGAACTTCGTCTTTGGAATTCACCACATAGACTATGTGAACAACCATGCCCCCAGGCTTGGGGTGATTGGAGTTTTGGCCTTTGGAGTTTGTTTCGGGCATTTGAGCTTTATTAGGCCTCTCTTCTTGTGAAAAGCCGCTTTGGTTTTGGAAGGAACCACTGTATCAGGATCCGTCATGGGATGAGTCCTCTTCACCTGCTTCTACACCTTACATATAGATGAGGAAAGTTGTTTTAGGGAGCGAACTGGTTTCTGCTCTCGTGGGATCTCCATGGGCTGCGGAGATTTCTTCAATATTGCGGTGGGAGAATTTTGTCTGACCCTTCGCAACAGTTTGAAGTTGTTCCCGGTTAGAACAACAACATCCACCACCGGGGTTGAAACAGGACTATATGGAGAACTGCCCCTAGCTCATTTTGTATGATGCTGATATCAACATCGACCGTTTCTTATGGCCGGGATTTAATTAGCTTCAGGATTTTGCCGAGCCGGCCCCTTGTTTCCTTTGAGAGCTAGAATATTCTGCCCCCTGTGTCGACCTTGGTCCTTGGCATGTGCCAGTTGTTGTAGGACTGATTCCGTCGGCAAAGCTGTTGCTTAGGGAGCCAGCCTATGGAAGACAGACTTCCTTTAGGCTTCTTCCATTGGCGTTGAGGCACCGGAGGTGGGAGTATCGACCTAAAGAGAAGCCCGTTGATTTCTTAAAGAGTCGGATTGCAGAGATTTGAGGCTGCAAGTGACTCATACTTGACTCCACCAGATATGACAGAGCCTGAGCTGCTAGGGTGGGAGGCAAACGACGTTCTTCATAGAGACGAAACGCCGACTTTAGTATCCTATCACCCAAAGGATACCACAAACATATATACCGCAATTATTTGATCGTGGAGAAACACGGCACACGTAGTGCGGAGTGGAAAGAAGAAAATATCCCACTGGGCGTGCCAGAATCTGTTTACTGCTGAAAACCGGGAAGACAAATGTCTTGCATGAATTTGGGGGCAGATGCTATTTGGATTTATCCGTCCACCTCTCCGAAGATGCCAAGTTGATTTATGGCACCGTGCATCGGAGGTTTAGACGGATGCGGCCGTTGTAGCGGACTTCGTTAGATTCCCCCTCATTATGAGGGGTTTTTTATTGTGGGGACGCTCTTTCCTGCAGGCGCAAGCCCCTGCAGTTAATTACGTTACCGCGTAGCGATAACCAATTTCTCCTGCTCCAGAAGATCACTTCGTGTCGTGTGTGTTTGTTTTCTTTGTGGTTGCCCGTGGATTGTATACGGAGACTAATTTGTGTTGTCGCCCGTAGGGCGGGGATTAGTCCAAATCTGTATTTTCTTAGATTTGGGTTTGGTTGATTTAAGGATCGTTAATCTCATTTAAGATTAAGATCAAACTTAAATGTTTGTTAAGGATACGTTAGTCTAATGTTTAGACTAAGATCTACTTAACAAGCTTTTAGGATCATTTAGATCCAAAGTAATAGCATTTGAGCTCTATTATTTTAGTTTAAGGACGTCGAGGTCCATTTTTAGTTTAGGAACGTTGCGGTCCATGGGCAAGTTTAAGGACATTACGATCCATAGTTAGTTTAAGGACATTACGGTCCATAGTTCACCATTTTTTTGGATGAGGGTTTAGTTTAAGGACGTTGCGGTCCGTTATTAGGACGTTGCGGTCCGTTATTAGTTTAAGGACATTACGGTCCGTGTCTAGTTTAAAGACATTACGGTCTATTGTATTGTTGGTGGTCGGGACCCGCCACCTCTCTGAAGACGTTGAAGAATTACAACGACATATATCAGAGGTGTCGGGAGATGTACCCTTGGACCAATGTCGGTTGGAATATCTGTAGTCGGGTTTGGGATTAAGACCAATTAGAGAAATTGTGAGCACATGGGCTTGGTTGATCTGAATTAGGGACTTGTGGTCAACTTGGGTTTAGTCCACTCAGTTTTGAACAAAGGGTTGAACACTTGTTTGGACTCGGTCCCTTTTTATGTGCAATAATGCTAAGCATTGATATGGGCTCTGACTCTCACCCTATTTCTTTGTGGGTTTTTTATCATAGAGTGTTACACACTCTTTATGGCTTTGGGCTCTATGGGCAGAGCGCTTTATATTATACAGCGCCCATGTGGGGGACACGTGGGGCGCTTGGCGCCGGATGCCAACCAATGAGTGCAGAGCACTCTTTATTTCGGCAGCGCCCCTGGCGCTGGGCGCCAACCAATGAGTGCAAAGTGCTCTTTATTTTAGCAGCGCCCACGTGAGGTACACGTGAGGCGCTTGGCGCCAACCAATGAGTGCAGTGCACTCTTTATTTTAGCAGCGCCCATTTAAGGGGCACGTGGGGCGCTTGGCGCTATTTCCTTTTTTATGCATTTTTCTGAAGAGTTCAATTCTTTGTTCTCCCCTAGATCTTCAATCCCCGAGAACAAATTAATCCCTACGAGATTTAAATTCTCATTTATAGGAGACTTGTCTCATGGATCTCAGATCTAGGGAAAGAACTATGTTCTTTTATAAGGGTTAAACCCTCAGGTATGCTGATGAGATACTATGATCCCTATTTATCTTAAAGAAAGTTCTTCTTTCTTCTCTCTTCCAGCTCTTTTTGCTTGCTCTTCTTTTTGAACTTAAAGTTTATGGGGGGTTCCTCCCTCTAAGACTTGAAGTCTTGGGGCCTTTATATAGTGAAGGCAGATTTTTAGATTCAGTTAAGGAAATCTCTCATTGAGAGATTTCTTAATTGATTTGGGGATTTTAACCACCGTTGGATTTTTGATCCAAGGACTTTTGTTTTACAGAGGATATTTTTTTTATTTTTTAACAAGGTTGGGAAAATATTTTCCCATACAGAGCTCATTCTGTATCTTGGTGATTTTTAATCACCATTGGATCTTTGATCCAATGGTAATCCTTCTTGTTTAGAAAGATTACGAAGATATTTTCCCCCACAGAGCTTATTCTATAGCTTGATGATTTTTAATCACCATTGGATCTTTGATCCAACGGTGCTCTGATTTACAGAGCACAATCTTTCTTGTTTAGAAAGATTGGGAAAATATTTTTCCATACAGAGTTTACTCTGTATCTTTGTGATTTTTAATCACCATTGGATCTTTAATCCAACGGTGCTCTGTTTTACACAGATTAACCTTTCTTGTTTTAGGAAGATTCGAGTGATATTTCCTCAACAGAATTTAATTCTATAATTTGATGATTTACCATCTTCGTTGGATCTTTGATCCAATGGTGGAGAACTTTTAGTTCTGACGCCGGCGCTCTCATGCTTTGCACGTGAGACGCTGCCTCAGAGTTTTTAACTCTTGGTGCCGGCGCTCTCGTGCTTTGCACGTGAGGCGTTGCCTTAGAGTTTTTAACTCTGGGCGCTGGCGCTCTCATGCTTTGCACATGAGGCGCTGCCTCAGTTAAAATTTTGAACAGAGCCATGCTCCCTTATTAGGGGAAACATCCCTATGTATTTGGCACGAGTGACACTGCTTCGTATATTCGAGGCAGTCCTGAATCATCGCGGGCCAATAATAACCTATTCTTCTGATCTTCAGCTTCATCTTTGGAACGGCTTGATGGGAACCACAGAGTCTGTCGTTAGTTTCTTGCACGACCCTCCTTGCTTCCTCCGGTCCTAAGAATCTTAGCCATAGACAGTCAAATGATCTCTTGTATAGAGTATCATTGACGATGGCGAAGGATAGAGCTCGTTTCATAAGCTGATGTCTCGACGACGCATCTTCGGGTGTTCGATGAGATTTGAAGTAGTCTATGAAGACTTCTCTCCAATCCGTAACCTTTTCTTCGTCTTCTATTTGGCAAGCTACTTGTTTGGTCGTTTCCTTTTCTTAAGACGACTCCGGAGATATTTCTGCTGGTGCGAGAATCCTGCAGCTTTACACAATGATTCTTACGTCATCGAGGTTTTCGTCGGCCAGATCCTTAGCGAGTTTGGCTAACGCATCCGCCTTGCTATTTTCCGCACGCGGTATGCTTTCCAGAATGTAGGAGGGGATTTGAGTAAGCAATTGTTGCACTCTTTCGCCATATTTTACCAACTCTGGCTTGCACGTCTGATAGTCGCCATTTACTTGGTTAACGACTAACTGGGAGTCTCCATATATGAGGAGGTTTTCGATCCCCATGTCGACAGCGATCTCAATACCTGCTATCAAAGCTTCATATTCCGCTTATTTGTTTGTTCTTGGTTCCGTTTAGGAAAGGGTAAAACGCATTATCCCTCCTTGTGGAGTCACAAAGATAAGGCCTACTCCGGCTTTGAATATAGGGGTGCTTTGCTTTCGCTTCTTCAAGGAAGATGCTCCGTCAAAGTATAGTTTCCATCGGGCATCACTCTCTTCTTTCTCCTTGTAGATTGTGTCGAACGCGTGTTCTTCTGGCAATTCTCAATTTAAGGGAGAATCGGCTGGTATCGGATGCTCAGGGAGAAAGTCAGCGATAGCCTGGCCTTTTACTACCTTAAGGGGTCGATATATTATCGAGAACTCCATCAAAAGAAGGGCCCATTTAGAAAGCCTTCCTGTTAATATGGCTCTTGACATCAAATACATGAGAGGATTCACCTTTGATATGAGATGAACCTCGTGTGCTAAGGCATAATGTCGAAGCTTCGTTACCGCGAAGATCAGTGCCAGGAAATGCTTTTCGATGGGGGAATAGTTGTTTTCTGCCCCTAGGAGAACTCAATTCAAATTGTAGAGAGCTCTCTCCTTCCCCTGGTCGTTCTCCTGTGCCCATAGTGCACCTAAAGAACCTTCAAGGGCTGTTGTGTACAGGATGAGAGGCTTTCCCTTGACCGGAGCGGTCAATACCGGCGGGTTTTGCAGATATTGCTTGATTTCGTCTTGTGCACTTTGGCATTTATGATCCCAAATGAACGGGGTCCCCTTCTTCATTAGATGGCTGTAAGGGCGGAATTTGGTGGAGAGGTTAGCTATGAACATTCGGATATAAGTGAGCTTTCCTTGGAAAGACCACAGTTGCTTGAGAGTTCTTGGCGTGGGCATTTCCGTAATCGCCTTAATCTTTGAATGGTTTATTTCGATGCCTCGGTGTCGTATTGATGAGTCCTAGGAGTTTGCCCGAGGAGACTCCAAACGCGCATTTCAGAGGGTTCATCTTCAGATTATATTTCCTAAGACGCTGGAACACTATTTTCAAATGCTTCCAATGCTCCACGTATGATTTACTTTTCACCATGAGGTCGTGGATATAGCATTCAACAATCTTGTGTATGAGGTCGTCAAAGATCATCATCATGGCCCTCTGGTAGGTAGCGCCAGCATTCTTCAAGCCGAAGGGCATCACCTTATAGCAGAATATGTCTAGCGGAGTCCAGAAGGCGGTATGCTTTTGGTCTTCAGGTTGCATCTTTATTTGATTATACCCTGAAGATCCATCCATGTAGGAGAAGAACTCATGAATGGACGTGTTATCGATCATCAACTCGGTAACCGGTACTGGGAAGTCTACCTTTGGGAAAGCTTTGTTGACATTCCGAAAGTCCATGCAAATGTGTACTGTCCCATTTTTCTTCATCACCGGGACACTGTTGGTGATCCAGTCGGGGTATTAGACTTCTTGGATGAAGCCAGAGTCAATTAGCTTCTCGACTTCGGCATTGATGCTCATCTCGAGTTCGAGCCGCATTCTTCTTGGCGCTTCCTTGACTGGCTTAACGTCCGGCAATATAGCCAGTTTTTGCACCGCTATTTCTGGATCTAGTCCAGGCATCTCGGAATAATTCCAGGTGAAATAGTCTTTATATTGCATAAGCACGTCCTTTAGCGTAGCCACCTGCTTTTCAGACAGCATCACTGACGAACGTTGGCCTCAGATCGTTTGTCGTCCCCAAATCGATTTTCTTCAGATTGTCTACTATGGTGTGTATCCCATCTTCTAGCTTTTTTGGCGCCGGTGGAAATTCTGATATCAACTCGTCCTCATCTTCATTTGAGAAGCATTGGGAGAGGTCGTCCACATTCTCATGCTCTCCCTCCTTTAGAAATGTTATCACATGGTAGGTACGAGTTCGTTTCCAAGCTCGATGTCGATCTGGACTTACCATCGCAATATAGGTTGCTTTTGGCTCATGCTTTCGCGGTGGGAGAATTTTTTCTGACCCTTTGAAGCAGTTTGAAACTGTTCCCAGTTGGATCATCAGCATCCATCATAAGAGTTGAAGCAGGTGGAGTCAACGCTGATGGAGAACTGCCCCCAGCTTGTTTTGTACAATGCCAATATCGACGTCGGTCGTTTCTTACGGCCGGAATTTGATTAGCCTCAGAATTTTGCTAAGCCTGCCCCCTGTTTTCTTTGAGGGCTTGAATATTTTTCCCCCTGCGTCGACCATGGCCTTTAGAAGGTACCAGTTATTTGGAGATCGATTCCGTCGACAAAGCAGGAACTTGAGGAGCCAGCCTGTGGAAGACAGACTTCTTCTGGGATTCCTCCTTCGGCGTTGAGGTACCAAGGGTGGGAGATGGGGGCTAGACCCAAAGAGAAGCCCATTGATTTCTTGAAGAGCCGGATTGCAGAGATCTGAAGCTGCAAATGGCCCATACTTGACTCTACTAGATGTGACAGAGCCTGAGTTGCGGTGAGTGGAAGCAAACACCGTTCTAAGGTAGAAACGAAACGCCGGATTCAGTATCCCATCTCCTAAGGGCAACTACAAACATTTATACCATGATTATTTGATCGCGGCAAAATATGACACACGGAGTGTGGAGTGGAAAGTGGAAAAGGTCCCACCGGGCGTGCCAGAATTTGTTTACCGCCGAAAACGGGGAAGACAAACGTCTTGCCTGAATTTGAGGTCAGATGCTATTTGGATTTATCTGTTCACCTCTCCGAAGATACCAAATTGATTTATGGCACCGTGTATCGAAGGTTTGGACAGATGCGGTTGTTGTAGCATATTTCGTCAGATTCCCCCTTGTTGGGAAGGGGTTTTTGATTGTGTGGACGCTCTTTCCTGCAGGCGCAAGCCCTTGCAGTTGATTGTGTGGACGCTCTTCCCATTTTCTCCTGCTCCAGAAGGTCGCTTCATATCGTATGTGTTTGTTTTATTTTTTTGGTTGCCCGTGGATTTTATACGGAGACTAATTTATATTGTCACCCGTAGGGATTAGTCCAAATCCGTTTATTCTTAGATTTGGGTTTGGGTTGATTTAAGGATCGTTAATCTCGTTTGAGATTAAGATCAACTTAATTGTTTGTTGAGGATAAGTTAGTCTAATTTTAGACTAAGATCTACTCAACAGGATTTTGGGATCATTCAGACCCAACAAAAGAACATTTGGGCTCTATTGCTTTAGTTTAAGGACGTTTCAGTCCGTTGTTAGTTTAAGAACGTTTTGGTCTATAGCTAGTTTAAGGATGTTGCGGTCCATAGCTAGTTTAAAAACGTTTCGGTCCGTTGTAGTTTAAGGACGTTGTGGTCCATAGCTAGTTTAAAGACGTTGCGGTCCGTTGGGATGTACCTGTCAATTTGGGAGTGCACCAAAGAGTTATTGGTTATCGGGACCCACCACCTCTCTGAAGACGCTGAAGAATTATGACATATCTCAGAGGTGTAAGAGATGTACCCTTGAACCAATGTCTGTTGGAAGATCAGTAGTCGCGTTTGGGACTAAGACCAATTTGGAAAATGATGAGCACATGGGCTCGATTGATCTGAATTAGGGATCTTTGGTCAACTTGGACTCAGCCCACTCAGTCTTTGAATAAAGTGTTAAACACTTGCTTGGGCTCAGTCTCTTTTCTGTGCAAACAATGTTGAGCATTTGTATAGGTTCTGACGCTCACATTTTACTTTACTTTCCCGCCCTTTTTTTGTTTTTATGGAGCGTTAAACACTCTTTATGGCGCCCATGTGCAGAGCACGTGACGCACTTGGCACTGAGAGCCAACCACTGAGTGCTAGGCACTCCTTATCGAGCAGCGTCCACGTGCGCGTCCCGTGAGGCACTTGGCGCTGAGCGCTAACCATTGAGTGCTAAGTACTCTTTATTGAGCAGCGCCTACGTGAGGGACACGTGAGGCGTTTGGCGCTGAGCGTCCACCATTGTGTTCTAAGCACTTTTTATTGAGCAGCATCCACGTGAGGGGCATGTGAGGCGCTTGGCGCTGAGCACCAACCATTGAGTGCTATGCAACTCTTTATTGAGCAGCGCCCACATGAGGGGTATGTGAGGCGCTTGGCGCTGAGAGCCCACCATTAAGTGCTAAGCACTCTTTATTGAGCAGCGCCCACGTGATGAGCACGTGAGGCGCTTGGCGCTAGTTTTTCTTCGTGTATTATGTTCTGATAAGTTCAATTCTCTGTTCATTTCCGGATCTTTGATCCCCAAGAGCAAGTTCATCCCCATGAGAATGAAATTCTCATTTATGGGAGACTTGTCTCATGGATCTCAGATCCAGGGAAAGAACTAAGTTCTTTAATAAGAGTTAAACCCTTGGCTATGTAAATGAAATGCTCTGATCACTATTATTATTTTTATTTATCTCCAAGAGAGGTATTCTTCTTTCTTCCCTCTTCAAACTTTCTTCTTGCTTGCTCTAAAGCTTATGAGGGGTTTCTCTGTACAAGGCTTGAAGTCTTGGGTCCTTTATATAATGGAGGCAAGTTTGTTGATTTAGTTAAAGATATCTCTCGTTGAGAGATCTTTAATTGATTTAACGATTTTATCCACCGTTGGATCTTTGATCCAAAGACTTCTGTTTTATAGAAAATATCTTTCTTGTTTTTTTAACAAGATTAGGGAAATATTTTCCCATACAGAATTTTTCTGTATATATGGGTGATTTTTAATCACCATAGGATTTTTTATTCCAACGGCACTCTGTTTTACAGAAAGTAATCTTTCTTATTTAGAAAAATTTAAGAAATATTTTCTCAACAGAATTTAATTCTATATTTTGATGATTTATCATCTCTGTTGGATCTTTGATCCAATGGCTCTGTTTAACAGAGAGATTTTAGTTCTGGCGCTGGCGCCCTCGTGCTAGGCACGTGAGGCGCTGCCTCGGAGTTTTTAACTCTGAGAGCTGGCGCCCTCGTGCAAGGCACGTGTGGCGCTGCCTCAGTGTTTTTAACTCTTGGCGCTAGCGCCTTCGTGCAAAGCACGTGAGGCGCTGCCTCAGAGTTTTTAACTCTTGGCGCTTACTTTCAAATTTTGAACAGAGCTTTTCTCTTTTATTGGGGAAATATGGTTAATTTTAGTTTGGGCTAGGGTTAATTTTGATTTGGGCTAGGGTTAATTTGGGTTAGGGTTTGGGTGATGATTAGGGTTAGGGCTAATTTGGGTTGTTAGGTAAAATAGGGTTAATTTGGGTTTGGGTGATAGTTAGGGTTAGGGTTAATTTAGGTTAATTAGATAAAATAGGGTTAATTTGGGTTAGGGTGCTGATTAGGGTTAATTTGGTTTAATTATCTTAATTTTGGGTTAATTAGGGATAATTTGAGTTAGGGTGATGATTAGGGTTAATTAGGGTTAGGGTTTAAGGTGCACTAGTTCCTTCAGTAGGATACTCGATGATAACGTAAACATAAAACTTTACCGTAAACGTAAGAAAAGCTCACCCTAAACTAAAAACTTCAAACCCTTAAAAAAGAAACGTAAACGTAAAACCTATTCAAGTTAAAACCAATATATGATACTTGATGATAATATGAAACTTTTATATTATCATTGATACTCATATGTGAAAATCAAAGCGCGACTTAGTCCCCGTCTATCGGTTAACATACGTTCGATGTCCGTCATGACATAAAACTATACGTAGGTTGTTAAATATCGGACGGTATAGTTCGGTACTAACAATCGTCGTATAGTCTATGTGACGAGAAGATTCAATTGTATGATAACCGATAGATTTTTCCAGTGTGAATAAGTTAGGAATGTATAAAGCAAACACCTGCATTCACTTGTATTTTCATTCGTTTCGAGTTATTTCGTCGGTACTTTTCCACTGGTTCTCCATGTACAAAGATAGATTACATGTTTATTTCAACGTTGTTTCGCAGCATTGAAATGATTATCTATTCTATTACAGTGTACTCGGAGAACAGCGGGGAGGTGCTGCTGAAATTTACTCGAAACGGATGAAAGCACAAGCGAATGGGTGTCTGCTCTATACATTCTTAATGGGATAGAAGCCTTATCCCCGACAACCAAAACACACACATACAACACGAATACACAACAAAAGCACACACAAAATACATACACACTAACAACCCTACACCTAAGCGAAATCATAAATTGAAACACACATACACAGAATACAACTCATACTTGGGTATCTTCAAAAATAACTTTGTTAATCGATAATTTATTCTTTTCAACGACAAACTTGCATCTACGGATTTTCTTCTTTGTCAGTAACCATCTCGTTCTTAGATTTCTCAATATAATCACCATAACCTTCAATTTATATGTTATACAGTCTAACATGGCCCATGAGTACATCAGAGTTAAAGACTGGATGTACGTGGATTGGCAACAACGCATGCAATCTATGTTTGTCATAAGAGTTGCTACTTTCATTGAATTTTCCCACACACATAATAAGATCATGTTAGAGAAGATTCTCTACCCGTGAGATAGATGTGGGAATAAGTTCTGGCAGAAGGTAGAAATCGTAGAGCATCACATCATTAAACATGGTTTTACTAGACTTTATACAACTTGGCTATATCACAGGGAAGGACAAGAAGAAGACGGTAATGCGGCAGAAGAAGAAAAAGACGATAACTTCTTTCCAAGAGAAGAAATGGAGGATATGGTTGTTAGGACTTCACCCGTGTTCGCAAACGCGTATGTTTTGGAAATGGCAACGTTTTAAGCAAAAGGATGCGCACGTGAGCACGTTCTCGTTTTAAAATTTACAAACTGCAAGTGCACGGCGCGTTGTAGCAAACCGGCAAGTACGGGTAGATCCGCAGGGAATTGTGTATTAGGTCTTGTTGTTTAAGGTTCAACAAATAACGAATGGTTTGGTTTGTCACTAAAATTAGAAATAATACGAAAACAAGATAACAAAGAAAATAAGTTAAGAAAGAAGTGGTTGTGGCTTTGGCTCGGAAGGTCGAATCGCGACGATTCCTTCGACGTTCCCTTGATCATGAGTTGTCCGTTCTTGTGTTGATTCCAGCGTGAAGCATGACTTGTCAAGGCGGTTGCGGAGCACAAGCATCAAATTTCGATATTCGATGGCAAACACAAAACGAGTCTGTTTTTTTCACTTACCGTTTGTATGTCCAAGCTTGAGGTATCAACACTAAACACAAGGGTTAGCAAGCATACGACAACATCAAAAACACAAAGTAGCGAGTGAGAGCAATTAATTTTAGTGTTAACTTTGCTAAGGGTTTGTGATAGTATAGGATATATGAAAACCGAGGGTTTGTCAAGCACTTAGTCACAAAATACCATATCTAAACTTAGCAAACTCAACACCAAATCGATTTTAACTTAAACATTGAAATGGGGAAAGGGAGTGAATATGGTATATGAGGAGATTACAAAGTAACCATGTTTCAAAATACCATACCACAACAATACATAAACAATTTTTAAGTTAGAATCATATATATAAGCACATTTAAAAATTAACAAGAGGAGGAGGCAAAGCCTTTCATCTCATTTCCTCACCATTACCACAACCAAAAAAAGATCAGTTACATATCATAATGAAAAGAAAAGAAAAGAAAATAAAGAAAGGAAAGAAAGTAAACAAAGCAATATATATTAACACTTGAACTTGAGGTACAAGATATTGGTAACTTGTTCAACCTCTATAATGAAGCTCTCAAGAGAAAACTTCAAGAGGGAAGAAGAAGAAGAGACCAAGTTAAAGCCCACTCACTCTCAAGCCTAAACAAAAAACAAAAGAAAACAAAAGAATATGACTATACATATGGCCCCTTTGGCTTTAATATGTTCTAGTATTTATAGGCCCAAAACCTGAATAAATAAACAATAAAAATAGGATGATGTGACCTAAATAAAAAACCAGAAGAAAAATGGGGACAAACGAGACAAGGGGGCCGGCGAGATCGGATATATTGGGTGTGTCACCGGTATTGGTCGGAGAAATGAGGCTCTTATTGATGTGGTGGTCTCGTGTCAACTCCAACATCATCCTGGTGCTGTTTGATTTGTCTATAATAAGCTGGTCTGCATTCAGAGATTTGGAGGGAAACTTGAAGCTAATATCACATCAAAACTTTTTGCATTTATTACCCATGTCCCCCACTTGCATAAGCCATCATTTGTGTGTGCCATGGGTAGCCCCACCATGGTCCATGCCAAAGAGTTGTGCGTACACATTTATTTGCAAAAGAACTCTTTGGATTTCGGTCGATTTCCTTTTCAGATTGCAGTGTTGGCTCCCAAGCGTTATATTCGTGATATTGAGTGTGTTTCCAGTATTTAATCACGAATACCTGTAAACTGTAATTACTGAGCAGACACTGATTAATAGTACCGATATATAACAAAATAGATAATGAATGAGCGATATTAAAATGCAGTTTTCTATGATGAACAAATACCCCCAAACTTATCTTTTGCTCGTCTCGATCAAAACAAAAAATCATAGCCTCACTTTAGCAGGGAACGCGATTGCACTCAGCATGTGCAACAAGCCATTAAATCTCTAGGTGTCCCTAGTAGGAGGAGTGTTGTCTCCTGAGGGTTTTCAGCGGATTACACCTACAAAATCCAGTCAAGTTAGCATCGTGGAGAAACTGTTGATTCTAATCTTAAGTTTAGATATCAAAGTTGGAAGTTCTATCACCCAAGGTAGAAATGTTAGACCCTATTTTCACTCCTCACAATCTGTTTAACATAAACGTATACGCGTCTTTTCGTGATTGTGCTGATAGTGTCTATAAGTTTTTAAGAACTTTGATTAGGGTAATCATGTCATAATTACAGACCAGGATACACTTCTAAAGGATCACACGAGTTTGAAAGGAATTAAGATTTTCTCAAGTTTTATTCTCCAGTTAGGTTTCAAGTCAGAATATATATCATTTTTAACAAAGAACCCAAGTCTTATTTTTCACTCCAACCTTTTGCCTGTTGTTGTTCATACATACCTTTCGTTATCATGCAAAACGTCTTTTATAAATATACCTTCATATCTACGCGAAAAAACTGTTTTAGTAGAAAACTCGTCTCCGCCAAGATTATTCTCCTACAAAGAACCATGAGGACTTTTAACTCGGAGAGAACACTTGCTTAGCTTGCTTTATTTGGCGATTGGAAACTTAGCGAGTTTTGGATCAATGACTCCTAAACCAGATGGTTTTAGTGCATTAGGTATGGTGACACCCCAAGGATTTAATTACCCAAGTTACCAAGGCCACAAAACAAAAGACTCGTTTTATTTTAAAATATTCGGAACTCAGTGAAAACGGAGATATAGCTAGCATTTCTTTTATATCCGAAGACGTTATATGTTGATAAGGTGTGTAATCACTCCAACAAGGTTCCAGATGGGTTATTTTTCAGACTTATAGCTTCTATTAAAACCTCAATAATATCCTTCATATTCACCTTACTTTATGAATTATTCTTGATATTTACTTAACTCAGAACAAACATGTTTGATTCTAAAGATATTTATCAATTTTAAAAGTTTACTGACATGTCAGATTTTCATCAAATTCTCAAAAACATACGACACGTGTAAAGTGTTATAAAAGACGTATATCAGCTATCGTTAAACATAAAAGGAGGGTTATTTTTCGGGTCGTCGGTCTCACAAAAAAGATTTAGTTATTTCTTACTTATTAACCGAACCGTCAGACTTCGAATCTAAGTTCCCCTATTAACTAACATGAAAAAGTTTTTATATTTTCGGGAAATTTTTTCAATTTTTATGGGTTCTTTAATATGTATGCAACGAAGAATATACACATGATGCAGCAAAATAAACGCAGTGCTCACCCCAAACCAAAGTTTTACGATGTCCTCATTGTTGCCCCCGTCTCCGGTAACTAGACTTTAGATATCAGGGTGAGAAATTCATTTAAAGGAAAAGAAAAAACCTAAGACTAATTACAACATATACATGTTAAAAGATTGGGTTAGTCCAGAAATTAATACCACCCACTTAAAAATTTTGTCTATATAGTGCAATGGCTGGTAAAAGAATATGTATATAAAAAGAAAAAAGAAAAAGAAAAGGTATATGTTAGATGTTAGTGAAGGGTATGGGCGTGTGTACGTAGGGATCGGAAGACGTTGAAGATGAAGATGAAGTTTTGAAGAGGTCAAAGAATTGTTTCCTAGATGAATTGAATTTTCATAAAGCATATATTGAGTTCCGAAGTCAAGTTCGTTTAAAAACTGGAGTTCATCCGCAAAAAGTTCGGCAAAAGAAAGGTTCTCAGGATGTTCCCAAATTGATCCTGACTTAAAATCACCCAGAATATCAAGTTCATCCGTAAAAATTTCCTCAAAACTCGACATGAAAGAATGCTTTCCAAGGCTGCCTTCCTTCGTATGATCTTTCACAATCCTATTCCTATTGTTACAGCTCACAGACTCTCCCAATGCAATTTCTCCCTCATTACATTCACAAATGGGTAGGTTCAGGTGTAAGTCTACGGTAGCGGCCCGGCCGTCTACAGACGCCAAATGCGGAACAAAAACTTTTTAACTGGCGCTATCGTATACTTTAACCCGGATCTGCCATTATTGCTAAACTAACAAACTGTAAAGAGAGTAGAAAGGTTATACTGAACGATCTGAGTCCTTCGTTCTTTAACCATCATCCCACGCTTCGTTGCGGCTGCTCCGATCTCTTCGATCTCCGATCTCGTCGATCTCCGATCTGCTCGTCCAGGTGGCACCACGTCAACGATTCTTTAAACGGGCTCCCGCCTATGACTCGGGGCAACTCGGTCGTCAAGTTTGCTAAAAGAGACGACCAAGAATGATGTAGAGAATGAGTAGAAGACTTTGTCTCACTTCGTCCAAAGCCGTGGACGATCGGTTAATGAAGTTGCCAATAAGTCGGGTGATGGAATGAAATGAGCAATGAAATTTCCATACACCCCAAAATCTATCATAATCTTTTACAACCATCAAGTGAGAGAGTGAGAGAGGAGGGGGGGCCGGCCATATTATAGAAGGTGGGGGGTGAGTGTAGGAGGAGGGAGGTGACCACAAGAACAAATATCATGTGTGAACACAAAGTGTGAACACAAAGTGTGAACACAAAAAAGCAACCAATAAGGAACAAGTGAGTCACAAGCCCAATCACCTCTTCTAGAACCTTCTAAAAGCATGACTCACCCTTATCCAAGAAAAGATAAATCCGTCCTTACCCAAATGTTAAAAGACGGCTGATAGAAAACTGGAAACTGGCAACTTCCAAAAGCGATCCCGAAACGAATTTCAGGATAACCCCGTAACTGTATAAATATACCCGCATTTGTATTACGACCGAATACAAATGTAACTGAGACAAAGATATTATATCTACTCTGTATAATACTCGGATCCGGCTTAAACCAAAACCCACCAGTATTATCTGCCCGAAAAATGACACGTGCATAAACGCACGTGCATTTTCCGAACCCTGCCATAAAACCATACGGTCTCTACAACGTTTCGCCCGAACTTGGGAAACTGTCTGTGGGGGACTCTAATGACTCGTCAGTATCCTGGCAGTGGGTTTAACCACAAACCGTCAGCGGTACTAGCTATGCGTAACGACTGCCCATTGTCTGACCTCAAGGGAGGCCGATGAGCGAACTCACCCGGAAACCCTACTGAGCTTAACAGTGAAAATGTATATACAGTCCGGTCCGTTCGTCTATGAGTTTCGCATATCTGCCAAGGGGGCTAGTAATGTCAGACCCCCAATAGCAGTATAAGTCGTGTCGGAGTGTAGCCCAATAACACCCTGAGATACTACTGGAGTACCTACCAGTAAATCTCCTGCCACGGCCGTGGGCTTTGTGTAATGGCTCTCCTAGACACAGCACGATCTCGCCCCCAATACTGGGAGAGACGAATCCCCTGCCGATCCGCTCACGTGCCTCCATATGGCTCGGGACTGTACCCAAAAACTACCTGTTTGCACGACTCCTTTGAGCCGTGGTAGGGTAGAAATCAAAGCACAGTGGGAACTCACACGAGACAAATGACGACCTCAGGTCGATGAACTAACCTGTACACATGTCACCAGGGAACTGCTATCTGACGATATGTATAATACCAACTAGCAGATTCCCGGCGAGTCCTGTCCGGTGTACTCATAACCCAATGAGCACCTGTATACATCTTAGGTGATCCAACTGACACCAGTGGCTTGTGAGACCGGCCACCGCCCCTCGTCGGGGTCTTGACTGTATACACTAGTCTACTCCGGAGTATCGATGCCCTGTCTCGAAACTCCCATGACTAGGGACAACAATTAAGGATATGCATATAAACTACCCAACTCTCACGTATATGATCGCCATCATACTGTTGGTAGTAAAGCAAGATCCTAAGGGCTCTATCAAAGTGTAACATGTAATCAGTCACCTGAACATGTACACGACTGATAAAGGCAAACCAGATAGCAAACTATCATCTCGAGTAAGACTGTCCTACCGGTATAGGTCCTCCGCAATCATTGCAATCACGTACCTGCGATCCAATAATTGACTCTGAGGGCATTATCTCCAACAATCTCCCACTTGCACTTAAGACTAATTATTGCGATGTCGACTACTCACAGCCCGTGTGAAACCGAACATCCAACTCCTCTACTAATCAGTTTCACAAAGCCCGTTTATAAAACTATTGTGTTCAAGAAATAGCCTCAGTGAGTAGATCCGCCTAGATGTTTCTTACTATATCTCTCTTAATCTCAAGTTCGCGGAGAAAACCATCTCCCGAATTGAGTAATACCTGTCTTAGAATATGTCTGGATATCTGATAGGACCCAGTTCAAAAATGAACTCTAAATCCAAACTTCTTAGACTGTATCGATCACTGAACCTAATCAGTATCGGGCACCATGCCTCCCACAGTATCCGCTTGGACCACCTGTCCATAATACTGTCCCTCTTCAGAGGGAAAACTATAATTCTGACAATCTCTCTGTCATCCATGTCACCTTTGAAGCCTGGAATGATAACCGTCTCCCGAAGGAGGCTGCCGTCATCAAATCCGTAGAACATGTACTTATGTTCTAAAACTGCTTCCTTATGTTTCTCCAGGATTGGATTAATACAAACTTATTACATCTAGTGCAAAAACAACATCTGGTGTGGTACTTGATATCTCATGATTGACTCAGTTACCTAAGCAAGTGATCTGCCAATCATGCCCATCCCTCTCCCCTTTAGTCTGTAAGACACCTTTAGAGAGGGTGACTCCATCACCTGCAGGTACACCACCATGCCAGGAGTCATCTATTCTAAAAACCATTAGAATACTGTAAAAGTACCCACATTGGGAAACTACCAAAATCCAGATCTAAAACCATAGATCTAGAAACCAAAATGTCTGATATTATATCCATATCCTGTCTGGAGAAATAACTGTGTGACGACCACAGTACAACCGATCATAGTAAAGGAATTTTACTTCCTACTCTGTGTATGTCATCCAAATACCATGACATCACACCCTACTACCTTCTTAACAAATCCATCCCCTATCCTGATTGAAGTCAAACCCATGACTGTCACATCAAAATTAGATGATATACCTCCGCTATAACTGCTCAAGTCTATAAATAGACATAAGCTACTTGCCCACTAAACTTCCGCTGCTCCCACTGACTACGACAACCCTCCTACCGGGTCTCATAGCCTGGAACATCAGTAGTGTCAAGTCTGGGTAGATAAGAACCTCCCTGTCACCGTCCTTGAGGCTACCGAAGTACCTCTCGGGTGTCTGAGGTTACCCACCATATCTGCGGAGTGGCTAATGGAATGTCAAACCTGATTGAATATATAGATCCTATTAAATTTTCCGTAATCGTTCGCGGTTCTGGAATCACTTCCAGTTCTACCATACTCCCACTACTGTTTTCTGAAAAAGTCCATTTTACTAAAACTGTAGCGAGTCAAGAACAATATCACTATTGATCTTCCAAATAGTAGAATATCAACCCTCGTCATAGCCAAGGTCAACCCACAAACAGCCATTACAGAAACGTGCCATGAGTTATCCAGAGTCTGGTTTTAAGCATAAGCTGGACAACTCCCCGTACCTTAACATCTTTTAAGGTACGAACTATTCTATATCCAATATAGAAACTTTGGCACTAATTTAATTGGAACCATATTCAAATTATGCAGCAGTCTCCAGTGCATATCAACTTAATGGAAAAAGGCTAATCAGCATTACTCAACTTAGGAATCCATCCAATTATGAGTAACCTGAAAGAGAAACAAGTTTCTCAAAAACCATTACTATCATCTGAATACCAATCATAAGAATCTACATTTTCGATCTCTTTGAAGAATCCCGATACTTGTGACACCTGGTTCTCTACTTTATTCTTATACCCACAACTTCTCAAAACTTAGACCTTGTATTTCTACGAAACACTTGTCTAAATACTAGAGAAGTCATAAGTAAACAGAACATAGTACGAGGACCTACCCCTTTGTCCTGATGAACACCGGACAGCATACCATACTCTGTATAAGTTCGCTGAGTTGAGCAACTCATAACCTGTGCGTCGTAGGTTGAAAACTGTACCCTGGCGATTTTCTCAAATATCACCAATTACAACGAATTCCGATATAATGAGGATAATTACTTAATTCCCAATAACTTACTCCCACTCATCATCTGTAAAACCATACATATATGAGAATGAAACCTGTTAAAAACATACCCTTGGAGTAAGTATCTAATCGGGAAAACAGTTTTCCTTTAACAATGCACAGAAACATGAAAATGTTTCGTAGGGGTATCCTGGTATTCATAGTAATGCCTCTTCCAAACTCCAATTCATGACTTTAACCGTATATTTCTTTGCCATCTTTCCAAATCCCTTTATTTGTCTTTAGTCGTTACCTTCGGTACACCGTTGTTAGGCTAAATGATTTTCTTCCTTCCCTACCGTTCGGCACCAGCCTATGGTTTGGAAGAAGACTATCCAGTAAGCATAATAGGTGTACCCTCCTAAACCAAAGAGTACTCACAGCTTGAGAGAAGGTGATGATAAAAGACAACTGAATAATACCTTATTCTTTTAAAGGTGAAATAGGAGTGGCGATGAAGTACGCGGTTTTGGTCGTGAATGATAACAGTCGCAATTTACTTTGCCCTCTTTCTAATCCCTTTATTTTGTCTTTACATATTACCTTCTGCACACCCTACTTAGGCTAATTGGTTTTCTTCATTCCCTACCTTTCGGCACCTGCCTATGGTTTGGAATAAGACTATCCAATAAGCGTAATAGGTGTACTCTCCTAAACCAAGGAGCCCTCGCAACCTGAGAGAAGGTGATAATAAAAGACAACTGAATAAACCAATTCTATTTCTCCTGAACCTTGATCCATCCTCGAAGAAGTCCCTTCGAGTTCGTATATAACCATACGATGGATCTATCCAATGGAAGTGGATGTTCGTAGTAATACGAGGTATTCTGAGAAATGCAAAGGGTAAAAGAAGAAGTGGCAATGACTTATGCAACTCAGACAATCCAAAAGCCAGTATTTTAAGAAGGTTCGGTCAACTTGGTCACTGAGTCATAGTCTAGGGTCGGTCAAAGGTCGCTGCCAAAGAGAGAGATAAAAGAAACACTCTGCGTGCACTCTAACCAAGATCAGAATGGTTATCACTTTATCTAATCCGGAAACCTCCCACTGTCCTGTCAAATTCTCCTCCAAACCTGAAAGAAGAATCAATCGGGATCACCCGAAGAGTAAACCAACTCATCAGTGGGAATCGGGATCCAACTCTCATCGCATGATAACGTGATGGAATGCATCCACGTTACTCATACTCCAGAAGGTATGCGCATACTTGGCAAGTTTCAGTTTCTTTAGAAACTCCCGATAAGATTTTTGCCCCATGCTCTTATAATCTTGGCTTTGGTCAAAATATCATAAGTCACATGCCAAGTTCTACCCGCCACTATCTTGTCAATTTGAACCCACCCGCACATGCCCCTAGCTTTAGCCAAATGGCAGAACGACTGTCCCAAACCAACTCATCTATCTATGCAAGAAATGAATACCCAGCAGCTACCAAACACTATGCCTTAACTTAGGCTAAAATGCATAGCTTGAATACTACTGAATACCCAAAAGAAGTGACGGAGGGCTATGGCTAGTTTTTAGCGAAAAACCTTTAACGTAACGAACTTAATATCGCTGAAGGAACCTGATAGCTTTTTAAAATATAGTGGCGAAAACCATTTTGCTAAAGAGGTCATTCCCGGTGAAGGGATCTCGGCTCTTTCCTCGTGGAATGAGGTGCAGGATATTCCACTGAATACCTCGATGCAAAGCAACTTGTAATCAACTACAGTGAAGTTATTACCCTGACGCAAACTTCTGCCCAAGGGGTCAGTCCCGGTGAAGGGATATCGGCCCTTGCTCCATCGAATGAGGTGCAGGATATTCCACTGAATACCGCTATGCAAAACAAAAGGAAACGTCTTTGCAATAACACTTTTTAAATTTGTTCCAACAACTACAAACAGGTTTGTTTTACTTTGCATTGATCAAAATCAACGCAGTCCCATCAATCAATCACATCAGAAAAGAACGAAAATAAAATGTACGTATATGCCATCCACATTCGTCACTGGGTCCCGTCATCACCCGTTAGGTTACTTAACTAACGACAGAGCGGGGACTGGACTAGCGCGGGTGTAAAACATATACAACATTTAATAGTATATAAACCAATATACAATAATCGCTCTAGGCGTGATAATATGCAACATTACAGAAAAGTAATAAGCATCATAGAACAATACAGATAATCTGGGATCCCCGGGTTTCACAGAGCCGCTGCTGAAACTCGACGTTCCCCTGTCGTGTGGATAGCCTGTGCAATGAAACCTAGACCCCTACGGGTGCGGCAAGTTACCCGCCAAAACCTGAAGCGAGGCAGCCCCCTACAGTAAAGTGAATGGACCACCCTGCACTTCACGGAATCCGGTAGCTTGAGCACCCCTCCTTGGGTCAACCTGTACCCCCCTACGAGTGCGGCGAATAGTCTGCCAATTTTAGAGTGGGGCCCCTCTGCCTCTCAAAGCCATGAGATGCGGACCCGTTGCCCTCCAGAACCCGGCTATCCGTGCACTCCGTCGCGGGGCAAAACCTAGTACAGTAATGAAAAATAGTACAACAGGTACATCGACCGCAACCTGGTTGTGCCCCAAAAGAATATTATACAACAGGCAGTGACGGCAGTGCACAAGTTGGACGCTCGCCCCGCAATATCAAATGTACAAATAAATCCAAACTGCACTATCATTGCACACTGCTATCCACCATGACAAATCCGCAACATCACAGCACAACACAGAACATCAACGCGAATGTCACGTTCGCAAACCCGTCTAAAAGAACTATAGCAATCAGACGCGGTTTACCGATCAAATGACATTCCCGGTCGGAGATATAATGTAAGCACTGTAAACTAACATGTTTAAATTTCGATCGACTAAATATCAAGAAGTGGGCCCCACGAACATCTGTTGAACAGTAACAAAATCTGGGCCCAAAAGATATATACCAAAAACCCCAAATTCCAGACAAGAACACACTGTGCAAATTTGGGGGCATGATCTCATAGAATGGCCGCGGATGCGCAGTCAAACCATAGGTTTGACCGCGATTCCGCGGCAGTCTTGTCGAATCACGTGCCCAAATTTGTACGGTGTGCTTCTAAAACCCTGCACAACTTTCTGTGATATGTAGAATAATTTTTGGAACCCTTTAAAAATTAACAGAAACTGTGAACTTGAAATTTTACAGTTTTTGATATTCGGTCCGATCGATATTTTAAACGCGTTAGCACAAATTAGTAAAGCAAAATGGTGAGGCTCTGATACCACTATAAGTCTACGGTAGCGCCCCGGCCGTCTACAGACGCCAAATGCGGAACAAAAACTTTTTAACTGGCGCTATCGTATACTTTAACCCGGATCTGCCATTATTGCTAAACTAAGAAATTGTAAAGAGAGTAGAAAGGTTATACCGAATGATCCGAGTCCTTCGTTCTTTAACCATCATCCCACGCTCCGTTGCGGCTGCTCCGATCTCGTCGATCTCCGATCTGCTCGTCCAGGTGGCACCACGTCAACGATTATTTAAACGGGCTCCTGCCTCTGACTCGAGGCAACTCGGTCGTCAAGTTTGCTAAAAGAGATGACCAAGAATGATGTAGAGAATGAGTAGAAGACTTTGTCTCACTTCGTCCAAAGCCGTGGACGATCGGTTAATGAAGTTGCCAATAAGTCGGGTGATGGAATGAAATGAGCAATGAAATTTCCATACACCCCAAAATCTATCATAATCTTTTACAACCATCAAGTGAGAGAGCGAGAGAGGAGGGGGGCCGGCCATCTTATAGAAGGTGGGGGGGTGAGTGTAGGAGGAGGGAGGTGACCACAAGAAAAAATATCATGTGTGAACACAAAGTGTGAACACAAAAAAGCAACCAATAAGGAACAAGTGAGTCACAAGCCCAATCACCTCTTCTAGAACCTTCTAGAAGCATGACTCACCCTTATCCAAGAAAAGATAAATCCGTCCTTAACCGAATATTAAAAGACGGCTGATAGAAAACTGGAAACTGGCAACTTCCAAAAGCGATCCCGAAACGAATTTCAGGATAACCCCGTAACTGTATAAATATACCCGCATTTGTATTACGACCGAATACAAATGCAACTGAGACAAAGATATTATATTTACTCTGTATAATACTCGGATCCGGCTTAAACCAAAGCCCACCAGTATTATCTGCCCGAAAAATGACACGTGCGCAAACGCACGTGCATTTTCCGAACCCTGCCATAAAACCATACGGCCTCTACAACGTTTCGCCCGAACTTGGGAAACTGTCTGTGGGGGACTCTAATGACTCGTTAGTACCCTGGCAGTGGGTTTAACCACAAACCGTCAGCGGCACTAGCTATGCGTAACGGCTGCCCATGGACTGACCTCAAGGGAGGTCGATGAGCGAACTCACCCGGAAACCCTACTGAGCCTAACAGTGACAATGTATATACAGTCCGGTCCGTTCGTCTATGAGTATCGCATATCTGCCTAGGGGGCTAGTAACGTCAGACCCCCAATAGCAGTATAAGTCGTGTCGGAGTGTAGCCCAATAACATCCTGAGATACTACTGGAGTACCTACCAGTAAATCTCCTGCCACGGCCGTGGGCTTTGTGTAATGGCTCTCCTAGACACAGCACGATCTCGCCCCCAATACCGGGAGAGACGAATCCCCTGCCGATCCGCTCACGTGCCTCCATATGGCTCGGGACTGTACCCAAAAACTACCTGTTTGCACGACTCTTTTGAGCCGTGGTAGGGTAGAAATCAAAGCACAGTGGGAACTCACACGAGACAAATGACGACCTCAGGTCGATGAACTAACCTGTACACATGTCACCAGGGAACTGCTATCTGACGATATGTATAATACCAACTAGCAGATTCCCGGCGAGTCCTGTCCGGTGTACTCATAACCCAATGAGCACCTGTATACATCTTAGGTGATCCAACTGACACCAGTGTCTTGTGAGACCGGCCACCGCCCCTTATCGGGGTCTCGACTGTATACACTAGTCTACTTCGGAGTATCGATGCCCTGTCTCGAAACTCCCACGACTTGGGACAACAATTAAGGATATGCATATAAACTACCCAACTCTCACGTATATGATCGCCATCATACTGTTGGTAGTAAAGCAAGATCCTAAGGGCTCTATCAAAGTGTAACATGTAATCAGTCACCTGAACATGTACACGACTGATAAAGGCAAACCAGATAGCAAACTATCATCTCGAGTAAGATTGTCCTACCGGTATAGGTCCTCCGCAATCATTGCAATCACGTACCTGCGATCCAATAATTGACTCTGAGGGCATTATCTCCAACATCAGGTCATCTAAAAAAGTAGGTTCCCACACTAATGTTTCTTCCGAAACAATATCACTAGGTGATACAAAAATTGTGGGTTCTTTATCATTGATCTCTTCAGACAATCAATCTAAACCATACCCGACAAAGTCACAAGGTTCCTCTTCTAAAATTGGAGTGCAAAAATCAGTCGGTTCAAGAATTTCCTCTTCAAGTAAAATTTTGGTTAAATCAATTTTTAAATCACAAGTGACAAGAGGCTCAGTGGATACCTGAAGGCTAGTGGTGGACTGACTTAGAGGTTTTTCTTATGTGACCTGGTAATACTCAGTCAATTCATTTGTATCATCATCTATGAAATCATCAAAATCCGTTTGATCGTTTATCTCACTTGGATGACTTCCTAGATGACAGACATTAACATTATTGGGTTCCGATTGACTGTGTTCACTCCCTAGAATCATCTCAGCGAAATGTTTCGCTTGTTCTTCTATTCTAGCCAAAGATTGAGCTTGAGAGTGAAATAATTGCTCAGACTGCTGTATGAATAGGGCTAGCGTCGAAGCTGTTTGATTCTCGACCGCAGTCATTACTTCAATACCTTTCTCCAAAGCGGTCAACTTAGCATCCATCTCACTATCATTCCTCAATGATGGTTCAATTGTTTCGAGTTAAAGGGGTTGTGATGGTGGTGATGCTAAAGCAGTCAATCTGTTGATCTCTTTCTCTAAATTTTCAATCATTTGGTATATGGTTGAAGTGAGACTGGGTTCAAGAGTGTTAGGTGGGTGACGATTATCAAAACTCCGGGACGGTTGCTCATCCCCTAAAAAAGGACAGTTGTCATGAATGTGGGAAGAATCTTAGCAATTTGAACAAAAAAATTAGGACTGAGTATAGACAGAGGAATAAGAATCGTCAAAATTGAATTAAATCGTGTATCACCCATATCAACAAGAATTCACAAATATCACAGAAACAAAGAATATCACACCCCTAGCAGTCTATGTTATGCTAAGACAACTAGACCTGCTAAAGAACCTGATTGTCAAAATAAAACTATGTCGAGAAACGGGCCCAAGATATACGGATCACGAAGCCAGGTAAGTGCAGAGATAAAGGGAGGTTTTCCAACGTTTTTGTGAAGTTCCTTAATTAGATAACCCTTTCTCTTGAACACTTGCCTAGACACCCCGTGAACGATATACCGTTAAGCGATGTTCTAAACACAGTCAACTTCTCCTACTGAGCGCGAAGTCCTTAAAATCAGAGTTCTAATTGATTTTAAATTATTGGGGGTATGCAAGAATGCAGTTTTGTGATTTGTGGGCCACGGAGAAAGGTGATGAAATCCTTTACCGTATCTTGTTTGGACGTTTTGCCCTTAAATCCGTATTAAGATACAAATGTGCAATAAATAAAAGAATTCAAGACATCAATCAATAAATCAATTCTTTTTCAGTTTAAATTTAAGCGCTGGAACAAATACGGTTAGTTCTCTGTGCAATTGGTGGCAATCTTGTGCGAAGAATCCTGCAGAAGATAGAATAGTGGAATGCGTCAAATTCGAGAAGAATGTGTTAGGATATACGTACATATGCGATTTGGGTTAAGAACCCCTTTGAAGTGATTACGGGTATTTGAATGTTCGCTTGCGCAGGTCAAACTATCCGGATCTTTGTCACTATACTTCACTAACGTTTTGCAATTGAATTTGAGCCTCGCTCCGCACGATCACTGGTCGTAATTCCTTAAAAACTGAAATGTCGGAAAAATACGATATTTAGTATCAAAAAGCGATATATATGCCCTAATTCCTACACATACAAAATTACAAAAATCAAACAATACCAATAGATTACTGACAAGGCACTGGAGATAACAAAAGAAAAAAAATCAAAAACACCCTGAATGGGTCGGCGAGATCGGATATTTCATCAATGTCGCCGGCCAAATGCAGAGTATTGGTGCTCGAATTTTGTGTGGCTCTTCCAGGCTATATTAGTAGTCTAATAGTATTCTTTGATTTTTTAATTTAAGTTCAGGGTGATTGCAGGTTTTAAGGACAGACAACAAGTTAGAAAAAAATTCGTTTTGTTAGTTTTGAAAAAAATTGAGTTAAAAGTTAGTGAGTTAGTACGAACCAGAAATAACAATTCCTAATAACTACCAACTCCCCGGCAACGGCGCCAAAAACTTGTTGAGACTTCACCCGCGCGCGCAATCGCGTATGTTTTGGAAATGGAAACGTTTTAAAGAAAAAGATGCGCACGCGAGCTCATTCTCGTTTTAAAATTTATAAACCACAAGTGCACGACGCATTGTAGCAAGCCGGTAAGTACGGGTCGATCCGCAGGGAATTGTGTATTACGTCTTGTTGTTTAAGGTTCAATAAATAATGAATGGTTTGGATTGTCACTAAAAATAGAAAGAATACGAAAACAAGATAATAAAGAAAACAAGTTAAGAAAGAAGTGGTTTTGGCTTTAGCTCGGAAGGTCGAATCGCGACAATTCCTTCGACGTTCCCTTGTTCAAGAGTTGTCCATTCTTGTGTCAATCCCGGTGTGAAGCATGACTTGTCAAGGCGGTTGCAGAGCACAAGTCATCAAATTCCGATATTCGACGCAAAACACGAAACGAGTCTGTTTTGTTCACTTACCGTTTGTATGACCAAATTTGAGGTATCAACACTAAACACAATGGTTAGCAAGCATACGACAACATCAAAAACACAAAGTAGCGAGTGAGAGCAATTAGTTTTAGTGTTAACTTTTCTAAGGGTTTGTGATAGTATAGGGTATATGAAAACCGAGTGTTTGTCAAGCACTTGGTCACAAAATACCGTATCTAAACTTAGCAAAGTTAACACCAAATCGATTTTAACCTAAACATTGAAATGGAGAAAGGGAGTGAATATGGTATATGAGGAGGTTAAGTAACCATATTTCAAAATACCATACCACATCAATACGTAAACAATCTTTAAGTTAGAATAATATATATAAGCACATTTAAACATTAACAAGAGGAGGAGGAGGCAAAGACTTTCATCTCATTTCCTCACCATTACCACAACCAAAGAAAGATCAGTTACATATCACAATTAAAAGAAAAGCAAGTAAAGAAAAGAAAGCAAATAAACAAAGCAATATATATTAACACATGAAATTGAGGTACAAGATATTGGTAACTTGTTCAACCTCCATAATGAAGCACTCAAGTGAAAGCTTCAAGAGGGAAGAAGAAGAAGAGACCAAGTTAAAACTCACTCACTCTCAAGCCTAAACCAAAAACAAATGAAAACAAAAGAATATGAATATACATATAGTCCACTTGGCTCTAATATTTTTTGGTATTTATAGGTCGAAAACCTGAATAAATAAACAATAAAAATATGATGATGTGACCTAAATAAAAGAACAGAAGAAAAATGGGGACAAACGGGGTAAGGGGGGCCGGCGAGATCGGATATATCGGGTGTGTCGCCGGTCTTGGTTCGAGCAATGAGGCTCGTATAGATGTGGTGGTCTCGTGTCAACTCTAATATCATCCTGGTGCTGTTTGATTTGTTTATAATAACCTGGTTTGCATTCAGAGATTTGGAGGGAAACTTGAAGCTAATATCACATCAAAACATTTTGCATTTATTACCCATGTCCTCCCGCTTGCACAAGCCATCATTTGTGTGTGCTATGGGCAGCCCCACCATGGTCCATGCCAAAGAGTTGTTTGTACACATTTATTTGCAAAAGAACTCTATAGATATCGGTCGGTTTCCTGTTCTGATTGCAGTGTTGTCTCCCAAGCGTTATATCCTTGATATTGAGTGCGTTTCCAGTATTTAAGCACGAATACCTGTAAACTGTAATTACTGAGCAGATACTGATTAATAGTACCGATATATAACAAAATAGATAATGAATGAGCGGTATTGAAATGCAGTTTTCTGTGATAAAGAATATGGTAGAGGCTTCCCTAGGTGATAGTATTCCTACCGAAGATTACATTCCTTCCGGTCAAGGACCGTGTGCGGATAAATATGAAAAGTTCATGAACGATACTAGAAGACCGATTTATGAGAATGCAAAGTATTCCACCCTATCATGGTTCGTCTCACTTTTCTAGATTCAGTGCCTAAATGGATGGAGCAACAAGTCTTTCACGATACTTCTGAAGTTCCTAAAAGATTCTATGCCCCAAGGAAATAACGTACCCGGCAGCTGGTACGAAACCCAGAAGATGATGTCTGATTTAGGTTTGAAGTGTGAGAAGATTCATGCATGTCCTAAAGGTTGCGTATTGTACCGGAAAGAGAATTCAGATTTGAAAGTGTGTCTAACATGCGAAGAGGCCAGGTATAAGCCGAAAGAATCTGATAAGAAGCCCGATATACCTGTCAAGATAGCACGATTTTTTCCCATAACACAGAGGCTGCAGAGGCTATTCAGGTGCAAGAAAATAGCCAAGGCAATGATTTGGCGTTACCGTGCTGCTCCAAGTAAAGATGGAAAAATGAGTCATCCAAGAGATTCACCGGCATGGAAGGATTTCAATAGGAAGCATGAAATATTCAGTAGTGATACTCGCAATGTCAGGTTCGGACTCGCAAGTGATGGCTTCTGCCCATTCAACTATATGGACAGAAGCCACAGCATATGGCCCGTTGTAATGATAGTTTATAATCTATCGTCTTGGTTGGTTATGGATCAATCCTACTTTATGATGCCTCTTTTTATTGGCGGACCAAACTCACCGGGAAACAATATCGACGTCTATCTCCGGTCTCTGATCGATGAGTTAAAATCTTTATTCATTGATGGTGTAGATACTTATGATACAAACACAGATACAACCTTCACAATGCGTGCGGCTTGAATGTGGACAATTAATGACTTTCCTACATATTGAATGCTATCAGGTTAGACCGTACATGGTCACAAAGCATGCACTTATTTCCATCAATATACAATATCGAAATGGTTAAATTTTAGCAGGAAGGTTTGTTATTGCGATCATCGGCATTTCCTGTCACTAGACCATCCCTACAGGTTAGACGCTGCTAACTTTAATGGTCATCAAAAGCTTTTTGGGTCTCCAGCATCATTGTCCGGAGAGGACGTGATTGCTCAGTGGGATGGCTATAATAATGTGACCTTCGGAATAGATCCGGCAAAACAGGTCAAACCACCCTACTGAAACAAGTTAAGCATTTTCTACGAGCTTCTGTACTGGTCAACAAATTTAGTGCGTCGTTGTCTAGACGTCATGCATATAGAGAAAGGAGTATCCGAGCACGTACTCAACTTGGTTCTTTGTAAAGACGGAAAATCGAAAGACAACCTCCATGTTCGGATGGATCTTCAGAACTGGGAAATTAGAAGTGAATTGTATTCTAAACCGATAGCGGGTAAACCAGGCAAGTTTGTACTTCCCAATTCCGCGTGTTATATGTCACAACCGGAAAAGAAAATGTTCCTGCAGGTATTGTATGATTTAAAAGTTCTCACAGGTTTCTCAGGATCATTTAGTAAGAAGATAAAAATTGTGAAAGGCAAGATCGATGGGCTGAAAAGTTATGATCACCATGTTATTATGGAGCACCTTCTCCCATTAGCCCTCAGGACTTCCCTTCCCGAATCGGTTGGTCTAGTAATCAATGACCTTTGTTGCTTTTTTAGAGAATTGTGCGCTAAAAACCTGGATGTTGTGACCCTGGAGAATCTAGAAAATTCTATTTCATTTGCAAGCTTGAGCGTATTTTCCCACCGTCATTCTTCGATATCATAATACACCTGACGGTTCATCTTGCAACTGAGGCTAAGTTTGCCGGACTGGTACAATATCGATTGATGTATCCCGTCGAAAGGTACGTGGAATTTTTCGTTTCACGCAATTTGTAAAAATTATTGTTGTTCTATATGCCCGTATTTATTTATTTAACATATTTTTCTTTAGGTAACTCTAACTCTAAAAAAGTATATACGCAATAGAAATCGACCAGAGGGTTCTATCATGCAAGGTTATCTTCTAGATGAAGTAACCATATTTTGTTCTCGCTATCTGGACGAGAACATTGAGACGAAGTTTAACCGGCCTCGGAGAATTCTGGACGGTCCATATGGTAAAACTGATTATTGAGTGTAGACACTATATTTATCAACAAGATATATCGGTTTATCTTCCTCAATAGCGTATGTCTTGAAAAAATTAAAGAGTAAGTTTTTTTTGGATTAATTATTATATTTGTGTTTGTGTGTATATGAAATGGTATAATATTAATGTCATAATTTATTGTTGAGAACAGAATTCATATTAATGAGGTACGTGAGGGGTGTCCTAGTTGGAATGATGAACGATTGGAAAAATATCATCAGGATAATTTTTGCAATTGGGTTGCAGATCATGTAAGTTATTCGAATAACATGTTATTGCTACCAGTCTTAATCTAAACTTATATCACTATGTATTTTCCGTAAAATTGGTTTTTTCAGATCCACGATCCGAACTTATTTGCATCATTAGAGAGAGATTCAAGATGTTTAGGTCAGTTTCCTAGTATGGAGGTTGCATATTATAAAGGATTCGGTGTCCTTAGATACAAATTTGAAGTTAAGGACATATAAACATCTCGAACCACTCAGAATATTTGCGACGGTAGGATCCGATGGTGTGATTTATTATGGATACTTAAATTGCATACTTAGCATCCAATATTCCAGACGATCAGAACCGTTTTATATATTTCAGTGTATTTGGTACGATACAAGAACCGATACAGATAAGTGGAGAAACAATCTCGGGACTTGGAAAAATGAATATGGATTGACTAGTGTGAACACACTTCGATTTTACAGTCAGGACGATCCATTTATCTTTCCGAACCAAGCGTTCCAAGTTTACTACTCACAGTGCTTGAAGCATCCGAGATGAGTGTCATATGCCGTTGGAAACTCAGGGATGTTTACCACGTCCCAGAATTCGAGGATCGTATGGAAGAAAGCGATGAGAATGAAGAAAAAAGAAGACTTAGAGTGCTCTGACCGTCTGTTTCAAAAGACGAGTTGTCTTCGGCTGATCATGAAGTTACGTGGGTTAGAAATGATATCGATGATGAAATCCAAGTAGATATGTCTAATGCGTCTACGAAACTAAAAAGATTATCAGTAATGTTATATTATTACTTCATATTTCTATGATCTATACATATATTGCATGCATATGTAATGATTTTACACTTATCTAGGTCTGATGACGACGTCCGGAGCAGCGAGGGGCAGCAGGAACACCAACCGCGGCAGAGGCAGAGCGGTTCTGCCACCCGGGGAGCTGCGTAGGGAGCTCCAGAGGGCTGGTCTTGCACCCCGATCGGTATCCCCTTCGGATGACTCCTTCCGTGTGGACTTTGCCACACCTCCAGGTATATTGCACGCATATTCATTTTGAATGTAATATTATACATATACACGCATATTTATTTCAAAATTACTTATATAGTCAGTGTTTGATTGTCTAGCTGTTGGTGGTGCGTACACATCAGAGGCAGAGGCCACTACTGCACCTTCAGGTATGTTTATATATTCTATAGTGCATTCATATTGATTTAGAATTTTATAACATAAATAAACATACATTCTTTTTGTTCTTACTTAAATAATCATTTTTTATTTGTCTAGCTATAGGTGGTGCCTCCATATCTCGGGCAAATGCCACCACCGCGCCTGCGGGTATGTTTATATATCCTATATTGCAGGCATATTGATTTAGAATGTTATATTATAGATATACACATTCTTTTTGCAATTACTTATATAATTTATTTTTAATTGTCTAATTATAGGTAGTACATCCACATCTGGCGCAGAAGCCACCCCTGCCATTTCCGTACCCTCCGCGTAGTCTGCAGGTTATTATGAATAAATATAAAATATTTAGTCATTTTTACTATCCTCTAAGAATAGACATGAACTTCATATAATTTTATCGTCAATGTTTATTTTCTAGTTGGAGGGGATGCGTCTACGTCCGGATCACCAGTTGTTCCTCACTGGAGGAACTATTGTCCCGCTCGTGCAGCTGCCCAGGCCCAGGCTCGTGCTACTGTCGCCAGAGGTATATATCGCAGCTCAATTTTCGTTAATCCTTGATTTCTTAATACTGTTTTTTCTTAATATTTCTTGTCTTGATATTTCTTGTAGATGCAGGGCAGCCCCATCCCAAAAGGGGGACTCGAGGGCCGAATCAGTCCCACAGGCTGATGCCCGATAGAAGTAGGGAGGAGGCACCATTCCCCCTCTTCTTTACCCCCGATTATTACTATACTGGCGATTATGCCGAGCGGTTCGGCCAATATATGGGGGATGAGAGCCGCATCTAAAAGAAATATCCACTTCACGTTGAGTGGGGTGATCAGCACCGGCGCTCATTTGCCCTCTTCTAGGATCAGGCTCGGGTATTAATATATATTTTCATTTGACTTATCCAATAAATTTATTATTATTTAACACTTGCAATTTAAAGATATTATTTTTTGTATTTGCAGTTGGATTACGACTTTCAGCCTGTACCCGACCCTGATCACCCTGAAAGAGTGCTTGATCTTCACGCTTTATACCTGGGCCTGATGAAGAACATGCAATCTAAGGTCCGATACAATAGAAACGAGCTAAAGATCAACTGCTATTTGGTATGGCTGGCGACCCCGACGCAGAGAGAGCGGCTCTCCTACATACTTCGGCCTTTGCGAGAGTCGAAGTAGATACATGGTCTTTCTTATGCCAATATTACTACTCTCAGCGCAAACAGGTTTGTAATTTAAATGTAATTTAGTATTTAGCATTTAATTTTTTTTTGTGTTTCTTAATTAGAAAACTAAATCCGAATGTGTTGTGCAGAAACAGACCGGTCAAAATAAGGAGAATAGCAAGTCGGCAAAAAGGGGTCGCCCCACTTATATAGGTGACTCGAGGAACATTACTCATGCCATAGAGGTATCGGTAAATTACAATAGATCTATTTTGATATAATGTAATATTAAGAGTTATTTTATAATATATGTAAATTTTTGGCGAATTGCAGAGAGCTCAGATCCTGGCGCAAAGTGGTACACCGAGTGTGCTAACCGCGTAGCTTGCCGTCCACGGCACCTCGACAGAGCCCGCCACGGGCGAGCTTCGATTCCCCGACACCGCTACCCAGGAGTATTGCGTAAGTATTAATATTTATCCTAATTTGAATGAAATTTTTGTTTTGATAAGATCAAATTTTAATGATATACTTATATTTTAATGGTTAATGTGGATGTAGGAGCGGGTGGTGGAGCAGGCGGAGGTATCAGGGATCGATTTTAGTGGACAGACCGATCCGATGTTACGGACCCCAGTCCTAGACACCGCACACGGAGGGCACCACGGAGGTTGGGAGAGAGGTCGGGGACTGGGTCCTAGCAGGGCCCATATGAGGTCGGTCTCCATTCCGGCGGTTACTTTCCCTCCCCTCCCGTGAGCGATGTCTGGAGCATGATATCGCCGTCTTGAAGACTACCGTAGAGGAGTTAAAGAAGATGTTGGTACGTATATTACTTAATAGTAGAATATTATATCACATTATAGATAGTAACATATGCAATATTAGCAGCCTGAGCTTATTTGGTTGTAAACTTAGTTTTGACTAATCATACTTACATAAATCTATCTAATTAAAATAAATTACGGCGTTCCAAACTAGATACCCAAACTAGGCCTAAATCCTTAAGTATTCTTAGATTGTGCTTTCGCAATAACCTGATAATGATACGAATTCGACTAAAATCTAATACACCGTTTTTACTCGTTTATTACACACAAAATTTAACAGATTCGGCAGGCTATTTCGGCTGCGGCTTCACATGCATCTCTTTCGGCTGCGGCTCCGTAAGTCACTACCTTGGCTGCGGTTGTGCACACTACTCCTGCAGCTCCACAGCCCACTCAAACTCCCGCACAGTTCGCTCCTTCAGTAGTCGAGTTTTTGACGACTCAGAATTGCACCGAGGAGCAGATGCGCCAGATTACGACAATTATCAGAGATAGAGGAGCTGGACCGAGCTAGGGTAGCTTTTTTTTTTATATATTTTTGAGGATGTATGTACTTATCTGATACATATTGTATATATTTTGGATGATATTGGTGGTTGTTTGCTTGTTCACGATAATTTAGATTGATATCGTTTCTATTTGTTTATTTCTTTTATATATTATGCGTGAGATGTCGATTAGGAATATTTCTGTATTTGGTTGTTTGATGTATATATTATTGTGCACAGACCGGGGAAAAACAGGAAGCCCCTTTTTTAAAAATAAACCTGATATTTTGTCCCTATGGATTAATCCATAGGACCAGCTGTTGCACCTACGGAGTATCCTGTTATTTTGTCCCTACAGCGAACTGTGTAGGGGCAAACATTGCATCTACGGATTAATCCGTAAGTGCAATTTTTGCCCCTATACAATTCGCCATAGGGACAAAATATCAGGATACCTGATATGTTATCCCTATGGACTCAGTAACAAGTGTAAAACTTGCCATACGGATTAATCCGTAGGGGTATTTATCTGGACCTATGGATAAATCCATAGGGGAATCTATGAGGCCCTACGGATAAATTCATAGGGACAAGTATTTTATTTTATAAACCAATAAATTAAATAAAGATTATGTCCCTACGGAGTAATCCGTAGGAATAAATGCCTTTACGGAGTAAGACGTAGGGGCAATTATTACTTCGTAGAGACATGTTCAGGACGAAAACTTGCATCTGCGGCCTTTGAACCTACGGTGAAATGGGCAGTGGTTTGCCCCTACGGCTAAATCCGTAGGGGCAACCCATTATTGTAGTATTGATGATATAATACATAGTTAGGCCTACCTATGTATTATGTCATGTACGATTTCTTTTTATTTATTTTTTATCCAATATGAAACTATTCAAATAGAGGTCAATGGGCATGTGAACAAATATTTCATGTGAATGTTTACTCCACAAAAGGTTGGGTTTGTATCTTTGGGTTGGGTTGGCGGGCAGATACAAGTTAGGCTGGGACCCACTTCTAGGGTTGTATCGTGAATTCGTAATTAAGTTAGTTGTGACGTTGCCCATTTTTTCCCGGAAAATTCTTTGGTGCTTCCAAAGAAGGAGAGAGAAAGAAGGAGTGAGTGTGTGTGTGTGAGAGAGAGAGAGAGGAGAGAGTGAGTGTGTGAGAGGAGAGAGAGAGAAATTCTTTGAAAGCACCAAAGAATTCCCCTTTTCTTCATCAGTGATTCCAGAGATTTCCACCGGTTCTTGTGTTGGAGTGCAGCCCTTATATATATATAAGAATAATGGATGAAAGATGCCATAGGAGGGAATTTCCTCCTATGCCGTCAAAAAAAAACAATCTCTATCGTGTTTTCCGACGATCGGCACCCATCATCCTCATCGTTATCATCTGAGATATGGATGCACCAAATTTCATGTGATTCTACAACTTTTTCACCGTTGAATTAGTGGGTTCTAAATTAACGGTTTACCGATAATAGAACTTTTTACATTGCTAAATCAACGGTGAAAAAATTGTAGAATCATATGAAATTTGGAGTACCTATATCTCAGATGCTAACGATGAAGATGATGGGTGCCGATCGTCGGAAAACACGATGGAGATTGTATTTTTTTAACGCCAAAGAAAGAAATTCCCTCGTATAGCCTCTTTCCTCTATTTCTCTCTCTATATATATATATGAAAATAATGGAGGAAAGAGCCCTTAGGAGGGAATTTCCTCCTATGACGTCAAAAAAATACGCTCTGCATCATGTATTCCGACGATCGGAACCCATCATCTTCATCGTTATCATCGAAGATGTGGGTACACCAAATTTCATATGATTCTACAACTTTTTCACCGTTGATTTAGCAATATAAAAAGTTCTACTATCGGTAAACCGTTAATTTTGAACCCACTAATTCAACGGTGAAAAGGTTGTAGAATCATATGAAATTTGGTGTACCCATATCTTAGATGATAACGATGAAGATGATGGGTGCCGATCGTCGGAAAAAACGATGGAGATTGTATTTTTTCAATGTCATAGGAGGAAATTCCCTCCTATGGCATTTTTTCCATATATAATATATAATATAATATATATATATATACATATACAGAGAGAGAGAGAGAGACACACACCAGTAGCACTTGTTCTCTTTGTTTAGTCCAATGCATATATATAAGCTTATATGTTGCTATATAGAGTTCTTATCATGTATAAAACTGTGATTCAAGGTTCTCTATATAAATTGTGTACTTTGATCACACGATATTAAGTATGATGTTGTTTAGATATACATTAATTTTTATCTCCTGATATAACAGTTTAAGCTTTTGAGTAAATTAATTGTTTCTATAGACATGATATCTGATCACAACAAGTTCGATAGATCCTGTGTTGAAATCTCATCATTATGAATCTAAACCATATTTGTTTGCCTTCATTTGTTCCGTCTATACAACTTCCGTTGGAGGTCTTTCTTTCCATATGACCTGAAATTCATAGACCTGTGTGAGAGGGAATATTAAAGTTGAAATACCAAGCTACAACTCTAGAGGGGGGATGAATAAGGTTTAAAACAAATACTTGCTAATTTGCAATCTAATTAAGCATATACCATAAAATTATAACAATTAATCAAAAATATAAATGCGATAATATAAAGAGAGATAAGAGCAAAGCAAACATGACGATATAAGGAGGTTCGACATCCCAACTCTAGTTCTCCCCTAAATACCCCGTCTTTAAGATTTCTCAAACCTTTCACTATCCTTTCTTATTTAACCGGATAGAAACAAAATCTTTACAATTTACAATCCGTCTCTTCTCAAGAGACTATAAATATACACGGATGAGAATCTCTCTAATTTATAAGAGAAGTTATCGCTTAAAAATTTTCTTACTCACTATTAGAGAATAGAAGCTTAGTGAGTTGCCGAATGTGTGAATGAAAGTCTAAACACTCTAGAATACTTTTTTTCTCAAATGATGCTGAAGTTTTCTTCAAGGCTCCCTGTTGTCTTCGTTGAAAACAAAGCATGTGGGCAAAATTTATAATATCAAGAAATTTAGCTGTTGCCGACAAATTCTACGATCAATCAATTTTTGATACTGATAGGGAGCGGTCATATTAAATGCAATTTGAAAAATGTTGTATCCGGTTTAAAAAATATTGATAGTGATGGCTTAGACACGTAGAAAAAATAATTTAATGCAATTTGAAAAACTTCCTAAGCAGGTGGACCAGGGAGACGGCTGGACATTGACAAAATTGTTAATTATAATAATTATGCCCGACTATCAGTTGTTTTTGAAAGCAACATCAAAATATTTGATTTTATTCTCCTTAGTTAAAAAGAAGAGGGTGTTAAGCGGTCACCTATATTTAAAATATAATACAAAACAAAGCAAGAACTCACTTAAGTAAAGTTGACTAATTTATGTCATGGGTAAGTTTAAAAGCAAGCCATGCATTGTTTAAAAACTAGAATTAAATAATATATCACCCCAAAATTCATATACCTCTGTATATCTATTCCATAATAAAATACCATTTTCTTTTCGAGTATTGAGTTATATTTAATTCTTGATAACAAGTACAATAAACAACTTGTAACCTATTAGTTAAGTCTTTGCATTGCCGTTCTATTGGTCACATATTCAAATTTCGGGTCTTGCAATTATTTTTTATCAATTTTTTAAAAACTCTTTCATAACTTACAAATGATCTTCCATTTTCTCTTCTTTTTAACTCCCAAAATCAATGAGAATGGTTATAAATACATAATAAATTAGATTTATGATGACCATAATATCACACTTTATATAGTCATCTTCCTCCTTTTTCTTTCTCCTTAAATTCTAACCATCTTCTTCTTATTAACAATTCGTGTAAGTCTTAAAGTCGTTGAAATCCTCTCCCGTTTGCTAGAAGTGAAACGGTGAACCGGTTATTACACCGACTCATACCGTAAGTAAGTCTCCATCCATCTTTTTCTCCTCATCGTTTCATGTTGCCATGAACCCACCGCCCTCATCATATCATAGTCCCTAAATTAATAATGATATGGTTATATATGTAAATATTGAACACACACCAAAATATACATATATAGTTTGCATAAATTCAATTAGGCTTGTGGTTCAAGTTGTTTTTATTGTTTCATTATATTATCAAATTCCTCCATGTCATACATATAGAATTACTAAGTAGGAACATTAGAAACTAGAGGAAACCGATATGAAATGATAATATATTTACAAATGAGTTTTAGGAAAATAAGTATTTTTGTATAAGTATTTGTCGTCCTTCTCAATCCATATGTTAAGATTTCAGAGACCCAATTAAGATTACATGGTTTGTCGTCGTATTTTAATTATTTTATTCAACTTTAGTAAAAGAAAATGATTTTACGAATAAATATCTGTCTTGTTATTCTCAAATACGACCATATTAAAACCTTTACTGATGGAGGTTGAGATCTCCTTCAGATGCTGTCCTTCGTCGATCTGGTAACGAGCGTCTTGGAAGGTTGAGATTTGATTTGGCTGTGGTTGAGCATGTGGACATCAATGGGTTGTGTTTGGTGTGGAAGCTGAGCTACCTGCAAGTAAGTCTCGGGATGGATGACCACCGTAGGACCCTCCGACGATCAAGTTAGGCCGATAAATATTGGCAGGGTAGCGGCGTATTGAAATGAATTCGAGTTATCTAAGTCATCTGAGAGAGGGGTTTATATAAGGGTCGCGTGGAGCGAGTAGACGCGAGATCACCGCCGTCAGTTACGCTCAGCGCTATCTTCGTCTTGAATGGCGGGATGCGCTCATTAATTGGGGGATACGCCCGTTAATGGGGGGATGCGCTAGCGTGGGATGCGGATCGTGGGGCAACGGATATCTTGCTCTAGCGAGATATGCGGAGTTGTTGCGGAGACGCTTGGGCTATGCACCCTCGGTCGAACGGGAGAGCCGGGGAGGTTTAGCTCAGCAGAAGGCTCGGAGGCTAGCCGAAATGCCGAGGAAGCTCAACTCTGCAATAGCTCAGAGATGAGCAAAAGAGAAAGGGTGAAAGTTCGACTGCTGGATTGCTCGTGGGAAAGAAGAGGGAATGTAAGCTCGGAGACCATTCGAGGAAAGTTGTCGATGCTTCACTCTGACTTTACCTCAGCAGCCCCCAGGAGTTTAGTGGGTTGGCGCGGAAGACACGTCATTTGCTACGTGTCGTGATTCGAGGAATTCTCACTTATGAGTATCATCATTAGCTCCACACTCTCGTTCCGACCTATTTATGGGTCGGGTCGAGAGTGGCCTGCTTAGTTTTCTCGAACCAGTTTGTTTGTAGAGAATCATTAATGTGGATTGTCCGGGGCTACGTGGCGGAGGGCAGTTACACCGTTTCGATCTTTGAGCCCACGTAGCACCTCCCCATGCGCTGGATCTTTGCGCGTGTCTCCGATGGTATCAGCGGATCAGTGAATTGATTATGCATTAAAAAGGAGGCGCCGTTTCGTCCGCTCGTCTGTTGGGCTGCAGGCCACGTGTCCGATGCGGGTAGGCGGACGCGACAGGCTGTCGTTGTCACTTGTAACCGAGAGGACGTCCCTAATGGCCAATCGCCACATGGAGCTCTGACGGCTGGCTGGCGCGACGTTTCATTTTGGCGGGAATCGATCTGGGCCATTGAATGCCTGCTTTGGAGTGTATAAATAGGAGGGGACCGCCCAGGGCCAATACTTCCACCATAATTCACTTTCGTTGTCAAAGATTGCCCAACGCTCCTTCCTTTTAGATCGGATCACCCGTGCTTTTTCCTCGGCGAGCCCATTCCTTTGAATCAGGTTAGATGTCTTCATCTGAGGAGTCTGTAGAGATAGTTAGGGTTGATTCGGGCGATGAGGCTCCAGTTGTTGGAGCCGAGTCCAGCGGGTCTTCCTCCCCTCCGCCTTCAGATAGCCGAGAGGGTTATTTTGCTGCATCATCTGTATCAAGCTCACCCTGCAGAGCCAGGGTTGCCCGTTGTTTCCCCAAATCAGAGCAAAGCTCTGTTTTGAAATTCAAAATTCAAAAATTAAAGCAACGCTTCAGATTCAGCACTAGGCGCGCTGCGCGCCACGTGTCAAACACGGATGCGCTAGCGCCAGGCGTGCTAGCGCCAGGCGCGCTGCGCGCCACGTGTCAAACACGGATGCGCTAGCGCCAGGCACGCTGCGCCCTAGGCGGTGCACCCCCCAATCAGAGCAAAGCTCTGTTTTGAAATTCAAAATTCAAAAATTGAAGCAACGCTTCAGATCCAGCGCTAGGCGCGCTGCGCGCCACGTGTCAAATACGGATGCGCTAGCGCCAGGTGCATTGCATCCTAGGAAGCGCACCATGAGTGAGCTAGCGCTAGGCGCGCTGCGCGTCAAACACGGGTGCGCTAGCGCAGACTGCGCTACGCTCTGAGCAGCGCACCACGTGTCAAACACGGGTGCGCTGGTGCCAACTGCGCTGCGCTCTGAGCAAGCGCACCACGTGCAAAGTACAGGTGCGCCAGCGCTGGAATTATAAAATTCCCCACCGTTAGATCAAAAGATCTAATAATAATGATAAATCATTAATTAATCAGAATTAAATTCTATTAAGAAAAGATTCCTCAAAATCTTTCCAAACAACAAGATTGTGCTCTGTAAATCAGAGCACCGTTGGATCAATGATCCAATGGTAAATAAAAATTACCAAAGACAGAATAAATTCTGCATGGAAAGATTTCTCAATCTTATTAAAACAAGAAGATTATCTTCTGCAAAATAGAAGCCCCTGGATCAAAGATCCAACGGTGGGAAATACCCCAAAATCAATCAGAGAAAGATCTCTTTAACTGATTTAACAAATCAATTTTCCCTATATAAAGGCCCCAAGACTTCAAGTCTGATATAGAAAAACCCCTACAAAGTTTGAGAAAACTCAATGAAAAAAGAGCAAGCTCTTAGCAAAAGAAGATTATTTCTTCAAGGTAAAGATCATGAACAATGAACACAGAGATGAAATCATCTCATGAAGAGAAGAATTATCTTCTAAAAAGATCATAGATCTATAAAAGACCAAGGTCTTTCATAAAAGAGATCAAAAGATCTCATCACATAATAAAGAAGAACATATTCTTCACACAGATCATTGATCTATAAAGGCAAGTCCTTTCAAAAATAAGAACTGTTGTTCTTGAATCTTGAGACAAAGTCTCTTTTAAAAGAACATAAATTTGTTCGTAGATCATAAAAACCGATCAATTGCGCTTTGCGCTCATGAAATGTGCCTTGCACTCTTGAACAGCGCTTCTGCGCTTCTTGGACCGGCGCTCAGCACTAAAACACGCCACATGTCAACCACGCATGCAACTTGCGTTTTGCGCTTCTGAAATAGCGCACTGCGCTCATGGGCTGGCGCTCAGCGCCGAGCGCGTCACGTGTCACTCATGTGTGCACCACTAAACTAGCGCAATGCGCTCATAATTTAGCTTTCAACGCTCATAAACTGGCGCACTGCGCTCATAAACTGGCGCATAGCGTAGAATATGACACGTGTCCCTTACATGCGCACCACGTGGCAGAAGCGCACTGCACTTCTCGATCGGCGCAAAGCGCCTAGCGCACCATAGGTTGCGCTAACACAACACAATTTGTTCTTTAGTGAGCCAGAGCTCTGCCGAATGCTTTGCATTCAATACAAGACAAAAGTGTCAAGATCTAATGCTCGGCATTATTAAAAGGGCCAAGCTCAAATAAAGGCTCAATAGCCAGAATAAACAAAATGTTTAAATGTTTATTGGACTTAGCCCAATATTGGCCATAAGTCCTCAACTTATATTTAATTGAGCCCATCTGATCACGAATATTCAACAGATCTTAGTCCCAAACTGGGCTACAGATCTTCCAACCAATTCACACCGGTTCAAGGGTACATCTCTTTACTCCTCTGATACTTGTCGTTGTAATCCTTCAACGTCTTTAGAGAGGTGACGGGTCCCGACAACCACACATTTCACGGATTATGGGGTCCTTAAACTCATGGACTATGATGTCCTTAAACTTTATAGACTATGTTGTCTCTAAACCGGACTGTGGGGTCTTTAAACTCATGGAATATGATGTCCTTAAACTTTATAGACTACGATGTCTCTAAACCGGACTGTGGGGTCCTTATACTCATGGACTATGATTTCCTTAAACTTTATAGACTACGATGTCTTTAAACTGGACTGTGGGGTCCTTATGCCCATGGACTACGATGTCCTTAACCTCGGACTGTGGGGTCCCTTTAAACCCACGGACTACGATGCCCTTAACCTGGACCGAGATGTCCTTAAACTAACACTAGACCGTAATGTCCTTAAATTAATTGACCGCAATGTCCCTAAACTAAACAATAGAGCCCAATTTCTCTCTTGTTAGATCTAAATGATCCTGTTAAGTTGATCTTAGTCTAGAAATTAGACTAACGTATCCTTAGCAAACGTTTAAGTCGATCTTGGTCTCAAATGAGGCTAACATATCCTTAAACCCAAACCAAAACCCAAATCTAAGAAGATACGGATTTGGACTAATCCACGCCTTACGGGCGACAACATAAATTAGTCTTCGTATACAATCCACGGGCAACCACAAACAAAACAAACACCCACGACACGAAGTGACCATCTGGAGAAAGAGGAAGTTGTTACAGCAATGCAGTAGCGTAATTAACTGCAGGGGCTTGCGCCTGCAGGGAAGAGCGTCCCCACAATCAAAAACCCTCAAATGAGGGGGAATCTGACGAAGTCTGCTACATCGGCCGCATCCGTTTACACCTTCAATACATGGTGCCATAAATCAACTTGGCATCTTCGGAGAGGTGGACGGATAGCACCAATTAGCATCTACCCCGAATTTCAGGCAAGACGGACCTACGCGTCGCGTCTCTGTGTTCGGCGGGGAACAGATTCTGCAATGCCCGGTGGGACCTTTTCCTCTTTCCACTCCACACTTCGTGTGTCGCGTTCGCGAACGAATTACGGTTTGCTAATGGTTGCCCTTGGGTTCGAGGTACTAAGATTTGGTGTCTTGCTTGGTGCAGAAAACGAAAAAAATCAATGGCGTCTACTTGCACAAAGTGTTCCAGCTGCAATTGCAACTCGCATTCCGCCTCATCTGGAGGCATAGCTTACGGACCCCATGCGGCATCCCTGTTCACAATGCCGATAGAGCAGGTGACGCGGGCTACCACCGGTTTGTTCTTCGGGACCATGCTCCCACCAGTGAACATTAATATCCCGCTGCCGCAGGAAACGCAAAAGAAGTCGGTCTTTGATCGGCTCACTACTACCAGGCCCCTCTCAACAGGTCGTCCGATGTCAAGCCAACAGCGTCAGTCTTCGACAGGCTGAGCCTGAACTCCGATGGGCCTGCCAAGAAGCCCATGATACCTGAAGTGGCCATCCCAAAGAGGATAGTCATTCCTGCTTTCAAGGTCACTAAAGAAGCTTCTCCCGTTAAGGGATCGGTCTTTACGAGGCTGGCCACTCCATCTCCCGTTCTTGCTCAGAGGTCTGTCTTTGACAGATTGGATACTGCTGCTCAGCGGACGTCAGTCTTGAAGATGCTGGTACCAGCAACGCCTCACCAGAATAGTGGGCACGACAAAGCCATCCCCATAGCTGAACCAACACCATCTGCACGACATGCTCGCCGTCGTCACTGGCACCGAGTACGAAAGGCTGGGGGCAGCTCTCCATCTGGATTCACTCCATCAGCTCCAACGGTGGAGATCGATGATGTTGTTCCAACCGGGAACAACTTTGAATTGCTGAACAATGTGCGCAGGAACTCTCCTACCGCCGTACTGAAAAGATATCCTCCACCCACGGAGAGTGTTAAAGAAACAAAGCCGGAGCAACCCCCTCAGCAGTTGTCCTCCAAAATTTACAAAGTCTGGCGATGGGTTCAGGACTCAGTAATTGATCAGGTAAAACCTGGAGATACATGGGTTCAATACGCAATACAATGGTGGAATCTGTGGTCGAAATGCGAACAACGCATCGAAGAAGCGCCGGCGGTGGGCATGTTCGTGGGCACTCTTGATCCGCAGGTGACCATCTCCCAGTTCATGATGTTTTTCAAGCCGACTACTTTCCAGGCCTTGATTGACAAGTTGGCCCAAATGGACCAGATGGGTCATAGACCGTCTCCTCCAAATCCGGACCCGCGGAACGAGAAGGGAAAGGGGAAAGCAACTGTCGTCGCTAACGCTCAACAGCAGCCCACTGGTCTAAGACCGGTTGATCGCCAAAATAATAGAACTCGATCTCTCGAAGATATGATGAGACGCCCTTACTCGTTCTCTCGAGAAAAGGCAAAGAGGTTATTCGAGCTTGCATTGCGCAACATGCTCATCAATCTGCCGGAGCCAAGACGCCCAGCGCAACCAGGCGACATTAGCAATCCCAACTATTGCCCTTATCACCGAATGTTGGGCCATCCGATCGAGGATTGTTACATCTTCAAAAGCTGGATAGAAGATCAGTACCAGCAGGGCAAATTCGTATTTTCCGAGAATTGGAAGGTGAACCCGCCTCAGCCACACACTCCCAAGAAGACGGATACACCGGGGGCATCGTGCTCTTTCGTAGAAGAAGCTCCATGGGAGGTCGCTCTTTCAGCCAAAACTAATAGAATGCTGAAGGATCTCCACACATGTCCGGCAATTTGGTAGAAAAATCCACTGGAACCCGAGATCATCGAGGGAATGCAAAAACCGCGCCAAACTTCAAAGATCGGTGATGATAGCCAAAGCACTCACACCCAGCCGTCAAAGTCTTCGAAGAAATAGAAGAAGACCAAAAAGCCCGTGAAGCCTGGTGAAAAGCGCACGGACCTGCAAAAATAGATAGACGCGTTAGAAGAATATAATCAAAAAGCACGGATTCCTGTCACACTCTAAGAATTTCTCAGCCACGTCCTTGAGGACGGAGATGATGACAATGGAAAAGATTCGTTGGATGAATCTGAAGGTTATGTAGCAAGCTGCCACGTGATCTCTCACTCGTCGATAGACAATGAAGAAGCTCCTTACATAGAGAAACTGGGGGCAGATCCTAAGCCGGAACTTCTAGGGCCATCAGACGAAATGAATGATGAATTCCTGAACGAAGCTCTTTCGAAAAGCAAAGCTGATCGGGAGCGTGAGATAGCCATATTTGAAAAGGCCAAACGCCGGCGATTGGACGAAAGGGTTGAAACACTCCTGCCAGATCGAAGTACGTCCGCCGCAAATAAAAGCAGGAAGAGATTCTCCAAAGCCATATCAATGGGAATGAAGCTGCCACCCTCCGAAGGAAACACTCTTGGTGAAGCGAAAACACATCCTAGCTACTGCTTATATCATCAAAAGATTGCGCACCCCACTAAAGAGTGCAATGCTTTTAAGAGATGGTGGCAGAGATATGTTGCTCACCGGCAACATTTCAAGAGGATGAAACACAAAACTCGTCGAGAGCAAAGAAATACGACCGAGGAGCGTAAAAGAACCACCGGTAACTGTCACATGGTCAACGCCGGGGGATCGCAAGTTCTCACCTTAGAGAGCGACTCTGACGAAGAAATGACTCTTGGCCCTCTCTTTAAAGAGTCCACATTGGGGAAAGAGGAAGAACCGAAGACCTGCGAAAATATTCAGCTACGCAATCGCACACTGTCCGAAAAGAATCTTGGGCCCTCGAACAGTGGGTCAAATAAGAAAGATAAGGGAAAAGAAAAGGTCTCTGAGGATATCGCCCTAGATGACCAAGTCATCAAAGAGCTGACAGCCAAGGACCCGCCAAAAAAAAGTAAGGTGCACTACAACGTTCTGGCACACTTGAGAAAGCTACCTTCACAGTTAAGCATTCTCGACACCCTTCTGCTATCTAAAGAAGCAAGAGATTCTTTGATCAAGGCATTATAAGAGCCCGAGCAATTCCAAGCTTTCCTCGTCGAAGAAAAGATGAAGGACGAGCTGGAAGAAGTACACACAGGCGATATCACCTTCGACGACGAAGATCTCCTCCTTGGGACATGCGAGCACAACCGTCCTTATATGTCTCTGGATACTGTCATGACATCAAGATAAGTAAAATCCTGGTCGACAATGGTTCTTCCATCAATCTCCTTAACGTGAGGGTGTTAAAAGAAATCTGCATGAGCGTTCAACACCTCGCTCGTGGTAAAATCACCATCTCCGGGTTCGACTCTCAGTCATCATGGACGCTTGAGTCCGTGATACTGACGTTACGCTTTGGGCTGCTCGTCACTGATATCAAGTTCCACGTCATTGAGGCCAAGACATGCTATAATGCTTTGCTCGGCCGGCCCTGGTTACACGAGTACAACAGCATCCCCTCTACACAACATCATTGTATGAAGTATTTCAAGGATGGTCTTGAGTATACTATGACAGGAGAGCTAAACCCATTCTCCGTGAATGAAGTCCGCAAGTACGAAGATGCAAAATACTTCTTATTAGACTTTGAAGATACGGAAAGATGTCACAAACCGAAGAACAAAGCCATCACTACTATTCCGGTCTTCGGGATTGATACCGAGGAGGAAGAAGAGATAGTCTATTCAGGGCCGGCCTAATACAACAAGCCGGGACCGTCCACTCCTATGTTGATCTTTGGCAGCGACTCGGAAGATGAGGTCAATGCCATATTCTCTGCTCGGCCATCAATACAAGCCTTCGCTGATGAAGATCAAAGTTTACAAGTTGCCATGGTTCCGCCAAAACATCATAAAGAGCTAGACGCGCTTGATACCTATAGTGTGAAAGAACTGCAGACATTCTACGTCCCTCCCAGGCGAGAGGGTGAAAAGGCGATCCTATTCTACCAATCCGGGGAAACCAAAGTGGAGAAAGAAATTTGGCATGGGGCGGATTCTACACTTGACAGGCTCCAGTCCATCCGTTTGCCCAGATATTACCCAGACGGACTAAAGAGACTCTTGAGATGCCAAGGTGTACCCCTTAAGCAAACTGCGCGACAAGCACGGTTCTATAACAGGATCTGGAACGTTCCCGGAACTCAACGAAAGTTGCCCAACGGGAGAATGGAAACGACCGGGCTTGGATATGTTCAATCCAAGAAACGGGAGCTACTCCGCGACTACTACGTCATACATGACTTTGATGAAGAAAGAGATGCTCTGTAGGAAGATGCTAAACCTGAACCAGAAAGAGCTCCCGCCATGAAAATACCCAGTCCGTCGTTCGAAGAACAAATGGACAAGCTTATAAGGGAAGCAGGTCAAAAGGTTCGAGACGGCCATAATCGCGAAATGGCCATCTACAAGAAAGCCAGGACGCAACGCCTCCTTCAACAGGCTGTGAAAAATGAAAATGCTCCGCCTTGTCAACCCGTTGTACAAAAGGCCCAACGCAGAGGCAGAAACAAACCAAAGAACGGGAAAGGCATTCGACAGCGACAAAGCGGGTCCAAGAAGCCACGCGATCAGGAATCGAGCAGTCCGAATTCGTCTCTTATAAAAAAGTTGGGTCGAGCATATTCTTTTCCCCAAGACAAGACAAGGAAGATATTCGATCTTGTCATAAAACATCAGATGATGACACTCCCGGAGTCCAAGCACCCCGAGCAAGTAGGCGAAGTCTCTCACCCGGACTATTGCTCCTATCACAGGGCAATAGGACATCCTCTCGAAGACTACTTCACATTTAAGGACTGGGTAGAAGACCAGTATTAGCAAGACGGGTTCGCTCTATCCAGCAGCTGGAGGGTAACCCCGCCGCAGAGGCATGAACCAAAAACCACGAGAACAGAATCAGATCAACATCGGTCTTGGAAGCGATCTCATACTTTTCATATGATAATGTTGTCAGAAGAAGAACCCGAGATTATAGATAACCTCCCCCGGTGCTTCGAAAATGATGATGACGAGGTAATCTCAGAGTTTCCACCGGCGCCAAAAGAGTTGGAAGATAGGATACATACTACTGCAGATAACCTCAAGAAAATTGATTTGGGGACGGCAAGTGACCCGTGGCCAACGTTCGTCAGTGAGCTGTTGTCTGAAGAAAGGGTGGCTACGCTAAAGGACGTGCTCATGCGGCATAAAGATTGCTTCGTATGGAACTATTCCGAGATGCCAGGATTAGATCCAGAGATTGCTGTGCACAAATTGGCGATATCCCCGGACGTCAAGCCGATCAAACAGGCACCGAGAAGAATGCGGCTCGAGCTTGAGATGAGCATCAACGCCGAGGTCAAAAGCTAATCGACTCCAGCTTCATCCAGGAGGTCCAATATCCTAACTGGATCGCCAATATCGTCCCGGTGATGAAGAAAAATGGAACGGTGCACATATGTGTGCACTTTCGGGATCTCAACAAAGCTTGCCCAAAGGGTGACTTCCCAGTACCGGGCACTGAGCTGATGATAGAAAATACGTTCACTCATGAAGTTTTCTCCTTCATGGACGGCTCGTCAGGATACAATCAGATAAAGATGCATCCCGAAGACCAGAAGCACACCGCTTTCCGGACCCCTTTGGGAATATTATGCTACAAAGTGATGCATTTCGGTCTAAAGAACGCCGGTGCCACCTATCAGAGGGCCATGACGAAGATTTTCGACGACCTCATACATGAAATCGTCGAATGCTATATCGACGACCTCGTAGTTAAAAGCAAATCATACGAGAAACATTTAGAGCATCTGAAGATCGTGTTTCAGCGCCTTCGGCAATACAACTTGAAGATGAACCCTCTCAAATGCGCGTTCGGAGTGTCCTCAGGCAAATTCCTGGGATTCATCGTCCGATACCGAGGCATCGAGATAGACCCGTCGAAGATCAAGGCGATCATGGAAATTCCTCCGCCAAGGACTCTCAAGCAATTGTTGTCTCTCCATGGGAAGTTCGCGTATATCCGGCAATTTATAGCTAATCTCTCAGGCAAGTGTTGTCCTTAGAGTCACCTGATGAAGAAGGGAACCCCGTTCGTCTGGGATCATAAATGACAAAGCGCACTGGACGAAATCAAACAATACCTACAGAATCCTCCAGTGCTAGCCGCTCCGGTCAAAGGAAAGCCTCTTATTCTGTATAAAACCGCCCTTGAAGGTTCCTTAGGCGCACTGTGGGCATAAGAGAACGACCAAGGGAAGGAGAGAGCCCTCTACTATTTGAGTCAAGTTCTCCTGGGGGCAGAAAGCAATTACTCTCCCATTGAAAAACACTGCCTGGCGTTGATCTTCGCAATAACGAAGCTCAGACACTATGCGTTAGCACATGAGGTCCATCTCATATCAAAGGTGGATCCCCTAAAATACTTATGTCGAAGGCCATATTAACAGGACGACTCGCTAAATGGGCCATGCTCTTGATGGAATTCTAGATAACTTATCGGCCTCTTAAGGCGATGAAAGGCCAGGCCATCGCCGATTTCCTTACTGAGCATCCAATACCTGCCGACTCTCCTTTAAACTGCGAATTGCCAGACGAACATGCGTTTGACACGATCGACAGGAAGAGAAGAGAGAATGATACTCAGTGGAACTCTATTTTGATGGAGCATCTTCCATGAAGAAGCGCAAACAAAGCACGCCCATAATCAAATCAGGGGTAGGCCTCATCTTCATAACTCCACAAGGAGGGATAATGCACTTCGCCTTCTCCTTGACAGAGCTGAGGACGAACAATGATGCCGAATACGAAGCTTTGATAGTAGGTCTCGAGATCGCTATCGATATGGAAATTGAAAACCTGCTCATATACGGAGACTCCCAGCTGGTCGTTAGTCAAATAAATGGGGACTACCAAACGTGCAAGCAAGAGTTGGTGAAGTACGGCGAGAGGGTGCAATAACTGCTGACCCAAATTCCTTCCTACACCTTGAAAAGTATATCGCGTGCGGAAAATAGCAAAGCGGATGCATTAGCCAAGCTCACTAAAGAACTGGCTGACGAGAACCTCGATGATGTGAGGATCGTTGTGCAAAGCCGTCGGGTTCTTGCACCGGCAGTAATGTCTCCGGAGTCGTCCGAAGAGAAGGGAGCGACCGAGCAAACGACTCTACAAATAAAAGACCACGAAAAGGCTAAGGATTGGAGGGAAGTCTTTATAGAATACTTCAAATCCCGTCGAACACCTAAAGATGCGTCCTCGAAATATCAGGTTATGAAACGAGTTCTGTCTTTCTCTTTCGTCAATGATACTCTTTATAAAAGGTCATTTGATTCTCTATGGCTAAGATGCCTGGGACCTGAAGAGGCAAAGAGAGTCATCCATGAAACTCACAACGGACTCTGCGGTTCTCACCAAGCCAGGCCGAAGATGAAGTTGAAGATCAAACGGATGGGTTATTATTGGCCCACGATGATCCAAGACTGCCTCGAATACGTGAAGCAGTGCCACGCGTGCCAGATTCACGGAGACTCTATCCATCAGCATCCAAATCCACTACATCCAACAGTGGCTAACTGGCCGTTCGAAATATGGGGGACTGACATAATCGGCCCCATCGAACCAGTATCGTCCAGAGGACATCGATTCATTTTGGCGACAACTGATTACTTTTCCAAATGGGTAGAAGCAGTACCACTGAGGGAAGTGAAGACGTAGAATATCCTCCATTTTTTTAAGACACACGTCATTTATCGGTTTGGAACTCCACGACGGATTATCTCCGATAACGGGCTAGCATATAGAAGTCACAAGATCAGCCGCTTCGCACAACAACATAATATAGACTGGAGATACTCTTCAGTCTATAATCCCCAAGCTAACGGTCTAGCTGAGGCTTTTAACAAGACCTTGACGAAGATCGTAAAAAAGACGGTGTCTCGAAATAAGAAGGACTGGTATGAGAGACTGCATGAAGCTCTCTGGGCATATCAAACTACGTTCAAAATGGCCACGAACACAACGCCGTACGCATTGGTATTCGGTACATAGGCGGCACTCCCCCTCGAGATAGAGTTACCCTCTCTACAAGTGGCAGTTCATTATGAGCTAACGGACAAAGAGAATGCTCACCTTCAGCTTGAGGAGCTCGATGCCCTTGATGAAACCCGGCTCACAGCAAAACAAAATCTGGAGGCTTATAAAGCAAAGATGACACGTTCATATGAGAGATTGACTAGGCCGAGGACATTCCGCCAAGGCGAACTCGTGCTAGTGGTCAAAAGACCTATGATCCCCAATCTTGCTAAACGGGGGAAATTCGAGCCGAACTATGAAGGCCAGTACATCATAGACAAGGTCTACCAGGATGGGGCCTATCTACTCATGGACATGCATGGAGAAAGGCCCTTCAGGCCAATAAATGGCCGCTTTCTGAAAAAGTACTACGCCTGACGAGTCACAGCGTAGGTCAATGATAGATGACAACGACTATGTCTGCTCGCTATCTTCCTAAGCCCAAACTCTATAAGTATTAGCCGGCTAACGGACCGAAATGTTCTTAAACTAACAACGGACCGAAACGTCCTTAAACTAACAACGGATCGAAACGTCCTTAAACTAACGACGGACCGAAATGTCCTTAAACTAACAATAGACCACTACGTACTAAAACTAATTGTTGACCGGGATGTCGATAAACTACGGTGGATTACAGCATCCCAAGGCTGATAAAAGAAATGGTATGTCCATAAGTAAAAAGGGCACGGATGAAAACCCGAAAGGGCTCCGTGAGTAAAAACAGTAGGGCTACCGGTGAGTTTTGTGAAAACCCGAAAGGGCGTAATCTCGTTAAAAAAAACTTGCAAGGTCCTCTCGACCTTATGAGGAGAAACCACCCGCGTGAGATCCTTACGACTCACAAGGGAGCAATACACTTAGGGATCCCCGCGATCCCTAGGGAGAAATTACACTTGCGAGATCCTCACGGCTCGTAAGGAGAACCCTCTTATGAGACCCTCACGGCTTATAAGATTCAAAAGTCTTAAGCTACAGGGATCTGAACCTGTTCTTAAGCAGACACCACAAACTCCAATTTTGCCCTACAAGCGGTTCAGTATCGACCCTTGTATACAATCCACGGGCACGAATAAACATTTCCCTAACGAAGTCCTACCCGCGACTAGGGATATGTCTACATGGTGAACAACCCTTGTAAGTCATCTCGACTTATAAGGAGAAAACACTCTTGTAAGATCCTTACGACTTATAAGAGACCATACACTTAGGAATCCTCACGATTCCTAAGGAGAAAATGCACCTACGAGATCCTTACGACTCGCGGGGAGAAATACCTTTATGAGACCCTTACGGCTCATGAAGTCAAAAGCCATAGTCGACAGGATCCTAACCCTGTTCGCTAAGCCACCTTTGTTTGACATCGACAGAGGCAAATGATGATTCGCTCCTGGAAATATTCCAGTTGTAGCGGTGCTGATGCCGAAATCGGTGTCTAATTCTAAGCTTGCAGTAAGAAGCTAGCGAGCCACACATGCATACGAAATAGCCGAAATGATAGGGCAACTTGCAACAATATCAGCAAGTAAAAATGTATGCATGCAAAATAGCCGAAATGATTGGGCAACTCGCAATAAAAACAGCGAGTAAAAATAAAATAAATAGCCGAAATAATTGGGCACCTCAAAAAATAGCCGAAATGATTGGGCAATCGCGACCTTCGCGATATAAAAGCTGAAATGATAGAGCATTGTGGAAAGAAATAAAATAAAATAAAATTTATGCACTACAGGTGATATCACATCAATCCCTGTATACAATCCAGGGGCGCAAACAAAGAAGGAATCACACCTTCCCTCCCCGGGCTCCATCAGAAAACGAAGTCAAATCTCGGCGGTTCAAGGATAGCCTAGAGATCATCAACAGCGTTCCTCCCCATTCCAGCGGGATTCAGACGCTGCAATCAACCCTGGAGCTACGGCAAAGCCCCTACTCCAAATTTCGATGGTTCCCAGACAACCTGGAGATCACTTCGATATCCGTCTCATTACAACAGACAACACGTCATCCACATGACCCCCTCGCGAAAACACGTCATCCACATGACCCCGTCACGGAAACACGTCATCTACATGACCCCGGCGCGGAAATACGTCATCCAAATGACCCCGTAGCGGAAATACGTCATCCACATGACCCCGTAGCGGAAATACGTCATCCACATGACCCCGTCTCGGAAATACGTCATCTACATGACCCCGTCGCGGAAACACGTCATCCACATGACCCCGTCGTGGAAATGCGTCATCCACATGACCCCGTCACGGAAATACGTCATCCACATGACCCCGTTTTGGAAATGCGTCATCCACATGACCCTGTTGCAGAAATACGTCATCCACATGACCCCGTCACGGAAATACGTCATCCATATGACCCCATCACGGAATACATCATTCGCATGACCCCGTCACGGAAATACGTCATCCACATGACCCCGTTTCGGAAATACGTCATCCACATGACCCCGTCACGGAAATACGTCATCCACACGACCCCGTCGCGGAAATACGTCATCAACATGACCCCGTCGCGGAAATACGTCACCGACATGACCCCGTCGCAGAAATACGTCATCCACATGACCCCGTCTCGAAAATACGTCATCCACGTGACCCCGTCTCGGAAATACGTCATCCACGTGACCCCGTCATGGAAATACGTCATCCACATGACCCCGTCGTAGAAATACGTCATCCACATGACCCCGTCACAGAAATACGTCATCCACATGACCCCGTCGCGGAAATACGTCATCCACATGACCCCGTCGCGGAAATACGTCATCCAAATGACCCCGTCTCGGAAATACGTCATCCAAATGACCCCGTCGCGGAAATACGTCATCCAAATGACCCCGTCTCGGAAATACGTCATCCAAATGACCCCGTTTCGGAAATACGGCATCCAAATGACCCCGTTTCAGAAATACGGCATCCACATGACCATATCGCGGAAATACGTCATCGACATAACCCTGTCGCAGAAATACGTCATCCACATGACCCCGTCTCGGAAATACGTCATCCACATGACCCCGTCGCGGAAATACGTCATCCACATGATCTCGTCTCGGAAATACATCATCCACATGACCCCCGTCACGGAAATGCGTCATCTACATGTCAATCTCACTAAACACTTACGGGTCCACTTGATTCGTAAGGAAGAAAACTCTCTTATAAGATCCTTACGACTTATAAGGGAAAACGCACTTAGGAATCCTCACAATTCCTAAGGAGAAAATACACCTACGAGATCCACTCGACTCATAGAGAGAAAGTCTTCATGGGACCCTCATGGCTCATGAAGTTGAAAAGTTTTAGGCATCAGATCTGAACCTGCCTCCTAATCCATCAATACCTCTCAAAGAATTCAAGACAGAATGCTCACTGCCATCTACAGGCTACACTTGCTAGAGTGACACACCAACAACACAGAAAAGAGAAGAAAACGACAGTGGGAGATAGGAAAAATGTGTCTTTATTCATGAACTCAATTGAATAAAAGATACATCGTATAAAAGAATAAAAAATGGATACATGTTATTCAAAAAAAAATTAATTACAAGTGTTTAATTGATACAAAAACAGCTACTGAGAAGGAAGCGTTTTCAACAAGTCCGCTAGCTGCTCTCGCACATCTTTCAGCGCCTTCTCATGATCATCCGCCGTGGCCAGCTCCGCTTCAATTCGAGCCCTTTGCAGCAAGTACAACGAAATATTCTCATCGATTCCCTGTTTGACAGCTTCGCGACTCTGCATAACCCGCTCAATAGAGTCGAGCTTCCGTCTCAATACAAGCCTGTCCGAAATACATTGCTGCAAAGTGTCAAAAGCAGCTCTCAGTTGCGCGACGTTCGCTTCGACCTGGGCACACAATTGGATAGACTCAGTAGAAGTCGCCTCACGTTCCTTCCGCCTCAAGGTCGCCTCTTGTTCGAAATGACGGAGGAAGGACACACTCTGCTCGACCCATGCGGCCCGCTGGGAGTTCAAAGCCTGAACCTCTGGAGCAGGACGCATAAGCTCAAGCTCATACAGGCAGGCCTCAATCTTCCTGCAATGGTTGACCCAAGACTCAACGACGCCCTCACTATGAAAGTTCATGAGCGTCGCCAACATGGGATTAACATCCGCGGAAAAATCCACAGCGAATGTAGGAGTCTCCACGTCAAGCTCCTCAATATAGTCGCTCAACATGCGCAGTCTATTCGCGGTGCTTTTCGAGGATGCACGTCAAGAAAAGGGTCCGGCCGGCATTATGACGCGAGACTTGAACGGGGCTGGAGTCGATGTGACCGCTACAAAACAAATCACAATCAGATGTCGGCTCAAGAAATAAAGAAAATACACGAACAATAGAGTCTACTATACCGGCTGCAACATGAGGCAGAGCTGGGAGTACTGGTGGCGCAACAATAGCCTCGTCCCCTCCTTCAATTTGTAAGGCTACAAGCAATACAAAGAAGAATTAGGAATAATGTGACTGCCCGTTAAAGAAAGGATGTTGGTTAAGAAAAGATACTCACCAACACCAACGGGCGGACTAATCTCTGACTGGAAAGAGAAGTGTGGGTGCAGCACCTGATATAGGTGATCAAAAAGGCCTCCTGCAAAGACACGGTATTGCAACGCCGGTACATAAGTTGTACATCCTAAAAAATAAGACTGATGGGTCACAAATCCGCACCTTCCAACATCTGAGATGGACGAGAGAAGGTAGAGGAGTGGTCACCATCAAAGCGGTAACTGATGGCACTGCCTCGGGTAGCGCAACCTCAACGGTCGCCACACCTGCATTAGAAATGAGATAAATACTGTCAGGAAAGATTGAAAAAGTATTGCAGAATAAACATAAAAGCAATGACTCAAAATCTACCCGATGAGTCGCCGGTCGGAACCGCAACAAGGGCGTCACTTGATATAGCGATTGCTTCACCCTCCTCCATCGGAATGGTTTCGCCGCCCGTGGGTTCATCCCCCGACTCCACGAGAATCGTCATGATACTCGCAGCGCCCGGCAGCGGCAGAAAGTCGTAAGGGGAAAGAGCGACGATTGGGGCAGTGCCCGACTCTTGCGAAAGAGTGACTACCTCGGGCTCGGCGACCGTGGCTACCTCCTCTACCGCCACCTCGGGCTGAGCAATTGTATCCATCTCACCCGCTGCTACCTCGAGCTCGACAGTGGTAGCCATCTCACCTACCGCCATCTCGGGCTCGGCGATCGTGACTGTCTCACCCACCGCTACCTCGAGCTCGGCAATTGTCGCCATTTCACCCACTGCTACCTCGGGTTCGGCGACCACGGCTATCTCCTCAACCGCCGCCCCAGGCTCAGTGGTTATCGCCACTTCTTCGGTAAGACTCGGCCCTGCAAGATAGGATATATGAGAACTAAAAGTTAAAGCTTTGACAACAGAATCCAATGTCACATTACCTTGAGTTGGTCTTCTGATTGCTTCCCGAGCTGCACGTGTTGCCCGTCTGTAGGCAGTGGACAAGGCAGCAGGAGATTCCTCTGAAGGAGTAGGGGCAGGGGTAGCGGTGCTCGATCCCGCACCCGCTACCAAGGCGGCACTACGCTCCCTCGCCGCGCGCATTCTGCGCTTCCTTTCCGCTCGGGCCGTTAGAGCGGATCTTCTAGATGCCTCCATCAATAGGACGTCATCGTCCGCGCCAAGGGTTACCTCTAGAGCCATCAAGGCATCCTTCATCGGTCGTTTGAGTAAGGCCTCTTTCGGCAGTGCCGAGGAGGCCGGGACTTCGATGGCTGGCCCGGGAAGAATCTCTGCATCACCATGCAGGATTGGCATTATAGTCCCTGCAATAAGATAGAGAAGGGGTCAGATTGTCCATGAGAAAGGAGAATGAAGATGCAATGAGCCTAGACATACCAATGCCCAACAAAGCGTGATTCCTCTCCTCCTCCTCAAAGGTCCTGAGGGAAGCCGCCAGAGCCTCTTCAGTGGTAAAGCCTGTTACAGAAGGAAAGATATCAGTCAAGATATGATAATAAAAATAAAAATATAATTAAATAACAGAAGTTATGGCTCATACTCACTTGATTGTGCAAGGACGGCCATTTCTGCTTGGTGGCTTGCGGATCGCACAGAAGCTGCAATGGCAGCCTCGAGATCGGTATCTTCCGGCGCTATGACTAGACCTTCGTTGGTCCCATACTCGCTTAGGCCCTCGTTATAAGGAGCCTGAGGCTCCAAGTCGAGTACAGCGTCTAGAGAGAGGACCGACTTCTTCTTCCTCTTCTGCGAGCGAGCTCCAGTCACAGCCAGCACAAGCTTACACTTGGTGGGCACTTTGGGGCGACGAGTCCCGATATCTGAGCCCATGCCAGATTCGGGGGAAGCTACATTTACCATCTCCACGGGAGCACGGGGCACCGGTAGTACATCCACCGTCTCCACGGGAGCACGGGGCACCGGTAGCTCAGGCCTGTCGTCGGGAACTTCAATCACGGCTGCTTCTCTTAGCGGAGGAAGGACAATAGTCCGTCGCTTCAAGGGGAGGTTTCGGTCACTAGCAGGGGGTGCACCCTTGCGGTCGAGTAGCAGCCGCTTCTCCTCCCTAATAACAGCACCCGTTGCATGTTGATACCAGGCCACGTGTACATTAAGGGCCCTCGGGACACAACTGGGTTCGCTGATGAAGAAGTGAGATCCCGTATTCAAGCGCATGAAATGATGCAACGCGCCCCGCATTCCCTCTTCGGTGGTAGCGGGTTCTACCAAGAAAGCCTCCAGTAGGACTCCCTGATTGTAACTCAGCTGCTGGGAAAATGATGGGGGTTGTATATCATGAATAGTGTCGCATCATTTTGCCTGAATACAAGAAAGCCCGGCTTGATGGATTAAAAGTGAAGAATCTCCCAGGCTTTCAACACGGAGGCCCCGTCCTTAAAAATATCTTGCTGTGCCAGCACCGCCTTTGAAGTTTCCTGGCCGATGGTCAAGACTTTGTCTGTGAAAGACATACCATCTCCGACCGTGCGTGGACGAAGGAGCAAGCCCCTAGCTTCCCGATGTGATGGACTCACGATGGAGGCGTCAACCAGCCGCATAATCCGAGGGAACCTGCATCTCTTGTAAAACGAAGGTCTCTTGTGAATGCCAAAAACCCCGAGCACGTGCAGCTCCATCCATGAAGTGAAGTAATGCATCGGGAAGTTGGCAGGATGCACCCCCGGTTCAGTGGTATCCGCCGCTATGCTAAGACCATGGTATAAGTGGGCTAACCCGGCGATCCCGATGGCCACTTGTATTCTGGCAACCATGCGATGCGCGAGGTAGAAGACGAAAGGTCTCATGTAACGAGGATGCATAGGGAGCGCGAACCAGCTCAACCATAGCCCAAGAAACCCAAGAAAGAACGCATCCTCGTCAATGCCCGGAGCGGCGATTTCTGACTGGGGGACGATCGTGACGTTAAGGAGAAGGAAGCCCTTCTGATCAGCTTCCAGTATCGGCTGACGGTCCGAGCCAAAGCCGAAGGGATCGTCAAGTTTGGCAAATTTTTTTCCTTATCGCGATAGAATCTCCGGGCGAAGAAAACGGGCAATGAAGTCCGCAAAGCTGACCCCTCGGCCTCCGGATTCAATGAAGAGGCTCTCGTACATGTTCAGCACCTTTATCAGACTAGGGAACTGGTGCTGAATGGCGTTCCCAGGCATGAGGCCCATCACCACTGGCTTGGTGTCAAAAACATATTCATCTGGAGGAAGCAGCTCCTCGTAGTGCTCCCCCCTGACCGGGAGACCAGAAACCTCGGCGAATTCTTCTAAGGAGATGGAGACCTCTCTGTCCAGTAGGAGGAAGGTATGAGTCGGGATGTTCCACTGCTCCAAAAACGCCTTGATCCACCATGTGGGAGGTGCAGAATACTGGAACAATGAAGCGTAGACCGCAGGGTATAGGCCGAGCTTTAGCAGCTGCGATTTCTTTGCCGACAAGTGTAGGGTTCCTAGGCACTCTCAAGGGGTCTCACAAGGCATCGATCATGCCAATTTCAAAAATACGGGGTGCCGAGAAACCCTAATACGGATCGTTGGCTAGATTTCTAGGCGATAAAAGAACTAGTTAACACTTAACTATAAGTTAAACGGAAATACAACCTTTGTAGATCCGGTGCTCCACCTCTACGGCTCCGCAATGAAGTCCCCTCGCTGTCCAAATGAATTCCCGGGCTCTAGCGTCGGCTTCGTCGGAGAAATGGCGAGCTAGGTCGTCGATGTCCATGCCGAAGATGATCTGCGTCGAGGCATCGCTAGATCAAGCTCCACCTTCACCAAGCCATGAAAACTTATGAAGGAAACACACTCTACTACTTGGCAAGAGGTAGAGGATGAAGAAATAGGAAGTGGGTAGACTTTAGAATTGGATTTCTCACTCTTCTTCATCAATCACCATTGATGAAGTAAGCTTTCTTCAAGTGGTCAAGAAGAAGAAGAAGATGAATATTGTTATGATAAGTTATTAAAAATCAAAAGAAAAAGAAAACTTATCATAATGTAAACCATGGTCAAGTGTAGAGATTAAACCAAGGTTAGTTGGAATGGTTAGGGTTAAGGATGAGATAAGAATGGTTGACTTGATCAAAGCTTCAAGAAGCTTCAACATAAAACAAAATAAGCCACCATCCTTAAATAATTTCCAAAATGAATATATAAATAAATAACTAAGTAAATAATCAAAACCCTAACCATTCATATAACCATGGATTAATCTTTACACAAACCCAAGTGAGCAAGTATCATCAAACATGATACAAACTAGTGTATAAAAGTATATCACATATACAATGTGTACATCCGAGTGAGAAAATCCAACTTAAGTAAACCGATACTAGTTAATGCAAAGTAATATATCAAATATATAATTATGCATTAAATCATTAAATCAACACTTGATTTAATGATCCGGTCATATCGCATATAACCGACTAATATCAACAGTAACAACTTATCGAATCAACACTTGATCCGATATGCCGGCTATATCGCATATAACCGATCAATGTCACATATCGCGAGAATCGAATATAGTATCACATACTGGTATCATTCTTGGTCCCGCACATATCTCATATGCACTCCTATTTCGTTTCGCTTGAGCCAGGAAACCTTTGTGTAGGACTCTAAAGACTCGTCAATACGCCGGCAGCAGATGATGATCATATCAAACACCCACAAGCCGCAAGCGGTCTGCTAAACGTAACGGCCACCCGGGTATTGAGCGATCTGAAGATCGACGAGCAAGCCCGCTCACACTCCAGTGAATCCAACCAGTAACACTACCGTACAGTCCGGTCTGATCGTCTGATATGTCGCATATCTTGCCTAGGGGTGGTAAACGTCAGACCCCAATAGCTCGATAAGTCGTGTCGATATGAGGTCTATAACAATTCGAGAAACTACTGGTAACACTTACCAGTAAATCTCAGCAACCCTGGCCAGGGATTTCCTGTTATAGCCAATCGAACACAGCGCAACATCAACCCCCTATACCGGGAGAGATGAATCCCCTCCTATCGCTCATTGCCTCCATGTGACTCGGGACTGTACCCAAAAATCACCGTTTTGCATGCCCTCTTGGACGTGGTAAGATGGAAATCAAAGTACAGTGGGAACCACACAAGACTCTATGACGATCTCGGGTCAACAGACTACTCTGTACCAGTGTCACCAGAGAACTGCCATCTGACGTGAGGTATAATACCATCTGGGAGTTCTCGGCGAGTCCGTCCAGTGTACCCAGTCCCTACTGAGCACCCGTATATCATCTCCGATGTCAAACACCAATGGATATGGGATCATCCATCGCCCATCTGTATGGGTCGAGAAGGTATACGCTAGTCTACTCTGGTATATCGATGCCCCGTCTCGATATACCCACGACTAGGGACTTTCAAGGATGTACTTAAGGACTACCATGTCCCCACTAGTATGATCCGCATCATAGTCCAGGTAGTCAAGTACACATCCTAAGGGCTTTACCAACTTGTAACAGAGAGACAATCAGTATACACTTTAAGGTAAAGAGTAACCAGATAGCATACTATCATGTCGAGCAAGAAAGTCCTCCCTATATATGTCCCAGCATCCACTACAATATACATCCAATGTACAGTAATGGCTTCTAGGGCATACATATAACTAACAATCTCCCACTTGCACTAGGGCCATCTGTAGCAGTGGTTGTAGTATCTCATACTCAACCATCCCATAAAAGTCTCTCTCTGGGAATAAGCCTTCGTGAGTGGATCCGCCGTGTTGTCCTCTGAGTCTGCTCTCCTTACCTCGATCACCCTGGAGATCAACTATCTCCATGATCAGGTGATGCTGCCTTAGAATATGTCTGGATCACTGATGGGACCTGTGTTCCTTGGCATAAGCCACAACTCCATTGTCTCACAATGGTAGGAACGTAGATCATCTCATGAACCAATATACACCCAAACAGCCTCTTTGGTAGCATCTTAAGTAGCGATGTATCCTGCCTTCATCATCTAGTATGTAACGGTATCTAGCTTGGAACTCTTCCAACATACCGTCCCTGTACTGAGGGTAAAGACAATGCCTGCGACTGACATTCAGTCGTCTTTATCACTCTGGAACACTTCCAGTGATTCTCCCCAGGATCAACTGATATCATCTCACTACAACTAGTGAGAATCCTAACATCCAATTAAATCTATCTCATAGATCCAAAACTCAGGATTTAGGTGGTATCATTTTGATCCTACACGGAGAATCTTTGTGATAAACGGAGATTGATCGAGCGTAGCATAAGAAACTCCTTTCTTATCAAGAGTATGTCATCCACGTACTCTACGAGGATCACCACCATACTCCCTACTACCTTTTTTGTTTATACAAGGTTCATCTACCATTTTGATGATATCAAACTCTTTGACTAACACATCAAAACAGACGTTCCAACTCCGCGATGCCTGCTTTATCAGATAAAGCATCTTGCTCACGTTTCCGCTGCTCCCACTGTCTACGAGGCCCTCTGGCTGTGTACTTATAGACACACTCTTCTAAAACATCATTTAGAAAAGGAGTCATGGCACCCAACCGCCAGATATCGTAGTCATGGTATGTAGCCGTGACAAGTAGGATCTGGATGGACTTAAGCATAGGTACTGGAAAAGGTTTCATCATTATCCACGCCTGGTCAATGACGAAAACCTTTAACAAGTCTAGCTTTGAAAGTCTCAACTTTTTCATCTACACCAAGTAATCTTCTCAAGATATACTTTCTCCTGATGGGGATTTAACCCTTCAGATATAGCAGCCAAAGTCCATACTTTGCTGGTGTACATAGATTCCATCTCAGATCGCTAAGCATCCAGCCATTCTTACAGAGTCTTACTCCTGATGGCCAGCTCGAAACTAGTTGGGTCATCATCTCATGATGCAATCCTCGCTCCCACTGTCATCGAGAAACCAAAGTATCTCTCAGGTGGGTGAGGAACCCTACTGGATCGGCGGAGAGGCTGAGGTTCGTTGGTTACTATTGAATCTTTCGGTTCTACCAAATCATCAGCTGAAGTTTGTATAGCTGGAACCTTTCCAGTTCTACATAACTGACCTTGCCTCGAGCTTGTCCGGATTTTGCTTTTAGACATAGGCCGGACAACCCTAAATCTTAACTAGCTTAAGACATGGGCTCTTCCCATATCATATCAAATATGAAGTGGTAGGCAACTGATTTGATTTGAACCCTTTTCAATAGGTATGCAGCTTCTCAAGTGCATAACTCCCAAAAGGAAATAGGTAACTCAGTAGTACTCATCATAGAGCACACCTTATCATATAGGGTGTGATTGCTCCGCCCCGATATACCATCGTGCTATGGTGTATTCGGAGGAGTAATGCCGAGAGAGAATCTCATTCTCCTTTAGAATAGTCCAGGAATTCCGTGCTCAAGTATTCTCCTCCTTGATCTCATCAAAGGACATAATACTTATACCCGTATTTTGGTTATCTACTTCTAACTTATATTCTGTGAATATCTCAAAAGGTTCGGACTTGTGTTTCAACAGGAACATAGGTCTGAATCTCGAAAGATCATCAGAGAATGTAATGAAGTATAAAGAACCAGTCCTGGCATGTGTAGACAGGAGACCTTCCATACATCATCATGTATCGGTCCCAAGAGTTCACTAACTCTTTCTCTGTTTTCAATAAACAGAGCTATGGTCATCTTATCTTTATGACATGACTGGCGAGTTTCATAAGATGTAAATTCAAACTAATTTAAATATGCATCTTTATGTAACTCTAGCTAGTCGGATCACATTGATCTGACCTAGTCTACAAAGCCTCAAGAAGGATTCGTTCATTTCTGAACTCTTCCTCTTGTGTGTGTTCCATATACTAAGAACTGTAGTTTGATTTGGAACATTAACGCTTTTAGATAACGTGCCTGAACCGATCAACTTTTGATATAGGAAATGTTCAAAACATTATCCATCAATACAAAATTATATCCTTTCTTTTCTAACAAAGAGAGTGATATGATTTGGTATATCAGGTTCGGTATCTAATAACATTCGTTCAGAATCAATGTATTGGTAATACAGGGTGACAGTGACCGACAGACTTGGCTGCAACTCTTGCCCCGTTTTCTGCCTCATGAAACTTATCACCAGTTCTCAGTTTTTCTACCCTTTTGTAGCCCTATGTAACAGATTACATATCTGGGATCCTGATCCAGTATCATATACCCAGGATTCGGAGGATACTGAGAAACAGTTCTGTATAATGAACACACCCGAAGATGATGCATCTCATGCACTTTCTTCGTTTGGGCGGCACGGGAATTCTGGTATTCCCCAATTTCCTGCTCTGTCTTATAACTTTTATAAGTTGGAGCGGGACCAACGTTCCCCAGCTCAGTATAACAAGCGGGTTCGGTCAATAATCCGTTTTATTATCTTGATTAAGGCGTGACATGGTCGCTACCAGGAGAGAGAGAGAAGAAAACACTCAGCGTATGCTCTTGCAAGATCAGATTGGTTATTATTTTATCTAATCAGGATGGCTCCCACTGCTTTTTATCAAATCTTCCTTCAAACCCTAAAAGGAAAGACTAGCCGGGATTAATTACACACTACAAGTTCGCCAATCTTTCAGCCAGGCCAGTGTCGGTACTTTGAGGGAGGTCCCCCGTGCTTTCGCACGAACCTAATTAATGTAAACCTCGTTTTCCCAGAGGCGTAACCTCGTTAACACCTTTCTAGACACCTACTTGATCGGCTAATTGTAATGTATAAAACTCTCCCAGGAGTAACAATTACTCGCAGCGGGTATCGGGATCCAACTATCTCATAGAAGGTATGCAATCTCATTGCAAATTTCAACACTTGAAATTCCCGATAATATTGCCCCAGGCGATCTATGACCTTGACTGAGTCAACAAACCATAGACCGCAAGTAAAGTTCAACCCGTCATTTCCTGATTGAATTAAACCCACCCGCACGACCATTGACTGAGTCAACAAGGCCGCACGACTACCTTAATCCAATCTGCATCATATGCATAAGCAGATAAATAGTAATCAGCTACCGCACACTACGCCTTGACTGAGTCAACAAACGCAGCACGAATACTAACTATTACTTATCTGAAATGACGGAGGGCTACGTCAGGTTTTTTTAAGAAAACCCTTTGCGTAATGAACTTTATATCGTTGTAGAATCAAATGATTTTAAAAATGGAGTGCTTTTGAGGCTTTTCTAGTTTTGCTAAAGGAGTCACTCCCGGTGAAGGGATCGTCGGTCCTTTCCTCGTCGAATGAGGTGCGGGATATATCATATATATCACTGTGCAAAGCAAAAACTCTTAAAAGCAATCAAAAGACAAACCGAGGGTGTAGCATCTGCCAGTTATTGCTAAAGGAGTCACTCCCGGTGAAGGGATCTCGGTCCTTTCCTTATCGAATAAGGTGCAGGATATATCATATATACCGCTGTGCAAAGCAAGAACTGTAGCTACCTGTTTTATTTTGAAATTCGATTCTACAACATCTTAGGTTTCTTTTATTTCATTAATCATATTAATGAAGTCCCATCATTTAATGTACCTAAACATCACAGATAAATACGACGTACACTTATGCCATCCGCATTCGCCTCGATGTCCCCTCGTGCACCGTTAGGTTAGGTAACTAACGGCAGAGCGGGGCAGGGCTAGCGCGGGTGTAAAACATAAGTAACGTCTATATAATATATCATATATACTATATACTGTATCTATCACAGAACATCACATGATCACATCACAGATATCGCAGCAGAAGAAACATATGAAATATTGGATATACTAGGACGTCCGTGTTTTCAATACGAGCCAGTATAAAACACGGATTCCACGGTCGCGATGAATAGCCAAACCCACACCCCTAGACCCCTACGAGAGCGGCAAGCAACCCTACCAATTCTGGAGTTAGAAGATCCGGACTCGACTCCTAGAGTTGGTCTCCCACTGGACTCCAGAACCCGGTTACTTGTGCCCTCCTCCTTGGGTCTATCCTAGTGCGGAAAAGTAAATAATATACAAAGGGTGACTACTTCCGCAACCTGGAAGTGCCCCAATAAAAGAATATTACATACAAGTTTTTACATGAATGAAAATGAAAAACACTCATCTCACATAAAAACCCCCGGCTATTCAAACGCGACGATCCAATATAACATATCCAGCAACACATAACATCACATGTCATCAACGTAAGTAAATATGCGCATCCCAATTGTCGTTGACATATAGCAACGAAACCGGCGATATCACATATTACACTTACGGTCACAGAAAAGAAAGTGTAAAACTACAACAGTTGGAATCCGCAACCACCTCAGACATCGCATGCCTGACCAAATGAATTACTTAGACATCGCATGCCTAACAATTATAAACCCCGCATTTTAGTCTCAAAATCGAAAACACTTTTCAATATCAAGTCGGGCAATTCAACAAGATTCCCGACAGCCTGATCGAATGCTCGTCGCAAACTTTAGTAGGCGGCCGCACCCCCGACGCCGTCGACGAAGTGCACCAAGGCGGAACACCGCTACCGGGAGCACCCGAACGGATGCTTTCGGCGACGGGGTTCTCCTACAGTCACTTGGTCGGGGCTATGGGGCGAGGCTGTCTATTAAGTTTATCCGGCGAGTATCCGCGTGCGCTACGTGATTGCGACGGACTTTTGATCACATCAAAATTCCTTGGCAACCGATCAAGTGAGACTAAAGTGCTATGTTTATAACATTCATTCAGTTATCACATAACTTTTGTGAATTCCAATTATTGTATCCCATTCCGGATAAATAGAAAATGTTAAACTTTCCGATCAAACATTCGAACACCCAAGTTTTCCCGATACAGATCAACACATGAAACAAGTCTAAAAACATTCAGTTCGTGCCTCAGTACCAACGGTCCAGCCGTTGAAGGGTCAAGCCAACGCCTCACACGTGGCACGCCGTACTGCCCCAAACCCGAAGGTTTAAAGGGCAGTTCAAGACGGTCACATAATCGAGTTAATGTTTGTTGTCTTCTAGAGGGTCCATCGAGTTACTTGCACTACTTAGAACGTCTTTAAACTACGGAAAGATCCAACACTTGGAAATTTCCCGACAGGGGAAAAATTGGGTATTTATATCCGGTCGAACTTTTTAACATATTCAAAAAAATTATCCGGAAAGCCACTTAGACAAAATCTGATACTCCGATCAAAACACCGAATCCCCAAAACAACTCCAGAAAATTCAACTCTTGAATAAATTTTAAAAATACCCAGAGAACTCAGCACCTGAAACAATGAATTACTGTGCAAATAGTTAGGGCTGACGTCACAATTCTGCCGCGGAACCGCCGCATAAGCTAGGCTTATGCCGCGGTTCCGCCGCCTATTGTACTGTTCATGCAATAATTTTTGCGCCGTAATTCTTAGAATTCCCTGCTGAGTTTTCTGCATATTTTTAATTTGGAAAAATCCACAATTTTAGAAAAAGTACAGAGAGCAAGTTTGTGATCGGGTTTCGGGTTCGTTCGGACTTCAAACTCCGTCTAGACTTCGCCTAAGGCTCTAGCTAGACTTTGATACCACTGTAGGGTTCCTAGGCACTCTCAAGGGGTCTCATAAGGCATCGATCATGCCAATTTCAAAAATACGGGGTGCCGAGAAACCCTAATACGGATCGTTGGCCAGATTTCTAGGCGATAAAAGAACTAGTTAACACTTAACTATAAGTTAAACGGAAATACAACCTTTGTAGATCCGGTGCTCCACCTCCACGGCTCCGCAATGAAGTCCCCTCGCTGTCCAAATGAATTTCCGGGCTCTAGCGTCGGCTTCGTCGGAGAAATGGCGAGCTAGGTCGTCGATGTCCATGCCGAAGATGATCTACGTCGAGGCATCGCTAGATCAAGCTCCACCTTCACCAAGCTATGAAAACTTGTGAAGGAAACACACTCTACTACTTGGCAAGAGGTAGAGGATGAAAAAATAGGAAGTGGGTAGACTTTAGAATTGGATTTCTCACTCTTCTTCATCAATCACCATTGATGAAGTAAGCTTTCTTCAAGTGGTCAAGAAGAAGAAGAAGATGAATATTGTTATGATAAGTTATTAAAAATTAAAAGAAAAAGAAAACTTATCATAATGTAAACCATGGTCAAGAGTAGAGATTAAACCAAGGTTAGTTGGAATGGTTAGGGTTAAGGATGAGATAAGAATGGTTGACTTGATCAAAGCTTCAAGAAGCTTCAACATAAAACAAAATAAGCCACCATCCTTAAATAATTTCCAAAATGAATATATAAATAAATAACTAAGTAAATAATCAAAACCCTAACCATTCATATAACCATGGATTAATCTTTACACAAACCCAAGTGAGCAAGTATCATCAAACATGATACAAACTAGTGTACAAAAGTATATCACATATACAATGTGTACATCCGAGTGAGATAATCCATCTTAAGTAAACCGATACTAGTTAATGCAAAGTAATATATCAAATATATAATTATGCATTAAATCATTAAATCAACACTTGATTTAATGATCCGGTCATATCGCATATAACCGACTAATATCAACAGTAACAACTTATCGAATCAACACTTGATCCGATATGCCGGCTATATCGCATATAACCGATCAATGTCACATATCGCGAGAATCGAATACAGTATCACATACTGGTATCATTCTCGGTCCCGCACATATCTCATATGCACTCCTATTTCGTTTCGCTTGAGCCAGGAAACCTCTGTGTAGGACTCTAAAGACTCGTCAATACGCCGGCAGCAGATGATGATCATATCAAACACCCACAAGCCGCAAGCGGTCTGCTAAACGTAACGGCCACCCGGGTATTGAGCGATCTGAAGATCGACGAGCAAGCCCGCTCACACTCCAGTGAATCCAACTAGTAACACTACCGTACAGTCCGGTCTGATCGTCTGATATGTCGCATATCTTGCCTAGGGGTGGTAAACGTCAGACCCCAATAGCTCGATAAGTCATGTCGATATGAGGTCTATAACAATTCGAGAAACTACTGGTAACACTTACCAGTAAATCTCAGCAACCCTGGCCAGGGATTTCCTGTTATAGCCAATCGAACACAGCGCAACATCAACCCCCTATACCGGGAGAGACGAATCCCCTCCTATCGCTCATTGCCTCCATGTGACTCGGGACTGTACCCAAAAACCACCGTTTTGCACGCCCTCTTGGACGTGGTAAGATGGAAATCAAAGCACAGTGGGAACCACACAAGACTCTATGACGATCTCGGGTCAACAGACTACTCTGTACCAGTGTCACCAGAGAACTGCCATCTGACGTGAGGTATAATACCATCTGGGAGTTCTCGGCGAGTCCGTCCAGTGTACCCAGTCTCTACTGAGCATACGTATATCATCTCCGATGTCAAACACCAATGGATATGGGATCATCCATCGCCCATCTGTATGGGTCGAGAAGGTATACGCTAGTCTACTCTGGTATATCGATGCCCCGTCTCGATATACCCACGACTAGGGACTTTCAAGGATGTACTTATGGACTACCATGTCCCCACTAGTATGATCCGCATCATAGTCCAGGTAGTCAAGTACACATCCTAAGGGCTTTACCAACATGTAACAGAGAGACAATCAGTATACACGTTAAGGTAAAGAGTAACCAGATAGCATACTATCATGTCGAGCAAGAAAGTCCTCCCTATATATGTCCCAGCATCCACTATAATATACATCCAATGTACAGTAATGGCCTCTAGGGCATACATATAACTAACAACAAGATGTACCGGGCCCACTGCAAGTACCCGGCCGGATGACGGGGAGTTAGCCCGATGTTGTAGGGCTGTCCCTAAGGGCGCGACTCGCCCTTGCATATACGCCTCCCTAAGGTATCCAAAGCCGTCGGCGGTTGCATGGGTACGGCGGCGATCGAAGGTTGAAGGAGACCCTCCGAATTCCAACTAACCACCTCCACGGCATAGTTCACCAGGGCGGATCTGCATACGGGATCGCCGAGATAGGCTCCGAAGGCGTCGCACAAGAGAAGCTTCGAGGACCTCTGATAATCTGGTCATACCATCTACCCCACAAGTGAAGTTTTTTATGTTCCGGGTCATGGTCTTTGATGAGCGCGAGAACCTCCCGGTCCACAGGTGCCTCAGGGAACCCTCCCTCTGAACGGACGAACGGAAACGAAGCATCAAAAGACATGTCGCCTGCAAAAAAAGGGGACAGAAGTCAACTGTCAGTGCTATAATTTAATTTTAAATTTTGACATTCGGTACTTTAAAATTTGTACCACACTGCAATGCAGTGGAAAGGGGACCAAAGGAGGACCCACAAAATCTAGATGACAATGCACCAGTTAATAAAACAGTCTCATCATTCGATGAGACTGTCATTTAAATGAGGAAATCCTCAGGAAATTCTCATTAAATGAGAGATCCCTTGGGAAAAGGAGAAAATCTCTCTTTGAGAGCAAAGCTCTATGAAAGAGTGACACTTGTCAAACTCTGATCATGAAGGAATAAAATTCCTCAAGAGCCTGGCTCTATAATGATAATGGAAAAATCCATCAGAAGAGAATTAATTAAAATTAATTTTTATGAATTAAAAAAAATTCTGGGATCTTCAAAATCCATGAACAAACTCTTAAAAGTTCTTCATAAGAGATTAAAAAATCCGCATGTTATCATAAGAGCAGAGCTCTGATTCATGGGCTAAGAAACCCCAAGAAAAAGATCTCTTTAGATCTATGGGTTCAGGAGAGAAAGGCTCTATTAATGAAACCCTAAAAGGGTTTTCTTTAGATCAAAGATCTATGAAGAGCAAGGCTTTGTTAATGGGTATAACATTAATTTATTAAAAAGTTTTAAATTTTAACTAAAATTTTAACAGAGTTGTTACTCTTAAAAGTTCTTAATCAGGAGAGCAATGCTCTGAAGAAGAGATAATTCTCAAGAAGAAGATGAAAATCATCTAAAGGACCGAAGGTCCTATTTATAGGCATTGAAACGCCTCTTCAACTTCTGAGTTGATCTAAGGGTGCAGATGCTGTCACCGCTGCATTCACATGTGCGCTACAAGAGCGCAACGGTGGGGAGAATTTATTTTCCCTAATCAGAGCAAAGCTCTATTTTGAAATTCAAAATTCAAAAATTGAAGCAACGCTTCAGATCCAGCGCTAGGCGCGCTGCGCGCCACGTGTCAAACATGGGCGCGCTGCGCCCTAGGCGGTGCACCCCCCAATACGAGCAAAGCTCTGTTCTGAAATTCAAAATTCAAAAATTGAAGCAACGTTTCAGATCCAGTGCTAGGCGCGCTGCGCGCCATGTGTCAAACACGGATGCGCTAGCGCCAGGTGCGCTGCGTCCTAGGCAGCGCACCATGAGTGCGCTAGCGCTAGGCGCGCTGCGCGCCACGTGTCAAACACGGGTGCGCTCGCGCAGGCTGCGCCGCGCTCTGAGAAGCGCACCACGTGTCAAACACAGATGCGCTAGCGCCAAGTGCGCTGCGCTTTGAGCAAGCGCACCACGTGCAAAGCACAGGTGCGCCAGCACTGGAATTATAAAATTCCCCACCGTTAGATCAAAAGATCTAATAATAATGAAAAATCATTAATTAATCAGAATTAAAATTCTATTAAGGAAAGATTCCTTAAATTCTTTCCAAACAACAAGGTTGTGCTCTGTAAATCAGAGCACCGTTGGATCAATGATCCAATGGTAAATAAAAATTACCAAAGACAGAATAAATTCTGCATGTAAATATTTCTCAATCTTATTAAAATAAGAAGATTATCTTCTGCAAAACAGAAGCCCCTGGAACAAAGATCCAACGGTGGGAAATACCCCAAAATCAATCAGAGAAAGATCTCTTTAACTGATTTAACAAATCAATTTGCCCTATATAAAGGCCCCAAGACTTCAAGTCAAATATAGAAAAAAAAACCCTACAAACTTTGAGAAAACTCAAAGAAAGAAGAGCAAGCTCTTAGCAAAAGAAGATTATTTCTTCAAGGTAATGCTCATGAACAATGAACACAGAGATGAAATCATCTCATGAAAAGAAGAATTATCTTCTAAAAATATCATAAATCTAAAAAAGACCAAGGTCTTTCATAAAAGATATCAAAAGATCTCATCACATAATAAAGAAGAACATATTCTTCACACAGATCATTGATCTATAAAGGCAAGCCCTTTCAAAAATAAGAACTGTTGTTCTTGAATCTTGAGACAAAGTCTCTTTTAAAAGAACATAAATTTGTTCGTAGATCATAAAAACTGGTCAATTGCGCTTTGCGCTCATGAAATGTGCCTTGCACTCTTGAACAGCGCTTCTGCGCTCCTTGGACCGGCGTTCAGCACTAAAACACGCCACATGTCAACCACGTATGCAACTTGTGCTTTGCGCTTGTGAACTAGCGCACTGCGCTCATAGGCTGGCGCTTAGCGCCGAGCGCGCCACGTGTCACTCACGTGTGCACCGCTAAACTAGAGCAATGCGCTCATAATTTAGCATTCAGCGCTCATAAACTAGTGCATAGCGCAGAACATGACACATGTCCCTTACATGCGCGCCATGTGGCAGAAGCGCACTACACTTCTTGATCGGCACAAAGCGCCTAGCGCACCATAGGTTGTGCTGACAAAACACAAGTTGTTCTTTAGTGAGCCAGAGTTCTGCCGAATGCTTTGCATTCAATACAAGACAAAAGTGTCAAGATCTAATGCTCGGCATTATTAAAAGGGCCAAGCCCAAATAAAGGCTCAATAGCCAGAATAAACAAAATGTTTAAATGTTTATTGGACTTAGCCCAATATTGGCCATAAGTCCTCAACTTATATTAAATTGAGCCCATCTGCTCACGAATATTCAACAAATCTTAGTCCCAAACTGGGATACAGATCTTCCAACCAATTCACACCGGTTCAAGGGAACATCTCTTTACTCCTCTGATACTTGTCGTTGTAATCCTTCAACGTCTTCAGAGAGGTGACGGGTCCCGACAACCACACATTTCACGGATTGTTGGGTCCTTAAACCCATGGACTATGATGTCCTTAAACTTTATAGACTACGATGTCTCTAAACCGGACTGTGGGGTCCTTAAACTCATGGACTATGATGTCCTTAAACTTTATAGACTACGATGTCTCTAAACTGGACTGTGGGGTCCTTAAACTCATGGACTATGATGTCCTTAAACTTTATAGACTACGATGTCTTTAAACTGGACTGTGGGGTCCTTAAGCCCATGGACTACGATGTCCTTAACCTCGGACTGTGGGGTCCTTTTAAACCCACGGACTACGATGCCCTTAACCTAGACCGAGATGTCCTTAAACTAACACTGGACCGTAATGTCCTTAAACTAATCGACCACAATGTATCTAAACTAAAAAATAGAGCCCAATTGCTCTCTTGTTGGATCTAAATGATCATGTTAAGTTGATCTTAGTCTAGAAATTAGACTAACGTATCCTTAACAAACGTTTAAGTCGACCTAAGTCTCAAATGAGGCTAACGTATCCTTAAACCCAAACAAAAACCCAAATCTAAGAAGATACGGATTTGGACTAATCCACGCCCTACGGGCGACAACATAAATTAGTCTCCGTATACAATCCACGGGCAACCACAAACAAAACAAACACCCACGACACGAAGTGACCATCTGGAGAAGGAGAAAGTTGTTACCGCAATGCGGTAGCGTAATTAACTGCAGGGGCTTGTGCCTGTAGGGAAGAGCATCCCCATAATCAAAAACCCCTCAAACGAGGGGGAATCTGACGAAGTCTGCTACATCAGCCACATCCGTTTAAACCATCGATACATGGTGCAATAAATCAACTTGGCATCTTCGGAGAGGTGGACGGATAGCACCAATTAACATCTGCCCCGAATTTCAGGCAATACTAACCTACGCGGTCACGTCTCTGTGTTCGGCGGGGAACACCCGTGTCGTTCGCCGTCGGGCGATGACAAGGGCCTCTAAAGTACGCATCGGGAACGCCCGCGATGCGCCCTCCGTCTTGAGAAATGTGGATGATCTTACCGAGATTCATGCTCGATTCTATATTCCCTCCAACTATTCACTTCGCTTAGCTAGAGAGGGTGAGCAGGCGGACCAGGTGCAGGGCAAGGAGATTGCCATGTATTTGGAAGCATTCCGGACCAGAATGTGTTTGCCCTTCTCAACCGAGGTATATGGGGTGCTTCGTTGCTTCCATCTTGCCCCGGGCCAGCTAGCGCCGAACTCGTGGAGAATCCTCCTCGGGTTTCTGGTCCGGTTGAAACTTGAAAATATCCCCTTCAGTTTGACCCTCCTCGTTTCCTTCCTCTGTTATAAGAATCACCCTGGCACCAGCAAGGATGAGCCGAGCTGGGTGTATTTTTCCTTTAAAAAACGTAAGGGCGGGTGGCCGGGTCAGGTGTGGTAGCCGTCCCTTCTTCCATCCATGAATGGAAGGAGAAGTTCGTATTCGTCGGGCTACCTGAGGGAGAGGATTGGCATATGCCTACACAGTAGCATAAGGCCGACTACCCGAGGGCGAAACCGTCATCCTCACCCAAGGCAAGGGTGGTGTCTTTATGGGAGCCGATCCAGCGGGCCGACGTCCTGCTTTCTGAGCAGGCTCTGAGTTGGGCTGGGCTCAGCCCTGTGCGCATTCTGGGTAAGTTAAGGCCGTCGACGATCTATTTAGACTTGGGTAAGTTTTCTTTGCACTTTTCAGCATCACCAACTCTCTTTGGTGTATTCTCTTTTTTGCAGAGCAAATGAACCGATTCAAGTTCTTAGCTGCCATGGCCACGAAGGCCCAAAAGAAGACCGGGGGCAGAAGTTCGTCCCGACCTGGTCCGAGTTCGGCCCTGAGGCCAACTCCGCCGAGCAAGCCTTCTGCCGTGCCCCGAGCCCTGGAAGAAAGCCGCGGGGAGGGGCTGAAGCACAAGCGGGACTCGGCGCCCCGGGCAAGGGGGTGACAACCTCCTGTCGCTGCGCTCGAACTGCCTCAACCAATGAACTCATCGTCTTGCGCATGTCCTGCATCTCTGCCACAAGCCTAGCGATATAACCCGTCGAAGGCGGATCCGTCTGCTCCTGCGCAACGGGCGTGCCATCCTGGTCAGTCCTCGTCCTACTCGAGTCAATACTGACCTCGGCCCTCGTTGCACCTCCCTGAGTACCCATAGTCGTCGGCGGCAAGGCTATAAATAGAATATAAGATTCGATAAGAACACGTAAATCGAATCACAATAATATTTATCATCAAAGAAGGAATTTCAAACAATTTTTACTTAGGTCACTTTAGGCGGAGTACCGCATCGTGAGTATGCTGCAGACATACACACTACGTTACTCTGCTTAAGCTACCTACTCCATCATACCACGGTCATCCTACACTCCGAAAGGTAAAACCTAGCGCTCTGATACCATTCTGTCACGACCGACCCCCAATACATAGAGTATTGTCCGCTCTGGCCGTAGCCGCACGGTTTTGTCCTTAGGGGCGAACTGGACCCGACCAGGGGCCACTTCCCAGGAGGTCACCCATCTCAGGACTTCCCTGGCCTAAGCACGCTTAACTACGGAGTTCTAAAACTCCTGTAGTGCCAGTTCACTTAAAAGGCGCCTCTGTATTGAAGAGCGGTATCATTCCATTTATAGCATAGATCTGTCCTCTTTCGGAATCTATTCCGAAGATTCCCCATTGTTTTACAGTGGGTCCCCACGCTGATCTGGTATAAATGGGTATACCAGATAATACATGGGGTATTACATTCTCTCCCACTTAGAACAATGGTTCGTCCTCGAACTACAGACCTACTATTGAGGAACCAGCTCTAATACCAACTTTATCACAACCCGAAATTGGCACGTGACAGACCTAATACTACGCAACGTCTACAGGCATAACGCAGTAAAAGAAAGCCAAAACCCAGAAATCTAAACCATTAAAAGACAAGAAAATATAAGAAACATTGTTTAAAATTCTTTGAAATCACAACCAAAATTTTTTAAAAGTCCAACTTTCTTTCTTTAAAATTTTGGAAGCACCTCCTTTATAAAAACTAGCCCCAAAAATAGGTACAACATAAAGATAAATAAAGCATCCCTAAACGGAAGCAAATACACGCCCAAAGGCGGAAAACAACCACCACAACAAATATACGACGCCGTAGCGAAGAAATAAAAGACGATAGAAAGGAAACTGTATAAAAGACAACAAGTCACAAAAGAATATACAACATCGTCCTGACACAAGTCTCGAAGTCAAATATGAAAATAGTAGATGGAGAGTACAAGGATACAATGAATATACAATACAACATGAATAACCACAAAACCCACCTAAGCAAAACAACATACTGTGAGCCGATGCGGTATCCGTAGCAAAAGATGATAGATGAATAGCATGCCTCGACTACTCTGGGGAAACACCCCGCAAAACAACTGTGGCACAATGGGGGTGAGTTGCCAACTCGTGAATAGTAAATAACATATGCAGGTAATCGCGAGTATTCACGTACAACGCGAATCTAACATAAGCATTTAATATCAATGAAAGGTCATATGTAATGCAAAAATCATGAAAAGTACACTAGCAGGTACAATTAATACATGAAGCAATAATATGACGATATGAAGGTAACAGTCATGTAAGGTACTCTATCAGGTACTACAAGTACATGAAGTAGTGATATGACAATCAGTATGCAATAGTCATGCAATAATGATATGAAATTTATATACGCCACAATCATGGAAGGTACACTAACAGGTGCAACTATACATGAAGCAGTGCATAAGCAATAAATGTGGAGTATGGAAAGAAACATGTCATTTCCACGGAATCCTGACATCGTGGTAGGATCAAAATCCATCAAGACAATCCAAATCCCAATTTCCTCAAATCAGCCCCCAATTTGGCTATCATATCAAGTAAGTCTCACATATCTTTAATGTACAACATCATGTAGATCTCATATATCCTGTATGTACAATATCAAGTGTATCTCGTATACCCCGAATGTACAATATCAAGTAGACCTCACATATCCCGAGTGTACAAAATCAGCAATCTCATATATATCCTGTAATCAATATCAAATGAATTCTCAAATGTCCTAAATCCAATGCCAATGAGACATTTACATTCTAGGTATATTTGCATGAATAAATATGATGATGTATATAATTTAATGTCAATACACATATATTAGCGTCCCATTCCACTAATATTGGTGTAAGGGCATATATAACAGCGGCCTAATCCTCTGTTATATATACAAAGGAGTAAAAACAAATATCATGAAACCAATGTGTCAAGCATCGACACAGAAATTCAGGTCTATCAGGTGCTGTCACCACGATGGGCACCCTGATAGGTACGTATCATACGCTATCCCGAAAGCTCGAGTGCCTAGCTCTGACCCTCGCCTCTCGACGTATCCCGAGTCATTGGTATTGTCACCGGAAAGTATGGTTCCCCTGCAACTCATCGTCTAGCACCACGACCTCATTCTTGCCTCAGGGTACCTCCGGGCCCCACCATGTACCCGCATACAGACCCCTCCGTTCCTCGCATGGGGTATATATATATCCGAACCGATAAATCTCATGGTGGCTGCTGAAATATCATATCAAGGGAAACCGGGTTTTTCAAATAATGCATAATTTCATGAACTCCCACAGTCCCCAAATCCAGAAAACATCATGAAAATCCATATCTCAATGCGAAAATCCATGAATAAAGTAGACGCAACATAGAACTGTAATGTAAGCGTATAAAGGAAACGCCGCTAATTAACTGCAACAAGTTAATATAAATATCATGCGGTTCCTAATTTCTCCAATTCTAAAATAATATCAAGTAAAGGTAAACATGTAGCTATAACCAGATATATGCGCAACATAATGATATAGCAAGATATATGTATCTACCTATAAGTAATGATGTAGTATACCCCCTGGGTATAAGTGAAGTATGTGTGCAAGGTATACCTGTAGCTATGTCCTTAGGTGTGTATGTACCTATCGCTAATGGTATGATACCCTATAGGTATACAGGTATCTAGCACGTAAAAATAAGAAGGCATATGTGTAAGCATGTAGATATACAGGTATGCTATATGTCATATCCGATAAGAAATATAAATCATTGTCACAATGTCCCTAACCAAGCAATATCATATCTATAAGTGGGTTTTGTGTGACATGGCAGTTATTGACGGTGTGTGCGGCATACAATCAGTGCTCGTGCAACATAAGCCGTCAATAATAAGTGCAGTGTCCTAAGGATACTAGTCCAAGCACAACAATAACTAAGCAGTAGGGTGAATGCACAATTCTAAATATAACATAGAATATGCGACAAAATTAATATCTCTAGCCCAGACGCATAACGCCATACGGGCGATTCTCCTGTAGATGTTAAATCTACTCACCAACACTCCTGGCTAAGTGAAGCCAACCACCTGTTTTCCCTTTGTAGCAGTGTCCGTAGTTCCCACCTGCGAACCTGCAACATTAAAACAATAAAGTAAGTATATATTAATCATAGACCTAAAACACATACAAACTATATTAGACCGACGCAACAACACAAAACATACTCTCAAGTGTTCGTATTGTAGCTAACGCACGTAGCGACTCGACGAAAACAACTTTAGAGCAAAACCACCAAAAGTGCACGATCCATGTCGTATAACGTATCAAGCAAACACAAAACACTAGAAAGTACCTAGGTGATCCCAGATTTTGTATACAGTGAAAAATAAACAAACAAACAAGACCAAATACACCCAAACCCCAGCATAGACCTACCCTCAAAAACCCACACCCCAACTCCCTCAAGAGGCCAAGGTCGCCGGAATCCCCTTCAGACGTCGCCGGCCCTGGCCGGTGGGATGGGTCTTGTGTCTCAGGTGGGGTCTTAGGTTCACTGGTACAACACAACCACTTTGTTTGGTTTTCTAGTACACTTTCCGGGTCACAGCAGATCCCAAATGTCACAAACCGACACTAAAAATACGATATTATGCATCAAACTAAACTTAAACCAAGCTAAACTAAAACTAACAAGCTAAGTTACACTAAAAACACTTAAACAACAGCAAAAGAACATTACCTACTCAAAAGAACTCAAAGATCCAAGATTTGCATGCTCCAAGGCATCCAAGAACAGAAAAGTGATCAAAGATGTGATTTTGGTGAACTTTGTGAAGGATTTGATGAATTTTGGTGAAGAGAAGCTAAGCGTTCGGTTTAGATATGAGGAGGTGAAGAAATAATGAATAATTGAGAAGAGAAATGACTGAAGGGAAAGATCAAGAGAAAGGGGTGAGTGTAGGGTGAGAGATGAGGGTGAGAGTAACCATAGCATTAATCACCACTTAATGCATTCATACTAGTCACCAAGCCACCTCTTCATCCAAACAAAAATCTCCCCTCTTCTCACAAAATATCAAGGATTAAAGAAAATGGTGGATTTAAAATAAAGGATTGGATTAGGGTTAAGTGTCATGGTAGCTAATACTAGTTTAGCACAAACAAACCCTCACTTTTACGTGCACATGTGCGTGCATCCCCATAACAAATAATAATAAATTATTAATTAAATGTTATAAAATGTGAGGAACCCGATTTGGTAAACTTTTCACAGTAAACCCGCATTAACGTCTACACGAACATTAACCGAAATCTAAGGCGTTACAATCTCCCCCCTTATAAAAATTCGTCCCCGAATTTAAAATTCTCACTAAGCGTACCTTCAAAGAGAAGAGTACAAAACTCTCAAATCTCGCTCGCAGCCTCCCAAATGATCACCTCACTAAACGGCTACGTCCAAGAAAACCCTCCACAGATAAAAAGACCCTTGACCGAAGTTTCTCCACCTGCCGAGCCATTTACACCAATGGCTACCGGTGAACGAAAAGATCGCATCAAAGCTAAATGGTCTGGTGCTGAATCATGTGAGAAAGTCATGAAGGTAATGGCAAGGTATCAACACAAGGAAAACGGGGTGAATAGTCAAAAATCTGGGCGGAAGTGCCAAGTTATAGGCAACGGAAGCAACTCGCTTTAAGGATCTTAAAAGGACCTATGATCCTGGGATAAACTTCCCAAAACTCAACACGTCATTCATCGGAAAGTCCGTAGGAATACATGATCTCCCACTGTGAACCCCAGTCTGCGACCACCATGGTCGGCATAAGACATTTTTCTGCACTGGTTGTCATCATCCTAACCTGAACCAACTGGATCATCTCCGAAGTCTCTAGACTGGCTGGGGTCCAAAAATCCTACTACGCAGAGTCAGAAAAACAGATTGGTGATCGACACGACCTAACAACTAAACCTAAAGGTTTCCAATTGGAGTGTCTCCTGATAACAGCTATCGAAGGAGAACCCTAACAATGGCGAGTGACGATCCCCAACTGCCGACAACAATTAGTGCGTACGCACAAGTCTATCCTCCAGAGTCAGTATAGCCCGCTCTCACAAGACCATCATCCTGCGGATGGAAAAATGGAGCTAAAGCTCAACCAGTACCCAAGGCTTCCTGAAGTTCCTGCCCAAGACGGCAAGCAAACAGGGTGCCTTCATTGGATACGACCCATGAAAGAACTCCGTGCAAACGCACAAACTTAACAAAGAACAACTGAGCAAACTGAGCATACCCGACACAAACACCCGAATGGAGTCACACCCTGACTAAACCTGGGTAGACGCCACAATGAATATTCATGGAGATCTGCTCCCATTCCCACTTCGGAACGGTTAAAGGTTGCAACTCTCCAGCCGGTCTCAGATGCTCAACCAAAACTCACAACAAGATAGACACCTTGAAACGAAACCCGAAACTTTATTCTTCATCCCAGTCCACCCGTAACTATCTCACAAGTCACGCCAAATATTGGTGGAACTTGAATGAACACCGAAGCTGACTGATATGCCTGTTCTAGGATTTCGCGTCTCTGCCCATCAGCAACAGGTACACACAAACGCGCCCCTAAACGTAGCGCATCTTAGTCACAAATCAAGGACTCCGAATCATTACCCAGCCGAGTATTCTCAAGTATCTCTGACGAACGAGCATCGGCAGGCTGTGCCTCGCGAAAGCGATTAAGGAAAAGTGGTCGGGTACGGACATGAGCAAGCTGTCTCCTGAGAAGAGGCGAACCTAAGCTGTACTCAACGATCGCACAAGAACTGTAAATCTGCGGAAGACTATCTCAACAATCAAAACCCGCTGCAGGAAGATGTACATTAAGCTCTGGTAGTCCGTGAAAATCCGACACGACTCTTGAACATGTAGTGTCTCCAGATCTCCAACGCAAGACCACCACGGCCATCTCCAGATCGTGAGTGGAACATCCTGCTATTACTTCCTCCAAATGTAGGGAAGAAAAAGCGATAACTCTATAGTGCCGCATCAGCGCAAAATCGAGCCCCACTCCCAAAACATCACAGTTAAACCACAATGTCGCCCGAACCAAAAAGCAAGGAAAGAACTGATGCAGTTGTTAACTGAATCTCCAACTGCTGAAAAACTCCGCACGCATGCCTCGGTCCAAAGAAAAGAACCTCCTTTCATGTCAGTCCAGTCAACGGTGCGGCACTACACTAGCAATCCCGCATGAAACGGCGGTAAAAACCTGCTAAGCCTAAAGATCAACGGACCTCCGTCTGTACACCAGTCTGGGTCAAAGCTGTACGGTCTCGATCTCCCTCGGAACCATACGAAACCGTCTCCCGTAACTATAAGACCTAGGAGTCAACACAAATAAGCCTGAAGGAACACTCCGAGAATCTAGCAAACAGCTGGGGCTCTCCCAATGTCTGCAAAACAAATCCTCAAGTGCTGCTCTTGTTCCTCACGACACATTAGAAAAGACCAGAATGTCCGCAGTGACACAACAACAACTGGTCGAGGAACGGCCTGAAGAAATCTGGTTTATCAAAATCAGGAATGCTGCTAGGGCATTAGAGAGTACAACGACACCACCACAACACAAACTGCCCGTAACACGCACACAAGCAGTATTCAGAATGCCATCACTCCGAACCCGCAACAATGATGACCTGATCCCCAACAAACTTAGAAAATGTCTCGCACTCTAGAGCTGATCGAAGAAATCGTCAATGTGAGGTAAATGATACCTAACCGCCACGTAAGCCAGTTCAATTGACGATCAATCAATACACAACCTCAAACTGTCGTCTTTCTCCTTGACGAACAGAAATAGGAGCTCCTCAATGTGAAACACTCAGACGCACTAGCCCCCCAACAAACAACTCTGCAGCTGATCCTGAAGCTCCCTAAGCTTTGCCGGCTTATCTAGAACGACGTCGGAAAACTCTCGCACGAAGGAACCCGGTCCAACAAATCCACTGTGGCTCCGGTATCTCGAATGAACGCCAAGAATCCATGACATCCTCTCCTCAAAAGTCAACTAGCGAAAAAGGCTGAATTCAAGCTGTGAGAAACGGTACCACCGTCCACCTGCACAACAAGAACTGACTCACCGGGAAAAACAACACCTGACTGTTTTCTCACGGTAGTCCACAGACGCCTAGCACGTAGCTAACCAGTCCGTGCCCAGGAAAACGTCAAATCCAACATCTCTAGAAGGATCAAGTGACGAATGAATCTCCTAACCGATTGGCACACGACTGAAATACGTGTTGCGCAACAAAAGAATCGCTGACAGAAATTAACACAGCAAATGGCTGATCTACCTAACACGACTCTCGTCCCAACCACGGCACAAGTGTGAAAAACCAACAAGTACATCAAAAGAACATGAGAATTAAGGATACCTGAAAATTCTGCATTGGACGCCCGTGTGTCCCGATGAGTAGAAGCAAACTCTCGTGTCTGCCCCTTACCCGCAACTGGATGAACTCCTCCTCTGCTAGACAGACCCCTCTGAGCGAACCTTCCACGTCCACGACCTCTCTGAACACGAGTCTGACGCGGTGCTAAGGAACAGTCCCTGATGAAGTGATGAAGGCTGCCGCATCGAAAACATCCATACGACGGCTGCTGGCCCTCCTGGGGATGAGAGCTGAACGACTGACCTCGTCCCAAGACTCTGCTACTCTCGTGACGGTCACGAAATCTGTCACAACGACTAAGCCTCTGTTCCTGGAGTGACACACCGGTATGGGTCCTCCACTATCCTGGAACTCTCAAAGTCTCTGGAATATGTGTCTCGCCAACTAGGACTGCATCCACTGGTGCTATGTAGGTGACGGACTGCTGCATGCTGATCGCAAGGAACAACTGGTTAACAGGGGTGACAACCTCCTGTCGCTGCGCTCGAACTGCCTCAACCAATGAACTCATCGTCTGGCGCATGTCCCGCATCTCTTCCACAAGCCTAGCGATATAACCCGTCGAAGGCAGATCCGTCTGCTCCTGTGCAACGAGCGTGCCATCCCGGTCAGTCTTCGTCCTACCCGAGTCAATACTGACCTCGGCCCTCGCTGCACCTCTCTGAGTCCCCATAGTCGTCGGCGGCAAGGCTATAAATAGAATATAAGATTCGATAAGAACACGGAAATCGAATCACAAGAATATGTATCATCAAGGAAGGATTTTCAAACAATTTGTACTTAGGTCACTTTAGGCGGAGTACCGCATCGTGAGTATGCTGCAGACATACACACTATGTTACTCTGCTTAAGCTACCTACTCTATCATACCACGGTCATCCTACACTCCGAATGGTAAAACCTAGCGCTCTGATACCATTCTGTCACGATCCACCCCCAATACAGAGAGTATTGTCCGCTCTGGCCGTAGCCGCACGGTTTTGTCCTTCGGGGCGAACTGGACCCGACCAGGGGCCACTTCCCAGGAGGTCACCCATCCCAGGACTTCCCTGGCCCGAGCACGCTTAACTAAGGAGTTCTAAAACTCCTGTAGTGCCAGTTCACTTAAAAGGAGCAACTGTATTGAAGAGCGGTATCATTCCATTTATAGCATAGATCTGTCATCTTTCGGAATGTATTCCGAAAATTCCCCATTGTTTTACAGTGGGTCCCCATGCTGATCTGGTATAATTGGGTATACCAGATAATACATGGGGTATTGCATTCTCTCCCACTTAGAACAATGGTTCCTCCTCGAACCACAGACCTACTATTGAGGAACCAGCTCTGATACCAACTTTGTCACGACCCGAAATTGGCACGTGACGGCCCTAATACTACGCAACGTCTACAGGCGTAACGCAGTAAAAGAAAGCCAAAACCCAAAAATCTAAACCATTAAAAGACAAGAAAAGATAAGAAACATTGTTTAAAAGTCTTTGAAATCACAACCCAAATTCTTTAAAAGTCCAATTTTCTTTCTTTAAAATTTTGGCAGCACCTCCTTTATAAAAACTAGCCCAAAAAATGGGTACAACATAAATATAAATAAAGCATCCCTAAATGGGAGCAAATACACGCCCAAAGGCGGAAAATAACCACCACAACAAATATACGACGCCGTAGCGAAGAAATAAAAGACGATAGAAAGGAAACTGTATAAAAGACAACAAGTCACAAAAGAATATAGAACATCGTCCTGACACAAGTCTCTAAGTCAAACATGAAAATAGAAGATGGAGAGTACAAGGATACAACGAATATACAATACAACACGAATAACCACAAAACCCACCTAAGCAAAATAGCACACTGTGAGCCGATGCGGTATCCGTAGCAAAAGATGATAGATGAATAGCCTTCCCCGACTACTCTGGGGAAACACCCCGCAAAACAACTATGGCACAACGGGGGTGAGTTGCCAACTCGTGAATAGTAAATAACATATGCAGGTAATCGCGAATATTCACGTACAACGCGAATCTAACATAAGCATTTAATATCAATGAAAGGTCATATGTAATGCAAAAATCATGAAAAGTACACTAGCAGGTACAATTAATACATGAAGCAATAATATGACGATATGAAGGTAACAGTCATGTAAGGTACTCTATCAGGTACTACAAGTACATGAAGTAGTGATATGACAATCAGTATGCAATAGTCATGCAATAATGATATGAAATTTATATACGCCACAATCATGGAAGGTACACTAACAGGTGCAACTATACATGAAGCAGTGCATAAGCAATAAATGTGGAGTATGGAAAGAAACATGTCATTTCCACGGAATCCTGACATCGTGGTAGGATCAAAATCCATCAAGACAATCCAAATCCCAATTTCCTCAAATCAGCCCCCAATTTGGTTATCATATCAAGTAAGTCTCACATATCCTTAATGTACAACATCAAGTAGATCTCACATATCCCGTATGTACAATATCAAGTGTATCTCGTATACCCCGAATGTACAATATCAAGTAGATCTCACATATCCCGAGTGTACAAAATCAGCAATCTCATATATATCCTGTAATCAATATCAAATGAATTCTCAAATGTCCTAAATCCAATGTCAATAAGTCATTTACATTCTAGGTATATTTGCATGAATAAATATGATGATGTATATAATTTAATGTCAATACACATATATTAGCGTCCCATTCCACTAATATTGGTGTAAGGGTATATATAACAGCGGCCTAATCCCCTGTTATATATACAAAGGAGTAAAAACAAATATCATGAAACCAATGTGTCAAGTATCGACACAGAAATTCAGGTCTATCAGGTGCTGTCACCACGACTGGCACCCTGATAGGTACGTATCATACGCTATCCCGAAAGCTCAAGTGCCTAGCTCTGACCCTCGCCTCTCGACGTATCGATACGTACATGACTCCCGTCGGTATCCCCATCATAACCGTTGAGTCATTGGTAATGTCACCGGAAAGTATGGTTCCCCTGCAACTCATCGTCTAGCACCACGACCTCATTCTTGCCTTGGGGTACCTCCGGGCCCCACCATGTACCCGCACACGGACCCCTCCGTTCCTCGCGTGGGGTATATATATATCCGAACCGATAAATCTCATGGTGGCTGCTGAAATATCATATCAAGGAAAACCGGGTTTTTCAAATAATGCATAATTTCATGAACTCCCACGGTCCCCAAATCCAGAAAATATCATGAAAATCCATATCTCAATGCGAAAATCAATGAATAAAGCATACGCAACATAGAACTGTAATGTAAGAGTATAAAGGAAACGCTGCTAATTAACTGCAACAAGTTAATATAAATATCATGCGGTTCCTAATTTCTCCAATTCTAAAATAATATCGAGTAAAGGTAAACATGTAGCTATAACCAGATTTATGTGCTACATAAAGGTATAGCAAGATATATGTATCTACCTATAAATAATGATGTAGTATACCCCCTGGGTATAAGTGAAATATGTGTGCAAGGTATACCTGTAGCTATGTCCTTAGGTGTGTATGTACCTATTGCTAATGGTATGATACCCTATAGGTATACAGGTATCTAGCACGTAAAAATAAGAATGCATATGTGTAAGCATGTAGATATACAGGTATTCTATATGTCATATGGGATAAGAAATATGAATCATTGTCACAATGTCCCTAACCAAGCAATATCATATCTATACGTGGGTTGTGTGTGACATGGCAGTTATTGACGGTGTGTGTGGCATACAATCAGTGCTCGTGCAACATAAGCCGTCAATAATAAGTGCAGTGTCCTCAAGATACTAGTCCAAGCACAACAATAACTAAGCAGTAGGGTGAATGCGCAATTCTAAATATGACATAGAATATGCGACAAAATTAACATCTCTAGACCAGACACATAACGCCATGCGGGCGATTGCCCTGTAGATGTTAAATCTACTCACCAACACTCCTGGCTAAGTGAAGCCAACCACCTGTTTTCCCTTTGTAGCAGTGTCCGTAGTCCCCGCCTGCGAACCTGCAACATTAAAACAATAAAGCAAGTATATATTAATCATAGACCCAAAACACATACAAACTACATTAAACTGACGCAACAACACAAAATATACTCTTAAGTGTTCGTATTGTGGCTAACGCACGTAGCGACACAACGAAAACAACTTAAGAGCAAAACCACCCAAAGTGCACGATCCGTGTCGTATAACGTATCGCACAAACACAAAATACTAGAAACTACCTAGGTGATCCCAGATTTTGTATACTGTGAAAACTAAACAAACAAACAAGACCAAATACACCCAAACCCCAGCATAGACCTACCCTCAAAAACCCATACCCCAACTCCCTTAAGGGGCCGAGGTCACCGGAATCCCCTTCAGACGTCGTCGGCCCTGGCCGGTGGGATGGGTCTCGTGTCTCAGGTGGGGTCTTAGGTTCACTGGTCCAACACAACTACTTTTTTTGGTTTTCTAGTACACTTTCCGGGTCACAGCAGATCCCAAATGTCACAAACCGACACTAAAAATACGATATTATGCATCAAACTAAACTTAAACCAAGCTAAACTGAAACTAACAAGCTAAGTTACACTAAAAACACTTAAACAACAGCAAAAGAACATTACCTACTCAAAAGAACTCAAAGATCCAAGCTTTGCATGCTCCAAGGCATCCAAGAAGAGAAAAGTGATCAAAGATGTGATTTTGGTGAACTTTGTGAAGGATTTGATGAATTTTGGTGAAGAGAAGCTAAGTGTTCGGTTTAGATATGAGGAGATTAAGAAATAATGAATAATTAAGAAGGGAAATGAGTGAAGGGAAAGATCAAGAGAAAGGGGTGAGTGTAGGGTGAGAGATGAGGGTGAGAGTAACCATAGCATTAATCACCACTTAATGCATTCATACTAGTCACCAAGCCGCCTCTTCATCCAAACAATAATATCCCCTCTTCTCACAAAATATCAAGGTTTAAAGCAAATGGTGGATTTAAAATAAAGGATTGGATTATTGTTAAGTGTCATGGTTGCTAATACTAGTTTAGCACAAACAAACCCTCACTTTTACGTGCACACGTGTGTGCGTGCCCATAACAAATAGTAATAAATTATTAATTAAATGTTATAAAATGTGAGGAACCCGAATTGGTAAACTTTTTACAGTAAACCCGCATTAACGTCTACATGAACACTAACCGAAATCTAAGGAGTTACATCCTCGTCGCGATGGAGTCAGAGGAGATGGCCCCGGCCTTAAAGAAGGCGGGCTAGTCTTCCTCGCGGGAGGAAGAACTTCGCCTTCAGCTGCAGCGGTAAGAGGTGAGGGTGGCCGCTCTCGATGCTCGAGTGGTCGCCGAGGAGTTGACGAACTCCAAGTACAAGGAGTCTCATCGACTTCTGAATGAATCCAACCGGGCTATCCAGGACAAGTTGGAGGAGGTTGGTTACCTTTATAACATGATGAAGAAGTTGAGGGATGTCTTTAAGAAGGACACCTGGGTGGCGCTCGAGGCGGTGAAGCTCGCCGAGCTCCGGGCTACGAAGGCGGTGGAAAGGTATAAGGCGTCTGACCAGTTCTACATCGACCTTGCAAAATCCTCGGTCATCGTTTGGCACGAGACTCTCGAGCCTTCAAGGCGTCGACGCCGGAGTTTGCCGACGGGGGGCTTCGCGCCAAGTACCTACTCTCCGAGGATGCGCCGCAGGGGGCTGGAGCCGAGGTGGCCGCCGGGGGCAAAACCGTCCCACAGACCGATGCTCTGGCCCTTGAGGGCGGCGTCGAGCAAGGCGAGATCCTGGCAGAGCCTGCGGCCTGAGCTTTCTTCCCTTAGGCGTTTTTTTTTTCTTCTTTTCGAAATTTTGTAAGCCTCCGGGCACTATTGGTAAGGCGGAGGAGCCTAGAATACCTTGTACTTATTTGATCATAAATAAAGTTTGAGCCTATTTTCATGTGCAAAACTGTCTGTTTTCTGTGCGAGTATTTTAGCTCGTATACTCTTTCTTGTACAAATTTTCATTCATTTGCAAGTGTATTTAGCTCGTCGGTCTTCTCCTCTCATAGGTCATTGCCCGAATTTTTAGGTGACGATCACGCGTCGAGTGTAAGTCGAATAACAGCCAAACGTAGGAAGGTCGGTAGCACTCCCTTTCCTCGGAGTCAAGGCGGCGATCGTTTGTTTAGAATGAATCAATAAATCTCCAAGTGTAGGAAGGTCGGTCTTAGTCCATATCCGGGAAGAGGTGACAACCGTATGTCTTAGCATGAGTCAAAAAATAGCTAAGTTTGTACAGGCCGGCATCGACTGATTCCGCCTTGATGCGGGTCCTAGATCTGTGTCTTTGTAGGGTAGGAATTTACCCCTCGCAGATGAACTGAACAGGAACCTACGTGGTAGCCTCTTTAGGAGGGCTTATGATCCTTAGCATCGATGGGTAGGAAGCTACTCGCTAGGGATGGACCGGGCAGGAAGCTGCTCGGTGGCCTCATGAGGAGGGCTTTAGATTCTTAGCGTAGATGGGCAGGGAGCTACTCGCTAGGGATGGACTGAGCAGGAAGCTACCCGGTGGCCTCATGAGGAGGGCTTTAGATCTTTAGCGTAGATGGGAGGAAACTACCCGTTAGGGATGGACCGGGCAGGAAGCTACTCGGTGGCCTCATGAGGAGCGCTTTAGATTCTTAGCGTTGATGGGTAGAAAGCTACCCGCTAGGGACGAACTGGGCAGGAAGCTGCTCGGTGGCCTCATGAGGAGGGATTTAGATCCTTATCGTAGATGGGTAGGAAGCTACCCGCTAGGGATGGACCGAGCAGAAAGTTGCTCGGTGGCCTCGTGAGGATGGTTTTAGATCCTTAGCGTTGTTGGGTAGGAAGCTACCCGCTAGGGATGGACCTGGCAGGAAGCTGCTCGGTGGCCTCGTGAGGAGGGCTTTAGATCCTTAGCGTAGATAGATAGGAACCTACCCGATAGGGATGGACCAGGAAAGAATCTGCTCGGTGGTCTCGTAAGGAGGGCTTTAGATCCTTAGCGTTAATGGGTAGTAAGCTACCCGCTAAGGATGGACCGGACAGGAAGCTGCCCGGTGGCCTCGCGAGGAGGGCTTTAGATCCTTAGCGTTGATGGGCAGGGAGCTACCGGCTAGGGATAGACCGGGCAGCTGCCCGGTGGCCTCATGAGGAGGGATTTAGATCCTTAGAGTAGATGGGTAGGAATCTATCCGCTAGGGATAGACTGGGCAGGAAGCTGCTCGGTGGCCTCGTGAGGAGGGCTTCATTGACTTGGTAGTGTCTTCCTGGGGCGTTGTTCAATCTTCCTTGACCCGTAAAATCAGGAAGAGTGTCCGTCGCAGATGACACGTGGCGGAACCATATCGGGAAAGCGGGATACTCCATGATTCGCATCGTTTGGGTGAGTAAATCTCGGACGTTGGAAGATTTTCTTTGAGGCTAAAAATACCGAAGGTACATTGGCTTTCTTCTTAGTCTTGAGTTTCCGAAAATGGTCGGCCGGGTGTACACCATTAGGGAGATAGTTTCTCACGATGACGTATACTTTTGCAACCTCGATCGTTCAGAGAAGACATATGAGGCAGTGATAAGCCGGTTGGAAAGCCACTGTAGGCGCTTTCTTCCCCGACGATCTCCTCTCCTTCAGGTGCTCCTCTATGCAATATGGAGGACTTCCCCGGGTTTGTACAATATGTTGTCACCGCAGTTGATGGACGAGGCCTTTGACAAGATGTACACAGTTCATGGGCTTGGTCTTATCTCAAAGAGCAGGAGGGATCGCTCGGTGGACCTTCTGATCGAGAGTTTCCAGCAATGATTGGTCATCGCATAAAACTCAGCGACGAGGAACTTGGGGAGTCCGTGTCGTCTAGGGTTCGCGAGTACCGCCGAAGAGAATGGGTCGATGCTACATTGGGTCGGTTGGAGGAGCTTTCCTCGGCATATCATCGGCAATGCTACCTTAACCCCCTGCCCCCTTTGTTGTAATTTTTTTTTAGGCTGAGGAGCCCACAATACCTCCTTAATGAATAAAATTCTTCGTTTTTGAGGTGTATTGTCTCCTTTTATCCCCTTAGTACATTTTATACATTTCTTAAAACAAACATAGGTATCTCGGAACCGAGAAAAGAAATAAAAGTAGCGCAAAAAAGTCTCTTATATGAGAGGACATAGCTCAGGAGACTTAATTCAATGCCAATAAAAATTACATTGTTTCAAAGAAAGAAAACAAGTTTATTTGTACAATTTGAGTTTTTCAGCGTTGTAAGGCCGGGGAAACTTATGCCACCTGGCGTCTTTCAAGTGGTAGGCTCCACCGGGCAATGCTTCGACCATGAGGAATGTCCCATCCCACTTCGGGAAGAATTTATGCAGCCTTGCTTGATCTCCGAACCCGTTCCTTTGTAGGACCAGGTCTCCTGCCTTGAAGGTTCGTTGTTTAACTCGGGAATTGTAATAGCGAGCGTTTTGTTGTTGATAGGCGGCCGCTTTGATTTGCGCCCGATCTCGTTTTTCCAATAGAACGTCCAAGTTGGTCCGGAGGGCCGAGGTGTTAGCTTCATCGTCGAAGTGTTCGACTCTATAACTGGGCAGTCCGATCTCCACTGGAACCATAGCCTCGGTACCATAGCAGAGGCTAAAGGGGGTTTCTCCCGTATGTGTTTTCTTCGAAGTACGTAATGCCCACGGTACCTGTGGCAGTTCGTCAACCCAGCTGCTCTGCTTTCCTTCCAAGCGGGCTCTAAGTCCGCGGATAACTCCTCGATTTGCTACCTTGGCCTGTCCGTTGCATTGCGGATGCGCGACCGTGGAAAACTTCATCGATATGTTGTAGTCGTTGCAAAATTATTTGACTTTTTCGTTTTCGAAGTTGGTTCCATGGTCGGTAACAATCCACCTCGGGATTCCAAATCGAGCGATTATGTTGTTATGCAGGAACTTGATAGTAGAGGCGGTGTCTGGTTTTCTGATGGGCACGACCTCTATCCACTTCGTGAAGTAGTCTACTGCGACAAGTATGTATTTGTTTCTGCCCGTGCCGGTGGGGAGTTGGCCCACCATATCCATCCTCCATTGTGTAAACGGCCAAGGGGAACTCAAAGGCGTTATTTCGGTAGCGGGGAGACGAGGTATGCTGCCGTGGAGTTGGCAATTCTTACATCTTCTGATGAGCTTCTTGGCATCCTGGTGTATCCTCGGCCAATAATATCCTTGGAGCAGAGTTTTCTGGACCAGGGTGCGGGCACCTTGATGCGCTCCCCCGACCCCCTCATGTATCTCTCGTAGAATATAGTATGCTTCATGGGGGTCAACGCATCGGAGCAAGAGTTGAGTGTACGACTTCTTGTAGAGATTTCCATTGCTCCATATGAAATGACGAGCTTTCGCCCGAAGGCGGCGAGCCTCCCCCGGTCTTCCAGGAGTATACCATCTTTTAGGAATTTTACGAGGGGCTTCCTCTAATCTTGGCCTCCTTCCTGAGTAGTATATACTTGGAGCGTTACCTCTCCGTCTTCCACGCTGGGCCGTGGCAAGACTTCGAAGAGGATGTTCCTTTTATGGTTGGCCGTATAGGAAGATGTGAGCTTTCTCAAAGTATCGGCTTGGGTGTTTAGGATCCGAGGAATCTGCTCCACCTGGACTTCATCGAAATTTTTCTGAAGTCTTTTTACCTTGGCCAGATATTTCATCATGAGTGGTTCCCGGGCCAAGAAGCGCTCGGTTACTTGGCCGACAACCAATGCGGAGTAGCTGCAAATTCGGATCATCTTCAGCCGTACCCCTGAGGCAATTCGCAATCCGGCCAACAACGCCTCATGCTCCGCGGCATTGTTTGACGCTCTGAATCTGAGCTTTAGAGAATATTCCATCTCAGCCTCATCCGGGACTCGGATGATCAGGCCATCCCCGCTCCCTTCCTCGGTAGAAGATCCGTCCACGTAGAGCACCCAGTCGGGGACGGAGTCGGGTACTTCCTCGACCGAGGGATGTGGTTCTGGGCTCCGTGTTGCCGCTCTTTCTTTAGTGGGAATAGTGCATTCGACCACAAAGTCTGCTAGTACTTACGCTTTGATGGCTTTCCTGGGGCGATACTTAATGTCGAATTGGGATAATTTCCACCTCCATTTCTCCAGACGGCCTGATGATTCAGGGGAAGCCTATAGGTCGCTCGGTGAGGACGAGGATGGTGTGTGCCTGGAAGTAGTGTCGTAGTTTTCTTAAGGTGACGACAAGCGCCAAGACTATCTTTTCTATGGCCGGGTACCGTGTTTCCACGTTCTTAAAGACGTGGCTTACGTAGTAAACCGGCTTCTGTACACCTTCGAATTCCCTGAAGAGTACTGAACCTGCAGCTTGGTCGGAGACCGCAAGGTATAATAATAGCTCGTCGCCCTCGACTAGTCGAGTGAGGAGTGGAGGAGTTGCTAGGTGCGCCTTGAGTTGTTCGAAAGCATTTTGACACTCCTTCGACCAATCGAACTTTGGAATTTTTCTCAAGGCCTTGAAGAACGGGAGGCACTTCTCTCCGGATCTTAACATAAAACGACTCAGATATGCCACTCTTCCTGTAAGCCGCATGATCTCAACATTTCTCTTCGGCATGGCCATGTTGAGAATGGCGCTGATTTTTTCTAGGTTCGCTTAGATTCCTAGATGGGTAACCATGAATCTGAGGAATTTCCCGCTGGTGACTCCGAATGCGCACTTAGCTGGATTCAGCTTCATTTTGTACTTGTGCAGGACGTCGAATGTTTCACCGAGGTCTTGGGTGTGCACGGCCGACGAGGTGGATTTTACGAGCATGTCGTCGATGTAGACTTCCATGTTCCTCCGGATCTGTGGTTTGAATAGTTTGTTGACGAGACACTGATACGTGGCCCCAGCATTCTTGAGACCGAAGGGCGTTACTTATAGCAGTATACCCCCTCGATCCGTGGTGAATGAAGTAAGTTCTTCATCTGCTGGGTTCATCCGGATCTAATTGTAACCGGAGAAAGCATCCATGAAGCTAAGTAACTCGTGGCCGGCCGAACTGTTCACTAGCTGGTCTATCCGAGGGAGGGGATAGCTTTCTTTAGGGCAGGGCTTGTTCAGATCCGTGAAATCGACGCACATGCGCCATTTTCCATTCTCCTTTTTTACCATGACCATGTTCGTCAGCCAATCTGAGTAGTCAAGATTTCTAATGAAGTTTTCCGCGAGTAATTGATCGACCCCTTCCTCAATCGCCTTTTGTTTGATTGGCGCAAAACCTCACTTCTTTTGTCGGATGGGTCGGGCTTTCGGGTCAACTCCAAGCTTGTGGGAGATAACTTTGGGGTCGATTCCGGACATGTCTTCCGGTGTCCAGGTGAATACATCGGAATTTCCTCGAAGGAAACGGATCAAGTTCTCGCGATGGTCTCCTGTCAAAAGAGAGCCAATCTGAACAGTTCGATCATCGATCCCTTCGACGAGGGGGACTTCTGTCAGCGCCTCCACCGGGGTGCTACGGATTTCCTTCTTGTCGTCGTGTGTATCCAAAGACCCCTAGAAATTAGGCGCGTCTTCCAAATCGTTGCCCTGCTCTACGGCAGGGGATGTTGAAGTAAGGAAAATCTTAGCGATCTGCTGGTTCCCGTAGGCCCGGCCTATCCCCTTTGGTCCAATGAGAATTTGATCGCAAGGTGATAGGTCGAGATTTGTGCCCGGAGGGCATTCAATGTAGGGTGTCCCAGTATAATGTTATAAGACGAAGGCACCATGGCGACGAGGAAGTTCACCGGTAGGGTTTGCGAGCGACCTGCTTCCCCGATGTTGAGGAGGAGGGTGACCGTTCCCTCGGCCGGGATAGAGTGGTTGGTGAATCCAAAGAGAACATGGGAGGTTGGCCGTAGGTCGGATGGTCCTAGCCCCATACGCTGGAAATAGTCGTAGAACAAGATATCCGCCGAGCTACCCGAATCGACCAATATTCTCTGTACCTCATAACGGTGGACCCGGGCTATTATCACGAGGGGGTCATTGTAAGGAAAAGATATATCATGGAGGTCTTCATCAGAGAAGATGATGGGCCAGTCCTTCCTACACCTCTTCTGGGGTGGATCGCTTGCACCTTTGACAGGGAGGAGGTGGTGGCTTCCGCCTCTTTCCCGAGTAGGATCCGAGGTAACGACCATGATTTGGCCGATCGTTAATTCCCCGGGGGCGATTGGGTCCTTTTGTTCCCGTTCTGCCTGTCGTTTGTCCCTTAGGTACTTCACCAAGTTGCCAGAGCAGATCAACTCCTCAATGTAGTGGAGTTGTTTGCAGTTCTCGATCGGGTGACCCTGCGTCCTATGGAAGGCGCAGTACGGGCCACGGAGACGTTTTCCCGCCCTTTGGGTGACTGGCGGGAGCTTAAAGAACCTCTCGCCCTTCGCTTCCTTCAACAGCTCGGTCTAGGAGATATTAAGAGGAGTGTACTCCTAGAACTTTGGGGAGTAAGGCTTTGGACAATCGGATTTCTTTTTCTCCTCTCTGTCTCTTTTCTTTCTGTCTTGCTGGTCGGCCCGGGGCGGGTTTGAATTCACCTTGGACCCGAGTTGGATTTCTCACACGGTCCAGGCTTTCACCTCAGCCATGGTCTTAGGTTATGCTAATGCAAAAGAGCGGAGCCACTCTTTGTGCCTAAGACCCGACATCAGCGCAGTGATGGCCATTTCATCGCGGTGCTCGGGGACCTCGAGGAGCGCGTTATGGAAGAATGTGACATATCCTTTGAAGGATTCTTTGTCTCCACTCTTGATGGTGAACAGGTAGTCGACCGTCCTTTTCTGCCGTCGATTCCCGACGAAGTGGCCGAGGAATTGGGTGGCCAGCTTGTCGAAGGTCGAGATGGAGCGTGGCGTGAGTCCTCGGAACCAGTCCCGACCAGCCCGGATGAGGGGGCGGGGAAAGCTCGGCATTGGGCCGCGTCGGAATTATCCGGGAAGCTCATGCCCGTCGTAAATGCGTCTAGGTGGTCCTTCGGGATTTCCCATCGAATAGGGCCACATTGGGCGGTTTGTTCCTAGACGAGACGTGCTGGGCCAGCAGCTCTTCTGTAAAGGTCTTCATCAGTTAATCGGCAGAGTATCGGGCCCCTTCGCCGGACACATAGCTATCCCATCGTATGCGTTCAATTTTATTTTCGAGGGCATCAAGTCGGTGGTGGTATCCCATGGATTCTGCACAGTCGGAGTGGTGGCTACCCCTGCTCCGGGTCTGCATGATGGTGCGGCTCCGATTCCGCTCTATCAGATTTCGCAAATCCTTGGGCGGGGTCTTTCTCGAGTAGCCCCGGTGTTCGTCGTTCGCGCGACCCCGACGGGAAGGGGGTGTCAGTTATGCCGAAAGCAGGAGAGCTGACTGAAACCTCCTCGGGGGGAAAGAACGTGCGGTAGGCACTGAAGCGACGGCCCAGTCTTCCCTGGGAACGAGGTGTGGAGCTGTCCGGTGCCCAGCAGGACATGGATTCAATCGCCGCATATGGGTCACGGTGGCCGGATCGGCATAACGGCGCCCTATGACGCTGGGATGAGCGTGAGTGAGATTGAAGGCCTGAGCATGTCTGTCTGTCCTTCCGCGGGCATCGTTATCCCGGAAAGGGGGAACTTCGGCTTGGTGGGTGGGGCCTACTGCTTGGACGCAGACGAGGGCATCCACCAGCGATGTGAGCCTGTCTATCCGAGCGAATAAGGCATTGATGGCGTTAAAAGGGGTAGTTGAGCCACTCCCGCCTCTGTTGTGGCGGCTCGTATTTAGATCGTCGTGGTTTTCGCTCGCCATCGGGTCGAGGGCGGAAGATCAACTTTAGGGATGGAGAAGTTTCTGAAACGTTCCCACAGACGGTGCCAACTGATAGAGGTTGAGATCTCCCTTAGATGATGTCCTCCGTCGATCTGGTAGCGAACGTCTTAGACTGTTGAGATTTGATTTGGCTGTGGTTGAGCGTGTGGATCTCAATGGGTTGTGTTTGGTGTGGAAGCCGAGCTACCTGCAAGTAAGTCCCAGGGTGGGTGACCACCGTAGGATCCTCCAACGATCAAGTTAGGCCGAGGAATATTGGCAGAGTAGCGGCATATTGGAATGAATTCGAGTTACCTGAGTCGTCTGAGAAAGTGGTTTATATAGGGGTCGCGTGGAGCGAGTAGGCGCGAGATCACCGCCGTCAGTTACGCCCAGATTATACTTACCTTGAATGGTGGGATGCTCTCATTAATAGGGGATACGCCCGTTAATAGGGGGATGCGCTGTTGGATATATGTATGCCCTAGAGGCCATTATATGTATAGTGGATGCTTGGACATGTATATATGTATATTTATATATATGACTTTCTTGCTCGACATGATAGTATGCTATCTGGTTTTACTTTATCTGACATGTTTACTTGATACTGTTCATTTGATACATGTTGATAAAGCCCTGAGGATATTTGCTTAACTTCCATGGCTATGATGGAGATCGTACTAGTGGGACATGTGTGGTCTATAAGCATATCCTTAAATATTCCTAATCGTAGGTATATCGAGACAGGGCATCGATATTCCAGAGTAGACTAGCGTATACGTTTCTTGACCCATATGATGGGCGATGGATGATCCCATATCCATTGGTGTTGTGATATCAAAAATTGTATACGGGAGCTTAGTGGAGACTGGGTACACTGAACGGACTCACCAAGAATTCCTATATGGTATTATATCTATCGTCAGATAACAGTTCTCTGGTGACACTGTTACAGGTTAGTCTGTAGACCCGAGATCGTCATAGAGTCTTGTGTGTTCTCCCACTTTACTTTGATTTCCACCCTACCAAAGCTCTACTGAATCGTGCAAATAGGTGGCTTTTGGGTATAGTCCCGAGACACATAGAGACAGTGAGCGATAGGAGGGGTTTCATCTCTCCCAGTATTGGGAGTTGATGTTGTGCAATGTGCGATTGGCTCTGACTTGAAGTCCCTGGCCAGGGCTGATGAGATTTACTGATAAGTGTTATCAGTGGTTTCTCGACCGGTCATAGTTCATATCGACATGACTTATTGAGTTATTAGGGCTCGACGATTCCATCCGTAGACTTGATATGCAGCATATCAGACGAAGAGACCGGACTGTACGGTAAGTGTTGCCAATGGCTCGACGGGAGTTTTGACGGGTTCACTTGTTTTTCTTCTGATCGCTCAATACCCGGGTGGCCGTTACATTTAGCTGACCGATTGCGGCTTGTAGGTGTTTTGGTATGATCATCACCTACTGCCGGCATATTAACGAGTCTTAGAGTCCCACACAGGATTTTTCTAGCTCAGGCGAAATGATGTTGTGTGCATATGTGATATGCGGGAGCTCGATTAAATACGAATATGTGATACCGTATTTTAGTCGGGCGTTCACTATTAGTTGGGTCGTATTTGATATGACCGATTTATTAAATCAAGTATTGATTTAATATTATCTTTTAGCTCACTTTTAATTAACCCTTTTTCTTATGGATGTATGCATGTATGTTTACACATACACATGATGATGTGCATGCACACATACACACATACATATGTGTCATGGTTGATGATACAAAGGAGATGGCAATGCAAGACTTACATGGTTGATAAATATCTAGATTTTAATAATGATTTAAAGAAAAGGAAATTAGCTATAATGACTCATTTTTTCTACACACTTCTTCTTTGACCATTGACTTTAACTATGGTTATATTTCCTTTGTTCTTTAACTCATCCAAATAATATCTAGATATTTAGCCAACCATGGTTATATTTGAGAGTGTCTCATATATAATCTTTTTTTCAATTATTGAATAGAAGTTTTTTTTTATATTCACCAAAGCTTTTGCCATCTTCATTTTCCTCCTCTCTCTGGCTCACTTGAGTTTGTTAAAAGAGAAAGGAACCAAAAAGAAAGGGTTTTTAAGTGAGTTTCCAAACCACATAACCATTCTACACTACCCTAGCCCTTTAGTGTAGAGTGTTTGCTTCACTTCATATTTATTTTGTGAAGCAAAGAGCTTGACCTAGAAATCTCCGGGTGGATCATCGTAGACGACGAAGGGCCTGTAGCGGAGTTGATCCAAGTTTCGAGCAAAACCATAGGAGTCCATAAGAGTGAAGGAGTTGGATACAAAGGTTCTATTCTCTTTTCCTTTAGCTTAGACTTCCTATATTGTTGTAATTACCCTAAACTCTAGTTATGATTCGTAGTTCGTTTGTAATAGCCCTCTAAAATGTAAAAGTTCACTACTTTATGATGTTGTAACCTAACTAGAAGTGCTACTACACACCAACATGCGTTAGCGTGGGACGCGGATCATGGGGTGGCGGATATCTTGCCCTGGCGAGATACGCGGAGTCTTGGGCTCCGTGCTCTCTGTTGAACGGAAGAGCCGGGGAGGCTTAGCTCGGCAGGAGGCGAGCCGGGAGGCCAACGAAGTTCAGCTCTGCAATAGCTCGAAGACGAGCAAAAGAGGAAGGGTGCAAGTTCGGCTGCTGGATTGCTCGTAGGCAAGAAGCGGGAATGTAAGCTCGGAGACAATCCGAGGAAATTTGTCAATGCTTCACTCTGACTTTAACTCGGCAGCCCCCAGGAGTCTAGCAGGTTGGCGCGGAAGACACGTCATTTGCCACGTGTCGTAATTTGAGGAATTCCCACTTATGAGTATTATCATTTACCTTCAAATTAATTCTTAGAATTTAATCGTCACATCTATAAATCCCAAGAAAATTATAAATACCTTAAACACATTTCTAGGAGTGCTGTAAAAAAAATTCAAACCAAACCAAATAATGGTTTAAAAGTTACGTCGTTTTTACACACTGTTTTTAAAATCAAAAAACTGTTTTTATCGGCCACCTTCGGAGAACCATAACTCCATCTTCCGAGGTCTGTTTTGATCAAATTCAAGTGTTTTAGATATCTAGATCAAAAAATCTAGATTTTCTTTGTTTCAAGGTTTTCCTTAAAACGGCGTAAATTATAGAAATCTGTGCTACAAAATAATGTGATGAATCTGGACAAAATCTATCCTGATTTGCATCCTGTTTTTAAATATGACAAAACTCGAGCTCCCGATATTGGTCCGTGACAAATTTTAGATGTATAGATGCATAATTTATTAGACCTAGGGCTCTCTAGCATATTTTGTAAGCATAAAAAGCATGACATTTTTAAAAATCAAGAGAGCTCCAAGTCAAATAACAAAGGATCATTACTAGAATATCAAACTAGAAAACTAAAAACCATACAAGATTGAAATTACAACCTTTGGAGCGCCTTCATTTACTTCAATTGGGTTGGAATCTAGCAAGCTCTTAAAAGCTTTGGATAGAGCTTGTAGGCCGGTCTTTTTTCGCCGAAAATGATCCACCTGATGGAACCTTGTCCAAACTCTAGCTTCACACTCAAAAACCCAGTGAAGCAACTAAGATTCACAACTTGCTAAGAAGTGAAACTTAGTGATGTAGTGTGAGTGTTCTAGTACTTTTTTTCTTTCTTTTTCTCTTCTTGATTCTCATCACATGATAGGGTAGAAAATGAAGATAAAGAAGGAACCATTTTAGGAGAGAGAAGCTAAAATGGTTGAATGACTAAAATCCTTACCAATTCATGCATGGAATGTTTTCTTTTGTTATAAGAATTTTCCCATTTTAAAATGCAACCATGCTTTTATAGTATAGGCAAATGAATTATACCATCCACCATTTCTCCCCTCCACCTCATTTCACAATTTCTTTAAAAAGAAAAAAACTAGAAATGAGTTGTCCTCTTTCTAGAAGTATTCTTGTATAAATACAAAAATACGTCCCCGCAAATACATGCCCGTAATCATATCAAAATACAAATACCCAAGAGATAGAAAAATACAATGAGCATAATACAAGAATATACATATCAAAATATATGTGTGTGTGTGTGTAAATTATTAAATAAAAACTTGATTTAATAATCTCGCATAATCCTAAGCCGGCTAGTATTATCATCCACCCAATTAAGTCCGTGTGGGCAGTACACAAACCTAATTGGAACCCTGCACGTATCAATGTACGACCACTGTATCATTTTTCCTGAACTGGGGAAACACTCTGTGTGGGACTCTAAAATCTCGTCAATACGTTGGCAGTGGGTTTAACCACAGGCATGTCAGCAGCACTTTCTATACATAACGGCTACCCAGGTATTGAGCGAAAGGAAGGCCGGCGAACAAACACATTCATATCCCTACTGAGCCTGTCTGTGACAATCTCCATACAGTTAGGTCTGTTCGTCTAAATGTATCTCATACCGAGTCTAGGGGGTGGATAAAATCAAATCCCTAATAATGCAATAAGTTGTGTCGGTGTGAAACCCATTACCAACTGAGAAATTACTGATCCAAATCAGTAAATCCCGTCCACCTTGACCAAGGATTTCTGGTGATGGCTACCCGTGCACAGCGCAACATCTACCCCAACTACAGGGAGAGACGAATCCCTGAAGATCCACTCACTGCCTCTATGTGGCTTGGGACTGTACCCAAATAAAACTTGTTTGCACGACTCCTTTGAACCGTGATAGCGTAGTAATCAAAGCACAGTGGGAACTCACACGAGACAAATGATGATCTCAAGTCAACAGACTAACATGTACTTATGTCACCTGAGAACTGCTATATGACATTAGGTATAATACCATCTAACATGTTCTCGGCGAGTCCGTCCAGTGTAACTCATAACCCAATGAGCATATGTATGCTATCTTTGGTGGCTAACTAACACCTATAGCTGTGAGATCAACCATTGCCCCTCTTCGGGGTCAAGAAACATATAAACTAGTCTATTCTAGAATATCGATGCCCAGACTCGATATTCCCACGACTAGGGACATTTAAGGATTTGCTTATAGACTACCCAGTTCTCATAAGTGTGATCGCCACAATAACCCTGGTAGTCAAAGCAAGAATCCTATGGGCTCTATCAACATGTAATAGTGATCCGTAATATCACATAATACATGTACACGATGATAGAGATGGACAAGATATCATACTATCATCTCGAGTAAGACTGTTCTACCCATATAGGTCCTTCCTCAATCATCATAATCGTCTGTCTGTGATTACAATAATTGACTTGAAGGCACTATAGCCAACATAATTGATAGACCTATAACTTTTATATAAAATTGGTGACTCAGAAACGCATAAAACTGTTGGATATAGTGCCCTCAAGGTAATTATTTTAATTGCAAATAGGTGATTATGATAATTGAAAGATGGCCTATACAGCTAGAATAGTCTTACTTGAGATGATAATATACTATCTAGTTTGTCATTATAATTGTGAGTATACGTTTCGGTAATACATAATGATAAAGCCCGTAAGATCATTGCTTGACCATCAGAATTATGACGGCGGTCATATATATAGGAGCTGGGTGGTCCATAAGCACATCCTTAAATGCCCCTAGTCGCGAGAGTATCGGGACTGGGTATCGATACTCTGGAGTAGGCTAGCGTATATGTCTCGAGACCCCGACGAGGGGAGGTGGCGAGGTCTCACAAGACATTGTGTTGAGTCACCTAAGATAGTATCCTATGCTCACTGGAGGTGGGTACACCAGACGAACTCGCCGAGAACTTCTAGATGGTATTATACCGATCGTCATGTGGAAGTTCTCTTGTGGCATGAGTACAAGGCAGTCCTTTGACCTGAGAATTTCATTTGTCTTGTGTGAGTTCCTAGTATACTTAGATTACTACCCTGCTACAGCTCGAAGGAGTCATGCAAACAGGTTTTAGTTGGGTATAATCCCGAGCCACATGGAGGCAGTGAACAATCGTCAGGGATTCATCTCTCCCGGTATTGGGAGTCAATGTCGCGCTGTGTTGGATCAGCTGTCACCATAAAACCCTTAGCCAAGGTGGATGAGATTTACTGATGCGATATCAGTAGTTTCTTAGTGGGTGATGAGCTTAAGACCGGCACGACATATCGGGTCAGTAAGGGTCTGACGTTATCCACCCCCTAGACCCGGTATGCGATACTCTTAGATGAAGAGACCGGACTATACGGAGATTGTTCCAAACAGGCTTAGTAGGTGTACGGATGAGTTTGCTCGTCGGCATTCCTTTCGTTCAATACCTGGTTAACCATTACGTACAGCTAGTGTCGCTGACGTATTTGTGGTTAAATCCACTGCCAGCATATTGACATATTGACGAGTCTTTAGAGTCCCACACAGAGGGTTTCCTCGGGTGGATCATTTTTAGGGGCGTGTGTGTATGTGTATGTGTGTGTGTGTTTCCGTGTGTGTATATGTGTGTGCGCGCTGTGTATGTGTGTGCATACACATATATACGCATACATACGCACGCACGCGCTGACAGAAACATACACATACACACATGCACACGCACAGACACACACATACATACACACATACACGCGCACACGCACACATACACATACACACAGACACACACGTAAATAAGTCCAAACCCTAACCACAAATCCTAAATTTCACAAACTTTTAAATTTTACAGATTCGGCCAGCCACTGCTTCGGCTGCGGCTCGAACTCTGCAAGTCACTACTTCGGCTACGGCTACACACACTACTCCTTCGGTTCCGGTTTCAGCTCTGCAGGCCACTGCTTTGGCTCCACATCCCATTGGTTTGGCTCCGCAGCCTACCTCACTCCTGACTATCCAGTTTTCCAGATTTTGTCGGTCCGGGGCTACAGTGAAGAGCAGTTGCGTCAGATTTCCCAGATACTTGGAGATGGAACATCTTGACTGAGCCAGTAGCGATGTATTTATATTTTTTTATTTTTGTGCGATGTATGTACTATATTTGATACGTATCTTATATCTTGGATATTGTTTGTTGTATGTCTTGATTTTTTATTCTGATTTTGCATTTTGTTTGGTTATTTCGTTATATATATATATATATATGCATGGGATATTTTAGATAAATATTTTTGTATTCATGTGTGCTATATATATTATTCTGTATAGGACGGAAAGAAAACGGGAGAGGAATTTTTTTTAAACATTTTTTATATGCCTCTACGGTTATGACCGTGGGGGCAAGTGACACTACTGCAAAGATGCGATGCCCCTACGGTTATGACCGTGAGAGCAATTCACTGCCCCTACGGTCATAACCGCAGGGGCTATATTAGTAACCATGTAGGCAAAAGGCGAGGGGGCAAATGTATAACCCCACGGTTGAAACTTTGCCCCTACGGCCATAATCATAGAGGCATCTTACCCCACGGTTTATTCCGCAGGGGCATTTTTTATTTCCAAATTATCTTGAAAAAATATTAAAATGTTGCCTCTATGGTTTAGTCCATAGGAGCATTACTTTTCCCCTACATATTGCACCATAGGAGCTAAGTTTTAAAAAAATTACTTTATTTTTAATTTTTTTTATTTGCTCTTACGGACTTAACCGTAGGGGCATATATTTGCCCCGACGGATTATAATGTAGGAGCAAGTATAAAAATTATAAATTAGTTTTTTAAAAAATATTTTTTATATGCCTCTACGGTTATGACCGTAAGGACAAGTAAATGTCCCCACGGTGCAAAACGTAAGGGCTAAATATCAGAAAATCTGATATTTAGCCCTTTTGGTTACAACCGTAAGGGCATTCACTTGCCCCCACGGTCATAACTGTAGAGGCATATAAAAAATATTTTAAAAAAATTCTTCTCCCGTTTTCTTTCCGCCCTATACAGAATAATATATAGCACACATTAATACAGAAATATTTATCCAAAATATCCCACACAAAATGTATGTATGTATGTATGTATGTATATATATATATATATATATATATATATATATATATAAAACGAAATAACCAAACAAAATACAAAATAAACAAAATACAAAATCAGAATAAAAAATCAAGACATACAACAAATTAACAATATCCGAGATATACGATACATATCAAATATAGTACATACATTGCACAAAAATCAAAAAAAAATATAAATACATCGCTACTGGTTCGGTTCAGATGTTCCATCTCCAAGTATCTGGGAAATTAGACTCAGCTGCTCTTCACTGTAGCCCGGACGGACAAAATCTGGAAAACTGGATCGTCAGGAGTAGGGGTAGGCTGGAAAGCCAAACCAGTGGGATGCAGAGCCAAAGCAGTAGTCTTCGGAGCTGAAACCGAAACCGAAGGAACAGTGGCCTTCGGAGCTGAAACCGGAACCGTAGGAGTAGTGGCTTATGGAGCCGCAGCCGCAGCCGAAGTAGTGGCTTGTGGATCCGGAGCCGCAGCCGAAGTAGTGGCTTGTGGATCCGGAGCCACAGCCGAATCAGTGGCCGGCCGAATCTGTAAAATTTAAAAGTTTGTGAAATTTAGGGTTTGGGGGTTAGGGTTTGGACTTATTTATATATGTGTGTATGTGTGTGTATGTGAGAGTATGTATATGTGTTGTATGTGTCTGTCAGCGCGTGTGTGCATGTGTATGTGTGTATGTATGTGTATGTATGTGTATGCACACACATACACACACGCACATGCACGCACACACATATATACGCACGGACATGCACATACACATACACATGCCCACACACCCCTAACTATTATTGTTTTTCACTAAAATACCTTGAAAATTTAACTATACAATTCATCTTCTTAAATTAAATAAATTACTATAAATTTCACTAAAATACCCTTAACCATTGTTGTTTTTCACTAAACTATATATCATTAAAAATTTTAATAAAAAACCTCATCAGCTCAATTTTACTTAGTTACACTAAAATACCCTTAACTATTGTTATTTTTCCACTAAAATACTCTTAACTATTGTTACTTTTCACTACACTACCTACCGAATCTTAAAAATAAGGGTATTTTCTTAAAGATTAAGTGTATTTTTTAAAATATCTCATTTTGAAAATCTTGTTTTTTAACTAATTAACTTGTACCTAATTAACAAATTGTAAATAAAAATCATAATCATAGATTTCACAAACAATATAGAATTTCTTTGTGTGTATGGGGTAGGTCATTACCCTGTATGGTATCATCTAAATTATATTTAACATATTCTAAAATTCTTATCAAAACATAATATAGTAGGGTTGGATTTGACAAGAGTTCAATGTAGACGAGAATGATGATGAATTACGGTTTGGCCTTGTTTTTGTGTGTGTGTGTGTATTCTTCTGTGTGTGTATATGTGTGTTAGTGTATGTGTTTAGGTGTGTGTATGTGTGTGTGTATGTGTGTGTATGCGCACCATTGGCTTCTGAAAAGCACGGAATTCGGCGGTCAGCTCGTTCAACCGTTGCTCCAGACGTCATTCACGTAGGGTAACAGAAGTAACCGCCGGAGAGGAGGACAACTTCAGGTGAGCCCTAACCGCTCTCCCAACCATCGGGGTACCCTCTGTGTGTGCGGTCTAGGACAGGGGTCAGCACGACCGGATCGGTCTCGGCGCTGAAATCAATCTCTGATACCTCCGCCTCCTGCGCCACCCGTGCTTACACCGTCTAAAGCATTCAAACGTAAGCAAATTATTTAAATTTAAACTTATCAAAACAAATTTTCATTCGAATTAGAACAAATATTAACACTTACGCAATACTCCTGAGTACCGGCATCGGGATATTGAAACTGGCCCATGACCGGATCTTTAGATGAGGTGTGGACGAACAAATAATCCGTCAACATACTTGTAGTGCCATCCTGAGCCACGGTCTGAGCTCTATGTAATTCACCAAATACACACATATATAACATAATTTTTCATATTGCATTATATAAAAAGAGATATCTTGTAATTTACCTTTGCCTTCATGGCCCGATTCACGTTCCTCGAGCCACCGGTGTAGCTTGCTCGACCCCTTTTCGTCGACTTTCGATTTTCCTTATTTTGAGCGGCCTGTTTCAACTTGCGCTCAGATGCCCAAAACTTGCACAAGAGAGGCCATGTCTCTAAATCGACGTCGGTAAAGGCCGGAAAATGTAGGAGAGCTACTCTCTCCGCCTCGGGGGTCACCAACCACAGATCGTAACAATCAGATTTCATCTTACCCCTATTATACCGGACATGACCCTGCATGTTGATCGTGAGGCCCCGGTAAATAGCCTGAAGATCGAGTCCTCTATGATGTTCATCGGGATCAAGGGTCTGAAAGTTATAATCCATCTGCAAATACAAGAAATTAACGTCGTTAAATTATAAGTGCCGAATGATAGTAAATTTATTTTGATCAATCAAATAAAAATATTTAATATTACCTGAGCCTGCTCAAAAAACAGGTCAAAGGATCGCTTGTTCTGATTGCCCTATTTAAGGTGAAGGGGGCACTTCTTGAAGTGACGGCTCTCATCCTCCATATACTAGCCGAACTTCTTGACATACTGGCCACTGGGTTGGCATCTTGAGATAAAAGGGAGGGGGAATGGTCCTTGGCCCTTAACTGCATCAGGCTTCAGCTTGTGGGACTGAGTCGGCCTTCGATTCCTATGGATGGACCATGGCTGCTATGCATCTGTAAATATATTGATATACATGCAATATCAAGACAAAACAAATTAAGCGTACAATAATCAATAAAATAAGGAAATGAATTTTGAGTTATAGATTCTAATGTCTTTGTTTGATCTATATATCACACAATTAAGCTTAATACATTTGTCTCATTTATATGAAATCATAATTTTTGGAGTGCGGTATATATATACCTGGGGCAATAACAACACGAGGCTGAGCCCGGGCAACAGCACGAGCGAGTTGATGGTTCCTTCCATGAGGAACAGCCGCTGGCCTGGACGTGGATGAATCCCCTCCAACTAGATGATAAACAATGATGATATAAGTAACTTCTAAATAAAATAATACATGAATGATTTGAAGTATTATATATGTAAATAATACTAACCTGCTGACTGCGCGGAGGGTACGGATGGTGCGGAAGCGGCCTGTGCCCCGAATATGCAGGCACCCCCTCCAACTAGACAAAAATGACTATATAAATAACTTCAAAATGAATATGCATGTATATCATAATATAACAATTAAAATGAATATGCGTGCAATATAGAATATATAAACATACCTGATGCAGGTATGGGATCAAGGTGCACCCCGGATGTGGAGCCACTCCTTGCAACTAGACAATAAAAAATGACTATATAAGCAACTTCGAAATGAATACGTGTGTATATTTATAATATAACAATCAAAATAAATATGCGTGGAATATATAATATATAAATGTACCTGATTGAAACGATTTTTCCGTTGTGTGTTGGTATTTAGAAAATTGTATTTAGAAATCACAACCAAAAATATTTGACCGCAATCAATAACGGTGTCGGATGTAACGCATTAGTAAGTGCGGATCG